>CM066985.1:33979801-43979801 GCA_033977485.1 Hydrangea macrophylla | reverse complement strand
TTTCGGAGTTCCAAAACGAGACAAGATATGCTCTCTTAGAAAAGACATGACCGTTCTGTGGTCATTGCGTCTCGTTGGTATCGCTTTAACCCATTTTGACACATACTCTACAGCAAGGAGTATGTATTCACAGTTATTAGACTTGGGAAATGGGCCCATAAAATCTATGCCCCAACAATCAAATATCTCAATTGTGATGATAGGGGTTAAAGGCATAGAATTCCTTTTAGAAATAGTTCCAAGCTTTTGACAGCGTTGACATGTCTTGAAAAAGGAATATGCATCTTTGAAAACTGTGGGCCAGTAAAAACCGCTTTGTAGAACTTTTTGTGCGGTCTTCTGTGACGCGTAGTGGCCACCGCATGCCTCAGAATGGCATGATGCTAAAATTACAATTATATCCTCATTGGGGACGCAGCGCCTGATAACCTGATCAGCACAGTACTTGAAAAGGTATGGGTCATCAAAGAAGAAATGGCGCGCGAACGAGAGGAACCGTTTTCTGTCTTGGTTTGACCAATGATTCTGTGTTTCACCTGTGACAAGGTAGTTTACAATATCAGCATACCAAGGCAGACTACTTACTGCCTGTAGCTGTTCGTCCGGGAACTCATCCTTAATGGATTGGGATTCAGTATTGTCGACAAAAGGCAACCGTGACAAATGGTCCGCAACCACATTCTCTACTCCTTTTTTGTCTTTGATTGTTAGATCAAACTCTTGGAGTAAGAGTATCTAGCGAATGAGCCGTTGTTTACCGTCTTTCTTGGACAACAGATACTTAAGGGCCGAATGATCTGTAAAACAGACGATTGGTGACCCTATCAGATAAGACCTAAACTTGTCCAGGGCGAATACTATAGCCAGCAGCTCCTTTTCAGTAGTTGTATAATTCAGTTGAGCTTCATTTAAAGTTCGACTGGCATAGTATATCACATATGGCTTCTTGTCCTTTCTCTGGCCTAGGACTGCGCCAATGGCGTAATCACTAGCATCGCACATTAATTTGAAAGGCAGACTCCAATCAGGTGCCTGTATTATAGGTGCAGAGGTGAGAAGCTCTTTTAGGTCCTCGAAGGACTTTTGGCAACTCTCTGACCACTCGAATGGGGCACCTTTGACAAGAAGTTGACAAAGGGGTCGAGAGATTGCACTGAAGTTCTGGATAAACCGACGATAAAATCCCGCATGCCCCAAGAACGAACGAATGTCTCTCACTGTACGGGGGACAGGTAGATTTGAGATTATGTCAATTTTTGCCTTATCCACTTGGATTCCTTCATCGGAGATTATATGGCCGAGGACTATTCCCTTGGTCACCATAAAGTGACACTTTTCCCAATTCAAAACTAGGTGTTTGTCCTCACATCGCATTAATACCTGCTCAAGATTGCTGAGGCAATCTTCAAAGCTATGGCCAAACACTGAAAAATCATCCATGAAGACTTCAAGGATGTTTTCTACCATGTCACTAAATATGCTTAGCATGCACCGCTGAAAGGTAGCCGGTGCATTACATAAGCCAAACGGCATTCGACGGTAGGCAAATGTACCAAATGGACAAGTGAATGTGGTTTTCTCCTGATCTTCAGGAGCAATTTCAATTTGATTATATCCACTATATCCATCCAAGAAGCAGTAATACTTGTGACCTGCCACACGTTCTAGCATTTGATCCATGAATGACAAAGGAAAATGGTCCTTTCGGGTCACAGTATTCAACTTTCTGTAGTTAATACACATCCTCCATCCAGTGGGAACACGTGTTGGTACTAGTTCGCCATCTTTGTTCGGGATGACCGTTATGCCTGCTTTCTTTAGAACCACTTGGGTTGGACTAACCCAAGGACTATCAGATATCGGATAAATCATCCCAACATCAAGTAGTTTGAGCACTTCCTTTTTAACTACTTCTTGCATGTTGGGACTCAGACGCCTTTGCATTTGCCTTGAGGGTTTAGCGTCTTCCTCCAGATATATCTTATGAGTGCATATGGATGGGCTTATGCCTTTGAGGTCAGCAATTGTCCATCCCATAGCATCCTTATGCTTGGTCAGCATTTGCACTAACTTACCTTCCTGTTCATGAGTTAAAGCAGATGAAATGATCACAGGGTAGGTTTTTCCAGTCCCTAGGAATGCGTATTTTAGCTCTTTGGGTAGCTCCTTTAACTCTAACTCTGGAAACTGAAAACTAGAAGGCATTGCCAACTTAGTTTTAGGAGGCAATTGTTCATATGGCATTACCCACATGCATTCTGCTCTATCCTCCTCTATCGTATCCATCATAAGACACGTCTGGTTCAGGTCAGCATCCAATGGAGTTGACTCTGCAGGCTGATAGATATCGCCAAATTGAGTCATCACAACTTCCAAAGGATCTTTGTAGTCGACCAAGTCAACTTCATCTTCAATGACCGTGTCTATGTAATGAATTTCTTCCTCATCATCGTATTCTTCAGGTCGGGGATTAGAAAAGATTTTGACATTCAATGTCATGTTCCCGAATACGATAGTCATGATACCACTTCTAATCTTGATCGTGGCATCAATAGTGTTGAGGAATGGACGTCCAAAGATAACCGGGATATGTGCACCAGGATTAGACACAGGTTCTGTGTCCAATATCACGAAATCAACCGGAAAGACAAAAGAGTCTATTTGGACAAGGACGTCCTCTAACACCCCTCTAGGGTACTTCACAGATCTGTCTGCCAATTGCAAAGCGACACGGGTGGGTTTGAGTTCACCCAACCCTAGCTGTTTATAGACTGAATATGGCAGCAGGTTCACGCTTGCTCCTAGATCAAGGAGTGCGTTATCTATCCTTTGATTCCCAATTCTACATGAGACAGTAGGTGTACCGGGGTCTTTGAGTTTTGGAGGCAACTCATTTTGAATAATCGCACTTGCTTGGCACGCGACATAAGCATGTTTCTTCACGCTTTGCCTCCTCTTGACCGTGCATAGATCTTTGAGATACTTTGCATAGGCCGGCACTTGCTTGATAGCATCTAGGAGTGGAAGGTTAATTTTTACTTGTTTAAACAATTCCAGAAACTCCTGATTCTTTGTCTCATTCTTGGGTTTCTTCAATCGTTGAGGATAAGGTGCAGGAAAAGGGCACTTTGGTGGTTCATCCTTCACAGACTCCTTTCCAGGCCTTCGCTCAACTTCTTCCTCTACTCTTGGAGCTTCAATGTTTGCCTTTATTGCCTCCTCATTAGTAGACGGCTCCTCCTCTTGAGTATATGGTTGCTCAAGCTCATTATCCACCACTTCCTCCTCTTTGTACACTTCGGGTGTAGACAGAGGCATGCTTTTCTCATTGATTTTTCCACTTCTCAATGTAGTCACGGCTTTAGCATGTTCTTGATTGTTAGGACCATTGGTATGTCCCTTGGGGTTCAAAAGTGGTTGGGCAGGGAATGTTCCTCCTGAACCCTCTTGCCGTGCATCTATCCTTTCTAACGTGGCAGACATTCTACTCATCATCTGTATGAGTTGCTGTGTTAGATTGGCATTAGCAAGTGGCTCTTCTTCTTGTACCTTCTTGTGCGGAGGCACATAGGTATTGGTCTGTGGTGCATTGGAGGGTTGAGCTTGGTTGTAGTTATTGGTTCTGTTTTGATTGTATTGATGGGACAGCCTATTGTTTTGCCCGTGATATTGATTGTTGTTGTAGGGCTGCTGTTGATATTGATTTTGGGTCCCAGCATTATTTCTCCAATCAAAACCCGGGGTGATTCCATCTATTGTTACTTTGAAAGTTATTGTTGGAATTCCCCGCCCCTCGAAAACCTTACATGGCATTCATCTCCATAGGGGCCTGCTATGGAAAATACGGCACATTGGGACAATATTGAGTTGTATGTCCCAACATGTTGCATGTGCCGCATGGTTCTTCAGGCATAACTTGCCTAGAGCTCTCTCCTTTCATGCTTAACTCCTCTACCTTCTTTGCCAGTTCTGCATATTTAGTCATGAGGTGATCTTCATTGGTTAGTTGGTATAGGCTTTTCTCTTCTACACAGGATATCTGTGAGCGTGAGACATTGTCAGAATTTGACCATTCATGAGCGTATTCGGCTAACCATTCGAAATGGGCTTCAGCCTCCTCGGTGTTTTTACGCAGAAATTGTCCAGAACTCATAGTTTCTACCAACTTCTTAGTTTCACCATTCAATCCTTGATAAAAGAAGCTGATAGTTCGCCATTTCTCAAACCCATGGTGTGGGCATGAGAGAAGCAAATCTTTGAAACGCTCCCACGCTTGTGTGAAGGTTTCATTGCTCTTTTGTTTATAGGAATTGATTTGACGTTGAAGATTTGTGGTCATGCGAGTAGGATAGAATTTCTTTAGAAACGCGGTGCTCATCGCATGCCAGGTGAAAATTGAATTAGGTTTGAGGGAGTGGAGCCACGCCTTCGCTTTATCTTTCAAAGTGAAAGGGAATAACATTAGATGCGTCACCTCCCTAGTACAATTCTGCAAGAATGTTTTGCAAACATCCTCGAAATCAGTGACATGTAAGTATGCCTTCTCGCTTTCCATCCCATGAAAGGTGGGAAGCAGTTGGATCATCCCATTGCGAAACTGAAATTCGCCATTATGCGGTGGGATTTGAATGCAAGAGGGCGTAGGTGCGTGTTCTGGTTGCATGAGATCGCAAAGAGGACGTAGTGCCTCATCAATTGGTACCACAACATTGTCACCATTTTCACTCTGATTATCGTCCATTGATTCAGTTAGAGTGGCTATTGGGTTAATGGAACTATCAGAGTCCGAACGGTAGAAAGGATTTCCAAAAATTCCTTCAATAGAATTATTGGACATGAACTAGGAGAGTTCCTAAGGTGAGTGTTTACCAATAGAACTGAGAAGAAGAGAAAATAAAAACAGAAAGAGATGACTAGAGACTGAGGTAATCTAAGGAATTGATCGTCGCCTTCCCCGGCAACGGCGCCAAAAACTTGACACGTGAAAAATCTTGTGCGCTCTTGTGCAACACCCAAGTGTAGGTGGACGTGCAAGTAGTAACTGGTAAGACCAGGTCGATCCCACAGGGAAGGATGAGAATCAACTAACATAGATTAAACTCTAAAAGAAAAGAAAATTCAATATTTAAAGAGAAGTGTAGAACACAAAGTTCTACAATTAACAACTACTAAACTTAAAAGCAACTAAATTAAGTAAACTAATGATTAGCTATTTAACTAAAACAAGATTTGAAAACGGTTTTTCTTAATAAAAGAACGTGTTGGGATCACGCGAATCCACCATGACTCAACCGTCTACCATGCAACTGCAATCAAGCTCAACAGTATCCCCTACTTCTCTAAGGATATAGAATCAATAGTCCTTTCATGACCGGGACTATATCATCACAATTAAGTTTGAAATACACAAAGGTGGTTTAATTCAATAGTTAAGACTCTCACCTCCAATGGTATTAGCATTGAGGGTGGTTTGCAAAATATATTGAAAGAAAATGCCTTAAGGCTTAACGTTTAAAGACTGTTTTGACAAACTGAGCATTTGGGGACAGTTTGATAACAAATCAGTAAAGCAGAAAGTCTTGGAATACTGTATTACATGTCCTCAAGAATCTGAGACCTCGATCGATCGACGCGCTTTCGATCGATCGAACTTCGTCATCTCTCGATCGCTCGAAATATCTTCGATCGCTCGACTATGTCTCTGGTCCGATCGATCAAACTGCATTCGATCGATCGAACACAGGAATAAAAATAGTGCATGGCAGAGGTCTGAAATCACGGTTTCATTGCGATTTCCCAACCCCGGACTACTCAGACATGATCTGGGAAGTCTCAGATTTATTTTTTACGAAAAAGTTCATTAAAGACATGTTTGTTTGCGAGTTTTTCATAAAAACTATGAAAATCAAGGATTCTAATTTATCTAGCATGTGAGACTACAATATTGAAGGTTAAACTACGAACAAAGAAGTGCAGAATGTAAACAGAAATAAAACAAAATAACCTGGAGCAAAGAAACTACTACGCAAGAATCCAAGCTACAATGGTAAATCTTGATAAAACCTACAAAAACATAAAACTCTCTCCTCTCTCTTATGAAAACTGATGAAAACAAAGTTGGGCGTCCTTCTGGACGTGTACAAAATGAGTTTATATAACCTAAACCTAATGCTAGGGTTCAAAACCCGTTTCTGCTGCATGCGCGAATAATCTGATAAAAGGCATATTCGATCGATCGAACAACTCTCGATCGATTGAACTCCAGAAACGTCGATCGCTTGAACTTTACTCGATCGATCGATACGTCGATCGCTCGAACCATGTTCGATCGCTCGAACACTGTATTTCTGCTTTGAGTTGTCTTCATCAGGACTAAGCACTTCCTTTTATCAACATTCTTCAATCTTGTACACAATAGCAGTAATCTGCACAAATAATCACTAAAACAATACCACTTATCATAGTTTAATCAATTTGTGCAAAAACTGGTATTGTAATTCAAACTGCAGATAAACAGGGGAATTGTAGACTTTCTAGTGTATTTTCTTCTTTTAGCGCGATTGTATTTTACAAATACCCCCACTTGTCACTTGGACTTGAGTTTCAATATTCTTAAGGGAAGCCAACACCGTCTCCTCAAAAGCGTTAGTCCTTGGGGGGTTAGGATTAGGAGGAGGGTGTTGATATTGATTTTGTTGAAATTGGGGTCAATGACCGCGTCAAGCCCAGCGCCCCGGGTTTCCTAGCTAATGCAGTGTTCACTCCACAACTAACCTAATGCAAGTAATTGCGTCTCAGCGCCCTGACTTACAGTGATTTGATGCGAAGTTAAAGCGAGCAATTTACTTAATTTTTATTTATTTTATTTGCGTAAGCTCCTTTGATGTAATTAGCTACTCCACTCGGAAACGTTAGAATTTGATGACTCGAAAACCTATAAAATAAAAGAACAAGTTAGTAATTTAAAACAAAAACGGAAAATAATAAGAATAAAAACTAATCTAATATTTACGAATTAACTAAACTCAGATTATAAAATTAAAGGTAGTATTGCAATCCCCGGCAACGGCGCCAAAAATTGATGTTGTCAATATCAAGATATAAAAAGTGTTCTTTACTTTTCAAAAGATTTGTAGTGTGAAAGCAAAGGTCGAACCCACAGGGATTGGTTAACTACAGCGACTTAATTTTAAAACCTAACTTTAGTTAATAATGAAACGAATTTTGATTTGATTTTAATTAAACTAATAACAATAAAAATAAATCTAAACTATGAAAGCAATTAAAAGTGTTTTTGTAAATATGTAAAGGGAACCTAGGATTGCAATTCCACCACTAGCTTCATAATAGGAATATTTATGCATTCAATTAGCTTACTAAGTTGGATGATTATGGGGAATTGTGGCTACAAGCCCAATTCCTCCGTCAAGAAAATAATCATGGTTCAAGCACCAACATATTCCATCTTTGGTTAGCACGAATTATCCCACACTAAACTAGGGTTGTGACATAATTCGTCTAATCTAGGCATGGATTATTCGGATACTTGATAGCACAAGTCGATAAAGAACCATCACATGTAAATAATCTAAACAAGCACAGCGAAGCATAGATCATTGAGCACATCACAGTCAAAATAGATCTAAGACAAGAATAAACTTTGAAAGCAATGATTTAATCAATAGAAGTTCAATTTATTTATAAAAATCCTCAAAACATGTGACTGTCATCCATACATAATAAAACTAAAATAAAAACATAAAGAAAACCCTATTACTCGACTAGGGCTTCATTGAAACCCTAGATCTATGTCTAAGCTGCCATGGAAGTGGAGATCGGCAAGTAGTTGATGGAGGAGGCCATGGAAATCCTTGGTCTTCTTCTTCTTCTCCTTGTTTCCCTCCCTTCAATGGCTGAAAGTGTGGTTGTATCTTGTGTGTATAATAATTGCCAACCCTTTAATTGAAGTAAATTAGAGTATATATAGATTTACAATAAGTTTTTGGAAGCTTTCCTAACTCAAAATGCATTAAAACTGCTGTATTTAGCTTTCCAGACGTAATTAGGCAGTTTCGTTCGCGTAGGAATCATCAGTATACTGAAATATGCAAGTTCCATTTTTACACATGTCGCGCGCGCGGGCCGCGCGAGCACGACAATTGGCACCTCGCGCGCGCGGATCGCGCGAGCGATTTCTGGATTCTCGCGCTCGCGGTTCGCGCGCGCGAACTGGCTTTTTCAGCTTCTTTTCTTATGCTTTTTCACCCTGTTTAACTTGGTTTACTTGATTTCTTCCAAAACCTGTCAGAAAATAGAAAATAAAGTAAAAATATACAAAAACAGGATAAAAAGGTACTAACAAATGCTCGTTAAGGCGTATAAATAGGATTTGTTCTCTCCCGATCACTTACCCCAATAATGGCAGCCAAACCTAAAAGGGTAGGAGACATCATTCCATAGGGAAAGTGGAAGGAATTAGTAGATACTGACCAAAAGGCTAGAGTGGCGGAGAGAAGAAGTGTATTGATGGGAAGAGACATTGTAGAAAGCTGAATCAACTCGTAAATGTCTTATTTTTTCCACTCGTCTAACTAATGGAGAGTAACTCTAGCCACCTAAGCCAACCATTATGGCAGGGGTTTTGTGGGCCAAAAATGGATGTCGTTGCTCTGGCTCCACCTATTTAATGGAGGGTTTGGATGTTCAGACAAAAATAAACCATTACGGGGAAAAAGTTTAGAGACTCTGGGGAGAACGAATTCCTGGGTGATACTATGACCAAGGATCGGTGAATTAAAATAAGGGGAAGGGTTCATTACTTGCAGGCTTACCCCTTCAAAGGCAGCGTTGTGGAATTGGCCTAGTGCTTCCCTAGCTCGTGATGGAGGATCAGTGGCCGCTTCCTCTGTACTTGGAGATGAGGTTGATTACGTTGGATAGCCATGGGAGCAAAAGAGTGAAGGTGCAGCAGGAAGATTGAAGGTCTTTGCATATGATTCCAAAATGGTTTAATAGGGGTTTAAGTAGCAAAGTTGCAAAGAAAAATGGAAAGGTCTAGAGTTGGAAGTAATTTAAAATTGAAATTCCCTAAAAATTAGGATGGATTTGATGTAACAGTGCAAATCAAATTGATGAGGGTCAAGTTATGTCACGCCCCGGAGCAGCAAAAATAGAGAAAAATAAATTTCTTTTTTGGGTCCATAAGGAATGACAAGTGAAAGTCACTAATTATCCACACCACACGGTACTAGTCCACAAGATAAATAGGAATACTAAATAACTGAAATAGAAAAGCAGTATCACTATTACAAGCATCAGAGTGTGGTCCTCAGGATCACAACAGGTCTGGAGACAACATATGCCCAAGTACCAGTTAACTAAATCAAAACAGAGTTCAACAGAACATAAACTAGATATAACTATCTTTAGGTCTTCAGTTGGCGTAAGGATAGTCGACAGCATAATACTCCTCTCTAATATAACAGGCATCAGTGGGGCCATTCTCTGCATAATCCAACTCCGGGTAGTATCCATCACTGTAAGTTCCAATACCTGCATTGTTAGGGACAGGGTAGTCTGGACGGGGAATGTCCAAGCAAATGAAGGCCTTTAGCTTACTGAAAGCTGAGTGAGAACTAACATAGTCTCATAGAAATAACATCATCATTAGTCATGCACGATATATAGCAGTGATAATAACTTTTCCTCTTTTATTCAAACACGTCATCAGTCGATTCTCATCATCTTTCAAACTCTAAGACTGACTGTACCAATCCCAACTGACTATACCTAATCAATTTTATCACCACGACATACTAGTGCTCCTGTTCACCGATTTTAAGAACTCTTACTGTTCACCGCTTTTAAGAACTCTTATGAGCACCATACATCGTACTCATATAACGACTAGTCTATGGACGCACCAATACTCTTGTTCACCGCTTTTAAGAACTCTTACTGTTCATCGCTTTTAAGAACGCTTGCGACTATCGTCCGTTCATAATTCATATACATAAGTACTTCTTGCTAGCACAATACATAATGCTCACATCCCACGCAGATGTGTTCACGACCAACTCATGATACTGACATACTTGTACCAACGGTTACTAATACCCGACTGGCTCACATACCATAATAATCTAATGTTGATCATCATACAGCACAACCTTATCTCGTTAGCGCGTTTTATCATTACTAACATTCCGAATTTGACTATGTTATTCATCATAATTATCTCAATCTCATTATCGTATCCCATTTCCTCCGTAATCCATAATATCACATAATAGAAACATGGGACATTAATTAAACAGCTAAGCATTATGAATATAAACTAAAGGAACACAACTAAGTTCTATTAAGGTTCGATCGATTGAAGTCCTCTCAATTGCTTGAAGAAAGTGAATGTTCAATCGATCGAAGTATTCTCGATCGATTAAAATTAAGGCGGTCTCGATCGATTTAAGTCGTTTTGATCGCTTGAGACTCAGGGATGTTCGATTGATTGAACTTAGTTCGATCGCTCGAACTATGTCTTCTCCAGATTCTGGCAGTGAACATCCAGAATCTGTTAGGGGGTGTTTGGGTTCTTTTTAAATGTACAAAATACGTAAACATCGCAACTAAGCTACTGAGTGAGTTTGGAACTCACAGAATGTTGCTAATGGCGCGATTGGCTACTTTGAAAGGTTCAAAGCTTCTCCAATGGTTTCCTCATTCCTCTCTCTACTCCTCTCTTCGTCTCTGTCTTTCCTTCACTTTTTCTTCTTCTTCTCCTTCCTCTTCTTCTCCTGGTTCTCTTTCTCTTTAACTGTGTATGTATATATAATATATATATGGATGTGTATATATATGTAAACACAATCTCAATTCTCTCAACTCTCTTAACTCTCTTGGTTCAGCCAACCCTTACAAACACACGAGCACAAACATATATATATATATAGAGGGGGGTGCTAGTGGCATTGTTTGCGCAGAAACTGGAATTCTGATGATTACACGTTCGATCTTTGATCGCTCGAGATCAGATCGGTCAGGTTTGATCGATTAAAAAAGGCTTGATCGATTGAAGTAGGGTCCACGTCATAAATTTATGTCGATAAGGTTTCGATCGATTGAAAAAGGTTTGATCGCTCGAACTTTAGAAATGTTCGATCGCTCGAAAAGACTTCGATCGATCGAAGGTGAAATTACAAGTATGGACAATGGAACTATACAGAATTTCTATGTATAAATTTATTGAAAATACATGGTATTACATCATCCACCACTCAATAAAAGATTTTATCCTCGAATTCTAAGGCATACAGAGTTAAAACAAAAACGAAAACTTTTCACGCATCTCTGATTCTAGCTCCCACGAAGCTTCTCCTTCATCACGATGCTTCCATTGAATCTTGACTAGCGAAATCTCCTTATTCCTGAGCTTCTTGATTCCTCGATCTAGGATCCGTACTGGTCCTTCGTTAAATGTAACGTTGTCGTTGACCTCGATATCTTCGAAGTTGATCTCGTATGCTGGGTCGTGGGCATACTTCTATAGCATATTGACATGGAAAACGTTGTGCACTCATGACATCTTTTGTGACAATTCAAGTCGATAAGCAACCTTTCCAACATGTTCTAGAATCTTGAATGGTCCAATGAATCGTGACAATAGCTTGCCTCTCTTCTGACCGAATCTGACGATGCTCGAATAGGTGAAACTTTAAGCAGCACATAATCTCCAACGAAAAATTCCAAGTCTTTACATCGCTTGTCAGCAAACTCTTGTGTCGCATCTGAGCGATCCTCATCTTCTCACGTATAATTTGAATCTTCTCGCTGGTTTCTCATACCATCTCTGGCCCAAGAAGTTGAGTATCTTCGACTATAGCGGCGATCGGCAAGGTCTCCCGTATAAAGCTTCAAACGGTGCCATCCCCATGATCAAATGATAACTGCTGTTGTAGGCAAATTCAATCAGAGGTAAGTGTGTCTCCCAAGAACTCTCGAAATCAATAACGCAAGCGCGTAACATATCTTCCATCACTTGATTGATTCATTCAGTCTTCCCCTCAGTCTGTGGATGAAAACATGAGCTCAAGTTCAATGTTGTTCCCATCGCTGTTTGGAGACTCTTTCAAAACTCTACAGTAAAGCACGAATCTCGATCTGACACGATTGATACAGGTATTTCGTGTAACCGTACTACGTGTTGTAGATACATCCAGCTCAAACGTTCTACTAGATATGTTATACAGCAGGCGATGAAATGTGTCGTCTTTGTAAGTCGATCCATGATTACCCAAATAGCATCGTGGTTCTATTGTGACTTTGGCAATCCTACCACAAAATCCATGATTATGTGTTCCCATTTCCATTTGGGAATCAGTAACGGCTGTAGAAGTCTAGGTGGTTTATGATGTTCTATCTTTACTTGTTTACAAGTAAGATATTGGGCCACATACTCAGCCACTTCTCTCTTCATTCCTTCTCACCAAAATTTTCTCTTCAAGTTCTTATACATCTTCGTACCTCCAGGATGAATAGTCATCCATGACTTATGTGCTTCATCTAATATTCTTTCTGGAGATTTTCTTCGTTAGGTACACAGAGTCTACCTTTACATCGTAAGACTCCGTCTGTACTGATACTCCATATCTCTGGCTCCTTGGCTGATATCTTGGAAAACCATAACTTTAAATCTTTCGTTGTTTGCTGAGCTTCTATGATACGGCTGATCATAGTTGGCTGTACCATAAGACATCCAAAATGTAGTCCTTCCATTGGTTCCACTGGCTGAAGCTTGAATTCAGCTAAAACTTCTAATGCTTTATATTCTCGAATTAATAATTGATCTGTCAAAATCAAGATATAAAAGTATACTTTACTTTTAAGGATTTGTAGTGCGGAAGTAAAAGTCGAACCCACAGAGATTGATTATTTGTATCCTTTAATTAATAAAACCTAAATCTATTTAGTTATTGAAAATAGAAGTTTGATTGGTTGTTGATTTGATTACTACTATTAACTAAACTATGAAATTAAACTATGGAATTAAACTATGAAATTTTGGAAGTAATATTCTAAAATTAAACTAAATAAACGAATGCAATATCTAAAGTTGTTTTAATATGAGTGGATGAGATCTAGAATTGCAAATCCACCGCTAACTATGCATCGGGGGTCTAGACTTTCTACTTTTAAGTTCTATGATTGGATAGTAATGATCTATCATAACTACAAGCACAATAGTATCGACAAGAAGATGTTACTAATTTAACCTAAGCATAACTCATCTTCAGTTGGCATGAATTGTCTACCTATAACTAGGGTGTAGCACAACCCATGTTTCCTAAGCATGAATTACAAAAGATCTAAATATCGTAATCACATAAGCACCACTGTATGTAAATACTCCTATCAATCACAGAAATCAAGGAATATTGAGTTCAATAAGCATAAGGAAAAATCTAAGACAAGAATAGATCCAAAATACTCTTGATTATTATCATTAAAAACTGATTATATAGAAATAATCCTCAAACATACAATTACTATCCAATACATAAAATCCTAAAATAAGAAAGCATAGAATTCCCCCTTTACATAGCTAGGGTTTCATTGAAACCCTTGAATAAGAGTTTAGTTACACATGGTTGATGAAAACATGAAGGTTGAGATGATGGTTGCCATTAGAGACCTTCAAGCTAGATCTTCTCTTCCTCTTGCCTTCAAAGTTGATGAATGTAAAGATGTGTGAACTTCCAATAGCTTTTTATTCATCTATATATAGTTGTAAAGGGATTAGGAAGGCTTTTGTAAACCTAATCCGACTAAAACTGCTATATTTTCTTTTCTGGACGTAATTAGGCAGTTTCGTTCGCGTAGGGGTCTCCAGCACTTAATTCTATGCATTTTCACTTTTTTGTACGGATTGCGCGAGCACGTTTTTGGAGGTCGCGCGAGCGGACCGCGCAACCAAGGTTTTGGATTTCCGCACTAGCGGGCCACTCGCGCGAGGTGCCTTTTTCTTATTCTTTCTTCTTACCTTTTCTCCTTATTTAGCCTGAAACTCTTGCTTTCTTCTAAATCCTGACAAAAGATGAAAAATAAAGTAAAAGTACACCAAAAATAGGATAAAACGAGCTAACAAATGTGAATTAAGGAGTGTAATTAGGATTTGTTAGCTCTCGATCACACCCCCAAACCTACATTTTGCTAGTCATTGAACAAAAAAAATAGAAAAATAAAACTACTACTAATAATAATAAAATTCCTACTCCATTTTTGCATGGATCACGATTGCACTTAGCATGTGCAATAAGCCTTTTCAACCTCTAGGAAGCTTTGATTGCTCTTACTCTGATTTTAAATTATTATACTGTTCGACGTTTGGGACGGAATCAATCCTTCAAACTGTCGTGACCTTCGGGTTCATAAAGGAAATTAAATACTTTGCCTATTTATGCTACGCCAGTGCGTGATAGGATTTAGTGGTATCAGAGCCAGGTTATCTCAGAACAGTTTAGCCAGGTTAGGGTTTACCATCATAGACTCGATTCCACATTCTGCTAGCTTAAGTTTTGTACACCCAATGATAGGACAGGAGGACAAACCCGGAACCCAAACGCCTAAGATCATCTCTTTCAAGATTAGTCCTAATATAAGTTAGTGCCTTTTGTCAGGTATGGATCCAGTTCCACTGCTATTTGTACCAGACTTGTTTAGAGGACATTGGGTTACTCAGGGTGCGGTAGTTCCGGCTTCTGTTGGAGTATACCATGCTGCGATCGACCAGTGGGCAACGGCAACAATGGAGCTAAAGTTGTGGCACCAGGTTCATATAGTAGGGTTGGTTGATTTGCCTCACTTTTGCCTAGAGCTTTTATACTTCATAGAGGGTCAACGATTGGTGTTGTTAGAGATGGTTCGATTGGTTAATAGCAATGCCTTTTACATTCCTCTAGAGATTCTGATAGTGCGTGCTCACCTTGCACAGCTAGATATGCCTCCACCGGTTGTTCCCGCTGAGGAGCTAGTAATTCCTATCGCTAAGGATATTGATGGTAGAGTTGTTCATTTGGCCCCTTTTGTTCTAGAGGTTGATGATGATGAGGAAGAGGAGGATGGTATGGGTCTAGATGACTTTGTCGCTGACCTCGAGGAGGAGCTGGCGCTTGTGCTAGATCTGCCCAAGAAGATGTTGGTCGAGGCAGATACCTTGGGGCACGCTCCATCACTAGCCTCTCAGAGCGGTGATTTTGATATGGTAGGGTCGTTCCAAGTTCAACGATTTTGTCCCGTTGATTCTCTGGACTTGTTGATGGTCGCTTATGGGGATGATTGATGATCGAGACATAGCTTTGTACATATTAACTATATTGACTCATAACCCTACCTCTTTTTGCAATTGTAATTACATGCATCTAGCTTTAGGGCATTGACCCCATACTTTTGGAAAATACAGATAGGGTAGGCATTGGGCTGACCATATCATTTTGTATCCACTTGACAAGAAGTTATATATATATGGAAAATACCCTTTGTGATGTTGTCTTTGCCTAAATTGAATTATTATTATTGTGTTGATTCGTGATTCTCATTCTTTTATCATTATGATGTGTATAGAATGGCTGGGAGACCAAGGAGGAGTTGGAACTTGATTGAAGAGGCACCTTTGGCTGCCGATCCCACGGGAATGTTTGAGGCATTTGTCAAACTCCTCAAGAGGATTAAAAATCCGAATGAAAATAGACGTGATCACCAAATAGGGGACAAACTACTGGAAAGATTTCGTGCACTAAGACTCGAAGAGTTTGCTGGAACTGCAGAACCCTGGAAGGCTGAGCAGTGGTTGAGACAGATGGACCGTATATTCAAAGCAGTTCAGTGTAATGAATTAGATAAGAGGAGGTTAGTTATCTTTCAACTAACTGATGCTGCCGTAGACTGGTGGGACTCGGTGATAGCCACTATTGGGAATGAAGCTGCTATGGAAATGACTTGGACTTCATTTAAAGGGAGATTTTTAGAGAAGTACTTCCCATCTACTGAGAGGCACAGAAGGGAGAAGGAATTTATAGATTTGACTTAGGGAACTAAATTGGTGCAAGAGTATACTATGCAGTTTGAAAGACTGTCTCGATTCGCTCCCCATATGGTTGATACGGAAGAGAAGAAAACACACAAGTATAATTAAGGGCTAACGCTGCAGATCTGTCGTCTAACTCTCGGCCACATGGATAAGTCATTTGAAGGGCTAGTTGGTTTGGCCACTGATCTGGAAGAGGACGGTTGTGTCAATCATAAACACTTTAACTTCCAACCGCCTCAGAGAGGTAATTTTGGAAATAAGCCACCAATGTATCGTGTACAAGGGAAAAAGAGAAATTTTGATGGAAGCAAGAAACCCCAAACTGTCATCTATCCGACTTAGCCCTGAGTAAGAGAGGGGAGCAGTTTTGGGAAATGTTTTAATTATAGAAATCCCGGTCATTTGGCTCGAGACTGCAAGGCACCCAAGCACATCTCTCAACCAAATATAGTTTGTTATAACTGTGGTGAGCCTGCATCACATCAGTAAGTACTGCACTGCTCCTAAACAGGTGACTTATGGTCAACAGGGTCAGACTCGCTTGAATGTTATTATTCACGACGCTGCTGGATATGATGAAACTATTTGTGAAGAAGGAAACTGTGAAGAAGCACAGCCCGAACAGCAAGCGGTGGAAGGTACATTAACTTTGTTTAACTCGCATATCAAAGTTTTATTTGATACGGGTGCTGCACTTTCATTCCTATCTGTTAAACCTATTTGGAGATTGGGTATCTTACCTCACCGTTTAGAGAAGGCTTTGAAGGCTACCTCACCATTAGGAGCCACAGTCAAATTAGGACATGTGTGCAAGGATTGTCCCCTACGACTAAGAGATCATGAAATCCCTACAAGACTGATTGTTCTATCGATGAAAAAGTTTGACATAATCCTAGGGATGGATTGGCTCGCTCAGAATCAAGTAAAGTTGGATTGTGGGAGGAAGAGAATCACATTCTTCGACAATGAGAATCAATCTTTTGATTTCTAGTGTAACCTTTTGGGAGATATTTTCCTCACAAGATGCTTAGCAAGCATCGAAGTCGTCAGTACAGAAATGATAGTGTCATCTATATCGGTAGTCAAGGACTTCGAGGAGGTATTTCAAGATATTTCTGGTTTATCGCCTGAGAGAAGTATAGAGTTCTGCATCGAACTTATACCAAGCATCGCACCGATCACTTAGGTTTCCTATAAAATGGCCCCCGCCGAACTATCAGAATTGAAGGAACAAGTTTAAGAACTTGAGAATTTGGGTTTTGTACGTCCATGTACATCACCTTGGGGAGCACCAGTGTTATTCGTAAAGAAGAAGGACGGAACACTTCGGCTGTGTATTGACTACCGAGAGTTGAACCGAGTGACTATCAAGAATAAGTATCCCTTACCTTGGATCGATGATTTGTTTGATCAACTATAGGGAGCTACAACATTCTCCAAGATAGATCTACGATTGGGATATCATCAGTTGAGGGTACCGAAGGAAGACATACCTAAGGCTACCTTTCGAACTCGATTTGGTCACTATGAGTTTTTAGTAATGCCGTTTGGAATGATAAATGCCCCTGTTGTGTTTATGGATATGATGAATACAGTGTTCAAACCTTATTTGGATCAGTTTGTCATCGTCTTCATTGATGATATTTTGATCTATTCTAAGTTAGAAGAAGAGCATGAGCAACATCTATGAATTGCGATGCAGACGCTCAAGGACCGTAGCTCGTATGCCAAATTTAGTAAGTGTGTGCAAGAAGTGAAATTTTTTGGACATAAGGTGTCATACTAAGGAATTTCTGTGGACTCATCCAAGACAGATGCTATATCAAACTGGGTTAGGCTGACTAACCCTACAGAGGTTAGAGGTTTCCTTGGACTTGCGGGTTATTACCGGAGATTTGTTGAGGGATTCTCTAAGATAACCGCCCCATTGACTGGATTAACTAAGAAAGCTCAGATATTTGAGTGGACAGAGAACATGAGTGCGCCTTTCTAGAGTTAAAAGAGAGACTCATTACAACACCGGTACTAGCTATACCCAAGCCTGATGAGAAGTTCACTATCTTTAGTGATGCGTTATATCAAGGATTAGGGCGTGTACTTATACAAGAGAGTAGAGTTATCGCTTATGGATCTAGACAGCTGAAATTGAATGAGTTGAACTACCCCACTCATGATTTAGAATTGGCTACGGTAGTATTTGCACTCAAGATTTGGAAACACTATCTCTACGGTGAGATGTTTGATTTGTTCTCCGATCATAAGAGTCTGAAATATTTGTTCACAAAGAAAGAGTTGAACATGAGGCAACACAGATGGATGGAGCTGATTAAAGATTATGACTTCACTTTAGAATACCAACCTGGTAAATCTAATGTGGTCACTGGTGCTTTGAGTTAGCAAACTCGCAGAACGGTTACCTCTTTAATGGTTAGAGAATGGAGCTTTGGAGACATTGGTTGAGTTGGATGTGTAGAGTGCTGAGGAAGGAGAAGGGAAACTTTTTGGGTGTCTTATCCTATGACCCACTCTTCTTGACTGCATCATCAAAGCACAAAAAGAAGATGATAAGTTTCGGGCATGGTTTGTTAAGATGTTAGAGAAGGATCCGAGAGAATGGAAAGTGGGGATCGATGGAGGATACAAATGCAGAGACACATTGTGTGTACCAGATTATAGGGATCTAAGAAAGGATATTCTGGAAGAAGCACATAAGTCAATATTTACAGTTCACCTGGGAGGAACAAAAATGTACAAGGATTTGAAGAGAAATTTCTGGTGGGAAGGTATGAAGAAGGATGTGGCCAAATTCGTATCCAAATGTTTGACGTGTCAACAAGTCAAAGCTGAGCATCATAGGCCCTTGGGATTGTTACAACCCTTACCTATTCCAGGTTGGAAGTGGGAGCACATAACCATGGATTTTGTAGTTAGATTACCCCGATCACAGCAGAATCATGATGCCATTTGGGTAATTGTAGATTGATTAATGAAGTCTGCTCATTTCAGTGCCTGTAGTATGACATATCTAGTTGAAAAGACTAGTCGGATGTACATACAACAAATAGTACAACTTCACGGTGCACCTGTGTTAATTGTGTCAGACCACGACTCATGTTTCACTTCTGGATTCTAGGAAAGTCTGCAGGAAGCTATGGGAACCTCGCTCAAGACGAGAGCTACTTTTCACCCTAAGACAGACGGGCAAACTGAGCGTGTTTATTAGATCATGGAAGATATGTTTAGGGCATGTGTTATTGACTTTGAAGAAACTTAGGAGACACACTTGCCTTTGGTTGAATTCACGTATAACAATAGCTACCACACGAGTATTAGGATGGCTCCGTTTGAGGCATTGTATGAATGACCATGTCGTTCTTCATTGTGTTAGGCAGAGGTTGGAGACACAGAGTTGTTGGGACCAGATTTGGTTAGAGAAACCAATGAGAAGATTTTTCTGGTCAAGGAAAGGATGAGGACCATACAAAGCAAATACAAAAGTTATGCCAATCGACACAAGTAGGATTTGGAATTTAGTGTCGGAGATCACGTACTTCTTAAGGTTTCACCGACCCGGGGAGTGATGCGTTTTGGTCTCAAGAGAGGGAGTTAGCCCCGCATTTCATCAGACCGTTCAAAATTTTGGATTGTGTTGGGAAAGTGGCTTATCGACTCGCACTGCCACCAAAGATGTCTGGGGTTCACAATGTATTCCATGTTAGCATCCTGAGAAAATACATACGAGATCCCTCACATGTGGTTAGTTCTGATGATATTGAGACAAGCCATAATGTTTCTTATAAGGAGAGGCCCGTGAAAATTTTGGATCGGAGTATTAAGAAGTTGAGGAATAAGGACATTCCGTTGGTGAAAGTTCAGTGAAATCACAATGACGAGAATGAAGCCTCGTGGGAAGTGGAAGCTGATATGAGGAGGAAGTACCCGGAGTTGTTTCATGATTAGTTAGTCTAGATTTCGGGGGCGAAATCTTGTTTAAGGGGGGAAGGATGTAATAACCAGTAATTTCATTTAATTTCTAATTGTAATTCCCATATTTTAATTTGCATTTCTTGCCTTGTAAAAGAAACTCTTTAATTGGGGTCAAACAGTGATTTTTCATAAATTGAGCAATACCTGTTATGGTTCCCAAAACGTAATTCAAGAATATCTATGTTATAATTTCTCAACTGTAATTTCATAAGACCAAGAAATGCCTGGGTTGAATTTCATAACTGTATTTTCAAAACAGTGAAAATATTTTCTTTTGACTCGAACTGTATTTTTATATAGCCGAAATTTTTTTTCTTACGTTAATATAAATTTTCTGTATTTTTGTAGTGATCACCGCATTGCGAAAGTACCAGTTTATGTGACGAAAATTGTACGCGCCACGTTGAACTTCTACAGATTAAGATTCTTCGTCAAATCCATGTGATACTTGCTTTTAGTTCAATTAATACTAGCAATGATTGGCTAGTCTTGTTTGGGAATGCTAAATTGATGAGTTTTAACTTAGTTCCATAAGTTGTTTTCCCAAACACCTAAGTGATTCCTATATAGCTTGTTTAGACCTTTCCCAAACACTCTAAGTTGACCCCTAGTTGGCTATATGACCCCTACTTTCAATTTATAGCATATACGTATGTATATATATCATGTGTATTAGCTGAAGATTATATATAAATCTATGTTATTGACTTTGTTGAGTGAGCTTGAATCTACTTGGAGCCCAAGTTCAATTGTTTTCCATATATAAGCTCATATACATTCCCTCACAATCTGCACTTTGTTACAAACTGAGTTTTAGAGAGAGAGAAGAGAGAAACACAGAGAATTCTTACAGAAACTTTAGAGAGAGAGAACTCAATCTCCATATCTTGAAGCTTTGATTCTTATTTAGCTTTCTTTCTCAACAATTCCTTCAATCTCTTATCACAACGAGTATTAACTCACTTTTGAATGTAATGTATGCTTTGTTTACTGTTGGAATAGCTTAATTGATAATATTTCATTGTTGATTTCATCCATGGAACTTCAAAGCTTGGATTCATAATTTTTCAACTTTAACCAAAATTCATTTTGTTAGATAATAATGAAAGATTACAGTACATAGAGGTTATAGTTAAAGTTATAGAGCTTAATTCATTCATATCGCGACCTATATTAAGAATGAAGTTTTATTGTCTCTCGGGTTTTTGAAAAATCCAAGAGCTACGTTTCAATTCGTGTTAAATTGATTTCATATTCGTAATCCTTGTGGAAAAACGAAGAGAAACATATATTATAAGGCATATTTACAGTCAGATTTTAGAATGGGTCAAAAGAGGCCCTGAAAGCTAAAACAGGGGAGAAAAATGAAGAAGATGAAGTTTCTGCACTAAATCTCGCGCGCGCGACTCGCGCGAGCGGCCTGCGCGTGTAACCTGTGTAATTTATGACAGTTTGGAAAATTTAAAAGAAAATAAAAAAAAGTGGCACATCGTGCGAGCGACCCATCGTACGAGCGACCCGCGCGAGGGACTCGGCCTTTTTCTGGTTTTTGTCAGTCTTCTTAGAAGGGGCTGTTTGGAAGAAGTTTTAAGAGTTTTTGAAGTACTGTTTGGGAGATATGCTAAAACAGAATTATGGTTGTAATATTATGTTAAGAAGGATTGATTAAAGACTTGATTATTCTCGTATGTATGCTGATTTTGTTTTCCAGTGAATTATATTTCTGTATAGAGTTATATGACATATATGTGAGTCAAGTTTACATGCACGGTGAGTGATAGTCAGTGTGAGAAGACTAAGTGGATGAGGTTTTGTTTTGGACATTCCCTGGTACTTGTGTACTATAGTGTGATGTTTTGAGGATATGGTTTAGAGTATCTATGAAATACGACGGTGATAAATTGGACACTCCTTGAAACTTGTGGTAGTGCTAAAGTGTGTGACGCCGACTTGGACACTCCCTGGCATCGTGGTAATGCTAAAGTGTGTGGCCTACTAGACACTCCCTGGTATTTGTGATATGGCTAAAGTATGAGGCAAACTGGACACTCCCTGGTACTCGTGTACTAAAGTGTGTGGCAAACTGGACATTCCCTGGTATCCCTGTACTATAGTGTGGTCACCTTAGTATTTCAAGATATTGGAATAAGAGAGTTGGATGATGTGCGGTCAAGAGAAAAGAGTCAGATGAGAAGGTTGCACAGTTTCATGCACGGTCACATATTTTATTGATTGAAGATTTTGACCTTATCTTTATTGTTTTACAATTTGAATTCATTACTATATTTCTAACATGTGGGATGATGAACCTGTGAAATGAAAATGATAAAGGGGTATGTTATATATTACAAGAACATGTTTTTAATATTCACCTGCTTCATGAAGCTGACGGGGTTGATGCGCCCTAGACATACATGTCTAGGTTTTTCAGGTTATAACTAGGCAGGGCAATACGACTATGCAAATTGAATACAACCACCTGAGGAGGAAATTTGTCATTTTTGCTTTGTGTTATAGACTGAATTTGTAATAATGTAATAGATATTATTTTATTACAAGGCGGGTTGTCCCTTAAGATTTCCACGCGATGTAATAATTATTAACTTGGAAAAATTTTATAAGCCTTGATTGCTCTTACTCTGATTTTAAATTATTATACTGTTCTACGCTTGGGACGGAATCGATCCTTCAAATTGTTGTGACCTACGGGTCCATGAAGGAAATTAAATACTTTCACTATTTATGCTACGTCGGGACGTGACATTATCAGTCTGAAACACCACCTGTATATCTAGGCCAGAATGAAGGGACCTAAAGCCAAAATTTGGCCAGAAGCTAAGGCTCGGGCCAAGGGAAGGTCAGACTTAACTACTTTGAAGGAAGGGGGACAAGTCAAGTACCTACTGACCCAAAATGGAAGAAAGGCCAGGTACTCCGCATCAGACACATGGCCATCAACCTTCTTGTGTTCAAGGATGAAAGACTGATAACTTAGAATCTTCTCAAACCCTAAGGTAATGGGAGGAGTGGAGTAAGCCTGCTTTGATAGAAGGGCATTAATGGAGTCACCATCTCGCCTTACCCCAATAAGGACAGCCAAATCTAAAAGGGTAGGAGACATCATTCCACAGGGAAAATGGATGGAATTAGTAGACACTGACCAGAAGGCTAGAGCGGTGGAGAGACGAGGGGTATTGATGGGAAGGAATTAGTAGACACTGAGTCAGGTACCTACTGACCCAAAATGGAAGAAAGGCCAGGTACTCCGCATCAGCCACATGGCCATCAACCTTCTTGTGTTCAAGGATGAAAGACTGATAACTTAGAATCTTCTCAAACCCTAAGGTAATGGGAGGAGTGGAGTAAGCCTGCTTTGACAGAAGGGCATTAATGGAGTCATCATCTGGCCTTACCCCAATAAGGACAACCAAATCTAAAAGGGTAGGAGACATCATTCCACAGGGAAAATGGAAGAAATTAGTAGACACTGACCAGAAGGCTAGAGCGGTGGAGAGAAGAGGGGTATTGATGGGAAGAGACATTGTGGAAAGCTGAATCAACTCGTAAATGTCTTATTTTTACCACTCGTCTAACTTATGGGGAGCAACTCTAGCCAACCATTTTGGTAGGGGATTTGTGGGCCAAAAACGGATATTGTTGCTTTGGCTCTACCTATGTAATGGAGAGTTTGGATGTTCAGACAAAAATAAGCCATTGCGAGGAAAAAGTTTAGAGACTCTGGGGAGAACGAATTCCTGGGTGATACTAGGACCAAGGATCGGTGAATTAAAATCAGGGGAAGGGTTCATTACTTACAGGCTTACCCCTTTAAAGGCAGCATTGTGGAATTGGTCTAGTGCTTCCCTAGCTTGTGATGGAGGATCAGTGGCGGCTTCCTCTGTACTTAGAGATGAGGTTGATTGCGGTGGATAACCATGGGAGCAAAAGAGTGAAGGTGTAACAAGAGAATTGAAGGTCTTTGAAGTTGGCAGTCAGTGATATGATGCCAAAAGGGTTTAACAGGGGTTTAAGTAGCAGAGTTGCAAAGAAAAATGGAAAGGTCTAGAGTTGGAAGTAATTTAAAATTAAAATTCCCTAAAATTGGGATGGATTTGATATAACGGTGCAAATCAAATTGATGAGGGTCAAGTTAGCAGCCTTCCTGAAGAAAGAACATCTTTGCTAACAAGCTGCCCCTTCATTACTTTTTTAAATTGGCAGTTGGGGTATAGAGGATGACAGCAATTTCTTTAATGGAGTTAATCCATTGGGATTTTGTGGGCCAATTTCCTATTTGGCAACATCCCTTCAAGTGACAGTTCGTTGCACTTTTACTTGAAAGGGATGTTGGGGGGCATTGTTTCTACCATAAAATAAAATTTGAGGTGGTCCCACACAAAATTCGATGGAAAATTACACGTGGAATATTGATAAGAGCAGACTGATGCGAGAAGTATGCTAATGCAACATAACGAAGGCCATGACCCATTGCGTATGCCACGTAAATGGCAAAATGATTATTGGCTATTTTGTTGAGTCAGGAAAGTGATACGTGTGGCCACAGGGATCGTGACATGTGCGATTACAATCAAGACCCACTATTCCCAAATTATGGAGATATTGGGAGATTTCCTAACTGCTCAACAGTGGTTATGACCACTGTGTTCTATTTAAGGAAGCAGAGGAGAAGGAAGTAAGATCCCCCGATCATCAAATACTCTATCATTTTCATATTGATTACTGCACCTTTCCTTTATCTTTCAATTCTAGTTACTTTTTCCGTTTTAAGAGTAGATTTATAGTTAAATCCCAATTAGAAGGCATGATTATCACTTCTGACTAAACTCTGCTTGTAAGAGATTTAATGGAAATCGAGATCTATTAATGCTTTTACTAGTCTTGGTGTTTCTCACATTTCAAGTCTTTAATTTTTGGTTAAAGCAATTTGAACCTATTGAAAGAGATTAAGTTTCTCTATCTTTTCACTCGTCTGATTCATCAAGTTGTTTGTATTTTAAGAGGACATTTGTCTGACACGTCTGCATTCTCGTATTTTACAGATTTCCAGCCATACAACTTGTCACACCCCTGTAGACACCCCAATTTTGACCAAACGTCAAATCCAGGGATTGGTTACCTCTCAAAGACCGATGATGACGATGTCCGTGACGTGCGAGGATTTTCCAAGAAATTCAAAATCTTCAAGGTGATCTTTGAATTTTTTTTTAAAAAAAAATAATAATAATAAAGGGAGAAGATTCAGGCATTCGGGGGGAAACCCGAACGACGAAGAACGTGTGAGAAACCCAGTCTGGGAATCTATTTTCTTTTAAAGAAAAGAGAATTAATAAACAAAAACAAAAAAAAAATAGAGAGAGAAAGAGGGAGTTTCCTTGGAAGAAAAAAAAAAGAGGACAAAATAAATGAAAAGATTTTTGAAAAAGAGAAAATACAAAAAAAGAAATAGTATATTCAAAAATATACCATGCACATGGGGGATCTTAATGCAAATATATACATACATAGAATAAAAAATTTTTGTTTACACCAACATATTTTTGAAAAATCAAAAAGAGGGACAAAATTCAGTTAGTCCCGGCACGCGGAAAACGCGGCGGCACTCACTGAGTGCCGCGCCGGCACTCACAGTTTGCCGCTTGGCACTCAGCGAGTGCCGCCGGCACCCGTTGAGTGCCGCCGGCTGTAACAGACTGCATTTTTCTCACATGTTCTAGAAGAAAACCTTGCATATGGGTCTCCACCCGAATTTACCCATCTATCCCTGAAATAATGGCCTATATAAACAAAACCTTCTCTTCCATTTGGGGGACTTGAACTTGGAAATCAAGATATACATATACACAAGAATCATATAGATTTTTAGAGAGAGAGAAGAAGAATTTTTTTTGAAGAACTTGAAGAATTTGAAGAACTTTGAAGAGAATTTGGGAAATCTTGGAAGATCTTCACAAGAAGTTGAAGAAATACTTGAGGTCCTAGAGATAACCTCTTAATCCTTGATAGAATTAGGACCATTCAATCACAAGTTCATAGTTCTAGGAACTTTTTTCACATTTTCAAAACTTCTCTTCTTATCCCATTTCATCACACACCACCAAGAACTTGTGATTGAATCTCATGACATTTCATCAATTTGGATCTAATTAATGCTTTGGATTTAAGACAAATTCAACTTTGAAGAGTTTGTATTCTTAGTTTTCTAAGTAATCTTTGATTTTCCTTACTTCTATTTCATTCAAAAGGTGCATGAGGTCTTCCATATCTCATTGAACCTCTTTGAGTTTGATTCCTTAATTTCTAAGATCTCATGATCTATATGGAGATTAGAATGAATCAGAGTCTTAATCTACATGTAATTAGTGAGATTCAAGTTTTAATCCATAACTTGAACCTCTTCATTAAGAAATCTTATGGAATCCTCACTATATTCCAATGAGGTTTTAGTAGATTTTTTAACTTCATTTAGACTCCAATGACCATCAAATGGTAGGAGAAAGTGTGTTAGTTCAAGTCTACTCCCATGGCTTAGACTAATCTTTCCCTTAGGTTTTGAGAAGTTTCTTTCATACTTCGTCTAAACCCTACATATGAGCATGTCTCTAACTCCAATGACCATCAAATGGTAGGAGTGATAAGTTGAATTCAAGCTTGGGTCCATAGGCTTGAGTTCTTTATTTGAGGATTTTGTGAAGTTCATTTCAATACTTCATCAAGATCCATAAGTGTAAGGTGTCTCAAAACTCCAATGACCATCAAATGGTAGGAGTAGTGATTTGAATCCAAACTTTTATCCATGGATTTAAGTTCATTGTTCTTTGGATCTTGTGAAATCCATGTTATACTTTATTAAAATCTATGAGCATATATGCCTCTTAGTCTTCAATGACCATAAAATGGTAGAAGAAGTAGTTTGGTTTGAGCCCCAACTTCATGTTTTTTTAATAGTTGAGGCCAATCAACAAAGTTGAACTAGTAAAATGAAAACAGTGGGTTCACAAACTGTTTTTGATCAAAGATTTTTAGTTCAAAATCTAACCGTTGAAATTAAGTGAAACCAACGGGAAAATGTCAATAACACATTGTTTTACCACTGTGATTTTTATTTTATAAAGATCTTGTGATTAGAAGGGTTTGATCATGGTTTTTGTGAGCTAATCATAATCTGTCCAGAGTTCTAGAATACTTTCAAAATAATAAGTCCATTTTGAAATTAATAAATCAGAACCTTAATTAAGTTTTTGGGGTCTCAAATAATTTTTTATAAGTACCTCAATGTGTTAGGAAGGTACCCTAAAAAGATCTAAGTGTTTCTCATTTTTTTTTACTATTTTTAGAAAATCATACAAGATCTCTGGACAAAGAGTTGTAAAATCCTGAGTGAGGTCTAGTATTTTCCGTATTCCTGGAGATCTAACCGTTGAAACCTCGATTTTCTTTTTGAGTTAGAAACTAGACTCACAGAGGCATAACATATCCAAAAATCATTAAGATCCAACAGTTGAAAGTATTTTATTCCTATTTTTGAATGTCTGGTCTGCTCTCTGTAAATCACAAAAAAACTGCTACTGTTTTTGTCTAATCTTATTTATTTCAACTCAAATAGTCTCCGAATGGCTTAGGACTCAAACCATGTTTTGAATAATGATAATTTATATTAAACCCAGAGGCTTAGGGATCCAAATTAGTGAATAAATTCATGTCCCATTCTTGTTCATATTCATGCATTCATTCATACATGTTAATATTCATAAGTAGGACTTATCTCTTGTCTAAGATGTATCTAATTGAACATGACTTAGGATTTACTTATTTATGATATTATATCTTGTCTAAGGCATGTGTACTAACCTTTGTTTTGTAGCGCATTTGAGGTACAATTCCTCAACTCTTCTCTAGTTTAATTCCATTTTTGATTTATATTGATTTTCGACTCCATGTGCGACACCTTAGCCTAGGTTTTGCCTTATGTGCATATATGTGTTAGAGACCTTTCTTAGGTTTATTTTGTTCTCGCTGACACGAAGAAAATCTTGTGCGCTCTTGTGCAATACCCAAGTGTAGGTAGACGTGCAAGTAATATCTGGTAAGACCAGGTCGATCCCACAGGGAAGGTGTTGACCTATTGAATTAGACTATCCTCTAAAAGAAAGCAAAATAAAATGATTAAGTTTAAACGATGGTGCAGAACACAAAGTTCCACGAACTAGGATTACTAATGAAAATAATTTAAATTAACTAAACAATCTAACTAGCTAATTAAAACAGTACTTTAAATTAGGGTGTTTAACTTTAAAGGAAAGTGTTGGGATTACACGAATCCGCAGTAACCTAGCCATCTACCATGCATTTGCCTTGAAGCACAATGGAGTACATTACCTACAGTTTTCCGTATTCCTCTAAAAATAAGAATCCATGGCCCTTTCATGACCGGGACCATATCATCACAGTTAAATTGAAATACGCAAAAGCGGTTTAATTCAATAGTTAAGACTCGTATCCTCAATGGTGTTAGCATTGAAGATGGTTTGCAAAATGTATTGAAAGAAAATGCCTTAGGGCCTTAGTTTTAAAACTGTTTTGACAGACTGAGCATTTATTTGGGACAGAATGATAACACATCTTAAGACAAAAGGTCCTGGAATACTGCAGGGAACATTCTCAAGAATCAGGGAGTTCGATCGATCGACGCGCCTTCGATCGATCGAAGACCTTCATCCCTCAATCGATCGAACTGAATTCGATCGCTTGACTGTCTCTGGTTCGATCGATCGAACTAACTTCGATCGATCGAACACAGCGATTATTCTGCTGCATGGCAGAGGCTGGAGATCACTGTTTCATCGTGTTCTCCCAACCTGGGACTACTCAGACATCGTCTGGAGTGTCGAGGATTGATTTTTAACGTAAGAAAACATTAGTGCCTTGTTTGATTTTGAGTTATTCATGAAAACTATAAAATCTATGGTTTTATAACTATCTAGCATGCAACACTGTAAAACAAGCGATTAAACTATGCCTACGAAGTGCAGAATGTAAATGACAATATATAAATAACCTGGAACAGAAAATGCTTGTATAAACTTCGAGAAAATCCAATCCACAATATGAAAAACCTACAAAAAACCAAACAAACTCTCTATCTCTCTCTATCAAACTGTTAAAACAAAAAGTGGGCGTCCTTATGGACGTGTACAAAACGCATATATATAGAAAAACCTAAAGCACTAGGGTTAAACCCGCATTCTGCTGCGCACGCAAATGTTTCTGGAAATACCCCGTTCGATCGATCGAACTGCTTTCAATCGATCGAACCCTTGATCTCTAAGCGCTTCTACTCTCTTCAAGCGATCGAACGCTCGATCGATCGAACTTTCTTAAAGCGATCGAACTCCACATTTCAGCTTTGACTTCTTTTGTTTGTATTCCAGCATTCCATTTATTCTGATGTTTATCTGTTTAGTCCGCACAGCATTGATCTGCATAAACAACAGCTAAAACAATACAACTTATCATAGATTAATCATACTGTATAAAAATTAGCCTTGTAATGCAAATTGCGGATAACATGGGAAGTTGTGATAAAAACTAATACAATTCTTCCTTTTAGCGCGGTTGTATTTTACAAATACCCCCGCTTTGCACAACCCCCAACTAGCTTATTGCTAGTTCCTAGCGATAAAGCGAAAATAAAAATAAGCTAAAAACTCCTAAACTAATACTACCACGACTAAGAAACAAAGAAAAACTAAAAACAACCTAAACTAAGATAGAGAGAAAAAAAATCCTAACTCACTTTCGCAGGAATCGCGGTTGCATTTAGCGAATGCAACAAGCCGTTAAACCCCTAGGTTCCCCCTAGTGGACGAGTGTTGTCTCGTGAGGGTTTGCAGTGAATGTACCCACAAAATTCCAATTTTAAGCTCAAAAAGAATTAGAATAACTTTGTAGAATTCCCCCTTCCATTAAACTGTTAATTCAACTCTACAAGAATATAATATCCTCTATCAACCCATGAAAGAGATCCACATGCTCTCCTATATTACCAAGTAAAATATACAACTGTATTACCATCATGCACCCGTGTGTGTGTGGAATTAACAACCATGCGTCCAACCCTTATTAAGAGTTATCTAGATTATTGTACTTTGGAAACTTGCAGTTTTAGCTCAATTCTCACATTGGTCACACTCAAAAAGAACGTCTCTCAGAAACTTGCTTTACAATGATCGCACATAGTATGAAAGCTTTGAGAAGAATGATATTCTAAGTGCTAATGCTTTCATACTTGACTCTATGAAAAACGGACATTTAAGAGTGTATAGTCTCATGAATGGAATACTACTTACTAGAGGAGCGAAATACCGTGGATAATTCAACTCACACTTTCATGTTCAAACCAATTGTTGAGAATCTTCAAGACTTTGAATTATGGCTTTTATTTAGTAGGTGGGGGTGTTGTAGAGAAGAGTGTGCTTTTTAGTATGTGATGGAATTTCCACTTCTCTTTTTATTCTTTATTCTTTTCTCCACCCAATTTCCCATTCATTTCCCTTTTTATTTTTTATTTTTTTTCTTATAACTCCTTCATTCATCATCATTTTTTTTTTTTTTTTTTTTTTTTTTTTTAAATGGAATATCCCACAACAACTTCCTTCCATTTCACATACTTTGATGACTCATTCTCAATAAATTTATCAAACCGTTCGATGAGGTCAAGGTATAGATCAAGGATTTGGATTCTTGTGATTTTTATTGGAAATATTTATCTGAGGTGGGATCAGGGGTGAAACGATTCAATGAATGTAGGTGGGCTATATTAGGTGAAGGAATGGGTAAACGATGGCTTGAATCATTTTCTCAACTTTCAATTTTTAGCACTTAAGTGTTCATCGAGTTTAATTGGTAAATCCTGAACGTTCTCCTCTAACAAGCAGTCAAAATTTTTTAACGAAGACTGAGACTGAGCAACGAATTCACAAATATACGCAAGAAAAAACCATTCGACAATGTATGAGAATCCCCTCAGAAATGAAGATTGGCTCAAAAGCTCACAAAGGGTTATTAGCTTCCACTACTTGTTCTTTTCGTACAATATTCATTTTAACTCAATTTTCAGGTTTTCTACATAGCTGCCAATTAGTGTGCACAAGTATTGGGTACATACTAGCTTTACAACTGCAATTCATTTCAGTGATACAGAAAAACGCGTGGATTTAATCCATAAAAAGATACGAATACTACAAATGTATCATTGTCTAATTAACAAGCAGGAGAGGTTATTCAGAGTTATTCTATCAATACGATTCAATAAAATTTTTCAAATTTTTAACAGACTGTGTTCTCATTAAATTCAAAACATTATGTAAGTGCAAAACCTGATCATTACGATTGTATACCTATCTATTATCTCCTACCCCCAACTGAAAACAACAAAGTCCCCAGAAGTTGATTTTCAATAAATTAATAGATGGGTATCACCTGTATGGAGCAAATGGATGATCTCAAGCAAGCAACCTAGCATAGAAAAGTAGAACACAATCTCCAAAACAGACAGGATCAATAGATAACAATAATACAATAAAACCATGATCCAATCAATCTAAACCACTGGAATATGAACAGAATAAAATAAGATACAAGCAGTGATAAATACTGTCCATACAATACCAACTAACCAGATAATACAACCAAAACCACCAACATATACAACCCACCAAAAATATAACAAAAATCAGAACACTACTAACCAAAAATACATAAATACCACCTCCCCAACTAAACTAATCGACCCAGACGGCGTATCATCTGCTACATCAGAAGGGATGTCGATGGGAGCAGGCGACAAGACGGTAGTAGTAGGAGCAGTAATGGGTGGCTCGGTAGCAGTGGTGGAAACAGGATCAGCAGCCGCAGAAGCTGGGGCAGCATCAGATGGAACAGTAAGTGGTGGATCTGTAGGAGTATCAACATGAGATGGATCAGTAGCAGTCTGAGCAGACGTGGTGGCTGTGGGATGGTGAGCAGAGTGAACAGCCTGATCAACCCCTATCTGAATCAATATGGACTCCAATAATGTCTGGATCTGATCCATCCGGCCCTCGAGTCGAATCCTGGCCTCTCTCTCCTCCAATAATAGCTCGCGAACTGTCGGGAGAGGCACAGAAGAAGAAGACTCTCCCTGGGCACGAGTCTGCGACCGCTGTCGCAGCTCAAACTGCTGAACCGCAGCAACTGGATCATCCTCATCATCCGAATCAAGCTCCTCCACCTCGGTGGGTGTCCCTGAAGCTCCGGCCTCCGTATCTGTACCACCACGCCTCTTCTTCCTCCCCCTCACCCTCGCTGTCCCTTTCCCCTTGCGCTTCCTCTTCTGGGCGTCGGAACGGCGAGCAGCCGCCTCGCTAAATCGGCGGGGAGAAGGGCGGATATCATCTCCAGCGAGCTCGAGGAATCCGGCATCAGCCATGACCCTCTGAATAGCCCAAGCACCCTTAAGGTGCTTTCGGGACGAGATATAACGGGTGGGGTGGACCATAAAGTCGATGTATAGGCGTGGTATACAAACAGGCTGTCCCGTCCCCACGGCGTATAAGACTCGCGCATACCAAGCCGCGATCTTCTCTCGATAGGACGTCACTAGGAGGCAATTACTGAGGACCAAATGAAGCATGTGGTAGTCGTCGGTGAGAAAGTGGTCCTCGATCAAAGCATCGCCATCCCAAGACGGAACGGCACCTCCAGTGAGCTCTCGAATAATAGCGGACGGTGGGGTCACTGGTGCATCAGGCCGGTGGGGGCAAACATAATCAGGTACCTCTGGTACCCCCAACGCGGCAGAAACGGTGGCGGGACTGATGATGAACGACCGGCTCCGAAAGAAGGCATGATAGGTGAATGGTGTAAACGGGTCGCTGATCATCGTCGCACATGCACCTCTAATCCAGGATAGGTTGACCCTCTTGGCCAACGACAGGAGATCGAACCAGTGAGGCATAGCCCGGATCCGTGTGAGGAACCATGGGCTCTCAGTCCATATGTGCTCAATAGGTCTCTCAATCATGACCATCCGAGTCTGGAAGTACCGCTCGTACCAAACCCTATCCTCGTTATTCCGGAACCCGTGAGCAGGTACCGGATCTGGTATAGTACGGTCGAGGGGCTTAGACTTATGGTAGCCCGTTACTGGATTCATCTGGCAGTCCTGAAAAGAAGACCACACAAGATACAGATAAGAAAAAGGAGGAAAAAAAACAAAACAAACACTGCTGGCGTTCGATCGATTGAACTGAGTTCGATCGATCGAACTGGAGTAGACTTCGATCGCTTGAAAATTGTTCGATCGCTCGAAACCAGTTCGAGCGATCGAACACAGCGGTGTTCAGAAATCGCAGAAACAAAAAGAAAGCCAAAGTTACGCTAATCAAAAGACAATCCTAAGACCAAGGGGACACCCCCTTGGGATTTTCTAACACAACCAGAAAGAAAAGAAAAACACAAATGAGTGGGGCCTACCTCGGTGAATAACCCGCAGTGGGGATGGAGAGATGATGAGATGAAGATGAGGGGGATCAGAGGATTGATCAGGGCTCCCTTTTGGATGCCAGAAACTAAAATATGCTGAGTCGCCCTCTCCTCTGTCTTCGAGCGATTGAGAGTGAGAGTGAGAGAAATGAAGAGATGTCCTGAAGACGCCTCGTTTAAATGCTTCGTTCGATCGATCGAAGAATGTTCGATCGATCGAACACAAATCCTTCAATCGATTGAATGTAATCTACAAGCGCTTGAACATTCAGGTTTCGATCGATCGAACTGGGTTCGATCGATCGAACACAAAAATTCCAGAATTCATTGGGATATGAACCACATCACTCCCAACTATCACAAACAAATCTGGACATGCAGATAGACTGAAAGAACAGTTGAAGAACAAGCATGTAAGACAGAATTTCGTCCCCAGAATAGTAAATTGCAATTTATATCAAAATAAAACTTTATAATTGTATTCAAAATGCAACATCATCATCCCCAACTGTGGTTAAAACCTTATTTACTAACGAAAACCAAAAATAAAACTAAAACTAAAACCAAAAACATTTTTGTCAAGGATTACACTCCAGTTGCTAAACAAGAATTGAAATTGAACAGAAACAACTGAAATGTAGCACTAGTCTTCGAGTATAAAGATTTCCTCTTCCACGATCTCTTCATAATCCGCCGAATCTGCACAAGTGAAGTCCAAACTTGATGATTCCCTTTTCCAGAACAACCGAAAAGCAGCAAGGACATCATCAAACAAGTCTGGAGTCTCCAAGGAATTGCAAGCCCAAGCAAGAGGTGATCCTGATGGAGACAAGGATAACGGAGTGTAATTGCGCAACGGACTGTCCTCTCGCGGCGGAGTGAGTGGGGGCCTTATGTAGGGCCCAAGACCATGAAATAGTTGATGTGGAAGGAATACCGGGATGCCATTTAGGAACATAGTGACAATCCTGGACAAAAGACAACAAACTGAAATTAAAACAACAGAACACAAGAAACACAAATTACCACAAAAAGAAAAACAAAGAAAAGAAACAAGAACACAAAGAACTGTGATAAGTCCCAACCTCACTATTGGCATAGGTTCCCAAAATGCACTGGCTGGTAAGGGGCATTGGAGCCTGAATAGCAAGTAGCTCAGGTGCACATATCTGTATGGGACCAACTCAGGAACAAGGAAGTCATCCACAAAAACAAAGACGGCATTGTGGCGATCTGGAACGACATCCTGAAGGACATGATCCTCCCATGGCTCCCACATATCGTCATTTTCCCACTGTGCCATGAGTGCATCATCCACCATGCGTCCCATATACAGGTCTTCTTCCTCATCCACCTCTTCGTAATCCTGAAATCCCATATTTTCGTATGGATTGATGTCCAGGAGGTCTGGTGGATATGGAATGTACCCTTGAGCAGCATCAATGAGCGAATGAGCAATAGGATCTTGATGAATCAAGGGGCAAGGTGTGAGTTCACCCTCAGTCCAGGTGCCACAACAACATTCTGAATCAGCCCAAGAACCGATTGAATGGACATCATCACCTCGCATATTCACCTGCAACAGAGTGGTTTAAGGAATAATGGATTAGAACTAAATCACAAACACGAAAGAAAGAACAACTAAACACAAAAGAAAGAAAGAAACTAAAATGCAGGGAAAGAAAAGAAATACAACAACAAGTTGGAATTCCACTTGAGATTTTTAAGTGGTGGAATAGCTGGGCTCATCCAGCTGGATGTGCTCAACTTCAGTGCGAAAATTCTCCAAGAACGGTTTCAATCTTTGGCCATTGACCTTGAAACACGCATCGTTCTTGGGATTGACAATCTCAACCGCCCCATGTGGAAAAACAGTCTTTACGATGAACGGGCCTGTCCACCGGGAACGGAGTTTTCCTGGGAAAAGATGGAGGCGAGAATCATACAGCAACACTTTCTGCCCCGGCTCAAATGATTTACGAAAAATCGTACGATCGTGATGAGCCTTCAACTTTTCCTTATGCAACTTTGCAGAGTCATACGCATCTCGTCGTATTTCCTCTAGCTCTGTAAGTTGGAGCTTGCGTAGCTGACCTCCCTCTTGAATATCAAAGTTCAATGAGCGTGTCGCCCAATAAGCTTTATGTTCAATTTCAACAGGAAGGTGGCAAGCTTTCCCGTAAACTAGTCTATACGGGGACATACCAAGATTCGTCTTATAGGCAGTGCGGTATGCCCATAACGCGTCAGTCAATTTGTATGCCCAGTCTTTTCGATTGGAACTAACCGTCTTCTCGAGAATATGCTTGATTTCTCGGTTAGCCAATTCTGCTTTTCCATTTGACTGTGGATGATAAGCAAGAGCGATTTTATGATGGACTCCGTATTTCTTGAGAAGTGACTCCAAGGGCCTATTGCAGAAATGCTTGCCTTGGTCACTTAGTAAAGCTTTCGGAGTACCAAAATGAGACAGAATATGCTCTCTGAGAAATGACATGACCATTCTGTGGTCATTTTGTCTCGTTGGTATCGCTTCTACCCATTTCGATACATACTCCACAGCAAGGAGTATGTACTCACAGTTATTTGACTTGGGAAATGGACCCATAAAATCTATGCCCCAACAATCAAATATCTCAATTGTGATGATAGGGGTTAAAGGCATAGAATTCCTTTTAGAAATGGTTCCAAGCTTTTGACAGCGTTGGCATGTCTTACAAAAGGAATAAGCATCTTTGAAGACTGTGGGCCAGTAAAAACCACTTTGCAACACTTTTTGTGCGGTCTTCTGTGACGCAAAATGGCCACCGCATGCCTCAGAATGGCATGACGCTAATATTACGGTTATATCCTCGTTGGGTACGCAACGCCTGATGACCTGATCAGCACAGTATTTGAATAGGTATGGGTCATCAAAGAAAAAATGGCGTGCAAACGAGAGGAACCGTTTCCTATCTTGATTCGACCAATGAGTCGGTGTCTCACCCGTGACCAGGTAGTTTACCACATCAGCATACCAAGGCAGACTACTTACTGCCAGTAGCTGTTCATCTGGGAACTCATCTTTAATGGATTGGGATTCAGTGTTATCGGTAAAAGTCAACCGGGATAAATGATCCGCAACCACATTCTCTACTCCTTTCTTGTCCTTGATTGTTAAATCAAACTCTTGGAGTAAGAGTATCCAGCGGATAAGCCGTTGTTTAGCGTCTTTCTTGGACAAAAGATATTTGAGGGCCGAATGATCTGTAAAACAGACGATTGGCGACCCTATCAGGTAAGACCTAAACTTGTCCAGAGCGAATACTACGGCCAGCACCTCCTTTTCAGTAGTAGTGTAATTCATTTGAGCTTCATTTAAAGTTCGGCTGGCATAGTATATCACATGTGGCTTATTGTCCTTCCTCTGGCCTAGGACTGCGCCAATGGCGTAATCACTAGCATCGCACATTAATTCAAAAGGAAAACTCCAGTCGGGTGCCTGTATTATAGGTGCGGAGGTGAGGAGATCTTTTAGATCCTCAAAGGACTTTTGGCAACTCTCTGACCACTCGAACGGTGCATCTTTGACAAGAAGTTGACAAAGGGGTCGAGAGATTGCACTGAAATTCTGGATAAATCGACGATAAAAACCTGCATGCCCCAAAAATGAACGAATGTCTCGCACTGTACGGGGGACATGTAGGTTTGAGATTATGTCGATCTTAGCCTTATCCACTTGGATTCCTTCATCGGATATTATGTGGCCTAGAACTATACCCTTGGTCACCATAAAGTGACACTTCTCCCAATTCAAGACTAGGTGTTTGTCCTCACACCTCATTAAAACCTGTTCGAGATTGCTGAGGCAATCTTCGAAGCTATGGCCAAATACTGAAAAGTCATCCATGAAAACTTCAAGGATGTTTTCGACCATGTCACTAAAAATGCTTAGCATGCACCGCTGAAAGGTAGCCGGTGCATTACATAAGCCAAATGGCATTCGTCGGTAGGCGAAAGTACCGAATGGACACGTGAATGTGGTTTTCTCCTGATCTTCAGGAGCAATCTCAATTTGATTGTACCCACTGTATCCATCCAAGAAGCAGTAATACTTATGACCCGCCACTCGTTCTAGCATTTGGTCCATGAATGGCAAAGGAAAATGATCCTTTCGGGTCACAGTATTTAGCTTCCTATATAGTCAATGCACATCCTCCATCTAGTGGGGACACGTGTCGGTACTAATTCACCCTCTTTGTTCGGAATGACTGTTATGCCCGCTTTCTTTGGAACTACTTGGGTAGGACTAACCCAAGGACTGTCAGATATCGGATATATCATCCCAACATCAAGCAGTTTAAGCACTTCCTTCTTTACTACTTCTTGCATGTTGGGATTCAGACGCCTTTGCATTTGCCTTGAGGGTTTGGCGTCTTCCTCCAGATATATCTTATGCGTGCATATGGATGGGCTTATGCCTTTGAGGTCAGCAATTGTCCATCCCATAGCATCTTTGTGCTTTTTCAGCATTTCCACTAGCTTACTTTCCTGTTCATGAGTTAAAGCCGATGAAATAATTATAGGATAAGTTTTTCCAGTTCCTAGGAATGCATATTTCAGCTCTTTTGGAAGCTCCTTCAATTCTAACTCCGGGAACTGGAAACTAGAGGGCATTACCAACTTGGTTTTAGGAGGCAGTTGTTCATATGGCATTACCCACATGCAATCGGCTCTATCCTCCTCTTTCGTATCCATCATAAGACACGTCTGGTTTAGGTCAGCATCCAATGGAGTTGACTCTTCAGGCTGATAGTTATCGCCAAATTGTGTCATCACAACTTCCAAAGGATCTTTGTAGTCGACCAAGTCAACTTCATCTTCAATGACCGTGTCTATATAATGGACTTCCTCCTCATCATCGTATTCTTCAGGTCGGGGATTAGAAAAGATCTTGACATTCAATGTCATGTTCCCGAATACGATTGTCATGATACCACTTCTAATCTTGATTGTGGCATCGATGGTGTTGAGGAACGGCCGTCCAAAGATAACCGGGATATGTGCACCAGGATTAGACACAGGTTCTGTGTCCAATATCACAAAATCCACCAGAAATACAAACGAGTCTATTTGGACCAGGACGTCCTCTAATACCCCTCTAGGGTACTTCACAGATCTGTCTGCCAATTGCAAAGCAACTCGAGTGGGTTTGAGTTCACCCAACCCTAGCTGTTTATAGACTGAATATGGCAGCAGATTCACGCTTGCTCCTAAATCGAGGAGTGCGTTGTCTATCTTTTGATTCCCAATTCTGCATGAGACAGTAGGTGTACCGGGGTCTTTGAGTTTTGGAGGCAACTCATTTTGAATGATCGCGCTAGCTTGGCACGCGACATAAGCATGTTTCTTCACGCTTTGCCTCCTCTTGACCGTGCATAGATCTTTGAGATACTTAGCATAGGCCGGCACCTGCTTGATAGCATCTAGGAGTGGAAGGTTAATCTTAACTTGCTTAAACAATTCCAAAAACTCCTGGTTCTTCGTCTCATTCTTGGGTTTCTTCAACCGTTGAGGATAAGGTGCTGAAAAGGGGCATTTTGGTGGTTCCTCCTTAACAGATTCCTTTCCAGGCCTTCGCTCAACTTCTTCTTCTACTCTAGGAGCTTCGGTGTTTGCCTTTATTGGTTCGTCATTAGTAGACGGCTCCTCCTCTCGAGTAGATGGTAGCTCAACTTCTTCATCCAACACTTCTCCCTCTTTGTACACTTCGGGAGTGGACAGAGGTATGCTTTTCTCTATGATTTTTCCACTTCTCAGTGTGGTCACAGCTTTAGCATGTTCTTGATTGTTAGGACCATTGTTATGTCCCTTGGGGTTCTGAAGTGGTTGGGCAGGGAATGTTCCTCCTGAGCTCTCTTGCCGTGCATCTATCCTCTCTAACGTGGCAGACATTTTACTCATCATTTGGATGAGTTGCTGCGTTAGATTGGCATTAGCAAGTGGCTCCTCTTCTTGTACCTTCTTGTGCGGGGGCACATAGGCATTGGTTTGTGGTGCATTGGAGGGTTGAGCTGGATTGTAATTATTAGTTCTGTTTTGATTGTAATGCTGGGGCGGCCTATTGTTTTGCCCTTGATATTGATTATTGTTGTAGGGCTGCTGTTGATATTGATTTTGGGCCCCAGTATTATTTATCCAATCAAAACCGGGGTGATTCCATCTATTATTACTTTGAAAAGTATTGTTGGAATTCCCCGCCCCTCGAAAACCTTGCATGGCATTCATCTCTACAGGGGCTTGCTCTTGAAAATATGGCACATTAGGACAATACTGAGTTGTATGTCCCAACATGTTGCATGTGCCACATGGTTCTTCAGGCATGACTTGCCTAGAACTCTCTCCTTTCATACTTAACTCTTCTACCTTCTTTGCTAGCTCTGCATACTTAGTCATAAGGCGATCTTCATTGGTTAGCTGATATAGGCTTTTCTCTTCTACACAGGATATCTGTGAGCGTGAGATATTGTCAGAATTTGACCATTCATGAGCGTATTCAGCTAACCATTCGAAATGGGCTTCGGCCTCTTCAGTGTTTTTTCGCAGAAATGGCCCAGAGCTCATTGTTTCCACCAACTTCTTTGTTTCACCATTCAATCCCTGATAAAAGAAGCTGATCGTTCGCCATTTCTCAAACCCATGGTGTGGACATGAGAGAAGCAAATCTTTGAAACGCTCCCACGCTTGTGTGAAGGTTTCATTGCTCTTTTGTTTATAGGAATTAATTTGACGCTGAAGATCTGTGGTCATGCGAGTAGGATAGAATTTCTTCAGAAACGCGGTGCTCATCGCATGCCAGGTGAAAATTGAATTAGGCTTTAGGGAGTGAAGCCACGCCTTCGCTTTATCTTTCAAAGTGAAGGGGAATAGCATTAAATGCGTCACCTCCCTAGGACAATTTTGCGAGAATGTTTTGCAAACATCCTCGAAATCGGTGACATGTAAATACGCCTTCTCGCTTTCCATCCCATGAAAAGTGGGAAGCAATTGAATCATCCCATTGCGAAACTGAAATTCGCCATTATGCGGTGGGATTTGAATGCAAGAGGTTGTAGGTGCATGTTCTGGTTGCATTAGATCGCAAAGAGGACGGTGTGCCTCATCAATTGGCACCACAACATTGTCACCATTTTCACTCTGATGATCATCCATTGATGCAGTTGGAGTGACTATCGGGTTGATGGAACTATCAGAGTCAGAGCGGTAGAATGGATTTCCAAAGAATCCTTCAATAGAATTCTCGGACATGAACTAGGAGAGTCCCTAGGGTGAGAACTTACCTAAAGAACTGAAAAGAATAGAAAAGGAAAATAGAAAGAGATGAAGAGAGACTGAGGTAATCTAAAGAATTGATCGTCGCCTTCCCCGGCAACGGCGCCAAAAACTTGACACGAAGAAAATCTTGTGCGCTCTTGTGCAATACCCAAGTGTAGGTAGACGTGCAAGTAATATCTGGTAAGACCAGGTCGATCCCACAGGGAAGGTGTTGACCTATTGAATTAGACTATCCTCTAAAAGAAAGCAAAATAAAATGATTAAGTTTAAACGATGGTGCAGAACACAAAGTTCCACGAACTAGGATTACTAATGAAAATAATTTAAATTAACTAAACAATCTAACTAGCTAATTAAAACAGTACTTTAAATTAGGGTGTTTAACTTTAAAGGAAAGTGTTGGGATTACACGAATCCGCAGTAACCTAGCCATCTACCATGCATTTGCCTTGAAGCACAATGGAGTACATTACCTACAGTTTTCCGTATTCCTCTAAAAATAAAGAATCCATGGCCCTTTCATGACCGGGACCATATCATCACAGTTAAATTGAAATACGCAAAAGCGGTTTAATTCAATAGTTAAGACTCGCATCCTCAATGGTGTTAGCATTGAAGATGGTTTGCAAAATGTATTGAAAGAAAATGCCTTAGGGCCTTAGTTTTAAAACTGTTTTGACAGACTGAGCATTTATTTGGGACAGAATGATAACACATCTTAAGACAAAAGGTCCTGGAATACTGCAGGGAACATTCTCAAGAATCAGGGAGTTCGATCGATCGACGCGCCTTCGATCGATCGAAGACCTTCATCCCTCAATCGATCGAACTGAATTCGATCGCTTGACTGTCTCTGGTTCGATCGATCGAACTAACTTCGATCGATCGAACACAGCGATTATTCTGCTGCATGGCAGAGGCTGGAGATCACTGTTTCATCGTGTTCTCCCAACCTGGGACTACTCAGACATCGTCTGGAGTGTCGAGGATTGATTTTTAACGTAAGAAAACATTAGTGCCTTGTTTGATTTTGAGTTATTCATGAAAACTATAAAATCTATGGTTTTATAACTATCTAGCATGCAACACTGTAAAACAAGCGATTAAACTATGCCTACGAAGTGCAGAATGTAAATGACAATATATAAATAACCTGGAACAGAAAATGCTTGTATAAACTTCGAGAAAATCCAATCCACAATATGAAAAACCTACAAAAAACCAAACAAACTCTCTATCTCTCTCTATCAAACTGTTAAAACAAAAAGTGGGCGTCCTTATGGACGTGTACAAAACGCATATATATAGAAAAACCTAAAGCACTAGGGTTAAACCCGCATTCTGCTGCGCACGCAAATGTTTCTGGAAATACCCCGTTCGATCGATCGAACTGCTTTCAATCGATCGAACCCTTGATCTCTAAGCGCTTCTACTCTCTTCAAGCGATCGAACGCTCGATCGATCGAACTTTCTTAAAGCGATCGAACTCCACATTTCAGCTTTGACTTCTTTTGTTTGTATTCCAGCATTCCATTTATTCTGATGTTTATCTGTTTAGTCCGCACAGCATTGATCTGCATAAACAATAGCTAAAACAATACAACTTATCATAGATTAATCATACTGTATAAAAATTAGCCTTGTAATGCAAATTGCGGATAACATGGGAAGTTGTGATAAAAACTAATACAATTCTTCCTTTTAGCGCGGTTGTATTTTACAAATACCCCCGCTTTGCACTCGCATGCATTGCACGTTTGATATTCGCGGCTGGATCCCGGGTATGTTTTCTAGTTCTCTATTGCATATCATGTTGTTTGCTACTTGTATTACGTGGCTTATGAATGATATTTTGTCGTTCGCAATTTTACACCATTTCCAACATGCTTGTGTGATGTATAGGTATATATGTATTAATTGAGGGCATGCTTAGATTAATAATTTGATTAAAAAGGATGTTGAGTAGAGGCCTATCGTGAGATAGGATGAAATGGGGTGTTTTAGTCCGCCGGGCTCCTTCCCCTTTCATTCCATAATCCCCGGACCCAGTTTATCTTTGGTTTCGCAAAAGATCAGTTGCTTTTAAAAATGGTTTCTTAATTTTCCTTTTAAAAATTAAGTGGCGACTCTTTGAATTTGAAGAATGTTTTAAAAGTGGGTAGAATTTGAAAACCTGCGATATCCACAATCTGGCGACTCCGCTGGGGATCGAACCCAGAATCTCTGGTTTCGCAGACCAGAATTTCTGATTTTGGGTTCACTCGAGGATTAGACTTGAAAGCATCCTTTTAATTGAATTAATTTATCTTTGTGTGCCCGTTGCATTGCACTTGCATGTCTCGCCAGTCGATTGCACGGAACTATGACCTTGGAGGCTCGGGGCAACCCAGTCGGTCAAGCCATCATGGGGCCGTGTGATCACCCTTGATCTCGTACCATGTGTTGGTATATGAAGCATCCTATCGGGTGTGTGTCAAGGGTCCCTTATTTGACCAAAACCCGGCCTTTGCACGATAGTTTCATAGAACCTTTCAAAAATTAGGAAATCAATTCTTGATTAGGATTATGTGCTAGGAAGTTTTGTATGCCCGTAAGGGATTATTTGAGATGATGATGATGCTTGCTTGATGGAATATGTGTAAATTCTTAATCATTTTTGAGCAATTCCTTCTTATGTCCCACGACATTTGGGAACATGCTAGATCTTGATTATGTGATTACATATCTTACATCTTGCTAAGCTAAACATCATTGACCTTGTATGCATCCGAATTCATGAAGAGTATGACAATAATCCGATCATGTGATTCTCCTACCCAAAGAATTTTAAATACGTTTTTAGTAAGCGAAAAGATTTTTTTTGGTATCTTTATTCCAAGGCATTCAATCACTCTTTCAATTTTTTTTTTTTGGAAATTACTTTTGGATTAAAATTTCAAATCAACCATATTTTGGAACTCAAATTCTTGAAAGAGTTTGAAAAGTTTTACCAAACTAAAGGGATGTTTTTCAAAGCAAAATTTAGACCTAATCACCTTTTTGATAGGGAATATAATCCAAGAAATCTCTGCAATTAAAGAAATCATTTTCAAATAAATTTCAAAAGCAACGTTTCAACCCAATCATCTTTTGTTTAGAAATGTTGTTGTTTTCAAAAGAAAGCTTCTTAAGGAATTTTGAAAAGATCCCATCATCTAGGGGAAATACTTGTTAAATGGGTTTCAAAAAAAAAAATTTTAAATTTGAAAACCTTGAAGGGGTAGTAAGGATCACAATGAGGAGAAATTAGCACACTCAACACGGATGAGGATTTTATGTGCTTATGTGTTTATGTGTTAGGATTAGGATTTTCTTTTATTTTGCATATAGAATAGGCACACACACACACATGCATTTGCATCCGTATGGCATATGAATCATTCATGAAAGCATATAAATCAATAATAAAAGTGAAAGAAATAATGGTAAAAAGGGAGGAAAAGTTGTTAAAATAATTAAAACAAATATGGTTGTAGGTAAAAAGATAGAATCAACTACGAGCATAGCCTGGTACAGAGATTCTACTGCAAGACTAGTGAGGAAAGAGATGGCACAAGAGGCAAATGCGAGGGAAATGGCAGAATGAAGGACAATGGTAGAACAGCAAGCGGGTCAAATGACTAGAATGATGACCATGATAGAAGCACTAGCACGACAGCAGCCAGGCAATGATCCTCCTCACAGGGACGAAGATTGGTTTGATGAAACAGAAGGGATTGAAGCAAGGGAGAAACTAGAAAAGGAAAGGGCTAAGAAAGACAAGCTGATGACTGAGAAAATGGAGAAGTTGGAAAGGGTGGTCCGAAAGGCCCATGGAGTTGACACTTATTTGTTGGAGTTAGAAGGGTTGTATGAGGGGGTTTGTGAGGTATTGCCCGCAGGATTCAAAATGCCTGTATTCGATAAGTTTGATGGAACAGGGAACCCTCGTAGCCACATTAGAATGTGTATAGGGGCATTTCAGCCTAGCGGTCTAAGCACGGTCATGATGGCAGTCTTGTTTCAACAGACGTTAACTGGGGCTGCTTTGTCTTGGTATCTCACTCTGGAACCAGGAAAGACTAGAAATTGGGAAGAAGTGGTAAAAGCGTTTGTGACCCAATACGAATACAACCAAGATCTGGATGTTACTATCAGGGATTTGGAAACTACCCGACAGGGGAACAAAGAATCTTTTGCTGAATTTCTAAGCCGATGGAGGGGAAAGGCTGCTAAGATGATACAAAGGCCGACTGAAAAAGAGCAAATCCGAATGCTGATGAAGAACCTCCAACCCGTCTATCAGGAGAAGATGAGATTCCAATCCCTCAATACCTTCACCGAGGTGTTTGATGTAGGAACCAGAATCGAAGGTGCGATACAGGAAGGGGTCATCAAAAAAGAGGAGCCAGTGAACAGGTACAGACAGCCGAACTATGGAACAGGAGGAGGACATTCGGGAGGTCATTCAGGATCTACGGATGTGAACGCACTAAACGAACCCGAGAAAAAGTTTGATATAACCAGAAATTACCCAAAGAGGGGAGGGGATAAGCCTTTAAGGAGGTTTTCAGAGTTGGGAGTATCCTTATCCACGGCTCTCGATAGGCTGGTGGCAAAAGGACATCTTCGCCTACTGGAGCCGCGACCCAGACCAAATCCACCACCTCCAAATTTCAAATCTGATTTATATTGCAAGTTCCATCTGGAGCAGGGGCACTCAACTGACCGGTGTTTAAGACTAAGGCATGAGATTCAGGATTTGATTGACAAGAAAATAATATCTGAACCACCCACCAACCCGCCAAATGTTACCAGAAATCCGCTACCAGAACATCATGCCGTACCACCACCCAGGATTTACTACTTGGGAAATGGGGAGAACTCTTTTGATCCATCAGCATTGATCGCTAAGTTGGGAGGACCGAGAAAAACTTATCAAATGTTGGAGGATTCGCAAATCTGCACTCTAAAAGGGTTGGTAGATGAAGGCAAAGGGAAGGAAGTAGAAGGGACTATTGACGCAGATTGGTGGGCACCTGAAGCTGATAATTCACTTTGGTACAAAGGGGACAATGTTCAAAAGTTAAGGAGGACCTTTGGTATGAAAGTGAGGAGGAAAGTTTGAAAATTGTTGAAGCACAGGATGGACTTTAGGTCAAAGAAGGTATCAGTCACCTCACACGATCTGGGAGGCATTTTAAACCACACGAACTTGAGGAGGATCACCCAGGACAGGAAATGAATAAAGGGAAAGGGAAACTGAATGAGGAAGAAGAGGAGGACAGAGTCTTAAGACAGATGAAGAAGACACAGGCAAATATCACTATTTGGGGGTTGTTAATCGCTTCCAAGCGTCATAGGCAAGCAGTCCTTGACGCTCTCAATCAGTCGGACGTCTCCATCGATGTTACTCCGGAAGATCTCGTCGGCATGATTGGCAGAAGTCCAACCCTTGCTATATCATTCTCTGAAGCTGACTTACCTCCTGGGGGACCTGTTTTCAATAAGCCATTGCACATCACCGTTGAGTGTCTAGGAAATTCTCTACCTGCTTGCCTCGTCGACAACGGGTCTGCATTAAATGTATGCCCTTTTCGAACAGCTAAAAGGATGGGGCTCTATGAATCTACATTTATACCATCAGAACAAAGGGTGAGGGCTTATGATAATACCCTACGGGCAGTGATGGGGATCATCTTTCTGAATCTCTCTGTCAGGACTGGTGAAAGGGAAACAGAATTCCAAATCATTGACATCCCTGCATCATTTAACCTGCTTTTGGGAAGGCCGTGGCTTGATAGTTTGGGTGCCATTCCATCAACCATCCATCAGAAAGTTAAGTACATTTGAAAAAATAAGGTATGCGATCTTCTGGGGGATAGCTGGATAAATGTGTTTGGGGCCTCATCCAGTGCTCCAATTTTAGAAGTATAGATACAAGAAGGAGAAGCAAGTTTGGGTGGGTTTGAGTTCATTAACGTCATAGAAGAGGGAAATCCGAAGGAGTTTTTACCACTGTATTTTGATCAATACGCCAGTCCATTGGTGGCCGGGATCATGAGAAAAATGGGGTTCTTCCCAGGGATGGGTTTAGGTAAGAAACACCAAGGGTTGTCAGAATTCCCAAAAATCGTTACACAAACCCACACCCATAGGCTAGGATACTCGCCAACCGAGGAAGGGTTGAAGAAGAAGAAGAAAGCAACGGATGCACCGATGGAACCATACCTGAAAACTCTTAATGGGTACTTCGTCAAGCAGGGGGAAGATTTTCCGTTTTGTGGTTTTCCAGAGCCATGGTTGGATGAAGCAGAGAAGCGTATGAAGCCGGAATTCGAGATCTTCTTTGCGCATGACTACTCCGATTATGAGGACCCTTATCTTCAACAGCCTGCAAAAATTGCCATTATTCAAGACTGGGTGTGTACTCTGGATGGCTCGACAATGAAGAACCTGCTAGAAGAAAGGAGCGGGGAAACTGAAAAGGGGAACTCTGCAGAGATTAAGAATGAAGATGAGAAAAGCCGGGATGAAAAAGGCAGCAAGGAGAATAAAGAAAGGGAGAAACCAGAGTATAAATGGAAACCAGAGGAAGTGGAAATATAAGAGATTACCCAGGAAGAAGAACGGGAAGATCATTTCATCGCTGATACGGGAGGGGAAAGCAAGAAAGAGTGGGTCTTTGAGTCTAGTGATAGGTACCCCCCTCACCCAGAGTCTGTATTGGCCCAAATGAGGCGTCTTTCCATTTCTATGTCTGTTGTAATTGCTCCCAAGAAAGTTAATGAGAATGTGACTAATTCTGCTTACTTGATTGCGCATAATAATAACTGTGATGCATGTGATGAAAATGATGAAATACCTCATGAATTGCAAAAATTAATTGAAAAAGAAAATGAACCTGCATGCAAAATCATGGAAAGCACTTTAACCATTAATCTGGGAAATGAAGGTAATCCACAAAATGTTTCTATTGGCTCCACACTTAACAATGAGGAAAGCGAAGAATTAATCAATCTATTAAAAGAATTCAAAGATGTCTTTGCATGGTCCTATGATGATATGCCAGGAATTGATCCAAAAATTGTCCAACACCATATTCCCCTTTTCCCAAATTCAAAACCTGTGAAACAAAAATTGAGACGAATGAGGCCTGAATGGGCGCTTAAAGTGAAAGAGGAGGTTGAAAAGCAATTGAGAGCTGGATTCTTGATTGTCACCGAGTATCCCGATTGGGTCGCCAATATTGTACCGGTTCCTAAAAAGGATGGTCGTGTTAGGGTTTGTGTAGATTTCCGAGATTTGAACAAAGCTAGCCCTAAAGACGATTTCCCTTTACCCCACATCGACGTATTAGTAGATAATACCGCAGGGCCTGAACTTCTGTCTTTTATGGATGGGTTTTCAGGGTACAACCAGATCTTAATGGCACCGAAGGATAGAGAGAAAACAACTTTCATCACACCTTGGGGGACTTACTGTTATAGAGTTATGCCGTTTGGACTTAAAACTGCAGGTGCAACCTACCAGAGAGCTGCCACCACATTATTACACGATATGATTCATAAAGAAGTAGAAGTATATGTGGATGACATGATAGTAAAGTCTAAGGAAAGAGGAGGGCATTTGGAGGCATTAAGAAAATTTTTTGAAAGGCTAAGAAAGTTCGGGATGAAGCTAAATCCACAAAAATGCGCCTTTGGGGTTACCACTGGGAAACTACTAGGATTTCTGATCACCCAGAGAGGAATAGAGGTAGACCCCACCAAAATTCAAGCTATAATCGAAATGCCACCGCCAAAGAACGAAAAGGAGTTGAGAGGATTCTTAGGAAGAATACAGTTCATCAGCCGCTTCATATCCAAACTCACCATGACCTGTGACCCGTTGTTCAAATTATTGAGAAAAGGGGAAAAGTTCGAATGGGATAACCAGTGCCAAAAAGCCTTTAAAAAGATCAAAACCTACCTTCAAAACCCACCTGTCCTATCACCTCCTAAGCCCGGGAAACCTCTATTGCTATACCTATCCGTAACCGAGAACTCAATGAGGTGTATGCTGGCCCAAGAAGAGGAAGAGGGGCGTGTGGAAAAAGCCATATACTACCTGAGTAAGAGGATGACTGGGTATGAATTAAACTATTCACCGTTGGAAAAAGCTTGTTGGGCCTTAGTTTGGTGTACCCGTCGCCTTAGGCATTACATGCTAGCCTTTCCTATCACCCTGATATCCCGAATGGACCCACTCAAATACCTTTTTGAAAAACCTGCCCTGACCAGTAGGATATCCCGTTGGACCATGATGCTGGCTGAATTCGATATTAGATATGTCACTTCCAAATCCGTCAAGGGGAGAGCCGTCGCCGAGTATTTAGCTGACCTCGCCATAGAATCCGAAGAGAGGGGGGAATTTAAGTTTCCGGATGAAGAAGTAATGGAAGTAAAAGAGAACCATTGGAAAATGTACTTCGATGGAGCAGCTAATCAAATAGGATACGGGGTAGGGATTATCCTCATATCACCTAGCGGGGCCCCCACTCCGTTGGCTGTTAAGCTCAAATATAATTCGACTAATAACACGGTAGAGTATGAAGCCTGTATAATTGGGATAGAAGCAGCCTTGGCTTTGGGAGTGGAAAAGATCGATGTTTTCGGGGACTTTAATCTGATAATATCACAAGTGAGGGGTGACTGGAGAATAAAGCATGAGAAATTGAGACCTTACCATGAATACCTAGAGAGCCTGAAGGTGCAATTCAAAAGAATTTCGTTCTATTACCTTCCCCGTGAGGAGAACCAATTGGCAGATTCCTTAGCAACCTTAGCCTCAATGATCCAAATTCCTGTAGGAGTCTCCATGATTCCCTTGTCTATAGAAGAGAGAACCCGACCTTCGTATGAAACCATCGCCGCCATTGGAGAAGAGAGAGAGGATGAGATACCATGGTATATAGATGTTTGGAACTTTGTTGAGAAAGGAGAATATCCCGGAGGAGCTTCAGAGAAGGATAAGAAAGCAATTCGTAAATTTTCAGCTCAATTTGTAATCTATGCGGGAAAGTTGTGGAAGAAGTCCTACACCGGTTATAACTTAGAATGTCTATATGGAAGGGAAGCGAGGAAAATGATGGAAGAAGTACATGAAGGAGTCTGTGGGCCCCACATGAGCGGACATATGTTGGCCAAAAAGATAATTCGACAGGGATACTATTGGACGACTTTAGATAAGGATTGCTGTGAGTATGTTAGGAGATGCCATAAATGTCAGATTCATGCAAATTTAATGCATACCCCGCCTTCCCAGCTCTATAGCATGACCACCCCTTGGCCGTTCTCTGTGTGGGGTATTGATATCATCAGGGAAGTAATTCCGAAAGCTTCAAATGGGCACCGGTAAATAATTGTGGCGATAGACTATTTTACCAAATGGGTAGAAGCGGCATCATACGCAACTTTGAAGGCAAAAGATGTGGTGAATTTTATCCAGAAGAATATAATCTGCAGATACAGGGTACCAAATGAGCTTATTTTTGACCACGGGAGTCATTTTCAGGGAGAGGTTATCCCATTCCTAGAGAAGTATAGGATCACCCACCACCAGTCCTCACCATACAGACCACAAACAAATGGAGCAGTAGAGGCAGCAAACAAAAATGTAAAAGCCATTCTGGGGAAAATGACGGATACATATAGAGATTGGCATGAAAAATTACCTTTCGCTTTATGGGGATATCGAACTTCTGTGAGAACCTCGACCGGGGCTACACCATACTCATTGGTCTACGGGATGGAGGCTGTTTTACCAGTGGAAGTTGAAATACCATCTCGAAGAGTTCTGGCAGAATGCGAAGTAACTGAACTAGAATGGTTGCGGGGGAGATATGAGGAATTGATGTTATTTGATGAAAAGAGGTTGGCTGCTGTAAACCATACTCGGGGATATCAGAAAAGGATAGCTCGTGCTTTCAACAAAAAGGTTCGCCCAAGGAAGCTTGCTGAGGGCGACCTGGTCCTCAAAGAACTTAAAGCGCCCGTTTATGACCCACGAGGAAAATTCAAACCCAACTGGGTCGGACCATATATCATCAAGACACTCCTCTCCGGGGGAGCTGCCTATCTCATGGACCTAGTTGGAGTTGAGTTTAAACAACCAATCAACCTCGATCGCCTCAAAAAATACTTTGCTTGAAACCTTGCCTTTCAAAACCTCCAGAATCGATGAACTACGCTTGACCTGATTCCCGGTAGGGGATACGTAGGCAACCTGCTCGGTTCGGTCACAAAATTAAAGATGTATGTGTGTTCTTTCTAGCCTTAGCTGAACTACTGCGGACCTGATACCCGTTCGGGGATAAGTAGGCGGGCCCACAAGGCCCTCGGTCCAAAGCCCAAATAAGTTCAAGAGTCCCAAGCTTTCACCATACCAAACTAGGGGCAAACTTGCGTTTGCCCGAGAACCACATCTAAATCCCAAAACCAGGGGCAAACTTCGTTTGCTAGAACCGATGAACCCAAACAAAGCTTAAACCCATTTCTGGATCTACTGGCTATCAAAATGTGCATCATGTGGAAACAAGCAAGAATTCATTATATAGAGGGATTAAAACTAAGCAAGATTCATGAAAGAGTAATAAAAGCTGAAGGAGACATTGAGGGAAAAAACTATTCATAACCCAAAGAAATTTAAGTGCTAACTTTGATTCTTCATGATCAGGGCATTTTTGAAATACAAAAAAAAATGCATCACAGAAAATAAACCTAGCAAAAGTTAAGCAGAATTTGTCAAAACTTTTAAAGTCTTGCTTCGTTCCTTTGTCTATCTGAAAGCTACCCCCTGATCAGAGACTGAATCTCAAACAAATACTCTGCGGTCGGGACAAATGAAGCTGGAATCCTCCGAAAGGGAGCTGATACCCTATCATGCCAAGCCTCTGCGAATATCCTCACGGTCGAAGGACGTAGGGCAGAGCTCCTCGAGAAATCAGCAGTAATAACGTCAGGGACATCCTGGAGCAAGCCAAACTGGCGGACTACCCGGCTGGGAATGTAAAAGGTGGTAACTAGAAGACCAGTCAACCAAATCCCGGGGTGCCCAGGAAGTCGTACCGCGACAGAGCAATAAGACCATCGGGGGCATATCCAGCAGATGTCCTCGTAACTCAAGCCTCGAAACCAAGCAAGCCAGCTGGTAACTGTGCGGGAGGGGTAATGGACACCCATGCGATCATAAGGGAGCAGTCTCCCGAGGGGAAGGTGAGCAAAGAAGCCCAAGCGCTTGAAGAGCCAAATCTGTAAAATGTGGGGTGACCCCGAAAGCAGCATCGATCCTGCGGTATGTGCATGATCCAGGCCTAGCAAAGTCTCCCCCAGAACGAGCATAACAGCACTCCGCATCTCTCGGAGGCCACATACGACCGAAATCAGGATATCAGTGGAAGACTGAAATAAGAAGTGTGAAAGCATCGCCAGAGAAAGGGCGTTCCGCCTGATGACCTGATACCTCCTATCGTCAAGATCGCCAATGGGTGCGTAAGTGGAGGAGAGGCGGTCGAAATCAATATGACGGTCATGAACAAGGGAGCCGGCAGCGCCCCGAGAAATGCCAAGAAGGGTCGATAAATCCTGAATATATCCTGCCTGGATCTGTGGAATGATCAAATCGGCATACGGATCGGTGTGAAGGATGGCGCTAAACTCCTCAAAGAGAGGACAGACCTCCTCGTGACCAAACCGAAAGACGTGAAGAGAAGGGTCCCAACACATGATAGCTGCTCGAAGCAAGTCCTCATCCAGAGCTGTGTGGCGAAATGCGAAAAGGTCCGTCAGTCTGTGGGATTCAAGGTTGAGTCGGTCGATGCCAGAAAGGGAATCCATCCATGGGTACAGGATGTCGGAACTAATGGGGGCCATGAAGAAAGGAGGAGGATATAAAAGGAAGAGATTGAATGCAAAGAAAGCAAAAGGGCTCTAGAAATCCCGAATGAACCTAGGAATGGGTAAATGGCAGCTTATATAGAAAAAGGGGCCGGACCGGCACTCAATGTAAAGCGGCGGCACTCACTGAGTGCCGTCCGGCAATTACCGAATGCCGCGCGGCATTCACTGAGTGCCGCCCAGCCTCACCGAGTGCCGGCCCAGGTTTAAAAGGCACGTGGGTCATTTTGTAACTTTAATCAGCCCAAAACCTGCACAGAATTTGAATAAAAAATGCTGCCAATCATCATTTTAAGCACCATTGTTTGCACCATTCATCAAAATAAAGCCAAGAGAGGGTATTCATGATCTAAATAAGCAAAGGGAATAAGGTTCAAGAACTAAGCCGGGGAAGCAATCAAGCATGAATCTAAACAAATTCAAAATGGGCACGCAGGCCACCATGCATGAGTATTGCTAATTCGCCTAAATAATTGAAAGAGAATTCGAAATTCCTTTGTCCTCGCAGGGACATAACATAACATAAAGGAGATAAGCTATCCTCGCCTACGACGAGGATTCCTTCTGGGCGTTTGCTGAGCTGTCTGACCTCTCCCAGCTCTGCCATCGCCTCCATCTCCGCCATCTCCTCCATCTCCATCACCTCCTTGGTAGCCGCCGCCTTGGCCACTACCGCCAGCACCCCCCTGATAGCCGCCGTCTTGGCTCAATTGGAACTCCTGGATTTGTTTTCTCAGAGCCGCCATCTCAGCTTCCTGAAAGGAAGAACAAGCGAAATAAGTAAAAAAAAAAAAAAAAAAAGGGGAAAGGGAGTGTAATACCATAGCTCTAGCCTGAAGATCGACGTTGGTCCTCGCTCCATCAGCCTGAGAAAAGAGAAAAAAAGAGAGGATTAGGACGCAGTTATTAGAATAAAAGTGATCATTTGAATTCTTTTTTGAAAATAAATAATCCAAATAATAATAATGGTGATTGTTCAAAACAAAAGAGGAACTTACCCTCCATTCACGTCTATGAATCTAGTGCTGGACGGTGTGCGCATAAGACAGACCCTCTTCAGCATAATCCCGAGGGACTGTATCATATTACAGAGGGATAGTCGGAACATTTTGAGTATAAGGGGTCAACTGATACATGGTCTCTTGACCCATGTCGACCATGGGAACGCTCCAATTCCACTGCGGAAGGGCTGGGGGTCAGCGACCCCAGGAACAGGCTGCAAATAAGAGTTTTTGACTTAAAAGATTGAAAAGGAATAGAAAGCAGAAATAAAAGAAATATACATATGTGAATAAGGTTTGTTGCCCGGACGACATCCATAAGGGGAAAATTGTGCATAAGAGAATTCAATCTAAAAGTCGCATAACCATCTGGGCCGTCCAGAAGGTTTGCAATGTTCTCCCCGTCTAGAGCAGCCACCAGGTCGTCATGATCCAGGGTCTCTGTGCTCCTCATAGTAGCTGGAGGGACCCACGGCACATAAAAGTTTGGGACAGCGAGAGACTGCCTAGTCACCCTCTCACCAAGGTACCACTCCCGGCACGCCTCACCCACTATCAGAACCCTCAATCTAGAATAGGCCACCGCCGCCTGAATCGCTTCACCTGCCTCTGGGAGGGCCGCCGCCCACGGGTGCCATATCACATGAATCTCACGCAAATTAATGAGAAGGTTCCGGTAACCAACAAAATCATGAGCCCCGACTTTTCGGCCCGTTGCCTCCTTCCTCCACTTCAAGCCCTGAGGCATGATAGCAGCCTCGCTGTCCCGAGTACTGGGAGCTCTCATCCGGAGGTATTCATGCGACCATATCTGCAAGGCAAAATAAAGAGGCAAATTCAGTTTTCAAAATTGGAGGAAATGAATGCAATAAAAATAAAATAAATGAGATGAATGAATGAACAAATAATAAAGTTGAAGCTTTACCTCCCAAGCTCTCCAGTACCCGCCCGTAGAGGGAGAATTTTCCCTGGAGACATCACTCATGTGATTGTAGAGAGTGGCCAACCCTGCCCCTCCCCAGTTGTATTGGGAGATGCGACCGATGTCTGTGAGAGAAGCCAAATACCCAAGACTGATTGTGTCACCCTTTTTGCTCATTAGCGAGCAACCCAACACATACATGATGAAAGCCCTGGTCATCTGGTCGTCCGTGAAAGCCTGACCTTTGAAGGTATCCAAGAACCATTTTGTCGGCACTATAAAAACCCTGGATGAGCCCCAAGCAAGTCGATAATTTCTTCATGACGGTTCTGAAGATCGTCATAGCGAGCAATAGGGAGGCCACCAAATGGGACGCCAGTGATCATGGCGAAGTCTAGGGGAGTCATCGTCATCTCCCCGAAAGGCATATGGAATGTGTTCGTCGTGTCCCACCACCTTTCCGCCAAGGCTTGAATGTGGGTCCGGTCATTTGTACTCTTCTCCAGAAGCAAAGCAAAGAGCCCAAATCCAGCATTGTTGACCAAGGTTCTCACATCATCAGAGAGCTCCACATACCACCTTCGGCCGTGCGCCATGCTCCCATGGCCCTTGAGGACAAATTCTGGAGTCTGCAAAACAAAAAAAAGAAAAAAAGGGAGGGAATAATAAATACTTTCTTTTGGGATTCAAGCAATACAATTTAGTGAATAAGGAAAATAACTCTTGTGTCTAAGCGACTCGGTAATTTGAAAAAAAAAGGTTCTTTGGAGTCTAAGCGACTCGTTGATTTGAAAATGATAATAATAATAAAAAAAAAGGGTTCTTTGGAGTCTAAGTGACTCGTTGATTTGAAAATAATAAAATCCTTTCTTTGGAGTCTAAGCGACTCGTCGATTTGAAAAATAAGAATAAAATTCTTTGAGATTCTAAGCGACTCGTTGATTTGAAAAATAAGAATAAAATTCTTTGAGAGTCTAAGCGACTCGTTGATTTGAAAAATAAGAATAAAATTCTTTGAGAGTCTAAGCGACTCGCTGATTTGAAAAATAAGAATAAAATTCTTTAAGAGTCTAAGCGACTCGTTGATTTGAAAAATAAGAATAAAATTCTTTGAGAGTCTAAGCGACTCGCTGATTTGAAAAATAAGAATAAAATTCTTTGGGAGTCTAAGCGACTCGGCGATTTGAAATAAAAAGGGGATCTCTTTTGAAGTCTAAAAATGTTTGTGGGTCGTAAGCAATGTTTGGATTTTAGGTTCATTCAAAGTATTAAGCATACGCAAAATTCATCCAGATTAGCACAACCACCCATTAGCAATGAATAAACGGAATAATGAAATCAATGTGTCCAACTAAGGGCAACAAAAAAAAAAAAGGGGGGGGGGGGGGGGGGGGGGGAAGGGGGGGACATTCATGCATGCATTTGATCATCATATACTCTATTGGCATAAAAAAAGGGGGGGGGGGACATTCATACATGCATTGATTATCATATACTACATTGGCATAAAAAGGGGGACATTCATGCATGCATTGCTCATCATTCATAGCACTATATTGCACTATCTCATCATAAGCATAAAGAGGGAAGTTTTGGGAGTATACCAATCGATTGAAGGCCCGTGCCGAGAGATGTGCCCCGGGATCGGCAAGTAAAACTGATGAACTGTGGACTGGATTGGGTTTGTATTTCTTCTTAGGAGGGCCATAAGACCCTGAACCACTAGCCATGGGGAGAACTACAAACAAGAAAATTTTTTCATATAAGAGTTTTGGGAGAGGAAGGTAAATAACCATGAGGATAATTTTGATTTCAAGTATAAAATCAAGCAAAGATGTAATCTTTATGTGAAATTACCTTGATTATGAGTGATTCTTGAAGAGAAGATCAAAAGAGAATGGAGTTGTGGAGAGGAAACCCGAAGCAAGAAGAGGAAGAGAATGAAAAGAAAGAAGAGGAGGCCAAGTAGTCTTTTATGAACTGCCAGTCAGGCCGGCACTCGGTGAAAAGAGGGCCGGTATTCACTGAATGCCGCCCGGCATTTGGTGATGGCCGGCCGGCACTCCGTGAGTGCCGGTTCCTTTTTGCCGAGTGCCGCCGCGTTGTCAGAATGGCTCTTTTACCCCTGATTTTCACTATTTACAAAAGAACCCCCGAATTTTGCTTCCATGTCCTTATAAATTTTCCCTCGTTCCAAAAGGACCCCCGAGGTTTGAAAAATGAGTTTTAAAGCCCTTTTGTAAATGGGAATTAGCCCCTGCTTGTTGAAAATTTTGTCAAGGAACACCCGTTTGCAATAAATAAGTTAATAAAGTTCAATCAACTCCGGATTTCTATGAAATTGAATTTGATTGGAGTCTAATTGACTCCAAATTTTGGGAAAATAAGAGAATTGAGTCTATTCGACTCCGGATTTCTCTGAATTTGAATTTGATTGGAGTCTAATTGACTCCAATTTTGAAAAAATAAGTTGAGTCTATTCGACTCCGGATCTCTTTGAAATTGAATTTGATTGGAGTCTAATTGACTCCAAATTTTGAAAAAAAATATAAATAAGTTGGGTCTAATTGAGTCCGGATTTCTCTAAATTTGAATTTAATCCCAAATTTTGGAAAATAAGAGAATTGAGTCTATTCGACTCCGGATTTCTTTGAAATTAAATATGATTGGAGGCTAAATTGACTCCCAATTTTGGAAAATTGATTTGATATGAGCGGGATTAGCTCTATCTCTCTGAAAAATAATTTGGTTTGAGCTTGATTGGCTCCAATTCTTTAAGACATGATGTGTTCGAGCCTGATTGACTCCGATTCTTTTAAAGGAGTATCTGGTATAAGCCTAATCAACTCCAAATTTTGAAAAGTCAATGCGGTTTGAGTTTGCTTTGGCTCCAACTTTTGAAAAAGACAATCTGATCTAAGCTTGGTTGACTCCAATTTTGAAAAACGTGATCCGATTTGAGTCTGATCAACTCCAAAATTCAGAAGAATGAATTGATTTGAGAAGTTAAGATAATCTGATGGACCATCGAATCCCAGAAATGAAATGAATACGCATTTGAGTGCTTCCAGACCTAGGAAAATTGGAAAAATAAACCTTGAAAAGGAGAGTAACTCCAAAAGGGGAAAACAAGAGTTGAGTTTGACTTCGCACAGAAGAATGAAACATTGGCATCTTTGATTTTCGCAAATAAATCTGCGCTTATCAGATGATTTTGGAAGATTATGGAGCGTAAGGCGTAGAGCGGCTCAATCTTTCAGCGTGCTACCTGATTCGACTTAGTCGATCAGATGATTTTGGAAGATTATGGAGCGTAAGGCGTAGAACGGCTCAATCTTTCAGCGTGCTACCTGATTCGACTTAGTCGATCAGATGATTTTGGAAGATTATGGAGCGTAAGGCGTAGAGCGGCTCAATCTTTCAGCGTGCTACCTGATTCGACTTAGTCGATCAGATGATTTTGGAAGATTATGGAGCGTAAGGCGTAGAGCGGCTCAGTCTTTCAGCGTGCTACCTGATTCGACTTAGTCAAATCCAGGGATTGGTTACCTCTCAAAGACCGATGATGACGATGTCCGTGACGTTCGAGGATTTTCCAAGAAATTCAAAATCTTCAAGGTGATCTTTGAAAATTTTTTTTTAAAAAAATAATAATAATAAAGGGAGAAGATTCAGGCATTCGGGGGGAAACCCGAACGACGAAGAACGTGTGAGAAACCCAGTCTGGGAATCTATTTTCTTTTAAAGAAAAGAGAATTAATAAACAAAAACAAAAAAAAAAGAGAGAGAGAAAGAGGGAGTTTCCTTGGAAGAAAAAAAAAAAAGAGGACAAAATAAATGAAAAGATTTTTGAAAAAGAGAAAATACAAAAAAAGAAATAGTATATTAAAAAACATACCATGCACATGGTTGATACCATGCACATGGGGGATCTTAATGCAAATATATACATACATAGAATAAAAAAATTTTGTTTACACCAACATATTTTTGAAAAATCAAAAAGAGGGACAAAATTCAGTTAGCCCCGGCACGCGGAAAACGCGGCGGCACTCACTGAGTGCCGCGCCGGCACTCACTGTTTGCCGCCCGGCACTCAGCGAGTGCCGCCCGGCACTCAGTGAGTGCCGCCGGCACCCGTTGAGTGCCGCCGGCTGTAACAGACTGCATTTTTCTCACATGTTCTAGAAGAAAACCTTGCACATGGGTCTCCACCCGAATTTACCCATCTATCCCTGAAATAATGGCCTATATAAACAAAACCTTCTCTTCCATTTGGGGGACTTGAACTTGGAAATCAAGATATACATATACACAAGAATCATATAGATTTTTAGAGAGAGAGAAGAAGAATTTTTTTTGAAGAACTTGAAGAATTTGAAGAACTTTGAAGAGAATTTGGGAAATCTTGGAAGATCTTCACAAGAAGTTGAAGAAATACTTGAGGTCCTAGAGGTAACCTCTTAATCCTTGATAGAATTAGGACCATTCAATCACAAGTTCATAGTTCTAGGAACTTTTTCACATTTTCAAAACCTCTCTTCTTATCCCATTTCATCACACACCACCAAGAACTTGTGATTGAATCTCATGACATTTCATCAATTTGGATCTATTTAATGCTTTGGATTTAAGACAAATTCAACTTTGAAGAGTTTGTATTCTTAGTTTTCTAAGTAATCTTTGATTTTCCTTACTTCTATTTCATTCAAAAGGTGCATGAGGTCTTCCATATCTCATTGAACCTCTTTGAGTTTGATTCCTTAATTTCTAAGATCTCATGATCTATATGGAGATTAGAATGAATCATAGTCTTAATCTACATGTAATTAGTGAGATTCAAGTTTTAATCCATAACTTGAACCTCTTCATTAAGAAATCTTATGGAATCCTCACTATATTCCAATGAGGTTTTAGTAGATTTTTTAACTTCATTTAGACTCCAATGACCATCAAATGGTAGGAGAAAGTGTGTTAGTTCAAGTCTACTCCCATGGCTTAGACTAATCTTTCCCTTAGGTTTTGAGAAGTTTCTTTCATACTTCGTCTAAAACCTACATATGAGCATGTCTCTAACTCCAATGACCATCAAATGGTAGGAGTGATAAGTTGAATTCAAGCTTGGGTCTATAGGCTTGAGTTCTTTATTTGAGGATTTTGTGAAGTTCATTTCAATACTTCATCAAGATCCATAAGTGTAAGGTGTCTCAAAACTCCAATGACCATTAAATGGTAGGAGTAGTGATTTGAATCCAAACTTTTATCCATGGATTTAAGTTCATTGTTCTTTGGATCTTGTGAAATCCATGTTATACTTTATTAAAATCTATGTGCATATATGCCTCTTAGTCTTCAATGACCATCAAATGGTAGAAGAAGTAGTTTGGTTTGAGCCCCAACTTCATGTTTTTTTAATAGTTGAGGCCAATCAACAAAGTTGAACTAGTAAAATGAAAACAGTGGGTTCACAAACTGTTTTTTATCAAAGATTTTTAGTTCAAAATCTAACCGTTGAAATTAAGTGAAACCAACGGGAAAATGTCAATAACACATTGTTTTACCACTGTGATTTTTGTTTTATAAAGATCTTGTGATTAGAAGGGTTTGATCATGGTTTTTGTGAGCTAATCATAATCTGTCCAGAGTTCTAGAATACTTTCAGAATAATAAGTCCATTTTGAAATTAATAAATCAGAACCTTAATTAAGTTTTTGGGGTCTCAAATAATTGTTTATAAGTACCTCAATGTGTTAGGAAGGTACCCTAAAAAGATCTAAGTGTTTCTCATTTTTTTACTATTTTTAGAAAATCATACAAGATCTCTGGACATAGAGTTGTAAAATCCTGAGTGAGGTCTAGTATTTTCCGTATTCCTGGAGATCGAACCGTTGAAACCTCGATTTTCTTTTTGAGTTAGAAACTAGACTCACAGAGGCATAACATATCCAAAAATCATTAAGATCTAACCGTTGAAAGTATTTTATTCCTATTTTTGAATGTCTGGTCTGCTCTCTGTAAATCACAAAAAACTACTACTGTTTTTGTCTAATCTTATTTATTTCAACTCAAATAGTCTCCTAATGGCTTAGGACTCAAACCATGTTTTGAATAATGATAGTTTAGATTAAACCCAGAGGCTTAGGGATCCAAATTAGTGAATAAATTCATGTCCCATTCTTGTGCATATTCATGCATTCATTCATACATGTTAATATTCATAAGTAGGACTTATCTCTTGTCTAAGATGTATCTAATTGAACATGACTTAGGATTTACTCATTTATGATATTATATCTTGTCTAAGGCATGTGTACTAACCTTTGTTTTGTAGCACATTTGAGGTACAATTCCTCAACTCTTCTCTAGTTTAATTTCATTTTTGATTTATATTGATTTTCGACTCCATGTGCGACACCTTAGCCTAGGTTTTGCCTTATGTGCATATATGTGTTAGAGACCTTTCTTAGGTTTATTTTGTTCTCGCATGCATTGCACGTTTGATATTCGCGGCTGGATCCCGGGTATGTTTTCTAGTTCTCTATTGCATATCATGTTGTTTGCTACTTGTATTACGTGGCTTATGAATGATATTTTGTCGTTCGCAATTTTACACCATTTCCAATATGCTTGTGTGATATATAGATATATATGTATTAATTGAGGGCATGCTTAGATTAATAATTTGATTAAAAAGGATGTTGAGTAGAGGCCTATCGTGAGATAGGATGAAAGGGGGTGTTTTAGTCCGCCGGGCTCCTTCCCCTTTCATTCCATAATCCCCGGACCCAGTTTATCTTTGGTTTCGCAAAAGATCAGTTGCTTTTAAAAATGGTTTCTTAATTTTCCTTTTAAAAATTAAGTGGCGACTCTTTGAATTTGAAGAATGTTTTAAAAGTGGGTAGAATTTGAAAACCTGCGATATCCACAACCCCAACCCGCCCCCGCAGGCTAGGACACGTGTAACAAGCCAACAAACCAAACAATCATTTTCAACGTTCCAAAAATAACATTTTAAAGTGAAATACCAGGGGTAAAATAGCTTTTTATCAAATAAAATAATAAAAAGAAATAAAATAAAGGTTTAAGTCCATCGAATGGTACTTGGACAGAGTTTCCCCTATTACAGCACCATTTCCCCCTGTTAAACAAGAAATTAAAATACCAAAATATCACCAAAACATTTGGAAAATACTTTAAAAACTTCAATCCACAATTTATATTACAGGGATTTAATAAAAAAACTAAAACATAAACTTATCTCCGAAAATCCAAACACTAGGAATATAAATACCCATCTAAATCCATTTACATATAAACATATTAAACACTAACCATTTATCTCAAGCTATCCCAGAATCCCCACAGTTCAACGCTTCTCACTGTGATGCTCGTCCGTACTTGCGTGGTCATTAGCCACAAAAATTGATTAAGCTTTCGCTTAGTGAGTACGTGGTACTAATCATGCAATTGGAATATTTAATGTATCATAAACACCAATTAAGCATTCACAATAATAAATGGTCGCCGGCGTGTCAAATAATCAATCACCATCGTATTGGACCCTTGATTCTGGGCCATTCTCACTTTGTCGTCGCTTTAAAAGCGATATCACACACTCTCTTGTGACCGTAGTCAATTCGTTGTGGTCGTCACCACCGTCCCCTTTTCTCTGAGGACTTCATCATCATCCCCCTTTTCTCTGAGGAATGGCGTCCCTTATATACGGGCTAGATAAAGGTGATTATCAATTAACACCCTTTGACCCAAATAAGCACATAAGCAACTCAACATGTCAACATGGCAATTTCAACATTTTTGAACATGTTAAATAATAATTAATTACATGCTTTTCTACTTAATCGCAATTAAGCAATTTAACATTCACTAATAAATTAATAACATTAAATATCCAATTTTTGGATTAGGACACTCACCTCACGAATAAGTCTCAAACAAGCCTAAAAATCCCAAATTCCTTCGCAATACTAGCTTTAGATACTCCCAATGATATTCCTACATATATATTTCACATATATGTATCACCCCTTAAAATGTGTCACAGAAAAACATTACCAAAATTGAAAAAGAAAGACATAGAAATAATCATCTCACCTTCACGAGTCCGAATATGGCTTTGGTTCGCGAAATAGAGGTCAGACGGCGAAGCTACAACGACGGAACGACAACGTGAAGTTTTTTTATCTTTTCCTTACCGACTCTCTGCGTCTCTGTCTGTATATCTATCTTAGTTCTTTTTTTTTTTTTTTTTTTTTTTTTTTTTTTTTTTTCTGATTTAATAAGTCATAACCGACTCACTTATGTACATCAAAATCAAATGTGATGTATTCAACTTAATCATATTTTCGTTTATAACCCCTAAACTTCCTAAGTTCTATTATGAAACCCTCCGAATATTATATTAACTACCCCAATATCTAAGTGGATCGATATCTATGTCACGTGTGGGCCCCAATTGTGGTCCCAAATATTATATGAAGGTACTAATTAACCTACTAGTTATAAATCCAATTCCATTTTGCTCTTACTAGGGTACCCAAACTGGCACCATAAAATGCCACAACTAACAATATTATATTAAAATAATTTAACAAATATTCATTTAATCATATAAATGCAACTAAATGCAATTCATCTAATCTGGACCTCCCGTGGGTCCCATTTCACATCTATCCAACTGTGCCCTTTTCGAAGCACTTATCATATCGGGGTAACTGGAACTTACCCAAATATCACATGCAATTAATTATACTAATTAATGCATGAAAAATAAGTATTACTTTCATTTTCTGGGTACGGATATTACATCTCTCCCTCCCTTTTAGGAAGTTTGTCCCCAAACTTTTCTTACCTCAAGTGTCAAATAGGTGAGGATATTTCTCTCGGATCTCGTCCTCACATTCCCAAGTTGCCTCCTCTACTGAATGATTACGCCATAACACCATAACTAGAGGAATGACTTTAGTTCTGAGCACCTGATCCTTCCTATCTAGGATTTGAACTGGATGTTCAACATAAGTCAAGTCTTCTCGAACCATCAACGATTCTGGAGTGATACGGTGACTCGAGTCTGATAGACAACGTCGTAACATAGAAACGTGAAACACATTATGAACATTTGCCAACTCTTGTGGCAATTTCAACCGATATGCAACTGGACCAACTCTATCTAATATCAGATAAGACCCTACAAACCTCGGACTTAACTTGCCTCGCTTACCAAATCTTGTAATACCTTTCGAAGGTGATACTTTCAAGTAAACATAATCACCTACCTCGAATTCCAACGGTCTTCTACCTGTATCCGCGTAGCTTTTGTAACGACTCTGTGCTATTTGTAGCCGTTGTTTAACTAACTTGATTTTGTCCGTAGTGATTTGCATAATTTCAGGACCTATGAGTTGTTTTTCCCCAACTTCTGTCCAACACACCGGTGATCTACATTTTCGACCGTACAATGCCTCGTAAGGTGCCATCCCAATACTCGTTTGGAAGCTATTATTATAAGAGAATTCCACTAACGGCAAGTGGGTTTCCCAATCTGATTTAAAATCCATAACACAACCTCGAAGCATATCTTCCAGAATCTGAATAACTCGCTCGGATTGGTCGTCTGTCTGAGGATGAAATGCTGTGCTAAAATGCAAGGTCGTCCCCATTGCCTTTTGCAAACCTTCCCAAAATCTAGACACAAATCGTGTGTCTCGATCTGACACAATTGATACCGGTGCCCCATGTAATCTAACAACTTCTCTGACATAAAGCTCTGCTAACTTTGTCGGATCACGAGTCTTGATTGGCAAGAAATGAGCTGATTTAGTCAATCGATCAACGATCACCCAAATACTATCATTAGACTTAGGAGACCGTGGCAAACCTGACACAAAGTCCATCGTAATATGCTCCCACTTCCATTCTGGTATCTCCAACGGTTGCAATTCACCAGCGGGTCATTGATATTCTAGTTTTACTTGTTGACAAGTCGTACACTTGGCCACAAACTCGGCGACTTCCCGTTTCATACCACTCCACTAATACACTTCCCGCAAATCTCTATACATCTTGGTACTCCCCGGATGTACAGAATACCTCGTATTGTGAGCTTCTTCCATAATATTGTCTTTCAACTCTTGGATATTAGGAACACACAGTCGATTAACATACCTCAATACATTATTCTAAAAACTGAATTCCAGCCGTCTACCCTCAGGTAATTCTTCAACTATTTTCTTGAAATTTGGGTCCAAAAGTTGACTCACCTTGATTTCTTCGATCAAGCTTGGTTGTACCATGATAGCCGCCATTAAACCACCCTGGATTCTGGGAATTACTTCCAATTCCAGCTGTTCAAATTCTTTTACCAATGTTGCTTGAGCTGTTAAAGAATAAACCAAATTTTCTGACGACTTTCGACTTAACGCATCGGCAACCACATTAGCTTTACCCGGATGATACTGGATCTTCAAATCATAATCCTTCATCAATTCAAGCCATCTTCTCTGTCTCATATTCAGCTCTCTTTGGGTAAATAAATATTTCAGGCTCTTATGATCGGTGAATATCTCACACGTTTTCCCGTACAAGTAGTGACGCCACATCTTTAACGCAAAGATCACCGCTGCCAATTCCAGATCATGAGTCGGATAATTCTTCTCGTGTGTCCGTAACTGCCTTGAAGCATAAGCTATAACTTTACCCTCTTGCATTAGAACACATCCCAGGCCTTGATGAGAAGCATCACTATATATACTGAAACCTCCAGTACCTGACGGAATAACTAATATCGGCGCTGAGGTTAACTTATCTTTCAACTTCTAAAAACAGTTTTCACATTCTTTACTCCACACAAAAGCCACATCCTTCCTCATCAATTGAGTCATCGGAGTCGCGATTCTAGAAAAGTCTTGAACGAACCTTCTATAGTAACCAGCTAACCCCAAGAAACTTCGAACTTCAGAAACATTTGTCGGTCTCGACCAATTCTTCACAGCTTCTGTCTTTTGTGGGTCCACAGAGACACCATCCTTAGAGATCACGTGTCCAAGAAAAGTAACATTTGTCAACCAGAATTCACTTTTCTTCAACTTCCCAAATAGTTGCTTTTCTCTAAGTCGTTGCAAAACCAATCTCAAGTGTCGTTCATGTTCTTCTTGACTTCTAGAATATATTAAAATATCATCAATGAATACTATCACAATTCCATCTAGATAAGTCTTGAACACCCTATTCAGCAGGTCCATAAAAGCGGCTGGTGCATTCGTAACCCCAAATGGCATGACAAGAAATTCGTAGTGCCCGTACCGAGTTCTGAAAGCTGTCTTCTCAACATCTTCAGCTTTTACCTTAAATTGGTGATACCCAGATCTCAAGTCAATCTTAGAAAATACTTGTGGCCCTTGCAATTGATCAAAAAAGTCATCAATACGCGACAATGGATACTTGTTCTTTATAGTCACCTTGTTGATTTCTCAGTAGTCGATACACATTCTCATTGTGCCATCCTTTTTCTTCACAAATAGAACCGGTGCACCCCACGATGATACACTTGGCCGAATGAACCCCTTATCTAGTAAATCTTGTAGTTGAGTCTTCAACTCCTTCAACTCTACTGGAGCCATTCTATACGGTGCTCGTGAAATTGGTTGAGTTCCTGGCATCACATCTATCCCAAACTCAATTTCTCTCTCAATCAGCATACTAGGTAGATCTTCTGGAAAGATGTCTGGAAATTCTTTCACTACTGGTATACCTTTTAATTTCAGTTCAGTACCTCTAGTGTCAAGTATACTACACAAGAATCCCCGACATCCCTTTTTCAGCAAACGGCAAGCTCTGACAGCTGACACCAAATAAGGCGGTGGTGCTACACCTGTCCCTTGGAAACAAAATACATCTTGATTGGGCAATTGAAATGTTACTCTTTTATTCTCACAATCGATAATGGCGTGATTTGCAGATAACCAATCCATCCCCAAAATGACATCAAAATGTTGAATAACTAAAGGCACTAAGTCAACAGTCAAACCTCTACCATTCTGTAGACACCCCATTTTTTCGGCTATCAGATTTAGGAGACCCATAGCTTGGTGGTTCACAATGATCGTAAAAGACTCAAAAGGACTCCTGGAAGTCAGCTCTATCTCTCAGAATGCTCAGAATGACCAAAATAACCCCTAAAAGCCCAAAAACTCCCAGATTTGTTCTGAAAACATGCTACGTCGTAAGGAAAGCGATAAAATGAGTTTCTAAGAGAAATCAGATGAAATCGTCAGCTCCAGAGACCCCCGAAAGTCCCGGAAGTTCCCGGAAAGTCCCCGTTGACCGGTTTGACCAAGGTTTGACCAAGTTTGACCGAAATCGTCCGAATTCACCAGAATCATTTTAAATCATGAGAAAAGTGTTAAAAAAAGTTTCAAAAGAAAATCGAGCGAAAACATCAGCTCCCGGGAACTCCCGGAGGTTTCTAGAACTTCCCGGGAATCCCAGGTTTGACCAGTTTGACCAGAATTTGACTTTGAAACCGGGGCACCAAAACAATCTTCAAACATTTTTCATGGATACTAGAGGTCAATAGCTTTCCAACGGTATATCGCACATAATTTCTGGATTTAAAACGAATTTATTATAAATTTCCAAAGGCGAAAAAGGCGATCAAATTGGCTTTTATCGCAAATACTGCAAAACTTTTCAAAGTGACTTATCCCCGAACTATTTTTTTTTATGTAAAGTAGACTCCAATACCTTTCCAACGGTATATCACAACCTCAGTTTGGAGTTCATATGCATTTTCTGTGAATTTCGGATGAAATAAGGCCTTTTCGCGAATACCGGAACCTCAGGGGGCCTAAACAGTATTATCTGGACGAAGGGAGGAGCAGTGCCGCCGCGGCACTCCCCTCCAGAACAGTGAGTTTTTGTAATTTCTTTTGGGGTCCCATTTTGATTAATTAAAAACCAAAACGACGTAGTTTTGATTCCCAGCTTATTTTGGACCAATGGGAGACCATTTTAAACTTTTTAAAACTCCATTTACCACCCCTCCTTTGCCTATAAAAAAGCCATTTACTTCCATTTAGAGGAGAGACATGGAAGCTTAGAGAGAGCTTAGGAAGAAACTCTAGGGAAATATAGAGAGAGAAAGAGAATAAGTAGTCTTCTTCTTCCATTTTTTCTAATCAAAGTGAGTTCTAATCTTGTTTTCCTCTACCATTCTTCTATATACTTTATCATCAACATACCCAATCACCATTTCTCTAAGCATTTTTGAGTTAGGAAGCTACTTCCATGTCCAAATGTCTATATCTATTAGTGAAACACCAAGCTACAAGTTCAATACATTATGAATATCATCTATTGATCATTATCTACTTGCTTGTTTATACAATGTTCATCTCTTCTTACCTCATTTCTTTTTGACTTTTCTTTATTTACTTACTAGTTCATCATCATCTAAATGATGACATGAAGTTTGAGGTGAGTGAATCCTTATGGATAGTAGCTCTTGACCTCAAAAACATGTTTGATAGATGATGATCATAACTTCAATACCTTCAAGGTATTCTTGAAGTTATGTTCAAAATAAAAATGAATCTCTCCAATAATATTGGGAGTTATTCAATGATTCAAGGTTGGATGAGGTTCTAAGTGGTCACATGGTCATCTCAAGAGTTTATGTTCATGCTTTGAACATCTATTTCAAAACCCCCAATCAAGAACTCAAACTCTATTTCAAAACCCAAATCCCTTTTCTTCAAGAATGATCCAAAACAGTGAGCTATTCAGATTCAAAGATTTGTTTTGAATTAAATACTTGAGTTATGATGATGAAACCACTTGGAAAATCTTCCTAAGACATCATAGTTTGTCTCTGATTTTTCCCATCAATTATAGAGATATGAAAGTATTTGTTTTGGATGTGAGAAGTTAATATTCATAATCTGCCTCTGTTCTCACAGAATGTTCACCCAACTTCTTGCACTTATTCTGGATATTTTCGTCACTGTACATATATCTTTTCTATTTTTTTTTATAAAACTTGGGTGTCTTAGGAAACTTTTGGTATATAATGGGTCATCATAAACCTTTTCTTTGATTTATGAAAAATCATACAAAATCAGTCAACAGTGCAGCTTTTGTTTCTGAGTCATGTGTACATTCTGATTTATTTCTTTTAATCTGTGATAGCTATTGATGTTTGGCTTTTTGGGTTATTTTCTAGACACAATAAGGATGATCTCTGATTTTTCTCACATTTTCCTAGGCACGTTTGACCTCCCATTATAATGTTACAAAGTAATGCATACAGTCTGTCCACTATTCACAGCATTTCACTTTTTGGCTTTCACACTTTGATGCAACACTCTCTTGTATCTAGATGAACCCATATCCCATGCACATGTTCTTTACCACTTTTAGCATGCTATATCATATCATGTATCATCTATCCTCTCATGTATCATACTCCCATAGATTCTTGAGTTTGGTTTCCAAATAAAACCATGGTTTCCAAAAACTTGGGAAGTTCTTGAAATAAGTTAGGAATTGATATTCCAAGTGGTTAGAATATTCATCCAAGATCTGGAAGTATACTTTCAAAACCCTCATTTCAAAACCCCCCTCTTAAACCCCTCATTTTGATTTCAAGAAATAAACCTTGTTTTTCTCAAAACCCTCAAAACAGTGAGTCATTTAACTTCAAGGAATTATTTTGAGTTCAATACTCAATGTATGAATGCAAGACCACTTGGAAAGTCTTTCTAACTCACTATAGAACACCCATGATTTTTGGCTTGACTTGGAAGTACTTGAAAATGGTCCATTTGGACCCAAACATTCCTTCCAGACATTCTGTCTTTGCTGTCACAGCAGCTAGGTCCACTTCCAACTTGTTTTACAGAAAACTTTTCCAAAAGGGGTGGTCCTAACTTATTTTTCCCTTCAACTTCAATGTCTTAGGGAACTTTCTGTATAAAATGGGCCTCTAGATCATTAGTTTTCATTTTCTAAGATTTTTCAACATTTCAGTCGACGGTACGGACTCTGTTCCTGAGTGACCTTCATTGTTTATATGATTTCTCTCAATCTGTGATAGCTATTCAAGATTGGCCTTTTGGGTTGTGTTCTAGACACAATAAGGAAGATCGCAATAAAAAATCATGCATTGAAAACATTCCTAACCCCTCTTTTCAATTTCCAAAAGATGATGCTACTGTTCTGTCCACTATTCACAGCAAGCACATTTTAACTTTCATTCTTTTATTTGATGCTTATATGCATTCCAAATTAGTTCATATCTTAGGAAGTAGTTCATACTACATTTGCACATATCCCATATTGATTTCATCCATCCATTAATACACATTTTAGACTTCTAAGTCATTCTAGGAATCCATGAACACAAAACACACTACAACCTTTGCACACTCTAGATACATACATTGCATCCATGCAAAGATTTGGGGTTTTTGTAGCTCCTAATCTAAGAAGATTATAAGGAATGATCATGATCACACGTTCATTCTCCCCTCGATCTAATCATCCTTTCTCATCCGTCCCGGGGATTGAGAAATCTTCTTTTCTCAAAGATTAACATGCATCATACTAGTTTGCTAAGTATATTTTACTTTCTTTGATTTATTTGTTTCAAGAACAATTCATGTCCCTTTAGATTAGGAAAACTTTATTATCTGATACGTGATTAGACGATTTTTCCTTGGTTTATTTGTGTGATCTTTCACTTTGCATTGTGTGATATTTGGCTTAGATCTTATGAATGATATCTTATCTTTGGATCTTCCATTTCAAATCTCCTTATGTGATGTAATATACTATCATAGTATTATTTGTCGAACCATACATAGTATAAGATGATTATTTGGATGCTAATTGAGGCCCGTCGAAAGACGGGGCGAGTTGAGGGTGTTTTAGTCGCGACAAAGGCTCCTTCCTCTCTCGTACCAAAACCCCGAACCAAGTTCTTTGGTTATGAAGGGCCGGTGCCCTTTATCCATTTGGGTGAGTCAAAATTAGGTTTCTTGGTTCCTTAAAGACCAAGTGGCGACTCTGTATCTGTTTTCAACAGACCTATTTTCTTTTCTTTGATCCAAATCAAGATCCAAAACAAGTTTCAAAACCCAACAAAGAGGCGGAAGTCCGGTGTCCACACATTCACATCAATCCCACAAGCTTTAAAGATACCCGAACTTACTAGTGGAGCTCCCGATGGAAGTGAAACAGATAAATCAAAATCTAGTAGTTCTAAGGGTTTATCCAAATATTTAGCAAATGGGTGTGAAACAAAAGAGTGAGTTGATCCTGAATCCAGCAATACTCTATCAGGTTGTGAGTAAATAGGAAGTATACCTGAAACCACAGTGTCAGCGGCAGTGGTCTCCCCAGGCTTGAGCTGGAAGTACCTTCCTTGTCGTTGCTCCCTCCCTTGGGATTGTTGTTGAGGTGGTCTTTGGCTTGGTGCACTTCCCATAGATGAACTAGCACTTACTGGTCCTCTCTTTTGGCAATTACGTTCCCGATGCCCCATGTCACCACACAAATAACACCGTATTCTACTGTCATCTACACCTTGTCTCTGAGTATTACTTTGTCTTGGCACATTCTGTCTTGATAGATTGGGACAATCTCTTGCCACATGTCCTGGCCGTCGACAGTTGTTGCAAATGATAGGAGATAAGTTGCACATTCCCCAATGATACCTACCACAGATCTGACACCTGGGCTTGTTGCCCTCACTTCCCGATGAACTCCCCAAATTCGGTCTCTTGGAACTGCCCTGCCCTTGGAATTGACTATCTCCTGGCCTCTTGAATGGTTGACTTTGCCCTGGTGACAACACACCTCGCTCAGCAATTAGGGCCACATCTAACACCTCTAAATACGTCGATAGTCGGTGTTTATCTACTTTTCCCCTAATTTCATCACGAAGTCCTTCTTCGAATCGTCTTGCCCGAATAAACTCATTTGGAATCAAATCCATTGCAAATCTGGCCAAACTTGTAAACTGGGCTGCGTAATCCCTAATGCTCATATTACCCTAACTGAGATGAGAAAACTCTCGGGCCTTCTGATCACTGAAAGATCGAGGAATATATTGTTTCGAGAACTCCTCGATAAACCCATTCCAGGTAGTCGGTGCTCCTTGCCTTAGTACTGACGTCCACCAATTTTGTGCTTCTTCTTTTAGAGTATCTGATGCAAACAAGACCTTCTGTTCCTCTGTACATGGCAAAGCACGAAAAATTCTCTTCATATCGGTCAACCAATGATCAGCCTTCATCGAATCAGATTCTCCTTTGAACTGCCCTGGCTTTTGCTTGTAGAACATAGCAATAGTTGTTGGTTTTGTTCTTTGTTCTGGATTTGATGAGCTCGGTCCTTCCTCAGTAAATCGAGTTTCAGCCACTTTTATCAACTTTTCCATAACTATTTCAACTCTGTCCATACGAGCCGAAGATGGGTTCTCACCTCCAAACATCCTTGCCTGGCACCCACAGCAAAGTATATACATATATGTTACTTTTAAATAAATTACAATGCATGCTAAATAACATTTTAAATCATGCTAAATAAACGTGTATACCATATTGTATTACTACGTGTCATTGTGTGCACACTCACGCGTCGTCACTCGTACCCAAGGCTCTAGCCTATTGCTCTGATACCAAAAATTGTCACACCCCAACCCGCCCCGCAGGCTAGGACACGTATAACAAGCCAGCAAACCAAAGAATCATTTTTAACGTTCCAAAAATAACATTTTAAAGTGAAATACCAGGGGTAAAATAGCTTTTTATCAAATAAAATAATAAAAAGAAATAAAATAAAGGTTTAAAACCATCGAATGGTACTTGGACAGAGTTTCCCCTATTACAGCACCATTTCCCCCTGTTAAACAAGAAATTAAAATACCAAAATATCACCAAAACATTTGAAAAATACTTTAAAAACTTCAATCCACAATTTATATTACAGGGATTTAATAAAAAAACTAAAACATAAACTTATCTCCGAAAATCCAAACACTAGGAATATAAATACCCATCTAAATCCATTTACATATAAACATATTAAACATTAACCATTTATCTCAAGCTATCCCAGAATCCCCACAGTTCAACACTTCTCACTGTGATGCTCGTCCGTACCTGCGTGGTCATTATCCACAAAAATTGATTAAGCTTTCGCTTAGTGAGTACGTGGTACTAATCATGCAATTGGAATATTTAATGTATCATAAACACCAATTAAGCATTCACAATAATAAATGGTCGCCGGCGTGTCAAATAATTAATCACCATCATATTGGATCCTTGATTCTGGGCCATTCTCACTTTGTCGTCGCTTTAAAAGCGATATCACACACTCTCTTGTGGTCGTAGTCAATTCGTTGTGGTCGTCACCACCGTCCCCTTTTCTCTGAGGACTTCATCATCATCCCCCTTTTCTCTGAGGAATGGCGTCCTTTATATACGGGCTAAATAATGGTGATTATCAATTAACACCCTTTGACCAAAATAAGCACATAAGCAACTCAACATGTCAACATGGCAATTTCAACATTTTTGAACATGTTAAATAATAATTAATTACATGCTTTTCTACTTAATCGCAATTAAGCAATTTAACATTCACTAATAAATAAATAATATTAAATATCCAATTTTTGGATTAGGACACTCACCTCACGAATAAGTCTCAAATAAGCCTAAAAATCCCAAATTCCTTCGCAATACTAGCTTTAGATACTCCCAATGATATTCCTACATATATATTTCACATATATGTATCACCCCTTAAAATGTGTCGCAGAAAAACATTACCAAAATTGAAAAAGAAAGACATAGAAATAATCATCTCACCTTCACGAGTCCGAATATGGCTTCGGTTCGCGAAATAGAGGTCAGACGGCAAAGCTACAACGACGGAACGACAACGTGAAGTTTTTTTTTTCTTTTCCTTACCGACTCTCTGCGTCTCTGTCTGTATATCTATCTTCTTTTTTTTTTTTATTCTGATTTAATGAGTCATAACCGACTCACTTATGTACATCTAATGTGATGTATTCAACTTAATCATATTTTCGTTTATAACCCCTAAACTTTCTAAGTTCTATTATGAAACCCTCCGAATATTATATTAACTACCCCAATATCTAAGTGGATCGATATCTATGTCACGTGTGGGCCCCAATTGTGGTCCCAAATATTATATGAAGGTACTAATTAACCTACTAGTTATAAATCCAATTCCATTTTGCTCTTACTAGGATACCCAAACTGGCACCATAAAATGCCACAACTAACAATATAATATTAAAATAATTTAACAAATATTCATTTAATCATATAAATGCAACTAAATGCAATTCATCTAATCTGGACCTCCCGTGGGTCCCATTTCACATCTATCCAACTGTGCCCTTTTCGAAACACTTATCATATCGGGGTAACTGGACTTACCCGAATATCACATGCAATTAATTATACTAATTAATGCATGAAAAATAAATATTACTTCCATTTTCTGGGTACGGGTATTACACAACTACTTATAGGGTTGGGACGGGTTTGGTAAACAACTTTGTAATAGGAAAATGAATTGGAAAGAGGTTACTCCATACCAAACCCGCCCTGTTGCCATCCCTGACGCCTAATTCATTGTTACTATGAAAAACAAAGTCATAAAATAATTCCTTTCGTACTAGACAGTTTAAAAAGGCATTACTAAACAATATCTAATTTCTATAATAAAATGACACCTTATTACCATTAATGTGCGCCTGTTAAATAAGGGTAATGCTATTGCTACTCCATGATTGAATTGATTGAACTAAGGCACTCCATGGTATTACTCTTAAAGCATGTGGTACTATGCTTATCATGCATTGTATACATGGTACCACATGCTTTGAGAGTTGTACCATAGAGTGCCTTGGTTCAATGATGGAGTGACAATAACAATTCTCTTAAATAATTGTATCATTCATAAGGATGCACTTGTGAACTTTTTAAAAAATGTATACACACTTGGAGGTCATCTCAACCAAAGATATAATTTTTGGGACACAACTCAAGAGATATGTTTCCTAAAAGTTGTGTCTATCTCTCTCCTATATCACTATGGGGTCCAGTGACAGGAGAGAGATAGATGCATCTTTTGAATTGTGTCTCAAAAATTGTGTCTTTGAGTGTGTCCCAATCTTTACTCATCTCAAAAGTTTAGACTTAGGTCCGTTGTCTAGACTCTAGAGGAAGGATCTATATATCTAAAGTTCTAGTTAGTTTGCAACTTTAGAAGAAAATAAAATATTTAACATTTTCTTCAGAATTTAAATTTTTCATCAATTTTCATTATTTTTTCTTATTTTCTTATTTTTGTTTATGTTTTCATATTGTTTATTAGGAATATGAGTTTTACTCATTTCTTTGGTTTTTTTTTTTTTTTTGCTAACATCATTTTTTTGGTTAATATATCCACGGACCATATAGAGCCTGATATCAAATTAATTGTAATTTAAGAAGTCACAAATAAAGTATTTCTAATAATTAAAAAAGCTCAAAATTCAAACTGAAGAAAAGAAAATACATACATGCTAAAACATTTAAAACACGACTTTGCACATAACTATTACTCAAAAAAATATAAAATTCACACAAATTTTTTTAGTTGTAAATTCTCTTTGAACTAATCAGAAATTATTGACGCTTTGAACTATACCATGTCTCTATAAGTGGAAAAAATATGAGATAATTTACTATCTCTTTGAACTATACGCTTTATGAAAGGCACAAAGTCTTTCTCTGGAAAGTGGTCTTATCAGCCATCCCTAACAGAACCACCCTGGCAGCCCGCTTCCCGATCACAGACACCTCTTGTCCCCTTTGTAATCATCACTCTGAATCTCTCGAACACCTCTTTCTTGATTGTGATATTTCAGAATCATTTGGCGCTTGTCCAGATGGCCCATTGATTCCTCGACCTTTAGCCGCAATGGCATCAAATGCTGGATCGAAAAAATCCTTTACCCTACCACTTCTCTTGGTATCCACAAAGATCATGGCATCATTTTTTCCATCTTTGCAACCCTCATGATGGAACAAATCTGGCACCTCAGAAATAAAGTCCTTCACCAGCAAGCCACTGTGGACATCCCTCTTTGGAAAGCTCGCATCGACGCCTTGGCTTTGGATCATTGGCAGGCTTAGATCAAATGCCCAAAAGACCCAACTGTTGGGTTTGTGCCCTCAAACCATTACTTTATGTATGAGACATTAGCATTATAATATATGGATATCAGCTTTACATTTCATTGTGTATGTTTCTTTCATGAGATGATTGTTTTTTGTCGTTAAGTATCATAGTAAGCAATTCGTGTGTGTATGAGATACACACAAGTGAGATACGAATTACTATTCTTTGATACTTAGAATATGTCACAGTGGATGATGAGACTGGATACCTCATCAGGTCTACACTGTAGCATAATTAACTACCATTGGATGGAGTGATTAATCTCAATCACTAGAGTGTAGCTCTTAGTTGATATGCTAGTGCTTATAGTGCATTGACGGACCTGAGCTTTCCTATTGACGCTTAAGGCTGTCAACAGTCAATAGGAACTCATAACTTGTATAAGGTACGTGTTCTCAATCTTGAGATGATTATGAACACAGACTATGGATATGACTGCTTTGACTTACCAATCAGTGAGGTCTATAGAAGATCAACACCTGGGTATCTTGGGTATGTCATGTCCATAGGGTTGTGAACATATATTGTCAAGATAGAATCTACCCTCTGATTCAGAGTAAGCATTCCCTTGAGAATGTCACCAAGTTGATTACTGAGTACTGCAGTCTTGTTGATAAGAGTTATCAACATGTTTGGTAATCATGAGTAGTGAATGGGACTCAAGGAATACAAGAAGTAATCATGATTCAGGTTGACAGTAACAGTTATCCGACTACCTGAATATGATTACGAATGCTGACGGTAGAGGGACATTAGTACAACATACAAGTCTAGTTATCGCTTCGGATATGTTCTTTTGCGTTGGAGTTCAGTTATCGTTTTATAGTGGAGTAAACGTTAACTGACCAGTTGGTTAGTTTGCTGATCAAAGAGTTTGGTCATGGTAATTAATAAACTGGTCTGAGCCAACAATAAAGAGCCTAGGAGGTCCCACTCTTAGCTCCTCTAGGATGCTTGGAAAGACGCTTGAGGAAACTGTCCTGACAGGTTCGATCGATTGAAGATAGTTCGATCGATCGAAGGCATCAGGTTCGATCGATCGAGAAAGGTTCGATCGATCGAATGTTCGATCGATCGAAGTCCTTCGATCGATCGAAGGTTAGGTCGGTTCTGGGAATCTATAAATAGGGCAGCTGCGTTCTGGAAAAGGTGGTTCGTCGTTTTGAACGTCAGAAGCTGCAGAAACTGTTTTGGAGCCCCAAAACCCTCTCTATCCTCTCTATTAGGGTTCCCACCAACCCTAGTCTTTCCGGCAGGCATCCGCAGGAGTCATAAGTGTGAAGATCATCTAGTGGAGGCTGCTGGAAATTGAAATTCAGAATTGGGTTCAAGACACTAAGGTATAAATCTTGCACCCCCTTGTACGCTTCTATGGAGTTGACGGGTAGTAGATCCGGGCATGCCAATAAAGTTTTATAACTTGTTTTTTCCGCTGCGCGTTTAAACTTTCAATTTAAACCGGTTTTTCCAACAATTGGTATCAGAGCCACGCTTGTTTGGATCTATAGATGCGTTTTTAGAACCCTAGTTTTGATTTGCATGTTGATTTTAGAACTGTTTTTGAAACTGCATCGTCACAGATCTGTTTCTGCAGTGTTATCGCAGCAGAATACAAAACTGTGATTGCATAGGATGCAAGGTGGGTTCGATCGATCGAACTTGTTTCTATCGATCGAACATTCTGTTCTCAATCGATCGAACTAGTTTCGATCGATCGAAGCCTTCTGGTGTTCGATCGATCGAATAGTGTTCGATCGATCGAGACAGATTCTCTGTCCAGGTGTTCTGTTCACAGTTGTAAAGGTTTTTTAAATTATACTTTAATTTTAAATTATTTCTGTAAAATTTTTAAATCATTCTGTGAAACAGAAAGTTCAAGCGATTGAACAGTGTTCAATCGATCGAAGGTTCGAGCGATAGAACGGTCTTCGATCGATCGAACTGTGACAGAGAAGTAAGATGCTGTTTTAAGTTCTAATTCAGTATGTGAAGTGTTTATATACTGTGTGAATCAATTAAGTGTTCCAATAGTTACATATATTTGTTATGTATGTGTGGATGCGTGTACGACTAACCCTTTTGCAGCAAAATTAGTCGCTATCTCCCATGGCACCTAGTCATTTAAATATTTATATTTAAATTGTTTGAGATTGGTGCATGTCATAATTTATTAATGGTTTGGTTTTAAGGCGTATGTAAAGGGCGCTGCGGCTTCAATCCTACGAAAAGGAAAGTCGCACCGGTTTCCCTAGCCTTTTATTTCCTTTTTTGCTATTTCCTTTTTCTAGATAAATTGTAAGCTTCAAAAGAATCATAGGTCCAATGTAATAGAATTAGAAATTCCATGAAGATGGAGCAAGAAGCCGTTGTCCATAAAGATGGAGCCGGAGGTGACCAAACCAAGAAGGTGGTTCTATGGAAATAGAGCCATGGGAGATAGAGGCATTGTTTGAATGCCTATATTTCATTTTAGTTTTTTGTTTTATGTGCTTGTTTTGTGATTGGCGTATAATACATTGTTGCATGCACTTAAAACAAGTTTTCTAAAATAAAATTCAAAAACCGTTTTCAACACATTAGTAAACATTGGATGTTTATGGGTAGTGTGTGGAAACATTTTTTCAAAAGCAAAATCCTTAATTTACTAAATCTAGTGGGAGAGGGTCTTATCAAATAACACCCACGATCTTCCATTAACGGTTCATTGTAAGATGAGTAGTGTATTCTGTGTCACCTCGCCAGGGGTGATCATTCCATACGGAGGGTACACTGCTCATTGGTTACTAGATGTGAACTTCCTATGGATAGGATCAATCAGACGTGTTAGAGGGTGACCACCACACGGAGGCGCTACTTGAGACGGTTGTGATTGGATCTTAGTTAATGGTATACACTAGCTAAGCTATGGATAAGGGATCCCACACGGGGCATTATTCAGAAACTTAGAGATCAAATAGGTTCGGGAGTTATAACTTGTTTTGCAAGAGTTGCATAGCGGACAAGTCATGATTAATCGAAAGATCGAACATTGACCACCACACGGAGGCTTTATTCTTTCGTTTCGATATTCCGGCGACTTTGTTTTAAAATAAGAGTTTTTTAAAGGATTCTTTTATTTCAAACTGTCAAAATCTGATATCCATATTTATTTTGCCTTTTGATTTTTACAGTAAATCACAATGTCTGGATCTGCATTTAGTCCACTTGCCACAATACTCACTCAAAACAAGTTAACTGGAAATAACTACACTGAATGGAAACGTAACCTTGACATCGTATTAACTGCGGAGGATCACATATATGTCCTCACCACCCCAAGCCCTGAAGAACCCGCGGCAAATGCTTCGGCAGCTGCCAGACGCGAGTTTGACAAATGGAAGAAGTCGAATGGAATGGCTTGTTGCTACATTCTGGCCTCAATGGCTGGTGTGTTGCAACATCAATTCCAATCGAACGATTCCGCCAGTGACATTATCACATCCCTGAAAAAGATGTTTGGGGAGCATGGCAGGCCTGCCAGACAGGTAGCCATGCAAAAGATAATGAGTGCGAAGATGTCGGAAGGGACTCCAGTCAAGGAACATGTTTTAAAAATGATTGGTTATTTAAACGAGCTGGAGACCCTAGGTGCCAACATCGATGCACAGACCCAAGTTGATATGATCCTTAATTCGCTGTCGCCTTCATTCGCTCAATTTAAACTTAACTATAATATGAATCAAATGAATTTTTCAATGAGCGAATTGATGAGTTCTCTTTTGGCAGCGGAAGGGGTGATCAAACCTGGGGTTAACGTTTTGAACGTTGAGAAAAGCGCTTCCTCTTCCCGATCTGTGCCGAAAGGAAAGAAAGGGAAGAAGAAAGCTAGCACTGGTGGTTCAAGTGTTGGACCAGTCCCTAAGATTGCAAAATCTAAGGGAAAAGGTAAGGGCAAAGGGAAGGTGGGTGGCCAAGGCAAAGGAAAGTGTTTCCAATGCGGTGAGAAGGGCCACTGGAAGAGGAACTGTCCAGAATTCTTAGCTACAAGAGTTCAAGGTATGATTGAATCACATGTGATTGAAGTAAGTTTTATAACGGATACTTCAAACACTTGGTGCATTGATTCTGGTGCGACTAACCATATCTGTAATTCATTGCAGGGGTTCAGATCAACCAGGAGGTGCAGTGATGGGGAAATCGTACTTACTCTAGGTTCTAGCGCAACTGTTTCTGCGGTTGCTATAGGAGTCGTAGTTTTAGAATTTCTAGACAATAAAATTTTGATTTTATCAGATGTACTTTACGTCCCTTCAATGAGACGTAATTTAATTTCAGTTTCTAATTTATCGAATAATGGTTATTCTTTTCATTTTGGAACTGAAGTTGTGATTAAAAGAAATAGTTCTTTTATATGTTCTGGTGTTAAATCAAATGGTTTGTATGTGATTACTCCCAATATTTCTAAAGACTCTTGCATGGAACTTAATAACTCAGTGGTTACTGTACCATCTAAAAGAAAGGAACCTTCCACTAATCCAACAAGGCTTTGGCATATGAGGCTTGGCCATATCAATCTGAATAGGATTGGCAGACTAGTCAAAGAAGGGGTCTTAGGCGATTTGGTTCTCGAACCAATGGAAGTCTGCGAGTCTTGTTTGGAGGGTAAGATGACCAAAAGGCCCTTTCCTGCAAAGGGCAACAGGACCAATGCATTGTTGGAATTAGTTCATACTGATGTGTGTGGACCAATAAATATTAGAGCAAGGGGTGGTTATGAGTATTTCATAACATTTACCGATGACCACTCTAGGTATGGATATGTGTACCTAATGCAGCACAAGTCTGAAGCCTTTGAAAAGTTCAAAGAGTTTAAGGCTGAAGTGGAGAAGCAATTGGGCACACATATCAAGGCCATTCGATCTGATCGAGGTGGCGAGTACCTCTCTAATGAGTTTATTGATCACCTCGTACAGAATGGGATTCTGTCACAGTTGACTGCACCTGGTACGCCTCAGCAGAACGGTGTAGCGGAGAGAAGGAATCGGACTCTTTTAGACATGACTAGGTCGATGATGAGTTATTCTGAGTTGCCATTATTCCTTTGGGGTTATGCTTTGGAAACCGCTGCTTACATACTAAATCTAGTACCAAGTAAATCTGTTCCAAGGACACCACGAGAGATGTGGATTGGGCGCAAGCCTTCTTTGCAACATCTCCGGATATGGGGGTGTCCGGCACATGTGCTGAAAGGAAAGATGAGCAAATTGGATTCTAGATCGGAAGTATGTTACTTTGTGGGTTATCCAAAGGGTACTTATGGATGGTATTTTTATGATCCAAGGGAACAGAAAGTGTTTGTTAGTACAAATGCTGTTTTCTTAGAGGATGATTATATCATGAGCCATAAACCTAAGGGAAGGATAGATCTTAGAGAGATAGAAGGAGAGCCCTCAGTCCAACCCGCAGTTGATAACGATGAAAATCAAGAAAATACCACTTCTTCACCCATTTCCGTACCGGTACCTCGTCGTAGTGGGAGGATTATCAGCCAGCCTGATAGATACATGTTCTTAGGAGAAGTTTTTGAAGCTGTCTCCATAGAATCTGAATCTGATCCTACCACATACGAAGAGGCAATGGCTGATGTAGACTCGGCTCATTGGATTAAAGCTATGAAGGCTGAATTGGGATCTATGGATTCAAATCAGGTCTGGGATCTTGTAGAACTTCCAGCCAATATTAAACCCATTGGCTGCAAGTGGGTCTACAAGAGGAAAAGAGGATCTGATGGAAAGGTTGAGACTTTTAAGGCAAGGCTTGTGGCGAAAGGCTATACTCAGAGGGAGGGCATTGACTATGAGGAAACCTTCTCGCCGGTAGCCATGCTCAAGTCCATCAGAATACTCTTATCTATTGCTGCATGCCTAGATTATGAAATCTGGCAGATGGACGTCAAGACTGCATTCTTGAATGGCAATCTTGAGGAGGACATCTATATGCAACAACCAGAAGGGTTCATAGCTGGTCGGAAAGGTAACTTGGTATGCAAGTTGCAAAAGTCCATTTATGGGCTTAAGCAGGCATCCAGAAGTTGGAACATCCGATTTGACCAAGCGGTCAAGTCGTTTGGTTTCATACAAAATCTGGATGAACCTTGTGTATACAAGAAATGTGAAGGGAAAGTGGTGGCCTTTCTTGTGCTTTACGTTGACGACATTCTACTCATTGGAAATGATGTAGCGGCGCTGTCAACGGTCAAGGTTTGGCTAGCTAATACTTTCGATATGAAGGATCTAGGAGAGGCGAGCTATATTCTTGGGATAAAGCTCTTTCGGGATCGCAAGCGAAAGATAATGGGATTATCTCAAGCTGGTTATATCGAGAAAGTGCTAACTAGGTTTTCAATGGATAATTCGAAGAAAGATTTGTTACCTTTCAGGCATGGTTTAGCGTTCTCCAAGGACCAGTGTCCAAAGACACAAGAGGAGAGGAATCGCATGGCAGGAATTCCCTATGCCTCGGCAGTGGGAAGTCTCATGTATGCGATGTTATGCACTAGACCAGATATCTGCTTTGCTGTTGGCATGGTTAGCAGGTATCAATCGAATCCTGGTCCAGAGCACTGGACAGCCGTTAAGCACATTCTTAAGTACTTGAGAAGAACTAAAGATTACATGCTTATGTACGGCGGTAGTGAGTTAATTCCAGTAGGATACACTGACTCGGACTTTATGTCAGATAAAGATTCGAGAAAGTCGACATCCGGACATCTCTTTACCTTGGGAGGTGGTGCTGTTAGTTGGAGGAGCATTAAGCAGAAATGCATTGCAGACTCAACTACAGAAGCTGAGTATGTGGCTGCTTGTGAAGCCGCAAAGGAAGCTGTTTGGCTCAAGAAGTTCCTTATGGAACTCGAGGTGGTACCAGCGTCGTTGTCACCTATTACGCTATACTGCGATAATAGTGGGGCAGTGGCTCAGTCCAAGGAGCCAAGGAACCACGGGAAGGGAAAGCACGTAGAGCGGAAATATCACCTAATCCGAGATATAGTTCAACGTGGAGATGTGACTGTCACCAAGATTGCCACCGCTGACAATCTTGCTGATCCGTTTACAAAGGCCTTACCACAGAAGGTCTTTGATCGTCATCTAGATAGTCTAGGTCTTAGATGTAGTTCTGAATGGTTGTGAGTGCAAGTGGGAGTTTGTTGGGTTTGTGCCCTCAAACCATTACTTTATGTATGAGACATTAGCATTATAATATATGGATATCAGCTTTACATTTCATTGTGTATGTTTCTTTCATGAGATGATTGTTTTTTGTCCTTAAGTATCATAGTAAGCAATTCGTGTGTGTATGAGATACACACAAGTGAGATACGAATTACTATTCTTTGATACTTAGAATATGTCACAGTGGATGATGAGACTGGATACCTCATCAGGTCTACACTGTAGCATAATTAACTACCATTGGATGGAGTGATTAATCTCAATCACTAGAGTGTAGCTCTTAGTTGATATGCTAGTGCTTATAGTGCATTGACGGACCTGAGCTTTCCTATTGACGCTTAAGGCTGTCAACAGTCAATAGGAACTCATAACTTGTATAAGGTACGTGTTCTCAATCTTGAGATGATTATGAACACAGACTATGGATATGACTGCTTTGACTTACCAATCAGTGAGGTCTATAGAAGATCAACACCTGGGTATCTTGGGTATGTCATGTCCATAGGGTTGTGAACATATATTGTCAAGATAGAATCTACCCTCTGATTCAGAGTAAGCATTCCCTTGAGAATGTCACCAAGTTGATTACTGAGTACTGCAGTCTTGTTGATAAGAGTTATCAACATGTTTGGTAATCATGAGTAGTGAATGGGACTCAAGGAATACAAGAAGTAATCATGATTCAGGTTGACAGTAACAGTTATCCAACTACCTGAATATGATTACGAATGCTGACGGTAGAGGGACATTAGTACAACATACAAGTCTAGTTATCGCTTCGGATATGTTCTTTTGCGTTGGAGTTCAGTTATCGTTTTATAGTGGAGTAAACGTTAACTGACCAGTTGGTTAGTTTGCTGATCAAAGAGTTTGGTCATGGTAATTAATAAACTGGTCTGAGCCAACAATAAAGAGCCTAGGAGGTCCCACTCTTAGCTCCTCTAGGATGCTTGGAAAGACGCTTGAGGAAACTGTCCTGACAGGTTCGATCGATTGAAGATAGTTCGATCGATCGAAGGCATCAGGTTCGATCGATCGAGAAAGGTTCGATCGATCGAATGTTCGATCGATCGAAGTCCTTCGATCGATCGAAGGTTAGGTCGGTTCTGGGAATCTATAAATAGGGCAGCTGCGTTCTGGAAAAGGTGGTTCGTCGTTTTGAACGTCAGAAGCTGCAGAAACTGTTTTGGAGCCCCAAAACCCTCTCTATCCTCTCTATTAGGGTTCCCACCAACCCTAGTCTTTCCGGCAGGCATCCGCAGGAGTCATAAGTGTGAAGATCATCTAGTGGAGGCTGCTGGAAATTGAAATTCAGAATTGGGTTCAAGACACTAAGGTATAAATCTTGCACCCCCTTGTACGCTTCTATGGAGTTGACGGGTAGTAGATCCGGGCATGCCAATAAAGTTTTATAACTTGTTTTTTCCGCTGCGCGTTTAAACTTTCAATTTAAACCGGTTTTTCCAACACCAACCCCATCCCCACAGACTTGGAAACCCCCTCCAAGTGACTGGCTTAAAGTGAACTTTGATGTGGCAATTAGAAACACCTTCTCCATTCTTTCGGTTATCATTAGAAATGAGTTGGGCAATTTTGTGCACACTTTTGTCGAGAAAATTTCTTCTTTGACAAACCCGCTTATCGCGGAAGCCAAAGCTGCCTGCTTGGCAATCTCGGAGGCGACCAGATTGGGTTTTAAAAACTTGATTTTGGAAGGTGACTCATTGCTTGTTTGCCAGCCACTTAAAGACTGGTCCCAGCAACCGGATTGGATCATAGACCCGCTCATCCTAGAAGGAAGGAAGAATCTTACTTGCTCTTTTGATTTCTGGACTGTGCAAAAAATTCCTAGATCAGCTAACTTTGTAGCTCATAATGTAGCCCAATGGGCAGCGAACTCTTCTTCTTTTGGGGCCATCCCGCTTGAAAACATTCCTCCCCTGGTTCTTAAGGAATGGAATCAAGAGAGTTGATTGGCCTGTCTGTTTGTTTGCTTTCCTTTCTTTTTCAATGACATTTTCTCTTAGCAAAAAAAAAAAAAAACTTGTACATATAAAGAAAAATAAAAATAAAAGGGCTAAATGCATTTTACACCCTTAAATTTAACCCTGTTTGGCACTTTGGTCCTTAAATAAATTTTTTTTTTCTTCGCATTTTGGTCCCTCAACTAGCATTTTGTGACAGTTTGCCCCCTCTGTCACTTTTAGCGACACTTTTGGATCACTAAAAGTGACTTTTTCCATCACTAACAATCCGTTTGGTATGCCACAAAGTAGAATAGAATTCATTTACAATTCTATTTTGTGGAATTCTTGTGTTTGGTATGACACAAAACAAGAAATGAATTCATTTTGAATTCTACCCAATTCTTGTTTTGGGCTGTTTACAAATCCGACCAAAAATGGTCGGATTTGGTAAGAATTGATTTGGGATTTCACTTTCCCAAACTGCCCCTACTGTTCATCATCTTCCACACTCGTCTCCCTCTCCTGCGACCAGGTACTGTCTCTCTCTCTGATCTCTCTCTCGTCTGTATATATATACACACACACACACACACAGTTTCTATATATACATATACACAGTTCTATACCCAAATCCAAAAAGCCCTAATATGATTTCTTCTTCTTTCCCAGCTGCTTATTCTTCTTCTTCTTGTTCGCTGATTCTTCTTTCTCTTCTTCTTCTTCTTCTTCCTCTTTCTTTTCTGCGTCTGTCTTCTTCGTCTTCCGCGTCTTCGATTTTTCGTTGCTTATTCTTCTTCGATTCTTCACTGCGTCTGTCTTCTTCGGCTTCTTCGTTGCTTATTCTTCTTCTATAATTTGGGAAATGTTTGTTTGGATAATGTTAAAAGGTTTGGGTATTTAAGGAAATAACAATAATCATTTCAATTCTATTCTCTCCATTTCTGTTTTAAACCAAACAAGAGAATTAGAATTGTAAATCAATTCCATTCTTTTATTTTCTTTTCTATTCTGTTCAATTCAATTCTATTCTATTTTACAATCATACCAAACGGAGTGTAAGAGTGATGGAGAGGACAAATGTCACAAAATATGAGTTGAGGGATCAAAAAATGCGAAAAAAATTTATTTAAGGACCAAAGTGCCAAACAAGATATAGTTTGAGGGTGCAAAATGTATTTTACCCGAAATTAAAAAAAGATTGTGTTTGATAACCCAATTGGTGAAAATAAAAAATTTCAGCTCTTAATTTTTTTTAGTGCGTTTGATAATGTACCACTTAATTGAAAAAATAGCAAAAAATTCACTGAAAACGTTAAGTAAAAATTTTACACTGAAAATAATCACTGAATGCAATTTGATTTAGTTCTTAAAACACAATTTTCAGTATTGCAAATACAAATCACTTAAAATTTTCAGTCCTTATATTCAACGCTTAATTTTCCAGTTCTTATAGTGCGTTTGATAAAACTGAAAATTAAGTATTGAAAATTAAGTGCTGAATTTTAAGTACTGAAAATTTTAAGCGATGGAATTTACAGTACTAAAAACAGTTTTCAAGTACTAAAATAGATTGCATTCAGTGATTATTTTCAGTAGAAAATTGTCACTTAAAGTTTTCAATGATTTTTTGGCAGCTTTTTCAATTTAGTGATACGTTATCAAACGCACTGAAACAAAATAAGTGCTGAATGTTTTCATTTTCACCACTTAATTAAATTATCAAACACAACCTTAATTTTCAATTTTATAAACACCCCCTAGTTTCCTTCTGCTGCTTAATTTAGTGGGTTCTTTTGGATCGGTCTCATTGAATCCGACCATTTCTACCCGACCTAAAAACATTATTCTGGAATCAGTGCGACCCCTCGAAGTCATTTATTTCTGGTTTTGTCAGCAGATGATTACAGTCAAGCTTTTACAAAAATTTTGAGGATTAGGGTTTTGAAAACAAGTGAACGATGATACACAACCTATTGAAACTTCAAACCCATCTAATTTAAGCCCTTTAGGTAGTGTTTCTTGAAAATATTTATTGTTTTGATGGCTAGCTTTGTCTTTGTTTATGAAACCCAATTTGTCAAAACTGTATGTGGAATTGTAGTGAAGGGTCATTGGGACAATCTTTTGAAGCCCAAGATTGGTTCAAGTCTCAGCTCAACAATCATCAATCAGGTAGTACTTCAACTCTCTGTATATGGAACTTCTCTTCCTTGGTCATTCTTCAAATGGGTTGAATCAATTTCGGGTTACAAGCATTCTTTACAATCTTCTTGGACTATGATTCACATTCTCGCTAAGAAAAAACAGTTCAGAACCGCACAAAACATGCTTGAAAAAATTGCTCTGAAAGATTATTTGTCTTCGCCCACAGTTTTGAATGCGGTTGTTAGGACCCAGGATGGTCCGGATTCGAATTCCCAAGTTTTGAGCTGGTTGGTGATAATTTATGTGAATTTGAAGATGAACCTAGATGCAGTCCAAGTGTTTGAGCACATGAGGGTTAATGGGTTAGTTCCTCATCTTCATGCTTGTACTGTGCTTTTGAATTCATTGGTCAAGGATAGGTTGACTGATTCGGTTTGGAAAATTTATAAGCAGATGATTAAAGTCGGAGTTGTTCCGAATATTTTCATTTTCAATGTGTTAATTCATGCTTGTTGCAAGTCTGGCGATGTGGAGAAGGCGGAACAATTGTTGGGTGAGATGGAGTTTAAAGGCATTTTTCCCGATTCGTTTACTTATAATACATTGATTTCTTTGTATTGCAAAAAGGGTATGCATTATGAAGCTTTGTCTGTTCAAGATAGGATGGAAAGAGGAGGAATATCTCCCGATATTGTGACATATAACTCCCTTATATATAGCTATTGTAGAGAAGGTAGAATGAGGGAAGCTTTGAGGCTTTTCAGGGAAATCAAAGGCGCTACTCCGAATCACGTGACATATACTACTCTGATTGATGGGTATTGTCGAGTGAATGAACTTGACGAAGCTTTGCGAGTTCGTGAGGCTATGGAGGCTGAAGGGTTGTATCCCGGGGTGGTTACATATAATTCCATTCTCCGAAAATTCTGCGAAGAAGGCAGGTTAAAGGATGCTAATAAACTCTTGAATGAGATGAGTGATAAGAAGATTGAACCCGATAATATCACGTGTAACACGTTAATCAATGCTTATTGCAAAATAGGAGATATGAAATCTGCAATGAGAGTGAGGAATAAGATGTTGGAGGGGGGATTGAAGTCAGATACATTTACTCATAAAGCTTTGATTCATGGGTTTTGTAGGGCAAGAGAGATGGATAGTGCTAAAGATTTGTTATTTGATATGCTTTTTGCGGGGTTCTCCCCTAGTTATTGCACATATTCGTGGCTTGTGGATGGTTATTGTGACCAAAACAACGAAGAGGCAATTATGAAACTTCTTGACGAATTTGTTAGAAGAGGTGTCTGTGTTGATGTCTCGGTGTACAGGGCTTTAATACGAAGGTTCTGTAAGAGAGAAAAGGTGGAGTTTGCTGAAAGAGTATTTAATCTTATGCAAGGGCAGGGAATATTGGGTGATAGTGTCGTATACACCAGTCTCGCTTACGCTTATTTAAAAGCCGGGAATACTATAGGTGCTTCGAATATGTTAGACGAAATGTACAAGAGGAGGTTGATGATTACACTCAAGATCTACAGATCTTTCAGTGCTTCTTATGCTGGTGACAAAGCTGTATTAGATATCTTCTGGGATCATGTGGTCGAGAGAGGCCTAATTTCAAAAAATATATTCATGCATATCCAGCAGTTGAAATTACAATCTTGAAGGAAAATTGGTAATAGTTCTAAAGTTTGGGGCTCAAGGTTTTCGGAAAATATGGGGTTGAGAACCGATACTTTCAACCGGTCATGAGGTTCAAGATGATAAATTGGGAAACATGAATATCTCAGTATGCACGCTCCCACACATAAGATTAAATACTTTCAACCGGTCATGAGGTTCAAGATGATAATTTGTATTTTGCTTTCCACGCACACACATGCACGCTCCCACACACACACACACACACACACACACTCTCTCTCTCTCTCTAACATGCATGTAGCATCACCAATGACACAATATCACATGACACCACCATTGAATAACATCAATTCATGTATGATATACTACAGTTTGCTCTTTGGCTGCTTAGTGACGGTGATATGTTGATATGTTCATTTCAGACAAAGGGCAACCAGATGGCGGACAAGGCTGGCAATGCTGCCCAATCTTACAATGATACAATCCAGGAAGTTAGTTTCATAAATTGTTGTATATAAACTGCGTATATTAAATCTACGCGTTCCTGATTTGTCTTTATGGTCTCGATCACTGCCTGGCTCTTAATTTGTTTTTATTTTTTTTTGTCTATGATTGATTGGTGTTTTAAACTAATGGGCATGTTTAAGATCAAACTATGTTATCAATTTTCTGAAGCAAGGTTAACTTGTTATATTACGTGCAGCAAATGAAGGCATATGCTCAAGGGGTTGCAGATGCTGCGAAGATTAATGCTGGGACTAACAAATGAAGCTTACTACGTTGATCTCTCTCTCTCTCTCTCTCTCTCTCTCTCTCTCTCTCTCTCTCTCTCAATGCTACGAGGTGTTTTTCTGCCTCTCATTTTAATTTTGGCCGTTCTTAGGATTTTTCTTTTCCTAAGAATTTTATTGATGATATGTTTTTTTTTTTTTAACAAAGAAGAGAGCTCTCTTATGAAGCTCTCCCTTTGATCCATGAATTTGAGTCATGAGATGCAAGTGTCCTTTCTTGCTTTAGTTGGCAAATTTTAACACACACTAGTGCATACATTATCACAACAAATTTTGTGATCAACAACACTCATGATGCAAGAACTTTTTATTTTTTACATTACCAACTGAAACTATAATACGATCACAGTATGAAAATGATTCGACACACTCTCAATGCAATTATCTTATACAAAAGAGAATGAAAATTTGGGATATCACTAGCTGCTTAAACACATTAAGATTCGAAGTTTTCTACATCTTTTCCGTCGTCTTCTTCTGAGCAATTACATCACAACTGCCTCTTCATGAAGCTAAAACAATTTGCAGCTAGTACCTATTGTCTTTCAAGGTCCCAAAATCAAAGACCATTTCAAAAACTTATGATTATGAGCTTGTAGTTTAAGCACTTCTATGTAGATTACTCCATGATAATATAATTATTATATCAAGTTTGGAGTCAGTGATGATTATGTGTGGTAGGTGATGGATTTTGAGTAAATATGCATGGGTGCATACTGAAAATAAGGTCCATATACATAGTACACTAAAATGACATCAATATGAACCACAATATGGGGAGAGTTATCATAAAGCTGATTGATGGCAAGATTATATGATAAGTCAAAATTTCAAGAACTTTGAGAAAATCTGAATTTGTAGTCAAATAAATGTTTTTGGTGTGTTGGATCTATAATCAATTCATCATTTCCATGGAATTGGAACTTCTACTCCTAACAGTTATAATTATCATTGTTACCCATAGCACCATATGTTTATAAGCTCAAAAGAACAAAGACAATCATATCATATGTTTTAAGGTAGTATATAAGTTGTTGGCTTCACATAATTCATACGAACACCCTCGCTACATTTTTTTTTTCTTTAAAAAATGATAGGGATACATATCAAACGATACACTAAATGACCCACCAGCTTTAAACGCATGTACCCTGTGTTGTGTAAGTGATACAAAAAAAAATGTGAAAATTCAAACAGTACATGGTACATGCATTTAAAGCACAGTGTGTCATTTGGTATGTATCCCTATCATTTTTTTTTTCAGTCTTGTGTTTTTGTTACTAGTGGTCCACGTATGTACCACATGAGTAATGATACGTTTCTTAAATCTAAATCTCAAATTCTTATCTCAAATGATATGGCACCAATTAAAATTTAGTGGGCTCACTGTCCCATCATTTAGAATTTAGATTTGAGAAGCATACCACATTATGTTATGTAACACATTTGTACGTGGGGCGAATGTAGTGTTATGTAACACACTTACACTTGTATGTGGGGGGGGGGGGGGGGGGGGGGGGGGGGGGGGGGGCGGATGTAGGTGTTATGTAACACACTTGTACACGAGCGAATGTTGGTGATGAGTCGGAAGCAAAATACTATTAATAAATGTTTGGTCTTAAATGAGAATATACTATAGTGAATTGCTATAGTGGAATTTTTGAAAATTGAAAGGGGCCAACTCCCCCCATTCGGTCTCTCCTAGGTACGCCACGGCTTGTACGCATAAGCTAATCACATGTCAACACAATAAGCAATGTACCTAAAAAAATACACTCGAGCCTTTTTTGAGTGGCAATTATTTATTCTTTTTTAGGACATTTTATTCAAAATCTTAGATACTTATACTAATACATATCTCTCTCTCTCTCTCTCTCTCTCTCTCTCTCTCACACACACACACACACACACACACACACACACACACACACACACACATTCTAGTGGATTTGTTTCATATATCCTAGTAGTTTTGGTGCTAAATAGATGTAACCTATTTTTAAATGATGAGTATTATTTTGAAAACCATTTTGCTCAAATGGTATAACCTTTGAGCATCAAGTTATAGCCAATTAGCACCAAAGTAGTGCCAAAATAGTATAAGAGCATCCACAATCAACACCATGTGTTGGATTATTTTAATAAATACTTATATATGTACACTTATATGATATATGTATATACGTATGTATATCTGGTGGTTCAAACATTACGTACAACAATCTGAATTATGGGTCCATTCAAAGTGTATGTACCCAAGTTGGATTAAGTATTTGCAATGATATGAAATTACAATACCAAATACAAAAACAGAATCTCACTAGTAAACAAGAACTAGGAGATTTTTGTAAACAATGGGGTTATGATATACCTGTGATTCCTAAAAAGAAGAGGCAGGGATATCAGAATAAACCTACTAGAAGAAGAACTACTAATTCTGGTAGAAGGAACACTAATCTTGCCCCTCGAAATACTAGACCACCTCGCAGGAAAAACAACCCATCCAGAAAAGGACCTACTAAAGGTTCTACAGAATCCAGGGTTTGCTGGAAGTGTGGAAAGGTAGGACATCTGGCTAACAAATGTACTACCAAAAAGAAATTAGCAGAATTACAGATTGATGAAGGCCTTAAAGCCCAACTCTGTAAAATTTTATTAAATACTTCTTCAGAAATCTCTGAAGAAGAAGACTTTCCAGAAGAAGAAGATGATGGTTTCTATTCCCAAGAGGAAGCAGTGTACTACCCATCTTGCTCTAATGGTTACCATGAGGCAGATTACTGGACGTCTATTGCTACCATGAATGGTCTTACTCTCAATGTTCTTACTGCTGAACATAGTGAGATGCTTAACATAATTGACAACATTACTGATCATGAACTTAAGGTGAAAGCAATACAATTATGTATTAATCATACTAGAAAAATTCCTGAGAAAAAGGAATATGCTCTTAAGCAATATAGTATTCAGGAAGTTTTTAATAGAATGGAAAACGTTGAAAAACCCATTACTATTCAAGACTTAAAGCATGAGATAAATTTGGTAAAATCCGATATAAAGGATCTCCAAATAGCATTTTCGAAAATGGAAGAGAAAATTGATAATATCAATGTTTCTAGCTCATCCATCAGTATAGGAGAAAATATTCCTAATACTGAAACTGAAGAATCTCCAGGCATGACAGGAGATCAATATTTACATATTTTGAATAAGATTGTTTTTCAAAAATGGTATGTCAGGGTTAACCTGGTAATCCATGAAAAATATCCTATTAATGCTATTGCATTAATTGATAGTGGAGCAGATTTAAACTGCATTCAAGAAGGCATAGTTCCTACTAAATATTTTGAAAAAACTATGCAATCTTTAACATCAGCTAGTGGAAGTAGAATGCAAATTCAATTTAAACTTTCTGATGTTTTTGTTTGTAATGAAGGAGTTTGTATACCTTCTACCTTTTTACTTGTAAAAGACTTACAACAACAAGTAATTTTGGGAACTCCTTTCTTAAAACTCTTAATGCCAATCAAAGTTGACTCAACTGGTATTACTGCTTTTTATAAAGATTTTGATCTGATTTTCCGTTTTCTTAGAGAACCAGAAGAAAGGATTGTCAATGATATAAATCTTTTAGATTTAAAAGAAAGACACCTTGAATTTTTACTAGATGAGGCTAGAGTCATGCAAATTGAGCATCAATTAAAGATGCCAAATGTCACTAGAAAAATTGAAAACTTAAAAAAGGAATTTCAAAAACAAGTTTGCAGTGAGATTCCTAGTACTTTCTGGACAAGGAAGAAACATATGGTTTCTCTCCCATATAAGCCTGATTTTGATGAAAGATCCCAGATTCATACCAAGGCTAGACCTAGCCAAATGAATGCGGAATTCTTAGAACTTTGTAAAAAAGAAATACAAAGCTTATTAGATAAAAAGCTCATAAGGAAAAGTTACTCCCCTTGGAGTTGTACAACGTTTTATGTCAATAAAAATGCTGAAATTGAGAGAGCCAGACCCAGATTAGTGGTTAATTATAAGCCATTAAATGATGCCTTGCAATGGATTAGATATCCCATCCCAAACAAAAAAGATTTGCTGGATAGATTATATAATGCTTCCATCTTCTAAAATTTGATTTAAAATTTGGATATTGGCAGATCCAGATTAAAGAAGAAGATAGATATAAGACAGCATTCACGGTTCCTTTTGGACACTTTGAATGGAATGTCATGCCATTTGGATTAAAAAATGCTCCATCAGAATTCCAAAACATTATGAATGAGATTTTTAATCCCTTCTCAGGATTCTGTTTGGTTTACATAGATGATATTTTATTCTTCTCATCTTCTATTGATCAGCATTTTAAACATCTTAAAACCCTAAAAGACATTATTATTCATAATGGTCTTGTTCTTTCAGCCTAAAAAATGGATCTTTTCAAAACACAGATTAGATTCTTAGGCTTTAATATTAATAAAGGGAAAATTATTCCCATTGACAGAAGTATAGAATTTGTTTCTAAATTTCCTGATGAATTAAAGGATGAAACCCAATTACAAAGATTTCTGGGTAGCCTTAATTACATAGGAAATCATTATCATAAACTTGCCCATGATTGTGCACTACTGCACCAAAGGCTCAAAAAGAATCCTTTACCATGGACATCTGAACATACTAAAGCAGTTCAGAGAATTAAGCTTAGAGTCAAACAATTACCATGTCTCGGATTAGCAAATCCTCAATGGGACAAAATTGTTGAAACTGATGCTTCAGATATTGGTTATGGGGGAATTCTCAAACAAAAGAATCCAAAAACCAATAAAGAAGAACTAATACGCTTTACCTCTGGTATTTGGAAAGGTTCTTCCAAAAATCACTTTACGATTAAAAAAGAAATGTTTTCCATTGTTAAGTGTGTCACTAAATTTCAAGATGATCTACTTAACCAAGCATTTCTTCTTAGAATAGATTGTAGTGCTGCTAAACATATCTTAAAACAGGATGTTAAAAATCTTGTTTCTAAGCAAATTTTTGCTAGATGGCAGTCTGATTTATCTGCTTTTGATTTCTAGATTGAATACATTAAAGGAGATCAAAATTCATTACCAGATTTTCTGACTAGAGAATTTTTGCAGGAAAAATAGGATGCAACCTCCGGATAAAGGAAGATTTCAATTTCCTCAATGGCGTCCCAACAAAGGGAAGGGCCATCAGCAGAACCCACAAAAGGGTTCCATTCCGAATAAAGGATCCAATCAGCTAAACAAGGCTGGTCCTCAGCAGAAACCCTCTGCCAAGGACATTCTGATTCAAGATGCTGTTTTCCATCAAAAACAATTTTTGGAAACTTTCCTTGTTTTAGAAAAAATTTCAAGAGATGACTTAGATGAATTAGATGCTTGGGGTTTTAAAGAAAGATTTCTTAACATGCATAACTGGATGACCCAAGAATCTAAGACTAGATTTGCATATGAAGCAATTCTTTTGGAAACAGGTTTCGTTCAAATTGAGCATTTCCATGTTGTCCAAACTGATAAAAAGACTCCTATAACACATTCTAAGTGTTATATAATTAAAGTTCTTCATGCCAATCAGTGGGGCCTTAACCCTGCTCAAGCCAGAACTTTAAAAATTAATGGAGCAACTTATAATTACTGGGATTATTTAGAGGCTTGGAATAAAGCTTTTCTTTATAAAAATCCTACATGAAGTCATACTTGGCTTTTCGTGATAAATGATCAAATTTTAAAATCTGGTCTTAACAGCTTTCCCAATTGGTTTTTCGATTGGTGGGACAAAATTGGACCAGAAATTGGGATTATTCTTCGAGAAATTCTAGACTATTTTACAGTCTGGTATGATCACCATCCTGTTCTACAAGGAAAATCTCTTACAAATATCCCTATTGGAAGAAACACTTTGGGTGTGTTTGATAAAACTGGAAATTAAGTACTGAAAATTAAGTGCTGAATTTAAGTGCTGAAAATTTTAAGTGATTTGTGTTGGTAAAACTAAAAACAGTGTTTCAAGAACTAAAATAGACTACATTCAATGATTATTTTCAGCAGAAAATTTTCACTTAACGTTTTCAGTGGATTTTTGGATGCTTTTTCAATTAAGTGATACATTATCAAACGCACTGAAAAAAATTAAATGCTGAAAATTTTCATTTTCACCACTTAATTGAGTTATCAAACACACCCTTTATTCTTCTTTGCTGAATTTAGAATTGTCTGGATTTGAAAATGGGATATTATTCTTTCAGAGGATCCACTTAAAATTCCGATTCTCCAGAGAACTTTCTGGGTGAAATGGTGGCCTAGATTTGACATTGAAAATGCACTCTCAAAAATTCAGCCCGCTGTAAAAAATTATATTAGAAGTTTTGAGGATAATGAAAAACAAAAAGCAGAAGAATTTATACAAAAAGCTTCACAATTATCCTCTCATTTAAATATGTTTGAACTCCTTTTCACTTCCATTAGGGGGAAATACCCACTCCTCTCTAAGGATGAAATCTATGTTAAGATTATGGAAGCTCTCAAGGAGCAATTCTTAGCCTCACAGGTTTCTAAAGGAAGTAGTCAGGCTACCTCAAGCCAGACTAAGGATCATGGTCATTCATCCCAAGCCATACAGACAAATGCCTTTGGATGCTTAGCTGGTGAAGCTCAAGATCCTTACGAAGATTAAGAAGATATGGATACAGAGTTCATATCCTGTCAGGTACCAATTATGGAAGACCTGTTTGATGCCATGATAGCTACGGCATCACAATCCAGCAAGCCAAATAACAAGCTGGAATAAGCTGACGCATGCAGTGACATATTCCCTAATGATGACTCATGCAGTGACGTAGTTTACCCATGGTTTTGCGCCCCTGGTTTTTACGCCCCTGGTTTTGTTCCCATGGTTTTGGTTTCAGTCAAAAAGCAGTTTGGAACGACTCCACCAACTATGGACACGTATTTTGCCTTTTGATATTTAATTAGATATCTACAGTACATTGTCGGGTAACTGTAGACTTTATTTTTGTATTTAAGATGACCCTCAGACTTGTTGATGGGCATCTCTTTCTCCCCTCTTCTTCTCTTTGTATCCTTTCCCTCTTTCTCATCCTCATCTCTGCTACTCTGTAACAGTGGTACACCACAAGTAAATAATAAATCTTTGTTTTAATAATTTTATTTTAGTCCTGCCTTGTTTTGGCTAAGTAATAATAATAATAGAAATTGATAACGAAAACCATAATAATAATAATAATAATAATAATAATAATAATAATAATAATAATAATGATGATGATGATGATGATGATAATAATAAATGAATTCATAATACGGACCTAGGCTAGGGACACCACATGTTAAACAGGATTCTCCATAAATACTAATAATAACGGAAAATAAACGAGCATTAAAACTAGTATATCAAGTGAGTTAGGAACTCACCGTAGGGTCGGGGTCGCAGTGTGGCTCGGGGGCTAAGCTTTCTTTCTTCTCCATTCTTCTCACTCTCGGCTAACTCTCCCTTCTATTTTCTTTCTTCTTTGTTTTTGGGTAACCCCCAAATGAGGAGGAGGGGTAGTGTATTTATAGGGGGAGGGGGAGGGGGAGGGGGAGGGGGAGGGGGAGGTTGGGTTTACTTAATATATATATACCTATAGATATATAATATAACCACACACACATGCATACTATATATATATATATTATAATGCACATACACAGAGACCACATACATACATATATTATACATATGCACACCACTCCATAAACACACATCACATACTCACACACATGCATATAACACCATCACATCACCACACTGCCACCCTACCACACACAAACATGCATACACACACCACACACGTAACACACACACACACGACACTCACTAACTCTCTCACCCTCTCTTACTGCACACACAATACTGCACACACTCACATTCATGTCCATATGTATAATAGTGTGTAAGGGGTTGGTTGAGGAGGTATGGTGGTGATATGGTGATGTGAGGGGTGGAGTATTGGAGGGTTTTAGTGGTTAGGGAAGTGGGGTTATGTAAGGGAGTGGGTAGGGTACAAGCATGGGAGTGAGGGGGTGGTTGGGCAACTCCCTCAAGTCATGGGATGTGACCGATGTGATTGACGCGACACATCTCGTTAAGCGCGCGTGCACGAAGTTATGTGAAAAACTGGTATTGTTATGGGTTTGCGTGCTAACCCAATCCGGGTTCTAAATACAGTCCGAGTATAATTAACATGTGATAGAAATAAAACTTAATATAAATATAAATATTACTAACATTAATAAAATCAATGATATTTAAAAATTATAAAAGGCGTATAAATATCAGGTAGCGTCTTAAAATAGAATTTATAGGTACAATTACAATCCGGTAAATTAGAAGTTCATTAACAAATAAAGCGAAAAATATAGATATTAAAATATCCACCTCCTATCAAAGATTTCGTCCCCGAAATCTAAAGCAAGTAGTTCTTAAGCATAAAAGGTCCTAATCGCATATGACGAACTCTAAGATAATCTATCGGTCAAGTGCTCTTGGCTTGCCATAATCGTGGTGGTATTTCATTGTATACTCTTATCTTCAACAACGCTCAGTCCTTGTTGTGGGGTCTCCACTGGATCTTTATTAGAGTGATCTCTCTATCTTTCAGTCTTCTTGACATGATGTTAAGAATTCTCGTTGGCCTCTCGTTTCATGCGATGGTCTTATTGACTCTTTCGTTGTCATTGTTTGTTGGGTTCACGTTGTTCTTGCTAATGAAGTTCTAGCTGACTCGTGTGTTGTCGTCATCCATAGCTCGTAGGGATGGTGAACATATCTCTCAGTACGTTGGCATGAAGAACATTGTAGATTAGCGTATCCACTCAAAAAGTGTCATGATATTCTAGCATCGTTGGTGGTCACACGAGTTAATGGGTGATATGATCGCTTGAAGTCTAAGGCGTCGCGGTGATAACTTCCTTCCTTTGGGTCCAACAGCACGTTACCTCTAGCAGTCGATACTTTCAATAGCACTTTGTTTTTGACTTTGAACTACAACTTCATCCTTTGATCTGCGTAGTTTTTGTGTCAACTCTGGGTTGCTTGCATCCTCTCTTCGTTTCTGATCTGTCTGACGTGATGATGATTGACATAGCCTTCCGTATAAGGCCTCGAATGACGTCATGACTATACTTGATTTTGTCGTAGTTAGCGAACATTGATCAGCGATAAGTGGGTTCTCTCGTGTTTTCATTTCTGATGCGCCACGAGCTTTCATAATTGATGGTGTAAACTGATCTCGTCGGAATCAAGATATAAAAGTATGCTTATTTATGCTTTACTTTCAAAAGATTTGTAGTGTGGAAAGTAAAGGTCGAACCCACAGAGATTGTTAACTTTTAATCCTTTAATTACTAAAATCTAATCTATCTAGTTATAAGAAAATTAGAAGTTGAATTGATTTAAGTTTTAATTTTCACTACTACTTTAAACTATGAATTAAACTATGAATTTATAGAAATAAGATCTAGAACGAAATCTAAGTAAACTTATATGCAAAATTGGAAATTGATGTAAATATATGGAGATGGGATCTAGAATTACAAATCCACCACTAACTATGCATCGAGGTTCTAAACTTCTTATTCTAAGTTCTATGTTTTGGATAGCTATGGTCTATTGTAGCTACAAGCCCAATAGTATCGTCAAGAAGATATCGTTAGTTTAATCTAAACATAATCCATCTACGGTTCACATGAATCATCTACCTATAACTAGGGTGTAGCATAACTCATCTTTCCTAAGCATGGATTATAAAAGAAGTAAACATCACAATCACATAAGCACCATTGTATGTAAATACTCCTATCAATCACAGATATCAAGGACTATTGAGTTCAATAAGTATAAGGAAAAATCTAAGACAAGAATAGATCCAAAGTACTCTTGATTATTAACATTAAAAACTGATTATATAAAATCCACTAACATACAATCACTATCCATAAACATAAAATCTTAGAATAAAGAAGTTTAGAATCCCCCTTTACATAGCCAGGGTTTCATTGAAACCCTAGATGAGGAGTTTAGTTGCTCATGATAGGTGAAAGCATGAAGATGGAGTTGATGGAAGCCATTAGAAACCTTCCTCTTGCCTTCAAAAAGTGCTGAATGAATGTATTGGTAAAATTGCTCTCAAGGTGTGTAACCCCCCAAAAATCATAAAAACTAGATATATATAGTTTACAAGGTTGTTTAGAAGCCTCTTTCAATTCGTATTGCACTGAAACAGCAGTTATTTCCAATCAGGACGTCTTCAAGTAATTTCGTCTGCACAGGACTCTTTAGAATACTGAAATACGCAACTTTGGTTTTTACACATATCGCGCGAGCGGGTCGCGTGAGCGCGACATTTGGCACCTCGCGCGCGCGGATCGCGCGAGCGATTTATGGGGTTTCGCGCGAACGGATCGCGCGAGCGATTTTCAGATTCTCGCGCCCGCGGACCGCGCGCGCGATGTGTCTTTTTCTGCTTCTTTCTTCCTGCTTTTTCACCTTGTTCAACCTGATATACTTGCTTTCTTCTAAAACCTGATAGAAAATAGAAAATAAAGTAAACTTACATAAAAACAAGATAAAAACGACTAACAAATGTGAGTTAAGGCGTATAATTGGGATTTGTTCTCTCCCGATCACACCCCCAAACCTACATTTTGCTAGTCCTCGAGCAAAAAGAAAATAAAACTTCAAATAATAAAATTCCTACTCCATTTTCGTATGGATAACGATTGCACTTAGCCTGTGCAACAAGCCTTTTAAACCTCTAGGTGTCCCTAGTCGGACGAGTGAAGTCTCGTGAGGGTTCTCGTCAACAAGTCACCCACAACCATATTTATTAACTTGTAAAGATTTTATTCAAAATTTTTAAATATTTCAATGTCACATCCTTTTTCGATAAATTCAACCTCAAATGAAACTTTTTTTTTTTTTTAAATTATCAAGAGTTAAACAATCATATGCCCTCCTCCATTATGAAAAATAATTCGAAAACATATATCACCAGAATCAATAGAATATATCGAAGACTCGCATGTGTGTGAAATAGTAGTCAAGTGGATACACGGCAACTATGAACATAAAACATAAATCAGATGGCTAATTAGTGATGCTTTGACTACAAATCTCACATTGTTAATTACACTCTAAAATAAAGTCACTTCGGAACAGGTGTACACACTCATATGTATGTATATATGCGAGAAGAATTATTATGCAAAACAAATAAAGTCGCATATGACTCTCAACAACGTATGACACGACAGAAATAAAATAGTCTCATGAATAGATATCGATCGTCAAGTAAATATCATTACCACCATGCTTTTACTTCCTTTTCCTTATTGGTAACACATCCAAATCATGTTTCCATAGAATCAACTAGGACTTTATACGGGTTGTAACGTTGGTCAAGGGTTAAGGCTTAGAAAAGAAAGGTAAAAGGAATTCAAAATGTCCGTAAGTATCTAGAAATAGCCTTAATGTGTAACTCAAGGGCTTTACTATCACGACTATTTATATTACTTTTTTCATTTTTTTTTTTATATCTCTTTCACGAGAATCATATATATATATATATATGTATATATTTTTTTTTTAACATTACTCCTTTTCTTCTACTACTCCATATATCATATTTTTTTCCTAGTCGTTTAATAGCCCACTTTCTTTATGAAAACTATTTTCTAACTACTTTTGGACATAGTGTAGGTAATATTTAATATTGGCAAACTCCATATCAGAGTGGGTAGGATAATAGGTGAACAAAGAAATGACTTATTCAGAAACGGCTCAAATGGGTTAACAAGGGATATAAAAAAAATAAATATATATTTTGGGTAGGCCAAAGGTCAGACATGTTGATTAGAACGGAGGGCCTAGTGTCATTTTCTAAGGTTGCATGATTTTTCAATGTTATAATATAAAAGGAAATTTTTTTTTTTAACATGGTAATTCTAATACTTTCTCGACTTTCAATCAAAATGAAGAAATAATGAGACCAATCAACGAGAAAGTGCGATGTGTCAAAGAGATTCGATAAACGTAATAAAACCCTCAAAAGGATGATAGGCTCTAAAGCTCACCGGGTTTAGTCTCCACACTTTTTACTATTCAGAAATTCAAGTTATATTACAGTTCAATGTTACTATGTATCCATATAACTACGTGCAGTGCAGCAAGATATGCAAGTATAAGATATAACACAATGATTCAAAGGATATACAATTCTCAAGACTTATTCTCATAACTTCAATAGACATTCGATTATATACTCTCTTAATTCTCAAAATTTCAACGAAATATAATTATAATCAAAAGGAACGCAATATTGAGCAGTATTACAAAACTGATTTTATTGATTTATAGAACTACTACAATGTTTGTTTCTCATCTATTATTATTACTTCTATTTTTATTTTGTTTTCTTTTTTTTTTTTTATTATGTTTTACAATGAATTAAAAAAAACTAACAAATGAATGAAATAACGAATAAAAGAAAACTAACAAAAACAAACTAACAAAAATAAACTGAAGTATGAAAAAAAACTATACGAATAAAACTACTATACGAATAAAACTAAACAAAAACACTAAAATGAAATATTATATACTCCCCCCAAACCACATCACTGCATGTCCCTATGCAGAGGGGAACATGACAATGACATGGATGTAGTCCGCATAGATGATCACCAGGACGTCTACTCCACGAAAAATATCTGACGGAGGCTGTACGGCAGATCGAGAGTACCAATACACAAGCTCCCACTCTGGATGCTCCGCAGGGTCGAACGATGGTCCTACCACATCAAAATCATCATGTAAATCTAGACTCTGACCCTCATCAATCCCCTCAATGACACTCGGACCCAAATCCACCCTATCATCCTCAGGACTGGAATACGGCACGAATATCGAGGCAACGTCCTCAGGAGACCAGTCAGGATGACCCGGACGTTGTCGAACAACGTCCGGCACATAATCAGGTAGGTTCCTATATGGATAGGAAACCTTTGGTGTAGGCACAATAGACTCAACAGGGTCAACAAGAGAAAGAGCAGTGAAACCTGAGACAACACCATCATCGTCATCATCGGTCGAGGACTCGGCCGATTCAGACGATGACGACTCGGAAGACGTAGGAGGAGCGCCATAAGGGCCATCAAGAGAAGTAGGGTCATCGCCAAACATGTCATCCTGTGGACACGCGGTTTCGGACCACTTCTCTCTTGTTTGAGATTGCTTTGAAATTGATTTGAATCAAGGAAAGAAAACGAAAGGTCTGTTGAAAACAGATACAGAGTCGCCACTTGGTCTTTAAGGAACCAAGAAACCTAATTTTGACTCACCCAAGCGGATAAGGGCACCGGCCCTTCATAACCAAAGGACTTGGTTCGGGGTTTTGGTACGAGAGAGGAAGGAGCCTTTGTCACGACTAAAACACCCTCAACTCGCCCCGTCTTTCGACGGGCCTCAATTAGCATCCGAATAATCATCTTATACTATGTTTGGTTCGACAAATAATACTATGATAGTATATTACATCACATAAGAAAGTTTGGAAATGGAAGATCTAAAGATAAAATATCATTCATAAGATCTAAGTCAAATACCATGCAATGTAAAGTGAAAGATCACACAAATAAACCTAGGAAAAATCGTCTAATCATGTATCAAGTAATTAAGTTTCCTTAATCTAAAGGGGACATGAATTGTTCTTGAAACAAATAAACAAAGAAATCAAAATATGCTTAGCAAGCTAGTATGATGCATGTTAATCTTTGAGAAAAGAAGATCTCTCAATCCCCGGGACGGATGAGAAAGGTTGATTAGATCCAAGGGGAAGCATGAACGTGTGATCATGATCATTCCTTATAATCTTCTTAGATTAGGAGCTACAAAAACCCCAAATCTTGCATGGATGCAATGTATGTATCTAAAATGTGCCAAGGTTGTAGTGTGTTTTGTGTACATGGATTTCTAGAATGACTTAGAAGTCTAAAATGTGTATGAATGAATGGATTAAATCAACATGGGATATATACAAATGTAGTATGAACTACTTCCTAAGATATGAGCTAATTTAGAATGCATATAAGCATCAAATCAAAGAATAAAAGTTGAAATGTGCTTGCTGTGAATAGTGGACAGACTGCATGTATTACTTTGCAACATTATAATGGGAGGTCAAACGTGCCTAGAAAAATGTGAGAAAAATCAGAGATCATCCTTATTGTGTCTAGAAAATAACCCAAAAATCCAAACATCAATAGCTATCACAGATTAAGAGAAATAAATCAGAATGTACACATGACTAAGAAACAAAAGCTGCACTGTTGACTGATTTTGTATGATTTTTCATAAATCAAAGAAAAAGTTTATGATGACCCATTATATACCAAAAGTTTCCTAAGACACCCAAGTTTTATAAAAAAAATAGAAAAGATATGTGTACAGTGATGAAAATATCCAGAATAAGTGCGAGAAGTTGGGTGAACATTCTGTGAGAACAGAGGCAGATTATGAATATGAACTTCTCACATCCAAAACAAATACTTTCACATTTCTATAATTGATGGGAAAAATTGGGGACAAACTATGATGTATTAGGAAGATTTTCCAAGTGGTTTTATCATCATAACTCGAGTATTTAATTCAAAACAAATCTTTGAATCTGAACAGCTCACTGTTTAGGATCATTCTTGAAGAAAATGGATTTGGGTTTGAAATAGAGTTTGAGTTCTTGATTGGGGGTTTTGAAATAGATGTTCAAAGCATGAACTTAAACTCTTGAGATGACCATGTGACCACTTAGAACCTCATCCAACCTTGAATCATCAAAGAACTCCCAATATTATTGGAGAGATTCATTTTATTTTGGACATAACTTCAATACATTTCAAGAACATCTTGGAAGTATTGAGGTTATGATCATCATCTATCAAACATGTTTTTGAGGTCAAGAGCTACTATCCATAAGGATTCACTCACCCCAAACTTCATGTCATCACTTAGATGATGATGAACTAGTAAGTAAATAAAGAAAAGAAAAAGAAATGAGATAAGGAGAGATGAACATATATATAATCAAAGCAAGTAAATAGCAATCAATAGATGATAATCAATGTGATTTTGGACTTGTAGCTTGGTGTTTCACTCATAGATTTTGACATTTGAACATGGAAGTGGCTTCCTAACTCAAGAATGCTCAAGAATGAGGGTTGGAATGGACTTTGAATGTGAAGTATATAGAAGGATAATGGAAGAAATCAAGAATAAAACTCACTTTCTTATGGAAAATCAATGGGAGAAGCTCCCTTTCTCTCTTCTAAACCTATCTCTATCTCTCTTCTTCTCTACAACTTTTCAAGCTTTGCACTTGGCCCCCCCAAAATGAAGAGCAATGGGGGGTTTAAATAGGCCAATTTGGGGTGGTTTTGGGGTTTTAGAAGTACTCCCATTGGTCCCAAACAACTGTGAACATAAAACTATGTCGTTTTGACTTTCAATTAATCAAATTGGACCCCCAAAAAAATTACAAAAATGGACTCTGCGAGGGTTGAGTGCCGCGGCGGCACTGCTCCTCAGACGCCCAGAAATTTACGTTTAGGCCCCCAGAGGTTCCGGTATTCGCGAAAAGGCCCTATTTTGTCCGAAATTCACAGAAAATGCATACGAACTCCAAATTGAGATTGTGATATACCGTTGGAAAGGTAATGGAGTCTACTTTACATAAAAAATAGTTCGGGGATAGGTCACCTTGAAAAGTTTTGCGGTATTCGCGATAAAAGCCGATTTGATCGCCTTTTTCGCCTTTGGAAATTCATAATAAATTCGTTTTAAATCCAGAAATTACGTGCGATATACCGTTGGAAAGCTATTGACCTCTAGTATCCATGAAAAATGTTTGAAAATTGTTTTGGTGCCTCGATTCCAAAGTCAAATCTTGGTCAAACTGGTCAAACCTGGGATTCCCGGGAAGTTCTGGAAACCTCCGGGAGTTCCCGGGAGCTGATGTTTTCGCTCGATTTTCTTTTAGAACTTGTTTTAACACTTTTCTCATGATTTAAAATGATTCTGGTGAATTTGGATGATTTTGGTCAAACTTGGTCAAACCTGGTCAAACCTTGGTCAAACCTAGTCAAACCTTGGTCAAACCGGTCAACGGGGACTTTCCGGGAACTTCCGGGACTTCCGGGGGTCTCTGGGAGCTGACGATTTCATCAGATTTTCTTTTGAAACTCATTTAAATACTTTTCTTACGACGTAGCATGTTTCTAGAACTTAGGGACCAAATCTGGGAGTTTTCTGGCTTTCAGGGGCATTTTGGTCATTCTGAGCATTTTGAGAAATAAAACCAACTTCCAAGAGTCCTTTTGAGTCCTTTTTCGATCATTGTGAACCACCAAGCTATGGGTCTCCTAAATCTGATAGCCGACAAAATGGGGTGTCTACAGTTTGCCCCTCTTTGGTATGAACTTGCGAGGCAACGCATGTCGCAAGTGAGTACCAAAGCCTTGAAGAGACAGGTCTTTTGGAGGCTATAGATTTAGGATAAAAAAAACGTTGCAAATGATGCAATGATGAAAAAAAGATGCTGAGGTCAGTGCTGGTCGTGCTCTGCGTGAGCTGCCTACGTATCCCAAGGGGAATCAGACCAGGACGTAGTTCAGGGCACAAAGAGACCAATCACACATGCACATACACAACAATCAGGCGGATGCTATGCTAAAAGAGTGATATGAAATGCATGGATGTGATATGATTGTGTACATGAGTCCTATCATGCCTAGTGTTCTGATCCTAGTATGGGCAGGTGTTGTGGGGTGTGCCACTCCGAGTGGGCTGGTGTTGTGCTAGTGTTTGTGACTGTGATGTAGTGGATGACTCGAATGAGGACATCGAGGTTTAGAAGACTCTGGGTCTTGGGGAAAACTTCTGGAATTACGGGAAGTGTGCTTTGTAATCGAACGTGGGGTCCCAGAGGACAACAATCGACGGACACAGAAGTCCTGGATACCAAACGATAGATGAGGAAGTTCAAGATAGCCAATCGGAGAAGGGTTTCGCGATAACCGTTAAGCGAGAAAGCTCACAATAGCTGATGGGTAGGTGAGGGGGCTCATAATTTTTGACAAGGGAGTGAGGAAGCTCATGATAAGGGAAAAGCTCACGATTAGTGAGAAAGCTCACGAGTTTGGACAAAGGAGTGAGGAAGCTCACGATAAGTGAGAAAGCTCACGATTTTAGACGAAGGTGTGAGGAAGCTCATTAGAAGTGAGAAGGCTTATGATTTAGACAGAGGTATGAGGAAGCTCATGATTTTGGATAAAGGAGTGAGGAAGCTTACGATAAGTGAGAAAGCTCACGATAAATGAGAAAGCTCACGAGTTTGGACAAAGGAGTGAGGAAGCTCACGATAAGTGAGAAAGCTCACGATTTTAGACGAAGGTGTGAGGAAGCTCATAAGAAGTGAGAAGGCTCATGATTTGGACAAAGGTGTGAGGAAGCTCATGATTTCGGATAAAGGAGTGAGGAAGCTCACGATAAGTGAGAAAGCTCACGATAAATGAGAAAGCTCATGATTTGGACAAAGGAGTGAGGAATCTCACGATAAGTGAGAAAGCTCACGATTTTAGACGAAGGTGTGAGGAAGCTCATTAGAAGTGAGAAGGCTTATGATTTAGACAGAGGTATGAGGAAGCTCATGATTTTTGTTTGCTGAAGAAGCTCATAATCTTTATTTGAGGAAGCTCATGATAACCGATGGGTAGGTGAGGGGGCTCACAATTTTTGGACAAATGAGGAAGCTCACAATAAGTGAGGGGTTCATGATAAGTGAGAAAGCTCACGATTAGTGAGAAAGCTCACGAGTTTGGACAAAGGAGTGAGGAAGTTCACGAAAAGTGAGAAAGCTCACGATTTTGGATGAAGGAGTGAGGAAGCTCACGAAAAGTGAGAAAGCTCACAATTTTGGACGAAGGAGTGAGGAAGCTTATGAAAAGTGAAGAAGCTCACGAATTTGAGGAAGCTCACGATAAGTGAGAAAGCTCACAATTTTAGACGAAGGTGTGAGGAAGCTCATAAGAAGTAAGAAGGCTTATGATGATCAGTGGACATGGATCCTTGAATTGTGAATAGACAGTGCTTGCCCTGGGAATCGGGGTGATTTGACTGCGGGTGATGTTTTGGCCGATCCTTCTAGAGAATCGGTTCGGACTTCTTTTATCTTCTGCTGGGGATGGTAGGGGACTCTCTGAGAATCTCTCTTCTTGATCGGGAACCAGGACCCATCTCTGAATCTCTCACGGTTGATCAAATCTTTCGGCGCTCAATCCAAGAGGGCCAGTCGGGGCCTTCGGGAGCTGAAGGATAATGTACTCTGCTAGGAAGAAGGAAATACGTCCGTTAAATGGGAGTAAAGGTATCATTCTATTTGTGACAGAGATGATTTGCGGTGGTTTGACACTGATAGAGGGTGATAATCAATAGAAGATCATCAACAGCCACTCATGGACTTATGTTGCATGATCGAAAAAAGATGGTCAACAGCCACTCCTGGACTTATGTTGCTAGGACGAAGCAAGATCGTCAACAGCCACTCATGGACTTATGTTGCATGAAGAAAGATGAAAGATCAACAGCCACTCATGGACTTATGTTGCTAGGTGAAAGGAAGATCATCAACAGCCACTCATGGACTTATGTTGCATGAAGAAAGATGAAAGATCAACAGCCACTCATGGACTTATGTTGCTAGGTGAAAGGAAGATCATCAACAGCCACTCATGGACTTATGTTGCATGAAGAAAGACGGAAGATCAACAGCCACTCATGGACTTATGTTGCATGAAGAAAGATGATTAGCTTTTGGCAGTTTGGAAAGGGATGAAATCTTCCCCAAGTTGGGACGCTTCTCATGCTGACGCCTTAACCGGTGCAGTAATGGTGTTTGGTACTTCTGCTTGTATTATCCTTGGAACGCTCTTTATAGCTTGATTTGAAAATTTTATTATTTGTCACTATTGACTTATACATTTGAGACTACGACAGACTCTTTTCTGAAAAAGACTATGACAGACTCAAAAACTGACAGACACCGACGCGCGAAGGCGACACATTCGATACTGAAATGAAACAAGCTCGTCTTGTCAAAACTTGATGTGCTTTTGTCATAAACGTTGTACCATTTCTCTTTCGGTGTTCACCCCTCATCTTAACATGGTAGCACTTTGCTGATGAATTTGATTTTTGAAAATTCCTCCCTAGTGATCTAGTCAATTTTCTACTTCTCCCAAGAAGTACTTTGAATTAGTGCCTTAGCTTTTAGAGTAAAAGATGCTCTATTTCAAAATTTTCAAGATCACTTGGTAACTTGAAAACTCGCCCTTGATGTGAAGGGATTGCGTTAGGCAAACGGAGTTTGCCCCTAGTTTGAGGTGTACAAAGTGGGATTCATAAGCAAACGAGGTAGGTGACCGAAGTTTGCCCCTAGTTTGGATGATGGTTTATTGGAGGTTTTGGGCAAACGAGGTAGGTGACCGAAGTTTGCCCCTTGTATGAAGGGTAGATAGTAAAAGTCAGGCAAACGAGGCGGATAGCCGAAGTTTGCCCCTAGTGTGGAAGGTGATTTTCTGGCTTGAGGCAAGGACCGTGACTTTAATCTCTCAAATGCTCATAACTTTTGCCTAGGCACCAGTGAGGTGACCTAGCGAGCTCTTTTCTCTCTTCTGTTATTGCTCACCTTGGATTTAGCTCTAATTTTTGCCTAGGCGTCCTTTCAGATTTTCGACCTAGTGAGCCATCCTTCTTTTCTTTTTGAAAGTCTGCCTACGTACCCCCGAGCGGGGATCAGGTCCAACGTAGTTCGGGCCATGGTTGGAAAGAAGCGGGTCGATTTTTAGGTAGGTGGGGTGACCGAACCGATGTGGTTGCCTACGTATCCCCGAGCGGGAATCAGGTCGAGCGTAGTTCAAGGCAAGGTCTAAAGGAAATTGGTTTGATTATGATGGTGTTGACCGAACCGATGTGGTTGCCTACGTATCCCCGAGTGGGAATCAGGTCAAGCGTAGTTCAAGCCATGGTTTGAAAGAAGCGGTTTGAGGTATGAGGGTTTTTCAAACCAATCGTCAAAGAAGTTCAAACTTGAGCCACTTATGGTAGCTTTGAATAAAGGATTTAGTTTCAATTTCCCTTTCTTTTCTTTTTCTTTTTCTTTTTGTTTTGTTTTGAGGATTGATCCTTTTCACTTTCGCCTAGCCAGTCAATTTTGCTTTTTAATGTAGTCGATTCTTGTGAGATCTTTCAATTGCAATCTCAGAATTCCAGAATGTGCATGCCAGCTCTCGGAATTCATTTGTGGTCATTCCGTGCCTTTTGAATTGTGATCTTGGCACGTTCTTAAGATATATCTTGAAGCGTATGATTCTCTCATTTGTTTCATCAAAATTTTCTCCAACATTTTGACTGGCTAGGGTCAGATTTTGGAAATCAACACCTTTTTCAGCTCTAACTTTTGCCTAGGTGCCCTTTCGGGTTTTCAACCTAGCGAGCTTTTTCTTTTCTTTTCTTTTTTTTTTTCTTTATTTTTTTTTTTTTGAAAGTGGAGATGAAACTCATTGAAATGTTTGGCTACCATCAAGGACCAAGTCTGAGCAGGTTCGCATGGCTATCAATTGGGTTGGGCCCAAGGCTTTGAAATGGTAGAAATGGTGAAAAGGGAGTTGGGCAAGCCCCAAGTCAGTTCCAAGCATGTCTTTTCAAGGTTGAGGCAAGAGAATCTTTAAATTCTTAAAGTAAGGCTATTCAATTCTCGGCTCTTCATCGGTGTCAGCGCAAAATTGACTTTGACCTTTCAGATTTTTTTTTTGTTTGAGTAAATTTTTTTTTTTTATTTTTTTAGCACAGTAATATCCATGGTAATTTGAAAAGTGACACTTCAGTTCAGCGATTCATGCATCTATGACTAGGCACATTAGATTAGGCAAAATGAGACTTCATTCCATCACTAGAGAAGGTTACAGACTCATTAACAACTTGATGATAGACGGACTCGACAACAAGACTAAACTTGAAATAGACAAACACACAACAGACTCGACTGGACTTGACCCGGTCTCAAATGGAATGTCACAGTGACTCGCTTATTCTTTTTTTTTTTTTAAAAGAGCATCCTCATTTGTTTTGATAGCAAAAGTCCCAAACACCATCGCTTCACCGGCACAGGTTCAACATTCATGGTCCTCAGCGAAGGAGATCATTGAAATGGATAGGTCATGGGTTGGTCCAGACCGAGGTAGTGAATTGGATTGGGGTGCGGTGCATCATCTAAGAGATCCTGAATTGAGTGACGGAGCCTCTTACAGTTGTCGGTCTCATGGCCTCGGTCTTGGTGGTAATCACAATACTTGGATTCATTGTACCCAGGAGGTGGGTGATTAGGAGTCTTACTGGGCTCCAAAGGTACAAGGTGGCCCTTTTGAACAAGGTGATTGAGAGCGGAGGATAAGCTCATGTCGAGTGGTGTGAAGACTCTTTGGTTTCCTTTCTTGTGCCTCTTACTGCAATCATTTTGGCTTGATGATGGGCTCAAGGCATTGACATCTAGGCTCTCTTGATCTTCACCAAAGGTATGGGGTCTCTTCTCCTTTTGCAGTGACCCAGCTCCAATGATCTTGCCTTCACAGATGGCATCCTCGATTCTAGTCCCAACCTCAAACAACTCTTCAAATGTTGAGATGGACTGGTAGAATAGTTTTTCATGGTATACTGGTTGCAGGTTCTTGACCAGCATACGTACTTGCTCTTTCTCAACAGGCCTGTGGATCATTTGGGCTACTTTATTCCTCCATCTGCTCAAGAATGCAGCGAAGGACTCATTGAAATTCTGCCTGGTAGTTTCCAGATCTCGGATGGTGACATCAAGCTCTTGGTTGTAGGAGTAGTGATCAATGAAAGTTCTAGCAACATCTTCCCAAACTCGGGTCTTGGAAGTTTCAAGGGTTAGGAACCAGGATAGTGCGGCTTTCTGGAGGGTTTGAGGGAATAGCATAGCTATGTGCTCATGGGTGCAGCCCATTGACTGGAAAATGCTCATGCAAAACTTCACGTGGCTCTTCGGATTTCCAGTTTCGTCAAAACGGTCGATTTCAGGCATCTTGAAGTTCTCGGGTAGCCTCACCTTGTTGGGCTCAAACAAACCTTCCAGATCTAACATGTAATCGTCGACTCCTTTACTCTTCCTTAGTATGTTCTCAAGCTTGTCGACCTTGTCCATTTTCTCTTGGAGCTTTTTCTCATATACAGGCAGCGGGACCTCTTGAAACCGTTCTTCTTCCCCATTGTTCTCGGGAGGCGGTCCAAATCCAGACGGTGGTGGTGGCATGAACCCTTGTGGTGGTGGGAACCTAGGTGGGTACTGTGGTTGCTGTTGTCGGAACTCTTCCATAAATTTCAGAACTTGAGTCAGCCGATCTGACTGTTGATTGATTAATTCAGTGACCTTGGCTTCCAAAGTTTCCTGATTCATGTTGAATTTTCTCGGCGGACTGATTTTAACCAAATGACTGTTCAAACTTCTGACCCAGGATGGGGATCTCAGTGGCTGATTTTGGGAGTCTATAATGACCTATAGATTCGAGAAGAGTGTATCAGATTCTGATAGTGATGACTTAGAGAGACAATGACAGTGATGTTAAGGAAGATGGACCGGCTCATGTACAGACTGACTGAGATAGTGTGCGCAGACTGATGAGAATGGTGCATGCACATGAGACAAGCATGCGGATGCAAGCCCTAATCTATATGATGCTCCTATTTCTAACAGATAGCAGTTAAGTAAATAAGGTCCTAGCCATACAGAGTGTGCTAACCTTACTTTCCAGTGTGATCACCAAGGGATAACAGGGATTTCCGGGATACTTCGGGAATTTTGGACAGTGTTTCTAGGAGAAACAGGGATTTGGAAGATTCGGAGAAATTTCTAGAAGTCATTTGAGTTTCTAGGAGAAATAGGGATTTCCGATTGATTTGGACTGAGCTTCTAGGAGAAACTGGAAAATCAGAATTTCTGGGAGAAATTGGTACATCTAGGCATTTTTGGGAAGTTTGGATGGAGTTGCTGGAATTTTGGGAAATCTTGGAGATTTGGATAGAGCTTATGGGAAAACATGAAAATTTGGGTAAGTTGGACATAGTTTCTGGGAGAAACAAGTATACCGGATTTTCTGGGAGAAATTGAGATTTCTAGGTAATCTGAGAGATTTGGACAGAGCTTCTGGGAGAAATTGGTAAATCGGAATTTCTGGGAGAAATTGGTTAATATGACAGAGTTTCCGGGAGAAACTGGTATATCTGGGAAATCAGGGAGATTCAGACAGAGTTTCTGGGAAAAATTGGTTAATATGGTTATATCTGGGATATCTGGACAGAGTTTCTGGGAGAAGCAGGTTAATATGGTTATATCTGGGATATCTGGGCAGAGTTTCTGGGAGAAACAGGTTATGATGGTTATATCTGGGATATCTGGGCAGAGTTTCTGGGAGAAACAGGTTATGATGGTGATATCTGGGATATCTGGACAGAGTTTCTGGGAGAAACAAGTTATGATGGTGATCATACTGTCTAGCTAGTTTTCATACTCCTATGTCCTAGGACCAACAAACAAGGTTTGCGGTGTATATCTTTGTAATCATGGAGCAGACATCCTTGCCATGGTGCGTAGGCAAGTCAACTCAATGTGATTACATGTGAGTGATTGTCTTGGGAATCATGAGAAAGAGGTTCTGTTCTATGCCACATAAGCGTCTACACCGCGCAGGTAATCCCGTCAGGGCATACAGCAGTTATATCACATTGTCCTATCTGAAAAGATAAATGAACAGTCCTATGAAAGGTTCTACAGGAATCTTTATGCAAAGGCTAGGTTTAGTCAAAGAGGGTCCGTTGACGAGAGTTCCAATATACCGTCGGAGAGACAGTACGGAGGTTTTTACTCTTTTTGATATACCTTGGAAGGTACAGTATCAACGGTGACTTGTGCCCTGGCACAGCAAGACCTGAACAATGTCAGCGCCGCGTTTCAGACACAGTCGAAGGGGAGGAAATGCAAGAGTGCAATGCGGTGAACCAAACACAGTAAAAAGATGATTTTAAGGATGCTTCTTATGAGTCAAACCTCTGTATTATTTTGTTTTAAAATAAAAATCCCCAGCAGAGTCGCCAGATTGTGGACACGCGGTTTCGGACCACTTCTCTCTTGTTTGAGATTGCTTTGAAATTGATTTGAATCAAGGAAAGAAAACGAAAGGTCTGTTGAAAACAGATACAGAGTCGCCACTTGGTCTTTAAGGAACCAAGAAACCTAATTTTGACTCACCCAAGCGGATAAGGGCACCGGCCCTTCATAACCAAAGGACTTGGTTCGGGGTTTTGGTACGAGAGAGGAAGGAGCCTTTGTCACGACTAAAACACCCTCAACTCGCCCCGTCTTTCGACGGGCCTCAATTAGCATCCGAATAATCATCTTATACTATGTTTGGTTCGACAAATAATACTATGATAGTATATTACATCACATAAGAAAGTTTGGAAATGGAAGATCTAAAGATAAAATATCATTCATAAGATCTAAGTCAAATACCATGCAATGTAAAGTGAAAGATCACACAAATAAACCTAGGAAAAATCGTCTAATCATGTATCAAGTAATTAAGTTTCCTTAATCTAAAGGGGACATGAATTGTTCTTGAAACAAATAAACAAAGAAATCAAAATATGCTTAGCAAGCTAGTATGATGCATGTTAATCTTTGAGAAAAGAAGATCTCTCAATCCCCGGGACGGATGAGAAAGGTTGATTAGATCCAAGGGGAAGCATGAACGTGTGATCATGATCATTCCTTATAATCTTCTTAGATTAGGAGCTACAAAAACCCCAAATCTTGCATGGATGCAATGTATGTATCTAAAATGTGCCAAGGTTGTAGTGTGTTTTGTGTACATGGATTTCTAGAATGACTTAGAAGTCTAAAATGTGTATGAATGAATGGATTAAATCAACATGGGATATATACAAATGTAGTATGAACTACTTCCTAAGATATGAGCTAATTTAGAATGCATATAAGCATCAAATCAAAGAATAAAAGTTGAAATGTGCTTGCTGTGAATAGTGGACAGACTGCATGTATTACTTTGCAACATTATAATGGGAGGTCAAACGTGCCTAGAAAAATGTGAGAAAAATCAGAGATCATCCTTATTGTGTCTAGAAAATAACCCAAAAATCCAAACATCAATAGCTATCACAGATTAAGAGAAATAAATCAGAATGTACACATGACTAAGAAACAAAAGCTGCACTGTTGACTGATTTTGTATGATTTTTCATAAATCAAAGAAAAAGTTTATGATGACCCATTATATACCAAAAGTTTCCTAAGACACCCAAGTTTTATAAAAAAAATAGAAAAGATATGTGTACAGTGATGAAAATATCCAGAATAAGTGCGAGAAGTTGGGTGAACATTCTGTGAGAACAGAGGCAGATTATGAATATGAACTTCTCACATCCAAAACAAATACTTTCACATTTCTATAATTGATGGGAAAAATTGGGGACAAACTATGATGTATTAGGAAGATTTTCCAAGTGGTTTTATCATCATAACTCGAGTATTTAATTCAAAACAAATCTTTGAATCTGAACAGCTCACTGTTTAGGATCATTCTTGAAGAAAATGGATTTGGGTTTGAAATAGAGTTTGAGTTCTTGATTGGGGGTTTTGAAATAGATGTTCAAAGCATGAACTTAAACTCTTGAGATGACCATGTGACCACTTAGAACCTCATCCAACCTTGAATCATCAAAGAACTCCCAATATTATTGGAGAGATTCATTTTATTTTGGACATAACTTCAATACATTTCAAGAACATCTTGGAAGTATTGAGGTTATGATCATCATCTATCAAACATGTTTTTGAGGTCAAGAGCTACTATCCATAAGGATTCACTCACCCCAAACTTCATGTCATCACTTAGATGATGATGAACTAGTAAGTAAATAAAGAAAAGAAAAAGAAATGAGATAAGGAGAGATGAACATATATATAATCAAAGCAAGTAAATAGCAATCAATAGATGATAATCAATGTGATTTTGGACTTGTAGCTTGGTGTTTCACTCATAGATTTTGACATTTGAACATGGAAGTGGCTTCCTAACTCAAGAATGCTCAAGAATGAGGGTTGGAATGGACTTTGAATGTGAAGTATATAGAAGGATAATGGAAGAAATCAAGAATAAAACTCACTTTCTTATGGAAAATCAATGGGAGAAGCTCCCTTTCTCTCTTCTAAACCTATCTCTATCTCTCTTCTTCTCTACAACTTTTCAAGCTTTGCACTTGGCCCCCCCAAAATGAAGAGCAATGGGGGGTTTAAATAGGCCAATTTGGGGTGATTTTGGGGTTTTAGAAGTACTCCCATTGGTCCCAAACAACTGTGAACATAAAACTATGTCGTTTTGACTTTCAATTAATCAAATTGGACCCCCAAAAAAATTACAAAAATGGACTCTGCGAGGGTTGAGTGCCGCGGCGGCACTGCTCCTCAGACGCCCAGAAATTTACGTTTAGGCCCCCAGAGGTTCCGGTATTCGCGAAAAGGCCCTATTTTGTCCGAAATTCACAGAAAATGCATACGAACTCCAAATTGAGATTGTGATATACCGTTGGAAAGGTAATGGAGTCTACTTTACATAAAAAATAGTTCGGGGATAGGTCACCTTGAAAAGTTTTGCGGTATTCGCGATAAAAGCCGATTTGATCGCCTTTTTCGCCTTTGGAAATTCATAATAAATTCGTTTTAAATCCAGAAATTACGTGCGATATACCGTTGGAAAGCTATTGACCTCTAGTATCCATGAAAAATGTTTGAAAATTGTTTTGGTGCCTCAGTTCCAAAGTCAAATCTTGGTCAAACTGGTCAAACCTGGGATTCCCGGGAAGTTCTGGAAACCTCCGGGAGTTCCCGGGAGCTGATGTTTTCGCTCGATTTTCTTTTAGAACTTGTTTTAACACTTTTCTCATGATTTAAAATGATTCTGGTGAATTTGGATGATTTCGGTCAAACTTGGTCAAACCTGGTCAAACCTTGGTCAAACCTAGTCAAACCTTGGTCAAACCGGTCAACGGGGACTTTCCGGGAACTTCCGGGACTTCCGGGGGTCTCTGGGAGCTGACGATTTCATCAGATTTTCTTTTGAAACTCATTTAAATACTTTTCTTACGACGTAGCATGTTTCTAGAACTTAGGGACCAAATCTGGGAGTTTTCTGGCTTTCAGGGGCATTTTGGTCATTCTGAGCATTTTGAGAAATAAAACCAACTTCCAAGAGTCCTTTTGAGTCCTTTTTCGATCATTGTGAACCACCAAGCTATGGGTCTCCTAAATCTGATAGCCGACAAAATGGGGTGTCTACACATCCTCGTCAGAATAATCAGAACAGCGAAGAATGGGCCTATGAGGACGACGACGACACCAGCCGGGACGACCGACTGGGCCGTCAGGTTTGGCTAGCCTAGGTCTAAATATAGAAGTATCAGGAGATGAACTAGAGTCAGAATAGTAACTCGACGGACTAGACGACCTATCAGGTGAACTAGGAGGTGAAATAGGATGATCCATAGTGAAAAGATGATAAGGAGAAATGAGGATTTGGGTACTATATGTATATGTGGTAGCGATATGTCCTGAAACCAAACAAAAACGTCACAACTGAAGTATAATTAGCGCAAGTTATTAGCATGAAAGGCATAGGTGACATTCAAGATTATAATAATATACACCAAAAATGATCTACACTTGAATGTATGAACCTAAATTATTAAGCAGTTACATGCGCTAAGAGTTAACGTAGTGAATAGGTTAATGTGGAATCATACTAATCAAAATTAAATTGCATGCACTTTTAATTAATAAATCGGAATAGTTAATGGACATTTGAGCATAATTTCTCCCAAACCTGAGTCTAAGCAATTCCTGTTAGCGTGCAATGGGTTTGATAAATACTAATTACTGACTGACTGCTGTAAAGATATTACAAATAATGAAGTAAAGCATCATAAGCAGTAAACGACAATACGATCAGTGCAATGACTATAATGTTCCAGACACATAGCAAACCACAAAACAAAAGAAAAGCGCAAAAATAAATTATTTACAGACCCAAAGAAAAAGAAAAGAAACAGGAGGAAATGATCTAAACCGGTCGAAGCCGGGTACAGTAAAATCCTAATAAATAACCAAAAGACTAAATAAACAGGAAAAGCAACACAATAAAATAATATACAGGCCCGAATGTCTGAAAATGTCTAAATCTCCCATCAAAATACATGAAAAAGGAAAAATAAATGTCTATCACCCACCCAAAACCTACTCAGTCCTCACCACCCTCAATCAAAACCAGCTCCAATCCCGTACTCCCCTGGCCAGTAGTACCATCACCATCCCCATCACCGTCACTCCCATCGTCATCATCACCAGCATCCCCAAACGCCTCCTCCTCGCCCTGAACCTCACCCTGTTCCTCCTCTGCCACCTGCTGTGCTGGTCGCCGGAAAGCCGACTGATATGCAGCCTCGCCCTGAGCTAGAATGTCATCCAGCTGGTCCGGGTGAGCCAGCTGGAAATATGAACGCATGTAGGACTGAAGCCGCAGGGTCTCTCCACGGAAGGCACAGACGTCCCCCGTATGTCCAAGCATAAGGAGTATCCTCCGGGGGAGGGGGACGCTGTGCCGCCTGCTCGCGACGGGCCTGGGCTGCCTCACGTGCCCTCCTAACCTCCAAGTCTAGTCGATCCAACTTAGCTTCCAATCAGCGGAAGCGAAGTCTGGAATATGTGCGTCAATGGGCTCATCGGCAGGGATAGGAAAGGCCTTAGCCCGGAGAATGGCCGTAATGGTGCGGGGATAGGGCAGAAGGGTCTTAGGGTCTATGGCATTATCAATGGCCTGAGTAGTGTGGCGCATGCCATCTATAATAACGAGGCCAGGATGGAACCAATCACTACGGTAAACGGCATGGAGGGCGTGGTGGATTACCTTGGTCCATTCTTGCTCGTGACCAAGGGGGTACAGGTTTCGTTTAAAGACATGGTCGACGAACCACATCTGGCGGGGCATGTGAGAACGTCGTATAGACTGCCCCGACCCAGAGCGGCCACCACACATGTCCTGAATGATATGAATGAAGGAGTGTGCTTTGTTGAGGACGTTTAATTTTGGGACTTGGTAAGAATGGGAGGGGAGTTGGAGGATTTCGGCGATGTTATCTGGGTTTAGGGCGAGGTCGTGGCCATCTATGGTAGTGGAGATAAAGGCGTGTTGGCTGAGAGATTGTTTATGGTAGCGTAGGTTTTGGTAGAATAGGCGGACGAGGCGGGGGTAACTGATTAGGTCTGGGTTTCTAAAATAGAGCTGTGGGGCCAGTTTTCGGGCAGCTAGGTTACTATGGCCCCACTTCGTGTCTTTATCAGACGCGAAGTACTCAGCATCTATGGCGGCCTCATAATTGAGGCCGCGGGTAGCGTACTTGGGACCTAATTTGTTTGGGTTAGGGTCGTCTGGGGGCGGTGGTGGTGGGTCAGTCTGTTTTTCCTTGCCTTTGGTTTTTTTCTGAGGCGGTTGGGAAGAAGAAGCTGATCTGACGGTTCTTTTGGTCATATTTGTAGAAGAAAGGTACGAATTTTTTTAGAAAAAATTTGAAAATGTAGGCTTTAAAATTGGTCTATGCCCAAAAAGAGAAAAATAAAGGGATAGGGGGAATGGGTCACCTGCAAGAAAAACAATCCCGGCAAGGGACACAATCAACATATATTCAACAGTTCAAAAGAAATTGGGGTTCACGGGGGAACACCCAGCAACTGTGAGAAGAGCCGATCCCTTCCCACCCACTGTCCCGACAAGGGCACACACATTGCGGCAAGTCACGTGGTACTTGCCACGTGTTCAGTAAATAATGCAAATCGAATCTAATAGTGATGCATATGCCGAAACACTAATTTGCAATGCTTAGAATTGTGAAGGTCATGATATTTCAAAATTCTTATAGTTAAAGTCGTATCAAAGATTTTTCAAAATTGACTTCTATGTCAAAATATGAACATTTTAAAATTAAATGTGGATTCAATTGTGAGTTGAAACTCTATGAACGAGTTTGAATGAACATTGAACACATTAGAGTTTCACTATCCATATTGTGTAAAAAAAAAAAAACTTGCAAGATAGACCTGTATTGTTTATAGGTTGGACCAGTTATCTCCAATGAATTCAAATACGCCAATTACATATCTAAACAATGAACTAGTTCCACACTAAACAAACCTCTACACTCTGGCTCAGAATTTCACTGTCACTGTGAAATTATGATGACCACGGGATAAGAGCAGTTGCTATAAAGTCTAATTTTACTATTTACGTAGGTCACCCCCCCCCCCCCCCCCCCCCCCGATTTTCATTGAACATAGACACACCCATGGCAATTTACACCTATATGTGAATAGTAACAGTTGTAGTTGCAGTGCGATTATGTGAAGTGTTTAAACCAAAATTCAGGATTGCATTGCCGAACTATTTCTATTACTTCATAGAATCAAGTTTATAGCATATGACCTTTAAATCAATGCTCATATGGTGGAAAATATAGCAATAATGAACTTAGTGCAATCGGCAATTAAAAACTAATATCTGTGTATTCCTACAAGAAATGGATTTACGGTTGGATATGTTTAATTAAGAACCAGGTATGTGAGTTACAGAAATGAGAGAAACAGGTGTATAAATGCATTATAGGCCGTAATTAATCTTCCCCAAATTGCTCCGAAGTTAAAGATTGGCCCACAAACCCTGAATTCTCAACCCAACTACGATCTAATCACCCAGATCTCTTAATGTCTGTATTCTATACATCCCAGAGTTGAGTGTGTGCAAGCAAGGTGTAAACAAGAATCTCTCTGCGTAAACCCAGGCCCTAAACACCATGAAAATTATTAAGCCAAGGATAGATCAATAACTATATAAATATATGCCTATACATTGAATTCCTCATGATTTTAAGAGCGTGTAGGCAGCCATTGAGAGTAGGTATTATTAGAACATTGGATTAACTGTATGAAATTTTTGATAGCTATGTGTGTGTCAATCCATGCATTTGGTATTAAATTATTTGACAAATGGTTATACCCATGAAGAGAATAGGAGCCCAAATAATAATCTTTAAACAGTATCTTAAATAGGGTCAGGGTTTTCAAATCTTATCACTGTGTGGTCGTCTGTGTATGTACCAACATGCATAGGTAAACCTATATCCCCATGGTCAAAACATTCTATGAATACACCATATATGTGTGTACCAAAATGTATACCAAGATTTGGGGAATCATAGATTCTATGAATTCTCAATCCCTAACTATAAATTCATAAGCACCATTGATCCATGAATTCACAAACCCTAACTCTACTTTAATAGATTTCTGTCTATCAATATATGTGTGTATATCGATATATATGTCTACATCTGTATTTAATCTGAAGTCCATTGAGTATTTAATCTGTCACTTTAATCAATCTCAGCATGCATGAACATATGAACTTAATTAGCTTAGGGTATCTAATTCGAGTGATTGTGAGTGTGTGTAGTGAGTGTATATTCGTACCTGTATACCCCAATTTTCAAAACTGAATTTAGAGTTTGGACCATTATGAACTTTAGGGTTCCGATTGTGTGTGGATCAATATATATAAATATAAATCTGTATATGTATACACAGATATATATATATATATATATGTATGTGTGTGTGGATTCGGAAACCCCCATAACAAACCCTAAATCTTTAATCAGTGTGTGTATGTATATGTATAGGTATATACCTGTCAATGGCGATTTCAAGATTGAGGAGCTTGGCCGCAATTTTTGTGTGGATAAGATGCGGTGGCGGCGGCTCGTTTGGTGGTCCGGCGGCCTGGTGGTAGTGGACGGTGATGATGGTGGTAGTTGGTGATAATGATGGAGGGAACAGAGAGAGAGAATTGCCGAGAGGAAGAAAGACGCAGACTGAGAGAGAGGAAAGTGAATCTGAAAAACGTTAGGGCTCAGCCCTCTATTTAAAGGGAGGGGAACCTCGCGCGAGCGACCCGCGCGAGCGAGCCTCGCGCGCGTGGATTCCTCCGCGAGGAAAAGCTGAGGGTTGCTTTTTGATGTTTTGAAAAAATTTCTAAGGGCTGCCCTCGCGCGAGCGGGCCGCTCTAGCGAGGATCTCGCGGGCGCGATTTCTGGCGCGAACAGAAGCTGAGGCTTCTTTTGAGAAGGTAAAAGAAATTTTTTCTAAGGGGCAGTCTCGCGCGAGCGGGCCGCGCGAGCGATATTTCGCGCGAGCGGGCCGCGCGCGCGAGATATCGGTTTCTCATTTTTCTTTTCTGTTTTCTTGTAACACTGTTCTATAATTCAAAATTTCATCTTTTGGGTTTTTACAAACTCAGACATGGGCCAAAAACTACTCTCTAGTGTACAAAATTGAGAAAAAAAATCTAACTAACGCTTGGGTTGCCTCCCAAGAAGCGCTAAGTTTTACGTCGCTAGCTCGACCGATGCATGTGCTCAATCGAGATAGACCGGATCAACCAGATCTATAGACTCGATTTCTTTTTCATCTGTCTCCTCGGTTCGATACGGCTTAAGCCGTTGACCATTTACTTTAAACGGTGTTCCACCGTTCATATCTTGGATTTCGATTGCTCCATGCGGGAACACTTGCGTTATAGTAAACGGACCGTCCCATCGGGACCGTAGCTTTCCCGGGAATAATCTTAATTTCGAATTGAACAACCAGACGCGTTGTCCGACCTCAAAATTCTTTCTTATAATTAGTTTATCGTGGAAAGCTTTAGATCGTTCTTTATAAATTCTTGAATTCTCGTACGCCTTGTTTCTCAATTCTTCAAGCTCTTGCAATTGAAGTTTACGATGACATCCTGCCGCTTTTATATCTTGGTTAAACGTTTTTATGGCCCAATAAGATCGATGTTCGAGTTCCACCGGTAGGTGGCACGCTTTTCCAAACACTAATCGGTAAGGAGACATCCCAATAGGAGTTTTAAACGCTGTACGATAAGCCCAAAACGCATCGGTCAGTCGTTGTGACCAATCTTTACGGTCTGGATGTACCGTTTTTTCTAATATACTTTTGACCTCCCTATTAGACACTTCAACTTGGCCTTGGGTTTGTGGATGGTATGCGGTTCCTACTTTGTGGGTGACAGAATATTTTCGGACTAGGGCTTCGAAGTAACGGTTACAGAAGTGTTTACCCCCGTCGCTTATAATCGCTCGTGGCGTACCGAATCGACAAAATATATTATCTTTAATAAAAGAAACCACAACTTTATGGTCGTTGGTTCTTGTCGCTACTGCCTCCACCCACTTAGAAACATAGTCGACCGCGACTAGAATATATTCGAAACCACAAGACGATGGGAACGGACCCATAAAGTCGATGCCCCAAACGTCAAATATTTCTATGATGAGGATTGGGGTCATTGGCATCGCATCACGATGTGACATGTTCCCTGTTTGTTGACAACGTACACAATTCTGACAGAATTCATGTGCGTCCTTAAACAATGTTGGCCAATATAACCCACTTTGGAGGACTTTAGCGGCCGTACGACGGCCACCAAAGTGTCCTCCGCATTCTAGAGAATGGCAAAAATTTAATATGGATTTGAATTCACTTTCCAGAACACAACGTCGTATAATTTGATCAGAACAGTGTTTAAATAACAGTGGGTCGTCCCAATAGTAATGTTTAATTTGAGAGAAGAATCGATCTTTATCTAAACGAAACCACTTAGGCGGGATAAATCCCGTAGCTAAGAAATTGACGATGTCACTGAACTATGGACGTTTTACGGTAGATAACGCGAATAATTGCTCGTCTGGAAACGAATCCTTTAGAGCGGTATGATCGGTTGATTCTATAAGAATTCGTGACAAGTGGTCAGCTACAACGTTTTTAGAACCCTTTTTATCCCGTATTTCATAATTAAACTCTTGAAGGAGTAAAATCCATCGGATTAGCCTAGGTTTCGTTTCTTTCTTATTCAGCAAATGTCGCAATGCCGCATGATCAGTATAAACGATGACTTTTGAACCCAATAAATAAGAACAGAATTTGTCGAGGGCAAACACAACCGCAAGTAATTCTTTTTCAGTTGTTGTGTAGTTCAATTGCGCATCATTTAGTGTTTTACTTGCATAATAGATCACATGAGGGATTTTATTCACTTTTTGTCCTAATACCGCTCCAACGGCATAGTCGGAAGCATCACACATCAATTCAAACGGTAATGACCAATCAGGGGATTGGATTACCGGAGCCGTGAATAGTAAGGTACGCAACGTTTCAAAAGCCTTCAAGCAGTCATTGTCAAAGACAAAAGGAACATCCTTGGCAAGCAGGTTGCACAAGGGGCGTGAAATTTTACTAAATTCTTTGATAAATCGCCTATAAAAACCGGCATGACCTAGAAAGGAGCGGATCTGGCGAATGGATGAAGGCGGTGGAAGTTTTTCTATTAACTCGACCTTCGCTTTATCAACCTCTATACCTCTCTTGGAAACAACGTGACCCAAGACTATTCCTTCTTGAACCATGAAATGGCTCTTCTCCCAGCTTAATACCAAATTTGCTTCCTCGCACCGGGCGAGGACTTTTGTCAGATTTTTGAGGCATTCATCGAATGTGGGTCCGAAAACGGAGAAATCATCCATAAATACCTCGAGAAATTTCTCAACCATGTCTGAGAAAATTGCCATCATACACCGTTGAAAAGTTGCCGGTGCATTGCACAAGCCAAACGGCATACGTCGGTAAGCAAAGGTTCCAAAAGGACAGGTGAACGTTGTCTTTTCTTGGTCTTCAGGGTAAACGGGCACCTGGTTATAACCAGAGTATCCATCTAAGAAACAATAATAACTCTGACCGGACAAACGTTCGAGGATTTGATCAATAAATGGAAGAGGGAAGTGGTCCTTACGCGTCATCGAGTTAAGTTTTCTATAGTCAATGCAAACCCACCAACCGGTAGTTTGACGGGTTGGTATAAGGACTCCCTTTTCGTTGGGTACAACCGTGATACCTGATTTCTTTGGGACAACCTGAGTTGGGCTGACCCAATTACTATCGGAGATCGGGTATATAATACCGGCATCTAAGAGTTTGATAACTTCCTTCATAACCACTTCTTTCATATTAGGGTTGAGACGTCGTTGCATTTCCCTAGATGGTTTAGCATTTTCTTCTAAATTTATTCGATGCATGCAAACTGACGGGTCAATGCCTTTTAGATCAGCGACCGTCCATCCAATCGCCTTTTTATGATTACCTAGAACCTTTATTAGTTGTACTTCCTGAATTTCAGTTAAATTTGACGCGATTATAACAGGAAGGGTTGCGTTCGTTCCTAGGAATGCATACTTTAAAGAATCCGGCAACGGCTTAAGTTCGAGTGTTGGAGGATAATCAATGGATGGTAGGGCCGGTTCATGTGCAAGAGGCGGTAAAGCTTCTGTTTTAGGTTTCCATGGAAGTGCATTGGTTATGTTTACTGATTCCAATAGAGTATTTACATCTTCAATATTTGTGTCAATGTTGAAATCATTAAAATTGAAATGTGATAAGCATGCTTCCAATGCTTCCTTAGTCAACATAAAAGGCGCTGCCTCTTCGACTAATTCATCTATTAAGTCTATGGCATAGCAATCTGCCTCTTCATCATCTCTATATGGTTGATTCGATGCATTGAAGACGTTAAGACGCACGGTCATGTTACCAAAAGTTATATCCATCACACCAGTCCTACAATTAATAATTGAGTTAGCCGTAGCTAGGAAAGGGCGTCCTAGAATGACTGGAACTTGTTTACTAGCATCTAGGACAGGTTCGGTGTCTAGTACGATAAAATCGACCGGATAATAGCATTTATCAACTTTTACTAATACATCCTCTACTACCCCCCGTGGAACTTTAATTGACCTATCGGCTAATTGTAAAGTGGCCGCAGTCGGTTTCAGTTCTCCCAAACCCAAGTGTTCATAAACTGAATAAGGTATCAAATTCACACTCGCACCTAAATCAAGAAGAGCCCGGTGAATGTATTTCTCACCTATGTGACAAGCGATGGTTGGAGTACCCGGGTCTTTATATTTGAGAGTGTTAGTGGTAAACAAGGAACTTACCTTTTCTGTTAGGAACACTCTCTTAGATAGATGGTTTCTAGACTTCCTTTTCTGCGTGCATAGATCCTTTAAGAACTTAGCATACGGGGGTATCTGTTTAATCGCATCCAGTAGGGGAATATTGATTTTTACTTCTTTAAATATTTCAAGTATATCTTCCGGTTTTGTGCTCTTTTTAGTGAAGTGAGCCGGGGCTTCCCCGCTCGGTGGAAATGGCATCCTAGGCACATAATCGGAAGGGTTTACTGTTTTAGATGTTTTATTAGATATCAAAGGATTAGCGTCTTTCGAAACTGGAGTAGAATTCTCTTCCTTTTCACCCTTTTCCTTTTCTTTATCTTTATCTTTTCTCGCCTCAGGAGGAGGTACGACCTCCTCAGGACGTTCAGTTGTCCTTGTTGAGACAGCGTTAACCTGATCACTTGCCGAACTCACCTCATACTGACCTTTAGGATTTTGCACAGGTTGACTTGGTAGTTTTCCCTCATTACGTCTATTCAATGTATTAGCTAATTGTCCCATTTGGGACTCTAATTTTGCTATAGATTGTGTATGAGAATTTACAAGTTGGGACTGTGATTGGGATTGGGCCTCTAAGGTCTTTAATGATGCCAACACGCTCTCTTCGAAGGTTTTATCCCTAGGAGGATTAGCACGGAAGGGAGGTTGTTGGTATTGACTTTGGTGATTCGGAGGCTGCTGATACTGATTAGATTGTGGTTTATACGCATTAGGGAAATTGGTCGTATCGGGTTTCGAATACGGCTTCTCACTATTGGAGTTCCATGAAAGGTTCGGATGAGGTCCCTAGGTTGTATTTGGTTTATAACCCGTGGGGTTATAATTAGGTCGTTGGAACTGTTGAACCGCATTTATATGTTGTTCTACAAATTCCGGGAACTGAGATGCGGACGGACATGCTAATGTTGAATGTGACGAATCCGAGCATAACTGGCATACTTCAGTAACCGGAGGTGGGCCTTGCATGCGGCCCATCATCATAAGTTGGTCTATTTTTCTATTTAGTTCTTGAATTTCATACGAATGATTAGACTCAACTTTTGCCTCTCTCTTCGGATTAGGTAGAAGGTGTCCTTCAGGTCGTACAGATACCGCTTGATGCATAGAGTTTTCACTTAATGTTTCAAATATCTTCCATGCCTCATCGGCACTTTTGTGGAGGAACGTCCCCGCACAAATAGCATCGACGGTATTTCGAACGGCAGGAATTAATCCTTCATAAAAGACTTGCACCAACTGCCATTTAGGTATCTGGTGATGAGGGCAAGAACGTAAGAGTTCTTTAAACTGTTCCCAAGTATCGTAGAGTGTCTCCCCATCTTGCATTGTAAAATTAGTTATTGATTTTCTAATCTGATTCGTTCTAGTTATGGGGAAAAACTTTTGTAAGAACGCAGTTTGCAACTCATCCCATGTTCTTATTGAATTTGGCTCCAAAGATTGGAGCCAATACTTCGCTTTATCTTTGAGTGAAAACGGAAACAGGCGCATTTTCAATTCATCATCTGTTAAGTTCTGAATCTTTAAAGTTGCACAAATACCTTGAAATTCGCCTAGGTGATTATAAGGGTCTTCCTTAACACGCCCGTGGAATGACGGCAGGAGCGCAATAGTTGAGGATTTGATTTCAAAATGAGCTGCCGTCACTTCCGGCAATGCAATACAAGACGGTGGTGTATAGGCCGTAGGAGTGAAATAGTCCTTTAACGGTGGTGGTGGGGGTATGTTAGGATTATCCCCCTCATTTCGATTATTCCCATTATTCCGGTTTTGTCCAAAATCGGCCATCGGAATAGGTTCGATTTTTATTGTTTTAGTTTTTCTTAAGCGATTATGCATACTACGGATTTCTAATTCAAATGAAGATGACGGTTCCGGCGTGGACTCGTCGTCTAACATCAACCGAGCTCTCGAAGCTTGGGTTGATGACCTAAGGCCTCTAAGTGTACGTTCAAGTTCAAGATTAAGCGGATTTAATTTAGGATTAGTTGAACGAGTACCAAACATACACTAAGGGTTGACTTAATAGAAGAAAACAAAAATAGCTACGCTAATAACCAAGCATGCAAGCACACAAGACTAATATGATGCATGAATTTATCCTGTAATGCAATGACCGCGTCAAGCCCAGCGCCCCGGGTTTCCTATCTAATGCAGTGCTCACTCCACACCTACCCTAATGCAAGTAATGCGTCACAGCGCCCTGACTTACAGTGGTTGATGCGAAATTTAAAAACTTAACGAATTTACTTGTTTTTTATTTTGTTTTTTTTTTTTTCTATTGCAATTTTCTTTTCAGGTTCGCGTAAGCTCCGTTGGCGTGCACAGCTGCTCCACTCGATCTTGCTAGAATTGACGGTTTAAGATCTGCAGAAACAAGAATAATTTTAGTGACTCAAAAATTGAAACTAAAACAAAGAAAATAAAAGGAAACTAATATTTACTAACTAAGTAAATTATGATTCTAATAATTAACGGCACAAATTATTTCAATCCCCGGCAACGGCGCCAAAAATTGATCTCGTCGGAATCAAGATATAAAAGTATGCTTATTTATGCTTTACTTTCAAAAGATTTGTAGTGTGGAAAGTAAAGGTCGAACCCACAGAGATTGTTAACTTTTAATCCTTTAATTACTAAAATCTAATCTATCTAGTTATAAGAAAATTAGAAGTTGAATTGATTTAAGTTTTAATTATCACTACTACTTTAAACTATGAATTAAACTATGAATTTATAGAAATAAGATCTAGAACGAAATCTAAGTAAAATTATATGCAAAATTGGAAATTGATGTAAATATATGGAGATGGGATCTAGAATTACAAATCCACCACTAACTATGCATCGAGGTTCTAAACTTCTTATTCTAAGTTCTCTGTTTTGGATAGCTATGATCTATTGTAGCTACAAGCCCAATAGTATCGTCAAGAAGATATCGTTAGTTTAATCTAAACATAATCCATCTACGGTTCACATGAATCATCTACCTATAACTAAGGTGTAGCATAACTCATCTTTCCTAAGCATAGATTATAAAAGAAGTAAACATCACAATCACATAAGCACCATTGTATGTAAATACTCCTATCAATCACAGATATCAAGGACTATTGAGTTCAATAAGTATAAGGAAAAATCTAAGACAAGAATAGATCCAAAGTACTCTTGATTATTAACATTAAAAACTGATTATATAAAATCCACTAACATACAATCACTATCCATAAACATAAAATCTTAGAATAAAGAAGTTTAGAATCCCCCTTTACATAGCTAGGGTTTCATTGAAACCCTAGATGAGGAGTTTAGTTGTTCATGATAGGTGAAAGCATGAAGATGGAGTTGATGGAAGCCATTAGAAACCTTCCTCTTGCCTTCAAAAAGTGCTGAATGAATGTATTGGTAAAATTGCTCTCAAGGTGTGTAACCCCCCAAAAATCATAAAAAACTAGATATATATAGTTTACAAGGTTGTTTAGAAGCCTCTTTCAATTCGTATTGCACTGAAACAACAGTTATTTCCAATCAGGACGTCTTCAAGTAATTTCGTCTGCACAGGACTCTTTAGAATACTGAAATACGCAACTTTGGTTTTTACACATATCGCGCGAGCGCGACATTTGGCACCTCGCGCGTGCGGATCGCGCGAGCGATTTATGGGGTTTCGCGCGAGCGGATAGCGCGAGCGATTTTCAGATTCTCGCGCCCGCAGACCGCGCGCGCGATGTATCTTTTTCTGCTTCTTTCTTCCTGCTTTTTCACCTTGTTCAACCTGATATACTTGCTTTCTTCTAAAACCTGATAGAAAATAGAAAATAAAGTAAACTTACATAAAAACAAGATAAAAACGACTAACAAATGTGAGTTAAGGCGTATAATTGGGATTTGTTCTCTCCCGATCATAAACTCTCCCACGTGTTTTCAATGTTGTTGAAGATGTGTTGATGACGTAAGCTTGTAAGACATCTTCTATCGTTAGGTTAGCGCGTCTGGTTTGACCGTCGGTCTAAAGGTAGAATGTGATGCTCGTTGTGTACTTATAGGTACTATCTGTCGATTGGTAGCACCTCTACTATATATTATATATATATGTATGTATATTATGACAATATTGCAATAATACTAATACACAAAAGTAGTTTCATTAATAAGCCAAAATATTGCATCGTCGATTACATAGACTTCATCAACTTATACTAACATGCATAAAACACAAAAGAAATTAATGGGACTACTAGCCTGATCAAACATATAAGATAAACTAGACCCTAAGATATCTAGCACAAAAATCTATAAGTCCAAGTTGTAAGGAAAAGCCTCCTCTGAATCTGTGGTTCTTCATTTTGTTATATGCCAAACTGGTTGTCTAACACCGTCTCATTCTCTTGACATTTGTGATGGTTATCCTTCCCTTCTTCTTCAAAGTTCATCAGCAGGACTTCATTGATGTTCTTCATTGTTTCAGAATCCTTACGGATGTGGTCCATTTTACCGCAGTGATAGCATTGCGATCCTTGTCCTTCAATTCGTCTCGGTGCTGGGCATTCGTCAAAGTGATGTCCACGATTTCTGCAGTTGAAACAACGTTGGGGTGTTTTGCGTCGGACCGATGCTGTTATTGTGTCGGACTTCCTCTTGTTCTTCATGTGTTCCTCTAAATTTCGTTGTTTCTCTTTTCCAAATCCAGCTATATTAGGGTTGGTGGTATTGAGTTGAGCTTGTCTGGGATGTCCTTCAGCAAGTTCTCCGTAGTGTCTGTCTCGAGGTGCTTTGCAGTCCTTGGTCAAATGTTTGCTCTTGCAACATATAACGTTTAGTTGGTTACAGGTCTTGGGAGCTTGATATTCCTTGGCCAGACGTCCAGGGTTTCCATAGTTGAAACAGGCACCGTGATCATTGTTTGTTGTTCCGAGTTGTCCTTGCAGTAGGGTTGGCCTGGGTAGTGTAGCAGGTTGTGGCTTGAGTGATCTCAAAAGCAATTCTGAATGGGCGATATGGAGTTGTCTGAATAACATGTCTCCGTAGTCACTCGCACTGGCGCTGTCACCAGTCTTCCATAAGCTTTGTATTAATCTTCAAAGTGCACTGGTGGGATTGATCTCCTTAGGTATCATGTTGCTAAGTCTTCCTGACTGGTTCTCTGTTGCTTGAGATGATTGAGCCATTACAGAGGTTGAGGAGATTCTGGCGTTCCTACATAAGAGTTCGTATCTATAAGGTTTCTAGCACATTTTATGCAAAGGAATTACAATCTATTACATCTCTTATGATAGTATTCAACATAATCATGGTAACTAAAATGTGATGATTGAAACGATTTAATGGATTTTATCCAAAACGAAGTTGAATCCGAAAAGGCGTATGAACTCTCACAAACAGAAGTACAACAGTAGAAAGGGCGTGATCCATTCAAGATTGAATGTAGATTTAACAATGATTGAATGGTTGATTACTATAGAAGTAACCGTAGTATCTCAAGATTCATAGGTGATGAAAGTACGTAATTGATAGCATAAGGCCTTTAACTTATGAAAAAAGAACTAAGCATTTCATAAGTGAAATAGTTCAAATGAAACCTTACTGATAAAGAATAAGGTAGGGGATGAGAGAAAACAATAAGAAGTCAAAACGCACGAAGAGTACAACATTTTTGAGCCTATAGCACGAACAAAAATAGAGAACTCATTTAGAAATATTTCAAAGGTAATAAACTTACAAGGATTAGTTCAAAGAACGATAAGTCAAAAAGAATGACTTCACAGTATTAATAATCAAATGTATTCCCAAATGGATTTTTTTTTTATCAATAATCGGATGATTAAGGTACATACTTAAGAATTGATGACTGGGGAATTTTCCAAAATTCAAGGAAATTGAATTACTCACCAAGGAGTGTATCACAATAATTATTAAAAGTAATCGGAGCCACTTTTCAAAAGACATGGATACATTGTTTAGAACAATTGGAAGAAAAGGCATAGATTTACTCACAGGGAGTTGGACGAGTAGAAGGGATATGATTACTTACTATGGTACTCGGCCATAATTACTACAGTAAAGCTTGTCTCTAATCCTTAGCTAGACCTTTCTTATCACCTATAGTAGGTCCTTACTAACTTGTCACTACTCCTACTGGATTTATCTGAGGTGTTAGACAATCTTTATATGGTTTGCCTGTGTAATGCAATATTCATACCAACTTGATTGAATTGGCTATCTGACATTAGTACTATTTCATAAGCTCAAACTGAGGGTTCCAAGTCTTGATGTATCCTAACACGGTTACTGATTCTAGGGTGCTATGGCTTCGGCGCATCTACCCATACGAATCAGGCTTTGGTGTATGGCTCTGGGGATTTACTATTAAGTTTACTACTTCTCTATTTATAGTTGCTATGGAATCCACCTTTCCAGCATTCGAAGTTTCTATGAAACTATTCTAATTGGTCTCCCTTATTGGTTCTATTTTATTTCTATTCTTAAGTAGGGTCAACTAGGTGTACGTAATAACTAATCGCAATTCTTGTCTCTTTGACAAGATATCTATGTTTAACTTTGCTCAACAGAAACTATCTTAGTATCGGTACTAGTCAGAGATATCATAGCGTTCATAACTTAATGTGTAAGACAATCAGCGAGCACGTCTAAACCTAGTGCTCTGATTCCAAAAATCCTGTCACACCCCGGAGTAGCAGAAATTAGGAGGATATAAAATTTTCCTTTCTGGTCCTATTGATTGTCTACAACACACTAGATCACAAATAGAGTAGCTTAAGCGGAAGTACAAACTAAATTTATACATTAAAAGATTACTAGCTATTACATCAAGATTTGTAGATAAAAGACAAAAGAGATTAAGGCATTAGACGCCATTTACATCTTAGTATAAATGGACACAAATCTATAAAGAACAACTAAGTCTTCTCTCTTGAAGTCGTGCCTCTAACTGGCGTAGCCATAACCTTCATCATTGTAGGTTTTCCCTTCGAATGCTTCCTCTTCATAGGCTTCTTCTAGGTAGTGCTCCTCCGGGTAGTCATATCCTGTGAAGTCTAGACGTGGGAATGTCCAGGGTGTAGTATGTCGTTAGCTTTAATAAAAGCTAAGTGAGCTTCCTAACCGAACACTCCTAATATAAAAATACGTATCCGAAAGTACATAGCGAATAGTTATGATTGTTGAATGAATTATAATGAGACCGTGCGTGAACTATGCATCATCGATATATTCGACTTCACTCGACTTAACATCCGACTCACTTGACTTTGTTACATTACCAGTGTAACGCCGTTGGCTTAGAGTTCTCGCCCAGTGGGTCGAGCTATGGTTACTTTACAATCGTTGTTTGCCTCTCCATGGTCACAGTAGTAATCTCGCTTTACAAGCTAACCAAACACTCTAGGTCCCCGGGACCTTGCCTTATGAATATCGTCGCCGATTTGCGAAACGGTTACTTTACTATCGTTGGTCGTCGCGACCGCAACAGTAATCTCGCCTTACAGGCTAACCGTGTTTATTCATTTCTCGATTTGTTCTTATCAACATGGTTTCTTTGCTATCGTATTTGCCTCTCCGTGACCATAGTAGCAATCATCGCCGACATGCGATCCTGTAATTCCATTTGATAGTACCGACTCACTACATATCAACTTTCGGACCTCCGCTGTCGACTAAATATAACTCCAAATGCATACGGACTTGGTCTCCGCGACCGTCCGACTCTATACCTGTACACGTCGACTTGACGTTACGACACTGACTTCTACATGAGGTGTTTCATATGACATGCACGAGGTACAAGTTAATTAAACAAGTGCTATTCTTGAAATACAGTACGAGCCCTAATCTCGTAGTACAACACGTTAAAGCATGAGGCAAATCAAACTGTTAATAATAAACAAGTAATAATAATAATGATAACGGAAATAAAAGTATTCGGGGTACAACCTATTAAAGCAAGGTTCATTTGATAATAATACTAATATTAATAATAGTACTAAAGATAATAATAATATTCATATTATTTACAGAATAATAATATTGACATAAATCTTCAGGGTATATATGTTAAACATGAGATTTATTGGACTACAATAATAATAAGCAAAAATATAATAATATTATTCACGGAATAATAACATGGATATTAATTTGTTCAGGGTACACATATTAACATGAAGTTTAACTAGAATAATTAATAATAATAATAATAATAATAATAATAATAATAATAATAGTAACGGAATAATTATATGGACATTAACATTTTCGGGGTACACATGTTAAACTCGAGATTAACGGCTAAGTAATAATAATAATAGAAATTGATAACGAAAACCATAATAATAATAATAATAATAATAATAATAATAATAATAATAATAATAATGATAATAATAATAAATAGATTCATAATACGGACCTAGGTTAGGGACACCCCCAAATGAGGAGGAGGGGTAGTGTATTTATAGGGGGAGGGGGAGGGGGAGCTTGGGTTTACTTAATATATATATACCTATAGATATAAAATATAACCACACACACATGCATACTCTATATATATATATATTTATTATAATGCACATACACAGAGACCACATACATACATATATTATACACATGCACACCGCTCCATAAACACACAGCACATACTCACACACATGCATATAACACCATCACATCACCACACTGCCACCCTACCACACACAAACATGCATACACACGCCACACACACCACACACGTAACACACACACACACGACACTCACTAACTCTCTCACTCTCTCTTACTGCACACACAATGCTGCACACACTCACATTCATGTCCATATGTATAATAGTGTGTAAGGGGTTGGTTGAGGAGGTATGGTGGTGATATGGTGATGTGAGGGGTGGAGTGTTGGAGGGTTTTAGTGGTTAGGGAAGTGAGGTTATGTAAGGGAGTGGGTAGGGTACAAGCATGGGAGTGAGGGGGTGGTTGGGCAACTCTCTCAAGTCATGGGATGTGATCGATGTGATTGACGCGACACGTCTCGTTAAGCGCGCGTGCATGAAGTTATGTGAAACACTAGTATTGTTATGGGTTTGCGCGTTAACCCTGTCCGGGTTCTAAATACAGTCCGAGTATAATTAACATGTGATAGAAATAAAACTTAATATAAATATAAATATTACTAACATTAATAAAATCAACGATATTTAAAAATTATAAAAGGCGTATAAATATCAGGTAGCGTCTTAAAATAGAATTTATAGGTACAATTACAATCTGGTAAATTAGAAGTTCATTAACAAATAAAGCGAAAAACATAGATATTACACATCGTGATCTTCAGAGCGAGTATTGTGTGGATTTAGCTCGAGCCATAAGGATTTTTGAGGGAATACTTTGGATTCTATGACAGATGACCTCTTAGATCGTGTTTCCTATCTTTTGGAGAAGCTGCAGAGGGGTCATGTGAATATCAACTGGTTGGCTACTCGTCTTCATTATGTGAAAGAGAGGCGTCGTTGTCTTGCTCTCAAGCGGAGTGTGCAATATTTTGAAGGTCGTCGTCGGGATTATCTAGAAGAATTGGCAACTAAAGCGAAGACGCTTGGCGACTTGTCTTCCGCACAACTTCGCATGCTCCACCTTACTAGTGCTGCTTCTCGGGCGTTTGACGAAGCTCGTTCTGAATTTGCACGAATTTTAGTGCCTCTGAATGAAAAGATCAGGGAAGTTGACGCTCATCTTCTCGAGCTTGGAGCAGATATTCGATCCATCGAAGATCAGGTGTCTATGGTCGGTATTGCCCCCAATTGGCCAACAGGCACCGATCTTTTGGGTGATTGAATTCTTTGGGGCTTCTTCGTTTCCTTTCCTCCTTTTATTTTTATCTTTGGGGCCAGTCGGGCCGTCTACCGTGATCTGTTGATCAACTCCTTCTCTCCTTTTTTTTTTTTTATTTTTATTTTTTTTAAACTTTTGGTTGGTTGGAGGTGATAAGTTTGGTGCGTCTGGTTGAGCACCTTAGTGCGTCTAGGCGAGCACTTTTGTACAGGCGGTTCGCCGCTTTTTTGTAACAAATGATATGCAATGAAGCAGGCTTATCTTTTGTTCGTGCTGTGTTCATCTTAATGTTTATGCTTTGTTCATTTGATTTTAAGGAAACGAGTCTTGTGCGAGAACAGGCTTACCTCTGGTGTCCTTGTGTTTTTATGAGTAAGTGGTGAATAACTTGAATGTAAGGAAAAAACTCAAAAAAAATCATTCACGATTTGCCATGGTGGTGGACGAGGTTCACCCCAGAGTACATGATAACATAAATGGTGCGATATGCGTGCTTACATTCATAAAATATTGCCTTGTGCACTTTTTATGTAAAAGAGCAAAAAGAGAACTATTCTAGGAATATAAGAGCTTTACCCATTTAAGGTTTAGGGTTCCTTGACTGCTTCCGTCCTCAGGGTGGGTAAGCTTGCAATATCCGCTGTCATGGACTTCTTGGACGAGATAAGGATCTTCCCATTTAGGAGTGAACTTTGGGACGGACATGCTTCTCATGACGTGTGTCGCTGCCTTCAATACTATGTCTCCTTCTTTGATCTACCTAGGACGGACCATGGCATCATACGCCCGCGCTATTCTTGCTTGATAAACTTTCAGGGCTCCTTTAGCTTTGTCCCTTCTTTCGTCCAGGTTTTCCAGTTTCGTATATCGCGTGTCCAAGTTGACTTCGCTTTGGAGTGCGATTCTAGCTGAGGGAACCGAAATCTCAGCAAGGACGACTGCTTCAGTGCCGTAGACAAGCGAAAATGGAGTGGCTTGTGTAGCACTATAACGCCCCAAAAACCAAGCCACGTGAGTGAGGTCAACGAGTCAAATAATACAATGTAAAGCACGGAATAGCCCAACGTGGACCAATTCACAATGCGAAAGCAAAGGGGAATCCAACGTGGATTCCAAAGAAAAGTCAACAAGTCAAGGGTTGACCCACAAGGACCAAACGGGTCAAATAGGGTCAACTAACATAGTTTGGTTTTGAAAAGAGTTTATAAAGAAGTATAAAGAAACTCCAAAGGTTTAAAAGTAACAAGTAATGAAGTTTGCTTTGAAAGTTTATCACTAAAGCGGTTTTTGAAGGAATACGACCAAATGGTCCTTCAAAAATTGAAAGTAGTAATTTTTCCTTAAAAAGGTAACCATGGGCTAAGAATTGCTAATAAGTGTTAAAAACATAATTTAACAAGGATCCAAAAAGATCCAACTAACAAGTTCAAGATCAACAAGGAATTTACAAATAACATCTTGTAATTCAAATCTACAAATGAGATAACGGTAACAACAATTATAATGTTTCTACCATGAACTATATCATTGGAACATTAACATATCACAAGACTTCCTCGTAATGAATCTTACAAAATGAAATGCCATGCGTCAGATAACTCTTGGGCCTGGCCCTAATCAACATTTCCTGAAAAATGGGGTTTTATAGATTCATTAAGCACGACGGCTTAGTGGAAAACATTGTAGAAATGTACTACTACTTCTAAAATCATGCTATGACATGTGGTGCAATGCTTTGCCGCCGTGGCGATGCAACTAGCCGGATGGCCAAACCGTGAGACATTCCCAACTCAGTATCCCAATCACACACTCTCACACCGGATAGTGAACCACTCAAACGTGAGTGTAACATATAAGATCTCCGGTAGCTAGCCAAATATGATCTTGCATTTTTGAATGTTTTAAGGATCACAAATAACCTTCCCCACTTCACACCCGCTTCCAGAATTTCATCAAATTACAACCCCAAACGGGGATTCCAAAGACATTCCCCAATCGTGGGAATTTTAACAATTTCATATGCCCCAAGCCAATGCCATGAATGCTTTGCCGAATTGGCGACTATGATATGCTACTAGATGCGGTTATGCTTTAACAATGTCATTTCTAAGAATACAATGACAAGAAGTAAACATGGTAGTTCATATAAAAGGTAATCATCTCATTAGGCAAATAAGAGATTTCTAACATCAATTAGTATTTGAACCCATAGAAACTCAAATAGCATTTCGGTTTAGACATGGATTCAAGTAAGCACATAAGGGCAAGTAATCATTCAATTAATCACATAGGAAGATTTCCAAAACAAGATTAATGTCTATTAACACAAACTTACACATGGCAAACCATGAAGTTAGAAATAATAGTGCACTTAAACAATGAAATCTACCTCTTGAGTATTTGAGCAAATACTCTCACCAAAAAGATCCAAAGAAGAAATTATGTACATTAGTAAATCCCATAAGCTATCAACACCTAGTTAAATAAAATCACATTTAGGAATCATAACCATGGTGAAACAAAACAACACAAACTACCTCTTAAGTTCTAGAGCAAGAAACTCAATAAATAGGAAGCCAAAATGGAAAAGGAGAGTACCCAAAGGAAGCTCTTTGCAAGGGGAACAAATAGATCTCTAATGGTCTTGACGTAAATATGCTTGAAATGTCTTCAAAATGAGCTTGAAGGTCTAGGTTTCCATGAAGTTTTATCTCCCAAAAACTAGAGAGAGATAGATGAGAGAAAAAGAAAAAGAAAATGAATGAGAGAGAGATATAGGTGAGTTATATAGGGAGAAAGAGAGGGGGAAGCTTCCTAGGGAAGCTTTAGTGGTTGGGGTGGTTGAGAGTGGTTGGGAGTGATTGAGAGTGGTTGGGAGGTGACTTGTGGGTCTCGTCCTTGTCTCCCACACACACACACCCCACACACAAATATGCAACATGCATATACACACATGTGCCAAAACAAATACCAAAGTGATACCACCATGTACCAAAATAAAATACACTGTCCCAAACCAAGACCCACATTGGTCCAAAATTACCAAAGTACCCTTTTTAAAATTCTGGGTTTCTACAAGCACGTCGCTTGGATGTTCGGTAAGCCTACAAAGCTAGTGGTAGTTGATCTAACCAATTCTTGGGAAAGTCGGTCATGCTTTTGCTTAAGATTTTGGACAGAGTTTTGTTGCTTGCTTCGGCCTCCCCGTTTCCTTTAGGGTAGTAGACTGTGGACTTGTGCTGGGAGATGCCGTATTTGAAGTACAAGCTCGTGACAGGCTTCGAGGTGAAGGGCTTACCGTTGTCTGACAGAATCACCTTAGGGATACCGAATCTGCAAATTATGTATTACTTTACGAAGTTCGCGATGATCTCCCCCGTTGCCCTTCATAGTTGTATGGCTTCTACCCGTTGTGAACAACTTTGTGGCCGCCAAGACCCAGATATTTCCATGTGATGGTGCTATGGCACCCATGAGATCCATTGACCACGTGTGTAATGGCCATGGGGTTGTTAAACACTTCAGCCCAACAGCTAGAACGTGTATGCTATTACTTGCATTTTTTTGCAAATTCTAGCGCCTCCTTCTCCATTGTTGGCCAATAACACCCCAAGTGTATGAGCTGCTGATATAGCTTGTTGCCTCCCTAGTGTTCGAATTGATGAACCTGCTGCAGGGCATCGTCTACTTCTTGGCCCGCGAGACACTTCAGCGCTTTTCCGTTAAAGCCTTTTCGGAACAGATTCCATTCGCTTACAAAGAATCATGGTGCTTTTTTTTTATTGAGGCTATGTCGATGTTCTCAGCAAGGAGAGTTCCTTCCGCGAGATAATCAATGTACGACCTGCGCCAATCGTTGTTAACTTCTATGAAGTTACATTCGTTTCGAGAGGGGAACTCTTGACATGTCGCGCAGCTTTGTTAAAGATTATTTTCTTCTTTTATCATCTCCGGCCAATAGTATCCTCTCCTCTGTATGATCCTATATAGGCTGATATTTGAATTGCCGCATGTTTGCCTATGGATTGTCTCGAGGCGGAGAACGGCCTCCTCCTTATCCATACATTTGGCTATCCATCCTCCCGGGGTTTTAAAATAGATTTCACCTCGATAGATTGAGAAATTCTTTAAGTGTGGTGTGAGTATGGACTCCTTGTTCTGTAGTTGGTGTCGGATTGGTATCCTCCAATCGCCCAGCTTATCCTCCTTTTGTGGGAGAAGCTCTGTGACCCTGCATGGGAGAGTTCTCTTGATAATCTCAATCGTAACAGATTCTCCTTCAATTTCTGCCTTTGATGCCAAAGTTACAAGAGCATCCGGGTGCCGGTTGCTTGTTCTAGATGCGTGCTTGATATCGACATGACCGTATTTGTCCAAGTATCTTTGTAATATGGAGTGATAGGCTGCGAGAGCGGATTCTTTGACGGCATAGCTCCCATTTGTTTGGTTGACCACGAGTTTGGAATCTCCCACGATCTTTATTGATCCGGCTCCCATCTTTTCAGCGGCCATGAGCCCTAAGATGAGTGCCTCGTACTCTAACTCGTTGTTTGAGCACTGGAAGTCCAATTTGAAAGATAAGTTCACTATCTCCTTTACTGGTGATGTAAGCACAATCCCAGATCCCACCCCTCTGGTAGTAGATGAGCTGTCGAAACTGAGTTCCCATGTTCCTTGCGCGGTGGCCGAGGTAGATGCATTGAAGTCGTCACCTGGGAGTTCTTCGATGATGGGTCTAGGCTCGCCGCTAGCGAATTGAGCTAATAAATCTGCTAGCGCCTGACTCTTGACAGCTGTTGGCGGCGAATAGGTGATGTCGAACTCAGCAAAGATAAAAATCCATCGTGCTATCTTTCCCGATAAAGCTGGCTTGCTTAAAAGGTGCTTAATGGGATCGCATTTGGTCATGACCTTAAGTGGGAATGCCAGGAGATAGTGGCGGAACTTCTGTGTGGCGAATATAAGAGCCAAGCAATGTCTTTCCATCGCCGAGTACCTCGCTTTTGGGGCTTGGAGGATACAGCTAATGTAATAGATAAGCTCTTCTTCTCCATCCAGCTCTTGCGCGAGCAATGCCCCTATCGATTTCGTTGTAGAGGTTAGATACAGTACTAATGGTTGGCCCTTCGTCGGGACGGTCATGGTTCTTGGTGAGGTTAATACCCTTTTGATTGCATCGAAAGCCGAGTCGTGCTGTGACGCCCATGCGAAGGCTGTGTTGCCTTTTAGTAATGCTGAGAACGGATGAGTAAGCTCCGCAAGAGCAGGGATGAACCTACGCAAATAAGATACCTTGCCTAATAAACTCTTGGGCTGCTTTGTGGTCATAGGTCGCGGCATTTCTCTGATGGCGGCGATCTTTGCTGGATCGGGATCGATGGCATGGCGATGAACGATGCATCCCAAGAATTTCCCCAACGATACTCCAAATGCGCATTTCAGCGGATTCATTTTCAGTTTGAACTTTCTGCACCTATCAAAGACTACTTGCAGGTCTGAGAAGTGATTTGCCTCTTGTTTTGACTTGACCACGAGGTCATCGATGTAGAATTCCATTATTGAATGTAATTGTCATGGAATATAGCCATCATGGCCCTTTGATATGTGGCTCCCGCATTCTTAAGTCCGAACGGCATGACTGTGTAGAAAAAATTACCCAATGGCGTTCTGAAAGCCGTCTTTGCCGCGTCCTCTGGGTCCATTTTGATCTGGTTGTATCCACTGAAACCATCCATAAAGGAAAACATCTGATGCTCTGCAGTCGCGTCAATCAGGGTGTCTACATTGGGGAGCGGGAAATCATCTTTTGGGCATGCCTTGTTCAGATCTCTAAAATCTACGCAAACACGTATTTGACCGATTTTCTTTTTAACCGGTACAATATTTGCCAGCCATGTAGGGTGGTGTATGGGTTTAATAAAACCTGATTTCAGCAACTTGGGGATTTCTTCCTTGATTTGTGTTTCCAGCTCTGGGCGGAAGACTCGAGCTGACTGTTTAACAGGTATCGTCGCAGCGAAGATGTTCAGTTTGTGTGCAGTGATACCCATTGATTACATCAAAATCAAGTTCTTATTTAACCCTATTAAAAATGTAGCATTTGGAAGTAGGGTGTCGAGTCCACAGGGATTGATACAAGAACAACGTTTGGGAGGTTTAGTAAATAATTATAATGCTCAAAAGAAATAAATAAGAAAAGATGATGAAAGAGAATAAAAATGACATTGCGTCTTGCGGCTTTTTGTTTGGTTTTTGGAGGATAAAAGGGTAAATAAATACTAATCTAAAAAGTAATAGGTTGGGATCATTCCCCCCATCTTGGGTCACAACAAGATGAAATGGACTAGTGTTTCAAGCACATTCTAAGGTAACATCTCATTGTGGCATATTATCAAACACTTGGAATGCACCAATGTGTTAGATGAAATGAGCTTTAAGATTTCCATAGAAACGGATTTGAAGCTAACGTTTGACTATCAAGGATGCATGACATACAAGATGAAGCCTCTATGGCTTCTAATCCGAATGGTTTGTCCATCCTACACTAACTAATCTACTTGGTGGACAAACCACCTATGAAGCCTTCAAAAGGTAGTATTTAAAACCCAAGAGTTTGAACAATCAAAGATGCTTGACATCAAAGATGAAGACCCCAAGTTTGAAATCCCACACACAACATTTATCAAACACATGGAGTGCAAAACACAAGGTTACATAATATTGCATATGAAATACATAGGATAGGATTCAAAGTCTAAGTTTTAACAATCATAGTTGCAATACAAATAAGATGAATCCCTTAGTTTTGAATCCTACACAAATGAACCCTAGAAATGCTATCTTATTAAATCCAAGAGCTCATGATCCACAACCTAAGTAAATCTAACTAATAATGAAAGACATAACAATATCATCAAAGGAAAAGAGATAAAAAATATACCAAGCCATTAAATCTTCAATGGAGTCTTCAAGTTTACACAAAATGAAGAGCAAAATGGAAGAAGAAGCAAGTTGGGAGAAAATACAAGATAAGATATATCCCCTTCTATCTCCCTATCTCTTTCTATTTATACAAAAAAAAAATACAATGGCAAACTTGTAAATAAAAGAGAGCAGTCATCAGCAGCCGCGGATCGATCCAAGGCAAAAATCCGGATTGATCCGCTTCTTTAATTCGCCGTTAGAATCTTCAGCGGAACACGCGGATCGATCCGTGTTGAAAATCCGGATCGATCCGCATTCGGATTTCTGGGCAGAGAGTTCTATAAAACGCGCGGATCGATCCAAGTGAAAGGGGCGGATCGATCCGCTCGGGTAGCTTTTGACTTCTTCCATTATTCCTCACAAACAAGGCCTCCAACAATGCCTCAATTACCTATAAGAAAAAGGGGTATTATTAGTAAAGAGAGAACATCAAGAAGAACAACAAACGCACAAATTCACCCATTAAATTTCCCGGTTTAAGTGATAATTCGTGTCCAATACAATAAAGAACATGTAGTCAAGAATGCAATATTGGGCACGAATCACACCCCCAACTAGCATGTTGCTAGTCTCTTAGCAACAAAGCTAACAAGTAAGAGATTCAAGAATAACCTTGTACGATAATTTATTTAAAATGGAAGATAAACCGTTTTCGTGGGGAACACGATTGCATTTAGCGAATGCAACAAGCCGTTAAACCTCTAGGTTACCCGTAGAGGCGGAGTTTTGTCTCCGGAGGGTTCTTTGAATGATGCCCACAACATTTTGTTTCCTCATGATAGTTGCCCACTATCTAACACCGACACTCAACATAGTCCCACGAATTTTTAAAAGATTTTAGCACATGACACGCAAATCCAAAAAATTCTTAAACTATCAAGATTATTAGATAAATTTCATTAAGCTCAATCTTAGATGCGTGTGTGGTGTGAAGTGCATAACTACAACTATCAAGAAGATGACAATGCTTTCATACTCCGAATTTCGTTTAACACGCGCTTTAACTCAATTCTCACTAGTATTACACTCTAAAAATGAATCATTTGAAATGGGTAATACACTCGGGGCATGCGGGCAAACAGAGTAATGGAGATGGATATCAAAGCCACGCACATGCCAATGATGAAAAACGTAAGCGTGAAAAACGAGTAAAAATTAATCTCATAAAAGATATTATTCACTAGAGGATGTGGAATAACTCTGACTACTTGTCACATCCGTTTCAAACTTCGAATCACACAACTTGAGGATCAACTAGGACCTTGAGGGAGTTGTAAAGTGGGAAAGTGATATGAGGTGAAGGACAAGGGTAAATGAAGTGAGATGTCTAAGTACAAACTTGGGATTTATTGGAATGCATGGATACAAATGACCACAAGAGATGAATCATCCACAAATATTTCTTTGAAGCTCAAAAAGAGAAGTACAATTGACTATGAAGCTCTTTTTTCTTTTTTTTTTCTTTTTTTTTTTATAATTTTTTTTTCGTTTTCTTTGTACTCTCACAACAACATGGCTCAATCCCTTTTACAACTTTACACACGCGATCTCATGCTAAGATATCCCAAAAATGTAATTCAAACGTGGATATAGAAGATGTATGGTTAAGTGAAGGAAGGGTATGTGTGGTTGAGGTTAGAAATGGTAAAAGGAAGGACCTAAAATCATTTTCTCGGCCAATGTGATTCTTAGTTCTCCACTACGATGACAGGCAAGCAAGAGTTTTGCATTCCACACAAAAAGATTCCTCTAATGAACAATCAAAACAAGAAGATGAGATTATCTACGACTTATGTATGTTTTTCAAAAAGAGAGAATTGAAGTATGTAACACTCAACAATGGAGAAAAGGATCTAAAGCTCACAAGGGTAAAGTCTCCACATATGTTTTAAACGATTTTCGGGTAATAATTGCATTAAACATTATCTTAATACAAGTAGTCATACAACGTGCTCGATAATCCAAGATTTGAACTTCATGAAATTTACTATAATCAAGATAGTTATAGAACTAATGGGATTCAACAAGTGACGCATACCAATATCGAATAAAAACTCAAGACAAGCGTCATCGCTCGGCATTAGAACGAGGCAACTATACCAAAATCATTGGAAACTATTTTTTTATTTTTTTTAAATCATCTTTTCTTTTATTAACAACCAAAACATGCTTGGAGAATTAATGGCAAGAAGAAAATGGAACATAGATATGATGGGTGAATATCTCACACCCCCCAACTAAAACATTGCATTGTCCCTAATGCAAATGGTTCGAAACAAGGACAAAAATGAGTAGGGATAGAGTGATATCACCAACACAACGAGCGATCTCCGATAAGCACAAAATGATGTTCCTGCACATGAATCACTACCGAGCGCATCAAGCAAATAAAAGAAGAAAATAAAAAGAAAAACCCAAAACACAAAAGAAAAGAAAATGGAATGATAAGGAGATGATGCGGGTGAATTTGAAGGTTAGAATGTTGATTCTACCACTAGCCCAACATGCAAAAGAGAAGAATATTCCTTCAAAAGAAGTGTTCTAGAAAGTTTGGCAAAATAATCAAACTTTGCATTACTATACTATGACTCTACTTTGATTAACATGATTTGCCCACCTTACAACTAAATTACATTAACTAAACTACGTTAACTAAACTACGTGGTGGAACACATCACATTCTCTTGGATATGAGTCAAGCATCTTAACACAAAACATAACTATCACAATAACAAGTGGTAAATTACTACACTTTGCAACACCTTTGATTAGAATGACACATCCACCCTACATTAACTAAGCTACATGGTAGACAAGTCAACTTCTCTTAGAATGACTCATGTGCAACAATACACCACTTCTATTAAGCACAACTATGTAAGAAATCACGAAAATCAATTACATATGCCAAAAATTTAAAGAACAACAACCAAAGGAGATACTAGTACCTTCCCATGCGAGACCAATGTGTCATCAACATCCTAGATAGAGGTTTAGCTCTTCAAGAGTAGCTAATCCTTCAGAACAAAGACAAAATAAAAAGATCAAATGCAAAAGCGCATATAATTAGAAACTAAACAACTTAACGTTGTCGCCAATCCCCGGCGACGACGCCATTTTTGATTACGTCAAAATCAAGTTCTTATTTAATCCTATTAAAAATATAGCATTTGGAAGTAGGGTGTCGAGTCTACAGGGATTGATACAAGAACAACGTTTGGGAGGTTTAGTAAATAATTATAATGCTCAAAAGAAATAAATAAGAAAAGATGATGAAAGAGAATAAAAATGACATTGCGTCTTGCGGCTTTTTGTTTGGTTTTTGGAGGATAAAAGGGTAAATAAATACTAATCTAAAAAGTAATAGGTTGGGATCATTCCCCCCATCTTGGGTCACAACAAGATGAAATGGACTAGTGTTTCAAGCACATTCTAAGGTAACATCTCATTGTGGCATATTATCAAACACTTGGAATGCACCTATGTGTTAGATGAAATGAGTTTTAAGATTTTCATAGAAACGGATTTGAAGCTAACGTTTGACTATCAAGGATGCATGACATACAAGATGAAGCCTCTATGGCTTCTAATCCGAATGGTTTGTCCACCCTACACTAACTAATCTACTTGGTGGACAAACCACCTATGAAGCCTTCAAAAGGTATTATTTAAAACCCAAGAGTTTGAACAATCAAAGATGCTTGACATCAAAGATGAAGACCCCAAGTTTGAAATCCCACACACAACATTTATCAAACACATGGAGTGCAAAACACAAGGTTACATAATATTCCATATGAAATACATAGGGTAGGATTCAAAGTCTAAGTTTTAACAATCATAGTTGCAATACAAATAAGATGAATCCCTTAGTTTTGAATCCTACACAAATGAACCCTAGAAATGCTATCTTATTAAATCCAAGAGCTCATGATCCACAACCTAAGTAAATCTAACTAATAATGAAAGACATAACAATATCATCAAAGGAAAAGAGATAAAAAATATACCAAGCCATTAAATCTTCAATGGAGTCTTCAAGTTTACACAAAATGAAGAGCAAAATGGAAGAAGAAAAAAGTTGGGAGAAAATACAAGATAAGATATATCCCCTTCTATCTCCCTATCTCTTTCTATTTATACAAAAAAAAAACACAATGGCAAACTTGTAAATAAAAGAGAGCAGTCATCAGCAGCCGCGGATCGATCCAAGGCAAAAATCCGGATCGATCCACTTCTTTAATTCGCCGTTAGAATCTTCAGCGGAACACGCGGATCGATCCGCGTTGAAAATCCGGATCGATCCGCATTCGGATTTCTGGGCAGAGAGTTCTATAAAACGCGCGGATCAATCCAAGTGAAAGGGGCGGATCGATTCGCTCGGGTAGCTTTTGACTTCTTCCATTATTCCTCACAAACATGGCCTCCAACAATGCCTCAATTACCTATAAGAAAAAGGGGTATTATTGGTAAAGAGAGAACATCAAGAAGAACAACAAACGCACAAATTCACCCATTAAATTTCCCGGTTTAAGTGATAATTCGTGTCCAATACAATAAAGAGCATGTAGTCAAGAATGCAATATTGGGCACGAATCACCCATGTCCAGACCTGGCATTTCAGCGTAAGTCCAGGCGAAGACGTCCGAATTGGCTTTGAGCGATTGGATGAGTTCGGATCGATTTTCTTTGCTTAAATTGTGTGAAATGAAGATCATCATGGTGGGTTGATCTTCCGCACCAGCTAGATTTATTTGTTCCAGCTCTTGTTCTTGGTTCCTCAGTCCGTTCTGTAAACATTCCGACGCTGTTTTTGGTTTGTCAGATTGGTTCAGGGCGGTGTTGATCATATTACAGCTGTGGGGGACCTCCTTGGATCGTAGGGAAGTCCCCGTGGACCGTCATAATCGATACACGATTTTCCCATCGGGTAAGCGAATGCGGTAACATTTCGGCTCTTCGTTGACTTTCCTATTGCCTTTTCCCTTTCTAAGAACCACCTCAAAATTGTCCCGCTTTGATTGTTCCCATCGTGGGATTGGTCGAGTGCACACAAACGATCTTAACCCTTCGTCCTCGTCCGCGAATTCGGTGTAAAACACTGCGTCTGTGTAGTGAGATTCGTGTCGTGCGAAGGGCGACTTCGAGGCCACGATCATGATGACCTTGCTTTTGCGCATTGGTGGTATGTGGAAGGGATGAGGGCAAACTTGTGCATCCAGTTTCTTCCCAAAAGTGTGTGGTACGCTGTATTTGCATCAATTATGTGGAACCTGGTGTGAAACCGAATGGGCCCTACGACGAGGTTGATGGTGATTTGCCCTAGACTTCGCTGAGAAGCCTTCCCGAATCCATTGATGACAATTGAGGGTGAGCTTAAATCTTGTTCAGAATATCCGGCGGTGGAGAGCACATCCAATGACATCAAGTTGAGGGAAGCTCCGCAATCCAAAAATCCTCGTTGATAATCGATGCCGTTGATTTCCACCGGCACGTACAACGGTCTATTGTGTGAAATGGTATTTGTCTGTCTGCTTCGGAGAAAGTGATTTTGGACGCGGCCTCTCAGAGTACTTGGCCTGCAAAACCTCCTACTTTCATGCATTCCTCCGCCCGTACTTTTGTGGTAGTTATCATTGCTTTGGTCGCTGCAAACCTCGCTTCGGGGTAAAGACCGAGTTGATCGTAGAATCGCTAAAATTTGATTGTTCGCATCAACATGTTAGTCTGTTTGGTGACGAGCTCTTCGTTGCTAAATTCTAGTTCTGGCACCTCATACATGGCAATTTCCTCTATTTCATCATAGTAGGATGCCATGGCGACATGAGCCTTCCTATGATGAGGGAGTGGGTTTATCTCAATGTTTTGGGAGTCTGATATTTCCAACTCCTTGTTTAAGATTTTCCTGTGAAATAAGCGTCGAAGATACCACCAATCTCGTAGTGAGTGCCTCTTGGTGTGATGGTAAGGACAGAAGTCGTCATTGGTTAACTCCTCGCGGCTTAACGGGTTATCCATCCTAGGTATTTCGATGACTTTGTCTGTGACCCATTTTTTTAAAACAGCCCTCACTTCCTTCAATCCACAAGGGAATTCGGGAGGTGGGTCTGCCCTGTTCTTGCGTGGAGAAGACGCCCTTTCATTTCTCTTCCTCTTATCGCTTCCTTGCACCGGCGATGCTGTAGGATTTCAGTTGTGCGAACGACCAAGCGCCTGAGTTGCGCTTTCTCGAATCACGTTCTGGAGGTTCCTTATTTTTTCCATGAGAGCTGAAAAAGGTGCTGATGTTCGCATTAACAAGATTGATCTTAAATCGGTGGTACATGCCATCAACGCAGATTCTGATGAGCTCGGTTTCAGGGATATCGTCGTGATAATCAATTGATCCCTCTCGGAAATGCTTAATGTACACGAGGACGTCTTCGTCTCGTCCTTGAATGATCTGGTAAGAGAGAAGCGAGTTAAACTCTCCTCTATTTGAAAGAACTTTTCATGGAAACGCTGAACCATAGATTCACAATTTGCAATGGTTCCAGGCGGGATATTGATGTACCACGTATACGCCTTGTCTGTCAGGGATTTTAAAAATTCTTTTAGGCATAGACTGTAATCTCCGTCATAGTTGGTTAAGGTTTCTACGAACCTGGCTACGTGTTCGTAGGAGTTTCCCTTTTTTTCATCGAATAGTCGAAAAATGGGGGAGCATAACCGCTGGGGTAGGGCATGGCAGCTATTTCTGCCGAGTAAGGTGGGCGGAAATCACAATGAACAGAGCCCATAAAGCGTGCACGTTCCTGCAGGAGCAGGGCTTGCACCTCTTGTTGGATTCGTAGTGAGATATCGATGGGTGCCGAACCCTGCATCTGCGGTGGGGCTCGAGTGGAGATAGGAGTGGATCCCACAGGCATTACTGGCGAGATCTGCTCTTGATTCCCACTATTCATCTCGGGCGGCAGACGGTGCCTTGTTTCAGGTGGCGGGGCGTCTCTTGTGGGAGTTTCTTTATCGCCAGAGGCTCCATTCCTTTGCGCAGTATCCAGTGATTCCAGGATGAGTTGTTGAGTGCGCTGCATATCTTGCTGGGCCTGGAGCATAGACACCTGCATAGTTTCGAACGTCTTCATCAGAACGTCCAGAGTGGGGTTTCTTGACGTTTGAGGCTGGTGGCTTTCGGCCATATCCTCGGAGGCAATGTCCTCGTTGTTTTCTTCGACTACCTTTTCGCTTTTCAAGACGGTCACCATTGTTTCGAAGAAGCTACTCCTCAGTGGAGTCGCCAAAATGTAGGTGTGTGATCTGTGGGTATGGTGGGGTAGAATGAAGTGTATGAGTTCGTAAGAGAGTAGCAGTCTAAGAATCAGTAGTGTAGAGGGAGTCTCAAGAGAAAGTGGAGGGGAGGTAAAGAGAGACAGACTAAGGACCAGTGAGTGGGGGAAGTATTCCGAGAGAAACCTGTGTCATCAATAACCGAGTGCATGCACGTGAGGGAATATTCACAGTGAGTTCATTAATGCACAGATCCCTAAGGAATAATCTCTGAAATTCTCTCTGAGTGTATGCCTCTAGAAAGTTGTGTCGTCACCTCTGAGGGTGCTGTTCCTATTTATAGCAATTGGGACACGTGCCAAGGAATGAGCGCAGTTGATGTGGCTCATTCCTATTGAGGCGTACCAAAATGCCACGTGTCGTCCGGAGACGACACAAGGAATGTCCTCGCGGTAAACTAGAGAGTTATTTCAGATAGTCTCACGAGTCTTTAGAAAGGCTTATGAAGTGTATCGCGGAATAGACCGTCGCGACCTTCCTAAGCGAACTCTGCTTTTAAGCCAACCAAGCCACATAACCTGAGAGTTCTTGATAAAATAAAGATAGATTTTACCATGTCATGGTCTAGAATGACCATGTCATGGTATAGTTCCATTGCACCAAGACCTGCCCCAAATCGAGGTCTATCTGAGCTAGGTACTACTAGGAGTAGTTTGCATGGTTCGTGAGAAAGATTGTGGGCTTGTTCTCATCGGCGCCCTGATGATCACTTTTAGGGCTCCGTTCTTATCATTCAGGCGCTGCGTACAGTGCCCTTAATTGATAGATGGACACGTGTCAACTGTGGATGCGCTTGTCAGATAGTGACACCCACAGTCTTAAATGAACAGTAAAAGAAGGATTCATGTACCAGTCGAAATATATCAGGATGTGGTTGTGGTGTCAATAGTTTCATTTGATGCATGACAGAATTTAACAGCTATTAATTACAAATAAAATAAATATAAAATGATTTCAAGATGATTTGAATACCTAATTGTGCTTCATATGATCACCTCATCAATGCAAAAAATGAAAACCAAAATTGAAAACCAAAAACCACAACGATACCATGTGAGCCCTAAGTTTTTTGTTGTAAAAAGTCAATAAATACAACGCCAAAAGCATCGTTGCAATCATCTCATCCTTCTCGAGTTCTGTAACCATTTTTTTTCCAAACTGTGTAATATATCTGTTAGCTATCAAATAAAAATTCACCTTGGTAATTATCTCGTTGACCAAGAGTATGTTATTATCAATTAGTTGGTTATTTTTACAGGGTTTGAATAGTTTTCTATCTTGATCTAGGGGTTTAGTTTTGCATAATCAAATTGAAACATTGTTATTCCATTCTAAAGTTAATTCTGGTCAACAAAACATGCCCTTTATGTACTATCTCAAATTTCTAGTGGAACCCACATTGAATACCAAATCCATTAGTCAATATCAACTAACTATAGTATAATTAGTTGTGGTAGCATATTGGTTGAAAGAGATATGTAACCAAACATAAAATGATAAAAGTTGGCAGATATTCCCTGAACATAAAAATTAATCCTCTACCATCTAATTATAGGTATTTCTTCTCACTTGTAGCCAAAATGACTTAGGTGAAATGTAAGAGAGCTTTTGCTAGTGGATTCCACCAACCAACCTAGAACTTCTAATATGGACTAATCTAATTTAGCACACTAATCATGACCTCATTTCAATCGATCAAGCCCCTTCTCAATCGATCAAAACTTGCAGATTTGCTTTCGGTCGATCGAACAAGCTTCACTTCAATCGATCGAACGTGTCTAGATATTTCAGCTTAGTTTGTGCGTTGGACTGCCACCTTGCACCTTTCCTCCCTATATATATTGAACCATTTTTCGTGTATGAGGGTGTTTGCCTAGATTTTAGAGCTTAGTGAGAGAGAGTGTGTGTGTGTGCTTGTGTTTTATATATATAAACACACATCCATATATATATATACACACACTATGTGTGTGTGTGTGTGTGTGTGAGAGAGAGAGAGAGAGAGAGAGAGAGAGAGAGAGAGAGAGAGAGAGAGAAAGAAGAAGAAGAAGAAGAAGGGACAGACAGAGAGAGAGAAGGCGAGACAGAGACAGAGGAGGAGAGAGAAGAGGCCATTAGAGAGCTCGAAGCCAAAGCTTTGCCAAACACGCCCTTAGCAAGTTCGATGACTTCTAAACTCACTCGGTACCTTTGATATGATGTTTTACAAGTTTTAGATGTAAATTAATAAACCCAAACACGCCCTAACGCTTCTGGACGTTCACTGTCCAAAACTGTTGGAGAAGATGACTCTCGAGTGATTAAACTGGGTTTAATCGATCGAACTTTCAATCGATCGAAAAAACTTCGATCGCTTGAACTCCATTTTCCTTAATCGAATGAATCGATCGAACTTAACAGAACATGGATTGTCCCTTATGTTTATTTTATAAGAGGTTCGAATGTCCAATTTTCGATTCAGACTTTCATTATGCGATTTTTGGTGGATCAGGGAAAATGTCACAACACATATAAGTACGATTAAAAATAACGGATTAACGTGATGACGTTAGATACTATGTGGTTTATGTATGAGTTCGATATCCATTTATTTCAATAAGAATAGTCAGGTCACATGGGAATTGTCATGTGTCAGTATTAGTACTGGACTTAAGTAGGTTTGATAAGTTCTAGAAATGGTACGTGGGCGGACGCCTGGTCATGATATGCTTTCACATGCGGTGGATGGTTTATATCCTTAACAAGCAATGAGCAGGACCAAGTAGTTTGGAGATAGCCAGGTAATCTATATTATATCCTTAACGAGTAGTGGACGGGTTATGTCTTTAACGAGCGGTGGATGGGAGATCACTGGCAAGAAATCGATGAGTCGTGGCAATAGAATTGATATACTGATGTTCAAAGCATTGTATCCATGATATGCGGTGGATGGGCTATATCGTTAACCAGAAGGGGATGGACTGACGAGGTGTCCATGAATGTGGTGGATGGTATATATCCTTAATGAGCAATGGACAGAACGATGGTATGTTGATTTAAGGTAAACGATTGAGTCTGTTTTTTCAGTCAATGTATGTTGGTTATCGTGTTGGTTATCGTGTCGATTATCGGTCTCATGATAATATGACGATAAGGGTTGAGTAACGACGAACGAAAAGATGTTACTTAATAGAACTATATCTTATGACTTCCATAAATTGTATTACGTTATGTAATTGATACCTAGTAAGTTTCTATTCACTCAGCTCTCAGTAAGCTGACGACTGTTATTGCCTAGACATTCTCCATTCAGACTACCCTGTTCTTAATAGTACAGGTAATGAAGCTTATGACGACGGCTACTACCCTGAGTGTAGGGATGTAAAAAAAGCCCAGCTCGATGGGCAGCCCGATGCCCAGCCCGAAAAAATGGGCCTTAAGCCTGGCCCAAGCCCTAGGTAGGGCCAGCCCGGCTCTAGGCCCTTACATCCCTGGGTAGGGCCTGGGCCTATCTTTTGAAGCCCGAGCCCCGCCCGAAGCCCAACCCGGTCAAGCCCGACCCGAAGCCCAGTCCGAGGCCCGGCCCGATCAAGCCCAGAAGCTTTCCAACAATTCATATAACAACAATGATAGGGATACACACCAAATGACACACTGTGCTTTAAATGCATGTACCCTGTGCTGTTTGAATGTTTCACACTTTTCTGTACATCACTTACACAGCACAGGGTACATGCAGTTACAGCTGGTGTGTCGATTAGTGTGTCATTTGGTGTGTATCCCTATCATTTTTGTTCATATAATCAAAATTGCAAGTGACAAATTTATAGTATTGTCAGCTTGCGAGTAAATTGAGTAATGCTATGCTTACAAAATTTTGTATCTCAAATGATTCCAAAAAATATGTAATAATGAATCTACTTTGATTGGACGATGTTTCGATCTAGGCTACATGTACGTTCGGTTTGAAAGCAACCCATAAGTTGAATTTTTAAAGGAAAAGGTTGAAAAGGTTCAAAGCAGAAAATTACATGCATAATCCTGGAAAATGTCTTTCACATTGCAAAGGAATATAATGTGAATGAACTCACAAATAACTATTGGAAGGGGAAGACCTGTCCCATCTTCCACCTATACCATCTCTCATTTTGATCACGTAATCATTTGTACTACTCTTCACCTCAGCTGCAATGAACCAAAGAGACAAAAATCAACTCAAGTCTTTAAATCATGTGGTACAACCATGCAACATTTGGGAATCAAATTTGGGAGTCAACTTCGAAAATTATAGCATTCCATACATTATAATGATCCTGTTTGGTTTGCTATTCAAAATCTGCAAGAAGTAATTGCCATGCCAAAGTAACATTTTAGTTAGAAACTGATAACGTGAACAAATTCCATCGTAGAGTAATGGGATGCAATATACAACGAAGACCCACATCCCCATTTGAACCACTAAAAATAATACAACAATAAAGTAAACCCACATAAGAATTAGATGATAGTTCAGTAGTGTCTGTGTTATCACACTTTCAAAATATCGGTTGTTGGAACCTATTTATTCATTTCCCTAATACTCAAGTTTGATATTTTCTGCAATTCACATTAAATTAACCAAAAAAAAAAAAAAGGAAAAGAAAAAAGGCACCTTCATTTATGAGAAAATCAACATTAGACAAGAGAAAAAAATCATTAGAATCAATTTCATCATCGGACCACAAGCATACAATTTGGTTGAATCTGAAGTGGGTCATTGAGAAAAGATTATCACCATCCTCAGCTATGATGTTTAAACTTCACACATTGAAAGACACTTACCACTTTTGAGAAACAAGTCAATCTTATATAGATACACTAATAAGTTGGGGATTGTTATCAAGTAATTTCAAACAGCCTGATAATTCTGTAGCAACTGAAGAACTGAATGAATGGAGAAGATGAAACTTCAAGCCGACCTTTCTCATTATATTTCCAACACACATTACACAGATTATATAGATACACTCAGATCTCAGTTGTGCTTAACAGAGAGTTAGCTATAACCACTTTCACTAAACAGAATCCTAACTAATCTAATCGTTTGCTAAGGCAGCTGAGGAAGCTTCTGGACTTAAGGCATGCTTGGCTTGAGTAGAGTCTATAACACAGCCGAAGTCAATACATATTTGGTTAAAGTACAATATCTGACTAGAACAAACACCAAAAAAAGAATACCCAATTTGCAAAATTGTATAAACCCCAATCACAAATCAAAAGAACCAAACCCGAAACAGATCTGATAGAGTAAACTCCAGAATTCAATGAGAGTCGAAAAGGAGATAGAGGAATAACGTTAATTTACCAGAATACACTGAACATGATCGTCGATGCACACAAAGCAGAACAAATAAGAAAGTGAGTCTCGAATTCTTGAATAGTAGGGCACTTGTCCTGTCCATCCCATTCATGAGTCATGAATTCCTTTTTCAAACACGAAATCGATTGCGCACATGGTGAAAGCTGTTAGAAATATTGTAGAAAATACAGCGGAAGGATTTCAAAAATTTTCTAGATCCTCACAGTGGTTGATTAATCAAACGATTAAGTAAAATAATTAATTTTATTCGTTACCTCAAACTCTGAAGTAGAAGACGATACAGTATATAGCCTTTGTCACCACAGGACCTTCACCGTTGTTCTCCAACCTTCAGATGCGTAGGAAGATGGTAGGAATCTCCCAAGCCATTCAAAGCTCTCAATATGGTGTATGTAAATTTCAGAACGTTAGTTTTTCCTAACAGATATGCTTGTATATATAAGATATGGATATAGAGATATAGTAGCACTAAACCTCTTATTTCTCTTAAATTCAAATTAAAATTAATTTAAATTTAATATATATATAAATATATATTTATCTTTACAAAAAGATAAATTATCCATATACTTATATATATATATAGAATCTGTTATATACAAACACCATACACAGCTTTAGTATGCACCCTACGGTTAGGAGCCAACGATGGGATCTGATGGCCATCCTTTTTTTTGGCTTCCAATCATATCTTAGCCAATCTGATCAACTCTAGATCTAACTAAGACTGATTAATTACAGGCACACCCTACTACAATGCAGTAATTGCACTCCAAGAAAATAGAAATTATATTAAGGCCCAACTCAATAAATTTATTTGCAAATATACCCCTCCACATTAATAAGCAACACAAGGTAAAATATTAATTGACTGTCTACCTTTTTGGTCACCTATTATTTACCACTTTTGGAAACTCTAGTTATCCACAATCGATCACGTATGGAAAGACCATACTACCCTTTTGCAAATTATTATTATTTAATTATAAATAATATATATAAAAAAAATGGTTTAGGAAAAACCCAACTGAGTACTCAGATTTCTGTGATCGAATGAAACTATCCAAAAGTTATCCAACATGGATTTTATATTGAAGATACACGTTCACAGACCTCATATACTAATCACCCAACATACCGAGGTATTGATCATAAGATCTCACTATGTAGTATATCAAAGTAATTAGCATAAGAGTGCTAAGTCCGTTTATCTCCTCAGAATTAAGAGTAATTTACAATTTAATGAACTAGATAAACAAACACTTAAGAGACAGTCATTTAGTGCAGTAATCTAGTTAGCGATCCTGTTCAACGCATCAACCACGTTAACATATAAGTTGTGAGTTCATCCACTCCAATGACAGAGTTATGTCACCCCACCATGTAGCAACTATATGTTACAGTCGTCCATATGAATTATCCCTAATTCATACTAACTGTGAACTAAGTTTCAAGTTGAAAGGAACTGATGATCATGAACTCCCGTGTGTGAATCATTTCCATACACCTAGATCATCTACAATTCAACTTGAGGACACATCTATACACTGCTCATGTATTGAAATGATACAGGTATACCCATAATATGTAATAACAATCAATAATAAATTAATTTATTAATAATAAAATGTCTTAACGAGTGGCTTTAAGGGCATACAATCCCAACATGAGTCATGAATTCCTTTTTCAAACACGAAATCGATTGCGCACATGGTGAAAGCTAGGGTTAGACTTTGGTGGAAGTTGAGATTCAAACTTGAGTATAATGCCGGAGGCTTGCCATCCGGCTACAGTGGAAGCCGAGATTCAAATCAAGTGGGATTTTTTTTTTAATCACTTCCACTGTAGCCGGATGGCAAGCCTCCGGTATCATACTCAAGTTTGAATCTCAAAGTAGTGGTCATATCTGATTCACTCGGATGCCCTAATCTCGTGAGATTAGCCGATGTGCGCGCAAGTTGGCCCGAACACCCTCGATTATAAAAAAAAATAAAAAATTTAGAGTTTTCGTTCACAGAAGAAAGCAAAAAGTCGACGTGGCGTGGCTAGCAGAAGCCATGTATGTGCGAAGAGACAGGTGATATGTGGAAGAACAACTGAGAAGCCAACAAAGAACTTTTGCATATAAGTGGAAGAAGAAACGAAAAGCCCAAAAAATAGTTAAAATAACCAAAACACCAACCTGAACTCTCCATATACCATCACAACAATGCCTAGCAAAGTATATAAGAGGGGCAAAATGGTAACATCATTGCTGAATAAGCAGTGGTGAACAGTAAACAAAACCTCTTCTTTTATATAGTTATTAGATTATATTAGATTAGATTTTTTCAAAAGTGACATCTCTAGTAAATCATAGTACCTTTTGTACGAAATGTAATTATAAGAGCAACAAAGAGTAATAATTTACACAAAACTGATCTGCATGAGTTACGTCCGGTTAGGGGTGTTAACGAGATGATTCGCTCACTAAGGACTCGTGAACATGTTCAATAATGGCTCGGTTCGGCTCGTGAATACGTTTGATTAAGGCTCGTTTGAGCTCGTGAAAAAATTTGTTAATAGGCGATGCTGACCTTTCTATATATATATATATACATACATTTATTATAAAACTATATAATTTTAGAGAGAGAATAAAAAACCTCATAGCTTATAAATTGACCTCTCTCTATATATATATATATATATTTTTTTAAACTATGGTGTAGTTTTTTTTACAGAACTCGTAAAAAAAACTCATGAAAAAGATATAGGTCACTTGAAATTAAGGTTCATAAAAAAGTTTGTAAAAAAGCTGGAGCTCTTCGTGTATCTACCTCGAGCAGTACTTCTCTCACTTTCTCCACATTTTTCTCTCTCCTACTTGCATTGACATGGTGGATATCGCCTTTTTAGTCTGACAAACCAATTCTTTTTGCAATTCAATGGAAATGGACTACGAGTCCATCGAAAAAATTTGTTGTGGCCCAAAGCAGTACAATATTTTGCAATTGAGTCGTAAAAACATAACGTGTTACCAAACAGTCTTTAGCAATGCCAGTAGGGGTGCCCCACTTCCCAGTGTCATCTAAACAAAGTGGGGCCTCAAAACAGCCACCATGTAACATGTTTGAGCTCTATCCTCAAAGCCAGTCCATACCAAAAGGCACAAAACCCTAAAACATCAAACCCCTAAAATAACCCAAAACCAGCCGAAAACCTATACCCCAAAATCTTCATCACCATCCCCAAAAAAAACCCTAAACTCTGATCTCAGACATGAGAAGTCAATTGCGTTTGCTTCTTCTCCGATGTCACAATCGATCTCAATCTTACATTTCAAGGCACGCCTCTCACTTCCAGGTACACCACTCTTCTCTTACCTTTCGTCCCTTTTCTTCACTCCTCCACTCACGTGCACTTCACGTGTTCTCGTCACCCTTCGATTCTCAAAACCCTAAATCCCCCAATTTTCGATCTTTCTCCTCGTCTGAGCTCGCTGTTGAGCACAAGGACTCAGATCATGTTGTTGTATTGACCGACATTTTCTCTAAACCTGCATTAACTAATGATGAAATTAAGCTCGAGTTAGATTCGAATTCAATCGTTGTTAGCTACGATTTGGTGTTGAGAGTTTTGAAAAATCGCGATATGGCCCCCGATGTTGCCATTAGGTTTTTCAATTGGGTTTTGGAGAGCGATGGTGAGCGGTTGAGCTCGAAGTCGTATAATTTGTTACTGGGTATTCTGGGTGCAAATGGGTATGTGAGTGAGTTTTGGGATTTGGTAGAAATTATGAAGAAGAAAGGGTATGGAGTGTTAAAGGGAACACATGTTAGGGTGTCCAAGAAATTCGAGAAAGAAAGACTAAGTACTGATTTAGAGAAGTTAAATGAACTGTTTGCATCGGGATCGGTGGATGATTCGATTGAAAATTTGTGTTCGAGGGTTTGTAAGGTGGTTAGACAAGAACTGTGGGGCGACGAAGTTGAAAAGCGGTTGCGTGATTTGAATATATCATTTTCCAATGATTTGGTTGTGATGGTTTTGGAAAAACTTGGAACAGAACTGAATAAAGCTTTGATATTTTTTCGGTGGGTTGGAGAGAGTAATTTATGTGAACATGACGAGAGGACTTACAATGCTATGGCAAGAGTATTGCGTAGAGAGGAGTGCATTGAGAAGTTTTGGAGGGTGGCTGAAGAAATGAGGAGAGCAGGTTATGAAATGGAGGCTGAAACCTACGTTAAGGTTTTGGGACAGTGGGTTACGAGAAAAATGATCAAAGATGCCGTGGAGTTGTATGAATTTGCAATGGGTGGTGCGAATAAACCTTTGGTGCAGGATTGTACCTTTATTTTGAAAAAAATAGTGGTCGCTAAGGAGCTAGATATGGATTTGTTTTTGAAAGTTGTGAAGGTTTTTACGGAGGGGGGGAATGTGTTGACAAATTCAATCCTCGATGCTGTTCTCAAGTCTCTAACTAGTGTTGGTAGATTCGGCGAATGCAACAAGATCTTGAAAGCAATGGAGGAAGGTGGTTTTTTACCTAGTGATGATACCTTGCAAAGTAAAATTGCCTTTGGACTTGGTAGTGATGGGAAAAAAGATGAAGCGAATGAGTTTATGGATAACTTGGAAGCTTCTGGGTGTAAACCAAATTACAACACATGGGTATCTTTAGTTGAAGGGTATTGTGTAGCCGGTAATCTTGATCAAGCCTCTGTTTGTTTCCAAAAAATGGTTGATAAGGAGGGACCCGCTTGTGCTGGGTATGCATTGGCATTGTTGGTTAATGGATATTGCAATAACAATAGAGCAAGGGATGCGTATAAACTTCTCTCTGATATGGTCAATGATAAAGAATTAAAAGCATGGCGTCCTACATACAAGGTATTGATAAGAAAGTTGTTGGTCCAAAGAGGTTTTAAAGAAGCTTCGAGCCTTTTGGTGTTGATGAATAGTCAAGGTTTCCCACCTTTCTTGGATCCTTTCATCGAGTTTATTTCAAAGACCGGAACTACTGATGATGCTATGCTGTTTTTGAAATCGATGACCACAAAGAAGTACCCATCTACATCTGTGTTTCTTCAAGTATTTGATTCGTATTTCAAGGCTGGTAAACACAACGAAGCGCAAGATCTCCTTTCTAAATGCCCAGGATACATTCGAAATCATGCTGATGTTTTGAATCTCTTCTTTTCCATGAAGTCTGAAAAAGTTGCTTCTGATCCTGCTGTAGCTGCTTAGAATATCTTGTATTGTATTTTGTGAGGTTGAAGTAGATGGCATTTTGTAGAAATTTTGGGTATGAAAAATTTTAATTGTCCCTCTTCAAAATTTGTTGGTTTTTGGACCATACTGGATGTATCTTTTGCTACAAATGAAATGAAAAGGTATAAATCTCTCTCTCTCTCTCTCTCTCTCTCTCTCTCTCAGGAGATGCCTTTTCTTTTGTGCGGCACCTTGGTCATTGGTGATGAATGAAGGCGCATTCTTATTTTCTAAAAGCACATCTAGGCTACATGTACGATCGGTTGGAGTTAAAAATCTGTAGGGTAGCTTGTTCAGGTTTTTTGTGATTGAAAAACTTCCTATCAAGTACTCCTTGGAGTTCCATAGCTTTCGCCTTGTGCTCTGTTTGTTTTACGTAAAATGTTTTCAGAAGAATATGTTCATATTCCAAATTATGTTTATTTTCTAGAAAACATTTTACATTGAAACAAATGTAGCGTTAATGTGCTACTACTGAGTTGATCTTCCTTCATGTATGTAGATATAAATATTTTTCTTTTTTTGGTATGCTTTGCTTTCATTGATTCGCCTTTTTCCTGTCTGCCCATTTTCTTGGAGTGGTTTCTCAGAATAGTTTGTTCTCCATTGTTTTAGCATGAATTGTTCCTCAATTCCCTGGACATTTGGATTGTCTTCTTGACATTTACTTTTCCAGTGATGATCTGCCGTGTTTGGAAGCTAAAGGGCCAGTCAAGTAAACTATTTGATTTAAACATCATTCTTGAGATTTTTTAGATCTTTGTCAATTAGACGGCCAGTGATTCAACGAGAATGTTCATCGATTATAGCAAACCGTTAAAAATTGGTTTGTGTTGCAGTCTTGTAAGTTTGTAAATTGCATCTGTTTTGCTCTAATTTTCAATTTAACTTTACTTCCCTAAGTTGGGTGGTAGAGTTCCCTATGGTTTATGGTTGAGTGGTGAAACACTGAAACTGACTTAAAATGTTGTAGGGTCACAACTGTCTTTGATTTGCTTACTATTGCTTTAGTGAAAATTACAGTGTTGGGTTCTAATTTACTGGAGCTTTGAAGATTGCTGAGAATCAGATTCATCTGCAAAGGGTGGAAGTCATTTGGAAGGTTATGTTGTATGGCAGCAGTATTAAATGAAGGTTATGTTGTATGGCAGCAGTATTAGTATATGGCCGTTTGACACAGCGTAGTCAATTTAATCGCAAAAAAAAAAAAAAAAATTACTGCTTTTGACCAAAAGCTGCCCAAGGTAGCTTTTGGTTTTACTCAATTTTCTTGCTATTGTATGACATAATTTGGTTTGCTATACAGTTTTATTTTAGCTTTTCAAATTTCATAATTAGTCGTAAACTCTAAAAGTTGTTGCCAAAGGCACTCTATATCAAAAAAGGGCTTAGATGTATTTACTGTATAGATCAGATTTTGAGTTACTGACTTGATATAAAGATTTGAGAGTTCCCTATCATTGGTCTTCCGTTTGGGTCAAGAATCGGAAGGCCCCCATCTCCACTGCATGGATGTCCATTGAGCTTATAAGAATACTGTTTTCTACACGGTATTTTGCTTGCATTCGATTTTTTAGCACAAGGAAATGTTGATGTAGAAGTGAGTTTTTTTTTTTCCCTTTTGGATAAGGGTCCGCTTGGATTAGCTGTGGCTTTTGCACTTCAACAGAAAAATCAGAAATCCTGATTACAAGTCCAAGGTGGGAGTGAAAAATATAATTGAAACTGATAATGCTTCTTGAGCACCATTTGAGTTGCTTAAGCTACAATGTGTTTTTGAAGCTCTAAAATGTTTCATAAGAATGATCAAAATAGCATAATGAGTTTTAGGTTCCATAGGTACCTTTGAGTCAAATGGGTAATTTAGAAAGTGATTCTAAACAGAACCCAAGTCTACTTGCAAACTCTCGTATGTTTGTTACCCCCACCCCACCCTCCTCTTCCCCCTAGCACATGTAAGCAAAAGGATACAGAGCAATCATTAATTTGGACAATATTTCAATCAGTTCAATGTTTGGTAAATCTATTGAACTTGTACCAAAACCATATATCTGGGCTTGAACATAAGTTCTAAAAGGTTCATCATCTTTTCTTTAGTTACTACAAACAAGATAAGCATTGGGTTTGATTTATGCCAACCATACAACATATAAGAGTAAAATGCCTAATCAGTATTCAATTGCATTCAGAGAGAGAGAGAGAGAGAGAGAGAGGAGTGACGACTTTACTTGCAAATGATTTGATTTTAGAGGGAACCGACTAATAATAATCAGTGTCGAAATCCGAGTCAAATCCCGAGTCGTTGTAGCCGGAATCGTATCCCGAATCACTGTAGCAGCCATGATGATGAGCCTTGGTGAGATGATAGGCTATTGGCAAGGGTAAACCTCCCACAATGGCATTCAAAAGCCCAATCGTACCTCTATTCATGAGGCGTACTAATGCGTTTTCTTGTCAGCACCCAAGTGTAGATGATCGTTCGTTCGAGTAATAAAGTTCTGATAAGACCAGATCGAACTCACAGAGAATGATAGGAATTAACTATTTTGTGCCCTAAAAAGAAAATAAAAGATGAAAGTTCTTTGGGGATTTTCCTAAACTACTAATTCTTATGTTTTTTGTAAAACAATTAACTAAAAAGCTATGATAGGGGTAGTTTACACTAAAGATTTAAACATAACAAAATAAAATGATTAGGATGCTAGTAAGAAAAGGAAGAAAAAAGAGACAAAAGCTAGATTTACTCATACATGAGAAGAACTTCTTAGATTTTATTCTAAATCGAAAGATGAAATAGTATAAACATTTAAGCTAAGCTATCTAGAAATAGCAAATATTAATTAACTTGGGAGAAATAATTTAAAGGGATTGAGAATATGCAAAGCAACGCTAAATCACACAACTTTTGTGCTTTTGGAAGGGTTTGTAATTTTTAAATAATCAAGTTATCCTTTGCTTGAAAATAAACTTATAATAGTTGAATTTATATCAAGTTTGTCATGTTTAATATAAAACGAGGACATTTATAGTTTAAAGAAAAATTAGGAGGCAATCGGGCAGTAGCCAGGTTCGAAATCAAGCCCGCGGACGTGGGTTACTCGGCAGTCAGTCCCCACCACTCAGTCCACTCTGCCGCTACACGATTGCCTATCCATTAATCGATATAAATATATATATATATTTATACACACACACATACTCAAAACATAAACTTTATTTAACAAATTTTTTTGTATGCTAGGTATTTTTAGGACAAGTAGCATATTTGATAATTCATAAAATTAGGTTTGTGTTTCAAATATGTAATTCTTGAGATCCAATATAAGTATAGTCCATAAATATATTAAAATGCATAAACCATAGTTATATGTTATCCAGAAACAGTAGAACAAACTAACTATTCAAATCAGCCGAATTAGAGATTAGTGCACAAAAGTTGTGTTTTCGAAGTTTTTATTTTATATTCCCAATTAGAGGTCTAGCCTAACATGTTTGGAATTAAAACCTATCATCAAAATAAATTTAAAAAAAAATAATATAGATATACATCATCACCGTTTTAACTAAATTTAGTATCATAAGAGCAAGAAAGTAGTAATAACTAAAATTAATACACTTTTTCTTCACTAACGTGAGTTGAGATTGAATTCTTAGAATCTGCAAAATAACAAAGTTTTAGTACAACTAAGCTAATAAAACGTAAATGAACTGAAATATTACATCAAAATTAGATACTGAACCTTCAACCTTGATTTCTTTCTGAATCACAGTGGATGAACTCCAAGAACACCATCAAAATCAAACCAAATCTAGAATTTAATTGCAAATTCTGTCATACAGTGAATGATTTTTGTTACAAAAACTTGAAATTTGTGGCTTCAATCTATAGTAAAGAGGTTCTACAACTACTAATTAATAAGGAAACATCAAGAAAACTAAAATTTGAAAACTTATTTTCATACTGTAAGTAAAGTTTTGTTACAGCACTTGGAATTTGAAATCAAAAATTACAATAAAGAATTTTAGAACAAGAACAAGTGAAAAAAAACTTGAATTTCTACTCCTAAGAACACTCATAATGGTTGAAGCTCACATGGTGATTTTGTCTATGGAAGTTCTTGCTAGGCTCTCCCTCTCTGTGTCTTTCCTTCTTCGCCGAATGATGGTATTTATAGGCGAGGATGCTTCGTCTTGCTGATTGAAGGAGAAGAGAAATCATCAATGAGATTGTCACTCTCTAGGAATAACCATGGAGCTGAAAATGAACTTCCTCCATTTTTGTCAATTTTCGCACAGTTTTCCTCTAACACCAGTATTTCATATGTTTGCTTGATCTGATATGATATATTGAGATCATAAGGATCGATCCTCTTCAATTCTAAAGAGGATCACTCGGCCTATGTGAAACTTGTCCCCCAACCGCCTTCTCGTCGTCACCAACACTAGCAGGAGGAGCATTAGCCAAAATAGAAATTATCGACCTACTACTAACAATTATTTTTTTCGCCACCTTGCCCCCAACCGATTTAAAATGCTTTAAACCGAGATGGTCAAAGTAACCAACCTCTTGATTTGTAGAGGCATCATTGGCCACTTTTGGCTGTTTAAATTTTTTTGCGGCCTCTTGAAAAATTGTTTTCGCGACCGCTACAATGGATTTCCGTATCTCTTTAAGTGGAAGAGCATACTCTTTCTGAATACGAATTGTTTTATTGAATACTTTTTCAAGGTGCTCACATGAATCAATAATCACCGCTTGGTTGCTTTTCTCGAGCGGTGAATCCGATTTACTACTCGGCTCCTCTATCCACTTATTGCTTAAAAAATCGTCCATAGACATGAAATTGTCTTGCCCCCCCAAGGAGGTGGATCGTCAACTCCACTTGAGGCTTTAAGAGGCCGATTTCATGGCTAGAAAATAGTATGTCGACCTTAAGACAGTCAATCTCAGCATCAAGATGACTGATTTCATCATCATATCGGCGTGCTTCACAAGTATGCGGATAAAGCGAATTCCATGGCTGCACAACTACTTGTTGCCATAACTCGCAGCAAATTCTAAATTTATCGTTGTTGAGACGATAAATTTTATTTTGAATTCGATCAATGGCCTCATTACGCCAACGAATTTGATCGTTGTAGAATTGTATCCATGCTTCACGAAACATCACTCGACTGTCCCACCAGGCATGCCAAATTGTTTGGCTAAAAATTAAATTGACCGGGCATGCCAGGGGCTTTGTACGAAGGCCCGAACGTGTTACCAAAAATATCCCTAAGTGTATTTGAAATGGATCGGGCAATGTTGGGAAGTAGGGATGACCCTTTCCTTGAGGTCCAACCACTCTGATGCGAATAATTTGGTTGAGTGATGAAAACAATTGCATGAATGGAAATTAGACAATAAAATGGAAAAGATTGCTATTGACGAAAAGCATATTACAAAAGATGGAGAAGAAAAACAGTGGAGGAATTGAAGTACTATAAAACGAAAAAGGAACAAGGCACATAGGATTAATTACATGAACTGGCACATGGGCTTAATTACATGAACTGTGAGAATGCAAGAAAAGAAACACAAACAAGCAAGGCACTAAGTATCGAGTACACGGCTAGAAGGATAAACAAGAAAAGGAAACCAAAGTGAGCATTGAACTGCTTTAAGTCGCAGGGGGCTGTGGCTGTGTGTGAGCAAATCTTCATGATGGTTTTCATTGTGTATATATAGATGTTAAATGTAACTTCCCCCCTAATGTAACTTCTCCACTATGTTGGTAGTTTCTCCACTACTCCCATTAATCCTACTAATGTGTGGTTAACCTCCCACTTGTAAAACTAAATAACCGGTCATAATAAAAAATGCACTTTTTATATTAGGGTGTAAACACCAATATGCCCTTAGAAACAATAGAATAAATAAACAAATAATTGAAAATAATAAATGGTATTTTTGTCACCTCTATTCCCCTCTCTCTTCGAAAAAACATAGCACTCCTTTTCATTACCACAACAAGAAGATGCATCAAGCGCGAGTGAAGTAGACAAAAGGTACTAGCATGTGCAGAAAAGACGTGCGACTCCCTCATTCATGATTCTAGAAAGCCAGATTCAAATGTGGGTAGTATAGGATTGGCCAATAGTATGCTAGTTGTTGTACCAATTGGTGCACCTAAATAACACAAAAGGCAACAATTCCAGAGACATTTTCTGAAACTATCTCTTAATTTTGAATAGAATGTCTCTAAAATTATCTCTGAAATTTCAAAGATATTTTAGAAAGTGTGTATAAATTTAAGAATGACTCGGAAAAAATGAGACACTACTTAGAATTTAGAGACATTTTTATAGAATGTATTCATTTTCTTCTATTCTTCTCTTCTTTTTGGTGAAGTTTTGTCCAATTTTAAGTCAGATCTTAGATTTTCAGGGAGAGTCTCGAGAACATCTTTGAATTAATAAAATGTCTCTAAATTTTCAAAGACATTCTCAGGGTTTTAGAGATATTTGCTCAAAAAACACAAAAACAAAGACATTCTCTTAAAGTCTCAAATTTTTTAGATACATTCTTGAGAATGTCTTTGAAATCACATAACTCTTCAAATATGTCTCTAGAATTTTCAGATTTAAAAGCATTTATGAACCAAAAAAAAAAATTGAAGAAAACCAATGGGAATAATTTCTAATAATATTATTCAAGCTATGAGGCTGTTTATATACACAAACACAGCTACAAGTTTAGGAAAGAAAACCAGAAAAAGGAAAGAAACAAAAACAGGAAACAAGATCACCAAATCAAATCACAATCAAACCACAAGATAAGATCCTAATAAATTCTAAGTTAACTGAAATCTTATCCAGGGAATAATGATTTCCAACACCCCCCCTCAAGCTGGAACTGGAGCAAAGATATCAAGAAGACCCAGCTTGACTAATGATGACTTTAGGAGAGAGGGACACACAGACTTAGTAAACATATCAGCTGTCTGATTAGAAGAAGGCTCAAACTCTGGGACGATAATTCCTGCTTGAACCTTTTCTCTAATGAAATGAACATCAACTTCGATATGCTTAGTATGTTCATGAAGGACTGAGTTAGAGGAAAGCATAAGTGCAGATTTATTATCACAGAATAATGTAGACGAGTCCACAATTGGATACCCTAACTCTTTTAGTATTGAACGTAACCAAAGGAGTTCACATGTTCCTTGGGCCATAGCCCGATACTCTGCCTCTGCAGAAGAATGAGAAACCACGGCCTGATTTTTACTCTTCCAAGAGAGAAGATGACTACCATAAAAAGTACAGAAACCAGTCGTGGACCGACGATCACTTTTGGAGCCAGCATAGTCTGCATCAGTAAAACAAGATACTCTTGATTGAATTCCTGCAGAGTAAAAAAACCCCCGAGACCTGGACACGTTTTGAGATACCGAAGTATATGATTAACTGCATCAAGATGAGAAGAGCGAGGTGCATGCATGAATTGGCTCACAACACTCACAGCAAACGTGATGTCGGGTCGAGTATTGGCCAGATAAATAAGACGACCAACAAGTCGTTGATACACCGATGCATCAGGTAGAAGTTCCCCAAACTCATTTGACAACTTATGATTTGGATCCATAGAAGTAGAGGCTGGTCGACATCCCATCATATCAGTATCGTTGAGCAGATCCAAAGTGTACTTCCTTTGAGACAATGAAATTCCTTGATGAGAACATGCAACCTCTATCCCAAGAAAGTACCGAAGAGGGCCCAAGTCCTTAATATCAAAGGACTCACCTAGAGCTTTCTTAACTTTGATAACACCTGGAGCATCATCCCCTGCAATAATGATATCGTCCACATATACTAAAACGATGACAAACCGGCCATTAGGACGACGATGAGTGAAACAGGTGTGATCAGAATGACACCGAGTAAATCCCAGAGAAATAATAACACTGCTAAAGCGATTAAACTATGTTCGAGGAGATTGTTTCAGTCCATACAAAGATTTTTGCAGGCGACAGACCTTCCCTGAATACTCCCCCTCAGCTCGAAAACCCGGTGGAGTAGATAGTTTCATTCAGATCAACATTCAAAAATGCATTCTTTACATCCATTTGATGTAAAGGCCATGAATGGGAAGCTTCCAGAGAAATAATAAGGCGAACAGATGTCAATTTAGCCACTGGTGCAAAAGTAGTATTGAAGTCTTTGCCAGGTATTTGAGTGAACCCTTTAGCCACGAGACGAGCCTTGTATCTTTCAATTGTACCATCTGCCTGATATTTCACACTGAATACCCATTTACAACCAACTGTTTTCTCACCCTGAGGCAATGAAACAAGTTCTCAAGTCTGGTTACGTTGAAGGGCATCCATCTCCAATTGCATGGCAGCCACTCACTGAGGATCCGGAAGGGCCTCATAAACAGATTGAGGGATAGAGGTGGAGTCAACATGACTGAGAAATGCAGAATAGGAACCTGAAAGACCTTTATAAGAAATATATGCGCAATGGGATGATTAGTACTGTTAGAAAAACTATAATGATTAGGAGGCCTACGAATTCTAGAGGGATATCTAGAAGGTAAAGAAGAAGAGTCATTACCAGATTCCGGCAAAGATATCGGCATGGGAGTCTGAGCAGGAGGGCGACGAGAGTACACCTGAGCAGGAGTTATGGTGATAACAGGAGGAAGGGTGGAGGAAGCCTCCAGAGAGGAATAAAACAAGGGAACCGGTCGTGGAAGCAAACTTGAATCTTCTGGAAGGTTAGGAAGAGGAGAATCGGAAACCTGTGAAGACTCTACAAAATAAGGAGTGTCTTCCATGAAGGTTACATCCATAGAGTGATACATATGACGAGTGGTGGGGTCATAACAGTGGTAGCCTTTAGACATAGTGGAATAGCCAAGAAAGATGCATCAAACAACGTTATTGTCTAATTTAGTGCAAGAAGGGCTTCGATTCTGGGCAAAACATGTGCACCCAAAGACACGAGGTAATATCGAAAAAAGGTTTTTTTTTCGGGCTGGAGAAGTTACAGAGGTGCTTTTCCTTGTAGGACACGACTTGGAGTTCGGTTGAGGAGGAAATTGGCAGTAAGGACTGCCATATGCCAGAAATATTTAGGAACATGCATCCCACATAAGAGACACCGAACAACAGACATGATGGAAAGGTTTTTGCGTTCCGCCACACCATTCTGCTCTGGGGTGTAAGGACAAGTGAGATGCTGAAGGATACCTAGCTTATGAAGGTTACATAATAACGATGCCCAGACATAGCAGTAACAGGAAAGGGCCCCCATATATCAGAATGAATAATATCAAATGCACATGGTGCACGATGCATGCGAGGTATGTAGCTAGAACGAATATGTTTTGATAATTCACACACCACACAATGAAATTTAAACTTATGGTAGGCTTTATTTAATAATGGAAAAAGTTGACAAAGATACTTAAAGTTTGCATGGCCCAAGCGGGCATGCCACAAATGTAAAGACTCTAAAGAAAAATTTAAAGACTCGGATTCAGGAAAAATAGCCGCCTGAAGACCAGATGACGACACATACCTACCAGGAGAATCGCCAAAACAGTAGAGGCCATCCCGCTCATATCCCCTGCCAAACATCTTCTTCGAAATCTGGTCCTGCAAGAAACAAGAACAGGGTAAGAATAGAACAGCACAATTAAGGGATTTAGCAAGACGACTAACAGAAATGAGATTATGAGAGAAGGTGGGAACATGAAGAATAGATGATAGCGTAATATTTGGAGAGAGACAAACATCGCCTGTACTTTTGACATTAAGAATAAACCCATTAGCAATACAAACAGACTGAAATTTGGGAGCACTGGAAAACGAGAATAAGGATGACTCACCAGTCATATGTTCATTGGCCCTGGAATCCAGAATCCAAGAAAGATTTCCAGACCTAACATGAAGAGCAGTACTAGGAGTACCTGAGGCCAAAGTTGCAGTAGGAGTGGTGCCAGAGAGAGAACCTCACTGAAGGAGAGTCCCTAGTTGAGATTGAAGCTGTCCCATCTGAGCCTGGAGCTCGAAAAAGTCTGGAGTAGGAGCAGGAGTGGTTTCTGCAATAGCCGCAGTGCGAGATGGAGTCTTCCCTTTTTTGCGAGCATATTTTTCTCGCAATTCAGGGTGAAGCTTAAAACATTGATCTTTAACATGACCCAGAGTATTGCAGTGAGTGCAAAATGGGTGATTACCTGATCCAGGAGGACGAGAAGCAGTGCCAGAAGTGGCGGCAAATGCCATATGTTCAGGTACTGGAGATGACTCTGGTACGGGCTGAGGTTTAAGAAAACGACGGCGGCGCTCATCACCATCAATAGTAGCAAATGCCTCAAATAGAGAGGGCATAGGAGATGTATTTAAAATCTGAGTTCGAAGAGATTCAAACTCAGGTTTTAAACCCATTAGAAACTGGTAGGTATGCAGGTGATTGAGACGTCGCAGGGAAATAGTGGCAGCCTCAGCGGGAAAATCACTAAGCATGTCACGCCCCGGAGCAGCATAAATAGAGAAAAATAAATTTCCTTTATGGGTCCATAGGGAATGACAAGTGAAAGTCACTAATGTCCACACCACACAATACTAGTCCAAACAGGAACAGTAAACAACTGAAATATAAACACGGTTCTATCTATTACAAACATCAGAGTACGGTCCACCGGATCACAACAGGTCTGGAGACAACATATGCCCAAGTACCCGTTAACTACAAAGTACAACAGTAAAAGGAAAAGTAGTAACATAAACTACTATTTATCTTCAGGTCTTCAGCTGGCGTACGGATAGTCATCAGCCTGGCCAGCAACAGTGGGGCCATCCTCTACGTAACTCCCTTCAGGGTAATCGTTATTGCCATATGTTCCGTCATCTGCATTGTAAAGGACAGGGTAGTCTGGACGGGGAATGTCCAGGCAATAAAGGCCGTCAGCTTGTTGAAAGCTGAGTGAGTACTAACTAACACAGTCTCATAGAAATGACATAATTACCATTATGAACAATATATGACAGTGATACTAGATATATTCCTTACTCGTTTATTCAGACATAGCATTAATCGATTCTTATCAAATCCCACTCTAAGACTGATTCTACGAAAATCCCAACTGACTATCTCGAACTGATTATATCAGCACAACATATCAGTGCTCTTGTTCACCGCTATACCGCTTTTAAGAACTCTTGCGAGCACCCATACATCGTTCTCATATAACGACTGGTCCATGGATATACCCATACTCTTGTTCACCGTTATACCGCTTTTAAGAACGCTTGCGAGTACGATACATACACAGCTCTGGTAAATATAAATCATGGGCGTGCCACAAATACTCTTGTTCACCGCTTTTAAGAACTCTTACTGTTCACCGCTTTTAAGAACGCTTGCGAGTACTGTGCACCCATAATTCTCACGATCCTGATCAAATCCTTGACATACACTTTATCGGATCCAACCTGAGCGAATCATCAGCTCAACATACAAATCCTCTTACTGACCCACTTCTCACTTATCCAATACTACCCAATATTATCATTTCAAACTTACTCGTTATCGCGTCGTACTATTACTAGCGTTCCGAACCCGACTACGTTACTCACCATGTTATCTCAATCTCGTTATCGTATCCCATTACCTCCGTAGTCCATAATATCGCATAATAGGAATATGGAACAGCAATTAAACAACTACGCATTATGAATTATAACTGAAAGGAAAACATTCATGTTCTGCTCAGGTTCGATCGATTGAAGTCTTCTCGATCGATCGAAGAAAAGATGTTCGATCGATTGAAGTCTTCTCGATCGATCGAAGTGAAAGTGATCTCGATCGATTGAAGTCATTTCGATCGATTGAGACTTAGTGATGTTCGATCGATTGAACTCAGTTCGATCGGTCGAACTTCATCTTCCCCAGATTCTGCCAGTGAACGTGCAGAATGTGCTAGGGGTGTTTGGGTTAAAATTAATAAGTCCAAAACATGTAAAATATCATAACTAAGATACCAAGTGAGTTTGGAACTCACCGAAAGTTGATAAGGGCGTGTTTGGCTAAGCTTTAGCTCCGAAGCTTTAATGGCGGCCTCTCTTTCTCCTCTGCCTTGTCTCTGTCTCTCTCTGCCTCCTTCCCTCTTGTTCTTCTTCTTCTTCTTCCTCTGTTCTTCTTCTTCTCCTCTGCTGAGTATATATATATATGTGGTGTGTGTATATATATAGATATATATGTGTATATATATGTATCAACACACAAGCACACACTCTCTCAACTCTCCCAAACTTCAGCAAACACCCAACATACACGAATGCAGTGTATATATAGAGAGGGGAGGGGTGCAGATGGCATTGTTTGCGGGAAACCTGGGAATTCAAATGATTACAGGCTCGATCGATCGAAGTATGTTCGATCGCTCGAACTCAGTTCGGTCAGGTTTGATCGATTGAAGAGGGTTTGATCGATTGAAGAGGGGACCACGTATTAAATTCAGGTCGGTAGGGTTTCGATCGCTCGAACAGAGTTTGATCGCTTGAACTGAAGGTGCTCGATCGCTCGAACGAGCTTCGATCGATCGAAGATTGAATTTCATGAATGGTCAAAGGAAGTATATAGAATCTCTCTGCATTAAATAAATATTGAAAATACAGGGTATTACATCATCCACCATTCAACAAAAGATTTCGTCCTCGAAATCAGAAACATACAGAGTTAAAACAAAAACGGAAACTTCTCACGCATCTCTGACTCTAGCTCCCACGAAGCTTCTCCTTCATCATGATGTTTCCACTGAATCTTGACTAATGGAATCTCCTTATTCCTGAGCTTCTTGACTCCACGATCTAAAATGCGAACTGGTCCTTCGTTGAACGTAACATTATCGTTGACTTCAATATCCTCAAAGTTGATCTCGTGCGCTGGGTTATGAACACATTTCCTCAGCATACTGATGTGGAAAACGTTGTGCACTCCTGACATCTTCGGGGGCAATGCTAGGCGATAAGTAACTTTTCCCACACGCTCTAGAATCTCGAACGGTCCGATGAATCGTGGTGATAATTTGCCTCTCTTCTGACCAAATCTGACGATGCCTCGAACAGGCGAAACCTTGAGTAGCACATGATCTCCAACGACAAACTCTAAATCCTTGCATCGCTTGTCAGCATAACTTTTGTGTCGGGTCTGAGCTGTCTTCATCTTCTCATGTACAATCTGAATCTTCTCACTAGTCTCTCGTATCATTTCTGGCCCAAGAAGTTGAGTATCTCCGACTTCAGTCCAACATAACGGTGATCGGCAAGGTCTTCCGTACAAAGCTTCAAACGGCGCCATCCCGATACTCGAATGATAACTGTTGTTGTAAGCGAATTCTATCAAAGGTAAGTGTGTCTCCCAAGAATTCTCAAAATCAATGACACAAGCACGTAACATATCCTCCATTACTTGATTAACTCTTTCAGTCTGTCCATCGGTCTGTGGATGAAAAGCTGAACTCAAGTTCAATGTTGTTCCCATCGCTGTCTGGAGACTCTTCCAAAACTCTGCAGTAAAGCGCGAATCCCGATCTGATACGATAGAAACAGGTACTCCGTGTAACCGTACTATGTGCTGTAGATACATCCGGCTCAATCGTTCCACTGGATACGTCATACTGTAGGCAATAAAATGTGCCGTCTTTGTAAGTCGATCCACAATTACCCAAATAGCATCGTGGTTCTGCTGTGACTTTGGCAATCCCACCACAAAATCCATGGTGATGTGTTCCCATTTCCATTGAGGAATTGGTAACGGTTGTAGAAGTCCAGGTGGTTTCTGATGTTCTGCCTTTACTTGTTTACAAGTAAGACACTGAGAAACATATTCAGCCACTTCTCGCTTCATTCCTTCCCACCAAAAATTTCTCTTCAAGTCCTTGTACATCTTTGTACTTCCTGGATGAATCGTCATCCGTGATTTATGAGCTTCATCCAATATGTCCTTCCGGAGATTTTCTTTGTCAGGTACACAGAGTCTATCTTTACATCGTAAAGCTCCATCTGTACTAACACTCCAGATCTCAGGTTCTTTTGCTGCCATCTTGGTGAACCATAACTTCAAATCCTCTGCTGTCTGCTGAGCTTCTATGATACGGCTGATCAAAGTTGGTTGTACCATCAGACATCCAAAATGTTGTCTTTCCATTGGTTTCACTGGCTGAAACTTGAATTCGGCTAAAACTTCCAATGCTTTCCATTCTCGAATTAGCAATGCAGCGATAACTAGTCGAGGTTTACGGCTCAAAGCATCTGCTACGACATTTGCTTTACCCGGATGGTATTGCAATGAAAAGTCATAGTCCTTGAGTAACTCCATCCATCTTCGTTGTCGCATGTTCAACTCCTTTTGAGAGAACAAATATTTCAAGCTCTTATGATCGGAAAATAGATCAAACTTTTCTCCATAGAGATAGTGTCTCCAAATCTTTAATGCAAACACTATTGCTGCCAATTCCAGATCATGTGTCGGATAATTCTTCTCATGTACCTTCAATTGTCTTGATCCATAGGCGATAACATTTCCGTCTTGCATGAGCACACATCCAAGTCCTTGGTGCGATGCGTCACTGTAGATCACATATCTTTCTCCACTCTTAGGTATCGCAAGTACCGATGCAGAAGTCAATTTCTCTTTTAACTCCTGAAATGCACCCTCATGCTTGTCCGTCCATTCATACTTTGTCTCCTTCCTTGTTAAATTTGTCAAAGGTCCTGCTACCTTGGAAAATCCTTCTACGAATCTTCTGTAATATCCTGCTAACCCAAGAAAACTTCTGACCTCTGTTGCATTGGTCGGTCTATTCCAGCTTAAGACTGCATCAATCTTAGATGAGTCCACAGAAATACCGTCCTGAGTTATAACATGTCCCAAGAATTTGACTTCCTGTAGCCAAAACTCACACTTGCTGAATTTTGCATACAACTTGCTATCTCGAAGTGTCTGCAAGGCAATCTGTAAATGCTCCTCGTGATCCTCTTCTGTCTTTGAGTAGATCAGTATATCATCGATGAACACTATAATGAATTGATCCAGATATGGTCTGAATACTCTATTCATTAAATCCATAAATACTGCTGGCGCATTCGTCAATCCAAAAGGCATAACTAGAAACTCGTAATGCCCGTATCTTGTCCTGAATGCAGTCTTCGATACATCCTCTGGTCGAACTAACAACTGGTGGTATCCCGAACGTAAATCGATCTTGGAAAAGATCTTAGATCCTTGTAACTGATCGAATAGGTCATCTATCCGAGGTAATGGATATCTATTCTTGATCGTAACTTTGTTCAACTCCCTGTAGTCTATACAGAGTCGAAGTGTTCCATCCTTCTTCTTTACAAACAGAACTGGTGCTCCCCAAGGTGACGTACTCGGACGAACGAAACCTAAATCTTCAAGCTCTTGAACTTGCTTCTTTAGTTCTAACATCTCAGTTGGTGCCATCCTATATGGAGTCTTAGAAATAGGCAATGTACCAGGTACTAATTCCACACAGAAGTCTATTTCTCTTTTCGGTGGAAGTCCTTTAATATCCTGAAATACATCCTGAAAGTCTTGCACAATAGGAATCTGATCCATCATGAGCTCTGTACTTGTACTCTCGATCGTAGCCAAATTACTCGTAAGAAACATATCGCTCGTCGGCTGACACTGGAATCTAATCGTCGGCCTTCCTTGTCTCGGAAAAACAATCGTCTTAGTAGGGCAATCCAAATTGGCACCATACTTAGTTAACCAATCCATCCCTAGGATAACATCAAATCCTGACATTGACAGAACTACAAAGTCTGCAGGAAGATTCCTATCTCCCAAAGTCAATGGGCAATCTTTACACACTCTACTCAACTTAACTGTCACTCTCAAAGGTGACACAACATTCAGTGTTGACTCAAGTGTCTGGGGTTCTAAACCCAATTGACGCACAATCTTAACAGCAATAAATGAACGTGCAGCTCCAGTATCAAATAAAGCTTTAACTGGACTATGAAAGAGTACAAGCGTACCTTCCAAATGTTGCTGCTCATCAGCGTTAAAGCCTGCTTCTCCTGGAATAATAGCATTCATCCTTGTCTGATCTGGAGGTCCTTGTATCCCTTGAATCGATGCTCCGTAGTATCCTCCACGAGGTGCACGACAATCTTTACTTAGATGTCCTGGCTTGTTGCAATTCCGACAGACAATATCCATTCTGCGGTTAACTCTAGGGGCTGTACAGAATCTGGCAACGTGCCCTGGCTTTCCGCAATTAAAACATCCTCCGCTATTGCTTGGCGGTGCTGTCAGTAGTGCCTGTGGCTGTGATCCTTGCTGGCGATATTGCTGGGGTCGAGTATAGCTCTGCTGTGGCTTTCTGGTTCCTTCCCAGGTTCTCTTATTTCCTTGATCGTTACCATGTGGTCTCCAACCTTGGGCATTCCTTTGCGGCAGGTTATGGAAATTCCTTTGTTGAAAACTTCTAGATAACTGAGATCGATTCATCTGTGGTTGTTGTGCTGGATAAGCATCCTTCTCTAATCCTGCAGCAAATCTGACAATCTCTTCAAAGGATTGATTCAGATGACCAACCATCATATGCCTGAGATGGGGATTCAATCCTTGGTGAAATCTCTTTACCTTCTTCTGTGGAGTGTCTATCATATGTTGAGCAAATCTGGATAGACGTTCAAACTGTGTTGTGTATTCTCGTACAGTCCATCCTCCTTGTACCAGATTGAGAAAGTTCCTTTCCTGTTGATCTCTTTCATCCTCTGGAAAATACTTCTCCAAAAATCGTCCTTTGAATGTTTCCCATGGCATAGCTTTAGCAGCATCGATCCCAATAGTGGATCGCTCGGCTTCCCACCAATCTGCGGCGGCATAAGTGAGCTGGAAAGTAGCAAGGCGACGCTTCTCTTGTTCGCTGCATTCCAATGCTTCGAATATCAACTCCATTTCTCTTATCCATTGTTCCGCTTTCCATGGTTCTGTTAGTCCATCGAACTTCTCTGGACGTAACCCACGAAAATTTGCTAACAACTTATCTCCAGTCTGTCTTGGTGGCGGGGGTGCAGGAGGTCTCTGGTGGGTGGAGTGATTATAGGTATCCCCCACATGCTCCATCCTTTGCATAAATGCTTCAAAAATTCCCGTTGGATCCATCCCTTCCGGAATAGGTGCTCCATTACGTGCTTGGTGATTTCTCAAGGGTCCTACCATGATGATAACGAGTATCGCCTACAAGAGACATATTGATCAGCTGAAAGTCTTCTCGTAGAAACGAAACCAAGATAGAACGAGAAGTAATAAGAGCTAACAGTTCTACAAAACAACACATCAAACAACCAAAAATCAATATCAACAGTACTGTTCGTATATATAGATCAAAAGATGTACCATGGAGTACACAGTAACCATACCATGTACCACGTGGGACAAGGCTAAAACAGTACTAAGGTCAACTACTACTATCTATACAAAGCTATGGTCAAATAGCTATCTCTCAAGCTCCCAAAAATCTAGTGAACAACATGTCCTGATGAAACTAACAAAAAAAACTAAGTCTTGCAGGTCCTGACTCAAAAGTCGTCAGCGTCTGATCCTGCTGGTGGTGCCTCGTCCTCTGAATCAATCTCCATCTCCTCGAGTGGATCGTCCTCAACTGGAGCAGCAAGATCTCCGACTACAACTCCTATATCCCAATCCTCTACTATCTCGGCATCATCATCCTCTATCCCGTCTGCTATTGCCTGGTTGGCGACATCGACTGCTACTGCGGCGAATCCATCGGCTATATCAAGAGCTCCTGCTATGGCTGCCTCTCCCATAACAAAAACTGCTGGCTGCGCGACCATCTGAGCTATCCATCCTACTGCCATATCGGCCATAGCTGCCATATGCATAATGGGTCCAGCGGGTATCTGAAGCACAACGGGTACCTCTGGCACAACTACCTCCTCATCGGGCGCATCCTCATCTACTACTATGTCTGCCTCAACAGCCTCTGGGTCTGGTACTGGATCCTCTGGCTCAAACTCTGGCTTCTCGGGGTCATCCTCAGGCTCATCATCATCTGCATGCTCATCCTCTACTGGGTCCTCGTCATCTATCGGCTCCTCCTCTCCATCTCCGTCCATGTCCTCATCCTCTGGCTCTGGGTCCTCATCCTCCTGAATCGGCTCAGGCTCTGGGACTGGTACGTCGGGTACCGGTGATGGTGGTGGTGTTGCTGGTACTGGTGCAACTACAGGCTCTGGTGGACCGGCTACAATAGCTCTCAACTCAATCTCATCCATCTCCGGCTTACTCTGAACTAACCGTAATATCTCCTGACAAATATCTCTACCAATCCTTGCAGTATGGTAAGCATCCATACGCATCTGAGTCGGGTGAGTCTTCTCGGTCACATAAAGCGCTCTCCACATGTCCTCCTCCAAATGCCTACTAGCTATCTGGCACACACGCTCACGATACAACTCTGGGTCAGCTGGCTCCACGGTATCCCCATGGATCACGTGTCCTCCATAAGCATCTGTAACAAACTGATGAAACTCTGGATCCATGCTATCCTGCAAAGGAAAACTATCTATCGTCAGGAAGACGAACTTATCTTATACTCATATCTCATCTCAAGAAAATCTTAAATACTAGAACCAGATGGTGTGGAATCCATCAGTGAACGACAATATCAGAACCTAATCGTAATATAACCTGGCTCTGATACCAAAAACCCTGTCACGCCCCGGAGCAGCATAAATAGAGAAAAATAAATTTCCTTTATGGGTCCATAGGGAATGACAAGTGAAAGTCACTAATGTCCACACCACACAATACTAGTCCAAACAGGAACAGTAAACAACTGAAATATAAACACTGTTCTATCTATTACAAACATCAGAGTACGGTCCACAGGATCACAACAGGTCTGGAGACAACATATGCCCAAGTACCCGTTAACTACAAAGTACAACAGTAAAAGGAAAAGTAGTAACATAAACTACTATTTATCTTCAGGTCTTCAGCTGGCGTACGGATAGTCATCAGCCTGGCCAGCAACAGTGGGGCCATCCTCTACGTAACTCCCTTCAGGGTAATCGTTATTGCCATATGTTCCATCATCTGCATTGTAAAGGACAGGGTAGTCTGGACGGGGAATGTCCAGGCAATAAAGGCCGTCAGCTTGTTGAAAGCTGAGTGAGTACTAACTAACACAGTCTCATAGAAATGACATAATTACCATTATGAACAATATATGACAGTGATACTAGATATATTCCTTACTCGTTTATTCAGACATATCATTAATCGATTCTTATCAAATCCCACTCTAAGACTGATTCTACGAAAATCCCAACTGACTATCTCGAACTGATTATATCAGCACAACATATCAGTGCTCTTGTTCACCGCTATACCGCTTTTAAGAACTCTTGCGAGCACCCATACATCGTTCTCATATAACGACTGGTCCATGGATATACCCATACTCTTGTTCACCGCTATACTGCTTTTAAGAACGCTTGCGAGTACGATACATACACAGCTCTGGTAAATATAAATCATGGGCGTGCCACAAATACTCTTGTTCACCGCTTTTAAGAACTCTTACTGTTCACCGCTTTTAAGAACGCTTGCGAGTACTGTGCACCCATAATTCTCACGATCCTGATCAAATCCTTGACATACACTTTATCGGATCCAACCTGAGCGAATCATCAGCTCAACATACAAATCCTCTTACTGACCCACTTCTCACTTATCCAATACTACCCAATATTATCATTTCAAACTTACTCGTTATCGCGTCGTACTATTACTAGCGTTCCGAACCCGACTACGTTACTCACCATGTTATCTCAATCTCGTTATCGTATCCCATTACCTCCGTAGTCCATAATATCGCATAATAGGAATATGGAACAGCAATTAAACAACTACGCATTATGAATTATAACTGAAAGGAAAACATTCATGTTCTGCTCAGGTTCGATCGATTGAAGTCTTCTCGATCGATCGAAGAAAAGATGTTCGATCGATTGAAGTCTTCTCGATCGATCGAAGTGAAAGTGATCTCGATCGATTGAAGTCATTTCGATCGATTGAGACTTAGTGATGTTCGATCGATTGAACTCAGTTCGATCGGTCGAACTTCATCTTCCCCAGATTCTGCCAGTGAACGTGCAGAATGTGCTAGGGGTGTTTGGGTTAAAATTAATAAGTCCAAAACATGTAAAATATCATAACTAAGATACCAAGTGAGTTTGGAACTCACCGAAAGTTGATAAGGGCGCGTTTGGCTAAGCTTTAGCTCCGAAGCTTTAATGGCGGCCTCTCTTTCTCCTCTGCCTTGTCTCTGTCTCTCTCTGCCTCCTTCCCTCTTGTTCTTCTTCTTCTTCTTCCTCTGTTCTTCTTCTTCTCCTCTGCTGAGTATATATATATATGTGGTGTGTGTATATATATATAGATATATATGTGTATATATATGTATCAACACACAAGCACACACTCTCTCAACTCTCCCAAACTTCAGCAAACACCCAACATACACGAATGCAGTGTATATATAGAGAGGGGAGGGGTGCAGATGGCATTGTTTGCGGGAAACCTGGGAATTCAAATGATTACAGGCTCGATCGATCGAAGTATGTTCGATCGCTCGAACTCAGTTCGGTCAGGTTTGATCGATTGAAGAGGGTTTGATCGATTGAAGAGGGGACCACGTATTAAATTCAGGTCGGTAGGGTTTCGATCGCTCGAACAGAGTTTGATCGCTTGAACTGAAGGTGCTCGATCGCTCGAACGAGCTTCGATCGATCGAAGATTGAATTTCATGAATGGTCAAAGGAAGTATATAGAATCTCTCTGCATTAAATAAATATTGAAAATACAGGGTATTACAAAGCGGTTCATATTGAGCAAGTTCCTCCCACCTGGACTGAAGAAAGCCAAAATAATCAGCAACTGAAACACCCAACGTTGCTTGGGAAGCTTGAGAAATTTCCCGATATAACTCAAAGATACGGGAATCATTGCACTCATGAGCATACATATGCGTCAGAGAAGTCCATAGACTATGAACCGTATCATAGAACATGAACATGTAATAAATGCGATCTTCCATGGAATTGAACAACCACCCGAGAATAGTGCAATTGTCAATATCCCACTAGCTAAGGCGGGACCCGACATTATGAGCTTTGGTTCAGTGCCCAAAATCCAACCTGATTTGCCTTTACCTCCAAGATAGAGGCAAAAAGAATGAGACCATGCAGCGAAATTACGTCCGTTCAACAACACACTAGTAACCTGGTGAGCAGGGGGTGTGTTGAGAGAGAGAGAGAGAGAGAGAGAGAGAGAGAGAGAGATTCGGACGAGTGGGAGCAAGGGCAGTGTCCTTATTGGTCTCTTCTGTATTGGTCATGGTTTGGTTGAAAATTTATAAGCACACAGAGAAAATGGAAGATCAAGGGCTGCCCAGAATAATCGGAGCATGAAGAAGGGCAACCGGAGAACACTCGGTAGCCAAACAAAAGAGAGAGAGGAGCACTAAGGCTCTAGTGCATCACCTGGATGCAAGGGAGGCCCACAGAGGGGTGCCGCAAGGGAAAAGGGAACTAGGCTACTGGCTGGAGGTGTCGCCGAGGCTGGTGGAGGGTGCGGCGAGAGTGGTAGAGGGCCTGGGAGTTGCGGCGAAGGTGAGAGAGGGTCTGGGAGTTGCGGTGTAGAGGTGGAGAGAGCCTGGGAGTTGACCAAAGGTTTGCTAGCTCTGATACCAAGAAGAAAACCAATGGGAATAATTTCTAATAATATTATTCAAGCTATGAGGCTGTTTATATACACAAACATAGTTACAAGTTTAGGAAAGAAAACCAGAAAAAGGAAAGAAACAAAAAGAGGAAACAAGATCACCAAATCAAATCACAATCAAACCACAAAATAAGATCCTAATAAATTCTAAGTTGACTGAAATCTTATCCAGGGAATAATTATTTCCAACAAAAGCCAACGGAATTTGATATCCAATATGGGTCTTGTTTTAAAGATCTCAATTTTCTAATTAAAAAATTTATATTTTATGAAAATTGGAGTTTGTGATTAGGGAGATATTGCATTTCGCATTAAAAAAAAAAACAAACAAACAAACTGTCAGGCTGACACTTAATCAAGTACTCCTATTTGCAAAATTGGAGAGGATAATCTCATACTGACTTTGGTCAAACCCACTAGCATGCGCTCCATTCGTTGAACATAGTGTATGACTGGAAAATTGAGGCATTATTTTCTTTACCTTTATACAAAAATTATGCATGTTTCGAAGGGGTATTGGAACAAATACCTGGGTAATTTTTGGGACACAATTTTTATACAACTTTCATATAATTTCCCAAAAGATGTGTCTATCTCTCTCCTGTGTCACTGTGGGTCCAATGACATCACAGGAGAGAGATAGACACATCTTTTAAGAAGGTTATTTGAGTATTGTATAAAAGTTGTGTCCCAAAAATTACTCCAAATACTAAGCCAAAATTGCCCCCCAATTTGGTAACCTTTGTGGTGCTTCTTAACATTGGATATTATGGATTTATCCCTCTAAGGGACTATGTTAGAATGAATGCTTTCTCGAAGCGAGTACTAGTGGGATTGACCGAAGTCAAAATCAAAGAAGAATTTTTCCAATTAAAATGGTACTCTAACATCAAATAATTCAATACGAAAAACTTTTCGCCAAATTTTCATGAAGAAATTAGATCTGAGTAGAAGAATTTGTTGGAGAATAATATAAAAATAGTCTTTAAAGAATCCACCGCAATAGAATAATATCACCGTCAATTCCACCATTGAATAAAACCAATATGAAGGTGACTGGGATGAGGCGCGAAACGCTCTCTTGAAACGATACGCGCCCTCTACGGGTAATGTCCGGAGTAGTAGGGAAACTGGCACGCCGTCTCTGGGATACAACAGCCCGGCCACCCTTGCCGTAGGCCTACCAAATCTGCACAACTTGATAAGTAAAAGCTTACCCACTAGTGCCTTCTTTACCCAAATATACTTAATCAAACATAAAGGAAAAATGTATACTCTAATACAAGAATAGTTGCTAAAAATAAGATATAGGTTGGAAAGTGAAAAATAGTCTCTACCCCAAAAATCTGGTGATAACATATATGGCTATATGTACTCACACTATGTACTAGAAGTTTGATAGTTATATATGGGCAAGAATATTGCTCATTTAAGATTATATAAAGCATGTGATTGATAGTGTACTGTTAAAAGCTCTTAACACTATCATAACTCATGTATCCGTTGAGTTGAAAAACTTATACCAGCCAAAGCTTTTAACCTCTAGGGTATTGAACAACCTTTATGCATTTGACTTCAATGTTCACTAAAGGCTTTAAAACCTGCCATTCAAAACTGAATATAATTTTGTATAACTATATAAGTCATTGGTTAAAAGCACCACAATGAATAATCCAAAATAAATATTTATTTTTATTAAAATAATCCAACAGAATTTACATCGCTCCTTAAGCGGAAAATCGCACCAATTTGAACATTTTGTGGGCTGGCCGGCCATTTGCATCTGCGGATCTGCACGGATAACAATTGAAGAAAGCATAATGCACTCCGCCATTGCATGCCCAAGGGTGATAGTAGTGATAGCCACATTGTGTTTTTTTGGTTTTAAAAAAATACTTAATTAATAAATCAAAGGGGAGAAACCGAGAGGGAAACCATATGTGATTATTTTTTTATTTTTTTTACACTGTGTATCTTAGTTGGATGGTTAAAAGTGATGTAATTGTATCTATATTTATACACTATCAGTCACCTAGTTTGTTAGATCATGTCAGACAGCAAGCCACATGAATTCTTTGTGACATTAGGCTGTAGTTTGTTAGACCACGGATATCAAATAAGTTTTTTCAGTCTCCAGATGTACCACATGCACAGAATGTTAAAAAAAAAAAACCATACAATTTATGATCCCAAACTCACCCCCACTTCAAAAATAAATAAATAAATTGGAATGGATTGTCATATATATATATATATATATATATAAATAGATAGATAGATATTGCAACACTATTTGCAATCCAGTCGATCCTAAATCACGAGCCAAGTTATGAATTCTTAATAAAGATTAGTTTAAATAATAATGAATGCATGTTATCCAACTCATACTAAATACGCTTAATTGTACTTTACACCCTTATACTATATCCATATTTTTAATTGAATGCATATTCTTTTTTTTTTTCAATTGAACCCTTGAACTTTAAAATTTCATTCAATCAGGTCCAAAGTCTGCCGCCGTTGACTTAAATTAATGAAAATTGTCACGTGAATTGAGCGTAATGCTTACGTGTCACAGGTTAGGTTAAAGCAAACGAAGGGGATTGTAAATGGCACAAAAATGATGCCATTTGGGATCTGATTGAATGCGAATTTGGATCTGAATTAACATGATTTCAAATCTCGTTGATTGCAACTTTGGATCTGATTGAATACGATTTTTTGCACCATTCACATTCTCATTCGTTTGTTTTAACCTAACCTGTGACAGGTAAGTCTTATACGCAACTCATGTGACGATTTGTATTAATTTAAGCCAACAACATCAGACTTTGGGTTTGATTGAATGAAATTTGAAGTTCAAGGATTCAATTAAAAATAAAAAAAGAATATGTATCCAATAGAAAATACGAGTATAGTATAAGTAAATGCAATTAGGCCTACTAAATATTTTGGCCAACATTAATATTTCTCCTCACTTCCTACCTTAACGTAATTCAAATTGATTTAAAACCATTAAATGCTTTACAAAAATTCTACTCGAAAATTGTATAAATACACACAAAAAAAAATTAAAAATTAAATAATAAATAAATTTCGTATAGCCAAGTTCAAATTTATGCATTCGCCCTTGACCATATGTAGTAGTATTACACTAGCTATCAACCACTGTCACATTATATAATACAATTGTTAAAACATTTAGAAACCAAGTTTAAAAAGTATATCATTATTCTTAATTCTGTAAATTGACGAAATAGGAAAATATGTATGTCGAATCTAATATAGTTTAATCTAATCTAATGTAATACTAAATACGTACAGTGTTGTGCTAGTTCAGATTAGAGAGGGACAGGATCAGATGCAGCAGCAGGTAGAAAATTATGATTTGGGCATTGGTTTTGAGACATCCAAAATTAGATTTAGTTTAATTACCAGCTTTTTCATTTAGTCACACTGTTAAGTTTTTCTTCACCATATATACACACTAGTAGATAGCCCGTGCATAGGTACTACATGCCACTACATTTCTGAAAACAAGAAACAGAAGTGATTCAATAATCACGTTTAGAGGACTTACCAGAAAAGATTGAAGTGTATTGAAAGAGGACTTGTGATTCACTGGCCGAGGTAGAGGGAGATTTTCAGAAAATTTGAAGGTAAAGCTTGGTCTTAAACCAATATCTATTTCAGCCATCTTCACTTTATCTTTATGGATATGAAAAAATCAATCAACTTTCTCTCTCTAGCTATATACTCCATCAATTCACATTTCTAGAGCCATGGGGAATCTCAAACGTATGTGTATTTTTTGATAGTAGTAAGTTGATATTTTAGAGAGAGAAATGTGACAAAATTTTATCATTTGTGGTTGGACACATTTTCACTTTACCTCCTATGTTTTAAAAGTCGACATTACCCCTCTTGTAGTTTCGGATTAAAGTATAACTGTTAAGATTTCCCTCAAAACTGTTAAAAATTCTAAAATTGGCCACAAAAATTAACACTCAGCCCCGTTTGTGAGATTAATTTTGAAGTTAGTCCCCTATGTGGGGATAATGCTGTCATTTTTGGGGCTAATTTTTAACATTTAATCCCTTTGGGGGGCTAATTTTGGGATTAACTACCTATGTGGGGTTAATTTGACACATAAACTATCATGTGGGGCTAATTTAACACTAAATCCCCATGTGGGGGCTATTTTAAGAGAATCTTAGTAGTTTCATTTTAATCCAAAACCACAAGTGTCCACTTTCAACCAGGGGTAAAGTAAAAATGTGCTAAACCACAGGGAGTAAAATGTAATTAACCCTTTAAACTATACACCATAATTTTTTTCTTTGTTTTCCTTATTTGCTAAACAAAGGCAAGTGTTTTCCTCCATGTTTTCTTTTCTTTTCTTTTCCCTCAATAAATTCATCAACCAAACAAAAATTTGTTGAACTTGTACCATATGCATTAACCCATAGGAAAATGCCAAGTAGGCCACAAAAATGAACAATTAACCCCATTTGTGAGATTAATTTGAGGTTAGTCCCCCATGTGGGGATAATGTTGTCATTTAACCCACCTATTTGGAGCTAATTTTTAACATTTAACCCCTTTGGGAGACTAATTTTGGGGTTAACTACCTATGTGGGGTTAATTTGACACATAAACTATCATGTGGGGGCTAATTTAACACTCAATCCCCATGTGGGGGCAATTTAAGAGAATCTTAATAGTTTCATTGTAGTCCAAAACCACAAGTGTCTACTTTCAACCAAGGGGGTAAAGTGAAAATAGGCTGAACCACATGGAGTAAAATGTAATTAACCCTTTAAATTATACAACATATTTTTTTCTATGTTTTCTTTTCCTTTCTGTTCCCTTGATAAATTCATTAACCAAACAAACACAAAATGTGCTCTTTTGTTTGCAACTAAAATTTGCTGAACTTGTACCATATGCATTAACCCATAGGAAAATGTCAAGTATACCGGTTAGTGCACCTAAACTATTCATCTTCTAATGTGTGGAGGTAGTTTTGATATTAATTTGAACTTTGTTTGGTAGATGAATAATTTTGAAAATCTACATCCAACATATGTATTATTTAGGTATCTCATTTAAATGTACCTAATATTACTCAATGCCCATATACCTTGCTCCTACTGAAAGTTGGGATCTAAGTTGCGTCTTCTGATATTTCCTCCTCTCACTCTTTTTTCCTTTCGTTTTAACCTTTTTGTTCTCTCTCTCTCTCTCTCTCTCCTTTTAAGCATGGAATCTGAGTGTTCAATGCCTACTATTTTTGACCTCTTCGTTAATGTTTGTACTTTCCATGGAAACGCCATAACTTTTCACATTTGTAAGTGGGTCTTACACACTCTCTGTGTGAAAAAGGGGCAGGGCGGATACAAGTTAATTTGTTGGTTGGAGAAAATAGAAATAGATACTCTGAAGATTAATTTTGGGCTTCAAAATTAACTTCAACATAGTTTTTTTTTTTTTTTTGATATGAACTTCAACATGGTTTTAATATGATGCATAAATTTTCTCACATCTGCACAAATTCTCAAAGATTCTCCCATAACCTTTCGTTTTATACCTTCTCATTTTCCAGAAGAAATACAAAGGGAGAAAAGGCTTACAAAATAATAGTTGTGCGCACCAGCCTAATGTCATAACATGTAGGTAAGCTACCTTAAGAGTTTTTTAAGGGACTGTACATCACATGGTACGTAGGAGTCCACGATCCACATCATCCACATAATTCCTCTTAAGATTTATGGAATTGGGTTTATTTTTTGACATAATGGTTTGTTTAAAGTTCTGCAGTACTTTCCATTAATTCCCTTCCCCACCTCACAGGTTGTTAACAAAACATTCTTGAATTGTGCCTTTAGTTCTCTTTTTCGTCCATGGAAGTTGTTGTACCAGACTCTACAATAATCAATGTCCCACTTTCAAATATAAGACCTATCAAAGGTTGTTTGTGATAAATTTGTTCAGCCAATAAAGAAGTGCCACGAAGGATTCAACGTGGCAAGGAAGTTAACTGAGTGTAATTGACATGGAGACAGTTACCAGCAGTTTTTCCATTTCATTCTGTTTAAAAGAGTAAACTGCTGGTGGACACGTATAGATTACTAAAGAATAACTGAAGACAGGTGTCAACTTAAGGCAACATCACGTGTTTGAAGCAGTTATTAGTTGGAAGAAAAGGAACTGTAAAGCCTTGATGATTATAAATAAAGGGAGTCTGTGATCAAGGAGGGGCCCTCGATCAACATCAACCAATACACTTTTATACTTTTACAAATATTGTATCTTTATCAGTATTTTTAGTTCGAATTAGAACACTTTCGAAGTAATCTTCAAGGTTAGATTGTAGTTTATTTTTACTTAATAAAATAGTCTGTTACTTTACTATTTCCTTTTACTTTACTGTTCTTCTATAGGAGTAGTTATACATTACTTACTTCGAAGTTCTTTTAATCATATCTTTACATATTTAAAGTCATTGTTAAGGTATCGAGTGTCACCACAATCTCCCTAGTGAGGCGCAGTTTGGATATTTATTACATCATACACATTGGCAATTTGTTTACTTGGTACACTCGCACTGATATAATTCCACTTATATCCCTAGAGGAATTTTCCAACCAAACATTTTTGGCACGCTCGGTGGGACCCTTGTGTCAAAAGATGACAAACAGAAACCTTCGAAGCAATAGGTCTGTAGATAATGCCAATATTGGTGTTAATAATGCTGAAACTGGTGGTTCTTCACATCAAGATCAACAAAGCAGCAACATTAGGAATCATATGAATAATGAAAGCGCAGAAATAGGAGTTGAAAATGCGAATCCAATTCCAAACAATGAAAATATTGGTTCAGAAATTTAACATGATTTGGTGAATCAGTTGACACCAGTGTTTGATCATTTGGGAAATATGATTCAGAATATTAATACTCTGATTACTTCCCATAACAACAATATACTACACTTTACACCAGTAATGGTGCCAAGTAGGAATCCTTCTCTGATTCAACAGAATGAAGAGATTTTACTCATGACTTATTTCAACCAAATCCTCGATTCATGCAAATGGGCCTCCTTTTAGGCCTAATTCACAAGAAAGCTTCTATATGCCTGTCCCTAATCCTACCACTTCAATATTCGAAAGGACTCAAGAATATCATATAGGACATGGTCAAGATCAGATATATAGACCAGTGAATATTAGGGGTGGCAATTTTTGACACGACAATCCGTTTTATTGAGACAACCCGATTATGACACGACACGACACGATTAAATAATAAAAGTTTGTATTTTTTTATTGAATAGTACTCAAAACTAAAAATCAACCCAAAACACGTAATCCGTTTATGACCCGATTATGACACATTTAACTCGAATTGCCATACCTAGTGAACATCGAAGAACCTAGGCCTAGGGAAAACATAATAGGCAAAAATAGGAGAGTAAATAACAATTCTATATTGAAACCAAATCCTACTGGAATAAGAGTGGGTCGAAGAAATGAAAATCCTAGAAGGGTCCCCAACTACCTCTAATACCAGTAATGAACCCTCCTATAGGTCAACCTGATCATAAACAACCACCTAATATGGTTGATAGAAATGACATAATCAATTTAATCCATGAAGTTTGTGGACCCATGGCTCGGGGGGTACAAACTCCAGTATAGAGGAAACCTTATCCTGACTAGATTGATAGGATTGAATTCCCTAGGGGATTCAAGTTCCAACCCTTTACTATATTTGCTGGAGATGGGAGTCAAGCTACAGTTGAACATATAGCAAAATTCATCAGTCAGTGTGTTGATGCAGGAAATAACGAATATCTTAAACTTCATTTATTTCCTAATTCATTAACAGATATAGCATTCACATGGTCTATCAATTTGGTTCCTAATTCGATCTATAATTGAACACAAATGGAAGAATCATTCCATACTTAGTTTTTTCAGACAGAACCAGAAGTGGCCATGACTGATTTAGCCAGACTTTGTCAAAAACCTGATGAAAAGACAACCCAGTTCATAAATAGGTTCAAGAGGGCTAGAACAAAGTGTAAAATCATTCTGCCAGAGCCTGAATTTGTTAAACTGGCTCAAAATGGTCACGAATTTAGACTTCAGAAGAAGTTTGATGCATTAGAATTTAGTGATCTTGTGGAATTAACTGCTCGAGTCTCTAGATATGAAGCCATGTTGGAAGAAGAAAATGAAAGGAATGTTTCTTCACTAAAAACATATTACAAAGATCCTAAATATGAAATAAATGCTGCAGAAATAATAGGAAAAGAACATTTCACATGCAAAAGTCTTGTGAAGAAAAATACCTCTGCTGAGTCATATAAATCTAAAGGATCATTCAAGAAATATTCATTCGATATTTATAAACTTGATGAAATTTTTGATCCTTTATTAGAAGGAAAAATAATCAAGTTGTCTGATGACACAAAATTACCTTCTAATGATGAATTAAAAGGTAAAAAATATTGTAAGAGGCATAATTCCTGAACCCACTCAACTAATAAATGTACTATTTTCGAGACAAGATTCAAGATCTGATCAAGAAAGGGAAGTTGAAGTTCTCTGAAAAACAAATGGGGGTTGATGAAGATCCATTCCCTACAGTACAAAAAGTATCCATTAATGTCCATAACATTTCCCTCGAAACTCTTGTCAAAGAAAGGGAAAATGCAAAGGAAGAGGATCAAAAGAAAAGTCTAGAAGAGGTAGCAAAGAAGAGCCCTAAATTTTCCATTTTCAACCAGGAGTATGCAAAAAACTTTTGCATTGGTTGTGGGAAAAGATATGCTGAGATCTATGGTGAAAGGGTTGGGACTAAAATAGACAAAAAGAACAAACAACCTACATTCGAACAAAAGAGGGTGAATACTTCGTATGAACCTCCATTTCAGCCAATCATTAATGTTGGGAGAGGACAATCTAAAGGTCCAATTTACCAAGCTTCGATGTACGCTGGACCAATGACAGCAAGGTATTCTCCAAAACCAATGGCTCATTTCAGAGCCAATTACTCGAGGAATTTTTATTCTAGTAATTATGTTCGACCATCACGGAACATGCTATATGTGAGGCCAGGTATATCTCATGCACCAAGGAAATATCACATGGTGCAAAAAGAAAGACAAGGCCAATTTATACCATCAAAACTAATACCAGCCAATGTGGTACAAGTAGAGATGATATGGCAACTTCGAATGCATCACCAAAAGTTGGTGAGACATCAATCAGGTATGCATGCATTAGTGCCAAGAGTACCGAATTGGTTTGTCATGCAAGATGATAGGGTCAAAAATATGATGGATCAACAAGAGACTCAAAACAAAAATAGGATGATCAAACCTCCATAGGTTGAGAAGAATACACGGTGTATGCTTCAGCATCCTAAAGAAAAGAACCAAAAAATGATTCCCTTGATCAATAGGACTCAAAAAAGAAGACTTCAGAAGAAGTATACCACGTGGAAAGAATTTTCTAACATAAAAACTCAAAGCCAAGAGTTGGAGAATAAGAATGAGAAAGATTCTGGTAGTACTTCGAAGCCTAATCCTAGATTTGATCGTAACATTAAGACAGACAATGATACTATGTCTGAGGAGAGTATCCTTAAAGCCAAGGTGATCATAGCATTGAAAAAGGCCATGAGTATTAATGAAGGAGATGAAGAAATGGCAGCGATCAAATCCCAGAATTTGGGAAATACTGAGATTAAACTCAATTGTGAAATTGTCAAGAATGAGGATACACACATCCAGTTTGGCACATTTCCAGAATAGATGGAAGTTAATACTGCCACATTTACATTACCAAAGGTCTTTGAGGCAAAAGAAGATCAACAAATAGATGAAGAAATGGAAATGGAAGGAGCTACTGAAGATGTCTCTGAGGTAAATCTTCTTAAGTTCATTTTTAGTGATTGTAATTTTGTATATTCATTCGAAGAACCATCGACAGAAATGATTAAGAACCTTAAACCTTTATATATAAAGGCTTATTTAAATGGAGTTCTTTTAAATAAAGTATTGGTTGATAATGGTGTTGCTGTCAATGCTATTCCTCAAAGCACTTTAAAGAAAATTAATAAACAAGACTCAAAGTTGATACAAACTCACATTATGATATCAGGCTTCACTGGTGATAAGAAAAATACCAAATGAGTAATACCTATTGAAACTATAGTAGATTCGAATAAATCTAAAACTGCTTTCTTTGTGGTGGACGCTAGTCCTAGTTATCATGCTTTACTAGGAAGAGATTGGATTCATGTTAATCGATATGTTCCTTCTTCAAAATGCTTCAGAAATTGTTGCTTGTGAAGGAAGACTGTGAGATTGAAACAGTGAAGGCTGATACTCAGCCTTTTCATGCTAGCAATAATTGTGTCGAAGCTTAATTGTATCAAGAGAATGTCAAACCTATTGACATTAAAGAGTCAGAAGATGAATCCCCAAAGGAAAATTGGGATTTTTTTGGCTAATATGCCATTTGGTTCTTTGGAACTATTGGATATTGACAAGGTGGTCCAATGTTTGTGATAAATTTGTCCAGCCAATAAGGAAGTGCCATGAAAGATTCAACGTGGAAAGGCAGTTAACTGAGTATAATTGACGTGGGGATAATTACTAGCATTTTTTCCATTTCATTCTGTTTAACTGCTAGGGGACACATGTCGATTACTGAAGAATAACTGAAGACAGGTGTCAACTTAAGGAAGCACACGTGTTTAAAGCAGTTACTAGTTGGAATAAAAGGAACTGTGAGCCTCGATGATTATAAATAAAGGGAGTCTGTGATCAAGGAGGGGACCTCGATCAACATCAACCAATACACTTTTATACTTTTACAAATGTTGTATCTTTATCAGTATTTTTAGTTCGAATTTGAACACCTTCGAAGTTATCTTGAAGGTTAGATTGTAGTTTATTTTTACATAATAAAATAGATTGTTACTTTACTATTTCCTTTTACTTTACTGTTCTTCCATAGGAGTAGTTATACATTACTTACTTCGAAGTTCTTTTAGTCATATCTTTCCACGTTTAAAGTCCTTGTTAAGGCATCAAACGTCACCACAATTTCCCAGGTGAGGCGCAGTTTGGATATTTATTACATCATACACATTAGCAATTTGCTTTCCTAGCACGATCCCACTGATATAATTCTACTTATATCCTTAGAGGAATTTTCTAACCAAACAAAGGGACAATAGACTTTTTCATAAGCCCTTCAATTCAAACACCCCCTCCTTAACTTTTTCCAATGGACAGAAAGGCCAGAGTACTAATGTACAGAGAAAAGAAAAAGAATTGGAAGTTTGAGAAGACAATAAGGTTAAGGTATGCCTCAAGAAAGGCCTATGCCGAAAGCAGACCTCGAATAAAAGGCCGGTTCGCAAAGAGAACAACAATATTAGAACTTGAAGTGGACCATATGTTCTCCCCAGCACTAATGGAAGAAAGAGGATATGTCATTGTCTCATCTTTCTAAGGCTCCGTTTGCCAAAAGTTGTGCCCTTTTGCGTCTAATCACTCAATTTTTGCTTCCTAAGTGGTTATGGGAACAATGATAAGTAGATTTGGGGTTGCCATACAGGTCATTTGTCACCTTTTGGGAGCCCTATATAGGTGGGACTGGCGACCCTTGGTTTGTAGGTCTTGACACAAGGGTAGAATTCTAACTCTTCTAGAGTGATATAATGCTACTAATCATCTTAGTTTTCATAATAAGGAGAAATGTGCAATGTCGTATGTAGTAGATTGAAAAGTTGAGTATGTACTCTATTTTCTATTAGAAAATTGAATAAGAAATTGAGTTTTTAGTGTGATAGTATATGGTTGAGTTTGGCTATGCCAAACAGTCCCTTATTTGAAGGGTTGTAATGCTTGACGAATGTTCTCCTTTCTAAGGGTTGTGACTATTGAATAGTCACTTGACAACCTGTATATACAAATCTTCCACTTTCATTTTATGATAGAGTTTATGAAGTTTACATATATGGTCATTGTCAGTGTCTAAGAGAGTACAAACACAAGTATGATTCGCTGGAACCTAATTATTTGAAGTGGTTTTATAGTAAGGGGGACATCGTTGTATCCTAAGAGACAAATGCCTGTTTGTGATAAATTTATCCAGCCAATGAGAAAGTGCCACGAAGGATTTGACATGGAAAGACAGTTAACTGAGTGGGAAATGACGCGGGGGTAGTTACTAGCAGTTTTCCATTTCACTCTGTTTAAAAGAATAACTGCTAAGGGACACGCGTTGATCATTGAAGAATAACTGAATACAGGTGTCAACCCAAGGCAGTGCCACGTGATTGAGTAGGTATTAGTTGGAAGAAAAAGGACTTTGAGGCCTTGACAATTATAAATAGAGGAAGTCTGTGATCAACAGAAGGATCTCTCGATCAACATCAGCCAATACACTTCTATACCTTTACAAATATTGTACTTTTATCAATACTTTTAGAGTTCGAATCAGAACACCTTCATTTTCTTCAAGGTTAGATTGTAGTTTATTTTACTTAATAAAATAGTCTGTTAGTTTACCATTTTTGTTTACTGTTCTTTATTAGGAGTAATTATAAATTACATAGTTCGAAGTTCTTTAATTAGTCATATCTTTACACGTTTAAAGTCCTTGTTATGGCATCGAACGTCACCACAATCTCCCTGGTGAGGCACAGTTTGGATACTTATTTCATTACACACATTGGCAACTTGATTGCCTGGCACACTCGCACTTATATAATTCTACATATATCTATAGAGGAATTTTCCAACCAAACATTTTTGGCATGCCCGGTGGGACCCTAGTGTCAAAATATGACAAACAGAAACCCTCGAAGCAATAGGTCTCTGGATAATGCCAATATTGGTGTTAATAATGCTGAAACTGGTGGTTCTCTACACCAAGATCCACAAAGCAGCAATACTGGGAATCATGGGAACAGTGAAAACCCAGAAATAGGAGTTGAAAGTTTGAATCAAATTCTAAACAATGGAAATGTTGGTTTAGGAGTTCAACATGATTTGGTGAATCAATTGACACCAGTGTTTGATCATTTGGGAAACATGATTCAGTATGTTAATATTCTGATCACTTCCCTTAACAACAACACACCATACTTTACACTAGTAATGGTGCCAAGTAGAAATCCTTTTGTGATTCAACAGAATGGACGAGATTATACTCATGGCTTATTTCAGCCAAATTCTTTGATTCATGCAAACGGGCCTCCTTTTAAGCCTAATTCACAAGAAAGCTTCTATATGCCTGTCCCTAATTCTACTACTCTAATGTTCGAAGGGACACAAGGGTATTGATGATGCTGAAAATTGGTAAGAGACGTTTAGAGAGAGACACAAGATTTTGTATGTGGTTCGGTCCCGTTAATGAGGTGACCTACGTCCACGGGTACGTCGATGCGCTTTCACTACCAGATCACCGGTGGGGACTGGTGAGCCAACAGATTAGGCGGCACTACCAACCAAAACCGACCCGGTATATGCGTATTAGTGAATGTAAATGCTATTCTATAGGTTTAAAATGCGACTCCTTCAATGGGGGTGGGTGGCCTCTTTTATAGCTACAAGAGACCGCCCGTACAAGGTAAGTTTGTAGATTAGGAAACTTAATCTATCCTCAATCTGATCTACACAAGTTTAGGAGAGTTTTCTAAGTGGTTTAGGAAACTACTTGCTCCTTCTATTCAGTCTTCTAGCCGGGATAGGTAATTGTTTGGTTACTCGCTAGACAAGCAATCATGCCTTCTGGAGGCGCGCCCATGTGGGGCCAATCTGGAGCAAACGCCCGGGCTTTTGACCAGACCGGGCAGTTTTATGTGATGGCATGGGAGGATTGAACAGTAGATCTGGATTCGAAGTGACTTGACCAGATATTTTTGTACATAGCAGCTGCCCCCCATTTTCGAAACTAATGGGATGCCCTATCTGATGAGGTTTGAAAATTAAGACTGCTTTTGAAAAACCATTCGGGGAAAGAGGCCGGGACCCCCAGGACGTGACCGGTCGCGCTGGTCTTCTGGGGTCTAGACCGAGCGGTGACAATACGGGCCCGGGGCCGGCTACTGCCACGTGTCAACTGGTCACTAGCTTGGTCAGGATCCAACGAGGCCGGCATGAAAGCAACCAAGCAGTTGCGTGGTAGCCAAATCGTCTCATTGCACATTTAATGCGCGCACCTTTTGAGGTGGCAGTTCACATGCCCGAGATGACAGTTGTCGGTCAGTTTTGGCAGAAAAGCTCCCTGACCGTTAGATCCAATCTGATTTGGGCCATCTGCGTCTCCTATATAAAGAACACTTGCTCAATTCGTTAGTTCCTGCTGCCAAGAAGTAGATGCTACCGAGTGGTTTTAAGAGTAAGACTTTCCCGGCTAAGTTTCCCGACTTCTTTTCTGCGTTGATTCTTGTAATTCCTTCCTTTCCAAACTTCCATTTGTTGCATTCCACCTTCCCTTGTTTTCTTTTTCTTTCCTTCTGAGTGAGGCTAGAGGGATCAAACCTAGTAGGTTTCGCCCAGGACTAGGACTTCCTTTTCCTTAGGTTCATTTCTGTTCTCAGGTTGAGTAGCCCGGCTTTAGTTGCAGAGCGGTTAAACCGATCGGGTTGCCTTGTAGCAATTTTGACCGAGTGTTGCTTTACATCGGGGACCCTTTACTTTCCCCTTTATGATTCGTCACTTTGCCCCCGTTTTACCTCAGGCTAAGAGTTCCTGACCCGTATTAAGGTTGCCAGTTACTCCCTTTCCCAACCTCTGGTGCTTTAGGGATGTGCCACTCAAGGTTCAACTCGTCTTCCTGGTCGGAAAATGAGCAGTCCCGATCCAAGACCCCTGACACCAGCCTAGACCCACCCTCGGTATCCCCGTCAGACCAGCATAGTGAGGGAAGGATTCCTATCCTGGTGCCTGATGACGAGGGGGTTCATGATATGCACGTTACCTCGGCGTCTGGGTGGCAAGATGCCGAGGAGTCTATTCCGAACAGTCTGGGCATGGTTTTGTCTTACGAGTGGATTGTTAGCACCTTATGCTCTACTGACCTAATCTGGATCAGGGAAAAATATGACATTCCCGACCGCTTCTTCTTAGGTGTGCATAGTGACGGGGCTCACCTTCACCAGTCAGGCTTTGTCACCCTGTACGAGGACACCCTTATAGCGGGCCTTCGCCTTCCTCTACATCCCACTGCCCGAGATGTGCTAATATACCTCGGGATGTCACCTGGGTAGCTTGCCCCGAATGAGTGGAGATTCTTGATGGGGGCTATCTCCTTGTGGCCCCAGGCTCTAGGTTACGAGCTCACACTATAGGAGTTCTTTTGGGCCCACCGGCCATTCAAAGTGCACGGGGCGACAGGTTTCTTCTCGCTATCCGCTCGACAAGGTAGGAAAATAATAATTAACTGCCCGAGCAACAATAGGGGTTGGAAGAAGAAATTCTTTCAAGTATCCACCCTCGGGTTCTATGAACCGGGCATTCAATTGAGGACCTCCTGGGCAGGGGAGTTGAGGAGTAAGCCACCGTCCTTTATCGTGTTTTACTTCTTTTTCATTGCTATTACCAAACTGACTACTTTTATCATACAGATGGATCGGTCAATCCACTCGACATTCCCGACGAGTTCCAGGCAAGGATTCTATCCTTGGTCGAAGATCACACAGACATCAGTAAGTTACTGACCCGGGCGGGGGGTCAGAAGACGTCCTACAAGCCCAAGCGTCGCCTCGAGGCTCCCAGATTCTTCCCGATCATCTCAGTACGTAACATGATGTCATTCTCAGATTGCTTTGCTAATTGTTCAATCCTATGCATAACTAACTCATCCTTGATTGTTTTGACAGAGATAGCCCCAAAAAACGCGACAGCATTAAAGGAAAAATAGGCAGCCCTGCTGTAAACACCCCATTTTGTCGGCCATCAGATTTAGGAGACCCATAGCTTGGTGGTTCACAATGATTAAAAAAGACTCAGAATGACTCTTGGAAGTTAGTTCTATCTCTTGAAATGCTCAGAAAGTGGTACAAATGACAAAAATGCCCCTGAAAGCCCAAACACTCCCAGATTTAAACCAAAAGTTCTGGAAACATGTTGTGTCATAAGGAAAGTCACAAAATGAGTTTGGAAGCAAAATCAGATGAAATCATCAACTCCCAGGGACCCCTGAAGGTTCCCAAAAGTCCCCGTTGACCGGTTTGACCTAGGTTTGACCAAGGTTTGACCGAATTCATCCAAATTTGCCGAAAAGTTTCGAGATCATTCTAGATCATGTGAAAAGTACTAAAACGAGTTTTAAAAGAAAATCGGGCAAAAACGTCAGCTCCTGGGATCTCCGAGAGGTTCCCAGAACTTCCTGGAAATCCTAGGTTTGACCGATTTGACCTAAAAGTTGACTTTGAAACTGGAGTGCCGTATCATTTTTCAAATATTTTACCCAATTCTATCAAAGATTGAGAGGTTACCTCTATGACCTCAAGGATTTCTTCTATCTCTTGTGAAGTTCTCCCAAAAATCTTCAAATTCTTCTCCTCTTCTTGCTATTCTCCAAGAAAACTCTCTTTTTTTCTCTCTCAATTCTCTCTATTGTCTATATATCTCTTGTATATCTCCATTTGATTCAAAGGTTAAGTGAAAAGTCCCAATAATGGAGATAAAGGTATGTTTATATTGACCCACATTACAAGGTCAAATGGGTAAATTCGGGTGAAAACCCATGTGCAAAGTTTTCTTCTATAACATGTCAGAAAAGCAGTATGTTACAGCGCGCGACACTCGACGACTTGCCTGCGGGCGGGCGGCACTCACTGACTGCCGGGCGGCACTCAGTGAATGCCGGCGCGGCACTCAATGAGTGCTGCCGGCTTCGCCGCGTGCCGAGGCTAAAAGAATTCGTGTCTTCTTTTTAATTTTTAAAATATATATTAACATAAACTTAAATATTTAGTAAAGTATATACTAATGTACTTATATTTGTAATGTACTTCATTAGAATATACCCATATGCATGGTATATATTCTAATATATCATTTTATTTCTTTCTTTTTCCTTTTCTTTTCTTTTATCCTTGTCTCTTTTCTTTTCAAACTTCTTTTCATTTTCTCTCTCTTTTTTTAGGATAAATCCCCAGACTGACTTTCTCATACATTTTTTAATGTTCGGGTTTCTCCCGAATACCCAATTTCTCTTTATTTTTTATTTTTGAAACTTGGTTCAAAGAATCTTTGAAGAATTTGAATTCTCTGGAAAAACTTCGAATTTCACCGGTCATCGCCATCATTGGTCTTTTTAGATGTAACCAATCCCTGGCTTTGACGTTTGGTCAAAATCGGGGTGTCTGCACGTGGCAGCACATAGCCAGTGTTGCGGCGGCACTCAACCCCCGCAGAAGCCATTTTTGTAATTTATTTTGGAGGTCCAAATTGAATAATTGAAAGCCAAAACGACGTAATTTCTTGTTCACAGATGTTTGGGACCAATGGGAGCACTTTCTAAATCCCAAAACCACCCCAAATTGGCCTATATAAACCCCCCTTTGCTCTTCATTTTGGGGGGGCCAAGTGCAAAGTTTGATAAAGTTGTAGAGAGAAAGAGAGATAGAGATAGATTTAGAAGAGAGAAAGGGAGCTTCTCGTACTGATTTTCTATAAGAATGTGAGTTCTAATCTTTTTTTCTTCCAGTATCTCTCATATACTTCACATTCAAATACCCCCCCCCCCCCCCAATCACCATTCTTGAGCATTCTTGAGTTAGAAAGCTACTTCCATGTCCAAATGTCAATATCTATGAGTGAAACACTAAGCTACAAGTCCAATATCACATTGATTATCATCTATTGATTGCTATTTAATTGCTTGTTTATATATATATATTCATCTCTTCTTCCCCCATTTCTTCTTGATTTTTCTTTGATTACTTACTAGTTCATCATCATCTAAGTGATGACATAAAGTTTGAGGTGAGTGAATCCTTATGGATAGTAGCTCGTGACCTCAAAAACATGTTTGATAGATGATGATTCCAACTTCAATACTTCTAAAGTATTCTTGAAGTTATGCTCAAATGGAAACAATGCTCTCCAATAATCTTGGAGGTTCTTGACATCAGTTCAATATTGATATTTCAAGTGGTCATAATCTCCATTTAAGTGCTGAAAGTATACTCTCAAAACCTCTATTTCAAAACTCCTCTTGAACCCTTCATTTTGATTTCAAAGAATAAAACCATAGTTCTTCGCAAAACCTTCAAAACAATGAACAATCTAAGTTCAAAGATTTCTCTAGGACTCAATACTCAAAGTATTAACATGAGACCACTTGGAAAGCCTTCTTAACTCATTAGAGAACACCCTTGATTTTTTTGTTTGACTTCAAAACACGTGAAAGGGGTCCATTTGGACCCAAACATTCCTTCCAGACATTTTGTTTTTGCTGTCACAGCAGCTTGATTGACTTTCAACTTGTTTTTACAGAAAACCTTTCTAATAGGAATGATCCCAACTTATTTTTCCCTTGCACTTCAGTGTCTTAGAGAACTTTCTGTATAATATGGGCCTCTAGAAGATTTGTTTTCATTTGCTTTTTGACATTTCAGTCGATAGTATGGACTCTGTTTCTGAGTAACCTCTATTGTTTATATGATTTCTCTAAATCTGTAATAGTTATTGAGTATTGGCCTTTTGATATGTGTTCTAGACACAATAAGGATAATCTCCATAGAAAAGCATGCATTGAAAACATTTTTAACCCTACTTTTCAATTTCCACCAAATCAAGTCACTGTTCTGTACACTATTCACAGCAAGTATACTTTTACTTCCATCCCTTGATTTGATGCTTATATTACTTTAAATTAGTTCATATCCTAGGAAGTGGTCCATACCATATTTGTACATATCCTATGATGATTTTCTTCATGCATTCATGCATATTTTAAACTTCTAAGTCACTTTAGAAAGTTCATGTACACAAACACACTACAACATTTGCACATTCTAGGATCATGCATTGCATCCATGCAAGATTTGGGCCTTTCGTGGCTCTTAATCTAAGAAGATTAGAAGGAATGAAATTGATCAAACGTTCATGCTCCCCCTGATCCAATCTTCATTTCTCATCCGTCCTGGGGATTGAGAGGTCTTCTTTTCTCAAAGATTAACATGCATCGTACTAGCTTGCTAAGCATATTTTGATATCTTTGATTATTTGTTTCGAGAACAATTTATATCCCTGATGAAAAAAAAACGGTTTAAATTAAAAGTTTAAACGTGCAGCGGAAAAGTCAAGTTATGAAACTTTATTGGCATGCCCGGATCTATTACCCGTCAATTCTATAGATGCATACTAACAAGTGAAGGGACAAGTATTATACCTTTGTGTCTTGAACCCAATTCTGAAATCTTCAACTTCCAACAGCCTCCACTAGATGGCCTTCACTCTTATGACTCCTAAGGATGCTCGCAGGAAGGACTAGGATTGGTGGGAACCCTAGTGGAGAGGATTGGGAAGGTTTAGGGAAACCTAAACAGTTTCTGCAGCTTCTAGGTATAAAAACGACAATTAAAAAACATTCAGTACGCACCTGCCCTATTTATAGATTCCCAGAACTGACCTAACCTTCGAGCGATCGAAGTGTATTCGATCGATCGAACCTTCGATCGATCAAATAACCCTCGAGCGATCGAACTTGCCTAGACTTCAATTGATCAAAACTCCTTCGATCGATCGAACCTGCCTTAACATGATCCTCATGTGCCCTTCCAAGCTTCCTAGTGGAGCTAAGAGTGGGACCTCCTAGGCTCTTTATTGTTGGCTCAGACCAGTTTGTTAATCACCGTGACCAAACTCTTTGATCAACAAACTAACTAACTGGTCAGTTAACGTTTACTCCACTATAAAACGATAACTGAACTCCAACGCAAAAGAACATATCCGAAGCGATAACTAGACTTGTATGTTGTACTAATGTCCCTCTACCTTCAGCATTCATAATCATATTCAGGTGGTCGGATAACTGTTACTGTCAACCTGAATCATGATTACTTCTTGTATTCCTTGAGTCCCATTCACCTCTCATGATTACCAAACATGTTGATAACTCTTATCAACAAGACTGCAGTACTCAGTAATCGACTTGGTGACATTCTCAAGGGATTGCTTACTCTGAAACAGAGGGTAGATTCTGTTTCGACAATATATGTTCACAACCCTATGAACGTGACATACCTAAGATACCCAGGTGTTGATCTTCTGTAGAACTCACGGATTGGTAAGTCAAAGCAGCCCTATCCACAGTCTGTGCTCATAATCGTCGCAAGATTGAGAACACGTACCTTATACAAGTTATGAGTTCCTATTGACTGTTTGACAGCATTAAGTGTCAATAGGAAAGCTCAAGTCCTTCAATGCACTATACGCACTAGCATATTAACTAAGAGTGACAGTCTAGTGATTGAGATTAATCACTCCATCCAATGGTAGTTAATTATGCTACAGTGTATACCTGATGAGATATCCAGTCTCATCATCCACTGTAACATGCTTTAAGTATCAAAGGATGGTAATTCATATCTCACTTGTATGTATCTCATTCACACATGAATTACCTACTATGATACTTAAGGATTGAAAATCATCTCATGAAAGAAACATACATAATGAAATGTAAACTGATATCCATATATTAAAATGCTAATGTCATACATAAAGTAATGGTTTGAGGGCATAAACCCAACAACATAAAATGGCAATTCTTCACGTTTTCCTCCCACTTGCACTCACAACCATACAGGACTACATTTGAGACCTAGACTATCTAGATGATGATCAAAGACCTTCTGTGGCAAGGCCTTTGTAAACGGATCAGCAAGATTGTCGACGGTGGCAATCTTGGTGACAGTCACATCTCCACGTTGAACAATATCTCAAATAAGATGATATTTCCGCTCTACGTGCTTTCCCTTTCCGTGGTTCCTTGGCTCCTTGGACTGAGCCACTGCCCCACTATTATCATAATAAAGCGTAATAGGTGACAGCGACGCTGGTACCACCTCGAGCTCTATAAGGAACTTCTTGAGCCAAACAGCTTCCTTTGCGGCTTCATAAGCAGCCACATACTCAGCTTCTATAGTTGAGTCTGCAATGCATTTCTGCTTAATGCTCCTCCAACTAACAGCACCACCTCCCAAGTTAAAGAGATGACGGACGTCGACTTCCTCAAATATTTATCTGACATAAAGTCTGACTCAGTGTATCCTACTGGAATTAACTCACTACCACCGTACATAAGCATGTAATCTTTAGTCCTTCTCAAGTACTTAAGAATGTGCTTAACGGCTGTCCAGTGCTCTGGACCTGGATTCGATTGATACCTGCTAACCATGCCAACGGCATAACATATATCTGGTCTAGTACATAACATCGCATACATAAGACTTCCCACCGCCAAGGCGTAGGGATTTCCTGACATGTGATTCCTCTCCTCCTGTGTCTTAGGACACTGTTCCTTAGAGAACGCTATACCAAACCTTTCTTTGAATTATCCATTGAAAACTTAGTCAGCACCTTATCAATATAACCAGCTTGAGATAATCCCATTATCTTTTGCTTGCGATCTCGAAAGTGCTTTATCCCAAGAATATAGCTCGCCACTCTTAGATCCTTCATATCGAAAGTACTAGCTAGCCAAACCTTGATCGTTGATAATGCCGCTACATCATTCCTAATGAGTAGAATGTCGCCAACGTAAAGCACAAGAAAAGCCACCATTTTCCCTTCACACTTCTTGTATACACAAGGTTCATCCAGATTCTGTATGAAACCAAACGATTTGACCGCTTGGTCAAAATGAATGTTCCAACTTCTAGATGCCTGCTTAAGCCCATAAATGGACTTTTGCAGCTTGCATACCAAGTTCCCTTTCCGACCAGCTATGAACCATTCTGGTTGCTACATATAGATGTCCTCCTCAAGATTGTCATTCAATAATGAAGTCTTGAAGTCCATCTGCCAAATCTCATAATCTAGGCATGCAGCAATGGATAAGAGTATTCTGATGGACTTAAGCATGGCTATCGGCGAGAAGGTTTCCTCATAGTCAATGCCCTCCCTCTGAGTATAACCTTTAGCTACAAGCCTAGCCTTAAAGGTCTCAACCTTTCCATCAGATCCTCTTTTCCTCTTGTAGACCCACTTGCAACCAATGGGTTTAATATTGGTTGGAAGTTCTACAAGATCCCTGACCTAATTAGAATCCATAGATTCCAATTCAGCCTTAATAGCTTTAACCCAATGAACTGAATCAACAATAGCCATTGCCTCTTCGTATGTGGCAAGATCAGATTCAGATTCTATGGAGACAGCTTCAAAAACTTATCCTAAGAACATGTATCTATCAGACTGACTGATAATCCTCCCACTACGATGAGGTACTGGTACGGAAATGGGTGAAGAAGTGGTGTTTTCTTGATTTACATCATTATTAACTGCGGGTTGGACTGAGGGCTCTCCTTCTATCTCTCTAAGATCTATCCTTCTCTTAGGTTTATGGTTCATGATATAATCATCTTCCAAGAAAACAACATTTGTACTAACAAACACTTTCTGTTCTCTTGGATCATAAAAATACCATCCATAAGTACCCTTTGGATACCCTACGAAGTAACATACTTCTGATCTAGAATCCAACTTGCTCATCTTTCCTTTCAGCACATGTGCCGGACACCCCCATACCCGGGCATGTTGCAAAGAAGGCTTACGCCCAATCCACATCTCTCGTGGTGTTCTGGAAACAAATTTGCTTGGTACTAGATTTAGTATGTATGCAGCAGTTTCCAAAGCATAACCCCAAAGGAATAATGGCAACTCAGAATAACTCATCATCGACCTAGTCATGTCTAAAAGAGTCCGATTCCTTCTCTCCGCTACACCGTTCTACTGAGGCGTACCAGGTGATCGTGTCAGTATCAAGATGTAAAAGTATACTTTACTTTTCTAAAGATTTGCAGTGTGGAAGTAAAGGTCGAACCCACAGAGATTGAATTACTACAACTCTTAATTTTAAAACCTAAATCTAATTAATTATGAAAATGAGATTTTGATTTGAATTTTAATTAAACTAATAACAATGAAAATAAATCTAAATTACGAAAGCGATTTAAAATTATTTTTATAAATATGTTGAAGGAACCTAGGATTGCAAATCCACCACTAGCTTCATAATAAGGAATATTTATGAATTACTTTAGCCTATTAAGTTGGATGATAATGGGGAATTGTAGCTACAAGCCCAATTCCTCCATCAAGAAAATAACTATGGTTCAAGCACCAACATAATCCATCTTCGGTTAGCACGAATTATCCCACACTAAACTAGGGTTGTGGTATAATCCGTCTAATCTAGGCATGGATTATTCGGATACTTGATAGCACAATTCAATAAAGCACCATTACATGTAAACAATCCATACAAGCATAGCAAATATAGATCATTGAGCACATCACAGTCAAAATAGATCTAAGACAAGAATAAACTTTGAAAGTAATGATTTAATCAATAAAAGTACGATTTATTTATAAAAATCCTCTAAACATGTAATCATCATCCATACATAATAAATCTAAAATAAAAACATAAATAAAACCCTATTACTTGGCTAGGGTTTCATTGAAACCCTAGATTTAGGTTTAGTTGGCCATCGAATTGATGAACAGCAAGAGGTTGATGGAAGAGGCCATGGGAATCCTTGGTTTTCTTCTTCTTTTCCTTGCTTTCTTCCCTTCAATGGCTGAAATTTTAGTTGTATATGGCTGTATCTAATGTTGTGTAATGATGTGTAACCCTTTAATTGTAGTAAAATAGGGTATATATAGATTTACAACAAGTTTTTGGAAGCTTTCCCAACTCGAAACGCACTAAAACTACTGTATTTTGCAATATGGACGTAATTAGACAGTTTTGTTCACGTAGGAATCATCAGTATACTGAAATACGCCTCTTTGATTTTTACACATATCGCGTGAGCGGGTCGCGCGAGCGCGACATTTGGCTCCTCGCGCGCGCGGATCGCGCGAGCGAATTCTGGGTTCTCGCGCGAGCAGATCGCGCGAGCGATATTCTGGTTTCGCGCGCGCGACTTGGCTTTTTCAGCTTCTTTTCTTCTGCTTTTTCACCCTGTTTAGCCTGATATACTTGATTTCTTCCAAAACCTGTCAGAAAATAGAAAACGAAGTAAAAATACACAAAAACAGGATAAAAAGATACTAACAAATGCTCGTTAAGGCGTATAAATAGGATCTGTTCTCTCCCGATCACACCCCCAAACCTACATTTTGCTAGTCCTCGAGCAAAACTAAAATAAAAATTAACTACTAATAAACTACTACTCCATTTTCGTATGGATCACGATTGCATTTAGCGTATGCAACAAGCCTTTTAAACCTCTAGGTGTCCCTAGTCGGACGAGTAAAGTCTCGTGAGGGTTCTCGTCAATAAGTCACCCACAACCATCTTTATTAACTTAGAAATTTAAAAAGTTTTATTCAAATGAAAAACAAAACAATCAATACTCCTTATCCTAGAACGATGATTTGAAATAGAATAACGAACATAAAGAAACATAATGAAACATCCACCTAAATCATGAAAAACAATCTCAAGCACATGCATCGTATAAATCAATAGAGCTTCTCATAAAATTGCACGTGTGTGATATGGTAGTCAAATGAACACGCGCATGTCATGAACATGGAATATACTTCAGATAACTATTTAACTATGTCTCGACTACGAATCTCACAATGTCAATTACACTCTCAAATGAAACACTCAGAAACAGGTGTAATTTATCTAAAATATGTGAGTAAAGGAAATATATTCTCAAAACAAGAAACCACTCACATATGACTCGGAAAACACGCATGACACAAAAGAACAGTAGTCTCATGGATAGGACGCCAACAATCAAGAAAAATTAGTCATTACTATGTTTTAATCCCCCTCCCATTGTTTTCATATTCAAACCATATTTCCTAGGATCAAATAGGACTTTTCAAAGGTTGTACCATGGCTCAGATAATGAAAAAGGATAGAACAGATATATCAAGTAGTTTCAGAATGGCATTGTAAGGCATGTTCGATTTCTTTCATTCATCTCTTCTACCACAGTCATCTTTTCTTTCTCTTCATTCCTTCTCATTCATTTTTCTTCTTTTCTTTCATTTTTTTCAACCTTCCTCTTCTTTATTTTTTATTTCTTTTCCTTTTTCTTTTCTCGCTTCTCAAATGACTATGCATTGAATACCAAGCAACTACCCCAATAGCATCTTGTCTTCTTCTTCTCAATCATACATCGCCTTAACACCACTAAAAGTTGACAAATCTCTCAGTGGTGAACTCCAAGTTTGTCAAGTCAGAGCAAAAACAAGGATAATGGTAATTAAAGAAAGAAATGGCATTTTAACGGCTCAAAGGGTGAACTAAGGAAAATTTTCATTTATCGGTCGGTAATAAACAAAGAAGGCCTAAAATCATGTCCTATGGTCATACGGTTCTTCAATATTTACGACGGAAGATTATTTAGCATGGTAACAAATATTTTAATTTGACTATCAAGCAAAACAAGAATAATGAGACTATAACAACAAGTTGATGCGTTATTTCAATGAAATTCGACAAACACAAAATGTATTTATAACCCTCTAAAAAGAAAAGATAGGCTCAAAAGCTCACTGGGTTTAGTCTCCACCATGTGTTATCTAGAAATCCGAATCATATTATAATTCACATCAAACATGTATCCAATGACTACGTGCAGCGCATATGTTTATGTGCAAATCTATGATATAAAACTATGATTCGAACGATACATATCCTAGAACGTCGCATCATGACTTCAGTAAATGGTTAATCACATATTTCCTTGTTTACCATTCTATAACAATAATAGTTACAAAACAAGAAGTATCAAATTTATGTTGCAAAAACGTCGGTAATCATCGTTTATTTAAGAACAAAAATTTGAAAAAAAATTGCAGTACAGTATAATGTGCATGCGTGTGTGCATACCCCCAAACCTAAACCTTTCATTGTCCCCAATGAAACAATAAAATAAAAGAAATGAGAGTACGTAGAGAAGGAACGATAATACCTCGATCTCGACAAGCATAGAACAGGTGAACACAAAGTAATATGGCAATAAAGTTCAATGTTACCTGTTAATACTTAACAATAGAAAATTAAACAAACAAATAAATAATAAAAGTAACAAATAAGGTTTTTTTTTTTTTTTTTGTAAAAATGTAAATAAGTTCAAAATAAATTATCCCCGACCCCCAAACCTATCCAGAAAAACTCCAAAACTGACAAAAACGATTCAAAAACGACCAAAAACAAAGAAAATAGAAGAAATTAAGCTTGGGTTGCCTCCCAAGAAGCGCTAACTTTTACGTCTTCAGCTAGACCATTCTAGCTCAAGAATCTTAGAGGCTGTAAATCAGAGTTTTTATCCTTTAGGGCGTTAGAGAGATGTTGGTGGAAATCAGAAACAAGGTCATTATGTGTTAATTCATTTGACGGCTCACCTTTATCGTTATTACATCGATTCTCTACCTTTCGAGTAAATTCTTCATTAGAGGCCATATTATTAGGATTCATCCACTCACTTTCCACTATATTATTCCTCGCACTCATATTTATTACGTTCTTAAGCTCAATATTCCGTCTCACATCACATTCCGCCTCACATAGGTTATCGTCGTCTTTAGGAGGTTGATCAGCAGCATTAAAAACATTTAATTTTAATTTTATATTCCCGAACGACACTTTCATCACCCCTGTTCTACAATTGACACGTGCGTTGGCCGTAGCTAAGAATGGACGACCAAGAATAACAGGAGTGTATTTTCTAGTATCTAGCACCGGTTCGGTGTCAAGGACCATAAAATCAACAAGATAAAAACATTGATCAACTTTAACTAAGACGTCTTCGACGATTCCTTTAGGTACTTTGACGGAACGATCCGCTAATTGAATAGTAGCGGCCGTGGGCTTAAGTTCACCTAAACCTAGTTGTTTATAGACATGATAGGGTAAGAGGTTAACACTAACACCTAAGTCAAGGAGAGCCCGATGAATGATAGTGTCACCTATGACACATGAAATCGTAGGCGTACTGGGATCCTTATACTTCGGAGGAGCGTGTTGAAAAATAGAACTTACTTTTTCTGTGAGGAAGACCTTTTTCGGAGTGTGACTGCGTATTTTGCGTTTTTGCGTACATAGGTCTTTAAGACATTTAGCATAAGCGGGAATTTGTTTAATAGCATCGAGGAATGGAATATTTATTTTAACTTGTTTAAATACCTCGAGTATATCCTCAACTTTCGACTTTTTCTTTGTAAGATTAGATGGTTCCTCAACATTAGGTGGAAAAGGTAACTTTGGAATGTAATTTGTTGGGACCGGTTCATTTTCTTTTCTACTTTGATTCACGTCCTCACCCCTCTCTTTATTAGAGTTGATGTTCATATCTATCACATTCTCATTCTTATTAGGGGTTTCTATCACCTCCTCTCGTGTAGTCATCCTAGTTGAGACGGCGTTTACTTGTTCATTCGACCCCTTAACCTCATATTGTCCCTTAGGATTTTGAGTTGTTTGACTAGGCAACGTCCCCTCGTTTCTACGACTCATTGCAGTAGCTAATTGTCCCATTTGGGATTCAAGCTTCGCAATGGATTGTGTATGAGAGTGCACTATTTGTGCTTGTGCCTGTACTTGTGTTTCAATAGTCTTAAGGGATGCCAACACTTTTTCCTCAAAAACATTACACCTTGAAGGATTCGAATTAGGAGGCGGTTGTTGGTATTGATTAGGTTGAAAGTGAGGTCGATATGCATTAGGAAAATTAGTCGCCTCATTAGAATTATTATTATTATTTTTCCACGAGAAGCTAGGATGGTTTCTCCATGGCGCATCCGGATTATTAGTAGTCGAATTATAATTATTTCGTGGGTATTGTTGAATAGAATTAATGTGCTGCTCCACGAATTCCGGAAATTGACTTGCCGATGGACATGCAAGTATCGAATGTGAAGGATCAGAACATAATGCACAAATTTCATGAGCGGGTGGGGCTGTCGTTTGGTTCATTGTTAAAAGTCGGTCAAGTTTGTTAGATATTTCTTTTATTTCAATTGACTGACTTGACTCGAACTTGACCTCCCTCTTAGGTTGTGAATGATATCCCTCGGAACGTACTGATACACCCTGATGCATCGAATTCTCGCTTAACGTTTCAAAAATTTTCCAGGCCTCATCGGCGCTTTTGTGTAGGAAGGTACCCGCACAAACTGCGTCGACAGTATTACGGACCGAAGGAATAAGTCCCTCGTAAAAGACCTGGACCAACTGCCACTTAGGAACCTGATGATGTGGACATGAACGTAATAATTCTTTAAATTTTTCCCACGTGTCGTAAAGTGATTCCCCATCTTGCATAACAAAGTTTGTTATGGATTTCCTTATCTGATTCGTATGCATAATAGGAAAAAACTTTTGTAAAAATGCGGTGTGTAAGTCTTCCCATGTTCTAATTGTGTTTGGCTCCAGTGATTGAAGCCAATATTTAGCTTTATCTTTTAATGAGAATGGAAAGAGCCGCAATTTTAATTCATCATCATTTAAGTTTTGAATTTTCAAAGTAGAGCATATATCCTAAAAATCTCCTAAGTGTTGATATAGATCTTCATTTAGACGGCCATAGAAAGATGGAAGTAGCAAGATGGTAGACGACTTCATCTCAAAGTGAGATGCCGTCGCCTCCGGTAAATCAATACATGTTTGTGGCGTGTAAGTCGTAGGAATAAAGTAATCTTTAAGTGGAGGAGGTGGCGGTATGTTAAGATTATTCAGATTATTTCCGTTGTTTCCGTCAGCCATCTTAATCGGTTCGATTTTAAAAGTTCGAGTTTTCCTTAACCGTTCACGGGTACTTTTGAATTTCGGCCTCAAACAATGACGACGGAATCAGAGTTGATTCGTCGTCTTGCAACCCAGCTCTCGAAGCTTGGGTTGTGGACTTACTAGTTCTTAAGGTACGTTCAAGTTCAAGATTGAAAGATTTTAATTCTGGTTTATTTGAACGTATACCTAACATAAACTAAAATAAAGAAAAAGAAACTAAAAACAAAGACTGACTTAACAAAAGAAACAAATAGAAATCACGCAAATAAGACGACAAGCAAGCACACAGTACTACTATGATGCATGAATATTATCCTGTAATGCAATGACCACGTCAAGCCCAGCGCCCCGGGTTTCCTAGCTAATGCAGTGTTCACTCCACAACTAACCTAGTGCAAGTAATTGCGTCACAGCGCCCTGACTTACAGTGATTTGATGCAACGTTAAAGCGAGCAATTTACTTAATTTTTATTTATTTTATTTGCGTAAGCTCTTTTGATGTAATTAGCTACTTCACTCGGAGACGTTGGAATTTGATGACTCGAAAACCTATAAAATAAAAGAACAAGTTAGTAATTTAAAACAAAAATGAAAAATAAGAAGAACAAAAACTAATCTGATATTTACGAATTAACTAAACTAAGATTATAAAATAAAAGGTAGTAATGCAATCCCCGGCAACGGCGCCAAAAATTGATCGTGTCAGTATCAAGATGTAAAAGTATACTTTACTTTTCTAAAGATTTACAGTGTGGAAGTAAAGGTCGAACCCACAGAGATTGAATTACTACAACTCTTAATTTTAAAACTTAAATCTAATTAATTATGAAAATGAGATTTTGATTTGAATTTTAATTAAACTAATAACAATGAAAATAAATCTAAATTACGAAAGCGATTTAAAATTATTTTTATAAATATGTTTAAGGAACCTAGGATTGCAAATCCACCACTAGCTTCATAATAAGGAATATTTATGAATTACTTTAGCCTATTAAGTTGGATGATAATGGGGAATTGTAGCTACAAGCCCAATTCCTCCGTCAAGAAAATAACTATGGTTCAAGCACCAACATAATCCATCTTCTGTTAGCACGAATTATCCCACACTAAACTAGGGTTGTGGTATAATCCGTCTAATCTAGGCATGGACTATTCGGATACTTGATAGCACAATTCAATAAAGCACCATTACATGTAAACAATCCATACAAGCACAGCAAATATAGATCATTGAGCACATCACAGTCAAAATCGATCTAAGACAAGAATAAACTTTGAAAGTAATGATTTAATCAATAAAAGTATGATTTATTTATAAAAATCCTCTAAACATGTAATCATCATCCATACATAATAAATCTAAAATAAAAACATAAATAAAACCCTATTACTTGGCTAGGGTTTCATTGAAACCCTAGATTTAGGTTTAGTTGGCCATAGAATTGATGAACAGTAAGAGGTTGATGGAAGAGGCCATGGGAATCCTTGGTCTTCTTCTTCTTCTCCTTGCTTTCTTCCCTTCAATGGCTGAAATTTTAGTTGTATATGGCTGTATCTAATGTTGTGTAATGATGTGTAACCCTTTAATTGTAGTAAAATAGGGTATATATAGATTTACAACAAGTTTTTGGAAGCTTTCCCAACTCGAAACGCACTAAAACTGCTGTATTTTGCAATCTGGACGTAATTAGGCAGTTTCGTTCACATAGGAATCATCAGTATACTGAAATACGCATCTTTGATTTTTACACATATCGCACGAGCGGGTCGCGCGAGCGCGACATTTGGCTCCTCGCGCGCGCGGATCGCGTGAGCGAATTCTGGGTTCTCGCGCGAGCGGATCGCGCGAGCGATATTCTGGTTTTCATGCCCGCGGCTCGCGCGCGCAACTTGGTTTTTTCAGCTTCTTTTCTTCTGCTTTTTCACCCTGTTTAGCCTGATATACTTGATTTCTTCCAAAACCTGTCAGAAAATAGAAAACGAAGTAAAAATACACAAAAACAGGATAAAAAGATACTAACAAATGCTCGTTCAGGCGTATAAATAAGATCTGTTCTCTCCCGATCACCAGGTGCAGTCAACTGTGACAAAATCCCATTCTGTACGAGGTGATCAATAAACTCATTAGAGAGGTACTCACCACATCGATAAGATCAAATGGCTTTGATATGTGTGCCCAATTGCTTCTCCACTTTAGCCCTAAACTCTTTGAACTTTTCAAATGCTTTAGCCTTATGCTGCATTAGGTACACATATCCATACCTAGAGTGGTCATCAGTAAATATTTTGAAATACTCATAACCACCCCTTTCTCTAATAATTATTGGTCCACACACATCAGTATGAACTAATTCCAACAATGCATTGGTTCTATTGCCCTTTGCAGGAAAGGGCCTTTTGGTCATCTTACCCTAAACAAGACTCGCAGACTTCCATTGGTTCGAGAACCAAATCGCCTAAGACCCCTTCTTTGACTAGTCTGCCAATGCTATTTATATTGATATGGCCAAGCCTCATGTGCCAAAGCCTTGTTGGATTAGTGGAAGGTTCCTTTCTTTTAGATGGTACAATTACCATTGAGTTATTAAGTTCCATACAAGAGTCTTTAGAGATATTGGGAGTAATCACATACAAGCTATTAGTTTTAACACCAGAACATATAAAAGAACTATTTCTTCTAATAACAACTTCTGTTCCAAAATGAAAAAAATAACCATTATTTGATAAATTTGAAACTGAAATTAAATTTTGTCTCATCAAAGGGACGTAAAGAACATCTGATAAAACTATTGTCTTATTGTACAAAAACTCTAAAACACTACTCCTATAGCAACCGTAGAAACGATTGCGCTAGAACCCAGAGTCAGCACGATTTCCCCATCACTGCATTTCCTGGTTGATCTTAACCCCTGCAACGAATTACAGATAGGGTTAGTCACACCAGAATCAATGCACCAAGTGTTTTAGTCGTGACAAAGGCTCCTTCCTTTCTCGTACCAAAACCCCGAGCCAAGTTCTTTGGTTATGAAGGGCTTATGCCCTTTATCCGTTTGGGTGAGTCAAAATTGGGTTTCTTGGTTCCCTAAAGACCAAGTTGCGACTCTGTATCTGTTTTCAATAGACCTCTTCCTTTTTGTTCCTTTTTCAAATCAATTTTAAAACAAAGGAAAATCAATTCCGAAACCCGGGGAAACAAACGGGAGTGGACGACCGATTCCGCGTGTCCACAATCTGGCGACTCTGCTGGGAATTTTTATTTTTCAAAACAAAATAATATAGAGGTTTGACTCATAAGAAGCATCCTTAAAATCATATTTTCACTGTGTCTGGTTCATTGCATTACGCTTCTGAATTTCCCCCTCTGACTGTGTCTAAAATGCGGCACTGACATTGTTCAGGTCTTACTGTGCCTGGGCCCAAGTCACCGTTGATATAGTACCTTCTAAGGTATATCAAAAAGAGTAAAAACCTCCGTATTGTCTCTCTGACGGTATATTGGAACTCTTGTCAACGGACCCTCTTTGACAAAACCCAGCCTTTGCATATAGATTCCTGTAAAACCTTTCATAGGACTGTTCATTTATCTTTTCAGATAGGACAATGTGATATAACTGTTGTAAGCCCTGGTGGGATTACCTGCGCGGTGTAGACGCTTATGTGGCATAGAACAGAACCTCTTTCTTATGATTCCCAAGGCAATCACTCACATGTGATTACATTGAGTTGACATGCCTAGGCACCATGACAAGGATGTCTGCTCCAAGTTTATAAAGATATACACCACAAACCTTGTTTGTCGGTCCTAAGACATAGGAGTATGAAAAATTGCTAGACAGTATGATCACCATCATCACCTGTTCCCATCATATATCCGTATTTCTTCTAGAAACTGTGCCCAACTCATCAGGATATCCTTGTTTCTCCTAAAAACTTTGTCCAAATCACCCAGATTTCCTAGAAATCCCTATTTTCCCCAGATTACCTAGAAATCTTTGTTTCTTCCAGAAACTCCGATATACTTATGTCTCCCAGATACTCTGTCCGAATTACCCAGATATTCTTGCTACCCCCAAAAACCCTATTCGACCTCCCCAGGTATCTTTGTTTCACTCAAAATTCTAAAAAATCCATGTTTCTCCTGAACTTCTACCCAAGATTCCCAGAAATTCCTATTTCCCAAGAACTCACCCAAATATACCTATTTTCCCAGAAACTCTGCCCAAATCTCCTAGATTTTCCAAAAATCCAGTAACTCTGTCCAAACTTCCCAGTAATGCCCAGATGTACCAATCTCTCCCAAAAACTCTGATTGCCCAGTTCCTCCTAGAAACTCTATCCAGCTCACCCAGAAATACCTGTTTCTTTCAAAAACTTTGTCCCAATCACCTAGATTTCCTATAAATCCTTGTTTCCTAGAAACCCTGTCAAAATTTACCCAGATTTCCCAAAAATCTCTACTTATAAAATTTTCTGGATCTTCATTCCTTAAAGAGCAAACCTATTTTCCTCACCCTCCCCATGACAGTGATCGTCCTGGAAAGAAAAGTTAGCACACTCTATATGGTTAGGACCTTACTTGCTTAACTGCTATATATTAGAAGTAGGAGCATCATATAGATAAGGGCCTACATCCACATGCTTGTCTCATGTGCATACACAATTCATGTCAGTTCGTTTGCATGCACATCTTGTTAGTCTCATATGTGTCAGTCTCTACACATCAAATGCATACATATCATCATCCTCACCCATCTCAATCATTGTACAGAAGTCGTATACTTACTGCAACCGTCCTCGGTTTGTATCATTAAATCCTTCAAAACTCTGATCGTCTCTTCTCGATAGGAGTGCATAAGAAGTGTTTCGCACCTCTGCTAATTTGGACTTTTACTTCTATTTTTAGAAAATCGTAGCCCCGGGTAAGGACACTGTTGTACCTCCACGAATTCATTATCGTGATCACGGGCTAGCCCAGACCATCATCGATCCACTAATGGCCTACAAAGCTTTGGAAGAGAAAGTGAACATGCTACAAAACACTGTTGAGCCATTGAGTTTAAGGGTTAGTCGATTTGAGAAGATGGCACAAAGCATTGGCAAAGAGCTGTTTAAAATGGGAACCAGAATAGAGGATGCCATCAGAGAAGAAAAGTTCAAGAAGGATGAACCTCAACACCTGTCCAAGAGGCCTAAATACTCCCGACACTCCCCGGATGTCAATGCCCTGTGTAGCCAACCCATGGCATACCCTCATCGGCCATACCAACCCTCCAACCAAACCACTAGCTGCCCTTACCAGAAAAAGAAACCCCGTACCTTTTCCAAACTAGAAATCTCCCTTTCCTCAGCCCTGGAGCGCCTACTCAAGAAAGGCCACTTCCAACTCCTTCAGCCTTGTGCCGATCCCCCACCACCTAATTGTGACCTGTCCAAACGATGTGCCTACCACCAAGGCCCAGGCTATGACACCGACCGTTGCATACGTCTCTGCCATGATATCCAAGACCTCATTGACAAAAGAATCATTGAGCCACCACCCATTCAACCCCATGTCACCTAAGCCCCTGGTCGGTCCGTTCAAATGATCCCCTTCGCTAAGGCTAATGATTGTTGAAGCTACGCAGTGAGTTGATAGTGTTTGGAACTTTTGCTAAAAATAATGATAAGAATAAGCGAGTCACTGTGACACTCCATTTGAGACCAGGTCGAGTCAAGTCGAGTATGTCCTATGTTTTGAATCTATTTCAAGTTTAGTCTTGTGGTTAAGTCTGTTTGTCATCGAGTTGTTGTGAGTTTGTATCAAGTAATGTAATCCTTCTCTTCTGATGGAATGAAATCTCATTTTGCCTAATCTGATGTGTCTAGCCATAAATGCATGAATCATTAAACTAAAATGTCACTTTTCAAATTACCATGGATATTACTCTACTAATAAATTTTTGCATAAAACAAAAAAAGAATCCTAAAAAGGTCAAAGTTAATTTCACGATGACCCCGAAGAAGAGCCGAGAATTGAATAGTCTTACTTTAAGAATTTAAAGATGTTTTTGCTCAAATTTTGAAAAGACATACTTGAAACTGACTTGGGGCTCGCCCAACACCTTTTTTCACCATTTCAAAGCCTTGGGCCCAACCTAATTGATAGTCATGCAAATTTGTGCAGACTTAGTCCTTGACGGTAGCCAAACATTTCAGTGAGTTTTATCTCCACTTTCAAAAAAAAAAAGAAAAGAAGAAAAGAAGAAGAAAAGAAAAGAAAAGAAAAAGCTCGCTAGGTTGAAAACCCGAAAGGGCATCTAGGTAAAAATTAGAGCTGAAAAGGTATTCATTTCCAAGATCTGACCTTAGCCAGTCAAAATGAAGGAAAAAATAAAAAAAGAAAATTTTGGTGATACAGAGAATTGTACACTTCAAGGTACATCACAAGAATGTGTCTAGATCATATTTTAAAAGGCTCCGAACGACCACATTATGAAATACTTGCTACGTGTTTCACATCTCTTTCCTCAACATGCTTGGGAAAGCTCATCTTACTTGACATTCAGCACCCTTAATGACATAGGGGGTCAGCTAACTAGTTCAAAGATGGATAGACTCTTTTGTAAAACGGACCTAGGGAGGGCAAGCGGAGTCCCTTGCTCTGGCCGGGTGTAGGTTCGCTGAAAAGTGCACCCAAGAATCAGGAGGCCCTTTGTTCATAAGGGGTAACTGGATTTCCATACCATTCTTGCACTCACGCTGGTCTGCTCGAACATGCAACTGCATTTGAGTAGAGTGCATAAGCACGGCCTTTCTCTAATAATAAGGCCCCTATGAAATGAAACAAGAGTCACTCTTTCGACGCTTTCTTGATTAAGCCACAAATGAGTAAGGTAGTACGTAGGCAAAGAAGCTTTGTGTTCCCCTTATCTTCCTAAAGTCGTGCGAGCACTCGAGGTATTGAGAAATCGAATGTTCGATTCAATACATGGAAGATGGCACTCAACACTATTCTATCGAGCTAGGCACCTGTGATTCTTGGGATCGGAAGAAAAGAAGCCACCTCTTCCATTTTCTCCGGGTCAGGCAATTGGTTGGAAATCTTGTATATATAAACAAATTCTGAGAGCTAACATGCACATTATGAAATTTTGAGATCGTGATCTAAAGATCTCACATGAATCGACTATGTGAAAAGAAAAAATGACTGGCTAGGTGAAAGTGAAAAGGATCAATCCTCAAAACAAAATAAAAAGGAAAGAAAAGAAAATAAAGGGAGACCGAAAATGAATCTTCTTATCTAAGGCTACCACAAGTGACCTAAGTTTGAACTTCTTTGACGATTGGTTTGAAAAACCCACAACCAATTTCTTTCAAGACCTTGCCTTGAACTACGCTCAAACTAATTCCCACTCAGGGATACGTAGGCAACCGCATCGGTTCGGTCGACACCATCATAATCAAACCGATTTCCTTCAAGCCTTGCCTTGAACTACGCTCGACCTGATTCCCACTCGAGGATACATAGGCAACCACTACAGTTCGGTCAACACCATCATAATCAAGCCCCCTTCTTTCAAAGCCTTGGCCCGAACTACATTGGACCTGATCCCCACTTGGGGGTACGTAGGTAGACTTTCAAAACGAAAAGAAGGATGGCTCGCTAGGTCAAAAATCTGAAAGGACACCTAGGAAAAAATTAGAGCTAAAGAGATAAAATAGCTCGCTATATCACTTCACCAGTGCCTAGGTAAAAGTTATGAGCATATGAGAGATTAAAGTCACGGTCCTTGCCTCAGGCCAAAAATCACCTTCCGCACTAGGGGCAAACTTCGGCTACCCACCTCGTTTGCCTGAATTTTACTATCTACCCTTCATACAAGGGGCAAAACTGGGTCACCTACCTCGTTTGCCCAGAACCTCCAATAAACCATCATCCAAACTAGGGGCAAACTTCGGTCACCCACCTCGTTTGCCTATGAATTCCACTTCTTACACCTCAAACTAGGGGCAAACTCTGTTTGCCTAACACGATCCCTTCACACCAAGGGCAAGTTTTCAAGTCACCAAGTTGTTTTAAAAATTTTGAAATAGAGCATCTTTTATTCTATAAGCTAAGGCACTAATTCAAAGCACTTCTAGGGAGAAGTAGAGAATTGATTAGATCAATCAGGAAGAAATTTTAAAAACCAGATTTATCAGCATATCATATTAAGATGAGGAATGAACATAAAAGATGAGTGGTACATCATTCATGACAAAGGCACATTGGATCATGGCAATTTGAGAATTTCATGTCCGAGTCAATCCTTCTTTGTTTGAGTCAGTAGTAATCTAATCAAAGATGTGTCAGAGATCAAGGTTTCATAAAAACTAACCTAACTTTCCTTGTCACTGTCACTCCTATTAAGTCCATTTGTCCTGATGGCCTCAAATGTGTGGGTTTAAGGTGATTCCCAATTATAAAAAAAATATGGATATAAGAAGAAGTACCAAACATCATTACTGCACCAGTCAAGGTCTCAATATGTGAAGTGTCCCACGTACAAGTGGCATAAACTCATAAGTGGTTGCAAACTACAAACCGATAGTTGTTTCTCAAGGTGGCTGATCAGAGAAAATATCGCCAACACCAAGAAATTGTCGCTGGTCTATTTCGAGTCCAGATGTGTTGATAAGGAGTGTCAACAAGATGTGTTGTTGAGGTATTTTATGGCCTAGAGTCTAGATGTGTTGATGAGATGTGTTGTTGAGGTATTTTAGGGCTCAGAGTCTAGATTTGCTGATGAGATGTTTTTACGAGGGTGTTTTAGAGCCCAGAGATTAGAGGAGCATCGAAGAACATCAGGAGAACTGAGAAGCATTGTTGGATCATCGAGGAATATTAGGAGAGTTGAGAAGCACCATTGAAAAGTAGAGTAACATCGAGGAACATCATAAGTGTTGAGGAGTATTGTCAAAGAGGAGCATCAGATGTGTTGAGGAGCATCGTTGAAGAGTTGAGGAGCATCAGGTATGTTGAGGAGCATCGTTGAAGGAGCATCGGATGTGTTGAGGAGCATCAGCAGAGTTGAAAAGCATCATTTGAAAAGTTGAGGAGCATCGTTAAGATTTGATCAACCGCGAGAGATTCAGATATGGGTCCTGGTTCTCGGTCAGAAGGTTTGATCAACCGTGAGAGATTCAGAGATGGGTCCTAATTCTCAGTCAGAAGATTTGATTAACCATGAGAGATTCAAAGACAGAATCTTGGTTCTAGGTCAAGAATTGAAAGAGAGATTCTCAGAGAGTCTAGAAAAGAATTAGCTCTCGAAGGCCCTAACCAGCTCTTCAGTCCAACCATTGTAAGATTTGATCAACTGTGAAAGATTTGGATTTGGATCTTGGTTCCTGGTCGAGAGAAACAGTTAAAAAGAGATCCCAGAAAGAGTCATTTCATCCCCAGTAGATTCGGTTTAATCCCCAACAATCGTATCGATTCATACATCGTCAATTCTTTTGATCACGGTTATTCCAACAGTTGGTTCAATCCATCACAGTCACAATAGTTCACTATCGACTCGTCATCTTTATTAGTACATCATCAGTGCAATCCTGACAGTCACAGTAGTTCACTGTCGACTCGTCATCTCGATTCGTACATCGTCAGTTCAATCCATGACAGTCACAGTAGTTCACTGTCGATTCGTCTTCTCGATTCATACATCGTCAGTCCAATCTATAACAGTTATAGTAGTTCACTGTCGACTCGTCATCTCGATTAGTACATAATCAGTCCAATCTATGACAGTCACAGTAGTTCAATGTCAACACATCGCACATCGTTAGTTCTTCAGATCACGGTTAGTCCAACTGTCAGTCCAATCTATGATAGTCACAGTAGTTCACTATCGACTCATCATCTCGATTCGTACATCGTTAGTTCTTCTGATCACAGTTAGTACAACTGTTAGTCCAATCTATGACAGTCATAGTAGTTCACTGTTGACTCGTTATCTCAATTCATACATCATTAGTTCTTCAGATCACGGTTAGTTCAACTATTGATCCAATCCAAGAAAGTCACAGTAGTTCACTATCGACTCATCATCTCGATTCGTACATCGTCACTTCTTTCGATCACGGTTAGTCCAACTGTTGATCCAATCCATGATAGTCATAGTAGTTCACTGTCGACTCATCATCTCGATTCGTACATCATCACTTCTTCTGATCACGGTTAGTCCAACTATTGATCCAATCCATGATAGTCACAGTAGTTCACTGTCGACTCATCATCTCGATTCGTACATCGTTAGTTCTTCTGATCACGGTTAGTCCAACCATTGGTCCCACCCATGACAGTCACGGTAGTTCACTGACTACTCATCATCTCGATTCATGCATCGACAGTTCATTAATCATCATTAGTTTACCATCACTCTCATTCAAAATATGCCGTGTTCATTGTTCTCATTCAAAATCTTAGGCTTCTACATCCATTAATGGGGCTTTCATGTCCATTGCTTGACATCTCAGGCTTTCATGTCCATCACTTGACGTCTCAGGACTTCTGTGCCCGTCTCCTATTTTCCAGGGCTTCCATGTCTATCGGTTATCTGTCGAATTGCATCTCGATTATAGTCCTTTGGGACCCCACATCCGATTACACTCGCTTGCGAAGCACACTTCCCAAAATTTAAAATTTTGCTCCAAGACCCAGAGTCTTTAAACAACTTGGTATTCTTATCAAGATCTACCACTACATTAAAGTCAAGGAAACACTAGCATGACATAAGTCCACTCAGAGTGGCACACACCCCATAGCACCAACTTATACTAGGATCAGAACACTAGGCATGATAGGACTCATGAAACAATTCATATCACATTCATGCATTGCATATCATCCTCATAGCATAGCATCTGCCTGTCTTGTTGTGCATGAATGATTTGCTCCTTTGAGACCTGAACTACGTCCCGGTCTGATTCCCCTTGGAATACGTAGGCAGCTCACAAAGAGCACGACCAGCACTAGCCTCAGTATCATCCTTGTAACTTTTGCAACGCTTTAATCCTAAATTCATAGCCTCCAAAAGACCTGTCTCTTCAAAACATTGGCACTCGCTTTCGACATGCATTGCCTCGCAAGTTCATGCCAAAGAGGGGCAAACTGTAGACACCTCATTTTGTCGGCTATCAGATTTAGGAGACCCATAGCTTGGTGGTTCACAATGATCGAAAAAGACTCAGAAGGACTCCTGCAAGTTAGTTCTATCTCTCGAAATGCTCAAAAAGTGGTGTAAATGACAAAAATGCCCCTAAAAGCCCAAACACTCCCAAATTTGGACCAAATATTTTGAAAACATGCTGTGTCATAAGGAAAGTCATAAAATGAGTTTGAAGAAAAATTAGATGAAATCGTCAGCTCCCAGAGACCCCCAGAAGTCCCGAAAGTTTCCGAAAAGTCCCCGTTGACCGATTTGACCAAATTCATCCAAATTTGCTGAAAAGTTTTAAGATCATTCTGGATCATGTGAAAAGAACTAAAACAAGTTTTAAAAGAAAATCAAGCGAAAACGTCAACTCTTGGGATCTCCGAGAGGTTCCCAGAACTTCTAGGAAATCCTAGGTTTGACCGATTTGACCTAAAAGTTGACTTTGAAACTGGAGTGCCGTATCATTTTTCAAAAAAATTTCATGGATACTAGATATCAATAGATTTCCAACGGTATATCACACATGATTTCTGGATTTAAAACAAATTTATTATGAATTTCTAAAGGTGAAAAAGGCGATCAAATTGATTTTATCACGAATACTGCAAACCTTTTCAAAGTGACCCATCTCTAAACTATTTTTTATGGAAAGTAAACTCCATTACCTTTCCAATGGTATATCACAAGCCCAATTTGGATTTTGTACGCATTTTCTGTGAATTTCGAACAAAATAGGGCCTTTTCGCGAATACCGGAACCTCTGGGGGCCTAAATACAAATTTCGTGCATCTGAGTAGCATTGCTGGGGTGGCACCAGGCCACAGTCGCAGCGGCACATGGCCAGTGCCACGGCGGCACTCAACCCCCAGTGCCACGGCGACACCCATGATTTTTGGTTCGACATGGAAACACTTGAAAGGGGTCCATTTGGACCCAAACATTCCTTCCAGACATTTTGTTTTTGCTGTCACAGCAGCTTGGTTGACTTTCAACTTGTTTTACAGAAACCTTTTCCAACAGGAGTGGTCCCAACTTATTTTTCCCTAGAACTTCAATATCATAGGGAACTTTCTGTAGATTATGCGCCTCTAGATGTTTTGTTTTCATTTTCTAAGAATTTTTGACATTTCAGTCAATAGTACGGACTCTGTTTCTGAGTAACCTCTATTGTTTATATGATTTATCTCAATCTATAATAGTTATTGATGATTGGCCTTTTGATATGTGTTCTAGACACAATAAGGATGATCTCCATAAAAAATCATTCATTGAAAACATTTCTATTCCTACTTTTCAATTTCCACAAGATCAAGTCAGTGTTCTGTCCACTATTCACAGCAAGTATACTTTTACTTCCATCCCTTGATTTGATGCTTATATGTACTTTAAATTAGTTCATATCCTAGGAAGTGGTCCATACCATATTTTTACATATCCCATGATGATTTTCTTCATGCACTCATGCATTCATGCATATTTTAGACTGCAACGGCGAAGCTGCCTCCCACCGCCACACCGGCTGGGGTATCATTCCTGACCCTGGACGAACCAATACTCCCGGGGCCTCGCGCGGAGTTGTCCGCAATGCCAACGGTGGAGATGGTGGACGCTGTTAGAGAGAGAGTCCGGCCCAGGTTGCTGTAGAGTCAGGTCGACAAATGCTCTCTGTTGGGCCCCGATGCCTTGGTCGGCTGGCTGTACAGTGTCAGTCATATAGTAAATTGCCCTTTACACTTCGTGTTTTTATCTTCTCTGCCCGGGAACTTATACTCCGGAACGTTTCCTACAGGTCGGCTGTTTGGAGGCGGGGGCCGAGGCTACCCTACCCAGGATGGCCTGGAAACTAACCACTGCTGAGGCCGTCCTGGCAGAAGAGAAGGCTGTTTAGGAGTCTGTAGGGTTTGCCTTTTGTGGCAGAGGAAAAGTCCAGGGCTTTGGCCCTTGAGCTGGAGGAGGCCTGGGACACTATCTCCACTGAGCAAGCTGCTCGGAAGGCCTTAGAATCAAAGCTTGTGGATGCAGAGGCTGAGAGGGTGGCTGCCGAGAAGGAAACCGAGGTTCTGACAATGACCCTGGTTGAGGTCACCGCCGCCCAGGATGCCGAAGCCAAGGAAGCCGAGGAAGAATTCGAGGCGGGTTTCCTCAAGGGCTATGCCGACCTGACCGCTCGGGTCTCCTCGGACCACCCGGACTAGTACCTCTCCGGGTATTCCTGGGCTGACTCTGACTTCTGGAAGGAGCTAGCTCAGGATGATGAGGGGGTCGCTACTGCTTTTGACGATGATGTGCCGGCCAGTAGGGATGGCACTGGTGACGATGTGGACATCGTCGACGTCTAGTGTGGGGGTCGGCCTTACACTAGAACACTTTTTTTTTGGGGGGAGGCTACTACAACTGCCCCCCAGTTAATGTAAATATTTTTATTTTTTATTAATGAAAAGGTCCTTTGAGGCAACCTTTTGCATTAATTGTTTTGTATTTCTCACTTGTACATGTATGCTTATTTGTGATTGCTAATACCTGACCAGTTGTTAGCCGATCTAAATCCCTGCCTTAGCAAAAGGTTTAAGACCATAACCGGTAGAGAATACCTGGTCTTTTAGGGACCTGTTAAGTAGGTCCCGCTCGGGTATAGTGTAGGCTTGTGACCTATTTACTATCTGAACAGTTTCTCTGGGTACTGTAGGTGCTTAGGAATGTTAGATGTCCTAGGATTCCAAGTCCTGTTAGTACCCGGTGTGATTTCCTATTTAGCCTGGAATTCCCCTACCCCCCAAGTGTTTGATAAGGCAGGCGTATAGAGGGAGTGACCGTAGGAAACCGACCTAGAACGTGGGTGGTTGCAGGGTCCTTTGAGGCTTGCTATCATCAGCCACCTAGGGGGTGTTGCCCCCATCGTCGGTTAGACCTAAGCGAAGCATGTGCCTCGAGTTATGGACCAGAGGTCATTTTGATGCCTAGGGTCTTACCCTGAGGTCTTTTGGATGCCTGGGGTCATACCCCGAGGTCTTTTTGATGCCAGGGGTCTTACCCTGAGGACTTTTGGATGAGCAAATACAGAGAAGAGTTGTTTGGCGGAAAAATAAACTTTTATTACTTATATAAATAGAATTGTTTGGGCATAGCTACATGGTTCCTAGCCAACATTATTGTCATGCTTCACTGGTAATACTTGCGAAGATGTTGCACGTTACAAGAGTAAGAGAGGTCGTGTTTGTCTAGAGTTTGTTACCAATAGGTCCCCTGGTGGTTGACCCATATAACTTGGTATGGTCCTTCCCAGTTTGGCCCAAACTTTCCATGGCTCGGGACCTTGGTAGACTGGTTCACCGCCTTTAGAACGAGATCCCCGACCTGGAAACTCGGGTGCTTAACTTTGCTAGTGAAGTACCGGGAAACTCTTTGCTTGTAAGCTGCCACTTTTAGATATGCCCAGTCTCTCTTTTCTTCTACCATGTTAAGCTCTGCTCTGAGGGCTACCTCATTGCTCTGCTCGCTAAAATTTGCCATCCGGTATATAGGTAACCCGAGCTCGGTGGGGACCACTACCTCAAAGCCATAGGTTAGTGAGAATGGCGTCTCGCCTGTTGCCGCCTGGGGAGTGGTACGGTAGGCCCATAGAAGGGTTAAAAATTCCTCTGCCCAAAGCCCCTTGGCATTTTCGAGTCTGGTCTTGATTGAATGCAGAATAATCTGGTTTGTCTCCTCGGCTTGGCCATTGGCTTGAGGGTGCTCGGGAGAGGAATAGTTATTTGATATCCCATAGCCCAAGTAGAACTGCCTGAACACCGAGGTGTCGAACTGCCAGCCGTTGTCGCTGACCAGAATGCGGGGAATACCGAACCTGCAGAGGATGTTCTTCTCAACGAAACTTTCCATCTTTTTCTCAGTGATGGTGGCTAAGAGCTCGGCATCCTCCCACTTATTAAAGTAGTCCACTACTATAACAGTGAACTTAACTTGCCCTTTTCCCATCGGTAGGGGACCGACGGTTTCGATGCCCCACTAAGAGAGCGGTCAAGGGCTGAGGATGGGTGTTTGGAGTTGTCCCAGGAGGTTGATCATGGGGGAGTATCTTTGGCACTTGTCGCATCGTCTAACATACTTCTGAGAGTCCTGAGCCATTGTCGGCTAGTAGTAGCCCTGCAACAGGGAATTTTCGGAGAGCGCCCGACCTCTTACATGGTTACCGCACACACCATCATGGATTTCATGTAGTATCGCTTGGACCTGTGTGGGGTGGACATAGCGGAGATATGGGATAGAGAACCCCCTTTTGTAGAGGATGCCATCGATGAGGTGATATCTGGCCGCCCAGTATTTTATCCGGTGGACTTCTTCCCTTTCATTCGGTAGCGAGTCGGTTATCAGAAATGTCGTGATCGGATCCATCCAACTGGGGCCCAAGGTGACCGAATCGACCTCCATGCCTTCCAAGTTGATCACACTTGGCTTAGGTAAGTATACAACCCTTCTCCCGGGCAAGTCTGACTAGAAGGACGAGGCAAGGCAGGCTAATCGATCGGCTCTCGCATTCACTTTCCTGGGGATCTGTATTATGGAGAAGCTTTCTAATTTCTTTAAAACTGTTTGGACAAGGGCCAAGTAAGGTACCAATTGTCTTCTTGAGCCTTATATTATTGGGTAATTTGATTGACTACAAGTTGGGAGTCGTTGTACCCCTGGACTTGCCACGCACGCATCGATGTGGCCAATTGCAATCCAACCAACAGGGCTTCGTACTCGGCCTCATTGTTGGAGGCCCAGAACCCGAACTACAATGCGTACTCAAGCTGGATCCCATCAGGAGTAGTCAAGATGATCCCTGCCCCGCTGCCTTGTTTGTTAGAGGACCCGTCTACGTAAAGTACCCAGGTCGGGATATCCTTTTACAGTCCGGGCGGTAGATTAGGCTGGTCATCCTCTTCCACCGAGTCTTCTCGGCATGTGAACTCCACAAAAAAATCTGCTACGGCCTGCACCTTGATCACCGTGTGGGGTCTATAGGTTACTTCGAATTCTTTTAACTCCAAGGCCCACTTGATGAGCCTTTCGGATGTTTCGGGCCTGCTCAGGATCTGGTAGAGCAACTGATCTGTGAGGACCATGATAGCGTAGGCCTGGAAATACGGGCGAAGTCTCCGGGCAGACGTGATGAGGGCAAAGGAGAGCTTCTCTATGCAAGAATATCTGCTTTCCGCCCTTGAAGTGCCCAGCTGGTGTAGTAGACCGAGAATTGTATCCCGTGTTCTTCTCTGATGAGAGCCGAGCTGACCGCTGAAGGTGACACTGCCAAATATAAGAACAATTCCTCATTTGGCACGGGTATTGAGAGTAAAGGAGGCGATGCCAAGTACTTCTTAAGCTCCTCGAATGCCTCCTCGCACTCTTCCGACCACTGAAAGGTCTTGCGGAGGATTTTGAAAAATGGTAGGCACCGATCGGTAGCTCGGGAGTCGAACCTGTTCAATGCGGTGACCAGTCCGGCCAAGCTCTAAACTTCCTTGGTTAACCTGGGTGACCGCATATTTATAATGGCCTGGGTTTTGTCAGGTTTTGCTTCAATACCCCGTCTGCTCACTAGGTGTCCCAAAACCTTCCCGAACGAGACACCAAATGTGCATTTGACCGGGTTCAATCTCATCCCGAACTTCCTCAAAATGCTGAAGGCCCTGGCTAGATTCTCGAGATGGTCGAACTCATCTCGTCTCTTAACCAAAATATCGCCGACGTAGACTTCCATAGACTTCCCGATCAGATCCTTGAACATGTGATTGACCAGGCATTGATAGGTTGCCCTGGCATTTTTGAGGCCGAAACACTTTGTAGCAGTATATTCCTTAATCTGTGATGAAGGAAGTCTTCTCCTCATCCCCGGGATACATGCTGATCTGATTGTACCCCGAATAGGCATCCATGAACGAGAGGAGTGCATGACAGGCTGTGGAGTCTACAAAGAGGTCTATCTTGGGTAATGGATAGCAGTCCTTGGGGCAGGCCTTGTTCAGATCAGTGAAATCAACACACATTCTCCACTTTTCATTGCTTTTCTTGACTAGTACCACATTTGCTAACCAGTCGTGATAGTGGACCTCTCGAATGGAATTAGCTTTCAGGAGCTTCTCGACTTCTTCACATACTGTCGCCTGTCTCTTGGGTGCCATACTCCGCCTCTTCTATTTGACCGACCGGGAATCCAGGTTGGTATTGAGATGGTGAGACATGACCCGGGGATCTATCCCAGCTATGTCCTCATGGTTCCAGGCAAAGACATCCTGGCTTTGCCGCAGGAACTGAACCAGCTCCTCCTTAAGGCCTGGCTCCAAAAGAGTGCCAATGTTGACGATCCGGTTTGGAAACCGAGGATCCAACACCACCTGTTCCAACTCTTCCATTGGACCCACTCTATCACTTTTGTCTCTAGGGTCAATCTCCTGAATGTTTAGCATTTTCGTAATAGCTTCCCGGTGTAAGGAACTGACATAGCAACTCTGAGCGACGGCTTGGTCTTATCGTAGGCTCCCGTGTCCTTTTGGGGTCGGGAATTGAACCACCAGGCTGTACGTTGATAGTACTGTCATGGCCTTGTTGAGTGTTGGCCTCCGTGGGATGACATTGTATGCAGATGGAGCTTCCATGACCACAAAGCTTGCTAATACAGATGCCTGCTGGGGGTAGGCTCCCATAAGGACCGGGAGCTCGATGGTACCGAGCAGTTGAGTGTTGGACCCGTTGAAAGCTACCAGGGGAGTGGCCACTGGTCAGAGCCGGTCCCTGGATATCCCGAGCTGATCGAATGCTGAGACGAACATGATGTCGGAGGAGCTGCCCGTGTCCACCAACACCCTTTTAATCACATAGTTTGTTACGGAAAGCATCACCACTAGCGGATCATCATGAGGGCAGTGCAGGTCTAGCATATCCTCGAATGAGAACAACAACACGTCGATTGGGGGAGAGCGGGTGGATTAAATATGCCAGATATTCGATCAGGATGCCCTAGTATGCCTCTTCCTGGCCAACTGTGAGTCCCCTCCGCCTGAAGTTCCTCCAAAGATTACATTGATTTTCCCAAGGAGTCGTGGCTGCTCGGGGTCCCGGCTGTCTTGCCGAGGTCGACTATCTACAGCTACGAACTCAGCTAGATGGCCCTGCTCAATCAGCTTTTCAATGGCGATCTTGAGCTTAAAGCAATCCTCTATGTTATGTCTATGGTCTTTGTGGAAGCGGCAGAACTTATCTTGATTTCTCTTACCGGGCAGGCGTTTCAACTTTGCTGGCTCCTGGAGGAGCCATCGGGTCTCGGCGGTGGCCATAACCTCATGAATAGGCCGGGAAAGGGGTGTGAACTTGATTGGTAGTTGATCCCGACCACCTTTAGGCTGATCTTGTTTTATCTTCTTTCCCGAGCCCTTCTTTGAGGCATCACCCTTCTGCTTTGATCCCGAGGACTCGTCTTCTGCCAAACTTGTGCGCTTGGCCTTGAGGAATTCCTCAGTGTTGATGTACTTTCCAACCCTCTCCGAGAGCTCCACCAGGGTTGTCGGTCGGTCGGGGTGAAATAATGCGGCGACCTTGGTATGTTGAACTCCTGAGTAAAATGCCATAATGGCAGCCATTTAGTTCAGGTTGCGGATCTGGAGCCTTTGCTGATTGAAATGGTCCACATACTCCCTTAGGGACTCTCCCTTCGCTGCTTGACGGTCAGCTGCTGGGTGTTTGGTTGTGACCGGTGGAGCAGCTCCACAAATTGGCTGATGAAGAGCTTGCTCAATGTCTTGAAATCACCAAGTATTTGGGATTTCAGAGCATAGAACCACTGCGCGGCTGGCCCTTTAACAGTGCTGGGGAAGGCCAGGTAGAGTAACTCATCGACCGTGGTGACTAGCGTAATCTGAGCCTTGTAAGTGCGGATATAGTCCACTAGGCTCCCTGAACCATCATAAGAGCTGAGATAGAGCGGTTTGAATTTTTGCAGGATGGGGAATGCGGTGACCCGAGTGGTATAGGGCAACTCGGTCTTTGTATTGGTATGATCGTGGCACTGCTTGCGGTTCAGTCTTTCGATTTACTCCTACAAGTCCTCGATTTGGGCCTTTACATCTCGCCCGGTTTTTCCCACTATATTCAAGTAGTACGTCGAGTCCGATGATGAGGCCTCCTCTTCGAAGTGTGTCATCTTCGGGGATAGAACCCAGCTCTGACTCTGGGTAATCGTCTGCCTAAGATATCCCCGGCTCCGGACCAGAGGGACTTTGGCCGATTTCCGGGCCATTTGTCCTGATTCCTCCCTTCTATCGGCGCATCGTTTGTTGATGATATCTCTAGCATCTTCTACCCAGTGAGGATTGGTCCGATCTTGCCGCCTGGTACGCCATGGCGCTCTGCTACGGTCACCATCCCGGAAGTGTTCCCAATCCGACGGGACACCGGCGCAAAATGGGTATGGTTCCAGACTCGTGTAGGCTCCTGGTTGGGGACACTCTTCCCGGGCTGGTTCTCTGATTGAGGGCTCCTGTAGGGCCAACAGCACTTCAATTTGCTGATGGGTTTGCCGTTAGCCTTCCAGAAGTTGCGCGAGCGTCGCTGTTACTTGCTCGGAGGTCATGGAGGCGTCCTACTACTGGAGTTGCAAGTTCTCCTAACTGGCCTGGGCACTATTTTTCTTACTCGTCTTCAGTGGAATGTTGATCAATCAAGAAATTTGTTGGTGAAAAACTTACAATTTCCCACAGACAGTGCCAAACTGATGATGCCAAAAATTGGTAAGAGCGGTTTCGAGAGAGACACAAGAGATTATATGTGGTTCGGTCCCGTTAATGAGGTGACCTACATCCACGGGTGTGTCGATGCGCTTTTACTACCAGATCACTGGTGGGGACTGGTGAGCCAACAGATTAGGCGGCACTACCAGCCAAAACCGACTGGGTATATGCGTATCAGTGAATGTAAATGCTATTCTATAGGTTTAAAATGCGACCCCTTCAATGGGGGTGGGTGGCCTCTTTTATAGCTACAATAGACCGCTTGTACAAGGTTAGTTTATAGATTAGGAAACTTAATTTGACTACAATCTGATCTACACAAATTTAGGAGAGTTTCCTAAGTGGTTTAGGAAACTACTTGCTCCTTGCATTCAGTCTTCTAGTCGGGATAAGTAATTGTCTGGTTACCCACTGGACAAGCAATCATGCCTTCTAGAGGCGCGCCCATGTGGGACCAATCTGGAGCAATTGCCCGGGCTTTTGACCAGATCGGGATTTCATGCGACGGTTCGAGAGGATTAAACAGTAGACTTGGATTCGAGGTGACTTGACTTCTCCTTTCTGAGGTGGCGAGGCTTGACTTTGACCAGTTGAAGATTAACATGCTCATACTAGCTTGCTAAGCATATTTTGATATCATTGATTATTTGTTTCGAGAATAATTCATGTCCCCCTGCTAGACTATGAAAACTTGATTCCTTGATATAAGATTAGACGATTTTTCCTAGGTTTGTTTGTGTGATCCTTCACCTTTGCATTATGTGATATTTGGCTTAGATCTTATAATTGATATCTTATCTTTGATATTCTATTTCAAGATTCTTATGTAATGTAATATACTATCATTATATTAATTGTCGAACCATACATAGTATAAGATGATTATTTGGATGCTAATTGAGGCCCGTCGAGAGACGGGGGCGAGTTGAGGGTGTTTTAGTCGTGACAAAGGCTCCTTCCTCTCTCGTACCAAAACCCCGAGCCAAGTTCTTTGGTTATGAAGGCCGGTACCCTTTATCCATTTCAGTGAGTCAAAATTGGATTTCTTGGTTCGCTAAAGACCAAGTGGCAACTCTGTATCTGTTTTCAATAGACCTCTTCCTTTTCATTCCTTTTTCAAATCAGTTTCAAAACAAAGAAAAATCAATTCTGAAACCTAGGAAACAAACAAGAGTGGACGACTGATTCCGCGTGTCCACACCTACTGGCCCTGGCGGGAATGAAGAGGAAGAAATAGGACCCTATTGAGGGTCAGAAGTTGAAGAGGATCTCCCAGGGGATCGCCATCCAGGTCGATAAGGAAGCAGTCGAACATTAAACCCCGGCGTCACCGTTGCTGCAGCGGCGAAGCTGCCTCCCACTGAAACACCGGTTGGGGTATCATTCTTGACCCTGGACGAACCAATACTCCTGGGGCCTCGCGCGGAGTTATCTGTAATGCCAACGGTGGAGACGGCGGACGCTGTCAGAGGGAGAGTCCGGCCCAGGTTGTTGTAGAGTCAGGTCGACAAATGCTCTCTCTTGGGTCCTGATGCCTTGGTCGGCTGGCTTTAGAGCGTCAGTCACATGGTAAATTGCCCTTTACACTTCGTGTTTTTATCTTCTCTGCTCGAGAACTTATATTTCGGAACATTTCCTACAGGTCGGCTGTTTGGAGGTGGGGGCCGAGGCTACCCTTCCCAGGATGGCCGGGAAACTAACCGCTGCTGAGGCCGCCCTGGAAGAAGTGAAGGCTGCTTAGGAGGCTGTAGGGTTTTCCATTTCTGTGGCAGAGGAAAAGTCCAGGGCTTTGGCCCTTGAGCTGGAGGATGCCTGGGACACTATTTTCACTGAGAAAGCTGCTCGGAAGGCCTTGGAATCAGGGTGGCCGCCGAGATGGAAACCGAGGTTCTGACAGCGACCCTGGCCGAGGTCACCGCCACCCGGGATGCCGAAGCCAAGGAAGCCGAGGAAGAATTCGAGGTGGGTTTCCTCAAGGGCTATGCCGACCTGACCGCTCGGGTCTCGTCGGACCACCCGGACTGGTACCTCTTTGGGTACTCCTGGGTTGACTCTGACTTCTGGAAGGAGCTAGCTCAGGATGATGATGGGGTCGCTGCTGCTTTTGACGATGATGTGCCGGCCAGTAGGGATGGCACTAGTGACGATGTGGACATCGTCGACGTATAGTGTGGGGGTCGGCCTTTCACGAGAACACTTTTTTTTGGGGGGGAGGCTACTACAACTGCCCCCCAGTTAATGTAAATATTTTTGTTTTTTATTAATGAAAAGGTCCTTTGAGGCCACCTTTTGCATTAATTGTTTTGTATTTCTCACTTTTACATGTATGCTTATTTGTGATTGCCAATACCTGACCAGTTGTTAGCCGATCTAAATCCCTGCCTTAGCAAAAGGTTTAAGACCATAACCGGTAGAGAATACTTGGTCTTTTAGGGTCCTGTTAAGTAGGTTCTGCTCGGGTATAGTGTAGGCTTGTGACCTGTTTACTATCTGAATAGTTTCTCTGGGTACTGTAGGTGCTTAGGAATGTTAGATGTCCTAGGATTCCAAGTCCTGTTAGTACCCGGTGTGATTTCCTATTTAGCCTGGAATTCCCCCACCCCCCAAGTGTTTGCTAAGGCAGGCGTATAGAGGGAGTGACCGTAGGAAAACGACCTAGAACGTGGGTGGTTGCAGGGTTCTTTGAGGCTTGCTATCATCAGCCACCTAGGGGGTGTTGCCCCCATCGTCGGTTACACCTAAGCGAAGCATGTGCCTCGAGTTATGGACCAGAGGTCATTTGGATGCCTAGGGTCTTACCCTGAAGTCTTTTGGATGCCTGGGGTCATGCCCCGAGGTCTTTTTGATGCTTGGGGTCTTACCCTGAGGTCTTTTGGATGAGCAAATACAGAGAAGAGTTGTTTGGCAGAAAAAAAAACCTTAATTACTTATATGAATAGAATTATTTGGGCATAGCTACATGGTTCCTAGCCAACATTATTGCCATGCTTCACTGGTAATACTTGCGAAGATGTTGCACGTTCCAAGGGTGAGAGAGGTAGTCTCCGTCCAGAGTTTATAACCAATAGGTCCCCTGGTGGTTGACCCGTATAACTTGGTATGGTCCTTCCCAGTTTGGCCCAAACTTTCCATGGCTCGGGACCATGGTAGACTGGTTCACCGCCTTTAGAACGAGATCCCCGACCTGGAAACTCTGGTGCTTGACTTTGCTAGTGAAGTACCGGGAAACTCTTTGCTTGTAAGCTGCCACTTTTAGATATGCCCAATCTCTCTTTTCTTCTACCATGTTAAGCTCTGGTCTGAGGGCTACCTCATTGCTCTGCTCGCTGAAATTTGTCATCCGGTATATAGGTAACCCGAGCTTGGTGGGGACCACTACCTCAAAGCCATAGGTTAGTGAGAATGGCGTCTTGCCTGTTGCCGCCTGGGGAGTGGTACGGTAGGCCCATAGAAGGGTCAAAAATTCCTCTGCCCAAAGCCCCTTGGCATTTTCGAGTCTGGTCTTGATTGAATGCAGAATAGTCTGGTTTGTCACCTCGGCTTGGCCATTGGCTTGAGGGTGCTCGGGAGAGGAATAGTGATTTGATATCCCATAGCCCAAGTAGAAATGCTTGAACTCTGAGGTGTCGAACTGCCGGCCGTTGTCGCTGACCAGAATGCGGGGAATACCGAACCTGCAGAGGATGTTCTTCTCAACGAAACTTTCCATCTTTTTCTCAGTGATGGTGGCTAAGGGCTCGGCCTCCTCCCACTTATTGAAGTAGTCCACTACTATAACAGCGAACTTAACTTGCCCTTTTCCCATTGGTAGGGGACCGACGGTTTCGATGCCCCACTAAGAGAACGGTCATGGGCTGAGGATGGGTGTTTGGAGTTATCCCAGGCGGTTGATCATGGGGCAGTATCTTTGGCACTTGTCGCATCATCTAACATACTTCTGAGAGTCCTAAGCCATTGTCGGCTAGTAGTAGCCCTGCAACAGGGCATTTTCGGAGAGCACCCGACCTCTTACATGGTTACCGCACACACCATCATGGATTTCATGTAGTATCGCTTGGACCTGTGTGGGGTGGACATAGCGGAGATATGGGATAGAGAACCCCCTTTTGTAGAGGATGCCATCGATGAGGTGATATCTGGCCGCCCAGTATTTTATCCGGTGGACTTCTTCCCTTTCGTTCGGTAGCGAGCCGGTTATCAGAAATGTCGTGATCGGATCCATCCAACTGGGGCCCAAGGTTACCAAATCGACCTCCATGCCTTCCAAGTTGAACATACTTGGCTTAAGTAAGTATTCAACCCTTCTCCCGGGCAAGTCTGACTCAAAGGACGAGGCAAGGCGGGCTAACCGATCGGCTCTCGCATTCACTTTCCTGGGGATCTGTATTATGGAAAAGCTTTCTAATTTCTTTAAAACTGTTCGGACAAGGGCCAAGTAAGGTACCAATTGTCTTCTCGAGCCTTGTATTCTTGGGTAATTTGATTGACTACAAGTTGGGAGTTGATCGGGAGAGAACAAATCCTATTTATACGCCTTAACAAGCATTTGTTAGTACCTTTTTATCCTGTTTTTGTATATTTTTACTTCGTTTTCTAATTTCTGACAGGTTTTGGAAGAAATCAACTAAACCAGGCTAAACAGGGTGAAAAAACAGAAGAAAGAAGCTGAAAAAAAACCAAGTCGCGCGAGCGACCCGCGCCCGCGAAGAACCAGAAATCGCTCGCGCGATCCGCTCGCGCGAGAACCCAGAGAATTCGCTCGCGCGATCCGCGCGCGCGAAAGGCCAAATGTCGCGCTCGCGCGACCCGCTCGCGCGATATGTGTAAAAACCAAAGTTGCGTATTTCAGTATTCTGAAGACTCCTGTGCAAACGAGATGTCCTAACTGCGTCCAGATTGTAAAATACAGCAGTTTTAGTGCGTTACGAGTTAGAAAGGCTTCCAAAAACTTGTTGTAATCTATATATACCTTATTTTACTTCAAATTAAGGGTTACACACATTATTATACACACATATACATACATACTTTCAGCCATTGAAGGGAGGGAAGCAGGGAGAAGAAGAAGAAGACCAAGGATTCCCATGGCCTCCTCCATCAACCTCTTGCGATCTACCGCTTCTATGGACGGCTAGATCATAGATCTAGGGTTTCAATGAAGCCCTAGACCAGTAATAGGGTTTTATTTATGTTCTTGTTTTAGCTTTATTATGTATGGATGACAGTCACATGTTTCGAGAATTTTTATAAATAAATCGTGCTTCTATTGATTAAATCATTGCTTTCAAAGTTTATTCTTGTCTTAGATCTATTTTGATTGTGATGTGCTCAACGATCTATTCTTGTTGTGCTTGTTTAGATTGTTTACATGTGATGGTGCTTACTTGATTTGTGCTATCAAGTATCCGAATAGTCCATGCCTAGGTTAGATGGATTAGATCACAACCTTAGTTTAGTGTGGGATAATTCATGCTAACTGAAGATGGATTATGTTGGTGCTTGAACCATGATTATCTTCTTGTAGGAGGAATTGGGCTTGTAGCTACGATTCCCCATATTCATCCAACGTAATAAGCTAAAGTAGTTCATAAATATTCCTATTATGAAGCTAGTGGTGGATTTGCAAGATTAGGTTCCCTTAAACATTACTTAAAACAAATATTTAAATTGCTTCCATAGTTTAGATTAATTTTTATGTTCTTAGTTTAATTCAAATTAAAATTAAAATCCGTTTTCTTAATTAACTAGATTTAGGTTTTAAAATTAAGTTGCTGTAGTAAATCAATCTCTGTGGGTTCGACCTTTACTTCCACACTGCAAATCTTTCGAAAGTAAAGCATAAATAAGCATACTTTTATATCTTGATACTGACAACATCAATTTTTGGCGCCGTTGCCGGGGATTGCATTACTACCCTTAGTTTTATAATCGTAGTTTAGTTAATTTGTAAATATTAGATTAGTTTTTCTTTTTCTTATTTTTCATTTGATTTTGTAATTACTAACTTGTTTTTTTTTATTTTCTAGGTTATCGAGTCGTCAAATTTCAACGTTTCCGAGTGGAGTAGCTAATCGCATCAAAGGAGCTTACGCAAATAAAAAAAATAATAAAAATTAAATAAATTGCTTCGTGTGAAACTCGCTCTAAACCACTGTAAGTCAGGGCGCTGTGACGCACTATTTGCATTAGTTTAGGGTGAATTGCACTGCATTAGCTAGGAAACCCGGGGCGCTGGGCTTGACGCGGTCATTGCATTACAGGATAATTTGCATGCATCACAGTAGTTGAGTGCTTGTTATCTTAGTTGTGTGATTGCTATTTGTTTTCTTTTGTTTAGTCAGTCTGTGTTTTTAGTTTCTTTTTCTTTATTTTAGTTTATGTTGGGTACACGTTCAAATAAACCAGATTTAAAATCTTTCGATCTTGAACTTGAACGTACCTTAAGAACTAGTAAGTCTTCAACCCAAGCTTCTAGAGCTAGGTTGCAAGACGACGAATCAACTCCGATTCCGTCGTCGTTGTTTGAGGCCGAAATTCAGAGTACCCGTGAACGGTTAAGGAAAACTCGAACTTTTCAAATTGAACCGATTAAAATGGCTGACGGTGGAAATAACAATAACAATCAAAATGATGGTGTTAATATGAATAATCCTAATATACCGCCACCACCTCCACTTAGAAACTATTTTATTCCGACTACTTACACGCCACAAACTTGTATTGATTTACCGGAGGCGACGGCATCTCACTTTGAGATAAAGTCGTCTACCATCTCGCTACTGCCGTCTTTTCATGGCCGTCTAAATGAGGATCCATACAAACACTTAGGAGATTTTCAAGATATATGTTCTACTTTAAAAATTCAAAATCTTACTGATGATGACTTAAAATTACGGCTCTTTCCATTTTCCTTAAAAGATAAAGCTAAGTATTGGCTCCAATCTTTGGAGCCAAACACAATTAAGACATGGGAAGCCTTACACACCGCATTCTTACAGAAGTTTTTTCCTATTATGCGTACGAATCAAATAAGGAAATCTATAACAAATTTTGTTATGCAAGATGGGGAATCACTTTATGACACGTGGGAAAAATTTAAAAAATTATTACGTTCGTGTCCACATCATCAGGTACCTAAGTGGTAACTTGTTCAGGTCTTTTACGAGGGGCTTATTCCCTCTGTTAGGAATACCGTCAATGCCGTTTGTGCGGGGACTTTCCTACACAAGAGCACCGACGAGGCATGAAAAATTTTTGAAACGTTAAGCGAGAACTCGATGCATCAGGCGGTGTCGGTACGTTCGGAAGGATATCTTCCTCCACCCAAACGGGAGGTGAAGTTTGAGTCAAGTCAGTCAATTGAAATACAAGAATTAAATAGAAAACTTGACCGACTTTTAACAATGAATCAAACGACAGCCCCGCCCTCTCATGAAATTTGTGCATTATGTTCTGATCCTTCACATTCTATACTTTCATGTCCATCGGCGAGTCAATTTCCGGAATTCGTGGAGCAACACATTAATTCTATTCAACAATACCCACGACATAACTATAATTCGACTACTAATAATCCGGATGCGCCATGGAGAAATCATCCTAACTTCTCGTGGAAAAATAATAATAATAATCCTAATGAGGCGACTAATTTCCCTAACGCCTATAGACCTCAACAAGGTCAATACCAACAACCGCCTCCTAATTCGAATCCTTCAAGAGGTAATGCTTTTGAGGAAAAGGTGTTGGCGTCCCTTAAGACTATTGAAACACAAGTCCAAGCACAAGCACAAATAGTGCACTCTCATACACAATCCATTGCAAAGCTTGAATCCCAAGTGGGACAATTAGCTACTGTAGTGAGTCGTAGAAACGAGGGGACGTTGCCTAGTCAAACAATTCAAAACCCTAAGGGACAATATGAGGTTAAGGGGTCGAGTGAACAAATAAACGCCGTCTCAACTAGGATGACTACACGAGAAGAAGAGGTAATAGAAATTCCGAATGAGAATGTGATAGATATGAACATCAACTCTAATAAAAAGAGGGGTGAGGATGGGAATCAAAGTAAAAAAGATAAAGAACCGGTCCCAACGAATTATATTCCGAGAATGCCATATCCACCAAACGTTGAGGGACCGTCACATTTCACAAAGAATAAGTCAAAAATGGAGGATATACTCGAGGTGTTCAAACAAGTGAAAATCAATATTCCTTTCCTCGATGCTATAAAACAAATTCCTGCGTATGCTAAATGTTTAAAAGACCTTTGTACACAAAAACGCAAAATACGGAGTCATACTCCTAAAAAGGTCTTCCTCACGGAAAAAGTAAGCTCTATATTTCAACACGCTCCTCCGAAGTATAAGGATCCTGGTACGCCTACGATTTCATGTGTCATAGGTGACACTATCATTCATAGGGCTCTCCTTGATTTAGGAGCTAGTGTTAATCTCCTACCTTATCACGTCTATAAACAATTAGGTTTAGGTGAATTGAAACCTACGGCCGCTACAATACAATTAGCGGATCGTTCTATTAAAATACCTAGAGGAATCGTCGAGGACGTCTTGGTTAAGGTTGATAAATGCTATTTTCCTGTCGACTTCATGGTCCTTGACACTGAACCCGTGCTAGATGCTAGGAAACACACTCCTGTCATTCTAGGCCGTCCATTCTTAGCAACCGCTAACGCACGTGTTAACTGCCGGACGGGGGTAATGAAAGTGTCGTTTGGGAACATGAACTTAAAATTAAACGTTTTTAATGCTATGGATCAACCTCCTAAAGACGACGATTACCTATGCGAGGCGGAAGGTGAGGTAAGAGGGAATACTGAGCCTTACAAAGTAATAAATAGGAGAGAGGGGAATAATATAGAGGATGACGAGTGGATGAATCCTAATCCTTCGGCCCCTAACGATGAATTTACCCGAAAGGTGAAAAATCGACTTGACGATAATGGTGAATTGTCAAATAAATTATCACATAATAACCTTGTTTCGACGTTTCACCAGAATCTCCCTAATGCCCTAAAAGGTATAAACTCCGATTTACGGCCTCCTTGAGTCTTGAGCTGGGACTGTCTAGCTAAAGACGTAAAAGTTAGCGCTTCTTGGGAGGCAACCCAAGCTTTATTTCGTTCGTTTTTCTTTGTTTTTGGGTAATTTCAGTCTATTTTTGAGGATTCTGGACAGGTTTGGGGGTTGGAGTAAAATTATTTTTAATTTATATACATAAAATAAGTGCTACAAGAGAAAACACCATTCTCGCGCGCGCGGCCACTCGCGCGAGACATCGCTCGCGCGGCCCGCTGGCGCGAGATTGTGCCTTAGTGTTTTTTCTTTTGTTTTCTTTTTATGAGCCCTCAGGCTCTCCTCGCGCCTGGAATCGCGGGCGCGAGGTACCTCGCTCGCGCGGAAAATTTAAAAAAAAAAAAAAAAAAAAAAAAAGGAAATTCGCGCGCGCGATTCCCCCATTTTTGCATTTTCTTCTTTTGTTTTCTATATCTTTCCCCCACACCTGTTCTAGTGGTTTTTACTTTTCTGTTTTTGTTTCTTAGGTACTTTTAGATCGAGTCCTTTGTTGGTTTCGTAGTTTTGATTATGTGTTATTTTCTTTTATAGTTTATTTTTGTTTTGTTTTCATCATTTTGTTATCTAGTATAGTTCTTTTAGTTTAGGTTAATTTATTTATCTTTCTTTTAGCTATTTTTATCATTTTCTTTTGTTTAGTTTCTATTGTTAAGTAGTAACAGGTACATTGAATTTATTGCCATATTCCTTTGTGTTCACCTGTTCTGTGTTTGCCGAGATCGAGGTATTATCGTTCCTTTCTTACGTACTCTCATTTCTTTTATTTTATTGTTTCATTGGGGACAATGAAAGGTTTAGGTTTGGGGGTATGCACACACATGCACATTATTACAAACACCAAAATTTTGAAAATTTTCAATATCTGTGCTTAAATAAACGATGATTACCGACATTTTGGCAATTGTAAATCGATACTTCTTGTTAAATAACTTTGATTGTTATAGAATGATAAACAAGGAAAGATGTGATTAAACATTTACTAAAGTTATGATATAACGTTTTAAGTTATGTATTGTTTGAATCGTAGTTTTATATCATAAATTTGCTCATAAACCTATGCACTGCACATAGTCATTGGAATACATGTTGGTTGTGAACTATAATATGATTCGGATTTCTAGATAACACATGGTGGAGACTAAACCCAGTAAGCTTTTGAGCCTATCTTTTCTTTTTAGAGGGTTATGAATACATTTTGTGTTTGTCGAATTTCATTGAAATAGCGCATCTGCTTGTTGTTATAGTCTCATTATTCTTGTTTTGGTTGATAGTCAAAGTTAAAATATTTGTTACCATGCTAAATAATCTTCCATTGTAAACATTGAAGAACCATATAACCATAGGACATGATTATAGGCCTTCTTTGTTTACTGCCGGCCGATAAAAGATAAAAATTTCCTTAGTTCGCCCTTTGAGCCGTTAAAATGCCATTTCTCTCTTTAATTACCATTATCCTTGTTTTTGCTCCGACTTGACAAACTTGGAGTTCACCACTGAGAGATTTGTCAACTTTTAGTTGTGTTAAGGCGATGTGTGATTAAGAAGAAGAAGACAAGATGCTATTGGGGTGGTTGCTTAGAAATCAGTGACAAGCAAGAAAAAAAAAGAAAAAGATTGAACATATTGAAAAAAAAAACAAAAGAAAGAGAAAAAATATATAAGGTTGATAAAAAAAAAGAAAGAAAATATGTGAAAAGAAGATAATGAAATGATGAAGTTGGTGGAAGAGAGAATGAAAGAAATTGTACATGCCTTACAATGCCATTCTGAGATTAACTACCTAATGAATCCTTTCTATCCTTTTTCATTACCTGAGCCACATTACAACCTTTGAAAAGTCCCATTTGATTCTAGGAAACATAGTTTGGATATGAAAACGAGGGGAGGGGGATTAAAACATGGTAATGATTAATTTTTCTTGATTATTGGCATCCTATCCATGAGACTATTGTTCTTTCATGTCATTCATCTTTTTCGAGTCATATATGAGCATTTCTTGTTTTGAAAACATATTTTCTTTTCTCGCATATACGCGATAAATTATACCTGTTTCTGAGTGTTTCATTTTAGAGTGTAAATAACATTGTGAGATTCGTAGTCGAGACATAGTTAGACGGTTATCCGAGTTATATTCCAAGTTCATGACATGCGCATGTTCATTTGACTACCATATCACACACGTGCAATTTTACGAGAAACACTATTGATTTATACGATGCATGTGCTTGAGATTGTTTTTCATGACTTAGGTGGATGTTTCATTATGTTTCTTTATGTTCGTTATTCTATTTCGAATCATTGTGTTATGATAAGGAGTATTGAATGTTTTGTTTTTTTTATTTTTAATAAAAAATTTTTAAAGTTTACAAGTTAATAAAGATGGTTGTGGGTGACTTGTTGATGAGAACCCTCACGAGACTTCACTCGTCCGACTAGGGACACCTAGGGGTTTAAAAGGCTTGTTGCATGAGCTAAATGCAATCGTGATCCATACGAAAATGGAGTAGTATTTGTAGTAGTAGTTTTTATTTTAGTTTTGCTCGAGGACTAGCAAAATGTAGGTTTGGGGGTGTGATCGGGAGAGAACAAATCCTATTTATACGCCTTAACAAGCATTTGTTAGTACCTTTTTATCCTGTTTTTGTATATTTTTACTTCGTTTTCTAATTTCTGACAGGTTTTGGAAGAAATCAACTAAACCAGGCTAAACAGGGTGAAAAAGCAGAAGAAAGAAGCTGAAAAAAAACCAAGTCGCGCGAGCGACCCGCGCCCGCGAAGAACCAGAAATCGCTCGCGCGATCCGCTCGCGCGAGAACCCAGAGAATTCGCTCGCGCGATCCGCGCGCGCGAAAGGCCAAATGTCGCGCTCGCGCGACCCGCTCGCGCGATATGTGTAAAAACCAAAGTTGCGTATTTCAGTATTCTGAAGACTCCTGTGCAAACGAGATGTCCTAACTGCGTCCAGATTGTAAAATACAGCAGTTTTAGTGCGTTACGAGTTAGAAAGGCTTCCAAAAACTTGTTGTAATCTATATATACCTTATTTTACTTCAAATTAAGGGTTACACACATTATTATACACACATATACATACATACTTTCAGCCATTGAAGGGAGGGAAGCAGGGAGAAGAAGAAGAAGACCAAGGATTCCCATGGCCTCCTCCATCAACCTCTTGCGATCTACCGCTTCTATGGACGGCTAGATCATAGATCTAGGGTTTCAATGAAGCCCTAGACGAGTAATAGGGTTTTATTTATGTTCTTGTTTTAGCTTTATTATGTATGAATGACAGTCACATGTTTCGAGAATTTTTATAAATAAATCGTGCTTCTATTGATTAAATCATTGCTTTCAAAGTTTATTCTTGTCTTAGATCTATTTTGATTGTGATGTGCTCAACGATCTATTCTTGCTGTGCTTGTTTAGATTGTTTACATGTGATGGTGCTTACTTGATTTGTGCTATCAAGTATCCGAATAGTCCATGCCTAGGTTAGATGGATTAGATCACAACCCTAGTTTAGTGTGGGATAATTCATGCTAACTGAAGATGGATTATGTTGGTGCTTGAACCATGATTATCTTCTTGTAGGAGGAATTGGGCTTGTAGCTACGATTCCCGATATTCATCCAACGTAATAAGCTAAAGTAGTTCATAAATATTCCTATTATGAAGCTAGTGGTGGATTTGCAATCTTAGGTTCCCTTAAACATTACTTAAAACAAATATTTAAATTGCTTCCATAGTTTAGATTAATTTTTATGTTCTTAGTTTAATTCAAATTAAAATTAAAATCCGTTTTCTTAATTAACTAGATTTAGGTTTTAAAATTAAGTTGCTGTAGTAAATCAATCTCTGTGGGTTCGACCTTTACTTCCATACTGCAAATCTTTCGAAAGTAAAGCATAAATAAGCATACTTTTATATCTTGATACTGACAACATCAGGAGTCACTGTACCCCTGGACTTGCCATGCATGCATCGATGTGGCCAATTGCAATCCAACCAACAGGGCTTCGTACTCGGCCTCATTGTTTGAGGCCTAGAACCCAAATTACAATGCGTACTCAAGCTGGATCCCGTCAGGAGTAGTCAGGATGATCCCTGCCCTGCTGCCTTGTTTGTTAGAGGACCCGTCTACATAAAGTACCCAGGTCGGGATGTCTTTTTATAGTCCAGGCGGTAGATTGGGCGAGTCATCCTCTTCCACCGAGTCTTCTCGGCATGTGAACTCCACGAAAAAATCTGCTACGGCCTGTCCCTTCATCACCGTGTGGGGTCTGTAGGTTACTTCGAATTCTCTTAACTCTAAGGCCCACTTGATGAGCCTTCCGGATGTTTCGGGCCTGTTCAGGATCCGGCAGAGCAGCTGATCTGTGAGGACCATGATAGCATAGGCCTGGAAATACGGGCGAAGTCTCCGGGCAGACGTGATGAGGGCATGAAGGAAAAAGTGGTTTAAAGTTAGAGTTTAAATGCGCAGCGGAAATAGGTTAAGTTATAAAACTTTTGGTATTCCAGGATCTACTACTCGTCAATTCCATAGATGCGTACAAGGGGGTGCAAGAATTATACCTTAGTGTCTTGAACCCAATTCTGAAACTTTAACTTCCAGCAGCCTCCACTAGATGATCTTCACCCTTATGACTCCTGCGGATGCCTGCCGGAAAGACTAGGGTTCGTGGGAACCCTAATAGAGAGGATAGGAAGGTTTTGGGAAGACTATGATAGTTTCTGCAGCTTCTGCGTATAAAAACGACGATCACTTACTTCCAGAACGCAGCTGCCCTATTTATAGATTTCCAGAACCGACCTAGACTTCGATCGATCGAAGTGACTTCGATCGATCGAATCTTCGATCGATCGAACCATTCTCGATCGATCGAACCTGCTGACTTCAATCGATCGAACATACTTCAATCGATCGAACTTGTCTTAACAGCTTTCTCAAGTGTCTTTCCAAGCATCCTAGCGGAGCTAAGAGTGGGACCTCCTAGGCTCTTTATTGTTGGCTCAGACCAGTTTGTTAATTACCATGACCAAACTCTTTGATCAGCAAACTAACTAACTGGTCAGTTAACGTTTATTCCACTATAAAACGATAACTGAACTCGAACGCAAAAGAACATATCCAAAGCGATAACTTGACTTGTATGGTGTACTAATGTCCCTCTACCGTCAGCATTCGTAATCATATTCAGGTAGTCGGATAACTGTTACTGTCAACCTGAATCATGATTACTTCTTGTATTCCTTGAGTCTCATTCACTACTCATGATTACCAAACATGTTGATAACTCTTATCAACAAGACTGCAGTACTCAGTAATCAACTTGGTGACATTCTCAAGGGAATGCTTACTCTGAATCAGAGGGTAGATTCTATCTTGACAATATATGTTCACAACCCTATGGACATGACATACCCAAGATACCCAGGTGTTGATCTTCTATAGACCTCACTGATTGGTAAGTCAAAGCAGCCATATCCATAGTCTGTGTTCATAATCATCTCAAGATTGAGAATACGTACCTTATATAAGTTATGAGTTCCTATTGACTGTTGACAGCCTTAAGCGTCAATAGGAAAGCTCAGGTCCGTCAATGCACTATAAGCACTAGCATATCAACTAAGAGCTACACTCTAGTGATTGAGATTAATCACTCCATCCAATGGTAGTTAATTATGCTACAGTGTAGACCTGATGAGGTATCCAGTCTCATCATCCACTGTGACATATTCTAAGTATCAAAGAATAGTAATTCGTATCTCACTTGTGTGTATCTCATACGCACACGAATTGCTTACTATGATACTTAAGGATAAAACAATCATCTCATGAAAGAAACATACACAATGAAATGTAAAGCTGATATCAATATATTATAATGCTAATGTCTCATACATAAAGTAATGGTTTGAGGGCACAAACCCAACAAACTCCCACTTGCACTCACAACCATTCAGAACTACATCTAAGACCTAGACTATCTAGATGACGATCAAAGACCTTCTGTGGTAAGGCCTTTGTAAACGGATCAGTAAGATTGTCAGCGGTGGCAATCTTGGTGACAGTCACATCTCCACGTTGAACTATATCTCGGATTAGGTGATATTTCCGCTCTACGTGCTTTCCCTTCCCGTGGTTCCTTGGCTCCTTGGACTGAGCCACTGCCCCACTATTATCGCAGTATAGCGTAATAGGTGACGGCAACGCTGTTACCACCTCGCGTTCCATAAGGAACTTCTTGAGCCAAACCGCTTCCTATGACGCTTCACAAGCAGCCACATACTCAGCTTCTGTAGTTGAGTCTGCAATGCATTTCTGCTTAATGCTCCTCCAACTAACAGCACCACCTCCCAAGGTAAAGAGATGTCCGGATGTCGACTTTCTCGAATCTTTATCTGACATAAAGTCCGAGTCAGTGTATCCTACTGGAATTAACTCACTACCGCCGTACATAAGCATGTAATCTTTAGTTCTTCTCAAGTACTTAAGAATGTGCTTAATGGCTGTCCAGTGCTCTGGACCAGGATTCGATTGATACCTGCTAACCATGCCAACGGCAAAGAAGATATCTGGTCTAGTGCATAACATCGCATACATGAGACTTCCCACTGCCGAGGCATAGGGAATTCCTGCCATGCGATTCCTCTCCTCTTGTGTCTTTGGACACTGGTCCTTGGAGAACGCTAAACCATGCCTGAAAGGTAACAAACCTTTCTTCGAATTATCCATTGAAAACCTAGTTAGCACTTTCTCGATATAACCAGCTTGAGATAATCCCATTATCTTTCGCTTGCGATCCCGAAAGAGCTTTATCCCAAGAATATAGCTCGCCTCTCCTAAATCCTTCATATCGAAAGTACTAGCTAGCCAAACCTTGACCGTTGACAGCGCCGCTACATCATTCCCAATGAGTAGAATGTCGTCAACGTAAAGCACAAGAAAAGCCACTACTTTCCCTTCACATTTCTTGTATACACAAGGCTCATCCAGATTCTGTATGAAACCAAACGACTTGACCGCTTGGTCAAATCGGATGTTCCAACTTCTGGATGCCTGCTTAAGCCCATAAATGAACTTTTGCAACTTGCATACCAAGTTACCTTTCCGACCAGCTATGAACCCTTCTGGTTGTTGCATATAGATGTCCTCCTCAAGATTACCATTCAAGAATGCAGTCTTGACGTCCATCTGCCAGATTTCATAATCTAGGCATGCAGCAATGGATAAGAGTATTCTGATGGACTTGAGCATGGCTACCGGCGAGAAGGTTTCCTCATAGTCAATGCCCTCCCTCTGAGTATAGCCTTTCGCCACAAGCCTTTCCTTAAAGGTCTCAACCTTTCCATCAGATCCTCTTTTCCTCTTATAGACCCACTTGCAGCCAGTGGGTTTAATATTGGCTGGAAGTTCTACAAGATCCCAGACCTGATTGGAATCCATAGATTCCAATTCAGCCTTCATAGCTTTAATCCAATGAGCTGAATCAACATCAGCCATTGCCTCTTCGTAAGTGGTAGGATCAGATTCAGATTCTATGGAGACAGCTTCAAAAACTTCTCCTAAGAACATGTATCTATCAGGCTGGCTGATAATCCTCCCACTACGACGAGGTACCGGTGCGGAAATGGGTGAAGAAGTGGTATTTTCTTGATTTTCATCGTTATCAACTGCGGGTTGGACTGAGGGCTCTCCTTCTATCTCTCTAAGATCTATCCTTCCCTTAGGTTTATGGTTCATGATATAATCATCCTCCAAGAAAATAGCATTTGTACTAACAAACACTTTCTGTTCTCTTGGATCATAAAAATACCATCCATAAGTACCCTTTGGATACCCTACAAAGTAACATACTTCCGATCTAGAATCCAACTTGCTCATCTTTCCTTTGAGCACATGTGCCGGACACCCCTATATCCGGAGATGTTGCAAAGAAGGCTTGCGCCCAATCCACATCTCTCGTGGTGTCCTGGGAACAGATTTGCTTGGTACTAGATTTAGTATGTATGCAGCGGTTTCCAAAGCATAACCCTAAAGGAATAATGGCAACTCTGAATAACTCATCATCGACCTAGTCATGTCTAAAAGAGTCCGATTCCTTCTCTCCGCTACACCGTTCTGCTGAGGCGTACCAGGTGCAGTCAACTGTGACAGAATCCCATTCTGTACGAGGTGATCAATAAACTCATTAGAGAGGTACTCGCCACCTCGATCAGAACGAATGGCCTTGATATGTGTGCCCAATTGCTTCTCCACTTCAGCCCTAAACTCTTTGAACTTTTCAAAAGCTTCAGACTTGTGCTGCATTAGGTACACATATCCATACCTGGAGTGGTCATCAGTAAATGTTATGAAATACTCATAACCACCCCTTGCTCTAATATTTATTGGTCCACACACATCAGTATGAACTAATTCCAACAATGCATCGGTTCTATTTCCCTTTGTAGGAAAGGGCCTTTTGGTCATCTTACCCTCTAAACAAGACTCGCAGACTTCCATTGGTTCTAGAACCAAATCGCCTAAGATCCCTTCTTTGACTAGTCTGCCAATCCTATTTAGATTGATATGGCCAAGCCTCATATGCCAAAGCCTTGTTGGATTAGTGGAAGGTTTCTTTCTTTTAGATGGTACATTAACCACTGAGTTATTAAGTTCCATGCAAGAATCTTTAGAAATATTGGGAGTAATCACATACAAACCATTTGATTTAACACCAGAACATATAAAAGAACTACTTCTTTTAATGACAACTTCAGTTCCAAAATGAAAGGAATAACCATTATTCGTTAAATTAGAAACTGAAATTAAATTACGTCTCATTAAAGGGACGTAAAGTACATCTGATAAAATCAAAACTTTATTGTCTGAAAATTCTAAAACTACGACTCCTATAGCAACAGCAGATACGGTTGCGCTAGAACCTAGAGTAAGCACGATCTCCCCATCACTGCATTTCCTGGTTGATCTGAACCCCTGCAATGAATTACAGATATGGTTAGTCGCACCAGAATCAATGCACCAAGTGTTTGAAGTATCCGTAATAAAACTTACTTCAATCACATGTGATTCAATCATACCTTGAACTCTTGTAGCTAAGAATTCTGGACAGTTCCTCTTCCAGTGGCCCTTCTCACCGCATTGGAAACACTTTCCTTTGCCTTGGCCACCCACCTTCCCTTTGCCCTTACCTTTTCCTTTAGATTTTGCAATCTTAGGGACTGGTCCAACACTTGAACCACCAGTGCTAGCTTTCTTCTTCCCTTTCTTTCCTTTCGGCACAGATCGGGAAGAGGAAGCGCTTTTCTCAACGTTCAAAACGTTGACCCCAGGTTTGATCACCCCTTCCGCTGCCAAAAGAGAACTCATCAATTCGCTCATTGAAAAATCCATTTGATTCATATTATAGTTAAGTTTGAATTGAGCGAATGATGGCGACAGCGAGTTGAGGATCATATCAACTTGGGTCTGTGCATCGATGTTGGCTCCCAAGGTCTCCAGTTCGTTTAAATAACCAATCATTTTTAAAACATGTTCTTTGACTGGAGTACCTTCCGACATCTTTGCACTCATTATCTTCTGCATGGCCACCTGTCTGGCAGGCCTGCCATGCTCCCCAAACATCTTTTTCAGGGATGTGATAATGTCACTGGCAGAATCATTCGATTGGAATTAGTGTTGCAACACACCAGCCATTGAGGCCAGAATATAGCAACGGGCCATTCCATTCGACTTCTTCCATTTGTCGAACTCGCGTCTGGCAGCTGCCGAAGCATTTGCCACGGGTTCTTCAGGGCTTGGGGTGGTGAGGACATATATGTGATCCTCCGCAGTTAAAACGATGTCAAGGTTACGTTTCCATTCAGTGTAGTTATTTCCAATTAACTTGTTTTGAGTGAGTATGGTGGCAAGTGGACTAAATGCAGATCCAGACATTATGATTACTGAAAATCAAACAAACAAAATAAATATGGATATCAGAATTGACAGTTTGAAATAAAAGAATCCTTAAAAGTCTTATTTAAAAACAAAGTCGCCGGAATATCGAAACGAAAGAATAAAGCCTCCGTGTGGTGGTCAATGTTCGATCTTTCGATTTATCATGACTTATCCACTATGCAACTCTTGCAAAATAGCCATGACTCCCGAACCTATTTGATCTCTAAGTTTCTGAACAATGCCCCGTGTGGGATCCCTTATCCATAGCTTAGCTAGTGTATACCATTAACTAGGATCCAATCACAACCGTCTCAAGTAGCGCCTCCGTGTGGTGGTCACCCTCTAACACGTCTGATTGATCCTATCCATAGGAAGTTCACATCTAGTAACCAATGAGCAGTGTACCCTCCGTATGGAATGATCACCCCTGGCGAGGTGACACAAAATACACTACTCATCTTACAATGAACCGTTAATGGAAGATCGTGGGTGTTATTTGATAAGACCCTCTCCCACTAGATTTAGTAAATTAAGGATTTTGCTTTTGAAAAATGTTTCCACACACTACCCATAAACATCCAATGTTTACTAATGTGTTGAAAACGGTTTTTGAATTTTATTTTAGAAAACTTGTTTTAAGTGCATGCAACAATGTATTATACGCCAATCACAAAACAAGCACATAAAACAAAAAACTAAAATGAAATATAGGCATTCAAACAATGCCTCTATCTCCCATGGCTCTATTTCCATAGAACCACCTTCTTGGTTTGGTCGCCTCCGGCTCCATCTTTATGGACAACGGCTCCTTGCTCCATCTTCATGGAATTTCTAATTCTATTACATTAGACCTATGCTTCTTTTGAAGCTTACAATTTATCTAGAAAAAGGAAATGGCAAAAAAAGAAATAAAAGGCTAGGGAAACCGGTGCGACTTTCCTTTTCGTAGGATTGAAGCCGCAGCGCCCTTTACATACGCCTTAAAACCAAACCATTAATAAATTACAACATGCACCAATCTCAAACAATTTAAATATAAATATTTAAACGACTTGGTGCCATGGGAGATAGCGACTAATTTTGCTGCAAAAGGGTTAGTCGTACACGCATCCACACATACATAACAAATATATGTAACTATTGGAACACTTAATTGATTCACACAGTATATAAACACTTTACATACTGAATTAGAACTTAAAACAGCATCTTACTTCTCTGTCACAGTTCGATCGATCGAAGACCGTTCGATCGTTCGAACCTTCGATCGATTGAACACTGTTCAATCGCTTGAACACTGTTCAATCGCTTGAACATTCTGTTTCACAGAATGATTTAAAATTTTTACAGAAATAATTTAAGATTAAAGTATAATTTAAAAAACCTTTACAACTGTGAACAGAACACCTGGACAGAGAATCTGTCTCGATCGATCGAACACCAGAAGGCTTCGATCGATCGAAACTAGTTCGATCGATTGAGAACAGAATGTTCGATCGATCGAAATTGTTTCGATCGATCGAACCCACCTTGCATCCTATGCAATCACAGTTTTGTATTCTGCTGCGATAACACTGCAGAAACAGATCTGTGACGATGCAGTTTCAAAAACAGTTCTAAAATCAACCTGCAAATCAAAAATAGGGTTCCAAAAACGCATCTATAGATCCAAACGAGCGTGGCTTTGATACCAATTGAAGGAAAAAGTGGTTTAAAGTTAGAGTTTAAACGCGCAGCGGAAATAAGTTAAGTTATAAAACTTTTGGTATTCCAGGATCTACTACTCATCAATTCCATAGATGCGTACAAGGGGGTGCAAGAATTATACCTTAGTGTCTTGAACCCAATTCTGAAACTTTAACTTCCAGCAGCCTCCACTAGATGATCTTCGCCCTTATGACTCCTGCGGATGCCTGCCGGAAAGACTAGGGTTCGTGGGAACCCTAATAGAGAGGATAGGAAGGTTTTGGGAAGACTATGATAGTTTCTGCAGCTTCTGCGTATAAAAACGACGATCACTTACTTCCAGAACGCAGCTGCCCTATTTATAGATTTCCAGAACCGACCTAGACTTCGATCGATCGAAGTGACTTCGATCGATCGAACCTTCGATCGATCGAACCATTCTCGATCGATCGAACCTGCTGACTTCAATCGATCGAACATACTTCAATCGATCGAACTTGTCTTAACAGCTTTCTCAGGTGTCTTTCCAAGCATCCTAGCGGAGCTAAGAGTGGGACCTCCTAGGCTCTTTATTGTTGGCTCAGACCAGTTTGTTAATTACTATGACCAAACTCTTTGATCAGCAAACTAACTAACTGGTCAGTTAACGTTTATTCCACTATAAAACGATAACTGAACTCCAACGCAAAAGAACATATCCGAAGCGATAACTAGACTTGTATGGTGTACTAATGTCCCTCTACCGTCAGCATTCGTAATCATATTCAGGTAGTCGGATAACTGTTACTGTCAACCTGAATCATGATTACTTCTTGTATTCCTTGAGTCTCATTCACTACTCATGATTACCAAACATGTTGATAACTCTTATCAACAAGACTGCAGTACTCAGTAATCAACTTGGTGACATTCTCAAGGGAATGCTTACTCTGAATCAGAGGGTAGATTCTATCTTGACAATATATGTTCACAACCCTATGGACATGACATACCCAAGATACCCAGGTGTTGATCTTCTATAGACCTCACTGATTGGTAAGCTATGCAGCCATATCCATAGTCTGTGTTCATAATCATCTCAAGATTGAGAACACGTACCTTATACAAGTTATGAGTTCCTATTGACTGTTGACAGCCTTAAGCGTCAATAGGAAAGCTCAGGTCCGTCAATGCACTATAAGCACTAGCATATCAACTAAGAGCTACACTCTAGTGATTGAGATTAATCACTCCATCCAATGGTAGTTAATTATGCTACAGTGTAGACCTGATGAGGTATCCAGTCTCATCATCCACTGTGACATATTCTAAGTATCAAAGAATAGTAATTCGTATCTCACTTGTGTGTATCTCATACACACACGAATTGCTTACTATGATACTTAAGGATAAAACAATCATCTCATGAAAGAAACATATACAATGAAATGTAAAGCTGATATCAACATATTATAATGCTAATGTCTCATACATAAAGTAATGGTTTGAGGGCACAAACCCAACAGGGCAAAGGAGAGCTTCTCTATGCAAGAATATCTGTTTTCCACGCCTTGAAGTGCCCAGCTGGTGTAGTTGACCGGGAATTGTATCCCGTGTTCTTCTCTGATGAGAGCCGAGCTGACCGCTGAAGGTGACACTGCCAAATATAAGAACAATTCCTCATTTGGCATGGGTATTGAGACTAATAGAGGCGATGCCAAGTACTTCTTGAGCTCCAGGAATGCCTCCTCGCACTCTTCCGACCACTGAAAGGTCTTGCGGAGGATTTTAAAAAATGGTCGGCACCGATCGGTAGCTCGGGAGACGAACCTGTTCAATGCGGCGACCCGTCCGGCCAAGCTCTAAACTTCCTTGGTTAACCTGGGTGACCGCATGTTTATAATGGCCTGGGTTTGGTCAGGTTTTGCTTCAATACCCCGTCTGCTCACTAGGTGTCCCAAAAACTTCCCTAACGAGACACCAAATGTGCATTTGACCGGATTCAACCTCATCCCGAACTTCCTCAAAATGCTGAAGGCTCTGGCCAGATTCTCGAGATGGTCGAACTCATCTCGTCTCTTAACCAAAATATCGCCGACGTAGACTTCCAGAGACTTCCCGATCAGATCCTTGAACATGTGATTGACCAGGCATTGATAGGTTGCCCTGGCATTTTTGAGGCCGAAACACTTTGTAGCAGTATATTCCTTAATCTGTGATGAAGGAAGTCTTCTCCTCATCCCCGGGATACATGCTGATCTAATTGTACCCCGAATAGGCATCCATGAACGAGAGGAGTGCATGACCGGCTGTGGAGTCTACAAGGAGGTCTATCTTGGGTAATGGATAGCAGTCCTTGGGGCAGGCCTTGTTTAGATCAGTGAAATCTACATACATTCTCCACTTTCCATTTCTTTTCTTGACTAGTACCACATTTGCTAACCAGTCGGGATAGTGGACCTCTCGAATGGAATTAGCTTTCAGGAGCTTCTCGACTTCTTCACATACTGTCGCCTGTCTCTTGGGTGCCATACTCCGTCTCTTCTATTTGACCGACCGGGAATCCAGGTTGGTATTGAGATGGTGAGACATGACCCGGGGATCTATCCCAGCTATGTCCTCATGGCTCCAGGCAAAGACATCCTGGCTTTGCCGCAGGAACTGAACCAGCTCCTCCTTAAGGCCTGGCTCCAAAAGAGTGCCAATGCTGACGATCCAGTTTGGAAATTGAGGATCCAACACCACCTGTTCCAGCTCTTCTATTAGACCCACTCTGTCACTTTTGTCTCTAGGGTCCATCTCCTGAATGTTTAGCGTTTCCGTAATAGGTTCCCGGCGCAAGGAACTGATATAGCAACTCTGACCGACGGCTTGGTCTTGTCGTAGGCTCCCGTGTCCTTTTGGGGTCGGGAATTGAACCACCAGGCTGTACGTTGATAGTACCGCCGTGGCCTTGTTGAGAGTTGGCCTCCCAAGGATGACATTGTACGCAGATGGAGCTTCCATGACCACAAAGCTTGCCAATACAGATGCCTGCTGGGGGTAGGCTCCCATAAGGACCGGGAGCTCGATGGTACCGAGCGGTTGAGTGTTGGACCCGTTGAAACCTACCAGGGAGTGGCCACTGGTCAGAGCCGGTCCCTGGATATCCCGAGCTGATCGAATGTTGAGACGAACATGATGTCGGAGGAGCTGCCCGTGTCCACCAACACCCTTTTAATCACATAGTTTGCTAAGGAGAGCATCACCACTAGCGAATTATCATGAGGGCAGTGCAGGTCTAGCATGTCCTCGGATGAGAACAGTAACACGTTAATTGGGGGAGAGCGGGTGGATTAAACATGCCAGATATTCGATCAGGATGCCCTAGTATGCCTCTTCCTGGCCAACTGTGAGTCCTCTCTGCCCGAAGTTCCTCCAAAGATTACATTGATTTGCCCGAGGGGTCGCAGCTGCTCGGGGTCCTGGGTGTCTTGCCGAGGTCGTCTATCTACAGCTACGAACTTAGCTAGATGGCCCTGCTCAATCAGCTTTTCAATGGCGATCTTGAGCTTAAAGCAATCCTTTATGTTATGTCTATGGTCTTTGTGGAAGCGGCAGAACTTATCTTGATTTCTCTTATCGGGCAGGCGTTTCAGTTTTGCTGGCTCCTGGAGGAGCCATCGAGTCTCGGCGGTGGCCATAACCTCATGAATAGGCCAGGAAAGGTGTGTGAACTTGATTGGTAGTTGATCCCGACCACCTTTAGGCTGATCTTGTTTGATCTTCTTTCCCGAGCCCTTCTCTGAGGCATCGCGCTTCCGCTTTGATCCCGAGGACTCGTCTTCTGCCAAACTTGTGCGCTTGGCCTTGAGGAATTCCTCAGTGTTGATGTACTTTCCAACCCTCTCCGAGAGCTCCACCAGGGTTGCCGGTCGGTCGGGGTGAAACAATGCGGCGACCTTGGTATGTTGAACTCCTGAGTAAAAGGCCATGATGGCAGCCATTTAGTTCAGGTTGCGGATCTAGAGCCTTTGCTGATTGAAATGGTCCACATACTCCCTTAGGGACTCTCCCTTCGCTGCTTGACGGTCAGCAGCTGGGTGTTTGGTTGTGACCGGTGAAGCAGCTCCACAAATTGACTGATGAAGAGCTTGCTCAATGTCTTGAAATCACCAAGCATTTGGGATTTCAGAGCATAGAACCACTGCGCGGCTGGCCCTTTAACAATGCTGGGGAAGGCCAGGTAGAGTAACTCATCGACCGTGGTGACTAGCGCAATCTGAGCCTTGTAAGTGCGGATATAGTCCACTAGGCTCCCTGAACCATCATAAGAGCTGAGATAGAGCGGTTTGAATTTTCGCAGGATGGGGAATGCGGTGACCCGAGTGGTATAGGGCAACTCGGTCTCTGTATTGGTATGATCGTGGCACTGCTTGCGGTTCAGTCTTTCGATTTGCTCCTACAAGTCCTCGATTTGGGCCTTTACATCTCGCCCGGTTTTTCCCTTTATATTCGAGTAGTACGTCGGGTCCGATGATGAGGCCTCCTCTTCGAAGTGTGTCATCTTTGGGGATAGAACCCAGCTCTGACTCTGGGTAATCGTCTGCCTAAGATATCCCTGGCTCCGGACCAGAGGGTCTTTGGCCGATTCCCGGGCCATTTGTCCTGATTCCTCCCTTCTTGCGGTGCATCGTTTGTTGATGATATCTCTAGCATCTTCTACCCAGTGAGGATTGGTCCGAGCTTGCCGCCTGGTACGCCAGGGCGCTCTGTTACGGTCACCATCCCGGAAGTGTTCCCAATCCGACGGGACACCGGTGCAAAATGGGTATGGTTCCAGACTCGTACAGGCTCCTGGTTGGGGACACTCTTCCCGGGCTGGTTCTCTGATTGAGGGCTCCTGTAGGGCCAACAGCGCTTCAATTTGCTAATGGGTTTGCTGTTAGCCTTCCAGAAGTTGCGCGAGCGTCGTTGTTACTTGCTCGGAGGTCATGGAGGCGTCCTACTGCTGGAGTTGCAAGTTCTCCTGACTGGCCTGGGCACTATTTTTCTTACTCGTCTTCAGTGGCATGTTGATCAATCAAGAAATTTGTTGGTGAAAAACTTACGATTTCCCACAGACGGTGCCAAACTGATGATGCCGAAAATTGGTAAGAGCGGTTTAGAGAGAGACACAAGAGATTGTATGTGGTTCGGTCCCGTTAATGAGGTGACCTACATCCACGGGTGCGTCGATGCGCTTTTACTACCAGATCACTGGTGGGGTCTAGTGAGCCAACAGATTAGGCGGCATTACCAGCCAAAACCGACTGGGTATATGCGTATCAGTGAATGTAAATGCTATTCTATAGGTTTAAAATGCGACCCCTTCAACGGGGGTGGGTGGCCTCTTTTATAGCTACAAGAGACCGCCTGTACATGGTTAGTTTGTAGATTCGAAAACTTAATTTGACTACAATCTGATCTACACAAATTTAGGAGAGTTTCCTAAGTGGTTTAGGAAACTACTTGCTCCTTGCATTCAGTCTTCTAGCCGGGATAGGTAATTGTCTGGTTACCCACTGGACAAACAATCATGCCTTCTAGAGGCGCGCCCATGTGGGACCAATCTGGAGCAATTGCCCGGGCTTTTGACCAGATCGGGATTTCATGCGACGGCTCGAGAGGATTAAACAGTAGACTTGGATTCGAGGTGACTTGACTTCTCCTTTTTGAGGTGGCGAGGCTTGACTTTGACCAGTTGAAGATTAACATGCTCATACTAGCTTGCTAAGCATATTTTGATATCATTGATTATTTGTTTCGAGAATAATTCATGTCCCCCCTGCTAGACTAGGAAAACTTGATTCCTTGATATAAGATTAGACGATTTTTCCTAGGTTTGTTTGTGTGATCCTTCACCTTTGCATTGTGTGATATTTGGCTTAGATCTTATGATTGATATCTTATCTTTGATCTTCTATTTCAAGATTCTTATATAATGTAATATACTATCATTATATTAATTGTCGAACCATATATAGTATAAGATGATTATTTGGATGCTAATTGAGGCCCGTCGAGAGACGGGGCGAGTTGAGGGTGTTTTAGTCGTGACAAAGGCTCCTTCCTCTCTCGTACCAAAACCCCGAGCCAAGTTCTTTGGTTATGAAGGGCCGGTACCCTTTATCCATTTCGGTGAGTCAAAATTGGATTTCTTGGTTCGCTAAAGACCAAGTGGCAACTCTGTATCTGTTTTCAATAGACCTCTTCCTTTTCATTCCTTTTTCAAATCAATTTCAAAACAAAGAAAAATCAATTCCGAAACCTAGGAAACAAACGAGAGTGGACGACCGATTCCGCGTGTCCACACCTGCTGGCCCTGGCAGGAATAAAGAGGAAGAAATAGGACCCTGTCGAGGGTCAGAAGTTGAAGAGGATCTCCCGGGGGATCGCCATCCAGGCCGATAAGGAAGCAGTCGGAACTTTAAACCCCGGCGTCACCGTTGCTGCAGCGGCGAAGCTGCCTCCCACCGAAAGAAAAAAAATCAATCCAAAAGAATAACAAATGAATGGTAAGAAACAGCAAGAAACAGTAAAATTCTCTGTAAAATAGAAAGATTCCAAAAGAAAGAAAAATAAAAAATCAATCCAAAAGAATAAAAAAACAAACCAACAACCAAAAAAATCAACCATTCAGTGAATGGTTGATTGTGACGTATACTTGATACAATTTTTTTTCTCTCTTTTTTGTCTCCTTTTCTCTCTCTCCCTCTCTTTCTCTCTTTGTAGGTACACTGACACAAGTTTGAAATATTGTCCAAAGGAAGAAAAAAAGGAACAAAGAAGAAGAAAACTGCCAATCTCGTGCCAAAGTGACGAACGAAATGACGAATTTCATCAAAAACTTCGTCTATAAAAAGAGGCAAGCAGCAGCTTCAATAGACAGAAAACAATCACAAGCATCACAACAGTTTACAATCACTGAGAAAGAATAGTTTAGGGAGGTTATTATGTGAGCACTTCATATTGTCCCTAGAAGTAGGAAACTTTAGTTTTTCTATGCTTTTTCTATTTCTAGTAGTTGTAAAAATTTACTTTTATGTAATTGATGATTTGATGTTTCAAAAAAATGTAACAAAACTTTGTGTTCTGTATTTCTTAAATTAAAATATTTATTTTCTCGTAGGACCTTTGTCAATTTGTAGTAGTAAAATATTCTTATTAAAATTTAGATTTAATATTTTTAGTCTAGTTAGTATGTATAGTTGTCACCTAAAATAGTTTGAAACCCAAATTTCCAGTTTTTATAACAATATTTCCATTCAGTAGAAGATAGATTTTGCAAGTAAATGTCAGATCTCTTAACTACGTAGTTGTTATAATCACCTACTAAAGTCCCAAGCACACCATACCCATATCTCACTCTCAAAGTATATTAGGATTTTGTTTGGCCTTGCTTGTGTTCTTGATGTTCAACCACTGTGACCACACAAGAATCCAAAGTCAAAGGTTTAGTATTTTATTATTGATTCAGTATTTCTATTTATTTATATTGTATTAGCCTAGTTGTACTAAACTTTGTTATTTTGCAGATTCCACAAATTCAACCCCAACTCATGTTAAGTGAAGAAAAAATATATATTAATATTATATTTCACCCTTACTTTAGTTTTATAACTTAAATTTTAAGTGGGCAATCACTGCGTACATCGATTTAACCTTTCTTTAAAATGTTATTTGGAAGACAGTTTCAATTCAAAATGGTAGACTAAAACTTTAATTGGGGATATGCAATAAAAACTTAAAAAACCATAGCTTCTGTGCAATAATATTAAATGGACAAATTTATCTAGATGAGTTGTTTTTCCATTTATGGCCAAAAATATCTATATATCTATAGTTTATGACCATTTAATATGTTTATAGACTATGGCTATGTTGGGCTCAAAAGATTACACATTTGAAATAAGAATATAATTATGTGGATTGTCAAACTATGCCTTTTGTCATAAAAAAACTCCTAGCATACTCAAACAATTCAAATGACAAAGTTTATATTTCAAATATGTGTATACATATATATTTCTATCCATTAATGGACAGGCAATTGTGTAGTGGCAGAGTGGTGGGGACTGGGCGCCGAATAACCCACGTTCGCGGCGGGTCACAGTTCGAACATGGCTACTGCCCAATTGCCTTTTTATTTTTCTTTAAACAAAACGACATTGTTTCATATCAAACCTGACACACTTGATATGACCCCGACTAGTGAAAGTTTATTTTCAAATAAAGAATGACTCTGCGGTCTTAAATGCCAAATCCTTTTCAAATGCACAAAAGTTGTGGGATCTAGTGTTGGTTTTGCATATTCCAAATTCCTTTAAATCATTTCTCCCTAGTTAATTAATATTTCCTATTTTTAATAACTTTGCTTAAATATTTGTATTATTTCTATCTTTTGCTATTATAAAATCCAAAAAGTTTATCTCATGAAAATCTAGCTTTTATTTATTTTTCTTCCTGGTCTTACTAGTATCTTTAGTTAATTTATTTTGCACTGTTAAAATCTTTACCGTAAACTACTTAAAAAAATAATTAGCTTTTAATTAGTTTTATTGCAAAAAAATATAAAAACTAGTAGTCTAGTAAAAACCCCAAAAATCCATCATCTTTTATTTTCTTTTTAGGGACAAAATAGTTACTGCCTATCTTTATAACTTTATTTGCCATTCCTTGTGGGTTCGATCTGGTCTTCCAGAACTGTAATACTTGTTCAATCACCTACACTTGGGTGTTGATAAGAAAACGTGTCAATAGGATGTCGCCAACTGCTATCAATATTATTCCCCAAAACACGTTGAAGAAAATTAATAAACAAGACTCAAAATTAATACAAACTCACATTATGATATCAGGCTTTACTGGTGTTAAGAAAAATACTGAGGGATTACACCTATTGAAACTATAGTAGGTTCGAATAACTCCAAAACTGCTTTATTTGTGGTGGATACTAATCCTAGTTATCATGCCTTACTAGGGAGAGATTGGATTCATGCTAACCAATGTATTCCTTCTTCGATGCATCAGAAATTGTTGCTTATGAAGGAAGTCCATGAGATTGAAACAGTGAAGGTTGATACTCAGCCTTTCTATGCTAGTTCTAACTGTGTCGAAACTCAATTGTATCAAGAGAATGTTAAACCAATTGACCTTAAAGAGTCAAAAGATGAATCTCCAGAGGAGAATTGGGACATTTTGGCTGATATGCCATTTGGTTCTTTAGAACCATTGGATGATGACAAGGTGATTTAATGACTCACACATCTATAGAAATAGAAGGTGTGGAAGAGACCATTCGACCGGTCTTACAAAAATTAATGAATGAAAGTTTAGAATCAAGAATTGAAAAGGATTCGACCATAAATTGATCTGATTATGTCTTCGAAAAAGATCCTCAAGATTTAAAGGATACTGGAAAGGAAGAACTATCTGTGATGCCAGAAAGTTCTATACAAGAAGAGTCACAAGATCCTTTATTTGAGATCAATTTAGGATCAGAACAACAAAAAAGAATTACTTATTTAAGTTCCAAACTTGGAAAATGTGACCAAAATAAATTGGCCAAACTATTAAAAGAATTTCAAGATTGTTTTGCTTGGGATAATGATGAATTACCAGGACTCGAAAGAAGCTTAGTGGAGCATAAATTGCCTATCAAAGCTGGTGGACAAAAACCAGTGAAACAACAACCTCGAAGGATGACACCAGAAGTCACCATGAAGATCAAAGAAGAAATTGAAAGGTTGCTCAAGGCAGGTTTCATTAGAACTGCCAGGTATGTTGAATGGCTTTCAAATGTTGTTCCAGTTATGAAGAAAATGGGAAATTAAGAGTCTGTATTGATATCAGAAATCTTAATTTGGCCACTCCTAAGGATAAATATCCTATGCCAATAATTGATTTATTAATTGATAGATCTGCTGGAAACACTATAATGTCTATGATGGATGGTCACTCAGGATATAATCAAATATGTATTGCTGAGAAAGACATTTATAAAACCGCATATAGGTCTCTAGGGAATATAGGCACCTTCGAATGGGTTCAAATGCCTTTTGGTCTAAAAAATGCAGGAGGTACATATCAGAGAGCTATGAATGCTATTTTTCATGACATGATTGAAACACTTTTAGAATGTTATATAGATGATATAATTGCTAAATCAAAATCATTTGATGATCATCTAATGCACATGAGATTAGCATTCGAAAGAATGAGGTTTTTTAAACTCAAATTGAACCCATTGAAATGTGCTTTTGGAATTAGTACTGAAAATTTTTTGGGGTATTTGGTACATGAAAAAGGAATTCAGGTAGATAAGAATAAAGCTCAAGCAATTATTAAATGTAAACCTCCTTCGACCGAAAATGAATTGCAAAGATTCCTAGGATAGGACAATTTTATTCGAAGATACAATACCAGTACTGCAGGAAAAACTCTAATATTTTCTCCTTTATTGAAATTGAAGGATCATGAAGAATTAAAGTGGGAAGATAAACACCAAGCTGCAGTTCAAGCCTTGAAGGATTATTTGGTGAAACCACCAGTGTTAATGCCTCCAAGAAATGATAGACCTATAAAGTTGTATATCTCAGTAGTAGAAGCATCAATTGGGGTCTTATCAGTCCAGGATAATGATGATAAAAAAGAGCAGGCTATTTATGATCTTAGTAGGTTCTTAAACCCTGTCAAATGCAAATATTTCTTTATGGAAAAACTATGTTTATCTTTATATTTTGCAGTAATGAAACTGGGATATTATCTTCTTCCTACTGAAGTCTATGTTATTACAGTAATGAAAATTGTTCTTGTCAGAATCAAGATAAAAAGTATGCTTTACTTTAAAAAATTTGCAGTGTTGACGTAAAGGTTGAACTCACAGAGATTGAAATACTAAAGCACTTTAATTTTAAAACCTAAACCTAGTTAATTCAGAAAATAGAATTTTGATTTTGATTTTAATTAAACTAATAACAATGAAAATAAATCTAAACCATGAAAGCGTTTGAAAGTTGTTTTAATAAATATGCTTATGGAACCTAGGATTGTAAATCCACCACTAGCTTCATAATAAGGGTACTTATGCATTCAATTAGCTTATTACGTTGGATGATAATGGGGAATCGTAGCTACGGATTATCTCACATTAAGCTAGGGTTGCGGCACAATCCGTCTGTAAAGAAGATAACTATGATTCAAGCATCAATATAATTCATCTTCGGTTAGCACGGATTATCTCACATTAAGCTAGGGTTGCGGCACAATCCGTCTTTCCTAGGCATGAACTATTCGGCTACTTGATATCACAATTCAAATAAGCACCATTACATGTAAATAATCCATACAAGCACAGCAAATATAGATCATTAAGCACATCACATTTAAAATAGATTAAAAACAAGAATAAACTTTGGAAGTAAAGATTTAATAAATAGAAGTACGATTTTATTATCAAAAAATCCTATAAACATGTAATCATCATCCATACATAATAAATCTAAAAGAATAACATAAATAACACCATGTTACTTGGCTAGAGTTTATTTGAAACCCTAGATATCGGTCTAATTAGTCATAGAAGCAAAGATTGGCAAGAGATTGATGGAGGAGGCCATGGGAATCCTTGGTCTTCTTCTTATTCTCCTTGCTTCCCTCTCTTCAATGGCTGAAGTTTTAGTTGTATATGGATGTGTATAATATTGTGTAATGGTGTGTGCATCCCCAAAATTGAATTATAATAAAGTATATATAGATTTTGGAAGGATTAGAGAGCTTTCCTAAACCTATTTGCACTAAAACTGCTGTATTTTACATTCTGGATGTAAATAGTCAGTTTCGTTTGCGCACAGATCTTCAGTACACAGAAATACGCATTTGATTTTTTTTCTGTACGGATCGCGCGATTGGGCTGCGCGAGTGCATTTTTGGGAAGTCGCACGAGCGATGGGCTAGAATGTCGCACGAGTTGACTTTTTCTGCTTTTTTTATTCTATTTTTGCACCCCATTTAGCCTGGATCCCTTGATTTCTTCCAAAACTTGCTAGAAAATGGAAAGCAAAGTAAAAATACAATAAAATGGGAAATAAAGTACTAACAAATGTGAACTAAGGCGTGTAATTAGGACTTTTTCACTCCGATCACACCCCAAACCTACATTTTGCTAGTCCTCGAGCGAAAAGACAGCAAAATAAAACTCCTGATAGAAATCTACTCCATTTTTGCATGGATCGCGATTGCATTTAGCACATGCAACAAGCCTTTGAAACCTCTAGGTGTCCCTACTCCGACGAGTGAAGTCTCATGAGGGTTCTCGTCAACAAGTCACCCACAACCATCTTTATTTCAGTATAAATTTAAAAAAAAAAGTTTTTTTAATTAAATTTTTTTTAGAAAAAACGAAAAACAGAATATTCAATACTTCTTATCATAAAACAATGATTTGAAATAGAATAACGAACAAAAAAAATGAACCACACGTCCACCTATGTCATGAAAAACAATCTCAAGCACATGTATCGTATACATCAATAGTGTTTCTCATAAAATTGCACGTGTGTGATGTGGTAGTCAAATGAACACGCGCATGTCATGAACTTGGAATATAACTCAGATAACCATCAAACTATGCTTCGACTATGAATCTTACAATGTTAATTATACTCTCAAATAAAACACTTAGAAACAGGTGTAATTTCTCGGGTATATGCGAGCAAGGGAAATATATTTTCAAAACAAGCAATGCTCACATATGATTCGTAAAAGACGCATAACACGAAAGAACAGTAGTCTCACGGATAGGACGACAATAGTCAAGAAAAATTAATCGTTCCCATGTTTTAATCCCCCTCCCATCGTTTTCATCTCCAAACCATATTTTCTAGGATCAAATAGGACTTTTCAAAGGTTGTAACGTGGCTCAGGCAATGAAAAAGAATAGAACGAATTCATCATGTAATCTTCATAATGGCATTGTAAGGCATATTCAATTTCTTTCATTCACTCTTCTACCAACTTTCATCATTTCATTACTTCTTTCATTTGTCTTTTTATTCTTTCAACTTCTTTCCTTCTTTTCTTCTTTTAACCTTTTTTTCTTTTCCTTTTCATTGCTTTTGAAATGAATATTCATTGAATACCAAGGTAACTACCCCAAACATTATCTTGTTTCTTCTTCTTTTTAATCGACACATCGCCTTATCAACACTAAAAGTTGACGAATCTCTCAATGGTGAACTCCAAGTTGGTCAAGTTGGAGCAAAACAAAAGATAATGGTGATTGAAGAAAGAGAGGAACTTTATAGGCTTAAAGGGGCGAACTAAGGAAATTTTATCATTTATCGGTCGGTAGTAAACAAAGAGGGCCTACCATCATTTCCTATGGTCTATGGTTCTTCAACATTTATGAAGGAAGATTATTTAGCATGGTAACCAGTATTTTAACTTGAATATCATCCAAAACAAGAATAATGAGACTAAACAACGAGTTAATGCGCTATTTCAATGAAATTCGACAAACACAAAATATATTTATAACCCTCTAAAAAGTAAAGATAGGCTCAAAAGCTCAGCGAGTTTAGTCTCTACACTAGGTGTTATCCAGAAATCCGAATCATATTATATTTCACATCAAACATGTATTCAAGTGACTACATCTAGTGCATAAGTTTGTGTGAAAATCTATAATATAAAACTATTATTCGAACGATACATATCCTAAACGTCGCATCATGAATTCAGCAAATGTTTAATCACATCTTCTCATGTTTACCATTCTATAACAATCCAAGTTATCAAACAAGAAGTATCGACTCGAGATTGCAAAAATGTTGGTAACATCATTTATTTAAGCACATGTATCGAAAAAAATCAAAAAAAAATTTTGAAAAATTCGTGCATAATAATGTGCATGTGAGTGCATAACCCCAAACCTAAACCTTTCATTATCCCCAATGAAATAATAAACCGAAAGAAAGGAGAGCACACAAGGAAGGACATTACCTCGATCTCGATAATCACAAACCAGGTGAATGTATAACAATATGGCGATATAGTTCAATTACTCCAAATGGAGTGACTAATTCACCTGTCAAAGTACTTGATAAAAGAAAATAAACAAAAGAAAAGAACAGGGATAGCCAATAGAAAAATCCATATATATATATATATGCAATGCAGACCATGGCATACTTGTTGAGAAATTAACTAAAAGACTCAACAAAAATATAAAAGAACAAATGTGAACAGAACTATGAAAATGATGAAAGACTCGATCTAAAAGGGGCTATAAAGAACAAACAGAAAGGAAAAACAACTGACCAGGTGTGGGAGAAAGAAGGTAAGAGAACAGAGAGAAAAACACCCAAAACACTCCCTCGCGCGAGCGGGCCACGCGAGCGACCTTCGCGTGCACGAGTCCCTCCGCGAGGCATTGTCGAGGCTTCTTTTAAGTTTTATCAAGAAAAATTTCTAAGGTAAAGGATCGCGCGAGCGGGCCGCTTGGACGAACCCCTCGCGCGCTCTACCTGAGGTGCGAACTGAAGCTGAGAGTATATATAAAGAGTTTGAAAAAATTTTCTCTAAGGCAAAAACTCCTGCGAGCGACCTGTCGCGTGAGCGGGCCGCTCAGGCGACTTGTAGTTTTTCACTTTTCTCTCTCTTTCAATGTAAATAAGTTCAAAATAAATTTACTCCGAACCCCAAACCTGTCCAAAGAAAAAACTGACTGAAATGACCAAAAAGTGTACAAAAATGAGAAAACGAAACGATAAGAGCTTGGGTTGCCTCCCAAGAAGCGCTGTCTTTTACGTCTTCAGCTAGACCATTCTAGCTCAAGACTTAAGGAGGCCATAACTCAAACTTTGTACCTTGGAAGACAAGAAGGAGACTCTGGTGGAAAACAGAAATAATGTCATTATTCTTTAACTCGATCAACGGTTCTCCCTGATCATATTCAAATCAATTTATCACCTTCCGAGTAAATTCTTTATTAGGATCCAAATTATTTGAATTAGTCCGCTCATTACACACTAAATTATTCTCCTTACTCACTTTTAATCCTTTATTAGGTTCAATTGTTCGTCTAACCTCACACTCCTCAACACATAGGTAATCATCGTCATTGGGAGGTTGATCAATAGCATTAAAAACGTTTAATTTTAAGTTCATATTTTCGAACGACACTTTCATTACCCATGTTCAACAGTTGACGCGCGCATTAGCGGTTGCCAAGAATGGATGACCAAGAATGACAGGAGTATGTTTCCTAGCATCTAGCACAGGTTCGGTGTCAAGGACCATGAAATCAACGGAGTAGTAACATTTATCAACTTTTACCAAGACGTCCTCGACGATTCCTCTAGGGATTTTAGAATGATCCGCTAATTGTATGGTAGCGGCCGAGTGCTTAAGTTTACCTAGACCTAATTGTTTATGAACCGTGTAAGGTAAGAGATTCACACTCGTTCCTAAGTCAAGGAGAGCTCGGTGGATTAAAATGTCACATATAACACATGATATCGTTGGTGTACCGGGATCTTTATACTTTGGAGGAGCATGTTGGAAGATCGAACTTACTTTTTCGGTGAGGAAGACCTTTTTCGAAGTATGACCGCCCAACTTGCACTTTTGAGTGCATAGGTCTTTAGACATTTAGCGTAAGTGGGAATTTATTTAATTGCATCGAGGAATGGGATATAAATTTTCACTTGTTTAAATACCTTGAGTATATCTTCAATTTTTGACTCTTTTTTTGAAAATGTGACGGTTCGTCAATGTTCAGTGGAAAAGGCAGTTTCGGAACATAATTTGTCAGTGTCAGTTCATTGTCTTTCCTAATTCGGCTCGTGTCCTCACCCTTCTTTTGATTCAAATTAATGTTTACATTTTTTTCACTCTCATTCAGAATTTCAACAACTTCATCTTCTCGAATAGTCATCCTAGTTGAGATGGCATTTACTTGCTCACTCAAACCCCCATTCTCAAATTATCCCTTAGGGTTTTGAATAGGTAGACTAGGCAACTTACCCTTGTTTCTACGACTCACTGCATTAGCCAGTTGTCCCATTTGGGACTCAAGCTTCGTAATGGATTGTGTGTGAGAGTGCACTATTTGTGCTTGTGTTTACACTTGTGTCTCGATAGTCTTAAGGGACGCCAACACCTTTGCCTCAAAAGTGTTATCCCTTGGAGGGTTAAGAGTAGGAGGGGGGTGTTGGTATTGACTTTATTGAAATTGAGGTCGGTAAGTAATAGGAACATTAATCGACATAGGATTATAACTATTTCGTGGGAATTGTTGAATAGAGTTAATGTGTTGCTTGACAAACTCCGGGAAGTGAGAAGCAGAAGGACGTGTGAAAATATTATGAGAAGGTTCAGAACACAATGCACATACTTCGGAAGGAGGTGGACTGGGCATATGGCTCATCCTCATGAGTTGATCAAGTTTTCTAGATAGTTCTTTTATTTCGATTGAATTACTTGACTCAAAATTCTCCTCTCGCTTGGGTTTAGGTGGAAGACACCCCTCAGGACGTACCGACACGGCTTGGTGCATTGAATTATCACTTAATGTTTCAAAAAATTTTCCATACCTCGTCGGTGCTTTTGTGTAGGAAGGTACCCACACAAACCACATCGACGGTATTACTTAGTGACGGAACAAGTCCCTCGTAGAAGATCTGTACCAATTGCCACTTAGGAACTTTATGATGTGGGCAAGAGTGCAATAATTCTTTAAATTGTTCCCAAGTGTTGTATAGCGTTTCCCCATCTTGCATCACAAAATTTGTTATAGATTTTCTTATCTCATTAGTTCATGTGATAAGAAATTTTTTTTGTAAAAATGCGGTATGTAATGCTTCCCATGTTTTGATAGTTTTTGGCTCAAGAGATTGGAGCCAATACTTCACTTTATCTTTTAAGGAGAATGGGAAGAGACGCAATTTTAATTCGTCATCAGCTAGGTTTTGGATTTTTAAAGTAGAGCATATATCTTGGAAATCCCCTAAATGCTGATAAGGGTTGTAGACACCCCATTTCAGCTGTCGCGCCCGCCCCGATGGTGGGGGCGGTCCCCTCGTGGGTCGCGACCAGGGTCTTCTTTAATACGGCCATGGAATGAAGGCAGTAGCACTATGGTAGATGACTTTATCTCAAAGTGAGATGCCGTCACCTTCGGTAATTCGATACCTGCTTGTGGCATGTAGGCCGTATGTCACGCCCCCAAAATCTATCCATGGATTTTGAGTGCGGGACCGACCTTGTGGGTCATCTTTAACCTGTACAGAGTCTAGCGCAAGCATGCAAACATTTATTTTATATTTAAATAGGGTTAGTAGAACCACCAAACCATACTTAATAAGCTTACAGCCAGAGTTCTAGGCATACAACACCTTCAAATACAGTACTAGAAATGAATTTATTCTAGGAATACTTAAAAACAACAAGGGGACTTTCTAAAACATGAATCCTTCAAGAGCATCTAGAAGAGGGTCCAATCCTTCTATAGCTATCTCTTGTTCCTCATTTGGATCAGCGTAGGGCATGTCCTTGTCATTTGAAAGGGTTTTTAAAACAATTTGGAGAGTGTGAGCGTAAGGCTCAGTGAATGAACATAACCTGTTTAAAAGATCTCAAAAGGAATTATATATACTTGAAAGAAGGATATAACAATCGCAATGACATTTGTATAATGAAGATGAAGAGAATCAACATTATCAATATAAAATATGAAGTCAATGAGAAGTCAATGATATGGAATTGAAACTATTTGATATGAATGTCAAATTACCAACCACCCACTCACGTACACATTCTTTTATTACATCGCACAATGATCAAAGGCAACCCTACAGCCGGGCTCATTTCATCGTATACATAGGCTATACTTTATAATTTTTTATTGTGGTAATCGACAATGACTAATTAACTGGATGGCATATAAAATCTGACTAACAATGTACATGGATAAGGAATATATTGAATGATAACATAGAAAGTCTGGGTTATTACATACAATGAGCATAAACTGTTTCAGTGGAACCAAACGACAATGTTCCCAATTGAATAATAACAATTACATAATATTAACAATCGAAGGCAGAGGAGTAGAATCAGCAATAGGAATATGAATCACTCACCTTGATAACTTAGAGATTTGATGATGAGATAGTTCCTACATCAACAGGGATAAAAGAGCTAAACATATAAGCAAATGGTGTAAGTGTAGGGGTAAAATAGTAATTAAAGTTTTTCTAGGGGTATTTTGGTAATTTTGCTAAAATTATATAAAAACATTCACTATTGATATCCTTATACTATTCTGAGTCTAACACCACTGACTAGACTCAATTTGGAGTTCGTGGCAATTTCTAACTCCAAAAGCGGTGTTTTTCTACTTAAATGTGGGTCCTACAAAGAAGCTGTATTTTAGTCCGTGTCATATTGTCTCCAAACTCTTAAATATAATATTAGATATTAATCCAAGACTATAAGAATTGCCAGTGTAATTTTCAGAGTTACAGATTATTTAATATTAATTTTTTAAGTCAAAACACTAATTTTAAATTGGTTATAACAAGACTATAAATTCTAAATCTATGCCCAAATACAAGGTTTTAAACATGAAACTAATTTTTTTATAGTTGTACCAAGCCATAATAATATTCCTGAAATTTTACTGTATTTGTAGAAATATAATATAACAGCTATTTAAAATAATTAAATATCTATTTAAATCGATTGATGATAAATAGCAAAATAATATTACTATTCTATAGTTTTATAATTAAAAAAATTATAAAACAATGTTTATTAACACATAATATCATTACAGAAATAAAAAAGATTTATAATGATTTTACCAAATTACATAGTGACCCAAAATACTATTTTTTAAAAGTTTAGGGGTAATTCTGTAAATACATCAAAATACAGGGACTATATAAAATATCCAACAACTGTAAATTTACTATTTCAGACTGTAATTAATAGAATTATAAGTTCTACGCTTGAAACTGCTGTAGACACTCCAATTTTGACCAAACATCAAATTAAGGGGAGTGTTACCTCCAAGTCCGATGATGACAATGTCCGAACAAAACTAAGGCTTCCAAGGTGATTCAAGCTCTTCAAAAGACTCTTCAATTCAAACAAAAAAATAAAGAAAAGAAAAAGGAATATAACAACACATGGTGTGGGCTGCGGCAGTCGCGCAGTGCCGCAGTGGCACTCTGTGTTTGCCGGACCGGCAGTCCGTAACTGCCGCAAAAACACATCAAGTCCCGCGAAAATTAGAGCTTAAAAAAGACGGCAGTCCATGGATTTGTCCGCGGCATTCATTGAGTGCCGCAGCAGCATTCAGTGAGTGTCGTTACGGCACTCAGTGAGTGCCGCTTCCATCTCCATTCAGTGTCGCATTTTTAGCAGCCAGCTATAATACAGCACTTTTTGTACCCTCAAAAGTACATCCGAAATTAGGATTTTTGGCTTAAAAATACCAAAATAACCCTCTAAAAATTGCCTATAAATAGAGGGTGAATACTCCATTGCAAGGGATCTTTTTTTTTTTTTTTTTTTGGGGGGGGGGGGGGGGGGGTTAGAAGATAAAGAGTTTTGAGACTACTACACATTTTTGGGAGAGGGGAATTTCAAGGAGAAAACAAAAAGAATTTTGGGAAAATAGAGTTTTTGAGAGTTTGAAGAAGAGCTTGGAAGATATTCAAAATATAGGAGTTTGAGGATAGCTTGAAGGTGATCCTCTAATCTTAAGTCGTGTTTTCTTTCTTTTGAACTTTTACCCTTCAAATCATTTAATTCTTCTTGATTAAGTTTTTTTTAGAGTTTTGTTAGTAAACTTAGAAGTCTTAGCTTCTTAGTTCTTTTATTCTTCTTTTTTTGTTTGTACTTCTCTCTTGAGATTCTTGGAGGTCCTCCATAGCTCACTTGAATCTCATGAGCTTGATCTCTTAGTCTCATGTAATCTTATGCTTCACATGGGAGTCAAAGTTGATCATCTTTTATGAAAGAACAAGGAGATGAATCCAAACCCCCACCATGATCTGGGTTCTCTAACTTGGAGTTTCATGGAATCTCTTTTATATTCCTTGAAAACACATGAGTAATAGTCAGGCTTGTTTGTACTTCTCTCTTGAGATACTTGGAGGTCTTCCATACCTCATTTGAATCTCATGATTTTGATCTTTTAGTCTCATGTAAGCTTATGCTTCACATGAGATTTAAAGTTGACCATCATTTTATCAAGAACAAATAGATGAATCCAAACCCCTACCATGGTTTGGGTTCTCTAACTTGGAGTTTTCATGGAATCTCTTTTATGTTCCTTTGGAACTCATGAGTTTTAGTCATGTCTTGATCTCCAATGACCCTCAAAGTAAAGGAGAGTTAGGTTTGAGACAAGCTAATACCCATGGCTTGGTTGATAGAACAAGAAGCATGATAAGTCCAAAAATGGTGCAGTGAATTCATGAACCAGTTTTGATCAAAGATTTTTAGTTAAACATTGAACCGTTGGAACTGAATGAAACCAATGGGAAAGTGTCTATAACTCAAAGTTCTACCATTGTAATTTCTGTTTTAGTAGGATCTCAAGGATAACATGGTTTGGTCATAGGTTTTGTGAGACAACCATATTCTGTCCGGAGTTTCAGAACAGAAAATCAGTAAAAAAAGAGTAAATCAGAACCTTAATCAAGCATTCTTGGCTCCCAATAATTTTTTTATATGAAGTTTTATGTGTTAATAAGATCTCCTAAAATGGTCAAAGTGTTTTTGATTTTTTTACTATTTTTAAAAAATTGTACAAAATCTCTGGACAAAGATTTGTAAATCTCTTAGTGACGTCTGGTTTTTGTTCGTTTCCCAGAGATCTAACCGTTGAAACTTTGATTTTCTTTTTGCGATGGAAACTAGACACACAGAGGCATCTTTTTTCAAAAATTCACCGACATCAAACCATGGGAAGCATGCTTTTTCTTTCCTTTAATTTCTGCTCTGCTCTCTGTAATTTTCAAAATTTTATGACAGATTTGACCAACTTTGTAAATAATGGTCCAAATGAATTTTCTATGACCTAGGGCTCAAACCATGTTTTAATAATGATTAGTTAAGCTTGAATTCAAAGTTTAAGTGATCTAAATCACTGAGTATTTCATAATTTATTCTTGTTCATGTACATATTCATCCGTGTGGCTTGATGCTTGTAATTAGGACTTTGCTTTAGATTTAATTACATTTGATAGATTTAAGCTAGAAGTCTAGGATTGTTATTTAAGATCCAACTTTATATCTTGTATATCATGTGGACTAACCCTTTGTTTTGTAGCGCTATTAAGGTATGATTTCTTGAATTCCTCTTTAGTTTATTCTAATTTCTTTATTTTATCAATTTTTCGACTTAATGCACGACACCTTAGAATTAGGTTTTGCCGAATGTGTATATGTGATTAGAGACCTTTTCTTAGAATCTTCATTTTTTGTATGCATTGCACGTTTAACACTGCGGTTGGATCCCGGGTAAGTTCTCTTGTCCTTTGTTGCATATCATCTTGCTTGCTAAGTGAATTATGTGGTTTTGAATGTTATTTTCACCATTAGTAATCTTACACCCTTTGGACATGCTTTTGTGATGTATATATATATACATATGCATTAGTTGAGGGCACATTTAGATTAATTATTCGATTAAAAGGATGTTGAGTAGAGGCCTATCGCGAGATAGGGTGAGAGAGGGTGTTTTAGTCCGCCGGGCACCTTCCTCTCTCATTCCATAATCCCCGGACCTAGTCAATCTCTGGTTTCTAAAAAGATTAGTTTGCTTTAAAAAATGGTTTCTTAATTTTCCTTTTAAAAATTAAGTGGCGACTCGTGTTTTCTATTTTAAAATTGAAAAAGATTTTAAAAGAAAAACTGTGGGTAAGGAAAAATTGCGATATCCACAACCGCGATCAAATCCAATGTCGGTAGAACCCTATACATTCGTTTAAAATTTTAGGGGTGTAAATGAAATTTTTAAAAATAATTTGGGCAGAATACCCTATTTGGACAGCAAGTAATTATAACTTCTAATGGCCATAACTCGCTCATTTACGGACCCTTAACGATATATATATATTATATTAACAGTTTATATAAACTGAAATCAAAATAATAAAAACTTACCCAAATTCAAAGCTTGAATTCCACTACTTTTTTGAATACATATTTGTTCGTGTGTATATTTATATAATATGTGTGTTTGTGTGTGTGTGTGTGTGTGTGTGTGTGTGTGTGTGTGTGTGCAAAGCCAAGAAAGAGGGAGAATGGAAAGACTGTGAGTTGAGAGAGTTGTGTTGGGGGTGGGTAGAATATATACTATATAGGGGTTAATTACTTGGTCCCCCCCCCCCACACACACACACACACACTCACACACACACACTCCCGTCACACACACACTCACATCACATATACACACATATGCATAGCTCACATATGCACACACTGTGCACAAAATTGGTTTGGACTCCAAGTCTCCTATAGGAGATTATCCCATGTGGTAGCCTCATGCCTCCTCTCACACACACAAGTAAAAATTACACTCAACAAATCTCAAAATTGGTATTTTTTTTCTTCTAATAAAATGAACGAATTTTTAAATAATTTAAATTTTAGCCTCTCCTACTTAAAGAAGTTTGGTCCCCAAAATTATCGTACCTTAAGAAGTGAATAGATGGGGGTACTTTGTGCACATCTCGTCCTCACGTTCCCAAGTTGCTTCTTCCACTGCGTGGTTCCTCCATAGAACTTTGACTAATGGTATGACCTTGGTCCTTAGCACTTGATCGCGTTGATCCATGATCTGAACTGGTTGCTCTACATAGGTAAGATCTTCTCGTACGTCTAATGGTTCATACGATAAGACATGACTAGAGTCTGAGACATAAGGTCGAAGCATAGAAACGTGGAATTCATTATGAACATTTGACAGATCTAGCGGTAAAGCTAAACGATAGGCTACTGCTCCTACTCTGTCGATGACGTCGAAAGGTCCAATGAAGCAAGGATGAAGTTTTCCTCTCTTTCCAAAATGAACAATACCCTTCGAAGGTGAAACCTTGAGAAATACGTGATCACCTACTTGAAACTCTAGCTCTCTGTGCCTAGCATCTGCGTAGCTTTTGTTTCGACTCTGAGCAGTATGAATTCGTTGTTGGATGAGTTGTATCTAATCAGTTGTTAACTGTACGATCTCAGGCCCAATATTTTTTCTCTCTCCTACTTCGGTCCAATATACCGGGGATCGACATTTTCTCCCATACATAGCCTCATATGGAGCCATGCCGATACTAGCTTGGAAACTATTATTGTAAGCGAACTCAACGAGAGGTAAATGTTCTTCCCAATTACCTTGGAAGTCTAGAACAGTAAGTCATAGCATGTCTTTCAAAATCAGAATAACATGCTCGGATTGACCGTTCGTCTGTGGATGAAATGATGTACTAAAGTTAAGAGTAGTGCCCATAGCCTCTTGGAAGCCCTTCCAAAAACGTGAAACAAACTTAGTGCCACGATCCAAAATAATAGAAATCGGCGTACCATGAAGTCGAACAATCTTTGTGATGTACAACCTTGCCAGTCTCTTAGATGAAAAGGTGACTCTGACCGGTAAGAACTGAACAAACTTTGTCAACCTATCCACAACTACCCAAATAGCATCATTTTTCTTCACCGATTGGGGTAACCCAACAACAAAGTCCATGAGGATGTGTTCCCACTTCCATTCAAGAGTAAAAAGTGACTGTAAAGTTCCACCAGGACGTTGATGCTCTATCTTTAACTTGTAATAATGAACACAACGTGAAATAGCTTCGGCAATATCTCTTTTCAAATTCAGCCACCAGAAAGACCTCTTCATATCATGGTACATCTTAGTACCACCTGGATGAACAGCTAACTTAGATGAATGTGCCTCATCCAAAACTTTTCTCTTGATTTCAACAATATTTAGAACACAAATTCTGCCCTAATATATGAGCACTCCATCTTTCAAATGGAACCCAGGTCTCTTTCCTTCTGGTATTTCTTCACTAACCCTTTTTAAGAACTCATCAGACATCTGAGACCTCTTGATCTCTTCAAGAATAGTCAGTTCTGCGATGAGATCTGTCAGAAAACCTTGAGATTGATGAGGGGTGATGTCAATCTCCATTTTCTCGAAGTCGTTAATCAACTGTTGTTGTGACGTGATCATAGAAGTCACATTTCCAGAAGATTTCTGACTTAAAGCATGAGCCACAACATTAGCTTTTCTAAGGTGATATTGAATATCAAGATCCTAATCTTTCATGAACTTTAACCACCTGTGTTGCCTCATAGTCAGCTCCTTTTGAGAGAACAAATATTTCAAACTCTTATGGTCGGTATAAATTTTACATCTTTCACCATAGAGATAGTGACTCCATATCTTTAGCGCAAAAATTACTGCGACTAACTCCAAATCATGGGTGGGATAGTTCTTCTCATGAATCTTTAGCTGTCGAGATGCATAAGCAATTACCTTACTATGCTGCATTAAAACACATCCCAGCCCTTGATAAGAAGCATCACTGTAAATTAATAAACCTCCTTCTCCGGTAGGTATGTTCAAGATAGGTGCTGAAATCAAACGATCCTTCAACTCTTGAAAACACTTATCTCTAATTTTAGTCCATTCAAATGCAACTCCTTTCTGTGTTAACTGCGTCATAGGTCCTGCTGTAATAACCTGCATTTTCATTCATTTGCATTGTCATATTATAATTACAATTCTTGTGTGTAGAATTTATTCTTACTTTATTTCATATTTGAAATTCTTATTGGGGCCAAACTGCAATTTTACAAAATTAGTGATACCTGTGTTGGATTTCAAAATTGTATTTCAAAACGGTGGAAATATTTTCTTTTAACTCAATCAGTACTTTTATAAAATCGGGAAATCAATTCTTACGTTAAAATGAATTTTCTGTATTTTTGTGGTGATCACCGTGCCCCAGAAATACCAGTTTCTGTTTTAAACTGTCCGCGCTGTACTAAACTTCCACAGATTTTGGAAGTGATGTAAAGTTGGACATGACATACACTTTACTTTCCATTTATGGCAAGTAATGATTGATAGTGCCTTGTTTGGATAATACATTAGTGCGTGTGTAATTTTTATGCCAAAAGCCTAATTGCCAAACACCCCACTTGACCCTTACTAGTCTATAGCACCCCTTCAATCCTTCTACAGTTGTGATCTATACATATACGTATGTATTAATCTTGTTAACTTACTGATTGTGTAGAGATTAGTATGTTATTTGGTGATTAAGCCTTGGTGAAGGAACTTGGGCTCCAAGTACTTGTGACTCTTTATAAACACAATCACAGCTCACATTTTGTACACTACTCCTTCTGCACTTCACAAACACAGAGAGAATTGAGAGAGATACACAGAGAATTTCAAAAAATTTGTAGAGAGAGAAGCCTAAATCCCCATAGCCAAAGCTTGGGTTTGAATTTCTTAGCTTTTGATTCTTTCTCAACACACACTTCATCTATATCTCAGTGAGTATTTTAAACTCACTCTTAAATGTAACTCATGCTTAGTTACTACTTGGGTGTATGTAATTGTTAATCCCCATTGATGATCATACGTTTGAATTTCAAAGCTTAGAAACATGGATTTTTCAAACTTAACCAAAATCCGTTTTTAGAGATAATTATGAAAGATTATACATCATATATGTTATGTTTAGAATTTTAGAGCTTAATTTGTTCATATGAAAAAGTATATAAGAAAATTAGTTTTGTCATCTTTTAGTCTTTCATTAAATTCTAGAGTTATAGCTTAATTCATGAAAATTTTATTATGGATTCATAATCCTTGTGAAAAATTGAAGAGATCCATATACCATATGCCCTATTTGCTTCCGGATTCGAAAATGGGTCAAAAAGACCCTGAATTTCTGAAACAGAGCAGTTCTGACGAAGAAGATGAAGTCTCTGCTTCATCTCGCGCGCGCGAGGGTCGCGCGAGCGGTCTGCGCGAGCGACCCCTCGCGCGAGCGACCCGCGCACGCGAGCTGTGCAATTTCAGGCAGACAGAAAAGATTTTAATTAGAAAAATGAAAATTAGGCAGATCGCGCGAGTGGACCGCGCGATCTGCCTAATTTTCACGCGAGCGACCCGCGCGCGCGATCTTCCTGTACTCTGGCAGATGGAAAAGTTTTAATAAAGAAAACAAAAAATGGGCATATCGCGCGAGCGGCCCGCGCGAGCGAGCCCTCAGGCGAGCGGCCCGCGCGCGCGACTTCTGGCAGTTTCTAGTTTTGCTTGTTTTGTGATAAGGGACTGTTTAGGGTAAAATTTATATACTATTTGAGTACTGTTTGGGAAATTTATTAAATCATAATCTTAATTTGTTATGTTTGAACGATTAAAACGATGTATTGTGACTTATCAATCCCCGTACGTACATTGTTCCTTTAATTCAGTGACTTACATTATGTCTAAAGTTTCATGACATGCATGTGGAGTCAGATGTACATGCATGGTGAGTGTGAATGTTTGTCAGTATGGAAAAGAGTAATGGTCTGTGTGGCATAGTGAGTGCGGTTGAGATTGTATTATGGACATTCCCTGGTAAGTGAGTACCAAAGTGTGTTGTGATTGAGATTGCGGCGAGGGTCTTTGAAATGCGACGGTGGCAAAACTGGACACTCCCTGACGACCATGGTAGCGTCAAAGTGTGTGAAACCGAACTTGGACATTCCCTGGCACCCATGGAAGTGCTAAAGTGTGGCCTACGGACACTCCCTGATACCCGAGTCTGGATACTGCGTGAGGGTTCCTCCGGTATTTGCATGGAGGATTAGGTAGTCAAAGTGTGAGGCAATGGACACTCCCTGGTACCCCGGACCAAAGTGTGAGGCAAAGTGGACATTCCCTGCACCCCTGTGCTAAAGTGTGGCTATCGGAGTATTTCAAAGATACCGGTGTGTGATGGTGGGTTGTTGGGTTTTGTTGAGAGAAAAGAGTCGGTAAGATGAGATGGTGCATTGTTCTCATACACGGTCACATATACGAGAATTATATCTTTTAAATAATATTGTGCTTGGTTCCTAAAATGAACTCCTTGCTTTAATATTGGATTAAATGAGAAATGTAAAAAGGTAAATGAGTATGTTTTACATTCAAAGTTATGTTTTTAATACTCACCAGCTTCTTGAAGCTGACGACGTTGATGCGTCCTGGACATTCGTGTTCAGGCTTTTCAGGTTATGACTATGCCGGATCCTATGACTATGCAAACTGAGAACAACTATCTGATGAAGAGTTTACTGTTATATGTTTTAAGTATAAACTGTTTTGTAATAAGGATGACTGTAATAGACATTAGTTATTATTTTGTTTTAAGGCGACTTGTGCCTTAGTTGACCCCGTATTGTAATATGTAATAAGTTAGAAAAATATTTGTAAGCCTTGATTTCTCTACTCTAATTGTTATGTTTTGTTGTTCGACGTTTGGAACGGAATCGATCCTTCAAACTGTCGCGACCTACGGGTCCATAAAGGAAATTAAACGCTTTCCTTATTTATGCTACGTCGGGGCGTGACACCTGCGATTTTGGAAAAGTTCTCAACAAATCTCTGATAATAGCCGGCCAGACCTAGAAAACTACGCACTTCTGATACAGTTGTTGGCTTGGGCCATGACTTCACCGCCTTAGTTTTCTGTGGATCAAACATTGTGCCTTCTTTATATATCACATGCCCTAAGAATGATATCTTGGGAAGCCAAAACTCACATTTCTTGAACTTCCCATATAATTAGCGATCTCTTAGCGTTTGCAACACTATTCTCAAATGGTGTTCATGGTCCTCAAGGCTCTTTGAATATATAAGAATATCATCAAAGAATACGATTACAAAATCATCAAGATAAGGCTTGAATACTCGAGTCATTAGATCCATGAATGTTGCATGAGCATTAGTAATGCTGAAGGGCATTACCAAGAATTCATAATAACCATAACGAGTACGAAAGGTCGTCTTCTCTACGTCTTCCGCTTTAACCCTCAATTGATGATAACCTGATCTCAGGTCAATCTTAGAGAAAACTTGTGCTCCTTGTAGTTGATCGAACAAATCATCAATCCTTGGGAGAGGATAATGATTCTTGATTGTTACTTTGTTCAACTCGTGATAGTCGATGCACAGTCTCATAGTTCCATCCTTCTTTACAAAAAGGAACGGTGCACCCCAGGGAGAGGTACTTGGTCTGATGAAACCCTTGTGCAACACTTCTTGCAGTTGCGTCTTCAACTCTTTCAATTCTATAGGAGCCATACGGTGAGTCTTCGATACAGGTTGAGTACCAGGAATAAGACTAATGATGAATTCAATCTCTCTGTCTATGAGAGTGCTAGGTAGGTCTTCAGGAAAGACATCCTGAAATCTTTCACAACATGAACGTTATCCAAAGTTACTTCTTTTGCTTGCATAGATGAGATAAGATAGGGTGGCGACGCGACACCCTTTCCTTTAAAACAGAAATTAGCTCGACCGGGAATTTGGAAGTTGACTTGCATTGCATCATAATCAATATGAGCGTGAACTGAAGTTAACCAGTCCGTACCCAAGATAACATCAAAACCATGAATTTCGAGTGGTATGAGATCGACAAGTAAGGATACATCACCAATCACAATCATACATGATCGGTATACTTGGTTACTAATCAATCAAGTACCAGAAGTTATGGCAATTGATAATTCTTTTTTCAAAGGTTCCGGAGATTAAGAAAATTTTAACGCAAAGAACGGTGACACAAATGAATGCATAGCTCCAGAATCTATAAGTGTGTGAGCATTAATATTATATGTAGAGATAGTACCTTCCACCATCGTATCAGCTTCCTTATTATTCTCCTCAAAAATGAGTGCAAACACACGTCCTTAACGTTGTTGGTTTCTTCCTTGGCCTCCTTGGTTCTGCGATGGGCATTGATTGTTCGGGACATGTGCTTGAACAATTGCCTTATTCATAGGGCAATCTTTAATCACATGGTTCGGATTACCACACTTGTAACACAACCCTCAGTTGAAGCGGCAGATACCTCCATGTATCTTTTCACAAGTCTTACATAGGACCTTGGTGTTTGATGGTCCTTTCCAGGCTTGGTTTATAGCATTAGATCCAGATGCTCCAAGAAACGGCCTTTTCATTCCTCCTTGACCTTTAACTCGATTTCCCATTGTTCTGTTTGGAATACTCCTCTTCTGTTGAAATTATGCCTCTATTCTCTCCGCTTTGAGAGCATGGTCATAAACTTCTCTATATGTTGAAAATTCAAACATCTCAACTTTGCTTCGAATGGTAAGTTTTAAACCATTCTCGAACTTCCTTGCCTTTTTCTCTTCTGTTGGAATGAGGTAGGAAGTGAATCGCGACAGTGAAGTGAATTCAGTGGCATATTGGAGAACAGTCATGTTCCCCTGCCTGAGATGCATAAACTCCTTCTCTTTCTGGTCTTTCACAGATTTGGGATAGTACATCCCATCAAAAAGAATAAAAAATTGATCCCATTTTATGCCTTCCACACTATTCTCTGAGGTACTCCACCAGTGATCTGCATCTTCAATGAAGGTATAGGTGGCATAGCCGACCTTTTCCTCCGCAGTGCATGAAAAGTGCTTAAATATCCTTTCCATCTTTCGAACCCACGTTTCAGCTGCAGTTGAGTCAGCTTTTTCGTAGAACGAAGGAGGTTTGAGTTTTTGAAATTGTTCTATATCCAGAAGTGTTCCTCCTCGTTTGTCCACATGCATATTGCCATCTCCATTGATGCCATTTCTTGTTCCACTTTCTTGGGCAGCAATAGCTAGTCCTTCCATGATTCTTTCAACGCGAGCAAAACGTTCATTGGTGGATTGATCCATTAACTACAGTAGTGCGATGTTGTTAGTATAATTAAACTGTACATGAAAAGAAATGTTAGTATTCTATATTTTAGAAATTCTTAACATAAGGATCCTAGTTAATATCTATGTTTCCTAATAGTCTCTAGAACTACCTTATGCTTTGATACCAACTGTCACATCCCCAAAATCTATCCATGGATTTTGAGTACGGGACCGACCTTGTGGGTCATCTTTAACCTGTACAGAGTCTAGCGCAAGCATACAAACATTTATTTTATATTTTTAAATAGGGTTAGTAGAACCACCAAACCATACTTAATAAGCTTACAGACAAAGTTCTAGGCTTACAACGCCTTCAAATACAGTACTAGAAAGGAATTTATTCTAGGAATACTTAAAAACAACAAGGGGACTTTCTAAAACAGGGATCCTTCAAGAGCATCTAGAAGAGGGTCCTCTCCTTCTATAGCTATCTCCTATTCCTCATTTGGATCAGCGTAGGGCATGTCCTTGTCATCTGAAAGGGTTTTTAAAACAATTTGGAGAGTATGAGCATAAGGCTCAGTGAATGAACATAACCTGTTTAAAAGATCTCAAAAGGAATTATATATACTTGAAAGAAGGATATAACAATTGCAATGACATTTGTATAATGAAGACAAAGAGAATCAACACTATCGATATAAAATATGAAGTAAATGAGAAGTCAATGATATGGAATTGAAACTGTTTGATATGAATGTCAAATTACCAACCACCCACTCACGCACACATTCTTTTATTATATCGCACAATTATCAAAGGCAACCTTACAGTCGGGCTCATTTCAGCGCATACATTGACTATACTTTATAATTTGTTGTAGTGGAAATCGACAATGAATAATTGACTGGATGACATATAAAATCTGACTAATAATGTACATGGATAAGGAATATATTGTATGTTAACATAGAAAGTCTGGTTTACTACATACAATGAGCATAAACCTGTTTAAGTGTAACCAAACGACAGTGTTCCCAATTGAATAATAACAATTACATAACATTAACAATCGAAGGTAGAGGAGTAGAATCAGCAATAGGAATATGAATCACTCACCTTGATAACTTAGAGATTTGATGATGAGATAGTTCCTACATTCACAGGGATAAAAGAGCTAAACATATAAGCAAAAGGTGTAAGTGTAAGGGTAAAATAGTAATTAAATTTTTCCTAGGGGTATTTCGGTAATTTTGCTAAAATTATATAAAAACCTTCACTATTGATATCCTTATACTATTCTGAGTCTAACATCACTGACTAGGCTCAATTTGGAGTTCGTGGCAATTTCTGACTCCAAATGTAGTGTTTTTTCTACTTAAATGTGGGTCCTACAAAGAAGCTATATTTTAGCCCGTGTCAGATTGTCTCCAAACTCTTAAATATAATACTAGATATTATTCCAAGACTAATAGAATTGCCAGTGTAATTTTCAGAGTTACAGATTATTTAATATTAATTTTTGAAGTCAAAACATAATTTTAAATTGGTTATAACAAGACTATAAATTCTAAATCTATGCCCAAATACAAGGCTTTAAACATGAAACTAATTTTTTATAGTTGTACCAGGCATAATAAAATTTCTGAAATTTTCCTGTATTTGTAGAAATATAATACAACAGCTATTAAAAATAATTAAATATCTATTTAAATCGATTGATGATAAATAGCAAAAATAATATTACTATTCTATAGTTTTATAATTAACAAAATTATGAAACAATGTTTATTAACACATAATATCATTACAGAAATATAGAAGATTTATAATGATTTTACCAAATTACATAGTGACCCAAAATACTATTTTTTAAAAGTTTAGGGGTAATTCTATAAATACATCAAAATACAAGGACTATAAAAAATATCCAACAACTGTAAATTTACTATTTTAGACCGTAATTAATAGAATTATAAGTTCTACGCTTGAAACCGCGATCAAATCCAATGTCGGTAGAACCCTATACGTTCGTTTAAAATTTCAGGGGTGTAAATGAAATTTTCAAAAATAATTTGGGCAGAATATCCTGTTTGGACAGAAAGTAATTATAACTTCTAATGGCCATAACTCGCTCATTTCCAGACCCCTAACGATATATGTATATATATATATAATATATATTAACAGTTTATATAAACTGAAATCAAAATAATAAAAACTTACCTAAATTCAAAGCTCGAATTCCACTACTTTCTTGAATACATATTTGTTTGTGTGTATGTTTATAATAATATGTGTGTGTGTGTGTGTGTGTGTGTGTGTGCAAAGCCAAGAGAGAGGGAGAATGGAGAGACTGTGAGTTGAGAGAGTTGTGTTGGGGGTGGGTAGAATATATAGGGGTTAATTACTTGGTCCCCACACACTCACTCACGTCACACACACACTCACGTCACACATACGCACATACGCATAGCTCACATATGCACACACTGTGCACAAAATTGGTTTGGACTCTAAGTCTCCTATGGGAGATCATCCCATGTGGTAGGCTCATGCCTCCACTCACACACACAGGTAAAATTTATACTCAACAAATCTCAAAACTGGTATTTTTTTTTCTAATAAAACGAACAAATTTTTAAATAATTCAAATTTTTGGATTATTATATCGTAGGAATGAAATAATCGTTAAGCGGAGGAGGCGGAGGTATATTAGGATTATTTTCATTATTTCCATTGTTCCCGTTGTTTCCAATGTCTGCCATTGGAATAGGTTTGATATTAATAATTCGAGTTTTTCTTAAACATTTAAGTGTGCTTTGACTTTCGGCCTGAAATAATGATGACAGTTTCCGAGTTGATTCATCGTCTGGCAACCGAGCTCTAAAAGTTTGGGTTGTGGACCTACTAACTCTTATGGTACGTTCAAGTTCAGGATCAAAAGAATGTAGTTCGAGTTTACTTGAACACGTACCAAACATAAAATAAAAAGAAAATGACACTAATATAAATCAAACAAATACGAAAGACAACCACGCAAATGAGACAATAGGCACACAACTACTATGATGCATGAAAGTTATCCTGTAATGCAGTGATTCGCGTCAAAGCCCAGCGCCCCGGGTTTCCTAGCTAATGCAAGTGCAAATCACCCCTAAACTAATGCAATTAGTGCGTCTCAGCGCCCTGACTTACAGTGCTTTGAATCGAATTTTAAAATACAACGGATTTACTTGACATATTTTACTGTAATGCATTTTTTTTTCGCGTAAGCTCCGTTGATGTGCTAAGCTTTTTCACTTCGAAACGCTAGAAATTGATTGCTTGAAAGAACTACAAAACAAAAAGAAAAGTTAGTGACTCAAATCAAAAATGGAAAACAAGAAAAATAATACCTAATCTAATATTTGTGAATTAACTAAACTAAGATTCTAAAACTAAATGTAGAAATTTGCAATCCCTAGCAACGACGCCAAAAATTGATCTTGTCAGAATCAAGATAAAAAGTATGTTTTCCTTTTAAAGATTTTCAGTGTGGAAGTAAAGGTCGAACCCACAGAGATTGAAACAATAAAGCACTTTAATTTTAAAACCTAAACCTAGTTAATTAAGAAAATAGAATTTGGATTTTGATTTTAATTAAACTAAGAATAATGAAAATAAATCTAAACCATGAAAGCGTTTAAAAGTTGTTTTAATAAATATGTGTATAGAACCTAGGATTGCAAATCCACCACTAGCTTCATAATAAGGGTAGTTATGCATTCAATTAGCTTATTACATTGGATGATAATGGGGAATCGTAGCTACAAAGCCAATTCCTCCGTCAAGAAGATAACTATGATTCAAGCACCAACATAATACATCTTCGGTTGGCACGGATTGTCTCACACTAAACTAGGGTTGCGGTACATTCGTCTTTCCTAGGCATGAACTATTCGGCTACTTGATATCATAATTCAAATAAGCACCATTACATGTAAATAATCCATACAAGCACAGCAAATATAGATCATTGAGCACATCACATTCAAAATAGATCTAAGACAAAAATACACTTTAAAAGTAATGATTTAATCAATAGAAGTACGATTTTATTATAAAAAATCCTCTAAACATGTAATCATCATCCATACTCAATAAATCTAAAAGAATAACATAGATAACACCCTATTACTTGGCTAGGGTTTCATTAAAACCCTAGATATTGGTCTAAGCGGCCATAGAAGCGAAGATTGGCAAGAGGTTGATGGAGTAGGCCATGGGAATCCTTGGTCTTCTTCTTCTTCTCCTTGCGTCCCTCTCTTCAATGGCTGAAGTTTTAGTTGTACATGGATATGTATAATGTTCTGTAATGATGTGTGCAGCCCCAAAATTGAATTAGAATAAAGTATATATAGATTTTGGAATAATTAGAGAGCTTTCCTAAACATATTCGCACTAAAACTGTTGTATTTTATATTCTGGACGTAATTAGGCAGTTTCGTATGCACAGAGATCTTCAGTACACAGAAATACAAATTTTTGTTTTTTTCGTACGGATCGCGCGAGTGGGCCGCGCGAGCACGTTTTTGGGAAGTCACGCAAGCGATAGGTGGAATGTTGAGCGAGCGGGCCGTCGTGCAAGTTAGCTTTTTCTGCTTCTTTTATTCTGTTTTTGCACCCCAGTTAGCCTGGAACCCTTGCTTTCTTCCAAAACCTGATAGAAAATGGAAAACAAAGTAAAAATACAATAAAACAGGATAAAAAGTACTAACAAATGTGAATTAAGGCGTGTAATTAGGACTTGTTCACCCCCGATCACTAAGTTTGATTTAATTAAGTATATGTTGACTCGACCTATTTTAAGGAATCAAATTAGTAAATGGATTTTGACTTTATCATAATTCTATTTATTTTATGTACCACAAAAGGTAGTAAAAGGACGGGCCTTAGCATATTTTTTTGGCTGATCACCCAAATTGCCTCGAAACAGAAGGCACTTATGAAATTTGATATATCACTAGTAGCCCATGGAAATTATGGTCCGATGGATCAAAAACTGAATTTACTGTAGGTATTAGGTTTATTATTGAATCACTTGAGAAGATTAAAACCAAATATGGTTTTAAACTTGATTCAAATCAATGTACTAATAGTCAAGTTGAGTATGAAACTCTGATTATAGGTCTCGAAACTCTTTTAGATCTTAAAGCTACATTTGTAGATGTTTTTGGAGATTCCCAATTAGTTATAAACCACATGAATGGGGAGTATAAATGTATGAGTAGTACTTTAAAGATGTATTATGACACTACAATGGGTTTATTATCTAAATTTGATTACATAAACCTCTTACATATTCCTAGAAGTTTTAATAAAGAAGCCAATGATGTGGCTCAAAAGGCATCTGGATTTAGAGCAAGTGTCGAAGATGTAGAGATGGAATAAGTTACTTACAAGAAATTGTTGCCTATATTGGTGAATAGAATACCTCTTGTTAACATCTCAAATGTTGAGATTCATGATGATTGGAGGAAGCCAATCATAGATTATCTCTCACGGTTAGATGAAAAGCCTAGTCGAAGTATAAGATTGAAATCTGTCAATTATATCATGTATAGTGGAAGAATACTTAAAAAGAGGAAGTGATGGATTACTACTTGAATCTTTAAGTAGTCTTGAAGAAAGTGAGGCTATAGCTCAAATTCATGAAAGGTTGTATGGTGCTCATCAATCTGGAATTAAAATGAGATGGTTACTTCGAAGGCATAACATTTACTGGCTAACGATCTTAAAAGATTGTATTGAATTTGTTAAGGGATGTCAAGAATGTCAAAAACATAGTCCTTTTTGAAACATTTACCAACTGTTGATCTTCAATATGTGGTGAAACCTTGGCCTTTTAGAGGCTTGGCCATTGATGTAATAGGAAAAATTAATCCTCCTTCTTCAAAAGGCCATGGATTTCATTATTTTAGCTATAGATTATTTCACAAAATGGGTAGAAGCAGAACATATGCGAACTGTGACTCAAACGATAGTTATCAAATTTTTAGAGAATATAGTCTATAGATTTGGTATTCCTCAAACTATAGTATCTGACAATGCTTCTATATTCGAAGGGGGATGTGGTTGCTTTTGCAAGTAAATTGGGGATTACAATGTCAAAATCAACCCCATGTTATGCCCAATCTAATGGTTAAGCTGAAGCAACTAATAAAATCATTAAGGAAAATATGGCTAAAGTCATAAAAAAAATAATTCAAGGATGTGGCATGAAATTTTGCCAAAAATATTATGGGCATATAGAACTTCAAAGCGAACAAGTCCAGGGGTGTCTCCCTATGCTTTAACTTTTGGTCATGAGGCAGTTTTACCAATGGAGATAAAAGTTAATTCTCTTCGAATTATGAAATAGAATCAATTATCCTTGGATGATTATCAAACATCAATGGCTATTGAATTAGAAGACATTGATGAAAAAAGAGTCAAGACTCTTAATAATATCCTGATACAAAAGAAAATAACAGCAAGAGGATATAATAAAAAAGTTCAACCTAGAACCTTTGATGAATGAGATTTGGTTTGGAAAACAATATTGCCTATTGGATCTAAAGATCCAAAGTATGGAAAATGGTCCCCTAAGTGGGAAGGTCCATTCCAAATCCACAAAGTTTTTAAAGGTGGATTTTACCATTTGAAAATTTTAAGTGGTTATGTACATGTAATCAGTAGTAGATTTATCAAACAATATTATCCAACAGTTTGGGAAGCAAGAAATCTAGAATGAAGATATGACATTAAAAAATAAGACCATATATTCGCATTAGAATTGGTTACAAACCAGATTTTGGTAAGTTACAAAATTCTACGGTATAATCCTTTATACCAATCTACCTATAAATTGAGCCTATAGTCTAAAATTATCCCAAGACCGGGATACAACTTTGACTGACTAAGAATGAATTTTTGGCTAGAGATTGATTCTTGGTTCTTCAAAGGCTTAGATTCAAACTCTGTCTTCAAAACCAGAAGCTTTGCTCGAACATTTTCTTGATTGGTCTTCAGAGTATTCAATTCAGTTTCCACAAGCTCGAGTTCCTTTGAAAGATTGTCTCTTTTTGTAGAAAGTTTATCAATAGCAATGTTGCTCTCATTAAATTCTTCTAACATCTGATTCATTGCAAGAGTAAGTTCTGTTGTATACTCCATGTCAACCTCCAATCTCTTCCTTTCTTCGACAACTTTTTCAAGAAGAAAACAGTTGAAATCAAAAGTTGGCATAAGCTCTGAGATTGTTTCTTTGTCTGGGACAGAAATTTCAGAACTATCCAACATGAATTGACACAAAATTTTCAAAGCCTTTTGCACTTCTTTATCTTCAAAAACTTCAAATGGAATTTTACTTAAAAGCCTCAATGTAGCAATTGCTACTACTGGATCCATCAAAGGCACCTTCGGCTTACTTTGGCCCATCATTTGTTGGAAAAATTCTTGAAAATCAGTTAAAGCAGTGTCTTCTATCGTCAAAACATATTTCAACCTATCCTTGAAATCTGTTATTTCTTTAGGAGTAAGATTCGAAGGGAGAGACATTTGAAACATCCCAGAGCTTGTAGGAACTGAAGCAGCATAAGATGCAGATGGACCTTGTTTTGCAGCAGCTTCAGGATCAGAACTTGTGCTGGTCTTCGAAGGACCAGTTTCAATTCCAGTAACAGGTTCAGTTTAGTAAACAAAAGATAAACATTCATTTAGAATATGTTTATGAAGCAAGACAAAAACATAAAGGATACTAGGAGAATTTGAATGACTTACCATTGGATGATATTCAAGCAATAAAGGTTGAATGTCTTGTGAAGGGGATTCCTAAACTTCTGAAACTTTGGGACTATGAGGGTATGTTTATGAAATCAGTGAAGCAGAGTCAGGTTCAGGTTCCACCTTTAAAATGGGAACTACTGGAATGGGAGTCTTCCCAATGATTTTTGAGCCAGCAGTTGGTTCAGTAGTTGCCTTGGGTCTCTTCCTTCGAACGAGCTGTATGGTAGGGCTTGGATCTTCCTCTTCATCAGATTCTTTGCTTTCAGTTGCTTGGGGAGGACTCTCTGCTGGAAGAATTAGTTTTCTTTTAGGTCTGGAAGGTGGAAGTGCAGGAGCTGGGACCTTAGAAGAAATTGGGATAGGAGGTGCAGCCTCAAAGTTTTGGGTATTGAGGAAGAGCTTTCACCAATTGCTTTCCCTATTGTACAAAAATTTAACAACACTAATTAGAAATTCTATTTACTTTTCAAATGGAAAATAAGTTGAGTTGGTGAATTCTTTACCTCTTGTCTTTGAGTCAAGATGTCTCAAGAGATGGCATTTGTCCATTGATACTGACATCGAATTTTCCCACCAGCTTGAGAAGGCAAGTGTACAGGTTGTGTATACTGGCAGATAAGTGAACTCCAAGTTGCCAACTTTGTTCTGATATGCTGCTAATGCAGTAGTTACCACTGATTCTGGTACCCTCGAAGTTGTCTTATAAGCCATAAAGGTATTGGCTTGACTTCTCATTTGGAAAGGAATTGACTGTGTAAGCCCAAATTATCTTGAGAATTTGTTTGGAAGATAGAGCTCACCATAGGATTTAACACTGAGATTGTTTCTAAAAAATAAATCTCTACTGATCAAAAATCTTCCCCATGCAGCTTTTAATTCAACTGTATTTGCTGTTCTATCCAAGATATGACAAAGCCATATGGGGAAAACAGGAGTATTGTCCTTAGGATTATAAAGGACAGAGAAAGATTGGAATAGGTCATTCGACCTTACTGAGGAGAGGTTGAAGAAGAAGGAAAGTGATTCCTTGAATGGCTTTTCAACGGTTGTTAACAAAGCGAAGAAAAGTCATGAGGGACAAGATTTTCTCTAAGTCCTAATTATGAATTTCTGGAAAGTAGGCATAAAGCCATAATTACAGAATCTAGAAGGGACCACCTTGGGTTGGGAGAAAAGGATCATAACACAAATCAGAGAAAGATCTATACAAAGACCCTAATACAAAAGTGGCCAAAGCTAATCTTCGACTAGCAGCTAGAGCTTTGGCAAGATTAGAGAATTCAAGAACAACTCTCTGAGAAGAAGTACAGAATAAATGTTTCGAAAGCCAATAAAGAATAAAACAATAATACTCTGTATCTGGTACCTCTCTTGAAGACTTTTTATGAGAAGTTATGAAATTGGTATATCCTAAAGACTTAGGATCAGATCAAATTGGGGGACTATCAGATTCCACCATGTATGAGTGAGCATCTTTCCCATGAGACAAAAACCCTAATAAATGACAGATGTCAAGAACGGTTGGACCTATTGGACCAAAACAAAACTGGAAATGATTGAAGATAGAGTTCCAGAAACATAAAGTCCCAGCAAGCAGGTTAGGACTGGTTTTAATAGGATATTTCGAGAGGTTAATGGCATGGTAGATTCCTGGTGTTATCAGAGCCTCTATCTTTTTGTCTAAAATCCTCTCTACCCATTCTGGAATAGGAATTTCATGCTGGTATGCTAAGTGTTGTTCTCCTAATCTAGGGTAATATACATGAAGTTTGAGATTAGGAATACTTAAGCAAGGACCTACAGCAATTGAAGATTCCCGATTAGGAAAAGTTACGGGGACGAGGATTTCATTGATCATTGAAGTTTCTTCCCATTCGAATACTTCGTATGTTCATCTTGAACGATTTTCTCGAAATCATCGCAAACTTTTTGAAGTTGGGTGTTGTCTGTTGATGTGGTCATTTTTTTAGAAGAAGGATGAGAGTGATTGCAATGAGATTAGGTTGCAAAGAGATAGAATATAGAAGATGAGTTTGTAAAGAAAGAAGGTTCTTTCTTTTCTATTACCTATCTATTTATAGCTTTTGGTGTTGTTTGGGAATAAACACATTTATTAATAAAGTAGCTGTTAGAATTGGTTACTTAAATTGTCGTTACTTTAAATAATAATGCGTACTGATTTAGAATGAACCATTCTAGTTTGATTTAAACATACATGAATTTTTATAATTCATTGAACTAAAAAAGGGAATACAAATTACAGACATAATTGATAATAATGTGGAAACCCATAAGTCACGAGATTGTGAAACATATTCCAATAATAAGCAAAATATTCCACTTCTATTTCTATCTTGAGACTTAAATCCCTGACTTGCAATGCCAATTAATCTTCACTTTGAAGAGTGAAATAAGCAGCCTTGAGTTGTTCTTCTACTAATTTAACCGAGAATTGATCTTAGCTAAGGCTTTGTGTAGACGTCGAAACTCTTTGGCTAATGGAGTTTTACCTCGAAGAGATATGCCAGCAGCTTTGGCTTCATCTTTGAGATATGCAATTCGACCTTCGAGGTCAGGCTTCAAATAATAGGAAACATTACTCTCTTTATTAGAGTTTCCACAACCATAGATGTATTTGTCTTTAAATTATAATACTTCATCAAGAAGTGCAATTGGACCTTCCTTGAAACAGTCATACAAATCTATCAAGTAATTTAGGTAATTAACACTTTCTTGATGATGGAAATACCACCTTACATGAGTAGGTAAGGTTCGAATGGTGAAATCAAGTTGAGTTCAAACAAGTGTTGAATTGTTCCATTCATGGCATAAGATATGGCAACTCCATTCAAAATTAATTCGAGCCTATGGTTTTTGTAATATAGAGAATGGGAGATGTGAGAAGGCTACTAGAAGCCTTTGTGCTTGAATAATTAAGCATGAGGAATGTGATAAAGCAGGAGGAGTATGTTCAACTATAGGACCTGCATTCTTGCACAATTGGTCTAATTTTAAGAAATGATACTTTTTGTTATATTTCCTCCAAATAGTTGTTATATTAGGGTGCGTTTTGGAATGGTACTTTCTACACTGACAGAAATGGTAATGCTTACAAACCTCTCGACTCCTGGTAATGCTTTACAAACCTCTCCTTGGCTGGAGGGCCCTTCGGTACAAGAAGGTGTTGGTCTGCCTAGCTTCCTTGCATTTGTTAGGTAGAATCACTCTACAAGGTCAACAATGGTTGAAATTATTCCTGCCAAAAGCAGGGGACGAACTTCTCATCCTGGGACTTCTCAGAATGGTCAACAATATTTCATTTACTTTCTTAGGTATTTTTAATTTGAATTAATTACATTTTATCCCTGTATGTAGTTAGGTCTATTTATACTTTACTCCCATGCGATTTAAAAGTGAATGTTTAACCTCTCTGTGATTTTAGAGCAAAGTAAAACTACTAAAATTTCTCTTAAAACAGCATCACATGGGGAGACGTAGCTAAGCAGTTAACCCCAAATATTACTATAGCTCCATTAGCCACTCACTTTTGGAAGTAGTTTTGTCCAAAATAAATATTTGAGATGAAAATAATTAATCATTTTGAACCCAATTAAGGTTCTACTTTCTTCTATACTAAGAAAAACAGAACCATCACGTTTGGTGAAAGAGTAAAGATTGGGACACAAACAAACACACAACTTTTGGGACACAACCCAAATAATGTGTCTATCTCTCTCCTGTGATGTCACTGGACCCCACAGTGACACAGGAGAGAGATAGACACATTATTTAGGTTGTGTCCCAAAGATTGTGTGTTTGTTTGTGTCCCAAGTATTACCCTTGGTGAAATCTAGCTCTTTGGTACTCTTTTCTGATATGGGACACACCCTTTGTTTTTTGTTTTCGACTTTTTTAAACATTAGTCCTGATCATCCTAGTCAGATTCTCTTACTCTATTGAGAACGTATGTTTTACAAAACTATGAACTAATTTTCTCATGGATAGACATTGTTATTATGTTTGTGAAACCGAAAAGACATATTAGAAAGTAAATTGGTGGCATATAAGCATTACTAATTAGCCATTTCGGTTACATGTCGCTGAAATCTATCCTTAATTATGTGGAAATCAAATTTTAGCCGTGTTAACAACATTTTGTTCACCACCGGCCCTTGTGGCCAAGTGGCACCATTGCCCTCTTCTTTCGTGGGAGGTGCAAGGATCAAACCTTGCCCCATGCAAGGGTTAATTTGGGGTTATATTCTCCTCTGTCATGAAATGGACCTGATCCTTAGTGTGTATGGGATATTGACTACTTGGATATGTGCGTGTAGTATGCGTTATTGAATTCATGATATCACATTGCTTGATTGAATTATGACTTTAACCGAAAAATCACACTCTTGGCTGGAAAGAAAAACCACGCTCTCTGTAGCGTTTCTTCCCTTTGGCTTCCCTCTGTTTTCAGAGATTTCCTTCTGGTTTTTGGCTTATAGCCCCTTGTTCCCACTTTGACTTTTCGACTTGGCATTTTTCCATCTTGATTTTCTTCTCTGTTTATCTTCTCTTTTATTGTGGTCCCTCCTTTTGACTTCTGGTCTTTCCCTTCCACCAACTCCGTTTGTCTCTTGTTCTAGCTGTCTTTACTCTCTGTTACTTTTCACCTTCCCCTCTCTCTCTCTCTCTCTCTCTCTCTCTCTCTCTCTCTTTCCCGGATTCTTGCTGTGTTTGTGAGTGGCCCCCACGCGCATTATGGATGATCTGTCTTCAGCCCTTTCGCAGATCATCACCAAAACCACAAATTTGTCCTGCTTTAAAGACTCTCTCTCTCTCTTGAAGAAGACAGTGATCTGAACAATGAGTCCATTTTACCCCTTGTGGGGAAAATCATAGCAGACAAGAGTATTAACATGTATATCGTTAAATCCATTATTAGAAAAGCATGGAATCCATTAGGAAGCCTCTCTATTTCAGAAGTGGCGGAAAACACTCTTCTTTTTGCTCTTGGAAACTCCAAGGATTTCAAGAGGATAACCCTCCAGGCACCGTGGTCATTCATGGGATATCACATGGTCCTCAAATCGTGGACCCCTGGGCTTGTCTTAGAGGAACTCCAGCTAAACCTCACCTCCTTTTGGATCCAGGTCCATGGTCTTCCACCTAATCAGATTAATGAGAAGAATGCTCACACCATTGGAAGCACTTTTGTCAGGTTGGAAGAGATAGATCTTGCTAGTGGGAACATTCCTAAATGGGCGCGTGCTATGAGATTAAAGGTCGTCATGGATATTTCCCGTCCTCTCAAAACGGGGTTCTTATGGAAAAGGGCCAATCTCTCGGATGCTTGGATTCAGTTCAAGTACGAGCGTCTCTCCGACTTTTGCTTCAGGTGTGGCAGAATCAGCCACTCCGCAACCTCTTGTCGATTTGAGCCCAATTGTGAGGATGAGACTCCTTCCAACCCCAGACATGGCTCCTTTGCTTTTGGCCCTTGGCTGAGAGCAGAGGGCATAAAGAACACCAAGAATTCTTCTTGGGTGTTGCCATCGCAGAAGGAGATCGGTTCTCAACAAACCAAAAAGACTGTTGATCACCGGATTGGAATGTCCGCCGAGGATCCGGTTATACGGCACGGCGACTCTAATCCGACCCAGGGTTCTAGACATCTCTGGCCTCTGGAAACGTCAAATCCAAACTCTGCTTCTTGTCAGAACTTGGCCGTCATTGGGGCTGCTGACCCTCTCGAAAAAGTCTACAGACCCTCTGCGATTACAAGCTGGAATGAAAAGACCCCCATACCCTCATCCTCTCTTTCTCAGCAAAACAGCAGTCCTTTGACCCAAGCCCAACCAAAGCCCACTTATGTCCTTGAATTTGGCACCTCGGCACCTACCTACAATCTGCCTACGGCCCAACCCACTCTGTGGCCCAAACCTTTTCATAAACCAACCCAAGCCTATATCATTCCCCAGTTAAGAGACAGCCGTATCATCCCCAGCTTAAAAATTCAAGAGCTGGATCAATCTCCTTCTGATAACAAAAGCCCATCTCACCATAAAAGACTTAATCAAGCCCCAAACTTTTCCCTCCAACCCACTACAAAAAAACCAAAAAATTCCTCTTCTTTGCTTACGTGCCTCTCTCACCTCTCTGCTGAGAGCCCCTCCACCCCTCCACCCACAGACCCAGCTTCCACCCATCCTCCTCTCCTCCTTGTTAACCCTTCTGATCCTGAACCTTCCTCTCCTCTCACCCTCAACCAGAGTCCTGAGAGTTCCCTGATCGTTAATGGTAGGAGGAGAATCAATTTAAAGCACCTTGCAAGAAATAGATCCCAGGTTTTTACTGAAAGGTTGAGCCCCCTTTTGTCTGATGAAGTCATGGAATCCCATATCTCAACTTCCTCAGACTGTCAACAAGCTCAGTTTATTGCCGAAGAGGTGGGCGAGAAGCCCCCTCTCGGCCAATGATTATCGCCAGTTGGAACTGCCGCGGCCTTGCCCGTGCTGCGGCAGTCAGAGCTCTTCGGGCGTTGATAAGAGATTACAATCCGGATTGTCTCTTCTTATCAGAAACCAAAATAAATCAGGCAAAAATGGAGTCTCTACTCATCAGCTTAGGTTTTTACAACTTTTCTCTCATCCCAGCCTCTAACAAGGCTGGGGGTATGTGTTTAGCTTGGCTTAATGGGGTTGATATTGTAGTCTCTTTTTCTGACAAAAATCTGTTCACTGCTACGGTCTTTTCAGACCCTCCTTCTCAACCCTGGGTGCTCTCTGCTGTGTATGGTCCCCCATATTGGAAGGAAAAATTAAATTTTTGGGACAATTTGGCAAAGGTTGTGGAGGCTGTCCCTGGGCCTTGGATGGCCATTGGAGATTTCAATAGCATCACCAACCAATCGGAGAAAAAAGGAGGCAGACCCTTTGCTAGTTCTTCAACTGGAGGTCTTAAGGGCTTTATTGAATCAAAAGGCCTAATTGATTTGGGTTTTGTAGGGAATATTTTTACGTGGGACAATGGTCGGCACTGCAGGGCCAATATTCGTCAAAGACTGGACAGAAGCATTGCTAATCTGATGTGGTGTGAATTGTTCCCTAGAGCCACTGTTAGAAACTCTCCGATTTTTGAAGCTGATCATTCGCCGATTATCCTCAATACTCTGGGGGAAAAAACAAGCAAACCGAGAAGCTTCAAGTTCGAAGCTTTGTGGATCAGAGACCCTAGTTGCGCTCAAGTCATTGATCATATTTGGTGCTCTACAGTCACCCATGGTTCCCCCTCTCTCCGTCTCTGTCAAAAATTGAAAGCAGTCAAGCAAGCTCTTAAGTTTTGGAATAAGCACCATTTTGGCAACGTCCAAGGGAGTATTCGCGATTTGAGGAAAACAGTTGAATGTCTTCAATCTGAGGAGCCCACCAGTGAGAACCTCAACCGTATTGCAGCCTTGAAGTCTGATCTTGAAGAAAGTCTGAACAGAGAAGAAATTTTTTGGAAGCAAAAATCTCGCATTAACTGGCTTAGAGAAGGGGATAAAAGCACTCGCTTCTTCCACTTATCTACTATCATTAGAAGAAGGAGAAATGCGATTGATTTTTTAAAAATTGAAAAGGGGGGTTGGACAGATGACCCGGAGGTCATCAGTCAGGCTTTCATTGAACAATTCCAGTCTACTTTCCAGACTTCGCATCCTTGCTTCCCGAACGATCTGGAGGGGCTCACTAATAAAATTATCACTTCTGAGGACAATGAACTTTTATGTCGCCGTCCAGAAGAAGAGGAAATTCGAAAGGCCGTGTTTGATATTGGGTCCTCCAAATCTCCGGGTCCGGATGGTATTCCTTCTTTGTTCTACAAATCTTTCTGGTTTATCGTAAAGAATGATGTTATTGCTGCTGTCAATAGCTTCTTCCTGGGTGGGTTCATTCTGAAAAACCTAAATCATACCAATATTGCTCTTATTCCGAAAGTGGCCAATCCGACTAATGTCAACCAATACCGACCCATAAGTCTCTGCAATGTTATCTATAAAACCATTTCGAAAATCTTAACTTCTAGGTTGAAGCCCCTCCTGGACAAAATCATTTCGCCTATGCAATCGGCCTTCGTCCCTGGCAGATTAATTCATGAAAATTGTACTATTGCACAAGAATTGGTCAACTCTATGAATCACAAGAAAGGCAAGGGTGGTCTCTTGGCCATTAAATTTGACATGGAGAAAGCTTATGACCGCATTGAATGGGCGTTCCTCTTGCAAGCGTTGAAATGTTTTGGATTTTGTGATCAATGGTGTAATTGGATCTCTCAATGTATCTCCACCGTTTCTTTCTCTATTCTTATCAATGGCCAGCCCAATGGTTTCTTCAAGCCTGAGAGAGGGCTTCGACAAGGAGATCCCTTATCTCCCTTTCTCTTTATTATTTGCTCTGACTTTCTCTCTCGTCTTATCCAAAGAGATGCGGATCTTGGTTTCATTAATGGTATCAGAGCTAGAAAAGAATGCCCTAGTTTTAACCATTTGTTATTTGCAGATGACCTCATTGTGTTTAGGAAAGCTTCCCCAGAGGAAGCCACAAACATCCTGGATACTCTTGATAAATATGGCAAGTGGTCAGGGCAAAAGATTAATCAGTCAAAGTCCAAGATTCTTTTTAGCAGGAATGTTGATCCTGATGTGTCTAGGGCTATCTGCTCTGAATACTGTCTGAAGAAAGCCCCCCTCAACTCCAAATATCTCGGCCTCCCCCTTTCCTCGGTGGGGTCCAGGCGACTCTTATTTGCTGATGTCCTTACTAAAGTGCAAAAGCGCCTGAATGGCTGGAAAGCTTCGGTTCTTTCTCAAGCCGCCCGAACTACCCTTATTCGATCTGTGACTCAAGCTATGCCGGTCTATAACATGTCCATCTTTCCCCTTCCGGTCTCTACTTGTTCTGCCTTAGATGCCTCTTGTCGAAATTTTTTTTGGGGTAATTTTGATAACAATAAGAAGACTTTTTGCTTAAAGGCTTGGGATTCGATTTGTCGGCCCAAATCTCGAGGTGGTTTAGGCCTTCGCAGAATGAAGGATTATAATAGAGCTCTCATCACCAAACTTGGTTGGAATATTCTCGTTCAAGAGACAAAACCGTGGGTTCAACTTTTGAAAGGAAAATACTTCAAGAACTGTGATTTTTTTAATGCTTGCATTAAGCCATCAGCTTCTTGGGTTTGGAGAGGGATTCCTAATGCAATTCCCATTTTGAAGAAAGGTTGTTGCATGTTTCTTGGTCCCGGCGATCAGACTAAGATTTGGAGTGTTCCGTGGATTCCCACTCTTCCCGGATTCATCCCAACCTGCAGAACCTCAGTTTTTCCTATCCCTTCCACTGTTAAAGAACTTACTTGGGCTTCTACTGGTACGTGGAACTCTTCTATTTTGTCCGCTATGTTCGATGAGGATATTGCTTCACAGATTCTTCGCATTCCTATGCCCACAGGGAGGGTGGCTGATAGAATGATTTGGTTACCGGATAAAAAGGGATCCTTTTCGGTTAAATCTGCTTACCTTTCGGAACAATCCCCTCGGTTCTCCATTTCGGATAGGACTCCTCCGGCCTTTTGGTGCAAGATTTGGAATGCTAGGCTTCATGAGAGACATAAGTTGTTCTTGTGGAAGGTTGCTTCTAATACTATTCCTACGAGAGAGACGCTCTCCTCTCGTTTCCAGATTACTGACTCTTCTTGTGCTTTTTGTGGTTTTCCCATTGAATCTCTTGAACATATCTTTTTAGGCTGCACGCTGTCTAGGTTTTTTTGGAGGTCATCTAGATGGCCTTTGGATCCGTCTTCTTTTCTTGATCATGGTATCGTTCAATGGATTAGTGCAATTTTGCCCCCTACCCGTGATCTGGGGATCACTCCTTCGGAAGCTCTGGCTTTTACCATCTTTGCTGTGGTTTGTATGGAACAGACTTGGTTGTACCGCAACAAAATCATTTTCGACAAGGTGGAGATCTCAGCCCACTCTTGGCTGCCCAAGATTAATTTGATGGCGGCTGAGCATGGAAAGATCCAGTCTAAATGTTTAAACTTGGCGGATTCTCTTCCCGACATTTGGATCCCACCTCCTCTTGGGTGGATCAAAGTCAACTTTGACGTTGCCATTAGACTTCAAACAGCCTTTCTTGCGGCCATTTTTCGCGATGCTAAAGTCGTTCCCATACATGCTAGAGTGTGGAAAGTTGACAAAATGAAACCTACCCAGGCTAAGGCAATGGCAGCCATTTTTGCTATCTCGGAAGCTGCTGCTTGTGGTTTTAAAAGAGTTATTTTTGAGGGTGACTCACTCTTGGTGTGTGCTCCGCTTAAAGATAGATCCATCACTCCGGATTGGAACATTGATACTGTTATTCGTAGAGGGAGATGTTCTCTTGACTTGGGTTTCGATTTTTGGAATGTTGTAAAAGTCCATAGAGGTGCAAATTTTGTTGCACACAATCTTGCCAAATGGGCATCTAATTGTTTCTCTTATTTGTTTTGTGATCCTATCCCCATTGACACTATCCCTCTGTTTGTTTTTGAGGAAAGTGATCAATGTGGATTTCCTGATCATTCTGTTTTTGCTTCTCAATGAATTGCCTTTTTTCAGCAAAAAAAAAAAAAAGGTAAGTACTCAAAAAAAAACCCCTTTATTATGAAAGTAAAGCTTTGAGATTATGATACTATTCAACTTGCTTTAATCTCTAAAACTATGTCAACATTAAATTGCTCTACGAATTTAGTGCTCTACGAATTTAGTGCTTGTTTGGAATCCCTTCCAAAACGAACATTTGAGCTCTAATGTGCTTTTGGGATCCAAAGCGCATATATTAGTCTGGTTGGATTAATTTTAGGAAGCACAAGTACTCCATGTGAATATATCAAATAATCAAGAAAGCAATAAAGGAAAAAGAGAAAAGAGAGCTAGAGTTTCTCATAACACGAAAAACTGAATGAATGAATGCAATAATAAATAAGAGACAATAATAGTATATCTAGGTATACAGTATTACCCTAATATAAAGTAAAAGACTAAACTACCCTAAAGCTAATAAAACTAATTCTGATAACTAACTCTAATACTCCAAAACGCATGTTTTGTGTTAAGTAGGTTTAGAAGTGCTTCAATCCAAATGTGATGCAAGAAGTAGATGAAAATTTTAATACGTATTTTTTCTAATTTTGATCAGTCCTTGTGATTAGAACTATTGCCTAAACACGAGAAAGCCAATCTAAATGGACCCTTAAAGACTTTACCAAAAGATTAAAGGAAAATTAATTCAATAAGCAAAGCATTGATTCATGAACTTGATTGGCTTTACCAGTTCGGAAAGGATATTTGTATGTCCCTATGGAAGAGGTTTAAAAGGCAAAGCATTTGGATCATGCAACTAAAATTAATTTGCTTAAAGTTCACAAAAGTAATTAATTAAAGACGCTCAATAAAAATTGATGCCCCAAGGATGACTAAAGCACAAGAAAGAATCACTCTTTAAATCCCAAAAGGGTAGTTTTATAACTTCACACCCCTATTGTCCCAACTCCTATAAATTCTAACATAATTAATCTGGTGCCATTTCACATCCAAAAACAATAGACCAAAAGAGACTCACTAACTAAAAAATGAGGCCGACCGCCACAACCAACACCACCGATGCCGGATTCAACCGATGGAACTCGCCGATGCCTTACCTATTCGGATGCATAGCTCTCGTGTTGGGACTTATCGCGCTAGCATTGGTAATTCTTTCTTGCCCATACAAGAGATCTTCTTCAGAGTCATCAACTTCAACTGGAGTTCAAGAAAAACAAGAGCCAGAAATGGAGCCCAAGATTGTTGTCATCATGGCCGGAGATGAGAACCCCACATATCTTGCTAAGCCAGTCTCTACTCACTTTTCTGACGTAGTCTGAAATCATAACCCTCTTAACATCAATTTGAAGGAACTCTATAGTTCTTCCTTCGATTAAATTCATGATTGGTTTTTTCTTTTCTTTTTCATCTTGTTTATTGGTTTTCGTGTTGGATTTTTTTTCTTTTTCTTCTCTTTTTTTGTTAAAATTTCCGGGATATGTAAGTTGACTTGATACTTTAAAATTAAGGAAAATGCTATATCTACGCAATGAAAAACACATTTTTTTTTTTTACACACGGCTTTAAATGTTGAAAAATGCTAGACCCACACAATGAACCACACATTTTTTCCACACACTTCTTTAAATGCTTGTACCTTGTGCTGTATAAGTGGAGCACAAAAAAGTGTAAAAAATTCAAACAACACAAGGTACAAGCATTTAAAGAAGTGTGTGGTTCATTGTGTGGGTGTAGCATGACTCTTAAATGTTTGTACTTTGTGTTGTTTGAATTTTTTTACACTTTTTTGTGCCCCACTTATACTGCACTAGGTACATGCATTTAAAGTTATGTGTGAAAAAAAAATGTGTGGTTTACCGTGTGGGTCTAGTAGTGCCCATTAATTAAATAGTTGTTATATTCTATTTTTAAGCCTCTGTGCCTCTGTGGGCCCGTTTGGCAATAGCTTTTACGATTCAATATCAAAAAGAGTAATATTTGGGACACAACCTTCATACAACTTTCATACAACATCTTCAAAAGATGTGTCTATCTCTTTCTTGGGGTCCAGTGACATCATAGGAGAGAGATAGACACATCTTTTGGGAAGGTTGTATAAAAGTTGTATGAAAGTTGTGTCCCAAGTATTACCCTTTTTTCTGAGTGAATTGCAAAATTAAACTTATGTGCCAAATAATTTCATCTTAGCTTTTGAAATTTAATAATCAATTATGAGCTCCAAAAGCTATTTTGAGCTTGTGTTTATTTGATTAATATGTTTGTACTGGACAATTAGTCTTTTTTTTTTTTTTGCTTGGAAACTGGACAATTAGTCTACTTCATAGAATTTTTTTTTGTCCCAAAATTTGCATCCCAGTATAATTTCATGGCTTTAGTTTGATTAAAGTTGAAATATCAATCGGTGTTTTTCTCATTCCTGGTTGTCTTCGTCTTTTTAGGTTGTGCTAGCTATAAGTAATTTGCTTTTAGGCCATTTTCATAATTTACGAGGGTGTGAATGTAATTTCCTTAGATGCTCCAATTTTAATAAGGTAACAGGATTTTATTTAATTTTTTTTATTATCTATTTTAGAAATTGATGATGCCGAAAATTGGTAAGGGTAATCCAGACAGAAAATAAAGCCACAAAAGATATGTGTGTGGTTCGGTCCCGTTAACGAGGTGACCTACGTCCACGGGTGCGTCTGTGCGCGTCTCACTAGCAGATCACCGGCAGGCCTGGTGAGCCAACAATGGTGGGCGGCACTACCAGTAATACCGGCCGGGTATATGCGTGTAAATGGTGAGTTCTCTAGTACAGGCTTGTATGCTTAGAGAGTTGATCGTCCGATCCTCTTTGAGAGGGCTGGTGGGCTCTTTTATAGGTGCAAGAGTCCACCCTTACATGGTAAGCTTATTAGATTATGAAGCCTAACCTAATTACAATGGATTTGTACAATGTTTGGAAAGTTTCCTAAGTGGTTTAGGAAACCATTGATTCTTCTTGATAGAGTCATGGCTGTATAAGGAAACAGTTCGGAAACATAACTGATGCCGCATCTCTTGAGGCCTCACCACAACCGCCCGGGTATCCCGATCAGCAACAGCAGGACTCCTCGGGAGCGTGGGCTCCACGCCTCAAATCCGGTTTTCCCGGGCCATTGGCTGAACACGTGGCGGTTGATCAATTACAGAATATTTCTTGACATATCAGCTGCCCCCCATTTTCAAAGCTGAAATGGCACCTTGTCAGATGAGATTTGAAAATTAAGAACGCCTTTCATATACCGGCCGGGAAAGGACCAGGACTCCCGCCGGAACGGGGCTAACTTGGAATGACCCGGCGACACATCGACTGAGTGATAACTATACAGGCCCGGTATAGCTCGGACTCAAAGCATCTAGTTCAAGAAGTAACCGAATCTTCCAACTGGCAGCGAAACCATCACGTCGCGCATTTAATACTCACGCTTTCTGAGGCGACGCCCCACGTGCCCGAAACGACAGTTTCGGCGGGAGAGCATATGAGCCATCCGATCAAACTGGATCCCAACCGTTCGTGCTACTTATATAAGGAGCACTCATTCAACCTTGTTTCTTCACTACACAGCATCAACTGAGTCGCTTGAGCAAAACACTCCGAGCCCCCTCTTTTCTGCCGTCTTCGTTTTCTCAGATTTTCATCTACATCAAATGGCTTCGCGCATTGACCTGACGTCAGATGAGGGGCTTAAAGCTTTCCGGGAGGATTGTCAAATCCCGGACGACGTAGTGGTCCGCCCGTTCGTTGAGGGGGAGGAAATAGCCTTTCCCTCCGTCCTCCTCAGCAGCTATCTGCTGCTCATCGTGGGATTGCGCTTTCCCCTTCCGGTCTCCTTTTGCGACTTGCTTGAGGGGTTGCGCATTCCTCTCCATAAGTGCCGCCCAAACGTTGCCCGCCTCCTATGGGGAGTATCAACGCTGAATGAGCGATTGGGACTGTTCCTCCGGCCTGCCGACGTCGCGAGGTGCTACATATTGGGCATCGACAACAGAGGCCCCTACTTCCGCCCCAGGACCGAGGGAAAGGACCTTGTCCGAGGCTTGGACTTCCCGAACAAGAACTGGCAACGGTACCCTTGGGTTGTGGTCGCCGGCAACTGGCTGGAGGATGCCGTTCTCTGTCCTCCGGCAGCTTTTGGCCCTGATCTCTGCAAGCAGGCTTTTGCCGCCCTCCGTAGTGTTGCCCCTACTGCTGATGACACGGAGGCATTTGACCAGGCCATTGAGGCCGCCATGTCGTTCTCTTATCTGGCAGGGAGACCTGCGGAGGACATGGGTGCCGGACCTTCTTCTGCAGCCCCTGCCGTTGTGGCTTCTGGGTCGCGCCGCTATACCCGATCTATGGCGACCGGGGCGCGCCCTGCCGGTAGGGCGGGCCTGTCCGAGGGACCGGTCACCTTGTCCACCAGCAGTGATTCCTCCTCTTTTGAGGACATAAGCCCGCCACCAGGCCCATCCAAGAAGGGCAAGGAGAAAGAAGTTGAGGAAGAGGCCCAGCCCCGACCGAAAAGGAGCCGGTCAGAAGCATCCGCCGGTCTTCGCATGCCCGGCTCACGGTCGGACTTCTCTCTTGCGAACTTGGAGATCCGTTTACAGGAGGTGGAGAAGATGGACGACGAGCTGCAGATGGATTCCGCCCTTCGGGGGGTGGACGTTCATGCCCTGGAGCTCGCCGTAGAGGGGCTGGTGGCGAAGGTGGCGGCCTTGGAAGAGGAGATCAAGGTGTTGAAAGGCCAAGGACCTTGAAGGCACCCTTTTTTTTGTTTTTTTTTTTTTTTTTTTCGGAAAGGCTATTATAACTGCCCCCGGCTCCTGTATAGTTCACCCTTTATAGCAATAAAAAGGTCCGTGAGGCCAACTTTTTCCTTCATCATGCCCTTCAAACTATTTATCAATTCTGTACGACACTGGGCGATTAATACCCGACCGGCTCGCAAATACGCCCGGGTTGCAATGGCTCGGGCCCGGACCACTGCTATCCTGTACCAACCAAACATTGGTCAGGTTAGATCCTAACAAGTGGAGACGTGATAGTAACCGAACCGTTCACAGACTAACGGAACCGTCTTTCCGCGTATTTAATGCGCGCGCCTTTTGAGGCGACTCCCCACGTGACTGAAGCGACGGTTCGGGCGGGAACTCTTCTGAACCACTGGATCTGTTCTGATCTTGGCCGTTCAAGGTCTCTATATAAGGATCACTCGCCTCATTTCTGGCATCCCTTTCTGGTCTTCTATTTTCAACTTTCCTTTCCTTCTTCCTCTCAGGGTAAGGCTGGAGAGAACAAATCTAGTGAAGTTCGAGCGGGAGTGGGATTTTTTCCTTCTTAGATTCTGCGCGTTTTTCGAGTCGGGTGGAACTCTAAGTCTTCTTGATCGAGCGGGTATTTCTTGCGCTGCTTTGAGAGTGTGTTATCTGGTGCTGAGGAGCGTCTATTCGTTACCGTTCAGGTTAGTAACTCTGCCCCCCCTGTACATCAGGTTTGGGGTTTCCGATCCATTCGCCGGTCGTAGTTTGGGTCCATTCCTTCCCGTCGGAGTGCCAGAGATGGAACACTCCGGCTTCAATTCCGCGTCGAGATCAGAGAGTGACCAGTATCTGTCAGAATCCCCCGGTCCCAGTCTGGGCCGGCTTCCTGAGTCCTTGTCCGACCACCAAAGTGGGGCCAGGATTCCCATTCGTCTGTCCGATAGTGAGTCTTCTGAGGAGGCCCCCGTTGCCTCCGTTTTGAGGGGTTCGGGCGACGAGTTGCCTGAGGGGACTGACCGCGCGGTCTTCGCTTGTGAGTCCACCTCTTCCGTCCTGCGCTCTGGAGACCTTCTCCGGATCAGGGAGAGGTACTCCCTCCCTGATGGTTGTGCCCTAGCCGTAAACACCGGCGGCGCGCATCTATATCAGTCAGGGTTCGTCACCCTGTTTGAGGACGCTATGATGGCGGGCCTCCGACTTCCTCTTCACCCTGTGGCTCGGGATGTACTGATCTTTCTCGACATCGCTCCCGGTCAGTTGGCCCCCAACGGGTGGAGGTTCCTGATGGGGTGTATATCACTGTGGCCCCAAGTGTTCGGGTATGAGCTTACCCTCCAGGAGTTCCTCTGGGCCCACCGACCATTTTCCGTGCATAATGAATTGGGGTTTTTCTCATTTTCTGCCCGACCGGGCAGAAAAATTATCGACAGATGCCCTAGCAACAACAAGGGGTGGAAGGGCAAATTCTTCCAAGTGTCCACCCTTCGCCTTTGTGATATGGCCCCAGGGACCCAGCTGAGGACATCCTGGGCTGGGGAGTTGAGGGGTAAGACCACCCTTCTGCGTTTTGTCAGTTTCTTTCGGTTTTTAAAAACGCAATGTTTGGAAGCTAGCTGGCTCGACAGAACCTCCCGAAATCTCCGAGCGGTATCAGGCCAGGATCTGGAAGCTAGCAGAGTTGCCCACTAGTGTTTGGAACGTATTATCCCGAACAGGGGACTTTGTTGAGACCTATTCCCCTGAGGAACCCGTTCCAGCCCCCAGGTTTTTGCCCATCATTCCTGGTGAGTATCCTGGCTACATCATGCGTTAACTTTGTATTTTTCCCTTGCACTTCTGATTGTGCGACCTTGGTTTCTGCAGAAATGGCCCCCAAGCGCAATTTGGACCAGCTGCGGGAGAGGCAAGCTGCCGCCGCCGCCGCTACTGCCGCTCGGGCGGCAATCGCCCAAGGAAAGAGGCCAGCCGCCGAGGGCCTGGGTGGCGAGCGCCCGCTCAGGCGTATTCGCCACGGGACGACTAACCGTCCAGACCCTGTGGGGACGTCGGCTCCCCATAGGCCGGCTACTGACGAGCCCGCGCCCGGGGCCGACATTCCGTCGGGTCTGCCCCTAGGGGGGCCTGTTGAGGTCCGGGAAAGGCTGAGATCCGTCCTTATCCCAAACCAAGTGGAAGCATGTGCTGAGCTATCTCCCCAAGGGCTCCAAGGATGGCTATATAGCATATCCCACCTGGTGAGTTGTTCTGCTTCCCTTTAAATGTGGACTCGCCCCATACTTACTACTTGTTTAACCGATTTGCACCCTCCTACCGCAGGTTGGCTGCATAGCCGCGGGATCCGAATCCGTCCATTCCTCCCTGGCCGAGAAGGTCAGCGCTGCCGAAGCTGCCCTCTCGAAGGAGCAGAAAGAACTGCAAGTGCTGAGAGCTGCCCTGGCCGTCGAGATGAGCAAGGCGAAGTCGTTGGCTTCGAGTTTGGGTACGGTCCAGGCGGACCTGGCAGCGGCATTGGCCGAATTGGAGGTTTCCCGGGCTCGGACTGCGGCAGCTAAAGCCCAGGCGAAAGCAGCAGCCGAGGCATCTGTTGCGAAGGCGGCTGCCGAGACGCCCGCTGTAAGGGCCTTGGAGGGCGCGTTTGATGACGGTTTCTTCCAAGGTTACGACGATCTGAAGCGACGGGTGGCCCGGGACCACCCCGAGTGGGTCCTCTCGGCCTACAAGGGGATTAATTCGGATTACTGGGATGTCAGTGAGGATCCCCCAGCCGGTGAAGTTCCTGCGGCCATTGCTGAGGCCCCAGAACTTGCCCCAGGCGAGGACGCGGGGAACGAAGAACTTGCCGTCCCTCGTGAGCAGACTGTGGAGACCGAAAATGTGGTCAATGTGGAAGACTGACCCCCCGGTCCCTCCTTCCTGCTGTTTGTTTTCAGTGCTTGTAGTTTTCTTTTTATTTTGGGGGGGGGGGGGGGGGCTGCTACAATTGCCCCCCAGGCTTTGTATATTTAATTAATGAAAAAGACCCTTTAGACCCTTAAGGTCAACCTTTCATCAACTTTGTATACGTGCCTTTGCCTTTGCTGTTTGTATTTGCTAGTATCCGTATGGTTGTGGCCGACCTAACACCTACCTTAGCAAATGCTTTAGGACCGTAACCAACAGAATACCTAGTAAGATGGTATAATTCCCTGTTTTAGCTTCTCTATGTTCCCCTTATTCCTCTGCCCCCCCAAGCATTTTGCTAAGGCGGGAGTATGTGTCACGCCCCGACGTAGCATAAATAAGGAAAGCGTTTAATTTCCATTATGGACCCGTAGGTCGCGACAGTTTGAAGGATCGATTCCGTCCCAAACGTCAAACAACAAAACATAATAATCAGAGTAAAGAAATCAAGGCTTACAAAAATTTTCTATCTTATTACATCTTATAAACCGGGGTCAACTAAGGCACAGACCGCCTTGAAAATAAAATAATAACTTAGAGTCTGTTACAGTCATCCTTAAAACAAAACAGTTCATAACTCAAAACAGATAAACTTAAAACATATAATAAATAGTTTCTCGTCCCAACAGCAGCCATTCTTAATTAGCATAATCGTATGATTCCTCCTGATTGTAACCTGAAAAGCCTGAACACGAATGTCCAGGACGCATCAACGTCGTCAGCTTCAAGAAGCTGGTGAGTATTAAAAACATGACTTTGAATGTAAAACATACCAACTTACTTTTTTCCAATTCAAGATTAAATCCACAAGTTTATAATTATGATTAAAGAGCTCGTTTAAAAAAACATCCACAACATTATTTAAAGAGGGTAAATTTACACAGATGGGACCGTGTATGAGAACAATGTACCACACTCATCTTGCCGACTCTTTTCTCTTGACAGCCACAACAACCCACTATCCTACTCCTGGTATCTTTGAAACACTCAGACAGCCACACTTTAGCAACGGGGCGCCAGGGAGTGTCCAGTTTGCCTCACACTTTGGTCCGGGGTACCAGGGAGTGTCCAATGCCTCACACTTTGAATATCCTAACCGCCATGCAAATACCGGGGCAACCCCTCACACAGTATCCAGACTTGAGTTATCAGGGAGTGTCCGTAGGCCGCACTTTAGCACTACCATGGGTGCCAGGGAGTGTCCGAGTTCGGCTTCACACACTTTAACGCTTCCATGGGCGTCAGGGAGTGTCCATATTTGCCACCGTCGCATTTCAAAGATACCCTCTTCCACAAACTCTACCACAACCACAACCACAACCACGACCACAAACTCATACTCAACCACAACCACAACCACAACCACAAACACAAACTCATACTCTTTTCCACACTGACTGACACCCCTATGCATGTACCACTGACCCACATGAATGGTATGCACTTAAACAAAAATGCTGAATTAAGAAACAACACGCGTACGGGGATTAATGAGTCATACTACAATGTTTTAATCATTGAAACATAACCAAATAGAGTTCTGATTAACCAAGTTTCCCAAACAGAACCTCAACAGTATATAAATTTCATCCAAACAGTCCCTTAACAGAAAAACAGACAAAAATAGAAACTACAATACCTCGCGCGCGCGGGCCGCTCGCGCGAAGGGTCGCTCGCGCGGGCCGCTCGCGCGATAAGCCCATTTTTCCTTTTATTAATAAACTTTTCTGTCTGCCTGAGGAAAGCAAAGTCGCGCGCGCGGATCGCTCGCGCGAAGGGGTTCTCGCGCGACCCTCGCTCGCGCGACCAGCCAATTTTCAATTATATATATATAAACTCTTATGTCTGCCTGGGGAAGCCTACCTCGCGCGCGCGGGCCGCTCGCGCGAGGGGTCGCTCACGCGGGCCGCTCACGCGATTCTCGCGCGCGCGATCGTTGCGCGAGATGAAGCTGAGGCTTCATCTTCTTCGCAGGGACTGTTCTGTTTCAGCAAACAGGGGTCCTTTTTGACCCATTTCAGTTCTGTTAGTATATATGTCCTATTATATATGGATCTCTTCCTTTTTCAATGAGGATTAAGAATCTATGATCAATTTAACATGATTCTAACTATAACTCTCCAATTTTATGATAAACTAAAACATGTCAAAATTTAATTTCTAATATACTTTCTCATGTGAATAAATTAGGCTCTAAAACTTTCACCGTAGTCAATACATACAGTAATCTTTGATATTCATCTCTGAAAACGGATTTAGATTAAGGTTTGAAAATCTTGATTTCAAGCTATGAACTTCATACGTAGGATCAACAATGGTGTATTACAAAATTAAACAAACACACAGTAAATAGACATGTAATTACATTCTTAGTGAGTTAGTAATACTCACTGTGATTAATGGAGCAGAGAATTGTTGAGAAAGAAAATATGAAGAAATTCAAACCCAAGCTTTGGCTATGGGGATTAAGAGCTTCCTCTCTCTAAAATAAAATCTGAACTAAACTTTCAAGCTCTCTCTAATTCTCTGTGGTTAAACAATGTGCAGGAAGTGAAGTGTGAAAGAGTGTAGATGATATATATATAGAAGATCAAAACTTGGGGGCCAAGAACTTTCATATATACTCAACAAAAATGATTTTGATTTTTAATTAACTAAGGGCTATCATATACACTGATATTTACATACGTAGATACATATATGAGCAGATTGTAGAGACTCCAAAGGCTAGGGAAAATTAGTAGGGGTCAAGTAGCTCCTTAGGGGTCAACATGAAGTTGTTTGGGAAAACAAGCTTATGGCATAAGATATACACATACACTCAAAGCATTCCCAAACAAGGCACAAGACAATGATGAGTTGCCATAAATGGCAAGTAAAGTGTATGTCCAATCACACTTTATATCACTTCCAAAAAATCTGGAGAAGTTTAGCACAGCGCGGACAGTTTTGAACATAAACTGGTATTTTCGGGGCGCGGTGGTCACCACAAAAATACCGGAATTTCATTTTAACGTAAGAATTGATTTTCTGGTTTTATAAAAATACTGATTGAGTCAATAGAAGTTATTTTCACCGTTTTGAAATACAGATTTTGAAATCCATACTGGTATCACTAACTTTATAAAAATTACAATTTAACCCCAACAACATTCTTAGCTTGCAATAATTCAAGAAATAACATTTTAGAACATGAGAAATGTAATTTAAATGAAGCAGTTAATACCAATGAAATTAAACATACAATGCAATTGTCAATTAAATATGAAAATGTAATTTAGGAATAAATGGAAATGCAGGTTATTACACCCTTCCTCCCTTAAACAGGATTTCGTCCCCGAAATCAAGACTGACTAGTCCTGAAATAACTCCGGGTACTTCTTCTTCATACCAGCTTCAACTTCCCACGAGGCTTCGTTCTCGTCATGGTGATTCCACTGAACCTTCACCAACGGGATATCTTTATTCCTCAACTTCTTGATACTCTGATCCAAAATCTTCACAGGTCTCTCCTTGTAAGAAACGTTATGACTTGTCTCAATGTCGTCATAACTAACCACATGTAAGGGGTCTCGTATGTATTTCCTCAACATACTCACGTGAAACACGTTGTGAACCCCAGACATCTTCGGTGGTAGTGCCAGTCGATAAGCTACTTTCCCGACACGTTCCAAAATCTCGAACGGTCCGATAAAACGCGGAGCTAATTTCCCTCTCTTGAGACCAAAACGTACTACTCCTCGGGTTGGTGAAACCTTGAGAAGCACGTGATCCCCAACACTAAACTCCAAATCCTTCCGGCGTCGATCAGCATAACTCTTATATCGGCTTTGAGCGGTTCTCATCCTCTCCTTGACCAAAGAAATCTTCTCGTTGGTTTCTCTAACCAAGTCTGGTCCCAACAATTCTGAGTCCCCAACCTCTGCCCAACACAATGGGGAACGACATGGTCGTCCGTACAATGCTTCGAACGGAGCCATACCGATACTCGTGTGATAGCTGTTGTTATAGGCAAATTCTACTAATGGCAAGTGCGTCTCCCAAGATTCTTCAAAATCAATCACACAAGCCCTGAGCATATCTTCCATTATCTGATTAACACGCTCAGTTTGTCCATCTGTCTGAGGGTGAAAAGCAGTACTCATCTTGAGCGAAGTTCCCATAGCTTCTTGCAGACTTTCCCAAAATCCAGAGGTAAAACGCGCGTCACGGTCTGATACAATCGACACAGGTGCACCGTGAAGTCGCACAACTTGTTGTATGTACATCCGGCTCATCATCTCTACCGGGTATGTCATACTATAAGCGATAAAATGAGCGGATTTCGTCAATCGATCCACGATTACCCAAATAGCGTCATGATTCTGCTACGATCGAGGTAATCCTACTACAAAATCCATCGTAATGTGTTCCCACTTCCAACCAGGGATAGGTAGCGGTTGCAACAATCCTGACGGTCTCTGATGTTCCGCTTTGACTTGCTGACACGTCAAACACTTGGATACAAATTCGGCCACGTCTTTCTTGATACCTTCCCACCAGAAATTTCTCTTCAGATCTTTGTACATCTTCGTTCCTCCCGGGTGAACTGTATATCTTGACTTATGTGCTTCTTCCAGGATATCCTTCCTTAACTCTTCATTACCTGGCACACATAATCTATTCCTGCACCGATATCCCCCATCGACTCCCACTTTCCACTCTATCGGGTCTTTTTCTGACATCTTCACGAACCATGCCTGAAACTTCTCATCTTCTTTCTGAGCTCCAATAACGCGGTTGATAAGAACAGGCTGTAGGATAAGACATCCGAACAATTGTCCTTCTCCTTCTTCAGCACTCTGTACATCGAATTCCGCCAACGTCTCCAATGCTCGCCACTCTCTAACCATCAAGGAGGCAATCGTCTCACGAGTCTGTCGACTCAGGGCATCAACAACCACATTAGCTTTACCCGGGTGGTATTCTAACGTGAAGTCATAATCTTTAATCAGCTCCATCCATCTGCGCTGCCTCATGTTCAACTCTTTCTGTGTGAACAAGTACTTTAGGCTCTTGTGATCAGAGAACAAATTAAACTTCTCACCGTAGAGATAGTGTCTCCAAATCTTGAGTGCGAAAACTACTGCCGCCAATTCCAAATCATGAATGGGATAGTTCAACTCATTCGGCTTCAGCTGTCTGGATCCATAGGCGATCACCCTGCCATCTTGCATAAGTACACACCCTAACCCTTGATATGATGCGTCACTAAAGATAGTGAACTTCTCATCAGGCTTGGGTATTGCTAGTACCGGTGCGGTAGTGAGTCTTTCTTTCAACTCTAGAAAGGCTCGCTCATGCTTCTCTGTCCATTCAAACTTCAAATTCTTCTTCGTCAACCCAGTTAAAGGTGCTGCTATCTTTGAGAATCCCTCAACGAATCTCCTGTAATAGCCTACGAGTCCAAGAAAACTCCGAACTTCTGTAGGGTTGCTCGGCCTAACCCAGTTTGATACAGCATCGGTCTTGGATGAATCCACTAAAATTCCTTGAGATGACACCTTGTGTCCCAGAAATTTCACTTCTTGCAACCAGAATTCACACTTACTGAACTTGGCATACAACTGATGGTCCTTGAGCGTCTGCATCGCAATCCGTAGATGTTGTTCGTGTTCTTCTCCTGACTTAGAATAGATCAAAATATCATCAATAAAGACGATGACAAACTGATCTAAATAAGGTTTGAACACTCTGTTCATCAAATCCATGAATACTGCCGGGGCATTCGTCATTCCAAACGGCATTACCAGAAATTCATAATGACCATATCGGGTTCTGAAAGCAGTCTTAGGTATGTCTTCCTTCCGTACCCTCAACTGATGATATCCCGACCTAAGGTCTATCTTGGAAAATGTCGTAGCTCCTTGTAGTTGATCAAACAAATCGTCAATCCGAGGCAAGGGATACTTGTTCTTGATAGTCACACGGTTCAGTTCTCTGTAGTCGATACACAATCTGAGTGTCCCGTCCTTCTTCTTTACAAATAACACCGGTGCTCCCCAAGGCGATGTACTTGGGCGTACAAAACCTAGGTTCTCGAGCTCTTGAACTTGTTCCTTCAATTCCAACAATTCTGTGGGGGCCATTCTGTAGGGAACCTTGGTGATCGGTACGGTACCCGGTATAAGCTTGATACAGAACTCTATACTTCTCTCGGGCGGTAGACCAGAAACATCTTCAAACACTTCTTCGAAGTCCTTGACTACAGGTATAGATGACGCTGTCACCTCTGTACTGACGACTTCGATGTTGGCTAAGCATCTCGTGAGGAACATATCTCCCGAAGGGTTACATTGAAAATCAAATGGTTGATTCTCATTGTCGGGGAATGTATTTCTCTTCCTCGCACAATCCAACTTTACTTGATTCTGAGAGAGCCAATCCATTCCTAGGATTATGTCGAACTCCTTCATCGATAGGACGATCAACCTAGCAGGGATTTCACGGTCTCCTAACCGTAAGGGACAATCCTTGCACACGTGTCCTAATCTGACTGCAGCTCCTAGTGGCGAGGTAGCCTTCAAAGCTTTCTCTAAGCGATGAGGTAAAATACCCAATCTTCGAATTGTATTAACAGATATGAACGAAAGAGCAGCACCCGTATCAAATAACACTTTAACATGGGAGTTAAACAGAGTTAAAGTACCTTCTACTGCTTGCTGATCAGGTTGAGCTTCTCCATAATTTCCTTCTTCATACGCAGTTCCATCATATCCAGCGGCATCAGGGATAACAGCATTCAAGCGAGTCTGACCCTGTTGACCATAAGTCACCTGCTTAGGAGCAGTACAGAACCTGCTGATGTGACATGGTTCACCACAGTTGAAGCAGACTATCCCTTGCTGAATAGCACGCCTTGGTGCCTTACAATCACGAGCCAAATGACCAGGGTTGCCACAGTTGAAACACTTTCCACTACCACTTCCTTCTCCTACTCGGGGTTGAGTCGGATAGGTAATAGCCTGGGTCTTCTTGCTTCCGTCGAAATTCCTCTTCTGCCCTTGGGTACGGTTCATTGGTGGTCTATTCCCAAAATTACCCCTTTGAGGCGGTCGGAATTCAAATTGTTTTCGGCTCACTCGAGCATCCTCTTCCAGATCAGTAGCCAAACCAACAAGTCCTTCAAATGATTTATCCAAGTGGCCGAGAGTCAAGCGGCGAATCTGCGGCGTCAGCCCTTGATTATACTTGCGGATCTTCTTCTCCTCGGTATCAACCAGGTGTGGGGCAAACCGAGACAGTCTTTCGAACTGTGTGGTGTACTCTTGCACCGACTTGGTTCCTTGCGTCAGATCCATAAATTCCTTCTCTCTTCTGTGCCTCTCCGTAGCCGGGAAGTACTTCTCTAAAAATCTCCCCTTGAACGCAGTCCACGTCATTCCCGTTGCAGCTCCATTCCCGATAGTAGCTATGACCGAATCCCACCAATCTGCGGCAGCATCGGTCAGTTGAAACGTAGCCAATCTTCTCTTGTCTATCTCGTTACATTGGACAGCTTCAAACATCCGGTCCATCTGTCTCAACCACTGTTCCGCTTTCCAGGGTTCCGCGGTACCCGCAAATTGTTCGGGCCTTAGAGCACGGAATCTTTCTAGCAACTTGTCTCCCGTTTGACGGTCTCTTCGGTTGTCGTTCGTATTACCGATTCTTTCTAGCCGTCTGATAAACGCTTCAAACATCCCTGTAGGATCAGCAGCTTCGGGTGCTCCCTCGATCAGGTTCCTGTTCCTCCTGACTCCTCCAGCCATTCTATGCATGATAGTGGTAGTAGAATGAGAAACATGCATGCAACAGTGCTATGAAGTAATTTAAATGACAGCAACGTTCAAAAGAGTATATCTTATATATATAACTTCTGTCAAGTAGATACAAAAAACATGTATGGTCAGATCAATGCCTACCCTATCTGTATGGGTTAGGACGCATGCGAGAGTTAATGTTACAAAAATGGAGTCATTGCCCTACACTCTAATGCATGTAATTACAGCTTGCAAAAAGAGATATAGCTAATAGTCAAAACAGTCAATATGTACAAGGCGATATCTAAACAGTCAGTCATCGCCGTAGGTAGCCATCAACAGGTCAAGCGAGTCGGCCTGATGCAGTCGCTGAACATGGGAGGGGCCTGCCCCAAAGTTACAGCTGTGAGAGGTCATCAGTGAAGCAGGTCCAGGGACATCTGCCTCAGGCAAGGCTGGTTCAAGTGCAAGCGCCTCCTCAAGGTCGACCGCAAAGTCGTCCCATCCTAAGCCATCCTCCTCGGAAATAGAAGCGAGCACAATATCAACGTCACCGTCATCCTCAACAGCAGGGACGACCGGTGGAGGTACCTCCAGCTGTGCAAGGTGGGCCTGCACAACCTGAACCTCAAGGGGAAGATAGAAGGTATCGCTATTAACCAAGCGAACCATCTCAACGAGTACTAAGCGCTGGATCTCTATGAAGTAAAGAATCTCGAGGCGAGCACGGGATAGGTCGACCAGTCCTAAAACATGAATCTGATGCCAGAGGTCTAGCTCGACGGTAGCAGCAGCACGCTGCCCAACAGCAGTGAAATAAAGGGTCGCCGAAGCCGGTACTATAGCTCCTACAGTAACCCAATGCCCTCCAAAAGGATCAGGTACAAACAGGGGCTGAGCTGGATCCATACCTGAAAAGGTACTACTTAAAGTCAGAACAGAATAATCTTAGGCGTTTGGGTTCTGAGTCTATCCTCCCTGTCGTATCATCGGGTGTGTAACACTTAATGGAATGTGGAATCGGGTCTATACTGGTAAACCCTAACCTGGCTAAACTATCTTGTGATAAATAATAACCTAGCTCTGATACCACTAAATCCTGTTACGCCCCGACGTAGCATAAATAAGGAAAGCGTTTAATTTCCATTATGGACCCGTAGGTCGCGACAGTTTGAAGGATCGATTCCGTCCCAAACGTCAAACAACAAAACATAATAATCAGAGTAAAGAAATCAAGGCTTACAAAAATTTTCTATCTTATTACATCTTATAAACCGGGGTCAACTAAGGCACAGACCGCCTTGAAAATAAAATAATAACTTAGAGTCTGTTACAGTCATCCTTAAAACAAAACAGTTCATAACTCAAAACAGATAAACTTAAAACATATAATAAATAGTTTCTCGTCCCAACAGCAGCCATTCTTAATTAGCATAATCGTATGATTCCTCCTAATTGTAACCTGAAAAGCCTGAACACGAATGTCCAGGACGCATCAACGTCGTCAGCTTCAAGAAGCTGGTGAGTATTAAAAACATGACTTTGAATGTAAAACATACCAACTTACTTTTTTCCAATTCAAGATTAAATCCACAAGTTTATAATTATGATTAAAGAGCTCGTTTAGAAAAACATCCACAACATTATTTAAAGAGGGTAAATTTACACAGATGGGACCGTGTATGAGAACAATGCACCACACTCATCTTGCCGACTCTTTTCTCTTGACAGCCACAACAACCCACTATCCTACTCCTGGTATCTTTGAAACACTCAGACAGCCACACTTTAGCAACGGGGCGCCAGGGAGTGTCCAGTTTGCCTCACACTTTGGTCCGGGGTACCAGGGAGTGTCCAATGCCTCACACTTTGAATACCCTAACCGCCATGCAAATACCGGGGCAACCTCTCACACAGTATCCAGACTTGAGTTATCAGGGAGTGTCCGTAGGCCACACTTTAGCACTACCATGGGTGCCAGGGAGTGTCCGAGTTCGGCTTCACACACTTTAACGCTTCCATGGGCGTCAGGAAGTGTCCATATTTGCCACCGTCGCATTTCAAAGATACCCTCTTCCATAAACTCTACCACAACCACAACCACAACCACGACCACAAACTCATACTCAACCACAACCACAACCACAACCACAACCACAAACACAAACTCATACTCTTTTCCACACAGACTGACACCCCTATGCATGTACCACTGACCCACATGAATGGTATGCACTTAAACAAAAATGCTGAATTAAGAAACAACACGCGTACGGGGATTAATGAGTCATACTACAATGTTTTAATCATTGAAACATAACCAAATAGAGTTCTGATTAACCAAGTTTTCCAAACAGAACCTCAACAGTATATAAATTTCATCCAAACAGTCCCTTAACAGAAAAACAGACAAAAATAGAAACTGCAATACCTCGCGCGCGCGGGCCGCTCGCGCGAAGGGTCGCTCGCGCGGGCCGCTCGCGCGATAAGCCCATTTTTCCTTTTATTAATAAACTTTTCTGTCTGCCTGAGGAAAGCAAAGTCGCGCGCGCGGATCGCTCGCGCGAAGGGGTTCTCGCGCGACCCTCGCTCGCGCGACCAGCCAATTTTCAATTATATATATATAAACTCTTACGTCTGCCTGGGGAAGCCTACCTCGCGCGCGCGGGCCGCTCATGCGAGGGGTCGCTCACGCGGGCCGCTCACGCGATTCTCGCGCGCGCGATCGTTGCGCGAGATGAAGCTGAGGCTTCATCTTCTTCGCAGGGACTGTTCTGTTTCAGCAAACAGGGGTCCTTTTTGACCCATTTCAGTTCTGTTAGTATATATGTCCTATTATATATGGATCTCTTCCTTTTTCAACGAGGATTAAGAATCTATGATCAATTTAACATGATTATAACTATAACTCTCCAATTTTATGATAAACTAAAACATGTCAAAATTTAATTTCTAATATACTTTCTCATGTGAATAAATTAGGCTCTAAAACTTTCACCGTAGTCAATACATACAGTAATCTTTGATATTCATCTCTGAAAACGGATTTAGATTAAGGTTTGAAAATCTTGATTTCAAGCTATGAACTTCATACGTAGGATCAACAATGGTGTATTACAAAATTAAACAAACACACAGTAAATAGACATGTAATTACATTCTTAGTGAGTTAGTAATACTCACTGTGATTAATGGAGCAGAGAATTGTTGAGAAAGAAAATATGAAGAAATTCAAACCCAAGCTTTGGCTATGGGGATTAAGAGCTTCCTCTCTCTAAAATAAAATCTGAACTAAACTTTCAAGCTCTCTCTAATTCTCTGTGGTTAAACAATGTGCAGGAAGTGAAGTGTGAAAGAGTGTAGATGATATATATATAGAAGATCAAAACTTGGGGGCCAAGAACTTTCATATATACTCAACAAAAATGGTTTTGATTTTTAATTAACTAAGGGCTATCATATACACTGATATTTACATACGTAGATACATATATGAGCAGATTGTAGAGACTCCAAAGGCTGGGGAAAATTAGTAGGGGTCAAGTAGCTCCTTAGGGGTCAACATGAAGTTGTTTGGGAAAACAAGCTTATGGCATAAGATATACACATACACTCAAAGCATTCCCAAACAAGGCACAAGACAATGATGAGTTGCCATAAATGGCAAGTAAAGTGTATGTCCAATCACACTTTATATCACTTCCAAAAAATCTGGAGAAGTTTAGCACAGCGCGGACAGTTTTGAACATAAACTGGTATTTTCGGGGCGCGGTGGTCACCACAAAAATACCGGAATTTCATTTTAACGTAAGAATTGATTTTCTGGTTTTATAAAAATACTGATTGAGTCAATAGAAGTTATTTTCACCGTTTTAAAATACAGATTTTGAAATCCATACTGGTATCACTAACTTTATAAAAATTATAATTTAACCCCAACAACATTCTTAGCTTGCAATAATTCAAGAAATAACATTTTAGAACATGAGAAATGTAATTTAAATGAAGCAGTTAATACCAATGAAATTAAATATACAATGCAATTGCCAATTAAATATGAAAATGTAATTTAGGAATAAATGGAAATGCAGGTTATTACAGTATGGGAGTACGGGAGTGAGTGGCCGTAGGGAACCGACCTGGGACATGGGTGGTCGCAGGAGCATTTTAAGCTTGGCACCGTCGGCCACCTAGGGGTTCGGCCCCGTCGTTGGCTGGACCTAGGCGAAACTTTAGTTCATTTCCTGTTTAGGTGTGAACCCTCTTGCCCCCGAGATTCCTGTTAAGGCGGGGGCATGCTGGGGATCGACCATAAGAAACTGACCTGGAACATGGGTGGTTGCAGGGTCCTTTGGTGCCTGGGTTCGGAGCCCGAGGTCTTTTTGTGCCTCGGGGTTAGCCCGAGGTCTTTTCGTGCCTCGGGGTTAGGCCCGAGGTCTTTTTGGTGCCTCGGGGTTAGGCCCGAGGTCTTTTGGGTGCATTGTACGATGTACTGACAGGAGTAAGTTTTCAAAGCAAACTTTTCACTTTTATTTAAAAAGTAACAATCTGTAATAATTGTCCCATCAGGACTACATGAAAAGAATTTTCCTTATAACACTAAACTCCCATAGCCAGATGCTACTGATAATACTTGCGGAGGTGTTGCACGTGCCATGAATGGGTGAGATCGTGCCCGTCCATGCTCTGTAGCCAGTAGGTTCCCGGTCGATTGACCCGAGTTACTATATACGGACCTTCCCAGTTTGCTCCCAACTTTCCATGGCTTGGGACTCGGGTGGACTGATTCACTGCCTTAAGGACAAGGTCCCCGACTTGAAAGCTACGATGCTTCACCTTACTATTGTAATACCGCGTGTAATAACCTGCATTTTCATTTCATATTTAAATTTAAATTGTAGTGTTTATTCTTGTTTTAATTTAAATTCGCATGTCCTAACTATTATCTCTTGTGTTATTCCATATTAAAATTCTTTTGGGGGTCAAATTGTAGTTTTTATAAAGTTAGCAATACCTGTGTGGATTTCAAAACTGTATTTCAAAACGGTGAAAAGTTCTCTTTGAATTCAATGCTGTATTTTTATGAAACCAGAAAATCACTTCTTACGCAAAAATGAATTTTCTGTATTTTTGTGATGGACACCGCACCACGAAAATACCAGTTTATGTTCAAAACTGTCCACGCGGTGCTAAACTTCCACAGATTTTAGAAGTGATGTAAAGTTTGATTAGACTTATGCTTTATTTCCATTAATGGCAAGTGATCATTGGCTTGTGCTTTGTTTGGATCTACCTATCTTGTGTGTGTTATTGTTGTATCCATAAGCTAATTTCCCAAACAACATTGCTTTGCCCCCTACTATCCTATTTGACCCTTGGTGAATCTGTGGAGCCTTAGGCTTATATATCAGTGTATATACGTAGATGTAATCCCAACATTAGCTGTGAACTGCTCATAATTAAGGAAGTTTATTAACTAATTTGTAGAGTGTAGGAGACACAACTTGGGCTCCAAGTTCTCCAATTGACACTCTCTATATATGCACACATACATTATCACTTTCAACACACACACAATCTGTAGAAATCTGAGAGTTTAGAGAGAGCTTGAGAGAGTGATACACAGAGAATTAGTACAGAGGATTTAAGTAAGAAGAAGAACTTCATTCACCATAGCTTGAAGCTTGAGTATTGGATTCTTGTACTTCATTTCTTTCTCAACAATTCCTTTGTTCTCAATATCAGTGAGTATTCTAAACTCACTAAGAACGTAATTACATGTTCAAATTCTGTTTGATTAGCTTGATTTAGAAATCTCCATTGTTGATTTACGTTTGAAACTCAAAAGCTTGAAAACATGGGTTTTTCAAACTTAACCAAAATTAACTTGGTGAATGAAATATGGAAGATTATAGTATGTTTTGACTATGGTTGAAGTTTTAGAGCTTAATTCGTTCATATAAGAAAGTATATTAGAAATCAAATTTTGGCATGTTTTGGTTTCTCATAAAATTGGAAAGCTATGGTGAGAATCATGTTAAATCAACCATAGATTCTTAATCCTTGTTGAAAAACAAAGAGATCCATATATAATAGGACATATATACTGACAGAATCGAAATGGGTCAAAAAGACCCCTGTTTTGCTGAAACAGGGAAGTCTGGGGGAAGAAGACGAAGCCTCAGCTTCATCTCGCGCCAAGATCGCGCGCGCGAGAATCGCGCGAGCGGCCCGCGCGAGCGACCCTTCGCGCGAGCGGCCCGCGCGCGCGAGGCAGCCTTCCCCAGGCAGACGTAAGAATTCATATATATAATTGAAAATTTGGCTGGTCGCGCGAGCGAGGGTCGCGCGAGAACCCCTTCGCGCGAGCGATCCGCGCGCGCGACCCTGCTTTCCTCAGGCAGACAGAAAAGTTTATTAATAAAGGAAAAATGGGCTTATCGCGCGAGCGACCTTTCGCGCGAGCGGCCCGCGCGCGCGAGGTAGTGCAGTTTCTGTTTTTGTCTGTTTTTCTGTTAAGGGACTGTTTGGATGAAATTTATATACTGTTAAGGCTCTGTTTGGGAATTTAGTTGATCAGAACTCTAATTGGTTATGTTTAAGAGATTTAAACATTGTAGTATAACTCATTAATCCCCGTACGCGTATTGTTTCTTGATTTTGCATTTTTGTTTAAGTGCATACCATTCATGTGAGTCAGTGGTACATGCATTGGGGTGTCAGTCTGTGTGGAAAAGAGTAATGGTAGTGTGGAAAGGGTATGAGATTGTGTTTGTGGTTGTGGTCGTGGTTGTGGTTGAGTATGAGTTTGTGGTCGTGGTTGTGGTTGTGGTAGAGTTTGTGGAAGAGGGTATCTTTGAAATGCGACGGTGGCAAATAAGGACACTCCCTGACGCCCATGGAAGCGTTAAAGTGTGTGAAGCCGAACTCGGACATTCCCTGGCACCCATGGTAGTGCTAAAGTGTGGCCTACGGACACTCCCTGATAACTCAAGTCTGGATACTGTGTGAGGGGTTGCCCCGGTATTTGCATGGCGGTTAGGGTATTCAAAGTGTGAGGCATTGGACACTCCCTGGTACCCCGGACCAAAGTGTGAGGCAAACTGGACACTCCCTGGCGCCCCGTTGCTAAAGTGTGGCTATCGGAGTGTTTTAAAGATACCAGGAGTAGGATAGTGGGTTGTTGTGGATGTCGAGAGAAAAGAGTCGGCGAGATGAATGTGGTGCATTGTCTCATTTCACGAGTATCTGTATTTATGAATGAACAACTCTTATTATATTCCTTGTTGTTTTATAAAATAAATTCTTTCAGTATTTTAATAATGGAAAAAAGGTAAATGAGTATGATTTACATTCAAAGTCATGTTTTTAATACTCACCAGCTTCTTGAAGCTGACGACGTTGATGCGTCCTGGACATTCGTGTTCAGGCTTTTCAGGTTACAATCAGGAGGAATCATACGACTATGCTAATTGAGAATGGCTGCATCTGGAATAAAGAAACTGTTTATTTTATGCATTACGTTTATTTGTTTGAGTTTTAAACTGTTTTGTTTAAGGATGACTGTAACAGACTTTAAGATATTATTTTATTTTCAAGGCGGTCTGTGCCTTAGTTGACCCCGGTTTATAAGATGTAATAAGATAGAAAATTTTTGTAAGCCTTGATTGCTTTACTCTGATTATTATGTTTTATTGTTTGACGTTTGGGACGGAATCGATCCTTCAAACTGTCGCGACCTACGGGTCCATAAAGGAAATTAAACGCTTTCCTTATTTATGCTACGTCGGGGCGTGACACCGCGAGACCCTCTGCTTGTAGGCTGCCACTTTTAGATAGGCCTGGTCTCTTTTTTCTTCCACCAGGTCTAGTTCTGTCCTGAGGGCTTCTCCATTATCTGGGCCTTTGAAGGTAGCCACTCGGTATGTGGGTAGCCCGAGCTCTGTGGGGACTACTGCCTCGAAACCATAAGTCAAAGAAAATGGAGTTTCACCCGTAGCTGCCCGGGGTGTGGTGCGGTAGGCCCACAGGAGGGCTGGGAGTTCATCAGCCCACAGGCCTTTGGCACCTTCCAACCTCGTTTTAATCGACTGCAAGATAGTGCGGTTGGTTACCTCGGCCTGACCATTAGCTTGTGGATGCTCGGGAGAAGAGTAATGATTCAGTATCCCATAGTCCGAGCAGAACTGTCTAAAGATAGGTGTATCGAACTGTCTTCCATTGTCGCTGACCAGGACTCGTGGAATGCCGAACCTGCTAAGGATATTTCTCTCCACAAAATGCTCCATCTTACGCTCGGTTATCGTTGCCAGGGGCTCGGCTTCTGCCCACTTGGTGAAGTAGTCAACGGCTATTACGGCAAACTTAACCTGCCCTTTTCCTGTCGGTAAGGGACCAACGATGTCGATCCCCCATTGGGCGAATGGCCAGGGGCTATGGACCGGGGTCTGAAGTTCTCCCGGTTGGTTTATCATTGGAGAGTACCGTTGGCACTTGTCACATCTCCGAACGTACTCTTGCGAGTCTCGGGCCATGGTTGGCCAGTAGTAACCTTGCAGTAGGGCCTTTCTGGAAAGTGTCCGGCCTCCTACGTGGTTCCCGTACACACCTTCGTGGATTTCAAATAATATGGCTTGAACTTGCGTTGGATGAACGCAGCGGAGGTACGGGATAGTGAATCCTCTCTTATAGAGGACACCATCGAGAACATGGTATCGTGCTGCCCGGTATTTGACCCGCCTTGCTTCCTCTTTGTCGTTTGGCAGCCCTCCTGTCGTCAAGAATGTCACGATCGGGTCCATCCAACTGGGCCCCAGAGTGACCGGATCAACCTCCATGCCTTCTGAGTTGATCACACTTGGCTCGGGCAGGAATTGTATCCTTATCCCGGGCAGGTCGGACTCAGACGACGAGGCGAGGCGGGCAAGCCGGTCAGCTCTGGTGTTCTCTTCTCTAGGTATCCGAGTAAGGGAGAATCCTCGGAGCTGTTTGGAAACCGTCCGAACGAGGGCTAAGTAGGCTATCATGCTATCTTCCCGTGCTTCATATTCCTGGTTTACCTGATTGACCACGAGCTGGGAGTCGCTGTAGCTCTCGACGTGTTCTGCACTCATTGAAATGGCTAATTGTAACCCGACCAGGAGGGCTTCGTATTCGGCCTCGTTGTTGGAGGCACGAAACCCGAATCTCAGAGCATATTCGAGCTGGATTCCGTCGGGGGTAGTCAAGATGATCCCGGCACCACTACCTTGCTGGTTAGAAGAACCATCGACATACAGTACCCAAGTAGGGATACTGAATTGCAATCCGGGCGGTAAGGCTGCAGGCTCGGGTTCTTCAACCGGGTCTTCAGGATACGTAAACTCGACCAAAAAATCTGCGACGGCTTGTCCCTTGATGGCCGTCCGCGGCCGGTAAGTCACCTCAAACTCCTCCAGTTCCAAAGCCCATTTAACGAGCCTTCCGGACGTGTCTGGCCGAGAGAGAATTTTGCGGAGTGGTTGATCGGTGAGTACTACAATGGCATGGGCCTGGAAGTACGGCCGGAGCCTTCGGGCAGAGGTAATGAGGGCGAAGGCCAATTTCTCGACGCGGGAGTATCGGCTCTCCGCCCCTTGTAGCGCCCGGCTGGTGTAGTACACTGGGAACTGTATCCCGTGCTCTTCCCGAATAAGTGCCGAGCTAACCGCCGATGATGACACTGCCAGGTACAGGAATAGTTCCTCTCCGACTGTAGGTGTCGTCAGTAGAGGAGGAGAGGTCAGGTACTTCTTGAGGTCCTGGAATGCCTCCTCACACTCCTCCGACCATTGAAAAGCTTTACGGAGGATTTTAAAGAACGGGAGGCACCGGTCAGTAGCTCGGGAGACGAATCTGTTCAGTGCGGCCACCCGTCCGGCTAGGCTTTGAACTTCCTTTGTTGACTTGGGAGACCGCATGTTGATGATAGCCTGGATTTTGTCGGGGTTTGCTTCGATTCCCCGTCTGCTGATTAGATGACCGAGGAATTTTTCGGATGAGACCCCAAAGGTGCATTTGGCCGGATTCAACCTCATCCTGAATTTTCTCAAATTGCTGAAGGCCCCGGCCAGATGCTCCAGGTGATCGGGTTCATCTCGGCTTTTGACCAGGAGATCGTCCACATATACTTCCATGGACTTTCCGATGAGGTCTCTGAACATGAAGTTGACCAGGCGTTGGTATGTAGCCCCGGCGTTCTTAAGGCCGAAGGGCATAACTCTGTAATAGTACGTGCCTTGGTCGGTGATGAACGTCGTCTTCTCTTCATCCCCGGGGTACATGCTGATCTGATTGTACCCCGAGTAGGCGTCCATGAACGAGAGGAGTGAGTGGCCTGCCGTTGAATCGACAAGGAGGTCTATCCTGGGCAGCGGATAACAGTCCTTGGGGCAGGCCTTGTTAAGGTCGGTGCAGTCCACACACATCCTCCATTTGCCGTTGTTCTTCTTGACTAGGACAACATTGGCCAACCAGTCGGGGTAGTGGACCTCCCGGATGGAGTTGGCTTTTAGGAGCTTCGCGACCTCCTCACTTACAGCTTTCTGTCTTTTAGGGGCCATGCCCCTTCGCTTCTGCTTTATCGGTCGGCAGTCTGGGCTGACATTGAGACGATGGGACATTACTCGGGGATCAATTCCGGGCATGTCCTCGTGACTCCAAGCAAAAACGTCCTGGTTTTGCCTCATGAACTGGATCAACTTTTCTTTCAAGGCGGGCTCCAATAGTGCGCCTATGTTGACCGTGCGGCTCGGGTGTTCTGGATCTAGCACAACTTGCTCCAATTCTTCCATAGGCCCGATCGCGTCCCTCTGGTCCCGGGGGTCCATTTCTTGGACGTTCAGTGATTCGGTGATTGTCCCCCGGCGCAACGAGCTGACATAACAACTTCGAGACGTAGTCTGGTCTCCTCGCAAGCATCCAGGTCCCTGGGGAGTCGGGAATTTCACGATCAAGCTGTATGTGGAGACAACTGCTCGGGCTCTGTTGAGGGTCGGCCTCCCAAGAATGACGTTGTAGGCCGATGGGGCCTCCACTATCACGAAATTGGTGAGCATGGAAACCTGCTGCGGGTAGGTCCCCATGAGAACTGGGAGTTCGATCGTGCCGAGCGGTTGAGTGCTGGAGCCGTTGAATCCGACCAGGGGAGTAGCCACTGGCTGGAGCCGGTCCCGGTCAATCCCGAGTTGGTCGAACGCCGCTGTAAACATTATGTCGGACGAACTGCCTGTGTCAACCAGCACCCTCTGGACCATATAGTTAGCTATAGAAAGCGTTACTACTAGCGGGTCATCATGGGGGCAGTGGAGGCCCTGGGCGTCGTCGGACGAGAACGTCAGAACATCGGCTGGTGAGGAGCCGGTGGATTGGACCTGCCATACATCCGCTCGGGATGCTCGGGCATGCCTCTTCCGCGCCGACTGAGAATCACCTCCGCCGGATGTTCCTTCGGAGATCACATTAATGTGGCCGAGTGGTGGAGGGGGCTGGCCGGGAGCTTGGGCTTCCAGTCGGGGCCGTCTATCCATTGTGACGAACTCGGCAAGATGCCCCTGCTCGATCAGCTTCTCGATGGCTATCTTTAACTTGAAGCAATCCTCCGTTTCGTGGCCGTGATCCCTGTGATAACGGCAAAACTTCTCCCGGTTTCTCTTACCGGGTGGGGCTTTGAGTTTAGCTGGCTGCGGGAGCAGCCTCTGTGTTTCTGCAGCGGCCATCACCTCATGTATGGGCCGGGAAAGGGGAGTAAAAGCTATTGGGGGCTGGCCCCTAACATCCCGCTGATCTTGCCTCGGCTTCTTTCCCGGACCCTTCTCTGATCCCTCGCGCTTGCGCTTGGCTTGCGGGGATTCGTCTCCCGCCTGGCTGGCGCATTTCGCCTTCAAAAATTCTTCGGTGTCTATATACTTCCCAACTCTTTCCGAGAGTTCCACCAGGGTGGCCGGTCGATTTCGATGAAAAGACGTGGCCACCTTGGTGTGTTAAACTCCTGAACAGAAGGCCATGATCGTGGCCGTCTCATTGAGGTTGCGGATCAGGAGCCTCTGCTGGTTGAAACGATCCACATAATCCCTTAAAGATTCACCCTTCTGCTGCTTGACGGCTAGCAGCTGGGTATCTGGTTGGGAGCGGTCTAGCATCCCGACAAACTGGCTGATGAAGAGTTTGTTAAGGGCTTTGAAGTTGTCGACCGTCCGGGGCTTCAGGGCATGGAACCACTGTGCGGCTTATCCCTTGAGAGTACTAGGGAAGGCCAGACACAGCAACTCGTCTATCGTAGTGACCAGTGCCATCTGCGCCTTATAAGTGCGGATGTGGTCCACCGGACTCCCCTTGCCGTCATACGAGCTGAGGTGAGGGGGTTTGAACTTCCGCGGAATTGGAAATTGCGCCACCCGGATAGTGTAGGGCGACTCCGTTTCTGTATTTGTGAGGTCGTGGCCGGACTTGCGGTTCAGCCTCTCGATCTGGTGCTGCAACTCCTCAACCTGGGCCTTGACGTCCGTGTGCCCGGTCCTCCTTTCTGTGTCCGAGTGGTAGGTAGGATCAGATGACGAGGCCTCATCCTCAAAGCGCGTCGACCTCGGGGATAACACTCGGTTGTGGGTCCGGGATAGTCTGTGCCTGAGATCCCCCCGGCTCAGGACGGGTGGATCATTGACAGACTCCCGGGCTTTGCGTCCGGGCGCTTCTCCCCTCGCAGCTCGTCTCCGCTCAATGAGGATCCTGGCATCCTCCACGCGGCGCGCTCGGCGAGGGACGTACCGAGGTCCCCTCTGCGAGCGCTTGGTAGCGTGGCTGCGTTCTCCCTCCGGATGACGTTCGCGATCCGGTTGGGACACTGGAGCAGATCGGGTTTTTCCACGCGTCCGAACGGGCCCCTGGCTGGGAGCGCTCTTCTCGGGCCGCTTTCCCGACGAAGGGCTCTTCTCATGGTCCCCAACCGCCTTTTCGTGCTGGGCCATAAGTGCCTCTATTTGTTGTTGTGTTCGGTGCTGGCCCTCCAAGAGTTGCTCCAGCGCCGCCGTGACCTGGTCAGTGGTCATGGAGGTAGCCTGCGGCTCGATCTGCAGGTCTTCCTGACCGGCTGAATCAGCGGTTTTCTTACCCTTCTTCGGCGGCATATCGATCAGTCAAAGATTTTTGTTAATGAAAAAACTGTGTCTTTCCCACAGACGGCGCCAAACTGATGATGCCGAAAATTGGTAAGGGTAATCCAGACAGAAAATAAAGCCACAAAAGATTTGTGTGTGGTTCGGTCCCGTTAACGAGGTGGCCTACGTCCACGGGTGCGTCTGTGCGCGTCTCACTAGCAGATCACCGGCAGGCCTGGTGAGCCAACAATGGTGGGCGGCACTACCAGTAATACCGGCCGGGTATATGCGTGTAAATGGTGAGTTCTCTAGTACAGGCTTGTATGCTTAGAGAGTTGATCGTCTGATCCTCTTTGAGAGGGCTGGTGGGCTCTTTTATAGGTGCAAGAGTCCACCCTTACATGGTAAGCTTATTAGATTAGGAAGCCTAACCTAATCACAATGGATTTGTACAATGTTTGGAAAGTTTCCTAAGTGGTTTAGGAAACCATTGATTCTTCTTGATAGAGTCATGGCTGTATAAGGAAACAGTTCGGAAACATAACTGATGCCGCATCTCTTGAGGCCTCACCACGACCGCCCGGGTATCCCGGTCAGCAACAGCAGGACTCCTCGGGAGCGTGGGCTCCACGCCTCAAATCCGGTTTTCCCGGGCCATTGGTTGAACACGTGGCGGTTGATCAATTACAGAATATTTCTTGACATATCAGAAATTAATATTTTACTGGTAAAGTAGGTTAGCATTTCACATAGGACTTGGGTCACAAATCTCATGAAAAAAAAAAAAAGACCAGAAGTTGAATTAGTGGCAACAATGAAGCATCAAATAATTCCTTTTGAGCTGGGTCGGGCATACACGGATTGATTTTTGAAAATTATTATTATATATATATATATATTTTCTAAAAAAAAGTATATTTTTATATTTAAGTCCCCCTTTTAAATCAAAAACTCTCTATTTTACACTTAAAACCCCCTCTTAAGCATAAAACATTCAATATTTTGGTCTCAATTTATAGTAACAATGTGTCATTTTAGTGAATATTTGGTGTTAATCAGTATTAAGTTTTCTAATTGCTTTCATTCGTCCAAAACATATGTACTAATAGACCCAAAAAAATCATAACTCCAATTTTCTACATTCGTCCCTGCTTTTAAGTCAAGATCAGTTGAACTATGACAATATTCTAGACTACCCTACGTTTTTCTTCCCTTTAAACGAAACAAGTAAAAAGTTATCCACTTATTACATAAAAGTTATATTACACTTTCACCTCTCAAATTAGGAGTCAAGTTAGAATTAGCTTCCTGTGATTTCCATTCCAACACATTTTCTCAGATTAATTGCATTTTGCACCCTTAAAGTTTAGGTAGTTTTGTACTTTGCACCCTAAAATTTTAAAGTTGGCACTTTGATCCCTTAAGTTTCAGAAATATGGCAAATATGTTCAAATAGTCCTTTAGTGACGAATGATTTTTTCACTAAATATAAAAAATTTCGTCGCAAAAAGTCTTGGGAGGACTAAAGTGCAACTAATCTCAAACTTTAGGGACCAAAGTGCCAAACTTGAAATTTTAGACTGCAAAGTGCAAAACTATCCAAACTTCAAGGGAGCAAAGTGCAATTAACCGTATTTTCTTTCATCTTAATTTACAAGGACTTGTTTAACAAAGAAATCAACTGTAAATGACAAGAAAACTATTATACCCTCAAGTCCTCCAAAGTTTTAAAATGCACTTTTAACTAATATCCACCGAAGTCGATCCCACTCTCACTACATATGAAGAACCACTGTTATAATTGATGAACCTAAGTTTTGGCGATGTAGATTGACACATTGGTTAAGGGTCTCCATGCCCACGCACACATATACATATATCAATATATACATATCCACCCAAATAAGGGTCTAACATGAGCAGTCCGATTTTATCAAGGGAGATGCTAATGCCAAAGCACAATGTGCTAATGTCAAAGCACAAAGTGTCACTAAAACTTTTAGTGACACTTTGTGCTTTAACATTAGCACATTGTGCTTTGACATTAGCACTAGCCTTTATCAAAACTTGAATGAAGAAGAGAGTAAAATAGCCAATAAGAAAATGTGACCGATGATCATGTGGCCAGTTTCGGTCCATATAATGGGTGCATTATTAACGGAGGGGGTCTATTTGACAAATGTCTAAAGTAGAAGGGATAAGTATTATAATTTAAACTATAGGGGTCAAACCAAACTTGACTCTAAGTTGAGGGGATAAATGTGTAATATATAAATTCGTGGTAATTTCTCACCAGAAGCATCATAGTGTCAGTGTTGTCAAACTTACCTCACATATGTGCAGTCAAACGCCATTACTAAAAGCAGGTGATATTAAAAAGAAAGTGCACAACCAATGGTGATTGGTGGAAAAATAAACACAAAATTAAGATGACTTCTCTTTCCAGGTCTGCATTGACCCAAGTGTCAATTATCCTAATCAAGTTTTCTAAGTCAGTCTTCTAGTACTAAATTAATTACAGCATTAGACTATGTTTGATATTATTTCACATCCCAATCCGTCCAGGCGGAGTGCGACACGTGGAATAAGACTATACGCGCCCCAAACTAGACCAAATAGCAAGAAAATAGTAAATAAGCATCATTAAATAGCTTTGCTGTGACAAAACAGACCCAAGGGCAAAATGGTCTTTTAAAAAAGATTGTAAAATTTTATATCAAGCGAAAAATCTTTGAGTCCTGATTTCAACGCATAAAAAAAGGCGCGTGAATCCGAGTTTTCTAGAAAGAGTTCTGCACATTTTTGTAAAAGTCAACGTAGTGTGAAAATATAAGCGGATCGATCCACCCTTTGTACCCAGATTGATCCGATTTGACATTTTCACGCAAAATGTCCTCCCACAAGTCCGGATCGATCCGCCCTTTAACTAGAATCGATTTGGGTTCTGCAAAACTAAATTTTGCTACTTAAAACCCTTGTTTTTCAAGTCTAAACATACCAAACTCAAACTAAACTTCTTGGAACTTAGGAAAAACATTTCAAACACATACTCAAGCTCTTCCAAACATTAAACATGTTGGAAACAATTTCCAATCGCAGCGGAAAATTGCTTTGAAAAATTTTAGAGCGGATCAAAAGCTTATTCGATTACATATGATAATGGGTGAAAACAATATAAATTCACTTTTGAGATCTGTTGGATCCTTTTTGAGAACTCTTCGTGTCCTTCTTTCCTAGCAGTCTTCACCTCTATGATTTCAAGATGCACACCAGGAAGCTAGGGTTTATGTGGGTAACCCTAAGGAAGAAGATAACTTAGAGAGTGTATTTTTCTAATAATGTCAAAGCCACTAAAATGGCCCGCCCCCTTTACTTTTATATATAGTTATAGACCATCTATAACACTCTCTAACCCTAGTCATCTTATCCATGCGTCCAAACACCTGTTAAGCTAGAGATGGGACTTCTAGGGTTCATTAACCTGGCTAAACTAAAACTGATTTCCATCCAACTCAACTCTTAAGTTTAGAAAATTATTTTAGTAAATTATTGTTAGCCTTAAGGTTTATTAAGGCATATTTAATTATGTTTTGATGATGTCAAATATGCTATGATAATTACATGATTCATATTGATTCATTCATTGTTATTATCATAGTCATTTTCATGCTCATATATAATCTCATGTATTAATATTGTATCAATGTTTTAACATCTTTGTGTGCATGAGATTCAATTGGTGTAGATCAAGATTACAAGGAGCTCAACAAGGATCAATCTTGAAGACTTGAAGATATTTCATCCTTGGTTGAAGTCTAGGACCATCATTGTAAGGCATCTTGATCTCACACTCATAGGGGCTCAAACAAACTCTAAAAGTTAAAGTTTTGGAAATAAATTTTAAGAGGATCTTCTTTAAAGAAATGCCCCAACTAATTGAAGAATAATTAGATGTTGAGTTTTATATGGTTGGAAAGGTATTTGAATCTAGTTTCCAAAACATCAAACGGATCGCAAATCCGATTTTTGTAGAGGAAGTTATGGCCATTTTAGTGGAGATGTGTCAGTCTGCCAAACAGGGAGGGGCAGTCGACTGAAGGCCCGATGCAGTCGACCGAATTGAGCAGAATGAAAAACAGAACCCTCTGTAAACACATCTCAGTCGACTGCTTCAAGGACCAGTCGACTGCTTCATGTTCCAGTCGACTGAAGCGACCTGAAAAGGCATAACGGCTAGTTTTTAAAGGGGCTTTTAATTACCAAACTTGCCACCAACGGCTATAATCTTTCTTGGCCTATAAATACATGTTTTCCCACACCATTTTATGTTGATCAATCTATTGGAAAACATCTATTTCAATCACACAACTTGTTGATTCTTAATCTTTCACAATTGAGCCCTAATTGTGTGAGTTTATCAATTTGCTCTAGCTTTCAATTGTAATCTTTGAGAGAGTGAATTGTAGTGAGCTTTAAATTGTATTATCCACTCTATAAAGAGAGTTCAATATCTATCAAATCAATTGTAAAGGTTGAGGGTTAGTAACCCTTGTATGCAAAGAAGAGGTGTTCTTCTTTGGGAGAGATCATAGGCTCTTGTAACGGTTTGGTGCACACCCGTAAGTGCTCCGGGAAACGGTTTGGTCTACACCCGTAAGTAGATCGGATTAAGGAATCCTCAAGAGGTGTTCTTGAGGGGTGGACGTAGGCCGCGGGGTGCGATTGCCGAACCACTTGAAAAATCGGTTTGCAAGTTTCTCTTCCCTTCTCTCTTTACTTAATTGCTTGTGATTGTTTTTTAATTTGCAATTTGTTTTAAAAGGTTAATTTTCGCTAAAACCTTATTCACCCCCCCCCCCCCCCCTCTCTAAGGTTTCCACTTTTGGGCCAACAATTGGTATCAAAGCCTCGGCTCTTCTCTTTTCAAAAGTCTTTGAAAAATTTTGAGTTAAGATCCATGGAAACTACATATTTTGGGGTAAATTCTAAACCAACCTCAATTATTCAATCTCATGATTATGATGAACTTCAAAGTGCATTTGAAGAATTACACGAGGAGTTGGAAAATTTGGGAATCAAATATATAACTCTTAAAAAGAATTTTTTCAAACTTTCAAATGAGTTAAATAATTTGAAATCCCAAAATGAATCTTTGAAGATTGAAAATGAAAAACATGTTTTAAAAGCACAATCTTCAAATGAGCTTGAAAAAGAAAATTTGGAGTTGAAAAAGCAATTAGATGAGTTAAAATCTCAAAATGAAATTTTGAGAAAAGAAAAGCTTGTTTCAACCAATCAACCTTCAAGTGAACTTATTGAAAAGGAAAAGGTTGAATTGAGAAAGGAGGTGGATGATTTGACAAAAACTTTGGCCAAGTTTACCCAAGGTGAACAAAATTTGAATATGCTTTTGGGTAAACAAAAATGTGTTTTTGATAAGGCCGGTTTGGGATTTAATCCCACATTCAAGGAAAAGAAGTACAAAAACTTCTTTGTAAAGTCCACATCCTCTACTACAAATTCTCAAAATGCTCACAAGAATTTCTTTGCTAAAGCATCAATCTCAAATGAGACCCTTCCCCATGTAACATGTCATTATTGTATGAAAAAGGGGCATGTTAATTTTAAATGTTCATTTCGAAATAAAATTAACATGGTTTGGGTTGTGAAGGGAGCCTCTCCTACCACCTCGGCAAATGGAGCATCCAAGAAATGCTTGGACAAAGGTTAAGTATTGATTTGGTAATGGTAGGTTAGTAGGTAATTTTGTTTTGATTTGTTTTCATCATCCTACTTAAATTTTTTTTGATTTCATATCATACTCTTATTTGTTTCAAATCATCATGCTCTTGATATTGCTTATTTGAAAAATGATGATATGCTTTTGTTTTATTAGACAAAGTTTTAAGAATGATTAGACCAAATGATGTTCTGTGAATCATTCAAATTTTTGCTGCTGAACTGTCATTTTTTTGAACTGCTGAACAAAGCAGTCGACTGGTACCCCGACACAGTCGACTGATTCAGGTGTGAAGCTTTGAATTTTTTGATTCTGCATTGTTAAGTCGACTGTGGCGTCGACTGCATTGATGCTTTAAACTCTCTGCCTAGGGACGTCGACTGATCCGACTGTATGTTTGTTTTTTCTTTGATTTTGAGTTCTCCAACTTTATTATTGGTGTCTTTTGGGAGAATATGCTCTCTATTCATATCTTTTAGTATCCTTTATCATTGCACATACTTAGGGGGAGCACTTTCATGTATTCATTTGCTCACATGTGGTTATATTTGTTTATTTTTTGGTATCATTTTGGACTTTTGATTTGTATGCCTATTGTGAGGGGGAGCTTTGCATTTTATCCCCAAATCTTTTTTATAATGTCAAAGGGGGAGAAATATGAGAAGTATTGGGGAGATGTATTAGGGTAGTTATCATTCATGTTCTTCAACATTTGATATCCATTATGAATGATAATATGAAAATGACCAAATGTGCCTGTATTGGTATATCCTTCATTGGTTGTTTGCCATCATCAAAAAGGGGGAGATTGTTAGCCTTAAGGTTTATTAAGGCATATTTAATTATGTTTTGATGATGTCAAATATGCTATGATAATTACATGATTCATATTAATTCATTCATTGTTATTATCATAGTCATTTTCATGCTCATATATAATCTCATGTATTAATATTGTATCAATGTTTTAACATCTTTGTGTGCATGAGATTCAATTGGTGTAGATCAAGATTACAAGGAGCTCAACAAGGATCAAGCTTGAAGACTTGAAGATATTTCATCCTTGGTTGAAGTCTAGGACCATCATTGTAAGGCATCTTGATCTCACACTCATAGGGGCTCAAACAAACTCTAAAAGTTAAAGTTTTGAAAATAAATTTTAAGTGGATCTTCTTTAAAGCAATGCCCCAACCAATTGAAGAATAATTAGATGTTGAGTTTTATATGGTTGGAAAGGTATTTGAATCTAGTTTCCAAAACATCAAACGGATCGCAAATCCGATTTTTGTAGAGGAAGTTATGGCCATTTTAGTGGAGATGTGTCAGTCTGCCAAACAGGGAGGGGCAGTCGACTGAAGGCCCGATGCAGTCGACCGAACTGAGCAGAATGAAAACAGAACCCTCTGTAAACACATCTCAGTCGACTGCTTCAAGGACCAGTCGACTGCTTCATGTTCCAGTCGACTGAAGCGACCTGAAAAGGCATAACGGCTAGTTTTTAAAGGGGCTTTTAATTACCAAACTTGCCACCAACGGCTATAATCTTTCTTGGCCTATAAATACATGTTTTCCCACACCATTTTATGTTGATCAATCTATTGGAAAACATCTATTTCAATCACACAACTTGTTGATTCTTAATCTTTCACAATTGAGCCCTAGTTGTGTGAGTTTATCAATTTGCTCTAGCTTTCAATTGTAATCTTTGAGAGAGTGAATTGTAGTGAGCTTTAAATTGTATTATCCACTCTATAAAGAGAGTTCAATATCTATCAAATCAATTGTAAAGGTTGAGGGTTAGTAACCCTTGTATGCAAAGAAGAGGTGTTCTTCTTTGGGAGAGATCATAGGCTCTTGTAACGGTTTGGTGCACACCCGTAAGTGCTCCGGGAAACGGTTTGGTCTACACCCGTAAGTAGATCGGATTAAGGAATCCTCAAGAGGTGTTCTTGAGGGGTGGACGTAGGCCGCGGGGTGCGATTGCCGAACCACTTGAAAAATCGGTTTGCAAGTTTCTCTTCCCTTCTATCTTTACTTAATTGCTTGTGATTGTGTTTTAATTTGCAATTTGTTTTAAAAGGTTAATTTCCGCTAAAACCTTATTCACCCCCCCTCTAAGGTTTCCACTTTTGGGCCAACAATTATCAACTCCACTATATGACAATAATTGAACTCCAGATTTAATAAACATATTTACCTTAAGATAAAACCTAGACTTGTATAATAAAATACAGTGACATTCCTCTACCAAACGTATTCGTAATTATCTCTAGGATTAGTGTATCAACTATACTGTCAACCCGGAATTAATTACTTCTTATTATCCTTGAGCCCCAGTCACTTCTCATAAATTACTGAACATGACAACAACGGCTTGCTGACAAGACTGCAGTTCTCAGTAATTAACCCAATGACATTCTCAAGGGAATACTTACTCTCTATAGAGGGTAGATTCCATCTTGACAACTAGTGTTCACAATACTGTTCACTTAATTACCCAAGATATCCAGGTGTTGATCTGTGTAGACCTCACTGATTGATAAGTCAAAATAATCAAGTCAACAACTTGTGTTCACAGTTAGCTCAGGATTAAGAACATATGTCATATACAAGTTTGAGTACCTATTAACCTATGACAGCTTATTGTTAATAGATTTAACTCAACGTCCGTCAATGCACCAAATGCATTAGCACATTAACTCAGAGTCACTACTCTAATGATTGAGACTTTTCATTCCACTAAATGGAAGTTAATGTGCTACAGTCTAAACCTGATAAGCTATCCATACTTATCATTAACTGTGACAATTTTTAACAACTGCCAGTGATGATTTATATCTCCTATGTGTCAATCCAATAAACACAAATAAATCTGACAATATTGTTAATGGATAAACACACCAAACCATTCAACTCATGAATAACAAATATCTGAATATGTAAAGATGCTCATAAATATACGAATCATAGATGTCTGATTACAATAACTAACTGGTTTGAGGGCATAATCCCAACAAAACAAGCATGTAAAAACACCATCATCACTTTATAGAATATAAATTCAACCTCATTTGGACAAATCAAGCAATCAAACTCTTACTTTTGACAAAACTAGTATTAGCATAAAAACTAGTTGGAAATAAGTTTAATACCCTTACAAAACCACTTGTTCAAACCAAAATACAATTCTTTTACAACTCAAGTTGAAATCAAGTTCTATTTTACAAGTACAACATTGACCAACATAACTCCCAACTCAAACCCAACTTCATATCTTACAACATGAGTTCAAAAACTCAAACAACTTAAACTCAATGGGAAAAACACTCAGCATACCAATAAGCTCCAAACCACATTCTAAAGTATTAAAAGTTGGTTCTTAATATTTTACAACTTACAAAAGAAGTTTGCAATCCAAGTACATCTAGTTCCCCCAACAAAAGCATTTACAACCACAACCCTACAAACATGAGTTCCAACTTTTTCAATGCTAACATAATTACAAGCCTATAAACATATAAACAAAAGGATACTCCGCTCGGATTCTCGATCATTTCCTTCCCTCATCACGATCCGTATCTGCGGTGATTATTCAATAACCACACAGAAAATAATTTTGTTTTAAGCGTACGCTTAGTGAATAGTTTAACCGTGCCATTAGAGTATGAAATGTGCATATGCAATATTTAACAACACAACGATATACCAGTCGCCGGTATGTCAAGTAACTAATCACCATCGCAACGGAACCAAGTTTCTAGGCCTTTTCTCAATTTAACGTCGCATATAGCGAAAAACACACTCTCACGTGACCGTAGTCAAATAATTGTGGTCATCACCACCGTCCTCTTTTCTTGAAGAAATTATCGTCCCGTTAATACGAGATAAATAATGGTGATCATCACTTGACATCCATTGACTCATATAAGTACATAAACAAATCATCATACCAACATAGAAATTTTAGCAAATTTGACATATTTGGCTTCAATTAACACATGCTTTCCTACTAATTCAAGAACTAAACATTCTATTGTAATCAATAATCACATAAGCATCATTTAACACCCAATTTAGAATTAGAGAGTACTCACCTCACAAATTACTCCAATTAAAGCCTAGAAACCCTGAATTCCTTGTAAATATTAGCCCTAACTATCTCTGGTGATAATCCTACATGTAAATATCATGTATATGTATCGTTACCTTAAAGAGAATTAAGGAAAAACGTCAACGTAACTGAAAAACGAAGGTATATAAATGATCCTCTCACCTTCACAATTCTGAATATGGCTTCGGTTCGCAAAACGTGTACTGACGGCGACGAACGACGTGGTGACGGCGAATCTCCTGTTATGGTCGAACTTCTCCTCTCCTGTATCTATGTTTTTCTTGTTTTACAATGAAGATGATGAGTCATAATAGAGGTGCCATCCTCTTAGGCTTCCTAGCCAAACTTTTGCTTATTTATATTTACATCCCCCAACATTTCTTAAAGCTTATTATGAAATCCCCTAAGCAATTATATTAACTTCCCAATATCTAAGTGGGTATATATCTCTGTCACGTGTGTGTCCCAAACGTGGTCTCATATATTTGTGAAGTTGCTAATTAACCTACCTGTTATGAATCTGGTTCCAATTCACCCTCACATGGGTACCCAAATTGGCAAAGATCGCAACTAACAATAAAATATTAAAGCAATTAAACAAATATTTATTTAATCACATAAATGCAATTAAATGCAATTTACCCAGTCTGGACCTCCCAATGGTCCCATTTCATATATGTCCAACTGTACTCTTTTCGGAACACTTATCACGTCGGGGTAACTGGAACTTACCTAAATTATCACATGCTATTAATTATACTAATTAATACATGCAAAGCAGATATTATCTCATTTCTCCGGGTACAGGTATTACACAATAAGTAGAGAAGATCCATTAAAAATGTAGTAATGGATTAGGTTTATAGACCTGGCATCGCCGTCTCAAATATGTGTCGCTGTTAAGGACTACACTTCAAGCGTCTCTTTGGGCATTTTATGTCCTGTTTAGAGATACTATTGGTACATCTATGCGATTCATATATGCCACATAAACATACATGTATACGTGGACAAATCTCACTTTAAAATAGTAAAAAAAAAAAAACACTATCCAAGGAAAGCAAAATGGACACCAAGTAAAAAGATGAGTAGTTTTTTTTTTTTTTTTTTTTTTTTTAAATGTGGCAAATTAGTCTAAAAGTGAGTTGCACTTCCGCGTTATCTTCTTTTAAGTGGGACACAGAATAAGTTCCCCAAAAATTATTGTAACTATCGTAATTATTTTGTTAACCCCTTTCCTAATGGTATAATGCAGTTGTAAATAATTTTATTTGACTCGTGGAAGAGCAAGGTGGCTCTGCATGAGTGGGCCTTTCTCTAATAAATGTTCCATAAGTTCTCAAGTGTAAATGAAAATTATGAACGAATGCAACTAGGTTAGAAATACCCATATATCTAACTATCTAACAAGTGGGATTTAGTGAACCAATGTTTGAGGTATACAACCCAAAAGAACTTAAGAAGAGTGTTTGGAGAACGTTTGGGGATGGGATTTGAACCATAAGCTCATTTACGGAAGGAAAAAAACTTCAGTATAATTCTTTTCGCAAATTTTTGTTATCCACATCATATGAACAATAAAAACAGTTTTGTCAAAACTGTAATTTCACACTGCTTTTAATGAGGTTCTATTTTTAACTTTTTTTTTACAAAAAGTCAATTTGTAGAATGCTCATCTGAGAAGCTCCCAAATCTACCTTCTCAAAATCAAAATTTTAAATTGCCAAGTCAAAACGTACTGTCATTAAAGTCCACAACAGTGAATTACATTATTGTCCTTCATTTTTACAAGCTAATTCTGAGAGTATTTTTACTCATTCAATATTTGCTCACTTAAATACCCCAATGGATAAATATATAGGACCCACCACTTTTTATTTTTTATTTATCCTCATTTTGCTCATAAAAAAAGTACTCTACATACTCACCCCACGAGTAATGCTAGATGCACAACAAAAATGCACAACCAAATGCACAACTAGTTTAAAATTGTTGGACATCGTGCTAAAAAAACTGTACACCCTTTTTTTGTCTTTTTGTGTGTACAAACTTTTCAGCACGAAGTCCAACAATTTTAAGCAAGTTGTGCATTTGGTTGTGCATATTTTTTGTGCATCTAGTATTTCCGTTCACCCAATAGGGTGCTTGAATGAGCAAAATGATCTCAATTGATATTAGTATCATTTTTTTCTCAAATGGACCCCACTTATGACTTCCTAGCTCCATAAATAGTAACTGCAACTTCAACATGAGGAACTTGTTTACTTTAGCAAAAAAAAATAAAAAAAAAACTTTCAACATAAAGAAAGTTTTTATTTTTAATTTTTTTTTTAACGAGGACAGATTCCCCAGCTTATCCTCCGTAGCTTCGGGATCAGTAACTACAGTCGTTTATCGGGCTAGAACTAGGGATAAACCCCAGGCACGTGCATCGATCCCACAACACACCCACCAAATAAATCAAGGAGGCAAGTTAGCGGTAGGAACTGAACTCACACCATGTTGGACATTGTCCATCTTGAAATTTATCACTCCAACTAGCTTACACAATCCCTGGAGAGTTTCGAACCCCTGACCTCCCTTAGGGAAGCCAAAAGCCTGGCTAAATCCCTTATATTTACCCATATAAAGTCACACCCAATATCAAGCGGGTAGAACACCCCTACCTTAGTCCGCCTACCACTGGATTACAGGAGAGTTGGTTATAACATGAAGAAAGTTACATAGAGTACAACAGTAGAACACAGAGTAGAACAGTAGAAGTGAACTGCTGAAGCTCCAAACCGAAAATAAAAGAAAATAATAAAAAAAAATTGTAAAACATTAAGAAAGTTACTGTCGGTTTTACATTTTTTTCGCAAATTGTTTTTTCTGTTTCAAACTATAGCAGATTACTTCTACTGTTCTACTCTGTGTTTTCTATGTTTCTTCTCAACTCAAGTATTATTAATACAAAAAATTTAAAGATACGGTTCAAAATGTATCATACATCTTAGTGATTTTGGTGCTAAAATGGGATAACTTGGTGGTAGAATATAGTAATATTAGAAAAAAGTGATTTTCAAAAGAAATATAATTTTTTCAAAAATAAATTGATTTCTAAAGTTACATCCATTGGCACCAAGTTACAATGTTTTGACAGTGATAACCAAGTCCCTTGTGGCCGAGTGGTAAGCTTCTTGGGTGTACTACCCAAGAGGTTTAGTGTTCGAGTCATGGGGAGCGTGGCCACTGGAGTATTCACCCTGCGCCTCCAGGCCTCGGGGGATTAGTCGAGGTGCACGCAAGCTGGCCCGGACACCCCCGATTACCAAAAAAAAAAAATGTTTTGACAGTGATGTCAAACTATTGTAACTTGAATGTATGATGAATCATAGAAGATTCCAATACATATTTTTTAAAAAAATTATTTGCCTATAAATTAGTGGTAGAAGCGGCGTCTAGGGTGCGGGAAGAGGTCTTCGATGATGACCTAAAAAGAGAATAATTGTGTGAAAAAGTTCTGCCATTGGAACTCTTAATAATGGAAGATGTGTATTACTGGTGTTTTAAATTCTTTATTGCTGTTGTCCAAGTTCCTAATGCTTGAATATATCCCCTGCAAATGCAATGAATTCTTATAGGCTGTTTTCATTTTATACTTGGTATCAAAGGCCACTCTGCATATGAAGTTAAGCATAATCTTTATGAAGAGGGTCACTGTTGGGCACCCTTGTGTTCCTTTATTTCACTATACAAAGAATTTCTGGTTTCACACACACTCTGAGAACAGGGTACTGATATTGTAAGTTCCATTCCTAGAGAATGTCAAATTCCAAAATAAAAAATATTTCTTTTTATTACAAGGGGAATGGGTGAGGTCGAACACTCGATCCATACAATGGAGGGCTCTAGGACCTAGTTCGATATCAAACGAGCTACATTCACTTTACTTTAATATTTCTTAATTAACTATGATCCATCTTTTTAAATATTGTTAAATATATTTTACACTCATGTGGTTGGATACTTTTTCATCTTCGTGTATTTCAAAAGTTGACACTTAACTTATGTGTGTTAAGTGCAAATTCTAATGGTGTTAATTTTTAACTTGGAATGTCATATATAGCCTTCATTTTAGTCACAACCACATCGTTAAATGTCAGCTTTTAAACCATAGTGTGAAGTGAAAATGGTTCTAACCATTGAGAGTAAAATGTTTCATTCTTGATATTATGAAAATTTTGGCATGTCTAAAAATTTAAATAGAGCAACTACCTAGCCTAGTTGGTTAAAGGGCACTTCATGCCACGCTCTTCTTGGTTAAAGGGGTAGGGTTAACCAAGGGGCAAGGTTCGAACCCTGCCCCCCGACCCCGGCACTTGTGTCCTTGCATGAAACCGTTGCACCGAGAGATAAAAAAAAATTAAAGTTATGTTTAAAAAAAAAAATTATAAAAAAATTAATTAATTCAAATTCAAAGGCACCTGGCTTCAAATGCGCAGTTTTGAGAAGTTGCGGAAAGGTGCTGCAGTCAAACGGCCCCAAAGGAGGTCCAAGCGCTGCTTAATACAAATGCCTAAAGAATTAAGTTTAACGACATTTTCCACCATAACCTAGCTTAAACTCTCTCTCTCTCTCTCTCTCTCTCTCTCTCTCTCTCTCTCTCACACACACACACACACACACACACACACAGCAAACTTTAGTCCTCCTTTTTCATGCATTGATCTGAGTAAACTTTTGATATGAGGTAATTGATAATGCAGGTGGACTCAAATATACCAATACCATTAGCTGCTCAATGATGACAGAAGATAATGGAAAATGGGAAAAGAAAAGGTCTTCCATGGCACAGTGAATAATGGGAGACATTTGTGCTTATAATTCACCATCTCTCTTGTACTAGTTCTTCTGTATCCTAGGATAATATCCTGTGGATATTCCATCCGGGTTTATTTAAAATTTGTGGAAAATCTGCTGCACCTTAATTGTTAGGATTTCCTCAAATCCTTGATTTATTACGGATTCACCGAATCTTGATTTTTACCAAAAGCCAATTCAAATCCATTGTTCCACTTATAAACTCATGTGGAATCTCTAAAGCCACCTGAAAGCATCTTCCTTTAGGTCCAAGGCATCGTAGTTATGTTTTTCTCATATTGAGCACTATAAATACATGGGTCATAATCTCATTGTCTAAATACACATATACATACACACACACACACACACACACACACACACACACACACACACACACATATTTATATAGGGAGAGAGAGAGATGAGAGAACATACCTCAATCACCTGGCAATGGAATTCTCCAATCCCTTTTACCTCTTTGGCACCTTAGCTGTAATGTTGCTACTTATCGCCTGTTCATATCGAAAAAGGACTGCCAACTCATCAAATGTGGCCGGAGAAATCCTCGAAAGCCCATACCGTACACCGAGCTTGACACCAACCCAAAGATTGTCGTGATCATAGCTGGAGATGACAAACCAACCTACCTTGCCACCCCGATCTCTTCTTCAGCCAACCATTGTGGGTGTGATTATGGATGATCATTGAAGAATTTACAGCATAGGCCTACCAAAGATACTTTGCTCTCGTTAGCTAGTAAAAGATTAGAGACTTGTCTTTCATTAGTTCTTTAGCTTCACTGATCTTCTTTCTTCTCTGTACCGTTCTGGAGTTTTCAGGACTGTAATTTTCTGAGCCAAGCAAATTTTTTTGCCTATTACAGGGCCTTTTCCGTTCCTTCTCCTTTTATTCTAATACTAGCAACAGTTTTCAACTATGTGAGACACTTATGTCTTATAGTCTTATAGAAGCAAAATTTAAGAAAAGACACCCCAGGTCTGGAGAGAACTTCCATTCTAAAAACCCTCTCATGACATTGCAATAGATTCTTTCTCCTGCAACTTCTAAAGCTTCAAAATATTTTCATTAAGTTTGTTACTATTCGGTTCATTTATCAAGTTCTCAATCAAGCACAAGGCATTAATTTATGCACATGTCGTCTCTAAGCGGGGGATTTCCCAAATTTACAAATCTAAGGACACGGGGACAACGAAATAAATCCATAATCTTGTTGCGTTTCTAAGATATAAGAATGTTTTTATATATTAATACGAATTTACACGAGCGTTTGTCCATTTTGAAAGAACTTTACAGTAAACAGATGGTCACTAAAGACTTTCATACAAGTTTCTAACAAGCTTCTTGGAGGGTGTCCAATGAGAAGTGACGGACACATATTCTATGTCCTTGTCCAAGTGTTGAGGGAGGCATGGGTACTTCAACCTACTAAGAAAGTGTCCATGCAACAATGCTTAGTAAACTGATAAACTTGGCAAGACACCTAAGGTTATACTTCTGATATACATGCCCATAGTTAGTGTTCACAGCTTATCGCAGTATTAAAAAGTGTCCAAACGCCCCCTAACTATATTTGGTGTAATTGCACTTCAATTTGTCGAACTTTAAGAACAAAAGAATTGCAAAAACAGTGATTGGACAACACTAACTGATCCAAGTGAACACTTTATGGCCTCTTTTCCCCTTTTGATGGTTCAAATGTAACTCCAAAAGCAAGATGTTTTAAATGCTGAATTAAGTACAAGTTTCAATGCTTAGTGAGGATACAGTAATCAAGGAACGTGGACAGGGCGACTTGGAGATGCTTAAACATTAAAAAAATAAAAATAAAAATTAAATTTGACAAAAGGCCTTAGCAAAGTGCACAGTGGAACACATATGTGCTCACTGCTAATAATTAGACATAGCTTTAAAAAGTTTCTTTTGGAGGAGATATATCCGTCGGATATTCTCTTACAAACCAATGTTTGTATATGAACACATTTGATATCATGATGTCGGATTTGAAAATCCATTATTTATCCAACACAGGACAATAACACTGCTACATGGTTGTGTGCCTGTTTGGTTTGTGGATTTTGACTCTTTGGTTCATGGACTTAGCGAGGGAAAAAGGGGGGGAAAACATGGAATAAAAACTTTCTTTTTTGGTTAATAATGACAATGGTGAGGGACATAGGAAGGAAAAGAAAATATGGTGAAACATAAATCAAGATTTTCAATTTTGTGATTAACTTTCCTTCCTTTTTTTAATTAAAAAAATTCCATTTGAATTTTGAAAATTTTTAATTTCTAATGATTTAAGCCTGGAGGAGAACAAAAGGGAAAACCTATTTCCTGATCATTTTCCTTTCCTTCTCTTTTTCCTTCTCTAAATCTGCAAAACAAACGGAGCCTTAGCCCTTAGGAATGAAACAAAGGGAAAAGAAAACGTGAAACTAATTTTCCAAGTGATTTTCAACTTGCTAAAGGATACGTATGTTAATATTATTTGTGGGCTTTGGGTCACGCACATATAATGAAGGACTCGGGGTCCAACGGGCTTTACTTAACCTCGAAGTAATCCCATAGGGATTAGAGTTGGAAACCAAGTGAAACCCTAATGCCTAGGGGATAAGTATATGTATATATATGATATACATATGAGATATACATGCACACATATATCTCTCTCAACTCTCTCTCTCCCGCGGCAGTCACTCTCTCTCTCCCTTGGTTCGCTTTTCTCTCTCTAGCTTATTCACACACGAAGCTTGGGATTTAGCATGTGGATACAAAGAGGGTATCTCGAGTAGATATTCTTACGACCGATTCGAAGCTTATGAGCATACACGGAGACCGTCTTGTTGCAGCAGTTCGTGAGGTTCTTGCCGGGTTCGAAACATCGTCGCCACATCGATCCGCCACATCGATCCATCGGGTTAATTCCGCTAGGTATGTCCTATACCTGACCGCATGCTTGCTTGTTGCATTTTTTACTGGTAATGAAGAGGTACAAGCTGGTGGTGGAATGAAAAGGTACAAACTGTAGTAAAAATAAAAAAGGATTACTTTAAGAAGTGGAAAAAGGATAGAAGTGGGGAAAACTTCAAGACCTATAAAGGTGCAAATAAGGAGGTTAAAATGACAGATAGAGTTGCTAAAATGAAAGCCTACGACGACTTCTACACCAAGATAAACACTACAGAGGGAAAAATATGTATTTATAAGCTTGCTAAGTCGAGAGAAAGGAAAACAAGAGACAATAATCAGGTTAAGTGTATAAAAAGCGATGACTCTAGGGTTTTACTGAAAGACGAAGAGATCAAGGAAATGTGGAATAACTATTTTGAGAAGTTGCTAAATGAATAACATATGGATAACGCAATTGAAGAAAAAACTGGTAGTTGCGATGAAACTAGAAAATACAGATTCTATTGAAGAATAAGGAAGTTTGAGGTGGAATTTGCTTTGAAGAAGATGAAATCCAACAAGGCCTTAGGACCAGATGGGATCTCAAGTGAGGTTGACTAGAAAAATGCCTGATGAGTGGAGGAAGAGCACTCTAGTGCCTATATATAATAATAAAGGAGATATACAATAATGCAACAACTATAGAGGTATTAAGTTAATGAGTCATACTATGAAGCTATGGGAGAGAGTGATGGAGCATCGCTTAAGAGGCACAACATTAGTGTCAAAAAATCATTTTGGATTTATGCCTGGGAAGTCAACTATGGAATCAATTTATTTACTTAGGAGACTAATGGAAAAGTAGAGAGAGAGAAGTAAAAAGATCTATATATGGTTTTTATTGATTTAGAGAGAGCTTATGATAGGGTGCCCCGAGATTTAATTTGGTGGGTGCTAGAGAAGAAGGGAGTGACCAAGGGTTATATTGACGCGGTGAAAGATATGTATGATGAAGCTGTTACTACAATTAGATCACCGGCCGGAGAAACATGCAAATTCCCAATTCCCGTAGGCCTGCACCAAGGGTCGGCCTTGAGCCATTATTTATTCGCCCTAATTATGAATGAATTGACTAGACATATCCAAGATGAGGTCCCATGATGTATGTTGTTCGCAAACGATATTTTCTTGGTTGATGAGACTAAAGGGGGACTCAACACTAAACTAGAAGCTTGGAGAGAAGCACTGGAGACAAAGGGGCTAAAGATGAGTAGGACGAAAACAGTATACATAGAATGTAGTTTTAGTAACAAAGGAAGTAGAGACAACGAAGCATTGAAGATCGAAGATCCTAAAGAGGGAACACTGTCGCTATCTAGGTTCGATGATCTGTAGAGATGGAGAGATTAGTGATTGACATGACCTATAGAATTAAAGTAGGCTGGCTTAAGTGGAGGAGCGCTTCCGGAGTATTATGTGACCGGCAGCAAAATGAAAGGAAAATTTTATAGGACAGCTATTAGGCCAGTTATGGTCTACGGGACAGAGTGTTGGGCAACTAAGAAATAACGCATTAGCAAAATGAGCGTAGCTGAGATGAGGATCCTAAGATGGATGTGTGATAAGACTAGGAAAGATAGAATTAGAAATGAGTACATTCGAGACTGTAGGAGTGTTACGGATTGAGGATAAGTTGAGGAAGAATAGACTTAAATGGTTCGGCCATGTGCAACGAAGACCTGTAGACGCACTTATACGAAAGAGTGATAGGATCGTAGTGCCTGGAATGGGTAGAGGGAGGGGCAGACCTAGACTGACCTGTGAGTATGTAGTGCAACAAGATATGAATATATATAATTTAAATGAGCATTTAGCTCTTGATTGTGCAGAATGGAGAAAAATGATTCATACAGCTGATCCCAATCGATTGGGACAAGAGGCTTGGTTTGGTTTGGTTTGGTAAAGGGTGTAATAAAAGCAACTAACAAAAGAGAAAGGAAAGTGACTCAAAGGATTCAAAAGTTTTTGTTTTACTTCTATCTTCTTTACTTTTCATTCCCATTTTCCTCATTGATTTTCTTATTAAACTAAAGGAAAGTGTTTATTTATTAGTGTTTCCCACCCCCCCCCCCCCCCCCCCCCCCCCCCCCTTTACCACACTAAATCCCTAAACTAAATAGATTCTTGAAGGCCTCAAGCCTTCAAAACTCTTCAAGAAGTGTGTGCTTTTGCGTACACCTCAGCTTCAAACTTCAACAGACTGCACAAGTGAGACTTAATTTATCCCCATGTCCAAATGGGACCCAAAACTTGCACATCTCTTCCAGGGAGGCGAGGAATACCAGAGAAGCTAACAGCTAGTGGAATTTCAAATGTAATTTTTGACTACTCCGTATTTAAAGGATCTGAACTTTATGTAAGGACCATTTTAAAACAGGAAGCGATGACAAGGTGGAGAGATTCATACCTTGGTAGCACTAAATCATGGGTCCTGAGCCATTTGAGGGCCAAAAATTCAAAAGTTCCTTGCAAAGCCCTCTGATAAAGCCAGCACAGAAGCATTAACCTACATGCATTGAAAAAAAACTACTACTCTTGCTTCCCATCAAATCTACTAGTTTCTTCATTGTTTGAAAGAGGCCATTAGTGGCCTTAAGGATTCCATAAATATTTTTAAAAAAAGGGTTAATTACATTTTACCCCGCCGTGGTTAGGCCCATTTTTACTTTACCCTCCTGTACTTAAAAATGGGCACTTACCCACCTACACTGTGGAAAACCCAGATTTTTATAAAGGGTAATTCGGTAATTTTGGACCAATTTGGATCTTGGTTTGGGACAGTAAATTTATTTCTGTCCAAGTGGTATTACATCTACATTTAAATTAGCACATGTGTGTATATGTATGTTACATATTTGTGTGTGTGTGTGTGAGGGGACAAGGGTGGGACCACAAGTCGCCTCCCCAAACAACTCTCAACCACTTCCAACCACTCCCAACCACCAAAGCTTCTTTAAGAAGCTTTTCTTTCTCTCTCCCTCCTTATCTATTCTTTTTCCTCTCTTTGGTCTCTCTCTCTATATCTCTCATCTCTCTCTCTAGTTTTGGGAGATACAACTCCATGGAAGCTTAGAGCTTTCAAGCTCCATTTGGAGGCCAAGGACTCAAGTTTGGGTCAAGGCTATTAGACACCATTTTGATCATCTCACCTAGACCTTAACACCGGTGTTCTCGGTTTCCTCGTAGGATTTGCAATTTGGTACTTCTTGCCCTAGAACTCAAGAGGTAATTTATGTTATCTTAATAACACCATAGTTTTCACTCCTAAGTTTGGTTTATGTAACTAGGTGTTGATATCTTGTAGGATATGCTTATGTTAATGATTTCCCCTTTGGATTTCTTTGGTGAGAGTATTTGCTCAAATACTCAAGAGGTAGATTTCATTGACTAAGTGCACTCCTAAATCTAATTTCATGGTTTGCTATGTGTAGGATTAGTCCTAATACTTGTTAATCTTGCTTAGGAATTTTCTACATATTTGTCTATGTGATTATGTGCCCTTATGTGCTTAGTTGTAATTATGTTATCCCAAATGTCATTTGGTTGCTATGCTTTAACTAGATTAAAGATACTATAAATTGCTTATTTGCTTAAGTGGTGGATTATGCTTTACATGATTTCCAACCAAATCATTTAGCCTTGATATTATGAACTACCATGTGTAATTTCTTGACAAATGAAATTCTTAGAAATAACATTGTGGTTGCATAGTCATTGTTGTCGCATTTCATAACCGCCAAGTCGGCATAGCATTCATGGCATTGGGCTTGGGAGTATGAAAATTGTTAAAATTCCCACGATTGGGGAATGCCTTTGGAATCCCCGTTTGGGGTTGTAATTTGATGAAATTCCGGAAGCGAGTGTGAGGTGAGGAAGGTTGTTTGTGATCCTTAAAACATTCGAAAACGCAAGGTCATATTCGTTTAGCTACCGGAGATCTTGTATGCTACACTTACGTTGGAGTGGCTCGCATCCGGTGTTAAGAGTGAGTGGTTATGGAACTTGGTATTGGGAAGTTGCATGGTTTGGCCTTATGGCTAATTGCATCGCCTCGGCGGCAAATCATTGCACCACATGTCTTAGCATGATTTTAGAAGTAGTAGTACATTTCTTCAATGCTATCTACTGAGCCGTCGTGCTTAATGAATCTATAAAACCCCCTTTTTCAGGAAATGTTGATTAGGGCAAGGTCCAAGAGTTATCCGATGAATGGCATCTCGTTTTGTAAGATTCCTTACGAGAAAGTCTTGTGATACGTTAATATTCCAATGATATAGTTCATGGTAGGAACATTGTAATTGTTGTTACCGTTATCTCATTTGTAGATTTGAATTACAAGATGTTATTTGTAAATTCCTTCTTGATCTTGAACTTGTTAGTTGGATCTTCTTGGATCCTTGTTAAATTATGTTTTTAACACTTATTAGCAATTCTTAGCCCATGGTTACCTTTTTAAGGAAAAATTACTACTTTCAATTTCCGAAGGACCGTTTGGTCGTATTCCTTCAAAAACCGTTTTACTGATAAACCTTCAAAGCAAACTTCATTACTTGTAACTTTTAAACCTTAGGAGTTTCTTTATACTTCTTTACAAACTCCTTTCAAAACCAAACTATATTGGTTGACCCTATTTGACCCGTTTGGTCCTCGTGGGTTGACCCTTGACTTATTGACTTTTCTTTGGAATCTACGTAGGATTCCCCTATGCTTCTGCCTTGTGGATTGGTCCATGTTGGACTATTCCCTTGCTTTCCTTTATATTGTTTGACTCGTTGACCTCGTCCACGTGGCTTGGTTTTCGGGGCGTTACATACACTCCCCCCCCGGTGGTTTCGGACTAAAGTAAAACTACTACAATTTATCTCAAAATAGCCTCACACGGGGACTAAGTGTTAAAGTTAGCCCCCACAAAGGAGAGTTTAAGTGTCAAAATTAACCCCACATAGGCAGTTAACCCCAAAATTGGCCTATAAAAGGGTTGAGTGGTAAAAATTAGTGCCAGATAGCTAGGTTAAATGGCAGAATTAACCCCACATAGGGGTTTAGTTCCAAAACTAACCTCACAAAGGGGATTAAGTGTTAATATTTTTGTCCAATTTTAGAATTTTTATCAGTTTTGGGGGAAATCTTTACAGTTTCACTTCAGTTCAAAACCACAAGGGGGTAAACGTCCACTTTTGAAGCACAGGGGGTAAAGCGAAAATGGGTCTAACCACAAGGGGGTAAAATGTAACTAACCCTTAAAAAAACATTTGAAACAAGTCAAACTGCAATAAGTAATTCTTCTAGCTCGTTAATAGAGAACAATTTAATTGGTTACTAGACAAGAGAAAGGAGAAATAACTAGGTTGTAACACCAGCATTTCCATACATTTTTCTGCAAAAGTGAAGACCAGCCACAAAAACGAATCTGCAAATAACTAGGTTCTACTTGTTCTTTTTGACAAGTAAGATTAACTAGCTTTTACTTCAAAATCAAACGAAAAAAAAATAATAGATATATTGGACTTGCGTACGCTGTACGCATATCGGGAGTGTACGTCGACCTTCCTTAACTCCAAATCTTAAGCTATGGAGACTTGGGTTGAAAATTGTCCAAAAGTTTAGTACATTTACTGTTTGCACCTAAAAAATACACTTTTTAAGTTAAAATTTGTATAAGGCCGATTGGAATATTTTAATCGGACTCGTGAGACCGATGATAAAAATTAATGGTTAAGTGGTTACTTCAAAAGTTGATCGGACTGACCACTAGTCACTCGGGCTAATTCTATCGGGCTACTACAAATAGTGGGCCCTGCTTCAATATGGCTGTATTGCATCGCCATCGGGCTAGCACCCTTGCTCACTCGGACTGCCACCTCAGTTCAATCGGGCATACCGTATTGGGCTGGTATGAAGATCGGGCTGTAGTAAAACGCTACCAGGCTGAATGAGACCAGTTCGGGCTTGATAAAGTGGCCGGTCATGTTAATCCAGCCCAAGCTGGGCTAGCAATGTGATAGCTTAGTCACAAGTAATTTCGTTTTGACATGGTGGCCCCCGTCAGTGATTCAGTCTTATCATCTTGACTGACTTATAATTTTGGCATGTAAGTTGATCATTTTATGAATATTGGTAGTCATTACTTAGTCAAGATATCAATTCAGTGGGGCTCATCATCAGATTGTGTGGCAGCACTTCCCATTAATCGGGCTGAGCTATGTTTGGCTAGTTTGTGTATAATTTGACCACTATTGGAAGTTGATACAGATTTGGCCACCTTTGGAAAGAGTATCAGTCCCTATAAACTCTCAATGTGATAATGTTATCCGTTTGGGAAACATTATCATAATAGGGAAGATAATATTTCAAGGTATTATTTGATTTGTGAAGTAAATATTATCAGATATGGAAGGATAATATATTGGGAGATAATATCAATATTTTTGGGAAGTAATCCATTACTTGGAAGCCAAGTCAGCCAAATGAAGCCTCAATATGGACTAGATTCAAGCTACACATATATATATATATATATGCATATACATATATGCATATATTTGAAGATATGGAAGGTTTCAAGATATAGTAGATTTCATCAGTTTATGGAAATAAACTGGTATTTTTTACCAGATTATTGTTGATCAGAGATTTCCTACCTTATCTAGAAGACCTCCATGGCCGCTATAAATTAGCAGGCAGGCCAAGCTATCAACGGACTCCGCGTCTCTTCGACAAAAGCATCCCAAAAAAGCATTCTTAGCACTCTTAGCACTCTTAGCATCCTTTTTATTTTTCTTAGGCTTTCTTAGCTTTCAATTACATCCATTGTAATTTCTTTCTTATTAATTAAATAAAATCTGCTTTTATTTAATTTCTTTTGTGTCTTTTCATCATTTGTATGGCTTGTATGCTTCAATACTGCCATAGGACCTTAGGCCAAGGGTACTTTCCTACTTGGTCATCACAATCACCCGATAGAAGTCAGATTTTCAAACCTTGTGTATCACTCACACAAGTGCTTTAGGAAATTTTGTGTTAATTAGTTTGGGTCTACCTCACAAGGCTCTGGCACGCCCGAACAACATTTACAGCAAACAATTTGGCACGCCCGGTGGGACAGCCAAGTGATGAGCCATGCACACACCGAAGCATGGCTACACTTCTACAACAACCAGATTGGTTGGCGGAATGAGTCAATACGCCAACTTCGCGAAGAAATCTATCGTTTCTACAACGATGGATATTGGAATGAAACTGGTCATCTTTACAATGAGATAGACCGTTTTGAGGCCAACATGCGATTTTTTAATCAAGAAATCGGCCTCCTCACAGCTTCGAGTGGAGCTGATGAACCGCCGCCCAAGGGAAATTCGTTCATGTCTCTAGATGATTTTCTATACGGTGACTGGCGAAAGAAGCAAGTTTGTGACAACATTCTTCGTGCTCTTGAAGATATGGAGGCGCACTCGAGACAACAGCAGGCAAGGCTTAGCCGGTTTGAAGAAGACACGAAAGCAAGCCTAGCAATACTAGAGGCTCAAGGGCAAAAGATCGAACAATTCTTAAAGTCACGACAACGGCCCGAGAAGGCCGATGTTGCCACTCCAAATCAAGAGACCGATCTAGGTTCCATGTTGTCCAAGCCGCTCGGGGGGCAAGAAGATGGCGAAAAAATAATTTCTAAGGAAAGGCCGAGTGATCTTGAATCGGTCATAGAGCTCCTCCCTGATGTTGAAGACGAAGAAGCACCCGGGGGGCAAATTCAAGATGAGCCTCACAATTCTGTTGAGGCCGAGGAGGAAGAGTGTGATAGGCCGAGCGATCCCGGATCGGCCATAGAGCCTCCTAGTGATGAGGAGGACGATGATGAAGACCCCATTATTGACGAAGAAATCGGTGATGAACCGCTCGGGGGGCAAGCTTTGCAGAGACCGGTTGATGCTAAATCGGTCCATGAAGTTTTTGAAAATATTTCCTTGAAGAAACTTAGCCTTAAGGAATTGTTCAAATATATCGGTCTCTTTGTAATGACCGATTATTATTTTTATTTTAAGCCAATTAATTATTTGGCTTGGGTTGATCTACATCCACGATGGCTGTGTGGATGTCACCAAAAATTGAATATTATTTGGTGGCTCTTTTTGCAACAATGGTATTATCAAAAGACTGAAAAGGTGCTGAAGACCGGACTGAATTAATTCAGTCAATAAGCTATTCGGACTCACAAGACCGAAAGCAAGAATAATAATAAATAAAGTAATGCTAGAAGGATGCTTGGGATGCTGAATCGGACATAGAGGCCGATGGTGTGATTAAATTCAGAAGTGTGGAGCCCGATTATATGTGGTGGTTCCAAAGTAATTACATGTCTCAGTCAAGCTACAACGTGAGGTGTCAAACGGTCTCTTGGCCAAGCCCGATGTTAGTCTAAAGATCGTCGGTCTTCATGATGAGCCCGATCGCAGTCTAAAGGTAATCGGTCTCTAGATAAAATTTGGCTATTCAAAATTCAAGTTTTTCATTTTAAACAGCCAGGGGGGCAATTGTTTGCACCTAAAAAATACACTTTTTAAGTTAAAATTTGTATAAGGTCGATTGGAATATTTTAATCGGACTCGTGAGACCGATGATAAAAATTAATTGTTAAGTGGTTACTTCAAAAGTTGATCGGACTGACCACTAGTCACTCGGGCTAATTCTATCGGGCTGATCACCATTTCATCGGGCTACTACAAATAGTGGGCCCTGCTTCAATATGGCTGTATTGCATCGCCATCGGGCTAGCAACCTTGCTCACTCGGACTGCCACCTCAGTTCAATCGGGCATACCGTATTGGGCTGGTATGAAGATCGGGCTGTAGTAAAACGCTACCAGGCTGAATGAGACCAGTTCGGGCTTGATAAAGTGGCCGGTCATGTTAATCCAGCCCAAGCTGGGCTAGCAATGTGATAGCTTAGTCACAAGTAATTTCGTTTTGACATGGTGGCCCCCGTCAGTGATTCAGTCTTATCATCTTGACTGACTTATAATTTTGGCATGTAAGTTGATCATTTTATGAATATTGGTAGTCATTACTTAGTCAAGATATCAATTCAGTGGGGCTCATCATCAGATTGTGTGGCAGCACTTCCCATTAATCGGGCTGAGCTATGTTTGGCTAGTTTGTGTATAATTTGACCACTATTGGAAGTTGATACAGATTTGGCCACCTTTGGAAAGAGTATCAGTCCCTATAAACTCTCAATGTGATAATGTTATCCGTTTGGGAAACATTATCATAATAGGGAAGATAATATTTCAAGGTATTATCTGATTTGTGAAGTAAATATTATCAGATATGGAAGGATAATATATTGGGAGATAATATCAATATTTTTGGGAAGTAATCCATTACTTGGAAGCCAAGTCAACCGAATGAAGCCTCAATATGGACTAGATTCAAGCTACACATATATATATATATATATGCATATACATATATGCATATATTTGAAGATATGGAAGGTTTCAAGATATAGTAGATTTCATCAGTTTATGGAAATAAACTGGTATTTTTTACCAGATTATTGTTGATCAGAGATTTCCTACCTTATCTAGAAGACCTCCATGGCCGCTATAAATTAGCAGGCAGGCCAAGCTATCAACGGACTCCGCGTCTCTTCGACAAAAGCATCCCAAAAAAGCATTCTTAGCACTCTTAGCACTCTTAGCATCCTTTTTATTTTTCTTAGGCTTTCTTAGCTTTCAATTACATCCATTGTAATTTCTTTCTTATTAATTAAATAAAATCTGCTTTTATTTAATTTCTTTTGTGTCTTTTCATCATTTGTATGGCTTGTATGCTTCAATACTGCCATAGGACCTTAGGCCAAGGGTACTTTTCTACTTGGTCATCACAATCACCCGATAGGAGTCAGATTTTCAAACCTTGTGTATCACTCACACAAGTGCTTTAGGAAATTTTGTGTTAATTAGTTTGGGTCTACCTCACAAGGCTCTGGCACGCCCGAACAACATTTACAGCAAACAGTTACGTGACACATCCTAAAGATGTAAAAGCTATTACATTTCATATTCTAAGTTATCTTAATGGAAAATAAAGAGAAAAAGGGATTAAAAATGTTGAACTCACTGTAGTGGTCAGGGATCAAATCAATAATCACCTGTTAGAATCATTGTTAGATAACATCTCATACAAAAGAATCATTTCCACATGTACACAACCCAAATGAATTGGTTACATTGAACACTCAACACCTTTACTCACAACAGAGGCAACACTTCAGAAAGAATAACAATAACGGCCCAGAGCTTTGCTCTGCCAGTTACAAGTAATTATGAACTATAGAGACTTGAATGGATACAAGTAACATGAAATGGACAGCGACTGCAACTCAGATTTCTGTATTACCTCATTGTTGTTTGGGAAGAAACGGTATTGCCGTATTGGTACTCATTTAAAGGCCAAAATTGCACATCTGCACAAACTCCATTTCGTAATCAACATATTTAGTCCAGAGATGCTTGAATTGGTTCAAAGCAATATCAAGCCAAGGTTTCATGTTTCCATTGAAATGGATGACAGCAGCATTATTGATCTCGTCCATGCTAATACTCGGATTGTACCCAAGCCCAAGCACGTGCCAAAATTTATCCAATGACTTAGTTGTCGAGTAAAAGGTAATCAGGCCAGCTGGCAGCGTCCCCAGTTTCCATAATGTCCGATCTTCATTCTGATCACAAGATTTAGCAAGAGTAACATATAAACCCCCACTCTTAAACTTCAGCTAGCACTTCCTGCAACTAGTGGATAACTAAAATACGCTCTGTTTGTTTCGACGTAAAAAAAATTCTGGAAAATGTTCTCAGCATTTTCCGGTGTTTTTTACGAAGATTGGAATGCTGAAAATGGTTTATAACAGAATATATATATATATATATACGGGAAGGCTCTGGGACGGACCGTCCGTTAACAGACATTGCTTTTAGCGACGAAATACACCTTAGTGACAGTGTTGTTCGCCTTTAGCGACGAATTTTTCATCGCTAAAAGCGACACCCGCAAACAGACGTCCGTCCCAGAACCTGCCCCATTTATATATATATATATATATATGTATATTTATCCTCAACTCATTCAGAACAACACCAAAAAGCGAAATGCCCTATAAATCAACGTTTATGCATAATAATATGTGTATACATGCAAATACACACATGCAAATACAAACCTATATACATGCACATATTGATTTGAAAACATATACATAAGCAGAATAGTAAATAAATCACAAAAACATAGAGCCAATTGCAACGAAGAAGAATCATCCCAAAAAGAGAGAGATCAGGCAAAGCAAAACTACATCCGCTCTATCAAGTGCTTAAAAGTGCATAGCTTTATTACTTTTAAAATATATTCAAGTGTCAACCAAACACTAGAAAATAAGAAGTATAACAATGTTCTTTCACGTAAAACACTTTAGGTGAAAAATATTTTTCAGCGTAGAACTTTTTACGTCGAAACAAACAGAGCATTCAATGTTCTTTCATGTAAAACATTTTAGGTGAAAAATACCTTTCGGCGTAGAACTTTTCACGTCGAGACAAACAGTCAAACACAGCATTAATGAAGAAATACCAATATGTAGCCATCAAAGGAAAATGCACTCACCAAGTTCTGCCAATAATGGTACTGCTCAGTGGATTTCTCTCGCCTCCAAGCATCAAGGTCAAATATGTTCATTCCATAAGCCCAGGCACAAGCCTTGGGATTGAATTTCTCCTTAATTAGAGGGTGCGAGAAGTTCATGTATTGAGCATAACGATGGAATGACCCAAAGCATGTCTCAACAGCCCCGTTCACCTTCCCATCCATATCAATATTAAACAATGCCGTCAGATCCTTCTGAACTACAACATCATCATCAAGAAACAGAACCCGGTGCAGTTTCGGGTACATTTCTGGCAAGTAAAACCGAAGGTGATTCAACATTGACAAGTACTTGGGGTTCCGGAATTTCATGTTGTTCACATCTTTAGTTGCATTCTCTGCCCTGTTCTCAAAGTAAAACCTCTGCATATTTGCTGATTCACGTTGTCTAAGTATTGGAACATATGAAGAATTCAAGAACGCGAAATCCTCTACTGCTTTCACCTCAATCTGAGCACCCCTTTCAAGTGGCCTCCTCTTAAACCAAACCTTCATTGCTGCAAGATTCATCTTATCGGTCACGACATGGAAAACATGCATCCATGGCTCCTCCGCATTCTTGACCACAGAATTGACCACCACGGAGACAGCAATTACATTATCCGAAAATATTGCATAATGGTATAAACTCGGATCCTCAAACGCAGCACTGGGCTCATCATCTCTATACTTCTCAGGATTTGCAATTCTCTCCTCCATAAGCCGCATTGCGAGACAATGCAAACTCTTTGGAGTGGACTTTGCAGCAATTAAGCTAGCAAAGGCACCATTCTTCTTGGCCTTGATGAGTAACTCATTAACTGCAAATATAGTATCCTTCAATTTCTGAATCTTTAATTGATTGTCGTAAGACTCCTTCGCTTCGACAATCATTGACCTAGCAATCTTAACTTTGTCCTTAACATCCTTCTCAAAAAGCCTCAACACATCCTCATCTACTGGTCCATTGGACTCAAATAATGACATTCGATAATTCCGCTTCAAGGAGAGATCTGTAAAATTATGGGCCATGTCATCAAACAGTCTAAGCTGCCTAGAGCTCTCGAGCTTAAGCTTCCTTGCATAAGCCGCATATGCATTCACAAGTGCAACATGATCAGTTGCCTGCTTATACACCAAATCTAACCTAGTTTTTAACGGATCTGACTTTAACGCTAAAAATGTTCGGTGTACATAGGCATTTCCAGTTATCGAAATCACCTGTTCAAACATTGTGACTGTCAAATTTGAATCCAAATTCAACTATAAAACCTCTTAGAGCAACTCCAACAAAGTAACCAAATTGCTAATCAAATGCAATAACTACCAATTTGATTACCCAAACCCTCAAAAGCGCACTCCAACAGGGAAATCAAATCGGTAATCAAAATATAGACTGGTGAATAGAGTAATCAAATATACAGACTATGGGACGAGCGAGAGAGAGAGAGAGAGAGAGAGAGAGAGAGAGGGTCATCAAATTTTGGTGGGATGAAATATCATTCACCTAACTGCTGGAAAACCATAATTACATTCAAATATTCAAATGGATACCTAGAAGCGTCAGTGCTTCCTAGATGGAAACTCATTTGATTAAAATTGTTGGAACTCATTGGATGAAAATAACAATTCGGGTCATCAAAAACATTGTTCAAGTAACCAAAAGTGTATATTGATTACTCAATTTGATTACCATTGTTGGAGTTGCGTAATGATACAACTTTTATTTTCTTATACAGTTTCGCAATGAAACACAGCATAATCAGAAAATTACTGGATCATATATATCGAATTTCCTATGGTCTGTTCCACTATTCACCTTTTCAAAATCAGATATGATCAGTGTAAATGAACTATCAATTATCAAACTTCAAACGAACCAATGATCGTAGAATTTTAAATTAACGATTTTCAGTGACTTGCCATATAAAATTGGTATTAACTTTTCTATTCATTCCAATATCGGCAATTGAACAGAACAGAGTTCAACTTTAGTGAAAATGTGCCCAATGTTACACACATACACACACACACAAACACATACATATCAATATATAGATATATTTTCATGTAAATAAGGAGGGGGAGGCTTACGGAATCATGATCGGAATGGGAGGGGTGAGAAGTGAAGAGGACGGAGAAAGTCGCGAGGATGAGGAGGGCGAACATGGTGGAGACGAAGATCCGGTAAGAGAACAAGTTGCGAAGGCAGCCGGCGATTCCCGATCCGCCACCCGATGATCCGCCGCTCCGGCCGACGCGAACCGCAACCGCCATTTTGACTTGTACAGATCTAACTGTCAATATAACGAACTTTTATATCAGCATATATATATATATAGCTACAGAGAGAAAATTTTCCACGAAATGAATATTCGAGTGGCTAGTGAGAGAAAGTGGACAGAGAGAGGGGATTTGGAGTGAAGGGGGATCTGACAAATGTGAGTGGAAAGAGATGATAGAGATGAAGACTGGTCCGTGTCCGGCCCGCGTCGGTTTTTTTTTTTAAGTTTTTTTTTTTTTTTTTTTTTTTTAATTTTGGTGGGCCCACCTGAATTTTGTGAGCAATGTTAAGGCGTTTTTCCGGAAGGGCAAGTCTTAACGAGCAGTTTCTCAAATGAGAAAGGCAGTTTTTAATTGTTGGATGAGCATCTAACAATAAATATATATTCAGATTCTTGGGAATCTTATGGTCAGATGCTCATCCAACGGTTACTACCCGTTTTCTCATATGAGAAGTTTCTTACAATAGACTTACCCTTTTCGAAATAGAACTTTGGAGAGACTTCCCTTGTTGGGAAATTTTTCGAAAGTTTTTTTTTTCTGGAAAGAAAATTTTTGTAAGTTGAATGGTGCAAAACGAAAAATTACGTCTAGCGTGTGTAGGATGGAAAAAATTTCCGATTTGCGTGGAACTCTACCCCTCCCCGCCTCTAATGGAGTGGGTTTGGAAAATGTATCATAGGAGTAGGAGCGGAGTAAAAATGAAAACCATATAAGAGTTGAGACGAATGCAGTAATTGAAAATATCTACAATTAAAACATGTCCCGCCCCGATTAAAGTGTCAAACGAAATAATATACCCTTAGGCCTTGTTTGGCAGGTCGGATAAAACTATCGTATTGGACGGGATAAAGCAGAATTGGACTGGATTAGTAATCATGTCGGATAAGTTGGAATGCTGGCCTATGTTTAGAACGTGCTGGATAAAACTGTTGGATAAGTATTTTTATCTTAATCATGTGTTTGATCGTGCCGGGATATAAGTTCTGAATAATAACTAAATTATTGTTTTTTAATACGAAAAACAAAGAGGTCTGATACATATAAATATATATATATATATATATAAAGAGCTCATTTTTTTAATTTATTAAAAAGCAAAAGAAAACCTGGAAAAAGAGAAGAAAAAAATTCGAAAAAAGTACCCCACAAAAAAAAATCTGAAAAAAAATAAAACTCTAAGAAAAAAAAAAATTAAATATTCCCAAGAGTTATCCCAAACTCTAAAATTTGAAAAAATAAAATAAAATAAAATAAACTCCCCTTCAAAATGGCAATTCCCGATCCGCCACCCGATGATCCGCTGCTTCGGCCGACGCGAACCGCAACCGCCATTTTGAATTGTACAGATCTAACTGTCAATATAACGAACTTTTATATCAGCATATATATATAGTTACAGAGAGAAAATTTTCCACGAAATGAATATTCGAGGGGCTAGTAAGAGAAAGTGGACAGAGAGAGAGGGGGTTTGGAGTGAAGGGGATCTAACAAATGTGAGTTGAAAGAGATGAGAGAGATGAAGACTAGTCCGTGTCCCGCGCCGCGTCGGTTGTTTTTTTAGTTTTTTTTTATTTTGGTGGGCCCACCTGAATTTTGTGAGGAATGTTAAGGCGTTTTTCGGAAGGACAAGTCTATAGTGAGCAACTTCTCAAATGAGAAGGCAGTTTTTAACCGTTGGATGAGCATCTGACAATAAATGTATCTCCAGATTCTTGGGAATCTTATGGCCAGATGCTCATCCAACGGTTACTACCCGCTTTCTCATATGAGAAGTTTCTTACAATAGACTTACCCTTTTCGAAATAGAACTTTGGAGAGACTTCCCATGTCGGGAAATTTTTCGAAAGTTTTTTTATTTTGTTTTTTCTGGAAAGAAAATTTTTGAAAGTTGAATGGTGCAAAACAAAAAATTACGTCTAGCGTGTGTAGGGATGGAAAAAATTTCCGATTCGCGCGGAACTCTATCCCTCCCTGCCTCTAATGGAGTGGGTTTGGAAAATGTATCATAGGAGTAGGAGCGGAGTAAAAATGAAAACCCTATAAGAGTTGAGAAGAATGCGGAAATCGAAAATATCTCCAATTAAAGCACGTCCCGCCCCGATTAAGGTGTCAAACGAAATAATATACCCTTAGGCCTTGTTTGGCAGGTCGAATAAAACTATCGTATTGGACAGGATAAAGCGGAATTGGACTGGATTAGTAATCATGTCGGATAAGTTGGAATGCTGGCCTATGTTTAGAACGTGCTGGATATAACTGTTGGATAATTATTTTTATCTTAATCATGTGTTTGATCGTGCCAGGATATAAGTTCTGAATAATAACTAAATTATTGCTTTTTAACACGAAAAACAAAGAGGTCGGATACATATATATATATATATATATATATAAAGAGCTCATTTTTTAATTTATTAAAAAGCAAAAGAAAACTTGGAAAAAGAGAAAAAAAAATTCGAAAAAGTACCCCACAAAAAAAACTGAAAAAAAAACTCTAAAATATTTTTTTTTATAAAAATATTCCCAAGAGTTATTCCAAACTCCAAAATTTGAAAAAATAAAATAAAATAAAATAAACTCCACTATACTACACAACCCCCCCCCCCCCCCCCCCCCCCCCCCCCCCCCCCCCTTCCCCCTCTTTATATTGAATTATCCCAAACTCAATGGGATAAAAATGAGAGTTTGAGATAAAATTCTCCTATTTCGTGTGCACACTAAAGACTGGATTGGATTATCCAATCCAAACCCCTATTCCAACGTACCAAACATGGACTTATACTTACCCTTTATTTGCTAAAATAACATGACTTATATTTATACCTTATATCATGACATATAAAATATATATATATATATATATATGAGTGTGTGTGTGTACTACATATAGCAAAAATTGAAAAGTTTAACTCATAAAATAAGAGAAATCCACCTTGGTTACTCAATAACTAATCATTCAATCCATTAATTTACTAAAGTATAAGTTTGTCAATTTTATGTAAGTTACCCCGATAAAAAATCGACCAAATATGTAACACCCGTACCAGGGAAAAGGGTTAATTATTATCTTAACATGCATTAATTAATATTAATTAGTGTATACGAATAAATTAAGGGGAGGCTTGGACTCGCCCATGGAAAAGTCCCAGTAATGAGGAACAGGTTTGGAAATGGGACCTAATCAAAGGCCCGGGTAAAATATAAAATAATTTGCATTTAAATTATTATATGTATTTTATATGAGTACTTAGGATATGTTTAGTTACTTTCATATCATATTGTTAATATGTTAGCTTTTGATATGTGCTAATAAACTCAATAAGGGCATTTTTGCACAAATGTGCATAATTAGTAAGTACGTTAGCAATTTCACAAATATTTGGGAACACGTGTGGGGCCCATACGGGACTTAGACAAACACTAATTACATAATTGGGTAGTTAATGGAGTGTTTTGGGGGATTTTATAATAAGAACTTAAAAATTCCGGGGGTGTAAATGGGAAGATGGGAAAATGTGGCATTGACAGCACAACATGCATAGTGTATGTGTGTCAAGAGACTAAGGAGTCTCTCAATTTACAGAAAAATAAAGAAAAGAAAGGGAGAGAATCGGAGAGAGATAAGAGAACACGAAACGCCGCCGTCCAATACTTGTCGTTCTGTTGTCGTCCGACGTCCAATTCGCTAACCGAAGCCGTATTCGGACTCGTGGAGGTGAGATGATCATTTCTATGTCTTTTATTTACGTTCTAATTGTCGGATTTTGGTAGCTCACTTTAAACGGTGACGAGCGATTACCGAAAACTTATAGGAATTACTCCGGAGTAGGATTTGGGCAAGAATAGTTAAGAAATTCGCTGTTTGGGGTAAAATCTGTAAGAGGTGAGTGACTCTAATCCATGGGCTGATTGTATAATTGTGTTTAATGTTACAATTTATGATGTATTATGTTGATTATGATGTCAGTATGTTGAATTATGTTGGTTAAAGCATGGTAGTATAAATTGGAAGTTATTATGCCTAATTTGCAAGGATTGCCATGTTGAAATAATTATGTGATTATGTGTTATGTGGGTTAAAGAAAGCTTTATGTTTATTCACCGTGGATTTACTGCATAATAAAGAGACGAGGAAAAACCTAACGGTGTAAGGGTACTCACCACTTAGCTCTGTAAAGATGTGTGGGTGACGACCCAGCTGTGGAAGGGTATATGCGATGGTGTAAATTTGAGGTGCTATATACGCATAAGGGAAATAGGCAAGAGAGACATCACGGTGAATTGATGTTTGGTCTTTTGGAGACCAAATGATATGTTAATTGTTGATTTATGCATTGAATATGACATTACACTCATACATGTGATTAGTTTTATTCACTAAGCGAAAGCTTAAACAAAGACTATTTTCTGTTGTGGTTATTGAATAACCACCGCAGGTACGGCACGGGAGGAGGAAAGGAAATGATCGATATAACGGGTTGGCGTGGGGGTTATGAGATGTGTGTTAATATGTTCATAAATCTAGATGTTTAAGTTTCCTAATGCAACTTATGGTTTGGAGATGATAGTTAACTCATGTTTTGGAAAACTTGTAACATGTAAGGTTCAATTTAGTGTTGGTTGTATCTTGTGGTATAGGTTGTAATATGTTATCCACAAGTTGTGTGTGTATGGGGAGAACTTTATAAATTATGTAACTTTGAAAGGCAAACTAGATTTGGGGGTTTTTGTTTGACAAGTTATACTCATGTTTGGAAAGTGTGTTTTGATGCAAGTTTATATTGTTAGTGAAGGATTAATGTGCTTTGAGTGTTAAAACCTTAACTATTTTGAAATGTTTTTAAAAACTCTCATGGTATTTGGTTAATGTTTGGAGACATTTGGAAACACTTTTGAAATGATTTGGATGTTTCCATATAGGTTATTTTGACTCAAAAACAAATTGTGTATATGTTTTGAATGAGTTTTGGTTGTAATCAAGTTATTTGCAAAGTTTATGAATTCATTTTCAACAAGTTTCTATGAGATGCTAGTTTTGACAAGAGAGGAATGTTAAGAACTTTGTTTCGATTCAAATGAATTGGAATTGATGGTTGTTATGATCCAATTGTAGTGGTAATGGGGTTTTACATGTTTGGTTAACATTTAGAAGAGTTTGGATTTGTGTTTGAAATGTTTTCTCAAAGTTCCATGAGGTTTGATTTGAGTTTGGGGTGTTTTGGCTTGAAAAACAGGGTTTTTAGTAGTAAAAATCAAGTATTACAGAAACCGTATCGATCCGGGTAATAGGCGGATCGATCCAGAGCTTTCGAAGGAACCAAAAATTCCATTCTGCTAAAACCGGATCGATCCGGCTTTGGGGCGGATCGATCCGCAGATCTGTTTCCAACCAGACGGCTTTTACAAAAATGGGAATAACTCTTTTTAGAAAATTCAGATTTGCTCGCCGTTTTTTGCGGTGGAACCGGGACTCTAAGACCTATCTTTTGGTATAAAATTTTATATACTTTATTAATGACCATTTTGCCCTTGGGGCTGTTTTATCACCATGAAGTTTCTTTAAAGTGAGTTATTTCATGTTTTCTTTGCAAATTAGTGTGTTGGGGCACTTGTAGCATTGTTACATGTGTCCTAATCCGCTTGAGGCGGGTTGGGGTGTAACAATTTTTGGTATCAGACCAATAGGCTAGGGCCTTTGGGACGAGTGACGTATACGACGTGTAGTTTGCACACAACGACACGTAGTTACATGATCATGCATACATGTTTGCTTAGCATGCTTTTAATGATGATTACCATGCTATGTGATTCTTTAAGGTAACGTGTGTTTGTGTGTATTATATTATGGGTACTAAGAGCATAATGTTTGGAGGTGAGAACCCAAACCGTATGGAAAAAGTTGAAAGGGCAATTGAAGGGTTAGTCCGAGTGGCAGAAACATGTGTAGTTGAGGAAAGACCCGTACAACCAAATTCGAACCCGAGGGAGAAAGTTGTTACTATTTCAAAATTTCACAGGCAAAAGCTGACAATATTCCGTGGGGAAGCCGATCTAATGAAAGCAAATTTTTGGATTTCTGATATAGAAAAGATTTTCAGGGTATTACCATGCACAGAAGAGCAACAAGTTTTATTTGCTACTGATACATTGAAGGATGAAGCACAGTATTGCTGGCGTACCGAGATGGGGCCAGGTTAACCAACCACTTGGGAACAATTCCTAGAGGTACTCAACGAGTAATACTTCCCAGAGTCCTTCAAAGACCAAAAAGCTCAAGAGTCCACGGAGTTAACACAAGGTGCGATGTCGATTAGAGTGTACTCGGCACAATGTACAAGTCTAGGAAGGTTTGCTGGAGATATGATAACAAATGAAAAGGTGAAAGCGAGGAAATTTGTGGCAGGACACCGACAAGATATTCTAGGGCGAGTAACTGTGTTTCAACCTCAGACTTTCGCCAGGGCATTGGATATCGCTTGTATTGTAGAATGGAATATATGGTATCAATTGAATCCACAAGTTCAAATAAATCAACAAAACAAGAGACCAGAGTCAAGCCAGTATAGTGAACATGAAAGTTTCAAAAGACAAAACTCTGGAAATTAATCGGTAAGTAGTGGTTCAAGTGAGGAGAGACCGTGGTGTTCCACGTGTACTAAACAACATTGGGGAAAATGGTATCAAACGACAACTTGTAATGTTTGTCAAGAACTCGGACATATCGCGAGGATTTGTCCAAATCAGAGCAAGGCAAATAAGGGTAATTGTTATGTTTGGGATCAACCGGGTCATCGAGCGTGGGAATGTCCTAATAAACGACAAGGAGGTTCGCGTTCTTTTGTGTCAAGTGCAACAACCCAAGGATATGTGCAACAGCCGACGGAAAGAGAACAAAAAGGAGCTAGATATTTTCTACTCATAACTGCATGGACAACTATCACGGATAAAGAGGCGACATGTATAGTTACTAGATCATTTAGTTGAGAAGATAGTTAGAAGATGAGAAATTGGAGGTTGGGGAAAACATCTATGGGTGGTTGAAACTTAAGTGGAGCAAAGTTTGGGGACCAAACTTCTTTTTAGAGGGGGAGAAATGTAACACCCGTACCTGGAAAAAGGGTTAAATATTATCTTAACATGCATTAATTAATATTAATTAGTGTATGAGAATAGATTAAGGGGAGGCTTGGACTCTCCTATGGAAAAGTCCCAATGAGTAGGAACAGGATTGGAAATGGGACCCAGTGAAGGGCCCGGGTAAAATATAAAATAATTTGCATTTAAATTATTATATGCATTTTATATGACTACTTGGGATATGTTTAGTTGCTTTCATATCAAATTGTTAATATGCTAAGCTTTTGATATATGCTAATTAACCCAGTAAGGGCATTTTTGCACAAAGGTGCATAATTAGTAGGTACTTTAGCAATTTCACAAATATTTGGGACCACGTGTGGGGCCCATACGGGACTTAGACAAACACTCATTAGATAATTGGGTAGTTAATGAAGTGTTTGGGGTATTTCATAATAAGAACTTAAGAATTCTGGGGGTATAAATGGGAAGATGGAAAAATGTGGCATTGACAACACAACATGCATTGTGCATGTGTTTCAAGAGACTAAGGAGTCTCTCAATTTAGAGAAAAATAAAGAAAAGAAAGGGAGGGAATGCGAGAGAGAGAGAGAGAGAGAGAAAGAGAGAGAGAGAGAGAGAAGAGAAGAGAACACGAGACCCCGCCGTCCAATACTTGTCGTTCTGTCGCCGTCTGACGTCCAATTTGCGAACCAAAGCCGTATTCGGACTCGTGGAGGTGAGACGATCGTTTCTATGTCTTCTATTTATGTTCTAATTGTCGGATTTTGGTATCACACTCTAAACGGTGACGAGCGATTGTTAAAAACTTATAGGAATTACTCCGGAGTAGGATTTGGGTAAGAATCGTTAAGGAATTCGCTATTTAGTGTAAAATCTGTAAGAGGTAAGTGACTCTAATCCATGGGCTGAATATATAATTGTGTTTAATATTACAATTTATAATGTATTATGTTGATTATGATGTTAGTATGTTGAATTATGTTGGTTAAAGCATGGTAGTATAAATTGGAAGTTATTATGCCTAATTTGCAAGGATTGTCATGTTGAGATGATTATGTGATTATGTGTTATGTGGGTTGAAGAAAGCTTTATGTTGGTTCACCGTGGATTTACTCCACAATAAAGAGACATGGAAAAACTCAACGGTGTAAGGGTACTCACTACTTAACTCTGTAAAGGTGTGTGGGTGACGACCCAGTTGTGGAAGGGTATGTGAGATGGTGTGAATTAAATATGCTATATGCGCATAAGGGAAAAAGGCAAAAGCGACGTCACGGTGAATTGATGTTTGGTCTTTTGGAGACCAAATAATATGTTGATTGTTGATTTGTGCATTGAATATGACATTACACTCATACATGTGATTTGTTTTACTCACTAAGCGAAAGCTTAAACAAATACTATTTTCTGTTGTGGTTATTGAATAACCACCGCAGGTACGGCACGGGATGAGGAAAGGAAATGATCGATATAACGGGTTAGGCGTGGGGGTTATGAGATGTGTGTTAATATGTTCATAAGTCTAGATGTTTAAGTTTCCTAATGAAACTTATAGTTTGGAGATGTACAGTTAACTCATATTTTGGAAAATTTGTAACATGTAAGGTTCAATTTAGTGTTGGTGGTATCTTGTGGTTTGGGTTGTAATATGTTATCCGCAAGTTGTGTGCGTTTGGGGAGAACTTTATAAATTATGTAACTTTGAAAGGCAAACTAGATTTGGGGGCTTTTGTTTGACAAGTTATACAACTTATACTCGTGTAGGGAAAATGTGGTTTGATGCAAGTTTATGTTGCTAGAGAAGGATTAATGTGCTTTGAGTGTTAAAACAACTTCTTAACTGTTTTGAAATGCTTTTTAAAACTCTCATGGTGTTTGGTTAATGTTTGGAGACATTTGGAAACACTTTTGAAATGATTTGGATGTTTCCATATGGGTTGTTTTGACTCAAAACAAGTTGTGTATATGTTTTGAATGAGTTTTGGTTGTAATCAAGTTATTTACAAAGTTTGTGAATTCATTTTCAACAAGTTTCTATGAGATGTTCGTTTTGACAAGAATTGAATGCTAAGAACTTTGGTTCGATTCAAATGAATTGGAATTGTTTGTTGCTATGATCCAATTGTAGTGGTAATGGGATTTAACATGTTTGGTTAACATTTGGAAGAGTTTGGATTTATGTTTGAAATGTTTCCTCAAAGTTCCATGAGGTTTGATTTGAGATTGGGGTATTTCGGCTTGAAAAATAGGGTTTTTAGCTGTTAAAATCAAGTTCTGCAGAAATTGAATCGATCCGGGTCATGGGCGGATCGATCCGGAGCTTTTGGAGGAATCAGAAATTGCATTATGCTAAAACCAGATCGATCCAGTTTTGGGGCGAATCGATCTGCATGTCTGTTTTCAGCCAGACGACTTTTACGGACGGAAACGGGTATAACTCTTTCTAGAAAATTCGAATTTGAGCGCCTTTTTTTGCGTTGGAACCGTGACTCAAAGACCTATCTTTTGGTATAAAATTTGATATACTTTATTAAATACCATTTTTCCCTTAGGGCTATTTTGTCACCATAAAGTTCTTTAAAGTGAGTTAATTCATGTTTTCTTTGCTAATTAGTGTATTGGGATGCTTGTAGCATTGTTACACGTGCCCTAATCCACTTGAGGCGGGTTGGGGTGTGAAAATTTTTGGTATCAGAGCAATAGGCTAGGGCCTTTAGGATGAGTGACATATACGACGTGTAGTGTGCACATAACAACACGTAGTTACATGATCATGCATACACGTTTACTTAGCATACTTTTAATGATGATTACCATGCCATGTGATTCTTTAAGGTAACGTGTGTGTGTATGTGTATTATATTGTGGGTGCTAAGAGCATAATGTCTGGAGGTGCGAACCCAAACCGTATGAAAAGAGTTTAACGGACAATTGAAGGGTTAGTTCGAGTGGCAGAAACACGTGAAGTTGAGGAAAGACTGGTACAACCAAATTCAAACCCGAAGGAAGAAGTTGTTACTATTTCCAAAATTTACAAGCAAAAGCCAATAATATTCCATGGGGTAGCCGACCTAATGAAAACAAATTTTTGGATTTCTGACATGGAAAAGATTTTCAGGGTATTACCATGCACAGAAGAGCAAAAAGTTTTATTTGTGGCTGATACATTGAAGGATGAAGCACAATATTGGTGGCGTACCAAGCTGGGGCCAGGTCAACCAACTACTTGGGAACAATTCCTAGAGGTATTCAACGAGCAATACTTCCCAGAGTCCTTTAAAGACCAAAAAGCTCAAGAGTTCATGGAGTTAACACATGGTAGGATGTCGGTTATAGAGTACTCGACACAATATACAAGTCTGGGAAGGTTTGCTGGAGATATGATAACAAATGAAAAGGTGAAAGTGAGAAAATTTGTGGTGGGACTCTGACAAGATATTCGAGGGCGAGTAACTATGTTTTGACCTCAAACTTTCGCCAGGGCATTGGATATCGCTTCTATTGTAGAAAGGGATATATGGTATCAATTGAATCCACAAGTTCAAATAAATCAACAAAATAAGAGACCAGAGTCAAGCCAATATAGTGAACATGAATGTTTCTAAAGACAAAACTCTGGAAATTAATCGGTAAGTAGTGGTTTAAGTGAGAAGAGACAGTGGTGTTCCACGTGTAATAAACAACATTGGGGAAAATGCTATCAAACGATAACTTATAATGTTTGTCAAGAACTCAAACATATCGCGAGGAACTGTCCAAATCAGAGCAAGGAAAATAAGGGTAATTGTTATGTATGTGATCAACCGGATCATCGAGCGCGGGAATGTCCTAATAAACGACAAAGAGATTCGTGTTCTTTTGTGTCAAGTGCAATAACCCAAGGATCTGTGCAACAGCCGACGGAAAGAGAACAAAGAGGAGCTAGATATTTTCAATTCACAACTGTAGGGACAACTACTATGGATAAAGAGGCAACATGCATAGTTACTAGATCATTTAGTTGAGAAGATAATTAGAAGATGAGAAATTGGAGGTTGGGGAGAACATCTATGGGTGGTTGAAACTTGAGTGGAGTAAAGTTTGGGGACCAAACTTCTTTTTAGAGGGGGAGAAATGTAACACCCGTACCCGGGAAAATGGTTAATTATTATCTTAACATGCATTAATTAATATTAATTAGTGTATAAGAATAGATTAAGGGGAGGCTTGGACTCGCCCATGGAAAAGTCCCAATGAGTATGGCCATGTTTGGAAATGGGACCCAGTAAAGGGCTTGGGTAAAATATAAAATAATTTGCATTTAAATTATTATATGCATTTTATATGACTACTTGGGATATGTTTAGTTGCTTTCATATCAAATTGTTAATATGTTAGCTTTTGATATATGCTAATTAACCCAGTAAGGGCATTTTTGCAAAAAGGTGCACAATTAGTAGGTACGTAAGCAATTTTACAAATATTTGGGACCACGTGTGAGGCCCATACGAGACTTAGACAAACACTCATTAGATAATTGGGTAGTTAATGAAGTGTTGAGGGGATTTCATAATAAGAACTTAAGAATTCCAAGGGTGTAAATGGGAAGATGGAAAAATGTGGCATTGACAACACAATATGCATAGTGCATGTGAGTCAAGAGACTAAGGAGTCTCTCAATTTACAGAAAAATAAAGAAAAGAAAGAGAGAGAATCGGAGAGAGAGAAGAGAATACGAGACGCCGCCGTCCAATATATGTCGTTCCGTCGCCGTTCGATATCCAATTCGCGAACCGAAGCCGTATTCAGAATCGTGGAGGTGAGATGATCGTTTCTATGTCTTCTATTTACGTTCTAATTGTCGGATTTTGGTAGCTCACTCTAAATGGTGACGAGCGATTACCGAAAACTTGTAGGAATTACTCCAGAGTAGGATTTGGGCAAAATCGTTAAGGAATTCGTTATTTGTGGTAAAATCTGTAAGAGGTGAGTGACTCTAATACATGGGTTGAATGTATAATTATGTTTAATGTTATAATTTACGATGTATTATGTTGATTATGATGTTAGTATGTTGAATTATGTTGGTTAAAGCATAGTAGTATAAATTGGAAGTTATTATGCCTAATTTGTAAGGATTGCCATGTTGAGATGATTATGTGATTATTTGTTATGTGGGTTGAAGAAAGCTTTATGTTGATTCACCGTGGATTTATTCCTTAATAACGACGTGGAAAAATCCAACGGTGTAAGAGTAGTCACCACTTAACTGTGTAAAGGTGTGTGGGTGACGACTCAACTTTGGAAGGGTATGTGAGATGGTGTGAATTAGAGGTGCTATATGCGCATAAGGGAAAAAGGCAAGAGCGACAGTACGGTGAATTGATGTTTGGTCTTTTGGAGACCAAATGATATGTTAATTGTCAATTTGTGCATTGAATATGACATTACACTCATACATGTGATTAGTTTTACTCACTAAGCGAAAGCTTAAACAAATATTATTTTCTATTGTGGTTATTGAATAACCATCGCAGGTACGGCACGGGAGGAGGAAAAGAAATGATCGATACGACAGGTTGGGTGGGGGTTATGAGATGTGTGTTAATATGTTCATAAATCTAGATGTTTAAGTTTCCTAATGCAACTTATGGTTTGGAGATGTATAGTTAACTCACGTTTTGGAAAACTTGCAACATGGAATGTTCAATTTAGTATTGGTGGTATCTTGTGGTATGGGTTGTAATATGTTATCCACAAGTTGTGTGTGTATGGGGAGAACTTTATAGATTATGTAACTTTGAAAGGCAAACTAGATTTGGGGGCTTTTGTTTGACAAGTTATACACATGTTGGAAAATTTTGGTTTGATGCAAGTTTATGTTGCTCTTGAAGAATTTATGTACTTTGAGTGTCAAAACAACTTCTTAACTGTTTTGAAATACTTTTAAAAACTCTCATGGTGTTTGATTAATGTTTGGAGACATTTGGAAACACTTTTGAAATGATTTGGATGTTTCCGTATGGTTTGTTTTGACTCAAAACAAGTTGTGTATATGTTTTGAATGAGTTTTGGTTGTAATCAAGTTGTTTTCAAAGTTTATGAATTCATTTTCAACAAGTTTCTATGAGATATTAGTTTTGACAAGAATGGAATGTTAAGAACTTTGTTTCGATTCAAATGAGTTGGAATTGATGGTTGTTATTATCCAATTGTAGTGATAATAGGGTTTTACATGTTTGGTTAACATTTGAAAGAGTTTGGATTTGTGTTTAAAATGTTTTCTCAAAGTTCCATGAGGTTTGATTTGAGTTTGGGGTGTTTTGGCTTGAAAAATAGGGTTTTTAGCAGTAAAAATCTAGTTCTGCAGAAACCGGATCGATCCAGGGCATGGGCGGATCGATCTGGAGATTTTGAAGGAACCAGAAATTCCATTCTACTAAAACCAGATCGATCCAGCTTTGGGGCGGATCGATCCGCAAGTTTGTTTCCAGCCAGACGACTTTTACGGAAATGGGCATAACTCTTTCTAAAAAATTCTGATTTGCGCAACATTTCGCGTTGGAACTATGACTCAAAGACCTATCTTTTGGTATAAAATTTGATATACTTTATTAATGACCATTTTGCCCTTGGGGCTGTTTTGTCACCATAAAGTTCTTTAAAGTGAGTTAATTCGTGTTTTCTTTGCTAATTAATGTATTTGGGCGCTTGTAGCATTGTTACACGTGTCCTAATCTGCTTGAGGCGGGTTTGGGTGTGCCAAAATCTGCCTCCACTACTAATATGGTTAAGTCGGGTTTGGTAATTAACTTTTTAATAGGAGTAGGAGTTGAGAATAGGCTACTCCGCACCAAAACTGCCCAATTGTCATCTCTAAGCGTGTGAAGTAGATGTCACGCCCCAACGTAGCATAAATAAGGAAAGCGTTTAATTTCCTTTATGGACCCGTAGGTCGCGACAGTTTGAAGGATCGATTCCGTCCCAAACGTCGAACAACAAACATAATAATCAGAGCAGAGCAATCAAGGCTTATAAAATTTTCCTAACTTAATAAATATTACAGCATCGGGTCGTCTAAAGGCACAGACCGCCTTGAAACAATATAATAACTTAATGTCTATTACAGTCATCCTTATTACAAATTAGTCATAACTTAAAACATATAAACTTAAAGCATATAAAAATTAAACAATTTCTCTTCCAAAAGCAGCCGTTCTCAATTAGCATAGTCATAATGTTCGTCCTGATTGTAACCTGAAAAGCCTGAACACGAATGTCCAGGACGCATCAACGTCGTCAGCTTCAAGAAGCTGGTGAGTATTAAAAACATAACTTCGAATGTAAAACATACTCAATTACCCTTTTTCATTTCTCATTTAAATCCACAAATTTACTTTTAAGATAAAGAGTTCGTTTAGAAAACAACCACAACATTATTTAAAAGATAAATTCACACATATGTGACCGTGTATGAGAACGATGCACCATCTCATCTGACCGACTCTTTTCTCTCGACAAAACCCAACAACCCAACATCACACACCGGTATCTTTGAAACACTAAGATAGCCACACTTTAGCAACGGGGCGCCAGGGAGTGTCCAGTTTGCCTCACACTTTGGTCCGGGGTACCAGGGAGTGTCCATTGCCTCACACTTTGACTACCTAATCTGCCATGCAAATACCGGAGCAACCTCACGCAGTATCCAGACTCGGGTATCAGGGAGTGTCCGTAGGCCACACTTTAGCACTACCATGGGCGCCAGGGAGTGTCCAAGTTCGGCGTCACACACTTTAACGCTTCCATGGGCGTCAGGGAGTGTCCATATTTTCCACCGTCGCATTTCAAAGATACCCTCGCCACAATCTCAATCACAACACACTTTGGTACTCACTTACCAGGGAGTGTCCACATCACAATCTCAACCGCACTCACTGTACCACACAGACCATTACTCTTTTCCATACTGACCAACATTCACACTCACCATGCATGTACAACTTACTCCACATGTATGTCATGAAACTGTAAAACATGCGACAATTCACTGAAATATAAATACAACATGCGTACGGGGATTGACAAGTCACTATTCAACGTCCAAATCGTTAAAACATAACCAATTAAGATTCTGATTTAATAATTTTCCCAAACAGGGCCTTAACAGTCCCTAAAAGTTGAATCAAACAGTCCCTTAACATAAAACAAGCAAAACCAGAATCTGCCAGAAATCGCACGCGCGGGCCGCTCGGCGATGTACCCAATTTTCGTTTTGTTTTAAAAGCCTCTCTTTCTGCCTGAAATCAGCCACCTCGCGCGCGCGGGTCGCTCGCGCGGAAGGTCTCTCGCGCGACCCTCACTCGCGCGACCTGCCTAAATTTCATTTTTTTTTATAAAAACTTTCCTGTCTGCCTGAATCCACGGGGCTCGCTCGCGCGGGCCGCTCGCGCGCGCGGTCGTGGCGCGAGATGAAGCAGAGGCTTCATCTTCCTCGTGGAGAATGCCCTATTTTCAGCTTAAGGGTCCAAATTGACCCATTTCCGAAAACTCGAGTATACATGTCATATTATATATGGATCTCTTGGTTTTTCATCAAGGATTAAGAATCCATTATCAATTTGACATGATTCAATCTACAACTTTAGAATTTTATGAGAGATTAAAAGTTGTCAAAACAAATTTTCTTATATACTTTTCCATATGGATAAATTAGCTTCCAAAGTCTTGACAGTTGCTTTTAGGGATCATAATTGTCCTAAATCATCTCTGAAAACTCATCTAAATTAAGGTTGCAAAATCCATGTTCTTGAGCTTCAAACTTAAAATCTAAAAATTAACAATGGTGAACTATAGTTTTATCAATACAATTAGCAATATAAGCATGTGAGACATTTGTAGTGAGTTAGAAATACTCACAGAACAAAGATTGAAGACAGATTATTGAGAGAGAATAAGCAAATAAGAAATTCAAGCTTTGGCTATGGAAATAAGGAGCTTCTCTCTCCAGAAAATTTCAGCAATTAACTCTCAAGCTCTCTCTATATTCCTCTGTGTTGCTTGTCAAAATGTGTCGAACCAAGTGTGTGTGTGTGATGTATAAATAGAAGCTCAAGTGGAGAACTTGGGCTCTAAGAAATTTTTAGAATTCACTTAACAAGCTTAATAGGTTATACAAAACCTTAATTACTAACTTACATTAATTAAAACTAAAGATTTGGGTGTATGATATATATAAATACACAGATTTACATACGTATGTACACCCTCAAAGTTTGAAGAGGCAAGCTTAGGTGTGTAGGGGTCATGAGCTAAGTTGTTTGGGAGTTTAGCTTATGGACACAAACCAATACACACAACTAAAGCTTACCCAAACAAGGCACAAGGCAATCATTAGCTTGCCATAAATAGATGTAAAGCAATTGTCCAAATCAGTCACTTCCAAAATCTGTGGAAGTTCACACAGCGTGGACAATTTTGAACATAAACTGGCATTTTAGTGACGCGGTGGTCGTCACAAAAATACAGAAAATTCATTTTAACTAAGGAAATGGTTTTCTGGTTTTATGAAAATACTGTTCGAGTCAAAAGGAAATATTTCCACCGTCTTTGGAATACAGATTTTTGAAATCCACACGGACATTACTAACTTTACAAAAATTGCAATTTTTGACCCCAATAAGAATTGAAATTAAAAATAAAAGCAGACAATGTATATTTAATTGTAAACATGACAAGACAAATGAATGAAAATGCAGGTTATTACAGTAGACATGGCTACGAATAGGCATGGGAAAATGGCCCATGTGGCCCTATTGGTAGAAGGCGAGCCCGGGCTTGGACAGGCGAGTGATGAACTTGGGGGCGTTAACCGGACTGGTCTGGGGAATGGAGGACCCTAAATTTGCCCAAAGCCCTAGGGGTATGGGCTTAGGATCGAACTTTAGGTCTTGGACTTGGGCTCGGGCTTTTAAACTATTTAATTTTTATTAAAAAAATAATTTAATAAAAATAGAAATTAATTTAATAGTAACCCTTTACTTGTTAGTTTTAGTTACAAAATTAAATAAATTAAAAAAACACTTTTATTGAACAAATTAGGGGTGTGGACTTAGGATTGAACTTCAGGGCTTGGGTTTGGGCTTGGGCTTTTAAACTATTTAATTTTTATTAAAAAAAATAATTTAATAAAGATAGAAATTAATTTAATAGTAACCCTTTACTTGTTACTTTTAGTTACAAAATTAAATAAAAAAACACTTTTATTGAACAAATGTTCTATAAAGTTAATTGAATTGGGTGATTTGGAATCGAGTCATTTAGAAAGAACCATAAATTAAATAAAGTGGTTTGGAAAGTAATTTAATGGCAAGTAACATAAATTAAAAGGGGGCAACTAGGGCATTGGCAAGCTTGTTTAGTGGGTTGGCCGGACCCAAGGTTGTTTTTCCGGGTTTGGGCTTCGAGCCTCGTGCTGGGACTATCGGGCTGGATATGGCTTTGCCCAAGGTGGATTTATGGGTTTGGTCGATCTTAGCCCGTCGGGTTTAGGACCTATTTTTTGGGCCAGGCTTTCTGTGCCGCCCTCGACCCTAGGCCATATTTCCATGCCTAACCAAGAAGGATAAAGCTACTCAAAATTCAAGTTGGATTACCTACAAGTTTCATTGTTTGTGTGACCCTTTTTATTTTGTTTTTAGGAAACCTTGATAAATATTAATGTTATGTTTGGTATGAACTATGAAGGAAGAGGGGGAAAAAGGAAAAGGTAGGATGGACGAGAGGTGGAGAAGAGGATACAATCTCTTATTTGATATAATGCAGGAGAGGTAGAGAGGAGGGAATTTTGGACAAATTATTAGAAACAAAAGGGTTCTATGATCCTTTAACATTTTTGTCATTCAATAAAAATAACACTTTACTAATGGTAGGGTATAATAGTAAATTAAATAATATTATATCCTTTCTTTTTCACATCCTAGTTGAGAGCATTTTTCCTCACCCATTTTTAGTTCACCGTTACTTATTCAGACTTTACTGGGTGACATGTGTCTCATTTCATTTTCATTTTGTCCTTATACTATTAATATAATTTCTATAATCGGACACGTGTCATCCAGTGAACCCTGTATGAGCAATGGTGGACCAAAAATAGGTGAACAAAAATACCCTCATCCTATTTAACCATGCACAAGGAGATCGAGATGATCTTATGTTTCCCTAAAGATACCTCTTCCATCATACTCTCTTCTTTCGTTTCACTTTTTCAATCCTCCTACCTACATAGCATAAAAGTCCAATTGCGTGTTTGGGTTTCTAATGGCGATTTCCTATACTATTTGGGAACCATGCGATTGCAATGCAATTGCTCCCCGAGTTTAGCAAGTGTTGCTTCCAGTCAAGCATGAAGTTTTTACAATCACATAGTTGCCTAGGGGTGGCAACGGGGCGGGTATGGGACGGGGTCCCCGTACCCCAACCCCGACCCGGTTGAGTGAACCCTTCCCCCGACCCCGCCCCGCCCCGCCCCGAGGAGACATGGGTCCCGCCCCCGCCCCGTAAACGGAAACCCGCCCCCACCCCGGTAAAAAAAAAAAATTCCCAGGAAGGAAGTGAAGAAACTAAAATAAAATAAAACAAGAACACACATGGACTAATAGGAGTAATAGTTTATCTAATATACTTATATACCCCCAGATTTTTAGGTAATTGAAGCATTATAGGGTGTTTTTTGTAAAATACATATATAATCGGGGCGGGTTCGGGAAATTTCACCCTTCCCCCAACCCCGGCCCGGGTTGAAGAAATTCACCCCATACCTGCCCCTACCCCGATTAAGCCACCCCCATACCCTACCTATTAGGGACGGGGCGGGGCGGAGAACCCGAAAAACCCGCCCCATTGCCATCCCTATAACTGCCTCAAACAGAATCTTAGAGCCTATTTTGAGCCAAAAAAAGAAAAGAAAAAAAGAAAAATGAATCTTAGGGCCTACTAATAAATGTTTGAAACACGATCAGTTTCAAATGCAGTTTCACTTTTGTCTATTTTTAAATAACAATAATTAAAAAAAAATTAGTATTGACTTGGCTTTACAAACGCACTTGCTTGCCGAAATATGCGAGTGTTGCTTGTAGTCAAAGTACGAATCTTTCGTAATAGCAATGAGCTGCCTCAAACCCTCAAATAGACTCTTGTTTAAATTCAACTTCAATTTTATTTGATTTTTATGAAAAATTAGTATTGACTGGTTTTACAAAGAACCATATTTTGAAGCATTTTAAATTAGACACGAAAACCAGAAGACAACTTTACAAACACTAAACACTTTAAAATCAGCTACCTTATGAAGAAAAGAAACGACTCTAGTATTACTCAATCACTCTCTTAATATGTCATTTGCCGGTGCAAAAGATCCATAGTCTTAGGCCCAATTTGGCAACAACTTTTGGAGTACATAATCGATTATAAACTCCAAATGCTAGAATAGAATTGTTTGACAAACTAGCATTCGCGTTTCGATTGCAAAAAAATTGTGATCTGAAAACTATCGTGGACGACTTCTGATGATGCCGAAAATTGGTAAGAGAGATTAAAAAGAGAGATATTGTGACACAATCAATTGTATGTGGTTCGGCCCCGTTAATGAGGTGACCTACGTCTATGGGTGCGTCGGTGCGCTTCGCTAGCAGATCACCGACGGGCCTGGTGAGCCAACAGTTGGGCGGCACTACCAGTAACACCGGGCGGATGTATGCGTATGAAATTAATATAAACAGCTATTCTCTAGGTTCAGAATGTGAATCCCATTTATGGGAGTGAGTGGCCCCTTTTATATGTGCAAGAGACCACCCGCACAAGGCAACTGATTATATAAGGAAGTCCAATCTAATTACAATTTGATGAGAATAAATCATGGGAGGTTTCCTAAGTGACTTAGGAAACTATTTACACTTTCCATTAGTCTTTTGATTGATTTAGGAAACTGCTAAGCGGCTTGGTTGTCAAACTGCACCTCGTGTAGAGCTGCTGCGCTGCATGCCTGGGCTGTGCGAGCACCCCGAGCGGTAGCAGTTGAAAGTTCTCGGGATTGGTGGGCCACAAGCGCCCATTCCAGATAGTCCGGGTCCTTCGCTGCTGACGTGGCGATTTGACTTTAGCAAAATATTTCTAGACGTATCAACTTCTGTCCAAAAGTAAGTTTCTGCGATTGAATTGTTGAAGCAGTTTCCAAACAGACCCTTAGTCAGTTATTTTCTGATCACTTTAGTTGAAAGATTTTTAACATGTGAAAATAGCTTAATAAGAAAATAAGTTTTTTTTTTATTAAGCTAAGATAATCACCACTGGCCTTGTAGCCTAGTTGGTATGACTGGCTTCTCCTATGGGGGAGGCAAAGGTTCGACTCCTATGGGAATCACTCCCTTTGGGAGTTTGCCCTGTGGAATTTGTTGGGTTGTGGGTCTGTGACCCCACCTTTGTGTGTACGTGGTGTCTGTGTGTACTTTGCCATCAACCAACAAAAAAAAAAAAAAAGATAATCCAAGCTAAAGTAGATGAAAAGAATGGGTCCAAAATCCAAATATAAAAGCTCCGAAAAAGAGAGTAATTTACATGCGAAATTACAGAAAGACCCCAACCCATAACCATAAAACCATTCATTTGGGTCATCAAATTGAATTGAATTCGCCATTTTTAGGGTTGCTTTTAACTGCTGAGTCTGACTCTGACTGAGGAGCAGAGTTACGAGGAAGAAGATGATCTTCCAATCTCTGATCTCTCACCAAACCCTTCGACAAAGGTGAATATATAACAGCCTTAGTCCAGTTAATTCGTAGGTTTTATATTGCACAACACAGTTATTAAATGACCGGACAATGTAGATTAAGGTTCTAATTGTATTGCGAAATTGCTTACGTATGATCCAAATGTCAATATGGGTTTTTGCAGTAATGCTAACACGGCTCGTGAATTCAAGCTTGTTTCACCAATTGATCTATACATACATACAATTCCAATCTTTTCCTTTGTAACAGAATGGTGATTCACCATTGAGCTGTGTGTGTGTGTGTGTGTGTGTGTGTTTTGATTGTTCTCGGCCATTGAGCGATGACTGAGATTGCAGTTGAGTACCTTGTTGCTAAATTGGAGGATTGGATTGAAAAGGAGACAAACAAGAAGAGAGTTGCCCAAGTAACTCAGATCAAGACTGAGTTTGACAATATTAAGCCCTTCCTTAAATATGCAGATTTTAAGAGGTTAACAGTGGAAGACAATGCAATTGAGAAATGGGTTTTGGATCTTTTAGATTTGGCGCGTGAAGTGGAAGATTTCGTAGACGATGATTTGTATAAGAGAAGAGAGACTACCGGTCTGTCTTTGTCCACTCTTATGGAACTTGTGGGTGAGTCATTTAACTACTTTACAAGTTCAAAAGAAGACATTGATAATGGCCGTTTGAGCATTCCATTGTTGCGCAAGAGAGTCTCCGAGAAGCTTAAGGAAGCTAAAGTTAGGAAACAGCTATCCTTATTCAGCAACACTACAGAAACTACAAGTGAAAGGAGTGTATGGCATTCAAAAAACTTTACTTCGAAGCTTCGGTCGCGGACTCGTACTGTGGGAAGGGATGAAGAGGTTGAAATGCTCAAGGAATGGATACTTTCGGAGGATATCGATACCACGTCAATCCTTGCTGTAACTGGGCCAAGTGGGATTGGCAAAAGCAATGTTGCCACAAGGGTTTACGAGATAGTAAAGAGATATTTTGATTGTGCTGCGTGGGTCGTTGCATATGATCGTCCTACCATAGGTGTTTTAATGGATATGTTTGTGGGTTTTTCAGAAAATCAATCCGGGATGACGGATAAAATCAATTTGGTTGAAATAGAAGAGAAAGAGTTAGCAACGAGGATGGTTGACTACTTGGGTAGGAAGAGGTTTTTGTTGGTTCTTGATGGATTAGATACATTAAGTGGATGGGAACTTATAAAGTGTGCTTTGCCTCCCAAATGCAGTGGAAAGATACTATTGACAACTCAAAATGCTTTGTTTCCTGCTGTTATATGCAAGCATCTACTCCATCTTAAACCACTAGTGCCTAAAGAAGCTCTAGAGTTATTGAAAAGATGGGCTTTCTTGCAAAATTTTGACTCTGATGAGGTGATTTGGCCTGTTTCCGTGGAACCATATGTGGAGAAGATTTTGCAAATTTGCAAAGGTCTTCCTTTGCTTGTCGTTACAGTTGGAGTGCTTCTTTCAACAACCAAAATTGATGAGCCCAGGGAGTGGGAAAAGATTCTCTGTATGCTGGAAGAGGCTAATAAGGGTAGGCCTCAAGTCAATTGGATCCAAAAGGTGCTCATTTTGAATTACTTTAGTTTGCCTTCTTTGTTGAAGTGTTGCTTCCTTTACTGTGCTATTTTCCCATCTCACTGTGAAATCCCGTGTAAGAAGCTGATTCGGATCTGGGTGGCCGAGGGGTTTATAGCAAAGCAGGAACTTGGGATGACAGAAGAGGAAATTGCAAAGAACCTTTTGGACGAGCTCGTCCAGAAGAATTTTGTTGAAGTAGCAAGGTTGGGTACAAATGGGGAGCTAATATCGTGTAGGCTCATTCGACTAATGCAAGATTTTATCCTTGAAATTTTGAACAAGAACCATATATGTCTTTTATCTGGTAGACACCCACATATTTTGCCATCAGAGGCGACGCGTATTATGGCAGTACATGGTAGATCAATAGCATATTGTCTGACTTGAACCCCAAACAAACTCGTTCTTTACTTTTATTTGGGGGAAACGGACTCTCGAGTCCCTCCATTCTTTTGAACACACTGTCAAATATTAAGTTTCTGCGAGTACTGGAGTTACAAAATATTCCAATTGATGCTTTATCCGATTCGGTTGGAAATTTGGTGCTATTGCGCTATTTGAACTTGAGGGGTACAAAGATATGTGATCTGCCATCATCGATCACAAATTTGAGGGAACTTCAAACTCTAGACATCAGAGAGACATATGTGAGGGCTTTGCCTAGCGGCTTCGAGGGACTCAAGATGTTGAGACACCTCCTTCTTGCAGATTCATTTAGCAATAGGGTTGTGAAGCTTGATGGTGATATTATGTATCTAAAAGACCTCCAAACACTCGCGGGCATCAAACTTACAGAATCTATTTCAATGGGACTAAAATACTTACCCCAGCTCCTAAAGTTAATAGTGGGTGAAGTAGAAGGAAAAGGAAATTCTCTAAGGCTCTTCGAATCCATCAATCAGATGAAAACCCTCAATTCCTTGACCATAAAATGTGCTTGGAGGAAGGAAATTCAAGTAGAAATATCGAATCCTCTTGAAAATTTGGAAAAGCTTCGAGTTGGGGGTTGGGTGAGAGGTCTGCTAAGTTGGGTCTGCAAGCTAAAGTCCCTCAAGTATTTATATCTATGGGACAGTATGTTGACTAATGACCCAATGTCGGCACTTCAGCATCTGCCCGGTCTTACTGTGCTCTCGTTGTGCAATGCATACAAAGGAAAGCGTATGAGTTGTGATGATCCATCAGGATTTTCTAATCTCAAGAAGCTGTCACTTTTGAATTTGGAAGAGTTTGATGAATGGACAAATATAGAGACTGGAGCTATGGCAAATCTTCAGATTATAATCTTTGCTAAATGTCCGAAACTAAAGCAGCCACCGAAAGGCCTTCAAAATCTTGCTGATCTTCAGATGCTGCAAGTAAGGGATCTACCTGCAGAGTTTATAAGAGAAACAAGGGAGCTTTCATTGCCGGCAGGCTTACACTTTTCAGCTGCTCTCTAAATTTTAGGAATAACCATTGGTTAGTGTTCACTATATGCACTTTCATGTATAGTTTACATTATTCATATGTTTTTTTTTTAATATTTCAGAAAAAAAACACGTGTACATTTGTTTCTTGTTATATGTTCCAGTTCAAAAAGCAAATTATCCCTCCCCTTCCTTTTTCCAAAGAACTAAATGACAATGTTTCTCATTTTCTCTTTCTGCCTCGTGTTTCGTTGTCAACTTTCATGCTTTGCTATGGTGGTTAATTGGGATATCCATGTAGTTAGATTCAGAATGAATTACGATATGGTTCCCAAATTTGGTTCCCAACTGATAAAAGTGCAGTGTGGTCACTTCCAATTATAATGGACAGTTATTTTCATTGGAAGTTGTTTTTAGTGGTCTCACTACCACATCGGTTGGGGAGCAATTTTGGGATTCAAATTTAACAGTAGCACTACTGGATTCAAAATAGCAATGGGTAACTATTGATATCAAGTTGTTAAGACTTGATCTACTGTACTTTTACCAACAAGTTCACATCTGAAATTGATGATTCAGTGAAAGTGTTAAATAGTTAAGCTGGGATCTAAAAACTGGGTTGTGTGCTTGCATCATAAACTGGGGAATCCCTTTGAAAAACTAGCAGAAATGAAGCTACATATTTCATTTCAGATGAGGATGCTGCATAAAGGACCTTACCGTGATTGTCAATGAAGTCTTTAATTTTATCTTATGGATTCCCAAATATATATCTCAAATTTGGTTCGTGATATGTAACAATGAGACCACCTAAAAAAACAGGTGACCCCACTAAAATTTCATTGCCATGTATGTTGAACCAGGTTTGGAATACTTTAGTGTTGGAACATGGCAGAATTCTTGGCTGAACCCTTAAAATTAACATGAAGGGAGAGGAAAGGATTTTATTATTATTATTTTTTATCACTACAATGAAGTAACCCAATATTCATTTTTAGACAAATTTTCAAAATAAACGTGAAAATGGTTATCAAATGCATTTTCACTTGCCATTTTCCAAATTGATGACTATGCGTTGTTCAAAAAGACACCCATAAGGCAGGATCATTTAGAATGAAACAAAAAGATATCAGTATTTCATAGGACCTCTGATCATTTCGGTTTCAATTAAATCCTATCTGCTCAGTTTATAGAGTTGGTTTTGATACAAGTGTATAGAGGTGTATATACATTCCGGACCTGTGCATTATTGTATTACATTGTGACTGAAAAAAGAATGTTTTTGTGTAGATTAGAATGAAGGTGTAAAAATACAATTGTGTACCTTGAACTAGTCACGACTTGTTTCTTCTTCCCTTCACTTTCATTCTCTTATCAGTGTATATGTTTAAACGGATGACATGAGTTTCTGCATTTCATACACAATTTTAAAACTTAGTAACACGTTCTCCTTCTGTTAATATGTTATGGTCTGTTTGGAATGGCATTTGCATAATGCATTCTTGCCAATTACAATTACATTATCAACTTCATTTTCAACTTATTTACAAGATGCATTCCAAAACAGGTTTTTCTTTTTCAAAAAAGCAAGTCTTACTTGCTTCTGCTTTTAAGTTGGAGGAAGTGTCCCGCATATAGGGCATGGGTTGGGGGTTGATATAACTCCATGCTCCTTTACTTTTATAACAAAGAACTCACTCTATGTTTCCATCCTCATGTCTACCTTGCTTTCATTTTTCCCTTCTCTGTATCTAACTACACAAAAATTATTCATATGATGCAAAAAAAAAAAAAGTTACTTCCATACCGAACGGAGCATTAGTCAACTGCCAATTGATGGTTTAACTTTTTGTTTAAAACTTCACAAAATCACTAACCCACTCGCATGTTGTGTATTGTATATTTTAGATCACCAATTGATCCAAAAGCTTAAGCTGTTAGAAAATGTGTCCGGCCATGTCTAATGCTTTCTCACTCACATGTACCGAGACAATACACTTAACTCCATCACAATGGAGACACAACAAAGAAAAAAGTGCAATATACTAACCAAAACAGTGACTGAGACTTGCCTAAGACTTCCCACAAACAAGTTTTGATACCATGTTAACCACTTGCTCCAAGAGCATAAATTGTTACGGAATGAGCCCAACAATTTATATGGAATTATAAAATAACTTCATCTCATGTTTATCCCAATAGTATCTCCAAGATTCCCTCAGACCCATTCAGTTCCAATCTAATGAAGCAAAAGAAAGACTCTTCCAATTATATTAACATCAATCGATAACAATTTGTTCACCATTTACATTGATTAAGAACACAACCTCGAAAAAAAAATATAAAATATAAAATAAAAAAAATTGTACAAGAAAAATTCGTAGAACAACCGTGTTTTTAGATGGTATAAAACCGCAAATATCAAATCCCGTGAAACCTGCAGTTTGTATATAATACAATTACAAGATGGGAAAATGCATTCTGGAGATGCATTCCAAGCACGCCCTAAGTTAATCAGCCAATCTACTTCATAAAAGCTCAAGAAGACCATGTCACAGCAGAGATCACAGTGTTGTCTGTACAAGCGGATCCAAAGATTGGACTCTATGTTTGAAGCAAGCTTGGACGTGACTTACTATCGAGAGATCTTCTCATTCCAAGGACTTACTGCACAATATATACACAGACCCCTACCTCAAGTCTTTGTCTGATGATACACAAAAGCAACCTCTTTTTTCTCATCCCATTAATAGTAGCGAAACTAAAGGGACGTCTCTGAAGCAGCCAAGGCCAAGAGCTTTAAGAGGAGCTATTTATATCATGTCGATCTCTGATTCTCTGTACAGAAAACAGGCGATGAGAGCCTAGTTCGAAAGAAACTTCAGCAGACCCATTTGCCTCCTTTGCCAAGCCCATAAATGGAAGGAGCAGCGACTGAGAAAATGTCGGAGAAGTACAGTGCCTTTGCCAAGCTCAGATCAGTTAAAGAAATAGGGTGACTTTAGAACATCTCTTAAATCAAAGTCTCCCCGTTCAGGCAACTGGGGGAAAGATAATGTTGGGAAGGAACTTTGAAAGCTCTCCAGCAACTGTTCAAAAGAAACACAATTCAGTACATATTAAACAAAAAACTGAAACATTATTTACAAGGCAAGCAACACTAGAGTTCAATATTCGCTTTGAACTTCTATTTAAAAAATTTAAGTGAGACTATCTATTGCCTGCTCTAGATATCATATTTTTTAGAAAGTAGTACATATGGATATATATATACACATATTACTGGTGGGCTGGTATATAACTATGGACTAGTTAGTGATAAGGACATTTTATGGTTCTTGTATAGACAGATCCAACGAAAAAACCACTTTAGTGAAAAAAACTGCGCTTATATATGTACACTGCACTTATATTTTGAAATTTCACAAAACTACGAATTTTACAAAAGTAGTTTTGTGAAATTCACTACTTATATTTTGAAATTCCCCAGACTCCCAAAAGTATATGTAAGCACTGAGCAGTGACTTTTCACAAAACTGCAAATTCTTAAGGTCCTTTATACTCTTAAGTTCAGAACCAGGGACTGAACGCTAATTATCCCTTTAACAATTGATAGGCCGTTTAAATCTAAAAGAGGAATTTCCAAGTGAAGATGGTAAGATACTGTACATTTTCCAAAATTGGTGTTTCATAGAGTTCGACAAACTTTTCTCGTAGTATCCTGTTCATTTCATCCACATCACTGGCATGCGTCCAATACGAGTCATGAACACCTGCAATCATAGATAATGGCTGATACCTTAGAAGTGATGGTAAAAAAAAAGAAGAAGAAGAAGAAGAAGAAGAAGCAATTTTAAAAGGAAAAGGTAAAAGGAAAAAGAAACAGGAGAAACAAAGCTATCAAAGGTTGTGAAACATAAAGGAAGCATCATAGAACCTGCAAAGCTTAAGCCTGCCTTTTTGCAGGCAACTGCAGTCATCATCATATGTGAACCATCCAGAGAGTGAACAAAATTCGGTGGAAATGCCGTTCTCTGCCGCTTGACCATGATCTACAATGGAAAGAACCACCACGTTTGAGATTTGTGTCACAGAAGACTTGCACATTGAAAATGATTATCAGAGTTCTCAAAGTTGGAAACTGGAATGCAATTAAGCAAGGCATAAAGTTGGCCAAGATATCACTTCTTAAGGGCTGTTCGCGAAAGCAACAGACTTTGTGGTTCATAAGTGGATCGGTTCTATAAATTCAAGTGATTGGTGGGAGTCCATGGTCAGTCTAATATCTCTGCCAAAATAGTTCTTTGTCGAACCCACTTAACCTTGGTTCTTACAAAAACCATATAGAAAGTGAGACTAGGATAGAATTAGATCTTATTTTAAAAATCCCCAAACATGCCCTTAGCATAGCATTCTTGGCCACCCATAATCTGGTAAGTTGTCTCAATATGTAGAATCATGTCAAATGGACAGGTTCAATACCCGAAAGGGTAAAGGTTGATCCTTCATGATAGACGGGATATATAATAGTATCGCACTTTATTGTGTAATAACAAATGGGTACAGTTTGGGAAGTGACAGTCAATGCATGAATGCTTCTTAGCAGAAAACAAGACAAGAGAACAAGTAGAATTACCTTTTCGGTTTCCCGTTGTAGCGTCAAAACCTGAAGAGAAGTCTTAATCTGTACCCAACAAATAAAATAAAGATTGATTACAGAAAAAGAATTTTTTGACCATCGCTAATGTGACAAGGATATTGATGAGCTCTATTGTATCTTTAAAAAAAGTACTCACAAGATGCCGGCCTAATTTCCTGTAAGGCTGCACAACAGGGAGTCCTAGCGGAGTCGTCCACCTCACTGGTTGATTTTCGGACGCAATTATCTATTCACAATATGTAGCTAATTATCAAACTTTCTATCAAATAAAACTACCCTTCAAATTCGGGAAAAATCAGGGGCAAGAATTGAAGGTAGAAAGATAAACTCCAAGAGAGTAAGAGATTTAGGATTGCAGCATTGGAATGAGCAAATGTGTTCTCAACGTGACAATCAAAGGACGAACTCATCAAATTGATCGATAGCTAAAATGAAACTATTAGTTTAGGAGCCATGAAAAAGGAGAATCAAAGGAAATAGAGGACAGAAGAGACATGAGAGAGAGAGAGAGAGAGAGTACCAATGGACTTCAAATATTTTATTTTTTAGAAAAAGGCTAAAAAGCATTCATGGGACACGAAAACTGAAGCCATGATGAAGATATCGGCTGACTCATGTCAACCCTATTTTTTATTTGACCATTAAGGTATTAAAACCCAAATGGACCAATAACATTTAAGATCACTTAGCCATCGGATGACCACAAACATACAGAAGGATTTCTGGGCTCCGAGCAATACAATTTCTAACACAGAAAAGACCAAGTAAATTATCCTCAGAGATCTGCCAAATCAAAATACGAGTAATATAAAAGAAAGTTCTGTTGTCTGATAATAGAGAAGCTGCACTAAAATGGTCGCTGGCATGTGTTCATCAAGTCGACAGTAAAACAGAGATACTACAGAAAAATATATCCGCACCTTTGCACAATCACCGAGCCAGCTCATGATACTACGTGCAGCTTCAAACATCTCCCCTAATGCAGTTAAGGTAACCTGCCCAGCCAGTAAAAAACATTTAACATTCATTACTCGACATATTTTAGTTCCAAATCGTGTATTAGTATATCTGCCAACTATTTCCACTCTCAATTGAAAAGTTCACATAAATTGTTTATAATGTCATCATCTCTTCAACGAAATTGTGAAATTGATACATGCGTGCAGTATAACCATGAACGATCTATACATTATTTATGTCTAGAGTTACCGAATAGTTATGTGCTTACTCTTGCAGCATAGCAAGCTGCACCAAAGAGCTCCGTGTCATCTGCAATGACTCCACGTTCCTTCAACCTTCTCTTGATCTGATCCCGAGCACCAATATAAGTCACACCGTATACTGATGTCATCACTGTCTGCTTCACCAATTTCCTGTCAACCTAGATATATCAAATGATCAGTCCCGCTATCAATTGCATTAACATACTCCACAACCACCAAGTAACTCAAATGTGCATATGGAACTTAAGGCTCTTTTGCTTTGCATATTTAGAGAAGGAAAACTGCTTCCCTAGCATTTTCCCTTGTTTTTGTAGCAACCTGTATTTTCACGTCCCTAATAAATAAATAACATGCCAGATTTTATTTTATTACTATGTAGTATTTCTAGTAGTGATGATTTTAGTAAATAATTAATACCTATGTAGTAATTTATTAATACAGTGCCTTTAATTTATCACCCTTAGTAATTTTAATTGTATCATTGCTTAAGATTGCGCAGATTTGGGATAAAAACTAGTAATAAAATATAGAGTCACGTTGCCTACACTATTGTCCCTAATATCCTAAACTACCTCGACCAACTAGACTAACCTAACTGATCAAACTAGACCGAACTGATCAAACAAACCAGATGCATTATTGATGTGAACTAATTGAAAGCAATCAGTTCACGAGCTGTATTATTGAGATAACAATCATCTCTGTGCAATGAGTGAACTCGCAATCCCAAACACCCTACTTATATGTGTTCACACACAAACAACACAAAACACAATTTACACACAGACTTATATTTTGGCAACACAAACTCTCACAGTAGCTCTCAAACTCACAAGCCTCATTGATCTCTCCCTCTCCATTGCACTCTCAAGCTCCCTCTCATTCTTGATCCCATAGCTCTTTCCTCTCTCAATCACAATCACACACACACACACACACACACTTGCATTTCTGGAAATCTAAGTTAAGAAGAAGATATACAGCAAGGAGATAGTATCACAGTAGCTTCAAGAAGCCATAGCCATTGTCAAAGAGGCCATAGCTTATATTTCGGAATTCTCGGAATCATTCGGTCTCTTATGCCAGCGAATATAAAGATCGGCGAGTCTCTTGAACCCACTCTTAATGTAGTATAAGTCATTACGCACAAGTTGGGGGGTTTGAAAGTAGGTGTATACGTATACTTATATATATATATATATATAGCTATGAGGTACGAAAATGGTGGTCCCGTAAATCCCAACGAAAATAGATTCTGTGAATTGGAAATGAAAGAGTACAACCCCAGTAGCTTCTGTTTCAAATCTTAGACCTAATTTATAATGGTTGCGACATACGGTTAAAACGAAATTTTTGTGACTCTCGAATGTTCATCTATAAGTTGAGCTACGTTAATAATTGGCAAACGAGACTTATATATTCGTAATCTATGCGGCAAAACGAAGAGAAAGGTATATTACACTCACTATTTTAATTAAGTTTGTAAAACCCAACAACTCCTATGTTTCTGTAGAAATCTGTGAAGAAGATGGATCGATCCTTGCTAGGATCGATCCCAGCTAGATCGATCATGTGAAGATCGATCCTTCAAGGATCAATCCTTTAGCTGTTTTTCATAATTTTGTTTCCCTAGCTGTTATGAGCTGTACTATGTGCTTAACTGCCTGTATGTTAGAATAAAATGTTAGGGATCTGTAAGTGACAGTCTTGTCACTAAGAAAGGAGTTATGAACTTGTACATTCTGCTTTAAGCTGCTGTACCCTCTGTGTTAACATGAGTACCTCACTGCTTACTGTATTTATAAAGAGAATGAAAACAGAATGTAACAATGGGATTTGGATAAGTTGATGTTAACTTGTAATAATCACACGCATAAATCGCTCTGATATTATTAAAGAGAAAATGTAAAAAGGAATAAGCCATACATTTGCATTTGTCAAGTTGGCGTGTTTGAAATGGGTCAAAGTGATTCAGCACATATGTTTTGTGAGAAATGAGTAAAGGGATATTGTTGTGACATTGTGGACATGATTATCTGTATTGATCAGCTTTTAGGGGTAGTGATACTATCTTGGTCAAATAAAGTTTGGCCAAGTGGCTTTTATGGGCGGTGATGGTATATCAAACAGGATAACTAGGTTATTGAAACGTTGAATATCTTGATGGGTTTTACCTATGCCACATCGGTCCGGTAATTGTATCAAGTGGCTTTTATGGGCGGTGATGTTCTAAATTAATGGCATTGTGCCAGATGGTTCTGGAGAACTGAATGAGTCGAGAGATTGTGATCGAGATAAAAAGAGCCATTAAGATGAGATGATTCATTGTTCATGCACGGTCTTGAATATTCACTTCTTAAACTGTTTAATTATTGTTCTTCTGCGACGACTTGAATAATTGATTAACCGTACTCTAAAGTACTAAACAATAATAATGGTTAATGTACTTTTATATACATTGTGTGTTGTTCATTATGCTCACTTGGCTTTCATTAGCTGATGACTTTTATTTGTCATGGATACCCAAAATGTTCAGGAGATGACTATGTACGGCAGTATGATTATGCCAATTTGAAAGGAGAAGCCCGTGGGAATACTTTCTATTTTAATAAAGTTGTAATAAGGATAAGAATAATGTTTTATTTTAATAAAGGCGGTTTGTGCCTTGAGAAATTTAAGACTATTATTATAGTTTATTTGGTTGTTTATGTTGTTATTTAGTTTATTACATTGAGGGTAGGATTGTAATTGACTATTTTCTAGTTTTCTTATATATATATATATATATATATATGAGAAGGGATTCGTGGGTGCTAAGTTAAGCAGCCCCAAATACTCCACTTCTTGTCTTTCTTCTCTCTCACATAAACCCTAATATTCATCGCATACTTCAACTTGGTATCAAAGCGTATCGATCCGTACACATAAATATCCACTCAATCTTGCCTCACGAAATCAGACGAAGAATAGGAAAGAGGACTCGCCGCTGCTGATGACACCTTCCAGCCGTGACGTCATGATGACGTCATCTTTTCGATGATGACGTCATCCATTTTGACCACCAGTGGACTTGCCTAGCCGTTGCGATCACCATGAGCATTTTTTTAAATTTTTGGCAGCTATTTGATTGGTGTTTCGATTTTTTGAAGTTTTTCGGCCGTTTTAACTTTTTTTCCAGATCTGTGATATGGGGACTTCTTGTGTGGTTCTGTTGCTTCGATCCAAACCCTTGGAACTCGGTTTGGTGTTTATTGCCTTTGGTGAGTGTTCTTTTACACGTTCCACTCCCCCTTCTCTTCGATACTCTTCGAGACATCCTGCGGCTGTGACCATTTGGGTCTGTTGATATACCTTTGCTTGCTTATTTTTTTTTTTTTCTTTTGTGTCCCCAACTGAGTTTTTATTCATCATGGGTGATAACAAAACTGCTCCACAATCTTCCATGTCCAAAGATGATGATATGCCTAAACCTATCACCTCAAAAAAATTGAATGGCCTTAATTATTTAGCGTGGGCACATGTAGGGGTGAAACAAAAATCGAAAAAACCGAACCACCGAACCGAACCGATCGGTTTGGTCAGTTTTCATAAGGGTGGTGCAATGTAAAACCGAACCGAAAAATTAGCCTAAAACCGAAAAAATCGACTGAAACCGAACCTATCGGTTGATGGAAAATCACTCCCAAAACCGACCAAACCGAACCGATCCGATTTCAGCCTTAGGCACATGCAGTTAAAGTTTTTTTACGTGGAAAAAAGAAATTAAAGTTTCTAACTGAGGAACCTCCTCCTAAGACAGACGCGAAGTACGATGACTAGATGTGAGGATTCGGTGGTCATGGGATGGCTGTGGCATAGTATGGAATCACATGTTGCATCTACGGTTGAATTTTGTGACTCTTCTAAGAAGATTTAGGACTCAGTTTCTGATTCTTTTTCGTAACAGAGTAATGTTTTTCGTGTTTATGAGTTATATGAGCAAATATTTACTACTAAGCAGTCTGGGAAGCCGTTACCGGAATATTATAGTATCCTCAAGAATCTATGGGATCAATTGTTGCAATATCGTCCATTTACCTCTGATTTAGAGCAACAGAAACGCCATTGGGAAGACTTTATGATTGCCTCTCTACTTTCTAGAATGGATTCGGACCTCCGGGGTTTTAAAGATCATATTCTTGCCAGTGAGACCTTACCTACTGCCGCTAATGCATACTCTCGCTTGATGCGTTCGTCCTTAGGACAGAGCTCCCAAACTAACTCCACTGTTTCATCATCAGAGTCCTCTACTTTAGTCTCGAGTGGTGGAGGTCGTGGTTCTCGTGGCAGTTCTCGGGGTGGTTCCCGCGCTGGTGGTCGTACAAATGGCCACGGGGATAGGAAGTGTGATCATTGTGGTGGTAATAATCACACGGAGCCATATTGTTGGGTGAACTATGGTAAGCCAGAGTTTGCCAATCATACTATGGATGGTAGTACACAGCCTATACCGCCTCCTTCCATTGGATCTGCCACTTCCAGCTCTAATTCTCATGATGCACACACTACTCAGCTTGGCGAGCTTGTCCAGACCTTGTGTACTGTTCTTCCTTCCCACTCTACAAGTGCACTCGCAGATTCAAGTAATGTTGCATGTGTAACCCGTTCGCCTTCATCCTGGGTCATTGACTTTGGAGCTAGCTCACATATGTCCAGTATACAATCTCTCATCTCTAATTTACATCATGTTAAACACCATATTCTTTTATCTGATGGATCATCTCACCCTATTATTGGGAAAGGTGTTCTTCATCCTACTTCTTCGTTGTCTTTATCCTCTAGTCTATATGTTCCTGATTTTCCCTTTAATTTGCCTTCTGTTAGTCAATTAACTAAAGCTTTACATTGTTCCATAACCTTTTCTCCCACTTCGTGTAGCTTTCAGGACCTTAAGACGAAGAAGACGATTGGTTCGGGGCATGAGAAAGATGGCCTGTACTACTTGGATCCTAGTGAATCACCGTCTCCCCTTGCTTCTGCCGTCAGTGCTGCCGTTTCACCTCTTCAGGGGAACTTTCGTTTGGGCCATCCGTCTTTGGTCAAGCTGAAATTAGTTGTTCCTGGTTTGTGTCGTATTTCGAGTCTAGATTGTGAGGCTTGTCAGTTAGGCAAGCACCACCGTAGTTCATTTCCTACTAGTAGTTCTGGTCGTCAATCTGAGTCACTTGATTTAGTTCATGCAGACATATGGGGACCATCTCGGTTTTCTAGTTTTAATGGTGTTAAGTACTTTGTTATCTTTGTGGATGATTATTCTCGTATGACATGGTTATTTTTAATGAAAGACAGATCCGAGTTACCACATATTTATTTTAAATTTTATAATGATTTTTTTGTTCAGTTTGGTAAACGGATTAAAATTCTCCGTTCTAATAATGCATTGGAATATACACAGTCTGTTATGGATTCATTTTGTGTTGATCATGGCATTTTACATCAGACTAGTTGTGCTAACACATCTCCACAAAATGGTGTTGCAGAACGGAAACATAGACATGTGTTGGATGTTGCTCGTACCTTACTTTTCAATATGCATGTTCCTCGTCATTTTTGGCATGATGTTGTTCTTACGGCTTGTCACCTTATTAATCGTATGCCATCCGTTGTCCTTAACCAGCGATCCCCTTTCTCCCTGCTATATTCTCATCTCTCACCTTTTCAACTCACTCCCCGATCAGCGATCCCCTTTCTCCCTGCTATATTCTCATCTCTCACCTTTTCAACTCACTCCCCGAGTTTTTGGTTGTGTTGCGTTTGTCCATATTCTTGATCCGAGTCAAGATAAGTTGTCTCCACGTGCTCGGAAATGTTTCTTTGTTGGGTATTCTCGGACAAAGAAAGGTTACCGCTGATACAGTCCTAACGCTCGGCGCTACTTTGTAAGTGCCGATGTTACCTTCTTTGAATCACATTCATTCTTCTCTCCCTCTGGTCAAACCTTGTCCACATATATTATTTCCTGCCGTGAGGGGACGTCTTCTGTTCCCATTCCTACTCTTCCCTTACCTATGTCTTCGTCCCCGTCTCCCACTCCACTGCAAGTCTATCAGTGATCCAGGATAGGCCGGTTGTTTCTTATGGCCCGGGTGTTGCATCTTCATCGTCTGAGGTCCCAGCTTCACCCTCATCCACTCCTAACAATAGTACTGATTTACCGATTGCTTTACGCCGAGGTGAACGCACTTGTACTTAGCAATCTATTGCACACTTTGTGTCTTATAATCGTGTCTCACCGTGTCTTCAGTCATTTGCTTGTGTTTTGTCCTCTATTTCTGTTCCCACTACTTATCAGCAGGCTTTATCTTCTTCTGGATGGAAGCATGTTGAGGAAATGAGTGCTCTTCATAAGAATCAGACCTGGGATCTCACGGTTCTTCCCCCGGTAAGAAAACGGTTGGTTGTCGTTGGGTCTACACAGTGAAATATTTACCCGATGGTTCTGTTGAGTGCCTTAAGGCACACTTGGTTGCTAAGGGATATACACAGACATATGGTGTTGATTACTTTGAGACCCAAAAACCCGTGGCTCATCTCAACTCTGTGCGTATTCTTCTTTCTATTGATGTTAGTCGGTCTTGGCACTTATACCAACTTGATATCAAGAATGCTTTTTTGCATGGCGACCTTCAGGAAGAGGTTTATATGGATCAACCGCCTGGTTATGTTGATGATAGTAATCCACATCTTGTATCGACTGAAAAAGGTTTTATATGGTCTAAAACAGCCTCCTCGTGCTTGATTTGATAGATTCAGTTCTGTGGTTATTGCATATGGCTTTAAGCGTTCCACTTATGATCACTCACTCTTTGTTCGTAATTCTTCTTCGGGTACAATTGTGTTGATTGTTTATGTGGATGATATTATCCTCTCTAGGAGTGACTTTGTCGAAATTGCTGATTTGAAACATCATCTTGGGCAACATTTTCAAACTAAAGATTTGGGTACTCTTCGTTACTGTCTTGGGATTGAAGTTGCTCGCTTTCGTCAGGGGATCTTTTTATCACAACGAAAGTATGTACTTGATCTCTTATCTAAACCTGGTCTCTTGGGCACTCACCCTGTTGATACTCCTATAGTCCTATGGACTCCGTGGTTAAACTTGATGGTGAACAAGGCGATCTTTTTACCGATGTAGGTCGGTATCGCCGACTAGTTGGGAAATTGATTTATCTTACTGTTACTCGACCGGATATCACCTATGTTGTTGGCGTGGTTAGTCAGTACATGCAAACTCCACGTCAGCCTCATTTTGAGGCCGTTTCTCGCATTTTGCGTTATTTTAAGAGTGCTCCTGGGAGAGGGCTCTTGTACAAGCCTTCAACCTCTCTTTCTGTCACAGGTTTTGGTGACGCTGATTGGGCCGGTTGTCGTTCTGATAGGCGATTTACCTCTGGCTATTGTACTTTTGTTGGAGGAAACTTAGTTACCTGGCGCAGTAAGAAACAAAATGTTGTTGCACGCTTTAGTGCTGAAATTAAGTACCGCGCTATGGGTCATACTACATCTGAAATGTTGTAGGTTCGTTCTCTTCTTCAGGATATCGGTGTTGATGTTTCTGTTCCTATGAAAATGTATTGTGACAATCAAGCCGCTCTATTTATTACCAATAATCCTGTTTTCCATGAGCACACAAAACGCATTGAAGTGAATTGTCACTTTATTCGTGATCTGATGCTGAAGAAGCAAATCGTTACTAATCAAATGGGTGACATTCTCACCAAGCCTTTGGCCCGTGCTTCTTTTCATTATTTGTCTTCCATGCTGGGCATGTTTGATCGATATGCTCCAACTTGAGGGGGCGTATTAGAGTTTATTTGGTTGTTTATGTTGTTATTTAGTTTATTACATTGAGGGTAGGATTGTAATTGACTATTTTCTAGTTTTCGTGTATATATGTATCTGAAGGGATTCATGGGTGCTAAGTTAAGCAGCCCCAAATACTCCACTTCTTGTCTTTCTTCTCTCTTTCACATAAACCCTAATATTCATCGCATAGTTCAACTAATATAACATTATTTGAGTTGTATTATTAAATGCAATGATTATTAATTATCTTCCATGTTACTTTATATACTCTGTTTTCTGTTGCATGTTAAGCTAAGTACAGGACAAGCGATCCATCACCTGTCATGACCTACGTGTTCAAAACGGAAATGAAAAATTTTCCTTATTTTGCTACGCTAGGGCGTGACAGTTTTCCCCTATGCTTACATAACATTAGAAGTTAAAATTTTCAAAAAATACAATCCTAACTCAAGAAAGTAGGATTGGAAGTGACTCACAATAGTTGAACAGTTTAATTTATTTATCCCCCTATTTCTTTTCCTTCCTATTTGACTCATTGTTTCCCTTATTATCCAAACAAGGAAAAGTGTTTTCCTTCATGTTTTCTTTTCTTTACTCGCACTAAATCCATGAACCAAACAAAGCATAAATGAAGCATGAAATATCGACATGGTTCTCATCAATTTGACTCATCTAAGTTGGAGCAGTATATGTTTCCAACAAAACAATTCAAGATATGGGTCAAATAACTGACTAGACAAAACATTGACAAAAACTAGAACAGAAGACACATCACCAAACCTGATTAATTAAAGCCCTTGCACGTAATGCATCCGGAAAAACTGCAGGATCTTTCTCTGCATCTCTCTTCATGATATCAAGAACTCTGCATTGGTAAAAACATAAATAAATACCACATGTATAAGCAAATTTAAAACCCTTGATTAACCAATCAAGAACACAGAAAATTTCTTGCATCGAGAGGCTTGCCTAGCAGCTATTCCTGAGTAAACATCAGCAGGTTTTTCTCCAGCAACCAAATTGACAGCAGCTGCTCCCAACTGAATGAAAAGTTTTTGATTAGAAAAATAACACCAAGGTAATTGAAGTGCAAATTCTAACTTAAATCAACAACGGATTTAAAAATAAAAATAAAATAAAAATAAAAAATAAAAAAAAACAAACAAAAAAGAGATTTATATTTTTCTCTATTTCCAAATACAAATACCCAAAAAAAAGTCATGACACCTTCTTAATGAATATCAAATACTGTAACCTCGATAGCCTATATAGGCAACCAACCAAATATAATTGGCAGACAAAGATAGTTGAAAACACAGTTTTACAAAATATGTATTACAGTAGAATAGTTTTTCCCATCCTCTTTTTCAGTGCCATATAGAGGTGGTATGACAATAATGACATCTTCTCAGAAATGGGTATTTTTTGTTACTGCCTTGGCAAAAAGAGAAAAATAGACGATACTTGCTACTAATTTGACGAGAGATTGGGGTATTACATTGTCTCTTCCAAGGGCAGCATAGTGCTGTAAACCATTGCAGGAACCATCCTAGAAGAACCAGAAAGAAAGAAAAGCTAAGAACATAACATCAAAACTTGTTCTAAATAATCAAAGAACTGTTTAAATAATCTGTACTTTTAGTGAATGCCTCAACTGAAAGGAAGTATTAACTGTGTTTAAAATTATCCCATATTCTCAGTTTAACAAAGCAATCAAATGAAATAAGCTTTATTCAAAGAGAACTCCACTATCTACACTACAATCGGTCGGCTCTCCGATAATTGATATTCAAGGGAAATGCAGAATTTTTAAATAATTGAACAACCAAGAATAAATTAGCTCGTACTGTCACGTACCGTTAAACCTTTTTAACATATACGACCTCTGACATACAAAAAATACATACTTCTTTTTACAAATATCATCTATAAGTTTACACTATGTTTGGGATTTCTAAAAACGAGAGAAAAGAAGAGAAAAGGAAAGAAAGTACCTCCCTTTCTCTAGCTTTCTCTCGTTTGGGAGTTTTAGTAAGGAGAGAAAACTAACTCCCACTTTCTTTTAATTTCTTTCTCTCCAAATTGGAAAGAAAAGGAGAGAAAAGAAAGTGGGGATTAATGAATATTTCTTAATACCCATTCGTTTAACTTTGTATTTTTTTAATTACATCTATATCCAAGGGCCACCACAAGTACACAATGTAGGTTAACTTATGTGGAAAAACCTATTTATCGCTCTTCTCATCAGAAGATCCATCTCTCCCCTCTCATTGATTTGGTTAAGAAAGAAAATAAGTTATTAGATAGACTTATTACTTGAAGCTCTTGATGGGTAGAATTGTAACTTTGTATATTTTTCTTTTCTTTTCTTCTCAACTCGCAAACAAGAGGAAAGAAAGTAGTTTTCTCTTCTCTCCTAAACTCCCAAACAAGATGAAAGAAACCACCATCATTTCTCTTCTTTTCTTTTCTCTCCTCACTATTTTAACGTTCCCTTTCAAAAAATGCTCAATTATAAGAGTAGCTAAACTAGAAAATATAAATGCTCATGAGACAGAGATTGGGTAGATGCCGTGAAAGTAATACCTGGTGTACAGGAATGTGAGAAATGGCCGTCTCCGGAGAGGAGCTTCTCAGAGCATCAGATAGATTAATACACACTGCCAAACACTGAAACGGGTCTTCTGCTTTTAACCACCAGCGCTTTCCTTCTAGGGGTCTGTCCGCAGAGTCAAATACATCATCCAAGTGATTTTCAGTAAATGCAATGCGACCCTCAAGAGAGAATTTATCCACGCCACCAGCAAATAGATTTGCCAAGTGTATCTTCAACCAGCGTAGGCCTGACTCCCCAAGAGGACGTCCCTCGCAAAATTCCAAAATACCCCTACACATATCTGAACCAAGATGATTTAAATACGGATGCATGGGGTACGCACGTCCACGAAAGTCGACGTTGTGCGGGTAGAAGAACCCTTCTTCATCTTTCATCTTCCGTGCTACCTGCACCCCAACAAAGAAGTGTCGACACAAATCAAACTGTAAGGGGCTGTTTGGGAAAGCGAAGAACCGGTTCTGTGGTTCATAAGTGAACTGGTTGTTATAAACTCAAGTGTTTAGTGAATGTCCATTTCTTGCACAGGAGTCCATGCCCAATCTAACATCTCTCTTAAAACTGGTTCTTTGTCAAACCAACAAAACCTTGGTTCTTTAAAAACCGAATAAAAAAGTGACACTGGACTGAAGCAAATCATATTCTAGGCATTCCCAAACAGGCCATAAAACATGACATGTTTGCAACTTTAACAAAAAGTTATGTCTTACAGCAAGTTTAAGTTCTATATCACACCGCTGTGAATGTCTTTCTCTGTTCTCCTTTTTCACAGTTTTAACTTTCCACTTCCACTTCTTAAGTAGTGCCTCATCCTCTGTATCTGGTTTCTCTGGTAGAGGAATCTGCAATAAAAAATTGCTTAGAAACAGTCGGTCGTATTGAATCAAACCTGAAACACAGCAAAATGATAAAATAGAAAGTTTCTAAACAGTAAGACTTCGTTTGGTTCATGGATTCAGTGAGGGAAAGGCAACGAAAGCACTACAGATAACATTTTTCTTTGTTGCCTACTAAGGCCTTATTTTTTTCATGGATTTAGCAACGGAAAAGAAAATAGAAAAGCCAGGAAAACACTTCTCTTTGTTTGATTATCAAGGAAAACAGCGAGGAAAATATGAAGGGAAAGAAAATAGGGTGAAGAAAAATTAAAATTATGAATTTTGTGACTGAAATTTCCCTTCTTTTCTCAAGCTCCTACTATATTTGAATTTTTTTTTTCAATGTCAGTTAAGCAATAGAGGAAAACACTAGGGAAAACATAGGGAAATAGGTTCCCTGCTCGTTTTCCTTCTCTTTTCTTTTCCTTCTCTTCTCTAAATTTGCAAACCAAAGAGAGCCTAAGGAGAATAGTGAGAAAACAGGAAGGAAAAGGAGATATGATGAAAAATAAACTGAAAATTTTGAACTTTACGAGTCATCTTTCTTGAATTTTTTTACTATACTTCAATAAGATTAATTTTTAATATAATTTAATCATTGAATGAAAACACATGGGAAATGTTTTTTCATTTTCATTTTCATTTCCCTTTCCCTTTTTTTTTCCTTTACTAAATACGGTAACCAGACAATATCTAAAAGATCAGTTGGGGTAAACTAGGAAGCACAGACACTCCAAAGGAGGTGCCGTATTTGTGTCCGACACACCTCAGACACCGACACGCCCCCGACACGGCTCCGACACATGTCTGACACGCCAAATACGTGTCAAGATTTTTTAAATATATTTTTTATTTTCGACACGGCAGCGACACGTCTCCGACACACCATCGACACGGCTCCGACACTTATTCCGACACGTTATGGGTTTTTTAAAAGAGAAATCTTAAATGTTGCGGGGCAAAAGTGTTACTCCCTCCGTCCCATATTAAGAGTCTCTTTTGGGAATTTCAACTTATTAAGGGGACAACCTTGATTTTGGTGAGATTTTTAACTTTCCAACATTGCCCTTTTGAAATTCAAAATTATAGTGTCACATCACAAAAAAGAGAGGGAAGAGTTGGATGTAATAAAGGACAAATTTGGAAAGTGTATATTAAAGTACTTTGACTTTTCAAAGAGACTCTTAAAATGGGACATCAAAAAATGTCATCAAGGACTCTTAATATGGGACAGAGGGAGTATTGTGTAAAATAAGGTTGTAAAAGAGGGGTTTATGTTAAAAACTTAAGACAAGCAATGGCAAATAGAAGGATTACTACAAAGATGGGGGATTGAAAATTAAAAAAGAAAGCAATAAAGTTAATCTTATATGCATCTTGTTGCTTTACCTTATATGCATGTTGCTTTTTTTTTCTTTTTTTTTTTTTTACGAATGTTATGATATTATTTTTGTTTTGTTACTAGTGCTTAAATGGTAAAGTTGTTAATTGGTATTATTGTTATGATATTTTCATGTTGAATTGTTATTTAGAGGTGATTTATTTAACATCTTAGTTTTTAGTTATTTTAAGAACATTGTTTTTTTTTTTTTTTTTAATTATGTTGTATCATTACATATAAAAATATATAGTATAATTACTAGTTTCCGTGTCGCCGCCGTGTCGTGTCGGCCTTTTTTTTGGATTTGCCGTGTCGCCGTATCGTGTCGTGTCGTGTCCGTGTCGCCGTTTCCGTGTCGGTGCTTCTTAGGGGGTAAGAGCAGATGAGGTCAAGTAAAAATCTTGAGAACTAAATTAATACTACGGATAAAGAGACTCACATCATCGCGGTCAACCAAAGCAGCGAGTTGACCTCCACTAGCCCAAATTCTATCCACGATGCTGAGCACCCTCTTGTTGATCCTCCATTTTGTAGTGCCAAGTGTATCCAAGGCCTAACAAGTTCATTCACCAAACAATCATCACATCACTGTTCCATTGCAACCCACTGGAGTTTACCGTTTACCAAACAATATCAATATAAATACATATACATATTTGTGTCCAAACATACACGGCTAAACATGTAAAAGACTCAGCAAAAAATTTTGCGTAATGGATAATCCAGAAACAATAACAGAAGGCAAAATTACAAATTCTGAAACCTCAAAAATTGGTTCTAGTTTCTTGCGAGGGGCCCTCTTAACCGCCTCCCGTTGTTGTCTGGCCCCATGAGTTCGCATGACTTGGGATGGTAAGAACAAGTGTGCTCCCCTATCATAACTGCAAAAGAGCAAAAACAAAGCTTTTATAAATAAGCAAAATGTAGTGAAACTTCAAATAAAAAACAATTGAGTTGTATCTACACCGGAAAGTCAGAAATAGGATACAAACAATAAATTTGTAGTTTCTATCCTATATACCAATCCTGCTTCGACAATTGTGTAAAATATAATAAACTTGGTGGGCCCCATCCTCGTAAGAATTGAACGCCTTCGTATCCATAACCCAAAAAAATATCAACTTTTCACCATAACAAATCAATTACTCAAGCATCTATTCGGAACTTAAATCGGCTCTAGAGAAACAAACAATGTAAAAATGTCGTAATAAAAAACGAAGTGTAAAATCACATACCCCGTCCACTTGACTGGAGGCACCAACATTGGCATATAAGGGATCACCATGTGCCTGGCCTGTTTGGATAAAGAACAACGATATGACATTCTTTTAAAGGAAAGTGGGAAAAATCAATCTTATTTCAAAATCGCATTTACACTCAATTGAAAAATGAAAGCTTGCTTAGTCCACAAGTTCTAATGGTGGAGCGGACAAAGTAACTGGTTTGAAATCTTGGACATGAATGCATGGGCAAACCTAGAAACCCATGTGAGTAGTTTTTCTAACAAATAGAAATCCGTCATAGTAAGTAATTTGTTGACTTCAAAAGTCAATTCAACTTGGGAGAAGCTAATTTCTAATTTACAGAACTAACCCTACAAATTATGCAGTAACAGGTTGTTGAGAATGGTGAGTTTTCGGCAGAATATTAAGGCCCTGTTTGGTTTGTTGATTTAGAGACGGAAATGAAAAGGGAAAGGAAAGCGAGAAGGAAATTATTCCCTTGCGTTTTCTATAATGTTTTCCTCCATGCCTTAACAACATTGGACGTTTAAAAATTTAAAATATAATAGGAACTTAGAAAAAGATTGACTCACAGTATCCAAAATTTAAATTCTTTTTCACAATATTTTTCTTTTTCACATTTTAGACACTATTTTTCTTCTTAATCAAACAAAGGAAAGTGTTTTCCTTGCATTTTCTTTCCTTACCCTCACTAAATCCATGAACCAAACAGAGCTTAATGGATTTGCTTACAGTTTTCTCCAGGCCCTTGAGAACGAGAGGATCACATACAATAACACCATGTCTTCTGCTGATACCCCTATAGAATGGAAAGCCAAACCACAAGTTAAAACACTAAAGACAAAGCAAAAGATCACGTGCCAACGAAACACTAAGGAATATTACTCACTTCGTTTCTTTCATGACAGTTGTAAAACTGTGTGTAAATGCTGGTCGAATATCAGGTGGACCTTCGGCTAACTGATCAGGCGGAGGTTGTATGAATGCTGTTTGCATCAGCAAATCGATCAGACGGCACCCTACCTGAAAAGTAAATCATCGATAACACTCTAAAAAAAATTTGCGATTTGATGGGAATTAGTGACTTGAACCAGTGATTACTATAGATCTTGCGAACCTTAGCTCTAGCAGGCGGGCCCCAGGGTTTTGAATCATCCTGCTTATTCACTATCTGTCTCACTGCATGTAGCTTCTGTTTTTTCATCAACTTAGAGACTTTTTTGTGCATTTTTTCTTGATTTTCAATTGCAGTAGCAGATCCATCTCCTTCAGTATTTGTGTTTTGATCAACCTTTTTCTTCTTTGTTTTCTCCAGAAACCTGTGTATCCTAACCTGACCCACAGCAAAAAAAAAAAAAAAATAGATACAAATCATTCTTGGGGAGAGAGAGAAGAGTGCTTAGAAAACTGACAAATTGGATCTGTTAGTCTTTAAAATGTTTTAAAGAAGAAGGAGAAGAATAGGGACCATCCTTCTCTTATGTCTAATTAGCTATAAACATTAACAAGCTGTTCAATATATTACTTATTTTGTTTTACGCATCAATGTATCCACAAAATGGGTAAATCTTTTATCAATTTTTCGCATTCTAATAGAGGTAAACAATTGTTTTTTATCCTCTATCCTGCCACCCAGACTGTCCAATATCCATCTTATCGGACAAGCAAAGTACCAAGAGACAGAACTAATCCACACACCCAAACCTCAACCAGAAAGTAGATGAATCCTAAAGTGCTGATAACAACTTCTTTGATCGTGCGTCAAACCTAAATGACAAATCCCCGGTTCAAGATGTCAAACTGAGACCTTAATAATGGAAAAAATAGTATCTTTATGTTATGTTCTGTTGAAGCTTGGTATACATTGTTGAGTCCATTCTCTAACAGCTTAAGCTTTTGGAGTAGTTGGTAACTTAACATGGTATCAAAGCCTTGTTTGTGGGAGGTCCTGGGTTCGACTCTCCATCCCCGCTTTGTTGTGCATATTTGCACTTTGTTATTTGTCTCCACTATGATGGAGTTTGGTTTGTTTGCTCTCCACGTGCAAGTCGGGGTTGCACGTGAGGGAGGGTGTTGAAGCTTGATATACATTGTTGAGTCCATTCTCTAACAGCTTAAGCTTTTGGAGTAGTTGGTAACTTAACATGTTCATTTTCCTCTCATCCTCTTCAGCCTGCATTTGTTTCTCCAGCATTCCTCAACTACTCGGAGGAAAATGGAAACCCCACACAATGGTGAAAAAATCATGTAAATCCATTACTTGCTACCACTCTTGTCAATTTCAAACCCAGCTACATGTCCTTAAACTGTTACCGCTTTTTCCTTTCTTTCTATTCATATAAACAAAAATTCCCAATTTTCATTCTGTCTTGTTTTTCTTTTGAAGGGGAGTTGGTTGGTTCCCCAGAAACGTCATGCTTTCTTCATTCTAAAAGTTCACATTTTGTTAACTCTCTAATTCCCATAGAAAGACTCTGATCCAACTCTGCTAAGTATCTCCACTCCATTCACTAGTTCCATCAACCTTCACAATAATTCTCCAATTCTTCAATCTCCTCAATCTTCACAACAATACATTTATGCATTTATCACATTCCAAGTTCATAGATTCATAGTCATAATGCTTATTTTAGTTCCCCATTCTAAGGCTTATCCAATATCAATTGCATCTAAGTTATAATATAGTTCAAACCAAAACTCCAACTACCTCAAATTTTGAATTACAACAATCAATAAGCAAAAATAAAACACACACACACACACACACACACACACACATCTATACAAGTAAATTCCAAGCTCACCCACCTCCTGTTCGATGGCATCACCTATAATGCAAGCCGCCTGTACAACCCGGGCACTACCGTGATCACCTCCAGTCATCAACAACCCCATCAACTTATGCATTGTGATAACAGACATCATGTCAGCTGGTAATTGATCGAAATAGGGTGCGTATGCCGCCCTGTTCTTCCCTAACCTACACAACTCCTGCTCCGAAACAATCTTATCCCTCAAAGGCTCAAACCAACCGAGGAACAGCGATTTCATATACGGCAAATTGGGTGCTAATTTTTGTGCACACATGTCCATTAAAAGATCCTTGTACTCCTTGGCTGCCTGTTCCCAAGCCTCAGTCTCAATCTTCACTTGCCTCCTCCTAAGCATTTGGTACTTCCCACTGCCCATTCCTCTAGCTATCCTCTGCCGCCTCCGCCGCCCGAACTCTCTCTCTCTCTTCTCTTCTTTGCCCATCTCTTGCACCAATTCTTGAATCTCATCACCAATGGAAACTTCTTCATCTGCATCAGTTGATGACACTGAAACCGCCTCAGCAACACTTGCATAGCTTTTGGGGCACAAGCCAAAACTGGGTCTCTCTATAAACTCATCCCGAGGGACGAAATCGCCAATTTGACGAATACCCATTTCAGAATAAGTGATATTTGAGCAAGAACTAAGATCAAAAGGTCTGGGTTTGAATTTTTTTGGGGAAATTGAATCCTGGGAAACCCCAAGAAAGGTGCAAGAGCGCGAAAAAGAGTGTGATTTGAGGGGAAACTTTTTTGGGTTTGTTGAAGACGCTAGTTTGGCAATGTTTCTCCACATAACTGTCGATTTCTTTGGTGGGTTTATTTGGAAAACTGTGGGTTTATCAAATGGGATGAACTGATCAATGTTTGTAGTGAGAAAATTTGGGGTTTTGGCACTGAACATCAAATTCTACGAAAAAATTGGTAATAATAGAATCAAGAAAATGGGTTGAATATTTGGGCGAAAGATTAATTGAAGAGATACATAATAACTCATGAGTTCGAAGAATCGAACAGAGAGAGACAGAAAGAGAATGAAAATGGAGAAGAGTAGTAGCCGACTTTAAACCCTCCTTAAACCTTTGTAGCCTGTAGATTGATTATGCGATCTTTTGATTTTTATTTTGTTAATTATTTTCGGACCCAAATAATTATGCGACAAAACTCCTATGGTCAACAAAGATATTTCTAGGGGTTTTTTTTTTTTTTTTTTTTTGTGGTGGGGAGTAATGATAGGCACACCACGAATTGCATAAATGTGCAGCACAGGATTGAACATTGTGCTGAAAAGCTGTACAAACAAATGTGCAGCACATGGTTGGACTTTGTGCTGAAAAGTCTGTACATACATTTTTTGTGTGTACAACTTTTCAGCACAAGGTTCAACTCTGTGCTGCACGTTTGTGCAATTCATTATGCACCTATCATTATTGGATAAGTAAAGGGCTTGTTTGTTATCAACAAGTTTAACAATTTGGAGAAAACTTATATTATTCAAGACCAAGTCTTTGCGAATAAACAAATCTCACAAACACAATCTACGAACAACAATGTATGGGGGCACTAGCAAACTCTAGTAACACCTACTAACACTATGTTAGTAGAGTTTGCTAATGCCCCTATGTGTGTGGGTTTGAGTGTTAGTAGAATTTGCTAGTGCCCCTCAATAGAGTGTGGGTGTCACACCCCAACCCGTCCTAGCGGATTAGGACTCGTGTAACAAGAGTAACCGCACCCAAAACACACACTAATTAGAAAGAAAATGTTAATAATCCACTTTAAAGAACTCCATTGCGACAAAACAGCCCGTAAGGGCAAAATGGTCATTAAGAAAGTATGTAAAATTTTTATATCAAAAGTTAGATTTTTGAGTCCCGGTTCCAACACAACAAACGGCGCGTGAATCCAAGTTTTCTAGAAAAAGTTATGCACGTTTCCGTAAAATCGGACGTGCTGTGAAAAAAAAAAAACAAGCGGATCGATCCCTTCATAAAACGTGGATCGATCCATTTATATGAATCTCTCGCAGAATGTTTCCTTAAAAGGCCATATCGATCCCTTCATATACGTGGATCGATCCTTTGATATGAGTCTCTCGCAGAATGTTCCCTTAAAAGGCCGGATCGATCCCTTCATAAACGCGGATCGATCCACAACCTGCAGAACAGGTTCTTGCTGCTAAATTTTGCTATCAAACAAGTTTTAAACTTTCCAAAACACAACCAAATCACATGGAAACCTCATGAAACTTTGGGAAAACATACCCAATACATTTCCAAACACTTTTAAACTTAAGTCAAGCTTGGATCGTACAAACACATTCACAATTTGATTAAATCAATCATGAACTCATTTCATTTGATCCAAAACAAACTTTTCAAACTTTAACACTCAATTCTTATCCAAAATACATGAAACTTGTTGGGGATTAACTCAATGTTATAACTAGCATTATGAGCACTAAATAAACATGTCCAAGACACTAGCGACACATCCAGACTTGCCGAGATGGTCGAACCCATTACTTGTACCAATCTTGAACAAAACAAGAGAGATTATGAATTGGTCCTCAAATTCACTTCCAACCACCAAAATACAAATTTAGGATTCAAACTCTTTTCCTACAACCCAAATATGAACATTAATGTAAAAGAAATCATAATTTACATCATTTTACAAGTTCAAAGTAAGTTCATATACTCAATATCCAAATCTCTCCCATCTCTCCCATTTCTCCCATCGCGCGTCATTTCCTCTCCGGATAAGACTCCGAACCTGCGGTGGTTGTTATGTACCACACCAGAAATACGAAAACGGTTTTCTTAAGCAATTTGCTTAATGAGCATTCTAAACAAGATTGTATGTTTAACACGTGCAATGCTATAATTAACACATAAAACACAACCGTAGTCGCCGAGTCACCGGTTATAGGGTTCATTCAGACCCGAAGACCTCCCTTGGTCCCGTGGCCACTTCTATTCCTTGGACTTCCGTATTTATCGGATTCTTCCTCTACACCACCCTTATTACTCCCAACAATGAACCATTTCCCCGGTGCTCATTGACTACCACATAGACATATAAACACATAAACACATATTCATGTATCAATATATACTTTTCATAGAATTGACATGGAATTCACAAATTAACAACAAAAATAACCTCTAGCATGAGTAGTTATTCCTAACATCATCAACGCCTTGAACCCATTAAACACAATCATTTGGTTTGTATAGAAAACTCACCTTATTAATATATTTTACCTAAATTCAAGCTAGAGATGTGCTGAATTTCACCAAATTGAACCTCAATTTCTACTCCAACAAGAATCCTACAAGAATTCGGTAGACGACGTCTCACCGTTAAGTATGAGCTACCAAAATCCAGCAATTTAAATGTAAAGTAAAGGTATAGAAACGTTCATCTCACCTCCACGAGTCCAAAATTAGTTTCGGTTCGCGAATCCAACGAACGGCGGTGACGGAACGGCAAAAAGATGACGTCGGCGTCTCGTCTCCGTCTTTCTCTCCCAGCTCTCTCTTGTTTTCTTTGTTTAATTTATGCTGAAATGAGAGTATAGACTCTCCTAGTGACACACACACATCACATGCAAGTGATGTGTCACTTGTTTTTCCTTATTTTCGTTTACACCCCCGAATTTTCTTGAGTAACTATTATGAAATCCCCTAAACATTCCATTAACTACCCCATTATCTAATGAATGTTTGTCTAAGTTTCATATGGGTCCCAACGTGGGTCCCACATATTTTGTGAAATTGCTATCGCACCTACAAATTTTAAGTCCTTTTCACTTATACCCTTATTTGGGTGTCTACACCAATACCAAATGATACCCATATATCAACATGTAATATGAAAGCACTTAACAAATGTTCATGTAATCACATAAAATGCATCTAATCATTTATAATGCAAATTACCAATTTAACCTTCATTGGATTCCATTTCAATACATGTCCCACCTCACTGTGGACTTTTCCAAATGGTGTTATTCTCTGAACACTTTTTCATACGGGCGAGTCCAAGCCTCCCCTTAATCCGTTTTATACACTAATTAGATTAATTAATGCATATTAACAAGTAATTAACCCGTTCCCCGGGTACGGGTGTTACATTTTTCCCTCCCTAAAAGGGAGTTTGGTTCCCAAACTTACTCTTACCACAAGAATTGAATAAGTGTGGGTACTTGGCTCGGATTTCATCCTCCCGCTCCCAGGTTGCCTCTTCAACTGAATGGCTTCGCCATTGAACCATTACAAGCGGAATTACTTTGGTTCTCAACACTTGATCCTTCCTATCAAGAATTTGTACTGGATGCTCCACATAAGTTAAATCTTCCCGAATCTCTAACGGTTCCGGAACGATAACATGTTTCGAATCCGGCACATAACGTCGAAGCATTGAGACATGAAACACATTATGAACATTCTCTAACTCTTGTAGCAGCTCTAACCGATAAGCTAATGACCCAACTCGGTTAAGAATCAAATACGGTCCAACATATCTCGGACTGAGCTTACCTCGCTTACCAAACCGTGCTATGCCTTTTGAAGGCGATACTTTCAAAAACACATAGTCACCAACCTCAAACTCCAACGGTCTTCTACCCGTATCCGCATAACTTTTATAACGACTCTGAGCCGTTTGTAATCGCTGCTTAATTAATTTAATCTTGTCGGTAGTAATTTGAACTATCTCTGGTCCCAAAAGCTGTTTCTCACCAACTTCTGTCCAACAAACCAGCGATCTGCACTTCTTTCCATACAATGCCTCATAAGGCGCCATTCCAATACTGGTTTGGAAACTATTATTGTAGGAAAACTCTATTAACAGCAAATGAGTCTCCCAATCAGCTTTGAAGTCCATAACACTATAACACCCTGAATTTCTGTTTCATTAATAAATAAATACTGCATTTCATTTCCATGAGTATTTGATTTTATTTCTTTATATAAATATATATCTGGGGCCAAACCATAATTTTCTTAAATATAGAAAATATTTTCTATGGTTTCAAAATCGATATCTATATTTTTGTATAAACCAGGAATTTAATTCCTGCACTAATATTATTTTCTGCATTTTTATTTCAACCGTAAAATACCATTTCATGTTTTAAATCTGCGCCTATGCCGCGTTTGGGGTGTGGGAGCACGTGAGCTCAACCACACCGGGAGAAATCTTCTCCTTTCTTGGTGCCCAAAACACATACGTTATATATCAGTATCTCTCTCTCAATCTCACAGTCTCTCCTCTCTCACTCTCTGCATCTCTCAACTCTCTCAATTCTCTCAACTCTCAAAAGAACACACACACATAACACACATACAGATTATATATCATATACATATACACTTAAATACATACATAGCTATATATATCTCAAGATCAAGAGAAAATGGAGGAGTAATTTCTAACGGCGAAAACTTCGGCGGAAAACTCTCGGTCTCAATTCCCTGTATAATTGCCCTCAGTGAGTATTATAAACTCACTCGCCACGTATATATATGTATAATTCAGTGTATATATCCGTGTATATGTGTGTATATATATATAAACACCATTGAAGCTTTGAATTGGAGTTTTACAAAACTCAACCAAAATCAATTCCGTGAATTGATTATGGAAGATCTCAGTCCCAATAAGCTGTGGTTTGAATCCTACGCAGTAATTCATCCGTATCGCGACGTACCGTTAATTTAAAGTTTTGACACCCTTACTTTAATCGTAAATAGCTAGAGATACAATCTGTATTAGTTAAAATTGATTGCATATTCATAATCTACGTGGAAAACCGAAGAGATCCATATACTGCACGACATGTTTGAAACAGAATCTGAAAATGGGTAAAAACACAGTTTGAAATTGAAAACAGGGGAAAAACGAGGAAGATGATGAAACTGCAAGAACTCGCGCGCGCAACCCGCTCGCGCGAGGTTCGCTCACGCGACCTGTTCTGCCCCTTCGCGTACGCGGACCGCTCGCGCGACCTGTTCTGCCCCTTCGCGCGCGCGATCCGCTCGCGCGACCCGTTCTCCCCCTTCGCGCGCGCGACCAGGCAGTTTGAGCAGTTTCTGCATTTTTTTTATATAAGGGACTGTTTGGAAAAGGTTTTAAAAGTTTTTGAAGAACTGTTTGACAAATATACTATTTTAAAGACTCATTGATAGGAATTGGACTTATAAGAATGTTTGAGACCGAGATTTATGTTAAACGAATATTTCAGCTTTGAGATAATAACTGTTACTACAAACTGTGAACATTGACATACATATTAGGGTCGAGGTTGTGTCAACATGCATGTGTGTGAGAAAGCGTGAAAAGAGTATAGAGTGGCAGTCTGGTGTGCAACCTCAATATCGATCGGATATTATTCCTGGTATTGGAGGCGACAATGTTGTGTACGGCTTAGATATCGATCGGATATTATTCCTGGTATCTAGGGCGCTTGTTTCGGATATCGATCGGATATTATTCCTGGTATCCGAAATGATGGTATTGAGTTACGGCTTAGATATCGATCAGATATTATTCCTGGTATCTAGGGCGCTTGTTTCGGATATCGATCGGATATTATTCCTGGTATCCGAAATGATGGTATTGAGTTACGGCTTAGATATCGATCGGATATTATTCCTGGTATCTAGGGCGCTTGTTTCGGATATCGATCGGATATTATTCTTGGTATCCGAAATAAAGGTATTGAGTTAAGGGCTTAGATATCGATCGGATATTATTCCTGGTATCTAGGGCGCTTGTTTCAGATATCGATCGGATATTATTCCTGGTATCCGAAATGATGGTATTGAGTTACGGCTTAGATATCGATCGGATATTATTCCTGGTATCTAGGGCACTTGTTTCGGATATCGATCAGATATTATTCCTGGTATCCGAAATGATGGTATTGAGTGCGGCTTAGATATCGATCGGATATTATTCCTGGTATCTGAAGCGATGGTATTGGTGTGCTATTTGGATATCGATCGGATATTATTCCTGGTATCTGAGGTGATGGTTTGGTTGAGTCGGTTTTGTTGAGAGAAAAGAGTCAGAAAGATGAGATGTTACATTGTTCATGCACGATTGCATATTCATTGCTTATTTTTTTCCCCCGTGACTTATGTTGGAATTGGAACCTTGAATCTATTGCTTTTAAAGTTAAATTGCACCGCTGTTTATTTGCTTATATACACATTGCGAGCACTTGTTTATTTTGCTCATCAGCTTGCATAAGTTGACGGAGTTGATGCGTCCTGGACTGTATGTCCAGATTTTCAGGGTCAGGAGCAGCCAGGGTATTTCGACTATGTTAGTTAGAGACAGGGAACTTTCCAGGAGGCTGCTTTATATTTCTTCTGTCTTTTAATTTGGGTTGTAAAAAACTAGTTTTAGACTTTTGAATAAGGCGTTTTGTGCCTAAGACTATGACTGCTGTAATAGTTTAGTAAGTTTTATTTCGGAGCTTATGCTTGTTAGTATCCTTTCCTTTAGAAATGTTGTTAAGTTATTTGTTGCAGGGACAATTGGTCATACTCACTTGTCACGACCTACGAGTCCATAAAGGATATTAAATGCTTTCCTAAATTATGCTACGTCGGGGCGTGACAGGCTTTTTGGTATCAGAGCCAGGTTTTGGCTCAACCAATTGTCCAAGACACATAGGATCTCCCGTTAAGATAGAATTAAGATAAGATGGTTCGACTTCATTCCGCGTTTAGTCGCTTTCTATCGTTGAGAATTTTCTTTCTTCTCGAGAGGTTGACCGAATTCTGTTGATTGATGAATAGGTACCTTTCTCTTGAGATATGGCTGGAAGAAATCTCAGGAATCATCCCGCTATTGAAGATGCGCCCCCGGTAGTAGATGTTCGAGTCTTTTGTAAGAAGATTGAAGAGGGTTAGTGATCAGAATGCAAGGAACAATAATCAGAATGGGAATCATAACGGGAATGGGAGGCAAGCCCACCAGACTGGAGACAAGCTTCTCAAGGAGTTTCGCGCTCTGCGACCTGAGTATTTTGCGGGGACTGATGAACCCTGGCAAGCGGAACAGTGGCTACGCCAGATGGAGCGTATCTTTGAGACCATAGAGTGCACTGATCTGGAGAAGAAGCGTCTGGCTATCTTTCAGCTGTCTTATGCAGCGGCTGATTGGTGGGATGCTGAAAAGGCGACCATAGGGGAAGAAGCTGCAAAGAGAATGCCATGGGTGGTGTTCAAAGAAAGGTTTCTCGAGAAGTATTTTCCTGAAGAAGAGAAGGACAAGAGAGAGAAAGAGTTTATGGAGTTGACTCAAGGGAATTTGACTGTCCGTGAGTACACTACTCGGTTTGAACGGTTGTCTCGCTTTGCTCCACATATGGTGGACACACCCCAGAGGAAAATCAAGAAGTATCACCGGGGTCTCAACTTGTCTCTCCGACATCTGACTATGGGGCATCTGGGCCAGTCATTTGAAGCTCTGGTGAGATTGGCTACGGGGTTAGAGAATGATGGGTGTCAGAATTCAAAGCCATTTGGAAATCGACCTCCGCAGAAGGGTTATTCTGGACAGAAATCAGGGTACCCTCAGGGATAGAAAAGGACCTGGGATGGAGGGAAGAAACCTCAACAGACACAAGCAGTACAACAGTATCCACCTCGAGCAACAGGAGGGAACAACAACAACAACTGCTTCAATTGTGATAATCCTGGTCACCGAGCTAAAGATTGCAGACTGACTAGGCATGCTGATCGTCCGGGAATTGTGTGCTATAATTGTGGCATGCCAAGTCACATAAGTCTGGAATGCAAGGCTCCTAGGAGAGGCAATTACGGCCAGCAAGGACAGGCCCGTCTAAATGCTGTTATCCCCGAGGCTGCTGGTTATGAAGAAGCAGGATATGAAGAAGGTACTTATGAGGAGGGACTGCCCGGGCAACGAGCAGTGGAAGGTACTCTAACCTTGTTTAACTCTCATGTTAAAGTTTTATTTGACACGAGTGCTACACATTCCCTTATATCTGTTAACATTGTTCAGAAGTTGGGTATAGTACCGCAACATTTAGATGAAGCTTTGAGTGCTGTCTCACCCTTAGGGACCACCGTCAAGTTATTACATATATGTAAGGATTGTCCTCTACGGTTAGGATACTGTGAACTTTTGGCAAGATTGGTGGTTCTGTCGATGAAGGAGTTCGATATAATCCTGGGAATGGATTGGCTCGAGAAGAATGGTGCGAAGTTGGATTGTGCAAGGAAGAGGATCACATTTGCGGACAATGGGAATCGACCCTTTGATTTCCAATGTAACCCTTCAGGTGATATGTTCCTCACCAGATGCCTAGCAAACTTTGAGGTTGTCAGTGCAGAGGTGACAGTGTCATCAATACCGGTGATCAAAGAGTTCGAGGAAGTATTCTGAGATATTTCAGGATTACCGCCGAAAAAGGGACATAGAATTCTGTGTGGAATTGGTGCCAGGTACTCGACCTATAACCAAGGTTCCCTACAGGATGGGCCCTACAAAAGTTGTTGGAGTTGAAGGAACAAGTTCAAGAACTTGAGAAGTTGGGTTTTGTTCGTCCAAGTACTTCATCCTGGGGAGCACCAGTGTTGTTTGTGAAGAAGAAGGATGGGACAATGCGGTTGTGTATTGACTACCGGGAATTGAATAAGGTTACTATCAAGAACAAGTATCCTTTACCTCGAATAGACGATCTGTTTGATCAGTTGCAAGGAGCCACGACCTTTTCTAAGATTGATCTATGGTCAGGGTATCACCAGTTGAGAGTGCGGAAGGAAGACATACCCAAGACTGCTTTCAGGACAAGATACAGACACTATGAGTTCTTAGTGATGCCGTTTAGGATGACGAATGCTCCGGCTGTGTTTATGGACTTAATGAACAGAGTATTCAAGCCCTATTTGGATCAATTCGTTATTGTCTTTATTGATGATATTTTGATCTATTCCAAGTCAGAGGAAGAGCATGAACAACTCTTGAGGATCGCGTTGCAGACTCTCAAGGATCACCACCTATATGCTAAATTCAGCAAGTGTGAATTCTGGCTTCAGGAAGTTAAGTTTCTCGGGCATGTGATCTCTCAACAAGGAATCGCAGTTGACTCCTCAAAGACCGATGCAGTAGCGAATTGGACTCGGCTGACCAATGTTACAGAAGTCAGAAGTTTTCTGGGACTAGTTGGTTACTATCAGAGATTTGTAGAAGGTTTCTCAAGGATAGCGGCCCCGTTAACTGGTTTGACTAAGAAAGATTTGAAGTTTGAATGGACTGATAAGCATGAACGCGCTTTTCTGGAATTGAAAGAGAGATTGACAACAGCGCCAGTGCTTGCAATACCAAAGGATGGTGAGAAGTTTACTATTTTCAGTGACGCCTCGTATCAAGGATTGGGTTGTGTCCTTATGCAAGACAGAAAGGTTATCGCCTATGGTTCATGACAGTTGAAGACAAATGAATTGAATTACCCAACTCATGATTTGGAACTGGCAGTAGTTGTGTTTGCGCTCAAGATCTGGAGACACTACCTCTATGGGGAGAAGTTTGATTTGTTCTCGGACCACAAGAGCCTTAAGTATTTGTTTACTCAGAAAGAGCTGAACATGAGGCAACGTCGGTGGATGGAGCTAATTAAGGACTACGACTTCACATTAGAGTACCACCCTGGTAAGGCTAATGTAGTTGCTGACGCCCTAAGTCGGAAACCTCAAGGAATGATTGCTTCATTGATGTTGAGGGAATGGAAAGCCTTGGAGACAATTGCAGAATTTGATATGCAGATTTCTGAGGGAAGTGTCGGGCAACACTTTGGATGCCTCATGGTACAACCAACACTTGTGAGTCGGATCATCGAGGCCCAAAAGAAGGACGAGAAGTTTCAAGTATGGTTCGTCAAGATGTCAGAAAAGGACCCTACGGAATGGAAGGTTGGGACCGATGGAGGATACCGATGTCGAGACAGATTGTGCGTGCCAGATTTTGGAGATTTGAGAAAAGATATTCTCGAAGAAGCACATAAATCGAGACTGACAATACACCCAGGAGGAACGAAGATGTGTAAGGATTTAAAGAGAAACTTCTGGTGGGTAGGGATGAAACGAGAAGTAGCCGAGTTTGTGTCTAAATGTTTGACTTGTCAACAAGTGAAGGCCGAACATCAGAGACCCTCAGGATTATTACAACCCTTACCTGTTCCAGGATGGAAGTGGGAACACATAACTATGGATTTCGTGGTTGGATTACCTCGGTCACAACAGAACCATGACGCAATTTGGGTAATTGTGGATCGTTTGACGAAGTCTGCACACTTTATCGCGTACAATATGACTTACCTAGTAGAAAGGATGAGTCAAATGTACCTACAGCAAGTGGTGCGACTGCACGGTGCGCCTGTGTCGATTGTATCAGATTGCGATGCACGTTTTACCTCGGGATTTTGGGAAAGTTTGTAGAAGGCTATGGGGACTTTGCTCAAGATGAGTACTGCTTTCCATCCTCAGACCGATGGACAGACCGAGCGTATTAATCAGATTATGGAAGATATGCTCAGAGCTTGTGCAATTGATTTTGAAGAGTCTTGGAAGACGCACTTGCCGTTGGTCGAATTTGCGTATAACAACAGTTATCACTCGAGTATTGGGATGGCGCCGTTCGAAGCTTTGTACGGATGGCCATGTCGATCTCCGTTGTGTTGGGCAGAAGTGGGAGACACAGAACTTTTGGGACCAGATTTGATGAGAGAAACTAATGAGAAGATTTCACTGGTCAAGGAAAGAATGAAAACTGCACAAAGTAGACACAAGAGTTATGCGGATCGACGTCGAAAGGATTTGGAGTTCAATGTAGGAGATCACGTACTCCTTAAGGTTTCACCTGTTCGGGGAGTAGTACGTTTTGGTCAGAAAAGAGGAAAGTTGGCACCTCGTTTCATTGGACCATTCGAGGTACTGGAGCAAGTTGGAAAAGTGGCTTATCGGCTCGCGTTGCCACCAAAGATGTTTGGTGTTCATAACGTGTTCCATGTCGGTATGTTAAGGAAATACATACGGGATCCTTCACATGTGGTTAATTTTGATGATATAGAGACGAGTCAGAATGTTGTCTACAAGGATAGACCTGTGAGGATTCTTGACCAGAGTATCAAGAGGCTGAGAAGAAGAGACGTTCCTTTAGTTAAGGTTCAGTGGAGGCATCATGACGAGGGAGAGGCGTCGTGGGAGTTAGAGTCAGACATGAGGACTAGATACCCCGAGTTGTTTCAGGATTAGTTAGTCCAGATTTCGGGGCGAAATCTCTGTTAAGGTGGGTAGAGTGTAACACCCTGTATTTCTGTTTCATTAATAAATAAATACTGCATTTCATTTCCATGAGTATTTGATTTTACTTCTTTATATAAATATATATCTGGGGCCAAACCATAATTTTCTTAAATATAGAAAATATTTTCTATGGTTTCAAAATCGATATCTATATTTTTGTATAAACTGGGAATTTAATTCCTGCACTAATATTATTTTCTGCATTTTTATTTCAACCGTAAAATACCAGTTCATGTTTTAAATCAGCGCCTATGCCGCGTTTGGGGTGTGGGAGCACGTGAGCTCAACCACACCGGGAGAAATCTTCTGCTTTCTTGGAGCCCAAAACACATACGTTATATATCAGTGTCTCTCTCTCTCAATCTCACAGTCTCCCCTCTCTCACTATCTGCATCTCTCAACTCTCTCAATTCTCTCAACTCTCTCAAGAACACACACACATAACACATATACAGATTATATATCATATACATATACACTTAAATACATACATAGCTATATATATATATCTCAAGATCAAGAGAAAACGGAGGAGTAATTTCTAACGGCGGAAACTTCGGCGGAAAACTCTCGGCCTCAATTCCCTGTATAATTGCCCTCAGTGAGTATTATAAACTCACTCGCCACGTATATATATGTATAATTCAGTGTATATATCCGTGTATATGTGTATATATATATAAACACCATTGAAGCTTTGAATTGGAGTTTTACAAAACTCAACCAAAATCAATTCCGTGAATTGATTATGGAAGATCTCAGTCCCAATAAGCTGTGGTTCGAATCCTACGCAGTAATTCATCCGTATCGCGACGTACCGTTAATTTAAAGTTTTGACACCCTTACTTTAATCGCAAATAGCTAGAGACACAATCTGTATTAGTTCAAATTGATTGCATATTTGTAATCTATGTGGAAAACCGAAGAGATCCATATACTGCACGACATGTTTGAAACAGAATCTGAAAATGGGTAAAAACACAGTTTGACATTGAAAACAGGGGAAAAACGAGGAAGATGATGAAACTGCAAGAACTAGCGCGCGCGACCCGCTCGCGCGAGGTTCGCTCGCGCGACCTGTTCTGTCCCTTCGCGTGCGCAGACCGCTCGCGCGACCTGTTCTGCCCCTTCGCGCGCGCGATCCGCTCGCGCGACCCGTTCTCCCCCTTCGCGCGCGCGACCCGCTCGCGCGACCAGGCAGTTTGAGCAGTTTCTGCATTTTTTTATATAAGGGACTGTTTGGAAAAGGTTTTAAAAGTTTTTGAAGAACTGTTTGACAAATATACTATTTTAAAGACTCATTGATAGGAATTGGACTTATAAGAATGTTTGAGACCGAGATTTATGTTAAACGAATATTTCAGCTTTGAGATAATAACTGTTACTACAAACTGTGAACATTGACATACATATTAGGGTCGAGGTTGTGTCAACATGCATGTGTGTGAGAAAGCGTGAAAAGAGTATAGAGTGGCGGTTTGGTGTGCGACCTCAATATCGATCGGATATTATTCCTGGTATTAGAAGCGACAGTGTTGTGTACGGCTTAGATATCGATCGGATATTATTCCTGGTATCTAGGGCGCTTGTTTCGGATATCGATCGGATATTATTCCTGGTATCCGAAATGATGGTATTGAGTTACGGCTTAGATATCGATCGGATATTATTCATGGTATCTAGGGCGCTTGTTTCGGATATCGATCGGATATTATTCCTGGTATCCGAAATAATGGTATTGAGTTACGACTTAGATATCGATCGGATATTATTCCTGGTATCTAGGGCGCTTGTTTCGGATATCGATTGGATATTATTCCTGGTATCTAGGGCCCTTGTTTCGGATATCGATCGGATATTATTCCTGGTATTCGAAATGATGGTATTGAGTGCGGCTTAGATATCGATCGGATATTATTCCTGGTATCTAAAGCGATGGTATTGGTGTGCTATTTGGATATCGATCGGATATTATTCCTGGTATCTGAGGTGATGGTTTGGTTGAGTCGGTTTTGTTGAGAGAAAAGAGTCAGAAAGATGAGATGTTACATTGTTCATGCACGATTGCATATTCATTGCTTATTTTTTTCCCCCGTGACTTATGTTGGAATTGGAACCTTGAATCTATTGCTTTTAAAGTTAAATTGCACCGCTGTTTATTTGCTTATATACACATTGCGAGCACTTGTTTATTTTGCTCACCAGCTTGCATAAGCTGACGGCGTTGATGCGTCCTGGACTGTATGTCCAGATTTTTAGGGTCAGGAGCAGCCAGGGTATTTCGACTATGCTAGTTAGAGAAAGGGAACTTTCCAGGAGGTTGCTTTATATTTCCTCTGTCTTTTAATTTGGGTTGTAATAAACTAGTTTTAGACTTTTGAATAAGGCATTTTGTGCCTAAGACTATGACTGCTGTAATAGTTTAGTAAGTTTTACTTCGGAGCTTATGCTTGTTAGTATCCTTTCCTTTAGAAATGTTGTTAAGTTATTTGTTGCAGGGACAATTGGTCATACTCACTTGTCACGACCTACGAGTCCATAAAGGAAATTAAATGCTTTCCTGAATTATGCTACGTCGGGGCGTGACAAACACATACTCTCAACATATCTTCTAGAATTTGAATCACTCTTTCAGACTGATCATCGGTCTGGGGATGAAATGCAGTACTAAACTGTAAAGCTGTCCCCATAGCCCTCTGTAAACTCTCCCAAAATCTTGATACAAACCGAGTGTCACAATCCGACACTATCGACACTGGTGCCCCATGAAGCCGAATAATTTCTCTGATATAAATCTCTGCAAGTTTCGATGGATCTTTGGTTTTGATAGGTAAGAAATGGGCTGACTTGGTCAACCAGTCAACAATGACCCAAATACTATCGTTCGACTTTTGAGATTTTGGAATCTCGATACAAAATCCATCGTGATATGCTCCCACTTCCACTCCCGTATCTCTAGTGGGTGTAGTTCTCCTCCGGGACGTTGATGTTATAGTTTTACTTTTTGGCATGTCATACATTTGGACACAAATTCTACGGCTTCTCTCTTCACACCACTCCACCAGTAAATTTCTCGCAAGTCTCGATACATTTTGGTGCAACTCGGGTGTATCGAATATCTGGTATTATGAGCTTCCTCCATAACTTTATTTCTCAAATCTCCAACTTTCGGAACACACAACCGGTTGATATACCTCAAAACACCATCTTGAAAACTGAACTCTGGCCTTTTACCCTCAGGTAACTCATCCACAATCCTCTTGAATTCTGGATCTAGAAGTTGATTTGACTTTATTTCACCAATTAAACTCGGCTGTGCAACAATCGTAGCCATTAAACCACCTTTGACTCTAGGAATTAATTCAAGTTCTAATTGTTCAAATTCTTTTACTAGTTCCTCTTGTACTGTTAAGGCATAAGTTAAGTTTCTCGACGACTTTCAGCTCAAGGCATCAGCCACTACATTGGCTTTCCCCCGGTGGTATTGAATCTTCAAGTCATAGTCTTTCATAAGTTCCAACCACCTTCGTTGTCGCATGTTAAGGTCCCTCTGAGTGAACAAATACTTCAAACTTTTGTGATCGGTGAAGATTTCACATGTCTGCCCGTATAGATAGTGTCTCCAAAATTTCAAGGCAAAAAAAACCGCTGCTAATTCCAAGTCATGTGTTGGGTAATTCTTCTCATGAGATCTCAACTGCCTTGAAGCATAGGCTATTACCTTGTCATCTTGTGTTAGCATGCATCCCAAGCCTTGGTGAGAAGCATCACTATAAATTCTGAAATTTCTAGTACCTATTGGAATTGTAAGTATCGGTGCCTTTGTTAATTTCTCCTTCAATACTAAGAAGGAATCTTCATACTCCTTATTCCACTCAAACGGTACGTCTTTTCTCATTAGCCTTGTCATCGGAGTCGCGATTCTAGAAAAGTCTTTAACAAACCTTCTATAATATCCGGCTAACCCCAAGAAACTTCAAATCTCGGACACATTTGTCGCCCTTGACCAATTCATAACAGCTTCAATCTTCTGTGGGTCTACAGAGATACCTTCTTTAGAGATCACATGCCCAGAAAAGTGACACTCGTCAACTAAAACTCGCTTTTCTTCAATTTTCCAAACAACTATTTTTCTCGTAGTCGCTGCAAAACTAGTCTCAAGTGTCGTTTGTGCTCCTCCGGACTCTTAGAATAAATAAGAATGTCGTCAATAAAAACTAACACAAACTCATCCAAATATGATTTGAACACACGGTTCATCAAATCCATAAAAGCAGCTGGCGCATTTGTAACCCCAAACGGCATCACTAGAAATTCATAGTGCCCGTATCGAGTCCTAAAGGTCGTCTTCTCTACATCCCCTGCTTTAACTTTCAATTGATGATATTCCGATCTCAAGTCTATCTTTGAAAATACCTGAGCCCCTTGAAGTTGATCAAATAAGTCGTCAATACGTGGCAACGGGTACTTGTTCTTGATTGTTACTTTGTTGATTTCGTAGTAATCAATGCACATCCGCATCGTACCATCCTTCTTCTTCACAAATAATACCGGTGCACCCCATGGAGACACACTAGGTCGGATGAAACCCTTGTCTAGCAACTCTTGCAACTGTATCTTTAACTCTTTCAACTTCAACTGGTGCCATACGATAAGGTGCTCGTGAATTTGGTTGAGTTCCCGGCATAATATCAATACCAAACTCAATCTCTCGATCAATTAACACACTAGGTAATTCTTCTGGAAACACATCCGAAAATTCTCTAACTATCGAATATCCTCAAGTTTCAAATCATTACCCCTAGTATCCAGAATACTACACAAGAACCCTCGGCAACCTTTCTTCAACAAACGACATGCTTCAATAGCTGACACGATATACGGCGGTGAAACAACACCCTTACCTTGAAAATAAAACTCATCTTGATTCGGAATACGGAATACTACTCCTTTAGTGTTACAGTCAATATTAGCATGATTAGCCGCTAACCAATCCATACCCAATATAACATTGAAGTGCTGAATAACTAATGGTACCAAATCAATGGTTAACTCTTTACCATTCACATTAATCTCACATTTTCTAAACACACCCGAACTAACCAATGGAGCCCCCAACGGTATCGCAACAGATAAATCATAGTTTATGAACTCTAATGGTTTATCTAGACATGTAGCAAAGTGGTGTGGCACGAATGAGTGTATGGATCCCGAATCTATAAGTACATTTGCTAGATGTGAGCAAATGGAAACCATACCTGAGACAACAGTGTCGGCAATACGGTATCTCCTGGCCTGAGCTGATATGATCTTGCCTCCCACTGCTCCCTCCTCAGAGGTTGAGTAGTCTGTGGTGTAATAGCACTAGCCGCATATGAACCAGAACCGGAAGCTCCCTGATTCTTGATTGGACAATCCTTAGCTTGATGTCCCAATTCCTTATAAGTGAAGCATCAACCCCTCACATCTATATTTTGATTTGGACAATTCCTGGCTATGTGTCCTGGTTGTCGGCAAATATTGTAAATGATTGGATTTGGAAGTTGATTGCATCGGCCCCAATGGAATTTCTGACAAATCTGACATCTCGGCTTGTTCCCACTAGAACCACTACCGATACTAGTCGACGATTCTCCTAAACTTTGCCTTTTTGTACCTCCTTGACTACTGAACTGACTTGACTCAACCCTTTTGTTTCGTTGACTTGGCGGTGGTGGTAAGTTTGAAGTGTACCCGAGATCCCTTTCAGGGATAGAAGCAATATCCAATGCCTTAGCATAGGTCTCTGGACGGAATACGGTCACTCGCCCTCGAATGTCACCCTGGAGTCCCGCTACAAACTTCCTTGCCTTCACGTTCTCAGTCGTTACTGTTAGGGATGTATACTAAAAGCCATGCTTTATGTAGTTAATTTATTATTTTAATAAAATCAGTTATTCCATTTTTATGAGAATCTGTGTGGGCAATATTTGTATTATATTATTTATTTAATATTATTCATGTGTGTCTCTCATTCTATATAGTAGGTGGTTTGGTGTGTAGAGTTCGGCTTACACACGGAAGATCAGGCCATCAGATATTGTAGAATGTAAGATTTTGGTTTACAGTCTTAGATGGGATTGGACACACCATCGGTAGGACTGCAGCATGGTGTTGTAGTAGGTTTGTCTTGACTGCGGGAAACGGTACACTTTCAACTCATTATGCTGGTACACTTTGTGTATTAAACAGGACCAACTTGGGGTAATTATCTTTATACTGACTTATAAGATAATTAATACCTCATGGCTATTATGAGTGCTTATGCTCTAAATCCTAAGTTAGTTTATAGACACGTACATTTGATATTTACACTTTGATCCCCAAAAGGGTGAGATCCTTAAATGGGTCAATATCTCATTGGATTGGGTGGCGATATTAATTATGTGGTGGATATTAATTAATGATGGAATCCATGTCTCAATTTTGGGATTGATGATATCCCCTTGAGAAAGCTTATAAGTTTTGATCATGTCAAACCCTACAGGTGGATTTTGTATCCGACATATCATATAAGTTTAGCAGAGGATCTCAAGGAATTTTAAGAGATTAATTAAATATGATTGTCAGTAATTATATTTAATTAATGGATATCTGTAATCTTAACATGGGGAGATAACAAGCATTTAATAACATGGAGCTCGAAATATATTTTTGAGATAAGGGTAGGAGTGCAATTATAATTCTTTAGTGGTATGAATTATAATTTATGAAAATAGGAATCTGATTCAGTTCGAATTAGGGTTTCCTAATTCCATAAGGAAGCCTATTCCTTATTGACTTCTTATGGTCCCTATCGTAGCCTATATATATGCTGCCTTCGCTCTTCTCTTAGGTTACATGATTTCACATTCTAAGCATCCCTTGACCTCCTAGCTTTCTTCTAGAAGAGTTTCCACCAAACCCTAGTCTCTATAAGCGTTCTAGAGACATAGGAGTGAAGATCGCTAGTGTCGGACAACGCTCACTTAAAGAACTTCGGACTGCTTGATACTGATCGAAAGTTGCTGAATTTTTTACACGACGTTCCTGACGTCGAGACGGAGCTGCTGCAAAAAATTCAAGTAAATCGGAGATCGTTTAGTCATCCTGACGAACACATCTTTGTCGGATTAATGTGATCGGGATTGAATCATCACAGCAATCAAAGAGAGTGTCATAACTGGGAATAGAAAACAGAACGTAAAGAGGGAAGAGCAGAAAACATAAAGGATTTCGAAAGAGCCCACACTCAGTTCGATATTCTGGCAGCAAAGGAATACGGTAGAAGATCGTGAGCTGTTATCGAGCCCGTGTTCTCGATTCGTCTACTACAGCAATCCGTTTTTGCAGTTCAAGGTAACCCTAGTTCCGCCCTTGTAGGGTTATTGTAGCTCTCACGTAAATCTTTTGCAGTACCAACTTATACGCACTGTCAACGAATTCTGGGAACGCAGTTTCCTAACAGTGGTATCAGAGCAACGTTGATTTTACGTATAGGTTGGATGCAACCATGTTGTCCAGTAATGCAGAACTTATGCGTGCATTGATGGATGGATAGAACGTAGATCTGTACTAATCCTTGTTTTGCAGCATTCTTATTCCACTATTATGGTCACTGGTTTTGTGTGATTGGATCCCACGATGGGTTTATTCGTGGTTAATATTGTTGTTTTGATATAACATGTGAACTCCTTTATGGAGGCATAGGATTTGTATGTATTGGATCCCACGCTTAATTGATGCGTGGTTAGTTTACTGCAAATAAATAGCATGTGAACTCCTTCATGGAGGCATAGGATTTGTATGTATTGGATCCCACGCTTGATTGATGCGTGGTTAGTTTACTGCAAATAAATAGCATGTGAACTCATTCATGGAGTCATAGGGTTTATGTAATTTATCTCAAGTAAATCCGTGAAGATGGTACGTGAGAGCAGTTTTACAAGCAATTTTCGAAAGCGATCTGGAAGCAATTTCAGAACACAGTTTCAGAAGGCAGTTTCAGAAAACTGTTCTGGAAGGCAGTTCAACCCCGTGTGTAGTGGCGACATAGAGCTAATCGGGTTCAATGAAGATTTCTTCATAAGAGTTGCAGCTTGACCCTAATAGTGGGATTCCTGTTTTATTATGGTTTCCTTATTTATGTGTGATTGAATGATTATTATTGTTTCATGTTTAATGAATAAGACAACATGGATAATTGTTCCTAGACCTATTTCAAATGTCTAGCTGCATGTTTAATTTATATTAATTTAAAATGATGGACAACCACATGTGTATTTAGAAATAAAACTAATTCCATATTTTGAAAACATAAGTACTTATTTTCTAAAATCATGAGAATAGAATAATTTTATTATCTACACATGTGGGTTTGACAAGTAAGCCTGAATTAACCCTTGCCAAGTATTCCATTATTTTTTATTAATTAAATTAAAAGGTTTTCTACAAAATTATAACCCTCAAATTTTTAAAATTCTAAGTGGGAGAGAGAATTTATCAAGTATAAATTTCATGGTCTCCATCACTGGTTTGTAGATGATATGATTAATTTTGTGTGATGGCTCTAGTGCCATCCTCCCCATCGGATGCAGTTGATCATGGAATCATCGGTACAAACTTCTTTAAAAGAATATTTTGGGTGATTGTTAGTGTGGGTCACCTCTCCATCAGAGGTGTTTCTCACGGAACTCTTGACCTAGAATTAAGTGATGGTATACACTTAGCTATAAATAATAATATCCTCTCTATCTGAGTCACTGTTGTTATTTATAGGACCAAAGCAAGTCAGCAGTTTAATTTTACTAGGCAAGGTACATCGCCTGGATAGTAAAATTAAAAGGCAATTGCCTATCTGAACAAATGATGGATAGTATATGGCTTCTTATCGAGTCATACTATTCGCGGTGTATTAGGTTGCTGGAGGATTCCTTTCAAATATGGTAGAGGGAACCAATATTTTCAACTCGAATCCATAGAATTTTTGCCCAAACGTAATTATTTATGTTATGTGATTCTCGGGCTTTTAAATGGGTACTTTCAATCCACTTGCTGTTATACTTAAAGAAAACAAACTTACTGGACCAAACTATATAGACTGGAAAAGGAATTTGGATCTTGTATTAACTGCTGAAGAGTACAAGTTTGTGCTTACTCAAGAATGTCCTGAGCAACTTGGTGAGGGGGCAACCACTGAGGAAACCCAGGCTCACAAGAAATGGGTCAAGGCTGATGAGATGGCGCGGTGTTACATTTTGGCATCCATGTCAAATGTGCTGCAACATCAGCATCAGTCAATGGCCAGCGCCTATGACATGATGGAGAGCCTCCGAGAGATGTTCGGGGATCAAAGTCGTGCTGCTAGGCAGGTTGCCATGAAAGACTTGATGAACACAACCATGGTTGAGGGGACGTCTGTAAGGGATCATGTTCTTAAGATGATATCTCTTCTTAATGAACTAGAGATCCTTGAAGCTGCAATCGATGGGGAAACCCAGGTCGATATCGTACTCCAGTCACTGCCAGAGTCTTTTAAGCAATTCCGCCTCAATTACAACATGAATAAATTTAAATATACTTTGGCGGAGCTGCTTAAGGAACTCCAGGCAGCTGAGGGTCTCAACAGAAAGTTAGGGAGTGCTCTTGTGTTTGAGAAAGGTTCTGCTTCAAAGCCGAAAGGCAAGAAGAAAATGAAAAAGGCTCAAAAGAAGGTCGCGGGTCCTCCGCCAATCCAAAGGCCACAAGGACAACCGGGAAAGCCTAAAGGCAAATGTTTTGTTTGCAAGCAGCTAGGACACTGGAAGAAGCAATGTCCAGTTTATCTCGCCAAACAGAACAATCAAGGTAAATCTCATTTACTAGTTGTTGAATCGTGTTTAGCGGTGCGATCTACTGGTACCTGGTGTGTAGATACGGGAGCCACTGATCATGTATGCAATTCTTTACAGGGGTTCCAGGGAACCAGGCAGCTCAGTGATGGAGAGATTTATCTATATATGGGAAATGCTACGAGAGTAGCAACAGTTGCAGTGGGAGATCTACATCTTAGTTTTGGTAGAGATAGGATTTTAATATTAAGAAATTGCTTTTATGTACCTTCTATTAGAAGGAATTTAGTTTCAGTTTCTAGTTTAGTAAAGACTGGATATTCAGTTCATTTTAATAAAGTAGTAGGTATTAAAGAAAATAAATATTTTATTTGTTCTGGTCAATTGGTGGATGATCTTTATATTATAAATCCTATCTCTCCTATACTGCAACTTAATGAATTTAATAACACAAATAGTTTGCCATTTAAGAGAAAAGAACCTTCGAGGATGAACCAAACGCATATTTGGCACTTACGCCTTGGTCATATTAATTTGAAAAGGATTCAAAGACTGGTTCAAAATGGGCCATTAGGCTCATTGGAAATGGAGGCACTTCCAGTTTGTGAATCCTGCGTAAAAGGTAAAATGACCAAGAGGTCATTCTCGGCCAAGGGCTATAGAGCAAAAGAGCCGTTGGAACTGGTTCACTCTGATTTGTGTGGTCCTATGACTGTCCAAGCAAGAGGGAGATTTGAGTACTTTGTCACTCTCATCGATGATTACTCAAGGTATGGGTACATTTATTTGATGCGGCGTAAGTCTGAATGCTTTGAGAAATTCAAAGACTTCAAGGCTGAAACGGAGAAGCGTCTAGGTAAATGTATCAAGACACTACGATCTGATCGTGGTGGAGAGTACCTCTTGGGAGAGTTTAGGGAATACTTATTGGATCAAGAGATTACATCCCATTTGTCTGCACCCCGTATGCCTCAGCAGAACGGTGTAGCAGAAAGAAGGAACAGGACTCTCATGGATATGGTAAGATCTATGATGAGTTACTCGGATTTACCAATTTCCTTTTGGGGACACGCATTAGAGACAGTTGCATACATTCTAAACTTGGTACCATCTAAGTCAGTACCTACTACTCCCACGGAATTGTGGACTGGGCGAAAGCCTAGTCTGCGGCATGTTCGGATCTGGGGTAGTCCAGCACATGTGCTGAAAGGGAACGCAGAAAAGTTGGAATCAAGAACATAAGTATGTTTCTTTATTGGGTATCCAAGAGGAACTAAAGGTGGTCTATTTTACAGTCCTAAGGATCAGAAGGTTATTGTTAGCACCAATGCCACATTCTTAGAAGAAGACTATGTTATGGACCACAAGCCCAGAAGCCGTATTGTTCTAGAGGAAATGAGAGGAGAGACACCGACACATACTTCTTCGATACCATCGGTACGAGAAGAAACATCACAAGACAGAGTTATCGATATTCCATTACCACGTCGTAGTGGGAGGATTATCGAAACTCATGTAGATCCCAAACCAACCATTAACACGCAGGTTCCTGAACCTGTACAATGTGTAGATAATGGTGTATTAAGTTCAGAATCTTCATAACGAAATATCAGTGATACACAGACACGGGTTGTGCCTCGTCGTAGTTGGAGGGTTATTATTCAACCTGACCGGTATATGTTCTTGGGAGAGTCTTGTGACCAGGTCCCTGATGAACAAGGTACCGACCCCTGTAACTACAATGAAGCACTCCAAGATAAAGATGCAGATCTTTGGCAAAAGGCTATGAAATCTGAAATGGAGTCTATGTACTCCAACCAAGTCTGGGATCTTGTAGAACCACCCAATGAAATAAAACCCATTGGATGTAAGTGGATCTATAAGAAGAAGAGATGAGCAGACGGTAAGGTGGAAACCTTTAAAGTAAGGCTTGTTGCGAAAGGGTTCACTTAAAAAGAGGGAATCGATTATGAGGAAACCTTTTCGCCGGTGGCCATGCTAAAGTCTATCCGGATTCTCTTATCCATTGCTGCACATTTCAATTATGAAATTTGGCAAATGGATGTCAAAACAGCATTTCTAAATGGGAATCTTGACGAGTGCATCTATATGATGCAACCAGACGGGTTCATTGCAAAGGGCCAAGAACACATGTTGTGCAAGCTTAAGAAGTCCATTTATGGACTTAAGCAGGCATCTAGGTCTTGGAATATCCGATTTGATCAAGCAATCAAGTCTTTTGGTTTTGATCAATGTGCGGATGAATCTTGTGTGTACAAGAAACATGATGGAAGAGTGGTGGTGTTCTTAGTACTATATGTGGATGATTTCTTGCTAATCGGAAATGATGTGGGGGTATTATCTCTGTAAGGGTATGGTTGTCCAGTCAATTCGATATGAAGGACTTGGGAGAAGCCGGTCACATCCTAGGGATCAAGCTTATGCGAGATCGCAAGAATAGGATGTTGGGCTTGTCACAAGGCACTTATATTGACAATATTCTTGCAAGGTTTAGCATGCAAGATTCCAAGAAGGGATTCCTTCCCTTCAGACAAGGAATTACTCTATCTAAGGATCAGTGTCCTAAGACACCTGATGAGATAGAGAAGATGAAGGCACTTCCTTATGCCTCGGCAGTTGGAAGCCTAATGTATGCTATGCTATGTACTAGACCTGACATCTGCTTTGCTGTTGGCATGGTTAGTAGATATCAATCTAATCCAGGGCAAGAACATTGGACTGCGGTGAAAAATATTCTCAAGTACCTGAAAAGGACTCGAGACTATATGTTAGTTTACCAAGCAGACAGTCTTGTACCCATTGGGTACACAGATTCTGATTTCATGTCAGATAGCGATTCCAGAAAGTCTACCTCAGGATATATGTTTACCCTAGGAGGTAGAGCCATTAGTTGGAGTGAGGTGTGTCACTTCATGGCTTTGAGTCTAAGTGGGAGATTGTTAGGGATGTATACTAAAAGCCATACTTTACGTAGTTAATTTATTATTTTAATAAAATCAGTTATTCCATTTTTATGAGAATCTGTGTGGGCAATATTTGTATTATATTATTTATTTAATATTATGCATGTGTGTCTCTCATTCTATATAGTAGGTGGTTTGGTGTGTAGAGTTCGGCTTACACACGGAAGATCAGGCCATCAGATGTTGTAGAATGTAAGATTTTGGTTTACAATCTTAGATGGGATTGGACACACCATCGGTAAGACTGCAGCATGGTGTTCTAGTAGGTTTGTCTTGTCTGCGGGAAACGTTACACTTTCAACTCATTATGCTGGTACACTTTGTGTATTAAACAGGACCAACTTGGGGTAATTATCTTTATACTGACTTATAAGATAATTAATACCTCATGGCTATTATGAGTGCTTATGCTCTAAATCTTAAGTTAGTTTATAGACACGTACATTTGATATTTACACTTTGATCCCCAAAAGGGTGAGATCCTTAAATGGGTCAATATCTCATTGGATTGGGTGGCGATATTAATTGTGTGGTGGATATTAATTAATGATGGAATCCATGTCTCAATTTTGGGATTGATGATATCCCCTTGAGAAAGCTTATAAGTTTTGATTATGTCAAACCCTGCAGGTGGATTTTGTATCCGACATAGGGGTGTAAACGGTCGGTTCGTTCAATTTTTTGGGTTATAAAATACACCGAACCGATACAATCGGTTTTGCTATATCAAGAATCATTTTCATTTCATTTCCGAAACGGTCGGTTTTTGCTGACCGGTTTATGAAACGGACTGTTTTCGGTGTTGCGGTCGGTTTTGGGCTGCTGTGATGGGCCCATTTTTAGGCACTTTCTGAAATCATTTTTGGGCCACTTGGCCTTTTTTATAAATATTTTCTTGGCCATTTGGGCCTATAACATCTGTTTTTTGGGCCTACAAGGCTACAATAACAAATAAACAACACAAGTCTATGTAACATATGTTTGTTTGGGCCTACAATAGCAAAAATATATAAAACCCAACTTACCAAGCATAAAAACTTAAAAACACAATAAACTAAAATAATGAAATTTAAACAAAGTTGATCTTCAACACCACACAAATAAACATCAAACAAACTTAAACTTCAAGTCCAACACCACCCAAATAAAAACTTAAACAGTCTTAACAAAAACCACATGAAACAAAATGAAACTTTAAGTCTTCACCACACAAAACATAAAATATCATCAAGTCCAATAAAACCCACAACATTAAACATCAAAATATTAAACATCAAACGTCCAATATTAAACTTCAAACGTCCAAGTTCCAACAGTCCAAGTCCATCTTGCCCAAAAGTGTTCTTCTGTTCCCCCTACAAAAATGAATAAATGATAAAAATGAGATCTTAAAGAATATTTTTATTTTAATTTTTTATTGTGGCAAGTAAAGATATATTAAATTCAAGAGGCATCTCACCAAGTAGGACTAATCCTCCACATCTTCCACAATTGTAGGGTTACCTTCCAATGGAGAGACTTCCCCGATAAGTTCTAAAAAAAAAAAAAAAAGGAAATGCATATTTATATGATAATGAATATATATCAAGTAACAAAATATTTTAAATGAAAAGACAAAAGGTATATATATAGAATTATATACCTGACTCGAGTTTTTCATATTCTTCAACATCCTCCATTGCATCTTGAAGGGTAATTGGAGTAGATGAAGAACGAAGCCAATCTTGTGCACAAATGAGGGCTTCAACCATACTTGGAGACAATGAACTACGGTAGGAATCAAGAACACGACCTCCCGTGCTAAATGCGGATTCAGAAGCCACCGTAGACACGGGAATCGCAAGCACATGTCGTGCAACTAAGGAAAGAACACGGAACCTACTTGAATTAACCTTCCACCATTCTAACACATCAAATCCATCTCTATCCTCTTCACAACTCTCCATTAAATATTTTTCCAATTCCGTCTTGTTCTCCACTGAATCCTCCGATTTCAAGTGTTTCTTAAATTCTGACATCATCATTTCCCTCATATCCATAGACACGGTCATACTACTTGATCCCTCATTTCCCATTGATGGACTCCTCTTCTGATCCAATCCTCCCTCATTTGCAACATACACTTCAAACAATCTATTTAATGTATCCTCTACTATTTTCGTCAACGGATCCGATGAGCCAAAATAAAATTTAATATATCGCATTTTCCAACGAGGGTCAAGAACCATAGCAACATACAACAATTTATTCATACAAGTAACGTCATTTCCCCAATATTTTGCAAATTTTGATTTCATGTTTTCCGCCATAGATTTCAAGAACAAATCCCTTCCCTTAACCTCTCTTTCAATTGTTTCTTGAATTAACACCAATTCCATTAAAAATGCATTACAAGTGATATCGAAAACCGCAATGTTGCATCATAAAAAAGTTTAAGAAATCTAACAAACAACCTACATTTGTCCCAATCTTCATAAGTGAGAGGGCCCAAACCATCTCCCATGTAAACCTTAAAGCTACCGTCTTCCTCATCCAACCGTTCAAAAGCTTGTTGGTATTTTTCGGCCCTATCCAACATCATGTAAGTATAGTTCCACCTAGTAGGTACATCTAAGACAACTTGGCTTTTGTAAGGAATTTTCTCCTTCTCCGCACATAGCTTAAATGTTTTCATCCGTTGTGGAGAGGACTTCACATACCTCACCGCATTCCTCACCCTCACAATCGAGTCATCCATGTCCTTTAACCCGTCACGAACAACAAGATTCAAGATATGAGCACAACATCTCATATGCAAGAACTCGTGTTGTAAAATAGTACTCTTTCTATCCTTAGTCTTCCTTACTAGAAAATCAACCATAGTACTATTAGAACTAGCATTGTCAATTGTGAGAGTGAGAATTTTGTCTATCCCCCAATCTAGCAAACACATCTCTAAAGCCTTACCGAGTGAAAAACCCCTATGACTTTCAACTATACAAAAATTGAGAATTCTTTTGTGTAGTTTCCAATCATTGTCAATAAAATGAGCGGTTAGGCACATATAATTCAAATTTTGCAAAGATGTCCATGTGTCCGTGGTAAGACAAACCCGTTGCCCTTTGAGAGCATTTTTCAACAACCTTTTCTCTTTCAGATACACTTTATAACAATCTTTCGCAATGGTCACTCGACTTGGGATCTTAGTCCATTTTGGGCATGTAACAAACGTGTACTTTCGAAACCCCTCACCTTCCACAAACCTAAAGGGTAATTCATCGGTTATCAACATCTCGGCTAGAGCTTGCCTACATCTATCAGGACTAAATGTAACCGGGAAAAGACCACTAGTAGGGTCTCCTTCCGTTTTGGGTTTGAAACCCAAAGTGGTTTGTCCCTTCTCTGCTTTCCGATATGGGTATTTCGTACATTGGTGTTCCAAATGATGGGACAAAGAGGTAGTCCCATTTTGTTTAGGGTCACTTGCATAAGAAGTTCCACAATAATTGCATTTTGCCCTATGTTTTCTACCCTCTTCGTTTTCATTTTCAGTTTCAACTTCACTAAAATGATCCCAAACCTAAGACCTTCTCCTTTTACCACTAGACTTTCTTTTACTCACCTTGGGTGGGAGAGGTGGGAGACCCGTTGCATCCTGTTCCATTGTATTCCTTTCTTTACCCCCATCGACCTCAATTGGAGAATTTTTATCACCCATCTACAAATTAAATGTGCAAAAAACAAAATAGAAACCTGATATAAGAACAAAGATATATTCAAAACTGAAAGTTGTATATAAACCCTAAAAATAGAACCCTAAAAATAGAACAAAGAGAAGAGAAACATAATTAACTATTGTCTAAAAGCAAACGGAGTATTAAGGTTGCAAAAGTATTATGCTTCGAAGCATTCTAGAAAGGAAAAAAAATATAGTCCTAAAGACGGGGATAATAACTGAAAAATTGGCTATAATACAAGAGGAGATTACCAGCAAATATAGGTATACAAACAAATTAGAGAAGAAGTTGCAAGACCACATTTTTAACTTTTGTTCTCTACAATCTTTTTATTTGTCTCCGTCTTGGTTTCCAATGTGGTTGCTTACTAATCTTTCTATGTGCTTGATTTTCTACTGATCTAAACCACATACAATAAAAATCTTACCAAATTTTGACTCAGATGGATTTTTCATGATTTTGATGCCAATTGATGTGAAACTCTTTGATAAATGATAACTACCCACGAAAAGGATATGCCTCCTGATGGGCCATAAGGCCCATGACTAAATGGTAGATCAGGACTACATGCATTTAACATTCATAGTAGACTTAGCAAATACCATTCATAGCTGTTAACACCAATCTCGGCTAGAGATTCACCAAGCAAAAAAAATTGAAATAACATTCATAGAATCATAGTAGTTACCATTCATATCCAAAAAACTTTTATCATTAAATTTCATTTAACACCATAATAAATGAAAATCAACAACTTTAGGTACAAAAATTGGCGAGAGATAGATCCACACCAACAGGTCCAAGTCCAACACACACTCACAGATTCACACACAATCACAGATTCACAACAACACAAACACATTGAGAGAGAGAGAGAGAGAGAGAGATCCACGAACACACACACACACACACACACACACACAGAGTCACCGAGAGTGAGTGAGAGAGAGAGAGAGAGAGAGAGAGAGAAATAAACCTCGTCGTGGTGACTGACTGACTGTGAGGTAGAGGCGGCGGCGGCGGCGACCGGTGGAGTCCCCGTGGTGTGACAGTGGCGGCGTCGCGGTCGCCTTCTGGCTCACTCTCAGTCATTGTCTCTCAGACTCTAAAATGCTAAATGAGATTTGAGGGAGGCTACTAGGGTTTCAACTAATAAGAAGTATTTATATATATAATATTATATATATACAAGGGCAATAATCGGTCGGTTTGCGAAAATTTCATGCAGCCACCGAAAACCGAACCGAAATAATCGGTTTTTTAATTTTAAAAACCGCAAACCGACTGCATATACTGAAAACCGACCAAAACCACTTGAACCGGTCGGTTTCGGTCGGTCGGTGCGGTTTTTTGAAATTTTCTTACAGCCCTATTCCGACATATCAGATAAGTTTAGCAAAGGATCTCAAGGAATTTTAAGAGATTAATTAAATATGATTGTCAGTAATTATATTTAATTAATGGATATTTGTAATCTTAACATGGGGAGATAACAAGCATTTAATAACATGGAGCTCGAAATATATTTTTGAGATAAGGGTAGGAGTGTAATTATAATTCTTTAGTGGTATGAATTATAATTTATGAAAATAGGAATCTGATTCAGTTCGAATTAGGGTTTCCTAATTCCATAAGGAAGCCTATTCCTTATTGACTTCTTATGGTCCCTATCGTAGCCTATATATATGCTGCCTTGGCTCTTCTCTTAGGTTGCATGATTTCACATTCTAAGCATCCTTTGACCTCCTAGCTTTCTTCTAGAACGGTTTCCACCAAACCCTAGTCTCTATAAGCATTCAAGAGACATAGGAGTGAAGATCGCTAGTGTCGGACAACGCTCACTTAAAGAACTTCGGACTGCTCGATACTGATCGAAAGTTGCTGAATTTTTTACATGACGTTCCTGACGTTGAGACAGAGCTGCTGTAAAAAATTCAAGTAAATCGGAGATCGTTTAGTCCTCGTGACGAACACATCTTTGTCGGATTAATGTGATCGGGATTGAATCATCACAGCAATCAAAGAGAGTGTCATAACTGGGAATAGAAAACAGAACGTAAAGAGGGAAGAGCAGAAAACATAAAGGATTTCGAAAGAGCCCACACTCAGTTCGATATTCTGGCAGCAAAGGAATACGGTAGAAGATCGTGAGCTGTTATCAAGCCCGTGTTCTCGATTCGTCTACTACAGCAATCCGTTTTTACAGTTCAAGGTAACCCTAGTTCCGCCCTTGTAGGGTTATTGTAGCTCTCACGTAAATTTTTTGCAGTACCAACTTATACGCACTATCAACGGATTCTGGGAACGCAGTTTCCTAACAGTTACAATATCCCCGGCAAACCTCGCCAAACTAGTAAATTGTGTTGAGTATTCCCAAACTGACTTTCCCCCTTGTACCAACTCCATAAACTCTTGAGCCTTTTGATCCCCAAACGATTCTGGAAAGTATTGTTCATTAAATATCTCCAGAAAATGATCCCATGTACTCGGTTGACTCGGGCGCAGCTTAGTTCGCCACCAATATTGTGCCTCATATTTTAAGGTGTCAGCGGCAAATATAACTTTCTGCTCTTCCGTACACGGTAATACCCTGAAGACCTTCTCCATATCAGAAATCCAAAAGTTTGCCTTCATTGGATCGGCTTCCCCATGGAATATGGTCGGCTTTTGCTTATGAAATTTAGAAATAGTGACAACTTCCTCCCTTGGATTTGGATTCGGTTGTACCGGACTTTCCTCGACCACATGAGTTTCGGCAACTCGAACCAATCCTTCGATTGCCCGTTCAACTCGTTCCATTCGATTTGAGGTGTCACCTCCAGACATAATGCCTGGCCCCCACATTATATCACACACATACGTTACTTTTAAATACACACATGGCATGATAATTAATGATAAAAGCATGCTAAGTAAACGTGTATGCATGTTTATGCAACTACGTGTTGTTGTGTGCACACTACGCGTCGTATACGTCCTTCATTCCCAAAGGCTCTAACCTATAGCTTTGATACCAAAAATTTTCATACTTCAACCCGCCCCAGTGGATTAGGACACATGTAACAAGAGTAACCGCACCCAAAACACACACTAATTAGAAAGAAAATGTGAATAGTCCACTTTAAAGAACTCTATTGCGACAAAATAGCCCCCAAGGGCAAAATGGTCATTAAGAAAGTATATAAAATTTTTATACGTAAAGTTAGATTTTTGAGTCCCGGTTCTAACGCAACAAACGGCGCGCAAATCTGAGTTTTCTAGAAAAAGTTATGCACGTTTCCGTAAAAGCGGACGTGTTGTGAAAAAAAAACAAGCGGATCGATCCCTTCATAAAACGCGGATCGATCCATTTATATGAGTCTCTCGCAGAATATTCCCTTAAAAGGCCGGATCGATCCCTTCATAAACGCGGATCGATCCATTTATATGAGTGTCTCGCAGAATGTTCCCTTAAAAAGCCAGATCGATCCCTTCATAAACGCGGATCAATCCCTTCATAAACGGGGATCGATCCACAACCTGCAGAACAGGTTCCTGATGCTAAATTTTGCTGTCAAACAAGTTTTAAACTTTCCAAAACACAACCAAATCACATGAAAACCTTATGAAACTTTGGAAAAACATATCCAATACATTTCCAAACACTTTTAAACTTAAGCCAAGCTTGGATCGTACAAACACATTCACAATTTGATCAAATTAATCATGAACTCATTTCATTTGATCCAAAACAAACTTTTCAAACTTTAACACTCAATTCGTATCCAAAATACATGAAGCTTGCTGGGGATTAACTCAATGTTACAACTAGCTTATGAGAAACATGTCCAAGACACTAGCGACACATCTTGGTCGAACTCATTACTTGTACCAATCTTGAACAAAACAAGAGAGATTATACATTGGTCCTCAAATTCACTTCCAACCACCAAAATACAAATTTAGGATTCAAACTCTTTTCCTACAACCCAAATATGAACATTAACGTAAAAGAAATCATAATTTACATCATTTTACAAGTTCAAAGTAAGTTCATATACTCAATATCCAAATCTCTCCCATCTCTCCCATTTCTCCCATCGTGCGTCATTTCCTCTCCGGATAAGACTCCGAACCTGCGGTGGTTGTTATGTACCACAACAGAAATAGGAAAATGATTTTCTTAAGCAATCTGCTTAGTGAGCATTCTAAACATGATTGTATGTTTAATACGTGCAATGCTATAATTAACACATAAAACACAACCGTAGTTGCCGAGTCACCGGTTATATGGTTCATTCGGACCCGAAGACCTCCCTTGGTCCCGTGGCCACTTCTATTCCTTGGACTTCCGTATTTATCAGATTCTTCCTCTACACCACCCTTATTACTCCCAACAATGAACCATTTCCCTGGTGCTCATTGACTACCACATAGACATATAAACACATAAACACATATTCATGTATCAACATATACTTTTCATAGAATTGACATGGAATTCACAAATTAACAACAAAAATGTCACGCCCCGAAGTACCAAAAATAGGGAAAAAAAATTCCTTTATGGGTTCGTAGACACGTGACTGGTTGTGAGTGTCACCTGATTGTCCAAACATGCTTATAACAATAATGTGATATGGGAAAGTGACTAAGTTCAGCGGAAGCAAGAATCTAAACGTTCAAGTCTTACATGATTAGTATATTACAGACTAAAAGATATCCAAAAGATAGATATTACGAGTTCAACTAAGCTATTACATCATAAACATATTAATAACAGAACTATGATAAAAGAAAAACTCCAAGATCTTCAGCTGGCGAAACCATAGCCTTCCTCGTAGTAATCTTCACCAGCATAGTCTTTAGTAGTAAAGTCTGTATCTTGATCATAGCCAGCTCCGTCTGGACCTACAAAGGCTGGACGTGGAAGATCCAGCGGCATGAAAAGCCGTTAGCGGTTAAGCTAAGTGAGGGTCCCCTTAAGGTTACCACCACCAAGGTAAGTTATTCACCATCTCTTCTTATTTCTCGAAACCATATCTCGTTCATCATTTCTTATTCTCGATACTATGTCTCATTCGTCTTTTCTTATTCTCAAAACCATGTCTTATTTAAACCCAATCATTCCCTTTGAAACTTAACCCAGAACTGAACTGACCAATGACATTGACTGAAAGAAGACTTAACTCCAAACGCATTTACTGGTCAAGAAAGACAACACTCAACAATGAATAGTTGTTAACTGTCGCCCAACTGACACTCAAACTGTCACCCAAATGGCATTTAAATTATCGCCCAACTGGCATTCAAACTGTCGCCCAAACGGCATAAGTGTGCGAGAAATTAACAATCTCTTGGTCGAACACGTCATGCCGATCCTCAGGTCGCCCGCACGCTACCAAACACGTTATGTTGATCCTCATACCAAGGGTACGGGAAATTAATAATCACTTGGACGAACACGTCATGCCGATCCTCAGGTTACCCGTACATAACCGAACACTTCCTGCCGATCCTCAGTCCAAGGGTGCGGAAAAATAATCAACCACTTGATCGAACACGTCATGACGATCCTCAGGTCATCCGCACTTGACCGAACACGTCATGCCGATCCTTAGATCAAGAACACAAAACATAACTCTCCGATCGACACCATGGAATTATCGAAAGACCAACTTTGCAAGAAATATCCAAACACGACATGAAAGTTTACTAATCAACTTTGACCGGTAGTCACATGACGAAAAACGACGCCCAACGTCCCTTATTCGCATTAAATCTGTTATTGAAGGTTTTATCGTTATCTTACGCGTTCGTACGTTTCGTAGTTTAGTTCATTAATAGCTTCCAATTACAACCATCAAGATTCCGCTATACATCCGACATTCCATTTTACCCCTCAATATACTTACGATGAGAACTTACCCAATCATTATTAATGCAATAATTGTGTTGTACAACATACTTAAAGCTTGTGTATGAACTTTCAACGGTCATTAAACTATATTCATAACAAAGGAAAACATAGCACGTAGCTCATGGATTTTTAACATGAATTTAATGCCAATAAACATATAGATGAAACCCTTAACATACTCATCTACGCGATAGCACTACCATAGCACGAGATTTTCATAACAACACAGGTACCGGAAAACTAGCATCAACAATCAACAACATGCATAAACAAAACATTATACAAAAAGTTGTACAATCTGCCAGGATATATTTTCACTGTGTTGACTGAATTAACATGATTTGTTTGGGCATGATAAATTGCTTTGTGGATCAAACTCAAAACTAAAACATTGTAGATAATAGGATTATTTTCATGTACAAAAAAAATCTAGATTCAATTACATTTTTGAGCTGCTCAAAATATTTATTCTACCTAGACATTTCTATACTTTCGGACTGCTATGTCCCAGATTTATAGCACTGCGTTGTACGTGAATTTCACCTATGAAGGAGGGTTTTTTAGACTGATCTGTAGAAGAGTTATTTGTAGATAAATGAGTTAGATTTCTCCACAAAAAAACCTAACCTAATTCAGATTTTTGAGCTACTTCAAACATTCATTTTACTAAACTATGTTCTGCTGAAAGTTTCAGTTTCTCAGATTTATAACACTGCGTTGTCCATGCATTTCACCTATGAAAGATTGATTTGTAGACTGAGCTATAGAAGAGTTATTTGTAGATAAATGAGTTATCTTTCTTCACAAAAAAACCTAACTTAATTCGGATTTTTGAGCTGCATAAAATATTCATTTTACTAAACTACATTCTGCTGGAAGTCCAGTTTCTCAGATTTAAAGCACTTGTCTTGCATGTCATGAAAACTTCAACACAACAACATCAAACTCCTACTAAACATTAATACATACTATATATGTTCTAAATTTAGTTAGATTACTCACAATTACTCACAATTTACTCACCAAAGCTTGAAATTGAGCTTGGATGTTATTTTTGAGCTTAATGGAGCTTGAACTTCAACCTTCAAGGATGAACTTCTTCTTCTTCTTAACTTTTCTTCTCTCTTTTTCTCATGAACTACCCAAGTCTCCTAATTTTCTCTCCAAAAATTCAGATTATGATCCAACTAAGAGAGTGTAGTGTGTGCATGTGCTTGTTTATATAGAATTTTCATGTGCTAGGTGTCCTTTGCATGTTGCATGCTTAGGACATATGTCCATTAAGCGGACATGTGTCCAAAAGGATGACATGTGGTTGCCACATGGCCGGCCATGTGGGCCCACCTCGAGTTGTGTGCCACTTTCTCAGTTTACGTGTATAAGTTCCTCGGTATGCGTGTCGGTCTCGAAGTACGTACAAACTGGTATTATTTCTAATGTCCGGGTCCGAATACGGGACTAAGTTAAATCTTATTATGGTCGAGTCGGTATGGTTACTACAGTCCATATGGTAAGACTACAACACACGTCCATACCGTCACGTAATTAAAATAATAATATAATAATATGGTCGGTCCAATACAGAAATTCGAAAAAGCTGATATTATGATGACAGAAAATTACAGGTGTTACAAAAAATAACCTCTAGCATGAGTAGTTATTCCTAACATCATCAAAGCCTTGAACCCATTAAACACAATCATTTGGTTTGTATAGAAAACTCACTTTATTCACAGATTTTACCCAAATTCAAGCTAGAGATGTGCTGAATTTCACCAAATTGAACCTCAACTTCTACTCCAACAAGAATCCTACAAGAATTCGGTAGACGACGTCTCACCGTTAAGTATGAGCTACCCAAATCCAGCAATTTAAATGTAAATTAAAGGTATCGAAACGTTCATCTCACCTCCACGAGTCCGAAATTGGATTCGGTTCGCGAATCCGACGAACGGCGGAGACGGAACGGCAAAAAGACGACGTCGGCGTCTCGTCTCTGTCTTTCTCTCCCGGCTCTCTCTTGTTTTCTTTGTTTAATTTCAGCTGAAATGAGAGTATAGACTCTCCTAGTGACACACACACATCACATGCAAGTGATGTGTCACTTGTTTTTCTTATTTTCGTTTACACCCCCGAATTTCCTTGAGTAACTATTATAAAATCCCCCAAACATTCCATTAACTACCCCATTATCTAATGAATGTTTGTCTAAGTTTCGTATGGGTCCCAACGTGGGTCCCACATATTTTGTGAAATTGCTATCGCACCTACAAATTTTAAGTCCTTTTCACCTATACCCTTATTTGGGTGTCTACACCAATACCAAATGATACCCATATATCAACATGTAATATGAAAACACCTAACAAATATTCATGTAATCACATAAAATGTATCTAATCATTTAAAATGCAAATTACCAATTTACCCTTCACTGGGTTCCATTTCAATACATGTCCCACCTCACTGGGGACTTTTCCAAATGGTGTTCTTCTCTGAACACTTTTTCATACGGGCGAGTCCAAGTCTCCCCTTAATCCATTTAATACACTAATTATATTAATTAATGCATGTTAACAAGTAATTAACCCGTTCCCCGGGTACGGGTGTTACAGTGGGTGTGAGTGTTAGTAGAATTTGCTAGTGCCCCAAATATTACTCATCTATGTGTGGGTGTGAGCGGAGATAGAGTGTGGGTGTGTGTCAGTAGAATTTGCTAGTGCCCCAAATATTACTCATCTACAAATAAAGATAGTGTGTGAATGTGAGTGGAGATAGAGTGTGGGTGTGAGTGTTTGTAGAATTTGTTAGTGTCCCAAATATTACTCATCTACAAATACCACAATGTGTCTATCTCTCCTCTGTGGATCTCACAGTGTCAGTGGATCTTACAGTGCAAATGGAACCCACCAGGAGAGAGATAAACTCATTATAGTGTTTGTGAATTGTGTTTGTAAGATTTGTTTGTCCCAAAGACTTACTCATTATTCATGGTAAGAGGCATGAACTGTGAAATGTGATGTTGCTTTTAAACCACCAAAACAAATTATCTTAGGAAAAGAGTTGAGGTGGAAAGGAGTTTAAACTAAATTTTAAACTTATTTTCAGTGAAAAAATTGGTTTGGAAGTATTTAAAGGCTGAAAATTCTAGATTTTTTTTTTGTTTTTTTTTTATAATTATTGGAAAAATTTTCTAGAAATTTGATTAGGAGTAGGACAACATTATTTATTTTTCCATTTTAATTTTATACATTATGTTGCGGTTTTTAATTTTTGTTTTCAAATTTTGGAAAAATGGTGATTGAATACGTGTTTGGTTACCGTTCGTAATTTTTTTTTTTTTTCAAAAATATCTCTTAAATTTGTCTAAACAACGAAAAAAAATGTCATTTCCTCAAATACTGAAAATGAAACGGACAGCTATGTGATGTAGTGGTCTCGATTTCAACCCCCTTCAACCTAAAATGTGTTGGACCAATAAACATTTTATGTTGTTCATTTTATCAGTAAAATACATAATTAGTTTTCATTTTTAGGAATTTAAAAACTGAGAACGTACTAAAAGGCCCAAACCCTTTTATTATCCAGAATCTTTATATCATATTTGGCCATCTCATTGTTATTAGAATTTTCCAGAACGTACTAAAAGTCTTGATAGGTAAAACAGACGTATTTCAAGTTTTCATCTGATGTAATAAACTTGTGAATCCGTTGAAGTTCATGATACTATTCAAATGTCAGTAGGAGGCGTTGTATGTAGCAAGAAGTAAGTTTATTTCATTCATTGGTATGTAAAATGCACAAACTATTTGTTTATGAATGTAACTGGTTGACAGCAGTGTACAAAATTGAGAGAGAGAGAGAGAGAGAGAGAGAGAGAGAGAGAGAGAGAGAGAGAGAGAGAGAGAGAGAGAGAGAGGCTCTGTTGTGAGTGCTTAATATAAAATCTGGTACAGCCCAAATCTCACTTTCTATTTGATTTTTTTCATAAACAAAATGCTATTTTGGTCTGACAAAGTTACAGTTTTAATAGGTTTTGCAAATTACACATGAACTTGTATGCAAGTAACAGTTGAATTTGTAGAACCAATTCACTTATGAACTCCAAAATCCTAAGGATCAAATTCAAAACGAGAAACAAACTGACCTCAGGATCAAGGCATAGCGAGTGAAATTTTTCAGTAGCGAAGCAAAGCAGTTTCACACATAAGTCAATAACCACCAAAACATAAAATTTAGAACTCAAAACTTCATACCACCCAGACATTGCAGGAGGCAATCAGAAAAAGGTCACTTAACAAAGTAAAAGTGACTCCAAAATAATTGGTATATGAATCGTCCATGAGTTGTGTATTCAACTAGAATAAGCAGTCGCTCACAAAATGAACAAACCCACAATTATTTTTCTAATTTTCTGTTATAATTTGCTTTTTCTGCCATATTCTTAAAATCATATCAGTGAAAATATTAACAAATGGTAAGGAAATATCTCAATAATGGGAAAGAACAATTTCTCCATGCCCATTCCTTACCAGAAAAGCCGTCTACAAACCTGATTGTATCAAAAGGGTAATTGTTCAGGCACCAATACAACATTCTCACAACTTTTTGCTCACAACCTCAATATCTCTATCTATCTCTCTCCTCGTGGGTCTCATAGTGTCAGCGGCCTCCATAGTGTCTACTAGGATAGAGATAGAGAGAGATAGTGAGGTTGTGTGGGAAGGTTGCGCCCCAAGAATTACTCATATCAAAACACTTTCGAACTCGTTGATTGTAGGGAACTTTCATTCCACTATATTCGAATTATAAACGTATTCCTAGACCTAGAATACTAGATGTGGAGGGTAAACTATGAAAGACAAACAATTCCTTATATACTGGAGTACCTTTTTCTAGAGTATCCATTGAAAAGAGGCAAAAACACTAACTTTCACGTAGATTTCACCCCCTTCAAACCAACACATGGAATGGAAAATGTTCCTTGCAAGTACTAAACGATTTAATGAACAAAATTATAAAATACATCATCTGCCTAGTTAAATTCTTTTCCTGTTTTTCCTTCAGAACATAAACATTAAAAAAGACATTCTCCTGTCGCCTAATGGAGCAAATTGGAAAATATATATATATATATATGTACATATCTATATATACAATCCGGATCTTAAGCGGACCTTAAAAAACGGACCTAAAAGGCAGACCGTGTAAAGACAGAGAATTTCTCACTCTTTGAAATTTCTGTCTTTTGTGAGAATTTATCACTCTTTACACAGCCCATCTTTTTGGTCTGTTTTTTAAGGTCCGCTTAAGATCCGGACTGTCTATATATATAAACAAAAAAGGACAAATGGAAAGGACTCACTATGCCTGTCTTAAGTTTAATCCAACAGATCAATGCTTTTCCTTGGCTTCTCTGGCTGGTCTGTGTTGTTATTTACTCTCTTAGCATGATCCACGATGTTTCTTGATTTCTATAAATGGTCCGTGATTGGCCTTGGGCTAGATTTGTCTCTACAGTCCAGAGTCTTTTCTCGAATTTGCCGATTTCTCAACCGCTGAAATGAACTTCTTGAGGTGCCTTATGTACTCTGGATAGAGTTCTAGATTGCAATGATTCCCTCCCTTGATCCATAATGGTTCATACTTCTCTTTACAAAGCTCCCAAAGCTGCTTACCATGCGAGCAGTCCACAACATCATCTTTGGTTCCCTGCAAGTACCAAAAGGCAAAAGCAGAGTGAAACAGCACAGCAAAGAAGAAGAATGATTGGAAGCAACCAGTAATGATTTGCATGCTAATGATCAAGTCTAGGGAATGCTTGAAATGGGATCAGGTTCAGACCCAATCTCAATTCTACATGGTTTCTATGAGAAGCAGCAGTGTTGGTTTAAATTGGAGTCATATAATTCTGGCACAACCAAAAACCAGCCACACAAGCACTGAACCATTAACAGCAGGTTCTTTTCTGAACTACAGAACCTGACCGGTTCTTATATTACCCAAACAGGTGTTTTCCAGTAAGTAAAGCAAGGAGTTTCTGTTGGTGAAAAGAGACAATGTCTCCAAGTATTAATCACTTGCACGAGACATACTATGCTCCGTTTGATATGGAAGTAGCTCTTTTTGGCAGCAAGTGTATTAATTTATTATGTACATTAGATATAGAGAAAGAAAAAGATGAAAGAAGGGTAAAGATGTAGATGGAACCATTATCGAGTGATAGTTCTTTGTTATAGAAGCGTAGGAGTATGCATATCAACCCCCAACTCAAGTCCCTATATACGGACCACCTCCTCTAACTTAAAAGTAGAAGCAAGTAAGACTTGCTTTTTTGAAGAAGCAAAAATTGAATTAGAATGCATCTTGTAAATAAGTTGAAAATGAAGATGATGATATACTTGTAATCCGTAAAAATGCATTTGGCAAATGTCATTCCAAACGGACCATTACAATCTCTGCAATAGAAAGTACATCTTGTGTATGGGAAATGTACAAATCAATAGTTCACTTGCAGTTTCATCAAATACCATCGGATTGTTTCTTTTATTCCATGTATAATTCATATACATGGTAGCATCCCTTGCCCAACAACCAAATTGATAGCTTGTGGTATTCTAGCCACATTTGCTGGAAACTGACAGAGTCTGCTATAAAATCAGATTTGCAAGAATTTAGGCATTGATCCTGTAGCACCTGTATCTTCCTACCTATTTTCCCGAATTTTTGTACTTCTATTTCCGTATTTCTATCTGTAATTCTATTTATTATAATATAAGATCGTCTTTCCGAGTTTCCTTATGATTCTGATTGTTTATATGTTTGGTTTTTGATTTATGCATGTTTGGATATATGTTTGTAACCCTTGGGGAAACTTTGCTGAGAAAGTAACCCCGAGCGCTCGAGCCACACGAGCGCTTGAGCCATTTAATTGGTGAAATGACTATTTTGCCTCTGGGCTTCCAAAATTCTATAAATACCCGTTCATTTCAGCATTTTCCTTCGTGGTTAAACCAGAGAGACTGTTCTTGAGAGAGAGAGACCCTCCATTCTATACACACCCTCATACAAACACATCCAAACACATTTGCATGCTTGGATTCAACACACACCTTCATTTCAACATGCATTCACATATTTTGTTGTTGGAAGCTCAAGAAAACCAAGAGATGAAGTCCAGAAGTTGACCCCTTTCATGATCAAGCAGTAGAGAAGGAGGATTGAAGCTATTTTTCACTATTTCTAGTTCTTTCTTAACAATTCCCATATTTAACATCATCCAAACACTCCCTAGCACTTTGTGAGTATAGATTCTCACTTGGCTACCTTTAGGATCAGTCCTTACATGATTTTACTTACTTGCATGTGATCCATATGAAATTGTAGCTCTTATTTATGGAATAAAAACATGATCAAGTGCTTTTCCAATGAATTAGTAGTTAATATGATCATCAAAATATGTCCTAAGATCATGTGAGTTTAGATTCATACTTAGAAACCAGTAAGACCAGTTTATACACTAGTTTTGTTAACATGCAAGAGGATCTAACTTGAATTTCGTACATGCATGTGAGTTTTGCTTAAAATCTGTTTTTCTGCAGATCCCGAGCGCTCCGGCCAGGTGAGAGCGCTCGAGCCCCGAGCGCTCGAGTGGACCAGTTCTGCTATGACCTCTGTTTTGATATGTATTGATCAGTAAATCATGGTTATTCATATATGACGTTGACATGATTAGATCCTGCATGTCCACTTAAACCCTCATGTACTTTAGTCTGCTTGTTTAAATGTTGAATTATAACCAAGTCCCTTGTGGCCGAGTGGTAAGCTTCTTGGGTGTATTACCCAAGAGGTTTAGTATTCGAGTCATGGGGGGCGTGGCCACTGGAGTATTCACCCGGCGCCTCCAGGCCTCGGGGGATTAGTCGAGGTGCGCGCAAGCTGGCCCGGACACCCCCGATTACCAAAAAAAAATAAAAAATAAAAATAAAAATAAAATAAATGTTGAATTATGCTTTAATCTACACCTAATATGTTACTGATGAACTGTGATACGACAACGACTTCCGCGATGCGACAACTCTAATAATGGGAATAATATACATGTAATAAGGTCGAAATTTATAAAATAAACCTACGCTATGTTCGTTGTGCTACGCGTGTCATGCTTTGTTCAACTGTTTTGATTTCAGTCAAAGCAATCGATTGTGAGTCTTCAGAACATCTTTCAAGTTTAATGAGAATCCTTCCTGTCCGGTTGAGTGTTGTCGGATCAATTGATGTTGATGTCTCTTTGTGCAAGTCAATGTCGGGATCGGTGAACGAAGGATGACGAGATGATTAATATTATTATACAGCTGTAAAGTGAGTTAACGGCTGTAAAGTGAGATATTATTACACGGCTGTAAAGTGAGTTAACGGTTGTAAAGTGAGATATGACTACTAACGGTTGTAAAGTGAGATATTACTATGGCTGTAAAGTGAGTTAACAGCTACAAAGTGGGGTTCTATACGGCTTATACCGGATTTGTGGGAGAAGTGGTGATTGTTGGATGGGGGATTTGGGAATGGTTATTGTTCAAGTCTTTTCAATTGGAGGACGTGGAAACGATACGAATTTGAGTCTTCATGTTGTGGTTTGGTTAATTTGATCTCTTTGGGAAACTCCTGAAGACATTTATAAGCCGACTAAGAGAATAATAAACTTGAGTGTTTCTTAAACTGTTGCTAACGGTGCTTTGTTAGAATTTATATTCATTCAGCTTGTACTCAAGCTGACGGCGTTTTATGCCGCTAGACCTTCCACATCCAACGATGTCAGGTGTAGCAGGTGGCGTTCAGCCCGAGGGCAACTATGTCAATGGTAGGCACTAGGGCTGTTCAAAAACCACCCGCCCACCCGACCACCCGACTCACCCGTAGCATTTTTTTTTGGTTTTTAAACAATGTGAGTGGAGTCACGGGTCTTGGGGGTGGAAACCCGACAATTTCGGGTGGAGTCACGGGTCTAGGGGGGTGAAAACCCGATTCACCCGACCCGACTCGAAACACACTTAATTTTTTGAAAATATATATGTAATATGCTTATATCAATATATGCATTATGTATTATATAGTCTTTAATATATATATATATGTGTGTGTAATATGCTTATATTAGTATTTGTATTATGTATTATAAAGTCTTTAAATATATATATATATATGTTATATTCTTATATCAATAAAATATATATATCACTAGCGGAGATATAAAAATCTTAAAACCATTAAACTAGCACATGATTATGTTTTTATTTTTTGTTTGGTTAGAGCTTTGGTTAGCCCATGAATATCTAGACAAATACATTCAAAGCAAAAAAAAAAAAAAAGAAAAGAAAAAAGAAAATGTAGATAAAGTCATGTGTAAAACAAATACTTGATTGAGACAAATGAGACAGTCGGGTTTCACCCGACTCGACCCGACTCACCCGACCACCCGATGAGTCGGGTGCACCCGACAAAGCGAGTGGATGACGGGTGGAAGGAGGGCAAACCCGACTATGTTCGGATGGATGAGCGGATGAAGGCCAAACCCGACTCACCCGACTCGTGAACACCCCTAGTAGGCACACAGCTGAAGCATGTACCGATACGGGTTACTATGAAGATGAATACTCGGGAGAACACTACTACAGAGACTACTATGGCTTTGCCAGTTGAAGACGGAGTTCTTAGTCTTTTGCTTATCTCATCTAGTATGATGTAATAGCTTAGTTGTTGGATTTCGTGACTCTAGGTGTCACAACTATCTCCTTTTATTTTGTTTCCTTTTGAATCAGAGTCTGTAATATAACATTTGATGTATGACTCAGTTATGTTTAATATTATTATTTCCACTGCGTTGAGCTAGAGAAATGCCCATTATTATTATTATGTTCTTGTTATTATATTCTTGAGGAGAATCAGGAGAATCTCCAACCAACCATGTCCACGGATCCAATAAGGAAATTTTGAATTTTCCCTATTTTTGGTCTACTCCGGGGCGTGACAGATCCGCTCATCATTCGGGTCCACAGTTCTTGTAGTTTCGAGTTCTCTTAATCGAAGGTATATCAACTAATTATTCAAAAAATCACGGAAGAATTCCTATTGACATGGTATGTTTTTCCATATTTTAGTACATAGAATGTACTAATGCGATATTTGGATATGTTATTATTTTTTCCCAATGTTACAGAAAATAGAAAGACCAATGGGCCTGACTCAACCTCAAAAGACGCCTTATGAAGGGAGGATTACCCATTATAAGAAGCACAGACGAGGGCAATGCCCGGGCGATGTGGGACAATCAACACAGAAGAAGATATGAACTCTCGACACTCATAGGTTACCATTACTATTCCAAATACTTGATAATTATCAGACATGTCTTTTGGATTTATGCCTGGGAGATCAACTATAGAAGCAATTTATTTACTTAGAAGACTAATGTAAAAGTATAGAGAGGAGAAAAAAGATCTACATATGATTTTTATTGATTTAGAGAAAGCTTATGATAGAGTGCCTAGAGATTTAATTTGGTGGGTGCTAGAGAAGAAAGGAGTGACCAAGGGTTATATTGACGTGGTGAAGGATATGTATGATGAAGCGGTTACTACAATTAGATTACCAGCCGGAGAAACAAGCGAATTCCCAATTACCGTAGGCATGCACCAGGGGTCGGCCTTGAGCCCTTATTTGTTCGCCCTAATTATGGATGAATTGACTAGACACATTCAAGATGAGGTCCCATGGTGTATGTTGTTCGCAGATGATATTGTCTTGGTTGATGAGACTAAAAGGGGACAACACTAAACTAGAAGCTTGGAGAGAAGCACTAGAGACTAAGGGGCTAAAGATAAGTAGGACGAAAACAGAATACATGGAATGTACTTTTAGCAACAGTGGAAGTAGAGACAACGAAGCAGTGAAGATCGAAGATCCCAAACAGAGAACACTTTCGCTATCTAGGTTCAATGATCAGTAGAGACGAAGAGATTGGTGATGACGTGACACATAAAATTAAAGTGGGCTGGCTTAAGTGGAGGAGTGCTTCTGGAGTATTATGTGACCGGAGAATATCAGCAAAATTGAAAGGAAAATTTTATAGGACAACTATTAGGCCAGCTATGCTCTACGGGACAGAGTGTTGGGCAACTAAGAAACAACACATTAGCAAAGTGAGTGTAGCGGAGATGAGGATGCTAAGATGGATGTGTGGTAAGACTAGGAAAGATAGAATTAGAAATGAGTACATCCGAGAGACTGTAGGAGTGACACATATTGAGGACAAGTTGAGGGAGAATAGACTTAGATGGTTCGGCCATGTGTAACGAAGACCTATAGATGCACCTGTGCGAAAGAGTGATAAGATCGTAGTGCCTGGAATGGTTAGAGGGAGAGGCAGACCTAAACTGACTTGGGAATATGTAGTGCAGCAAGATATGAATATATATAATTTAAATGAGCATACAGCTCTTGATCGTGCAGAATGGAGAAAAAGGATTCATACAGGCGACCCCAATTGATTGGGACACAAGGCTTGGTTTGGTTTGGTTTGGTATGTCTTTATTTGTTCTGACTTCTTGTTAATTTTGTAGCTAATACATTAAAAGAACTAGTTCACACTAAACAACAAGTATAAAAAAGCATAATCCACTAATAAATGTAAAATATCATGTTTGAGAACCAATTTACACCATATACACTTTGGAATGGTCGATTGCAACAAGAGATCACACCCATGCAAGATCGTATAAAAAAGTTTGCCACAAAGCATAATCCACTAGTAAAATGTAAAATATCATGTTTGAGAACCAATCTACACCATATATACTTTGGAATGGTCGATTGCAACAAGAGAACACACCCATGCAAGATCGTATAAAGGAGTTTGCCACAAATTTCCAGAGCATTACTACGGGTGATCCCAATAAAAATGCAAAAGACAATGCCCCTTTATTCATCAGAAAAATGCAAGAGGAGATAATGGCAATAGTCTAGAGTGGGGAAGGTTTCCAAATAGTTTAAGTAGTTGTTCCTTTTTCTAAAATAGCACTTTTGGGTTTCGATGAATTGAGACGTGTGAGATTGTGAAAGCGCTATTTTCTGGGGATGCATGTATCTTCGTTTGCTATTTACTCTTATAAATCAAATTGGGAACTTGTTTGATTAAATCTTCTTTCAATATATCCTAATATTACAAAATGCCGAACCACAATGTGATTCTTGGTATACGATTGTGCAAATGTTTGTATTTCTCATTTACGAACTAGCTTCTATATAGTAACTGGAATCCAGAGAGCAATTACTTTTAGGTGTCAGATTTTAGTACTGGGACATAAAGGCAAGTTTTGCTATAAATCATAGAAACGAGTGACAACAAGCTACTGTATATGTGGGCTTCAGGCATATTATTCACTTGATGGCTGAAAGACATATGAGATAATGAGACAGTCCGGATAAGTCAGTTGTTCAACATTAATAGATACCAAATCAAAGAGTCTTTGGAAGATGATGACTGTACAAGACCAAGCATTTAAAGTAACTATATGAACATATCTACTTCTAAAATCAGGAGTAAATTCCAATCAATGCTATGGTAAGACTAGGTGATATATAAAACAGCCAATATAGAGTACCAAAACAGGACTGAGAATTTAAACAGTTGGTAGAAAGAGAACTTAGAGAAGTACTCACATGAATTACCAAGACAGGACACTCAACCAACGGTATTTTATCAATATTCTGCACAAAAAAGGGTTACCCATGAATATAATGAATCTCAACTCAACTAAAAACATTAGAAAATCAATGATCAGTCTAGAACCAGAAAAAACTTAAACCTTATATATGTCGAACCAGTACGTCTGCTGCACCGGGTACATGACTCGAAGTCCAGACAAGATTGGACTGTGAAGAACAACTGCCCTTAATCTCGACAAACGGGAAGCCAGATCTAAAGTGGGTCCACTGCCTACAGATTGCCCGTATAATATAACATCCTCCTCGTTTACCCCATAATTTTCTTTGAGACATCTATAAGCAGCTTCTATGTCTGCATAAGTGTTCTGCTCACTTGGCTATTAAAAAAGAAACAATCAAGTCTTAATTATGTGCTCAACCATCTACTATCTAAGTTATAACTAAAGATATTCCTCCAAATTGATCTAAAAACAAAAATCTGATACCTTTCCAGTGGACTGTCCATACCCTGAATAATCATATCTGCAAGAAAATAAAATCAGAAATATTTACATATTCTTGAAAGCTCAATCCGAGTGCATGCTGTACCTTACACGAGTGATGAGTCCAATCCAACTCAGTGTTAGGTCCATCTATCATACATTAATTTTCAAATTTATGCAGGCAAATATTTTGAACGGATGGGATTTTCAGTCAGTTACCTTATCAATTGGGATTGAAAGCTACAGAAAGAGACAAAGAGGACATTTTCAGCAAAATTTACCTTTATGAAAATGATTGCCAATTGATCTGTCATTTTCACATTCGTTTTCAGTTCTCAAAATTTGTTTTTCAATAATCAACAAAATATCAAAAACCCCAAGTTTTCGACACCTATATTAAACATATGTTACTTTCCCAATATGATGGCTAGTTCACCATATCAAGCTCAAACAATTCTAAATGAATTACAAAGTTTAAACATCTAATATGAAACTAATAAAAAGAGCCCAAATTATGTATTAGCATTTTATAATACCTTATAAATCAACCTTCAGTCTGATCCACTTTATAAAGGCTCAAGCATGTCAATTAAATCACAACGAAAGTGTAATATAAATCTTGTTACATAGAGCGTGTTTGTCTCTGCGATTTTGGCGGCAACATTGCATATTGGGTGCGAAACGCAGTTCACAGGCGCTTGGTTACCAAAATGGAATGGGTTTTTGGGGGAGGAAACCTATGTTCACCTTAAGTATTGTTTTGCCAATGGCCCACAAACAAGAAATGATTTCATTTGAAAATTCTTGTTTGTGTCAATTCTTCTGCTTAGTTTGACATAAAACTATAATTGATTTCATTTCCGATTCCACCCAATTCTTGTTTTAGGGGTTTACAAATCTGACCAAAAGAGACCGAATCTGTCTAGAATTGATATCATGTGCATGAATTTACTAAATTACCCCTCTAAACAAGGATATTATAGGAAATCAAATATTCAAATTAGAATTAGAATTCATTTCTATTTCAAACCAAACATGAGAATTAGAACTGCAAATCAATTCAATTCTACTCTTTTCTATTCTATTTCAGAATCAAACCATACGGACTGTACTATAAAAAAAAAAAAAAATTATATTGACTATCTATGTTTGATCAGTTAAACAACATATCAACCTGTTTACACCCAAAATATGTACTTTTACACATATTGACCAATTAATTGGCTCAAGCATTTATTTGGGTATTTAATCAAGTTGCTGAAAATCAGTAGGTGATGAAAATATTTTCATCATATTTTGACCAAAATAAATTTGGTCTAACTAAATTTATATTTGCCCCCAACACTAGACCAATTGAAAATGTGCAAAATCGGACAGACTATCATGACCGAATTTATGGCCACTTTTGGAAGTAGCCCCGAGGAGTCTAATGAAATATAAGTGCATGACTCCATGCAATTGATTTCTCTGGCTTGGTCAAGTAGGTATGCTAGACAAAGTATATGAGTGAAGCCAAAAAACGTGAGCGGCAAGAGATGAATGGTGGTGTGCATAATGGGTGGTTACTACTTAGTGGGGTAGTTACCCAAGAGAGGGGCCATTGTTCAACACGTGGGGTTGGGGAGCAGTTAACATACATCTATAAAACCCAAGGCCAGCCAAAGAGTGGGGAGGCTCTTGCACAACTCATACTCGAATCCAGCATTCTAAAAGCATTCACAACAGCATCCATTAGCATAGATTTCAATTATTGTTTCTAGTTTCTGTAATTTTCAATTTCCCAAACGTTTGTAATTCTGCCGTATCAATGGAAATGGAATTCAATGCAATTTCGGAGGTATTCTCAACATGATCTTAGAATTTATCAAACTTGTATGTCTCAATACTGTTTGAGAATTTTTAGTAGGTTTAATTCATGCTTATTATACACAATCGCTTGATTCAAAGTTAATTATATTCACAACTCCAAAAATTTCTTGTTCACAATCATCCTGGTGGATTCTGGCACGCCCTAACACAAGTTAAAACTAGCTATGAACACAACCAAACACCCAAACCATAATAAGCGCAGTTATACCAATCACAATCAATATCGCATAAGCACATAAACCGAGTGACTCACCCAAGCAAGTTGACTCGGAGACGACCAGTGAGTTCACTGAACAACTCGTACATCTGACCCAAATCAGCCGCGTTACCGTGCGAGTACAGGAGCGTCGTCGACGCCGAGGGGTTCTTAATGTACACTGCCACGATCTCGGTCCCTTTCGCGGTGGGCAGCTTCAAAACGTCGACGTTCTGCCTCTCCGGCACGCCGGAGAACCTCAATTTTCCGGTTAATTGGTCGGCTTCCACCGTGTATGACGGAGGATTCGGAGGAAAGAAGGCGAATTTCGCCGCCACAGATGACGTCACCGCCCCCATCTCTCAGATCAAATATATTTGCAAACAATTTATATCTATTTGTATAGATGAGTATGAACCACTCACTCGTAAATATAATTAAGAGTAATATTTGGGACACAACCTTCATACAATTTTCATACAACCTCCCCAAAAGATGTGTCTATCTCTCTCCTGTGATGTCACTGGACCCCATAGTGACACAGGAAAGAGATAGACACATCTTTTGAAGAGGTTGTATGAAAGTTGTATGAAGGTTGTGCCCCAAGTATTACCCTATAATTAAATACTCCCTCGTCCCATTTTATGTGTCCATCTTGGGGAGTCCAACTATTTAAGGGGACAAAAAGAATCTACACCTACTTTTCACAATTGCCCATAACCATTGCACTTTTTTTTTATTATTTTATTTGGGTATTGATTGCAAGGAAGGGTAGTTGGGGAAACTAAATAAAATTTATATACTAATTTAGGAAAGTGGATAACAATTTTGGAACATCCCAAAAAGGAAAAATGGACACATAAAATAGGACGGAGGGAGTATACAACAAGGTATACACACTAAATGACTCATTAAACGGCACACTGTACTTTAAATTACTATGTGTTGTTTGAATTTTTCACATTTTTTTATGCATCACTTACACAGTATATGGTATATGCATTTAAAATTGGTGTGTCGTTTAGTGTGTCTTGTGGTGTCTATCCCTAACATTTTTGTTAAATATATATTTGTTTAAGAACCTTTTTTTTTTTAATCACAAGACCTTGGTGACAAATTTGTGTTTGTTTTTGATTTTGGGGGTTTTAATTGGAGGAAGATATACTGTATATAGAGAGGAAAAAGTGGAGGATTAGCTTGCATATCCATAAACATAGCTGTTTGTTGTGGTTTAAAATTAGTTGAGAAGTTATAATTTCAAAAGCATTTAAATTTTTATTTTTATAAGTTAACTTATTTTTCATTTTTCAGTTATTTTCTATTTAAAATAAATTATAAACTTAATCTGTTTGGTGTAGCTTAAACTTATAATAATTTATAAGTTGAAAAGGACAGTTTATAAACTGCAACAAATACCCCCATAATACATATATGTAAGTTTTGGATATAAAATATATATATATATATATATGTAAGTTTTGAAAACTTCTACAATACATACTAGTAGTTTTGGTTGTATGATGCATCTAAAATTGGTGTAAGAAAATGAAAGTGATCTCCATGGCCAACCCAAATGGGGGGCAAAAGGGGCAACCGCCAAGGCCATCAAAGTTCATAAAATTGTGAGGGTCTCCATAAAATTTTCGTAATTACATTTTTATCTTGAAATTTTTTAATATTTTACATTTAGGCATTTTCCAATGCCCAATTTAGTACCATCAACTATATATATTGATATAAATGTATATAAAACACAAAAGCAAAGGCCCCTAGAATTTTGAAAATTACACTTTTAGCGTAAGAATTTTTTGAGTTTTAGAAATATGTCCCTCTAGAATTTTGAAAGACACCATGATGATGCCAAAAATTGGTAAGAAAGATTTATGCAGGAAGATAGAGTAGAAAGAGGGTTGTATGTGATTCGGCCCCGTTAATGAGGTGACCTACGTCCACGGGTGCGTCTAAGCGCTTCTCACTAGCAGATCACCGGTGGGCCTGGTGAGCCAACAAAGATGGGCGGCACTACCAGTAACACCGGCCGGGTATACGCGTGTGGGTGGTGAATTCTCTAGCGAGTAAGTATATGCTTGGAGAAGTAATTTTTCGGATCCCTCTAAGGAGGATAGGTGGGCTCCTTTATAGATGTAAGAGTCCACCCTTACATGGTAAGTTTGGTAGATTAGGAAGCCTAATCTAATCACAATAGATTTGCACAACATTAGGGGAGTTTCCTAAGTGGCTTAGGAAACCATTGATTCTTTCTTGATAGAGTCATGGCCGTATAAGGAAACGATGGGAGACGCCATCTACTCCGCGCCTACCGGGGAGTCACTACGCCCCGTTCCCGAGCTGCCGAGTATCCCGGACGGTTACAGCTGAACACCTCGGAAGTGTGGGCTCCATGCTCCCATTCCGGACTATCCGGGCTATCCGCTGACCACGTGGTGGTTGGACAGTTACAGAATATTTCTGGATGTATCAGCTGCCCCCCATTTTCAAAGTTAAGATGACGCCTTGCCAGATGAAATTTGAAAATTAAGAATGTCTTCCAGATACCGACCGGGAAAAGACCGGGACCCCCGTCGGAACAGGGCCGGTTTGTAATGACCCGTCGGTATATCGACCGAGCGGTGACCCTGCAGGACCGGGCGCCCTTGTGCCACGTGTCCACTGGTTACTGGTCTGGTTCGGATCCAAAGCTGCCAATTTGGAAGTAACCGAATCGTCCAGGTGGCAACCGAACCATCACGTCGTGCATTCAATGCTCACGCTTTTTGAGACGATGCCCCACGTGCCCGAAACGACAGTTTTCGGCGGGAGAGCATGTGAGCCATCCGATCAAGTTTGATCCTAACCGTTCGCGATGCCTATATAAGGAGCACCTGTTCAATCTGCTTCTCACTGCAAATCATCAACTAAATCGCCCGAGCAAAACACTCCGAGCTCCTTCTTCTCTGCTGTTTTCGTTTCCCAAACTTCCCTCAAATGGCCTCACATATTGATCTGTCATATGATGAAGGGCTTAGAGCCTTTCGAGAGGATTGTCACATTCCGGACGATGTTGAAGTCCGTCCGTACATTGAGGGGGAGGAAGTAGCCTTCCCTTTCGTCCTCATCAGCGCTATCTGCTGCTTATTGTGGGACTACGCTTTCCCCTCCCGGTCTCTTTTTGTGACCTGCTTGAGGGGTTGCGCATCCCGCTCTGCAAGAGCCGTCCAAACGTTGCCCGCCTCCTCTAGGGAATATCAGTGCTGAACGAGCGACTTGGGTTGTTCCTCCATTCCGTCGACGTCGCCAGGTGTTACATCCTGGGCATCGACCACGGGGGTCCTTACTTGCGCCCCAGGGCCGAGGGGAGGGACCTTGTCCAAGGTCTGGACTTCCCGAACAAAAACTGGCGGCGATACCCTTGGGTCGTGGTCTCCGGCAACTGGCTGGAAGACTCCATTCTCTGCCCTCCTGCAGTTATTGATCCCGACCTCTGCAAACAATCTTTTGCTGCCTTCCGCGGCGCGGCCCCTACTGCTGATGATACGGAGGCGATTGACCGAGCCATCGAGGCCGGCCTGTCGTTCTCTGATTTGGTCGGGGGGCATGCGGGTGATGTAGGCGCCGGACCTTCCTCCACGGCCCACGCCGTTGCGGCTTCTGGGTCGCCCCGCTATACTCGATCCATGGCCACCGGCCCGCGTGCAAACAATCTTTTGCTGCCTTCGGCGGCGCGGCCCCTACTGCTGATGATACGGAGGCGATTGACTGAGCCATAAAGGCCGGCCTGTCGTTCTCTGATTTGGTCGGGGGGCATGCGGGTGATGTAGGCGCCGGACCTTCCTCCACAGCCCACGCCGTTGCGGCTTCTGGGTCGCGCCGCTATACTCGATCCATGGCCACCGGCCCGCGCGCCACACATAGAGCCGGATCACCCGAGGGGCCAATTTTTCTGCCCACCAGCAGTGACTCCACCTCGTCCGGGGATGCAAGCCCGCCACTAGGCCTGTCCAGGAAGGGAAAAGAGAAAGAAGTTGGTGAGGGGTCTCCACCTCCACCAAAGAAAAGTCGGATGGATCCCCCGGTCGGTCTTCACGTGCCTAGCTCTTGGACCGGCCTCTCCCTTGCTAACCTGGAGGGTCGTCTTCAGGAGGTGGAAAAGCAGACCGCTCATATGCAGACATGCTCGGTTATGCAAGAAGTGGATACTCACACCATCGAGCTTACTATGAAGGAGCTGGTGGCGAGGTTGGCGGCCCTGGAGGAGGAGGTCAAGGCTCTGAAGGACAAAGGGACTTGAAGGCCTCATATTTTTTTTTTTTTCGGGGGAGGCTATTATAAATGCCCCCGATTTCTGTACAGTTCACCTTCCATAGCAATAAAAAGGTCCTCGAGGCCACATCTTTCTTTCACTATGCTCCTTTAACTGTTTATTAATTCTGTGCTACGCTGGGCAGCTAATACCCGACCGGTGTATGAATGTGCCCGGGTTGCGGCAACTCGGGCCCGGATCACCGCTGCTCTGTACCAACCAATCGTCAGTCAGGTTAGAACCTAACAATGGTGACGTGGTCGTAACCGAACCGATTGCTGGCTAACTGAACCGTCTTGTCACGCAATTAATGCGCGCGCCTTTTGAGGCGACTCTTCACGTGACCGAAACGACAGTTTGGGCAGGAAATCTCCTGGACCGCCGGATCTGCTCTGATCTTGGCCGTTCAGGGTCTTTATATAAGGAGTACTTGCCTCATTTCTTGCATCCCTTCCTGATCTTCTATTTTCTACTTTCTTCCCTCTTCCCCCCGTCCTTTTTCATTTCGGAGTGAGGCTGGAGAGAACGAATCTTGTGAGGTTCGAGCGGGAGTGGGATTTCTTCCTCCTCAGATTCTGTGCGTTTTTTGAGTCGGGTGGAACTTTAATTCATCTGGACCGAGCAGGTGTTTCTTGCGCTATTTTGGGAGAGTGTTACCTGGTGCTGAGGAGTGTCTACTCGTTACCATTCAGGTTAGTGACTCTGCCCCCCCTGTATATCAGGCTTGGGGTTTCCGATCCATACGCAGGTCGTAGTTTGTGTCCGTTCCTTTCCGTTGGAGTGCCAGAGATGGAACACTCCGGCTTCAACTCTGCGTCGAGATCGGAGAGTGAACAGTATCAGTCAGGATCCCCCGGTGCCAGTCTGGACCGGCTTCCTGAGTCCCTGACCGATCATCAAAGTGGGGCCAGGATTCCCGTTCGTCTGTCCGACAGTGAGTCTACCCAGGAGGCCCCTGTTGCCTCCGTCTCGAGGGGTTCGGGCGACGAGTTGCCCAGGGGGACTGATCGTGTAGTTTTCGCTTGTGAGTCCACTTCTTCTGTATTGCGCTCCGAAGACCTTCTCCGGATCAGGAAGAGATATTCTCTTCCTGATGGTTGCGCCCTAGCCATAAACCTCGACGGCGCACACCTCTATCAGTCGGGGTTTGTTACCCTGTTCGAGTACGCTATGATGGCGGGCCTCCGGCTACCCCTTCACTCTGTAGCCCGGGATATCCTGATCTATCTTGATATCGCTCCCGGGCAGTTGGCCTCCAACGGGTGGAGGTTCCTGATGGGGTGTATATCACTGTGGACTCAAGTGTTTGGGTATGAACTTACCCTCCAGGAGTTTCTTTGCGCCCACCGATCATTCCCTGTGCACCGGGAAGTGGGGTTTTTCTCATTTTCTGCCCGTCCGGGTAGGAAAATTATTGACAATTGCCCTAGCAACAACAAAGGGTGGAAGGGCAAATTCTTCCAGGTGTCTACCCTTCGCCTCTGCGACATGGCTCCGGGGATCCAGCTGAGGACATCCTGGGCTGGGGAGTTGAGGGGTAAGACCGCCCTTCCGACCTCGTCTGCTATTTTGGTCTTTAGGAACACGGTGGATTACTGACTGATTTCATTCTTCTGTCCACAACGGGTTCAACTAAACCCCCCAAAATCCCTGAGTCGTGCCAGGCTAGGATCCGGAATCTAGCAGAGTTGCCCACTAGTGTTTGGAACGTGTTGTCCCGAACAGGGGACTTTATCGAGACCTATTTCCCTGAGGAGCCTATTTCAGCCCCCAGCTTTACACCCGTCATTCCCGGTGAGTTTCCAGGTTGCCTTATGCGTTAACTATGCACTTGTCTTTGTTGTTTCTCACACTTCTGACCGTGCGATCTTGCTCTTCTGCAGAAATGGCCCCCAAACGCAATTTGGAGCAGCTGAGGGAGAGACAGGCTGTTGCCGCCATCGCTGCTGCTACTCGGGTGGCGATCGCCCAGGGAAAGAGGCCAGCCACTGAGGCCCTGGGCGGCGAGCGCCCGCTCCGACGCATCTTCCATGGGACGGTCAACCGTCTGGACCCTGCGGGGACATCGGCTCCCCAAAGGTTGGCTGTTGAGGAGCCTGCACCTCGGGCTGACATTCCATCCGGTCTGCCCATCGGTGGGCTTGGTGAGGTTCGGGAGAGACTAAAGTCTGTCCTAATCCCGAGCCAGGTGGAAGCATACGCCGGGCTATCTCTCCAGGACTTCCAAGGGTGGTTGTATAGCCTTTCCCATCTGGTAAGTGTTCCTTCTCCCTTCAAATATTGGCCTGCTCCCTTTTTACTTGCCTAACTGATCTTCATCCTCTTGCCGCAGGTTGGCTGTATGGCCGCGGGATCCGAGTCCCTCCTGTCTTCCCTGGCCGGGAAGGCCGCCGCTGCTGACGCCACCCTTTCGAAGGAGCGGAAAGAATTGCAAGTAGCAAAAGCTGCCTTGGCCGTCGAGACGGGCAAGACGAAGTCATTGGCCTTGAGTTTGGGTATGGCTCAGGCGGACCTGGCAGCGGCTTTGGCCGAATTGGAGGTTTCCCGGGCCCTCACTGCGGCAGCTGAAGCCCGGGCGAAGGCGGCGGCCGAGACACCTGCTGCAGGGGCCTTGGAGGGCGCGTTTGATGACGACTTCTTCCAAGGTTATGACGATCTGAAGCGGCGGGTAGCCCGGGATCACCCCGAATGGGTCCTTTCGGCCTACGAGGGGATTGACTCGGATTACTGGGATGTCGGTGAAGATCCCATAGCTAGTGAAGCTCCTGCGGTTGGTGAAGACCCTGCGGCCATTGCTGAGGCCACAGAACTCGCCCCAGGTGGGGACTTGGGGGACGAAGGACTTGCCGTACCAAGGGAGCAGACCGGGGAGACCGAGGATGTGGTCAATGTAGAAGACTGACTCCCCGGTTTCTCCTTGTTGTTTTTTATTTCATTGCTTGTAGTTTTTTATTTTTTGGGGAGGCCACTACAACTGCCCCCCAGGCTTTGTACATTTTCTTTGATTAATGAAAAGACCCCTGAGGTCAGCTTTCCATCAACTTTGTAGTGTTTTTGTACTATGCCTTTTTGCTAGTATTCGTTCGGTTTTTGGCCGACCTAACATCTGCCTTAGCAAATGCTTTAGGACCGTAACCCACAGAACACCTAGTCGAACGATGTAATTCCCTATTTTGGCCTTAGTATTTCCCTTTGTTCCCTGCCCCCCAAGCATTTTGCTAAGGCGGGAGTGCGGGAGTACGGGACTAAATGACCGTAGGAAATCGACCTGGAACATGGGTGGTTGCAGGAGCATTTGAAGCTTGCCATCGTTGGCCACCTAGGGGATTGGCCCCATCGTCGGCTGGGCCTAGGCGAAGCTTTAGTTAATTTCCTGTTTAGGCCTAGAACCCTCTTGCCCCCGAGGTTCCTGTTAAGGTGGGGGCGTGCTGGGGACCGACCATAGGAAACTGACCTGGAACATGGGTGGTTGCAGGGTCCTTTAGTGCCTGGGTTTGGAGCCCGAGGTCTTTTCCGCCTCAGGGTTAGGCCCGAGGTCTTTTTTGTGCCTGGGCTCGGAGCCCGAGGTCTTTTGGTGCCTCGGGGTTTGGCCCGAGGTCTTTTTGTGCCTGGGCTCGGAGCCCGAGGTCTTTCATGCTTTGTACGGTGTATTGACCGGGGTGAATTTTCGAAGCAAACTTTATAAATTTTATTTGAAAAATAATAATCTGTAATAGTTGCCCAACCAGGGCTACACGAAAAGAACTTGTCCTATAGTACTAGATTTCCGTAGCCAGATGCTACTGATAATACTTGCGGAGGTGTTGCACGTTCCAGGGATGACTGAGATCGTGCCCGTCCATGTTCTGTAGCCAGTAGGTTCCCGGTCGGTTGACCCGAGTCACTATATACGGTCCTTCCCAGTTTGCTCCCAACTTCCCATGGCTTGGAACTCGGGTTGACTGGTTCACTGCCTTAAGGACGAGGTCCCCGACTTGAAAGCTACGATGCTTCACCTTGCTATTATAATGCCGCGAGACCCTTTGCTGGTAAGCTGCCACCCTGAGATAGGCCTGGTCTCTTTTTTCTTCCACCAGGTCTAGTTCTGTCCTGAGGGCTTCTCCATTGTCTGGGTCATTGAAGGTAGCCACCCGGTATGAGGGCAGCCCGAGCTCTGTGGGGACTACCGCCTCAAAACCATAAGTTAAGGAAAATGGGGTTTCGCCCGTAGCTGCCCGGGGTGTGGTGCGGTAGGCCCACAGGAGGGCTGGTAGTTCTTCAGCCCACAGGCCTTTGGCATTCTCAAGCCTTGTCTTAATCGACTGCAAGATTGTGCGGTTGGTCATCTCGGCCTGACCATTAGCTTGTGGATGCTCGGGAGAAGAGTAATGATTTAGTATCCCATAGCCCGAGTAGAACTGTCTAAAGATGGGTGTATCAAATTGTCTTCCATTGTCGCTGATCAGGACTCGTGGGATGCCAAACCTGCTGAGGATATTTCTTTCCACAAAGTGTTCCATTTTCTGCTCGGTTATCGTTGCCAGGGGCTCGGCCTCTGCCCATTTGGTGAAGTAGTCAACAACTATCACGGCAAACTTAACCTGCCCTTTGCCTGTCTGTAAGGGACCGACGATGTCAATTCCCCATTGGGCGAATGGCCGGGGATTGTGGACCGGCGTTTGGAGCTCTCCCGGTCTGTTGAACATGGGAGAGTATCGCTGGCACTTGTCACACCTTCGGACATACTCCTGTGAATCTCGGGCCATGGTTGGCCAATAATAGCCTTGTAAGAGGGCCTTTCTGGAGAGTGCCCGACCTCCTACATGGTTCCCGCACACACCTTCATGAATTTCGAACAGTATCGCTTGAACTTGCGTAGGGTGAACGCAGCGGAGGTACGGGATAGTGAACCCCCTCTTGTAGAGGACACCGTCAAGGATATTGTATCGTGCCACCCGGTACTTGACCCGCCTTGCTTCCTCTTTGTCGTCCGGCAGCCTTCCTGTTGTAAAAAATGTCACGATTGGATCCATTCAACTAGGTCCCGGAGTGACCGGGTCAACCTCCATGCCCTCTGAATTAATCACACTTGGCTCGGGTAGGAATTGTATCCTTATCCCAGGCAAGTCTGACTCAGATGACGAGGCGAGGTGAGCCAGCCGGTCAGCTCGGGTGTTTTCTTCTCTAGGTATCCGAGTGATGGAGAATCCTCAGAGTTGATTGGAAATCGTCCGGACGAGGGCCAAGTAGGCTATCATGCTGTCCTCCCGCACTTCGTATTCTTGGTTTACCTGATTGACTACGAGCTGGGAGTCGCTGTAGCTCTGGACTTGTTGGGAGTTCATTGAGATGGCCAACTGTAACCCGACCAAGAGGGCTTCGTACTCGGCCTCGTTGTTGGAGGCACGAAACCCAAACCTTAGAGCATATTCAAGCTGGATGCCATCGGGGGTGTAGACACCCCATTTTGACCTGCCAAAAAAAGAAATAACTGTCGCAGGGGGCCCACCAGGCACTCTAATCGAGGAAAGAGCTCCAGAATCCAAACAGGGATCCCAGAGGTCAAATCAAAGTCAATACAGAGTCCATAACTCATCGATCAGGAGTCCCAGAACCCAGGATCATCCGTTTACGATAATCGACGATGCTTTCAACCAGAATCGAAGTTTGGCACAAAATTCAAGACTAAAATCAAGTCTGGGACAACCAATGGATGAATTCAATTACACTAGGGTAAAATAGGAATTCAGTGCAGGCTCACAGGACTTCAAATCGTCATTTTTTGACAACCAGAGAAAAATCGGGCTCCGATTTGAGTTTCGACGCCCCAAACTCAAGGAAAAGGGACACGATTGTCAATCTGGAAGCACCGAAAGTCCGAATGGATATGAATGACTGAAATACGGAGAAAAACAGAGGTTCGGTGACTTGAATCAGTCTAATCAGACAATTAGAGAAGAAACGACGCCTAATCGAAGTTTCAAGACTCAACTGGGAAAGACAAGGGCAAAACGGTCATTTCTAAATCTGAGATTCTCAATCGAACCGTACCGATTCAAAGAGAACGTCAATACGAATTCAAATCATCTTGAATCAGGAAGATCAGACGGTCGGATCAAAAGATTTCGACAATCAAAGTTTAGACGGTCTAGATCAGACGTCGATGGTCTGAAGAAAACGGAGTCGTTTTCGAGTTTCAAACGAATTCCGATCCAACCATACGGATTTGAGGAGGACGTTAAACCGAGCCCAGATCTTTTCGAATCATCCGAATCGGACGCTCGGATTGAAAAATATCAAGGAACAAAGCTCGAAATCGATCAAAGGTCCTGATCGAAAGTTGGAACCTACAACCACGCGTTCCGCCTACATGGGATTAAAACCCATGTAGGGTTTCAAAAAAAATCTTTCTATAAATAGAAAGTCATGCCTGCGTACAAAAAAGAAGGGGGAGGCAGCCTCCCATTAAGACCTTGTTTGGTTTGAGAAAAAAAACTCCCAAACCCCTTGGGATTTGTTTGGTTATCCACCAAACACAGCCATATCACCACCACCACACCACCACTGTCTCCACCACCAAAAACCCACTGTCACCACCCCATTACCCAACTCCCCTCACAAACCCAGTCTCAAAGGACCCTCGGATAGCCCAGAAAAGCAGCTTAACCAAACAGAGCCTTAGCCACTGCCCAGAAACTGAAAACCTAACCAAACAGGCCCTAACTGAGATCTCTACATCTCACCTCCCCATCCAGTGGGTCCCTCAGGCCAAGACGGAGCCAACGCCTCTGGTCCCGCCACCAAATCACACCGCAGGAGTCCACATGCGCCGATGTAAAGCTCCACGCGCCGCCGCAGGACAGAAGCTGCTCCGGAAGTTTTTCCGGTGACCACCTCCGGAAACAACCACCACCATCCCCATCGTCAGGCCCAGACGATCCATATACCGGCGGACCGACACCCAAAAGCCACCGGAAACCGCCGCACGCGCCGCACGCTCCACCAGCACGCCGTTCTGCCTCCCACGCGCAGCCAACAGTCAGCGCTGAGTCAGCGCTGACTCAGCAGTTGACCCACCAATCAAAAGCTGCCACGTGGCAACGACTGCGGAGTTAGCAGTCCAGTCAGCATGTCACGTGTTTGCCACGTCAGCATCGACCACCCAATCAGCATTTGCCATGTGTCATAAACTGCCACGTCATCTGCCACGTGTCACTACCACGTGTCTGCCACGTCATCACCAAGTCAGAGTTGATGGACCAATCATAGCCCACCACGTGGCATCACCTGCCACGTGTCAATGCCACGTGTCTACCACGTCAGCACCAACCAACCAATCAGAGGCTGCCACGTGTCCTATGTCTGCCAGTCATTGCGTCCAGTCAGCGCCACATCAGCTTTGACCAGCCAATCAGTGGGCGCCACGTGTCTTTGACTGACACGTGGCATGCTGACGTGGTATTTGGGCCCCACTATTTGTTTTTCCCAATTTTCTCCACTCCGGGTCCAGATTTCAACGAACGGACACTTATTCCTAGCTAATTTGGCCGTTCTGAACGCACTGGTGACCTCAGAATTGGCTGAATCTAAATTTAAAGGGCTGTTTGGCATTCTATAAGTCCATTTTAGGCTCTCCCGACCAGTTCTAACCCCTGCGGGTCCCGCTCAACTCAGCCCGGACCCATTTCGGACCGCCTTATGGCTATTCTAACTCTTCTGGCCCTTCCGGACCCGACTATGACGCCCGTTCAAGTCGATTACGTGTCAAAATATGACTTCGGGCCTTCTCGGCTTATTTCTGCGACGTTTCTCGGTGACGATCCTTTCAAATCTCCGAATTCTTTCATTCTTTCTCAACAACACATCGACTCGGCTTCAATAGCCCCCTTCTGCACAGGTAACTCCCTCAAACTCTTACACTTAGTGGTCTGGGGCTCCCTATAAATCCACTGGTCGGATATTTCGGCTTTTTCTTTTCTTTTATTTTATATGCTTTAGTGGTGTGGTCTCCCTATAAATCCACTGGTCGGATATTCCGCCTTCTCTTGCCAGTCGGAAGAAGGCCTCGAACTCCACCCGATTGGACTTTATATTCTGCGTCAGCCTGAAGGAGATCTAATGACCCACCTGGCTGAACTTTATCAAACTGTTATATCTTGCTCCAGTCGGAAGGAGGCCTCGAACTCCACCCGATTGGACTTTATATTCCGCGTCAGCCAGAAGGAGATCTAATGACCCATCTGGCTGCACTTTATCTCTTGTTATTGATATTCATTGATATAAATCAGGAAACACAAAAAATGATACTTCTCTCCATTTACACAAGGGCACCGACCCATACTTCCGGCAGACTCTTTTTTCACCATGCACCGACCCATACTTCCGGTACACTCTTTTTTCACTAGGCACCGACCCGTACTTCCGGCACCTTTTCAAAGCACTGGGCACCGACCCATACTTCCGGTAAAACCTTTTTCAAATCACTGGGCACCGACCCATACTTCCGGTAAAACCTTTTTCAAAACTACTGGGCACCGACCCATACTTCCGGTACACATTTCCCAAACTTCATGGGCACCGACCCGTACTTCCGGTACTTTGCTTAGAATCTGCAAACAGCACAGGTAAGACAGGTATGTCTTCACACTCTTCATGGGCACCGACCCTTACTTCCGGCACATAACACAAAAAGACAAAAAAAATCATAAAAACAAAAAAATACAAAAAATCTCATCGCACGGTTGATCTATTCAGACTTTTACTCAAAACACTCTATCATAACTCACTACTTTCTCAAGGTTAAAGTCTAAGCCTACACCGTGCAGGTTAAAGTTCCTAGCTACACCAACTTTACTCAAAATATTATTTTATACACTCATGGTCTAGATCGACCAAACATCCATACATATACACTGCACAGAACTACGTACGGCCTGATTCTCGTGTCGAGATACGTATGCAACCCATACTTGGGTGCGGCCATAACTATACTTTCAAACTATCTCATGTCGAGATACGTATACATACTTTCAAACTAATACATACTTACAAAACTATCTCGTGTCGAGATACGTAAATCGGCAACCGCGTGTCACGGATGCTCGCGTTTTAATTTCTTATATATGTATTCTACTACTCCTTACTTACGCTCCGTTACTATAAAAACCACTAAAACGGCAACCGTGTGTCACGGATGTTTGAGGGTGCCTAATACCTTCCCTCGACATAATCGAGTCCCCGAACCCACTTTGAGAACTCTGGTTTCGCATGACTATCAAGAGTCACACTTTTAAAAGGGCCCCACTCTTCTCAAACTGTTTTCTCAGAAGTCAAAGATGATTACTCTAATCGCCTTTGCAGGGATCCTAACTCCCGATAACGTTAGGTGGTGACTCTGAAAACTTTTACTGGCCCTACTTCCACTTGTACATACTTTCACACATTTTCTTTCACGCCTTGGTTCGCTGCTTTGAGCCTTTTACCCTATTTTATTTCACTTTCTTTTAGAACGGTCGCGACCCATGAGGGGACCGCACCCTGCCTTCGGGGCGGGCGCGACAGGGGGTAGTCAGGATGATCCCGGCCCCACTACCTTGCTGGTTGGAAGAGCCATCGACATGTAGCACCCAAGTTGGGATGCCGGAATGCAATCCGGGTGGTAAGGTCGGAGGCTCGGGTTCTTCGACTGGGTCTTCTGGGTATGTAAACTCGACCAGAAAATCTGCGACGGCTTGTCCCTTGATGGCCGTCCGAGGTCGGTAAGTTACTTCAAACTCTTCCAATTCCAATGCCTACTTGACGAGCCTCCCGGATGTGTCCGGCCGAGAGAGAATTTTACGGAGGGGCTGATCGGTCAACACTACGATGGCATGGGCCTGGAAGTACGGGCGGAGCCTTCGGGCTGAGGTGATGAGGGTGAAGGCCAACTTCTCGATACGGGAGTATCGGCTTTCCGCACCTTGCAATGCTCGGCTGGTGTAGTACACTGGGAACTGTATCCCGTGCTCTTCCCGGATGAGTGCCGAGCTAACCGCCGATGGTGACACTGCCAGGTACAGGAACAGTTCCTCTCCGGATGCCGGTGTCAACAGTAGAGGAGGTGAGGCCATGTATTTCTTGAGTTCTTGAAATGCCTCCTCACACTCTTCGGACCACTAAAAAGCTTTGCGGAGGATTTTGAAGAACGGCAGGCACCAATCGGTAGCTCGGGACACGAATCTATTAAGTGCGGCCACCCGTCCGGCTAGGCTTTGAACTTCTTTTGTTGATTTAGGTGTAATACCCTGCATTTTTGTAATATATTATATAACTAGACCCTGTATGTTTCTTTTAATACTTGTTTGAGCTTGGCCTTACCCTTGGTATAATTTGGATACCAATCGATTGACAAGTTTTCCAATCGATTGACTTGCTTTGGATACCAATCGATTGAACTTTATCTCAATCGATTGATTGTATCAATCGATTGACACTTATGTCAATCGATTGGAGGCAGCTGGGCAGATTCTTTTGCTCTGGCTGGGGAGAGGCCACGTGAACACTCCCTCTCTATATATACCAGCCCATTTTGGGCGTATTTCTGTTTACAGAAATCAGAGAGAGTGAGAGGGAGGGTTTTGTGTGTGTTTATATATATATACACTCATATATATATATATACTCACATATATACATATACTTATACACACACTCAGAGATGGACTGAGAAGAAGAAGAAGAAGACCAGAAAGAAGAAGAAAAGAAAGAGAAGAGAGAAGACAGAGAACTAGAGAGAGAGAGAGAGAGGAAGACCACCATTGAAGCTCAAGCTTCAAAACACAACCAAACACGCCCTTAACGTCTAAGGTGAGTTCTAAACTCACTTGGTAGCCTTACATTGATGTTATGACATGTTTGAATGAAGAAATGGAAGAGAAACCATGTATTCCCGTTTATATGTTGCTGGGCAGTCTTCTCTGTGAAGAAGACGAAGTGTCAATCTATTGACACTTTATCAATCGATTGACATCTTTCAGGTTCCAATCGATTGACACTTTATGCAATCGATTGACATGGATTGTGATCCAATCGATTGACACTTTATTCAATCGATTGACACTACTTTTATACCAATCGATTAAACCTTCTTCCAATCGATTGATGCCACTTTTATACCAATCGATTGACATTTATACCAATCGATTGGCAGTTACAGTTTACTGTTTTACTTGTTTAGATAATGTAATAACTGTTTAGTTGTTTATTTATTGTTCAGTATTTCCCAGCATGCTTTATTATTGTAATACAGACATGATAATGAGTTAATGCAGCGTAGGATCGTAGTAATAACAAGACTATCGAATAATGTTTATAATGTTAGATAACGAAATAGTTGTGAATCCTTTGGATTTAACGTTCGTTTCATTCAGAGTAGTCGGGCCACATTGGGATTGTCATGTATCGGTAATAGAGTTGAACTTAAGTAGGTTTGCTAAGATTCGGGAACCTTGCGTGGGCGGGCTTTGGTCGATCATATGTTCTTAAAAGCGGTAGACAAACGAAGGTGTCTATGACTTGCGGTGAACCGGACCATTTGCCCTAAGATAGCCAGATGATCTAATCATATGTTCTTAAAAGCGGTAGACAGACGAAGGTGTCTATGACATGGGGTGGACCGTGATCACTGGTAGACGTCGCTAAGTCGTGGCATAGAATGATGTACTGTTGTTTAAAGCGTTATATCCCTGACATGCGATGAACTGTGCATATGTTCTTAAAAGCGGGGGATGGACTAACGTGGTATCCATGACATGCGGTGAACTGTGTATATGTTCTTAAAAGCGGTGGATGAGCAATGGTGTGTTATAGAGTTGAACTACTATCGAGTCTGTTCCCCTATCTAGACGTATTATCGGTCTTAAAATGAGTAAGACGTTAGTAATCGGATGATCGGTTTGACGTAAAGAAGTTACCCTTACAGAATTCTAATTTGGTTACGGCTTATAACTTGTAATAACTTCAATAGTTGATACCCTGTTAGTATCTAACTCACTCGGCTTTCATTAAGCTGACGGCTTTTATGCTGCTGGACATTTCTACGTTCCAGCGCACCCTGGTTATGTCTATACAGGTGAAGGGCCTGCAGGAGAGGACCACTATGCCGGTGACGGAGTCCCTGTGGAGGATTTCCCCAACAGAGGTCAGGCCGAAGAAGACTACTACGCCGAGGACTACCTTTATGCCAACTGAAGACTAGACTAGAATTGTAGCTAGTTGTCGTTAACCTTTTTGAACTTTTGTAGTCAGGCATATGTTGCTTTGGCATTTGTACTTCCGCTGCCTTATATTTGATTCGAGACTCTGATATGTAATAGTTAGTGACTTCTGTTGACTTTATGTTATGTTGTGATCAGAACCTAGACTTCATTGTTGTTACACTATTACTTCTTATTGCTTAGTACTGCGTGGTGTGGACAATCATGTGACTTCACCCGTCGTTGCCTTTGGACCCAAAAAGGAAATTTATTTTTCTCTATTTTTGCCGTTCCGGGGCGTGACAGGATTTTTGGTATCAGAGCCTAGGTTGTATACCTTTTTGCTCACAGATTGTCCCACACCATCTGGTCCTAGAACCTTGAGATTCTATAGATGAGTATTAAGATTAGTTCTGACTTAAGATAGTCCCTTTTCAGGTAGCATGGCACCGCCGCTGTTCGTTCCAGACGAGTTCGGAGGACACTATGTGTATGAGAGTAGTATTGCGCCAGCAGATCCAGAGTACTATGCCTGGAAAGTTAGACAGTGAGCTATTGCAGAGACAGAGCGAGACATGCAGATCGAGCAGCAGAGATTTGAGACCCAGGACCCAGAAGTGATACGTCGGGAGATGATCTACCGCAAGGAGACCTTCAAACGCATCGAGGAGGATTCTCTATTGATGTTACGAGACTGTTCTTCGTACCAGGTTCTACTTGCAGAGGTTAGAGCAGCACCTCTACCCCCACCAGAAGAGGACATGGCTGATGCACCCCCAGCAGATGAGGATCCGGAGGATGATGATGAGAGCGATGGCGATGATGAGCCAGAGGATGCAGATGAGGAGATGGAGGATGAGGAGGACGAGGACACCGATGATGAGGAACCGGAGTATGATCCGGAGGAGGAGGACCCCGAGGACCCAGCCGGTATGGATGTACCAGTTGGCGTGGATATTGTGGTTGCAGAGGGTTATTCGATAGAGGAAGAGGAGGTAGCCGCAGATGATGATGCAGTAGTACCAGTCTTACCAGGAGGAGTTATAGCACAGCTAGCAGCTGAGTGGGCCACAGAGATGGCTGCACATCCCCATGGATTTGAGATCGGAGCACCGGAGTTGGCACAAGCTATGGTACAGGCTGAGGCACTTGCAGCCGCATTTGATGCAGCCCAGGCTGACATGGCCGCTGATGCGGGAGATTTGGGAGCTGTTGTGGAGCATGATGGACCCGAGCTGATTGAGGATGTTGTGATAGAGGATGAGGACATGATGGATGACGATGACATGGATGAGGATGATGTTTTGTCTGAGGTTGCCCCAGAGGACGAGGCTTCCATCTATGGATCCGATGTGGACAACTTTTGAGTCCAGTACCTTTAGGTCTTAGACTTTTACGCTTGACTTTAGGACATGTTGTCCACTTAATTTTGACGCTTACATAGACAGCTATTGACCGTAGCCTTTTTGTATAGGTAGCCACCAGTAGTGGTTTTGTGTATATCTTTCTTTTGTTTAGATCTTGTATAGGATCATGTACTACGCGGTACACAGATGATCTATTGTGTACTCCGCTGTACATCTTTTGGGTATATATATATGGCAGATCGTTTCTCTTGGTTATTTCTGTTATCATCTCATTGCTATGTTATGGTTGTGATTTTGATTCATGTTATGCTTCCTGTTATTTAAGTATGATCATTTCCCCGAGGAGATTGTCAGCTAATTGTTAGATCCTTCATAGGTACACCTCACACGGATCACTATGGTGGGACCCACAAGGAACCAAGCACGACTGGGAGCACCCATTCCCGAGGGTATGGACCCAACTGGAGTCTTCGAAGCCTTCATGCAACGGATGGAGCACATCGGCGATACCTATAATCATGCCACCAACGACAATGGCAACAACCACGTTGTCCCTCCAAGGCAGACATGCGACAAGCTGTTGGAACAATTTCGTGGCCTGCGACCCGAGAAGTTCGACGGCATGGCAGAGTCCTGGAAAGCAGAGCAATGGATACGAGAGTTGGAGCTAATCTTTGAAGCCCTGGAGTGCAGTGAGCTTGACAAGAGACGTCTAGCCGCATTTCAACTAACTTACTCCGCCGCGGACTGGTGGGAGGCCGAGAGAGCCACGATTGGGATTGACGCTGCAAGGAGAATGCCTTGGGAAGCATTCAAGACTCGATTTCTCGAGAAGTATTTCCCTGAGGACGAAAGAGACCAACAAGAGAGGAATTTCCTGAGTCTAACCCAAGGAAACTGGACAGTCAGGGAGTATACTACACAATTTGAGCGACTTTCCCGTTTCGCTCCGCATATGATAGACACCTCCGCCAAGAAGGTCAAGCGATTCCACCAAGGACTCAACCCCCACCTCCGGCATATGATGATAGGCCATCTGGGCCAGTCGTTTGAAGGGATTGTCCGTCTTGCTTCAAGTTTGGAAAAGGATGCTTACTCTGTGCAAGGACCACAAGTGAATCGACCTCCACCCAGGACCTTCCAACCAAGGAACTTTCCCGCGCAATCATCAAGGAACAATCAGGGATGGAAACCCCAGACCAACAACTATCAGGGAACCAAGCGCACATGGGATGGGACAAGGAAGCCCCAAGCTAATTTTCCTCGACAACAGAATCAACAGCGAGGACCACCTCAGGCACAGCCCGTCGCCCAGCGACAGAACATTGATGGATGTTTCAACTGTGGAGTGCCCGGACATATTGCAAGGTATTGCACAGCCCCCAAGACCAACCGTCGTAATGACCTCGTCTGCCGCAACTGTAACAAGCCTGGTCACATAAGCAAGGATTGTCGAGCACCACGTGGAGGCTACTATGGAGCGCCTGCTCAAGCACAGCAAGGACAGGTTAGGGTGAATGCCATCATCCCTAACAATGCAGGGTATAATGCAGAGGAACAGCAAAACTTGGAAGGTACACTCATTTTATTTCACTGTCAAGTTAGAGCTTTGTTTGATACCGGTGCTGCCCGTTCTTTCATAGCTATTAAGATGGTACGTGATTTGGGTTTGTTACCCCTAGCACTTGAGCCGACCCTTAATGCCGTTTCGCCCTTGGGAGTATCCGTTAAGTTAGGTAAGGTGTGCAAGGATTGTCCCTTGACACTAGAGGATAGGAATCTCCTAGCAGACTTGATAGTCCTGTCAATGTCTGAGTTCGACGTGATCCTAGGAATGGATTGGCTTACTAAGTATGGCGCTAACCTGGATTGTGTTAGTCGGACCATTGTCTTTTCGATGCCTGGTTGCCCGCAGATCAGATTTCAGTGCCAACCATTGAGCGACATGTTTATCACGAGCTGCCTAGCCACGATTAAGACTTCAAGCACGGAGCTTACTATCAAGCAGATCCCCGTTATTCAAGACTTTGAAGATGTGTTCCAAAGTATCTCAGGACTTCCGCCAAAGAGAGAGATAGACTTCTGCATTGAGTTAGCACCTGGAACGTTGCCGATTTCCAAGACCCCGTATCGGATGGCGCCAACAGAAATGTTGGAATTGAAGAAGCAAGTTCAGGAACTTGAAGACTTAGGTTTTGTTCGCCCCAGTACATCGCCTTGGGGAGCACCAGTTTTATTTGTGAAGAAGAAAGACGGAGAGCTACGACTCTGTATCGACTACAGGGAGCTGAATAAGGTCACGATCAAGAATAGGTATCCACTTCCCCGGATAGACGACCTGTTCGATCAACTACAAGGATCAAGGATATTCTCAAAAATCGATTTGCGTTCAGGATACCATCAATTACTAGTTCGGCCGAAAGATATACCGAAAACTGCCTTCAGAACGAGATATGGACACTACGAATTTCTAGTGATGTCTTTTGGATTGACTAATGCCCCGGCAGTATTCATGGACCTAATGAATAGAGTATTTAGACCCTATCTGGATCAATTCATTATAGTATTCATTGACGACATTCTAATTTATTCAAGGACGGAAGAAGAACATAAGAAGCATCTACAAATTGCTCTACAGACTCTCAGAGACAATAGTCTGTATGCAAAATTCAGCAAATGTGAATTCTGGCTTTAGGAAGTTAAATTCCTGGGACATGTGATATCACAGGATGGGATTTCCGTAGACTCATCTAAGATCGATGCAGTCTTGAGCTGGAACAGGCCAACCAACGCGACCGAAGTTAGGAGTTTTCTTGGATTGGCTGGGTATTACCGGAGATTTGTGGAAGGATTCTCTAGAATCACTGGACCGTTGACAAGCCTGACTAGGAAGGAGATGAAGTACGAATGGACCGATAAACATGAGGATGCATTTCGGGAATTGAAGGAGAGACTAACCTCAGCACCCGTGCTTGCAATACCTAAGAGTGGTGAATAATTCATAATCTATAGTGATGCATCCCACCAAGGACTTGGTTGTGTACTAATGCAAGAGGGGAATGTCATCGCATACGGATCAAGACAATTAAAGCCGCATGAGAAGAACTATCCGACGCACGACTTAGAACTAGCCGTAATCGTGTTCGCCCTGAAGATTTGGAGACACTATTTGTATGGAGAAAAGTTCGACTTGTTCTCAGATCACAAGAGTTTAAGGTACCTGTTCTCTCAGAAGGAGTTGAACATGCGACAACGGAGATGGATGGAACTACTCAAGGACTATGACTTCTCTTTGCAATACCACCCGGGTAAAGCAAATGTGGTAGCCGATGCTCTTAGCCGGAGACCACGCCTTTTGGTTGCTTCGATTTTGATTAGAGAATGGCGAGCATTGGAGACGTTAGTCGAATTCGACCTTCGACCAGTGGAATCAAGAGAAGGACAACACCTTGGATGTCTTGTTGTACAACCGACCCTCATCAGCCGCATCTTGGAAGCTCAACAGTCAAACGAGGATTTAAAGTTATGGTTTGCCAAGATGTCCGCAAAGGAACCCGAGATATGGAGTATTAGTACGGACGGAGCACTAAGATGCAAAGGTAGACTCTGTGTGCCAAATGACGATGGTCTCAGGAAGAACATTCTGGATGAAGCACACAAGTCAAGGATGACTATCCACCCAGGAGGAAACAAGTTGTATAAGGACTTGAAGAGAAACTTCTGGTGGGAAGGAATGAAGCGAGAAGTGGCCGAGTATGTATCGCAATGTCTTATTTGCAAACAAGTGAAGGCGGAGCATCAGAAACCACCTGGACTCCTAAAACCGCTACCGATTCCCCAATGGAAATGGGAGCACATCACCATGGATTTTGTGGTTGGATTGCCAAAATCTCAACAAAACCACGACGCTATTTGGGTAATAGTGGATCGACTCACCAAGTCAGCACATTTTATCGCCTACAGCATGACGCACCCTGTTGAAAGATTGAGCCGGATGTATCTACAGCAAGTAGTGCGACTGCACGGTGTACCTGTCTCAATAGTTTCAGATCGAGATTCACGCTTTACCGCAGAATTCTGGAAGAGCCTTCAGACAGCAATGGGAACTTCATTGAATTTGAGTTCAACCTTTCATCCACAGACAGACGGTCAGACATAACGAGTCAATCAAGTGATGGAAGATATGTTGCGAGCCTGTGTCATTGAATTCGAGAGTTCATGGGAGACGCATCTACCTTTGATCGAGTTTGCCTACAACAACAGCTACCACACGAGCATAGGGATGGCATCATTTGAAGCCTTGTATGGAAGACCTTGCCGATCGCCGCTATATTGGGCCGAAGTCGGAGATACTCAACTACTTGGACCCGAGATGATTCGAGAAACCAGCGAGAAGATCCAGATTGTACGAGAGAAGATGAAGACAGCGCAATCCAGACACAAGAGCTATGCCGACAAGCGACGGAAAGATCTAGAGTTTGCAGTTGGAGATCATGTACTACTTAAAGTCTCACCAGTTCGAGGTATCGTCAGATTCGGACAGAAGAAAGGCAAGCTATCGCCGCGATTCATAGGACCGTTCGAGATCCTAGAACGTGTTGGGTAGGTTGCTTATCGACTTGCGTTGCCGCCAAAGATGTCAGGTGTACACAACATTTTCCACATCAGCATGTTGAGGACATGTGCCCACAACCCAGCGCACGAGATCAGTTTTGAAGATATCGAAGTGAACGAGAATGTGACATACAACGAAGGACCAGTGCGTATTCTAGACCGAGGAGTGAAGAAGCTCAGAAACAAGGAGATTCCGCTAGTGAAGGTTCAATGGAAGCACCACGACGAAGGAGAAGCTTCATGGGAATTGGAGTCGGAGATGCAAGAGAAGTTTCCATTTTTGTTTTAACCCAGTTTATTTCGGATTTCGGGGACGAAATCTTTTATGAGTGGTGGATGATGTAATACCCTGTATTTTTGTAATATATTATATAACTAGACCCTGTATGTTTCTTTTAATACTTGTTTGAGCTTGGCCTTACCCTTGGTATAATTTGGATACCAATCGATTGACTTGCTTTGGATACCAATCGATTGAACTTTATCTCAATCGATTGATTGTATCAATCGATTGACACTTATGTCAATCGATTGGAGGCAGCTGGGCAGATTCTTTTGCTCTGGCTGGGGAGAGGCCACGTGAACACTCCCTCTCTATATATACCAGCCCATTTTGGGCGTATTTCTGTTTACAGAAATCAGAGAGAGTGAGAGGGAGGGTTTTGTGTGTGTTTATATATATACACTCATATATATATATACTCACATATATACATATACTTATACACACACTCAGAGATGGACTGAGAAGAAGAAGAAGAAGACCAGAAAGAAGAAGAAAAGAAAGAGAAGAGAGAAGACAGAGAACTAGAGAGAGAGAGAGAGAGGAAGACCACCATTGAAGCTCAAGCTTCAAAACACAACCAAACACGCCCTTAACGTCTAAGGTGAGTTCTAAACTCACTTGGTAGCCTTACATTGATGTTATGACATGTTTGAATGAAGAAATGGAAGAGAAACCATGTATTCCCGTTTATATGTTGCTGGGCAGTCTTCTCTGTGAAGAAGACGAAGTGTCAATCGATTGACACTTTATCAATCGATTGACATCTTTCAGGTTCCAATCGATTGACACTTTATGCAATCGATTAACATGGATTGTGATCCAATCGATTGACACTTTATGCAATCGATTGACACTACTTTTATACCAATCGATTAAACCTTCTTCCAATCGATTGATGCCACTTTTATACCAATCGATTGACATTTATACCAATCGATTGGCAGTTACAGTTTACTGTTTTACTTGTTTAGATAATGTAATAACTGTTTAGTTGTTTATTTACTGTTCAGTATTTCCCAGCATGCTTTATTATTGTAATACAGACATGATAATGAGTTAATGCAGCGTAGGATCGTAGTAATAACAAGACTATTGAATAATGTTTATAATGTTAGATAACGGAATAGTTGTGAATCCTTTGGAGTTAACGTTCGTTTCATTCAGAGTAGTCGGGCCACATTGGGATTGTCATGTATCGGTAATAGAGTTGAACTTAAGTAGGTTTGCTAAGATTCGGGAACCTTGCGTGGGCGGGCTTTGGTCGATCATATGTTCTTAAAAGCGGTAGACAGACGAACGTGTCTATGACTTGCGGTGAACCGGACCATTTGCCCTAAGATAGCTAGATGATCTAATCATATGTTCTTAAAAGCGGTAGACAGACAAAGGTGTCTATGACATGGGGTGGACCGTGATCACTGGTAGACATCGCTAAGTCGTGGCATAGAATGATGTACTGTTGTTTAAAGCGTTATATCCCTGACATGCGGTGAACTGTGCATATGTTCTTAAAAGCGGGGGATGGACTAACGTGGTATCCATGACATGCGGTGAACTGTGCATATATTCTTAAAAGCGGTGGATGAGCAATGGTGTGTTATAGAGTTGAACTACTGTCGAGTCTGTTCCCCTATCTAGACGTATTATCGGTCTTAAAATGAGTAAGACGTTAGTAATCGTATGATCGGTTTGACGTAAAGAAGTTACCCTTACAGAATTCTAATTTGGTTACGGCTTATAACTTCTAATAACTTCAATAGTTGATACCCTGTTAGTATCTAACTCACTCGGCTTTCATTAAGCTGACGGCGTTTATGCCGCTGGACATTTCTACGTTCCAGCGCACCCTGGTTATGACTATACAGGTGAAGGGCCTGCAGGAGAGGACCACTATGCCAGTGACGGAGTCCCTGTGGAGGATTTCCCCGACGGAGGTCAGGCCGAAGAAGACTACTACGCCGAGGACTACCTTTATGCCAACTGAAGACTAGACTAGAATTATAGCTAGTTGTCGTTAACCTTTTTGAACTTTTGTAGTCAGGCATATGTTGCTTTGGCATTTGTACTTCCGCTGCCTTATATTTGATTCGAGACTCTGATATGTAATAGTTAGTGACTTCTGTTGACTTTATGTTACGTTGTGATCAGAACCTAGACTTCATTGTTGTTACACTATTACTTCTTATTGCTTAGTACTGCGTGGTGTGGACAATCATGTGACTTCACCCGTCGCTGCCTTTGGACCCAAAAAGAAAATTTATTTTTCTCTATTTTTGCCGTTCCGGGGCGTGACATTAGGTGACCGCATGTTGATGATAGCTTGGATTTTATCGGGGTTTGCTTCGATTCCCCGCCTGCTGACTAGATGACCGAGGAACTTGCCTGACGAGACATCAAAGGTGCATTTGGCCGGGTTCAACCTCATCTTGAAATTTCTCAAAATGCTGAAGGCCCCGGCTAGATGCTCAAGGTGGTCGGGCTCATCCCGGCTCTTGACCAGGAGATCGTCCACGTACACTTCCATGGACTTTCCGATGAGGTCTTTGAACATGAAATTGACCAGGCGCTGATATGTAGCTCCGGTGTTCTTAAGGCTGAAGGGCATGACTCTGTAACAGTACGTGCCTTGGTCGGTGATGAACGTCGTCTTCTCTTCGTCCCCGAGGTACATGCTGATCTGATTATACCCCGAGTAGGCATCCATGAATGAGAGGAGTGAGTGGCCCGCTGTTGAGTCGATGAGGAGGTCTATCCTGGGCAGCGGATAACAGTCCTTGGGACAGGCCTTGTTGAGGTCGGTGAAGTCTACGCACATTCTCCACTTCCCATTGCTCTTTTTGACCAGGACAACATTAGCCAACCAATCGGGATAGTAGACCTCCCGGACAGAGTTCGCCTTTAGGAGCTTCTCGACCTCCTCACTTACTGCCGTTTGTCTCTCGGGGGCCATGCCCCTCCGTTTCTGCTTCACTGGGCGGCAGTCCGGGCTGACGTTGAGACGATGGGACATCACCCGGGGATCAATCCCGGGCATGTCCTCATGACTCCAAGCGAAAACGTCCTGGTTTTGCCTCAGGAACTGGGTCAACTTTTCCTTCAAGGCAGGCTCCAGTAGTGCGCCTATGTTGACCGTGCGACCTGGGTGTTCTGGATCTAGCACAACTTGCTCCAACTCCTCCATAGGTCCTATCACGTCCCTCTAGTCTCGGGGGTCCATTTCTTGGACGTTCAGTGTTTCGGTGATTGCCCCCCGGCGCAACGAGCTAACATAACAACTTTGAGCCGTGGTCTGGTCTCCTCGCAAACATCCGGGTCCCTGGGGAGTTGGGAATTTCACGGTTAAGCTGTATGTGGAGACAACTGCTCGGGCCCTGTTGAAGGTCGGCCTTTCGAGGATGACGTTGTAGGCCGAGGGGGCCTCCACTATCACAAAATTAGTCAGCATGGAAACCTGCTGCGGGTAGGTCCCCATGAGAACTGAGAGCTCGATAGTACCGATCAGTTGATTGCTGGAGTCGTTGAATCCGACCAGGGGAGTAGCAACCGGCCGGAGCCGATCCCGGGAGATCCCGAGTTGGTCGAATGCCGCTGTAAACATTATGTCAGACGAGCTTCCTGTGTCAACCAGTACCCTCTGGACCATATAGTTAGCTATAGAAAGCGTCACTACTAGCGGGTCGTTATGGGGGCAGTGGAGGCCCTGTACATCGTCGGACGAGAACGTCAGTTGGTGAAGAGCCGGTGGATTGAACCTGCCATACATCCGCTCGGGATGCTCGGGCATGCCTCTTCCGTGCCGACTGAGAATCACCTCCGCCAGATGTTCCTCCGGAGATCACGTTAATATGGCCGAGCGGTGGAGGGGGCTGACCGGGAGCTTGGGCTTCCTGTCGGGGCCGTCTGCCCATTGTGACAAACTCGGCAAGATGTCCCTGCTCGATCAGCTTCTCGATTGCTATCTTTAATTTGAAGCAATCCTCCGTTTCGTGGCCGTGATCCCTGTGATAACGGCAAAACTTCTCCCGGTTTCTCTTACCGGGTGGGGCTCTGAGTTTAACTGGCTGCGGAAGCAGCCTCTGTGCCTCTACGGCGGCCATCACCTCATGTATGAGTCGGGAAAGGGGTGTAAAAGCCGTTAGGGGCTGGCCTCTAGCATCTCTTTGATCTTGCTTCGGCTTCTTTCCCGGACCCTTCTCGAATCCCTCGCGCTTGCGCTTGGCTTTTGGGGATTCATCTTCCACCTGGCTGGCGTATTTTGCCTTCAAAAACTCCTCGGTATCTATATACTTTCCAACTCTTTCCGAGAGTTCCACCAGAGTTACCGGTCGGTTGCGATGAAAAGATGTGGCCACCTTGGTGTGTTGAACTCCTGAACAGAAGGCCATGATTGTGGCCGTCTCGTTGAGGTTGCGGATCAGGAGCCTCTGCTGGTTGAAACGATCCACATACTCCCTTAAAGATTCACCCTTCTGCTGCTTGACAGCTAATAGCTGGGTGTCCGGTTGCGATCGGTCTAGCATCCTGACAAACTGGCTGATGAAGAGTTTGCCGAGGGTTTTGAAGTTGTCAACCGTCCGGGGCTTTAAGGCATGGAACCACTGTGCGGCTGATCCCTTTAGGGTGCTGGGGAAAGCCAGGCACAACAGCTCGTCTGTCGTGGTGACCAGTGCCATCTGCGCCTTATAGGTGCGGATGTGGTCCACCGGACTCCCTGTGCCGTCGTATGAGCTAAGGTGCGGGGGTTTGAATTTCCGCGGTATGGGAAACTGTGTCACCCGGGTGGTGTAGGGTGACTCTGTTTCTGTATTCGTGAGGTCGTGACCGGACTTGCGGTTCAGCCTCTCAATCTGCTGCTGTAGCTCCTCGACCTGGGTTTTGACGTCAGTGCGCCCGGTCCTCCTTTCTGTGTCCGAGTGATAGGTGGGGTCGGACGATGAGGCCTCATCCTCAAAGCGCGTCGACCTCGGGGATAGCACTCGGCTGTGGGTTCGGGATAGCCTGTGCCTAAGATCGCCCTGGCTCAGGACGGGTGGATCATCGACCGATTCCCGGGCTTTTCGTCCGGACGCTTCTCCCCTTGCAGCTCGCCGCCGGTCAATGATGATCCTGGCGTCCTCCACTCGGCGCGCTCGGCGAGGAATGTACCGAGGTCCTTTTTGCGAGCGCTTAGGAGCCTGGCTATGTTCTTCCTCTGCATGACGTTCTCGATCTGGTTGGGGCGCTGGAACGGATCGGGTTTTTTCGTGCGTCCGGGCGGGCCTTCGGTTAGGAACGCTCTTTTCAGGCCGCTTCTCCGACGAAGGGCCTTTCTCGTGGTCCCCGACCACCTTTTCGTGCTGGGCCATGAGCGCCTCTATCTGCTGTTGTGTCCGGAGCTGGCCCTCTAAGAGTTGTTCCAGCACCGCCGTGACCTGTTCAGTGGTCATGGAGGTAGCCCGTGTCTCGATCTGTAGGTCCTCCTGACCAGTTGAATCGGAGGTTTTCTTACCTTTCTTTGGCGGCATGCTGATCAGTCAAAGATTTTAGTTGATGAGAAAACTGTATCGAGTTTCCCACAGACGGCGCCAAACTGATGATGCCAAAAATTGGTAAGAAAGATTTATGCAGGAAGATAGAGTAGAAAGAGGGTTGTATGTGGTTCGGCCCCGTTAATGAGGTGACCTACGTCCACGGGTGCGTCTAAGCGCTTCTCACTAGCAGATCACCGGCGGACCTGGTGAGCCAACAAAGATGGGCGGCACTACCAGTAACACCGGCCGGGTATACGCGTGTGGGTGGTGAATTCTCTAGCGAGTAAGTATATGCTCGGAGAAGTAATTTTTCGGATCCCTCTAAGGAGGATAGGTGGGCTCCTTTATAGATGTAAGAGTCCACCCTTACATGGTAAGTTTACTAGATTAGGAAGCCTAATCTAATCACAATAGATTTGCACAACATTAGGGGAGTTTCCTAAGTGGCTTAGGAAACCATTGATTCTTTCTTGATAAAGTCATGGCCGTATAAGGAAACGATGGGAGACGCCATCTACTCCGCGCCTACCGGGGAGTCACTACGCCCCGTTCCCGAGCTGCCGAGTATCCCGGACGGTTACAGCTGAACACCTCGGAAGTGTGGGCTCCATGCTCCAATTCCGGACTATCCGGGCTATCCGCTGACCACGTGGTGGTTGGACCGTTACAGAATATTTCTGGACGTATCACACCATACAATGTTTAAGTTTTACAAATAAACTCATATTATAAGTAGACCCCCCAAAAATCGTCAAATATCTATAAGTAAACCCTAAAAATTTGCCAATTCTGTATAAGTAGATCCCCAAAAAAAAAAAAAATCGCATCAGGGGCACTGCCCCCGAACCTTCGTATAAGGGTCTCACTTTTAGTTGTTCATCCCGGGCCTCCAAATACTCGGAACCGGCCTTGGTGATCTCCCAAAAGTGTAATAACTTTATAAATCACTTTGTTTAAAGCAAAGTAAAGTAATTTTCAAAGTTACAACACTTTGAGACTTAATTGCACTTTTGGAACACTAATTACACTTGGTACCTGATCTTGTCAAAACCAAGATATAAAGTATGCTTTACTTTCTAAGGATTATAGTGTGGAAGTAAATGTCGAACCCAAAGAGATTGATTATTTTTATCTTCTAATTAATAAAACCTAAATCTATTTAGTTATGAAAACAAAAGCTTGATTGATTGCTGACTTGATTACTACTATGAACTAAACTATGAAACGAAGATATTAAAATTAAAACTAAGTAATCGAATGCAAGATTTAAGATTATTTAAATATGAGTGAATGAGATCTAAGAATACAAATCCACCACTAGTTATGCATCGGGGGTCTATACTTTTTACTTAAAGATTTCTGATTGGATGGTTAGGATCTATCGTAGCTACAAGCCCAATAGTATGAACAAGAAGATATTACTAGTTTAACCTAAGCATAACTCATCTTCGATTGGCATGTATTGTCTACCTATAACTAAGGTGTAGCACAACCCATCTTTCCTAAACATGAATTATAAAATATATAAATATCGCAATCACATAAGCACTATTGTATGTAAATATTCCTATCAATCACAGAAATCAAGGAACATTGGGTTCAATAAGCACAATGAAGATAAAAATAAATCCAAAATACTTTTGATTATTTAACATTGAATATCTGATTATATGTTTATGATCCTCAAACATACAATTACTATCCAAAAAACATAAAATCCTAAAGAAAGAAAGCAAAGAATACCTCTGTACATAGCTAGGGTTTCATTGAAACCCTAGAAGAGAAGTTTAGTTGCGCATAATCGATGAAAACATGGAGATGAAATTGATTGTAGCCATCAGAAACCTTCAAATTAGATCTTCTTCTTCTCTTGCCTCCAAAGTAGTATGGTAGGATGATAGTATTGATGTGTAATGATGTGTAACCCTACAATTTCTTTAGAATAATCTATATGTAGTTGTAGAGGGATTAGGAAAGCTTTTTGTAAACCTACTAATTTTGTCAGAATCAAGATATAAAAGTATGATTTACTTTAAAAGATTTGCAGTATGAAAGTAAAGGTCGAACTCACAGAGATTGAATTACTAAAACACTTTAATTTTAAAACCTACATTTAGTTAATTAAGAAAATGGTATTTTGATTTTGATTTTAATTAAACTAAGAACAGTGAAAATAAATCTAGACTATGAAAGCAATTTAAAAGTTGTTGTAAACGATATTTCAAGTGAACCTAGTATTGCAAATCCACCACTAGCTTCGTGATAAGGGTATCTATGCATTTAATTAGCTTATTACAATGGATGATAATGGGGAATTGTAGCTACAAGCCCGATTCCTCCGTCAAGAAGATAACTATGATTCAAGCACCAACATAATTCATCTTCGGTTAGTACGAATTGTCTCACACTAAACTAGGGTTGCGGCACAATCCGTCTTTCCTAGGCATGAACTATTCTGCTACTTGATATCACAATTCAATTAAGCACCATTACATGTAAATAATCCATATAAGCACAATAAATATAGATCATTGAGCACATCACATTCAAAATAGATCTAAGACAATAATAGATTTTGAAAGCGACGATTTAATCAATAGAAGTTCAATTTTATTATTTAAAATCCTCGAAACATGTAATCATCATCCATACATAATAAAACTAAAAGAACAACATAAATAACTCCATTTTACTTGGCTAGGGTTTCATTGAAACCCTAGATCTAGGTTTAGTTGGCCATGGAAGCGATGAACGGCTAGAGGTTGATGGAGGAGGCCATGGGAATCCTTGGTCTTCTTCTTCTTCTCCTTGCTTTTCTCTCTTCAATGGTTGGAGTTTCAGTTGTATATTGATGTATGTATTAGTGTATAACCCCAATATTGAATTACAATAGGATATACATAGATTTTGGAAGAGTTAGGAAGCTTTCCTAAACCAAATCGCACTAAAACTACTGTATTTTACATTCTGGACGTAATTGGGCAGTTTCGTTCGCGATTGAGTCTTCAGTACATAGAAATATGCATTTTTTGGTTTTTCGTATGGATCGCGTGAGCGAGATTTTGGGAGGTCATTACCAGCGAGCTGCGCGAGCGAGGTTCCTGATTGTCGCACGAGCAGGCCGCTCGCGCGAGGTGCATTTTTCTGCTTCTTTCAGTCTGTTTTCACTCCTTATTTAGCATGAAATCCTTGGTTTCTTCCAAATCCTGACAGAAAATAGAAAACGAAGTAAAAAATACACTAAAACAGGATAAAAAGTTCTAACAAATGTGAATTAAGGCGTGTAATTAGGACTTGTTCACTCCCGATCACCTACTTCGTCTGAAACTGCTATATTTACTTTCTGGACATAATTAAGCAATTCCGTTCGCGTAGAAGTCCTCAGCACTTAAAAATATGCAACATTGGATTTTTGTACGGGTCGCGTGAGCGGGCCGTGCGAGCTCAATTCTGGGAAGTCGCGCGAGTGGGCCGCGCGAGCGAGGTACTGGTATGTCGCGCGAGCGGGCCGCTCATACGAGGTGGCTTTTCCTGCTTCTTTTCTTCTATTTTTACACCCTATTTAGCCTGGAACTGTTGCTTTCTTTCAAAACCTAACAGAAAATGGAAAACAAAGTAGTACACGAAAATAGGATAAAAAGTGCTAACAAATGTGAATTAAAGCGTGTAATTAGGACTTGTTCACTCCCGATCACACCCCCAAACCTACATTTTGCTAGTTCTCGAGCAAAAAGAACAGAAAAATAAAACTACTAACAAATATTCTACTCCATTGTCGCATGGATCACGATTGCACTTAGCATGTGCAACAAGCATTTTAAACCTCTAGGTGTCCCTAGTCGGATGAGTGAAGTCTCATACGGGTTCTCGTCAACAAGTCACCCACAACCATCTTTATTAACTTTTAAAAAGAAAAATTTTTATTTAAAAATTTCAATATTTCAACATTTGCATCCTTCCTTACTAAACTGAATCTTAAATTAAACTTTAAATCATCGAGAGTAACGCATGTGAATACCTCAAAGCATGAGAATACCTCAAACATATATATCGAAAGAATCAATAGAGTATATCAAAAACTCGCATGTGTGTGAATGGTAATCAAGTGGATACATGGTGATTATGAACTTGGAATATAACTCAGATAACTATTTAGTGATACTTTGACTACAAATCTCATGTTGTCAATCACACTCTAAAATAAAATTTCTCGAACACATGTGTAATCACTCGACTATATATGAGGGAAATAATTATTTATAAAACAAAGAAATTTGCATATGACACAGAACAACGTATGACACAAAAGAAAAATAGTCTCACGAACAGATATTAATCGTCAAGTAAATATCATTACTACCATATTTTATTCCCTTTTTCTATCGATTCCGCATTCAAATCATGTTATCGTAGGATCAATTAGGACTTTAACAAGGGTTATAATGTCGGTCAAGGGTTATCGCTAGGGAAGGAAGGGTAAAAGGGATTCAAAAAGTCCTTAAGTAGCTATAAATGGCCTTAACGAGTAACACAAGGGCTTATACTCCAATGACTATTTGTTTTTTCTCTTCTACTACTTCATATATTTATTTTTTTCAATCATTTTTTTTCTTTTAATTCCTCTTTTTTTTTCACGACATGAATTCAACTCTTCTTTTTTTTTTTTTTCCGATGTTTTCGATATATATACATATCTTACGTATCATCACTTCTCTCTTTACTCTCTTTTTTTTTCATTCAATACTCCCCTTTCTACTAGTCATTTATTAGCCCTTTTTATTTATGGACAACCATTCAACTAGGGGTGGGCATTTGGTCGGTTTGGTTCGGTTTGGCACTATTCGGTTCGGTTCGGTTTGGAAGATTGTCAATTGTTAACTTACTGAAATTTAATTCGGTTGGTTCGGTTCGGTTAACTGAATTACAAATTCGGTTCGGTTTGGTTATTCGGTTAACCGAAATGTAAAAAACCCAATTTAAATTTTTTTTTTTTCATTTTTCACAAATTTTTTATGTTTTTTTTTCTTTCTCTGTCATATTACAAAGAAAGCATACTTTTCTTTGTTTTTAATTGTAAAAATACTTATATTTTATTATCTATAGTTATGTATAAGTATATTAATAATATAGAAAATAAAAATAAAAAATAAAAAATAAATTTCAGTTTTTCAGTTCGGTTCGGTTTGCGTATAGGCAACTGAATAACTGAAATAAGCGAACTGAAATTGAAAATTCGGGTCGGTTAACCGAACTGTTTGCCCACCCCTACATTCAACTACTCTTGGACTTGGGTAAGTAATTTTTATATAGAGGCGAACTCCATATCGTAGTAGGTAGGATAATGAGTAAACAAAGAAAACGACTTATTTAAAGGCTCAAGGGGCTAACAATGGATATAAATTTTTTATTAAGTAGGTAGGTCAAAGGCCAAAAAGAGTTAAATAGAAGGATGGCCTAATATCATCTCCTAAGGTCACATGATCTTTCAATGTTACGATATCAAGGGAAATAAATTTCTATTTTGTTAAACATGGTAACTACAATACTAACTCGACTTTCAATCAAAATAAAGAAATAATGAAAGTAATCAACGAGATAATGTGCTTTGTCAAGGAGATTCGATAAAGTAATTTTTAAAACCCTCAAACAAGGATGAACGGCTTTAAAATCACTGATTTCGTCTCCATAAAATTACTATCTAGAATCCAAGCTATATTATAAATCAATATAAATGTGCATTCACATGACTACGTGCCGTGCATAAGTAATTATGCAAGTTCAAGATATTAAACAATGATTCTAATGATATATAATTTTCAAAACATACCTTCATAACTTTAGTAGACATTGGATTACGTACTCTCTTAGCTTCAAGTTTCAAAGAAATCTAATCAAGCAGGAAAGAACTGAACGTTGAATAGTATTAAGAAAACGTACGTTAATATTATAGAGTTTTTTTTTGTTTTTTTTAACAATGAATAAAGGAAATAACGAATAAAGAAAATGAAAACTTAAAATGAACTTCTTAACTACTAAAACTATGAACATCTGAAAATAAACGAAACAAAATAAAACTACTACTCCTAAAACAAACAAAAAATCCATAATACTCGCCCAAACCTAGTCACCGTATGTTTCTATTTAGGTGGGAACATGACAATGACATGGATATACTCCTTAGTGAAGATAACCAGCATGTCCACTCCGCGAAAAGCATTTGATGGAGGTGGCGCGTCATCGTGGATATACGAGCCAATCAACTTCCCAATCTGGATGCTCAGTTAGATCAAGTGGTGGCTCTATCTCCTCGTCCTCCACCTCAGTGATACCTGGCCCCAAATCTACCTTATCCTCCTCAGGACCGTCATAAGGTGCAAAAATGGAGGCGATATCCTCAGTGGACAAATCCGGGTGTCTTGGATGTTGTCTAACGACGTCCGATACGTAATCGGGTAAATCCCTATATGGATAAGTAACCTTAGGCCAAGTGACTGTGGTCTCGATAGGCGCACTCTAATGAATATCACCTAAACTCTGGATAAACTCCCTCATTATCCACATCCTCATCGTCATCGATCGAGTACTCAACCGAATCAAACGAAGAAGAAGACTCAGAGGAAGTCGGTGGAGCACCATAGGGACCATCTAAGAATGTAGGGTCATCGCTGAATAGGTCGTCCTCAGCATCCGAAGAATCAGAACAAACAGGTATGGAAACGTAAGGACAACGACGGTACCAGGAACAGGGGTCACAACTGGGACGGCCGATTGGACCGTGGGATGTGGTTACACAAGGTCTAGGTGAGAGGTCGTCAGTGGATGTACTATAGTCAAAAAGACGACTCGACACACTAGAGGACCTATCAGGTGAAGAAGGAGGAGATAAAGAATGGTCCATGATACTGGTGTGCAGATATGAATAGAGGATAGAGGTAAGCTGTATGGATTGTAGAAATTTTAAACCTGAAACAAAAATAAATCACAAACGGCAGCTTTAATAGTTTTTGTTAACAACTCAAAAATCAAAATTGATGTTCTTGGTGGTTTAACCGCGTGCAGTAAGAATGAGTTGAAAGTTTTAACTTATTCGACATTATTCTAATATCAATGAATTTTTTGGGCATTACTTCCCCCAAACCTGAACCTTAAAGATGCATGGATAGTGCATGGGAAACAAGATATGCTCGTGATTCAAAATTAATATGAATGATGCACAAATTTCAAATTCAACCATTACTTAATTATCGTGGCTATAAATGTGTAACCAATAAGCAGTAAAGCTAACTGTGTGACTAATATAAGTTTCAGGAATTTAATCAAACCAAAAAGAAAAGAAAAAGTGCAGAAATAAAAATAAGTATAGACCAAAATGATAAAAATGAAATGAAAGATGAAAAATAAACTAGACAGGTCAAAATCGGGTACATCAGAATCCTAATAACAAAAGAAAAAGAAAAAGAAGCTGAATGGAAAAGCATAGAAATAAAAGAATTACATGCCAATACCTAACCCACAAAATACAAGTAAAGAGAAAAAATATGTTTAACACCCAATCCCCTAATCATCATCACCCTCCACCAAAACCAACTCTAGCCCCGTACCACCCTCCCCAGAACCATCACCATCACCATCGCTCCCACCCTCGTCATCTCCTCCCTTATCACCAGCCTCAGCAGCCTCCTCCTCCTTACTAACCACCTCAGCAGCTTACTATGCAGGTCGTGGAAATATAAACTTATAAGCGGCCTCTCCCTGGGCTAAGTTATCCTCCAGGTGGTCAAGATGAGCCAATTGGAAATATTATCGCATGTAAGACTACAGTCGTAGGGCTTCACCTCTGAAGGCACAAACGTCGCCATAGGTCCAAGCATATGGTGTGTCCTCAGGCGAAGGTGGATGCTGTGTCTCTTGCTCCCGACGTGCTTGGGCCTGATCCCTAGCCCTCCTAACCTCCATATTGAATCAATCTAGGCTCAATTTCTAATCGACGAAAGCGAACTACAAGATACGTCTATCGACTGGCTCATCTGAAGGTATCGGGAAGGCTTTGGATCGAAGGATTGCGGTGATCATACAGGGATAAGGTAGGAGGAGTTTGGAGTCGGTGGTATGGTTGATGATGTGGTCGGCTATACACATGCCCTCCATAATAATAAGACCGGGGTGAAACCAGTCGCCGCGATAGACGGCGTAGAAGGCATGGTGAATCTCTTTTGTTCTCACATGTTTATGGCCTAACGTGTAGAGGTTACGTGTCAAGACATGGTCAATAGACCACATCTGGCCGACCATGTGGGACATACGTATGGTTTTCCCTGAGCCAATACGGCCGCCACACATGTCCTGGGTGATGTGTGTAAAATGGTGAAATCTAGAGATGATGTTTAGTTTTGGGACCTTATAGGAGTGGGAGGAAAGCTGAAGGACAGTTGCGATGTTATCAGAAGGTAATGGTGTGGGTGTCAATGGTGGTGTTCTATTAAGCGTGTAGGCTCAAAGATTCCTTGTGGTACTTGAGGTTTTGGTAGAATAGTCGTACGAGGCGAGGGTAGCTAATCAGGTCAGAGTTGCGAAAAAAGAGCGGTGAGGCCAATTTTTGGGCGGTTAAAGTGTTGTGGCCCCACCTGGCATTGGCATCGAACGCAAAGAAGTCAGCGTCGATGGTGGTCTCGTAATTGAGAGCTCGGTTAGCGTACTTGGACGATAGGTTATTAGGGTTAGGGTCGGTCTATTTTTCTTTTCCTTTCAATTTCTTTTGAGGCGATTGAGAACTAGAGGCAAATTTGACTGTTCGTTTGGTCATTGTTTATAAGAGGGTGTGTGGATGGCAAAGAAAAAATTTGAAAGTATCAGCTTTAAAATAGGTCTAATGCCCAGAAAAAGAAGGGAAGGGTCACCTGCAAACAAGAAAGTCCCGGCAAGGGACACAATCATATAGTAAGTTGTAGAAAAAGTAAAACAGGATCCACAGGGTGACACTTAGCAACTGTGAGAAGGGACTGTTCCCTTCCCACTCATCGTCCCAACAAGGGCACACACATTGCGACAAGTCATGGGGTACTTGCCGTGTGTTTAGAAACAATGTAAATATGTGTCAAAGAGTATCTTATGTGTCAAAATTAATCTGAGTTTAGAAAAAGTTCATGACACAACGTAGGTTATGAATTTGTTTTGCAAGAAGCTTAGGGAAAGGTGACATATAAATACGTAGCAATTGACATTAATTTTATAAGTAGCATTAATAATCAAAAGTTCGAATTGAAATATCAATATGCTAGACTTCGATTGGGATTAATGCTTTTTTCATTTCAGGCTTAAAATTAATTATACAATTGTTAATTAAAATTGACAATCAACTAGTATGAACTTCTGTGAATTTCTGTGATCGAGTATGAATTCTGACAGAAATTGGTCTTAAGCTAAATTGGTGGTGAACTCATTGTTCACACAAGACATGTATGTATTGCAAATGAGACCAATTTCTGTTAAGATCTATGTCTCAACATATATAACAGACTTGATTTAAACAAATGTGAGGGCTTGTAAGTGAGGGTTAAGTCTTAAATTAAATCTGTGGTTGTATATACGAGTCTGTGTATATACTCTAACTAGGGTTAAGTTAAAGTTCTGTAAAATTTAGTGTGCATGTAGTTGTACAGATATAGAAACATGTCAAAATTATAATATATCCACATATAAACTTAATTCAGTGCGTGTGTTGACAGAAATATATGTATATATATATGTGTATATGCATCTATAGGTGTAGCAATCCCCAAATCTCATGACCACAGGTAGAAATCAGTTGATCCAAACAACTTGTAGGGATATAGTCTAACAATTTAGAGTTGTAAAAGGACCAAAAATTGATCATACTAAGCAACAATTGTTAAACTTGTTTGTTTAAACTATCAAAGTTTCACAGTTTAGGCATGATTGACTACGTGTGGGCTAGTGTGTGTGAGGATCTGAATTCATACATTTATGTATGTAGATATTGATGATGCCTAAAATCGGTAAGAAGGATTTAGAGAGAGAAAAAGACAAGAACAATTTGTATGGGGTCCGGTCCCGTTAACGAGGTAACCTACGTCCACAGTTGCGTCTGTGCGTGCTCACTAGCAGATCACCGGCGGGCCTGGTGAGCCAACAAAGAGGGGCGGCAATACCAGTAATACCGGCCGGGTATATGCGTATGATGGTGAGTTCTCTGTTGGATGCTTATTAGCTAGAGAATTATTTTCGGGGTCCCTATTGACAGGGTAGGTGGGCTCTTTTATAAATGCAAGAGTACACCCTTACACGGTAAGTTAATAGGATTAGGAAACCTAATCTAATTACACTTGATTGGCATAATTTGGGAAAAGTTTCCTAAGTGGTTTAGGAAATTGCCATATTCCATCTTGCAGACTTGTAGTTGGTTTAGGAAACTGCTGGATAGGCCGGGATCGCAGGACGCCGCGACCTTCATGCCCGGCCTGTTGGTACGAACTGCCCGGTTCTAACAAACACCTCGGGATTGCTCGGCTATTGGCGCCTTTACTGGAGTAACCGGCACCTCTTGGTGACGTGGCAGGCTGGCTTCATGGCTAGATTATTTTGGGACATATCAGCTGCCCCCCATTTTTGGAACTGACTGGATGCTTTATCGGGTGAGGATTTGAAAATCAGTACCTTCTTGGAAATCGTCCGGATGTACTCCGGGAATGCTGCTCGGGATGGGCCCCATACTCCAGATCACCCGGTGGAATAACCGACCGGTATAGGTAGGAGCTCGGGTGTTGGTATTGCCACGTGTCAGGGAGTAATTGGCCTGGTCAGGATCCAGCGAAGTCGATTCAGATGTAACTAAATAGTTGCGTGATAACCGAATCGTCACGTCACGTATTTAATGCACGCGCATTTTGAGGCGACCATGCACGTGCCCGAGGTGACAACTGTCTGACGGTTCTTGGCGGGAAAACTCCTGAGCCGTTGGATCTGATTGATCTGGACCGTCCGCTATTCCTACATAAGGAACACTTGCTCATCTCTTCAGTTCCTACTGCCAAGTGAGAGAGTTTATTGAGCGGTTTGAGAGCATACAAGATCCCGAGAAAGATTCCCGACCTCTTTTCTGCGCGAAATCTTGTAAGTCCTTCCTTTCTGTCTTCAGTTCTTCATTCTCTTCTTCCTTTCTGAACAAAGCTGGAGGGAGCGAACCCACTTGGGTTAGAACGAGCGTGGGATTTTTTCTTTTTTTGGTTTTGTCATTTCTTCTAATCTAGGGGTAAGCTAGAGCAGTTTGACCGAACGGGTATTCCCAGGAGAGTCTTGAGAGAGTGTTTTCTTTCTTCTAGAGTCTTGTACGACCTGCCCTTTAGGTTGTTAGATCTGCCTCCGTTGTATCTTAGGCTTAGAGTCCGTGACCCATTCTTAGGTCGTCCTCTACCTCTTAAGTCCACCGTAGGCTCAGACATGTGCTACTCAGACTTCAATTCGTCATCCCGATCGGAGGACGAGCAGTCACAATTAGGGACCATGAGCACAAGACCAGATCCTCCCTCATCGTCCCCCTCTAATCAGCATAGTGAGGGAAGAATACCTGCCCGGGCATCTCACAAGGAGACGCATCGGGATTCTCCTGTAGCCTCAACGTCTCGGGTGTCAAGCGATGAAGGGTCTGTACTGAACAGACCCGGGGTCGTCTTTGTGTGTGAATCCATTGTTAGTACCCTGTGAGGTCCTGATTTGGATCGGATCAGGGATAGGTATGAGCTTCCCGGTCCCTTCTCTCTTTCTGTCCACAACGGTGGAGCTCACTTCCACGAGTCGGGCTTCGTCACTTTGTACGAGGATGCCTTCATGGCAGGCCTTTGCCTGCCTCTCCACCCAGTTGCCTGGGACGCGCTCATTTACCTCGGGATTTCCCCCAGGCAGCTTGCTCTGAATGGTTGGGGATATCTGATGGGGTGCATCTCCTTGTGGCCCCAAGTCCTCGGGTATGAGCTCACCTTGCAGGAGTTCTTCTGGACCCACCGGCCTTTCCAGGTTCACGGGGAGTCTAGTTTCTTCTCGCTCGGGGCTAGGCAGGGGCGGAAGATAATTGTAAATTGCCCGAGCAACAATAAAGGATGGAAGAAGAAATTCTTCCAAGTGTCCACCCTGGGGCTGTGTGAGAAGGCGCCGGGTGTTCAGTTGAGGACCTCCTGGGCGGGGAAGCTGAGGAGTAAGCCCGACCACTTTTCTTTCATGATTAGTCTTTCTATTTTACCTTGACTAACCCATTTGTATGTTTGCATTGCAGTGGGAGCAGTTGACTTGCCAAGTCTTCCCGACGAGCTCCAAGCGAGGGTCCTGTCTTTGGTGGAGGACCCAACTGACATTAACAAGTGTTGACTCGGTCGGGAAACCCGAAGATCTCTTACATGCCCCAGCACGACTTCACAGCTCCCATCCTCCCGGCGATCATTCCTGGTAAATACCATCTCTTGATCGTCCGATTTTCTTGGTACTTTGCTGAATTCTGACATGCTCACTGGTTTTGCAGAAATGGCCCCCAAGAGCGCGGCGGCTTTGAAAGAGAAGGAGGCGACCTTGATGGCCCAGGCTGGCCAGAAGAGGAAGAAGCCGGACCTCACCGAGGGCCAGCCCCTCAAGAGGATTTCCCGGAGGATTTCCATCCGGGCTGAGAAGGAGGCAACTGCTGCCTCAACGCCCGTCGTAACAATTGCTGCACTACCACCACCTCCTCCTGGTGCCAAACCATCCGGGGTCTCCTTCCCGAGTATGGAGGAAGCTCGTGCGGGCCCCTCTTCAAGGCCGGAGGTCGAGACGGCAGACGACGTCCACAGAAGGGTATGGCCCGGGCTGCTGCAGAGTCAGATTGACAAGTACACCCTGCTGAGCCCTGAGGCCATCATCGGTTGGTTGTAAAACATCAGCCATATGGTAAGTCCCTTTATAATGTGAACATTAACCTTTTCTGCATGCGCATACTGACGTTTTCTTATTCTTGCAGATTTGGTGTATTACGGCCGGGGCTGAGACCACCCTTCCCGGCATTGCTGAGAGGTTGGCCGCTGCAGAGGCTAACCTTTCCGTGGAGAGGGCTTCCCGGGAGTCCGCGGAGTTTGCTCTTACTGTGGAAGAAGAAAAATCCCGAGCAACTGCCCTGGAGCTTGGGGAGAACCGTGAGTCTTTGACAACCGAGCGGGCAGCCCGGAAGGTTGCGGAGGCTAAGGCTGCAGCCGCGGAGGCCGGGAGGATCACCGCCGAGAAGGTTGCAGAGACTAAGGCTGTAGCCGCGGAGGCCGGGAGGATCTCTGTCGAGAAGGACCTGGCAGCCATGACGGCCACGCTCTCGGAGCTTACTGCTGCTCGGGAGGCTGAAGCCAAGGAGGTTGAGGAAGAGTTCGAGGCAGGGTTCCTCATGGGCTACGCTGACTTGGCGAAGCGGGCTGCTGTTGACCACCCTGACTGGGACTTGCTCGGCTACTCTTGGGCAGAGTCCAGTTACTGGAAGGAGGGTCACGCCGACTCCGAGGTCGCCGCTGAAGCTGCATTGGTCGGGGACCCCTCTGTTGAAGAGCAGGCTGCGGAGGAGGGATAAGTGGTGGTTGTAGACAACTAGTTTTTCCCTTTTTTGTTTTTGTTGTAGTTTTTTTTTTCTTTTTGGGGAGGCTACTACAACTGCCCCCAGGTTTTGTACAGTTTCTGTTTTAATTAATGAAAAGGCCCCTGAGGTCAAACTTCCTTTCCATTAATGTGTCTTTTTTCTGTACTTTGCCTGTTTGTAATTGCTAATATCCACTCGGTTTTTGGCCGACCTAACCCCTGCCTTAGTAAATGTCTTAGGACTGAAAATAGTAGAACACCTAGTCTTCCTGACCTGTTTAAAAGGTAATAGCTCAGTATGCCATAGGAACTTGTCCTGTTAAGCGTCCGGGATCGCCCAGTGTATTATAGGAATACCCTGTATTACCGTCCGGGATGTCCTGGTGTATCATAGGTGTATCCTGTTTTACCGTTCGGGATATTATCTTTGGTCACTGTAAGTACTTAGGAATATCTTCCAAGTTCTTTTAATGACCGGTGTGATTTCCTATTTTGGCCTAACATTCCCCTGCCCCCCAAGCATTTTGCTAAGGCGGGAGTGCGGGAGTTATTAGCCATAGGAAACCGACTTGGAACATGGGTGGTTGTAGGGTCCTTTGGAGCTTGCCATCTTCGGCCACCTAGGGGTTTGTTCCCATCGTCAGTTGGACCTAGGCGAAGCCTTATGTAATATCCTATTTAGGTCTAGTATCCCCTTGTCCCCCGAGCGTCCTATGAAGGCGGGGGCGTGTTGAGGAACGACCATAGGAAACCGACTTGGAACATGGGTGGTTGCAGGGTCCTTTTGTGCCTGGGTTCAGAGCCCGAGGTCTTTTTGTGCCTGGGTTTGGAGCCCGAGGTCTTTTTGTTCCTCGAGGTTCGGCCCGAGGACTTTTCTGCATTGCACGGTGTACTGACAGGAGTAATTTTGCAAAATAAACTTTCCAATTTTATTAAAACAAGAATTTATTGCTATTGCTCAATCAGAGCTACAAAAACAAATCTCTACCAGTACTAAATTCCCGTGGCTAAGCGTTACTGATAATACTTGCGGAGGTGTTGCACATTCCAAGGGTGAGAGAGATCATGCCCGTCCATACTCTGTAGCTAGTAAGTTCCCGGTCGGTTGACCCGAGTTACTTTATACGGGCCTTCCCAGTTTGCCCCCAATTTCCCATGGCTCGGGATCCGGGTAGACTAGTTCACGGCCTTAAGGACGAGGTCTCTGACTTGAAAACTGCGGTGCTTCACCTTGCTGTTGTAGTACCGTGAGACGCGTTGCTTGTAGGCTTCCACCTTTAGGTAGGCTTGGTCTCTCCTTTCCTCCAACAGATCCAGTTCTGACCTGAGAGCTTCTTCGTTATCCGACGTGCTGAAGTTGGCCACCCGATATGTAGGCAACCCGAGCTCTGTAGGGACCACCGCCTCAAATCCGTAGGTTAAAGAGAACGGCGTCTCGCCCATTGCCGCTCGGGGTGTAGTGCGGTAGGCCTACAGGAGGGTCGGTAGTTCTTCAGCCCACAGCCCTTTGGCACCTTCAAGCCTTGTTTTGATTGACTGCAAGATTGTCCGGTTGGTTACCTCGGCTCGACCGTTGGCTTGTGGGTGTTTGGGGGAGGAGTAATGATTTAGTATCTTGTAGCCCGAGCAGAATTGCCTGAAGATAGGGGTGTCAAATTGTCTACCATTATCGCTGACTAGGACCCGGGGAATGCCGAACCTATTGAGAATATTCCTTTCTACGAAGCTTTCCATTTTCCGTTCGGTTATTTTCGCCAAGGGCTCGGCCTCTGTCCATTTAGTGAAGTAGTCAACAGCGATCACGGCGAACTTGACCTATCCTTTTCCCATCGGTAAGGGACCGACAATGTCGATTCCCCACTGGGCGAACGGCCAGGGGCTGTGGATTGGTGTCTGGAGCTCTCCCGGTCGGTTGATCATGGGAGAGTATCTTTGACACTTGTCACATCTTTTGACATACTCCTGGGAATCCCGGGCCATGGTTGGCTAGTAGTAACCTTGTAATAGGGCCTTCTGGGAGAGTGCCCGGCCTCCGATGTGATTCCCGCACACTCCTTCGTGGATTTCAAACAGTATCGCTTGGACTTGCGCAGGATGAACACATCGGAGGTACGTAATAGTGAATCCCCTCTTGTAGAGAATGCCATCAACAAGGTGGTATCGTGCCGCCCGGTATTTGACCCGGCGAGCCTCATCTCTGTCGTCTGGTAGCACCCCTGTCGTTAAGAATGTCACGAGCGGGTCCATCCAGCTGGGTCCCAGGGTGACCGGATCTACCTGCATGCCTTTTGAGTTGATCACACTTGGTTCGGGTAGATATTCTATCCTTATGTAGCGCCCTGATTTTCTAACACGAAATCGGAACACTACCTAACAACAATAAAATAAACTAGAAGCTTAAACCGTAATTGTCAATCTAAAACCAAAGTAGACATAACTCCGAAATTAGGATAAATTTAAACCAAAATACAAATGATTCTAACTCTCAAATATCAGTTTCTATAACAATTGGCACATGCGCCAAAAATCCCGAAGGTACAAAACCTCACTAAACTCCAAGGTCTAGAACTCCAAGCTTGCTAATCCCAACATGATCCAAGCCACTACTGGATACAACGATCATAACCTGAAAACATTCTCCGGCTACGTTCATAAATTGAACGCACCCGAGATGCATGGAGACATCCGGGTCAGTATAAACTGGTATGAGTAAAACATGAGACCCGAAATAATCCATGAACAAACAAAAAGAAATCAAAATAATATGTCATGTCAAAATGTGAGTACCTCTGCTGAAATAGACCAATACCAAGTCCTTAACTACGTTTTTAGTAAAAACTCAAACACGCCAACTATCTGAAATTAAGTTTTACATGTCCATACAACTCTTTATAATTTTCTGAGGTCGTTAACTATTTTTAATATGCTCCAAATAGAAACAGGTTCTAAACTTCTACAATAATAACATAATGAGACACAAGACTTTAGTTTCACCCACAAGATCTGAATCAAGGGATGACAGTTTAGTTTCTCGTGCTCATACTAAATATCAACTCTACTTACCTTACATGATCTAACTTGCACAAAAGTGTTAGTGGACCCACCCTCCTGCAATCAAAGAGATTAACACAAAATAATGATATAAATGCTAAACCTGAATAGACTAAAAGTCCTTCATTATGACCTTATCTCGAACAACCCAAAAACATAAAATAGCTCTACCACATCATTTACAAACATGTAGGAGACTTAAGAATTAAAGATATTCTTATTCCTAAGACTAAACATACGAAAAAGAAAAACTGCACATTTTGTCCATTCGCTCACCTGACTGTAAAGTCCAATTTTGAAACTCTAAACGGCATTTTCAGGAAAAATATAAAACAAGAAAAATGTCCAAATAACTAAAATTTCTCTTTAAGATGCCAAATGCCTCGATTATACCAGTTCATTTACTATTTTTAAAGAATATAAAACTCTACTGCCTGTGTGGGATAGATTTTTCGTATATCTACAAATAAATATTTAAATGTAATAAATGACCTCAATTATAATAATATCAAATAAAGAAAATGTGCGGATAGTACTTTACAGTAAATCATCATAGTATAACATATTCACGCATATCAAACAACAGATTCAACAATACGAAATATCGTGATAAGACATAAGTTCCATCATCCCTTCCAACAAGAGACTCTGGCAGTTAGTTTCTTATTCACGATCAACATATAAGCAACCCATTATCATATCCATGAACAACAAAAATAATGTACAATATCGTGTCAAGACAGAAGTTCCGTCATCCCTTCCTAAAAGAGATTCAGGCAGTTAGTTTCTTATTCACGATTTTCAAAGCATATAAATATCACTTTGTAGTAGGCTACCCTGCAAAATAGTGCACCCTGTTCCAGGAAAACATGTTAGAACATTACACCGTAAAAGCGCATACAATTTCTTTAGTTTGTACCAAATCCACACTTACTACCACAATTGCACCTCACATCGTGCCAAAACCTACATACCCATAGGTCCCCCTCATACTCTAGCCACTTCTCCGGGTTTGACACTTACTCCAATCGGGCGTATCGAGTATCGAGTGTGCCCCAATCCCGAATAGCTACGACGTATGAGAAAATAATAATAAGCCACTATTCGGCTAAAATGCGCATAAGATCCAACGTCACATATTGAGACGGGATAAAACACCACTATTTGGTGAACAAAACAAAAAGGGCATCAACCCAAACCCATTCCTCACGGCTTGTACCTCTGATTGGACATGAGTACCACTTGCCGCAAGACATAAGGGTTAGTTTCACTGTAAGCAGTGGATTCAAATAAAAATAAAAGGGTTGTGGCGGTGGCTTTGGATTTTTCCTTTAGGTTCATTATCACCTTAAACAGTATTACAAATATAAATATTTCATATGAAATCATCATAACAAATTCCAAACTCATCTTTGGGTAAATCAAGTATTGCAAATTTCACATATCTTATATTCAGATATTCACAAGTCTCCACCATAAGAGAGTAACACAACATTAAATTCACAATTCTCCACCATAGGAGAGTAAGTAATAAATCAATTATAATCATCCCAAATGAATCATATACCTCAATACGAGAGCAATACCACAATTATATCCACAAGGTAAAGCTTTACTCACATTTTCATATAAAATACCAAAGGATTCCTAATCCTCAACATATGAGATCAACACCACAATTAACATTTGCAAGGGTGAAGCTTTTTCTCACAACAATATAGAATATCATAAATTCATCATTCTCAAACTATGAGAGCGACACAACGATTCACATTAATCAAGGAAAAAGCTTTACACATGTGGCTAGCTTCACAATATGATAGTTTTTCTCAAAATATAAGTTATATCATGATCTCTACAATTCATATCATGATAGAATAGCAATTAAATCTATATTCTAAATGTAGGGACACAACAATAATGGCATTTTCATAATTTCAGCAAAAGTATGTCCGAAAATCAATATGATGATCCTCCACATTATTCTAAGTTTAACAACATTGATGAGATTCAATATGGAGACTGTCACTATTTTCTATGTGAAAACAGAGGTTTTCTATAACAACGGGAGTCTAGAAATAAGATATATTTTAGACGGTGTAGAAATTTTTGCAAACTTAGGAAAACTATTCTAAACATTATTCTAGGACTTTAGGCACTGACAACGTATTTTTCAAAAATACCAATAATTAATTACGCATCTTTAAAAATACTATTTTGACAATAGTAGTAATAGAACCGTAATTCCATAACCATGCTCAAATATAAGAAATCACACATGAAACAATCTTTAAGAGGTACAAAATTCCATAGAAATAAAGTTGAATTTCACCAAAGGTTTAACAGTGTACGTAATCTCTAAAATGATTAAACCTTCCTTTAAGTTCAATCCCAAATAGCAACTAAAATACTAATATAAGGTTTTATAATTTCATAAATTCTAAAACAGTGTGTCCATACCAGTAATATATTTATAGGAATTTTCTAACATTTATAAAATCCTCAAGCATTTAATGCTCATTTCTATAATGAACAAACAAACATTTTAAAGGTGATATAATTAAAATAAATAAATACCATCATCTTAAAAGTATGACATTTTACAGACTAATATAAAATAATTTATAATGATTGAGCGAAATTTCAGAATGTCCAAAATAGCCTTTTAAAAAGTTTTGGGGCAACTATGTAATTATACTAGAATAAAGTGATTTTATAAAAAAAAATCCAAAAACTGTAAAATAAATATTTCAGACTATAATAAACAGAATTACAAGTACCATGCTCGAAACCGTGACCAAATCCTATGTCGGTAAACCTCTATACGGTTTAAAGTTTTAGGGGTGTAAATGAAATTTTCGAAAATAAAATCTGGGCAGAATGCACTGTTTGGACAGCCTACTATGTCCAACTTTGAAAGGTCACAACTCTCTCATTCCTTAACCTTTTTAAGTGATTCAAGAGCCTATCTTGTGAAATTTTGCATAGAATCCAAATCAAGAGTCGATTTTACCATATTCAAATCACAGAATGTTAAATGACCAATTTACCCTTTGTGCAAGAAAATCAAAAACTGTTTTAAGGGTAGTTGTATGGGCATTTTAGGAGTCTACCTTTAAAAATTCAGATCTTAAAATGGTCGGAGTAAAGAGAAACCTAATTTTTACTATTCTAGACCAAACCGGAGCATGATCATGAGTTTTTGTAAACCTAATTCAGTTAATCAATTGACAACTTCAAAACTCATAAAAAGAAGTAAAACAATATAGAAGTTAATGAAACACTATACAAAATAATGGGTATGATTTACTCACCAAAACAAGAGAAAGAAAATAATAGAACTTTTGGAGTTGAAAGTGCTTGAAAGCCCCAATCTTCATTCTCCTTCTTCTTCTCCTTCTCCACCTTCTTCTTCTTCTTGACCTTCTTCTTCTTCTTCTTCTTCTTGGATGTAGATTATGTGTGTGTAATGTGAGTAGGGAGAAAGAGAGGTGGCTAGGGTTAGATTAAGTTTAAAAAAAACTAAAAATACCAAAATAAATACTAATTCCCGTTTTTTAGTTTTAGGTCTCACAAAAAAGCTTTATATGGGCCCGAAACACATTCCTAAGTGCTTAAAACACTAGCCCAATGGGTATACATGACCCGGGTACTTAATTCCCATGTTAATTATATCACTAAATACATATAGGGCCTATAAACACTGCTAAAAAAATAAAATGATACCTTACCATATTTTAAAATAAAATATTTTGTATTAGAAAAATACAGGGTATTACACCTTATCCCGGGAAAGTTTGACTCAGAAGATGAGGCAAGGCGAGCCAACCAGTCAGCCCTGGTGTTTTCTTCTCTGGGTATCTGCGTGATGGAAAATCCTCGGAGCTTCTTGGAAACCGCTCGGACAAGGGCCAAGTAGGCTACCATGTTGTCTTCCCGTGCTTCGTACTCTAGGATAACCTGGTTGACCACGAGCTGGAAATCACTGTATCCCTGGACTTGTTGTGCACTCATAGAAAGGGCCAATTGCAGTCCGACCAATAGGGCTTCGTATTCGGCCTCGTTGTTGGAGGCGCGGAACCCAAATCTCAGCGCATATTCGAGCTGGATGCCGTCGGGGGTAGTTAAGATGATTCCTGCCCCACTGCCTTACTGAATGGATGAACCGTCCACGTGTAGTACCCAGGTTGGGATATCAGAGTGTAACTCAGGCGGTAAGGCCGGAGGCTCAGACTCTTCAACCGGGTCCTCTAGATACGTGGATTCAATTAAAAAGTCTGCCACAGTTTGTCCCTTGATGGCTGTCCGGGGTCGGTAGATCACTTCAAACTCTTCCAACTCTAAGGCCCACTTGATGAGCCTCCCGGACGTGTCTGGACGGCTGAGGATTCTGTGGAGAGGTTGATCTGTGAGGACCACAATGGCATAGGCCTGAAAGTACGGGCGGAGCCTTCGAGCCAAGGTGATAAGGGTGAATGCCAATTTTTCGATGCGAGAGTATCTACTCTCTGCGCCTTGTAAAGCCCGCCTGGTGTAATATACTGGGAACTGTATCCCGTGCTCTTCCCGAATGAGTGCCGAGCTAACCGCTGATGGTGACATTGCCAAGTATAGAAATAATTCTTCCCCCGGCACGGGTGTTGAGAGTAGAGGGGGGGGGGGGACGCCAAGTACTTCTTGAGTTCTTGGAACGCTTCTTCGCACTCTTTTGACCACTGGAACACTTTACGGAGTATTCTAAAGAATGGCAGGCACCGGTCAGTAGCTCGGGAGATATATCTGTTCAATGCGGCCACCCGTTCGACTAGGCTCTGTACTTCCTTCGTTGATTTGGGCGACCGCATGTTGATGATGGCTTTGATCTTTTCTGGGTTTGCCCTAATCCCGGTCGGTTGATCATGGGAGAGTATCTTTGACACTTGTCACATCTTTTGACATACTTCTGGGAATCCCGGGCCATGGTTGGCCAGTAGTAACCTTATAATAGGGCCTTTTGGGAGAGTGCCCAGCCTCCGATGTGATTCCCGCACACTCCTTCGTGGATTTCAAACAGTATCGCTTGGACTTGCGCAGGATGAACACAGCGGAGGTACAGAATAGTGAATCCCCTCTTATAGAGAATGTCGTCAATAAGGTAGTATCGTGCCGCCCGATATTTGACTCGGCGGTCCCCATCTCTGTCGTCTGGTAGCACCCCTATCGTCAAGAATGTCATGAGCGGGTTCATCCAGCTGTGTCCCAGGGTGACCGGATCTACCTGCATGCCTTCTGAGTTGATCACACTTGGCTCGGGTAGATATTCTATCCTTATCCCGGGCAAGTCTGACTCAGAAGACGAGGCAAGGCGAGCCAACTGGTCGGCCCTGGTGTTTTCTTCTATGGGTATCTGCGTGATGAAAAATCCTCAGAGCTTCTTGGAAACCGATCGGACAAGGGCCAAGTGGGCTACCATGTTGTCTTCTCGTGCTTCGTACTCTTGGTTAACCTGGTTGACCACGAGCTGGGAATCACTGTATCCCTGGATCTATTATGCACTCATATAAAGGGCCAATTGCAGTCCGACCAATAGGGCTTCGTATTCGATCTCGTTGTTTGAGGCGCAGAACCCAAATCTCAGCGTATATTCGAGCTGGATGCCGTCGGGGGTAGTTAAGATGATTCCTGCCCCACTGCCTTGCTGATTGGATGAACCGTCCACGTGCAATACCCAGGTTGGGATGTCAGAGTGTAACCCGGGCGGTAAGGCCGGAGGCTCAGAATCTTCAACCGGGTCCTCTGGATACATGGACTCAACCAAAAGTCTGCCACGGCTTGTCCCTTGATTGCTGTCCGGGGTCGGTAGATCACTTCAAACACTTCCAACTCCACGGCCCACTTGACGAGCCTCCCGGACGTGTCTGGACGGCTGAGGATTCTGTGGAGTGGTTGATCTGTGAGGACCACAATGGCATGGGCCTGAAAGTATGGGTGGAGCCTTCGGACTGAGGTGATGAGGGCTAACGCCAGTTTTTCGATGTGGGAGTATCTGCTCTCTGCGCCCTTTAAAGCCTGACTGGTGTAATACACTGGGAACTGTATCCCGTGCTCTTCCTAAATGAGTGCTGAGCTAACTGCTGATGGTGACACTGCCAAGTATAGAAATAATTCTTCCCCCAACACGGGTGTTGAGAGTAGAGGGGGGGACGCCAAGTACTTCTTGAGTTCTTGGAATGCTTCTTCGCACTTTTCTGACCACTGGAACGCTTTGCGGAGGATTCTAAAGAATGGTAGGCACCGGTCGGTAGCTCGGGAGACAAATCTGTTCAATGCGGCCACCCGTCCGGCTAGGCTCTGTACTTCCTTCGTTGATTTGGGTGACCGCATGTTGATGATGGCTTTGATCTTTTCGGGGTTTGCCTCAATCCCCCGTCTGCTGACTAGGTGGCCCAGAAATTTCCCGGACGAGACGCCGAAGGTGCATTTGGCCGGGTTCAACCTCATTCTGAATTTTCTCAAAATGCTGGTGGCCCCGGCCAGATGCTCTAGATGGTCGGACTCGTCCCGGCTCTTGACCAGCAGACCATCGACATATACTTCCATAGACTTTCCAATTAGGTCTTTGAACATGTAGTTGACCAGGCGTTGGTAGGTGGCCCTAGCATTCTTGAGACCGAATGGCATAACCTTGTAACAATACGTGCCCTGGTCAGTGATGAACGCAGTCTTCTCTTCGTCTCCGGGGTACATGTTGATCTGGTTGTACCCCGAGTAAGCGTCCATGAATGAGAGGAGTGAGTGACCTGCCATGGAGTCCATAAGGAGGTCTATCCTGGGTAGCGGATAGCAATCCTTGGGGTAAGCCTTGTTGAGGTCGGTGAAGTCCACACACATCCTCTACTTTCCGCTGCTTTTCTTGACAAGTACCACATTGGCTAGCCAGTCGGGGTAGTGGACTTCTCGTATGGAATAGGCTTTGAGGAGCTTCTCGACCTCCTCACTCACTACTTTCTGCCTCTCAGGGGCCATGCTCCTCCTTTTCTGCTTCACCGGACGGTAATCTGGACTGACATTGAACCGATGGGACATTACTCGGGGGTCAATCCCGGGCATATCCTTATGACTCCAAGCAAAAACGTCTTGATTTTGCCTGAGGAATTGAGTCAGTTTTTCCTTCAGGCCAGGCTCCAACAGGGTACCAATGCTGACCGTGCGGTCAGGGTACTCGGGATTCAACGTCACACTTTCCAATTCTTCCACAGGACCTACCACATCGCTCTGGTCTCGGGGGTCCATCTCTTGAACGTTTAATGTTTCAGTGATAGCCTCCCGGTGTAACGAGCTGACATAGCAACTCCGGGCGGTAGTCTGATCCCCACGCAAGCATCCGAGTCCCTGAGGAGTCGGGAACTTCATTGTTAAGCTGTAGGTGGAGACAACCGCTTTGGCCTTGTTGAGGGTCGGCCTGCCAAGGATGACATTGTAGGCCGACGGGGCTTCTACGATCACAAAATTGGTCAGCACGAAAGCCTGTTGAGGGTAGGTCCCTATGAGAACTGGAAGCTCGATTATCCCAACCGGTTATGTGCTGGAGGCGTTGAATCCAACCAGGGGTGTAGCGAACGGCTGGAGCCGATCCCTGGAGATCCCGAGCTGATCGAATGCCAACGTGAATATCGGACGAGCTGCCTGTGTCCACTAGCACCCTCTTGACCATATAGTTGGCTATAGAAAGCATCACTACTAGAGGGTCATCATGGGGGCAGTGGACGCCTTGTAAGTCATCGGATGTGAACGTTAGAACATCGGTTGGGGAGGAGCCAGTGGATTGGACCTGCCAGACATCCGCCCGGGATGCCCGAGCATGCCTCTTCCGTGCCGACTGTGAATCCCCTCTGCCTGACGTTCCTCCGGAGATCACGTGGATGTGGCCAAGTGGTGGTGGCTGATCGGGAGCTCGGGTGTCCTGCCGGGGTTGTCTGTCTGCCGTGACAAACTCCGCAAGGTGTACCTGCTCGATCAGCTTCTCTATTGCTATCTTTAATTTAAAGCAATCCTCCGTTTCATGGCCGTGATCCCTGTGGTAGCGGCAGAACTTGTTCCGGTTCCTCTTACCGGGCAGAGCTCTGAGTTTAGCTGGCTGCTGAAGCAACCTCTGTGCCTCTGCGGTGGCCATGACTTCATGTATGGGCCGGGAAAGGGGTGTGAAAGCAATCGGGGGCTGACCCCGGGCATCCTTCTGATCCTGCTTTGGCTTCTTTTTCGAGCCCTTCTCAAATCCTTCACGCTTGCGCTTGGCCTTCGGGGATTTGTCTCCCGACTGGCTGGCACGCTTTGCCTTTAGGAACTCCTTAGTGTTGATGTATTTTCCAACCCTCTCCGAGAGCTCCACCAGGGTTGTCGGTCGGTCACCATGGAACAACGTGGCGATCTTGGTGTGTTGAACTCCCAAACAGAAGGCCATGATTGCGGCCATTTCATTAAGATTACGAATCTGGAGCCTTTGTAGGTTGAAACGATCCACATACTCCCTCAGGGACTCCCCTTTACGCTACTTGACGGTCAGCAGCTGATTGTCCGGTTGCGACCGGTCGAGCATCCCGACAAACTAGCTGATGAACAGCTTGATGAGGGCTTTGAAATCATCGACCGTCCGGGGCTTTAAAGCATAGAACCACTGTGTGGCTGGCCCCTTGAGGGTACTGGGAAAGGCCAGGCATAGTAGCTCATCCACCATGGTGACCAGTGCCATCTGAGCCTTGTAAGTGCGGATGTGGTCCACCGGACTCCCTGTGCCGTCATAGGAGCTGAGGTGAGGGGGTTTGAACTTCTGTAGAGTAGGAAACTGTGTCACCCGAGCAAAATAGGGTGATTCCGTCTCCGTATTGGTGAGGTTATGGCCGGACTTGCGGTTCAACCTCTTAATTTGCTGCTGTAGTTCCTTGACCTGGGCCTTTACGTCATCCCGCTCGGTTCTCCTCTTTATATCCGAGCGGTAGGTCGGATCGGACGACGAGGCCTCTTCCTCAAAGTGTGACAACCTCGAGGATAGGGCCCGGCTCCTGGTCTAGGAAAGCGTGTGCCTAAGATCCCCCTGGCTCAGGGCCAGAGGGTCCTCGGCCGATTCCCGGGCCTTTCGTCCTGATTCCTCCCCTCTAGCCGCACGCCGCCGGTTGATAATAGTCCTGGCGTCCTCCACCCGGCGAGGATTGGGCCGAGCTCGTCTCTGCGATCGCCTGGTTGCCTGGCTGCGCTCTCCATCACCGAGGCATTCCTAGTCCAGTGGGGACACCGGGGTGGAACGAGCTTGCCTTCGTGCCCGAGCGGGCCTTTGAATGGGGGCACTTTTCTTAGGCTGATTTTCTGATGCAGGACGCTTCTTCTGTCGGGCCAAAAGCGCCTCCATCTGTTCCTGTGTTCGGCGCTGGCCCTCCAAGAGTTGTGCCAGTGCTGTCGTTATCTGTTCGGTGGTCATGGAGGCAGCCTGCTGCTCAAGCTGCGGGTTCTCCTGTCCGGTCGAAATAGCGGCTCTCTTACCCATCTTCGGCGGCATGTTGATCAGTCAAGAAGTTGTTGATGAGAAGACTTGTCGCTTCCCATAGACGGTGCCAAACTGATGATTCCTAAAATTGGTAAGAAGGATTTAGAGAGAGAAAAAGACAAGAACAATTTGTATGTGGTTCGGTCTCGTTAACGAGGTGACCTACGTCCACGGTTGCGTCTGTGCGTGCTCACTAGCAGATCACCAACGGGCCTGGTAAGCCAACAAAGAGGGGCGGCACTACCAGTAATACCGGCCAGGTATATGCATATGATGGTGAGTTCTCTGTTAGATGCTTATTAGCTAGAGAATTATTTTCGGGGTCCCAGGGTAGGTGGGCTCTTTTATAGATGCAAGAGTCTACCCTTACACGGTAAGATAATAGGATTAGGAAACCTAATCTGATTACACTTGATTGGCATAATTTGGGGAAAGTTTACTAAGTGGTTTAGGAAACTACCACATTCCATCTTGCAGACTTGTAGTTGGTTTAGGAAACTGCTGGATAGGTCGGGATCGCGGGACGCCGCGACCTTCATGCCCGACCTGTTGATACGAAACGCCCGATTCTAACAAACACCTCGGGATTGCTCGGCTATTGGCGCCTTTACTGGAGTAACTGGCACCTCTTGGTGACGTGGCAGGCTAGCTTCATGGCTAGATTATTTTGGGACATATCAGATATATACATATCAATATATATATATATATCTAGATCTAAGTCCGAATGTGTAAATACTTATAGATGTGCATACATGTGTAAATATACGAAGCCCTAAGTAAGAAACCCTAAATAAAATCTGTGTTGTTCAAAATAGGGGTTAGGGTTTATGAAGATTTTAGTGTTTATATCCATGTGTTTAGATCCATATGCATGAATGGAGTTAGATTTGGGAAATTGTGCATGTATCTATATCTATATGTGAATATGTGTATAAGTACACCCATATCCGTGCATGCATATGTAGATATACGAAAACCCCCAAATCACGAACCCTTGATATAATCATGTGTGAATGAATTTGTGTGTGGGTGAATAAATATATGTACATCTGTCTAAAATTCTTTTTATATACATGTATGTATATGTCTTATATATATGTACATATATACGGCTGTGGTTAGAGAACAGGGGCCAGAGAGGAGAAAATGGCGGCGGCGGCGGCGGTAACCCAGCGATTTTGGTCCGGCATCTGGATGGCGGTGCTTGGTGTGGTAGTGCACGGTGGTGGTTGGTGTGGTGGTTGATGGAGGAAGGAGAGAGATTGAGAGAGAGAATCGCAGAGAGAGAAATCTGAGAATTAGGGCTTGACCAGCCCTATTTATAGGCGGAAGGGGAAGTCGCACGAGCGACCTTCGAGTGCGCGAGTCCGTTCGAGAGTTAAATTTGAGGGTTGTAAAACAAATTTTCTAAGTTAAAAGATCGCGCGAGCGAGCCACTCTGGCGACCATCCCTCGCTCGTGATTCGAGTTCGACAAGAATCTGAGGGCATATATAAAGAAGTTTGAATTTTTTTTCAAAGGCACATACTCGCGCAAGCTGGCCGCGTGAGTGATATGCCGTTTTTCTCTTTTTTTACTTGTTTTCTTGTATAGGGGTTTAAATGATCAAATTAATTTCTGTTGGGTATTCAAAAACTCAGACATTAGCTGAAAAACTCCTAAATAGTGTACAAAAGTAAAGGAAAACTATATCAAATGCTTAGGTTGCCTCCCAAGAAGCGCTAAGTTTTACATCGTCATCTCGACCGATGCAAGTGACTAATCGAAATAGATCAGATCTACCAGATCTATAGATTTAATCTCTCTTTCATCTGTCTCTCCCATCTGGTACGGCTTAAGTCATTGGTCATTTACTTTAAAAGGTGTTCCGCCATTTGTATCTTGAATTTCTATCACTCAATGCGGAAACACCTATGTTATTACGAGCGGATCGTCCCATCGGGAACGTTATTTTCTCGGGAATAACCTCAATTTCGAGTTAAATAAGAAAATGTGTTCTCCGACCTCAAAATTTTTTCTTATAATCATTTTGTCATGAAAAGCTTTTCGATCGTTCTTTGTATATCTTTGCGTTCTCATACTCCTCTTTTCTCAATTCCCCAAGTTCTTGTATTTGAAGTTTACGATGGCATCCTACCGATTTTATATCTTGGTTAAGCGATTTTATGGCTCAATAGGATTTATTTTCAAGTTCCATCGGTAGGTGGCACGCTTTTCCAAAAACAATTGGTAGGGAGACATTCCAATAGGAGTTTTATAAGCTGTTCGGTATGCCCAAAGCGCATCGCTCAGTCGTTGTCACCAATCTTTGCGATCTAGATGTACTATTTTTTCTAATATACTTTTTACTTATGTATTAGAGACTTCAACTTGCCCTTGGGTTTGAGGATGATACACAGTTCCTACCTTATGAGTGACGAAATTTTTTCGAACGAGGGCCTCAAAGTGACGATTACAGAAATGTTTTCCCCCATCACTTATAATAGCTCGTGGCGTACCAAAATGACAAAATATATTTTCTTTAATAAAATGAACCACCACTTCATGGTCATTGGTTCTCGTCATCACTGCCTCTACCCACTTAGAAACATAGTCGACCTCGACTAGAATATACTCAAAATCGAAAGACGACGGGAAAGGTCCCATAAAGTCAATGCCTCACACGTCAAAAATTTCAATAATAAGTATTGGTACAAGATGCATCACATTGTGATGTGACATATTACCTGTTTGTTGGTAACGTACACACTTTTGACAAAACTCATGCGCGTCCTTAAACAGGATTGGCCAATATAACCCACTATGAAGTACCTTGGTGGCCGTACGACGGCCACCAAAGTGACCTCCACTTTCTAGAGAGTGGTAGAAATTCAAAACGGAATTAAACTCACTCTCTGGAACACAACGTCGTATGATTTGGCCGGAACAATGTTTGAACAAGAGTGGGTTGTCCCAATAGTAATGTATAATTTGTGAAAAGAAACGATCTTTATCCTGCCTGGACCAAGTATGAGGGGTATACCCCATAGCTAAGAAGTTTACAATGTCGCTAAACCACGGACGTTTCATGGTGGATAGTGCAAATAATTGTTCGTCCGAAAACGAATCTTGGAGAGGGGTAATATCGGTAGACTTGACAAATATTCGTGACAAGTGATCGGCGACAACATTTTCAGAACCCTCTTTATCTCTTATTTCATAATCAAACTCTTGAAGGAGTAAGATCCAACAGATTAAATGAGATTTAGTTTCTTTCTTATTTAAAAGATGACGTAATGCGGCGTGGTTAGTACAAATGATAACCTTAGACCCTAATAGATATGAACGAAACTTATCAAGGGCAAACACGACCGCTAGCAATTCTTTTTCAGTAGTAGTGTAATTTAATTGCGTGTCATTAAGGGTCTTACTAGCATAATAAATAACATGAGGAACTTTATTAGTTTTCTGACCTAAAATGGCTCCTACAGCGTAATCAGAAGCATCACCTATCAGTTCAAACGGAAGTGACCAATAGGGAGATTGGATCACTGGAGTCATGGAGAGTAAAGTTCTTTATGTTTCAAATGCTTTAAGGCATTCATTGTCAAATATGAATGGGGCGTCCTTGGCAAGCAAATTGCACAAGGGTTTAGAAATTTTGCTAAAGTCTTTGATAAACCGACTGTAAAATCTGGCATGACTGAAAAACTAACGAATTTGACGGATGGAAGACAGCGGTGGAAGTTTTTCTATTAATAAAATTTTTGGTTTATCGACCTCTATACCACGTTTCAATACAACATGACCCAAAACTATCCCCTCTTGAACCATAAAATGCCTCTTCTCCCAACTTAAAACAAAATTTGCTTCCTCACAACGGGCAAGGACTTTCGTAAGGTTTTGAAGACACTCTTCAAACGTAGGACCAAAAATAGAAAAGTCCTCCATAAAAACTTCCAAAACATTTTCAACCATATTTGAAAAGATTGCCATTATACACTGTTGAAAGGTGTCCGGTGCATTACACAAGCCGAACGGCATGCGGCGATACGCAAAGGTGCCAAAGGGACATGTGAATGTTGTTTTTTCTTGGTCGTCAGGATAGACAGGTACTTGGTTATAACCAGAATATCCATCTAGAAAATAATAGAAGCTTTGACTAGATAAACGTTCTAAGATTTGATCAATGAACGGAAGAGGGAAATGATCTTTACGGGTGATAGTATTAAGTTTACAATAGTCAATGCATACCCTCCAACCAGTAGTTTGACGGGTGTGTAGGAGGATGCCTTTTTCATTTGGCACGATCATAATGCTCGATTTCTTTGGAACAACCTACATGGGGCTGACCCAATTACTATTGGAGATTGGATAAATAATGCCCGCATCTAAAAGTTTTATGACCTTTTCATGACTACCTCCTTTATATTAGGGTTAGATGTTGTTGCATTTCTCTAGATGGTTTAGCGTTTTCTTCTAAGTTAATTCAATGCATGCACATAGACGGGTTAATCCCTTTTAAGTCAGCTACCGTCCACCAAATCACTTTCTTATGATTTCCTAGGACCTGTAATAGTTGTACTTCTTGATCCATATATAGATTTGATGCAATTATGACTGGGAGTGTCATATTAGGTCCTAGAAATGCAAATTTCAGAGAGTTTGGTAACGGTTTAAGTTCAAGTGTCAGGGGACACTCGGTGGATGGTAATGCAGGTTCATGCGTGAGAGGTGGTAGGGCCTCTATTTTAGGCATCCATGGAAGTACACTAGTTGTGTTCATTGATTCTAATAAATTATTCAATTCTTTGATATTTATATCAATGTTAAAATCATTAAAGTTAAAAAGAGATAAACACGCTTCCAAGGCTTCTTTAGTTAATATAAAAGGAGCTGCCTCTTCTACCAAGTCATCAATTAAATCTATTGCATAACAGTCTGCCTTCTCATCATCTCTATAAGGTTGATTCGATGCGTTAAATACATTAAGACGAACAGTCATATTTCCAAATGTGATATCCATAACCCCAGTCCTATAGTTGATAATGGAATTGGCTGTAGCTAAGAAAGGACATCCAAGGATAACCGGGACGTGTTTACTAGCATCAAGGAATGGTTCAGTATCTAGCATAATGAAATCGACCGGGTAATAACATCTATCCACCTTTACCAACATGTCCTCTATCACCCCACGTGGAACTTTAATGGACCGATCCGCTAGCTGTATGGTAGCAGCGGTTAGTTTTAGTTCTTCTAAGCCCAAGTGTTCGGATACTGAATAAGGTAATAGATTCACACTTGCTCTAAGATCAAGAAGGGCCCGGTGGATATATTTGTCACCTATATGACACGCGATTGTTGGTGTACCCGAGTCCTTATATTTGAGTGTGTTATGTTGAAACATAGAGATGACCTTCTCCGTTAAAAAGACTTTTTTAGATAGATGATTTCTAGCCTTCCTCTTTTAAGTACACAAGTCTTTTAGAAATTTAGCATATGGAGTTATTTGCTTAATGGCATCGAGTAGTGGGATATTAATTTTTACTTCCTTAAATGTCTCTAGAATATCCTCCGGTCGTGTTCCCTTCTTCGAAAAGTGAGATGGGACATCCATACTTAGGGGAAATGGCATCCTAGCTACGTAATTCGATGGGTTTGTCGCGTTAAATGTATTAGGTACTGAGGGATTAGAATCCTTCGTGACTTTATTATTATTCCTATCATGTTCTTTACTGATTTCTATACCCTTATCTTTTCTAGGTTCAGGAGGAGGTGCGACCTCCTCAGGACGCTCAGTTATTCTCGTTGACACCGCATTCACTTGGTCACTTGTTGTACCTACTTCATATTGGCCTTTAGGGTTCTGAACTGGTTGGCTTGGTAACTTCCCTTCATTATGATGAGTTAATGTATTCGCTAGTTGCCCCATTTGGGATTCTAACTTAGCAATAGGTTGTGTATGGGAGTTAACGAGTTGAGACTGCGATTGAGATTGGGCCTCAAAGTTTTTCAAAGATGCCAACATACTCTCTTTGAAAGATTTATCCCTTGGAGGATTAGTACGAAAGGGAGGTTGTTGGTATTAATTAGGTTGAGGCCTATATGCACTAGGAAAGTTTGTTGTCTCTGGTTTTGAATTTGGTCCTTCATTACTTGACTTCCATGAGAGGTTTGGGTGAGGTCTCCATGTCGTGTTTGGTTTATAACCCGTGGGGTTATAATTAGGTCTTTGGAATTGTTGAACAACATTGATACGCTGTTCCACAAATTCCAAAAATTGGGAAGCATACGGACATGCAAGTGTAGAATGAGATGGATTGGAACATAACTGACATATTTCGGTAAGAGGTGGGCCCTGTATATGACCCATCATCATGAGTTGGTCAAGTTTCCTAGATAATTCTTGAATTTCAATTGAATGTCCTGACTCAACTTTAGCCTCTCGTTTAGGTTATGGTGGAAGGTATCCCTCAGGGCACATGGACACAGCCTGGTGCATTGAGTTTTCACTTAAAGTTTCAAATATTTTCCAAGCTTCATCGGCACTTTTGTGGAGGAACGTCCCCGCACAAACAACATCGACCGTGTTGCGAACAAAGGGAACTAGCCCCTCATAGAAAACTTGCACTAATTGCCATTTAGGGATTTGATGATGAGGACAAGAGCGTAGTAGTTCCTTAAATTGTTCCCACATATCGTATAGTGTTTCACCATCTTACATCGTGAAATTCATTATAGATTTTCTAATTTGATTTGTTCAAGTGATGGGAAAAGACTTTTGTAGGAAACGCAGTATGCAACCCATCCCATGTCCTTATAGAGTTCAGCTCAAGAGATTGAAGCTAATACTTCGCTTTATCCTTAAGGAAAAGGGGGAAAAGACGCAATTTCAGTTCATCATCTGTTAGATTTTGAATTTTTAATATAGCACAAATATCCTGAAATTCACCTAAATGATGGTAGGGATCTTCCTTAGCACGACCGTGAAACGATGGGAGAAGTGCAATGGTCGATGACTTGATCTCAAAGTGAGATGCAGTCACCTTCGGTAACTCTATGCATGACGGTGGCGTATAAGTTGTGGGAGTAAAATAATCTTTTAAAGGTGGAGGCGGAGGTATGTTAGGGTTGCCTCCATTATTTTGATTATTTTTGGTATTTCCAAAATCGGTCATTGGAATCGGGTCGATCTTAATAGTTCTGGTTTTCCTTAAACGTTTAAGAGTGCTTTGGATTTCGGACTCAAACAAAGACGACAGTTTAGGTGTTGATTCGTCGTCTAACATCAACCGACCTCTAGAAGCTTGGGTTGAAGACCTAAGGACTCTAAGGGTATGTTCAAGTTCAAGATTATGCGGATGTAATTTAGGTTTATTCAAACGGGTACCAAACATAAACTAAAGAACTGACACTACTATAAAGACTGACTTAACCAAATAAGAGAATAAACTACGCAAATAATCCAACAAGCACACAATACTACTATGATGCATGAAATTATCATGTTATGCAGTGATTCGCATCAAAGCCTAACGCCCTGGGTTTTCTAGCTAATGCACGTGCTCACGCAACACCTAAGCTAATGCAAGTAATGCGTTTCAGCGCCCTAACTTACAGTGCTTTGATGTAAAATTTAAAACAATGTAGAATTTACTTGATATATTTGAATTTATTGCAATTTTTTTATTTTAGGTTCGCGTAAGCTCCATTGATGTGCACCGCTACTCCACTCCAATTCGCTTATGATTTGACGATTTGAGAGCTGCAAACAAAGGATAATTTAAGTGACTTGAAGAATTCAACTAGAAAATAAAGGAAATAGAATCTAACATAATATTTACTAACTAAATTAAGATTCTAAGAATTAATGGCAAAAAATATTTCAATCCCTGGCAACGGCGCCAAAAATTGATCTTGTAAAAATCAAGATTTAAAATGCTTTACTTTCTAAGGATTGTAGTGTGGAAGTAAAGGTCGAACCCACAGAAATTGATTATTTTTATCCTCTAATTAATAAAACCTAAATCTATTTAATTATGAAAACGGAAGTTTGATTGATTGTTGACTTGATTACTACTATGAACTAAACTATGAAACTATGAAAATAAGATATTAAAATTAAAACTAAGTAAATGAATGCAAGATTTAAGATTATTTAAATATGAGTGAATGAGACCTAGGATTACAAATCCACCACTAGCTATGCATTGAGGGTCTATACTTCTTACTTTAAGATTTATGATTGGATAGTTAGGATCTATCGTAGCTACAAGCCCAATAGTATCAACAAGAAGATATTACTAGTTTAACTTAAGCATAACTCATCTTCGATTGACATGAATTGTCTACCTATAATTAAGGTGTAGCACAATCCATCTTTCCTAAGCATGAATTATAAAAGATATAAACATCGTAATCATATAAGCACTATTATATGTAAATATTCCAATCAATCACAGAAATCAAGGAACATTGGGTTCAATAAGCACAAAGAAGAATCTAAGACAAGAATAAATCCAAAATACTATTGATTCTTTAACATTGAACATCCGAATATATGTTTACAATCCTCAAACATACAATTCTATCCAAAAAAACATAAAATCCTAAAGAAAGAAAGCAAAGAATACCTCTGTACATAGCTAGGGTTTCATTGAAACCCTAGAAGAGAAGTTTAGCTGCGCATAATCGATGAAAACATGAAGATGAAGTTGATTGTAGCCATCAGAAACCTTCAAATTAGATATTCTTCTTCTCTTGCCTCCAAAGTCGTATGGTATGGCGATAGTATTGATGTGTAATGATGTGTAACTCTCCAATTGCTTTAGAATGATCTATATATATAGTTGTAGAGGGATTAGGAAAGTTTTTGGTAAACCTACTTCGTCTGAAATTGCTATATTTTACTTTCTGGATGTAATTAAGCAATTCTGTTCGCGTAGGAGTCCTCAACACTTAAAAATACGCAACATTGGATTTTTGTATGGGTCTCGCGAGCAAGGTACTGGTATGTCACGAGATCAGGCTGCTCCTGCGAGGTAGCTTTTCCTGCATCTTTTCTTCTATTTTTACATCCTATTTAGCCTGGAACTTTTACTTTGTTCCAAAACCTGATAGAACACGAAAAACAAAGTAAAAGTACATGAAAACCGGATAAAAAGTGCTAATGTGAATTAAGGCGTGTAATTAGGACTTGTTCACTCCCGATCAGTACCCAAAATTTATATTGCATATGATACAACTAAATCACTAAAATGTATTGTAGAACTTTTATAAGATTTAAACTTTATAAACATGGATTTGCACCATTGAAAAGTATGTGTTTTAATTGGACAAGTTCCATCACAAGCTACAACTCCATTTCTAAGTAAAAAACTATTCATATACTTGTTTGAAGATTAAGGTCCTATCTCAGTAGGTGGGGACTAGTTTCTTTCGCGCTTTATGCTAGGTTTGTAAAAAAAGGGAGAATTAAAAATCAGTCAACAATTTGTTGACAATTTAAAAGTCAGTTATGTGCTTTTTGAAAATTAAATACACATCAACTTTTGTGTAAAATATCAAATCTACCCCTCCCTCTTTGGTCTCTTCTCTCTCTTCTCACCAGCGCCACCTGCCACCGCACCACCACCACCTGCCACTGCCACTACCACCATCCTTATAGGGCAACCACCACCAAACCCAAACCCCAGCCTCTCTCTATATCATCTTCTCTCTTTGATCTCCTCTCTCTCTCTCTAGGAGGAAGACAAACTCATAGCCGGCCAACACCACCACTGGCCACCGCTACCACCACCACCACCATCAAAGGGCCACACCCACCACTACCACCAAACCCAACCCAAACCCCAACCTCTCACTATATATTTTCTCTCTTTGATCTCCCCTGTCTCTCTATAGGAGGAAGAGAAAGCCCATAGCCGACCACCATCACCACTAACTACTGCCATTGTAGGAAAAAAAGTTACAGGTTTTGGAGCAACTGGCCAAACAGAAGGAGCAAACTCACCAAATCTTATTGGGAGCAACTATCCAAAAATAAGGAGCAACTCACCAAACGGTATTAGGAGCAACTTTCCAAACGTAAGGAGCAAACTCACCAAATGTTATCAGGAGCAACTAACAAACTGCATTAGGAGCAACTTCCCAAACTGTTTGGCGAGTTACTCCTTACGTTTGGAAAGTTGCTCCCGATACCATTTGGTGAGTTGCTCCTTACACTTGGATAGTTGCTCCCACTAACGTTAGGTGAGTTGTTCTTTTTATTTGGCCAATTGTTTCAAAACCTACAATTTTTTTTCTACAATAGCGGCGGTCAGTTGTGGTGGTGGCCATCTATGGCTTTCTCTTCCTCCTAAAGAGAGAGAAAGAAAAAGGAGGTCAAAGAGATGGCCATTGAAGGTGGTGATGGGGTTAGGGTTGGGTTTGGTAGTGGTGGTGGTGGTGGCGGCGACATGTGATGGTGGTGTTGGTGGCCATGTGAGGAGAGAGAGAGAGAGAGAGAGAGAGAGAGAGAGAGAGAGAGAGAGAGAGAGAGAGAGAGAGAGAGGGCAGTTTAGACATTTAGGAAAAAAGTTGACTGATTTCTAATTTATATATACTTTAAATAGATTTTCTTTTATTTTTCAGAAAGCACATGACTGACTTTTAAATTGTCAACAAATTATTAACCAGGTTTTTTTTTTTGGTGCTGAAAAGACAATTCATTACAAAGAGAAAAAGATATACATCCAAATATATCCAGGACAAACAAAAAAAAAAAAAGGCAAGGGGGGGGGGGGGGGGGTTGGGGTGTTTGGGGGGAATCTCGCCTTCTTGATTCCATTCCTCAAGTACACATGGAGGAATGTCTTCAAGAGGGATGGTCCCAAGATAGAGAGAGTTCGATGCCCATTAGGCTACATTATGAGCAATCCCATTAGCGGATCAATGAATTTTTTGCACAATCCAAAAATTAAAAGAGGCAAGCAATTTCCTGCCTTCAATGATAATCGAGTCAATAGACCAATTCGGCGCCAAATTCCAATCTTTTAGAGGCATGCAAATTAGGAGCGAGTCACCTTCCAAAACCAAATTATGATACCCCAAGCTAGCAGCCACCGAAATGGCAAGAACAGCCGCTCTCGCTTTCGCCATGAGAGGATCCACTAGTAAGTTTTTCTTCTCAGCCAGAGTGTAGACAATAGTGCCAAGATCATTTCTGATCACCACAGCAAGAGTAGAGAAAGTGGGACCTAACTGCCAAATCAAAGGTCACTTTAAAACACAATTACATGGATCGAAGTTCACTTTAACAAAAAATCTTATAGAGAAAAGCTAACATTGTAAAACTTAAATTGTGAGAAAAGCTACATTGGTCTCATAATTAAAATAATACATTTGGTCGTGTTTGTTTGTTGGATAGAATAAAATGGGGTGGATTTAAACAAAAAAAAAGAAATGTGTTAAGTATATTTGTATAGAATGTAGTATGGATTAATGGTTGTGCGTATAGCATATAGGCTAAAAAATCTAGGGTTAATTAGTCCTAGGTCCTAGATGGATACTTTTTAACTAAGAGGTCCAACCCATAATTTAGTTCACTAAAAGGTCCAAAAAATTTTCTTGAACAAAATTACCCTTGGCATTGCAACACGCGCAGCGGCATAGGCGCACGTCCACACACATACATGTGCCTTGTTCATTTGAAAGTTTTCCTCTTGATGTCACGTGCAGACAATTGTAACTAATTTAAGAAATGTTTTGCCAAACTCATTTTTTTTTAGTATTTAACTGGATTATGGCAGGATATATACACACACTACACACACACACACACACACACACACACACACCTATCTCACCCCAACCCAACTCGCAAAGCGTGGCTTACAACAAAGTCTGACAAGGACTACTCATTCTGACTAACGAACAACAGGGGACAAGTAAAGGAATCTCCTAGATTCGAACCCTCAATCTCTCCACTGGAGAGAGAGAGAGAGAGAGAGAGAGAGAGAGAGAGAGAGAGATGCCATACCAATTGGGCTAGGGCCGCTTGGTAAGTTTTCCCAAACTCTAAAAAATAGTAACTTTTAGTTTATAAATAATTTTTTCATAACATTATAGTTTTAGAATCAACTAGGCAAGATTTATCAAATGAATATCATTGTTGATATGAAATTATAAAGAAAAAAAAATCTGTGAAATTTCACATAATTAAGTTTGGAAAACTGCACATAATATTTTTTTCGTTAAACTGGTCAAAGGATCCGATCTGCCTAATTGTTTTTTGGGAATTTTCGTCAGAAGATCTGCCTAATTGTTTTTTGGGAATTTTCGTCAGAAGTCCTGCAAAATGAATTTTTTGGTCATAGGTCCAATCAAGAAAATATTTTAGAGAAACATCCCCCCTTATATGTTTGGGACAAAATTACCCATGATTGAAACTCACAAGCCAATGTTCATTCCCAGCCACAAAAAGCCTGTACTTTTCTAACTAATTTTTAAAAGATATTTTCAAAATTTAAAATTCCACAACTCTCAATCTAGAAATTACTATTCTGTAAAATTATATTTCTAAAATCTACTTGACAAGATCTATCCAACAAGCATTGTCACTATAAAATTATGAAGAAAAAAGAAAATTTCACATAACTTTTTTTGATCGTTTTGGTGTAGTGGTCTCGTGCGAAGATATATATGTCGGGCCTTGGGAAGAGGAGAGATGTTGGAGTACAAACCTTTGATATGACCGTGACTTGCAACATCCTTTTACCAATTAGGCTAAGTCATTGTTTCAGATTTCATATAATCAGTTATGTGAAATTTAAAAATTTCACACAACTAATTTTGAGAAAATTTCAAAAATCCTCTACAAAAATGCACCAACCATACGAATTCATAACTTTCCATCTAGATTTTTTTTTTTTGTAAAACTTATATTTTCAAAAGTATTTGACGAGATCTACCAAACAAGCACCATTATCGCTATGATATATTGAAATAAAAAAGAGTTATGTAAAATTTACTTAAGCGTCTGAAATTTCACATAACTGGTTGTGTGAAATTTGTAAAAGAAAAAGTCAAGTGAAATTCACTTGAGTGCCTAAAAGTTCACATAACTTGTTATGTTTATGTGAAATTTTTGAAAGAAAAGTTAGTGAAATTCACTCAGACGTATAAAATTTCACATAAAAAGTTATGTGAAATTTGTGGAAAGAAAAAGTTATATGAAATTCACACCAGCATCTGAAATTTCACATAACTTGTTATGTGAAATTTTTGGAAAGAAAAAGTTGTGCAAAATTTCACATTAATGAAGGTATGTGAAATTTCACATAGTCCTTAACAAGTGACAACAAGTATTAGTGGCATGGTGTAAACCTATGTAATGACCGTGGCACATATAAAAAGTATGAGAAAATTAAAATTTTCACATAGCTAGTTATGTGAAAATTTCACCAAACTAGTTATATGAAATGGTCATAAATAAAAAATAATAATTACAAAAAAAACTAGTCATACGAAATTAGAGCCACAACTTTAGACCCGTGCTCATTACTGGAGTTTGAACCTTTCTAAAAAAGTTATGTGAAATTTTACATAATCTTTCTAAATGAGTAATGCTTTGCTTTCTAAAATTTGCATCTCAAATTAGTTTTCAACATACAGGATAGTGGGGCTACCTTCATTAATGATAGGACCACTTTAGCATCCTCCAATGAAAATCCAATGAATCCATTGCCAAATGTGTAGGGAACCAATTTGGGAAACATAATTAGGAAGCATAGTATTATACGACGCAAAATTTCACATAACTAATTATATTTCAATTTTGCTATTTTGTAAAAACTTCAAAACTAAACTTCAAAACTCCTATGATTAATGGTTCCATCCAACCAATGATTATGTGAAAATTTTCTAGTGCACACAACTTTTTTTAATGTGAAATTTCACACAATTAGCAAAGCACAAAAATATCTCTTAAACAAAGCCTTACTTGAGAGGGATCGAATGCCCACAAATAATTTTCCACTCAAAACTAAAATTGTCCATACAAATCTCGACTATCTAAACCAAACAAGCCTTAAAGCCCCAAACAAGCCTAAAAGATCAAACTCAAACCTTACCTTCCACCATTGTTAGTTTGCTTTAATAAATAATTCACAACGTCACTTTTTTGCGTCCACATCCCAAATCTACAACCATTAACATTAACAACATCATCAGTATCAAACTCCAAAACCTTCATCGATCACTGTCATTGTAGTCTCTGAACTCAATTCTCTTCAATTTCAAACTTTACAATGAACGACCAAACCCTCATAGATGCAGAAAATGGAAGGATTCCAGGAATGGGAGGCATCGTTAATCGGATGACTGGAAGATGCTGACCAGAATCGCGACCATGAATCATCACCGACTGCTGCCTCACCTGCGTTGTCCCCCCTCTGTTTCCATAGAATCATTTGAAAAGTGTTCTCTCTAGCAGTTGGGTCAGTAGAAATTTCTAGAGGTTATTTTGGTCCTTTTTTTTTTTTTTTTATCTAAGTGGGTCAACAGATCTGATTTGGATATGTTTCATTTATGAGGGAGTTTTGGCTAATATAAAAAAGGGTAAATTGCAAATTGCACCATCCCTATAGTTTGAAGGTTGTGATAGTTTGGTCATTGTGGTTTCAAGTTTGGCAATTTAAACCCTATATTTTGAAAATTGTGCAAAATCCATCCATTTACAAAAAAAAAAAAGAAAAGAAAAGAAAAAGCAAGGGCACAATGGGAATGTCACATTATTTCTAGCCAAAAATGACCCCAGGGGGCAAACCCAGGAGTGTAGTTCAGTGGGAGCAGGAGCTTATACGGGTGTTTGCACCTAAAAAATGCATTTTTAAGTCAAAATTTGTATAGGTCGATATGAATATTTTGATCGGACTGACATATCGATTTATATAAATTAAGGGTCAAGTGACTGGTTCAAAGTTGGTGGGGTCGGATAACTTTTAGACTGTTTGCACCTAAAAAATACATTTTTTAAAGAAAAATTAGTAGAGGCCGATTGGAATCTTTTTAATCGGACTCATGAGACTGAATGCAAAATTAATGACTGATTGGTTAAAAGTTGATCGGACTAGCCACTAGTTGATTGGACTGATCACCAATCTCATCGGGCTGCCTTCACAAATCCTCAGGCTGATCATCATTTAATCAGCCCGGCCTCATCTCATCAGTTAGGACCATTGTGGTTTTTATGTTCCATGAAGTCACCAGTTGGTTTAATAATATTCAATTATGGTGGGCCATCTTTAATGATGAACATCATGCTTGACCATTACATAATTTGGTCACTTTGTTTGACCAATTTATAAATAGGGTCTTCATTTTACATTAATGTGATCGGGCAAGGTTGTTGGTATTTGGTCAATGGTTTCTTAAATAATGGCCATGTGGAAAGGTTGCATCAAAGCTTTAGATCAAAGCTTTTGATAAGTTGGCTTTAGCCTTGTTTTGTCATATATGGTTTCTTCCATCGGGCTTCAAGTGGTGTTTTTTCCCTCATAAGTTTAATCGGCCTTGACATGAATATATTTATGCCACAATGAAAAGTACATGGTAGGCCACCCCTTTTGGTTGGACTTCAATTTGACTGGTATATGTATGTTGCTTCACCAATTCGGGCTTGCACACAATTCAATCGGACTACCCATCTGCTTATGATGACAATGTGGGGCCTTAGTGTGTCATCAAGTCAAGGAAAAAGGTGAAGAGATGGACTACATATGGGAAGGATTTAAATTGATATTATCTTATAAGGCAACATATTATCAGTATTTTGGAAGATAATATTATCACAATGTTGATTTGAGAAGATAATATTATCTGATAAGGGAGATAATATTTTAAGATATTATTATATTTTGGGATATTATCAACAGGACATGGGATAATATTATTTGATAAAGGAAGTATATCTTTTACTTGAAAGCCAAGTCAGCCGAATCAAGCCACAAAAGGGACCACATTCAAGCTGCAAATATATATGCATATATATATATATGTATATATATATTTGAAGATATGGAAGGCTTTATCAGTTTATGGAAATAATCTGGTAAATTATACCAGATTATTATTGATCAGATTTCCTACCCTATCTAGAAGACCTCGATGGCCGCTATAAATTAACAGGCAGGCCAGGCTATCAATTCACCCCACGTCACTTCGACAAACCGCATTCTAAACAGCATCCCAATGCATTCTTAGCATTCTTTTTTATTTTTCTTAGGCTTTCTTAGCATTTAAATTACATCCTTGTAATTTTCTCTTCCTTATTTCAATTAAATAAAAATGCTCTTTTATTTAATTTCTCTTGCTTGTCTTCATCACTTGCTAGACTTGTGTGCTTCAACACTGTCAAGGGACCTTAGGCCAAGGGTACTTTCGTACTTGGCCATCACAATCGTTTGATAGAAGTCAGATTTCCAAACCTTGTGTATCACTCACACAAGTGACTTAGGAAATTTTGTTTAGAATTTCTGATCAATAATAATCTGGTATAATTTACCAAATTATTTCCATAAACTGATAAAGCCTTCCATATCTTCAAATATATATATACATATATATATATATGCATATATATTTGCAGCTTGAATGTGGTCCCTTTTGTGGCTTGATTCGGCTGACTTGGCTTTCAAGTAAAAGATATACTTCCTTTATCAAATAATATTATCCCATGTCCTGTTGATAATATCCCAAAATATAATAATATCTTAAAATATTATCTCCCTTATCAGATAATATTATCTTCTCAAATCAACATTGTGATAATATTATCTTCCAAAATACTGATAATATGTTGCCTTATAAGATAATATCAATTTAAATCCTTCCCATATGTAGTCCATCTCTTCACCTTTTTCCTTGACTTGATGACACACTAAGGCCCCACATTGTCATCATAAGCAGATGGGTAGTCCGATTGAATTGTGTGCAAGCCCGAATTGGTGAAGCAACATACATATACCAGTCAAATTGAAGTCCAACCAAAAGGGGTGGCCTACCATGTACTTTTCATTGTGGCATAAATATATGCATGTCAAGGCCGATTAAACTTATGAGGGAAAAAACACCACTTGAAGCCCGATGGAAGAAACCATATATGACAAAACAAGGCTAAAACCAACTTATCAAAAGCTTTGATCTAAAGCTTTGATGCAACCTTTCCACGTGGCCATTATTTAAGAAACCATTGACCAAATACCAACAACCTTGCCCGATCACATTAATGTAAAATGAAGACCCTATTTACAAATTGGTCAAACAAAGTGACCAAATTATGTAATGGTCAAGCATGATGTTCATCATTAAAGATGGCCCACCATAATTGAATATTATTAAACCAACTGGTGACTTCATGGAACATAAAAACCACAATGGTTCTAACTGATGAGATGAGGCCGGGCTGATTAAATGATGATCAGCCCGAGGACTTGTGAAGGCAGCCCGATGAGATTTGTGATCAGTCCGATCAACTAGTGGTTAGTCCGATCAATTTTTAACCAATCAGTCATTAATTTTGCAATCAGTCTCATGAGTCCGATTAAAAAGATTCCAATCGGCCTCTACTAATTTTACTTTAAAAAATGTATTTTTTAGGTGCAAACACCATCATAATCGTTTGATAGAAGTCAGATTTCCAAACCTTGTGTATCACTCACACAAGTGACTTAGGAAATTTTGTTTTATTAGTTTGGGCCTACCTAACAAGGCTCTGGCACGCCCGAATAAATATTATAGCGAACAATTTGGCACGCCCGGTGGGACAGCCAAGTGATGAGCCATGCACACACCGAAGCATGGCTATACTTCTACAACAATCAGATTGGTTGGCGGAATGAGTCAATACGCCAACTTTGCGAAGAAATCTGTTGTCTCTACAACGATGGATATTGGAATGAAACTGGTCATCTTTACAATGAGATAGACCGTTTTGAGGCCGACATGCAATTTTATAATCAAGAAATCGGCCTCCTCAAAGCTTCAAGTGGAGTTGATGAACCGCCGCCCGAGGGAAATTCGTTCATGTCTCTAGACGATTTTCTATACCGTGACTGGCGAAAGAATCTGGTTTGTGACAACATTCTTCGTGCTCTTGAAGATACGAAGGCACACTCAAGAGAACAATATGCAAGGCTTAGCCGGTTTAAAGAAGACACGAAAGCAAGCCTGGCAATACTAGAGGCTCAAGGGCAAAAGATCGAGCAATTCTTAAAGTCACGACAACGGCCCGAGAAGGCCGATGTTATCACTCTAAATCAAGAGACCGATGTCTCTGGTCATCTTGATTCTACGCCGTCCAAACCGCGCGGGGGGCAAGACGGCGAGAAAATAAATAAAGAGCCGAATGATTTTATTTTGGCCATAGAGCTCCTCACCGACGTTGAAAAAGGTGATGAACCGCTCGGGGGGCAAATTCAAGACGAGCTTCAAAATTTTGTTAAGGCCGAAGAGGGAAAGTGTGATAGGCCGAGTGATCTCGTATCGGCCATAGAGCCTCCTAGTGATGAGGAGGACGATGATGAAGACCCCATTACTGACGAAGAAATCGGTGATGAGCCGATCGGGGGGCAAGCTTCGCAGAGACCGATGGATGCTAAATCGGTCCATGAAGTTTTTAAAAATATTCCTTTGAGGAAACTTAGCCTCAAGGAATTGTTCAAATATATCGGTCTCTTTGCAGTGACCGATTATTATTTTTATTTTAAGCCAATTAATTATTTGGCTTGGATTGATCTACATCCACGATGGCTATGTGGATGTCACCAAAAACTGACTATTATTTGGTGGCTATTTTTGCACCAATACTACTATCAAAAGAGACTGAAAAGGTACTGAAGGCCGGACTGAATTAATTCAGTCAATAAGCTATTCGGACTCATTCCAGACCGAGAGCAAAAAGAAAAAAAAGTGAATGTGATGTATTGGGTACTGTTGACTAATTCATGAAGGGGTCAGGAATGGCGTGGCCCAAGTTTTCACTATCAAACTTTTGCTGTCAAGTGGTAGGGCCTGATTACATGGGGTTTACCGATGTGACTATGCTATACAGTGAGTTGTTAAAAGCTCAAGCATTGTGGGCCCGACAAAGTGTTGAAAATAATGAGTGTCATTAGTCGTGGGTTGATTTTTCTTCAGTATACATGAAGTATGGCATTGATACATGTAAAAGTGGTAGGGCCCGAATCAGTGGGTGTAGGCCTGCTCATCCAAGTACTATCACGCCATCATTAGCCTTTGACTGGAGTTTTGATATGCAATGAAGTCTTTGGTTTGAGGTGTTCATTGATCAGATTGGTGCTAAAGATTTACGCCACGCTATGGTGTACCATCGGTCTCGTGACCAAGGCCGATGTCAGTTTTAAGGTAATCGGTCTCAAAAAAATTTGGCTATTCAAAATTACATTGCTTTCATTTTAAACAGCTAGGGGGGCAATTGTTTGCACCTAAAAAATACATTTTTTAAAGTAAAATTAGTAGAGGCCGATTGGAATCTTTTTAATCGGACTCATGAGACTGATTGCAAAATTAATGACTGATTGGTTAAAAGTTGATCGGACTAACCACTAGTTGATCGGACTGATCACCAATCTCATCGGGCTGCCTTCACAAGTCCTCAGGCTGATCATCATTTAATCAGCCCGGCCTCATCTCATCAGTTAGGACCATTGTGGTTTTTATGTTCCATGAAGTCACTAGTTGGTTTAATAATATTCAATTATGGTGGGCCATCTTTAATGATGAACATCATGCTTGACCATTACATAATTTGGTCACTTTGTTTGACCAATTTGTAATTAGGGTCTTCATTTTACATTAATGTGATCGGGCAAGGTTGTTGGTATTTGGTCAATGGTTTCTTAAATAATGGCCACGTGGAAAGGTTGCATCAAAGCTTTAGATCAAAGCTTTTGATAAGTTGGCTTTAGCCTTGTTTTGTCATATATGGTTTCTTCCATCGGGCTTCAAGTGGTGTTTTTGCCCTCATAAGTTTAATCGTCCTTGACATGCATATATTTATGCCACAATGAAAAGTACATGGTAGGCCACCCCTTTTGGTTGGACTTCAATTTGACTGGTATATGTATGTTGCTTCACCAATTCGGGCTTGCACACAATTCAATCGGACTACCCATCTGCTTATGATGACAATGTGGGGCCTTAGTGTGTCATCAAGTCAAGGAAAAAGGTGAAGAGATGGACTACATATGGGAAGGATTTAAATTGATATTATCTTATAAGGCAACATATTATCAGTATTTTGGAAGATAATATTATCACAATGTTGATTTGAGAAGATAATATTATCTGATAAGGGAGATAATATTTTAAGATATTATTATATTTTGGGATATTATCAACAGGACATGGGATAATATTATTTGATAAAGGAAGTATATCTTTTACTTGAAAGCCAAGTCAGCCGAATCAAGCCACAAAAGGGACCACATTCAAGCTGCAAATATATATGCATATATATATATATATGTATATATATATTTGAAGATATGGAAGGCTTTATCAGTTTATGGAAATAATCTGGTAAATTATACCAGATTATTATTGATCAGATTTCCTACCCTATCTAGAAGACCTCGATGGCCGCTATAAATTAACAGGCAGGCCAGGCTATCAATTCACCCCACGTCACTTCGACAAACCGCATTCTAAACAGCATCCCAATGCATTCTTAGCATTCTTTTTTATTTTTCTTAGGCTTTCTTAGCATTTAAATTACATCCTTGTAATTTTCTCTTCCTTATTTCAATTAAATAAAAATGCTCTTTTATTTAATTTCTCTTGCTTGTCTTCATCACTTGCTAGACTTGTGTGCTTCAACACTGTCTAGGGACCTTAGGCCAAGGGTACTTTCCTACTTGGCCATCACAATCGTTTGATAGAAGTCAGATTTCCAAACCTTGTGTATCACTCACACAAGTGACTTAGGAAATTTTGTTTTATTAGTTTGGGCCTACCTAGCAAGGCTCTGGCACGCCCGAATAAATATTATAGCAAACATAGACTAATTTGCATTTGCTCGGGCTGACAGATATTTTTAATCGGGCTACCTCATCAGCCCGAGTCATTATCATAGCCTGATGCCTTTTCATGTATCAATTGGAGTCATCACTTTATTGACCATCTCATATAATTTTGGTATCCTTAGTTGGCCTTCAGATAATTTTGGTCATCATGTTGGTCATTGTTAAGGCCACTTATACCTAGTATTCGGACTGATAGTGATACAAAGTCAGACTAATGAGTTTAGTGTAGTGCCCGAATATCAAGAGTGGTGAGCCACGTACTGTCCTAAACCTCATCTAGCCATTTAACAAATCCATCACTGGTGGGATACGTACAAGTTGGCCACGTCAAAACAATGGCGTGAATACACGATGGGCCACCTATTGGGCCTATGACTATTTAAGTTTAGGCATGACAAATACATTCAGGCAAAGGAGCTGAGCATGAAAATGGTAAGTCACGTGGCTACCCCTGCCTTAATTTGGTTTTGTAATTCAGACTAATCCAATTCGAACTGATGCATATACCATCGGGCTGACTGATATTTTGTCTGCCATTTGGAAAAGTATATGATGGGGGCCACGTATAAGAAGTATATTACCCTATAATTCTCAATGTGATAATATTTATAGATTTAGGAATGTTCTCTTATTTTGGTAAGATAATATATTTGGAGATTATCACATATGGGGAACATTATCACATATGGAAGATATTATCAAACTTTGGAAAGATGATTTCAAATATTATGGAAGTTATCTCTTACTTGGAGGGGAAGTCATACGCATAAAGATCAAATTCGGTCCACATTCAAGATATATGTGAATATATTAAACAATCAAGAAAACAACAAAGGGAAAAGAGAAAAGAGAGCTAGAGTTTCTTATTACATGAAAACTGAAGGAATGAATACAATAGAAAAGAATAGACAATAATAGTATATCTAGGTTCATAGTATTACCCTAATAGAAAGTAAAAGACTAAATTACCCTAAAGCTAATAAAAGTAATAATCTGATAGCTAACTCTAATACCACCCCCCCTCAAACTCAAGACACTGTAGCTAGAAGCATAGAGAGTTTACTAACTAAAAAATGAAAATGCTGAATCAGGTGGGACTTTGTAAACAAATTAGCAATCTGCTCAGAAGAAGAAACAAATTAGCAATCTGCTCAGAAGAAGAAACAAAAGGCAAAGTGATAGATCCATGCTTAAGGTGATGACGAGTAATGTGACAATCAATCTCTACATGCTTGGTCCTCTAATGGAAAACTGAATTGTGAGCAATCTGAATAGCACTCTTATTATCAAAATACATAGGTGAAGGGTAAGGAAGGGAGACACCCATATCTATAAGTAACCGGCGTAACCAAATAACCTCACGCGTAGTCGAAGCCATAGCACGATACTCAGCTTCTGTAGAAGACACATCAACAACATCTTGCTTCTTGCTCTTCTAAGAAATGAGAGAATCACCCAAAAATATACAATATCCAGTAACAGACTTGCGATCTGTAGGATCACCGGCCCAATCAACATCAGAGTATGCACGCAGCTCCAAGGAAGAAGATGACGAAAGTAAAAGACTTTGAAACCGAGTGCCTCTCAAGTACCTCAAAATACAATGAACAGCAGACCAATGAACTGTAGTAGGGGAAGTAACAAACTGATTAACAACATAAACAACATAAGTAATATCTGGACGAGTAATAGTAAGATAAACCAAGCTACCAACAATAGTGCAATATAAGGTTGGATCGGGCAAAGGAACGCCACCAGAAGGGGAAAGACGAACATTAAGCTCCAAAGGGGTATCAACAATCTTATGATCAGTGAGGCGAGCACGCTCAAGAATGTCACCTATATACTTAGACTGAGAAAGAAGATAAATTTTTGGAGAAAGGACTACTTCAATCCCCAAAAAATAACGTAGTGGGCCTACGTCCTTCATTTCAAAACAACGAGCTAATTCAGACTTCAACACTGCAATCCCATCAACATCATCACCAGTAATAATCATGTCATCAACATACAAAGAAATCATAATACGACCAACAGTGGTACACCTGATAAAGAGAGCTGAAACATACTCACTAGGGGAAAACCCAATGAGTTAATCACAGTGGAAAACTTTTCAAACCAAGCTCGAGGGGCTTGTTTAAGACCATATAAGGCTTTCTTAAGCCTGTAAACTTTACCAGGACCATGAGGAACACCCGGAGGAGGAAGCATTTAAACCTCCTCTTGGAGGTCTCCATTCAAGAAAGCACTTTTAACATCCATCTGAGTTATATGCCACTAACGAACAGAAGCGACTGCAATAAGAGTACATACAATAGTCATTTTAGCAACAACAACAAAAGTCTCCTCGTAATCTATACCATACTGTTGGGAAAAACCCTTGGCAACCAATCTTGCTTTGTACCGCTCAACTGGCCCATTTGACTTGGTTTTGATTTTATAAACCCAACGAACCAATAGTGCACTTACCAGAAGGTAAGGGAACCAAACTCCAAGTGTTTGTCTCATATAATGCAGAGAGTTCCTCTGCCATAGCCTGCTGCCAAAGAGGATCAAGAGCTGCCTCTTTATAGGACAGAGGCTCAGAGAGATCATGAACTGAAGCTAAAAAAGAAGCAAAAGAATCCGAATAACAAGAAAAAATAAAATCAGGTGATTGAGTGGACTTATGAGTATGAACATGATAGCGAGGAGGTTCCAGAGCCTCAGCAGGTACTTGGGTGGCCTCTGGAAGGGAGGTAGTATTAGGCGGCAAGGTACCAGTATCAGCAGAAGTAGAACCATAAAGTGAGACAATATCAGTGGTGCATGGGGCTCGAGAGGGCACACTATCGGCATCATCAGAGAATGGGTTAAGATGGATGAGATCAGATTTAGTCACCTTATGATGATTATCAGGAATAGAAAAGAAGGGTATGTGCTCGAGAAACACAACATGATGAGAGACATATAGTTTCTTAGTAACTAGGTCAAAGCAACGACATCCCTTCTGACCCTCACCATAACCTAGAAACACACAAATAGCAGACTTTGGTGACAATTTGGTACGCTCTACACGAGGTCGAAGGACAAAACAAGTACAACCAAACACCTTTAAGGAAGAATAATCAGGAGATGCCCATACAATTTTTTAAAAGGTGACAGACCTGAGAAGTGAGAGGACAAAATTTTATTAATTAGATTAACAGCAGTAAGGACAACCTCTCCCCAAAAATCACTAGGAACATATGCAGATAATAAAAGAGAGCGAGCAGTTTCAACAATATGCCGATGTTTCCTTTCAGCAACACCATTTTGCTCAGGAGTGTCTGTATAAGAGGACTGGTGAATAGTTCCATCTAAAGCAAGCAACTCGCAAAATTTATTATAGGTATACTCTCCACCTAAATCACATCTAAAACATTTGATGACAGCAGAATGTTGAGTTTTGACAAAAGCACGATATTTTAAATATCAAAGAAGTCTGAAAGACATTTCATAAGATAAACCCAACAATAAAGAGTGCAATCATCAATAAATGATACATAATATCGAGACCCCCCTCTTGTAGTAATAGGAGAGGGTCCCCACACATCAGAATGAACTAAATCAAATGGTGCAAGAGAAAAAGAAATACTTCTATTAAAAGGTAAAGCTGAAAATTTTGCCAGTTTACAACCACTACAATCAGAAATTTCATGAGCTTGTAAATCTCCTAATTTTCCTGTAGAAGCTAATATTTTAAACGAGAGGCTGAAACATGACTAAAGCGAGAATGACATAAATAAAAACTAGACGAAGAGGAACTCAAACGAAATGATGACAAGTCAAAACTAGAAGCTGCAACTACTGGTACATTGAGCTTATCCAAATGTATAATCCCCCTTGCCTACGACCTGTCCCAATTAGCGTCTGAGACTACGGATCCTGCACATGACAAAAAGTAGAAGAAAAAGAGACTAAGTAACCTATATCACAAAGCTGACCAACAAAAATAAGATTCATAATAAGTTTGGGAATGTGGTAAACACTAGAGAGAGATACATGAGGTATTATAATAGACCCAACACCTGTTAATGGCATGGGAGTACCATCAGTAGTCATAACAGGCAAAGAGGAACCAGGACATAAGGATGTAAAAGACGACAAGTCAGGTGACATATGATTAGAAGCTCCAGAGTCTAAGACCCAAATACCTGAGGACATACCTGAAGACATACCTAGTGAAGAGGTGGCCATAGCATGTGGCTGTGTGGCAAGGAACTTCTAAAATTGCTCAATAATGGAGGTCATGGACGGAGTGGATGGGGAAGGGGAACCGGGTCCAAATGAGTTTGATGATGGTACAACTGTGCTGCAGTTTTAGGTTGTGGAGGCCTATACGAATGCTGCTGAGATTAGTTCTCAGATTTCCAATGAGAAGGTTGAGGTTGCTGTTGTTGTGGTGGTCGACTATGTGAAGGCTGGTTACTGCTATTGGGCTGGTTTGCTCGACCCAACCTAGGACTCTGAGCCTTCCAATGACCCTTCTCTTTATAGTAGCTGCATACATCACTACCAACTCTCGAGTAAGGCTTATTCTGATTGTTGGACGGTGGTCGAAAAGGGGCTACTAAAACAGACGAAGTAGAGTCGGGGAGAATTCCCTTTCCAGACTGAGTCTTAAAATGTATTTCCTTGGCTACTAACTCATGGACAACAGAATCAACTGATGGAAGTGGGCTACGATGGAGAATAGACCCACGAAGGCCTCAAAATCATCATGTAGAGCCATCAAAAACTGAACCAGACGTTGTTCCTCCCTACTAGCGATATATGGTGCAAACACCCGCAATTCGGGCGACTCCATGACAGCCGACTGATCCCAAAGATCTGTCATTGTAGAATAGAACTCCTGAATACTCAAATTTTTTTGTTCACCTTTTCGCAAAATTAGACTATGTAAACAATTTAGCCAAATGATCCCACACCTCCTTTTCATATTCAAACTTGGCCAATTGTATATCGATCGGGGGAGCGATGGAGTTGTTGATCCAAGTAATGATTTTTGAATTGTTTGTTTCCCAAACATCTAGCAATTTTGAAAATATAGCAGGCTGTTCATTCGTAGGTTTACTAAAATCCCCATTGATATAACCCCACTTCTTCTTCCCCTTCAGAAAATTTTTCATCACATAATTCCAATATGCAAAATTCTTTCCATCAAGTTTAACACTAATCGCTTGAAGAGAATCATCACGTTTAATAGCCATTACGAAAATGAAGCAATTAAATAACACAAAACAAATGAACCAAAATCAAAGACAGATCCAAAAAACACAAAACAAATGAACCAGAATCAGTGACAGATCCAAAAATGAACGCAAATCAGTGCGAGATCCAAATACGAATCTGAATCAGAAAGAAATCCAAACACGAACCAGAATCATCTGCAAAAAACGTGGATGAGATTCAAATCTGCTCTGACACCATGTGAATATATTAAACAATCAAGAAAACAACAAAGGGAAAAGAGAAAAGAGAGCTATTCATATAACATGAAAACTGAATGAATGAATACAATAGAAAAGAAGAGACAATAATAGAATATCTAGGTACACAATATTATCCTAATAGAAAGTAAAAGGCTAAACTACCCTAATAGCTAACTCTAATAATATAAACACCTGTATATATATTATTCGATAATTATGGAAGTCAAGATCAGATTTTGGGAGATAAATATGGTATTTTTTACCAGATTATTATTCATCAGTTTATTTCCTGCTTTATCTCTCTATCAGTCAAGCCATTATAAATAAGTAGGTCGGCCAAGGAAGCTCTTCACTCCGCATCATCTCGATAAACCGCATTCAAACTGCATCCCAATGTATTCTTCAAAGAAGTCTTAGTTTAGGCAAATAAAAGCATTCTTTTATTTTCCTGGCTTTTTTACATTACTCTTGTAATCTCTTTTCCTTTAATTAAATGAAATATGCTTTTATTTAATTCCTTTTATTTTTCTTCATCACTTGCTAGAGTTGTGTGCTTCAACACTGTCTAGGGACCTTTAGGTGAGGGTACTTTCCTACTCACCTTTCACAATCGCCTTTTAGAAGTTAGATTATGAAACCTTGTGTATTACTCACACAAGTAGTTTTAGGAAATTTTGTGTTTTATAAATTTCAGTCCATGAATATTTTGAACATATTTCCTTGAGGAAACTCACCTTTAAGGAGTTGTTCAATTTTTTCGTGATCGATTTATTCTTTTTATTTTAAACCAATTAATTATTTGGCTTGGATTGATCTACATCCATGATAGCTGTGTGGATGTCATTAAAAATTGGCTGTGATTTGGTGGCTGCTTTTGCCCCAACATTATTATCAAAGAGGACTGAAAATTACTAAAGACCGAATCAAAAAATTAATTCGGTCAAAACAGTGTTATTCAGACTGAAATACCAGCCCAAGAAAAAGAAAAAATAAAGGGTGATGGGTTCAAAGTCGCACCAGTACAGGGCGAAGGCTTTTTAATAGATGAGGAAGTTTTCAGTCAAATGTTTCATTGCTTACATCAGCTAGCAACCCACATAATTATTTTAATCAGTATGGTGGGCCCGATGGAGGAAAGAACAGTTCCATAAAGAAGACCATTATGTTTGAGGTTATCTCCTAAAAAGCAAGCTAGTGAAGTGGGTTCCAATATATGACTTTGCATGGTCAAGGAGAACTGAGAAGTTTTGGGTGGCACTATTTGCAACGTGTGCTGATCAATTATGCATCCAAATATCTAATCCGGACCCACTTAACAAGATAAGTTACTGGCTGTGGAACAAGTCTGATGACATCGGGCTCCACATCTAATTGGGGCACACTTAAAACCGATGTTAAAAAGTTCATCAGGCCCTATGAGTCTCAAGCTTATTTGTGAAATCGGTCAGAAAAAGGAAAATTTGGCTATTAAAAAATTCTTTGTTTTTCATTTTTACACCCAGCGGGCAATTGTTTGCACCTAAAAAATACATTCTTTAAGTCAAAATTTGTATAAGCCGATAGGAATATTTTGATCGAACTTACAGACCAATTATATAAATAAAGGGTCAAGTGACTGGTTCAAAGTTGGTGGGGCCGGATGACTTTTAGACTGTCTTGCATTTGCTCGGGTTGACACATATTTTCAATCAGGCTACCTCATCAGCCCGAGTTATTATCATAGCCCGATGCCTTTCATATATCAATTGGAGTCATCACTTTATTGACCATCTCATAATTTTGGTATCCTTAGTTGGCCATCAGATAATTTTGGTCATCATGTTGGTCATTATTAAGGTCACTTATACCATGTATTCGGACTGATAGTGATACAAAGCAGACTGATGAGTTTAGTGTAGTGCCCGATTATCAAGAGTGGTGTGCCACATAGTGCCCTAACAACATTTTTCAATGTGAAATTTTACACAATTAGCAAAGCACAAAAATATCTCTTAAACAAAGCCTTACTAGAGAGGGATCAAATGCCCACAAACCATTTTCCACTCAAAACTAAAATTGTCCATACAAATCTTGACTATCTGAACCAAACAAGCCTTAAAGATCAAACTCAAACCTTACCTTCCACCATTGTTAGTTTGCTTTACTAAATAATTCACAACGTCACTTTTTTACGTCCACATCCCAAATCTTCAGCCATTAACATTAACAACATCATCAGTATCAAACTCCAAAACCTTCATCGATCACTATCATTATAGTCTCTGAACTCAATTCTCTTCAATTTCAAACTTTACAATGAATGACCAAACCCTCATAGATGCAGAAAATGGAAGGATTCCAGGAATGGGAGGCATCGTAAATCGGATGACTGGAAGATGCTGACCAGAATCGCGACCATGAATCGTCGTCGACTGCTGCCTCACCTACGTTGTCCCCCTCTATTTCCATAGAATCGTTCGAAAAGTGTTCTCTCTAGCTGTTGGCTTAGTAGAAATTTTTAGAGGGTATTTTGGTCCTTATATTGTTTATCTAAGTGGGTCAACGGATTTTTTTTTGATATGGGGAAGGGGGATGAGATTCGAACACCGAATCTATGCATTGGAGGGGACTTATATATGCCAAGCTCTTTGCCACTTGAGATATGCCAACCTATGTGTGGGTCAACGGATTTGATTTGGATATGTTTCATTTATGAGGGAGTTTTGGGAGTATAAAAAGGGTAAATTGTAAATTATACCCCTATAGCTTGAGAGTTGTGACAGTTTGGTTATTGTGGTTTCAAGTTTGGCAATTTACACCCTATAGTTTGAAAATTGTGCAAAATTCGCCCAATTACAAAAAAAAAAGGGCACAATGGGAATGTCACATTATTTTCAGCCAAAAATGAGCCCATGTGCAGGGGGCAAACCCAGGAGTGTAGTTCAGTGGGAGCAGGAGCTTATACGGGGGTTTGGAGGCAGCACCCCGACCCGATTTATTTATTTATTCATTATCATTACTTTTTTTTTTAGAAATAGTATAATTCTATGTGTTTTTTATTTTTATTTTTTTGTACAAACTAATCTATCTCGTAATTCTTTCACAAAAAATTTGTATTATAAGCTTAATTAGTTATTTATATTTACCAATTTCACTTTGATATTTGTGTGGCAGTCCGTGTCCAGCTTGAAACGTATCAGATTGTTTAAAAGATTACAAGGTATTATCATATGGTTTAAAAGACTATAAGATATTATCATATTATAAGCTTTAAGTGTAACAACCTGCATTTCATGTAAATTTAAATTGCATTCCCATATTTAATTTGTATTGACTGCTTTATTTAATTACATTTCTCATGTTCTAAATTTTATTCCTTGATTTATTTCAAGTTAAGATTTTTGTTGGGGTCAAATTGCGATTTAACAAATTTAGGAATACCTGTATTGAAGTTCAAATCTGTATTTCAAAACTGTGGGAATATCTTCTTTTAACTCAAACTGTATTTTTTATAAAACCAGAAAGTCATTTTTTTGCGTTAAAACAAATTTTTCTATATTTTGTAGTGGACACTGTGCTATGAAAATACCAGTTTATGTTTAAAACTGTCTGCGCCTTGTTAAACTTCCACAGATTATGGATTGGACGTAAAGAAAGAAAAGACAATTGCTTTATTTCCATTTAAGGAAAGCAATCATGTGATAAGGCTTTGTTTGGCAAACGAATCCATGGGTGTGTTGTAATGTGCCATAAACTTACCTTTCCCAAACACTATTACCTTGACCCCTACATCTCTATATTACCCCTTTAAAATCTAGAGATATATATGCGAATTGAATATCTATGTATGTGCTGAGTATTATGTATTTTAGTATATAAGACTTTGTTGAGTATGTTAGAATCAACTTGGAGCCCAAGTTCCCCTCTTAATTTTCTATTAATACTACACATCCACACACACTATCTATTTTACTTACACACTAAGAACCACAGAGAGAAAAGAGAGGGAGTTTGAGAGTTCAATTTCTGAGTTTATCTTAGAGAGAGAAAGCTTCAGTCCCCATAGCTAAAGCTTGGAGTTTGGATTATAATTCTTATTTCTTTCTCAACATCCTTTCAATCTCTAATCTCAGTGAGTATTTCTAACTCACTCAGAATGTGATTCACCCTTAATTTACTGTTTTGTGTAGTTGATTTGTAATCACCATTTGTGAGTTCACGTTTGGAGTTTCATAGCTTGAAAATCATAACTTTTCAAACTCAACCAAAATCTGTTTTTATAGATAATAATGAAAGATTGTAGTATAAATAGACTATGGTTAAAGTATTAAAGCTTAATTCGTTCATAGGAGAAAGTATATTAGAAATTAAGATTTGTCATCTTTTAGTTTTTCATTAAATTTGTGAGCTTCGTTTGGATTTATGTTAATTTGATTGTGGATTCATAATCCTTGCAAAAAATTGAAGAATTTCATATATTACATGTCCTATATACTTTTCGGATTGAAAATGGGTCAAAAAGACCTTGAAAATCTGAAATAGGGGAAGTTTCAGTGAAGAAGACGAAGACACTGCTTAAACTTGTGCGCGCGAGTGACCCCTCGCGCGAGTGGCCTGCGCGCGAGCTTCATGTTTTCTGGCAGATAGAAAAAGTTTTTATAATAAAATTGAAAAATGGGCATATCGCGCGAGCGGCCCGTGCGAGCGACCCCTCGCGTGAGCGGCCCGCGCGAGCGACTTTGGACAATTTTTGGTTTTTGCTTGTTTTATGTTAATGAACTGTTTGGGTGATGTTTTATGAACTTTTAAAGCTCTGTTTGGGAAATATGTTAAATCAGATTGGGTTTTGTTGAGTTTTGTTATGTTTGGACAGTAAAGAAAGATCATGGTTTCAATTCTTCTCATATATACGTTCCCAGTACTTTGTATGTTCCGTTTATAGTTACATGTCATTCATGTGGGGTCAATCGTACATTCATGGGGAGTAGTGGTCAGTGTGGAAAAAGAGTATGTGGTTGAGTTTGTGTGTGGACACTTCCTGGTAAGTGAGTACCAAAGTGTGTTGTGGTTGAGATTGCGGCTAGAGTGTCTTTTAAATGTGACAGTGGCAAAACTGGACACTCCCTGATGCCCATGGTAGCGTTAAAGTGTGTGACACCGACTTGGACATTCCCTGGCACCCATGGTAGTGCTAAAGTGTGCCCTACGGACACTCTCTGGTACCCAAGTCTGGATACTTTGTGATGTATTTGCGAGGCAGATTAGGTACTAAAGTGTAAGGCATTGGATATTCCCTGGCACCCCGTGCTAAAGTGTGAGGCAAACTGGACATTCCCTGGTACCCCTGTACTAAAGTGTGGTTATCTTAGCTTTTCAAAGATACTGGTGTGAGAGAGTTGGGTGTTGTGTCTGTCGAGAGAAAAGGTTGGTAAGATGAGAATGGTTGTGTCAGTCTCATGCATGGTCACATGTTTATGGATTAATTCCCATATTATTTCACCTGTTATTTAATGGAATTGTAAAACGAAAGAAAATGGTAAATGAGTATGTTTTACATTCAAAGTTATGTTTTTAACACTCACCAGCTTCTTGAAGCTGACGACGTTGATGCGTCCTGGACATTCGTGTCTAGGCTTTTCAGGTAATAATCAGGTCTGCCCGTATGACTACGCCAATTGAGTTCGACTATCGGGAAAGAAGAATGTTTAATCATTATATGCTTTAAGTTTATATGTTTTAAGTTATGAACTGGTTTGTTATAAGGATGATTGTAACAGACAATAGATATTTTTTTTTGATTTAAGGCGGTTTGTGCCTTTAGAGACCCCGTGCTGTAATAACTATTAAGTTAGAAATATATTTATATGCCTTGATTGCTCTGCTCTGATTTATATTGTTTATTTGCTATTCGACGTTTGGGATGGAATCGATCCTTCAAACTGTCGCAATCTACGGGTCCATAAAGGAAATTAAACGCTTTCCTTATTTATGCTACGTCGGGGCGTGACATTAAGTGTATCAAATTGTTTAAAAGATTATAAGTTGTTTATGGGATAGATTAATTTGTACAAAAGAATCACATAGAATTATACTATTTCTACCCATAAAAATAAATAAATAAATAGATAAATAAATCGGGTAGTGGCACTGCCCTAGAATGCCTGCATAAGCTTCTGCTCCCACTGAACTACACTCTTGAGTCCACCCCTACACATGGGGTCATTTTGGGCTAGAAATAATGTGATATTCTTGTGAGGGATGTATACTAAAAGCCATGCCTTATGTAGTTAATTTATTATTTTAATAAAATCAGTTATTCCATTTTTATGAGAATCTGTGTGGGCAATGTTTGTGTTATATTACTTATTTAATATTATGCATGTGTGTCTCTCATTCTACATAGTAGGTGGTTTGGTGTGTAGAGTTCGGCTTACACACTGAAGATCAGACCACCAAATATTGTAGAATGTAAGATTTTGGTTTATAGTCTTAGATGGGATTGGACACACCATCGGTAGGATTGCAGCATGGTGTTGTAGTAGGTTTGTCTTGACTGCGGGAAACGGTACAGTTTCAACTCACTATGCTGGTACACTTTGTGTATTAAACAGGACCGACTTGGGGTAATTATCTTTATACTGACTTGTAAGATAATTAATACCTCATGGCTATTATGAGTGCTTATGCTCTAAATCCTAAGTTAGTTTATAGACACGTACATTTGATATTTACACTTTGATCCCTAAAAGGGTGAGATCCTTAAATGGGTCAATATCTCATTGGATTGGGTGGCAATATTTATTGTGTGGTGGATATTAATTAATGATGGAATCCATGTCTCAATTTTGGGATTGATGATATCCCCTTGAGAAAGCTTATAAGTTTTGATTATGTCAAACCCTGCAGGTGGATTTTGTATCCGACATATCAGATAAGTTAAACAGAGGATCTCAAGGAATTTTAAGAGATTAATTAAATATGATTGTCAGTAATTATATTTAATTAATGGATATCTGTAATCTTAACGTAGGGAGATAATAAGCATTTAATAACATGGAGCTCGAAATATATTTTTGAGATAAGGGTAGGAGTGCAATTATAATTCTTTAGTGGTATGAATTATAATTTATGGAAATAGGAATCTGATTCAGTTTGAATTAGGGTTTCCTAATTCCATAAGGAAGCCTATTCCTTATTGACTTCTTATGGTCCCTATCGTAGCCTATATATATGCTGCCTTGGCTCTTCTCTCAGGTTGCATGATTTCACATTCTAAGCTTCCCTTGACCTCCTAGCTTTCTTCTAGAAGGGTTTCCACCAAACCCTAGTCTCTGTGAGCATTCAAGAGACATAGGAGTGAAGATCGCTAGCGTCGAACAACACTCACTAAAAGAACTTCGGACTGCTCGATACTGATCTAAAGTTGCTGAATTTTTTACACGACGTTCCTGACGTCGAGACGGAGCTGCTGTAAAAAATTGAAGTAAATCGGAGGTCGTTTAGTCCTCCTGACGAACACATCTTTGTCGGATCAATGTGATCGGGATTGAATCGTCACAGCAATCAAAGAGAGTGTTATAACTGGGATTAGAAAATAGAACGTAAAGAGGGAAGAGCAGAAAGCATAAAGGATTTCGAAAGAGCCTACACTCAGTTCGATATTCTGGCAGCAAAGGAATACGGTAGAAGATCGTGAGCTGTTATCGAGCCCGTGTTCTCGATTCGTCTACTACAGCAATCCGTTTTTGCAGTTCAAGGTAACCCTAGTTTCCGCCCTTGTAGGGTTATTGTAGCTCTCACCTAAATTTTTTGCAGTACCAACTTATACGCACTGTCAACGGATTCTGGGAACGCAGTTTCCTAACAATTCTGCCCTTTCTTATTTTGTAATTGGGTGGATTTTGCACAAATTTTAAACTATAGGGTGTAAATTGCCAAAATTGAACTCACAGGGACCGAACTGTCACAACAATCAAACTACAGGAGTGTAATTTTCAATTTACCCTATAAAAACGGGAAGGAGCTTAAACTTATGTAATAAAAAATAAGGTATTTTTTTACTAAAATTCTAAAAATACTTCGGTATCAGGTAATTATGGCAAAGTTTAATTTTAGGCCCTACATTTTCGATTGAAACACTTTGGGCCCTCAATTTATAAACTTGTTTCAATTAAGGACAATCGTTAACGGCGTTAAACAAGTATAACAGAATAAACCACATGGAGGGACCAAATTGAAACTTTGCTATAATTACATGGCCCAAAGTGAAACTTCGCTATAAGGACAGGGCCCAACGTGAAAGTCCATGAGATCCATTTTTTTATACTTTTTTTTTCTCAAGTTTGTAAATTGAAGGTCCAAAGTGTTGTAATTGAAAATATAGGGCCCAAGTAAAATTTCGCTATAAGTATAGGATTCCAAATTGCATTTGACCCGAACATATATGCAGACTAGGATTTGCATGTGCTTGTGAAAATACGTGGTGGTGGTTTATGACTGCGACGGTAGATGGTTGTGGTGTTTGGTCCTTTAGAGAGACAAAATGAGAGAGTGAAGTATGAGTGATAGACTGTGTGACTAATTCTAGTCTCTCTATCCTTTGGAATGGTCAATCTCTTGAAGCCATCACTCCTAAGAGAGAGCTTAGACGAGGGGATTCTCTATCCCCTATCGTTTAGTCATTTGCATGGAAAGAGTATCTCATATAATCTGTGATCGGGTCAACACAGATAGATGGAAAGGTATAAGGTCTAAAAAAAATGGCCCCCGTATCTCCCATTTATTTTTTGCAGACGACCTTATTTTTTTTTCTAATGCTTCCAAAGATCAATGTGAGATTATCATGGAACTTAATAACTTATGTGCCCTCTCAGGACAGTGTGAATCTTGCTATGTCCAAGTTGTTTCTCTCCCCTGATATCCCTACAAATAAGGCCAGGAATATTAGTAGATGTTGCAACATTAATTTGACCGGTAACCTTGGAAAGTACCTGGGAGTTCCTATACTCCACTCGAGGGCATCTAAAAATGTTTTGCTGATACTATTTCCAAAATTGAAGCTAAGATATCTAATTGGAAGAATATACTGTTGACTATAGCAGGTAGAGCTACGCTCATTCAAGCTGTCACTTCTGTTAATCCTAACTTTTATGTAGATGAATCTCCTTCCATCTTCAATCTGTGATAACATTGATAAGCTTAATGGGAATTTTCTTTGGTGTGATACAAAAAATGATAAGAAAACAATCCATATGTGTGCTGTGTACCTATACAAGGATGTATCGATTAGGCATCGATCTTCTCAGGGACATAGCATCGAAATAATACAAACGAAAAGGTATACTATCAATCTATATCCACAAGTATGGGTGTGTTTGATAAAACTACAAATTAAGTACTGAAAATTAAGTGTTGAATTTTAAGTACTGAAAATTTTAAGCAATTGAATTTGCAGTACAAAAAAAGTGTATTCAATAATGAAATAGACTGCATTCAGTGATTATTTTCAGTAAAAAAATTTCACTTAAAGTTTCAGTGGGATTTTGGCTTCTTTTTCAATTAGGTGGTACGTTATCAAACGCACTGAAAAAAATAAGTGCTGAAACTTTTCATTTTCAGCACTTAATTGGGTTATCAAATACACCTATTTCAAAATCAGAAAGCGATAACAAGACAGACATCAATGATAACTCAAAAGGTGATCGTTCATAGATACTCAAAAGATGTACAATGTAGTACACACTAGTCAAACTGTGTACAACCTAGTACATGAACCAATACATATCCGGATATAAACTATCTATAAGACCACTACTAGTGGCTAACTATTTATACAAAAAGACTACGGTTAGTAGTTATCACTAAAATCATCAAAAGTGGATAACATGTCCTGTCAGAAAGAAAAAAAATCTAAATCCTAGGGATCTATTCCCAAAAATCCTCTATATCTGACTCATATGGCGAAACTGCATCCTCTAGAACCACTGAAGCGCATTGACTGTAATCTCCACCATAGCCTCATCAAGATCATCTATCATTATCCCATCATCAAACTCTCCCATATCATCCACTGCAAGCTCCACTGCCAATCTACATATAGAGTTTTTGAAAACTTAATCACTAAGTTTCAGAGTTAATTTAGGGATTTCAAGGCTTAAAATATGGCTAAAATGGTCAATTCAGCGTCAAATTATAAAAATCCCTTAATTGGCAGTAGAGCTTGCAGCGGATGTTATGGAAGAGTTCGATGATGGGATGATGATGGATGATCTTGGCGAGCTATGGAGGATATTCTAGCCGATGCGCTTCCAATGGTTCCAGAGGATGTAGTTCCACTATACGAGTCAGATATGGAGGATTTTTGGGACAAGATCCCTAGAATTTGGATTTGTAATACCCATAAAATTTCCCTATAATAAAATGAACTCCCGTAATTTGTTGGTATTTCTGGCATTATATATATTATACATATTAAAAAATAGTTAACTTAGACAGTAATTTAAAGACTCGGACTGACTTCGTCACGCAAACCCGTAAAATCTGTATCGAACTTAGACTGTATGGCACAATGATCCAAAACAAGATAAGATCGTACAAAAATGGAAATATAAGTACAACCTAGGATGCCTATAGTACCACCTAAACTAACTAATACCCATTGTGTAAATCTTTTCCCCCAAACACCCCCTTAACCCACCAGGTATTCTTTTCCACCACCCCCGAGCCTTCCCACTACACATTGAATCTTCGCCACCACCCTCAACCGTCGTACCTTTCCTCTCCCAAGGACACTCCCCTCAATACCTTTCAATCTCTTTCAAACTAGTCATGGCAAGATCTACAAATCTGCATGAGTATTGTGTATACACATGAGTGTTTGTATATATAGGACCATTGAGGGAGAAGAGAGAGAGAGAGAGAGAGAGAGAGAGAGAGAGAGAGAGAGAGAGAGAGAGATATGGGTGGAGAAGGAAAAGAAAACAAACACAACGCCCCACTCACCCACTTCCCTTCCCACTCTTTGTCTCACAAGCCACACACACACAAACACATGAGAGAAAGAGGACGCAGAGGAGAGAGAGAGAGAGACTGATCGAAAAAGGAGAAGGAGAAGGAGAAGAAAGAGGACCCGAGACTGAGGTATAACCCCTACCCCTGTCTGTTTTATTTTTTTAAGCTATTAGACACCTGACACTCACACCCAGACCCCCATGCATGACACAAACAGAGCCTAAGAATCTCAGTGTACTCCGGCCACCATGGAAGCTCAAGCTTGAGAGCTTGATTTTTCAACTCTCACAAACAACCCCTAAGCTACGCCATTGTGACCCCCTTAGTACCCCCCTTGAGCAGGTTTTGATATGGACGAAGTTTAAATGGTCATGTAGGCCATTATTCTCCAAAAACCCGAAAAGAATAATGGGTTCGTAAGGACCCTAAACGAGACAACTAGAAACCTAGCTCATAGTATGTTATAGAGGATGGAATTCCACTCCTTTTGGTGTTGGTTTGAATGATTTACATGGAGAGGATGAAAAGTTATAGCCATTTGAAGTTTCCTGGCCAAATCGTGGGCTGTCGAAGGCGGGTCAGCTCACCGGAGAAAACCTGACCCATTTTGATTCGGGTTATAACATATTTAATTTGGGTCAGGTCAGGTAATAATAAGGGTAGGGTCTATATGTGTGTATATGGGTAGAGTTTGAATTGGGTCGGGCTCATTTTAAAAACCCATGAGGCCACTTAATGAAACGACATCATTTCATTTCAGATCGTACCAGATCCATTTGGGTCGGGTACGGGTCGGGTTCGGGTAAACCCGATGGTATTCGGGTTGGATTAATTCATTAGTATATATGGTTAACCCATTTAGCTATGGGTCCGTTCTAGCTGACCCGCAATCTGTATTAGTTTTTAATTAGTTTTACAAATGTGTTTTATTAATAAAATAGATGTAATATGTTTATTAATTGTTTTAAATTACGTAAAAAAATTAGTTTTAATGCTATCTAAAGTCTGGAATATTCTAATTTAACATTTATAATATTATGAAATTATACGTATATATATTCTATTTATTATTTATCTTATTTTGAATAAATTATAATTATTAGCTTTATTCCCATAAATAAATATATGTTATTGGTAAATGGTTTTAAATTACTTAAAAATAGTTTCAAATCCCAAAATTTAGTTTTAAATATTCTAGAATATTATAATACTCTTATATTATGCTATTATATTGTATTAAGTATATGATATACTTATTATTAATAATAAGCATTAGTTTAAATTAAAATAATTAGGTAATAAATACCTAATGACCACTTTTAAAAATACAGGAAATTATATGAAGTACCCTAAGGCCTAATGCCTTCGTTTTATAAATTATTATTTATAAAACTCAAACTTCAATATTTTTAATTCATTTATAAAGAACCCGTTTGGTTGTCTCGTAATTCATTTAAATACTAAACGAACTCCGAAAATTACGAGAAAAAAATACTACTAGCATATTTTAAGGTCTAGTATTTAATAAAAATATATCCAAGAACCAAATGTCTTCCTAAAATATACTTTGTAATTATAGGACTCCATAGACTATAATTATGTAATTAGGACTTCGATAATTTATAATAAATAAACTGTAACTTAGAAAAATACACGGTAAATTCCTAAATTCCTAGAATGACGTATGGATCTAATTTATTAAGTTTAGTAACTTTTTGACTCAGTCAAAAAATACAGCTTACTGTTAGCACCCACACTGGTATAAGGAACCTAGCCTCTTATATGATAGACTCTGATTTGAGTTTAGTCAATGGCGTTAGACTCAGAATGATGTCAGGATCATCATGTTGAGGTTTAGGAACTCATCCAGCACAATTACTATTATGCCCTTGTTAATAGTACGCATGTTAATCACCATTCTATGTATTGATATGAATTGTAGGGACCGAAGCTATACTTGTATTCGCAAACTCGCATCGAGGTGAGTTATCCTAACTCACTTGGTATATTATAGAAATACTCCAGGTGTATTATATGAATATCCCGTGTGTCCTGTGTGGACATATTTGATGAGCATTATATGCGCGTAAGTTAAGATTTACTACTTATATAGAAATGCATGTTTAGATAACTATACTCCATGCTTAATTGATAATTGTTGTTATGATTCATGCTTATTACGTTCTATGTCATACACTCACATGAACACTCGCATGAATGTAGTCGAGTCATGATGTCAAAGTTGACGTCTGTATGGTTGGTCGAGGAGACTAACCTAATTATATTATCACACATGTTTGAGTGGACTGCGGAGGCCCGAGTAGCATAGTCAAATCAATGGGAACAACGATAAATGCTATTGGTCCCTGTTAGGCGATGATAGCAAGAAGTACCCATTTGAATTGATGAAGTTAATCATGAGTTGGTGGTATATAGCTATTAGGCCCTATTAGGTGACGATAGCAAAATATCCATCTAGATCTTAAATACAATAGTTATCAATCATAATGCTATTGGGCCCTGCTAGGCGATGATAGCGCTGTAACTATTCTATTCTTCAGGCAAGGTCACGAGGACCTAAGAGTAAAGTTATTACATCCTTTTTAAACCAAAACTACTATTGGGCTCTGCTAGGCGACGATAGCAACATGATTATTCTACTCTAAGCTAACGACGTTACACTGGTAATGTAACAAGTCACATGAGTCAGTAATGGTGTTTGGGTAAAGTCGAATATATCGACACTGCATTGTGTTGTCACTATCTCACTCATACTATCATGTTATATACTTATCAAATATCTAGTTCAAAATATTTGTTTTACTTATATAATATTGCTTGTATTTGGAGTGATCGATTCGACCAACTCACTTAGCCTCAAAAGCTAACGGCTTTACTGCCCCTGGACATATTACGTCTAGGTTATAATGAAGAAGGCCATCCAAGTAATTATGAAGAAGAGTATCTCAATCCTCAAGAGGGGGACTATCAGGAAAGTTACCCTGAGGGGGAGAAGAGTATGCTGATGAAGGGCATGGATATGCCAGCTGAAAATAAGAATCTAGTCTATTATCATATTAGGATTTCCTTTACGCTTTAGAAACTATCTTTTTTCTGATGTAATAATTTAAGTGGCATCAGTCGCCCAAACTTATATTTTGTGGTTTTCATTTGGAATTGTTGTAATAGCCTAGTAGCGAAACACTTAAAGTTCCCCCATGAATGCCATTAGACATTTTACAATTTTTTCTTATGTTATAACCATGTTAAAATACTTGCAAGGATAGATCAGTCTTATGTAACTAGCCATGGCTCACGAATCCGGAATTTTTTTTATTTCCCTCTAATTTTTACTATGCCTAGAAGCTATCTATGATGCTGAGATCATCAAGAAGGTCCCTGATGAGATGATTAAGTTACTCAAGGACCCTAAAGATTTCCAAATGATGTACACCAGTGCCTATCGGATTCTCCCACTCCCTCCAGTATTTTCCCAACAACCCCCTCCTTTCCAAGGAGTACCTATGGATCAGACACAATTCCAACAACTAGGCTACTATGTCAATGACGACTTTGGGGAACACATGATTTACGCCGACGACATCAAAACAATCAATCTCGAGGGATTCCTAAAAAATGTAAAACTAAAAGCTCTTCAACGCCTTCGAGGCGGGTTGAGATTCTAGCACCATGTGTTCTTTATCTTTGGCCCTCACTGAATTCAAGTTGAGGCCATTCATACTGCATATACCCAAGGGTTAATGCACAGAGAGATAAGGAGATTAGCAATGGATGGCAACATCTTCCAATCATTATTGAACCTTATATTACAAGAACCATCACTCTACCCAGAAGACAACCTTGTCTTGACACCTGTTGATACTGCTGATCGGTCGATACTGCTCGGTCTGGACCCACATCTCGGGATCACGAGGCAGACTCATCCCCCACTGGGTGCGGCCCAAGCCCGCGCCGTGACTTACTCTACAAGATTGCTGAAAGTTCCCTAACACAGTCAGAAGACTAATAGAAATAATTTTCTTAACCACTTAGGAAACTTCCATGATTTATACCGATTACTGGTATTCGGATTAGGTTTCCTTATCTGTGATTTACCTTGTACAAGTGGTCTCTTGGATCTATGAAAGAGGTCACTCAACCCCATTAAGGGAATCACATTCTTATCTCACTAGAATAACACCAATCACTCATATGCATATACCCGATCGGTTCTCTAATAATGCCACCATCTTTGGTGGTTCACCAAAGGCCACCGGTGATTTGTTAGTGAACACGCTCTGATGCACCCGTGGATGTAGGCCGCCTAGTTAACGGGGCCGAACCACATACAAATTCCTTGTCTCATTCTCTCTAAATTATTCTTCTAGTTCTTGCCCAAATTTTGGCATCATCAGTTTGGCGTCGTTTGTGGGAACCCGAAAAACTCTCTCAGAAAAACAAATCTTTGACTGATCAACATGCCATCGAAGAAGGGTAAGAAGATTGCTGCTCTAGCAGGTCAGATAGATCACAGGTCGGGCATCATCAGTTTCTCTCTAAATTATTCTTCTAGTTCTTGCCCAAATTTTGGCATCATCAGTTTGGCGCCGTTTGTGGGAACCCGAAAAACTCTCTCAGAAAAACAAATCTTTGACTGATCAACATGCCATCGAAGAAGGGTAAGAAGATTGCTGCTCTAGCAGGTCAGATAGATCACAGGTCAGGCAACCGGCTGCTTTCATAACCTCCGAGCAGATTACCGCAGCTCTTGCGCAACTCCTGGAAGGCCAGTTGCAAACTTAGCAGTAGATCGAAGCACTGCTGGCCCATCAAGAAAAGCTCCCTCAAATTGAAAATCAGCCCGAGAAGAGCGTGCACGACCGGGAGCCTGTACGGGTCTGAAGGCGTGCCCACACTGAGCCTGTATCCCCACCTGCTTTGGGTCGGTTCAGGAACGATGAGTGTTGACAGGCTCCCGAGAGGACTCAACAACGTCCCCGGGCCAACCCACGCCGGGCAGCGGACGCTAGAGAAATCATCAACAGCAAACGCGCTGCCAGAGGGGATGAGTAAGGGCAAATGGCCTAGGATTCTGCCAAAGACCCCTCGACCATGAGCCGTAGAGATCTTAGGTACACGATTGCCCGGAGTGGAAGCCGGGTCCCATCCCCAAGGATAGCACACTTTGAGAAAGAGGCCTCATCGTCTGACCCGACATACCATTCAGACACGGAGCAGAAGATTGGTCGGAAAGATGTCAAGGCCCAGATCGAGAACCTGCATAAGCAAATTGAGAAGTTGGGCCGTAAGCCGCACCATGATCACATCAATATAGAAACCGAGTCTTCCTTTACCATCCGGGTCACAGGATTCCCCATCCCGTAAAAGTTTAAACCACTGCATCTCGATTCTTATGACAGTTTGTGAAGCCCGGTGACTCATGTCTGGACTTATAAGGCCCAGATGGCGCTGGTCACCACCACCAATAAACTACTGTGCTTGGCCTTTTCTAGCACTCTTAAAGGGCCGGTCACACAGTGGTTCCATGCTCTCAAGCCCCAAATGATCGATAATTTTAAGGCACGCAGCAAGGTCATTATCAGCCAGTTTGTGGGGATGCTCGAACGGTCACAGTCGAACACCCAACTGCTGACCGTCAAGCAGCACAAGGAAGAATCCTTGAAGGATTACATTGACCGTTTTAACCAACATAGGCTCCAGATCCGCCACTTAAACAAAACAGTTGCTATCATAGGCTTTTGCTCGGGAGTTCAGCACACCAAGGTTATTACGTCATTCCACCATGACTTCGTGACAACCTTGGTTGAGCTCTTCGAGAGGGTTGGGAAGTACATCAACACGGAGAAGCTTCTAAAGTCTAAGCGTGCATGCTTTGTGGGAGATGAGTCCTTGAGATCCAAACGCAAATGCGAAGGCCCCGAGAAGGGCTTGGAAAAGAAGCCAAAGCAGGATCAGCATAGAGGCGGTTAGGATCGGGCCCCGATTAACTTCACACCTCTTTCCCATCCTATCCACAACGTTATGGCTGCCGCCAAGACCTAGAGGCTCCTCCAATAGCCAACAAAGCTAAAGAGCCCACTCGGGAAGAGAAACCGGGATAAGTTTTGCCGAGACCATAAAGACTATGGTCATGATACAGAAGGCTGCTTCAAGCTCAAGATTGCTATTGAGAAGATGATTAAACAGGGTCACCTCGCCGAGTTTGTCGTGACTAATAGGAAACCTCGGCCTGATACCCGAGCTCCCGAGCAGCCACGACCCCTCGGGCAAATCAACGTGATCTTCAGAGGAACTTCAGGCAGAGGGGATTCACATTAGGCTAGGAAGAGGCATGCTTGGGCATCCTGATCGGATGTTTGGCATGTCCAATCTGCTAGCTCCCCATTGACCGACATGCTGACGTTCTCATCCGATGATGTAAAGGACCTGCACTGCCCCCATAATGATCCGCTAGTGGTTACACTAGCCATAGCAAATTGTATGGTCAAGAGGGTGTTAGTGGACCCGGGAAGCTCCTCTGATATCTTGTTCATCTCAACTTTCGATTAGTTTGGTATATCAAGGGATTGGGTCTGACTCGTAGCCACTCCCCTGGTAGGGTTCAACGGATCTAGTACCCAACCACTTGGTACAATCGAGTTCCCAGTTCTCATGGGGACCTACCCCCAGCAAGTCTCTGTACTGGCAAACTTTATGGTAGTAGAAGCCCCGTCCACATACAATGTTATCTTAGGAAGGCGGACTCTCAATAAGGCCAAGGCAGTCGTATTAACATATATCCTAGTGATCAAGTTTCTAACCCCCCAGAGGCCCAGGAGCTTACGTAGAGACCAAGCCATTGCCTAGAGGTATTATGTCAACTCCTTGTGCAGAGAATTAATTACAGAGATGTTGAACATTTAGGAAATGGACCCGAGGCACATAAGGGATGGAGTTGGGCCGATAGGAGAATTGGAAAAGGTGATCCTGGACCCCCAACTCCCTGACTGGTCTTTCAGTATCAGCACTCTCTTAGAGCCGAGCCTCAGGGAGAAGCTAATCTAGTTTCTGTGATAGAGCCAGGACGTCTTCAAGGCACCATGAGGACATGCCTGGGATAGAACCCCCGGGTTATATCCCACCATCTTAATATCGACCCAGACTCTCGATCAGTCAAGTAGAAGAAGAGGGGAATGGCCCCTAAAAGGCAAGTAGCGGTGAGCGAGGAAATTGAAAAGCTCTTGAAGGCAAAGTCCGTCCGAGAGGTCCACTATTCTAACTAGTTGGCAAATGCGGTACTCGTCAAGAAAAGCAACGTGAAGTGGAGAATGTGTGTGGATTTCACTGACCTGAACAAGGCTTGTCCCAAGGATTGCTATCTGCTACCTAGGATAGACCTCCTTGTGGACTCCATGGTTGATCACTCACTTCTTTCATTCATGGACGCCTACTCGGGGTACAACCAGATTAGCATGTATCCCGAGGACGAAGAGAAAACTTCCTTCATCACAGACCAGGGAAGATATTGTTACAAGGTGATGCCCTTCGGCCTCAAAAACGCCATGGCAACTTATCAATGCCTGGTCAATTCCATGTTCAAAGACTTGATCAGGAAGTCAATGGAGGTATACGTCGACGATCTATTAGTCAAAAGCCGAGACAAGTTTGACCATTTTGAGCATTTGGTCCAGGCCTTCAGCATCTTAAAAAATTCTAGATGAGGTTGAACCCGACCAAGTGCATATTTACCGTCTCGTACAGCAAGTTCTTGGGACATATGGTTAGCCGGCGGGGAATTGAAGCAAACCTCTAAAAAATTTAGGTTATTATCAACATGCGATCACCCAGGTCAACTAAAGAAGTTCAAAGTTTAGCTGGATGGGTGGCGGCGCTGAACAGGTTCGTCTCCTGAGCCATCAACCGGTGTCTGCCATTCTTAAAAATCCTCCATAAATCATTTCAATGGTCGAAAGAGTGTAAGGAGGCGTTTCAGGATCTCAATAAATACCTGACATCGCCCCCTCTGCTCTCAACACCCGTACCAAAGGAGGAGTTGTTCTTGTACTTAGCGGTATCACCCTCAGCGGTAAGCTCGACACTCATCCTAGAGGAGTATAGGATACAATTCCTGATTTATTATACCTGCCGGCCACTCTAAGGCGTAGAAAGCTGATACTCCCGCATCAAGGAACTGGCCTTTGCCCTTATCACTTCTGCCTAGAGACTCTGCCCATACTTCTAGGCCCACGTCATTGTGGTCCTCACAGAATAGCCACTCTGTCGAATATTAAGCATGCCTGAGACATTCAGACGGCTTGTCAAGTGGGTATTGGAATTAGAAGAATTTGAAGTAGTCTATAGGCCACGGACAATAATCAAAGGACAAGCAGTGTTAAATTTTCTCGTTGAGTTCACGTATCCCGAAGATCCGGTCAAAGAGCTTGACCCACCTGCTCTACCGCCTGACCTACAGCCTGGTACCCCGACCTAGGTACTCTATGTAGACGGGTCCTCTAACAAACATGGTAGTGGAGCAGTTATCATCCTAACCACTCCCGATGGGATCACGCACTAAGGTTCGAATTCCGAGCCTCTAACAATGAGTCTGAGTACGAAGCCCTATTGGTTGGATTACAATTGGCCACCTCTATGGGTGCGCAGCAAGTCCATGGGTATAGCGACTCCCAGCTCATGGTCAATCAGGTAAATTAGGAGTACGAAGCTCGGGAAGACAACATGGTAGCTTACTTAGCCCTTGTCCGAACAGTTTCAAAGAAGCTTAAGGGATTCTCCGTCACACAGATCCCGAGGAAAGAGAACACAAGAGTCGACCGGTTAGCCTGCCTCGCCTTATCCTCCGAGTCAGACCTACCCGGGATAAGGATAGAATACTCCTAGTGTGGCCATCTTAGAAGGCATGGAGGACGAACCGATCTATTTAGGGCCTACCTGGATGGATCTGATCGTGACGTTCCTAACAACTAGTAGCTTACTAGACAAAAAAGAAGACGCCCGATGGGTAAAGTACCGGGCGGCCAGATACCACCTCATTGATGGCATTCTTTATAAAAGGAGATTCTCTATCCCGTGTCTTCAGTACATCCACCCTACGCAGGTCTGAGGAATATTTCATGAAATCCACGAAGGAGTGTGTGGAAGCCACGTTAGAGGTCAAGCACTCTCCTGAAAGGCCCTGCTGCAAGGCTATTATTGGCCGATGATGGCCAGAGATTCCCAAGAATGTGTCAAGCAGTGTGAAAAGTGTCAGAGGTATTCGCCCATAATCAACCGCTAGGGAGAGCTCCAGAAACCAATCCTCAGCCCCTAGCTATTCTCTTAGTGGGGCATTGATATTGTCGGTCCCCTCCCGATGGGAAAAGGACAAGTCAAGTTTGCGGTCATTGTCGTGGATTATTTTACCAAGTGGACAGAAGCCGAGCCCTTGGTAAAAATCACCGAGAAAAAGATGGAGAACTTCATCGAGAGAGACATCCTCATCCAGTTCAGCATCCCAAGGGTCCTGGTAAGTGACAACGATAGGCAGTTCGATACCTTGGTGTTCAGGCAATTCTGCTCAGGGTATGGAATATCAAATCACTACTCTTCCCCCGAGCACCCTCAAGCCAATGGCCAAGCCGAGGTGACAAACTGGACCATTCTGTAGTCAATTAAAACTAGACTTGAGAAAGCCAAAGGACTTTGGGCAGAAGAACTACTAACCCTTCTGTGGGCATATCGCACCACTCCCTGAGTGGCCATAGGGGAGACCCCCTTCTCTCTCACCTACGGCATCGAGGAAGTAGTCCCCACTGAGCTCGAAATACCCACTTACCGAGTAGAAAATTTTAGTGAGCAGGGAGACGAAGAAGCCCTCAGAGGAAAGCTCGACTTAATAGAAGAGAAAAAGGACCGGGTATATCTAAAAGTGGCAGCCTATAAGCAGCGGGTCTCTCGGTATTTCAATAGTAAAGTTAAGCATCGTAGTTTCCAGGTTAGAGACCTGGTCCTTAAGGCAGTAAACCAGTCTACAAAGTTTCTGAGCTACGGAAAATTAGGGCCAAACTACGAAGGACTGTACACAGTTACCTGAGTTAACCGATCGGGCACCTACTGGTTACAAACTCTGGACGAGCATGATCTATCTCACCCATGGAACATATAACATCTCTGCAATTATTTTCAATGATGCTTGGATAAGAGCGGGTTAACGTTGGTTAGGAATTTGTAGCTCCCTTCGAGCAATTATTATGATTTCAAAAAAGGAATAAAGATTTTTTGATTTGGCTGCAAAAAATGACCCCTACCCGTATTCCGTGCAAACAAATAAAAAGACCTCGGGACCACACCCGTGGTAAAAGACCTCGGGATCACACCCGTGGCAAAAGACCTCGGGATCACGACCAAGGCAGAAGACCTAAGGTCCACACCCGAGACACTGGCTTTGCTTAGGTTCATAACTGATAATGGGGGAAAATCCCCCTAGGTGGCTAATGATGGCGAACTCAAAAAGACCCTACAACCACCCATGTTCTAGGTCGGTTCCTTACAGTCAATCCTTCTACCAATGCCTGCCTTAGCAAAAGCATGGGGGGCAGGGGGAATACACTACTAAAACAGGGAATCACACTAGGCACTATCAGAGCTTGGAATCTTAAAACATTTCTAAGTACCTATAGTGCCCAGAGAAACCGTCCGGGATAGTAATAGGACCCAAATCCTACACTATATCGGGCAGGACCTTCAAAACAGGTCCCTAGAAGACCAAATGTTCTTTACCGGTCACAGTCCTACACTTTTGCTAAGGCAAGGTTTCTACAAGATTTACAAATGGTCAGACACAGCATTACAAACAGGCAAGTACAAAAAAGTTACATAGAGATAACCAGTTGATGCAAAAAGGTGGCCTCAGAGGGCCTTTTCATTAACAAAAATAAAGATATGTACAAAGCCTGGGGGGCAGTTGTAGTAGCCTCCAAAAAAAAAAAAGAACAACAAAGAAAGAGAGAGAAGAGGTGCAGAAGCTATGCGTCATCCACAACGACCACATCCTCGATCTCTCCAGCCTCCCCGCCCGGGGCAGCATCTCCGCCTAAATAGCATCCCCGGCCAGAGCAATGCCTTTAACAGGTCTGGCCTTAGTAGCAGAGTCCTCGGTAGCGACGAAACCCATGTCCTATTAGCCAGAGTCTATCCCTTCATAGGATGAGATGTCCCACTCAGGATGGTCCTAGGCTAGCCTTCTCTTCAGGTCTTCATAGCCATGAAAAACGCCGTCATCGAAGGCCTCCTCTATGGACCACGCTGCCGCTGTCCCAGAAATAGCCTTCTCCCGAGCTTCCGACAATGCCAGGCTAGCCTGAGCGGCCTCCAGATCGGCCAAGGCAGTCCCCAGTTCTGACTGTGTAGCACCAAGGCCCAGGACTAAGTCCTTGACCTTGTCCTTCTCCACTGTTAAGGCAGTTTCCTTAGCCTCAGAGGCCGCCCTCTCCTTTGATAGGGTAGCTTCAGCAGTGGTGGCCTTTCCAGCCAAAGAGGGCAAGAAGGACTTAGCTCTGGCGGCCATGCAGCCGACCTACGAAAAACAAGCACAAACTGGTCGGTTACTAAACAGACAATAAAAAAATGAATGATAAAAAATGGCCGAAGTACTTACGAAGTGGGAGAGGCTACACAGCCACCCCTGGAAGGCTTGGGGAGACATGTTTGCACACATCTCCACCTGACTTGGGAGGACAACCGGTCTGACCCTCTCCCTAATTTCTGTCGACTTCCGCAGCGGTGTCCCAGATGGTAAATTTGCCCTGGGAGCGGTCTCCTCTACCACCACCACACAGGGAACTGACGGCTCCCCAGTTTCCTGGTGGGCTATTGTCCCGTGCCTTATCCGCCTAAGAGGAAGATCGCTGCCCAAGGCCTCGGCGGCTAGCCTCTTCCCTCTTCCCGTAATTTGGGCAACGACGGCAGCCTGTCTGGCCCTCAGCTACTCCAAATCTCTTCTGGGGCCCATTTCTGTGAAGGAAAAAGATCACATGGTTAATGACCTAGAAAAGTAACGAAAGATGGATAAAGCCAGATAGTTTGCCCAAGCACTTACTCGAGATGATTAGAGGAAAGATGGGAGCTTCGACGGGTTCGTCCAGATCGTAGGAGGCCTTGAAATCCCCTGTCCGGGTTAGCACGTTCCAGATATTAGTGGTCAGGTCTGCCAAGCGCCTAATCCAGGCTTGGCATTCCTCAAGAATGCTCGATGGGTCAGTTAACCCCACTGCAAAACAAAACATGAAACGGTCAGCCACAGGACTACACTAAAAGGCAAATAAAAGTAAAAAGAGAAGTGTCGTACGGGTTTAGTCCTTAGCTCCCCCGCCCAGGAAGTCCTTAGCTGAATTCCTGGGGCCTACTCATAAAGAATGGGGGTGGATACTTGGAAGAATTTGTTCTTCTAGCCCTTGTTGTTACTGGGGCAGTTGATAATGATTTTTCTCCCTTGTCGAGCCCTCAGAGAGAAGAACTCGACCTCCCCATGCACGGGGAACGATCTGTGGGTCCAAAAGAACTCTTGAAGGGTGAGTTCGTACCCGAAGACTTGGGGCCAAAGAGAGATGGACCCCATCAGGAACCTCCACCCATTCAGGGCTAATACCTGGGAGCGATCCCGAGGTAGATCAGGACATCCCGGGCGACTAGGTGAAGTGGAATACGGAACCCAGCCATGAAGGAGTCCTTGTGCAAAGTAATAAAGCCCAGGTGATGGAGCTGGGCCCCACCAGCCTGCACAGTCCAGGAACAACCGTCAAGTATGGCATACATATCCCTAATTCAGCTGAGGTCTTTGGCATGCAAGACAGAAGGAGTGAATTCAAAGGCGAACGCAACCTTGGGGTCAGGGCCCTTCGGTATCTCATCGCTTGAGCCCCGGGAGACGTAGGCCACTGGGGCCTCATGGTCCGACTCACCATCCGACACCTGGATCAGAATCCTACTCTCGCTATGATGGTCTGACGGAGTGGCAGAGGGCAGATCCAAGCTTATGTCCAGGGTTCCGGACTGCGACTCTTCATCCTCCGACCGGGAAGAGGAATCAAAACCAGAGTGACACATCTCTGATACGACTACGGTGGGACGAGAAAGCAGGCGATGACCTAGATAAGGATCAGAGACTTAGAGTCTAAGGTACAGAGGAGGTAAGGTTACAAGCCTAAAGGGAAAGGAGTATAAGATTTTCAAGGAAAGGTGGCACTTGGTTAAGACTATCCCGAGATAACCCGCTAGGTTCAGCTGTCCTACTGTACCGCCTGATCTAAAGAAGAAGCAAAACCTAAGGAAGAAAAAGTCCCACTCCCGTGCGAGCCCTAGTGGATTCATCCTCTCCAACGTCACTCAGAAAAGAAAAAGAAAGAGGAGAAGGAAGAAAACAGTGAATTAAAACTGGGGAAGTGAGGAGTTACAAGAATTAAAGTAGGAAAAGAGCTTGGGAAGCTTGGCCGAGTACTTTTGCTCTCAAAACTGCTCGGTAATCTCTATCTCAGGGTAGCAGGAATGAAAGAAATGGATAAGTATCACTTATATATAAAGCGTGAATGGTCCAGATCAGATTAGATACGACGGCCAGGAGACTTTCTCGCTTAAACCACCTGTAAGCTGTCTCCTCGGGCACGTGAAGCATCACCTCAAAAGGCGCGCATATTAAATACATGAATTGATGGTCTGGTTACCACGCGACTATTCGGTTACATTATCACCGACCTCATTGGATCCTAACCAGACCAGTCACTCCTTGACATGAGGCGGCCACCAACCCTGGGTTCCCAACGGTACCGTTTGGTCTAACCCCAGGTGGCCAAGAGGACGGGTCCATTCCCGAGGAATGACCCGTGCAGTTCCCCGGGCAGTCTACTAAATATCCCATATTTTCAAACCTCACCTGATGTAGCATCACGTCAGCTTCAAAAATGGGTAGCAGCTGATAAGTTAGAAAATATTCGGTCAAAGTCAAATCGCCACGTCAACATCGAGACACCAAGTCATCAGGAAAAGGTGCCTGGAATTCTGGTATCCCGGGCTGATCGATCGATACCACTCGGTCTGGATCCACAGCTCGAGATCACGAAGGCAGACTCGTCCCCCAGTGGGTGCAGCCCAGGCCCGTGTCATGACTTGTTCTACAAGATTACTGGCAGTTCCCTAACTCAGTCAAAAGACTAACACAAATAAATTCCTAAACCAATTAGAAAACTTCCATGAGTTATGCAGATTACTGGTAATCGGGGTTAGGTTTCCTTATCTGTGAGGTACCTTATACGAGTGGTCTCTTGGATCTATAAAAGAGGTCACTCAGCCCCATTAAAGGCATCATATTCTTATCTCACTAGAATAGCACCAATCACTCATACGCATATACCCGGTCGGTTCTCTGGTAGTGCCACACTCTTTGTTGGTTCACCAAAGGCCGCCGGTGATCTGTTAGTAAACACGCTCCGACGCACCCATGGATGTAGGCCGCCTAGTTAACGGGGCTGAACCACGTACAAATTCCTTGTCTCCCTCTCTCTAAATTATTCTTCTAGCTCTTGCCCAAATTTTGGCATCATCAGTAAGCATTAATGTTAAATTAAAATAATTAGGTAATAAATACCTAATGACCACTTTTAAAAATATAGGAAATTATATTAATTACCCTAAGGCCTAATGCCTTCGTTTTATAAATTATTATTTATAAAACCCAAACTTTAAAATTTTTAATTCATTTATAACGAACCCGTTTGGTTGTCTCGTAATTCATTAAAATACTAAACGAACTTTGAAAATTACGAGAAAAAAATATTGCTAGCCTATTTTAAGATCTTGTATTTTATAAAAATATTTTCAAGGACCAAATGTCTTTCTAAAATATGCTTTGTAATTATAGGACTCCATAGACTATAATTATTTAATTAAAACTTCGATAATTCATAATAAATAAATCGTAACTCAGAAAAATACGCGAGAAGTTCCTAAATTCCTAGAATGACGAATAGATCTATTTTCTTAAATTTGGTAACTTTCTAACTCAGTCAAAAAATGCGGCTTACTGTTAGGACCCACACTGGTATAGGAAACCCAAGCACGGTGGTGGATACTTGGAAGAATTTGTTCTTCCACCCCTCGTTGTTACTTGGGTAGTTGACAATGATTTTTCTCCGCTGTCGAGCCCCCACAGAGAAGAACCTAACCTCCCTATGCACGGAGAATGATCGGTGGGTCCAAAAGAACTCTTGACGGGTGAGTTCGTACCCGAAGACTTGGGGCCAAAGAGAGATGGACCCCATCAGGAACTTCCACCCATTCGGGGCTAACTGCCTCGGAGCAATCCCGAGTAGATCAGGACGTCCCAGGCGACTGGGTGAAGTGGAATACGAAATGGCGTGAATCCGACCTCCCCATGCAGCGTGAATGGCGTACCTATCTCTAATTTGACTGAGGTCTTTGGCGTGCAAGAGGGAAGGAGTGAATTCACAGGCAAACGCAACCTCAGGGTCAGGGCCCTCCGGTATCTCATCGCTTGAGCCCTGGGAGATGGAGGCCACCAGTGCCTTATGGTCTGACTCACTGTCCGACACTTGGATCAGAATCCTACCCTCGCTATGATGGTCTGAAGGAGTGGCAGAGGGCAGATCCAAGCTATTGTCCGGGGTTCTGAACCGCGACTCTTCGTCCTCCGACCGGGAAGAGGAATCGAAATCGGAGTAACACATCTCTAATACGGCTACGGTAGGACGAGAAAGCCAGCGGCGACCTAGATAAGGATCAGAGACTCCATGTCTAAGGTACAGAGGAGGTAAGGTTACAAGCCTAAAGGGAAAGGAGTTAAGATTTACTGCTTATATGGAAATGCATGTTTAGATAACTATACTCCATGCTTAATTGATAATTGTTGTTATGATTCATGGTTATTACGTTCTATGTCATACACTCACTTGAACACTCACATGAATGTAGTCGAGCCATGATGCCAAAGTTGACGTCTGTATGGTTAGTTGAGGAGACTGACCCAACTATATTATCACTCATGTTTGAGTGGACTACAGAGGTCCAAGTAGTACAGTCAAATCAATGGAAACAACGATAAATGCTATTTGGCCCTATTAAGCAACGATACCAAGAAGTACACATTCAAATTAATGAAGTTAATCATGAGTTGGTGGTTTATACGCTATTGGGCCCTATTAGGCAACGATAGAAAAATATCCGTCTAGGTCTTAAATACAATAGTTACCAATCATAATGCTATTGGGCACTGCTAGGCGACGATAGCACTGTAACTATTCTATTCTTCAGGCAAGGTCACGAGTTCCTAAGAGTAAAGTGATTACATGCTATTGGGCCATGCTAGGCGACGATAGCAACGTGATCATTCTACTCTAAGCTAACGGCGTTACATTGGTAATGTAACAAGTCACATGAGTCAGTAATGGTGTTTGGGTAAAGTCGAATATATCGACACTGGATTGTGTTGTCAATATTTAACTCATACTATCATGTTATATACTTATCAAATGTCTAGTTCGAAATGTTTGTTGTACTTGAATAATATTGCTTGTACTAGGAGTGATCGGTTTGACTAACTAAATTAGCCTCAAAAGCTAACGGCTCTACTACCCTGGACATATTACGTCTAGGTTATAATGAAGAAGGCCATCCGACCAGGTAACTATGAAGAAGAGTATCTCGATCCTCAAGAGGGGGACTATCAGGAAAGTTACCCTGAGGGAGACTATTCAAAAGAGTATGTTGATGAAGGGCATGGATATGCCAGCTAAAAAGAAGAATCTAGTCTATTATCATATTAGGATTTCCTTTACGCTTTAGAAACTATCTTTTGTCTGATGTAATAATTTAAGTCATGTCAGTTGCCCAAACCTATATTTTGTGGTTTTCATTTGGAACTGTTGTAATAGCCTAGTAACAAAACACTTAAAGCTCCCCAGAAATACCATTAGACGTTTTACAATTTCTTCTTATGTTATAACCATTTTAAAATACTTGTAAGGACAGGCTAGTCTTATGTAACTAGTCATGGCTCACGGATCCAGAAAGGAAAATTTTATTTCCCTCTAATTTTTGCTACTCCGGGGCATGACAAGATTTTCTTCTGATTGATAGGACATGTTGTCCACTTTTGATGATTTTAGTGATAACTACTGACTGTAGTCTTTTTTGTATACATAGTAAACCATTAGTAGTGGTCTTTTAGATAGTTTATATCTGGATATGTATTGGTTCATGTACTAGGCTATACATAATTTGACTAGTGTGTACTACACGGTACATCTGTTGAGTATCTATGAATATTACTTTTGAGTTATCATTGATGTTTATCTTTTTTGATTTTAATATAGTTGTGATATATAATTGATAGTATACCTTTCCGTTTGTATTATTTCGATGCTATCTCCGAGAAGATCGACGCCTAATTGATAGATCCTTATATCTATACTCAACACACATATTAATATGGTTGGACCTATGAGACAACAGTCTAAATTACAGTCTGCTATCTCGAAAGCCATAAAATGGATTAATGGAGATGGTAGTAAGGTTAATGTCTGGGAAGATTGGTGATGTAGTGTCACAGCCCAACCCACCCCCACCCCACATAGGCTAGGACATGTAACAATGGAGAATAACACTTAAGAATCCAGTTATTAATGTTCCAAACCAAGTTTAAGACTAAACTTGGCAAAATTATCTCAAAACCATATAGATAAACCTTAACCAATTAGAAAATTCCATTAAAAATACTTTCTGACTTTGTAAATTAACATTTTTGTGGTTCAATAGGACCCTAAAGGTACCCTTTCATCAGGTTAGAAAGTCAAAATGGAACATGGGAGCTTCAAGTTTTGAAGTCTAGCAGGGGGTGGTTTGATCGGTCAGATGGGTCTCTTCGACATGTCAAAAGTCCCTCTACAGAAACTTCCTTGCTACAACAACTTTCAACTTGTTTGCACGAGTTTGGAATACCAAAACATACCCAAAACAAAAAAAATTCATGAACATGTACCAAATACATATTCAAGTATCCCCAAACATTTAAAATAAGATTACAACCTCACTTGAACCAAATCAAGCAATCAAACTCTTGTTTTTTCCAAAACTAACATTAGCATAGAAACTTGTTGAAAAGTAGTTTTAAAGCACAACCAGCGAATTGTTTATAGTTGAAATTTGCCCAAAATGTTTGTGACACAATTCCAGACTTGTTGGAATGGCCCAAACTCAACCAACATACACATATCCATAAGTACAACCATCAACCACAAAACTACAAGTTGAAGCTATGAAATATTATAGTTACAACATAACTACAACAAGAGTACTATTAACTCCATTACAACAACTACAACCAAAATCCAAACTACCAACATATAAACATAAGCAAAACTCCCATCCCAAGCTCAAGCTTCACTTATTTCCTCTCTGAGCCTTGATCCGAACCTGCGGTGGTTGTTATGTACCATAATAGAAAAAGAAAATGGTTTTCTATAAGCATTACACATAGTGAATAATCTAAACATGCTTTGAATGCTATAAACATGTATAATGTAGTAATTAAGCACATAAACACAATCGTGGTCTCCGAACTACCGGTCAATGGTTCACTCAGACCCGAAGAACCTTCCCTTGATCCCGTGGTCCCTTCTATTCCTTGGACATCCGTTCTCAAATAGATTTCTTCCTCTTCTCCACCTTATTACCCCAACAATGAACCATTCTCCCAGGTATTCATTGACCACTTAGCACATAAGAAGATAATCACATAAACATGGCAATTTCTATACAATTGACATGTAATCACAGTTTCAGCATTTGCATGGCTAATAAGTGTAGAGTTAACATTTCTAAACTAAGAATTGAAGCATTTAACATGGACCCATATCCAAATTTTATTTAGAAAACTCACCTCTTCTGAATTCTATCCAAATTACGCTTAGAAATGCTGATTTTCACCAAAACCTAGCTTAATTCCTACTTCGGAGTTAATATTACACATTTTTGGTAAATCGTGTATCTACCGACTAGAATGGGTCACCAAAATAAATAGTAAAATAAAGGTAAATAAGTGACCATCTCATCTCCACGAGTCTAAATATAGCTTCGGTTCATGAACTGGACGTTGGACGGTGACGGAGCGACAAGTTTTCGATAAACGATAATTCTTTCTCCCTCTATATCTCTATGCCTCTTTCTACTGTCTCTATTTTATGTTTTTTTTCTTTTGTTTATATGAAGAAGATGGTATGTGTCTTTCCCCCAGGAAGACAAATTATGACTCTTACCCCTAATTCCATTTACCACCCCATAACTTTCCAACCTTTATTATGAAACCCCCTAGCAATCCATTAACTATCCAATTATCTAAGTGGGTGTTTGTTTAAGTCTTGTATGGGTCCCACTCATGGTCCCAAATATTTTATGAAGTTGCTAGTGTACCTACTAATTATGAACCATTTGCAAAAATACCCTTATATGGGTACCCAAATTGGTTCCAAAAGCTAACATATAAAACAATATGATATGGAAGCCATTAAAGCCATTTAAACATATATTCGTTTAAACCTTTAAATGCATATAAATGAAAATTATGTTAACCGGGCACTTACTGGGTCCCATCACAAAACATGTCTCACCTGGCAAGGTCTTCAAATTGTGTTCCTACCTGAACACTTTTCCATCGGTGAGTCCACAGCCCCACTTTAATCCATTATATATACTAATTATATTAATTAATGCATATTAATATGATAGTTTAACCTTTTTTCAAATATGGGTGTTATGTGTGGATATGGAAGTTCTGTCTCTATGTCCTAATATGAAAGTGAGTGATGTTATTAATACTACTAGATGATGTTGGGGCTCTTTTTTCCTTGCGTCCATTAACAATAATATCATTGCTCACTATATCACCTCCATCCTTATCCCCCTATTTTCCACGTTCCCTAACTAGCCCTCGTGGGGTCCCTCGAGTAATGGGAAATTTTCTACTCGAAATGCATATAAATTCTTCTTTATGGACCTATACCTACTAGTGAAATTTGGGATTGGATATGGACTTGAAAATCTCCCAGAAGATGAAGTTCTTTGTGTGGACTGTTTATCATGATCGAATTCTCTAAAACCATCTGAGAGCTAGCAGGGCCATGAGGTCATGAAGAATGATGAGAGTTGTATAAAATGTAGACATTGGAGTGAGACAATGCTTCACATATTAAGAGCTTGTTCCAAGGCTAGAAGAGTCTGGGACAGCTTTCACATCCCTCCCATTCCTGCTAATTCCTTTTTGGATTCTCTCAAGGATTGGATTAAGATAATTGCTAATTATCAACACTGTACTGTGGATAGAAACTATGAGTGGAAAACCTTCTTTTTTTCTACCATTTGGAATTTGTGGAAAGAAAGGTACCAACTAGTCTTCAAGAACACATACACAAGCACAAACATTATCGTAAAAAACAATCACCTTCTTGCAAGGGAGATTCATTATGCTTTTCATTCCATTTCATTACTGCTTTCCAATTCTCAAAAACTTGTTAAGTGGATCTTTCCTCTTGCAGGTACTCGAAAAAATCAACACGGATGGATGTGCAAAAGGCAACTCAATCGTGGTGGCTTTTGCGATATTATGAGAAATGATCATGGTATTTGTCTAATGGAAGATATTGGAAAGTTGACATGTTGTGATATCTTGGAAGCGGAGATTAGAGGCTTATGGCAAGGCCTAAAGCTGATGTGGGAAAGAAAATAGACGAACTTTATCATTGAATCAGACTATGAAATAGGTATCTATTAGAAAAATATGAAATAGATGCTGCTATGAAATATAAATACTTATGGATTGAAGCCGAGATATGATTGAGTCATGTTGAAGACTCTATCCTTAAGAGTATGTTCACCCCTCAGAGATCTTGTCTCGGTACAGTAAGGTCACAATGATTACTCTCTAGGATTAAGCAGCCTCGTCCTTGTTAACGTGCACACATCAAACAAGGGGCACAAAATAACCTTGTGTATCAGTGGTTGAATGGATAGAGAGTAAAATAGAGAAGAACCAGAGAGGAGTTTTCAATAGGGAGAAAGAGTTTTTTGCTGTGTGTTTTTTACAAAGTAAATACACACTTATATACTAATGAAATACCCAACATAATCCCATGGTCAAAGTAAATGTGGGATTTAATTTTGGCACAATATATTCACAACGGTTTGATAAAGATTTGGGAATGAATCTAGAGATAAAAAGGAAATGAATCCGGGAAGATAATAAAAGGAAAGAATTCCAAAAAAAAAAAATTCTGAAAAAACTAAGCCCAACTGTGTGAGCACGTGAGGCTTTGGAGGCCGGGATTTGCACCCCCCCTGTGCGCGAGTAAGACATGATGCCCCCAGTTAAACGATTTCAGGATCAAAACCCAAATTTCTATTGGAATTGGGCTTAGCTTGGGCTTGGCTCATGTGTACGTGAGAGCCCACATGTTCCAACTTATTACTAAGCCCATATAGCAAAAGTATATATAAACCCTTTAAACTTTCTCTTCCTAAGCAATGTGGGACAAAGGTCCCCATGGCACTTTTAAGGAAACCCATAATTCCTATAGAGAGAAAAACTTTGGCTTTGTAAAACCACTTATTTGAGAAACAAATTACTACAATCCCCCACATATTTTAAAGACAAAATTTTTAGAAAAAAGATTGACCACTTTAATTTATTGCATTAGTACTAGCATCTTTTGGACTATGACCAACACTTAGCGTAAAAAGAATTGACCCACATAAATTTGATGAAATTAAAATTTCTTTGAACACCATTTCTTTGTGTGAATCAAAATACTTATCACCCATAATACATTTTGACAAGGCTGTTAACGCATTTGGCACATTTTGACCATGTGCCATACCTGGATTTCATAAGTGCTCTAGAGAACCTGCCTAAGTTCTCATAGGAAGCGGCCCCACTTCCACATTCACATAGGTGAATCCATCAAGTATGCACTGCCACTTATACACACCACTAATAAGGACTATGAATTCATTAAGTGTTAAGACTCAACCTCACTCGTTGCAGTCTACACTATCTATACCATTGGGATGGACTTTAATTACATATAATTGATAGTGTCTCACCAAGTCAATCAATAGTTTATTACTACCTATATGAACCTAGTTTGTGGGATCTCCACTCATATATATTGGGTTACCACAATTGTTGACCTCTGTTATAGGCATAAGTCCCATCTACCTCGATGCATTAGCCACTTTTTCTTGCTAATGGTTTGGTCAGAGGATCTGTTAAATTCATCTCTGACCTCACAAAGTCTAGGGATATAATCCCATGTTTTAATAGCTGTTTCACAATGTTGTGTCTTAGGCAAATGTGCCTGCTTTTTTCCTTTATAGGCCTTATTTCTTATTCAGGCTATTGCAGCCTAATAATCACAATGTAGTGACATAGATGGAACTGGTCTCATCCATAAAAGGGATATCTACCAAGAGGTTTCTAAGCCACTCAGCCTCAGAACCTATCTTCTCTAAGGTGATAAACTCGGATTCCATAGTGGACTGAGTAGTGCATGTTTGTTTGGATGATTTCCAAGAGACCGCACCTCCTCCAAGGGTAATTATATACCCACTTGTGGATTTTGTTTCATCTGAATCAGAGATCCAGTTAGCATCACTGTACCCTTCTAGTACAGCGAAACATCCACAGTATGCATGTCAATCCAAAATCCATTGTACCTTTGAGATATTTTAGTACTTATATATAGCAGTCCAGTGTTTTTTTACTAGTATTATGGGTATACATGCTCAACCTATTAACTACATAAGCAATGTCAGGTCTAGTACAGTTCATAAGATAAGTAAGACTGCCAATTATTTGAGCATTAAGACTGTGATACACTAGTTTCATTGTTTTTCTTCAATCATACACTCACATCATAAGGAGTACTAACTGGTTTGGAATCAAAGTGACCAAAGTTCTTAAGAATCTTTTCTACAAAGTGTTCTTGAGACATAATAAAACCTTCATTGGTTTTTGTCAATTTTATCCTAAGAATTACATTAGCCTCACCTAGATCTTTCATATCAAAACTAGATGATAACAACTATTTTGTTTCATTTATCACAATCATATTAATGCCTAAAATAAGCATATCATCCACATATAGGTAGATGATTACACCAACCTTATTACCAAATTTATGATACAGACATTTACCAGCTTCATTCACAATGTATCCATTAGAGGTCATTGCATTATCAAATTTCTCATGCCATTGTTTGGTGCTTGCTTTAAACCATAAAAAGATTTCACTAATTTGCAAACTCTTTTTTTGTTTCTAGGAGATACAAATCCTTTAGGTTGATCCATGTATATTTCCTCTTCTAATTCTCCATTAAGAAAAGCATTTTTAACATCCATTTGATGAATTATGAGTTTATGCAAAGAAGCAAGAGCTACTAGAATTCTAATTGATGATATTCTAGCCACGGGAGAGTAAGTATCAAAATTATCATCTTTCTTTTGAGTGTATCCCTTAGCTACAAGTCTAGCTTTAAACTTGTCTATAGATCCAGGTTTTAACTTCTTTTTGAATATCCATTTTCATCCTATAGGTTTTGATCCAGGAGGTAAGTCTACCAATTCCCAAGTATGATTAGGCATGATAGATTCTATCTCACTATTAATTGATTCTTTCCAAAAGGGAGCATCAGGAGAGGAAATATCTTCAATATAAGTCATAGGATCATTATCCATTAAAAACGTAAAGAACCTATCTCCCAGGTTTATTTCTCTCCTATCTCATTTGCTTCTTCTTAATTCGATTTCTACAGACTCATTTGAGTCAATGTTAGGCCCAATTGAAGGTTCTATCCTTGGTCTCTCAATGTTTGTTTTCAAAAGAAATATGTTTTCGAAGAAATCTGCATGTGTTTTTCTCTAACACGTCACTTTAAGAATCAAGAATCTATATGCAACACTATTCTCAGCATACCCTATGAATAAACAATCTGCTGTTTTCAAACCTATTTTCCCTTTCTTAGGTTCTGGAAGTAGAACCTTGGCTAGGCACCCCCACACTTTAAGGTATTTCAAGTTAGGTCTATGATTTTCCCATAACTCATAAGGGTTCTTCCCAGTTTTCTTTAAAATAATTCTATTTTGAATGTGACATGAAGAGAGGATAGCTTCCCCCTACAAAGTATTAGGTGCTCCAGAACTAATTAACATAGCGTTCATCATTTCTTTTAAGGTTCTATTTTTTCGTTCAGCTACTCCATTAGATTTTGGTGAGTAGGGTGGAGTTACCTCATGTACTATACCATGTTGTTCACAAAATTTGCCTAAGGGGCCAGACTCGTATTCACTATCAGACATATGTTGTTTAATCCTTTTATCGAACTTATTTTCAACCTCAGCTCTATATTGTATGAATTTTCCTTCTGTCTCATCTTTATTTCTAAGTCAGAATACTCTAGTATGTCTCGAGTGATCATCTATAAATGTCACATAATATCTTTTTCTGATTTCATGTCTCATAAATCTAAGTGAATTAAAGTGAGCAATTCAGTTTCTCTTTGCACTACTTGTTTACAAGGTTTCTTAGTACCTTTTGCTTCACTACAAATTTTGCATTTTTCATTGTTTGTTATTTTAACATTGTCAAGAATGCCTAACTCATTCATTTTCTTGATATATAAAAAATTCACATGTCCTATTCTACCATGCCACAAATCATGAGAATCAATCAAGTAAGCTGAAGAAGTAGTAGCATTTCCATTCAAATTATCAAGAACATTCAAAACAAACAAGCCATTATTATAGTACCCTTTTCCCACAAATACCCGATTTTTAGTCATTACAATTTTATCAAAGTCAAAAATAACTTTCACCCCCACTTTTTCAAGAAGTGACATAGACACAAGGTTCCAACGGATATCAGGCACATGGAGAACATCGATAAGTGAGAGGATCTTTTCGGAAGTTAACTTGAGAGCTACCTTCCCTTTTCTGATCACAGGTGAGGGCCTTGAGTCCCCCCATGTATACTTGTTCCTCTCCTTCCCCTACAGGTATATAGGAGGTAAAAGCACTTCTGTTGCCACAGATGTGCCTGGTAGGCAGAGAATCTACCACCCAATTTTTCTCCTCTGCCACTAAGTGTACCTCAGAAATGATAGCCACAATAACATCTGCCTTAACTAGATTAGCTCTAGGGGCAGGTTGGTGATTTTTCTTCCTATGTCTGCATTGAGTAGCATGGTGACCTGGTTTGCCACACACAAAGCATTCCCCTTTCTTTTTAGCAAATTGGTTTTGGGGTTTAAGATTTTTGTTGAAGTTGGTTTTGTTGAAATGTTGTTTGTTATTATGCCTCTTAAAATTTCCTTGGATGCGGTTAGGCTTTTCCTCAACGAGGTTAGCCTTAGAAGCCATAGCTTTGGCTTTCTCATTCCGATCAAGTAAACGATTCTTTTCTTCAATACAAACATGAACAACAACTTCCTCCAGAGTCTTTTCCTTCCTTTTATGTTTCATCATATTCTTGTAATTTTTCCAAGACTCCGGAAGCTTTTCAATAAGCGAACCGGTTACAAATGGTTTGTGCAATTTCATTCCTTCATTACTAAGTTCTGAAACCACAAGGTGAAAATTGTGAATTTGAGTAGAAACATCTATGTCATCGGTCATTTAAAAATTGAGAAAGTTTTCAATGGCATATTTTTTTAATACCGGCATCCTCGATAATATATTTGGTGACCAAAGCATCCTAAATTTTAGTTGCTGATTTGAAGGTACAGTAAATATCAAAAAGTTTATTTGATATAGCACTCAAAATAATACTTTTGCAAATCTTGTTTGCATTTTCCCAAAGAGGCAATTTAGTTTCATAATTGTTAGAATCTTGAGCGGGTTTTGGTTTAGTAAAAAAAAATCAACCTTTGCAATGTCAAGAACAAGTTGCAGTTTGGTTTGCCAGCACTTAAAGTTATTCCCATTAAACAATTCATTTTTTGTGATATTGGGAATAACTTTAGTTGCGGTTAGCATAGAAGTATCCATGAAGAAATAACTCTTACGATTGTTAGAAAATATGAAATAGATGCTGTATGAAACAAAAATACTTATCAATTGAAGCAGAGATATGATTGAGTCATGTTGAAGACTCTGCCCTGAAGAGTTATTTTTGCCCCTTGGAGATCTTGTCTCGGTACAGTAAGGTCACATCGATTAACTCTCTAGGATTAAGTAGCCTCGTCCTTGTTAACATGTACATGTTGAACAAGAGGCACAGAACAACCTTGTGTATCAGTGGTTGAATGGACAGAGAGTAAAATAGAGAAGAACCAGAGAGGAGTTTTCAATAGGGAGAAAGAGTTTTTTGTTGTGCGTTTTTGACCAAGTCGATACAGATTTGTATACTGATCAAATACCCAACACAATCCCATGGTGAAAGCAAACATGGGATTTAATTTTGGCATAATATATTCACAACGGTTTGATAAAGATTTGGGAATGAATCTGGACATAAAAAGGAAATGAATCTGGGCAGAAAATAAAAGGAAAGAATTCCACAAAAATATTCTACAAAAACTAAGCCCAACTGTGTGAGCAGGCGCGTGAGGCTTTGGAGGCCGGGATTTGCACCCCCCCCTGTGCGCGAGTAAGACGTGACGTGCCCGGTTAAACGATTTTTGGATCGAAACCTAAATTTCCATTGGATATGGGGTTAGCTTGGGCTTGGCTCATGTGCATGTGAGAGCCTACATGTTCCAACTTGTCACGTCCCAGAGCAGCAAAAATAGAGAAAAATAAATTTCCTTTTTGGGTCCATAGGGAATGACAATTGAAAGTTACTAATTATCCACACCACACAATACTAGTCCACAAGAACAGTAACAAAAACAACTAAAATATAATAACAGTGTAACGATTACAAACATCAGAGGGTGGTTCACAGGATCACAATAGGTCTGGAAACAACATATGCCCAAGTACCCATCAACTAATAAAGTTCAATAGTAATATAAAGCTTAAACATAAACTAGATAAACTATCTTCAGATCTTCAGCTGGCATAAGGGTAGTCGTTAGCAAAACAGCCTTCTCCGGCATAACTGACATCAGTGGGGCCATCCTCTGCGTATTCCCCTTCAGGATAGTAGCCATCGTCATAAGCTCCATTATCTGCATTAAAAGGGACAGGGTAATTTGGGCGGGGAATGTCCAAGCAATAACGGCCGTCAGCTTACTGAGAGCTGAGTAAATAGAAACTCACAGGGTATCAATGATATAACGTATAACAAGTTATTGAAGTGTCTAAGATATAGTTCTACTAAATAGTATCTCCTCTGTATTCCAACGTCGTAACTCAACCCTTATCGTCTTGTTATCCTGAGGTTGATAATCAACATACTCTTTCTAGAAAGAATAGACTCAATCGTTTCACATATATAGACATACCATCATTCTGTCCATTGCTCGTTAAGGATATAAACCATCCACCGCATTCATGGACACCACGTCAGTCCATCCCCCACTCGTTAAGGATAAAAACCATCCACCACATGTCTGGGATACAACGCTTTGAACAACAGCATATCAAATCTATTGCCACGAATTATCACTGTATACCAGGATCCCCCATCCACCGCTCGTTAAGGACATAAACCATCCCCCACTCGTTAAGGATATAACATGGATCATCTGGTTACCTTAGTACTACATGGTCCCGCTCACTGCTTGTTAAGGATATAAACCATCCACCGCATGTGAACGCATATTATGACCAGGCATCTTCCCACGTACTATTCCAGAAACTTATCAAACCTACTTAAACCCAGTACTTCTATCGATACATGACAATTCCCATGTGGCCTGACTACTCGATTGAAATAAACGGATATCGAACTCATACAAGAACCGCATAGTATCCAACGTTAAGCACACTTAATTGTGTTATCACATTATTCCTGATCCACCCAAAATCGCATAATAGAAGTCTGAATCGAGAATTGAACATTTGAACCTCATATATAATAAACCAAAGGACTAAACCATGTTCTGCATGTCTTGATTGATTGAAAGCATTTTGATCGATTGAGGAAAATAATGTTCAAGCGATCGAAGTCTCGATCGATTGAACTCGAGAGTCATCTTCTCTAGCAGATTATAAAAACAACATATATAAATGTCATAAGGATGTGTTTAATACGTCCAATCATACGAAGAACTTTTAAAACATTATAATAAAGAGACCAAGTGAGTAAAAACTCACCAAGGGTGCGTTTGGCAAAGCTTGAACTTGCAGGCTTTAATGGTGAATCCTCCCCTCTCTCTCTTTGCTCCTCTGTCTCTCTCTTTCTCTCTTTGCTCCTCTGTCTCTCTCTGCCTTCTCTTTCTCTTTGTCTCCTTCTCTTCTTATTTTTTTCTTCCTTCTAGTTCTCTCTATCTGATAGAATATATATAGATATGGATGTGTGTATATAATATAGGTATATGTGTGGACACGCGGCGTCCCACCTCTTTTTGTTTTGATTTGAGATTTGTTATAAAAAGGAAAAAGAAAATGGTATGTTGAAAATAGATGCAGAGTCGCCACTTGGTCTTTAAGGAATTAAGAAACCTAATTTGACTCACCCAAACGAAAAAAGGGCACCGGCCCTTCATAACCAAAGAACTTGGTCGGGGTTTTGGTACGAGAGATGAAGGAGACTTTGTCACGACTAAAATACCCTCAACTCGCCCCGTCATTCGACGAGCCTCAATTAGCATCTGAATAATAATCTTATACTATGTATGGTTCGACAATTAATACTATGATAGTATATTACATCACATAAGAAAATTTGAAATGGAAGATCTAAATATAAAATATCATTCATAAGATCTATGTCAAGTATCACACAATACAAAGTGAAAGATCACACGAACAAACTTAGGAAAAATCATCTAATCACATATCAAGTAATAAAGTTTTCCTAATCTAAGGGGACATGAATTATTCTTGGAACAAATAAATCAAAGAAAATAAGGATGCTTAGCAAGCTAGAATGATGCATGTTAATCTTTGAAAAAAGAAGATCTCTCAATCCCTGGGATAGATGAAAAAGGAGGATTAGATTGAGGGGAAGCATGAACGTGTGATCATGATCATTCCTTATAATCTTCTTAGATTAGGAGTTACAAAAACCCCAAATCTTTGCATAGATGCAATGTATGTATCTAGAATATGCCAAGGTTGTAGTGTGTTTTATGTTCATGGATTCCTAAAATGACTTAGAAGTCTAAAATGTGTATGAATGAATGAATGAATGAAATCATGGGATATGTACAAATGTAGTATGAACTACTTCCTAAAACATGAGCTAATTTGGAGTACATGTAAGCATCAAATCAAAGGATGGATTTAAAAGTATGCTGGCTGTGAATAGTGGACAGAACAGTAACATGATCTTTTGGAAATTGAAAAGAGGGGTTAGGAATGTTTTCAATGCATGATTTTTTATAGAGATCATCCTTATTGTGTCTAGAACACAATCCAAAAAGCCAATATTTAATAACTATCATAGATTGAGAGAAATCATATAAACAATAGAGGTTATTCAGAAACAGAGTCCGTACTGTCGATTGAAATGTTAGAAAATCTTAGAAAATGAAAATAAAAGATCTAGAGGCCCATATTATACAGAAAGTTCTCTTAAGAAATTGAAGTTCAAGGGAAAAATAAGTTAGGACACTCTTTTTGGAAAAGGTTTCTGTAAAACAAGTTGAAAGTCAACCTAGCTGTTGTGACAGCAGAGGTAGAATGTTTGGAAGGAATGTTTGGACAAAAATGGACCCCTTTCAAGTGCTTCCAAGTCAAGCCAAAAATCATGGGTGTCTTATAATGAGTTAGAAAGACTTTCCAAGTGGTCTTGCATTCATACATTTATTGAACTCAAAATAATTCTTTGAAGTTAAATGACTCACTGTTTTGAAGGTTTTGAGAAAACAAGGTTTATTTCTTGAAGTCAAAATAAGGGGGTTTAAGGGGGGGGGGGGGGGGGGGGGGGGGGTTGAAGTAAGGGTTTTGAAAAACATATTTTCAATACTTAATGAAGATTATAACCACTTGAAATGTCAACATCAAACTCATCATCAAGAACTTCCAAGATTATTGGAAAGTAAAATTTCCATTTTAAAGACAACTTCATGAATACATAGGAATGTATTGGAATTGAAATCATCATCTATCAAACATGTTTTTGAGGTCAAGAGCTACTATCCATAAGGATTCACTCACCTCAAACTTCATGTCATCATCTAGATGATGATAGACTAGTAAGTAAATAAAGAAAACAAAAAAGAAATGAGGTAGGAGAAGATGAACAACAAAGTAAGCAAACAAGTATATAAACAATCAATAGATGATATTCAATGATGTATTGGACTTGTAGCTTGGTATTTTACTCATATGTGGTGACATTGGACATGGAAGTAGCTTCCTCTCTCTTAAATGCTCACTAAAATGGTGGTTGGGTGTATTGAATATGAAGTAATGGAAGTAATGAAGTAAAAACAAAGTTTAGAACCCACTTTCTTGTTTGAATATCAAAGAAGGAAGCTTCTTTTCTCTCTATTCTAACCTTATCCCTAAAACTTTCTCTCTAAAAACTTTTCAAAGCTTGCATTTGACACCCCCAAAATGAGAAGTCAAGGGGGGTTTATATAGTCCAATTTGGGGTGGTTTTGGGGTTTTAGAAGTACTCCTATTGGTCCCTAACATCTGTGAACATAGAACTACGTCGTTTTGATTTCTAATTAATCAAAATGAACCCCCAAAAGATACTACAAAAAAATACCCTTCTGGAGGAGAGTGTCGCTGCGGCACTGGGCCTGTGACGTGGTGGAAATGGGCCAGTGCCGCGGCGGCACTGCTCCTCATTCGTCCAGATAATCCTTTTTAGGCCCAGAGGTTCCGGTATTCGCGAAAAGATCCTATTTCGTCCGAAATTCACCGAAAATGCATACGAACTCCAAATTGAGGTTGTGATATACCATTGGAAAGGTAATGGAGTCTAATTTACGTAAAAATAGTTCGGAGATAGATCACCTTAAAACGTTTTGCGGTATTCGCGATAAAATCCGATTTGATCGCCTTTTTTGCCTTCGGAAATTCATAATAAATTCGTTTGAAATCCAAAAATTATGTGCGATATACCATCGGAAAGCTATTAACCTCTAGTATCCATGAAAAATATTAGAAAAATGATACAGCGCTCTGGTTTCAAAGTCAACTTTTGGCCAAACAGGTCAAACTTGGGATTCCCGGGATGTTCTGGAAACCTCTGGGAGCTTCTAGGAGCTGACGTTCTCGTTCGATTTTCTTTTAAGACTCATCTTAATACTTTCTACATGATCTAGAATGATCCCAGAACTTTCGACAAATTTGAACGATTTTGGTCAAACTTGGTCAAACCTTGGTCAAACTTGGTCAAACCGGTCAACGGAGACTTTCAGGAAACTTTCGGGACCTCTGGGAGCCGACGATTTCATTCGGTCTTGCTTTAGAACTCATTTTATTATTTTTCTTATGACGTAGCGCATTTCCAGAACATTTGGTCCAAATCCGGGAGCGTTCGGGCTTTCAGGGGTATTTTGGTCATTCTGAGCATTCTGAGAGATAGAACTAACTTCCAGGAGTCCTTTTTGAGTCTTTTACGATCATTGTGAACCACCAAGGTATGGGTCTCCTAAATTAGATAGCTGAAAAAATGGGGTGTCTACAGTTTGCTCCTATTTGGCATGAACTTGCGTGGTAACGCATGTCGTAAGCGAGTGCCAAAGCTTTTAAGAGACAGGTCTTTTTGGAGGCTATAGATTTAGGATAAAAAGTGTTGCAAAAGATGTAATAATAGAAACACGATGCTAGGGCTAGGGCTGGTCGTGCTCTTCGTGAGCTGCCTATGTATCCCAAGGGGATTCAGACCAGGACGTAGTTCGGGGCACAAAGGGATAAACCGCACATGCACAACAAGACAGGCAAATGCTATGATATGAAATGATATGCAATGCATGGAAGTGATATGAATTGCGTCCTGAGTCCTATCATTTTAGTGTTCTGATCTTAGTATGAGCTGGTGCTGCGGGGTGTGTGCCACCCCGAGTGGACTTATGTTGTGCTAGTGTTGAGTCTAATGCAGTGGTTGATCCTGATAAGGATGCCAAGGTGTTGAAGACTCTGGGTCTCGGGCAAACTTTTTAAATTACGGGAAGTGTGCTTCGTAAACCAATGTAATCGAACGTGGGGTCCCAAAGGACGACAACCAAAGGTGATCGAGGGATCTTGTGATAACCGATAAGTGCGAAAGCTATGATAATGGACAAATGAGAAAGCTCATGATAATCAAGAGACACAGAGTCGTGGAACGACGGTGCTCGTCTTCAAAATCTGGATATGGGCGATGTTCTGGTTATTCCTGATGACCAATCTTCGGGAGTCGGTTCTGCTGGGGATAGTGGGAACTAGTATCCTTCCGTATTTGTCCTCAGGGGATGGCATAAGACTCTCAGAGAATCTCTCTTTTCTTGATCGAGAACCAGGATCCATCTCTGAATCTCTCACGGTTTATCAAATCTTCCGGTGCTCAATCTAAGAGGGTCGGTCAGGGCCTCTGGGAGCTGGTATCTTTCTGTTTCTATCCTCAGGGGATGATGTAGGATTCTCGGATAATCTCTCTTAACTGTTTCTTGGTCGACAACCAGGACCCATCTCTTAATCTCTCACGGTTGACCAAACTTTTGCAATGGTCGATCCAAAAAGCCGATTCGGACCTTTGAGAGCTGATATCTTTCTATTTCTATCCTTAGGAGATGATGTAGGACTCTTGGGGAATCTCTCCTAACTGTTTCTTGATCGCGAACCAGGACCCATCTCTGAATCTCTTACAGTTGATCAAACCTTTGCAATGGTCGGTCCGAAAAGCCGATTCGTGCCTTCGGGAGTTGATATCTTTCTATTTCTGTCCTCAAGGGATGATGTAGGGCTCTCGGGGAATCTTTCTTAACTGTTTTTTGATCAAGAACCAGGACCCATCTCTGAATCTCTCACGGTTGATCAAATCTTTGCATTGGTCGGTCCAAAAAGCCGATTCGTGCCTTCGGGAGCTGATATCTTTCTGTTCCTATCCTCAAGGGATGATGTAGGACTCTTGGGGAATTTCTCTTAACTGTTTCTTGATCGGGAACTAGTACCCATCTCTGAATCTCTCACGGTTGATCAAATCTTTGCATTGGTCAGTCCGAAAAGTCGATTTGGGCCTTCGGGAGCTGATATCTTTTTGTTTCTATCCTCAGGGGATTAACTGAATCTTCTGGGATTAAAATGGATCTACTCGGGATAAAAACTCATAAATCTTGACTAAAATGGGCCACTGGGGCTAAACAGGATCACGAACGGGCTAAAACGGGTCAAAACGAGCTAAAACGGGCTGAAACGGAGCAAAGTGGGGCCTACGGGGAGCAATGCTGCGGCAACACTAGGCCACTGCCGTAGTGGTAGTTGGCCAGTACCACGGCGGTACTGGGTGGCCGGACTCCATGTGTGTATATCTTGGGTTTTTGAGCATTTTAAGCTCATTTTTGGCCATTTCGGGGTGCTTTTAGAGCCAAAATTTGTCAAAACGCAGCTTGTGCGCGCTCAGGTGAGTAATCTTTCCCCATGATTGGAATTTTTATTGGTGTTTTGGTTTGTTCCATTTTTTTAAGAAGAAAGTTTGGTTTTAGTCTTCCATTTTCTTGCAGATCCATGGCTTCGAGCTCGAGGAGACCGTCTAAGAAGGCCAAGGAACGAATGAAAGCCGAGAGCCAAACCCCGGACTTGATTTTACGGGACCCCCAATGTCATCTTTCAACCGCGGATCTAGCGAGCCTAGTATGTAAAAGTTTCGATAGTTTAGGACTATCTTGTGCATTGTGCTAGTTATATGAACTGTAGTGTGCACTTAGAGTTTATCAGAAACTTGTTTTGTGCTCGTACGTTAATTTTGTGAAGTTGGACTTTGGGTCGTGAATAGTGATTTTGTGCTCTTTTTTTTGTCATTTTTGATATGTGCAGGAGCCGGAAGTGACATTGAATGGCCATGGTAGCCTTGCTTACGCTTTTCTGTGGTACACCCAACTCTCGCCTGCCGTCAAGAGAATGGTAGACGATGCCGGGTTTGGCGGCTTTGTTTGTCTAGTTTCAAAGAGTAGCAACAATCTGGCGTATTTTTACGCTCTTGCTGAGAGATGGTGGGACACCACCAATACTTTCCACCTGCCATTTGGTGAGATGACAATGACGCCTTTTGATTTTTCCATGATCACCGGTTTGAGAGTTGGCGGGAAGCGCTTGATTCTAGACTACTTCTATGAGATTGATCCCGAGGTTGTTGAGATGTTGATTGGGGCTGTTCTTCCTAATCTGGAGAGGCACTGGTTCCTTTGTGGCTGGCTTTACCGGGCTTACAGCAGAGGGAATCACAACCTGAATAATTCTCAGCTTTTGAGGGTATTTCTTCTATATGTCCTTGGTTGCTCGATCTTCACGACACGAAATGACCGGGTGATCTTGAGGCTTCTTTCTTGTCTGGCGACCATTGGTGAGATCCCCTCTTATGACTGGGGCGGTGCTTCCCTGGCCCACCTTTACAAGTATATGAGTAAAGTTTTCCGGGGCGATGTCAAATCGATGGGGGGATTCTGGCGAGCTTAGGAGGTATGCACTACAACCTCTTTTATCTTCTGGCTTTTTGATTTCCGTACTTCTTGCTTTTTTGATTTTCCCTTTCTCTATGCAGGTTTGGAGCTTTGAGTACTTGAAGATGTTGGCTCCTTCCCCCGCTGATGAATCAGGTGAAGATGAGGACGGCATGGCTCCTGTGCCTTTGTTCCCCCGGGGCTTGAGATGGCGAAGGGATGTTGTCGGGGTAAAGAGCGGGGCTCATAGGATCGTTCTTCTCAGAAACTTCTTATCTGGGCTGACAGCTGCTAGTGTTGATTGGACGCCTTGGGAGTGCGTCGCCTATGCTGCCCTAGAGGAGATACAGGTGGTCAAGCCCCTTTCCTCTTGCCATCTTCTAATGGAAAGTACCGAAAGCAGGCAATGGTTCCTTGGCAAGCGAGTGTCTTGGCAAGTGGTTGGCGGTCTGAGGTATCACGTCCCTCATGATCCTCCTATGATGGATGTTGACAACCTTTCTGGTGATGCTTTGCTGGCGACCTTAGCTGGTACTGATGTTTGGGATCACTTTCTCTCTAAGACTGGCTATGAGGCTTACCGTGGCCGCTTCTTGATGCCCAACTTCCCACTTCTAGATGTGAGTTTCTTTTACGTTTTTGTCTCTATCCGTTGCCTATGTTTTTGAGTCATCTTTTTCCTAACTTGTTTTGTGCCTACAACTTTTCGAGATGTACAGGAGACAGGTTCCTCCAGTTTCTGATCCTATCTTTCCTTGGGATTGGACCGTTAATGATTTTGGTGCAGATGGCTCTCCCTAGGTTATGGAGATGCCATGGGTCACATGTGGGTATCCCACCCAGCCAGCAGGCATCCTCAACGTCCCTTGGAGTTATGCTGAGGAGGGCCATGCCTTGGCAGCTAGCTTACGGTCCTTAGTCCTTACGCGAGACCATCGGGTTTGTCTCTAATTTTGCGCTCCTTAAGGTTATGAGGTCCTAAACCTGATTTTGCCCTTGACAGATGGATGGTATGCGGCAGTTCGCCACCAGTCAGATGGAGTCCTAGGTAAGTTTCTGACTCGACTTCATTTTTGTACTTCTTGTTGTTTCTATACTGATTGCTTTCATTTTATTTATATGTGTAGTATCATGGGGGTGGTGCAGGCTCATCGAGGATTGGGCCGAGGTCTCGAGGTGGCAGGAGGAGACCATCGCCGACGTACACTCCGGGTAGCCTGACAGAGGATGACGAAGAGGAGACTGAGGCCTCCTAAGCGGGGATTTTCGTTTTATCTCTATTTCATATTTTCAATTGGGTTGTACTAGTGAATAATGTGACTATTGGACAATGTGTAAGACAATGTGTAGGATGATGTGTAGGATGATTTATCACCCTTGACAGCGTATTATGATATTTTGCCTTTCGAGCCAGATAGTTTTCGGTTTGAAGGCGCAGTTGTGTGCTTGCTTTGGTTGGTGGTTGTGCATTATGATTCTGTGATTGTTGATGTTACTGCGATGAGCAGCCTTATGATAGTGAGTGTACTTGCCTTGCAGGTGGGATAGTCTGTGAAATGGGGAGGTGCTGCCGAAATTTTGAATTTTGCTAGAACCGCGACAGAAAATATGGCATTGTATGATCCCGCTCAACTCACAGCTTGGATGAACATCACGGATGGTGTGGAGCGGATCAACCTCTTCAGCTATGGTCTGACCGAGCTATTCTCTCTTTGCCAGATGGCTCTGAACATTGAGTTTATGCGTGCCGCTATTGTCCACTGGGACTCGGTGAACCACGTCTTCAATTTCAACGGCCTGGAGATATGTCCCCTGTTTGAGGAGTTCTGTGCTATCCTTGGCTTCGATTCTGATTTTGACTTGATTCTCCCTTCTGCTGATACCCCCAGTCCCACGAAAGGCTTGGCTGAATACCTGAACTGTTCCACTACTATTTCTCGCCGGCTAATTCATGGTGAGGTTCTTGACATTGCTTCCATCATCGCCCAGTATGCTAGTCCTGGGAATCCTAGCGAATATGATGCTACCCGCGAGGCTGATCTGATATTGTGCATGACTTCGCATTTTCTGTTCTTGAGTGCTTCTATTGACTTGGTGCACGTGTGCTTTAGGCTGAAACTTAGCAGGAATCCCATGGCCATGGTTCTGGCTGAAACCCTGAATGGTTTGGATTGCGCTTTCAATCAAGGAACGCTTCTTCTTTCTAGGGCGTCTTTGGTGTTACAGGCTTGGCTCTACGAGCGCCTTCATTTATGGACAGGTAATGTGTCGCCAGTTTATTTTTGCAGGGCTGTGCTTCATCCTTATTACACTGCTGCCGATTAGGTTGGTATGACGGGTGCTTTATCTGAGGCCGACATTTGCTGGATTGTGAGGCGTTGGGGCCTTCATGCTATGACCACTAGTCTCGGGGATTACCAAAGAGTGTTGCTAATGGGCCTGAGAGAGATTTCTTTCTATCATCCTCGCCGATTGGCCAGACAGTACGGGCAAGTTCAGGAGGTCCCCCGAGGGTTTACTGAGAGGGTCTTTGCTTCCAGAGTCAGAGCCACTACTATTGCTTCTTTCATCAGGGGCTGGGCCAGTCGAGCAAGAGCCTATTTCTAGAGACCTTTGAAGAAATCAAAGACACAAAATAAAACTATACTTGACTGATTCTGCTTCTTTCCTCCAAGTGTCTTTGATATTTGGCATTGCTTTCTGAAAGAACTTTTTATGTTTTCATTTGTCCCTGCTTATTTAATATTCGAAGTTTGTTTATCAGCGAACCTTGGTTACTTGGAGAACCTTATTTTATGTGTTTGGATTTCTGAAAACATTCATAGTATGATTTTGATCAGATGTTTGCTTTTGGTACTTGTTTGGGCATGCTAGGACGATTAGAGGCAAACAAGGCGCGTGACTTGTGAGGCAAACGAGGTAGATGACCGATGTTTGCCCCTAGTTTAGAAGAGGTTCAGGCAAACGAGGAGGGTGGCCGAAGTTTACCCCTAGTGTGAAGAAAATGGTCTGTTGAAAACAAATACAGAGTCGCCACTTGGTCTTTAAGGAACCAAAAAACCTAATTTGACTCACCCAAACGGATAAAGGGCACCGGCCCTTCATAACCAAAGAACTTGGTTTGGGGTTTTGGTACGAGAGAGGAAGGAGCCTTTGTCACGACTAAAACACCCTCAACTCGCCCCATCTTTCGACGGGCCTCAATTAGCATCCGAATAATCATCTTATACTATGTATGGTTCAAAAATTAATACTATGATAATATATTACATCACATAAGAAAATTTGAAATGGAAGATCTAAAGATAAAATATCATTCATAAGATCTAAGCCAAGTATCACACAATGCAAAGTGAAAGATCACACGAACAAACTTAGGAAAAATCGTCTAATCACATATCAAGTAATAAAGTTTTCGTAATCTAAGGGGACATGAATTGTTCTTGGAACAAATAAATCAAAGAAAATAAGGATGCTTAGCAAGGTAGAATGATGTATGTTAATCTTTGAGAAAAGAAGATCTCTCAATCCCCGGGACGGATGAGAAAGGAGGATTAGATCGAGGGGAAGCATGAACATGTGATCATGATCATTCTTTATAATCTTCTTAGATTAGGAGTTACAAAAACCCCAAATCTTTGCATGGATGCAATGTATGTATCTAGAATGTGCCAAGGTTGTAGTGTGTTTTATGTTCATGGATTCCTAGAATGACTTAGAATTCTAAAATGTGTATGAATGAATGAATGAATGAATTCATGGGATATGTACAAATGTAGTATGAACTACTTCCTAAGGCATGAGCTAATTTGGAGTACATGTAAGCATCAAATCGAAGGATGAAAGTAAAAGTATGCTGGCAGTGAATAATGGACAGAACAGTAACATGATCTTTTGGAAATTGAAAAGAGGGGTTAGGAATGTTTTCAATGCATGATTTTTTATGGAGATCTTCCTTATTCTGTCTAAAACACAATCCAAAAAGCCTATCTTTAATAACTATCACAGATTGAGAGAAATCATATAAACAATAGAGGTTATTCAGAAACAGAGTCCGTACTGTCGACTGAAATGTTAAAAAATCTTAGAAAATGAAAACAAAAGATCTAGAGGCCCATATTATTCAGAAAGTTCTCTTAAGAAATTGAAGTTCAAGGAAAAAATAAGTTTGGATACTCTTTTCGGAAAAGTTTTCTGTAAAACAAGTTGAAAGTCAACCTAGCTGCTGTGACAACAGAGGCAGAATGTTTGGAATGAATGTTTGGACAAAAGTGGACCCCTTTCAAGTGCTTCCAAGTCAAGCCAAAAATTATGGGTGTCTTATAATGAGTTAGAAAGACTTTCCAAGTGGTCTTGCATTCATACATTTATTGAACTCAAAATAATTCTTTGAAGTTAAATGACTCACTGTTTTGAAGGTTTTGAGAAAATAAGGTTTATTTCTTGAAGTCAAAATGAGGGGAGGGGAGGGGAGGGGAGGGGGGGGGGGGGGGGGGGTGTTTGAAATAGGGATTTTGGAAAACATATTTTCAATACTTAATGAAGATTGTAACCACTTAAAATGTCAACATCAAACTCATCATCAAGAACCTCCAAGATTATTGAAAAATATTATTTCCATTTTAAAGACAACTTCATAAATACATAGGAATGTATTGGAGTTGAAATCATCATCTATCAAATATGTTTTTGAGGTCAAGAGCTACTATCCATAAGGATTCACTCACCTCAAACTTCATGTCATCATCTAGATGATGATAGACTAGTAAGTAAATAAAGAAAACAAAAAAGAAATGAGGTAGGAGAAGATGAACAACAAAGTAAGCAAACAAGTATATAAACAATCAATATATGATATTCAATGATGTATTGGACTTGTAGCTTGGTATTTCACTCATATGTGGTGACATTGGATATGGAAGTAGCTTCCTCTATCTTAAATGCTCACTAAAATGGTGATTGGGTGTATTGAATATGAAGTAATGGAAGTAATGAAGTATAAACAAAGTTTTGAACTCCCTTTCTTGTTTGAAAATCAAAGAAGGAAGCTTCTATTCTCTCTATTCTAACCTTATCTCTACAACTTTCTCTCTAACAACTTTTCAAAGCTTGCATTTGACACCCCCAAAATGAGAAGTCAAGGGGGGGTTTATATAGGCCAATTTGGGGTGGTTTTGGGGTTTTAGAAGTACTCCCATTGGTCCCAAACATCTGTGAACATAGAACTACGTCGTTTTGATTTCTAATTAATCAAAATGAACCCCCAAAAGAAATTATAAAAAAACACCATTCTGGAGGAGAGTGCCGCGGCGGTACTGCTCCTCATTTGTCCAAATAATCCTTTTTAGGCCCCCAGAGGTTCCGGTATTCGCGGAAAGACCCTATTTCGTCCAAAAGTCACCGAAAATGCATATGCACTCCAAATTGAGGTTGTGATATACCGTTGGAAAGGTAATGGAGTCTACTTTACATAAAAAATAGTTTAGAGATAGGTCACCTTAAAAAGTTTTGCGGTATTCGCGATAAAAGCCGGTTTGATCGCCTTTTTTGCCTTCGAAAATTCATAATAAATTCGTTTAAAATCCAAAACTTATGTGCGATATACCGTCGGAAAGCTATTGACCTCTAGAATCCATGAAAATTGTTTGAAAAATGATACGGCGCTCCGGTTTCAAAGTCAACTTTTTGTCAAACTGGTTAAACTTGGGATTCCCGGGAAGTTTTGGAAACCTTTAGGAGCCACCAGGAGTTGACGTTCTCGTTCGATTTTTTTTAAGACTCATCTTAATACTTTCCACATGATCTAGAATGATCCCGGAAATTTTCGGCGAATTTGGACGATTTTGGTCAAACTAGATCAAACTTTGTCAAACTTGGTCAAACCTTGGTCAAACTTGGTCAAACCTTGTCAAACCGGTCAACGGGGACTTTCTGGGAACTTTCGGGACCTCTGGGAGCCGAAGATTTCATCCGGTCTTTCTTTAAAACTCATTTTATTATTTTTTTTCTTACGATGTAGCGCGTTTCCAGAACATTTGGTCCGAATCCAGGAGCGTTCGGGTTTTCAGGGGTATTTTGGTCATTCTGAGCATTCTAAGAGATAGAACTAACATCCATGAGTCCTTTTTGAGTCTTTTACGATCATTGTGAACCACCAAGCTATGGGTCTCCTAAATCTGATAGCCGACAAAATGAGGTGTCTACAATGTGTGTGTATATATATATATATATAAACACAACCACACATTTTCTCAAACTCACAAAGGTCAGCAAAACTCTCGCACACACACATGAAACCAGTGTATATAGAGGGGGTGGGGGTATAGGTGACTATTTTTGCGTAAAACTTGGGAATTCTGATGATTACAAGTTCGATCGATCAAAATATGTTCAATCGCTCGAGAGCAGATTGGTCAGGTTAGATCAATTAAAAATAGTTTTGATCGATTGAAATAGGGACCACGTAATAAATTCATGTCGATAGGGTTTTGATCGCTCGAGAAAGGTTCGTCGCTTGAACTTAAGAAATGCTCGATCGCTCAAAAGTAGTTCGATCGGTCGAAGGTTGGATTTCAAGGAGGATTAAGGAAAGTATATGAAATCTCTCTGCATAAGTAATTATTGAAAATGCAATCATCTACCACTCATCAAGGATTTCATCCTCGAAATAAAAAACATGCAAGGTCTAAAACAAAAATGGAAACTTCTCTTGCATCTCTGACTCTAACTCCCACGAAGCTCCTCTTTCATTACGATGCTTCCACTGGATCTTCACCAACGGATTGTCCATGTTTTTTAGCTTCTTGATTCCATGGTCTAGAATGCGAACTGGTTCTTCATTGAATGTAATATTGTCATTGACTTCAATATCTTCGAAGTTGATCTCATGTGCTGGGTTATGAGCAGACTTCCTCAGCATACTGATGTGAAAATGTTGTGCACTCCTAACATCTTTAGTGGCAACGCAAGTCGATAAGCAACTTTCCCAATGCGTTCAAGAATCTCGAATGGTCCAATGAATCGCAGCGATAGTTTGCTTCTCTTCTGACCAAATTGAACAATCCCTCGATTAGATGAAACCATGAGTAGCACGTGATCTCCAACTACAAACTCCAAGTCTTTGCAGCGCTTGTCACCATAACTTTTGTGTCGGGTCTGAGCTGTCTTCATCTTCTCCCGTATAATCTGAATCTTCTCACTGGTTTCTCGTACTATCTCTTGCCCAAGAAGTTGAGTATCACCGACTTTGGCCCAACATAGCGGCGATTGGCAAGGTCTTCCGTATAAAGCTTTAAATGGCGCCATCCCTATACTCATATGATAACTGTTGTTGTAGGAGATCTCAATTAACGGTAGGTGTGTGTGGATACCGGCATTTGGGCTTACTTTTAATTTTAAAACAATTTTTTAGTCAAATTTCAAATTCAAATACGAGTCGCCACTTTATTTTTTTAGGAAAATTAAGAAACCATTTTTAAAAGCAACCGATCTTTTGCGAAACCAAAGATAATCTGGGTCCGGGGATTATGGAATGAAAGGGGAAGGAGCCCGACGGTCAAAAACACCCCCTTTCATCCTATCTTGTGATAGGCCTCTACTCATCATCCTATTTAATCGAATTAATAATCTAAGCATGCCCTCAACTAATACATAGATATAAGTATACATATCACAAGTATGTCAAAAATGGTGCAAAATTGCTAACGATAAAATATCATTCATAAGCCACATAATTCAAGTAGCAAGCAAAATGATGTACAAGTAGGGAACTAGAGAACTTATCCGGGATCCAACCGCGAAATGGGAAATGTGCAATGCATACAAAGAATAGAAATCCTAGGAAAAATGTCTCTAATCACATATACACATAAGGCAAGACCTAAGCTAAGGTGTCGCGCATGGAGTCGAAAATCAATAAAATCAACAAATGAAAGAATTGACAAAACAAAGGTTAAATAATCAAAACAATGCCTTAATCAAAAGATATCAAATAATCAAACCTAAGATTCTAGCTTAAATCTATCAAGCATGGAAAGAATTGACAAAACTATGAATTCATTTTGATTAGTTGGAGTCATAGCACCTTTATAGATATACAAGCCTCAACTAGAAGCCAATGTAATGTCCATATAGGGGTTCTATAATCCCAACACGATCATAAGGAATCCATGTTTATATTCAATTAGGTTCAACTAAGCCTAATTTTATCCAAGAACTAGTCCTAATCATAAGCATCAATATACATGAATGAATGAATGAATATGAACAAGAATGAGATATGAATTTATTCACTAATTTGTACCACTTAGCCTCTGTATTTAAGCTAAATTATAATTATTCAAAACATGACTTGGGTCCCAAGACATTAGGAAACCATTTAAGTCAAAATCAATGAGACTAGATAAAAACAGTGACTGTTTTTCCTAAATTACAAAGAGCAGACCAGATTCTAAATGGTAGAGAAACCATACTTCCAATGGTTGGATCTTAATGATTTTTGGATATGATATGCCTCTGTGAGTATAGTTTCTAACCCAAAAAACAAATCAAGATTTGAACGGTTAGATCTCTGGGAATATGGAAGACACTAGACATCACACAGGAATCTGCAACTCTCTGTCCAGAGATTTTGTACGATTTTCTAAAAATAGTAAAAAAATGAGAAACGCTTAGATCTTTTTAGGGTATCTTTCTAACACATTAAGGTACTTAGAAAAAATTATTAGAGGCCAAGGAAGTTCGACTAAGGTTTTAGTTTATTAATTTTAAAACGGACTTACTGTTCTGGAATTTTGGATAGAGAATTGATTGTTTTGAAATCACAAGACCAAACCATCTTAAGCATGGAATTTCATCAAAACAAAAATTACAGAGGTGCTTAAATGAGTTATGAACATCCTCCAATTGGTCTCATCCAATTTCCAATGAACCATGATTTTATAAAAATCTTTGATCACAGTTGGTTTATGGATTCACTGCACCTTTGTTAAATTGATGTTCATATTACGAATCAAACTTGATCCATGATTCTAGAGAGAACTAGGATCAAGTATGATTATAATCATTGGAGTGAATAATGAAACATGAAGAGATTCATAGATTTATCCTTAATGGATTTCCATCATAGATCTCATAGAAAGAGAATCCTAAGGTCTGACTCAATCTTATGAACTCTTGAATACTCAAGTTCCCTAGATTTTAACAAACAAACTATGAAAACTTACATCTAAATCCTCTCTCAAACATATGATCCTTGAGGAAATTAGAACTATGATATACTATTCTCCTCTCAAATTAATGGTCCTTGGAGACTCAATGAGACCCAAATCTACTCAAATCTCTATGGAATATAGTATGGATTCCATAAGATTCCTAATAAGGAGATCCAAGTCATGAGCTAAGACTTGAACCCAATCAACTATGTGTAGATATGACCATGACCAATCTTAATTCCCATATAAATCATAGGATCATAAGGGACTAGAGGATCAAACTCAAAGAGATCTAATGAGATATTGAAGATCTCATAGATCCTATGAGAAGAATATAAACAGAAGAAATGAAATCAAAGGTTATTTGAAAATTTCAAGTCAAAACTCTTTTAATCTTAAATCCAAAGCTCTATTTAGACCTAAATCTATGAAAATAACACATGATCATTCAATCACAAATTCTATGTGGTGTGTGATGAAATGAGGCAAGAAGAGAGGTTTTGAAAATGTGTAAAAATCCTAGATCTATGAATTTGTGGTTGAATTATGTAGAACAAGTATGGAATAAGGATTTAACCTCTAGATCTTCTCAGGATTTGATTGATTTGGAGAGATATAAGCCTTCCAAGCAATACTCTTCTTCTTCTTCCTTGAAGTTTCAAGGTTCTTCAATGGAGATTTGAGGAATTGGGTGAATTGGGTAGGATTTCTATAGGGTTTTGGGTTTCTCTCTCTATATTTCTCTAAGGACAAACTTCATCTTCACAATTCAGCCTGTCTTTCTAAGATTCAAGTCTCATCTTCCTAGATTCAAGTCTCCAACCTCAAGATTCAAGTCTCCCATAATGGAGATGAAGGTTTGTTTATATAGACCAACATGACAAAGTTAAATGGGTAAATTTGGGTGAAAACCCATGTGCAAAGTTTTCTTCTAGAACATGTGAGAAAAGCAGTCTGTTACATTTCACGGCACTCGCTGCCTGCCTGCAGTACCCACTGAGTGCCGGACGGCACTCACTGGATGCCGGGCAGCACTCAGTGAGTGCCGCCGGCTTTCCCGCGTGCCGCGGCTAACAGAATTTTGTCCTCTTTTTAATTTTCAACATATATTAACACAAACTTAATTTATCTAGTAAAGTATATATTAATGTACTTATATTTGCAATGTACTTTATTAAAATGTACCCATATGCATGGTATACATTCCCATATAATCCTTTTATTTCTTTTTTCTTTTCTTCTTTTTTCTTTTCTTTTCAAGACTTTTTTTCAAAATTCTTTTTCACTTTCTACTTATATATATATTTTCGAACTCTCTCTTTTCTTCTCTCTCTCTCTTCTTTTTATTTTCATATATCTTATTATCATTACTATATATATATTTTTGAAGGTATTCTCAGACTGATTTCCTCACACGTTCTTCAACGTTCAGGTTTCTCTTGAATACCCAATTTCTCCTTCTTTGATTTTTTTTCTTTGATTTTGAAACTTTACTTGAAGAATCTTTGAAGAATTAGAATTCTCTGGAAAATCTTCGAATTTCACCGGTCATCGTCATCATTGGTCTTAAGAGGTAACCAATCCCTGGATTTGACGTTTGGTCAAAATCGGGGTGTCTATAGTGTGGCTCCCAAGAATTCTCGAAATCAATAATGCAAGTGCATAGCATGTCTTCCATTACTTGATTAACTCATTTAGTCTGACTAAAGTCAAGTTTAATTTACTTCCCATCGCTGTTTGGAGACTCTTCCAAAACTCTGCAGTAAAGCGTGAATCTCGATCTGACACGATAGAAGCAGGTACTCCATGTAACCATACCATGTGCTGTAGATACATCTGGATTAAACATTCCACTAGATACGTCATACTGTAGGCGATTAAATGTGTCGTCTTCATAAGTCGATCCACGATTACCCAAATAGCTTCGTGATTTTGTTGTGACTTCAGCAATCTTACCACAAAATCCATGGTTATGTGTTCCCATTTTCATTGAGGAATCGGTAACGGCTGTAGAAGTCTAGGTGGTTTATGATGTTCTGTCTTTACTTGCTTACAAGTAACACATTGAGCTACATACTCAGCTACTTCTTTTTTCATTCCTTTTGAACAGAAATTCCTCTTCAGATCCTTGTACATCTTCATACCTCCCGGATGAATAATCATTCATGATTTATATACTTCATCCAATATTTCTTTTTGGAGATTTTCTTTAGCAGGTGCACAAAGTCTACCTTTACATCGTAAGGCTCCGTCTGTACTGACATTCTAGACCTCTGGTTCCTTGGCTGACATCTTCGCAAACCATAACTTCAAATCCTCTATTGTCTATTGAGCTGCTATGATAGGACTGATCAAAGTTGGATGTACCATAAGACATCCAAAATGTTTTCTTTCCATTGGTTCCACTGGCGGAAGATCGAATTCAGCTAAAACTTCTAATGCTCTCCATTCTCAGTTTAGTAATGTAGCGATTACTAGTCGAGGTTTACGACTCAAAGCGTCTGCTATAACATTTACTTTACCCAGATGGTATTGCAATGAAAAGTCGTAATCCTTGAGTAATTCCATCCATCTTTGTTGTCGCATGTTCAACTTCTTCTGAGAGAATAGATACTTTAAGCTCTTATGATCGAAAAATAGATCAAACTTTTCTCCATAGAGATAGTACCTCCAAATCTTTAATGCAAACACTATTGCTGCTAATTCTAGATCATGCGTCAGATAATTCTTCTCATGTACCTTCAATTGTCTGGATCCATATGCAATGACATTCCCGTCTTGCATAAGCACATAACCAAGTCCTTGGTATGATGCATCACTATAAATCACATACCTTTCTCCACTCTTAGGTATCACAAGTGCTGGTGCAGAAGTCAATCTTTCCTTTAACTCCTGAAATGCACCCTCATGCTTGTCTATCCATACGTACTTCATCTCCTTCCTTGTCAAATTTGTCAAAGGTCCTGCTATCTTGGAAAATCCCTCTACAAATCTCCTGTAATATCCTGCTAAGCTAAGGAAACTCCCAAATTTCGTAGCATTAGTCAGTCTATTCCAGCTTAAGACAACATCAATCTTAGATGAGTCCACAGAGATGTCGTCTTGAGATATAACGTGTCCCAAGAACTTGACCTCTTGCAGCCAAAATTCATACTTGCTGAACTTTGCATACAACTTGTTATCTTGAAGTGTCTACAAAGCAATCTATAATCTTGTTCCATCTTGAGTAGATCAAGATGTCATTGATGAATACTATAATGAATTTATCCAGGTATGGTCTGAATACTATATTCATTAAGTCCATGAACACTACTGGCGCATTCGTCTATCCAAAAGGCATGACTAAAAACTCATAATGCCCGTATCTTGTCCTGAACGCAGTCTTTGATACATCCTCCAGTCGAACTAATAACTGATGATATTCTGAACGTAGATCAATCTTAGAGAAGATCCTTGTAACGCCCTGTATTTTATTATCATTAATAAATAAATACTGCATTTCATTTCCATGAGCATCTGTTTTAATTTCTTTTTAATACATTTATCTGGGGTCAAACCGTAATTTCCAAAATATTTTCTGTGGTTTCAAAATCGATATCTATATTTTTGTATAACCGGGAATTTAATTCCTATGTTAATATAATTTTCTGCATTTTATTTTCAACCGTAAAAATACCAGTTTTAATTTCAATTGCGCCTTATACCGCGTCTTGGGTGAGGGAGCACGTGAGCTCAACCTCACCGGGAGAATTCTTCCCCTAACTTGGAGCCCAAACATATCTGTTTATATATATGTAACAGCGTGTCTCTCTCTCACTCACTGTGTTTCTCTCAATCTCCCTCCATTTCTCTCACTCTCTCAAATTCTCTCTATCACTCTCTTGCTCTCAAGATCACACACACATACAGTTTATATACTATATACATACACACATACATAGTCATATATACATATTGGGTTACCAAAATCAAGAACGGGAAGAATTTCGGAACGACGGAATTCTCGACGGATTATTACGGCGGAAGTTCTCGGCCTTTAATTTTCTGTATAATCGGCTCTGTGAGTAAATTAAACTCACTCTCAATGTCTATATATGTGTTTTTCAGTGTATATAAGTGTGTATATATGTATATATATGAAAACACCATGAGAGCTTGAAAATTGAAGCTTTAGAAATCGTAACCAAAATCGATTCTGTAAATTGGGAATGGAAGATATTGATCCCGATAAGCTGTGGTTCGAATCCTACGACTTAATTTATCCGTATCGCGACGAACCATTGATTTTAAGTTTTGTCACTCTAACTTTAATCGCAGAAATTAATCGATACAATCCGTATTAGTTAAAATTGATCGCGTATTCTTAATCTACGCGGAAAACCGAGGAGAACCATATATCACTTGTCTTGGTACGAACAGAATCTGAAACTGGGTAATTTCAGTCCAGAAACTGAAAACAGGGGAAAAAACGAAGAAGACGACGTTCTGCAAGAACTCGCGCGCGCGACCCGCTCGCGCGGCCCGCTCGCGCGGACCTTCCCCCCCCTTCGCGCGCGCGATCCGCTCGCGCGACCTGTTCTGCCCTTTCGCGCGCGCGATCCGCTTGCGCGATCTGCCCTCCCCCTCGCTCGCGCGATCCGCTCGCGCGAGGTGGCAGTTTTGGCAGTTTGTGTGATTTTTGGTAAGGGACTATTTGGAAAATGTTTTGGGAAATTTCAAAGAACTGTTTGGCAAATATATTGTTTTAAAGGTCTATGTTTAAAGAATTGTACGAAACAAGAACAACTTAGGCCAAAATTTATGCTCGTACGATTATCCGGCTTTGTGATTTATTAATGGTGTTATTTATGAAACATTGACATACATATTAGGGTTGAGGTTGTGTCAACATGTATGTGTGTGAGAAAGCGTGAAAAGAGTAAAGAGTAGCGGTCTGGTGTGCGACCTCAATATCGATCGGATAGTATTCCTGGTATTGGAGGCGACAGTGTCGTGTACGACTTAGATATCGATAGGATAGTATTCCTGGTATCTAAGGCGCTTGTTTCGGATATTGATCGGATATTATTCCTGGTATCCGAAATGATGGTATTGAGTGTTGTGTACGGCTTAGATATCGATCGGATATTATTCCTGGTATCTAAGGCGCTTGTTTCGGATATTGATCGGATAGTATTCCTGGTATCCGAAATGATGGTATTGAGTGTGGCTTAGATATCGATCGGATATTATTCCTGGTATCTGAAGCGATAGTTTGGTGTGCTGTTTTGGATATCGATCGGATAGTATTCCTGGTATCTGAGATAATGGTTTGGTTGTGTTGAGTTTTGTTGAGAGAAAAGAGTCAGAAAGATGAGATATTACATTGCTCATGCATGGTCACATATTTATTGCTTTCTTTATTTTCCCCCGTGGCTTATGTTGGAATTGGAACCTTGAATATATTACTGTTAAGTTAAATTGCACCGTTGTTTATATGCTTATATATACATTGCGAGCACTTGTTTATTTGGCTCACCAGCTTTCATAAGCTGACGGCGTTGATGCGTCCTGGACTGTATGTCCAGATTTTCAGGGTCAGGAGCAGCCAGGGTATTTTGACTATGCTACTTAGAGTCAGGAGACTTTCCAGGAGGCTGCTTTATTTTTCCTATGTCTTTTAATTTGGGTTTTGTAATAAACTAGTTTAGACTTTTGAATAAGGCGTTTTGTGCCTAAGACTATGACTGCTGTAATAGTTTAGTAAGTTTTATTTCGGAGCTTATGTTTTGTTAGTATCCTTTGCTCTAGAAATGTTTGTTAAGTTATTTGTTTGCAGGGACAATTGGTCATACTCACTTGTCACGACCTACGAGTCCATAAAGGAAATTAAATGCTTTCCTGTATTATGCTACGTCGGGGCGTGACAATCCTTCATCCTTCTAACTGGTCAAATAGGTCATCTATTTCGAGGAAGTGGATATCTATTCTTGATTGTAACCTTGTTCAAGTCCCTATAGTCTATGCAGAGTCAAAGTGTTTAGTCATTCTTCTTCATAAACATAACTGGTGCTCCCCAAGGTGACGTACTCGGATGAACAAAACCTGAATCTTCAAGTTCCTAAACTTGATTCTTCCATTCCAAGATCTCAATCGGCGCCATCCTATATGGAGTCTTAGATATTGGTAACGTTCTAGGTACTAGTTCCACTCATAAGTCTACCTCTCGCTTCAGTGGAAGTCCTTTAATATCTTGGAATACATCCTGAAAGTCTTGTACGATAGGAATCTGGTCCATCATTAGTTCTGTACTCATACTCTCGATTGTAGCTAAACCACTCGTTAAGAACATATCGCTCATTGACTGACACTAAAATCTAGTCGTCGGTCGTCCTGGTATCGAAAATACAATCGTCCTAGTAGGGCAGTCCAAATTGGACTCACCAATCCATCCCTAGGATAATGTCAAACTCTGACATTGACAGAACCACTAAGTCTGTTGGAAGATTCCTATCTCCCAAGGTCAAAGGATAATCTTTGCACACTTTACCCAACTTAACAGTCACTCCCAATGGTGACATAGCATTAAGTGCCGACTCAAGTGTCTGGGGTTTTAAACCTTACTGACACACAATCTTAATAGCAATAAATGAACGTGCAGCTCCAATATCAAATAAAGCTTTAACTAGACTATGAAAGAGTATAAGCATACCTTCCAAATATTATTGCTCATCAGCATTAAGCCTGCCTCTGTTGGGATGATAGCATTCACCCTTGTCTGATCTGGGGATCCTTGGATTCCTTGACCTAGTGCCCCATAGTATCCTCCTCGTGATGCACGATAATCCTTGCTCAAGTGCCTTGGCTTCTTGTAATTTTGATAGTTAGCACCCATCCAGTGATTAACCCTGGAATTTGTACAGAACTTAGCAATGTGCCTTGGCTTTCCACAATTAAAACATCCTCCACTATTGCTTGGTGGGGCTGTTAGCAGCGCTTGAGGTTATGATCCTCACTGTTGATATTGCTGGGGTTGAGAATAGCTCGACTAAGGCTTCCTGGTCCCATCCCAGGTTCTCTTATTTCCTTGAAAATTTCCTTGAGTCTCCAACTCTAAGTATTCCTTGGTAGCTAGGTCTGGAAACTCCGCAACTGAAATCCTCTTGACGACTGAGGTTGATTCATCTATGGTCTTTATGCTCGATAAGCGTCCTTCTCCAGTCCTGTAGCAAATATGACAATTCCCTCAAATGACTAATTCAGATGACCAACCATCATATGTCTGAGGTGGGGGTTCAACCCTTGGGAAAATCTCTTGACCTTCTTCTGTGGAGTATCAATCGTATGTTGAGCAAAACGAGAAAAACGCTCGAACTGTGTTGTATATTCCCGCACAGTCCATCCTCCTTGAACTAGATTGAGAAAGTTCTTCTCCTGTTGGTCTCTCTCATCTTCTAGGAAATACTTTTTCAGAAATCTTTCCCGAAATATCACCCAAGGCATTCTCTGTGCAGCTTCAACTCCTATTGTAGCTCTTTCAGTTTCCCACCAATCTATAGCAGCGTAAGTCAACTGAAATGTGGCAAGACGACACTTATCTTGCTCAGTACATTCCAAAACTTCAAAAATTAGTTCCACTTCCTGTATCCATTGCTCAGCCTTCCATGACTCTGTTAGTTCGTCAAATTTCTCTGGGAGTAACCTAAGGAAATGTTCGAGTAACTTATCACTAGTATGTCTCGGTGGCGGTGGTGAAACAGGTCTCTGGTGAGAAGAGTGGTTATAAGTATCTGTGAATATTGCATTTTTCTTACCCACAGATTTTTCAAAAAAAATTTCAATTTTAAAATACAAAACACGAGTTGCCACTTAATTTTTAAAAGGAAAATTAAGAAACCATTTTAAAGTAAACAGATCATTTTTGGAAACCAGAGATTCCTAGGTCCGGGGATTATAGAATGAGAGGGGAAGGAGCTCGGCAGACTAAAACATCCCCTCTCATCCTATCTCACGATCGGTCTCTACTTAACATCCTTTTAATCGAATTATTAATCTCAATGTGCCCTTAACTAATACATAGATATAGATACACATTGCAAAAGCATGTCTAAAGCGTGTAAGATTGCTAATGGTAAAAATAGCATTCAAAACCACATAATTCAATTAGCAAGCAATATGATATGCAATAGGGAACAAGAGAACTTAACCGAGATCTAGCCGCGAATATGGAAATGTGTAATGCATGCAAGTAAATAAAAAAAAAATAAAGAAGTCTCTAATCCATATATACACATAACGCAAGACCTAATTCTAAGGTGTCGCACATGGAGTTGAGAATCATTAAAATCAAGAAATTAAATAGACTAAAGAGTAGTTTGAGAAATCGTACCTCAATACAAAACAGAGGGTTAATCCATATACCTTAATCAAAATATAGTATAAAATTCTAAATAACATCCTTAAACTACTAGCTTAAATCTATCAAGTATGAAAGAATTGACATAATTATGAATTCCTTCTAATTAGTTGGAAATGCATCACTTCTATAGATATACAAGTCTTAACTAGGAACCAATGTAATGTCCATGTAGAGATGATGTAGTCCCAACATGGTCATAAGCAACTCACAATTAGGTTCAATTAAGTGCAATTTAATCCTAGTGCAAAACAGGTCCTAATTACAAATATTAGCCTACATGGATGAATGCATATGAATTCATGAACAAGAGTACGTTATGAAATACTCATTGGTTTGGATCACTTAGCCTTTAGATTTAAGTTTAACTAATCATTATTAAAACATGGTTTAAGCCCTAGGTCGTAGAAAAGTCATTTGAACCATTATTTACAAAGTTTGTCAAATCTGTCACAAAGTTCTGAAAATTACAGAGAGCAGACCAGAACTTTAAAAGTAGAAAAAGCATGCTTCCCATGGTTTGATGTCAATGAATTTTGGACACTAGATGTCTCTGTGAGTCTAGTTTCTAACCCAAAAAGAAAAATCAAAGATTAACAGCTCAATCTCCAGGAATTGGACAAACACTAGACACCACTCAGAAATTTCTAACTCTCTGTCCAGAGTTTTTGCTTGATTTTTAAAAATAGTAAATAAATCCGAATGACTCTGATCTTTTTGGGAGATCTTATTAACACATTAAGGTTCATAGAAAAAATTATTTGAAGTCAAGAAGGCTTGGTTAAGGCTCTGATTTACTTATTTCAAGAAAGTGTTACTGTTCTGAAATCCTGGACAGATTATGGTTGCCTCACAAAACTTATGACCAAGCCATCTTAAACATAAAATCTCATCAAAACAAAAAATCACAGTGGTAAAACTTTGTGTTATTGACACTCTCCAATTGGTCTCATTCAATTCGAATAGATCATTATTTAATTAAAAATCCTTGATCAAAATCGGTTTATGAATTTATTGCTCTATTGTTGAGTTTCATTTGTGTTAAATCTATCAACTAAACCATGGAGATTGACTCATCCTAAAACTAATTCCCCTGCCCATTGATGGTCATTGGAGACTAAGGACACTTACACTTATAGATTTCAATGTAGTATGGAGAAACTTTATGCAATCTCAAAATAATGAACCTAAACCATGGAGATAGGTTTAGACTCATTGATCAAAGTAAATCATAAGTTTACAAGAAGATTAAAGGATTCCAAGTCAAGGGATGCAAGTAAGACATTGAAGGTCTTATGAATCCCAAGAGATGAACATAATCAAAAGAAAAAGGAAATCAAGGTTCAAGTAATATCCAAGTTAACTTTTTTACTTCATGATTTATTTAATCTTAAATCTTGGGTCACTTTGATCCAAACCAATGAAATGAAATTTCAATCACAATATTAGTGGTGTGTGATGAAATGGGGTGGGAAGAGAGTTTTTGAAAATGTGTAAAAGGTCCTAAAGAATTATATATATATTGTGATTGAACTTGAATTAAAGACTAATTAACTAGAGGTTACCTCCAATTATCCTCAACTTTTAAGTTTTTGAAAGTGTTCCAAAAGTGGTTCAAGCTCTTCTTCTTCTAACTTATGTAACTTAATTTTCTTAAACTTTTCTAAAACTCTCTCCTAATTGTATCAAAGAATTTGAAGGGAATAAAAAAAAACAAAGAGAGATTCAAAAATGAAGATCCTTTGTAATGGGATATTCATTCCCTATATATAGGCAAATCTCTAAGGGGTATTTCAATAAATCATAGTGAAAACCCTAATTCTGGATATTGTTTGGAAGGTACAAAATGTACTATTTCAACGCAAACTGCCACAAAAATGCGGCATTCAGTGGAGTTGGAAGTGGCACTCAGTAAATGCCGAAATGACACTCACTGATTGCCGGCGCGTCATTCAGTGACTGCCGATGCGGCTCTCAATGAATTCCGTGGACTGCCGTCTTTTCTGGAATTTTGATTTTCACGGCATTTGGTGTGTTTTTGCGGTGAACAGTGAATGCCAGTGTGGCACTTAATGACCGCTGGTCCGGCAATCAGTGAGTGCCGCAGCGGCACCGCGTGACTGCCGCAAACTATGCCATATGCCGTTTTATTCTATCCTTCCCTTTTTTCTCTCTTTTTCTTTTTTCTTTCTTTTTGTTTGAATTGAAGAGCCTTTCGAAGAGCTTGAATCACCTTGAAAGCCTTGGGTTCGTTTGGACATCATCATCTGATTTGGAGGTAAGACTCCCCTAAATTCGACGGTTAGGTCAAAATTGGGGTGTCTACAGTATCTCCCATATGTTCCATCCTTTGTATGAAGGCTTCAAAAACTCCCGTTCGATCCATAGCTTCCGAAATAGGGGCTCCTAATCGCGCTTGATTCCTCGGTCTAACCATAATGATAACGAGTGTCATCTACAAGAGACCCATTGATTAGCTAAAAGTCTTCTCGCGGAAACAAAATCAAGATAGAACTAGAAACAACCAAAATTAATAGTTCTACAAATCAGCATATAACACTCAACATACAATCAATAGCGAAAGTACTGCTCGTATATATATCAAAAGATGTACCATGGAGTACACAGTAACCGTACCATGTACCACGTGGGACATAAGTAAATACAGTGCTAAGGAGAACTATACTAGTGGCATCTAGCTATCCAATAAACCTATGGTCAAATAGCTATCTCTCAAGATCCCAAAAATCTAGTGGACAACATGTCTTGATATATAACCCTACAGATACTGACTCAAAAATTATTAGCGTCTGATCTTGCTGGTGGTGCCTCATCCTCTGAAATGATATCCATCTCCTCAAGGGGTGCATTCTCGGCTAGTGCAGCAAGATCTCCATCTACCACTCCGATATCCCAGTCCTTAACTACGTCCTCTGCCATCAACGCCTAATGATCGACATCGACGGCTACAGCAGCAAATCCGTCAGCTATGTCCAATGCACCTGCTAATACAACCTCTCCCATAGTAAATCTAGTTGGCTGTCCTAGCATCTTAGCTATCCATCATACTGCCATATTAGCCATGACTGCCATATATACTATAGGTCTGGTGGGTTACTGATGCAATATAGGTATCTCTGGCATAACTACCTCCTCATCAGGATATCCTCCTCTAACACATCCATAATCACGTCTCCCTCTACTACCGCATCATCCTCTCCAATCACTATATCTGCCTCAACAGCCTCGGGGTCCTCTGGCTCCTGTACTGGGTCAAACTCTGGCTCCTTTGAGTCATTCTCCATCTCATCATCATCGTCATCATCCATCGGCTCCTCCTTTCCATCTCCGTCAATATCCTCGTCAGGATGGTCCTCCTCACCCTGAATTGGCTCAGGCTCTAGAACTGGTACGTCGAGTACCGATGATGGGGAAACTATAGGTGCTGGTGCAGCTACAGGCTCAAATAGAACAGCCCCTACTAAAATAGCTCATAACTCAATCTCACCTACCTCTGGCTTACTCAGAATCAATCTAGCCATCTCCTAGTATATAGCTGCTTGGGTCATAGCGTAGTGGTACGCATCCATACGTATCTCTGTCGGGTGTGTTGTGCCCACAACATAGAGAGAAGTCCATATCCTCTCCTCCAAGTAACGACTAGCTATTTGGCGAATATGGCTCTAGTAAATATCTGGTATGGCTGGCTCTACAGTGTCGCCATGAATAACATGCCCCCCAAAAGAGTCGTCCACAAACAAGTAGAAATCTAGATCCATGCTAACCTGCAAAGGAAACTATCTATTGTCAGGAAGATGAACTTATCTTAAACTCATATCTCATCTCAGGAAATCCTTAAACACTAGGACTAGATGGTGTGGAACCCTTAGTGAACAAAAGTATCACCAACCTAGGGCTCTAATAGCAAAAATCCTGTCACGCCCCGGAGCAACAAAAATAGAGAAAATAAATTTCCTTTTTGGGTCCATAGGGAATGACAAGTGAAAGTCATTAATTATCCACACCACACAGTACTAGTCCACAAGAACAGTAACAAAACAACTAAAATATAATAACAGCGTAATGATTACAAACATCAAAGGGTGGTCCACAGGATCACAACAGGTCTGGAGACAACATATGCCCAAGTACCCATTAACTAACAAAGTTCAACAGTAATATAAAGCTTACACATAAACTAGATAAACTATCTTCAAATCTTCAGCTAGCGTAAGGTTAGTTGTTAGCATAACAGTCTTCTCTGGCATAACCGGCATCAGTGGGGCCATCCTCTACGTATTCTTCTTTAGGGTGGTAGCCATCATCATAAGCTCCATTATCTGTATTAAAAGGGATAGGGTAATCTGGACGGGGAATGTCCAGGTAATAGCGGCCGTTAACTTACTGAGAGCTGAGTAAATAAAAACTCACAGGGTATCAATGATATAACGTATAACAAGTTATTGAAGTGTCTAAGATATAGTTCTACTAAATAATATCTCCTCTGTAATTCGTCGTAACTCAACCATTATCGTCTTGTTTTCTTGAGATCGATAATCAACATACTCTTTCTAGAAAGAACAGACTCAATTGTTTCACATATATAAACATACCATCATTCTATCCATTGCTCGTTAAGGATATAAACCATCCACCGCATTCATGGACACCACGTTAGTTCATCCCCCGCTCGTTAAGGATATAAACCATCCACCGCATGCCAGGGATACAACGCTTTGAACAATAGCATATCAAATCTATTTCCACGACTTATCACTGTATGCCAGTGATCCCCCATCCAGTAATACCCTATATTTTCAGGTATATATAGATCCCTAGTACCTTTCTTAGCCTTCGGTGAGGTTGTGTGCCCAATCGATTGACCTTATCTCAATCGATTGCTTTTCCAATCGATTGGATGTTTTACCAATCGATTGGCATTCTGCCGACCTAACCCCAATCGATTGGCACCTGGTACCAATCGATTGAGAGTAGCTGGACTTGGCCACCTCGTTGGTGTTGTGTGGTTGTGATTGTTTTCCCCTCCCTATATATACCCTCACCCTTATACAATTATATGTTTGCTTGTGTGTGTGTTTGGAAGAGAGAGAGATATATATATACTCTCATATATATACACACATACATATATATTATATATATACACACACACACTCTCGGGTTAGAGAGGAAGAGAAGAGAAGAAGAAGAATGAAGAGAAGAGGAGCACAGAGAGAAGGAGAGAAGGGCAGAGAAGTAAGAGAGAGAGAATTCACCATAGCCACCGCTGCGGAGCTCGGGACGCCGTCAACGGAACGTCGGGATAAGGTGAGTTTCATTAACTCACTCAAGGAGGTGTTTTTGAGATGTTTGTATGTGTTTAATAACGTTTATAAAGAGAAGAGGATCCCCACATTTTTATAAACAAACCAGCAGTTTTGAGGAAGAAGACAAAGTCCAATCGATTGGCATTGGATCCAATCGATTGGATAATTTCCCAATCGATTACCATGAATCCCACTCGATTGCTATCCCAATCGATTGCCAGTTTGTCCAATCAATTGGTATTCTTTCCAATCGATTTCCATGTTTGGTCAATTGATTGGATATGAGCAGAATGCTATTTGTATGTTGTCTTAAACTTGTGATATATCAGACTTGTAAATAGTTGTACCATATGGGTTATTGCGCTGTGTGGGTAAGATCTATAAGTACTATGTCAGGACTAGACTTATATGCAATTATCATTGATATTACGAGCTGAATTATCCTATGTCAACTGTCGACATGAGATGAATTGTTTAACTTTCATATGTTATTCTCAAACTGAATAGTAGAACGGAATACAACTGCATGTTAATTGATTCGAGGTGAAAAGTGCATGTTCATAGCGTATTATATGGTCCTTTATGCATACTTTTATCCCCAAAGTCCCTACATTTAGGTGCATTTTAATAACAATGTTCTTTTTATTGTGTTAATGCTAAAACATATGTTTATGCATTGTTTTATAGGTATTAGAATGCAAAATCAATGAAGTGGAGCTAAAGAAAAGTGATTCTGGTGGATAGAACAACGGAAGTAGCTGAGAAAATGCCAATTTTGACAATGAAGACTTCAGATTTGGAAGATTTTCCCAGATATATAAAATGTAGATCTTTGAGTTACTGTCGCGTGGCCGCAAACGGGAGGTCAATCCGAGGTCCGAGTGAAAAGTTATGGCCATTCTCCCATTGGTGCGCAGTGCTGTCAAAATCAGAGAAGTTCAAGCGATTGAAGAGAGTTCAATCGATCGAATCTTCGATCGATTGAACTAAGCTCGATTGATCGAACTTTATATTCACCCAAAAGTTGTGTAAACTCTGTGGGAACCCTATATATAAGTCGTTTTGACGCCAGACGAAGGGAGGACGCTCCAGAACGCGAAGAACAGCAGTTTAGGGTAGTTTTAGGGTTAGATTAGGAGTAGATTAGGTTAGATTCATGTTCTTATTCATCTTTTTCATTGATTTATTGAAGATTATTGAAGATTAAACTTTATTTCAAGTTTGTTACAAGTTTTATTCAGATTTATTCCAGGTTTTTCTGTTCCTTTTCTTTATTTGATTGTTTGTTAACCTAGTTGTTATGATTACTATGTTTTGTTATTTCTGCATTAGATTTACTATGTTTTCGTAGTTTAGACGTTGGGAATATGTGTTGAAACATTGATTTCCAGCCTCTGCCATGCAATCTTTAGAAACCTTGGGCTCGATCGATCGAAGGTATTTCGATCGATCGAACCAGAGCCTTAGTCAAGCGATTGAAGATACTTCAATCGATTGAAGGATGACGCTGTCCGATCGATCGAGAGCGCTTCGATCGATCGAACTTGCAGAATCTTGAGATAATTCTTTTAAGTATTCCATGACTTTCTGTTTTAGAAATCTGTCATCAAATTGTCCCTATAAGCTCAGTTTGTCACAATAGTTTTTAGAACTTAAAGCCTTAAGGCTATTTTCTTCAATGACTTTTGAAAACCACTTTGAATGCTAACACCATTTAGAGTGTAAGTAATTACCATTGTTTTAAACCGTCTTCCATGTATTTTAAATCAACTGTGATGATGTAGTCCCGGTCATGAAATGGCTATTGATTCTTTATCTTTAGAAAAATACGGAATGCTGAAAAGGAATGAACTCCATAGAGCGTTAATGAATATGCATGGTAGATGGTTAGGATTAATGTGGATTCACGTGTGTCCAGCACCTTTAGTTTATTTATTTAATTAGTTATGTTTCTTTATGTTTAGTTTATTATTTAATTTAATTTAATTAATTAGGATTTGTTAGTAAACCTCCAATCATTCATTCTTATTTTCTTTTTCTTTAGGTTATAACTTAGTAGACATTCTCCCTATTCCTTCCCTGTGGGATCGACCTGGACTTATCCAGTATTACTTGCACGATCACCTACACTTGGGTGTTGCACAAGAGCGCACAACTTTTTAGTCGTGTCAAGTTTTTGGCGCCGTTGCCGGGGAAGGCGACTAGGATAGGATTTTACTAAGTTATTTCCAAGTTATTTTTTTTTTTACTTTGCAAATAAAAAAATTTTAAAAAAAATAAAAAATAAAAATTTGGACTTTTTCTCTCACAAGATAAAAAATAAATAAATAAAATTACTATTGTTTAAAAATTTTGGGTAAACATGTCTTATCCATATTACCCTCCATACAACACAAACATCATGATTAGGTACACGTTAGGAAATGAAAACAATCCCCCAAGTTGGTAAGCACCCACATATGACGCGTATTATCAACCTGAGTGCTACCAACCACCACAATGGGGAAATGATAGTGGTAGTCCCCCATATTATCAAACGTATCAAGAACCTCCACATGAAGAGTTCTATCAACCGCAATGGGGCGATAACCAAAATAATAGTGTACGATATAATAGTAGTTCCCACGATTATCAAATGCACCAAGACTTTTCTTCTGGGGAGTCTTGCACACAAATGCAATGGGAAGGGGACTATTACCGACAACAATGGGGCGAAACTTTATATAGTAATAATGAGGAGAATAACCAAGTTGAGGATAATGGTATGTTAAAATTACTACTTAGTGAAATGAAAAGGCTAGATAGTGCACTAGATAAATTAGAAACTAGATATCAACAAGCATATGCTAGCCAACCTTTAGAAGACTATACCAATCCTTCAACACTACAACCTACATTTCAAGACATTAACAATGGAATGGAATTAGAGGACAATGACAGGTTTATACCGAATGAGGTTAACAACTCACTCGAAAAAGTCATGACCCAACAAGAACTCCAAAACCAAACCATTGAGCATGACGTTGTAGAACCATCTTCTCCTCAATATGCAAACCTATACATCAACTCCTTCACTACCTTGATAAAATTGCACAATCTCTTTATCCAAAGCACCTCAATAGATGATATATGTAGTGAGGAGAGTTACACGGATGAGAATGAGGTTTTTACAGATAATGAGAGTTTAGGTGACTGCACGCAATTAGGAAAGGATGAGTCCCCTGTTGACTCTACCCCTACCTTTGATAGTAACCATAGGGAGGACGTTATTGAAATTTCTAAATTCGATTCAGATTCATCTGATATTCATGAACCCTCACCTCTTTCGGCCGAAGAGGTGGTGTCACCAAGTTTCCCGTCACCTATCCTCTCTATCAATCAATGCTCTCATCCCGAGCTTGAAAATCATGTGTACCCTAATATTGACCTCTATGGTTATATTCTTATATTCGTAGATAGACTGACCTCTATGGTTATATTCTTATATCCGTATTGCTTAATGTGATCTTATTATATAGTGGTACTATATATTGGTTACCACATGTTTTGTTCTTGCCTGAGCTATAGGATAGAATGTGTCTGACCGAATAGATTTTCATTTGTAGGTAGCGACACCGAACACTACCAGTACTCGCTATGGTTAGGACGACTCAAGGGAACCCGGGCCAGCTGAATGGAGTACCTAGTGTAGTACCTCCTGAGATAGATCCAACAGGAATGGTCAGAGTTTTCATCCGTCGCATGGAACAAGTTATCAATCGTGCGGATCACGTCATCGGCAATGAAGCACTAGTACGTCAGACAAGAGTTAAGCTGCTAAAGGAATTTTTGTGCTCTTCAACCAGGAACCTTTACAGGATTAACAGGAGCATGGCAAGCTGAGCAATGGATTCGCCAGATAGAACTGATATTTGAGACACTCGAATGAATGACACTGAGAAAAGACATTTGGCTATATTTCAACTGACATTCTCAGCAATAGATTGGTGGGACACAGTGAAAGCTACGATAGGTGAAAAAGCTGTAGGAAGGATGACTTGGGAATCATTCAAGACTCGATTTCTAGAGAAGTACTTTCCAGAATCTGAGAAGAACAAAAGGGAGATGGAGCTCATACAATTAGTCTAAGGTAATTTTACAGTGCCAGGATATACCACTCAGTTCGAGAGGCTATCACGATTTGCACCGCATATGATTGATACACCAAGAAGGAAGATCAAAAGATACAATCAAGGATTAGTTCCGCATATTCGTCATATAACTATAGGACATTTAGACAAATCTTTCGAAGCTTTGGTAGAAATGGCAACGAAACTGGAGGACGACACTCGAATTAGTGAAGGACAACGATTTGATCAAGCCCTACCAGAAAATGATCAATTTCTCCTAGGAGATCAGACAAGAAGGGACAGTCAGGTTGTGTTGGCTGCTAACCAAGTTCAACAAGGAAATATAGAGAGAAGTTACATGGGCAACCGCCAGAAGCGTAAGAGGTTGGTGAACAACAAGAAAGAATCAAAACCAGTGGCGACTCCAACAGAACATAGAGAACGAGATATCTGCTACAATTGTGGAGTACCAGGACACCATTCCCAAGAATGCAGAGTATCAAGGAAATCTAATGGACGTGGAATACGGTGTTTTAACTGCGATAAAATTGGTCATGTCCGTAAGTTTTGTCCAGAATTAATGCTCCATCGCAACAAGTACCACGAGGGCAGACTCACCATACAAATAATTGGTCTCAACTTAGACAAGGACGATAGACAGAAGGTACAACACTCAACACCTACATCATGTATTATATATGATCCCGATATTGCAAGAAGTTTGGTATTCGTTTGATTTGATTGTAAGAGGATTAGCCTACACCGTAAATTATAGTTACCTGAACAATTCGTTTGACAGTGATCAACAGTAGTTATCCAAGTATAGATATAACATCAATTGCATCCCATATGACTTTTTTCACATCCCTATAAGACTTCAAATGCATCCTTATATGACGTCAATTGCCTCCCTATCGAAAGACTATGTCAACCATTGGTATGTTGGACAGAGACTAGAGATGAGGAATCTAAATTTGCTTTAGATATAGCTTTAACAAGAGAGGACAAACTAGAAGATTGCGAGTATACGGGAAGCGATACGAGTAACGTAGAGACAACACTAGAATTACAAAGAGTATCATAGAAGGATTCTTTTCAATACTGATTGCCTGTTGCTTTCACCCAGTCGAGATTATATAATAGAACGACTCACGAAAATCAGTATGTAGCTCTGCCTAACCTATTTAGGTAATACGTGGAAGCAGAACGAGTATTTAATGGATGGTACGACCTCGAGAGATAATTATGTCAATAGTACGTGGGAATTTGGAGATACGTGAGGAAGTTTAAATCACCAGTTACGATATTAGAGTCACAAATGCTTTCAAGTCAATATCCTGAGGGACGACGACAATAACACGGGAGTTAACAAGGATGTCGTGTGCAACAAGAGACCGACTGAGGACGCTAACAATCATGACAAGAAGTCTAGAGATGGGAGACAGCCAACAGATGATATAGTACAGACATCGTTAGCATAGTATGAAGTATCTTCGACGGTGGGAGTAGACGACAACGCTCTTCTACGACTTAGATAAGATTAGAACACTTGATCAATAGAACCCTTACACCGTAAAGTTTGGCACGAGGAAGGAACCTTGTGTGTTTGGGGACTAGCCACTTTAGATTTATGAGATGATTAGATTTTGCTACCTAGAACCTTTTTCCGAAGTTCGACTTACGAATTTTATATATCTAAACCCGGGGATTAGTAGCTGTCACCTTAGTACTCATAGATCGTTGATGTTTTCATATCGTGTGTCTAGAACTTTAACCCGTTGGCCGCTGATGTAATCGTTTATGTAAAATGAGAACGTGAGCATTTAGAGTCTGTCTTGCGAGATGGATATTTTTTTTTTTGGTAATGGGGGCTACTGCTTCAGATTTCGAGGACGAAATCTTTTGATAAGTGGTGGATGATGTAATACCCTATATTTTCAGGTATATATAGATCCCTAGTACCTTTCTTAGCCTTCGGTGAGGTTGTGTGCCCAATCGATTGACCTTATCTCAATCGATTGCTTTTCCAATCGATCGGATGTTTTACCAATCGATTGGCATTCTGCCGACCTAACCCCAATCGATTGGCACCTGGTACCAATCGATTGAGAGTAGCTGGACTTGGCCACCTCGTTGGTTTTGTGTGGTTGTGATTGTTTTCCCCTCCCTATATATACCCTCTCCCTTATACATATGTATGTTTTCTTGTGTGTGTGTTTGGAAGAGAGAGAGAGAGATATATATACTCTCATATATATACACACATACAGATATATTATATATACACACACAAACACTCTCAGGTTAGAGAGGAAGAGAAGAGAAGAAGAAGAAGAAAAAAAAGAATGAAGAGAAGAGGAGCACGGAGAGAAGGAGAAAAGGGCAGAGAAGTAAGAGAGAGAGAGAATTCACCATAGCCACCGCCGCGGAGCTCGGGACGCCGTCAACGAAATGCCGGGATAAGGTAAGTTTCATTAACTCACTCAAGGAGGTGTTTTTGAGATGTTTGTATGTGTTTAATAACGTTTATAAAGAGAAGAGGATCCCCATGTTTTTATAAACAAACCAGCAATTTTCAGGAAGAAGACAGAGTCCAATCGATTGGCATTGGATCCAATCGATTGGATAATTTCCCAATTGATTGCCATGAATCCCAATCGATTGGTATTGTTTCCAATCGATTGCCATATTTGGTCAATCGATTAGATATGAGCAGAATGCTATTTGTATGTTGTCTTATACTTGTGATATATCAGATTTGTTAATAGTTGTACCATATGGGTTATTGCGCTGTGTGGGTAAGATCTATAAGTACTATGTCAGGACTAGACTTATATGCAATTATCATTGATATTACGAGATGAATTATCCTATGTCAATTGTCGTTATGAGATGAATTATTTAACTGTCATATGTTATTGTCAAACTGAATAGTAGAACGGAATACAACTGCTTGTTAATAATCAGTAATCAATAAATATGATTAATACAGAGCATGTGGCATTTCCTGTACTTAGTATATGAGCATTTCACAACATGTGTCAGCATGCATGGGATAGTGATATAAAGAGGTAAGAGAAGCTGATGAGAAAGGGGATATGTGACTTATGTGGAATATGAGATATGTGTACTTTGGATCCATGGCATCAACGGCTGACGAGTCGGGTGGACGTGGGATGGTTAGAGTTCCTAGTACGCCTCTTGCTGTTGAATACGTCCAGTAATGCGTATGCACTGTTGAAGACGTCCAATGTACCGTTGACGATTACGTCCGGCTAGTGCCCTAATGTATTTTCACCGTGTAGTCGACCAGTGAGAATATACACAGCGTAGAAGACGTCTGTTGTGCCGCTTCCATCGTTTACAGATAGGTGGTACCGTGTAGACGACCCGTAACCCTATCAAGGGATTGTAGGACCTACTGCCTAGTCGAGTGATTCCGATTGGTATGATGGTATCTATGTATGGATACGGATCTGGATTATGGTATCAACGTATGGATACGGAGATGGATAGAAATATGAATATGAGTATGAATATGAATATGATAAGTTAAATGTTCACTCGTGGATTCAACGTCCCGACGTAAAGGTATATACATAGGATGGATGCATGGGTTTCATGCATGGATTTGATGAATACGTGATGAGATATTTACACTATGATCTTTATCCTTATCATTACTTAATGTGTTTCCTGCTATCCCTGAATTAATGTATAGTTTACTGAGATCTCTGCTATGTTCGTGAGTGATGTCATTGTAAAGGGATTAGCCACATTTTAAGATGCTGAGCAGTTACGGTGAGGAGTGTTGTTTAATGTACTCACTCAGCTTTGTATTCAAAGCTGATGGCGTTTATGCCCTGGACATTCCAATGTCTAGAGCTTCGCATGACTTGAGGACGAGAGACTGATGTTTTGCCGGACTTGGAGCTGAAGGCTGGAAGGAGAAGACGTGCTGCTTTGTAATAATTAGTTTGTATATCTGTTGTACTGTTGTTGTTATTATTATAGGCCTGAGACTATAAGCCAGCTGTTGTAATAGATTTAGTAGACTTTTATAATTGGTACTTGGGCATCTGTTGCTTCCAAACCTTTTATAGCTTCCATTGTAGCCTCTGATTATGTTAATAAGATATGTTCTATGGATAGCATCCTCCCTATCGTTGTGTTTATTGGTTTGAGTATGTGACAATGCGGTTATTCACCCGTCATTCCCTATGGACCCATAAAGGAAATTTATTTTTCTCTATTTATGCTGCTCCGGGGCGTGACACATCCACCGCTCGTTAAGGATATAAACCATCCACTGCTCATTAAGGATATAATATGGATCATCTGGTTGCCTTAGGAGTATATGGTCCCGCTCACTACTCATTAAGGATATAAATCATCCACCATATGTGAACGCATATTATGACCAGGCGTCTTCCCACGACTATTCTCAAAACTAATCAAACCTACTTAAACTCAGTACTTCTATCGATACATGATAATTCCCATGTGGCCTAACTATTCTGATTGAAATAAAAGGATATCGAACTCATACAAGAACCGCATAGTATCTAACGTCATTTTGTTAATCCATTATTCTTAAATATACTTATTTGTGTTGTCACATTATCCCTGATCCACCCATAATTGCATAATAGAAGTCTGAATCGAGAATCGAACATTCGAACCTCATATATAATAAACCAAAGGACTAAACCATGTTTTACATGTCTCGATCGATTAAGGGAAAATAATGTTCAAGCAATCAAAGTCTCTTCGATCGATTGAACTCAGTTCAATCGCTCGAGAGTCGTCTTCTCCAGCAGATTATAAAAACATCATATATAAACGTCATAAGGATGTGTTTAATATGGCTAATCATACCAAGCAAACCTTGAACTTCCAAGCTTTAATGGTGACTCATCCTCCTCTGTTACGCCCCAGCGTAGCCAAAATATGGAAAAATTTTAAAATTTTCATCTTGGACCCTGAGGCGCGTGAATTTGCAGTGCCGAATTGTCCATGACCAAATAATAATAACTAAACGATATAATAATAGGATAACACTATCATTTACTTACTGGAATATATTACAAAGAGAAGTCAAAGTACTTAGCTAGTTAATACATCATTATAACTACATCAGAGTCTTATGGCTCTTGGCCTTACAAAACTATTATGAAATATATGCTAAGTCTTCTGGTTATAATCAAAAAACATTTACAGAGGATAACTGCTAGTCTTCTCTCTAACTAGTATAACCATAGTCATCTTCAGTGTAATCTTCTTCAATATTTCCTTCTTGCGTAGCTTCATAACCTGGGTACTCTTCACCTAGATAAGCTGGACATGGCAATGTCCAGCGATATGAATGTCGTCACCTTATGAAAGCTGAGTGAGTAAGCTAAATCAAATGGAACATATATAGTAAAACACAATAAGAATCCATTTACTACCTTTCAACATGTCTTTTAGGATCTTTACGTACATTCTCTCCGTCGAATTATAACTATTAGCGTACCCGACTACGTATTCGATAGGAATACAAACAATTTAGGAGACCCATCTAGACGTTCTTAATGCCACTACCATTCATTTCTAACATCCGACGTCATTTACAAACCCAAAGTATCTCTTGCTAACCAAACCATCTTTCATCAACCAAAACATCTTTTATCAACCACTTCGTCACGAAGAACCGAAGTGTTAAGGAGTGCAAGAACATCCATTTCGTCACGAAAAATTGAAAGGAGTCTTCACTCAAGGAATCACTGCTTCATCACAAAGAACCGAAAGCGTTACGGAGTACAAGAACATCCATTTCCTCACGAAGAACCGAAAGGAGTCTTTACTCAAAGAATCACCGCTTCGTCACGAAGAACCGAAAATGTGATCGACCTACCAACACAATCTAACTTCGCATGATACTTAGTAAGCCAGTCAAATCCTAAGATTACGTCGAATTCCTTCATTGACAGAACAATTAAGTCTGCATGTAGGTTCCTATCCTCCAATGTCAAAGTGCAGTCCTTGCACACCTTTCCAAGCTTCACGGTCACTCCCAAAGGTGATACCGCGTTTAAGGCTACCTCAAGTGCTTGGGGTACTAAACCCAATCGTCGTACGATCTCAAAGGCAATAAACGAATTCGTAGCACCCGTATCAAAAAGTACTTTAACTCGACTAGCATATAATGAGAGTGTACCTTCCAAGTTCTGCTATTCCTTTTCATCATAGCCAGCTACCTCGGGTATGATAGCATTGAGTCGAGCCTTACCAGCTTAGCCTTGAGTAGTAGGCCCATGATAGTTTCCTTTTGGTGCCTTACATTCTCTGCTCATGTGTCCCCTCTTACCACAGTTATAATAGATAACATTATTTCGATAATTATCCCTGGGGACTGTGCAGTCTCGAGCCATGTGTCCGGGGATCCCACATTTGAAGCATCCATCCCTGTTGTTCTCCGTAGTAGTGGTCGATGTGGTGTAGGAGGTACTACGTTCTTGTCCCAGGGAAGTGTGGGTCCTGGTTTATTGTCGCTGTTCCATGGGCGCTTGTTTCCTTGGAACTGAGTCAAAGGTCTTCCTCGTGGTCCGTTCCTTGGCGGGGGTGGTAGGTGTACCATTTGCTTCGGGCCTTGGCAGCCATCTCTTTCCAAACCTACCGCCAACCTGACCATAGCTTCAAAAGTTTGATTCAGGTGTCCCAATGTTAGATGCCAGAGGTGCGGATTGAGTCCTCGGTGAAACTTCTTGATCTTCTTTTGAGGAGTGTCAATCATGTGAGGGGCAAAGCGGGACATGCGTTCGAATTGTGTTGTATACTCTCTTACACTCCTATTTCCTTGTGTCAAATCGATGAATTCTTTCTCTTTCTGGTCCTTTTCATCGTCGGGGAAATACTTCTCCAAAAACTTCTCCCAGAAGGTAGTCCATGTCATCCTCCTTGAAGCTTCTACTCCAATAGTTGCTCTCTCGGCTTCCCACCAATCGGCTGCCGCATAAGTGAGTTGGAAAGTGGCGAGACGACGCTTCTCTGTCTTTAGGCATTCGATTGATTCGAAGATACGATCCATATCCCTTAGCCATTGCTCTGCTCGTCAGGATTCACCAGTGCTGTCGAACCTAACATGACGCAAAGCCCTGAATCCTTCCATTAATTTGTCGCGTGTCTGAGGTGGTGGTCTTTGGCGATTGTCGTTGTTGTTGCCTTTTCCATTACCATGGTTGTTGCCTATATGGTCCAGATGCTGCAGAAATGCGCCAAAGATTCCAGTAGGATCGATTCCTTCAGGAATAGGATCTGATGATCCTTCGTTACAATTTCTTCTTGGTCTTCCTGCCATTGTGCTAGTGTGCTTATGTACCTACATGAATATCTATTGGTTACTCGCCAATCCTAACCATAGATACAAGCTATATGAACAACTGGGTTATAAATAGCAACACATAACACATCAAGAATTCATATTATCATATAAAATATACTAGTCTTCATTAATAACTCTAAATATTTACATAAGAAAGCGCACACGCAAAAAAAAAATACATAGTAGGGTCAACGGTACCAAAAACATATACATAGAAAAGGCATACATGTCTACTAACACGTGTTTCAAGCCTGAGTACAACTATATACACAAAAGATGGCCTACTAACCCTATTACAAGTAAAATTCTAGATATTGGGAATCCTATCCCAAAAGTCCTCCACATCCATCCGGGAGGTAATAAGGTACCATGCTAATCACAAAACTATCTTAAGGTTTATATCTTAAGTGTGTAGGACAATCGGTGCACACTTCTTAACCTAAGGCTCTGATACCAAAAATCCCTGTCACGCCTCGGCGTAGCCAAAATATGGAAAAATTTTAAAATTTTCATCTTGGACCCAGAGGCGCGTGACTGGTTGAAGTGCTGAATTGTCCATGACCAAATAATAATAACTAAACGATATAATAATAGGATAACACCATCATTTACTCACTGGAATATATTACAAAGAGAAGTCAAAGTACTTAGCTAGTTAATACATCATTATTAATACATCAGAGTCTTATGGCTCTTGGCCTTACAAAACTATTACGAAATATATGCTAAGTTTTCTGGTTATAATCAGAAAACATTTACAGAGGATAACTGCTAGTCTTCTCTCTAACTAGCATAACCATAGTCATCTTCAGTGTAATCTTCTTCAATATTTCCTTCTTACGTAGCTTCATAACCTGGGTACTCTCCACCTGGATAAGCTGGACATGGGAATGTCCAGCGACATGAATGTCGTCAACTTATGAAAGCTGAGTGAGTAAGCTAAATCAAATGGAATGTATATAGTAAAACACAATAAGAATCCATTTACTACCTTTCAACATGTCTTTTAGGATCTTTACATTCTCTCCGTCGAATTATAACTATTAGCGTACCCGACTACGTATTCGATAAGAATACAAACAATTCAGGAGACCCATCCAGACGTTCTTAATGCCACTACCATTCATTTCTAACATCCAACGTCATTTACAAACCCAAAGTATCTCTTGCTAACCAAACCATCTTTCATCAATCACTTCGTCATGAAGAACCGAAGTGTTAAGGAGTGCAAGAACATCCATTTCGTCACGAAGATTTGAAAGGAGTCTTCACTCAAGGAATCACCGCTTCGTCACGAAGAAACGAAACCGTTACGGAGTACAAGAACATCCATTTTCTCACGAAGAACCGAAAGGAGTCTTTACTCAAAGAATCACAGCTTCGTACGAAGAACCGAAAGCGTTACGAAGTACAAGAACATCCATTTCATCACGAAGAATCGAAAGGAGTCTTTACCCAAAGAATCACCACTTTTTCACGAAGAATCGAAAGCGTTACGGAGTACAAGAACATCCATTTTGTCACGAAGAACCGAAAGGAGTCTTTACTCAAAGAATCACCTCTTCGTCACGAAGAACTGAAAACGTTATGGAGTACAAGAACATCTATTTCATCACGAAGAACCAAAAGGAGTCTTTACTCAAAGAATCACCACTTCATCACGAAGAACCGAAAGCGTTACACGTATCCCTTTCTTCACGAAGAACCGAAAGTATACTTACAATAGTCACATTTTAACCGTATCCCTTTCGTCACGAAGAACCGAAAGAATACTCAAGAGTCACCACTTCACAACTCAACAACACATCCCTTTTCTTACCCTCTCGCCCCCTGTGGCCTGGTTTACCTATCCAACACTTATCCTTGACATACGCTGCTCCTAATCAAGTACAACTAGTCTGTACGTATCCTGGACCGCATTTGCGTCACTCGTTCTGTAGTTTAGTTTGTTAATTACTTTTATTTATACTTTTGAAGTTACGTTATACATCCGTCATTCTATTTTGTTATAATATACTTACGATGGAAACTTACCTAATCGCTATCGACGCAATAATCGTGTCGTACAACATACTAAAAGCTTGGGTATGAACTTTTAATGGTCAATACACTAAATTCGCGACAACGGAAAAACATAGCATGTAGCTCATAGATCTATAACATGGATTTGATATCAATAACCATATAGACTAAAGCCTTAACATACTCATCTATGCGATAGCACAAGATATCCATAATCACACAGGTACCGGAAAGCAAGTATCATCAATAAACACATCATACAAGTAGTTATACAATCTGCCAGGAATTAATTTTACTTTGTCGACTGAATTGATATGATTTATTTGGGCATGATAAATTTCTTTGTAGATCAAACTCAAAACTAGAACATTGTATATAATTGGATTATCTTCATGTACAACAAAATCTAGCTTCAATTACATTTTTGAACTACTCAAAATATTTATTTTACTTAGACATTTCTATATTTTCGGACTGCTCTATCCCAGATTTATAGTACTGCATTGCATGTGCATTTCACTTATAAAGGATTCATTTTTAGACCAGGATATAGAAGAGTTATTTGTAGATAAATGAGTCACCTTTCTACACAAAAAAAACCTAGCCTCTTGATGATTTTTGAGCTGCTCCAAACGTTCATTTTACTTAACTATGTTCTGCTGAAAGTTTCTGTTTCCCAGATTTATAACACTGCATTGTACATGCATTTCACCTATGAAGGAGTGATATCTAGACTAATCTAAAGAAGAGTTATTTGTATATAAATGAGTTATCTTTCTCCACAAAAAAACCTAGCTTAATTTAGATTTCGGAGCTGCTTAAAACACTCATTTTACTAAACTACATTCTGCTGGAGGTTTCTGTTTCTCAGATTTAAAGTAGTTCGTTGTATGTACATTTCACCTATGAAGAAGTAATTTTCAGACTAAGCTATAAAGAGTTATTTGTAGATAAATGAGTTATCTTTCTCCACATAAAAACCTAGCCTCATTTCCATTTTTGAATTGCTCAAAATGTTCGTTTTACTAAACAACATTCTGCTGGAAGTTTCTGCTTCCCAGATTTGAAGACTGACTTGCATGTTGCATAGAACCTCAAAATACAACATCAAACACTTGCTAAACATTACTACATACTATATAGGTTCTAAAGTGAGTTAGAATACTCACTAAATCTTGAAATTGAGCTTGGGCTTTGGATTTGAGCTTAGGAAGCTTGAATTCAACTTCAATGGTGAAAGCTCCTTGTTCTTCTCCTTCTAACTTCTTTTATCTCATCATGGATTTCATCTCCTAGCTCTCTCTAACTCTATATGCAGATTATAGATGATCAAAAAGTATCATGTAAGTGTATATGCATGTTTATATAGAGGTGGTGTAGTGATAGGTGTCTCCATGCATGTGCTAGTGTACACATGCATGGACAAGTGTCCTTGTACAAGACAAGTGGCTTGGGGTGTGGGTGACATGTGGAGGAGGTATTGCATGGGCTGCCATATGGGGCCCACCTCGGGTTGTGTGCCACTTTCCTCAATTTACATGCATAAGTTCCTCGATATATATGGCAGTCTCGATTTACGTGCAAACAGGTATTATTTCTAATGTCCGGGTCCGGGTACGGGACTACGTTAAATCCTATTACGATCAAGTCGGTACGGTTACTATAGTCAAATCAGTAATCCTAATTCGAAAAGCTGATATTATTAACGAAAAGAAAAGAAATTACAGGTATTACATCCTCTCTCTCTCTCTCTCTCTCTCTCTCCCTCTCCCCTCTTTTGTTTCTCTCTGCCTTCTCTTTTTCTCTGTCTCCTTCTCTTCTTCTTCTCTTCCTTCTGGTTCTCTCACTCTGATAGAATATATATAGATATGGATGTGTGTGTATAACATAGGTATGTGTGTATATATATATATAAACACAACCACACACTCTCTCAAACTCACAAAGGTCAGCAAAACTCTCACACACACATGAAACCGGTGTATATATAGAGGGGGTGGGGGTGCAGGTGGCTGTTTTTGCTTAAAACTTGGGAATTCTGATGATTACAAGTTTGATCGATCGAAGTATGTTCGATCGCTCGAGAGCAGATCGATCAGGTTAGATCGATTGAAAATAGTTTTGATCGATTGAAGTGGGGACTACGTCATAAATTCATATCGGTAGGGTTTCGATCGCTCGAGAAAGGTTCGATCGCTTGAACTTAAGAAATGCTCGATCGCTCAAAAGTAGTTCGATCGGTCGAAGGTTGGATTTCAAGGAGGGTTAAGGAAAGTATATGAAATCTCTGCATAAATAATTATTCAAAATACAGGGTATTACACAACTTATTATTAAGCCCATATAGAAAAATTATATATAAACCCTTTAAACTTTCTCTTCATAAGCAATGTGGGACAAAGGTCCCCATGATACTTTTAAGGAAACCCACAATTCCTAGAGAGAGAAAAATTTGGCTTTGTAAAACCACTAATTTGAGAAACAAATTACTATAGTATCAACCTTGTGATGGATTTGAATAGGAGCACCTATACAAGGGTGGGGATCATCGGCCGCAAGGCTTGGGGCAGCACCTTGGCAGCGCCTGCATGTTGCTAGCAGGACCTCACAATTAATTTTTTTTTGGTAATTTTTAATGATTAAAAAAATCATCATGTGGTCCTACCAGCATCATGTAGGTGCTGCCCACAAGCCGTGCGATCGAGGATCCACACATCCCATCCAATTATAGCCCTCAATGAAAATTGCATGTAACAACTTGCATTTCTATTTAATTATTTTAATTTCGCATTTCCATATTTAACCTGTATTGTTAATTTCATATTCAATTCTCATGTTTTGAACTTTAATTTCTTGTTTTACTTCCTTAACAGAATTCTTTTTGGGGTCAAAACTGTAGTTTTAAAAATTTATTAATGCCTGAGTTGGATTCCAAATCGATATTTCAAAATGGTGGAAATAATTTCTTTTGACTCAAAATGCATTTTTTATAAAACTGGAAAAGTATTTCTTATGTTAAAAAGAATTTCTGTATTTTTGTGGTGACCACCGCACCGCGAAAATACCAGTTTATGTTCAAAAAACTGTCTGCACTGCATTGGGATTCCACATATTTTGGAATCGACGTAAAGCAAGATTTGACACTTGCTTTACTTCCATTTATGGAAAGTTATCATTGGTTAGGCTTTGTTTGGGAATGCTTTTAGTCCATGTGCCATTTTGATGCCATAAGCTAATTTCCCAAACACCATAAGTGATTCCCAGACATGTTGCTTGTGCCTTGTTTGCCTATAACTTTAAGTGTGTGTTTTAATGTTGTGTCCATAAGTTGAGTACGTACCTATTCTCGATCTTTGGCTTAAGCTTAGGACTCATATAATCTATGTATTATGTATATATGTATGTAATTTCAGCTATGTATTATAGGTGTTTAGATTTTTGGTAAATATAAAAACCATTTTGTTGAGTGTATGAGAATGTTCTTGGCCTCCAAGCAAGGAGTTCTATTTGTATCCCACATCCTCTCATCTCATAACTCACATTCTGCACTCACATAATTCAGAGAGAGATCTTACTAAAATTTCTAGAAAAAGAGAACTCAATCCCCATAGCCAAAGCTTGGGTTTAAATTTCTTAGCTTGCTTTTCTTTCTCAACTTATGCCCCAATCAATTATCACAGTGAGTATTCTAAACTCACTTTGAATGTAATTCCTGTCTCAATTACTGTTTGTATGGTTAGGATTAGAAGTAACCATTGTTGATTTTATGTTTGAACTCCATAGCTTGAAGATCATGAATTTCCAAACTTAACCAAAATCTGTTTTCAGAGATGATTATGAAAGATTATGGTTTATAGATGATATTGTGGACATGCAGAATCGGTCGTCCACTCTTTTTTTTGTTTTGGGTTGAGATTGTTTTGAAAAGGAAAGGTAAAGGAAAGGTCTTTTGAAAACAGATACAGAGTTGCCACTTGGTCTTTGAGTAACCAAGAAACCTAATTTTGACTCACCCAAATGGATAAAGGGCACCGACCCTTCATAACCAAAGAACTTGGCTTGTAATTTTGGTACGAGAAAGGAAGGAGCCTTTGTCGCAACTAAAACACCCTCAACTCGCCCCGTCTTTCGACGGGCCTCAATTAGCATCCGAATAATCATCTTATACTATGTATGGTTCAACAATTAATACTATGATAGTATATTACATCACACAAGAATTTTGAAATGGAAGATCAAAAGATAAGATATCATTCATAAGATCTTAGCCAAATGTCATACAATGCAAAAGTGAAAGATCATACAAATAAACCTAAACAAAATCGTCTAATCACATATCAAGTAATCAATTTTTCCTAATCTAAAGGGGACATGAATTGTTCTTGAAACAAATAATCAAAGAATTTAAAAATATGCTTAGCAAACTAGAGTGATGCATGTTAATCTTTGAGAAAAGAAGACCTCTCAATCCTCGGGATGGATGAGAAAGGAAGATTGGATCGGGGTGAGCATGAATGTTTGATCAATTTCAATCCTTATAATATTCTGAGATTAGGAGTTACAAAACCCTAAATCTTGCATGAATGCAATGTATTATCCTAGAATGTGCAAAGGTTGTTGTGTGTTTGTGCACATGGACTTTCTAAAGTGACTTAGAAGTCTAAAAAGATGAATTAATACATGGAGAAAAACATCATGGGATATGTACAAATGTAGTATGGACTACTTCCTAAGATATGAAAAAATTTGGAGTGCATGTAAGCATCAAATCAAAGAATGAAAGTAAAAGAATGTTTGCTGTGAATAGTGGATAGAACAGTGACTTAATTTTGTGAAAGATGAAACATAGGGTTAGGAATGTTTTAAAAGCATGATGTTTTATGGAGATCATCTTTATTGTGTCTAGAACACATGTCAAAAAGCCAATCTTCAATAACTATTACAGATTGAGAGAAATCACATGAACAATAGAGGTTACTCAGAAACAGAGTCCGTACTGTCAACTGAAATGTTGAAAAATATTAGAAAATGAAAACAGAATATCTAGAGCCCCATATTTACAGAACGTTTCCTAAGACATTGAAGTTTAAAGGAAAAATAAGTTGGGACAACTCGTTTTGGAAAAGTTTTCTGGAAAACAAGTTGAAAGTCAACCAAGCTGCTGTGACAGTAAAGACAGTGTATCTGGGGAGAATGTTTGGGTCCAAATGGACCCTTTCCAAGTATTTCCAAGTCAAACAAAAAATCATGGGTGTTTTCTAATGAGTTAAGAAGACTTTCCAAGTGGTCTAATGTTAATACTTTGAGTGTTGAGTCCTAGAGAAATCTTTGAACTCAGATTATTCACTGTTTTGAAGATTTCTTGAGAAAACAAGTTTTATTTCTTGAAATCAAAAAGAGGGGTTGAGAGGGGTTTTGAAATAGAGGTTTTAAAAGTATATTTTCAGCACTTAAATGGAGATTATGACCACTTGAAATATCAACATTTTAACCCATATCAAGAACCTCCAAGATTATTGGAGACCTTGTTTTATTTTGAAAACAACTTCAAGAATACATAGGAATGTATTGTATTCTTGAAGTTGGAATCATCATCTATCAAACATGTTTTTGAGGTCAAGAACTACTATCCATAAGGATTCACTCACCTCAAACTTCATGTCATAATCTAGATGATGATAGACTAATAAGTAAATAAAGAAAATCAAAAGAAATAAGACTAAGAAGAGATGAGCATAATATGTAAAACAAACAAGTAAGTAATCAATAGATGATATTCATGATGATTTTGGACTTATAGCTTGATGTTTCACTCATATATAGTGACTCTAGACATGGAAGAAGCTTCTGATCTCACAAATGCTTATTAAAATGGTGGTTGGGTGTATTGAATGTGAAGTAAATGGGAGTAATGAAGTAGAAAACAAAGTTTGGAACTCACTTTTAGTTGAAAATCAAAGGAAGAAGCTCACTTTCACTCTCCTAACCTTATCTTCTACAACTTTTCTCTCTATACTTCTCTAAGCTTACATATTTGCACCCCCCAAAATGAGAAGTCAAGGGGGATTTATATAGGCCAATTTGGGGTGGTTTTGAGATTTAGAAAGTGTTCCCATTGGTTCCAAACATCTATGAACATAAAACTACATCATTTTGGTTTTCAATTAATCAAATTAGACTCCCAAAATAAATTACAAAAATGGCTTCTGTGGGGATTGAGTGCCACTGCGGCACTGGCTATGTGCCGCCGTGGCAGTGGCTCTGTGCTGCTGTGGTACTGCTCCTCAGATACCCAAAAGGCCCTATTTCGTCCAAAATTCACAGAAAATGCATACAAACTCCAAACTGAGCTTGTGATATACCGTTGGAAAGGTAATGGAGTCTATTTTATGTAAATAATAGTTCAGAGATAGGTCACTTTGAAAAGTTTTGCGGTATTCGCTATAAAAGCCGATTTAATCGCCTTTTTTACCTTTGGAAATTCATAATAAATTCGTTTTAAATCCAGAAATTATGTGCGATATATCGTTGGAAAGCTATTGACCTCTAGTATCTATGAAAAATATTTGAAAAATGATATGGTGCTCCGGTTTTAAAGTCAACTTTTGGTCAAGCTGGTCAAACTTGGGATTCCCGGGAAGTTCTGGAAACCTCCAGGAGCTCCCAGGAGTTGACGTTTTCGTTCGATTTTCTTTTAAACTCATTTTAGTACTTTCTAAATGATCTAGAACTATTCAGAGAATTTGGACGATTTTGGTCAAACCTTGTTCAAACTTGGTCAAACCGATCAACGGGAACTTTTCGGGAACTTTCGGGACTTCCGGGGGTCTCTGGGAGCTGACGATTTCATCTGATTTTGCTTTAAAACTCATTTTATTTCTTTTCTTATGACGTAGCATGTTTCCAAAACATTTGGTACAAATTTGGGAGCGTTCGGGCTTTCAGGGGTATTTTGGTCATTCTGAGCATTTTAAGAGATAGAACTAACTTCCAGGAGCCCTTTTTGAGTCTTTTTTGATCATTGTGAACCACCAAGCTATGGATCTCCTAAATATGATAGCTGATAAAATGGGGTGTCTACAGTTTTTCCCTCTTTGGCATGAACTTGCGAGGCAACGTATGTCGCAAGCGAGTGCCAAAGCTTTGAAGAGACAAGTCTTTTTGGAGGCTATAGATTTAGGATAAAAGCATTGCAAAGATGCAATGATAGAAAAACATGATGCTGAGGTTAGTGCTGGTCATGCTCTTCGTGAGCTGTCTACGTATCCTAAGGAGAATCAGACCAGGACGTAGTTCGGAGCACAAAGGAACAAATCACACATACACATACACATCAATCAGGTGGATGCTATGCTATAAGAATGATATGCAATGCATGGATGTGATATGAATTGTGTCCTGAGTCCTATCATGTTTAGTGTTATGATCCTAGTATGAGCTGGTACTGTGGGGTGTGCCACTCCGAGTGGTCTTATGCCGTGCTAGTGTCTCTGACTGTGATGTAGTGGCTGACTTGGATAAAGACACAACGGTTTGGAAGACTCAGGGTCTTGGAGCAAACTTCTTAAATTATGAGAAACGTGCTTTGTAAGCGAAATAGATCAGACGCAGGGTTTTAGAGGATGACAACTAAAGGCGACTGAGGGATCTTGTGATAACTGATAAGTGCAAAAGCCATGATAATGGAAAAATGAGAAAGCTCATGATAATCAGGAGACACGAAGTCGTGGAAGGACGGTGCTCATCTTCGAATCTGGATACAGGCGATGTTCTAGTTGTTCCTGATGACCGATCTTTGGGAGTCAGTTCTGCTTTTGCTACTTTCTGCTGGGGATCGTGGGAACTAGTATCCTTCTGTATTTGTCCTCGGGGGATGGCGTAGGACTCTCAGAGAATCTCTCTTAGCTGTTTCTTGATCGGGAACCAGGACGCATCTCTGAATCTATCACGAGTGATCAAATCTTTCGGTGCTTAATCCAAGAGGGCTGGTCAGGGCCTCCGGGAGCTGGTATCTTTCTGTTTCCTTCCTCGGGGGATGGTGTAGGACTCTCGGGGAATCTTTCTTAACTGTTTCTTGATCAAGAACTAGGACCCATCTCCGAATCTCTCACGATTGATCAGATCTTTGTGATGGTCGGTCCGAAAAGCCGATTCGGGCCTTCGGGATCTGATATCTTTCTGTTTCTGTCCCCGGGGGATGGTGTAGGATTCTCGGGGAATCTCTCTTAAATGTTTCTTGATTGGGAACCAGGACCCATCTCTGAATCTCTCTGAATCTCTCATGGCTAGACTCCATGGATGTATATCTTGGGTTTTTGAGCATTTTGAGCTCATTTTTGGCCATTTTTGAGTGTTTTTTGAGCCAAAATCCGCCAAAACGCAGCTTGTGCACGCTCAGGTGAGTAATATTTTCCCATGATTAGAATTTTGATTGGGTTTTTACTTTTTTCAAAATCTCAAGAAGAAAGTTGAGCTCCCATTTTTTATTTTTTTTTTGCAGATCCATGGCTTCAAGCTCAAAGAGGCCGTCCAAGAAGGCCAAGGAACGGGCAAAGGCCGAGAGTCAACCTCCGGAGTTGGTTTTGCGCAACCCTCAATGTCACCTTTATGCCGCGGCTTTAGCTAGAAAAGAAGTGGTTTATTTTCTGATGGGTAGGACGAACGAACCGATGCGGTTGCCTACGTATCCCCGAGTGGGAATCAGGTCGAGCGTAGTTCAGGCCAAGGTAGAAAAGAAGTTTGGGGAATGGTCAAGCATAGTACTTTTTCAGGCGATCCATGTTGATTGGTTCTTTGAATTCGACACCATCGAGGTCCATGAGGTAGGTTGCTCCTCCGGAAAGGATAGCTTTGACGATATAAGGGCCGACCCATTTGGGTTTTAACTTTCCGCGTGGATCAAAGATCGGGGCTCACAGTTCCTTAAGAACAAGGTCACCCTTGACAATTTTCCTCAAACGAACCCTTTTGTTGAAATCATGGGCTATCCTCTTTTGATAGATTCGGACATGGTCGATTGTGGCTTGGAGCTTTCATCTATGAGAGCCAACTCTTCGTATCTTTCCCTTAACCAATTAGATTCTAAAATTTTATATTCCGCCATCACTCATAGGGAAGGTAATTCTATTTCGACCGGAAGTACTACTTCCATCCCATATACCAGTGATAAGGAGTCGCTCCTGTAGATGTCCTTATTGATGTTCTGTATCCCCAAAGTGCGAACGGTAGCTTTTCGTGCCAGTCTTTGTAGGTATCGGCCAATTTTTGCAGTATGGCCTTGACATTCTTGTTCACTGCTTCGACCGCCCCATTGGTACGAGGTCTGTACAGTGATGACTTATGATAGGTGATTTTGTATTCCTCAAACAGATCCTTGACTTCTGCTTTGAAATGACTACCATTATCTGAAATGATCTCATGCGGGACTCTATAGCGACAGATGAGGTTTTCTTGATGAACTTGGCCACTTCCTTGGCCCCTAACTTGGTGTAAGATGCAGCTTCTACCCACTTTGTAAAGTAGTCGATGGCCACCAAAATGTATCGATTCCGTTCGAGGCCTTTGGAACAATTTCACCGATGATATCGATACCCCAAGTTGAGAACGGCCATGGGGAAGTCATACTATAGAGCAGAGATGGTGGTACATGCATCATGTTTGCGTGGATCTGGCACTTGTGGCACCTTCTCACGTATTCACAACAATCTTTCTCCAATGTCGTCCAATAGTACCCTTGTCTTACGATCTTTTTAGCTAGCATGTGACCATTCATGTGTGGACCGCACACCCCTTCGTGTATTTCTTCCATCATTCTTCTGGTGCACTTTCCGAACAAGCAAGTTAGATTGTGACCATTGTACCCTTTTTTTTAACAATTTTCCCCCGTAAATGATGAACTGTGTTGCGAACCTTCGAATTGCTCTTTTGTCTTTCTCGGAAGATTCTAAGGGATACACTCCCTTTTCTATGAAGTCCCAAACATCTTGGTACCATGGTGTTTCGTTCTCTTTTTCTTCGATCGCTGTGACCTTGCTAAATGAAGGCACATATCTTTCCTCAATTACCAAAGGCATCATCTTGACTCCCACAGGAATTTTGATCATGGAGGCTAAGGTAGCCAACGAACCTGCAAGTTGGTTCTCTTCCCTAGGCAAGTAGAAGAATGTTATGCTCTTTAAATATTTCTTGAGTCCATCGAGATGGTCATGGTAGGGTTTCAACCTCTCTTCTTTCACCTTCCATTCCCCTCTGGCTTGTGACACAATGAGATTTGAATCTTCGAAGACATCCAACTTTTGAACTCTCAATTCTATGGCCACTTCCATCCCCAGAATGCATGCCTCATATTCAATGGTGTTATTGGTGGCGTTATAATTGAGCTTGACTACCAGTGGGGTGTGGTCCCCATTTGGCGATACCAGGATCATACCTACTCCGTATCCTTTTCATGTTGGCTGTCCCATCAAAGTACAACTTCCACTGCTCTTCTTTAATTTCCATGATATTCTCGTCTGGGAACGGGAAGTCTCCATTTCCTTCGGAATCAATGGCGTGTTCCGCAAGATGCTCAGCTATAGTTCTCCCTTTTACCAATTTGCTTGTCACATACTTGATATCGAATTCGGACAGTAGAAGTAACCAACAGGATATATGACCGATCAGGGTAGGTTTTTCAAGGAGGTAATTTAGAGGATCCATGAGGGATATGAGCACAACCGGGAAGGCTAGCATGTAGTGCCTCAGTCGGTGAGTGCACTAAACCAAGGCCCAACATGTTTTTTTGAGGGGAGTGTAGTTAAGCTCATACTCAGTCATCTTCTTGCTAAGGTAATATAAGGCTTTTTCAGAGTGGCTTTCTTTTCCTTCTTGGGCTAGCATGCATCCCATGGCATTCTTGGAGACAGATAGATAAAGAAGCAAAGGCTTATGAAGGTTAGGCGATAAAAGGACGGGTGGTTTTTGGAGGTAGGTTTTTATTTTGTCGAAGGCGACTTGGCATTGGTCATCCCATTGGAACTTCTCTCCTTTCTTTAGCAGTCGGAACAAGGGATCACATGTGGCTGTGAGCTTGGAGATGAAACGGCTGATGAATTGGATCCTCCCAAGGAATCCTCTCACTTCTTTCTCATTCTGTGGCGGCGCCATTTCTAGAATTGCCTTGATTTTGGAGGGATCGACCTCTATCCCTCTTTGTTTGATGAGAAAACCTAGGAGCTTTCAAGAGGTCACACCGAATGTGCATTTCTTTGGATTCAACCTCATCTTGTACTTGCGCATTCTTTTGAAAAAAATTTCCAGTGCCACCAAGTGCCCTTCTCTGTCCTTGAATTTCACGATCATGTCATTTACGTACACTTCTACTTCATTGTGAATCATGTCATGCTGCAGAGTGGTGGCAGCTCTTTGGTAGGTCGCTCCAGCATTCGTGAGTCCGTAAGGCATTAATCTATAACAGTAGGTCCCCCAAGGTGTGGTGAATGTCATCTTTTCCCTATTTTCTGGCTCCATTAGTATCTAATTGTACCCCGAAAAGCCATCCATGAATGACAGTAGCTCATGTCCTGCAGTGTTATCCACCAAGACATCAATGTGGGGAAGCAAGAAGTCATCCTTAGGATTGGCTTTGTTTAGATCACGGAAGTCGACGCACACACAAACTTTTTCGTCTTTCTTGGGGACTGGTACGATGTTGGCAACCCATTTTAGGTACTCAGTAATAATGATGAACCCTGCCTTGAACTGTTTTTCTACCTCTTCTTTGACCTTTAGTGCCCATTCTGACCTCATGCGCCTCAGTTTCTGCTTGACGAGTTTAGAATCGGGAAGGAGGGGAATATGATGTTGGACAATGTCGGGATCGACCCCAGGCATATCCTCATAAGACAAAGAGAAAACATCTTTGAATTCTTTTAGCAAGAGAGTTAGTTTTTCTTTTTCTTCTTTATTAAGTGTTGAGCCAATTTGCACAATTTGTGGATTGTCTATTTCACCTAGATTAATCGATAAAGTATCTTCGGTTATTTCATAAGCAGGTGGCTTTTCAATTAGTTATTTTAGTTCAATTGGGAGATCCTCGGAGGGATTTGTGCATTCACAACTACTAAACATAGAGGAGTAAGCAGAATCGTCTTTTATTTCATTCATGGTAAGTGGAGTGACTACATCGGATAGTGGTGGGCTTACAGTAGCCGACTCTGGTACAGACTCGATAATTGGAAGTACAGACTCCGGAGGAACAGGGGATAGGGAGACACAAACAGATGACTCTACAGCCTGGTTGCTCAAACCCTCCTCAGTTGGCTTGATCTGATCCTCTTGGCTCTTGGCCCTCTTTCCTTTATTCTCTTCAGTGAACTTTTCCCACATTTTCTCGATGGCTTCAGTGTCCAGATACTTCAACCATTCTTCTTCTGGGGTTTTTACAACTTCTTCGTGATAAAACAGATCTTGATAGGGGGGCCTTTCATAGTCAGCGAAGATTTCAAGCCCGGGGTACCTTTTTCCGGTGGCCTGATGGATCTAAGGTTCTAGGAACCCAAAATAGGGGAAGTCATCCCCTTCTTTGATGAATTGCCCATTTAAGGTCTTGCGGTATGGTGGGAGACTCCTCACTCTCTTCTTCCATGGCCTCTGTAGATCGACGTCTACTTCAGTGGGCTTGTACCCCAACCCAAAAGTGCCTTGTTGCCATTTGATATGAGGGAACTCATGCATCCCTTGCTGGAGTCGGCCCAATCCCATTCCAGGGAAGTAGTTCATTTTACGGACGATGTTGACAACTGCAGAGTGGATCTCGGGGAACCTGCCTTCATCATTGATCATGTGGACTTCTTCCATGAAGAATCCCCCGATTTCTCCTTCTTCTAGCTCAGGTATTTGGATTTCAAAGATGGAAGCGTAGCTTGGAAAGGCTTCATTACCCCAACTGTTGCCGAGGATGATTTTCACCTCCTTCTCATGAATGTACTTGATCATTTGGTGCACAGTTGATGACACAGCTTTGCTGACATGCAGCCAGGGCCTCCAAATCAACAAATTGAACGAGGCAAGTGTAATACCTATATTTTGTTATATTTTATTTATATAATTTCCAGTCCCAAACTATATTTATAATATTTTTACAATAATTAATATCATTTCTGAATTTGTAATTATACATGTGTTGACCAACCCAGCTTATACCCTAAACTAAACCCCCAAACAACCCCTAGCAATTTGTGTGTGTGTGTGTGCCGACATGTGGGAGAGTGAGTGAGTGGGTGGGTACTTGTGAGGGTGACAAGTGTAGTGTGAGGTGTGTAGTGCTTGAGTGTGTGTGTGTGTGTGTGTGTGTGAAGTGTTGAGTGGTCCATGTGTATGAATGTGTGGAGTGTGTAGTGTATGTGTGTGCATGTGTGTGTCGTGTGAGTGTGTGGCTATGTGTGTTGTGTGTTATGGGTTTGTGCATTGTGCATGTGTGTTATATATATATATATATAATATATATATATGATCCAAACCACCCCACCCCTATAAATAATGACCCATTAGTTGTTTAGGAGAAAGAAAAATATAGAGAGAAGAAAGAAAAGAAAAGGAAGAAAAAGAAAAGCTTACCATCCCAAACTACACCGCAACCCCGAACCTATGGTGAGTTTCTAACTCACTTGGTATACCAGATTAATGTCCGTATTATCCTTGGTTATTATTATTTATGGAAAATCTTGTGTTTAGCATGTGGCGTCCCTAACCCAGGTCCGTATTATAATTGGTGTTATTATAATTATTATTGTTATTATTATGATGATTATTATTTGCCGCTTATTATTATTATGATCCTGTTAACCTCGTGATTAGCATATGTAACATATTAATGTCTGTTTTATTATTCCGTTAATAATAGTGATAATGTTATTATTATTATTATTATTATTATTATTATTATTATTATTATTATTATTATTATTATTATTATTATCATCATTATTTTTATTGATTAAACTTCAAGGTCTAAAATGTTGTACCCCGAACATATTACTCCGCTACTATTATTAATATTATTATTAATATTAATAATATTATTGTTATCACTTTCTGGTTAACCTCATGTTAATATGTTACACCCCAAACATATTATCTCTGTTATTATTATTATTATTATTATTATTATTATTATTATTATTATTATTATTATTATTATAATAATAATTATTATTATTATTATTATTATTATTATTATTATTATTATTATTATAATAATAATTATTATTATTATTATTAGTAGTAGTGTTCGTTATTATTATCAGTCCGGTTAAGCTCATGATTTAACATGTGGTATTACAAGCTAGGGCCCGTACTATATTTCAAGAATAAATAGTAACTGTGTAATTAACTTGTACCTCGTGCATAACATATGATACACCTCATATAGGAGTCAGTGTCGTAACGCCAAGTCGACTTATACGGGTATTAAGTTGAACGGTCGCGGGGACCAAGTCCGTATGCATTTGGAAATACGTGTAGTCGACTGCGGAGGTCCGAAAGTTGATATGTAGTGAGTTGGTACTGTCAAATGGAATTACAGAATCGCATACCGGCAATGATTGCTACTATGGCCACGGAGAGGCAAACACGATAGCAAAGTAACCATGTTGATAAGAATACATCGATAAATGAATAAACACGGTTAGCCTGCAAGGCGAGATTACTATTGCGATCGCGACGACCAATAATAGTAAAGTAACCTTTTCGCAAACCGGCGACGATCTTCATAAGGCAAGGTCTCGAGGACCGAGATTACATGGTCAGCTTGTAAAGCGAGATTACTACTATGGCCACAGAGGGCAGACAACGATAGTAAAGTAACCATAGGTCGATACTGGGCGAGTCACTCTAAGCCAACGGCGTTACACTGGTAATGTAACAAAGTTAAGTAAGTCGGATGTTAAGTCGAGTGAAGTCGAATATATCGACGATGCATAGATTCACGCACGGTCTCATTATAATTCGCTCAACCATCGTAACTAGTCATTGTGTACTTTCAGATACGTATTTTATATTAGGAGTGTTCGGTTTGGATGCTCATTTAGCTTTTATTAAAGCTAACGGCATACTACGCCCTGGACATTCCCATGTCTAGACTATACATGATATGATTGTCCAGAGGAGGACTATCAGGAAGGAGCCTTCAAAGGGGAAGCCTACTATGCTGAAGGTCACGGCTACACCAGTTAGAGGCATATCTTCAAGAAAGAAAACTTAGTTGTTCTTCATAGACTTTTGTCCTTTCGTGCTAAGTTGTAAACGGCGTCCAATGCCTTAAGCTCTTTTGTTCTTTATCTTTTGATAACTACAAACTCTGATGTAATAGCTAGTAATCTATTGATGTATATATTCAGTTGTGCTTCCATTAAGTTACTCTTTTATTTATCTAGTGTATTTGTGGACAATCAGTTGATGTAACTAGTCATGGCTTACGGACCCAGAAAGGAAAATTTTATTTCCTGCTGATTTCTGCTGCTCCGGGGCATGACAAGATTTTTGGTATCAGAGCCCTAAGGTTTACTTAGATGTGCTCACTGATTGTCCCCCACAATCTATTTCTAGTATTTGAGATTCCTGAGATATGAGTATTAAGATAAGTTCATCATTCTGATGTTAGATAGTTTCCTTACAAGTTAGCATGGACCCAAGCTTTTATAAGTTTGTGGATGATCCCTATGGAGGCCACGTGATTCGTTGGGACACTGTGGAGCCGGCTGACCCAGAGTCTTATTATGAGCGCATAAGCCGTACGGCCAGCCAGTAACTAGAGGAGAATGTATGGAGAACCCTGTATGTTACTAGACGAACTCACCCTACTGAGATTCGTATGGACGCATACCACTACACGAGGACTCAGGAGAGTATTTATCACGAGATGGCTCGTTTGGTCCAGAGCAAGCCAGAGATGGACGTTATCGAGTTACGGGCTATCTTAGCGAGGCCTGACCACCTACCCGTACCTGTGGCTACACCAGCTCAGGTAGTACTACCAGTACCAGCACCACCAGTACCAGTACCAGCACTAGTACCACTAGTACCAGTGCCACCAGTACTAGTACCACCAGCACCGGTACCAGTAGCACTAGTGCCAGAACCAGCGGAGCTCGAGCCGATAGGGGACGACGAGGATCCTATTGAGGACATAGAGCCTGGTGATGAGGATGTGGACGAGGACGGAGACTAGGAGCCCGTGGACGACGATGATGAGCCGGAGGATGACCTAGAGAAGGATCCCGAGGACCCAGAGCCCGCGGATTTGGATGTTATAGCTAGAGGGGACATAGTACTAGAGGTAGATGATGATGCTGAGGATGAGGGACCTGAGGAGGTAGTTATACCTGAGTTACTAGCAGGGCCTATATTTCATATGGCATCTATTGTCAATAGGGCAGCAGATTTGGTAGCAAGGATAGCTGCACAGCCGAGGGATTCATCATAGGAAAGGTCGAGCTAGCAGAGGCTATTGCTATAGCCGAGGGATTTACCGCTGCAGCTGCTGATGCTGTTGAGCCAGTAGTAGATGCTACGGATGAGGATGAGGATGATGAAGAGGACGACAAGAAGGACGATGAGGAGGTAATGGTCGAGGAGTGGGATTTTTCCTTCGTGGATGAAGCTTCCATATATGGATCAGACATGGATGACTACTGAGTCAGGACTTTTGGGGTCTTAGATTTTCTAGTATATATATGATAAGATATGTTGTCCACTTTATTTTGAGGGTTGCGGGGATAGCTATTTGACCATAGCTCTTTTGTATAGTTAGCAGCCACTTTTAGTGGCATTATAAATAGTTGACTTGAGCGCTGTATTGGCTTATGTCCCACGTAGTACACAATTTACTAGTGTGTACTTTATGGTACATCTTTGGGATATATATATATATATATACGAGTATCATCTTTTGGTATATATTGTGGCCCAATGATCTTGATGTTTCTAGTTATATTATTTTTGCTACTTTGTTAAATTTCTTATCTCGACGTACATGTTTTGGTAATAACTTGTAGATGTGTGCACGTATACTAGTAGTAACCAATAGATGTCTATGAAGGTACACCAACACACGAATCACTATGGCAGGGAGAAATAGAAATACCCGTAACAATCCCGCTGCGCAAATTGGGGCTACACCCCTAGCACCCGCAGCCGCTGATCCTACTGGTCTATTTTAGGCCTTTGTGCGGAGACTAGAATGCATCAACAACAACGATAACAATAACGCGAACAATAAGAACAACCACGTACCACCTCCGAGACCTGTAGAGGATAGAGTGGTAGAGCATTTTCGTCATTTTTATCCTGAGAAGTTTGACAGAGATGCCGAGCCATGGCGTGCGCAATAGTGGCTCCGAGAAATGGAGTCGATCTTCGACACACTGGGATGTATAGAGATCGAGAAGCGTCGACTGGCGACGTTCTAGTTAACATACGCGACAACCGATTGGTGGGAATCGGAGAAAGCAATGGTAGGAGAAGCGACAGTAAGAAGAATGCCTTCGGCTACATTTAAAGAAGTGTTCCTAGAGAATTATTTTCCACAGATCGAGAGGAGCAAGAAAGAGAGGGAGTTTATCGAGCTAACACAGGGAAATCAAACTATGAGGGAATATACAGTGCAGTTCGAACGTTTGTCCCGCTTTGCCCACACATGATTGATACCCCAAAGAAGAAAAATCGACAGTACCACCAAGGCCTATCGCTAGCACTTCAACACATGACTCTCAATAATCAAGGCCTAACCTTCAAAGCCATGGTAAGCATGGCAATCGGCCTCGAGGAAATCAATGGTCGAGAACGAGGACGTTTTGGAAATCGACCACTGTTCAGAAACAACCAAGGTAACCAAGGACCAAGACCCCCAATGAGATTCCAAGGGAATAAGCGTAATTGGACTGGCGAAAGGAAGCCACAACTCACGTTCCCTCATAAGCGACTAGCTATACCCTAAGCACAACCCCCAAGAGGATAAATTACCACCGGAGCCAATAATGATGGATGCTTCAATTATGGGATACCCAGACATAGGTCCAAGGACTGTCGAGCCCCAAGGAGAAGCCGAGAGGACACCATCTGCTACAATTGTGGCAAAAAGTCCAGGAATTGTCGAGCGCCTCAAGGCGGATACTATGGACCATCTACTCAGGGTCAACCCAAGCAAGCCACCTAAATGACATTATCCTGGAGGAAGCCAAATTTGATGAAGGATAACAACAGAATATGGAAGGTACCCTCAAATTGTTTAACAGTCGAGTTAAAGCTTTATTTGATACTGGTGCTTCCAACTCCTTTATTGCTATTAAGATTGTACGACGGTTGGGTTTAGTACCCCAGACGCTTGATGTAGCTCTGAACATTATGTCCCCCTTAGGAGTGAACATTACGTTGGGAAAAGTGTGTAAGGATTGCACTTTGAACTTGGAAGATCAGAACCTCCCTGCTGATCTGATAGTTCTGTCGATGAAGGAATTTGACTTATCTTAGGAATTGATTGGCTCACGAAATACCAGGCCAAATTAGACAGTGTTAGCAAGTCTATTACTTTTTTGACACCTAGAAGCCAACCATTTAAATTCCAATATGATCCCTTGTGCGGCGCCTTCCTCACAAGATGTCTAGCTACCCTTGGAAGTGTAAGCTCAAAAATTCTGATTACACAAATCCCTATGGTTCACGACTTTGAGGACGTATTTCATGAAATCTTAGGGCTACCACCTAAGAGAGAGATCAACTTTTGTATTGAGCTGGTACCTAGTACCCTACCGATATCTAAGACCCCACATCAGATGGCCCCGACGGAAATGCAAGAATTAAAGAAGCAAGTCTAGGAACTTGAAGATCTCAGATTCGTTCGACCGAGCACGTCGCCATAGGGAGCGCCGGTGCTATTTCTTAAGAAGAAGGATGGGACACTTCGACTCTGTATCAACTATAGAGAGTTGAACAAGGTCACAATCAAGAACCGATACCCACTTCCCAGAATTTATGACCTATTCGATCAATTGTATGGAGCGACGACCTTCTCCAAGATAGATCTACGATCCGGATACCACCAACTGTTGGTTCGACTCAATGACGTATCAAAGACAGCCTTCAGAACGAGATATGGGCACTATGAATTCCTGGTCATGCTGTTTGGACTAACGAATGCCCCAGCTGTATTCATGGATTTAATGAACAGAGTGTTCAGGCCCTACTTGGATCAATTCATGATTGTGTTCATAGACGACATCCTAATCTACTCAAAGACCAGATAGGAACACAAAGAACATGTGAGGATCATACTATAGACGCTTTGAGACAACCACTTGTATGCGAAGTTCAACAAGTATGAATTTCGGCTAAAGGAAGTTAAATTCTTAGGTCATACTGTCTCACAAGACCGAATAGCTGTGGATTCAATCAAGACAGATGCTATTTTGGACTGGAATAGACCGAACACTGCAACTGAAGTTAGGAGTTTCCTTGGTTTAGCCGGATACTATCGAAGATTCGTTGAAGGATTCTCTAAGATAGCATCCCCTTTGACCAATCTAACAAGGAAGGACGTGAAGTACGAATGGAAAGACAAGCATGAATGCGCATTTCAGGAGCTAAAGCAAAGATTGACCTCGATGCCAGTGCTTGTAATACCAAAGTGCAGTGAATAGTTCACCATTTATAGCAACGCATCACACCAAGGACTTGGATATATGCTCATACAGGATGGAAGAGTGATAGCGTATGGATCACGATAATTAAAACCACATCAGATTGACTTCATAGACATGGAGGTAAACAACAATGTGACGTATACTGAAGGACCAGTCCGAATTTTGGATCGAGGAGTCAAGAAGCTGAGGACTAAGAAAATTCCTCTGGTGAAAGTTCAAAGGAGACACCATGATGAACGCGAAGCTTCTTGGGAGTTGGAATCAGAAATGCGTGCAAAGTTTCCAGCTTTGTTTAGTGACTAGCTAGCTCAGATTTCGGGGACAAAATCTTTGATAGGAGGTGGATATTGTAATACCTGTATTTTTGTTATATTTTATTTATATAATTTCCAGTCCCAAACTATATTTATAATATTTTTACAGTAATTAATATCATTTCTGAGTTTGTAATTATACATTTCTGAGTTTGTAATTATACATGTGTTGACCAACCCTGCTTATACCCTAAACCAAACCCCCAAACAACCCCTAGCAATTTGTGTGTGTGTGTGTGCCGACATGTGGGAGAGTGAGTGAGTGAGTGGGTAATTATGAAGGTGGCAAGTGTAGTGTGAGGTGTGTAGTGCTTGAGTGTTGTGTGTGTGTATGGAGTGTTGAGTGGTCCATGTGTACGAATGTGTGGAGTGTGTAGTGTATGTGTGTGCATGTGTGTGTCGTGTGAGTGTGTGGCTGTGTGTGTTGTGTGTTATGGGTTTGTGCATTGTGCATGTGTGTTATATATATATAATATATACATATGATCCAAACCACCCCACCCCTATAAATAGTGACCCATTAGTTGTTGAGGAGAAAGAAAAATATAGAGAGAAGAAAGAAAAGAAAAGGAAGAAAAAGAAAAGCTTACCATCCCAAACTACACCGCAAACCCGAACCTACGGTGAGTTCTTAACTCACTTGGTATACCAGATTAATATCCGTATTATCCTTATTTATTATTATTTATGGAAAATCTTGTGTTTAGCATGTGGCGTCCCTAACCCTGGTCCGTATTATAATTGCTGTTATTATAATTATTATTGTTATTATTATTATGATTATTATTTTCCGCTTATTATTATTATGATCCTGTTAACCTCGTGATTAGCATATGTAACATATTAATGTCCATTTTATTATTCCGTTAATAATAGTGATATTATTATTATTATTATTATTATTATTATTATTATTATTATTATTATTATCATCATTATTATTATTGATTAAACTTCAAGGTCTAAAATGTTGTACCCCGAACATATTATTCCGCTACTATTATTAATATTATTGTTATCACTTTCTGGTTAACTTTATGTTAATATGTTACACCCCAAACATATTATCTCTGTTATTATTATTATTATTATTATTAGTACTGTTCGTTATTATTATCAGTCCGGTTAAGCTCATGATTTAACATGTGGTATTACAAGCTAGGGCCCGTACTATATTTCAAGAATAAATAGTAACTGTGTAATTAACTTGTACCTCGTGCATAACATATGATACACCTCATATAGGAGTCAGTGTCGTAACGTAAAGTCGACGTGTACGGGTATTAAGTCGAACGGTCGCGGGGACCAAGTCTGTATGCATTTGGAAATACGTGTAGTCGACCGCGGAGGTCCGAAAGTTGATATTTAGTGAGTTAGTACTGTCAAATGGAATTACAGGATCGCATACCAGTGATGATTGCTACTATGGCCACGGAGAGGCAAACACGATAGCAAAGTAACCATGTTGATAAGAATATATCGATAAATGAATAAACACGGTTAGCCTGTAAGGCAAGATTACTATTGCAGTCGCGACGACCAATAATAGTAAAGTAACCGTTTTGCAAACCGGCGACGATATTCATAAGGCAAGGTCCCGAGGACCTAGAGTACATGGTTAGCTTATAAAGCGAGATTACTACTATGGCCAGAGAGGGGCAGACAATGATAGTAAAGTAATCATAGCTCGACCCACTGGGCGAGTCACTCTAAGCCAACGGCGTAACTCTGGTAATGTAACAAAGTTAAGTAAGTCGGATGTTAAGTCGAGTGAAGTCGAATATATCGATGATGCATAGTTTCACACACGGACTCATTATAATTCGCTCAACCATTGTAACTAGTCGTTGTGTACTTTCAGATACGTATTTTATATTAGGAGTGTTCGCTTAGGAAGCTCACTTCGCTTTTATTAAAGCTAACAGATACTACGCCCTGGATATTCCCATGTCTAGACTATACATGATATGATTGTCTAGAGGAGTACTATCAGGAAGGAGCCATCGAAGGGGAAGCCTACTATGCTGAAGGTCACAGCTACGTCAGTTAGAAGCATGGCTTCAAGAATGAAGACTTAGTTGTTCTTTATAGACTTTGTCCTTTCATGCTAAGTTGTAAACGGCGTCCAATATCTTAAGCTCTTTTGTTCTTTATCTTTTGATAACTACAACCTCTGATGTAATAGCTAGTAATCTGTTGATGTATATATTCAGTTGCGCTTCCATTAAGTTACTCTTTTATTTGTCTAGTGTGTTTGTAGACAATCAGTTAATGTAACTAGTCATGGCTTATGGACCCAGAAAGGAAAATTTTATTTCCTGCTAATTTCTACTGCTCCGGGGGCGTGACAATAGGTATATCTATAACTTAAAAGATTTCAGTGCTAACCAAAGAACTACTCGAATCTGGAGAGAAACAGTCCCCATCACATTTCTCTTGGTGTTATCATAAGCCCTTACGGATTGCACAGACAGAGTGATGTCCTGGATGTTGACCCCCAAGACGGTGGTAGTCCTTAGAGCACAAGCATTTAAGGCAGAGCCTGTATCGACCAAACAGAATGGCACTTGCTGCCTTTGCATCCAACAGTGATGTCCAAAGCTTTGTTATGTGCAGACCCTTCCGGCGGTAGGTCTTCATCAGAAAAGGTAATGATTGGGTCAGGGGTGAGTGCATCCAAGGAAGCCACCATGTTTTCCGATACGGCGTCGATGGGGACCTCAATTCCAGCCAAGGCATTCAACACGGCTTGCCTATGCTTGTAAGATGTTACCATGATGTCCCAAATTGAGAGATACACTTGGGTTTTCTTCAACTGCTTTATCAACTCATTGTCTTCTTCGATGATCTCATCCATTTTTCCCTTTCCCTTGTCTTTGACCGAACTTTTCTTGATCGCTTCAGTGGTAGGCTGCGAAGGCTGATAATGACGGCCTGATCTTAGATGATCAATCTCGACAGGAGTAGGCCCTTCTACAGTCCCATCTTCTTTGAACCAGTCACAATCTGTTCCCATAAATGGTTTCTCCAGCTTGTTCCAGATAAAATCATCACTTTCATTATTGGGATCATACCATTTGAGGTCCACCATCCCTAGATCGTGTTCTTCTACGAAGAATAGATCTTGTTCATCAGTCAACTGTTGCTGCCACTCATCATCCCCTCCTTTAATTAGATGAATTCCTACAGAATTTGGGATGTCAATGAAGGGTAAAGGCCGACCTAAAGGGATGATATAGGTAGCAGGGTTGAAGGATACAGGGTTGGACTTAATGAGGCTGATATTTTGGTGGTTTGGTAAAGGGTTTTGAGTGATATGGGGCTGCTTTGGAGGTGGCTCAATGATATTCTGGTCAATGAGGTCTTGGATATCATGGCGAAGGTGCATGCAATCATCGGTGTTGTGGCCAGGGGCTTGGTGGTAGGTACACCATTTGGACATATCGCAGTTCGGCAGGAGCGGGGTATTTCGAGGCTGGAGTAGTTGGAGGTTGCCCTTTTTGATGAGACAATTTAATACTAAGGAGAGGGGGATTTCTAAATTGGCGAAGTTGCGAGGAGGCTTCCTCGGGAAAGTTGACTATGGGAGTTTGCTTGGTTGGGAGGTTGGTATAGCCTAGAAGGGTAAGCCATAGGTTGACTGCTAAGGGCATTGACATCCGGAGGGTTGCGGAAGTAGTTAGGCCTTTTTGACTGACCCGGAGGCTCTTCTTTTTTGATCTATCCTTCCCTTATGGCGTCTTCGATTTGAGTCCTAACTTCAAACAATTGCTCAAAGGTGGAGATGGACTAGTAAAACAATTTCTCATGGTACAGCGGTTGCAGATTCTGGATTAACATCCTTACCTGTTCCTTTTTAATCGGCTGGTGGGTCATTTGGGCTACTTTATTCCTCTATCTCCAAATCCCTGATAGTGACATCAAGTTCTTGGTTATAGGAATAATGATTAATGAAGACCTGGAAAATATCTTTCCATACCCGAGTTTTAGAAGCCTCCAAGGTAAGGAACCATGACAGTGCAGACTTCACGAGAGTTTGTGAGAACAACATTGTAATGTGCTCATGAGTGCAGCCCATCGATTGAAAAATGTTCATACACAACTTTACATTGCTTTTCGAATTCCCAGTTCCATCAAAACGGTCAATGGTAGGCATTTTGAAGTTTTCTGGTAGCTTCAGCTTAACAGGCTCGAAAAGTCCTTCCAAGTCTAGCATGTAATCATCAACCCCTTTACTCTTCCTCAATACGCTTTCCAGCTTGTTGACTTTGTCCATTTTCTCTTGAAACTTTTTCTCATATGCGGGCGGTGAGGCCCCTTGAAACCAGTCTTCTTCCCCATTATTCTCGGAATGCGGTACGAATCCGAACGGTGGTGGTGGGAACTCAGGAGGGCACTGCTACCGCTGCTGTTTCAGTTCTTCCATAAAATTTAGGACCTGGGCCAGGCTGTCGGATTGCTGGCTTATGGTGGCTTTCAATTCGGTGACCTTGTTTTCCAACTCTTCTAGATTCATGTTGAAATAACTTGTTGGGCTGATTCTGACCAAATGATTATCTGAATTTCTGACCCAGGACAAAGATCCCAGCTGTTGACTTTGAGAATCTACATTGACCCTAAAGATTCGAGAGGATTTGTATCAAATTTTGGTAGTGATGACTTTAGATAGACAAATGACAGTGATGTTAACAGACGTGGATTGACTTGTGTACAGTCTGACTGAAATAGTGCGTGCAGACCGATAGGAATGGTGCATGCAAATGAGACAAGCATGCAGATGTAAGCCCTAATCTAGATGATGCTCCTATTTCTAGCAGATACCAGTTAAGCAAATAAGGTCTTAACCATATAGAGTATGCTAACTTTACTTTCCAGTATGATCACTGGGGATAATGGAAATTCTGGGATATTTCAGGGAAATTTGAATAGAGTTTATGGGAAAAGGTAGTACATCTGGGTAGAGCTTCTGGGAGAAAATAGTTTATATCTGGGTATGATAGGAAATTTCGATAGAGTTTCTGGGAAAAGCCAATATATCTGGGTAGAGCTTCTAAGAGAAACTAGTTTATATCTGGGTATGATAGGATATCTAGACAGAGTTTCAGGGAGAACATGCTATATTTGGGATATCTGGACAGAGTTTCTGGGAGAAACAGGTTATATCTGGGATATCTGGACGGAGTTTCTGGGAGAACAAGTTATATCTGGGATATCTAGACAGAGTTTCTGGGGGCAACAGGTTATATGACAGGAGCATGTGATGATGGTGATCATACTGTCTAGCGAGTTTTCATACTCCTATGTCTTAGGACCGGCAAATAAGGTTTTCGGTGTATATCTTTGTGAGCATAGAGCAGACATCCTTGTCATGGTGCCTAGGCAAGTCAACTCAATGTAATCACATGTGAGTGATTGCCTTGGGAATCATAAGAAAGAGGTTCTGCCTCATGCCACATAAGCATCTACACCGTGCAAGTAATCCCGTCAGGGCATACATCAGTTATATCACATTGTCCTGTCTGAAAAGATAAATCAACAGTCCTATGAAAGGTTCTACAGGAATCTATATACAAAGACTGGGTTTTGTCAAAGAGGGTCCGTTGACGAGAGTTCCAATATACCGTCAGAGAGACAGTACGGAAGTGTTTACTCTTTTTGATATATCATGGAAGGTACAGTATCAACGGTGACTTATGCCCTGGCACAGCAAGACCTGAACAATGTCAGCGCCGCGTTTCAGGCACAGTCGGGGGGGGGGGAATGTAGGAGTGCAATGCGGTGAACCAGACACAGTAAAAATATGATTTTAAGAATGCTTCTTATGAGTCAAACCTCTGCATTATTTTGTTTTAAAAATAAAAAATCCCCACCAGAGTCGCCAGATTGTGGACACGCAGAATCGGTCGTCCACTCTTTTTTTGTTTTGGTTTGAGATTGTTTTGAAAAGGAAAGGAAAAGAAAAGGTCTTTTAAAAATAGATACAGAGTCGCCACTTAGTCTTTAAGGAACCAAGGAACCAAATTTTGACTCACCCAAAAGGATAAAGGGCACCGACCCTTCATAACCAAAGAACTTGGCTCGGAATTTTGGTACGAGAGAGGAAGGAGCCTTTGTCGCGACTAAAACACCCTCAACTTGCCCCGTCTTTCGACGGGCCTCAATTAGCATCCGAATAATCATCTTATATTATATATGGTTCGACAATTAATACTATGATAGTATATTACATCACACAAGAATTTTAAAATGGAAGATCAAAAGATAAGATATCATTCATAAGATCTTAGCCAAATATCATACAATGCAAAAGTGAAAGATCACACAAATAAACCTAGAAAAAATAGTCTAATCACATATCAAGTAATCAAGTTTTCCTAATCTAAAGGGGACATGAATTGTTCTTGAAACAAACAATCAATGAATTCAAAAATATGCTTAGCAAACTAGAGTGATGAATGTTAATCTTTGAGAAAAGAAGACCTCTCAATCCTCGGGACGGATGAGAAAGGAAGATTGGATCTGGGGAAGCATAAACATTTGATTGATTTCATTTCTTATAATCTTCTTAGATTAGGAGTCACAAAAACCCCAAATCTTGCATGAATGCAACGTATGATCCTAGAATGTGCAAAGGTTGTTGTGTGTTTGTGTGCATGGACTTTCTAAAGTAACTTAGAAGTCTAAAAAGATGAATGAATACATGGAGAAAAACCTCATGGGATATTTACAAATGTAGTATGGACTACTTCCTAAGATATGAACAAATTTGGAGTGCATGTAAGCATCAAATCAAAGAATGAAAGTAAAAGAATGTTTGCTATGAATAGTGGACAAAACAGTGACTTGATTTTGTGGAAAATGAAAAGTAGGGTTAGGAATGTTTTAAATGCATGATTTTTTATGGCTATCACACATATTGTGTATAGAACACATCAAAAAGCCAATCTTCAATAACTATTACAGATTGAGAGAAATCACATGAACAATAGAGGTTACTCAGAAACAGAGTCCGTACTGTTGAGTGAAATGTTGAAAAATATTGGAAAATGAAAACAAAATATCTTGAACCCCATATTATACAAAATATTTCATAAGACATTGAAGTTTAAAGGAAAAATAAGTTGGGACCACTCGTTTTGGAAAGTTTTTTGGAAAATAAGTTGAAAGTCAACCAAGCTGCTGTGACAGTAAAGACAGAATATCTGGGGAAAATGTTTGGGTCCAAATGGACCACTTCCAAATATTTTCATGTCAAACCAAAAATCATGGGTTTTTTTCTAATGAGTTAAGAAGACTTTGCAAGTGGTCTCATGTTAATACTTTGAGTATTGAGTCCTAGAGAAATCTTTGAACTCAGATTATTCACTGTTTTGAAGATTTCTTGAGAAAACAAGGGTTTTATTTCTTGAAATCAAAAAGAGGGGTTTGAGAGGGGTTTTGAAAATAGAGGTTTTAAAAGTATATTTTCAGTACTTAAATGGAGATTATGACCACTTGAAATATCAACATTTGAACCCATATCAAGAACCTCTAAGATTGTTGGAGACCTTGTTTTATTTTGAAAACAACTTCAAGAATCCATAGGAATGTATTGAAGTTGGAATCATCATCTATCAAACATGTTTTTGAGATCAAGAGCTACTATCCATAAGGATTCACACACCTCAAACTTCATGTCATCATCTAGATGATTATAGACTAGTAAGTAAATAAAGAAAATCAAAAGAAATAGGACTAAGAAGAGATGAGCATAATATGCAAAACAAGCAAATAAGTAATCAATAGATGATATTCATGATGATTTTGGTCTTGTAGCTTGATGTTTCACTCATATATGGTGACTCTACACATGGAAGAAGCTTCTTATCTCACAAATGCTTATTAAAATGGTGGTTTGGTGTATTGAATGTGAAGTAAATGAGAGTAATGAAGTAGAAAACAAAGTTTGGAACTCACTTTTAGTTGAAAATCAAAGGAAGAAGCTCACTTTCACTCTCCTAACCTTATCTTCTACAACTTTTCTCTCTATACTTCTCTAAGCTTTTATATTTGCACCCCCCAAAATGAGAAGTCAAGGGGATTTATATAGGCCAATTTGGGGTGGTTTTGGGATTTAGAGAGTGTTCCCATTGGTCCAAAACATCTGTGAACATAAAACTACATCGTTTTGGTTTTCAATTAATCAAATTGGACCCCCAAAATAAATTACAAAAATGGCTTTTGCGGGGGGTTGAGTGCCTCCGCGGCACTGGCCATGTACCACCACGGCAGTGGCTCAGAAAATTGTATTTAGGCCCCCAGAGGTTCCGATATTCGCGAAAAGGCCCAATTTCGTCCGAAATTCACAGAAAATGCATACGAAGTCCAAACAGAGCCTGTGATATACCGTTGGAAAGGTAATAGAGTCTATTTTTCGTAAAAAAAAAAAATAGTTCGTAGATAGGTCACTTTGAAAAGTTTTGCGATATTCGCGATAATAGCCGATTTGATTGCCTTTTTCACCTTCAGAAATTCATAATAAATTCATTTTAAATCCAGAAATTATGTACGATATACCATCGAATAGCTATTGACCTCTAGTATCTATGAAAATTATTTGAAAAATGATACGGTGCTTCAGTTTTAAAGTCAACTTTTGGTCAAACTGGTCAAACTTAGGATTCCAGAGAATTCTGGAAACCTCTGGGAGCCCCCAGGAGCTGACATTTTTATTCGATTTTCTTTTAAAACTTATTTTAGTACTTTCTATATGATTTAGAATGATTCTGGAACTTTTCAGCAAATTTGGACGATTTCGGTCAAACCTTGGTCAAACTTGGTCAAATAGGTCAACGGGGACTTTCCGGGAACTTCTGAGACTTCTGGGGGTCTCTGGGAGCCGACAATTTCATCTGATCTTGCTTTAGAACTCATTTTATTGCTTTACTTATGACATAGTGTGTTTCCAGAACATTTGGTCCAAATCTGGGAGCGTTCGAGCTCTTAGGGGTATTTTGGTCATACTGAGCATTTTGAGAGATAGAACTAACTTTCAGGAGTCCTTTTTGAGTCTTATTCGATCATTGTGAACCACCAAGCTATGGGTCTCCTAAATCTGATAGTCGACAAAATGGGGTGTCTACAGATATGTTTAAAGTTTTAGAGTCTAATTCATTCATATGAAAAAGTATATTAAAAATTTAGTTTTGACATCCTTTGGTTTTTCGTAAAATCCGAGAGCTAAAGATTGATTCGTGTTAAATTGATCGCAAATTCTTAATCCTTGTAAAAAAAATGAAGAAATCCATATATTACATGCTATATATAATTACAGAACTGAAAATTGGTCAAAAGACCCCCTTAAACTGAAAACAGGGGAGTTTCAGCGAAGAAGATGGAGCCACTGCATGAAGTCACGCGCGCGACCCCTCGCACGAGCAGTCCATGTGCGCTATCCTTGTGTTTTATGGCAGTTAGAAAAGTTTTTAAAAGAAAATAGAAAATGGGCATATCGTGCCCGCGATCTGGCAGTTTTCAATTTTTGTCTATTTTCTATTAAGGGACTATTTGGATCAACTTTTAAAGGCTGTTAAGGTCCTGTTTGGAATTTTACTAAATCAGAATATTGTTTACTATGTTTAGATTATAAAAGCGATAAACTACGACTTCGTGATCCTTGTACGCACGTTACTATTGCTTCCAGTTATTTAAATATTCTGTATAAAGTTCCATGACATACATGTGAAGTTAGTGGTACATGCATGGTGAGTGGTGGTCAGTTTTAGAAAGAGTATGTGGTTGAGATTGTGTTGTGGACACTCCTTGGTAATTGTGTACCAAAGTGTGACTCTATGAGATTACGGCTAGAGTGTCTTTGAAATGCGACGGTGACAAAACTGGACACTCCCTGGTACCCATGGTAGCGCTAAAGTGTGTGACGCCGACTTTGAACATTCACTGGCACCCATGATAGTGCTAAAGTGTGGCCTACGGATACACCCTAGTACCCGAGTCTGGATACTGTGTGAGGTTTCCTCTGGTATTTACGAGCCAGATTAGGTACTAAAGTGTGAGGCATTGGACACTCCCTAGTACCCTGTACTAATGTGTGAGGCAAACTAGACACTCCCTGGTACCCCTATGCTAAAGTGTGGTCATCTTAGTGTTTTAAAGATACTAGAGTGAGAGAGTTGGATATTGTGTTATTGAGAGAAAAGAGTTGGTAAGATGGGAATGTTTTTATTGGTCTCATACACGGTCACATGGTTTATGAATTGAAGGTTATAATGTTATCCTTACGGTTTTATCAATTGAATTCATTTCTATGGTTAACTTGTTGATTTATGAAACTGTAAAATGAAAAATGGTAAATGAGTATGTTTTCCATTCGAGCATATGTTTTTAATACTCACTAGCTTCTTGAAGTTGATGACGTTGATGCGTCCTGGACATTCGTGTCTAGACTTTTTAGGTTATAATCAGGAGGGACTTTATGATTACGTTAATTGAGAATGGCTGCTCATGAAGAGAAACTGTTTATTATTATCTTATGTTTTGAGTTATGAACTTGATTTTTGTAATAAGGATGACTGTAATAGATGATAAGTTACTATTTTTGTTCAAGGCGGTCTGTGCCTTTAGGTGATCCCGTGCTGTAATATTTATTAAGTTAGAAAAGATTTGTAAGCCTTGATTGCTCTACTTTGAATTATGGTTTTATGTTGTTTGACATTTGGGATGGAATTGATCCTTCAAACTGTCACGACCTACGAGTCCATAAAGGAAATTAAACGCTTTCCATATTTATGCTACGTCGGGGCGTGACATTGCAAGACCCTCCTAGCAAAAGGAAATGGGACAATCATACATACTTACCGCGAGGGACATATGTGCGTAGATTTTTTGGTGAACGAAGAAGTGAGCCATGATGATCCTCTTGTTATTCTATTGAATCCTCCCTAAAATCTTGACCGTCTATTGCTGGTGGATGATAGTGGCACTTGATGTGTGCGTTAGTTTTGTTTTTTGTTTTTTGTTTTTTTCATTTTTCCATTGTTTCACAAAAAGAAAAAAATATATATGAGTGATGGTAGAGTTTGTGGTGCTGATCACTCTTCTTTTTACTATTCAAATTCTTAAAAAGTGTTTAAAAAAATGAGACATATTTAGTCCTTTGGATAACACAGAACAACGGTCTAAAATGTCTCAACTTTTAAAGGACTAACATGCATAATTACAATGCTCTTTAAATTTGGACTATTAGATCATAATTTAAATATAAAAAAAAAAAGATTATTGGACCATAATTTTGGAAGGCAAGGCATTCCTCTTTTGTTATATGCAGTCTATATAGGGATACTTGTGGGTGTGTTATTGATGTCTCTCGTGAAGCCTAACCTAAAATTGAACTTGTGATTATGTAAGACCCGTACCTGGAAAAAGGGATTAGTTCACTAGTTAACATGCATTAATTAGTATAATCAGTGTATATATTGAATTAAGGTCGGGCTATGAACTCACTGGTGGAAAAGTGTTAAGATAGGAACACAGTTGAAAGTCCATTGTCCAGTGGGAAAGGTATCGAGGGGATCCAGTAAGGGCCGGTTAACATAATTTACATTTAGATGCATTTATATTTTATATGTTTAAATGGATATGTGTTTAAAGTTGCTTCCATATTACAATGTTTTATATGTTCGCTAATAGTACCAGTTTGGGTACCCATGTAATGGCATTTTTGCAAATGATTCAAAATTGGTAGGTACGATCACAAGTTCATAAAATATTTGGAATCACGTTTGGGACCCAAACAAAACATATAAAAATACCCATTTAGATAATTGGTAAGTTAATGGAATGTTTAGGTGGAATTCATAACGGAGTTCGGAAACTTTGGGAGAGGTAAACAAGAATACGACCATAAGTCATATATTGGGGTTAGAAAAAAGAGACAAGTGTCTCATCTTAAAATAAAAGAAAAACAAAACAGTTTGAGAGAGAGAAGAGGCACTGAGTGAGAGAGAGAAAGTATACGAAGTTCCGTTCGTCGTAATTTCGCCGTTCTATCGTTGTTCGGCGACTAACTCATGGACCGAAGCCATATTCGGACTCATGAAGGTGAGACGATCATTTCTATACCTTTATTTTATATTTTAATCATCAAATTTTGGTGAACCAATTTAGTCGGTGACACGTGGTTTACCAAAAATGTATAGGATTAACTCTAAAGTGAGATTTGAGCTGGGTCGTGGTAAAATTCAAGCTAAATTGGATAGAATTTGGAAGATCTGAGTTTCTAAACCAAATTGAATGTGGTTAATGTGTTAAATGCTTTAATTGAGAGTTAGACATGGTAATTCTAGACTTATTAGACATGTTAATGCAAGAATTGTGCTAAACATGTCAATTATATGAAAAATAGTCGTGCTTATGTGATTAGTGATTATGTGCTTATGTGTTATGTGGTCAAAGATTGCTCGGTAAATGGTTCATTGTTGGGCTAATATGGGATGAGAAGAGGAAGAAATCCATTTTGAGATCGGATGTCCAAGGAATAAAAGGGACCACGGGACCAAGGGAAGGGTCATCAGGTCCGAGTGAACCATTGGCCTGGTAGTTCATAGACTAAGAATGTTGTTATGTGTTTAATTATTGCATTGCATGTGTTTAAGCATTGAAGCATGTTTGAATTATTCACTAAGTGTACTGCTTATAGAAAACATTTTTCCTTTTTTGGTTGTGGTAAATAACAACCACCGTAGGTTTGGATGATGACTCGGAGAGGAAGTGATTAAAGCATGGGGAAGGGGTTGGGACTTATCTTCATGTTTATATGTCTATAGTTCAGTTTTAGTTGTTATGGATTTGATGGAACTTTGTAGTTTCTAAATTATAACCTTGTACTTTATGTAAATTGTAACTTGAGATTCATGTTTAATGTTTAGGCTTGGTTAGATATGCTTATGGATATGTTTAGCAAGTTATACATGTGTTTTTATTGTGTATTGTGCCTTGGAGTCGTGTTTGGAGGCCGTAATACATGATTTGCGGTAGAATGCTCTTCTAGTGTGAAACAGTCAACTGATTGGGTGTATAATTGACTGGATTCGCTATTTTAACAAAAAAAGCTTTTTCCAGACTTAAAAACTAGTCGACCATATTAGTCAATATAGTCGACTGGATCCATATTTTTCAAACGAAGTTGACTTGAATACTGGTACAATCGACCGGATTTGAACTAGTCGACCAGGTTTGGCACTCTCCTTTGCTAACTTGGTCGACTGGATCCCAAATCAGTCGACCAGGTTGTGTTCTTCCTGAATGTGCTCTCTGTGATTCAGATACCAATCGACCGGATCCCCGACCATCGACTGGATCTAACAATTTTCAAATGTTAAGTGTTTTATCATGAATTAGAAGAAAATTTCTTAAAGCCACGTTAATAGTTGATGTTTTACTTCGAGTAATCCTTTGTTACACGATCTTAATTTACACGTGGCGGGATGAGGTGTGACAATTTTTGGTATCAGAGTAATTGGCAAGCCCTTGGGACAAGAGACATATACAATGTGTAGTGTGCACACAATGACACCTAGCTACATGATCATGCATACACATTTACTAAGCATGCTTTAAATGTTGATTAGCAAGCAATGTGAATCAATTAAAGTAATGTGTGTGTGTGTATTATAGTGTGGGCGCTGGAGGTGAGCACCCGTCGTTGAATCAAATGGAAAGGCTTGAACGTGCAATAGAAGGGTACGAGTGGCTGAAACTCGTATAGTAGAAGAGAGACAAACACAACTGAATTCGAATCCGAGGAAAGAAGTTGTTACATTCTCTCAATTCTATAACCAAAAGTCGATAATATTTTGAGGTGAGGCCGATCCGATGAAAGACAATTTATTTCTGGGTTTTTAGTATGGAAAAGATTTTTTGAGTATTTCCATGTTTAGAGGAACAGAAGGTCCTATATGCGGCTAACACATTGAAGGATGAAGCATAGTATTGGTGGCGTAATAAATTGGGGCTCGAAAGGCCGACTACTTAGGATAAATTTGTGATGGTGTTCAACAAACAATATTTTCCTAAGTCATTTAAGGATCAAAAATCTCAAGAGTTCATACATTTACGATAGAGTAGAATGACAGTTCGGGAATACTCATCCCAATTTACAAGCTTGGCAAGGTTCGCTGGAGATATTGTATCTACTGAGAGAGTTAAGGCAAGAAAGTTTGCGGCAGGGCTCGGGGAAGATATTCAAGCCCATGTATCCGTATTTTGGCTTCATACTTTTGTCAAGGCATTAGATGTTGTCTCTATTACTGAGAGGGATATCGGGTATGGTCCAAGCTCACAACAAGCATCAAGTCAACAAAGCAAAAGAGCGGGGTCGAGTCAATTCAGCAGACAAGGGAGTTCTAAAAGACCAAGTCCGGAAGGATCATTGGTAAGTAGTGGTAGTGATAGTGGTTGAGGCGGGAACAAGTCGAGGTGTCACAACTATCAGAAGTTTCATTGGGGACGGTGCAATCAACTTTTAAATACTTGTAATATCTATAGGCAACCAGGACATATAGCTAGAAACTATCCGAATCTAACATGGACACCAAGCTAAGCAATATCCTACCAAGCATCCAGGAGCTTTGTGTTCTGGTTCCTCTGTAGCTAGTGTCCTTACACCGAGAACTACGCAATAACCTCTAAGAAGAGAGCAGTGAGAGGTGAGATCATTTTAGCTTAGGCCAGGAAAGACTGCTTTCACTGATAACTTTGTCTCAGGTATGATTCCCATTTGTTCATACCCAACAAATGCACTCATAGATTCGAGATCTATACACTTATTTGTGTCACACCACTTTGCTAAACACTTAAACAAACCGTTAGAGTTACCGTTGGGATCTCCATTGGTAAGTTCGGGTGTGTTTAGGAGATGTGGGATTAATATAAATGGTAAGGGGATAACCATAGATTTGGTACCGTTAGTCATTCAACACTTTGATATTATATTGGGTATGGATTGGTAGTGGATAATCATGCTGTTATTGATTTTAAAAGTAAAGGGGTGGTATTTCGTACTTTGAATCAAGATGTGTTTTATTTTCAAGGTAAGGATATTGTACCATCGTCATACATAGTGTCAGCTATTGAAGCTTGTCGATTGTTGAAAAAGCGATGTCATGGATTTTTGTGTAGTATTCTTGATACTAGAGACATTGATTTAAAGCTTGAAGATATTATGATAGTTAGGGAATTCCCAATGTATTTCCAAATGAGCTACCTAATTTGCTGATTGAGCGAGAGATTGATGCAGTGCTAAGGACTCAACTAATTTCACGATCACCATACCGAATGGCACTAGTTGAGTTGAAAGAGTTGAAGACCCAATTATAAGATTTGTTAGACAAGAGTTTTATTCATCCTAGTGTATCGCCATAGGGTATGCTAGTGCTATTTGTGAAGAAAAAAGATGGGACAACGCATATGTGCATCAACTATTGACAAATCAACAAGGTGACAATCAAGAACAAGTATCTATTGCTACGTATCGATGATCTATTTGTTCAGTTGCAAGGAGCTCAGGTACTTTTGAAGATATAGACTTAAGGTCAAGGTATCATCAACTGAAGGTAAAGGCCGAGGACATGGAAAAAAAACCTTTAGGACCCGATACGGACACTATGAATGTCTTGTGATAATGTTTGGTGTTACTAATGTGCCAGCAGCCTTTATGGATTTAATGAATCAAGTTTTTAAGTCTTATTTAGATGAATTCGTAATTATATTTATTGATGACATCCTAATTTATTCTAAGAGTCCAGAGGAACACGAATAACATTTGAGGTAAGTCTTGCAATGACTTTGAGATAAGCAACTATATGGAAAATTGAAGAAAATTGAGTTTTGGTTGACAAGTGTCATTTTTCTAGGACACGTGGTCTCTAAGGAAGGTATCTTTGTAGATCCACAAAAGATAGAAGCCGTTATAAACTGGTCAAGGCCAACAAGGATATCAGAGATTCAAAGTTTCTTGGGATTAGCCGGGTACTATAGAAGATTCATCAAAGACTTCTCTAGAATTACGACACCAATGACGCAACTAATGAGGAAAGATGTACCAATTGAGAGGAACAAGGAATGTAAGGATTACTTCTTGGTATTGAAGGACACGTCAACCACGACACCGATATTTGTAATTCTATCAGGTGCCAGGATTTTAGAATTTATAGTGATGCTTCTCATCAAGGCTTGTGATGTGTTTTGACACCAGATGATAAAGTGATAGCTTATGCTTCGAGACAGTTGAGACCTCACAAAAAGAACTACCAGACACACGATTTGGAGTTACTGACAATAATCTTCGCTTTGAAGATTTGGAGACATTATTTATACAGAGAGACCTATGAAATCTTCACCGATCATAAGAGTTTAAAATACTTATTTACTCATAAGGAGTTGAATATGCGACAAAGAAGATGGTTGGGGCTTATGAAAGATAATGATCTAAAGATTAAGTATCACCTAAGAAAAGCGAATGTAGTTGCCAATGCTTTGAGTGAAATTCATTAGAAAATTTGGCTTATACAATGGCAGCACAAGAAAAGTTAGTGAAAGAATTTGAATGGTTAGAGCTTGAACTGGTTCCTAGAGTTGAAAGTGGTTTGATGGCTGCGATTATGGCACAACCGAGTTTGATTAGAGAAATCAAGTTGATCAGCTTCTAGATTTGGATTTCAAGAAGATAGTAGATGAATTACTTGAAGGTAAAAGGTAGAAATTTAGTTTCCAAGATGATGTCCTGAGGTATACCAACCGGTTGTGTGTTCCTAAAGTTGGTGATCTGAGAGAGAATTATGGAAGAAGCCCACAGTACTAGATATTCAGTGCATCCGGGTAGCATCAAAATGTAAAGAGACTTACGAAAAGTTTATTGGTGGAGTGGTATGAAGCGAGAGGTTGCTGATTTTGTGGCTAGATGTATGACTTGTCAGCGAGTGAAAATGGAACATCAACGACTCGGAGGAGAGTTACAATCTTTGGAGATACCGGAGTTTTGTATCGGGATTGCTGAAATCTAATGATAGTATTTGGATCACTGTTGACTGGTTGACCAAATCAGCCCATTTCTTACCAATTAAGACCAAAGACTCATCAAAGCTTGCAAAGATTTATGTCAGAGAAGTTGTCAGACTTCACGTGGCACTAGTGTCGATAGTGCCAAACCATGACACCCGATTTGTGTCAAAATTTTGGGAAGGACAATAGAAAGCTATGGGGATAGCTTTACATTTTAGTACTGCTCAGAGTATGTGTTATGGACTTCAAAGTCAATTGGGAGATTGTCACGCTACGGCATAGCAAATTGGGGAAAATTTAAAATTTCCACCTTTGGGCCAATGGATACGTGACTGGTTAGAGGATCGTGTGCTTGTCCATACAAGAAAGAACTAAGATAAATGCAATAAACAATAGACGGAGGTAGTAATAATAAGCATGGTGGTTCTAGGCTTACATAATATTGAACATCATCACATTCTTAAATCCATTATTACAACCCACAGAAAAGAAAAGGAATGATAATATTATCCCGGGCTTCAAAAAGTAATAATAATAAGATCGGCCTCTAGTGCCTCAGCTACAACAAAAGATAAATAAACAAAGCCTTCATATCTGCCAGCTAGCTTGCAAACCTGTATCCTTCCTCAGCATACTCCTCGTCCGGGTAACTAGCCTCTACAAGATATGGATGTTTGATTGTCCAGGACATGAAAGTTGTCAGCTTTACTACAAGTTGACCGAGTTAACCTACTACACTGAACAGGCTCAGAAAACACTTGGTAATCTGTTAAGAAAGTTAAACATCCTGTTTTATCTTCTTTAATAAAAACATGTCTTTAAGTCCCAGTTATTCTAATCTCAAGGTAATGTGTACGTTTAGGAAACGTTCAATGATAATACTCAGATCTTTGAAACACAATTGACATCAATTGGCTGATCACTTTGGACTATCGGTCTAATCTTTACAAACTCAACACTTTACTTTGAACCCCAGGTTCAATCTTTACAGCTCAACTCTTTGGATTGTCGATCCAATCTTTGGACAATATGCCCAATCTTTCACAAACACGGCTCTTTGCATGAATTCAGCACAAATGGTGTTGGCTTGGAATATCGCCAATTTTCGGTTATGGGTTACCATCTTGTCATCGAGCCCAAACAGCTAATTGACATCTATTCTCTTGTCATCGTGCCCAAACGGCTAATTGACATCTGCCTTACGGCGTCATTACTTGGTAATCCCAATCTTATTCCATTCGACCTTGGTTAATTCATCATCTTGCCTCAATTGGCCACTTGCTTGACATTAGCCCATCGTCTATTAACCATCTCAACAACTGAACCCAAACTCTTTACTCTTTCTCGAACTGACTAAGCAAACGAACAAAACAAAAGGAACAGACCAAAGGATACGATCATCTTGTTGTTAACATTTTTACTTCATTCGCATCATTAACAACTAACGCGCGTGGTACAAGTCATTAAAGAACATTATTCTCGGAGTTGTGTACTTAATTACATTGCATTAAGGTTCACATAGTTCTCATATGGTCTCCCATATAAGTTCTACCGATTAATCGCATCATCGTGTTAAGAATACATCTTCTTATTTTCTTCATAAAGTGGTACGTTACTATAGTATAACTCAAATAACATAAGGTACAACTTTTAATAAGCATATCCAAGTATGTATATCAAGTACAACTCAAGGTATAACTATCACAACTCATGGTACAACCAAACTTAGAATAACTCATTATATATACATATAACAAACTATACTTACAGGTACTGCCCAGTCCAAGCACTCGCGCCTGGTCCGAGTGCTCACGCCTGGCCTATTCATTAGGCTCAAGCACTCGCGCTTGGTCCGAGCACTCGGGTTAAGCAGTTCAAAACAATAATAGTTTTAGTAACTCAAATCCCAAGCTTTGATCTTCATGCATGTTATATGCATGGCTTTAGATTGTTAATATAACTTATGAAAACATGTTTAGAAGTGAGTATGAAGACTCACCAAAGATCTACATGATCTAGATGAAGAAATATGCGTGTGATCTTCAAGAACTTTAAGGACAAGTTCTAAGTTCACTTCAAAGCATGATCAAGGCATTGATCCTCCTCTAAAATTCTTTGATCCTCAAGCTTTCAACTCCAAGACTTCATAGTAGCAGCCATACATGTGTTTGTATGTGTAGATTATAAAATGAAAGACATGCAAGCATGTAAATGAGTGTGTTTGTGTATGGACTGTATATAACTCACAAACCCTCTCTCTCAAAGGAGCTCTCTGAAATACAGAGTTTTTAATGCCCAAATTGCTGAGAAATGCTGGTATTTATAGCCTTTTTGGGACCCAGGGGCAAAATAGTCATTTCACTCCTCTTTAAGCTCAAGTGCTCACACCTCGAGCGCTCCCAAGTTACGAGCGCTCGGGCCTCCTGGTTTAGCAATCCTTCCTTTACTTTAAGAGTTTAAATGCCCAAGTATTAACATCCATAAGAAATAATCATCAAAGTTATTCCATACACGATCGTAACTAACATTTATGAATACAGAAATACTAAAATACATCCATATACTAGTAATTACCGGTAAAAGGGCCGGTGTTATAGAGACTCACTTGCCTTTAATTGAGTTTTCCTACAACAATAGACAGCCTTTGGGACTTAAGATTGGTAAAAGACAGTCTTTGGGACCAGAGATTGTTTAGAACACTACCGACAAGATAAAGTAAATCAAATAGCGATTGAAAATGGCACAGAGTCATTTTAAAAGTTATGCGAATATGGGTAGAAGACCATTTGAATTCGAGGTAGGTGATTATGTATTTTTAAAATTTTTACCTTCAAAAGGCATAATATGTTTTGAAAAATGAGGTAAGCTTAATCCGAGGTATGTTGGACCTTAACTAATTCTGAACAGAGTTGGATAGGTAGCTTATTATTTAGAATTGCCACAAGAGTTGGCAAATGTACATAATGTGTTCCACATGTCAATACTTCAACGGTGTGTATCAAATTCGATGCACGTCATTATTCCGAGACTGTTAATAATTCAGGAAGATTTTACTTATGTAGAACATTTGGTGCAAATCCTTGATAGGAAGGATCAAGTATTGAGAACCAAGGTGATTTCTCTTGTGATGATTCAACAGCGTAATCATTCGGTCGAGGAACCTAATTGGGAGCGAGAGGATGAAATTCGACCAAAGTACCCACATCTATTTGGTCCTTGAGGTCAGAATAAGTTTGAGGACCAAACTTTCTTTTAGGGAGGGAGAAATGTAACACCTGTCCCCAGAAAAAGGGATTAATAGGGCTATGGACTCACCGGTGGAATAGTGTTAAGATAGGACCAGTTGGATCTCCCATATTCGCCTTCTCCCTCTCTGACGAAAGGCTTAGAAGAACAAATGATAGGTCAAGATCATGTTGTTGTCCCTTGTCAGGTGGGACAGGTATTGAGGTGGGACCCAGTAAGGGTCGGTTAACATAATTTGCATTTAGATGCATTTATATATTTAAATGGATATGTGTTTAAAGTTGCTTCCATATTATATTGTTTTATATGTTAGCTAATGGTACCAGTTTGGGTACCAAATTACCAATGTAATGGCATTTTTGCAAATGATTCATAATTAGTAAGTATGATAGCAACTTCATAAAATATTTGGAACCACGTTTGGGACCCATACAACATAGAAAAACAGCAATTTAGATAATTGGCTAGTTAATGGAATGTTTGGGGGAAATTCATAACAGAATTTGGAAACTTTAGGGGAGGTGAATAAGAATACAACCATAAGTCATATGTTGGGGTTAGAAGAAAGAGACAACTGCCTCATTTCAAAATAAAAGAAAAACAAAACAATTTGAGAGAGATAAGAGTTGTCGAGTAAGAGAGAGAGAGAGAATATGAAGTCTGTTCGTCGTAATTCTACCATTCGGTCGCCGTTCGACGTCTAATTCATGAATCGAAGTCATATTCGGACTCATGGAGGTGAGACGATCATTTCTATACCTTTCTTTTTTATTGTAATTGCCTTTGGTAACCCATTTTAGTCGGTGACATGCAGTTTACCAAAAATCTATAGGGTTAACTCCAAAGTGAGATTTGAGTTGGGTCATGGTAAAATTCGGCATTTCTAAGCTTAATTGGATAGAATTTGGAAGAGGTGAATTTTCTAAACCAAATTGAATGTGGTTAATGTGTTAAATGCTTTAATTGATAGTTAGAAATGGTAATTCTAGACTGTTAGACATGCAAATGCTATAATTGTGCTAAACATGTAAATTTTATGGAAAATTGTTGTGCTTATATGATTATGTGTTTACGTGGTCAAAGACTGCTGGGTAAATGGTTCATTGTGGGGGTAATAAGGGATGAAAAAAGGGTGAAATTTGTTTTGAGATCAGATGTCCAAGGAATAGAAGGAACCACTGGACGAAAGGAAGGTTCTTCATGTCTGAGTGAACCATTAGGTTGGTAGTTCGGAGACTACGAATGTTGTTATTTGTTTAATTATTGCATTGCACGTGTTGAAGCATTGAAGCATGTTTGGATTATTCACTAAATGTACTGCTTATCGAAAACCATTTTCCTTTTTCTGTTGTGGTAAATAACAACCACCACAGGTTTGGATGATGGCTCAGAGAGGAAGTTATCAAAGCATGGGGAAAGGGCTAGGAGTTATCACCATATTTATATGTCCATAGTTCAATTTCAGTTGTTATGGATTTGATGGAACTTTGTAGTTTATGACTTGTAACCTTGTAGTTTATGTAAATTGTAACTTGAGTTTTATGTTGAAAGTTTGGGATTGGTTAGATATGCTTATGGATATGTTTAGCAAATTCTGGAGGTGTTTTTATTGTGTATTGTGCCTTGGAGTGATGTTTAGAGGCCTTAATACAGGATTTACTGCAGAATGTTCTCTGGTGTAAAACAGTCGATTGGATTCACTATTTGAACAAAATAGATTTTTTCAGGCTTAAAAACCAGTCGACAGTATTGGTCAATATAGTCCACTAGATCGACATTTTGCAAACTGAGCTCATCAGAATACTGGTATAGTTGAACGGATTGGAGCCAGTCGACCAGGTTTGGTACCCTCTTTTGCTAACTTGGTCGACTGGATCTCAATTCAGTCAATCGGCTTGTGCTCTTCTTGAATGTGCTCTTTGTGATTCAGATACTAGTCGACTGAATCCCCGACCAGTCCACTGGTTCAGCCAATTTTCAAATGTTAAGTGTTTTAGTCACACCCCAATTTTTGGAAAGCCAAATAATCAGCATAGAATTAAATCTAGACTACTATTCAACTGCCCAACTATCGGAGTGAACACCACGAAGCCCATCCTATTAAAACTTTTTAATGAAAATAGATATTCTTAAAAATCTGATTAAAACGTTTGTAATAAATCTCCATTTATGTTTTTAAAACAAAACCACCACATTTCCATTTAAAAAAAACTCTCACGCAGTTCCAAAAATTCTCAAATCAATTTGATTAGAGCTACATCAAATAAATTACTTAAATTGAAAAGCAGAAGCTGAATAATAATAAAAATCTTTTCATTTACAATTCAAGCTTTGAAAGAATAACCTCTATTACAACTTCTGGTCAGAGCTACTAAACGTTCCAATACCAACTACAATAATGGCCCACAATGCCAAATAAAAGAAAAAAAAAACAAATGAATAGTAAAGGTCTTTAAGCCTTCAAGTAAGTCCATGCAATCCAACAGTCATACCGGTCTATTCCTTAATCTGCAAAACGGCTATGTTTCCCAAGAAATGCCCCTGCATGATAAACATCACACGGGTCAGTATTGTATAACAACACTGGTATGAGTAAACACACCCCAGTCTCAAGGATCACGCGTGGTCCCCTCAACTCCAACCCAACAATAATCAATTAACCTTATAATACCCAATGAATTTTGACAAGCGGGGGTATTTGTAAAATACAACCGAGCTTAAAGAAGAAAATGTATTGATTTAGTTTACAATTCCATCACTTATCTGCAATTTGAATTACAATGCTAGTTTATGCACATATTGATTAAACTATGATAAGTTGTGTGTTTTAGCTGTAATTTGTGTAGACTGCAGTTGCTGTGTGAAGAATTGAAAGATAATGATGAAAGGAAGTGGTTGCTTTCAAAGAAGACATATCAAAGCTGAAATATAGAGTTCGAGCGATTGAAGACCATTCGATCGATCGAAGTTTCGATCGATCGAGAAAAGTTCAAGCGATCGAAGTCCTGGAAGTTCAATCGATCGAGAATTGTTCGATTGATCGAACATGCCTTTTATCAGATTTTTACGCGCACGCAGCAGAATACATGTTTAACCCTAAGCATTAGGTTTTACTATATATATTCGTAATGTAAACGTCCAGAACGATGCCCACTTTACTTTTATCAGTTTTACATAGAGAGAGAGTGTTTTACTTTGATTTCTTGTAGGTTTCGGTGATTAGATATTGAATTCAGTTTAAGTTTGAAGTTTATTAATAGCTTGTTCATTCCAGGTTTTGTTATATCAGTTTTGTTTGCATTCTTTTAGCAGATTACATAGTTTAAATCTGAGTAGATCGTAGTTTTGCTTGTTGGTAGCGTTTAAACCATAGTTTTTCATTGATTGCGTGTTTAAATCTCAACCAAACGCAACTTTAATGAGTACTTACATTAAGAATAAATCTGTGACACTCCAGACCATGTCTGAGTAGTCCCCAGGTTGGGAGATCACGATGAAATCGTGATCTGAAGCCTCTGCCATGTAGCAGAGTAATCCCTGTGCTCGATCGATTCGAAGTCGTTCGATCGATCGGACCAGAGACACAGTCGATCGATCTAATACAGTTCGATCGATTGAGAGAAGAAGATATTCGATCGATCGAAAGTGCGTCGATCGATCGAACCCTCTGATTCTTGAGAAAATTCTATGCAGTATTCCTAGACTTTCTGTTTTACTGAATTGTTATCAAATTGTCCCAAAACGCTCAATTTGTCAAAACAGTCTGTGAACTTTAAGCCTTGAGGCATTTTTCTTCAATAACTTTTGCAAACCACCCTCAATGCTAACACCATTGGAGGTGAGAGTCTTAACTATTGTTTTAAACCGCTTTTGTATATTTCAAACTCCATTGTGATGATATAGTCCCGGTCATGAAAGGGCTATGGATTCTTTATCCTAAGAGAAATACGAAATACTGTAGAGGATGTACTCCATTGAGCTTCAACGCAACTGCATGGTAGATGGCTAGGTTGCGGTGGATTCGTGTAACCCCAACATTCCTTTTTAATTAAGAAAAACACATTTTAAATTATCGCTTTAATTAATTAGTTGGTAATTAATTAGTTGGTAATTAGTTTAATTTAGTTTAATTGTTTTAATCTTTTTAGTAGTTGATAAATTGTGGGACTTTGTGTTCTGCATTATTAAAATATTGATTTTTATTTTCCTGTTTGAGATTAATCTAAGTAATTAGTTTAACACCTTCCCTGTGGGATCGACCTGGACTTAACCAGACTACTACTTGCACGATTACCTACACTTGGGTATAGCACACAAGCGCACACAGAAAAATTCTCGTGTCAAGTTTTTGGCGCCGTTGCCGGGGAAGGCGACAAGCTAACGCTTCGATTACCTCAAATCTTTCCTTATCTTCTTTCTGTTTTTCTTTTTTTTTTTTTCTGTTCTTTAGATTAAAAACTACTTAGGGTCTTTCCCTTTATGTCCGATAATTCCATCGAAGGAATTTTCGGAAACCCACTCTATTCATCCAACTCATCTAGTTCTATTAACCCCATAGTTACACCGATCGACTCAATGGCCGACAATCAAAGCAAAAATGGTGATAATGTGGTTGTACCAATCGGCGATTCACTTCGTCCTTTGTGCGATCTCATGACACCTGAACATGCGCCTACACCTTCTTGTATTCTCATTCCACCCCATGCAGGCGAATTTCAATTTCGCAATGGAATGATTCAACTCCTTCCTACCTTTCATGGAATGGAGAGCGAGAAGGCATATCTACATGTCAAGGACTTTGAGGATGTTTTTAAACTTTCTTACAGAATTGTCCTGTAGACGTGACACGTTTAATGCTATTTCCTTTCACTCTGAAGGATAAAGCAAAAGCGTGGTTACTCACCTTGAAGCCAAACTCCATCTACACTTGGCATGCGATGAACACCGCTTTCTTAAAGAAATTTTTTCCACCTCGCATGACCACCGAGCTTAAACGACAAATCAATTCTTACAAACAAAAGAGCAATGAAACGTTCACCCAATCTTGGGAGCGTTTCAAGGATTTGCTTCTCTCATGCCCACATCATGGATATGAGAAATGGCGAACCATCGGCTACTTTTATGAAGGGCTAAATGGTGAAACGAAAAAGTTGGTCGAGACCATGAGTTCAGGGCCATTTCTGCGTAAAAACACGGAAGAAGCTGAAGCTCATTTTGAGTGGCTAGCTGAACACACCCATGAGTGGTCAAATTCAGATGATATCCCACGCTCACAGATATCCTGTGTGGATGAGAAAAGTCTATATCAATTAAAAAGTGAGGATCATTTGATGAACAAGTATGAAGAACTAGTAAAGAAAGTGGAAGAATTGGGGATGAAAGGAGAAAGTTCTAGGCAGTTCTTTCCTGAAGAACCATGTGGCACATGTAACATGCTGGGGCACACTACTCAATATTGTCCCAATGTGCCATATTTTCAAGAACAACCCCCCATGGAAATGAATGCCATGCAAGGGTATAGGGGGGCGGGGAATTCCTACAATAATTACAACTCGCAAAATAATAACAATAGATGGAATCACCCCGGATTCGATTGGAAAAACAATGCTGGGACCCAAAACCAATTTCAACAACAACAGCCCTATAACAACAATAATCAATATCAAGGGCAATACAACAGGCAGTCCCAGCCATTTCAGCAAAATAGAGCACATAACTACAACACCGCTCAACCCTCACATAATCAACACGCAAATGTCTATGTGCCACCTCACAAGAAGGTGCAAGAGGAAGATCCACTCTCTAACGCGAGTTTAACACAACAGTTAATTCAAATGATGAGCAAAATGTTCGCGACATTAGAGAGAATAGATGCACGACAAGAGGGTTCGAGTGGCACATTTCCCGCTCAACCATTTCCAAACCCAAAAGGGTACAATAATGGTCCCCCTAATTATGAACAAGCAAAAGCCGTGACTACACTAAGAAGCGGCAAAGTCATAGGGCAAAACATGCCTCATTCTACTCCCGAGGAGTATGACGAGGAGGAAGTAGTGACCAGGAATAAACCACCCACTCAAGAAAAGGAGTCGTCTACTAATGATAAACAGTAGAATCAAGTGAAGACACTCCTAAAGAAGTAGAAGAAGTTGAGGGAAGGCCTGGAAAGGAGCCAGTCATTGACGAATTACCTAAGTGCCCTTTCCCTGCACCTTATCCTCAAAGGCTTAAGAAACCCCAAAACGAGGCAAAGAATCAGGAGTTCTTGGAGTTGTTCAAACAAGTTAAAATCAATCTCCCACTCCTTGATGCAATCAAACAAGTGCCAGCCTATGCTAAGTATTTGAAAGACTTATGCACGATCAAAAGAAGGCAAAGTGTAAAGAAACATGCCTATGTCGCTTGCCAAGCAAGCGCAATAATTCAAAATGAGTTGCCACCAAAGCTTAAAGACCCTGGCACCCCAACTGTCTCGTGTAGAATTGGGAATCAAAGGATAGATAACGCACTCCTTGATCTAGGAGCGAGCGTGAACTTGCTGCCATATTCAGTATATAAACAACTAGGGTTGGGTGAACTCAAACCCACCCAAGTTGCATTGCAATTGGCAGACAGGTCAGTCAAATATCCTAGAGGAATACTGGAAGACATTCTGGTACAGATAGACACTTTTGTCTTCCCGGTTGATTTCGTGATATTAGACATTGAACCTGTGTCTAATCCATGTTCACAAATCCCGGTGATTTTTGGACGTCCATTCCTCAACACCATTGATGCCATAATCAAGATAAGAAGTGGAATCATGACCATCGTATTCGGGAACATGACTTTGAATGTCAAGATTTTCTCGAATCCCTGACCTGAAGAATACGAGGATGAAGAAGAAGTTAACTTCATCGAAACAATCATCGAAGACGAGGCCGATTTTGTTGACTATAAAGATCCTTTGGAGGTGGTAGTGTCACAATTCGACGTGACTTATCAATCTAATGATTCTACTCCATTGGACGCAGCCCTAAATCATGCCTGCCTCATGATGGAAACTAAAGAAGAGGATAGAGCTGAATGTATGTGGGTCACCCCATATGAACCCTTGCCTCTGAAAATAAAGTTAACCATGCCTTCAAACTTTTAGTTCCCCGATTTGGAATTAAAGGAGCTTCGTAAAGAGCTCAAATACGCCTTTCTAGGGACTGAAAAGACTTACCCCGTTATAATCTCAACCACATTAAATTCAGAACAAGAGGATAAGTTGATCCAAATGCTCAAACTGCACAACGGAGCATTAGGATAGACTATTGGCGACCTAAAAGGCATAAGCCCATCTATTTGCACCCATAAGATATATCAAGAGGAAGACGCTAAACCTTCGCGACAAATGCAGAGGCGTCTGAATCCCAATATGCAAGAAGTCGTGAAAAAGGAAGTCTTAAAACTCCTTGACATTGGGATAATATATCCTATCTCTGACAGCTCTTGGGTTAGTCCAACTCAGGTAGTGCCCAAAAAGGCTGGTATAACGGTTATCCCAAACAAAGATGGCGAGCTAGTATCAACACGCGTCCCCACTGGATGGCAGATGTGTATTGATTATCGAAAGTTAAATACTGTGACCCGGAAAGACCACTTTCCATTGCCATTCATGGATCAAATGCTAGAAAGAGTGGCGGGTCACAAATTTTATTGCTTTTTGGACGGATATAGTGGGTATAACCAAATTGAAATAGCTCCTGAAGATCAGGAGAAAACAACTTTCACTTATCCGTTCGGTACATTCGCCTACCGCCGTATGCCTTTTGGCTTATGCAATGCACCTGCTACCTTTCAGCGGTGCATGTTAAGCATATTCAGTGATATGGTTGAATAGACACTCGAGGTCTTTATGGACGACTTCTCAGTGTTTGGCCATAGTTTTGACAGCTGTCTAGAAAACATAGAGAATGTGTTGGCGAGATGCGAGGACAAACACCTAGTACTAAACTGGGAAAAGTGTCACTTCATGGTGACCAAAGGAATTGTCCTCGGCCACATCATCTCTGATAAGGGTATCCAAGTCGATAAAGCGAAAATCGATATAATTTTAAATCTACCTGTCCCTCGTACAGTTAGAGACATCCGATCTTTTCTGGGACATACTGGATTCTATCGACGCTTTATCCAGAATTTTAGTGCAATCTCTCGACCACTATGCCAACTACTCGTCAAAGATGCACCTTTTGAATTGTCGGAAAACTGTCAAATATCTTTTTGATGCACTAAAAGAACACCTTACCTCTGTACCGATAATACAGGCACCTGACTGGGGTTTGCCGTTTGAGTTAATGTGCGATGCTAGCGACTACGCCGTTGGCGCAGTTCTAGGATAGAGGAAGGATAACAAGCCATATGTAATTTACTATGCCAGCCGAACACTGAACAAAGCTCAAATGAATTATACGACTACTGAGAAAGAGCTACTGGCAATAGTATTCGCACTGGATAAATTCAGGTCTTATCTGATAGGGTCTCCAATTATCTATTTTACAGACCATTCGGCCCTCAAGTACCTGTTATCTAAGCAAGACGCGAAATAGAGGCTTATCCGCTGATCGGGAGAGAACTAATCCTAATTATACGCTTTAACGCGCATTTGTTAGTACATTTTATCCTGTTTTTGTATATTTTTACTCTGTTTTCTAGTTTCTGACAGGTTTTGGAAGAAATCAACTAAACCAGGTTAAACAGGGTGAAAAGTCAGAAAGAAAGAAGCTGAAAAAGCCAAGTCGCGCGCGCGACCCGCGCCCGCGAGATTCAGAAATCGCTCGCGCGATCCGCTCGCGCGAGATCCCCAGAATCGCTCGCGCGATCCGCGCGCGTGAAGGTCTAAACGTCGCGCTCGCGCGATATGCCCAAAAACCAATGTTGCGTATTTCAGTATACTGAAGACTCCTGTGCAAACGAGACTGCCAAACGACGTCCAGACTGTAAATTACATGAGTTTTAGTCCGTTTCGAGTTGTAAAGGCTTCCAAAACATGTTGTAAATCTATATAAACTCTATTTTACTTCAATTAGAGGGTTGGCAATTATTATACACACAATATACAACCATACTTCCAGCCATTGAAGAGAGGGAAGCAAGGAGAAGAAGAAGAAGACCAAGGATTTCCATGGCCTCCTCCATCAACCTCTTGCCGATCTCTACTCCTATGGCAGCTTAGATCATTGATCTAGGGTTTCAATGAAGCCCTAGATGAGTAATAGGGTTTTATTTATGTATTTCTTTTAGTTTTATTATGTATGGATGACAGTCACATGTTCCGAGGATTTTTATAAATAAATCGTACTTTTAGTGATTAAATCATTACTTTCAAAGTTTATTCTTGTCTTAGATCTATTTTGACTGTGATGTGCTCAACGATCTATTCTTGCTGTGCTTGTTTAGGTTGTTTACATGTGATGGTGCTTTATTGATTCGTGCTATCAAGTATCCGAATAGTCCATGCCTAGGTTAGACGGATTAGATCACAACCCTAGTTTAGTGTGAGATAATTCGTGCTATCCGCAGATGGATTATGTTGGTGCTTGAACCATGATTATCTTCTTGTCGGAGGAATTGGGCTTGTAGCTACAATTCCCCATATTCATCCAACTTAATAAGCTAAGTGAATGCATAAATATTCATATTATGAAGCTAGTGGTGGATTTGCAATCCTAGGTTCCCTTTAAATATCTTTTAAACAACTTTTAATTGCTTTCACAGTTTAGATTTATTTTATTGTTCTTAGTTTAATTAAATTCAAAATCAAAATCCGTTTTCATGATTAATTAAATTTAGGTTTTAAAATTAAAGCATTGTAGTATTTCAATCTCTGTGGGTTCGACCTTTACTTCCACACTGCAAATCTTTAGAAAAGTAAAGTATACTTTTTATATCTTGATATTGACAACATCAATTTTTGGATACTCCTACTCCAGGAATTCGATATTACTATCAAGGATAAAAAGGGAGTAGAGAACGTGGTTGCCGACCATTTATCTCGGTTGACATTCATAGACAACACTGAGCCGGTACCTATAAAAGATGAATTCCCAGACGAGCAACTGATGGATGTTTCCAACTTGCCTTGGTACGCGGATATAATCAATTACCTCGTTACAGGAGAGACACCGAACCATTGGTCAAATCAGGACAAGAAAAGGTTCTTTTCATTCGCACGTCATTTCTTCTTCGATGACCCTTACTTATTCAAGTATTATGCTGATCAGGTCATCAGGCGTTGCATTCCGAACGAGGACATAACTGTAATTTTGGCCTCCTGTCATTCTGAAGCCTGCGGTGGCCATTTTGCTTCCCAAAAGACCGCACACAAAGTATTGCACAGCGGTTTTTATTGGCCCACCGTATTCAAAGATGCCTATGCTTTTTGTAAGTCGTGCCAACGATGTCAAAAGCTTGGAACACTTTCAAAAAGGAATTCGATGCCTTTAACTCCCATCATCATAATTGAAATATTCGATTATTGGGGCATCGACTTCATTGGCCCATTTCCTAAATCGAATAACTGTGAATATATACTCCTTGCTGTGGAATATATATCAAAATGGGTAGAAGCGATACCGACGAGACGCAATGACCATAAAACGGTAATGTCCTTTCTTATGGAAAATATCTTATTACGTTTCGGGACCCCAAAAGCTCTAATAAGTGACCAAGGAAAACACTTTTGCAATAGGCCTTTGGAATCACTACTCAAGAAATATGGGGTTAATCACAAGATCGCTCTAGCCTACCACCCACAAACGAATGGGCAGGCAGAGTTGGCTAACCGTGAAATCAAGCACATATTAGAAAAGACGGTTAGTTTCAACAGAAAAGACTGGGCCTACAAACTGACTGATGCTTTATGGACATATTGTACTGTATACAAGACAAATCTGGGAATGTCTCCATATAGGCTAGTGTATGGTAAGGCATGTCACCTTCCTGTCGAAATAGAACACAAAGCATATTGGGCGACACGCTCATTAAACTTCGACATTAAAGAGGGAGGACATCTCCGGAAACTGCAATTGGCGGAACTAGAAGAAATTCGACGAGATGCATATGACAATGCCAAACTCCACAAGGAACGATTGAAGGCTCGCCATGATAGAACGATTTTTCAAAAATCTTTCGAGCCTGGACAAAAAGTTCTACTATACGATTCACGCCTTCATCTCTTCCCAGGAAAACTCCGATCTCGGTGGACAGGACCTTTCACAGTCAAATCTATCTTTCCACATGGGGCTGTGGAGTTATTTAATCCTAAGAATGATGGAAGTTTCAAGGTCAACGGTCAAAGGTCTAAACCGTTCTTAGAAGATTTTGGTAGGGATGTATACTAAAAGCCATGCTTTATGTAGTTAATTTATTATTTTAATAAAATTAGTTATTCCATTTTTATGAGAATCTGTGTGGGCAATATTTGTATTATATTATTTATTTAATATTATGCATGTGTGTCTCTCATTCTACATAGTAGGTGGTTTGGTGTGTAGAGTTCGGCTTACACACGGAAGATCAGACCACCAGATATTGTAGAATGTAAGATTTTGGTTTATAGTCTTAGATGGGATTGGACACACCATCAGTAGGACTGCAGCATAGTGCTGTAGTAGGTTTGTCTTAAATGCGGGAAACGATACAATTTCAACTCATTATGCTGGTACACTTTGTGTATTAAACGAGACCAACTTGGGGTAATTTTCTTTATACTGACTTATAAGATAATTAATACCTCATGGCTATTATGAGTGCTTATGCTCTAAATCCTAAGTTAGTTTATAGACACGTACATTTGATATTTACACTTTGATCCCCAAAAGGGTGAGATCCTTAAATGGGTCAATATCTCATTGGATTGGGTGACAATATTAATTGTGTAGTGGATATTAATTAATGATGGAATCCATGTCTCAATTTTGGGATTGATGATATCCCCTTGAGAAAGCTTATAAGTTTTGATTATGTCAAACCCTGCAGGTGGATTTTGTATCCGACATATCAGATAAGTTAAGCAGAGAATCTAAAGGAATTTTAAGAGATTAATTAAATATGATTGTCAGTAATTATATTTAATTAATGGATATCTGTAATCTTAACATGGGAAGATAATAAGCATTTAATAACATGGAGCTCAAAATATATTTTTGAGATAAGGGTAGGAGTGCAATTATAATTCTTTAGTGGTATGAATTATAATTTATGAAAATAGGAATCTGATTCAGTTCGAATTAGGGTTTCCTAATTCCATAAGGAAGCCTATTCCTTATTGACTTCTTATGGTCCCTATCGTAGCCTATATATATGCTGCCTTGGCACTTCTCTCAGGTTGCATGATTTCACATTCTAAGCTTCCCTTGATCTCCTAGCTTTCTTCTAGAAGGGTTTCCACCAAACCCTAGTCTCTATAAGCATTCAAGAGACATAAGAGTGAAGATCACTAGCGCCGGACAACGCTCACTTAAAGAACTTCGGACTGCTCGATACTGATCGAAAGTTGCTGAATTTTTTACACGACGTTCCTGACGTCGAGACGGAGCTTTTGTAAAAAATTCAAGTGAATCAGAGATCGTTTAGTCCTCCTGATGAACACATCTTTGTCGGATTAATGTGATCGGGATTGAATATTCACAACAATCAAAGAGAGTATGATAACTGGGAATAGAAAATAGAGCGTAAAGAGGGAAGAGCAGAAAACATAAAGGGTTTTGAAAGAGCCCACACTCAGTTCGATATTCTGGAAGCAAAGGAATACGGTAGAAGATCGTGAGCTGTTATCGAGCCCGTGTTCTCGATTCGTCTACTACAGCAATCCATTTTTGCAGTTCAAGGTAACTCTAGTCCCGCCCTTGTAGAGTTATTGTAGCACTCACATAAATTTTTTGCAGTACCAACTTATACGCACTGTCAACGGATTCTGGGAACGCAGTTTCCTAACAGTGGTATCAGAGCAACGTTGATTCTGCGTATAGGTTGGACGCAACCATGTTGTCCAGTAATACAGATCTTATGCGTGCATTGATGGATGGATAGAACGTAGATCTGTACTAATCCTTGTTTTGCAGCGTTCTTATTCCACTATTGTGGTCACTGATTTTGTGTGATTGGATCCCACGATGGGTTTATTCGTGGTTAATATTGTTGTTTTGATATAGCATGTGAACTCCTTTATGGAGGCATAGGATTTGTATGTATTGGATCCCACGCTTGATTGATGCGTGGTTAGTTTACTGCAAATAAATAACATGTGAACTCCTTCATGGAGGCATAGGGTTTATGTAATTTATCTCAAGTAAATCCGTGAAGATGGTACGTGAGAGCAGTTTTACAAGCAATTTTCGAAAGCGATCTGGAAGTAATTTCAGAACACAGTTTCAGAAGGCAGTTTTAGAAAACTGTTCTGGAAGGCAGCTCAACCCCGTGTGTAGTGGCGACATAGAGCTAATCGGGTTCAATGAAGATTTCTTCATAAGAGTTGCAGCTTGACCATAATAGTGGGATTCCTGTTTTATTGTGGTTTCCTTATTTATGTGTGATTGAATGATTATTATTGTTTCATGTTTAATGAATAGGACAACATGGATAATTGTTCCTAGACCTATTTCAGATGTCTAGCTGCATGTTTAATTTATATTAATTTAAAATGATGGACAACTACATGTGTATTTAGAAATAAAACTAATTCCATAATTTGAAAACATAAGTACTTATTTTCTAAAATCATGAGAATAGAATAATTTTATTATCTACACATGTGGGTTTCACAAGTAAGGATGAATTAATCTTTGTCTAGTATTCCATTATTTTTTATTAATTAAATTAAAAGTTTTTCTAAAAAAAATTATAACCCTCAAATTTTTTTTTAAAATTCTAAGTGGGAGAAGGAATTTATCAAGTATAAATCCCATGGTCTCCATCACTGGTTTGTAAATGATATGATTAATTTTGTGTGATGGCTCTAGTGTCATCCTCCCCATCGGATGTAGTTGATCATGCAATCATTAGTACAAACTTCTTTAAAAGAATGTTTTGGGTGATTGTTGGTGTGGGTCACCTCTCCATCAGAGGTGTTCCTCACGGAACTCTTGACCTAGAATTAAGTGATGGTATACACTTAGCTATAAATAATAATATCCTCTCCATCTGAGTCACTGTTGTTATTAATAGGATCAAAGCAAGTCAGCAGTTTAATTTTACTAGGCAAGGTACATTGCCTGGATAGTAAAATTAAAAGGCAATTGCCTATCTGAACAAATGATGGATAGTATATGGCTTCCCATCGAGTCATAATATAAACGGTGTATCAGGTTGCTGGCGGATTCTTTTCAAATATGGTAGAGGGAACCAATATTTTCAACTCGAATCCATAGTAATTTTTTGCCCAAATGTAATTATTTATATTATGTGATTCTCAGGCTTTTAAATGGGTTCCTTCAATCCACTCGCTGTTATACTTAAAGAAAATAAACTTACTGGACCAAACTATATAGACTGGAAAAGGAATTTGGATATTGTGTTAACTGTTGAAGAGTACAAGTTTGTGCTTACTCAAGAATGTCCTGAGCAACCTAGTGAGGGGGCAACCGCTGAGGAAACCCAGGCTCACAACAAATGGGTCAAGGCTGATGAGATGGCGCGGTGTTACATTTTGGCATCCATGTCAAATGTGCTGCAACATCAGCATCAGTCAATGACCAGCGCCTATGACATGATGGAGAGCCTCCGAGAGATGTTCGGGGATCAAAGTTGTGCTGCTAGGCAGGTTGCTATGAAAGACTTGATGAACACAACTGATTGGCAACGAATAGTTGCCGTTTATAGTCTTAAAAATATGCTTTGTTAGCCCATTTCATGTAGTTATTAAGTAATCTTTAATAAGTATTCTATATTTTGTAGATTTTGGGAGCTTTAATATGAAAATGCACAAAAATCCAACGATTAGTGGCTTTGGAAGTCATTCTGGGCTTAAACGGTGATTCTGGTGAAAGCTGAATGCAGTAGCAATCTCGGAAAATTGCATTTTTGACAAAGAATACTTTGGATTTGTGTGATCGGGAGAGAACTAATCCTAATTATACGCTTTAACGCGCATTTGTTAGACCATTTTATCCTATTTTTGTATATTTTTACTCTGTTTTCTAGTTTCTGACAGGTTTTGGAAGAAATCAACTAAACCAGGCTAAACAGGGTGAAAAAGCATCAAGAAAGAAGCTGAAAAACCAATGTCGCGTTCTGGGCTTAAACGGTGATTCTGGTGAAAGCTGAATGCAGTAGCAATCTCGGAAAATTGCATTTTTGACAAAGAATACTTTGGATTTGAGATATTTCTCCAGAGATATAAAATGTAGATCTTCGAGTTACGGACGCGTGGCTTCAAACGGCGAGTCAATCCGAGTTCCGAGAACAAAGTTATCGCAATTCTACGAAAGTCGCGCAGTGCAGCGAAAAGGACCTCGCGCGAGCGGGTCGCGCGAGCGACCTGTGCAAAAATCAAAAATACGTATTTTGTTAAATTAAAGTGCCCAGCGAAGGTGGTTTGTGCATATGACGTCCAGATTACAAAATATAGCTGTTTTAGTACGATTTGGCTTAGGAAAGCTTCCTAAATCACTCCAAACTCTATATAAATCCTATTCTAAATCAAATTGAGTGTTACATATCATTACACAACATTATACACAGCCATATACACATATTATTTTCAGCCATTTTTTGAAGAGAGAAAAGCAAGGAGAAGAAGAAGAAGACCAATGATTCACATGGCCTCCTCCATCAACCTCTTGCTATTCATCAATTCTATGGACAACTAAACTCTAGATCTAGGGTTTCAATGAAACCCTAGCCAAGTAATAGGGTTTTATTTATGTTTTTATTTTAGATTTATTATGTATGGATGATGATTACATGTTTAGAGGATTTTTTTATAAATAAATCGTACTTCTATTGATTAAATCATTACTTTCAAAGTTTATTCTTGTCTTAGATCTATTTTGACTGTGATGTGCTCAATGATCTATACTTGCTGTGCTTGTTTAGATTATTTACATGTAATGGTGCTTAAATTGAATTGTGCTATCAAGTATCCGAATAATTCATGCCTAGATTAGACGGATTATACCACAACCTTAGTTTAGTGTGGGATAATTCGTGCTAACCGAAGATGGATTATGTTGGTGCTTGAACCATAGTTATTTTCTTGACGGAGGAATTGGGCTTGTAGCTACAATTCCCCATTATCATCCAACTTAATAAGCTGAAGTAATTCATAAATACCCTTATTATGAAGCTAGTGGTGGATTTGCAATTCTAGGTTCCATAAACATATTTATAAAAACAAATATTTAATTGCTTTCAGAATTTAGATTTACTTTTATTATTCTTAGTTTAATTAAAATCAAATCAAAATATGTTTTTCTTAATTAATTAGATTTAGGTTTTAAAATTAAAGCACTATAGTATTTCAATCTCTGTGGGTTCGACCTTTACTTTCACTGCTACAAATCTTTAGAAAAGTAAAGTATACTTTTTATATCTTGATATTGACAACATCAATTTTTGGCGCCGTTGCCGGGGATTGCAAATTACTACCTTTAGTTTTAAAATCTTAGTTTAGTTAATTCGTAAATATTAGAATAGGTACTAATTTTCTTATTTTCCCGTTTTTGATTTTTAGTTACTAACTTTTCTTTTTATTTTATAGGTTATCGAGTCATCAAATTCCAACGTTTCCGAGTGGAGTAACTAATTACATCAAAGGAGCTTACGCAAATAAAAAAAATCAAGTAATTTGCTTCCTTTGAAATTCGCTTCAAACCACTGTAAGTCAGGGCGCTGTGACGCAATTACTTGCATTAGGTTAGTTGTGGAGTGAACACTGCATTAGCTAGGAAACCCGGGGCGCTGGGCTTGACGTGGTCATTGCATTACAGGATAATATTCATGCATCATAGTAGTTGTGTGCCTGTTGTCTGATTTGCATGATTATTTTTTCATTTATTTGAGTCAGTTTTTATTTTAGTTTAGTTTTCTTTTTAAGTTTATGTTTGGTACGCGTTCAAGTAAACCTGAATTACATTTTATCAATCTTGAAGTTGAACGTACCTTAAGAACTAGTAAGTCCACAACCCAAGCTTCTAGAGCTGGGTTGCAAGACGACGAATCAACTCCGATTCCGTCGTCATTGTTTGAGGCCGAAATTCAAAGTACCCGTGAACGGTTAAGGAAAACTCGAACTTTTAAAATCGAACCGATTAAAATGGCTGACGGTGGAAATAACAATAACAACCAAAATAACGACGGTGCTAATATGAATAACCTTAATATACCACCACCTCCTCCACTTATAAATTATTTTATTCCTACGACTTACACGCCACAAGCCGGTATCGAATTACCGGAGGCGACGGCATCTCACTTTGAGATAAAGTCGTCTACTATCTCGCTACTTCCTTCTTTCCATGGCCGTATAAATGAAGACCCTTACCAACACTTAGGGGATTTCCAAGATATATGCTCTACTTTAAAAATCCAAAATTTCACTGATGATGAATTAAAACTGCGTCTCTTTCCATTCTCTTTAAAAGATAAAGCGAAGTATTGGCTTCAGTCACTTGAGCCAAACACGATTAAAACTTGGGAAGCCTTACACAACGCATTTTTACAAAAGTTTTTCCCAATCACAAGAACTAATCAAATAAGAAAATCGATAACAAACTTTGTGATGCAAGATGGGGAAACGCTTTATGATACTTGGGAAAAGTTTAAAGAATTATTACGCTCATGCCCACATCATCAGGTTCCTAAGTGGCAGTTAGTACAAGTCTTTTACGAGGGACTTATTCCCTCAGTCCGTAATACTGTCGACGCTGTTTGTGCGGGTACCTTCCTACACAAAAGCGCCGACGAGGCATGGAAAATCTTTGAAACATTAAGCGAGAATTCGATGCATCAGGCTGTGTCGGTACGTTTTGAGGGATATCATTCACAACCTAAGAGAGAGGTAAAGTTCGAGTCAAGTCAGTCAATTGAAATAAAAGAACTATCTAAAAAACTTGACCGACTTTTAACAATGAACCAAATGATTACCTCACCCGCTCATGAAATTTGTGCATTATGTTCTGATCCTTCACATTCTATACTTGCATGTCCATCGGCGAGTCAATTTCCGGAATTTGTGGAGCAACACATTAATTCTATTCAACAATTCTCACGGAATAACTATAATCCGATGACAAATAATCCGGATGCGCCATGGAGAGGTCACCCAAATTTTTCATGGAAAAATAGTAATAATAATAATAATGAGATGAGTAATTTCCCTAACGCTTATAGACCTCAACAATGTCAATACCAACAACCTCCTCCTCCACCTCCACGTAATAATGCATTTGAGGAGAAAGTGTTGGCCTCACTTGAAAGTTTTGGTCCGGTGATCCAGTTAGTACATTCCCACACCCAGTCCATTGAAAAACTGGAGTCCCAAGTGGGACAAATAGTTAACACACTAAATCGTTTAACCGAGAGTAAGTTGTCAAGTCAACCTATTCCGAACCCTAAGGGACAATACGAGATGGGTGGTATGAATGAGAAAGTGAACGCTGTGTCAACTAGGACGACTATTCGAGAGGAAGAAGTTGTTGAGATTCCGAGGGTGGTTATGAGGGATGAAAACGTTAACTCGAATAAGGAGAGGGGTGAGGACGTGAATCAAAGTAGAAAAGAAAATGAACCGGTCCCACCAAATTATATTCCGAGAATGCCATATCCACCTAATGTTGAGGGACCGTCAAATTTTTCTAAGAAAAATTTGAAAACGGAAGATATACTCGAGGTGTTTAAACAAGTTAAAATCAATATTCCATTCCTCGATGCTATAAAACAAATACCCGTTTATGCTAAATGTCTTAAAGACCTATGTACGCAAAAACGCAAAATACGCAGTCATACTCCTAAAAAGGTCTTCCTCACGGAAAAAGTAAGCTCCATTTTCCAACACGCTCCTTCGAAGTATAAGGATCCTGGTACGCCTACGATTTCATGTGTCATAGGTGACACTATCATTCATCGGGCTCTCCTTGACTTAGGTGCTAGTGTTAATCTCTTACCTTATCACGTTTATAAACAACTAGGACTAGGTGCACTTAAGCCTACGGCCGCTACCATTCAATTAGCGGATCGTTCTGTCAAAATACCTAGAGGAATCGTCGAAGACGTCTTAGTTAAAGTTGATCAATGTTTTTATCCTGTTGATTTTATGGTCCTTGACACCGAACCGGTGCTAGATACTAGAAAATACACTCCTGTTATTCTTGGTCATCCATTCTTAGCCACGGCCAACGCACGTGTCAATTGTAGAACAGGGGTGATGAAAGTGTCGTTCGGGAATATAAAATTAAAATTAAATGTTTTTAATGCTGCTGATCAACCTCCTAAAGACGACGATAACCTATGTGAGGCGGAATGTGATGTGAGACGGAATATTGAGCCTAAGAACGTAATAAATATGAGTGCGGGGAATAAAATAGTGAATGATGAGTGGATGAATCCTAATACCTCGGCCCCTAATGAAGAATTTACTCGAAAGGTAAAGAATCGATGTAATAACGATAAAGGTGAGCCGTCAAATGAATTAACACATAGCGACCTCGTTTCGACATTTCACCGGAATCTCCCTAATGCCCTAAAGGGTACAAAATCCGAGTTACGGCCTCCATAAATCTTGAGCTAGAACGGTCTAGCTAAAGACGTAAAAGATAGCGCTTCTTGGGAGGCAACCCAAGCTTAATTTCGTCGGTTCTCTTTGTTTTTGAGTCGTTTTGGTCAGTCTTAGAGTTTTCTGGACAGGTTTGGGGGTCAGAATTAATTTATTTTAATATTATATATATAATTTTAGCCACAAAATGGAAAAAACTGAACTCGCACGCGCGGTCTGCTAGCGCGAGTTTGTGACTTCGTGGAATTTTCTTTCTTTTTCTTATATGATGCTTCAGCTTTTTCTCGCACCTGGTTTCGCGGACGCGAGGATTTAAAAAAAAAAAAAAAAAGAAAATTCGCGCGCGCGATGGCCGCTCGCGCGATTCCTCATTTTCTTATTTTTTTCCCTTTTGTTTTCTATATCCTTCCCCCTACCTATTTTATTTGTGTTTCTTTTCTGTTTTTGTTTATTTGGTTCAGTTTAGTTCGTGTTCGTTGTTTTCCTTGTTACATTTATACTTTTTCGTTTTATTTCTTTTCCATTTGCTAGTTTAGTTTAGTTTAGCTTAGTTTTTAGATTTATATTTTATATTTTGGTTTCATTTATTTTTAATATTCTTTTGTTAGTTTCTTTTTATCTAGTATTAACAGGTACATTTGAACTTTATCGCCATATTTTTATACATTTACCTGTGTGTCATTGCCGAGATTGAGGTACTATCGTTCCTTCCTTACCTACTTTCCTTTCTTTCGTTTTATTGTTTCATTGGGGGCAATGAAAGGTTTAGGTTTGGGGGTATGCACACATGCACATCATTTTATGCAAAATTTTGAAATTTTTTCAATAAGTGTGTTTAAAAAAAACAATGTTACCGACGTTTTTGCAATCTTAATTTGATACTTCTTGTTATGTAACTATGATTGTTATAGAATGATAAATAAGAGAAGATGTGAATAAATATTTGCTGAAGTCATGATATAATGTTTTAAGCTATGTATCGTTCGAATCGTAGTTTTATATCATAGATTTGCACACAAACCTATGCACTGCACGTTGTCGCTTGAATACATGTTTGATGTGAACTATAATATGATTCGGATTTCTAGATAACACATGGTGGAGACTAGACCCGGTGAGGTTTTGAGCCTATCTTTTCTTTTTCGAGGGTTATAAGTACATATTGTGTTTATCGAATTTCATTGAAATAGCGCATTAACTCGTTGTTTAGTCTCATTATTCTTGTTTTGGTTGATAGTCAAGTTAAAATAGTTACTACCATGCTAAATAATCTTCTGTCGTACATGTTGAAGAACCATATAACCATAGGACATGATTATAGGCCTTCTTTGTTTATTACCGACCGATAAATGAAAAATTTCCTTAGTTCGTCCTTTGAGCCGTTAAAATGTCATTTCTTTCTTTAATTACCATTATCCTTGTTTTTGCTCCGACTTGACAAACTTGGAGTTCACCACTGAGAGATTTGTCAACTTTTAGTGGTGTTAAGGCGATGTGTGATTGAGAAGAAGAAGACAAGATGCTATTGGGGTAGTTGCTTGGTATTCAATGCATAGTCATTTGAGAAGCGAGAAAAGAAAAAGGAAAAGAAACAAAAAAAAAAGAAGAGGAAGGTTGAAAAAAAAATGAAAGAAAAGAAGAAAAATGAATGAAAAGGAATGAAGAGAAAGAAAAGTTGAAAGTTTGTAGGAGAAGAATGAAAGAAAATCGAACATGCCTTACAATGCCATTCGTAAACCTACCCAATTAATCCTTTCTATCCTTTTTCATTGCCTGAGCCACATTACAACCTTTGAAAAGTCCTATTTGATCCTAGGAAACATGGTTCGGATATGAAAACGATGGGAGGGGCATTAAAACATGGTAATGATTAATTTTTCTTGATTGATTGGCATCCTATCCATGAGACTATTGTTCTTTCGTGTCATGCGTCTTTTTTGAGTCGTATGTGAGCATTTATCGTTTTGAAAATATATTTCCTTTGCTCCCATATATTAGAAAAATTACACCTGTTTCTGAGTGTTTCATTTGAGAGTGTAATTGACATTGTGAGATTCGTAGTCAAGACATAGTTAGATGGTCATCCGATTTATATTCCAAGTTCATGACATGCGCGTGTTCATTTGACTACCATATCACACACGTGCAATTTTATGAGAAACTCTATTGATTTATACGATGCATGTGCTTGGGATTGTTTTTCATGATTTAAGTGGACGTTTGATTCCATTTCTTCTTGTTCGTTATTCTATTTCAAATCTTTGTTTTATAATAAGGAGTATTGACTATTAGTTTTTTGGTTCTTAATAAAATTTGTTTTAAAATTTACAAGTTAATAAAGATGGTTGTGGGTAACTTGTTGACGAGAACCTTCATGAGACTTCACTCGTCCGACTAGGGACACCTAGGGGTTTAAAAGGCTTATTGCATATGCTAAATGCAATCGTGATCCATACGAAAATGGAGTAGTATTTGTAGTAGTAATTTTAATTTTTTTGTTCTTTTTGCTCGAGGACTAGCAAAGTGTAGGTTTGGGGGTGTGATTGGCAACGAATAGTTGCCGTTTATAGTCTTAAAAATATGCTTTGTTAGCCCATTTCATGTAGTTATTAAGTAATCTTTAATAAGTATTCTATATTTTGTAGATTTTGGGAGCTTTAATATGAAAATGCACAAAAATCCAACGATTAGTGGCTTTGGAAGTCATTCTGGGCTTAAACGGTGATTCTGGTGAAAGCTGAATGCAGTAGCAATCTCGGAAAATTGCATTTTTGACAAAGAATACTTTGGATTTGAGATATTTCTCCAGAGATATAAAATGTAGATCTTCGAGTTACGGACGCGTGGCTTCAAACGGCGAGTCAATCCGAGTTCCGAGAAAAAAGTTATCGCAATTCTACGAAAGTCGCGCAGTGCAGCGAAAAGGACCTCGCGCGAGCGGGTCGCGCGAGCGACCTGTGCAAAAATCAAAAACACGTATTTTGTTAAATTAAAGTGCCCAGCAAAGGTGGTTTGTGCATATGACGTCCAGATTACAAAATATAGCTGTTTTAGTACGATTTGGCTTAGGAAAGCTTCCTAAATCACTCCAAACTCTATATAAATCCTATTCTAAATCAAATTGAGTGTTACATATCATTACACAACATTATACACAGCCATATACACATATTATTTTCAGCCATTTTTTGAAGAGAGAAAAGCAAGGAGAAGAAGAAGAAGACCAATGATTCACATGGCCTCCTCCATCAACCTCTTGCTATTCATCAATTCTATGGACAACTAAACTCTAGATCTAGGGTTTCAATGAAACCCTAGCCAAGTAATAGGGTTTTATTTATGTTTTTATTTTAGATTTATTATGTATGGATGATGATTACATGTTTAGAGGATTTTTTTTATAAATAAATCGTACTTCTATTGATTAAATCATTACTTTCAAAGTTTATTCTTGTCTTAGATCTATTTTGACTGTGATGTGCTCAATGATCTATACTTGCTGTGCTTGTTTAGATTATTTACATGTAATGGTGCTTAAATTGAATTGTGCTATCAAGTATCCGAATAATTCATGCCTAGATTAGACGGATTATACCACAACCTTAGTTTAGTGTGGGATAATTCGTGCTAACTGAAGATGGATTATGTTGGTGCTTGAACCATAGTTATTTTCTTGACGGAGGAATTGGGCTTGTAGCTACAATTCCCCATTATCATCCAACTTAATAAGCTGAAGTAATTCATAAATACCCTTATTATGAAGCTAGTGGTGGATTTGCAATTCTAGGTTCCATAAACATATTTATAAAAACAAATATTTAATTGCTTTCATAATTTAGATTTACTTTTATTATTCTTAGTTTAATTAAAATCAAATCAAAATATGTTTTTCTTAATTAATTAGATTTAGGTTTTAAAATTAAAGCACTATAGTATTTCAATCTCTGTGGGTTCGACCTTTACTTTCACTGCTACAAATCTTTAGAAAAGTAAAGTATACTTTTTATATCTTGATATTGACAACATCAACAACCATGGCTGAGGGGACGCCTGTAAAGGATCATGTTCTTAAGATGATATCTCTTCGTAATGAACTAGAGATCCTTGGAGCTACAATCGACGGGAAAACCCAGGTCGATATCGTACTCCAGTCACTGCCAGAGTCTTTTAAGCAATTCCACCTCAATTACAACATGAATAAATTTAAATATACTTTGGCGGAGCTACTTAAAGAACTCCAAGCAGCTGAGGGTCTCAACAGAAAGTCAGGGTGTGCTCTTGTGTTTGAGAAAGGTTCTGCTTCAAAGCCGAAAGGCAAGAAGAAAATGAAAAAGGCTCAAAAGAAGGCCACGGGTCCTCCGCCAATCCAAAGGCCACGAGGACAACCGGGAAAGCCTAAAGGCAAATGTTTTGTTTGCAAGCAGCCAGGACACTGGAAGAAGCAATGTCCAGTTTATCTCGCCAGACAGAACAATCAAGGTAAATCTCATTTACTAGTTGTTGAATCGTGTTTAGCGGTCCGATCTACCGGTACCTGGTGTGTAGATACGGGAGACACTGATCATGTATGCAATTCTTTGCAGGGGTTCCAGGGAACCAGGCCGCTCAATGATGGAGAGATTTATCTATATATGGGAAATGCTACGAGAGTAGCAGTAGTTGCAGTAGGAGATCTACATCTTAGTTTTGGTAGAGATAGGATTTTAATATTAAGAAATTACCTTTATGTACCTTCTATTAGAAGGAATTTAGTTTCAGTTTCTAGTTTAGTAAAGAATGGATATTCAGTTCATTTTAATAAAGTAGTAGTTATTAAAGAAAATAAACGTTTTATTTGTTCTGGTCAATTGGTGGATGATCTTTATATTATAAATCTTATCTCTCCTATACTGCAACTTAATGAATTGAATAACACAAATAGTTTTCCATTTAAGAGAAAAGAACCTTCGAGGATGAACCAAACGCATCTTTGGCACTTACGCCTTGGTCATATTAATTTGAAAATGATTCAAAGACTGGTTCAAAATGGGCCATTAGGCTCTTTGGAAGTGGAGGCATTTCCAGTTTGTGAATCCTGCTTGGAAGGCAAAATGACCAAGAGGCCATTCTTGGCCAAGGGCTATAGAGCAAAAGAGCCGTTGGAACTGGTTCACTCTGATTTGTATAGTCCTATGACTGTCCAAGCAAGAGGGGGATTTGAGTACTTTGTCACTTTCATCAATGATTACTCAAGGTATGGGTACATTTACTTGATGCGGCGTAAATCTGAATGCTTTGAGAAATTCAAAGACTTCAAGGCTGAAATGGAGAAGCGTCTAAGTAAATGTATCAAGACACTACGATCTGATCGTGGTGGAGATTACCTCTTGGGAGAGTTTAGGGAATACTTATTGGAGCAAGGGATTACATCCCAATTGTCTGCACCCCGTATGCCTCAGCAGAACGGTGTAGCAGAGAGAAGGAATAGGACTCTTATGGACATGGTAAGATCTATGATGAGTTATTCAGATTTACCAATTTCCTTTTGGGGACACGCATTAGAGACAACTTCATACATTCTAAACTTGGTACCATCTAAGTCAGTACCTACTACTCCCACGGAATTGTGGACTGGGCGAAAGCCTAGTCTGCGGCATGTTCGAATCTGGGGTAGTCCAGCGCATGTGCTGAAAGGGAACGCAGAAAAATTAGAATCAAGAATAGAAGTATGTTTCTTTGTTGGGTATCCAAGAGGAACTAAAGGTGGTCTATTTTATAGTCCTAAGGATCAGAAGGTTATTGTTAGCACCAATGCCACATTCTTAGAAGAGGACTATGTTATGGACCACAAGCCCAGATGTCGTATTGTTCTAGAGGAAATGAGAGGAGAGACACTGAGACATACTTCTTCGATACCAACGGTACGAGAAGAAACACCACAAGAAAGAGTTATCGATATTCTATTACCACGTCGTAGTGGGAGGATTATTGAAACTCGTGTAGATCCCTAACCAACCATTAACACGCAGGTTCCTGAACCAGTACAACGTGTAGATAATGGTGTATTAAGTTCAGAATCTTCACAACGAAATATCAGTGATACACAGAAACGGGTTGTGCCTCGTCATAGTGGGAGGGTTATTATTCAACCTGACCAGTATATGTTCTTGGGAGAGTCTTATGACCGGGTCCCTGAAGAACAAGGTATCAATCCCTGTAACTACAATGAAGCACTCCAAGATAAAGATGCAGATCTTTGGTAAAAGGCTATGAAGTCTGAAATGGAGTCCATGTACTCCAATTAAGTCTGGGATCTTGTAGAACCACCCAATGATATAAAACCCATTGGATGTAAGTGGATCTATAAGAAGAAGAGAGGAGCAGACGGTAAGGTGGAAACCTTTAAAGCAAGGCTTGTTGCGAAAGGGTTCACTCAAAAAGAGGGAATCGATTATGAGGAAACCTTTTCGCCGGTGGCCATGCTAAAGTCTATCTGGATTCTCTTATCCATTGCTGCACATTTCGATTATGAAATTTGGCAAATAGATATCAAGACAGCATTTCTAAATGGGAATCTTGACGAGTGCATCTATATGATGCAATCAGACGGGTTCATTGCAAAGGGCCAAGAACACATGTTGTGCAAGCTTCAGAAGTCCATTTATGGACTTAAGCAGGCATCTAGGTCTTGGAATATCCGCTTTGATCAAGCAATCAAGTCTTTTGGTTTTGATCAATGTGCGGATGAATCTTGTGTGTACAAGAAACATGATGGAAGAGTGGTTGTGTTATTAGTACTATATGTGGATGATATCTTGCTAATCGAAAATGATGTGGGGGTATTATCTTCTGTAAGGGTATGGTTGTCCATTCAATTCGATATGAAGGGCTTGGGAGAAGCCGGTCACATCCTAGGGATCAAGCTTATGCGAGATCGCAAGAATAGGATGTTGGGCTTGTCACAAGGCACTTATATTGACAATATTCTTGCAAGGTTTAGCATGCAAATTCCAAGAAGGGATTCCTTCCCTTCAGACAAGGAATTACTCTATCTAAGGATCAGTGTCCTAAGACACCTGATGAGATAGAGAAGATGAAGGCAGTTCCTTATGCCTCGACAGTAGGAAGCCTAACGTATGTTATGCTATGTACTAGACCTGACATCTGCTTTGCTGTTGGCATGGTTAGTAGATATCAATCTAATCTAAGGCAAGAACATTGGACTGCGGTGAATAATATTCTCAAGTACCTGAAAAGGACTCGAGACTATATGTTAGTTTACCAAGCAGACAGTCTTGTACCCATTGGGTACACAGATTCTGATTTCATGTCAGATAGGGATTCCAGAAAGTCTACCTCAGGATATATGTTTACCCTAGAAGGTAGAGCCATTAGTTGGAGTGAGGTGTGTCACTTCATGACTTTGAGTCTAAGTGGGAGATTGGTAGGGATGTATACTAAAAGTCATGCTTTATGTATTTAATTTATTATTTTAATAAAATTAGTTATTCCATTTTTATGAGAATCTGTGTGGGCAATATTTGTATTAAATTATTTATTTAATATTATGCATGTGTGTCTCTCATTCTACATAGTAGGTGGTTTGGTGTGTAGAGTTCGGCTTACACACGGAAGATCAAACCACCAGATATTGTAGAATGTAAGATTTTGGTTTACAGTCTTAGATGGGATTGGACACACCATCGGTAGGACTTCAGCATGGTGTTGTAGTAGGTTTGTCTTGACTACGGGAAACGGTATAGTTGCAACTCATTATGCTGGTACACTTTGTGTATTAAACGAGACCAACTTGGGGTAATTTTCTTTATACTGACTTATAAGATAATTAATACCTCATGGCTATTATGAGTGCTATGTTATAAATCCTAAGTTAGTTTATAGACACGTACATTTGATATTTACACTTTGATCCCCAAAAGGGTGAAATCCTTAAATGGGTCAATATCTCATTGGATTGGGTGACAATATTAATTGTGTAGTGGATATTAATTAATGATGGAATCCATGTCTCAATTTTGGGATTGATGATATCCCCTTGAGAAAGCTTATAAGTTTTGATTATGTCAAACCCTGCAGGTGGATTTTGTATCCGACATATCATATAAGTTAAGCAGAGAATCTCAAGGAATTTTAAGAGATTAATTAAATATGATTGTCAGTAATTATATTTAATTAATGGATATCTGTAATCTTAACATGGGAAGATAATAAGCATTTAATAACATGGAGCTCAAAATATATTTTTGAGATAAGGGTAGGAGTGCAATTATAATTCTTTAGTGGTATGAATTATAATTTATGAAAATAGGAATCTGATTCAGTTCGAATTAGGGTTTCCTAATTCCATAAGGAAGCCTATTCCTTATTGACTTCTTATGGTCCCTATCGTAGCCTATATATATGCTGCATTGGCACTTCTCTCAGGTTGCATGATTTCACATTCTAAGCTTCCCTTGATCTCCTAGCTTTCTTCTAGAAGGGTTTCCACCAAACCCTAGTCTCTATAAGCATTCAAGAGACATAGGAGTGAAGATCACTAGCGCCGGACAACGCTCACTTAAAGAACTTTGGACTGCTCGATACTGATCGAAAGTTGCTGAATTTTTTACACGACGTTCCTGACGTCGAGACGGAGCTTTTGTAAAAAATTCAAGTGAATCAGAGATCGTTTAGTCCTCCTGACGAACACATCTTTGTCGGATTAATGTGATCGGGATTGAATCGTCACAACAATCAAAGAGAGTGTGATAACTGGGAATAGAAAATAGAACGTAAAGAGGGAAGAGCAGAAAACATAAAGGATTTCGAAAGAGCCCACACTCAGTTCGATATTCTGGCAGCAAAGGAATACGGTAGAAGATCGTGAGCTGTTATGGAGCCCGTGTTCTCGATTCGTCTACTACAGCAATTCGTTTTTGCAGTTCAAGGTAACTCTAGTCCCGCCCTTGTAGAGTTATTGTAGCACTCACATAAATTTTTTGCAGTACCAACTTATACGCACTGTCAACGGATTCTGGGAACACAGTTTCCTAACAGATTTCCAACCGGAGGTCGAGCACATCCAACTGGATGAGCCCGACTATGCTTCCACCTAGAACGCTCAAGTGAGTTTTATCAATGTTGTTGTACTATCTTTTGTTGTTTCTCATTTTGTTTTGTTCTTTTGTTTTTCTATTTCTTTTTTAGTGTGATTTTGATCATAATCTGCTATTCCAATTTTATCTCGTGCAGGTTGTCCACCATGAGAGATGACGATATTCACTCGATAGGGTCATGGGTTGATTCAGAGTATCAGAACCCACAGTGGACTGCTGATGAAATAGCATTTTGCTTATCCCCATACCAAGGGCCAGGAGCCGATGACATCATTGACTTAACCCACGGATACATCCCGTATGATCCTGCGCTCCTTCAGATAACCCATTTACGCACATGGAACTCCCTGAAGAGGAGGGAGAGCCGGAAGGATATGCTGTGTGGGAAGTCGATGACGCTTTGATGGAACAATGGGAAAATGACTCAATGTAGGAGCCAAGGGGAGAAGAGGACTTACAAGATGTGGTGCCAGAACGCCACAATGCTGTTTTCACATATGTCGACGACTTCCTGGTCGTCCAAGTGGTTCCCTATATTTATGTCCATTTGAGCTATTTGTTGTTAATGCTGCAGTACCCTCTACCAGCTAGTGCACCTGGGAATATCTGGCCAATAGTGAGGTTAAATTTGGGTCACTTTCCTTTCATTTTCTTTTCGTTTTGCTTTATTTATCTCTTCCTGTTTGTTTTTCTGTCAATCTAGTTAATTTATTTTCTTCATTTCCTTTTGTTTTCCCTTTGTCAGGAATATCACTATGAATCCACCGTTTCCACCGTTGTACCTTCCCCATGAACTCTTTCATGGATTTGGACCATACATAAGGTCCCCGGAAACCCCGCCGCAAGAGGAACATCCAATGCGCGATTACACTCAGTTATCCTTGTCTCCATCCGGATCCCCTATTGTCGGTGGAATCAACTCCTTAGAGAGTTTAGACTTGCTCAATGATGTCCTTGCTTCTTTCCGCTTGTTCTGGGAAAGGGAATCATTAAGTTCAGACTCTACATTTGAAGTTCCGGCAGAGAAGGAAGTTGTGGAAGAAGGAATCTTTCTGCTTGAAGAATAGTGTTTCACTCCAATTGTTTTATGTCATTTCATTTTTCTTTCATCGATTGGAGTGTATTCTTAGACAAAGTTTTGTTATTTTCAGTTTTATTTTAGTTTTTCTTTTTCAATAAGGTTTTAAATACCATGTGGGGGCAATGATATTGCAAGTGGATGCTATTATAAAGATTTATTTATATGAAATTACAATTTTCTACTATGAAGATGATGTTTTTGGCTTAAATGTTCTGTCAATACACTGTTTTCTCACTATTCTGTATGTCCAGACCAGTGTTGGTTAGTTGGGGGTGTATAAATTCTCAAATCAGGCATATTGTAGAATTTCTCTGTTCGATCGATCGAACGTATCTCGATCGATCGAGAATTTCAGAATCTCGAGCGCTTGAGTAGGGCTCAATCGATCGAATGTTCGATTGATCGAAACATCTCGAGCGATCGAACCCTGTATTTAAACGAAGCGTCGCCGAGACACTTTGTCAGTTTCTCTCTCCCTCAATCACTCTCGAGCGATTGACGACAGTAGAACTCGGAGCAATTTCGTTCCTCCCACTATTCACACATCTCTTTGAGGCACCTCATCATCACCATTATCTTCCTCCTCACTTTCTTTCCGCGTGTGACTCGAGGTAAAGCCCACTCACTCCCCCTCTTGTCCTTTTCATGCAAAATCTACTAGGGGTGCCCCTAGTGGTCTTTCAACCACTTTTTGTTCTTTTTGTCTTAGTATTTTGCTTTTGCGGGCTCTTCCCGTTGCTGTTTGTTCACGTTGTTGTTTCGCTGTGTTCGATCGATCGAACCCTGAGCTTTTCGATCGATCGAAAAAAACGGCAATCGATCGAACCCTGAGCTTTTCGATCGATCAAACAAAACGGCAATCGATCGAATCCTAAGCTTTTCGATTGATCGAACAAAGCTGCTGTAGACACCCCAATTTTTACCAAACGTCGAATTTAGGAGAGTGTCATCTCCAAGTCCAATGATGATAATGACCGAAAGATTTGAAGTATTCCAAATTCTTCAGAATGTTCTCCAATCGCGATAAAATTTGCACAGGAAAAGAGAAATACTAGGTGTTCAGGAAAATTCGGGTATAAGACACTATTTTCGGAAAAATAAACTTTTTAGAAGAAAAAGAAAGAAAAGAAAAGGTGAAAAAGAGGAAATTTGCTAAAATGCGGCACTTGGAAGTATTAGCGGCACTTGATAAGTGCCGTGCGGCACTCACCAACTGCCGTTACAGCACTCATCAACTGCCGCCAACATTTTCTGACTGCCGTTTGCTTGTAAAGTCCGTATTTTGTGGTACAATACATATATGTATGCGGATAAAAACAAAAAAACTGATAAAGTAAGGCTGACATAAACGCGGCAATCAATAATTTAGCGCGGCTCTCAGTAAGTGTCGCGCGGCAGTCATGGAGTGCCGCCGCGGCTTTCACGAAGTGCCGCCGCGGCATCCACTGACTGCCGCAAGAGATTTTTGACTGCCGCCCTGTACAACAATCTGTCAATTTTCAGGAAGTACGTATTGTACCACCAAATGAGACATTTACAACTGTTTTTTACTCCGAATTCACTGAAATTACCTAGGTATTTTTGTCTATATAAGAAGAGGTATCTTCATTGAAAAAGGGGGACCAAGAGAAAAAAAAAAAGAATATTGGGGGAATTTGAGAGGAATTTAGTAGAACTTTTGAGAGAAGAACATTTGGGTAGAAGAGAGAACATTGGGAGAAGAACTTGAAAGAAGAGCTTGGGAGATCTTCAAAATATAGAAGTTTGAGGATAGTTGGAGGTGATACTCTACTCTTGTTAGTTTTCTTTTATGGATTTAGAGCACTTGCTCTCTTTTTTTCTTGATTTCATTTCTTATTTTTTGTTTATACTTTTCTCTTGAGATTCTTGGAGATCTTCAATATCTCTCTTGAAAGCTCTTGAGTTTGATCTTTTGAATCTCATGTAAGCTTATGCTTCACATGGGAGTCAAAGTTTGATCATCACTTCACTTTGTAAACAAATAGATGGATCCAAGTCCATATTCATGACTTGGATTCTCTAACTTGGAATTTCATGGGATCTTCTCTATATCCTCTTGAAGTTCATGAGCTAGTTCTTTGACTCTTCTTCTCTTTTTCTTGTTTATGCTCTTCTCTTGAGACTCTTGGGGATCTTCCATATCTCACTTGAATCTCATGAGTTTGATCTTTTAGTCTCATGTAAGCTTATGATTCACATGAAATTTAAAGTTGATCATCATTTTATTAAGAACAAGTAGGTGAATCCAAACCCCTACCATGGTTTGGGTCCTCTAAGCTTGAGTTTTCATGGAGTCTCTTTATATTCCTTGAAAACTCATGAGTTTTAGTCATGTCTTGATCTCCAATGACCATCAAAGGGTAGGAGAAGTGGTTTGGATTAAACCCAACTTCATGGTTTAGTAGTTGGGGTTAACAAATAAAAGTTGAACTTGACAAATGAAAATAGTGAGTTCACAAACTGTTTTTGATCAAAGATTTTTGGTTCGAAATCTAACCGTTGGAATCAAGTGAAACCAATGGGAAAATGTCACTAACTCACAGTTCTACCACTGTAATTTTTGTTTTAAGGAGATTTCATGTTTAAAGTGGTTTGGTTTTGAGTTTTGTGAAGTCACTACAATCTGTCCAGAGTTTCAGAACAGTAACACTCTTTTGAAATAAGCAAATCAGAACCTTAATCAAGTATTTGTGACCCAAAATAATTTTTTCTAAGTAGATTAATGTGTTAGGAAGCTACCCTAAAAAGATCAAAGCATTTCTGATCTTTTTGCTATTTTTAAAAAATCAAACAAAATCTCTGGACAGAGAGTTGTACATCTCTGAGTGATGTCTAGAGTTTGTCCTTTTCCCAGAGATCTAACCGTTGAAACTTTGATTTTCTTTTTTATTTGGAAACTAGACTCACAGAGGCATCTTGTGTCTAAAAATCATCAAAATCAAACCACGGGAAGCATGCGTTTTATTTTCTTAAAGTTCTGGTCTGCTCTTTGCAATTTTCAGAATTTTTATGACAAATTTGACCAACTTTGTAAATAATGGTCCAAATGACTTTTCTATGACCTAGGGCTCAAACCATGTTTTAATAATGATTAGTTAAACTTGAATTCAAAGTTTAAGTGATCTAAATCACTTATTATTTCATAATTTATTCTTGTTCATGAACATAGTCATCCATGTGGTTTGATGCTTGTAATTAGGACTTGTTTGCTTTAGATTTAATTACATTTGATAGATTTAAGCTAGAAGTCTAGGATTGTTATTTAAGATCCAACTTTATATATTGTATATCATGTGGACTAACCCTTTGTTTTGTAGCACTATTAAGGTATGATTTCTTGAACTCCTCTTTAGTTTATTTTTTATTTTATCGATTTTTCAACTTAATGCGCGACACCTTAGAATTAGGTTTTGCTTTACTTGTGTATATGGATTAGAGACTCTTTTCCTAGGTTTTATCTATTTGCATGCACTTGCACGTTTAATATTCGTGGCTGGATCCCGGGTAAGTTCTCTTGTTCTTTATTGCATATCATGTTGCTTACTACTTGAATTACGTGGCTTTTGAATGATATTTTGTAAATTGGTAATTTTACACCATTTTGACATGTTTGTGTAATGTATACGTATATCTATGTATTAGTTGAGGGCATGCTTAGATTAGTGATTCAATTAAAAGGATGTTGAGTAGAGGCCTATCGCGAGATAGGATGAGAAGGGGTGTTTTAGTCCGATGGGCTCCTTCCCTTCTCATTCCATAATCCCCGGACCTAGTTAATCTTTGGTTTCGCAAAAGATCAGTTGCTTTAAAATGGTTTCTTAATTTTCCTTTTAAAAATTAAGTGGCGACTTATTTGTTTTGAATTTGAAATTTAAAAGAACTTTAAAAGAAAAGCTGTGGGTAGGAAAAATTGTGATATCCACAACTGCGATCGATCGAACTAATTCAGTAGCAGTTTTTGTGTTGTTTTTGTTTCCCTGCTTTCATTTGTTTCTCCTTTTCAATTTCAGGTTGTGCATCTATTTCCGGGAGAAATCATTCGACCTGTCTATACCAGATCCGGTACCTGATCATGGGTTCCGGAATCTTTTTGATCAGGGGATATACACGCGATTCTTCAGTCACCGCAAGGTGATGATTGAGAGACCCTTGGAGTCGACCTGGCTCTCTTCTCCTTGGTTCTTGGCCAGAATCAAGGACATACAGCGTTGGTACGAGATGTTGACCCAGCCCAAACAGGTCAATGTTTCATGGGTACGCGAGGTTTGCGCCACGATGATCAAGGACCTGGCTGCACCATACACTTACCGATCTTTTTTCCGCAGCCGGGAGATGGTCATCAGTCCTGCCACCTTATCTACTGCATTGGGAGTCCCCGAGGAGCTGGAGAGTGATTGTCCTCATCGCATGGGTACTCCAGAAATCCCCTCCGCCACCATTGTCCGAGAGATCACAGGCGGTGCCGTTCAGTTCTGGAACGGCTCGTCTCTTATCGAGGATCAGTTTTTGACTGATCAGTACCACATGCTCCACCTTGTACTCTGCAACTGTATTTTTTCGACCTCCTACCACGAGAAGTTAGCAGCTTGGTATGTGAGAGCACTCTTTTGTGTGGGGACAGGGAGATGAGTTTGCCTCCCACATTTGTATATCGAGTTCATGGTGCAGCCTACACGTTATATCTCGGCAAAGAAGCACCTGAAAGGCGCGTGGGGCATCCACCGCCTGGTGACCCAGAGTGGTCTAGTCCCTCTTCCCACTGATGTCCTGTAGTCTCCCAAGAGCCGATTTGGGGAAACCGCTGCTCGCCGCTCTGATGCTCAAGAGATAAAGCGAAAAGGAAAAGGGAAAGCTAAAGTAGGAGCGAAGCGGAGACGGGGAGGGACAGATACCGAGGATGTAGCTTTTGGGACGCCCATAGAGGCTGAGGAGCGTGATTCTGATGAGGAGGATGATCTGGTGGAGGAGGTTGCCCGATTTGAGCTGAGACAGCGGTCTCAGGCTCCCGCCCAGGGAGAGTCTTCTTCTGCGCCTCTCCCGTCTATTCATGCGTTATTATTAGAGGAGAGAGAGGCCCGGATTAGACTCGAGGGAAAGGTTGACCAGATGATGACTTTGCTGGAGGCGATCCCGATCCAGATTGGTGTCGATCAGTCAGTCCACGCAGCCGCTGCACCACACCCCACTGGTCCTTCTTCTTCAGCTCCTCCGGTTGATCTTTCCGCGCCATCTACATTGGCAGCACCATCTGTTACGGTTCCTCCCGTTTCTATACCACCTACCGATCCATCCGCATCGGCGACACCACTTGCTGCGGAGATACCCTTTCCACCTCCTCCTGTCATGGCTGATACATCCTTATCTACATTAGACGCCACGATTGCGAGTGATCCGGTGACAGCTATGACTATTGCCTAGGGTGGTGGTGGGGATGCTCCTGAGGGGTTCATTGAGATATTATCCGATGTTGCCGATGATGTTTAGCTTCTTCTGGATCTGTGTTGTTGGTTGCCTTTGGTTATGTGGTTATTTAGATATTTTGGACCATATGGTTGTAGTTGGTTATTTGGTTGGATAGTGTGGTTGTTTTGGATAATATTTGTGGTTGGCTGAGTAGTTTGGATTTTAGTTTGTATGATGTATTTTATCACTGTTCTGTTCGTTTACTTTACTATATTTCCAATGATTCGTTCTATTTTATGTTTTGATCTGATGCTTTATATTTTATATCTTCTGGATCTTTGCTGCTTGGAGTTTGTATGTTCTCTGTACAGGTTGTTACATTTGCGATTCTTACAATGATAGATCAGGTGATATCTCTCTATTTTTTTGAAAATCGCCTACTGGGGACATTGCAATTTTCAGTTGGGGGTGGGATATAGATAAATAATCACATGTGCGTGTTTTTACTTAGCAACCTGGATCACTCTATCTATTAAAAATAAATAAAAAAATTCATACAATCTCCGTTAAATTTCAAGCTATTAACCAGGTTTTCGAATTAAATTGGTAGAATAATTTGAATACTCACTTCTATTTAGCTGTTATAGAGTAAGGACACAATCATTTTATTCTCATTCTTTTATGAATTAAGTTCACGCATTTTTCTAGTTCGCTAGGATAAATGCATATGTTGATTATTCTTGTAACCAAATCATTTGCACGTGTTAATAGCTATGCAGAAAACTTAAAATAAGAGTTAATACGACTTTTGTACTTTAAAGAATGAAGTAGTGAACACTAGTCACCCTTAGTGAGCTTTTGAATCCAATCTTTACTTTTGAGGGAACTATCACATTATATTCGAATGATTTTTATTGAATAAGCGTAATGAAATTCGTTGAATAGTCTCTAATTCTTTATTTTGGCTGCTTATTAGAGGAGAATGTTCAGGATTTACCAACTAAACTCAATGAACATTGACATGTAAAGATTAAGAAGTTGGGAAAATGATTTAAGCCATCGTATTTGCTCCTTACCTTCTCCATTTACCTCTATCGACATCTGTGAATATGCATTGTTCTTAACCCCACGCCTAATAAATAATGCCGAATCCATTGTGAAATTCTAAACCCCTACTTTCATACATTGACCTCAATATACCCTATTGCACACCCAATGTGATTAGATTGTTGAAGTATGAGGAGGGAATAGTGGTGAGAAGGGCTGCATATGTAAAAAAAAAAAAACAAAAACAAAAAGGGGGAAAAGGAGAACAGGTTTAAAAAAAATATATATATATATATATCTACTATACTATACAAACGAATAAACAAGCACGTCAAAAAATATGAACTTCCTCTTTTGTCCTTCACAACACTATAATTACCCATATATCTATCTATACATCGTAAGGATATATTGATTTGTCTGAGGGTAAATCTGTCATTTTGGACAAATAATTACATTCAAGTCAGCTGTTGAAATTTTATTTAATATAATAATGAGATTTTAATCAACAATCTTGTGTCTAATTATATTTGGGTCAACAATTTTTGGGATATTTATTATTGACTTCAAAAAAAGTCAACAAAAGTGGCTATTTTGGTGGCTATTTAGGAATTGATCACTAATATTTATAATTTGATCAACTTCTTCTCTCAAATGAGGTTTCAATCAACAATTTGTGTCTAATTACATTTGGGTCAATATTTTTTGGGATATTTATTATTCACTTCATAAAAAGTTAAAAAAAGTGGTTATTTTAGTGGTTATTTAGGAATTTGTCACTAATATTTACAATTTGCTCAACTTCTTCTCTCAAATTTAGGATTCATATATTGTAATATGTGTAATTGCATTTAGGTCAACAAGTTTTGGGATATTTATTATTCACTTTAAAAAAAATTTAAAAAGTGACTATTTTTGTGGCTATTTAGGAATTGGTCACTACTTTCACATTTTGGTCAACTTCTTCTCTAATATTTAAGTTCTGGTATATTTAAAATGTCAAATAAAGTGGCTATTTTAGTAGCTATTATGAATTGGTCACTAATATTTAGATCTTGGTCAACTTCTTCCCTCAAATTCCGGATTTATAAATTGTATTCGAATATCAATTAAGGCCTACAAATACATTCATGCCCTTTTTTTAGAGGAAATACCCTACTTGTATCATATATTTTTAGTGGCGCTTTTTTAGGTACCTTTACTACTCATTTATAAGATAGTCAGAATTATCAACTTCTTCCGTTAGAAGAGTTTTAGATTAAATAGTTACATTTACAATTTCCTATTTAACTATTTTAACATCTTATTATATACTTTTAACAACCACTTAATCACATAAAACGACACAATTAAATTCCCTGCACAACGCGCAGGGCTCCAACTAGTATATATATACAAAAGAATGGTTGGAATGAAGAGAAGGTGAAATTACTAAACTAAATCACATGAAGATGCGCAACTTCTACCCTTTCATTTCTACCCTACTAAATAAAAACCGTCAAGTCAAAGTCTTAATGATTCTCAATAACTTAATTTAAACATGAAAGTGTAATTTGAGTTATCCACGGTATTTCGCTCCTCTAGTAAGTAGTATTCCTTTCATGAGGCTATACACCCTAAAATGTTCGTCTTTTATAGAGTCAAGTATGAAAGCATTAGTATCCAAAAAATCATTCCTATCAAAGCTTTCATACCATGTGCGATCATTATTAGCCAAGTTTCTATGGGATGTTCATTTTTGAGTATAATAACTATGTGAGACTTGAGTTGAAGCTACAAGTTCTGAGAGTATGATAGTTTTAACCAACTCTAAATAAAGTTCGATGTATAGCTGTTAATTTCACACACACACACGGATACATGGATGTGACGTATATGTTATTTTTATCTTGGTGACATGAGGAACATGTGCATTTCTTTCATGGTTTGAATGAGGATGATATGTTTTGTAGAGCTAAATCAATAGTTGAATAAAAGGGGAATGTTTAAAAGTTATTCTATATCTTTTTGAGCTTAATCAGATAATTTTGTGGGTATATTCACTGCAAACCCTCACGAGACAACACTCGTCCACTAGGGGGAACCTAGGGGTTTAACGGCTTGTTGCATTTGCTAAATGCAACCGCGATTCCTACGAAAGTGAGTTAGGGAGTTTTCTTTCGTGTTATTTTAATTTAGATAATCTGAATCTAGTTTTTTTCTGTTATAGTATTAGTCTAGCTTGTTTTTATTTTCGCTCTATTGCTAGGGACTAGCAATTCGCTAGTTGGGGGTTGTGACAAGCGGGGGTATTTGTAAAATACAACCGAGCTAAAAGAAGAAAATGTATTGATCTAGTTTACAATTCCATCACTTATCTGCAATTTGAATTACAATGCTAGTTTATGCACATATTGATTAAACTATGATAAGTTGTGTGTTTTAGCTGTAATTTGTGTAGACTGCAGTTGTTGTGTGAAGAATTGAAAGATAATGATGAAAGGAAGTGGTTGGTTTCAAAGAAGACATATCAAAGCTGAAATATAGAGTTCGAGCGATTGAATACCATTCGATCGATCGAAGTTTCGATCGATCGAGAAAAGTTCAAGCGATCGAAGTCCTGGAAGTTCAATCGATCGAGAATTGTTCGATCGATCGAACATGCCTTTTATCAGATTTTTACGCGCATGCAGCAGAATGCACGTTTAACCCTAAGCATTAGGTTTTACTATATATATTCATAATGTAAACGTCCAGAACGACGCCTTTTATCAGTTTTACATAGAGAGAGTGTGTCTTACTTTGATTTCTTGTAGGTTTCGGTGATTGGATATTGAATTTAGTTGAAGTTTGAAGTTTATTAATAGCTTGTTCGTTCCAGGTTTTGTTACATCAGTTTTGTTTGCATTCTTTTAGCAGATTACATAGTTTAAATCTGAGTAGATCGTAGTTTTGCTTGTTGGTAGCGTTTAAAGCATACTTTTTCATTGATTGCGTGTTTAAATCTCAACCAAACGCAACTTTAATGAGTACTTACATTAAGAATAAATCTGTGACACTCCAGACCATGTCTGAGTAGTCCCCAGGTTGGGAGATCATGATGAAATCGTGATCTGAAGCCTCTGCCATGCAGCAGAGTAATCCCTGTGCTCGATCGATCGAAGTCGTTCGATCGATCGGACCAGAGACACAGTCGATCAATCTAATATAGTTCGATCGAGAGAAGAAGATATTCGATCGATCGAAAGCGCGTCGATCGATCGAACCCTCTGATTCTTGAGGACATTCTATGCAGTATTCCTAGACTTTCTGTTTTACTGAATTGTTATCAAATTGTCCCAAAACGCTCAATTTGTCAAAACAGTCTGTGAACTTTAAGCCTTGAGGCATTTTTCTTCAATAACTTTTGCAAACCACCCTCAATGCTAACACCATTGGAGGTGAGAGTCTTAACTATTGTTTTAAACCGCTTTTGTATATTTCAAACTCCATTGTGATGATATAGTCCCGGTCATGAAAGGGCTATGGATTCTTTTTCCTAAGAGAAATACGAAATACTGTAGAGGATGTACTCCATTGAGCTTCAATGCAACTACATGGTAGATGGCTAGGTTGCGGTGGATTCGTGTAATCCCAACATTCTTTTTTAATTAAGAAAAACACATTTTAAATTATCGCTTTAATTAATTAGTTGGTAATTAGTTTAATTTAGTTTAATTGTTTTAATCTTTTTAGTAGTTAATAAATTGTGGGACTTTGTGTTCTGCATTATTAAAATATTGATTTTTATTTTCTTGTTTGAGATTAATCTAAGTAATTAGTTTAACACCTTCCCTGTGGGATCGACCTGGACTTAACCAGACTACTACTTGCACGATTACCTACACTTGGGTATAGCACACAAGCGCACACAGAAAAATTCTCGTGTCAAATTTCCCTGAGGTTGGGAATCCGCTAGGCTCCCTCCCTTTCTTGACCACAAACACATATAAAGTTGTAGGCAGAACTGTAGTTCCACACGTGAGTGTGGACAAGCGGTAGTTTCCCTGAGTCACGGCGGTAGTTTATTCCACCCACAAAGTAAAAAGAAACACTTACACTTAAATAACATGGTGAGCCAAAGCCTGCATACAATGGTTAGTGGGCCCACCATCCTGCAACTCGAGAGTAAGCACAAATCCTTAGTATCATAATAAGTAATTCTCTAATACCAAATCATTTTATCAATTTCCTTCACATTATACTACGATAACCATTTCGAGTTTTCAATTTCATGTTTCGCAACAGTTTATCCATTTGCATTTAACGCTCTACAATCACTGTCATTTTTTTCTTGTCCTAGGTTTACCACTAAGATCACCCTACTCTTGGTCGACTTACTTTTTATGAATGATTCATTATTCAATTTCCTAACTTCACCACTTGGCCACCCTCCATGGTATAACCCACACATATATCCCATGTGTGCGCAGACATACTACCAACATCCACTCTGGTGCCAATTTGGTTGGGGTATCAACCAAACCAGGTATACACAATGGAAGAACGGTCAATATGCATAGACGTCTATAAATTAAACCGAGCATAAGGCTTAGGCCAGCTTGATCACGAAGCCACTAGAAAAAAGGTACACTCAGCAAGTCGAGCTACCAAAAAAAACATATCACACAACGGGGAGTGGTGAACACTAAGGAATTTGAAACCATTTTTCTTTTACCATCTATGTTAATTCATATAAGTACCCATTCATGAGGGTTTAATCACGTCATTAACCACTTCGGGAATTTATCATTTATTCCATGGATTGTCATTATCCAATTATTCACGATAAGCCCTTTGTGCCAAAATTCTATTCACGTCTCTAGCGTAATATTTCTATAATCATCATTTAATACCGCACATAGCATAAATTATAGCATTAAAAATCGGCACTAAATAGTACTATGTAAAACAGTCCCAAACAGACCTTATATTAAACAGCCCTAAAATCAACCTAGGTTGAAACTGCAGAAACATCTCTCAACAATTTCATACACATAATTCAAAATTCAGAGTTGGCATTTACTGCTATTGTAATATAAATTTTCTGCCCAAACGGAGCAAAAATTGGGAAAAACACCTTTAGACAAAACACGTGCAGAATTGCATTTTACATTAACTAACGTGCATAGTTTTACCAAAAACAAAATGTATGAATTAATACGAATTATTTTCTAAAATAGATCTGAGAGTTTTCTTCAATTTTACCCAAATCCGAATTTGTGTTAGTATTTTTTTTTCTTCAATTTTCCAAATAACTCATATCTAAACTTTGATATATATATATATATATTGATGATGCCGAAAATTGGTAAAAGAAATTCAGAGAGAGATATTGGGACACAAGAGTTTGTATGTGGTTCGGTCCCGTTAATGAGGTGACCTACGTCCACGGGTGCGTCAATGCGCTTCACTAGCAGATCACCGGCGGACCTGGGGAGCCAACAAGTTAAGCGACACTACCAGTAGCACCGACCGGGTATATGCGTATGAGTGTGTAAAACTGCTATTCTCTATATTCAGAATGCAATCCCCCTTAATGGGGGGTAGGCGATCTCTTTTATAGGTACAAGAGACCCCCTATACATGGTAAGTGCTGCAGATTAGGAAGCCTAATCTGATTACAGTTATCTTGCATAAATTTGGGGGAGTTTTCTAAGTGCTTTAGGAAACTACTATATTCATTCCGTCAATCTTCTAACTAGATTAGGAGACTGATCAAAAACTTGTTGGTCAAATTGGATTCGCGGAACGCCGCTCTATGCGCCCCGTACCGAGCGGTTGTAGCAAGCAAGCTCGGGATCACAAAATTATAGGTGCCTTCGACGGAGTGATCGGGGATCCTCTGATGATGTGGCGACTTGACTTCATGACCGGATAATTTTGGACATATCAGCTACCCCCCATTTTCGGAGCTGAGGCGAGGCCTCATCGGATAAGATTAAAAAATTAGTACCGCCCTGGGGGACCGTCTGGTAGAGAGGTCGGATATCTACCCCAGATCATACCGGTCGAGTTAGTCAGTCAGGTCTAGACCGAGCGGTGACCCTGCGGAACCATGGTTGGCATCTGCCACGTGTTAATTGCTGGTTGGCCTGGTTAGGATCCAGCAAGGCCGGTCTGAAATTAACTGAGCAGTTGCGTGATAACTGAACCGTCTCATCAAGCATTTATTACGCGCTCCTTTTGAGGCGATGCTTCACATGCCCGAGGTGACAGTTATCAGGCCGTTTTGGCGGGAAAGTGCCTGAACCGTTGGATCTGCTTTGATCTTGGCCGTCCGTGCCCGAAAGTGCCTGAACCGTTGGATCTGCTTTGATCTTGGCCGTTCGTGCCCCTTATATAAGGAAACACTTGTCCATTTCTTGATTCCTGCTGCCAAGACGTATATTCCCGAGCGGTTTACTAGCAAAAAGTCCCCGGTCAGGATTTTCGAGCCCTTCCTTGCGTTGATTTTTGTAAGTTTCTTTTCCCTCCAAGTTCCTTCTTCCCTCTTCTCTTTTTCTTTCCGAAACGAGGCTGGAGGGAGCGAACCCCTTAGGATTTGAACGGGAGTGGGATTTTTTCCTCCTTAGGTTCTGTTCTTTTTTTAGGTTAGGAGGTACCTTAGGCCACTTGAACCGAGTGAGTGTCCCCGGAGTAGTCTTGAGAGAGTGCCACTTAGTGTTGAGGACCCTTTACTCTTTGCCCTTTCGGTTTGTGACCCTGGCCCCTTTGTATGTCAGGCTCAGGGTCTCTAACCCATACTTAGGCCGCAACCTACTTCCTCACCCTACCATAGAAGTACCAGAGATGGTGCATTCTAACATCAATTCTACTTCCCAATTAGAGGGCGAGATGTCCCAGTCGGGAACGCTTGATACCAGCTTGGATCCACCTTTCTCTTCCCCGTCTGACCACTAGAGTGAGGGCAGGATTCCCGTTCGTGTATCCGATAGCGAGTCTGATCAGGAGGCCCCCGTTGCCTCCATTTCCCGGGGCACGGGTAATGAGACACCGGGGAGACCTGACCCCGAGGTGGTGTTCGCCTGCAAGTCTACCTCCTCTATCCTGTGCTCCCAAGATCTCGTGCGCATTAGGGAGAGGTATTTTCTTCCTTATGATTGTTCTTTAGCCGTTAACCCTGGTGGAGCGCACCTCTAACAGCCAGGCTTTATCACCCTGTTTGAGGATGCATTGATGGCTGACCTCAGCCTTTCGCTTCACCCAGTCGCCCGGGACGTCCTGATTTACCTCGGGATTGCTCCCGGGCAGTTAGCTCCCAATGGGTGGAGGTTCTTGATGGGGTCAATCTCCCTTTGGCCCCAAGCCTTCGGGTACAAACTCACCCTTCAAGAGTTCTTATGGGTGCACTGTCCATTCCCAGTACACCGGAAAATTGGGTTCTTCTCTTTCACAGCCCGACAGGGCAGAAAAATCATTGTCAACTGCCCGAGCAATAACAAGGGGTGGAAGAGCAAGTTCTTCCAGGTGTCCACCCTTGGTCTTTGCGACCCAGCCCCGGGAACCCAGCTAAGGACTTCTTGGGCGGGGGAATTGAGGGGTAAGACTGCCAGGTGTTCCTCTTTTTGCTTTCCTTTATCGTAGAAGGTTGTAAATCTACTAACTGTTTTCAAGTTTTTTTGGTTACAGGTTGGTTGACCAACCCTCCAGAGATCCCCGGGGAGTGCCAGGCCGTGGTCTTAGGATTGGCGGACCTGCCTGCCAACATCTGGAATGTGCTGTCCCGGACGGGCAGTTTCATCCAATCCTACTCTCCAGAGGAACCCATCCAAGCTCCCACCTTCTCTCCAATCATTCCTGGTAAGTGTCTGGGTTTCTTGTATTTCCGTTCCACATTTACCTTTTGCTGCCTCCTCCATTTTCTGACTAGGTAATTTTCTTTTCTGCAGAAATGGCCCCCAAGAGGGATCTGGAGTAGCTGAGGGCCAGGCAGGCCGCTGCCGCTGCTGCTGCCACTGCCCGGTTGGTGGTGGCACAGGGAAAAAGGCCCACCGCTGAGGCCTCGGGGAGCGAGTGTCCCCTCCGTCGGATCCGGCATGGGACTACAAACCATCAGAAACTTGTGGGGGCATTAGCTCCACGAGTGGTGGTGGTAGAGGAGACAGGACCCCGGATGGACGCACCCTCCGCCTTACCAATAGGGGGACCTGCTAAGGTTAGGGAGAGGGTGAAGCCCGCCTTAATCCCTGGCCAGGTGGAGACATGCGCAGGCCTGTCTCTCGAAGACTTTCAGGGATGGCTTTACAGCCTTTCTCATCTGGTGAGCTTCTTCGCCTCCCGCACGGTTGCTTTCCCTTTTTTTTTATTTGCCTTGTTTACTGACCAGTCTTCTTCCTTTCGTCGCAAGTTGGCTGCATGGCTGCCGGGTCTGAGTCTCTCCTGTCTTCTTTGGCCGGGAGGGCTAGCACTGCCGAAGCTGCCTTGTTAAAGAAACGGGCAGAATCAGAGGCTGGGAAGACTGCCCTGGCCATCGAGAACGACAAGACCAAGGCCTTGGCCTTGAGCTTGGGTGCAGCCCAGGCAGATCTCGCGGCTGCTCAAGCCAATTTAGAAGCTTCTCGAGCCCTCACAGCGGCGGCTGAGGCCTGAGCAATTGTCGTAGCTGAGGTGACGGCCGTCATGGCCACGGAAGAGGCGTTTGATGACGGCTTCTTCCAGGGTTATGAGGATCCAAAACGGCGGGTTGCTCGGGATCACCCCGAGTGGGACATCTCATGCTACGAGGGGATTGATTTGGACTACTGGGACGTCGGTCCCGTGCTGGTAAGGATCCTGTTGCTGGTGCTGGAGCTGCTGAGCCTGCCCTGGGTGGGGGCTTGGGAACTGGAGATGCAGCTGCCCTAGAAAAAGGGGCAGGGGAGACTGAGGATGTGGTTGAGGTGGATGACTAAGGTCCCAGACCTTGTTTTCTTTTTGTGTTGTAGTTTTTTTTTATTGGGGAGGGTACTACAACTGCCCCCCAGGCCCTCTACAAATCATTTTTAATTAATGAAAAAGTCCTTGAGACCAACTTTTCCATTAATTGTTTACTGTTTCTGCACTTGTGCTGTGTTTGCCAATTCCCGACCGGTTTTAACCGATCTAACTCCCTGCCTTAGCAAATGGTTTAATACCATAACTGGTAGAATTTTTGGTCTTCTTGACCCATTTTAAAGGTCTCGCTCGGTGTATTTTAGGAGCTTGCCCTGTTTTACTGTCCGGACAATTTTCCTCTGATCACTGTAGGTACTTAGAACGTTAGGATTCCTAGCCTTGTTAATGACCGGTGTGATTTGCTGTTTTGGTCTGGTATCCCCCTGCCCCCTAAGCATTTTGCTAAGGTGGGAGTGTAGGAGTGAGGGACCGTAGGAAACTGACCTGGAACATGGGTGGTTGCAGGGTCCTTTGAGGCTTGCCATCAGCCACCTAGGAGGTTTGCCCCCATCGTCGGTTGAACCTAGGCAAAGCATGTACCTCGGGGTTAGGCTCGAGGTCTTTTTGCGCCTTGGTGTTGGGGAAAAGTCTTTTATGCCTTGGGTATAGCCCCGAGGTCTTTTTGTGCCTTGGTTTTGGGACAAGGTCTTTTATGCCTCGGGTATAATCTCGAGGTCTTTGGAGGAGCTTCAAGGTTAGGCTCGAGGTCTTTCAATTTTGCACGGAACACTGTTAGGAATAATTTCACGAAGTAAAATAGAAAACCTTTATTTTATTTAGAAAATTATAGTGATTGCTCGAGTAGAGCTACAAAAAATCCTAGCCAGTGCTAACTCGCTCGTCCCCGAGCACTACTGAAAGTATTTGTGGAGGTGTTGTATGTTCCATGGGTAAGAGAGCTCATGCCCATCCAAAGTTTGTAACCAGTAGGTGCCAGGTCGGTTGACCCTTGTGATTATATACAGTCCTTCCCAGTTTGGCCCCAGCTTCCCGTGGCTCGGGACTTTGGTAGACTAGTTTACCACCTTCAAGACGAGGTCTCCCACTTGGAAACCCCGATGCTTGACTTTGCTGTTATAGTACCGGGAGACTCTTTGTCTGTACTCTGCCACCTTTAGATAGGCCCGGTCTCTTTTTTCTTCTACCAAGTCAAGTTCGGTTCTGAGGGCCTCTTCGTTGCTCTAATCGCCAAAGTTTGCCACTCGATAAGAGGGCAACCCAAGCTCTGTGGGGACCACCTTCTCGAAGCCGTAGGTGAGTGAGAAAGGTGTTTCGCCTGTTGCCGCTCTGGGAGTTATGCGGTAGGCCCACATGAGGGTTGGTAGTTCCTCTGCCCATAGTCCTTTGGCATCTTCAAGCCTTGTTTTAATTGACTAAAGAATAGTCCGGTTGGTCACCTCGGTTTGGCCATTGGCCTGGGGGTGCTCGGGGGATGAGTAGTGATTGGATATCCTATAGCCCGAGCAGAACTGCTTGAATACCAGGGTGTCAAATTGCCTACCGTTGTCACTAACCAGAACCTGGGGGACGCCGAACCTGCTCTCCACGAAGTTTTCCATTTTCTTCTCGGTGATTTTTGCCAAGGGCTTAGCCTTCGCCCACTTGGTGAAGTAATCCACGGCAATGACAGCGAACTTGACTTGTCCCTTTCCCGTTGGTAGGGGACCGACAATGTTAATGCCCCACTGAGCGAACGGCCAGGGGCTGAGGATTGGAGTCTGAAGTTCTCCCAGACGGTTGATCATGGGAGAAAATCTTTGGCACGTATCACACCTCTTGATGTATTCTTGAGAGCCTTTGGCCATGGTCGGCCAATAGTAACCTTGCAGCAGGGCTTTATGTGAGAGTGCCCGGCCTCCAATGTGGTTCCCGCACACCCCTTCATAGATTTCGTACAGTATTGCTTAGACCTGTGTAGGGTGGACACAACGGAGGTACGGTATAGAAAATCCCCTTTTGTAGAGGATGCCATCAATGATGTGGTATCTCACCGCTCGGTATTTAACCCAACGGGCTTCTTCCTTTTCGTCTGGTAACGCGCTTGTTGTCAGAAATGCCATGATTGGGTCCATCCAGCTAGGTTCTAGGGTGGCCAGTTCGACCTCCATGCATTCCGAGTTGAACACACTTGGCTCGAGTAGGTACTCTATCCTTATCCCGGGCAAGTCTGACTCATAAGATGAAGTAAGGCGGGCTAACCGATCGGCCCTAGTGTTTTTCTCCCTAGGTATCTGCGTAACAAAGAATCCCTGAAGTTTCTTTGAGACTGCTCAGACAAGGGCTAGATAAGCCGCCATGTTATGCTCTCGAGCCTCATACTCTTGATTGACTTGATTTACCACGAGCTAAGAGTCGCTGTACCCTTAAATTTATAATGCGCCCATTAAGGTTGCCATTTGTAATCTGACCAACAAGGCTTCGTACTTGGCCTCATTATTGGAGGCTTTGAATCCGAACCTGAGCGCATATTCAAGCTTGATCCCATCGGGCGTGGTTAAGATGATCCCTGCTCCAGTGCCCTGTTTGTTGGAAGAACCATCCACATAAAGTACCCAGGTCGGGATATCTGACTGTAGGCAGGGCATTAAGGTCAGTGGGGCGGGATCTTCAACTGGGTCTTCTTGGTATGTGAATTTAACAATAAAGTTTGCCATTGCTTGTCCCTTGATCGATGTGCGGGGTTTGTAGACCACTTCAAATTCCTCTAACTCCAAGGCCCATTTGACGAGCCTTCCGGACGTTTCAGGCTTACTCAAGATCTTACGGAGGGGCTGATTCGTAAGGACCACGATAACGTGGGCCTGGAAATACGGGCGAAGTCTCTGAGCAGAAGTGATTAGGGCAAAGGCAAGTTTTTCAATTCGGGAGTATCTACTTTCTGCGCCTTGAAGTGCTTGGCTTATGTAATAGACCGGGAATTGTATCCCGTGCTCTTCTTGAATGAATGCCAAGCTGACTGTTGAGGATGACACTGCCAGGTATAATAACAATTCCTAGCCCGACGCGGGCGTTGAGAGTAGTGGGGGCAATGCCAAGTACTTCTTGAGTTCCTGGAACACTTCATCGCACTCTTTTGACCATTGAAAGGCCTTACGAAGGATCTTGAAGAATGGCAGACATCGGTCGGTAGCTCGGGACACGAATCTGTTTAGTGTGGCCACCCGCCCGGCCAAACTCTGAACTTCTTTGGTTGACCTGGGTGACCGCATGTTTATGATGGCTTGAATTTTTTTGGGGTTCGCCTCAATCCCCCGCCTGCTGACTAGGTGCCCAAGATACTTCCCGGACGAGACGCCAAATGTGCACTTAGCCTAGTTCAACCTCATCCCGAACTTTCTCAAAATGCTGGAGGCCCCGGCTAAATGCCCAAGATGGTCAGACTCGTTCTGAATTTTAACCAGCAGATCATCAATGTAGACCTCCATCAATTTCCTGATCAAGTCCTTAAACATGTGATTGACCACGCGCTGATAGGTTGCGCCGGCATTTTTGAGGCCGAACGGCATGACTTCGTAGCAGTAGGTCCCCTGATCTGTGATAAACGAGGTTTTCTTTTTGTCCCTGGGGTACATACTAATATGGTTGTACCTGGAGTAGGCGTCCTTGAATGAGAGGAGCGAATGACCGGCTGTGGAGTCTACAAGGAGATCTATCCTGGGCAGTGGATAGCAGTCCTTGGGGCAGGCTTTGTTCAGATCGGTGAAGTCCATACACATCCTCCACTTACCGTTGCTTTTCTTGATCAGTACTACGTTTGCTAACCAGTCGGGATAGTGGACCTCTCGGATAAAATTTTCTTTGAGGAGTTTATCGACCTCCTCACGCACTGCCTTCTGCCTCTCGGGGGCTATGCCCCGTCTCTTCTGCTTCACAGGTCGGGAGTCTGGGTTGACATTGAGTCAGTGAGATATTACCCGGGGGTCAATCCCGGGCATCTCTTCATGACACCAAGCAAACACATCTTGACTCTGGCGTAGGAACTAAATTAGCTTCTCCCTAAGGCCGGGCTCCAGAAGGGTGCCGATAGTGACCGTTCGGTCGCGGAGTTGCGGGTCTAGCACCACTTGTTCCAGATCCCTGATCGGTCCCACTCTGTCATTCTGATCCCTAGGGTCCATCTCCTGGACATTCAGTGTTTTGGCAATGGCCTCCCAACGCAGAGAGCTGACATAGCAACTTCAGGCGACGGCTTGGTCTCCGCGTAGGCTCCAGGGCCCTTGGAGGGGGTTGGGAATTTAACCACCAGGCTATGCGTTGATACGACCGCCCTGGCCTTATTGAGGCTTGGCCTCCCAAGGATGACATTATACGCAGATGGAGCTTCCACTACCCCAAAGCTCGTCAGTACAGATGCCTGCTGAGGGTAGGCTCCCATGAGGACCGGGAGCTCAATGGTACCGAGCGGTTGGGTGCTGGACCCGTTAAACCCTACCAGGGGGTGACCACTGGTCGGAGCCGATCCCTAGATATCCCTAGCTGATCGAATGCTGCGACAAACATGATGTCTGAGGAGCTACCCGTGTCTACCAATACCCTTTTAATCACGTAGTTTGCTATGGAGAGTATCACCACCAGCGGATCATCATGAGGGTAGTGCAGGCCTAGCATGTCCTCGGATGAGAACGTCAACACGTCGGTTGGGCGAGAGCGGGTGGATTGGACATGCCAGACATCCGATCGAGATGCCCGGGCATGCCTCTTCCTGGCCGACTGTGAATCCCCTCCGCCCGAAATGCCTCCGGAGATTACGTTGATTTGCCCAAGGGGTCACGGTTGCTCAAGAGCTCGGGTTTCTTGCCGAGGTCGTCTGTCTACTGCCACGAATTTAGCTAGGTGGCCCTGCTCGATCAGCTTCTCAATGGTAATCTTAAGTTTAAAGCAATCCTTTGTGTCATGCCCATGGTCTTTGTGGAAGTGGCAGAACTTGTCCCGATTCCTCTTACCGGGCGGGCTTTTCAACTTGGCGGGCTCCTGGAGTAGCCTCTGGATATATGCGGCGGCCATAACTTCATGGATTGGCCGGGAAAGTGGGGTGAAGGTAATCGGGGCCTGATCCCGAATGCCTCTCTGTTGAATTGGCCAGGGCTTCTTTCCCGGACCGTTCTCAGAGTCTTCCTATTTCTGTTTAGCTTTCGGGGATTCTTCTCCCATAAACCTGGCGAGCTGGGACTTCAGAAACTCCTCCGTGTCGATATATTTTTCAACCCTCTATGAGAGTTCCACCAAGGTTGCCGGTCGGTTACAGTGGAACGACGTAGCAACTTTGGTGTATTGAACCCCCGAGCAGAAAGCCATAATTGCTGCCGTTTCATTCAGGTTGCAGATCTGAAGCCTCTGCTGATTGAAATGGTCCACGTACTCCCTCAGGGACTCCCCCTTTTGCTGCTTGACGGTAAGCAACTGGGTGTCCGGTTGTGACTGGTCGAGCATCCCCACAAACTGGCTGATGAAGAGCTTGCTCAATGTCTTAAAGTCATCAACTGTTCGGAGTTTCAGAGCGTGGAACCACTGTGTGGATGGGCCTTTAAGGGTACTAGGGAAGGCCAGGCACAGTAATTCCTCGACCTTGGTGACCAGCGCCATCTGAGCCTTGTAAGTACAGACATGATCTACTGGGCTCCCTGAACCGTCATAAGAGCTGAGATGTGGCGATTTGAATTTTCGCAGGATGGGGAACACGGTGATCCGAGCGGTGTAAGGTGACTTGGTCTCTGTATTGGTATGATCGTGGAGCTGCTTGCGGCTCAGTTTTTTGATTCGCTGCTGCAAGTCCTCGATCTGGGCCTTTACATCTCGCCCGGTTCTCCTTTTCATATCCAAGCGGTACGTCGGGTTTGATGATGATGCTTCATCCTCGAAGTGCGTCATCCTTGGGGATAGAACCCGGCTCCGACTCTGGGTAATCGTATGCCTAAGATCTCCCCGGCTCCTGACCAGAGGGTCTTTGGCTGATTCCCGGGCCTTTGGTCATGATTCCTCCTTCCTGGTGGCGCGTTGTCTATTGATGATATCTCTAACATCTTCCACCCAACGAGGATTGGTCCGAGCTTGCTGCCTGGTGCGCCTGGGCGCTCTGCTACGGTCACCATCCCAGACGTGTTCCCAATCCGACGGGGATACCGGCGCAGAGTGGGTGTGGTTCCGGACTCGTGCTGGTTTCGGGTCGGGGGCACTCTTCCCGGTCTGATTCTCGAATTGAGGACGCTTCTCCGACAAGTCCAACAGCCCTTCGATCTGCTGTTGGGTTTGCCGCTGGCCTTCCAGAAGTTGCGCGAGCACCACCGTCATTTGCTCAGAGGTCATGGAGGCGGCCTACTGCTCGAGCTGCAAGTTCTCCTGACCGGCTGGGGCAGTATTTTTCTTACTCGTCTTCAGTGGCATGTTGATCAATCAAGAAATTTGTTGGTGAAAAACTTATCGATTCCCACAGACGGCGCCAAACTGATGATGCCGAAAATTGGTAAAAGAAATTCAGAAAGAGATATTGGGACACAAGAGTTTGTATGTGGTTCGGTCCCGTTAATGAGGTGACCTACGTCCACGGGTGCGTCAATGCACTTTACTAGCAGATCACCAGCGGGCTTGGGGAGCCAACAAGTTAAGCGACCCTACCAGTAACACCGACCGGGTATATGCGTATGAGTGTGTAAAACTACTATTCTCTAGATTCAGAATGTGATCCCCCTTAATGGGGGGTAGGCGATCTCTTTTATAGCTACAAGAGACCCCCTATACATGGTAATTGCTGCAGATTAGGAAGCCTAATCTGATTATAGTTATCTTGCATAAATTTGGGGGAGTTTCCTAAGTGGTTTAGGAAACTACTATATTCATTCCGTCAATCTTCTAACTGGATTAGGAGACTGGTCAAAAACTTGTTAGTCAAGTTGGATTTGCGGAACGCCGCCCTATGCGCCCGGGCTGTGTGCCCTGTATTGAGCAACTGTAGCAAGCAAGCTCGGGATCACGGAATTGTAGGCACCTTCGACGGAGTGACTAGGGATCCTCTGATAATGTTGCGACTTGACTTCATGACCGAATAATTTTGGGCATATCATATATGTATATATCACTATAGATCCGTAACTATATAAACATCAATTCATATGATTTATTCTGACTATAATGAACACAAATCAAAAATCAATTAAAACTCCGAAATATCCCTACAAATCTAAATATTTACTCACCGACTTGGGAAAAGAAAGATGATGATGAACTCCATGGAATAAAGCTAGTGAATCCTCATCTTTTCTAACCCTTCTCTTCTCTTCTCTTCTATTCTCTTCTCTTTTTCTTCTCCTAGGTGGCTAGGGTTGCCTCTTCTCTCTTTCTCTCTATCTCACGTATGTTCTCTCTTCCTTTCTCTTTTTTTTTTTCTTCTTTTGTTTTAACTAACCCTAGGATGTCTTATCTACGTTTATATATATAATACACACACAATACATATATTATAACACTCACATAAATATTAATCACAAAAGAGACCTATATGAGCCCAGAATGTAACATAAACTACTAAAATGGCTAGCTCAACGGGTACTCATGCTCCGGGTACTTAATTTAATACCAGATACACTATTTGACACATTCGCTGGCCTGTAAACACTATACAAAAAAAAATACATATCATCCTTTCACTTTTTTTTTAACAAACATAAATTAATAAAATATAATAATCAAACTAAACGAGCTCACTAATGATTTAATTTATACACTTAAAATTTTCAAATACGTGTCTTACGTAGACACACTCCTATAATATTGATAACTGAAAATAATAATTAAAAAAATTATTTACACACTTAGAAATTTTAGAGTTGTTACAGTTTTATCATGAATCATAAGGAAATTTCTTAAAGCCATGTTATTAATTGATGTTTTACTTTGAGTAATCCTTTGTTACACAATCCTAATCCACGCGTGCCGGGATTGGGAGTGACAGATTTCTAGTCCAAAATTGTTCTGATTTACCAAATCTACTCTTATTTGGTGTTTGGTTTGGCCTAGGCTTGAGTTAGCTTGCAAAATTATAACCCTAACAATGTCAAAATAGAGTAATATTTGGGACACAACCTTCATACAACTTTCATACAACCTCCCCAAAAGATGTGTCTATCTCTCTCCTGTGATATCACTGGACCCCACAGTGACACAGGAAAGAGATAGACACATCTTTTGGGGAGGTTGTATGAAAGTTGTATGAAGGTTGTGTCCCAAGTTTTACCCGTCAAAATATGTGAGCATATTATACAATTCACCGAGAACCCAATAGCTTTTTTGTGACTGTAATCACTTTTTAATTAATTGTTTTGGAAATTGTGTCCGTCTGGATTTATTTTTTCGACAGCTTTTAAAAAAACATACTGATTCTCTTTTAAATTTAGAAAATGACTTCTTAAACCACTTTATGATTTTTATATTTTTTAAAAAATTAATTTAAGAAAATGATTATTTAGAAATTAAGCCAAACCAGACATGAGTTTGGTTTAATAGGCTAATACTCAAGTAAGGTACAATATAAATTGAAAACTAAAATGTACAAACTCAATTAGAAACTAAAATGTACCAACTCAAGCAGCAATCAACTTGGTGAGATGCTCATTCCTTTTTTCTTTTTTCTTTTTTTGTTTCTAAGAGGTGGGATACTCGTTGAATATCGATTCTGGAGACAAATTAGTATAATTTGGTCACGGACAGTACTTGGGTGTTTTTCCCTTAGTGATTTTCGTGTTATTCTCTCTCACAGAAGTGAGATCCTGCACATTAAAACAGTTTTTTAAAAATTGTCCTAAGTGTCACTTATGTGAGAAAGAACATGTAGCACAAAAAACACGGAATGAAAAGGCACCAAATGCTGTCCTTTGGTCACATCTTCAAAACACAATAATTTGTTTCAAACCAACATAGTACTTACAATTAATGTTTTCATTTATAGACACAGTTTAGGATGGTGTCCAAATTATAGGAGGTAGCTGGAAAGTTGGTTACTCTACTTATACGTGACATTTTACATCTATAGTTGATGGTTGCTATAATGATAAAAATAGAGACGTTCATGTCTCTGTAGTTGGCACTTTTCAATCATAGGTTTTTGATCAGTTCAACTACAAGTTCATACACATATTTTTAACAAAAATAAAAATAGAAATCATACACATATTTTAACACCAAAAGTCTTTCAACAATTTTCACCAAATGTTGGACGTGGGGGTTTAATTCGTGAACTGAAGATGGGTTGAAGAAGGGTTTTGGTAAATTTGACGCTGCTTTTTTTTTTCCCCCTCAATAAAAATGGTTTGAATATATTAACAAAAAACTGAAAAGATAATTAATTTTGTATTGATGTATCCGTCGAAGTGCATTAGTTTGATGCTGGAAATTTAATTTTGATGTAGCAACATATACATTTGATGTGTGAAATTGGTGCATCAAGATGGTCTAACCGTTTGATGTTGATGTCAGCAAATTAGAACATAATTTTTTCCCCCCTTTTTTACCAAATGCCAAAATAAAGCCTTTTCCGGTTTCACTAGGGTTAGTGAAACGGCTTAAATCACCGCTTCAAGAGAAGGGGCGAAGCTATGATACGACCAATTTTTATTTTTTTGGGAACAATATTTTATTATGTTGATTTTAAAATTTATCATTAAAAATGTGACCAAAATTTGTTATCAGAAATAACATTTTATTATCTTGGGCACAAAAAATTTGTACAAAAAAATGTGACTAAAATTTGTTACCAAAATGTTGTTCCTCGAGCAACAAGAATTGTTCCCGAAAAAGCAAAAAATTATCGTTTGGCACAATAGGTCAGATCATAGAATTCTCACGACAGGTCGTATCATAGAATTCTCCCAAGACAAGACATCACAAACACTGTTTTAAGAAAGAAAATGGTGGCCCAAAAATCGTTCCCCTCCTTGTTCACTCTGCTTACCCCTCTCTCTCTCTCTCTCTTATCTCAATTCCTTCTGAGCAATTCACCAGAATTTTCGATGGTAAGTTTGAATGAATTTCGTTGATGATAGTGCAAGAATTGTTTTAAATTGAGGAGAGGTTCTCTATTCATAAGTGAACAGGTTTCAAAAATTCAATTATTTAGCGAGTGACAATTTTTTGCATGGGAGTCTGCGTCCGGACTAACAACTCTATTAAACTTAGTGTATTGTCAAACCTATATAACCTAGTTGTCACAGAAAAAAAAAGAAAAAAAAAAAAGATAAAAGTGAGACTTGGAGCCTGTTTGGGAAAGCAAAGAACCATTCAGTGGTTCATAAGCGATTTTTTTCTTCGAAAATAGAGAATCAATAAAAATAAAAAATAAAAAAAAATAAAAAAAAAAAAAGAAGAAAGAAGAAAAACCGAGCGGCATGGACAAATGTTTAAGGGGCATACCCCATGATAAGCAAAAGGCTCAAAACAAGCACAATCTTCACAATGCCTTAAACGCATAATCCAAGGCAATGCATAATCCCCTTGGATCATAAATACTTATATAGATTATAAGTGAATAAATAAAAATTTTACATATTACTTGATATTTGTGGTGACTCGAGCATAAGTTAAGAGCTTCTATCTTCGTATGGTTCTCTCCCCCATTGGTGGTTGAACGAATTCCGAGGTAGTTTTAGATGTTGAAAAGCTTGGACCGTCATGTCGCTTATTAAAACAGTCCCAGTGGCCTCGTTGGCCACATTCATAACAATTATCCATGAACCCTGTACGGTTGTACCCCTATTTGGACAATTCTTCGTAAGGTGCCCAAGTTGCCTACATGCACAGCAGATCATATAGCATAACCCCAATGTCGCTTCTTACACACTATACAATGCAGCTACTTTACTTTTAGAACACCATTTACCGATGAACTCCTCACATTTGTTCTTTTAAGTTACCTTGAGTTTCCCCCGACCTTTTACCCTTATGTTATTCCAGGGACTCTTTTTGAAACTCTTCTATGGCCGATGGTTCCGTTCTTACCTCTGGATTCAGAGTTTCTTGTGCTTCTTCCATTACTCTTACTATCATCTTCACAACTCTTTTTACCGGTTCCACTCTTGATTGTGATGTCTGTCTTTTCCCCGATTGCATTATTACCAGACAATTAAGCTTGGCATCCTCATAATCATTTACATGCATGTTACCATAAAATAACATGCTATGCATGCTAAACAACTTTTAAGTATGCTATGTAAACGTGAATGCATGATCTTCATAACTATGCATCATCCCCAAGGCTCTAGTCTATTGCTGTGATACCAAAAATTTTCACACCCCAATCTGCCATGGGTGGATTAAGACCATGTAACAACGCCACCCAAATTCAAACCCAAGTTAAGAATGTATAAGAAGATAGAAGCACATGAATAAAGACTTCGTTTAAGACAAACCAAGCTCAAGGGTAAAATGGTCATTTATAAACTATTGTCAAATTTTATTTCAAAAGATATCCCTTTGAGTATGGGTTCCAATGCAAAAAATGGTGCGTGATTTTGAATTTTCTACAAAGAGTTATGTCCATTTCCGTAAAAGTCGTCAAGCTGAAAATATACTGATGGGTCGATCCATCCAAAAGGGGATCGATCCGATTTTGGCAAATTCAAACTTAAAGTTTCATGAGCTGCTGTGAATCGGATCAATCCGATTTTGGTAGATTCAAACTCAAAGTATCATGAGTTGTTGCGGATTGATCTGCACTAGACCAGATCGATCCACACCAGACTAGATCGATACGCACTAGACCAGATCGATTTGGATTCTATAGATCATGCTTTTACATCAATTTTCCCTGTTTTACAAGTTTAAAACATTACCAAAACCAAATCAAACCACATGGAAACTTTTAAGACTATTTCAAAAGCATTCCCAAGAGATTCTAATATAATTATAAATATTTGCACAAGATAAATGTGTGATACAACAATTTAAAACTCATATATAACCCCCAACTTCCATCAATCCAACCATAAACTCACATACCAAACTCAAATGTGAAAACTAATTCAATAACTTGTCTTCCAATCTAACACAAGCATATATAAACATTAACAAAGGACTAGCACGGATCATATTTGGACACGACGAGTTGTCAAGTCCTAAAGTCTTTTCCCTTACAACTAGTTACAACCACGGGTTCACGCCCAAACGTCCCAAATAAGCAAATTACAATAAATAAATAAATAACTACAGTATGGACATATCCACATTTGAAAATCTCCAAAACCAACTCGATGTGCTAACCACTTCCTTTCCTCATCTCAGTCTGTACCTGTGGTAATTATTCAATAACCACAATAGAAAATAGAATTTGTTTAAGCTTTCGCTTAGTGAAATAACTAATCATACTATCGGATATTTAACATGTAAATGCAACAATCATTATAAGCATCAAATAAATAGTCTCCAGAAAGTCAAGTAACTCCAAACCCTCGGGTCCTTCTCACCTCGGATCTTCCTAACTTTTGGTCTCATATAGCGTATCTCTCTCTCCGGTAACCCCGAAGGCGTCACTGTCATATCAGTTGTGGTCGTCACCACGCCCTACTCTTGAGGGCTTCCGATTCCCTCACTACGGGATAAATTAAATTATAACCACTACTTAACTTTCCTTTGACCCACATAAAAATTTAAGCAATTTAGCACATAAATATGGCAATTTCACATTATTGACATGCTAAATTCCATTTTCAGCATATATATAGCTATATGACCATGAATTCAATTAGCTAAGGCATCAACTATTACATTAACACACACAAACACCCAATTTTGGGATTAGAACACTCCATCTTCGAATTATTAGCGAATTAAGCCTAGAAACTCTCAATTCTTGCCCAAATCTCACCTCAAATCTTAACTGGTGATAATCCCACATAGTTTTGATACATCAATTGCTATCAACTAGAAATGGGTCGTGTAAAAACGTTACCGAAACTAGAGAAATAAAGGACATCCATGTGCTCCTCTTACCTCTACGAGTTCAAATATGGTCTCAGTTCGCAAATCGGTCATCGGACGGTGAAGGAACGACGAGAAATTAAACGTTGTGCGAAACGCCCGTCGTCGATTTGAGAGCTCTTGGTTCCCTCTCTAGTTTTGGCGAGCTGTGTTTTGTATGTATATGCATTATATGCCCATTTGTCTTTTTTGCATTTGCCTCCCCTAACCTTTCCACTTGTTTATTATGAAGCCCATAAGATAAACCATAATAACTACCCACATATCTAAATAGGTTTTGTCTATATCTCGTTTGGGTCCTAAATGTCCTCCCACATATAATATGATGTTACTATTAAACCTACTAATTATGAACCATATTCAAATATGCCCTCACATGGGTACCCAATCTGGTCCCCATTACTTGCTATACAAAATTAAAATACTAATAAACGATTAAACAAGTAGTCATATAATCATATAAATACATCTAAATGCAAATTATATTATCGAGACCCTCATTGGGCCCCACTTTTACATCAGTCCCACCTAACACGTGAATTTTATCTACGTTCGCATTTGAACACCTTTTTACTGTGGGTTCATAATCCCACCTTAAACTATCATATGTAATTATCATAAATTAATACATATTAACACCACATTAGCCTTCTTTTCCGGATTCAGGTACTATAAATGCTCTCAATAAGATCATCCAGTTCCTTTATTGACTCATCTCCCTCCTCAAGAGTAATGACCGAGACTTGGTATGTTGCTTTTCTTGGGAAATGCTGACACATAAACATGTGATCCAACTTCAGTATGTGACATAACATCCCCAACTCGACAATGCTCATATAGCAAAGATACTTTATCTTGATAATGCTCATTAGCGGCGGATGGGACATTATAGGCATGTATCATGTCTTGGGCAGTTGTGGGAGGGAAAGGTTGTGTGTTGGACAATAGACTAGCACTTGTCATTTTGACTTTTGAGCCTTCAGCTTTATGGGGGAGCACACTACTAATCACAGACGCAAGGGGGGACGTGTATGTCTGTGGTTATCGCAGTTTAACCCCACTTTTTAAAACTTTTACAAATTCAAATACGAGTCACCACTTAATTTTTAAAGGAAAATAAAGAAATGATTTTAAAAGCAAACTGATCTTTTTGGAAATCAGAGATTTCTAGGTCCTGGGATTATGGAATGAGAGGGGAAGGAGCCCGGTGGACTAAAACACCCCCTCTCATCCTATCTCATGATAAGCCTCTACTCAACATCCTTTTAATCGAATTAATAATCTAGGCATGCCCTCAACTAATACATAGATATAAATATATACATTACAAAAGTATGTCAAAGGGGTGTAAGATTGCTAATGGTAAAACGGCATACAAAACCACATATTTCAAATAGCAAGCAGATGACATGCAAATAGGGGACAAGAAAACTTACCCGGGATTTAGCTGCGAATATTTAACATTCAATGCATACAAAAATAGAAAACCTAAGAAAATGTCTCTAACACATATATACACATAAGGCAACCCTAATCTAAGGTGTCGCGGATGAAGTTGTAAAATCGAGAAATAAATAAACTAAAGAAAAGTCAGAAATCATACCTCAATAGCACTACAAAACAAATGTTAGTCCACATGTTTTGAACAATATATACTATAGAATTCTAAATAGCGTACTTAAATCTCTATCTTAAATCTACTAAGCATAGAAAGAGTTGACATAATTATGAATTCCTTCTAATTAGTTAGAGATACAACACTTCTTTAGATATACAATTCTCAACAAGGAGCCAATGTAATGTCCATATAGAAATGATATAATCCCAACTTAATCATAAGGAACCCATGGTTAAGTTCAACTAAATGCAACTTAACTTAGTGTAACATGAATCTTATTTACAAGTATCAATACACATGGATGAATACATGAATATGAGCATGAATAAGCTATGAATCATTCAATGATTTGGATCATTTAGTCTCTGAATTTAAGTTTAATTATCTTTATTCAAAACATGGTTTGAGTCTTAGGTCATTAGGAGACCATTTAGATTAGAGTTAACAAGTTTGATCAAAACTGTGATAGAATTATAGAATTTACTAGAGAGCAAACCAGACTTTCAAAATTAGAAAAAAAACATACTTCTAACGGTTGGATCTTAATTTTTTTTGAATATGACATGCCTCTATGAGTCAAGTTTCTAACACAAAAAGAAAATGAAAGATCAAATGGTTCAATCTCTAGAAATTAGGCAAAAATCAGACATCACTCAGAAACTTACAACTCTCTACCCAGAGTTTTTGTATGATTTTCTAAAAATAGAAAATAAATCAGAATGACTTTGATCTTTTTAGAGAGTCTTGCTAACACATTAAACTTCCTAGAAAAATTTATTTGAAGTCAAGAAAGCTTGATTAAGGTTCTGATCTACCAAGTTTAAAATGGACTTACTGTTATGAAATTTTGGACAGAGAGTGACTAGTTCACAAATCATAGGACCAAACCATTCTAAATATAAAATCTCATCAAAACAAAAAATCTAGTGATACATATATGGGTTATGAGCATTCTCCAATTGGCTCATCTAATTATATTGGACCATGATTTGATAAAAAAAAATATTTGATCACAGTTGATTTATGGATTCACTGCACCATTGTTGAATAAGTGTTCATAGTTTGAATCAAACTTGATCCATAATTCTAGAGAGAATTAATATCAAGTATGATTATGATTATTGAAATAAGTAATGAAATACAAAGAGATTCATGGATTTAGCCTTAATGGATCTCCATCATAGATCTCATATTTGAAGATCTAGCAAGAGAATCCTAAGGTCTTACTCAATCCTGTGAACTTCTGAACATTTAGGTTCTCTTGAATCTAGCAATTAAACTATGAAAATCTACATCTAACTCCTCTCTTAAACATATGATCCTTGAGGAATATGTATTCATTTTACTAAGTTCTCCTCCCAAATTAATGGTTCTTGGAGACTAGATATGATCAAGTCCACATGAACTTTAATGGAATATGAGGAGGATTCCATGGAGTTTCAATCTAGAGGACGCAAATCATAAGTTAAGAATTAGATCTAATAGTTATGTATAGATACGTCTATGATCCACCTTAATTTTCATACAAATCACAAGGTTATAGAGAATCAAAGGAACAAACTCATGGGAGTTAAATGAGATATTGAAGATCTCACAAACCCCATGGGTAAAACATAAACAAAGAAGAGGTGAAATCAAAACTTAATTGATGATCTAAGTCAAAAATTATTTTAGAAAATTGTTTTACCTTAAATCCTTAGCTACTTAGATCCAAATCAATGAAAAACAAATGACAATTCAATCACAATTCTAGTGGTTTGTGATGAAATGAGGTAGGAATAGACTTTTTGAAAATGTGTAAAAGTCCTAGATCTATGAATTGTGATTGAATTATGTGTAATAAGTATAAGAATAAGGATTTAACCTCTAGATCTTCTCAGGATTTGATTGATTCGGAGAGATCCAAGCCTTACAAGTAATGCTCTTCTTTTTCTTCCTTGAAGCTTCAAGGTTCTTCAATGGAGATTTGAGGAATTTGGGTGAATTAGGTAAGATTTCTATGGGGATTTTGAGTTTCTCTCTCTATATTTCTTTAAGAACAAACTCAATCTTCAAAATTCAGCTTCTCTCTTTAAGATTCAAGTCTCTAACCTCACAAAATGAGAGAAAAAATGGGTTTCTTTATAGACTTTCATTTTCTTAGGGGCTAAGATAAGGGTCGATAGGTCAATTAGGGATGGTGAGAGTATGGTTTTCATGACCTAAGAGTAGTAAACACGTACAAAAAAAAAAGGCATCGTTTGGTGCATTCATTTGATCAAAGATTGAAAAAGAAATTGGCTTAAAAATGCAAATTAGCCCCGACCGGCACTCAATAAAGATGAAGCGATACTCTCTGAGTGCTGCAGCGGCATTCACTGGCTGCCGTTTGTGCACCCCGACTGCCGATGCACAGCAATTCAGCACTATTCAACACCTTAATTTCATTTCATGTCATTAAAGTAAATGTAATTAAGAAAATACCCCCCATTTGGATTCAATAAAAATATCTAAAAAATTAAATTCCTTAAGGAAAAAAAGTCAACTCTCCCTCCGAAGGCAAAATTTCCAATTTCCTACACAATTCTTTTTAAAGATCTTTCGATTTCTCAATATTCCCTTTCACTTAAAATTCTTAAAAATCATTTCTAGAATGAGGGAGACCAATGAACAATTACCGGGACTTTTCATCTTGAAATTCAAAAATTTTAAGATTGACCCCCTTTTGACTCGTTGACTTTTCACTGGGTCAACTGTTGACGACTTTTGATGACTTTTTCGGGGTTTATGTTAAATTACTCTCGTTTTGAAAATGGTTTAAAGATGATCTGAGTACAGTGCCGTATTTCTATACGTGTTCAAAACTCATGGTCTACAAGGTGACAGGTAAATAAGAATTTTGGTCTTTTTGGCTGAAAAAGGGCAATTTTGGACCGAGATTCTTCTTGGAAGAGAATCAAATAGCTTGTAAGAGTCTTGATTCCGACGAGACATATGATTTATCATTGATCTCCATAGGTAAATCCCCCTAAGTTTAATAGTTCAGTCAAAATTAGGGTGTTTACAATGTCACAAAAACACCATCATCTTCTCGACTGGGACAATTCTGGGCATTACCGTCAATAACCCCATCAGAAATTTCACTATTACCAGAGTCGCCAACACACTTGGAAGGAACAATAATAGCAGATTCAGCTTGTAATATTTCTAACATAAAAATATCAAATTTACTAGATTTAATCGATAAAGTAGATGGAGCTGCAGCCATTTCTATTGCAGCAACACCAACATTAGAAATCTCATCTACATGATCATCTACTGCACTGACATCACAAAGTTCTTCAACAATGTCTTCATCCAACTCCACACCAAAAGAGAGATCTTGGTCTTCATCATCAACTACAACAACCTCAGATTTGTTGCGAAAAAGAACATTTGAACATCGCATTTGTGTCCATTGGTCACCAACAAACTCATTCGCAAATGGATCTTTAGGTGGCCCCCGAGGTCTTGATTAGAATCGTTTAACCTCCCCTTGTTTCGTGAGATCCAAAATCTTCTTAGCAGCACTAGAAGTTGCTACAACAAACTCTAAATGAACATCAGCCACATCATTGGAAACAAAATGAACATCAGCTGCATTAACCTCATTAAGAGCCTCAACATTTGATTCATCCAACTTGACCTCATTAGTATTGGTGGCTGCAACAAAAACGTTGAGTTCTTTCAAGGAAAGCTTAGTCTAGAGTTAAAATGAGCCGGAGATCTTCTGATTTTCTCTCTCTTACCCAAAAGGGTCAGATTTCTAGAGAGAATGTAGATCTTCTCTCTCTAGAAACCATACCTGACCTAAATTTTAATACTTGGGTGTTGTTCTTTGTTTCATAAGTGAATTGTTTCTATATAAGTTTAAGTGTTTGGTGAGTGTTAATTTATTGCATATGAGACCGTGTTTCAGGCTAATAACTCTTTTAAAGCTGGTTCGTTGTCAAACCAACATAAACATAATTCTCACAAAAAGTCAAATAAATGTGAGACTTGGGACTAAACCTTAACCTAGTCCAGTTTTTGACTTTTTCAAATAGGCGATTGGACAAAGTTTTTTTATACTTTCCCAAACAGCTACCAATTGCAATTAAGTTTGGGAGGTTAAAAATGAAAGGGTAAATATCACCTACCTCCCTTGAGGTTTGGCTGAATAAACATAACTCCCTTCATATTTCGGGAATCTCACTTAGCTTCTCGTTTTTTATTTTTAGTATCAGATTTCTCCCCTTTCTTTAATAAATCATTAGAAAATTTAACGGAGTCTGATACTAAAATTCAACAATAACTCAATGAGAGAGGTCAGTGAAGTTCCTGAAACGTGACGGGAGATATGTGTATTAAGGCCAAACCCAAAATGAAATGTAGCTCAAAATTTTGCTATTGGATTTGATGACGTGGCAGAAAATGATTGCACAACCGACAATTTGGCGCATCTTATTTGCAGCGGATTGAAACTCAGAAATTGTTTTTTCCAAAAACATCTGTTTGTTTCTGTTTTCACCAATAGCGACAAAAACAATCAAACACAATGGAAGCTACATACAGATTACAGACCAATCAAGAGAGAGAGAGAGAGAGAGAGAGAGAGAGAGAGAGCTCATTAGGGTTTTCCGGCATTTCAATACCAGAAGCAATGTACTTCTCTGAGTTCTGAAGAAAAAAATTCAGATGATTCAATCAATATAGGTAACCCTTCTCACACCAGAAAGCTTCAGTTTGGTCTTCTCATATTGATTATGTTAATGTATCAAGATTCAAACTTTTTCTTTCAATCATTATGTAGAAAGACATTGTCCAATTGGGATCTGAGCTGAAACTAGGGTTTTTGATCTGAACTTGTAATGCTAGCTCTGCACATTGACTCTCTGAGTTTTTAGCCTTGAGTTTTTGGTTTCTTTTGATCTGATTGCTGTAAAACCATAGTTAGGCTTCAAATGGTCTTTGAGTAATATTTGATCAGTTGGGTCATCTTCTGAATCTGCTGATGGAGATTTGAGGAATTTTTTATCTACTCTGTAATGTATGGAATATATATACTGGGGTTCTAATTTTCTGGTATAGTAAGCGCTTGTTGGTGGTGGGGATTTAAGTATTGAAACCATGGTTGGAATTGGGCAAACTCCTGAGTCTAGGTCTGAAGAACTGAGTGATCTAACAGTTAGAAATGGGTCTTCACTGGAGGAGGATAGTTCCCGCAGCCTATTGACTCATTTTGGGGGTTGTGGGTCAAGGAATACGAGCCCTCTAGGGAGGATGGGTTCGAGGAATACAAGCCCATTAGGCCGAGCTGGGTCTAGGAATACTAGTCCTTGTAGGCAGAAGGTGATTAAGACGAAGCCACGGGGTCTGGATGAGGAGACGGTTACTACATTTGGTAAAGTCACTGTCCCAGATATTCAAATGGAAGATAGTATATGGGCAATGCTACCCGAGGACTTGTTGAACGAGATCTTAGCTAGGGTTCCACCATTTATGATTTTTAGGCTCCGGTGTGTTTGTAAAAGATGGAATTCAATCTTACAGGATAACAGTTTTCTCAAGTTCCATTCGCAAGTTCCGGCACATGGGCCATGTCTTCTCACCATTTGGAAGAATTTGCCGAACCCTCAGTGCTCAGTGTTTAGCTTGCCACTGAAACAGTGGTATAGAATCCCTCTTACATTTTTACCACCGTGGGCTTTCTGGTTAGTGGGTTCTTCAGGTGGTCTTGTTTGCTTCTCAGGACTCGATGGTTTAACTTTCAAAACTTTAGTTTGTAATCCCCTCACACAAACTTGGCGGACATTGCCAAAAATGCACTACAATCAGCAAAGACAATTGATTATGGTCGTTGATCGGATGGACCGATCGTATAAAGTTATAGCCACAGGTGATATTTATGGGGACAAGTCCTTGCCAACTGAAGTATATGACTCAAAGCTGGACCATTGGTCTCTTCACCAGACAATGCCCGCGGTTAACCTTTGCTCTTCGAAGATGGCATTTTGTGACTCAAGATTGTATTTGGAAACGCTTTCCCCACTAGGGTTAATGATGTATTGGCTAGACAAGGGATACTGGGAACACATTCCTGCTAAGTTTCCGCGGTCCTTATTGGACGGGTATTTGGTTTCTGGGACCCACAAGCGTTTATTTTTAGTTGGGAGAATAGGTCTTTATAGTACTCTTCAGAGTATGAGAATTTGGGAATTGGATCACACGAAGGTCATCTGGGTGGAGATCAGTCGGATGCCACCAAGGTACTTCCGTGCTCTTTTGAGGTTATCCGCAGAGAGATTTGAGTGCTTTGGGCGGGACAATTTAATTTGCTTTACGTCTTGGACCCAAGGAAAAGGCCTTCTTTATGATGTAGATAAGAAGGTTTGGTCTTGGATTGCTGGCTGTGCTCTGCAATCATACAACAGCCAAGTTTGTTTTTACGAGCCAAGATTTGATGCATCAATCTATTAAGCAGGGATTTGATTTTGGCTTCACGATTTCCACCATAGTTATCTGAGAGTTCTTTGAGTTGTCTTATTCACTTTTTATCTTCTTCCTCCTCGCAATCTCCTATCTACCTCTCACCCCTCATGTGCATCCACGAGCCAAGAAGATTTTTCAAGTTGGTTTTGTTTAGTTTTCTTTCTTCACCTGGTATGAGGTCGCTATAGAGGAAATAAGTGTTGCTATTTGCAGTCAGAAATCTGACAAGTTCGCACTTGCTATATGAGTTACTGTGTGGATTATGACAGTCAGAAAAAAATTTGTAAGAATTTCTTTTTTGTCCAACTCATGTACACTGCTAGACACTGTTCAATGCATGCTATTTTACTTTTTCTTACTTCTCATTGTTGTTTTTACCTATTTATTTCCATTGGCAGTAATCTATTTGAGTATGAGGCCATGTTTATTTCCATTTTCTGGTGTATATAGTTACTTTATTTCATATGATGCTTGAAAGCTGATTTGTTTTGATTTTGTGTGAGTTTACTACCTTTTTTTTTTTTTTTTTCCCCTGTACTTGGTCGTTTGGTAATGGTTTGTAGTTTGTACCTTCAATTGAAATCTGCTTGCTGTGCCCCTATTCGTAATGTCCTTCATTTGTTGTGGATGTGCTGCCAAATGGTGTGTTAGTAGTACTGTAGTATTAACTTTTTTTTTCCTATGGCTCGTGGCGTGCTGAAATTTTTTAGCATCTTTTATATTTAAACTTCAAATCCTTTCTGTAGCTGTATCAAGATGGCTTAGTAGGCAAAACTTTTACAAGGGTTTTACTTGTCATAAAGAAAAAGTGTGTTGGTTGTGACAGAGTGCAACTTCTATTTCTATACTCCCCTGTTGTGTTTGAACTGAATTGAGACCCATTTCATTTCTAGCGTCTGCTTTTACTCTCTCATGAGTTACCATCTCTGAAACTTTCATACAAAACCTTAAATCCCAGCCACTTTCTTCTAGTTGCCAGGGTACTTCGTTGTTTAGTTTTGAAAAATAAATAAAGAAATTACAGGAGCTTGGATTGACAATTCTTGAAGTTTATGATAGTTGTTCCTAATGATTCTCTCTCTCTCTCTCTCTCTCTCTCTCTCTGCACACGCTATCCCAAGGTCATTGTCCAACAGGGAGACAGGGTCACAGGGCTATGATATTCCAAGGAAACCCTTCTTTTCAGTGGACACGCTATCCCACGGACATTGTCAAAGTGGGACAGGGCTATGATATTCCAAGGAAAAACCACCCTCTTTTCAGGGACTTCATTGTGCTTTTAAAATCTATCAGTGTTCTTCTTCCTTTTTCTTTTTCATTTTTTTTATTCCTTTTTGGGATTGCTGGGGTTGATTTTCCCTCCGAACTCTTCAAAATTTTACTTAAAAATGTCATCACCTATGCCTTCTAACATTGAGATCAAGGTTGTTCTTTCAATCGACTCCTAGGAGGCTAATGCATTGAAATCTCTGAGCTTGGAAGTCTTGGGGGAGTGAATACCGAATTACCAACAGAAACCACTCACAAGATTTCCCAGGAAGCTTTCAAGAAAAGCCAGCTTATACAGTTAAAGAAGGTCTTAACAAACAAGTTTCTCAAGGAGCTCATGGTGATCTTCCTTATAAGAGTGTGTAGCACAAAAGACTTCCTGAGGGAGCTGATGAGATTGTAAACCTGGTTGAAGTCCCTCCCAACAGTAGTTTCAAGAACTGGTAAGTAATTTCTGTTTTATGTTATCATAAGAGTCATATAGAGAGAAGCAATGATAATAGTACTGTACATTACTTCTTGTGTACAAAACATATAAACATATACTTACATGGATTGCACATATCATATCTTTGCATGGGTTTTGAATGAGAAGTAACACCAAGTTCGTGTCCACCTAAATCTCAACTACCCTTATCATTATCAGTGTGTGACACTACCCAACTCATAGAGGTAGTATAAATACAACTTACATATACTTTCAATCTCACTCTCTCCTATTCAATTTTACCATAAGGATGAGTATCATGTCCTCAATGTCAGCTTCATGTTTTCGAGTTGTACACACAATGTGTCACGCCCCGGAGTAGTCAAAAATAGAAAAAAATTAAAATTTCCTTTCTGGACCCGTATGGAATGACGAGTTACAAAGTCGTCATGTCCTTTAACACTATAAACAATATGTAAAATGAAGGGAAGGAAGCTAATCATTACTTAAACTTCAATCTGAAATAATTTAAACAATTACAAATTGTAGGTCCCAGTACTGATACAACAACTATCCTGAATACACAATGCTGTCGGCTATCTTTGGTCTTCAGTTTAGCTTTACACTTACAGTGTTCCTTAGCATCTTACTCTCAAGATTGAATTGTCTTCAGACCAACCTGCAAGGAAATCTGGACATTGGAATGTTCAGGCGTGACATGTCGTCAGCTTTACAACAAAGCAGAGTGGGCGTTCATAACCATATTCACTACCAATATACATACACTAACTACTCATCTCACGTTATTACTTTGCATCTTAGGATGCGGGTAGTCCATTATCGATTGACGTCGCTCACACGGACATAGCAGAGGTATCAACCAACATGTAATACAGTTAACCAAACATCTACCATTAACCAAATAACAGGATCAATATAATTCATAACATGTTTGTCTGGTTCTTGTGATCATAACAACATATTCGTACTAATCAATTTCTCATTTCTATTATGCTTGTGCATGTAAATGCGTACTCAATGAACCCAAACCCAAACTTTGGAATATTAAATCCCATAACCAATGCAACTCAATAACATCGGGTTATAAAGCGACAACTTATTCTGAGCTTTTTCACAATACAAACCACGCTTCCACTACGCTTTCTGATACTGTAACATCGTCGCCTTACGGCCTCATAGTAACGTCGTCGCCTTACGGCCTCATAGTAACATCGTCGCCTTACGGCCTTATAGTAACAACATCGCCTTACGGCCTCATAATCCCAATAGCACAATGGCAAATTGGCTCGATCGTCTATTCCCTCGCTGGTGAATCACCATCCAACGAGTTGCACGTCAGAATACTAACTGCGAAACGGCAAGCATGGCAGCAACCCGCACACCATGTTTACTATCACGGCAATCCCACCGGAGAGGACGGTACATTGGTAACTGACTAGCGCATGATATACAGCACGACGGCAACCTATACAACGTGTGTACTATCTCCGGCAATCCACTCGGACGACTAGTACATTAGAGTGATAACTGCTAAGCAGTATGACGTTAAACCCAAACGCATGTACCATCTCCGACAATTACACGGACGACTGGCACAATAGCAACTCTAATTGTTCTCTTACTATTACGATATCCAGTATCTCAATCATACTGTCCCGTTATCACGTCTCTTTATCATCTTGAATGGTTTCCAAAGCGTAACGACTCATGACTCACGACACAAGAATCTCAATCGTGTTAATTCCCAATTTCCAAGACTCCCAAACATTTCAACTCACGACCTCACTTAGCCGGAGTCATTAACACTGACTGCGTGTACTGACAGCGTGATGTGGCATTCAGTTACATGATTCTTGATAACGCAACTACATTAGGTAAGACATATAAATGAAATCCTTAACATGCTCTTTTCTTCATTTGTACATTTAGGCATGGTTATCAAAGCAATAATAACAACGTGCTCATATAATCAACATTGATATACAAAACGAACAAACTAACGTTCCATAATCAATTATTCATCGCGACTATCACATATAGTTCTTTTTTTTTTTAGTTCTTATCAATATAGCATAGTAATATCTAACATGCTTGTCTCATAGCAATCAATTCCATAATGTATATATATATATATATATATATAACGTAAACATCAAGGCACATCGAATAATCATCAGACGTATGGTGCATAAATGCAAATACTCTAGTAGTTATTATGTATATTGAGGGTGAGGTTAGAAACACCCACCTGGATGTTTTCTCAAGCTTATGACTCTCCGAACAGCGGATAAGTCACAGTTCCTACAATGTATAATAGAATAACTGTGATGAAGCGTATGTGCTAACGATAGGGGTATAATGGTAATTTTACCAAATGAGGATAAGAATCTCAAGGTAGTGATCTACGTGTCATTCTAAGTTCAACGCCATTAACTAGACTCAAATCGGAGTCCGTCACATAAAAGGCTGGGTTTTATATATAGTGTAGGCCCTACAGGTAAGCTATATTTTCGACTGTGTCAAAAGGTCTCCGAACTCGAGGGAATATTTCTAGACATTATTCTAAGACTCTGGGAACTGACCGCGTATTTTTCTGAGCTACGGTTTATTTATTATGAATTATCGAAGTCCTATTTATATATTTATCGTCTTCGGAATCCCATAATTATAAAATATAATTTAGAAAGACAAACGGCCCTTAAAAATATTTTTATTAAATATTCGACCTTAAAATAGGCTAGTGGTATTTTTCTCATAATATTCGGGACTCGTTTGGTATTTAAAATAATTAGAGGACATACAAACGGATCCTTATTAATTAAATACAATACTAGAGTTTGAATTGTATAAATGAATAATTTATAAAACAGGGTCATTAGACATCGGAATAATTAATATAATTTTTAACATATTTAAAATGGTCATTAGGTATTTAATACCTAATTATCATAATTTAAAACTAACAATTATTATTTATTTAGTTTAAATAAATAATAAGTACAATTAATAATTTATAATTTCAGAATATAATAAGCATTAAGATGTAATATTTCCAGAATATTTACAAGCCAATTAATTATACTATAAAACCATTTAAAAATATTTAATAACTTACACATATCTTTTGTTTTAAATTAAATAATTTATTATTATTTATTTAAAACTAAATAAATAATAATTATAATATACAATATAAATTTTTAGAATATAAAAATATTAGTCAATAATATTATTTTAGACTTATAAAAATGTACTAATCACATTAAAAATCCTTTTGAATTATTAGAACATATATTAAAACATTTACATACATACATCATATATATATATATATATATATTTACTAAAATGACAAATTATAATCTAATATCTAAGGCTCCGTTTGGAAAATTGAACCCATAACATACACAAGCTTAACCATAAGTTGATTTGTCAAACAGGCCTTAAGCCCAATGTTATCTTCCTCATTTATAGGGATATACACAGAGTATATATATATATATATATCTACTATACTATACAAACGAATAAACAAGCACGTCAAAAAATATGAACTTCCTCTTTTGCCCTTCACAACACCATAATTACCCATATATCTATCTATACATCGTAAGGATCTATTGATTTGTCTGAGGGTAAATCTGTCATTTTGGACAAATAATTACATTCAAGTTAGCTTTTGAAATTTTATTTAATATAATAATGAGATTTTAATCAACAATCTTGTGTCTAATTACATTTGGGTCAACAATTTTTTGGATATTTATTATTGACTTCAAAAAAAGTCAACAAAAGTGGCTATTTTGGTGGCTATTTAGGAATTGATCACTAGTATTTAAAATTTGATCAACTTCTTATCTCAAATGAGGTTTCAATCAACAATTTGTGTCTAATTACATTTGGGTCAATACTTCTTAAAAAGTAAAAAAAAAAAGTGGCTATTTTAGTGGTTATTTCGGAATTGGTCACTAATATTTACAATTTGCTCAACTTCTCTCAAATTTAGGATTCATATATTGGAATATGTGTAATTGCATTTAGGTCAGCAAATTTTGGGATATTTATTATTCACTTTAAAAAAGTTTTAAAAAGTGACTATTTTAGTGGCTATTTAGGAATTGGTCACTAATTTCACATTTTGGTCAACTTCTTCTCTAAAATTTAAGTTCTGGTATATTTAAAATGTCAAATAAAGTGGCTATTTTAGTAGCTATTATGAATTGGTCACTAATATTTACATCTTGGTCAACTTCTTCCCTCAAATTCAGGATTTATAGATTGTATTCGAATATCAATTAAGGCCTACAAACACGTTCACACCCTTTTTTTTTTAGAGGAAATACCCTACTTGTGTCATATATTTTTAGTGGTGCTTTATAAGGTACCTTTACTACTCATTTATAAGTTGGTCAAAATTATCAACTTCTTCCGTGAGAAGAGTTTTAGATTAAATAGTTACATTTACAATTTCCTATTTAACTGTTTTAACATCTTATTATACACTTTTAACAACCACTTAATCACATTAAACGACACAATTAAATTCTCTGCGCAACGCGCAGAGCTCCAACTAGTATATATATAAATTCGTATATATATATACATTTGGCACCCAAAACTTTAAACGATCATAACTCTCTCATTTCTTAATGAAAATACGCAAACTTTAAGTCGAAATTGGGTGCCTTGACGAGCCCGATCTTGAAGCCTAACTCTTAACGGTATGTCCGTACGAAGGGAAAAATAGTGTCGTTCTAAAAAGAATAATCGGATCGTAGGTCGACCAAACGTGGTCTAAGCTTTGAGTCGTTCATCGAGGGTCTTAAGGGGGTCGTTAGGTTCATTTTGGCGTTGGTTTGTGTGTTTTGGTGACGGTCCGAAAAACCCGAGCTCCGTTGGAGCTTTAATGGCCGCCGGCCATGGGGGTGAGTCTGTTAGTGTATAGAAATTACAGAGGGGGCGTGGAGAGCTTTACCTTCGTCGTCTTGGTCAGTCTCGGCTCTTCCCGCGGCTCTCTCTCTATAGCTCTCGGTCTCTTTCTCTCTCTCCTATTCTCCTTCCTCCTTCTCTACGGTCTGCTGTGTGTGGTCTCTGTGTGTGTGATCTGAGGCAGAGAGTGAGAGGGTGAGGGGGTGAAGTTGTGGGTTTGTGTTGGTGAGGTTTGATTCCTCTCTTCCTATATTTCTATTTCTCTCTCTCGGGTCTCTCTCTCTCAGTATACATATATACATACACTATATACATGCGCACACTCAACCTAATATAATATAATGTATATACAAAATCTACATACATATAATATATATAAAATCAATGCAATGCATAATATATGTATATGTGCAAAACGTGTGTGTGTGTGGGTTGTGTTATGGGCGGTGGCAGTGGTGAGGTGATGTTAACGAGGGTGATGGGTTGGCAGTGGCGTGTGGAATCTGGGGGCAAGATTTGGGTGCATTGGGGGTGTTTGTATAGTGGGTTGCTTGGGTAGAGAAATTGTCCAATAGATATTGGGTAGGTTAGGTAGTACATGGCTAGTATAGGTTGAATTAAAAAGATTTTTAAAATTATGAGATGTGATATTGCCTCGAGCCATGTGCCGTACAGTTTAGAAAATACCAGTTACTACGTGTTCGCGTGTAAGTCAGTATGGGTCTAAGAATTACAGCTGGGTCTATAATAATAACGTCGATTGTAATATCATCCTAATTAAAATCATATAACTATTGGGTCCAAATAATGTAACATATGGTTATAATATCTAAATGATAATTAATATTAAAATAAGACACACTAATGTACGGGGTCAGTTTTATAAAATCTAAATTTAAGCGATGGTGAAATTATAATATAGCATATAGTTGTAATTTAAGCGACGTCCAAATTTTAATATACAATATATTAATATACGGGGTCAGGCTTATTTAATCTAAGACTTAGGTGACAACAAACATATATATATATATTAACCTATAGTTATAAAATTAAATGACCACAATATTGAAATACGAAATATTAATATATGATGTCAGATTTAAAATTAAGCAACGACTTAGATATAATATGTCTTATAGTTATGATTCAGTGATAACCAAATATATAATAAAACTGTAATATTAACATACAAGGTCCGGCTTAAAAATTAGGAAATTTCATTAATAAGGCAGTATGGATTTTACAGGTAATACACAATGGCCAAATTTCCTATTGTGATTCCTAACTTCAATCAACTGCAATTCCACAAATTTACTTGTCTCATGGTTAGTGGCGACCAGATATTGGACTCCACTAACACATCAAGATGTAAAATTTCTTACCTAGGTGTATTTATCATGGAGGAAATATGGGGGCCCAGGTTGTGCCAAGTTCAAGGAGTTGGCACATGTCACATGTGATAAAACTAAACTGGTCTACAATTTCACTTTTCATGGCCTATCATCTTACAACAGCACAAAAATATCTTTACTCCGGTGTGAGGGACCTCAATTTCAAATGTTTTTGTCCGGTTTCTCTTTTCTCTTTGTTCTTAGATTTATTTGTTGTTATAGTTGTCATGTTTATTTTTCATTTATTTTGATATATTGAGTTTGAAGGATCAAAACTTTGAAAACGAGCTGAACAACTCGTGGCCCAATTTCATTAGGAAGGCTTTTGGACGCATGAGTGGGATGCACATGGAAAGTGTTCCCTTAATTTGATGAACCAAAGAAGTTATTTTCGCACTACCCTTGTCTTAAGTTACAAACCTATGGGTCTGTTTGATAAAACTGAAAATTAAGTACTGAAAATTAAGTGATGAATTTTAAGTACTGAAAATTTTAAGTGATTAAATTTACAATACAAAGAATAGTGTTTCAACTACTGAAATAGACTGCATTTAGTGATTATTTTCAGCAGAATTTTTTCACTTACAGTTTTTAGTGATTTTTTGGCTGCTTTTTCAATTAAGTGGTTATTATCAAACGCACTGAAAAAAATTAAGTGCTGAAAGTTTTTATTTTCACCACTTATTTGGATTATCAAACACACCCATAATCTCCTGAACATCCTCCAAGTAGCAGGCGGCGGGAGGGCTTTCAACAAAAATCAACTGTGCAGGAATATTAACTTCCATATTAGCAAGCATATCTGCACACTTGTTTCCTTTTTTTTTTTTTTTTTTACATGAATCGAACTTCCTTGGCATAGTTGCAGCAAGAGTCTTTGTATAAGACTTATACTTACATGGATGGCACGTAGCACATCATTGCATGGGTTTTGAATGAGAAGTAACCCCCAACTTCATGGCCACCAAAAATTCAACAATACTTATCATTGTAGTTGTGTCAATTCTAATAGTGACTTGCACCATACTTGCATCAACATATAGGATAAGGAGGTGAATTGCGCATGGGATTGTTGAACTTGAGTACCTACTAATAGAAATTATATAAATACCAATCGCATAGACTTTTAATCCCACTCTCACCTGTTACCGATAAGAGAGGATGAGCATCACTACCATCACTGTCAGCTTCATTATGTTTTTGATTTGTACATACAAATGATACAATGGCCAAATTCCTATTGTGAGTCCTAACTTCAAGCAGTTCTCAATTCATGGTTTGTGGGTAACAGATATTGTTAGATTATTTTAATATAAATATGTTACTTTTTTCAAGTATGTGATTATTTTAATCAACTTCAAATAGATATTCAAAACTTTTATAGACGTTAGAGCCACAGAATAATACATTTACTTTGATTTGAAGTTCATTTCATGATAATCAATGATTATTGGTTACGGTTTTACCCAACGGACCAAAACATTTTCTTGAAGGATTGTTTTTAAAACTTCAACAGTCAAAAGCCTTTATTGGCCATTAGTAATGGTGAGTATCAATTTTTTATAATAATAAAAAAAAGCACTTACAGAATCATTCTCAAAAAGAAGACATGTATGTATATATGTGCATATAGCTTCGTAAAAAAAAAGGAGCACAGTTTGCCATTTTTTTTTGTATCCTCAAGAAGAAGGTTTCTTCTAGTCCAAAATTTTTTTTGTATCCTCAAGAAGAAGGTTTCTTCTTGTCTAAAAAAATCTACAGAGGCTTATAAGATATATTTTATTTATTTAATTTGTATTAAGTTTGATTGGGTAAAGAAGACACTAGTGGGTGAGCTTCTTGCCTTGTCAAGTTGTGCAGACTCGATAGGCGTGCGGCAAGGGTGGCCGGGCTGTTGTATCTCGGAGACGGCGTGCAATTTTTCTACTGCACCGGTTTAATCCGTAGAGGGCGCGTATCGTCTCAAGAGAGCGAACCGCGCCTCATCTTGGTCACCCTTATTGGTGGAATTGGAATTTTTCTAATTGTATTCTCTAACAATTTGAAATGATACGATGGAGAATACCGGCGTTGGTTCTACTACTACTCCTAATGTTGGTTCTAAAGACCTCAACATGCCGTTCCGTTTCCGTGTGAGCATTTCAATTGGTGGAGGCAAAAAAAATCTTTTCTATCTCATGATCTTAAACATGAGATATATTCTCACCGAAAAGAAGCCAAAAGCAAAAGAAGACATGTCGGAGGAGGAGAAAACAACGCATGAAAAAGCTATTAGCAAGTGGGAGAAAGGTAATCTCTTTTGTAGAAATTATCTTCTAAATTGTCTTTCCGATGAGTTGTACGACTATTACGATCGTGTCTACTCTTCTGCAAAAAAGATATGGAAAACATTACATCAAAAATATGATGCTGAAGAAGCGGGTTCGAAAAAGTATACTTGTAGTCGATATTTCTGGTTTCAAATGGTGGGTGATAAATCGGTGGTGGCTCAAGCGCATGATCTCCAAATGCTCACCCATGAAGTTCAAGCCGAGGGGATTCGCGTAGACGAGCAAATGCAAGTTGCTGCTATCATCGACAAATTACCCGATGCTTGGAAGGAATTTGGCAAGGTTCTCAGGCACAAGCAAAATGAGTTCTCTGTTGAAAGTCTTATCACCCACTTGAGAGTTGAAGAGGAGGCAAGGAAGCAAGACAATACTGAGGTATTTAGTGGTGCAAATGCCACTAAGGTAAACTTGATTACTCCTAGTAATAACATGCCAAAGAACTTTGAGAAGAATAATGCTAGAATGAAACCATAGAAAAACAACATGAAATACAAGTCTAAGAGGAACCAACAATATAATGGGGCTAATTATAACCAAAGGATGAACCAAGGACACCCTCCAAGGCAAGCACCAAATAATTATCAAGGTAATCCCAAAAATTATGGTGTATGCTTTATATGTGGAAAGGAAGGACATAAAGCTAGAAATTGTTGTTACTGGGGTCGTCAGCCTGTTGGTCAGGCCAACGTCACCGAAGAGTCGCTTGTGGCTATGATTACCGATATAAACCATCTTAAAGGCAATGAAGGATGGTGGATTGATTCAGGTGCCTCTAGGCACGCATGCTTTGATAGAAATTGGATCAAATCCTATAGCCCCATGGATGATGGAAAAAATATATTGCTTGGTGATTCCCATACTACTCAAGTATTGGGTTCGGGAGAGGTCCAAATTGTGTTCACTCCTGGACATATGGTAAATCCAAATTGAATCCGATCAATATGTACTTTCAAAAAATGGCATGTTTGTTGGAAAAGGCTATGCTTGTGATGGCATGTTTAGCTTAACATTGAAATGAATAAAAAGTTTAATGTTTCTGTTTACATTGTTTCTTCTGTTAATGTTTGGCATGCTCGTTTATGTCATGTTAACAGTAAGTATGTAAAAAATATGAGTAACATAGGTTAAATTCCTAGGTTAAAAAATGAGTTTGAAAAATATGAATTTTGTAGTATAACAAAATTCACTAAAAAATCTTTTAAAAGTGTGGAAAGAAATTCAGAATTGCTAGAATTGGTTCATACCGATATTTGTGAATTTGAAGGAATATTGACCCGTGGTGGTAATAGATATTTTATAACTTTCATTGATGATTTTTCAAAATTTTGTTATGTTTATCTTATGAAGAATAAAAGTAAAGCTTTTGAAAAATTATTAATTTTCTTAGAGGAGGTTGAAAATCTTTTTGGTAAGAAAATTAAAAGGTTTAGAAGTGATAGAGGTTGAGAATATGACTCACTTGGTCTTAGAGATTATATTCAATCTTTGGGTATTGTTCATGAAATTACACCACCTTACTCTCCCTCATCTAACGGAGTAGCGGAGTGAAAAAATAGAACTTTAATAAACTTGATGAACGCAATGCTTGTTAGTTCAGGGGCTCATAAGAACCTATGGGATGATGCGGTCTTAACCGCTAATTATGTTTTAAATAGAGTACCACATAAACATACTTTAGTCACTACATATGAATTGTGGAAGGGTCATAAGCCCAATATTGATTATTTTATAATTTTGGGTTGCCTTGCTTATGTAAGGCTTACAGACCCACACCGTCCTAAACTTTGTAGTAAAGCATCGAGGTGTGCATTTTTAGGCTATGCATTGACTAGTAAGGCATATAGATTTCTGGACTTAGATAACAATGTTATTATTGAGTCTCTTAATGTCATCTTTCATAAAGATAAATTTCCTTTCAAATTTAAAAATAGTGGGGGTCAAAATATTGAAAATCGATTGGACCCTGGACTGTTCACATCTCGCCCAAGAGATGAGGATAATGATGATGATCAACTTAGAAGGAGTAAAAGATAGAACTGAAAAAGATTTTGGTTTTGATTATTATGTGTATAATGTGAATGGTGATCCTACTTCTTTAGAAGAAGCTTTAGTTTCACCCGACTCGGATTCTTGGAAAGAAGCCATTAACGATGAAATGGACTCCCTAAATTCTAATAAAACTTGGAAGTTAGTTGATCTCCTCCTGGGTTGTAAGAGGTGTAAATGGGTTTTAAGGAGAAAATTGAAACCGGATGAAAATATTGATAAATTCAAGGCTAGACTAGTAGCTAAAAGGTTTAAACAAAAAGGAGATATTGATTTCTTTGATACATTTTCTCCTGTTTCTAAAATCACCTATATTAGAATATTAATAGCAGTAGTTGCAGTTCAAAATCTGTTTATTCAATCAATGAAAATAAATGAAGAATAACATGGACAGGGTTTCAAGGAGAATTGACCTTGGGAATATTCCTCATTCAACCAATGTCAAGGTTAAAAAGAACAATGTTACACAGATTTACAAATCACGAGTACTGGCATATGGTTACAGGACCCAAACCCTCTATTCGGCCTTGCACAACACAGCCTTTGTCACATGTATAAGCCACAATACAAATTTGTCCAAAGACAGATGTGCGCATGTAGTTGACATCTCTAACTGCCTAGGACAATGCTACATCAATCAATGATATAAGGAAAATGTTGCAGAATAGTTGAGTCTTGATCAAGGCAGCCCATATATTGTTCCAGCCATGTAACTGCTGCTCTCAATCGCCGTAGATCTACTGCAACCACCCACGATTCCAACATCTAAATCTAATGCAATGCCGCCACATGGAAAAGTGGAAGTTAGAGAACACTTTCTAAGGTAGTTTCTGCCAATTCGCTCATCGAGAGAATTCCAGCTTCTTCCACATCAAACTGCTAGCAGATTTGTTCCCCCCAAAAAATTTGTAGCTCCTATTTTGTCCACTGAGAATACATCATTGTAGCTCCTATTTTCTCCACCCTGAATATATTATTGTAGCTCCTATTTTCTCCACCCTGAAAGTGTATTTTGCATACCAAAAAGAATAGAAAGGAAAATGAATTGAAAAAGTTGAGGTTTTTTAAGTATTGGTTTAATTTATGTGTGAAGACTCAATGAGCATATTTGGAAGAAAAGGATGACGTCTGAAAAACCATGTGACCAAATCATTTAGATGGCCTCCTCTTGTCCTTCCCAAGTAGTACTGTAAAGTCCTTCCCAAGTAGTATTGTAAAGTCCTAACGAGGGAATCTTTACGATCCAATCCTACTTCATGTTCAAGTTCGACAAACAATCATTCCCATGAAGCCAATATAATTTTGCTGGCTATAATCTCTCCTTAATTTCTCTGCATACCAAAAGTAAGTCTAGCATACAACCAGTTATGTTTTAATTGATTGAGAAGTTAATAATGAATACCACAAAAGTCAAAAAATATTTGTAATTAGATCTAAAATGTTGAGCAGCTCCACCTATGACCCACTATGACTATGTTATTCATGTCACTATGTAAACAAATTGTAAGCATATGAAGTGAAAGAAAGAGTTTTTGAAGGAGATAGATCTGTGACATAGAGTTTATGCAGAAATTGGTGAGTCAAACCAAAAGCTCTACTTAATACTCATCAACACCGAAATCTAAATATGGGTTAAGAAAAAAGTTGTTCTTGCTTCGGATTTTTTGTGCTCATTGCACATTAAAATGGAATAACCTCATTAATAATAGCACAACTAGGGTTTTAGGTGTTCAATTTGGGTATTAAAAAATTAGACATCATTCACTTTTCAAATTAGGGGTGAAGATGCAAATGAAGATGATGAAAATCATTATAACTCTGGATTACTGGATATGTCGGTCGAAAGTCGCCGGAATTGCCGAAGTTGTGTCCCTAACCGAGTCGGCTGTGATGAAGATGATAGAGATTTTGAACCCGGAGTTGAGGACGCAAGTGACTTCTCCAGATCTCTTGGGTTTGCTGTTCAGGAGAGGAGAGAGAAAGACAAGTTGAGATTTAGGTATTTCACTTCAAACATTTGGGTCTCAACATCTTGACCTGCCAAAACATTTGGGGAAGTAAAACAGTGGTCCCCACCCTTTAATTCGGTGCAACTTTTCGATAGATTTCTGTTGATGTAGCATTATTGATATATTTTGATCCTTACCTGTGTTAAGATTATATGTCTATACACACTATACTTATGTATCTCATTGTCCTATTAGTCTATATACATTGTGCAGTTGTACCATTAGACTTGGTGTACTAGTAGTACTAGTTCTACTTCTTCTTTACTTATTTAGGATTTGCAGAGAGAAGAGAAGAGAAAGGAAATAACTTTCTCTCACTCTCTCTCTCTTTTGGTAACTTAAGTGGGCACAGAAGAGAAGAAATGGAGAGAAAATAGCCCATTTTTGTTTCACTCCAAATCAGAAAGATTCTGGAGAGAAAATTAGGAAAACTTAATTAAACAATTTGTAAAAGACTACTATGTCCTTATATATTTTTGTACTTACAAAGTATCATTATTTAGAAGTGGGTGAAATAGAAAATTGATTCCAGGTACTTTCTTTTCTCCTCTCTTATGAAAGCTAAACAAACAAGAGAAATTTAAGTTTCTCTTCTCTCCTCTTCTTTCTATCCAAACGGGATGGAGACAACCCTCATTTCTCTTCTCTTCTCTTAATGAGTCTCTTCTCTTCTCTCCACTTCTCTCAATCCAAATGGAGTGTTACCCTATATAAAGGCTTCTCTATTGTAATGATCAACACACAACTCAATAGTATATCTTGGTATTACTCTCTTAACTCTCTCTCTCTCTCTCTCTCTCTCTCTCTAGTACTTTAACAACTTGGGTTATGGCAGGGCGCGCGCACACACACACACACGGCCATCCCAGCACACCCTAATCCCAAAGCCTAACAATGGCCCTCCAAGGCAAGCACCAAATAATTATCAAGGTAATCCCAAAAATTATGGTGTATGCTTTATATGTGGAAAGGAAGGACATAAAGCTAGAAATTGTCGTTACTGGGGTCGTCAGCCTGTTGGTCAGGCCAAAGTCACCGAAGAGCCGCTTGTGGCTATGATTACCGATATAAACCATCTTGAAGGCAATGAAGGGTGGTGGATTGATTCAGGTGCCTCTAGGCACGCGTGCTTTGATAGAAACTGGTTCAAATCCTATAGCCCCATGGATGATGGAAAAAATATATTGCTTGGTGATTCCCATACTACTCAAGTGTTGGGTTTGGGAGAGGTCCAAATTGTGTTCATTTCTGGACGTATGGTAACTCCAAATTGAATCTGATCAATATGTACTTTCAAAAAATGGTATGTTTGTTGGAAAAGGCCATGCTTGTGATGGCATGTTTAGCTTAACATTGAAATGAATAAAAAGTTTAATGTTTCTGTTTACATTGTTTCTTCTGTTAATGTTTGGCATGCTCGTTTATGTCATGTTAATAGTAAGTATGTAAAAAATATGAGTAACATAGGTTTAATATCTAGGTTAAAAAATGAGTTTGAAAAATGTGAGTTTTGTAGTATGACAAAATTCACTAGAAAATCTTTTAAAAGTGTGGAAAGAAATTCAGAATTGCTAGAATTGGTTCATACCGATATTTGTGAATTTGAAGGAATATTGACCCGTGGTGGTAATAGATATTTTATAACTTTCATTGATGATTTTTCAAAATTTTGTTATGTTTATCTTATGAAGAATAAAAGTAAAGCTTTTGAAAAATTATTAATTTTCTTAGAGGAGGTTGAAAATCTTTTTGGTAAGAAAATTAAAAGGTTTAGAAGTGATAGAGGTTGAGAATATGACTCACTTGGTCTTAGAGATTATATTCAATCTTTGGGTATTGTTCATGAAATTACACCATCTTACTCTCCCTCATCTAACGGAGTAGCGGAGAGAAAAAATAGAACTTTGATAAACTTGACGAACGTAATGCTTGTTAGTTCAGGGGCTCATAAGAACCTATGGGATGATGCGGTCTTACCCGCTAATTATATTTTAAATAGAGTACCACATAAACATACTTTAGTCACTCCATATGAATTGTGGAAGGGTCATAAGCCCAATATTGATTATTTTAGAACCTATGGGATGATACGGACCCACACCGTCCTAAACTTGGTAGTAGAGCATCGAGGTGTTGATTTTTAGGCTATGCATTGACTAGTAAGGCATATAGATTTCTGGACTTAGATAACAATGTTATTATTGAGTCTCTTAATGTCATCTTTCATAAAGATAAAATTCCTTTCAAATCTAAAAACAGTGGGGGTCAAAATATTGAAAATAGATTGGACCCTGGACTGTTCACATCTCGCCCAAGGGATGAGGATAATGATGATGATCAACTTAGAAGGAGTAAAAGATAGGACTGAAAAAGATTTTGGTTTTGATTATTAGGTGTATAATGTGAATGGTGTTCCTACTTCTTTAGAAGAAGCTTTAGTTTCACCCGACTCGGATTCTTGGAAAGAAGCCATTAACGATGAAATGGACTCCCTAAATTCTAATAAAACTTGGAAGTTAGTTGATCTCCCCCCGGGTTGTAAGAGGTGTAAATGAGTTTTAAGGAGAAAATTGAAACCGGATGAAAATATTGATAAATTCAAGGCTAGACTAGAAGCTAAAGGGTTTAAACAAAAAGGAGATATTGATTTCTTTGATACATTTTCTCCTGTTTCTAAAATCACCTATATTAGATTATTAATAGCAGTAGTTGCAGTTCAAAATCTGTTTATTCACCTAATGGATGTCAAAACTGCTTTTCTAAATGGTAATTTAGAAGAAGAGATCTACATGGATCAATCGGAAGGTTTTGTAATGCCGGTAATGAAAAAATAGTTTGTAAACTTTTGAAGTCCTTATATTGCTTGAAACAAGTTCCTAAACAGAGGCATGAAAAGTTTGATAATTGTTTAATTTCAAATGGGTTCAAAACAAATGAGAGTGATAAGTGTATATATTATCGATCTTTGGATAATGATCATGTGGTTATATGCTTGTATGTGGATGATCTTTTAATTTTTGTTACTAGCTTAAATATTATTCAAAATACAAAAATGCTACTTAGAAATAATTTTGATATCAAAGATCTTGGAGAAGCAAATATACTTCTTGGTATGCAAATTACTAGAACTTCGAATGGTATTTTTCTTGATCAATATCACTATGTTGAAAAGATTTTGCAAAAATGTAAATTTTTTTATAGAAAGACCATGAATTACTCTGTTTGATGCTAGTGTGCATTTATTTCTTACTGAAAATGAAAATGATATTTGTAATCAAAAGGAATATGCAAGTTTGAGGTATGCCACTGACTGTACTGGGCCTGATATTGCCTATGCAGTGGGAGTATTAGCAATGTTTACAAGTAAACTGAATATTGACCATTGGAATGCCATTGCTCATGTAATGAGGTACTTGAAAGGAACCATTAATTATGGTATACTGTATCAAAGGTTTCCCGCTGTACTCGAGGGGTACAGTAATCTGATTGGAACACTTTAGCAGGTGATTCATTGTCTACCACTGGTTATGTATTTTCATTGGGAGGTTGGGCTTTTGTAAATCGAAAAAACAATAAATAATAGCTAAATCAACAATGGAGGCTGAGCTTATTGCTCTTGCCTGAACCAGTGAAGAAGCTGGTTGGTTACGTGATTTGTTATCTAAAATTCCAATGTGGGAAAAACCAATACCACCCGTCTTAATTCATTGTGATAGTACTGCAACAATTGGTAGAGTACAAAATAAATTATTATAATGGGAAATCCAGATCCATAAGGAGAAAACATAGTACAGTGAGGTCCTATATCAATAATGGGACAATTGGAGTGAATTATGTCAGAATTGGTGATAATCTGGCAGATCCATTAACAAAAGCTCTAGCTAGAGAAAATAATTGGATAGCATCGAGGAGGATGGGCTAAAGCCCAAAGAATAATAAATCACCTATGAGGATACCCTACCTAGAACCAGAGATCCTGTGAATTAGGTTCAAAGGGAAGAATGAATCATAGAGTGATTTGATAGACATGCACAAAATTGAGTTTTCACTCATTGTCTATCCCTATGGTGCGTGTGCATGAAACTCATGATGTGTATAAGGTTGAGTTGTTTACAACTCTTAATGAGTTCTATAGCCATTATTGGTGGGTTGTTAGAGTCATGAGAACATTCTTGATCGACTCACCTATTTGAGTGTGGAAGTAGGGCCACTTCCTATGAGAATGGGGCTAATTCTCTAAAGCTCTCAAGAAGTCGGGATCTAGCACAAGGCCATTAACGTGCTAGTTTTGAAGCTTGGATTAGAGTGCTGAAAAAATCATGTGTGTGACGCAATGTCTTTCCCCAAAGCAGTCATAGTTCAAAAATGTTGTCACTATTGACTCTGGAGCAAGATTTGTTAAACACTAAGTAGGGGTTCAAGCCATTAGCACCCTTATTATGCATAATTTTTTTTTTATCTTTACCCAATATATGAGTATTAATATTTTTATTAAAATAAGTGGGGGAATGTTAGATTATTTTAATATAAATATGTTACTTTTTTCAAGTATGTGGTTATTTTAATCACCTTCAAATAGATATTCAAAGCCTTTATAGACGTTAGAGCCACATAATAATACATTTACTTTGAATTGAAGTTCATTTCATAATCAATGATTATTGATTACTGTTTTATCCAATGGACCAAAACATTTTCTTGAAGGATTGTTTTTAAAACTTCAGCAGTCATAAGCCTTTATTGGCCATTACTGGTGAGTATCATTTCAAAAAAAAAAAAAAAAAGCATTTACAGAATCATTCTAAAAAAGAAGACATGTACTCCGTATGTATATATATGCATATAGCTTCGTAAAAAAGAGGACCACTGTTTGCCATTTTTTTTTTGTATCCTCAAGAAGAAGGTTTCTTCTAGTCCACAAAAATCTAAAGATACTCATAAGATATATTTTATTTATTTAATTTGTATTAAGTTTGATTGGGTAAAGAAGGCACTAGTGAGTGAGCTTCTTGTCTTGTCAAGTTGTGCAGACTCGAAGGCGTACGGCAAACAAGGGTGGCCGGGCTATTGTATCTTGGAGACGGCGTGCCATTTTCCTACTGTTTGCACCCAAAAAATACATTTTTTAGATTCAAAATTTGTACAAGGCCGATTGGAATTTTTAATCGGACTCACAAGACCGATTGCAAAAATTAAGCGTCAAGTGACTGGTTCAAAGTTGGTAAGGCCAAACGAGTTTCAAAATCAGACTAACTGCGATCGGACAGATCACATATTTGGACGGACTACATTCAATCGGGCAGGAACTCATCAGCCCGATTAAGTTATTGTCATCATTGGTTGACAGCACAGCACGTGGGTGGACCACCTTAATTTAATGATATGATCACCTTGTTGACCATTACATAATTTTGGTAATGGGATTTACACAATTTATTCGGACTGATCAACTATTTGATAGTCAATCGGATTCAGCTTTGGTTGGCCAAATTGTTCATCCGGCCATGATGAATTAAGCTACAGTGTTTAGCCTTGCATTTAATGTCTTGACTATTTGAGATTGGAATAGTAACAAAGGGGCCCGCCGATTACTTCAATGCTAAAGGAAATGCTTTTCATCGGGCTTATCAATTGTTTGTATTTATAAGAATGGTGGCCACGCGTCATTTGGCCTAAACCTCATCTAGATCTACCAAATTCACGTGGTGGGCCACATGCTCATTTTGACATAATTCAGCCACATTGTTTGGCTTTCCATTTAATACTTCTGGCCATTCTTAAGTCAACCACCAATTTGATTCCTCTAGTGGTTCAGTCCAACGCAGTTTAGATGGCATATAAAGGAATATGCACAAGGCTTTTAGATGGAAGACACTGTTAGAAGCTGTTAATTTTGGATGTTTTACGAGGTGCACAATGTTTGAAATTCATATATAAAGGATAACATATGGTTTTTAGGAATATGTTGGAGGCGGAAGAATTGTGAAATCAGTTATTGACATATAGGTGTTTTTTGTTCTTCCTTTTTTGGCTATGTTTATGTACTCATTGAGATTCTGTGTGCTGCCGTCATTGGCAGACCGGAAGCATACTCTTGATAATTTAGTTCGGAGATGATATAATTTACTACTGAACAAGGATACCTAGGCACTACCGCTATTAGTGTGTTTGGGGTCAAATAGTTGGTATTTGCTTTAATGGAGCACATATGTAAAGAATGACCCAACTTATTGTCATTTCTCTTGAGGAAATTAATTGCCAAATGGAAAGAGGAGTCTGAGATTTTGCTTTAATATATTCTAGCAGCTGTTACAAGAAAATATCAGGAATGAGATAGCGTGTTTAGTCATGCAGAAGAACAATATTACTTAGTTTATGTAAGAAGTCATGCAGGTCTTCTACAAAAAGTTGGATGACAGACATACTTGCTTGATTTGGATATCAATCCGTTTTAAGTTGCTTCCAAAAGAGTTGTTGCATACTTGAATCTATTAGCGTCCAATTTGGATCACTTTTTAGTTTTCATGAGTTCCAAAATTCATTTATTTAGGTGCATATGAATATGTTCTGGAAAACGATAAAGAGCCTATTTTGACTATATTGCTCTGTCTTTACAGGAGCCCGCTGTGTTGCAACTCTGTTGCATGAGATGAAGCGTTAGGACTATTCCCGTTATTAAAGGAGCAACACAGAGACAATTGGATGATATATATATATATATTTTTATTTGTAAAATTCATTTTAACCAACAACTAGATTGAATGATCTCTATCACTTGTACTATAAACTTGAAGTAATTTTCTTGATTTTTTTATTATAATTTTTTAATATAGATTGAGCTTGTATTTATTATGGTTTGAAGGTTTGAATTTGAGCTTGTTATATGTTTATATTAAATGCGATGTGGCTATGATGTAAATTAGGTGCAAATAAAATTGGGGAGCATATTTTAGTATTTATGTTTTTCATATTTAAAAAAATTACTAACGGATAATTTCCGTTAGTATTGTTACAAATGTGTTATAAAACCAAATTACTAATAGTTTATATCCGTTAATAATTGTCTCAAAAGTATTAGAAACTGTCATATTACAAACCGTTAGTAATAAAATTACTAATGGTAAATATCCATTACGCAATTCCGTTAGTATTTTGTATACAAAAGTGTTAGAAAATAAACCGTTAGAATAAATATTACTAATGGAATATTTTCATTAGGAATAATAATTACTAACAGTAAATTACTATTAGTAAACATATTACTAACGGTAAATTACCGTTAGTAAAAATAATTTTCCTAACGGAAAATTACCGTTAGAAATTCCGTTAGAATTATTAGCCACATTTTATTCCTAACGGTAAAAGTCTGTTAGTAATAGTTTTACTAACGGTAAATTTCAGTTAGTAATGTGCCCTTTTGGTGTAGTGGTTTCGGCTGAAGACCCTTTTGAGGCTATAATCAAGATAGCTCATCGAATCGAACGTGCATGGGAGGATTTTCCAAAGGTCGTTTGTGAGCAATTGAAAGTCAAAGGGATAAATTTTTTAAGGCTAAACAATCCTGTATTGGCCATAGACCCTCCCATTGATGAGGAGGACAACGTAGAAGACCCCCTTGTTGACGAAGAAATCGGCAATGAAGTGCTCGGGGGGCAAGCTTCGCAGAGACCGATTGAAACTAATTCAGTCCATAAAGCTTTTGAACATATTCCTTTGAGGAAGTTAATCCTCAAGGAGTTGTTTAATTTTTTCGGTTTAGTAATAGTGACCAATTATTATTTTTATTTTAAGCCAATTAATTATTTAGCTTGGGTTGATTTACATCCACGATGGCTTTATGGATGTCACCAAAGATTAACTATTATTTGGTGGTTGTTTCTGTAACAATGGTACTATAGAGGAATACTGAGAAGTGCTAAAGTCCGAGACTGAACAAAATAAGAGTTCAGACTGAGACACCAGGCCGAAAGAGAAAAAATAAAAAAAAGAGAGAGTAAACGGACTGCTACAAATTGTGTTGCCCGAAGCTGCGAGTCTGTACACCAATTGTTAATGCACCTGTAGACATTAAAGTTTTGGTAATTATTTAATTACCAATTGATTAATTAATAATTAATTTATTTTAATTATTACAATTAGTCAAAATCAAGAAGTCAAAATTATTTCAAATGTGGGCCCTACAAGATACAAGTGGACCAATTTATTTGTGACATGTGTCATATACACCACATGAAATCATATAAATAATGGTCTCTAAAGTGGTGACACGTGTCAAAATCTCAAGGGAGGACTTCAAATCCATGGTTAGGATGTATTGAGTCACCAATTAAAACTCTATACCCTAAGCCTATAAATAGGGGTCTCTACCCATGTAGAAAGGATCTTGGAACCTTTCAACAAGTTGAGATTTCTCCATAAAAAATTGAGAGCTCTCTCTTACATTCAAGTAACTCCAAGCCTTTCTGAAGAACAAACATACATACAGTTTGTTGTTCTTCAGATTTAAATCAAGTTTGTTTAATCCGTTCTTCGAGAAGTTGAAGAAAGATTAATCGCTCGTTTGTTCGAGATCAAGCCCCCGGCCCTCGTTCAAGCTTCCCTTCAGTTCCATCCATTGAGAAGATTTGAAGGACAAGTCTAGTTCAAGAACAAGCTTCAGAAGCCCTTGAATCGTGAACAATCAAGGAGATCGAATCAAAGGAATTGTCTTTTCGTTGTAAAAGAATATCTACAGAGATTGTACTCATATTTTTTGAAATCAATAAAATCATATTTGTTCCTCAATTTTCTCGTTATTTCTATACTTGAATTTTGTTGCGTACAAATTTCTGGCATGCCCGGTGGGACGTCTCTGCTTTTCATCTCTTTCTCCTACATCAAAGTATCAAAATCCTACTCTAGCAACATTCAATGGCATCTAAGAAGGTTCAACTTCCCAAAGATACCAAGAGTAGTGGCAAGAACATTGTTACTACAAGTAGCAATAGTAACTCCTCTGCGAAGAGCATCAATAGCGTCTCCTCAGGGCCATTCACCCGTAGCAAAACAAAAGTTGCTACCTCTGCTGGTGGTCAAGTCACTTCGGTGAAATTAACACAAGTGAAGGCCCGCGCGGTTAACACTGATCCTATAGGGACTGTAGATCATATGCACGGAAGCATATGAGTCGGGTTTAGGTCACTTACCTAGCGGAATAACCCGACGGATCGCCAAACGGTGTTGTTACAAGCCCGACGCCTTCACCCACGAACAGCTGCTCCATGTTGCCTCCGTGTACTCTCTTATGCATCGCCTAGGTCGTGAAGATCACTACTAGAGCGGTCCTCGTATGTATCACGTGCTAAATCCCATGGCTCCTTTGGTGATGGCCAAGAGAGAGATGAACCGTAGGAGAGAGAGAGAGAGAGAGAGAGAGAGAGAGAGAGAGAGAGAGAGAGAGAGAGAGAGAGAGAGAGGCTACTGTGATGTTAGGGGATGGTCAAATATGTTGTGTTTATATCATATATATATACACACACATAATATCCAAACCCTAGGGCTCCAAGAGCCATGGCCCATTGGACCCGGTCCAATGTATGTGGGTGCCCGTATGGCCCACATATTTCTTACATCTCCCACTCACCCACATAGGGCTAGTCCTAAGACCAATCTCTCGAAACAGAACTTCTCATCTCTTCATACAGGGAAATAGAACGTGCGACCTTACGAAAAGAAAGTACAGCGACAGGAGTGAAATGCCAAATCATCACCATAACCAGCAAGACACATCACTCGGAAGCTTCTCGTGTATGCCTTAGACGATTCAACCACACCGGACACAGCATTCTCAATCCCTCGGTGAAAAGAATTGCTGCACCACCTCAATGTAATGCACTCATGACATATCAGTAACAAATTACGATTGTCGCAGGCCTGCTAATGAGTCACAAAAACATGGTGTGTTATTGAATTGTCTTCCCTGAGTCCACATATCAATCCGACTAACTTGACCGCTTGCCCAGACACGCCCCATAGAACGGAATTGTCTCGTCGTCCTAGGATAGCATGCTAAAGTAACTGTCATCAAGCGTCCTCTTCATGACATAGTCTCAAGTCGTGAAGGCAACCAGTTTGTAGGATAACCAATGTCTTGGATATGCTACATGGCTCACACAACAATGAAGAGGAATCCATTCACTGCTCCACAATCGATCGCGAAAGCACATACAGTATGAAATGTATGCTATGGCGTTCTTCCATAAAAATGGGCATGTCACTCTGTGTCTGGAAAAACAAGTAACGCCATACGAATCTTAGTCTAGACGTTACACAAAACGTCTAACCTGAGTCTCCCAGCACAGTCGCTCCTCTTAGCGCCCGTCTGAAAACTCACATTCGGCTGTAAACAGGCTACATAGAGTCGTGGGATATCTCTATGTTCGACCAAGTATAAGGTCTCATCTTAGATCCATCTAAGGCGACATATAGAAATAATAGGGTTTATATCTAGCTCGCTGTTCTTATACTGCGTAGATATAAGTTTTCAAGCTCGCTTTCTAAGCGCTATGGACACACATGTCCTAGCTAGCTATCTAAGCGCCATGAACACAAATGTCTCATCTTGCTCGCCATCTAAGCGCCGTAGACACGCATGTCCTACTTCGCTATCTCGGCGCCAAGGTGAATCACCCGTGTGAGCAGGTCGATTCAAGCCCGGTGACATATACGAAATGTGCATTCGTTCCACTTATAACAAATATATATATGGAAACCAACTAGTTTATAAAAACTTGAATAATAATGTCAATATCACAATAAAATGTCTAAGCACATCAAATCCCCAATTGGAGATATGCCTTAAGACAACTTCCCTTTGCGCAAACCACATCTCAAATGTGACACGTGCTAGAATGGTTTTTGAAATCTTTTGCATATGCTCAAGCTTACGTGCTATCATCTTTGATGAACACAACCTCATCACTATGAGATAAAGAGCCTAGCCATTGCAAAAAACTCTTCAACCAAAACAGCTTCTCTTACAACTGCAGAGCACACCACATATTTTACTTCCATCGTGGACAGCATAAGGCAAGGTCCACAGTACTCCTGTGAATATATCGCAAGATACTCTTCACTACTCTCTAGTGACAGGACCATGGTTGCTACGACAACGACTAATTAAACCAACCACATAGCAGACATCTGACCGAGTACACACATTAGCGTACTTCAGATTCCCTATTGCGGACGGATATGGCAAACTGGACATTTGTTTCCTCTTCTCATTATTCTTAAGACATTGATCTAAGGTCAAGGTGAGTCCCCCAAAAATGGGATGTCTATGGGTTTTCAGTTTTTCATGTGAAAATGTTCAAGAACCTACATCTTGTAAGTCCCTCGAGACAAACAGAGGAGCTTCTGAGAACAATATCTCACAGTCTAAACTTCCAACACATAGTTGGAATCACCCATGTCCTCAATCTCAAACTGAGAGGACAACCACTCTCAAGCGGCGACAATGGAACTCATCTCATTCCCAGCTAAAATGATGTCATCAACATATAAAGAATTAAAACACTTTCCTTGGACCATTTAATGTGCACACATTGTACCACTGCCTAGACGATTTGAGAAAATAAATAGATCGTTTGAGACAGCACACTTTTGCGCTCATTCCCTTTGGTCACAACATCAATGGGATGATCCATATTTATCTCGTCGTCTTGTTCTCCATTGAGAAAAGGACAGTTTAAACATCCAACTAAAAAGGTTCAAAAACTAAATATGCGACAATTGCTAGGATAAGGCGAATGGAGTCAGATCTCACCCTTTGGGAGAACATGTTTCCATGGTCTATACCCTCTCTAGGTACAAACTATTGCCACAAGGCGTGCCTAATACTTGTCAATTGAACCATCTGCCTTGCGCTAGATTTTGAAAACACACTTGTCTCCAATCATCTTACGCACAAGCGGATTGTCAACTAACTCCCAGACCTTATTCGCATCCATAGAACTCATCTCATCTAGCATAGCAACTATCCACTCAGCTTCAACAGACGAAGAAAAACGCTTCAACAAAAAAAAGCAGACTCATCCTCATCCACTTGTGCACACATTTGCACACATATGAAAATGTCTTCCTCAATTTCAAAATAGCGATAGAGACCTTATTCCTCATCACCACACAGTGTACTACCTGAGAATCTTGAGTGCCTAGTGGTGCACTCCCACTATCTAGTACACTCCCACTAGCGTCTAGCGGTGTACTCCCACTCGGTTGGAGACTAGTACCATTTTACAGCGATTATTGGATGTGGATTCTCAATCTCCCCACCCTCGCTTAAAGATGGTATGTTGTCTTCAACATCCTCCAACTCATAGAGGTCAAGATATCTCTTAGTAATACAAATCTGGGGAAGTCATTTTCAATATCATGTGGTACCATTTCTGTCATTCCTATACCCGTTTGTTCTTTATACGTAACATAGGCTGTCGAGCTATTAGCATTCCTTATATAGGTATGCTTTCTAGCTCTCGAGCGTAGTTTCTCGCACTTATGCGAGGTATAGTGAACATGGCCTCCTGAGCTCCACGGGCGCAAATGCTCCGAAATGAGCTTTCCGCTTTCCACAGCTCATAAGAGGGTAGAAGGAATTGAATGAGGAGAGGCACTCTAGTATGTAGGCAGCAATCAAGAGTACATCCTCCCAAAACAACTTTGGGAGGTTGACTTGCGCCATCATAGTCCTAGCCATATCTAGGAATGTCTTATTCCTTCTTTCTGCAACACTATTTTGTTGCGGAGTTTCTAGAACAGAAAGTTGTCAGCGTATCCCCTTTTTCCTCACACAATTCCCAGAACTGATTAGATAACCACCCGCGATCCTCACATCGCGCGAAATCATCTATAAAAGTGAGAAAATAAGAGGCGCCATGACGTGCCTTTACAATCATAGGTCCACAGATATCTGAGTGAACTAGTTCTAATGCTTGAGTAGCTCTAATAGCCTCTCTAAAAGGCTTTCAACATGCTTTGCCAACTAAGCAAGACTCACACATAAGCAGGTCAACCTCAGCGAGTGGGCCAAAAGGGATTCTCGAACTAATCAAGTTATCCTATTACATCCTATGCGTTCAAGTCCAGCATGTTATGTCTCAGAACAAATGAATAATAGAGGAAACTAGAATTATATAAAACAACTCTTAAATAGTTATCCTTAGATAACCATGTCCTAGTAACACTACCACCAAAAAGTATCCATCCTATTAATACCGAACTGGAGAACACCTTCGATTGCGCTCTCCCACCTTGTTAGCCTTGGGCGCAAACTTGCTGGCCCCACCCTGCCTCCAGGCAGGTTTACCCTTACCATTGCGTTTAGGCCCACTGGCCTTGCACTTACTTCCACTTATGGAAGTAGTGGTCAAGAGTATAGCTATACAGTTCGCCTCACCTTTTTGGCGCTCCGTATTCAGCTCAACATGTCAGAAAATGTCAAAACCCAAAAATTTAACATTTCCGTTGTGGATCATGATTTGTTTTCTATGGACCCGCGAATCAGACAAATAACTAATCATAGCCTGAAACTGCAATTCGCCAGTAAAGATGTTCCGAGTATTCTGAAATCACGAATCATACCTGTCATCGACCTTAGATGTCCAGTCATCGTGTACTTGGAACGTTTCCTTCACTTTCCTGAACTTCATAACTAGATGCTCAATCTAGTAGTGAATGTGCCATCGAAAACAAATTTGAGCTGATCTCATAATACCTTGGCTATTGGGTAGTATATATACTTCCCAACAAGATCATGGTGCATGCTGCTTATCATAAAGCGCGTGCTATGATCCTTCTCGAGCCAAGTATTATAGGCTATTAAGGTTATAATGATATTGGGCCGGAGGCCCATTATTCGGTTTAATGGGTTGGACCATAGAATAAGCCTAAAGCCCATAAGTTCTTACTCATTCTATCGGTGTGTTACTTTGCAGTGCCATATTACAAAAATTAGTCCCTTTTAAACTTGTTACTTTTATAAAGATCGACAAAGTGTGGTTTGGAAAACATTTGTTTTTGTGAATCCAAAAAAAATTGAAGAATATTATTTGAGAACATGCGCAAGGGGTTGACATTATTATTTGCACATTTCATAAGGTTTGTTTTAAAATCCAATTACAAATGAGTTTTCCCCTTTCTACAATTTAAGACCAAAAAATTCGCTGTTGCTCATTGATCAAATCTTAATTTTGTAAATCAAGAAAAACTTTTTATAATTGATTTTTCTAAACAAACATCAATTAGATGGTACAATTACCTATCTAAGATCATCCACAGTAATATTAAGTGCGCCATACAACAAAAATGCGCATGGACCCCCACGTGGGTCCGAATTGACAACTTAGAGCTCATGTTAAGGTAATTCAAGTGTATGATGTATGAACAAAGAAAACCATCCCTTTACAAGTAGGCTTTTCCAATACAAGAAATAAAACCCTCGTCCTCACATTACATTTATAGCCCATAAAAAATAGGGATGCTTTGTTCATAAACATATACAAGAACAGCCTTAAACATACATCGTGAGAGCACAAGCTCTATAAATTGTCAATTATTGTCCATTCATTTAAGCCAGATTAAAATGTATTAATCACACACATCAAGCACTCATGTGGTCTTATTAAAAAAAATGAATGGACTCATCCTTCACTCCACTTAAGGAGGAGGAATTAGAGGCCATAGGGTCAACCAATCACAAACAGCAGTAATTAAACGTGACCAATAATGCAATGAGCCTCTATAATAATAAAATGTGCAATAAAATGATTATTGCACAGCCCGAATAGCTCCCATAAGCTAGGTAAAATCAATGAAAAAATCCAGAATTTTTCATTAATTTTAACCCAATTTTAGGTCTTAAAACATAATTTAAAACCAATTTATTAAGGGCCCTTTAAATTAACAATTAATTTAAAACCTTATGGAAAGTGTAATTAATTGAAAAACAAAATTTTCATTATATATAAAAATTTCCGGAATTTCACCAAGGCCCAAAAAACATTTTGAATCAATTTAACGAAATAAATTGATTTAGTTAAACAAAATTAACTATGAGCAACAAAGTTCCTAAAAATACAAAAATTTCAAGGAATTTGTTCTCCAAAGATTTTAAGTGGTCTAATATGGTGTTCTAAACACCCCATATTAATTTCAAAAATTAATAATCTATTTTGGCTATTTTCAGCAATTAAATAAATGCCCATATGCATAAATTTTATGCTCTAAAATACCAAAAAAATGAGATAATTCATAAAATTTTCTCAAGTCTCCAATTAGTGTACAACGCACACTAGACATTAAATTCAAGAATTAACAACTTTAATTGGTTATATTTTAAGCAATTAATATTGCATACTCAACACAACATATATCCTCTAAAATACGTCCCAAAGAGCGAGAAAATACACTAAAATAATTTTCTTAAGCTATCACTAGTGTTCTAAACACATTGTGTTAATTCTTTGAACTAATAATCAATAAAAAATATTTTAAGCAATTTAATATGTGTACAAAAACACACAATTATATGCTCTAAAATATTAATATGATTGAGATAATTTATCAAAAATTACCTGTGGGTCCCACAAAATTTTACATGGTCTTAAAACAGTGTTCCTTATGTCCCATATTAATTACAAAAATTAATAATGTATTATGGCTATTTTAAGCAATTAAATAAATATCCATAAACATTAATTATATGCTCTAAAATACCATAAATACATGATAATTTACTCAAAAATTATCCTAGAGTCCCAAACAGTGTACTAAACACTGAGAAATAATATTCAATAATATTAATTTTCTAAATTTTAAACTAATTTAAAACTCAAAATTTTTTTTTTTTTTAAACAAGTGGCCGACTATTTTATCAAATAAAAAATATGTACATGGACCTTTAATAAGATCTCTTAGTACACGTGCCACTATTTAGGGCTAGTTTGGCTGTGGCTTATAAAAACCTTTGAACATTTTTGAAGAATTGCCAAAACAAAGCATTAATACCCATGATATGTAACAAAATGCACTAAATTAAGGAGGTGTACATATCATGTGAATACTACGTGGTGGTCCACACGCACTGCCATCTGTGATTGGTCCTCACCAAATGCTACTATACACCTTCTTCATTCAACAGAGAAAAAAAAACACAGCCAGCAGCCTAAGCAGCGCGATGTCGACTTTTCGAGGTTATTAATTACGACTTTGTTTGAGATCAAAAATTCTTGAATTATATCCCATTGGAAAGCTTATGCAACATAAATTAATAACATGTTAAAAAACAGATTTGAAAATATCATCAATAGTCCAAAAAAAACAGCATAAAGTTTCTGAAATTTTCATGGTTTTATAGATCCAGAAAATTAGGGTTTGATATATCTCACTCGTTTGAGATACTCAGTCCATGAGACTTTAGGGGGGGACTCTAGGGACCATAAGGAACACATCCATGTTAAAAAATCGGACCTCTATTGGAGTTTGGTACTAGACCCACTTGAAAATCAAAAATTTCAAAGTTTTTGATAAAAGCTTGAAAACACAACAATGGCAGATTCGGTTTGGGCAGATTTACGGGCGAATCAACACCTACAGGCTCTGATACCAATGTAGATCATATGCACGCAAGCATATGAGTCGGGTTTAGGTCACTTACCTAGCGGAATAACCCGACGGATCGCCAAACGGTGTTGTTACAAGCCCGACGCCTTCACCCACGAACAGCTGCTCCATGTTGCCTCCGTGTACTCTCTTATGCATCGCCTAGGTCGTGAAGATCACTACTAGAGCGGTCCTCGTACGTATCACGTGCTAAATCCCATGGCTCCTTTGGTGATGGCCAAGAGAGAGATGAACCGTAGGGAGAGAGAGAGAGAGAGAGAGAGAGAGAGAGAGAGAGAGAGAGAGAGAGAGAGAGGCTACTGTGATGTTAGGGGATGGTCAAATATGTTGTGTTTATATCATATATATATACACACACATAATATCCAAACCCTAGGGCTCCAAGAGCCATGGCCCATTGGACCCGGTCCAATGTATGTGGGTGCCCGTATGGCCCACATATTTCTTACAGGGACAAAACGGATGACATGTTGCAGCCCAAGAAACTTCCAATTGTTACAAAGGATGATACCGCGAAGAACTTGTCAGCATGTTCATCTCGCTCGATCTCAGATGCTGAATCAGACTCAGATTCGTCCTTAGGGTCATCTCCAAGTAGCCTGAAAAAGTCTACTTCCCCAAAGCGTACAAACTCTAATACGTCTTCCTACACAATGGAGATGCCGGTCATGATGACCAATACAACTTCAATCGAAGAGCAACTAGCTACAATGGCTCGTGCAATTGAACAACTTACGAAGACTGTTGAAGAAAAGGACTTACAAATAGCTTCTTTGATGAACAAGTTGGAGGGTCAAAACATAGGGGAGTCAAGCCAAAGCCTGAAACACCCTCTTGGATTTACACCTCCAATTACATCCACAACGGATGACCAACAGGTGCCGCCTACTAAATGAGAGGGAGAGCAAATTGCTACCTCAACATCCGTTGGTGCGTTATCTGTCCTACAGCTCCATGACATGATAACAAATACAATAAGATCACAATATGGCGGCGCTCCTCAAAGTAATCTCATGTATTCAAAGCCTTACACGAAAAGGATTGACGACATGAGGATGCCTGCGGGGTACCAACCTTCTAAGTTCCAATAGTTCGATGGAAAGGGAAACCCTAAGCAACATGTCGCCCACTTTGTTGAAACATGCAACAACGCTAGAACTGAAGGGGATCTTTTCGTCAAGCAGTTTGTCCGCACCCTTAAAGGCAATGCTTTTGATTGGTACACCGACTTGGAGTCACAATCAATTGATAGTTGGGAACAGATGGAGCGAGAATTTCTGAATCGTTTTTACAGCACTCGTCGCATGTTCAGCATGATCGAGCTCACCAGTACCAAGCAATGGAAAGACGAACCCGTGGTGGACTTTATCAATCGATGGAGGTCACTTAGTCTAGACTGTAAAGACCGACTCACTGAAGTGTCTGCCGTCAAGATGTGTATGCAAGGTATGCACTGGGGCCTTCTTTATATTCTCCAAGGTATAAAACCACGTACCTTTGAAGAACTGGTGACACGTGCGCATGAAATGGAAATTATCATTGCTAATCATGGTGGCAAGAATCCTCCCGATGTAGAACAACGTAAGGATGTGAAAGAAGTGAAGAGGAGTGACAAGATGGCCAGGACCGCAGCAAAAGGGTCTATGGTAGTGAATACTGTTCCCGTAAAAATCCCCTCAAAGGATAAAATGGAAGCAGTAACGAAAGAAGTCCAACCCCGTGAAAGTCAGAAGCAACGATCAACGCTCAAAGAGTTGCAGGAAAAGGAGTACCCTTTTCCAGATGCTGACGTACCAGGCATATTGGAGTACTTTCTCGAGAAGAAGGTGATTCAACTCCCATAATGCAAACGACCTAATGAGATGGGACGTGTGAATGACCTAAAATATTGCAAATATCATCGCATTGTCGGTCATCCCATTGAAAAGTGCTTTATTATCAAGGAGGTTATCATGAATTTGGCTAAAGAAGGCAAAATCCTGTTGGACACAGAAGAAGTAGCAGCGTCAAATCATGCCACTGACGTTTCTCAGCCTCCAAATAACGCACATATGCAATCTTCTCAAAAACGATCTTCATCCTCTGCACCGGGGGCAGGTATCAAGTCAATCCAGTTCGGATCTTTTGAGCCAGTGCAAATTCAACTATTACCAGAATACCAGCTGAACTGTCCTGTCTTTCATAAAGAATCATCAAAAGAAGACGATGAAGGATGGATCCTTGTTACAAGGAAAAAGGCGCGAAAGCAACGAGTACTCTTACAGCCCACTGTTAATGCAAATAGAGTGCTTCAAAAGAGAAATACCTTTTAGCGACCCAAGAAGAATAACAAGAAGCAATGGGTAAAACGTGAGATACACATTGATGATGTGTTACAGCAGCTGCCAAGTTTGGCTACTTTATGGGAATATTTTCCTAAGGGTTATTTCAATGATAACCTTGTTGTGACAACTTATGCAATTTCTACTCAAGAAGCCGATACTGAAGATGATTCTGAAAATGAGCAGATGCAAACTTCTAGTATCGATGTTGCGCAAGCAAATGAACAAGTTGAAGTGTCAAAGGCACTTCAAGGTTTACCAGCAAAGTTTAGTCTTCACGAGGCCTCACAATTTCCACAACAGGTGTGGTCTGCGCTAGTTCAAGTGCTATAAGAACCAAACAAACATGCTGCCATTATTAGTAAACTCCACGATGATAGTGTTAGTTCGAGCACTTGTGGGTCTTGCTGTGCAGCAATTACTTTCACTGATGAGGACCTGCAATTAGGGTCAAAAGTTCATAATCGACCACTTTTTGTTTCGGGTTTCATAAGAGAACAAAATTGTTAATCGCATTCTCATTGAAGGAGGATTAGCGGTAAATATCATACCAAAATTCATCATGAAACGCCTTGGTATTACGATCAACGAATTATCTTCTAGTCGTCTTATCATACAAGGATTTAACCAAGGAGGCCAACGAGCAATTGGAATGATTCGTGTCGCTCTCACAGTTGGAGAATTAAAGGCAGACACTTTATTTCACGTGATTGATGCAAAGACATCATATAACCTGTTATTGGGCCGACCTTAGACCCATTAGAATGGAATCATCCCGTCGACTCTTCATCAATGCTTGAAGTTCAATAAAGGTGGCGTAAAGATAGTGATAGGAGATATGAAGCCATTTACTGATGCCAAAGCTTACTTTGCTGATGCAAAGTTTTACATCGATACTGATACTGATGCACCATCAGAGGCTCTTTCCATAAAAACTTCTTTAAAAGGAAATGGCGAGTACAAAAAAGATAAACACGTAGAAGTTCCTCTCACTGACATTACGGCAAACGAGAGTGATGAGCTTTCAAAGGTTGTTCTGCCTCAAAAGCTGGAATCATCGGTGAATGTCAAGAACTCATCACCGATTTTCAAGTTTGTGCTATTGTCTTGCCGCAAAGAAGGAGAGTCACCTTTCATTGAATTCTCTAAAGATGAGAAAGCAAAAAGAAAATCTCTCATAGGAGCAAAGCCAGAAGATATACACTTTATAAAAGAAAGTTTAACCATTCCGCTTACCAAGGTTGAAGGAGATGATTCATTGAAAACTCCTTTAAAAGGGTTTGTTAAACCATCTGGAATAGCGACAGAATATGGAGCACTCCCTGACAAAAGAACAATTGAAGGGTTTGATCCAAAAGCGTATAAGTTAATGGCAAAGTCGGGATATGATTTCTCGAATCCTACACCCCTTGGAGTCCTTAACCCCCAATCTACAGGAGATAAGGTGCATGGTCTCACCGAAACTCAAAATAAGCTGAGGCAACAAGGACACATGATTACCCTACCCAAAACTGGTCTAGGATTCACTCCTGATGAACCTATTCATATTCCAGTCAGAAGGAAAAGCAAGAAAGCAAATGTCCAGTACATTACGGTAGAAGAAATTGATGACGGAAAAAATTCGCAACTTACTTCTCGTGTTTCGGTGTTTGACCGCATTGGAACATCATCTTCACGTGCTTCCGTCTTTGAGAGGTTGGGTGATTGTGTACCTAATGAAAATCGTTCATTCCCTCGTGCAAGACTCATGCCTCGTACTTCTGCTTTTAATAGGCTGGCTACTTCCAATCAAATGGAGGAAAATCAAATCCCTCAATTACGGAATTCAGTCTCCTCTCAAATCACCAAAACAAATTGCTTGCCTACAAGGAGACGTAACAATGACGTTCCTGAAAGGATCAAAATTGAAAGAAAGGAAGATATTGAAACTCAAAGTTTGATTCCCTCTCGCATGAAACGTACTACTGAGCTAGATGTAAGTGTGGATGATGTGTTGAAAGCTAAACGGTGAACTATCGTGTTGACAAACCAAGATGACATTGGGAACCAAGAAGCTGACAATGAAGAAGTAGCTTATATATCATCTTATCATATTACATTCGAAGAGGCATGCGATGACGACTCCATCCGGGATGATGTTAATGAAGCACCGTCAATACTCGAAGATGGGGGGGGCAACCTACTGTCGACGAGCTCAAGGAGCTAAATTTAGGGACAATAGAAGAACCTAGACCAATCTTAATCAGCACACTATTGGAGCCTTCAGAAAAGGAAAAATACTTTAAATTGTTGTTTGAATATAAGGATGTGTTTGCTTGGACATACAAAGAAATGCCAGGTCTAGACCCCAAAATTGCAGTACATAACCTTACAATCAAATATGGAGCACGGCCAGTCAAACAAGCTCAACGTTTCTTTAGACCAGAGCTTGTTCCAAAAATAGAAGAAGAAATCAATAAGTTGATTGAAGCAGGGTTTGTTCGAGAAGTAAAGTACCCCACTTGGATCTCATGTATAGTCCCGGTGAAAAAGAAGAATGGACAGATACGCATTTGTGTTGACTTTCGCAACCTAAGCAATGCTTGTCCTAAAGATGACTTTCCTATTCCAATTGCTGAACTGACAGTCGATGCAACTACAGGACATGAAGCTCTTTCCTTCATGGACGGTTTCTCAGGTTATAATCAAATACGGATGACCCCTACAGATGAAGAGTTGACTGCTTTTCAGACCCCAAAAGGCATTTATTGTTACAAAGTTATGCCATTTGGTCTTAAGAATGCAGGGGCTACTTACCAACGTGCAATGCAAAAGATCTTTGACGACGTACTCCATAAAAATGTGGAGTGCTATATTGATGACTTGGTAGTCAAAAGCAAGAATAGGGAAGACCATCTTCATGATCTACATATGGTGTTCAATAGGTTGAGAAAATATCAACTTAAAATGAATCCCCTTAAGTGTGCTTTCGGTGTTACTTCAAGAAAATTCTTGGGCTACATTGTTCGATATCGTGACATTGAAGTTGATCCAGCCAAAATTGATGCTATTAAAAAAATGTCACCACCTAAGAATTTGCATGAATTACGAAGCTTACAAGGTCAACTCGCTTTTATTCGCAGATTCATTTTAAATTGCCGGACGATGCCAACCTTTCAGTCGTCTTATGAAGAAGGACGTACCTTTTATATGTGATCAAGCTTGTCAGAATGCTTTGGATAACATAAAGAGGTACTTGCTTAGTCCCCCAGTGTTAGGAGCTCCCATAGTAGGAAAGCCGCTTGTACTTTATATTGCTACGCAGGAAGAATCACTTGGGGCTCTCCTTGCGCAAGAGAATGAAGAGTGCAAGGAAAAAGCATTATACTACTTGAGTCGTCACTTGACTGTTACAGAGCTAAAGTATTCTCCTATTGAAAAGACATGTCTAGCATTGGTCTTTGCATCACAGAAGTTAAGACATTACTTTTTAGCTCACACAGTTCACTTAGTGGCAAGAGCCGATCCTATAATGTACGCCATGTCCAAACCAGTTCTTTCAGGACGACTTGCACGATGGTCAATCTTATTCAATGAATTTGAAATTATTTACGTCCCTCGAAAGGCCGTCAAAGGACAAGTTATAGCAGACTTCTTGGCTGATCACCCAATCCCAGCTGATTGGGAAATCTCAGAAGATTTTTCTGATGAAGATGTACTATTCATTGATATACTTCCCCCATGGATGATGTTTTTCGATGGAGCATCACGGTTTGATGGAGCGGGGGCAGACGTAGTCTTGGTTTCACCACAAAGGCAAATTTTTACATACGCTTTTACACTCGGTGAAAGGTGCTCTAACAACGTTGCCGAGTATCAAGCTTTAATCATTGGCCTTGAAATGGCAGTAGAAATAAAAATTCATGACTTAGAGATTTATGCTAATTCAAAGTTAGTTGTCAACCAGCTTCTCAAAGACTACGAAGTTAGAAAAGATGACTTGGTGCCATATTTTCGATATACTTCCCATCTTTGGGAAAAGTTTGATAGTGTCGTGTTGGAACATGTTCCTAGAAAAGATAATCGACTGGCAGATGCCTTGGCAAACTTGGCTACAACGCTAGCATTATTGGAAGATGAAAAGATTGACATCCCTGTGTGCCAACGGTGGGTGTTACCCCATTTGCTCGATTGCACGTTAGAGGAGGTCAACCTAATCTCAGCTTTAGCCATTGAAGCAGACGATTGACGGAGACCTCTCATCGACTACTTGGAGCATGGAAAACTGCCAAAGGACTTACGTCACAAGACTGAGATAAAGCGACGAGCTCCACGGTTCATATACTACAAAGATACCTTATTTCGACGCTCTTTTGAAGGACTATTTCTACGCTGCCTTGGAGAAGTTGAAGCAACTCAAGCTATAGAGGAAGAGCACTCTGAAATATGTGGGGCCCATCAGTCTGGACCAAAGCTTCACTTTCGTGTGAAAAGAATGGGTTATTATTGGCCTACTATGGTGAAAGATTGCATGGAATATGCAAAAAGATGTCAAGCTTGTCAGTTTTATGCAAACTTTATCCATCAACCACTAGAACCCTTACAGCCTACTATCGCTTCCTGGCCATTTGAAGCGTGGGGACTTGATGTAGTTGGACCTCTGACAAAATCATCTAGAGGTCACTTGTACAATTTGGCGGCAACCGACTATTTATCAAAATGGGCTGAAGCTGTCCCGCTCAGAGAAGTGAAAAAGGAAACTGTCGTTGATTTCATCAAGACTAACATCATCTTTCGGTACGGTGTTCCCAGATACATCATTACCAACAATGGAAAACCTTTCTACAATTCTCTCATGGATAAGTTATGCGAGAAGTTCAGCTTCAAACAACGAAACTCCTCTATGTACAATGCTCCAGCCAATGGTCTTGCAGAGGCGTTCAACAAAACCCTGTGCAACTTGCTTAATAAAGTGGTAGCCAAGTCAAAGAAGGATTGGCATGAGAGGATTGGCGAGGCATTATGGGCGTATCGCACAACTCATAGAACATCTACACAAGCCACTCCATATGCATTCGTTTACGGTGCTGAGGCCATTTTGCCATTAGAGCAACAGATCCCATCGTTGAGGATGGTATTACAAGAGGGCCTAACAAATGAAGAAAATGCACGTTTGTGTCTCGAAGAACTAGAAGCGTTGGATGAAAAGAGACTCAAAGCGCAGCAAAGAATGGAATGCTATCAAGCACGACTCTCAAAGCTTTTAACAAGAGAGTACGACATCGATCCTTTCAAGTTGGAGACTTAGTATTAGCGGTTAGAAGACCCATTATACATAGTCATCGCACTGGCAGTAAGTTTACGTCAAAGTGGGACGGTCCTTATGTCGTGCGTGAAGTCTACACCAGCGGTGCCGACAAGATTGTTGATGAAGATGGATTACGTGTAGGTCCAATCAATGGGAAGTTCCTAAAAAGATACTATCCATAAAAGCACACCGCACTCCTGGCCCGCACGAGTATAAATTGTGTACGGCACATCAAAAAAAAAAATTATCTTTTGGAAATAAATGCTTTGAACTACGTAATGACTTGATCCCTTTCTTAGGGTACGTAGGTAACTTGAAATTTCAAGTTCAGTCAACATTAATGAATAAGGCACATGCAAATCACTATTGATAGAATACATGGTTAATTTGATGAGATGCAATAACAATCACAACTGGGCATGCAATATTGTTGCCTCATGAAGAGGCAAACTTTAAATGAACAATATGAATGAGCATATCAGAAAGGAAAAGGGATGTCATTTATTATTGAAAGAAAGTTAGTAATGTCATCTGAATAAATTACTAAGCTGCTAAAGCTAAAAAAAAAGGGGACATGGAGAGGTCTCTATATATATCAATCCATCCAACATGAAGAATCAAGTGATGACTGAAGACTCTCAACCTGTCTGCGCAAATTCTGTAGCATGTCTGCATCTTCAGTTGTTGCCATTGGAATCAAAGTTACATTATGTAGAACCTTTTCCGCTGCTTCTACCTGGTGCTTAGCTGTTTCAACTGCGACATTCTTAGCCTTCAAGTCTCCTTCCAAATTTGACTCTTTCTGCAACAGAGAACGTAATGTCGCCTCAAGAGTGACTCTTTTCTTCTTGACATCAGCTAAAGCGGAAACAAAATCACTTTTATCCTGCTATGCTCTTATGAGGTTGGACTTGACAAATTCAAGGTCCTTTGTTGCCTTAAACTTTTTGGTTGCTATGTCATGCTCAGATACACACCCATTGAGCTGCTTTTTAAATTCTAAGTACGCATTTACATTACCCACATATGAATCTACAATAGTCTTTAAGGGGTATGGGTCACCATTAAGATTACTAATGCTCTTATATACAGATGAAGCAACTTCATGCACCTTAGAGACACGATTGAGTGTGGCCTCCTTCAGAAATTTTAGCAAGTCAGCTCCTAACCCTTCAATCGCCCTCTTGACAAAAGACAAAGCGATATTGCTAGGTTGATACGTAGAACATGAACGCGTAGGGACTGCATTAGGTTGTGATGCAATGGTACGACCCTCAAGGTATGTATCTACCTTTGTGGCCTGGGAAGTAATATCCGGTGTGTTGTCAAGCGTCTTGATTCCCGAGTCATCGTGCAATGGCCCAACTACTGAGTTTTTACTACAGCGGAATGCATCAGCCTCCAAAGTCTTTTCATCGTCGTCCTTTTTATTATCCTCCCCGACAACCAGTTCGCATTCTCCTAACTGTAAAAAAAAATGTGGGGTAAGAAATCAAGTACAAACGTTGTTAAAAAAAAAGGGAGTTAAGGGACATTACCTGTTCATGTGTCCCTATGATTGCACACGACGAGCTGGGAACTCCATCAAAAAAGGTTTCAAGGTTAGTATCGCAAAGGACAATCCTTGGAAGCACCAAAGATTTATTCTTTTTAGGAGCAGACTGCTTGTAAGGATCCTCATCATGCTTTTGAGAGTCCCCTACTTGCTCTCCCTCCACAATGCTAAGATGACAGTCTGGGTGAGATCTTTTCATGCTTGGTGTGCCTTCAGAAATCTGGCGAACTGATGAAGGACGTGGAATGGGTGGTTTACTTATGTTTGGGCGTGGAATGAGTGGCTTACTTATGTTTTTAGCAGCTCGAGCGCCACCATCACCGTCATCACCATCATCTTCCAAATCTAGCAACTCTTCTGAATCAGAGCTTTCTTGGGATTTATGCTCCTTTCGCTTGGATTTAGACGACCTTGTACTCACAATAAAAATCTCCAACCCATTACTTAAGTAGTCACCATGCCTGGTTGACCACCATTCTCGGTAAGTTTGAGTAGTGTGAATATTTGGGTCATCACAACGCGCAAGTAAAAGTATGTTGGCAATGGTACCCTTTGCGAGGCATATGCGACAATATTCAAGAGCTTGCCTCTAGGTAGCAGAACGAACATCATCTTTTAAGTCACCGGGTATGTCTTGACAAAACCCAAATTGTCTGCTAAATTGGTTGGAACTATATGGTTCAACGATGATAGAGCTTTCTTGACGCAATATCAAGTAGCTCGAACGAAGGCTAAGGAAATAGCTTTGTTGTGGAAGACACAGATTTCCATCATCAATAAATGTCTCATTGCTGTTGTTGAGCATCATTTCGCACCATTTTACTTGGCTACCATTGTGGATAAGTTCTCGAGCCTCACGTTCATCAAGATATTTGGCGCCTCCTGTACCTGAGTATCTGGACATTTTGGGTCCTTGCACAGCCCCTTGAGTCTCGTGAGGAATTAAATAGTGTGTACCGAAATAAAAAGCCAGCCATCCGTACACGTAATAAAAGGGAAAATGCGAATGTGACCGCCCGGGGTCTGAAGATTTAGATAATCTATTCAACCCATCATAGATACTAGCTAACACAGGCACAACAAGACTGTACGTACGACCTCCGGCCAAGAAGCTGGTAACTTTGAAAGTTCCCGGACGAATGATGTTTTCTTTGTTAGTTGGGAGGACGAACACGCACAACCAACAAGAAAGAAATGCAGCTAAGTATGTCTTATCATGAAAAGTACTACTAATCCTAAGATCTACGAAAACTGAATCCTCTTTCGGTGTCCTGGCTCGAGGCTCATCAAGGTCTCCAGTAGGATTTTGAGTTGACTTAGGACGAGTGACACTTTTAGACTTGCGAGTTCGGGGTTTATTAAATTTGTGTTTTTCGTCTCCTCTAAACCAAAATTCAACCCATTTAGCGATTGACACTTGAGAATTCCTCCCCTTCCTTTTCCGCAAGAAATGGTAAGCTGAGAACAGGAACGTGCAGCTATTAGGAACATATCTGGTATTTGCCTTTTTGTCTATCCCAATTGATTCCAAAGCACTCGGGATGATTTCCTCATAAATCTCACCAACTATAGGAAGACCGCCTATTAGTCGCAGATCCCATAGAGATATAGACAACTCGCCTGCGAATGTGTGAAGTGTGTTAGTGGCTGGACACCAAGCTTCACAGAATGCTCTCATGATATCAGGATTTTGGTCATACGTATACAATGAGGCATAAACGGCATTGTATATATGGGCTGTTTGAAGCACCATTGAATAATTCCCAAGGATATATTCAGTCCATTCCCAATACCGTTTGATGAATCTGAATTTACCTCCAAGCTTCAACGTACAACCCCAATGTACATCTCCTGAAACTATTCGGCGACCCAAGGTCTTGAATGACTTTGCACGTGAGATATTTGAGTGAAAGGGCGATTGCAGAAAAAAATAATCTGGTGATCCGGAAGAATCTGCAACCGACCATTCTGTTAATTTGGGTAAACTCTCTAATTTTGGCCATTTTTGTGAAAATGGACCGGCTGAAGGTGTGAGAACAGAAAATATACTGCCTGTTTACTCTTCGTCATCCTTGTAATCCACGATGGACATGAAATGTTTTCGGGATGAGCTAAAGTCCTTGAAAAAAACCATGCCCAATCTAAAAAAAAAAAAAAAGACATTAACTGTTGCGGAGATTGGATAAATAAAGATATATTGCAAAAGCAAGTGAAGCGACATATAAAAGATTGCACGTTGTAAAGTAAGATAGATCTTCGGAGTCACAATGGAGTGTTTGCCCATGAGGATTAATAGTTCTGGGGTAGCAATTTCAAAGTTGTTCCCCGAAGGTCGGAGTCACAATGGAATGTTTGCCCATGAGGATTAATAGCTCTGGGGTAGCAATTCCAAAGCTGTTCCCCGAAAGTCGGAGTCACAATGGAGTGTTTGCCCATGAGGATTAATAGCTCTGGGGTATCAATTCCAAAGCTGTTCCCCGAAGGTCGGAGTCACAATGGAGTGTTTGCCCATGAGGATTAATAGCTCTGGGGTAGCAATTCCAAAGCTGTTCCCCGAAGCTCGGAGTCACAATGGAGTGTTTGCCCATGAGGATTAATAGCTCTGGGGTAGCAATTCCAAAGCTGTTCCCCAAAGGTCGGAGTCACAATGGAGTATTTGTCCATGAGGATTAATAGCTCTGGGGTAGCAAGTGCAAAGCTATTCTCCGAAGATGCTGGATAATGCGCTACCTTGAATCCCTGCAAAAAAAAAAAAAAAGGCAAATTGTAACAATTCTACAAATATATCTTTCGAAGAGAAAAATGCTAAAGAGATACTTACTAAAAAATTGGTGGACTGTAAAGTCTTTGGAAGCTACTATGCGAAAAAGGAAGTACCTGTAAATAAATAAATAAATAATATTCAATAAGGTACTTGTAGATACCCTAATTTTGACCAAACGTCAAATCTAGGGATTGGTTACCTCTCAAAAGACCGATGATGACAATGGCCGGTGACATTCGAAGATTTTCCAGGAAATTCAAAATCTTCAATTGATTCTTCAAGACAAATTTCAAAATTAAAAATAGAAAATATAAAAAGGAGAAAGAAGAGAGAGGATTTGGGTATTCGGGAGAGCCCCGAACATTGAAGAACACATGAGGAAATCAGTCTGAAAATTTGCTCAATAAAAAAGGGTTTTGGAAGTATAAAAATGAAAATGATAAAAAAAATGATGAAAAAGGAATTTTAAAATAAAGAGGAATTTTTTAAAAGAAAAGGAAGAAAAGAAAAGGAAAGAGAGGAGGAATAATACATTTCGAGCATATATTATGGATGTATTCTTAATGGAATATATTACAAATACAAGTATTTTAACATAATTCGTCAATAATTAAACTTATGTTAATATATATGTTGAAAATTAAAAAGTAGGGCAAAATTCAGTTAGCCCCGGCACCCGAAAAACCCGGCGGCACTCGCTGAGTGCCGTCTGGCATTCAGCGAATGCCACCTGGCACTCAGCGAATGCCGCCGGGAGCCGTCGAGTGCCACTGGCTGTAACAGCACCCGGAAAACCCAGCGGCTGGCATTCAGCGAATGCCGTCTGGCACTCAGCGAGTGCCGCCCGGCACTCAGCGAATGCCGCCGGGAGCCGTCGAGTGCCACTGGCTGTAACAGACTGCTTTTCTCACATGTTCTAGAAGAAATCTTTGCACATGGGTCTCCACCCGAATTTACCCATTTATCCTTGAGATGATGGCCTATATAAACATACTTTCATCTTCATTTTGACGGGACTTGAACTTTTGAATCAATATACAAACATATACAAGAGATATACTTGAGTTTAGAGAGAGAATTGTATAGAGAATTGAGAAGAAGAGAAGAATTTTTTGAAGAATTTGAAGAGTTTTGAGAAGAATTTGAAGATCTTGGAAGAACTTCACAAGAAATTGAAGAATTCTTTGAGGTCATAGAGGTAACCTCTTAATCCTTGGTAGAGTTAGGATAATTCAATCACAAGTTCTTAGATCTAGGAACTTTTTACATTTTCAAAACCTCTCTTCTTACCCCATTTCATCACACACCACCAAGAACTTGTGATTGAACCTCATAACACTTCATTAATTTGGATCTAATTAATGCCTTGGGTTTGAGATAAATTAGTTTTGAAGAATTTATGTTCCTAAATAAAACTTTGATTTCCTTTATTTCTATTTCATTCATAAGGTTCATGAGATCTTCCATATCTCATTGAAACTCTTTGAGTTTTGATTCCTTAGTTTCCTATGATCTTATGATCCATATGGAGATTAAAATGAATCATGGTCATAATCTACACATAGTTGGTGAGATACTAGTATCAACTCATGACTAGGATCTCTTTACTATGAATCTTATGGAATCCATACTATATTCCATGGAGGTTAGAGTAGATTTGTTTTTTTTTAGTCTCCAATGACCATCAAATGGTAGGAGAAGTACTTTAGTTTGAGTCTATCTCTATGGCTTAGACTAATTTCTTCCTTGAGTTTTGAGAAGTTCTTCATACTTCATCCAAAACTTACATGTATGTGTGTCTTTAGCCTCCAATGACCACCAAGTGGTAGGAGTAATGATTTGAACTCAAATTTTGGTCCATAAGTTTGAATTCATTGTTTGGGATTTTGTGAAGTCCATTCCATACTTCATTAAAAGTCCATAAGTCTAAAGAGGTCCTTAGTCTTCAATGACCATCAAATGGTAGAAGAAATGATTTGGTTTAAGCCCAACATTATGATCTAATAGTTGAGGTCAACCAACAAAGTGGAACTAGCAAAATGAAAACAGTGAGTTTACAAACTGTTTTTGATCAAAGATTTTTAGTTCGAAATCTAACCGTTGAAATCAAGTGAAACCAACGGGAAAGTGTCAATAACACATTGTTTTACCACTGTAATTTTTGTTTTAAGGTAGTTTCATGTTTAAAATGGTTTGGTCTTGAGTTTTGTGAAGTAATAACAATCTGCCTAGAATTTCAGCACAGCAACACTCTTTTGGAATAAATAAATCGGGATTTTAATAAAGTGTTTGTGACCCAAAATAATTGTTTATAAGAACCTTAATGTGTTAGGAAGGTTCCCTAAAAAGAATGAAGCGATTCGGATTTGTTTGCTATTTTTAAAAAATCATACAAGATCTCTGGACAGAGAGTTACAAACCCTGAGTGAGGTCTAGTGTTTCCCATATGCCCGGAGATCTAACCGTCCAAACCTTGATTTTCTTTTTGGGTTAGAAACTAGACTAACAGAGGCATAACATATCCAAAAATCATTAAGATCCAACCATTGGAAGTAATTTATTCCTATTTTTGAACATCTGGTCTGCTCTCTGTAATTCATAAAAAACTGCTACTATTTTTGTCTAATCTTATTTATTTCATCTCAAATGGTTCCCTAATGTCTTGGGATCCAAATCATGTTTTGAATAATGATAATTTAGCTTGAATACAGAGGCTAAGTGATCCAAATTAATGAATAAATTCATATCTCATTCTTGTTCATATTCATGCATTCATTCATACATGTTAATATTCATAAATAGGACTTATCTCTAGTCTAAGATGTATCTAAATTGAACAAGACTTAGGATTGATGATTTTGATATTATACCTTGTCTAAGGCATGTGTACTAACCTTTGTTTTGTAGCGCATTTGAGGTACAATTCCTCAACTCTTCTCTAGTTTAATTATATTATTTGATTGATATTGTTTTTCGATTCCATGTGCGATACCTTAGCCTAGGTTTTGCCTTATGTGTATATATGTGAATTAGAGACCTTTTCTTAGGATTTGTATTTTGTGTATGCATTGCACGTTTCCATTTCGCGGCTGGGTCCCGGGTATGTTTTCTAGTTCTCTATTGCATATCATGTTGCTTGCTACTTGAATTACGTGGCTTATGAATGATATTTTACCGTTAGCAATTTTACACCATTTCCAACATGCTTGTGTAATGTATATGTACATATGTATTAATTGAGGGCATGCTTAGATTATTAATTTGATTAAAGAGGATGTTGAGTAGAGGCCTATCGAGAGATAGGATGAAAGGGGGTGTTTTAGTCCGCCGGGCTCCTTCTCCTTTCATTCCATAATCCCCGGACCCAGTTTATCTTTGGTTTCGCGAAAGATCAGTTTGCTTTAAAATGGTTTCTTAATTTTCCTTTTAAAAATTAAGTGGCGACTCATTTGTTTTTAGAAATTGATTTTGAAAAGCTGTGGGTAAAAGAAATAACCTGCGATATCCACAGTACTTTACGTCATGGAGTAAGAAAAAAAAAACTTTTGGAATCTCCGATGCTTTTTCAACTGTGTATTTATAATTGCAAAGCAGCATACACGCCAAAATAAATTCACTGCTACCAAATACTACAGGTGCAAGGTGACAAAAAAGAATCAGCGAGTCATTGTGACACTCCATTTGAGACCAGGCAGAGTCTAGCCGAGTCTGTTCTATGTTTTGAATCTATTTCAAGTTTAGTCTTGTGGTCTAGTCTGATTGTCATCGAGTTGTTGTGAGTCTGTGTCGAGTAATATAATCTTTCTATTTTTATGGGATAAAATATCATTTTGCTTAACCTAATGTGTCCAGTCATAAATGCATGAATCACTGAACTGAGAGTGTAACTTTTCAAATTACCATGGATATTACCCTGCTAATAAATTTTTGCATAAAAAAGAATTCAGAAAGGCCAAAGTCTATTTCACGCTAACACCGAAGAAGAGACAAGAATTGAATAGTCTTACTTTAAGAATTTAAATCTGCTTTTGATTAAATCTCGAAAAGACATACTTGGAACTGACTTGGGGCTTGTCCAACACCCATTTTCCACCATTTCAAAGCATTAGGCCCATTCCAATTGAGAGCCATAAAAATCTATCCGATTGAAAGTAATGCAGACTTAGTCCTTGATGGTAGCCAAACATTTTCAATGAGTTTCTTCTCCTCTTCAAAAAAGAAAAGAAAAGAAAAGAAAAGCTGCCTAGGTTGAAAACCTGAAAAGGCCACACCTAGGCAAAAGTTAGAGCTAAAAGGGTGTTGATTTCCAAAATCTAACCCTAGCCAGTCAAAATGATTTTGATGAAACAAATGAAAGAATTGTACACTTCAAGGTACATCATGAGAACATGTATAGATCATATTTCAAAAAGCTTGGTACGACCACAAACAAATTTTGAGAGCTGATATACACATTGTGAAATTTTGAGATTACGATCGAAAGATCTCACATGAATCAACTACGTGAAAGGCAAACTTAACTGTCTAGGCAAAAGTAAAAAGGATCAATCCTTAAAACAAAACAAAAAGTAAAGAAAAGAAAGGGAGATCGAAACTGAATCCTCTTATTCAAGGCTACCACAAGTGACCGAAACTTAAACTTCTTTGACAATTGGTTGGAGAAACCCTCATACCTTAAGCTTTCCAAGGACCTTAGCCTTAAACTATGCTCGACCTGAATCCCACTCAGGGATATGTAGATAGCCACACCAGTTCAGTTCACACCATTATAATCAACCCCCCTTCATTCAAAGCCTTGGCTTGAACTACGCTCGACCAGATTCCCACTTGGGTATACGTAGGCAACCACACCGGTTTGATTGACACTATCATAATCAACCCCTCTTTTTTCAAGGCCTTAGACCAAACTACGTTGGACCTGATCCCTGATCGGGGGTATATAGGCAGACTTTTAAAAAGAAAAGAAGGATGGCTCGCTAGGTCAAAAATTTGAATGGATGCCTAGGCAAAAAGTAGAGCTAAATCCAAAGTGAGCAATAGCAAAAGAGAGAAAATAGCTCGCTAGGTCACATCACCAGTGCCTAGGCAAAAATTATGAGCATTTGAGAGATAAAAAGTCACGATCCTTACCTTAAGCCAAAAATCACCTTCCATACAAGGTGCAAACTTTGGCTACTCTCCTCATTTGTGTAAATTTTACTCTCTACCCTGCATACAAGGGGCAAACTTTGGTCACCTACCTCGGTTGCGCAAAACCTCCAATGGACCATTGTCCAAACTAGCGGCAAACTTCAGTCAGTTTTGCCTATGAATTCCACTTCCTACACTTCAAACAAGAGGGAAACTTTGTTTTTCGAACAATCCCCTCATACCAAGGGCAAGTTTCAAAGTCACCAAGTTGTTTTTGAAATTTTTTAAAATATAGTATCTTTTATTCTCAAAGTTAGGGCACTAATTCGAAGCACACTTTAGATAAGTAAATAATTGGTTCGACATTAGGGAGAAGCTTTCAAAATATAGATTTATAGCAGAGTGCTACCACAAAAAGATAAGAAATACACATAAGAAAAGTGGTACATCATTTATGAAAAAGACACATTGAATTATGGCAATTTGGGCGCTTTGTGTCGTTACTTTTGACGAGTTAATCCTTTTTTGGTTGAGTCTGTAATACCAGTATTTTCTATTATATATAATGTAATTCCCAAATATGTATTATCGACATTTACTATATATAAAAGTTATATTTCGAGAATGCGTGACATTTCACGAGTGTTCATGCATAACAAAGCATAGATTCTTTTAAAACAAAACAAAGCAAAACTTCTTTGCTTCAACAAACCAAAGCGCTGCAGAAGTACGAGTGTTTAAGGCATGAGCGCTCGAGAGGGACGAGCGCTTGAGCTAAAAAGATGTGAAAAGAATATTTTGCCCTTGGGGTCCTAAAATTCTATAAATACCTAGCATTTCTATTCATATACTTCATCCAAAATAGAGAGTTACAGCAAACAGTGTTTGTGAGGGAGAATTCTTGTAAATTTTACAAACATACACATTGTCCACTTGCATGTCCTCTAAATCATCATCAAAGCTTGTCATCATCCTTCTGGCTACATAATCCGAGTTCTTATAAGTCCTTGGAAGTCACATTATCCATATCCTTAGAGTATTCTTGAAGTTGTTGTAGTTTTAGCTCAAGCTTGATCACCTTGATCGTCATCTTTCTCAACATATTTCTACATCTACTTGGTTTTGATCTTTGTGAGTACTACATCTCTTACACAATGTGCATATGTACATGTATAAGCTATAAAATTAAGTTTCATGTTGTTAAGTAAAGAAGATCTAGTTCATGATCATCACAATCTTCATTTATTTCTCAAGTTTATGCATATTTGATCATCTAATTAGTTTTGATCATCATTTTGAGTGTTATGATTCATATATAAAGTGCATATGAACATGTATGATATGCTTAAAATGTTGCATGTGAGTTTAATTAAGAATCTTGGAGTTTACATGTTAAAATCGTAGTTGTTTAGAAGCTACTAAAATGTACATTATTCTGAACTACTAAACCCGAGCGTTTGAGCAAGCGCGAGCGCTTGAGCTTGACAATATTTCAATTTCCTTGTTTGTGTGTATGATTGAAGTTAATAGGGCTTGTACTTTGAGTTTTTTCTACCAAACATAGAATTGTATATATTATACATATGAACAAGTTCATCAATTCTGTAGTTGTACTATATGCTTACCTAGTAGTACCATGCTTAAGATAGCGATTAATTCATTCTTCCTACGTTGATTCTCTTAATATGCTAATTCCTTGGTGTTGGATTATTATTATGATCACTTTGTGTCGATTAATGGAACTACATCAGGTTGAATCACTAAGGATGTAACAAACAAAAATGCGAGAATAATGTACTTAAATGAACAAGCATGTTGACGAACGTGTAAGCATAGTTGTGTTGCATGGTTATGTCAAATAACCTCGCCGATTGTCCAGTGGATGTTTACATCAGTTGTGTGACCTCATGGTGTTGATGTCAGCTATGTTGTGTTGTGTTTCATGAGGCGTTGTTATCCGTATATTGTGGTCGATTATGTTGTGTTGGTATTGTGTTAGGGCCAATTGTGGGCTAAGCGAGAAATTAGAGGGCCAAGTGTTGCCGGCCGTATTTCGCATTTGAGGGTCAAGTGTGGTTGTGTGGAAGAATACGATTAAGTTAGGGCGAATTGTGGGCTAAGCGAGAAACAAGAGGGCCAGGTGTGGCAGTATTTCACATTTGAGGGTCAAGTGTGGCCGTGTAGAAGAATACGATTGAGTTAGGGCCAATTATAGGCTAAGCGAGCATATTAAGGTCAGTTTGGGCATGATGTATTGTATATCGAGTGTGACAGAGCTATTACCATCAGTTCAGTGTTGTTATGGTTGTGGGTAGAAGCTAGTACTGCAAGTGTTGTGGTCATGTAAGACAAAAGCTAGTATGTGAGTTGTTGGCATGGTGGTTTCGTGTGCATTATGTTGCATTAGTGTGGTTACATAGTCGAGAAGGACGTTGGGTTTGGGCGAGAACGTGCGTAACGTCGTGATAACTTCTAAGTGATAATGTAAATGGTGCATATGTTCATATTGTGTTTGGTTTGTAGTTTTTCACTAAGTTTTCAACTGATGGGGATGTGCGTGTGGCCCTTAACATCCATGTCCAGCTACTGTAGTTCCAGGTGCTAGAGATGCTGTTCCGCTGGGCGAGTACCATGACAGTGAGAACGTGGACTGGGAAGGCTAGAGCTTTGCCAGTTAAGAAGGCGATCGTGTTGCTGAAGCCGTTCTACTCTGCTAAAAACTTTTATTATCTTTTATTATGTTGTTGTTATCGGTTGTTTGGCCTTTATACTTTAGTTTCTTTTGGATTTGGATATCTGTATTATTTAAGTATGTATAAGGGATATTGTAAGACTCTAATGTTGCTTCCACTAAACTTAGAACATTTTCCCTACTATTATTACTCTAATGTTTTATATTTCATTAGCATTTAGACAATCATGTGATCTGTAACTTGTTACGAGCCTAAGGGTCTTCCCTTAATTATTGCAACGCCGAGACATGACAGAGTCAATAATAAAAGTGTATAAGAGCTCAAAGTTTGTACAAACCAACCCAACTTTCCTTGTCATCGTTATTCCCATCATGTCAATTCGTCTTGATGGTCTCAAATGTGTGGGTTTAAGGTGATTCCCAATTACAAAATCTACGAAAACAAGCATAAGTACCAAGCACCATTACTCAACCAGTCAATGTGTCAAAATGAGAAGTGTACAACCTTAGGGCAGAGTTGAATTTCATCCCTTTCCAAACCATCGACAGTTACCCATCATCTCCTAGCAACATATATCCATAAGCGGTTGTTGATCATCATCTTTCGTTCAAGCAACATAATTCCATGAGTCGCTGTTGATCATCTCCTTTAGTTCATGCAACATAAGTCCATGAGTGGATGTTGATCACCTTTCTCCATCAATGTCAAATTCGTAGCTGCTACAGATCATCTCCGTATCCTTCATCACAAATAGAATGACACCTTTACTCCCATCCGTTGGCATATTTCCTTCTTCCCTAGCAGAGTACCATTTTATCCATTCCCCCCCCCCTAGTAGATTCGTTTCATCCCTAGTAGGAATATCAATTCGTACGTCGTCAGATCTTCTAATCCTGGTTAGTCCAACCATCAATCCTTTTCATGACAGTCACAGTAGTTCACTGTCGATTTGTCGTCTCGATTAGTATATCATCAGTCCAATCCATGACAATCACAATAGTTCACTATTGACTCGTCGTCTCAATTAGTACATCGTCAGTCCAATCCATGACAGCCATAGTAGTCCACTGTCGACTCGTCGTCTTGCTTAGTACATTGTCAGTCCACATGACAGTCATAGTAGTTCACTATCAACTCATCATCTCGATTTGTACATCGTCAGTTCTTCTGACCATGATTAGTCTAACTATTGGTCCAATCCATGGCAGTCACAGTAGTTCACTGTCGACTCATCACCTCGATTAGTACATCGTCAATTCATTAATCATCATTAGTTTACCGTCACTCTCATTCAAAATATGTCATGTTCATCGTCCCCTCCAGATTGAGGAGAATCTATCAGCCTCTAGATTGAGGCAAGTCGTTCGTTGTCAGCCCTCTAGATTGAGGCAAATCTGTTGTCGTCCGCCCTCTAGATTAAGGCAAATCTTTTGTTGTAAATGCTCTAGATTAGGGTAGGACTTTTGCATCCGTCAGTTATCTCGGGGCTTCCACATCCATCATTAGGGCTTCCACGTTTGCCAATTATCTTGGAGGCCAGAACCGGTTCGTCGGACCGATCATTGTGAGATTTGATCAACCATGAGAGAATTAGAGAGGAATCATGGTTCTAGGTCAAGAATTAAAACAGTTAAGAGAGATTCTCAGAGAGTCCAGAATATCCTGAGAAGATAAATACATGAAAAAATTAGCTCCTGGAGGCCCTAACCGCCTCTTTTGGATTGAGGATTGCAAGATTTGATCAACTGTGAGAGATTCAGAGAGGAATCCTAGTTCTAGGACAAGAATTGAAGAAAAATAGTTAAGAGAGATTCTTAGAGAGTTCAGACCATCCCCAGTGGACAACTACTATCACGCCCCGTAGTAGCAAAAATAGAGAAAATAAATTCCTTTTTGGACCCGTAGGCCATGATAGTTGAAAGTCACCACATCGTCCATAACCAAAGTCAAACCATTAGAGTAATGATTCAAACCACACATTAGAAAGTTCTAAGGTCGAGATATAAAATCTGAGTTTAATAGTAAACTATTACAAACCTTAAGTATTTGCAGAAATGTAATCAAAGTGATACAGCAATAGACGCCGATAAAAATGTAACTAATATAGAGTCTCTAAAAACAAAAGCATAAACTATTAGCAGCAAGCTCCGAGTTTTCAACTTACATAGAAATCAGCACCAGCATAGCGTCCATCATCGTAGGCTCCATCCTAATAGCCCCTATCCATGTATGTATTTCCTACATACTCATAACCCTGGCCAATTGGACGTCGAATATCCAGCGGCATAAGACGCCGTCAGCTATGAAATCTAAGTGAATGCAAATACTAACAGTGTATCTATAGATACGCAGTATATAAAGCAACAATAGTATTAATGATCATCTAATCGTTAGCCTCCATGTATGCGCCAACTCAATATATCACAACGGACATCGTCTCAAATCATGGACATCGTCCCAACATAAACATAACATAGACTCTTGGGTCCACATTAATCGGACACGTAGTCCCGTACCTATGGTTTGTCAAACCTAACACAAAGTCTCAACTCGTATACCCATTAGTTTGACACATAGTCCTAAAGTTCCAGCCAACACACCTAGATACATTCTCTGGCCACCATGCCCCTTGATACGCTAGGGCCAACACACCCAATTTACCTTTTCATTCATAACATATACGTCTTAGTCTCAGTCATGGATTAAAGTGACATATCCCTTTGTCTCCATCGAATTTCCAATCTCGATCTTGGACTAAGGTGATATTAATTTAATCTCTATCAGACTAAGTTCATGATGTGTCCCTCTTAATCTCGGTCATGGACTAAGTGACATATTCCTATAGCCACAATTTGGACTTCTCGTCCTGGTCATGTATTAAGGTAATATTCCTTTAGCCTCTATTGAATTAAAATGATAACATTGGCATAACCCTCAGTATCGGTCTTGGACTAACGTGACCATGCCCTTGTCTCTAATGATCTGTAATGTCTAGGTCATGGGCAAGGCGATAGTCTGTCAGCCTCTATTGGACCAGGGTGCTCGCCATATTACCGTTTCCCCATTTCGTATCCCTTAATTTCTCTTATGGACTAAGGCAACATCACAAGTATATTCCTTAGTCTCTCTCATGGACTAAGGTGACATCACAAATATATCCCTTAGTCTCTCTCATGGACTAAGGCGATCCCACCAGTATATCCCTTAATCTCTCTCATAGATTAAGGGAATATACATAAATCACAACATTACATCTGTTGCCATAGACTGAATCCCTTAGTCTCTCTCATGGACTAAGGCGATGTACCACTAATATATCCCTTAGTCTCTCCCGTGGACTAAGGCAATACCACAAATATATCCCTTAGTCTCTCCAGTGGACTAAGGCAATACCACTAACATATCCCTTAGTCTTTCCCATGGACTAAGGCAATACCACTGATATATCCCTTAGTCTCTCCCGTGGACTAAGGCAATATAAGTATACCGTAACCCACGCTGTATGATCTTCGTGATCGCATTTCCCATATACCAATCATAAATAGTATCGACCTCTGTGGTCGATAGACTCACTACTATGCACGTCGGCTTCTCAATTCGCTTAACAACATTATCATCATCATACAATAGGTTCCACTGTTCAATGCATTAAGTCCATTATTCCACGTGTGTATTATTCCAATACAACTTTCCAACAATCATCACTGGATAATATACAGCTGAACAATTCATCGGATATAAGTAAACCCAATATTGAACATTTTGATATGTTCAATCGATTGAAGTCATTTTAATTGATTGAGAAAAGTAAAGTTCGATCGATTGAACCAAGTTCAATCGATTAAGGAAATTAAAGTTTGATCGATTAAATGATGTTCGATCGATTGAAGTCTATCTGTGTTCAAATGCTCAAAAGCAAATTGATCAATTGAACGTTGGGTTTCTTCCTAAACTGAACTGGACCATTCCCGCACATTCGGGGTCCATTCTATCTTGTCGAAACATATATATACGAACATATCTATGCTACTAAGTGAGTATAGGCACTCATCGTTAATGACGGTGAGCTCGGGGTGGTCTCTTTCTCCTTCTCTTTTAGTCTCTTCCTCTTCTCCCTGTCTTCTCCTTCTTTTCTTCTTCTAGTTCAAAGAGTGTGAGGGTGTGTGATTGTGTGTATATATATATAATCGGGTGTATATATACATATGAATGTGCATATATATAAACTATATATCTCTCTCTAAAAGTCAGCAACCCATACACACACCCAAAACCAACATATAAATAGGGAGGGGGAGGGTACAGGTAGCAGTTCTTCATATGTTGATAATAACAAGTTCGATCGATTAAAACATGTTCAATCACTTGAGTAAGGGTTCTACTTCATAATTCAGGTCGGCAGAGGTTTAATCGCTCGAAGTGGGTTCGATCGATTAAAGAAAGAAACTCGTAATCGATTGAAGTAAGTTCGATCAATCGAAACTAAAATTACATGAAAGGGAAAGACAAGCCCACTGAATCGTGTATTATAAAATTACAATGAATATACAGGGTATTACATCATCCCCCTGTAAATAAAGATTTTATCCCCGAAATCTGAACTAAGCGTCATTAAATAACTCTAGATACTTCGCTCCCATCTCTGACTCTAATTCCCAAGAAGCTTCTCCTTCGTCATGAAACTTCCAGTGAATCTTCACCAATGAAATCTCTTTATTCATCAACTTCTTAACTCGCTGATCCAAAATTTGTACTGGTCCTTCGTTGAGGGAGACATTGTCATTCACCTTGATGTTCTCAAATAGATCTCATGACTCGGATTGTGAGCACACTTCCTTAACATACTAACGTGGAAGACGTTGTAAACCCCTGACATCTTAGGAGGCAATGTAAGTCGGTAGGTAACTTTTCCTACATGTTCGAGGATCTTAAATGATCTAATGAAATATGGTGCTAACTTTTCTCTCTTCTGTCCAAATCTAAAAATTCCTCGCACCAAAGATACTTTAAGTAGCACGTGATCTCCAATATTGAATTCCAAACTTCGGCGACGCTTATCTGCATAACTCTTGTGCCTACTCTGCGCTCTTAGCATCCTTTCTTTTATAATCTTGATCTTCTCATTAGTTTCCTGAACTAATGTAGGTCCAAGCAGTTGGTTGTCTCCAACCTCTACCCAATACAAAGGTGATCGGCACGGTTATCTATATAATGCCTCAAAGGGTGCCATTCCTGTGCTCGAATGGTGGCTGTTGTTGTACACAAATTCTATCAGTAGTAGATTAGTCTCCTATGAGCTCTCAAAATCAATGACACATGCTCGCATCATGTCCTCCATCAGTTGGTTAACTTGTTCAGTCGATCCATCAGTCTGTTGGTAAAAGGCGGTGCTCAAGCTTAATAAAGTCTCCAAAGCTGTTTGTAAACTCTTCCAGAACTCTGTAGTGAATCTCGAATCACCGTCAGATACGATTGAGACTAGTACACCATGCAGTCACATGACTTATTGTACATACATACGACTCAAATGCTTGATCGAGTATGACACACTATAAGCTATGAAATGTGATGATTTGGTAAGTCGATCCATAATTACCCAAATAGGGTCGTAGTTTTGTTGTGACCTTGGCAAACCTACCACGAAGTCCATAGTTATGTGTTCCCACTTCCATCTGGGATTTGGTAATGATTGTAGAAGTCCTAGAGGCTTTTGATGTTCCTCTTTCACTTGCTTACATGCAAGACATTGAGAAACGTGCTCCGTAACTTCTTGTTTCATTCCTCCCTACAAAAAGTTTCTCTTCAAATCCTTGCACATCTTTGTACCTCCTGGGTGGATAGACATACGTGACTTGTGAGCTTTCTCCAGTATATCCTATCTAAGATTATCTTCATCTGACACATAAAGTCTACCTCTGCATCTGAGTGCTCCGTCTGCACCAATACTCCAATTCTCTGGTTCCTTTACCACGTTGCTTGCGAGCCATTCCTGAAGTCCTTCATTCTTCTTCTGTGCCCCCAAATACGACTGATGAGGGCTGATTGCACCATGAGACATCTAAAGTATCTTCCTTCACTTGGGTTTGAGGCCTGAATACTAGATTCAGCCAAAGTTTCCAATGCTTGCCACTCTTTGACCATAAGAGAAGCTACCACTAACTTCTAGGGTTTCTGGCTCAATGCATCGGCTACCACATTCGCATTTCCAGGGTGATATTACAAAGTGAAATTGTAATCCTTCAGTAATTCCATCCAATGTCATTGCCTCATGTTCAACTCCCTTTGAGAGAACAAGTATCTCAAACTCTTATGGTCCGAGAACAAATCAAACTTCTCACCATAGAGATAATGCCTCCAAATCTTGAGTGCAAAAATAATTGCGGCTAGCTCAAGGTCATGCATTGAATAATTCAACTCATGAGGTTTTAATTGCCTTTATCTGTACGCGATTACCTTTCCATCTTGCATCAAAACATATCCCAGTCCTTGGTGTAATGCATCGCTATATATGGTGAAGTGTTCACCGCTCTTTGGTATTGCTAGCACTAGCGCAGTAGTCTATCTTTCTTTTAATTCCTAAAATGCACTTTCCTACTTATTACCCCATTCAAACTTTAAATCCTTCTTTGTTAGTCTAGTAAGGGGAGCTGCGATCTTGGAAAATCCTTCTACGAATCTTCGATAGTATTCAGGTAGACCAAGAAAACTCCTGACTTCCGTTAAAGTAGTTGGTATATTCCAATTCAAAATTACGTCTATCTTTGACGAGTCTATGGATATTACATCTCGTGAGACAACATATCCTAGAAACTTGACTTTTATCAGCCAAAACTCACACTTGCTAAACTTAGCATACAATTGGTTATCTCAGAGGGTCTATAGTGCAATCCTTATATGTTCCTCATGTCCCTCCTCGGTCTTCGAGTATATTAGAATATCATCTATGAACATGATAATGAACTGGTCCAAGTAGGGTCTAAATACTTTATTCATTAAGTCTATGAATACTGCTGGAGTATTGGTTAATCCGAAAGATATAACCAAGAATTCATAATGCTCCTACCTCATCTTGAAATCAGTCTTCAAAACATCCTAAGGTTGAACCAATAGTTAGTGATATTTAGATCGTAGATCAATCTTGGAGAAAGTCGTTGCTCCTTATAGCTGATCGAACAGATCATCGATTCTAGGGAGTGGTTACTTATTTTTAATCTTGACATTGTTGAGCTCCCTATAGTTAATACAAAGTCGTTGAGTTGCATCCTTCTTAACAAATAGCACTGGTGCTCCCCAAGGCGACATGCTGGGTCGAGCAAACTTGAGATATTCTAACTCCTGTACTTGCTTCTTCAGTTCTTGCATCTCCATTGGTGCCATCCAATAAGAAGCCTTCAAATATGGTAAAGTACCAGGCATTAATTCAATGCTGAAATCAATCTCACACTGAGGTGGCAGTCCTAAATATTTTGAAACACATCCTTAAAGTTTCGGACTATAAGAATCTATGAAATAGTGAGTTTTAAACTTGAGCTCTCGATAGCTGCTAGACGATTGGTAAGAAAAGCATTGCTAGAGGGTTGCACTGAAAATCAAAAGGCTGACTTCCTGGTACTAGAAATGTATCTTATTGGCACAATCCAACTTAGCATAATACTTCATGAGCCAATTAAATCCTAAGATGATGTCAAATTCCTTCATTGACAAAACGATCAGATCTGCGAGAAAAATCCTATCTTCAAGGGTTAAGGTACAGTCCTTGCACACTTTCGCTAATCTTATGGTTACTCCCAAAGATGATGCCGCATTTAAGGCTACATCAAGCACCTGGGGTACTAAACCCAACATTTTAACAATTCCAATAGCAATAGATGAATTCAATTAACCAGTATCAAATAGAACTTTAACTCGAGTGTTGAGTAACGTAAGAGTACCTTCCATGTTCTGCTACTCGGTTTCACCATATCTAGTGTCCTCCAAGATGATCGCATTAAACGAGCCTGTCCAACTGGGCCCTGAGCAGCTAGTCCGTTGTGTACCCTATAAGGTGATTTAAGTTCTTACTCATGTGGCCGTACTTGCCACAGTTGTAGCAGACAACTTCCAGATAGTTATAGCTCCTTACAGCTCAATAGTCCTTAGCCAAATAACTAGGTTTTCCACAATTAAAGAATCCACCGTTATTACCTCCAGTAGCAGCGGGTACTCCTGGTGGAGGAGGTACTTAGTTTACAGCATCGTGGATCTAAGGGAACGTAGGTTGTGGTTTCCTTTCGCCCGTCCAATTACGCTTATTTCCTTGGAACAACATTAGAGGTCTTGGTCCTTGGTTACCTCTAGGTGGTGGTCGATTCTCAAAGCGTCCTTGTTCCCGACCGTTAACATCCTCATAACTAGCATCCATTCCTACCATGGCCTTAAAATTCTGACCATGATGATTCAATGTCATCCATTATAGTGGCAGCAAAAGACCCTGGTGATATTGTCAATTCTTCTTCTCTGGTGTATCGATCATATGAAGAGCAAAACAGGATAGTCATTCAAACTGCACCGTATGCTCCCATACGGTCTGGTTTCTTTGCCTTAGCTCAATGAATTCTCTCTCCTTCTTATTCCTCTCCATTTTTGGAAAGTAGTTTTCCAAAAATAGCCCTTTAAATGTGATTCAGGGCATCCTTCCAGCCGCGTCCTCTCCTATGATTGCCTTATCTTATTCCCACCAATCATAGCTGCATAAGTCAAATAGAATGTCGCCAGTCGACGCTTCTCTAACTCACTACATCCCAACATTTCAAAGATTGCTTCCATCTCTCAGAGCCACTATTATGCTTGCCATGGCTCAATATTTCCGTCAAACTTCTCCCAACAATAATGACAAAAATGCTCTAATATTTTATCCTCAATTGGCCTCGAAGGTGGTCCATGGTTGTTTCCGATGTGCACGTTAGGATTCTTGATCCGATCCATCCTCTGCACATAGGCTTCAAACAATCCAGTCGGATCAGTAGTATGGGGTGCTGAAGGTGCATCCTCAATCTGTGCAGGACAATTCTAGGTAGGCAATCCTGCCATTGATACAGTAGGATTGGGTACCTATATAGACATCTATCGGTTAGTCGTCAATCTAGAAATAGTCACAAAAAATATTTTGTAATTAATCATACTATTTATAACTATTATCACATTAATAGGAAGGAAAACTTTATACGGATAATTTCCAAACACATACTTAGAGTCAATCCCTATCTCACAGAATCTGAAGGTTCAAACTCAAGAAACGTTGGATATCTGGTGAGTGCGACTACTAAACCTAGGCTCTGATACCAAAAATCTAGTCATACCCTATAGTAGCAAAAATAGAGAAAATAAATTCCTTTTTGGACTCATAGGCCATGACAGTTGAAAGTCACCACATTGTCCATTACCAAAGTCAAATCATCAGAGTAATGATTCAAACCACGCATTGGAAAGTTCTAAGGTTGAGATATAAAATCAGAGTTTAATACTAAACTATTACTTACCTTAAGTATTTGCAAAAATGTAATCAAAGTATTATGGCAACAAACGCCGATATAAACGTAACTATTATAGAGTCTCAAAAAACATAAGCATAAACTATTAACAGTAAGCTCCATGTCTGCAGCTTGCATAGTAGTCAGCTCCAGCATAGCTTTCGTCATCGTAGGCTCCATCCTTGTTCGCCTGCATGTATACACCAACTTAATATATCACAACGGACAGCATACGAAATCACGGACATCGTCCCAACCTAAACATAACACAGACACTTGGGTCCACATTAATCAGACACATAGTCTTATACCTACGTTCTGTCAAACTTGACACGTAGTCCTAAAGTTTCAAGCAACACACCTAGATACATTCTCTGGCCACCATGCCCCTTGATACACTAGGGCCAATACGCCCAATTCACCTTTCCTTTCGTAACATATACCTCTTAGTCTCGGTCAGAGTGACATATCCCTTAGTCTTCGTCAGATCTCCCATCTTGGTCTTAGACTAAGGTGATATTCATTTAATCTCTATCAGACTAAGTTCATGATGTATTCCTCTTAATCTCAGTCATGGACTGAAGTGACATATTCTTGTAGCCTCTATTCAAATTTCCCATCCCGATCATGGACTAAGGTAATATTCCTTTAGCCTCTATCAGATTAAGATGATAACATCGGCATAACCCTCAGTCTCGGTCTTGGACTTACGTGACCATGGCCTTGTCTCTATCGGATCTCTCATGTCTCTTTCATGGGCAAGGCGACATTCCGTTAGCCTCTATTAGACCAAGGTGCTAGCCATATTACCATTTCCCTGATTCGTATCCCTTAATCTCTCTCATGGACTAAGGCGACATCATAATTATATCCCTTAGTCCCTCTCAAGGACTAAGGCGACATCACAAATATATCCCTTAGTGTCTCTCATGGACTGATGCGACATCACAAATATATCCCTTTGTCTCTCTCATGGACTAAGGCGATCCCACCAGTATATCCCTTAATCTCTCTCATGGATTAAGGCAAGATAGTTAAATCACAACATCACATCTATTTCCATAGTATACATCCCTTAGTCTCTCTCATGGACTAAGGTGATGTACCACTAATATATCCCTTAATCTCTCCCGTCGACAAAGGCAGTACCACTAATATATCCCTTAGTCTCTCCCATGGACTAAGGCAATATCACTAATATATCCCTTAGTCTCTCCAATGGACTAAGGCGATGCCAGTAATATATCCCTTAGTCTCTCCGGTAGACTAAGGCAATATAAGTATACCGCAACCCACGTATGATCTTTGTGATTGCATTTCCCATATACCAATCATAAATAGTATTGACCTCTGTGGTCGATAGACTTACTACTATGCACATTGGCTTCTCAATTCGCTTAACAGCATTATATCATCATCATACAATTGGTTCCACTATTTAATGGATTAAGTCTATTATTCCACGTATGTATTATTCCAATACAGCTTTCCAACAATCATTGCATGATAAAATATAGCTTAACATTTCATTGGATATAAGTAAACCAAATGTTTACCATTCTGATATGTTCGATCGATTGAAGTCATTTTAATCGATTAACAAAAGTAAAGTTTGATCGATAGAACTAAGTTTGATCAATTGAGGAAATCGAAGTTTGATCGATTGAACGACGTTCGATAGATTGAATTGTGTACAATCATTCGAAAGCAGTTCAATTGATTAAACATTGGGTTTCTTCCCAAACTGAACTAGACAATTCAAGCACATTCGGGGTCCATTGTATCTTTCCAAAACACATATATACGAACAAATCTATGCTATTAAGTGTGTATAGGCACTCACTGTTAACGTCGGTGACGACAGTGAGCTCAGGGGTGGCTACGGGTAGTCAGGGTGGTCTCTTTTTCCTCTTTTCTTTCTTTTTCTCCTTCTTTTTCAGTCTCTTCCTCTTCTGCCTATCTGCTCCTTCTATTCTTCTTCTAGTTCAGAGAGTATGAGGGTATGTATTTGTGTGTATATATATAATTGGGTGTGTGTGTGTGTGTATATATATGAGTGTGCATATATATAAAATACATATCTCTCTATAAGTTAGCAACCTATACACACACCCAAAACCAACATATATATAGGGAGGGAGAGAGTACAAGTGGCAGCTCTGCGTATACTGATAATAACATGTTCGATCAATCAAAGTGAGTTTCATCAATTGAGAATAGGTCAGTAAGGTTCAATCGATTGAAACGTGCTTAATAGCTTGATAAAGGGTTCCATGTCATAATTTAGGTTGGCAGAGGTTCGATCGCTCGAAGTGGGTTTGATCGATTAAAGAAAGAAACTCTCGATCGATTGAATTAAGTTCGATCGATCGAAACTAATATTACAGGAAAGGGAAAGACAAGCCCACTGAATCTTATTCATATCAAAAGCATTAAAAAATTGTAACAAGAATACAGGGTATTTCAGATACAAAAAGTGATCGCCTCCCGAAGGCCCGAATAGGCTTTTTGGACCGATCTGATGAACCGTGGGAAATTCGAAGTTAGGCTCCCAAGAAGCTTGATCCGGTTTTTAGAGTAACCACCACAAGAATCGACCAACAATGGGAGCATCACCAAACTATTCTACCAATTCCCAGGACTCCCAGGTCCAGCATTTATCCTGAACTTATACATTTGTCGCTTGACATCTTAGGGCTTCTGCACTAATCGTCTAATTTCTAGGGCTCTGCGTCCATCGGTTATCTTTAATTGTCATTTTCAAGGACCCTACATTCGATTACATCCGCTTGCAAACCATACTTTTCAAAATTTATGAAGTTCGCCCTCAGACCCAGAGCCTGTAACACCTTAGTATCCTTATTAGGATCAACCACTGCATTAGAGTAAAAAAAACACTAGCACAGCACAAGCCCACTAAGACTGGCTCACCTCACAGCACCAGCTCATACTAGGATCAGAACACCAGGCACGACATGACTCAGTGCACATCCTTATCACATCCATGCATTGCATAGCATCCTTATAGCATAGCATCTGCCTGTTTTGTTGCGCATTTGCTTGTGTGACTTGTTTCTTAATGCCTGAACTACCTCCTGGCCTGATTCCCCGTAGGCAGCTCACGAAGAGAGCGACCAGCACCGGCCTCAACATCATATTTTTCATCATTGCATCTTTGCAATGCTTTTTGTCCTAAATCTATAGCCTCTAAAAAGATATATCTCTTCAAAAGCTTTGGCACTCGCTTGTGTCATGCGTTGCCTCGTAAGTTTATGCCAAAGTGGGGCAAACAATAGACAGCCCATTTTGTTGGCTATCAGATTTAGGAGACCTATGGCTTGGTGGTTCATGATGATTGAAAAAGACTCAAAAAGGACTCCTATAAGTAAGTTATATCTCTCAAAATACTTAGATTGTAATACAAATGACCAAAATGCCCCTAAGAGCACAAACACTCTCAGATTTAGACCAAAAGTTTTGGAAACATGCTACATCATAAGAAAAGTAATAAATTGAGTTTTAAAACAAAATTGAATGAAAATGTCAATTCACAGAGATCCCCAGATGTTCTGGAAGTTCTCGAAAAGTTCCCGTTGACCGGTTTAACCTAAAAGTTGACTTAGAGACTAGAGCACCATATCATTTTTCAAACATTTTTCATGGATACTAGAGGTTAATAGCTTTTCTATGGTATATTGCACATAATTTTTGGATTTAAAACGGATTTACTATGAATTTTCGAAGGTAAAAAAATGCAATCAAATCGGCTTCTATCGCGAATATTACAAAACGTTTCAAACTGACCTATCTCTGAACTATTTTTTTATGAAAAGAAGACTCCATTACCTTTCCAGCGGTATATCACAAGCACAGTTTGGAGTTTATACACATTTTGTGTTAATTTTGGACGAAATAGGGCATTTTCGCGAATATAGGAACCTCTATAATAATCTGGACGTCTGAGGAGCAGTGCCGCCACGGCACTGGCCCACTGCTATCAAAATTTAGGCCTGGTGCTGTCACAGCACTCTCCCCTAGAAGTCCATTTTTTGTAATTTCATTTTGTGGCTCCAAATTGAATAATTGAAAGCCAAAACGACATAGTTTCTTGTTCACAGATGTTTAAGACCAATGGGAGCACTTTTTAAATCCCAAACTCCCCTTAAACCTCCCTTGACTCCTCATTTTGGGGGTGGAAAATGTAGGTTGTATAGAAAGTTTTAGAGACAGATAGGGAGAGATAAGGTTTAGAAGAGAGAAAGTGAGCTCCTCGCTATTGATTTTCTATAGAAAAGTGAGTTACAAATTTGTTTTCTTTCATTACTCTCATCTATACTTCACATTCAATACTTCCAACCACCTTTCTAAAGAATTTATTGAGATAGGAAGCTACTTTCATGTCCAAATGTCACCATATATGAGTGAAACACCAAGCTACAAGCCCAAAATCGCATTGATTATCATCTATTGATTGCTATTAATTGCTTATTTACATTAATGGTCATCTCTTCTTATCCCATTTCTTTTTGATTTTTTTTTCCGTTACTTGTTTATTATCATCTCGATGATGGCATGATGTTTGAGGTGAGTGAATCCTTATGGATAGTAGCTTTTGACCTCAAAAACATGTTTGATAGATGATGATTCTAACTTCAATACTTCCTAAGTATTCTTGAAGTCATGTTCAAAATAAAACAATGCTCTCCAACAATCTTGGAGGTTCTTGACATGAGTTGAAGTTGATATTCTAAGATCTAATAATCTCCATTTGGTGCTGGAAATATACTCTCAAAACCCCCTATTTCAAAACCCCTCTTTAACCCCTCATTTTGATTTCAAGAAATAAAATATTTGTTTTCTCAAAATCTTCAAAATAGTGAGTTGTTGTTAATCACAAAACTATCTTAAGGTTCATATCTTAAGTGTGTAGGACAATCGGTGCACACTTCTTAACCTAAGGCTCTGATACCAAAAATCCCTGTCACACCCCGGTGTAGCCAAAATATGGAAAAATTTTAAAATTTTCATCTTGGACCCTATGGCGCGTGACTGGTTGCAGTGCCGAATTGTCCATGACAAAATAATAATAACTAAACAATATAATAAAAGGATAATACCATCATTTACTTACTGGAATACATTACAAAGAGAAGTCAAAGTACTTAGCTAGTTAATACATCATTATAAATACATCAGAGTCTAATGGCTCTTGGCCTTAGAAAACTATTACGAAATATATGCTAAGTCTTTTGGTTATAATCAAAAACATTTACAGAGGAAAACTGCTAGTCTTCTCTCTAACTAGCATAACCATAGTCATCTTCAGTGTAATCTTCTTAAATGTTTCCTTCTTGTGTAGCTTCATAACCTGGGTACTCCTCACCTGGATAAGCTGGACATGGGAATGTCCAGCGACATGAACGTCGCCAGCTTATGAAAGCTGAGTGAGTAAGCTAAATCAAATGGAACGTATATAGTAAAACACAATAAGAATACATTTACTACCTTTCAACATGTCTTTTAGGATCTTTACATTCTCTCCGTCGAATTATAACTATTAGCGTATCCGACTACGTATTCGATAGGAATACAAACAATTCAGGAGACCCATCTAGACGTTCTTAATGCCACTACCATTCATTTCTAACATCTGACGTCATTTACAAACCCAAAGTATCTCTTGCTAACCAAACCATCTTTCATCAACCAATCATCAACCAAAACATCTTTCATCAACCACTTCGTCACAAATAACCGAAGTGTTAAGGAGTGCAAGAACATCCATTTCGTCATGAAGAACCAAAAGGAGTCTTCACTCAAAGAATCACTGCTTTGTCACGAAGAACCGAGAGCGTTACAGAGTACAAGAACATCCATTTCCTCACGAAGAACTGAAAGGAGTCTTTACTCAAAGAGTCACCGCTTCGTCACGAAGAACCGAAAGCGTTACGGAGTACAAGAACATCTATTTTCTCACGAAGAAATGAAAGGAGTCTTTACTCAAAGAATTACCGCTTCGTCACGAAGAACCGAAAGCGTTACGGAGTACAAGAACATCCATTTTCTCACGAAGAACCGAAAGGAGTCTTTACTCAAAGAATCACCGCTTCGTCACGAAGAGCTGAAAGCATTACGCGTATCCCTTTAGTCACGAAGAACCGAAAGAATAGTAAAGAGTCACCACTTCACAACTCAACAACACATCCCTATTCTTACCCTCCCGGCCCCCGTGTCTTGGTTTACCTATCCAACACTTATCCTTGACATACGCTGCTCCTGATCAAGTACAACTAGTCCATACGTATCCTGGACCGCATTCGCGTCACTCGTTCCGTAGTTTAGTTTGTTAATTACTTTCATTTACACATACAAGGTTGCGTTCCTACGTCTGTTGTTCTGTTTTATGTCATAATATACCCATGAAGTCAGAATTAACATCATCGTTCAGCTTTCGGCTTTAATAGTTCCTCAAGGAAACTTTTCCCGAAAAAACTTCCTAGAAACCGGTTTCTCCCATAAATCGGTTTCTGGCGCAAGATTATCAAATTCTCTATTTTTATGCAATGTACAATCATTTAAGCTCAGGGTACGCAAATTTTATACTCCTATGAGTAGTATATCATGTCTACAGTAGTGTAGATACTCCATATATATATCCAAGCATGGGTCTATGTACAACTAATTCAAGCTTATGTTAAGATTTTAAAGCATCATCTTGGTTATACTTGTAAAATACATGCATTGTATTATCATGTCTATAAAACTAACAAAACTACACAGACCCTTAACATACTCATCTACTCGATAGCACTACCATAGGATAAGATATTCATAACCACACAGGTATCGGAGAACAAGCATTATCAATAAACACATCATACAAGTAGTACAATCTGCCCGGAATTAATTTTACAGTATCGACTAAATTGATATGATTTATTTGGGCATGATAAATTGATTTGTAGATCAAACTCAAAACTAGAACATTGTCTATAATTGGATCATCTTCATGTACAACAAAATCTAGCTTCAATAACATTTTTGAACTACTCAAAATATTTATTTTACTTATACATTTCTATATTTTCGGACTGCTCTGTCCCAGATTTATAGTACTGCGTTGCATGTGCATATCACCTATGAAGGAGTCATTTTTAGACTAGGCTATAGAAGCATTATTTGTATATAAATGAGTTAGATTTCTTCACAAAAAAACCTAGATTCTTTATAATTTTTGAGATAAACGTTCATTTTACTAAACTATGTTCTGCTAAAGTTTCTGTTTCCCAGATTTATAATACTGCATTGTATATGCATTTCACCTATGAAGGAGTGATATCTAGACTAAGCTATAGAAGATTTATTTGTAGATAAATGAGTTATCTTTCTCCACAAAAAACCTAGCTTAATTCAGATTTCGGAGCTGCTTAAAACACTCATTTTACTAAACTATATTCTGCTGGAGGTTTCTGTTTCTCAGATTTAAAGTACTTCGTTGTATGTACATATCACCTATGAAGAATTGATTTTCAGACTAAGATAAGATTCATTTGAAGATAAATGAGTTAGATTTCTCCACACAAAAACCTAGCTTAATTCAGATTTTGGAGCTGCTTAAAACACTCATTTTACTAAACTACATTCTGCTGGAGGTTTCTGTTTCTCATATTTAAAGTACTTCGTTGTATGTACATTTCATCTATGAAGAAGTGATTTTCAGACTAAGCTATAGAATAGTTATTTGTAGATAAATAAGTTAGATTTCTTCAAAAAAAACCTAGCCATATTCCCATCTTTGAACTGCTCAAAATGTTCATTTTACTAAACAACATTCTACTGGAAGTTTCAGCTTCCCAGATTTGAAATTTTGTCTTGTATGTTGCATAGAACCTCAAAAAACAACATCAAACACTTTCTAAACATTACTACATACTATATAGGTTCTAAAGTGAGTTAGAATACTCACTAAATCTTGAAATTGAGCTTGGGCTTTGGATTTGAGCTTAGGAAGCTTGAACACAAGCTTCAATGGTGAAAGCTCCTTGTTCTTCTCCTTCTAACTTCTTTTATCTCACAATGGATTTCATCTCCTAGCTCTCTCTAACTCTACATGCAGATTATAGATGATCAAAAAGTATCATGCAAGTGTATATGCATGTTTATATAGAGGTGGTGTAGTGATAGGTGTCTCCATGCATGTGCTAGTGTACACATGTATGGACAAGTGTCCTTGTACAAGACAAGTGGCTTGGGTGTGGGTGACATGTGGAGGAGGTATTGCATGGGCTGCCATATGGCCGGCCATGTGGGGCCCACCTCGAGTTTCGTGCCACTTTCTCAATTTACGTGCAATCGGGTATTATTTCTAATGTCCGGGTACAGGTACGGAACTAGTTTAAGTCTTATTACGATCGAGCCAGTGCGGTGGTTACAGTCTAATTACTAACACTATTACACGTCAATATCGTCACGTAATTAAAATAATATAAAGTTAGACAGTTGAATGCCAAAAAATTCAAAAACTAATATTTTTAAAGAAAAGAAAATTATAGGTATTATAATATATATACTGCAGAATCCTTCCTTCACTCCAAACAGGATATATATACTGCAGAATCCTTCCTTAACTCTAACTATTTCCTTATCCCAATCCTGATTGATTCAATCCCATAATCTTAGGGATTAGCCTTCCATATCCAACTGGATGTGATCAGATCCCATTCCTGAACGGACTCTGACTCCTTAATTTTAGGGCAACGTCATCATGATAGCTACGAACAGAACCGCCTTCCCCTTTTACCCATCGGACTCACATTATCATACTTTTAGCTTCATCAGGCTCGCTTAACCAATCGGGTCATGTAACCCGTCTTTCACTACCAAATCCGAATACGGTGCCCGATCGCTAAGGGTACACTCTTAACCATTTATTGGGCTCACCCTAACGCCAGTCTGTACTTCTCGGATGCCCGATGGACGTTACCCACGCTAGGCCTACTAATCGGGTTCCAACAGTTTTGCTCACTTATTTCAAGGACGGTGCCCGATTGGTCATCCTTTGACCCATATCTCCTATCGGGCTTCACATTACTTTGGGTTCTTTATCCTTAATTCATGCACCTTTGAGCCCGATGACCCTGTTTGGGCTTTTAGGCCAGCCCGATCCACCTTTATTCTGGCCAAAAATCCTTTGGCAGTTTTTTGGATGCAAACAATTACCCCCCAAAATGTCATGTCAATCATCCCACCCTTGATCGATGTGATGTTTTAAAATTTAAACTCGCCACGTATCCCTCATGCAGTGTATGTCAGATCTCAAGAATCCCACCAATCACTCCACATTAAATGATAAGCGTATAAAGTGATAGGATTTTAAAAGCCTTCCTACTTTCCAAACTCATTTGCGTCATCCCCTCTCTCTCTCTAGAAGTAGCAACTCAAAGCTTCTCTCTCTAAAACTTCATCTAATTCGGCGAGCCACCTCCTTCACTATCTACTAAAATGGCCCCCAAACGACTCCAGCAACGTCATCCAAGGGCAAGAAATCATTCCTAGGCGCTCCTCCACCATATAATCGATGCAGAGAGGTAAGGCAATTAGCCAAAGCCCACGCCTCTGCCATTTCCACAAAAAGCTTCATCCACTGTAGTACATCCGACGGCACTTCGGTGGTGCCTGGCCTTGGTACAACGTTTCATGGCGGCCTCCAACAGCATTTAATCCTTACATTCCACCAGTTTCCAACAAGTCACTTCTCTAATCCCCAGCTTATTGGAATAAAGCCTGGTCTACTACTCATCCCATTAGGGGCTGGCCTACACCTACTACAAACTAGGATAAGTGGGTGACGAGGGTATCGGCCTCTAAGGCTGACATCTACAAGCGAACGGGTATCTTCGACACTATCATGCTTAGTTGGTCTAAGGTAGAGATAGACCAATCGCTTTTTTTTTTCTACTCTCCTCTTCTGGTCCTCATCATGTAATGGGTTTCTCTTCCACTATGGTCCAATGTGACCAACTGTCAAATACATCAGTTACCTACTCGGGCTCCATCCTCACGGACAAGAAGTTATTCCAAGCCTCGACATCAGATTGACTAGCTTCTCCTACCCCCAATAAGAATCTGTTAGAGATGGGGCCGTGTCCTATAGGCCGATCACAGCCTATCGTAGTCCAAGCGGTGCCTCAAAAGGCATGCGCATTTAATGCATGACACGACAGCTCAATTACGATGTAACTGTTCGATTATGACCTCATTGAATCCTGACTGGACCAACCACTCTTTGTCTATTACACCTCGAGATCTTAGAGTCGGTACTTGCCACAAATTGATTGCCATTCATGCCAATTAATTGGTAGCAGCTGGATAAATTCTTTTGCTCTGGCCGGGGAAAGGCCACGTGAACACCTATCTTCCTATATATATGAGACCCAATCTTGCCCATTTTCTAATTCTAAAAACTAGGGAGTGATAGAGAGTGTTTGTGTATGTTTATATATATATATATACACTCATATATATATCTATACACTCATACACACAGAGAAAGATGATTGAGAAGAGAATAATAAGGAAAAGAAGACCAAGAGAAGAAAAGAAAACAAAAAAGAGAGAAAGAGAAGGAACAAGAAAGAAAGAGAGAGAGAGAGAGAGAGAGAGAGAGAGAGAGAGAGAGAGAGAGAGAGACCTCCATTGAAGACCAAGCTTCAATCTTACATACCCAAAAACCCCCTTGTGATCTAGGGTGAGTTTTAACCTTACTCGGCAACTTATTATTGATGTTAGAACCTGTTAAGATGAAAAAATGGAGTATAAATCATGTTTTCCCATATTTTTATATGTTGGACTATCTTCACTGTGAAGAAGATGAAGTCCCAATCAATTGGGACTTTTCCCAATTAATTACCATCTTTCATACCTTAATCGATTGCCATTTTATATAATCGATTGCTATTGTAGATATCCCAATCTATTGCCAAAGTTAGCAATCGATTGGCATGGATTGTGATCCAATCAATTGGACTTCTTCCTAATTGATTCTTGCTATTTTTATACCAATCAATTGGACCTCTGTCCCAATTAATTGGCAGTTATAGAATACTATTTTCCTTGTTTAGTTTATATCATAACTATTTAGTTGTTTTATTTACTATTTAGTAATTCCCAGCATGCTATATTATCGTACTGCAAACGTGATAATAAGATAATGCAACGTAGGATTATAGTGACAATGAGATTAACTAATAATGGTTGTGATGTTAGATAATGTAATAATTGTAAACCCTTTGGAGTTATCGTTCGTTTCATTCAAAGTAGTTAGGCCACATTGGGATTGTCATGTATCAAGGTTAGAGTTGAACTTAGGTAGGTTTGTTAAAATTTGTGAATCTTGCGCGCGCGGGCTTTGGTCGATCATATATTCTTAAGACATACGAAGGTGTCTATGACTTGCAGTGAACTGGACCTATAGCCCTAAGATAGCCAGATGATCTAATAATATGTTCTTAAAAGCGGTAGACAGACGAAGGTGTCTATGACATGCGGTGGATCATGATCACTGGTAGACATCGCTAAGTCGTGGCATAGAATGATGTACTATTGCTCAAAGCGTTATATCCCTGTAGTGCGGTGAACTGGGCATATGTTCTTGAAAGCTAGGGATGGACTAGCGTGGTGTCCATGACATGTGGTGGACTATGTATATATTCTTAAAAGCGGTGGATGAAGCAATGGTGTATCTATAGAAATGAACTACTGTTGAGTCTGTTCTCCTATCAGAATGTGTTGTCGGTCTTAATATGTTAACACGTTAGTAATCGAATAATTGGTTTGATTAAAGGAGTTGCCCTCACTAAATTTAATGGTAATTGTTTATAACTTGTAATAACTTCAATAGTTGATACCCTATTAGTATCTAATTTACTCAGCCTTCATTAAGCTGACGACGTTTATGCCATTGGACATTTCTACATTCCAGCGCATCCTGGTTATGACTATAGAGGTGAAGGACCTGCAAGCGAGGACTACTATGCCAGTGACGATGTCCCTATAGAGGATTATCTCGATAGAGGTTAGACAGAAGAGGAATACTATGCCGAGGACTACCTCAATGCCAATTCAAAACTAGGCTAGATTTTAGTTTAATTATCTTTATTGCTTTTTGACCTTTCGTAATCAGGCATATGTTGCCTTGACGTTGTAATGTATTATGTTCTATTTGATTTGAGACTCTGATGTGTAATAGTTAGTAACTTTCTGTTGGCTTTAAGTTCTCTTTATCTTGAACCTAGATTACATTCTTGTTATCTCTTTTCCTTCTTGCTGCTTAGTACTGCGTGGTGTGGACAATCATGTGACTTCACCAGTCGTTGCCTTTGGACCCAAAAAGGAAATTTATTTTACTCTATTTTTAACGTTCCGGAGCGTGACAGGATTTTTGGTATCAGAGCTAGGTTTTATACCTTTTCACTCATAGATTGTCCCACACCATCTCGTCCTAGAACCTTGAGATTCTATAGATGAGTATTAAGATTAGTTCTGATTGAAGGTAGTCTCTTTTCAGGTAGTATGGCACCACCGCCCTTTGTTCTAGACGAGTTTGGAGGACACTATGTGTATGAGGGTAGTATTGAGCTAGTAGATCCACAGTACTATTCCTGGAAGGTTAGGCAGAGAGCTATCGCAAAGACAGAGTGAGATTTACAGATTGAGCAGTAGAGATTTGGGACCTAGGACCCTTATGTGATACGTTAAGAGATGATCTACCATAAGGAAACCTTCGGACTCATTGAGAAGGATTCCCTGCAGATGGTACGAGACCGCTTTTCTTACCAGGTTCTACTTTCAGAGGTTAGAGCAGTGCCTCCACCTCCCCCGACAGAACCACTACCCCAAACACCTCTACCCCCACCAAAGGAGGATATGGTTGATACACCCCCAGTAGATAAGGACCTAAAAGATGATAATCCAGACGAGGATGAGAGCGACAACAATGACGATGATGATGAGCCAGGGGATGACGATAAGGATATGGAAGATGAGGAGGACGAGCACACCGATGATGAAGAGCTAGAGTATGATCTAAAGGAAGACCCAGTTGGCATAGATGTGCCAGTTCGTGTAGACATTGTAGCGGCAGAGGGTTATCCGATAGAGGAGGAGGCTATAGCAGATGATGATGCAGGTGATGACATTGTGGTACCAGTCTTACCAAGCGGTGTGATAGCATAACTGGCAGCAGATTGGGCTGCGGAGATGGCTGTTGATCGGGAGAGAACTAATCCTAAACATACGCCTTAACGAGCATTTGTTAGTACATTTTATCCTGTTTTTGTATATTTTTACTTCGTTTTCTAGTTTCTGACAGGTTTTGGAAGAAATCAACTAAACCAGGCTAAACAGGGTTAAAAAGCAGAGCTAAAGAAGCTGAAAAAGCCAAGTCGCGCGCGCGACCCGCGCCCGCGAAATCCAGAAATCGCTCGCGCGATCCGCTCGCGCGAGATCCCGAAAACCGCTTGCGCGATCCGCGCGCGCGAAGGTCCAAAAGTCGCGCTCGCGCGACCCGCTCGCGCGATATGGGTAAAAACCAATGTTGCGTATTTCAGTGTACTGAAGACTCCTGTGCAAACGAAACTGCAGAATGACGTCCAGATTGTAAATTACATCAGTTTAGTCCGTTTCGAGTTGTAGAGGCTTCCAAAACTTGTGTAAATCTATATATAATCTATTTTACTTGAATTAAAGGGTGACACACCCATACATACATGTAGACACCCCAATTTTGACCTAACGTCGAATTTAGGAGAGTGTCACCTCCGTATCCGATGATGACAAGGACCGAAAAATTGAAGTATTCCAAGCTCTTCAGAAAATCTCCAAAACGCGATAAAATTTCACAGAAAGAGGAAAAATACCAGGTATTTAGGGGAATTCAGGAAAAAGACATGATTTTTGGAAAGGATCTTCAAAGATAATTTGTTTCAAAAAGAGAAAAAGACCTAAAAAGGGGAATCTCACCAAAACACGGCACACGGCGGATTCCGCGGCACTCCATGAGTGCCGCGCGGCAGTCAGAGAGTGCCGCTGCGGCATTCTCCGAGTGCCGCCACAGAATTCTGACTGCCGTTCACTTTTCAAGTCTGTATTTTGCAGTGCAATACGTATGCGTATGCAGATAAGAACAAAAAACTGATAAAGTAAGACTGACAAAAACGCGGCAATTAATTAAATGACGCGGCAGTTGATGAGAGCCGCGCGGCACTCACGAAGTGCCGGAACGGCAATTGTTGAGTGCCGCAACGGCATTCACGGACTGCCGTGCCAGGTTTCTGACTGCCGCGCTAGGCAGCAGTCTGTCTAAATTCAGAAAGTACACATTGTACCACCAAATGAGATGTTTACACATGTCTTTTACTCCGAATTTACTGAAATGACCTAGGTATCTTTGTCTATATAAGAGGAGGTATCTCCATTGAGAAACACATGCAAAAAAGAGGAGGGAGGAAACACACAAAAAAAAATATACTTCCATTCCACCAACATTTTTAGAGAGAAAAGAGAGTTTGGAGAGCTTGAAGAAGAGTTTGGAAGATCTTCAAAGGAGAGAAACTTTGAGGATAGTTTGGAGGTGACCCTCTAATCTTAGTTGTGTTTTCTTTCTTTTGAGCTTCTAATTTACAAGTCATTTAGTTTTTCTTGATTAAGTTTTAGAGTTTGTTAAGTAAACTTGGAAGTCCTTACTTCCTAGTTCTTTGATCCTTCTTCTATTTTTCTTGTTTATGTTCTTCTTTTGAGATTCTTGGAGATCTTCAATATCTCCCTTGAAAGCTCTTGAGTTTGATGTTTTGAATCTCATGTAAGCTTATACTTCACATGGGAGTCAAAGTTTGATCATCACTTTTTTATAAGTAAATAGATGGATCCAAGTCCATGCTTATGACTTGAGTCCTCTAGCTTGATGTTTCATGGAATCCCTTCTATATTCCTTGGAGACTCATGAGTATTAGTCATATCTTCATCTCCAATGACCATCAAGTGGTAGGAGAAAGTATTTTGGGTCTAAACTCATCTCTATGGTTTGGATTCATCATCTTGAGATTTCATGAAGTCTATTCATACTTCATTTGAAATCTACAAATATAAAAGTCTTTAGCCTCCAATGACCATCAAATGGTAGGAGAAGTGATTTGGTTTAAACCCAACTTCATGGTTTAATAGTTGGGATTAACAAATAAAAGTTGAACTTGACAAATGAAAACAGTGAGTTCACAAACTGTTTTTGATCAAAGATTTTTAGTTCGAAATCTAACCGTTGAAATCAAGTGAAACCAACGGGAAAGTGTCAATAACACAATATTCTACCACTGTAATTTTTGTTTTAAGGTGGTTTTATGTTTAGAAGGGTTTGATCATGGGTTTTGTGAGTCAACCACAATCTGCCCAGAGTTTCAGAATAGTTTCAGAACAGCAAGTCCATTTTGAAATTCATAAATCAGAAGTCTAATGGAGTTTTTTAGGGTCTCTAATAATTTTTTCTGGGTACCTTAATGTGTTAGGAAGATCCCCTAAAAAGAATGAAGCATTTCGGATTATTTTACTATTTTTAAAAAATCAAACAATATCTCTGGACAGAGAGTTGTACATCTCTGAGTGACGTCTGGTTCTTGTCCTTTTCCCGGAGATCTAACCGTTGAAACCTTGATTTTCTTTTTGATTTGGAAACTAGACTGACAGAGGCATCTTGTGTCCAAATTTCATCAACATCAAACCATAAGAGACGTGTTTTTTATTTCTTTTAAGCTCTGGTCTGCTCTCTGCAATTTTCAGAGTTTTTATGACACATTTGACTTACTTTGTAAATAAGGGCCTAAATGGCTTTCTTATGATCTAAGGCTTAAACCATGCTTTAATAATGATTAGTTGAGCTTGAATTCAAGGTTTAAAAGTATCTCATAGTTTATCCTTGTCCATGTACATATTCATCCATATGGTTTGACACTTGTAATTATGACTTATTAGCTTTGGATTTAATTACATTAGATAGATTTAAGCTAGAAATTTAGGATTGTTATTTCTAACATCATATTTTGCATATCATGTGGACTAACCCTTTGTTTTGTAGCGCTATTAAGGTATGATTTCTAAAACTCCTTTTTAGTTTATCTTAATTTCTTGATTTTATTGATTCTTCGACTTAATGCGCGACACCTTAGGATTAGGTTTTGCCTTATGTGTATATGTGATTAGAGACTCTTTTTTAGGATTTTCTTTTGTTCGCATGCATTGCACGTTTATTATCGCTGCTGGATCCCGGGTAAGTTTACTTGTTCTCTATTGCATATCATATCGCTTGTTACCTGAATTATGTGGCTTTTGAATGATATTTTGTCAATTGCAATCTTACACCCTTTGGACATGCTTTTGTGATGTATATGTATATATGTATTAGTTGAGGGCATGCTTAGATTAATAAATTTGATTAAAAGGATGTTGAGTAGAGGCCTATCGCAAGATAGGATGAGAGAGGGTGTTTTAGTCCGATGGGCTCCTTCCTCTCTCATTCCATAATCCCCGGACCTAGTTAATCTCTGGTTTCTAAAAGATCAGTTTGCTTTTAAAATGGTTTCTTAATTTTCCTTTTAAAAATTAAGTGGCGACTCATTTTGTTTTTAGAAATTGATTTTGAAAAGCTGTGGGTAAGTCAACCTGCGATATCCACAATCTGGCGACTCTGCTGGGGATCGAACCCAGAATCTCTGGTTTCGCAGACCAGAATTCTGATTTTGGGTTCACTTGAGGATTAGACTTGAAAAATATCCTTTTAATTGAATTAATCAATCTTTGTGTGCCTGTTGCATTTCACTTGCATGTCCAGCCAGTCGATTGCACGGAACTATGACCTTGGAGGCTCGGGGCAACCCGGTCGGTCAAGTCATCATGGGACTGTGTGATCACCCTTGATCTCGTACCATGATTTGGTATATGAAGCATCCTATCGGGTGTGTGTCAAGGGTCCCTTATTTGACCAAAACCCAGCCTTTGCATAGTAGTTTCTATAGAACATTTCAATCTTAGGAAATCAATTCTTGATTAGGGTTATATGTTAGGAAGTTTTGTATGCCCGGAAGGGATTACTTGAGATGATGACGATACTCGCTTGATGAAAGATGAATAATCTTTTAATCACCTTTTAGCAATTTCTCCTCGTGTTACATGACATTTGGAGGACATGCCGAACCTTGATTATAAGATTATACTTCTTATATCATGTTTAGTTAAGCATCATTGACCTTGTATGCATCCGAATCCATGAAAAATGCGATGATTATCTATTCGTGTGATGCTCCTACCCAAGAATCCAAAGTTCATGGTTTATGAAAATTTTTGATTAATCATCATCTTTTATCCAAAAGAAGAAGAAATTGTTTTGAAATTTTTTTTTTTTTACCCTTTCAAAGAAAAAAAATGTTTAAGATTCATTTTTCAAGTAAAACCCAAATCATTTTTTCTTATTGAGAATTATTTTCATATCCTCTTTTTTAATAAAAGGTTCAAAATCCTTGAGAATTGTTTTTGAAAGATCTCCCCAATTAAAGAAATGCTTTTCAAATGAATTTTAAAGCAAAGTTTCAACCCAATCATCTTTTGTTCAGAAATGTTGCCTTCAAAGGAAAACTCCTTAAGAATTTGAAAGAGCCCATCATCTAGGGGAAATACTTGTCAAATGGATTTCAAAAATTCTAAAATTTTCAAACCTTGAAGGGGTAATGAGGATCACGATGAAAGGGGAAGTTAAGCGCACTTGACATGGATGAGGATTTTATGTGCTTATATGTTATATGTGCTAGGACTAGAATTTTCCTTTCTTTTGCATGTAGAATAGGCACACACACACACTTGCTTTTCATCCGTGTGTCATATGTGCGGTGCATGCATTTAGCCACATCAAATCATCAAAGTATGTACATTTTGGCACTCTCATCATATCAGTCAATATCATTACATGCAAGTAAAATACAAATTCATAAAGTAATCCAATAATTCCTCAAAATTCCTTGCCTCCTGAAAATCAATTCTGCATGTGAACCTTTTACCTCTCTATGTGTTGGATTTATAGAAAGAGTGGAACAACTAGATCCCCTGGTGAGGACACTTCTAACCTTCTTGGGTTCATCTCTCTTGATTTAAAGAAGAAAATGTTTTTGCACACATGCTATCGGGGAATGATGAACCCGGAGGTTCAAATGATAACAGTGAAGTGATAGTGTTTGGAATCGCTGCTGCTAAAGTAAATATGGATGCTCTTGGAAATTTAATGAATTGAAAATCGTCTGTGACACTCCAATTGAGACCAAGTCAAGTCCGGCAGTCGAGTTATGTTAGGTTGGAGTCGAATGTCAAGTCCAGTCGAGTCTTCTGGTCAGTCTGTTATCAAGTTTGTTTTCAAGTCTTTGTCAAGTTTATCGAGTCGAGTGATATAATCCTCTTTCCCTACTAGTTGAATAAAATCTCATTTGCTTGATTCATTGTGCCAAGCCGTGAATTTATGGATCATTAAGTCAAAAAAAAAAAAATTTACTTTTCTCAATGATCACGGAAAATACTTTGTTGATAAATCTTTGCATTGAAAAGGATCCCCAAGTGATCAAAGCAAATTTTGTGCCAAAACCATGGAGAAGTAGAGAATTGATTAGCTTTACTTTAAGAATTTAAAGATGCTCTTGCTCAATCTTGAAAAGATGAACTTGGAACTTGAAGCTTGCTCACCATCCCCTTCTCTCAAATACCAAGCCTAAAATATGAGCCCAACCAGTCTAAAGCCATAAACTGGATCCTTGATGGTAGCCAGACATTTTAATGAACTTCTTATTCCAAAAAAAGAAAAGAAAAAGAAAAGAGCTCGCTAGGATGAAAACCCGGAAGGGCGCCTAGGCAAAAGGTAGAGCACAAAAAAAAAAAAAAAAAAAAAAAAAAAGAAAGAGCTCGCTAGGATGAAAACCCGGAAGGGCGCCTAGGCAAAATTTAGAGCAAAAATAAGATACGTGTTGATCTCAAAAAATCCTAATCCTAGCCAGTCAAAATCATGGAAAGAATAAGAGATAGTAAGGTAGAGAAAAGAAAGGAAAAAGAAAAGAAAAGGCAGAGAATAGATTGAGAATTCTTGAGCACTTCAAAGTAGATCATTGGCACATGAACTATCTCAAGGCTTTGTGTTGTTCTAAACAAAGAAAAGATGTTGAAAATAAAAAGAGAGACTTATCAGCTTCAAAATTTTCGTGGGAGGCTCAAATCCTAAGTGAGCCTAAAACAATACAGAGATATCTTTGAAAAATAAAGATTTGAAGAGCTGATATTACTTTAAAACATGATGAGAGTTGTAAAGATTAACTGGCTAGTGAAAAGGTTAAAGAATCAACCGTCAAATACAAAAAGAAAAAAAAAAGAAAAGAGGAAAGAAAAAGAATAAAGGAAGAAGTAGTTCATCATGCTATACAAGGGCTACCACAAGTGACATGCACTCCCTAGACCCAAATGGCAACATGGCTCGAAAAGCCCACCAATTCTTGAAGCCTTATTCTTTCAAGACCTCCAGAATTGATGAACTACGCTTTGACCTGATTCCCACTTGGGGATACGTAGGCAACCTGCTCGGTTCGGTCATCACCCCATCATCTCATGCTATCTTTCATTCAGGTCTTGCCCGAACTACTTTGGACCTGATTCCCACTTGGGGATAAGTAGGCGAACCTCCCAAGGTTCTCGGTCCATAACCATTCCTAAACCGAAAGCATCACCCTTTGCACCTTTGGTTTCCTTCCTTCAGACTAGGGGCAAACTTGTGTTTGCCTAGAGCCATATATGTATTGCCAAACCAGGGGCAAACAAAGTTTGCCCATCAGCATTGGGTTTCCCGCTTCAGCCCACCACATTCATGATGACTATCTCTAGGTTGGGAGTAAATGCACTGCAGGCATCCTGTACCATCATGTTCTCAAAACCCTTGGATGAGCCTATTTGCCCTTAAGACTAGGGGCAAACTTTGTTTGCCAAAATCCCTCTGTGCCAGAGGTAAGTTCTCAAGTAATCAAGTTTGTTTTGAAAGGATCGAAATAGAGTGCCTTTAATTCTGTAAGCTAAAGCACTAATTTGAAGCACACTCTAGATAGGCAAAGAATTCGCTAAATCAAAAAGGGGAAGTTTTCAAAGTGTCGGTTTATCAGCAAAACACTGCCATTCGTAAGATGATGAATAAATGAAAAGTGAGATGATACATTATTCGCAATGAAAGCACATTGATTCATAATGAATGTAGAGTTTGAGTCAGTCATCTTGAGTAACTAGCTTTGTTAGGTATGTCCTCCTTTGATGAGTCAATAAATGGTCTCAAGTGTGTGGGTTTAAGATGATGAATAAAGATTTGAAAAGTCTCCATGAGCATCCTAAGAGCAATACGAGCAGGGGTTTTGAACACTATCACAACATAGTGCTAAAATGGCAATATAAGAAGAGTCCAATACTAGGGGCAAAGGTGACTTCCCTCTTTGACGAAATCGATGTGTTTCTTCCAAAGGTCCGCAAATGCAGAAAATTATTCTTTCTATTAGCTCCGTTCAAATTCTTTGCATCTGAAAACTCCTCAAACTTTGAAAAATTAACTCTGTGAGTCCGCGGACTCCCGAACTTTTGTGAAATCAATTCTTTGAGTCTGAAATGACTCCGAATATTGAAATTTAGTTCTTTAAGCACGACGAGACTCCTGAACAAGCATTAGCCCTCAATGGCTGCTTCTCTTCATAAACATTAGTCCTCCATGACAGTTTCTCTTCATTTGCATTAGTCCTCAATGGCAGCATCATCGATGTTAGTCCTCAATGGCAACCTTGCATTAGTCCTCAATGGCAGCATCATCGGTGTTAGTCCTCAATGGCAATCTTGCATTAGTCCTCAATGGCAACCTTGCATTAGTCCTCAATGGCAGCATCATCGGTGTTAGTCCTCAATGGCAACCTTGCATTAGTCCTCAATGGCAGCATCATCGGTGTTAGTCCTCAATGGCAACCTTGCATTAGTCCTCAATGGCAGCATCATCGGTGTTAGTCCTCAATGGCAACCTTGCATTAGTCCTCAATGGCAGCATCATCGGTGTTAGTCCTCAATGGCAACCTTGCATTAGTCCTCAATAGCAGCATCATCGGTGTTAGTCCTCAATGGCAATCCTCGTTAGTCCTCAATGGCAATCTCTTTTAGGCCTCAATGGCAATCCTTGTCACTCATCAATGGCAATCTTTTTGAACTTGCGTTAGTCCTCGATGACAACATCTTTTTGGTCGATATAAGTCCTCAATGGCAATCTTTATTGAAGACCTCTAGATTGAGGCAAATCCGTTAAAGTCTTCTAGATTGAGGCAAACCCCTGCTGAAGTCCTCTAGGTTGAAGCAAATCCGTTGGAGTCTTCTAGATTAAGGCGAATCCTTGTTGAAATCATTTATGCTGCGGCAATCCATATCGGCGTAGAATGCATTCATATCACCAGAAAGAACATAATCGTGAATCTTTGCATCTATATAGCATGAAATTGCACCTCAATCTTTCGAAAAGCGTGGTTCCTGATTTGACACCGAAGTATAAGGCGCGTAGCGCATCTCAGTCGATCAGATGATTTTTGGAAGACACCGGGGTATAAGGCGCGTAGCGCATCTCAGTCTTTCAGCGTGGTTCCTGATTTGACACCGAAGTATAAGGCGCGTAGCGCATCTCAGTCGATCAGATGATTTTTGGAAGACACCGAGGTATAAGGCGCGTAGCGCATCTCAGTCTTCCAGCGTGGTTCCTGATTTGACACCGAAGTATAAGGCACGTAGCGCATCTCAGTCGATCAGATGATTTTTGGAAGACACCGGGGTATAAGGCGCGTAGCGCATCTCAGTCTTTCAGCGTGGTTCCTGATTTGACACTGGAGTATAAGGCGCGTAGCGCATCTCAGTCGATCAGATGATTTTTGGAAGACACCGGGGTATAAGGCGCGTAGCGCATCTCAGTCTTTCAGCGTGGTTCCTGATTTGACACCGAAGTATAAGGCGCGTAGCGCATCTCAGTCGATCAGATGATTTTTGGAAGACACCAGGGTATAAGGTGCGTAGCGCATCTCAGTCTTTCAGCGTGGTTCCTGATTTGACACCGAAGTATAAGGCGCGTAGCGCATCTCAGTCGATCAGATGATTTTTGGAAGACACCGGGGTATAAGGCGCGTAGCGCATCTCAGTCTTTCAGCGTGGTTCCTGATTTCACACCGAAGTATAAGGCGCGTAGCGCATCTCAGTCGATCAGATGATTTTTGGAAGACACCGGGGTATAAGGCGCGTAGCGCATCTCAGTCTTTCAACGTGGTTCCTGATTTCACACTGAAGTATAAGGCGCGTAGCGCATCTCAGTCGATCAGATGATTTTTGGAAGACACCGGGGTATAAGGCGCGTAGCGCATCTCAGTCTTTCAGCGTGGTTCCTGATTTGACACTGGAGTATAAGGCGCGTAGCGCATCTCAGTCGATCAGATGATTTTTGGAAGACACCGGGGTATAAGGCGCGTAGCGCATCTCAGTCTTTCAGCGTGGTTCCTGATTTGACACCGAAGTATAAGGCGCGTAGCGCATCTCAGTCGATCAGATGATTTTTGGAAGACACCGGGGTATAAGGCGCGTAGCGCATCTCAGTCTTTCAGCGTGGTTCCTGATTTGACACCGAAGTATAAGGCGCGTAGCGCATCTCAGTCGATCAGATGATTTTTGGAAGACACCGGGGTATAAGGCGCGTAGCGCATCTCAGTCTTTCAGCGTGGTTCCTGATTTGACACCGAAGTATAAGGCGCGTAGCGCATCTCAGTAGATCAGATGATTTTTTGAAGACACCGGGGTATAAGGCGCGTAGCGCATCTCAGTCTTCCAGCGTGGTTCCTGATTTTGAGAATATAACGGACTTATATTCCCGGTTTTCGCAACGGACTTGCGTCAACCCGCGTTTTTGAGAATATAACGGACTTATATTCCCGGTTTTCACAACGGACTTGCGTCAACTCCCGTTTTGAGAATATAACGGACTTATATTCCCGGTTTTCGCAGCGGACTTGCGTCAACCCTCGTTTTTGAGAATATAACGGACTTATATTCCCGGTTTTTGCAACGGACTTGCGTTGACCTTCGTGATCAAATCAAAAGCACTCTCATGACTCATGTGACAGATTCTCGCATAGATAATCTTCCCTGACTAACACGCCACGAAATGTGCGTCATACATAGGGAAAATGTGATAAGCATGACATTTACATAACCAGGTTAATTCAGAAAGCACGAGATTGTTTGAGCACGTGCATCACGATAAGATAGGTGCATTCATCCGTATGACTATTTGCGCTTGTGTGTGTTTGACCCTTGACCCGAACTACGTCTTGGTCTGATTCCTGAACGGATACGTAGGCAGCTCATCATCGAGCACGACCAGCGTGAACCATTGCCCCGCGCATGTTCTCTTTTTGCAACGCATTTTGTTTTTACCTAAATTCGACGGTCTGGTCAAAGACTTGTCTTCACACAGGCTTCGACATTCACTTGTGGTACGCGTTGCTCCACAAGCTCTGCCGAAGAGGAGCAAACTGTAGACACCCCAATTTTGACCTAACGTCGAATTTAGGAGAGTGTCACCTCCGTATCCGATGATGACAAGGACCGAAAAATTGAAGTATTCCAAGCTCTTCAGAAAATCTCCAAAACGCGATAAAATTTCACAGAAAGAGGAAAAATACCAGGTATTTAGGGGAATTCAGGAAAAAGACATGATTTTTGGAAAGGATCTTCAAAGATAATTTGTTTCAAAAAGAGAAAAAGACCTAAAAAGGGGAATCTCACCAAAACACGGCACACGGCGGATTCCGCGGCACTCCATGAGTGCCGCGCGGCAGTCAGAGAGTGCCGCTGCGGCATTCTCCGAGTGCCGTCACAGAATTCTGACTGCCGTTCACTTTTTAAGTCTGTATTTTGCAGTGCAATACGTATGCGTATGCAGATAAGAACAAAAAACTGATAAAGTAAGACTGACAAAAACGCGGCAATTAATTAAATGACGCGGCAGTTGATGAGAGCCGCGCGGCACTCACGAAGTGCCGGAACGGCAATTGTTGAGTGCCGCAACGGCATTCACGGACTGCCGCGCCAGGTTTCTGACTGCCGCGCTGGGCAGCAGTCTGTCTAAATTCAGAAAGTACACATTGTACCACCAAATGAGATGTTTACACATGTCTTTTACTCCGAATTTACTGAAATGACCTAGGTATCTTTGTCTATATAAGAGGAGGTATCTCCATTGAGAAACACATGCAAAAAAGAGGAGGGAGGAAACACACAAAAAAAAATATACTTCCATTCCACCAACATTTTTAGAGAGTGATCTTGTCAAAATCAAGATATAAAAGTATTCTTTACTTTTCAATAGATTTGCAGTGTGGAAGTAAAGGTCGAACCCACAGAGATTGATTACTACAGCGATTTAATTTTAAAACCTAAGTCTAGTTAATTAGGGAAAACAGATTTGATTTTGAATTTAATTAAACTAATAACAATAAAAGTAAATCTAACTTATGAAAGCAATTAAAAGTGTTTTTAAATAATATTTAAAGGAAACCTAGGATTGCAAATCCACCACTAGCTTCATAATAGGAATATCTATGAATTACTTTAGCTTATTACGTTGGATGAATATGGGGAATTGTAGCTACAAGCCCAATTCCTCCGACAAGAAGATAATCATGGTTCAAGCACCAACATAATCCATCTGCGGATAGCACGAATTATCTCACACTAAACTAGGGTTGTGATCTAATCCGTCTAACCTAGGCATGGACTATTCGGATACTTGATAGCACGAATCAATAAAGCACCATCACATGTAAACAATCTAAACAAGCACAGCAAGAATAGATCGTTGAGCACATCACAGTCAAAATAGATCTAAGACAAGAATAAATTCTGAAAGCAATGATTTAATCAATAGTAGTACGATTTATTAATAAAAATCCTCTCAACATGTGACTGTCATCCATACATAATAGACTAAAACAAAAGCATAAATAAAACCCTATTACTCATCTAGGGCTTCATTGAAACCCTAGATCAATGATCTAGCCGTCCATAGAAGTAGTAGATAGCAAGAGGTTGATGGAGGAGGCCATGGAAACCCTTGGTCTTCTTCTTCTTCTCCTTGCTTCCCTCCCTTCAATGGCTGGAAGTATGGTTGTAGAATGTGTGTATAATAATTGCCAACCCTCTAATTGAAGTAAAATAGAGTTTATATAGATTTACAACATGTTTTGGAAGCCTTTACAACTCGAAACGGACTGAAACGCATGTAATTTACAGTCTGGACGTCGTTTAGCAGTCTCGTTTGCACAGGAGTCTTCAGTATACTGAAATACGCAACTTTGGTTTTTGGGCATATCGCGCGAGCGGGTCGCGCGAGCGCGACTTTTGGCTTTCGCGCGCGCGGGTCGCGCGAGCGAATTATTGGTTCTCGCGCGAGCGGATCGCGCGAGCGGTTTCTGGATTTCGCGGGCGCGGATCGCGCGCGCGACTTGCATTTTTCAGCTTCTTTCTTTCTGAATTTTCACCCTGTTTAGCCTGGTTTAGATGATTTCTTCCAAAACCTGTCAGAAACTAGAAAACGAAGTAAAAATATACAAAAACAGGATAAAAAGGCACTAACAAATGCGCGTTAAGGCGTATAAATAGGATTAGTTCTCTCCCGATCAGAGAGAAAAGAGAGGTTGGAGAGCTTGAAGAAGAGTTTGGAAGATCTTCAAAGGAGAGAAACTTTGAGGATAGTTTGGAGGTGACCCTCTAATCTTAGTTGTGTTTTCTTTCTTTTGAGCTTCTAATTTACAAGTCATTTAGTTTTTCTTGATTAAGTTTTAGAGTTTGTTAAGTAAACTTGGAAGTCCTTATTTCCTAGTTCTTTGATCCTTCTTCTATTTTTCTTGTTTATGTTCTTCTTTTGAGATTCTTGGAGATCTTCAATATCTCCCTTGAAAGCTCTTGAGTTTGATGTTTTGAATCTCATGTAAGCTTATACTTCACATGGGAGTCAAAGTTTGATCATCACTTTTTTATAAGTAAATAGATGGATCCAAGTCCATGCTTATAACTTGAGTCCTCTAGCTTGATGTTTCATGGAATCCCTTCTATATTCCTTGGAGACTCATGAGTATTAGTCATATCTTCATCTCCAATGACCATCAAGTGGTAGGAGAAAGTATTTTGGGTCTAAACTCATCTCTATGGTTTGGATTCATCATCTTGAGATTTCATGAAGTCTATTCATACTTCATTTGAAATCTACAAATATAAAAGTCTTTAGCCTCCAATGACCATCAAATGGTAGGAGAAGTGATTTGGTTTAAACCCAACTTCATGGTTTAATAGTTGGGATTAACAAATAAAAGTTGAACTTGACAAATGAAAACAGTGAGTTCACAAACTGTTTTTGATCAAAGATTTTTAGTTCAAAATCTAACCGTTGAAATCAAGTGAAACCAACGGGAAAGTGTCAATAACACAATATTCTACCACTGTAATTTTTGTTTTAAGGTGGTTTTATGTTTAGAAGGGTTTGATCATGGGTTTTGTGAGTCAACCACAATCTGCCCAGAGTTTCAGAATAGTTTCAGAACAGCAAGTCCATTTTGAAATTCATAAATCAGAAGTCTAATGGAGTTTTTAGGGTCTCTAATAATTTTTTCTGGGTACCTTAATGTGTTAGGAAGATCCCCTAAAAAGAATGAAGCATTTCGGATTATTTTACTATTTTTAAAAAATCAAACAATATCTCTGGACAGAGAGTTGTACATCTCTGAGTGACGTCTGGTTCTTGTCCTTTTCCCGGAGATCTAACCGTTGAAACCTTGATTTTCTTTTTGATTTGGAAACTAGACTGACAGAGGCATCTTGTGTCCAAATTTCATCAACATCAAACCATAAGAGACGTGTTTTTTATTTCTTTTAAGCTCTGGTCTGCTCTCTGCAATTTTCAGAGTTTTTATGACACATTTGACTTACTTTGTAAATAAGGGCCTAAATGGCTTTCTTATGATCTAAGGCTTAAACCATGCTTTAATAATGATTAGTTGAGCTTGAATTCAAGGTTTAAAAGTATCTCATAGTTTATCCTTGTCCATGTACATATTCATCCATATGGTTTGGCACTTGTAATTATGACTTATTAGCTTTGGATTTAATTACATTAGATAGATTTAAGCTAGAAATTTAGGATTGTTATTTCTAACATCATATTTTGCATATCATGTGGACTAACCCTTTGTTTTGTAGCGCTATTAAGGTATGATTTCTAAAACTCCTTTTTAGTTTATCTTAATTTCTTGATTTTATTGATTCTTCGACTTAATGCGCGACACCTTAGGATTAGGTTTTGCCTTATGTGTATATGTGATTAGAGACTCTTTTTTAGGATTTTCTTTTGTTCGCATGCATTGCACGTTTATTATCGCTGCTGGATCCCGGGTAAGTTCACTTGTTCTCTATTGCATATCATATCGCTTGTTACCTGAATTATGTGGCTTTTGAATGATATTTTGTCAATTGCAATCTTACACCCTTTGGACATGCTTTTGTGATGTATATGTATATATGTATTAGTTGAGGGCATGCTTAGATTAATAAATTTGATTAAAAGGATGTTGAGTAGAGGCCTATCGCAAGATAGGATGAGAGAGGGTGTTTTAGTCCGATGGGCTCCTTCCTCTCTCATTCCATAATCCCCGGACCTAGTTAATCTCTGGTTTCTAAAAGATCAGTTTGCTTTTAAAATGGTTTCTTAATTTTCCTTTTAAAAATTAAGTGGCGACTCATTTTGTTTTTAGAAATTGATTTTGAAAAGCTGTGGGTAAGTCAACCTGCGATATCCACAATACACATTCTACAACCATACTTCTAGCCATTGAAGGGAGGGAAGCAAGAAGAAGAAGAAGAAGACCAAGGGTTTCCATGGCCTCCTCCATCAACCTCTTGCTATCTACTACTTCTATGGATGGCTAGATCATTGATCTAGGGTTTCAATGAAGCCCTAGACGAGTAATAGGGTTTTATTTATGTTTTTATTTTAGTTTTATTATGTATGGATGACAGTCACATGTTTAGAGGATTTTTATAAATAAATCGTACTACTATTGATTAAATCATTGCTTTCAGAATTTATTCTTGTCTTAGATCTATTTTGACTGTGATGTGCTCAACGATCTATTCTTGCTGTGCTTGTTTAGATTGTTTACATGTGATGATGCTTTATTGATTTGTGCTATCAAGTATCCGAATAGTCCATGCCTAGGTTAGACGGATTAGATCACAACCCTAGTTTAGTGTGAGATAATTCGTGCTACCCGAAGATGGATTATGTTGGTGCTTGAACCATGATTATCTTCTTGTCGGAGGAATTGGGCTTGTAGCTACAATTCCCCATATTCATCCAACGTAATAAGCTAAAGTAATTCATAAATATTCCTATTATGAAGCTAGTGGTGGATTTGCAATCCTAGGTTTCCTTAAACATTATTTAAAACAACTTTAATTGCTTTCCTAGTTTAGATTTACTTTTATTGATCTTAGATTAATTAAATCCAATTCAAATCCGTTCTTCTTAGTTAATTAGACTTAGGTTTTAAAATTAATAGCTGTAGTAATCAATCTCTGTGGGTTCGACCTTTACTTTCACTACTACAAATCTTTAGAAAAGTAAAGTATACTTTTATATCTTGATTCTGACGAGATCAATTTTTGGCGCCGTTGCCAGGGATTGTATTACTACTCTTAGTTTTATAATCGTAGTTTAGTTAATTCGTAAATATTAGATTAGTTTTGATTTTTCTTATTTTTCGTTTTATTTTTAGTTACTAACTTGTTTTTTTTTTTTTTTGTAGTCAACGTTTCCGAGTGGAGCAGCTAATTACATCAAAGGAGCTTACGCAAATAAAAATATAAATACAATTAAATAAATTGCTTCCTTTGGAATTCGCTTTAAACCGCTGTAAGTCAGGGCGCTGTGACGCACTATTTGCATTAGTTTAGGGTTAATTGCACTGCATTAGCTAGGAAACCCGGGGCGCTGGGCTTGACGCGGTCATTGCATTACAGGATAATTTGCATGCATCATAGTAGTTGAGTGCTTGTTATCTTATGTGCGTGATTGTTATTTGTTTATTTTGTTTAGTTAGTTTTTGTTTTTAGTTTCTTTTCTTTTGTTTTAGTTTATGTTGGGTACACGTTCAAATAAACCAGAGTTAAAATCTTTCGATCTTGAACTTGAACGTACCTTAAGAACTAGTAAGTTCACAACCCAAGCTTCTAGAGCTAGGTTGCAAGACGACGAATCAACTCCGATTCCGTCGTCGTTGTTTGAGGCTGAAATTCAGAGTACCCGTGAACGGTTAAGGAAAACTCGAACTTTTCAAATTGAACCGATTAAAATGGCTGACGGTGGAAATAACAATAATAATCAAAATGATGGTGCGAATATGAATAATCTTAATATACCGCCACCTCCTCCACTTAAAGATTATTTTATTCCGACGACTTACACGCCACAAACATGTATTGAATTACCGTAGGCGATAGCATCTCACTTTGAGATAAAGTCGTCTACGATCTCGCTACTTCCATCCTTCCATGGCCGTCTAAATGAAGATCCATACCAACACTTAGGGGATTTTCAGGGTATATGCTCTACTTTGAAAATACAAAACCTAAATAATGATGAATTAAAATTGCGGCTCTTCCCATTCTCTTTAAGAGACAAAGCTAAATATTGGCTTCAATCTTTGGAGCCAAACACAATAAAAACATGGGAAGCCTTACACACCGCCTTTTTACAAAAGTTTTTCCCTATTATGCGTACAAATAAGATAAGAAAAGATATAACTAATTTTGTGATGCAAGATGGGGAGACTCTTTATGACACGTGGGATAAATTTAAAGAATTATTACGTTCGTGTCCACATCATCAGGTTCCCAAGTGGCAATTGGTTCAAGTCTTCTACGAGGGGCTTATTCCCTCTGTTAGGAATACCGTCGATGCCGTTTGTGCGGGAACGTTCCTACACAAAAGCGCCGACGAGGCCTGGAAAATATTTGAAACGTTAAGCGAGAATTCGATGCATCAGGCTGTGTCGATACTTTCTGAGGGATACCTTCAACCTAAGCGAGAGGTGACAGTTGAGTCAAGTCAATCAATTCAAATACAAGAATTAAATAGAAAACTTGACCGACTTATGCAAATGAACAAACCGTCTAATCCATCCTCTTTAGAAGTATGTGCATTATGTTCTGAACCGTCCCATAATACCTTTGCATGTCCTTCTGCATCTCAGTATCCGGAATTTGTTGAACAACACGTTAATTCTATGCAACAATTCCCACAAAATAATTATAATCCTAGGTCGACTAATTTTCCAAATACGTACCGACCCCAATACCAACAAGGTCAATACCAACCACCTCCTCCACCTCCACGCAATAATGCATTCGAGGAGAAGGTGTTGGCCTCACTTGAAAACTTTGGTTCGGTGGTTCAGTTAGTACACTCTCACACACAATCCATCGCAAAACTGGAGTCCCAAGTAGGGCAAATTGTTAATACATTAAACCGTTTAACTGAGAGTAAGTTGCCGAGTCAACCTACTCAGCAACCTAAGGGGCAATACACAATGGGTAGTACGAGTGAGAGCGTGAACGCTGTTTCGACTAGGACGACTACTCGAGATGAGGAAGTTGTTGTAATTCCGGATGGGGGTGAGAAAGATAAAAATTTAAATTTGAATAAAGAAAACGGTGAGGATGTGAATCAAAGTAGAAAAGAAAATAAACCGGTCTCAACGAATTATATTCCGAGAATGCCATATCCACCAAACGTTGAGGGACCGTCACATTTGCCTAAGAAAGGGTCTAAGGTTGAGGATATACTCGAGGTGTTCAAACAAGTTAAAATAAATATTCCTTTCCTCGACGCTATAAAACAAATTCCCGCTTATGCTAAATGTCTAAAAGACCTTTGTACTCAAAAGCGCAAAATACGGAGTCATACTCCTAAAAAGGTCTTTCTCACGGAAAAAGTAAGCTCTATATTCCAACACGTTCCTCCAAAATATAAAGATCCAGGTACGCCTACGATTTCATGTGTCATAGGTGACACTATCATTCATAGGGCTCTCCTTGACTTAGGAGCGAGTGTTAACCTTTTACCCTATCACGTCTATAAACAATTAGGATTAGGTGAACTCAAGCCTACGGCCGCTACTATTCAGTTAGCGGATCGTTCTGTCAAAATACCTAGAGGAATCTTCGAAGACGTGCTAGTAAAAGTTGATCAATGTTTCTATCCTGTAGATTTTATGGTCCTTGACACCGAACCGGTGCTAGATGCTAGGAAACATACTCCTGTCATCTTAGGCCGTCCATTCTTAGCAACCGCCAACGCACGTGTTAACTGTCGGACGGGGGTAATGAAAGTGTCATTTGGGAATATGAACTTAAAATTAAACGTTTTTAATGCTATGGATCAACCTCCTAAAAACGACGGTTCCCTATGTGAGGTGGAAGGTGAGGTAACACGGAATATTGAGCCTACTAAAGAAATAAAGGTGAGTGGGAAAAATAATATAGCGGACGATGATGAGTGGATGAATCCTAATCTCGTGGACCCTAATGCGGAATCTACTCGGAAGGTAAGAAATCGATTCGAACATAATGACAAACCGTTAATCGATTTAATTCAAAGCGATGTTATTTCTGCTTACCATCGAGCTCTACCTGACATCCTTAGGGGTACACAGTCCGATTTACGGCCTCCATAAAATCTTGAGCTAGAATGGTCTAGCTGAAGACATAAAAGTTAGCGCTTCTTGGGAGGCAACCCAAGCTTAATGTTGTCTGTTTTCTTTGTTTTTGGTCGTTTTTGAGTCTGTTTGAGTCGGTTTTGGACATTCTGGATAGGTTTAGGGGTTGGAATTAATTTATTTTAATAATATACACATAATTTTAGCCAAAAAAGTGGAAAACTCCATTCTCGCGCGCGCGGCCCGCTCGCGCGAGACGTCGCTCGCGCGGCCCGCTGGCGTGAGAATGTGACTTAGTGGAATTTTCGTTCTTTTCCTTTTAGTATGCCTCAGGTTCTCCTCGCGCCTGATCTCGCGGGCGCGAGGTACCTCGCTGGCGCGATTTTAAAAAAAAAAAAAAAAAAAAAAAAAAAAATTTCGCTGGGGATTCGCCCGCGCGACGGCCGCTCGCGCGATTCCCCATTTTTCTGGTATTTTCTTTTGTTTTCTATATCTTTCCCCCTGCCTAGTTTATTTGTGTTTCTTTTCTGTTTTTATTTATTTGGTTCAGTTTAGATCAAGTTAGTCGTTGTTTTCCTTATTCCATTTATACTTTTTCGTTGTTTTCTTTTCCTTTTGCTAGTTTAGTTTAGATTAGTTTTTAAATTTTTATTTTATATTTTGGTTTCATGTATTTTGAATATTCTTTTGTTAGTTTTTTTTCGTTTATCTAGGAGTAACAGGTAACATTGATCTTTATAGCCATATTCCTTTGTGTTCACTTGTTCTATGCTTGTCAAGATCGAGGTACTATCGTTCCTTCCTTATGTACTCTCGTTTCTTTCGTTTTATTGTTTCATTGGGGACAATGAAAGGTTTAGGTTTGGGGGTATGCGATCACACATGCACATTAGTTTATGCAAAATTTTAAAATTTTTCAACAAGTGTGTTTAAATAAACGATAGTACTAACGTTTTTGCAATATCAATTTGATACTTCTTGTTCAATAACTTTGAATTGTTATAGAATGGTAAACATGAGAATATGTGGTTAAATATTTACTAAAGTCATGTTGAAATGTTTTAAGTTATGTATTGTTTGAATCGTAGTTTTATATCATAGATTTGCACACTAAACTTATGCACTGCACGTAGTCATTGGAATACATGTTGGTTGTGAACTATAATATGATTCGGATTTCTAGATAACACATGGTGGAGACTAAGCCCGGTGAGCTTTTGAGCCTATCTTTTCTATTTAGAGGGTTATAAATACATCTTGTGTTTGTCGAATTTCATTGAAATAGCGCATTAACTTGTTGATGAGTCTCATTATTCTTGTTTTGGTTGATAGTCAAGTTAAAATATTTGTCACCATGCTAAATAATCTTCCGTCGTAAACATTAAAGAACCATATAACCATAGGAAGTGATTTTAGGCCCTTCTTTGTTTACCACCGGCCGATAAAAGATAAAATTTCCTTAGTTCGCCCCTTTGAGCCGTTAAAATGCCATTTCTTTCTTTGATTACCATTATCCTTGTTTTTGCTCTGACTTGACAAACTTGGAGTTCACCACTGAGAGATTTGTCACCTTTTAGTAGTGTTAAGGTGATGTGTTGAAAAGGAGGAAGAAAATAAGATGCTATTGGGGTAGTTGCTTGGTATTCAATAATCATTTGAGAAGCAAGAAAAGAAAAAGGAAAAAGAAAACAAAATAAAAAGAAGAAGGTTGAAAAATATATGAATGAAAAGAAGAGAATGAAATGATGAAGTTGGTAGAAGAAGAATGAAAGAAATCGAACATGCCTTACAATGCCATTCTAAACCTACCCAATTAATCCGTTCTATCGTTTTCCATTACCTAAGCCACAATACAACCTTTGAAAAGTCCTATTTGATCCTAGTGAACATGATTCGGATATGAAAATGATGGGAGAGGGATTAAAACATGGCAATGATTAATTTTTCTTGATTATTGGCATCCTATCCATGAGACTACTGTTCTTTCGTGTCATGCGTCTTTTTCATGTCGTATGTGAGCGTTATTCGTCTTGAAAACATAATTCCTTTGCTCACATATATTAGAAAAATTACACCTGTTTCTGAGTGTTTTATTTGAGAGTGTAATTGACATTGTGAGATTCGTAGTCGAGACATAGTTGGATGGTCATCCGAGTTATATTCCAAGTTTATGACATGCGCGTGTTCATTTGACTGCCATATCACACACGTGCGATTTTATGAGAAACTCTATTGATTTATACGATGCATGTGCTTGAGATTGTTTTTCATGATGTATGTAGACGTTTGATTCTATTTCTTTATGTTCGTTATCCTATTTCAAATCTTTGTTGTATAATAAGGAGTGTTGAATATTATGTTTTTTGTTTTTAATAAAACTTTTTGAATTTATAAGTTAATAAAGATGGTTGTGGGTGACTTGTTGACGAGAACCCTCACGAGACTTCACTCGTCCGACTAGGGACACCTAGGGGTTTAAAAGGCTTGTTGCATATGCTAAATGCAATCGTGATCCATACGAAAATGGAATAGATTTTTATTAGTAGTTTTTATTTTAGTTTTGCTCGAGGACTAGCAAAATGTAGGTTTGGGTATGTGATCGGGAGAGAACCAATCCTAAATATACGCCTTAACGAGCATTTGTTAGTACATTTTATCCTGTTTTTGTATATTTTTACTTCGTTTTCTAGTTTCTGACAGGTTTTGGAAGAAATCAACTAAACCAGGCTAAACAGGGTTAAAAAGCAGAGCTAAAGAAGCTGAAAAAGCCAAGTCGCGCGCGCGACCCGCGCCCGCGAAATCCAGAAATCGCTCGCGCGATCCGCTCGCGCGAGATCCCGAAAACCGCTCGCGCGATCCGCGCGCGCGAAGGTCCAAAAGTCACGCTCGCGCGACCCGCTCGCGCGATATGGGTAAAAACCAATGTTGCGTATTTCAGTGTACTGAAGACTCCTGTGCAAACGAAACTGCAGAATGACGTCCAGATTGTAAATTACATCAGTTTCAGTCCGTTTCGAGTTGTAGAGGCTTCCAAAACTTGTGTAAATCTATATATAATCTATTTTACTTGAATTAAAGGGTGACACACCCATACATACACATTCTACAACCATACTTCCAGCCATTGAAGGGAGGGAAGCAAGAAGAAGAAGAAGAAGACCAAGGGTTTCCATGGCCTCCTCCATCAACCTCTTGCTATCTACTATTTCTATGGACGGCTAGATCATTGATCTAGGGTTTCAATGAAGCCCTAGACGAGTAATAGGGTTTTATTTATGTTTTTATTTTAGTTTTATTATGTATGGATGACAGTCACATGTTTAGAGGATTTTTATAAATAAATCGTACTACTATTGATTAAATCATTGCTTTCAGAATTTATTCTTGTCTTAGATCTATTTTGACTGTGATGTGCTCAACGATCTATTCTTGCTGTGCTTGTTTAGATTGTTTACATGTGATGGTGCTTTATTGATTTGTGCTATCAAGTATCCGAATAGTCCATGCCTAGGTTAGACGGATTAGATCACAACCCTAGTTTAGTGTGAGATAATTCGTGCTACCCGAAGATGGATTATGTTGGTGCTTGAACCATGATTATCTTCTTGTCGGAGGAATTGGGCTTGTAGCTACAATTCCCCATATTCATCCAACGTAATAAGCTAAAGTAATTCATAAATATTCCTATTATGAAGCTAGTGGTGGATTTGCAATCCTAGGTTTCCTTAAACATTATTTAAAACAACTTTAATTGCTTTCCTAGTTTAGATTTACTTTTATTGATCTTAGATTAATTAAATCCAATTCAAATCCGTTCTTCTTAGTTAATTAGACTTAGGTTTTAAAATTAATAGCTGTAGTAATCAATCTCTGTGGGTTCGACCTTTACTTTCACTACTACAAATCTTTAGAAAAGTAAAGTATACTTTTATATCTTGATTCTGACGAGATCAGCTGTACATCCCCATTGATTTGAGATAAAAGTAGCAGAGTTGGCACATGCTATGGCAGAGGTTGCATTCGATGCAGCCCAGACTGACATGATTGATGTGGGAGATTTAGGAGTTATTGTGGAGCATGATGGACCCGAGCTAGCTAAGGATATTTTGATGGAGGAGTAGGATATGATGGATGATGATGACATGGATGAGGATGATGTCTTGTCTGAGGTTGCCCCGGAGGATGAGTCTTCCATCTATGGATCTGATGTGGACAACTTTTGAGTCCAGTACCTTTAGGACTTAAGACTTTTTGCTTTTGACTTCAAGACATGTCTACTTACTTTTAATGCTTACATAGACAGCTATGGACCATAGGTATAGGTAGCCACTAGCGGTGGTTTGTTTATATTTCTTTTGATAGATCTTGTATAGGATCATGTAATACGCGGTACATAGATGATCTGTTTTATACCCTCCTGCACATCTTTTGGATATATATATGGTAGATCGTTTCTTTTGATTACTTCAGTTGTTATCTCATTATTTATGATATGTTGTGATTTAGAGTTGTACTACGTTTCTCGTTGTTGTGTTCTGGTTATTTCCCTGAGAATATTTTCAGCTAATCGTTAGATCTTTCATAGGTATACCTCACATGAAACACTATGGCTGGGAACACGAGATATTAAGCGCAATTAGGAGCACCCATTCCTGAGGGCATAGACCCAACCAGAGTCTTTTAAGCGTTCATGCAACGAATGGAGCATGTTGGCGACACCTATAACAATGACACCCATCGAGCTAACAATGGTAACAACCACTTTGTTCCTTCAAGATAGACAAGCAATAAGCTATTGGAATGATTTCATGGCCTACGACCCAAGAAGTTCGACGGCTTACCAGAATCGTGGAAAGTCGAGCAATGGATACGAGAGTTGGAGCTTATCCTCGAAGCCTAGAATGCAACAAGCTTAACAAGATATGTCTAGCTGCATTTCAACTGACTTACTCTGTCGCAGACTGGTGGGAGGCTGAGAGAACCATATATGGGATCGATCCTACAAGGAGAATGCCTTGGGAAGCATTCAAGACTCGATTTCTGGAAAAGTATTTCCCCGAGGACGAAAGAGACCAATAAGTGAGAAATTTCCTGAGTCTAACTCAAAGGAACTGGATAGTCAGGGAGTATACCACACAATTCAAGCGACTTTCCCATTTCGCTCCACACATGATAGATACCCCCGCCAAGAAGATTAAGAGATTCAATCAAGGACTCAACCGACACCTTGGACACATGATGATAGGCCATTTGGGCCAGTCGGTTGAAGGGATTGTCCGTCTCGCTTTGAATTTGGAAATGATGCTTACCCTGTGCGAGGACCACAAGCGAATCGACCTCCGCCTAGGACCTTCCAATAAAGGAATTTTCCCATGCAATTATTGAGGAACAATCAGGAATGAAAACCCCAAACCAACACTATTAGGGAACTAAGCTAAATTGGGATGGTACAAGGAAGCCCCAAGCTAAATCTCCTCGACAGCAGAATCCATATCCAGGACCACCTCAGGCACAGCCTGCCGCCCAGTGACAGAACACTGATGGATGTTTCAACTGTGGAGTGCCCGGACATATTGCAAGGTATTGCACATCTCCTAAAACCAACCGCCGTAATGACCTCATCTGCCGCAACTGTAACAAGCCTAGTCACATGAGCAAGGATTGTCAAGCACCTCATGGAGGCTATTATGGAGTGTCTGCTCAAGGACAGCAAGGACAGATTAGGGTGCATACCATCATTGCTAATAATGCAGGATACAGTGCTAAAGAATAGCATAACTTGGAAGGTACACTCATTTTATTTCACAATCAAGTTAGAGCTTTGTTTGATATCGGTGCTGCCCATTCTTTCATAGCTATTAAGATTGTGCGTGACATGGGTTTGGTACCCCTAGCACTTGAACCGACCCTTAATGTCATTTCACCTTTGGGAGTAACTGTTAAATTAGGTAAGGTGTGCAAAGATTGTCTCCTAGAAGATAGAACTCTCATGGAAAATTTGATAGTCTTGTCAATGTCTGAGTTCGACGTGATCCTAGGAATGGATTGGCTTACTAAGTATGGTGCCAATATGGATTGTGTTAGTCAGACCATCGTCTTTTCGACACCTGGTTGTCCGCAGATTAGATTTTAGTGCCAACCATTAAGCGACATGTTTTTTACGAGCTACTTAGCCGCGATCAAGACTTCAAGCACGGAGCTTACTATCAACCAGATCCCTTTTATTCAAGATTTTGAAGATGCATTCCAAAGTATCTCAGGACTTCTGGCAAAGGGAGAGATAGACTTCTACATTGAGCTAGCACCCGAAACATTGCCGATTTCCAAGACCCGTACCGGATGGCACCAACGAAAATGCTAGAGTTGAAGAAGTAGGTTTAGGAACTTGAAGACTTAGATTTCGTTCGCCCGAGTACGTCACCTTGGGGAGCACCAGTTCTATTTATGAAGAAGAAAGACGAAGAGCTACGACTTTGTATCAACTACTGGGAGCTAAATAAAGACACAATCAAGAATACATATCCACTTCCCTGGATGGATGACCTGTTCTATCAATTACAAGGGTTAAGGATATTCTCAAAAATCGATTTGCGTTCAGGTTATCATCAGTTGCTAGTTCAACCAGAGGATATACCGAAGACTACCTTTAGGACAAGGTATGGGCACTACGAGTTTCTAATCATGTCTTTTGGATTGACCAAAGCCCCGACAGTATTCATGGACCTAATGAATAGAGTATTCAAACCATATCTAGATCAATTCATTACACTATTCATCGATGACATTCTGATTTACTCAAGAATGGAAGGAGCATAAGAAGCATCTATAGATTGCTCTACAGACTCTCAGAGATAATAGTTTGTATGTGAAATTCAATAAGTGTGAATTCTGGCTTCAGGAAGTCAAATTCATAGGACATGTGATATCACAAGATGGAATTTCTGTAGACTCATCTAAGATTGATATAGTCTTAAGTTGGAATAAGCCGACCAATGCGACCGAAGTTAGGAGTTTTCTTGGATTGGCTGGATATTTTCGGAGATTCGTAGAAGGATTCTCCAAGATCGCAGGACCATTGACAAGTTTGACAAGGAAAGAGACAAAATACGTGTAGACACCCCATTTTGTCGGCTAATAGATTTAGGAGGCCACAAGCATGTAAAACCTTGATGATTATAAAGTTCGGATTTTCAGAGATTGCTCTAACTCTCAAGAAATCAAAGAAATGACCAAAATGCCTCTAAAAGCTCAAAACTCTTCGGATTGGCCCAAAATCTCAGAAATCATTCGATGTTGTTCAAAACAAAAAAAAGGTACTTTAAAAGATGAATATTTGAAATCATAAGCTCCCAGAGACCCCCAGAAGTCCCGAAAGTTCCCAGAAAGTCTCCGTTGACCGGTTTGACCAAATTTTGACCAAGTTTGACCAAGATTTGACCAAAATCATCCGAATTCGTCCAAAAGTTCCCAGATTTTTCATTTGGATTTTGTATGTCACAATCTCAATTTGGATTTCGTATGAATTTTCTGTGAATTTCTGACAAAATAGGGTCATTTTGCGAATCAGGGAGTTCTGGGGGCCAAAATGCAAATTTTGGTCAAAGGGAGGATTGACTGCCGTGGCGGCAGTGGCCAAGTGCCGCGGCGGCACTCTGAGTGATTTTTCAAATTTTTTTTTGTTATTTTTTGTTAATTTTTAGGGTTTTAATTCAAATTTCCAACAAATAAAACGACATAGTTTTGATTATTCCGGGATTTTGGATCAATTAGAGACTTTTTAAACCCAAATTTCCTCCCCAACTTGGCCTATAAATGAGACCCATTCGCTTCCATTTGGGGAGGAGCTTGGAAGCCATTAGAGAGAGATATAGAGAGTTAGGAAGAATTAGAGAGAGAAATAAAGATTTTCTTTTTCAAATCCAAGCCAAATGTGAGTTTTTATTTACTTTTCTCAAAACTAAACTACTATTCACAAGATTTCAATTCATTTCCTTCATCTTCTTTGAGTTTCCAATGAGTTAGAGAGCAATCTACACCCACATACACACATATATGAGAGGTTGAATGCTTGTGGTTCCACCATTGAATATCATCTATTGATTGTTTATTTTCTTGCTTATATACAATGTTCATCTCCTCTTACCTCATTTCTTTTTTATTTTCTTTGTTTTACTTATAGTTCATCATCATCTAAATGATGACATAAAATTTGAGTTGAGTGAATCCTTATGGATAGTAGCTCTTGACCTCAAAAACATGTTTAATAGATGATGATTATAACTTCAATACCTCCAAGGTATCCTTAAAGTTATATTCAAATAAAAATGAATCTCTCCAATAATATTGGGGGTTCTTGATGATGAGTTTGATGTTGATATTTCAAGAGGTCATAATCTCTATTTGATGTTGAAAATATGCTTTCAAAACCTCTATTTCAAAACCCCTCTCAAACCCTCTCATTTTGATCTCAAGAAAGAAAACTCAAGTTTTTGCCAAAATATTTAAAACAGTGAGTCAAAACAGTAAATGATCTGAGCTCAAAGATTTCTCTATAGATGCAAGATCACTTGAAAAGTCTTCCTAACTCATTAGAGGACACCCATGATTTTTGGTTTGACTTGGAAATACTTGGAAGTGGTCCATTTGGACCCAAACATTCTCTCCAGATATTCTGTTTTTGCTGTCACAGCAGCTTAGTTGACTTTCAACTTATTTTACAGAAAACATTTCCAAAGGGAGTGGTCCCAAATCATTTTTTCCTTGAACTTCAATGTCTTATGAAACTTTCTGTATAATATGGGCCCCTAGATCTTGTGTTTTGATATTATAATATTTTCTAACATTTCAGTCAACAGTATAGACTCTGTTTTTGAATAATCTCTATTGTTTATATGATTTCTCTCAATCTGTAATAGATATTAAAGATTGGCTTTTTGGGTTATGTTCTAGACACAATAAGGAAGATCTCCATAAAAAATCATTCATTGAAAACATTCCTAACCCCTCTTTTTGATTTACAAAAGATCGTGTTAATGTTCTGTCCACCTTTCAAAGCAAACACACTTTTACTTCCATCCTTTGATTTGGTGCTTACATGCATTCCAAATTAGCTCATGTCTTAGGAAGTAGTTCATACTACATTTGTACATATCCCATGATGATCTCCTTCATTCATTCATACACATTCTAGACTTCTAAGTCATTCTAGGAATCCATGAACACAAAACACACTACAACCTTGGCACATTCTAGATACATACATTGCATTCATGCAAGATTTGGGGTTTTTGTAACTCCTAATCTAAGAAGATTATAAGGAATGATAATGATCACACGTTCATGTTTCCCCTCAATCTAATTGTCCTTTCTCATCCGTCCCGGGGATCGAGATGTCTTCTTTTCTCAAACATTAACATGCATCATACTAGCTTACTAAGCATATTTTAATTTCTTTGATTATTTATTTCAATAACAATTCATGTCCCCCTTTAGATTAGGAAGTCTTGACTATTTGATATATAATTAGATGATTTTTTCTAGGTTTGTTATTGTGATCTTTCACTTTACATTGTGTGATATTTGGCTTAAATCTTATGAATGATATCTTATCTTTTGATCTTCGACTTCAAAATCCTTGTGTGATGTAATATACTATCATAGTGTTAATTGTCAAACCATACATTGTAAAAGATGATTATTTGGATGCTAATTGAGGCCCGTCGAGAGACGGGGTGAATTGAGGGTGTTTTAGTCGCGACAAAGGCTCCTTCCTCTCTTGTACCAAAACCCCGAGCCAAGTTCTTTGGTTATGAAAGGTCGGTGCCCTTTATCCATTTGGGTGAGTCAAATTTAGGTTTCTTAGTTCCTTAAAGACCAAGTGGCGACTCTGTATCTATTTTCAACAGACCTTCCATTTTCTTTTCCCTTTTTAAAATGAATCTCAAATCAAAACAGCAAGAGGTGGGATTCCGCGTGTCAACAGTACGAATGGACTGACAAGCATGAGGATGCATTTTAGGAATTAAAAGAGAGGCTAACCTCAACACCTATACTTGCAATACCCAGGAGTGGTGAACGATTCATAATCTACAGTGATGTGTCGCACCAAGGACTTGGTTGTGTGCTAATGCAAGATGGAAACTTTATTGCATACGGATCAAGAAAATTGAAGTCGCACGAAAGAACTATCTGACGCATGACTTGGAACTAGCTGTAATTGTATTTGCTTTAAGGATTTTGAGACACTACTTGTATGGAGAGAAGTTCAACTTATTCTCGGATCACAAGAGTTTATGGTACCTCTTGTTCTCTCAAAAGGAGTTGAATGATACGTGCAAAACCATGCAATACATGGACAATATGCGCACAATGGTGGTTGTTGTGCTTTGAAGTCTTAGTCTCTATTGTTCCCATGATGCGCATTATCTTGGTGTTATGTTGTTAGTTGCATGTAGTCAAATCCTTACTACTAGGCACTTAGTGGCAGTATATCTTTACATATGTATACATCATATTGCCTAGTGGACACATAACCTAGTGGACATGGCAGTATGATGTATACATATGTAAAGATATACTGCCATTAAGTGCCTAATAGTAAGGATTTGACTACGTGGAACTAGCAACATAACACCAAGATAATGGGCATCATGGGAACAATGGAGACTAAGACATCAAAGCACAACCACCACCACTGTGCGCATATTGTCCATGTATTGCATGGTTTTGCACGTATCATTTAACATGCGACAATGGAGATGGATGGAACTACTCAAGGACTACGATTTCTCTTTGCAATACCATCCTGGTAAAGCAAATGTTGTAGCCGATGTTTTGAGCCAAAGGCCTTGCCTTTTGATTGCCTTGATTTTGATCAGTGAATGGCGAGCATTGGATACATTAGCCGAATTTAACCTTCAACCAGTAGAATCAGGCGAAGGGAAGCATTTTGGATGTCTTGACGTGCAATCGACTCTCATCAGCTGTATCTTGGATGCTCAACAGTCAAATAAGGATTTGAAGCTGTGGTTTACTAAGATGTCCACAAAGGAACCAGAAATATAGAGTATTAGTACGAACAGAGCATTAAATGCAAAGGTGGACCTTGTGTGCCAAATGACGGTAGTCTCAGGAAGGATATTTTGGATGAAGCGTGACACAGAAATATTTTGTGTGCACTTGTGTGCTACACCCAAGTGTAGGTAGACATGCAAGTAGTATTCTGGTTAAGGCCAGATCGATCCCACAGGGAAGGTTGTAAACTAATTACTTAGATTAAACTCTAAAAAGAAAATGAAAATTCAATATTTTAAAGAGTGTAGAACAAGAAGTTCCTCAGTTAACAACTGCTAAAAATAAAGCAATTAAATTAACTATGAATTAACTAATTAACTAAGGCAATGTTTAAAACGGTTTTTAACTTTAAAAAAGGGGAACGTTAGGATCACACGAATCCACAGTGACCTAGCCATCTACCATGCAGTTTCATTAAAGCTCAATGTAGTACATCTTCTACAGTATTCCATATTTCTCTTAAAATAAGAATCCATAGCCCTTTCATGACCGGGACTATCTCATCACAGTTGATTTGAAATATAAGAAAGCGGTTTAAAATAATAGTTAAGACTCGCACTCTGAATGGTGTTAGCATTCAAAATGGTTTGCAAAAGTTATTGAAGAAAAATGCCTTAAGGCTTGAAGTTCAGAAACTGTTTTGACAAACTGAGCATTTGGGGACAGTTTAATAACAAATCTCGAAAATAGAAAGTCTAGGAATACTGCATATAATATTCTCAAGATTTAGAGTGTTCGATCGATCGACGTGCTTTCGATCGATCGAATATCGTCATCTCTCACTCAATCGAAATGTCTTCAATCACTTGACTGTATCTCTGTCTGATCGATCGAACTAACTTCAATCGATCAAACTAACTTCAATCGATCGAAAATAGGTTTTAAACTGCTACAAGACAGAGGCTGGAGATCACTGTTTCATCATGATATCCCAACTCTAGGACTACTCAGACATGGTTTGGAGTGTCTCAGATCTGTTTTTGATATAAATATTCATTAAGGTTACGTTTGTTTGTGATTTCAACATAAAATCTATGGAAACTTAAGGTTTAGCAATACTTTAACATGCAATACTACAATGACTACTACCAATACTACTAGAAATTATAAACATATTATAAATAAATCGAAATAACAGAACCTACAATGTTGTATTAAGATCAAACTTACTGAAAATCCAAGAACAACCGATATTAACCTTTGAAACCTACAAAAACAAGAACAAACCTCTCTATCTCTCTATAAAACTGAAGAAAACAATGTGGGTGTCCTCATGGACGTCTTACAAACTAATATATATATAGACAACCTAAGGGCTAGGGTTACAATGAACGTTTCCACTACGTGCACGTAAATTCTGATAAAAGGCATGTTCGATCGATCGAACATCACTTGATTGATTAAATTTCTGGATTACTCGAGTGCTCGAACTGTACTCAATCGATCGAAAGCTCGATCGCTTGAACTGCTTCGATCGTTTGAATTTCATATTTCAGCTTTGACTTCCCTTGCTTGTAATCAAGTCTTCCATTTATACTATTATTCATTTCTTCACACAGCAAGACAGTGATCTGTACAAATAATGGCTAAAATAACATAACTTATCATAGATTTGTCATATTGGATAAAAGCTAGCATTGTAATACGAATTACAGATATAACGAGGAGTTGTGAACTAAATTAGTGTATGTCTATATTTTAGCGCAGTTGTATTTTACAAATACCCCCGCTTGTCACAATCCCCAACTGGCTTATTGCAATAAAGCGATAATAGAACAATCTAAACTACTACTACAACGACTAAAAGAAAAACAAATTAAACTAAAGCAAACTAATCTAACTAGGAAGAGATACTACCTGACTCGCTTTCGCAGGAATCGCGGTTGCATTTAGCGAATGCAACAATCCGTTAAACCCCTAGGTTCCCCCTAGTGGACGAGTGTTGTCTTATGAGGGTTTATAGTAAATGTACCCACAAAATTCTCAATTTTTAGTTAAAAAATATGTAGAAAAACTTTTGAACACTCCCTTCTATTCAATTGTGAACTTAGCTCTACAAAGACATTAACCTCAAACAAACCATGAAAGCAACCCACATGCTCCTCATGCCACCAAGATAAATGTAACATATGTATCACAATCATATATCCGTGCGTGTGTAAAGTTAACAGCTATGTGTCAAACTTTATTAAGAGTTATTTAGGACTATCGTACTGCTAGAACTCATAGTTTCAACCTAATTCTCACATTGATTTACACTCATAAATGAACATCTCATAGAAACTTGCTTAATAATGATCACACCTGATATAAAAGCTTTGATAGGAGTGAATATTTTGGTCATCTGACTCAATGAAAGACGAACATTTAGAGTGTATATTCTCATGAATAGGATACTACTTACTAGAGGAGCGAACTACCGTGGATAACTCAAATCACACATTCATGTTCAGACTAAGTCATTAAGAATCACTAAGACTTTGAAATTTTTAGGTTTTTTAGAGAGAATATGCATCTTAGTATGTGATGAAGTCTATCTTCTCATTCTATACTTTACACTTCTCCAACCAACTTCCCTTCTTCACATTTACTCTTTTCTTTTCTTTTTCTTTTGATATATATATAATCCTTCTTTTTATTCCACCATATATTTGTTTTTTGGATGTACTCCTACACTACTCTCCTCCTAATCACATACTTTGACAGATTATTCATGTTAGATGCGCAATGGGGTCCATTGGGGTCAATGTATAAGACTAGGAGTTTATATTTTCATAATAGGATAAGCGACTAGTGACTCAATGTGGGGTTCAAAACGAAATGGTTACTGTAGGTAAGGAGATATGGATAGGGGTTAAGAAATAAATATCAATAGCTTAACTCATTTTCTCAGTGTGGGGTTCAAGTGTACAAAGATGTATGGAACTGAGGCGATGACGATGAAGTCGTCCACATATGTGAAGATAGCATTATGGCGTTCTGGCACCACATCCTGTGAATCGTCTTCATCCCATGGTTCCCACATCGAGTCGTTCTCCCAGTGTTCCAAGAGTGCATCATCCACTTCCCTGATGAAATACCCCTCTGGTTCTCCTTCTTCCATTGGGAGATCCATATGTTCAAAAGGGTTAATGTTGAGGAGAGCAGGGTTGTAAAAGACGTACCCTTGGGTCAAGTCAATCACATCATCTACCCCTGGCCCTTGATAAGGAGAAAGGAAGAATGCAATTTTCTCGGCAGTCCATGGCGGGTTAGGATATTTTGAATTAGCCCATGACCCAATCGAGTGAACATCATCATCTCTCATTCTTACAGCCTATAGGGGAAAGATTATATGGAATAGCATATTAGAGTCGAAGTCACACTCAAAAAGATAAAATAAAACAAAACAAAGTGCAGTAAAAGGAAAGAATACAACCACAATATGAGAACACTCTTTAGTGTTTTAAGTAAAGGAATAGTTGGGCTCATCCAACTGGATGTGCTTAGCTTCTGGTTGAAAGTTCTCCAAGAACGATTTTAATCTTTGGCTATTGACCTTGAAACTTTCATCATTCTTGGGGTTTATGAGCTCAACGGCCCCATGTGGAAAGATAGATTTAACAATGAATGGACCTGTCCACCGGGATCTGAGCTTACCTGGGAATAGGTGAAGGCGAGAGTCATACAACAAGACTTTCTGCCCCGGCTTGAATGATTTGCAAAAGATAGTTCTGTCATGACAAGCCTTCAACCTCTCCTTATACAACTTAGCAGAGTCATATGCATCTCTACGAATTTCCTCTAGCTCTGTGAGTTGAAGTTTTCTTAACTGCCCTCCCTCTTTAATATCGAAGTTTAATGAGCGAGTCGCCCAATAAGCTTTATGATCAATTTCGACAGGGAGGTGGCAAGCCTTTTCGTACACTAGCCTATATAGGGACACTCCCAGGTTCATTTTATAAGAAGTACGGTATGCCTATAGAGCATTGGTTAGCTTGTATGCCCAGTCTTTTCTGTTTGAACTAACCATTTTTTCGAGAATATGTTTTATTTCTCGATAAGCCAATTCTTCCTGCCCGTTAGCTTGTGGGTGGTAGGCTAGAGTGGTCTTGTAATTGACCCCGTATTTCTTGAGGAGTGACTCCAAGGGCCTATCGCAGAAGTGCTTGCCTTGGTCACTTATTAACACCTTAAGGGTTCTGAAACGTGACAAGATGTGTTTTTTTAAAAGGGACATCACTATTTTGTGGTCATTGTGTCGCATCGATATCTCTTCTACCCATTTTGACACATACTGCACAGCTAAGAGTATGTATTCATAATTATTTGATTTAGGAAACGGGCCCATGAAATCTATGCCCCAATAATCGAATATTTCAATTATGATAATTGAGGTTAAGGGCATAGCATTCCTTTTTGAAATGGTACCAAGCTTTTGACAGCGTTGGCACATTTTGCAAAAGGAATAGGCATATTTAAATATAGTGGGCTAGTAGAAACCATTGTGTAGGACTTTTTGTGCGGTCTTTTATGAAGCGAAGTGACCACCATAGGCTTCGCAATGGCAAGATGCTAGGATGACGGTTATATCCTCATTTAGAATGCAACGTCTGATGACCTGATATGCACAATACTTGAATAAGTACGGGTCATCAAAGAAGAAGTGAAGTGCGAATGAAAGGAAACATTTCTTATCTTGCTTTGACAAATGCCCGGGGGTTTCTCCTATGACAAGATAATTTACTATATCTGCATACCAGAGAAAACTAGAAACAATCATCAGTTGCTCATCTGGGAATTCATCCTTAATCGGCAGCGGTTCAATATTGTCGATAAATGTTAACTGGGATAAATCGTCTGTGACCACATTCTCTACTCCTTTCTTATATTTGATTGTGATATCAAACTCTTAGAGTAGGAGTATCCAACGGATAAGCCTTTGTTTTGCATCTTTCTTGGATAATAGGTATTTGAGGGCTGAGTGGTCTGTAAAACAGACGATTAGGGACCCTATTAGATACAACCTAAATTTATCCAAGGCAAATACTATAGCCAGTAGTCCTTTTTTAGTAGTTGTATAATTCATTTCAGCTTCATTTAGCGTTCGACTAGCATAGTAGATAACGTACGGCTTATTATCCTTACTCTGTCCTAGAACTGCGCCAATAGCGTAGTCGTTAGCATCACACATTAATTCGAATGGCAAACCTCAGTTGGGTGCCTATATTATTGGTGCGGAGGTAAGATGCTCTTTTAGTGCATTGAAAGATATTTGACAGCTTTTTAACCTTTCGAATGGTGTGTCTTTAATGAGCAGTTAATAGAGTGGTCGGGATATTGCACTAAAATTCTGGATAAATCGACGATAAAATTCTGTATGTCCCAAAAAGAGCGAATTTCTCTGACTGTTCGGGGAACAGGTAGATTCGAGATGATGTCATTTTTTGCTTTATCCACTTGGATACCTTTGTCAAAAATAACGTGGTCGAGGACTATTCCACTGGTTGCCATGAAGTGACATTTTTCCCAGTTTAATACCAGGTGTTTGTCCTCGCATCGTGCTAGCATACGTTCAAGATTATCAAGACAGTTTTCATAACTATGGACGAACAGAGAAAAATCATCCATAAAGACTTCAAGTATTTGCTCGACCATGTCACTGAAGATACTTAACATGCACCGCTGAAATGTAGCAGGTGCATTGCATAAATCGAAGGGCATATGACGGTAAACAAAGGTACCAAATGGATACGTGAAAGTTGTTTTCTCCTGATCTTTAGGAGCGATTTCGATTTGGTTATACCCACTATATCCATCCAAAAAGCAATAGTACTTATGACCCGCCACTCATTCTAGCAGTGGATAAATGAATGGTAATGGAAAGTGGTCTTTTCGGGTCACGATATTCAGTTTTTGGTAATCGATACACATCCGCCATCCAATGGGGACGCGTGTTGGCACCAATTTGCCATCTTTATTCAGAATAACCGTTATGCCTGCCTTCTTTGGTACCACTTGGGTTGGTCTGACCCGAGGTCTATCAGATATAGGATATATGATCCCAACATCAAGTAGCTTTAAAACTTCCTTTTCGACTACTTCTTGCATGTTGGGATTCAAACGCCTTTGCATTTGTCGTGATGGTTTAGCGTCTTCCTCTATATATATTTTGTGGGTGCAAATAGATGGACTTACGCCTTTAAGGTCGGCAATTGTCCATCCCAATGCTCCCTTATGTTATTTCAGCATTCTAACTAGTTTACACTCTTGTTTAGAATTTAACATAGATGAAATTATGACAGGATAAGTCTTTTCAGTTCCTAGGAAAGCGTATTTGAGCTCCTTTAGAAGTTCCTTTAATTCCAAATTGGGAAATTGAAAGTTTGAGGGCATGACTAACTTCATTTTTGGAGGCAGTGGTTCATATGGTGTTACCCACACTCATTCAGCTCTATCCTCCTCTTTCATTTCCATCATGAGGCAAGTCTGATTTAAAGCCGCGTCCAATGGAGTAGAATCATTGGGTTAATAGACAGTGTCGAATTGTGACACAACTACCTCCAAAGGATCTTTGTAATCAACAAAATCAGCCTCATCTTCAATAACCGTCTCGATGTAATTCACTTCCTCCTCATCCTCATATTCTTCAAGTAGGGGATTTGAAAAAATTTTGACATTTAAAGTCATATTCCCGAATACGATAGTCATTATAACACTTCTTATTTTTATTGTGGCATCGATAGTGTTGAGGAATGGACGTCCAAATATCATCGGGATTTGTGCACATAGATTAGACACAGGTTCAGTGTCTGAGATCACAAAATCAAACAGAAAGACAACCGAGTCTATTTGAATGAGGACATCTTCCAGTATTCCTCTAGGGTATTTGACTGACCTATCTGCCAGTTATAGTGCAACTCGGCTAGGTTTGAGTACACCCAACCCTAATTGTTTATAAACTGAGTATGGCAGCAGGTTTACGCTAGCTCCTAGATCGAAGAGTGCATTATCTATTTTTTGATTTCTAATTTGGCATGAGACAGTGGGAGTACCAGGGTCTTTAAGTTTCAGAGGCAATTTATTTTGGATGATTGCGCTTGCTTAGCAAGCAACATAAGCGTGTTTCTTCACACTTTGCCTCCTCTTGACCGTGCATAAGTCTTTGAGATACTTAGCATAGGTCGGTACTTGTTTAATAGCATCAAGGAGTGGAAGGTTTATTTTGACTTATTTAAATAGTTCTAAGAACTCCTGATTCTTTAACTCATTTTTAGGTTTCTTTAGGTGTTGAGGATAAGGTGCGGGGAAAGGGCATTTAGGTAATTCATCATTAACGGGCTTCTTTCCTGGCCTTCTCTCAAATTCTTCCACTTCTTTAGGAGCTTCATCATTTGAGTCTAATGGTTCATTACTAGTAGATGGCTCATCTTCCTGAGTAGAAGGTTCATTTTTATTCGCCACTTCGTCCTCTTCATACTCTTTAGGGGTAGAGAGAGGCATGTTGTGTCCTATAATCTTATCGCTTCTCAGAGTAGTCACGGCTTTTGCATGTTCTTGATTATTGGGACCATTGTTGTATCCCTTAGGGTATTGAAGTGGTTGGGCAGGAAACGTTCCACCAGATCCCTCTTGTCATGCATCCATTCTCTCTAACGTTGCGGACATTTTACTCATCATTTGAATTAATTGTTGTGTTAAGTTCACATTAGAGAGTGGATCTTCCTCTTGCTCCTTTTTATGTGGCATATACATTTGACTGTTGATTATTAGAGGGTTGAGCTTGGTTGTAATTATTGGGTCTATTTTGATTGAAATGTTGGGGCTGTCTATTGGTTTGACCTTGATATTGATTGTTATTGTAGGGCTGCTATTGATATTGATTTTGCGTCCCAGCATCATTTTTCTAATCGAAACTGGGGTGATTCCATCGATTGTTATTATTTTGAAAATTGTTATTGTTATTATAGGAATTCCCCGCCCCTCTGTATCCTTGCATGGCGTTCATCTCCATGGGGGCTTGTTATTAAAAGTACGGCACATTGGGACAATATTGAGTTATGTGTCCCAACATATTGCATGTGCCACATGGTTCTTCAGGCAAAACCTACCTAGAACCTTCTCCTTTCATCCCTAAGTCCTCTACTTTCTTTGCTAGTTCTTTGTATTTAGTCAGTAGGTGATCTTCACTTTTTAGCTGATATATACTTTTCTCTTCAATACCTAATATCTATACGCGTGAGACATCTTCAGAATTAGACCATTTATGAGCATGTTCGGCTAACCACTCAAAGTGGGTTTCAGCCTCTTCGGTGTTTTTGCGAAGAAATGGACCCTAGCTCATGGTTTCAACCATTTTTTTGTTTCACCACTTAGTCCTTCATAAAAGTAGCTAATGGTTCGCCATTTTTCATACCCGTGATGTGGGCATGAGAGAAGCAAATCTTTAAAATGCTCCTAAGTTTGAGTGAAGGTTTCATTGCTCTTTGTTTGTAGGAATTAATTTGTGGTCATGCGAGGTGGAAAGAATTTCTTAAAAAATGCAGTGTTCATCGCATGCCAGGTGAAAATTGAATTTGGCTTGAGGGTGAGTAGCCACACTTTTCCTTTATCCTTCAAGGTGAAGGGAAATAGTGTAGACATCCTGATTTTGACCAAACATCGAATTAAGGAGAGTATCACCTCCATATCTGATGATGACAAGGACCGAAAGATTTGAAGTGTTCCAAGCTGTTCAGAAAGTTCTCCAAACGCGATAAAATTTTCACAGAATGAAATACCAGGTATTTAGGAGAATTCAGGTATAAGACATCACTTTTGGAAAAAATCTTCGAAAATAAGTTTCTCCAAGAAAAAGGAGGAAAGAAAAGACCTAAAAATGGGAAGTTCAATAAAAAACGGCACACGGCAGTATTTTACGGCACTCAGTGAGTGCAGAACGGCATTCGGTGAGTGCCGAACGACAGTCACAGAATGCCGACCCGGCATTTAGTGAGTGCCGCCGACAATTTCTGACTGTCGTTTGCTTTAACAGTCCATATTTTGTGGTACAATACGTATATATGTATGCGGATAAAAACAAAAACCTGATAAAGTAAGGTTGACGAAAACGCGGCAATCAATAATTTGGCGCGGCACTTACTAAGACCGCGCGGCAGTCATCGAATGCCGCCGCGGCTTTCACGGAGTGCCGCAGCGGCATCCACTGACTGCCGCAAAGGATTTTTGAGTGCCGCCTTCTGCAGCAGTCTGTCTATTTTTAGGAAGTACGTATTGTACCACGAAATGGGACATTTACACCTGTCTTTTACTCCGAATTCACTGAGAATACTTGGTATTTTTTGTCTATAAAAGAAGGAAGATCTTCCTTGGGAGGATATAAAAAAAATATACAAGAGAAGAAGGAGCTACCATTACACTAAGATATATTTGAGAGAGAGTTTTAAAAAAAAAAGAGGGAGAAGAGCTTGGAAGATCTTCAAAAGGAGATAAGCTTTGAGGATTGTTTGGAGGTGATCCTCTAACCACAATTTGTTTTTCTTCATCCTTTTGAAATTTTTTTTGTCTTTTGATTAACCTTTTTAGAAGTTTTATTAGAGAACTTGCAAACTTTAATTGCATTTTTCTTTTAGTTCTTTCTTTTCTTTCTTTTGTTTATACTTCTCTCTTGAGATTCTTGGAAGTCTTCCATACTTCACTTGAATCTCATGAGTTGGATCCTTTGATTCCATGTAAGCTTATGCTTCACATGAGAGTCAAAGTTTGATCATCACTTCATTTTATAAGCAAATAGATGGATCCAAGTCCATACTTATGACTTGGATCCTCTACCTTGATGTTTCATGGAATCCTTTCTGTATTCCTTTGAGACTCATGGGTAGTAGTCATATCTTCATCTCCAATGACCATCAAATGGTAGGAGAAAGTAGTTTTGAGTCTAAGCCCATCTCCATGGTTTAGACATATTATCTTGAGATTTCATGAAGTCTATTCATACTTCATTTGAATCTACAAATATAAAGGTCTTTAGCCTCCAATGACCATCAAATGGTAGGAGAAAATGGTTTAGTTTAAGTCCAACTTCATGGTTTAATAGTTGGGGTTAACAAATAAAAGTTGAACTTGACAATGAAACAGTGGATTCAAAAACCGATTTTGATCAAAGATTTTTGGTTCGAAATCTAACCGTTGGAATCAAGTGAAACCAATGGGAAAATTTCACTAACTCAAAGTTCTACCACTGTAAATTTTGTTTTAAGGAGATTTCATGTTTAAAGTGGTTTGGTCATGAGTTTTGTGAAGTCACTACAATCTGTCCAGAGTTTCAGAACAGTAACACTCTTTTGAAATAAGTAAATCAGAATCTTAATAAACTATTTGTGACCCAAAATAATTTTTTCTAAGTAGATTAATGTGTTAGGAAGTCACCCTCAAAAGAACAAAGCATTTCTGATTTTTTTGCTATTTTTAAAAAAATCGTGCAAGAACTCTGGACAGAAGGTTGTAGAATGCTGAGTGATGTCTGGTTTTTGTCCAATTCCCGGAGATCCAACCGTTGGAACTTTGATTTCCTTTTTGGGTTAAAAATTATACACACAGAGGCATCTTGTGTCCAAAATTCATCAAGATCAAACCACGGGAACCATGCTTTATATTTCTTTAAAGTTATGACCTGCTCTCAGCAATTTTCAGAATTCTGCAATAGTTTTAACCAATCTTATGAATAATGGCTTAGATGATATTTTTATGAGTTAAGGGTCAAACCATGTGTCAATAATGATTAATTAAGCTTAAATTCAAAGTTTAAGTGATCTAAATGATTGGGTATTTTATAATTTATTCTTGTTCATGAACATATTCATCCATGTGGTTTGACACTTGTAATTAGGATTTATTTGCTTTAGATTCAATTGCATTTGATAGATTTAAGTTAGAAATGTAGGATTGTTATTTCTAACTTTATATCTTGTATATCATGTGGACTAACCCTTTGTTTTGTAGCGCTATTAAGGTATGACTTCTTGAATCCCTCTTTAGTTTATTTTAATTTATTGATTTTATCGATTTTTCAACCTCATGCGCGACACATCAGAATTAAGATCTTGCCTTACATGTATATATGTGGATTAGAGGCTCTTTTCCTAGGTTGTACTTAATCGCATGCATTGCACGTTTAATATTCGCGGCTGGATCCCGGGTAAGTTCTCTTGTTCTTTATTGCATATCATATTGCGTGCTACTTGAATTACGTGGCTTTTGAATGATATTTTGTAAATTGGTAATTTTACACCATTTTGACATGTTTGTGTAATGTATACGTATATCTATGTATTAGTTGAGGGCATGCTTAGATTAATAATTCAATTAAAAGGATGTTGAGTAGAGGCCTATCACGAGATAGGATGAGAAGGGGTGTTTTAGTCTGATGGGCTCCTTCCCTTCTCATTCCATAATCCCCGGACCTAGTTAATCTTTGGTTTCGCAAAAGATCAGTTGCTTTAAAATGGTTTCTTAATTTTTCTTTTAAAATTTAAGTGGCGACTCATTTGTTTTGAATTTAAAATTTAAAAGAACTTTAAAAGAAAAGCTGTGGGTAAGAAAAAAATTGCGATATCCACAATCTGGCGACTCTGCTGGGGATCGAACCCAGAATCTCTGGTTTCGCAGACCAGAATTCTAATTTTGGGTTCACTCGAGGATTAGACTTGAAAACATCCTTCTAATTGAATTAATTAATCTTTGTGTGCCTGTTGCATTTCACTTGCATGTCCAGCCAGTCGATTACACAGAACTATGACCTTGGAGGCTCAGGGCAACCAGGTCGGTCAAGTCATCATGGGACTGTATGATCACCCTTGATCTCGTACCATGATTTGGTATATTAAGCATCCTATCGGATGTGTGTCAAGGGTCCCTTATTTGACCAAAACCCAGCTTTTGCATAGTAGTTTCTATAGAACCTTTCAATCTTAGGAAATCAACTCTTGATTAGGATTATATGATAGGAAGTTTTGTATGCCCGGAAGGGATTACTTGAGATGATGACGATACTTGCTTGATGAAAGATGTATAATCTTTGAATCACCTTTTAGCAATTTCTCCTCATGTTCCACGATATTTGGAGAACATGCCGAACCTTGATTATAATATTATACTTCTTATATCATGTTTAGCTAAGCATTATTGACCTTGTATGTATCCAAATTTATGGAAAGTACGGTGACAATCCGGTCATGTGATCCCCCTACCCAAAGATTTTTCTCAAGGTTTTCGATTACCTTTTCAAAAAATCTTTTTCTCCTTTCAATTAAAATTCCCAAACTAACCTTTGTTAAGGTATATTTCACTTGATCATCTTCAAAAGAAAAATTCGAAAATCCTTGAAATTATTTTTTGTAGAAGAATGTTTAACATCTCAAAAAGCATTCTCAAGCATTGTTTTCAAAATCTTTTTACCATCCAAGGAAAGCTTTTCAAAGGAATTTTGAAAAATTTTGAATATCCAACCTCTGGGAGGGTAGTGAGATCACAATGAGAGGAGAAATCAGCGCACTTGACATGAGTGAGGATTTTATGTGCTTATATGCTTATGTGTTAGGATTAGGATTTTTCTTTTTCCTTGGCATATAGAATAGGCACACACATACACATGCATTGCATCCGTGTGACATATAAAAAAGGTTTTTACTAAACGTCTTTTAAAAATGTATCTTTGTATGACAAAAGAAAGTGGGCAAAAAGTCTTAAAAAGAAAATTTCAAAATTTGTTGTAGGAGCAAAAATAGCATTAACGTCAAACCAAGCGTGGTTTAGGGATCTCACGGCGAGGTTAGTAAGAAGGGAATACGCTGACATGGCTGAAGAAAGAAACAACGAAGAAATGGCTGGGTTAAGGATACTGGTAGAACAACAAGCAGAGCAAATGAGGCGACATGCCGAAAACATGAACCGTATGATGGGGATGATAGAAGAGCTGAATAGCCGACCACCACATGTAATTCCGCCTGTTATGGACCCACCTTTGGGAGGAGGGGAAGGAGATTGGTTCGATAATCAGGAGGCACAATGGACTGATGCACTATGGGCCAACAGAGACAGAGAGAAAGCTGAAAAGGAGAAGCTACTGACCGAGAAAATAGAGAAGTTAGAAAGGGTGATGCGCAAAGCTCAGGGAGTTGATACCTATTTGATGGAGTTGGAAGGTCTGTACGACGGGGTCCACGAGACGCTGCTTGCCGGGTTCAAGATGTCGATTTTTGACAAGTTTGACGGGACTGGGAATCCTCGCAGCCATGTAAGGATGTGTATTGGGGCTTTCCAACCAAGTGGGCTGAGCACAACTATGATGGCAGTCCTATTCCAACAGACTCTGACCGAGGCTGCTTTATCCTGGTATCTTACTCTCGAACCAAGCAAAACCAGGGTGTGGGAAGAAGTGATCAAAGCATTTGTGGCACAATATGAGTACAATCAAGATTTAGATGTCACTGTCCGAGATTTGGAGACCACTAGGCAAGGGAACAAAGAATTATTCGCCGAATACCTGAGCAGATGGACGGGAAAGGCAGCTAAAATGGTACAAAGGCCGTCTGAGAAGGACTAGATCCGAATGCTGATGAAGAACCTACAGCCAGTGTACCAAGAAAAGATGAGATTCCAGTCAATCAACACCTTTGCTGAGGTTTTCGATGTTGGGACGAGGATAGAAGATGCAATCCAAGAGGGGATAATCAAGAGGGAGGAACAACCAAACCGGTACAGGAGGCCAAACTACGGGCAAACGGGGGGTCACTCCGGCCCCACCGATGTCAATGCACTGAATGGGCCAGAAAGGAAATTCGACATAACACCGAGGAGATGAGGGGACAAAGCACCAAGGAAGTTCTCAGATTTGGGGGTGTCACTATCAACTACCCTCGATAGACTGTTAGCGAAGGGGCATCTCCGTTAGTTGGAATCTCGACCTCTACCAAGTCCACTTCCGGCAAATTTCCAAGGAGACCTCTTCTGCAAATTTCATTAGCAGAAGGGTCACTCAACGGATCGGTGTATGAGATTAAGGCACGAAATCCAGAACCTCATTGATAACAAAGTAGTTTCAGAACCACCTACCAAAGCTCCAAATGTTACTAGAAATCCGCTTCCGAATCATCAAGCTGTGTCACCACCGCAGGGCCTTTATCTCTTGGGGATTGAAGAAGCAACCTTTGATCCGTCTAGGCTAATCACTAAGGCCGGGACACCAAGAAAATCATACCAGCTACCTAAGGATTCGACAATCTATGCTTTAGAGGATCAGCCGGAGAAGAGTGAAATGGGACAGTCAGACTGGTGGATTCAAGGGAGTGACAATCGAGACATGAGCCAGATAGAAGATGATCTTTGGTATAAAAGCGACAAAGAAACAAAGATGGGAGAGGGTACTTTGAAAGTTGATTCAGAAGTTGACAATTTGTGGGCAAGGGAAGAAGTCAGTCATTTAACTCGATCGGGCAGACACTTTAAACCGCATGAGCTGGAGGAAGATCATCCGGGGAGAGAATTGGACAAGGGAAAAGGGTAGATGAACGAAGAAGAGGAAGAAGACAGAGTTCTAAAGCAGATGAAGAAAACTCAGGCCAATATCACCATTTGGGGGTTGCTGATAGCATCAAAATGCCACAGGCAGGCAGTGTTGGACGCCCTAAATCAATCTGATGTTCCCTTCAACACAGCACCGAAAGATATCGTGGGAATGATTGGCAGAATTCCAACCTTGGCTATTACCTTTTCTTCAAATGACATGCCCCCCGGAGGACCCATGCTCAACTAGCCATTGTATGTCACTGTTGAATGTTTGGGGAACACCGTGCCCACTTGTCTCGTTGACAACGGGTCTGCTCTGAATGTATGCCCCTTTCGAATAGCCAAACGGATGGGCTTAGATGAATCATCTTTCGTGCCTTCCCAGCAAAAGGTCAGGGCATATGACAACACTCAGAGAATGGTCATGGGCATCATCTTTGTTAATCTTGTTATTGGACCAGTGGAGAAATAAGTTGAATTCCAAATCATTGATATCCCCGCTTCCTTTAATCTACTGCTAGGAAGGCCATGGTTGGATAGCTTGGGTGCCATATCATCCACCATTAACCAAAAGGTAAAATGCGTTTGGAAGAGCAAAGTCTGTGACGTTTTCGGGGACAGCTGGGTTCGTTCGTCCGAAGCATCATCAAGCGCACCGGTTTTGGAATTGCAGCTACAAGAAGAAGGAGCAAATATGGGAGGGTTCGAGTTCGTCGACATGATTGAAGAGGAAAAGCCAAAAGAATTCCTGCCACTATACTTTGATCAGTATGCCAGTCCATTGGTCACAGGGATAATGAAAAATATGGGCTTCTTCCCAGGCATGGGATTGGGAAAGAATCATCAAGGCATGCCTGAATTCCCGCACATTCCAACTCAGACTCACACTCATGGTTTGGGTTACCAGCCAACAAAGAAGGAACTGAGGGCAAAGAAGAAGACAGCTGACGCGCCAATGGACCCCTATCAAAAAACGCTCAACGGTTACTTCGTGAAGGAAGGAGAAGATTTCCCCTTCTGTGGCTTCCCAGAGCCATGGATGGACCAGAAAGACAAATGTCTAAAGACGGGGTTCGAGATCTTTTTCTCTCATGAATTCTCCGAGTATAAAGACCCATTTTTGCAAATGCCTAAAAAGTCTGCTACCGTCAATGATTAGATTGGCGTACTGGATGGACCGGTCATGCAGAACCTGTTAAACGAAGGAGGGGTAAAAGCCGAAGGAAAAGGGAAAGAAGACAAGGGTCTCGAAGTCGAGGCTGAGGAGGGGAATGTTGAGGATGTGCTGGAAGAAGAGCCGAAACCAGAAAAGGAAGAGAAGACGGAAACCGAGGGACTGTCGGGTTGTAACACTGTGGAGCTCAAGCAGAGGGCCAACAAGGAGTGGGTCTTTGAGTCTAGTGATAAGTATCCCCCTCACCCAGAGTCTGTAATGGCCCAAATGAGGCGTCTTACTATCGCTATGTCTGTTGTAATCACTCCTGACAAGATCAATGAAAGAATGACTGATTCTACCTACTCGAATGCGCTTAATGAATGTGATGAATGTGAAATATGTGATGAATTGCAAAAATTAATTGAAAAAGAAAATGATCTGCATGCAAAATCATAGAGAATACCCTAACAATTAATCTAGGAAATGAAAATAATCCTCAAAATGTCTTTATCGGCTCTAAACTTAGCAATGAAGAAAGCAAAGAACTAATCAATCTATTGAATGAATTCAAAGATGTTTTTGCATGGTCTTATAATGATATGCCAGGTATTGATCCAGAGATAGTCCAATACCACATCCCCATTTTCCCAAATTCTAAACCAGTAAAACAAAAATTGAGGCGAATGAGGCCTGAATGGGCACTCAAAGTTAAAGAGGAAGTTGAAAAGCAGCTAAGAGCCAGATTCTTAATGGTCACCGAGTATCCAGAATGGATCGCCAACATAGTGCCCGTCCCCAAAAAGGATTGTCGTGTTAGTGTTTGCGTTGATTTTTGAGACCTAAACAAAGCAAGCCCTAAAGACGATTTCCCTTTACCACATATCGACGTCCTCGTTGATAACACCGTCGGACATGAGCTTCTGTCCTTTATGGATGGATTCTCTAGCTATAACCAGATCCTGATGGCACCAGAAGATAGAGAGAAAACCACTTTTATCACGCCATGGGGGACATACTGCTATAGGGTGATGCCATTTGGGCTCAAAAATGCAGGAGCAACATATCAGCGGGCCACTACCATGTTATTGCACGACATAATCCATAAAGAGGTGGAAGTGTATGTGGACGATATGATTGTGAAATCTAAGGAGAGGGGAGGTCACTTGGAGGCTCTGAGGAAATTCTTCGGGAGGTTAAGGGAGTTCAGGATGAGATTAAACCCACAGAAATATACCTTCGGAGTCACCACAGGAAAATTGTTAGGGTTCCTTATTACTCAGAGGGGGATCGAAGTAGACCCGACCAAGATAAAAGCCATAGTCGAGATGCAGCCACCCAAAAATGAAAAAGAGCTGAGGGGGTTCCTGGGTAGAATACAATTCATAAGCCGTTTTATCTCAAAGCTCACCATGACCTGCGACCCGCTATTTAAATTGCTCAGAAAAGGAAAAAAGTTCGAGTGGGATACCTTGTGCCAAAAAGCCTTCGATAAGATCAAAACTTACCTCCAAAACCCACCTGTCCTGTCACCACCTTCACCCGAGAAGTCTTTGCTACTGTACCTTTCTATGACCGAAGATTCAATGGGATGCATGTTGGCCCAAGAAGGAGAAGAAGGACACGTAGAAAAGGCCATTTATTACTTGAGCAAAAGGATGACCGGATACGAGTTGAAATACTCACCCTTAGAAAAGGCATGTTGGGCCTTAGTTTGGTGTACCCGTCGCCTTAGGCATTATATGTTAGCCTTCCTCGTGATCTTAATGTCCCGAATGCATCCGCTCAAATACCTGTTTAAAAAACCTGCCTTGACCAGTAGGATTTCTCGATGGACCATGATGTTAGTCGAGTTTGATATCAGATATGTCACCTCCAAATCTGTTAAGGGGAGAGCCATCGCCGAGTACCTAGCCGACTTCGCCGTGGAAATTGGGGAGAAAGGAGAATTCAAGTTCCCTGATGAAGAAGTGATGGAGGTAAAGGAGGATTTGTGGAGGATGTACTTCGATGGGGCAGCCAATCAATCAGGCTACGGAGTCGGGGTTATCCTTATAGCACCTGATGGAACCCCTACCCCATTGGCCGTCAAGCTTAAGTACAACTCAACCAATAACACAGCAGAGTACGAAGTGTGCATAGTAGGAATGGAGGCAGCGCTGGCCTTAAAGGTCAAAAAAGTTGATGTGTTCGGAGATTCCAATTTGATCATATCCCAAGTGCGGGGAGATTGGAGGGTGAAACACAAAAAGATGAGGCCATATCATGACTATTTAGAGAGTTTGAAAGAACAATTCAAGAAGATATCATTCTACTACCTTCCCCGAGAGGAAAACCAGTTGGCTGATTCCCTAGCAACCCTGGCATCAATAATATAGATCCCCTCGGGAGTCACGATGGTCCCATTATCCATAGAAATCAGAAATCAGCCCTCATTCGAGGCAGTCGCGGCCATAGAAGGCGAAGAGGAAATACCATGGTATGTGGATGTGTGGAAGTTCATTAAAGAAAGAGAATACCCCGAAGGAGCCTCAGAAAAGGACAAAAAGGTGATTCGACGATTTGCCGCTCAATTTATGATTTAAGCAGATAAGCCATGGAAGAAATCCTACACCGGGTATAATCTGGAGTGCCTATATGGGAAAGAAGCTAAGAGAATGATGGAGGAAATACATAAGGGAGTATGTGGACCCCACATGAATGGGCACATACTGTGGACACGTGGGATTCCACCACTTTTGTTTTGAAACTTGTTTTGTTTTTGAAATTGATTTGGATCAAAGAAAGATAAAAGGTCTGTTGAAAATAGATATAGAGTCGCCACTTGGTCTTTAAGGAACCAAGAAACCTAATTTTGACTCACCCAAATGGATAAAGAGCACTGGCCCTTCATAACCAAAGAACTTGGCTCAGGGTTTTGGTACGAGAGAGGAAGGAGCCTTTGTCGCGACTATAACACCCTCAACTCGCCCCGTCTTTCGACGGGCCTCACTTAGCATCCAAATAATGATCTTATACTATGTATGGTTCGACAATTAATACTATGATAGTATATTACATCACATAAGAAACTTGAAATGAAAGATCAAAAGATAAGATATCATTCATAAGATCTAAGCCAAATATCACACAATGCAAAAGTGAATGATCACACAAACAAACCTAGGAAAAAAATCATCTAATCACATATCAAGTAATCAAGTTTTCCTAATCCAAAAGGGGACATGGATTGTTATTGAAACAAATAATCAAATAAATCAAGGAAATCAAAAAAATGTTTAGCAAACTGACATGATGCATATTGGTTCATTGAGAAAAGAAGACCTCTCAATCCCCGGGACGGATGAGAAAGGAGGAATAGATCGTGGGGAAGCATGAACGTGTGATCATGATCATTCCTTATAATCTTCTTAGATTTGGACTCGCAAAAGCCCCAAATCTTGCATGAATGCAATGTATGATCCTAAAATGTGCAAAGGTTGTAGTGTGTTTGTGTACATGGACTTTCTAAATTGACTTAAAAGTCTAGAGAATGAATGAATGTATGAATGAAACCATCATAGGATATGTACAAATGTAGTATGAACTACTTCCTAAGAGATGAGCTAATTTGGAATGCATGTAAGCATCAAATCAAAGAATGAAAGTTAGAATGTGCTTGCTGTGAATAGTGGACAGAATAGTAACATGATATTTTAGAAATTGAAAAGAGGGGTTAGGAATGTTTTCAATGCATGATGTTTTATGGAGATCTTCCTTATTGTGTCTAGAACACAACCCAAAAAGCCAATCTTTAATAACTATCACAGATTGAGAGAAATCATATAAACAATAGAGATCACTCAGAAACATAGTCCGTACTGTCGACTGAAATGTTGAAAAATCTTAAAAAATGAAAACAAATGATCTAGAGGCCTATATTATACAGAACGTTCTCTAATCCATTCAAGTGTAAGGTACAAATAATTTGGGACCACCTCTTTCGGAAAAATGTTCTAAAAAAGAAGTTGGAATTCAACCAAGCTGCTGTGACAGCAGAGGCAGATTGTCTGGAAGGAATGTTTGGGTCCAGATGGACCATTTCCAAGTATTTCCAAGTCAAACCAAAAATCATGGGTGTTCTCTAATGAGTTAGGAAGACTTTCCAAGTGGCCTTGCATCTATACATTGAGTATTGAGTTCTAGAGAAATCTTTGAACTCAGATCACTCACTGTTTTGACTCACTGTTTTGAAGATTTTGGGAAAAACTAGAGTTTTCTTTCTTGAAATCAAAATGAAAGGGATTGAGAGGGGTTTTGAAATAGAAGTTTTGAAAGTATATTTTCAACATCAAATAGAGATTATAACCACTTGGAATATCAACATCAAACTCATCATCAAGAGCCTCCAAGATTGTTGCAATGATTTATTTTCATTTGAGCATAACCCCAAGAATACGTTGGAAGTATTGAGGTTTTAATCATCATCTATCAAACATGTTTTTGAGGTTAAGAGCTACTATCCATAAGGATTCACTCACCTCAAACTTCATGTCATCACTTAGATGATGATGAACTAGTAAATAATCAAAGAAAAACCAAGAAGAAATGGGGGAAGAAGAGATGAACACATATATAAACAAGCAAGTAAATAGCAATCAATAGATGATAATCAATGTGATTTTGGACTTGTAGCTTGGTGTTTCTCTCATAGATTTTGACATTTGGATATGGAAGTAGCTTCCTATCTCATGAATGCTCAAGAATGAAGGTTGGGGTGGACTTTGAATGTGAAGTATATAGAAGAATAATGGAAGAAAACAAGATTAAAACTCACTTTCTTATGGAAAATCAATGGGAGAAGCTCCCTTTCTCTCTTCTAAACCTATCTCTATCTCCCTTCTTCTCTACAACTTTTTAAGCTTTGCACTTGGCCCCCCCAAAATGAAGAGCAATGGGGGGTTTAAATAGGCCAATTCGGGGTGGTTTTGGGGTTTTAGAAGTACTCCCATTGGTCCCAAACAACTGTGGAAACAAAACTATGTCGTTTTGGCTTTCAATTAATCAAATTGGACCCCCAAAAAAATTACAAAAATTGACTCTGCGAGGGTTGAGTGCCGCAGCAGCACTGGGCCTATGCCGCGACGGTAGTGGGCCAGTGCTGCGGTGACACTGCTCCTCAGACACCCAAAAATTTACGTTTAGGCCCCCAGAGGTTCCGGTATTCGCGAAAAGGCCTTATTTTGTCCGAAATTCACAGAAAACGCATACGAACTCCAAATTGAGGTTGTGATATACCGTTGGAAAGGTAATGGAGTCTATTTTACATAAAAAAAAATAAGTTCAGAGATAGGTCACTTTGAAAAGTTTTGCGGTATTTGCGATTAAAGCCGATTTGATCGCCTTTTTCGCCTTCGAAAATTCATAATAAACTCGTTTTAAATCGAAAACTTATGTGTGATATACCGTTGGATAGCTATTGACCTCTAGTATCCATGAATAATGCTTGAAAATTGTTACGGTGCTCCATTTTCAAAGTCAAATTTTGGTCAAACTGGTCAAACCTGGGATTCCCGGGAAGTTCTGGAAACGTCTGGGAGCTCCCAGGAGCCGACGTTTTTGCTCGATTTTCTTTTAAAACTCATTTTAATACTTTCCACATGATCTTGAATGATTTCGGAAAATTTGAACGTTTTTGGTCAAACTTGGTCAAACTTGGTCAAACCTTGGTCAAACCGTGGTCAAACCGGTCAACGGGGACTTTCCGGGAACTTCCGGGACATCCGGGGGTCTCTGGGAGCTGACGATTTTATCTAATTTTACTTAAAAACTCATGTTTTTTACTTTTCTTACAACATAGCATGTTTCCAGAACTTTTGGACCAAATCTGGGAGTTTTCGGGCTTTCAGGGGCATTTTGGTCATTCTGAGCATTTTGAGAAATATAGCTAACTTCCAGGAATCCTTTTGAGTCTTTTTTTATCATTGTGAACCACCAAGCTATGGGTCACCTAAATCTGATAGCCAAAAAAATGGGGTGTCTACAGTTTGCCCCTCTTTGGCATGAACTTGCGAAGCAACGCATGTCGCAAGCGAGTGTCAAAGCTTTGAAGAGACAGGTCTTTTGGAGGCTATAGATTTAGGATAAAAAAAAAGCGTTGCAAAAGATGCAATGATGCTAAGGCTAGTGCTGGTCGTGCTCTGCGTGAGCTGCTTACGTATCCCAAGGGGAATCAGACCAGGACGTAGTTCAAGATACAAAGGAATAAATCACACATGCACATACACAACAATCAGGAGGATGCTATGCTAAAAGAGTGATATGTAATGCAATGATGTGATATGAATTGTGTCATGAGTCCTATCATGTCTAGTGTTATGATCCTAGTATGAGCAGGTGCTGTGGGGTGTACCACTCCGAGTGGACTTATGTTATGCTAGTGCTTCTGACTATGATGCAGTGGCCGACTACGGTCTGAAAAGACTCTGGGTTTCGGGGCAAACTTCTCAAATTACGGGAAGTGTGCTTTACAAGCAAATGGGATCGGATGTGGGGTCTTTGAGGATGATAACTAAGGATTACCCATAGGTGAGGGAGTTCATGATAACCGACAGTTTTATAATAACCAAAGTGAGGAGGCTCATAATAAGTGGGGTAGCTCACGATAATTGATAGGTGAGATAACCGGAGCGAAGAAGTTCATGATAAGTGAGGAAACTCATAATGACTGACAGGTGAGAAAGCACATGATAATCAGTAGACACGAATCCTTGAATTGTGAATAGACAGTGCTTGCCCTGGGAATCGGGGTGATTTGACTGCGAGTGATGTTTTCAATCGTTGGCCGATCCTTATGATGACAAGTCCGGAGAATCGATTCGGACTTCTATTATCTTCTGCTGGGGATGGTAGGGGACTCTCTGAGAATCTCTCTTCAATTCTTGACCTAGAACCAGGATCCATCTCTGAATCTCTCGTGGTTGGTTAGATTTGTATTGCTCAATCCAAAAGAGCCGGTTAGGGCCTTAGGGAGCTGATGGACTCTCTGAGAATCTCTCTTCAATTCTTGACCTAGAACCAGGATTCATCTCTGAATCTCTCGTGGTTGGTCAGATTCTATAATGCTCACTCCAAAAGAGCCGGTTAGGGCCTTCGGGAGCTGATGGACTCTCTAAGAATCTCTCTTCAATTCTTGACCTCGAACCAGGATCCATCTTTGAATCTCTCGTGGTTGGTCAGATCTCGCAATGCTCAATCCAAAAGAGCCGGTTAGAGCCTTCGGGAGCTGATGGACTCTCTGAGAATCTCTCTTCAATTCTTGACCTAGAACCAGGATCCATCTCTCAATCTCTCGTGGTTGGTCAGATACTCTAATGCTCAATCCAAAAGAGCCGGTTAGGACCTTCGGGAGCTGATGGACTCTCTGAGAATCTCTCTTCAATTCTTGACCTAGAACCAGGATTCATCTCTGAATCTCTCGTGGTTGGTCAAATTCTATAATCCTCAATCCAAAAGAACTGGTTAGGGCCTTCGGGAGCTGATGGACTCTCTGAGAATCTCTATTCAATTCTTGACCTAGAACCAGGATTCATCTCTGAATCTCTCGTAGTTGGTCAGATTCTGTAATGCTCAATCCAAAAGAGCCAGTTAGGGTCTTTGGGAGCTGATGGACTCTCTGATAATCTCTCTTCAATTCTTAACCTAGAACCAGGATTCATCTCTGAATCTCTCGTGGTTGGTCAGATTCTGTAATGTACTCTGCTAGGAAGAAGGAAATACGCCCATTAAATGGGAGTCAAGGTATCATTTTGTTTGTGACAGAGATGATTTGCGATGGTTTGACACTGATGGAGTGTGATAATCAATAGCAACTTATGGACTTATGTTGCTAGGATGAAAGAAGATCATCAACAGCCACTCATGGACTTATGTTGCATGAACGAAGGTGAGCAACAACCACTTATGGACTTACGTTGCTAGGAGAAAGGAAGATCATCAACAGCCACTCATGGACTTATGTTGCATGAAGAAAGATGAAAGATCAACAGCCACTCATGGACTTATGTTGCTAGAAGAAAGGAAGATCATCAACAGTCACTCATGGACTTATGTTGCATGAAGAAAGATGAAAGATCAACAACCACTCATGGACTTATGTTGCTAGAAGAAAGGAAGATCATCAACAGCCACTCATGGACTTATGTTGCATGAAGAAAGATGAAAGATCAACAACCACTCATGGACTTATATTACTAGGAGAAAAGAAGATCATCAACAGCCACTCATGGACTTATATTGCTAGGAGAAAAGAAGATCATCAATAGCCACTCATAGACTTATGTTGCATGAAGAAAGGTGAAAGATCAACAGCCACTCATGGACTTATGTTGCTAGAAGAAAGGAAGATCATCAACAGCCACTCATGGACTTATATTGCATGAACGAAGGTGAGCAACAACCACTCATGGACTTATGTTGCTAGAAGAAAGAAAGATCATCAACAGCCACTCATGGACTTATGTTGCATGAAGAAAGAAAGATCATCAACCACCACTCATGGACTTATGTTGCATGAAGAAAGATGAAAGATCAACAGCCACCATGGACTTATGTTGCTAGAAGAAAGGAAGATCATCAACAGCCACTCATGGACTTATGTTGCATGAAGAAAGATGAAAGATCAACAGCCACTCATGGACTTATGTTGCTAGAAGATGATGGTTAACTTTTGGCAGTTTGGAAAGGGATGAAATTTGCATTTGCCCTAAGTTTGGACACTTCTCATGCTGACGCTTTGTTTGGTGCAGTAATAATGTTTGGTACTCCTGCATGTATTATCATTGGAATGCCCTTTAAAAAAAATTTATAACTTTATTTGGAAAATTCATTATTAGTCACTGTCAACTCACTTATTTGAGACTACGACAGACTTGACGACTAACAGACATCGACACACGAGGACGACACATTCGACACTGAAATGAAACAAGCTCGACTTGCCAAAACTTAATGTGTTCTTGTCATAAATGATGTACCATTTCTCTTTTGTGTTTACTTCTCACCTTAACGTGGCATCACTTTGATGGTGAATCTTATTTTTGAAAATTCCTCCCTACTGATCTAATAAATTTCTTTGCTTCTCCCAAGATGTGAATTAGTGCCTTAGCTTATAGAATAAAAGATGCTCCGTTTTCATCTATTCAAGACAATGTTTGTGACTTGAAGGCTTACCATTGGTGTATAGGGATCGGGTGGCAAACAAAGTTTGCCCCTTGTTTGAAGGGCATGAAGTGGGATCGGTAGGCAAACGAGGTAAATGACCGAAGTTTGCCCCTAGTTTGGAGGAAGGTTCATTGGAGGTTTTGGGCAAACGAGGTAGGTGACCGAAGTTTGCCCCTTGTATAAAGGGTAGATAGTAATATTTAGGCAAACGAGGCAAGTAGCCAAAGTTTGCCCCTAGTGTGGAAGGTGACTTCTGGCTTGAGGCAAGGACCTTGACTTTAATCTCTCAAATGCTCATAACTTTTGCCTAGGTACTAGTGAGGTGACCTAGCGAGCTTTTTTCTCTCTTTTGTTATTGCTCACCTTGGATTCAGCTCTAACTTTTGCCTAGGCATCCTTTCGGATTTTCAACCTAGTGAGCCATACTTCTTTTCTTTTTTCAAAGTCTGCCTACGTACCCCCGAACGGGGATCAGGTCCAACGTAGTTCGAGCCGAAGTTTGAAAGAAATTGGGCTATTTTTGTGGGTGGGGTGACCGAACCGTTGTGGTTGCCTACGTATCCCCGAGTGGGAATCAGGTCGAGCATAGTTCAAGGCAAGGCTTGAAATAAGGGGTTTGAGGTATGAGGGTTTTTCAAACCAATCGTCAAAGAAGTTCAAACTTGAGCCCCTTGTGGTAGCTTTGAATAAAAGGATTCAGTTTCAATCTCCCTTTCTTTTCTTTTTCTTTTTCTTTTTGTTTTGTTTTGAGGATTGATCCTTTTCACTTTCGCCTAGCCAGTCAATTTTCCTTTTCACATAGTTGATTCATGTGAGATATTCCGATCATAATCTCGAAATTCCAGAATGTGCACGTCAGCTCTAGGGATTTATTTGTGGTCATTTCGAGCCTTTTGAAATGTGATCTAGGCACGTTCTTATGATGTATCTTGAAGCATACGATTCTCTCATTTGTTTCATCAAAAATTTCTTTCATTTTCTCCATCATTTTGACTGGCTAAGGTCAGATCTTGGAAATCAATACCTTTCCAGCTCTAACTTTTGCCTAGGTGTCCTTTTGGATTTTCAACCTACCGAGCTTTTTTTTTTTTTTTTTTTTTTGAAGGGGGAAGAAACTCATTGAAATGTTTGGCTACCAACAATGACTAAGTCTGCATTGGACAGGTTTGCAGCGCTCTTGATTGGACTGGGATCAAGGCTTTAAAATGGTTGAAAAGTGTGTTGGGCAAGCCCCAAATCAGTTCCAAGTATGTCTTTTCGAGACTTGAGCAAAAGCATCTTTGAATTCTTAAAGTAAGACTATTCAATTCTCGGCTCTTCATCTGTGTCAGCACAAAATTGACTTTGACCTTTCAGGATTTTTTTTGTTTGAGTAAAAAAAAATTACCTTTTTTTTTAGCACAGTAATATCCACGGTAATTTGAAAAGTGGCACTTCAGTTCAGCGATTCATGCATCTATGACTAGGCACATCAGATTAGGCAAAATGAGACTTCATTCCATCAGTAGAGAAGGATTACAGACTCATTAACAACTCGATGACAGACAGGCTCGACCATAAGACTAAACTTAAAATAGACAAAACATACAATAGACTCGACTAGACTCGACCCGGTCTCAAATGGAATGTCACAGTGACTCACTTATTCTTTTTATTTCTTTTTTTTTTCTAAAGAGCATCTTCATTTGGTTTTCTAGCAAGAGTCCCAAACACCATCACTTCACCGACACAGGTTCAACATTCATGGGCCTCAGCGAAGGGGATCATTCGAATAGGTAAGCTAGGGGCTTAGGTGACATGGGGTTGAATGGGTGGTGGCTCAATGATGTTTTGGTCGATGAGGTCTTGGATATCATGGCGAAGACATATGCACTGGTCGGTGTCATGGCCTGGGCCTTGGTGGTAGGCACATCGTTTGGACAGGTCACAGTTAGGTGGTGGGGGATCGGCACGAGGCTGAAGGAGTTGGAGGTGTCCCTTTTTTAGCAGACGGCCTAAGGCTATGGAGGGGGAGATATCTAGTTTGGCAAAGGTACGGGGTTGCTTTTTCTGGTAAGGGCAACTAGTGGTTTGGTTGGAGGATTGGTATGGCCGATGAGGGTATGCCATGGGTTGGCTGCACAGGGTGTTGACATCCGGGGAGTGTCAGGAGTATTTAGGCCTCTTGGACTGGTGTTGGGGTTCATCCTTCTTGAACTTTTCTTCTATGATGGCATCCTCTATTCTGGTCCCCATTTCAAGCAGCTCTTTGCTAATGCTCCGTGCCATTTTATCAAATCGACTAACCCTTAAACTCAACTGCTCAACCGTGGTTTGTAGCTTGTTCACTCTCTCTTCCAGAGCTTTTTAGGCCATTGGTGGATCGATGATGGTTTGTGCTAGCCCGTATAAACTCTATTTTTACTCAATTATGTGGTTGGCAATCAAAAATTGATCTCGTCAGAATCAAGATATAAAAGTATTCTTTACTTTTCAAAGGATTTGCAGTGTGGAAGTAAAGGTCGAACCCACAGAGATTGATTACTACAGCGACTTAATTTTAAAACCTAAGTCTAATTAATTAGGAAAAACGGATTTTGATTTGGATTTAATTAAACTAATAACAATAAAAGTAAATCTAAACTATGAAAGCAATTAAAAGTGTTTTTTAATGAATGTTTAAGGGAACCTAGGATTGCAAATCCACCACTAGCTTCATAATAGGAATATTTATGAATTACTTTAGCTTATTACGTTGGATGAATATGGGGAATTGTAGCTACAAGCCCAATTCCTCCGACAAGAAGATAATCATGGTTCAAGCACCAACATAATCCATCTGCGGATAGCACGAATCATCTCACACTAAACTAGGGTTGTGATCTAATCCGTCTAACCTAGGCATGGACTATTCGGATACTTGATAGCACGAATCAATAAAGCACCATCACATGTAAACAATCTAAACAAGCACAGCAAGAATAGATCGTTGAGCACATCACAGTCAAAATAGATCTAAGACAAGAATAAATTCTGAAAGCAACGATTTAATCAATAGTAGTACGATTTATTTATAAAAATCCTCTAAACATGTGACTGTCATCCATACATAATAAAACTAAAATAAAAGCATAAATAAAACCCTATTACTCATCTAGGGCTTCATTGAAACCCTAGATCGATGATCTAAGCTGCCATAGGAGTAGAGATCGGCAAGAGGTTGATGGAGGAGGCCATGGAAATCCTTGGTCTTCTTCTTCTTCTCCTTGCTTCCCTATCTTCAATGGCTGGAAGTATGGTTGTAGAATGTGTGTATATTAATTGCCAACCACATAATTGAGTAAAAATAGAGTTTATATAGATTTACAACATGTTTTGGAAGCTTTTACAACTCGAAACGGACTGAAACTGATGTAATTTACAATCTGGACGTCGTTTAGCAGTCTCGTTTGCACAGGAGTCTTCAGTATACTGAAATACGCAACTTTGGTTTTTGGGCATATCGCGCGAGCGCGACTTTTGGTCCTTCGCGCGCGCGGATCGCGCGAGCGAATTATTGGGGGTCTCGCGCGAGCGGATCGCGCGCGCGACTTCTGGATTCTCGCGCCCGCGGATCGCGCCCGCGACTTTGGTTTTTCAGCTTCTTTCTTTCTGACTTTTCACCCTGTTTAGCCTGGTTTAGTTGATTTCTTCCAAAACCTGTCAGAAACTAGAAAACAGAGTAAAAATATACAAAAACAGGATAAAAAGGTACTAACAAATGCGCGTTAAAGCGTATAATTAGGATTAGTTCTCTCCCGATCACCCGTGACCACGATAATGAATTTGGGAAGGTACAACAGTGTCCTTACCCGGGGCTACGGTTTTTTGCAAATAGAAGTAAAAGTCCAAATTAGCAGAGGCGCGAAACACTTCTTATGGACTCCTATCAGGAAGAGAAGATCAGAGTTTTGAAGGATTTAACGATGCAAACTGAGGACAGTTATAGTATGTATACGACTTCTGTACAACGATTGAGATGGGTGGGGATGATGATACGTATGCATTTGATGTGTAGAGACTGACATATGTGAGACTGACAAGACATGCGTGCAAGCGAACTGACATGAATTGTGTATGCACATGAGACAAGCATGCGGATGCAGGCCCTAATCTATATGATGCCCCTACTTCTAACATATAGCAGTTAAGTAAGTAAGGTCCTAACCATACAGAGTGTGCTAACCTTACTTTTTAGTATGATCACCAAGGGACAACAGGGATTCTGGGATATTTCGGAAATTTTGGATAGAGTTTCTGGGAGAAATAGGGATTTTTGGTTGATTTGGATTGAGCTTCTAGGAGAAACTGGTATTTTGGGTATTTCTGAGAAATGTGGATAGTATATCTGGGCGTTTCTGGGTGATTTGGGAAGAGTTTCTGGGAGAAACAAGTACCTTGAGTATTTCTGGGAAATTTGGATTTATGGGAAGCTTGGGTAGAGTTTTAGGAGAAACATGGATTTTCTGGGATTTTGGGTGTAACAAAGATACCTGGGGAGTTCGAATAGGATTTCTGGGAGAAGCAGGAAGATTTGGGTAATTCGGACAGGGCATCTGGGGGACACAAGTATATCGGGGTTTCTGGAAGAAACTGAGATTTCTGGGTAATTTGGGGGAAAATAGGGATTTCTAGGAAATCTGGGTGATTTGGACAGAGTTTCTAGGAAAAACAGGGATATCCTGATGAGTTGGGCAGAGTTTTTGGAAGAAATAGGGATATATGACGGGAACAGGTGATGATGGTGATTATACTGTCTAGCGAGTTTTCATACTCGTATGTCTTAGGACCAACAAACAAGGTTTGCGGTGTATATCTTTGTGAGCATGGAGCAGACATCCTTGTCATGTGCCTAGGCAGGTCAACTCAATGTGATCACATGTGAGTAATTGCCTTGGGGGTCATAAGAAAGAGGTTCTGTTCTATGCCACATAAGCGCCTACACCGCGCAGGTAATCCCACCAGGGCATACAGCAGTTATATCATATTGTCCTATCTGAAAAGATAAATTAACATCCCTATGAAAGGTTCTACAGGAATCTATATGCAGATAAGCTATGGATGAAATCCTACACGAGGTATAATCTGGAGTGCCTATATGGGAAAGAAGCAAAGAGAATGATGGAGGAAATACATGAGGGAGTATGTGGACCCCACATGAATGGGCACATGCTGTGGACACGCGGTATTCCACCACTTTTGTTTTGAAACTGAGTCGCCACTTGGTCTTTAAGGAACCAAGAAACCTAATTTTGACTCACTCAAATGGATAAAGGGCACCGGCCCTTCATAACCAAAGAACTTGGCTCGGGGTTTTGGTACGAGAGAGGAAGGAGCCTTTGTCGCGACTAAAACACCATCAACTCGCCCCGTCTTTCGACGGGCCTCACTTAGCATCCAAATAATCATCTTATACTATGTATGGTTCGACAATTAATACTATGATAGTATATTACATCACATAAGAAACTTGAAATGAAAGATCAAAAGATAAGATATCATTCATAAGTTCTAAGCCAAATATCACACAATGCAAAAGTGAAAGATCACACAAACAAACCTAGGAAAAAATCATCTAATCACATATCAAGTAATCAAGTTTTCCTAATCTAAAAGGGGACATGGATTGTTCTTGAAACAAATAATCAAATAAATCAAGGAAATAAAAAAAAATGTTTAGCAAACTAACATGATGCATACTGGTTCTTTGAGAAAAGAAGACCTCTCAATCCCCGGGACGGATGAGAAAGGAGGATTAGATCGTGGGTAAGCATGAACGTGTGTGTGGATACCGAGAATCGGACCACTTCTCTTGTTTGAGATTGTTTTGAAATTGATTTGAATCAAAGAAAGGAAATGGTCTGTTGAAAACGGATACAGAGTCGCCACTTGGTCTTTAAGGAACCAAGAAACCTAATTTTGACTCACCCAAGCGGATAAGGGCACCGGCCCTTCATAACCAAAGAACTTGGTTCGGGTTTTGGTACGAGAGAGGAAGGAGCCTTTGTCGCGACTAAAACACCCTCAACTCGCCCCGTCTTTCGACGGGCCTCAATTAGCATCCAAATAATCATCTTATACTATGTATGGTTCGGCAATTAATACTATGATAGTATATTACATTACATAAGAAACTTGAAAATGGAAGATCTAAAGATAAAATATCATTCATAAGATCTAAATCAAATATCATGCAATGTAAAGTGAAAGATCACACAAATAAACCTAGGAAGAAAACGTCTAATCACGTATAAAGTAATTAAGTTTCCTTAATCTAAAGGGGACATGAATTGTTATTGAAACAAATAAACAAAGAAATCAAAATATGCTTAACAAGCTAGTATGGTGCATGTTATCCTTTGATAAAAGAAGACCTCTCAATCCCCGGGACGGATGAGAAAGGATGATTAGATCAAAAGGGGAAGCATGAATGGGTGATCGAGTTCATTCCTTATAATCTCCTTAGATTAAGAGTTACAAAAACCCCAAATCTTGCATGAATGCAATGTATGTATCTAGAATGTGCCAAGGTTGTAGTGTGCTTTGTGTTTATGGATTCCTAGAATGACTTAGAAGTCTAAAATGTGCATAAATGAATGAATGAAATTAACATGGGATGTGTACAAATGTAGTATGGACTACTTCCTAAGATATGAACTAATTTGGAATGCATATGAGCATCAAATCAAAGAATGAAAGTTGAAATGTACTTGCTGTGAATAGTGAACAGAACGGTAGCATGATCTTTTGGAATTTGAAAAGAGGGGTTAGGAATGTTTTCAATGCATGATTTTTTATGGAGATATTCCTTATTGTGTCTAGAACACAACCCAAAAGGCCAATCTTGAATATCTATCACATATTGAGAGAAATTATATAAACAATAGAGGTCACTCAGAAACAGAGTTCGTACTGTCGACTGAAATGTTAGAAAATCTTAGAAAATGAAAAAGAATGATCTAGGGGCCCATTCTATACAGAACGTTTCCTAAGACATTGAATTATAAGGGAAAAATAAGTTAGGACCACCCCTTTTCGAAAAGTTTTCTGGAAAAGAGGTCGTAAGTTGACCTAGCTGCTGTGACAGCAAAAACAGAATGTTTGGAAGGAATGTTGGGACCCAAATGGTCCATTTTCAAGTACTTCCAAGTCAAACCAAAAATCATGGGTGTTCTCCAATGAGTTAGGAAGGCTTTCCAAGTGGCCTTGTATCCATATGTTGAGTATTGAGTTCTAGAAAAATCTTTGAACTCAACTCACTCACTGTTTTGACTCATTGTTTTGAAGATTTTGGAGAAAACAAAGTTTTGTTTCTTGAAACCAAATGAGAGGGATTGAGAGGGGTTTTGAAATAGATGTTTTGAAAAAATGTTTTCAACACTCAATAAGGATCATAGCCACTTAGAATACCTACATCAAACTCATCATTTAAGAACCTCCAAGATTGTTGGAGAGATTTATTTATTTTTGGACATAACTTCAATACATTCCAAGAATACTTTGGAAGTATTGAGGTTATGATCATCATCTATCAAACATGTTTTTGAGGTCAAGAGCTACTATCCATAAGGATTCACTCACCCCAAACTTCATGTCATCACTTAGATGATGATGAACTAGTAAGTAAATAAAGAAAATAAAAAGAAATGGGATAAGAAGAGATGAACAATAAATGAACAAGCAAGTAGATGATGATCAATAGATGATATTCATGAAGCATGAGACTTGTAGATTGGTGTATCACTCATATGTAATGACACTAGACATGGAAGAAGCTTCCACACTCTTGAATGCTCACTAAAATGGTGGTTGGGAGTATTGAATGTTGAAGTAAATGGAAGTAATGAAGCAAAAACAAAGTTAGAACTCACTTTTGTTTTGAAAAATCAAAGAAGAAAGCTTCTTTTCTCTCCACTCTAACCTTATCTCTACACTTTCTCTCCCAAACTTTCTCTAAACTTGCATTTGACTCCCCCAAAATGAGGAGTAATGGGGTGTTTATATAGGCCAACTTGGGGTGTTTTTGGGATTTAGAAAGTACTCCCATTGGCTCCAAACATCTGAAATCATAAAACTATGTCGTTTTGGCTTTTAATTAATCAAAATGGGACCACAAACTTAATTACAAAAATGGACTGTTCTGGAGGGGAGTGCCGCGGCGGCACTGCTCCTCCCTTCGTCTGGATAATGCTGTTTAGGCCCCCCGAAGTTCCGGTATTCGCGAAAAGGCCCTATTTTGTCCGAAATTCACAGAAAATGCGTACGAACTCCAAATCGAGGTTGTGATATACCGTTGGAAAGGTAATGGAGTCTACTTTACATAAAAAATAGTTCGGGGATAGGTTACTTTGAAAAGTTTTGCGGTATTCGCGATAAAAGCCGATTTGATCGCCTTTTTCGCCTTTGGAAATTCATAATAAATTCGTTTTAAATCCAGAAATTATGTGCGATCTACCGTTGGAAAGCTATTGACCTCTAGTATCCATGAAAAATATTTGAAAATTGTTTCGGTGCCCCGATTCCAAAGTCAAATCTTGGTCAAACTGGTCAAACCTGGGATTCCCGGGAAGTTCTGGGAACCTCTGGGAGCTCCCAGGAGCCGACGTTTTCACTCGATTCTCTTTTAAAACTTATTTTAATACTTTTCTAATGATTCTGGTGAATTTGGACAATTTCGGTCAAACTTGGTCAAACTTGGTCAAACCTTGGTCAATCCTAGTCAAATCTTGGTCAAACCGGTCAACGGGGACTTTTCGGGAACTTCCGGGACTTCCGAGGGTCTCTGGGAGCTGACGATTTCACCCGATTTCTCTTAGACTTATTTTATTGCTTTTCTTACGACATAGCATGTTTTCAGAACTTTGGGACCAAATCTGGGAGTTTTCGGGCTTTTAGGGGCATTTTGGTCATTCTGAGCATTCTGAGAGATAGAGCTGACTTCCAGGAGTCTTTTTGAGTCTTTTACGATCATTGTGAACCACCAAGCTATGGGTCTCCTAAATCTGATAGCCGACAAAATGGGGTGTCTACAGTTTGCCCCTCTTTGGCATGAACTTGCGAGGCAACGCATGTCGCAAGCGAGTGCCAAAGTTTTAAAGAGACAGGACTTTTTGGAGGCTATAGATTTAGGACAAACAGCGTTGCAAAAGTTGGAAGGATGATGCTGGTCGTGCTCCGCGTGAGCTGCCTACGTATCCCAAGGGGAATCAGACCAGGACGTAGTTCAGGACACAAAGGGACAAAACACATATGCACATACACAACAATCAGGCGGATGCTATGCTATATGAGGATGATATGCAATGCGTGGATGTGATATGATCTCATACATGAGTCCTATCATGCCTAGTTTTCTGATCCTAGAATGAGTAGGTGCCCTGGGGTGTGCCACTCCGAGTGGGCTGGTGTTGTGCTAGTGTTTGCGATTATGACGTGGTGGGTGACTCAGATAAGGGCATTGAAGTCTAGAAGACTCCGGGTTTAGGGGCAAACTTCCGGAAGTGTGCTTCGTAAACGAACATAATTGGGTGTGGGGTCTCAGAGGACTATGATCGAAGATGTCTTTTGGCAAATAACCGACGGACACAGGGGCCCTGGAAATTAAGAGACTGACATAGAAGTCACGGGACGAACGTGAAATCCTGGGACGTCATATGATGAACATGGAAGCCCCAATGGTGTGATGAGAGTGATGGACCGACGATGTTTGCATCAAGATGACGAGTCGACAATGGACTACTGTGATTTGAACTGACGGTGTATAAATCCGCTGAGGATTAATCTGAATCTGCTGGGGATGAAGCGATACTTTTTAGGATCTCTCTTCAACTGCTCCTTTTGATCGAATCTTACGAGCCTGTCGGGGTCTCCGGGAGCTGGTATCTGTCTGCTTTTGTCCTCGGGGGATGATGCAGGGTTCTCGGGGAATCTCTTTCGGTGCTCAATCCAAGAGAGCCTGTCGGGGCCTCTGGGAGCTGGTATCTGTCTGCTTTTGTCCTCGGGGGATGATGCAGGGTTCTCGGGGAATCTCTTTTGGTGCTCAATCCAAGAGAGCCTGTCAGGGCCTCTGGGAGCTAGTATCTGTCTGCTTTTGTCCTCGGGGGATGATGCAGGGTTCTCGGGGAATCTCTTTTGGTGCTTAATCCAAGAGAGCCTGTCAGGGCCTCTGGGAGCTAGTATCTGTCTGCTTTTGTCCTCGGGGGATGATGCAGGGTTCTCGGGGAATCTTTTTTGGTGCTCAATCCAAGAGAGCCTGTCAGGGCCTCTGGGAGCTAGTATCTGTCTGCTTTTGTCCTCGGGGGATGATGCAGGGTTCTCAGGGAATCTCTTTCGGTGCTCAATCCAAGAGAGCCTGTCAGGGTCTCCGGGAGCTGGTATCTGTCTGCTTTTGTCCTCGGAGGATGATGCAGGGTTCTCGGGGAATCTCTTTTCCAGGATCCGTTACCAGAATTCTCGTGTTTGATCGAAATTTGCGACGGTCGTCCTGAAACGATCGATTCGGGTCTTCGGGAGCCGATTTTTCCCAGTTTTTTCCTGCTGGAGGTAGTTCTGACAACTTTTAGTCTGCTTGGGGTAAAACCTCATAAATCTCGATTGGAATGGGCCATCGGGGCTGATCGGGGCCAAAAACGGGCTGAAAAAGGTCAAAACAGGCCAGAATGTGGCAAAACGGAGCAAAACGGAGCAAAGCGGGGCCCACGGGGAGCAGTGCCGCGGCGGCACTGGGCCACTGCCGCGGCGGAAGTTGGCCAGTGCCGCGGCGGCACTGGGTGGCCGGACTTTAACTTTGTATATCTTGGGTTTTTGAGCTTTTGAAGCTCATTCTTGGCCATTTTGGGGTGTTTTTGGAGTCAAAATTCATCAAAACGCAGCTCGTGCGCGCTCAGGTGAGTAATCTTTCCCCGTAGTTGGATTTTTGATTGGTGTTTTGGTTTGCCCAAATTTTCAAGAAGAAAGTTTAAATGTGACTTCCATTTTTCTTGTAGATCCATAGCTTCGAGCTCAAGGAGGCCGTCTAAGAAGGCCAAGGGACGGATGAAGGCCGAGGTGCAAGCTCCGGACTTGATTTTACAGGACCCTCAACGCCATCTTTCGGCCGCAGCTCTAGCGAGCTTGGTATGTGAAACTTTCGACATTTTAGGACCGTTTTCATGTACTATGCTAGTTTTGTGAGCCGTAGCGTGCACTTAGAGACCGTTAGAAGTTCGGCTTGTGCTCAAATGTGGATTTTGTGAATTCGGCTCTCGGGTCGTGAATAGTGATTTTGTGCATCTTTTGTCGCCTTTGTTGTGTGCAGGTGCCGGAAGTGGCATTGAAAGGCCATGGTAGCCTTGCCCATGCTTTCTTATGGTATACCCAGCTTTCGCCCACCGTTAAGAGGATGGTTGATGATGCCGGGTTCGGAGGCTTCGTCCGCTTGGTTTCGAAAAGTAGCAATGATCTGGCTCACTTCTATGCACTGGCCGAGAGGTGGTGGGACACTACCAACACTTTCCACCTGTCGTTCGGAGAGATGACTATGACGCCTTTTGATTTCTCCATGATCACGGGCTTGAGGGTTGGCGGGAAGCGCTTGGTTCTGGACTATTTTTATGAGATTGACCCGGAGGCGGTGGAGATGTTGATTGGGGCTGTTCCCCCTAACCTGGAGAGGCATTGGTTCCCCTGCGGCTGGCTTTACCGGGCCTATGGTAGAGGTAATCACAATCTGAACAATTCCCAGCTTTTGAGGGTTTATCTTCTGTATGTCCTCGGGTGCTCCATCTTTGCGACAAGGAACGACCGGGTGAGCTTGAGGCTCCTTTCTTGCCTGGCGACCATTGATGAGATCCCCTCCTACAATTGGGGCGGTGCTGCCCTGGCCCATCTCTACAAGCATATGGGGGAGGTCTCTCGGGGCGATGTTAAATCTACTGGGGGATTCTGGCGAGCTTGGGAGGTACGCACTATTTCCTCTTTTATTTTTCCATCTTTTTGATTTCCATATTTGTTCTGATTTCTCCTTTGTCTGCGCAGCTTTGGAGTTTTGAATACTTGAAGATGTTGGCTCCTTCCCCGGCGGATGAGTCAGGCGAGGATGAGGATGGCATGGCTCCTGTGCCTTTATTCCCACAAGGTTTGAGATGGCGGAGGGACGTTGTTGGGGTGAAGAGCGGGGCCCACCGGATTGTTTTGCTCAGAAACTTCTTAACTGAGCTGACGGCCTCTAGTGTTGATTGGACGCCTTGGGAGGGCGTTGCTTACGCCGCCCCAGAGGAGATACAGGCGGTTAAATCTCTTACCTCTTGTCGCCTTCTGCTGGAGAGTACCGAGTGCAGGCAGTGGTTCCTTGGGGAGCGGGTCTCCCGGCAGGTGGTTGGTGGTTCTCGGTATCGCGTCCCTCATGATCCTCCTGCGATGGATGCTGGTGACCTTTCTGGAGATGCTCTATTGGCGGCCTTAGCCGGCACTGATGTCTGGGACCATTTTCTTTCTGAGACCGGTTACGAGGCTTACCGTGGCCGTTTCCTGATGCCTAACTTCCCACTCCTAGAGGTGAGTTCTTTTTGTATTTTTTGTTTATATTCATTGTCCATGTTTTTGATTTAACTTATTCTGTGCCTTCAGCTTCGTGAGATGTACAGGAGGCAGGCTCCTCAGGCTCCCGACCCTATCCCCCCTTGGGATTGGACCGTCAATGTTCTAGGCGCTGATGGCACTCCCCAAATGATGGAGGTGCCGCGAGTCACATGTGGGTACCCTACTCAGCCAGCGGGCGTCCTCAATGTTCCTTGGAGTTACGCTGAGGAGGGTCACGCCTTGGCGGCTAGCCTACGGTCCTTGGTTCTCACACGAGACCACCGGGTATGTTTCTAATTTTGCACTTTCTTAAGGTTATAAGGTTCTAACCCTGGATTTTTATTTTGACAGATGGATGGTATGCGGCAGTTTGCCGCCAATCAGATGGCGTCCTTGGTAAGTCTCTGACTCGACTCTGTTTTTGTACTCTGCTTTTTTTTTTTTTTTTTTGTTGTTCCCTTACTGATTGCCCTCATTTTTATTTGTGTGTGTAGTACCGTGGAGGCGGAGCTGGCTCATCGAGGACTGGTCCGAGATGTAGAGGTGGTAGGAGGAGGCCGTCGCCGACGTACACTCCGGGCGGTCCGACGGAGGACGAAGAAGAGGAGGACTGAGGCTTCCCGAGCGGGAATTATTATTTTATTTTCTTTTCCTGTTTACGATTGGGTTGTACTGAGGATATGATTATTCGGACAGTGTAGGACGATGTGTAGCACAATTTGTGACCTTTTGACAGAGTATTATGATGTTTTGCCTCCTAGGCCGGATATCTTCCGGTTTAGAGGCGCAGTTTTGTGCTTGTTGATATATGTGCATTGTGATTGCTGGATGTTACTGCGATGGGCAGTTTTGTGATAGTGAGTGCTTTTTCCTTGCAGGTGGGATAGTCTGTGAAACGGGGAGGTGCTGCCGAAATTTTGAATTTTGCTAGAGCCGCGACAAAAAATATGGCTTTGTATGATCTCGCCCACCTCACAGCTTGGCTGAACATTACGGATGGCATGGAGCGGATCAACCTCTTTAGCTACGGCTTGACCGAGCTATTCTCTCTTTGCCAGATGACCCTGAACACTGAGTTCTTGCGTGCTGCCATTGGTCACTGGGACCCGGTGAATCATGTCTTCAACTTCAATGGCCTGGAGATATGCCCTGTGTTTGAGGAGTTCTGCGCTATTCTCGGCTATGATTCTGACTCTGACTTGATTCTCCCTTCTGCTGATACCCTCAGCCCTACGCGAGCCTTGGCTGAATACCTGAATTGCTCTGTCACTATTTCCCGCCGGCTGATTCAAGGTGAGGTTCTCAACATTGCTTATATTATTGCCCGGTACGCCAGTCCTGGGAATCCCAGCGTGTATGATGCTTCCCGTGGGGCCGCTTTGATATTGTGCATGACTTCGCACTTCTTGTTCTCGAGTATTTCCATTGACTTGGTGCATGTGTGCCTCGGGCTGAAACTCAGCAGGAACCCCATGGCCATGGTTCTAGCTGAAACTTTGAATGGTTTGGATAACGCCTTCAACCAAGGGACTCCTCTTCTTTCTGGGGCGCCTTTGGTGTTACAGGCTTGGCTTTACGAGCGCCTTCAGCTGTGGACGGGCCGTATACCACCAGTTTACTTTCGTCGAGCCGTGCTTCATTCTCACTATACCTTTGCCGATTGGGTGGGCATGATGAATGCCTTATCTGAGGATGACATTTGCTGGATCGTGAGGCGTTGGGGCCTCTATGCTATCACCACGAGCCTCAGGGGTCACCAGAGAGTGTGGTTGATGGGTCTGAGAGAGACTTCTTTCCATCATCCTCGCCGTTTGGCCAGACAGTATGGACAGGTTCAGGAGGTCTCCCGGGGGTTTACTGAGAGGGTCTTTGCTTCCAGGATCAGAGCTACCACTATTGCTGCTTTTATTGATGGTTGGACTGACCGAGTAAAGGCCTACTTCTAAAGACCTTTGAAGAAATAAAAGACACTAAGACAAAACTGGTCCTGACTGATTCTGCTCATTCCTCCAAGTGTCTTTTGAACATGTGGTTGCTTTTTGAAAGACTTTTATTTCTTTGATTATTCCTGCCTATGTAATATTCAAAGTTTGTTTATCGGTGAACCTTGGTTACTTTGGGAATCTCATTTTATGCATTTTAGCTTTCTAAAAACATTTTGTAATTAGTTGTTGCTTTTGGTACTTGCTTGAGCATGCTGGGGTTGTTACAGGCAAACGAGGCGGGTAGCCGAAGTTTGCCCCTAGTTTGGGATATATATGGTTGTGAGGCAAACGAGGTAGATGACCAACGTTTGCCCCTAGTTTAGAAGAGGTTCAGGCAAACGAGGCGAGTGGCCGAAGTTTGCCCCTAGTGTGGAGAGTGGTTTTTGGGTTATGGTAAGGACCGCGACTTTATTTCCCTCACGTGCTCATAATTTTTGCCTAGGCACCAAGGAAGTGACCTAGCGAGCTACTTTATCTCTTTTGTTATTGCTCACTTTGGATTTAGCTCTAATTTTTGCCTAGGCGTCCTTTCGGATTTTCAACCTAGCGAACCATCCTTCTTTTTCTTTTTGAAAGTCTGCCTACGTACCCCCGAGCGGGGATCAGGTCCAACGTAGTTCGGGCCATGGTCGGAAAGAAACGGGTTAATTTTTAGGTAGGTGGGGTGACCGAACCGTTGTGGTTGCCTACGTATCCCCGAGCGGGAATCAGGTCGAGCGTAGTTCAAGGCAAGGCTTGAAGGAAAGGGTTATTTTTGTGAGGTGACCGAACCGATGTGGTTGCCTACGTATCCCCGAGTGGGAATCAGGTCAAGCGTAGTTCAAGCCAAGGTTTTGAAAGGAATGGTTATTGGATAGTCAAGAATAGTACTTTTTGAGACGATCCATGTTGATTGGTTCTTTGAATTCGACACCATCGAGGTCCATGAGATAAGTTGCTCCTCTGGAAAGAACAGTCTTGACGATATAAGGGCCGACCTATTTAGGTTTAAACTTCCCACGGGGATCAAAGATCGGAGCTCGCAACTCCTTAAGGACAAGGTCGCCCTTGACAATCTTCCTTGGACGAACCCTTTTGTTAAAAGCACGGGCTATTCTCTTCTGATAGATTCGGACATGGTCGACCGCCGCTAGACGCTTTTCATCTATGAGGGCCAATTCTTCATACCTTTCTCTCAACCAATCTGATTCTGAAATTTCACACTCTGCCATTACGCGTAGGGATGGTAATTCTATCTCCACCGGCAGTACCGCTTCCATCCCGTACACTAGTGAGTAAGGAGTCGCTTCTGTGGACGTCCTTATCGATGTTCTGTATCCCCAAAGTGCAAATGGTAGCTTTTCATGCCAGTCTTTGTAGGTATCAGTTGATTTTTGCAATATGGCCTTGACATTCTTATTTGCAGCTTCGACTGCCCCATTGGTCTGTGGTCGGTATGGCGACGACTTGTGATAGGTGATTTTGTATTCCTCGAACAGATCCCTAACTTCTGCCTTGAAATGACTTCAGTTGTCCGAAATAATCTCATGGGGAACTCCATAACGGAAGATGAGATTTCTCTTGATGAATTTGGCCACTTCCTTGGCCCCCAACTTAGTGTAGGATGCAGCTTCTACCCGTTTTGTGAAGTAGTCTATGGCCACCAGGATGTACCGATTTCCATTTGAGGCCTTTGGAATGATTTCGCCAATAATATCGATTCCCCAGGTGGAGAATGGCCAAGGTGAGGTCATGCTGTATAGAAGGGATGGTGGTACATGCATCATATTTGCATGAATCTGGCACTTGTGACACTTTCTCACGTATTCGCAACAATCTTTTTCCAATGTTGTCCAGTAGTACCCTTGTCTCACGATTTTCTTGGCCAGCATGTGGCCGTTCATGTGTGGGCCACATACCCCTTCGTGTATTTCTTCCATCATTCTTCTGGAGCTCTTCCCAAACAAGCAAGTCAGGTTGTGACCGTTGTGTCCTTTCTTTAACAGTTTCTCGCCGCAAATGATGAATTGCGCTGCGAATCTTTGAATTGCCCTTTTGTCTCTCTCGGTGGATTCTTGGGGGAACGTCCCCTTTTCTATGAAATCCCAGACATCCTAGTACCATGGTGCTTCATTCTCTTCTTTTTCGACTGTGGCAATTATGTTGAACGAAGGCTCGTACCTCTGCTCAATTACCAAGGGCATCATCCTGACTCCCACAGGAATTTTGATCATCGAAGCTAGAGTGGCCAAGGAATCTGCCAGCTGGTTCTCTTCCCTGGGCAAGTAGAGGAATGTGATATTTTTGAACTGCCTCTTGAGTTGGTCGAGACGATCATGATAGGGCTTCAACCTTTCTTCTTTTACTTTCCATTCTCCTCTGGCTTGTGATATGATGAGGTTTGAATCCCCGAAGACATCCAACCTCTGAACCTTTAGCTCTAAGGCTGCCTCCATTCCCAGAATGCATGCTTCATACTCAGCAGTGTTGTTGGTGGAGTTATAATTGAGCTTGACTGCTAACGGAGTATGGTCCCCACTCGGCGATACTAGGATCATCCCTACTCCGTATCCCTTCATGTTGGCTGCTCCATCGAAGTACAACTTCCACTGTTCTTCCTTGATTTCCATGATGCTCTCGTCTGGAAACGGAAAGTCCCCACTTTCTTCGGAGTCAACGGCATGTTCTGCGAGATGCTCAGCTACGGTTCTCCATTTTACCGACTTGCTCGTAACAAACTTGATATCGAATTCGGATAATAGAAGTAACCAACGGGATATACGACCGGTCAGGGCGGGTTTTTCGAGAAGGTATTTTAGAGGATCCATGCGGGATATGAGCACAACCGGAAAGGCCAGCATGTAGTGCCTTAGCCGGCGAGTGCACCAAACCAAGGCCCAACATGTTTTTTCGAGGGTAGAATAGTTGAGCTCATACCCAGTCATCCTCTTGCTGAGGTAATATATGGCTTTTTCGGAGTGGCTTTCTTCTCCTTCTTGGGCTAGCATGCAACCCATGGCATTTTCAGAGACGGATAGGTAAAGGAATAAGGGCTTATGAGGCATTGGTGGTGAAAGGACAGGCGGATTTTGAAGGTAGGCTTTTATTTTGTCGAAAGCGGCTTGGCATTGGTCGTCCCATTGGAACTTCTCCCCTTTTCTCAACAATCGGAACAGAGGATCGCATGTAGCTGTGAGCTTAGAAATGAAGCGGCTGATGAACTGGATTCTTCCGAGGAACCCCCTTACTTCTTTTTCATTCCGTGGTGGCGTCATTTCGAGGATCGCCTTGATCTTAGAGGGGTCCACCTCTATTCCCCTTTGTGTGATGAGAAAACCCAGGAGCTTACCGGAGGTTACCCTGAAAGTGCATTTCTTTGGATTCAGCCTCATCTTGTATTTGCGCAACCTTTCGAAGAACTTTTCCAGCGCTACCAGGTGCCCTTCTCTATCCTTGGATTTTACAATTATGTCGTCTACGTATACTTCTACCTCTTTGTGAATCATATCATGCAGCAGAGTGGTGGCAGCTCTTTGGTAAGTCGTCCCCGCGTTCTTGAGTCCAAAGGGCATTACTCTATAACAGTAGGTTCCCCAAGGGGTGGTGAATGTCGTCTTTTCCCGATCTTCTGGCGCCATTAGAATCTGGTTGTACCCTGAGAAGCCATCCATGAAAGACAGTAGCTCATGTCCCGCGGTGTTATCTACCAAGACGTCAATGTGGGGAAGCGGGAAGTCATCCTTGGGACTGGCCTTGTTTAGATCACGAAAGTCGACGCACACACGAACTTTCCCATCCTTCTTCGGGACTGGCACGATATTGGCAACCCATTCCGGGTATTCGGTGACAATGATGAACCCTGCCTTGAACTGCTTCTCCACCTCTTCTTTAACCTTGAGTGCCCATTCCGGTCTCATGCGCCTCAGTTTCTGCTTGACAGGTTTAGAATTAGGGAGGAGAGGAATATGATGTTGGACGATGTCGGGATCGACCCCAGGCATGTCTTCGTAAGACCAAGCAAAAACATCTTTGAACTCTTTTAGCAAGAGGGTTAATTTTTCTTTTTCTTCTTTATTAAGGGTTGAGCCAATTTGCACAATCTGTGGATTATCTATTTCACCTAAGTTAACTGATAAAGTATCTTCGATTATTTCATAAGCAGGTGGTTTTTCAATTAGTTGCTTTAGTTCGATTGGGAGATCCTCGGAGGGATCCGTGCATTCACAAGTGTTAGACACAGAGGAGTAAGCAGAATCGTCTTTCATTTCATTCATGACAGGTGAAGTGATTACATTGGATAGTGGTGGGCTTACAACAGCCGACTCCAGTACAGACTCGATAACCGGTAGTACAGACTTCGGGGGAATAGGGGATTGGGAGACACAGACAGATGACTCTACAGCCTGGTTGCTCAGACCCTCCTCAGTTGGCTTGATCTGATCATCTTGGCTCTTGGCCCTCTTTTCTTCCTCCTCCTCAGCAGATTCCTCCCACATCTTCTGGATTGCTTCAGTGTCAAGGTATTTCAACCAGTCTTCCTCTGGGGTCTTTTCAACTTCTTCGGGATAGAACGGGTCTTGATATGGGGGCCTCTCGCAGTCAGCGAAGATTTCAAGCCCGGGGTGCCTTCTCCCAGTGGTTCGATGGATCCAGGGTTCAGGGAACCCGAAGTAAGGGAAATCATCCCCTTCTTTGACGAATTGTCCATTCAGAGTCTTGCGGTATGGTGGGAGACCCTTCACCCTTTTCTTCCATGGCCTCTGTAGCTTAGCGTCTTCATCAGTGGGCTTGTACCCCAACCCGAAAGTGCCTTGTTTCCCTTTGATCTGCGGGAATTCCCGAATTCCTTACTGGCGTCGACCCAACCCCATTCCGGGGAAGTAGTTCATCTTGCGGACAATGTTGACGACTGCAGAGTGGACCTCAGGGAATCGGTCTTCGTCTTCGATCATATGAACCTCTTCCATGAAGAATCCTCCGATTTCTCCTTCTTCCAGCTCAGGTATTTGGACTTCAAAAATGGGAGCGTAATTTGGGAAAGCCTCATTACCCCAACTATTACCGAGGATGATCTTTACCTCCCTCTCATGAATGTACTTGATCATTTGATGCACAGTGGATGATACAGCTTTGTTTGCATGAAGCCAGGGCCTTCCAATCAGCAGATTGAACGAGGCAGGTATGTCCATGACTTGAAAGATCTCAGTGCTCACCAAAGATCCTACCCGAATTTGGAGAGAAACGGTTCCCATCACATTTCTTCTAGTATTGTCATAGGCTCTCACAGATTGCACAGATGGCATGATGTCCAGGACATTGACCCCCAAGGCGGTGGCAGTCCTCAGGGCACAGACATTTAAGGCCGAGCCTGTGTCGACTAGACAAAACGGCACCTGTTGTTCCTTACATCCCACGGTAATGTATAATGCCTTGTTATGCGTGGATCCCTCTGGCGGCAGGTCCCCATCGGAGAATGTAATGATGGGGTCGGGGGTAAGTGCACCTAAGAAAGCTACCATGTCCTCCGGCGCGGCGTCGATGGGGACTTCAATCCCAGCCAAGGCATTCAACACGGCTTGCCTGTGCTTATAGGATGTTACCATGATGTCCCACATCGAGAGATGTGCTTGGGTTTTCTTTAGCTGCTTGATCAGTTCATTGTCTTCTTCGATGACCTCATCCATCTTGCCCTTCCCCTTGTCTTTAACTAGACCTTTTTCGATGGCTTCGGTGGCAGGCTGTGGAGGCTGATAATGACGGCCTGACCTGGTTAGGTGATCAATCTCGGCAGGAGTAGGCCCTTCTACAGTCCCATCCTTCTTAAACCAATCACAATCCGTTCCCATAAATGGCTTTTCTGGCTCGTTCCAGATGGAAGCATCACTCTCGTCGTTAGGATCATACCATTTGAGGTCTACCGCCCCTAGGTCATGCTCTTCCAGGAAGAACAAGTCCTGCTCGTCGTCAAGCTGCTGCTGCCACTCGTCATTCTCCCCTCCGATCAGATGAATCCCCTCAGGATCCGGGATGTCAATGCAAAGCAAGGGTTGTCCTAGGGGAGTGATATAAGTAGCAGGGTTGAAGGGTACGTGACTGGACTCAATGAGGTTGACATTTTGGTGGTTTGGTAGGGGATTTTGGGTGATATGAGGCTGCTTTGGTGGCGGCTCGATGATACTCTGGTCGATGAGGTCTTGGATGTCATGGCGGAGGCGCATGCAGTCATCAGTGTTATGGCCGGGGGCTTGGTGGTAAGTACATCGCTTGGACATATCGCAGTTAGGCGGGAGCGGGGTATTTCGAGGCTGGAGTAATTAGAGATGGCCTTTTTTGAGGAGGCGATCTAGGGCTGAGGAGAGAGAGATTTCTAGCTTGGCAAAATTGCGAGGGGGCTTTTTCTGGAAAGGGCGGTTGGAGGAATTTGCCTGGTTGGAGGGTTGGTATGGCCTTGGAGGATATGCCATGGGTTGGCCGCTAAAGGCATTGACATCCGGGGGATTCCGGGAGTAGTTGGGCCTTCTTGGCTGACTCGGAGGATCTTCCTTTTTGATCTTCCCCTCCCTGATAGCATCTTCGATTCGGGTTCCGACTTCAAACAACTCCTCAAAGGTGGAGATGGACTGGTAGAATAATTTCTCATGATAGAGCGGCTGCAGATTCCGGATGAGCATCCTTACCTGTTCTTTCTCGATTGGCCGGTGGGTCATTTGGGCTACCTTGTTCCTCCATCTGCTCAGAAATGCAGCGAAGGATTCATTGTTGCTTTGCCGGGTCGTTTCCAAATCCCTGATGGTGACATCCAGCTCTTGATTGTAAGAGTAATGATCGACGAAGACTCGAACAATGTCCTCCCAGGCCCGGGTTTTGGAGGCTTCCAAGGTTAGGAACCACGATAGTGCAGATTTTGCCAGAGTTTGCGGGAATAGCATCGCAATGTGCTCGTGGGTGCAACCCATGGACTGGAAGATACTCATACATAGCTTCACGTGGCTTTTCGGGTTTCCAGTTCCATCAAAGCGATCGATGGCAGGCATTTTGAAATTCTCTGGCAGTTTCAGCTTGACAGGCTCGAAGAGGCCTTCCAGATCTAACATGTAATCGTCGATACCCTTGCTTTTCCTGAGTACGCTTTCCAGTTTGTCAACCTTGTCCATCTTTTCTTGGAGCTTCTTCTCGTATGCGGACGGTGGGACCCCCTGAAACCAGTCTTCTTCCCCATTATTCTCAGGTGGGGGTAGTTCTAATTCCGGTGGCGGAAACCCGGGCGGAGGTTGCGGCCGCCACTGCTTTAGTTCTTCCATGAACTTCAAAACCTGGGCCAGGCTGTCGGACTGCTGGCTTATGGTCGCTCCCAATTCAGTAACCTTGTTTTCCAACTCTTCCCTATTCATGCTGATGTAAGCTGTCGGACTGATTCTGATTAACCGATTATCCAAACTCCTGACCCACGAATAAGACCCTGACTGCTGCCCTTGGGAATCTATACTGACCTGACAGATTTTGAAAGGACTAGATTAGATCTTTGACAGCGGTGACTTTAGGCAGACAAAGATAGTGATGTGGACCGACTCGAAACAGTGCATGCAGATTGATGGGGAATGGAGCATGCAAATGGGACAAACATGCGGATGTAAGCCCTAATCTATATGATGCTCCTATTTCTAACAGATAGCAGCTAAACAAGTAAGGCCCTAGCCATACAGAGTGTGCTAACCTTACTTTCTAGTATGATCACCAAGGGATAACATGGATTTCCAAGATATTTCGGGAATTTTGGACAGAGTTTCTGGGAGAAACTGGTCAATATGGTCATATCTAGGATATTTGGGCAGAGTTTCTGGGAGAAACTGGTTAATGTAGTTATATCTGGGATATTCGGACAGAGTTTCTGGGAGAAACTGGTTAATATAGTTATATCTGGGATATCTGGACAGAGTTTCTGGGAAAAACTGGTTAATGTGGTTATATCTGGGATATTCGGACAGAGTTTCTGGTTAATGTGATTATATCTGGGATATTTGGACAGAGTTTCTGGTTAATGTAGTTATATCTGGGATATTTGGACAGAGTTTCTGGGAAGCTGGTAAGTACGGTTACAGTGATCATACTTTCTAGCAGGTTTTCATACTCCTATGTCTCAAGACCAACAAACAAGGTTTGCGGTGTATATCTTTGCGAGCATGGAGCAGACATCCTTGTCATGATGCTTAGGCAGGTCAACTCAATGTGACTACATGTGAGTGATTGCCTTGGGAATCATAAGAAAGAGGTTCTGTTCTATGCCACATAAGCGTCTACACCGCGCAGGTAATCCCGTCAGGGCATACAACAACTATATCACATTGTCCTATCTGAAAAGATAAATGAACAGTCCTATGAAAGGTTCAAAAGGAATCTATATGCAAAGGCTGGGTTTAGTCAAAGAGGGTCCGTTGACGAGAGTTCCAATATACCGTCAGGGAGACAGTACGGAGGTTTTTACTCTTTTTGATATACCTTGGAAGGTACAGTATCAACGGTGACTTGTGCCCTAGCACAGCAAGACCTGAACAATGTCAGCGCCGCGTTTCAGACACAGTCGGAGGGGGGAATGAAAGAGTGCAATGCGGTGAACCAAACACAGTAAAAAGATGATTTTAAGGATGCTTCTTATGAGTCAAACCGCTGTATTATTTTGTTTTTAAAATAAAAAATCCCCAGTGGAGTCGCCAGATTGTGGATACCGAGAATCGGACCACTTCTCTTGTTTGAGATTGTTTTGAAATTGATTTGAATCAAAGAAAGGAAATGGTCTGTTGAAAACAGATACAGAGTCGTCACTTGGTCTTTAAGGAACCAAGAAACCTAATTTTGACTCACCCAAGCGGATAAGGGCACCGGCCCTTCATAACCAAAGAACTTGGTTCGGGGTTTTGGTACGAGAGAGGAAGGAGCCTTTGTCGCGACTAAAACACCCTCAACTCGCCCCGTCTTTCGACGGGCCTCAATTAGCATCCAAATAATCATCTTATACTATGTATGGTTCGGCAATTAATACTATGATAGTATATTACATTACATAAGAAACTTGAAAATGGAAGATCTAAAGATAAAATATCATTCATAAGATCTAAATCAAATATCATGCAATGTAAAGTGAAAGATCACACAAATAAACCTAGGAAGAAAACGTCTAATCACGTATCAAGTAATTAAGTTTCCTTAATCTAAAGGGGACATGAATTGTTATTGAAACAAATAAACAAAGAAATCAAAATATGCTTAACAAGCTAGTATGGTGCATGTTATCCTTTGATAAAAGAAGACCTCTCAATCCCCGGGACGGATGAGAAAGGATGATTAGATCAAAAGGGGAAGCATGAACGGGTGATCGAGTTCATTCCTTATAATCTCCTTAGATTAAGAGTTACAAAAACCCCAAATCTTGCATGAATGCAATGTATGTATCTAGAATGTGCCAAGGTTGTAGTGTGCTTTGTGTTTATGGATTCCTAGAATGACTTAGAAGTCTAAAATGTGCATAAATGAATGAATGAAATTAACATGGGATGTGTACAAATGTAGTATGGACTACTTCCTAAGATATGAACTAATTTGGAATGCATATGAGCATCAAATCAAAGAATGAAAGTTGAAATGTACTTGCTGTGAATAGTGGACAGAACGGTAGCATGATCTTTTGGAATTTGAAAAGAGGGGTTAGGAATGTTTTCAATGCATGATTTTTTATGGAGATGTTCCTTATTGTTCTAGAACACAACCCAAAAGGCCAATCTTGAATAGCTATCACAGATTGAGAGAAATTATATAAACAATAGAGGTCACTCAGAAACAGAGTTCGTACTGTCGACTGAAATGTTAGAAAATCTTAGAAAATGAAAAGGAATGATCTAGGGGCCCATTTTATACAGAAAGTTTCCTAAGACATTGAATTTTAAGGGAAAAATAAGTTAGGACCACCCCTTTTCGAAAAGTTTTCTGGAAAAGAGGTCGTAAGTTGACCTAGCTGCTGTGACAGCAAAAACAGAATGTTTGGAAGGAATGTTGGGACCCAAATGGACCATTTTCAAGTACTTCCAAGTCAAACCAAAAATCATGGGTGTTCTCCAATGAGTTAGGAAGGCTTTCCAAGTGGCCTTGTATCCATATGTTGAGTATTGAGTTCTAGAAAAATCTTTGAACTCAACTCACTCACTGTTTTGACTCATTGTTTTGAAGATTTTGGAGAAAACAAAGTTTTGTTTCTTGAAACCAAATGAGAGGGATTGAGAGGGGTTTTGAAATAGATGTTTTGAAAAAATGTTTTCAACACTCAATAAGGATCATAGCCACTTAGAATACCTACATCAAACTCATCATTTAAGAACCTCCAAGATTGTTGGAGAGATTTATTTATTTTTGGACATAACTTCAATACATTCCAAGAATACTTTGGAAGTATTGAGGTTATGATCATCATCTATCAAACATGTTTTTGAGGTCAAGAGCTACTATCCATAAGGATTCACTCACCCCAAACTTCATGTCATCACTTAGATGATGATGAACTAGTAAGTAAATAAAGAAAATAAAAAGAAATGGGATAAGAAGAGATGAACAATAAATGAACAAGCAAGTAGATGATGATCAATAGATGATATTCATGAAGCATGAGACTTGTAGATTGGTGTATCACTCATATGTAATGACACTAGACATGGAAGAAGCTTCCACACTCTTGAATGCTCACTAAAATGGTGGTTGGGAGTATTGAATGTTGAAGTAAATGGAAGTAATGAAGTAAAAACAAAGTTAGAACTCACTTTTGTTTTGAAAAATCAAAGAAGAAAGCTTCTTTTCTCTCCACTCTAACCTTATCTCTACACTTTCTCTCCCAAACTTTCTCTAAACTTGCATTTGACTCCCCCAAAATGAGGAGTAATGGGGTGTTTATATAGGCCAACTTGGGGTGTTTTTGGGATTTAGAAAGTACTCCCATTGGCTCCAAACATCTGAAATCATAAAACTATGTCGTTTTGGCTTTTAATTAATCAAAATGGGACCACAAACTTAATTACAAAAATGGACTGTTCTGGAGGGGAGTGCCGCGGTGGCACTGGGCCACTGCCGCGGCGGCAGTGGGCCAGTGCTGCGGCGGCACTGCTCCTCCCTTCGTCTGGATAATGCTGTTTAGGCCCCCCGAAGTTCCGGTATTCGCGAAAAGGCCCTATTTTGTCCGAAATTCATAGAAAATGCGTACGAACTCCAAATCGAGGTTGTGATATACCGTTGGAAAGGTAATGGAGTCTAATTTACATAAAAAATAGTTCGGAGATAGGTTACTTTGAAAAGTTTTGCGGTATTCGCGACAAAAGCCGATTTGATCGCCTTTTTCGCCTTTGGAAATTCATAATAAATTCGTTTTAAATCCAGAAATTATGTGCGATCTACCGTTGGAAAGCTATTGACCTCTAGTATCCATGAAAAATATTTGAAAATTGTTTCGATGCCCCGATTCCAAAGTCAAATCTTGGTCAAACTGGTCAAACCTGGGATTCCCGGGAAGTTCTGGGAACCTCTGGGAGCTCCCAAGAGCCGACGTTTTCGCTCGATTCTCTTTTAAAACTTATTTTAATACTTTTCTAATGATTCTGGTGAATTTGGACAATTTCGGTCAAACTTGGTCAAACTTGGTCAAACCTGGTCAAACCTTGGTCAATCCTAGTCAAACCTTGGTCAAACCGGTCAACGGGGACTTTTCGGGAACTTCCGGGACTTCCGGGGGTCTCTGGGAGCTGACGATTTCACCCGATTTCTCTTAGACTCATTTTATTGCTTTTCTTACGACATAGCATGTTTTCAGAACTTTGGGACCAAATCTGGGAGTTTTCGGGCTTTTAGGGGCATTTTGGTCATTCTGAGCATTCTGAGAGATAGAGCTGACTTCCAGGAGTCTTTATGAGTCTTTTACGATCATTGTGAACCACCAAGCTATGGGTCTCCTAAATCTGATAGCCGACAAAATGGGGTGTCTACAGTGTGATCATGATCATTCCTTATAATCTTCTTAGATTAGGACTCGCAAAAGCCCCAAATCTTGCATGAATGCAATGTATGATCCTAAAATGTGCAAAGGTTGTAGTGTGTTTGTGTACATGGGCTTTCTAAAGTGACTTAAAAGTCTAGAGAATGAATGAATGTATGAATGAAACCATCATAGGATATGTACAAATGTAGTATGAACTACTTCCTAAGAGATGAGCTAATTTGGAATGCATGTAAGCATCAAATCAAAGAATGAAAGTTAGAATGTGTTTGCTGTGAATAGTGGACAGAATAGTAACATGATCTTTTAGAAATTGAAAAGAGGGTTTAGGAATGTTTTCAATGCATGATGTTTTATGGAGATCTTCCTTATTGTGTCTGGAACACAACCCAAAAAGCCAACCTTAATAACTATCACAGATTGAGAGAAATCATATAAACAATAGAGATCACTCAGAAACAGAGTCCGTACTGTCGACTGAAATGTTGAAAATTCTTAGAAATTGAAAACGAATGATCTAGAAGCCCATTTTATACGGAAAGTTCCCTAAGACATTGAAGTTTAAGGTAAAAATAAGTTGGCATCACCCCGTTTGGAAAAACGTTCTGAAAAAGAAGTTGGAATTCAACCAAGCTGCTGTGACAGCAGAGGCAGATTGTCTGGAAGGAATGTTTGGGTCCAGATGGACCATTTCCAAGTATTTCCAAGTCAAACCAAAAATCATGGGTGTTCTGTAATGAGTTAGGAAAACTTTCCAAGTGGCCTTTGAATCCATACATTGAGTATTGAGTTCTAGAGAAATCATTGAACTCAGATCACTCACTGTTTTGACTCACTGTTTTGAAAATTTTGGGAAAAACTAGAGTTTTCTTTCTTGAAATCAAAACGAAAGGGATTGAGAGGGGTTTTGAAATAGAAGTTTTGAAAGTATTTTTTCAACATCAAATAGAGATTATAACCACTTGGAATATCAACATCAAACTCATCATCAAGAGCCTCCAAGATTGTTGGAGAGATTTATTTTCATTTGAGCATAACCCCAAGCATACTTTGGAAGTATTGAGGTTTTAATCATCATCTATCAAACATGTTTTTGAGGTTAAGAGCTACTATCCATAAGGATTCACTCACCTCAAACTTCATGTTATCACTTAGATGATGATGAACTAGTAAGTAATCAAAGAAAAACCAAGAAGAAATGGGGGAAGAAGAGATGAACACATATATAAACAAGCAAGTAAATAGCAATCAATGGATGATAATCAATGTGATTTTGGACTTGTAGGTTGGTGTTTCTCTCATAGATTTTGACATTTGGATATGGAAGTAGCTTCCTATCTCATGAATGCTCAAGAATGAAGGTTGGGGTGGACTTTGAATGTGAAGTATATAGAAGAATAATGGAAGAAAACAAGATTAAAACTCACTTTCTTATGGAAAATCAATGGGAGAAGCTCCCTTTCTCTCTTCTAAACCTATCTATATCTCCCTTCTTCTCTACAACTTTTCACGCTTTGCACTTGGCCCCCCCAAAATGAAGAGCAATGGGGGGTTTAAATAGGCTAATTTGGGGGTGGTTTTGGGGTTTTAGAAGTACTCCCATTGATCCCAAACAACTGTGAAAACAAAACTATGTCGTTTTGGCTTTCAATTAATCAAATTGGACCCCCAAAAAAATTACATAAATTGACTCTGCGAGGGTTGAGTGCCGCGGCAGCACTGGGCCTGTGCCGCGGCGGCAGTGGGCCAGTGCCGCGGCGGCACTGCTCCTCAGACGCCCAGAAATTTACGTTTAGGCCCCCAGAGGTTGCGGTATTCGCGAAAAGGCCCTATTTCGTCTGAAATTCACAGAAAACGTATACGAACTCCAAATTGAGGTTGTGATATACCGTTGGAAAGGTAATGGAGTCTATTTTACATAAAAAATAGTTCGGAGATAGGTCACTTTGAAATGTTTTGCGATATTTGCGATAAAAGCCGATTTGATCGCCTTTTTTGCCTTTGGAAATTCATAATAAACTCGTTTTAAATCGAAAAATTATGTGTGATATACCGTTGGATACCATTGGATAGCTCCATTTTCAAAGTCAAATTTTGGTCAAACTGGTCAAACCTGGGATTCCCGGGAAGTTCTGGAAACGTCTGGGAGCTCCCAGGAGCCAACGTTTTCGCTCGATTTTCTTTTAAAACTCATTTTAATACTTTTCACATGATCTAGAATGATTCTGGAAAATTTGGACGTTTTTGGTCAAACTTGGTCAAACCTGGTCAAACCGTGGTCAAATCGATCAACGGGGACTTTTCGGGACTTTTCGGGAACTTTCGGGAGATCCGGGGGTCTCTGGGAGCTGACGATTTCATCTGATTTTACTTAAAAACTCATTTTTTTTACTTTTCTTACAACATAGCATGTTTCCAGAACTTTTGGACCATATCTGGGAGTTTTTGGGCTTTCAGGGGCAGTTTGGTCATTCTGAGCATTTTGAGAAATATAGCTAACTTCCAGGAGTCCTTTGGAGTCTTTTTCGATCATTGTAAACCACCAAGCTATGGGTCTCCTAAATCTGATAGCCGACAAAATAGGGTGTCTACACATGCTGGCAAAGAAGATCATCCGACAGGGGTATTATTGGACGACCTTGGACAAAGACTGTTGTGAATATGTTAGAAGGTGTCACAAGTGCCAGATTCATGCAAATCTAATGCACACCCCGCTGTCACAACTCTATAGCATGACCCCCCCTTGGTCGTTTTCCGTATGGGGGATTGATATCATTGGTGAAATAGTCCCGAAGGCTTCCAATGGGCACCGATACATAATCATGGCAATCGATTACTTTACCAAATGGGTAGAGGCAGCCTCGTACGCGACTTTGAAAGCCAAAGACGTGGTGAGTTTCATCGAGAAAAACATAATCTGCAGGTATGGGGTCCCGAATGAATTTACCTCCGATCATGGCAGTCATTTCTAAGGAGAGGTTATCCCGCTCTTAGAAAAGTATAAGATCACTCGCCATCAGTCATCCCCGTATAGGCCTCAGACGAATGGAGCAGTAGAAGCGGCAAATAAGAATGTTAAAGCAATCTCGGGAAAAACAACGGATACGTACAAGGATTGGCATGAGAAGCTGCCATTTGCATTGTGGGGATACAGAACCTCGGTAAGAACTTCAACGGGTGCTACACCTTATTCGCTGGTTTACGGTATGGAGGTCGTTCTCCCAGTCGAAGTAGAAATACCCTCTCTAAGGGTTTTGGCAGAGTGTGAGATCACCGAATCGGAATGGATACGAGGAAGGTATGAGGAGTTGATGTTGCTCGATGAGAAGAGATTGGCCGCAATAAACCATACTCATGGATATCATAAGAGAATAGCTCGTGCTTTCAACAAAAAGGTCCGCCCAAGGAAGCTTGCTGAGGGTGCCCTAGTCCTCAAAGAACTGAAAGCGCCTGTTTATGACCCCAGAGGAAAATTCAAACCCAACTAGGTCGGGCCATACATCATAAAGACTCTCCTCTCTGGAGGGGGCGGCCTATCTCATGGACCTGGACGGGGTTGAATTTAAGCAACCAATTTATAACCTCGATCGCCTCAAGAAATACTTTGCTTGAAATTGTTTCTTTCAAAGCCTCCTACCTCGATGAACTACGCTTGACCTGATTCCCGTTAGGGGATACATAGGCAACCTACTCGGTTCGGTCAGTGAATAATTGCCTGATTGGCGCTTTTCTTTGCAGCCTTAAGCCGAACTACTTGGGATCTGATACCCATTTGGGGATAAGTAGGCAGGCTCTCCAAAGCCTTCGGTCCATAAAAATAAAAATAAAAAAAAAATAAAATAAAATAAAAACTGTGCTAAACTAGGGAACCACTTTGAAGCCCTAAAACCAGGGGCAAACTCCGTTTGCTATCCGAAGAACCCAGATATTTACCTAAAACCCATCTCGGGATCTCCTGGCTATCAAAATGAGTACTATAAAGAAACAAACGAGAATTCATGGTATAGAAGGAGTAAAGTTTTAAGCAAAAAAAAAAAAAAGAGGAGGCAAAGTAAAGAGCCAAGAAAAGACATTGAAAGGAGAATTTTTCATAAAAGATTAATCGAAGGGGTGAACACTTTGATTAAACATGTTAGAACTTTCCTAAAGATAACAACACTTCTTGAAAAAAAAAATAATAAGGAAAATCACATTCAAAAGCGTAAAGGATAGGCAGGATTTGTTGAAAATTTTTAAGAACTTCATCATGTTTTGTCTTGCTTTCATCAATACAAGCCTGTCTCTAGATCAGTGTTTGAATCTGAAGAAGATATTCAGCTGTGGGCACAGTAGGAGCTAGGATTCTCCGAAAAGGAGCTGAAACCCTGTCGTGCCAAGCCTCGATGAAAGCCTTCACAATGGAAGGGCGCAAAGTGGACCCCCTGGTGAAATTAGCAGTCACAGATTCAGTAGTATCCTGTAAAAGTCCAAACTAGCGGACCACCCGATCGGTAATGTAGAAAGTAGTAGCACGCAAGCCCGGCAGCCAGATGCCAGGTCGCCCAGGAAGACTTACAGCAATAGAGCGATGAATCCACTACGGACAGATCCAGCAGATATCACTGGAAGAGAGACCCTAGAGCCAACCGAGCCATGCATCGGCAGAGTGAAATAAGTTGTGAATCTCCATACGATCGTAAGGAAGTGACCCGCGAAGATGGGAGGGGTGTATAAAGAGGTCCAAACGCTCCATGAGCCAAATCTGCAGAACGAAAGGTGCCTCAGCAGATAATATGGCCCCGGTAGCATGAGCATGGTCCAGTCCTATCAGAGTCTCGCCGAGAACCAACATGACTGCACTCTTCATCTCTTTCAAACCGCAGGCAATAGGTATGAGAATGTCGGAGGACGACTGAAAGAGAAAGTAAGAGAGCATAGCAATCGATAGAGCGCTACGCCGTATAACTTGATACCCGCTATCGTAAGGATCCCCAATGAGAGCATAAACCGAGGAGAGGCGCTCGAAGTCAACCTATCTGTCATGAATGAAAGAGCCCGCGGCGCCACGGGAAATATGGAGAAGAGCCGCCAAGTCTTGAACATACCCGGCTTGTACCGGATGAACAGTCAGATCCGCGGAAGGGTCAGTATGAAGGATAGCACTGAACTCTTCAAACAAAGGACAAATCTCTTGATGACTGAAACGGAAGACGTGGAGCGAAGGATCCCAAAATTGGACAGCGGCTTGAAGCAACCTTTCGTTCAGAATCATTCGTTGGAAGGAGAAAAGGTCGTTTAGCCTGAAACACTCGAAGTTGAGCTTATCGATACCAGAGAGGGTATCCATCCACGGGAAAAGGATTTGAGAGAGGGGAGAATGAAAGAGGATAGTATTTTGCGGAGTTTTGAAGAAAAGAGGGTATAAATGGAGGTAGATCTTCCTGGAGTCAGGGCGGCATTCAGTAAAGCAGAACGGCACTCAACGAATTGTCGCGCGGCAGTCCGTGAGTGCCGTTGTGGCATTCTCTGACTGCCGCTGCGCCACTCACTGAGTGCCGCTGAGACCTCATCGAGTGCCGTTCTGAGTTTCTTGTTGGCCAGGGACCATTTGTAACGGTTTCAGCCCACCTGCAAACAGAAAACTAAATAAAGAACGATAAAACGTGCGCATCATGCAGCACGTACAACAAAACCAAGCCGTGGCCGCATACATTCACCCATTCATTCATTTGTTCATTTCAAAATAAATATAAGAGATAGAAGCATTCAAAACTCAAATAAAAGGGGGACCAAGCTATGGTCCCACATACGGCAGGTAAGAGAAAATAAAAGCATAATAAAAGGACCAAGCTATGGTCACGCATACGGTGAATGAGCATAATGAAAAGCAGAAAATGTAAAAGACATCCAAGTGCCTATCCTACCAGCTATCCTAAAACTGCCATCAAAATAAAGTGTATGTGTATATACAATCATCTGAATAAAATATATATGTCCTCCCGGAACACTCAAAAGTAAAAAAAAAAAAAAAGTAAAGAAGAAGGCGAGATCAGCCTCGACCCCGACCTCGGGCCTGATGGGTCACACGCCTGAGGGGCTCCTCCTCTGACTCTGTCCCGTTGCCTCCGCCGCTGCCTCCACCACTACCGCCGCCCTGCCTCTACCTCTGCTGTTGCCTCCACCGCTACCGCCACCTCGCCCCACGCCTCGTCCAGCACCGCCATCTCCAGGAGTGTCGCTGAGGGGAATGCCGAACTGCTGGAGCCACTGCTGAAGCTGCCCCACCTGCTGGGACAGGACTCTGATCTCCTCCGCCTGAAATGAGAGAGGATGAGTCCGAAAAGTGTTGAAAGGACAAATGAAATACTGAGAATAAAAGGGTAAAGATCACACCTGGGCCCTCAACTGAGCCGCGGCAGTCGCCCGAGCTCCCTCAGCCTAAAATCAAGAACCAAGAATAAAGATTAGTAAAAGGAGAGGCAATCAAAGTCAAAGTCAAAGTGGAAGGCGGGGATAAGTTTCTTACCATCCACTCTCGCCCGAGAACCCACTGTCGCACGCTGTGGACATACGTCAAGCCCTCCTCCGCGTAAGCACGCGGGATGACATCATAATGAAGAGGAATAGTAGGGGCACCCTGTGAGAGCCGGGGGATCGTCGTCAAGAAGGGCTCACCGAACGAGACTGTCGACATGGTCCAATCCCACTCAGGTAAGGCAGGAGGACGACCCGCAGCAGGAATAGTCTGCAAACAAAAAATGAAACGTAAATAAAGGATGAAGGAAAACTTATAAAAGAATGAAGGAATCATTTACTCACCCGAGTCACTTCCATCAGAGGGAAGTTCGACATCAGCTTAGCGGCACGGAACGCTGGGTATTCGGTGGGGGAGTCCACGAAGTCATGGATACCCAAGCCCATTAGAGCAACCGTAAGCTTGCTACCCTGGAGTGTGTCTGTGGCTCTTATAGAGTCAGGAGGAGGGAATGGCACAAAGAATCCGGGAGCTGCCAGTGACTGCTTAGTCACCCTCTCTCCCAAGTACCACGCCTGGCCCTCTGGCCCATCAAGAAGTCGTCTCGTCGGGTCATATCCAGCCGACTCTCGGATCTCCGCGCGAGCATCAGGAAGCACCCTAAGCCATGGCTGCCAGTGAACATGCTGCTCCCTCAGGTTCGTCAGGAAATTCCTGAACGAAATAAAATCGTGGGCCCCGGTCTTCTGCCCGACTCTATCCTTCACCCATTTCAGCCCCTGGGGCATGATGAGGGTGTCAGCATCGCGTGTCTCAGGGGACATCATGCGGAGATACTCGTGGGACCAAATCTGTAATAAAAAAAGAGAGGTTAGTCTCGCAATTTAAATAAGTTTCTGAAAGTGTAATAAGCAATGAAATATAGAAAAGGGTATACCTCCCACGCTCTCCAATAGCCACTAATGGAAGCCGGCCTGTCCCGGGAAATGTCGCCCATATGCCTGTACAAGATGGCTAATCCTGCACTAGCCTAGTCATACTCATCGACCCGGTCCAGGTGCTCCAGAGACTCTACCAGGGAAGCAGAGACCCGATCACCCTTGGTGCACAACAGAGAGCACCCCAGCATGTACATGAGAAAACCCCGGGCCATCTGCTCGTCGGTAAAACCCTGCTAACCCCTAAACGTATCCATGAACCATTTGGCCGTGACCAAGGGCTCCTCCAAAACCACTCCCAACAATGGCTCCACCTGGTCCCACTTCGTATCCGCCAGATGCCGCAAACGCTCTCCGCCAAAGGCAATCCCCGTAATCATCGAGAAGTCCAGGGGAGTCATCGTCATCTCCCCGAAGTCGAAGTGGAACGTACTAGTAGTGTCCCACCACCTCTCTGCCAAAGCGTGAATCTGTCGTAGGTCATTGGAGCTCTTCGTCAAGAGTTTAACGAAGTCTCCAAACCTGGTCGCGTCAACCAAAGCTCTCACCGGCTCGCTCAAATCCTTGTACCACTCGTACCCGTGAGCGAGGCTGCCATGCCCCTTTAACACCTTGGGCTACAGCTGCAAGAAAGAATCACAAGTTTTGATATTAGCAATTGGATAAAAAATATATGGTAATAAAAAATAATAAAAAAATTAAAAAGGGGGAAAAGCGACATAAAATGAATGAAAAGAAAAAGAAATGGAAAATCTAGAAATACTCGTAGGAAATTTCGCAAGCATGGCACTCGTTTGCTTTTAAGAGGAAATGAATAAGAGAAAGCACTCAATGTTCTAGCGAGATTTCAAAAAAAAAAAAAGGAAAAGAAAAAGAGTAGTTCGTTCACATTTTTTTTTTTGAAATACATGCATATATAAACGTATGAAGGTTCAAAAGAAGTTTGGGTCCAAAAGAAACATAGTTTCAAAGAGAAGTATGTGATCACAACCGTTCAAGAATCAATTTTGAATAAAAGGGTGTTTGGAACGCTCAAGAAAATTCACAAGTATAATAAACACAGGGGAATGTTCAGAATTTCATTTAAAAAGCATCGCATTCGTAAATCCTAAGAAAAACGAAAATTCACGAGCATAAGATTCTTTATTCACAAGAAGTGTTTTAAATTTTGGTTAACACGAACGACGTTCGGAAGTATTTGAGAAAAGTCGAAGGGGAAATAAGGGAATTGATACACGTGGAACACTCGAAAGTTCAATAAACATGAGTGAGAATAATAAATTATGATTCGTCGAGCATGATATTCATAAAGTTCATGGGAAGTGAGGTGAAATGCAAAATCTTGAATAAAGTACGTATAAAAGCACTACAAGCATGGCATTTGCATTTGAAATGAGACATTCAAAGTTATGATTCACTATACATTCCATTCATAAAGTTCTAAAATAAGAAAATTTATAAAAAAAAAAAAGAAAGAAAAGGGGGAGCGTTTACCTCGCGCTTGAACGCACGGGCAGACAAGTGCTCATCCGGGTCCCGGAGCAAGTGTGTGGTGTCTGGATAATGAATGGCCGTATACTTGGCCTTCTTCTTTCTCCCCGAACCCTTTGCCATAATCTGTCAAAGAGAAAGAGAGATCCGCGCGTAAAATTCATGAAAAATCCGGAAAAACAACGAAATGAAAGCAATTAACTGAGCTTTGATCGAGTAGAACTAACCTGAAAGCCCCGGTAGATCAATCCAAGCAAGAAAAGAGAAGAGGAAAATTTTCACCAGAGAGATTTCGGGTTAGAGGGAGTTGAGAGAATGAAACGAATGTAATGAACTCGGAGGTTTAAGCCACTACCGCTCAATCGCGACACTTGATTTTTCGTGCCCGGCAGTCGGTGAACTGCCGCGCGCCACTCGCTGACTGCCACAACGGCACTCCGTGAGTGCCGCACGGCAGTCACTGACTGCAGCGAAAAGCTGCGTGTGCCACGGTTAAGTCGGTTGAAAGACCCTTCATTTTCCCCCCAAAAATTCAAACCAGGTCCTGAAAATTAAACTCGAGCCCCCCAAAATTTACCCTCATTGCACTTTTGGCCCCAGGGTCGTTTTTAGGTTTAAATCGACTACAAACTTCAAAAAATTAGGATAAATTTGAGCCCACGGGCTCCATATTTTGAAAATTAAGATGAATTTGAACCTGTGGGTTCTAGATTTTGAAAATAAAGATAAAATTAAGCCCGCAGGCTTTAAATTTCAAAAAAAAAAAAAAAACAAGACTAGATTTGAGCCGGTGGGCTCCAAAGTTTTGATCACCTCGTTCTGGGAATATAACAAATTTATATTCTCGATCCTCGTAACAAATTTATGTCGATCCTTCGTCTTGAGAATGCAACGAATTTACATTCTCGGTTCTCGCAACGAACTTGCATTAACCCCCGTTCTGAGAATATAACAAATTTATATTCTCGATCCTCGTAACAAACTAACGTCGATCCTTTGTTTTGAATGTAACGAATTTACATTCTTGGTTCTCGCAACGAATTTGCGTTAATCCCCGTTTTCAGAATATAACAAATTTATATCCTCGATCCTCGTAACAAATTTACGTCGATCCTTCATCTTGAGAATGTAACGAATTTACATTCTTGGTTCTCGCAACGAATTTGCATTAACCCCCGTTCAGAGAATATAACGAATTTATATTCTCGATCCTTGTAACAAATTTACGTCGATCCTTTGTTTTGAATGTAACGAATTTACATTCTCGGTTCTCGTAACGAACTTGCGTTAACTCCCGTTCTGAGAATATAACGAATTTATATTCTCGATCCTCATAACAAATTTACATCGATCCTTCGTCTTGAGAATGTAACGAATTTACATTCTCGGTTCTCGCAACGAACTTGCGTTAACCCCCGTTCTGAGAATATAACAAATTTATATTCTCGATCCTCGTAATAAACTTACGTCGATTCTTTGTTTTAAATGTAACGAATTTACATTCTTGGTTCTCGCAACGAATTTCCGTTAACCCCCGTTCTGAGAATATAACGAATTTATATTCTCGATCCTCGTAACAAATTTACGTTGATCATTTGTTTTGAATGTAACGAATTTATATTCTTGGTTCTCGCAATAAATTTACGTTAATCCCCGTTTTCAGAATATAACAAATTTATATCCTCGATCCTCGTAACAAATTTACGTCGATCCTTCGTCTTGAGAATGTAACGAATTTACATTCTCAGTTCTCGCAACGAACTTGCGTTAACCCTCATTCTAAGAATATAACGAATTTATATTCTCGATCCTCGTAACAAATTTACGTCGATCCTTTGTTTTGAATGTAACGAATTTACATTCTTGGTTCTCGCAACGAATTTGCGTTAATCCCCGTTTTGAGAATATAACAAATTTATATCCTCGTTCCTCATAACAAATTTACGTCGATCCTTTATTTTGAATGTAACGAATTTATATTCTCGCTTCTCGCAACGAATTTGCGTTAATCCCCATTTTGAGAATACAACAAATTTATATTCTCGATCCTCATAACAAACTAACGTCGATCCTTTCTTTTGAATGTAACAAATTTACATTCTTGGTTCTAGCAACGAATTTGCATTAATCCCCGTTTTCAGAATATAACAAATTTATATCCTCGATCCACGTAACAAATTTACGTCGATCCTTCGTCTTGAGAATGTAACGAATTTACATTCTTGGTTCTCGCAACGAATTTGCGTTAACCCCCGTTCAGAGAATATAACGAATTTATATTCTCGATCCTCGTAACAAATTTACGTCGATCCTTTGTTTTGAATGTAACGAATTTACATTCTGGGTTCTCGTAACGAACTTGCGTTAACTCCCGTTCTGAGAATATAACGAATTTATATTCTCGATCCTCATAACAAATTTACATCGATCCTTCGTCTTGAGAATGTAACGAATTTACATTCTCGGTTCTCGCAACGAACTTGCGTTAACCCCTGTTCTGAGAATATAACAAATTTATATTCTCGATCCTCGTAATAAACTTACATCGATCCTTTGTTTTGAATGTAACAAATTTACATTCTTGGTTCTCGCAACGAATTTCCGTTAACCCCCGTTCTGAGAATATAAAGAATTTATATTCTCGATCCTCGTAACAAATTTACGTTGATCATTTGTTTTGAATGTAACGAATTTATATTCTTGGTTCTCGCAATAAATTTGCGTTAATCCCCGTTTTCAGAATATAACAAATTTATATCCTCGATCCTCGTAACAAATTTACGTCGATCCTTCGTCTTGAGAATGTAACGAATTTACATTCTCGGTTCTCGCAACAAACTTGTGTTAACCCCCGTTCTAAGAATATAACGAATTTATATTCTCGATCCTCGTAACAAATTTATGTCGATCCTTTGTTTTGAATGTAACGAATTTACATTATTGGTTCTCGCAACGAATTTGCGTTAATCCCCGTTTTGAGAATATAACAAATTTATATCCTCGTTCCTCATAACAAATTTACGTCGATCCTTTATTTTGAATATAACGAATTTACATTCTCGGTTCTCGCAACGAACTTGCGTTAACCCCCGTTCTGAGAATATAACGAATTTATATTCTCGATCCTCGTAATAAACTTACGTCGATCCTTTGTTTTGAATGCAACGAATTTACATTCTTGGTTCTCGCAACGAATTTGCGTTAATTCCCGTTTTCAGAATATAACAAATTTATATCCTCGATCCTCGTAACAAATTTACGTCGATCCTTCGTCTTGAGAATGTAACGAATTTACATTCTCGGTTCTCGCAACGAACTTGCGTTAACCCCCGTTCTGAGAATATAACAAATTTATATTCTCGATCCTCGTAATAAACTTACGTCGATCCTTTGTTTTGAATGTAACAAATTTACATTCTTGGTTCTCGCAACGAATTTCCGTTAACCCCCGTTCTGAGAATATAAAGAATTTATATTCTCGATCCTCGTAACAAATTTACGTTGATCATTTGTTTTGAATGTAACGAATTTATATTCTTGGTTCTCGCAATAAATTTGCGTTAATCCCCGTTTTCAGAATATAACAAATTTATATCCTCGATCCTCGTAACAAATTTACGTCGATCCTTCGTCTTGAGAATGTAACGAATTTACATTCTCAGTTCTCGCAATAAACTTGCGTTAACCCCCGTTCTAAGAATATAACGAATTTATATTCTCGATCCTCGTAACAAATTTATGTCGATCCTTTGTTTTGAATGTAACGAATTTACATTATTGGTTCTCGCAACGAATTTGCGTTAATCCCCGTTTTGAGAATATAACAAATTTATATCCTCGTTCCTCATAACAAATTTACGTCGATCCTTTATTTTGAATGTAACGAATTTACATTCTCGGTTCTCGCAACGAACTTGCGTTAACCCCCGTTCTGAGAATATAACGAATTTATATTCTCGATCCTCGTAATAAACTTACGTCGATCCTTTGTTTTGAATGCAACGAATTTACATTCTTGGTTCTCGCAACGAATTTGCGTTAATTCCCATTTTCAGAATATAACAAATTTATATCCTCGATCCTCGTAACAAATTTACGTCGATCCTTCGTCTTGAGAATGTAACGAATTTACATTCTCGGTTCTCGCAACGAACTTGCGTTAACCCCCGTTCTGAGAATATAACAAATTTATATTCTCGATCCTCGTAATAAACTTACGTCGATCCTTTGTTTTGAATGTAACAAATTTACATTCTTGGTTCTCGCAACGAATTTCCGTTAACCCCCGTTCTGAGAATATAAAGAATTTATATTCTCGATCCTCGTAACAAATTTACGTTGATCATTTGTTTTGAATGTAACGAATTTATATTCTTGGTTCTCGCAATAAATTTGCGTTAATCCCCGTTTTCAGAATATAACAAATTTATATCCTCGATCCTCGTAACAAATTTACGTCGATCCTTCGTCTTGAGAATGTAACGAATTTACATTCTCAGTTCTCGCAACAAACTTGCGTTAACCCCCGTTCTAAGAATATAACGAATTTATATTCTCGATCCTCGTAACAAATTTATGTCGATCCTTTGTTTTGAATGTAACGAATTTACATTATTGGTTCTCGCAACGAATTTGCGTTAATCCCCGTTTTGAGAATATAACAAATTTATATCCTCGTTCCTCATAACAAATTTACGTCGATCCTTTATTTTGAATGTAACGAATTTACATTCTCGGTTCTCGCAACGAACTTGCGTTAACCCCCGTTCTGAGAATATAACGAATTTATATTCTCGATCCTCGTAATAAACTTACGTCGATCCTTTGTTTTGAATGCAACGAATTTACATTCTTGGTTCTCGCAACGAATTTGCGTTAATCCCCGTTTTTAGAATATAACAAATTTATGTCCTCGATCCTCGTAACAAATTTACGTCGATCCTTCGTCTTGAGAATGTAACGAATTTACATTCTTGGTTCTCGCAACGAATTTGCGTTAACCCCCGTTCAGAGAATATAACGAATTTATATTCTCGATCCTCGTAACAAATTTACGTCGATCCTTTGTTTCGAATGTAACGAATTTACATTCTCGTTTCTCGTAACGAACTTGCGTTAACTCCCGTTCTGAGAATATAACGAATTTATATTCTCGATCCTCATAACAAATTTACATCGATCCTTCGTCTTGAGAATGTAACGAATTTACATTCTCGGTTCTCGCAACGAATTTGCGTTAATCCCCGTTTTCAGAATATAACAAATTTATATCCTCGATCCTCGTAACAAATTTACGTCGATCCTTCGTCTTGAGAATGTAACGAATTTACATTCTTGGTTCTCGCAACGAATTTGCGTTAACCCCCGTTCAGAGAATATAACGAATTTATATTCTCGATCCTCGTAACAAATTTACGTCGATCCTTTATTTCGAATGTAACGAATTTACATTCTCGGTTCTCGTAACGAACTTGCGTTAACTCCCGTTCTGAGAATATAACGAATTTATATTCTCGATCCTCATAACAAATTTACATCGATCCTTCGTCTTGAGAATGTAACGAATTTACATTCTCGGTTCTCGCAACGAACTTGCGTTAACCCCCGTTCTGAGAATATAACGAATTTATATTCTCGATCCTCGTAATAAATTTACGTCGATCCTTTATTTTGAATGTAACGAATTTACATTCTTGGTTCTCGCAACGAATTTGCGTTAATCCCCGTTTTGAGAATATAACAAATTTATATCCTCGTTCCTCATAACAAATTTACGTCGATCCTTTATTTTGAATGTAACGAATTTATATTCTCGCTTCTCGCAACGAATTTGCGTTAATCCCCATTTTGAGAATATAACAAATTTATATTCTCGATCCTCATAACAAATTTACGTCGATCCTTTGTTTTGAATGTAACGAATTTACATTCTCGGTTCTCGTAACGAATTTGCGTTAACCCTCGTAATTGAATCAAAAGCATCTTCATGACCCCCATAATAGATTTTACATCAGTTAAGAATCAGGCAATCTTCTCTGACTAACACGTCACGTAATGTGCGACATACGTAGAGAAGACATGACAAGTATGACGCTTGCATAACCAGTTCTATTCAGGAATTACCATTACACAGCATGCGCATCACGATAGGATAGGTGCATCCATCCGTGTGACTACTTGCGTTTGTATGTGTTTGACCACGTGCCCGAACTACGCTTTGGTCTTATTCCTGATGGGATACGTAGGCAGCTCATCATGGAGCATGACCAATTAGAATTCCTCTGCGCGCTCGCTTCCTTTTGCAACGTATTTTGTTTTTCCTTTAATCCTACAGTTTGGTCAAAGGCCTGTCTTCACATAGGCTTCGACGTTCACTTGCGGTTCGCGTTGCCCCACAAGCTCCGTCGAAGAGGGGCAAACTGTAGACACCCCGATTTGGACCAAACGTCGAATTAAGGAGAGTATCACCTCCATATCCGATGATGACAAGGACCGAAAGATTCGAAGTGTTCCAAGCTCTTCAGAAAGTTCTCCAGACGCGGTAAAATTTTCACAGAATGAAATACCAGGTATTTAGGAGAATTCAAGTATAAGACATCACTTTTGGAAAAAATCTTCGAAAATAAGTTTCTTTAAGAAAAAGGAGGAAAGAAAAGACCTAAAAATGGGAAGTTAAACAAAAAATGGCACACGGCAGTATTTTACGGCACTCAGTGAGTGCAGAACGGCATTCGGTGAGTGCCAAACGGCAGTCACAGAATGCCGGCCCGGCATTTACTGAGTGCCGCTGATAATTTCTGACTGTCGTTTGCTTTAACAGTCTGTATTTTGTGGTACAATACGTATATGTATGCGGATAAAAATAAAAACCTGATAAAGTAAGGTTGACGAAAATGCGGCAATCAATAATTTGGCGCGGCACTTACTGAGAGCCGCGCTGCAGTCATCGAATGTCGCCGCGGTATTCACGGAGTGCCGCAACGGCATCCACTGACTGTCACAAAGGATTTTTGACTGCCGCCTTCTGCAGCAGTCTGTCTATTTTCAGGAAGTACGTATTGTACCACCAAATGGGACATTTACACCTATCTTTTACTCCGAATTCACTGAGAATACTTGATATTTTTTATCTATAAAAGAAGGAGGACCTTCCTTGGGAGGATATAAAAAAAATATACAAGAGAAGAAGGAGCTACCATTACACTAAGATATATTTGAGAGAGAGTTTTAAAAAAATAGAGGGAGAAGAGCTTGGAAGATCTTCAAAAGGAGAGAAGCTTTGAGGATTGTTTGGAGGTGATCCTCTAACCACAATTTGTTTTTCTTCATCCTTTTGAAATTTTTTTGGTCTTTTGATTAACCTTTTTAGAAGTTTTATTAGAAAACTTGCAAACTTTAATTGCCTTTTTCTTTTAGTTCTTTCTTTTGTTTATACTTCTCTCTTGAGATTCTTGGAAGTCTTCCATACTTCACTTGAATCTCATGAGTTAGATCCTTTGATTCCATGTAAGCTTATGCTTCACATGAGAGTCAAAGTTTGATCATCACTTCATTTTATGAGCAAATAGATGGATCCAAGTCCATACTTATGACTTGGATCCTCTACCTTGATGTTTCATGGAATCCTTTCTATATTCCTTTGAGACTCATGAGTATTAGTCATATCTTCATCTCCAATGACCAACAAATGGTAGGAGAAAGTAGTCTTGAGTCTAAGCCCATCTCCATGGTTTAGACTCATTATCTTGAGATTTCATGAAGTCTATTCATACTTCATTTAAATCTACAAATATAAAGGTCTTTAGCCTCCAATGACCATCAAATGGTAGGAGAAAATGGTTTAGTTTAAGTCCAACTTCATGGTTTAATAGTTGGGGTTAACAAATAAAAGTTGAACTTGACAATGAAACAGTGGATTCATAAACCGGTTTGGATCAAAGATTTTTGGTTCGAAATCTAACCATTGGAATCAAGTGAAACAAACGGAAAAATGTCACTAACTCAAAGTTCTACCACTGTAAATTTTGTTTTAAGGAGATTTCATGTTTAAAGTGGTTTGGTCATGAGTTTTGTGAAGTCACTACAATCTGTCCGGAGTTTCAGAACAGTAACACTCTTTTGAAATAAGTAAATCAGAACCTTAATAAACTATTTGTGACCTAAAATAATTTTTTCTAAGTAGATTAATGTGTTAGGAAGTAACTCTAAAAAGAACAAAGCATTTCTGATTTTTTTGCTATTTTTTTAAAAATTTGAGCAAGAACTCTGGACAGAAGGTTGTAGAATGCTGAGTGATGTCTGGTTTTTGTCCAATTCCTAGAGATCCAACCGTTGGAACTTTGATTTCCTTTTTGGGTTAAAAACTAGACACACAGCGTCATCTTGTGTCCAAAATTCATCAAGATCAAACCACGGGAACCATGCTTTATATTTCTTTAAAGTTATGATCTGCTCTCAGCAATTTTTAGAATTCTACAATAGTTTTAACCATTCTTATGAATAATGACTTAGATGATATTTTCATGAGTTAAGGGTCAAACCATGTCTCAATAATGATTAATTAAACTTAAATTCAAAGTTTAAGTGATCTAAATGATTGGGTATTTTATAATTTATTCTTGTTCATGAACATATTCATCTATGTGGCTTGACACTTGTAATTAGGATTTATTTGCTTTAGATTCAATTGCATTTGATAGATTTAAGTTAGAAATGTAGGATTGGTATTTCTAACTTTATATCTTTTATATCATGTGGACTAACCCTTTGTTTTGTAGTGCTATTAAGGTATGACTTCTTGAATCCCTCTTTAGTTTATTTTAATTTATTGATTTTATCAATTTTCAACCTCATGCGCGACACATTAGAATTAAGATCATGCCTTACATGTATATATGTGGATTAGAGACTCTTTTCCTAGGTTGTACTTAATCGCATGCATTGCACGTTTAATATTCGCGGCTAGATCCTGGGTAAGTTCTCTTGTTCTTTATTGCATATCATATTGCTTGCTACTTGAATTACGTGGCTTTTGAATTATATTTTGTAAATTGGTAATTTTACACCATTTTGACATGTTTGTGTAAAGTATACGTATATCTATGTATTAGTTGAGGGCATGCTTATATTAATAATTCAATTAAAAGGATGTTGAGTAGAGGCCTATCGCGAGATAGGATGAGAAGGGGTGTTTTAGTCCGATGGGCTCCTTCCCTTCTCATTCCATAATCCCCGGACCTAGTTAATCTTTGGTTTCGCAAAAGATCAGTTGCTTTAAAATGGTTTCTTAATTTTCCTTTTAAAAATTAAGTGGCGACTCATTTATTTTGAATTTAAAATTTAAAAGAACTTTAAAAGAAAAGCTGTGGGTAAGAAAAAAATTGCGATATCCACAAATAGCATTAGGCGTATCACATCTACAGGACAATTCTGTGAGAATGTTTTACAAACATCCTCAAAACCCTTGACATGCAGATATGCCATCTCGCTTTCCATTCCATGAAAGGTTGGAAGGAGTTGGATCATTCCGTTGCGAAATTGGAATTCACCCGCATGGGGTGGAATGAGAATACAAGAAGGCGTAGGTGCGTGTTCGGGTTGCATAAGGTCACACAAAGGACGTAACGAATCGTCAATATGCACAACCACATTCTCACCATTTTCACTTTGATTATCAGCCATTGAATCTGTAGGTGTAGCTATGGGATTAATAGAACTAGAATAATCAGATGAGTAGAGTGGATTTCTGTGAATTCCTTCAATGCAATTATCGGACATGAAAGGGAAAAGATCCTAAAAGGTTTTAAACCTAAAGAGAAAGAAAATGAAAAATAGAAATAGACAAAGATAGAATGAGGTAATCTTAGCGTTAGTTCGTTGCCTTCCCCGGCAATGGCACCAAAAACTTGACACGAAAATATTTTGTGTGTGTTTGTGTGCTATACCCAAGTGTAGGTAGATGTGCAAGTAGTATTCTAGTTAAGACCAGGTCGATCCCACAGGGAAGGTTGTAAACTAATTACTTAGATTAAACTCTAAAAAGAAAATGAAAATTCAATATCTTAAAGAGTGTAGAACACGAAGTTCCTCAATTAACTACTGCTAAAAATAAAGCAATTAAATTAACTATCAATTAACTAATTAACTAAGGCAATGTTTAAAACGGTTTTTTACTTTATAAAAGGGAAGCGTTGGGATCACACGAATCTGCAGTGACCTAGCCATCTACCATGCAGTTTCATTAAAGCTCAATGGAGTACATCTTCTACAGTATTCCGTATTTCTCTTAAAATAAAAAATCCATAGCCCTTTTCATGACCGGGACTATCTCATCACAGTTGATTTGAAATACAAGAAAGCGGTTTAAAATAATAGTTAAGACTCGCACTCTGAATGGTGTTAACATTCAAAGTGGTTTGCAAAAGTTATTGAAGAAAAATGCCTTAAGGCTTAAAGTTCAGAAACTGTTTTGACAAATTGAGCATTTGGGGACAGTTTGATAACAAATCTCGAAAATAGAAAGTCTAGTAATACTGTATAGGATATTCTCAAGAATTAGAGAGTTTGATCGATCGACGCGCTTTAGATCAGTCGAATATTGTCATCTCTCAATCGATCGAAATGTCTTCGATCGCTTGACTGTATCCCTGCTCCGATCAATCGAACTAACTTCGATCGATCGAACACAAGTTTTAAACTGGTACATGACAGAGGCTGGAGATCACTATTTCATCGTGATCTCCCAACTTTAAGACTACTCAAACTGTCAAACATGGTCTGGAGTGTCTCAGTTCTGTTTTTAACGTAAAAATTCATTAAGGTTGCGTTTGTTTGTGATTTCAACATAAAATCTATGATAACTTAAGGTTTAGCAATACTCTAACATGCAATACTACGATGACTACTACTAATACTCTTGGAAATTATAAACAGATTATAAATAAACCAAAATAATAGAGCCTACAATGTTGTATTAAGATCAAACTTACTAAAAATCCAAGAACAACTGATATTAACCTTTGAAACCTACAAAAACAAGAACAAACCTCTCTATCTCTCTATAAAATTGAAGAAAACAATGTGGGGTCCTCATGGATGTCTTACAAACTAATATATATAGACAACCTAAGGGCTAGGGTTACAACGAATGTTTCTGCTACGTGCGCATAAATTCTGATAAAAGGCATGTTCAATCGATCGAACATTACTCGATCGATTGAACTTCTAGATTACTCGAGCGCTCGAACTGTACTCAATCGATCGAAAGCTCAATCGCTTGAACCGCTTCGATCACTTGAATTTCATATTTCAGCTTCATTATTCATTTCTTCACACAACAAGACAGTGATCTGCACAAATAATGGCTAAAACAACACAACTTATCGTAGATTTGTCATATTGTATAAAAGCTAGCATTGTAATATGAATTGTAGATATAATGAGGAGTTGTGAACTAAATCATTGTATTTCTATATTTTAGCGTAGTTGTATTGTACAAATACCCCCGCTTGTCAAAGCGCACAAGTCAAGGATGACTATCCACCCCGGAAGGAACAAGATGGATAAGGACTTAAAGACGAACTTCTGGTGGGAAGGAATGAAGCGAGAAGTGGCCGAGTATGTATCGCAATGTCTTGCTTGCAAACAAGTGAAGGCAGAACATCAGAAACTGCCTAGACTACTACAACCGCTACTGATTCCCCAATGGAAATGGGAAGACAGCACTATGGATTTCATGGTTGGTTTACCAAAGTCTCAGCAAAACCATGATGCTATTTGGGTAATAGTGGATCGATTCACCAAGTCAGCGTATTTCATCGCCTACATCATGACGTACCCCATAGAACGACTGAGTTGGATGTACCTGCAGCAAGTTATATGACTGCACAGTGTCCCTATCTCAATAGTTTCAAATCGAGATTCATGTTTCACCACAGAATTCTAGAAGAGCCTTCAGACAGCAATAGGAACTTCCTTAAACTTGAGTTCAACCTTTCATCCACAGACAAACGGTCAGATAGAACGAGTCAATCAAGTGATGGAGGATATGTTACGAGCTTATGTCATTGAATTCGAGAGTTCATGGGAGATGCATCTACCATTGATCAAGTCGGAAGACCTTGCCGATCGCAACAGCTATCACACGAGCATAGGGATGGCACCATTCGAAGCTTTATATGGAAGACCTAGCCGATCGCCACTATGTTTGGCCAAAGTCAGAGATACTCAACTACTTGGGCCTGAGATGATTTGAGAAACTAGTGAGAAGATCCTAATTGTACAAGAGAAGATGAAGACAGCACAATCTAGGCACAAGAGTTATGCTGATAAGAGATGGAAAGATCTAGAGTTCATAGTTGGAGATCATGTACTACTCAAAGTTTGGCAAGTTCGAGGTATCGTCAGATTTGGACAAAAGAGAGGCAAGTTATCGCCGCGATTCATCAAACCATTCGAGATCCTAGAACGTGTTGGAAAAGTAGCCTACAGACTCGCATTGGCACCGAAGATGTCAGAAGTGCACAACGTTTTCCACATCAGCATGTTGAGGAAGTGTGCCCATACACGAGATCAGTTTTGAAGATATCAAGGTGAACGAGAACGTGATATACAATGAAGGACCAGTATGTATTCTAGATTGAGGAGTGAAGAAGCTCAGAAACAAAGAGATTCGACTAGTGAAGATTCAGGGGAAGCACCACGACGAAGGAGAAGCTTCATGGGAATTGGAGTCAGAGATATGAGAGAAGTTTCTGTTTTTGTTTTGAACCCTGCTTACTTTGAATTTCGAGGATGAAATCTTTAATAAGTGGTGGAGGATGTAATACCCTGTATTTCTATAACGTATTATATGAATAAGACCTTATATGTTTCTTTTAATACTTATATGAGCTTAGCCTTACAATTGGTATAATTTGGGCACCAATCGATTACCATTCATGCCAATTGATTGCCTTATCTTGGATACCAATCGATTGGAGCATTTAATACCTAACACCAATCGATTGCCATTCATGCCAATCGATTGGCAATAGTTGGACAGATTCTTTTGCTCTGGCTAGGGAGAGGCCACATGAGCACCTATCTTCCTATATATATGAGACCCAATCTCGTCCATTTTCTGTTTCCAGAAACTAGGGAGTGAGAGAGAGTGTTTATGTGTGTTTACATACATATATACACACTCATAAATATATATATATGCATATATATATACACTCACAGAGAGAGAGAGAGAGAGAGAGAGAGAGAGAGAGAGAGAGAGAGATGGACTGAGAAGAGGATAAGAAGGAAAAGAAGACCAAAAAAAGAAAAAAAAAATCAAAAAAGAGAGAAAGAGAAGGAGACAGACTGTAGAGATACCCCATTTTGTCGGCTATCAGATTCCCCGTTGACCGGTTTGACCCAAGTTTGACCAGGTTTGACCAAAATTTGACCAAAATTGTCCAAATTCGTCAAAAAGTTTTGAGATTATTCTAGACCATGTGAAAAGTACTAAAAGAAGTTTTAAAAGAAAATCGGACAAAGACGTCAGCTCTTGGGAGCTCCCAGAGGTTCCCAGAACTTCCTGGAGATCCCAGGTTTGACCGATTTAACCTAAAATAGACTTTAAAACTGGAGTGATGTGTCATTTGTCAAATATTTTTCATGGATACTAGAGGTCAATAGCTTTCCAACGGTATATCGCACATAATTTCTGAATTCAAAACAAATTTATTATGGATTTCCGAAGATGAAAAAGATGATCAAATCGAATTTTATTGCGAATATTGCAAAAATTTTCAAAGTGACCTAACTCCGAACTATTTTTTTTTATAGAAAGTTGACTTTATTATCTTTCCAACAGTATATCACAAGCTCAATTTGGATTTTGTATGCATTTTTTGTGAATTTCGGACGAAATAGGGTCTTTTCGCGAATACCAAAATCTCTGGGGGCCTAAATACAAATTTTTGGGCGTATGAAGAGCAGTGCCGCGGCGGCACTGGGCCATTGCCGTGGCAGTACTCAACCCCCATAGAATCCATTTTTGCAATTTATTTTGGCGGTCCAAATTGAATAATTGAAAGCCAAAACAACGTAGTTTCTTGTTCACAGATGTTTAGGACCAATGGGAGCACTTTCTAAATCCCAAAACCACCCCCAAATTGGCCTATACAAACTCCCCTTTGCTCTTCATTTTGAGGGGGCCAAGTGCAAAGCTAAAACAAGTTATAGAGAGGAAGAGAGATAGAGATAGGTTTAGAAGAGAGAAAAGGGAGCTTCTCCCACTGATTTTCTAAAAGAAAGTGAGTTCTAATCTTGTTTCCTTCCATTACTTCTCTTTTACTTCACATTCAAATCCTCCTCAACCACCAATCTTGAGCAATATTGAGTTAGGAAGCTACTTCCATGTCCAAATGTCAATATCTATGAGTGAAACACCAAGCTACAAGTCCAAAATCACATTGATTATCATCTATTGATTGTTATTATTCGCTTGTTCATATAACTGTTCATCTCTCCTTACCTCATTTCTTATTTATTTTTCTTTATTTACTTACTGGTTCACCATCATCTAGATGATGACATGGTGTTTAAGGTGAGTGAATCCTTATAGATAGTAGCTCTTGACCTCAAAAACATGTTTGATAGATGATGATTCCAACTTCAATACTTCCAAAGTATTCTTGAAGTTATGCTCAATGAAAACAAATCTCTCCAACAATCTTGGAAGTTCTTGACTTGAGTTTAATGTTGGTTTCCCAAGTGGTTTTTATCCCCTTTTAGTACTATAAATGTGCTTTCAAAACCCCTATTTCAAAACCCCTCTAAAATCCCAATATTTGGATTCCAAGAAATAAACCTTGTTTTCTCAAGAAATCTTCAAAATAGTGAATGATCTGAGTTCAAAGATTTATCTACAACTCAATACTTAATGTATGGATGCAAGACCACTTGGAAATTCTTCCTAACTCATTATAGAACACCCAAGATTTTTGGTTTGGTTTGAAAACACATGGAAGGGTTCCATTTTGACCCAAACATTCCTTCCAGACATTCTGTTTTTGCTGTCATAGCAGCTTGGTTGAACTTCAACTTTTTTTTCCAGAAAACCTTTCCAAAAGGGGTGATCCCAACTCATTTTTCCCTTTAACATCAGTGTCATAGAGAACTTTTTGTATAATATGGGCCTCTAGATATTTTGTTTTCATTTTCTAAATTTTTTTGATATTTTAGTCGACAGTACGGACTCTGTTTCTTAGTAATATCTCTTTTTTATGATTTCTCTCAATCTGTAATAGTTATTGTAGATTGGCTTTTTGGTATATGTTTTAGACACAATGAGGATGATCTCCATAAAACATCATGCACTAAAAACATTTCTATCCCCACTTTTCCATTTTCAGAAGATCAACTCACTATTCTTTCCACTATTTACAGCAAGCATATTTTTACTTTCATTCTTTGATTTGATGCTCACGTGCACTCTAAATTAGTTCATATCTTAGGAAGTAGTCCATACTACATTTGTACATATCCTATGATGATTTCCTTCATGCATTCATGCATATTTTAAACTTCTAATTCACTTTAGAAAGTCCATGTACACAAACATACTACAACCTTTGCACATTCTAGGATCATACATTGCATCCATGCAAGATTTGGGGGCTTCTGTGACTACGAATCTATGAAGATTATAAAGAATGAGTTGGATCATACGTCCATCCTTCCCCTCGATATTATCATCCTTTCTCATCCGTTCCAGGGATCGAGAGGTCTTCCTTTCTAAAAAATTAACATGTATCATTCTAGCTTGCTAAGCATGTTTTGATTTCTTTGATTATTTGTTTCAAGAACAATTCATGTCCCCTTCTAGACTAGGAAAACTTGATTACTTGATATGTGTTTAGATGATTTTTCCTAGGTTTATTTATGTGATCTTTCACTTTGCATTGTGTGATACTTGGCTTAGATCTTATGAATGATGATGTGTCCAAGGTTATCCAGTCATGAAGTCAATCTGCCATGTCACCGGGAGGTGCTGGTTACTTTAGTAACGGCACCAATAACCCAGCGATCCCAAGGTGTTCGTCAGGACTACCCAGTTCATGCCAACGGGCCGGGCACGAAAGGCCGCGGCATCTTGTGGACCTGGTCTAACCAGCAGTTTCCTAAACCAGTTGTAAGACTGCTAGAGGGAATGTGGTAGTTTCCTAAACCGCTTAGGAAACTATCCCCAAATCGTGTAAATCAATTATAGTTAGATTAGGCTTCCTAATCTGACTAGCTTACCATGTATGGGTGCACTCTTGCACCTATAAAAGAGCCTACCTACCCTGTCTACAGGGATCCGGAGAAGTCTCTAGCTAACAAGCATAGAACACAGAATTCACCATTGTACGCATATACCCGGCCGGTATTACTGTTAGTGCCGCCCCTCTTTGTTGGCTAACCAGGCCCGCCGGTGATCTGCTAGTAAACGCGCACAGACGCAACCGTGGACGTAGGTCACCTTGTTAACGGGGCCGAACCACATATAACTTGCTTGTGTCTTTTTCTCTCTTTAGATCCTTCTTACCAATTTTCGGCATCATCAGTTTGGTGCCCTCTGTGGGAAGCGACTGTTTCCTCTCAAAAATAAATACTGACTGATCAACATGCCACCTAGAAGGAGTAAGAGGGCCATTACCCAGCCCGGTCAGGAGGATTCACAGCCCGGGCAATCGGTTGCCTCCATAACCACAGAACAGGTAACAGCAGTGCTGGCGCAACTGTTGGAGGGCTAGCGGTGAATGCAGGAACAAATTGAGGAACTTTTGGCATGGCAGGAAAAGCGTCCTGCATCAGAAGATCAGCCCGAAAAAAAGTGCCCCTGTTCAGAAACCTGCTCGAGTACGAAGGCAAGCTCGTTCCGCCCCAGTGTCCCCACCGGACTGGGAACACCTCGGTGACGGTGAGCGCAGCCAGGCAACCAGGTGCTCGCGGAGACAAGCTCGGCCCAATCCTCGCCGGGTGGAGGATGCCAGAACTATCATCAACCGGAGGTGAGTGGCCAGAGGGGAGGAGCCAAGATGGAGGGCCCGGGAATCAGCCAAAGACCCTCCGACCCGGAGCCAGGAGGACCTTAGGCACACGATTACTCAAATCCGGAGCTGGGCTCTATCCCCAAGGTCGACACACTTTGAGGAAAAGGCCTCATCATCCGATCCGACCTACCGCTCGAATATAGAGAAGAAAACTGGGTGGGATGATGTTAAGGCTTAGTTCGAGGAACTGCAATACCAGATTGAGAGGTTGAGCTACAAGACCGGCCACGACCTCACCAACACGGAAATGGAATCACCTTACACTGCTCGGGTGACACAGTTCCCTATCCTGCGAAAGTTCAAACCCCCTCGCCTTAGCTCGTACGACGGCACAGGGAGCCCAGTGGACCACATCCGTTCCTACAAGGCTCAGATGGCACTAGTCACCACGGCGGATGAGCTACTGTGCCTGGCCTTTCCCAATACCCTCAAAGGGCCAGCAGTACAGTGGTTCCATGCTCTAAAGCCCCGGACGGTCGATGACTTCAAAGCCCTCAGCAAGCTGTTCATCAGCCAGTTCGTCGGGATGCTCGATCGGTCACAACCGGACACTCAGCTGCTGACCGTCAAGCAGCGCAAGGGTGAGTCCCTAAGGGAGTATGTAGACCGTTTCAACCAGCAAAGGCTTCAGATCTGCAATCTCAATGAAACGGCCGCAATTATGGCTTTCTGTTTGGGAGTTCAACACACCAAAGTTGCCACGTCGTTTCATCATGACCGACCGGTAACCCTGGTGGAGCTCTAGGAGAGGGTCGGTATAGACACCGAGGAGTTCTTGAAAGAAAAGCACGCCGGCCAGGAAAGAAGTCGAAGCAGGATCAGAAGGATGTCCGGGGTCAGCCCCCGATTGCTTTTACACCCCTTTCATGGCCCATACAAGAAGTCATGGCCGCCACCGAGGCACCAAGGTTACTTTAGCAGCCAGTAAAGCTCAAAGCCCTACCCGGGAAGAGGAATTGGGACAAGTTTTGTCGGTTCCATAGAGACCACAGCCACAACACAGAGGACTGCTTCAAGTTAAAGATAATAATTGAAAAATTAATCGAACAAGGCCATCTTGCAGAGTACGTCGTAATAGATGGATGACCTGCGCAAGGAGCCCGAGCTCCCGGTCAAATACAGCCTCTCGGTCAAATTAATGTGATCTCCGGAGGAACGTCAGGCGGTGGGGACTCACAGTCGGCACGGAAGAGGCATGCTCGGGCATCCCGAGTAGATGTCTGGCAGGACCAATCCACTGACTCCCCACCAAATGATGTTCTGACATTCACCTCCGACGATCTGCAGGGCGTCCACTGCCCCCATGATGACCTGCTATTTGTGACACTCTCTTTAGTCAACTACATGGTCACGAGGTGCTGGTGGACACGGGCAACTCATCCGACATCATGTTCACATTGCCATTTGATCAGCTCGGGATATCCAGGGATCGGCTCCGGCCGGTTGCTACCCCCTGGTAGGATTCAATGACTCCAGCACACAACCACTCAGAACAATCGAGCTCCCAGTTCTCATGGGGGCCTACCCTCAGCAGGCTTTCGTGCTGACAAATTTTGTGATCGTGGAAGCCCCATCGGCCTACAATGTCATTCTTGGGAGGCCGACCCTCAACAAGGCCAGGGCGGTCGTCTCCACTTACAGCTTAACGGTGAAGTTCCCAACTCCTCAGGGACCCAGAAGCTTGCGTGGAGATCAGGCCACCGCCCGGAGTTGCTATGTCAGCTGGTTACGCCGGGGGGCTATCACAGAAATGTTAAACGTCCAGGAGATGGACCCCCGGGACCAGAGTGACATGATAGGTCTGGTGGAAGAATTAGAAAGAGTGATGTTGAATCCCGAGTACCCAGACCGCACGGTCAGCATTGGTACCCTACTAGAGCCCGGCCTGAAGGAAAAATTGACTCAGTTCCTGCGGCAAAATCAAGACGTTTTTGCTTGGAGTTATGAGGATATGCCCGGGATTGACCCCCGAATAATGTCTCATCGTCTTAATCTCAGCCCAGATTATGGCCGGTAAAGTAGAAGAGAAGGGGCATGGCCCCTGAGAGGCAGACAGCAGTATCCGAAGAGGTGGAAAAGCTCCTGAAGGCAAAGTCCATCTAAGAGGTCCACTATCCCGACTGGTTAGCAAATTTTATTCTGGTCAAGAAAAGCAACGGGAAGTGGAGGATGTATGTGGACTTCACCGATCTCAACAAGGCTTACCCCAAGGATTGCTATCTGCTGCCCAGGATAGACCTCCTTGTGGATTCCACGGCCGGCCACTCACTCTTCTCATTCATGGATGCCTACTCCGGGTACAACCAGATCAATATGTACCCCGGGGACAACGAGAAGACTGCATTCATCACTGACCAGGGACGTATTGTTACAAGGTTATGCCATTCGGCCTCAAGAATGTCGGGGCCACCTACCAATGCCTGGTCAACTACATGTTCAAGGACCTAATCGGTTATGGAAGTGTACATGGATGATCTGCTGGTCAAGAGCCGGGACGAGTCCGACCACCTTGAGCATCTGGATGGGGCCTTCAGCATTTTGAGAAAATTCGGGATGAGGTTGAACCCGGCCAAATGCACCTTCGGCGTCTCGTCCGGGAAATTTCTGGGCCATCTAGTCAGCAGACGGGGGATTGAGGCAAACCCTGAAAAGATCCAAGCCATCATCAATATGCGGTCGCCCAAATCGACGAAGGAGGTTCAGAGCTTAGCCGGATGGGTGGCCGCATTGAACAGATTTATCTCCCGAGCTACCGACCGGTGCCTGCCATTCTTTAAAATCCTCCGCAATGCGTTTCAATGGTCAGAAGAGTGTGAAGAGGCGTTCCATTAACTAAAGAAGTACCTGGCGTCCCCTCCTCAACTCTCAACACCCGTGCGGGGGAAAAATTGTTCTTGTACGTGGCAGTGTCACCCTCAGTGTTTAGCTCGGCACTCATTTGGGAGGAGCACGGGATACAGTTCCCAGTGTACTATACTAGCAGGGCACTCCAAGGGGCAGAGAACAGATACTCCCGTATCGAAAAACTAGCGTTCGCCATAATCACCTCAGCCCGAAGGCTTCGTCCGTACTTTCATGCCCATGTCAATGTGGTCCTCACAGACCAACCTCTCCGTAGGATCCTAAGCCAGCCCGGCACGTCTAGGAGGCTCGTCAAGTGGGCCTTGAAGTTGGAAGAATTTGATGTGGTCTACCGACCCCGGACGGCCATGAAGGGACAAGCCGTATCAGACTTTCTAGTTGAGTTTACGTATCCAGAAGACCCAGTTGAAGAGTTTAAGCCACCGACCCTACCACCCGGGTTACAGGCTGACATCCCTACCTGGATACTGCATGTGGACGGTTCATCAAATCAGCAAGGCAGTGGGGCAGGAATCATCCTAACTACCCCCGACGGCATCCAGTTCGAGTACGCGCTAAGGTTTGGGTTTCGTGCCTCCAACAACGAGGCTGAATACGAAGCCTTATTGGTCGGATTGTAATTGGCCATTTCTATGAGTGCACAATAGGTTCATGGATACAGCGATTCCCAGCTCGTGGTCAATCAGGTCAACCAAGAGTACGAAGCGCGGGAAGACAACATGGTAGCCTACTTGGCCCTTTTCCGAGCAGTTTCCAAGAAGCTCCGGGGATTTTCCATTATGCAGATTACCCAGAGAGGAAAACACCAGGGCCGATCGGTTGGCCCGTCTTTGATAAGGATAGAATATCTACCCAAGCCAAGTGTGATGAACTCAGAAGGCATGGAAGTAGATCCGGTCACCCTGGGACCCAGCTGGATGGACCCGATTGTGGCATTCTTGACAACAGGTGCGCTACTAGACGAGAAAGAAGAGGCCCGCCGGGTTAAGTACCGGGCGGCCCGATACCATCTTGTTGACGGCATCCTCTATAAGAGGGGATTCTCTATCCCGTACCTCCGCTGTGTCCACCCCGCACAGGTCCAAGCGGTACTGTTTGAAATCCACTAAGGAGTGTGCGGGAATCACACTAGAGGCCGGGCACTCTCTAGGAAGTCCCTATTGCAAGGTTACTACTAGCCAACTATGGCCCGGGATTCTCAAGAGTACGTCAGAAGGTGCGATAAGTGTCACAGATACTCCCCTATGATCAACTGACCGGGAGAGCTCTAGACACCAATCCATAGCCCCTGGCCGTTCGCCCAGTGGGGTAGCGACATTGTCGGTCCCCTGCCAATGGGAAAAGGACAGGTCAAGTTCGCCGTCATCGCTGTTGATTATTTCACCAAATGGGCAGAGGCCGAGCCCTTTGTAATAATAACCGAGCGGAAAATGGAAAGCTTCGTGGAAAGGAATATCCTCAGTAGGTTCGGCATCCCCCGGGTCCTGGTCAGCGATAACGGCAGACAATTCGACACCCATATCTTCAGGCAGTTCTGCTCAGGCTACGGGATACTCAATCACTACTCCTCCCCCGAGCACCCTCAAGCCAATGGTCAAGCCGAGGTGATAAATCGGACAATCTTGCAGTCAATCAAAACAAGGCTTGAAAGCGCCAAAGGGTGTGGGCAGAAGAACTGCCAACCTACCTGTGGGCCTACCGCACTACACCTCGAGCGGCAATAGGTGAGACGCCGTTCTCTTTAACCTATGGATTCGAGGTAGTGGTCCCCACAGAGCTCGGGTTGCCTACATATCGAGTGGCAAATTTCAGTGCGCCAGAAAACGAAGACGCTCTCAGAACAGAACTGGATCTAGTGGAGGAAAAAAGAGACCAAGCCTATCTAAAGGTGGTGGCCTACAAGCAACGGGTCTCATGATATTACAACATCAAGGTGAAGCATCGCAGTTTTCAAGAAGGAGACATCGTCCTTAAGGCAGTGAACCAGTCCACCCGAATCCCGAGCCATGGAAAATTGGGGCCAAACTGGGAAGGCCCGTATAAAGTAACCCAGGCCAACCGACCGGGAACTTACTGGCTACAGAGCCTAGACGGGCATGATCTCTCTCATCCTTGGAATGTGTAACACCTCCGCAAGTACTATCAGTAACACTTGGCCAAGAGTAATTTAGCATTGGTAGGGAAAAAATTAGCATTGTAGCTCTAATTGAGCAACCGCTATAAATTTTTGTTTTTAAATAAAATTGAATAGTTTACTTTGCAAATTTACTCCTGTCAATATCCCGTGCAACGCAGAAAAGTCCTCGGGCCTAACCCCGAGACACGAAAGACCTTAGCTAACAACCAAGGCAGAAAAGACCTCGGGCTCCGAACCCAGGCACAAAAGACCTCGGGGTCACCCCCGAGGCACCAACTTCGCTTAGGCCCAACCGACGATGGGGTCAAACCCCTAGGTGGCTGATGATGGCAACCTTCAAAGGACCTTGCAACCACCCATGTTCCAGGTCGGTTTCCTACGGTCACTCCTCACCACGCGGGCCTTTGCAGGACGCTCGGGGGGCAAGGGGATACCAGACCCAAACAGGAAATTACACAACGCTTTGCTTAGGTCCAACCGATGACAGGGGCAAACCCCTAGGTGGCTGACGATAGCAAGCTTCAAAGGACCCTGCAACCACCCATGTTCCAGGTCGGTTTCCTATGGCCACTCACTCCGGTACTCCCGCCTTAGCAAAATGCTTGGGGGGCAGGGGAATATTAGGCTAGACCAGGAAATCACACCGGTCACTAAAAGAACTTGGAATCCCGACATTCCTAAGTACTTATAGTGATCAGAGAAAGATACCCTGGACGGTAAAACAGGATACTCCTATCATACAGTGGGGCATCCTGGACGGTAAAATAGGATACTCCTATAATACACCGGGACATCACAGACGCTAAATAGGACAAGTTCCTATGGTATACTGGGTAATTACCTTTAAAACAGGTCAAGAAGACCAGGTGTTCTACTAGTTACAGTCCTAAACCATTTGCTAAGGCAGGGGCTTAGGTCGGTTAAAAACTGGGTGGATACCAGCAATCGCAAACCGGCAAAATGCAGACAATACTAAGCAGTTAATGGAAAGAAAATTGGCCTCGAGGGCTTTTTCATTAATTACAAAAATATGTACACTGCCTGGGGGGGGGCAATTATAGTAGCCTTCCCCAAAAAAAAACAAAAAAAAACAACAACAAAAAACACACCCAGAGGTCATGGGTCGTCCACGAGGACCAAATATTCCTCCCCAGCGGCCTGCTCTTCCACAACAGGGTCCCCGATCGGTGCAGTTTCAGCAACGACCTCGGCGTCAGCTTGGCCCTCCTTCCAGTAACTAGACTCTGCCCACGAGTAGCCAGACAGGTCCCAGTCAGGGTGGTCGACAGCAGCCCGCTTAGCCAATTCAGCGTAGCCAGTAAGGAATCCTGCCTTGAACTCCTCCTCGGCGTCCTTGGCTTCAACGTCCCAAGCGGCAGCGAGCTCAAAAAGTGTAGCTGACATAGCCGCCAGGTCTTTCTCGGAAGTGATCATCCCGGCTTCCGCGGCCGCAGCTTTTATCTCTGTAACCTTTCGAGCAGCCCGCTCGGTTGAAAGAGAGTCGCAGGTCTCCCCCAGCTCCAGGGCCACTGCCCGGGACTTTTCCTCCTTCACGGAAAGAGCAAACTCCGTGGACTCCTGGGCAGCCTTCTCCACCGACAAATCGGCCTTCGCAGCGGCCAACTTTTCGGTAACACCGGGAAGGGTAGCTTCAGCCCCTGCCACAATGCAGCAAACCTGCAAGATCAAAACAATGTCAGAATACATATGGAAAAATGGCTAATGCCCATGTTACAAAATGACTTACCATGTGGCTGATGCTCTAGAGCCAACCGATTATGGCCTCTAGACTCAGCAGAGTGCATTTATCTACTTGACTCTACAGCAGCCCGGGCCGGATCCTTCCGCGGAATTCATCCGCCGTCTTGACCGCCGGCCTTGAGGAGGTACCCGCGCGAGCCGTCTCCTCCATGCTGGGGAAGGAGACCCCGGACGTCTTGGCGGCGGGAGGAAGAGGTGATGGTGTGGCAATAATAACACCAGGCGTCGAGGTCGCAGCAGCTTCCCTTTTCGCCTGAATCGTGATCCCCCGGGAGATCCTTTTGAGGGGCTGGCCCTCGGTGGGGTCTTGCTTCTTCCTCTTCTGACCGGCCTGAGCCATCAGGGCCGCCTCCTTTTCCTTTAGAGCCGCCGCACTCTTGGGGGCCATTTCTGTAAAACCAGGGAAGAGCGCATGAGAGCTCAGCAAAGTGCCAAATAAAAAAAAAGAAGAGTAACCAGAAAGTCAAGTGACGGAATTCACCAGGAATGATCGACGGGAGCATGGGAGCTTCGAAACGATGCTTGGGCTCGTAAGAAACCTTCAGGTTTCCCGACCGGGTCAGCACCTTATTGATGTCGGTCGGGTCCTCCACAAAAGATAAGATCCTTGCTTGGCACTCGTCGGGAAGACTGGGCGGGTCAACTGACCCCACTGCAAAGCAAAAATACAAATGGGTTAGTCGTGGTAAAACAAAGACACTAATCATGAAAGGAAAGTGATTGGGCTTACTCCTCAACTTCCCCGCCCAGGAGGTCCTCAACTGCATACCCGGTGCCTCTTCATATAGCCCCAGGGTGGATACCTGGAAGAATTTTTTCTTCCACCCCTTATTATTGCTCAGGCAGTTGACTATTATCTTCCGCCCCTGCCTGGCCCCAAGCGAGAAGAAGCCGGACTACCGTGAACTTGGAATGGCTGGTGGGTCTAAAAGAACTCCTGCAGGGTAAGCTCGTACCCAAGGACTTGGGGCCACAAGGAGATGGACCCCATCATATAGCGCCAACCGTTCAGGGCGAGCTGCCCTGCAGAGATCCCGAGGTAGATAAGTGCATCCCGGGCAATAGGGTGGAGAGGTAGGCGAAGGCCTGCCATAAAGGCGTCCTCGTACAAGGTAACGAAGCCCGATTCATGGACGTGAGCCCCACCGTTGTGGACCGACAGAGAGAAAGGGTCAGGAATATCGTATCTCTCCCTAATCCGACCCAAATCAGGGACGCGCAAGGTGCTGATGATCGACTCGCAGGCAAAAACGACGTCAGGACTGTTCGGTACAGACCCTTCGTTGCCCGACCCCCTATACACCGAGGCCACAGGAGAACCCCAGTGCGTTTCCTCGTGAGATGCCTGGGTAGGGATCCTTCCCTCACTGTGCTGATCAGAGGGGGCCAAGGAAGGAGGGTTTAGGCTTGTGCTCAGGGTTCTCGATCGTGACTGCTCGTCTTCTGATCGGGATGATGAGTTGAAGTCAGAGTGGCTCATATCTAAGTCTACGGTGGACCTAGGAGGCAGACGGCGACCTAAAAATGGGTCAAGGACTCCAAGCCTGAGATACAAAGGGAGGCAGATCTAATAACCTGAAGGGAAGGTCGTACAAGACTCTGGACGAAAAGTAACACTCTCTCAAGACTCTCCCGGGAGCACCCGTTCGGTCCAACTGCACTAAAGTACCTCCTGATTGGAAGAAATAATAGAACCTAAGGAAGAAAAAATCCCACGCCCGTTCTAACCTAAGTGGGTTCACTCCCTCTAGGTTCGCTCAGAAAAGAAGAAGAGAGTGAAGAACTGAAGACAGAAAGGAAAGACTTACAAAGTTTAGCGCAGAAAAGAGATCGGGAATCTTGCTCGGGATCTTTTTCGCTCTCAAACCGCTCGGTAATCTCTATCACTTGGCAGCAGGAATTGAAGAAATGAACAAGTATTCCTTATATAGGAATAACGGGTGGTCCAGATCAATCAGATCCAATGGCTCAGGAGATTTCCCGCCAAAAACCATCCGACAGCTGTCACCACAAGCACGTGAAGGGTCGCCTCAAAAAACGCACGCATTAAATGCGTGACGTGACGGTCTGGTTACCACGTAGCTGTTCGGTTACCTTCGAACCAACTTCGATGGATCCTGACCAGGTCAACTACTCCCTGACACGTGGCAACACCAATCGCTGGGCTCCTCTCTGTACCGATCGATTATTCCACCGGGCGATCTAGAAGGTGGGTCCCCTCCCTGGCAGCATTCCCGGAGGGTATCTGGACGGTTTCCAAGGCAATACTGATTTTTGATCCTTACCCGATGAAGCATCCAGTCAGTTCCAAAAATGGGGGGCAGCTGATGTGTCCAAGGTTATCCAGTCATGAAGTCAATCTGCCACGTCACTGGGAGGCGCTGGTTACTTCGGTAACAGCACCAATAACCTAGCGATCCCGAGGTGTTCGTCAGGACCACCCGGTTCATGCCAATGGGCCAGGCATGAAAGGCCACAGCATCCTATGGACCTGGTCTAACCAGCAGTTTCCTAAACCAGCTGCAAGACTGCAAGAGGGAATGTGGTAGTTTCCTAAACTGCTTAGGAAACTCTCCCCAAATCGTGCTAATCAATTGTAGTTAGATTAGGCTTCCTAATCTGACTAGCTTACCATGTGTGGGTGGACTCTTGCACCTATAAAAGAGTCCACCTACCCTGTCTACAGGGATCCGGAGAACTCTCTAGCTAACAAGCATAGAACACAGAATTCACCATTGTACGCATATACCCGTCTGGTATTACTGGTAGTGCCGCCCCTTTTTGTTGGCTCACCAGGCCCGCCGGTGATCTACTAGTGAACGTGCACAGACGCAACCATGGATGTAGGTCACCTTGTTAATGGAACCAAACCACATATAACTTGCTTGTGTCTTTTTCTCTCTTTAGATCCTTCTTACCAATTTTCGGCATCATCAAATGATATCTTATCTTTTGATCTTCCATTTCAAGATTTTTATGTGATGTAATATACTTTCATAGTATTATTTGTCGAACCAAACATAGTATAAGATGATTATTTGGATGCTAATTGAGACCCGTTGAAAGACGGGGCGAGTTTTGGGTGTTTTAGTAGTGGCAAAGGCTCCTTTCTCTCTCGTACCAAAACCCCGAGCCAAGTTCTTTGGTTATGAAGGGCCGGTGCCCTTTATCCATTTGGGTGAGTCAAAATTAGGTTTCTTGGTTCCTTTAAAACCAAGTGGCGACTCAGTATTTACTTTCAATAGACCTTCTTTTCTTCAAATCAACTTTGATTTCAAAACTAAAGGAAAATCAATTACGAAATCCCGGAAACAAGAAACGGGGGTGGGCTCACGGAGGCCGCGTGTCCACAATCTGGCGACTCTGCTGGGGATTTTTATTTTGAAAACAAAATAATATAGAGGTTTGACTCATGAGAAGCATCCTTAAAATCATATTTTTACTGTGTCTGGTTCACCGCATTGCACTCCTACATTTCCCCCTCCAACTGTGTCTCAAACGCGACGCTGACATTGTTCAGGTCTTACTGTGCCAGGGCACAAGTCACCGTTGATACTGTACCTTTCAAGTAATATCAAAAATACTGTGCCAGGTCTTCCCCCTCCAACTTCCATACTGTCTCTCCGACATCATATTGGAACTCTCGTCAACGGACCCTCTTTGACTAAAGCCAGCCTTTGCATATAGATTCTTGTAGAACCTTTCATAGCACTGTTGTTTTATCTTTTCAGATAGGACAATGTGATATAACTGTTGTATGCCTTGACGGGATTACCTGTGCGGTGTAGACGCTTATGTGGCACGAGGTAGAACCTCTTTCTTATGATTCCTAAGGCAATCACTCACATGTGATCACATTGAGTCGACTTGCCTAGGCACCATGATAAGGATGTCTGCTCCATGATCACAAAGATATACACCGCAAACCTTGTTTGTTGGTCCTAAGACATAGGAGTATGAAAACTTGCTAGACAGTATGATCACCATCATCACATGCTCCTGTCATATATGCCTGCCAACTCATTCGAATATCCCAGTTTCTCCCAAAAACTTTGTCTAAATTTCCCAGAAATTCCCAAGAATACCAATTTCTTCTAGAAACCTTACCTAAATTTCTCAGAAGTTTCCAAAACCCAGTTTTCCCAAAAACACTTTCTAAATCTCCCAGATTTTTCAGATCTACCAGCTTCTCCCAGAAACTCTGTCTAAATCTCCCAAATTTCCCAGATATGCCAATTTCCCCAGAAACTCTGTCCAAATCCCCCAAATTACCTAAAAATCTCAATTTTTCCCAGAAACTCCGATATACTTTTTTTTTTTCCAGAAACTCTGTCCGACTTACCCAAATATACATGTTTTCCCATAAGCTCTGTCCAAATCTCCTTGATTTCCCAAAAATCCCAGTGACTCCATCCAAACTTCCCAGAAATGCCTAGATGTACCAATTTTTCCAAGAAATTTTGATTTCCCAGTTTCTCCTAGAAGCTCTATCCAATTCGCCTAGATTTTCCAGAAATCCCTATTTATCCCAGAAACCTTAGAATCCCTGCTTTTCCCAGAAACCTTTCCCAATTTACCTTGTTTCTCTCAGAAACTCTGATTTCCTAATTCATCCCAGAAACTCTATCCAGCTCACCCAGAAATGCGTGTTTCTCTCAGAAACTCTATCTGAATCCCCAGATTATCCAGAAACCTTAGTGTTTCCTAGAAACTCCAATATGCCTATTTCTCCTAGAAACTCGGTCGAACTCACGTAGCTATCTCCGTCCAAGTTAGCCAGATATTCCTGTTTTCCATAAACTTCGCCAAAATCCACCAATTTTTTCAAAAATCCCTATTTCCCATAAAATCTACCAAAATCCATCTAAACTTCCCAGAAATTCTCATTTTCCAAAAACTCTACTAGAAATCTCTGCTCCCCAAAAACTATATGCTAAAATTCATCTAGACTTCCCAGAAATCCCTTTTTCTAATGAGATTCGGTTTCCCTCAAACATCTGCCAAAATCTACCAGAACTTCTGACCAAGTCTGTCCAGTTCTCTTGTTTTTTTTTCAAACCTCAAATTTTCTCGAAATCTGTGTTCTACAAAATTCATAGATTCTAATTCCTCGCCCTCCCCATGATGGTGAACATCCTGAAAAAAAAAAGTTAGCACACTTTGTATGACTAGGACCTTACTTGCTTAACTGCTATATGTTAGAAGTATGGGCATCATATAGATTTGGGCTTGCATTTGCATGCTTATCTCATATGCATACATAATTCATGTTAGTTTACATGCACGCACATCTCGTCAGTTTCACATGTGTCGGTCTCTACATATATAGCGCATGCATGTCATCATCCTCACTCATCTCAATCGTTGTTTAGAATTCATATACATACTGCAATGATCATTGGTTCACATCGATGAATTCTTCAAAATTCTGATTATCTCTCCCCACTAGGAGTCCATAAGAAGTATTCGAGCCTCTGTTAATTTGGGCTTTTACTTTTATTTGCAGAAAAAAAAAATCGTAGCCCCGGGTAAGGACACTTCTATACCTCCCCAAATTCACTATCTTAATCATAGGCTAGACCATCATCAATCCATCAATGGCCTACAAAGCTCTGGAAGAGAAAGTGAACAAGTTACAAACCACTATTGAGCAGCTGAGTTTAAGGGTTAGTCGTTTGAGAAGATGGCGCAGAGCATTGGTAAAGAGTTGTTTGAAATGGGAACCAGAATAGAGGATGCCATCAGAGAAGAAAAGATCAAGAAGGATGAACCCCAACACCAGTCCAAGAGGCCTAAATACTTCTGAAACTCCCCGGATGTCAATACCCTGTACAGCCAACCCATGGCATATCCTCATCGGCTATACAAATCTTCCAACCAAACAACTAGTTGCCCTTACCAGAAAAAGCAACCATGTACCTTTAGCATGCTAGAAATCTCCCTCTCCTCTGCCCTGGAGCGCTTGCTCAAGAAAGGCTATCTCCAACTACTCCAACCTCGGGATGCCCCACCACTGCCGAACTATGATATGTCCAAGCACTGTGCCTACCACCAAACCTATGGCCACAATACCAATGATTGCATGCGCCTCCGCCACGATATCCAGGACCTCATCGACCAAAACATCATTGAGCCACCACCCATCCAATCCCATATCACCCAAAATGTCAGCTTTATCGAACCTAAAGCCCCTGGCTTACCTATTCGAGTGATCCCTTTTGCTGACGCCAATGAATGTTGAACCTATGCAAGTGAAGTGATGGTGTTTGGGACTTTTGCCAGCAAAACAAATAAGGATGCTCTTTCGGAAAAAAAAAAATAAGCGAGTCACCGTGACACTCCACTTGAGACCAAGTCGAGTCTAATCGAGTATGTTGTATGTTCGGAGTCTATTTCAAGTTTAGTTTTGTGGTCGAGTATGTCTGTCATCGAGTTGTTAATAAGTCTGTAATCCTTCTCTATTGATGGAATGAAATCTCACTTTGCTTTATCTGATGTGCCTAGTCATAAATGCATGAATCATTAAATTGAAATGTCACTTTTCAAACTACCATGGATAATAAATTTTTGCATAAAAAAAAAGAATCCTGAAAAGGTCAAAGTCGATTTCACGCTGACAACGATGAAGAGCTAAGAATTGAATAGTATTACTTTAAGAATTTAAAAGATGCTTTTGCTCAAATCTTGAAATGACATACTTGAGACTGACTTGGGGCTTACCTAACACCTTTTTTCAACCATTTCAAAGCCTTGTGCCCAACCCAATTAAGAGACATGCGAATCTGTGCAAACTTGGTCCTTGATGGTAGCCAAACACTTTCTATGAGTTTCTTCTCCCCTTCAAAACAAAAACAAAAAAAAAAAGAAGAAAAGAAAAGAAAAAGCTCGCTAGGTTGAAAACCCGAAAGGGCACCTAGGCAAAAGTTAGAGCTGAAAAGGTATTGATTTCCAAGATTTGACCTTAGCTACTCAAAATGATGGAGAAAATAAAAGAAAGAAAATTTTGGTGATACAGAGAATTGTACACTTCAAGGTACATCATGAGAATGTGTCTAGATCATATTTCAAAAAGCTTCGAACGACCATAAACAAATTCTAAGAGCTGACATGCACATTATGTAATTTCAAGATTGCGATCGAAAGATCTCACATGAATCAACTACATGAAAAGCAAAATTGACTGGCTAGGCGAAAGTGAAAAGGATCAATCCTCAAAATAAATGAAAAGAAAAGAAAAGAAAGGGAGACTGAAACTGAATCTTCTCATTCAAGACTACCATAAATGACCTAAGTTTGAACTTATTTGACGATTGGTTTGAAAAACCCTCATACCTCGACCTTTTCAAACCCTTTAGCCTTGAACTACGCTCAACCTGATTCCTACTCGGAGATACGTAGGCAACCACATCGGTTCGGTCGTTCCACCCACAAAATGGCCCTGTTCCTTCAATCCTAGCCTTGAACTACTCTCGACCTAATTCCTACTCAGGGATACGTAGGCAACCACATCGATTCGGTCGCTCCACCCACAAAATAGCCCTTTTTCCTTCAAGCCTAGCCTTGAACTATGCTCGACCTGATTCCCACTCGGGGATACGTAGGCAACCATATCAGCTCGGTCACTCCTACAAAATAGCCCTTCTCCTTCAAGTCTTGCCTTGAACTACGCTCGACCTGATTCATTCTTAGGATACGTAGGCAGCCGCACAAGTTCGGTCGACATCATCATAATCAACCCCCCTTTCTTTCAAAGCCTTGGCCCGAACTATGTTGAACTTGATCCCCGCTCGAGGGTACGTAAGTAGACTTTAAAAAAAAAAAAGGATGGCTCGCTAGGTCAAAAATCCGAAAGGACGCCTAGGAAAAAATTAGAACTAAATCCAGAGTGAGCAATAACAAAAGAGATAAAATAGCTCACTAGGTCACTTCATTAGTGCCTAGGCAAAAGTTATGAGCATGTAAAAAGATTAAAGTCATGGTCCTTGCCTCAAGCCAGAAATCACCTTCCACACTAGGTGCAAACTTCGGCTACCCTCCTCGTTTGCCTAAATTTTACTATCTACCCTTCATACAAGGGGCAAACTTCGGTCATCTACCTAGTTTGCCCAAAAACCCCAATAAACCATCGTCCAAACTAGGGGCAAACTTCGGTCACCCACCTCGTTTGCCTATAAATTCTACTTCCTACACCTCAAACTAGGGACAAACTCCATTTGCCACACATCGATGGCAAGTTTTCAAGTCACCAAGTTGTTTTAAATTTTTTTAAAATAGAGTATCTTTTATTCTATAAGCTTAGGCACTAATTTAAAGCACATGTTGGGAGAACCAAAGAATTGATTAGATCAATAGGAACGAATTTTCAAAAATAAGATTTATCATCAAAATGCTGCCATGCCAAAATGAGGAGTGAACACAAAAGAGAAATGGTACATCATTTATGACAAAAGTACATCAAGTTTTAACAAGTCGAGCTTGTTTCATTTTGGTGTCAAATGTGTCATCCTCGTGTGTCAATGTGTTGTCGAGTCTGTCGTAGTCTCAAATAAGTGAATTGACAGTGACAAATAATGAATTTTCCAAATCAAGTTGTAAAATTCCTAATTATAAGAATAAATACAAGCAGAAGTACCAAACACCATTACTGCACCGGTCAAGGTGTCGGCATGAGCAGTGTCCAAAATTGCCAAAAGTTAACCATCATCTCCTAGAAACATAAGTCCACGAGTGGCTATTGATCTTCTTTCGCCCATGCAACATAAGTCCATAAGTGGTTATTGACCACCCTCCTCCATCAATATCAAATCCTTAACCGTCATAGATCATCTCTGTATCCTTCATCACAAATAGAATGATACCTTTACTCCCATTCACTGGATGTATTTCCTTCTTCCCTAGCAGAGTACATCTTATCTTTTCCTCTCCAGTAGAGTCGCTTCATTCCCAGAGAACTCCCATTATCCCCAGCAGACAAATAGGCTCCCGAAGGCACTAATCAGCTCTTTTGGATTGAGCCTTGAAAGAATTTGATCAACTGTGAGAGATTCAAAGATGGGTCCCAATTCTAGGTCAGTAGAATTTGATCAACCATGAGAGATTCAGAGATAGGTCCTGGCTCTCGGTCAGTAAAGTTTGATCAACCGTAAGAGATTCAGAGATGGGTCTTGGTTCTTAATTAGAAGATTTGATCAATCGTAAAAAATTCAGAGATGGGATCTTGGTTCTAGGTCAAGAATTAAAAGAAGCTTCTTAGAGAGTCCAGAAAAGATTCAGCTCCTGAAGGCCTAACCGGCTCTTTTGGATTAGGCGTTACAAAATTTGATCAATCGTGAGAGATTCAGAGATGGGTCCTGGTTCTTTATCAAAAGATTTGATCAACCGTGAGAGATTCAGAGATGGAATCTTGGTTCTAGGTCAAGAATTGAAAGAGAGATTCTTAGAGAATCCAGAAAAGAATCAGCTCCCGAAGGTCCTAAACCAGCTCTTTTGGATTGGGCATTGCAAAATTTGATCAACCGCGAGAGATTCAGAGATGGGTTCTGGTTCTCAGTCAGAAGATTTGATCAACCGTGAGAGATTCAGAGAAGGGATCTTGATTTTAGGTCAAGAATTGAAAGAAACATTCTCAGAGCGTCTGGAAAAGTATCAGCTCTCGAAGGCCCTAACCTGCTCTTCGGTCCGACCATTGCGAGATTTGATCAACTGTGAGAGATTCAGATTTGGATCCTGGTTCCTAGTGAAGAGAAACTGTTAAAGAGAGATCCCAGAAAGAGTCATTTCATCCCCAGTAGATTCAATTTAATCCCCAGCAAGCGTATTGATTCATACATCGTCAGTTCTTTTGATCACAATTAGTCCAACCATTGGTCAAATCCATGACACTCACAGTAGTTCACTGTCAACTCGATTAGTACATCGTCAGTCCAATCCATGACAATCACAATAGTTCACTATCGACTCATCATCTTGATTAGTACATCGTCAGTTCAATCCATGACAGTTACAGTAGTTTACTGTCGACTCATCATCTTGATTAGTACATCATCAGTCCAATCTATGACAGCCACAATAGTTCACTGTCAACTCGTCATCTCGATTAGTACATCGTCAGTTCTTCATATCACGGTTAGTCCAACCATTGATCCAACCCATGAAAGTCACGGTAGTTCACTGACTACTCGTCATCTCGATTCGTGCATCATTAGTTCATTAATCATCATTAGTTTATCATCACTCCCATTCAAAATATGTTGTGTTCATCGTTTTCATTCAAAATCTTGGGCTTCCGTGTTCGTCGCTTGACATCTCGGACTTTCATATCCATAACTTAACATCTTAGGGCTTCTGTGTCCGTCTCCTAATTTCTAGGCTTCCATGTCTGTTGGTTGTCTGTCAAACTTCATCTCCGATTAACATCCTCTAGGACCTCACATCCGATTCTATTCGTAAAACACAGTTTAAGAAGTTTGCCCCGAGACCCAGAGTCTTCAACACTTTGGTATCCTTATCAAGATCAACCGTTGCGTTAGAGTCAAATGAACATTAACATAACATAAGTCCACTCGGAGTGGTACACACCCATAGCATGGGCTCATGCTAGGATCAAAATACTAGGCATGATAGGACTCATGACACAATTTATATCACATCCACGCATTGCATATCATCCTCATAGCATATCATCCGCTTGTCTTGTTGTGTATGTGTGATTTGTTCCTTTGTACCCCGAACTACGTCTTGGTCTGATTGCCCTTGGGATACGTAGGCAGCTCACATAGAGCGCGACCAGTACTAGCCTTAACATCATCATTGCACCTTTTGCAACGCTTTTATCCTAAATCTATAGCCTCCAAAAAGACCTGTCTCTTCAAAGCTTTGGCACTCGCTTGCGACATGCGTTGCCTCGCAAGTTCATGCCAAAGAGGGGCAAACTGTAGACATCCCATTTTGTGGGCTATCAGATTTAGGAGACCCATAACTTAGTGGTTTACGATGATCGAAAAAGACTCAAAAGGACTCTTGGAAGTTAGTTTTATCTCTCCAAATGCTCAGAATGACCAAAATACCCCTAAAAGCCCAAAAACTCCCAAATTTAGACTGAAAATTTTGAAAACATGCTATGTCATAAAAAAAAGTACTAAAAATGAGTTTTGAAGTAAAATCAGGTGAAATCGTCAGCTCCCAGAGACCCCCGGAAGCCCGGAAGTTCCCGGAAAGTCCCCGTTGACCGATTTGACCCAAGTTTGACCAGGGTTTGACAAAAATTGTCCAAATTTTCTAAAAAGATCCAAGATCATTCTAGACCATGTGAAAAGTACTAAAAGAAATTTTTAAAAAAATCGGACGAAAATGTCAGCTCCTGGGAGCTCCCAGAGGTTCCTAGAACTTCCTAGAGATCCTTGGTTTGACCGATTTGACCTAAAAATTGACTTTGAAACTAGAGCGTCATGTTATTTGTCAAACATTTTTCATGGATACTAGAGGTCAATAGCTTTCCAATGGTATATCGCACATAATTTCTGAATTCAAAACGAATTTATTATGGATTTCTGAGTGTGAAAAAGACGATCAAATCGGCTTTTATCGCGAATACCGCAAAACTTTTAAAAGTGACCTAAATCTAAACTATTTTTTATAGAAATTAGACTCCATTACCTTTCCAATAGTATATCACAAGCTTAATTTGGATTTTGTATTCATTTTCTGTTAATTTCGGACGAAATACGGTCTTTTCGCGAATACCGAAACCTCTAGGGGCCTAAATACAAATTTCTGGGCGTATGAGGAGCAGTGCCGCGGCGGTACTGGGCCACTGCCATGGCAGCGCATGGTCAGTGTCGCGGCAGCACTAAAGCCCCGCAGAATCCATTTTTACAATTTATTTTGGGGGTGCAAATTGAATAATTGAAAGCCAAAACGACGTAGTTTCTTGTTCATATATGTTTTTGACCAATGGGAGAACTTTCAAAATTCCAAAATCACCCCCAAATAGGCCTATATAAACCCCCCTTTGCTCTTCATTTTGAGGGGGCCAAGTGCAAAGCTAAAACAAGTTGTAGAGAGGAAGAGAGATAGAGATAGGTTTAGAAGAGAGAAAGGGAGCTTCTCCCACTGATTTTTTATAAGAAAGTGAGTTCTAATCTTGTTTCATGCCATTACTTCTCTTTTACTTCACATTCAAATCCTCTCCAACCACCATTCTTGAACAATCTTGAGTTAGGAAGCTACTTCTATGTCCAAATGTCAGTATCTATGAGTGAAACACCAAGCTACAAGTCCAAAATCACATTGATTATCATCTATTGATTTTTATTATTTGCTTGTTTATATAAATGTTTATCTCTCCTTACCTCATTTCTTATTTATTTTTCTTTATTTACTTACTAGTTCATCATCATCTAGATGATGACATAGTGTTTGAGGTTAGTGAATCCTTATGGATAGTAGCTCTTGACCTCAAAAACATGTTTGATAGATGATGATTCCAACTTCAATACTTCCAAAGTATTCTTGAAGTTATGCTCAATGAAAACAAATCTCTCCAACAATCTTAGAAGTTCTTGACTTGAGTTTGATGTTGGTTTCCTAAGTGGTTTTAATCCCCTTTTAGTGCTAGAAATGTGTTTTCAAAACCACTATTTCAAAACCCCTCTAAAATCCCAATATTTGGATTCCAATAAATAAACCTTGTTTTCTCAAGAAATCATCAAAACAGTGAATGATCTGAGTTCAAAGATTTCTCTAGAACTCAATACTCAATGTATGGATGCAAGACCACTTGGAAAGTCTTCCTAACTCATTAGAGAACACCCAAGATTTTTGGTTTGGTTTGGAAACACATGGAAGGGTTCCATTTTGACCCAAACATTCCTTCCAGACATTCTATTTTTGCTGTCACAGCAGCTTGGTTGAATTTCAAATTGTTTTCCAGAAAACTTTTCCAAAAGGGGTGCTCCCAACTAATTTTTCCCTTGAACTTCAGTGTCTTAGGGAACTTGCTGTATAATATGGGCCTCTAGATGTTTTGTTTTCATTTTCTAAAATTTTTTGACATTTCAGTTGATAGTACAGACTCTATTTCTGAGTAACATCTTTTGTTTATATGATTTCTCTCAATCTATAATAGTTATTCTAGATTGGATTTTGTTATGTGTTCTAGACACAATGAGGATGATCTCCCTAAAAAATCATGCACTAAAAACATTTCTAACCCCACTTGTCCATTTTCACAAGATCAACTCACTGTTCTGTCCACTATTCACAGCAAGCATACTTTTACTTTCATTCCTTGATTTGATGCTCACATGCACTCTAAATTAGTTCATATCTTAGGAAGTAGTCCATACTACATTTGTACATATCCTATGATGATTTCCTTCATGCATTCATGCATATTTTAGGCTTCTAAGTCACTTTAGGAAGTTCATGTACACAAACAGACTACAACCCTTTGCACATTCTAGGATCATACATTACATCCATGCAAGATTTGGGGGCTTTTGTGACTCCTAATCTAAAAAGATTATAAGGAATGAATTGGATCATACGTCCATGCTTCCCCTCGATCTAATCATCATTTCTCATTGTCACGCCCCGGAGTAAGCCAAAAATAGGGAAAATAAAAATTTTCCTTTATGGGTCCGTAGACACGTGACTAGTTTGTTAACCGTTCTGTCCTTCTAACTTCGCACCATAAAAATCATAAGGGAATGCTAGAACATAAGCATAATCTAAACTTATCAGAGTATAAATACAGCGGCGGAAATTAAACAGGGATTACAATAACTTCAATCTTAATACAAGAGGCCATACTAAACAATTTACAAAATCTTAAAACTTGAGGAACTGCCTATCAGGTCTTGAGCAAGGCTTTATCCTCCTTGGCTCCACGGTACAGCATCCTGAACTCTTCTATCTATCTCCAAACCTGCAACACTCTGGGCATACGAATGCCCAGGGCGTAACATGCCGTCAGCCTTGGAACAAGGCTGAGTGAGAGTCTCAACCGCACAATAATCAATAGATACAACACATCTCTCAACTCACGTCATAGTTTAGTACTTTAAAGCATGGTTATTCTCTTATCAAAAGACGCATTCTCACCACGGGCATAATAGAGGTCTCAACGAGAAAGGTAAACAGATAAATATAACATCATAGAATGCATTTTCCTTATTACAAACTCGGGCGTGCCAATGCATGATCAATAAGACTCGTTCCCAACTCTTTTCAAAGACACTTGCTTTTAAAACAGATATTTTCAAAACCATTTTATTTTAAAACCAAAACTTTCCAACACCAAATCATTTGAAACTAAATTCTCTTTCTCATTAACTCAATCTCATCATTCGCTTTCTCTTTCTCATCTACTTGACAACACGCGGTATATCAAGGATGACAACATGCTATCATAACCAATTCATACTCATTCCCTTGATAGGCCACCGGACGTCTTCACGGCGCACACTATCTGTAAACAATGAAACTGGCACATGGGACATCTTCAACCATGTGTATACTCTCACCGGTCGTCTACACGGCTGAGAAATATATTAGAGCACTAGCCGGATGTATTCAACGATACATGGGACGTCTTCAACCACGTATGCGCATCACCGGACGTCTTCAACGGCGAGAGGCGCGCTAGGAACCCTAACCGTTCATGTCCACCCGGCTCGTCAGCCGTTGATCCATAGGATCCAGAAATCACATCTCATCTCATTCACATTCTCATCAAACACTTCTCTTTCTCGTACATGACGCATGCTGACACATGTCATGAAATGCACGTGTGTCCATCATCGATACTCATATGCAATTCTACTTTTATTCCTCTTTATTATTAACATGGCATGCGTTATTTATTCAGTCAACAACATCGTAAAACGTGCATTTAACACATAGCAGCAGAAACGTAACATATAGAGCATGGATCATATAACATGGATTTGATACCGATGAACATATAGATAAAACCCTTGACATGCTCACGTATGCGATAGCACTACCATAACATGCTTTTAAACATCTTATAATTAACGGCAAAACACTTGACATCATAAATCAGCTCATTACTTATACAGGATATCATACATGTGACTTTAATCATCTTATATTAGTCATAATAGGATTAGAGTGAGGTTAGGAAACTCACCTCGAGTCGCCGCTCCTCGAAACGCAGATAAACGTCAAGTTCTACAACAATAAACGGAATAAACAGAAGTAATGTATGAGTACAACTATAGGGGCAAAATGGTAATTTTACCAAATGAGGTCATAAACCTCAAGGTAGTGATCTACGTGTCATTCTAAGTCCAACGCCATTGACTAGACTCAAATCGGAGTCCGTCGCGTTTTTCGAGGTAATATGCGGGGCTTACTACACTAATGCAGGTCCTAAAAGACAGGCTGTATTTTCGACCGAGTCGAAAAGTCACCAAACTTTACGGGAATGTTCTAGACATTATTCTAAGACTCTGGGAACTGACCGCATAATTTTCGGAGTTCTAGATTATTTATTATGAATTATTAAAGATAATATATGCCAGAAAATACCCGAAACGGGATTTAAATATGTAATTATAATTATACAGAGAAATCAGTACTTAGAAGTATTTTTATTAAATACTAGATATTAAAATACACTACCAGTATTTATTTCATAATTTTCGGAGCTCGTTTGGTATTTTTAATAATTAATATACTCATAAAATAGCTCCTTATTAATTATTAAAAATACTGGACTATAATATTATGGCTTTATAATTTACACTATATAATAAAATAGTCCCTGGGTCATTACCCTATTTTTCTAGAATTTATAAATACACGTAGGTATTTATTAACTATTTAAAATCATATAAAACTAATATTTATTATTTATTTTTAACCATATAAATAATAAATATACAATATATATAATATAATAATGATATATAGAATATTAAAATAATATTCTATAATATTAAAACCTTAATGGTTTAATTATAATCCATATGCAATTACTAAAATAATTTAAATCAATTTAAACTACTTAATATTAATAATAATAATAATAAGAATAATAATAATAATAATATAAATATTCTCAGACCCGACGGGTCAACCCGAACCGACCCGATCTAAATGGGTTACCCGAATAGACTCACAAGATAACCCAAAGACGCAATCCGATGGGTCAGACCCGACCCGACCGAAACCCAAACGGGCTACCCATATATACTCACAACTAAACCCAACCCATTTACCCAAACCCTAACCAAACCCGGACCACAGCCTAACCCATTCCCAGACACAACACAACCCAACCCGCTAGCCCGAACCCTAATCAGACCCGGACTTAAACCCTGACCCAACTACAGACACACACCAGCCCGCCCCAACTACCCGAACCCGACCTAAACTAGACCCGGCGTCAAAACGACGCCGTTCCACTTAAAGGGACCCGTGGGTTTTTAAACCCGACCCTAACCCGAGACCCTAATCCACTTCTACTCACAACCTGGCCCGCCCCATTAACCCGCATCCAACCCGACGTCAAAACGACGTCGTCCCACTAAAGGGGACCCGTGGGTTTATTTTAACCCGGCCCGCTACCCAGTTCTACACACATCCTAACCCACTCAAGACCCGACCCGAGTCCGGGTCTTATAACCCGAACCCAAACAGGTCACCTTCATCTTCTCCGGCGATGCATGGCCGCCGGAAAGTCGGGGCTCGCCGGAGATTCTTCAATCCTTCATATCTCTCTCGTCTCTCAATCAAAATACCTCCTTCCAACGCCAAAATGATCGATTCTCTTTCCTCTACAACATAGTATAAGCTAGAGATCTGGTTTATTCGTTTGATCCTCCTACCAAGTGATTATCGTTTCGGCCATTAAAGGGAATAATGGCCTGCATGGCCGATCAAACATTACCCAAATCAAAAACTGCTGTAAGGGGGCCTATCTGGGTTCACTAGGGTCAGTTTGGTAAAGTAAAATGGGGTTTTTGGTCAATGTTTCAAAATCAAGCTCCAAATGGGTTTTCATGGTCGCCGGAGTTCATGCAGAGCCTTAGGCTCTGTTTGGGAGCTTGCATGTAGGTCTGGGGGTGTCTAAGGGACATGCAGAGGCTCAAAATGAAATGAGGGGGTGGGGTTTTACCTCAGGGGCTCAGATCTTTCTCTTCTACTTCGGTTTCTTCTTTCTTCTCCGATCAACTCTCCTCTCTCCCTCCGGCGTCTCTATTCTCTCTCTCTAGTCTTCTGCGTGTGTGTGTGGGTGTAGATAGAGGTGGTATGGAGAGGGGTGAGGCAGAGATGATGTAGAGGGGGAGGTGTGTGTGTAAACCGAGGATGAGGGAGGGTGTGTTCTCTCTTAAGCTCTCTCTCATTCTCGGGCACTCTCTCTCTCTCTAAGAATCTGTATAAAACAGATTGTGGGGTGAAATGGTGGGAAGGGGGTGCATTATATAGAGGGAAGGTGAGGGAGGTTTGATTATGTGCTATAGGTGCACTAATGCATACTTAGGTATGTGTGTTCGTGTGTTCAAGGGTAGATTAAGGGTGGGGTCCACATGACCGTCAAGTGGTGGTGTGGGTCCCACTCTCAGGTTAAGTATCTTATGGCATGTGTCAGTGCTTCCAATAGATAAGCATTACTTGTGAAATGAGTCACAATTGTAACTTGTACAGGTAGGGCTGTGTACTGGTTTCTATTTAAGTCATCTATATTTCTAACTATGAAACTACACACGTTGAGTTTACGTCTATTCTAATAAACACTAGATTATAGTCGTCGTCAAGACGATACTTAAGGATCCTCGTAAGGACTCTTAATGGATCTTCTGTAACCGTGCTATGGTGACGTCACTATTTTAAATTCCTACGTGGAATTTCTCGGGAAATTCAAGGTGCTACATTCTACCCACCTTATTAAGGATTTCGTCCTCGAAATCAAGAGTTTGCTAAGTCTTAAAGGGTACCAATCCCTATCCAATAGGTTAGTCGTTCCATACCAACTCAGGCGCTCTTATCAATCTAAATGGTCTTCCTGACCATAAGTTGTTGTCCACTGCTCCTGGGTCTGATTTCTATGGAATACATCAGCTCCTTCTCACAATTTCTCTTGAATGTCTCCAATCATCTTGTAATATCATTTCCATATAGAGTTCAGTATTCTAGCAGTGGGCATGGTACCTTCAGTCTTCCATTCTGTTCAGTGCTGGAATTGATTCCCTGATCTGCGTGTTCTCTTTCTGGATATTTGTGGTGGTGGAGCATTGTTCTGAACTTCTTGTTCGGGACAAACTTTGCGTACATGCCCAGTCTTTCCACAATTGAAACACCGTACTTGTTTCCCGGTGAGTTGTCTCGGTGCTGTGCATTCTTTGGAGTGGTGTCCAAGTGTTCCGCAGTTGTAGCAGATATCACGTTGCTTTACATGTGTCTGAACGGCTGTCTGGCTAACTCTTCTGTCACTGATTTGCTGTCTCTTGTTATGGTTCTGAGTGCGCTCAGAGTTTCCTCTGGTGATTACAGACTGCATTCGAGCGGTTGCTCGTGACACTTGATTGCCTCTTCGACTTCCTCTTGGGTTGGTTGTCTGAAACCAGTTATCTTTTTCTCCTCGTGGGTGGCTTTCTAGTTTCTTGCTGTTCAGAGCTATATTCTCTAGTTGTGTGGCTAATTCGACCATTTCTTCGAACGGTTGGTCAAGGTATACTGCTGCTGTCTTTTGAATATCTGGATTTAGTCCTCCGTAATATTGTAGTGTCTTATTTTGCTGAGTATCTACCATGAAGGGAGCAAATCGTGATAGTCTCTCAAATTTTGACGTGTATTCTTGCACCGTCATGTCGCCTTGAACTAACTCTATGAATTCCATTTTCTTCTTGTTTCTTTCTGTTCTTGGGAAGTACTTTGCTAGAAATTTTGTTTTGAATTCTTCCCATGTCATTCTTCTTGTAACATCCTCGCCCACTGTAGCTTCAACAGATTCCCACCAGTCTGCTGCTGAATACGTCAATTGGAAAACAGCCAAGCGTCTTTTCTCCGTCTCGTTGCATTCGAGGGCTTGAAACATTCGTTCCATATCACGAAGCCATTGCTCAGCTTCCCATGCTTCTGTCATTCCAGTGAAAGTTCCTGGTTTAAGTGCACGGAATCTCTCAAGCAGTTTATCTCCTGTCTGACGAGTATTTCCGTTGTTGATGACGCGGTCCAGGTGATTACTTGCTTGTTCCACGCGTCGGACAAGGGCTCCTATCAATCCAGTGGGATCTACTGCTGGAGGTATCACATTTGTTGGTCCGTTGGATGAATTCTGAGTATTCCGTTTTCTCTTAACCATAGTGTATGCTAGCAAGGGTTATACCTACGAGTTAACACCTATTTGGTCAATACCTTATCTTATCTTGTCTGATCATATGACAAGTAACAATATTGAGTTAACAGAGATTTCTAGCATATAACGATCATCACAACTACTACTAGGATTAAGGGTAAGGCATCCTTATCCTTGGTCTTTCTAGACTCTAGGTTGAACTGACTGTTCTGAGATATATCTCAGGAAGTTCGTCAGTGCCTAAAACATCTATCGACTAATGGTCACACCTATATTCTTATTAGCAATAACATATAAGAGGTAAAAGTAGCAATTAGTTAAAAGTAAGAAATCATCTCATCCATACAATTATAGCTAAGTTAAGTCAGAAACAACTACTACTGATCCGAGAATAAAAGGGGTACAACAACAGTACGAATACTAGTTCTACAAACCTGGAGTACAACAAAAGAAGTGGAACAATTAAAAACATAGATGAACTAGCTGAGGATCCATCCTCCATCTCTCTCAACATCAGAGTCAGAGGTCACTTCTCCTAAGTCACTGGATGGTGGAAAGTCAATCGGAGGGATACCAACAAATGCATCCCAGGCTGGCTCTAGGGGCCAATCAGGGTCCTCTATCATCTCAGGTTCCGCTAGTGGTTCTTCATCTGGATCATCATCTGAATCATCGTCATCGTCAGAACCTGCAGGGGTAACAAAGTGTACTACGTCTTCTGGTGGCTCGTCCTGGTCATAGATTGCAAGGTTTCCAAGGGCATGGGGAATCTCCTCCATCTCCGCGGACAGTAAACGCGGTGCTACTACTCTGTGATACGCTATCTCTGGAACAGGTCTCTCACGGGAGAAACAGCGTGTCCATCTCCTTAAACTCTGGCGGACTATTTGTCTGATGACGTTGCTAACATATCCCAATCCTCTAGGAGCAAACTGTCTCTCTAAGGTAACTCTGTACTGTCCATCCTCAGCATCGTGCTCTATCTCGTACTCCATGCTAGCCTGCCCAACACAGAAAACTAACTTAGTACTGGTGCCAATTAAAGGAATATCTTATTATTTTATAGTAATAAGGGGGTACCTTTCTTAATTCTATCTAATCCTTGAGTTACTATCAATTGTTCCAAACCTGACTCTCTGATCCTATAATAGTTCTTGCTTTTACATTTATTACACTAGTGACTTTTATGGGTCAACTTATTGCGGGGATTTCTCAGTCATTCTCATAGACTAAGAGTATACAAGTTTAAATAAATTACTAATGACAAGCAAGCAATACATCCATGTTGAACATATATATATCAAGTTAAAGATAACATCCATAGATAGATTTAAACATAGTGCAACATAGTTACAAAAACATTTACATTAGAGAGTGCGTACGCTAAGTACGTACATAGTGGGGAATAGTGCCAACAACATATACATGAAAGGCGTACACGTTACTACTACTACGTGTTACATGCCTGAGTACAGATATATACACAAAAGATGGACTGACAGTCCTATTACATAGTCCTTAATCTTCCAGATCCTAGATCTTCGACTTTCCCTTCTCAGCTATGTCTTTCTTGGGTGGTTTCTTGCCTGAATTCTTAGTTGGGTCAGCATTGACTGAGGAATCAGCATCCTCCACAGAGATGGTCTCCTTTGCCGGAACTCCTTCATCATCATCCTCCTCCCTATCAGTCCCCATGACTGACTCAACAGTCAAGGGTGTATCAGCTATGGACTCCTCTGGCACTGGGGGTGGCATAGCAGAAGATGGTCCTACGGGTCCTGGTGGGGATGTTAGCTTAACTCGATAAGTCATGACTCGGAGGGTATAGCTGTCATGAGTCATCTCAGCAGCTTCCTGATGAACAAGTCTAAGGGTGTTTTCTCGATAATATGCCTCTCTCTGCAGAATCTCTGGGTCCTCAATCCCCAACACATGTACATCATGCCACATATTTTCCTCCAAATGTAGCTGAGCACTCCGTCGGATCCTTTGTCGGTACAATACTGGGTATGCAGGCTCTATACGATCTGGATAAACCCAATGTCCTCCAAACCCGTCGTGGACATAGAATGGTTCCATGCTAACCTGTCCAATGTAAACTATCATAGGGTTAGCATCTTCATAAGTAGGGAAAAGATCTAATGGTTTATAACTTAGAGTGCATAGGACAAACGGTAAATGCCTAACCTAGGCTCTGATACCACTAAAACCCTGTCACGCCCCGGAGTAAGCCAAAAATAGGGAAAATAAAAATTTTCCTTTATGGGTCCGTAGACACGTGACTAGTTTGTTAACCGTTCTGTCCTTCTAACTTCGCACCATAAAAATCATAAGGGAATGCTAGAACATAAGCATAATCTAAACTTATCAGAGTATAAATACAGCGGCGGAAATTAAACAGGGATTACAATAACTTCAATCTTAATACAAGAGGCCATACTAAACAATTTACAAAATCTTAAAACTTGAGGAACTGCCTATCAGGTCTTGAGCAAGGCTTTATCCTCCTTGGCTCCACGGTACAGCATCCTGAACTCTTCTATCTATCTCCAAACCTGCAACACTCTGGGCATACGAATGCCCAGGGCGTAACATGCCGTCAGCCTTGGAACAAGGCTGAGTGAGAGTCTCAACCGCACAATAATCAATAGATACAACACATCTCTCAACTCACGTCATAGTTTAGTACTTTAAAGCATGGTTATTCTCTTATCAAAAGACGCATTCTCACCACGGGCATAATAGAGGTCTCAACGAGAAAGGTAAACAGATAAATATAACATCATAGAATGCATTTTCCTTATTACAAACTCGTGCGTGCCAATGCATGATCAATAAGACTCGTTCCCAACTCTTTTCAAAGACACTTGCTTTTAAAACAGATATTTTCAAAACCATTTTATTTTAAAACCAAAACTTTCCAACACCAAATCATTTGAAACTAAATTCTCTTTCTCATTAACTCAATCTCATCATTCGCTTTCTCTTTCTCATCTACTTGACAACACGCGGTATATCAAGGATGACAACATGCTATCATAACCAATTCATACTCATTCCCTTGATAGGCCACCGGACGTCTTCACGGCGCACACTATCTGTAAACAATGAAACTGGCACATGGGACGTCTTCAACCATGTGTATACTCTCACCGGTCGTCTACACGGCTGAGAAATATATTAGAGCACTAGCCGGATGTATTCAACGATACATGGGACGTCTTCAACCACGTATGCGCATCACCGGACGTCTTCAACGGCGAGAGGCGCGCTAGGAACCCTAACCGTTCATGTCCACCCGGCTCGTCAGCCGTTGATCCATAGGATCCAGAAATCACATCTCATCTCATTCACATTCTCATCAAACACTTCTCTTTCTCGTACATGACGCATGCTGACACATGTCATGAAATGCACGTGTGTCCATCATCGATACTCATATGCAATTCTACTTTTATTCCTCTTTATTATTAACATGGCATGCGTTATTTATTCAGTCAACAACATCGTAAAACGTGCATTTAACACATAGCAGCAGAAACGTAACATATAGAGCATGGATCATATAACATGGATTTGATACCGATGAACATATAGATAAAACCCTTGACATGCTCACGTATGCGATAGCACTACCATAACATGCTTTTAAACATCTTATAATTAACGGCAAAACACTTGACATCATAAATCAGCTCATTACTTATACAGGATATCATACATGTGACTTTAATCATCTTATATTAGTCATAATAGGATTAGAGTGAGGTTAGGAAACTCACCTCGAGTCGCCGCTCCTCGAAACGCAGATAAACGTCAAGTTCTACAACAATAAACGGAATAAACAGAAGTAATGTATGAGTACAACTATAGGGGCAAAATGGTAATTTTACCAAATGAGGTCATAAACCTCAAGGTAGTGATCTACGTGTCATTCTAAGTCCAACGCCATTGACTAGACTCAAATCGGAGTCCGTCGCGTTTTTCGAGGTAATATGCGGGGCTTACTACACTAATGCAGGCCCTAAAAGACAGGCTGTATTTTCGACCGAGTCGAAAAGTCACCAAACTTTACGGGAATGTTCTAGACATTATTCTAAGACTCTGGGAACTGACCGCATAATTTTCGGAGTTCTAGATTATTTATTATGAATTATTAAAGATAATATATGCCAGAAAATACCCGAAACGGGATTTAAATATGTAATTATAATTATACAGAGAAATCAGTACTTAGAAGTATTTTTATTAAATACTAGATATTAAAATACACTACCAGTATTTATTTCATAATTTTCGGAGCTCGTTTGGTATTTTTAATAATTAATATACTCATAAAATAGCTCCTTATTAATTATTAAAAATACTGGACTATAATATTATGGCTTTATAATTTACACTATATAATAAAATAGTCCCTGGGTCATTACCCTATTTTTCTAGAATTTATAAATACACGTAGGTATTTATTAACTATTTAAAATCATATAAAACTAATATTTATTATTTATTTTTAACCATATAAATAATAAATATACAATATATATAATATAATAATGATATATAGAATATTAAAATAATATTCTATAATATTAAAACCTTAATGGTTTAATTATAATCCATATGCAATTACTAAAATAATTTAAATCAATTTAAACTACTTAATATTAATAATAATAATAATAAGAATAATAATAATAATAATAATAATATTCTCAGACCCGACGGGTCAACCCGAACCGACCCGATCTAAATGGGTTACCCGAATAGACTCACAAGATAACCCAAAGACGCAATCCGATGGGTCAGACCCGACCCGACCGAAACCCAAACGGGCTACCCATATATACTCACAACTAAACCCAACCCATTTACCCAAACCCTAACCAAACCCGGACCACAGCCTAACCCATTCCCAGACACAACACAACCCAACCCGCTAGCCCGAACCCTAATCAGACCCGGACTTAAACCCTGACCCAACTACAGACACACACCAGCCCGCCCCAACTACCCGAACCCGACCTAAACTAGACCCGGCGTCAAAACGACGCCGTTCCACTTAAAGGGACCCCTGGGTTTTTAAACCCGACCCTAACCCGAGACCCTAATCCACTTCTACTCACAACCTGGCCCGCCCCATTAACCCGCATCCAACCCGACGTCAAAACGACGTCGTCCCACTAAAGGGGACCCGTGGGTTTATTTTAACCCGGCCCGCTACCCAGTTCTACACACATCCTAACCCACTCAAGACCCGACCCGAGTCCGGGTCTTATAACCCGAACCCAAACGGGTCACCTTCATCTTCTCCGGCGATGCATGGCCGCCGGAAAGTCGGGGCTCGCCGGAGATTCTTCAATCCTTCATATCTCTCTCGTCTCTCAATCAAAATACATCCTTCCAACGCCAAAATGATCGATTCTCTTTCCTCTACAACATAGTATAAGCTAGAGATCTGGTTTATTCGTTTGATCCTCCTACCAAGTGATTATCGTTTCGGCCATTAAAGGGAATAATGGCCTGCATGGCCGATCAAACATTACCCAAATCAAAAACTGCTGTAAGGGGGCCTATCTGGGTTCACTAGGGTCAGTTTGGTAAAGTAAAATGGGGTTTTTGGTCAATGTTTCAAAATCAAGCTCCAAATGGGTTTTCATGGTCGCCGGAGTTCATGCAGAGCCTTAGGCTCTGTTTGGGAGCTTGCATGTAGGTCTGGGGGTGTCTAAGGGACATGCAGAGGCTCAAAATGAAATGAGGGGGTGGGGTTTTATCTCAGGGGCTCAGATCTTTCTCTTCTACTTCGGTTTCTTCTTTCTTCTCCGATCAACTTGTAGGAAAAACAGGTTTAAAATTAAATCTAAACGCGCAGCGGAAAACAAAGTTCAAAACTTTTATTGGTAGCCTTGGATCTACTACTTATTAACTCTATAGATGCGCATAACAAGATGGAGAAGATTCTATACCTTAGGTCTTGAACCCAATTCTGATTTTTGTCCTTCTCCTTGTGTGTGCAGCAGCAACCTCTAGGAAATCTTCACCCTTATGTCTCCTCGAATGCTCCCAGAGTGGCTAGGGTTGGTGGGAACCCTAATAGTGAGAATAGGGAAGGTTTGGGAACTCTAAACAGGTTCTGCAGCAACTGGTACGTCAAAACGACGAACTTCTAATTTCTGGACGTAGCTGCCCTATTTATAGATTCCCAGAACCGACCTAACTTTCGATCGATCGAAGTGACTTCGATCGATCAAACTGTCGATCGATCGAACCTCGTTCGATCGATCGAACCTGTCTAGACTTCGATCGATCGAACCAGTCTTGACAGCATTCTCATTTGCCTTTCCAAGCATTCTGGCGGAGATAAGAGTGGGACCTCCTAGGTTCTTAATTACTGGCTCCGATTAATTATTATTCCATCTAGTCAGTACTCTTGACTAAGGAATCAATAATTAATCAATTATCATTAATGCCACTATAAAATGATAATTGCACTCCAGTGCATAAGAACATAATCACACATACATAAGTGATTGCTAGACTTGTATAATATGATACGCATGTCCCTCTACCAGGCAGTATTCGTATCTATCATTGGGATGTATGTCTTAAGATACTGTCGACCCAATAGATAGTACATCTTATATTCCTCAAGTATCATTCACTACTCTTGGATTACTAAACATGTCAACAACAACACTTTGTTGACAAGGCTGGCCAGCTCTCAGTAATCACTCCTAGTGACATTCTCGAGGGAATACTTACTCTTCGTTTTATTGAAGAGGGTAGAATTCCATCTTGACAATATATGTTCCCAACGTTGCATACTTGATTTACCCAAGATACCCAGGTGTTGATCTTGCAAGACCTCACTGATTGGTAAGTCAAAGCAACCAAGCATACAACTTGCGTCCATAACTGTCTCAGGATTAAGGACATGTATCCCTATACAAGTTTTGAGTTCCTATTGACGGTGACAGCGTTTAGGTGTCAATAGGTTTAACTCAGGTCCGTCAATGCACCGAGTGCACTAGCATATTAACCAAGAGTCAAAGACTCTTATGAATGAGATTCATCATTCTACCCCGTAGACGTTAATCATGCTACAGTGTATACCTGATAAGTTATCCAGACTTATCATCCACTGTGACTTATTTGAAACAACAAGGATTTGTGATTCATATCTCACATGTGTAATCACATACACAAATGAACCACATACAATGTTGTTTAAGGATTCCAGTCTAATATTCATCTCATGAACTAACATGCATAAATGCATTATGATATTCCATTGTCCAACTAACTGGTTTGAGGGCATATTCCCAACAAACTCCCACTTGCACTCATAACCATATAGCGTTAGTACTAACACTAGCATAGTCTCTGTGACTTGTCAAAATCCTTAACCCGTAAGGTTTTGCATAGGGACTGATGATCATCGACTGAAACAATCCATAGTAAAACATCTTCATGTTATACTATATCCCTAGACAAAAGACGTCACATGACATGTATCCAGTAAAGCTAATTTGAACATTGTCCAAAACACCATCACCCTGCATATATCCGCTAGTTCTTTCTCAAGCCCTAGAGAATATATACTTTATGATAGTTCAGAAAACTGAACATTCATTTGGACTGATATCTGTGAACAACCTCAACGGTATAACTGATATCCATACCTAACATCACATACAAAGTTTATCAATAGCGAAGGCTTATGATATACCTTTCATGTGATCTCTTTCATCTTGTATCCCTAGATACAAATCTTGAAAGAGCAATAGGTTATGTTCAAAGGTGAAAAACCTTTATCGAAACGTTCCACGTTGAATCTAGCCAGCAACTTTATGATATAGAAGTTTGAGACAATCTCATTATCTTAACTTTCTGATCTTGAATGAGCAAAAATCATAAGATTATAGCTCGCCTCACCGAGATCATAAATATCAAGTATACTGTAGAAACTTAACCTTAATCATTGATGATACTACTTTAACATATCGCAATGATAAAGATGTCATCAATATATGGAACCATAATCACCACCACACTTCCTTTGCGCAAGGATCCTTTCATCCACTTAAGCTACATCCACACTTTAGATGAATCCAAAGTATTTTGACCAATATGTCAAAACAGATGTCCTTATCTCTGGATGATTGCTTTAGTCCATAGACTTATGCAAATCACATACCAGAGCTTCCTTATCACAAAACTTCAATGCACCAGGGAATTTCAACAATGTTGAGAATTCTCCCACTGCAATGAAGTACCAATGTAGGAATGGATGAAGAGGTAGTAGATTTTAGTTCTAGATGATTTATAGATTGCTTTAAGATATAAATTACTTTACTCTTTTATATTATCTTTCCTTTGCAAAATTTGGTCTCCAACCAACTTTTGTTTTCTCTGGAAACACTAAAAAAAATATTATACTTCTAATCTAGATTCAAAAGGCTCATCATTTCTTTACACCAAAGTGCTAGACATCCTTATCCAAAGTTACCATGAGAAAGAAGTCGCATTCTTTTCACAACTTTGGGGATATCTATCGAAAAGATTTTTCTTTTGAATAAGATCCAGTATATACATTGTAGTTCCATCGAGAAAAACAAGGAATAGTAGTAACTCTAAATAACTCATCCCATGACCCAGTCATATCTAAAAGAAGATAGTTCCTTCTACCTGCTACACCATCCCGTGGAGGCGCACTAGGTGTAGACTGTCGAGAAAGAATCTCATTCTTATCTCCTTTGGACAATAAATACATTAGATAGATACTCACCATTTTGATCAAATCAAAAGGCAACGATATTCTTTTACCAATCACTCTTCATTCCAAAACTTTTGAATTTCTTCAAAATTGAGGATGAAGATGCAATAAGTAAATGTATATCAGTATCCAAAGTAGCCGAAACTACTTTTCAACTCTAATGTTTATTGCCCTACAGACATGAGTATGTCCTAATTCTAATCAGTCCTTGGTCGTGTGATTTTCAAAAGAAAAGTCACCTGATCATATTAGCCTCTAAATAGGATTGACAAACAGGTAGTGGTTTCAACAACCAAAAGAGTTTTAGGATCCAATCCTTTACTCCCCATTTATCCTATTTAGATTAAATATGTTCTAACCTCAAAACCAAAAAGTCATAGAATTAGTTGAGGGTGCTATCCTTTTAGATGGTAAAATACCCATGAGTCATTTAAATACTACATTAGATAATATATGAGAAACAAGAGTAAATTGGTGAGATACTTGCTTGACAAGTTATTTAGATCACATAAAAGAACGCTTTCTTTTAATCAAGAATTTCAGTACCAAAATCAAAAGAATAAATATTATTCATTAATTCAAAACTGAAATCCATCTAATAACTCCAAAGTTTTATTACAATATAAAACTATTAATCTAATAGCAACTCTTGCATCAGATCCCAAAAGGCAATCAAGATCTTCTAATCACTGCACATTCTTATTTTCCAATTCCCTGCAACAATTACAGATATAATTTAGAAAATATAGAATTAGTGCCCATAGTAGTTGAAGTATCAGTTTTTCAACTTACTTCAAAAACTAGTGAAAGGATCGTACCTTGCCTTTTGGCAGTCAAGTATTCCATACAGTTCCTTTTCCAATGCCCTCTCATGCCACAATGGAAACACTTTCCTTTTGGCACGGCACCAGCCTTTCCCTTTCCAAGTCTTGCCTTCTTCCCAACAGTTGGCTTAGGCTCACCTATCCTTGAGTCTTGCTTCTCCTTCTCTGAACTTATGCTCTTAGGCTTAGTTCCAGAAGATGAAGCCATTCCAATGTTCTGAACATTTGACTCCTCTTTGACTATATCCATCGTTGCCTCAAGAGAGCTCATCAACTCACTTGTTGAAAAAACTGTTTTACTCATTTTAAAAACCTTTTTAAATTGAGTGAATGATGAAGGCAACGAATGCAAGATTATGTCAACTTGAGTCTCACCATCAATGTCGGAACCAAGAACTTCCATTACTTTGAAATAAGTAATCATTTTAAAAACATGCTCTCTTATTGAAGTTCCTTCCAACATTCTGGTGTCCATGACTAACTCCAAGGCTCTAAGCCTTGCAGTACGGCTCAGATCCCCAAACATCTCCTCGAGGTTCAATATTATAGCACGGGCAGTGTTCAAAGGTTGATGTTGCTGCTTCAACACATCAGACAAAGAGTCTAAGATGCTAGAGCGAGCTATACCATCAAATCTTATCCACTGCCAATATTGATCCGCAAGATCAGTTGGGGTGTCATGGTATGGAATAGGTGGACAGGGAATGGTAAGAACGTATTTACATCCATTAGCAGTTAACAATTCATCCAGTTCCAGTTTCCATTCAACGTAGTTATTTCCAATTAGCTTATTCTGGATCATGGATATAGCAAGTGGGCTAGACATTATGAATCTGAAATACAAATAATGTAACAGATTTATAATATGGAAATCATGAATATGACAATTTATATGATACATTGGAATTCCCTTAACCAACTCATTAATTGTCTTCAGGATGTCAAGCCTATGAAATTAAGTCTCCGTGTGGCGATCATAACCTCATAGCCTGATTGGGAAACCCATCATGAATGTCATGCAACTCTTACAAAACAATTCATGACTCCTGAACTTTTGGTCTCTAAGTTTCTGGATAATGCTCCGTGTAGAATCCCTTACCCATAGCTTAGCTAGTGTTTACCATTAACTAGAATCCAATGACAACCGCCTCAAGTAGTGCCTCAGTGTAGTGGTCACCCTCTAACGCGTCTCATTGATTCTATCCAAAGGAAGTTCATATCTAGTAACCAATGAATAGTCTATCCTCCGTATGGAATGATCACCCATGGCTGGGTGACACAGAATATACTACCCACCTTACAACGAACCGTTTATGGAAGACCGTGGGAGTTATAAAATAAGTCCCTCTCCCACTAGATTTTTATAAGAAGTTCATATCTAGTAATCAATAAGAAATACCCTCCGTATGGAATGATCACCCATGGCTGGGTGACACAGAGTAATTCTCATACTTACAATGAACTAATAGGAATTTTTCAATTTGATCAAAAAATTTCTTCACATTGCCCATAAACATCAAGTGTTTGCTAATGTGTTGGAAAAAAGGTTTTTGAATTTCATTTTAGAAAACCTGTTTTACGTGCATGCAAGTAGTAACAATATATAAAATTCCAATCACAACTAAGCACATAAAACAAAAACTAAAATGAAATAAAAGCATTCAACAATGCCTCTATCTCCCATGACTCTATCTCCATAGAACCTTCTTCTTGGTTTGATTGCCTCCGACTCCATCTTCATGGACAACGGCTTGCTCCTCCATCTTCATGGATTTTCTAATTCTATTACATTGGTCCTATACTTCTCTCGAAGCTTACAATTTATCTAGAAATAGAAATAACAACAATAAAATAAAAAGGCTAGGGAAACCGGTGCGACTTTCCTTTTCATAGGATTGAAGTCGCAGCGCCCTTTACATAAGCCTTAAATCCAAACCAACAATTAAATACAAAATTTAAAAGTCTTGGTGCCATGGGAGATAGCGGACTAAGCTTGCTGCAAAAGGGTTAGTCACACGCACAACCACGCATATATATAACAAATATATGTACCATTGGAACCCCTAATTGATTCACACAGTATATAAACTCTTTACATACTGAATTAGAACTTAAAACAACATCACTGCTCTGTCACACTTCGATCGAACGAAAAAGTTAGATCGATTGAACCTTCGATCGATTGAACATAGTTCAATTGATTGAACTTTCAGTTTCACAGAATGTTTTGAAAAACTTACAGCATAAATAAAATTTTAAAGTAAATATTTTTAAAACCTTTAAATCTGTAAACTAAAAACCTGGACAGAAAAGCAGTCTCGATCGATCGAACACCATTCGATTGATCGAACAGAACCAACGTTCGATCGATCGAAACTAGTTAGATCGCTTGAGAACAGATGATGTTCGATCGATCGAGACTACTTCGATCGATCGAACCCACCTTGCATCCAATGCAATCACAGATTTGTATTCTGCTGCATAAACACTGCAGAAACGGATCTGTGACGATGCAGTTTTGAAAACAGTCCTAAAATCAACATGCAAATCAAAACTAGTGTTCCAAAACGCATCTATAGATCCAAATAAGCGAGGCTCTGATACCAATTGTAGGAAAAACAGGTTTAAAATTAAATCTAAACGCGCAGCGGAAAACAAAGTTCAAAACTTTTATTGGTAGCCTTGGATCTACTACTTATTAACTCTATAGATGCGCATAACAAGATGGAGAAGATTCTATACCTTAGGTCTTGAACCCAATTCTGATTTTTGTCCTTCTCCTTGTGTGTGCAGCAGCAACCTCTAGGAAATCTTCACCCTTATGTCTCCTCGAATGCTCCCAGAGTGGCTAGGGTTGGTGGGAACCCTAATAGTGAGAATAGGGAAGGTTTGGGAACTCTAAACAGGTTCTGCAGCAACTGGTACGTCAAAACGACGAACTTCTAATTTCTGGACGTAGCTGCCCTATTTATAGATTCCCAGAACCGACCTAACTTTCGATCGATCGAAGTGACTTCGATCGATCAAACTGTCGATCGATCGAACCTCGTTCGATCGATCGAACCTGTCTAGACTTCGATCGATCGAACCAGTCTTGACAGCATTCTCATTTGCCTTTCCAAGCATTCTGGCGGAGATAAGAGTGGGACCTCCTAGGTTCTTAATTACTGGCTCCGATTAATTATTATTCCATCTAGTCAGTACTCTTGACTAAGGAATCAATAATTAATCAATTATCATTAATGCCACTATAAAATGATAATTGCACTCCAGTGCATAAGAACATAATCACACATACATAAGTGATTGCTAGACTTGTATAATATGATACGCATGTCCCTCTACCAGGCAGTATTCGTATCTATCATTGGGATGTATGTCTTAAGATACTGTCGACCCAATAGATAGTACATCTTATATTCCTCAAGTATCATTCACTACTCTTGGATTACTAAACATGTCAACAACAACACTTTGTTGACAAGGCTGGCCAGCTCTCAGTAATCACTCCTAGTGACATTCTCGAGGGAATACTTACTCTTCGTTTTATTGAAGAGGGTAGAATTCCATCTTGACAATATATGTTCCCAACGTTGCATACTTGATTTACCCAAGATACCCAGGTGTTGATCTTGCAAGACCTCACTGATTGGTAAGTCAAAGCAACCAAGCATACAACTTGCGTCCATAACTGTCTCAGGATTAAGGACATGTATCCCTATACAAGTTTTGAGTTCCTATTGACGGTGACAGCGTTTAGGTGTCAATAGGTTTAACTCAGGTCCGTCAATGCACCGAGTGCACTAGCATATTAACCAAGAGTCAAAGACTCTTATGAATGAGATTCATCATTCTACCCCGTAGACGTTAATCATGCTACAGTGTATACCTGATAAGTTATCCAGACTTATCATCCACTGTGACTTATTTGAAACAACAAGGATTTGTGATTCATATCTCACATGTGTAATCACATACACAAATGAACCACATACAATGTTGTTTAAGGATTCCAGTCTAATATTCATCTCATGAACTAACATGCATAAATGCATTATGATATTCCATTGTCCAACTAACTGGTTTGAGGGCATATTCCCAACACAACTCTCCTCTCTCCCTCCGGCGTCTCTATTCTCTCTCTCTAGTCTTCTACGTGTGTGTGTGGGTGTAGATAGAGGTGGTATGGAGAGGGGTGAGGCAGAGATGATGTAGAGGGGGAGGTGTGTGTGTAAACCGAGGATGAGGGAGGGTGTGTTCTCTCTTAAGCTCTCTCTCACTCTCGGGCACTCTCTCTCTCTCTAAGAATCTGTATAAAACAGATTGTGGGGTGAAATGGTGGGAAGGGGGTGCATTATATAGAGGGAAGGTGAGGGAGGTTTGATTATGTGCTATAGGTGCACTAATGCATACTTAGGTATGTGTGTTCGTGTGTTCAAGGGTAGATTAAGGGTGGGGTCCACATGACCGTCAAGTGGTGGTGTGGGTCCCACTCTCAGGTTAAGTATCTTATGGCATGTGTCAGTGCTTCCAATAGATAAGCATTACTTGTGAAATGAGTCACAATTGTAACTTGTACAGGTAGGGCTGTGTACTGGTTTCTATTTAAGTCATCTATATTTCTAACTATGAAACTACACACGTTGAGTTTACGTCTATTCTAATAAACACTAGATTATAGTCGTCGTCAAGACGATTACCAAGGATCCTCGTAAGGACTCCTAATGGATCTTCTGTAACCGTGCTATGGTGACGTCACTATTTTAAATTCCTACGTGGAATTTCTCGGGAAATTCAAGGTGCTACACTCATCCGTCCCGGGGATCGAGAGGTCTTCCTTTCTCAAAAATTAACATGCATCATTCTAGCTTGCTAAGCATGTTTTGATTTCTTTGATTATTTGTTTCAAGAATAATTCATGTCTCCTTCTAGACTAGGAAAACTTGATTACTTGATATGTGGTTAGACGATTTTTCCTAGGTTTATTTGTGTGATCTTTCACTTTGCATTGTGTGATACTTGGCTTAGATCTTATGAATGATATCTTATCTTTTGATCTTCCATTTCAAGATTCATATGTGATTTTGTCATACCCCAACCCGCCTCGTGCGGATTAGGACACGTGTAACAATGCTACAAGAGTCCAAGTATATTAATTTGCAAAGAACCATTCGAATTACTAAGAATCGCATGTGTTTAACAACATTAAACAACTCTATTGTTACAAAACAGCCCCCAAGGGTAAAATGGTAATTAATAAGGTATAGCAAATTTTATACCAAAAGATAGGTCTTTGCGTTCCGGTTCCAACACAAAAAACGGTGCACGAATCCGAGTTTTCTAGAGTGAGTTATGCCTGTTTCCGTAAAAGCCGTCGGTGCTGAAACTGAACCAGCGGATCGATCCGCCCAAAATCGGATCGATCCGGTTTTGGCAGAATGACCACTCTGGCTCCTCCAGATGCTCCGGATCGATCCGCTCAAGGCCCGGATCGATCTGGTTTCTGCAGAAGTCATATTTTAGCAGAAAACCCCTGTTCTAATAGTCCAAACATACCCAAAACCAACCCAAACCTCATAGAACCTTAACCAACCATTTTAAAATCATTTGAAACACATTGAAACATTTCCAACACCAATTTAAGTTCTTCCAAACACTCAAAACATAAACATCACTTTATTTAGATCAAGCTAAGCCGTAGACACATCCTTTGAATCAAATCAAGTGTGTTTGAAGTTCAACTCTTGGCAAGAGTTAAGATTTCATGAAACCTTCTTGGAAATGAACCCAAGTTATAACCAACAACATAAACCATTAAAGAAGCATTTCAAACCATCTTCAAGAAACCATTTACATAAACCTTCCAACAAGAGGATCAAACCTCACAAAAACATTTATTTACAAAGGAAACTTGACCAAAATCTACCACCCATGCATCCGAACTTGCCGGAATGATCCAAACATACAAACATACAACCTACAACTTTCACATAGAAATTACATTAGTTCACATTAAACACATAAGTCGTAGGATTCCAAAACTAACTCCATGGATACAACCACGAGTCAAGTCTTTAATCCACAAGTCAAGGATACTAACCCACAAGTTACATTATATTATAAGTTATATTATATTACAAGTTATGAACATATTTACAAGACTCAAATCTCTCCAAATATACACCACTTGTGGTTTACAAGTACAACCCATATAACAAAACTCATAAACAACATCAACTTGGACTTGACATATTACACCCTCCCAAAACTCAAGTTGTTTAAGCATTAGAGTTACATTTTGAAACTAAAGCCATCTAAGCATATGGACATAACCACACATATTTACAACTCCCAAGCCCAAACCCGACGTGCCGGTCATTTCCTTTCCTTCTCTCGTGCTATACCTGCGGTGGTTATTCAATAACCACAACAGAAAATAATATTTGTTTAAGCTTTCGCTTAGTGAGTAAAACTAATCACATGTATGAGTGTATGTCATATCCAATGCGCAAATCCACAATCAACATATCATTTAGTCTCTAAAAGACCAAATATCAATTCACCGTGACGTCGCTCTTGCCTTTTTGCCCTTATGTGCATATAGCACCTCTAATTCACACAATCTCACACACCCTTCTACAGCTGGGTCGCCACTCACACACCTTTACACAGTTAGTGTGGTGAGTACCCTTACACCGTTGGGTTTTTCCACGTCTCCTTATTATGGAGTAAATCCACGGTGAATCAACATAAGATTTTCTTCAACCTACATAACACATAATCACATAATCCTCAACATGGCACTTCACAAATCATTTAACACATATTAACCTTCCAATTTAAAGTAAATCAACCAAACCCACATATATCAACAAGTTCATATATACCCAATTCTCATGTCCATGCTCTAATTTACAAGAATTCAACATATCAACATATAAATTAATACATTTAACATGATTTACATCCAACCCATGGATTAGAGTCACTCACCTCTTATAGATTTTACCCCAATAAGCAAATTCCTTAACGATTCTCGCCAAAATCCTACTCCGGAGTAATTCCTACAAGTTTTCGGCAACCGCTTGTCACCGATTAAAATGAGCTACCAAAATCTGACGATTAAAATGTAAATAAAAGACATAGAAACGATCGTCTTACCTCCACGAGTCCGAAAATGGCTTCGATTCGTGAATCCGACAAACAACGGTGACAGAACGGCGAGATTTCGACGTCGGTGACGGTTTCTCCGTTTCTCTCTCCGAGCTCTCTTCTTCTTTTCTTTAATCTCTACAGATTTTGAGAGTCTTAACTCTCCTAGTGACACACACACATCACATGCAAGTGATGTGTCGCTAGTTTTTTTTCTATTTTCGTTTACACCCCCAAATTTCGTAAGTTCCTTATTATGAAATCCCCCAAACATTCCATTAACTACCCAATTATCTAATGAGTGTTTGTCTAAGTTCTGTATGGGTCCCAACGTGGGTCCCACATATTTTGTGAAATTGGTATCGCACCTACTAATTTTAAATCTTTTTCATTTATACCCTCATTTGGGTGTCAAATGCGAACACATAAATCATCATATAATATGAACGCATTTAAGCAAATATTCATGTAATCACATAAATGCATTTAACATATAAAATGCAAATTTCATTTTATCCGGGCCCTTCACTGGGTCCCACTCCAATACCTGTCCCACCTCACTGGGGACTTTTCCTATGGTGTCCTTCTCTGAACACTTTTTTCACGGGCGAGTCCAAGCCTCCCCTTAATCCATTTTATACACTAATTATATTAATTAATGCATATTATGAGATAATTAAACCTTTTTCCCGGGTACGGGTGTTACAGATTTAATATACTATCATAGTATTATTCGTCGAACCAAACATAGTATAAGATGATTGTTTGGATGCTAATTGAGGCCCGTCGAAAGAAAGGGCGAGTTGAGGGTGTTTTAGTCATGGCAAAGGCTCCTTCCTCTCTCATACCAAAATCTCGAGCCAAGTTCTTTTGCAATGAAGGGCCGGTGCCCTTTATCCATTTAGGTGAGTCAAAATTAGGTTTCTTGGTTCCTTTAAAACCAAGTGGCGACTCTGTATCTGTTTTCAACAGACCTACTTTTCTTCAAATCAACTTTAATTTCAAAACTAAAGAAAAATCAAGTCTGAAACCTCAGAAACAAAAAACGGGGGTGGGCTCACGGAGGCCTCGTGTCCACACACACAGAGAGAGAGAGAGAGAGAGAGAGAGAGACCTCCATTGAAGCCCAAGCTTCAATCTCACACACACAAACACCCCCTTATGATCTAAGGTGAGTTTTAAACTCACGTGGTAACTTATTATTGATGTTAGAACCTGTTAAGATGAATAAATGGAGTATAAATCATGTTTTCCCGTATTGTTATATGTTGGACTGTCTTCACTGTGAAGAAGATGAAGTGCCAATCGATTGGAACTTTTTCTAATCAATTGCCATCTTTCATAACCCAATCGATTGCCATTTTATACAATTGATTGCAATTGTAGATATCCCAATCGATTGCTAAAGTTAGCAATCGTTTGGCATGGATTGTTATCCAATTGATTGGACTTTTTCCCAATTGATTGTTACTATTTTTATACCAATCGATTGGACCTCTGTTCCAATTGATTGGCAGTTGCAGAATACTATTTTCCTTGGTTAGTTTATATCATAACTATTTAGCTATTTTATTTACTGTTCAGTAATTCCCAGCATGTTATATTATTGTACTACAGATGTGATAATAAGATAATGCGACGTAGGATCGTAGTGACGATGAGATTAACTAATAATGGTTGTGACGTTAGATAACATAATAATTGTAAATTCTTTGGAGTTATCGTTCGTTTCATTCAAAGTAGTCAGGCCACATTGGGATTATCATGTATCAAGGTTAGAGTTGAACTTAGGTAGGTTTGTTAAGATTCGGGAATCTTGCGTGGGCGGTCTTTGGTCGATCATATGTTCTTAAAAGTGGTGGACAGACGAAGGTATCTATGACTTGCAGTGAACCTAACTAGTAGCCGTAAGATAGCCAGATGATCTAATCATATGTTCTTAAAAGAAGCAGATAGATGAAGGTGTCTATGACATGCGGTAGACCGTGATCACTGGTAGACGTCGCTAAGTCGTGGCATAGAATGATGTACTGTTTCTTAAAGCGTTATATCCCTGTAGTGTGGTGAACTGGGCGTATGTTCTTAAAAGCTTGGGATAGACTAGCGTGGTGTCTATGATATGTAGTGGGCTATGCATATGTTCTTAAAAATGGTGGATGAAGCAATGGTGTATCTATAGAAGTGAATTATTGTCGAGTCTGTTCACCTATTTGAATGTGTTGTTGGTCTTAGTCTGTTAAGATGTTAGTAATCGAATAATCGGTTTGATTAAAGGAGTTACCCTCACTGAATTTAATGGTTATCATTTATAACTTGTAATAACTTCAATAGTTGATACCATGTTAGTATCTAATTCATTCAGCTTTCATTAAGCTGATAGCATTTATGCCGCAGGACATTTCTACGCCCTAGTGCACCCTGGTTATGACTATAGAGGTGAAGGACCTGCAAGTTGGGAAAACTATACCGGTGATGATGTCCCTATAGAGGATTATCTTGATAGAGGTCAGATAGAAGAGGACTACTACGCCGAGGACTACCTCTACGCCAATTGAAGACTAGGCTAGATTTTCATTTAATTATCTTTACTGATTTTCGACCTTTTTGTAATCAGGCATATATTGCCTTGATGTTGTAATTTATTATGTTCTATTTGATTCGAGACTCTGATGTGTAATAGTTAGTAACTTTCAGTTGACTTTAAGTTTACTTTATCCAGAACCTAGATTACATTCTTGTTATCTCTTTTTCGTTCTTATGCTTAGTACTACGTGGTGTGGACAATCATGTAACTTCACCAGTCGTTGCCTTTGGACCCAAAAAGGAAATTTATTTTTCTCTATTTTTGCCGTTCTGGGGTATGACACGAGGTCAACCGATCGGCCCAAGCACCGAGGGACCGCGGCGACCAACCCAGCTCTGAGAAGCTTCCCGGGCTTCTTCCCGGACGGTTTTCTGAACTACACAAATTTTCAATCCTCATCTGATAAAGCATCACATTAGCCTTGAAAATGAGGGGCAGCTAATACGTACAAAAATATCCAATCAAAGTCATCTTCTGCTACCTCAGCAAAGAATCCCGAGTCATCCGGTGATGGCGCTCACCATGCAACGATCCTGAGCTATCCATCTAGGACCGCCCGGGATGGACCCACAGTGGGCGCAGCCCAGGCACGTCCCGTGATTTGCTCCACAAGGTTCCATGCAATTTTCTATCTCAGCTAGAAGACTAATGGGAAGCCTAGATAGTTTTCTAACTACATTAGGAAACTCCCCTAATTTGTGCTAATCATGTAACAACCTGTAATTTCATTAATTTTGATTTTTCATTTCCATGTGTTATTATAATACTTGCTTTCATTTTATTAAAACTCTTTAATTGGGGTCAAATTGCAATTCTTTGATAATTGTGCAATAACTATTATGATTTTTAAATGTAATTCAAGAATACTGGTGTTATGTTTTCACAACTAGTTCTCATAAGTCTGGTAATACATGTGTTGAATTTCATAGCAGTATTTTTCAAACAGTGAAAATATTTACTTTGGACTCAAACTGTATTTTTATATAACCAGAAAACTATTTCTTATGTTAAACTAAATTTTCTGTATTTTGTGGTGATCACCGCACCGCAAAAATACTAGTTTATATTCAAAATTGTCCGCGCCGCGTGAACTCCCACAAATTGGGAATCTACGTCCAATCATATGGGACATATGCTTGTAGTTCATTTAATACTTGTAATCATTGTTTAGTCTTTATTTGGATAATGCATTGGTGTATGAGTATTTGTTGTGCCATAAGCTATTTTGCCAAACACCTAAAGTGATTCATAAACTAGTGGCCTATACTTTGTTTGGCTATGCTTAGTTTAGTGTGTGTTAATGTTGAGACTTAAGTTTAATTACCCAAACACTTCTATCTTGACCCCTATGAACCCATGTACAACCCCTACAACCCAACTTCAACAGATTGTAAAATCTGTATATTCGTGTTGGTGTAAAATGTATATATGGACTAATTTGAATTCGTTGGGTGTTCAACAAAGAACTTGGTCCCCAAGTATAGCTATTTGATTTTCTATATAACCATCTACAACTCACACAATCTGCACTTGGTTTTGCAAAACTAAAATCAGAGAGAGAGAGAGAGAGAGAGAGAGTTCGAAGGGAGAGTAATTTATAGAAAATTTTTATAGAGAGAGAAAGCTCAATACTCCATAGCCAAAGCTTGAAGCTTGGACTCCTTATTTGATTCTCTTTCTCAACATATACTTCAATCCGTCATCACAGTGAGTATTTTAAACTCACTTCTAAAGTATAATCATGCTTAGTTACTGCTTATGTATGAGAAATTATAATCCACCATTGTTAATTTCAATTTGAAGCTTGAATCTTGAAAACATGGATTTTTCAACCTTAATCAAAACGAGGTTTTAGAGATGATTATGAAAGATTATAGTTCATAGAAGCTACGGTTAAAATATTAGAGCCTAATTCATTCATATCGCGACGTATACAAAAAAACGAAGTTTTGACACCTCTCGATTTTTCGTAAAATTTGAGAGCTACGGCTTGATTCGTGTCAAATTGATTTTAGATTCTTAATCCTTGCGGAAAAATGAAGAAATTCATCTATTACAAGTCATACTTAAGGTTGGATTTCAAAATTGGTCAAAAAGACCCCTTAAGAACTGAAACTGGGGAATTTTACGAAGAAGATGAAGTCTCAGTTTGAAGTCACGCAAGCGAGCGGCCCGCGCGAGCAACCTGTCGCGCGATCGGCCCCCGCGCGCGACTTGTGTATTTTTCTGACAGTTGTAAAATTTTTAAAAAGGAAATTGAAAAAATGGCATATCGCGCGAGTGACCCGTCGCATGCGTGACCCGGCCATTTATGGTTTTTGTCTGTTTTCAGTTAAGGGTATGTGTGGATGAAGTTTTTAAGGTTTTTAAAGTTCTATTTGGGAGATATATTAAAATAGAATCCGGTTCGTTACATTTTGTTATAAAGGAATGATTATGGATTTGATTCTTCTCGTATATACATGGTCATCATTTTTGGTACTTTACATTTTCTGTATAAAGTTTCATGACATACATGTGGAGTCAGTTTGGCATATATGGTGAGTGAGGATCAGTGTGAAAAAGAGTAATGGTTGAGATTATGATTGGACACTCCCTGGTAATTGTGTACCAAAGTGTGGTGTTTTGAGATTGCGGTTTAGAGTATCCTTGAAATGCGACAGTGACAAATTTGGACACTCCCTGGCGCCTATGGTAGCGCTAAAGTGTGTGACGCCTACTTGGGCATTCCCTGGCACCCATGGTAGTGCTAAAGTGTGGCCTACTGGACATTCTCTGACATACGTGGTATGGCTAATGTGTAAGGCATTGATACTCCCTGGTACCCCGTACTAAAGTGTGAGGCAAACTGGACACTCCCTGGCACCCCTGTACTAAAGTGTGGTCACCTTTGTGTTTCAAGATACTGGAACGAGAGTGTTGGTTGATGTGTTGTCGAGAGAAAAGAGTTGACAAGATAAGAATGGCTGCATTGTTCCATGCACGATCACATGTTCTATTGATTTAAGATTCTGATATTATCCCTGTTGTTTTACGAATAGAATTCGTTACTATAATGTTATTATGTGGAATGATAAAACTGCAAAATGAAAACAACAAAGGAGTATGTTTACATTGCAAGTACATGTTTTTAATACTCACCAGTTTCATAAAGCTGACTGCGTTGATGCACCCTGGACATTTGTATCTAGACTTTTCAAGTTATGATTAGGCTGAGCAATATGACTATGCTAATTGAGAAACGACTGCTTATGAAGGGAAACAACTATTTTTATAAACTGCTTTAATTGGTGAATTGAGTAATAAGGATAACTGTAATAAATTATTATTTTTGTTTTAAGACGGGTTGTGCCTTTAGATGTCCACGTGCTGTAATAATTATTAATTAGGGAAAATTTTATAAGCCTTGATTACTCATGCTCTGATTCATAATATTATATTGTTCGACGTTTGGGACGGAATCGATCCTTCAAACTATCGCGACCTACGGGTCCATAAAGGAAATTAAATGCTTTCCTTATTTATGCTACATCGAGGGGTGACAAATCAATCCCTATTTGATTGTACTGCCTAATCAGACTACTTACCTTGTACGAGTGGGTCTCTTGTATCTATAAAAGAGCCCCCTCACCCTCCTCAGAGGGGATCGCATTCTCATCGTACAGAATAAGCAATTGCATAATTCATGCGCATATACACGACCGGTCTCTAGTAGTGTTTCCCTCTTTTGTTGGTTTACCAAAGGCCGTCGGTGATCACTTTGGTAAAACTTACAGAAGGGAAAGCAAACAATCTTTGTGAAGCTAAATTTGGGAAGTGATTGAATGACATTTCACTGGCAAAACTCTGTCCCGAAACTGTTGATATATATGCCCCCAAAACTCTGCCCTAAAAATGCTCAGTAAGTCCCAATATTCTTAACCCCTAAATTATAGGTCTGTAATTGTTGTTTTAGCTCTTAAGCCCATCATGCTATGCTAGGAAGAGGGGGGAAACAATTAGGAAAACATGAGAAGAAGTGGATATTGCCACCAGTAATCTTTGAAAATGATTAGAATCACACACAAAATAGCTCTATAAGGTAATAGATCCATATAACAATACTTATAAGGCTACATACTGATAAAAAAGATGGAGTTTCTCCACAAGACTCTTCAAACACCTATGAGGCACTTCAAATGTCAGCATATTTTAGTGTTAAAGTTCAACACTTCAAACAACTTATATACAAGGTCGGGTTTATGTCTACTCAAATGGCTCAAAACGGTTCTTATAACATCGACTTTCATTGCTTAAGTGAAATGCTATCTTTCTCTCTTCTTTTTTTTTCTTGTCCTTTTATATCTTTTTTTTTATTTTATGTAATGCTAATTTGATGTCAGATGCTTAGAGCATTTCTTTTGTTCCCGAATTTTTGTAATGTATGCTTGCCAAATGTTGCTTCCTAATTTTATTTTATTATTATTATTCTTTTTCTAAACTACACAAGGGGAGATAGTGCTCACCCCCCCCCCCCCCCCCCCCCCCCTCATAAGTCCATGTTTTATGAGACATGAACCCGCAACCACTTACAGGTAAGATGGAAGCTATTACCACTGGTGTTAGTAGTATGCCCTAAAAGCCAATTAGATTGTAGTAGTGTTTTAGGAATATTACCTTGTAATAACAGTTTCATATTAATAAAGGGCAAGTTTATTATTTATCATTATTGTTGTTTAACATTTATATAATATGTCCACAGAATTAAAGTTAAGAAGGTATGTACTTAAAGAGTTAAGGAACAAGACCATATACTTCTTAGTTGTTTCATTCTAAAATTGTTCTTAGTCGTAGAATTATTAAATTGGGCATTTAATAATCTGGTTAGACTAATATGTGTCATGTTAATTTTATTTCATAAAATATGGCTAGTCTTAAGTCATCAGTGTGGGGACGCTGGAACAGACATATGGGTGCTTGTTATAGAACAAGTTCACTGAACGTGATCAACTATTAGGAAAATCAAAATGGAGTTTTACTTATCTATCAATGGATTGTTCTTAGTTACAGTGGTACAAGTAATCCTTAGACCTGAGGCATTACTGTTGTCTTGTATATGAGTTATTATGCTTTAATGTGCACGGTGTTTATGTTTTAATTAAGGGCATATTCATGTATTGTTGGGTATAGTAAGTCATACATTGAGACATGTGAATGTACAACAAGGAATCTATCACTCTCAAGTGAGGAAGTGAATGTCCTATGTGATCTTCTATGATATATCTCAAGTAAAGCTCCCTGCCCAGGGCAGGGTGAGAATTAGAAAGAGTTTTCTAATTTCACCAAATAGAGAAATATCAATTAGTTCGAGAACATATAATTAAATCTGGGTTTGATAATATGTCCATTACCCAAGAGATTTAATTAGGACATTGTTTGATAGAGGGATTGTATTGTATGGTAACTGTTAACGGAAATGTTCACTATTTTTCAGACTGTCTGGGGTGTGTTATGATATACTCTAGGTGTCACTCATGGCTAGTGGAAGCCCAGAAATAATAAATATTAATATTAATTATTTCTACAATGGAGAATTAGAAGATGTTCTAATTTAAATTAATTAGAAAGGGTTTTAATTGTAATTACTTTAAAGTATTAGTACCTACTACCAGATTAGTATGAACCTAAGAGGTCCCACACAAAAGGGCAATGTGTAATTAGAAGAAGTTGTGAGGGTCTACTTGATATTAAGTTGTTAATATGGAAGTAGTATAATAATACAATTAGTTTACATTTGATTTAAGAAAGTCTTCCAATCAAATATAGTTTCCTAATTAGATTAGGAAAGGGACTTATAGCATTATTATATATATAAGATATGAGAAACTAAGTGGGATGCTAGTACACCCAAGTTTCTCCCAAAACTCCTAACCCATTACATCCGTAAGGTCAAAAGAGTTTTTGATCTATTCACCTTTTGTCTTCTTCACTTTATTGGAGGAAGGAAAAGTTTTCTTCTAGTATGCATTGCTCGTGTGGATACTTTTAGAGATCGGACGCTTGGACGATTTGGTGAACTGTTCGTGGGACGAAAGGGAATTAATATTTTGTAAAGCACGCTTCAAGGGTAACTATTCGATTAACCCCCTATGAATGTTGTATGTATTTTTTTATATATCATAGACTTGATCATGGGATTAGTAAACCATTAAATTTTTGTTTTTTGCTGCGCGAACCTTAAAGAGTTCCACATGGTTTTCTTTCAGTGGTATCAGAGCCTTAGTCTATGATTAATACAAAATACTGTAATTGTTGTTGTAGCATCAATTTATTTTGAATAAATTGGAAGTTTGGGAATGTTTGTATGAAGATACTAGGGTTTTTGTTCAGGGTTTAAACTTCGCTACGTATATAGTGTTTACATAAGATGTAAACATGTATATGCCAATTTTAATGTGTATAAAAGTTATATATATTTTTGTGACAAGTTTGGAACTTATTCATGATTGTTTATCCGAATCTGTTAGCGGTTTGCTAGAGAAAACTAGTCAGATCTGAATTTCAAAATTTTACGTCAGAACACCTATATTTGATTGGAAACGACGTTCTGAGCAAGGCTCATACCCTAGCCTTGGTAAATTTTGTCCAAAATCGAACGTTTAGACCCTCTAATATGCGTTTTAATGTATAGCAGGATTGTTTTTATATTAAGACAAATTCTAATTTGATTAGAATTGAACCCAAGATTCATGCTATAACTTAGATAATGGTATTAACTATATTGAGCAAGTAAAAGATAAAACACCAAAAAGACCTAGAGATGAAGTTAATCCTACTTATATGTGGCATCTTAGATTAGGTCATATTAGTGATGATAGGATCAACAAGTTGGTTAAGGATGGACACTTTGGCTCATTAGCTTATGAAGCTTATCCAACTTGTGAATCTTGTCTTATGGGCAAAATGACCAAATCACCCTTTGTGGGACATGGGGAAAGAGCTGCCGATATACTTGGATTAATTCACACTGATGTGTGTGGTCCTATGAATTCAATTGCAAGATGAGGTTTTTCATACTTCATAACCTTCACCGATGATCACTCACGGTTAGGGTATGTGTATTTAATGAAATACCAATCTAAATCTTTTGAAAAGTTCAAAGAATTCAGAAATGAAGTAGAAAAACAAATTGGAAAAAGTATTAAAGTTTTTCGATCAGATTGAGGAGGTGAATACTTAGGCAATGAATTCTTGGACCATCTCAAGGAAAATGGTATTTTATCACAATGGACTCCACCTGGAACACCACAATTAAATGGTGTGTCCGAAAGGAGAAATCGTACCTTATTGGATATGGTACGATCCATGATGGGCTACACAAATTTACCTATATCATTTTGGGGATATGCGCTTCAAACAGCAGCACATATACTGAATAGGGTGCCATCCAAATATGTTCCTAAGACACCGCATGAGATGTGGCATGGGAAGAGGCCTAGTCTTAATTACATTTAGATATGGGGTTGTCCAGCCTATGTTAAGAAACTAGAAGTGGACAAATTGGAATCTAGGTCAGAAAAATGTAGATTTGTGGGCTATCCGAGAGAGTCGTTGGGATACTATTTTTATCACCCAGGCGAACAAAAGGTGTTTGTTAGCAAGTTTGCTGTATTTCTTGAAAAAGAGTTTATTCAAGATGGAGGCAACGGGAAAGTGATAGAATTAGAGGAAATGTCCTCTGAACCACTAACCAACATTGACCAATATGAGGAAGAGTTCTCAAACCATATTATAATAGCACCTTCTATCACACAACCTCCGCGTAAGACTAGTAGGACTCCCATACCTAATAAGAGATACTTGGATCTCCATTACGGTGATGAGGAACTCTTTCATTGTGGAGACAATGGCGACAAGAGTGATCCTACTAATTACAAAGAGGCGATGTCAGACATCGATTCGAGTAAATGGCAAGTTGTCATGCAATCAGAAATGGATTCTATGTACTCCAACCAAGTCTGGACTTTGGTAAACCTGCCTCAAGGTATTGTACCTATTGGCTGCAAATGGGTTTACAAAAGGAAGATAGGCTCAGATGGAAAGGTAGAGACCTACAAAGCTAGGCTAGTGGCAAAAGGTTATAAACAAAGACAAGGAGTTGACTATGAGGAAACCTTCTTGCCAGTAGCCATGCTAAAATCCATCAGGATTATACTTGCTATAGCTGCACACTATGACTATGAGATATGGTAAATGGATGTAAAGATCGCTTTTCTTAATGGTCAGATTGAGGAAGAGATTTACATGGAGCAGCCAGAAGGCTTTGTATCCCGTGGTGAAAACCACAAAGTGTGTAAGCTGCAGAGATCCATTTATGGACTCAAGCAAGCATCTCGAAGTTGGAACATCCGTTTTGATGAAGCGATTAAAGTATTTGATTTTCATCAAAATATGGATGAACCATGTGTGTATAAGAAGCTCAGTGGGAGAGTGATTACGTTCCTAATTTTGTACGTTGATGACATCCTCTTCATTGGGAATGATGTAGGAATGTTATCATCAGTCAAACTATGGCTTTCACAAAACTTCTCCATGAAGGATTTGGGAGAAGCATCTTATATACTAGGTATAAAGGTTTATAGAGATAGATCTAAAAGATTGCTTGGTTTATCCCAGTCCTTGTACATAGATAAAGTGTTGAATAGATTCAACATGACAGATTCCAAGAGAGGGATGCTGCCCTTCAGACATGGAATTCATCTCTCGAAGGACATGAGTCCTAAGACACCAGAGGAAAGAGAGAGCATGAGCAAAGTACCATATGCTTCAGCTGTGGGAAGTCTCATGTATGCTATGCAGTGTACCAGACCTGATATCAGTCATGCTGTAAGTGTTACAAGCAGATATCAGTCTAATCCAGGTATGAATCACTGGATTGCAGTGAAGAACATCCTTAAGTACTTAAGAAGAACTAAGGATATGTTTCTTGTTTATGGAGGAGGAGAACTGAGAGTTGATGGTTACACGGATTCGGACTTCCAGTCTGATGTGGATGATAGACAATCCACATCCGGGTATGTGTTTACCCTTGATAGGAGCATTGTTAGCTGGAAGAGTTGTAAGCAAGATAAAACGTCAGATTCCACGACCGAAGCAGAATACATTTCTGCTTCAGAAGCAGCAAAGGAGAGTGTATGGATAAGAAAGTTCATCAGTGAACTAGGTGTAGTTCCAACCATTGAATCACCTGTGCCTCTGTACTGTGATAACAATGGGGCGATAGCTCAAGGCAATGAACTAAGATCCCATCAGAAATCCAAACAGATTCAGAGTCGATTCCATATGATTAGAGAAATCATTGGTAGAGGTGATGTGGAGATACAGAAGATAGCATCAGCAGATAATGTAGCAGATCCATTCACTAAGGCCTTAACCCAGCAGCAATTGGATCGCCATCTTGAGAAGATGGGTATGAGATACATGGTTGATTGGCTTTAGTGCAAGTGGGAGATTGTTAGTAATATGCCCTAAAAGCCAATTAGATTGGAGTAGTGTTTTAGGAATATTACCTTATAATAACAGTTTCATATTAATAAATGGCAAGTTTATTATTTATCATTATTGTTGTTTAACATTTATATGATATGTCCACAGAATTAAAGTTGAGAAGGTATGTACTTAAAGAGTTAAGGAACAAGACCATATACTTCTTAGTCGCTTTTATTCTAAAATTGTTCTTAGTCGTAGAATTATTAAATTGGGCATTTAATAATCTGGTTAGACTAACATGTGTCATGTTTATTTTTTTTATAAAATATGGCTAGTCTTAAGTCATCAGTGTGAGGACGTTGGAACAGACATATGGGTGCTTGTTATAGAACAAGTTCACTGAACGTGATCAACTATTAGGAAAATCCAAATGGAGTTTTACTTATTTATCAATGGATTGTTCTTAGTTACAGTGGTACAAGTAATCCTTAGACCTGAGACATTACTGTTGTCTTGTATATGAGTTATTATGCTTTAACGTGCACGGTGTTTATGTTTTAATTAAGGGCATATTCATGTATTGTTGGGTATAGTAAGTCATACATGGAGACATGTGAATGTACAACAAGGAATCTATCACTCTCAAGTGAAGAAGTGAATGTCCTATGTGATCTTCTATGATATATCTCAAGTAAAGCTCCCTGCCCAGGGCAGGGTGAGAATTAGAAAGAGTTTTCTAATTTCACCAAATAGAGAAATATCAATTAGTTCGAGAACATATAATTAAATCTGGGTTTGATAATATGTCCATTACCCAAGAGATTTAATTAGGACATTGTTTGATAGAGGGATTGTATTGTATGGTAACTGTTAACGAAAATGTTCACTATTTTTCAGACTGTCTGGGGTGTGTTAGGATATACTGCTAGGTGTCACTCATGGCTAGTGGAAGCCCAAAAATAATAAATATTAATATTAATTTTTTCTACAATGGAGAATTAGAAGATGTTCTAATTTAAATTAATTAGAAAGGGTTTTAATTGTAATTACTTTAAAGTATTAGTACCTACTACCAGATTAGTATGAGCCTAAGGGGTCACACACAAAAGGGCAATGTGTAATTAGAAGAAGTTGTGAGGGTCTACTTGATATTAAATTGTTAATATGGAAGTAGTATAATAATACAATTAGTTTATATTTGATTTAAGAAAGTCTTCCAATCAAATATAGTTTCCTAATTAGATTAGGAAATGGACTTATAGTATTATTATATATATAAAATATGAGAAACTAAGTGGGATGCTAGTACAGCCAAGTTTCTCTCAAAACTCCCAACCCATTATATCCGTAAGGTCAAAAGAGTTTTTGATCTATTCACCTTTTGTCTTCTTCACTTTATTGGAGGAAGGAAAAGTTTTCTTCTAGTGTGCATTGCTCGTGTGGATACTTTTAGAGATCGGATGCTTGGACGATTTGGTGAACTGTTCGTGGGACGAAAGGGAATTAATATTTTGTAAAGCACGCTTCAAGGGTAACTATTCGATTAACCCCCTATGGATGTTGTATGTATTTTGTACATATCATAGACTTGATCATGGGATTAGTAAACCATTAAATTTTTGTTTTCCGCTGCACGAACCTTAAAAGGTTCCACATGATTTTCTTTCAACTAGACCCATCCATTGGTCTCATTTGTAAACCAAATTGGGAATCAAAATTGAGGAAACATAACATTACGCAAATTGGCGATAGCATTACTATCAACATTGGGAACAAAAAAATTAGCATATGCATCCCAATAATAAACATAAAAATATTGGAATTCAAATTTGGAACCATAGTATTATAAAATTTTGGAAATCATAGCAATAGTCTAAGCATTTGGAATCAAATTGGGAATCAAAATGTGAAAACCATAGCAAAAGTCTAAGAATTTGGGATCAAATTAGGTTTTACATATACAAAGTGAAAAAAAAATGAAAAGAAAAAACGAAAAAAAACCAAAAACAAAAAGTGAGATAACATTTCATCTTTTGGGTCTTACATAAATAAACCATAAGCAATGAAAGTCGGTGTTATAAGAACCGACTTTAATAGTGTCAGTTTTTCTAATATTGATTTTTCAAAAATTTTTATAAAATTATATTTCTTTTTTAAAAATTATTTTTTCAAAATTTTTTTAATTTAAAGTCAATTTTACTAAGACGACTTCAAAAAAAATCAATCTTAATAAGACCAATTTTCTTAATCTTAGTAAGGGTAATACTTGGGATATATTCAAAAATACAATTTTTTAAACACAACTTAAAAGATATATCTATCTCACTCTCAATCTTCACTCTTTTAGTAACACCGACTTGGCTGAAATTGTCTTTAGCTTAGACACACAGTACACACACTCTTATTTAATAAATAAAATAAAAAAAACAATTTTTGTGGAAACGACTTTTGATTTTAACCAACAAGTGTCACAAAAAGTTACTCAAATTTATTGTCCAGAGAGGGAGAAGTTAGGGCACCTCTCGCCGGAGCTTCCATTCCCGCCGTCGAAGCTTTCATTACCGTCTTCTGCTCCAAGTCCGCATTTCTCTCTCTCTCTCTAAATATTCATATATATATAATTGTATGTTTTGTGTGTATGTATATGTGAGTTTGCCTTACATTGCTTCCAATTTGTAGGCGAGTTGGACTGAGGAATCGGAGTTTTCAAAGAAATGGTGAGAACTGTGAAGAGTCGACAAGAAGTGGAAGAGGAGGACGATGAAGAATTCGTTTCGAGGGCCTCTTATGGGTCTTCCGATAAAGGTATACCATTGCCACCTCTCTCTCTCTCTCTCTCTCTCTCTCTCTCTCTCTCTCTCTCTCTCGCAAAAGCAATGAGTGCTACTTTTTTCCATTGACAGCAAAGTTGGACGGTGAGACCTCCGATCAGAAGGTGAACACTCTTCGCTCGAAGCATTCAGAGACAGAACAGCGTAGAAGGAGCAAGATTAATGAGAGGCTAGCATATAAAATTTATTTTATTTTATTTTATTATTATTTTTTCGTATATATATATGTATATGATGTGAGAGAGAGAGAGAGAGAGAGAGAGAGAGAGAGAGAGAGAGAGAGACTCATGATGACTCAACTGCGAAGAAAGCACAATGGATTTATAGAAGGGTTGGCTGCGAGTGGTGTCAAGACTGAATTTTTCTATTTGAATTAGGGCATTTCAAGTTTTTGGAGAAACTGTTATTTGAGTTTTCACTAATGAAGTTAAATTTGTTAATTTTGACAACCAAAACACCACTAAAAAGGCTAATTCACTATGGACTCATTCTAAATAGCCTAATTCGCAACTTTGGGGATGTCCAAACCAATGGTACCTGGAACATGGTTCACACCGGCGTGATACGGATTCGGGTGCTTGGTACGCCACTTAGCTTGGTTCGGGCTACGAGGGGTAGTCTTAGTTGGTTCACTTTTTAGGTTCATGGTTCGCTTCGGTTTGAACTTTTGGTTCGATTATCACTTATGTAAATATTATACATACATAATTAGTACTAAATCATTCCATGTCTTCACATAATTAAATTTCAAACACCAAAAGTATAGGAAAATACGATCAAATTACGTCTCAAATGTAAATATCTTAGAAGCTCTTAAAGAAAAACCAACAATCAATGTAAAAGTTTGGATTTTATTTATGCCCTTCACAGTTCGATTAATTTATCTTCCTCTCGTTTGGATTGTGAAATTTAGGATCCGGATCCCCTAGGAACCACAATTTGGATCGCAAGATCCGGATCGTGGTTCCATGGGGATATCACGATCCCTGTAACCATGGTCCAAACACACCGTTAGGTTTTTCGAGTGAACACTTGTTAATATTGTATTGAATCTTCTGTTTGAGTTTGAGGCTACAAGGAAAATGGCATTGTACAGTTATTGGAATGTTTGTATACTTTTTGGAGACTTGGAGTATAATAATGTTTGACAGTAGGGAATCTAAAGGGTATATGTGAGATCTTTATATTTCTGATACAGGTTTCAGATACTGAGGGATCTCATACCTCAAAATGATCAGAAGAGAGATAAAGCTTCATTCTTGTTAGAGGTGCACCATTTCATTCTAGTTCTTGAGTTAGTGCCTTCGAAGTTTCTGTTTATTTATATTGTTTCCCGATAAAAATCGCAGAAAGTCTATTTTGTGATTTTAAAAAAAAAAAAAAAAAAGAATGTCTAATTTCAATATGCAGGTTATAGAGTACATTCAGTTTTTACAGGAGAAGTTACTCGTGTATGAGGAATCGTACCAAGGTTGGAGTCAGGAGCCCTCAAAGTTGATACCATGGGTAAGTCCCGATATGTAATATGTAGATTACATGGAATGAGTAGCTTGCTTTTCCTTGGTGCTTTATAATGTTTGATTGCTCGGAGGAGGGGCCTTTCTTTTGGTCTTTCATGAAACATGACAAGTCTTCAAGGACAGTTTGGATAGAAACCAAGAGTTTTGTATGGATGCACAGTGATATCTAACCACAACATACTATTTCTTTGTGTTGGAGCCAGGTTATACACCTCATAATGCGGGGAATTGCCTCTTTAGAGATTGAGATATATTGGTTGTCAATGACTTCGGTTTTATTTGTAATCTTGTTGGATATTGCATTTTAGATGTGGATTAAATCATATTGTCCTCGCTCTCTTTATTTACGTTGTTGTTCATTGGTATGTATTACTTTTTGGAAACTGTACCTTATTCTAAAAAGTTCGCAGATTCTTGACTCTCATTCCTGTTCAATTCTCTGTGGTTTTTGGGTCGATATGATCATTTGTAGAACTTTTCTCTTTAGGATCCAAGGGCTGGTTGTAGCCCTCCCCTTCATATAGTTTGTCCTCATCCGAACATGAATGGATGCTAAGCTAGCTGACACCTACTTTGGAAATTTCTTTAACCTACCAAATGAACTTTTTGTTTTGTTATTAGAGCTTTCATGTCCGCAAACAGGATCCTCTTTTGTCTTCCCATTCCATCTTACCAAGTTAGCATATCATGGACAATTGATTCGTAATCTATATAGTAGTCCAAGAGTGGTTTCAAATTTCCTCGAACCTTTGTGAGGAAAATTTGCTGATTTTGTAATTTCTAGTGATTATTTTATTGCATTCACATTTCTCTTTGAAACACGTGTATTCAAGCTGAGCGGTGGAATCCTGGATGTAATTGGGATTTAGTTCACTTGTTTATCCTCAAATTTGCCTGTTCATGGATGGTGCTTGTCGGTTAATGTGCACATATGCGCAGATGTATGTAGTGGCAAATGCACGAATGATGCACCATCTATGAACCCGTCATTTTTCCACTCTCAATTGTAGTTTGTAATTTAACTGATAATGATGCATGGGATTTTGGTTCAAAAGGTATTTTACTTAATTGATTTTAAGATTTTTTTAAACATTTTGGTTATTTAACAAAAAGGGTATTACCATATTAAGAAGGGATTTTGTACTGCTTTCATTTGGTAGGCCTTGTGTTGTAAATTGCAGCTATATGATTTGGGGCGAATCGATTCCCATTTTTGCCTATTCCAATAGAAGCCTCTTTGTTGGCATAGGGGTCTCCCAATAGAACTTAGTAATTGTGCTCTGCCTTTCTGCAACAGAGAAACAATGGTGGGTCTATAGAAAGTCTTATTGATCGATCTCAGCTTTTAAAGAACGGGTCTGGTCACGAGGATAATATTGTCATTTCCCCAGCCATGTTGTCCAATGCACAGAACTCATTTGAAACTGATCTGAGTGTGGTTTCTGCATACAAAACAACAGATCAATCTCCTGCAACGGCTTCTCTAAATATTCCTGTAAACATGCCATTGCAACCAAATATGTTCGGGGATGTGCCTATACAACCGCACGCAGGATCTGTTTCTGATGCTGACCACTTGACTTCCCAGTCCCAGATGCAGTTCTGGCAGTGTAGACCGTGTTCAACAAACAATGCTGTTCCAAGCTATACTTTGAATGAACAAGTGGAGCAGAAAACTGAAAGTGGAGAAGCTAGCATTTCAGATGCCTACTCTCAACGGTGAGAATCTGCATCAAATTCCAGAGAATATTGTCAATCTAGGAAGCACCGGTGCGGATGCTGGTACAGGGGATTCGTCAATTATCATTAACTCTATAGGATGTGGGTGCGGGGGGTACTTGTTTAATAGATTAAAAATATGTACTTTTTGATAATTATAAAAACTCTTTACAACTACATTGTCTCGATTTTCTGACGATTCAACACATGAATAGCAAGCACAAAGGTTACATAAGAAACACTAGCCTTTTGACATGTAATCCAACTCCCAACATTCTTAAATTGTCCCCCAATATTTTATTTTTATTTTTTAACAGAAAATTAGAAAAAGTACCCAGCCACACTCAAGCAGAATCTATGCCGCATATAAATGAATTCAAAAGAATCCTGTCTCCAAAGAGCACCTGAGTGCTGCATTGGCGAATCTGGTGCGTGCCCGAGCCGTACCTGCACTGGGTGCGCATCTAGTGCTTCCTTGATTTCCATACTAAAGAGTTTGGCTCTTGATAATTTAATGGTGGTAGATTTAATTCAGTTGTACAATTCGTTTCTTCTCCAAAACTTGTGTGCTTGGCTCAGATCTGTAATGCCTTGGTGTTACCTGAGGTGTAAATTTTGCATTAATATATATACCTACCCTTGTTTACTATCTGATTATATGCTTTTAGTTTTCCACCCTAGATCATATTATACTTAACAGTGGTCTGATAGATCTGCAGTAGTATTCAATTATTTGGTATCGTGGCAAGGAATTGCTTTATGGTAACACTATGGCTTTGTTTGGTTTGCGGATTCATTGAAGGAAAAGAATAGGAAAAGTAGTTCCCTTGTGTTTTCCTCCATGCTTAAAATGACATCTGAAGCTATAAAAAATTTCAATATCAAATTGTAACTTGAGAAAAAGGGGGAGGAAAGTGGCTCACAAATTTCAAATTTTCAATTTGTTTCTTACTAATGTTTTCTTTTCCTTCGCATTTTCCTTACTATTTTCCCCGTCAACTAAATTAAGGAAAATGTTTTCGTTAGTGTTTCCTTTCTTTTCCCTCCATAAATCCATGAAACTAAACAGAGCCTAATCTTGCAACATTTCAGATCTGAGCATCAGAACTTCTTCCTTTCAGAAATGCTAGTCTTATGAGCTTTATTATGCTGCTGAACAGGTTGTTGAATACTTTGACCCATGTGATGCAATCTTCAGGAGTGGATTTGTCACAAGCCAGCATCTCTGTGCAACTTGACATTGGGAAACGTAGAAACAGTGGACTCAATGCTGCAATATTCAATGCTAAGGTTTATTTGGAAAACTCTATATCTTTAAGCTTGATTATATGTAACCTTTAACCAAAGTTTCTAAAGCCTCTTGTATTTCACGGGATAAAGCCAGATTTTTCTACTGCCCATGGCTCAATTTTTCAAGAGGGAACATGCAATATCCTCATTCCACCAAATGATATACATACTTTTTTAGTCGAAACTCCCTGTTAATCCATCCGAAGCTTTGCAGAGTATTTTAACCACACTGACCATAGTGGTAAATATGGACTAGTATTCTAAAACTCGGCCTAGGCGGTACCGGCAGCCGCGATTTTCTCCTATTCGTTTGCTAAAATCGGCCAGGAGATTAGTCGGGAGTTAGGCGGGGCTAGGCGGAGCTAAGTGGAGTTAGGCGGAGCTCGGTAAGAGTGTAATTTTAGTAAAATAAAGGAGAAAAAAGGAGAGAGAGAGAGAGAATCTGTCGACTGCCAAGAAGAAGAAGAAGAAGAAGAAAGAGAAAGAGGTACATACCTTCTGAATTAGGGTTTCTAATTTTTGATTTCTCAAATAATCAAAATCAAATTAGGGTTTTTGAAATTGGGGGTATCCTTGTATCTTCTCTCTCTTCAGATCCGCTCTGCTCCATTGCTCCGATGATATGTTTGTGTGTTGGTCGAGTGTGTGCAAGTGTGTGTATGTGCTAGTGTGTGTGTGTGTGTGTGTGCGCGCGAGTGTGTGTCTTGTGTCGCAGTGAATGTGTTGTGTGTGACTCTGAGTGGTGTTGTGTTGACTGAGATTTACTAAGAGGGTGTTTGGAAACCAAAGGGAATGGACTTCTGGAAGAAGAAGTCCATTTACAGAATTGAAATTCGTTTGGTGAGATTTGGGAATGGACTTCTTGACAAAAAGTGCATCTCCAGAATGCCCATTTCAAGAAGTCAAAAATCCTGACTTCTCAAAACTGTGATTTTTGCACTTCCCTAGAAGTCAGGAGCTTTATACACAGAATTACACTTTTATCCCTTGTTTTATAATTAATGTCCTCTTTATCCCAACCCTAAACATGAATTACGTAGCCTAGCCGAATTCCTATTATTTTACAAATCCTATTGAAAATAAGTCATTAAACCAACATTGCAATTAAAGTGTTTTTTTCTTTTTTTCTGTTTTTTTTTTTTTTTGTGCCCAATTTTAGTTCATTTGACATTATAGTTATGGATAAATATTTTTAATTTATTTCAGCTAACTATTTTGCAGTCTAAAATTATATATTAGAATATGTTATATCCATTTAGTTTTAAATTCATGATTAAGGGTAATATTGGTAAGTAGGTAAAAGTTTGTACTTTTAAAAAGTTGCCACCAAACGTATTTGCACATTTAAATGCACTTTTTATTTAAAATAACTCATTCACCAAACAAACTCTTCTTAAAAAAAAAGTCCATTTTGAAAATTCCATCTTCAAAAGTCCATTCCGGAAATGGACTTCTGTGTGAGAAGTTACGCCAAACAGCACCTAAATTTCTAAAGCCCTAAAATGTGTATATATTCACTTGAGGTTTATGGAAATTATTAATACATCCCATGTAGTTTTACAAATATTAAAAATCTTCTTCAATCTTTACTTAGGGTTAATACTGCCTTTTCCACCCCACCCCACCCCACCACTATCTTCTCAGTTCTCAAACCTCTCCGCAAACGAAGATAGAACTACCTTGTTTTTAAACCGTGAACATTGGATGAGTGAGGAGGATCCGACCTTGTCCCAGACACATTTTTTGCTTACATATGCTCTTTTTTTTTAATGTCTAGTCACACAAAAATGCTAGGCACACAATATATTCCACAACACGTTCCACAATAGGATTTAAATGTGTTGTACCCTGTGCTGTTTGAATTTTTCACAATTTTCTATGCACCATTTACACTGCACAGGGTATATGCATTTAAAGCCCTGTTGTGAAATGTGTTGTGGAATGTGTTGTGTGCCTAGCATTGTTGATAATCACAAGAGGGAGAGCTCAAGGAGGTTGGCAGTGAAATTGAACGACGGCTTGGGTTTTTTTTTTTTGGGTGAAGAAGGCAGAGTAGTGGGACCCCTCTTCCCTGCCCTATTTCTATCAGAATGTTGGAATGCCCAAACCAAATTCTCGTAACCAACAATCATTAATCCAATCCACACACACACACACACTGAGAGAGAGAGAGAGAGAGAGAGAGAGTTCAGCACATGTAGAATTACAATACTGTGGTGGCCTAGGAAGCACGGGTGCGGCGGTCCGATACCCAGTCCGGGTGCGGTTGCCTTTAATTAGTACACACCCAATGCGGGTATTTCCGCCTTTCCGAAAAGTCCGTGCTTCCTAGGTGGTGGCCCATGATGTTTGGCCTTGTGGTGGCAATGTTGAGTTTAGCCTATCCCCTATATCTTATATGCTGCTATAACTTAGCTTAGATAGTTGTCTATTAGTTTTGGTTATGGTTTTCATTACTAATATTTCATTTCCGTCATGATCACCAGAACTCATCTTCTCATGCAATGGCACCTTATGGGGTCGGGATAAGGGCCGAGGACTCTGATACAGTTCATAAAAGGTTTAGAAGAGAACAGAGTTAATGTGGCATTATGACCTCCTTTCTAGCATTTATATATACCCCTGTTCCTCCTTACACTTCTTTCTTCACTTGTGGGAAGAGCTTGGGGGCTGTTTAGGGTGATTCACATATAATACTAATTGTACATATTTATACTCTTGAATTTCCTGGGAATCCAGAGTTCTCCTAGAAGAAGCTACATGGTTGCTCTGGTTTCAGATAAGAGGCCTCAGGCTTCCATGTGAACATTGAGAAGCTGCCTTTTTGTTTGTGGTGGAATTCCTCTCAGAATTGAACTTTGTTCTGCTGTTCATTTGTTTTGTTGCTCCTTCCACATGATTTCTGTAAATTTCTACCCACTATCTATTGCATCATCTATGTAAGATGGTGGAAATAAAAGTCAGAGCATTACCTAATGCAACATTTGATTTGCACCATTTGTATCATATCCCCTGTTTAGCAACCTTATTAGACTGTTTTATGTAAGCGCTGTTATGGGATATGATAGATCTATATGTATGCTCCACATGGACAACACACGTGGACCAATCCCATCTTAGAAAGTGCCATGTGTAGTGAGAAAAAGTATTGCAAGTCTTGTCATTGTGTGCAAAATGGTGCCAATAATGTAGGAATTAAACACAGTTCTCAATGCAAGGAGATTAGAGTTCCTTGGTTTTTTGCCTGATTTTGTATATGACTTATGCAAAATTGCTGTTAACTGTAGAGCGCTCTCTCTCTCTCTCTCTCTCTCTCTCTTGCAAATTGCTGTTAACTGTAGAGCGCTCTCTCTCTCTCTCTCTCTCTCTCTCTCTCTCATCATTTTGAGCAAGCAATCATTTTCGATCATCATATCATTCTGCTTAATTATTCCTTTTGAGTCAATCATGGAGTCAAGGATTAGTATACTATATTTGACTTGCAAACTGCCAAGAATGACACGGCATAATCTCTCATGTAGGCTGCCAAAATAAACCAGCTGGAATAAGGTATGTTGATAAATGATTAGAGAGAGTTGTACGGATACTTGTCTCCTATGGTCATACTTCTCTCCAGATAGCTTCCATTATACCTTATCCTCTCATTTGTTCCATCCTTCCATTTTATGTGTTCCTTTTTGGGAATTCAACTATTTAAAGGGACAAAAAGAATCTACACCTACTTTTCACAATTGCCCGTAATCATTGCACTTTCTTTTTTCGTTTTGTTTTGATGTTAATTGCAAGGAAAGATAGTTTGAGAAACTAAGTAAAAATTTGCATACTAATTTAAGAAAGTGGACAATAATTTTGGAACAAACCAAAATAGAAAGGGGACACATAAAATGGGACGGAGAGAGTAGTAGATATCAGAAAAGTATAAATGAATTACATTTCAAAGAATCCTAACATCTTCACATGAGTGCAACATTATGAGAGAGAGAGGGAGAGAGAGAGAGAGAGAGAGTAATTAACTACCATGTTGTAGCACATTGGCAACATGTTCTTCTCTTCTTCCATTACACCTTATCTTCTAATTTGTGCATAAATTATACTTAAAAAGTAAATAACATTTCAGAATCATAACATCTTATTATACATAACAGGTAAGCAGTCACATGAGTGCAAGTCCTGGGAGTTAAGTTGTTGAGAGAGAGAGAGAGAGAGAGAGAGAGAGAGAGAGAATAATTTCTCAGAATTTCAACACTAACAAAATCCCAAAGGACACTAGACATCTGGGAATGGACAAATTATCCAAAAAAAAAACCACCTATGAAGAATCACTAATTTCATGCCTTTGTTTACATAGAAGCTGCTCTGATATTAGCCCTGCAATGGCAGGTTTTCCACTCTGTACATCAATCTGATTATTCAAAACCTTCTAAAGGTTATAAGAAGATGCTTCAAGAGAACATCCATGAATAATCACCGAGAGTTCTCACCATTTCACTCTCCAGACGATGCAGTCATTTTCCAATGTGAAATCTGTGTAAACGAATAAACCAACTGCTGATAGATATGTACACGAGAAGTGTATAATCGGAGGTAACCATGTAGTAGCATCGAAGGAGATCATGTACTTCGCAGTGGTTCGATTGGAAGTTGCAAACACTCGTGGGGATTGGCATAGAAATAATCTTCTTCCTTAGGTCTCTCCAAGATCACAACTCGTTTCTTTGGACTTCCAAATCGATCTGCATGAGCTTCCCTCACAGTGGAGGAAAACTCATCCCAGCTTAATAACCCTTCATTATATTGATCTATCAGATCAGCCAGAAGCTTTCTATTCAAGAGGATAGTCTTCTTGAATCCTAAAAATCTGGAAGGTTTGGAACACAGCATATTATGAACCATTTAGGTCAAAGAAAAGGGAAAGTTTTTTCCTTCATGTTTAAATCCTTAATATCTTGAGCGCAAGAGAGATGAAGAAGGATGGAACAGTCAATCCATCGAAAACAACCAATTGGAACACAATAATAGATGCATGTATTATGTATGTACGTAACAATCAAACCATTAGCAGTGATATATTATACCTGCGATGGCCTTCAACAACTTTAGCCATATTTCCATCATATGTAGGAACAAATATATCACTCTCCAAGGAAACAAGATAATCCAAAGCAGCCATTTGGGACGAGTGATTCTGAAAAAACCTCAAGTCTTCGGGTTCCAGCAATGTCTCTTTTCTGACCTGTTCCACCGATTCAAAGCAAAATGTTACAAAATTTCTGAGATGCAATTTCAAGAGTTCCATTTCCTTTCATCAACTCACCAAATTTGGAAATGCAGCAGCCAAACTTGCCATTCTCCTTTTTCCACCATAGATTTCACCAGCAGCGATATAAATTTGGACATCACGATCTATACCCAATGCTCTTAGTGTCAGAGCAGTTTCTTCGGGTGTCAAAGGGCACAACCCTTCTCTCCGTTTGAGGTCTGAATTGATAATTTTTTCCTTCCACCATGGATAGGCATATCTATCACATTATCATTTGCGAGAGTGAGTGAGAGCATGGTAAAGTTCATGTTTGGAATGACTACTAGCTTTATTAGGGAATTACGCTGCGTTCGGACCGGATGCAGCTCTTTTTTCAAAGCACGTGTCAATAACAATAACTTTAGATATATAGAGAGAGGAACTTTAGACATAGAGATGGAAACAGAAACATGAAAGAGTGGAAGTTACATAAGTTGAGGAGCATGACTTTCTGTCAACCGAAACTCTTTTTTCAAAGCACGTGTCAATAACAATAACTTATGGCCCGTTTGGACAATGCAGAAATCCTAATCTCAAGGGCACCATGGGAATTAAGAAAAATTCACTAAAACCCAAATCTGCCTCCTCAACACATTTGGATGAAGCACCACTGGATATGCTTCAGCAAAAATATGCTTTTGGGATACCGACGTGCTTGATACATTTTGGCCCGAACATTCGTATTTGAAATGACTCCAAACAGGGCCATAAAAGTCAAAGACAGTAAAACTTGCTTCTATTTTGAAAAAAAGACATGCATCTTTGATCATTTTGGCCCGAACATTCGTATATGAAATGACTCCAAACAGGGCCATAAAAGTCAAAGACAGTAAGACTTGCTTCTTTTTTGAAAAAAGAAAAAATTGAATTAGGATGCAACTTTAACATTAGTTCAAAACAAAAAATGAGAAAATAACCACATGGTGAGAATACATTCTGAAGATGTCATCCAAACATGCCCTTGATACGCAAGGATTACCTCATTCTTGTCAGTTGTTCGACCTCCTCATTTTCACAACCATGAGTGCAGCCCGAGAAAGCCAACATGTCCATTTCGTATCTGAGATGGAGGACCAGAAAAGGGCCTTTTTGCCTTAGAATCCTGACCACTCTTCTACCCAATCCTTCTATAAGGGAAGTGAATCTCAGAGAACTATAATTTACTTTACACCGCAACTTCTGAATCTCTAAAGATAGCCCGTTATTAGCAAGTCGAGCATCAGTCTTATTCAAATGTACAACTTTATACTTCTGCACTAGTGGAAGAATCTGTTGGCAAAATATCTCAAACGATTAGATACAACTTGTGTATACAAGGGGTAAATACGGAAGGAATATAGCATTATAAGGATTTGGCAAAACTGACCTGATGATGATAGTAGGAAATGTCAGACCAACTAATGGGTGGCAACGAGTAGAACCTTCCCAGTTCAACTCTTTTCTTCAGCCTCGGTGGTAGCTCTTTTAGTATCCGAACCTCGTCCCTTAAGGAAGTTATGAAATGGTCGACATCAAATATGTCGTTGAACTCACTGTCACATAAGAAGACATTACTAACAGTGTGGACAGAACTGACTCATAAGTTAAGGGCCAATAGGATCTCGTTCAGTCCTGATCTGATCTCTCTTTCTATCTGGTTTTTATGAGAACCAAGGTTGTTTATTTAAGAAAGAGCCAGTTTTAAAAGAGATCTTAGACTGGGCAGAGATTCCAGAATTTATAGAACTGGTTCGCTTATGAACAATAAAACCAATTCCTTGCCTTTCCAAACTGCATCTAAAGGACTCACAATCACAAAATTCATCAATCAAAACTAAAGTTACCTTTGGTCAGCCCAAAAGGACGCTTTATCCAGCTCCGGAACAATAAGAGTGACATTTATATATCGGGCTATAGCAACCATGTCACATATCTGCAGAGCAGATCCAGGAGTGAGAAAGCGGCATAAAGTCACATTAAAAAAAAGAAAAGAAATAAAGACCAAAGAGGACAGCATTATTCATAACTTCAATGATTAAGATAAAGAAGCTTTAAACTCACCGCTGCCCGCATTTGGTTGAGTCCTCCATTGCAAGAAACCATAAGATAACCATTGTTCCTATAATCCCCTGCAAACAGAAGTAACTCTGATTTTCGGATTGGCAGATAAGATAAAACAATATGCGGCAAAACCATGTAGAAAGAAATCAAATTACATGCCCCTATAGTCAGATTAACCAAGCAAGAAAATTTTTCCGGAGGACAGATAGAATCAATTACGCTGAAATACGTGTAATTACTCATATATAGATGATCATATAAAGATTTTTCTTTCTGGTGAAGATACAAAGCACATTGGGAAACCGAATACGAAATACTGCAATAATTATCAATATAGTCCCTTATAGCCTATAGGTAATCATACAGCATCAGATATCGCAAAATATCTGAAGGAGTCAAAACAAGTAACTCATATATCTATATGTTCATCTAAAGAATTTCCTTCCTGATGAAGAACCAAAGCACATGGGGGTTGCCAAATCCAAAACATGAGATATTGCAAAATTTACTAACAATCATATGCATGAAGACCCAATCTGAACATTTCGGAACAACCCAAAAATGATAACAATGCTATAACTTACTTTTTGGTGGAGGAGGGACTTCGAGTGGAAGAGAAGACGATGCACCACCTGGAAACTTATCCGGATGACTAAAACAAGAAGGCCAACCTTTCAATAATCTTGGCCTCCAAAATTCACCCAATGCCATTAGCTGAACAACTGAAGTCCACAACAATATCGTCGTAAATCCCCGAATCATCCACAGCTTCATTCGAGCCCGGGAAACCATCAAATTTGACTTTTCGGCTTTGCTTTCTCCCCAAAACTTCAAAACCATCTCCAACTTCTCCTTTCTCTCACCTTTAAGCTCACACTTGTCATTACAATCCTCTAATCTACCCATTGTGACACCATCACTTTTAACTGGTAATTCAAGGAAATAGAACACTTTAAAACTTCACAAAACCCTCGAATCTGGTGATGTTTCAACGCTGAATTTCAACACAAAAGACAATCATAAACAACCTCAAAACTCAGTTGCTTATGTGCTCTTGAGACTATGGATGATCCAAAAAAAATTTAATTAAATATTTATCTTTTAGCGAAACAAGACGAATCTCCAACTCAGTAAACATAAGCAAAATTGTCTCGAAACACTAAAATAATCAAACAAAACCCAATGACGACTTAATAATTGTAAAAAACACTCAAACTCAAGAATCTAAGGTAAACCCATCTCAATGCTCAAGAAATAACCACAAAACACACAATGGAGTCCCAAAATCAACACAATTAGGTGATTTCAATCAGAATTACCGTAGATTTAGCCGAACCCACCAGAGATTTTCGTAGTCCAAACAGATCTTCTTCTTTAATTTCGATAAAAACTCGAACATTTCGGCTACACATTACTAGTAGATATTGTGACCAATGCATATACATATATGACTGTTTCTAATCTGGTATTGATCCGCTGACTCCTCAAACAAAAACGATAAGCGGCAATTGATTTGAAGGATCTCTTGCAAGGTTTGATTGAAAGCCAGATTCCGGCGAGTTCCGCCGGAAGCTGGTGCGTTGCTGGTCGGAGAAATCAGAGTGATGGGCGGCCTTTATCGCGGTCTTATAGACAGAGAAAGGAGAGAGAGAGAGAGAGAGAGAGAGAGAGAGAGAGAATAATAAAAACTGTATATAGATTATAATTACGGCGTCGGTGTTGCGCTTTTTACAGTTTAGATGTCGTGGGAAATGGGAATTATGTTTTCCTTTCCTTTCTTTTTTTTTTTTTTTTAATTAAAAATTTAATAAAAAGACAATTAATTTGGTTTAAAGGACATTTGGTCCTTAGTTTGGTCAAAACTTCATAATTGATAAAATTTAATCAGATAAGTTTCAATGTTTTATAAGTTATGTAAAATTTCTCCTAAATTTCTAAGTAAATTTTTCAAAATTGGTTCATTTTTTTTTTATTAAAGTTATGTGAATCTATAACACATGGACACTAAAAATAAAAGATAAAAGGAATTTACTATTCGCACTCTATAAATGAACTAATGCACTCTATGAAATGTATTGACTGCATGATATGTTAATAGTATTATAGAGTTCATTAGTTTAATTTTGGAGTGGGAATACCAATTCCGGAATAAAAAATGACAAAATGAGTTAGACCTAATACTATTAAAAAAAAAAAAACAATGTTAGACCCACACAAAATTTTCTACAAAATTTAACACAAAACAATCTCAACCCTTAATTATAGTAAATCTCATGTGGGAGCACATAAGTCACACACGAAACCCTCCAAAATAAAGAGCTAGAATTATTATATAAAATTTTGTGCAAGTCTAACCTGACTGAAAAAAAAAAAAAAATTCTATTTTTAGAGGACTTTAGCGGTTTTTGACCAAAATTCTCCTCTTCTTCTTTTCTGTTTTTTTTTTTTTAACCATAATTCGTGTGAAAATTATTTTTACTGTGGTTGAGTGTCTATAGTTCACTGGGGGTCCCACGGTCGTACTTTTGTTGTTCTCTTACATTGGTCAGATGATCCAGCTGGTAAAATTAATTGGAACATGTGGCATGCTCATATGCCACGTCAGCAATTTTGGCCATTATGTTGACAAAATTTGTTAAAATCAACTTTGGAATTACGGTAAATTTCAAAATAGGAAATAAAATTGATTTTTGAAAAAAATTTCTTCTTTTTTTTTTTTTGGGGTCAAAATTTTTGGAATTTGTTGATGAAAAGACGAGAGGAGAGAACACAAAAATCCAACTTACTGATAGAGAAAGGTGAGCATGAAAATCAACTTTGGTAGTTACAATTATTTGTTGGAAAAATTAATTAATGGTCTATGGAATTGAGACTTTTCTACTTAAGGAGATTAAAGGCAATTGTTTTCGAATTATATAGCCTCAAGTTCATTTTTAAACTGAAAAATAAAAATATTGACAAATTTACCCGTCACACATATAGAACGTATATTTATCTTTTGCCACCTTAGCACGTTCTTCAAGAAAGTGTTTTTTTTTTCAATCTTTAAAATACTATAACTTTCAAACCACTTCTTCAATTTGAATAAAACTGACATATTTGTAATCTACAATAAAAAAAATCTATCAAACAAATTCCATAGTAACTATGAAAAAATGAAAATAAAATAAAATAAAATTTGTGTCATTATCAGACCAATATAACGCCATGTCACTGTCAATTGTGACAATGCCATATTACTATGCTTGTTATTTTTTATTTTTATTTTTATTTTTATTTTATTTTATTTTTTGAAGAGTGTCACTGTCTTTTACTTTGCTCAATAACGTGAGGCAGTAACATCTAAAAAATGGACATAATTTTGTAATTTTTTACGATAGGGACATACTTTTTATTCTTGCAAAAAACATGTTTTATTTGATAAAATGTTAAAAACATGTTTTGTTTAATGATATGTTATTGTTTTTACCTTGGATAATAGTGTATAGGCAGTAACATCTGAAAGTTGGCCACAATTTACCAATTTTTGAAACAGTGACAGTAACATCTACTAAACTGACAGCAACATCTGGTACAAATGATAGTATCATTTGTTAAAATAACCATAACTTTGCGATTATTTGATCGTTTTGGATGATTTTTTTTATTTGGGATAATTTTTCGAGATCTACGAAATGGAAGCATCGGTTTTACAAAAAAAATAATTTGTTGATATCCGTTTGTGAGCTACAAAATTTTTAATTTTTTTTTGAAAAATTTATAGGCACTGTGGATCTTGTTTTGTAGATTTTGTTTTGTAGATCACGGATATATAAAATGGATTGAAAACAAATTTGTAGTTTGAAAGTTATAGCATTTTAAAGATTGAAAATAAGGAAAAAAAAAAACTATTTTGTTGGTTTGTTAGCTAAAATTAAGGAACACACACGTTAATAGCATTTTGAGAACAATCTTGGTCCAAAGAAAATTTGAAGACCTTTGACATTAAAAAACATGCGTTGACTAATCTCCTATTTTTGGCCATTCCAATTTCTAGGGACCTTTGGCCACACGCCCTTATTTTTTTATGAATCTCTCTTGTCAGTTTATAGTGACTCTGTCTTATGTTATTAAGAGTCTATTTTAGAAATTCTAACTAGGTAAGGAACTTTTTAATAGTAGTGAATTTTTCTAACTTTTTATAATTATACAATTTGGATTTTAAAATTCTAGTCCACATTAAAGAAAAAGGTGAGAAATTTTATTTATTAAAGGGTGATGATGCCAAAATTTGGGTAAGAACTAGAAGAGCAGTTTGAGAGGAGAGAGAGTGAGAGAAGAGAAGTTTGTCCGTGGTTCGTTCCGTTAACTAGGTGATTTACGTCTACGTGTGCGTCGGAGCTCGTTCACTAACAAATCACTGACGGCCTTTGATGAACCAACAAAGAGGGTGACACTAAGAGAAACCGACTAGGTATATACATATGAGTGATGTATATTGCTATTCTCGTGAGATAAGAATGCTATTCCCTTTAATGGGGTTGAGTGGTCTCTTTTATAGATGCAAGAGACCACTCGTACAAGGTAACTAGCTGATGTTGGAAGCCTAATCTGGTTACAAGTGGTTAGCATAAATCATGTAAGTTCCCTAAGTGATTTAGGAAACATCTTGTGCTTTCCATTTGTCTTCTGACTGAGTTAGGAAACTGTCCAGAGCCTTGCGGGGCAAGCTATGAGACGTGCCCAAACTTTGTGGAGTACAGCTACATCGTACGCCCCCGCTGTGGCCCCAAATCGGGCAGTTTTGGCTAGACGACCTCAGACAGTTATGGAAGCGAGTTCCCATTTCGGATGACTTGGCATTCCCATGCTGAGGTGATGGTTTGGCTTTGACCTAACACTTTTGGACCTATCAGCTGCCCCCCATTTTTGAAACTGATGTGATGCTCTAACAGATGAGGTTTAAAAATCTGCGCCATCTAGTAGACCGCCCGGGAACCTGCCCAGGATGTTCCTCGGGAATGGACCTGCCCCCTTGGCCACCAAGGGGCTAGACCGGACGGTACTATTGGGAACCTGGGGTCAGTGGCTGCCACGTGTCAAGGAGTGATTGGTCTGGTTAAGATCTAACGAAGTCAGTGTGGATGTAACTCAACAGTCGCACGGTAACTAGACTGTCATGTCATGCATTTAATGCGCACTCCTTTTGAGGCGACGCTTCACGTGCCCAAGGAGACAGCTGTCAGGTGGTTTAGGTGGGAAAGTTTCCTGGCCATTGGATCTGATTTGATCTGGACCGTTCACGCTTTATATATAAGGGAGACTTGTTTATTTCTCTCATTCCTGTTGCCCTGAGATAGAGATTACAGAGCGGTTTGAGAGAGAAAAGCTCCTGGTCAAGCTTCTTGAGCTCTTTTTCTGCTTTAATTCTTGTAAGTCCTCACTTCTCCAGTTTTAATTCAGTGTACACTTCCTTCTACTCTCTCTTTTTCTTTCCTGAGTGAAGCTGGAGAGGACGAATCCACTAGGGCTCATACGGGAGTGGGATTTTTTCTTCCTTAGGTTCATCTTCTTTTTCAGGTCGGGAAGTTCACCCTCTTTGGTAGAGCGATTGAGCCGGTCGGGTTATCCCGAGGTAGTGTTGACCGAGTGCTTCGTTACCCTAAGGGCCTTGTACGTCTTGCCCCATAGGCTTTTGGACTTACCCCCTTGTACCTTAGGCTTGGGGTTACAAACCCTTACTTAGGTCATCAGCTACTGTCTCGTTCTACCGTAGGAATACCAGAGATGTGTTACTTCAATTTTGATTCCTCTTCCAGGTTGGAGGGCGAAGAGTCGCGGTTTGGGACCCCAGATACAAGTGTGGACCCACCTTCTGCTACTCCATCAGACCATCATAGCGAGGGTAGGATCCCTATCCGGTTGTCTGACGATAGGTAGGACCAGGAGGCCCCGATAGCCTCCGTCTCGCAGGGTTCAGGTGATGAGATACCGGAGGGCCCTGACCCCGAAGTAGCATTCGCCTGTGAGTTCATTCCTTCTGTCCTGCGCACCCAAGACGTTAGCCAGGTTAGGGAAATGTACGCCATTCCCGATCACTGCTCCTTAGCCGAACACATCGACGAGGCTCACCTCTACAACCCAGGCTTCGTTACCCTTTACGAGGATGCCCTCATGGCTGGCTTCCTCATCCCTCTACATCCGGTTGCCCGGAACGTTCTGATCTACCTAGGGATCGTTCTTGGGCAATTAGCCCTGAATATTTGGAGATTCCTGATGGGTCCATTTCTCTTTGGCCCCAAGTCTTTAGGTATGAACTCACCCTCCAAGAGTTCTTGTGGACTCATCGATCGTTCCCCATGCATGGGGAGGTCAGGTTCTTCTCTCTGGGGGCTCGGTAGGGGAGGAAAATCATCATCAACTGCCCGAGCAACAACAAGGGGTGGAAGAACAAGTTCTTCTAAGTGTCCATCCCCGGGCTTTGTGAGGAAGCCCCAGGAATTCAACTGAGGACTTCCTGGACGGGGGAGCTGAGGATTAAGTCCATTCTGCCTCTCTCTCCTTTACTTTTCCTTTGCTTTGACTTAACCATGGGACTAACTGATTTGTGCTTTGTGTTGCAGTGGGGTCAGTTGATCTGCCTAGCATCCCCTAGGAGTGCCAGAACAGGATCCGGCACTTGGCGAGCCTGCCTACGAACGTTTGGAATGTGCTAACCAAGTGGGGAGATCGGAAGGTGACATACGACCTAGATCAATCGGTTGAAGCCCTTGTCTTCCCTCCGATCATTCCTGGTAAGCTCTGGGCATATTCTTAGCCGCGTCGTTTTTCATTACCCTCCTGGTTACTAACCACATGACCTTTTCCTTTGCAGAAAATGGGCCCCAAGAGAAATTTGGAGCATCTAAGGGCCAGACAGGTCGCCGCCGCTGCCCATATGGCGGAGAGAGGGAAGAGGCCAACTGGCAAGACCATGGGTAGCAGCCGCCCGCTCAGGTGGATAAGGCACAGGATGATGGCTGACCAGGAACCTGGGGAGACGTCGGTTCTCCGCGTGGTGGTGGTGGAGGAGACCGCTCCCTGGGTGGATTTACCGTCCGGGACACCTCTGGGAGAGTCGGCGGAGATCAGGGAGAGGGTCAGGCTGGGCCTTCTCCCAAGTCAGGTAGAGATGTGTCCAAACATGTCTCCCTAGGTTTTCCAGGGGTGGCTGTACAGCCTCTCCCACTTTGTAAGTACTTCTGCCACCTTGTTCTTCGTCTTCTATTTTAGTCTGTTTGCTTTGTTGACCGACCGATTTATGCTTGTATTTTGCAGGTCGGCTGCATGGCTGTCGGAGCTGAGTCCTTTATGCCCTCCTTAGCCGGGAGGGCCACCGCTACTAAAGCTGCCTTATCACAGGAGCGGGCAGCCTTAAAGGCCAAGGAGACTGCCCTGGCCTTTGAGAAGGACAAGGTCAATAACTTAGCTCTGGGCCTTGGTACAGCGCAGGCGAAGTTGGTGGCCACCTTAGCAAAACTGGAGGCTGCCCGGGCAAATCTGGCAGCGTCGGAGGCTCGAGTGAAGGCTCTTACGGAGACGGCGACAGCAGGGTCCATAGATGAGGCCTTTGACGACGACTTCTTTCAGGGCTACGAAGACCTGAAGAGAAGGCTGTCCCGAGACCATCCCGAGTGGGACATCTCATCCTATGAAGGGATGGACTCAGACTACTGGGACGTGGGTCTCTCTGTCGCTGAAGGTTCTACTACTGAGGCTGGACTTGATGAAGATACTGCTCCGGGCAGGGACGCTACCCCGGGAGGAGAGGCTGGTGAGACCGAGGATGTGATCGTTGTGGACGACGCTTAGCTTCTGTACCTACTTTTTTTTGGGAGACTACTACAACTGCTCCCCAGGCTTTGTACATTTTTTTGTTATTAATGAAAAGGTCCTCTGAGGCCACCCTTTTGCATCAACCATTTCTCATTGTGTGCTTTTTTGTACTTGCCTGATTATAATTGCCCATGCCCGGCCAGTTGTTAGTCATACTAAAACCATGTCTTAGTAAAAAGTTTAGGACTGTAATCGATAGAGAACACTTGGTCTTCTAGGGACTTGCTTTAACAATCTAGCCAGGTATAGTTTAGGATTTTGGTCCTGTTACTATCCGGACGGTTTCTCTGGGTGCTGTAGGTACTTAGGAATGTACTACAATTCCAACCCTTGTTAGTGCCCGGTGTGATTTCCTGTTTTAGTCCATTATCCCACTGCGCCCCAAGCTTTTGCTAGGGCGGGTACTAGGAGAGGGAGCAACCATAGGGAACCAACCTGGAACGTTGGTGGTTGCAGGTCCTTTGAAGCTTGCTATCACTAGCCACCTAGGGGGATTTGCCCTCATCATTGGTTATGGTCCCGAGGTCTTTTGTACCTCAAGCGTGATCCTGAGGTCTTTTTCCTCGATGGAATGCGGGATGATGGGTTGTTGTGCAAAAGAAGACTTTTATTCGATAAGTAAATAAAAATTGCTCAGAAAGAGCTACAGAAAAGAAAAATTCTTTATTCCCTAACCCATACTAGCCCATTCTTCTCCAAGCATCACTGAAAATACTTGCGGAGATGTTGTATGTTCCAAGGGTGAGACAGATCATGCCCATCCAGAGTCTATAACCAATAAATCCCCGGCCGGTTGACCTGAGTAACCCTATATGCTCCTTCCCAGTTTGGCCTTAATTTTCGTGGCTCGGGATTTTTGTAGACTGGTTCACCGCCTTAAGAACGAGGTCTCCTATCTGGAAACTGCGGTGCTTGACTTTGCTGTTGAAATACCAAGAGACCCACTGTTTATAGGCTGTCACTTTCATATATGCCCGATCCCTTTTCTCTTCTATTAAGTTGAGCCTCCTCTGAGGGCTTCATCGTTGCCCTTGTTGGGTTTGTGCCCTCAAACCATTACTTTATGTATGAGACATTAGCATTATAATATATGGATATCAGCTTTACATTTCATTGTGTATGTTTCTTTCATGAGATGATTGTTTTGTCCTTAGGTATCATAGTAAGCAATTCGTGTGTGTATGAGATACACACAAGTGAGATACGAATTACTATTCTTTGATACTTAGAATATGTCACAGTGGATGATGAGACTGGATATCTCATCAGGTCTACACTGTAGCATAATTAACTACCATTGGATGGAGTGATTAATCTCAATCACTAGAGTGTAGCTCTTAGTTGATATGCTAGTGCTTATAGTGCATTGACGGACCTGAGCTTTCCTATTGACGCTTAAGGCTGTCAACAGTCAATAGGAACTCATAACTTGTATAAGGTACGTGTTCTCAATCTTGGGATGATTATGAACACAGACTATGGATATAGCTGCTTTGACTTACCAATCAGTGAGGTCTATAGAAGATCAACACCTGGGTATCTTGGGTATGTCATGTCCATAGGGTTGTGAACATATATTGTCAAGATAGAATCTACCCTCTGATTCAGAGTAAGCATTCCCTTGAGAATGTCACCAAGTTGATTACTGAGTACTGCAGTCTTGTTGATAAGAGTTATCAACATGTTTGGTAATCATGAGTAGTGAATGGGACTCAAGGAATACAAGAAGTAATCATGATTCAGGTTGACAGTAACAGTTGTCCGACTACCTGAATATGATTACGAATGCTGACGGTAGAGGGACATTAGTACACCATACAAGTCTAGTTATCGCTTCGGATATGTTCTTTTGCGTTGGAGTTCAGTTATCGTTTTATAGTGGAATAAACGTTAACTGACCAGTTAGTTAGTTTGCTGATCAAAGAGTTTGGTCATGGTAATTAACAAACTGGTCTGAGCCAACAATAAAGAGCCTAGGAGGTCCCACTCTTAGCTCCGCTAGGATGCTTGGAAAGACACTTGAGGAAGCTGTTAAGACAAGTTCGATCGATCGAAGTATGTTTGATCGATTGAAGTCAACAGGTTCGATCGATCGAGAATAGTTCGATCGATCGAAGGTTCGATCGATCGAAGTCACTTCGATCGATCGAAGTCTAGGTCGGTTCTGGAAATCTATAAATAGGGCAGCTGCGTTCTGGAAGAAGGTGATCGTCATTTTTATACGCAGAAGCTGCAGAAACTATCATAGTTTTCCCAAAACCTTCCTATCCTCTCTATTAGGGTTCCCACCAACCCTAGTCTTTCCGACAGGCATCCGCAGGAGTCATAAGGGTGAAGATCATCTAGTGCAGGCTGCTGGAAGTTAAAGTTTCAGAATTGGGTTCAAGACACTAAGGTATAATTCTTGCACCCTTGTACGCATCTATGAAATTGACAAGTAGTAGATCCTGGAATACCAAAAGTTTTATAACTTAACCTATTTCCGCTGCGCGTTTAAACTCTAACTTTAAACCACTTTTTCCTTCAATTGGTATCAGAGCCACGCTCGTTTGTATCTATAGATGCGTTTTTGGAACCCTAGTTTTGATTTGCATGTTTATTTTAGAACTGTTTTCGAAACTGCATCGTTACAGATCTGTTTCTGCAGTGTTATCGTAGCAGAATACAAAACTGTGATTGCATAGGATGCAAGGTGGGTTCGATCGATCGAACTTGTTTCGATCGATCGAACATTCTGTTCTCAATCGATCGAACTCGTTTCGATCGATCGAAGCCTTCTGGTGTTCGATCGATCGAATAGTGTTCGATCGATCGAGACAGATTCTCTGTCCAGGTGTTCTGTTCACAGTTGTAAGGGTTTTTTAAATTATACTTTAATCTTAAATTATTTCTGTAAAATTTTTAAATCATTCTGTGAAATAGAATGTTCAAGCGATTGAACAGTGTTCAATCGATCGAAGGTTCGAGCAATCGAACGGTCTTCGATCGATCGAATTGTGACAGAGAAGTAAGATGCTGTTTTAAGTTCTAATTCAGTATGTAAAGTGTTTATATACTGTGTGAATCAATTAAGTGTTCCAATAGTTACATATATTTGTTATGTATGTGTGGATGCGTGTACGACTAACCCTTTTGCAGCAAAATTAGTCGCTATCTCCCATGGCACCAAGTCGTTTAAATATTTATATTTAAATTGTTTGAGATTGGTGCATGTTGTAATTTATTTATGGTTTGGTTTTAAGGCGTATGTAAAGGGCGCTGCGGCTTCAATCCTACGAAAAGGAAAGTCGCACCGGTTTCCCTAGCCTTTTATTTCCTTTTTGCTATTTCTTTTTTCTAGATAAATTGTAAGCTTCAAAAGAAGCATAAGTCCAATGTAATAGAATTAGAAATTCCATGAAGATGGAGCCGGAGGCGACCAAACCAAGAAGGTGGATCTATGGAAATAGAGCCATGGGAGATAGAGGCATTGTTTGAATGCCTATATTTCATTTTAGTTTTTTGTTTTATGTGCTTGTTTTGTGATTGGCGTATAATACATTGTTGCATGCACTTAAAACAAGTTTTCTAAAATAAAAATTCAAAAACCGTTTTTCAACACATTAGTAAACATTGGATGTTTATGGGTAGTGTGTGGAAACATTTTTCAAAAGCAAAATCCTTAATTTACTAAATCTAGTGGGAGAGGGTCTTATCAAATAACACCCACGATCTTCCATTAACGGTTTATTGTAAGATGAGTAGTGTATTCTGTGTCACCTCGCCAGGGGTGATCATTCCATACGGAGGGTACACTGCTCATTGGTTACTAGATGTGAATTTCCTATGGATAGGATCAATCAGACGTGTTAGAGGGTGACCACCACACGGAGGCGCTACTTGAGACGGTTGTGATTGGATCCTAGTTAATGGTACACACTAGCTAAGCTATGGATAAGGGTTCCCACACGGGGCATTATTCAGAAACTTAAAGATCAAATAGGTTCGGGAGTCATGGCTATTTTGCAAGAGTTGCATAGCGGATAAGTCATGATAAATCGAAAGATCGTACATTGACCACCACACGGAGGCTTTATTCTTTCGTTTCGATATTCCGGCGACTTTGTTTTTAAATAAGAGTTTTAAGGATTCTTTTATTTCAAACTGTCAATTCTGATATCCATATTTATTTTGTTTGTTTGGTTTTCAGTAATCATAATGTCTGGATCTGCATTTAGTCCACTTGCCACCATACTCACTCAAAACAAGTTAACTGGAAATAACTACATTGAATGGAAACGTAACCTTGACATCGTTTTAACTGCGGAGGATCACATATATGTCCTCACCACCCCAAGCCCTGAAGAACCCGCGGCAAATGCTTCGGCAGCTGCCAGACGCGAGTTCGACAAATGGAAGAAGTCGAATGGAATGGCCCGTTGTTACATTCTGGCCTCAATGGCTGGTGTGTTACAACACCAATTCCAATCGAACGATTCTGCCAGTGACATTATCACATCCCTGAAAAAGATGTTTGGGGAGCATGGCAGGCCTGCCAGACAGGTAGCCATGCAGAAGATAATGAGTGCAAAGATGTCGGAAGGTACTCTAGTCAAAGAACATGTTTTAAAAATGATTGGTTATTTAAACGAACTAGAGACCTTGGGAGCCAACATCGATGCACAGACCCAAGTTGATATGATCCTCAACTCGCTGTCGCCATCATTCGCTCAATTCAAACTTAACTATAATATGAATCAAATGGATTTTTCAATGAGCGAATTAATGAGTTCTTTACTGGCAGCAGAAGGGGTGATCAAACCTGGGGGCAGCGTTTTAAACGTTGAGAAAAATGCTTCTTCTTCCCGATCTACACCGAAAGGTAAGAAAGGAAAGAAGAAGGCTGGCACTGGTGGTTCAAGTGTTGGACCGGTCCCTAAGATTGCAAAATCTAAGGGAAAAGGTAAGGGCAAAGGGAAGGTGGGTGGCCAAGGCAAAGGAAAGTGTTTCCAATGCGGTGAGAAGGGCCACTGGAAGAGGAACTGTCCAGAATTCTTAGCTACAAGAGTTCAAGGTATGATTGAATCACATGTGATTGAAGTAAGTTTTATTACGGATACTTCAAACACTTGGTGCATTGATTCTGGTGCGACTAACCATATCTGTAATTCATTGCAGGGGTTCAGATCAACCAGGAAATGCAGTGATGGGGAGATCGTGCTTACTCTAGGTTCTAGCGCAACCGTATCTGCGGTTGCTATAGGAGTCGTAGTTTTAGAATTTTCAGACAATAAAGTTTTGATTTTATCAGATGTACTTTACGTCCCTTTAATGAGACGTAATTTAATTTCAGTTTCTAATTTAACGAATAATGGTTATTCCTTTCATTTTGGAACTGAAGTTGTGATTAAAAGAAATAGTTCTTTTATTTGTTCTGGTGTTAAATCAAATGGTTTGTATGTGATTACTCCCAATATTTCAAAAGATTCTTGTTTGGAACTTAATAACTCAGTGGTAACTTTACCATCTAAAAGAAAGGAACCTTCCACTAATCCAACAAGGCTTTGGCATATGAGGCTTGGCCATATCAATCTGAATAGGATTGGCAGACTAGTCAAAGAAGGGGTCTTAGGCGATTTGGTTCTCGAACCAATGGAAGTCTGCGAGTCTTGTTTGGAGGGTAAGATGACCAAAAGGCCTTTTCCTGCAAAGGGCAATAGGACCAATGCATTGTTGGAATTAGTTCATACTAATGTGTGTGGACCAATAAATATTAGAGCAAGGGGTGGTTATGAGTATTTCATAACATTTACCGATGACCACTCTAGGTACGGATATGTGTACCTAATGCAGCACAAGTCTGAAGCCTTTGAAAAGTTCAAAGAGTTTAGGGCTGAAGTGGAGAAGCAATCGGGCACACATATCAAGGCCATTCGATCTGATCGAGGTGGCGAGTACCTCTCTAATGAGTTTATTGATCACCTCGTACAGAATGGGATTCTGTCACAGTTGACTGCACCTGGTATGCCTCAGCAGAACGGTGTAGCGGAGAGAAGGAATCAGACTCTTTTAGACATGACTAGGTCGATGATGAGTTATTCAGAGTTGCCATTATTCCTTTGGGGTTATGCTTTGGAAACCGCTGCATACATACTAAATCTAGTACCAAGAAAATCTGTTCCCAGGACACCACGAGAGATGTGGATTGGGCGCAAGCCTTCTTTGCAACATCTCCGGATATGGGGGTGTCCGGCACATGTGCTTAAAGGAAAGATGAGCAAGTTGGATTCTAGATCGGAAGTATGTTACTTTGTAGGGTATCCAAAGGGTACTTATGGATGGTATTTTTATGATCCAAGAGAACAGAAAGTGTTTGTTAGTACAAATGCTGTTTTCTTGGAGGATGATTATATCATGAACCATAAACCTAAGGGAAGGATAGATCTTAGAGAGATAGAAGAAGAGCCCTCAGTCCAACCCGCAGAAAGTGTTTGTTAGTACAAATGCTGTTTTCTTGGAGGATGATTATATCATGAACCATAAACCTAAGGGAAGGATAGATCTTAGAGAGATAGAAGAAGAGCCCTCAGTCCAACCCGCAGTTGATAACGATGAAAATCAAGAAAATACCACTTCTTCACCCATTTTCGCACCAGTACCTCGTCGTAGTGGGAGGATTATCAGCCAGCCTGATAGATACATGTTCTTAGGAGAAGTTTTTTGAAGCTGTCTCCATAGAATCTGAATCTGATCCTACCACTTACGAAGAGGCAATGGCTGATGTTGATTCAGCTCATTGGATTAAAGCTATGAAGGCTGAATTGGAATCTATGGATTCCAATCAGGTCTGGGATCTTGTAGAACTTCCAGCCAATATTAAACCCATTGGCTGCAAGTGGGTCTATAAGAGGAAAAGAGGATCTGATGGAAAGGTTGAGACCTTTAAGGCAAGGCTTGTGGCGAAAGGCTATACTCAGAGGGAGGGCATTGACTATGAGGAAACCTTCTCGCCGGTAGCCATGCTCAAGTCCATCAGAATACTCTTATCCATTGCTGCATGCCTAGATTATGAAATCTGGCAGATGGACGTCAAGACTGCATTCTTGAATGGCAATCTTGAGGAGGACATCTATATGCAACAACCAGAAGGGTTCATAGCTGGTCGGAAAGGTAACTTGGTATGCAAGTTGCAAAAGTCCATTTATGGGCTTAAGCAGGCATCCAGAAGTTGGAACATCCGATTTGACCAAGCGGTCAAGTCGTTTGGTTTCATACAGAATCTGGATGAGCCTTGTGTATACAAGAAATGTGAAGGGAAAGTAGTGGCTTTTCTTGTGCTTTACGTTGACGACATTCTACTCATTGGGAATGATGTAGTGGCGCTGTCAACGGTCAAGGTTTGGCTAGCTAGTACTTTCGATATGAAGGATCTAGGAGAGGCGAGCTATATTCTTGGGATAAAGCTCTTTCGGGATCGCAAGCGAAAGATAATGGGATTATCTCAAGCTGGTTATATCGAGAAAGTGCTGACTAGGTTTTCAATGGATAATTCGAAGAAAGGTTTGTTACCTTTCAGGCATGGTTTAGCGTTCTCCAAGGACCAGTGTCCAAAGACACAAGAGGAGAGGAATCGCATGGCAGGAATTCCCTATGCCTCGGCAGTGGGAAGTCTCATGTATGCGATGTTATGCACTAGACCAGATATCTGCTTTGCCGTTGGCATGGTTAGCAGGTATCAATCGAATCCTGGTCCAGAGCACTGGACAGCCGTTAAGCACATTCTTAAGTACTTGAGAAGAACTAAAGATTACATGCTTATGTACGGCGGTAGTGAGTTAATTCCAGTAGGATACACTGACTCGGACTTTATGTCAGATAAAGATTCGAGAAAGTCGACATCCGGACATCTCTTTACCTTGGGAGGTGGTGCTGTTAGTTGGAGGAGCATTAAGCAGAAATGCATTGCAGACTCAACTACAGAAGCTGAGTATGTGGCTGCTTGTGAAGCCGCAAAGGAAGCTGTTTGGCTCAAGAAGTTCCTTATGGAACTCGAGGTGGTACCAGCGTCGCTGTCACCTATTACGCTATACTGCGATAATAGTGGGGCAGTGGCTCAGTCCAAGGAGCCAAGGAACCACGGGAAGGGAAAGCACGTAGAGCGGAAATATCACCTAATCCGAGATATAGTTCAACGTGGAGATGTGACTGTCACCAAGATTGCCACCGCTGACAATCTTGCTGATCCGTTTACAAAGGGCTTACCACAGAAGGTCTTTGATCGTCAACTAGATAGTCTAGGTCTTAGATGTAGTTCTGAATGGTTGTGAGTGCAAGTGGGAGTTTGTTGGGTTTGTGCCCTCAAACCATTACTTTATGTATGAGACATTAGCATTATAATATATGGATATCAGCTTTACATTTCATTGTGTATGTTTCTTTCATGAGATGATTGTTTTGTCCTTAGGTATCATAGTAAGCAATTCGTGTGTGTATGAGATACACACAAGTGAGATACGAATTACTATTCTTTGATACTTAGAATATGTCACAGTGGATGATGAGACTGGATATCTCATCAGGTCTACACTGTAGCATAATTAACTACCATTGGATGGAGTGATTAATCTCAATCACTAGAGTGTAGCTCTTAGTTGATATGCTAGTGCTTATAGTGCATTGACGGACCTGAGCTTTCCTATTGACGCTTAAGGCTGTCAACAGTCAATAGGAACTCATAACTTGTATAAGGTACGTGTTCTCAATCTTGGGATGATTATGAACACAGACTATGGATATGGCTGCTTTGACTTACCAATCAGTGAGGTCTATAGAAGATCAACACCTGGGTATCTTGGGTATGTCATGTCCATAGGGTTGTGAACATATATTGTCAAGATAGAATCTACCCTCTGATTCAGAGTAAGCATTCCCTTGAGAATGTCACCAAGTTGATTACTGAGTACTGCAGTCTTGTTGATAAGAGTTATCAACATGTTTGGTAATCATGAGTAGTGAATGGGACTCAAGGAATACAAGAAGTAATCATGATTCAGGTTGACAGTAACAGTTGTCCGACTACCTGAATATGATTACGAATGCTGACGGTAGAGGGACATTAGTACACTATACAAGTCTAGTTATCGCTTCGGATATGTTCTTTTGCGTTGGAGTTCAGTTATCGTTTTATAGTGGAATAAACGTTAACTGACCAGTTAGTTAGTTTGCTGATCAAAGAGTTTGGTCATGGTAATTAACAAACTGGTCTGAGCCAACAATAAAGAGCCTAGGAGTTCCCACTCTTAGCTCCGCTAGGATGCTTGGAAAGACACTTGAGGAAGCTGTTAAGACAAGTTCGATCGATCGAAGTATGTTCGATCGATTGAAGTCAACAGGTTCGATCGATCGAGAATAGTTCGATCGATCGAAGGTTCGATCGATCGAAGTCACTTCGATCGATCGAAGTCTAGGTCGGTTCTGGAAATCTATAAATAGGGCAGCTGCGTTCTGGAAGAAGGTGATCGTCATTTTTATACGCAGAAGCTGCAGAAACTATCATAGTTTTCCCAAAACCTTCCTATCCTCTCTATTAGGGTTCCCACCAACCCTAGTCTTTCCGACAGGCATCCGCAGGAGTCATAAGGGTGAAGATCATCTAGTGCAGGCTGCTGGAAGTTAAAGTTTCAGAATTGGGTTCAAGACACTAAGGTATAATTCTTGCACCCTTGTACGCATCTATGAAATTGACAAGTAGTAGATCCTGGAATACCAAAAGTTTTATAACTTAACCTATTTTCGCTGCGCGTTTAAACTCTAACTTTAAACCACTTTTTCCTTCAGCCCTGCTTGCTAAAATTTTCCACTCAGAATGTTGGCAGTCTGAGCTCCGTGGGTACCACTACCTCAAAGCCATAGGTAAGTGAGAATGGTGTCTCCTCTGTTGCCGCTTGGGGAGTGGTACGGTAGGACCACAGAAGAGTCGGTAGTTCTTCTGCCCAAAGCCCTTTGGCATTTTCAAGTCTAGTTTTGATTAACTGCAGAATTGTTCCATTCGTGACCTCGGCAAGGCCATTGGCATGAGGGTGCTCGGGAGAAGAGTAGTGGTTTAATATTTCGTAACCCGAGAAAAATTTCCTGAACACCAAGGTATCAAAATGCCTACCGTTGTCACTGACCAGGACCTTGGGGATGCCGAACTAGCTGAGGATGTTTCTCTTGAAGAAGCTCTCCATCTTTTTCTCGGTGATTGTTGTCAAGGGCTCGACTTCTACCCACTTAGTAAAATAGTCTATGGCGATGACCGCGAACTTGACCTGTCCTTTTCCCATTGGGAGGGGATCGACGATATCAATACCCCACTGAGCGAACGGCCAGGGGCTGGGGATTGGTGTCTGGAGCTCTCCCAGGCGGTCGATCATTGGCAAATATCTCTGACACTTGTCACACCGCTTGACATATTCTTGGAAATTTTGGACCATCGTCAGCCAGTAATAGCCTTGCAGCAGGGCCTTTCAGGAGAGTGCCCGTCCTCCAACGTGGCTTTTACACACTCCTTCGTGGATCTCATGCAATATTCCTTTGACCTATGTAGGGTGAATGCACCAAAGATACGGGATATAGAGCCCCCTATTGTAAAGGATGCCATCAATGAGGTCGTATCTGGCCGCCTGGTACTTTACCCGCAGGGCTTCTTCTTTTCCATCTGGTAAAGTGCCAGTTGTGAGGAACATTATGATCGGATCCATCCAACTTGGCCCTAAAGCGATCGGTTGGACCTCCATGCCTTCTGTTGACCACACTGGGTTCGGGTAAGTATTTTATCCTTATCCCGAGTAGGTCTGACTTAGAGGATGAGGCGAGGCGGGCTACCCGATCGGCTCTCATATTCTCTTCCCTCGGGAGCTGTGTGATGGAGATCCCCTTAAGCTTCTTTGAGACTGTTCGGATGAGGGCTAGGTAGGCTACCATGTTGTCTTCCCGAGCTTCAACTCCTGATTAACTTGATACCCTTGGACTTACTATGCACCCATCGAAGTAGCCAACTGCAATCCAACCAACAGGGCCTCGTACTCGGCCTCATTATTGGAGGCCTGGAACCCGAACGTTAATGCATACTCCAGCTGGATTCCGTTGGGTGTGGTTAGGATGATTCCCGCCCTACTGCCATATTTGTTGGAAGACCCGCCCACTTAAAGTACCTAACTCAGGGTGTTTGACTTTAGACCGAGTGGTAGTTCAGACGGCTTAAGCTCTTCGACATGATCTTCTGGATACGTGAATTCCACAAGAAAGTCCGCCACTGCCTATCCCTTGATTATTGTCTAGGGTGTGTAGACTACTTTGAATTCTTCTAATTCCAATGCCTACTTGACGAGCCTTCCAGATGTCTCAGGCCTACTTAAGATTCGGCGGAGAGGCTGATCTATGAGGACCACGATGACATGGGCCTGGAAGTATGGGAGGAGTCTCTGGGCAGAGGTGATGAGGGAAAAGGCCAACTTTTCATTGCGAGAGTACAAGATTTTCGCACCTTGAAGCGCCCGGCTAGTATAATAAACCGGAATTGTATTCTATGCTCCTCTCGGATGAGTGTCGAGCTTAACGCTGAGGGTGATACCTGACACGACTAAAAATGTGTGCGCGCTTGTGTGCTATACCCAAGTGTAGGTAATTGTGCAAGTAGTAATCTGGTTAAGATCAGGTCGATCCCACAGGGAAGGTGATAAACTAAATACTTAGATTAATCTCTAAAAGGAAAATAAAAATCAATATATAAAAGGTTAAAGAACACGAAGTTCCACAAAGTGTCTACTAACAATAAAGTAACTAAATTAAATTAAACTAATATTAACTAATCAACTTAAGCGAGATTTTAAAACGTGATTTTCTTAATAAAAGGAAATGTTGGGTTCTCACGAATCCGTAGCGATCGCGCCATCTACCATGCAATTACATTTACGCTCTAAGGAGTGCATCTATCTATAGTATTCCGTATTTTCTAAAGATTGAGAATCAATTGTCCGTTCATAGCCAGAACTACTTCATCACATTTATTCCCAAAACACATGAAGATGGTTTAAATCAATAGTTAAGGCTCGCACCTACAATGGTTTTAGCATTGAAGGTGGTTTGCAAAAGATATTGAAGAAAAATGCCTTAAGGCTTAAAGTAATGAAACTGTTTTGACAAACGGAGCATTTGGTGACAGTTTGATAACAAATTTCGAAAGCAGAAAGTCTTGGAATACTACAAAAAGACTACCCAAGAATCAGAGAGTTCGATCGATCGATGCGCCTTCGATCGATCGAAAATCTTCATCTTTCAATCGATCGAAAAGTCTTCGATCGCTTGACTGTGTTCTAGTTCGATCGATCGAAACTACTTCGATCGATCGAATATAGGGATTATTCTACTGCATGGCAGAGGCTGGAGATCACTGTTTCATCGTGATCTCCCAACCTGGGGACTACTCAGACATGGTCTGGAATGTCTTAGATTCATTTTTAATGTAAAAGTCCATCAAAGGCTTGTTTGGTTGTGATTTTAACATCTAATCTATGAAAACTAAAAGTTTAACCCTATCTAACATGCAAAGCTACAATTCTAGCTGATTAGACTACAATAAATTATAAGCAGAATGTAAATAAAACAATAAGATATAACATGGAATGAAGAATCTATATTAAACTATGAAAATCCAAGCCAAAACCAATGATAATCCTTGAAAAATACCTACAAAATCAAAAGAAAACTCTCTCCTCTCTATAAACTGTTAAAAACTGAAGTGGGGCTCCTTTGGGACGTAAATATAACACATATATATACATAACCCTAAGGCTAGGGTTTAAAAAAACTGTTTTTGCTGCGTGCGCGTAAATTCTGATAAAAGCCAGGTTCGATCGATCGCACATCACTCGATCGATCAACTTCTGAAATCTTCGATTGCTTGAACGTACTTCGATCGATCAAACCTTCGATCAGTTAAAGTTTCTACAATCGATCGAGGTTCACTTTGCATCTTTGAATTGTCTTCCTTAAAATTCAGCAACCCTTTTATCTAGCTTATCCATTTCTTCACACACCAACAGTAATCTGCACAGATTATAGCTAAAATAATACCACTTATCATAGTTTAATCATTTTATGTAAAAACTGGCATTATATTCCAAATTGCCGATTTGCAAGGGAGTTGTAGACTAAATCAGTGTATTTCTTTATTTTAGCGCGGTTGTATTTTACAAATACCCCCGCTTGTCAGAACTCCCAACTAGCGAATTGCTAGTCCCTAGCGATAAAGCGAAAAATAGAAAAAAGCTAAACTATTACTACAACAACTAAACTAAAACAAAATAAACTAAAGCAACTAATCTAAATAGAAAGAGAAACTACCTAACTCACTTTCGCAGGAATCACGGTTGCGTTTAGAGAATGCAATAAGCCGTTAAACCCCTAGGTTCCCCCTAGTGGACGAGAGTTGTCTCGTGAGGGTTTATAGTGAATATACCCACAAAATTCTCAATATGTATATATATATTTTAAGTTCAAGAAGATATAGAAAAACTTTAAAACACTCTCTTCAATTCAACTGTTAACTTAGCTCTACAAAGATATATTAACCTCAACAAACCATGACAGAAGCCCACATACTCCTCATGTCACCAAGATAGATATAACATATGCATTACGATCATGTATCCGTGTGTGTGTGAAGTTAACAGCTATGCCTCCAACCTTATTTAGAGTTGCTTTAGACTATCATACTCTCGGAAATTGTAGTTTCAAGTCAATTCTCACATGGATTTACACTCAAGAATGAACATCTCATAGAAACTGGTTTAATCATGATCGCACATGGTGTGAAAACTTTGATAAAAATTGAAAGTTTTTGTACTAATGCTTTCACACCTGACTCAATAAAGGACGGACATTTAGAGTGCATAGTCTCAAGAAAGGAATACTACTTACTAGAAAAGCGAAATACCGTGGATAACTCAAATTACACGTTCATATTCAAACTAAGTTGTTAAAAATCATTAAGGCTTTGACTTTTCGGTGCTTATATAGTAGGACAGAAATGAGAGGGGTAAGAATAGCATATCTTTAGCATGTGATTGAGTTTAGCAATTTTACTTCACTCTATTCCAACCATCCTCTATTCTCATATATGTTGTATATATATATATAAATATTTTTAACCTGGACTCCTTCGTCTTTCCTTTTCTCTTTTATGTAGTCCCTCCCACATTGACTCCCTCCTCATCACACACTTCAACAATTTAATCACATTAGATGTGCAATGGGGTTCATTGAAGTCAAAGAGTAAGATTAGGGATTTGGATTTTCATAATAGACTTGGCAGTATTTACTAGGTGTGGGGTTGAGAACAACGCATATTCCGGACCAATTTCCAGGTATATGGAAAGGTAAAGAGCGAATAACGATGGCTTAAATCATTTTCTCAACTTCTTAGTTTTTAACACTTCAGTGTTTATTGAGTTAAGTTGGTAAATCCTGAACGTTCTCCTCTAATAAGTAGCCAAAATGAAGAAATAGAGACTATTCAACGAATTTTAATACGTATATTCAAGTAAAACACAACGAGTTTATATGAAAATTCCCTCAGAAATAAAGGTTGGCTCAAAAACTCTCTAAGGGTTAAACAGTTTCCACTACTCGTTCTTTCAGCCCAATAGTCGTATTAACTCTTTATTAGGTTTTCAACATAGCTACTAACTAGTGCAATAGGATGTAAGATACATGAACGGTCAACAACTGCAATCATCCTAGTGGAATTAGAGAAATGCGTGAACTTAATCCATAAAAAGATGAGATTAATATAAATGTATCATTGCTTGATAACAACGAGAGAGAAATGACTACTCAAAGTTGTTCTACCAATCGAGTTCAGAAAAATTTCTTAAAACTTTCTTAATAGTTTGAAAAATTAAATTTAAACTTTTCTTCAATTTCAATTTCTTCAATTTATTTGTCTCCCAACTGTAAATGTAATCCAATTCTAATCGAGATTGTATGAAATGTGCAATAAAGTAATCCAGATTGCTACGTATAGATATAAGCAGGTGATTATCTATCTATATCCCACCCCCAACTGAAAATTGCAATGTCCGCAGAAGGTGATTTTCAAATATAGATAGAGAGATATCACCTGATAAATCATAGCAAAAACCGCAAGCATATCAATCTGTATAGAAGGCATACAACACTCCAAGCAGCACCGATCACATAAAATATGAATAAATAGAGCATGAGATCCATACATAATAACAGAACTAATCACTGGAACGATAAAACAACGAAAACAACAGAGCAGTGATAGTAAAATCCATAATAACCAAAATCCAAAATAACCAAACTATCCAACAGTCCAAAATATCCAAAAACCCACAAGAAACTACTAGAGAAGAGAGAAAGAAATAGTAATAAACAAAATACAATAAAACTCCAGCATAGCAAAGGACACAACCTACTCATCACCAATGTCAGAAAGAATCACGATCGGAGCATCAGTAGTAGCAGCATCTCCACCCTCAGCAACAGTAGTAGCTGTCGCTGGGTCACTCACAGTCAGGGCAGCTGATGTAGACAATGTTGGGTCAGCCACGACTGGAGGTGGTGCAGATGATGTAGAAGGAGCAGCAGGAGCAGAAGATGGACCGGTGGTGGGTTGGGCAGAAACTGTGGGGATAAACTGATCAACCCCTAGCTGTACCAGAAGGGTCTCAAGCATCGTCGTCATATGATCTATCTTTCCCTCAAGTCGTATCCGCGCCTCCCTCTCCCCAATAATCAATGAGTGGAGAGCCTGGAGGGACACGGAAGACGACTCTCCCTGGGCCTGAGTCTGAGACCACTGTCTCAACTCAAAACGTGCAACCTCCTCAACAGGATCAACCTCCTCCTCTGAATCATGCTCCTCAGCCTCAGTCGGCATCCCAGAAGCGACATCCTTAGTATCTGTCCCTCCGCGCCTCCTCTTTGCTCCGACTTTGGCTTTGCACTTTCCTTTTCATTTTCTCTTCTGGGCGTCAGAGCGGCGAGTGGCTATCTCACCAAATCGGCTCGAGGAAGTCTGAAAAACATCGGTAGCAAGAGGAAGTAATCCACTCTGGGTCACGATGTGGTGAATACCCCACGCACCCTTCAGCTGCTTCTTGGCCAAAATGTATCGTGTAGGCTGCACCAAAAACTCTATATATAATCGCGGGAGGCAAACCCTCCTCCCAGTCCCCACACAGAACAAAGCCCTCACGTACCAAGCTGCCAACTTCTCATCATAAGAGGTCAGAAAGATATAATTACAGAGTACGAGATGGAGCATGTGGTACCTGTCAGTCAACAACCGATCCTCTATATGAGACGAGCCGTTCCAGAACTGAACGGCACCGCCGATGATCTCTTTGACAATCGTGGCGTAAGGGATCACGGGAGTTCCCAAACGGTGAGGACAATCACTCTCCCGCTCCTCAGAGACTCCTAGAGCAGCAGATAAAGTTGCAGGACTGATGATGATCTCCTGGCCACGGAAGAAAGATCTATAAGTGAATGGTACCGCTGGGTCCTTGATCAGTGTTGCACAAACCTCTCGCACCCAAGAAACATTGACTTGTTTGGGCTGTGTCAACATCTCATACCCTTGCGGCATATCCTTGATTCTATCTAAGAACCATGGAGCTGAAAGCCAGGTTGTCTCGAGAGGTCTCTCGATCATCACCTTACGGTGACTGAAGAACTGTGTGTAGCACGACTGGTAAAAAATATGGCAGAACCCATGGTCGGGGACCAGATCTGGTATAGCAAAGTCAAAAGATTTCTCCCAAAAATAGCCCATCATGGGATTCATAATGGGCGACCTGAAATTGAAAAAGAAAAAAAAGGAAAAAAATGAAAATAGGAAAGTAAAACAAAAAAATAAAACTGTCACTGAAAAAGTTTGATCGATCGCAGTATGGTCGATCGATTGAGGAAGGACGGGGTTCGATCGTTCGATCCAAGTTTGATCGATCGAAAAGGGACTGGGTTTGATTGCTCGAGCCCAGTTTGATCGATCGAACATAGAGAAAACGCAGCGAGAAGAGCACGCACAGAAATGAACCAAGAAAACAAATAAAACGATAAAACAATACGAAAAAGTCTTAGGGTCAACGAAGGGGGCACCCCCTTGTAGATGAATAGAGAAATAAACATAGGGGGGTCATGGTAATCTTACCTCGGTGAATGGGCAGCGGAGAACGATGAGGGTGATGAGGATCAAGGGGAGTCAGGGGATCCTGAATGATGTGTGTGAGGAGTGGAATAAAAAGAATCGCCCCGAGTGTCTCTGTCTCCAATCGCTCGAATGAAGGGGAAGAAGAGAAACTGATGAAGTGTATGGACGACGCCTCGGTTAAATATATGTCTCGATTGATCGAGAAAGTTCGATTAATTGAACCTTCGATCGATTGAGACATGTTGAAGCACTTGAGGTCTGACGTCTTCGATTGATCGGAAATAACTCGATCGATCGAACCTGGAAATTCTAGTAACTCTCGAAATGGACAGAGTATGCACCTCCAACTAACAGAAATTGATCTAGACATACAGAATAGCATAAAAGCAGTTCACAGACAGGACATGTTGGCCAGACATCATCATCAACAAGGTAAAATGTTGCAAATTTTATAAATAAAATTACTTAATAGCATCCATGGTGCAACATTATAATTCCAAAGTTAGCACTAAAGACCTTATTAATATAGAAAAACTAAAATAAAACTAAAATTAACAAAACTTTTGTCTAGGTTTACAGTTCAATTGGTAAAAGAATGATCAAAAGAAAAGCACAATTGAAGTGAAGCACTAATCTTCAAGCATGAATGTTCCATCTTCCGCAATTGCTTCTTTTTCTGCATCATCTTCGAGTCTGGATTCTGAATCTGATGATGCCCTTTCCTAGAACAGTCGGAAAGCAGCAAGGACATCATCGAGTGAGTCTGAGATCTCTGAGAAAATGATTGCACAAGCAAGAGGTGATCCGGATGGAGACAGAGATAACGGAGTATGATTTCGCAACGGACTTTCCTCTTGCGGTAGGGTACCTGGGGACCTTATGTACGGTCCAAATCCATGGAACAGCTGATGCGGAAGGAACAATGGTGGTTGACATGACTAAAAAGTTGTGCGCTCTTGTGCAACACCCAAGTGTAGGTGATTGTGCAAGTAATACTGGATAAGTCCAGGTCGATCCCACAGGGAAGGTGTTAAACTAATTAATTAGATTATTCTAAAAAAATAAAATAAAATTCAATATTTTAAGGGAAAGCAAACTAATTTAACAACTACTACAAGTAAAGCAATTAAACTAGATTACCTAATTACTGACTAATTAACTAAAGCTATAATTTAAAATGTGTTTGTTTCTTAATTAAAAGGGATGTTGGGATTACACGAATCCACCGCAACCTAGCCATCTACCATGCAATTACATTGAAGCTCGATGGAGCACACTTTCTACAGTATTCCGTATTCCTCATAAGTTAAAGAATCTATAATCCTTTCATGGCCGGGACTATATCATCACATTTACGTTTGAAATACATAAAAGCGGTTTAAATCAATAGTTTAGACTCTCACCTACAATGGTATTAGCATTGAGGGTGGTTTGCAAAATATATTGAAGAAAAATGCCTCAAGACTTTAGGTTTAAAGACTGTTTTGACAAACTGAGCATTTGGGGACAGTTTGATAACGAATCAGTAAAGCAGAAAGTCCAGGAATACTGCATAGAATGTTCTCAAGAATCAGAATGTTCGATCGATCGACGCGCTTTCGATCGATCGAATATCTTCATCTCTCGATCGATCGAACTGACTTCGATCGCTCGACAATGTCTCTGTTTTGATCGATCGAACATATTCGATCGATCGAACACAGAAATTAATCTGCTGCATGGCAGAGGCCTGAGATCACGGTTTCATCGTGATCTCCCAACCCGGGGACTACTCAGACATCGTCTGGAGTGTCACAGATTTGTTCTTAACATAAATATTCATTAAAATTGCGTTTGGTTGAGATTTAAGCATTAAAACTATGAAAAACTATGGTTTATCCACTACCAACAAGTAAAACTATAATCTATACAGATTTAAACTATGTAAGCTACTAACAGAATGTAAACAAAACTGATATAATAAAACCTGGAACGAACGAGCTATTAATAACCTTTAAACTTCACTTGAATTCAATGTTCAATCACCAAAACCTACAAGAATCAAAGTAGAACACTCTCTCTCTATGTAAAAACTGATAAAATGTAAGTAGCCTTCTCCTGGACGTACACAATACGAGTTTTTATAGTAACAACCTAATGCTAGGGTTCCACATGCATTCTGCTGCGTGCGCGTAAAAATCTGATAAAAGGCATGTTCGATCGATCGAACAATTCTCGATCGATTGAACTCTTGGGGACTTCGATCGCTTGAACTTATCTCGATCGATCAAAACTTCGATCGATCGAATGATCTTCAATCGCTCGAACTCTATATTTCAGCTTTTACATGTCTTCTTTAGAATTCAGCATTTCCCTTCATCGTTATCTTTCAATTCTTCACACAGCAACTACAGTCTGCACAAATTACAGCTAAAACACAACTTATCATAGTTTAATCAATATGTGCATAAACTAGCATTGTAATTCAAATTGCAGATAAATAGAGGAATTGTAAACTAAATCCATGCTTTTTCTTCTTTTAGTGCGGTTGTATTTTACAAATACTCCCGCTTGTCACAACCCCCAACTAGCGAGTTGCTACTCCCTAGCAATAGAGCGAAAATAAAAACAAGCTAAACTGTAACTATAACGGAAAAAAACTAAAATAACTAAACCAGACTACTAAACTAACATAACAAGAAAGAAAACTATCTAACTCACTTTCGCAGGAATCGCGGTTGCATTTAGCAAATGCAACAAGCCGTTAAACCCCTAGGTTCCCCCTAGTGAACGAGTGCTGTCTCGTGAGGGTTTGCAGTGAATATACCCACAAAATACTCTGTTTTTAAGCTCCAAAAAGATATAGAATAATTTTTAAACATTCTCCTTTTATTCAACTATTGATTTAGCTCTACAAAGCACATCATCCTCATTCCAACCATGAAAGAAATGCACATGTTCCTCATGTCACCAAGATAAAAATAACATACGTGTCACATCCATGTATCCGTGTGTATGTGAAATTAATAGCTTTACATCAACTTTATTTAGAGTTGTTTAAACTATCATACTCTCAGAACTCGTAGTTTCAACTCAATCCTCACATAGTTATTACACTCACAAATGAACATCTCACAGAAACTTGGTGAATAATAGTCGCACACGGTACAAAAGCTTTGATAGGAGTGATTTTTTGGATACTAATGCTGTCATACTCGACTCTATAAAAGACGAACATTTTAGAGTGTATAGTCTCATGAAAGGAATACTACTTATCAGAGGAGCGAAATACCGTGGATAACTCAACTTACACTTTCATGTTTAAACTAAGTTATAGAGAATCATTAAGGCTTTGACTTTTTGGATTTTTTTATTTATTTTTTATTTAGTGGGATAGAGATGAAAGGGTAAGAACTTGCACATCTTTATCATGTGACTGCATTTAGTAATTTCTTTACTTTCCTCCAACCATTCTCTCCATACATATCATCATTCATTTCATTCATTTTTTTTTCAACAAAACCTCCTTTCCTCAAATTTTTTTTTTGTTTTTTTTTGTACTATATATATATGCAGTCCTTCTCACCACTATTCCCTCCTTATACTTCAACAATTTAATTACATTGGGTGTGCAATGGGGTGTATTTAGGTCAAGGTATAAAGTTAGAAATTTAGAATTTCATATGGTTTCGGCATGATTTATTAGGCGAGGGGTTAAGAACAACACATATTCAGAGATGTCAATATAGGTAAATGGAAAGGTAAGGAGTAAACAACGATGGCTTAAATCATTTTCTGAACTTCTTAATTTTTAACACTTAAATGTTCATTGAGTCTAACTGGTAAATCCTGAACGTTCTCCTCTAATAAGCAGCCAAAATGAAGAAATAGAGACTAGTCAACGAATTTTAATCGGCATTTTCAATGAAAACAATTCGAACTTGATGTGATAATTCCCTCAGAATTGAAGATTGGATTCAAAAGCTCACTAAGGGTAAATCGTTTTCACTACTTCATTCTTTAAAGCACAAAAGTCGTATTAACTCTTGTTTAAAGTTTTCTGCATAGCTATTAATAAGTGCAACTGATTTGGATACAGGAATGGTCAACATATGCATTTATCCTAGAGAACTTAGAAAAATGCATGAACTTAATTCATAAAAGGATGAGAATAAAATGGTTGTGTCATTGATTGACAACAGCTAAATAGAAGTGAAAATTCAAAATTATTCTACCCATTTAATTCAAAGACTTGGTTAATAGTTTGAAAATTTTGAAATTTTGTATTTTAAATTTGTTTTGAAATCAAAATTTTAATAATAATGGAGATTGTATGATGTTTGCCAATAGATAAAGTGGTCCAGATTGCTACGTAGAAAATATGCACAGGTGATTATCTATTTATATCCCACCCCCAACTGAAAATCGCAATGACCTCAGCAAGTGATTTTCAAAATAGATAGAGAGATAGCACCTGAAATATCATCATAAGCATCGTAACAGTAACAACCTGTACAGAAAGCATACATACTCCAAGCAGCCAAGATCAAATAGATAGGAAATATATTGCATCAGATCCAAACATAAAATAGAATACATCACTGAAAATATAGGAAAGTGAACGAACAGAACAGCGATAATAATATATCTCTATATGCCATACAAACAAAAATCCAAACTATCCAAACCAACCAACAACATAAATAATAACCCAACAGTGTCCAAAAATGCCCAACAAACAACCCAGAATATACCAAACCAACCAAAAATACATAAACGAAACCAACAGACTACCCATCATCGGGAACATCAGATAAAATGTCAATCAATAGATCCGGAGCATCCATAACTCCACCCTCGACACCCGTAGTAGCGGTAGCCGGAGCACTCGCAATCGTGACAGCTGGAGTAGAAACTGATGTGTCGGCCACGACAGGAGGAGGTGGAAATGGTAGCTTTGAAGTAGGTGGTCTCGCTGATGATGATGGTGCAGTAGGTGGTACAGCAGATGTAGAAGGAGCGAAAAGATCAACTGGGGGATCGGAGGATGAAGGACCAGTAGGGGCAGAGGAGGATGGGGCAGTGGTGGGTGGTGGAGGTGCAGATGGAGGGGAAGATGGGGGCACGATCGGATCGAACCCTAGCTGGACTAACAGGGTTGTCAGCATGGTGGATATGTGATCTATCTTGCCCTCGAGTCTAATCCAGGCCTCTTTCTCCTCTAATAGAAACTCGAGAATAGTAGGGAGAGGCGCAGAAGAAGACTCTCCCTGGGCGGGATCCTGAGACCGCTGTCTCAACTCAAAATGACCAACCTCCTCCACCGGGTCACCCTCCTCATCAGAATCCTACTCCTTAGCCTCTGTGGGTGTCCCAGAAGCAGCTCCCTCAGTATCAGTCCCGCCTCCACGTCTCCTCTTCTCTCCCATCTTCGCCTTGCCTTTTCCTTTTTGCTTCCTCTTCTGCGCATCGGACCGGCGGGAAGCTGTCTCTCCAAATTGACTACGAGACTGGGCAGTCGCGTCCCCCGCCAAAGGAATGATACCCGCATGCTCGATCACCCTATCAATAGCCCAAGCACCCTTCAGGTGCTTTTTAGCCTGAATGTAGCATATAGGGTGTCGCATGAAGTCGATGTAAAGGCGGGGTAAACAGACTGGCTGCCGTGTCCCGATCACGTATAAGACACGAGCATACCACACCGCGATCTTCTCCCTGTACGATGTCACTAATAGGCAATTGCTCAGGGCAAGGTGGAGCATATGGTAATTATCTGTGAGGTGGAGGTCGGGAATGAGAGCCTCGCCATCCCATGTCGGAAGAGCTCCCCCGGTGATATCTCGGATAATGATGGTCAGTGAAAGCTGAGGTGTGTCAGGACGATGAGGACATACACAATTAGGTAACTCCGGTACCCCAAGAGCAGCAACGACGGTGGCAGGGCTAAAAATGATCTCTCGTCCACGGAAAAATGAGCGAAGGGTGAACGGAGCAACCGGATCCCGGATCATCGTCGCACACGCCTCCCGTATCCAAGATAGATTTACATGCTTAGGCTGGGAGAATAGTGTGTACCACTGGGGCATGGCACGTATCCGTGCAAGGTACCACGGAGTAGCCAGCCAGGCAGTCTCAAGGGGACGCTCGATCATGACCTTCCGTGACTGGAAGTAACGGGTGAACCAAACGCGGTCTTCCTCATTTCTAAACCCATGATCTGGAACTGGATCGGGTATAGCGAGGTCGAATGGCTTAGATTTGTGGTAGCCAGTGATCGGATTCATGATAAAGCCCTGAAATGGAAGAAGCAAGGAGAGAAAACATTAATACTGGGCAAATAATAAAGAGAAAGAAACTGCCACACTTCGATCGATCGAATCCCGTTCGATCAATCGATCGAGACAATCTTTGGTTCGATCGCTCGAATATGTTCAATCGATCAAACGGATGCTAGGTTCGATCGATCGAACCCGGCTCGATCGATCGAGCACAGCGAAATGGCAGTAGCAACACTCGAGAACGGGAATAGCCCGAAACAACAATACATGTGTAAAACTAATAAAAGGAGTTAAAGAATCAATGGGGGGCACCCCTATATGAATTTGAAGGGAAAAGAAATATGAGGGGTGACTCGGGGGGCTCACCTCGAGAGACGCACTGGGTAGAGGGTGCCGGCGATGCCACTGATGATCCGGGGGACCCGGAGCTCCTTAATGATGTGGATTGAAGTGGGGGAGGCCAAAATCGTAGGAGTCCCCCTCTGTCTTCGATCGCTCGAGTAAGGGAGAGAGACGGAGAGACTGATTGAAAATTCTTAAAGACGCCTCGTATAAAAACAGGTTTCGATCGATCGAGTAGGCTCGATCGATCGAACCTCCGATCGATTGAGCCTGCCTCAATCGCTCGAGGTGATGACGCTATCGATCGATCGAGATACGTTCGATCGATCGAGAAGAGAAATTCCACAATATCCTTGAATTGAGAAATTCCACACCCCCAACTTACCAATTTTAATCTGGACATACAGAATAGGGATAAAACAGTGCATTGCCAGAACATGTAGGCCAAAAATGGAAACCTCATAGTAGAACATTGCAAATTTATATAAATAAGTCCTTAAAATAGCATCCATGTGCAATATTAGTGCCCCCAAAGATGGCATTTAAAACCTTATTGACAAAAAAAAAAAAAAAAGAAAACTAAAAATAAAACTGAAATTAATAACACTTCGTCCAAGAATACACTCCAATTTATTAAAGAAGATATGAAATGACATTAAACAATTGGAGTGAAACACTATTCTTCAAGTAGAAAGATATCTTCCTCCACAGCTTCTTTCACCGCCAGAACTTCAAATGCAGAGTCTAAACTGGATGATTCCCTTTCCCAGAACAGTCGGAAAGCAGCGAGGACATCATCAAGCAAGTCTGAACTCTGTAAGGACTTGATATCACAGGCAAGAGGTGACCCGCATGGAGACAAGGATAAAGGAGTATAATTGCGCAACAGATTTTCCTCTTGCGGCGGAGTATTTGGGGACCGTATGTATGGCCCAAACCCATGAAAGAGTTGATGTGGAAGGTATAGCAGTGGGAATGGTAGATCTATAGTGATATTCCTGACAAAGGGAAACAAAAAAAACGAAACAGAGAAAAGAAGTTAACAAGAGCAACAGAAAAACAAAAAGGAAGAGATAAATAAAGCAAAATGAAAAGAAAATGAAAGGAATGTGACCCCAAAATTAACCTCACTATTGGCCATATATCCCCAGATGCACTAGCTGGTAGAGGCCATTGAAGCCTGAATAGCAAGTAACTGACATACTCATAGATGTAGGGAATCACATGGAAGATCATGAAGTCGTCAACATATATGAAAACAGCATTGTGGCGTTCGGGCACCACATCTTGTAAGTCCTCTTCTTCCCATGGCTCCCACATTGAGTCATTTTCCCATTGTTCCAACAGTGCGTCATCCACTTCTTCAACAGCATACCCTTCAGGTTCTCCTTCCTCTCTAGAAAGGTCCATATGCTCGAATGGGTTGATTTGGAGGAGAGCAGGATCATAAGGGATGTACCCATAGGTCAGGTCCACTACATCATCCGCCCCTGGTCCTTGATAGGGAGACAAGCAGAATGCTATCTCGTCGGCAGTCCAAGGTGGGCTCTGATATTCTGAATCAGCCCAAGACCCTATAGAATGAACATCGTCGTCCCTCATTTTGATGTCCTGCAAGGGAAAGACAGTACAGAATAGAAGATTAAGAATCGAAGTCACATTAAAAAAGACAGAAAAAAGATAAAACAAAACAAAATGCAGGAAAAGAAACACTACAACAACATTGGGAGAACGCACTTGGGCGTTTTAGTTTGAAGTATAGTCGGGCTCATCCAGTTGGATGTGCTCGACCTCGGGTTGGAAATCTTCTAAGAACGGTTTCAACCTTTGGCCATTGACCTTAAAACTTTAGTCGTTCTTAGGATTAAATAGCTCAACTGCCCCGTGTGGAAAAACAGATTTGACTATCAAAGGACCTGTCTACCGTGATCGGAGTTTGCCTGGGAAGAGATGAAGGCGTGAATCATATAATAAAACTCTCTGCCCCGGTTCGAAAGATTTACGAATGAGCGTTCGATCGTGGGGCGCCTTCAACCGTTCCTTGTGGAGTTTGGCATTGTCATATGCATCTCGTCGGATTTCCTCCAGTTCTGCCAATTGCAGTTTCCGGAGATGTCCTCCCTTTTTAATGTCAAAATTTAATGAGCGTGCTTCCCAATAAGCTTTGTGTTCTAGTTCGACAGGAAGGTGACACGCCTTACCATACACTAGCCTATATGGAGACATTCCCAGATTTATCTTAAAGGCCGTGCGGTATGCCCATAAAGCATCAGTCAGTTTGTAAGCCCAATCTTTTCTATTGAAACTAACCATTTTTGTAAGTATATGTTTGATTTCACGGTAAGCCAACTCCGCCTGCCCGTTTTTTTGTGGGTGGTATGCTAGAGCGATTTTGTGGTGTATCCCATATTTTTTAAGTAGTGCTTCTAAAGGCCTGTTGCAGAAATGCTTGCCTTGGTCACTTAATAATGCTTTTGGGGTTCCGAAACGCGATAAAATGTTTTCCTTAAGAAAAGACATGACTGTTTTGTGGTCATTGCGTCTCGTCGGTATTGCTTCCACCCATTTTGATACGTACTCCACAGCTAGGAGTATGTATTCGCAGTTGTTTGATTTAGGGAACGGGCCCATAAAGTCTATGCCCCAACAATCGAATATTTCAATTGTGATAATAGGGGTTAAGGGCATAGAATTTCTTTTTAAAATTGTACCTAGCTTTTGACAGCATTGGCACAATTTGCAGAAAGAATAAGCATCCTTAACTATGGTGGGCCAATAAAATCCACTGTGTAGGACTTTTTGTGCGGTCTTTTGGGAAGAAAAATGGCCACCACACGCTTCAGAGTGGCATGAGGCTAGAATTACAGTTATATCCTCATTAGGGACGCAACGCCTGATGACCTGATCAGCACGATACGTGAATAAATAAGGGTCATCGAAAAAGAAATGGCGTACAAATGAGAGGAACCGCTTCCTATCTTGATTCGACCAGTGTCTAGGAGTTTCTCCTGCGGCTAGGTAGTTTACTATGTCTGCATACCAGGGTAAACCCGAGACTACCATAATTTGCTCGTCTGGGAATTCATCTTTGATTGGTATGGGCTCAGTATTGTCCGTGAATGTTAACCGAGATAAGTGGTCAGCAACCACATTCTCTACTCCCTTTTTATCCTTGATAGTGATATCAAATTCCTGGAGTAGAAGTATCCAACGGATAAGCCTCTGTTTTGCGTCTTTCTTAGATAACAGGTACTTGAGGGCTGAGTGGTCTGTAAAACAGACTATTGGGGACCCTATCAGATAAGACCTAAATTTGTCCAACGCAAAGACTATTGCTAGTAACTCTTTTTCAGTAGTTGCATAATTCATTTGGTCTTCGTTGAGTGTTCGGCTGGCATAGTATATAACATAAGGCTTGTCGTCCTTCCTCTGTCGTAGGACTGCACCAATGGCGTAGTCACTAGCATCGCACATTAGTTCGAATGGCAAACCCCAGTTGGGTGCCTGTATTATCGGTGCGGAGGTAAGGTGTTCCTTTAATGCGTCAAAAGATGTTTGACAGTTATCCGACCACACAAAAGGTGTATCTTTGACTAGGAGTTGGCACAGTGGTCTAGAGATCGCACTAAAGTTTTGGATAAAGCGTCAATAAAATCCAGCATGTCCTAGAAAAGAACGAATGTCTCGGACTGTTCGAGGGACAGGTAAATTCGAAATTATATCTATTTTTGCTTTATCAACTTGGATACCTTTGTCAGAGATAACGTGGCCGAGGATAATTCCTTTGGTCACCATAAAGTGGTATTTTTCCCAGTTTAGTACTAGGTGTTTGTCCTCGCATCTCGCTAACACTTTTTCAAGGTTTTCTAGGCAGTTATCAAAACTATGGCCAAACACCGAGAAGTCGTCCATGAAAACCTTGAGTGTCTGTTCAACCATATCACTGAAAATGCTTAACATACACCGCTGAAAAGTAGCAGGTGCATTGCATAATCCAAAAGGCATGCGGCGGTAAGCGAACGTACCGAACGGACATGTGAATGTTGTTTTCTCCTGATCTTCAGGAGCAATTTCAATTTGGTTGTACCCACTGTATTCGTCCAAGAAACAATAATACTTATGACCCGCCACTCATTCTAGCATCTGATCCATGAATGGCAGTGGGAAGTGATCTTTCCGGGTCATAGTATTCAACTTTCGATAGTCAATACACATCCTCCATCCAGAGGGGACGCGTGTTGGCACTAACTCGCCGTCTTTATTTGGGATTACTGTTATACCGGCCTTTTTGGGCACCACTTGGGTTGGACTAACCCAAGGGCTGTCAGAGATAGGGTGTATTATTCCAACGTCTAGAAGTTTTAAGACTTCTTTCTTCATTACTTCTTGCATATTTGGATTCAGACGCCTCTGCATTTGTCGCGAAGGTTTAGCGTCGTCCTCCAGATATATTTTATGGGTGCAAATAGATGGGCTTATACCTTTTAGGTCGGCAATAGTCCATCCCAATGCTCCCTTATGTAGTTTGAGCATTTGAATCAACTTATCCTCTTGTTCTGGATTTAACGTAGATGAGATTATAACAGGATAAGTCTTTTCAGTTCCCAGAAAAGCGTATTTGAGCTCTTTTGGAAGCTCTTTTAATTCCAAATCAGAAAACTGAAAATTCGAAGGCATAGTTAACTTGGTTTTTGGAGGTAATGGTTCATATGGTGTGACCCACATGCACTCATCTCTATCTTCCTCCTTTATATTCATCATGAGGTAGACATGATTTAGGGCAGCATCCAATGGGGTAGAATCATTAGGTTGATAGGTAGTGTCGAATTGTGACAGAACTACCTCCAAGGGATCTTTGTACTCTGCAAGATCAGCCTCATCTTCGATGACCGTTTCGATGCAGTTAACTTCTTCGTCATCCTCGTATTCTTCAGGTCGGGGATTTGAGAATATCTTGACATTTAAAGTCATGTTCCCGAATACAATGGTCATGATACCACTTCTTATTTTGATTGTGGCATCTATGGTGTTGAGGAATGGACGTCCAAAAATTACCGGGATTTGTGCACATGGGTTAGACACAGGTTCTGTGTCCAGAATCACAAAATCTACCGGGAAGACAAAAGTGTCTATTTGCACCAGAACGTCCTCCAATATTCCTCTAGGATATTTGACTAACCTGTCTGCCAATTGTAATGCAACTCGGGCGGGTTTGAGTTCACCTAACCCTAATTGTTTATAGACTGAGTATGGCAACAGGTTTATGCTTGCTCCTAAATCAATGAGTGCTTTGTCTATCCTTTGATTCCCAATTCTGCACGAGACAGTTGGGGTGCCAGGATCCTTAAGCTTTGGAGGCAACTCATTTTGAATGATTGTACTTGCTTGGCAAGAAATATAAGCGTGTTTCTTTACACTTTGCCTCCTCTTGACCGTGCATAACTCCTTTAGATACTTAGCGTAGGCTGGCACTTGTTTGATGGCATCAAGGAGTGGGAGATTGATTTTAACTTGTTTGAACAACTCTAAGAACTCCTGATTCTTTGCCTCGTTTTGGGGTTTCTTGAGCCTTTGAGGGTACGGTGCAGGGAAAGGGCATTTAGGTAATTCGTCAATGACAGGCTCCTTTCCAGGCCTTCTCTCAACTTCTTCTACTTCTTTAGGAGCGTCCTCATTTGGTTCTAATGGTTTGTCATTAGTAGACGACTCCTCTACTAGAGTGGATGGTTTGCTCTTAGTTACCATTTCCTCCTCTTCATACTCCTCGGGAACAGAATGAGGCCTGTTTTTTCCTATGACTTTGCCGCTTCTTAGTATAGTCACGGCTTTAGCTTGTTCATGGTTAGGGGGACCACTGTTGTATCCCTTGGGGTTTGGAAGTGGTTGAGCGGGAAATGTGCCACTCGAACCCTCTTGACGTGCATCCATCCTCTCTAATGTTGCGGACATTTTGCTCATCATTTGAATTAATTGTTGCATTAAATTTGCGTTAGAGAGTGGATCTTCCACTTACACCTTCTTGTGAGGTGGCACATAGACATTTGCTTGTTGATTATGTGAGGGTTGAGCGTTGTTGTAGTTGTTTGTTCTATTCTGATTGAATGGCTAGGACTGCCTGTTGTATTGCCCTTGATATTGATTATTGTTATTGTAGGGCTGTTGTTGTTGAAATTGGTTTTGGGTCCCAGCATTGTTTTTCCAGTCGAACCTGGGGTGATTCCATCTATTGTTATTATTTTATGAATTACAGTTGTTGTAGGAATTCCCCACCCCCCTACACCCTTGCATAGCATTCATTTCCATGGGAGGTTGTTCTTGAAAATATGGCTCATTGGGACAGTATTGAGTAGTGTGTCCCAGCATGTTGCATGTGCCACACGGTTCTTCAGGCAAAAATTGCCTAGAACTCTCTCCTCTCATCCCCAATTCTTCCACTTTCTTTGCTAGTTCTTCATACTTGTTCATAAGATGATCCTCACTTTTTAGTTGATATAAACTTTTCTCTTCTACACAGGAGATCTATGAGCGTGGGACATCATCTGAATTTGACCATTCATGGGCATGTTCAGCTAGCCAATCAAAATGGGCTTCAGCTTCCTCTGTGTTTTTGCGAAGAAATGGCCCTAAACTCATGGTCTCGACCAATTTCTTAGTTTCACCGTTTAATCCTTCGTAAAAGTAGCTGATTGTTCGCCATTTCTCGTAACCGTGATGTGGGCATGAGAGCAGAAAATCCTTGAAACGTTCCCAAGTTTGGGTGAATGTTTCATTGCTCTTTTATTTATAGGAATTTATTTGCCGTTTAAGCTCGGTGGTCATGCGAGTTGGGAAGAATTTCTTTAGGAAAGCAGTGTTCATCGCATGCCAGGTATAGATAGAGTTTGGCTTCAAGGTGAGTAACCACACTTTTGCTTTATCCTTCAGAGTGAAAGGAAATAGCATCAGACGTGTTACATCTACAGGACAATTCTGTGAGAAAGTTTTACAAACGTCCTCAAAGTCCTTGATATGTAGATACGCCTTCTCGCTCTCCATTCCATGAAAGGTAGGAAGGAGTTGAATCATTCCATTGCGAAATTGGAATTCGCCTGCATGAAGTGGAATGAGAATGCAAGATGGCGTAGGCGCGTGTTCAGGTGTCATGAGGTCGCACAAAGGACGCAATGAATCGTCAATTGGTACGACCACATTATCACCGTTTTCACTTTGATTATCAGCCATTGAATTGATCGGTGTAACTATGGGGTTAATCGAACTAGATGAATTGGATAAATAGAATGAGTTTCCGTAAATTCCTTCGATGGAATTATCGGACATAAAGGGAAAGATCCTAAGAAATTTTTAATCTAAAGAACAAAAGAAAAAGAAAAACAGAAAAAGATAAGGAAAGATTGAGGTAATCGAAGTGTTAGCTTGTCGCCTTCCCCGGCAACGGCGCCAAAAACTTGACACGACTAAAAAGTTGTGCGCTCTTGTGCAACACCCAAGAGTAGGTGATCGTGCAAGTAATACTGGATAAGTCCAGGTCGATCCCACAGGGAAGGTGTTAATCTAATTACTTAGATTATTCTCAAAAATAAAATAAAATTCAATATTTTAAGAGAAAGCAAACTAATTTAACTACTACAAGTAAAGCAATTAAACTAGATTACCTAATTACTGACTAATTAACTAAAGCTATAATTTAAAATATGTTTGTTTCTTAATTAAAAGGGATGTTGGGATTACACGAATCCACCGCAACCTAGCCATCTACCATGCAATTACATTGAAGCTCGATGGAGCACACTTTCTACAGTATTCCGTATTCCTCTTAAGATAAAGAATCTATAATCCTTTCATGGCCGGGACTATATCATCACATTTACGTTTGAAATACATAAAAGCGGTTTAAATCAATAGTTTAGACTCTCACCTACAATGGTATTAGCATTGAGGGTGGTTTGCAAAATATATTGAAGAAAAATGCCTCAAAACTTTAGGTTTAAAGACTGTTTTGACAAACTGAGCATTTGGGGACAGTTTGATAACGAATCAGTAAAGCAGAAAGTCCAGGAATACTGCATAGAATGTTCTCAAGAATCAGAATGTTCGATCGATCGACGCGCTTTCGATCGATCGAATATCTTCATCTCTCGATCGATCGAACTGACTTCGATCGCTCGACAATGTCTCTGTTTTGATCGATCGAACATATTCGATCGATCGAACACAGAAATTAATCTGCTGCATGGCAGAGGCCTGAGATCACGGTTTCATCGTGATCTCCCAACCCGGGGACTACTCAGACATCGTCTGGAGTGTCACAGATTTGTTCTTAACATAAATATTCATTAAAATTGCGTTTGGTTGAGATTTAAGCATTAAAACTATGAAAAACTATGGTTTATCCACTACCAACAAGTAAAACTATAATCTATACAGATTTAAACTATGTAAGCTACTAACAGAATGTAAACAAAACTAATATAATAAAACCTGGAACGAACGAGCTATTAATAACCTTTAAACTTCACTTGAATTCAATGTTCAATCACCAAAACCTACAAGAATCAAAGTAGAACACTCTCTCTCTATGTAAAAACTGATAAAATGTAAGTAGCCTTCTCCTGGACGTACACAATACGAGTTTTTATAGTAACAACCTAATGCTAGGGTTCCACATGCATTCTGCTGCGTGCGCGTAAAAATCTGATAAAAGGCATGTTCGATCGATCGAACAATTCTCGATCGATTGAACTCTTGGGGACTTCGATCGCTTGAACTTATCTCGATCGATCGAAACTTCGATCGATCGAATGATATTCAATCGCTCGAACTCGATATTTCAGCTTTGACATGTCTTCTTTAGAATTCAGCATTTCCCTTCATCGTTATCTTTCAATTCTTCACACAGCAACTGCAGTCTGCACAAATTACAGCTAAAACACACAACTTGTCATAGTTTAATCAATATGTGCATAAACTAGCATTGTAATTCAAATTGCAGATAAATGGAGGAATTGTAAACTAAATCCATACTTTTTCTTCTTTTAGCGCGGTTGTATTTTACAAATACTCCCGCTTGTCAGTGGTAACAATTGATTCATAGTGAAAATCTTGACAAAGGAAAAACAAAAAACAATCAAAAAGGAAGAAATTAAGTAACCCAAAAGAAATAACAAAAAAAAAGGGGTAAATGCAGAAAGAAGAAGAGAAAATAAAATGTGACGAAGAGTTAACCTCACTATAGGCATAATATAACCATGTGCACTAGCAGGTAGGGGGCATTGAAGCCAAAATAAGAAATAGCTCAGGTACACATAAATGTATGGAACCAAGTCAATGACAAGGAAGTCATCAACATATGTGAAAATAGCATTATGGCGTTCAGACACCACATCTTGTAAATCTTCTTCCTCCCATGGTTCCCACATCAAATCATTCTCCCATTGTTCCAAGAGGGCATCATCGACTTCCCCAATAAAATACCCCTCTGGTTTGCCTTCCTCTACAGAGAAGTCCATATGCGCGAAGGGATTAATTTGGAGGAGTGCATGATCGTAAGGGATGTACCCTTGGGTTAAGTCAATGACATCGTCCGCTCCGGGTCCTTGATAGGGAGAGAGGCAGAATACAATCTCCTCTGTCATCCATGGATGATTAGGATATTCTGAATCAGCCCATGACCCGATTGAATGGACGTCGTCATCCCTCATATTTTTAATAGCCTGCATGTGAGACATAGAATGGAATAGCAGATTAGCATTGAGGTCATACTCAAAAAGAGACAGAAACAAATGAAATAACAACAAAGTGCAGTATAGGAAAGAAATACAACAACAAAAAAATGGATATGCCTTAGTGTTTTAGGTGGATGGATAGATGGGCTCATCTAGCTCTATGTGCTCAGCTTCCGGTATGAAGTTTTCCAAGAATGGTTTTAACCTGTGGCCATTAACCTTGAAACAAACTTCGTTCTTGGGATTTATGAGTTCGACGGTCCCATGTGGAAAAATAGATTTGACAAGGAATGGACCTGTCCACTGGGATCGGAGCTTACCTGGAAAAAGGTGGAGGCGAGAGTCGTACAACAAGACTTTCTGCCCCAGCTAGAATGATTTATGAAAAATTATTCTATCGTGATGAGCCTTCAACCTTTCCTTGTGTAGTTTAGCATTGTCATATGCATCTCGACGTATTTCTTCCAGTTTCGCCAACTAGAGTTTCTGGAGATGACCTCCTTCTTTAATGTCGAAGTTCAATGAGCGTGTTGCCCAATATGTTTTGTGCTCGATTTCGATAGGAAGGTGACATGCTTTACCGTACACTAACCTGTACAGAGACATCCCCAGATTTGTCTTATAAGCAGTGCGGTACGCCCATAGAGCATCAGTCAGTTTATATGCCCAGTCTTTTCTGTTGAAACTAACCGTCTTTTTGAGTATATGCTTGATTTCTCGGTTAGCCAATTTTGCCTGCCCGTTAGTCTGTGGGTGGTATGCGAGAGTGATCTTATGATTGACCCCATATTTCTTGAGGAGTGACTCTAAAGGCCTATTCCAGAAATGCTTGCCTTGGTCAATTATTAGTGCCCTCGGGGTTCCAAAACGCGATAGAATGTGTTCCTTAAGAAAGGACATAACCATTTTGTGGTCATTGCGTCTTGTCGGTATCACTTTTACCCATTTTGATACATACTCTATGGCTAGGAGTATGTATTCACAGTTGTTTGATTTTGGAAAAGGACCCAAGAAGTCTATGCCCCAACAATCGAATATTTCAATTATGATGATGGGAGTTAAGGGCATAGAGTTCCTTTTTGAAATTGTACCTAGCTTTTGACAGCGTTGAAATGATTTGCAAAAAGAATAGGCATCCTTAAACACAGTAGGCCAATAAAATCCACTGTGTAATACTTTTTGTGCGGTCTTATACGAAGCGAAATGGCCTCCACAGGCTTCAGAATGACAAGAGGCTAAAATTATAGTTATGTCCTCGTTCGAAACGCAACGTCTGATGACCTGATCAGCACAATACTTGAATAAGTAAGGATCATCAAAAAAGAAATGATATGCAAACGAAAGGTGCCGTTTCTTGTCTTGATTCGACCAATGACTCGGGGTTTCTCCTGTAATAAGGTAATTTATTATATCCGCATACCAGGGCAACCTAGAAACAGCCATCAGTTGCTCATCTAGGAATTCATCCTTAATTGGTACGGGTTTAGTGTTTTCAGTAAATGTTAACCGAGACAAATGGTCAGCGACCACATTCTCTACTCCTTTTTTATCCTTGATTATGATATCGAATTCTTGGAGTAGGAGTATCCAGCGGATAAGCCTTTGCTTTGCGTCCTTCTTAGGTAGTAGGTACTTGAGGGCTGAATGGTCTATAAAATAGACTATTGAGGACCCTATCAGATATGACCTGAATTTGTCTAAAGTAAAAACTATTGCCAGTAGCTCTTTTTCGGTAGTCGTATAGTTCATTTGAGCTTCATTAAGTGTTCTGATGGCATAGTATATTACATAGGGCTTATTATCCTTCCTCTGTCATAGGACTGCCGCAATGGCATAGTCACTAGTATCGCACATCAGTTCAAATTGGAAACTCCAATCGGGTGCCTGTATTATTGGTGCGGAGGTAAGGTGTTCCTTTAGTGCGTCAAAAGATGTTTGAAAATTATCTGACCACTCGAAAGGTGTGTCTTTGACTAAGAGTTGACAAAGTGGTCGGGAAATTGCACTAAAATTTTGGATAAAGCGACGATAAAATCCCGTGTGTCCCAGAAAAGAGCAGATGTCTTTAACTGTACGGGGGACAGGTAGGTTCGAGATAATATCGATTTTTGCTTTATCAACTTGGATACCCTTATTAGAAATAATGTGGCCGAGGACAATTCCCTTAGTCATCATGAAGTGACACTTTTCCTAGTTTAATACTAGGTATTTGTTCTTGCATCTCGCTAACACTTTTTTGAGGTTTTCCAGGCAATTATCAAAGCTATGGCCAAACACTGAAAAGTCATCCATGAACACCTCGAGTATTTGTTCGACCATGTCACTGAATATACTCAACATGCACCGCTAAAAGGTAGCCAGTGCGTTGCATAAGCCGAAGGGCAAACGACGATAGGCGAATGTACCAAATGGACAAGTGAAGGTCGTTTTCTCCTGATCTTCAGGAGCAATTTTGATTTGATTATAGCCACTAATCCATCTAAGAAGCAATAATATTTATGACCCGCCACTCGCTCTTGCATTTGATCCATGAATGGTAATGGAAAGTGGTATTTTCGGGTCACAGTATTCAATTTTTAGTAATCAATACACATCTGCCATTCGGTGGGGACGCGTGTCGGTACCAATTCGCCATCTTTATTTGGGATTACTATTATTCCTGCCTTTTTAGGCACCACTTGGGTTGGACTAATCCAAAGGCTATCAGAAATAGGATATATAATCCCAACATCAAGTAGTTTTAACACTTCCTTTTTAACTATCTCTTGCATGTTGGGATTCAAACGCCTTTGTATTTGTCATGAAGGCTTAGCGTTTTCCTCCAAGTATATTTTATGAGTGCTTACGGATGAGCTTATGCCTTTGAGGTCGGCAATCGTCCATCCTAATGCTCCCTTATGTTGTTTTAACAATTGGATTAACTTACCCTCTTGTTTAGGATTTAATGTAGACGAAATTATGACAGGGTAAGTCTTTTTAGTCCCTAGGAAGGCGTATTTGAGCTCTATTGGAAGCTCCTTTAACTCCATATCGGGAAACTGAAAATTGGAAGGCATGACTAGTTTTATTTTTGGAGGTAGTGGTTCATATGGTGTTACCTACATACATTTAGCTCTGTCCTCCTCTTTCGTCTCCATCATGAGGCAAGTGTGATTTAAAGCAGCATCCAATTGGGTAGAATCATTAGGTTGATAAATAGCATCGAATTATGACACAACTACCTCCAAGGGATCTTTTTAATTTACAAAATCAGCCTCGTCTTCGATGACTGTTTCAATATAATTGATTTCTTCTTCATCTTCGTATTCTTCAGGTCGGGGATTTGAAAAAATCTTGACATTTAGAGTCATGTTCCCGAATACGATGGTCATAATACCACTTCTTATTTTGATTGTGGCATCTATGGTGTTGAGGAATGGACGTCCAAATATTACCGAGATTTGTGCACCTGGATTAGACATAGGTTCAGTGTCTAAGATAACGAAATCGACCGGGAAAATAAATGAATCTATCTGTACTAGAACATCCTCTAGTATTCCTTTAGGGTATTTGACTGACCTGTCTGCCAGTTGTAACGCAATTCGGGTACGTTTAAGTTCACCCAACCCTAATTGTTTATAAACTGAGTATGGTAGCAGGTTTACGCTTGCTCCTAAATCAAGGAGTGCGTTGTCTATCCTTTGATTCCCAATTCGACAAGAGACAGTTGGGGTACCGGGGTCTTTGAGTTTCGGAGGCAATTCATTTTGGATGATTGCGCTCGCTTGACAAGCAACATAGGCATATTTCTTTACACTTTGCCTCCTTTTGACCGTGCATAAGTCTTTAAGGTACTTAGCATAGGCCGGCACTTGTTTGATTGCATCAAGGAGTGGGAGATTGATTTTGACTTGTTTAAACAACTCCAAAAACTCCTAATTCTTTGCCTCATTTTTAGGTTTCTTAAGCCTTTGAGGGTAAGACGCAGGGAAAGGGCATTTAGGTAATTCGTCAATGACAGGCTCCTTTCCGGGCCTTCTCTCAACTTCTTCTACTTCTTTAGGAGTGTCATCATTTAATTCAAATAGTTTATCATCAGTGGACGACTCCTCTTCTTGAGTGGATGGTTTGATTTTATTTACCACTTCATCCTCTTTATACTCTTCAAGGGTAGAGAGGGGTAAATTGCACCCTATAATCTTGCCGCTTCTTAGAGTAGTTACGGCTTTTGCTTGTTCGTGATTAGTGGGACCACTGTTGTATCCCTTAGGGTTTTTAAGTGGTTGAGCTGGAAATGGTCCACTCGATCCCTCTTGTCGTGCATCCATTCTCTCTAATGTTGCGGACATTTTACTCATCATTTGAATTAACTGTTGTGTTAAATTCGCATTAGAGATTGGATCTTCCTCTTGCACCATTTTGTGCGGTGGCACGTAAACATTTGATTGCTGATTATTAGAGGAGTGAGCTTGGTTGTAATGGTGTGATCTATTCTGATTGAATGGCTGGGACTGCCTATTGTATTGCCCTTGATAGTGATTATTGTTATTGTAGGGCTGTTGTTGTTGATATTGGTTTTGGGTCCCAGCATCATTTTTCCAATCAAACCCGGGGTGATTCCATCGATTGTTATTCTGACCGTTGTTATTATTGTAGGAATTCCCCGCCCCCCTATACCCTTGCATGACATTAATTTCCATGGGGACTTGTTCTTGAAAGTATGGCACATTGGGACAATATTGATTAGTGTGTTCCAACATGTTGCATGTGCTGCATGGTTCTTCAAGTAAAACCTGCCTAGACCTCTCTCCTTTCATTGCCAATTCTTTTACCTTCTTAACTAGTTCTTCATATTTACTCATTAGATGATCCTCACTTTTTAATTGGTATAGACTCTTCTCCTCTACACAGGATATCTGTTAGCGTGGGACATCTTCCGAATTGGACCATTTGTGGGCATGTTTAGCTGGCCACTCGAAGTGAGCTTCTGCTTCTTCAGTGTTTTTGCAAAGAAATGGCCATGAACTCATAGTTTTGACCAACTTTTTAGTTTCACCATTTAACCCTTCGTAAAAGTAGCTTATGGTTCGCCATTTCTCATACTCGTGATGTGGGCATGAGAGTAGCAAATCCTTGAAACGCTCCCAAGTTTGAGTGAAGGTTTCATTGCTCTTTTGTTTATAAGAGTTAATTTGTCGTTTAAGCTCAGTGGTCATGCGTGGTGGAAAGAATTTCTTTAAGAACGCAGTGTTCATCGCATGCCAGGTGTAAATCAAATTCGACTTCAAGGTGATTAGCCACGCTTTTGCTTTATCCTTCAAAGTGAAAGGAAATGGCATTAGACGTGTCACATCTACAAGGAAATTTCGTGAGAATGTTTTACAAACATCCTCGAAGTCCTTGACGTGTAGATATGCCTTCTTACTGTCCATTCCATGGAAGGTTGGAAGGAGTTGAATCATTCCGTTGCAAAATTTAGCGTGAGGTGGAATGAGAATACAAGAAGGTGTAGGTGCGTGTTCGGGTGTCATGAGATCGCACAAAGGACGAACCGAATCATCAATTGGTACAACCATATTCTCACCGTTTTCACTTTGATTGTCAGCCATTGAATTGGTAGGTGTGGCTATGGGATTAATTGAATCAGAGGAATCGACTAAGTAGAATGGATTTTCGTAGATTCCTTCGATGGAATTATCGGACATAAAAGAAAAGATCCTAAATAGTTTTAATCTAAAGAATAAGAGACAAAAGAAAGAAAAATAGAAAGAGGTACAGATAGATTGAGGTAATCTAAGCATTAGCTTGTCGCTTTCCCCGGCAACGACGCCAAAAACTTGACACGGCTAAAAATGTGTGTGATGTTGTCAAAATCAAGATATAAAAAGTATACTTTACTTTTCTAAAGATTTGCAGTGTGGAAGTAAAGGTCAAACCCACAGAGATTGAATTACTAAAGCACTTTAACTTTAAAACCTAAATTTAGTTAATTAAGGAAAACGGATTTTGATTTTGATTTTATTAAACTAAGAACAAGAAAAATATATCTAAATTATGAAAGCAATTAAATATTTGTTTTTATAATAAGTTTAAGGAACCTAGGATTGCAAATCCACCACTAGCTTCATAATAAGGGTATTTATGAATTACTTTAGTTTATTAAGTTGGATGATAATGGGGAATTGTAGCTACAAGCCCAATTCCTCCGTCAAGAAAATAACTATGGTTCAAGCACCAACATAATCCATCTTCAGTTAGCACAATTATCCCACACTAAACTAGGGTTGTGGTATAATCCGTCTAATCTAGGCATGGACTATTCAGATACTTGATAGCACAATTCAATTTAAGCACCATTACATGTAAATAATCTAAACAAGCACAGCAAGCATAGATCATTGAGCACACTACAGTCAAAATAAATCTAAGACAAGAATAAACTTTGAAAGTAACGATTTAATCAATAAAAACACGATTTATTTATAAAAATCCTCGGAACATGTAACTGTCATCCATACATAATAAAACTAAAATAAAAACATAAAATACACCCTATTACTTGGCTAGGGTTTCATTGAAACCCTAGATCTAGGTTTAAGCGGCCATAGAATTGAAGATTGGCAAAAGGTTGATGGAGGAGGCCATGGGAATCCTTGGTCTTCTTCTTCGTCTCCTTGCTTTCCTCCCTTCAATGGCTGAAGTTTTAGTTGTATATGGATGTGTATATTATTGTGTAATGATTTGTAATCACAAAATTGATTTAGAATAGGATTTATATAGAGTTTGGAAGGATTTAGGAAGCTTTCCTAAGTCAATTCGCACTAAAACAACTATATTTATGTTTCTGGACGTCATATGCACAAACCACCTTCGTTGGGCACTTTAATTTAATAAAATACGCGTTTTTGGTTTTTTCACAGGTCGCTCGTGCGGCCCTTTTCGCTGCACTGCGCGACTTTCGTAGAATTGCGATAACTATTTGCTCAGAACTCGGATTGACTCGCCGTTTGAAGCCACGCGTCCATAACTCGAAGATCTACATTTTATATCTCTGGAGAAATTTCTCAAATGCAAAGTATTCTTTGTCAGAAATGCAATTTTCCAAGGCTTCTACTTCATTCAACTTTCATCGGAATCAACGTTTGAGCCCAGAATGACTTCCAAAGCCACTAATCATTGAATTTTTGTGCATTTTCAAGTTAAAGCTCCAAATCCTACAAAATTTAGAATACTTATTAAAAAATAACTAATAACTATATGAAATAGGCTAACAAAGCGTATTTTTAGAACTATAAACGACAACTATTAGTCGCCGATCACACCCCCAAACCTACTTTTTGCTAGTCCTCGAGCAATAGAAAATTTAAAAATAAATACTACTATACAAATACTACTCCATTTTCTCATGAATCACGATTGCATTTAGCATATGCAACAAGCCTTTTAAACCCTAGGTGTCCCTAGTCGGACGAGTAAAGTCTCGTGAGGGTTCTCGTCAACAAGTCACCCACAACCGTCTTTATTAACTTGTAAATTTTAAAACAAATTTTATTAAGAACAAAAACTAATAGTCAATACTCCTTATTATAAAACAATGATTTGAAATAGAATAACGAACAAGAAGAAACAGAATCAAACGTCTACCTACGTCATGAACAACAATCGCAAGCACATGCATCGTATAAATTAATAGAGTTTCTCATAAAATTGCACGTGTGTGATATGATAGTCAAATAAACACGCGCATGTCATGAACTTGGAATAAAACTCGGATGACCATCTAACTATGTTTCGACTACGAATCTCGCAATGTCAATTACACTCTCAAATGAAACACTCAGAAACAGGTGTAATTTTTCTAAAATATGTGAGTAAAGGAAATATGTTTTCAAAATGAGAAATGCTCACATATGACTGGAAAAAGACGCATGACACGAAAGAACAGTAGTCTCATGGATAGGATGCTAATAATCAAGAAAAATTATTCATTACCATGTTTTAATCCCCCTCCCATCGTTTACATATCCAAACCATGTTTTCTAGGATCAAATAGGACTTTTCAAAGGTTGTAATGTGCATCAGACAATGGAAAAGGATAGAAAGGATTTGTTAGGTAGTTTTAGAATGGCATTGTAAGGCATGTTCGATTTCTTTCATTCATCTCTTCTACCAACTTTCATCTTCTCATTCTCTTCTTTTCATTCCTTTCAATTTTTTCTCCTTCTGTTTCTTTTTCTTTTTTTTTTTCTTTTGTTTTGTTTTCTTTTTCTCTATTCTTTTCCTCCTTGTTGCTTTTGAAACAAATATTCATTGAATACCAAGGCAACCATCCCAAACATCATCTTTTTTTCTTTTTCTTCTCAATCACACATCGCCTTAACACCACTAAAAGTTGATCAATCTTTCAGGGGTGAACTCCAAGTTGGCCAAATTGGAGCAAAAACAGGATAATGGTAATTAAAGAAAGAAATGCCATTTTAATGGCTCAAAGGGCTAACTAAGGAAATTTTTTTTTTTCGGTCGGCAGTAAACAAAGAAGGCCTAAAATCATGTCCTATGGTTATATGGTTCTTCAACATTTACGACGGAAGATTATTTAGCATGGTAACAAATATTTTAACTTGACTATCAACCAAAACAATAATAATGGGACTAGACAACAAGTTAATGCGCTATTTCAATGAAATTCGACAAACACAAGATGTATTTATAACCCTCTATAAAGAAAAGATAGGCTCAAAAGCTCACCGGATTTAGTCTCCACCATGTGTTATCTAGAAATCCGAATCATATTATAGTTCAAATTAGACATGTATTCAAGCGACTACGTGCAGTGCATAGGTTTATGTGCAAATCTATGATATAAAACTACGATTCGAACGATACATGACCTAAAACGTCATATCATGACTTCAGCAAATGTTTAATCACATCTTCTCTTGTTTACTATTCTATAACAATCCAAGTTACATAACAAGATGTATCAAATCAAGATTGCAAAAACGTCGGTAACATCGTTTATTTAAGCACAAGAATCAAATTTTTTTTAAAAATTAGTGCATAATAATGTGCATGTGTGTGCATACCCCCAAACCTAAACCTTTCATTTTCCCCAATGAAACAATAAAACGAAAGAACGGAGAATAGGTAAGAAAGGAACGATATTACCTCGATCTAGGCACTCACAAACAGGTGAACACAAAGGAATATGTCAATAAAGTTCAATGTTACCTGTTACTTCTTGATAAAAGAAAACAAACAAACAAAATAATAAAAGCAGCTAAAAGAATTATAACTAAGCTAAACGAAACGAAATAAATAATAAGACCGAACAAAAGTATAAAAACAGAAAGATAATAACTACAAAAGAAAATAAAACATAACTATAAACAGGAAAACAACACATGACTTGATCTAAAAAAATACCTAAGAAACAGAAACAGAAAAGTAAAAACTACTCGAACAGGTAGGGGAGAAGGATATAGAAAGCAAAAGAAAAAAATCAGGAAAATGGGCGATAGCGCGAGCGAATTCTAATTTTTTTTTTTTGAAAATCTCGCGCGAGCGAGCCGCGCGCGTGAGAATGGTATTTTCTCTTGTTTCACCTATTTTATGTATATAAATTAAAAATAACTTTACTCCAACCCCCAAACCTGTCTAGAAACTCAAAAACAGACCAAAACGACCCAAAAATAGTCAAAAATCATTAAAACAAACGAATTAAAGCTTGGGTTGCCTCCCAAGAAGCGCTATCTTTTACGTCTTTAGCTAGACCATTCTAGCTCAAGATTCAAGGAGGCCATAAATCGGACTGTGTACCCCTAAGGATATCAGGAAGAGCTCGGTGGTAAGCAGAAATAATGTTGCTCTGGATTAATTCATCTGACAGATCATCCTTATTATGTTCAAATCTATTTCTTACCTTTCGAGTGAATTCATCATTAGGGTCCAGATTATTTAAATTCATCCGCTCATTACGAATTATATTATTTTCCTCACCCATATTCAGTTCTCTGTTAGGCTCAATATTCCATCTTACCTCACTCTCCGCCTCACATAGGTAATCGTCGTCTTTAGGAGGTTGATCCATAGCATTAAAAACGTTCAATTTCAAGTTCATGTTCCCAAATGACACTTTCATTACCCCCGTCCTACAGTTAACACGAGCATTAGCAATGGCTAAGAATGGACGGCCTAAGATTACAGGAGTGTGTTTCCTAGCATCTAAGACAGGTTCAGTGTCAAGGACCATGAAGTCGACAGGATAATAGCATTTATCAACTTTAACCAAGACGTCCTCGTCGATTCCTCTAGGTATTTTAATAGAACGATCCGCTAATTGTATGGTAGCGGCCGTAGGCTTAAGTTCACCTAGTCCTAGTTGTTTATAGACGTGATAAGGTAAGAGGTTAACACTCGCACCTAAGTCAAGGAGAGCCCTATGGATGACAGTGTCACCTATGACACATGAAATAGTTGGCGTACCAGGATCCTTATACTTTGGAGGTGAGTGTTGAAAAATAGAACTTACTTTTTCAGTGAGAAAGACCTTTTTAGGAGTATGACTACGCAATTTATGTTTTTGATTGCATAGGTCTTTAAGACATTTAGCGTAAGCAGGAGTTTGTTTAATAGCATCGAGGAATGGAATATTGATTTTAACTTGTTTAAATACCTCGAGTATATCCTCAACCTTTGACCCTTTCTTTGAAAAATTTGATGGTTCATCAACATTTGGTGGAAAGGGCAATTTCGGTATATGATTAGTCAGGGCCGTTTCTTTTTCTTTCTTATTTTGACTCGCGTCCTTACCCTTGTTTGTATTAGAGTTGATGTTCATATCTATCACATTCTCATTCGAAATTTCTATTACCTCTTCCTCTCGTATAGTCAACCTAGTTGAGACGGCGTTTACTTGCTCATTCGACCCCTTAACCTCATATTGTCCCTTAGGGTTTTGAATTGTTTGACTAGGCAACGTCCCCTCGTTTCTACGACTCACTACAGTAGCTAGTTGTCTCATTTGGGATTCAAGCTTCGCAATGGATTGTGTGTGAGAGTGCACTATTTGTGCTTATGCCTGTCTTGTGTTTCGATTTTATTAAGGGACGCCAACACCTTCTCCTCGAAATCGTTACCCCTTGGAGGGTTCGGATTAGGAGGCATTTGTTGGTATTGATTAGGTTGAAACTGAGGTCAATATGCATTAGGAAAATTAGTTGCCTTATTAGGATTATTATTATTATTTTTCCACGAGAAGTTAGGATGGTTTCTCCATGGCGCGTCCTGATTATTAGTAGTCAAATTATAATTATTTCATTGGTATTGTTGAATAGAATTAATGTGTTGCTCCACGAATTCCGGAAATTGAGATGCAGAAGGACATGCAAGGATAGAATGTGATGGATCGGAACATATTGCACATACTTCATGAGCGGGTGGGGCTATCGTTTGGTTCATTGTTAAAAGTCGGTCAAGTTTTTTAGATAGTTCCTGAAATTCTATTGAGTGGCTTGACTCAAACTTTACCTCACGTTTGGGTTGCAGATGATACCCCTTAGAACATACTGACATAGCCTGATGCATCGAGTTCTCGCTTAATATTTCAAAAATTTTCCAGGCCTCGTCGGTGCTATTGTGTAGGAAGGTACCCGCACAAACGACATCGACAATATTACGAACAGAGGGAATAAGTCCCTCATAAAAGACTTGAACTAATTGCCACTTAGGAACCTGATGATGTGGGCAGGAACGTAATAATTCTTTAAATTTCTCCCATGTGTCATAAAGTGTTTCCCCATCTTGCATCACAAAATTAGTTATAGCTTTTCTTATTTGATTTGTTCTTGTGATTGGGAAAAACTTTTGTAAAAATGCATTGTGTAAGGCTTCCCAAGTTTTAATTGTGTTTGGCTCAAGTGATTGAAGCCAATACTTTGCTTTATCCTTTAAAGAGAATGGGAAGAGACGCAGTTTTAATTCATCATCAGTGAAATTTTGGATTTTTAACGTAGAGTATTTATCCTGAAAATCCCCTAAGTGCTGATAAGGGTCTTCATTTATACAGCCATGAAAAGAAGGAAGTAGCGAGATGGTAGACGATTTTATCTCATAAGTGAGATGCCGTCGCTTTCGGTAAATCAATACATGTTTATGGCGTGTAAGTCGTCGGAATAAAGTAATCTTTAAGAGGAGGAGGTGGAGGTATATTAGGATTACTTCCATTATTTACGTTGTTTTGATTATTTCCAATGTTGGCCATTGGAATAGGTTCTACGTTAATAAAGCGTGGTTTCTTTAGGTTTTTAAGGGTACTACGTATTTTGGACTCAAACAACGACGATGGTTTTGGAGTTAATTCGTCGTCTATGTTTAACCTAGTTCTAGAAGTTATGTTTGAATACTTGTTAATTCTTAATGTACGTTCAAGTTCAAGATCGCAAGGTTTTAATTCCGGTTTTCTTGAGCGTGTACTAAACATAAACTAAAAACAAAAATTGACTCAAATAAAAAAAACAAATAGCAATCACGCAACTAAGATAACAAGCACTCAACTACTGTGATGCATGTGAATTATCCTGTAATGCAGTGACCACGTCAATTCCCAGCGCCCTGGGTGTCCTAGCTAATGCAGTGCAATTAACCCTAAACTAATGCAAATAGTGCGTCACAGCGCCCTGACTTACAGTGGTTTAAAGCGAGTTTCACAAGAAGCAATTTACTTGAATTTTGTTTTTTTTTTATTGTATTGATTTGCGTAAGCTCCTTTGATGTGATTAGCTAATCCACTCGAAAACGTTAGAATTTTGACGACTTGAGAAACTACAAAATAAAAAGAAAAGTTAGTGACTCAAAATAAAATGAAAAATAAGAAAAAGTAAACCTAATCTAATATTTACGAATTAACTAAACTAAGATTCTAAAACTAAAGGTAGTAATTTGCAATCCCCGGCAACGGCGCAAAAAATTTGATGTTGTCAAAATCAAGATATAAAAAGTATACTTTACTTTTCTAAAGATTTGCAGTGTGGAAGTAAAGGTCGAACCCACAAAGATTGAATTACTAAAACACTTTAATTTTAAAACCTAAATTTAGTTAATTAAGGAAAACGGATTTTGATTTTGATTTTGATTTTATTAAACTAAGAACAAGAAAAATAAATCTAAATTATGAAAGCAATTAAATATTTGTTTTTATAATAAGTTTAAGGAACCTAGGATTGCAAATCCACCACTAGCTTCATAATAAGAGTATTTATGAATTACTTTAGCTTATTAAGTTGGATGATAATGGGGAATTGTAGCTACAAGCCCAATTCCTCCGTCAATAAAATAACTATGGTTCAAGCACCAATATAATCCATCTTCGGTTAGCACGAATTATCCCACACTAAACTAGGGTTGTGGTATAATCCGTCTAATCTAGGCATGGACTATTCGGATACTTGATAGCACAATTCAATTTAAGCACCATTACATGTAAATAATCTAAACAAGCACAGCAAGCATAGATCATTGAGCACACTACAGTCAAAATAAATCTAAGACAAGAATAAACTTTGAAAGTAACTATTTAATCAATAAAAGCACGATTTATTTATAAAAATCCTCAGAACATGTAACTGTCATCCATACATAATAAAACTAAAATAAAAACATAAAATACACCCTATTACTTGGCTAGGGTTTCATTGAAACCCTAGATCTAGGTTTTAGCGGCCATAGAATTGAAGATTGGCAAGAGGTTGATGGAGGAGGCCATGGGAATCCTTGGTCTTCTTCTTCGTCTCCTTAGAATTGAAGATTGGCAAGAGGTTGATGGAGGAGGGCATGGGAATCCTTGGTCTTCTTCTTCGTCTCCTTACTTTCCTCCCTTCAATGGCTGAAGTTTTAGTTGTATATGGATGTGTATATTATTGTGTAATGATGTTTAATCACAAAATTGATTTAGAATAGGATTTATATAGAGTTTGGAAGGATTTAGGAAGCTTTCCTAAGTCAAATCGCACTAAAACAGCTATATTTACGTTTCTGGACGTCATATGCACAAACCACCTTCGCTGGGCACTTTAATTTAATAAAATACGCGTTTTTGGTTTTTTCACAGGTCGCTCGCGCGGCCCTTTTCGCTGCACTGCGCGACTTTTGTAGAATTGCGATAAGGTTTTGGTCGAAACTCGGATTGACTCGCCGTTTGAAGCCACGCGTCCGTAACTCGAAGATCTACATTTTATATCTCTAGAGAAATTTCTCAAATCCTAAGTATTCTTTGTCAAAAATGCAATTTTCCAAGGCTGCTACTACATTCAGCTTTCATCGGAATCACCGTTTGAGCCCAGAATGACTTCCAAAGCCACTAATCATTGGATTTTTGTGCATTTTCAAGTTAAAGCTCCAAATCCTACAAAATTTAGAATACTTATTAAAAAATAACTAATAACTATATGAAATGGGCTAACAAAGCGTATTTTTAGAACTATAAACGACAACTATTAGTCGCCGATCAGTGTGTGCGATTGTGTGCTATACCTAAGTGTAGGTAATCGTGCAAGTAGTAATCTGGTTAAGATCAGATTGATCCCACAGGGAAGGTGATAAACTAAATACTTAGATTAATCTCTAAAAGGAAAATAAAAATTAATATATGAAAGGTTGTAGAACACGAAGTTCCACAAAGTGTCTACTAACAATAAAGTAACTAAATTAAATTAAACTACTACTAACTAATCAACTTAAACGAGATTTTAAAACGTGTTTTTCTTAATAAAAGGAAATGTTGGGTTCACACGAATCTGCAGCGACTGCGCCATCTACCATGCAATTACATTTACGCTCTAAGGAGTGCATCTATCTATAGTATTCCGTATTTTCTAAAGATGGATAACCAATAGTTCGTTCATAGCCAGGACTACTTCATCACATTTATCCCCAAAACACATGAAGGTGGTTTAAATCAATAGTTAAGACTCGCACCTACAATGGTTTTAGCATTGAAGGTGGTTTGCAAAAGATATTGAAGAAAAATGCCTTAAGGCTTAAAGTAATGAAACTTTTTTGACAAACGGAGCATTTGGGGACACTTTGATAACAAATTTCAAAAGCAGAAAGTCTTGGAATACTACAAAAAGACTACCCAAGAATCAGAGAGTTTGATCGATCGTTGCGCCTTTGATCGATCGAACATCTTCATCTTTCAATTGATCGAAAAGTCTTCGATCGCTTGACTGTGTTCTGGTTCGATCGATCGAAACTACTTCGATCGATCGAACACAGGGATTATTCTGCTGCATGGCAGAGGCTGGAGATCACTATTTCATCGTGATCTCCTAACCTGGGGACTACTCAGACATGGTCTGGAATGTCTTAGATTCATTTTTAATGTAAAAGTCCATCAAAGGCTTGTTTGGTTGTGATTTTAACATGTAATCTATGAAAACTAAAAGTTTAACCCTATCTAACATGCAAAGCTATGATTCTAGCTAATTAAACTACAATAAATTATAAGCAGAATGTAAATAAAACAATAAGATATAACATGGAATGAAGAATCTATATTAAACTATGAAAATCCAAGCCAAAACCAATGATAATCCTTGAAAAATACCTATAAAACCAAAAGAAAACTCTCTCCTCTCTATAAACTAATAAAAACTGAAGTGGGGCTCCTTTGGGACGTAAATATAACACATATATATACATAACCCTAAGGCTAGGGTTTAAAAAAACTGTTTCTGCTGCGTGCGCGTAAATTCTGATAAAAGCCATGTTCGATCGATCGCACATCAGTCGATTGATTGACTTCTGAAATCTTCGATCGCTTGAACGTACTTCGATCGATCGAACCTTCGATCGGTTGAAGTTTCTACAATCAATCGAGGTTCACTTTGTATCTTTGAATTGTTTTCCTTAAAATTTAGCAACCCTCTTATCCAGCTTATCCATTTCTTCACACAGTAACAGTAATCTGCATAGATTATAGCTAAAACAATACCACTTATCATAGTTTAATCATTTTATGTAAAAACTGGCATTGTAATCCAAATTGCCGATTTGCAAGGGAGTTGTAGACTAAATCAGTATATTTCTTTATTTTAGCGCGATTATATTTTCTAAATACCCCCGCTTATCAATACTACCAAGTAAAAGAACAACTCCTCCTTTGGTACGGGTGTTGAGAGTAGAGGGGGCGATGTCAGGTACTTTTTGAGTTCCTGAAATGCCTCCTTGCACTCCTCCGACCTCTAAAAGGCCTTGCGGAGGATTTTAAAAATTACAGACACCAGTCGGTAGCTCGGGAAACGAATATGCTCAATGCGGCTACCCATCTGACCAAACTCTAAACTTCTTTGGTTGACCTGGGTGATCGCATGTTAATAATAGCTTGAATCTTCTCGGGGTTTACCTCGATTCCTCGCCAACTTACCAGATGACCCAGAAACTTTTCGGACGAGACTCCAAATGTGCACTTGGCCAATTTCAACCTCATCCGGTACTTTTTTAAGATACTGAAGGCCCCGGCCAAGTGGTCGAGATGGTCGGACTCGTCTCGGCTTTTGACTAAAGATCGTCGATGTAGACCTCCATCTATTTCTCGATTAAGTCTTTGAACATGGAATTGACCAGGCATTGATTAGTTGCTCTAACATTTTTGAGGCCTAAGGGCATCACCTTGTAATCCTTGGGGCAGGCCTAAGGGCATCACCTTGTACGTCCCTTGGTCTATGATGAAGGAAGTATTCTCTTCATCCCTGGGATACATGCTGATCTGGTTGTACCCCGAGTAACCATCCATGAACGAAAGAAGTGAGTGACCGGCTGTGGAGTCCACGAGGAGGTCTATCCTGGGTAGCGAATATCAATCCTTGGGGCAGGCCTTATTATGGTCTGTAAAATCCACACACATTCTCCACTTTCTATTGCTTTTCTTGACTAGTACCACATTTGCCAACCAGCCGAGATAGTGGACCTCTCGGACTGACGTTGCCTTCAGGAGCTTTTCAATTTCTTCACGCACTGCTACTTATCGCTCAGGGGTCATGCCCCTCCTCTTCTGCTTGAGTGGTCGGGAATCCGAGTCGATGCTAAGACGATGGGACATAATCCGAGGGTCAATCCCAGGCATATCTTCATGGAACTAGGCGAAGACGTCCTGGCTCTATCCCAAGAACTAGATCAATTTCTCTCTGAGGCCGGGATCCAAGAGAGTGCCAATGCTGACAGACCAGTCGGGGAGTTGGGGGTCTAGCACCACTTGTTCCAGCTCTTCTACCAGGCCTACTCCATCCTTTATGTCCCTCGGGTTCATCTCCGGAACGTTCAATGTTTCTATGACTACTTCTCTGTGCAAGGAGCTGACATAACAGCTCCGGGCTGTGGCTTGGTCTCCACACAAGATCCCGGGACCCGGGGGGGGGGAGGTTGGAAACTTGATCATTAGGCCATATGTTGACACAACTGCCTTGGCCTTGTTGAGCGTAAGCCTTCCTAGGATGACATTGTAGGCGGATGGGCTTCTACCACCACAAAGTTTGCAAGTATGGAAAGTTACTGGGGGTAGGTTCCCATGAAAGCTGGGAGCTGGATCGTACTGGGCAATTGTGAGCTAGATCCTAGATCCATTGAACCCTATCAGGGGAATGGCCACTAGTTGAACCCGATCCCTTGATATACCAAACTGATCGAAAGCTGAGATAAACAAAATATTAGAGGAGCTGCCCAGGTCTACTAATACCCTCTTGACCACATAATTTGGTATGAAGAGTGTCACCACCAACGGATCATCGTGGGGGCTAATGCAAATACTTTATATCGTCGGACGAGAATGTTAGTGCATCGGTCGGTGGGGAGATAGAAGATTGGACATGCCAGACATCTGACCGGGTTGCCTGAGCATGCCTCTTCCTAGCCAACTGTGAGTCCCCTCTGCCCGAAGTTCCTCCGGAGATCACGTTGATTTACTCAAGGGATTGTGGCTGTTCGAGAGCTCGAGCGTCTGGCTGAGGTCGTCTATCCGGCGGGACAAACTCGATGAGGTGACCCTATTTGTTCAGCTTCTCGATGGCAATATTGAGTTCAAGTAATCCTTTGTGTCGTGACCATGGTCTTTATGATACTGGGAAAACTTATCCCGGTTTCCCTTACCGGGCGGGCTCTTCAGCTTTGCTGGCTGTTGGAGTAGCCTCTAGGTCTCAACGGCAGCCATAACCTCATGGATAGACCGGGAAAGAGGTGTGAAGGTAGTAGGGGCCTGATCCCAACCACCTCTCTGCTGATCCTGCTTCCGCTTCTTTCTCGAGCCCTTCTCGGAGCCCTCACATTTACGTTTGGATTTTGGGGACTCATCTCCCGCAAAGCTGGCGCGCTTGGACTTTAAGAACTCCTCCGTGTCAATGTACTTCCCCACCCTCTCGGAGAGCTCAACCAGAGTTGCCAGTCGGTCATGGTAGAACAACGTAGCAACTTTGGTGTGCTGAATTCTTGAGCAGAAGGCCGTGATAGCGACCGTTTTGTTCAGTTGGCAAATTTGGAGACTTTGCTAATTGGAACGGTTGACGTAATCTTTTAGGGATTCTCCCTTGCCCTGCTTGACGGCCAACAATTGGGTGTCGGGCTGTGATTGGTCGACCATCCCCATAAACTGGCTGAAGAAGAGCTTGCTGAGTTCCTTCAAATCATCGAATATTTCAGGTTTGAGAGCGTGGGACCACTGTGCAGCCGGCCCTTTGAGAGTGCAGGGAAAGGCCAAGCACAGTAGTTCGTCGGTGGTGGTGACCAGTGCCATCTGGGCCTTGTAAGTCCTGACATGATCCCCCGAGCTTCCCGAACCGTCATAATAATCATGATGCGATGGATTGAATTTTCCCGGGATGGGAAATCTGGTGATCTGCACAGTAAAGGATGACTCAATTTCTGTATTGGTGAGATCATGACCCGGCTTGTAGCTCAATTTCTCGATCTGCTTCTGCAGGTCCTCAATCTGGGCCTTGACATCTTTTTGACCGGTCTTCCGCTCTGTATCTTAGCGGTATGTTGGGTCAGATGATGGGGCCTCTTCCTCAAAGTTCATTTTCCTCAGGGATAGGACCGGCATTGACTTCGGGTAATCGTGTGCCTAAGATCTCCACGACTCTTGGCCGGGGGTTCCTTGGCCGACTCTGGGGCCATTTGTCCTTACCCCTCCCCTCTGGCAGCACGTCTGCTATTGATGATTTCTATGGCATCCCCTCTTTGGCGCGGGTAAGCTCGGGCACACAGCCGGGTCCGCTCGGGGGCCTGGCTATGCTCATCGTTCCCGAACTACCCCAATGTCAGCGAGGATACAAGTGCAGTGTGGGCAGGCTTGTGGACCCGTGGGGGATCCCAATTACGCGCACTGGGGGATCCCAATTGTCACGTTGATTTGCTCGAGGGATTGTGGCTGTTTGGGAGCTCGGGCGTCTGGCTGAGGTCGTCTATCCGACGCGACAAACTCGACGAGGTGACCCTATTTGTTTAGCTTCTCGATGGCAGTATGGAGCTTCAAGCAATCCTTTGTGTCGTGACCATGGTCTTTATGATACCGGCAAAACTTATCCCGGTTTCTCTTACCGGGCGGGCTCTTCAGCTTTGCCGGCTGTTGGAGCAGCCTCTAGGTTTCGACGGCAGCCATAACCTCATAAATAGACTGGGAAAGAGGTGTGAAGGTAGTCGGGGCTTGATCCTAACCACCTCTCTGCTGATCCTACTTCCGCTTCTTTCTCGATCCCTTCTCGGAGCCCTCACATTTGCATTTAGATTTTGGGGACACATCTCCCGCAAAGCTGGCACGCTTGGACTTTAAGAACTCCTCTGTGTCAATGTACTTCCCCACCCTCTCGGAGAGCTCAACCAGAGTTGCATGTCGGTCATGGTAGAACAACATAGCAACTTTGGTGTGCTGAATTCTTGAGCAGAAGGCCGTGATAGCGACTGTTTTGTTCAGGTGGAAAATTTGGAAACTTTGCTGATTGGAACGGTTGACGTAATCTTTCAGGGATTCTCCCTTGCCCTACTTGACGGCCAGCAATTGGGTGTCGGGCTGTGATTGGTCGAGCATCCCCATAAACTGGCTGAAGAAGAGCTTGCTGAGTTCTTTGAAATCATCGAATGTTTCGGGTTTGAGAGCGTGGAACCACTGTGCAGCCGGCCCTTTGAGAGTGCAGGAAATGGCCAAGCACAGTAGTTCGTCGGCGGTGGTGACCAGTGCCATCTGGGCCTTGTAAGTCCTGACATGATCCACCGAGCTTCCCGAACCGTCATAATAATCAAGATGCGATGGATTGAATTTTCCCGGGATGGGAAATCTGGTGATCTGCACAGTAAAGGATGACTCGATTTCTGTATTGGTGAGATCATGACCCGGCTTGCAGCTCAATTTCTCGATTTGCTTCGGCAGGTCCTCAATCTGGGCCTTGACATCTTTCTGATCGGTCTTTCACTCCGTATCTTAGCGGTATATTGGGTCAGATGATGGGGCCTCTTCCTCAAAGTTCGTTTTCCTCGGGGATAGGACCGGCATTGACTCCGAGTAATCGTGTGCCTGAGATCTCCACGACTCTTGGCCGAGGGTTCCTTGGCCGACTTCGTGGCCATTTGTCCTTACCCCTTCCCTCTGGCAGCACGTCTGCTATTGATGATTTCTATGGCATCCCCTCTCTGGTGCAGGTTAGCTCGGGCACACAGCCGGGTCCGCTCGGCGGCCTGGCTATGCTCATCGTTCCCGAATCGCCCCAAAGTCAGCGAGGATACAAGTGCAGTATGGGCAGGCTTGCGGACCCGTGGGGGATCCCAATTGCGCGCACTGGGGGATCCCAATTGTCACGTTCATTTGCTCGAGGGATTGTGGCTATTCGGGAGCTCGGGCGTCTGGCTGAGGTCGTCTATCCGGCGCGACAAACTTGACGAGGTGACCCTATTTGTTCAGTTTCTCGATGGTAGTATTGAGCTTCAAGCAATCCTTTGTGTCGTGACCATGGTCTTTATGATACCGGAAAAACTTATCCCGGTTTCTCTTACCGGGCGGGCTCTTCAGCTTTGCCGGCTGTTGGAGCAGCCTCTAGGTCTCGACGACAGCCATAACCTCATGGATAGACCGGGAAAGAGGTGTGAAGGTAGTTGGGGCCTGATCCCAACCACCTCTCTGCTGATCCTGCTTCCGCTTCTTTCTCGATCCCTTCTCGGAGCCCTCACATTTGCGTTTAGATTTTGGGGACTCATCTCCTGCAAAGCTGGCACGCTTGGACTTTAAGAACTCCTCCGTGTCAATGTACTTCCCCACCCTCTTGGAGAGCTCAACCAGAGTTGCATGTCGGTCATGGTAGAACAACATAGAAACTTTGGTGTGCTGAATTCTTGAGCAGAAGGCCGTGATAGCGACCATTTTGTTCAAGTGGAAAATTTGGAGACTTTGCTGATTGGAACAGTTGACGTAATCTTTCAGGGATTCTCCCTTGCCCTGCTTGACGGCCAGCAATTGGGTGTCGGGCTGTGATTGGTCGAGCATCCCCATAAACTGGCTGAAGAAGAGCTTGCTGAGTTCCTTGAAATCATCGAATGTTTCGGGTTTGAGAGCGTGGAACCACTGTGCAGCCGGCCCTTTGAGAGTGCAGGGAAAGGCCAAGTATAGTAGTTCGTCGGCGGTGGTGACCAATGCCATCTGGGCCTTGTAAGTCCTGACATGATCCACCGAGCTTCCCGAACCGTCATAATAATCAAGATGCGATGGATTGAATTTTCCCGGGATGGGAAATCTGGTGATCTGCACAGTAAAGGATGACTCGATTTCTGTATTGGTGAGATCATGACCCGGCTTGCAGCTCAATTTCTTGATCTGCTTCGGCAGGTCCTCAATCTGGGCCTTGACATCTTTCTGATCGGTCTTCCGCTCCGTATCTTAGCAGTATGTTTGGTCAGATGATGGGGCCTCTTCCTCAAAGTTTGTTTTCCTCGGGGATAGGACCGGCATTGACTCCGGGTAATCGTGTGCCTGAGATCTCCACGACTCTTGGCCGGGGGTTCTTTGGCCGACTCCGGGGCCATTTGTCCTTATCCCTCCCCTCTGGCAGCACGTCTGCTATTGATGATTTCTATGACATCCCCTCTCTGGCGCGGGTTAGCTCGGGCACACAGTTGGGTCCGCTCGGGGGCCTGGCTATGTTCATCCTTCCCGAACCACCCCAAAGTCAGCGAGGATACAAGTGCAGTGTGGGCAGGCTTGCGGACCCGTGGGGGATCCCAATTACGCGCACCATTCTCGGGCCGATCCTCAATTTGAGGGAGCCTTTCATGTCGGGCCAGCAGCGCTTTGACCTGCTACTGAGTTTGCCGCTGGCCCTCCAAGAGTTGCACAAGAGCCGCGGTTATCTGCTCTGAGGTCATGGAAGCGGCCGGTTGCCCGGCTTGTGAATTTGCCTGACATGTTAGAGCAGCAGTCTTCTTATCCTTTTTCGGCGGCATGTTAATTAGTCACATATTTGTTTTTCTGAGAGAGTTTGTCGGTTCCCGCAGACAGTGCCAAACTGATGATGCCAAAATTTGGGTAAGAACTAGAAGAGCAGTTTAAGAGGAGAGAGAGTGAGAGAAGAGAAGTTTTTATGTCGTTCGATTCTGTTAACTAGGTGACCTACATCTACATATGCGTCAAGCCTTTGGTGAACCAACAAAGAGGGTGGCACTACCAGAAACCGGCCGGGTATATGCATATGAGTGATGTATATTGCTATTCTCGTGAGATAAGAATGCTATCCCCTTTAATGGGGGTGAGTGATCTCTTTTATAGATGCAAACGACCACTCGTACAAGGTAACTAGCTGATTTTGGAATCCTAATCTGATTACAAGTGATTAGCATAATCATTGAAGTTCCCTAAGTGGTTTAGGAAATAGCTTGTATTTTCCATTAGTCTTCTGAATGAGTTAGGAAACTATCCAGAGCCTTGCAGGGCAAGCTATGAAATGTGCCCGAACTTTGTGGAATACAGCTACATAGTACGTTCGGGCTGTGGGCCCAGACCGGGGGGTCTTGGCTAGACGACCTCGGACGGTTATGGAAGCGAGTGCCCATTTCGAAAGACTTGGCATTCCCTTGCTGAGGTGACAGTTTGACTTTGACCTGATACTTTTGGACCTATCAAAGGATAAAGTTAAAAAAAAGTGTAGTTAAATATAATTAAATTATATTTACTTTTTAAATAAGATTATTAAAATGGGACATTCAAAAATAAAATAAAGAACTTTTAATTTAAGACGGATGGAATACACATTTGATGTTGCTAAAATTTTTATTGATTAAGAGCTTGCAAAAGTTTTTTTTGTCAGACAATAAATTTGAATTTAAATAAGCATAGGAATAGATAGAATAAAATATTAAGACAAAAAGATCTGAAGCTTATAGTGCTTTCATTTTTATGAATATAACTAGTTATGACCCCGTGCACTTGCACGAGATAGTTACGATAGAAAATAGTGTTTGTATGGGTAAAAGAAAAGGAAGATACTGCAAATGATTAAAAAAATTACATTAATTTTACATATGAAGTGACATGAAAAGTAAATAAAATGCATATTATTATCCTACTAATTAAATAAATTTAGTTTATTTATTTAGTATTTGATACACCCAAAATTGGCTCTATCTTATGACCGAGCAGTTCATATCAGCAGCTAGTCCATGCCCCGGGCAAATAATGTAAAACTCCTCAGAAGCATCAGCCCGAGCGGTTTAGTCTACTCATCGTCCCGAGCGATTAATTCACGACCCGGCCAGCAGGTCGGGAACACCGTACGAGCACATCCCACCGCGGGAACAGTTCATCCGGACCCACAGGCATGATCCCGAGCATTATAGGCAGTTTCCTACTCAAGCTAGAAGACTAATGGAAAGTGCATACTATTTTCTAATCCAATTAGAAAATCCCCAAAATTAATGCCAATCTATACCAATAGGATTATATTTCCTTATCCATGTATGAGTAGGTCTCTTACATCTATAAAAGAGACCTCTCACCTCTCATGGAGGGGGCCAGCTCTTTAGTCTACACAGCACCTCTATAAAATTCACCATTGTATGCATACACCCGGCCGGTATTACTGGTAGTGTCGCCCCTCTTTGTTGGCTCACCAGGCCCGCCGGTGATCTGCTAGTGAACGTGCTCAGACACACCCGTGGACGTAGGTACCTTCATTAACAGGGCCGACCCACATACAAAAAATAGTCTCTCACTCTCTTTCTCTCCTAAAATTACTCTACTTTACTCTTACCAATTTCTGGCATCATCAGTTTGGCGCCGTCTGTGGGAAATGACAAGTTTTCTCATCAACAAATCTCTTGACTGATCGTCATGCCACCGAAGAAGGATAAGAAGGCTGGTCCGTAGTCCGACCGAGATGTTCCTCCGGCCCCGGCACCGGCTGCGGCAGTCATGACATCTGAGCAGATCACCGCGACCCTCACACAACTTTTGGAGGGCCAACGTCAAATCCAGCAACAGATTCAAGCTCTGTAAGAATAGCAAGGCAATCCTCTAGTGGCCGGAAAATGACCCGGAAACGTTGCGTACGGTCGGGAACCGATCTTGACCAAACAATGTGCCCGAACCAACCCGTCCCGTGTTGAGGATGCCAGAGACATCAGCAGTGGGCGTGCTGTCCTAGAGAAAAGGCAGGAGCGTATGGCCCGGGAATCAGTCCAGGGTCACTCGGTCAAGAGCCGAGTTGTCCCTAGGCGCACGATTACCCGGAGTCATATCCAAGCCCGATCCCAAAGGACAGCACCCTGCCATGAAGAAGAAGCCTCTTCGACCAACCCGACTAGCTCCTCAGATACCGGTCGGGAAGGAGTGGAAGCCTGAATCAAGGACTTGCAAAAGCAAATCGATGAAGTGGCCAAAAAGCTTGGTCAAAACCGTGTTCTGAATCAAGCCAATACCAAGACAGAGTCACCGTTCTCCAGCCAGATCATGAGGTTCTCCATCTCGCACAAATTCAAGCAGCCTCGCCTAGATCCCTATAACGGCTCGGGAAGCCCGGTCGACCACGTCCGGACCTACAAGGTTCAGATGGCCCTAGCCACGAACTCCGATGAACTACACTGCCTTTCCTTCCCCAGCACTTTGAATGGCCCGGCCATGCAATGGTTCTACTCCTTGGAGCTCCGATCTGTCCGCAATTTCAAGCAACTCAACAAGCAGTTCATCAATCAGTTCATTGGTATGCACGAACGGCCAAAGCCTGACATACATCTACTGACGGTCATACAAAGGAATAATGAGACCCTCAAGGAGTTCACCGGCCGATTTAATCAAGAGAATCTCAGCATCTATGATCTTGATGAAACTGCCGCTATCATAGCCTTCTGCTCGGGAGTTCAACACACCAAGTGCGCCGCGTCGTTCCACAGAAACCGACCGGGGACTTTGGTTGAGCTCTCTGAGAGGGTTGGAAAATACATTGACATTGAAGAGTTTCTGAAGACCAAAGACACCGGGCAAGAAAGTAACAAGTCTTCTAGAAGTAAGCGAAAGCGAGATCAGCCCGGGAGTCCTGACAGTTCTTCCAGTTCATAGCAGTCCAGATCAGGCAGCCCCGACCCGACTTCCAGTTCACAGTGGTCTGATTCTGGCAGCCCTGACCCGACCTTTAGTTCACATCGGTCAGGATCAAGTAGTTCCGCCTTTTCCCGACGATCCTGATCTGACCTCCTGTCCCCATCAGCCGAGATGAGCCCGACAATAGTGGTACCCGCCTAATCTCCACATGAGACTACACCGATTGTCAAAGAGCTCTCCCAAAGACCTCGGGCCTAACCCCGAGGCATACAAAGACCTCGGGCCTAACCCCAAGGCATAAAAAGACCTCGAGCTCCAAACTCAGGCACTAAAAAGACCTCGGGCTTCGAACCTAGGCACTAACGACCTCGGGGTCACGCCCGAGGCACCGGCTTCGCTTAGGTCCAACCGACGATGGGGGCAAACCCCCTAGGTGGCTGATGATGGCAAGCTTTAAAAGATCCTGCAACCACCATGTTCCAGGTCGGTTACCTATAGATCATAGCCTCTCTAAGACCCTCGTCTTAGCGAAAGCTTGGGGGGCAAGATGGCGCAGTGAACTAAACAGGTAATCACACCGGGTATCTATAGGCCTTGCGGATAACCAAGTCAAAATCTTGGACAACCCAAGCACCTATAGTACTCGGAGGCATTAATTCCACTTAGGTCCAAACCGACGATAGAGGTGACTAAAATCTCTTAGGTTGGCCGACGATAGAGGAGCAAAAAGACCCTAAAGCAACGTGATTTAGGTCGGCTCCACCAACATGGTCAAGCACTTTTCCCAACAGTCTTGACGAAGGCTGGTCGGGCAGAAGACAACCATCCTGGGGAGTTAACATAAAAAAGGACCATAGAGCAATGCGCTTTAGGTCGGCTTTTCCAACATGGTAAAATCCTTCTACCCACAGCCTTGACGAAGGTTTACGGGCAGAAGATGTAATACCCATTAAACTTACAAGAAGTTTGGTGTTATTAATATAATTAAACCTTATTGCTATTAATTCATCTAGTAGTTCATAGGCACGTACCAATAAATTGTACAAGTAGCAACAGCCGTAAAGTTGGGTATCATTTTGTCAAATTTATAATTTTTGTACTTCTATGTATTTTTGGGTGGAAACAATTAAATTTTTCGTAGACTTCTACTTCAGTAGCTATATGCCACCTATTTAATTTAGTACAGATAAGTAGCAAATAGTTATATTATATAATGAACAGTTACATATCATAAATACACCACAATTTCTAAGGTTGTAAAAAAAAAAAAAAAAAAAAAAAAAAAAAAGGGAAATGAAGAGACGATTTGGTACAAAGGATTTGGGTAATGGGACCATTTAGATCCTTGTGCAATGAACTAAGGAGGCTTATATTTTCTTTATAATATCTGATAGCCTAGGTAGATGAGGTGGCTAGGTAAATAGGATTTGTGCTGACATCATGGCAGATTTATATATACGTAAGGTCTATCTTACATCCCACACATACCAACTGTGCTTATAAATAGAGACTATCTATGCTTTCACTGTACACCCAAAACCAAATATAGAAAGACTCCAATAGGGTAAGGCTCTGTTTGGTTGTTTGGCTCAAGTGGTATAAAGGTCAGTAGTGGGTGCTGAAAATAGGAAGGTCTCTTTCAAAGCAACTTGAACTAATATATTAAGGTGAGGACCTACATAACTTTCACCTTTATGTATATATATATACACATGCATAGATGGGAATATGTTGATAAAGACTGATGTCTTTATACCGTTGTCCTATAATTATTTTCTTGTAGCCATGAAAAGATCACAATTTGGGAGCTACTTTTCAGTACTGAATAAAAAAATAATAATAATAATAATAATAATAATACATAAATATTTTTTGACTAAATTTTTGGGACTTATAATACGTATATATATATATATACAGGAACAGTGTAACTGTTATTTGAGATTTCTATCTTCTTACTGTCAGTTGGAACTTGTTAACTAATTGGGGTAATGAAGTTTTGAATACATAATATTTTTGTGTAAATTGTTAACAAAGATGCAAGTGGCGTAGTGGTTGGGGGGCCATGTCTTTAAACCTAAAGTTTTGGGCTTCAAACCTTGACACATGCAATGACTATAGCATATTTTATATTTTGGAAAGAACTTTTATATTTTGGAAAGAATAACTTAAGTCCATTGAATGGACTCACTGGGCAGATGCCCAACTAGGGGCTGTTTGGGGTTTGAAGAAATTAGACTCAAAACAAGATACTCTACTTAAGCCATAGATATTTTATGCCATCTTGTTTTATTTATTTTGATTGCATAAGTTTTCAATCATTGAACAAAGGATTCAGTAAGTGGTGATGGCAGACTTATCTATGAAAAATTTTATGTTAATTGCTAGTACTATTGTATCTAAAAATAAAACAAAGTAAGCCATTTGTAACCATGCTTATATATCACTGATTATAATTGTTTGACTATTAAATAATTATTGACTTTGGCGGCATTATCATGCTCTTATATTGTATTACTGCTCTGAAGTCGGGGTAGATAGTTGAGACTTTTTGGTCAAGAGACTTGAACCCGAGGAGACTGAGATAGTCTATAAGTGACCAGGACGGAGAGTGTCCTACAGTGAGTACTCATATACCATTCCGCTCTAGCAAATAGGCTAGCGAATGCTATACACCTTCCAAGCAAGTAGGCTGGGGTGCTGTGGTCGTTTCTTGTACAATCAAGTGAGAGCAGAATTAATAAATATTGTGAGTTTATGAATGCATGTAGATTAACATATATGATGCAGGTAACCAAGTCAAGGCTCGAGTACCACATAAATTATTATTTAGTGAATCGTTGAATATATTGCATAAAAGAAAGCTTATGTGTGTCCCTCACCAGTATTCATTACTGACCCTCGTTAAAAATTCCATGGTTGTGTTGTATTTCAGGAATTGATGAGCAAAATAAATAAATAGCAATGAATGGAGTGGTTCTAATGCTGGATAGTGAAGATCTTAGTTTTAAACTACGTTGTATAATTACAAAATAAATTCTCGGCTGTAACATTACTATTATAAATGCTCAAGATGGGATTGTGGCTAGTTTATATTAACTTAGAATAAGTTTATTTAATTCTGTGGACACTACTTTTCTCACAAATCTTAACCCTGTCACTACCTACGATTTAATTATAAATGAATAATTAGATATATTCTAATTATTTGGTAAATCGGGGCGTGACAAAATTTTTGGTATCAGAGCATTAATATTTCATTTTGATCTAATTACTCAATACTAATCTTACTATCTTATTTTATTAAATTTTTATAGGATGGAGGGTACAGACAAATGGGGAGGACATTATGTATTTTCTGACGGCACAGTTGCCCCAAAATCCCCCTCATTGCTCGAAGAAATCATAATAAGGGACGCCCAATCCATAGTGGCTGCTGATTTTAATGAAATCGAAAGTAGTCATGCTCACTTTCTAGATAAAGATAAGATAGCTGTTATCCTACACACTCTGCGTATTCGTCAACGGACATTTCAGGAAGCGATTGATTATGTCGAAAGGAATCAGTTTGGTCAACTCGGAACAATAGCAGTTAAACAAGAACCACTGGATTTTCTCCCACAAGATTATCCAGATATATTGCTAGAAATGTTTGACCCTAGTATCATGACACTCCCAACCATAAGCACTTCTGAAATGATTCCAATATATGAGTTCTTACCATTGGTGTCAAAAGCTACTACAGTCCCTGAACAGATAATACCCATAAGGCCAGAGCTTGAGCCTTTCCCTGGAATGCCTGAATTACCCTTTATAAATCCTGAACAAGTAATACCACCATTTATAATTCCCCATCCACCAGAGCCTTGGACCCAAGAACTGACCCAATACTTCTTCATGATACCAGAGCCAACACCAACCCTTCTACTACCCGAACCTGTTCTAGACCCAGCACCTATCCTGGACCCAGCACCTGTCCCAGAACCGGAACCCGAGCTTTATTTGGTGGAGTCAGCAGGATCTACTAATGGTTCTCCAGTTGAAGAATAGTTATGACTTATAGTTGGAACATTGTATAATTATCGTACTTGTAGGGGGGGTAGTAGTTGTAGTATAATAACACTTTTGATGTAAAATAGAGTTATAGTATCATAACATGGCTTTTGATGTAAAATAGGGCTAATATGATGCATATTATCAAATGACTTGTAACCGTTAAATATAGCATATTGACTTTAGTATAAATATATGTAGTATTTTATAGTTTCCTTGTCGTTCTAATATTTTTTCTTTTAGATAATGGCGGAATGTTCAAACAACTCATACAATCAAGATGGGACAACACCGCAATCCGATCCTATTGGACTATTGGGGGCATTTGTCAAGCAAATGGAACAAATGAATGCAAATAGAACGACCCCAGAAGCAAACATCTTAATTAGTAGATTCAAAGCATTAAACCCAGATAGGTTTGCTGGAACAGCTGAACCAATTAAGGCCGAGCAATGGATCCAACAGATGGAGGATATTTTCGAAGTCCTAGGCTGCACGGACATAGAAAAATGAAGAATGGCAGTGTTCCAACTAACTGCAGAAGCACGAAATTGGTGGGAAATGGTGAAGACAACCATATGAGAAGAACCAGCTAGGCAAATGACCTGGACAATGTTCAAACAGAAATTTCTGGAGAAATACTTTCCGGACACAGAAAGAGAACGAAGGGAGAAAGAGTTCATAGAATTGACTCAAGGGAACTTGTCAGTTCTGGAATATCAGAATCAATTTGAAGCATTGTCTCTATTTGCGCCCCACTTGATTGATACCCCAGAACGACGGACCCGAAAATTTGCCAAAGGATTGATTCCTCCAATTCGTCGTATGATCATTGGACGTCGCCACCAGACCTACGAAGAGGTGGTAGAAGAAGCATTGGCCTTGGAGGAAGACAATCGAGAATTCCGGAAACAAATGGAAGGTAAGAATAGGGAGAAGAATGGGAAGCAAGGGAATCAATTTTGGAAAGGTGGACCAGCCCGAAAGAAACCAAAGACGAATTCGGGAAACCCTAATGCAGTATCATTTCACCGTCAGCACGGAACTGCCAGCCAACCTAGAAACAATTGTTATAATTGTGGTGAACTGGGCCATAACGCTCGAGAATGTACAAAGCCAAGAGGGGTAGCAGTGACTTGCTACAATTATGGTGAGAAGGGCCATTACAGTCGAGACTGTAAAAAGCCAAGGAAGTATAACAATAATGGACCACAACCGGGACAAGGAGGCCAAGCCAGAATGTATGCAGTAGTTCCCGAGCAAGCTGGGTTAGAAGGTACTCTCACTTTGTTTAACAGTCATGCAAAGGTTTTATTTGATACTGGCGCTACGCACTCATTCATATCTTCTAAAATGGTTCAGAAATTAGGATTAATTCCTGAGCGCCTAACCATGCCTTTAGGGGTAGTCTCACCCCTAGGCCTTACCATAACTCTTGACCGTGTGTGTAAAAACTGTATGGTAAAGCTAGAAACAAAGAAGATGCCTGCCGAATTGATCGTGTTGGCAATGAGCCAGTTTGATGTAATTCTAGGCATTGATTGGCTCACTAAGTTTTGTGCTAACTTAGATTGTGGTAGGAAAATGATCAATTTTTCTATCCCTGGTCAACAACAATTTACTTTCTATTGTAATCCCTTGGGTGACGGTTTTATCACCAGTTATCTTGCAACCCTGGAAAGTTCAAGTGATGAACCGTCTATCTGTCAAATTGTTGTCGCGTGTGAATTTGAGGACGTATTTCAAGAGATTTTGAGTTTACCGCCCAAAAGAGAGATTGATTTTTGTATTGAGCTAATTCCTGGCACGTCACCTATATCCAGAACGCCCTATCGTATGGCACCTATTGAAATGCAGGAATTGAAAAAGCAGATTCAAGAGCTTGAGGACCTTGGTTTTATTAGACCTAGTTTTTCACCATGGGGAGCACCTGTGCTCTTTGTGAAAAAGAAGGATGGATCCCTTAGACTGTGTATTGACTATCGCGAACTCAATAAGGTGACCATAAAAAATAGATACCCCTTACCCAGAATAGATGATTTGTTTGATCAATTACAAGGGGCCACAATATTCTCAAAAATAGATTTGAGATCTGGATATCATCAGCTACGGGTAAGACAAGAAGACATTTCGAAGACAGCTTTTCGAACAAGGTATGGACATTACGAATTTCTCGTGATGCCCTTTGGACTGACCAATGCACCTGCGGTATTTATGGATCTTATGAATCGAATTTTTCGGCCTTATTTGGACCAATTTATCATTGTATTTATCGATGATATTTTGATATACTAAAAAACCCAAGAAGAGCATGAGCAACACCTACGTATTGCACTACAGGTGTTACGGGACCATAGATTGTACGCAAAATTTAGTAAGTGTGAGTTTTGGATGGAGCAAGTTAAATTTCTTGGTCATGTGGTATCTCAACGTGGGATTTTAGTTGACCCTTCTAAGATAGAAGCTATTATGAATTGGAGTCAACCTAAGACACCCACGGAAGTCAGAAGTTTTCTGGGATTAGCAGGATACTATAGAAGGTTTGTTGAAGGATTTTCAAAAATAGCAACTCCGCTAACCCGTTTAACAAGGAAAGAAGTGAAGTTCACTTGGGACGATGCCTGCGAACGTGCATTTCAAGAACTGAAGAAAAGATTGACAACCGCACCAATCCTCACAATTCCAAAAAGCGGTGTCAAGTTCACCATTTTCAGCGATGCTTCACACCAAGGACTAGGGGGTGTGCTAATGCAAAATGACAAAGTAGTTGCATATGGATCTCGACAACTAAAGCCTCACGAGCTCAATTATCCAACGCACGATCTGGAATTAGCAGCTGTGGTGTTTGCATTCTAAATTTGGAGGAACTACTTGTACGGTGAAAAGTTTGACCTTTTCTCTGATCACAAAAGTCTAAAGTACCTTTTCTCACAGAAGGAACTTAACATGAGGCACAGAAGATGGATGGAACTTCTGAAAGACTATGATTTCTCACTACAGTATCACCCAGGAAAAGCAAATGTCGTAGCTGATGCCTTAAGTCGAAAACCACGAGGGGTGATCGCTTACCTTATGATGCGAGAGTGGGAACTACTAGAGTCATTGGCAGAATTCAATGCACCACGGATAAGTCAAAAAGAAGGGCAGTGGCTATGCAGTCTAGTAGTTCAACCCACTTTGATCAGCAAAATCCTCGAAGAACAAAGAAGCAACACGGAATTTCAGAAATGGTTTATAAAAAGGGTAGACAAGGACTCAACGACATGGAAGGTCGGACAAGACGGAGGATACAGGTTTCAAGGAAGGCTTTGCGTGCCAAATTCAACCGATCTGCGACAGGAAATCTTGAATGAAGCACATCGCTCAAGATTAACGGTACATCCTGGAGGCACAAAGATGTACAAGGATCTTAAAAGAAATTTCTGGTGGGAAGGCATGAAGCGGGAGGTAGCAGAGTTTGTAGCAAAATGTTTCACATGCCAGCAAATAAAGGCAGAACATCAGAAACCCTCTGGATTATTACAACCCTTGCCAGTACCCGAATGGAAATGGGAACACGTCACAATGGATTTTGTTACTGGACTACCAAAATCGAGACAGGGGTATGACGCAATTTGGGTTATAGTGGATCGTTTGACGAAGTCAGCACACTTTCTACCTTATCGTATGACTGACACGGTAGAAAAAATGAGCAGACTGTACCTGCAACATGTGGTTCGACTGCATGGAGTACCGGTATCCATTGTATCCGACCGTGATTCGCGTTTCACTTCCAAATTTTGGGGAAGTCTCCAAACTGCTTTGGGAACCTTGTTAAAATTAAGCACAGCTTTTCATCCCCAAACAGATGGACAGACCGAGCGAGTCAATCAAGTCATGGAAGACATGTTGCGAGCGTGTGTTCTAGAATTTGACATGTCATGGGAAAGTCATTTACCACTAATTGAGTTCGCCTACAATAATAGCTACCACTCTAGTATCGGAATGGCACCATTCGAAGCACTCTATGGTAGACCCTGTCGATCACCTGTATGTTGGGCCGAAGTTGGTGATAGAGAATTACTTGGACCAGATTTAATCCGAGAAACTACGGAGAAAATAACAATCATTCGGGATCGGATACGTACTGCACAAAGCAGACAGAAGAGTTATGCCGACCAACGGAGGAAAGATTTGGAGTTTGAAGTAGGTGATCATGTACTACTAAGAGTATCTCCAATTCGAGGTGTGGTGCGATTTGGACAGAAGAAAGGGAAGTTATCACCAAGGTATATTGGACCTTTCCAGATCTTGGAACGAATAGGGAAAGTAGCATATCGACTTGCGCTTCCACCAAAATTGTCAGGGATTCATAACGTCTTCCACATCAGCATGCTAAGGAAATATGTCCAAGATCCCTCACACATGATCGATTATGGTGATATAGAGTTAAACATAAGCACTACATATGAAGAAAGGCCTGTACGAATTCTCGACCGGAGAATAAAGCAGTTGAGGACAAAGGAGATCGCATTAGTCAAAGTTCAATGGAATCATCATGACGAGAACGAGGCTTCATGGGAACTGGAGACAGAAATGCGCAACAAGTATCCTCAAATCTTTGAAAATTGATATCGTGGTGATTTCGAGGACGAAATCATTTATAAGGAGGGTAGAATGTAATACCCATTAAACTTACAAGAAGTTTGGTGTTATTAATATAATTAAACCTTATTGCTATTAATTCATCTAGTAGTTCATAGGCACGTACCAATAAATTGTACAAGTAGCAACAGCCGTAAAGTTGGGTATCATTTTGTCAAATTTATAATTTTTGTACTTCTATGTATTTTTGGGTGGAAACAATTAAATTTTTCGTAGACTTCTACTTCAGTAGCTATATGCCACCTATTTAATTTAGTACAGATAAGTAGCAAATAGTTATATTATATAATGAACAGTTACATATCATAAATACACCACAATTTCTAAGGTTGTAAAAAAAAAAAAAAAAAAAAGGGAAATGAAGAGACGATTTGGTACAAAGGATTTGGGTAATGGGACCATTTAGATCCTTGTGCAATGAACTAAGGAGGCTTATATTTTCTTTATAATATCTGATAGCCTAGGTAGATGAGGTGGCTAGGTAAATAGGATTTGTGCTGACATCATGGCAGATTTATATATACGTAAGGTCTATCTTACATCCCACACATACCAACTGTGCTTATAAATAGAGACTATCTATGCTTTCACTGTACACCCAAAACCAAATATAGAAAGACTCCAATGGGGTAAGGCTCTGTTTGGTTGTTTGGCTCAAGTGGTATAAAGGTCAGTAGTGGGTGCTGAAAATAGGAAGGTCTCTTTCAAAGCAACTTGAACTAATATATTAAGGTGAGGACCTACATAACTTTCACCTTTATGTATATATATATACACATGCATAGATGGGAATATGTTGATAAAGACTGATGTCTTTATACCGTTGTCCTATAATTATTTTCTTGTAGCCATGAAAAGATCACAATTTGGGAGCTACTTTTCAGTACTGAATAAAAAAATAATAATAATAATAATAATAATAATAATACATAAATATTTTTTGACTAAATTTTTGGGACTTATAATACGTATATATATATATACAGGAACAGTGTAACTGTTATTTGAGATTTCTATCTTCTTACTGTCAGTTGGAACTTGTTAACTAATTGGGGTAATGAAGTTTTGAATACATAATATTTTTGTGTAAATTGTTAACAAAGATGCAAGTGGCGTAGTGGTTGGGGGGCCATGTCTTTAAACCTAAAGTTTTGGGCTTCAAACCTTGACACATGCAATGACTATAGCATATTTTATATTTTGGAAAGAACTTTTATATTTTGGAAAGAATAACTTAAGTCCATTGAATGGACTCACTGGGCAGATGCCCAACTAGGGGCTGTTTGGGGTTTGAAGAAATTAGACTCAAAACAAGATACTCTACTTAAGCCATAGATATTTTATGCCATCTTGTTTTATTTATTTTGATTGCATAAGTTTTCAATCATTGAACAAAGGATTCAGTATGTGGTGATGGCAGACTTATCTATGAAAAATTTTATGTTAATTGCTAGTACTATTGTATCTAAAAATAAAACAAAGTAAGCCATTTGTAACCATGCTTATATATCACTGATTATAATTGTTTGACTATTAAATAATTATTGACTTTGGCGGCATTATCATGCTCTTATATTGTATTACTGCTCTGAAGTCGGGGTAGATAGTTGAGACTTTTTGGTCAAGAGACTTGAACCCGAGGAGACTGAGATAGTCTATAAGTGACCAGGACGGAGAGTGTCCTACAGTGAGTACTCATATACCATTCCGCTCTAGCAAATAGGCTAGCGAATGCTATACACCTTCCAAGCAAGTAGGCTGGGGTGCTGTGGTCGTTTCTTGTACAATCAAGTGAGAGCAGAATTAATAAATATTGTGAGTTTATGAATGCATGTAGATTAACATATATGATGCAGGTAACCAAGTCAAGGCTCGAGTACCACATAAATTATTATTTAGTGAATCGTTGTATATATTGCATAAAAGAAAGCTTATGTGTGTCCCTCACCAATATTCATTACGGACCCTCGTTAAAAATTCCATGGTTGTGTTGTATTTCAGGAATTGATGAGCAAAATAAATAAATAGCAATGAATGGAGTGGTTCTAATGCTGGATAGTGAAGATCTTAGTTTTAAACTACGTTGTATAATTACAAAATAAATTCTCGGCTGTAACATTACTATTATAAATGCTCAAGATGGGATTGTGGCTAGTTTATATTAACTTAGAATAAGTTTATTTAATTCTGTGGACGCTACTTTTCTCACAAATCTTAACCCTGTCACTACCTACGATTTAATTATAAATGAATAACTAAATATATTCTAATTATTTGGTAAATCGGGGCGTGACAGAAGATAACCATCCTGGGAGCTAACTCAAGCAAAAAAGACTCCAAATTAGGCCGGGTCTCAACTCCCGATCAGTTCTCGAGCACCTAAAGGTCCGGAGCTAGGCTGTGTCTCAACTCTCAGTCAGTTCCCAAGGACTCACAAAGCTCAGAAGCCCCGAGGCAGCTTCCACAAGCACTCAGACAGCGGCAAGTAACATCAAACTGATTTCCAAACTTGCCCCGATATAGCATCTGGCCAATCTTGGAAATGGGGGGCAGTTGATACACCCAAAATTGGCTCTATCTTATGACCGAGCGGTTCATATCAGCAGCTAGTCCATGCCCCGGGCAAATCATGCAAAACTCCTCAGAAGCATTAGCCCGAGCAGTTTAGTCTACTCATCGTCCCGAGCGGTTCATTCACGACCCCGCCAGCAGGTCGGGAACACCGCACGAGCACATCCCACCGCGGGAACAGTTCATCCGGGCCCACAGGCATGATCCCGAGCATTACAGGCAGTTTTCTACTCAAGCTAGAAGACTAATGGAAAGTGCATACTATTTCCTAATCCAATTAGGAAATCCCCATAATTAATGCCAATCTATACCAATAGGATTATATTTCCTTATTCATGTATGAGTAGGTCTCTTACATCTATAAAAGAGACCTCTCACCCCTCATGGAGGGGGCCAACTCTTTAGTCTACACAGCACCTCTATAAAATTCACCATTGTACGCATACACCCGGCCGGTATTACTGGTAGTGCCGCCCCTCTTTGTTGGCTCACCAGGCCCGCCGGTGATCTGCTAGTGAATGTGCTCAGACACACCCGTGGACGTAGGTACCTTCATTAACAGGGCCGAACCACATACAAAAAATAGTCTCTCACTCTCTCTCTCCTAAAATTACTCTACTTTACTCTTACCAATTTCTGGGATAATCAGTATTCATCTTAGTTGGGCTAGTATAGCTTGAACAAAATTTTTAAGATTACTATATCAACTGGGAATAACATGTTACTATTTATAAACTTTTGTCATTGTATTTTTTCCTTTCTCAAACCACAACAAAACATATCCGACTTTTTATTTAGTTTTAGCTTAAATGTTGTCTCTCATATATATTTGATAATTGCATTGTTGTCTTAAATTTTGAACTTTTAATCAAAATTTCTTATTTTTTTAGAATTTAAGTACTTGTTTCATCAATTTAGATTCGTAATTAATTTAAGAGTTTGTTAACCGGAAGAGAGAGAGAGAGAGAGGGAGAGAGAGAGATAGAGAGAGAGAGAGAGAGTGTGTGTGTATTATATAGATGCTAACACCAATTCTCAAAAGAAAGAAATATGGAATAGAGGAGCAACTAATGCATATAACACTCATGGGTGTGTAATTTAGTGGTTTATAATTAATGCACATAGCAATACTCATTGTTATGCAATTTAGATGATTATTGCTGGAGAAGAAATCAATAAGAGAAGAAATCAATAGGGAGCGAGAAAAAACTACCTATTAGATCATATTAAAATTCTTATCAACTAAATATGTAAAAAATTAATAGAAAATTAAAATTAAAATTATTAGTTTATCATTATTGAGTAGGACACAATTTCCAAAACATCATATTAAGTGTAATGTTATGTTTCCTAAATTTGCATCCCAACATATGTAACAGTGGGTCTACTTGATTTTGATTCGACAATGTTGAAGTTGTCTAACCATTATCGAAGGTGGTCTCACTTTCACATATGTTGAAACCACATTTGGGATACAAAATTTGGGAACATAGCATTACTCTTAAATTAATCCAAAATTCTAGTAAAAAGAATATGTGTCATCTCATTGGTTTTTTTAATTGGAATAGTATTAGACAGTCCATAAGGGTGAATCATTTAAAAAATAATGGTACAGTGCCCAAATTAATATCTCCAAGTTTGATTTATAATTGCTTTGATAGTTATAGGTACCCAAATAGAAACTAAAAATTGTTGCCACTATTTGAGAACCAAATTTTGAAAAATTGGATAGCATAACTTTAAATGAAATTTTAGACACTGGTACTAAACCAAAAACTACTTATCTAACAATTATCATAAGAGAAACACAATTTTTGGGTTAGACTAAAAAAATGCCACTTTATTAAAAAAAAAAAAGAAAAATAAAAGAAAAAGAAGCTCCATACATATTTTAAAATGGAGAGAGTTTTGGAGAAAGATTGGTATTCCAACAATTAAGTAGTTACAATTTTATATAACACTTAAGTTTAACTAATTAAAACCATTTTGACTTTAAAATTTTTTGAATATTAGTAAGTGTAATATGTCAAGTGGCAAAATTTTGAATATTTGTAAGTGTAATAAAATAAATTAAAATTCTAAGAATGTGCCAAGTGGCAAAACCAAAGTCTTTGGCTTTCATATATATATATATATATATATTAGATATTAGATGGTTGGGCTTGGTGACTAGGAAAAAAGATAAGATAAGATAATTACTTTAGGATAATTATTGGGGTATAGAATCTCACAAAATTAAGATACATAAATTTTATGTGTCTATCTCTCCCCTCTATGGACCCCACAGTATCAGTGGATCCCACCAGAAAAGAGATAGATACATTGGGATTTATGTATCTTATTTTTATGAAATTCTTATGTACCCAAGAGTTATCCATAATCTAAGCTTCAATTTTATCCTTTACATCACTTTTTGAAGGAAAACTGTTAGATAGAAATAGATCCTAAGGAGTAACTATTTTTGTGTGGAGTAATTATATTCGAATTTCAAATCCACATAAGATATAACAAGTTTCCTCCAAAAAAAATGTTACCACCGTAACCTTGAGAAAAATTGAAAATTTGGAAGAAAAATAACTAGTTAGGAATGTATCATAATATGAGCAACGGCTTAGTCTAGTTGTTAAAAAGTTTCTTCATATCATGCTTTAGGATTCGAATCTTGCCCCCGTCACTCGACCTTGACACTTATACCCCCAAAAGAGACCACTACACCAAAAGATCCCCCCAAAAAAAGTGTGCCATAATATGCTTAGCTTTACCTATGTATCGTTTTATAAATGGAAGGTGTGATATACTGGCGATGTTGCTTATCCCGAAATTATATGAAGATAATGTGTCCAAGCAAAGATTTGTATTTTTTTTAGTGCAGTTTTGTTACTTTAAAATTGTTCACTTATTGCTCACTCAATTCTCTTATTGGCTAATACAGCAGGACCCATGACTTTTTATCATTAGTTAATCCTGATTTAAAACTGGGTCCAACTGCATTAACCAATAGGAGAGTTGGGTGAGCACTGCATGAGTAATTTTGGGATGAGCACGGCGTGAGCAATTTTGAGGTGAACAAAAATGTATTTTTTTTTGGTCCGTGAGTCCAATGTATTAAGAATGACATTTACAATGATTTTACCAAGCCCAATAAAGATGATGAATTGTTCAAAAGATTTTACATTTATGATTTCATAAATGATTTTTATAAAATAAATACAAGGGTGTCTATGTATATTACTTAAAGCTTAATTTGATTGTTGGATTTTTTGGGTTTTTAGAAAAGAAAACACAGAGAACTTATTTTTTATTTATTTTTTCGTTGGTTCATAAGAAAACGATGAGGAGAATAGGAAAGAAAAGAGAATAAGAGTCTGTTTGATAAGTGCTTAATTTTAAGTATTGAAAATTTTAAGCGATTGAGCGTGCAATACTGAAAATAGTGTTTCAAGTACTGGAATAAGATTGCATTCAGTGATTATATTTGTGGGTACCCGAACCAAGCTTAGGGCCTAGAAGGATTAAGCCCGCTTGATTGATCCCATTTCAAATCTCATGTCAACAACCACGAGCGAGTTTCACCAACCTTCATTCGTCCTTATCCGATCTGACCGATTTAGATTACTCGTGTTTTGGATTCCATGGGACTTTTTATCCAACCCGAGGCAACAATCGATGCCCATGATTTTTGAGGGTACACGAGTAAGTAATCCATGTTTTATCCCACAAGGTTAAATCAGGAAAGATCCTCGCTAATAGAGTTGCCACTTGATTTGCTAAAGAAAATCAAGAAAACTAAATTTATCAAGTCCAATGGATTGAGAGCACCGGCCTGTCGTCACCAAAGAACTCGGTTCGGGGGTTAAGGTACGAGAGAGGATGGAGCTAGATCATGTTAAAACACCCCTCTTACCCCATTGTGAGATAGACCTCTACTCAACTTTCAAGGTGTTTGACTACACAGTATGTGGATCGTTTCATTTTTTTCTAATGCAACCCTAATTCAAGTTATAAGCAACTAATAAAAGAAAATCGTGCAAGAAACTGTACATTAACATGCAATGTACATGCTAAAATAGTAATTCGGGGGCTAACCGTATAACTACGCTCCCCTGTGCATGCAAAAGCAAATCAAATTAAATTAAATGATAAAATCACACTCAAAAATCCTAGAAAACCATGATATCTAAGCACAAGTAATGATGTGTATTTTATCCACCTAATCATGCTTCTATGTGATCCTAAGAAAGCAGTAAATAAGAGGGATGTAGGAGGACTTATCTGGGATAGCATAACATTCTCAGTTATCCTAATTAACCATGGTTAGGACAACAAAGCATAATATATAGTATAATCGAGGAGAATACCCTACTATTCTAAGCACGGATAGCATGTATGCATGTCCAAACATGACTACTATATGTAATAGTGTGCATGTGAAAGCCTAATTTAGTGTTATCCCTAGTATGGATAACCTATTATTCTATGTGAGGATAGTACTGTGCATGTGTATGCATGTGCATGGATAAGAATTAATTCATGAATTAAACTAATTATGAATTAACTACTATGAATAATCTAATTCATGGATTAAATTACTATGCATGGATAAAAACATGAATAAGAATAAAATGTTGATAGCCTACTATCCCAACTAATATGGATTACAACATCATTCCTACGTGAATGCCCTACTTCTAGACTCGTAAATTCGATTAAGGCTTTGTTATCTCTGGGGTCGGATATCCATGGATTGAATATCAACCCCACAACTCCGGATACCACAATATTTGGGGGTAGCTCTGCCCTGGATAACTCTACTTTAATGGATACTACAAACAAGGAAATACAATTACCCTAGAACTCTAAAGATCAAAAGCAATAAAATAAAGAACGTGAATAACAAACAAGAAATTCAACCTAAATCTAAGAAAATAAAGATAAAAATAGGAAAATAAAGCAGAAAAACAAGGAAGCAGCAGCTTACCTCAAGAACTTGCCTCAGAATACTTCTGCAGGGCTTTGCCGGCATCGCGGACTCCAAGAATCCTAAAACTTAAAAGATTAAACTTTCCAAAGAACTTTGAGTGCTTATCCTCATAGGGGGTTTTCTTGAGCTCTCTAATTCTGTAATTTTCAAGTGTGTTGGATGGGGAGGGGAGGAGTCCCTTTTATAGTTGGAGATTTGGGTGAAAAGCTTCAAAGCTAAGCGATGTGGGATAGAAAAAACACAAATTTTTATATTTTTGGGTGTTTTCACGCAGATTGGGGTCAAATCAAGGGTCTAGAATGCATGTAAACCATCTGAGAGCCATAGTGGCACTCAGAAATGTCACATGGTAGTTCGAGAGTGCCATACGACACTCAGCTGAGAGCCACCATGACTTTCAGTCCAAAAGTTGTGTTTTCACTCCAGAATTCCCGGACTTCGTTCTCTCAAATCGGTTATCAAAAATTGACTTGTGATATACTGTTGGAAAGGTATGGAACTCTAGTTTAAGATGCTTTTAGTTTCATTCAAAAATATTTTGTAGATTTTGAGTCATAGTCAAAAGAGTAAGGCTGACTCCAAGAAGGAGCAAACTTGTGAGGTGCAAAAAGGGCTAAAAATTGTCCTAAGTGGTTTTTGGATAATGTGAAGGCTTGGGTCACTAATTTAGGCTATTTTAGGAATAATTTGTAAAGGGAGTTCTCAGGATCCCACCCAGAGGTCCAAATTTTTCTAGGTGAAAGGTGATTTTTTGGTCATTTCATGTGAAAAAGCTTTCCTAAATTGGATTTTTGTCTCTAATTTGAGTTTCTATTGTAGCTAAGTCTTCCTAGAGGTTATTCTAACGTATCTTAGAGACCACGGTGCTTCATGGAGTTCTGCTTCATAGCCAAAAATTTCTAATTACAGTCATCGGGCTGCTCTTGAGGCGAGGCTCATTCTGTCGAACAGACAAACCAAAATAGGATGTCTATAGTTTGCCCCTCTTTGACAGAGCTTTGCAAGCAATGCGTTTCATAAAGGAATGTCAAAGAATTCTTGAAAGATTTTTGGTGAGTCCGAAAGAATACATGCAAGCACACAACAAAAATCTTGAAAATCAAGTGGTCGTGCTTGAAAGAGCTGCCTACAAGACTCAAACTAATGCTAACATGCAAGATACTCAGGGATTGTTCTATCTGGAACCACGGATAATCAAAACAGGCTGTCCTATCGTGGACGATTCAACGGGGGTATCCTATCGTGGATGATTCAACAAGGATGTCCTATCACAGATGATTCAAAGCGGATGTCCTATCGTGGATGATTCAACAATGATGTCCTACCATGGATTATTCAACGGGGATGTCCTATCGTGGACGATTCAACAAGGATGTCCTATCACTGACGATTTAACACGGATGTCCTATTGTGGACGATTCAACAAGGATGTCCTATCGCGGACGATTCAACGGGTTGCCTCAATCTAGAGGACTTAACTATAAGGATTTGCATCATCTTTAGGGCTTCAACAACGGGATTGCCTTATCTTAAGGGCTTCACCAAGAATTTGCCTCATCTTAAAGGCTTTACAATGGGGTTGCCTCATCTTGAGGGCTTCACGACATCTCCGGGCGTAGCTTTTTGAGCTAGGTGGGGATAAGGAGGTCTCTAGAGCCACTTAAGGCTCACTGGACCTCAAACACGTGGTGACAAGCCAGTTACAGCGAACATCATGGGTGTTTTGCGACTATCAATTACGATTATCAACAACTTCGAGTGTAGCTCTTCAAGCCAAGCGAGAAGGACAACTCTACTAGAGAACTCAAATTCATAGAGCCATCTAAGGAAAACCATGGGATATGATGGAATGTGATGTAACTCTGCTGGGAAGAGGTACTCGTGGAATCCATTCAAGATGAACCACAAGGACTATGCGGGATTCAAAGTTCATTCAATCCGACTAGTGCAACAATGCGGGAGTTTATTATGATGAGGTTAAATACTCTGCTGGGGAATATATACGACACTATTCTGCTCAGTAAATTACTTTCTGGAGCGTTCAAGGCTAACCAGGATCACCATGCTTGATTTGAAACTTACTTGAATGGAGGAATGCGACGTTGTAGGACTTCTAGCTACCAATGTCATGAAAAATGAGACTAGCTGCTCTGTTGGGGATTCATGTGCATGCAAATGATATTCTACGAATGTTTCCAAGTACTTAACATCATGAAAAATTAATCGAAAATGCATCAAAATGGTCAAATCAGAGCCAAAATGGGATCTAGGGACCAAACAAGGCATTATAGGGGTGTAAATGCAAAAAATCTAGGAAAACTGGATTGAGTGCCATGGTGGCACTGGGAGAGTGCCGTGCGGCACTCCGAGAAAGCCACCATGGCTTTCAGCCCTTTTTTTTAGGTATTTTCCCCTTTAATTTGCTACCCATTTCGAAATTTGCTCATTTTCTCTCCAAAGTTGTTCTTTTATTTATTTATTTATTTTTATTTACTTATTTATTTTTATTTTTTTATTTCCTTCATTTACTCTCTATTCTCAACCTCTAAATCCAAGTTTTTTCATCCTCACATTGGTTTTCAAAATCAACATCTCATTTAAATTCTTGAAAATCAAACATTCATTCATTCAAAAACACTTCCAAATCATCAAATCACAAGTTCTTACTCCAAATTTAAACATGTCTTCCTCTTCTTCTTTTGGTTCATATTTCGACATTGAGAGTGGGGGTCCTCTTCCTCTTAATCTCTGAGAAGGGAGACGCTCTACAAGCCTTCCTCCAACAATTTCCCTCCTAAACAACTAATAAGGGATCCTCACCAACATCTATCCTCCAAGGCTAGGGAAGGAGAGCTATTTTCAATTAAAAAAAAAACTCATTTTATTATTTCCAAATGCAATGTATTACCAAATTGAAGCTCAATAAAGAATGCATACGTGCTCTGATATGTTTTTCTTGTGGTTGATTCCATCCCATGGGTAAGAATCAAAAGCCACTATATTCAAAACAAGGATTCTCAAACTGTGCACACAAGGTGTTCGTAGAAATGCCTGACTCACAAATTTCTTCTCTCTTGTCATTCTAGGTAAAGAAGGTGACTTTGAAGGGGCACAAGTGTCTTACACACTGCTAAGAATGGTACAAGAGACTCCTGGGTGCAGTGGTAACCAAGGTATATGACACCGTCTTTGGCAAATTTGTGAATCTCTTGGTGAATAGCTCCAACGACTTGGTACACCTCTCTAGCCTAGTGGAAAGGTGGTGGGACTCCATCAATATCTTCCATCTTCCCTTTGGGGAGATGATAATGACACCGAATGACTTCTTTATGATTATCGGGCTACGAGTACCGGGAGAACCAAATATCACAGTGTCACGCCCCAGCGTAGAAAAATAAGGAAAATTTTTCATTTCCATTTTGGACCCGTAGGTCATGATAGGTGATGGATCACTTATCCTGTACTTAGCTTAACATGTACCAGAAAACATAGTATATAAAGCAACAGGGAAGATATATATATATATATACTATTACAACTTCAAATAATATTATATTATCCTTAAATAAAATATCCTTAAGACACAACCACGTTACTAAAATTAAAAGCATTATCCATATCTTCATTACAACTTCATTAAATTAGAAAAGTAACACTGCAGGCTCCTCTAGCTGGCATAATCATATTGCCCTGCATAACCATTTTCTGAACATTTTGGATTTCCAGGATAAAATAAAGTTATCAGCTAATGAAAGCTGAGTGAGTACAGTGAACACACAAGTTATGTAAATAAAAGTACATTAACAGTTATTATTAATGTTCAGTACCTTAGAGTACGGTTAATCCATTATTCTAGTCATCGCATAATATCAATTAGTAATAGTTGGGAAATGAATATTTAAGACCATGCATGAACAATAAAACCATCTCATCTCACTGACACTTTTATCTCGACCACAATCTCTAGACTCGTTCGGTCCACGTAAAACCATCTGGCGCAATGCCGTTATCATAGAATACCTGTCGATATGTCTGCCGTGTTTACGTTGGTCTGGACGTACCTAGATATTCAAGGTTATAATAACATGTGGAATACTTAAATTAATCTAGCGTAGCTGAAGTGGCCTAGAATAATGTAAAGCTACCACCAGACTGACCTACTATATTAAAAGCAGCCTGGGCTCAACCCTCTTGATTAATCTACCGTATTTTCAATGGCCTGGGATAATTAAGGCGATCACAAGACTCAGACTGGCCTACCGTATCTCACGCTGCCTGGGCTCAATTTTTCCTAATTAACCTACCATATCTCAGGTGGCCTGTGATAATTAAGGTTACCCAACCAAGATATCCTTTCTTGACTTTTCCAATCTCACCATCACACACAATGCATGTTAATTTATACCAACTCGACTATGCAAATGTGTAGTTTATTCTTTTTCTCATTTATAAAAAGGTATTAGAGCGGGCTTAGGACTTGTTCTCTCTTTACATATTTTCTTATAAAAGTATCAGAGCGATAAGACTTAAATCTTTCTTTTCGCATTTTCTTTATAGAAGGTATCATAGCGGTTTCTACTTTATTGGGGGTGTAATCTTTCATTCCCAATTTACAAAAAATCATTTTGTTTGAGTTTGGTGAGACCACCATTTTTGTACCTTCAAAACTATATATATATACATGTATATCTTTATATTTGATACCCCCGGCTTGTGCGCAATGACTAGTATTACATTATAAGTAAGTTCGAGAGACTCATCGAGCGTTAGATTTAGCTGTGCTACTTGCCGAAGATTTTTCAAAACCGTAATATAAAACGTCAAGCTTTACAATGGCAAAACGGAGCTCACTGCTTCTTCTTTTCTAACTGTGATATACTTAGATTTACAGCAGTGTATGTGTGTGCTTATGATTGTGGTTTTGAGGGAGAGAGATCAATGGAGGCTTGAGTGTGTGTATGTGTGTATATATCCGAGAGAGAGAGAGAGAGAAGAGAGAGAGAGAGAGAGAGAGAGAGAGATACATGGAGAGCTAATGGAGAGTTTGAGAGAGAGAAAGAGCTCTTGAAAACTTTTTGTAAATAAAAGTGTGCGTGTATTTCTTTGTATGTGTTGTGTTCACAATGAGGTAAACCAGTGTTTAGAAAAGAAATTGGGTTGGCAAGTTGCAATGTAAATTATTGGAACGTAATGATTTTGAAGATAACATTACAGTTGTGGATTATCTAACCGCATCAATCAGTTCGTAACAATAATACAGTTAGTCCGTTAAGTTAAGTTAGATCAGTTAGTTCAGTTAGGTTGGTCCGGGTAGTCTAGGAAAATACTCCAAATAATTATTAGGGACCAAAAATATAGTCGGCGTGATTAATATTTTATTATGGATTTTAATCCCAAATCACAGGGTAACTTAGGGGCACAATATTAAGCAAAATTAATATAATTAAAATTACTAAGGGGTCACAAAAGTTAATGTCACGTAATTAGAATTTATCAGCACAAATATTATTTATGGAAATAATGTCACTATTAAAATAATACTCAATAATAAAATAAAATAGTATTGTATTAACAATTAACAATGCGAGCATTAATATTGATGTAACAACCTGCATTTCATTTAATTTTAAATTTGCATTTCATATTTAATTAGTGTTCCTGATGTTATCTCAAATTTGCAATTCTCATGTTTAGAATTCTAATACTTGTTTTAATTCATATTTAAAATTCTTGTTGGGGTCAAACTGTAATTTTACAAATTTAGTAATATGTGTATTGAATTTCAAATCTGTGTTTCAAAACGGTGGAAATGTTTGCTTTTGACTCAATCAGTATTTTTATAAGACCAGAAAATCATTTCCTACATTAAAATGAAATTTCTGTATTTTTGTGGTGATCACCGTGCCACGAAAATAGCAGTTTACGTTCAAAACTGTTCGCCATGTTAGGCTCCTACAGTTTTGGATTCCCCGTCAATCAGACTTGACATATGCTTTAAACTCATTAAATTCGCCCAATGATTATACTGTGCCTTGTTTGGGAGTGCTTTTGTAGTATGTGTTAATTAGTGACCAAAAGCTTATTTTCCCAAACACTTCTAGGTCTTGCCCCCTATGCATCTATGTTTGGCTCTTGGGCAACTATGGAGCTCTTATAATCTGTGTATAGTGCATATACGTACATGTAATTGTTCGATTTAGTTAATTGTTAAACAAAATCCAATTTGTTGAGTGTATGAGGATCTACTTGGGCTCCAAGTTGAGCAAATCCATCCTTCTATATATGCATCATATACACTTCACTTTCTGCACACTATTTTCATAACTGAAAATTGAGAGAGTTTAGAGAGACCACAGAGAACTCCTACATAAAATTTAAGAGAGAGAGAGAGAGAGAGCTCTTAATCCCCATAGCCAAAGCTTGGGTTTGAATTTCCTATATTGTTCTCTTTCTCAACAATTTTCTTCTATCTCAATCTCTGTGAGTATTTTAAACTCACTCCAAATATAATTTCATGCTTAATTACTGTTTGTATGTATGTATGTATATGTTGATCACCATTGTTAATTCTCATGAAAACTTGAAACTTGAAAAAGGGTAATTTAACAAACTTAACTAAAATTTATTTTCTGAATGAAATATGAGAGATTATAGTATGTAGAGTATACAATTGTAAAATTAGAGCTTAATTTGTTCGTATGGCGACGTATGATTAAAACGAATTTTCCGTCAACTCTCGGTTTTTTGTAAAATCTGAGAGCTACGGATTGATTCAAATAAAATTGATCATAGATTCTTAATCCTTGTGAAAAATTGAAGAAAATTAAATATTACATGTCCTATTTATTTCGAAATTGCAAAATGTGTCAAAATGGACCCTTAAACTGAAAACAGGGGATTTCTGACAAAGAAGACGAAGCTACTGCCTGAACTCGCGTGAGTGGCTCGTACGCGCGAGGTGGCTGGTTTTGAGGCAGACATAAAAGGTTTTAAAAATAAAAAAAAAAATTGGGCAAATCGCGCGAGCGGCCCGCGCAAGCGACCCGCGCGCACGAGCTTCGTGTTATCTGGCAAATAGAAAATTTTTTTAATATAAAGGAAAAGGGTCATATCGCGCAAGCGGCCCGCGCGAGTGACCCATCGTGGGAGCGGCCCACGGGCGTGACTTCTGACAATTTCTGGTTTCTGTCTGTTTTCTGCTAAGAGACTGTTTATATGACATTTATGGGTTTTAAGGCTCTGTTTGGAAGTTATGTTAAAACAGATTACGTTTTGGTTGTTAAAGGATGATTATGATTTTGATTCTTTTTAAATATACATTATCGATCCCGACATTTCATGTGTTCTGTTGCACGACATTCATATGGTGTCAGTTGTACATGCATGGTGAGTGTGAGTGTTGGTCAGTGTGGAAAAGAGTAATGGTCAGTATGGTATAGAGTGTGTGGTTGAGATTGTGTTGTGGACACTCCCTAGTAAGTGAGTACCAAAGTGTATTGTGGTTGAGATTGCGGCTAGAGTGTCTTTGAAATGCGATGGTCGCAAAACTAGACACTCCCTGACGCCCATGGTAGCGTCAAAGTGTGTGGCGCCGAACTTGGACATTCCCTGGCACCTATGGTAGTGCTAAAGTGTGGCCTACAGACACTCCCTGGTACCCGAGTCTAGATACTGTGTGATGTATTTGCGAGGCGGATTAGGTACTAAAGTGTGAGGAATTGGACATTCCCTGGCACCCCGTGCTAAAGTGTGAGGCAAACTGGACATTCCCTGGCACCCCTGTGCTAAAGTGTGGCTATCGGAGTATTTCAAAGATACTGATGTGAGATGGTGGGTTGTTGTGTTTGTCGAGAGGAACTGTTATCAATATCCTATGCTGTAATTTATGAACTGTTTTGTAACAAGGATGACTATAATAGATGTTAAGTTATTGTTGTTATTTAAGACGATTTGTGCCTTTAGAGACCCCGTGCTGTAATAACTATTAAGTTAGAAAAATATTGTAAGCCTTGATTGCTCTGCTCTGATTATTATGTTTTGTTGTTGACGTTTGGGACAGAATCGATCCTTTAAACTGTCACGACCTACGGGTTCATAAAGGAAATTAAACTCTTTCCTTATTTATGCTACGTCAGGGCGTGATAGGATTTAGTGGTATCAGAGCCAGGTTTTATCTCAAATTGTTTAGCCAGGTTAGGGTTTACCAGTATAGACCCGATTCCACAGTTCTTCTAGCTTAAGCTTTTGCACTCCGATGATATGACAGGGAGGATAGACTCAGTTACCCAAACACCTAAGATTATCTCTGTCCTGATTTAAGTTAGCACCTTTTTCAGGTATGGATCCAGCTCAGCCCCTTTTTGTACCCGATGCTTTTGGAAGTCACTAGGTTACCTTGGGAGCGATAGTACCAGCTTCAACGATACTTCATTTCATCGCTATCGAGTAGTGGGCAGCAGCGACTATCGAGTTAGATCTCTGGCATCAGATCCACGTGTTAGGGCTGTTTGACTTATCCCGTGCTCGCCTCGAGATCCTGTACTTTGTTGAGATTCAGTGCTTAGTACTTGTAGAGATGGTTTGCTTGGTTAACAATGATGCCTTCTATTTACCTCTTGAGGTTCAGGTTGTGCAGGCTTACCTTGCACAGTTGGAGGTGCATCCACCAGTTGTCCCCACTGATGAGGACGATGCTGAGGTGGTTCATTTGGCTCCTATAGGTGGGGAGGTTGTTGATGAGGAGGATGACATAGGTTGGGACGACTTCACAGTTGACCTTGAGGAGGCACTAGCACTCGAGCTAGCTTTGCTAGAGGCAGATGTCCCAGCACCTGCTTCGCTGTTGACCTCACACAGCTGTAATTTTGGGACAGGTCCCTTTCATGTTCAGCGACTTCATCAGGCCGACTCACTTGACCTTTTGATGTCTACCTACGGCGATGACTAACCGTTTAGATATCATCTTGTATATATTGACTATTTTTGACTAGTAGCTCTATTCTCTTTTTGCAAACTATATCTACATGCATTTGAGTATAGGGCAATGACCCCATTTTTGTAACTCTAACTCTTGCATGGATGATGTACGTCCTAACCCACACAGATAGGGTAGGCATAACTCTGATCATACACGCTTTTTGTATCAACTTGATAAGAAGTTATATATAGAAATACTCTTTTGATGTTGTTGACATTTAAACTGCTTTATACTTCTATTGCATGCATTTTTCTCATTCTACTATCACTATCATGCATAGAATGGCTGGAGGACTAAAGAGGAATAGGAATTTGATTTAGGGAGCACCCGAGGCTGTCGATCCTACTGGGATGTTTGAAGCCTTCGTCAGACGTCTCGAAAGGGTTAGTAATCAGAATAAAAATCGACGAGACTGCCAAACGGGAGATAAGTTACTGTAGAGATTCTGTGCGCTAAGGCCTGAGCAGTTTGCGGGTACCGCAGAACCCTGGAAGGCAGAACAGTGGTTAAGACAGATGGACCGCATGTTCAAGGCTGTCCAGTGCAATGATATGGACAAGAGGAGGTTAGCTAAATTTCAATTAACCGATGCCGTTGCAGATTGGTGGGATTCGATCGTAGCTACTATCGGGAATGGAGCTGCGATGGGAATGTTGTGGACTGCGTTCAAAGGGAGATTTTTGGATAAGTATTTTTTGGCTATGGAGAGGCACAGAAGAGAGAAGAAGTTCATGGATCTAACACAAGGAACCAAGTCGGTGCAAGAGTACACCACTCAATTTGAGAGACTGTCTTAGTTCGCCCCTCATATGGTTGATACTAAGGATAAGAGGATCCGTAAGTATAACCAAGGGCTGACACCTCAGATTCGCCGCATGACCCTCGGTCACCTAGATAAGTCTTTCAAGGGACTAGTTGGTTTGGCTACTGATCTAGAAGAGGATGCTCGAGTGAACTGAAAGCAATTCAAATTTCGACCACCTCAAAGGGGTAACTTTGGAAATAAGCCACAAATGTATCATACCCAAGGGCAGAAGAGAAATTTTGATGGAAGTAAGAAAACCCAAGCTATCACCTATCTGACTCAACCCCGAGTGGGAGAAGGTAGTAATGCTGGAAAATGCTTCAACTGTGGCAACCCCGGTCATCTGGCTCGAGATTGCAAGGCACCAAGGCGTGCTACTCAGTAAGGCATAGTTTACTACAACCGTGGTGAACCAGGTCACATCAGCAAGTTCTGTACTGCCCCTAAGCAAGTGACTTATGGTCAGTAAGGTCAGACTCGCGTGAATGCTATTATTCCTAATGCCGTTGGATATGATGGGACTGTGTATGAAGAAGGAGGTTATGAAGAAGGTCAACCTGATCAACAAGCAGTGGAAGGTACATTAACTCTGTTTAATTCCCATGTTAAAGTGTTATTTGATACGGGTGCTGCTCTTTCGTTCATATCTGTTAATACTATCCAAAGATTGGGTATTCTACCACACCGTTTAGAGAAAGCTTTGAGGGCTACCTCACTATTAGGAGCCACAGTCAAGTTAGGACACGTGTGCAAGGATTGTCCCTTACGGCTAGGAAACTGTGAAATCCCTGCAAGGCTGATTGTTCTATCGATGAAGGAGTTTGACAAAATCCTAGGAATGGATTGGCTCTCTCAGAATCAAGCGAAGTTAGATTACGCGAGGAAGAGAATTACATTCCCCGACAATGAGAATCAACCCTTTGATTTTCAATGTAACCCTTTGGGAGATATGTTCGTCACAAGATGCTTAACAAACATTGAAGTCGTCAGTACAGAGATGACAACGTCGTCTATATACCTGTAGTCAAGGACTTTGAAGAAGTATTTCAAGACGTTTCTGGTTTGTCGCCCGAGAGAACTATAGAGTTCTGTATAGAGCTTATACCAGGTACCGTACTGATCACCAAGGTTTCCTACAGAATGACCCCCACAGAACTATCAGAGTTGAAGGAACAAGTTCAAGAGCTTGAGAACTTGGGTTTTGTACATCCAAGTACATCGCCCTGGGGAGCGCCAGTATTATTTGTGAAGAAGAAGGATGAGACGCTCAGGTTGTGTATCGACTATAGAGAATTGAACCGAGTGACTATCAAGAATAAGTATCCCTTCCTTCGGATTGACGACTTGTTTGATCAACTACAAGGAGCTATGACATTCTCCAAAATAGACCTAAGGTCGGGATATCATCAGTTGAGGGTACAGAAGGAAGACATACCTAAGACTGCATTCAAAACTCGATATGGTCATTATGAGTTTTTGGTAATGCCGTTTGGAATGACGAATGCCCCGACAATGTTTATGGATCTGATCAACAGAGTGTTCAAGCCTTATTTGGATCAGTTTGTCATCATCTTCATTGATGATATTTTGATCTATTCTAAGTCAGAGGAAGAACACGAGGAACATCTACGGATTACAATGCAGACACTTAAGGACCACCACTTGTATGCCAAGTTCAGTAAGTGTGAGTTCTGGTTGCAAGAAGTGAAATTTTTGGGACACAAGGTGTCATCTCAAGGGATTTCTGTTGATTTATCCAAGACTGATGCTGTGTCAAATTGGGTTAGGCCAACCAACCCTACAGAAATTAGAAGTTTCTTGGGACTCGCAGGCTATTACAAAAGATTTGTTAAAGGCTTTTCTAAAATAGCTGCACCATTAAACAATTGACGAATAAGAATTTAAAGTTCGACTAGACAGAGAAACATGAGCACGCCTTTCTAGAGTTAAAAGAGAGACTCACTAGAGCACCGGTACTAGCTATACCCAAGGCTGATGAGAAGTTTACTATCTTTAGTGACACATCATACCAAGGACTAGGGTATGTACTTATGTAAGATGGCAGAGTTATCACTTATGGGTCCCGACAGCTGAAGCCGAATGAGTTGAACTACTCCATTCATGATTTGGAATTGGCTGTAGTGGTATTTACACTCAAGATTTGGAGACACTATCTTTACGGTGAGAAGTTTGATTTTTTCTTCAATCTCAAGAGTCTGAAATATTTGTTCACACAGAAAGAGTTGAACATGAGACAACGCAGATGAATGGAGCTGATCAAAGATTACGACTTTACGTTAGAGTACCACCCTGGTAAAGCTAATGTGGTCACTGATGCTTTGAGTCAGCAGACTCGTGAGACGATTGCCTCCTTAATGGTTAGAGAGTGGCGAGCATTGGAGACGTTGGCAGAGTTTGATGTATAGAGTGCTGAAAAAGGAGAAGGATAACTTTTCAGATGTCTTATCCTACAGTCTATTCTTATTGACTGCATTATTAGAGCTCAGAAAGAAGATGAGAAGTTTTAAACATGGTTTGCGAAGATGTCAGAAAAAGATTCGACAGAATGGAAGGTGGGAAGTGACGGAGGGTATCGATGTAGAGACATATTATGTGTACTAGAAGAAGCACATAAGTCAAGATATACTGTTCACCCAGGAGGAACGAAAATGTAACAGGATTTGAAAAGAAATTTCTGGTGGGAAGGTACGAAGAAGGATGTGGTCGAATTTGTATCCAAGTGTTTGACATGTCAACAAGTCAAGGCTGAACATTAGAGACCCTTGGGATTGTTGCAACCACTACCTATTCCTGGTTGGAAGTGGGAGCACATCACGATGGATTTTGTAGTGGGATTGCCTCTATCACAAAAGAATCATGACGCCATTTGGGTAATCGCGGATCGACTGACTAAGCCGGCTCATTTCATTGCTTACATTATGACATACCCGGTAGAAAAGATGAGCTGGATGTACATACAACAAGTTGTGCGACTTTACGGTGCACCTGTGTCGATTGTATTAGACCGTGACGCACGTTTTACTTCTGGATTTTGGGAAAGTCTGCATGAAGCTATGGGAACCTCACTCAAGATGAGTACTACTTTTCACCCTCAGACAGATGGGCAGACTGAGCGTGTCAATTAGATTATGGAGGATATGCTTAGGGCTCTTGTTATTGATTTCGAAGAATCTTGGGAGACACACTTGCCTTTGGTTGAATTTGTTGGGTTTGTGCCCTCAAACCATTACTTTATGTATGAGACATTAGCATTATAATATATTGATATCAGCTTTACATTTCATTGTGTATGTTTCTTTCATGAGATGATTGTTTTATCCTTAAGTATCATAGTAAGCAATTCGTGTGTGTATGAGATACACACAAGTGAGATACGAATTACTATTCTTTGATACTTAGAATATGTCACAGTGGATGATGAGACTGGATACCTCATCAGCTCTACACTGTAGCATAATTAACTACCATTGGATGGAGTGATTAATCTCAATCACTAGAGTGTAGCTCTTAGTTGATATGCTAGTGCTTATAGTGCATTGACAGACCTGAGCTTTCCTATTGACACTTAAGGCTGTCAACAGTCAATAGGAACTCATAACTTGTATAAGGTACGTGTTCTCAATCTTGAGATGATTATGAACACAGACTATGGATATGGCTGCTTTGACTTACCAATCAGTGAGGTCTATAGAAGATCAACACCTGGGTATCTTGGGTATGTCATGTCCATAGGGTTGTGAACATATATTGTCAAGATAGAATCTACCCTCTGATTCAGAGTAAGCATTCCCTTGAGAATGTCACCAAGTCGATTACTGAGTACTGCAGTCTTGTTGATAAGAGTTATTAACATGTTTGGTAATCATGAGAGGTGAATGGGACTCAAGGAATACAAGAAGTAATCATGATTCAGGTTGACAGTAACAGTTATCCGACTACCTGAATATGATTATGAATGCTGACGGTAGAGGGACATTAGTACAACATACAAGTCTAGTTATCGCTTCGGATATGTTCTTTTGCGTTGGAGTTCAGTTATCGTTTTATAGTGGAGTAAACGTTAACTGACCAGTTGGTTAGTTTGCTGATCAAAGAGTTTGGTCATGGTAATTAATAAACTGGTCTGAGCCAACAATAAAGAGCCTAGGAGGTCCCACTCTTAGCTCCGCAAGGATGCTTGGAAAGACGCTTGAGGAAACTGTCCTGACAGGTTCGATCGATTGAAGATAGTTCGATCGATCGAAGGCATCAGGTTCGATCGATCAAGAAAGGTTCGATCGATCGAATGTTCGTCGATCATCTATTAGGTTCGATCGATTGTTCGTCGTTTTGAACGACAGAAGCTGCAGAAACTGTTTTGGAGCCCCAAAACCCTCTCTATCCTCTCTATTAGGGTTCCCACCAACCCTAGTCTTTCCGGCAGGCATCCGCAGGAGTCATAAGGGTGAAGATCATCTAGTGGAGGCTGCTGGAAGTTAAAGTTTCAGAATTGGGTTCAAGACACTAAGGTATAATTCTTGCAACCCCTTGTACACATCTATGGAATTGACGAGTAGTAAATCATGGAATGCCAATAAAGTTTTTATAACTTGATTTTCCGCTGCGCGTTTAAACTTTTCATTTTAAACCTGTTTTTCCAACAGAATTCGCCTACAATAATAGTTATCACACGAGTATCAAGATGGCTCCGTTCAAAGCATTGTATGGATGACCATGTCATTCTCCATTGTGTTGGGCAGAGGTGGGAGATACCGAATTATTGGGACCAGATTTGGTTAGAGAAACCAACGAAAAGATTTCTTTGGTCAAGGAAAGGATGAGAACCGCTCAAAGCCGGTATAAGAGTTATGCCGATCGACGTCAAAAAGATTTGGAGTTTAGTGTCGGAGATCACGTACTTCTTAAGGTTTCACTGACCCAAGGAGTAGTACGCTTTGGTCTCAAGAGAGGGAAATTGGCTCCGCGTTTTATCAGACCATTCGAGATTTTGGAACGTGTCGGGAAAGTGGCATATCGACTGGTGCTACCACCGAAGATATCTGGGGTTCACAATGTATTTCATGTGAGTATGCTGAGAAAATACATACGAGATCCCTCGTACATGGTTAGTTATGACAATATTGAGACGAGTCATAACATCTCTTACAAGGAGAGACCTGTGAAGATTCTAGATCAGAGTATCAAGAAGCTGAGAAATAAGGACATTCCGTTGGTGAAGGTTCAGTGGAATCACCATGACGAGAACGAAGCCTCGTGGGAAGTTGAAGCTGATATGATGAAGAAGTACCCGGAGTTGTTTCAGGACTAGCTAGTCTTGATTTCGGGGACGAAATCCTGTTTAAGGGAGGAAGGATGTAACAACCTGCATTTAATTTAATTTTAAATTTGCATTTTATATTTAATTAGTGTTCCTGATGTTATCTCAAATTTGCAATTCTCATGTTTAGAATTCTAATACTTGTTTTAATTCATATTTAAAATTCTTGTTGGGGTCAAACTGTAATTTTACAAATTTAGTAATACGTGTATTGAATTTCAAATCTGTATGAAAAATGGTGGAAATGTTTGCTTTTGACTCAATCAGTATTTTATAAAACCAGAAAATCATTTCCTACATTAAAATGAAACTTTTGTATTTTTGTGGTGATCACCGCGTCACGAAAATACCAGTTTACGTTCAAAACTGTTCACACCATGTTAGGCTCCTACAGTTTTGGATTCCCCGTCAATCAGATTTGACATATGCTTTAAACTCAATAAATTCACCCAATGATTATACTGTGCCTTGTTTGGGAGTGCTTTTGTAGTATGTGTTAATTAGTGACCAAAAGCTAATTTTCCCAAACACTTCTAGCTCTTTCCCCCTATACATCTATGTTTGGCTCTTGGGCAACTATGGAGCTCTTATAATCTGTGTATAGTGCATATACGTATATGTAACTGTTGTATTTAGTTAATTGTTAAACAAAATCCAATTTGTTGAGTGTATGAGGATCTACTTGGGCTCCAAGTTGAGCAAATTCATCCTTCTATATATGCATCATATACACTTCACTTTCTACACTATTTTCATAACTGAAAATTGAGAGTTTAGAGAGACCACAGAGAACTCCTATAGAAAATTTTAAAGAGAGAGAGAGAGAGCTCTTAATCCCCATAGCCAAAGCTTGGGTTTGAATTTCCTATATTGTTTCTCTTTCTCAACAATTTTCTTCTATCTCAATCTCTGTGAGTATTTGAAACTCACTCCAAATGTAATTTCATGCTTAATTACTGTTTGTATGTATGTATATGTTGATCACCATTGTTAATTCTCACGAAAACTTGAAACTTGAAAAAGGGTAATTTAACAAACTTAACTAAAATTCATTTTTTGAATGAAATATGAAAGATTATAGTATGTAGAGTATACGATTGTAAAATTAGAGCTTAATTTGTTCATATGGCGACGCATGATTAAAACGAAGTTTCCGTGAACTCTCGATTTTTTGTAAAATCCGAGAGCTACGGATCGATTCAAGTAAAATTGATCATAGATTCTTAATTCTTACGAAAAACTGAAGAAAATTATATATTACATGTCCTATTTACTTCAGAATTGCAAAATGGGTCAAAATGGACCCTTAAACTAAAAACAGGGGATTTCTGACGAAGAAGATGAAGCTACTGCCTGAACTCACGCGAGCGTCCCGCTCGCGCGAGGTGGCTGGTTTTAGGCAGACAGAAAATGTTTTAAAAAGAAAAACGAAAATTGGGCAAATCGCGCGAGTGGCCCGCGCGAGCGACCCGGGCGCGAGCTTTGTGTTTTCTGGCAGATAGAAAATTTTTATAATAAAAAAGGAAAAGGAGCATATCGCGTGAGCGACCCACTGCGCGAGCGGCCTGCGCGCGTGACTTATTACAGTTTTTGGTTTCTGTCTGTTTTCTACTAAGAGACTGTTTAGATGACATTTTATGGGTTTTTAAGGCTCTATTTGGAAGTTATGTTAAAACAGATTACGTTTTGGTTGTTAAAGGATGATTACAATTTTGATTCTTTTCAAATATACATGGTTATCGATCTCGACATTTCATGTGTTCTGTTGTCATATGGTGTCAGTTGTACATGCACGGTGAGTGTGAGTGCTGGTTAGTGTTGGAAAGAGTAATGGTCAGTGTGGTATAGAGTGTGTGGTTGAGATTGTGTTGTGGACACTCCCTAGTAAGTGAGTACCAAAGTGTGTTGTGGTTGAGATTGTGGCTAGAGTGTTTTAGAAATGCGATGGTGGCATAACTGGACACTCCCTGACGCCCATGGTAGCGTCAAAGTGTGTGACGCCAAACTTGGACATTCCCTGGCACCCATGGTAGTGCTAAAGTGTGGCCTACGGACACTCCCTAGTACCCGAGTCTGGATACTGTGTGATGTATTTGCGAGGCAGATTAGGTGCTAAAATTGGACATTCCCTAGCACCCAGTGCTAAAGTGTGAGGCAAACTCGACATTCCCTGGCACCCCTGTGCTAAAGTGTGGCTATCGGAGTATTTCAAAGATACTGGTGTGAGAAGGTTGGTTGTTGTGTTTGTCGAGAGAAAAGAGTCGGTAAGATGAGATGGTGCATTGTTTTCATACACGGTCACATATATGTGAATTATAGCTTTCCAATGATATTGTGGTTGTTTTCTAAAATGAACTTTTTACTCTAATGTAAACTTGTTGAATTAAATGGGAATTTGAAAATGGTAAATGAGTATGTGTTACATTCAAAGTTATGTTTTTAATACTCACCAGCTTCTTGAAGCTGACGACGTTGATGTGTCCTGGACATTCGTGTCTAGGCTTTTCAGGTTTTGATCAAGCGGAACATTATGACTACGCTAACTGAGAACGGCTGCTTTTGGAAGATAGAACTGTTATCAATATCCTATGCTTTAATTCATGAACTATTTTGTAACAAGGATGACTGTAATAAATGTTAAGTTATTGTTTTGATTTAAGGTGGTTTGTGCCTTTAGAGACCCCGTGCTATAATAACTATTAAGTTAGAAAAATATTGTAAGCCTTGATTGCTCTGCTCCGATTATTATGTTTTGTTGTTGACGTTTGGGACGGAATCGATCCTTGAAACTGTCACGACCTACGGGTCCATAAAGGAAATTAAACGCTTTCCTTATTTATGCTACGTCGGGGCGTGACGATTTATTTAAATAATACCACAACTACAAATATAGTAACAAAATAAAATTAACATTTTATTTATAAATAGGGAAGCGAAAATACAGGTTGCTACACACGGACCTTACATGAGACTTCTAGGTAAAGGGTGATTAACTTGTTGGGAATATATCCCCCTAGAGTAGTGAGTGGTGTGGTTCCTTATGCTTGGTTTCTTAAGACTTTCTGACGATATGACCAATTCACTATTGACCAAGTTTCCCGAGCTTTTATCATGTACATCTTAGGGTGCTCCCTTTTTGTACCAATGCGTACTAGATTCATCTCTCAATTTTAGGGAGCTTGGCTAACGGTGACCGAATCCATAGATATGATTGGGGCAGTGCCAGCTTAGCTACTCTCTATAAGTAAATGGGTGAGATTTCTAGGATGTGCTCACCTTTGATTGGAGGCTTTTGGAAGGTTTGGAGGTATCACTCAATTCATTCTCTTTTTCTCTTATTCTCTTATTTTCTAATGACATTCTAATGGTCTTCTCTCTTCTCATCTTGAAAGTTATGGAGCTTCGAGTATCTTGGGATGCTTACTCCTAAGCCTATGGATTTGAGTGCTAGTCTATTCCAAAGAGGCCTTAAATGGGTGAAGGAGAAGGTAGGTGTAAAAGTTAGAGCTCATGATCTTAGGAAATGTGGGAATTCTTAACTCATCTTACCAGGGACTCGGTGATGTGGGATCCTTGGGCTAGAATTCCTTATGCTACGAAGGCTCCCTACACATCAGTGATACAATTATCAAAGCAGCGCATCCTATTCATGGGCCCGTACGACGACGCTTGGTACTTGGGAGAGAGGGTCCTAAGGTAGGCATGCCTCCTAGATCACTTCATTATACTTGAGGTTCCTCCTCCTAACACGCTAGACACTCATAAGCTTTGGGGTGACGACCTCGATGAGGCTCTCATAGGAGTGGATGGGACGCAACTAGTGGTTGATAGGAGGGGCTATGAGGATTTTTGGGTCTCCCATCTCATGTTTAATTTTCCTAGGATTGGTTGCTAAGGTATGAATCCTTCTTAGCTTTTCTTCTTCTTATTTTCCTTGCTTGGCTTGCTAAACTCTCTTTGGTTGTAGGGAGGGCCTTCTATTGGAGGAGTGGGGAGCTCTAGCACTAGAGTTCAAGGGATAGAATCTTCATATGAGGGAGCACCCTCGAGGTATTCTACTTCTGACCTCCCTATCACTGACTGGACCATTCCTAACTTAGATGATGATGATCATGAGGTTCCCTATCGCATCCTAGAGGTGACCCCTAAGGAATTCTAACTCATCTCCTCAATGTGGCCTTTGTCCCAACACCCTATGTGGAAGAACACCAGAGCTTGGTTGCTAGCTTGAGATCATGGATCCGTCGGCTAGAATACAAGGTAAAAATCTCGAGCCTGGCCCCTAGTTTCATGACTTCTTTCTAACCTTTCTTTCTTCTCTCTCTTCTTAACAGCTTGAATCGGCTAAGCATCCATATAGTCTTGCTCTGCCCAGTTTGATATTGAAAAGACGAGCATGGTGAGTCGAGCATATCTATAAACCAGTGCAAGTTATTCTTTTAATCTCCTAAAATCAATGAATGCATGCATGCTTTCTCATTCTCACTCTTCCCTTTTTCTTGATTTGATCAATGGTTTCTTTTTCTTTTAGCATAATGAAATCTATGCTAGGTAGAGGCGTATAGTAGAGTTGGAGATGCGAAGGGGAATCCTCATCACACCAACTTCCCTCTAGGTCCATGTTGGAGCCGGTTAGGCATTCCACTTCTCATCGTAATGTCATTATTGAAGAGGACAAAGAGGAAGAGGAAGAACCTCTATGAGTTCGGCTAAGAAGGGAAAATATGGGCAAAAGACGCCCTCGAGACTAGATTTGAGGCTTCATCTTCCATGCTATGGATGACTGTATCTGATTTATAGTTGTACTCAAGGATTTCTTTCTTGCATTTTCATTTCAACTCTCGCTTGAATTGTATGCGTAGCATGCTCCCTTGGGGGACCTTCTAAGACTCTTATGATTCTTTCATGACTAGGAGTGAATGATTTAAAACACAGTAGGACTTCTTACACATATAACAGGACTTTGAATGAACAAAAACATCCGTTCAGACTCAAAATAGAGGCCTAAAACCAACGAAAATACACAAGGATACGTCTACACAAAGGAGGGGTGAAGGGGGTAGGGGGGCCATTGTGGCACTCACATGACTGCCACCATGGCTCTCAGACTATTTTGCGACTTTTGATGATTTTGGTAATTTTTGGACTTCTTTCCGACTTTAGACTCCCAATTCTTCCCAAATTTTGACTCGATACTATATATAAGCCCTAGAAACTGCCCTCTTTTCTTTCATATTCATCCTAAAAACCTATTTTTAATGGAAACTATCATGGTTCATGCTCTCTTCAAATGGATGGATGCATTCTGCGGTCTTGATCATGTTTGCTACCAAACTTTTGGTTTGGATAGTCTATTTTCTCTTCGTCACCTGAGGCCTGAATTATGAGGAGCTATGCTCAACCCTTGAAGAATTCTTTGTTATGCTAGGCTATGATTGTGAATTCGAACTCGTGTTTCCTTATTATCATTCCAGGTATTCTCCTTTATTGTCTTCCTTTAGCGGGCTGACTCTTCCCAAATGCAATGATCTCATTGTAGGGGCTCATGTCTTACTGTTATCCCTCATTAAGCTCTTCTCCTCAGATGATCCTACCATTACCCGTGAACACAAATAGGGTGTTCTTGCTTTGTGTATGATTTCCCACTTCCTTTTCAATAATGGTACTAGCATGGCAGATGTGAAGATTATCAACGTAGCCTTAGAGGTAAGCTAAGGGAAAGAATCAAATGATGATCTGCTTAGCTGAAACTATAACTGGACTAGACAAGCCTTCCGTAAGTTCCATAGAAAGCTTCTATAGGTCCATGATCTTGCTACAGGTATGGCTTCTTGAAAGAACTAAACTCATGGATGGAATTCAAAATATGAATATGAGGGGGTCCTCCCAAGCATTTATCCATCTTCTCTACCTCTATCATACTCGGGAAATTGCTCGTCTCCATAAATCTCTGCAAGATTGGACTATATGGTTCCACAACTTTACTCATGGGGATATTCAATGGAAAATTGACTGGTGGGAAATAAAGACTTCTACCTTTATTACGCGGTCAATTTTTAGCATTAGTATTTTGGGTCTCCATATGTGGTCCTTTTATCTTCCCAGTCAGATTCTCTGTCAATTTAAAACATCTTCAAGAAGTTCCTATCCATCCTCTCAGGATTCCTAAGAAAGTTGCTCATAAAGCCTCGAACATCCCTTATTTCAAGAAGCATTAGGAAATGCGCCAATCCATAGAACACAACAAGGAATCCTTCTCTCTTGCTCCATCAAAAGATATAATCCAGGCTATGCAGAAAGAGAAGAGACAAAACACAAAGCGACCAAGGGAATGAAGAAACCTCCGACTCTGCTTTTCAAGACTAATCTTTAGAATAACATAACTTCCTTTCTTTTACTTATTTTTAATTTTTATGATAGTGGAATAGAACTTTAATCAATAAAACTTTAGTCTTGAGAATTTTCCTTATTTAATCTACTTTCAGCTTTTACTTATTCATTGTTATGCCAGTCTTATCATGCTTAACTTATCGATTCAAAACCATTTTATTTTAATCTTTTGAGTGCATGCCTGGATCGTTTCCCTAAAATCTACATTGATGTTTGGGTCAAAGATGGGGTTAGCCCTTTTAAAAGAAGGGTTAGGCTTCAAGGCGGGGGTTGCCACTAGTGTAGGGACAGTAAAAAAAAATCGAGGTTAGGAAGGGCTTGCCCCTAGTGTAACAAATGAATGGGGATGTCTCAAGGACTTGGATCGAACCCATCTCCAAGCTGCCTACGTATCCCCTAGTGGGAATCAGGTTCATTTATGTAGTTCGGGTAGGATGTGTATGGGTGGGCTAAGCATAGACTTCTTGAGGCGATCGAGATTAATGGATTCTTTGAATTCAAGGCCGTCTAGGTCTGCTAGGTAGGATGCTCCCCCTTTGGGAATGGTCTTAACTAGGTAGGATCCGACCCAATTAGGTTTAAATTTCCCTCTTAGATCAAAAATCGGCGCTCTCAATTCTTTCAAGTCTAGGTCTCAGCAATCTTCCTTGGGTGGACCTTCTTGTTGTAAGCCTTTGCTATTCTCGGATGCGGTTCAGTGCTTCCAATCTTTTCTCATCTATTAGTACCAACTCTTCATATCTTTTCCTTAACCATTGGGATTTCGTTACCTCACATTCAACCATTACCCTCAAAGATGGTATCTATAATTCTATTGGTAATACGAACTCCATCCTATACACTAACGAGTACAATATAGCTGTAGACACCCCGATTTTTACTAAACGTTGAATTAAGGGGAGTGCTGCCTCTAAATCCGATGATGAGAATGTCCGACTAATCTAGGACTTCCAAAGGTGATTCAAACTCTTTAAAAGACTCCTCAACCCAAAAAAAAAGAAAAAGGAATAAAAGAAAAGGAAGGAAAAGGGAAGTAGAAGAATGCGGCACATGACAAGATCTATAGCAGTCACGGGTTGTCGGTGCGGCACTCGCTGATTGCCTGATCGGCTGTCAGTAAGTGCCATAATGGCAGTCAGTGACTACCACTAATTTCCTTCAAACACCACAAAATTTAAGAAACAACAATCCCTGGAGTAGTCTGCGGCATTCACTGAATGCCTGTGTGGCAATCAATGAATGTTGCGACAACATTCATCAAGTGCCGTTCCGGCACTCACCAAGTGCCGCTTCCATCTCCAGTGAGTGCCTCATTTTCCAATTGACAGCTATAATACATCACGTTTTGTACCTTCAAAAGGATGTACAGGATCATATTTTTTACTGTGAAATGACTAAAATGCCCTCTTAAAAATTTCCTATATAAAGAGGGTGAATATCCCATTACAAGGGAGAGGATTTTCTTGAATCTTCCAACCTTATCTTGATTCTCCTCTCCTAAATCTCTAAAGAATTTTTTAAATATACTTAAGAGTCACTTTTGTAGCTTAAAAGAAGAAGTTGCATATAAGTTAGAGTTGAAGAGCTTGATTAACTTGTGGAACTCCTTCAAAATCACTAAGTTGAGGATATCTAGAGGTAGACTCTAGACTAATTATTCTTTAAATACATGTTAATTTGGATCATATTTGAACTTGGGTCTCTACTTTTGATTATATTCATCTCTTGGGATTCATGAGACTTTCAATGTCTTACTTGAATCTCTTGACTTGAAATCTTCTAGCCTTCTTGTAAGTTCATGGTTTGTAAGAAGATTAGAGTTGATACTTGGCATGTTTGGTTGATAAGTCCAAATCTATCTTCATGGTTTGAGCTTCTTATCCTAAGATTTCATGAAGCTTCTCCATGCTTCATTGAAATCTATAAAGTATAGGTGTCATTAACATCCAATGACCATCAAATGGCAGGAGAAGTAGTTTAAGTTAAACCAAACTTAATGGCTTGGTAGTTCGAGTTAGCAAGTAAAAGGTATATTTGACAAAGGTACAATGAATTCACCAACCGCTTTTCATCAAAGATTTTTAGTTAAATAATAGGCCGTTGGAATCGAATGAAACCAACTGGAAAGTGTCAATAACTCAGAGTTTTACTACTGTGTTATTTGTTTTAATGAGATTTCATGTTTAATGTGGTTTGGTCATGAGTTTTGTGGAACAACAATCTGTCTAGAATTTCATAACGGTCACCCGTTTTTGAAATAAGTAAATCAGAGCTTTAATAAAGTATTCTTGGCCTCAAATAATTTTTTCTGGGTAGTTTAATGTGTTAGGAAGATACCCTAAAAAGATCAAAGTGTTTCTGAATTTTTTTTCTATTTTTAGAAAATCATACAAGAACTCTGGACAAAGAGTTGTGAAGTTCTGAGTGATGTCTAGTGTTTGTCCAATTCCCAGAGATTGAATTGTTGATCTTCGATTTTTCTTTTTGGGTTGGAAACTAGACTCACAAGGGAATCTCGTGTCCAAAAGTCATTGACATCAAACCATGGAAACTATGCTTTTCCAATTTTTAAAGCCTTGACTTGTTCTCTGTAATTTTTAGAATTTTTGGACAGATTTGGTATACTTTGCAAATAATGGCTCAAATGATCTTTCTATTAGACCATGCTTTAACAATGATTAGTTGAGATTAAATACAGAGGCTAAATGATTCAAATGAAAGAGTAATCCAATAGCTTATTCTTGTTCATATCTATGTAATCATATACATTCATCCATATAGATTGGTATCAGAATTCATAATTGTGTCATTTCTTCTACTTGATAGAATTAAGCTAGACATTCAGGGATGGTTATTTGATATTATATATCCTTTCTAAAGCATGTGGATTAACCCTTGTTTTGTAGCGCCGATGAGGTATGATCTCTTGACTCTTCTTTAGATTAATTATTTCTTAATTTTATTTATTTTCATCTCCATGTGCGACACCTTAGAATTAAGATTTACCTTATGTATATATATGTGATTAGAGACTTTTTATTAGGATTTCTTTTTTTTTTTGTATGCCTTGCGCATATCAAAATTACAGCTGGATCCCGGGTAAGTTCTCTTGTTCCCTATTGCATATCATATTGCTTGCTAATCACTTATTTGGTTTTGAATGATCTTTTGTTGTTAGCAATCTTGCACCCTTTTGACATGCTTGTGTTATGTATACTTACATATATGTATTAGTTGAGGGCATGCTTACATTAATAATTCGACTAAAAGGATGTTGAGTAGAGGCCTATCGCGAGATAGGATGAGAGAGGGTGTTTTAGTCCGTCGGGCTCCTTCCTCTCTCATTCCATAATCCCTGGACCTAGTTAATCTCTAGTTTCCAAAAAGATCAGTTTGCTTTAAAATGGTTTCTTAATTTTCCTTTTGAAAATTAAGTGGTGACTCGTTTTTGAATTTGAATTTGAATTTGGAAAAGATTTTAAATGAAAAGGCCGTGGGTAAAAAAATGCGATATCCACAATGGCTCTAGTGGATGTCCTCAAAGATGTCCTATATCCCCATAAGGCGAATGGTAGCTTCTTATGCCAATCCTTATATGTATCTGCCATCTTTTGTAAATTGCCTTCATGTTCTTATTTGCAGCTTCTACTGCCCCATTGGTCTATGGCCTATAGGGTGACAACTTATGGTGGGTTATCTTATACTCTTTCAGCAGTGCTAGTACCCATTTCGTAAAGTAATCGATAGCTACTACGATGTATCTATTCCCGTTTGACTACTTCGGTACCACCTCTCCAATTATATCTATCCCCCATACTGAGAATGGCTAAGGTGTAGTGAGGCTACAGAGTTTCGACGGCGCGGTGTGCATAAGATTCGTATGGAACTAACAATGGTGACATCTCCTTATGTACTTACAGCAGTCATGTTCCATGTTGGACCAGTAGCACCCCTGCCTCACTATTTTCTTTTCTAACATGTGCCCATTCATATGATGCCCACATACCCCTGTGTGAATTTTCTCCATCATCCTTTCAGCTTTAAGTTTATCTAAACACATGAAGTTCTTTCCTATGTGTGATCTTTGGTACAATTCCCCTCCATGTATGATAAATTGGGTTGATAACCTCCTTATTGCTCTCTTATCTTTTTTCGTGGCTCCCTCAGGGTATCTTTGTTCACAAACGAATTTTTAGATGTCACTATAGCAAGGCAACTCCTCTTCGTTCTCTAGGTTAGTAACATAACAGTAGGATGGGTTATCTCTTCTTTCTATGATCAAGGGTCTCATAGTTATTTCGACATGTATTTCTATCATTGAGGCTAGAGTGGCTAAAGCATATGCAAATTGGTTCTCGTCCCAAGGTAGGTAGAAGAAGGTGATTTCCTCGAACCTTGCCTGTAGACTCTTCAGGTACTCATGATAAGGTTTCAGCTTTTCTTCCTTTACATTCCAGTCTCCTCTAGCTTGTGAAATTATCAAATTAGAATCCCCAAACACTTCAATCCTCTTTGCCCCTAGTCTTAGGGCCATCTTCAGTCCAATTATTCTAGCCTCATATTTGCTGACATTATTAGTGACAGTCAGTCCAATTGTTCCAGCCTCATATTCACTGACATTATTAGTGACAGCAAAGTTAGCTTGACAGCGAATGGCACTTGAGCACCATTCGGAGATACCAGCACTATCCCAACTCCATATCCCTTCTGGTTAGTGACTCCGTTGAAGTACACTTTCTATGTCTCTCGACTAATAGTCATGAGATCCTCATTAGGGAACGAGAATTCTTTAGCATCATCCCCCATCTATTGCTTGGTTAGCTAAGAATTCTACTATCGCTCTCCCTTTGACAAATTTCCTCACGACGTACTTCAAATCAAATTCTGAGATCATCAGAGTCCAACGAGCCATCCTTCCTATCAGTGCAGGCTTTTTAAATAGGTACTTTAGCGGGTCCATCCGGGCTATGAACAACACAGGGAAAGATAACATGTAGTGCCTAAGTTGGCAAGAAGCCCAAACTAAGGCCCAATAAGTTTTCTTTAACAGTGTGTACTTGGGTTCATATCTGACCATCCTCTTACTCAGGTAGTATATGGCTTTCTCCACATGGCCCTCATTATCTTCTTGAGCTAGCATGTATCCCATGGCATCCTCGGTTACTAACAGGTACAAAAGCAAGTGTTTGCCTTTGACATGCGGTGATAAAATAGGTAGGTTCTGTAGGTAGGCTTTGATTTTCTCAAAGGCTTTCTAACAGGGTTCACTCTACTCAAATTTCTCGTCCTTCTTTATTAGTTTGAACAACGGCTCACAGGTGGTGGTCAACTTTGAAATGAAGCGACTTATGAATTGGATTTTTCCCACAAAACTCCTTACTTCCTTCTCTGACCTAGGTGGTTTCATTTCTATAATCGCTTTGATCTTAGTAGGGTCTACTTCTATACCTCTCTTGGTGATCAAGAACCCTAATAATTTCCCTGCGGTTACTCCGAATGCATACTTCTTTGGGTTCAACCTCAACTTTAACTCCCTTAATCTCTCAAAGAACTTCCTCAGTACCCCTATGCGGTCTCCCCTCTATTTTGCTTTTACTATCATGTCATCTGCATATACTTCTACCTCTTTATGGATTATATCATGTAATAGTGTAGCAGCAGCCCTTTAGTATGTGGCCTCAGCGTTCTTCAAACTAAATGACATTACTCTATAGCAGAAAGTACCCCTATTTATGACAAAGGTGGTCTTTTCCCTATCTTCCAGTGCCATGAGTATCTGATTGTACCCTAAAAATCCATCTATAAATGACAACAGTGCATACCCAACAGTATCATCAACTCGGATATCTATATGTGGGAGTGGGAAGTCATCCTTAGGACTAGCTTTGTTTAAATTCTGAAAGTCTACGCACACATATACCCATTCGTCTTTCTTAACCATCAGGACAATCTTAGCCACCCATTCTAGATACTTGGTTACGATTAGGAAATTGGCTTGCAACTGCTTTTCAACCTCTTCCTTAATTTTGAGTGCTAGCTCGGGTCTCATTTGCCTCAATTTTTGCTTTACAGGTTTGGATTCAAGAAAAATTGGAATTTTGTACTGGACAATTTCAGGCACGATTCCAAGAATATCCTCATAAGATCAAGCAAAAACATCCTTAAATTCTTTAAGTAGAGCAGTCAATTCTTGGCTTTCACATTGATTAAGTGTAACGCCCTGTATTTTACTTTCTTTTAATAAATGATATTTCATTTAAATTTCTATTTGAAATTTTTATCTGGGGTCAAACTGTAATTTCAAAAATATTTTCTATAGTTTCAAAAGCAATATCTATATCTTTGTATAAACCGGGAATTTTATTCCTACGCTGATATTATTTTCCTGTATTTTTCTTTCTACCGTAAAATACCAGTTTTATGTTTTAAATCTGCGTTATACCGCGTTTGGGTGTGGGAGCACGTGAGCTCAACCACACCGGAGAAATTCTTGGCCTTGCTTGGAGCCTACACATATCAGTGTATATATGTGTGTATCTCTCTCAAATTCTCACAGTCTCTCTTTCTCTCCCTCACAAACTCTCTCTAATTCTCTCTCAATGTTCTCTACCTCTCAAGATCATCACACAACACACACACTCAGATTATATACTCCTACACACATACATAGATATATATATATTTTCATCTCAAAATCAAGAGGAGATACGGAGGAAATTTCAAGAACGACGGAATTAACGGCGGAATTTATCTGTCTCAAATTCTCTGTATCAAACACCTCAGTGAGTATTATAAACTCACTCTCCATGTTTATATACGTGTATTCCAGTATATATAGGTGTGTATATGTGTATATATATGTATTTCACCATGGGAGCTTGAAATTGGAGTTTTGTAAATCTTAACCAAAATGAAATTTATGAATTGGGAATGAAAGATCTTAGTCCCAATAAGCTGTGGTTCGAATCCTACGCAATAATTCATCTGTATCGCGGCGAACGATTGATTTAAAGTTTTGACACTCTAACTTTAATCGTGAAAATTAATCGATACAATCCGTATTAGTTAAAATTGATCGCGTATTCTTAATCTACGCGGAAAACCGAGGAGATCCATATATTACATGTCCTGGTACGAACAGAAAACAGAAATGGGTAAAATTCAGTTTGAAAACCAGAAACAGGGGAAAAACGAAGAAGATGACATTCTGCAAGAACTCGCGCGCGCGACCCGCTCGCGTGGACCATCCCTCCCCTTCGCGCGCGCGATCCGCTCGCGCGACCTATTCTGCCCCTTCGCGCGCGCGATCTGCTCGCGCGATTTGTTCTCCCCTTCGCGCGCGCGACCCGCTCGCGCGACCTGGCAGTTTGAGCAGTTTTTGTATTTTATTATTAGGGACTGTTTGGAAAAGATTTTGAAAGTTTTTAAAGAACTGTTTGGCAAATATATTGTTTTAAAGGTCTATGTTTTAAGAATTGTACGAAACAGAACAACTAAGGCCAAAATTTATGCTCGTACGATTATCCGGCTTTGTGATTTATTAATGGTGTTATTTATGAAATATTGACATACATATTAGGGTTGAGGTTGTGTCAACATGCATGTGTGTGAGAAAGCGTGAAAAGAGTAAAGGGTGGCGGTCTGGTGTGCGACCTCAATATCGATCGGATAGTATTCCTGGTATTGGAGGCGACAGTGTTGTGTACGACTTAGATATCAATCGGATAGTATTCCTGGTATCTAAGGCGCGCGTTTCGGATATTGATTGGATAGTATTCCTGATATCCGAAGCGATGGTGATAGTGTGGTGTACGGCTTAGATATCGATCGGATATTATTCCTGGTATCTAAGGCGCTTGTTTCGGATATTGATCGGATATTATTCCTAGTATCCGAAATGATGGTATTGAGTGTGGCTTATATATCGATCGGATATTATTCCTGGTATCTGAAGCGATAGTTTGGTGTGCTGTTTTGGATATCGATCGGATAGTATTCCTGGTATCTGAGATAATGGTTTGGTTGTGTTGAGTTTTGTTGAGAGAAAAGAGTCAGAAAGATGAGATATTACATTGTTCATGCATGGTCGCATATTTATTGCTTTCTTTATTCCCCCATGGCTTATGTTGGAATTGGAACCTTGAAACTATTGCTTTTAAAGTTAATTTGCACTATTGGTTATATGCTTATATATACATTGCGAGCACTTGTTTATTTTGCTCACCAGCTTTCATAAGCTGACGGCGTTGATGCGTCCTGGACTGTATGTCCAGATTTTCAGGGTCAGGAGCAGCCAGGGTATTTTGACTATGCTACTTAGAGTCAGGAGACTTTCCAGGAGGCTGCTTTATATTTCCTATGTCATTTAATTTGGGTTTGTAATAAACTAGCTTTAGACATTTGAATAAGGCGTTTTGTGCCTAAGTTTATGACTGCTGTAATAGTTAGTAAGTTTTAATTGTGGAGGTTATGTTTTGTTAGTATCCTTTGCTCTAGAAATGTTGTTAAGTTATTTGTTGCAGGGACAATTGGTCATACTCACTTGTCACAACCTACGAGTCCATAAAGGAAATTAAATGCTTTCTTGAATTATGCTACGTCGTGGCGTGACAGGCTTTTTGGTATCAGAGCCAGGTTATGGCTCGACCAATTGTCCAGAACACCTAGGATCTGCCGTTAAGATAGAATTGAGATAAGATAGTTCGACTTTATTCTGTGTCTAGTCGCTTTCTATCGTTTAGAGTTTTCTTTCTTCTCGAGGGGTTGACCGAATTCTATTGATTGATGGATAGGTACCTTTCTCTTGAGATATGGCTGGAAGAAATCTCAGGAATCGTCCCGCTATTGAAGATGCACCCCCGGTAATAGATCCAACCGGAATGTTCGAGGCTTTTGTAAGAAGATTGGAGAGGGTTAGTGATCAGAATGCGAGGAACAATAATCAGAATGGGAATTACAACGGGAATGGGAGGCAAGCCCACCAGACTGGAGACAAGCTTCTCAAGGAGTTTCGCGCTCTGCGACCTGAGTATTTCGCTGGGACTGATGAACCTTGGCAAGCGGAACAGTGGCTACGCCAGATGGAGCGTATCTTTGACACCATAGAGTGCACTGATCTGGAGAAGAAGCGTCTGGCTATCTTTCAGTTGTCTTATGCAGCGGCTGATTGGTGGGATGCTGAAAAGGCGACGATTGGGGAAGAAGCTGCAAGGAGAATGCCATGCGTGGTGTTCAAGGAAAGATTTCTCGAGAAGTATTTTCCTGAAGAAGAGAAGGACAAGAGAGAGAAAGAGTTTATGGAGTTGACTCAAGGGAATCTGACTGTCCGAGAGTACACTACTCGATTTAAGCGTCTGTCTCGCTTTGCTCCACATATGGTGGACACGCCCCAGAAGAAAATCAAGAAGTATCACTGGGGCCTCAACTTGTCTCTCCGACATCTGACTATGGGGCATCTGAGCCAGTCATTTGAAGCTCTGGTGAGATTGGCTACGGGATTGGAGAATGATGGGTGTCAGAATTCGAAGCCGTATGGAAATCGACCTCCACAGAAGAGTTATTCAGGACAGAAACCTAGGTACCCTCAAGGACAGAAAAGGACCTGGGATGGAGGGAAGAAACCTCAGCAGACACAAGCAGTTCTGCAGTATCAGCCTCTAGCAATAGAAGGGGCCAAAAACAACAACTGCTTCAATTGTGGTAATCCCGGTCACCGAGCTAAAGATTGCAGACAGACTAGGCGTGCTGATCGTCCGGGAATTGTGTGCTATAATTGTGGCATGCCAAGTCACATAAGTCCGGAATGCAAGGCTCCTAGGAAAGGCAACTATGGTCAGCAAGGACAGGCCCGCCTGAATGCTGTTATTCCCGAGGCTGCTGGTTATGAAGAAACAGGGTATGGAGGAGGTGCTTATGAGGAGGGATTGCCTGAGCAACGAGCAGTGGAAGGTACTCTAACTTTGTTTAACTCTCATGTTAAAGTTTTATTCGACACGGGTGCTACACATTCCTTTATATCTGTTAAGATCGTTCAGAAGTTGGGTATAGTACCACAACGTTTAGAGGATGCTTTGAGTGCTGTCTCACCCTTAGGGACCACCGTCAAGTTATTACATGTATGTAAGGATTGTCCTCTTCGGTTAGGAGACCGCGAACTTTTGGCGAGATTGGTGGTCCTGTCGATGAAGGAGTTCGATATAATCCTGGGAATGGATTGGCTCGAGAAGAATGATGCGAAGTTGGATTGTGCAAGGAAGAGGATCACATTTGCAGACAAGGGGAATCGACTCTTCGATTTCCAATGTAACCCTTCGGGTGATATGTTCCTCACTAGATGCCTAGCAAACATTGAGGTTGTCAGTGCAGAGGTGACAGTATCGTCAATACCGGTAATCAAAGAGTTCGAGGAAGTATTCTGAGATATTTCAGGATTACCGCCGGAAAGGGATATAGAATTCTGTGTGGAATTGGTGCCAGGTACTCGACCTACAACCAAGGTTCCCTACAGGATGGCTCCTACAGAGTTGCTGGAGCTGAAGGAACAAGTTCAAGAACTTGAGAAGTTGGGTTTTGTTCGTCCAAGTACTTCACCCTGGGGAGCACCAGTATTGTTTGTAAAGAAGAAGGATGGGACAATGCGGCTGTGTATTGACTACCGAGAACTGAATAAGGTTACTATCAAGAATAAGTATCCTTTACCTCGAATAGACGGTCTGTTTGATCAGTTGCAAGGAGCCATGACCTTTTCTAAGATTGATCTACGGTCAGGGTATCACCAGTTGAGGGTGCGGAAGGAAGACATACCTAAGACTGCTTTCAGGACGAGATACGGACACTATGAGTTCTTAGTGATGCCGTTTGGGATGACAAATGCTCCAACTGTGTTTATGGACTTGATGAATAGAGTATTCAAGCCCTACTTGGATCAATTCATTATTGTCTTTATTGATGATATTTTGATCTATTCCAAGTCAGAGGAAGAGCATGAACAACACCTGAGGATCGTGTTGCAGACTCTCAAGGATCACCGCCTGTATGCTAAATTCAACAAGTGTGAATTCTGGCTTCAGGAAGTTAAGTTTCTCGGGCATGTGATCTCTCAACAAGGAATCGCGGTTGACTCATCAAAGACCGATGCAGTGGTGAATTGGACTCGGCCGACCAATGCTACAGAAGTCAGAAGTTTTCTGGGACTAGCTGGTTATTATCGGAGATTTGTAGAAGGTTTCTCAAAGATAGCAGCCCCGTTAACTGGTTTGACTAAGAAAGATTTGAAGTTTGAATGGACTGATAAGCATGAACGCGCTTTTCTGGAATTGAAAGAGAGATTGACAACAGCGCCAGTGCTTGCGATACCAAGGGATGGTGAGAAGTTCACTATTTTTAGTGACGCCTCGTATCAAGGATTGGGATGTGTCCTTATGCAAGACGGAAAGGTTATCGCCTATGGTTCGCGACAGTTGAAGCCGAATGAATTGAATTACCCAACTCATGATTTGGAACTGGCAGCAGTAGTGTTTGCGCTCAAGACCTGGAGACACTACCTCTACGGGGAGAAGTTTGATTTGTTCTCGGACCACAAGAGCCTTAAGTATTTGTTTACTCAGAAGGAGTTGAACATGAGGCAACGTAGGTGGATGGAGCTGATTAAGGATTACGACTTTACATTAGAGTACCACCCCGGTAAGGCTAATGTAGTCGCTGACGCCCTAAGTCGGAAGCCTCGAGGAATGATTGCTTCATTGATGTTGAGGGAATGGAAAGCTTTAGAGACAATCGCAGAATTTGATATGCAGATTTCTGAAGGAAGTGACGGACATCACTTTGGATGCCTCGTAGTACAACCAACACTTGTGAGTCGAATCATCGAAGCCCAGGGGGAAGATGAAAAATTTCAAGCATGGTTCGCCAAGATGTCAGAAAAGGACCCTATAGAATGGAAGGTTGGGACCGATAGAGGATACCGATGTCTGTAGACACCCAATTTTGACCACACTGATAGGATTTAGGGTGGACAACGTCTTGGAGGATTCGATGATGAAAAGTACCCCGTGGAAGGTACTGGATTCCACACAATCAGAAGATCGGACTTCGGAAAGTGACTTCAAGCTCAGAAAAGCCCTTTTCCATGGATAAATCCCGGTTTTGTCAAAATCATCTCTCAGAATTCATATTCTCTCAGGGTTATATGAACATTAAGTGTTCTAAACGCAGTATTCTAGGTATCCAGAGATTCAATTTTAAAGAAAAGTTCGAAATCGACGCACATTTGAAAGCAATTGTGGAAAAGACGTCATTTGATTTCAAAAAGACGACGAAAGTTCCGGAGGACTTCCGGACTTCAATTGGACTTCAATTCTCATTATAAAACCTCTGGAAATATTTTTATATTGAAATTCAACCTGACAGCTTTCCAACGGTACGTAAACGGACGATTTCGGACACCAAAAAGCATTTTTACAAAAATCTGGAAAAGCAGTGCACGTGATTTTTGAAACAGAGCTTGTGGGTGACCAGAGGGACCCAAATAGTAAATGGCGGTTTTGGGTATGGGGGTGGCGGGTCCCACCATAACCGCCACTTCCATTTGTGTCCTCCACGGAGCTTTTTGAGTTCCAGACCCTTCTAGAAGCTTCCCACTGCGAGGAAATTGCCTGGAAATTGCGTTTAGGCTCCGAAATGGCCATTTTAACCCTCTTTTAAGCTCTAAAAATCCTGTTTTAACCCTGAAACTTAAGAGCTAAGTCTTCAAAACTCTATATAAGATCTCATACATCTCATATGAGATCACATCTTAACACACTAGACACTTGGAAGAGATACACTTGAATATACTTGGAGATACAAACACACATAGAAGCACATACAAGAGAGAGAAGTATACTTTGAATATACTTTCAATTTAGGTGAATTCTAGAGAGAGAAAATTATGAATTGAATTTAGATTAACTTAGGCTAATTAGACCACAATTTGAACATCAATTGCCTCCCTCAACTTCCATGGATGAGTGCTTGAAGAACACTTGAATAACACTTGAAGAAGAAGATCTTCAAATCAATTTTGGTCTTGTAATTGAGAATCCTCCAAGAGGTAAACACTATAGTTCATCTCTAATTCCTACTTTGTATATATAGATCTATAAGATTTGGATCTAACTTAGTTCTATTTCTACTTATTAGAACACTCATCTTCTTCCTCTCATGTTCTTCACACACTCACATAGTTAGATCCAAATCTCTTTGATTTTTATTGATAATTTACAATTAGAGATTGTTTTTCACTTTGATTTTCAATTTTGGTTTCATTCTTCAATTTTAGTTTAGATTCATGCATACATGATTATATATATATACATATATCTATTTTGAATTCCATGATGGTTTGGAAATATGATCTATGAGAAGGATGATTTCTATGTTCATACCTATCTCTTGATTATTCCTATTACCTAGAATTCCTATTGAATTTCATCTCCAACATGATATTTATAAGTCCCTTTGATCCTTGATCTAAAAGTTCTTCATAGAACTTGAGGGCTAAATTGATTGGGAATCATGATAATTAAGTTGATCTATGAGTTTGATCTCTCTAATAAGCTTCAACTATCACTAAAATGTTTTCCTCACACTTTAAAATGAACTAGATAAAAATTCAGCAAAGCAGATTGGTTTTGTCCATTAGATTTGGTCCATCAAAACCCATAGTTTGATGGATTTCAAATTTTCTGGGTAAACTTTGATGAATTAGCTTTCATCCGGTCCGTTTTGAGAGCTTTTAGGATTCATATACTATTTTTAGAAATTGTTGAGAAATCGGTTGACAGATTTGAACATCGTCTCTTTGTGCTTGAATTTCAGAAAATCTATAATAGTTATCAACGTTCCGCTTTTTGGGGATGATTCCTAACTCATATATCTATATGCCGATGTAAAATCGTGAGCATACGATCGAGTTAGGATCGTTTTCTAAGCGTTTAAAGTTGATACAACTATTCTGGAATTTTCTAAGTTTAATTACAAATATGATTATGTATACAAAATGGTCATACCTTGATCACTCAACAACAATTGATGAATAAAACTTGGTTTAGAAATCACCTAGGATAAATGGATGAGAGATCAAAAGCTTAAATCAACTTGGTTAACATGATTCATGAACTTCTATTATACTTCTATTATGTTTTGCATTCATTTGTCAAATGATACCAAATTTCCAGAATAACAGAGTCTGTTTAAAACACTTTTTCAGAAACCTTGTGATTACAGAATGTCCATGGGTTTATTTTTATCATATACTACAATGAAATAGCTTTCTTTTGACACCAAATAGAGCTTCATATGATTTTTGTAGATTTAATTATGATTTTTACAAGAACAGTGGACAGTCCTGATCCACTATTCCCAAAACATTTATTTCTCAAACAATAAAATTGATATTGAGGTCCCACTTTTTGGAGAAGTTCCCTAAGACATGTATCTAACTTTCTGTAAAAGGGTTTTTATCCAGCTCATGTTTAAGACCACTTTTGATAGGATTCATTAGAGGTTGCTGAATCTGGAAATTTGATTGATGACATGTTTTCTTTGTTTATCATGCATATCATTTGTTTGCTTGTATTTTTGCAATGCTTTGGGTATTCTTTGGTGTCTTAGTGCAGAGAATTAAGTGCCTTGGACCCGGACGTCGATTTGTGGTTTGCCTCGTCTACATGTGGCTTAGTGCCCATGTATCATGTACTATCTCTATCCTTTCTTTTAGAATTTTTCTAGGTTTACAACTTTGATTTCAACGACACATTTCCTTTAGGGTAGTCTCCGTTTATATGATTATTTGTTAGAGACATCTTATCTAGGATTGTTGCATGATTGCATTGCACGTTTCCATTCTTTTTGCTTTCGTGACTCCGCTTGAGTCAACCAATGTAAGTCTTCTCGTTCCCTTTGCATATCATGACATGTTTACTTTATTTGCATCGGTCCCGGGCGGGACTAGCCACTGTGAGTATACTTCTCCCTTGTATTGCATGAGCATCCGCTTTCTACTTGATTTAGTCTCTTGAAATGATTTTCATTAGATGTTTCTTTTTGCCATGTATATATCTATCTAGTATGTTTGAGGAAACAACATCTATTATGAATTAATAACAAGGATATTTGAATCAAGGCCTACCATTCGGTAGGGCGAGGAGGGGGTGCTTTAGTCCTGCTTGGGCTCCTTCCCCTCTCGTACCAAGACCCTCGAACCTTGTTTCTGGTAATGAAGGGCGAGTAACCTTATTCAATTTTGGGCGAGTCAAACTTGGGTTTCCTAATTCCCGATAAAAATTAGGTGGCGACTCTTTGTCTCTAGGATCGCGTGAGGAAGTCCTAGTTTTCCCTGAAGTGTGCTCCTTGGGATCCGTCCCGGGACACTATCGAGGGAGAGCGTCAGGACCTCCTCATTCGCAGTGGTCCACAATCTGGCGACTCTGCTGGGGATTTGAACATGAAACCGATGGTTTCTTGTTCTTCGAGGGTTTGACTTGAACCAATGAATATCCTTGTTATTAATTCAATAATCATGTTGTTTCTGCCTGCATTTGCACTTGCATTGTTCTTTCACCGCGACTGCTTGAGATCATTGCCTTGAAGATAGAGGGTCCTCTTTCCTCTATTTGTCAAGAGTTTTGGTAGCATGTAGTCACCGTTAGCCTTGTACCGCGTGCGGTATATAGAGCCTATGTGTGAACGGCACGCCCTCGGGGAGGCGGTCAACCACACCGCTGAGCTTGCTAATGGACCCTTTATGAGACTAAAACCCGGCCTTTGCATATAGTTTCTATAGAACCCTTCAATTAGGATCTTGATTATCATCTTTGATTAGGACAATGTGATGAATTACTTGCGCTTGCCCGTAAGGGATTATGTGGATGATGAGGACGTGTATGCGAAGGCATCATCAAACCTTGTATGGTGGATTCCTCTAGGATAGTATGGTCTTTATCCGAACATCCAATCATTATTTGAGGACAATTTTGAAAATTTTTGAAACTATAAGCACTTCTTTGAAAAACCCCAAGTCTTTTGAAAATTCCAAGAATATCCCTTTTGAAAATTTGCTTTGAGATTCACTTTCACAAAATCTTTCCAAAATTCTCCTTAGATTTTAGAGAATTTCAAAATTCCTATTTCCAGAAATCATGATCACACTTTGATGATTCAATTTCAAATTCTTCTAGATTTTAGAGAATTTCAAAAAAAAATTTTACTTTGGTCTTCAAGAAATCATGATGATTCAATTTCAAAATCTTCCTCTCAGATCTTAGAATTTCAAAATTCCCACCTCAATTTTTAAGAATCATGATTTCTCACCACAAGCATTGATGGTTCAAAAATTCTTTTGAAAATTACAAATCTCCCCATCTTTTTCAAAGATTTTCATGAAAAATTTCAATTTTCAAACCTGAACCATCAAGAATTTCAAAACTCAAAATCCTTGGATAATGATTGGATTAGTAGGGTGATTAGCATACTCAAGGAATCTTATGTGCTTATGTGCTGATGTGCTAGGTCTAAGCTAGATTAAGGTGCATTGCATTTAGATTAGATTGCATTTCATCTGCATTTGCATGCACTACACGAGCATTGCATATACGACTCACGAGTGCGACGCCTCTAATATACTTTTAAAAAAAAAGAAAAGTTTTGTTTTCCTCAGAATTTTGAAAGCTTGAAAAGATTTCTTTGATTTTAAGAAAAATGTTTTTGAAAAAGGAAATGATTTTCCATTTATGATTTCCATCTTTGTAAATCCACCTTCTTATATCATTCTTTGAAAAATTCTTTTGCAATAAAGATACCTGATTATTTGAAAATCCCTAAATAAACCAGATAAGAAAAGATAGGACCGAAAAGTTGTACTCCTTTCTGGGTCAGAGCTCCGAACAGCCGTTTGATCAGATCAGGGTTAGAAGAAGGAACAGCCGAGTCGACTAGGGTTGAAGATATGACATACGAAGCGGATATGGAAGCCAGATTGGCCGCAATGCAAGCTGCCTTGGATCAGAGCAGGGAGCAGAATCGAGAACAACTTGCCACTATGATGAGAATGATTGAGCAGCTAACTAATCCACCACCACCACCTCCAGAGCATCATGAAGAAGAAGATTTTGGGGAGACAGTTCAACCAAAGGTTCAGCTAGATCAGGAAATTCAGGACAAGTTGGCCAAGATCGACAAACTAGAGAGTGTGATCAGAAAGAGCAAAGGGGTGGATGAGTATTTGTTCGATGTTGAAGGGTTGTGTGACGCTCCAAAAGCCAAACTCCCAGAGAAGTTTAAGATGCCGCATATTGAATTTTTCAATGGAACCGGAAATCCAAAGAGCTATCTGAGGCTTTATGTAGGAACTTTGCAGCCCATGGGCATTGGATCTGACCTCTTCGCTCTATTGTTTCCAAGAGTTTTGAGTGGAGCAGCACTTTCATGGTACTTGACGTTGGAACCAGCCATAACCAGAGATTGGGAGGCATTGGCCAAAGCTTTCGTGGCTCAATATTCATATAACCAGTTGTTTGATGTAACTGCAAGAGATCTAGAAACCACCCGACAAGAGTACAGGGAATCCTTCGCAGGTTTCCTTACTCGTTGGAGAGCTAAAGCTGCTCAAATGACTAGCAGGCCAGCGGAAAAAGATCAGGTCCGAATGATCATCAAGAATCTACAGCCCGAATACTTGGAAAGGCTAGAATTTCAGTCCATTGTGAGTTTCGAACAGCTGTTTGATGTGGGAACTTTGATAGAAGATGCCATTAGAGATGGAAAGATCAAGAAAGAAAGCACGAGCAATCGATACAGAAAGACAGAAAGGCCAGTCTATCATCAGTCTGCTGACGTCAACACACTATCTCCTCAGCCTTTTCAGAAAGAGCGTCGAAGTATGGCTAATGCAAGAGGAAGTCAAAATCAGAAACAGTCGAGAGAGAAAAGAGAATTTTCCGACTTGGGGATGCCACTAAGCACCGCACTTGAAAGAATGATAGAAAAAGGGTACTTGCAGAAATTGGAACCTAAACCAGAGCCAAATCCACTTCCACCGGGTTTCAAAACAGAGTTCTTTTGTGACTTTCATCAAGGCCGTGGACATAGCACAGATAGATGCTGGAGACTTCGCCATGAAATTGAAGACTTGATTGAAAAAGGGGTCATCTCCCCTCCTCCCTCTCAGCCAAATGTTCAGAAGAATCCTCTCCCTAATCATAAGGGGAACATGCCAAATGTTAACTTTGTAGAAGAAGGATCTCAGATTTATAACCCAAAGATCTACATCACATCCTCGAATCAACCAGCTATGGATGTTCAACTTCCGGAAGACGCTGCAATTTGCATCTTGAGGAATATGGAAGAGGAAGAATGGGTCGAAGAAGCACTGGCTTTTGAAGAAGAAATAGCCAACGGAAATCTTACAATTGAATGGTGGGATCCCAATGCCATCACCGACGACTCGATCTGGTATGAGGAAGAAAAGCCCATAGAAGCAGTCACCGAGAAACAAAGCACTGAGCCGATAGAAGAATTGCTAAAGCCTGTCGAGAACCTTGAAATCAAAGATGACGATCTTATTGCAATGATGGAAGAAGAAGAAGATTGGTGGTATGATGATGAGGATGATTCCGTTAATAATACCATAATCCCCGATGATTCTGTTTGGAAAATCACTGTTGGCACCGAAAAGTTAGCCAAAGAACTTGAGTCTATCTGGATCACCAATGAAGCAAACCACTTGACCCGTTCCGGTCGTCATTTCAAGCCTCATGAGTTAGAAAATTGTGGAAAAGAAACATGGAATGAGAAAGAAGTCGTCAAAGCAAAAGAGGCTGGTAAAGGAGCCGTGAGCGAAGAAGAAGATGAAATCCTAAAGCAATTGAAGAAAACACAAGCTTGGATCTCAGTATGGGGATTACTTATGACCTCTCACAAACACAGGCAGGCCATGCTCGATACTCTCAATCGTTTGGATGTTTCTGTCAATACTACTCCCGAAGATCTAGTAAACATGATCTCTTCAAAGCCTTGTAAGCCTGTAATCACATTCACAGATGAAGATTTACCGCCGGAAGGGGCACACCACAACAGAGCTCTCTACATCACTGTACATTGCCTGGGGAATAGAGTACCGGTCTGCTTGGTAGATAATGGGTCAGCCTTGAATGTATGTCCTCTCCAAACAGCTCTCAGAATGGGGTTGTCTATTTCAGAACTCTTGCCATCAACACAAACTGTGAGGGCCTATGATAACACCAAAAGGGCCATTGTGGGAATGATTAAGTTGAAAATTGAAGTCGGGCCATTAAACAAAGAAGCTGATTTCCAAGTGACTGATATTCCGGCTAGCTTTAATCTGCTATTGGGACGTCCGTGGTTACATGTGAATGATGCAGTCGCCTCCACTCTCCACCAGAAAGTCAAGTTCATCTGGAAAGAGGATGTGGTAACAATCTTTGGGGATAGCTGGATCAAAGAAGAAGGGACAAGCCATGGTCCTGTGCTAGAAGTCCAAACACCGGAAGAAGAAAATGAATTGGGAGGATTCAACTTTGTGGGAATGATAAATGAAGGAGCTAAGAAAAAGAAATCCGTTTGGGATCGACTCAGCTATGAGAAGAAACTTCCTGATGCATCTGTCTGGGGCGAAGAAATCACTCCGATCAAGAAAAAGAAGCCGTTCATCACCGGACGCGAATATAGAAAGATGTTCGAGAAGGGAAACCCGGTTGCCAAAGATCTACAAGAAGAAGTGGGACAGAATTGGATCCCTGAAGTCATGCCATTGTACTTTGACCAGTATGCCAATCCTAAAGTGGCTCATATGGTGCGGAAGATGAACTATTTTCCTGGAATGGGACTAGGTCGTCGTCAACAAGGAATAACTGAACCACCGAACTTCCACGAACAGAAAGATAAATCTGGGCTTGGGTATCAATTGACTGAAGAAGATAAGAAGAAGATGACAAAAGGAAAAGGGCCGATGGTTGTTTCTGGGCCAAGAATCCTGAATGGATACTTCGTGAAAGAAGGCGATGACTTTCCCTTCTGTGGGTTCCCTGAACCATGGTATGATCCGGCTACCAAGAACATTAAGCCTGGATTTGAGATTTTCTTCAAACATGAGTTCTCCGACTATGAGGATCCGTTCTTGTATACTCCGCCTATCAAGAAAGAAAGGAAGGACTGGGCTGAGCTGATGACAAGTGATGATTTGAACATGCTAATGGATGAAGAGCTGAACATGCTGATGGATGCCGAAGAAGCACTGGGAAATGTGAAAGAAATCAAGCCAATAGAGGGAGCTCTGAACAATTGGGTGATAGAATCGGAAGTCAACAAATCCCCTCCCCCATTTCCCCGGAAGTCTGTAAAGGCCAATATGAGCCATGATGTTGAGTCTGCTTTTGCTTTTGATGTACCCAAAAATGTTAATGAAATGAACGAGGATTTTGCTTACTCTTCTGTGTCTGATGATCTTGATTTTGAAATTTCTGAGGATTTGCAAAGATTAATTGAAAATGAAAATGAATCTGCATGCAAGATTATTGAAGAAACTTTGCTAATAAACTTGGATAATGAAGATAATCCACAAAATGTTCATATTGGCACCACGCTCACTTCACAAGAAAGCAATGAACTAATCAACTTATTAAAAGAATTTAAAGATGTTTTCGCTTGGTCCTACCAAGATATGCCAGGCATCGATCCAGAGATTGTCCAACACCACATCCCTCTCTTTCCAAATTCAAAACCTGTTAAGCAAAAGTTAAGACGCATGAGACCCGAATGGACTTTGAAGATCAAAGAAGAAGTTGAGAAACAATTGAAAGCTGGATTCCTGATGGTAACCCAATATCCGGAATGGATAGCCAATATAGTTCCTGTGCCAAAGAAGGATGGAAGGATCCGTGTATGTGTTGACTTCAGAGATCTAAACAAGGCTAGTCCTAAGGATGATTTTCCGCTTCCACACATAGATGTTCTGGTAGATAGCACCGCGGGGCATGAGTTGTTATCATTCATGGATGGTTTCTCAGGGTACAATCAGATTTTAATGGCACCCGAAGACAGAGAAAAGACTACATTCACAACTCACTGGGGGACGTATTGCTACCGAGTGATGCCATTTGGGTTAAAGAATGCTGGCGCAACCTATCAGAGAGCTGCTACTACTTTGTTACATGACATGATCCATAAAGAGGTAGAAGTTTATGTGGATGATATGATTGTTAAGTCCAAAGAAAGAAGTGGGCATTTAACAGCACTCGCCAAGTTCTTTGAAAGATTAAGGAAATACAGAATGAGATTGAATCCACAGAAGTGTACTTTTGGAGTTACCACCGGAAAGCTGCTGGGATTTCTCATCACACAGAGAGGAATTGAGGTTGACCCCACAAAGATCAAGGCTATTATGGATATGCCGCCTCCGACAAATGAAAAGGAAGTAAGAGGATTTCTGGGAAGAATCCAATTCATCAGTCGCTTCATATCTAAGCTCACTGCTACTTGCGATCCGCTTTTCAGCTTGTTGAGAAAAGGGAAGAAATTCGAATGGGACAATCAATGTCAAGAAGCTTTTGACAAGATCAAGGCTTATTTATCAAACCCACCGGTTCTTTCACCCCCGAAGTCAGGGAAGCCTTTGCTGTTGTACTTATCCGTGTCAGAGAATGCTATGGGATGCATGTTAGCCCAAGAAGGAGATGAAGGGCGTACAGAGAAAGCCATTTACTACTTAAGTAAAAGGATGACTGGATACGAATTGAAGTATTCTCCGTTAGAAAAGACATGTTGGGCTTTGGTTTGGGCCACTCGTCGTCTGAGGCATTATATGTTGGCCTTCCCTGTTGTTTTAATCTCCCGAATGGATCCTTTGAAGTACCTATTTGAAAAACCAGCATTGACCGGAAGAATCTCCCGATGGACATTGATGCTATCTGAGTTTGACTTGATACATGCTACGAGTAAATCTGTTAAAGGAAGGGCTGTCGCAGAACATTTAGCAGAACATCCGATAAATCTGGAAAACGAAGGAGAGTTCATGTTCCCTGACGAAGGATTGATGGAATTAAAAGAAGATGTGTGGAAAATGTATTTTGATGGAGCTGCAAACCAGAAAGGATATGGAGTGGGGATCATCCTTGTATCCCCTGAAGGAGCACATACCCCGTTCTCTATTAAGCTGAAGTACACTTCCACCAACAACACTGCTGAGTATGAAGCTTGTATTTTGGGGCTAGAAGCCGCATTGACTTTGGAGGTAAGGAAACTTGATGTATTCGGGGATTCCAATTTGATCATATCCCAAGTTCGAGGAGATTGGAAAGTCAAGGAAGAAAAGTTAAAACCCTATCATGAGTATCTTGATTCTTTACGAACTCGTTTCTTGCATATCACGTTCTTCTACCTGCCTCGAGAAAAAAATCAGCTAGCAGACTCTTTGGCTACTTTAGCGTCAATGATTGAGATTCCTGTGGGGATAAAGCTAACTCCTTTGATGATTGAACAAAGGGAAAAGCCGTCTTATGAGATGATTGGGGAAATAGAAGAAGTAGAAGAACTTCCGTGGTACACCGACGTGTGGAACTTCATTGAAAATGGGGAATATCCGGAAGGCGCCTCTGAGAAAGACAAGAGAGCCATAAGAAGATTCTCGGCTCAATTCATGATTTGTGGCGGAAATCTATTGAAGAGATCTCACAATGGATTCAACTTGACATGTCTGTATGGAAACAGTGCGAGAAAGATGATGGAGCAAATTCACGAAGGGGTGTGTGGTCCTCATATGAGTGGACACATGTTAGCTAAGAAGATCATCCGACAAGGATATTATTGGACTACTATGGACAAGGACTGCTATGAATATGTCAGAAAATGTCACAAATGTCAGATCCATGCCAATATGAAGCATGTGCCGCCGTCACTGCTATACAACATGACTACCCCTTGGCCATTCTCAGTTTGGGGAATAGATGTTATTGGAGAAGTAACCCCGAAGGCGTCTAATGGGCATCAATACATCCTGGTAGCAATTGATTATTTCACAAAATGGGTGGAAGCAGAGTCTTATGCGACATTGAAGGCTAAAGATGTGGCCAGATTTATCAGAAGAAATATAATCTGCCGATACGGGGTCCCTCATGAGTTGATATCCGATCATGGCAGTCACTTCCAGAAAGAGGTTTTGGATCTACTAGAAGAATACAAGATCATGCACCACATGTCAGCGCCGTATAGGCCACAAACAAATGGGGCAGTTGAAGCAGCTAATAAGAATTTGAAGACGATCCTAAGAAAGATGACTGATACATACCGAGATTGGCATGAGAAGTTACCGTATGCACTGTGGGGATACAGAACATCTATCCGAACATCTACAGGAGCCACTCCTTATTCATTGGCTTACGGAATGGAAGCAGTACTCCCAGTTGAAATAGAACTACCATCTTTGAGAGTTGTGGCAGAATCCGAGATTCCAGAATTTGATTGGCTAAGAGATAGATATGAGGAGCTAATGTTACTTGATGAGAAAAGGTTGGCCGCAATTGATCATGTGCATGTGTATCAGAGAAGAATAGCTCGAGCATTCAACAAGAAGGTCCGTCCAAGAAAACTTGAGGAAGGCGACCTTGTGCTTAAAGCCTTAAAAGCACCCGTTTTCGATCCTAGAGGGAAATTCAAGCCAAATTGGGTTGGCCCATACGTCATCAAGAAGCTTCTCTCTGGAGGAGCGGCATACCTGATGGATCTAGATGGAGTTGAGTTCAATCAGCCAATCAACATTGACCGTCTCAAGAGATACTATGCTTAAAAGCCTTTTTCTTTCAAAACCTGTTCTTTCAAAACCTCCAGCATTCGAGGAACTACACTTGACCTGATTCCCACTTGGGGATATGTAGGCAACCTGCTCGGTTCGGTCACTGCTCCTGAAACCCTCAACCATACTTTCTTTCAAGACCTGGCCGAACTACTTTGGATCTGATTCCCACTTGGGGATAAGTAGGCGAGCTTTCCTGGCTCTCGATCCCTGAACCTTGCAAACTAGGGGCAAACTTTCAAGTTTGCCCAAAGCCTCAAGATATCACTGTCACACTAGGGGCAAACTGCGTTTGCCCAAACTTCCATTTATCTCTGTCAACTAGGGGCAAACTGTCGTTTGCCCATACCTCGCTACCTGTCCTCTCTGGATCACTTGGCTATCAGAATTAAAGCACCTAAGTGAAAAATATGGTAATTCTTGATATTAAGTTGAAAAGTTTTTTTTAGCAATCTAAAGATGTGAATCTAATGTCAAGACTGAAACATTATGTGGAAAATTTTCAAAAGCTTCAAGATTACATGCAAAGCCAACACAATATCCTGCTACAAGATAAAATCTCATTTTCAAAATATGCAAATCCTTAGAAAATTCAAATATCCAAGTCAAAAGACATTGTCGAGAAAGAGGAATCGTCAGAAATTTCCTTTCCCTGTAAAATCGAGTCCTGTGTGTCAGTGTGCAAAGTGTCAATCAAATCAGTCTCGTGACAAGGGATGCAAAGCGAAACAGAAGGATAGCATAAAACAGCATCAAGCAAAGTCAAGAGTACAAGCCCATCAAGTCTCAGACAGAATACATCAACATCAGTCTCAGCACAGAAAGCAAGAAAAACAGAAAGATAGTCATGGGTGCATATGATCATCATCAGCGACGACGAGTAGCCCGTGGGTACCGAGCAGGCATATCTGAGGCCGTAGAGCTATCATCATCTTCAATTTGGCGCCTTCGCCTAGACCCACCAGCCCCACCAGAAGGGCCTGCATTCATCCGCTCCAACTGTGATTGAAGCTGCCTAACTTAAGCCACCTGTGGAAGAAAAGAATCAGTATAGGGGTTTGAAAAAGCAATGAGATAAGAAGAAAAGGTCAAGAAATTTACCAGGGCCGCATCACGGTCTATGTAAGTCTGGCACATGCCATCCCACTGCAAAGAGAAGAAAGATATGGTCAGAAAGATCAGAAGAATCAGAGGTAATGAGTTCAGAAATTACTTACATGTCCCTCACGAGCAAGGCTCCAAGCCCTCAGATTCTGTGCATAAGCTCGCTCTTCATTGAAAACGGCTCGGGGAACGGACTCATGTTGTTCTGAAACTAGATGAGGCTCTACAAGATCACGGGGGATCTCTACAGAAGATATAACTCCGCGCAGCATGGTCGAGGCTCGCCAATCACAAGGAGGAATGAGAGGTAGAGGTCGACCAGGGCCATCCACAAAAGAACTCCCCTGCAAATGATGATGAGAAATAAGATAAAGCAAGCATTCGATCAGAAATGAAGAAGTCGTGAAATACCTGCGGGTCATCCGAGAGCGGGAAATTAGGCATCAGATGAGTAACCCTGAAGACGTCATAGTTCTCCTCAAACAGAGTAAAAGAGGCTGAAGGAATTCCGTTCAAAGCATTAATAAGATCTTCATCTTCCAAATTCTGCGCCGACCTCACACAAGAAGGCGGATCCTGTGGCACTAAGAGACGATCCTCCAAATCAGTCTGAGGAGCTACTCTCTCTCCAAGATACCACTCAAGAACAGAGGGACCCTCAAGAAGAATCCTCTCTCCAGTCATCTGTCTAGCTAAGCCAATCTCAGTCACATCTCCATTTGTCACCCAAGGATGCCAGTTAACTTGGGTGAATCTGAGACGGGTAAGAAAATCCCGGCAAGAAATAACATTATGAGCATCATTCTTGGTACCTACGGCTTGGCGACGCCACTTCAGAGCCCGTGGAAAAATATGAATCTCTTCCTCCCGGAATGATGGAGCCGTCATGGAGAAATACTCAAAGGCCCACACCTACAAGAGAAAATAAAGCGGTGGTCAAAACAGCAGAACATCAAATGATAAAAACTGGAAATGAAAATATTTTCAGTACCTCCCAAGCTCTCCAGAATCCGCCGAATCCAGGGGATTTGCCTCGAGAATGCTCCCCCATATGACTATACAGAATGGCTAAACCAGCAGAGCCCCAATCAAAATCTGCAATCTCCTCAAGATTTCGAAGACTATCAAGCATATTCAATGTAATCCGCTCAGCTCGAGTAGAAAGAAGAGAGCAACCAAGCAAATACAAGATGAAAGCACGGATTGGTCCAATCTTGATGCATAAAGAGTGCTCGAAACTTGTTGGAATTGGTCTAAAGGACCCATGGGAATTTGAATTTTGGTAAAAGCCGTTCAGAGTTGAAGAAAAGTCCCCCAGATGAGAAGAATCAAAGGCACCGCAGCTTGAAAGTGGCCGAGAAACGGCAAACTCCCGTCGTTTTGGGATTGATTATTAGTTGTCTTAGAAAATGGACATTTGAGTCTACTGTCGCTTGAGAATTACATCCAGAAAGGACTTTCAGAAGATGGGTCAGAATGCGAGATGTTCAGAAAGGGTTAGAGTAAGCCTGACGTGTTGCAAGAATGATTACGTTGGTCGAAGCACCAATATGAGTCTCAGAAAGAATCAGCAAGGCCTCCAGAATATGTGCTCGCGTCCCAGAAACCTCAGATATCTCCTCAAGCAGAGAATTTCCAGATATTGTCAAGGTATACAGAATTCGTGCATCTCTCAGAATCATAGGATCTCCCCAGTAGAGAACTTTCAGAATTAAGTTTCTCGCAAGCATCATGTATCCACGGGTTGCCTCCAGATAAAGGGTATCTCTCAGAATTTGAGCATCAAAATCGCCTCCAGAATACAAGGTTTATGCCAAGCATCATGTATCCAGGGTTGCCTCCAGAATGTAGGGTTTCTCTCAGAATCGTGGGTTGCCTCCAGAATGTAGGGTTTCTCTCAGAATCAGAATCGTGTATCCAGGGTTGCCTCCAGAATGTAGGATTTCTCTCAGAATCATGTATTTCTCAGCATCGCATATCAGGGTTGCCTCCAGAATGTAGGGTTTCTCTCAAAATCAGAATCGTGTATCCGTGGGTTGCTCTCAGAAGAAGGGTCATCTCTCAGAATTTGTGTATCTCTCAGAATCCGTGCATCAGAACAGAAGATTTGTCCTCAGAAGAAGGGCCTGTTTCAGAAGAACAGAGGATTTGTCTCCGGCAGAGAGACCTGTTTCAGAAGATTTGTTTCTAGACCTGCCACAGAAGATTTGTCCTCGGAAAAAGGGCCTGTTTCAGAAGAACAGAAGATTTGTCTCCGGCAGAGAGACCTGTTTCAGAAGACTTGTTTCCAGACCTGTTACAGAAGATTTGTCTAGAAGAAGGACCTGTTTCAGAAGAGCAGAAGATTTGTCTCCGGCAGAGAGACCTGTTTCAGAAGATTTGTCCCCAGCAGAAGGACTCTACATCAACAATCGTCCCCAGCAAAAGGACTCTACATCAGCAATCGTCCCCAGCAGAAGGACTCTACATCAGCAATCATCCCCAGCAAAAGGACTCTACATCAGCAATCGTCCACAGAAGAAGGACCTGTTTCAGCAATCGTCCCCAGCAGAAGGACTCTACATCAGCAATCGTCCCCAGCAGAAGGACTCTACACCAGCAATCGTCCCCAGCAAAAGGACTCTACATCAGCAAATCGTCCCCAGCAGAAGGACTCTACATCAGCAATCGTCCACAGAAGAAGGACCTATTTCAGCAATCGTCCCCAGCAGAAGGACTCTACATCAACAATCGTCCCCAGCAGAAGGACTCTACATCAGTAATCGTCCCCAGCAGAAGGACTCTACACCAGCAATCGTCCAGTTGTTTGACATGACTCAGAATTCATCCAAGATACTTCACTATTTCAAGAGTCGTCCAGGATACAGATGACGCCTACGAGCCTTAAGATCAGAAGAATAACTTTGACAAAAACCTCGAGAATCATCCAAGATACCTTTAGCATATTCGACTGTGAGAGAGAATCGTTGCATCCTTTGCATTAGATTTTGCATCTAGGGAACCCTTGAGGATGATTCCTCCAGCACTTTCACATTTCATGTTTTTATACTGCACCAGCATCCTAGGATAGGAGCATTTCATCCGCATTGTTGTTGTTTGTTTTCCATTTTCCCGCGCGCTTAAACTACGCCCTGGTCTGATTCCTGGAAAGGATACGTAGGCAGCTCCAGCGGAGCACGACCAGCATCAGCTTCAAATTAGCCGCCTCTACCCAGCATTGCATTGCATTCTTGCATTCGTAATTTCTTGATTTTCTCTGATTTTGAATTTCTTGATTTTGCGAATTTTTTGTTTTTCCTAAAACCTCTCAGTATGGTTATTTGGGTGCCTTCAAGGCTTTGGCACTCACTTGCAGTTCACGTTGTTCACAACAAGCTCTGCCAAAGAGGGGCAAACTGTAGACACCCAATTTTGACCACACTGATAGGATTTAGGGTGGACAACGTCTTGGAGGATTCGATGATGAAAAGTACCCCGTGGAAGGTACTGGATTCCACACAATCAGAAGATCGGACTTCGGAAAGTGACTTCAAGCTCAGAAAAGCCCTTTTCCATGGATAAATCCCGGTTTTGTCAAAATCATCTCTCAGAATTCATATTCTCTCAGGGTTATATGAACATTAAGTGTTCTAAACGCAGTATTCTAGGTATCCAGAGATTCAATTTTAAAGAAAAGTTCGAAATCGACGCACATTTGAAAGCAATTGTGGAAAAGACGTCATTTGATTTCAAAAAGACGACGAAAGTTCCGGAGGACTTCCGGACTTCAATTGGACTTCAATTCTCATTATAAAACCTCTGGAAATATTTTTATATTGAAATTCAACCTGACAGCTTTCCAACGGTACGTAAACGGACGATTTCGGACACCAAAAAGCATTTTTACAAAAATCTGGAAAAGCAGTGCACGTGATTTTTGAAACAGAGCTTGTGGGTGACCAGAGGGACCCAAATAGTAAATGGCGGTTTTGGGTATGGGGGTGGCGGGTCCCACCATAACCGCCACTTCCATTTGTGTCCTCCACGGAGCTTTTTGAGTTCCAGACCCTTCTAGAAGCTTCCCACTGCGAGGAAATTGCCTGGAAATTGCGTTTAGGCTCCGAAATGGCCATTTTAACCCTCTTTTAAGCTCTAAAAATCCTGTTTTAACCCTGAAACTTAAGAGCTAAGTCTTCAAAACTCTATATAAGATCTCATACATCTCATATGAGATCACATCTTAACACACTAGACACTTGGAAGAGATACACTTGAATATACTTGGAGATACAAACACACATAGAAGCACATACAAGAGAGAGAAGTATACTTTGAATATACTTTCAATTTAGGTGAATTCTAGAGAGAGAAAATTATGAATTGAATTTAGATTAACTTAGGCTAATTAGACCACAATTTGAACATCAATTGCCTCCCTCAACTTCCATGGATGAGTGCTTGAAGAACACTTGAATAACACTTGAAGAAGAAGATCTTCAAATCAATTTTGGTCTTGTAATTGAGAATCCTCCAAGAGGTAAACACTATAGTTCATCTCTAATTCCTACTTTGTATATATAGATCTATAAGATTTGGATCTAACTTAGTTCTATTTCTACTTATTAGAACACTCATCTTCTTCCTCTCATGTTCTTCACACACTCACATAGTTAGATCCAAATCTCTTTGATTTTTATTGATAATTTACAATTAGAGATTGTTTTTCACTTTGATTTTCAATTTTGGTTTCATTCTTCAATTTTAGTTTAGATTCATGCATACATGATTATATATATATACATATATCTATTTTGAATTCCATGATGGTTTGGAAATATGATCTATGAGAAGGATGATTTCTATGTTCATACCTATCTCTTGATTATTCCTATTACCTAGAATTCCTATTGAATTTCATCTCCAACATGATATTTATAAGTCCCTTTGATCCTTGATCTAAAAGTTCTTCATAGAACTTGAGGGCTAAATTGATTGGGAATCATGATAATTAAGTTGATCTATGAGTTTGATCTCTCTAATAAGCTTCAACTATCACTAAAATGTTTTCCTCACACTTTAAAATGAACTAGATAAAAATTCAGCAAAGCAGATTGGTTTTGTCCATTAGATTTGGTCCATCAAAACCCATAGTTTGATGGATTTCAAATTTTCTGGGTAAACTTTGATGAATTAGCTTTCATCCGGTCCGTTTTGAGAGCTTTTAGGATTCATATACTATTTTTAGAAATTGTTGAGAAATCGGTTGACAGATTTGAACATCGTCTCTTTGTGCTTGAATTTCAGAAAATCTATAATAGTTATCAACGTTCCGCTTTTTGGGGATGATTCCTAACTCATATATCTATATGCCGATGTAAAATCGTGAGCATACGATCGAGTTAGGATCGTTTTCTAAGCGTTTAAAGTTGATACAACTATTCTGGAATTTTCTAAGTTTAATTACAAATATGATTATGTATACAAAATGGTCATACCTTGATCACTCAACAACAATTGATGAATAAAACTTGGTTTAGAAATCACCTAGGATAAATGGATGAGAGATCAAAAGCTTAAATCAACTTGGTTAACATGATTCATGAACTTCTATTATACTTCTATTATGTTTTGCATTCATTTGTCAAATGATACCAAATTTCCAGAATAACAGAGTCTGTTTAAAACACTTTTTCAGAAACCTTGTGATTACAGAATGTCCATGGGTTTATTTTTATCATATACTACAATGAAATAGCTTTCTTTTGACACCAAATAGAGCTTCATATGATTTTTGTAGATTTAATTATGATTTTTACAAGAACAGTGGACAGTCCTGATCCACTATTCCCAAAACATTTATTTCTCAAACAATAAAATTGATATTGAGGTCCCACTTTTTGGAGAAGTTCCCTAAGACATGTATCTAACTTTCTGTAAAAGGGTTTTTATCCAGCTCATGTTTAAGACCACTTTTGATAGGATTCATTAGAGGTTGCTGAATCTGGAAATTTGATTGATGACATGTTTTCTTTGTTTATCATGCATATCATTTGTTTGCTTGTATTTTTGCAATGCTTTGGGTATTCTTTGGTGTCTTAGTGCAGAGAATTAAGTGCCTTGGACCCGGACGTCGATTTGTGGTTTGCCTCGTCTACATGTGGCTTAGTGCCCATGTATCATGTACTATCTCTATCCTTTCTTTTAGAATTTTTCTAGGTTTACAACTTTGATTTCAACGACACATTTCCTTTAGGGTAGTCTCCGTTTATATGATTATTTGTTAGAGACATCTTATCTAGGATTGTTGCATGATTGCATTGCACGTTTCCATTCTTTTTGCTTTCGCGACTCCGCTTGAGTCAACCAATGTAAGTCTTCTCGTTCCCTTTGCATATCATGACATGTTTACTTTATTTGCATCGGTCCCGGGCGGGACTAGCCACTGTGAGTATACTTCTCCCTTGTATTGCATGAGCATCCGCTTTCTACTTGATTTAGTCTCTTGAAATGATTTTCATTAGATGTTTCTTTTTGCCATGTATATATCTATCTAGTATGTTTGAGGAAACAACATCTATTATGAATTAATAACAAGGATATTTGAATCAAGGCCTACCATTCGGTAGGGCGAGGAGGGGGTGCTTTAGTCCTGCTTGGGCTCCTTCCCCTCTCGTACCAAGACCCCCGAACCTTGTTTCTGGTAATGAAGGGCGAGTAACCTTATTCAATTTTGGGCGAGTCAAACTTGGGTTTCCTAATTCCCGATAAAAATTAGGTGGCGACTCTTTGTCTCTAGGATCGCGTGAGGAAGTCCTAGTTTTCCCTGAAGTGTGCTCCTTGGGATCCGTCCCGGGACACTATCGAGGGAGAGCGTCAGGACCTCCTCATTCGCAGTGGTCCACAATGTCGAGACAGATTGTGTGTGCCAGATTTTGGAGATTTGAGAAAAGATATTCTCGAAGAAGCACATAAATCGAGATTGACAGTACACCCAGGAGGAACAAAGATGTATAAGGATTTGAAGAGAAACTTCTGGTGGGAAGGGATGAAGCGAGAAGTAGCCGAGTTTGTGTTTAAATGTTTGACTTGTCAACAAGTGAAGGCCGAACATCAGAGACCCTCGGGATTGTTGCAACCCTTACCTGTTCCAGGATGGAAGTGGGAGCACATAACTATGGATTTTGTGGTTGGATTACCCCGGTCACAACAGAATCATGACGCGATTTGGGTAATTGTGGATCGATTGACGAAGTCTGCACACTTTATCGCGTACAATATGACTTACCCAGTAGAAAGGATGAGTCGAATGTACCTACAGCAAGTGGTGCGACTGCACGGTGCGCCTGTGTCGATTGTATCAGACCGCGATGCACGTTTTACCTCAGGATTTTGGGAAAGTTTGCAGAAGGCTATGGGAACTTCGCTCAAGATGAGTACTGATTTCCATCCTCAGACCGATGGACAGATCGAGCGTGTTAATCAGATTATGGAAGATATGCTCAGAGCTTGTGCAATCGACTTTGAAGAGTCTTGGGAGACGCACTTACCTTTGGTTGAATTTGCGTATAACAACAGTTATCACTCGAGTATTGGGATGGCACCATTTGAAGCTTTGTACGGACGGCCATGTCGATCTCCATTGTGTTGGGCTGAAGTGGGAGACACAGAACTTTTGGGACCAGATTTGGTGAGAGAAACCAATGAGAAGATTTCACTGGTCAAAGAAAGGATAACAACTGCACAGAGTAGGCATAAGAGTTATGCGGATCGGCGTCGAAAGGACTTGGAGTTCAGTATCGGTGATCACGTACTCCTAAAGGTTTCACCTCTTCGGGGAGTAGTGCGTTTTGGTCAGAAGAGAGGGAAGCTGGCACCTCGTTTCATCGGACCGTTCGAGGTTTTGGAGCGTGTTGGGAAAGTGGCTTATCGGCTCGCGTTGCCACCAAAGATGTCTGGTGTTCATAATGTGTTCCATGTCAGTATGTTAAGGAAATACATCCGGGATCCTTCACATGTGGTTAATTTTGATGATATTGAGACGAGTCAGAATGTTGTCTACAAGGATAGACCTGTGAGGATTCTTGACCAGAGTATCAAGAGGTTGAGAAGAAGAGACGTTCCTTTGGTTAAGGTTCAGTGGAGGCATCATGACGAAGGAGAGGCGTCGTGGGAGTTAGAGTCAGAAATGAGGACTAGATACCCCGAGTTGTTTCAGGATTAGTTAGGTCAGATTTCGGGGCGAAATCTCTGTTAAGGTGGGTAGAGTGTAACGCCCTGTATTTTACTTTCTTTTAATAAATGATATTTCATTTAAATTTCTATTTGAAATTTTTATCTGGGGTCAAACTGTAATTTCTAAAATATTTTCTATAGTTTCAAAAGCAATATCTATATCTTTGTATAAACCGGGAATTTTATTCCTACGCTGATATTATTTTCCTGTATTTTTCTTTCTACCGTAAAATACCAGTTTTATGTTTTAAATCTGCGTTATACCGCGTTTGGGTGTGGGAGCACGTGAGCTCAACCACACCGGAGAAATTCTTGGCCTTGCTTGGAGCCTACACATATCAGTGTATATATGTGTGTATCTCTCTCAAATTCTCACAGTCTCTCTTTCTCTCCCTCACAAACTCTCTCTAATTCTCTCTCAATTTTCTCTACCTCTCAAGATCATCACACAACACACACACTCAGATTATATACTCCTACACACATACATAGATATATATATTCATCTCAAAATCAAGAGGAGAGACGGAGGAAATTTCAAGAACAACGGAATTAACGGCGGAATTTATCTGTCTCAAATTCTCTGTATCAAACACCTCAGTGAGTATTATAAACTCACTCGCCATGTTTATATACGTGTATTCCAGTATATATAGGTGTGTATATGTGTATATATATGTATTTCACCATGGGAGCTTGAAATTGGAGTTTTGTAAATCTTAACCAAAATGAAATTTATGAATTGGGAATGAAAGATCTTAGTCCCAATAAGCTGTGGTTCGAATCCTACGCAATAATTCATCTGTATCGCGGCGAACGATTGATTTAAAGTTTTGACACTCTAACTTTAATCGTGAAAATTAATCGATATAATCCGTATTAGTTAAAATTGATCGCGTATTCTTAATCTACGCGGAAAACCGAGGAGATCCATATATTACATGTCCTGGTACGAACAGAAAACAGAAATGGGTAAAATTCAGTTTGAAAACCAGAAACAGGGGAAAAACGAAGAAGATGACATTCTGCAAGAACTCGCGCGCGCGACCCGCTAGCGCGGACCATCCCTCCCCTTCGCGCGCGCGATCCGCTCGCGCGACCTATTCTGCCCCTTCGCGCGCGCGATCCGCTCGCGCGATTTGTTCTCCCCTTCGCGCGCGCGACCCGCTCGCGCGACCTGGCAGTTTGAGCAGTTTTTGTATTTTATTATTAGGGACTGTTTGGAAAAGATTTTGAAAGTTTTTAAAGAACTGTTTGGCAAATATATTGTTTTAAAGGTCTATGTTTTAAGAATTGTACGAAATAGAACAACTAAGGCCAAAATTTATGCTCGTACGATTATCCGGCTTTGTGATTTATTAATGGTGTTATTTATGAAACATTGACATACATATTAGGGTTGAGGTTGTGTCAACATGCATGTGTGTGAGAAAGCGTGAAAAGAGTAAAGGGTGGCGGTCTGGTGTGCGACCTCAATATCGATCGGATAGTATTCCTGGTATTGGAGGCGACAGTGTTGTGTACGACTTAGATATCGATCGGATAGTATTCCTGGTATCTAAGGCGCGCGTTTCGGATATTGATCGGATAGTATTCCTGATATCCGAAGTGATGGTGATAGTGTGGTGTACGGCTTAGATATCGATCGGATATTATTCCTGGTATCTAAGGCGCTTGTTTCGGATATTGATCGGATATTATTCCTGGTATCCGAAATGATGGTATTGAGTGTGGCTTAGATATCGATCGGATATTATTCCTGGTATCTGAAGCGATAGTTTGGTGTGCTGTTTTGGATATCGATCGGATAGTATTCCTGGTATCTGAGATAATGGTTTGGTTGTGTTGAGTTTTGTTGAGAGAAAAGAGTCAGAAAGATGAGATATTACATTGTTCATGCATGGTCGCATATTTATTGCTTTCTTTATTCCCCCATGGCTTATGTTGGAATTGGAACCTTGAAACTATTGCTTTTAAAGTTAATTTGCACTATTGGTTATATGCTTATATATACATTGCGAGCACTTGTTTATTTTGCTCACCAGCTTTCATAAGCTGACGGCGTTGATGCGTCCTGGACTGTATGTCCAGATTTTCAGGGTCAGGAGCAGCCATGGTATTTTGACTATGCTACTTAGAGTCAGGAGACTTTCCAGGAGGCTGCTTTATATTTCCTATGTCATTTAATTTGGGTTTGTAATAAACTAGCTTTAGACATTTGAATAAGGCGTTTTGTGCCTAAGTTTATGACTGCTGTAATAGTTAGTAAGTTTTAATTGTGGAGGTTATGTTTTGTTAGTATCCTTTGCTCTAGAAATGTTGTTAAGTTATTTGTTGCAGGGACAATTGGTCATACTCACTTGTCACGACCTACGAGTCCATAAAGGAAATTAAATGCTTTCTTGAATTATGCTACGTCGGGGCGTGACATTAAGTGTTGAACTGATTTGGACCTCTTGGGGATCCTTCTCAGTTCCTAGATTTATTGACAAAGTATCTTCCACTATCTTTTGAACTAATTGATTTTCATCTTTTTCAATTGACCTTTTTAAATCAGTAGAAATTCCATCATTTTCATTAGGATCTATGCATTCAGAATTAGACACGTTGAAGTAACCAGAATCGGAGTTCATTTTATTAATAGCTTGAAAGTTGACAAACTCGATAGTAGACTTGACATCAGACTCATCAGACTTTCACCCCTAGTAATAGACTCAAAGACAGAATGAAAAACAACTTCCGCTCCACTAACAGGTGTGGATCTGGTTATGGACTCAAAAAATTTAGAAAAGTCCCCTTTTGGGAGCGGTGCTTCCTCATACTTCCAATTCTTAAGCTCTCCCTTGGCTTCCATGATGAATTTGGAGACGTCCATCTTTTTCCCTTATAGTGCCATCACCTCTTGGACCCAGTCTTCCTCGTCCTTAGGTCTATTCCCCAACAGCAGCTTCGTAGATCCTTGGTCCATGTTCTCAGCCTAATATGCTTGAATGGTCTTTTAGCTTGTCCTTCTTCTATAACATTGTATCACTGCTCCTGTCCCAATGGATCACAGTTAAAGAAGATCTCAAAATCGAGGATCCTCTTCTTTGTATCCTGGTTATACCAAGGTTCCAGAAAGCTATAATAGTAAAAGTCTTCCCCTTCCTTGACAAAAGAGCCATTGAGAGTCTTCTTGAGAGGTCCGGTGCCCTTGGACTTGCTAGTTTTCCCCTTTATTGGGGTATACCCCAGATTGTTCTTGTTCTTCTACCCCATAAAATTTGGAAAATTGGCTATACCTTGCTGCCTACGGCCTAAGCCCATGCCTGGAAAGAAATTCATCTTATCATAAAAGGAGCTATCATGGGATTTGCATAATCATCACGGTATGATGCAATCTTTTCTAACAGCCCTTTCATTCCCAAAGCAATAATTTTATTGAGCTTGAATCCACCAAGAGTAGGACCTTACTCGGGCAACTGTATCTCCAACACGACTCCATCTTGAGCAGTACGAATTCCAGAATCCTCAAACAGAACCACTATCTAATTTTTCACAACCATCTTGATCTTTTGGTGAAGGGTTGAGAGTACAACCCACATATCATGTAACCAAGGTTTCCCTAAGAGTAGATTGAAGGAGGCCCCTATGTCAATCACTTAGAACTCTACATTCCCGCTCACGGGCCCAACTGTAACTTGCAGATTCAATACCCCAACCACTTTCCTCTGAGTATTATCATAAGCACGGACGGACTTGTCTGAGACTTGTAGCTTGTTTATCAGAATATCTAAGACCTATAAGGTTTGCTCAGGACAAACATTGAGTGCGAGACCATTATCAATTATAACAACCGAAACCCTCATTCCCAAAGTCTGAATGGTAATGTAGAGCGGCCTATTATGACAAGGTCCCTCGGGAGGAAGGTCCTCATCAATGAAAGATATGATCGGGGTCTCCACCATGGGCATGATCAGGGCTACGAACTATTTGGGAGTAGTATCAATAGGCACATCACGATGCTTCAAAGCTTAAAGGATTACTTGCCTGTGGTTTGTGGAATCCATAAGCAAGCTCCAAATGGATATGTTGGCCTTTGTCTTTTTGAGTTGCTTAAGTACTTCTCTTCTTGCAGTACACCGACTGCTTTTCCCTTTCTGTTATCTACTTCTCTCCCTGATTGATCTCCCTCTAGTGGTGGTGGTTTGAAGTGCTTACCTACCCTGGTCAAGTGTTGCACGTCTCCTTCTCCCCATATACACCTGAAACTCCTTCGTTGATCTCAAGACCATCCCATATGGAATCATCAAAAGGCTTCCCATCCCACCATTTCACCCCCCCCTAAGCCAAGATCCAACTCCTATAAGTAGAACATGTCCTCCATTTCAGGGTCTTCATCCACCCAAAATTCTTCATCATCATTCAAAAAGCAAATCCTAAATTCCTCTAGGAGGGCAACCACAAGTTTAGGTTCAGTTATGGAGGTGATATATACGGTTGGATTATAGGAGAATGAGGTCAGGATAAGGAGGTTTATGCTTTGTAGTAGGGGAACAACATGGTGGTTTGGCAATGGGTTGCATGTGATATTTGGTGGAGGTGGAGCTGTGATGGCCCCATTATCGAGGAGGTCCTGGATCTCATGGCAGAGTCGAATGCAACGGTTGGTATAATGGCCATGTACTTGGTGAAAGGCACAATATTTAGAGGGGTCATGGTTAGGTGGGAGAGGGTCGGGTAGAGGTCTCGGGTTCAAGGGTTTGAGGTGGCCATTTTGGGTGAGGCGGGTTAATATGGAGGATAGTGGTAGGCTGAGGGTGGTGAATTTTCTTGGTTTGGAGCGACGTTTGTTTCTTGAATAGGATCGGTTGGCACTTTGGTCAGGGTTGTCATGTAAGACATTGACATTAGGTGCAGTATGGTTGTTTGAGTACTTGCCTCTGGTGTTTCTCTTTCTCAGGTTGATCTCTTCTTTTTTAATCTTCCCACTCTTAAGGCATTCTCTATCTTAGTCCCTACATCAAATAGCTATTTAAAGTTGGTGATAGGCATGAAACACATAAGCTCATTGCAGGTGGGCTGTATGTTCTTTACGATCATATGGACTTGTTCTTTTTCGGTTGGCCTATTTGCCATTTCGGCAGCCTTCTTCCTCCAATAGGTCAAAAATGTGGCAAAAGACTCCCGGTTGTCTTGCCTAGTGGTTTCGAGGTCTCAGATGGTGACATCAAGCTCAATATTGTAGGCATACTGCTTCACAAACTCATTCACAATATCCTCCCATTGACGGTTCGTGAAGGACTAAAGAGCTAGGAACCATTGAAAGGCTCCTGTAATACCTGTAATTTTCTTTTCTTTAATAATAATAGTTTTCAAAATTTTTGGCATTTGACTATCTAACTTTATATTATTATTTTAATATTGAGATGATTTTGACGTATCATAAGATTACTGACTAGACTGCAGTGACCATACCAACTCGACCGTAATTAGAATTAACTTAGTCCCGTACCTGGACCCGGATATTAGAAATAATACCCGTCTGCACGTAAACCGAGATCGACACGCATAACGAGGAACTTATGCACATAATTCGAGAAAGTAGCACGCAACCCAAGGTGGGCCCCACATGGCTGGCCACATGGAAGCTACATGCAACCCCATTGACACATGTCACCACCCCATGTGACACTTGTCCACTTGTAGGACACTTGTCCTAACATGCATACATGCATGTGACACCTAGCATAAGTCTTACATTTTATAAGCTTCCATGCATATGCATTTTTAGTTCTTTTAGTACATTACAATCTGCATTTAGAGAGGAAGTTAGGAGACTTGCATGTCCATGAGAAAAATAGAAGAGAAGAAAGAGGATTAGAAGAGAAGGAAGAAGAAGATTCCATCACTTGAAGCTTGTATCCAAGCTTCCTAAGCTCTAATCCAAAGCCCAAGCTCAATTTCAAGTTTAAGTGAGTATTCTAACTCACTTTAGAACCTATATAGTATGTAGTAATGTTTATTATGTGCTTGATGTTGATAGTTTGAGAGATCCATGCCATGCAAGATAAATTTTCAAATCTGGAAAGTAGAAACTTCCGGCAGAATGTTGTTTAGTAAAACAAACATTTCGAGCAGTTAAAAAATGGGAATGAGGCTAAGTTTTTTTTGTGGAGAAATCTAACTCATTTATCTACAAATAACTCTTCTATAGCTCAGTCTGAAAATCAATTCTTCATAGGTGAAATGTACATGCAATGAAGTACTTTAAATCTGAGAAACAGAAACCTCCAGCAGAATGTAGTTTAGTAAAATGAATGTTTTAAGCAGCTCCGAAATCTGAATTAAGCTAGGTTTTTTTGTGAAGAAAGGTAACTCATTTATCTACAAATAACTCTTCTATAGCCTGGTCTAAAAAGTGCTCCTTCATAGGTAAAATGCACATGCAACACAGTACTATAAATCTGGGACAGAGCAGTCCGAAAATATAAAAATGTCTAAGTAAAATAAATATTTTGAGCAGCTCAAAAATGTAATTGAAGCTCGATTTTTTTGTACATGAAGCTAATCAAATTATCTACAATGTTCTAGTTTTGAGTTTGATCTATAAATCAATTTATCATGCCCAAATAAATCATATCAATTCAGTCGACATAGTAAAATTAATTCCTGGCAGATTGTATAACTACTTGTATGATGTGTTTATTAATGATGCTTGCTTACCGGTACCTGTGTGGCTATGGATATCTTGTGCTATGGTAGTGCTATCAAGTAGATGAGTATGTTAGGGGCTTCATCTATATATTATTGGTATTAAATCCACGAGCTACACGCTAGGTTTCCGTTGTTATGAATATAGTGTGATGACCATAGAGAGTTCATACCCAAGCTATAAGTATGTTGTACGGCACGATTATTGCGTTGATAGTGATTGGATAATTTTCCATTCTAAGTATATTACGACATGAAATAGGATGACGGATGTATAAACGTAACTTCGAAAGTATATTCGGAAGTCCTTTAATGAACTAAATTATGAAATAAGTGACGAATGCGCGGTAGGGAAAACGTAAGGGTCGGTTGTGCTATGTTAGAAGCAGATTATGATAAGGATAATTGTCGGATAAGTAATCTGGGCAGCGGAGATCAGGATAGTAAGAAAAAGGGATGTGTTGTTGAGTTGTGACGCGGTGATTCTTTGAGTAAAGACTCCTTTCGGTTCTTCGTGATGAAATGGATGTTCTTGTACTCCGTAACGCTTTCGGTTCTTCGTGACGAAGCGGTGATTCTTTGAGTAAAGACTCCTTTCGATTTTTCGTGATGAAATGGATGTTCTTGTACTCCGTAACGCTTTCGGTTCTTCGTGACAAAGCGGTGATTCTTTGAGTAAAGACTCCTTTCGGTTCTTCGTGATGAAATGGATGTTCTTGTACTCCGTAACGCTTTCGGTTCTTCGTGACGAAGCGTTGATTCTTTGAGTAAAGACTCCTTTCAGTTCTTTGTGACGAAATGGATGTTCTTGTACTCCGTAACGCTTTCGGTTCTTCGTGACGAAGCTGTGATTCTTTGAGTAAAGACTCCTTTCGGTTCTTCGTGACGAAATGGATGTTCTTGTACTCCATAACGCTTTCGGTTCTTCGTGACGAAGAGGTGATTCTTTGAGTAAAGACTCCTTTCGGTTCTTCGTGATGAAATGGATGTTCTTGTAATCCGTAATGCTTTCGGTTCTTCGTGACGAAGCGGTGATTCTTTGAGTAAAGACTCCTTTCGGTTCTTCGTGACGAAATGGATGTTCTTGTACTACGTAACGCTTTCGGTTCTTCGTGACGAAGCGGTGATTCTTTGAGTGAAGACTCCTTTCGGTTTTCGTGACGAAATGGATGTTCTTGCACTCCTTAACACTTCGGTTCTTTGTGACGAAGTGGTTGATGAAAGATGAAGTGGTTAATGAAAGATGGTTTGGTTAGCAAGAGACACTTTGGGTTTGTAAATGATGTCAGATGTTAGAAATGAATGGTAGTGGCATTAAGAATGTCTAGACGGGTCTCCTGAATTGTTTGTATTCCTATCGAATACGTAGTCGGGTACGCTACTAGTTATAATTCGACGGTGAGAACGTAAAGATCCTCAACGAAATGTTGAAAGGTAGTAAATGTATTCCTATTGTGTTTTACTATATACGTTCCATTTGATTTAGCTTACTCACTCAGCTTTCATAAGCTGACGACGTTCATGTCGCTGGACATTCCCATGTCCAGCTTATCCAGGTAACGAGTACACGGGTTATGATGCTACGCAAGTGGAGAACGTGGAGGAAGAGTACACCGAAGATGGCTATGGATATACTTGTTAGAGAAAAGACTAGTGGCTGTCTTTTGTAAATGTCTTTGGTAGAAAGCTCTATCAGAAGACTTATTATAGCTTTTGTAAGGCCCTAGAGCCATAAGACTCTGATGTATCTACCATGATGTAATAGTTAACTAGTACTGTGGCCTTTCTTTGTAATATATCAATGTTAGCAGATGTTGGTTTTATCCTTTTGGTTATGTTGTTTATTATTAGTATTTGGTCATGGACAATTCGGTAATGCAACCAGTCACGTGCCTCAGGGTCCAAGATGGAAATTTTAAATTTTTCCCTATTTTGGCTACGCCTGGGCGTGACTGGGATTTTTTGGTATGAAAGCTTTAGGTTAAGGCTTGTACACCGATTGTCCTACACACTTAAGTTATAAACTGTTAGGCCTTTTTCCATCCATAAATACACAAACCTTATGGTAGCTTTGTGATTAGCATGGCTCCTTATTACATCCCGGATGGATATGGAGGATGGGGTTGATGAGGTGATTGACCCAGCAGTGGGTATTGACCTAGCAGAGGATGTTGACCCAACAGAGGGTGTTGGTGAGGGGGAAGCAATGATAGTCATGGAGGCTGGAGAGCCAGAGGTTGATGATGACTTTGAGGATGACTCTAAGGATGCAGATATAGAGCCTTTGGATAAGGATGAAGATGAGATGGTTGATAAGTTTGACCCATACTTGGACTGGGTTCCACCTATGGAGATTCCCAATCTTGGATGATGTTCTTCCATATAAGTCAGATATGAAGGACTTTTGGGATAGGACTCCCAGGATCTAGAGCTTTACTTGTATTAGGACTAGTAGCCCATCTTTTTGTGTATATAGTATGTACCCAGGCATATAACACAAACTAGTGGTAGCGTGTACGCCTTTCTATGTAAATATTTGAAGTTATCTATAAAGATTTGTTTCCTCTACTTGATGAAATGTATTGATGTGATATGTACTCATATTAGAATTGTTAGCTATACCTTATATCGTTTATATATCTCGTAACCATAGTTAGGACTGGAGGGTAACCAGTAGTTATTCAGTTAGGTTCATAACACACAAACAGATGACAAGTCAGCCACCTCAGCTTAGGAATGGACCAAGGGGAAGACCTCTGACCCGTTTTTAAGGAAACAAACACCCATGGAATAGTGGTAAGAAATCAGGACACACCTTTCCCCGGAATAAGCATGCAAAACCAACTGCACCACAAGTACCAACCACTACTACCGGGAACAACAAGGATGGATGTTTCAATTGTGGGATCCCCAGACTACACAGCCCCCAGAACCAACAACCGAGCTAATGTTATATGCTACAACTGACGCAAAAGAGGACGCATGAGCATGGATTGCAATGCACCAAGAGAAAACTATCATGGGCCTACTACTCAAGGTCAAACTAGCAAAGGTCGACTAAATCCTATCATACCCGAGGTGGCCAGCTATGATGAAAAGGAACAGCAGAACTTGGAAGGTACACTCTCATTATATGCTAGTCGAGTTAAAGTACTTTTGATACGAGTGCTACGAATTCGTTTATTGCTTTTGAGATTGTACGACGATTGGGTTTAGTACCCCAAGCACTTGAGGTAGCCCTGAACGCGGTATCACCTTTGGGAGTGATCGTGAAGCTAGGAAAGGTGTGCAAGGACTGCACTTTAACATTGGAGGATAGGAACCTACATGCAGACTTAACTGTTCTATCACTGAAGGAATTCGACGTAATCTTAGGATTTGGCTGGCTTACTAAGTATCATGCAAAGTTAGATTGTGCTGGTAGGTCGATCACATTTTCAGTACCTGAAAGTACACCCTTCAGTTTTCAATGCAACCCCACTAGTGATGCCATTCTTACAAGTCGTTTAGCCGCTATGGAAACTACAGGCTCAGATTTGATGATCGCTCAGATTCCGATAGTCCGAGACTATGAGGATGTCTTTCAGGACGTTTTTGGATTACCACCAAAGCGCGAGATTGACTTTTGTATTGAGTTAGTACCCGAAACGACACCAATATCCAAGGCTTCTTATCGTATGGCCCCAATGGAAATGTTGGAGCTGAAGAAGCAAGCACAAGAGTTAGAAGATCTTGGACTCACCAGACCGAGCATGTCACCTTGCAGAGCCCCAGTATTGTTTGTTAGAAAGAAGGATGGAAACCTCTGACTCTTTATCAACTACAGAGAATTGAATAAGGTCACCGTCAAGAATAAGTACACCTTCCCAGGATAGATGATTTATTCGATCAACTGCAAGTAGCAACAACCTATTCGAAGATCGATTTATTATTCGGATACCACCAGTTACTCGTTAGGCCTGAGGATATACCGAAGACGGCTTTCATGAAAAGATATGGCCATTATGAGTTTTAGTTATGCCTTTTGGATTAATTAATGCCACGGCTGTATTCATGGATTTGATGGATAGGGTGTTTAGACCTTACTTGGATAAATTCATCATCGTGTTTATCGACGACATCCTCATTTATTTGAAGAGTGAAGAAGAGCACGAGAAGCATGTACAGATTGCACTTCAGACACTTAGAGAGAATCACCTTTATGCCAAGTGTAGTAAGTGTGAGTTTTGGCTAAAGGAAGTTAAGGTCTTGGGGCATGTAGTTTCATAGAATGGGATTTCTGTGGACTCAACAAAAATGGACACAGTTTCTGATTGGAATAGACTAACCAACACATCAACGTACGAAGTTTCCTCGGATTGGCTGGATACTACAGGAGATCCATGGAGGATTCTCAAAGATTGCGTCTCCTTTAACCGAACTAACGAAAAAGGACTCGGAGTTTGAGTGGAAGGGCAAACACGAACGCACCTTTCAGGAACTAAAGGAGAGGTTGATCTCAGCGCCAGCGCTAGCTATACCCAAGAGTGGTGAACAGTACACTATCCACAGTGACGCATCATATCAAGGATTAGGATGTGTACTTATGCAGAATGGTCAGGTGATCGCTTATGGATCCAGACAATTAAAGCCACATGAGTTGGACTACCTAACGGACGATTTGGAATTGGCTGCAATTGTCTTTGCACTTAAGATTTAGAAGCACTGTCTCTACAGAGAGAAGTTTGACTTGTTTTTGGATCACAAAGGCTTGAAATACTTGTTCTCTCAAAAGGAACTAAACATAAGACAACGATGCTGGACGGAGCTACTTAACGACTACGACTTTAATTTGCAATACCACCCCAGTAAAGCAAATTTGGTTGCAGATGCTCTGAGCAGGAAACCCCGAGGGTTTATCACCCCACTTTTAATCAAGGAATGGAAAGCCTTAGAAGTTTTAACAAAATTTGACATTCAGGCAGCAAGACCAGATAAGGGACGACCTTTTGGATGTCTTATGGTGCAACCAACCCTCATTCATAGAATACTCGAAGCTCAAAAGAAGGATGAAGGATTGAGAAAATGGTTTGAGAAGGCGAAAGCAAAGAATCCGACTAAGTGGAATATTGGAACAGACAAAGGATTCAGATGTAAGGAAAGGTTATGTGTAACCGACACGGATGGTTTGAGGAAAGACATTCTGGATGAAGCACATAAGTCGAGAATGACCATACACCTCGGCGGAACCAAGATGTACAAAGACTTAAAAAGGAACTTTTGGTGGAAAGGCATGACGAGAGAGGTCGTAGAATATGTAGCCAAGTGCCCTACTTGTCAGCAAGTCAAGGAGAAACACCAATGACCTCTAGGATTACTACAACCGCTACCTATCCTAGAATGGAAATGGGAGCATATCACCATGGATTTTGTTGTGGGATTGCCGAGATCTCAGCAGAACCATGATGCTATTTGGGTATTTGTTGATCGGCTGACCAAATAAGCCCATTTTACTACCTACAACATGACCTATTGTATCGAGAAGATGAGTCGAGTATACCAGCAACAGGTTGTGCGATTACATGGAGTACCGGTGTCAATCGTATCAGAATGTAATTCGAGATTCACTACTAGAATTTTGGGAGAGTCTTCCGAAAGAAATGGGAACGTCTCTGACGCTACATTCTGCATTTCATCCACAGACTGACGGATAAAAGGAAAGGATGAAAGCAGCGCAAAGCAGATACAAGAAGCTACGCGGACAAATGACGTCGAGATCTAGAATTTAGAGTTGGAGATCATGTGCAATCAAAAGTTTCTCCGGCTCGAGGCATTGTAAGGTTTGGACAACAGAGGGGAAAGCTATCACCGCGCTACATCGGACTATTTGAAATTCTAGAGCACATAAGGAAAGTCGTCTATAGATTAGCGTTACCACCGAAGATGTCGGGAGTTCATAATATTTTCCATGTAAGTATGTTGAGAAAGTGTCTTCGCAACCTGGCACATGAGATTGATTTCAAAGATATTACAGTGAACAACAATGCTACACTCGTTAGAGGACCAGTAAGAGTTATGGATCACGAAATCGAGAAGCTAAGGAACAAAGAGATTCCGCTAGTAAAGGTTCAGTGGAAGCATCATGATGAAGGAGAAGCTTCTTGGGAGCCGAAATCGGAGATGCGAGAGAAGTTTCCATCTCTGTATAGTACTAGCTCATTCTGATTTCGAGAACGAAATCCTGTAATAGGTGGTAGAAGATGTAATACCGGTAATTTTTTTTTTCTTTAATAATAATAGTTTTCAAAATTTTTGGCATTTGACTGTCTAACTTTATATTATTATTTTAATATTGAGATGATTTTGATGTATCATAAGATTACTGACTAGACTGTAGTGACCATACCGACTCGACCGTAATTAGAATTAACTTAGTCCCGTACCTGGACCCAGACATTAGAAATAATACCCGTCTGCACGTAAACCGAGATCGACACGCATAACGAGGAACTTATGCACAAAAACCGAGAAAGTAGCACGCAACCCAAGGTGGGCCCCACATGGCTGGCCACATGGAAGCTACATGCAACCCCATTGACACATGTCACCACCCCATGTGTCACTTGTCCACTTGTAGGACACTTGTCCTAACATGCATACATGCATGTGACACCTAGCATAAGTCTTACATTATATAAGCTTCCATGCATATGCATTTTTAGTTCTTTTAGTACATTACAATCTGCATTTAGAGAGGAAGTTAGGAGACTTGCATGTCCATGAGAAAAATAGAAGAGAAGAAAGAGGATTAGAAGAGGAGGAAGAAGAAGATTCCATCACTTGAAGCTTGTATCCAAGCTTCTTAAGCTCTAATCCAAAGCCCAAGCTCAATTTCAAGTTTAAGTGAGTATTCTAACTCACTTTAGAACCTATATAGTATTTAGTAATGTTTATTAAGTGCTTGATGTTGATAGTTTGAGAGATCCATGCCATGCAAGATAAATTTTCAAATCTGGAAAGCAGAAACTTCCGGCAGAATGTTGATTAGTAAAACAAACATTTCGAGCAGTTAAAAAATGGGAATGAGGCTAGGTTTTTTTTGTGGAGAAATCTAACTCATTTATCTACAAATAACTCTTCTATAGCTCAGTCTGAAAATCAATTCTTCATAGGTGAAATGTACATGCAATGAAGTACTTTAAATCTGAGAAACAGAAACCTCCAGCAGAATGTAGTTTAGTAAAATGAATGTTTTAAGCAGCTCCGAAATCTGAATTAAGCTAGGTTTTTTTGTGAAGAAAGGTAACTCATTTATCTACAAATAACTCTTGTATATCCTGGTCTAAAAAGTGCTCCTTCATAGGTAAACTGCACATGCAACACAGTACTATAAATCTGGGACAGAGCAGTCCGAAAATATAGAAATATCTAAGTAAAATAAATATTTTGAGCAGCTCAAAAATGTAATTGAAGCTAGATTTTTTTGTACATGAAGCTAATCAAATTATCTACAATGTTCTAGTTTTGAGATTGATCTACAAATCAACTTATCATGCCCAATAAATCATATCAATTCAGTCGACATAGTAAAATTAATTTCTGGCAGATTGTATAACTACTTGTATGATGTGTTTATTAATGATGCTTGCTTACCGGTACCTGTGTGGTTATGGATATCTTGTGCTATGGTAGTGCTATCGAGTATATGAGTATGTTAGGGGCTTCATCTATATATTATTGGTATTAAATCCACGAGCTACACGCTAGGTTTCCGTTGTTATGAATATAGTGTGATGACCATAGAGAGTTCATACCCAAGCTATAAGTATATTGTACGGCACGATTATTGCGTTGATAGTGATTGGATAAGTTTCCATTGTAAGTATATTACGACATGAAATAGGATGACGGATGTATAAACGTAATTTCGAAAGTATATTCGAAAGTCCTTTAATGAACTAAATTCCGAAATAAGTGACGAATGCGCGGTCGGGAAAACGTAAGGGTCGGTTGTGCTATGTTAGAAGCAGATTATGATAAGGATAATTGTCGGATAAGTAATCTGGGCAGCGGAGATCAGGATAGTAAGAAAAAGGGATGTGTTGTTGAGTTGTGACGCGGTGATTCTTTGAGTAAAGACTCCTTTCGGTTCTTCGTGACGAAATGGATGTTCTTGTACTCCGTAACGCTTTCGGTTCTTCGTGATGAAGCGGTGATTCTTTGAGTAAAGACTCTTTTCGGTTCTTCATGACGAAATGGATGTTCTTGTACTCCGTAACGCTTTCGGTTCTTCGTGACGAAGCGGTAGTTCTTTGAGTAAAGACTCCTTTCGGTTCTTTGAGTAAAGAAGCACACTAAAGAAAATACAGATTTCTACGTAGTTCAGCAAACCGCCTACATCCATACCCGGGAGACTAGGTCTTTTACTATTGAGAATAAACAATTAGTACAAGACACTTTGGATTAAATCTCATAACCCAACCCACACATTCTTTGTATATGTGGTCTAAATACCCCAGAGAAGTCACACTCTCTCACCCTACACCATGCACCCCTATGAGGGTACACCCCTCAACTTGGTACACCAAGGGCTTCTTAAATTCCTATAAACAACCTCATTTTATAGAGCTTTCAACCATTCACTCCAAATAAAACTCTATCACAAAAGGAAACCAACCAAAATAGGAATCTAGCCAAATCAATAATCCCTAAATTAATGGGATTGTCCCACATGTGATATAATCCCAACAATCATCCCCTCTATCACTTGTGGGGAAACTGCTTAATTAGTCTATCACACATGACCAGTACCCCCTCAAACGGAGCACCCATAGAGTCGACCACGTTGCAAAATTTTTCCATTGACGTACCAGCATGCACACCCTGAATCAACAAGGTGACAAACACCTCTGATTCGTCAAATCGCGACCAATACATGTGCAACTGTGCGAGTTATTACATGCCTTAAATTCAGAGAACAATCTCGATACCTTTTTTTCCTCAACAAGAATTACCACCTTGCCATCGTTTGAACCGTGAATAAAATATTCACCTATTTGTAAGAATTTTTTCGCTGAAACTCAAGAGTACAACTCTACCAACCAGACGATACAAACCATCCATATTTTTCTCTCCATCCAGAACATCTGTCATGTGTAATTTTTATGACTCCACCCTTAGCTCGAACCTTGTATCCCATGGAGATCATCTAGTAAAACAGATTATAGACTCCTCTGCCAATTTGGGACCAAATTCATACCTCTTAAATAGCGAACTAGTCTAACAAAATATTACAAATTCACCGTTCTACTTCGCGATAATGCCCGTCACCCAAGGACAATCGACAGCCCTTCCAGAACCTATCAAAATATTTTTCACCTAAACTACATACATACTATTCTCGGAATCTAGCAATCCAAGAGAAGTGTTCGTACAAGTGGAGTGTGAGGACCTGTCTACTATACGCAACCTGCTACAATCACAGTAGCACTGAGATCATCCTCTGCCCTAGATCATGACCTGCTGCCTTATCCGATTTATCTAAGAAACTGATTGATTTGTGTCCAATATTGTGTTCTCAACATAGTATCTTTACTCTTATTGGACATGAATTATCATCTAAACCGGGAGAGTTAATGGATAAATCGTACTTTGTTTGTATTGTTGTTATCCTTTTTTTGATAATAACATTCTCTTTCTTGTAGGATTTGAGAGCTTGTGCAAAGAGGGAACCAATTACGTTCGATCCGTATTATAGAAAAAGGGGAAGGAATCAATTCAGCAAAGGGTGGATCGATCTGGCCTTACAACGCGGATCGATCCGCATTTTTAAAGGGAGCTACTACCCAAAAATTCCCAAATCAGATCGATTCGACTCAAAGGGTTGATCGATCCACGATCTTGGATAACCATTCTGCGATCATTTAAGATAATCGGATCGATCTACTTGTTTGCCTTGGATCGATCCGCGCTACCTAAAGTTGTTGCCCTCTTTTATTTACAAGTTTGCCATTTTTGTAAGGGGGGTACAAATAGTTAGAGATTTTTTAGTTAGGGTGAGCTCTTATTTTGCTAGTTAGTATTGAGTTCAATACCTCTCTCTCTCTCTCTCTCTCTCTCTCTCTCTCTCTCTCAAGTCTCTTCTCCCATCTCATTTACTCCCATCATCTACTCCATTTTAGTGTATTTACGACCTAGAGAGAGAAGGTTCTTGGTGTATTGACTACTTTGAAGCTTTGTTTGGATCTCTATTCGATTGTTCAATGGCATTTATGATGAAGTTCTTGCATTGATATTATCTCTCTTCCCCCCTTTAATGTAAATGCTTTTATAGTCATGAGTAGCTAGATATTGTAGGTTGGGGATCATAAACCCACCATTGGACCTATATGTGCTTTAATGTAGGATTTTCATGTTTAGTAGCATTCATAGGTTTCATATGTACAAGGTTTGATTTTCTAGGACCCTACTTACAATATCCAGCAATAGAAGTTATTAAACCCTTGAATTTTAAACCTAAACTCATGTATTCTATTAAAACCTCTATCTAGAATGTAGGTTGACCACCACATATTTGATAGTTTGTATCAATGGATATTTTAACTCTAGAATGTGCTACAAGCATGAAATCTACGTGTTGTTTGGTCCAAGGTAGGGGAATGCTCCCCAATCTCAATTTTTTTATTTGAAAAACCACCAATCAAATTAAAACTTGTCTTTGTTTAAACGCTCACTTCTCCTTCCATAATTTGTCATTGTAGTTTAAATAGTTGGATGATTTGAGTACCAACCATAGTCGAAAAGACTTTGTTTTATTTCTTAGGTTAATTTCTTATCGCATTGTAATTGGTTATTAAGCGCCCAACATCATTGTTGCAATCCAATTCCTATGAACTTGACACCCTACTTCCAACATACAACATTTTTAATAGGGTTAACAAAGAACTTGATTTTGATGTAATCAAAATGGCACCGTTGCTGAGGAATGTCATATGGCAACAACCTTTGGTTGCTTAGTTTCTAATTACCATGCTTTTTCTTTTTAATCTTGTTTTCTTTCTTATTGGTTGTCTTTGAAGGAGTAGCCTTCTCTTGAAAATTAATAAGTCGCTTTAATGTCGAATCAAAGCAATCAAGGTATGAATAATCCCTTTGCTAATCCGAATAATGCTAGTTCTAGCTCTAGTGGTAGTGCTAGTAGATATTTTTGGTGTTCCCCGCCTTCCCAATTATACCCATACCTGAACAATCTCTCACCTTTGAATTCACCAAATTCTTCCACTTACGGTCACCAAGACTTAGATTGGGACATGCTCTCGGATTGAGTGACTTTCGCCACCACTAGCATGAATCCTATGGATGGATTCCCTTGGGAGTAATGGGGTCAACATAACCCTGCACATTCTATTCATTCGGTGTTCCCGCCGCGTCTACCACCACCTTTCCAACAATAGCATCCACCTCCACCTTCTATTGATCAACATTTTGGGAGAACAATCGGGGATTACCTTCAACCAGAGATGATTTCTTCCCCATCTTGTATAACATTCTCGTACAATGCAGGAGTGTTTCGATTTAAAGTGGGAATGATCAATCTCGTGCCCAACTTTTGTAGGCGAGAAAATGAGGACCCTTACAATCATATTAGGGAGTATGTGGATATATGTAGCACGTTTGAACAACAAAGATGCACACCCGAGCTAATAAGGCTCAAGTTGTTCACTTTCTCACTTAAGGATAAGGCCAACGAAAAACTGAAACCTTTGCCGAATGTTGGTTGAGATTCAAAGATCTTCTCAGGAAATGCTCACACCATAGTTTTGACAAATTTTGTCAAATTTCCATTTGTTATGAGGGGTTAAACCCCTTTTACCAAGCAGTTAATCAAAACCATGTGCTCTGGGAGTTTCTTGACTCTTGAGGCCAAGCAAGCTGAGGCTTACTTGGAATATGTTTATGAAACTTGTCGTGGTTGGGGTACGACTAACCCCCATGACCGAACTCTTCTGGTAACAGTATCACCGGTGAGTTAGAATCTTTTCCAAGTGTCTAGTGAGGCCAATCCTATTTCTTAACTCACGAGAAAAGTGAAAGCCTTGGAATCCCACCATCAATCCACCGAGCATACCCCCAACTTCCAAGCTCGTTGTTGCATTTTTATGATTCGGAACACTCGCCGAATGAGTGTCCTGTGCTACCTACTTTTCGAGCTCACTTGTTAGAGCATGCATGTGCCATTGGGATATTTGCTAGGTCCGGGTAGATGGAGTGTACAGGGACATAATTACCACAGTGATAATGGGGTGTCCTTGCTGCCCCAAGTCCCTCCACAACCATACTAGCCACGTCATCCACCCCCACCACCTCAAGCATCTCACCCTCAAGGCCTACCTTTCGCCCAAAATCGGGGCACCACATGATCCACCTTCATACGTGCACCCTCACAAGAAAAATTTTGAGGACCATGGCTTGTCCCAAAGGATGAGCCAACTTGAACAATCAATACAAGCAATGTAATCTTTGCACACTCAATCCAAGCAAGCTCTATAAGCTCAGTTGGCCTAATTACTTCAAAATCAACAAGTTGTTAATAAGGTAAAGCTTCCCGCATAACCCTTCCAAATCCAAAGGGACAAATGAATGGTGGAGCTTCAAACTCAAATGGCTCCGTCGAGCATTTGAAAGGATTCACCACCCTTCATAGTGGAAAAATCATGGACATCATAGTTCAAAGGCCTCCTCTTGACCCAAAAATTAGCAATGATCCAGTTAGAGTCGATGTCGAGATCGATGATGGGGACACACTGCCCCCAAATGCCATGGATTTGGACGAGGACTTACCTAAAGTCCCCTACTTTATGGACCAAGAATTTTTTAATCTTGTCCCTCCATTTCCTCAAAGGCTTAAAAAGAAGGCTGAGAACAACAAAAATCATGAATTTTTGGAATTGTTTAACAAAGTTGAAATCAATATTCCTCTCTTGGAGGGAATTAAATAAGTTTCAGCCTACGCTAAATTCCTCAAAGATCTTTGCACCGACAAGAGAAAGCTCAATGTGAAGAAAAGTGCCTAGATGGCTGCACATGCAAGCTCTATTATCCTTAACGAAGTTCCTCTAAAGTACAAGGACCTCAGTTGTCCTATTATAGCATGTATGATTGGACAACACCATATAAATAGAACACTCCTTGATTTGGGTGCTAGTGTCAATCTTCTCCCATATTCGGTGTATGTCCACTCGGCCTAGGTGAGCTCAAAGAGACACCCGTGTCACATTGCAAATGGTGGATCGATCCGTTTAGATGCCGCATGGTATAATAGAAGATGTTATTATCCAATTCGGTAATTTCTAATATCTAGTGGATTTTTTTCGTGCTTGAAAACCAAACTGTTGTGATTCAGCAATCGCAATTCTAATCATTTTAGGTTGTTCGTTCCTCTCTACCGTTAATACTCTAATTCATTGTAGGAATGGTCTCGTGCGATTAACTTTCAGTATTATGATAGTGGATGTGAACATTTTCTTTCTCTTTAAGCAACTAGTGTAGGAAAAACAGGTTTAAAATTATTTTAAACGCGCAGTGGAAAGATTAAGTTTTAAAAACTTTATGGTAGCCCAGGATTTACTACTCGTCAAATCCATAGATGCGTACTAAAGATGGGGCAAGAATTATACCTCAGGTCTTTAACCTAATGATGATATTCTTCTTCTTTGGTGAAGCAGTAGCCTCCACTAGGTAGTCTTCACCCTTATGTCTCCTATAAATGCTTCCTGGAGAGGCTAGAGATGGTGGGATCTCTAATAGAGAGGAAGGAGAAGGTTTGGGAGCTCTAAAAACAGTTTCTGCAGCTTCTAGTGATAAAAACAACGAACCCCATTTTCGGGACATAGTTGGCCTATTTATAGATTCCCAGAACAGACCTAATGTTCAAGCGATCAAAGTGGCTTCGATCGATCGAACCATCATCGAGCGATCAAACCTATCTAGACTTCAATCAATCAAAACTCCTTCGATCGATTGAACCCGTCTTGACTTCATCCTCATGTGCCTTTCCAAGTATCCTGGCGGAGCTAAGAGTGGGACCTCCTAGGCTCTATATTGTTGGCTAAGACCAGTTGTTAATTCCCATGACCAAACTCTTTGATCAGCAAACTAACCAACTGATCAGTTCATGTTTACTCCACTGTAAAACGATAATTGAACTCCAACACAAAAGAACATATCCGAAGCAATAACTAGACTTGTATGGTATACTAATGTCCCTCTACCGTCAGCATTCGTGATCATATTCAGGTAGTTGGATAACAGTTACTGTCAACCTGAATCATGATTACTTCTTATATTCCTTGAGTCCTATTCAGCTCTCATGATTACCAAACATGTTGATAACTACTTGTCAACAAGACTGGAGTTCTCAGTAATCAACTTGTTGACATTCTCAAGGGAATGCTTACTCTTTATTAGAGGGTAGATTCTATCTTGACAATTTATGTTCACAACCTTATGAACATGACATACCCAAGATACCCTGGTGTTGATCTTCAATGGACCTCACTGATTGGTAAGTCAAAGCAACCATATCCACAGTCTGTGCTCAAGATTAAGAACACGTACCTTATACAAGTTATGAGTTCCTATCGACTGTTGACAATCTTGAGTGTCAATAGGAAAGCTTAGGTCCGTCAATGCAGTATAAGCACTAGCATATTAACTAAGAGTCATACTCCAGTGATTGAGATTCATCACTCCATCCAATGGTAGTTAATCATACTATAGTGTAAACCTGATGAGATATCCAGTCTCATCATCCACTGTGACAAGTTCTAAGTATCAAAGAATAGTAATCTGTATCTCACTTGTATGTATCTCATACACACACGAATTACCTAACATGATACTTAAGGATTAACAATCATCTCATGAAAGAAACATACATAATGAAATGTCAAGCTGATATCCATATATTAAAAGGTCAATGTCTCATACATAAAGTAATGGTTTGAGGACACAAACCCAACAACCGGATCTTAATGTTAGGACCCATCCCACTACGCGTAGAATTAGGACACGTGGCATGCCACCAAGGCTCATCCAATTCATTAAACGGTTATACGCAACGGAAAAAGAACTTAAAATAACTTTGAGTATTTAAAACTTTTGGAAACAATACTCTCTAAGTTGTAAAATCCGTATAAAATTGAAAACGTAATTATAATTTAAAACGAGTGAATGTATGTTGAAAGGGGTCCCAAAGGTACACTAAGAACCAATCAAAACCTGTTAAAAATTTTTGAAAGGGGTAGAACAAGGTTTCATTCAGGGGGTATTGCGACCGGTCGAACGAACCCCTTCGACCGGTCGAATGACCCTTTACCAGAATTCCTTGTAGCAGCAGAAGTTTGCTAAGGATCCAATTTAACCTCATACTTTGCAACTTCCAAAAACTCCCAAACCTTAATCCAAACTTCTCAAGTCAAACAAGATTTTAAGAACATATATCCATCTTACAAATCATTGAAAAAGAACAACAATGAAACAAGTTAAGGCTTGTTTGGATTAAAACATAGAAGTCCTATTACATTCATCCAAAATCCGAATTTGACAAGCAACATTCAAATATATGAACTCAAGAGTTCGGGTATCTTTCAAACATAACCAAAAGAAGTTTAATAACGTATTACAATATTTCAAACCCATTCCAAAGTTTCTAAGTCAAGTACATAATTCGAACTTTACAAGATTCATTATTACATTTTCAGAATGAAAACAAAACATATATAAAATGTGATTTCCCCGCATTCCCACGACCGCACTCATCACGCTTTCTCTTACCTTTCTTCATACCTGCAATGGAGTAAATCTCCATTGCTCAGCTATATGCTGAGCGCACAATTTCTAACATATGTATATATGGAAAATCATGCTTTAATCTTGTAAATCACATCAAATAGTCTCTAGGGAGAGAGACATGCATTCATCTAGTATATCCGCAAGTCGAAAGTCTATCAACCGTGATGCCAATGGCAAGCCCAGAGTCTATCAACCATTGCACCAAACTGCTCTGGCAGGGTCGGTTCCCAAACCAACCAAGCACCCGTCGCTACTATAACTCTCAAACATCGAGAGGCGTACCTCGTTATGAACTTGTATCAAACTCCGTTTTGACTCACATAGACATATAGCATGCTTATATAATCACATATACGTGCACGCGTAAAATTAGACATGTTTTTCATATTTAAGCGCGTGCATAAGTAACGGCCTAAGATTAACACATGGAATTTGCCCAAATCTTAATTTCGTCGCCGAAAATTAAAACATGTAATTTTCCTATATCTCATAGGCTAGAAATTCATACCTCGAGCGATCGTCATATAACTTTGAGGGAACAACTAGGAGCCTAAGTAAACGTCAAATCTCCGATCCTACACAAAACCTACACGTTTAAATGTGTTTTCCCTAAATTTCTAGATTTAGAGATTTATAAAAACTTAGCCAAACGTGGCCTAATGACTATCAAAACGTAGCCCTTACCGTGGGGAATCCAAATATGAAATTTGGTTGAAAACAAACGGGCAGAAGTCCATCGATTTGCGTCTTGAAGCTCTAAGCACTGAAATCCCCCTTTTGATTTCAATTTTAGGAAAGTAGTCAAATGAAAATATCTTGGCTTGCTATATATGGACAAAATTTCTGGAAATTACCCCACGAGTTTTCCAAAATGCCTAGCTATACCTTGAAACGTATTACACGTCTAATTCATTACTTCAAGAGTGAAAACTATAAATTATAAATTTTTTGACCAAGTCCCATATGTCGCCGTATTTACGGTCCGAAAACTATTTCTGTGAAATTTCTAGATAACCTACCTTTTATGCAACGTATCATATTGGTTATCTCTAATTCATTCTAATTGATCTCTAACAAGATCAAACTATCAGGAAAGTACTCAAAACAGGTATGTTGCACTATTCACATAATCCAGATAAAATCAAATAACATTTAGTCACATAAATGTCATTTAAATCGAGTCAATGCAATATGAAGTACCATGTTCCCGTGTCTTCACTGGCACCTTGTTGTTGACCCATAGCCAATCTCACCTCAGATTATTAAAAACATTAATAATCTCAGTATCTCCATTATGCATGTTAAAAATAATGAAATTCTAGAACGGGTGTGACAATTCTCCCCTCTGAAAAGGAAGTTTGTCCCCAAACTTATACCACCTCATTAACTCACAAAGACTTCACATAAATACTTCCAACGTTTGTCTCGTCACAAACCACACATTTCTACTGAGATATCACAATCTCCCAAAGAAATAAATCCTCAAGCTCTGAAGAAAAATGAATCTTCAGAGTCCCCACCTCAATTCGATTGAAGAGTCACACCGAACCCTAGCAATACCTCAAAGCATCTCGATGAATAAAAGCATCAATACCTGAGTTGAACCTACTCCATAGTCAAACCTGACATTCAATCACATCGCAATGTCACAACGTCAACTCCCGTATACCTTCATTGTACTTGTCACATTTCATTTTTGAAACTCAAAAGTTTCATCACAATACTCAAAACAAAGGAAACAAATCATCTCCCATTTACCTATCTTTCTTTTCGACTAAAAGTCGTTGACCATACGTCTCAACTGGCTAACAACCATACACAAGTCTTCATCTCGAAGTAAACCAAAACTGAGTACTATCATACCTACATACCCCGTCGATAAGCCAATGCTTCAACCAACTTTTTATATACTATAGATTCAATGCCTTATCTTGTTAGTCACGAAATACTTGTAGAATGATAACACGTTTCAACTACTCTCATTCCTTATCAAATTTCATTTTGGTTTAATCCAGCCTCGTATTATACTTCCAATTATACATTCCTCGTAAGATACTATCCAGATTCCCAACTGGAAATTTTATATCATTCTACTTCTTCGAGCCCATTGAATGTTCCAAATAGTTAAACACCCTTGTCATTTATTTCTCCACTTTTGTACTCGAACTACCGTCGATTGACATAGAAGATTACACCTTAAATTTTTGATTTAAAACTTTTAACAAAGTCAATTTCATTTCTCATTCATGTTTTAAAACAAATTATTTTAAAATCTTACATAAACACTTCCATCTCTTTCACAACATAACTACCTCAATATCCGTCATAACAAATAACATTGTGAACCAAAATTGACTGAGTCAATCATACACGTACTATATTGTTAATAAAAACATATTCACATGCTCAGTACGTACTTTGTTCCTGTCACAAATCTTTGACCATTCACAATCCATTCTTATACACGTTGTGTACACATACCCCGAGTCAATTACTTCTGTCGAAGATCTCAACTATAGTCTAATACAACTACTTGTCCACTATCCTTTAGTTTATCAGTCCCCGTAGATCCACTATCATCACGTAGTTACCCGATTCCATAAATCTCTGGTGTTTCGATTTTTCCTTTACACAAGCCCATACCAATCATACTCCTGTATCTATACCCATACTGAGTTTTTGACAACTCTTCATATTAAGCGTATATTCCTCGTATAACATCTCAAGGCACCATACCTTATTCAATAGTTTAATATTTCATAACTTTAGTCAGTTTGACTTAACTCCAATTCAGATTCTCAAATCCTTTATCTTTGCTATTTTGATCTCAACTTCATTGTTCTTGAAGAACCTGTTGTTCGAGTATTCATACTATTCCCGTAACCATTTGAAGACAACTCAGTAATTCGATCTTCCCAATCAAGTACCAAAGTCTCACTATGTACGATAAATTCCCTATCGACTTCTAATTCACATACCTTTCGTGACAATGCTCAAAGTAACTCATTCTCACTCCGGGTACTAATGTCAACACATTCATAACTATTGTCTTCAAGTGCTTCACACTTTATGGATCTCATCAAGTTTCTGATCGTTCAAAACTTCAAATCATTCATAACCTTGGGTTATTCTAATACTTAAACCAAGATCAAGTTCCTTTTAGAACAATACTCAAGTCAACTCGTTTAGTGGCACTACCTCTAGCTTACTAAGTCTAAGTGTACCATATTTCACTAACCCCTTACTTTAGAATTTCTAAGTTTATAATCTATTCACGTAGAACTTATTCATTTGACAAACACCGTTGTGTCCCAAGTACTAAGCATACCATATCCTTCCACGATACTCGTCTTCCAAAGTCTACTTGATACCTTATTACAAGTATTTAATACAAATTTTCTTACTTAAACAAAAGTTTTATTTTAAAATATTTTAAACACTTTAAAGTTTTCTTGGGGTGAAATCCGACATTCTTAAAACCCTCCAACTTCGTTGGAATTTAGGACAACTGAGACAACATTCCATTGATTCCGCCATTGTCCTCTAACCACTTTATATTCTGACTATCATATCCAATAATGTACTTAATGTACTACCCCGTCTTCATCTCATCCTTATCATTTGTGTTCACTTACCCATCGAAGCTTCATCTTCCCAATTTATACTTTCACTCTTCTAACTTGACTTACCCAAAGTCTCTTTACTGTATCCATTTCCACAGTTACTCTTGTTCAGTATTATAATACTTGTCATGCTCCAATTTCCCGTTGACCACAACTCACTTCAAACAATCATCGATATTTTAAAAGCTTTACAAGATTCTCATTTTATTTGAAATACACTAACTAGCAAGGAAAGCATGAATTTGACATCTTACAAGAACTTTTTTGTGACAAAACAGTCTAAGGAAAACTGGTCATTTAGAAAATATGATTAAATTTTAAATCAAAAGATAGCTCTTTGAGTCCCGGTTCCAATGCAAAAATTGGCGCGCGAATCTGAATTTTCTAGAAAGAGTTATGACTGTTTCCGTAAAACTCGACAAAAAAATGTATCTGAAATCACTGTTTGGGTCAGAGGGGTGTTCGACCGGTTGAACTGCCCCTTTTGACCGTTCCAAGTACCCCCTGGACCAAATTTTCCCCCACTTAACATCCTTAAAAGTTTTTAAACTCACAAGGAATTTTGGGCTACTTCCCAACCACTTTAGGACCACCAAAAAGTGCTCAAAATCATCGAAAACTCCTCGAACTACACTAGGTTCATGGTTATCCACACTACAACTCACTGTAATAAAGACTTTCCTACAGGATTCCTTACCAAAATCCCTTATCTTTAGGATATCCAATATCCATTTGATTTCTCCGAATCTCCGATCACGTTCAATCATTCACACTTGTCCTTCACCTTAAGTCCTTTAGTCTGAGATCCTTTGTTCTACTTCCTTTGACAAACCACCTTAAAACACCAAGAAATTCTTATTCTTATTCATTTCCTTTCCTTTATTCTCCATCATGAAGTTCTACCATTCCTCCTCCAACTTATGTCATCCTTATCATTACATTCATACGCGAATAACCATCAAGTCTAAGAAACTGCTCCAGAAGTCCATGCTTGACTGAGCTTCCACCCACTATAGTTTCAACTATCCAAGCATACTCTATCCTTTCCATTCCATCTTAGGTAAATCCTCAAATCCTAACATTTTCACTTATACCATCAATCTGGTAGCACCCGCTACTAATCCTTATACTGCTTCTAAATCCACTATGGCGCCACAACCACTCAAAACAAGGTTTAGTTAAAAGATTCCTCGACAACCATGATACTCATAATCCGTTGAGATATTCCTCAACCCCCAATTCATACCACAAGATAGGTTGAGAGATTCCTCAATCGTCCAAAATATACCGTAAGATCGGTTGAGAGATTCCTCAACCATCCAATCATGTTAATACCGTATAATAAGTTGAAAGATTCTTCAACTACCTAACATACACCGTATATACCGTAAGGTAACACTATAAGATAACCCCGTATGATCACACTGTAGGTTAATATTGTAAGATAAGGTGAGAGATTCATCACCCATATACAAGAAATACACACTACTGGACTATCTTTCTGTCATAAAAACCCAACTGTACCTCTCTATTCTCCCACATCACGACATCAAACCCATGTTTGAAGCAGAACTCTTATCAATCAATCTCAATCCCAAAACTCAACTACAAACAATCACTCTTCATTCTCTATGTGAACTATAAGGAAATCTCTTTTGATGCTCACTACTCAAACTCCATTCTCGGTTAGATCCCCCAAAGGACACTCGTCACTATTGTTTAAAACATTCACTGATTTGATCAAAAAGCATTTTATTTTCATTTTGAAATTCAACGATTCATCACCACTAAGATATCATCTCTCTCTCGTGTCACCACACCAGGTCTATGATAATGCACAGTAAACATCATCTCATCACACAACTCTACATCTGTATGTTTCCACTGCTTCCCGAATGTATAAATACTATGCATGTATGACAATAACATAATAATGTATGTTTAACAACATACCATATGCATCAAACATCTCTACAATATGTGGATGCATTCTAGAATATGTGTCAATTCACTCAACACTCCACTCAACGATGAACGTACCCAAAGTTTTGTTACCCACAGCTCTGATACCACTAAATGTCATGACCCATCCCACTACGTGTGGAATTAGGACACATGGCACGCCACCAAGGCTCATCCAATTCATTAAACGGTTATACGTGGCGGAAAAATAACTTAAAACAACTTTAAGTATTTAAAACTTTTGGGAACAACACTCTCCGAGTTGTAAAATCCCTATAAAATTAAAAACGTAATTATAATTTAAAACGATTGAATTTATGTTGAATGGTGTCCCAAAGGTACCCTAAGAACCAATCAAAACCTTTTAAAATTTATTGGAAGGGGTAGAACAATGTTTCATTCGGGGGGTATTTCGACCGGTCGAACAAACTCCTTCGACCAGTTGAATGACCCGTTAGCAGAATTCCTTCTAGCAGCAGAATTTTGCTAAGGATCCAATTCAACCTCATACTTTGCAACTTCCAAAAACTCCGAAACATTAATCCAAACTTCTCAAGTCAAACAAGATTGTAAGAACATATATCCATCTTACAAATCCTTGAAAAAGAATGACAATGAAATAAGTTAAGGCTTGTTTGGATTAAAACATAAAAGTTCTATTACATTCATCCAAAATCCGAATTTGACAGGCAGCATTCAAAAATATGAACTCAAGAGTTCGGGTATCTTTCCAACATAACTAAAAGAAGTTTAATAACATATTACAATATTTCAAACCCATTTCAAAGTTTCTAAGTCAAGTACATAATTCAAACTTTACAAGATTCATTATTACATCTTCGGAATGAAAACAAAACATATATAAAATGTGATTTCCTCGGGTTCCCACAGCCTCACTCATCACGATTCCTCTTGCCTTTCTTCATACTGGCAATGGAGTAAATCTCCATTGCTCAAATATATGCTGAGCGCAAAATTTCTAACATATGCATATATGGCAAATCATGCTTTAATCTGGTAAATCACATCAAGTAGTCTCTAGGGAGAGAGACACACAGTCATCCGGTACATCGGCAAGCCTAAAGTCTATCATCCGCGATGCCAATGGCAAGCCCAGAGTCTATCAACCAATTTACCCAACTGCTCTGGCAAGGCCGGTTCCCAAACCAAGCAAGTAGCTGTCGCTACTATAACTCTCAAACATCGAGAGGCGTACCCTAGTATAAACTTGTATCAAACTCCCTTTTGACCCACATAGACACATAGCATCATATAATCATATATACGTGCTCGCGTAAAATTAGACATGCTTTTCTTATTTAAGCGCATGCATAATTAACGGCCTAAGATTAACACATGGATTTTGCCTGGATCTTAATTTCGTCGCCAAAAATTAAAACATGTAATTTTCCTATATCTTATAGGCTAAAAATTCATACCTCGAGCTATCATCATATAACTTTGAGGGAACGACTAGGAGCCCAAGTAAACGTCAAATCTCTGATCCTACGCAAAACCTACAAGTTTACACATGTTTTTCCCAAATTTCTAGATTTAGAGATTTATAACAACTTAGCCAAATGTGGCCTATTGACTATCAAATGTAACCCTTATCGTGGGGAATCCAAATATAAAATTTGGTTGAAAACAAACGGGCAGAAGTCCATCAATTTACGTCTTGAAGCTCTAAGCACTAAAATCCCCCTTCTGATTTCAATTTTAGGAAAGTAGTCAATGAAAATATCTTGGCTTGCTATATATAGACAAAATTTCCAAAAATTATGTTTACCTCCCCACGAGTTTTCCAAAACTCCTAGTTACACCTCAAAACATCTTACACGTCTAATTCATTACTTCACGAGTGACAGCTATAAATTATAAAAGTTTTCGACTACGTTTCGTCTGTCACCGTAATTACGTTCTGAAAACTATTTCTGTGGAATTTCTAGATAACCTACCTTTTATGTAACTTATCACATTGGTTATCTCTAATTCGTTCTAATTGATCTCTAATAAGATCAAACTATCAGGAAAGTACTCAAAACAGGCATATTGCACTATTCACATAATCCAGATAAAATCAAATAATATTTAGTCACATAAATGCCATTTAAATCGGGTTAATGTAATATGAAGTACCAAGTACCATGTTCCTGTGTCTTCACTAACACCTTAGCATTGACCTACAATCAACCTCACCTCATATTATTAATAAACATTAATAATCTCAACATCTCCATTATACATGTTAAAAATAATGAAATTCTAGAACTGGTGTGACATAATGAGGAAGACAATGATGAAATTTATGAAATCTCTCTCATTGACTCTTTGGTGCAAGATTTTTTTGATGTTGCTAGCGATACAAATGTTAATGAATCTTGCATCATCCCTTCTCTTGCTCATTCATTTATCCTTGATGATAATGTAGCTAGTTTTGAACATGTTGAAAAATGTTTAGTTATTGATAATGTCGTTGTCAAGTGTAATCATAAATTTGAGAGAAAGATGGAGATGAATGAGGAGGAAATAGAAGTTGAGGAAGAGATCAAAGAGGCCATGTGGACCTCTAACTTTGAGAGGCTACCCCTGAGGGATAGTTTTTCTCTCCTGTCCAATGTTGTCACTCCATAACTTGAGCTCAAATGTTACCAGGCGAGCTCAAGTATGCCTTTTTGGGAGAGAATAATAGCTTCTTGGTGGTTGTCTTCACAACTTGACCCTTGTTAAGAAGTGAAATTAATGAAAATTTTGAAGGAACATAAGAGTTCCCTTGGGTGGTGCATTGCCAATTTGAAGGGAATTTTTCCTACCATTTGCACCCATAGGATATATATGGAGGAGGATGCCAAACCGCCTAAACAAATGCAAAGATGGCTGAATCCTAAGATGAAGGAAGTGGTGATGACCGAGGTCATCAAGTTATTGAATAATGGGATTATCTATCCCATTTTCGATAGCAAGTTGGTGATTCTAACCCAATTGGTTCCCAAGAAGTCAGGAATCATGGTTATGAAAATTAAGAATGGTGAGTTGGTTCATACTCGGACTACTACGGGTTGGAGAGTATGCATAGACTATAGGAAGTTGAACAGAATCACAAGAAAGGACCACTTTCCCTTGCCCTTCCTATATCAAGTCTTAGAGAGATTAGCCGGGCATAAGCACTATTATTTCCTTGATGGTTACTCGGGGCACAATCAAATTAAAATAGGCCCTGAGGATCAAGAGAAGACCACTTTTACATGCCCCTATGGCACGTTTGCCTATAGGAGGATGCCGTTTGGGCCTTATAATGCACCAGCGACTTTTTAATGATTCATGCTTAGCATCTTTAGTGACATGGTTGAGAAGCTCTTAGAAGTCCTCATGGATGACTTTAGTGTGTTCAGCGACTCATTCAATGAGTGCCTTGAGATCCTTGACAAAGTTCTCAAGAGATGCATAGAAAAGCGCCTCATGCTTAATTGGGAGAAGTGTTACTTCATAGTGACATAAGGCATCATTTTGGGCCACATAGTGTCTAGTGAGGGCATTGTAGACACCCCATTTTGTCGGCTATCAGATTTAGGAGACCCATAGCTTGGTGGTTCACAATGATCGTAAAAGACTCAAAAGGACTCTCGGAAGTCAGCTCTATCTCTCAGAATGCTCAGAATGACCAAAATGCCCCTAAAAGCCCGAAAACTCCCAGATTTAGTCCCAAAGTTCTGAAAACATGCTATCTCATAAGAAAAGCAATAAAATGAGTTTCTAAGAGGAATCGGATGAAATCGTCAGCTCCCAGAGACCCCCGGAAGTCCCGGAAGTTCCCGAAAAGTCCCCGTTGACCGGTTTGACCAAGGTTTGACCAGGTTTGACCGAGATTTGACCAGATTTGACCGAAGTTTGACCAAGTTTGACCGAAATTGTCCAAATTCACCGGAATCATTAGAAAAGTATTAAAATAAGTTTTAAAAGAGAATCGAGCGAAAACGTCGGCTCCTGGGAGCTCCCAGAGGTTCCCAGAACTTCCCGGGAATCCTAGGCTTGACCAGTTTGACCAAGATTTGACTTTGGAATCGGGGCACTGAAACAATTTTCAAATATTTTTCATGGATACTAGAGGTCAATAGCTTTCCAACGGTATATCGCACATAATTTCTGGATTTAAAACGAATTTATTATGAATTTCCAAAGGCGAAAAAGGCGATCAAATCGGCTTTTATCGCGAATACCGCAAAACTTTTCAAAGTGACCTATCCCCGAACTATTTTTTATGTAAAGTAGACTCCATTACCTTTCCAACGGTATATCACAACCTCAATTTGGAGTTCGTATGCATTTTCTGTGAATTTCGGACAAAATAGGGCCTTTTCGCGAATACCGGAACTTCGGGGGGCCTAAACAGCATTATCCAGACGAAGGGAGGAGCAGTGCCGCCGCGGCACTGGCCCACTGCCGCCGCGGCAGTGGCCCAGTGCCGCCGCGGCACTCCCCTCCAGAACAGTCCATTTTTGTAATTAAGTTTGTGGTCCCATTTTGATTAATTAAAAGCCAAAACGACATAGTTTTATGATTTCAGATGTTTGGAGCCAATGGGAGTACTTTCTAAATCCCAAAAAGCACCCCAAGTTGGCCTATATAAGCACCCCATTACTCCTCATTTAGGGGGGTCAAATGCAAGTTTAGAGAAAGTTTGGGAGAGAAAGTGTAGAGATAAGGTTAGAGTGGAGAGAAAAGAAGCTTTCTTCTTCGATTTTTCAAAACAAAAGTGAGTTCTAACTTTGTTTTTACTTCATTACTTCCATTTACTTCAACATTCAATACTCCCAACCACCATTTTAGTGAACATTCAAGAGTGTGGAAGCTTCTTCCATGTCTAGTGTCATTACATATGAGTGATACACCAATCTACAAGTCTCTTGCTTCATGAATATCATCTATTGATTATCATTTACTTGCTTGTTTATTTATTGTTCATCTCTTCTCATCCTATTTCTTTTTATTTTCTTTATTTACTTACTAGTTCATCATCATCTAAGTGATGACATGAAGTTTGGGGTGAGTGAATCCTCATGGATAGTAGCTCTTGACCTCAAAAACATGTTTGATAGATGATGACCATAACCTCAATACTTCCAAGGTATCTTTGGAATGTATTGAAGTTATGTCTAAAAACAAAATAAATCTTTCCAACAATCTTGGAGGTTCTTAAATGATGAGTTTGATGTAGGTATTCTAAGTGGCTATGATCCTTATTGAGTGTTGAAAACATGTTTTCAAAACATCTATTTCAAAACCCCTCTCAATCCCTCTCATTTGGTTTCAAGAAACTAAACTTTGTTTTCTCCAAAATCTTCAAAACAATGAGTCAAAACAGTGAGTGAGTTGAGTTCAAAGATTTTTCTAGAACACAATACTCAACATATGGATACAAGGCCACTTGGAAAGTCTTCCTAACTCATTGTAGAACACCCATGATTTTTGGTTTGACTTGGAAGTACTTGGAAATGGTCCATTTGGGTCCCAACATTCCTTCCAAACATTCTGTTTTTGCTATCACAGCAGCTAGGTCAACTTACGACCTCTTTTCCAGAAAACCTTTCCAAAAGGGGTGGTCCTAACTTATTTTTCCCTTAAAATGAAATGTCTTAGGGAACTTGCTGTATAAAATGGGCCTCTAGATCATTCTTTTTCATTTTCTAAGATTTTCTAACATTTCAGTCGACAGTACAAACTCTGTTTCTGAGTGACCTCTATTGTTTATATAATTTCTCTCAATCTGTGATAGATATTCAAGATTGGCCTTTTGGGTTGTGTTCTAGACACAATAAGGAACATCTCCATAAAAAATCATGCATTGAAAACATTCCTAACCCCTCTTTTCAAATTCCAAAAGATCATGCTACTGTTCTGTCCACTATTCACAGCAAGTACATTTCAACTTTCATTCTTTGTTTTGATGCTCATATGCATTCCAAATTAGTTCATATCTTAGGAAGTGGTCCATACTACATTTGTACACATCCCATGTTAATTTCATTCATTCATTCATGCACATTTTAGACTTCTAAGTCATTCTAGGAATCCATGTACACAAAAACACACTACAACCTTTGCACATTTTAGATACATACATTGCATTCATGCAAGATTTGGGGTTTTTGTAACTCTTAATCTAAGGAGAATATAAGGAATGAACTCGATCACCCGTTCATGCTTCCCCTTGATCTAATCATCCTTTCTCATCCGTCCCGGGGATTGAGAGATCTTCTTTTTCTCAAAGATTAACATGCATCATTCTAGCCTTGCTAAGCATATTTTGATTTCTTTGATTATTTGTTTCAAGAACAATTCATGTCCCCTTTAGATTAGGAAAACTTGATTAATTGATATATGATTAGACGATTTTTTCCTAGGTTTATTTGTGTGATCTTTCACTTCACATTGTGTGATATTTGGCTTAGATCTTATGAATGATATCTTATCTTTAGATCTTTCATTTCAAGTTTCTTATGTGATGTAATATACTATCGTAGTATTATTTGTCGAACCATACATAGTATAAGATGATTATTTGGATGCTAATTGAGGCCCGTCAAAAGACGGGGCGAGTTGAGGGTGTTTTAGTCGCGACAAAGGCTCCTTCCTCTCTCGTACCAAAACCCCGAACCAAGTTCTTTGGTTATGAAGGGCCGGTGCCCTTATCCGCTTGGGTGAGTCAAAATTAGGTTTCTTGGTTCCTTAAAGACCAAGTGGCGACTCTGTATCTGTTTTCAACAGACCTTTCATTTTCTTTCCTTGATTCAAATCAATTTCAAAGCAATCTCGAACAAGAGAAGTGGTCCGATTCCGCGTGTCCACAATCTGGCGACTCTGCTGGGGATTTTTATTTTAAAAAACAAAATAATATAGAGGTTTGACTCATAAGAAGCATCCTTAAAATCATCTTTTTACTGTGTTTGGTTCACCGCATTGCACTCTTGCATTTCCCCCTCCGACTGTGTCTGAAACGCGGCGCTGACATTGTTCAGGTCTTGCTGTGCCAGGGCACAAGTCACCGTTGATACTGTACCTTCCAAGGTATATCAAAAAGAGTAAAAACCTCCGTACTGTCTCCCTGACGGTATATTGGAACTCTCGTCAACGGACCCTCTTTGACTAAACCCAGCCTTTGCATATAGATTCCTGTAGAACCTTTCATAGGACTGTTCATTTATCTTTTCAGATAGGACAATGTGATATAACTGTTGTATGCCCTGACGGGATTACCTGCGCGGTGTAGACGCTTATGTGGCATGAGGCAGAACTTCTTTCTTATGATTCCCAAGGCAATCACTTACATGTGACCACATTGAGTGACCTGCCTAGGCACCATGGTAAGGAAGTCTGCTCCATGTTCACAAAGATATACACCGCAAGCCTTGTTTGTTGGTCCTAGGACATAGGAGTATGAAAACTAGCTAGACAGTATGATCACCATCATAACCTGTTTCTCCCAGAAACTCTGTCCAGATATCCCAGATATAACCATATTGTCTAGTTTCTCCTAGAAACTCTGTCCAGATATCCCAGATATAACCATATTATCCAGTTCTCCTAGAAACTCTATCCAGATATCCCAGATACACCCATATTAACCAATTTTTCCCAGAAACTCTGTCCAGATATCCCAGATATAACCAAAATTAATCAGTTTTTCCCAAAAAAAAAAAAAAAAAAAAAACTCTGTCTAAATCTCCCTGATTTCCCAGATATACCAGTTTCTCCCAAAAACTCTGTCCTATCTCCTAGAAACTCTATCCAAATTTCCTAGAAATATCCAAAGTACCTGTTTTCCCAGAAGCTCTGCCCAAATCTCCCAGATTCTCCAAAAATCCAACATCTCTGCCCAAATCACCCAGAAATGCCCAGATATACTTGTTTCCCCTGGAAACTCTATCCATATTTCTCAGAAATACCCAAAATACCAGTTTCTCCTAGAAGCTCAGTCCAAATCAACCAGAAATCCTTTTTTCTCCTAGAAACTCAAATGACTTCTAGAAATTTCTCCGAATCTTCCAAACCCATGTTTCTCCCAGAAACTCTATCCGAAATTCCCAAAGTATCCCGGAAATCCCTGTTATCCCTTGGTGATCATACTGGAAAGTAAGGTTAGCACACTCTGTATGGCTAGGACCTTATTTGTTTAACTTCTATCTGTTAGAAGTAGGGGCATCATATAGATTAGGGCTTGCATCTGCATGCTTGTCTCATGTGCATGCACCATTCTCATCAGTCTGCGCACACTATCTCAGTCAGTCTGTACATAAGTCAGTCCATCTTCCTTAACCTCACTGTCATTGTCTCTCTAGTCATCACTATCAGAATCTGATACACTCCTCTCGAATCTATAGGTCATTGTAGATTCCCAAAATCAGCCACTGAGATCCCCATCCTGGGTCAGAAGTTCGAGCAGTCATTTGGTTAGAATCAGTCCGCCGAGAAAATTCAACATGAATCAGGAAACTTTGGAAGCCAAGGTCACTGAATTAATAAATCAACAGTCAGATCGGCTGACTCAAGTCCTGAAATTTATGGAAGAGTTCCGACAACAGCAACCACAGTACCCACCTAGGTTCCCACCACCACAAGGGTTCATGCCACCACTACCGCCTAGATTTGGACCGCCTCCCGAGAACAATGGGGAAGAAGAACAGTTTCAAGAGGTCCCGCCGCCTGTATATGAGAAAAAGCTCCAAGAGAAAATGGACAAGGTCGACAAGCTTGAGAACATACTAAGGAAGAGTAAGGGAGTCGACGATTACATGTTAGATCTGGAAGGATTGTTTGAGCCCAACAAGGTGAGGCTACCCGAGAACTTCAAGATGCCTGAAATCGACCGTTTTGATGGAACTGGAAATCCGAAGAGCCACGTGAAGTTTTGTATGAGCATTTTCCAGTCAATGGGCTGCACCCATGAGCACATAGCTATGCTGTTCCCTCAAACCCTCCAGAAAGCCGCACTATCCTGGTTCCTAACCCTTGAAACTTCCAAGACCCGAGTTTGGGAAGATGTTGCTAGAACTTTCATTGATCATTACTCCTACAACCAAGAGCTTGATGTCACCATCCGAGATCTGGAATCTACCAGGCAAAATTTCAATGAGTCCTTCGCTGCATTCTTGAGCAGATGGAGGAATAAAGTAGCCCAAATGATCCACAGGCCTGCTGAGAAAGAGCAAGTACGTATGCTGGTCAGGAACCTGCAACCGGTATACCATGAAAAACTATTCTACCAATCCATCTCAACATTTGAAGAGTTGTTTGAGGTTGGGACTAGAATCGAGGATGCTATCTGTGAAGGCAAGATCAATGGAGCTGGGTCACTGAAAAAGGAGAAGAGACCCCATACCTTTGGTGAAGATCAAGAGAGCCTAGATGTCAATGCCTTAAGCCCATCATCAAGCCAAAATGACTGCAGTAAGAGGCACAAGAAAGGAAACCAAAGAGTCTTCACACCACTTGACATGAGCTTATCCTCCGCTCTCAATCAGCTTGTTCAAAAGGGCCACCTTGTACCTTTGGAGCCCAGTAAGCCTCCTAATCACCCACCTCCTGGGTTCAATGAATCCAAGTATTGTGATTACCACCAAGACCAAGGCCATGAGACCGACAACTGTAAGAGGCTCCGTCACTCAATTCAGGATCTCTTAGATGATGCGCCGCACCCCAATCCAATTCACTACCTCGGTCTGGACCAACCCATGACCTATCCATTTCAATGATCCCCTTCGCTGAGGACCATGAATGTTGAACCTGTGCCGGTGAAGCGATGGTGTTTGGAACTTTTGCTATCAAAACAAATGAGGATGCTCTTTTAAAAAAAGAATAAGCGAGTCACTGTGACATTCCATTTGAGACCGGGTCGAGTCCAGTCAAGTCTGTTGTGTGTTTGTCTATTTCAAGTTTAGTCTTGTGATCGAGTCTGTCTGTCACCGAGTTGTTAATGAGTCTGTAATCCTTCTCTACTGATGGAATGAAGTCTCATTTTGCCTAATCTGATGTGCCTAGTCATAGATGCATGAATCACTAGACTGAAGTGTCACTTTTCAAATTACCATGGATATTACTCTGGTAATAATTTTTCTACGACAAAACAAAAAGAATCCTGAAAGGTTAAAATCAATTTCACGCTGACACTGATGAAGAGCTGGAATTGAATAGTCTTACTTTAAGAATTTAAAGATTCTCTTGCCTCAATCTTGAAAAGACATGCTTGGAACTGACTTGGGGCTTGCCCAACACCCTTTCCACCATTCCTATCATTTCAAAGCCTTGGGCCCAACCCAATTGATAGCCATGCGAACCTGTGCGGACTTGGTCCTTGATAGGTAGCCAAACATTTCAGTGAGTTTCATCTCCACTTTCAAAAAAAAAAAAAAAAAAAAAAGAAAAAGAACAAAAAAGAGCTCGCTAGGTTGAAAACCCGAGAAGGCACCTAGGCAAAAGTTAGAGCTGAAAAAGGTGTTGATTTCCAAAATCTGACCCTAGCTAGTCAAAATGTTAGAGAAAATTTTTTGATGAAACAAATGAGAGAATCATACGCTTCAAGATACATCTTAAGAACGTGCCAAGAACACAATTCAAAAGGCACGGAATGACCACAAATAAATTCCGAGAGCTGACATGCACATTCTGGAATTCTGAGATTGCAATTGAAAGATCTCACAAGAATTGACTACATTAAAAAGCAAAATTGACTAGCTAGGCGAAAGTGAAAAGGATCAATCCTCAAAACAAAACAAAAAGAAAAAGAAAAAGAAAAGAAAGGGAGATTGAAACTAAATCCTTTATTCAAAGCTACCATAAGTGGCTCAAGTTTGAACTTCTTTGACGATTGGTTTGAAAATCCCTCATACCTCAAACCCCTTAATTCAAGCCTTGCCTTGAACTACGCTCGACCTGATTCCCACTCGGGGATACGTAGGCAACCACATCGGTTCGGTCAACACCATCATAATCAAACCAATTTCCTTCAAGCCTTGCCTTGAACTACGCTCGACCTGATTCCCACTCGGGGATACGTAGGCAACCACATCGGTTCGGTCAACACCATCATAATCAAACCAATTTCCTTCAAGCCTTGCCTTGAACTACGCTTGACCTGATTCCCACTCGGGGATACGTAGGCAACCACAACGGTTCGGTCGCCCCACCTACTTAAAAATCAACCCGCTTCTTTCCGACCATGGCCCGAACTACGTTGGACCTGATCTCCACTTGGGGGTACGTAGGCAGACTTTTAAAAAAAAAGAAAAAAAGAAGGATGGCTCGCTAGGTCGAAAATCCGAAAGGACGCCTAGGCAAAAATTAGAGTTAAATCCAAGGTGAGCAATAACAAAAGAGAGAAAAGAGCTCGTTAGGTCACCTCACTGGTGCCTAGGCAAAAGTTATGAGCATTTGAGAGATTAAAGTCACGGTCCATGCCTCAAGCCAGAAAATCACCTTCCACACTAGGGGCAAACTTTGGCTACCCACCTCGTTTGCCTGACTTTTACTATCTGCCCTTTATACAAGGGGCAAACTTCGGTCACCTACCTCGTTTTCCCAAAACCTCCAATAAACCATCATCCAAAATAGGGGCAAACTTCAGTCACCCACCTCGTTTGCTTATGAATCCCACTTTGTACGCCTCAAACTAGGGGCAAACTCCGTTTGCCTGACACAATCCCTTCACACCGAGGGCCAGTTTTCAAGTTACCAAGTTGTTTTGAAAATTTTGAAATAGAGCATCTTTTACTCTAAAAGCTAAGGCACTAATTCAAAGCACTTCCTGGGAGAAGTAGAAAATTGACTAGATCACTAAGGAGGAATTTTCAAAAATCAGATTTATCAGCAAAGTGCTACCATGTTGAGATGAGGGGTGAACACCAAAAGAGAAATGGTACATCGTTTATGACAAAAGCACATCAAGTTTTGACAAGACGAGCTTGTTTCATTTTGGTGTCAAATGTGTCGTCCTCGTGCGTCAATGTCTGTCAAGTTTTTGAGTCTGTTGTAGTCTCAAATGTGTAAGTCAATAGTGACTAATAAAATTTTCAAATCAAGTTATAAAGAGCATGCCAATACAAGCAGGAGTACCAAACATCATTACTGCACCAGACAAGGCGTCAGCATCAGAAGCGTCCAAACTTGGGGAGAATTTCATCCATTTCCAAACCGTCAAAAGTTAACCATCTTCGTTCATGCAACATAAGTCCATGAGTGGCTGTTGATGATCTTCCTTCGTCCTAGCAACATAAGTCCATGAGTGGCGGTTGACCATCTTTCTTCGATCATGCAACATAAGTCCATGAGTGGCTGTTGACGATCTTCCTTCGTTCATGCAACATAAGTCCATGAGTGGCTGTTGATCTTTCATCTTTCTTCATGCAACATAAGTCCATGAGTGGCTGTTGATGATTTTCCTTTCTCCTTGCAACATAAGTCCATGAGTGGCTGTTGATCTTTCATCTTTCTTCATGCAACATAAGTCCATGAGTGGCTATTGATGATCTTCCTTTCTCCTAGCAACATAAGTCCATGAGTGGCTGTTGATCTTTCTTCATGCAACATAAGTCCATGAGTGGCTGTTGATGATCTTCCTTTGTTCATGCAACATAAGTCCATGAGTGGCTGTTGATGATCTTCCTTTCTCCTAGCAACATAAGTCCATGACTGGTTGTTGATCTTTCTTCATGCAACATAAGTCCATGAGTGGCTGTTGATGATCTTCCTTTGTTCATGCAACATAAGTCCATGAGTGGCTGTTGATGATCTTCCTTTCTCCTAGCAACATAAGTCCATGAGTGGCTGTTGATCTTTCATTTTTCTTCATGCAACATAAGTCCATGAGTGGCTGTTGATGACCTTCTTTCATCCTAAAGCAACATAAGTCCATCGCTCTGCTCTTTCAAAATCAAAAACCTTAACTGTCGCAGGCCATCTCCGTATTCCTCATCACAAATTGAATGATACCTTGACTCCCATTTAAAGGACGTATTTCCTTCTTCCTAGCGGAGTACATTATCCTTCAGCTCCCGGAGGCCCTGACCGGCCCCCTTTGGATTGAGCGCCAAAAGAGATTCTCCGAGAACCCTACATCATCCCCCGAGGACAGAAACCGATAGATATCAGCTCCCGAAGGCCCTAACCGGCTCTTTTGGATTGAGCATTACAAAATCTGACCAACTACGAGAGATTCAGAGATGGATCCTGGTTTTAGGTCAAGAATTGAAGAGAGATTCTCAGAGAGTCCCCTACCATCCTAGTAGAAGATAACAGAAGTTCGAACCGATTCTCCGGACTTGTCATCATAAGGATCGGCCAAAACATGACCCGCAGTCAAATCACCCCGATTCCCTTGGCAAGCACTATCCATTCACAATTCAAGGATCCGTGTCCACTGATCATCATGAGCTTTCTCATCTGTCCATTTTTATCACAAAATCCCTCGGTCACCTTTGGCTGTCGTCTGCTAAACAAAGCACATCTGATCTGCCTCACTCGTTTGCAAAGCGCACTTCCCAAGTTTCAAAAGTTTTGCCCCCAGACCCTGAGCCTCCTAAGCCTTGGTGTCCTTATCCGAGTCATCCACCACATCACAGTCACAAATACTAACACAACACCAGTGGCGCACCCCACAGCACCTGCTCATACTAGGGTAATAACACTAGGCATGATAGGACTCATGACACAATTCATATCACATCCATGTATTGCATATCATCCTCATAGCATAGCATCCGCATGTCTTGTTGTGCATGTGTGATTTGTTCCTTTGTGCCCTGAACTACGTCCTGGTCTGATTCTCCTTGGGATACGTAGGCAGCTCACGCAGAGCACGACCAGCACTGACCTCAGCATCTTTTTTTCATCATTGCATCTTTTGCAACGTTTTTATCATAAATCTATAGCCTCCAAAAAGTCCTGTCTCTTCAAAGCTTTGGCACTCGCTTGCGACATGCGTTACCTCGCAAGTTCATGCCAAAGAGGGGCAAACTGTAGACACCCCATTTTGTCGGCTATCAGATTTAGGAGACCCATAGCTTGGTGGTTCACAATGATCGTAAAAGACTCAAAAGGACTCTCGGAAGTCAGCTCTATCTCTCAGAATGCTCAGAATGACCAAAATGCCCCTAAAAGCCCGAAAACTCCCAGATTTAGTCCCAAAGTTCTGAAAACATGCTATGTCATAAGAAAAGCAATAAAATGAGTTTCTAAGAGGAATCGGATGAAATCGTCAGCTCCCAGAGACCCCCGGAAGTCCTGGAAGTTCCCGAAAAGTCCCCGTTGACCGGTTTGACCAAGGTTTGACCAGGTTTGACCGAGATTTGACCAGATTTGACCGAAGTTTGACTGAAATTGTCCAAATTCACCGGAATCATTAGAAAAGTATTAAAATAAGTTTTAAAAGAGAATCGAGCGAAAACGTCGGCTCCTGGGAGCTCCCAGAGGTTCCCAGAACTTCCCGGGAATCATAGGCTTGACCAGTTTGACCAAGATTTGACTTTGGAATCGGGGCACCGAAACAATTTTCAAATATTTTTCATGGATACTAGAGGTCAATAGCTTTCCAACGGTATATCGCACATAATTTTTGGATTTAAAACGAATTTATTATGAATTTCCAAAGGCGAAAAAGGCGATCAAATCGGCTTTTATCGCGAATACCGCAAAACTTTTCAAAGTGACCTATCCCCGAACTATTTTTTATGTAAAGTAGACTCCATTACCTTTCCAACGGTATATCACAACCTCAATTTGGAGTTCGTATGCATTTTCTGTGAATTTCGGACAAAATAAGGCCTTTTCGCGAATACCGGAACTTCGGGGGGCCTAAGCAGTATTATCCAGACGAAGGGAGGAGCAGTGCCGCCGCGGCACTCCCCTCCAGAACAGTTCATTTTTGTAATTAAGTTTGTGGTCCCATTTTGATTAATTAAAAGCCAAAACGACATAGTTTTATGATTTCAGATGTTTGGAGCCAATGGGAGTACTTTCTAAATCCCAAAAAACACCCAAGTTGGCCTATATAAGCACCCCATTACTCCTCATTTAGGGGGGTCAAATGCAAGTTTAGAGAAAGTTTGGGAGAGAAAGTGTAGAGATAAGGTTAGAGTGGAGAGAAAAGAAGCTTTCTTCTTTGATTTTTCAAAACAAAAGTGAGTTCTAACTTTGTTTTTACTTCATTACTTCCATTTACTTCAACATTCAATACTCCCAACCACCATTTTAGTGAGCATTCAAGAGTGTGGAAGCTTCTTCCATGTCTAGTGTCATTACATATGAGTGATACACCAATCTACAAGTCTCTTGCTTCATGAATATCATCTATTGATTATCATTTACTTGCTTGTTTATTTATTGTTCATCTCTTCTCATCCTATTTCTTTTTATTTTCTTTATTTACTTACTAGTTCATCATCATCTAAGTGATGACATGAAGTTTGGGGTGAGTGAATCCTCATGGATAGTAGCTCTTGACCTCAAAAACATGTTTGATAGATGATGACCATAACCTCAATACTTCCAAGGTATCTTTGGAATGTATTGAAGTTATGTCTAAAAACAAAATAAATCTTTCCAACAATCTTGGAGGTTCTTAAATGATGAGTTTGATGTAGGTATTCTAAGTGGCTATGATCCTTATTGAGTGTTGAAAACATGTTTTCAAAACATCTATTTCAAAACCCCTCTCAATCCCTCTCATTTGGTTTCAAGAAACTAAACTTTGTTTTCTCCAAAATCTTCAAAACAATGAGTCAAAACAGTGAGTGAGTTGAGTTCAAAGATTTTTCTAGAACACAATACTCAACATATGGATACAAGACCACTTGGAAAGTCTTCCTAACTCATTGTAGAACACCCATGATTTTTGGTTTGACTTGGAAGTACTTGGAAATGGTCCATTTGGGTCCCAACATTCCTTCCAAACATTCTGTTTTTGCTATCACAGCAGCTAGGTCAACTTACGACCTCTTTTCCAGAAAACTTTTCCAAAAGGGGTGGTCCTAACTTATTTTTCCCTTAAAATTAAATGTCTTAGGGAACTTTATGTATAAAATAGGCCTCTAGATCATTCTTTTTCATTTTCTAAGATTTTCTAACATTTCAGTCGACAGTACAAACTCTGTTTCTGAGTGACCTCTATTGTTTATATAATTTCTCTCAATCTGTGATAGATATTCAATATTGGCCTTTTGGGTTGTGTTCTAGACACAATAAGGAACATCTCCATAAAAAATCATGCATTGAAAACATTCCTAACCCCTCTTTTCAAATTCCAAAAGATCATGCTACTGTTCTGTCCACTATTCACAGCAAGTACATTTCAACTTTCATTCTTTGTTTTGATGCTCATATGCATTCCAAATTAGTTCATATCTTAGGAAGTGGTCCATACTACATTTGTACACATCCCATGTTAATTTCATTCATTCATTCATGCACATTTTAGACTTCTAAGTCATTCTAGGAATCCATGTACACAAAAACACACTACAACCTTTGCACATTTTAGATACATACATTGCATTCATGCGAGATTTGGGGTTTTTGTAACTCTTAATCTAAGGAGAATATAAGGAATGAACTTGATCACCCGTTCATGCTTCCCCTTGATCTAATCATCCTTTCTCATCCGTCCCGGGGATTGAGAGATCTTCTTTTTCTCAAAGATTAACATGCATCATTCTAGCCTTGCTAAGCATATTTTGATTTCTTTGATTATTTGTTTCAAGAACAATTCATGTCCCCTTTAGATTAGGAAAACTTGATTAATTGATATATGATTAGACGATTTTTTCCTAGGTTTATTTGTGTGATCTTTCACTTCGCATTGTGTGATATTTGGCTTAGATCTTATGAATGATGTCTTATCTTTAGATCTTTCATTTCAAGTTTCTTATGTGATGTAATATACTATCGTAGTATTATTTGTCGAACCATACATAGTATAAGATGATTATTTGGATGCTAATTGAGGCCCGTCAAAAGACGGGGCGAGTTGAGGGTGTTTTAGTCGCGACAAAGGCTCCTTCCTCTCTCGTACCAAAACCCCGAACCAAGTTCTTTGGTTATGAAGGGCCGGTGCCCTTATCCGCTTGGGTGAGTCAAAATTAGGTTTCTTGGTTCCTTAAAGACCAAGTGGCGACTCTGTATCTGTTTTCAACAGACCTTTCATTTTCTTTCCTTGATTCAAATCAATTTCAAAGCAATCTCGAACAAGAGAAGTGGTCCGATTCCGCGTGTCCACAGGCATGTAAATAGATAAGGCCAAAATTGATGTCATCTCCAATCTTTCGCCCCTAAAACCTCTTAAGGACATAAGGTCGATCCTAGGTCATGTGAGTTTCTACCGATGTTTTATTAAGGAATTTAGCACTATTTCTTGACCCATGTGCAAACTTCTCGCTAAGGATATTGCTTTTGAGTGGACCCAAGAGTGCCAAGAGGCATTTGATAAGCTTAAGAGGCACTTACTACCGTACCCATTATGCAAGCTCCCGATTGGAGCCTTCTTTTTGAGTTTATGTACGATGTAAGTGACTATGCCGTTGGGGCCGTATTGGGGCAAAGGAAAGATAACAAGCCCCACGTTATTTACTGACCATAGTTTTTGCCTTAGAGAAATTCCGGTCATATATATATGATAGGATCTCCGATCATTTATTTTACTGACCATGCCGCCCTCAAGCATCTTCTTTCCAAGAAAGATGCTAAGTCCCAGCTAATTTGATGGTTCCTTCTCCTATAAGAATTTGACCTCTCAATCAAAGATAAAAAGGGGGTTGAGAATGTGGCTGTCGATCACTTGTCACGGTTGACATTTGAACATGATCATATCGACCCCATACTTATTCAAGAGTATTTCTCAGACAAGCAATTGCTCAATGTTTCAACCCTCTCCGTGGTATGCCGATGTGATAAAAGTCCTTGTCACTGGCCAACTACCACAAGATTAGTCCACCCAAGATAGGGAAAGGTTGATGACCATGGCACGATCATTCTTCTTTGATGATCCATATGTCTTCAAGTATTATGCTGATAAAATCATTAGGCATTGTGTCCCTAACGATGAAATTCCTAGTATATTGTCATTTTGTCACGACCAAGCTTGTGATGGTCATTTTTCTTTATAAAAGAAGGCATTCAAAGTGCTTTATAGTGGCTTTTATTGGCCAACTCTTTTTAAAGATACTCATGCTTATTGCAAAGTGTGTGCCAGGTGTCAACTCCTAGGAAAAGTCATACGGAGGAACATGATGCCTCTATAGTCCATTCTCATTCTTAAAGTTTTTGATTGTTGGGGTATTATTGATTTCATGGGTCTTTTTGCCTAAATCCAACCAGTACGAATACATTTTGATGGCGGTCGGTTACTTCTCTAAGTGGGTTGAAGCTATACTGTCTAGGACCAATGACCACAAAGTGGTCTTCAAATTCCTTAGAGAACACCTTTTGTCCCAATTTAGCAGTCCCAAAACCATTATTAGTGATCAAGGGGTGCACTTTTGCAATTCTCCTTTTGCTCGTTTAATGGAGCAATATGACGTAACCCATAAAGTCTTAACAGCTTACCATCCCCAAACCAATCGCCAAGTTAAATTGGCTAGTAGGGAAATTAGGGGAATTCTCGAAAAGACGGTTGATCCATCTAATAAGAAAGATTGGTCTTCAAGGTTATCCGATGCGCTTTGGGCGTACCGGACAGCTTACAAGATAAATTTAGAAATGTCCCCCTATCATTTGGTTTACAGGAAGACTTGTCATTTGCATGTTGAACTTGAACACTGAAATAATTAAGAAGCTCAATTTTGATATTGACGAGAGTGGTGAGAAGAGGAAACTCCAACTTGATGAGTTAGATGAAATTCGGGGTAAACTCTATGAGAGTTCGAAAGTTTATAAAGCACAAGTCAAAGCTTTTTATGATAACCAGATTGTTCTAAAGCAATTTGTAGTTGGAAACAAGGTACTTTTGTACGATTCACAGCAACATTTATTTTTGGGTAAGCTACAATCCCATTGGATTGGTCCTTAGATCGTGCATTAAGTATATAATCATGGAGCCATTGAGATTAAATATCCCATGAATAGGACAATTTCCAAGGTCAATGGGCAACGACTCAAGCCTTTTCTCGAAGGATTTTACACTGAGTTAGTGTCGATCCCTTTGGAGACCCCAATGTTGGGGTTGAGTAGGCTCTCGTGAGCTATACTCCCATTTTTGTATGTGACACGCGAATATTCTTGTGTGCTCTTGTGCAATACCCAAGTGTAGGTAGACGTGCAAGTAGTAACTGGTAAGACCAAGTCGATCCCACAGGGAAGGTGTTGACCTATTAACTTAGACTAAACTCAAAAGAAAGGAAAAAAAATTCAATAAGATTTAATAATGGTGCAGAACACAAAGTTCCACAAACTAAGACTACTAACGAAAGCAATTTGAATTAAACTAAATAACTAAATAGCTAACTAAAGCAATATTTCAAAACAGAATTTTTTCTGAATAAAAGAAGTGTCGGGATCACACAAATCCACTGTGACCCAGCCATCTACCATGCAGTTACATTGAAGCACTAAGGAGTACATTACCTACAGTATGCCGTATTTCTCTTAAAATAAAGAATCCATAGCCCTTTCATGTCCGGGACTATATCATCACAGTTAACTTAAAACACGTGAAAGCGGTTTAATTCAATAGTTAAGACTCGCACCTACAATGGTGTTAGCATTGAAGGTGGTTTGCGAAATATATTGAAAGAAATTGCCTTAGGGCCTTGATTTTAGAAACTGTTTTGACAAACTGAGCATTTAGGGACAATATGATAACAAATCTCAAAAACAAAAGGTCCTGAAATACTATAAGGAACATCCTCAAGAATCAGATCGTTCGATCGATCGACGATCGTTCGATCGATCGAAAGCCTTCATCCCTCAATCGATCGAAATGTCCTTCGATCGCTTGACTATCTCTGGTTCGATCGATCGAACTACCTCCGATCGATCGAACACATGATTTATTATGCTGCATGGCAGAGGCTAGAGATCACTATTTCATTGTGTTCTCCCAACCCTAAGACAACTCAGACATCGTCTGGAGTGTCACAGGCTAGTTTTTATCATATGAAAACATTAAGGCTTTGTTTGGATGTGAGTTTTGCATGAAAACTATGAGAACTAATGATATAAACTTGTCTAACATGCAATACTACTAAGTGAACGAGTTACACTATTCTAAACTAAGTGCAGAATATAATTAAACAGTGGAGAAGTAACCTGGAACGAAGAACTTTATCAAATCTTAGAGTAATCAAGCTATATAAACCAAGAATCAATGGAAACCTACAAAACACCAAGAAAAACTGTCCTCTCTCTCTCTAAAACTGATAAAAAGCAAAAGTTGGGCGTCCTTTGGGACGTATACAATGCTCATATATATAGAAAACCTAAAGGCTAGGGTTACAATTCCGCAACTGCTGCGTACGCGAAAGTTTCTGAAAATACCATGTTCGATCGATCGAACATTTCTCGATCGATTGAACATTTGGAACTCAAGCGCTTCAACATTCTTTAAGCGATCGAACCTTCGATCGATCGAACTATCATCGATCGCTCGAACTTCAAACTTTAGCTTTGAATTCTTTTGTCTGCACTACAGCATTCCAGTTGTCCTGACGTTCATCTCTCTAGTCCACACAGCAGAGATCTGCACAAACAATAGCTAAAACAATACAACTTATCATAGATTAATCACATTGTATGAAAACTAGCCTTGTAATGCAAATTACAGATAAAACGGGAAGTTGTGATTAAAACCAATGCAATTCTTCCTTTTAGCGCGGTTGTATTTAGCAAATACCCCCGCTTTGCACAACCCCCAACTAGCTTATTGCTAGTCCCTAGCGATGAAGCGAAAATAAAAACTACTAAACTAATACTACCACGACTAAGAAAAACAAAGGAAAACTAAAAACAACCCAAACTAAGAGAGAGAGAAAATTCCTAACTCACTTTCGCAAGAATCGCGGTTGCATTTAGCGAATGCAACAGGCCGTTAAACCCCTAGGTTCCCCCTAGTGGACGAGTGTTGTCTCGTGAGGGTTTGTAGTGAATATACCCACAAAATTCTCCAATTTTAAGCTCAAAAAGATTTAGAATAACTTGTAGAATTCCCCCTCCATTAAACTGTTACTTTGACTCTACAGAGATATACTATCCTCAATCAACCCATGAAAGAAATCCACATGCTCCCTTATATCACGAAGTAAAATATAACATATGTATCACGATCATGCACCCGTGTGTGTGTGTGAGTTTAACAACCATACGTTCAACCCTATTAAGAGTTATTTAGACTATTGCGCCTTGAAAAACTCGCAGTTTCAGCTCAACTCTCACATTGGTCACACTAAAAAAAAACGTCTCTCAGAAACTTGCTTTACAATGACCGCACACCGTATGAAAGCTTTGATAAGGCTGATATTCTGGGTGCTAATGCTTCCATACTTGACTCTTATGAAAAACGGACATTTAAGAGTATACAGTCTCATGAATAGAACACTACTTACTAGAGGAGCGAAATACCGTGGATAACTCAATTCACACTTCCATGTTCAAATTAATTGTTGAGAATCTTTAAGACTTTGAATTTCGGCTTTTAGTTAGTAGGTGTGGGTGTTGTAGAGAAGAATGTGCCCTTCAGTATGTGATGGAATTTCAACTTCTCTTTTTATTCTTTTCATCTCTCAACCCAATCTCCCATTCATTTCATATGCTCTTTTTCTTTTCCTTCATTCATCATTCATCTTTTTTTTTTTTATATGAACTGACCCACAACTACTTCCTTCCACTTCACCTACTTTGATGACTTCATTCTTAATAAACGTATAATATGGCTCATTGAGGTCAAGGTATAGATCAAGGAATTGGATTCTTTGTAATCATATTGGAAATATTTAGTTGGTGTGGGATCAGGGATGAAACATTTCAATGAATGTAGGTGAAAGCTATATCAGGTTAAAGAATGGGTAAACGATGGCTTAAATCATTTTCTCAACTTTCAATTTTTAGCACTTAAGTGTTCATTGAGTGTAATTGGTAAATCCTGAACGTTCTCCTCTAACAAGCAGACAAAACTTTTAAAGAAAAACTGAGACGTTTACAACAAATGTACTAAGTATAAACAAGAAAGACCATTCGAAATTGTATGAGAATTCCCTCAGAAATGACGATTGGCTCAATAGCTCACTAAGGGTTATTAGCTTCCACTACTTGTTCTTTTGGCACAATAGTCATATTAACTCAGTTTTCAGGTTTTCTACATAGCTGCCAATTAGTGCATAAAAGTATTGGGTACATAATAGCTTCACATATGCAATCCATCTCAGTGATAACAGAAAATGCGTGAACTTAATCCATAAAAAGATGAGAATACTACAAATGTGTCATCGCCTAATTAACAAGCAGGAGAGATTATTTAGAGTTATTTTATCAATAAGATTCAAAATTTTCAAAATTTTATCAGACCGCATTCTAATTTAATTTAAGACATATCCAAGTGCAAAATATGATCATTACGGGTGTATACCTATCTATTAGTATCCCCTACCCCCAACTGAAAACAACAAAGTCCCCAGAAGTTGATTTTCAATAATTCAAATAGATGGGTATCACGTGTATAGAGCAACGCGATGATAACAAGCATAGCAACCTGGCATAGAAATATAGAACACAATCTCCAAAACAACAAGGATCAATAGATAAAGATAAAGCAATAAAACCATGATCCAAACAATACAAACCACTGGAATGGTAAAGGAATAAAATAAAAGCAGTGATAAATAATGTTCATACATAACCAAACTAACCAAAATAAAGAACTATCCCACATGTCCAACCATAACACACCCACCAAAAACAGTACAACAAAAATAAACAGATAATCAAAAGTACAATAACACCACCCCCTTCCCAGAAAATGCTATGCGGTACCCGACGGATCATCATCAGCCACGTCAGAAGGAATGTCAATGGATGCAGGTGGCAGTGGTGCAGTAGCAGGTGCAACAGCGGCAGAAGTGGATAGAAGATCAGCAGTAAGTGTAGCAGAAAGTGATGGATCGACGGTAGCAGAAGAAATGGATAGACCTGTAGGAGTAGGAGCAGGAGCAAATGATGGATCAGCAGCAGCAGAAGAAGTGGATAGGCCTGTAGGAGTAGGAGCAGAAGCAAATGATGGATCGGCAGCAGGCGGTGCAGACGGGGTAGGCGTAGGATGGTGAGCAGAGTGAACGGCCTGATCGACCCCAATCTGAATCAATAAAGACTCAAGCAAGGTCTGCAGCTGATCCATCCGGCCCTCAAGTCTAATCCTGGCCTCTCTCTCCTCCAATAGCAGCTCATAAACTGTCGGGAGCGGCACAGAGGAAGAAGACTCTCCCTGGGCCTGAGTCTGCGATCGCTGTCGCAACTCGAACTGCTAAGCAGCAGCAATCGGATCCTCCTCCTCATCGTCTGTATCAAGCTTCTCAGCCTCTGTGGGCGTCCCGGAAGCTCCAGCCTCTGTGTCTGTCCCACCACGCCTCTTCTTCTTCGCCCCCACCTTCGCTTTCCCTTTTCCTTTTCGTTTCCTCTTCTGGGCGTCTGAGCGGCGAGCCGCTGCCTCCCCGAATCGGCTGGGGGAAGCACGAAGGTCGTCTCCAGCAAGCTCAGGAAAACCGGCCTGAGCCATAACTCTGTGAATCGCCCAAGCACCTTTCAGGTGCTTCTTGGAGGCGATGAAGCAGGTGGGATGGACCATGAAGTCGATATAAAGCCGTGGTAAGTAGACCGGCTGTCCTGTCCCCACTACAAATAATACTCACGCATACCAAGCCACGATCTTCTCTCGATAAGAGGTCACCAAGAGGCAATTGCTGAGGACCAGGTGAAGCATGTGGTAGTCGTCGGTAAGGAAGTGGTCCTAAATCAAAGCCTCGCCATTCCAAGAAGGAACGGCGCCTCCGGTGAGCTCGCGGATAATGGCAGATGGTGGGGTCTCAGGTGCGTCAGGCTGATGGGGGAAAATATAATCTGGTACCTCTGGTACCCCCAAGGCGGCCGAAACTGTAGCGGGACTGATGACGAACGCCCGACCCCGGAAGAATGCATGATGTGTGAAGGGTGCGTGCTGGTCGTGTATCATCATCGCACACGCACTTCGTATCCATGACAGATTTATTCTCTTGGCAAGCGAGAGTATATGGAACTAGTGGGGCATGGAGCGAATCCGTGTCAGGAACCACGGGTGCTCCAACCAAGCAGACTCGATAGGATGCTCAATCATCACCTTCCGCGTCTGGAAATAACGCTCGTACCATACCCAATCCTCATTATTCCGGAACCCATGTGCGGGTACCGGATCAGGTATAGTGAGGCTGAGGGGCTTGGACTTGTGGTAGCCAGTTACTGGATTCATCGTGGCAGCCGAACACAACACGATAGAGATTAGAACAGGGAAGAAAAAAAAAAACTGCTACTGCTCTAGTTCGATCGATCTAACTTAGTTCGATCGATTGAACTGGAGTAGATTTCGATCGCTTGAGCATTGTTCGATTGATCGAACATTTCATTTTCGATCGATCGAAAATAGTTTGATCGATCGAACACAGTGATGTTCTGCGATCGCAAAAATGAATGGGAAAACGAAAAGCGAAAGAAAAAAGAACTACAAAAGGGAAATCCTAAGACCAAGGGGACACCCCCTTGGGATTTTTCTAACAAAATGAAAGACTAAGGGCTCGTGGAGCCTACCTCGGTGTAAAAGGAGACCCGCGGGGTGAGAGGATGTAGAGGATGATTGTGGGGGTGAACTTGGCCGCCAATTGATGTCGAATGTCACGAAATTACCGAGTCGCCCCCTCCTCTGTGCTCGAGCGATTGAGTGTGTGAGAGTGAGGGAAATGAAAAGGTGTTCTGCAGACGCCTCATTTAAAACAGTGCTCGATCGATCTAACTAAGTTCGATCGATCGACATCAAAACTCTCAATCGATTTAAGAACGAGTTCAAGCGCTCGAGCTTGCAGGGGTTTTGATCGATCGAAAGAGGTTCAATCAATGGAAACTCAAAAACTTATAGAACTTATTGGAGAATTGAACCAAAACACCCCCAACTATCAGACACAATCTGGACATGCAGAGATACTTAAAAGCAGTTCAACCACAGACATGTAGGCCAGAATGGACATCACCAAAAGATAAAATTGCAAAGATTTATTAATAAAAGATTCAAAATGCAGTCAATTTGCAAAATTATAACTCCCCACATGATCCGTAGACCTTATTACATAGAAAAACTAAAATAAAAACCAAACTAAAAATCATTTGCCCAGAATCACACTTCACTTGAGAAAAATGAAAATGACAAAACAAACTGAAGTGAAACACTAAACTTCCAGCACGAAAACTTCTTCTTCTTCCATTGCTTCGAACACCACCAGATCTTCGAGATTGGACGCCAAACTTGACAATTCCCGTTCCCAAAATAATCTGAAAGCGGCAAGAGTGTCATTCAGCATGTCTGGAGTCGCTAGGGAATGAGATGTGCACATGAGAGGAGACTGCAGTGGAGACATAGATAATGGTGTGAAAATCCGCAGTTGTTCTTCCTCTTGCGGTGGGGTGCCAGGAGACTGCGTGCAAGCCCCATGGAACAGCTGATGTGGAAGGAACACCGGAATACCATTGAAAAACATAGTGACAATCCTGGACAAGGAAATGACAAAAGACAAACAAACCAAGATTAAGATAACGGAACACAAGAAACAAGGATTAAACACGAAAAGAAAAACAAGGAACAGGAACAAAATAAAAAGAAATGTGACTAAGTTCCAACCTCACTATTGGCATAAATTCCCAAAATGCACTAGCTGGTAAGGGGCCTTGGAGCCTGAATAGCAGAAAGCTCAGGTACATATAGCGGTATGGGATCAACTCGGGAACAAGGAAGTCGTCAACAAAAACAAAAACTGCATTGTGACGTTCCGGGACGACATCCTGGAGGTTATGATCTTTCCATGGCTCCCACATATCATCATTTTCCCATTGTGCCATGAGTGCATCATCCACCATTCTCCCCATGTACAGGTCTTCTTCCTCATCCACATCATCATCATCATCATGAAATTCCATATTTTCATATGGATTGATGTCAAGGAGGGCCGGTGGGTATGGAAGGTACCCTTGGGCAGCATCAATGAGAGTGTGAGCTTCAGGGTCTTGATGAAGCAAGGGGCAGGGTGTGAGTTCACCCTCAGTCCAGGTGCCACAACGACATTCTGAATCAGCCCATGAACCAATAGAATGAACATCGTCACCTCGCATTTATGCACCTGCAATTGAGTGGTTTAAGATATAGCGGATTAGAACGAGATCCCAAACACTAAAAGAACGAACAAAGAATTAAAACAACAAAGAGAAACTAAAAAAAAACAATAGAGAGAAACTAAAATGCAGGGAAAGATAAGGAATACAACAACAAAATGGAACTCCACTTTGGATTTTAAGTGGGAGAATAGTTGGGCTCATCCAGCTGGATGTGCTCAACTTCAGTTTGGAAGTTCTCCAAGAACGGTTTCAACCTCTGGCCATTGACCTTGAAACTATCATTGTTCTTTGGATTAACGAGCTCAACCGCCCCGTGTGGAAAGACAGTTTTGACAATGAACGGGCCTGTCCAACGGGAACGGAGCTTTCCTGGGAAAAGGTGGAGGCGAGAGTCATACAGCAAAACTTTCTGCCCCGGCTCAAATGATTTACGAAAGATCGTACGATCGTGGCGAGCCTTCAACCTTTCCTTATACAACCTTGCAGAGTCATACGCATCTCGTCGTATTTCCTCTAGCTCTGCAAGTTGGAGCTTGCGTAACTGACCTCCCTCTTGGATATCAAAGTTCAATGAGCGTGTCGCCCAGTAAGCTTTATGCTCAATTTCAACAGGGAGGTTGCAAGCTTTCCCGTAAACCAATCTATACGGGGACATACCTAGATTCATCTTGTAGGCACTACGGTATGCCCATAAAGCGTCGGTCAGCTTGTATGCCCAGTCCTTTCGGTTGGAGCTAACCGTCTTTTCAAGAATATGCTTGATTTCTCGGTTAGCCAATTTCGCTTGCCCATTCGACTGTGGATGATAGGCAAGAGCGATTTTATGGTGGACTCCGTATTTCTTGAGAAGTGACTCCAAAGGCCTATTGCAGAAATGCTTGCCTTGGTCACTTAGTAAAGCTTTCGGAGTTCCAAAACGAGACAAGATATGCTCTCTTAGAAAGGACATGACCGTTCTGTGGTCATTGCGTCTCGTTGGTATTGCTTCAACCCATTTTGACACATATTCTACAACAAGAAGTATGTATTCACAGTTATTAGACTTGGGAAATGGGCCCATAAAATCTATGCCCCAACAATCGAATATCTCAATTGTGATAATAGGGGTTAAAGGCATAGAATTCCTTTTAGAAATAGTTCCAAGCTTTTGACAGCGTTGGCATGTCTTGCAAAAGGAATACGCATCTTTAAAAATTGTGGGCCAATAAAAACCGCTTTGTAAAACTTTTTGTGCGGTCTTCTGTGAAGCGAAGTGGCCACCGCATGCCTCAGAATGGCATGATGCTAAAATTACGGTTATATCCTCATTGGGGACACAGCGCCTGATAACCTGATCAGCACAGTACTTAAAAAGATATGGGTTATCAAAGAAGAAATGACGCGCGAACGAGAGGAACCATTTTCTGTCTTGGTTTGACCAATGATTCGGGGTTTCTCCCGTGACAAGGTAGTTCACGATATCAGCATACCAAGGCAGACCACTTACTGCCAGTAGCTGTTCGTCCGGAAACTCATCCTTAATGGATTGGGATTTAGCATTGTCGACAAAAGTCAATCGTGACAAATGGTCCGCAACCACATTCTCTACTCCTTTCTTATCTTTGATTGCTAGATCAAACTCCTGGAGTAAGAGTATCCAGCGAATGAGCCGTTGTTTAGCGTCTTTCTTAGACAGAAGATACTTGAGGGCCGAGTGATCTGTAAAACAGACGATTGGTGACCCTATCAGATAAGACCTAAACTTATCTAAGGCGAATACTACAGCCAGTAGCTCCTTTTTAGTAGCTGTATAATTCATTTGAGCTTCATTCAAAGTTCGGCTGGCATAGTATATCACATATGGCTTACTGTCCTTTCTCTGGCCTAGGACCGCGCCAATGGCGTAATCACTAGCATCACACATTAATTCGAAAGGCAAACTCCAGTCGGGTGCCTGTATTATAGGTACGGTGGTGAGGAGCTCTTTTAGATTCTCGAAGGACTTTTGGTAACTTTCTGACCACTCGAATGGTGCATCTTTGACAAGAAGTTGACAAAGAGGTCGAGAGATTGCACTGAAGTTCTGGATAAACCGACGATAAAATCCCGCATGCCCCAAGAACGAACGGATGTCTCTCACTGTACGGGGGACAGGTAGATTTGAGATTATGTCGATTTTGGCCTTATCCACTTGGATTCCTTCATCGGAGATTATATGGCCGAGGACTATTCCCTTGGTCACCATAAAGTGACACTTTTCCCAATTCAAAACTAGGTGTTTATCCTCACAACGCATTAATACATGCTCGAGATTGCTGAGGCAATCTTCAAAGCTATGGCCAAACACTGAAAAATCATCCATGAAGACTTCAAGGATGTGTTCGACCATGTCACTGAATATGCTTTGCATGCACTGCTGAAAGGTAGCCGGTGCATTACATAAGCCAAATGGCATTCGACGGTAGGCAAATGTACCAAATGGACAAGTGAATGTGGTTTTCTCCTGATCTTCAGGAGCAATTTCAATTTGGTTATATCCACTATATCCATCCAAAAAGCAGTAATACTTGTGACCTGCCACACGTTCTAGCATTTGATCCATGAATGGCAAAGGAAAATGGTCTTTTTGGGTCACAGTATTCAACTTTTTGTAGTCAATACACATCCTCCATCCAGTAGGGACACGTGTTGGTACCAATTCACCATCTTTGTTTGGGATGACTATTATGCCTGCTTTCTTTGGAACCACTTGGGTTGGACTGACCCAAGGACTATCAGATATCGGATAAATCATCCCAACATCAAGTAGTTTGAGCACTTCCTTTTTAACTACTTCTTGCATGTTGGGATTCAGACGCCTTTGCATTTGTCTTGAAGGTCTAGCGTCTTCCTCCAGATATATCTTATGAGTGCATATGGATGGGCTGATGCCTTTGAGGTCAGCAATCGTCCATCCCATAGCATCCTTATGCTTGGTCAGCATTTGCACTAGCTTACCTTCCTGTTCATGAGTTAAAGCAGATGAAATGATCACAGGATACGTTTTTCCAATCCCTAGGAATGCATATTTTAGCTCTTTGGGTAGCTCCTTTAACTCTAACTCTGGAAATTGAAAACTAGAAGGCATTGCCAACTTAGTTTTAGGAGGCAATTGTTCATATGGCATTACCCATATGCATTCTGCTCTATCCTCCTCTATCGTATCCATCATAAGACACATCTGGTTCAGGTCAGCATCCAATGGAGTTGACTCGGCAAGCTGATAGATATCGCCAAATTGAGTCATCACAACTTCCAAAGGATCTTTGTAGTCGACCAAGTCAACTTCATCTTCAATGACTGTGTCAATGTAATGAATTTCTTCCTCATCATCGTATTCTTCAGGTCGGGGATTAGAAAACATTTTGACATTCAATGTCATGTTCCCGAATACGATAGTCATGATACCACTTCTAATCTTGATCGTGGCATCAATAGTGTTGAGGAATGGACGTCCAAAGATAACTGGGATGTGTGCACCAGGATTAGACACAGGTTCTGTGTCCAATATCACGAAATCAACCGAAAAGACAAAAGAGTCTATTTGGACAAGGACATCCTCTAACACCCCCCTAGGGTACTTCACAGATCTGTCTGCCAATTACAAAGCGACTCGGGTGGGTTTGAGTTCACCCAACCCTAACTGTTTATAGACTGAATATGGTAGCAAGTTCACGCTTGCTCCTAGATCGAGGAGTGCGTTATCTATCCTTTGATTCCCAATTCTATATGAGACCGTAGGTGTACCGGGGTCTTTGAGTTTTGGAGGCAACTCATTTTGAATGATCGCACTTGCTTGGCACGCGACATAAGCATGTTTCTTCACACTTTGCCTCCTCTTTATCGTGCATAGATCTTTGAGATACTTAGCATAGGCCGGTACTTGATTGATAGCATCTAGGAGTGGAAGGTTAATTTTGAATTGTTTCAACAATTCCAGAAACTCCTGATTCTTCGTCTCATTCTTGGGTTTCTTCAACCGTTGAGGATAAGGTGCAGGAAAAGGGCATTTTGGTGGTTCATCCTCAACAGACTCCTTTCCAGGCCTTTGCTCAACTTCTTCCTCTACTCTAGGAGCTTCAATGTTTGCCTTTTTTGCCTTGTCATTAGTAGACGGCTCCTCCTCTTGAGTAGATGGTTGCTCAAGCTCATTATCCACCACTTCCTCCTCTTTGTACACTTCGGGTGTAGACAGAGGCATGCTTTTCTCTATGATTTTTCCGCTTCTCAGCGTAGTCACAGCTTTAGCATGTTCTTGATTGTTAGGACCATTGTTATGTCCCTTGGGGTTCGGAAGTGGTTGGGCAGGGAATGTTCCTCCTGAACCCTCTTGCCGTGCATCTATCCTTTCTAACGTGGCCGACATTCTACTCATCATCTGTATGAGTTGCTGTGTTAGATTGGCATTAGCAAGTGGCTCTTCTTCTTGTACCTTCTTGTGTGGTGGTACATAGGTATTGGTCTGTGGTGCATTGGAGGGTTGAGCTTGGTTGTAGTTATTGGTTCTATTTTGATTGTATTGATGGGACGGCCTATTGTTTTGCCCTTGATATTGATTGTTGTTGTAGGGCTGCTGTTGATATTGATTTTGGGTCCCAGCATTATTTCTCCAATCAAAACCAGGGTGATTCCATCTATTGTTACTTTGAAAGTTATTGTTGGAAATCCCCATCCCTCGGAAACCGTGCATGGCATTCATCTCCATAGGGGCCTGCTCTTGAAAATACGGCACATTAGGACAGTATTGAGTTGTATGTCCCAACATGTTGCATGTGCCGCATGGTTCCTCAGGCATAACCTGCCTAGAGCTCTCTCCTCGCATCCCTAGTTCTTCTACCTTCTTTGCCAATTCTTCGTATTTGTTCATCAGATGATCTTCACTTTTCAATTGGTACAAACTCTTATCTTCCACACTCGATATTTGAGTTCGAGGTGTATCTTCAGAGTTAGACCATTCATGAGCATGTTCAGCTAACCACTCAAAATGAGCTTCAGCCTCTTCGGTGTTCTTTCGAAGGAATGGTCCAGAGCTCATAGTTTCGACCAACTTTTTTGTTTCACCATTTAGTCCTTCATAGAAGTGACTGATGGTACGCCATTTCTCATATCCGTGGTGGGGACATGAGAGAAGCAAATCTTTGAAACACTCCTAAGTTTGGGTGAAGGTTTCATTGCTCCTCTGCTTGTATGAACTTATTTGGCGTTTTAGCTCTGTGGTCATGCGAGGTGGAAAGAATTTCTTCAAAAATGCAGTGTTCATCGCATGCCATGTGAAGATTGAATTCGGTTTTAGGGTGAGTAACCACGCCTTCGCTTTATCCTTCAAGGTGAAGGGAAATAACATTAAGCGTGTCACATCTACAGGACAAGTTTGGGAGAATGTTTTACAAACATCCTCGAAATCCTTAACGTGTAGATATGCCTTCTCGCTTTCCATCCCATGAAATGTTAGGAGGAGTTGAATCATCCCATTACGAAATTGAAATTCGCCAGCATGTGGGGGAATGAGAATGCAAGAAGGAGTAGGTGCGTGTTCTGGTTGCATGAGATCGCACAACGGACGTAGTGAATCATCAACTGGTACCACAAGATTGTCACCATGTTCACACTGATCATTATCCATTGATTCAGTTGGAGTGGTGACAGGGTTACTAGAATTGGAAGAATTAGATGAATATAGAGGATTTCTGAAAATTCCGCGGACGGAACTATCGGACATAAATGAGAGAACCTAAGAAGATTGAAAACCTAGAGAACTCAAAGAAAAAGGAAAACAGAAATAGATCAGGAAAGATTGAGGTAATCTAAGGAATTGATCGTCGCCTTTCCCGGCAACGGCTCCAAAAACTTGACACGCAAATATTCTTGTGTGCTCTTGTGCAATACATAAGTGTAGGTAGATGTGCAAGTAGTAACTGGTAAGACCAGGTCGATCCCACAGGGAAGGTGTTGATCTATTAACTTAGACTAAACTCAAAAGAAAGGAAAAAAAAATTCAATAAGATTTAATAATGGTGCAGAACACAAAGTTCCACAAACTAAGACTACTAACGAAAGCAATTTGAATTAAACTAAAGAACTAAATAGCTAACTAAAGCAATATTTCAAAACAGAATTTTTTCTTAATAAAAGAAGTGTCGGGATCACACAAATCCACTGTGACCCAGCCATCTACCATGCAGTTACATTGAAGCACTAAGGAGTACATTACCTACAGTATGCCGTATTTCTCTTAAAATAAAGAATCCATAGCCCTTTCATGTCCGGGACTATATCATCACAGTTAACTTAAAACACGTGAAAGCGGTTTAATTCAATAGTTAAGACTCGCACCTACAATGGTGTTAGCATTGAAGGTGGTTTGCGAAATATATTGAAAGAAATTGCCTTAGGGCCTTGATTTTAGAAATTGTTTTGACAAACTGAGCATTTAGGGACAGTATGATAACAAATCTCAAAAATAAAAGGTCCTGAAATACTGCAGGGAACAGCCTCAAGAATCAGAGAGTTCGATCGATCGACGATCGTTCGATCGATCAAAAGCCTTCATCCCTCAATCGATCGAAATGTCCTTCGATCGCTTGACTATCTCTGGTTCGATCGATCGAACTACCTTTGATCGATCGAACATAGGATTTATTCTGCTGCATGGCAGAGGCTAGAGATCACTGTTTCATTGTGTTCTCCCAACCCTAAGACTACTCAGACATCGTCTGGAGTCTCACAGGCTGGTTTTTATCATATGAAAACATTAAGGCTTTGTTTGGATGTGAGTTTTGCATGAAAACTACGAGAACTAATGATATAAACTTGTCTAACATGCAATACTACTAAGTTAACGAGTTACACTATTCTAAACTAAGTGCAGAATATAAATAAACAGTGGAGAAGTAACCTAGAACGAAGAACTTTATCAAACCTTAGAGTAATCAAGCTATATAAACCAAGAATCAATGGAAACCTACAAAACACCAAGAAAAACTCTCCTCTCTCTCTAAAACTGATAAAAAGCAAAAGTTGGGCGTCCTTTGGGACGTATACAATGCTTATACATATAGAAAACCTAAAGGCTAAGGTTACAATTCCGCAACTGCTGCGTACGTGAAAGTTTCTGAAAATACCATGTTCGATCGATCGAACATTTCTCGATCGATTGAACATTTGGAACTCAAGCGCTTCAACATTCTTTAAGCCATCGAACCTTCGATCGATCGCTCAAACTTCAAACTTTAGCTTTGAATTCTTTTGTCTGCACTACAGCATTCCAGTTATCCTGACGTTCATCTCTCTAGTCCACACAGCAGAGATCTGCACAAGCAATAGCTAAAACAATACAACTTATCATAGATTAATCACATTGTATGAAAACTAGCCTTGTAATGCAAATTGCAGATAAAATGGGAAGTTATGATTAAAACCAATGCAATTCTTCCTTTTAGCGCGGTTGTATTTAGCAAATACCCCCGCTTTGCAGTATGCCTAATGATCTATGCTTGGCATTATTTTTGTTCTAAATACATGTCCATTGCATCCATGTCTTGCCTCATTCCTTGTGTAGGTGGTTTCAAAGTTTGAACTTGAGTTGGAGGGGAGCGGATCGATTTGAGGTTCTATGGGGATCAATCCGGCATTTTCAAGGAAGCTATTGTCCAAAAGCATCAAATTTGATCGATCTGGCCTCAAGCCTTGAATCGATCTGCATTTTTAAAAGGACATTCTGCTGAAAAATTCTAAATCGGATCAATCCGATCTCAAGCCTCAGATTGATCTGCATTTTTAAGAGGACATTCTGGTGAAAAAGTTTAAAACGGATTGATCTGACCTTAAGCCTCGGATCGATCCACTATCGCGCTCCAAAAATGACCTGGGCGGGACGATTTAGGTGTGTGATTTTGAAACACATGTTTTTCCTTTAAAAAGTGGAGGGCCTTTATTCATTTTTACACAGTCGCCACCTAACTAGTTTAACAACGTGTAGGCCGTCTAAAATGTTTTTAAATTAAAGTAAAAGGCCCATTTAAAATGTGTGACTCTGTAAAAATGATCTGCTTTGCCAAAGAAAAGTGGTCGAAGGCTCGACTATGTTAGGGAAGGTGTTAGACATACCTAAACATCCCTTAAAAGGGTTACCATAATACTTTTGTGTCATATCAACTTTTAAGTCAAAGTGAAAGTGAAATTGTATAAAAAAATGGGAGGTGGGTTTCTATTTGGTGCAACTGAACCCTCATGGGTTGCCTACGTATCTCGAGTTTGATTGAGAATCAGGTCGTGCGTAGTTCTCCTATTTCTAGGGAGAATTTAAAAAGTTGTTTAATTGTCCTCATGGCGAGGAAGTAAAATGTGGTACCAGTTATACTCATGGTGAGCTAACAGACGTGGTTAGGGAACTTTAGCCTTCAACGGTGTGGTCCCTAATTTTGACTAAAGATGTGGCGTGGCTGGGAACTTGAGTGCGGAGCTGCATTGTCCCATACTTTAGCCAAATGTGATTGTTTTGAAAATGTGGGACTTAGCCCCGATTCTTGAAAATATGGGATTTAATCCCATAATAGATTTTTTGAAAATGTAGGATTTAATCCTATAATAAATTTGAACATGTGGGACTTAGCACAAAATGATTTTGAAAATGTACGATTTAATCCTAAAATTAAATTTAAAATGTGGAACTTAGTCCCAGAAAATATTTTGAAAAGGTGGGATTTAATCCCAGAATTGATTTGAAAGTATAGGACTTTGTCCTTGAAATTTTTTTGTAGATGTGGGATTTAATCCCAAAATTGATTTTGAAAATGTGGGACTTAGTCCCAAAAAAAAGTTTTGAAAATGTGGGATTTCATCCCATAATAGATTTTGAAAGTATTGTGAAAATGTGGGATCTAATCTTAGAATAGCTTTTGAAAATATGTGGGACTTAGTCCAAAAATATTTTGAAGATATGGAATTTAAGCCTAGAATTGATTTCTAAAATGTAGGATTTAATCCTAAAATGATTTTGAAAATATTTGAAAAATGTGAAATTTAATCCCATAATAGATTTGAAATTGTGGGACTTAGTCCTGGAATTGATTTGAAGACATTGGATTTAATCCCAAAATTGATTTTGAAAATATATATGTGGGAGTTAGTCCTAGGAAAGATTTTGGAAATGTGGGATTTTGAAAATATATTTGGAATTGCTTTTCAGTTTCTTGAAATTCGAATTCGGCATTATAACGGCGTAAAATGAGAAAGTGGGATTTTGAAAGGTATGTTTGAAATTATTTTTGAGTTTTTAAAAAATTCGGCATTATAACAACATAAAATGAGAAATTGGAAATTGCAAGATTTGATCCGATGTGTTTTAAAAGTGAACAGTGAATCGAGAGGTTTTAAAAGTAGATATACGATTGACTGGAATTTTTTCAAAATTTCGCCATTATAACAACATAAAAATAGGAGGCTCAAATGGGTTGCGTCCATTTCTCATCCCTAATCCCAACCGCGGTAAACCCGTCAGGTCAAGAAGAGTTCAGACACTGAGGAACGCAAGGTTTTATTATTATTTTTTTGTGAAGAAAAAGAAATAGAGAAAAAAAAAGGATTTGATGCTACTATTTAAAACCGCAGTTCCATTATGTACTTGAAAATGATAGACAAATAAATGACAGAAAAATGTATTTTTGCTTTTTTTTTTTTGAAAACAGAAGAATTAATAATGAAGACCTAAGGAACAAAATAAAATTTCTTGCATTTCTTTTTTGAATCAAAATGTAATCTCTTATATATATATACATGAATTTTTTGTAGGCCTGAGATAAAATAAAATCTCACCTTCATTTTTGAAAGAGGAAGAAGAACGTAAAAGAAATGAAATCTTTTTATTTTATTTGGAGAAAGAAGAAAGTAAAAAAAAAAAACTTCTTTTTTATCTTTTCATTTTTGGAGGAAATAAAAGAAAAAAAACAACATATGTGTGTATATATATATGTGTGTGTGTGGGTGTGGCAGTGGGTTGTAGTGGAGGTGGAAGGAGGAGGCCTGGTGGAGGTGGTGGTGGTTATGGCCGAGGGTAGAAGTGGTGGTGGGGTTGGTGGAGAGGGGTTAGAGAGGAGGAGGGAGGTTGGGGGTTGGGTGTGGATGTGGGTGTGGGTGTGGTGGTCGGAGGTGAGGAGGAGGAGGGGATTTGTGGTGGTTTGAGGTTGGGATGGGGAAGAGGTGGTGGTGGCTGAGAGTTGGTGGTCGGCGGTTGCGGCCGGGTGGCTGAAGGAGGGGCCGGTGGCAGTGAGGGGGTTGTCCCCTTTTTTCTTTCTTTTCACCTTCTCTCTCTACTGATCTCTCTCTCTCTCTCTCTCTCCCTCTCTCTCTCTCTCTCGTCTCCTCTCCTCTTATTTTTTCCTCTCTCTCTCTCTCGATATATGTATAGCTATACATCTATGTGTATATATGTGTATATGTCACGCCCCGAAGTACCAAAAATAGGGAAAAAAAATTTTCCTTTATGGGTTCGTAGACACGTGACTGGTTGTGAGTGTCACCTGATTGTCCAAACATGCTTATAACAATAATGTGATATGGGAAAGTGACTAAGTTCAGCGGAAGCAGAAATTTAAAACATCTAAGTCTTACATCAGTAGTATATTACAGGCCAAAAAGATGTCCAAAAGTTATATATTACAAGACCAGCTAAACTATTACATCACTAATATAATAATAACAGAACTATAACAAAAGAAAAGCTCCAAAGTCTTCAGCTAGCGAAACCGTAGCCTTTCTCGTAGTAATCTTCACCAGCATAGTGTTCAGTAGTAAAGTCAGCATCTTGATAGTAGTCGGCTCTGTCTGGACCTGCAAAGGCTGGATGTGGAAGGTCCAGCGGCATGAAAAGCCGTTAGTGGTTAAGCTAAGTGTGGGTCCCCTTAAGGTTACCACCACTTATGGTAAGTTATTCTTCATCTCTTCTTATTTCTCGAAACCATATCTCGTTCATCATTTCTTATTCTCAATACTATTTCTTGTTCGTCTTTTCTTAATTTCAAAATCATGTCTTATTTAAACCCAATCATTCCCTTTGAAACTTAACCCAGAACTGAACTGACCAATGACATTGACTGAAAGAAGACTTAACTCAAAATGCATTTACTGGTCAAGAAAGAACAACACTCAACAATGAATAGTTAACTGTCGCCCAACTGGCAATCAAACTGTCAACCAAATGGCATAAGTGTGCGGGACATTAACAATCTCTTGGTCGAATACGTCATGCCGATCCTCAGGTCGCCCGCACGTTACCGAACACGTCATGCCGATCCTCAGACCAAGGGTACGGGAAATTAATAATCACTTGGACGAACACGTCATGCCGATCCTCAGGTCACCCGTACATAACCGAACATGTCATGCCGATCCTCAGTCTAATTAAGGGTGCGGAAAACTAATCAACTACTTGATCGAAAACGTCATGACGATCCTCAGGTCATCCGCACTTGACTGAACACGTCATGCCGATCCTCAGATCAAGGAACAAAACATAACTCACCAATCGAGTCCATGGAATAATCGAGAGACCAACTTTGCAAGAATTATCCAAACACGACACAAAAGTTCATGAATCAACTTTGACCAGTAGTCACACGACTAGAAACGAAACCCAACGTCCCTTATTCGCATTAAATCTATTATTGAAGGTTTTATCGTTATTTTTCACATTCGTACGTTTCGTAGTTTAGTTCATTAATATCATCCATTTATAACCATCAGTATTTCACTTTACGTTCTACATTTCATTTTCCTCTCAATACACTTACGATGGAAACTTTCCCAATCACTTACCAATGCAATAATCGTGTCATTCAACATACTTATAGTATGGGTATGAACTTTCCAACGGTCATTAAACTATATTCACTTAGCTCATGGATTTATAATCATGGATTTAATATCAATAAACATATAGATGAAACCCTTAACATACTCATCTACGCGATAGCACTACCATAGCACAAGATTTTCATAACAACATAGGTACCGGAAAACTAGCATCAACAATCAACACCATGCATAACAAAACATCATACAAAAAGCTACGCAATCTGCCAGGATACATTTTCACTGTGTTGACTGAATTAACATGATTTATTTGGGCATGATAAAATGCTTTGTAGATCAAACTCAAAAATAACATAGTAGATAATAGGAATGTCTTCATGTACAAAAAAAATCTAGCTTCAATTACATTTTTGAGCTACACAAGCTATTTATTTTACAAGACATTTCTTATGTCATGGACTGTTCTGTCCCAGATTTATAGTACTATATTATATGTGAATTTCACCTACGAAGGAGGGGTTTTTAGACTGATATATAGATGGGTTATTTGTAGATAAATGAGTTAGATTTCTCCACAAAAAAACTTAGCTTAATTCTCATTTTTGAGCTGCACAAAACATTCATTTTACTAAACAATGTTATGCTGAAAGTTTCAGTTTCTCAGATTTATAACACTGCGTTGTACATGCATTTCACCCATGAAGGATTGATTTCTAGACTAAGCTGTAAAAGAGTTATTTGTATATAAATGAGTTAGATTTTACCACAAAAAAAGCTAGCTTAATTCCGATTTTTGAGCTCCTCAAAACATTCATTTTACTAAACTACATTCTGCTAGAAGTTTCTGTTTTCCCAGGTTTATAACACTGCGTTGTACATGCATTTCACCCATGAAGGAGTGATTTCTAGACTGAGCTCTAGAAGTGTTATTTGTAGATATATGAGTTAGATTTTACCATAAAAAAACCTAGCTTAATTCGGATTTTTGAGCTACACAAAACATTCATTTTACTAAACTACATTCTGCTGGAAGTTCAGTTTCTCAGATTTAAAGCACTTGTCTTGCATGTCATGAAAACATCAACACAACAATAGCAAACTCCTACTAAACATTAATACATACTATATATGTTCTAAAATGAGTTAGATTACTCACAATTACTCACAATTTACTCACTATTTACTCACCAAAGCTTGAAATTAAGCTTGATGTTGTTCTTGAGTTTGATGGAGCTTCAACTTCAACTTCAATGGTGTCACCTTCTTCTTCTCCTATATGAACTTATAACTCCAGCTCTATTTTCTTTACTTAAGTGTAGATTATAAGAGACAAAGTGTGTCAATTGTGTGCATGTGCATGTTATATATAGAAAGTGCATTAGCTTAGGTGTCATTTGCATGTTACATGCATAGAACATGTGTCCATTAAGTGGACATGTGTCCAAAGGGATGTCATGTGGTTGCCATATGGCCGACCATGTGGGGCCCACCTCGGTTTGTGTATCACTTTCTCAATTTATGTGCATAAGTTCCTCGGTATATGTGTCGGTCTCGATTTATTTGCAACCGGGTATTATTTCTAATGTCCGGGTCCGGGTACGGGACTAAGTTAAATCTTATTATGGTCGAGTCGGTACAGTTACTATAGTCTAATATGATAATACTACAACACATCCATACTGTTACATAATTAAAATAATAATATAATATTATAGTCGGTCCAATACAGAAATTCAAAAAACTGATATTATTAATGAAAAGAAAACTACAGGTGTTACATCTTCCACCACCTATTAAAGGATTTCTTCCTTGATATCAGAGCTTATCTAGGTATAAAATAGAGAAGGATATTTCTCTTGCATCTCTAACTCCATTTCCCACAAAGCTTCTCTTTCACCATGATGATTCCATTGAACTTTCACCAATGGGATCTCCTTGTTCCTCAGCTTCTTGGTTTCTCGACCCAAAATCTTGATGGGTCTCTCCATGTAAGACACGTTGTTATTCGCTTCAATGTCCTTGAAGTCGATTACATGTGGCATCGCGCCCTGATGATACTCCTTCAACATACTGATGTGAAAAACATTGTGAATACCTGACAACCTTGGTGGTAACATCACTAATTTCTAATAGCCTACGTGGAATTTTTGGAAAAATTCAGGTGCTACATTTCTACCCACCTTATCAGAGGATTTCGTCCTCGAAATCTAGAGTTTGCTAGGCCTTAGAAAGTACAAGGTACTAATCATATCTCAGATTTTAAGGTTGTGAGGTTCCCACTAGCCAACTAATCAGACCTTCTCACAAATTCTTTCAAACGTCCAAACTTCTTTGCTAAAATAATGCCAAGTGAAATTCAAAGTTCTGACATTGAATATGGCACCTTCGCTCTTTTGTCTTGTTCAATGCTGGGATTAATTTGGTGATCTGCAAGTTGTCTTTCGGGATCTTCTTTATGGTGGAACCTTGTTCTACGTTCCTCGTTCCGGACACTCTTTGCGCACACGTCTAGTCTTTCCACAATTGAAGCACTGCGCCTATCAACTTGTGAGCTATTTCGGTGCTTTGCATTCTTTGAAGTGATGTCTAGATATTCTGCAGCTGTCGCAGATATCACGTTGCTTTGGATGTGTCTGAACGGTAGTCTGATTAACTTTCCTTTCATTGTTTCTTTGCCTCTTGTGATAATTCTTGATGTATCTAAAGTTTTCCTCAATGATTGTGGACTGCATTCGAGTAGTTGTTCATGATGCTGGTTTGTTTCTTTTGCGTCTTTAATCGGGCAAGATTCTTACTTCTCAGCTTCTTGATGCAATGGTTGAGAAGTCTAGTTGGTCTCACGATTGTCTTCTATAACTTGTAGGGGTCGTGGCATCCTTTTAAGTGTGTTATTGTTATTGAGTTCCTTTGCGTGTCGACATGAAATCATCGTGGAGTTTTGGCATCGTAGGTGATGACACAAGTCGTTAAGCAATTTCTCCATGCATTAATTAATACCAAGCATATAAGTTGTTACTGGTAATTGGAGTAGGATTGAATTCACTTGTAAGGAGTTGAATTCATAACAAAAATGAATAGTCATTATGTACTGAGTTAGAAACGAAGAGGTATGTGATCAATCACTTGTAGGATCACAATGTATAGAATGAGTATCTAAAAATAACCATTAGATGATTACTATAGGACAATCATAGTAATGCAATGACTATAGGCGCAAGGCCTCCCAGGTAGGACATAAGAATTCCTTGTCTCATGAGCGAATAATTTAGGTGAAGCCTTAATGATAAAAGTCAAGGTTACCAATAAGAAGAATTTGTGAAATGAAAGGAAATGAAGACTAATTTACAAAGGGGTGCAATATGCTTGAGTTCCTTAGGTGAACAAATACAAAGAGATCCTTTGTAATAATGTCAAGGGATACACACTTGCGAAAGTTGGTCAAATGGTTGACAGTCCAAACGATTTATAAAGATTAATTTAACAGATTATAAGTCCAAATGACATACAATGATTGGTTTATAAATGAATTATTGGAATCGATTTTCATGGTGATAAGTCCAAAGAGGTGACTTATAGCATTAGAAAGCAAATGAATTAATAACTGGATTTATCACTGATCAGAATGATCCAAAATCTTGTTAAGTGAAATCAGATAGGACAACGAATAACTGTCAATTAGTGAAACAATAAAGGACATATCAAGGTTCATCATAAGGATAATTGATCTAATGCAACCAATGGTAGAAAATAGTGGGTCTACTCAAAAGGAGTTAAATCAGAAAGATGAATATAATTACTCAGCCTTACATGGTTTTAATTTATAATGTGCACAGGGTCAGAGATGCATTTCTTCAGAGTGTTGATGGAACATCGATGTTGTAAACTCGAAACGTGTCTTCTCTTGGTAGGCCCTATGCTATCTGATCATTGGCTTGAAGGTGGAATGCAGTACTCATCTTCACTAATGTTCGCGGTGCAAGTCATTTGTTGTGATTAAACGTGGTCGATGTCAGCAATCTATGAGGTTGTTCAATTTGTTGAAGGTATGTTCTATTCTTGCGTCTTCCATCGCCTCGGGTTAAGTCAATATCTCATGTGCTCCTTGTAGTAGTGCTGACCTTGGTAGTATAGCAGGTTGTGGCTTGAGTGGTCTCAAAAGCGATTCTGAATGGGCGATATGGAGGTGTCTAAACAACTCGTTTCCATAGTCACTTGCGCTAGTGCTGTCAGCGGTCTTCCATAAGCCTTGTATCAGTCTTCCAAACACACCGGTGGGATCGATCTGCTTAGATATTATGTTGCTTAGCCTTCTGGACTAGTTCTCAGTTGTTTGGGATGATTCATCCATTGCAGAGATCGAGAAGATTCTTCTGGTCCTACGTATGAGTTGGTGTCTATGAGGTTTCTATCATACGTTATGCGAAGCAATCATAGCCTATTACATCTCACATTATAGTTATCATCATAATCCCAGTAACTAGAATACGATGATTGAAACGATTGAATAGATTGATCCAAAATAAAGCCGAATTCAAAAAGGTATATGAATTCTCACAGATAGAAGTACAATAGTAGAATGACGTGATCCATTCAAGAATAAGGCGTAAATCAAACAAGGATTGAATGACTGTTTACTATGGAATTAATCGTAGTATCTCAAGATTTGTAGAAAATGAAAGTAACTGACATAAGGCCTTTAGCGAATGAAATAAGAATTAAGTATTTCATAAGTGAAATAGTCCAAATGAAACCCCACTGATAAAGAATAAGGCAGCAACTGAGAGAGACAATAAGAGGTCAAAATGTACAGAGAGTACAATGTTTTTGAGTTCATGGCGAGAACAAGGACAGAGAACTCATTTAGAATTATTTCAAATGAAATGAACTTGTAAGAATTTGTTCAAGGAATAATAAGTCAAAAATAATGACTTTTCAGTACTAGTGATCGAACTTGTTCTCAAAAGAATTTGTCAAGAATCGGATGATCAAGGTACATACTCAAGAATTGTTGGCTAGGGAATTTCTAAAAATTCAAGGAAATGAATTACTTATCAAGGAGTGTATCACAATAATTATTGATGGTAATCGGAACCAATTTACAAAATATATAGATCCCTTTTCCAGAAGAAATGATCATTAGAATAGAAGGTATCGATTTACTCAAATGGAGTGGAATGGGTAGAAAGGATATTACTGCTTACTATGGTACTAGCCTACCATATCTAAGGTAAAGTTTGCCTCTCTTAGTATCTATAACGGGTCCTCTAAGAACTCCTCCTCAGGGTCCTCCTCCTCCTCCTTGATGTCAACTGGATCTGCTTCGTGGTTCTGCTCAGGCATCGGTATCATCTTGTCCCCGTCAACTGGTGGCGCTGGATGGTCGTGTACATCATCCCCTGCTCTCTGAAGATCGTCTGCTGGGTCAGCCTCCTCAATCGGCTCGTCGTCGCTACTTTCCGGATCGCCCTCAATCGTAAGGTCATTGTCGTCATTTGTGTCATCACCATTAGATGGGTCGTCTGCTGAGTGGTCACTGCCTGCAGAATCCTCTCCACTCGCTATGTCGTCGTCGCTATCTGTATCCATGGGATCTAAATCGGCATCTGGCTCTGGTATGGGCTCGGGTGAGAATGGTGGTGCTGGTGCGGCCATGATAATCGGGAAGAGTATATCATTATATAGTGCCTCGTCCTGAGTCATGCTAATAAGCTCCTGGTGAATAAGTATGGTAGTCTTTGAAGCATAGATCGACTCGGGCTGAACTCGATCTGGATACTACAATGTATCAGTAAGCATAGCTCTCCTTATGTCCTCCTCCAAGATATGCCTTGCCCTCTAGCAGATCCGCTATCGATATAGTTCAGGGTCGGTAGGCTAGATACGACCGTCACGATTATAGTGACCTCCGAAATCATCATGAACGAAGCTCAACTCTATAGTCATGCAAGAGGAGCTAACTTAGTGTCAGTACTAATACAAGGTAAATCTTAGGCTCATAACTTAAGGTGTAGGACAATCAGTGAGTGCGTCTAAACCTAAAGCTCTGATACCAAAAATCCCTATCACGCCCCGAAGTACCAAAAATAGGGAAAAATAAATTTCCTTTATAGGTTCGTAGACACGTGACTGGTTGTGAGTGTCACCTGATTGTCCAAACATGCTTATAACAATAATGTGATATGGGAAAGTGACTAAGTTCAGCGGAAGCAAAAATTTAAAACATCCAAGTCTTACATCAGTAGTATATTACAGGCCAAAAAGATATCCAAAAGTTATATATTACAAGACCAGCTAAACTATTACATCACTAATATAATAATAACATAACTATAACAAAAGAAAAGCTCCAAAGTCTTCAGCTGGAGAAACAGTAGCCTTTCTCGTAGTAATATTCACCAGCATAGTCTTCAGTAGTAAAGTCAGCATCTTGATAGCAGTCGGCTCCGTCTGGACCTGCAAAGGCTGGATGTGGAAGGTCCAGCGGCATGAAAAGCCGTTAGTGGTAAAGCTAAGTGAGGGTCCCCTTAAGGTTACCACCACTTAAGGTAAGTTATTCTTCATCTCTTCTTATTTCTCGAAACCATATCTCGTTCATCATTTCTTATTCTCAATACTATGTCTTGTTCATTTTTTCTTAATCTCAAAACCATGTCTTATTTAAACCCAATCATTCCCTTTGAAACTTAACCCAGAACTGAACTGACCAATGACATTGACTGAAAGAAGACTTAACTCCAAACGCATTTACTGGTCAAGAAAGAACAACGCTCAACAATGAATAGTTAACTGTCGCCCAACTGGCATTCAAACTGTCACCCAAATGGCATAAGTGTGCGGGACATTAACAATCTCTTGGTCGAACACGTCATGCCGATCCTCAGATCGCCCGCACATTACCGAACACGTCATGCCGATCCTCAGACCAAGGGTACGGGAAATTAATAATCACTTGGACGAACACGTTATGTCGATCCTCAGGTCACCCGTACATAACCGAACATGTCATGCCGATCCTCAGTCCAAGGGTGCGGAAATCTAATCAACTACTTGACGAACACGTCATGACGATCCTCAGGTCATCCGCACTTGGCTGAACACGTCATGCCGATCCTCAGATCAAGGAACAAAACATAACTCACCAATCGAGTCCATGGAATAATCGAGAGACCAACTTTGCAAGAATTATCCAAACACGACACAAAAGTTCACGAATCAACTTTGACAAGTAGTCACACCACTAGAAACGAAACCCAACGTCCCTTATTCACATTAAATCTATTATTGAAGGTTTTATCGTTATTTTTCACATTCGTACGTTTTGTAGTTTAGTTCATTAATATCATCCATTTATAACCATCAGTATTTTACTTTACGTTTGGCATTCCGTTTTCCTCTCAATAAACTTACGATGGAAACTTTTCCAATCACTTACCAATGCAATAATCGTGTCATTCAACATACTTATAGTTTGGGTATGAACTTTCCAACGGTCATTAAACTATATTCACGTAGCTCATGGATTTATAATCATGGATTTAATACCAATAAACATATAGATGAAACCCTTAACATACTCATCTATGCGATAGCACTACCATAGCATAAGATTTTCATAACAACACAGGTACCGGAAACTAGCATCAACAATCAACACTATGCATAACAAAACATCATACAAAAAGCTACACAATCTGCCAGGTTACATTTTCACTGTGTTGACTAAATTAACATGATTTATTTGGGCATGATAAATTGCTTTGTAGATCAAACTCAAAACTAAAACATTGTAGATAATAGGAATGTCTTCATGTACAAAAAAAATCTAGCTTCAATTACATTTTTGAGCTACTCAAGCTATTTATTTTACAAGACATTTCTTATATCTTGGTATTTCTGTCCCAGATTTATAGTACTGTATTATATGTGAATTTCACCTATGAAGGATGGGTTTTTAGACTTATCTATACAAGGGTTATTTGTAGATAAATGAGTTAGCTTTCTCCACAAAAAAACCTAGCTTAATTCGCATTTTTGAGCTGCACAAAACATTCATTTTACTGAACTATGTTCTGCTGAAAGTTTCAGTTTCTCATATTTATAACACTGCGTTGTACATGCATTTCACCCATGAAGGAGTGATTTCTAGACTGAGCTATAGAAGAGTTATTTGTATATAAATGAGTTAGATTTTATCACAAAAAAACCAAGCTTAATTCCGATTTTTGAGCTCCTCAAAACATTCATTTTACTAAACTACACTCTGCTAGAAGTTTCTGTTTTCCCAGGTTTATAACACTGCGTTGTACATGCATTTCACCCATGAAGGAGTGATTTCTAGACTTAGATATAGATGAGTTATTTGTAGATATATGAGTTAGATTTTACCACAAAAAAACCTAGCTTAATTCGGATTTTTGAGCTGCACAAAACATTCATTTTACTAAACTACATTCTGTTGGAATTTCAGTTTCTCATATTTAAAGCACTTGTCTTGCATGTCATGAAAACTTCAACACAACAACATCAAACTCCTACTAAACATTAATACATACTATATATGTTCTAAATTGAGTTAGATTACTCACAATATACTCACTATTTACTCACCAAAGCTTGAAATTAAGCTTGATGTTGTTCTTGAGCTTGATGGAGCTTCAACTTCAACTTCAATGGTGTCACCTTCTTCTTCTCCTATATGAACTTATAACTCCAGCTCTATTTTATTTACTTAAGTGTAGATTATAAGAGACAAAGTGTGTCGATTGTGTGCATGTGCATGTTATATATAGAAAGTGCATTAGCTTAGGTGTCATTTTGCATGTTACATGCATAGGACATGTGTCGAAAGGGATGTCTTGTGGTTGCCATATGGCCGTCCATGTGGGCCCACCTCGAGTTGTGTACCACTTTCTCAATTTATGTGCATAAGTTCCTCGATATATGTGTTGGTCTCGATTTATGTGCAACCGGGTATTATTTCTAATGTCCGGGTCCAGGTACGGGACTAAGTTAAATCTTATTATGGCCGAGTCGGTACAGTTACTATAGTCTAATATGATAATACGACAACACGTCCATATCGTCACATAATTAAAATAATAATATAATATTATAGTCGGTCCAATACAGAAATTTGAAAAACTGATATTATTAATGAAAAGAAAATTACAGGTGTTACAGTATATATATGTACAAAGAAAAAAAGTGTCAAAAGAAGCCCCCCTAATCCTTCCCTTTTGGGCAGAAATGAGGGGGGACGTACACACCCTTTTTTTTTTAAGTAAGAAAAAAAATTAAACAATAAAAAAATCTAGATATTTTGTGCACGCGCTTGCACTTTTTGAATTTCCGAAACGCAGTGCGATTGAGATTTGGATTGTCGGGTCCCCTCGATAAATGTTGAATTTTGATATAAAAAAGGGATTTTTAAAATGCTATTTGGCGTGCATTCGACATTAGTTTGTGCCAAAAATGCCCGATAAAGTGCTATTTTCAGAATCTGGAGTTAGAACAAGACGAGATTTTAGGGATCCCTTTGTCTTGATGTGACAAGTATTTTGGTTCAGTGCGAAAGTAGCACAGGCGCTCCAAACTCGAAGAATATAGCTTTCAAACGAATTAACAGTGTAAATTGACACATCAGTGAACGTCCCTACTACAGTTTTCTGTCTTTCGTCATCGGATGGCGATGAAATTTCCGACAGTCCTTCATCTTGACAAATGTGAATTTTTGAACCTCTAAGAGCTGTTAAGTGACGAAACGGATTTTTCCCATCTGAAATCAACGCTTGAAAAAGTGACTTTTCTGGATCCAGTGCCAGAATGTGATGAAATTTCAGGGACTTGCCGGTTTTAGTATGTACTTCAATTCTTGCATGAAAAATGTCTGCTCTGCACTTTGGAATGCCAATAAAGTAAATATGCCAGTCTTTTACAAATCGTCGATTCTTGAAACCTCAAAATGTGATATTTTCTTCATACGTGATCCGATTTTGACAATTCGAAGTCCAAGGACCTTGCATTGACATGCTCTTCACATCTGTCAGACTCGATCCCATTTATTGACATATTTTCATTAGGATGAGCAAAAATCAGGTGTCTACAACTGTCGTTCTTTGTCAAATTTGCGAAGAAAATCATGGCAAAGATTCGAGACACCAATTTTTGCAGCCTTGATCTCTATGAAATGAATCTCTTACTGAATTCTCTTTTGGTATGTACTCTTTGAACCTTTTCTGCAAATTCTGAGGAAAGTCTTCATCGTTGCCCCGGTGTCCTCTTCTGCTTTAGCCAGTCTTTCCCATTGGTCAGGGAACTATCCTCTGAGTTAAGGACAATACCATGAATGTTAATAGGATGTCGTTTGTCCTCTTACACCTGATGCTGAATTGAATTGGGATGCCACATAGGGACTTATACCTGATGTTGAATTGGATTGGGATGTCGTACGGGGACTTATACCTGAAGTTTAAAGTGAATATGACTGTCCTGAGCAGGGGAATAATTTTCTTGACAACCACTGCGGGGCAATAGATGTGATATGTGGATCCTGAGTAGGGGGATTAATGTAAACTTGGCGGTCCTGAGTAGGGGGTCGTGGTGAGGTCAAGGCTTGGAACAAGTAGTAAGATGCTCTCGATGTATTGGTGACGTTTCAGGGCTTGTTCGAGAAGGTAACGACTATGGAAGTACTGGATCCAGGTGCACCTACTATAAAATATGCATCATCAGCTATGCTGTATGAAAATCTATGTCACTTTTTAAAAATTCATGACATTTTATGTATTTGTAAAAAAATTGTAATAAATGAATGAATTTTAGCTACAAGTGAATTCTCATGACATAATAGATATTGACTGTCCTGTCACCAATTGAGCACTATAAGACACATCATTTGACTTTATGAACCCAGTGCCCCAGCAATCTTTGACTGTCCGGCTGTCGATCAGAATGAAGTGGACACCTGTAAGTGAATTATTCAAATTTTCTCGATCTCTCATTCTCTCTTAAACCGTCTTTACCTCCAGTGCCCTCATGGGTTTTCACCCAATCCAGTTTTTTCATTTTTGCGTAGCAATGCCCTTTTGGGTTTTCACAACACCCATCAGACTATGCATTTTAAAATTGAAAACTTTGACTCTAGTATTGTAGAAAGAATTCACAAATGTGATTTAATGAACCCAACAAGACTTGTCTCAATCAGATTGGACTTTACTGGGTTGTAATGTAGGCCAGGGTTCATGGGTTGAGAAATGAAGGAACCGCATGAAGGCTCAAAATAAATTAATTAGAACTTGGCTGTAATACTCGAGATCACCATATGCTCTCTTTATTTCTCTATTTCCTTCTTCTATTTTCTTTCTTCTTTTTTTTTTTTGCCCCAATTTGGTACGAGGTACATTAGTGCTGGATTTAAAAATAGCTCTAGAGGAAAATTGCCCAGATTAAAGTTGGTATCTAGGCCTTTGAAGTAATCTCTTTTTGGGATCTGCCCCAACTTTGCATTAATCTTTTTTTTTTCTATTTTTATTTCCCTCTCTTTTAGCACTACCCCAGTGTAAGGGTGATCCTCAGGGGTTTGAATTTAAAAAAATAAAATTATAAGGCTCAAAAGGCGACCAATGGATAGTGGTGTATAGATAGCTGAAATGATTGCCTCTTATCCTTTTGACACAAGCCGGGTTGACATACAAAAATTAAAACAAAATATGCATTATTGACAATTATGAATCAAGGAAATATGTCCTTTCTCCTCCACTTTGGAATTAAGGAACTCTCATAAATAACATGTGGACGGGTGACGGTTGTGAATAACCTCCTTGCTAAGTCATTATGAGCGGGGCACTACCCCTATTGATGTTTAAATTTGATGTATGACATGCCCCCGAGAATGGATGGGGGTATTCCTTTCCCCCTTGATGTTTGCTATTTGTCTGTTCTGCTCTCATGTACTCAGAGGACATCAAGCAGTTGTGAAAAACATGTGCATTAAGTGCGCTTTAGTGATCTGGCTCTTATCAGGATGGTGAGCACTATCAGATAGTGTAATTGCAGGTTTTGGACTTGGAGTTTTCTATGCATGAGCTAGATCAGACTGTGTTTTTCGATGTGACCGAATGCAATCTACTTCTGTGAAAAGTTCAAGAGTCTGACTTGATGTCTAAATGTATTCTCTAAGTTTCAAGACAGTCATATCTAATGAATCATGAGACTAAAGAATGAATTAAAATGAAGAATTTTTAATGGTGAAATCTTATAAAGTTATTTTAAAAAATGTATTTTATGCAGAGCAGACAAAGCATATATTAATAGCATGGAGAAACTGCCCCTGTGTGGCACATGATTTCTTACAAGAAATTTTATTTGCTGGGTAATGGGTTGGGAATGGGTCTCTCATAAGGATTGCTCAGAAGTGATTAAAAGGCATGTAAATGTATCTGGGTAGAAATTGGCTTATTGGTTTGGTAGTGTAAGGATTTGGACATTCGCGAATGCGCTGGTATTGCTTGGATCGGACAATGTCAATGTGATGGCAGATTTGACTTGGCTTTAACGTGGGTGCTGACACAAGGTTGAGCCTTGGAAGTGATTTTACATGGCTAGGATTTGACAGATTTTGGCTTTAGACAAAGGTGGGAGGCTTGTCAACTGGGTTTGCTCGGGTTTGCACTTGATTATGTTTGGATATGGAAGCTGGAGCTACTCGGATTTAATGACAATTCGGGTTTGTCAACTGGTCCTACTCAGATTTGGTGACCAGCCATGTTTGGATTTGGAAGTTGGAGCTGCTCAGATTTGATGTCACTCAGGTTTATCGACATGCTTGGATGGTCCAACTCTTAAAACAACAATATAATCCTAGACTTCAGTTCAGTATGATGATGAAGAAGCAAAGACATTCCATACTGACATCTTTAGAATCAACTTGAAGGGGTAGAGGATGGAAAAAAGTGAAGCAGAGGATATAAACTCAGTCATGCTATTTCTGATATAAAATGAGAGAAATGAGGATTTCTCGAAATGACTTATTAGAAATGTAAGACAATGTACCAGTTTGATAAATGCATCAAACTGCCCCATTGTAATGCAGCTATGATGTGCCTAAAAGTATAAGACAAAAATGGTTAGCCTTTCAACGTCACCAATCATCTTGAAATGTGATACTTCTCTCTAGAACTTCTACGTATAGAATGTGAATGAATTTGAAATAATCGGGTAGCAATTAGGTATCGTTTATGAATTTTGAAAATTATATCCATCCTCGATAAAATGTAAGGATAAGATGATAAAAATTTGGCCACCTATTGGTGCTGTTATGAATTTTGAAAGAATGTGTCTGTCCTCGATAAAATTTGAGGATAAGACAGAAAAAGCAAATAGCCTTTCAGCTCCGTTTAGGAATTCCAAAAGAAAAGCTGTATCCATTCTGGATAAATTGTGAGGATAAGAATTGGGCAGTCTTTCGGCACTGTTAATGTATTTTGAAAAGTTGTATTCATTTGCAATAAAATGCGAGAATGAAAAAAATCGACTGTATTTTCGGCATTGTATGAATTTTGAAAAATGTATCCATCTTTGTTAAAATGTAAGGACAAGATAAGAAAAATTGGACAGTCTTTCGGCACTGCTATGAATTTTGATAAATGTGCATCCCTCCTTGTTAAAATGTAAGGAAAACGTGAGTAAAATTGGACAGTATCTCGGCGCTGCTATGAATTTTGACATATGTGTGTCATCTTGTTAAAATGTAGGTATATGCTAAGTAAGATCGTGCTTTGAAAAGTGCATCTGTCCCTGTTAAAATGTGGGGATAAGATGAGAAAATGGGGTAGCCTTTTGGCTCCATTATGTACTTGAAAAGTTTATCAATCCCCAATAAAATATAAGGATAAGACAAGTAAAATGTAAGAACACATCCTTGATATGTAAAATGTGATCTGTACAGCCTAATGACATCATCTATGAATCTTTGAAAAAGCTAATTTATCATTGAAAAAAAAATGAGGATAAGATAATGAAATTTGGCAACCTGTCAGAGTCTAAAAAAAAAAAAGAGTCCTTTTATCTTGGGGATTTATATGCAAAAAGTGAGCATGAATTTTGAAAAATTGGGCAGCCTTTCGGCGTTGTTATGAACTTTGAGAATGTGTACTCAACCTCAGTAAAATTCAAGGATGAGATACGAAAAATCGGATAACCTTCCAGCGTCATTTATGGCTTTTGCAATTTTTTTTATCAATTATCTGAAAAATGCAATTATGAGATATGAAAAATCGGAGAGTCTTCCAGTGTCATTTATTGCATTGAAACTTTTTATCTATCATATAAAAAATGCAAGGATAATATGTGAAAAATCGGACAGCCTTCCGGCTTCACTTTGAATTTTGAAAATTTCAATCTATCCTTTGAAAAATGCAAAGATAAGATTTGAAAAATCGGATAGCCTTCCGACATCATTTATGAATTCTAAAAATTTGACCTTTCCTTAAAAAAATGCAAGGATATGATTTGAAAGAAAATCGGACAATCTAAAGAATTTAGTACATACACAATTTTCAATTTCATCAAATAGAGCTATAGTTTGATGTAAAATATATAAAGGAGATTGTAAATAGTGAATCACCCAAGCATTAAAGATGTACTTCCTAGAAAGGAATGAGAAGAAAAGAAGAGAGCAGAGATTGAATGAATTGTGGGTCACCAGAAAGACAAAAAATTTATGGCTTACATAGAGATACACCATTTACAGAAAGGATTTAAAATCTATTTACAAAGTTATTCGTGTGTATTGCATGGAGAAAAACATGCATGTGACATGTATTTAAAACCCCATTTGTTGAGTCACAGAAATCCTCCATGTGATTCTGATTTTAGGTGAAAGTACTTAATGTGAGTAAAGATTAGGACGCACGAAAGACATAATTTTTGGGAGATAATTTAAAAAATGTGTCTATATCTCTTCTGTGATGTCACTAGATCCCACAGTGATACAGGAGAGAGATAGACACATCTCTTGAGTTGTGTGCCAAAAATTATATATTTGGGTGTGTCCCAAGTATTAACCAGTTAATGTTGTCCCAATTCATAACCAACATGGGGACCAAGAAGGCCCACTCATAAAGAGTTACGGTGTGTTTGATAATCCAATTAAGTGGTGAAATTGAAAATTTTTAGCACTTAATTTTTTTCAGTGCGTTTGATAATGTACGACTTAATTGAAAAAACAGTAAAAAATCTACTGAAAACGTTAAGTGAAAATTTTCTACTGAAATAAATCACTAAATACAATCTATTTTAGTTCTTCAAACACTCTTTTCAGTATTATAAATTCAAATCACTTAAAATTTTCAGTACATAAATTTAGTACTTAATTTTCAATTTTATCAAACACACCCTTATACTTCAATTGCAACTCAGACATACGGTATGGTACATGTATTTGTTATTCAATTATATTGAGCACATAAAGTTCTTGTAAATAGCAGATGTAAAATGAGAATGAGACTAAACCAAATCATATTTTAAGAATTTTCATTATTTTGAGCTAGGGAATTTACATTATTTTGAGCTAGGTCTTGCTTTCTATTGCATTTAAAGAGGACGAGAGCTATCACGGTAAGATAAGATTATTCTATTTTTTATTTTTTAGAACAGAGATGGACATTCATATATATATATATAAATACTTAAATTTATAGAACTAGTTCAATTATGTATTATAGATCTCTTCTTTCCATTCTCAAATAGTTCATGTGGTACTAGCCAACATGTCACAAAATATGATAAAACTATTAAGCCATTGAAGGCCAAACTTGAGATTGAAATTTGAGAACCAACATGACATTATTTATTATAAAATAAAACCAAAGAAAAAAAAAAGAAAAGGCGTATGACTTTGCTCATGTATGACTTAGGTCATATTTGGCACGCCGGATAAGTGGGTTGGATTGGATAAAAATTATCCAATCTAGTATTTGCTGCATGTTTGGATAAGGAAAATTTTATCCCAAACTCCCATTTATCCCATGGAGTTTGGTATAACTCTGTCGGGGGGGTTAGTATTAGATAGGATAAGGGAGTTTGGAATAACTTTTGGAGAAATTTTTTTTTAGAAATTTTTTCTTCAAAATTGTATTTTTTTTCTAGATTTTTCCCCTTTTTTGTAACTTTTTTTATCCCAAAATTTATATCTCGATACGACCAAGCACAGGATCAGGTTAAAATAGCTTATCCGATAGTTTTATCCAGCATGTTCCAAACACAGGACAACATAATAGCTTATCCGACAGAATTACTAATCCAGTCTAATCCTGCCTTAATCTTTATAATCCGACAGTTTTATCCAGCCTGCCAAACGAGGCCTTAGAGTTTACTTAGCGTTGACATGGGCTTTGGTTCGATTCTCACTATCACATAAATATCTGTGATTAGAAAAACACTTCGGTACACCAAAGTTGTTTTTGATAAGAAACATTTGTTCCTGTAAGAAAAATTTATTGCATGATAAGAAACATTTGTTCCCACATTAAAACATAGAGAAAATGTTTCTTATTATTTTATTCCCATCAAAACCACCAAAAATAAATATTCCTTAGGGCAATGCTAGGGGCACTAACAACTTCCACTAACACTTACTAACACACTCTATCTCTCTCCTAGTGGTACTGCGGGGTCCACTGCGGAGCCCACAGTGCCACTAGGAGAGAGATAGAGTGTATTAGTAAGTGTTAGTGGAAGTTGTTAGTGCCCCAAATATTACTCTATTCCTTATCCATGAAACAAATGTTTCTTACCCGCGAATAAAATGTTTCTTATCCCAAGAGTCCAAAGGTGCAGCTTGGAGAGGACTGGGCCCAAACCTCCCATCCCAAAAGGGGAAAAAAAATAAATAAATCTGAAAAAAAAAATTAGTATATGTGATATTTTAGTCTAAATGTAATTCAACTCCCCCAAAGTTTGAAATTTTTTTTATACTTGTGATATTTTAACCCAAATGCACCATAATAATAATTGTCTATATAATATTTTAGCCCAAACTCACCATAATATTTGATATCAAACCTAACTATGTCTATTCTCAATTCACCGAAACTCAATATAGTATTCTCAAATACAGTGATAGGGAGACCACATCTAATAATAATGGGACTATTTTAATATTCTCCAATTAAAATTCACTAAACCCATTACCACATGTATTTGAGAAGAATTTGGAATCTAAACTTTGAGAAGTATATACTCGTACTCAATTAGCCTCTAGTGGTTCCTAGCTTTTTAGTTTCTTCGTGAAATCTTGTAGAATTACTAGTTATAACTCGTGCCTAAAGGTACTATAAAAAAAAATTGTAACCATAAAATTGTGAAATCGTGTAGAATTACTAGTTATAACTCGTGCCTAAAGACGCTATAAAAAACTTGTAACCATAAGATTGTAAAATGATACTCCCTCTGTCTCATATTAAGAGTCTTTGATGTCATTTTTTTTTATGTCCCATTTTAAGAGTCCTCTTTGAAAAATTAAAGTATTTTAATATACACTTTCCAAATTTTGCCTTTTATTATATCCAACTCTTCCCCCTTTTATTTATTTTTTTATTTTTTTATGTGACATTATAATTTTGAATTTAAAAAGGACAACATTAGAAAGTTGAAAATCTCACCAAAATCAAGGTAGTCCCCTTAATAAGTTAGAATTCTCAAAAGAGACTCTTAATATGAAACGGAGGAAGTATTTTATTAGAACAGTAACTAACTTAACGTGCCTACGATACTTAAAGCAACCAGAAAGTGTGAATAATGTCGGCAAAAAAATTATCCAAATACTTAGGCCCCGTTTGATAACCATTCTATTTTTTTGTTTTCATTTTTTAGTTTTTGTGTTAGAAATTTTTGTGTTCATTTTAAAAAAAGAAAATAAAAAATGCGTTTGGTAACTTTGTTTTGTTTTTTAAAAAGAGAGAACAAAAACAAAAAAATGTGTTTGGTATACTATATTTTTGTGTTAAAATTTTATAACTTCTTAGTAAAATGACTATTTTGCCCTTAAAATTTCAAAATGACATGACTTGGTAAAAAAAATAGAATTTAATGTCGTCAAAGTCTATAAGCTCATATTATTATAAACACTATTTTAGAACCTAAAAATAAAAATATGTTGTAAAATGACCAAGTTGCCCTTGGGGCTTACATATAAATAGTTAACATTCTTAAAACTTTCAAATAATACGGATTGACCTACCCCAATATTTTTCGACGTTCTAGATCCAATGGTAGGGTCCATTTGACCTCAATATATTTGTAAAATGACTATTTTGCTCTTCAAATTTCAAAATGCCATAACTTGTTAAGAGTAAACTAGAATTGAACGTCGTCAGAGCCTGTGAGCTCATATTTAAGATAAGAACATTTGGGACCTAAAAAGTACATATATGGTAAAATGACCAAATTGCCCTTGGGGTTTACATATACGAAGTTAACATTATTAAAGTCTTCAAATAATATAGAGTGACCTACCCTAAGGTTTTTTGGCGTTCTGGATCCTATGGTAGGGTCCACTTGGCCTGAATATATTTGTAAAATAACTATTTTGCCCTTAAAACTTTAAAATGCCATAACTTGTTAAAATAAAATCAGAATTTAACGTCGTCAAAACCTATGAACTCATATAATTATGAAGAAAATTTTGGAACCTATAAAGTACATATATGGTAAAATGACCAAATTGCCCTTGTGGCTTACATATAAGAAGTTAACATTGTTAAAGTTGTCAAATAATATAGAGTGACCTAACCTTAGATTTTTTTTAGGTTCTGGATCCAATGGTAGGGTCCATTTGGCCTGAATATATTTGTAAAATTACTATTTTGCCATTCAAACTTCAAAATACCATAACGTATTAAGACTAAACTAGAATTGAACGTCGTCAGAGCTTGTGAGCTCATATTAAGATGAACATTTGGGAACGTACAAGCATGTATATATATATATATATGGTAAAATGACCAAATTACCCTTGGGGTTTACTTGTAATAAGTTAACATTGTTAAAGTATTAAAATAATGTGGGGTGACTTACACAGTTACACTAAGGTTATTCGATATTCTAAATCCAATGGAGGGGTCTATTTGGCCTGAATACATAAGGGCAAAATGATTATTACGGTTAAAAATTCAAAATGCCATAACTTGTTAAGATTAAATCAAAATGCCTAAAAAGTATATAGATCATAAAATGATTAACTCTGGTTAAATCTTAACAAGTTGTGGATTTTTAAATTTATACCGGCAAAATAGTCATTTTACAAATATACCCCGCTAATAGATTCAGAACGTAGAAAAATCTCGAGCTAGGTCACTCTGTATTATTTGAAGACTTTAACAATGTTAACTTCTTAGATTTAAGCCCTAAGGGCAATTTGGTCATTTTACAATCTATATACTTTTTAGGTCACAATTGTTCTTCATCTTAAATATGAGCTTACAAGTTCTGACGGTGTTTAATTATAGTTTAGTCTTAACAAGTTATAGCATTTTAAAGTTTGAAGGGTAAAATAGTCATTTTATAAATGTATTCAGACCAAATGAACCTTACCATTGGATCCAGAATGTCAAAAAACCTCGGGATAGGCCATTCCGTATTATTTGACGACTTTAACAATGTTAACTTCTTATATGTAAGCCCCAAGGGTAATTTGGTCATTTTACGATCTATATACTTTTTAGGTCTCAAAATGTTCTTCATAATAATATATAACACCCACATTTGTGTTATGTCTTTTGCATTACATTGTCATGCATGATAATGTGGTGTGGCGTGTCTTATGACACATGTTTGAGTGAGTTTTGACTCACGAGTTGATTTGGGTGTCTGTATTAGAGAACCCTCTGAGACTGTGGTGATTTAGAATTTTGTTGTTGTGAAGTCTCTCCGAGTATGAGACGGTCACTGTAGAGCATTTTAAATGTTTATCTGAAAATAAATGTTTACCTGTGTATTTCAATATCTGTATTATTTTCTGTTTTAGAATTTATTTCTGTTGTTAGATTTAGTATCCTGGTGAGGACGAATGAACACGCTATTAATTTGGTAGGCTAATTAGCAACTTCGGAAACGTCATATAGAAATTCGCGTTTTAGCAACCAAACGAAACTTAGTCGAAAACTTTTATAATTTTGAGGTTTCACTTATAAAGCTATGAATTAGCTGTGTAGAAAGTTTCAGAGACTGATTAGGAGTTTGGAAAACTCGTGGGGAGGTAAACGTAATTCCTCGAGAATGTTGCCTATATATAGATAGAGATGAGTTGAGATATTTCACAACTCTTAACCTAAATTTCAAGAGGAGGCCAAAAAGGGGGCTAGAAGGAGATTTGATTGCTTAGAGCTTTGCGACGCCAAACGACGACCTTCCGTCAGTTTGTTTTCTCCCAGATTTCATATTCGAGCTCCACGAGGTAAGAGCTTCGTTTTGATACATATTAGGGCCTGTTTGGCTAAGTTTTCCGAAAAGTTATTTTCTAGAATTTTTCATAAAAGTTGATAAATGGAATTCTGATCCATAAGAATTGTGCTAGACGGACTTATGCACGTTCTTTGTGCACGGGTTTTCTTCAGATTGAGTTATAGGAGCGTAAATCGGAGGTGAGTGATTCAACTATGTTTTGGAATGATTTCTTGGCATGTATTCATGTGATGTTTGAATAACATGTGTTAATCCTTAGAGATATATTGTGTAGTTCATATTGGGCATTTATATTGATAAGTAGGCTCAATAGCACGGTGATATGTTTTGATTATCGCGAGCATGGTGATATGTATTTGAGCATGTTAAGTTGCTTATATGGGTCAGAAGGAGCACGTGGTCACCGTGCCATTTTTGTGGAGCCGTTATAGGCATTAAGGTCGCACGATTGAAGAAAAGAATCGTGGGTCTTACCCTTTCGCGTGGACTTATTGGCGAGGAGTCGCGGATTGGGAATATGGACGGGCACGTGAGTCTCCGGTGACTAGTATGAATTGTAGAGATGTGAATGCGGACAGGTTTATCATTCATGTGCATATGTTGTTTTATTCACTAAGCTTTAGCTTAAACAAATCGAATATATGTGGTTATTCAAATAACCATTTCAGGTGTAAATGCTGGCGAGGAATCAGAGAAGTGAGTACGTGGGTTGGGAGTTCGCTTGGAAGGCAACTTGAATGTAAATCTTGTAGTTTTGGGATCCTAGAAATGTTATAATAAGAATTTGGTTGTTTTAACCCATGTTTAACTTGGTATGATAGAATGGATCTAGAACGTTGTATTAGACTATAACATGTTGTAATTATGTTTGGTAATGCTTTAATACAGTTAAGATTACTTTGGACTGAGTTTGAATTGAGTGGTTGATCATTGGATGGAAGTTACGAAGCTTATTAAACTTGTTTTCTGCAGATTAGGCTGCTGCCAGGGGAGCAGTCGACTGAGCAGTCGACTGAACCCTGAGCCTGTTAGCTACTGCTTCTTTTTAGCAAAAGCAGTCGACTGGACCCCTCGGCAGTCGACTGGACCCCTCAGCAGTCGACTGGACCTCCATTTTTAGTCGACTGAAATTCGATATTAAAATCCCTGCCCGCCTCCGTCGACTGAGCAGTCGACTGAGCAGTCGACTGAACCTCTGGTTTTAAAATGTGTTTTGTTTTCCGCTGCGTGTGTTCTTCAAACCTAATTTTTGGGAATGTTAATAAATTGGTTTAGCCTCGGTGGCGTGCCACGGGCTCCGGTTCCGCTATTGTGGGACCGGACTGTGACATTTAGTGGTATCAAAGCATAGGTTTAGAGCCTTGGGAACGAGTGACGTTATATATGCTGAGCGACGTCGAGTGGAGTGTGTAATTGTAAAGATAATGGTTATCATTGTAGAAATGCTTCATGTGTTAGCATTTGTTGATTGTGATGAACTGTGCACATATATCTATATTGTAGCATAGCATGCATGGTCATTATGCATTGAACTCAACAGGGGAATATTTGAAACGTTATGGCTGATCCACCAAGAGAATTATCACCGCATTCGCGGATGGACCAAATAGTGAACATGGTGGGAAATTTCATACAAGCGGTAAGTGAAAGAGAACAGATGAACGTTCAGCCTCCACAAGTGGAAATTCGTTATGTCAATGCACCATCGACACCGCGACCTCAACACACAATCGTGGAACAGTTTCATAAACGGAAACCGACATTGTATCATGGACAGGTTGACATAGACTTGGCCGATCATTGGATGATGGACATGGAAAGACATTTCCGTCAGGTAATATGTACTGATGAGGAGAAAATTTTATGCGCATCCGATACGTTGATGGGTGAAGCATTGGATTGGTGGAACAACGTACTTGAACAAGGGAAGCCAACCACGTGGGAAGCATTTAAAGAAGAATTCAACAAACGTTTCTTTCCGCAATCTGCTTATACTCAGAATCGTCAAGAGTTTGCAAGTTTGATTCAGGGAGATATGACCGTGGGTGAGTATGTTTCTCGTTTCAATGCCTTGTTACGATTTGGGAAAACTACCGTTCCAACTGATAGGGATAAAGCTCGTAAGTTTGAAGAAGGACTTAGAGAGAATATCCGTGGCCGTGTGGATATGTTGCAACACCCGACCGTTTCTCTAGTTGAGGAAGCTGTCCGTATTGCTGAGAAAAGTGTCGACAGATATCGACAGGGACAACAAGGGAAGAGAGCAAATGACAGTCGGAGTAAGGGTCAAGGGAATGCGAAGAAACCATTTACGCAAGGTTCAGGATCGAATATGGGTAGTCAAGGAGGAAGTGTGTTTGTTGGAGATTCGAGACCGTTGTGCCCAACATGTAACGTGCGACACAGAGGAACCTGCCATCAATTGATCACTTGCTTTTATTGTAAACAATTGGGGCATGTCTCTAGGAATTGTCCTTTGAACGCGAATATGACTACACCAAACACAACCTCGAACGCCAAGGGCTATAACCCAGAAACGAGAGGGAAATGTTTTGAGTGTGGACAACCGGGATACATAGCAAAGAACTGTCCGAGTAAGAGACAACCGGGAATGAGTACCGGGGCATCGAGTGTGCCAAGCGGGTCAAGGGTAGAACCTCGAGTGGACAAAGGGAAAGGAGTCGCGCAACAACAAGGATGATACTTCCAGCTCAGGCCGGGGAATACGGATGATACCGTCGTATCAGGTATTCTTCCTATTTGTTCGTATCCTGCACGTATACTTATGGATTCTGGTTCAACGCATTCATTTGTATCACGTGATTTTGTTAAGCATTTAACTGTTTAGTCAGAACCGCTAGGATATGACTTGTGTGTATCATTGCCTAGTAGTGAACCACTAGTTACTTCTTCGATATTCAAGTCATGTGAAATCAAGATAGGTGATAAAGTCTTGAGCGTTGATTTGATTCCGTTAACGGTGAATTACTTTGATGTTATCTTGGGTATGGATTGGTTGTCGGTTAATCAAGCCAGAATCGATTGTGAACAGAAACGGGTTAGTTTCTATCCGTCAGGGCGAGAAGAGTTTACTTTTCAGGGTAAGGGAGTGATCGTACCGCCGTACTTGATATCGGTGATTCAAGCAAGTAAGATGTTGAAGAAGGGCTGTTCGGGTTTCTTATGTTCAATTATCGACACGCGAGTTCTTGGACCACTAATAGAAGAAATTTCAGTAGTTCGAGAATTTCCAGATGTTTTTCCCGATGAGTTACCCGACGTATTGATCGAAAGAGAGCTTGAGTTCATAATAGAAGTAGTACCAGGGTCACAACCGGTATCCAAAGCACCGTACCGAATGGCACCGATAGAGTTGAAAGAATTGAAAGTTCAGTTAGAAGAACTGTTGGAGAAGGGTTTTATCCGACCGAGTGTTTCGCCGTGGAGAGCTCCAGTCTTGTTTGTGAAGAAGAAAGATGGAACAATGCGTATGTGCATCGACTACCGGGAATTGAATAAGTTGACCGTCAAGAACAAGTATCCGTTGCCGCGAATAGATGACTTGTTTGATCAGTTACAAGGGGCTCAGGTATTTTCGAAGATCGACTTGAGATCCGGTTACCATCAGTTGAAAGTCAAAGAGGAAGATGTTGAGAAGACAGCTTTCAGAACTCGATATGGTCACTTTGAATTTTTGGTTATGCCGTTTGGAGTGACTAACGCACCAGCTGCTTTCATGGACTTGATGAACCGTGTTTTCAAAGATTATTTAGATGAGTTCGTTATCGTGTTCATAGATGACATCCTAATCTACTCCAAAAGCGTGGAAGATCACGAGCATCATTTGCGATTAGCTTTACAACGATTGCGTGAAAAGAGATTATTCGGCAAATTGAAGAAGTGTGAGTTTTGGTTGACGGAGATTGCTTTCCTTGGACATATAGTGTCGGCAAAGGGAATTTTTGTAGACCCTCAGAAGATAGAAGAAGTTACCAATTGGGTGAGACCAACGAATGTGACAGACATCAGAAGTTTCCTAGGATTAGCTGGGTATTATCAGAGATTTGTGAAAGACTTTTCGCGTATAGCAATGCCGATGACGCAGTTAATGAGGAAAGATATTGCTTTTGTTTGGAGTCCAGAATGTAAAGAAAGTTTTCAAGAGTTGAAAAGTCGACTAGTGAAAGCACCAATTTTAGCCGTTCCATCAGGGACTGAAGGGTTTATCATTTACAGTGATGCTTCATATAGAGGTTTAGGTTGCGTTCTTATGCAAGGTGATAAAGTCATTGCGTATGCGTCGAGACAACTTAGACCGCACGAGAAGAATTATCCAACACATGATCTAGAATTGGCCGCCGTGATTTTTGCATTGAAGATTTGGCGTCATTATCTATACGGAGAAAAATGTGGGATATATACGGACCACAAGAGTTTGAAGTACTTGTTTACACAACGAGATTTGAACATGAGGCAAAGGAGATGGTTAGAGTTGATGAAGGACTATGACTTGTCAATTCAGTATCATCCGGGTAAAGCAAATGTCGTCGCCGATGCTCTTAGTCGCAAAGTACCAACCAATACCGCATCAGATTTGACTTCTCAGAAAGAACTGATACGAGATATGGAGATTTTAGAGCTTGAAGTGATACAGAGGATTGAAAGTGGCTTGATGTCGACAATGGTGGCACAACCACTCTTGATCCACGAGATCACAGATAAACAACTTCAAGATGTGGCTTTGAAGAAGATTTATGATGAGATTCCAATGGGCAAACAACCGGGATTTACTTTTGAGAATGATGTTTTGAGATTGAGGGGTAGAATTTGTGTGCCTAACGAGAAGGAGTTGAAACGGAACATCCTAGAAGAAGCACACAACACGAAGTATACCGTTCACCCGGGAAGCACCAAGATGTATAGAGACTTGAGACATGTTTATTGGTGGCCGGGAATGAAGAGGGAAATAGCACGCTATGTTTCACGTTGTACTAGTTGTCAACAAGTAAAGGCCGAACGCCAAGTACCTTCAGGATTGTTACAACTGTTACCGATAGCCGAGTGGAAATGGGAACACATAACAATGGATTTTGTTAGTGGGTTTCCGAGATCGAAGAGATCGAATACTATTATTTGGGTGATTGTTGATCGTTTGACGAAGTCGTCGCACTTCCTACCACTTCGAACGACTAAGCCGATGACATTAGCTAAGTTGTATATTCGCGAAATTGTGAGACTACATGGTATCCCAGTTTCTATCGTTTCGGACAGGGATAGTAGTTTTACATCAAAGTTTTGGAGAGCCTTGCAAGAAGCAATGGGTACCAAATTGCACTTTAGTAAAGCTTTTCATCCTCAGACTGATGGTCAATCAGAAAGAGTAATCCAAATTTTGGAAGACATGCTTCGGTTATGTGTACTTGATTTTCAGGGTGATTGGGAAGACCATTTGCCGTTGATTGAGTTTGCATATAACAACAGTTTTCAGTCGAGTATTGGAATGGCTCCTTATGAAGCTTTATATGGTCGTGTATGTCGTTCACCGATTAGTTGGACGGAAGTCGGAGAAAGAAAATTGAAGGGCCGAAAATTGTACAAGAGACGACGGATAAGATAAAGGTGATTAGACAACGGTTACTGACAGCTCAGAGTAGGTATAAGGTTATGCCGATAAGCGTAGACGACCGTTGGAATTTGACGTGGGAGACTTAGTGTATTTGAAGGTGTCGCCTTCAAAGGGAATAACCAGATTTGGTAGATACGGGAAACTCAATCCGAGATATGTAGGACCTTTTGAAATCATTAGAAAGGTTGGACCCGTAGCTTATCGTTTGAAATTACCGAGTGAGTATGCTCAAGTGCATAACGTGTTTCATGTATCATTGCTACGCAAACAGTTAGAGGAAGAGAAAGATCAAGTGATGACTCCGACATCGAATGAGATTCAGAGTGATGTAACGTATGTCGCATATCCGGTAGAGATCTTAGATCGGAAGGATCAAGTCTTACGAAATAAAGTAATATCGAAAGTGAAAGTGTTATGGCGTAGCCAAACTACGGAAGAGATGACGTGGGAGATAGAAGATGAGATGCGTACTCAGTATCCGCACCTTTTCGAGACATGAGGTATAAGTTTGGGGACAAACTTCTTTTAAGGGGGAGAGTATTATAACACCCACATTTGTGTTATGTCTTTTGCATTACATTGTCATGCATGATAATGTGATGTGGCGTGTCTTATGACACATGTTTGAGTGAGTTTTGACTCACGAGTTGATTTGGGTGTCTGTATTAGAGAACCCTCTGAGACTGTGGTGATTTAGAATTTTGTTGTTGTGAAGTCTCTCCAAGTATGAGACGGTCACTGTAGAGCATTTTAAATGTTTATCTGAAAATAAATGTTTACCTGTGTATTTCAATATCTGTATTATTTTCTGTTTTAGAATTTATTTCTGTTGTTAGATTTAGTATCCTGGTGAGGACGAATGAACACGCTATTAATTTGGTAGGCTAATTATCAACTTCGGAAACGTCATATAGAAATTCGCGTTTTAGCAACCAAACGAAACTTAGTCGAAAACTTTTATAATTTTGAGGTTTCACTTATAAAGCTATGAATTAGCTGTGTAGAAAGTTTCAGAGACTGATTAGGAGTTTGGAAAACTCGTGGGGAGGTAAACGTAATTCCTCGAGAATGTTGCCTATATATAGATAGAGATGAGTTGAGATATTTCACAACTCTTAACCTAAATTTCAAGAGGAGGCCAAAAAGGGGGCTAGAAGGAGATTTGATTGCTTAGAGCTTTGCGACGCCAAACGACGACCTTCCGTCAGTTTGTTTTCTCCCAGATTTCATATTCGAGCTCCTCGAGGTAAGAGCTTCGTTTTGATATATATTAGGGCCTGTTTGGCTAAGTTTTCCGAAAAGTTATTTTCTAGAATTTTTCATAAAAGTTGATAAATGGAATTCTGATCCATAGGAATTGTGCTAGACGGACTTCTGCACGTTCTTTGTGCACGGGTTTTCTTCAGATTGAGTTATAGGAGCGTAAATCGGAGGTGAGTGATTCAACTATGTTTTGGAATGATTTCTTGGCATGTATTCATGTGATGTTTGAATAACATGTGTTAATCCTTAGAGATATATTGTGTAGTTCATATTGGGCATTTATATTGATAAGTAGGCTCAATAGCACGGTGATATGTTTTGATTATCGCGAGCATGGTGATATGTATTTGAGCATGTTAAGTTGCTTATGTGGGTCAGAAGGAGCACGTGGTCACCGTGCCATTTTTGTGGAGCCGTTATAGGCATTAAGGTCGCACGATTGAAGAAAAGAATCGTGGGTCTTACCCTTTCGCGTGGACTTATTGGCGAGGAGTCGCGGATTGGGAATATGGACGGGCACGTGAGTCTCCGGCGACTAGTATGAATTGTAGAGATGTGAATGCGGACATGTTTATCATTCATGTGCATATGTTGTTTTATTCACTAAGCTTTAGCTTAAACAAATTGAATATGTGTGGTTATTCAAATAACCATTTCAGGTGTAAATGCTGGTGAGGAATCAGAGAAGTGAGTACGTGGGTTGGGAGTTCGCTTGGAAGGCAACTTGAATGTAAATCTTGTAGTTTTGGGATCCTAGAAATGTTGTAATAAGAATTTGGTTGTTTTAACCCATGTTTAACTTGGTATGATAGAATGGATCTAGAACGTTGTATTAGACTATAACATGTTGTAATTATTTTTGGTAATGATTTAATACAGTTAAGATTACTTTGGACTGAGTTTGAATTGAGTGGTTGATCATTGGATAGAAGTTACGAAGCTTATTAAACTTGTTTTCTGTAGATTAGGCTGCTGCCAGGGGAGCAGTCGACTGAGCAGTCGACTGAACCCCTGAGCCTGTTAGCTACTGCTTCTTTTTAGCAAAAGCAGTCGACTGGACCCCTCGGCAGTCGACTGGACCCCTCAGCAGTCGACTGGACCTCCATTTTCAGTCGACTGAAATTTGATATTAAAATCCCTGCCCGCCTCCGTCGACTGAGCAACCGACTGAGCAGTCGACTGAACCTCTGGTTTTAAAATGTGTTTTGTTTTCCGCTGCGTGTGTTCTTCAAACCTAATTTTTGGGAACGTTAATGAATTGGTTTAGCCTCGGTGGCGTGCCACGGGCTCCGGTTCCGCTATTGTGGGACCGGGCTGTGACATAATATGAGTTCACAGGCTTTGACGACGTTAAATTCTGATTTTATTTTATCAAGTTATGGCATTTTAAATTTTAAGGGCAAAATAGTCATTTTACAAATATATTCAGGCCAAATGGACCATACCATTGGATCCAGAACGTCGAAAAACCTCGGGTAGGCCACTCTGTATTATTTGAAGACTTTAACAATATTAACTTCGTATATGTAAATTTCAAGGGCAATTTGGTCATTTTACCATATATGTACTTTTTAGGCCCCAAATATTCTTTATCCTAAATATGAGCTCACAGGCTTTGACGGCGTTCAATTCTAGCTTAGTATTAACAAGCTATGGCATTTTGAAATTTGAAGGGCAAAATCGTCATTTTACAAATATATTCAGGTCAAATGGACCCTACCATTGGATCCAGAACGTCGAAAAACTTAAGGGTAGGTCATTCCGTATTAATTGAAGATTTTAACAATGTTAACTTCTTATATGTAAGCTCCAAGGGCAATTTGGTCATTTTACAATATATATGCTTTTTAGCTCTCCAAATGGTCTTAATATTAGAATGAGTTCATAGGCTCTGACGATGTTCAATTCTAGTTTAGTCTTAACTAGTTATGGCATTTTAAAGTATAAAGGGAAAAATAGTCATTTTACAATTAGATTCAGACCAAATGGACCTCACCATTGAATCCAAAACCTCGAATAACTTTTGAGTATGTCACCTTGTGTTATTTGAAGACTTGATTTTTTTAATTTATTAAATGTAATATTTAAGTAGGGGTGGCAATCGGGTCGTGTCGGGTCATAATCGTGTCGGGTCATTGTCGTGTCGGGTTATAATCGTGTCATTCTTAACGTGTCATAATTGTGTCGGGTTATAATCGTGCCGGGTCATATACGGGTCACCCGTTTAACCCGTCTAACCCGTGTAGGGTGTCATCGGTTCGGTTCAGTTCGCGGTTTGGATCGGATCAGATCGAATCAAATCGAATTTTTTTTTTCGATTTTTTTTTCATGTTTTAAAAACCAACCAAAGTGGTCGGTTCGGTCTATTTTGCCTATTTTGGCGGTCTAATCAATTTTTTTGTTGTAAGGAATTTAAGAAACCCAATCGGTTAGCTCGGATCGGCTATTCGAAATAAGCTTACAGCCCTACTAAGAACACAAATAAGTCTTCCATCAAATATATCAATTATTAACACGTACATCTTAAATACCAATATACTATATCTGACTATTATAAACTTAACACCCAAGCACATCTACACAAACTGAATAAGAAGAAATATTGTTTTTACTAACAGTACAAAAAAAATTCTTCTCTTGCCATTCATCAAGAATCAAGATTAACAGTTGTATTTATCTAATTGACTAATTTGTCTTCCTCCCAATCCAGCAATCCTAGCGGGCTTCCTCCCCTTTTTTTTCTTTCTTTTTTATTTTTTAATTAATTTTTATTTTTATTTTTTATGCAATCTTGATGCATGCATGGTTCCAGGCTCCAGCTTCCTTCGTCTCTAAAAAATAATAATAATTATTTTTTTAAAAAAATATTTTTTAAAAATTTTTTTTTATATTACTTTTATTTTAGACTTTCAGATTATTAAAAATTATTTTTAAAACAAAAAAAAATGATCCAACTGCACTTAAATACTTAATCGGGTCAAACAGGTTAGACGGGTTTACCCTCTTTAACCCGTTTATTAATCTTGTCAAACGGGTCGACTCGTTTATGACCCGTTCCCTTATACAGGTCACCCAAATCCGTTTATTTTCGTGTCGTGTCGTGTCGGGTTGCCGTGTCGTGTCGAAAATTGCCACCCCTATATTTAAGGGCAATTTGGTCATTTTGCGATTATATACTTTTTTGGTCCCAACAAAAAAAAATGTATGAGTATGACGACATTTAATTTTGGTTTAATGTTAAATAGTTATGGCTTTTAAAATTGGTAAGGACAAAATAGTAATCTTGGATAGCAAAATCGATTTTGCTTTTTTTGGAAGCTACTAATTTTTGTTTTCATTTTTGGTCCCTTTTTTGAAATTGATTTTGAAAAAAAAATAAATAAAATTAAGTTTACCAAATACTTTTTTTATTGCCATTTTCAAAAAAATGAAAACAAAAACAAAAAAAAATCAAAACGAAATGGTTATCAAACAGACCCTTAAATGTTGGAAAACTAAGTAAAAAACTTTTATTTTGGGTAAACTATTTAATGGGTCAACCCTTTTTTCGGCAAACATATACATATATTTCTGCGTGTGAATACAGTATACGTGTGCTTTGTTTGGTAGACTTAGAAATTGTCGTCGTTGCTTCCTTGCATTTTCAAAGGTATTATTATTACAGGAGTAGAGTGCGGATTTTGAGACATATGGCATATTTCAATCATTTAATTAATTAAAAAAAATGACAAAGTCATTAATAATTTTCCCTTCTTCTAATGATTCTCAATATTCATTATTATATCCATGTGACTAGATTATGCTATATATTAAACTATATATTTAAAGAGTAATGTTAGACCTACATAAAATTTTACACAGAACATTCATGATCTGGTCGGTACTGTGTGGGATCCATGTATTCCTCACATGAGAGTCACTGAAATTAAGGACTAAGATTATTTTGTGTTTTGTGCGAAATTTTTTGTAATTGTAGTCTTGTTGATATTGATATTAAAAATTGTTTTGGGATTGTATCTTTTTTTTCTAAAATTCCCCTAAGAGAGGCAAAAAAAATCAAGATCATATACTCTCTCTATTTTGGATGCCATTAACATAGATATAGTGTTGAAACTACATTGAAACAAAGAACATATAAACATAATTACATATGTCTATATACTCTCTCTATGTCTATGCCATTGACCAACCAGTATAACTTACATGTGTCTAAGCGCTCTCTCTCTCTCTCTCTCTCTCTCTGTATATATAATATACATGTATATAATATCAATAACTGTTCATAATTTTGCATTATTTCCACAAATGTCAGATATCTGCAAATTCGTTGAGAAGAGCAGGTGGAACTTTCTAGATCTGTACAAACATAAAGAGCCCATAAATACACGTGTAAGTTCTATCCATTTCCTATTATTCATTGATATTCTATGTGATGCCCAATTGGTATTTTGCATTGCATGACCCAAATGGTCCAAATTTCAGTAATTGATTGGTAATTGCAAGACATGCCAATGAAAATAATTTCAGAGTGCACAATATCTCAATAACAATGTTGTGGGATTTTTTATTTTTTTAGGAAAACAATGCTGTGGACTTAATGACCACTATTTTGGGCTTTCTTGCATGTGGACTGTCCAAAAGAACTGATGGTGAAGTCACTTATAATTCCAATCATAGCAAATGTAAATAATTGAAAGATGATTGCACTTCAAGATTTCTTTTAACTATTAGTTACGTTGTCGCGATACTTCGAACGTTTCGATTTCTGTGAAAAATTTTAATTTTTGAACACAGATGGGTGAGAAATTTTGTCCAAAGAGTGGTCGACTTCTGTATCGTCTCGCGATCGGTTGATTTTGTTGATGATGGGTTGCAAATTTGAAACATTGCTTCTCACTCGCATTTCCGAGAACAAAGGTGAAATCGAATTTTCGCGGTGGAGGGGCTATGACTAACAAGCAGGGGTATATGTAAAATACAACCGCGCTAAAAGAAGAAAATGCACTGATTTAGTCTACAATTCCTTTATATATCTGCAATTTGGATTACAATGCCAGCTTTTACATAATATAACTAATCTATGATAAGTTGTATTGTTTTAGCCATAATTTGTGCAGATCACTGCTTCCTGTGTGGAGAAATGAATAAGCAGGATGAAAAGGGTGCTGGATTTTAAGGAAGACAGTTGAAACATGAAAAGTGAGTCTCGAGCGATTGAAGATCATTCAAGCGATCGAGGTTTCGATCGATCGAAGAAGGTTTAAGCGATCGAGAATTCCAAAAGTTCAATCGATCGAGAATGTTCGATTGATCGAACATGGATTTTATCAGAACTTACATGCATGCAGCAGAAACGGAAGTTTTGAACCCTAGCTTTAGGTTTTTGTAGGTTTGAAGCTTAGATATTGTTTTTGGGATTGCTTCCTATTGTTTAATATAAGTTTTCCTATTCCAGGTTCTGCAATCTCAGTTTATTTGCATTCTAGTCACTTAAAATCGTAGTTTATTCTGTTAGCATTGATAGTATCGTAGTAGTAGCTCTAAATCACCATTGTTTTTCACAGATTTCATGCTAGAATCACAACCAAACATGCCCTTAATGGATTTTTACGTTAAAACCAAATCTGTGACACTCCAGACCATGTCTGAGTAGTCCCCTGGTTGGGAGATCAAGATGAAACAGTGATCTCCAGCCTTTGCCATGCAGCAGTGTAAAACCTGCACTCGATCGATCGAAGCAGATAGATAGTCAAGCGATCGAAGACAACTCGATCACTCGAGAGATGATGATATTCGATTGATCGAATGCGCGTTGATCGATCGAACCTTCAGATTCTTGAGTAGTCCTTTTCAAGTATTCCAAGACTTTTTGCTTTAAAGATTTGTTATCAAACTATCCCCAAATGCTCAGTTTGTCCAAACAGTTTCAGTACTTTAAGCCTTAAGGCATTTTTCTTCAATAACTTTTGCAAACCATTTTGAATACTAACACAATTCAGAATGCGATACTCAACTATTGATTTAAACCGCTTTCATGTGTTTCAATTTAACTGTGATGATATAGTCTCGGCTATGAAAGGACTATTGATTCTTTATTTTTAGGAAAATACGGAATACTGTAGATAGACACACTCCTTAGAGCTTAAATGTAACTGCATGGTAGATGGCATGATCACTGCGGATTCGTGTGATCCCAACATTCCCTTTTTATAAATAAAGTCGTTTTTAAAATATCGGTTTAGTTAATTAGTTAATCACTAGTTTAATTTAATTTTGTTGCTTTAATTTTAGTAGACACTTCGTGGAACTTTGTGTTCTAAAACCTTTCGAATATTGATTTTTATTTTCCTTTTGGAGATTAATCTAGGTATTAAGTTTTTAACCTTCCCTGTGGGATCGACCTGGTCTTAACTAGATTACTACTTGCTCGATAACCTACACTTGGGTATAGCACACAAGTGCACACAGATTTTTTTGCCGTGTCAAGTTTTTAGAGCCGTTGCCGGGGAAGGTAACGAGCTAACGCTTAGATTACCTCAATCTATCTTTATATCTTTCTATTTTCTTTTGTCTTTTATTCTTTAGATTAAAACTACTTAGGATCTTTCCCTTTATGTCCGATAATTCCATCGAAGGAATTTACGGAAATCCACTTTATTCATCCGACTCTTCTTGTTCTATTAATCTCTCGGCCACACCCACCGATTTAATGGCCGATAATCAAAGTGAAAACGGTGAGAATGTGGTTGTACCAATTGACGATTCGCTTCGTACTTTGTGCGATCTCATGACACCTGAACACGCACCTACACCTCCTTGTATTCTCATTCCACCTTATGCTGGCGAATTTCAATTTCGCAACGGAATGATTCAACTCCTTCCAACCTTCCATGGAATGGAGAGCGAGAAGGCATATCTACATGTCAAAGATTTCGAGGATGTTTGTAAAACATTCTCACGAAATTGCCTTGTAGATGTGACACGCCTAATACTATTCCCCTTCACCTTGAAGGATAAAGCAAAAGCATGGCTACTCACCTTGAAGTCGAATTCAATCTACACCTGGCATGTGATGAAGACTGCATTCTTAAAGAAATTCTTTCCACCTCGCATGACCACCGAGCTAAAACAACAAATAAACTCTTATAAACAAAAGAGCAATGAAACCTTCACCCAAACGTGGGAGTGTTTCAAGGATTTGCTTTCTCATTCCCACATCACGGGTATGAGAAATGGCGAACCATAAGCTACTTTTATGAAGGGTTAAATGGTGAAACTAAAAAGTTGGTCGAAACCATGAGTTTAGGGCCATTTTTTCGCAAAAACACTGAAGAGTTTGAAGCTCACTTCGAGTGGCTAGCTGAACATGCCCATGAATGGTCCAATTCTGAAGATGTCCCACACTCATAGATATCCTGTGTAGAAGAGAAAGTCTGTACCAATTAAAAAGTGAGGATCATCTAATGAACAAATATAAAGAACTAGTTAAGAAAGTAGAAGAGTTAGGAATGAAAGGAGAGAGTTCTAGACATGTTTTACCTGAAGAACCATGCGGCACATGCAACATGTTGGGACACACTAGTCAATACTATCCCAATGTGTCGTGCTTTCAAGAACAAGCCCCCATGGAAATGAATGCCATACAAGGGTATGAGGGGGGGGGGGGGGGGGGGGAATTCCTATAACAATCATAATTCACAAAATAATAACAATCGATGGAATCACCCCAGTTGTGATTGGAAAAACGATGCTGGGACACAAAATCAATGCCAACAACAACAACCCTACAATAACAATAATCAATATCAAGGGCAATACAATAGGCAGCCCTAGCCATTCAATCAAAATAGATCAAACAACTACAAACAAGCTCAACCCTCTAACAATCAGCAAACAAATGTTTACGTGCCACCTCACAAAAAGGTGCAAGAGGAAGATCCTCTCTATAATGTGAATTAAACGCAACAGTTAATTCAAATGATGAGTAAAATGTCCGCAACATTAGAGAGAATGGATGCACGACAAGAGGGGTCGAGTGGAACGTTTCCTGCCCAACCACTTTAAAACCCTAAGGGATTCAACAATGGTCCCAATAATCATGAATAGGCAAAAGCCGTGACTACTCTGAGAAGCGGGAAGATTATAGGATGCAATATACCCCTCTCTACCCCTGAAGAACATGAAGAGGACGAAGTGGTACCTAAAAGCAAACCACCCACGCAAGAAGAGGAGTCGTCCACTAAAAACAAACCATTAGAATCATATGACGACGATCCTAAAGAAGTAGAAGAAGTTGAGAGAAGGCCCGGAAAGGTGCCTGTCATTGACCAATTACATAAATGCCCTTTCCCTTTACCTTACCCTCAAAGGCTTAAGAAACCCAAAAATGAGGCAAAGAATCAGGAGTTCTTGGAATTGTTTAAACAAGTCAAAATCAATCTCCTGCTCCTTGATGCAATCAAACAAGTGCCGGCCTACGCTAAGTACCTTAAAGACTTATGCACGGTCAAGAGGAGGCAAAGTGTGAAGAAACACGCTTATGTCGCTTGCCAAGCAAGAAATCATCCAAAATGAATTGCCTCTGAAACTCAAAGACCTCAGTACCCCAACTGTCTCGTGCCGAATTGGGAATCAAAGGATAGACAACGCACTCCTTGGTCTAGGAGCGAGCGTAAACCTGCTGCTATACTCAATTTATAAACAACTAGGGTTAGGTGAACTCAAACCTATCTGAGTTGCGTTACAATTGGCAGACAGGTTAGTCAAATACCCTAGAGGAATACTGGAGGACGTTCTAGTGCAAATAGATTCATTTATCTTCCCGTTCGATTTTGTGATCTTGGACACTAAACCTGTGTCTAATCCATGTTCACAAATCCCAGTGATTTTCAGACGTCCATTCCTCAACACCATAGATGCCACAATAAATATAAAAAGTGGTATAATGACTATTGTATTCAGGAATATGACTTTAAATGTCAAGATCTTTTCAAATCCCCGCCCTGAAAAATACGAGGATGAGGAAGAAATCAATTACATTGAAACGATCATTGAAGACGAGGTTGATTCTGTAGATTACAAAGATCCCTTGGAGGTAGTTGTGTCATAATTCGACGCTATCTATCAACCTAATTGATTCGAGGTGAAAAGTGCATATTCATAACGTATTACATGGTTCTTTATGCATACTTTTATCCCCAAAGTCCCTATATTTAGGTGCATTCTAATAACAATATTCTTTTTATTGTGTTAATGCTAAAACATATGTTTTTGCATTGTTTTATATGTATTAGAATGTAAATCAATGAAGTGGAGCTAAAGAAAAGTGATTCTGGTGGATAGAACAACGGAAGCAGCTGAGATAACGCAAATTTTGACAATGAATACTTCAGATTTGGAAGATTTCCCCAGAGATATAAATGTAGATCTTTGAGTCACGGTCGCGTGGCCGCAAACGAGAGGTCAATCCGATGTCCGAGTGAAAAGTTATGGCTATTCTCCCATCGGTGCGCAGAGCTGTCAAAATCAGAGAAGTTCAACCGATTGAGGAGAGTTCAATCGATCGAACCTTCGATCGATCGAATTAAGCTCAATCGATCGAACTTTATATTCACCCAAAAGTTGCATAAACTCTGTGGGAACCCTATATATAAGTCGTTTTGACGCCAGACGAAAGGAGGACGCACCAGAACGCGAAAAATAGCAGTTTAGGGTAGTTTTAGGGTTAGATTAGGAGTAGGTTAGGTTGGATTCATATTATTTTTCCTCTTTTTCATTGTTATACTGAAGATTATTGAAGATTCAAGTTGGTTTCAAGTTATTTACAAGTTTATTTCAGATTATTTACAGGTTTCTCTTATCCTTTTTCTCTATTTGATTGTTTATTAATTTAGATACTTTGATTACTTTAGTTTACTGTTTCTGCACTAGTTTTATTATATTTCTGTAGTTTAGACGTTGGGAATTTGTGATGAAACATTGATTCCCAACCTCTTCCATGCAATCTTTAGAAAACCTAGGCTCGATCGATCGAAGATATTTCGATCGATCGAACCAAAGCCGTAGTCAAGCGATCTAAGACATTTCGATCGATTGAAGGATGATGCTGTCCGATCGATCGAGAGCACTTCGATCGATTGAACATGTTAATTCCTGAGATGATTCTTTTAAGTATTCCATAACTTTCTGTTTTAGAAATCTGTCATCAAATTGTCCCTATAAGCTCAGTTTGTCACAACAGTTTTTAGAACTTAAAGCCTTAAGGCTATTTTTTTCAATGACTTTTGAAAACCACTTTGAATGCTAACACCATTTAGAGTGCAAGTAATTACCATTGTTTTAAACCGTCTTCAAAGTATTTTAAATCAACTGTGATGATGTAGTCCCGGTCATGAAAGGGCTATTGATCCTATATCTTTAGAAAAATACGGAATACTGAAGAGGAATGAACTCCATAGAACATTAATGAGTATGCATGGTAGATGGTTAGGATCAATGTGGATTCTCGTATTTCCAACACCTTTAGTTTATTTATTTAATTAGTTATGTTTCTATAAGCTTTTGTTTGTAATTTAGTTTAATTTAATTAATTAGGATTCGTTAGAACCTCCACCCGTGTATTCATCTTTTTCGTTTTCTTTAGGTTATAACTTAGTAGATATTCTTCCTATTCCTTCCCTGTGGGATCGACCTGGACTTATCCAGTATTACTTGCACGATCACCTACACTTGGGTGTTGCACAAGAGCGCACAACTATTTAGTCGTGTCAAGTTTTTGGCGCCGTTGCCGGGGAAGGCAACTAGGTTAGGATTTTACTAAGTTATTTCCATTTTTTTCTTTTTCTTAAAAAAATAAAAAAAAATTTAAAAAAATCTAGAAATTTTTTTTTTTGGACTTTTTCTCTCACAAGATAAAAAATAAAAAAATAAAATTCCTATTGTTTAAAATTTTTGGGTAAACATGTCTTATCCATATTACCCTCCATACAACACAAACACAAATAACATGAATAGGTACACACTTGAAAATCAAAATAGTTATCCCCTAAGTTGGCAAGCACCCACATATGACGTGCATTATCAATCTGAGTGCTACCAACCACCACAATGGGGAAATGATAGTGGTAGTCCTCCGTATTATCAAACGTATCAAAAACCTCCACATGGAGAGTTCTATAAACCGCAATGGGGCGATAACCAAAATAATATAGAATGTAATAGTAGTTCCCACGATTACCAAATGCACCAAGACTTTCCTTCTGGAGAGTCTTGTCCACAAACACATTGGGAAGAGAATTACTACCAACAACAATGGGGCGAAACTTCATATGGTAATAATGAGGAGAATAGCCAAGTTGAGGATAATGGTATGTTAAAATTACTATTTTGTGAAATGAAAAGGCTAGATAGTGCACTAGATAAATTAGAAACTAGATATCAACAAGCATATGCTAGCCCACCTTTAGAAGACTATACCAATCCTTCAACACTACAACCTAAATTTCAAGACACTAATAATGGAATGGAATTGGAGGATACTGACGGGTGTATAATAATGTCTGAACTCCAAAACCAAACCATTGAGCCTGAAGTTGTAGAACCATCTTCTCTTCAATATGCATCCCCAGACATCAACTCCTTCACTACCTTGAGAAAATTGCACAATCTCTTTATCCAGAGCACCTCAATAGATGATATATATAGTGAGTTGAGTTACAAGGATGAGAATGAGGTTATAAAAGATGATGAGAGTTTAGGTGACTGCACGTAATTAGGAAAGGATGAGTCCCATGTTGACTCTACCCCTGCCTTTGATAGTGACCCTAGGGAGGAGATAATTGAAAAATCTAAATCCTGTTTAGATTCATGTTATATTCATGAACCCTCACCTCTTTCGGCCGAAGAGGTGGTGTTACCAAGTTTCCCATCACCTATCCTCTCTATCAATCAATGCTCTCATTCCAAGTTTGAAAATCATGTGTACCCTAATATTGAACAAATAGAATGTGCTGTGGAAGAGGATGGTAAGGATTCTAGCACATGTTTTTCACAAAATTTTAACTTTCAAAATTCTTTGAGAGAGGACTTAGAAATTATTTGGCCCACATAAGATGATCTTAAACTTCAATAAGAAGCTAGTAATCTCCTAGACTGCTTGACCTTCTTAAGTACTAATGATATTGAGGCCCAAATAAATAGTTTTATCCAAGTCCAGTCCAAAACTATTTACATAGAACAGAAATCCCATTTATATGATCATATCTCCATAGATTCTGTTCTAGAACAAGAGGAGGGTAGTAAAGCTTCATTAGAACATCACTTAGACCCTGTCCCTTTTATTGAACCATAGCCTCTGCCTGTTTTTGATTAAAAAAAAATAGAGGCTGTTATAGAAAATACCAACACCAAAGATCTTTCCTTGATTATAATTCCTAAAAAGTGTGGTATTCCTCTTATAACTGTCCCTAACAAATTTGGCAGCCATAGGTTTTGCATCATCTCCTCTGACCTTGAGCCTGACATTAGTTGGGGGGAGTTGCATTTTTATGAGGATCCCTATATTCTTTTCACTGTTAAATTATTTAATTGGGAAGATCCTCAAAAATTTTGGTTATTACTTTATGATAAAAATTTTGATTAACCGAATTTAGTTACTGAGTAGTTGTAGTATATTCTCTATTTTTCCTTGTTGCTACTAATGATTTTGCAAGTAACTTAACAATGAAATAAAAGAAAATAAAATAAAAATTGGATATTAATGCCTCGAGGTAACATCCTTCCTTCTCTCGCTTTACTTTACATATGTCCATGTGCTTAGTTTAGAAAATTGGGGACAATGTTTAGTTTTAGTTGGGAGGAGTGAGCCATTGCATGCCTCGTTTCTTTGTTTTTATGCTTTAATGTCAATACACCTGCTTAGCAACATGACTCACTAAATTAAAATTGTCAAAAATTTAAAAAATTTTAATTTTATTTTTAAAGATAATATGATGGTTCTTGCATTTCTCTCTTAGTTAATATAGTTAGTTATGATGCATTATTGTTATTTTCTGTGTGTTATTAGTATGTAATATACTATGATAGTTTGTTTACTATCTTAGTTATAGTATGTTTTATGCTTTTTAATCTTCAAACAACTTTGAGCACGTTGTGACAACCTTGTACTTAGCTAAAATGGATTAGTAAGCATAGCTTAAGTGTCTTGAGAGACTGTAGTGGAGACTAATAACCCAAGTGAGTTATTGTGCCATTCTTTGTTTTTGAGGGTTTTATAAATTACTCTTATTTTTTGAAAAGCGTATTAATTCGTTGAAAGTCTCATTTTTATTCTTCATTTTGACTGATCACTAGAAGAGAACGTTCAGGATTTACCAACTTTAGATCTCTTGAATTTACTAAAATGAATAATCCTATGAACTTAGAAGATGATTTAGGCCATCTTTTGACCATACACGCATAATATAGCCTTGGCCTACCTCTATAATATTCCTTTATTTCACCTCTTGAGCATTATCATATTTACCTTATCTACACAATCCTAAAGTCAATACCTAACTCGAAATTAGAGTTCAAGCCTCAGTTCTTTATTTAGGAGTGATTGGGATTTGTTATCTTGACAAGAAGTTTGGTTCTGTGAATAAGGGAAAGTTGGCAAAGAAAAAAAATGATGAAAAAAAAAAGGAAAAAAAAGAAAAAAAAGTGCCAATGGTTGTTTCAAAAGAAATAAAATAATAATAAAAAGAAGAGTGTGGGAAAAAGAAAAGAAAAAAAAAGAGAAGAAGAAGAAGAGAGAGAATGGAGATGTGGGGAAGTTTGAAAAGTTGTAGTAGACATTCCAATCACATCCTTTGACCCAATTGAATATTATGAGCCTCTTTCTTCTTAATCGAACACCTTTTTTTTAAAGTCCTGGTGATTTTAAGTTGATTGGATTTGAAGTTAAGGTAATGAGGGAGTTCTCCACTGTATCTCGCTCTTCTTGTGAAAAGTATCCTTTCATGAGACTTTGTGCACTATAAAATTTCCGTTTTTCTATTTAGATATGAGAAGCATTAGATTCTATTTACATTTACTCTATATAGCTTCCATATCATGAGTGATAATTATTACACCTAATTCAGAGTGATTTCATCTTGAGAGTGTAATCCCGGTGAGAGTTGAGTCAAAATGAACGTCTTGATAGTGTCTTAGGTTATGCGAGCTTTGAAATTGAAGTTTTGTATTTTGGTTGTCCATTTACACACACACTTGAAGATTAATAGGTATGGAACATTCTAATGACTTTGATAGAAGATTAACTGTAATGTGTGTTGCATGGCTATGGCATACTGGAGAGTTTCATGAAATTGTTGAGCTTAACCACATTGCTAGATGAGAGGAAAAATCTTCTTGAAAACATTTAAATGAGAACCATTACCATAAACATGAATTTTGTGGGTAGATTCACTGCAAACCCTCACGAGACAACACTCGTCCACTAGGGGGAACCTAGGGGTTTAAAGTCTTGTTGCATACGCTAAATGCAATCGCGATTCCTGCGAAAGTGATTTAGGATTTTTACTTTCTTTTGTTTTCGATTGTTAGAGTTAATTAAACACTGTTGTAGTTCGCTTCATTGCGAGGGACTAGCAACGAGCTAGTTGGGGGGTGTGATTCGAGGTGAAAAGTGCATATTCATAACGTATTACATGGTTCTTTATGCATACTTTTATCCCCAAAGTCCCTATATTTAGGTGCATTCTAATAACAATATTCTTTTTATTGTGTTAATGCTAAAACATATGTGTTTGCATTGTTTTATATGTATTAATTTGTAAATCAATGAAGTGGAGCTAAAAAAAAGTGATTCTGGTGGATAGAACAACGGAAGCAGCTGAGATAATGCCAATTTTGACAATGAATACTTTAAATTTGGAAGATTTCCCCAGAGATATAAATGTATATCTTTGAGTTAAGGTCGCGTGGCCGCAAACGAGAGCTCAATCCGATGTCTGAGTGAAAAGTTATGGCTATTCTCCCATCGGTGCGCAGAGCTGTCAAAATCAGAGAAGTTCAAGCGATTGAGGAGAGTTCAATCGATCGAACCTTCGATCGATCGAACTAAGCTCCATCGATCGAATTTTATATTCACCCAAAAGTTGCGTACACTCTATGCGAACCTTATATATAAGTCGTTTTGATGCCAGGCGAAGGGAGGACGCTCCAGAACGCGAAAAACAGCAGTTTAGGGTAGTTTTAGGGTTAGATTAGGAGTAGGTTAGGTTAGATTCTGATTATTTTTCCTCTTTTTCATTATTATACTGAAGATTATTGAAGATTCAAGTTGGTTTCAAGTTATTTACAAGTTTATTTCAGATTATTTACAGGTTTCTCTTATCCTTTTTCTCTATTTGATTGTTTATTAATTTAGATACTTTGATTACTTTAGTTTACTGTTTCTGCACTAGTTTTATTATGTTTCTGTAGTTTAGATGCTGGGAATATGTGATGAAACATTGATTCTCAATCTTTGCCATGCAATCTTTAGAAAACCTAGGCTCAATCGATCGAAGATATTTCGATCGATCGAACCGAAGCCGTAGTCAAGCGATCGAAGACATTTTGATCGATTGAAGGATGATGCTGTCCGATCGATCGAGAGCGCTTCGATCGATCGAACATGTTAATTCCTGAGATGATTCTTTTAAATATTGCATGACTTTCTATTTTAGAAATCCGTCATCAAATTGTCCCTATAAGCTCAGTTTGTCACAACAATTTTTAGAACTTAAAGCCTTAAGGCTATTTTTTTCAATGACTTTTGAAAACCACTTTGAATGCTAACACCATTTAGAGTGCAAGTAATTACCATTATTTTAAACCGTCTTCCAAGTATTTTAAATCAACTGTGATGATGTAGTCCCGGTCATGAAAGGGCTATTGATTCTATATCTTTAGAAAAATACGGAATACTGAAGAGGAATGAACTCTATAGAACATTAATGAGTATGCATGGTAGATGGTTACGATCAATGTGGATTCTCGTATTTCCAACACCTTTAGTTTATTTATTTAATTAGTTATGTTTCTATAAGCTTTAGTTTATTATTTAATTTAATTTAATTAATTAGGATTCGTTAGAACCTCCAACCGTATATTCATTTTTTCGTTTTCTTTAGGTTATAACTTAGTAGATGTTCTTCCTATTCCTTCCCTGTGGGATCGATCTGGACTTTTCTAGTATTACTTGCACTATCACCTACACTTGGGTGTTGCACAAGAGCGCACAACTATTTAGTCGTGTCACTAATAATTCTACCCCATTGTATGCTGCTTTAAATCACACTTGTCTCATGATGGAAACGAAAGTACAGGATAGAGCTAAATGCATGTGGGTAGGACCATATGAACCACTACCTCCAAAAATAAAATTAGTTATGCCCTCCAATTTTTAGTTTCCCGATTTGGAATTAAAGGAGCTTCCAGAAGAGCTCAAATATGTTTTCCTGGGAAATGAAAAGACTTACCCTGTTATAATTTCATCCACTCTAGGTCTGGAACCAGAGGGCAAATTAATCCAAATGCTGGAACAATATAAAGGAGCATTGGGATGGATTATTGCTGATCTTAAAGTCATAAGCCCATCTGTGTGCACTCATAAAATATATCTGGAGGAAGACTCTAAACCTGCGCGACAAATGCAAAGGTGTCTGAATCCCAATATGCAAGAAGTAGTCAAAAAGGAAGTCCTAAAGCTACTTGATGTTGAGATCATCTATCCTATATCTGATAGCCCTTGGGTTAGTCCAACCCAAGTAGTGCCAAAAAAGGCAGGCATAACGGTAATCCCAAACAAAGACGGCAAATTGGTACCGACACATGTCCCCACCGGATGGCGGATGTGTATTGATTATTGAAAATTGAACACTGTGACCCGGAAGACCACTTTCCATTACCATTTATGAATCAAATGCTAGAACGAGTGGCGGGTCATAAATATTATTGCTTTTTGGACGGATATAGTGGCTATAATCAAATTGAAATTGCTCTTGAAGATCAGCAGAAAACAACTTTCACGTATCCGTTCGGTACATTTGCTTACCGTCGTATGCCTTTCGGCTTATGCAACACACCTGCTACTTTTCAGTGGTGCATGTCGAGCATATTAAGTGATATGGTTGAACAAATATTTGAGGTCTTTATGGACGATTTTTGGGTGTTCGGCCATAGTTTTAAAAATTGCTTAGACAATCTGGAACGTGTACTAACAAGATGCGAGGACAAACACTTAGTACTAAACTGGGAAAAGTGTCACTTCATGGTGACCAAGGGAATTATCCTCGGCCACATTATTTCTGATAAGGGTATCTAAGTTGATAAAGCGAAAATTGACATAATCTCAAATCTACCTTTCCCCTGTACAGTCAAAGCATCCGTTCTTTCCTGGGACATGCGGGATTCTATCGTCGCTTTATCCAAAATTTTAGTGCAATTTTCCGACCACTGTGTCAACTCTTAGTCAAAGATGCACCTTTTGAGTGGTCTGACAATTGTCAAACATCTTTTGACGCACTAAAGGAACACCTTACCTCCGCACCAATAATACAGGCACCTGACTGGAGTTTTCCATTCGAATTAATATGTGATGCTAGTGACTATACCATTGGTGTAGTCCTGGGACAAAGGAAGGATAATAAGCCCTATGTAATCTAATATGCCCGTCGAACACTTTACAAAGCTCAAATGAATTATACGACTATCGAAAAAGAGCTACTGGCAATAGTCTTCGCTCTAGATAAGTTCAGGTCATATCTAATAGGGTCCCCAATCGTCTGTTTTATAGACCACTCGGTCCTCAAGTACCTGTTATCTAAGAAGGACACGAAACAACGGATAATCTGTTGGATACTCCTACTCCAAGAATTCGATATCACAATTAAGGATAAAAAGGGAGTAGAGAATGTGGTCGCTGACCATTTATCTCGACTAACTTTTACTGACAACACTGAACCCCGTACCAATTAAAGATGAATTCCCAGATGAGCAACTGATGGCTGTTTCCAGTTTGCCTTGGTATGCAAATATAATAAATTATCTCGTCACGGGAGAGACCCCGAGTCATTGGTCAAATCAAGATAGGAAACGGTTCCTCTCGTTCGCACGTCATTTCTTTTTCGAAGACCCTTACTTATTCAAGTATTGTACTGATCAGGTCATCATGCGTTGCGTTCCAAATGAGGATATAATCGTGATTTTGGCATCTTGCCATTCTGAAGCCTGTGGAGGCCATTTTTATTCGCAAAAGATCGCACAAAAAGTCCTACACAGCGGTTTAAAGGATGCCTATTTTTTTTTGCAAATCGTGCCAACGCTGTCAAAAGCTTGGTACAATTTTAGAAAGGAATTCTATGCCCTTAACTCCCATTATCACAATTGAAATATTCGATTATTGGGGCATAGACTTTATGGGCCCATTTCTGAAATCAAATAACTGTGAATACATACTCCTAGCTGTGGAGTATGTATCAAGATGGGTAAAAGCGATACCGACAAGACGCAATGACCACAAAATAGTAATGTCCTTTATTAAAGAACATATTTTGTCACGTTTCGGAACCCCCAAAGCGCTAATAAGTGACCAAGGCAAGCATTTTTGCAACATGTCTTTGGAGTCACTTCTCAAGAACTATGGGGTCAACCATAAGATCGCCCTAGCCTACCACCCACAAACTAACGGGTAGGCAGAGTTGGCTAATCGAGGAATCAAGCATATATTAGAACAGACGGTTAGTTTTGACAGGAAGGACTAGGCATATAAACTGACCGTTGCTCTATGGGTGTACCGCACTACTTATAAGACAAACTTGGGGATGTCTCCGTACAGGCTAGTATATGGCAAGATATGTCACCTTCCTGTCAAAATCGAGCATAAAGCGTATTGGGAAACACATTCATTGACCTTTGACATTAAAGAGGGAGGTCATCTCTGAAAACTCCAGTTGGCTGAACTGGAAGAAATACGTCGCGATGCCTACGATAATGCTAAATTACACAAGGAAACGTTAAAGGCTCGCTACGATAGAATAATCTTTCGAAAATCATTCAAGCCGGGGCAGAAAGTCTTGCTGTACGACTCTCGCCTTCACCTTTTTCCAGGTAAGCTCTGATCCCGGTGGACAGGTCCATTTATTGTTAAATCTGTTTTTCCACATGGAGCCATTGAGCTCATAAATTCCGAGAACGAAGATTGTTTCAAGGTTAACGGCCAAAGGTTAAAACCGTTCTTGGAAAACTTCCTACAAAAAGCTGAGCACATCGAGCTAGATGAGCCCAGCTATCCATCCACCTAAAACACTAAAGCGTGTTCACATTTTGTTGTTAGAATCTTTCCTTTACTATACTTTGTTTTGTTTCATTTATTTCTGTCCTTTTTTTTAGTGTGACCTTGATTCTAATCTGCAATTCCATTTTATCTCTCCCTTGCAAGATAATAAAAATATGAGGGATGATGACGTCCATTCAATCGGGTCATGGGCTGATTTAGAATATCCTAATCCTCCATGGACTACTGAGGAGATTGCATTTTGCTTGTCTCCGTATCAAGGGCCAGGAGCAGATGATGTCATTGACTTGACCCAAGGGTACATCCCTTACTATCCTACACTCCTCCACATTAATCCCTTCGTGCATATGGACTTCCCTGAAGAGGAAGGCATACTAGAGGGGTATTTTGTTGGGGAAATCGATGATACCCTCTTCGCACAATGGGAGAACGACTCAATGTTGGAACCATGGGAGGAAGACGATTTACAGGATGTGGTGCCTGAATGCCATAATATTGTCTTCACTTATGTTGATGACTTCCTTATCATTGAATTGGTTCCGTACATTTATGTGCAAATGAGTTATTTGCAGTTCCGGCTTCAATGCCCCCTACCTGCTAGTGTACATGGTTATATCACGCCAATAGTGAGGTTAATTCCTTGTCATAATTCATTTTCTTTTAGTCTTTCTGTGTTTATTCCTTTCTATTAGTTTTTTCTTTTGTTTTACTTAATTTCTTCCTTTTTGGTGTTCTTTTGTTTTCCTTTGTCAGAATTTTCACTATGAATCCAATGTTACCACCGTTGTTTCTTCCGCATCAGCTGTTCCATGGATTTGGACCATACATAGGGTTCCTAGGTACTCCACTGCAAGATGAAAGTCCGTTGAGAAATTACACTCCGTTATCTCTGTCTCCATCCGGATCACCTCTTGCTTGTGCAATCATTTCCTCAGAGATTCCAGACTCACTCGATGATATCCTTGCTGCTTTCCGACTGTTCTGGGAAAGGGAATCACCAAGTTTGGAAGCCACACTCGAAGATATGGTGGAGAAAGAAGAGACTGCGGAAGATATAATATTCATGTTTGAAAATTAGTGTTCCACTTCAACTGCATTTTGTCATTTGGTCTTTCTTTTATCATTTGAAGTGTAATGCGGGACAAAGGATTGTCAATTTTGCTTTTAATTTTTAGTTTTTCTTTATTAATAAGGTCTTAAGTACCATGGTTGCGGGCAATAATTTTGCAAAAGCGGATGCTATTACAAAGTTAAATCTATAAATTTGCAATTTTCTTTTACCTTGTTGATGATGATCTTTTTCTGGCTTGCATGTCCTGTACTTGAACTGCTTTTATGCTATTCTATTTGTGCAGATCAATTTCTGTTAGTTGGGGGTGCACAGTTGTTCTGTGTAATGATTTCTGATGTTTTTCATGTTCGATCGATTGAACAACCCTCGATCGATCGAAACCGTCCAATCCTCAAGTGCTTGAAAAATTCTCAATCGATCGAACTTTCGATCGATCGAGAATGTTCGATCGCTCAAACTTTGTATTTAATCGAGGCATCTCCAGCACACCCTTTCAATTTCTCTCATTCCCTCTCACTCTCAAGCGCTTGAGCGCAGAGAGAGAACTTGGGGCGATTGTAATCCTTTGATCACACGCACTATTGGAGAAGCCTAGCATCCCCAAAGCCATCATCATCATCATCTCATTCCTCTCCTCTGCAAGTACCGAGGTAAGGATCCTCTGATCCCTCTACTCCATTTTTTTTAAAAAAACCTCAAGGGGGTGCTCCCCATTGGTCCTAAGACCTAATCTTATCCTTAGAAATCTTAGGACTCTTGTTTGTTTTCTTTTATTAGGGTTTTGTCGTTGTTTTTGCGTCTCGCTGTGCTCGATCGATCGAGCTAGTTTCGAGCAATCGAAAGTAGGAAATATTCGATCAATCTTGTTTCAAGCGATTGACGGTAGCTTTTGTTCAATCGATCGAACTGCTACAATGGCAGTTTCTTTATTTGGTCCTTTCACTTCTGCTTACATTAATCTTTTCTTTTCATTTTCTTTTTCAGGTCATCCCAAATGAATCCTGTCACGGGGTGCCACAAATCTAAACCCCTTGACCTCACTATTCCTGACCCAGTACCAGATCATGGCCTTAGAAATAACGAGGAACATGTTTGGTTCACTCGATACTTACAGACGCAGAAAGTGATGTTAGAGCGCCTACTTGAGGCTGTATGGCTTTCTTCCCCTTGGTTTCTTGCACTGATCTGTGCCATGCCGAGATGGTTCGAGATGTTGACGCAGTCCAAAAAAAACATCACTTGGGTGCGAGAGGTGTGTACGACCAATATTAAGGACCCTGTGGCGCCGTTCACTTACCGATCATTCTTCCGGGGTCACGAGATCATATTCAGCCCGGCTACTATGGCCACTGCTTTGGGTATACCGGAGACTCCCGACCACTATTACCCACACATACCTGGTACACCAGAGACTTTGGCCTCTGTCATCATCCAGGAGAATATCGGCGGTGTGATTCAGATCTGGAACAGCATTTCCCTGATTGAGGACCAGTTTCTGACTGAGCAGTACCATCTCCCCCACCTGGCGTTGCCCAATTGCATTTTGATGACTTTATATCATGAAAAGGTTGCACCGTGGTATGCTCGAGTTCTGTATGCCATTGGGACGGAGCAGCATGTCTGCTTGCTTCGACTCTATATCGACTTCTTTGTCCAGCTTACGCGGTACATTGCCACCGAGCGCCATCTAAAGGGCGCTTGGCCCATCCATCGGGTGATTGAGCAGACTGGATTGCTCCCATTGGCCACTGACATGATTTCACAGGCCTCGAGTCGGTTTGGAGAGACAGCAGCGCGCCGTCCGGATGCGCAAAAAAAGAGAAAGCTAAAAGGAAAAGCGAAGGTAGGAGCGAAGAGGAAGAGAGGGGGAGGCACCGACACAGAGGGTGCAGCTTTTGGGACTCCCACCAAGGCTGAGGAGCTAGATTCGGATGATGAGGACTCCATTGATTCCATACAACAGTTTGAGTTGAGACAGCGGTCTCAGGCTCAGGCCCAGGGAGAGTCATCGTTCGTATCCCTCCAAACTCTCCACTCATTGCTTATTGAGGAGAGGGAGGCGCGAATCCGACTCAAGGGAAAGATGGATCAGATGATGACCATACTGGAGACGATCTTGATATAGATCGGGGTAGACCAGTCTGTTCACACTGCTTCACACCTACCCTCTGCTCCTTCTGCACCACCCACCACCGATCCATCTACTTTTGATCCAGTCGCTCCATCTACATCCACTACTTCGCCTACTACGTCTGTTACTCCACCTTCACTGCCTACTGATCCCTATGCCCCATCATCATCATCTGTAACCACCTCCAGTCGTTGCTGACCCATCATTGTCTACATCAACTGCCTCGACTGTGAGTGACCCGACGACGACTACTACTATTGCTGAGGGTGGAGATGAGGATGCTCCTGCTGCACCGATCGTGATTTTATCCGATATTGGTGATGAGTAGATGATGTTTAGGGAGTGTGGGAGTTTTATTGTATTTTGTTTCTTACTATCTTCTCTATTCTCTCTAAGTTCTTTTGGGTTGTTTTGGTTATGCTGGGACTGTTAGATCTTTTGGACATTTGTAACACTGTTCTGTACTTATATTATTATATAATTCTGGTGATTGGGTGTTTGTATTATATATGGACAGTGCTTTATCAGTATCTTTTATTTCATTTGATCTTGGCTACTTGGAGTTTGTATATCTTTACAGATTGCTATGCTTGCGGTGTTTACTTTGCGTTATCAGGTGATATCTCTCTATTTATTTTGAAAATCAACTTCTGAGGACATCACAATTTTCAGTTGGGGGTGGAATGTAGATAGATAATCACCTGCACATGTTTATACTTAGGAATCTTGATAATTTTATTGCACACATCATATAATCTCGATTAGAATTGGATTAAATTTAAAAAAAAATCAAGGAATTTTTTTAACTTAATTAGTAGAACAACTTTGAATATTCACTTCTATTTAGCTATTGTCAAGCAATGATATATTCATGTTAATCTCATCCTTTTATGGATTAAGTTCATGCATTTCTCTAGTTCCATTAGGATGATTGCATTTGTTGACCTTTCATGTATCCAATATCCAATTGCACTAGTTGGTAGCTATGTTGAAAATCTAAAAACGAGTTAATACGACTATTGCGCTGAAAGAACAAGTAGTAGAAACTAGTAAACCCTTAGTCAGTCTTCGATCCAATCTTTATTTCTGAGGGAATTTTCACATAAATTCGAATTGTTTTTTCTTGATTACGTATATTACATTCATTGCACTAAGTCTCAGTTAATTTTTCAATTCTGGCTGCATATTAGAGGAGAACGTTCAGGATCTACCAACCAAACTCAATAAACATTGAAGTGTTAAAGCTAAGAAATTAAGAAAATGAATTAAGCCATCGTTACCCATTTCCTACCACTACCCATATCCCTTCACCTGTAGAAACCATTCCGTTTCAAAACCCTACACTGATTGAATAATAATACCTTGCCCATTTTGGAAATACAAACCCCTAATCCTTCACCTTGACTCTAAATGACCTCATCGCACATCCAATAATAGAAAACTGTCAAAGTATGTAATTGGAGGAGAGTCGTTGTGGGAAGTTTTTGCTATGTAATAGGTTTGAAAAAAAAAAAAAAGAAGAAGTAAAGAAATGGAAAGAAGGAAAAAGGGAGAATATGAAAGGGTGACAATTGGTCAAATATGTGAGAAGAATAAAGTAGAAATAAAATAAGATGACAAGCTCTATCATATGCTAAGGTGTGCAATCTTTCCATTCATCATCTGTATTTTCTACATAAAACCCGAAATTCTAAAGCCTTAATGATTCTTAATGACTTTGTTTGAATATGAACGTGTGAGTTGAGTTATCCACAGTAGTTCGCTCCTCTAGTAAGTAGCGTCCTTTTCATGAGACTATACACTCCAAATATCCGTCTTTTGTGAAGTTGAGTATGAAAGCATTTAGCATCCAGAAATTAACTCTTATCAAAGCTTCCATACCACGTGCGATCATTATTAAAGTCAGTTTCTGTGAGACATTTATTTTTTAGTGTAAACCTATGTGAGAATTGAGTTGAAATTACTGGTTCTAGAGGTACAATAGTCTAAAATAACTCTATACAAGGTCCAATGCATAGCTGTTAATTTCACACACACACGGATACATGATTGTGATGCATTTGTTTTATCTATCTTGGTGACATGAGGAGTATGTGGGTCTCTTCCATGGTTTGTTTGAGGTTAATATATCTGTGTAGAGCTAAGTTAATAGTTGAATAGAAGAGAGTGTTTTAAAAGTTTTTCTATATCTTTTTGAACTTAAAAATTGAGAATTTTGTGGCTATATTCACTGTAAACCCTCACGAGACAACACTCGTCCACTAGGGGAACCTAGGGGTTTAACGACTTGTTGCATTCACTAAATGCAATCGCGATTCCTTCGAAAGTGAGTTAGGTAGTTTCTCTTTCTATTTTAGCTTAGTTTGCCTTAGTTTAATTTATTTTATTTTAGTCGTTGTAGTAGTAGTTAGATTGTTTTTATTTTCGCTCTATTGCTAGGGACTAGCAATTCGCTAGTTGGGGGTTGTGACAAGCGGGGGTATTTGTAAAATACAACTGCGCTAAAAGAAGAAAATACACTGATTTAGTCTACAATTCCTTTAAATATCTGCGATTTGGATTACAATGCTAGCTTTTACATAATATAATTAATCAATGATAAGTTGTATTGTTTTAGCCATAATTTGTGCAGATCACTGCATGCTATGTGAAGAAATGAATAAGCAGGATGAAAGGAGTGCTGGATTTTAAGGAAGACAGTTGAAACATGAAAAGTGAGTCTCGAGTGATTGAAGATCATTCAAGCGATCAAGGTTTCGATCGATCGAAGGAGGTTCAAGTGATCGAGAATTCCAGAAGTTCGATCGATCGAGAATATTCGATCGATTGAACATGGCCATGAAAGGACTATTGATTCTTTATTTTTAGGAAAATACGCAATACTGTAGATAAACACACTCCTTAGAGCTTAAATGTAACTGCATGGTAGATGGCATGATTGCTGCGGATTCGTGTGATCCCAACATTCCCTTTTTATGAATAAAACCATTTTAAAAATATTATTTTAGTTAATTAGTTAATCACTAGTTTAATTTAATTTAGTTGCTTTAATTTTAGTAGACACTTCGTGGAACTTTGTGTTCTACAACCTTTCGAATATTGATTTTTATTTTCCTTTGGAGATTAATCTAGGTATTAAGTTTTTAACCTTCCCTGTGGGATTGACCTGGTCTTAATCAGATTACTACTTGCACGATTACCTACACTTGGGTATAGCACACAAGTCCACACAGATATTTTTGTCATGTCAACGACCGTCTCTCTCTTCTTTCTCCCTCTCTGTCTTCATCTCTCTCTCTCTCTCTCTCTCTCTCTCTCTTTGTATATATATAGATATGCGTTTGAATTTGAAACCCTGATTTCATGTGAATATATATATATGCGGGGGCAGTTTAATCGTTAAAATACTAAAGGGACCTATTTTTAGATTCATTTGAAAAAGGTACCTATTTCTAGCTAGATGTATATATTATGACTATATATATTGAGTTACCCTAAACAATAATAATAAAGGCTACTGGATTTCGCACCCCATAATTAGACTCTTGCGCTCCAAACACATTTTTTCTCCCACTAAAGTCATACATTGGGCTCCACTTATATACTAAATGCAAAAAGATTTCACCAAATTCCATATCTACCATTAGTCTATCATCAACACTTGTTCATCTCTTAAACCCATTTCATAGATAGAGAGACCTCTACTTCTCAGCACTTGGTCACCTCCTTAACATGATATGATAACAATGGTCTGCAAAGTGTACTCTATTCCAGTAATAAGAAATTTTGTTAAATAACCATACATTTTAAATCTAACAATAGATATTCGCAAAAGGCAACAAAAAATTTCTGCATCATAATAAAAAAAATCATATTAACACCATCGAAAAGAAAGAAGCTCCACATCTTAAATCTAACAATAGAGATTCACAAAAGGCTACAAAAAATTCGGCATCACCATCAAAAAATCATACTAACACCATCAAAAAGGAAGAAGCTCCCATAGCAACACCATCAACTGCATCATCATAACAAAATCAGATTAAAAAAGTACATAATGTCATGAAATAACTTCTTTTGAAAAAGGCGCAAATTTTTTTAAAAAAAAAAATCACATAATTGCTTGCATAAAAAAAAAAGTCATTTAAGGGCTCAATGGAGTGTTTTCAATCTAATGTGGGCAACTCCAACTATTATGTCCAATGCCTTTCCAAAGACTACATCTTCGGGTCTTTTCTACAATCTCAAATGCCGAAGGATCACAACTTGTAGACCGAATTCCCTTTCTTTTCTTTGAACCCAATAGACGTCCTTTGTGGGGTTGAACATTAGGTTCAATAGTCAAAGGAAGTGGAGAATCAACTAGTTGAACAATTTTCTTTCGATGATCTTCTTTTTGAACAAGAGGCATATGTTGATATTTATCATGGAACTCCTAAGAAGACCTTCAATTTGATCTCCTTGGATAGTTAATTCACATTCTGTATCATAAAATAATCAAATATCAATTCTCTATTGAGGATATGTATATCATCAAGTCTTAAAGTAACATGTGGTGAACCCATGATCTTATTTTTCATCACGTGTGCACAAGGTAAACCAATGGTCTTTGAAAAATGACCTCTACATGTAGCTAATGGCGAATCAATTGTGGCCGACTCATATTGTTTGAAAAGCTCCCTAAGTGCAATGATAGAAACATGAGTAAGAAGCTCCTTGAAAAAAGTAATGTGAAATTTATGTAGGATAAGAAGCTTTTCGCTAGCAAGCTTCATTTTGATTTCTTTGTGTTGATTTTCAAGGGAAAGACAAAATTTTTCTTTCACCTCATGAAAATTCCTAGTTAAAACATGAAGATATCTCTTGATCATTGTGTGTGCACCTTCAACCCTTGAAGTGACACGATTCCCGAAATGTACATATTTTGACAACGATGCACTACCAAATCTCTCCTTGAAAGAAAGCCAAGTATTTCTAATGTAATTCACAATAAATTCCTTTTCTTTGTATTGAACTTCAATAAGACGCCAAGCTTCATCATATGCTAATTCATCCGAAGATTTCCATCAAATTACTCCAAGTCGATAAAAAGGTACTCCAATCTTTTTCTTTTTCAAATTTAGCCTTACATTTTGACAAAATATTTTTCTCAATGGTGCCACACACATAAAAGATGTGATGTTTGTTGGGAAAACAATGTGAAAAGCGTTCATTAATGCTAGCTCTCTGTCTGATACAATAACCAATGGTTGCTTATCATCATCCAAAATCTTACCGAACCTTTGTAATGCCCAAACATACTCGTCTTCTTCCTCTTTTTGCATGAATGCAAAACAAGAATAAAATGAGCTATTGAAACTCGAAACTCGAAACTCCAACTATATCAAGCAACGACATCCTATATTTATTTGTCTTATAAGTACAATCCATCACAAAAACATTAGTGTGGACCATAAAATGCGGATGAGGGGTGGGTCCTGGCGTTTTCCCTCGATAGTGTCCTGGGACGAATCCTAAGGAGCACACTTCAGGAAAAACTAGGATTTTATCACAATGATCCTAGAGATAAAGAGTCGCCACCTAATTTTTATTAGGAATAACGAAACCCAAGTTTGACTAGCCCAAAATTGAATAAGGTTACTCGCCCTTCATTACCAGCAACTAGGTTCGGGGGTCTTGGTACGAGAGGGGAAGGAGCCCGAGTAGGACTAAAGCACCCCCTCCTTGCCCTACCGAATGGTAGGCCTTGATTAAAATATCCTTGTTCTTAATTCATTATTGGTATTGTTTCCTCAAACATACTAGATAGTATATACATGTCAAAAAGGGAACATCTATGAAAATAATGTCAAGAGATTAAATCAAGTAGAAGTCGGATGCATATGCAATATAAGGGAGATGTATACTCACAGTGGCTAGTCCCGCCTGGGACCAATGCAAGTAAAGGAAACATGTCATGATATGCAAAAGAGAACAAGGAGACTTATATTGGGTTGACTCAAGCGGAGTCGCAAAAAGAAAAAGAAAGAAAATGTATAATGCAATCATGCAACAATCCTAGATAAGATGTCTCTAACATATAAGCATATAAACGAGGACTATCCTAAAGGAAAGGTGTCGTTGAAAATAAAGTTGTAAACCTAGAAAAATTCTAAGAGAAAGGATAGAGATAGTACACGATACATAGGCACTAAACCACATGTAGACGAGGCAAATGCACAAATCGAAGTCCAGATCCATGACATTCAATTCTCTGCGCTAAGACACCAAGAAATACCCAAGAATTGGAAAAATATAAGCAAACAAATGATATCCATGATAAACAAGGAAAAGATGTCATTAATCAAATTTCTAGATTCAGCAACCTCTCATGAATCCTATCAAAAGTTATCTTAAACATGAGCTGGGTTAAAACCCTTTTACATAAAGTTAGATAAATGTCTTAGGGAACTTCTCGAAGAAGTAGAACCTCTTTACCATTTTTGAAGTTCGAGAATAAGAGCTTTAGGAATAGTGGACCAGGACTGTCCACTGTTCTCGTAAAATCATAATTAATTCTACAAATATCATGTGAAGCTCTATTTGGTGTCAAAAGAAATCTATTTCATTGTAGTTTGTGACAAAAATAATCCCATGGACATGTCATGATCTTAAGGTTTTTGAAAAGTTGTTTTTAACAGACTCCGTTATTCTGGAAGTTTGATATCATTTGACAAAGGAATACAAAACATAATAGAAATTCATGAATCATGTTAATCAAGTTAATTTAAGCTTTTGATCTCTCATCCATTTATCCTAAATGATTTCTAAACCAAGTTTTATTCATCAATTTTTATTGAGTGATCAAGGCATGACCATATTGTATACATAATCATGTTTGTAGTTAAACTTAGAAAATTCCAGAATAGTTGTATCAACTTCAAACGCTTAGAAAATGATCTTAACTCGATCATATACTCACGATTTTAAATCGACATATAGATACATGAGTTAGGAATCATCCCCAAAAAGCGGAACATCGATAACTATTATTGATTTTCTAAAATTCAAATACAAAGAGACTATGTTCAAATCTATCAACTGATTTCTCAATAATTTCTAAAAATAGCATATGGATCCTAGTGACTCTCAAAATAGATTGAATGAAAGCTAATTTATCAAAGTTTACCTAGAAAATTTGAAATCCATCAAACTATGAGTTTTGGTGGACCAAATCTTATGGATAAAACCAATCAATTTTGCTGAATTTTTATCTAGTTCATTTTAAAATGTGAGAAAAACATCTTAGGTGATGGTTGAAGCTTATTTAGAGAGATCACACTCATAGTTCTACTTAATTATGATGATTTCTAATCAATTAGCCCTCAAGTTCTATGAAGAACTTTAGATTATGGATCAAAGGGATTTACAAATATCCTATCGGAGATGAAATTCAATAGGAATTCTAGGTAATAGGAATAATCAAGAGGTAGGTATGAACATAGGAATCATCCTTCTATAGATCATATTTCCAAACCATCATAGAATTCAAAATAGGTACATATATATATAATCATGTATGCATGGATCTAAACTAAAATAGAAGAATGAAATCAAAAATGAAAGTCAAAAGTGAAAATCAATCTCTAATTAAGAATTATCAATATAATCAAAAGAGACTTGGATCTAGCTATGTGAGTGTGTGAAGAACAAGAGAGGAAGAAGATGAGTGTTCTAACAATTAAAATAAAACTAAACTAGATCCAAGTATTATAGATCAATATATAAAATTAGGAATTAGAGATGAATTATGATGTCTACCCCTTGGAGGATTCTCAGTTATGCATTCAAAGTTGATTTGAATGATCTTCTTCTTCAAGTGTTCTTCAAGTTATTCAAGCACTCATCCATGGAAGTTGAGGGAGGATAATAATGTCCAAATCCGTAATCTAATTATCTTGAGATTAGTTTAAGAAATTTTAATCATAATTTACTTCATCTTTCTAGAAATCTCTTTTGAATTCTAAGTATATTCTTATATCTTGCAAGTATATTCACTTTTATGTACTTTTGTCTTGTGTGTACTTCCTTCTCTGTACTCTCTTGTATTGTCTCTCCCTAAGATGATCTCACATGGATCTATATATAGAGTTTGAAAACTTAACTCTTAAGTTTCAGGGTTAAAACAGAGATTTTAGATGTCAGAAAAAGTTTAAATGGTCAGTTCGGTGCCAAAATGCAGTTTCCATGCAATTTCCTCGCATTGGGAGGCTTCTAAAAGGCTCTAGAATCCAAAAAGTTCAATGGAGGGGGCACTATATAGGTGGCAGCTTAGGTGGGACCCGCCACCCCATAAGTGGGACTAGGGATGGCAATGGGGAGGGTTTTCCGGCTTCCCCGCCCCACCCCACCATGCCCTTAATAGGTAGGGTACGTGGTGTTCTAAATAGGGTTAGGGCGGGTATGGGGTGATTTTTATAACCCGAGTCGGGTTCGGGTTCGGGTCAGGTTTGGGGGCAGGGTATAATTTCCAGAACCTGCCCCAATTAGATAGTTATTTACCTAATTATCCGTTTCTACCATGGTATTACCTAAAATGTCAAGATATAAATGGTTAAGTTTAGGTTAGTCAAAATATGCCTCAGCCCACCAACATTTTAGAGAGAGAAATTAGTTAGAGAGAGAGAGGGCAGAAATGGTGTAGATCCTCTAAGTCGGTGGGATTCTGATTCCTTCACCGATGACAAATCGAAGAATAGTGAAGAGATCTACAGTCTGTGTGCAAAATCTCTTGTGTCCTTCAAATCATGAAGCACAAAAATAAGGGCCACCATGGAAGAATCGAAGAAGCGCGACCCTCCCTTCCTTTAGCGACTCCATCTGTAGAATTTTCTCTCTACCTTGCGCCGCCTTCGCCGGCCACCATCAATCTCCCAATCTCAGTCTCAGTCTCATATAAACCGCTTTATTTTGAAATATATTTATACATATATATATGTATGTATATGTTTTGTGTATACATGTGTATGTGTTTCTAGGCATGTGTCTGTATATGTGTTTTGTGTATATCTCTTTGTGTATGTGTTTCATGCATATCTGTGAGTGTATGTGTTGCAGTTGAGAGGTCCAAAGATGGGGTTGGAGCTTGGATTCTTAGTCAACTAGTCATCAGAACTTTAGATCTATATTTTTTTTCTTATCCAGTCTTCTTCTTCTCAAACCATTTTGTCTTCCTTAATTGACTAATTTTTTTTGCTCTGGTTGATTTTCTGTATTGGTGGGGCGGGGGCGGGTTTTCAAACTTTAACCAGCGTCGGGGGTGGGGTAAGTACTTCTTCGTGGCGGGGCAGGCTCAGGGAGAGGTCTCGCTTAAACGGGGAGGGGGCAGGGTATGGGGGCCCCGTCCCATAACCGCCTTGTTACCATCCCTAAGTGGGACCTGCCACCTGCTTTTCTTCATCCTATGGTTGCCCTTATGTCCTGTTCCAAATATTACGTGCACTGTTTTTTCCAGATTTTCATAAAAATGCTTTTTGGTGTCTGAAATTATCCGTTTATATACCATTGGAAAGTTGTTGAGTTGAATTTTAGTATAAAAATATTCCAGGAGGTTTTGAAATGAAAATTGAAGTCCAATTGAAGCCCGGAAGTCCTTCGGAACATTCGTCGTCTTTTTGAAATCAAACGACTTCTTTTTCAAAATTGCTTTTCAATGCATGTCGATTTCAAACTTTTCTTTAAAATTGGATCTCTGGATACCTAGAATACTGTGTTTAGAACACTTCGTGTTCATATAACCCTGAGTGAATATGAATTCTGAGAGACGATTTTGACAAAACCGAGATTTTTGCATAGAAAAGTGCTTTTCTGAGCTTAAAGTCAATTTCTGAAGTTTGATCTTTCAATTGTGTGGAATCCAGTACCTTCCATGAGATACTTTTCATCATTGAATCCTCCAAGATGTTGTCCACCCTATATCTTATTAGTGTGGTCAAAATTGGTGTCTACAGTTTGCCCCTTGATCTCGTCAAAATCAAGATATAAAAGTATGCTTTACTTATGCTTTACTTTCAAAAAATTTGCAGTGTGGAAGTAAAGGTCGAACCCACAGAGATTGAATACTACGCACTTTAATTTTTAAAACCTAAATTTAGTTAATTAAGAAAAACGGATTTTGGATTTAATTTGAATTAAACTAATAACACTAAAAGTAAATTGAAATTATGAAAACAATTAAATATTTGTTTTTATAATAAGTTTAAGGAACCTAGGATTGCAAATCCACCACTAGCTTCACAATAAGGGTATTTACGAATTACTTTAGCTTATTACGTTGGATGATAATGGGTAATTGTAGCTACAAGCCCAATTCCTCCGTAAAGAAAATAACTATGGTTCAAGCACCAACATAATCCATCTTTGGTTAGCACGAATTGTCCCACACTAAACTAGGATTGTGGTATAATCCGTCTAATCTAGGCATGGACTATTCGGATATTTGATAGCACAAATTCAATTTAAGCACCATTACATGTAAATAATCTAAACAAGCACAGCAAGCATAGATCATTGAGCACACTACCATCAAAATAGATCTAAGACAAGAGTAAACTTTGAAAGTAACGATTTAATCAATAAAAGCACGATTTATTATAAAAATCATCGGAACATGTAACTGTCATCCATACATAATAAAACTAAAATAAAAACATAAAATACACCCTGTTACTTGGCTAGGGTTCATTGAAACCCTAGATCTTGAGTTTAATTGGCCATATAATTGATGAACGGCAAGAGGTTAATGGAGGAGGCCATGGAAATCCTTGGTCTTCTTCTTCATCTCCTTGCTTTTCTCTCTTCAATGGCTGAAGTTTTAATTGTATATGGATGTATCTAATGTTGTGTAATGATGTGCAACCTCAAAATTGATTTAGAATAGGATTTATATAGAGTTTGGAAGGATTTAGGAAGCTTTCCTAAGCCAAATCATACTAAAACTGCTATATTTACGTTTCTGGACGTCATATGCACAAACCACCTTCGTTGGGCACTTTAATTTAACAAAATACGCGTTTTTGGTATTTTCACAGGTCGCTCGTGCGAGGTCCTTTTCGCTGCACTGCGCGACTTTCGTAGAATTGCGATAACGTTTTGTTCAGAGCTCGGAATTATTCACTATTTGCGGCCACGCGTCCGTAAGTCAAAGATCTACATTTTATATCTCTAGAGAAATTTCTCAAATTTGAAGTATTCCTTATAAAAAATTCGATTTTTCGAGGCTTCTACTGCATTCAGCTTTCACCGGAATCACCGTTTGAGCCCAGAATGACTTCCAAAGCCACTAATCATTGGATTTTTGTGCATTTTCAAGTTAAAGCTCCAAGTCCTACAAAATTTAGAATACTTATTAAAAAATAACTAATAACTACATGAAATGAGCTAATAAAGGGTATTTGTAAGACTATAAACGGCAACTATTCGTCGCCGATCACACTCCCAAACCTATTCTTTGCTAGTCCTTGAGCAAAAAGAACAGAAAATTAAAACTACTACTACAAATACTATTCCATTTTCGCATGGATCACGATTGCATTTAGCATATGCAGCAAGCCTTTTAAACCCCTAGGTGTCACTAGTCGGACGAGTGAAGTCTCGTGAGGGTTCTCGTCAACAAGTCTCCCACAACCATCTTTATTAACTTATAAATTTAAAAAGTTTTATTAAAACGAAAAACAAAACAATCAATACTCCTTATCATAGAACGATGATTCGAAATAGAATAACGAATAAGAAGAAACGGAATCAAACGTCTACCTACGTCATGAAAAACAATCTCAAGCACATGCATCGTATAAATCAATAGAGTTTCTCATAAAATTGCACGTGTGTGATGTGGTAGTCAAATAAACACACTCTTGTCATGAACTTGGAATATAATTCGGATAACAGTCTAACTATGTTTCGACTACGAATATCACAATGTTAATTACACTCTAAAATAAAACACTCAGAAACATGTGTAATCTCTCTAGTATATGTGAGCAAAGGAATTACATTTTCAAGATATGAAACGCTCACATATGACTCGAAAAAGACGCATGACACGAAAGAACAGTACTCTCATGGATAGGACGCCAACAGTTAAGAAAAATTAATCATTACCATGTTTCAATCCCCCTCCCGTCGTTTTCATATCCATACCATGTTTCCTAGGATCAAATAGGAATTTTCAAAGGTTATAACGTGGCTCAGGTAATGAAAAAGGATAGAAAGGATTCATTAGGTAGTTTTAGAATGGCATTGTAAGGCATGTTCGATTTCTTTCATTCGCCTCTTCTACCAACTTTCATATTTTCATTCTCTTCCTTTTCATATTTCTTTTTTAATTTCTTTCCTCTTTTTTTTCAACCTTTTTTTTAATCCTTTTCCCTTTCTTTTCGTTGCTTTCTGAATAATCAATCAATAAATAACAAGGCAACCACCCCAAAAATCATCTTATTTTCTTCTTCTTCTCAAACGACACATCGCCTTAATACCATTAAAAGTTGATGAATCTCTCAGTGGTAAATTCCAAGTTAGTCAAGTTTGAGCAAAAACAAGGATAATGGTGATTAAAGAAAAAGGTCATTTTAACGGCTCAAAGGGTGAACTAAGGAAATTTATCATTTATAGGTGAGTACCAAACAAAGAAGGCCTAAAATCATGTCCTATGGTTATATGGTTCTTCAACATTTACGATGGAAGATTATTTAGCATGGTAACAAATATTTTAACTTGACTTATCAACCAAAACAAGAATAATAAGACTAAACAACGAGTTAATGCGCTATTCCAAATGAAATTCGACAAACACAAAATGTACTTATAACCCTCTAAAAAGAAAAGATAGGCTCAAAAGGTCACTGAGCTTAGTCTCCACCATGTGTTATCTAGAAAATTTGAATCATATTATAGTTCACATCAAACATGTATTCCAGCGACTATGTGTAGTGCATAGGTTTGTGTGTAAATCTATGATATAAAGCTACGATTCAAACGATACATGACCTAAAACGTTTCAACATGACATCAGAAAATGTTTAAGCACATCTTCTCTTGTTTACCATTCTATAACAAATCACGTTCCATACTAAGAAGTATCGAATCAAGATTGTAAAAACGTCGGTAACATCGTTTATTTAAGCACAAGTATCGAAATTTTTTTTCAAAATTTTGTTGTATATAATAATGTGCATGTGAGTGCATACCCCCAAACCTAAACCTTTCACCCCCAATGAAACAATAAAACGAAAGAAAGGAAAGTACGTAGAGAAGGAACGATAGTACCTCAATCTCGACAAACACAAACTAGGTGAACGTATAAAAATATGCAAGTTCAAAGTGCACTATGCTCCAAATGAAGCACCAAATCACCTGTCAATACTTGATAAAAACTAAACAAAAAAATAATAACAATAATAGCTAATAGAATAAAATGAAGAACAAACTAAACTACACTAACTAACTCTAAAACTAAAACTGAAAGACTCACGAAAATAAAACAAATAGAATATCAAAACAAAAACGGACTAGATCTAAACAGGGTGTAAGAGAACAAACAGAAAGAAAAAATAACTGACCAGGTTTGGGATAAAGAAGGTAAGAGAACAAAGAGAAAAATACAGAAAATCCCCCCTCGCGATAGCGGACCGCACGAGCGACCCTCGCTCGCGCAAATTCCTCCGCGAGGTAAAGCTAAGGCCTGTTATTAATTTTAATTAGAAAATTTTCTAAATGCCAGAATCGCGCGAGCGGGCTGCGTAAGCGAACCCCTCGCACGCGCAATTCTAGGCACGAGATGTAACAGAGAGCTCATATAATAAAAAGTTAAAAAAAGTTTGTCTAAGGGGGAATCTCGCGCGAGCGGGTCGCGTGCGCGACTTTGGTCTTTTCCTCTTTTTCTTTATTTTAATGTATATTAGTTCAAAATAAATTTATTCCGACCCCCAAATCTGTCCAGAAAACTCAAAAACAAACTCAAAATGACCACAAAAATACTAAAAAAGAATAGAAACTGACGAACTAAAGCTTGGGTTGCCTCCCAAGAAGCGCTATCTTTTACGTCTTTAGCTAGACCATTCTAGCTCAAGATTCAAGGATCGGACTATGTACCCCTAAGGATATCAGGAAGAGCTCGGTGGTAAGCAGAAATAATGTCTCTTTGGATTAATTCATTTGACGGATCATATCCTTATTATGTTCAAATCTATTTCTTATCTTCCGAGTGAATTCATCATTAGGGTCCAGATTATTTAAATTCATTTGCTCATTACGAATTATATTATTTTCCTCACCCATATTCAGTTCTCTGTTAGGCTCAATATTCCGTCTTACCTCACATTCCGCCTCATATAGGTAATCGTCTTCTTTAGGAGGTTGATCCATAGCATTAAAAACGTTCAATTTCAAGTTCATGTTCCCAAATGACACTTTTATTACCCTCGTCCTACAGTTAACATGAGCTCTAGCAGTCGCTAAGAATGGACGACCTAAGATGATCGGAGTGTGTTTCCTAGCATCAAGCCACGCGTCCGTAACTCAAAGATCTACATTTTATATCTCTGGAGAAATTTCTCAAATCTAAAGTATTCCTTATCAAAAATTCGATTTTCCGAGGCTTCTACTGCGTTCAACATTCACCGGAATCACCATTTGAGCCCAGAATGACTTCCAAAGCCACTAATCATTGAATTTTTGTGCAGTTTCAAGTTAAAGCTCCAAATCCTAAAATATTTAGAATACTTATTAAAAAATAACTAATAACTACATGAAATGGGCTAATAAAGGGTATTTGTAAGACTATAAACGGCAACTATTCGTCGCCGATCACCCCTCTTTGGTAGAGCTTGTTGTGAACAACGTGAATTGCAAGTAAGTGCCAAAGCTAGAAGGCACCCAATAACCATGTTGAGAGATTTTATGAAAAACAAAAATATGGAAAAATCAAGAAATTCAAAATTAGAGAAAATCAAGAATTCACGAATGCAAGAATGCAATGTAATGCTGGGTAGAGGCGGCTAAATCTAAGCTGCTACTGGTCGTACTCCGCTGGAGCTGCCAACGTATCCTTTCTAGGAATCAGACCAGGGCGTAGTTCAAGTCCGCAAGGAGACAAAGAAAACACAAACAACAACAAGGATAAAATGCTCCTATCCTAGGATGCTGATGCAGTATGAAACATGAATGTGCAAGTGTTGGAGGAATCGTCATCAAGGGTAACCTAGCTACAAAATCTAATGCAAGGGGTGCAACTGACATGACTAAATAGTTGTGCGCTCTTGTGCAACACCCAAGTGTAGGTGATCATGCAAGTAATACTGGATAAGTCCAGGTCGATCCCACAGGGAAGAAATAGGGAGAATGTCTACTAAGTTATAACCTAAAGAAAATGAAAATATTAATATACAGGTGGAGGTTTACTAACAAATCCTAATTAATTAAATTAAACTAAATAATAAATTAAAGCTTATAGAAACATAACTAATGAAATAAATAATTTAAAGGTGTTAGAAATACGAGAATCCACATTGATCCTAACCATCTACCATGCACATTCATTAACGTTCAATGAAGATCATTCCTCTTCAGTATTCCGTATTTTTTTAAAGATAAAGAATCAATAGCCCTTTCATGACCGGGACTATATCATCACAAATGATTTAAAATACATGAAAGACGGTTTAAAACAATGGTTATTACTTGCACTCTAAATGGTGTTAGCATTCAAAGTGGTTTTCAAAAGTCATTGAAGAAAATAGCCTTAAGGCTTTAAGTTCTAAAAAATGTTGTGACAAACTGAGCTTATTGGGACAATTTGATGACAGATTTCTAAAACAGAAAGTCATGGATTACTTAAAAGAATCATGTCAAGAATCAACATGTTCGATCGATCGAAGCGCTCTCGATCGATCGGACAGCGTCATCCTTCAATCGGTCAAAATGCCTTCAATCGCTTGACTATGGCTCTGGTTCGATCGATCGAAGGTATTTCGATTGATCAAGCCCAAGGTTTATAAAGATTGCATGGTAGAGGTTGGGAATCAATGTTTCATCACATATTCCCAACGTCTAAACTATGAAAACATGATTAAACTAATTCAGAAATAATAAAACATAGCAATCATTAACATCTAAAGCAATAGACAATCAAATAAAGAAAAGGGAGAAGAAAAACCTGAGAATAATATGAATATAACTTGTAATCAACATCAATCTTGAGTTTAACAATGGAAAAGGAGGAAGAAAACTTGAATCTAACCTAATCTACACCTAATCTAACACTAAAACTACCCTAAAACTGCTGTTTTTCGCGTTCTGGAGCATCCTCCCTTCGTCTGGCGTCAAAATGACTTATATATAGGGTTCCCACAGAGTTTACGCAACTTTTGGGTGATTATGAAGTTCAATTGATCGAGCTTAGTTCGATCGATCGAAGGTTCGATCGATTGAACTCTCCTCAATCGATTGAACTCTCTGATTTTGACAGCTCCGCGCACTGATGGGAGAATGGCCATAACTTTTAACTCGGACCTCGGATTGACCTTCTGTTTGCGGCCATGCGACCGTAACTCAAAGATCTACATTTATATCTTTGGGAAAATCTTCCAAATCTGAAGTCTTCATTGTCAAAATTGGCATTTTCTCAGCTGTTTCTGTTGTTCTCTTCACCAGAATCACTTTCTTTAGCTCCACTTCATCGAATTACATCCTAATACCTATAAAACAATGCAAAAACATTTATTTTAGCATTTACACAATAAAAAGAACATTGTTATTAGAATGTACCTAAATTTAGGGACTTTGGGGATAAAAGTATGCATAAAATACCACGTAATACACTAGAAATATGAACTTTTCACCACGAATCACACCCCCAACTAGCTCAGTGCTAGTCCCTAGCAATGAAGCGAACTACAACAGTGTTTATTTAAATTCTAAAATTGAAAACAAAAGAAAGTAAAAGTCTTAACTCACTTTCGCAGGAATCGTGATTGCATTTAGCATATGCAACAAGCTTTTAAACCCCTAGGTTCCCCCTAGTGGACGAGTGTTGTCACGTGAGGGTTTACAGTGAATTTACTCACAAAATTCATGTTTATGGTAATGGTTCTAGTTTAAATGTTTTCAAGAAAATTTTCCTCTCATTTAGCAATATAGTTAAGCTCAACAATCTAATGAAACTCTCTAGTATGCCATAGCCATGCAACACACACATTATAGTTAATCTACTATCAAAGTCATTAGAATATTCCATACATATTAATCTTCAAGTGTGTGTGTAAATGGAAAACCAAAATACAAAACTTTAATTTCAAAGCTTGCATAACCTAAGATTCTATCAAGACGTTCATTTTGACTCAACTCTCACAGGGATTACACTCTCAAGATGAAATCACTCTGAATTAGGTATAATAATTTTCACTCATGATATGGAAGCTATAAAGAGTAAATGTAAATGGAATCTAATGCTTCTCATATCTAAATAGAAAAATGGACATTTTAGTGCACAAAGTCTCATGAAAGGATACTTTTCACTAGAAGAGCGAGATATCATGGAGACCTCTCTCATTACCTTAACTTCAAATCCAATTTATTTAAAATCATCAGGACTTTGAAAAAGAGGTGTTTGATTGAGAAGAAAGAGGCTTGTGATTTTCAATTAGGTCCAAGGATGTGATTGGAATGTCTACTACAACTTTTCAAATTTCCCCACATCTCCAATCTCTCTCTTGTCTCTCTTTTTTTTTTTCTTTTCATTCCCACACTCTTCTTTCTATTATCATTTTTTTTTATAACAACCATTGGCATTTTTTTTTCTTTTTCTTTTCATGCTTTTCTTTTTTCTTTTTTTTTTTCTTTTTTTTTTTTTGCCAACTTTCCCTTATTCACACAATCAAACTTCTTGTCAAGATAACACATTCCAATCACTCCTAAATGAAGAACTGAAGCTTGAACTCCTAATTTGGAGTTAGGTATAGACTTTAGGATTGTGTGGACAAGGTAAATATGATAAGCTCAAAAGGTGAAGTAAAGGAATGTCATAGAGGTAGGCCAAGGCTGTATATGCGTGTATGGTCAAAAGATGGCCTAAATCATATCCTAAGTTAATAGGATAATTCATTTTAGTAAATTCAAGAGCTTTAAAGTTTGGTAAATCCTGAACGTTCTCTTCTAGAGATCAGTCAAAATGAAGAAAATTGAGACTTACAACGAATTAATACGCTTTTCAAAAAGTATGAGTAATTTTATAAAACCCTCAAAAACAAAGAATGGCACAAAAGCTCACTTGGGTTATTAGTCTCCACTACAGTCTCTCAAGACGCCTAAGCTATGCTTACTAATCCATTTAATATAAGTACAAGGTTGTCACAACGTGCTCAAAGTTGTTTGAAGATTAAAAGGCATAAAACATACTATAACTAAGATAGTAAACAAACTACTATTATGTATCACATACTAGTAACATACAGAAAATAACACTAATGCATCATAACTAACTACATTAACTAAGAGAGAAATACAAGAACCATTTTATTATATTTAAAAATAAAATAAAAAATTTTTAAAATTTTTGACAGTTTTTTAATTTACTGAGGTACATGTTGCTAAGCAGGTGTATTGACACGAAAGTATAAAAAGAAATAAACGAGGCATGCAATGACTCACTCCCCCCAACTAAAACTAAACATTGTCCTCAATGTTCTAAACTAAGCATAAGGACATGTAAAGTAAATCGAGAGAAGGAAGGATGTTACCTCGAGGCGTTAATATCCAAATTCATTTTTTTTTCAAGTTACCTGCAAAATCATTAGTAGAAACAAGGAAAAAAAATAGAAAATACAATACAACTACTCAGTAAATAAATTCGGTTAATCAAGATTTTTATCATAAATTAATGACCAAAATTTTTGAGGATCTTCCCAGTGAAATAATTTAACAATGAGAAGGCTTTTGAGATCCTCATAAAAATGCAACTCCCCCCAACTAATGTCAGGCTCAAGGTCAGAGGAGATGATGCAAAACCTATGGCTTCCAAATATTTTGTGGACAGTTATAAGAGGTATACCACACTTTTTATGAATTATACTCAAACAATGATCGTTGGTGTTGGTATTTTCTATAACGGCCTCTATTTTAATACTAGGAGGTGGCCACACTTCGATAAAAGGGGTAGGGTCTAAGTGATGTTCTAATTTAGCTTCATTACCCTCCTCTTGTATTAGAACATAATCTATAGAGATATGATCATATGAATTGTATTTCTGTTCTATGTAAATAGTTTTGGACTGGACTTGGATAAAGTTATCTATTTGGGCCTCTATGTCATTATTACTCAAGAAGGTCAAGCAGTCTAGCAGATTACTAGCTTTTTGTTGAAGTTTAAGATCATCTAAAGTGGGCCTAATATTTTCCAAGTCCTCTCTCACAGAATTTTGAAATTTAAAATTTGGTGAAGTACATATGCTAGAATCCTTATCACCCTCTTCTATAACACATTCTTTTTGTTCAATATTGGGGTACACATAAATTTCAAGCTCGGGATGAGAGATTTGATTTATAGAGAGGATAGGTGATGGGAAACATGGTGACACCGCCTTTTCGGCCGAAAGAGGTGAGGGTTCATGAATATCACATGAATCTAAATCGAATTTAGAATTTTCAATAACGTCCTCCCTAGGGTCACTATCAAAGGTAAGGGTAGAGTCACAAGGGGACTCATCCTTTCCTAATTGCGTGCAGTCACCTAAACTCTCATTATCTGTAACAACCTCATTCTCATTCGTGTAACTCTCCTCACTATATATGTCATCTATTGAGGTTCTCTGGACAAAGGAATTGTGCAATTTTATCTAGGTAGTGAAAGAGTTGATGTCTGGGATTGTATGTTGAGGAAAAGATGGTTCTACAACTTCATGCTTAATGGTTTGGCTTTGGAGTTCGTGTTGGGTTATCACTTTCTTGAATGAGTTCTTAACCTCATTCGGTATAAACCCATCATTGTCCACTAATTCCATTCCATTGTTAGCGTCTTGAAATTTAGTTTGTAGTGTTGAAGAACTGGTATAGTCATCTAAAGGTTGGCTAGCATATGCTTGTTGATATCTATTTTCTAATTTATCTAGTGCACTATCTAGCCTTTTCATTTCACTAAATAGTAATTTTAACATACCATTATCCTCAACTTGGTTATTCTCCTCATTATTACTATATGAAGTTTCGTCCCATTGTTGTTGATAGTAGTCCCCTTCCCATTGAGTTTGTGGACAAGACTCGCCAAAGGGAAAGTCTTGGTGCGTTTGGTAATCGTGGGAGCTACTACTATATCCTACATTTTCATTTTGGTTATATCCCCATTGCGATTGATACAACTCTTCATGTGGAGGTTTTTGATATGTCTGATAATACTGGGGACTACCACTATCATTTCCCCATTGTGGTGGTTGGTAGCACTCAGGTTGATGATACGCGTCATAAGTGGGTGCTTGCCAACTTGGGGAATAACTATTTTGATTTTCAAGTGTGTACCTATTATTGGTGCTTGTGTTGTATGGAGGGTAATATGGATAAGACATGTTCATCCAAAATGTTTAAACAATAAAATTTTTATTTATTTACTTGTGAGAGAAAAAGTCCAAAGTTTTAAAAAAAAAATTTACTTCAAATTTTTTTTATATATTTTTTTAAAAGTAAGAAAAAATTGGAAATAACTTAGTAAAATCCTAACCTAGTTGCCCTTCCCCGGCAACGGCGCCAAAAACTTGACACGACTAAATAGTTGTGCGCTCTTGTGCAACACCCAAGTGTAGGTGATCGTGCAAGTAATACTGGATAAGTCCAGGTCAATCCCACAGGGAAGGAATAGGGAGAATGTCTACTAAGTTATAACCTAAAGAAAATGAAAATATTAATATACAGGTGGAGGTTTACTAACAAATCCTAATTAATTAAATTAAACTAAATAATAAATTAAAGCTTTTAGAAATATAACTAATGAAATAAATAATTTAAAGGTGTTGGAAATACGAGAATCCACATTGATCCTAACCATCTACCATGCACATTCATTAACGTTCAATTGAGTTCATTCCTCTTCAGTATTCCGTATTTTTCTAAAGATAAAGAATCAATAGCCCTTTCATGACCGTGACTATATCATCACAAATGATTTAAAATGCATGGAAGACGGTTTAAAACAATGGTTATTACTTGCACTCTAAATGGTGTTAGCATTCAAAGTGGTTTTCAAAAGTCATTGAAGAAAATAGCCTTAAGGCTTTAAGTTCTAAAATCTGTTGTGACAAACTGAGCTTATTCGGACAATTTGATGATAGATTTATAAAACAGAAAGTCATGGAATACTTAAAAGAATCATCTCAAGAATCAACATATTCGATCGATCGAAGCGCTCTCGATCGATCGGACAGCGTCATCCTTCAATCGGTCGAAATGCCTTCAATCGCTTGACTATGGCTCTGTTCGATCGATCGAAGGTATTTTGATCGATCGAGCCCAAGGTTTCTAAAGATTGCATGGTAGAGGTTGGGAATCAATGTTTCATCATATATTCCCAACGTCTAAACTAAGAAAACATGATTAAACTAATTCAGAATTAACAAAACATAGCAATCATTAACATCTAAAGCAATAGACAATCAAATAAAGAAAAGGGAGAAGAAAAACCTGAAGATAATATGAATATAACTTGTAATCAACATCAATCTTGAGTTTAACAGTGGAAAGGAGGAAGAAAACTTGAATCTAACCTAATCTACACCTAATCTAACCCTAAAACTACCCAAAAACTGCTGTTTTTCGCGTTTTGAAGTGTCCTCCCTTCTTCTGGCGTCAAAACGACTTATATATAGGGTTCCCACAGAGTTTATGCAACTTTTGGGTGAATGTGAAGTTTAATCGATCGAGCTTAGTTCGATCGATCGAAGGTTCGATCGATTGAACTCTCCTCAATCGATTGAACTCTCTGATTTTGACAGCTCTGCGCACCGATAGGAGAATGGCCATAACTTTTCACTCGGACCTCGGATTGACCTCCCGTTTGCGGCCACGCGACCGTAACTCAAAGATCTACATTTATATATCTGGAAAAATCTTTCAAATTTGAAGTCTTCATTGTCAAAATTGGCATTTTCTCAGCTGCTTCTGTTGTTCTCTTCACCAGAATCACTTTCTTTAGCTCCACTTCATCGAATTACATCCTAATACCTATAAAACATTGCAAAAACAATTAATTTAGCATTTACACAATAAAAAGAACATTGTTATTAGAATGCACCTAAATTTAGGGACTTTGGGGATAAAAGTATGCATAAAATACCACGTAATACACTATAAATATGCACTTTTCACCACGAATCAGCAACTTTTCACTCTCACAGTCAAATGTGTCTAGGGAGAAGTATGCTATTTTTATCTTGGATGATTCTTGAAGTTTTGTCGGAGTCGTTCTAATCATGAGGCTTGTAGTTTTCATCTATATCTTGGACGACTGCTAAGGTAGCGGAATATCTTTGATGAATTCTGAATCATGTTAAATAACTTCTGATAAAAAGTGTCTTTAAGCTTGGATGATCTCTGAAGTAAAACTTGGATGACTAATGAAGTGTCCTAACCCCTGGACGATCACTGATGTAGAGTCTTCTGCTATGGACGATTGCTGATGTAGAGTCCTTCTACTAGGGACGATTTGCTGACGTGGAGTCCGTCTGCTCGGGACGATATGCTGATGTAGAGTTCTTTTACTGGCGATGATTTACTGATGTAGAGTCCTTCTGCTAGGGATGATTTGCTGATGTAGAGTCCTTCTGCTGGGATGATTTATTAATGTAGAGTCCTTCTGCTGGGGATGATTTTCTGAAACAGGTCTTTCTACTGGAGAAAATTTTTTTGTTCTTCTAAAATAGGTCTTTTGCTGGGGACAAATCTTATGTTCTTCTGAAATAGGTCCTTCTGCTGGGGACAAATCGTCTATTCTTCTAAAATAGGTCCTTTTGCTAGGGACAAATCTTTTGTTCTTCTTAAACAAGTCCTTCTGCTGGGGACAAATCTTCTGTAACAAGTCTGGAGACAAATCTTCTAAAACAGGTCCTTCTTCTGGAGACAAATATTCTATTCTTCTAAAACAAGTCCTTCTACTGAGGATAAATTTTCTATTCTGATGCACGAATTCTGAGAGATACACGGATTCTGAGAGATACCCTTCATCTAGAGGAAAACCTGATACATGATGCTGAGAGATACATAATTCTAAGAGAAACCTTACATCTGGAGGCACTTCTGGTACATGAAATCTAAGAAATACCCTTTATCTGGACGCAGTTTTTGATACACGATGCTGAGAAAAACCATATATCTGGAGGCAATTCTTGATACACAAATTCTGAGAGAAACCCTTTATCTGGAGGCAATCTTGATGCTGAAAGATACATAGTCTTGAGAGAAACCCTATATCTGGAGGCAACCCTGATACACAATTCTGAGAGATACCTTTTATTTGGAGGCAGTTCTGATGCTAAGAGATGCACGATACCTATATCTAGAGGCAATTCTAATTCTTGATGTTGAGAGATACCCTTTATTTAGAGGAAACCCTGATGCTGAGAGATACATAGTTCTGAGAAAAACCCTATATCTGGAGGTAACCCTGATACTCGATGCTGAGAGATACCCTTTATATGGAGGTAATACAAATTCTAAAAATTCTCTACTGGGGAGATTCTACGAATTTGCTAAAGTACCCCTTTTTTTTGGAGGTAATTCTGACAATATCTGAAAGTTCTCTTCTTGGGGAGATATCTGAGACTCATATTTTTGACATGTGAGTAAAAGACTCATATTCTGGAGGCTCTGCTGATTCATTCTGAGACTCATGTTGGTGCTTGGACCATTTCAAGCATTCTTGCAACATGTTGGGCTTATTTTGGCCCTCTGAAAAAGTGGCTCAACTTACTGATATGTAGCTTACTCGTGCTTTTATCTAGTATTTGCTTGGTTGCACTCTTCTTTCTACTCGAGCTGAGCATATTACACGGAACATGCTTGATAGCCTTCAAAATCTTGAGGAGATCGCAGATTTTAACTGGGGCTCTACTGGCTTAGCTATTCTTTTCAGTCATATGGGGGAGCATTTGTGAGGCAAATCCCATTGATTTGGTGATTTCTGGAGAGATTAGGAGGTACTAAAATATTTTTATTTCAAGTTTAATCATTGATGTTCTGTTTTTGACCACTGCTATATATTCTTTGCAGGTATGGGCCTTTGAATATTTTTCTATGACAGCTCCATCATTCCGGGAGGAAGAGATGCATATATTCCCACGGGCTCTATAGTGGCATCGCTAAGCGGTAGTCGTCAAGAATGATGCTCATAATGTCATTTCTTGTCGGGATTTTCTAACCCGTCTCAGATTCAATCAAGTTAACTGGCATCCTTGGGCGACAACTAGTGATGTGACTAAGATCGGGTTTCCTAGACAGATGACAAGAGAGGATTCTTCTTGAGGGTCCCTCAGTTCTTGAGTGGTATCTTGGAGAGAGAGTAGCTCCTCAGACTGATTTGGAGGATCGCCTCTTAGTGCCACAGGATCCGCCTTCTTGCATGAGGTCGGCGTAGAATTTAGAAGATGAAGATCTTGTTGATGCTTTGAACGGAATTCCTTCTGCCTCATTTACTCTTTTTGAGGATAACTATGATGGCGTTAGGGCTACTCATCTGATGCCCAATTTCCCAATCTCGGATGACCCACAGGTATTTTCATAGCTTCTTCATTTATAATTAAATGCTTGTTTTCTCATATTTTGCATCATCATTTGCTCGGGAGCTCTTTCGTGAATGGCCTTGGCCAACCCTTACCTCCCATTCCTTCTTGTGATTGGCGAGCCTCGACTATGTTGCGTGGAGTTATATCTTTTGTGGAGATTCCCCGTGATCTTGTGGAGCCTCAGCTAGTTTCAGAGCAATATGAGTCGATTCCTCGAGCTATTTTCAATGAAGAGCACGCTTATGTAAAGAATATGAGGGCATGGAGCCTTGCTCGAGAGGGACACATGAGTACTTCTAAACTCATTACTTCTGATTCCCCTGATTTTTCTAATCTTATCTTTTCTTTTGTAGTGGGATGGCATGTGCCAGACCTATATAGATCGAGATATGACTCTGGTAAATTTCTTGACCTCTCGTTCTTTCATTGCACTTTCAACCCTATACTAATTCTTTCTTCTAACAGGTGGCTCAAGTCAGGCAGCTTCAATCACATCTAGAACAGATGAATGCATGCCCTTCTGGTGGGACTAGTGTGTCTAGACGAAGGCGCCAAATTGATGATGATGATAGCTCTACGGCCTCGGATATGCTTGCTCGATACCCACGGGCTACTCGTCGTCACTGACTCTGATGATACCCTCTTTTTATATGTACTCATGACTATCTTTCTTGCTTTCTGTACTGAGACTGAAGTTGATGTATATTGTTTGAGACTTGATGGGCTTGTATCTTTGACTTTGCTTAATGTTGCTTTATGCTTTGTATTCCTTGTCACAAGGTTAATTTGCTTGACACTTTGCACACTGACATAGGGCTCAGTTTACAGGGAAAGGAAATTTCCAATGATTCCCTTACTTGACAATGTCTTCAGATTTTGTGTGGACCACTGCGAATGAGGAGGTCCTGACGCTCTCCCTCGATAGTGTCCCGGGACGGATCCCAAGGAGCACACTTCAGGGAAAACTAGGACTTCCTCACGCGATCCTAGAGACAAAGAGTCGCCACCTAATTTTTATCGGGAATTAGGAAACCCAAGTTTGACTCGCCCAAAATTGAATAAGGTTACTCGCCCTTCATTACCAGAAACAAGGTTCGGGGGTCTTGGTACGAGAGGGGAAGGAGCCCAAGCAGGACTAAAGCACCCCCTCCTCGCCCTACCGAATGGTAGGCCTTGATTCAAATATCCTTGTTATTAATTCATAATAGATGTTGTTTCCTCAAACATACTAGATAGATATATACATGGCAAAAAGAAACATCTAATGAAAATCATTTCAAGAGACTAAATCAAGTAGAAAGCGGATGCTCATGCAATACAAGGGAGAAGTATACTCACAGTGGCTAGTCCCGCCCGGGACCGATGCAAATAAAGTAAACATGTCATGATATGCAAAGGGAACGAGAAGACTTACATTGGTTGACTCAAGCGGAGTCGCGAAAGCAAAAAGAATGGAAACGTGCAATGCAATCATGCAACAATCCTAGATAAGATGTCTCTAACAAATAATCATATAAACGGAGACTATCCTAAAGGAATTGTGTCGTTGAAATCAAAGTTGTAAACCTAGAAAAATTCTAAGAGAAAGGATAGAGATAGTACACGATACATGGGCACTAAGCCACATGTAGACGAGGCAAACCACAAATCGAAGTCCGGGTCCGAGGCACTTAATTCTCTGCACTAATACACCAAAGAATACCCAAGCATTGCAAAAATACAAGCAAACAAATGATATGCATGATAAACAAAGAAAACATGTCATCAATCAAATTTCCAGATTCAGCAACCTCTAATGAATCCTATCAAAAGTGGTTTTAAACATGAGCTGGGTAAAAACCCTTTTACAGAAAGTTAGATACATGTCTTAGGGAACTTCTCCAAAAAGTGGGACCTCAATATCAATTTTATTGTTTGAGAAATAAATGTTTTGGGAACAGTGGATCAGGACTGTCCATTGTTCTTGTAAAAATCATAATTAAATCTACAAAAATCATATGAAGCTCTATTTGGTGTCAAAAGAAAGCTATTTCATTGTAGTATATGATAAAAATAAACCCATGGACATTCTGTAATCACAAGGTTTCTGAAAAAGTGTTTTAAACAGACTCTGTTATTCTGGAAATTTGGTATCATTTGACAAATGAATGCAAAACATAATAGAAGTATAATAGAAGTTCATGAATCATGTTAACCAAGTTGATTTAAGCTTTTGATCTCTCATCCATTTATCCTAGGTGATTTCTAAACCAAGTTTTATTCATCAATTGTTGTTGAGTGATCAAGGTATGACCATTTTGTATACATAATCATATTTGTAATTAAACTTAGAAAATTCCAGAATAGTTGTATCAACTTTAAACGCTTAGAAAACGATCCTAACTCGATCGTATGCTCACGATTTTACATCGGCATATAGATATATGAGTTAGGAATCATCCCCAAAAAGCGGAACGTCGATAACTATTATAGATTTTCTGAAATTCAAGCACAAAGAGACGATGTTCAAATCTGTCAACCGATTTCTCAACAATTTCTAAAAATAGTATATGAATCCTAAAAGCTCTCAAAACGGACCGGATGAAAGCTAATTCATCAAAGTTTACCCAGAAAATTTGAAATCCATCAAACTATGGGTTTTGATGGACCAAATCTAATGGACAAAACCAATCTGCTTTGCTGAATTTTTATCTAGTTCATTTTAAAGTGTGAGGAAAACATTTTAGTGATAGTTGAAGCTTATTAGAGAGATCAAACTCATAGATCAACTTAATTATCATGATTCCCAATCAATTTAGCCCTCAAGTTCTATGAAGAACTTTTAGATCAAGGATCAAAGGGACTTATAAATATCATGTTGGAGATGAAATTCAATAGGAATTCTAGGTAATAGGAATAATCAAGAGATAGGTATGAACATAGAAATCATCCTTCTCATAGATCATATTTCCAAACCATCATGGAATTCAAAATAGATATATGTATATATATATAATCATGTATGCATGAATCTAAACTAAAATTGAAGAATGAAACCAAAATTGAAAATCAAAGTGAAAAACAATCTCTAATTGTAAATTATCAATAAAAATCAAAGAGATTTGGATCTAACTATGTGAGTGTGTGAAGAACATGAGAGGAAGAAGATGAGTGTTCTAATAAGTAGAAATAGAACTAAGTTAGATCCAAATCTTATAGATCTATATATACAAAGTAGGAATTAGAGATGAACTATAGTGTTTACCTCTTGGAGGATTCTCAATTACAAGACCAAAATTGATTTGAAGATCTTCTTCTTCAAGTGTTATTCAAGTGTTCTTCAAGCACTCATCCATGGAAGTTGAGGGAGGCAATTGATGTTAAAATTGTGGTCTAATTAGCCTAAGTTAATCTAAATTCAATTCATAATTTTCTCTCTCTAGAATTCACCTAAATTGAAAGTATATTCAAAGTATACTTATCTCTCTTGTATGTGCTTCTATGTGTGTTTGTATCTCCAAGTATATTCAAGTGTATCTCTCCCAAGTGTCTAGTATGTTAAGATGTGATCTCATATGAGATGTATGAGATCTTATATAGAGTTTTGAAGACTTAGCTCTTAAGTTTCAGGGTTAAAACAGGATTTTTAGAGCTTAAAAGAGGGTTAAAATGGCCATTTCGGAGCCTAAATGCAATTTCCAGGCAATTTTCTCGCAGTGGGAAGCTTCTAGAAGGGTCTGGAACTCAAAAAGCTCCGTGGAGGACACAAATGGAAGTGGCGGTTATGGTGGGACCCGCCACCCCCATACCCAAAACCGCCACTTACTATTCTTGCTCCTCTGGTCACCCACAAACCCTGTTTCAAAAATCACGTGCACTGCTTTTCCAGATTTTTGTAAAAATGCTTTTTGGTGTCCGAAATCGTCCGTTTACGTACCGTTGGAAAGCTGTCAGGTTGAATTTCAGTATAAAAATATTTCCAGAGGTTTTATAATGAGAATTGAAGTCCAATTGAAGTCCGGAAGTCCTTCGGAACTTTCGTCGTCTTTTTGAAATCAAATGACGTCTTTTCCAAAATTGCTTTCAAATGTGCGTCGATTTCGAACTTTTCTTTAAAATTGAATCTCTGGATACCTAGAATACTGCGTTTAGAACACTTAATGTTCATATAACCCTGAGAGAATATGAATTCTGAGAGATGATTTTGACAAAACCGGGATTTATCCATGGAAAAGGGCTTTTCTGAGCTTGAAGTCACTTTCCGAAGTCCGATCTTCTGATTGTGTGGAATCCAGTACCTTCCACGGGGTACTTTTCATCATCGAATCCTCCAAGACGTTGTCCACCCTAAATCCTATCAGTGTGGTCAAAATTGGGTGTCTACAGTTTGCCCCTCTTTGGCAGAGCTTGTTGTGAACAACGTGAACTGCAAGTGAGTGCCAAAGCCTTGAAGGCACCCAAATAACCATACTGAGAGGTTTTAGGAAAAACAAAAAAAAATTCGCAAAATCAAGAAATTCAAAATCAGAGAAAATCAAGAAATTACGAATGCAAGAATGCAATGCAATGCTGGGTAGAGGCGGCTAATTTGAAGATGATGCTGGTCGTGCTCCGCTGGAGCTGCCTACGTATCCTTTCCAGGAATCAGACCAGGGCGTAGTTCAAGTGCGCGGGAAAACGGAAAACAAACAACAACAATGCGGATGAAATGCTCCTATCCTAGGATGCTGGTGCAGTATGAAAACATGAAATGTGAAAGTACTGGAGGAATCATCCTCAAGGGTTCCCTAGATGCAAAATCTAATGCAAAGGATGCAACGACTCTCTCTCACAGTCGAATATGCTAAAGGTATCTTGGATGATTCTCGAGGTTTTTGTCAAAGTTATTCTTCTGATCTTAAGGCTCGTAGGCGTCATCTGTATCCTGGATGACTCTTGAAATAGCGAAGTATCTTGGATGAATTCTGAGTCATGTCAAACAACTGGACGATTGCTGGTGTAGAGTCCTTCTGCTGGGGACGATTACTGATGTAGAGTCCTTCTGCTGGGGACGATTGTTGATGTAGAGTCCTTCTGCTGGGGACGATTGCTGAAATAGGTCCTTCTTCTGTGGACGATTGCTGATGTAGAGTCCTTTTGCTGGGGACGATTGCTGGTGTAGAGTCCTTCTGCTGGGGACGATTGCTGATGTAGAGTCCTTCTGCTGGGGACGATTGCTGAAACAGGTCCTTCTTCTGTGGACGATTGCTGATGTAGAGTCCTTTTGCTGGGGACGATTGCTGATGTAGAGTCCTTCTGCTGGGGACGATTGCTGATGTAGAGTCCTTTTGCTGGGGACGATTGCTGATGTAGAGTCCTTTTGCTGGGGACAAATCTTCTGAAACAGGTCTCTCTGCCGGAGACAAATCTTCTGCTCTTCTGAAACAGGTCCTTCTTCTAGACAAATCTTCTGTAACAGGTCTGGAAACAAGTCTTCTGAAATAGGTCTCTCTGCCGGAGACAAATCTTCTGTTCTTCTGAAACAGGCCCTTTTTCCGAGGACAAATCTTCTGTGGCAGGTCTAGAAACAGGTCTCTCTGCCGGAGACAAATCCTCTGTTCTTCTGAAACAGGCCCTTCTTCTGAGGACAAATCTTCTGTTCTGATGCACGGATTCTGAGAGATACACAAATTCTGAGAGATGACCCTTCTTCTGAGAGCAACCCACGGATACACGATTCTGATTTTGAGAGAAACCCTACATTCTGGAGGCAACCCTGATATGCGATGCTGAGAAATACATGATTCTGAGAGAAACCCTACATTCTGGAGGCAACCCTGGATACACGATTCTGATTCTGAGAGAAACCCTACATTCTGGAGGCAACCCACGATTCTGAGAGAAACCCTACATTCTGAGAGCAACCCACGGATACACGATTCTTGGCATAAACCTTGTATTCTGGAGGCGACCCACGATTCTGATTCTGAGAGAAACCCTACATTCTGGAGGCAACCCACGATTCTGAGAGAAACCCTACATTCTGGAGGCAACCCTGGATACATGATGCTTGGCATAAACCTTGTATTCTGGAGGCGATTTTGATGCTCAAATTCTGAGAGATACCCTTTATCTGGAGGCAACCCGTGGATACATGATGCTTGCGAGAAACTTAATTCTGAAAGTTCTCTACTGGGGAGATCCTATGATTCTGAGAGATGCACGAATTCTGTATACCTTGACAATATCTGGAAATTCTCTACTTGAGGAGATATCTGAGGTTTCTGGGACGCGAGCACATATTCTGGAGGCCCTGCTGATTCTTTCTGAGACTCATATTGGTGCTTCGACCAACGCAATCATTCTTGCAACACGTCAGGCTTACTCTAACCCTTTCTGAACATCTCGCATTCTGACCCATCTTCTGAAAGTCCTTTCTGGATGTAATTCTCAAGCGACAGTAGACTCAAATGTCCATTTTCTAAGACAACTCATAATCAATCCCAAAACGACGGGAGTTTGCCGTTTCTCGGCCACTTTCAGGCTGCGGTGCCTTTGATTCTTCTCATCTGGGGGACTTTTTTCAATTCTTGAATGGATTTTTACCAAGATTCAAATCTCCAGAGGTCCTCTAGACCAATTCCAACAAGTTTTAAGCACTCTCAAGGCTTATATATCAAAAATGGACCAATCCGGGATCAAATCAAGAGTTCCGGGGGTCAAAACGCGAATATAGAGCAAAATGGGGAAATGGCAGGAAGTGAATAGTAAATGGCGGTTCCCCACACCCCCTTGGGAACCGCCAGCCGCAACTTTGGGGTTTTAAACCCATTTTCTTCTTTGTTCTTTATTCATTTCTTCTTCAATGCATCACCTCTACCTTCTAAGGTGCTCAAATCTTGCAATTTCTTGATGTTTTGAGTGATTTCTTGCATTAAAACTTCCAAAAACTTTGTTGATTTCATCAACTCCTCCCTATTCTAGGGGATTCAAGTACCAAGGTTTTTACTATTCATCATCTTCAACCTCTTATCTTCAAGCTTCAAGCATCAACAACCATGAGTTCCCATGGACAAGGTGAAAGTTCTAGAACACGTAGAAGCCAATTTCAAGCTAGTGGAGCTTCATCAACTCAAACCATGGAGTATGCAACCATGAAAAATCCACTAAATCATATCTCTAGGAGGGCCTTTCGTCAAGAGGTAACCCATTCTTTAATTACTCCTTTGTTTCACATCTTCATACGTGTCTCTTTATTCTTGCGATTCCTTAGAAATCATCCTTTTTCTTTTTAGAATGTGGTTGGTCATCTTAGAGGTCATGGTAGCCATGGAAAATGCCTTGAATGGTTTAATGAATTGTCGGAGTCGCGTCCCCAAGTAGTAGCCAATATCAAGCAAGCGGGCTTTGGGTCGTTTGTAACCTTATTGGAGAGATCGACTAATGATTTGGCCATGATTCAAGCTCTTGCTGAAAGGTGGTGGGATTCCACAAATACTTTTCACATGCCTTTTGGGGAGATAACCATGACCCCTATTGATTTTGCAATGATAACCGGCATCTCATTTGGCGGGCATCGTCTTGCCTTTGCAAAGAACATCCATAGACATCCTACTATCATTGAGCGTCTCTTAGGCATCATCCCATCCCAGAGAGATCTTCACGGATCGAGCGTAGGCATCACATGGTTCATCAACAACTTCAGGCCTTCTGAAAGAGCGGCTCAATTTACCGATATGCAGCTTACCCGTGCTTTCATCTTGTATTTGCTTGGTTGCTCTCTTCTTTCTACTCGAGCTGAGCGGATTACATTGAATATGCTTGATAGTCTTCGAAATCTTGAGGAGATTGCAGATTTTGATTGGGGCTCTGCTGGTTTAGCCATTCTGTATAGTCATATGGGGGAGCATTCTCGAGGCAAATCCCCTGGATTCGGCGGATTCTGGAGAGCTTGGGAGGTACTGAAAATATTTTCATTTCCAGTTTTTATCATTTGATGTTCTGCTGTTTTGACCACTGCTTTATTTTCCCTTGTAGGTGTGGGCCTTTGAGTATTTCTCCATGACGGCTCCATCATTCCGGGAGGAAGAGATTCATATTTTTCCACGGGCTCTGAAGTGGCGTCGCCAAGCCGTAGGTACCAAGAATGATGCTCATAATGTTATTTCTTGCCGGGATTTTCTTACCCGTCTCAGATTCACCCAAGTTAACTGGCATCCTTGGGTGACAAATGGAGATGTGACTGAGATTGGCTTAGCTAGACAGATGACTGGAGAGAGGATTCTTCTTGAGGGTCCCTCTGTTCTTGAGTGGTATCTTGGAGAGAGAGTAGCTCCTCAGACTGATTTGGAGGATCGTCTCTTAGTGCCACAGGATCCGCCTTCTTGTATGAGGTCGGCGCAGAATTTGGAAGATGAAGATCTTATTAATGCTTTGAACGGAATTACTTCAGCCTCTTTTACTCTGTTTGAGGAGAACTATGACGTCTTCAGGGTTACTCATCTGATGCCTAATTTCCCGCTCTCGGATGACCCGCAGGTATTTCACGACTTCTTCATTTCTGATCGAATGCTTGCTTTATCTTATTTCTCATCATCATTTGCAGGGGAGTTCTTTTGTGGATGGCCCTGGTCGACCTCTACCTCTCATTCCTCCTTGTGATTGGCGAGCCTCGACCATGCTGCGCGGAGTTATATCTTCTGTAGAGATCCCCCGTGATCTTGTAGAGCCTCAGCTAGTTTCAGAACAACATGAGTCCGTTCCCCGAGCCGTTTTCAATGAAGAGCGAGCTTATGCACAGAATCTGAGGGCTTGGAGCCTTGCTCGTGAGGGACATGTAAGTAATTTCTGAACTCATTACCTCTGATTCTTTAGATCTTTCTGACCATATCTTTCTTCTCTTTGCAGTGGGATGGCATGTGCCAGACTTACATAGACCGTGATGCGGCCCTGGTAAATTTCTTGACCTTTTCTTCTTATCTCATTGCTTTTTCAAACCCCTATACTGATTCTTTTCTTCCACAGGTGGCTCAAGTTAGGCAGCTTCAATCACAGTTGGAGCGGATGAATGCAGGCCCCTCTGGTGGGGCTGGTGGGTCTAGGCGAAGGCGCCAAATTGAAGATGATGATAGCTCTACGGCCTCAGATATGCCTGCTTGGTACCCACGGGCTACTCGTCGTCGCTGATGATGATCATATGCACCCATGACTATCTTTCTGTTTTTCTTGCTTTCTGTGCTGAGACTGATGTTGATGTATTCTGTCTGAGACTTGATGGGCTTGTACTCTTGACTTTGCTTGATGCTGTTTTATGCTATCCTTCTGTTTCGCTTTGCATCCCTTGTCACGAGACTGATTTGATTGACACTTTGCACACTGACACACAGGACTCGATTTTACAGGGAAAGGAAATTTCTGACGATTCCTCTTTCTCGACAATGTCTTTTGACTTGGATATTTGAATTTTCTAAGGATTTGCATGTTTTTGAAAATGAGATTTTATCTTGTAGCAGGATATTGTGTTAGCTTTGCATGTAATCTTGAAGCTTTTGAAAATTTTCCACATAATGTTTCAGTCTTGACATTAGATTCACATCTTTAGATTGCTAAAAAACTTTTCAACTTAATATCAAGAATTACCAGATTTTTCACTTAGGTGCTTTAATTCTGATAGCCAAGTGATCCAGAGAGGACAGGTAGCGAGGTATGGGCAAACGACAGTTTGCCCCTAGTTGACAGAGATAAATGGACGTTTGGGCAAACGCAGTTTGCCCCTAGTGTGGCAGTGATATCTTGAGGCTTTGGGCAAACTTGAAAGTTTGCCCCTAGTTTGCAAGGTTCAGGGATCGAGAGTCAGGAAAGCTCGCCTACTTATCCCCAAGTGGGAATCAGATCCAAAGTAGTTCGGCCAGGTCTTGAAAGAAAGTATGGTTGAGGGTTTCAGGAGCAGTGACCGAACCGAGTAGGTTGCCTACATATCCCCAAGTGGGAATCAGGTCAAGTGTAGTTCCTCGAATGCTGGAGGTTTTGAAAGAACAGGTTTTGAAAGAAAAAGGCTTTTAAGCATAGTATCTCTTGAGACGGTCAATGTTGATTGGCTGATTGAACTCAACTCCATCTAGATCCATCAGGTATGCCGCTCCTCCAGAGAGAAGCTTCTTGATGACGTATGGGCCAACCCAATTTGGCTTGAATTTCCCTCTAGGATCGAAAACGGGTGCTTTTAAGGCTTTAAGCACAAGGTCGCCTTCCTCAAGTTTTCTTGGACGGACCTTCTTGTTGAATGCTCGAGCTATTCTTCTCTGATACACATGCACATGATCAATTGCGGCCAACCTTTTCTCATCAAGTAACATTAGCTCCTCATATCTATCTCTTAGCCAATCAAATTCTGGAATCTCGGATTCTGCCACAACTCTCAAAGATGGTAGTTCTATTTCAACTGGGAGTACTGCTTCCATTCCGTAAGCCAATGAATAAGGAGTGGCTCCTGTAGATGTTCGGATAGATGTTCTGTATCCCCACAGTGCATACGGTAACTTCTCATGCCAATCTCGGTATGTATCAGTCATCTTTCTTAGGATCGTCTTCAAATTCTTATTAGCTGCTTCAACTGCCCCATTTGTTTGTGGCCTATACGGCGCTGACATGTGGTGCATGATCTTGTATTCTTCTAGTAGATCCAAAACCTCTTTCTGGAAGTGACTGCCATGATCGGATATCAACTCATGAGGGACCCCGTATCGGCAGATTATATTTCTTCTGATAAATCTGGCCACATCTTTAGCCTTCAATGTCGCATAAGACTCTGCTTCCACCCATTTTGTGAAATAATCAATTGCTACCAGGATGTATTGATGCCCATTAGACGCCTTCGGGGTTACTTCTCCAATAACATCTATTCCCCAAACTGAGAATGGCCAAGGGGTAGTCATGTTGTATAGCAGTGATGGCGGCACATGCTTCATATTGGCATGGATCTGACATTTGTGACATTTTCTGACATATTCATAGCAGTCCTTGTCCATAGTAGTCCAATAATATCCTTGTCGGATGATCTTCTTAGCTAACATGTGTCCACTCATATGAGGACCACACACCCCTTCGTGAATTTGCTCCATCATCTTTCTCGCACTGTTTCCATACAGACATGTCAAGTTGAATCCATTGTGAGATCTCTTCAATAGATTTCCGCCACAAATCATGAATTGAGCCGAGAATCTTCTTATGGCTCTCTTGTCTTTCTCAGAGGCGCCTTCCGGATATTCCCCATTTTCAATGAAGTTCCACACGTCGGTGTACCACGGAAGTTCTTCTGCTTCTTCTATTTCCCCAATCATCTCATAAGACGGCTTTTCCCTTTGTTCAATCATCAAAGGAGTTAGCTTTATCCCCACAGGAATCTCAATCATTGACGCTAAAGTAGCCAAAGAGTCTGCTAGCTGATTTTCTTCTCGAGGCAGGTAGAAGAACGTGATATGCAAGAAACGAGTTCGTAAAGAATCAAGATACTCATGATAGGGTTTTAACTTCTCTTCCTTGACTTTCCAATCTCCTCGAACTTGGGATATGATCAAATTGGAATCCCCGAATACATCAAGTTTCCTTACCTCCAAAGTCAATGCGGCTTCTAGCCCCAAGATACAAGCTTCATACTCAGCAGTGTTGTTGGTGGAAGTGTACTTCAGCTTAATAGAGAATGGGGTATGTGCTCCTTCAGGGGATACAAGGATGATTCCTACTCCATATCCTTTTTGGTTTGCAGCTCCATCAAAGTACATTTTCCACACATCTTCTTTTAATTCCATCAATCCTTCGTCAGGGAACATGAACTCTCCTTCGTTTTCCAGATTTATCGGATGTTCTGCTAAATGTTCTGCGACAGCCCTTCTTTTAACAGATTTACTCGTAGCATGTATCAAGTCAAACTCAGATAGCATCAATGTCCATCGGGAGATTCTTCCGGTCAATGCTGGTTTTTCAAATAGGTACTTCAAAGGATCCATTCGGGAGATTAAAACAACAGGGAAGGCCAACATATAATGCCTCAGACGACGAGTGGCCCAAACCAAAGCCCAACATGTCTTTTCTAACGGAGAATACTTCAATTCGTATCCAGTCATCCTTTTACTTAAGTAGTAAATGGCTTTCTCTGTACGCCCTTCATCTCCTTCTTGGGCTAACATGCATCCCATAGCATTCTCTGACACGGATAAGTACAACAGCAAAGGCTTCCCTGACTTTGGGGGTGAAAGAACCGGTGGGTTTGATAAATAAGCCTTGATCTTGTCAAAAGCTTCTTGACATTGATTGTCCCATTCGAATTTCTTCCCTTTTCTCAACAAGCTGAAAAGCGGATCGCAAGTAGCAGTGAGCTTAGATATGAAGCGACTGATGAATTGGATTCTTCCCAGAAATCCTCTTACTTCCTTTTCATTTGTCGGAGGCGGCATATCCATAATAGCCTTGATCTTTGTGGGGTCAACCTCAATTCCTCTCTGTGTGATGAGAAATCCCAGCAGCTTTCCGGTGGTAACTCCAAAAGTACACTTCTGTGGATTCAATCTCATTCTGTATTTCCTTAATCTTTCAAAGAACTTGGCGAGTGCTGTTAAATGCCCACTTCTTTCTTTGGACTTAACAATCATATCATCCACATAAACTTCTACCTCTTTATGGATCATGTCATGTAACAAAGTAGTAGCAGCTCTCTGATAGGTTGCGCCAGCATTCTTTAACCCAAATGGCATCACTCGGTAGCAATACGTCCCCCAGTGAGTTGTGAATGTAGTCTTTTCTCTGTCTTCGGGTGCCATTAAAATCTGATTGTACCCTGAGAAACCATCCATGAATGATAACAACTCATGCCCCGCGGTGCTATCTACCAGAACATCTATGTGTGGAAGCGGAAAATCATCCTTAGGACTAGCCTTGTTTAGATCTCTGAAGTCAACACATACACGGATCCTTCCATCCTTCTTTGGCACAGGAACTATATTGGCTATCCATTCCGGATATTGGGTTACCATCAGGAATCCAGCTTTCAATTGTTTCTCAACTTCTTCTTTGATCTTCAAAGTCCATTCGGGTCTCATGCGTCTCAACTTTTGCTTAACAGGTTTTGAATTTGGAAAGAGAGGGATGTGGTGTTGGACAATCTCTGGATCGATGCCTGGCATATCTTGGTAGGACCAAGCGAAAACATCTTTAAATTCTTTTAATAAGTTGATTAGTTCATTGCTTTCTTGTGAAGTGAGTGTGGTGCCAATATGAACATTTTGTGGATTATCTTCATTATCCAAGTTTATTAGCAAAGTTTCTTCAATAATCTTGCATGCAGATTCATTTTCATTTTCAATTAATCTTTGCAAATCCTCAGAAATTTCAAAATCAAAATCATCAGACACAGAAGAGTAAGCAAAATCCTCGTTCATTTCATTAACATTTTTGGGTACATCAAAAGCAAAAGCAGACTCAACATCATGGCTCATATTGGCCTTTACAGACTTCCGGGGAAATGGGGGAGGGGATTTGTTGACTTCCGATTCTATCACCCAATTGTTCAGAGCTCCCTCTATTGGCTTGATTTCTTCCACATTTCCCAGTGCTTCTTCGGCATCCATCAGCATGTTCAGCTCTTCATCCATTAGCATGTTCAAATCATCACTTGTCATCAGCTCAGCCCAGTCCTTCCTTTCTTTCTTGATAGGCGGAGTATACAAGAACGGATCCTCATAGTCGGAGAACTCATGTTTGAAGAAAATCTCAAATCCAGGCTTAATGTTCTTGGTAGCCGGATCATACCATGGTTCAGGGAACCCACAGAAGGGAAAGTCATCGCCTTCTTTCACGAAGTATCCATTCAGGATTCTTGGCCCAGAAACAACCATCGGCCCTTTTCCTTTTGTCATCTTCTTCTTATCTTCTTCAGTCAATTGATACCCAAGCCCAGATTTATCTTTCTGTTCGTGGAAGTTCGGTGGTTCAGTTATTCCTTGTTGACGACGACCTAGTCCCATTCCAGGAAAATAGTTCATCTTCCGCACCATATGAGCCACTTTAGGATTGGCATACTGGTCAAAGTACAATGGCATGACTTCAGGGATCCAATTCTGTCCCACTTCTTCTTGTAGATCTTTGGCAACCGGGTTTCCCTTCTTGAACATCTTTCTATATTCGCGTCCGGTGATGAACGGCTTCTTTTTCTTGATCGGAGTGATTTCTTCGCCCCAGACAGATGCATCAGGAAGTTTCTTCTCATAGCTGAGTCGATCCCAAACGGATTTCTTTTTCTTAGCTCCTTCATTTATCATTCCCACAAAGTTGAATCCTCCCAATTCATTTTCTTCTTCCGGTGTTTGGACTTCTAGCACAGGACCATGGCTTGTCCCTTCTTCTTTGATCCAGCTATCCCCAAAGATTGTTACCACATCCTCTTTCCAGATGAACTTGACTTTCTGGTGGAGAGTGGAGGCGACTGCATCATTCACATGTAACCACGGACGTCCCAATAGCAGATTAAAGCTAGCCGGAATATCAATCACTTGGAAATCAGCTTCTTTGTTTAATGGCCCGACTTCAATTTTCAACTTAATCATTCCCACAATGGCCCTTTTGGTGTTATCATAGGCCCTCACAGTTTGTGTTGATGGCAAGAGTTCTGAAATAGACAACCCCATTCTGAGAGCTGTTTGGAGAGGACATACATTCAAGGCTGACCCATTATCTACCAAGCAGACCGGTACTCTATTCCCCAGGCAATGTACAGTGATGTAGAGAGCTCTGTTGTGGTGTGCCCCTTCCGGCGGTAAATCTTCATCTGTGAATGTGATTACAGGCTTACAAGGCTTTGAAGAGATCATGTTTACTAGATCTTCGGGAGTAGTATTGACAGAAACATCCAAACGATTGAGAGTATCGAGCATGGCCTGCCTGTGTTTGTGAGAGGTCATAAGTAATCCCCATACTGAGATCCAAGCTTGTGTTTTCTTCAATTGCTTTAGGATTTCATCTTCTTCTTCGCTCACGGCTCCTTTACCAGCCTCTTTTGCTTTGACGACTTCTTTCTCATTCCATGTTTCTTTTCCACGATTTTCTAACTCATGAGGCTTGAAATGACGTCCGGAACGGGTCAAGTGGTTTGCTTCATTGGTGATCCAGATAGACTCAAGTTCTTTGGCTAACTTTTCGGTGCCAACAGTGATTTTCCAAACAGAATCATCGGGGATTATGGTATTATTAACGGAATCATCCTCATCATCATACCACCAATCTTCTTCTTCTTCCATCATTGCAATAAGATCGTCATCTTTGATTTCAAGGTTCTCGACAGGCTTTAGCAATTCTTCTATCGGCTCAGTGCTTTGTTTCTCGGTGACTGCTTCTATGGGCTTTTCTTCCTCATACCAGATCGAGTCGTCGGTGATGGCATTGGGATCCCACCATTCAATTGTAAGATTTCCGTTGGCTATTTCTTCTTCAAAAGCCAGTGCTTCTTCGACCCATTCTTCCTCTTCCATATTCCTCAAGATGCAAATTGCAGCGTCTTCCGGAAGTTGAACATCCATAGCTGGTTGATTCGAGGATGTGATGTAGATCTTTGGGTTATAAATCTGAGATCCTTCTTCTACAAAGTTAACATTTGGCATGTTCCCCTTATGATTAGGGAGAGGATTCTTCTGAACATTTGGCTGAGAGGGAGGAGGGGAGATGACCCCTTTTTCAATCAAGTCTTCAATTTCATGGCGAAGTCTCCAGCATCTATCTGTGCTATGTCCACGGCCTTGATGAAAGTCACAAAAGAACTCTGTTTTGAAACCCGGTGGAAGTGGATTTGGCTCTGGTTTAGGTTCCAATTTCTGCAAGTACCCTTTTTCTATCATTCTTTCAAGTGCGGTGCTTAGTGGCATCCCCAAGTCGGAAAATTCTCTTTTCTCTCTCGACTGTTTCTGATTTTGACTTCCTCTTGCATTAGCCATACTTCGACGCTCTTTCTGAAAAGGCTGAGGAGATAGTGTGTTGACGTCAGCAGACTGATGATAGACTGGCCTTTCTGTCTTTCTGTATCGATTGCTCGTGCTTTCTTTCTTGATCTTTCCATCTCTAATGGCATCTTCTATCAAAGTTCCCACATCAAACAGCTGTTCGAAACTCACAATGGACTGAAATTCTAGCCTTTCCAAGTATTCGGGCTGTAGATTCTTGATGATCATTCGGACCTGATCTTTTTCCGCTGGCCTGCTAGTCATTTGAGCAGCTTTAGCTCTCCAACGAGTAAGGAAACCTGCGAAGGATTCCCTGTACTCTTGTCGGGTGGTTTCTAGATCTCTTGCAGTTACATCAAACAACTGGTTATATGAATATTGAGCCACGAAAGCTTTGGCCAATGCCTCCCAATCTCTGGTTATGGCTGGTTCCAACGTCAAGTACCATGAAAGTGCTGCTCCACTCAAAACTCTTGGAAACAATAGAGCGAAGAGGTCAGATCCAATGCCCATGGGCTGCAAAGTTCCTACATAAAGCCTCAGATAGCTCTTTGGATTTCCGGTTCCATTGAAAAATTCAATATGCGGCATCTTAAACTTCTCTGGGAGTTTGGCTTTTGGAGCGTCACACAACCCTTCAACATCGAACAAATACTCATCCACCCCTTTGCTCTTTCTGATCACACTCTCTAGTTTGTCGATCTTGGCCAACTTGTCCTGAATTTCCTGATCTAGCTGAACCTTTGGTTGAACTGTCTCCCCAAAATCTTCTTCTTCATGATGCTCTGGAGGTGGTGGTGGTGGATTAGTTAGCTGCTCAATCATTCTCATCATAGTGGCAAGTTGTTCTCGATTCTGCTCCCTGCTCTGATCCAAGGTAGCTTGCATTGCGGCCAATCTGGCTTCCATATCCGCTTCGTATGTCATATCTTCAACCCTAGTCGACTCGGCTGTTCCTTCTTCTAACCCTGATCTGATCAAACGGCTGTTCGGAGCTCTGACCCAGAAAGGAGTACAACTTTTCGGTCCTATCTTTTCTTATCTGGTTTATTTAGGGATTTTCAAATAATCAGGTATCTTTATTGCAAAAGAATTTTTCAAAGAATGATATAAGAAGGTGGATTTACAAAGATGGAAATCATAAATGGAAAATCATTTCCTTTTTCAAAAACATTTTTCTTAAAATCAAAGAAATCTTTTCAAGCTTTCAAAATTCTGAGGAAAACAAATCTTTTCTTTTGAAAGTATATTAGAGGCGTCGCACTCGTGAGTCGTATATGCAATGCTCGTGTAGTGCATGCAAATGCAGATGAAATGCAATCTAATCTAAATGCAATGCACCTTAATCTAGCTTAGACCTAGCACATCAGCACATAAGCACATAAGATTCCTTGAGTATGCTAATCACCCTACTAATCCAATCATTATCCAAGGATTTTGAGTTTTGAAATTCTTGATGGTTCAGGTTTGAAAATTGAAATTTTTCATGAAAATCTTTGAAAGAGATGGGGAGATTTGTAATTTTCAAAAGAATTTTTGAACCATCAATGCTTGTGGTGAGAAATCATGATTCTTAAAAATTGAGGTGGGAATTTTGAAATTCTAAGATCTGAGAGGAAGATTTTGAAATTGAATCATCATGATTTCTTGAAGACCAAAGTAAAATTTTTTTTTTTTGAAATTCTCTAAAATCTAGGAGAATTTGAAATTGAATCATCAAAGTGTGATCATGATTTCTGGAAATAGGAATTTTGAAATTCTCTAAAATCTAAGGAGAATTTTGGAAAGATTTTGTGAAAGTGAATCTCAAAGCAAATTTTCAAAAGGGATATTCTTGGAATTTTCAAAAGACTTGGGATTTTCAAAGAAGTGCTTATAATTTCAAAAATTTTCAAAATTGTCCTCAAATAATGATTGGATGTTCGGATAAAGACCATACTATCCTAGAGGAATCCACCATACAAGGTTTGATGATGCCTTCGCATACACGTCCTCATCATCCACATAATCCCTTACGGGCAAGCGCAAGTAATTCATCACATTGTCCTAATCAAAGATGATAATCAAGATCCTAATTGAAGGGTTCTATAGAAACTATATGCAAAGGCCGGGTTTTAGTCTCATAAAGGGTCCATTAGCAAGCTCAGCGGTGTGGTTGACCGCCTCCCCGAGGGCGTGCCGTTCACACATAGGCTCTATATACCGCACGCGGTACAAGGCTAACGGTGACTACATGCTACCAAAACTCTTGACAAATAGAGGAAAGAGGACCCTCTATCTTCAAGGCAATGATCTCAAGCAGTCGCGGTGAAAGAACAATGCAAGTGCAAATGCAGGCAGAAACAACATGATTATTGAATTAATAACAAGGATATTCATTGGTTCAAGTCAAACCCTCGAAGAACAAGAAACCATCGGTTTCATGTTCAAGTCCCCAGCAGAGTCGCCAGATTGTGGACCACTGCGAATGAGGAGGTCCTGACGCTCTCCCTCGATAGTGTCCCGGGACGGATCCCATGGAGCACACTTCAGGGAAAACTAGGACTTCCTCACGCGATCCTAGAGACAAAGAGTCGCCACCTAATTTTTATCGGGAATTAGGAAACCCAAGTTTGACTCGCCCAAAATTGAATAAGGTTACTCGCCCTTCATTACCAGAAACAAGGTTCGGGGGTCTTGGTACGAGAGGGGAAGGAGCCCAAGCAGGACTAAAGCACCCCCTCCTCGCCCTACCGAATGGTAGGCCTTGATTCAAATATCCTTGTTATTAATTCATAATAGATGTTGTTTCCTCAAACATACTAGATAGATATATACATGGCAAAAAGAAACATCTAATGAAAATCATTTCAAGAGACTAAATCAAGTAGAAAGCGGATGCTCATGCAATACAAGGGAGAAGTATACTCACAGTGGCTAGTCCCGCCCGGGACCGATGCAAATAAAGTAAACATGTCATGATATGCAAAGGGAACGAGAAGACTTACATTGGTTGACTCAAGCGGAGTCGCGAAAGCAAAAAGAATGGAAACGTGCAATGCAATCATGCAACAATCCTAGATAAGATGTCTCTAACAAATAATCATATAAACGGAGACTATCCTAAAGGAATTGTGTCGTTGAAATCAAAGTTGTAAACCTAGAAAAATTCTAAGAGAAAGGATAGAGATAGTACACGATACATGGGCACTAAGCCACATGTAGACGAGGCAAACCACAAATCGAAGTCCGGGTCCGAGGCACTTAATTCTCTGCACTAATACACCAAAGAATACCCAAGCATTGCAAAAATACAAGCAAACAAATGATATGCATGATAAACAAAGAAAACATGTCATCAATCAAATTTCCAGATTCAGCAACCTCTAATGAATCCTATCAAAAGTGGTTTTAAACATGAGCTGGGTAAAAACCCTTTTACAGAAAGTTAGATACATGTCTTAGGGAACTTCTCCAAAAAGTGGGACCTCAATATCAATTTTATTGTTTGAGAAATAAATGTTTTGGGAACAGTGGATCAGGACTGTCCATTGTTCTTGTAAAAATCATAATTAAATCTACAAAAATCATATGAAGCTCTATTTGGTGTCAAAAGAAAGCTATTTCATTGTAGTATATGATAAAAATAAACCCATGGACATTCTGTAATCACAAGGTTTCTGAAAAAGTGTTTTAAACAGACTCTGTTATTCTGGAAATTTGGTATCATTTGACAAATGAATGCAAAACATAATAGAAGTATAATAGAAGTTCATGAATCATGTTAACCAAGTTGATTTAAGCTTTTGATCTCTCATCCATTTATCCTAGGTGATTTCTAAACCAAGTTTTATTCATCAATTGTTGTTGAGTGATCAAGGTATGACCATTTTGTATACATAATCATATTTGTAATTAAACTTAGAAAATTCCAGAATAGTTGTATCAACTTTAAACGCTTAGAAAACGATCCTAACTCGATCGTATGCTCACGATTTTACATCGGCATATAGATATATGAGTTAGGAATCATCCCCAAAAAGCGGAACGTCGATAACTATTATAGATTTTCTGAAATTCAAGCACAAAGAGACGATGTTCAAATCTGTCAACCGATTTCTCAACAATTTCTAAAAATAGTATATGAATCCTAAAAGCTCTCAAAACGGACCGGATGAAAGCTAATTCATCAAAGTTTACCCAGAAAATTTGAAATCCATCAAACTATGGGTTTTGATGGACCAAATCTAATGGACAAAACCAATCTGCTTTGCTGAATTTTTATCTAGTTCATTTTAAAGTGTGAGGAAAACATTTTAGTGATAGTTGAAGCTTATTAGAGAGATCAAACTCATAGATCAACTTAATTATCATGATTCCCAATCAATTTAGCCCTCAAGTTCTATGAAGAACTTTTAGATCAAGGATCAAAGGGACTTATAAATATCATGTTGGAGATGAAATTCAATAGGAATTCTAGGTAATAGGAATAATCAAGAGATAGGTATGAACATAGAAATCATCCTTCTCATAGATCATATTTCCAAACCATCATGGAATTCAAAATAGATATATGTATATATATATAATCATGTATGCATGAATCTAAACTAAAATTGAAGAATGAAACCAAAATTGAAAATCAAAGTGAAAAACAATCTCTAATTGTAAATTATCAATAAAAATCAAAGAGATTTGGATCTAACTATGTGAGTGTGTGAAGAACATGAGAGGAAGAAGATGAGTGTTCTAATAAGTAGAAATAGAACTAAGTTAGATCCAAATCTTATAGATCTATATATACAAAGTAGGAATTAGAGATGAACTATAGTGTTTACCTCTTGGAGGATTCTCAATTACAAGACCAAAATTGATTTGAAGATCTTCTTCTTCAAGTGTTATTCAAGTGTTCTTCAAGCACTCATCCATGGAAGTTGAGGGAGGCAATTGATGTTAAAATTGTGGTCTAATTAGCCTAAGTTAATCTAAATTCAATTCATAATTTTCTCTCTCTAGAATTCACCTAAATTGAAAGTATATTCAAAGTATACTTATCTCTCTTGTATGTGCTTCTATGTGTGTTTGTATCTCCAAGTATATTCAAGTGTATCTCTCCCAAGTGTCTAGTATGTTAAGATGTGATCTCATATGAGATGTATGAGATCTTATATAGAGTTTTGAAGACTTAGCTCTTAAGTTTCAGGGTTAAAACAGGATTTTTAGAGCTTAAAAGAGGGTTAAAATGGCCATTTCGGAGCCTAAATGCAATTTCCAGGCAATTTCCTCGCAGTGGGAAGCTTCTAGAAGGGTCTGGAACTCAAAAAGCTCCGTGGAGGACACAAATGGAAGTGGCGGTTATGGTGGGACCCGCCACCCCCATACCCAAAACCGCCACTTACTATTCTTGCTCCTCTGGTCACCCACAAACCCTGTTTCAAAAATCACGTGCACTGCTTTTCCAGATTTTTGTAAAAATGCTTTTTGGTGTCCGAAATCGTCCGTTTACGTACCGTTGGAAAGCTGTCAGGTTGAATTTCAGTATAAAAATATTTCCAGAGGTTTTATAATGAGAATTGAAGTCCAATTGAAGTCCGGAAGTCCTTCGGAACTTTCGTCGTCTTTTTGAAATCAAATGACGTCTTTTCCAAAATTGCTTTCAAATGTGCGTCGATTTCGAACTTTTCTTTAAAATTGAATCTCTGGATACCTAGAATACTGCGTTTAGAACACTTAATGTTCATATAACCCTGAGAGAATATGAATTCTGAGAGATGATTTTGACAAAACCGGGATTTATCCATGGAAAAGGGCTTTTCTGAGCTTGAAGTCACTTTCCGAAGTCCGATCTTCTGATTGTGTGGAATCCAGTACCTTCCACGGGGTACTTTTCATCATCGAATCCTCCAAGACGTTGTCCACCCTAAATCCTATCAGTGTGGTCAAAATTGGGTGTCTACATTTTGATGCTTGAACTTCTGAGGATTTGCATGTTTGAAATTCAAATTTTATCTTGTAGCAAGATATTGTACTGGCTTTGCCTATAATCTTGAAGATTTGGAAATATTCCACATAATGTTTCAATCTTCACATTAGACTCACATATTTAGATTGCTTAAAACTTTTCAATTTAATATCAAGAATTACCAAAATTTTTCATTTAAGCACTTAATTCTGATAGCCAAGTGATCCAGAGACAACAGGTATCAGGGGATGGGCAAATGACAGTTTTCCCCTAGTTGATAGGGATAAATGGAAGTTTAGGCAAATGCAGTTTGCCCCTAGTGTGGCAATGATACCATGAGGCTCTAGGCAAACTTTAAAAATTTGCCCCTAGTTTGCAAGGTTCATGGACCGAGGGCTAGGGAAGCTCGCCTACTTATCCCCAAGTGGGAATCGGGTCCAAAGTAGTTTGGCCAAGTCTTGAAAGAAGGTATTTGAGATTTGGTTGAGTGTTTCAGGAGTAGTGACAGAACCGAGTAGGGGTCCTACGTATCCCTAAGTGGGAATCAGGTAAAGCATAGTTCCTTGAAGTCTGGAGGTTCTGAAAGAACAGGCTTGAAAGAAAGGATTTAAGCATAGTATTTCTTGAGATGATCAATGTTGATTGGCTGATTGAATTCAACTCCATCTAGATCCATTAGGTAGACTGCTCCTCCAGAGAGAAATTTCTTGATGATGTATGGACCAACCCAATTTGGCTTGAATTTTCCTCTAGGATAAAAAAACTGGTGCTTTTAATTCTTTAAGCACAAGGTCGCTTTCCTCAAGTTTTCTTGGACGGACCTTCTTGTTGAATGCTTGAGCTATCCTTCTCTGATACAGATGCACATGATCGATTGTAGCTAACCTCTTTTCATCAAGTAACATTAGCTCTTCATATCTATTTCTTAGCCAATCAAATTCTAGAATCTTAGATTCAGTCACAATTCTAAGCGACAGTAGTTCTACTTCCACTGGGAGTACTGCTTCCATTCCATAAGCCAAGGAGTAAGGAGTGGCTCATGTAGATGTTCTGATAGATGTTCTGTATCCCCCACAATTCATATGGTAGTTTCTCAGGCCAATCTCGATATGTGTCAGTCATCTTTCTTAGAATCGTCTTCAAATTCTCATTGGCTGCTTCAACTGCCCATTTATTTGTGGCCTATATGGTGCTGACATGTGATGCACGATCTTATATTCCTCTAGTAAATCCAAAACTTCTTTCTGGAAGTGACTACCATGATCGGATATCAACTCATCAGGGACCCCGTATCGAAAGATTATATTTCTTTTGATAAATTTGGCCACATCTTTAGCCTTCAATGTCGCATAGGACTCTACTTCCACCAATTTCGTGAAATAATCAATTGCTACCAGGATATATTGATGTCCATTAGACGCCTTCAAGGTTACTTCTCCAATAACATCTATGCCCCAAACTGAGAATGGCCAAGGGGTAGTCATGTTGTACAACAGTGATGGTGGCACATGCTTCATATTGGCATGGATCTGACACTTGTGACATTTTCTGACAAACTCGTAGCAGTCTTTGTCCATGGTAGTCCAATAATACCCTTGTCGGATGATCTTTTTGGCTAACATGTGTCCACTCATGTGAGGACCACATACCCCTTCGTGAATTTGTTCCATCATTTTCTTCGCACTGTTCCCATATAAACATGTCAAGCTGAATCCATTGTACGATTTCTTTAGCAGACATCCACCATAAATCATGAATTGACCTGAGGATCTTCTTATAGCTCTCTTGTCTTTCTCGAACGCACCTTCTGGATATTCCCCATTTTCAATGAAGTTCCACACGTCTGTGTACCACGGAAGTTCTTCTGCTTCCTCTATTTCCCCGATCATCTCATAAGATGGTTTTTTTCTCTGTTCAATCATCAATGGAGTTAACTTTATCCCCACAGGAATCTTAATCATTGAGGCTAAATTAGCCAAAGAGTTTGCTAGCTAATTTTCTTCTCGAGGTAGGTAGAAGAACATGATATACAAGAAACGGGTTCGTAGAGAATCGAGGTATTCATGATAAGGCTCCAACTTTTCTTCTTTGAATTTCCAATCTCCTCGAACTTGAGATATGATCATATTGGAATCCCCGAATACATCAAGTTTCCTCACTTCTAAAGTCAATGCGGCTTCTAACCCCAAGATACAGGCTTCGTACTTAGCAGTGTTGTTGGTAGATGTGTACTTCAATTTAATAGCAAACGGGGCATGTGCTCCTTTAGGAGATGCAAGGATGATCCCTACCCTATATCCTTTCTAGTTTGCAGCTCCATCAAAATACATTTAATTTCCACATGTTTTCTCTTAATTCCATCAATCCTTCATCAGGGAACATGAATTCTTCTTTGTTTTCTGGATTTATTGGATGTTCTGCCAAATGTTCTGCGACAGCCCTTCCTTTAATAGATTTTCTCATAGCATATGTCAAGTCAAACTCAGATAGCATCAAGGTCCATCGGAAAATTCTACCGGTCAATGCTGGTTTTTCAAAGAGGTACTTCAAAGGATCTATTCGGGAGATCAAAATAATAGGGAACACCAACATACAATGCCTCAGACGACGAGTGGCCCAAACCAAAGCCCAACATATCTTTTCTAGTGGAGAATACTTCAGCTCGTATCCAATCATTCTCTTGCTCAAGTAGTAAATGGCTTTCTCTTTGTGCCCTTCATCTCCTTCTTGTGTTAACATGCATCCCATAGCATTCTCTGACACGGATAAGTACAACAACAAAGGCTTCCCTGACTTTATGGGTGAAAGAACTGGTGGGTTCAACAAATGAGTTTTGTTCTTGTCGAAAGCTTCTTGACACTGATTGTCCCATTCGAATTTCTTCCCTTTTCTTAATAGACTAAAAAGTGGAATGCATGTAGTAGTGAGTTAGATATAAAGCGACTGATGAATTGGATTCATCCCAGAAATCCTCTTACTTCCATTTCACTTGTTGGAGGAGGTATATCCATAATAGCCTTGATCTTTATGGGGTCAACCTCAATTCCCTCTGTGTAATGATAAATGCTAGCAGCTTCCCAGTGGTTACTCCAAAAGTACACTTCTGTGGATTTAATCTCATCCTGTATCTTATCAATCTTTCAAAGAACTTGTTAATTGCTGCTAAATGCCCACTTATTTCTTTCAATTTGACAATCATGTCATCTATATAGACTTCTACCTCTTTATGAATCATGTCATGTAATAAAGCAGTAGCAACTCTCTAATAGGTTGCTCCGACATTCTTTAATCCAAACGACATCACTCGATAACAGTACCCCAGTGAGTAGTGAATGTGGTCTTTTCTCTGTCTTCAGGTGCCATTAAAATCTACCTGTACCCTGAGAAATCATCCATGAACAATAACAGCTCATGTCCTGCTGTGTTATCTACCAAGACATCTATGTGTGTAAGCAGAAAATCATCTTTGGGACTAGTCTTGTTCAAATCTCTGAAGTCAACACATACTCTGATCCTTCCGTCCTTCTTTGTCACAGGAACTATATTGGCTATCCATTCCGGGTATTGGGTTACCATCAGGAATCCAGCTTTTAACTATTTCTCAACTTCTTCTTTAATTTTCAAAGTTCATTCCGTCTCATGCGACTCAATTTCTGCTTAACAGTTTTTGAATTAGACAAGAGAGGGATATGGTGTTGGACAATCTCTAGATCAATGCCTGGCATATCTTCATAAGACCAAGCGAAAATATCTTTAAATTCTTTTAATAAATTGATTAGTTCATTGCTTTCTTGTGAAGTGAGTATGGTGCCAGTAAGAATATTTTGTAGATTATCTTCATTACCCAAGTTTATTAGTAAAGTTTCTTCAATAATCTTGCATGCAGATTCATTTTCATTTTCAATTAATTTTTACAATTCCTCAGAATTTTCAAAATTAAGATCACCAGACACGGAAGAGTAAGCAAAATCTTCGTTCATTTCATTAACATTTTTGGGTACATCAAAAGCAGATTCAACACTATGGCTCATATTGGCCTTTATTGACTTCTGGGGGAATGGGGGAGGGGATTTATTGACTCCTGATTCTATCACCTAATTGTTCAGAGCTCCCTCTATCGGCTTAATTTCTTTATCATTTCCTGGTACTTCTTCGGCATCCATCAGCATGTTCACTTCTTCACCCATTAGTATGTTCAGATCATCACTTTTCATCAGATCAGCCCAATCCTTCCCTTCTTTCTTGGTAGGTGGTGCACACAAGAACATGGTCTTCATATTCGGAGAACTCATGCCTGAAGAAAATGTCAAACCATACTCTTGCTAGCTGGATCATACCACAGTTCAGGAAAGCCACAGAAGGGGAAGTCATCACCCTCTTTTACAAAATATCCATTTAGGATTCTCGGCCCAGAAATAACCATCGGCCCTTTTCCTTTTATCATCTTCTTCATATCTCCTTCAGTTAATTGATACCCAAGCCCAAATTTATCTTTCTGCTCATGGAAGTTAGGTGGTTCAGTTATTCCTTGTTGACAACGATCCAGTCCCATTCCAGGGAAATACTTCATCTTTTGCACCATGTGAGCTAATTTGGGATTTGCATACTGGTCAAAGTATAATGGCATGACTTCAGGGATCCAATTCTATCCCACTTCTTCTTGTAGATCTTCGAAAACTGGGTTTTCTTTCTCAAACATCTTTCTATACTCGCGTCCGGTGATGAAAGGCTTCTTTTTCTTGAATAGAGTGATTTCTTCGCCCCAGATTGATGCATCAGGAAGTCTCTTCTTTTTGTCATAGCTGAGTCGATCCCAAATGGATTTCTTATATAGTTTCTTTCCTTTACCTAGCATTCCCAGAAATTCGAATCCTCCTAACTCATTTTCTTCTTCTAGTATTTGGACTTCTAGCACAGGGCCATGGCTTATCCCTTCTTCCTTGATCCAGCTGTCCCCAAAGATTGTCACCACATTCTCTTCCCAAATGGACTTGACTTTCTGGTGGAGAGTGGAGGCGCTCGCATCATTTATATGTAACCATGGACGTTCCAATAGTAGATTGAAGCTAGCCGGAATATCTATCACTTGGAATTCAGCTTCTTCGTTCAAAGGTCCAACATCAATTTTCAGCTTAATCATTCCAATGATGGCCCTTTTAGTATTATCATAAGCCCTCACAGTCTGTGTTGATGGAAAGCGTTCTGAAATAGATAATCCTATTCTGAGAGCTATTTAGAGACAACATACATTCAAAGTCAATCCATTGTCTACCAAGCAAACCGGTACTCTATTCCCCAAGCAGTGTACAGTGATGTAGAGAGCCCTATTTGTGGTGTGCCCCTTCTGGCGGCAAATCTTCATCTGTGAATATGATTACAGGCTTACGAGGTTTTGTTGAGATCATGTTCACCAAATCATCAGGAGTAGTGTTGACAGAAACATCCAATCTATTGAGCGTATCGAGCATAGCCTTCCTGTGTTTGTGAGAGGTTATAAGTAATCCCCATACTGAGATCCAAGCTTGTGTTCTCTTCAACTGTATTTCATCCTCTTCTTCGCTCATGGCTCCCTTATCAGCGTCTTTTTCTTTGACGACTCCTTTTTCATTCCATGCTTCTTACCCACGATTTCCTAACTCATAAGGTTTGAAATGACGTCTAGAGCCGGTCAAGTGGTTGGCTTCATTAGTGATCCAAATAGACTTAAGTTCTTTGGCTAACTTTTCAGTGCTAGTAGTGACTTTCCACACAGAATCTTCAGGGATTATGGTATTATTAATAGAATCATCCTCATCATCATACCACCAGTCTTCTTCTTCTCCCATCATTGCAATGAGGTCATCATCTTTAAATTCAAGGTTTTTGACGGACTCTACAAATTCTTTTATCGGTTCAGTGCTTTCTTTCTCGGTGATTGCTTTGATGGGCCTTTTTTCTTCATACCAAATCGTATCATCTGTGATGGTATCAGGATTCCACCATTCAATTGTGAGATTTCCGTTGCCTATTTCTTCTTCAAAGGCTAGTGATTCTTCAACCCACTCTTCTTCTTCCACATTCCTCAAGACACAAAGTAAAACATTTTTTGGGAGCTGAACATCTACGACCGACTGATCCAAGGATGTGATATAGATCATAAGGTTATAAATCTGAGACCCTTCTTCCACAAAATTGACATTTGGCAAGCTCTCCTTATGATTAGGGAGAGGATTCTTTGGAACATTTGGCTGAGCGGGAGGAGAGATGACCCATTTTTCAATCAAGTCCTTAATATCATGATGATGTCTTCAGCATCTATCTGTGCTATGTCCATGACCTTGATGAAAGTCACAGTAGAATTCAGTTTTGAAACCCGGTAGAAGCAGATTTGGCTCTGGTTTAGGTTCCAATTTCTGCAAATACCCCTTTTCTATCATTTCTCAAGTGCAGTGCTTAGCGACATTCCCAAATTGGAAAATTCTTTTTTCTCTTTTGACTACTTATGATTTTGATTCCCTCTTGTACTAGTCATGCTTCCAAATTCCATATACTCCTATCTAGTGGTCTCTAGATCCCTTGCAATTACATCAAATGACTGGTTCTACGAATACTGAACCATGAAAGCTTTGACCAATGCCTCCCAATCTCTAGTTATGGATGGTTCTAGCATCAGGTACCATGATAGTGTTGCCCCACTCAAAAGTCTTGAAAATAGTAGAGCAAAGAAGTCAGACCCAATACCTATAGGCTACAAAGTTCCCACATAAAGCCTCAGGTGGCTCTTTAGATTTTCGGTTCCATTGAAGAATTCAATATGCGACATCTTAAACTTTTCTGGGAGTTTGGCTTTCAAAACGTCACATAACCCCTCAACGTCGAACAAATACTCATCCACCCCTTTGCTTTCTTGATCACACTTTTTAGCTTGTCGATTTTAGCCAACTTATCTTGAGTTTCTTGATCTATCTGAACCTTTGGTTAAACTGTTTTCCCAAAGTCTTCTTCCTCGTGATGTACCGGAGTCGGTGGTGGTGGCAGATTGGTCAGTTGCTCAATCATTCTCATCACAGAAAAAGTCATTCCCGATTCTGTTCTTTGCTCTGATCCAACGATATTTGCATTGTGGCTAACCTGGCTCCATATCAGCTTCGTATGCCATATCCACAACCCTAGACTGTTCCTTCTTCAAACCCTGATCTAATCAAACGGCTGTTCGTAGCTCTGACCTAGGAAGGAGTACAACTTTTTGGTCCTATCTTCTTTTCTGGTTTAGGGATTTTCAAAATAATTAGGTGTCTTCTTTGCAAAAGAATTTTCAAAGAATGATATTTACAAAAATTGGATTGAAGATCATTTCCTTTTTCAAAAACATTTTCTAAAATCAAAGAAATCAAGTTCCTAAATTCTGAGGAAAACAATTTTTCTCTCAAAAATATAGTAGAGACGACATACTCGTGAGTCGTTTATGCAATGCTCGTGTCGTGTATGCAATGCAGATGAAATGCAATCCAATCTAAATGCAATGCACCTTAATCTAGCTTAGGCCTAGTATATCAGCACAGAAACACATAAGAATTCTTGAGCATGCTAATCATCTTACTAATCCAATCATCATCCAAGGATTTTTAGTTTTGAAATTCTTGATGGCTCAGGTTTACAAAATTGAATTTGTTATGAAAATCTTGAAAAGGAGGGAGAGACTTGTAAATTTCAAAAACATTTTTTGGACCATCAATGCATGCGGTGCGAAATCATGATTCTTTAAAATCGAGGTAGAAATTTTGAAATTCTCTAAAATCTGAGAGGAGAATTTGAAATTGAATCATCGAAGTGTGAAATCATGATTTTTGAAAATCAAGGTAGGAAATTTAAAATCCTCTAAAATCTGAGAGGAATTTTTTTTTTAAATTAAATCATTAAAGTAGGAATTTTGAAATTCTCTAAAATCTAGGGAGAATTTTTGGGAGGATATTGCGAATAGTGAATTTTAAAGAGAATTTTCAAAAGGGATATTCCCGGAATTTTCAAAAGACTCTGGTTTTTCAAAGAAGTGCTTGTATTTTCAAAAATTTTCCTTGAATAATGATTGTATGTTTGAATAAAGACAATACTATTCTAGAGGAATCTACCATACAAGGTTTGATGATGCCTTCGCATACACATCCACATAATCCCTTACGGGCAAATGTAAATAATTCATCACATTGTCCTAATGAAAGATGAAAATCAAGATCCTAATTGAAGGGTTCTATAGAAACTATATACAAAGGCTGGGTTTTAGTCTCATAAAGGGTCCATTAGCAAGCCAAGGGCTCTATATACCGCACGCGGTACAAGGCTAACGGTGACTACATGCTACCAAAGTCTATTGACAAATGGAGGAAATGGGGCCCTCCACCCACAAGGCAATGGTCTCAAGCAGTCGCGGTGAAAGAACAATACAAGTGCAAATGCAGGCAGAAACAACACGATTATCGAATTAATAACAAGGTTATTCATTGGCTCAAGTCAAACCCTCGAAGAACAAGAAACCATAGGTTTCATGTTCAAATCCCCAGCAGAGTCGCCAGATTTTGGACCATAAAATGCGAATGAGTGGTGGGTCCTGGCATTTTCCCTTGATAGTGTCCCGAGATGGATCCTAAGGCGCATACTTGAGGGAAAATTATGACTTACTCATGCGATCCTAGAGCTAAAGAGTCGCCACCTAATTTTTATCGGGAATTAGGAAATCCAAGTTTGACTCGCCCAAAATTGAATAAGGTTACTCACCCTTTATTACCATAAACTAGTTCGGGGGTCTTGGTACGAGAGGGGAAGGAGCCCAAGCAGGACTAAAGCACCCCCTCCTCGCCCTACCGAATGGTAGCCCTTGATTCAAATATCCTTGTTCTTAATTCATAATTGATATTGTTTCCTCAAACATACTAGATAGTATATACATATCAAAAAGGGAACATCTAGGAAAATCATGTCAAGAGATTAAATCAAGTAGAAGTTGGATGCACATGTAATACAAGAGAGAGGTATAATCATAGTGGCTAGTCCCGCCCGGGACCAATACAAGTAAAGGAAACATATCATGATATGCAAAAGAGAATGAGGAGACTTACATTGGGTTGACTCAAGCAGAGACGTAAAAAGCAAAAGAAAGGAAACGTGTAATGCAATCATACAATAATCCTAGATAAGATGTCTCTAACATATAAGCATATAAACGAGGACTATCCTCAAGGAAATGTGTCATTGAAAATTCTAAGAAAAAGGATACAGATAGTACACGATACATGGGCACTAAGCCACATGTAGACGAGGCAAACCCACAAATCGATGTCCGGATCCACGGAATTCAATTCTTTGCACTAAGACACCAAGAAATACCCAAGCATTGCAAAAATATAAGCAAACAAATGATATGCATGATAAACAAGGAAAAGATGTCATCAATCAAATTTCTAGATTCAACAACCTCTAATGAATCCAATCAAAAGTGGTCTTAAACATGCATGAGCTGGGTTAAAACCCTTTTACAAAAAGTTAGTTACATGTCTTGTGGAACTTCACCAAAAAGTAGAACCTCTTTACCATTTTTGCAGATTGAGAAATAAGAGTTTTAGGAAGAGTTGACTAGGACTGTTCACTGTTCTTGTAAAAATCATAATTAATTCTATAAAAATCATATGAAGCTCTTTTTGGTGTCAAACGAAAGCTATTTCATTTTAGTTTGTGACAAAAATAATCCTATAGACATGTCACGAACTTAAGGTTTCTGAAAAGTTATTTTAATCAGACTCTGTTATTCTGGAAGTTTGATATCATTTGACAAAGGAGTACAAAACATAATAGAAATTCATGAATCATGTTAATCAATTTAATTTAAGGTTTTGATCTCTCATCCATTTATCCTATATGATTTATAAACCAAGTTTTATTCATCAATTATTATTGAGTGATCAAGGCATGACCATTTTGTATATGTAATCATGTTTGTAGTTAAACATAGAAAATTCTAGAATAGTTGTATCAACTTCAAACGCTAAGACAATGATCTTAACTCGATCATATGCTCACGATTTTAAATCGGCATATAGATACATGAGTTAGGAATCATCCCCAAAAAAAAGAACATCGATAACTATTACAGATTTTCTGAAATTCAAATACAAAGAGACTATGTTCAAATCTGTCAACTGATTTCTAAATAATTTATAAAAATAGCATATGGATCCTAGTGACTCTCAAAACGGATTGAATGAAAGCTGATTCATCAAAGTTTACTCAAAAAATTTGAAATCCATCAAACTATGGGTTTTGGTGGACCAAATCCTATGGACAAAACCAATCTGTTTTGCTGAATTTTTATCTAGTTCATTTTAATGTGTGAGCAAAACATCTTAGGTGATGGTTGAAACTAATTTAGAGAGATCAAACTCATAGATCTACTAAATTATCATGATTCCCAATCAATTTAGCCCTCAAATTCTATGAATAACTTTAGATCATGGATCAAAGGGACTTACAAATATCCTATTGGAGATGAAATTCAATAGGAATTATAGGTAATAGGAATAATCAAGAGATAGGTATGAACATAGGAATCATCCTTCTCATAGATCATATTTCCAAACCATCATAGAATTCAAAATAGGTACATATATATAATCATGTATGCATGGATATAAACTAAAATAGAAGAATGAAATCACAAATGAAAGTCAAAAGTGAAAATCAATCTCTAATTAAGAATTACCAACAAAATCAAAAGAGACTTGGATCTAGCAATGTAAGTGTGTGAAGAACAAGAGAGGAAGAAGATGAGTGTTCTAACAATTAAAATAAAACTAAACTAGATCCAAGTCTTATAGATCTATATATAAAAGTAGGAATTAGAGGTGAATTATGATGTCTACCTCTTGGAGGATTCTCAATTATGCATTTAAAGTTGATTTGAAGGATCTTCTTCTTCAAGTGTTCTTCAAGTTCTTCAAGCTCTAATCTAATTATCTTGAGATTAGTTTAAGAAATTTTAATCATAATTCACTTCATCTCTCTAGAAATCTCTTTTGAATTCTAAGTGTATTCTTATATCTTGCAAGTGTATTCACTTTTATGTACTTCTCTCTTGTGTGTACTTCCTTCTCTATACTCTCTTGTGTTGTCTCTCCCTAAGATGATATCATATGGATCTATATATAGAATGTTGAAAACTTAACTCTTAAGCTTCAGGGTTGAAACAGATATTTAAGAGATCAGAAAAGGGTTAAAATGGCCATTTCAGTGTCTAAACGCAGTTCATGGCAATTTCCTCATAGTGGGAGGCTTCTAGAACGGTTGGAACTCAAAAATCTCAATAGAGGGAGCACTATATAGGTGACAGCTTAGGTGGGACCCGCCACCCCATAAGTAGGACCCGCCACTTGCTTTTCTTCATCCTCTGGTTGCCCTTATGTCTTGTTCAAATATTATGTACACTGCTTTTCCATATTTTCGTAAAAATACTTTTTACTGTTTGAAATCATCCATTTACGTACCATTGGAAAGCTATTGAGTTGAATTTCAGTATAAAAATATTTCAGGAGGTTTTAAAATGAAAATTGAAGTCCAATTGAAGCCTGGAAGTCCTCCGTAACTTTCGTCGTCTTTTAGAAATCAAACGACGTCTTTTTCAAAATTGCTTTTCAATGCGCATTGATTTCGAACTTTTCTTTAAAATTGGATCTCTAGATATCTAGAATACTGCATTTAGAACACTTCGTGTTCATATAACCCTGAGTGAATATGAATTCGGAGAGACGATTTTGACAAAACCAGGATTTATGCATGGAAAAGGGCTCTTATTAGCTTGAAGTCACTTTCTGAAGTTCGATCTTTCGATTGTGTGGAATCCAATACCTTCCACGGGGTACTTTTCATTATTCAATCCTCCAAGACGTTGTCCACCCTAAATCCTATCAGTGTGGTCAAAATTGGGTGTCTATAATTAGTATAGCTTTTAGGTAATGCAATTGATTATGGATGTGCAAAGAACAAACGAGTCAGATGACCATCTTTATCCCTCTTGATATCAAAAGTTAAATTTCCTTGACCGTATTCTTCAAATAACGCTTTATTGACTGTTCAGACTAACAAGATTTCTTTAGTCATGTTACCCCTTACATTATACAATGTCCTTGCTATTGCTTGAAGATTTGGATTATTTTATTGAAGCGAAGAGAGCAATTGTCGTGGTGCTATTCCAGCCATATAGTTATTTCTTTGATACGTGAAATCACTTCTTCAGAAAAATGACGACAAGAGGGGTGTCCTGACATATATAGACACCCCATTTTGTTGGCTATTAAATTTAGGAGACTCATAGCTTGGTGGTTCACAATGATCGAGAAGGACTTAAAAAGGACTCCTGGAAGTTAGTTCTATCTCTCAAAATACTCTAAAAGTGGTACAAATGACCAAAATACCCCTAAAAGCTAAAAAACTCCTGCATTTGGACCAAAAAGTTTTGGAAACATGCTGTGTCATAGGAAAAGTAAGAAAATAGGTTTTGAAGCAAAATAGGTTTTGAACCAAAATCAGATGAAATCATCATCTCTCAGAGACCCCCGGAAGTCCCGGAAAGTCCTCGTTGATCGGTTTGACACAAGTTTGACCAGGGTTTGACCGAAACCATTCGAAATTGCTAAAAAGTTCCGAGATCATCCTAGATCATGTGAAAAGTACTAAAACGAGTTTTAAACGAAAATCAGACAAAAATGTCAGCTCTTGGGAGCTCCCAGAGGTTCCCAAAACTTTCCAGAGATCCCAAGTTTGACCGATTTACCTAAAAGTTGACTTTAAAACCAAAGCACTGGATCATTTTTCAAATAATTTTCATGGATACTAGAGGTCACTATCTTTCCAATGGTATATCGCATATAATTCTGGATTTAGAACGGATTTATTATGAATTCCTAGGTGAAAAAGGCGATCAAATCGGCTTTTATCGCGAATACCGCAAAACTTTTCAAAGTGACCTAACTTCGTACTATTTTTATGTAAAGTACACTCCATTATCTTTCCAAAAGTATATCACAAGTTCAGTTTTGAGTTCGTACACATTTTTGATGAATTTTGGACGAAATAGGGCCTTTTCGCGAATACTGGAACCTCTGGGGGCCTAAACGTAATTTTCTGGGCATCTGAGGAGCAGTGCCAGGGGGCACTAGACCATTGCTATGACAGCACATAGCCAGTGTGGCTGCGATACTCAACCCCTAACGAATCCATTTTTGTAATTTATTTTGGTGGTCCAAATTGAATAATTGAAAGCCAAAATGATGTAGTTTCTTGTTCACAAATGTTTGGGACCAATGAGAGCACTTTCTAAATCCCAAAACCACCCTAAATTGGCCTATATGAACCGCTCTTTGCTCTTCATTTTAGGGGGGTGTAGACACCTCAGTTTTGACCAAACATCGAATAAAGGGGAGTGTTACCTCCAAGTCCAATGATGACAATGTCTAAATAATTCTGGGGTTTCCAAAGGATGATTCAAACTCTTCGAAAGGCTCTTCAATTCAAACAAAAGGAAAGAAAGAAAGAAAGAGAGGGAAAAGGGAAGGATAGGGAAAAATGGCACAGGATATAGGCTGCGGCAATCACGGGGTACCGTTGCGGCACTCTCTAATTGGCGGAACGGCAGTCTCTGATTGCTGGTGCGGCACTCTCCGATCGCCGCAAAAATACACCAAATGCTGTGAAAATCAGGAGAAGGTTTTAGAGGAGTTTAAGAAAGAAGTTGCATGAGTTAGAATAAGAAGAGTTTTAACCCCCTTTGAAAGACTTCTAAAGATTTAAAAGTTTAGGATAATTGGAGGTAACCTCTAAGTTAATTAGTCTCTAATTAAGTTCAATAACAATATATAGAATTCTTTAGGGTCTTTTACACATTTTCAAAGCTCCCTTCCCACCTCATTTCATTACACACCACTAATATTGTGATTGAGCTTTCATTTCATTGGTTTGGATCAAAGTAGCTTAAGGATCAAGGTTAAACAAATCATGAAGTTAACTTGGATATTGCTTGAACTTTGATTCCCCTTTTTTATTATGTTCACCTCGTGGGATTCATGAGACCTTCAATGTCTTACTTGAGTCCCTTGACTTGGAATCCTTTAATCTTCTTGTAAACTTATGATTTACAAGAGGATTAAGGTTTATGTTAGCATGTTTGGTCAATGAGTTTAAACCTATCTCCATGGTTTAGGTTCATTATCTTGAGATTTCATGAAGTTTCTCCATACTCCATTGAAATCTATAAGTGTGAGTATTCTTAGTCTCCAATGACCATCAAGTGGAAGGAGAAATAATTTGGCTTAAGCCAATCTTCATGGCTTGGTAGATAGATTTAACACAAATGGAACTTGACAATGGCACAGTGAATCCCTAAACCACCTTTGATCAAGGTTTTTAGTTAAATAATGGACCGTTGGAATCGAATGATACTAATCGGAGAGTGTCAATAGCACAAAGTCTTACCATTGTAATTTTTATTTTAATGAGATTTCATGTTCAAAGTGGTTTGGTCATGAGTTTTGTGAAGCAACCATAACCTATCCAGAATTTTAGAACAGTAACATCTTCTTAAAATAAGTAAATCAGAGCATTAATCAAGCATTCTTGACTTCAAATAAATTTTTCGATGGAGTTCAATGTGTTAATAAGATCCCCTAGCTAAACAGATTAGAGTCTTTCAAATTTATTGGTTATTTTTAGAAAATCATTCAAAAACTTTGGACAGAAAGTTGTAAATTTCTGAGTGAAGTCTAGTTTTTGTCCGATCCTCAGAGATTGAATCATTGATCTTTGATTTTTCTTTTTGGGTTGGAGACTAGACTCACAAAGACACCTTGTGTCCAAAAATTCATTGACATCAAACCATGGGAAGCATGCTTTTTCTATTTTTGAAGTTCTGGTCTACTCTCTGTAATTTTTTGAATTTTGTGACAAATTTGACAAACTTTGTAAATAATGGTCCAAACGACTTTTCTATGACCTAAGGCTTAAACCATGTTTCAATAATGATCAGATAAGCTTTGGACAGAGAGTGGTAAATTTCTGAGTGATGTCTAGTTTTTGTCCAATTCTCAGAGATTGAATCATTGATCTTTGATTTTTCTTTTTGGGTTGGAAACTAGACTCACAAAGACACATTGTGTCCAAAATTCATTGACATCAAACCATGGGAAGCATGCTTTTTCTATTTTTGAAGTTCTGGTCTGCTCTCTGTAATTTTTTGAATTTTGTGATAAATTTGACAAACTTTGTAAATAATGGTCCAAATGACTTTTCTATGACCTAAGGCTTAAACCATGTTTCAATAATGATTAGTTAAGCTTAAATTTAGAGGTTAAATGATCCAAATCAATGAATAGTTCGTAGCTTACTCTTGTTCATATTCATGTATTCATATACATCCATCCCTGTAGATTGATACTTGTAATAAGAATTCATTTTGTATTAGGATTAAAATTGCATTTTCGTTGAACCTAATTGTGAGTTTCTTGTGACCATGTTGGGACTACACCATCTCTATATGGACATTACCTTGGCTCCTAGTTGAGACTCGTATATCTATAGAAGTGATGCATTTCCAATTAATTAGAAGGAATTCATAATGATGTCAATTTCTTCAGACTTGATAGATTTAAGCTAGAAGTTTAAGGCTGTTATTTAGAATTTTATACCAAATCTTGATTGAAGCATGTGGACTAACTCTCTGTTTTGAAGCGCGACTGAGGTATGATTTCTCAACCCTTCTCTAGTTTAATCATTTCATAATTTTATTGATTTTCGACTCTATGTGCGACAACTTAGAATTAGTTCTTGCCTTATGTGTATAGATGTGATTAGAGACCATTTCTTTGGTTTTATTTTCTGTTGTATGCATTACACGTATAATATTCGTGGCTGGATCCTGGGTATGTTTTCTAGTTCCCTATTTGTACATCATCTTGCTTGCTATTTTGAATTATGTGGTTTTGAATGATATTTTATCATTTGCAATCTTAGACCCTTTAGACATACTTTTGTAATGTAGATTTATGCATATGTATTAGTTGATGGCAAATTTAGATAAATAATTCGATTAAAAGGATGTTGAGTAGAGGCCTATCGCGAGATAGGATGAGAGGGGGTGTTTTTGTCCACTGGGCTCCTTCCCCTCTTATTCCATAATCCCCTGACCTAGAAATCTCTGGTTTTAAAAAAAGATCAGTTTATGTTAAAATGGTTTCTTAATTTTCCTTTTAAAAAAATAAGTGGCGACTCGTGTTTTGTATTTTGAAATTGAAAAGGATTTTGAAAAAGCTATGGGCAAGAAAAATGCGATATCCATAATCTGGTGACTCTGTTGGGGATAGAACCCAAAAGCTCTTGTTTCGTAGGCCAGAATTCTAATTTGGGTTCACTCGAGGATTAGACTTGAAAGCATCCTTTTAATCGAATTAATCAATCTTTGTGTGCTTGTTGCATTTTACTTGCATGTCTCGCCAGTCTATTGCAAGGAACTATGACCCTGGAGGCTTGGGGCAACCCGATCGATCAAGCCATCATGGGACTGTGTGATCACCCTTGATCTCGTACCATGTATTGGTAGATGAAGCATCCTATCGGATGTGTCAAGGGTCTCTCATTTTACCAAAACCATAATAGCTTCTGTTAAAACCTTTAAATCTTAGGAAATTAATTCTTGATTAGGATTTATGTGCTAGGGAGTCTTGTATGTCCCAAAGGGATTACTTGAGATGATGACGATGTTCACTTAATACGAGACATGTAAACGTTTAATCACTTTTGAGCAATTCCTCTTCATGTCCTGTGACATCTAGGAACATGCTAAAACTTGATTGTATGATTACATCTCTTGTGTCTTGCTAGCTAAGCATCATTGACCTTATAGGCATCCGAATTCATGAAAAGTACGGTGATAATCCAATCATGTGATCCTCTACCCAATAAATTTTAAATCCATCTTTGTAAGCAAAGAAGAATTTTATCATCTTTTCCCCAAGGTTATCTTAAAAAATCATGCTTTTGAAAATCTTTGAAATTCCAAACCAATCATTGTCAGGATACGTGTTTTCACATCCTCGAATCCTTGGGAATCATTTTTCTAAAGAAGTGCTTTTCAAAATAAGCTTCAAAGCAAGAATTCAACCTGATCATCTCTAAGGGATATGATTTCATTCCCAAAAGAGAATTATTTTCAAAAGATTTTATCATGAATTTTAAAAACCTTTTTAATGACCAAAGCTTCGAAAGGGTAATAAGGTTCACAATGAGAGGAGAAATTAGCGCATTTAACATGAGTAAGGATCTTATATGCCTATATGTCTATTTGTTAGGGCTAGAATTTTTCTTTCTTTTGCACATAGAGTAGGCACACACGCACATATGCGTTGCATCCATGTGACATATGAACCATTTATAAAAGTTTCACCAGGTATATTTCAAAAATAAAAATATGATAAAAAGAAGCAACAAAAAGTTTTTGAAAGTCATTGAAATTCTTTTTGTAGGGCAAAAATAGCATCAAGTTCGGGCACAGTCTAGTTTAGAGGTCCCACTGCAAGGTTAGTAAGAAGGGAAGGTAACATTGAAATGGTAGGCAAAAGGAAGGATAGGGAAGTAGCAGAATTGAGGGCATTGGTGGAGTAACAAGCAAAACAGATGAAACGGCAGGTCAAAAACATGAACCGTATGATGGTAATGATGGAAACAATAGCACGCCCACCACCAGTTGCAAATCCACTAAACATCGATCCTCACGTCGCAAGGGAAGAGGGTTGGTATGATGACCTAGAGAAACAGAGGGCCGAGGTTCCCAGAGCAAAAAGAGAAAGGGTAGAAAGAGAAAAAACTAAAAAAGAAAGGGTAATGGCTGAAAAGATAGAGAAACTAAAGAGGGAGATACGCAAGGTTCATCGGGTCGACACTTATCTGAAGGAGTTGAAAGGGCTGTACGATGGGTCAGCGAGATGCTGCTTGTCGGTTTTAAAATGCCAGTTTTTGACAAGTTCGATGGGACAGGGAATCCTCGTAACCATGTAAGAATGTGTATCGGAGTTTACCTAGTGGGTTGAGCACTGCCATGGTGGTTGTCCTGTTTCAGCAAACTTTAACTAGAGCCACTTTGTCTTGGTATCTCAAGCTCGAACCAAGCAAAACTAGGGTCTAGGAAGAGGCGGTTAAGGCATTTATAGCACAATACGAGTATAACCAAGACTTGGATGTCACAGTCTGAGATTTGGAAACCACTAGGCAAGGTAGCAAGGAATCATTCGCTGAGTATTTGAGTAGATGGAGGGGAAAGCAGCTAAGATGGTGCAGAGGCCATCCGAAAAAGATCAAATCTGAATGTTAATGAAGAATCTCTAGCTGGTATATCAGGAAAAAATGAGATTTTAGTGAATCAACACCTTCGCCAAGGTTTTTGACGTGGGAACGAGGATAGAGGATGCGATCCAAGAGGGGGTGATTGAGAAGGAAGAACAACCAAATCAATACAAGAGGCCAAACTATGGGTCAAACAGAGGACTTTTAGGGGGCCACTCTGGCCCACCAATGTCAACACACTAAGTGGGCCAGAGAGAAAATTTGACATAACACCAAGAAAAGGAGGGGACAAACAACCGAGGAAGTTTGCAAATTTGGGGATATCACTGTCAACCGCCCTCGATAGGCTAATGGAAAAAGGACATCTCCATCCATTGGAACCTCAATCTTTACCGAGTCCACTTCTGCTAAGCTTTCGGGAGGATCTCTATTGCAAATTTCACCAATAAAAGGGTCACTTTACGGATCAGTGCACAAGGTTGAGGCATGAAATCCATATTCTCATTGATAACAAGGTAATATCTGAGTCACCTTTCAAAACTCCAAATGTTACTACAAATCCATTACCAAATCATCATGCTGTACCACCACCGCAAGGCCTTTACTTCTTGGGGATAGAAGAGACAGCCTTCGATCAGTCTAGGCTAATCACTAAGGTCGGGACACGAAGGAAGCCTTACCAACTGCCGAAAGATTTAATAATCTGTACTCTAGGGAATCAATCAGGAGGATGTGGAGGGAGAACGTCAAAGTAAATGGATTGGTGGGTTCAAGAAACTAACACTACTGATGTGGATCAGGTAGAAGATGACCTGTGGTATGAGAGCAATGAAGAGATGGAAGCAGAGAAGGGGAATTTGAAAGTCATCTTAGAGGTCAACAATTTATGGGCAAAGGAAGAAATCAGTCATCTAACCCGGTCCAGGAGGCATTTCAAACCGTATGAACTGGAGGAAGACCAACTGGAGAGGGTGTTAGATAAAGGAAAGGGGAAGATGAATGAAGAGGAAGAAGAGGATAGGGTTCTAAAGCAAATGAAGAAAACCCATACCAATATCACCATATAGGGATTGCTCATCACTTCTAAATGTCATAGGCAAGCAGTCTTTGGATGCTTTGAACTAGTCTGATGTTTCTATCAACACTGCACCAGAGGACCTCGTGGGAATGATCGGCAAAATTCCTACCTTGGCTATCACCTTCTCCTTAGATGATTTACTTCCTGGAGGGCCCATTCACAACAAACCATTATATGTCATTGTCGAATGCTTGGGGAATACCGTACCCGCTTGTCTTGTTGACAACGGGTTAGCTTTAAACATATGTCCACTTTGAATAGCCAAACTAATTGGTCTAGATGAGTCAACTTTTATCCCGTCTGAGCAAAAGGTAAGGGTGTATAACAACATATAAAGGATGGTCATGGGTATTATCTTCCTTAATCTCACCATTGGTCCCATAGAGAAAGAAGCCGAATTCCAGATCATTGACATCCCCGCTTCCTTTAATCTGCTGCTGTGAAGGCCATGGTTGGACAGTCTAGGTGTCATACCATTTACCATTCATTAGAAGGTCAAGTGTGTCTGGAAAAAACAAGGTTTGTGATATCCTTGGGGATAATTGGGTTTGCCTATCTGAAGCTTCATCAAGTGCACCGGTTCTAGAGGTACAGTTGTAGGAAGAAGGAACATGTTTGGGAGGGTTTGAGTTCATTAACATGATTGAGGAGGAGAAGCCGAAGGAGTCCTTGCTACTCTATTTCGATCAGTATGCGAGCCCGTTGGTTGCGGGGATAATGAAGAAGATGGGTTTCTTCCCCGGCATGGGATTAGGAAAGAATCATCAAGGCCTGTCAAAATTTCTAAGAATCCCTACTCAGACTCACATTCATGGTCTGGGTTATCAACCGCCTAAGAAGGAATTGAGAAAAAAGAAGAAAGGAGCAGATGCATCGTTGGTTCCTTACTAGAAAACGCACAATAGATACTTTGTGAAGGAGGGAGAGGATTTCCCTTTTTATAGCTTCCCAGAACCATAGGTGGATCAGAAAGATAATTACTTGAAGCCAGAGTTTGAGATCTTCTTCTTCCATGAATTCTCCAAGTACGAAGACCTGTATCTGCAGGTCCCTACGAAGTGCGCCAATGTTAAAGATTGGATTGGTACGCTAGAGGGACCATTTATGTAGAATCTATTGGGCAAAGAAAGCACAAAAACTGAGAGAACAGACTAACAAGGGATCATAAAAGCTGAGGTTGAGGAAGAGTACGCCAAAGTTATGGTGAAAGATGTGTTGGGAAAGGGCAAAGGGATGAAGACAAAGCAGGAGAGCTAAAAGATGGGGAATGAATCGAGATGGAACAAGGAACCTGCCAGGCTGCCACACTATGGAACTCAAAAAAGGAGTCAACAAAGAGTGGGTCTTCGAGTCTAGTGATAAGTATCCCCCCTCCCTAGAGTCTGTAATGGCCCAAATGAGGCGTCTTACTATTGCTATGTCTGTTGTAATCACCCCAAAAAAATTAATAAAAGTATGACTAGTTCTACCTACTCGAATGTGCTTAATGAATGTAATGAATGTGATGACCTTGAAATACTAATTGAATTGCAAAAATTAATCGAAAAAAAAGGGAATCTGCATGTAAAATCATTGAAGACACTCTAACAATTAATCTAGGAAATGAAGGTAATCCTCAAAATATTTTTATTGGTTCTACACTTAGGAATGAAGAAAGTAAAGAATTGATCAATCTATTAAATTAATTCAAAGATGTTTTTGCATGGTCTTATAGCGTTATGCCAGGCATCGATCCAGAGATAGTCCAACATCGTATCCCCTTCTTTCCTAACTCTAAGGCGAATGAGGTCTGAATGGGCACTTAAAGTAAAAGAGGACATTCAAAAGCAATTGAGAGTTGGATTCTTGATGGTCATCGGGTATCCGGAGTGGATCACCAACATTGTGTCAGTTCAAAAAAAAGGATGGTCGTGTTAGGGTGTGCGTTGATTTTTGAGATTTAAACAAGGCAAGCCCCAAAGATGATTTCCCTTAACTTCGTATCGACGTGCTAGTTGATAATACCGCAGGGCATGAACTCTTGTCTTTTATAGATGGGTTCTCTGGTTAGAACCAGATTCTCATGGCACCCAAGGATAGAGATGAAACCGCTTTCATCACACCATGAGGAACATATTGTTATAGGGTAATGTCGTTTGGGATCAAGAATGTAGGGGCAACGTATCAGCGGGCCGCTACTACATTGTTGCACAACATGATCCATAAGGACGTGGAGGTATATGTGGATGATATGATCGTAAAATCTAAGGAGAGGAGAGGTCACTTGGAGGCATTGAGGAAATTCTTTGAGAGGTTGAGAGAATTTTGAATGAGGCTAAACTCTTAGAAGTGCACCTTTGGAGTCATTACCGAAAAATTGTTAGGATTCCTCATTACCAAAGGGGAATAGAAGTGAACCCAACCAGAATAAAAGCCATAGTTGAATTGCAGCCACCAAAGAATGAGAGCGAGTTGAGGGGATTCCTGTGTAGAATATAGTTCATTAGCCGCTTCATCTCAAAACTCACCCTAACATGTGACCTGTTATTTAAGCTGCTCAAAAACGGAGAGAAGTTCGAGTGGGATACCCTATGCCAACAAGCCTTCGATAAAATCAAAACCTATCTCTAAAACCCACCTGTCCTATCATCGCCCTCACTCGGAAGACATTTATTGCTATACCTTTCTATGTCCAAATATTCGATGGGGGTGTATGTTCGCCCAAGAAGGAGAAGAGGGGCATGTGGAAAAAGCCATTTATTATTTTAGCAAGAGGATGATCGGATACGACCTGAAATATTCAGCCTTAGAGAAAGCCTGTTGGGCCCTAGTCTGGTATACCCGTCGCCTTAGGCACTACATGTTAGCCTTTCCTATAACCTTAATATCCCGAATGGACCCACTTAAATGCCTATTTGAAAAACCCATTTTGACCAGTAGGATCTCCCGATGGACCATGATGCTAGCTGAATTCAATATCAAGTATGTCACTGCCAAATCTATGAAAGGGAGAGCTGTCGCCGAATACCTGGCCGACCTTGCGATAAAATTCGTGGAGAAGGGTGAGTTTCGATTCCCAGATGAAGGAGTGATGGGGTTAGAGGAGAATTTGTGGAAAATGTATTTTGATGGAGCAACTAACCAACTAGGCTATGGGGTTGGAATCATCTGTTTAGCACTAGACGGGACCCCTACCCCATTAGTCGTCAAGCTTAAGTACAACTCAACCAATAACACGGCAGAGTACAAATCATGCACAATTGGGATGAAAGCGGAATTAGCCTTAAAAGTTGAAAGGATCGATGTTTTTGGAGATTCCAACTTGATCATATCCCAAGTACGGGGCGATTGGAGGATGAAACATGAAAAGCTAAGACCTTATCACGACTACCTGGAGAACTTGAAAGTACAGTTCAAGAAAATATCATTTTATTACCTTCCCCGAGAAGAGAACTAGTTGGCAAACTCCCTAGCAACCTTAGCCTCGATGATACAAATGCCCCTCAAGAGTCACCATGATCTCGCTATGCATAGAGATGAGGAACCAACCTTCATTTGAGATGATCGTAGCCCTAGAAGATGAAGGGGAAGTGCCTTGGTACGAGGATGTTTAGAATATCATTAAGGAAGGAAAGTACCCCAAAGGAGCTTTAGAGAAGGATAGGAAGGTGATTCGAAGATTCTTAGCCCAATTTGTGATCTACACAGATAAGCTGTGGAAGAAATCATACACTGGGTATAAGTTGGAGTGTTTATATGGGAGGAAGGATAAGAGAATGATGGAACAAATACACGAAGAAGTTTGTGTACCCCACATGAACAGGTATATGTTGGCGAAGAAGATAATTCGACAAAGGTATTATTGGATAACCTTAGACAGAGATTGTTGTGAGTATGTCAGAAGATGCCATAAGTGCCAGATCCATGCAAATTTGATGCATACCCCGGCTTCCCAACTCTATAGCATGATCACACCTTGGCCATTTTATGTGTGGGGTATTGATATTATCGGTGAAATAGTTCAAAAGCCTCTAATGGGAACCATGTATATAATTGTGGGAATCGATTATTTCACTAAGTGGGTGGAGGCTGCGTCATACACAACTTTGAAGGCTAAAGATGTGGTGAGCTTCATAGAGAAGAACATATCTATAGATATGGGGTTCCAAATTAGTTTATTTCAGATCACGACAGTCATTTCCAAGATGAGGTCATCCTACCCCTAGAGAAATACAAGATAACCCGACACCAGCCATCCCTGTATAGACCGCAAACTAATGGGGCAATGGAAGTAGCAAATAAGAATGTCAAAGTAATCTTAGGGAAAATGACAAACACGTATAAGGATTGGTACGAGAAACTGCCATTTGCACTATGGGAATACCGGACCTCTGTGAGAACTTCTACAGGAGCTACACTGTATTCATTGGTATACGGGATGGAGGCGTCCTTCTAGTCGAGGTAGAAATACCATCTCTACGGGTTTTAGCAGAATGTGAAGTAACCGAAATAGAATGGATCTGGGAAAGGTATGAGGAATTAACGTTGCTTGATGAGAAAAGGTTGGCTGCAATAAACCATACTCGGGGATATCAGAAGAGGATAGCTCGTGCTTTCAACAAAAAGGTTCGCCCAAGGAAGCTTGCTGAGGGTGACCTGGTCATCAAAGAACTTAAAGTGCTTGTTTATGACCCTAGAGGAAAATTCAAACCCAACTGGGTTAAGCCAAACATCATTAAGACTCTCCTTATTAGAGGGGCTGCCTATCTTATAGACCTAGACGGGGTTGAATATAGACAGCCAATTAACCTCCATCGCCTCAAGAAATATTTTTCTTGAAACCATTCCTTTCAAAACCTCCTACATTGATGAACTACGCTTGACCTGATTCCCACTTGGGGATACGTAGGCAACATACTCAGTTCGATCATTAATAATTGCCCAAGTGGCACCTTTTGTCAAGGCTTAAAACCAAACTACTAAGGACCTGATACCCACTTGGGGATAAGTAGGCGGGCTCTTCATTAGCCTTCAGTCCATGAAAAACCTAAAGAGAATCCCTGTTCTAACTAGGGGCAAACTTGCATTTGCCCGAAATCACTTCAGAGCCTCAAAACCAGGGCCAAACTTTGTTTGCTATCTAAAGAACCCTTATATTTACCTGTCTTTGGATCCCCTGGCTATCAAAATAAGTACTATAAAGGAACAAATGAGAACTCATGGTATAGAATGATTAAAGCTCTAAGCAAACTAACAAAAGCCAAGAAGAGATTTTTGAAAGGAATATTTTCATAAACCTAAAGATAGGTCGAAACTGTGAATACATTGATTGAACATGTTAAAACATTTTCTAAAATATAAAAACATTCTTTGGAAGGAAAAAGAAAATCACATTCAACAGTGCGGGAATGTAGTCAGGATTTGTCAGAAGTTTTGTAAAATAAAGCTCTGTCCTATTTTGCTTTCATCTATGAATGTCTATAGAGTCTGTTTCTCGACCAGAGTCTGGATCTGTAAATGATACTCAGTAGTAGACACAACTGGAGTCGGAATTCTCTGAAAGGGAGCTGCCACCCTATCATACCAAGCCTCAGCAAAGGCTTTCATGGTGGAAGAGCGCATGACCGAACTCCTCACAAAATCTGCAGTGATGTCCCTAGTAACATCCTAGAGAAATCCGTACTGACGAACTACTCGACCGAGAATGTAGAAAGTAGTAGCATGTAAGCTAGGCAACCAGATACCAGGCCACCCAGGAAGTCGTACTTTAATAGAGAGATAAGTCCACTATGGGCAGGTCCAGCAGATATCATCGAGAGATAGACCCTGAAGCCAATCAAGCTAGGCATTAGCAAAATGGAATAAGTGGTGAATCTCCATACGATCATAGGGAAGTGACCCGCGAAGGTGCGAAGGGTGTATAAAGAGATCTAGATGATCCATGAGCCAAACCTGTAAGACAAAAGGTGCTCCCACAGATAACATGGCCCCAGTAGTGTGGGCATAATCCTAGCCCATCAAGGTCTCGCCAAGGGCCAACATGACAGCACTCTTCATTTCTCACAGACCACAAGCAATGGGGATGAGAACATTGAAAGATGACTGAAAGAGGAAGTAAGAGAGCATAACTATCGATAATACATTACGTCTAATGATCTGATGCCCGCCGTCATAGGGGTCTCCCATGGGAGCATAAATGGAAGAAAGGCGCTCAAAATCAATATACCCGTCATGAACAAAAGAGCCGGCCGCATTTCGAGATGTATGAAGGAGAAGTGCCAGGTCTTGAACATACCCAGCCTACACTGCAGGAATCATTAGGTTCACAAACGGATCAGTGTGGAGAATAGCACTGAACTCCTCGAACAAAGGACAAATCTCCTAGCAACCGAAGCAAAAGATGTGTAGTGAAGGATCCCAACATCGAATAGCAGCTTGAAGTAAGCCTTCATTCAGGGACATCTACCGAAAGAGAAGAGGTCATTCAATCTGAAACACTCGAAGTTGAGCATGTCAATGTTGAAAAGGGTATCCATCTATAGGAAGAGGATTTAAGAGCTAATGGGGGCCATTTGAGAAGGAAATGAAGGGGAGAGAAGAGTGTTTTGCAAAGTTTTAGGAAAAGAGGGTATAAATAAGGAGATAGATCTTCCTAGACCTACCTGCGGCACTCGAAAAAGTGAATGGCACTCCAGAAAGTGCCGTGCAGCAGTCCACAAATGCTGGATGTCATTCACTGACTACAGTTGCAACACTCACTGAGTGCCACTCAGGCCTAACCGAGTGTCGCACAGAGCTTATTTTGGCCGGGATCTATTTGTAATGTTTTCAGCCCACCTGCAAACAAAAAAACTGAATAAAACAATAAAACATGTGCATTAGATCGCATCACCTACAACAAACCAAGCCATGATCGCATTCATTCATTCATAAAAATAAAATAATAAAGGCAGAATCGTAGTTACAAGCATTCACCAATCACAGAAAATTAAAATAAAAGAGACCAAGCCATGGTAACAATCACAAAAAAGGGAAGGAAATCGACAATCACAAGTAATAAGATATGAGACCAAGCTATGGTCGCATCCTGATGTGCAGTAAGTCATAAGTGATAAAAGCAAATAGAAAAGATAAAAGGTAACCATGATAGAGGAGTATGCAGATGCCTATCCTATCCCGGCTGTCCGAGAGCCGTCATCAAAAATAAAAACGTATATATATAGTCATCCACCTATGTATACCAGAAAACAAAAAAAATGAAAAGCGATATCAACCCTGGCCCCGACCTCGGGTCTGGTGCGTGATGCATCGGAGAGGCTCCTCCTCTGACTCCGTGCCACTCCCATCGCCTCTGCCTCTGCCACCACCTTACCCAGCACCTCTGTGAGCTCTGATGGGGGCCACTTCAAGTTGCTGGAGCTGCTGCTCAAGCACTCTCACTCGTAGGACCAGAGCCCTGTTCTCCTCCTCCTGAGCAAAGAAAGAGAGTGAATAACTGATTTTGATTTAAAAATTGGAATGAAAATACTAAATAAAAGGGGAGTAAGAGTTTACCTTAGCTCTCGCCTGAGCCTCAACGGTCACCCGCGCCCCATTGGCCTCAATCAAAAAATCAATAAAAGAAAGTCAGAATGAGAATGTAAAATTGAAGTCAGGTTTTGGAAAATTACCCTCCACTCTCGACCATGGATCCACTCTCTCACGCTGTGAATATATAGCAAGCCCTTCTCGGCGTAGTCCCGAGGGACGTGATCATACTAAAGTGGAATGGTGGGAGCGCCCGTATGATATCGAGGGACCATGTTCGTGCCCTGCTCACCATAAGAGATCTTCCTAATGCTCCAATCCCATGACGGCAAAACCGGAGTCCAGGATGCAGCGGGAATAGGCTGTAAAGAAGAAAGGTGAATTCAGTATGAAAAAATATATATCAAAAGAACTAAAGGAAAGAATGAAAAGCTAAAACTCGCCCGAGTCACTTCCATCAAAGGGATGTTCTTCATTAGCTTAGTAGCGCGGAAAGCCTCATACCCATCAGGAGGCTCTAAAAAATCCTGAATAGTAAAGCCATTCAGGGCAGCCATGAGTAGACTACCCTGAAGCATCTTAGCAGTTCTCATAGAATCAGGTGGGGGACATGGCATGAAATATCCAGGAGCCATCAGCGACTTCGTGGTCACTCTCTCCCCCAAGTACCACTCCCGAGCATCTGGGCCATCCAGCAACAACCTCATCGGTTCATAACTGGTCGATCTCCATATCCCTGGGGTGACAGTAAGAAGTACATCAACCCATGGCTACCATCGGATGTGTGGCTCTCTCAGGTTCATCAGGAAATTCCTGAATGTCGTAAAGTCATGAGCCCCAGTCTTTCGCCCGACTCGCTCCTTTTGCCACTTTTGCCCCTGAGGCATGATGAGGACGTCTGCTTATCGCGTCCTAGGCGACATCATGTGTAAGTACTTGTGGGACCAAATATGCAATAAAAAGAAGAAGAAGAAGAAGAAGAGAGAAGAAAAGAAGGGTGAGTTGCACATCTTAAAGAAAAATTAATAAAAAGTTAAATAGAAGAGAATAAATAGAAATATACCTCCCACTCCCTCCAGAAGTCACCCGTGGAGGTTGGGCGATCTTGTGAAACATCTCCCATATGCTTGTATAGGATGGCCAATCCTGTACTAGCCCAATCATACTCATATATGCAACCCATGTGCTACAGGGACGCCACCAATGCCATAGAATTCTGATCGTCCCTATTGATCAGTAGAGAGCACCCCAACATATACATTAGTAACCCCCAAGCCATCTGCTCATTTGAGAAACCCTTGGCCCTTGAATCTGTCCATAAACCACTTGGCCATGACCAAGTGCTCCTCAGGGACTACTCCCAGCAGTGGCAGCACCTGGTCCCACTCTGTCACTGTATCCAGGTATCTCAAGCACTCCCCCCCGAAGGGGATCCTAGTGATCATCGAGAAGAAGTCAAGTGGGGTCATCGTAATCTCCCTGAACTCGAAGTGGAATGAGTTGGTGGTGTCCTACCATCGCGCTAAGAGAGCGTGTATCTGTCTCGAATCATTAAAGGTCTTCATCAAGAGTTTAACGAAGTCCCCAAAGCCTACGGCATTAATAAATCCCTGAACAGTCTCGTTCAGTGTCTCATACCACTCGAAGCCGTGAGCCAGACTGCCATGCCCCTTTAGTACATCAGGTTGGAGCTACAAAAGTCACAAGATTCAGTGTCAGCAAATAAATGAATGAAAGAAAGAAATGAAAAGTAAATAATGATAATAATGATGAAAATGAACAGTGAACAAATAAAAGGGAGTGCTTGGAGTGCTCAAAAAATTCTGCAAGCATTGCATTCACATTTATAAAAAGAACACATAAAATCTTTATTGACATGCACTACATTCATAAGGTTTATGGGAAAATTTGAAAGGAAAGAATGAAGTGGAATAATGAGCGATAGTAGTGAATAGAGAAATTGAACATGAATTAATAAAAGAATAGCTAGAACGCTCGAAAAATTCCACAAGCATAACATTCATATTCATGTAAAGTTTTGTCGTCACACATTAATTCATAAGGTTTCTAAAGAAAATTTGAAAGGGATGGAATAAAGAACACAAAAATTTAAAAAGTATGAGAAAAGCGATCAAAGCACTTAGAGGCTCAAAAAGCGAGGCACGTACATTCAAAAAGTACATTTAAATAAATCAAAAGGGGAAGCATGATATCGTATGTTGTGTTTATTAGAATTTCAGGCAAAAAGTTGAAAGAAAAGAGATGAGAGACGTGCATGCCTCTCGTCGAAATGCTCGGGCAGACATGTGCTTGTCCGAATCCCGGAGCAAGAAAGTGGGATCGGGGTGGGGGGTAGCCCTATACTTGGCCTTCTTCGTACTACCCGAACCATTGGCCATAATCTGTCAACAAAAAAGATATGCGCATGTCAAACTTTTGAAAGAGATTCAAGAAAACAACAAGAATAAAGAGAAAAATAAGAGTTTAATCGGGGAGAAACTAACATGTTGGTCCTGATAGATCAATGCAAGAAAAATAAAAGAATCTCCAAAAAGATTTCGGTTCAGAGGGTTTATGAGGAATGAGAGAAATTGAAATGAAAAACTAGGTATAAGCAGCCTGCCTGTTTAGAGCGGCACTTGATATTCGTGTGCGGCAGTTGATGAAGTGTCGTACGGCACTCTCTGAGTACCACAGTGGCATTCCGTTAGTGCCGCACGACAGTTACGGACTGCCATATTTTTAAGCGAGTGCCACGAATGAGGCGGTTAAAAGGCTTTTGGTTTCCCCCCAAAATTCAAATTGGGTCCTAAAATTTGAAATCTATACCCCAGAATTTTCCCACCTTATACACTTTGGTCCCCAAAAGTGATTTCCAAGACTAACTGACTCCTGATTTTAGAATTTGAATTGTTTTGGTCAAATTGACTCCTAATTTTTGGAAATTTTGAATTCCTTAAGTCCAATCAACTCCCAATTTTGAGAAATAAGAAGATTCTTTGAGTCTGATTCGACTCTTAATTTTTTAAATTAAGTCTGATTTGACTCCTAATTTTGAAATTTGAGTCCAATTGACTTCTAATTTTTGAAATTTAAAAAGAATTTGAGTCCGATTGACTCCTCATTTTGAAAATTGAAAAGAATTTGAGTCCAATCGACTCCTGATTTTGAAAATTGAAAAGAATTTCAGTCTGATGGACTCCTGATTTTAAAACTTGATTTTTCAAAGCAAACATATCCGACGGGACCGAAGGGCTATGGAATTTTTAGAGCACACATATCTAACGGGCCGAAGGGCTGCGGATTTTTTAGAGCAAACATATCTGACGGGGTCGAAGGGCTACATATTTTTTAGAGCAAACATATCCGACAGGGCCAAAGGGCTGTGGATTTTTAGAGCAAACATATCCAATGGGGCTGAAGGGCTGTGTTTTTTAGAGCGAACATATCCGACGGGGCCGAAGGGCTGCGGATTTTTAGAGTAAACTCGCATTGACATCGGGGCCTAAGTCGCAAAGTGCCGCCCAGTCAAATACGTTCGTCCTTTTGGCCGAGACAGTCACGTATCTTGAAGAGAATCAACATGATGATTATTAAAACTCCAAATTCTTAAGAATAACTCATATTTAAGTTCAAGAAAAACACAAGCATTAAGTAAGCACAGGGCATGGATTGCACGATCTCAAATCACATCATTTATAGAGCACAAAGTTGCATTGACCGCCGTCATTTACATGAGCATGTGCATCACGATAGGATAGGTGCATTCATTCATATGACTATTTATGTTTGTGTGTTTGACTCTTGCCCGAACTACGACTCAGTCTGATTCCTGAGTGGATACGTAGGCAGCTCATCATTGAGCATGACCAGCATGAACCATTGTCGTACGCCTGTTTTCTTTTGCATCGTATTTTATTTTACCTAAATCTGATGTCAAAGGCTTGTCTTCACATAGGGTTCGACATTCACTTGTGAAATGCATTGCTCCACAAGCTCTGTCAAAGAGGGGCAAAACTATAGATACCCCAATTTTGACCAAACGTCGAATTAAGGGGAGTGTTACCTCTAAGTCTAATGATAACAATATTTGAACAATTCTAGGGTTTCCAAAGGATGATTCAAACTCTTTGGAAGGCTCTTTGAGTCAAACAAAAGGAAAGAAAGAAGGAAAGAGAAGGAAAAGAGAAGGATAGAGAAAAATGTCATAGGATATAGGTTGCGAAAGTCACGGGGTGCGCGCCACTCTTTGATTGCTGGTGCGGCACTCTCTGACCACTGTAAAAAAACACCAAATACTGCGAAAATCAAAATTCCAAAAAAGACAATAGTCCGTGGAGTTGTCCACGGCATTCGTTGAATACCGCATTAGCATTCTGTGAATGTCGCGCCGACAATCAGTGAGTGCCGTTCCGGCATTCACTGAGTGCCGCTTCCATCCCCATTAAATGTCACGGTTTTCAGAAGTCTAATGCAATGTAGTACGTTTTGTACCTTCAAAAGGGATGTCCAGAATTAGGGTTTTCATTGTGAATTTACTGAAATAACCCTCCAAATTTTGCCTATATATAGGGGATGAATATCCCATTACAAAGAATCTAGAGGAGAACCACTTTCTTGAATCTAGAATCTTATCTTAATTCTCTTTGTTTTAAATCTCTTCAAATATTCTCAAACACAATTAGGAGAAGGTTTTAGAGGAGTTTAAGAAAGAAGTTGCATGAGTTAGAAGATGAAGAGTTTGAACCCCCTTTGAAAGACTTCCAAAGACATAAAAGTTGAGAATAATTGGAGGTAACCTCTAAGTTAATTATTCTCTAATTAAGTTCAATCACAATATATAGAATTCTATAGGATCTTTTACACATTTTCAAAAGCTCCCTTCCCACCTCATTTCATTACACACCACTAATATTGTGATTGAGCTTTCATTTCATTAGTTTGGATCAACGTAGCTTAAGGATCAAGGTTAAATAAATCATTAAGTGAACTTGGATATTGCTTAAATTTGATTCCCCTTTTTTATTATGTTCACCTCGTGGGATTCATGAGACCTTCAATGTCGTACTTGAGCCCCTTGACTTGGAATCCTTTAATCTTCTTGTAAACTTATGATTTATAAGAGGATTAAGATTGATGTCAACATGTTTGGTCAATGAGTCTAAACCTATCTCCATGGTTTAGGTTCATTATATTGAGATTTCATGAAGTTTCTCCATACTCCATTCAAATCTATAAGTGTGAGTATTCTTAGTCTCCAATGACCATCAAGTGGGAGGAGAAATAATTTGGGTTAAGCCAATCTTCATGGCTTGGTAGATAGATTTAACACAAATGAAACTTGACAATGGCACAGTGAATCCCTAAACCACCTTTGAGCAAGGATTTTTAGTTAAATAATGGACCATTGGAATTGAATAATACCAATTGGAGAGTGCCAATAACACAAAGTCTTACCATTGTAATTGTTTTAATGAGATTTCATATTCAAAGTGGTTTGGTCATGAGTTTTGTGAAGCAACCATAATCTGTCTTGAATTTTAGAATAGTAACTTCATCTTAAAATAAGTAAATCAGAGCCTTAATCAAGCATTCTTGACTTCAAATAATTTTTTCTATGAAGTTCAATGTGTTAATAAGATCCCCTAAAAAGATTAGAGTCTTTAAGATTTATTTGCTATTTTTAGAAAATCATACAAAAACTCTAGACAAAGAGTTGTAAATTTCTAAGTAATGTCTAGTGTTTGTCCAATTCTAAGAGATTGAACCATTGATCTTTGAATTTTTTTTTCTTTTTGGGTTGAAAACTAGACTCACAGAGACATCTTGTGTCCAAAATTCATTTACATCAAACCATAGGAAGCATGCTTTTTCTATTTTTGAAGTTCTTGTCTACTCTCTGTAATTTTCAAAAGTTTGTGACAGATTTGACAAACTTTGTAAATAATGGTCCAAACGACTTTTCTATGACCTAAGGCTTAAACCATGTTTCAATAATGATTAGTTAATCTTAAATTGAAAGGTTAAATGATCCAAATCAATGAAAAGTCCATAGCTTGCTCTTGTTCATATTCATGTATTCATATACATCCATCCATGTAGATTAATACTTGTAATTAGAATTCATTTTATACTAGGATTAAAATTGCATTTTCGTTGAACCTAATTGTGAGTTTCATGTGACCATGTTGGGACTACACCATCTCTATATGGACATTACCTTGGCTCCTAGTTGAGACTCGTATATCTATAGAAGTGATGCATTTCCAACTAATTAGAAGGAATTCATAATTATGTCAATTCCTTCATACTTGATAGATTTAAGCTAAAAGTTTAAGGATGTTATTTAGAATTTTATACTAAATCTTGATTGAAGCATGTGGACTAACCCTCTGTTTTGTAGCGCTATTGAGAGATGATTTCTCAACCCATCTCTAGTTTAATCATTTCATGATTTTATTGATTTTCGACTCCATGTGCGACACTTTAGAATTAGGTCTTGTCTTATGTGTATATATGTGATTAGAGACCGTTTCTTAGGTTTTATTTTCATCTGTATGCATTGCACGTTTAATATTCGCGGCTAGATCCCAGGTAAGTTTTCTAGTTCCCTATTTGCACATCATCTTGCTTGTTATTTGAAATTATGTGATTTTGAATGATATTTTATCATTTGCAATCTTACACCCTTTAGACATGCTTTTGTAATGTATATTTATACATATGTATTAGTTGAGGGCACATTTAGATATATAATTTGATAAAAAGGATGTTGAGTACAGGCCTATCACGAGATAGGATGAGAGGGGGTGTTATAGTCCACCGGGTTCCTTCCCCTCTCATCCATAATCCCCGGACCTAGAAATCTTTGGTTTTAAAAAAAGATCAGTTTGTCTTAAAATGGTTTCGTAATTTTCCTTTAAAAAAAATTAAGTGGCGACTCGTGTTTTGTATTTTGAAATTGAAGAGGATTTTGAAAAAGCAGTGGGTAAGAAAAATGCGATATCTACAGGGGGCCAAGTGCAAAGTTATAGAAAGTTGTAGAGAGAATGAGAGAGAGAGAGAGAGAGAGAGTTAGAATTAGAAGTGAGAAAGGAGCTTCCTCCTACTGTTTTTCTTTAAGAAAGTGAGTTCTAATCTTGTTTTCTTCCACTACCTCTCTTATACTTCACATTCAAATCCTCCTTAATCACCATTTTTAAACAATCTTGAATTAGGAATCTACTTCCATGTCCAAATGTCACCACATATGAGTGAAACACCGAGCTACAAGTTCAATGTCTCAATGATTATTATCAACTATTGATTGCTATTTACTTGCTTGTTTATATATGTTCATCTATTCTTACCTCGATTCTTTTTATTTTTCTTTAATTACTTACATGTTTATCATCATCTAGATGACATGTTGTTTGAGGAGAGTGAATCCTTATGGATAGTAGCTCTTGACCTCAAAGATATGTTTGATATATGATGATTCTAACTTCAATACATTCTCATATATTCTTGAAATCATAGTCTCAAACAAAACTATGTTTGTGCAAGTAATATTGGGAGTTCTTGATGATGAGTTTAATGTTTGTTTCCTAAGTGGTTATAATATTATTTGAGTTCTAGAAATATGCTTTCAAAACCCCTATTTTGAAACCCCTCTAAAACCCCAACATTTGGATTCTAAGAAACAAACCTTGTTTTCTCAAAATCTTCAAAAACAGTGAGTTCTTCAACTTTAAAATGTCATTTTGAGTTCAATACTCAATGGATGATGACGAGACCACTTGGAAAGTCTTCCTAACTCATTAGAGAACACCCTTGATTTTTGGTTTGATTTAAAAACACTTGGAAGGGTTCCATTTTAACCCAAACATTACTTCTAGACATTCTATTTTCTCTGTCACAGCAGCTTGGTTGAATTTTAACTTGTTTTCCAGAAAACCTTTACAAAGAGAGTGGTCCCAACTCATTTTTTCCTTGACCTTCAGTGTCTTAGGACACTTTCGGTGTAATATGAACCTCCAAATATTTTGTTTTCATTTTCAAAGAGGTTTCTACATTTCAGTCGATAGTACATACTCTATTTCTAAGTAACCTCTCTTGTTTATATGATTTTCTCTCAATCTATAACTTTAATAGTGATTTGGATTTTTGACATGTGTTCTTGATACAATAAGGATGATCTCCATAAAAAATCATGAATTAAATACATTTCTAACCTCACTTTCCATTTTTACAAAATTAAATCACTGTTCTGTCAACTATTCACAGCAAGCATGTTTTACTTTTATTTTTTGATTGGATGTTTACATGCATTCCGAATTAACCCATCCCTTAGAAAGTTGTTCATACCACATTTGTACATATCTTACAATAACATTCTTCATTCATTCATGCATATTCTAGACTTCTAAATCACTTTAGAAACAAGAACACATTACTACTTTGCACATGTTAGGATCATACATTGCATCCATGCAAGATTTGGAGTTTTTGTGACTCCCAATCTAATAAGATTATAAGGAATGAACTTGATCATACGTTCATGCTCCCCCGATCTAATCTTCCTTTCTCATCCATTTCGGGGATTGAGAGATCTTTTTTTCTCAAGATTAACATGGATCATACTAGTTTCCTAAGCATATTTTTGTTTTCTTTGATTATTTGTTTCAAGAACAATCCATATCCCCCTTTAGATTAGGAAAACTTGATTACTTGATATGTGATTAGACGGATTTTCCTAGGTTTGTTTGTGTGATCTTTCACTTTTGCATTGTGTGATATTTGGCTTAGATCTTATGAATGATATCTTATCTTTTGATCATCTATTTCAAGATTCCTGTGTAATGTAATATACTATCATAATATTAATTGTCTAACCAAACATAGTATAAGATGATTATTTGGATGCTAATTGAGGCCCGTTGAGAGACGGGGCGAGTTGAGGGTGTTTTAGTCGTGACAAAGGCTCCTTGCTTTCTTGTACCAAAACCCCGAGCCAAGTTCTTTGGTTATGAAGGGTCGGTGCCCTTTATCCATTTGGGTGAGTCAAAATTATGTTTCTTGGTTCCTTAAAGACTAAGTGGCGACTCTGTATTCGTTTATAATAAACCTTTCTTTCTTTTCTTAAAACAATTTCAAAACAAGGAAAATAAATTCTGAAACCCCAGAAAAGAACACGGGGTGTGGGCTCCCAGAGGTCTCGTGTCCACAATCTGGCGACTCTGCTGGTGATTTTTATTTTCAAAACAAATAATACAGAGGTTTGACTCACAAGAAGCATCCTTAAAATTATCTTTTTACTGTGTCTAGTTCACCGCATTGCACTCTACATTTCCCCCTTCGACTGTGTCTAAAATGCATCGCTGATATTGTTCAGGTCTTGCTGTGTCAGGGCACAAGTCACCGTTGATACTGTACCTTCCAAGGTATATCAAAAAGAGTAAAAACTTATGTACTGTCTCTCTGACGGTATATTGGAACTCTCGTCAACGGACCCTCTTTGACTAAACCCAGCCTTTGCATATAGATTATTGCAGAACCTTTCATAGGACTGTTGATTTATCTTTTCAGATAGGACAATGTGATATAACTGTTGTATGCCCTGGTGGGATTACCTGCGCAGTGTAGATGCTTATGTGGCATAGAACAAACCTCCTTTTTATGATCCCCAAGCCAATCACTCACATGTAATTACATTGAGTTATTTGCCTTGGCACCATGATAAGGATGTCTGCTCTATGTTCACAAAGATATACACTGCAAACCATGTTTGTCGGTTTTAAGACATAGGATTATGAAAACTTGCTACACAGTATGATCACCATCACCGCTTCCACTTGTCATAAATACCTGTTCTCCCATAAACTTTGTCCAAATTTCCCAGGATTGCCGATACCTGTTTATCCTAAAAACTCTGCCCAAAATTCTCGAAAATGCCCAGATATGCTTGTTTCTCCTAGAAACTCTATCTAAATTTCCTAGAAAATGCCTAGATATGCCTATTTCTCCCAGAAACTCTATCCAAATTTCCCGAAAATGCCCAGATATGCTTGTTTCTCCCAAAAACTCTATCCAAATTTCCCAGAAATGCCCAGATACTGTTTCTCCCAAAAACTCTATCCAAATTTCTCAGAAATACCAAAAATACCAGTTTCTCCCAAAAACACTATCATAAATGCCTAGATATACCTGTTTCTTTCAGAAACTCTCATAATTTCTTGAAAATTCCTCTGAATCTTCCAAATCCTTGTTTTTCCCATAAACTCCTTCCATACTTGCCAAAATATCTCAAAAATCCCTATTATCCCTTGGTGATCATACAAGAATGTAAGGTAGCACACTTTGTATAGCTATGACCTTACTTGTTTAACTGTTGTCTGATAGAAATAGGGGCATCATATAGATTAGGGCACGTATCTGCATGCTTGTATCATATGCATGCACCATTCATATTAGTCTTCATACACTATCTCAGTCAATCTGTACACGAGTCAGTCCATACTTGTTGCTATCACTATCATTGTCTGTCCGATTGTCGTTATCACAACCTGATAAACTTCTTCTTCTCGAATCTGTAGGTCAGTATAGATTCTCAGGGTTAGCAATTGGGGTCCTAGTCTTGGGTCAAAAGTTCCAATAGCCGACTAGTCAGGGTCAGTCTACAAAAAGCCAACTTTATGGATCCTGAGAACTTGATGAAGTTGATCAACCAGCAGTTCGATCGGTTGAATCAGGTTTTGAATTTCTTGGAAGAATTCCAACAACAGCAGCCACAATACCCACCTGGGTTCCCACCACCACCACTGTCGGTGTTTGTACCACCTCCCTTCCTTGCACATGAGAATGGTAGAAAAGAAGAATGGTTTCAAGGGGTCTTGCCGCCTGCGTATGAGAAGAAATTTCAAGAGAAAATGGATAAAGTCTACAAACTGGAGAATGTGCTAAGAAAGAGCAATGGGGCTAATGATTACATGCTAGATCTGGAAGGCTGGTTTGAACCCGTCAAAGTGAAACTACTTGAGAACTTCAAAACGCCAGAAATTGACCGCTTTGATGGAACTGGGAATCCAAAAAGTCATATCAAGTTGTGCATGAATATCTTCCAACCTATGGGATGCACTCATGAGCACATAGTTATGCTGTTTCCTCAACCCTTCAAGAATGCCGCACTATCCTGGTTCTTAACCCTTGAAGCCTCCAAGATCCGAGTCTGGGAAGATGTTGCTAAAACTTTTATTGATCACTACTCTTATAACCAAGAGTTTGATGTCACCATCAGAGACCTAGAGACGACTAGGCAGAACATTAATGAGTCCTTCACTGCGTTCTTGAGTAGATGGAGGAATACAGTGTTCTAAAAGATCCACAAACCTATTGAGCAAGTACGTATGCTGGTCAAGAACATGTAACCAGTATACCACGATAACCTATTCTAGCAATCCATCTTCACATTTGAAGAGCTATTTGAATAGGCACCAAAATAGAGGATGCCATTAGAGAAGGAAAGTTCAAGAAGGATGACCCCCAACACTAGTCCAAGAGACCCAACTACTCCCTGGACTCCCCAAATATCAATGCACTTAGCAACCAATCAATGGCCTACCCTCTCCATCTATACCAGTCCATTCTATAAAATCGCCCTAAAGGCCCTCGCGAATTCTCCAAACTTGTTGTTCCCCTTTCCACAGCCTTGGACCACCTACTCAAAAAGGGCCACTTGCAGCTCCTCCCTCACAAGCCGCTATAGGATCCCATACCCTCCCACTATAACATGAACCTAAGATGTGCTTATCACCAAAATCTAGGCCATGCCACCGATCAGTGCATCTGCCTCTGCCATGACATTCAGAACCTTATAAAGAATGTACCCCATCCTTATCCCATCTACTATCTTGGCTTAAACCAACCGATCGAATGATCCCTTATGCTGATGCCAATGAATGTTGAAGTTACACAATAAAGTGATGGTGTCTTGAACTTCTGCCAATAAAAAAAAAAGAATAAGTGAGTCACCGCGACACTCCATTTGAGACCAGGTCAAGTCAAGCTGAGTCTGTTCTATATTTCAAGAGTAGTCTTGTGGTAGAGTCTATCTATTTTTAAGGTCGGTTGAGTCTGTACCAAGAAATGTAATCCTTCTCTTTTAATGGAATAAAATCTCATTTTGTTTAACCTGATGTGTCTTGCCATAAATGCATGATTCACTGAACTAAAAATGTCACTTTTCAAATCACCACAGATATTACTCTGCTAATAAATTTTCGCATAAAAAAGAAAGAATCCTGAAAAGCTCAAAGTCTATTTCGCTCTGACACTGAAGAAGAACCAAGAATTGAATAGTCTTACTTTAAAAATTTAAGAGATGCTCTTGCCTCAATCTTGAAAAGACATACTTGGAACTGACTTGGGGTATGCCCAACACCCTTTTTCCACCATTTCAAAGCCTTGGGCCCAACCCAATTGAGAGCCATGCGAATTTGTACAAAATTGGTCCTTAATGGTAGCCAAACAATTTAATGAGTTTCTTCTCCCCTTAAAAAAAAAAAGAAAGAAAAGCTCGCTAGGTTGAAAACCCAAAAAGGGCACCTAGGCAAAAGTTAGAGCTAAAAGGGTGTTGATTTCCAAAATCTAACCCTAGCCAGTCAAAAGTTTGGAGAAAATTTTGATGAGACAAATGAGAGAATTGTACGCTTCAAGGTACATCATTAGAATGTGCCTACATCATGTTTCAAAGGGCTCGAAACGACCACAAACAAATTTACTGACATGCACATTATAAAATTTTGAGATAGCAATTGAAAAACTCACACGTATTGGGAAGACCATTTGTCGTTGATTGAGTTTGCATATAACAACAGTTTCCAGTCGAGTATTGGGATGGCTGCTCATGAAGCTTTGTATGTTCATGTATGTTGTTCATTGATTAGTTGGACCAAAGTGAGAGAAACTAAGATTGAAAGGCCAAAAATTGTGCAAGAGACGATAGACAAGATAAGGGTAATTTGACAATGGTTAATGACAGATCAGAGTAGGTATAAGAGTTATGCCGACAAGCGTAGGTGACCGTTGGAATTAGACTTGGGCGATTTGGCATATTTGAAGGTGTCACCTTCAAAGAGATTTACTAGATTTGGGAGATATAAGAAACATAACCCGAGGTATGTAGGACCTTTTGAGATCATTGGGAGAGTTGGACCCGTAGCATATCGATTGAATTTGTCAAATGAGTATGCTCAAGTTCATAACGTATTTCACGTATCATTATTATGTAAACACTTAGCGGAGGATAGAGATCCTGTGATGACTCTGATACTGAATAAGATTTGAAGTGATTTAACATATGTTGCGTATCCAGTAGAGATCTTAGATCGAAAGGATCAAGTCTTACAAAATAAGGTGATATCGAAGGTAAAAGTGTTATGGCGTAGCCAAACGACGGAAGAGATGATATGGGAAATAGAGGAGGAGATGCGTACTCAGTGCCCACACCTTTTCGATACATGAGGTATAAGTTTGGGGACAAACTTCTTTTAAGGGGGAGAGTATTATATGTGTTATTGCATTTCATTACATTGTCATGCATGATAATGTGATGTGTTGTGCATTTTGGCACATGTTTGAGTGAGTATTGACTCACGAGTTGATTTGGGTATCTGTGTTAGAGAACCCTCTGAGACTGTGGTGATTGAGGATTTGATGTTGAGACGTCTATCCGAGTATGAGACGGTCACTGTGGAACACTTTAAATGTTTATCTAGAATAAATGTTTACCTGTGTATTTTACTATCTGTATTATTTTTGGTTTAGAATTTATTCATGTTGTTATTTTTAATATCCTGGTGAGGGTGAATTAACACACTATTAATTTGGTAGGCTAATTAGCAACTTCGGAAATGTCATGTAGAAATTTGCGTTTTAGCAACCAAACGGAACTTAGTCAGAAACTTTTATAATTTTGAGGTTTCACGTGTAAAGGTATGAATTAGCTGTGTAGAAAGTTTCAGAAACTAATTAGGAGTTGTAAAAACTCATGGGGAGGTAAACGTAATTCTGAAGAGTTTTGCATATGTATAGATAGAGATGAGTGGGATATTTTGATAAAGTCTTAACCTAAGTTCAAGAAAGAGGCCAAAGGAGATTTGAGTTGCTTCGAGCTTCTTGACGCCAAACAATGACCTTCTGTCCGTCTGATTTCTTCTAGATTTCATATTTAAACTCCTTGAGGTGAGGGCTTCATTTTGATACCCACTAGGGCCTATTTGGCTAAGTTTTTTGAAATGTTATTTTCTAGAATATTTCATAAAAGTTAATAATTGAAATTCTGATCCATAGGAATTGTACTAGACGGACTTTTGCACGTTCTTTGTGCACGGGTTTTCTTCAGATTTAATTATAGGAGCGTTAATTAGAGGTGAGTGATTCAACTTTGTATTATGGAATGATTGCTTGGCGTGTATTCATGTTATGTTTGAATAACATGTATTAATTCATAGAGATATGTTGTGTAGTTCAAATTGGGCGATTATATTGATAAGTAGGCCCAATAGCATGGTGAAATGTTTAATTACCGAGGGCATTGGGATATGTATTTGAGCATGTTGAGTTGCTTATTCGGGTCAAAAGGAGCACGTGGTCACTAATCCATTTTGTGGAGCCGATATAGGCATTAAGGTCGCACGATTGAAAAGAAAAATCATGGGTCTTACCCTTACGCGTGGACTTATTGACGAGGAGTCACAGATTAGGAGTATGCAATGTGCACGTGAGTCTCCCGTGACTAGTATGAAATGTAGAGATGTGAATGCGAGCATGTTTATCATTCATGTGCGTATGTTGTTTCATTCACTAAGTGTTAGCTTAAACAAATCAAAATATGTGTGATTATTCAAATAACCATTGCAGGTATTAATGTTGGCGAGGAATTAGAGAAGTGAGCATGTGGGTTGTGGGAGTTTACTTAGAAGGCGACTCAATGCGTTAACCTTGTAGTTTTGTAATGAACATGTTGTAATAAGAATCCTTATGGTTTTTAGCTATGTTTAACTAGTATGATAGAATGGATCTAAAATGTTGTAATAGACTATAACATGCTGTAATTATGTCTTGGTAATATTTCAATACAGTTACGATCACTTGGAGTGAGTTTGGTATGTGTGTTTAATCCCTAAATAATTGGAGAAAGCTTTTAACTTAGAAAATCCGCAGAATGTGTGCTGCTGCCATAAACCAGTCGACAGGTTTATGGAGCAGTCGACTAGAGCCTCTTTTCTAGCAACTCACTGCATTGTTTTATAGAGGATCAGTCAACTAGGTCCCTGACATAGTCGACTGGGTCCTATTTGCAATCAGATATTTTGTATCCAGGCTGGACTACAGTCGACAGGACCGTACCAGTCGACTAAACTTTTGTAACCCCAGTCGACTGGGCTTAGAAAATAGTCGACTGGATGGGATCTCAAATCCCAACTTTTTGCTGGACCAGCATTAGTAGACTGGGCACGAGGTGCAGTCGACTGGACTACTACTTTTCAAAAAAAGTTGTGTGTTCTTCAAACTAAAATTTGGGAACGTTAACGAATTGGTTTAGCCTCGGTGGCGTGCCATGGGCTTCGGTTCTGCTATTGTGGGATCGGGCTATGACATTTAGTGGTATCAGAGCTTTACGTTTAGAGCCTTGGGAACGAGTGACGATATATGCTAAGCGACATCGAGTAAAGTGTGTAATAGCGAAGATAATTGTTATCATTGTAGAAATGGTTCATGTTTTAGCATTTGTTAATTGCGATGAACTGTGAACATACATCTATATTATGGCATATCATGCATAGTCATTATACATTGTACTCAATAGGGTGAATACTTAATTGAAATGTTATGGCTGATCTGTCGAGAGAGTTGTCACCCCATTCTAGAATGGACCAAATAGTGAATATGGTGGGACATTTTATACAAGCGATAAATGAAAGGGAGCAGATGAACGTTTAACCTCCACCAGTTGAAATTCGTTATATCAATGCACCACCAGTACCGCGACCTCAACACACAATTGTGGAACAGTTTATAAGCGAAAACTGACGTTGTATCATAGACAGACTGACATAGACTTGGCCGACCATTGGATGATGGACATGGAACGACACTTCTATACTGTGAAATGTACCGACGAGGAGAAAATTCTGTGTGCATCCGATACGTTGATGGGAGAAGCATTGGATTGGTAGAACAATGTACTCAAACAAGGAAAGCCGACCAAATAGGAAGCATTTAAAGAGGAATTTAACCGACGATTCTTTTTGCAATCTGCTTATACCCAGAAATGCCAAGAGTTTGCAAGTCTGGTTTAGGGAGACATGACGGTAAGTGAGTATGTATCCCGTTAAAATGCCTTGTTGCACTTAGGGAAGACTACCGTTCCGACTGATAGGGATAAAGCTCGTAAATTTGAGGAAGGGCTTTGGGAGAATATCTGTGGCTGAGTGGACATGTTGCAACACCCGACCGTCTCTTTAGTTGAGGAAGCTGCCCATATTGCTGAGAAAAGTGTCGATCACAATTGACAAGGACAACAAGGAAAGAGGGCAAATGATAATAGGGACAAGAGCCAAGGGAATGCAAAGAAACCATTTGTACAAGGTTCGGGATCAAACATAGGTAGTCAAGGAGGGAGTACATTCATGGGAGACTCGAGACCGTTATGCCCGACATGTAACCTATGACACATAGGAACCTGCTATCACTTGAGCACGTGTTACATTTGCAAGTAATTAGGACACATATCTAGAAATTGTCCTTCGAACATAAACTCGACCACACCAAACACCACCTCGAATGCCAAGAGCTACAATCCAAAGATGAGGGTAAAATGCTTTGAGTGTGGACAATCAGGGCACATAGCGAAGAACTGCCCAAGTAAGAGACAACCGGGAATGAGTACTGGGGCATCAAGTGTGCCAAGCGGGCCAAGGACAGAACCACGAATGGATAAAGGGAAAGGACTCGCACAACAACAAGGACGATATTTTTAGCTCAGGCTGGGGAATACGGATGATATCGTCGTAATAGGTATTATTCCTATTTGTTCATATCCTACACGTATACTTATGGATTCTGGTTCAATGCATTCATTTGTATCACGTGATTTTGTTAAGCATTTAACTATTAAATCCGAACCGTTGGGATATGATTTGTGTGTATCATTGCCTAGTAGTGAACCATTATTAACTTCTTCGGTATTCAAGTCATGTGAGATCACGATAGGCAATAAGGCCTTGAGCGTCAATTTGATTCCGTTGAAAGTGAACTACTTTGATGTTATCTTGGGTATGGATTGGTTGTTGGTAAATCAAGCTAGAATTGATTGTGAACAAAAAAGGGTTAGTTTCTATCTAGCAGGGCAAGAAGAGTTTACTTTTCAGGGTAAGGGTGTGACCGTTCCGCCGTATTTGATATCGGGGATTCAAGCAAGTAAGATGTTGAAGAAGGGTTGTTCAGGTTTCTTATGTTCAATTATCGACACATGAGTCCTTGGACCACTAGTAGAAGACATTCTAGTAGTTCTAGAATTTTCAGATGTTTTTCCCAATGAGTTACCCGACGTATTGATTGAAAGAGAGCTTTCACAACCGGTATCTAAAGCACCGTACCAAATGGCACCGGTCGAATTGAAAGAATTGAAAATTCAATTAGAAGAATTGTTGGAGAAGGGTTTTATCCAACCGAGTGTTTTACCATGGGGAGCTCCAGTCTTGTTTGTAAAGAAGAACGATGGGACAACGCGTATGTGCATCGACTACCGAGAGCTGAATAAGTTAACCGTCAAGAACAAGTATGCGCTGCCGCGAATAGATGATTTATTTGATCAGTTGCAAGGGGTTCATGTATTTTTGAAGATTGACTTGAGATCCGGTTACCACTAGTTGAAAGTCAAGGAGGAAGATGTTGAGAAGACAGCTTTTAGAACCCGATATGGTCACTTTGAATTTTTAGTTATGCCATTTGGAGTGACTAACGCACCAGCTGCTTTCATGGACCTGATGAATCGTGTTTTCAAGTACTATTTAGATGAGTTTGTTATTGTATTTATAGATGACATCCTAATCTATTCCAAGAGTGTTGAAGATCACGAACATCATTTGCGATTGGCCTTACAACGCTTACGTGAGAAGAGTTTGTTTGGAAAATTGAAAAAGTATGAGTTTTGCTTGATAGAGATTGCTTTTCTTAGACATGTAGTATCAGCAAAGGGAATTTTAGTAGATCCTCAGAAAATAGAAGCAGTAACCAATTGGTTGAGACCTACGAGTGTGACAAATATCTGAAGTTTCCTAAGATTAGCTGGGTATTATCAGAGGTTTGTTAAAAACTTTTCACGTATCGCAATGCCGATGACGCAGTTGATGAGGAAAGATATTGCTTTTGTATGGAGTCCGAAATGTGAGAAAAGTTTCCAAGGGTTGAAGAGTCGGCTAGTGAAGGCACCAATCTTAGCCATTCCGTCAGGGACTCGGGGGTTTATTATTTATAGTGATGCTTCATATAGAGGTTTAGGTTGCGTTCTTATGCAAAGTGAAAAGGTCATTACCTATGCATCGAGACAACTTAGACAACATGAGAAGAACTATCTGACACATGATCTAGAATTGGTCGTCGTGATTTTTGCATTGAAGATTTGGCATCATTACCTATACGGGGAGAAATGTGAGATATATACAGATCATAAGAGTTTAAAGCATTTGTTCACATAACGAGATTTGAACATGAGGCAGAGGAGATGGCTAGAGTTGATGAAGGACTATGACTTGTAAATTCAGTATCATCCGAGGAAGGCGAACGTCGTTGCCGATGCTCTTAGTAGTAAAAGCATCGACCAACACTACATCAGATTTAACTTCTTGGAAAGAATTGATTCAAGATATGGAGAATTTGGAGCGTGAGGTGATTCCAAGGATTGAAAGTGGCTTGATGTCGACGATTGTGGCGCAACCACTCTTAATTCACGAGATCACAGAGAAACAACTTCAAGACATCTCTTTAAAGAAGATTTGTGATGAGATTCTGTCTGGGAAACAACTAGGATTTACTTTTGAAAATAATGTTTAGAGGTAGAATTTGTGTACCTAACGAGAAAGAGTTGAAACGGAACATCCTAGAGGAAGCACACCATACGAAGTACACCATTCACCCGGGAAGCACCAAGATGTATAGAGAATTGAGACATGATTATTGGTGGCCGAGAATGAAGAGAGAGATAGCACGCTATGTTTCACGTTGTACGAGTTGTCAACAAGTAAAGGCTGAATGTCAAGTACCTTCGGGATTGTTACAACTGTTACCAATAGTCGAGTTGAAATGGGAACACATTACGATGGACTTTGTTTGTGGGTTTCTAAGGTAGAAGAAATCAAATACTATTATTTGGGTGATCATTGACAGTTTGACAAAGTCGTCGCACTTCCTACCACTTCGCAAGACTAAGCCGATCACGTTAGCTTAGTTGTATATCCCCGATATTGTAAGACTACATGGTATCCCAGTTTCGATTGTTTCAAATTAAGATAGTAGTTTTACATTGAAGTTTTGGAGAGCCTTACAAGAAATAATGGGTACCAAATTGCATTTCAGAACTGCTTTTCATCCTCAGACCGATGGTCAATCGAAAAGAGTAATTCAGATATTAGAAGACATGTTGCAGTTATGTGTAGTTGATTTTTAGGGCGATTAGGAAGACCATTTGTTGTTGATTAAGTTTGCATATAACAACAGTTTTTAGTCGAGTATTGGGATGGCTCCTTCTGAAGCTTTGTATGGTCGTGCATGTCGTTCGCCGATTAGTTAGACCAAAGTAGGAGAAAGAATGATTGATGGGCCAAAAATTGTGCAAGAGACGACAGACAAGATAAAGGTAATTCGACAACAGTCAATGACAGCTCATAGTAGGTATAAGAGTTATGCCAACAAGCGTAGGCGACCATTGGAATTTGACGTAGGCAATTTGGCATATTTGAAGGTGTCACATTCAAAGGGAATTACTAGATTTGAGAGATACGGGAAACTCAACCCAAGGTATGTAGGACCTTTTGAGATCATTGGGAGAGTTGGACCCATAGCATATCGATTGAATTTGTCAAGCAAGTATGCTCAAGTTCATAACGTATTTCACGTATCATTATTACGTAAACACTTAGCAGAGGATAGAGATCATGTGATGACTCTGATACCGAATGAGTTTTGAAGTGATTTGACATATGTTGCGTATCCAGTAGAGATCTTAGATCGAAAGGATCAAGTCTTATGAAATAAGGTGATATCGAGAGTAAGAGTGTTATGGCATAGCCAAACGATGAAAGAGATGACATGGAAAATAGAGGAGGAGATGCGTACTCAGTACCCACACCTTTTCGATACATGAGGTATAAGTTTGGGGAAAAACTTCTTTTAAGGGGGAGAGTATTATATGTGTTATTGCATTTCATTACATTGTCATGCATGATAATGTGATGTGTTGTGCATTTTGGCACATGTTTGAGTGAGTATTGACTGACGAGTCGATTTGGGTATCTGTGTTAGAGAACCCTCTGAGACTGTGGCGATTGAGGATTTGATGTTGAGACGTCTCTCCGAGTATGAGACGGTCACTGTGGAACACTTTAAATGTTTATCTGGAATAAATGTTTACCTATGTATTTTGCTATCTGTATTATTTTTGGTTCAGAATTAATTCCTGTTGTTAATTTTAATATCCTGGTGAGGGCGAATTAACACACTATTAATTTGGTAGGCTAATTAGCAACTTCGGAAACGTCATGTACAAATTTGCTTTTTAGCAACCAAACGGAACTTGCTCAGAAACTTTTATAATTTTGAGGTTACACTTGTAAGGCTATGAAATAGCTGTGTAGAAAGTTTCAGAAATTAACTAGGAGTTTTGAAAACTTGTGGGGAGGTAAACGCAATTCCCGAGAGTGTTGCCTATATATAGATAGAGATGAGTGGGATATTTTGATAAAGTCTTAACCTAAGTTCAAGAAAGAGGCCAAAGGAGATTTTAGTTGCTTCGAGCTTCTCGACGCCAAACGACGACCTTTTGTCTGTCTGATTTCTTCTAGATTTCATATTTAAACTCCTTAAGGTAAGGGTTTCATTTTGATACCCACTAGGGTCTGTTTGGCTAACTTTTCCGAAAAGTTATTTTCTAGAATTTTTCATAAAAGTTAATAATTGAAATTCTGATCCATAAAAATTGTACTAAACGGACTTTTTTTTACGTTCTTTGTGCACAGGTTTTCTTCAGATTTAATTATAAGAGCGTTAATCGGAGGTGAGTGATTCAACTTTGTATTATGGAATGATTGCTTGGCGTGTATTCATGTTAAGTTTGAATAGCATGTATTAATTCATAGAGATATGTTGTGTAATTTATATTGGGCGATTATATTGATAAGTAGGCCCAATAGCACGGTGAAATGTTTAATTACTGAGGGCATGGTGATATGTATTTGGGCATGTTGAGTTGCTTATTTGGGTTAGAAGGAGCACGTGGTCACTAAGACATTTTGTGGAGCCGATATAGGCATTAAGGTCGCACGATTGAAGAGAAGAATTGTGGGTCCTACCCTTTCGTGTGTACTTATTGGCGAGATGTCGCAGATTGGGATTATGGAATATGAACATGAGTCTCCCGCGACTAGTATGAAATGTAGAGATGTGAATGCGAGCATGTTTATCATTCATGTGCATATGTTGTTTTATTCGCTAAGCATTAGCTTAAACAAATCAAAACATGTGTGGTTATTCAAATAACCATTGCAGGTATTAATGTTTGCAAGGAATCGCACAAGTGAGCACGTGGGTTGTGGGAGTTTACATAGAAGGCGGCTCAATGCATTAACCTTGTAGTTTTGTAATGAACATGTTGTAATAAGAATCCTTATGCTTTTTAGCTATGTTTAACTAGTATGTTAGAATGGATCTAAAATGTTGTAACAGACTATAACATGCTGTAATTATGCCTTGGTAATTTTCAATACAGTTAGGATCACTTGGAGTGAGTTTGGTATGTGTGTTTAATCCCTAAACAATTGGAGAAAGCTTTTAACTTAGAAAATCTACAGAATGTGTGCTACTGCCATAAACCAGTCGACTGGTTTGTGGAGCAGTCGACTGGAGCCTCTTTTCTAGCAACTCACTGCATTGTTTTATAGAGGATCAGTCAACTGGTCCCCGACATAGTCGACTGGGTCCTGTTTGCAATCAGATATTTTATATCCAGGCTGGACTTCAGTCGATTGGACCGTACCAGTCAACTGAACTTTTGTAACCCCAGTCGACTAGGCTTAGAAAACAGTTGACTGGATGGGGTCTCAAAACCCAACTTTCTGCTGGACCAACATCAGTCGACTGGGCACGAGGTGCAGTCGACTGGACTGCTGCTTTTCAAAAAAAGGTTGTTTTGTTTTCCACTGTGTGTGTTCTTCAAACTAAATTTTGGGAACGTTAATGAATTGGTTTAGCCTCGGTGGCGTGCCACGGGTTTCGGTTCTGCTATTGTCGGACTGAGCTATGACAAAGTCATTCCCAACAGAGCTAGCTCATCTCTAGAAAAGTTCCCTGAACAAATGTGGTGTATCTCAATCAAAACCACATCCTCTCCTCAGAAGAAGCCATCTTCATCTCAGAAAGGGGTGCCACCTTCTGTGCATAATTAGTTCACTCCTAGCAGCATTGTCCCCTGAAGAAATTTTTTTTCCTCAAACAAGTTCATTTTATCTTCAGTACAATCACTTACTCCATTGGCCCTCAAAAGAGTCATTTCATCCCTAGAAAATTCAGTTTTATCCCCAACAGGCTTATTGATTAGTACATCATCAGTTCTTCTGATCACGATTAGTCCAACTATAGATCTAATCCATGATAGCCACAGTAGTTCACTGTCGACTCGTCATCTCGATTCGTACATCGTCAGTTCTTCTGATCAAGGTTTGTCCAACTGTTGATCTAATCCACGACAGTCATAGTAGTTCACCGTCGACTCGTCATCTGAATTAGTACATCGTCAGTCCAATCCATGACAGTCACAGTAATTCACTGTCTACTCATCATCTTGATTAGTACATCGTTAGTCCAATCCATGACAGTCACAGTAGTTCACTGTCGACTCATCATCTCGATTCGTACATCGTTAGTTCTTCTGATCACGGTTAGTCAAAATGTTGATCTAATCCATTATAGTCATGATAGTTCACTGTCGACTCGTTATCACAATTAGTACATCATCACTTCTTCTAATCATGGTTAGTCAATTGTTGATCCAATCCATGACAGTCACAGTAGTTCACTATCTACTCGTCACCTCAATTAGTGCATCGTCAGTTCTTCTGATCACGGTTAGTCTAACCGTTGATCTAACACATGACAGTCATAGCAGTTCACTGTCTACTCATCATCTCAATTCGTGCATCGTTAGTTTATTAATCATCATTAGTTTACCATCACTCTCATTCAAATTGTGTTATGTTCATCGTTCTCAATTAAAATCTTGGGCTTCTATGTCAATTAAAGGGACCCGTGTCCGTCGCTTGACACCTCGGGCTTTTATGTCCGTCACTTGACATCTTAGGGATTTTGTGTCCGTCTCCTAATTTCCAGGGCTTCCATGTCTGTCAATTATCTGTCAAACTTCATCTCTGATTAATGTCCTCTGGGACCCCATATCCGATTATATTCAATTGCGAAGCACACTTCCCAAAATTTAGAAGTTTGCTCCAAGACCCAGAGTCTTTAAACCTTGGTGTCCCTATCCAGTCAATAACTGCATCACAGTCAGAAACACTAGCACGACACAAGCCCACTCAGAGTGGCACACCCCACAGTACCAGTTCATGCTAACATCAGAACACTAGACATTATAGGACCCAGGACACAATTTATATCACATTTATGAATTGCATATCATTCTCATAGCATAGCATCCGCATGTTCTGTTGTGCACTCGCATGTGTGGTTTTGTCCCTTGCTCACCCGAACTATGTCCCGGTCTGATTCCTCTTAGGATATGTAGGTAGCTCACGCAAAGCACGACCAGCACAAGCCTCAGCATCATGTTTTTCTATCACAGCATCTTTTGTAATGCTTTTATCCTAAATCTATAGCCTCCAAAAAGACCTATCTCTTTGAAGCTTTGGCACTCGCTTGCGAGGGATAAACTGTAAACACCCCATTTTGTCGGCTATCAGATTTAGGAGACCCATAGCTTGGTGGTTTACAATGATCGAAAAGGACTCAAAAAGGACTCTTAGAAGTTAGTTCTTTCTCTCAAAATACTCAGAAAGTGGTACAAATGACCAAAATGCCCTTGAAAGCTCAAATACTCCCAGATTTGGACCAAAAGTTCTAGAAACATGCTATGTCATAAGAAAAGGAAGAAAATGGGTTTTGAAGCAAAATCAAATGAAATCATCAGGACTTAGAGACCCCTAGAAGCCCCAGAAAGTCCCCGTTGACCGGTTTGACAAGGGTTTGACCAAGTTTGACCAGGGTTTGGCCGAAATCATCCAAAAATTGGTTGAAAGGTTCGAGATCATCCTAGATCATATGAAAAGAGCTAAAATGAGTTTTAAAAAAAATTGGACAAAAACGTTAGCTCCTAGGAGCTCCCAGAGATACCTAGAACTATCTATAGATCTCAAGTTTGGCCGATTTGACCTAAAAGTTGACTTTGAAATCGGAGCACCGTGTTATTTTTTAAACATTTTTTTATAGATACTATAGGTCAATTGCTTTCTAACGGCATATCGCACATAATTTCTGGATTTAGAACGGATTTATTATGAATTTTTGAAGGTGAAAAAAGCAATCAAATCGGCTTTTATCGCGAATACTGCAAAACTTTTCAAAGTGACCTAACTCCAAACTATTTTTCTATGTAAAGTAGACTCCATTGCCTTTTCAACGGTATATCACAATCTCAATTTAGAGTTTGTAAATTTTGGACAAAATAGGGCCTTTTTGCGAATACCAGAACCTCTGGGGGCCTAAACGTAATTTTTTGGGCATCTGAGGAGCAATGTCGTGGTGGCACTGGACCACTACCGCGGCAGCACATGGCCAGTGTCACGGCATTACTCAACCCTTGACGAATACATTTATGTAATTTATTTTGGGGGTCCAAATTGAATACGTGAAAGCCAAAATGACAGTTTCTTATTCACAGATGTTTGGGACCAATGGGAGCACTTTCTAAAGCCTAAACCCACTCCAAATTGGCCTATATAAACCCCTCTTTGATCTTCATTTTAGGGGGGTGTGGACACGCGGAATCGGACCACTGCTCTCTTTGTTCGAGATTGTTTTGAAATTGATTTGAATCAAAGAAAAGGAAAGGTCTGTTGAAAACAGATACAGAGTCGCCACTTGGTCTTTAAGGAACCAAGAAACCTAATTTTGACTCACCCAAGCGGATAAGGGTACCGGCCCTTCATAACCAAAGAACTTGGTTCGGGGTTTTGGTACGAGAGAGGAAGGAGCCTTTGTCGCGACTAAAACACCCTCAACTCGCCCCGCCTTTCGACGGGCCTCAATTAGCATCCAAATAATCATCTTATACTATGTATGGTTCGACAATTAATACTATGATAGTATATTACATTACATAAGAAACTTGAAAATGAAAGATCTAAAGATAAAATATCATTCATAAGATCTAAGTCAAATATCATACAATGCAAAGTGAAAGATCACACAAACAAACCTAGGAAAAATCGTCTATTCATATATCAAATAATCAAGACTTCCTAATCTAAAGGGGGACATGAATTGTTCTTGAAACAAATAAACAAAGAAATCAAGATATGCTTAGCAAGCTAGTGTGATGCATGTTTTTCTTTGAGAAAAGAAGACCTCTCAATCCCCGGGACGGATGAGAAAGGATGATTAGATCAAGGGGAAGCATGAACGTGTGATCGAGTTCATTCCTTATAATCTTCTTAGATTAAGAGTTACAAAAACCCAAATCTTGCATGAATGCAATGTATGTATCTAAAATGTGCAAAGGTTGTAGTGTGCTTTGTGTTCATGGCTTCCTAGAATGACTTAGAATTCTATAATGTGTATGAATGGATGAATGAAATCAACATAGGATATGTACAAATGTAGCATGAACTACCTCCTAAGATATGGGTTAATTTGGAATGCATATGAGCATCAAATCAAAGAATAAAAGTTGAAATGTGCTTGCTGTGAATAGTGGACAGACTGCATATGGCACTTTACAACATTATAATGGGAGGTCAAACGTGCCTAGAAAAATGTGAGAAAAATCTGAGATCATTCTTATTGTGTCTAGAAAATAACCCAAAAAGCCAAACATCAATAGCTATCACAGATTAAAAGAAAGAAATCAGAATGTACACATGACTCAGAAACAAAAACTGCACTGTTGACTGATTTTGTATGATTTTTCATAAATCAAAGAAAAGGTTTATGATGACCCATTATGTACTAAAAGTTTCCTAAGACACCCAAGTTTTATAAAAAAAATAGAAAAGATATATGTACAGTGATGAAAATGTCCAGAATAAGTGCAAGAAGTTGGGTGAACATTCTGTGAGAACAGAGGCAGATTATGAATATGAACTTCTCACATCCAAAACAAATACTTTCACATTTCTATAATTGATGGGAAAAATTGGGGACAAACTATGATGTCTTAGGAAGATTTTCCAAGTGGTTTCATCATCATAACTCAAGTATTTAATTCAAAACAAATCTTTGAATCTGAACAGCTCACTGTTTTGGATCATTATTGAAGAAAATGGATTTGGGTTTGAAATAGAGTTTGAGTTCTTGATTGGGGGTTTTGAAATAGATGTTCAAAGCATGAACTTAAACTCTTGAGATGACCATGTGACCACTTAGAACCTCATCCAACCTTGAATCATCAAAGAACCAATATTATTGGAGAGATTCATTTTTATTTTTTTGAACATAACTTCAATACATTCCAAGAATACCTTGGAAGTATTGAGGTTATGATCATCATCTATCAAACATGTTTTTGAGGTCAAGAGCTACTATCCATAAGGATTCACTCACCCCAAACTTCATGTCATCACTTAGATGATGATGAACTAGTAAGTAAATAAAAGAAAACAAAAAGAAATGGGGTAAGAAGAGATAAACAATAAATAAACAAGCAAATAGATGATGATCAATAGATGATATTCATGAAGCATGAACTTGTAGGTTGGTGTTTCACTCATATGTAATGACACTTAGACATGGAAGAAGCTTCCACTCTCTTGAATGCTCACTAAAATGGTGGTTGGGAGTATTGAATGTTGAAATAAATGGAAGTAATGAAGTAAAAAACAAAGTTAGAACTCACTTTTGTTTTGAAAATCAAAGAAGAATGCTTCTTTTCTCTCTACTCTAACCTTATCTCTACAACTTTTCTCTCCCACACTTTTCAAAACTTACATTTGACCCCCCTAAAATGAGGAGTAATGGGGTGTTTATATAGGCCAACTTGGGGTGGTTTTGGGGTTTTAAAAGTGTTCCCATTGGCTCCAAACATCTGAAATCATAAAACTATGTCGTTTTGGCTTTTAATTAATCAAAATGGGACCACAAAAATAATTACAAAAACTCACTGTTCTGGGGGAGAGTGCCGCGGCGGCACTGGGCCACTGCCGCGGCGGCAGTGGGCCAGTGCCGCGGCGGCACTGCTCCTCCCTTCGTCTGGATAATGCTGTTTAGGCCCCCTGATGTTCCGGTATTCGCGAAAAGGCCCTATTTCGTCCGAAATTCACAGAAAATGCGTATGAACTCCAAATTGAGGTTGTGATATACCGTTGGAAAGGTAATGGAGTCTACTTTACATAAAAAATAGTTCGGGGATAGGTCACTTTGAAAAGTTTTGCGGTATTCGCGATAAAAGCCGATTTGATCGCCTTTTTCGCCTTTGGAAATTCATAATAAATTCGTTTTAAATCCAGAAATTATGTGCGATATACCGTTGGAAAGCTATTGACCTCTAGTATCCATGAAAAATATTTAAAAAATTACTTCGGCACCCCGGTTCCAAAGTCAAATTCTGGTCAAACTGGTCAAACCTGGGATTCCCGGGAAGTTTTAGAAACCTCCGGGAGTTCCCGGGAGCTGGTGTTTTCGCTCGATTTTCTTTTGGAACTTGTTTTAACACTTTTCTCATGATTTAAAATGATTCTGGTGAATTTGGACGATTTCGGTCAAACTTGGTCAAACCTGGTCAAACCCTGGTCAAACCTTGGTCAAACCGGTCAACGGGGACTTTCCGGGAACTTCCGAGACTTCCGGGGGTCTCTAGGAGCTGACGATTTCATCCGATTTTTCTTAAAAACTCATTTTATCACTTTTCTTACGACGTAGCATGTTTTCAGAACTTTGGGACCAAATCTGGGAGTTTTCGGGCTTTCAGGGGCATTTTGGTCATTCTGAGCATTCTGAGAGATAGAGCTGACTTCTGAGAGTCCTTTTGAGTCTTTTACGATCATTGTGAACCACCAAGCTATGGGTCTCCTAAATCTGATAGCCGACAAAATGGGGTGTCTACAGTTTGCCCCTCTTTGGCATGAACTTGCGAGGCAACGCCAGTCGCAAGCGAGTGCCAAAGCTTTGAAGAGACAGGACTTTTTGGAGGCTATAGATTTAGGATAAAAACGTTGCAAAAGATGCAATGAAGAAAAAAAGAAAGATGCTGAGGTCAGTGCTGGTCGTGCTCTGCGTGAGCTACCTACGTATCCCAAGGGGAATCAGACCAGGACGTAGTTCAGGGCAAGGAACCGATCACACATGCACATACAAAACAATCATGCGGATGCTATGTTAAAAGAGTGATATGCAAATGTATGGATGTGATATGATTGTGTACATGAGTCCTATCATGCCTAGTGTTCTGATCCTAGTATGAGCAGGTGCTGTGGGGTATGCCACTCTGAGTGGGCTGGCGTTGTACTAGTGTTTACGACTGTGATGTGGTGGATGACTCGGATAAAGACATCAAGGTCTAGAAGACTCCGTGTCTAGGGGCAAACTTCTGGAAGTGCGCTTTGCGAGCGAATGTAATTGGGTGTGGGGTCTCAGAGGACTATGATCGAAGATGTCTTTTGGCAAATAACCGACGGACACAGGGGCTCCGGAAATTAAGAGACTGGCATAGAAGTTACGGGACGAATGTGAAATCCTGGGACGTCCTGTGATGAACATGGAGGCCCCAATGGTGTGATGAGAGCGATGGACCGACGATGTTTACATTGAGATGACGAGTCGACAACGGACTACTGACGGTGTATAAACCCGCTGAGGATTAATCTGAATCTGCTGGGGATGAAGCAATACTTTCTAGGATCTCTCTTCAACTGCTCCTTTTGATCGAATCTTTCGGGCCTGCCGGGGTCTCTGGGAGCTGGTATCTGTCTGCTTTTGTCCTTGGAGGATGATGCAGGGTTCACGGGGAATCTCTTTTGGTGCTCAATCCAAGAGAGCCTGTCAGGGCCTCTGGGAGCTGGTATCTGTCTGCTTTTGTCCTCGGAGGATGATGCAGGGTTCACGGGGAATCTCTTTTGGTGCTCAATCCAAGAGAGCCTGTCAGGGCCTCTGGGAGCTGGTATCTGTCTGCTTTTGTCCTCGGAGGATGATGCAGGGTTCACGGGGAATCTCTTTTGGTGCTCAATCCAAGAGAGCCTGTCAGGGCCTCTGGGAGCTGGTATCTGTCTGCTTTTGTCCTCGGAGGATGATGTAGGGTTCTCGGAGAATCTCTTTTGGCGCTCAATCCAAGGGGGGCCGGTCAGGGCCTCCGGGAGCTGAAGGATAATGTACTCTGTTAGGAAAAAGGAAATACGTCCTTTAAATGAGAGTCAAGGTATCATTCTATTTGTGATGAGGGATACGGAGATGGCCTGCGGCAGTTAAGGTTTTGATTTTGAAAGAGGAGAGTGATGGACTTATGTTGCTTTAGGATGAAAGAAGGTCATCAACAGCCACTCATGGACTTATGTTGCATGAAGAAAAATGAAAGATCAACAGCCACTCATGGACTTATGTTGCTAGGAGAAAGGAAGATCATCAACAGCCACTCATGGACTTATGTTGCATGAAGAAAAATGAAAGATCAACAGCCACTCATGGACTTATGTTGCTAGGAGAAAGGAAGATCATCAACAGCCACTCATGGACTTATGTTGCATGAACAAAGGAAGATCATCAACAGCCACTCATGGACTTATGTTGCATGAAGAAAGATCAACAGCCACTTATGGACTTATGTTGCTAGGAGAAAGGAAGATCATCAACAGCCACTCATGGACTTATGTTGCATGAACAAAGGAAGATCATCAACAGCCACTCATGGACTTATGTTGCATGAAGAAAGGAAGATCATCAACAGCCACTCATGGACTTATGTTGCATGAACGAGGAAAGATGATGAATCAACAGCCACTCATGGACTTATGTTGCTAGGAGAAATGAAGATCATCAACAGCCACTCATGGACTTATGTTGCATGAACGAAGAAAGATGATGGTCAACAGCCACTCATGGACTTATGTTGCACAGATGAAAGAAGATCATCAACAGCCACTCATGGACTTATGTTGCATGAACGAGGAAAGATGATGAATCAACAGCCACTCATGGACTTATGTTGCTAGGAGAAATGAAGATCATCAACAGCCACTCATGGACTTATGTTGCATGAACGAAGAAAGATGATGGTCAACAGCCACTCATGGACTTATGTTGCACAGATGAAAGAAGATCATCAACAGCCACTCATGGACTTATGTTGCATGAACGAGGAAAGATGATGAATCAACAGCCACTCATGGACTTATGTTGCTAGGAGAAATGAAGATCATCAACAGCCACTCATGGACTTATGTTGCATGAACGAAGAAAGATGATGGTCAACTTTCGACGGTTTGGAAAGGGATGAAATTTTCCCCAAGTTTGGACGCTTCTCATGCTGACGCCTTGACCGGTGTAGTAATGGTGTTTGGTACTCCTGCTTGTATTGGCATGCTCTTTATAACTAAATTTGAAAATTTTATTAGTCACTATTGACTTACACAATTGAGACTACAACAGACTCAAAAACTTGACAGACATTGACGCACGAGGACGACACATTTGACACCAAAATGAAACAAGGTCGACATGTCAAAACTTAATGTGCTTTTGTCATAAATGATGTACCATTTCTCTTTTGTGTTTACTTCTCTCCTTAACGTGGCATCACTTTGATGGTGAATCCTCCCTGCTGATCTAATCAATTTCTTTGCTTCTCTCAAGATGTGCTTTGAATTAGTGCCTTAGCTTATGGAATGAAAGACGCTCCATTTCCATCTGTTCAAGACAATGCTTGTGACTTGAAGGCTTATAGGGATTGGGTGGCAAACGAAGTTTGCCCCTAGTTTGAAGGGCATGAAGTGGGATCGACAGGCAAACGAGGTAAATGACCGAAGTTTGCCCCTAGTTTGGAGGAAGGTTCATTGGAGGTTTTGGGCAAACGAGGTAGGTGACCGAAGTTTGCCCCTTGTATGAAGGGTAGCTTAGTAAAAGTCAGGCAAACGAGGCGGGTAGCCGAAGTTTGCCCCTAGTGTGGAAGGTGATCTCTGGCTTGAGGCATGGACCGTGACTTTAATCTCTCAAATGCTCATAATTTTTGCCCAGGCACCAAGGAGGCGGCCTGGCGAGCTATTTTCTCTCTTTTGTTATTGCTCACCTTGGATTTAACTCTAATTTTTGCCTAGGCGTCCTTTCGGATTTTCGACCTAGCGAGCCATCCTTCTTTTTTTCTTTTTTTGAAAGTCTGCCTACGTACCCCCAAGTGGGGATCAAGTCCAACGTAGTTCGGGCATGGTTGGGAAGAAGCGGGTTGATTTTTGTGTAGGTGGGGTGACCGAACCGATGCGGTTGCCTACGTATCCCCGAGCGGGAATCAGGTCGAGCGTAGTTCAAGGCAAGGTCTTGAAAGAAATCGGTTTGATTATGATGGTGTCGACCGAACCGATGTGGTTGCCTACGTATCCCCGAGTGGGAATCAGGTCAAGCATAGTTCAAGGCAAGGTCTTGAAAGAAATCGGTTTGATTATGATGGTGTCGACCGAACCGATGTGGTTGCCTACGTATCCCCGAGTGGGAATCAGGTCGAGCGTAGTTCAAGGCAAGGTCTTGAAAGAAATCGATTTGATTATGATGGTGTCGACCGAACCGATGTGGTTGCCTACGTATCCCCGAGTGGGAATCAGGTCGAGCGTAGTTCAAGGCAAGGTCTTGAAAGAAATCGGTTTGATTATGATGGTGTCGACCGAACCGATGTGGTTGCCTACGTATCCCCGAGCGGGAATCAGGTCGAGCGTAGTTCAAGGCCAGGCTTGAAAGAAATTGATTGAGGGTTTTTCAAACCAATCGTAAAAGAAGTTCAAACTTAAGCCACTTATGGTAGCTTTGAATAAAATGATTCAGTTTCAATCTCCCTTTCTTTTCTTTTTCTTTTTCTTTTTGTTTTGTTTTGAGGATTGATCCTTTTCACTTTCACCTAGCCAGTCAATTTTGCTTTATTAATGTAGTCGATTCTTGTGAGATCTTTCAATCGCAATCTCATAATGTGCATGTCAGCTCTCGGAATTTATTTGTGGTCATTCCGTGCCTTTTGAAATGTGATCTTGGCACGTTCTTAAGATGTATCTTGAAGCGTATGATTCTCTCATTTGTTTCATCAAAAAAAATTTCTCTAACATTTTGACTGGCTAGGGTCAGATTTTGGAAATCAACACCTTTTTCAGCTCTAACTTTTGCCTAGGTGCCCTCTCGGGTTTTCAACCTAGCGAGCTCTTTTTTGTTCTTTTTCTTTGTTTTTTTTTTTTTTTTTTTTTTTTTGAAAGTGGAGATGAAACTCACTGAAATGTTTGGCTACCATCAAGGACCAAGTCCGCACAGGTTCGCATGGCTATCAATTGGGTTGGGCCCAAGGCTTTGAAATGATAGGAATGGTGGAAAGGGTGTTGGGCAAGCCCCAAGTCAATTCCAAGCATGTCTTTTCAAGATTGAGGCAAGAGAATCTTTAAATTCTTAAAGTAAGACTATTCAATTCCAGCTCTTCATCAGTGTCAGCGTGAAATCGATTTTAACCTTTCAGGATTCTTTTTGTTTTGTCGTAGAAAAATTATTACCAGAGTAATATCCATGGTAATTTGAAAAGTGACACTTCAGTCTAGTGATTCATGCATCTATGACTAGGCACATCAGATTAGGCAAAATGAGACTTCATTCCATCAGTAGAGAAGGATTACAGACTCGTTAACAACTCGGTGACAGACAGACTCGACCACAAGAATAAACATACAACAGACTCGACTAGACTCGACCTGGTCTCAAATGGAATGTCACAGTGACTCACTTATTCTTTCTATTTCTTTTTTTTTTTTTTTTTTTTTTTTTTTTTTTTTTTTTCTAAAGAGCATATTCATTTGGTTTTCTAGCAAGAGTCCCAAACACCGTCACTTCACCGGCACAGGTTCAACATTCATCGGCCTCAGTAAAGAGGATCATTCGAATAGAGGTAAGCCAGGGGCTTAGGTGACACGGGGATGAATGGGTGGTGGCTCAATGATGTTTTGGTCGATGAGGTCCTGGATATCATGGCGGAGACGTATGCACTGGTCAGTGTCATGGCCTGGGCCTTGGTGGTAGGCACACCATCTGGACAGGTCACAGTTAGGTGGTGGGAGATCGGCACGAGGCTGAAGGAGTTGGAGGTGTCCTTTTTTTAGCAGACGGCCTAAGGCTATGGAGGGGGAGATATCTAGTTTGGCAAAGGTACGGGGTTGCTTTTTCTGGTAAGGGCAACTAGTGGTTTGGTTGGAGGATTGGTATGGCCGATGAGGGTATGCCATGGGTTGGCTGCGCAGGGCGTTGACATCCGGGGAGTGTCGGGAGCATTTAGGCCTCTTGGACTGGTGTTGGGGTTCATCATTCTTGAACTTTTCTTCTATGATGGCATCCTCAATTCTGGTCCCCATTTCAAGCAGTTCTTTGCTAATGCTCCGTGCCATCTTCTCAAATCGACTCACCCTTAAACTCAACTGTTCAACAGTGGTTTGAAGCTTGTTCACTTTCTCTTCCAGAGCTTTGTAGGCCATTGGTGGATCGATGATGGTCTAGCCCTCGATTAAGATAGTGAATTCTGGGAGGTATAAAGGTGCGTTTACCCGGGGCTATGATTTTTCTGCAAATAGAAGTAAAAGTCCAAATTAGCGGAGGCGCGAAACACTTCTTATGGACTCCTGTCAGGGAGAGATGATCAGAGTTTTGAAGGATTTAATGATGCAAATCGAGGTTACAGTAAGTATACGACTTCTGTACAACGATTGAGATGGATGGGGATGATGATACGTATGTATTCGATGTGTAGAGACTGACATGTGTGAGACTGATAAGATGTGTGTGCAAACTGACATGAACTGTGTATGTATATGAGACAAGCATGCGGATGCAAGCCCTAATCTATATGATGCTCCTATTTTTAACAGATAGCAGCTAAACAAATAAGGTCCTAGGCATACAGAGTGTGCTAACCTTACTTTCCAGTGTGATCACCGAGGGATAACAGGGATTTTCGGGATGCTTCAGGAATTTTAGACCGAGTTTCTGGGAGAAATAGGGATTCGAAAGATTCGGAGAAATTTCTAGAAATCATTTGAGTTTCTAGGAGAAATAGGAATTTCTGGTTGATTTGGACTGAGCTTCTAGGAGAAACTGGTATTTTGGGCATTTTTGAGAAATGTGGATAGAGTTTCTTGGAGAAACAAGTACATCTGGGCATTTCTAGGTGATTTGGGCAGAGATGCTGGGATTTTTGGAGAATCCGAGAGATTTGGACAGAGCTTCTGGGAAAATAGGTATTTTGGGTATTTTTTTACGAAATTTGGATAGAGTTTCTGGGAGAAACTAGTATATCTGGGAAGATAGGACAAAGTTTTTGGAGGAATTGGCATATCTGGGAGATTTAGCCAGAGTTTCTGGGAAGAACTGGTTAATATGGTTATATCTAGGATATCTGGACAGAGTTTCTGGGAGAAACTGGTTAATATGGTTATATCTGGGATATCTGGACAGAGTTTCTGGAAGAAACTGGTTAAAATGGTGATAGTGATCATACTGTCTAGCAGGTTTTCATACTCCTATGACTTAGGACCAACAAACAAGGTTTGCGGTGTATATCTTTGTGAGCATGGAGCAGACATCTTTGTCATGGTGCCTAGGCAGGTCAACTCAATGTGATCACATGTGAGTGATTGCCTTGGGAATCATAAGAAAGAGGTTTCTGCCTCATGCCACATAAGAATCTACACCGCACAGGTAATCCCACCAGGGCATACAGCAGTTATATCACATTGTCCTATCTGAAAAGATAAATCAACAGCCCTATGAAAGGTTCTACAGGAATCTATATGCAAAGGCTGGGTTTAGTCAAAGAGGGTCCGTTGACGAGAGTTCCGATATACCGTCAGGGAGACAGTACGGAGGTTTTTACTCTTTTTGATATACCTTGGAAGGTACAGTATCAACGGTGACTTATGCCCTGGCACAGCAAGACCTGAACAATGTCAGCGCCGCGTTTCAGACACAGTCGGAGGGGGGAAATGCAAGAGTGCAATGCAGTGAACCAGACACAGTAAAAAGATGATTTTAAGGATGCTTCTTATGAGTCAAACCTCTGTATTATTTTGTTTTAAAATAAAAATCCCCAGCAGAGTCGCCAGATTGTGGACACGCGGAATCGGACCACTGCTCTCTTTGTTCGAGATTGTTTTGAAATTGATTTGAATCAAAGAAAAGGAAAGGTCTGTTGAAAACAGATACAGAGTCGCCACTTGGTCTTTAAGGAACCAAGAAACCTAATTTTGACTCACCCAAGCGGATAAGGGTACCGGCCCTTCATAACCAAAGAACTTGGTTCGGGGTTTTGGTACGAGAGAGGAAGGAGCCTTTGTCGCGACTAAAACACCCTCAACTCGCCCCGCCTTTCGACGGGCCTCAATTAGCATCCAAATAATCATCTTATACTATGTATGGTTCGACAATTAATACTATGATAGTATATTACATTACATAAGAAACTTGAAAATGAAAGATCTAAAGATAAAATATCATTCATAAGATCTAAGTCAAATATCATACAATGCAAAGTGAAAGATCACACAAACAAACCTAGGAAAAATCGTCTATTCATATATCAAATAATCAAGACTTCCTAATCTAAAGGGGGACATGAATTGTTCTTGAAACAAATAAACAAAGAAATCAAGATATGCTTAGCAAGCTAGTGTGATGCATGTTTTTCTTTGAGAAAAGAAGACCTCTCAATCCCCGGGACGGATGAGAAAGGATGATTAGATCAAGGGGAAGCATGAACGTGTGATCGAGTTCATTCCTTATAATCTTCTTAGATTAAGAGTTACAAAAACCCAAATCTTGCATGAATGCAATGTATGTATCTAAAATGTGCAAAGGTTGTAGTGTGCTTTGTGTTCATGGCTTCCTAGAATGACTTAGAATTCTATAATGTGTATGAATGGATGAATGAAATCAACATAGGATATGTACAAATGTAGCATGAACTACCTCCTAAGATATGGGTTAATTTGGAATGCATATGAGCATCAAATCAAAGAATAAAAGTTGAAATGTGCTTGCTGTGAATAGTGGACAGACTGCATATGGCACTTTACAACATTATAATGGGAGGTCAAACGTGCCTAGAAAAATGTGAGAAAATTCTGAGATCATTCTTATTGTGTCTAGAAAATAACCCAAAAAGCCAAACATCAATAGCTATCACAGATTAAAAGAAAGAAATCAGAATGTACACATGACTCAGAAACAAAAACTGCACTGTTGACTGATTTTGTATGATTTTTCATAAATCAAAGAAAAGGTTTATGATGACCCATTATGTACCAAAAGTTTCCTAAGACACCCAAGTTTTATAAAAAAAATAGAAAAGATATATGTACAGTGATGAAAATGTCCAGAATAAGTGCAAGAAGTTGGGTGAACATTCTGTGAGAACAGAGGCAGATTATGAATATGAACTTCTCACATCCAAAACAAATACTTTCACATTTCTATAATTGATGGGAAAAATTGGGGACAAACTATGATGTCTTAGCAAGATTTTCCAAGTGGTTTCATCATCATAACTCAAGTATTTAATTCAAAACAAATCTTTGAATCTGAACAGCTCACTGTTTTGGATCATTATTGAAGAAAATGGATTTGGGTTTGAAATAGAGTTTGAGTTCTTGATTGGGGGTTTTGAAATAGATGTTCAAAGCATGAACTTAAACTCTAGAGATGACCATGTGACCACTTAGAACCTCATCCAACCTTGAATCATCAAAGAACCAATATTATTGGAGAGATTCATTTTTATTTTTTTGAACATAACTTCAATACATTCCAAGAATACCTTGGAAGTATTGAGGTTATGATCATCATCTATCAAACATGTTTTTGAGGTCAAGAGCTACTATCCATAAGGATTCACTCACCCCAAACTTCATGTCATCACTTAGATGATGATGAACTAGTAAGTAAATAAAAGAAAACAAAAAGAAATGGGGTAAGAAGAGATAAACAATAAATAAACAAGCAAATAGATGATGATCAATAGATGATATTCATGAAGCATGAACTTGTAGGTTGGTGTTTCACTCATATGTAATGACACTTAGACATGGAAGAAGCTTCCACTCTCTTGAATGCTCACTAAAATGGTGGTTGGGAGTATTGAATGTTGAAATAAATGGAAGTAATGAAGTAAAAAACAAAGTTAGAACTCACTTTTGTTTTGAAAATCAAAGAAGAATGCTTCTTTTCTCTCTACTCTAACCTTATCTCTACAACTTTTCTCTCCCACACTTTTCAAAACTTACATTTGACCCCCCTAAAATGAGGAGTAATGGGGTGTTTATATAGGCCAACTTGGGGTGGTTTTGGGGTTTTAAAAGTGTTCCCATTGGCTCCAAACATCTGAAATCATAAAACTATGTCGTTTTGGCTTTTAATTAATCAAAATGGGACCACAAAAATAATTACAAAAACTCACTGTTCTGAGGGAGAGTGCCGCGGCGGCACTGGGCCACTGCCGCGGCGGCAGTGGGCCAGTGCCGCGGCGGCACTGCTCCTCCCTTCGTCTGGATAATGCTGTTTAGGCCCCCTGATGTTCCGGTATTCGCGAAAAGGCCCTATTTCGTCCGAAATTCACAGAAAATGCGTATGAACTCCAAATTGAGGTTGTGATATACCGTTGGAAAGGTAATGGAGTCTACTTTACATAAAAAATAGTTCGGGGATAGGTCACTTTGAAAAGTTTTGCGGTATTCGCGATAAAAGCCGATTTGATCGCCTTTTTCGCCTTTGGAAATTCATAATAAATTCGTTTTAAATCCAGAAATTATGTGCGATATACCGTTGGAAAGCTATTGACCTCTAGTATCCATGAAAAATATTTAAAAAATTACTTCGGCACCCCGGTTCCAAAGTCAAATTCTGGTCAAACTGGTCAAACCTGGGATTCCCGGGAAGTTTTAGAAACCTCCGGGAGTTCCCGGGAGCTGGTGTTTTCGCTCGATTTTCTTTTGGAACTTGTTTTAACACTTTTCTCATGATTTAAAATGATTCTGGTGAATTTGGACGATTTCGGTCAAACTTGGTCAAACCTGGTCAAACCCTGGTCAAACCTTGGTCAAACCGGTCAACGGGGACTTTCCGGGAACTTCCGAGACTTTCGGGGGTCTCTAGGAGCTGACGATTTCATCCGATTTTTCTTAAAAAACTCATTTTATCACTTTTCTTACGACGTAGCATGTTTTCAGAACTTTGGGACCAAATCTGGGAGTTTTCGGGCTTTCAGGGGCATTTTGGTCATTCTGAGCATTCTGAGAGATAGAGCTGACTTCTGAGAGTCCTTTTGAGTCTTTTACGATCATTGTGAACCACCAAGCTATGGGTCTCCTAAATCTGATAGCCGACAAAATGGGGTGTCTACAGGGGGCCAAGTGCAAAGTTATAGAAAGTTGTAGAGAGAAAGAGAGATAGAGTTAGAATTAGAAGTGAGAAAGGAGCTTCCTCCTACTATTTTTATATAAGAAAGTGAGTTCTAATCTTGTTTTCTCCCATTACCTCTCTTATACTTCACATTTAAATCCTCCCCAATCATAAATTTTCAGCAATCTTGAGTGAGGAATCTACTTCCATGTCCAAATGTCACCACCAATGAGTGAAACAGCAAGCTACAAGTCCAATATCTCAATGATTATAAACTATTGATTGCTATTTACTTGCTTGTTTGTATATATTCATCTCTTCTTACATCATTTATTTTTATTTTTCTTTGATTACTTACATGTTTATCATCATCTAGATGACATGTTGTTTGAGGAAAGTGAATCCTTATGGATAGTAGCTCTTGACCTCAAAGACATGTTTGATGGATGATGATTCTAACTTCAATGCATTCTCATGTATTCTTGAAGTCATAGTCTCAAACAAAACTATGTTTGTGCACGTAATATTGGGAATTCTTGATGATGAGTTTGATGTTGGTTTACTAAGTAGTTATAATCTTCTTTGAGCACCGGAAATCCCCTCTAAAATCCCAACATATGGATTCCAAGAAACAAACCTTGTTTTCTCAAAATCTTCAAAACAGTGAGTTCTTCAACTTTAAAATGTCATTCTGAGTTCAATACTCAATGGATGATTGCAAGACCACTTGAAAAGTCTCCATAACTCATTAGAGAACACCCATGATTTTTGGTTTGATTTAAAAACACTTGGAAGGGTTCCATTTTAACCCAAACATTACTTCCAGACATTCTGTTTTCTCTGTCACAGCAGCTTGGTTGAATTTTAACTTGTTTTCCAGAAATCTTTTACAAAGAGAGTGGTCCCAACTCATTTTTTCCTTGACCTTCAGTGTCTTAGGACACTTTTTGTGTGATATGGATCTCCAAATGTTTTGTTTTCATTTTCAAAGAGGTTTCTACATTTCAGTCGATAGTACAAACTTTGTTTCTAAGTAACCTCTCTTATTTATATGATTTCTCTCAATCTGTAACTTCAATAGTGATTTGGCTTTTTGACACGTGTTCTAGACACAATAAGGGTGATCCCCATAAAAAATCATGAATTAAAAATATTTCTAACCTCACTTTCCCATTTTTACAAAATCAACTCACTATTCTGTCAACTATTCACAGTAAGCATGTTTTACTTTCATTCTTTGATTGGATGTTTACATGCATTCCAAATTAACCCATCCCTTAGAAAGTTGTTCATACCACATTTGTAGATATCTTACAATAGCATTCTTCAATCATTCATGGATATTCTAGAATTCTAAATGACTTTAGAAAATTCATGAACAAAAACACACTACTACTTTGCACATGTTAGGATCATGCATTGCATCCATGCAAGATTTGGAGTTTTTGTGACTCCCAATCCAATAAGATTATAAGGAATGAACTTGATCATATGTTCATGCTTCCCTGATCCAATCTTTCTTTCTCATCCATCCCGGGGATTGAGAGATCTTCTTTTCTCAAGATTAACATGCATCATACTAGCTTGCTAAGCATATTTTTGTTTACTTTAATTATTTGTTTCAAGAACAATCCATGTCCCCCTTTAGATTAGGAAAACTTGATTACTTGATATGTGATTAGAGGGTTTTTCCTAGGTTTGTTTGTGTGACCTTTCACTTTTGTATTGTGTGATATTTGGCTTAGATCTTATGAATGATATCTTATCTTTTGATCTTCCATTTCAAGATTCTTGTGTGATGTAATATACTATCATAGTATTAATTATCGAACTAAACATAGTATAAGATGATTATTTGGATGCTAATCATGAGGCCCGTTAGAGACAGGGCGAGTTGAGGGTGTTTTAGTCGTGACAAAGGCTCCTTTCTCTCTTGTACCCAAAACCCTAGCCAAGTTCTTTGGTTATGAAGGGACTGTGCCCTTTATCGATTTGGATGAGTCAAAATTAGGTTTCATGGTTCCTTAAAGACCAAGTGGTGACTCTGTATCTGTTTTCAATAGACCTTTCTTTCTTTTCTTAAAATAATTTCAAAACAAGGAAAATCAATTCTGAAACCCCAGAAAAGAATGCGGGGTGTGGGCTCCCAGAGGCTGCGTGTCCACAACATATCACTTGAAGGGTCGTGGTTATGGGATACATTTTTTATCTATACTTTCCAAGTTCCATCGACCTTTTTTCCCCCCAAATTTCAAAAAGACAATTTATAAGCCGAGATGCCTTTACCTTTTTTCGTTGATCTATTAGAACACCATTACCACGATACTTTCCACCTCTATCAGAACAAATAATAACATAACAATCCTTTTTAGATTTTCTAATAGTTGTGGCATAACCTTGTATAACTGCCACATTACGAATACTGCCAAGGAGCTTATTCTGATTTGAAAAATTTTCTACTGATAATGAAAGTAATTTGTCAAGGCCAATAGTATCTAAATCATTCATTTTACCCATTTCTTTGAACAATTTATCACCTACTACATTGACTGATCACGTCAGAATCAAGATATAAAAGTATGCTTTACTTTCTAAGATTTATAGTGCGGAAGTAAAGGTCGAACCCACATGGATTGATTACTTTTGTCCTTCAATTAAGAAAACCTAAATCTATTTAGTTATAGAAAATGGAAGTTTAATTGGTTGTTGATTTAATTCCTACTATTAACTAAACTATGAAATTAAACTATAGAATTATGGAAGTAAATTCTAAAATTAAACTAAGTAAATGAATACAAAATTGAAGATTGTTTTAATATGTGTAGATGGGATCTTGGATTAAAAATCCACCACTATGCATCGGGGGTCTTAAACTTTCGTACTTTAAGTTTTATGATTGAATAGTTACGATCTATCGTAGCTACAAGCCCAATAGTATCAACAAGAGAATATTTCTAGTTTAAACTAAGCATAACTTATCTTCGGTTCACATGAATTATCTACCTATAACTAGGGTGTAGCATGACTCATCTTTCCGAAGCATGAATTATAAAAGATATAAACATCGCAATCACATAAGCACTACTGCATGAAATATTCCTATTAATCACAAAAATCAAGGAATCTTGGGTTCAATAAACATAAAAAATAATCTAAGACAAGAATAAATCCAAAATACTCTTGATTATTGTCATTAAAAATCTGCTAATATATAAAAAAAATCCTCAAGCATACAATTACTATCCAATTACAAAAAATTCTAAAGTAAGAAAGCAAGAAATCCCCCTTTACATAGCTAGGGTTTCATTGAAACCTTAGAAAAGAAGTTTAGTTGCGCATAAGTGATGAAAACATTGAGATGAAGTTGTTTGTAGCCATCAGAAACCTTCAAACTAGATCTTCTTCTTCTCTTGCCTCCCAAGTTGTATGAAAGGATGTGTAATACTGTATGTAACCCTCCAATTGCTTTTAAATGAGCTTTATATAGTTGTAGAAGTATCAGGAGAGCTTTTATAAATCTACTTCGACTAAAACTGCTATAATTCACTTTCTGGACGTAATTAGGAAATTATGTTCGTGTAGGGGTCTTCAGCACTCAAAACTACGCGTTTTCACTTTTTTTGTATAGATCACACACGTGGGTCGCGCGAGCGCGATTTTAGGAGGTCGCGCGAGCAGGCCGAGCGAGCCATATGCTAGATTGTAGCGAGAGCGGGCCGCTCGCATGAGGTGGCTTTTTTCAGGTTCTTTCTTTATGTTTTTTCTCCTGAATAAGCCTGGAACTCTTGCTTTCTTCTAAATCCCGGCAGAAAAATGGAAAATAAAGTAAAAATACAGAAAAACAGGATAAAAAGTGCTAACAAATGTGAATTAAGGCATGTAATTAGGACTTGTTTTCTCTAGATCACACCCCCAAACCTACATTTTGCTAGTCCTCAGGCAAAAAGAACAGAAAATAAAACTACTAATAAAAATAAAATTCCTACTCCATTTTCGCATGGATCACGATTGCACTTAGCATGTTCAACAAGCCTTTTAAACCTCTAAGTGTCCCTTGTCGGACGAGTGAAGTCTCGTGAGGGTTCTCGTCAACAAGTCACCCACAACCATCTTTATTAACTTTTTTTTAAGAAAAATTTATTTAAAATTTCAATATCTCAACATTCGCATCATTCCTTGATTAAACCGAATCTCAAGTAAAACTTTAAATCATCGAGAGTAATATAATCGTAGGTCCATCTAAATCATGACATTAATCTGAAAACATATATCGAGAGAATCAATAGAATATATCAAAGACCCCCATGTGTATGAATGGTAATCACGCGGATACATGATGATTATGAACTCGGAAGAGAACTCGGATAACTATCTAGCGACGCTTCAACTACAAATCTCATTTTGTTAATCACACTCTAAAGTAAAATCTCTCATAAATAGGTGTAATCACTCGGATATATGCGAGGGAGATAATCATTTATAAAGCAAATAGATCTCGTATATGACACAAAATAACGTATGACACGACAGAAAAAAGTCTCACGAATAGATATTGATCGTCAAGTAAATATCATCAATACCATAGTTTTGTTCCCTTTTTCTATCGCTTCCATATTCAAATCACATTTCCTTAGGATCAAATAGGACTTTAACACGGGTTGTAATGTCGGTCAAGGGTTATAGCTAAGAAAAGAATGGTAAAAGGGTTTTAAAAAAATCCTTAAGTAGCTATGAATAGCCTTACCGTATAACACAAGGGCTTTACTACAACGACTATTTATTTCTTCTACTACTACTTCATATTTTTTTTCCTTCTTTTTCCTTTCTTTTTTCTTTTGTTTTTTTCAAACTTTTTCGAATATATACCTTCTTTTGTTTCTTTTTTTTAATGCTTTTTTTTATCACTTCTCCTTTTTATTTTTTTAATACTACTCAATACTTTACCTTTTACTAGTCGTGTATTAGCCCAATTTCTTTATGAAAAATCATTCTCAAATCACTCTTAGACATAGGTTAGGTAAAAAAAAATTGTAGCGGCAAACTCCATATTGGAGTGGATAGGATAATAGGCGAACAAAGAAATGGCTTATTTAAAAGGCTCAAGGGGTTAACGATGGGTATAAAATTATTAAGTGGGTAGGTCAAAGGCCGAAAAGAGTTATATAGAAGGGTGGCCTAACATCATTTCCTAAAGTCACATGATTCTTTAATGTTATGATACCAAGGGAGATATATTTCTATTCAAATAAACATGGTAATTACAATACTAACTTGACTTTCAATCAAAATATAGAACTACTGAGACTAATCAACGAGATATTGTGCTTTGTCAAAGAGATTCGATAAAGTAATTTTAAAACCCTCAACAAAGATGAAAAGCTCTAAAGCTCACTGGGTTTAGTCTCCACACTATTGCTATCTAGAAATCCAAGCTATATTATAATTCAATATCAACGTGCATCCATTGACTACGTGTTGTGCAAATATAAATATGCAAGTTTAAGATATGCAACAATGATTCCAACGATATATGCTTTCACGACATACCTTCATAAATTTAGTAGACATTGGATTACATACTCTCTTAACCTCGAGTTTCACATAAATCTAGTTAAACAAGAAAGAACTGAATGTTGAATATTATTAAGAAAATGTACTTTTTTTATTATTACTACTACTAGAATTATGTTTTTTTTACAACGAATGAAAGGAATACCGAATAAACGAATGAATAAACGAAATGAAAACAAATGAAACTACTAAAACTAAAACTTTTAAGACTATTAACAACTGCAAACAAATTAAACAAAAATAAAAGACTACTCCTAAAATAAAAAAAATCCATAATACTCCCCCAAACCTAGTCACCGCATGTCCCTATGCAGGTGGGAACATGATAATGACATGGATAAATGCCATGGTGAAGACAACTAGCACGTCTACTCCGCGGAAAGCATCTGATGGAGGTGGTACGTCAGCGCATATATACTAGTCAATCAACTCCCACTCTGGATGCTCAGTTGGATCAAACAGCGGCTCTATCTCTTCATTCTTATCCTCAGTGATACCAAGCCCCAAATCTACCTCATCATCCTTAGTAACGGCATAAGGTGCTAAAATAGAGGTTATTTCCTCACGAGACCAATCAGTATGCCCCAGACGTTGTCGAACAACGTCCAGCACGTAATTTGGTAAATCTCTATAAGGTTAGAAAACCTCAGGTGTAGGGACAATGGTCACAATAGGCTCAACTAAAAGAATGACATCTAGACTCGAGATAACTCCATCATCATCCTCAGCCTCATCGTCTTTGATTGAGTACTCGGCCGAATCCAATGAAGAATAAGACTTCAAAGAAGTCGGAGGGGAACCATAAGGACCATCAATAGCAGTGGGGTCATCGCCAAAGAGATCGTCCTCGTCGTTTGAAGAATCGAAACAAACATGAGTGGGGACATGAGGATGACGACTGCACCAACCGAGGCGACCAACTGGACCGTAGGGCTTAGCTACCCTAAGACTCGACGAGGTATCATCGGTGGATGAACTAGAGTAAGAATGATGACTCGACCCACTAAAATACCTATCGGGTGAAGACGGAGGAGATAGAGGATGGCTCATTGTACTAGTCGTGAAAGTATGGATCAAGGGTAGAGGTAAGCTGTATGGATTGTTGAAACTATAAACCTGAAAAATAAATCACAACTGAAAGTTCATTATTAATAATTGGTTATTGAGATTATGCACTACAAATGAGTATAAAGTTGTAACTTATGCGACTTAATTTGAATACCAATGCAATTTCGGCATCACTTCTTCCAAACCTAAGCCTAAGAGATTCCTGTATAGTGCAATGGGGTAGGATTTGCCCTTGATTAATAATTTCTATTAAGGTTTCACAAGTTAATAGTTCAAAGCATTACGTAAATAACTATGGATGTGGAAGCATAACCAATAAGCAGTAACGTTAACTGTGCGACTAATATAAGTTTTAGGAATATAATCATACCACAAAGAAACTGAAAGAAACAAACAGGCGACAAAATAATAATTACAGTCCAAAGAAGAAAAATGTAAAGAACGACTAAAAATAAACTAATCGGTCGAAGTCGGGTACATCAGAGTCCTAAAAACAAAAACAAAAACAAATGAAAATGAAAATAAAACATAAAATCATAAAAGAATCTACATGCCCAGTGTCTAATAATGTCTATACCCAACCCACCAAATACAAGAAAAGAAAAAATAAATGTCTGACACCCAACCATACCCACCCTAATCATCATCGCCCTTAACCAAAACCAGCTCCAACCCAGACCCACCCTGGCCATCTCCATCACCATCAATATAACTCCTAACCTCATCATCACCTCCCTTGTCACCTCTCTCAGCAGTCTCCTCCTCCTCACCAGCCACCTCGGCACCTGGCTGTGTCAGTCATGGAAATGCAGACTGGGCCGCCTCTCCCTGGGCTAAGATGTGCTCCAGCTGATCGAGATGTGCTAGTTGGAAATACCCTCGCATATAGGACTGAAGCCTGAGAATCGCGCCACAGAAGGTGAAACGTCGTCATAGGCCTAAGAATAATGTGTATCCTCCGGTGGAGGTGGACGTTGTGCCTCTCACTCCCATCGCGCCTAGGCCTGATCCCTGGCCCTCCTAACCTCCATATCTAAGCAATCCAGGCTCAACTTCCAATCTACGAAAGCGAACTCTGGGATACATCTATCTAAGGGCTCATCGGTAGGTATCGAAAAGGCTTTGAACCGAAAGATCGCAGTGGTGGATTTCTTTGGTGCGCTCTTGTTCGTGGCCGAGGGGGTAAATGTTTCATTTAAAGACATGGTCAACAAACCATATTTGGCGGTGCATGTGAGATCTATGTATGGTTTTCCCCAAACCAGTGTGGTCGCTGTACATATCCTTGGTGATGTGGGTAAAAATGTGTAATTTAGATAGAACGTTAAGTTTTGGGACCTGGTAGGAGTGGGAGGGAAGCTGAAGGGCGTCGGCGATGTTATCGGGGTTGATTGTGATGGTGTGGCCGTCTCGGGTGGTGCTAAGATAGGCGTGTTGGCTCAGGGATGCTTTGTGGTATCTAAGGTTTTGATAAAATAGGCGTACGAGGCGGGGATAGCTAATTAGGTCAGGGTTGCAGAAAAAGAGCGATGGGGCCAGTTTTTGGGCAGTTCAGGTGTTATGGCCCTACCTTGCATCAACATCAGACGCAAAAAAGTCAGTATTGATGGCTGTCTCGTAATTGAGACCTCGGTTTGCATACTTGAGCGATAGGTCATTAAGGTTAGGGTCATTTGGAGGAGGGTCGGACTGTTTTTCTTTTCCTTTAGATTTCTTTTGCGGTGGTTGGGAACTGGAGGCAAATTAGGCTGTTTGTTTGGTCATTGTTTAGGAGAGTGTGAGGATAAAAGAGAAAAGTTGAAAATGTCCACTTTATAATTGGCTAAGCCTAGAAAAAGAAAAGGTGAAGGGATCGGGGAGAGGGAAAGGAAGGGTCACCTGTAAAGAAAGAAATCCCGGCAAGGGATACAATCAATATAACATCAACATTTCAAATAAAATGGGGTTGAAGAGGGAACACCCAGTAACTATGAGAAGAGACTGCCCCTTTCCCACTCATCATCCCAACAAGGGCACACACATTGCGGCAAGTCACGGGGTACTACCCGCGTGTTTAGAAACATTGTAAATAATTCTAAGAGTATCGTATATGTCAAATTTAATTGAACTCAGAGTAGAAGTGCATGAAGAAGGTAGGTTGTGGAATTGAGGTGATGTCGATTTTATTTTAAAATTGAACCATATATATAGGTAATAGGAGTTTAAAAGTTCATATTCAAATGTGATATTACTACCGACATAACTATTAATGAGCCACTACGATTAGAAATGTAATTTTGCATGGAATTCAATTGAAACTCGAAAGTTTATACATGTAAAATATCGTTGATCTAAACTTGTTCATGGAATTTCAAGAATTAGATTGTAAAAGTACCTTACTAAATAGACTTGTAGTGTTTATAGGTTGGAACGTTTATTGACTATGAACTCAACTAACCCAATTTCGTACGGGGTCATGAATTAATGCTATCGCAACTTAGTTTCTAAATTCAATCTTAGAATTTTAAGGTTATCGTGAAATCATAATGAACTTTGTATAAGAGCAATTTCTATCAAGTTTAATTTTACGATTTAAGTTTAGGTTACGACCATGATTTCGAATGAACACAACCACAACTTCAAAAATTAATATCCACATGTGCATAAAAAATGTAGTTAAAGTTGTATAATCCTAAGTACGATTAAGGCTTGTGGATTAAGTCAATGGAGTAAATTCGGGTTGGTGTGTGGTTTATTCAACTAATGTGTGAAGATAAGTTTTAGTCAAATGTTGAGTCGGACTTAATGACATGAATATAGTTCGGTCTGTTGAACACATTTAGTCCAAATCAACCAGTGGGTTGAACTTAAAAGTCTGGTTTGAATTCATATGTGCCTACTTGGTTAACTTACTACGTTATAATTTAAAACATGTTCGTAATTTCAAATTGGACTTGAAATGTGTATGTGTGGATTGAATTTGAATCCAGGGACTTAGAAGATTGGGCAACTACGATTGCATCAACAATTATTCAAATATGGTCAAGATTTTGAATAAAACATAAAACAAGTTAAGAAAATACTTCTCAAATATAAGGGTGACAGCAAATTTATCACGATTCCAGTCCCAGCATGTATAACAGACATGATTCAAACCTATTTGAGAGCTTGAGAGCGGGGATCAAGGTTTGAATTAAGTCTGTGTTTGTACACTTAGATATGTGTATAGCTATATGGAATAAGATATGTGCATCTGTCTTGCATCTATCTATGCATAAAGACACACATAAATATTCATCTCTTTCTAACTAAATCTATATGCATCTAAGTATATGAAAATCTATATATATACCTACATATATAGATATATAAAGTCCCAAATTTCAGACCCTGAATTAGTGTGTGTGAACATACATGTAGTAAGGTTGGGGATCTCATAAATTTTGTGTGTGTATACCTAGATATATTTATAAACAGATATATATATGCATAGAAATCCCCAAATGCAAACCCTAAACAGTGTATAGATATATACACACATATATATATAATTCCATGTGTGAAGCTGGTCGTGTATAGATATATACACATATATATTTATTTAAATATATAAACTGTAGAGAGGGTAGTTTAATCATAATTAAGGTTAGGGTTTTGCAATTTGGGGTACACAAAATATATGCTTAGGTATATATAATGCGTCGTTGTAGTTAGGAACCCATGTGTGTTTGAACAAATAGGTTTCTGTCTATACATTTATATCGATTCATGGATAGATATATGTATATACCTGAATGTAGAGAGAGGAGAGAAGAAAGTTCTGAGCGATGTATGTGGCGACGATGGTGGCAATTGGCAGCGACGTGTAGTGGTGGCGGGCCAACGGTGGTTGGCGGTGATATGGTGGTGGGGTGGAGGTTGTATGGTGGTAAGGTGGAGGCTGTATGGTGGTATGGTGGAGGTTGAGAGAGAGAGAGAGACAGAGACAGACATAGAGGATTATCACGAGAGAAAGAAAAAGAGAATTCTGAAAAAATTAGGGCTTGAAAGCCCTATTTATAGGCGGAGGGGGACCTCACACGAGCAGACCGCACGAGCAACCTTCGCTCGCACGGGTCCCTCCACGAAATAAAGATGAGGTCTTGTTTTCTAAGTTAATGAAAAATTTTCCAAGTCAAAAAACTTGCTCCAGCGGGCCGCTCGAGCGACGACCTCGCGCGCGCGATCTTAGGTGCGAGTTAGAACTGAGAGCTCCTATAATAAAATTTCAAAACATTTTCTAAGGCATACAATCGCGCGAGTGGGCCGCTCGAGCGTTACCCTCACATGCGCTAAATCAAGCGCGATGTGATGCTGAGGGCATATATAAGAAAGTGTGGAAATTTTTGTCTAAGGCACAAACTCGAGCGAGCGGGCCACACGATCGACCTGTCACGGAAGCGAGCCGCGCGCGTGAGAGGCCAATTTTTCTCTTTTTTCACTTATATTCTTTTATAGGAGTTTAAATGATCAGAATATCGTCTGGTGGGTATTTAGAAACTCAAACACTGGCAAAAAAACTCCTAAAAAGTGTACAAAATTAAAGAAAAACTCTATAAAAGCTTGGGTTGCATCCAAATAAGCGCTAAGTTTTACGTCGTTAGCTCGACCGATGCAAGTGCTCAGTCGAAATAGATCGGATCTACCATATCTATGGATTCAATTTCTCTTTCATCTGTCTCTTCAGACCGGTACAGCTTAAGTCGTTGGCCATTTACCTTAAAAGGTGTTCCGCCATTTATATCTTGTATTTCGATCGCTCCATTTAGAAACACTTGCATTATTACGAATAGACCGTCCCATCGGGAACGTAGCTTACCCGGGAATAACTTCAATTTCGAATTAAATAACCATATGCACTGTCTAACCTAGAAATTTTTCTGTACGATCATTTTGTCATGAAAAGCTTTCGATCGTTCTTGGTATATCTTTGCGTTCTCATACGCCTCTTTTCTTAATTCATTTAATTCTTGTATTTGAAGTTTACGGTGGCATCCCACCGATTTTATATCTTAGTTAAGCGACTTTATGGTAAGTGGCACACTTTTCCAAAGACAAATCGGTATGGAGGCATTTCGATAGGAGTTTTATAAGCTGTTCGATATGCCCAAAGCGCATCGCTCAGTCTTTGCGACCAATCTTTGCGATCTGGATGTACCATTTTTTCTAGTATACTTTTTACTTCTCTATTTGAAACTTCAACTTGGCCTTGCGTTTGAGGATGGTACGCGGTTCCTACCTTATGAGTGACAGAATTGAACGAGGTCCTCAAAGTGACGATTACAGAAGTATTTTCCCCCATCAATTATAATAGCTTGTGGCATACCGAAACGACAGAATATATCAATTTTAATAAAAGAAACCACAACTTTATAGTCGTTGGTTCTCGTCACCACTACCTCTACCCACTTAGAAACATAGTCAACCGCGACTAGTATGTACTCGAAATCGAAGGATGACGGAAATGGACCCATCCCATACGTCAAATATTTCAATAATAAGGATCGGAGTAAGAGGCATCGCATCGCATCGCGACGAGACATATTACATGTTTGTTGGCAACATACATACTTCTGACAGAATTTATATGCGTCCTTAAACAGGATTGGCCAATATAAGCCACTTTGGAGACTTTAGCAGTCGTACGACGGCCACCAAAGTGACCTCCGCATTCTAAAGAGTGACAAAAGTTTAAAATAGAGTTGAACTCATTCTCCGAAACACAACATCATATGATTTGATCAGAACAGTCTTTGAATAGAAGTGGGTTGTCCCAATAATAATGTTTAATTTGTGAAAAGAAATAATCTTTATCTTGGGCAGACAAAGTATGGCTAAAAAGTTGACAATGTCGCTGAACCACGAACGTTTCATGGCGGACAGATCAAATAATTGTTCATTCGAAAACGAATATTGGAGAGGGGTAGTATCGTTAGACTCGACAAAGATTCGTGATAGTTAATCGGTGACAACATTTTCACAACCCTTTTTATCTCTTATTTCGTAATTAAACTCCTGAAGGAGTAAGATCCAAGGAATTAGATGAGGTTTAGTTTCTTTCTTATTCAAAAGATGACGTAGTGCGGCGTGATCGGTATAAACAATAACCTTTGACCCTAATAAATATGAATGGAATTTGTCAAGGGCGAACACGACTACAAGCAATTCTTTTTTAGTAGTCGTATAATTTACTTGCGCGTCATTAAGGGTTTTACTCGCATAATATATCACATGAGGAACTTTAATAACTTTTTGTCCTAACACAGCTCCAACGGCATAATCAGAAGCATCGCACATTAGTTCCAACAGAAGTGACCAATCAGGGGATTGGTTCACCGGAGCCGTGGAAAGTAGAGATCTTAACGTTTCAAATGTCCTAAGACATTCATTATCAAAGACGAACGGGACATCCTTGGCGAGCATATTGCACAAGGGTCTTGAAATTTTGCTAAAATCTTTGATAAACCTACGGTAAAATCCGGCATGACCGAGAAATGAACGAATTTGACGAATGGAAGACGGCGGTGGAAGTTTGTCAATTAATTCAATTTTTGCTTTATCGACCTCTATACCCCGTTTTGATACAACATAACCCAACACTATTCCTTCTTGAACCATAAAATTGCTTTTCTCCCAACTCAAAACCAAATTCACTTCTCCGGCAATAGCTCCAAAAATTGATCTTGTCAGAATCAAGATATAAAAGTATGCTTTACTTTCTAAGATTTGTAGTGCAGAAGTAAAGGTCGAACCCACAGGGATTGATTACTTTTGTCCTTCAATTAAAAAAACCTAAATCTATTTAGTTATAGAAAGCGGAAGTTTGATTGGTTGTTGATTTAATTATACTATTAACCAAACTATGAAATTAAACTATAGAATTATACAAGTACTATTCTAAAATTAAACTAAGTAAATGAATGCAAAATTCAATATTGTTTTAATATGTGTAGATGGGATCTAGGATTACAAATCCACCACTAACTATGCATCAGGGTCTTAAACTTTCTTACTTTAAGTTTTATGATTGAATAGTTACGATCTATCGTAGCTACAAGCCCAATAGTATCTACAAGTGGATATTTCTAGTTTAATCTAAGCATAACTCATATTCGATTCACATGAATTATCTAGCTATAACTAAGGTATAGCATAACTCATCTTTCCTAAGCATGAATTATAAAAGATATAAATATCACAATCACATAAGCACTATTGCATGTAAATATTCCTATCAATCACAAAAATCAAGGAATGTTGGGTTCAATAAGCATTAGGAAGAATCTAAGACAAGAATAAATCCAAAATACTCTTAATTACTGTCATTAAAAATTTGATAATATATAAATAATCCTCAAACATACAATTACTATCCAATTACATAAAATCCTAAAGTAAGAAAGCAAGAAATCCCCCTTTACATAGCTAGGGTTTCATTGAAACCCTAGAAGAGAAGTTTAGTTGCGCATAAGTGATGAAAACATTGAGATGAAGTTGATTGTAGCCATCAGAAACCTTCAAACTAGACCTTCTTTTTCTCTTGCCTCCCAAGTTGTATGAAAGGATGTGTGATAATGTGTTTAACCCTCCAATTGCTTTAGAATGAGCTTTATATAGTTGTAGAAGGATTACGAGAGCTTTTGTAAACCTACTTCGACTGAAACTGCTGTAATTCACTTTCTTGATGTAATTAGGCAATTCCATTCACGTAAGGGTCTTCAGCACTTAAAAATACGCGTTTTCACTCTTTTTTGTATGGATCGTGCGAGAGGATCACGCGAGCGCGATTTTCGGAGGTCGCTCGAGCGGGACACACGAGCAATATACTGGATTACCGCGCGAGCGGGCCGCTCACGCGAGGTGACTTTTTCTGGTTCTTTCTTTCTGTTTTTTCTCTTAATAAGCTTGGAACTCTTGCTTTCTTCTAAATCCTGACAGAAAATTGAAAACAAAGTAAAAGTACACAAAAATAGAATAAAAAGTGCTAACAAATGTGAATTAAAGATGTAATTAGGACTTGTTCTCTCCCAATCAGTGACAATAGAGCTACTAGATGAGGATGGAATTCGAATCTAAAACTTTTGTTATCTAAATTTGGTTCATCAATGGTGTATTTATAGCTTCAGAGTAAGGCCCAAAAAGAAAATAAAAGAGTAAAGATTGGGACACACCGAAACATATAACTTTTGGGACACAACCCAAAAGATGTGTCTATATCTCTCCTGTGATGTCAATGGACCCCACAATGACACAGGAGAGAGATAGACACATCTCTTGGATAATGTCCCAAAAGTTGTATCTTTGGATGTGTCCCAAGTATTAGCCAAAATTAAATTTCCAAACTAATACCCACAAAAACCCTAAATCTTGAATCCAAAGTATGCAATTAATATCAACCATAAAGTAGATTCCTTCAAAAAACAAAAACAACAAAAAAAGTAGAAAAATACTTGAAAATCGTTGGTATTAGAGTTGAAAGACTCATATAAGTTTGAGATTTGTTCAATATCATTTGTGCTAGCTAGATTTATTATTTCATTCAACTCAGAAACATTTTCGTGGGTGAGTTTCGATTTTGATTGTGAATCAAAAAATTTTGCATTGAGACCTATCACTAGGAAAGATAAAAAGAGAAAGAGAGAGAACGATTGAGGGGAGCTGAGAAGCAGAGTCTCTGTCTAAGAAATGAGTATGAAATGGGATTAAGAGATGAACAAGTGCTGATGATAGATTAAGGGTAGATATGAAATTTGGTGAAATGTTTTTGCATTTATTATATAAGTGGGGCTCATGTATGACTTTAGTGGGAGGAAAAATATAGTTGGAATGCGAGAGTCTAATTGTGGAGTATGAAAATCAGCAACCATGATAAATTATAGGGCAAATTATACTTTAGTCCATTAAACTATACACCTGTTTTCAATTAGGTTCATAAATTTTTTTTTTCAATTGAGTCCTTGAACTTCAAAAATTCATTCAATCAGACCTTAATTCTAACACTGTTAGCTTAAATTATTAGAAATTGTCACGTATGTTCCATGTAATGCTTACATGTTGATACACCCAAAATTAGCCCATGCCCGAGCGGTTCTATTCTGCAACTACTGACAAGCATCATCTCGAGCGATTTGGTCCACCTGATGCCTCCCGAGCGGTTCATCCACGACCCAGCCAATAGGTCGGGAAGACCGCACAAGCACATCCCACCGCGGGAACAGCTCATCCGGGCCCACAGGCATGATCCCGAGCATTCTGGGCAGTTTTCTACTCAAGCTAGAAGACTAATGGAAAGTGCAAACTATTTCCTAATCCAATTAGGAAACCCCCACAACTGATGTCAATCAATCCTAATACAATTAGGAAAATTACTTGATTGGTGTCAATCACGTCCTAATTGGATTATATTTTCTTTTCCATGTACGAGTAGGTCTCTAACATCTATAAAAGAGACCTCCCACCTCCCATTGAAGGGGCCGACTCTTCAGTCTACATAGCACCTTTATAGCATTCATCAACATGCCCGGCCGGCCTACGGTAGCTCCAAACTTGTTGGTTCACCACAGGCCCCCGGCTCTTTTACAGTATAGTGAACGTGCACAGACACAGCCGTGGACGTAGGTTCCTTCATTAACAGGGTCGAACCACATACAAAAAAACCAGTCTCTCACTCTCTCTCCCCTTAATCTGCTCTACTTCACTCTTACCAATTTTTAGCATCATCAGCTTGGCGCCGTCTGTGGGAAGCGACAAGTCTTCTCATCAACAAATCTCTTGATTGATCGTCATGCCACCGAAGAAGGGTAAGAAGGCTGAGCAGCAGTCCGACCGGGTGTTCCTCCGGCCCCGGCACCGGCTGCGGCAGTCATGACATCTGAGTAGATCACCGCGACCCTCACATAACTCTTGGAGGGCCAGCGTCAAATCCAACAACAGATCGAAGCCCTGCTGGCCTAGCCAAGCCGTCCTCCAGTGGCTGGGAAATGACCCAGAAACGTTGCGCACGGTCGGAAACTGATCTTGACCAGACGATGTGCCCGAGCCAACCCGTCCCCCGTTGAGAATGCCAGAGACATCAATAGTAGGTATACTGCCCGAGAGGAAAGGCAGGAGCAGATGGCCCGGGAATCAGTCCAGGGTCACTCGGTCAAGAGCCGAGTTGTCCCTAGGCACACGATGAACCAGAGTCATGGCCAAGCCCAATCCCAGAGGACAGTACACCGCCATGAAGAAGAAGCCTCTTCCACCGACCCGACCAAGCCCTCAGATACCGGTCAGGAAGGAGTGGAAGCCCGAATCAAGGACTTGCCGAAGCAGATTGACGGAGTGGCCAAAAAGCTTGGTCAAAATCCAACTCGGAATTACGCCAATACCGAGAGTCACCATTCTCTAGCCATATCACGAGGTTTACCATCCCGCGCAAATTTAAGCAGCCTCGCCTAGATCCCTATAACGGCTCGGGAAGCCCGATCGACCACGTCCGGACCTACAAGGCTCAGATGGCCCTAGCCACCAACTCCGATGAACTACACTACCTAGCTTTCCCCAGCACTTTGAAAGGCCCAGCCATGCAATGGTTCTACTCCTTGGAGCCTCGATCGGTCCGGAGTTTCAAGCAACTCAGCAAGCAGTTCATCAACCAGTTCATCGGTATGCATGAACGGCCAAAGCCTGATATGCAGCTACTAACAGTCATACAAAGGGATAATGAGACCCTCAAGGAATTTACCGGCCGGTTTAATTAAGAGAAGCTCGGCATCTATGATCTTGATGAAATCGCCGCTATTATAACCTTCTGCTCAGGAGTTCAACATACCAAGTGCGCCACGTCGTTTCACAGAAACCGAATGGTAACCTTGGTTGAACTCGTAGAGAGGGTTGGAAAATACATTGACACAGAAGAATTTCTAAAGATCAAAGACCCCGAGCAAGAAAGCACCGAGTCTTCCAGAAGTAAGCGAAAGCAAGATCAGCCCGGGAGTTCTAACAGTTCTTTCAGCTCACAGCATGCAGAGTCTGGCAGTCCCGACCCGATCTCCAGCTCACAGCGGTCTGAGGCCGACAACCCTGACTGTACCTCTAGCTCACAACAGGCAGGGTTCGGTAGTCCCGACCCGACCTCTAGTTCACATCGGTCAGGATCAAGCAGTTCTGACTTTGCCTCCAACACAAAGAAATCAGGAGCCCGACGATCCTAACCCGACTCCCTATCTCCATCGGTCTAGATGAGCCTGACTACAGTGGTACTTGCCTGATCACCGCATGAGGCTCCACCGATTGTTAGAGAGCCCTTGCAAAGACCTCGGGCCTAACCCCGAGGCATACAAAGACCTCGAGCCTAACCCCGAGGCATCTAAAGACCTCGGCTTAACCCCGAGGCACAAGCTTCTCTTAGGTCCAACCGACGATGGGGGCAAACCCCTAGGTGGTTGATGATAGCAAGTTTCAAAAGACCCTGTAACCACCATATTCCAGGTCGATTACCTACAGTCATAGCCTCTGTAAGACCCTTATCTTAGTAAAAGCTTGGGGGGCAAGACGGCGCAATGAACTAAATAGGCAATCACACTGGGTATCTACAGGCCACGCGGATAACCAAGTCAAAATCTTGGACAACCCGAGCACCTATAGTACTTAGAGGCATTAATTCCACTTAGGTCCAAACCGATGATGGAGGTGACTAAAATCTCTTAGGTTGGCCCACGATAGAAGAGCAAAAAGGACCCTACAGTGACACACTCAAGGTCGGCTCCACCAACATGATCAAGCTCTTCTCTCAACAGTCTTGACGACGGCTGGCTGGGCAGAAGACAACCATCCTGGGGAGTTAACATAAAAGGACCCTAAAGCAATACTCTTTAGGTCGGCTTTTCCAACATGGTCAAATTCTTCCACCCACAACCTTGACGAAGGTTTACGGTAGAAGATAACCATCCTGGGAGCTAACTCAAGCAAAAAGACTCCGAATTAGGCCGGGTCTCAACTCCCGGTCAGTTCCCGAGCACTTAAAGGTTCCGAGCTAGGCTGGGTCTCTCTCAGCCAGTTCCCCGAGGCAGCTTCCCCGAGCACTTAGGCTGGAATCAGGAAGATTTCCAAACTTGCCCCGATATAGCATCCAGCCAACCTTGGAAATGGGGGGTAACTGATACACCCAAAATTAGCCCATGCCCGAGCGGTTCTATTCTGCAACTACTGACAAGCATCATCCCGAGTGGTTTGGTCCACATGATGCCTCCCGAGCGGTTCATCCATGACCCGGTCAACAGGTTAAGAAGACCGCACAAGCACATCCCACCGTGGGAACAGTTCATCCGGGCCCACAGGCATGATCCCAAGCATTCCGGGCAGTTTCCTACTCAAGCTAGAAGACTAATGGAAAGTGCAAACTATTTCCTAATCCAATTAGGAAACCCCCACAACTGATGTCAATCAATCCTAATACAATTAGGAAAATTACTTGATTGGTGTCAATCACGTCCTAATTGGATTATATTTTCTTTTCCATGTACGAGTAGGTCTCTAACATCTATAAAAGAGACCTCCCACCTCCCATTGAAGGGGCCGACTCTTCAGTCTACACAGCACCTCTATAGCATTCATCAACATGCCCGACCGGCCTACTGTAGCTCCAAACTTGTTGGTTCACCACAGGCCCCCGGCTCTTTTACAGTATAGTGAACATGCACAAACACAGCCGTGGACGTAGGTTCCTTCATTAACAGGGCCGAAGCACATACAAAAAAATCAGTCTCTCACTCTCTCTCCCCTTAATCTACTCTACTTTACTCTTACCAATTTTTAGCATCATCACATGTCATATGTTAGGATAAGACAAATACGAGAGATTGTGAATAGGGCAAAAAATCGCATTCAATTAGATCTGAAATCGTGTTCAATCAAATTTGAAAACACATTTGACTAGATCTAAAATCGCATTCAATCATACCCAAAATCACATAATTTTTTAACTATTCACAATCTCCCATGCTTGATTTAATCTAACATGTGACAGGTAAGTATTACGCGCAACGTACGTGATAATTTCTAATAATTTAAGTTAACAGTGTCAGAATTTGAGTATGATTGAATGAATTTTTGAAGTTCATGGATCCAATTGGAAAAAAGTAGTTTATGGACCCAATTAAAAATAGGTGTATAGTTTTATGGACTAAAGTATAATTTTCCCCAAATTATAATATGTATATATAAACATATGTAGAAAATGATAATTTACAAAATTAACTTAAGGCTTGGTGTTAGTGGTTTGTTTGGTAAAACCTAAAAAAATAAAAACAGAACCAAACAAACAAAAATAAATAAATAATAAATAATAATAAAAAAACACCAAACAAGTTAGTGACTTGTTTGGGAAGAATGAAAAAAACATACAAACCACAAAGCTGAAAACAGGTTGTGCCTAATTGTTGACTTTGGGGTTTTTTTTAACCAAATTATAAATTGTAAATATTTGTAATTATTACTTGAAAAGTTTATTGAAACCATCATTTGTAGATTAATTTAATTTTAAAAGTTGAACCTAATTGTAGATATTTGTAATTATTGTTTGAAATTTGATTGAATCATGATTTCTAGAATAATTAAATTTTAAAAGTTAGCCTAATAGCACTAAGGGTTATTTTGTGAGAGAAATGACCAACCTACTCTCACAAAATGACAAAAACTCAAAAGTAATGATTAAAGGAAAATGGAACAAAAAATAAAGTAAGGGTAAAAGTGTTTTTTCAAACAAACCAAAAAAAATGATAAATTAGGACAATAATTAAAATTGACAATCCTATTAAGGCTCTTTTATATAGGGTGGTAGAAACCAAAAAATGACAAAATAGAACTAAAATTGAATTTGACAATCCTATTAAGGCTCTTTTATATAAGTGGTAGATATGTCAATGCTAAAATTTGAACCTAACATATGCTTCATTTATTAGCTTTTCTGTCTTTTTGCTCATCCTTCATTTCCCCAAATAAAATTCATTTCTAATTTGGTCATTAGTAAATATTTTTGGGCGTAGATCTTATTCATATAGATTCCTAACCAGGTAAAATTAGCTAAAAATATGATAAGAGATTTTCTTACCAATGCCATTTTAGTTGGAGAGGCCGTCTCTAAAGCGGACGCACTTTTACGGACATCGTTTTAGCGATAACAGTTTTTTTACATATTTAGCGACGAAATTTCCGTTGCTACAACGAAGTCTGTAAAGGACGTCCATCGGAGAGCCTCACACTTTAGTTGGATACAATTGGATCTTGGCGAGTCTTTTGTGGCAACATTAAGGTTGCTGTATTATGACTTGAATATTATAACTCATGAGTTCGAAACTCGAAAACCGTTTCTTCATGTGCAAGAATAAGGTTGCATAAATTTAACTCTCTCTGCACTTGACCTAGGGGTGGATGGAAGAAGGGGGAATGGGGGGCACAAGTCCCCCCTAGAGTTTTAAAAATTACAAGATTTACTTTAGAAAAAAAAACTTTTACACATATTTTTACCCACAAGCCCCCTAAAAATTCAGAAAACTCCTTGTTGTACTATTAGTATTTGAAGTTTTGTGTTAATTTTTATAGCATTAACTCATATCATATATACAAAAAAATGTACAAATTAACCCCAAAAAATTGTCTAGGACCGCTCCCCCCCGAACTCCAATAAATTTGGTCACCCCAAATGCAATTTACTATAGTTCTGCTCCAGCATGCCAAACCCCCTCAACATCCAATTTCTGTATCCGCCCCTGTCTGGACCCATTCGAGCAAATTCGTCATGCATACGATTTGTGCTTTACGCCTTTACCATTTAGTTGCACAAAGGGTATATATGGGATTTCCGCTTTACCATAATGGAGAAGAGTAAATTCCATTTTGATAGAAAAAGATAGTGAAGTCACATGAAGAATGTGTCTCCATTATAGTTGCATAGTTTGTGTAGTTACCATCTTTCACTTCTTCCCAAAATTATTTAGAACAAAGGTTCTTGAGTTGAGTTGTTCATTTACCAACTCTCACTTATTCAAGGAAAAAGAGTACAAAACTTGTTCATATATGCACATAGAAAAAAGATATAAAAATAAAACAAATTTCCCCAAATGTTAGCAAATTATAGGTACTATGGTTTATGGTGACAGTACTGTCACCAAATACATTTTCCATTTCTCTCTCTCCAACCCACTCACACAAAAGAAGTCATTGGCTAATCATGAGCAAAGCATTATGTCTTTCCTTACCTGGAAATTTTCTTGTGTGACCATCACTATGGTGGTGTAGTTGGTGAATAAACGCATTGACAATGAAACTTCAGTAAGCATTTATGGTCAGAGTTGTCACCTTCAATATTGAATGAGATTATGAGACCAATATCACATATAGCTAGGTGAATTTTGATCTACTATATACGGGTAAGAATCAAGTACCCTATTAACCAAATTAATGAGCTTTTCTTAGCCCAAAAATAAATAAATAAAGACAAATTGATGAACTATTTGGTACTCCTACTCAGTACTCAATTGTTTTTCTTTTTCAATTTGACTAAAGCAACTGCGCGCCACTATTGATTCTAGATAAGTGCAGTAAAAATGAGATTAGGTGAGACTTTTTGGGATATTAGAAAGTCTAATGTCCATTTTCGGCAGGAGTAAATATTCAATGTAATGTTTATTTTGATGAGGGGGTAACAAACCAATAGAATCACTTTATATAAACAAATGTTTATCTTTTTTTTTATATGAACATATGTTTATCTTAATTTCAAAGAAACTTGATTACACATCACAGTACCTACATGCATTAATATGATAATTCCGATGACGTGGTATCATCATTACATTGAATATTTTCTTGTTCCGTATGTAGACTCAATATCTTTGTGGGTGGACAAGGGGTTGAATCACACTACTTAGACTAACCATCTCTACGTACCTTAACGCAATATGCAAACATCATCCAAAAGGCATACAATATACATCATATATGTATATACATGGAGAGAGAGAGAGAGAGAGAGAGAGAGAGAGAGAAAGAGAGAGAGAGATTGGTTTCGCTTCAACTCAAGAGTATGGGTGCTCACAATGTGGGGCACTTAGCTTTTTCCAATGCTGTTTGAAGCTTGAGTTTTGTTCCTTCTTTATCCATTCTCTAGCCCAAGCTCTGGGCCCAATGGAAAGCATGGAGATAACTTAGCCCAAAAAGAGACTCAAAAAAGGCCAAACTGATTTTGTCAAAAAAAGGTTCCAGCACACTGACAGGCCAGAAAGTCCTGGGACTCAACAACAATTGTACCTTAACAAGGTCTCAGAACTTTATCTTTGGGAGGTTTTAGGCTCGAGACCCATTCCGTTGTAGTTCGCATACTGCAGTTTTTAAAGTGAAGAACAGTAGTAACTATGGTTTGGCTTTGATTTTTTACACTGCTGAAAAGTTGTTTTAGTGCTTAAAATGAAGCCTACTTTCATGTTAATTTCCTAATAATTCAATATTGTCAGCAATCCTAACAATTTGTGTGCGAGTTGCATGAAATTAAATGAACTTGTTCTTAATTTGTAAAGCATTTTAATGCAATTATCCACCATCTGATTCCTCATTTCAGAAAAACTTGGAATGACCGAATATGAATTGAATTTGCCAAACAAAATATGAATTAATTTTCCAATTGAAAAGATGGTAAAATTCTAGTATTCTACCATTAAAATGCTTTGTATACATAAAGTACATGAATGTCCCCATTCAACATCATGTAATGCCCAAAAATTCCGTAATTAATTTGATCAATAAAGATGAGCCCATTTTATTAGCATTTCAATTCCAAGTACATTATTGTCCCGTTTCCAACTTCCAAAAGCTCATTTATCTATCATTACACCCATGACATAGCATCATAAGAACAAGAAAACCCAAAAAAAAAAAAAAGTTGAAATCACTAAAAGTCTTATATATTAGTCATTATTAGAGAATTAATTATACATATGGATAGATGATGAATAATCAAGAAGGTGGTGGAATTCCAGGGAAGCCCGGTCCCGGAGCAGGTTGAAATGGAAATGGAGGGAAAGGAAACGAAAAGGGCGGTGGCGGTGGTGGTGATGGAGTTAAAAATGGTATTGGAGGGAAGTTAAAACTTGGACTTGGTGGTGAAGGCTGAAAAGGGTTGGGAGGAAATATTGAAGAAGGAGGTGGCTGAAACGGGTTGGGAGGAAATATCGAAGAAGGAGGTGGCTGAAACGGGTTGGGGGGAAGAATCGAAGGCGGTGGAACGAATGGGTTGGGAGGAAGAATTGCAGGCGGTGGAAGGACTGGGTTGGGAGGAAGAATTGAAGGCGGTGGAAGGAGTGGGTTGGGAGGAAAGATTGGAATTTCGCCTATCTTTTGAGTGGTTTTTATGGTGTTTGTGTTTATTGATCTTTTAGTCTTTTCATGAAGAGATGGCAGAGGAGGGAATTGTGGGAGGGAAGGGAAATTTTGTTGATCTTTGGGTGGAAGGAATGGAATTGGAGGGACTTGGATTGGTAGTGGAAATTTCGAATCAGAATAAGGTCTTGGAAGTGAAGTTTTGAAGGAATTGAATTTCTTGGAGTTCTTGAAAAAGCTTGGTTTTTGGTTACAAATCTCTGGCTGTTTTAGAGGTTTGTATGTGAAGAACCCAGCTGAGAAAATTTGAATTCCTTTCTTTCTTGACTTGAGATGGAGTGAATTAGATGAAGTTGCTGTTGAGGCCACAGAACAATACGGTTCGTTGCTGCTGATTAACTTGACAGAACATCTTTTGATTTTCTTGACATGTTTGGTTACTGAGAAAGGCAGAGAAACTTTGAATTCTCCATGATAATTTGTTTTCACTTCTTTGTTAAAGCTTGGGCTTAAACTTGTCCCTCCACATTGTACTGCAACCGATGCGCCTGGGAAAAAATAAAAATAAAAAATTAACCCAAAATTTTTATTGCCAAAAAAATAAATTAAAAGAGTTGAGAAATTGAATTGAAATGAACCTGAAATGAAGTGAGTGGGCTTTGAGAATTCCATTTGGAAGCATGTGTCACAGTAAACAGTGCCAACAACAATTGATGGAAGGTTCTTCCCATTCTTGGCCTCTGAGAGATTATTAAGTGCCAAACACAGAATAAGTGTAGTCATAAGGAAAGACATTCTGAAACTTGTAATCTTCAGAAAATTCTACTGGGGATATATATAGAGAGAGATGTGATTATATATATTTTTTTGCTAGGACAGATATGATTATATTTATATCTATGTATTGTACTGTGTCCTTGTGGTTGTCTGAGTAGGGAAGTTAATGCTACTCTGACTTATATATATATATATATATATATATATAAGGGTGAGAGAAGAGATGACCCAACAAGGCTATTTATGTCATTGATCGAAGACAAACTAGTGAACTACAAACTAGGATCAGTGAATGTATATAGGTTGAATTTCCTTGCAGCCAAACATGCAAAAGGAAGCAAAATATTGGGTGGAAATGTGGATGAAGAGAGGTACACTAGCTTGGTTTGCTTTGCTGGTTTTTTGTTCACTTAAAAGATATTTGGGGTTTATTTGTTTGTTTCTTGGTGTATAACTTTGCCGAGGAGCAGTTGGGTCCCAATTTGTTCACGAGACCCATATGGTGGCCACAAATTTCGTGAGCTTTGAATCTTTGGATGACCAATAATAACAGAATTGGAGGAATGGTTTGCATGCATAGCTGGGGTGTTTTGACCTTGTTTGGTTTTTGACAATTGTACTTGTGGTGGTAAATTTACACTAAGTTATTTGCGTGGTGGAATCAGGATTTTTATCTCCAGAGGTGCTAAAATTTGAGGCAAAAAAATATATATATTGAAGGATAGATGCATATAACTATTACTTAATAAATATGCATATAACTATTACTTACTAACTTTACTTTTTTTAGTTACCTTGCTTTGTTATGCTACATGAGACGAAAGAGTAATACATTTTACTTATTTTGTGGGTGTCAAAAAGACCAAAAAACTTTTGACACATATACATCCATACATAGATAGGAAAATGTAGTATACATCCTATTAATGATTTAGGTGCTAAAATATTTTAAGTTTGGTGTCAAAGTGTAGCAACATTGGAAAAAAAATAGTTTTTAAAAGTAAAAGTTACTGTAGAACCGGGAATAGAAAGAGAGAGAAGTTTTTGAATCAATCTGATTCAACAACTTCAAAAAAAATAAATAAATATCAAATTACTTTGTAAAGTCACAATTTTTTCACATTAAAAAGAGCAATGGAGACCCAAAAATCGTAAGCTCATTAAAAAAAATGTGAATCTCACAACATGTCCTGGAATATCGAAACGAGATAGAAAGAGATAGAGAGAGGAAGTAGTACCCATCAATGGAGATGAAGATTAAGGCAACAATGGAGAATTAGAAACCGCCATTGTTATTGCTCTGATGCAGTACGGATAGTCATGCCAAAGATGACGAAGATGGTAATTGGAGATGGAGTGAGGCCGAAATAGTGAGAATGGTGATCAAAGATGGAAGGAGGCCGGAGATGGCGGCGATGGTGGAGGGCTGGTTGGCGGCAAGGTTAGGACCTTTTTCTTTCTTTCTTTCTTTCTTTCTTCAATAATGATTGAAATAAAAATAGATATACTCCTTAAAAATCTTTAACGAGTCAAATCATTAATGGGTTAAAAACTATATTGATGAAATGATTTAATTAATATACTCAACACACACACACACACACATATATATATATATATATATTGCAAGATATATATAGGAATATTTAGGGGATTAAAATATTTGTAATCATGATTAGGTGTGTTAACTAGTATCCTAGGAATTTAGTGTTGAATTAGAATATTGGGTGTCCTCTATCAGTGAAAATACATAAATGAGGGATTTAAAGATAATTTTCTATTACTTTTATTAAAATAATCCAACATTCTCCCACTTATTTTAATAAAAATAAAATACTCATATATTGGGTAAAGATAAAATAAAATCTTGCATAATGAGGGTGTTAATGGCTTGAACCCCCACTTAGTGTTCAACAACTCTTGCTCCAGAGTCAATAGTGACAATGTCTTGAACTACGGCTGCTTTGGAGAAATAAGACGTTGTGTCAAACATATAATTTTTCAATGCTCTATTCCAAGCTTTTAATGTACCACGTTAACGGTCATGTGTTAAATCTCAGCTTCTTGAGTGCTATAGAGAATTGGCCCAATTCTCATAGGAAGTGGCTCTACTTTCACACTCAAGTAGGTCAGTCTATCAAGGATGTTCTCATGACTCTGACATTTCACCAATAATGGCTATAGAACTCATTAAGAGTTGCAACCAGCTTAACCTCATATCCGCCATGAGATTCATGCACGTACACTATAGGGATAGACAATAAGCTATTGCTAAGTTTTACTGCATGTCCATCAAGCCACTCTATAATTCGTTCTTACCTTTGAACCTGGTTCTCAGGATCTCTGGTCCCTAAGTAAGGTATCCTCATAGGCGATTCATTATTCATTGGGCTTCAGGCCTATCCCCCTCGATGCAAATCAGTCTTCTACTTTAGCTAAACCTTTTTAAATGGATTATCTCCATAACTAGTCACATAATTTATATAGGATTCACAGTACCATGCTATATATCTCCTTATAAACTTGCATTTTCCATTGTAGTACTTATTACACTCTTCCAATAATTGAAGTACTTTACAATGGATCAAGAGAAGTGATATCAATTTTCTCCCACATTGAAGGTTTACATAGAAAATCACGAACCAACCCACTTCTCATTGATTTTTAACAAATAGCTCCACCTTCCAATATAAATACATAGCCAATGGTATACAACTAATCACGTCATAGGATGTTTAAAAACTCATCACTATACTTTTCTAGTACAATGGAAAAATTTTGGTCAAACAAACCATAATTCATACTCATTACACAAGTAATGGTATTCAAATAATAGGTAATCATCTTGAAATTAAATCCCAAGGTATCACAAAATTCATCTCGGTTAACACTAAGAAATCATGATGAATTTCTCAATATGCACTTCTCATATCATCTTGAATTAATTCAAGGTATTTTGTTATTTTTGAAAAATATCAAAAGCTATCAAATGTAATCATCTTGAATTAAAACCAAGAATAACCCAAGTATTCATCTTGGAGAATGTCTAAGGCATTCACAAAATAATCATCTTGAAAAATATTCAAGACAATCACACTTTTCCATCTTGGATATATAATATCCAAGACAACACACTTCAAATTAATGATAACACACTTATCATTGTACTTTGCAAGTATTTTAAGACATAAAATCATGCTTTTTTTTTTTTGGTAAAAGCTCCCACTATTTGGAAAATCCATCACTCACAATTACAACCCATTATGTAGATATATATGGTTCATTAACAAAAATATTTGAAAGCCAAAATAATATTCAAGCCTCATCAGTTCTATAAAAATATCGTCACTCCTCGTTGAAATAAAATTCCAAGCCTTGCTCATATAACAAAAAATTATATCTCCATTTTAAATAAAAATTCGAATCCCCCAAAAATTTCATGCGTGCTCATGCATGTAATCTCTAAATTATAATTTTTCACATTCTCGAACTCCCAATGTAGAGATTATAGTTTCAAATAATTTCTCCAATAGTTTTGTATCATGGTAACCGAGGTTGATGCTCACCTAATCAATAAAAACCAAACTAGTAACCTGTTTCTCTAAATCCACCAGGTTTTACTTCTCCTACAATTCATATCTCCTTAAAAAAATTTCTATTGACTAGAAACTTAATATTTACTCGTACATAGGTCTCCAAAATACACAGTCTCAAAATTATTAAAAAGTTTGTATAAACATACTTTATAAAAAAATCTCATAGCCTCAATTCTGCAAGGTTTTTCTCTTTTAAAACACCACAATTTATCCTCAACAAAATAAAAATGAAGGCTATTTTTAAATGGTAGAAATTCTCTTAAATAGCATCATAAATTTTTCCATAAGAGACACCTAAAGCTATTCAAATAAGTCAGCTATATGGCTTTGTTTGCTCTTTAGTTTGCTTCGGGCGTGCCAGAAATAAGGTAGCTCGATTGCGTGTGTGTATTAGCAAACATAATTTTTGCTAATACTTTGTGCTTCTGATGCACGATCTTACTTCTATCATATCCACAAGTCAAAAAGTAGTAAAAATGAAAACAAAGCAAGGCTTTGAAAGTGAAAATATATTGCATTTGAAATAAGGTTACAATTACTTAAGAAAGAAAAAGTTACAGTGGATAAACTAAGAGAAATAAAGCTTAAGAAAGCAAAATAAATATAGTGTAAGAACACTAAAGAAACTGCTACTGTTATGCTAAAAAGAGTGTTGTTTGAATGAATTTGGGAGTTGTTGTTTAAGCTGTTGGAGACTTTTCATGCTTGACTTGATGTCCCAATTTATTGCCAAAAAATTAGCTTCCTCAATAAGATAGGTCTTGTGATGATAAATTTCTTGGGACATGGAACTTGTGACTTGAAGCCATTGGGACTTGCAATATTCTCTTGGGCCCTAGATGATTGATTATTACACTGCATATATTTCATTGCCAAACAAGCAATCGAGCTTGGCTTGAAATTTGTTTGATCTTCACATTAAAACTCAAGACCAACTCAATCAACAAGGGGCCTTACCAATGATGACACTTGTTTATATATGTCCATATATATGACTCTTAGCTATTCCAATGTGCCCAAGGTCGGTCATTTTGTTCGATTGTCAACATATTTTGAGACCCATGTTTGCCACTTCCATATAATAAGGAAGCCCATTTGTCTGGTGCGTTTGATCAAATACTCCAAACAATCGATCATCTGTACAAATATACATATTTTGGATGCAAACAATTGGCCCCTAGCTCTATAAAAAATGAAAGAGGTGACTTTTTGAAGAACAATTTTTGTCAGCCCGATTTTCGCCCAGATTGATTTTCATCATTCTGATTAGTCAATAGTGTCCGATAGAAGACTTTCGTGTTGGATTTAATTTCAATCAAGGGTAAAACATGGAATTAAATCATTTTTTAAATTAATGTGGTCCATAAAAAAATTTGGGTCTAATTATGATATATCACGCCCAGATGTAGCATAAATAAGGAAAGCGTTTAATTTCCTTTATGGACCCGTAGGTCATGACAGTTTGAAGGATCGATTCTGTCCCAAACGTCAACAACAAAAACATAATAATCAGAGCAGAGCAATCAAGGCTTACAAATATTTTTCTAACTTATTAGTTATTACAGCACGGGGTATCTAAAGGCACAAACCGCCTTAAATCAAAATAATGTCGATAGTCTATTACAGTCATCCTTATTACAAAACAGTTTATAACTTAAAACATAGGATATTGATAACAGTTCTATCTTCCAAAGCAGCCGTTTTCAATTTGCATAATCATAGGGCCTAGCATAGTCATAACCTGAAAAGCCTAGACACAAATGTCCAAGACGCATCAACGCCGTCAGCTTCAAGAAGCTGGTGAGTATTAAAAACATAACTTTGAATGTAACACATACTCATTTACCATTTCCCAATTCCCATTTAATTCAACAAGTTTACATTAAAGTAAAGAGTTTATTTTTTATGAAAACAATCACAATATCATTTGAAAGCTTTAATTCACATATATGTGACGGTGTATGAAAAATAATGCACCATCTCATCTTACCAACACTTTTCTCTCGACAAACACAACAACCCACTATCTCACACCAGTATCCTTGTAACACTCCGATAGCCACACTTTAGCACAGGGGCGCCAGGGAATGTCCAGTTTGCCTCACACTTTGGTCCGTAGTACCAGGGAGTGTCCAATGCCTTACACTTTAGTACCTAATCTGCCTCGCAAATACCGGAGGTAACCTCACGCAGTATCCAGACTCGGGTACTAGGGAGTGTCTGTAGGCCACACTTTAGCACTACCATAGGTGCCAGGGAATGTCCAAGTTTGGCGTCACACACTTTAACGCTACCATGGGCGTCAAGGAATGTCCAGTTTTGCCACCGTTGCACTACAAAGATACTCTCACCGCAATCTCAACACGTCACACTTTGGTACACAATTATCAGGGAGTGTCCAAAACACAATCTCAACAACACACTCTTTTCCACTCTGACTACCACACACCATGCATCTACAGCTGACTCCATATGTATGTCATGCAACCTTAAACAAAAGCAAAATGCTGAATTATAGGAACAACGTATGTGCGGGGATTGTTAAGTCGTAATATATTATTTCAATCATCCAAACATAACCAAATAGGTTTCTGTTTTAGTAAATTTTCCAAACGGAGATTTAAAAGTCCATGAAACACCACCTAAATAGTTCCTTAACATAAAACAAGCAAAAACAAGAAACTATCCAAAGTCGCGCGCGGGGGCCGCTCGCGCGATGGTCGCTCGCGCGGGCCGCTCGCACGATTTGCCCATTTTTCTGTTTTATTATATAAACTTTTCTTACTGCCTGGAAACATACAGCTCGCGCGCGCGGGGGGTCGCTCGCGCGGTCCGCATGAGCGACCCTCGCTCGCGCGATCGCGCGCGCGAGTTCATGCAGAAGCTTCGTCTTCATCGTTGATTTTCCCCTGTTTCATTTTTAAGGGGTCTTTTTGACCCATTTTTGAATCCTCAAGCAAACATAGCATGTAATATATGAAATTCTTTGTTTCTTAGCAAGGATTAAGAATATGAAATCAATTTAACATGATTCAGACCATAGCTCTCAAACTTTGTGAAAAATTAAAAGTTGTCAAAACTTAATTTCCTAATATACTTTCTCATATGGACGAATTAGGCTCTAATATTTTGACAGTAGCTTCTAGGGACTATAATCTTCCTAAATCATATCTAAAAACTCGTTTTGGTTACGTTTTGAAAATGGTGATTTTGAAGTTCAAACATCCATAGTTAAGATCAACAATGGTGATTAACAATTTCATACACCCAAGTAGTAACTAAGCATGAATTACATTTAAGAGTGAGTTTAAAATACTCACTGAGATTAAGAGTGAAGAATTGTTGAGAAAGAATAGAAATATAAGAAACCCAATTGAAGCTTCAAGCTTTAAGCTATGGAGATATAAGCTCTCTCTCTCTCTAAAATAATCTGTATAACTCTCTACACTCTCTCTACACTCTCTATATCAGCTTGTAAAAATAAGTGCAGATTGAGAGAGGGAATGAGAGTTATATAAAGAAAATCAATTGGCCTTCTTGGAGGCCAAGAAATTTGATGTTCACTCAACAATTGAAATTTAATTAGCTAAATACATATATACAATGCATATACGTATATACTCAGATGACATGAAGTCTATAATCAACCAAGAGTCAAGTATAGACTCATAGGGGACAAACACATGTGTTTGGGAATTCTAATATATGCACAAAATAACACACATACATTACAAGCATTCCCAAACAAGGCCTTATACAATGATGAGTTACCATAAATGGAAAGTAAAACAAGTGTCAAATCTTGCTTTACATCACTTCCAAAATCTGTGGATGTTTAATCCTGGAGCAGACTGTTTTGAAAGTAAACTTGTATTTTCAGGGCGCGATGATCACCATAAAAATATAGAAAATTCATTTTAACGAAGGAAATAGTTTTCTGGTTTTATAAAAATACTGTTTGAGTTAAAAGAAAATGCTTCCACTGTTTTGAAATACAGTTTTGAAATCTAACACAGGTGTTGCTAAATTTTATAAAATCACAGTTTGACCCCAACCAAAATTCCTAACTTGAAATAATTCAAGGAATAAAATTTAGAACATGAGAAATGAAATTAAATAAAGTAGTGAATACAAATTAAATATGGAAATGCAATTTAAATTTACATGAAATGTAGGTTGTTACACCCTTCCTCCCTTAAACAGGATTTCGTCCCCGAAATTGAGACTTACTTGTCCTGAAACAACTCCGGGTACTTCTTCCTTATCTCAGCTTTTACTTCCTACGAGGCTTCATTCTCTTCATGGTGATTCCACTGAACCTTCACCAACGGAATGTCCTTGTTTCTCAACTTCTTGATACTCTGATCCAGAATCTTCACAGGTCTCTTCTTATAAGAAACGTTATGACTCGTCTCAATATCGTCATAACTAATCACGTGCGAGGGGTCTCCTATGTACTTTCTCAGCATACTCACATGAAATACATTGTGAATCCCAGACATCTTTGGTGGTAGTGCCAGTCGATATGCCACTTTCCCGACACGTTCCAAAATTTCGAACGGTCCGATGAAACGCGAAGCTAATTTCCCTCTCTTGAGACTGAAGCGTACTACTCCTCGGGTCGGTGATATCTTAAGAAATACGTGATTTCCAACACTGAACTCCAAATCTTTTCGGCATCAATCGGCATAACTCTTATACCGGCTTTGAGCGGTTCTCATCCTTTTCTTGACCAAAGAAATCTTCTCGTTGGTTTCTTTAACCAAATCTGGTCCCAACAACTCCGTATCTCCCACCTCTGCCCAACACAACGGAGAACGACATGGTCGTCCGTACAATGCTTCGAACGGAGCCATCCCGATACTCGTGTGATAACTATTGTTATAGGCAAATTCAACCAAAGGTAAGTGCGTCTCCCAAGATTCTTCAAAATCGATGACACAAGCCCTAAGCATATCCTCCATGATCTGATTAACACGCTCGGTCTGCCCATCTGTCTGAGGGTGAAAAGTAGTACTCATCAAGAGCGAGGTTCCCATAGCTTCTTGCAAGCTTTCCCAAAATCCAGAAGTAAAACGTGCGTCACAGTCTGACACAATTGACACAGGTGCACCGTGAAGTCGCACAATTTGTTGTATGTACATCCGGCTCATCTTTTCTACCGGGTATGTCATACTATAAGCGATAAAATGAACAGACTTCGTCAATCGATCCACGATTACCCAAATGGCATCATGATTCTGTTGTGATCGAGGCAATCCCACTACAAAATCCATTGTGATGTGCTCCCACTTCCAACCAGGAATAGGTAGCAGTTGCAACAATCCTAACGGTCTCTGATGTTCGGCTTTGACTTGTTGACACGTCAAACACTTGGATACAAATTTGGCCACATCCTTTTTCATACATTCCCACCAGAAATTTCTTTTCAAATTCTTGTACATTTTCGTTCCTCCTGGGTGAACTGTATATCTTGACTTATGTGCTTCTGCCAGAATATCATTTCTTAAATCCCCACAGTCTGGTACACATAACCTGTTTCTGCATTGATATCCTCCATTGATTCCCACCTTCCATTCTGTCGGATCTTTCTCTGACATCTTCGCAAACCATGCTTGAAATTTCTCATCTTCTTTCTGAGCTCCAATAATGCACTCGATAAGAACAGGTTGTAGGATAAGACATCCGAAAAGTTGTCCTTCTCCTTCTTCAGCACTCTGTACATCGAACTGCGCCAGCGTCTCCAATGCTCGCCATTCTCTAACCATTAAGGAGACGATCGTCTCACAAGTCTGCCGACTAAAGCATCAGCGACCAGATTAGCTTTACCAGGGTGGTATTCTAATGTGAAGTCGTAATCTTTGATCGGCTCCATCCATCTGCATTGTCTCATGTTCAACTCTTTCTGTGTGAACAAATATTTCAGACTCTTATGATCGGAGAATAAATCAAACTTCTCACCGTAGAGATAGTGTCTCCAAATCTTGAGTGCGAATACTACTGCTGCCAACTGCAAATCATGAATGGGATAGTTCAACTCATTTGGCTTCAACTGTCTGGATCCATAAGCGATAACTCTACCATCTTGCATAAATACACACCCTAGTCTTTGATATGACGCATCACTAAAGATAGTGAACTTCTCATCAGGCTTGGGTATAGCTAGTACTGGTGCGGTAGTGAGTCTCTCTTTCAACTCTAGAAAGGTGCGCTCATGCTTCTCTGTCCAGTCGAACTTCAAATTCTTCTTCGTCAATCCAGTTAATGGTGTAGCTATTTTTGAAAACCCTTCAACAAATCTTCTGTAATAGCCTGCGAGTCCCAAAAAACTCTTAACCTCTATAGGATTGCTCAGCCTAACCCAGTTTGACACAGCATCTATCTTGGATAAATCCACAAAAATTCCTTGAGATGACACCTTGTGTCCCAAAAATTTCACTTCTTGTAACCAGAACTCACACTTACTGAACTTGGCATATAAGTGATGGTCCTTAAGCGTCTGCATCCCAATCTGTAGATGTTGCTGTTGTTCTTCCTCTGACTTAGAATAGATCAAAATATCATCAATGAAGACGATGACAAACTGATCCAAGTAAGGCTTGAACACTCTGTTCATCAGATCCATAAACACTGCTGGGGCATTCATCATTCCAAACGGCATTACCAAAAATTCATAGTGACCATATCGGGTTCTGAATGCTGTCTTAGGTATGTTTTCTTTCCGTACCCTCAACTGATGATATCCCGACCTTAGGTCTATCCTGGAAAATGTCGTAGCTCCTTGTAGTTAATCAAATAAGTCGTCGATCCGGGTAAGGGATACTTATTCTTGATAGTCACTCAGTTCAATTCTCTATATTCGATACACAACAGAAGTGTTCCATCCTTCTTCTTCACGAATAACACCGGTGCTCCCCAAGGCGATGTACTAGGACATACAAAACCTAGTCTCTCGAGCTCTTGAACTTATTTCTTCAATTCCAACAGTTCTGTGGGGGCCATTCTGTAGGGGACCTTGGTGATCGGTACGGTACCTAGTATAAGCTCAATACAGAACTCTATACTTCTCTCGGGCGGCAAACCAGAAATGTCTTGAAATACTTCTTCGAAGTCCTTGACTACAAGTGTAGACGACGCTGTCATCTCTCTACTGACGACTTCGATGTTAGCCAAACACCTTATGAGGAACATATCTCCTGAAGGGTTACATTGAAAATCAAAGGGTTGATTCTCATTATTAGGGAATATAATTCTCTTCCTCGCACAATCCAGCTTCGCTTGATTCTGAGAGAACCAATCCATGCCTAGGATTATGTTAAACTCCTTCATCGATAGGACAATCAGCCTTGCAGGGATTTCACAGTCTCCTAGCCATAAGGGGCACACATGTCCTAACTTGACTGCGGCTCCCAATGGTGAGGTAGCCCTCAAAGCTTTCTCTAAACGATGAGGCAAGATGCCCAATCTCCGAATAGTGTTAACAGATATGAATGAAAGAGTAGCACCCGTATCAAATAACACTTTAACATGGGAGTCAAATAGAGTCAAGGTACCTTCTACCGCTTGCTGATCAGGTTGAGCTTCTTCATAGTTTCCTTATTCATACATAGTCCCATCATATCCAGCGGCATTAGGGATAACAGCATTCACTCAAGTCTGTCCTTGCTGACCATAAGTCACTTGCTTAGAGACAGTACAGAACTTGCTGATATGACCTGGTTCACCACAGTTGTAGTAGACTATGCCTTGCTGAGTAGCACGCCTTGGTGCTTTTCAATCTCGAGCCAGATGACCGGGGTTGCCACAATTGAAACATTTTCCAGCACTACTTCCTTCACCTACTCGGAGTTGAGTCGGATAGGTAATAGCTTGGGTCCTCTTGCTCCTATCAAAATTCTTCTTCTGCCCTTGGGTACGATACATTGGTGGCTTGTTTCCAAAGTTACCCTTTTGAGGTGGCCGGAATTTGAATTGCTTCCGATTCACTCGAGCATCTTCTTCCAGATTAGTGGCCAGGCCGACTAGTCCTTCGAAAGACTTATCTAGGTGGCCAAGAGTCAGGCGACGAATCTACAGTGTCAGCCCTTGGTTATACTTACGGATCCTCTTTTCCTCAGTACCAACCATATGAGGGGCAAACCGGGACAGTCTCTCAAACTGAGTGGTGTACTCTTGCACCGATTTAGTTCCCTGAGTCAAGTCCATGAATTCCTTCCCCTCCTGTGCCTTTCTGTAGCCGGAAAATACTTTTCCAGAAACCTCCCCTTAAATGCAGTCCATGTCATTCCTGTCGCAACTTCATTCCCGATGGTAGCTGTGACTGAATCCCACCAATCTGCGGCAGCATCAGTCAATTGAAAAGTAGCTAACCTCCTCTTATCCATCTCATTGAACTGGACAGCTTCGAACATGCGGTCCATCTGTCTTAACCACTGTTCCGCTTTCCATGGTTCTGCGGTACCCGCAAATTGCTCGGCCCTTAGTGCACGGAATCTCTCCAGCAGCTTATCTCTAGTTTGTCGGTCTCGTCGATTTTCATTTGGGTTATTAATCCTTTCGAGACGTCTGACAAAAGCTTCAAGCATTCCTGTGGGATAGGCAGCCTCAGGTGCTCCCTCAATCAAATTCTTGTTTCTCCTCGGTCTCCCAGCCATTCTATGCATGATAATGATGACATGATGAGGAATATGCATGAAGCAGAAATGTAAAGCAGTTTAAGCAGCGATAATATAAAAAAACAAATATTTCTATATATAACTTCTTGTCAAGTTGATACAAAAGCATGTATGATCAGTCAATGCCTACCTAGCTATATGGGTTAGAACGCATATGTCCATGCAAGAGTTAATGTTATAAAAATGGGGTCATTGCCCTATACTCGAATGCATGTAAGAACAGTTGCAAAAAGAGATAGAGCTACTAGTCAAAATAGTCATTATATACAAGGTGATATCTAAGAAATCAGTCATCTCCGTAGGCGGCTATCAGGAGATCTAGCGAGTCGACGGGGCAAAATCGCTGAACAAGGAACGAGCCTACCAAATCAAAATCAGAGCTCTAAGAGGTCAACGAGGAAGCAGGCGCTAGGGCATCTGCCTCAACTGGCACCTCCTCAGGCAAAACTAGCTCAAGTGCTAGCTCCTCCTCGAGCTCAGCGGCGAGGTCATCTAGACCTATGCCATCCTCTCCTATAGCATCCCTGGCAATAGGGATAACCATGACGTCATTGTCACCGTCATCCTCAACCATGGGAACCACATGAGGGGGCATCTCCAGCTGTGCTAGATGAGCGTGCACAACCTGGATCTCAAAGGGGAAATAGAGAGCATAACTATCAACTAGTCTCAGTATCTCAACTAGCACTAAGCGCTGAGCCTCCGTGAAATAGCGTATCTCAAGGCGAATACGCATCAAATTAACTATCCCCACCATGTCAACTTGGTGCCACAGATCTGATACTATAGTCGTCGTGGCCAGTTGCTCAATGGCGGTATGATATAAATCGAGAAAAGCTGGGACTACTGCCCCGGGAGTCACCAAATGTCCTCCAAACCCATCTGGTATGTAGAGCGGCTGAGCTGGGTCCATACCTGATAAAAAGGTACTAACTTAAATCAAGAAATAGATAATCTTAGGCATTTGGGTTCTGAGTCTATCCTCCCTGTCGTATCATCGGGTGTGTAAATCTTAAGCTAACAGATCGTGGAATCGGGTCTAAACTGGTAAACCCTAACCTGGCTAAACTATCTTGAGATAAATAATAACCTGGCTCTGATACCACTAAATCTTGTCATGCCCCGACGTAGCATAAATAAGGAAAGTATTTAATTTCCTTTATGGACCCGTAGGTCGTGACAGTTTGAAGGATCGATTCCGTCCCAAACGTCAACAACAAAAACATAATAATCAGAGTAGAGCAATCAAGGCTTACAAATATTTTTCTAACTCATTAGTTATTACAGCACGGGGTCTCTAAAGGCATAAACTGCCTTAAATCAAAACAATGTCTATAGCCAATTACAGTCATCCTTATTACAAAACAGTTTATAACTTAAAACATAGGATATTGATAACAGTTCTATCTTCCAAAGCAGCCGTTCTCAGTTTGCATAATCATAGGGCCCAGCATAGTTATAACCTGAAAAGCCTAGACACGAATGTCCAGGACGCATCAACGCCGTCAGCTTCAAGAAGCTGGTGAGTATTAAAAACATAACTTTGAATGTAACAAATACTCATTTACCATTTCCCAATTCCCATTTAATTCAACAAGTTTAAATTAAATTAAAGAGTTCATTTTTTATAAAACAATCACAATATCATTTGAAAGCTTTAATTCACATATATGTGACCATGTATGAAAAACAATGCATCATCTCATCTTACCGACTCATTTCTCTTGACAAACACAACGACCCACTATCTCACACCAGTATCCTTATAATACTCCGATAGCCACACTTTAGTACAGGGGTGCCAGGGAATGTCCAGTTTGCCTCACACTTTGGTCCGGGGTACCAGGGAGTATCCAATGCCTCATACTTTAGTACCTAATCTGCCTTGCAAATACCGGAGGTAACCTCACGCAGTATCCAGACTCAGGTACCAGGGAGTGTCCGTAGGACACACTTTAGCACTACCATGGTGCCAGGGAATGTCCAAGTTCGACGTCACACACTTTAACGCTACCATGGGTGTCAGGGAGTGTCCAGTTTTGCCACCGTCACACTACAAAGATACTCTTACCGCAATCTCAACACGTCACACTTTGTTACACAATTACCAGGGAGTGTCCACAACACAATCTTAACCACACTCTTTTCCACTCTGACTCCATATGTATGTCATGAAACCTTAAACAAAAGTAAAATACTGAATTATAGGGACAACGTACGTGCGGGGATTGTTAAGTCGTAATATATTATTTCAATCGTCCAAACATAACCAAATAGGTTTCTATTTTAGTAAATTTTCCAAACAGAGCTTTAAAAGTCCATGAAACATCACCCAAACAGTTCCTTAACATAAAATATGCAAAAACCAGAAACTGTCCAAAGTCGCGCGCGCGAGCCGCTCGCGCGATGGTCGCTCGCTCGATTTGCCCATTTTCCCGTTTTATTATGTAAACTTTCCTTACTGCCTAGAAACACACAACTCGCGCGATTGCGTGCTCGAGTTCATGCAGAAGCTTCGTCTTCCTCGCTGGTTTTCCCCTGTTTCAGTTTTAAGGGGCCTTTTTGACCCATTTTCGAATCCTCAAGCAAACATATCATGTAATATATGAAATTCTTTGTTTCTCAGCAAGGATTAAGAATATGAAATCAATTTAACATGATTCAAACCATAGCTCTCAAACTTTGTGAAAAATTAAAAGTTGTCAAAACTTAATTTCCTAATATAATTTCTCATATGGACGAATTAGGCTCTAGTATTTTGACAGTAGCTTCTAGGGAATATAATCTTCCTATATCATCTCTAAAAACTCGTTTTGGTTACGTTTTGAAAATGGTGATTTTGAAGTTCAAACTTCCATGGTTAAGATCAACAATGGTGATTAACAATTTTATACACCCAAGTAGTAACTAAGCTTGAATTACATTTAAGAGTGAGTTTAAAATACTCACTGAGATTAAGAGTGAAGAATTGTTGAGAAAGAATAGAAATATAAGAAACCCAATTGAAGCTTCAAGCTTTAAGTTATGGAGATATAAGCTCTCTCTGTCTCTCTAAAATAATCTGTATAACTCTCTGCACTCTCTCTACACTCTCTATATCAGCTTGTAAAAATAAGTGCAGATTGAGAGAGGGAGTGAGAGTTATATAAAGAAAATCAATTGGCCTTCTTGGAGGCCAAGAAATTTGATGTTCACTCAACAATTGAAATTTAATTAGCTAAATACATATATACAATGCATATACGTATATACTCAGATGACATGAAGTCTATAATCAACCAAGAGTCAAGTATAGACTCATAGGGGACAAACACATGTGTTTGGGAATTCTAATATATGCACAAAATAATGCACATACATTACAAGCATTCCCAAACAAGGCTTTATCCAATGATGAGTTACCATAAATGGAAAGTAAAACAAGTGTCAAATCTTGCTTTACATCACTTCCAAAATATGTGGAAGTTAAATCCTGACGCAGACAATTTTGAAAGTAAATTGGTATTTTCGGGGCGCGGTGATCACCACAAAGATATAGAAAATTTATTTTAATGAAGGAAATAGTTTTCTGGTTTTATAAAAATACTGTTTGAGTTAAAAGAAAATGCTTCCACTGTTTTGAAATACAGTTTTGAAATCTAACACAGGTGTTGCTAAATTTTATAAAATCGCAGTTTGACCCCAACTAAAATTCTTAACTCGAACTAATTCAAGGAATAAAATTTAGAACATGAGAAATGAAATTAAATAAAGAAGTCAATACAAATTAAATATGGAATGCAATTTAATTTTACATGAAATGTAGGTTGTAACAGGATATGATTGGGTAAGTCAATATTGGTAAGGATTGTGGGTGGTAGTTTCCTAATCTAAGTCTACTATGATGAAAGTTAGAAATTGATGATGCCTATTTTTGGTGCAAGAGGAAAGATGTCATCGGATGACATGATATAATATAAGGAAAAAGGAGAATAGAAATTTTTATCTGGTTCGGTCTTGTTAATTAAGAGACCTACATCCACGGGTGTGTCTGAGCACTTCTACTATACTGTAAAATAGCCGATGGCATTCGGTGAACCAACAAGAGACTGGAACTACTCCAGGCTGACCGGGCAAATTGATTAGGGATGTTGTATGGATGCCCTATCGATTGAACTCTCCTCTATAAGAGGGTGAGGGCCTCTTTTATACATGCAAGAGACCTCCTCATACAAGGAAATTATGTAGATAAGGCAATACAATCCAATGAGATTTAATTGACACAAATCACATGAGTTTCCTAATGTGATTCGAAAACTATTTATACATTCCATTGGTCTTCTAGCTAGAGTAGGAAACTGTCTGGATGGTTTTGGATCATGCCCTTAAGCTTGAGTGAGCTTTGTTCGTGATGAGCTATGTCTGGGAGACATTCCCGACCCATAGGTCGGGGTCTATGTGACCTGACATACCGATCGGGGAAGAGCCCTCCTACCCTGTCCTCTTGAATCTTCAAAACCTTAGGCTCGATTGGGGATAAAGGAATGAGCTCTGGTTGGATGCCGGTTTCGAGCTGGTGCTGTTGTTACAGCGCTCTGCTCCCATTGGTGGGCCATTTTTGTACTTATCAAAAATTAAAAGAGTCCTATTAGGATTAGGATTTAGGTCCTCTTTATTCCTATAAATAAGTAGGTGGCTCCATCATAACTTACTACTACTACACATTATAAATTAAGGGTTTGCAAGGCAAGAGAGAGAAATCCAAAGTTCCAAATTCACGTTTTCTTGTTTATTTTTTAGACTAGGCAAATCTTATCAAAATAGGATGAAATTTTGACACAACATTCCTGAAGTCAGGATGAAGTTTCTGTAAAATTATTAGGTCAATCGGAGATTGTTAAGTCCATTTGCTGAATACATCTTTATCAAGATAGTGTGTTCGAGTATTTTTTTCAGCACTCAATTTTTAACAACAATGAAGATAATATTCCGCATTCAAAGGTATGTATTTCCGATTAATCATATTAGATAGTATTGTGTGTGGTCATAAAGGTTTAAGATCAAGGGATTTATGGTTTATGTCATGTTAGATTTAAGTTTATAGATTGTATGTTTCCGCCCAATCGTATTACGAAAATATCTAACATTTTGGCCATTGGAACCCATTTTGGCCTTTGTGATTTATTGAGGCCACTGGTGGGCCTACTTTCTACATTTAGAACTATTACACCAAAAGACAAGAAATTATGTCAAGTCCTAATTTCATGGGTCCACCATTTCTTTTTATTTTTTCCTTGATCGGTTGGTATGTCCGATCAGAGTTCGTGCACTGACTGAAACGTGAACTTTATTCAAAATCCATTATTATTTTTAATCGGTTTGTTACTCCAATAAAAATCTGGAGCGAATATTTTACTTCGCTCTTTAATTATCTCCTCTTTCTTTTATAACAATATTGCTGCAAAAGGAGCACCAAATTATAGCCAAAATTTGGTAAGATCCACAAAGCTGGCAGTGTGGATGTGAATTTTTAGAAGTCGAATAATTTATTGGCTTTTCATGAAAAATGTATTTAGTAATAAAAATGTCAGAATACTTGAAAAATTCTTTAAAAGTTACTTTTCTCAAAGAATATGTTCAAATACAAATAATAAATATTTGACCAATTTTGTGTCAATCGGTTTTTGTGGAACTTACCCCCCATGTGTTTTTGTGACTTCAACACTTGTGAGGGGCTTTGTGGATACCGGGCTTCCACCGCTTTTTGTTTTGTTTTGTTTTGAATTTGATTTGAAATTGATCAAAGGAAGAAAATGAAAGGTCTGTTGAAAACAGATACAGAGTCGCCACTTGGTCTTTAAGGAACCAAGAAACCTAATTTTGACTCACCCAAATGGATAAAGGGCACCGACCCTTCATAACCAAAGAACTTGGTTCGGGGTTTTGGTACGAGAGAGGAAGGAGCCTTTGTCGCGACTAAAACACCCTCAACTCGCCCCATCTTTCGACGGGCCTCAATTAGCATCCAAATAATCATCTTATACTATGTATGGTTCGGCAATTAATACTATGATAGTATATTACATTACATAAGAAACTTGAAAATGGAAGATCTAAAGATAAAATATCATTCATAAGATCTAAATCAAATATCATGCAATGTAAAGTGAAAGATCACACAAATAAACCTAGGAAAAATCGTCTAATCACGCATCAAGTAATTAAGTTTCCTTAATCTAAAGGGGACATGAATCGTTATTGAAACGAATAAACAAAGAAATCAAAATATGCTTAGCAAGCTAGTATGGTGCATGTTATTCTTTGATAAGAGAAGACCTCTCAATCCCCAGGACGGATGAGAAAGGATGATTAGATCAAGGGGAAGCATGAACGGGTGATCGAGTTCATTCCTTATAATCTCCTTAGATTAAGAGTTACAAAAACCCAAATCTTGCATGAATGCAATGTATGTATCTAAAATGTGCAAAGGTTGTAGTGTGTTTTTGTGTACATGGATTTCTAGAATGACTTAGAAGTCTAAAGTGTGCATGAATGAATGAATGAAATTAACATGGGATGTGTACAAATGTAGTATGGACTACTTCCTAAGATATGAACTAATTTGGAATGCATATGAGCATCAAATCAAAGAATGAAAGTTGAAATGTACTTGCTGTGAATAGTGGACAGAACAGTAGCATGATCTTTTGGAATTTGAAAAGAGGGGTTAGGAATGTTTTCAATGTATGATTTTTTATGGAGATGTTCCTTATTGTGTCTAGAACACAACCCAAAAGGCCAATCTTGAATAGCTATCACAGATTGAGAGAAATGATATAAACAATAGAGGTCACTCAGAAACAGAGTTCGTACTGTCGACTGAAATGTTAGAAAATCTTAGAAAATGAAAAAGAATGATCTAGAGGCCCATTTTATACAGAAAGTTTCCTAAGACATTGAATTTTAAGGAAAAAATAAGTTAGAACCACCCCTTTTGGAAACGTTTTCTGGAAAAGAGGTCGTAAGTTGACCTAACTGCTGTGACAGCAAAAATAGAATGTTTGGAAGGAATATTGGGATCCAAATGGACCATTTCCAAGTACTTCCAAGTCAAACCAAAAATCATGGGTGTTCTCCAATGAGTTAGGAAGACTTTCCAAGTGGCCTTGCATCCATATGTTGAGTATTGAGTTCTAGAGAAATCTTTGAGCTCAACTCACTCACTGTTTTGACTCATTGTTTTGAAGATTTTGGAGAAAACAAAGTTTTGTTTCTTGAAACCAAATGAGAGGGATTGAGAGGGGTTTTGAAATAGATGTTTTGAAAGCACATTTTCAATACTCAATAAGGATTATAGCCACTTAAAATGTCAACATTAAACTCATCATCAAGAACCTCCAAGATTGTTGGAGAGATTTATTTTTATTTTTGAACATAACTTCAATACATTTCAAGAATACCTTGGAAGTATTGAGGTTATGATCATCATCTATCAAACATGTTTTTGAGGTCAAGAGCTACTATCCATAAGGATTCACTCACCCCAAACTTCATGTCATCACTTAGATGATGATGAACTAGTAAGTAAATAAAGAAAAGAAAAAGAAATGAGATAAGGAGAGATGAACATATATATAATCAAAGCAAGTAGATAGCAATCAATAGATGATAATCAATGTGATTTTGGACTTGTAGCTTGGTGTTTCACTCATAGATTTTGACATTTGGACATGGAAGTAGCTTCCTATCTCATGAATGCTCAAGAATGAGGGTTGGAGTGGACTTTGAATGTGAAGTATATAGAAGGATGATGGAAGAAAACAAGAATAAAACTCATTTTCTTATGGAAAATCAATGGGAGAAGCTCCCTTTCTCTCTTCTAAACCTATCTCTATCTCTCTTCTTCTCTACAACTTTTCAAGCTTTGCACTTGGCCCCCCCCAAAATGAAGAGCAATGGGGGGTTTATATAGGCCAATTTGGGGTGGTTTTGGGGTTTTAGAAGTACTCCCATTGGTCCCAAACAACTGTGAACACAAAACTATGTCGTTTTGACTTTCAATTAATCAAATTGGACCCCCAAAAAATTACAAAAATGGACTCTGCGAGGGTTGAGTGCGACGGCGGCACTGGGCCAGTGCCGCGGCGGCAGTGGGCCAGTGCCGCGGCAGCACTGCTCCCCAGATGCCCAGAAATTTACGTTTAGGCCCCCAGAGGTTCCGGTATTCTCGAAAAGGCCCTATTTTGTCCGAAATTCACAGAAAATGCATACGAACTCCAAATTGAGGTTGTGATATACCGTTGGAAAGGTAATGGAGTCTACTTTACATAAAAAATAGTTCGGGGATAGGTCACTTTGAAAAGTTTTGCGGTATTTGCGATAAAAGCTGATTTGATCGCCTTTTTCACCTTCGGAAATTCAAAATAAATTCATTTTTAAATCCATGAATTATGTGCGATATACCGTTGGAAAGCTATTGACCTCTAGTATCCATGAAAAATATTTGAAGATTGTTTTGGTGCCCCGGTTCCAAAGTCAAATTCTGGTCAAACTGGTCAAACCTGGGATTCCCGGGAAGTTCTAGAAACCTCTGGGAGTTCCCGGGAGCTGATGTTTTCGCTCGATTTTCTTTTGGAACTTGTTTTAACACTTTTCTCATGATTTAAAATGATTCCGATGAATTCGGACGATTTCGGTCAAACTTGGTCATACCTTGGTCAAACCTTGGTCAAACCGGTCAACGGGGACTTTCCGAGAACTTCCGGGACTTCAGGGGGTCTCTGGGAGCCGACGATTTCATCTGATTTTTCTTAAAAACTCATTTTGTTACTTTTCTTACGACATAGCATGTTTCCAGAACTTCGGGACCAAATCTGGGAGTTTTTTGGGCTTTCAGGGGTCATTTTGGTCATTCTGAGCATTATGAGAGATAGAGCTGACTTCCGAGAGTCCTTTTGAGTCTTTTACGATCATTGTGAACCACCAAGCTATGGGTCTCCTAAATCTGATAGCCGACAAAATGGGGTGTCTACAGTTTGCCCCTCTTTGGCATGAACTTGCGAGGCAACGCATGTCGCAAGCGAGTGCCAAAGTTTTGAAGAGACAGGTCTTTTGGAGGCTATAGATTTAGGATAAAAGCATTGCAAAAGATGCAATGATGTTGAGGCTAGTGCTGGTCATGCTCTGTGTGAGCTGCCTACGTATCCCAAGGGGAATCAGACCAGGACGTAGTTCGGGGCGTAAAGGAATGAATCACATATGCTCAACAAGACATACGGATGCCATGCTATAAGAGTGATATGCAATGCATGGATGTGATGTGAATTGTGTCATGAGTCCTATCATGTCTAGTGTTATGACCCTAGTATGAGCAGGTGTTGTGGGGTGTGCCACTCCGAATGGGCTGGTGTTGTGCTAGTGTTTGCGACTGTGATGTGGTGGATGACTCGGATAAGGACATCAAGGTTTAGAAGACTCTGGGTCTAGGGGCAAATTTCTGGAATTACGAGAAGTGTGCTTTACAAGCGAATGGGATCGGATGTGGGGTCTTTGAAGATGACAACTAAGGACAGCCCATAGGTGAGGGAGTTCATGATAACCGACAGTTTTATAATAACCAAAGTGAGGAGGCTCATATAAGTGGGGTAGCTCACGATAATTGACAGGTGAGATAACTGGAGTGAAGAAGCTCACGATAAGTGAGGAAACTCATAATGACTGACAGGTGAGAAAGCTCATGATAATCAGTAGACACGGATCCTTGAATTGGGAATAGATAGTGCTTGCCCTGGGAATCGGGGTGAATTGACTGCGGGTGATGTTTTGGTCGATCCTTATGATGACAAGTCCGGAGAATCGGTTCGGACTTCTGTTATCTTCTGCTGGGGATGGTAGGGGACTCTCTGAGAATCTCTCTTCAATTCTTGACCTAGAACCAGGATCCATCTCTGAATCTCTCGTGGTTGGTCAGATTTTGCAATGCTCAATCCAAAAGAGCCGGTTAGGGCCTATCGGTTTCTGTCCTCGGGGGATGATGTAGGGTTCTCGGAGAATCTCTCTTCAATTCTTGACCTAGAACCAGGATCCATCTCTGAATCTCTCGTGGTTGGTCAGATCTCGCAATGCTCAATCCAAAAGAGCCGGTTAGGGTCTATCGATTTCTATCCTCGGGGGATGATGTAGGGTTCTCGGGGTATCTCTTTTGGCGCTCAATCCAAGAGGGCCGGTCAGGGCCTCCGGGAGCTGGTATCTATCGGTTTCTGTCCTCGGGGGATGATGTAGGGTTCTCGGAGAATCTCTTTTGGCGCTCAATCCAAGAGGGCCGGTCAGGGCCTCCGGGAGCTGGTATCTATCGGTTTCTATCCTCGGGGGATGATGTAGGGTTCTCGGGGAATCTCTTTTGGCGCTCAATCCAAGAGGGCCGGTCCGGGCCTCCGGGAGCTGGTATCTATCGGTTTCTGTCCTCGGGGGATGATGTAGGGTTCTCGGGGAATCTCTTTTGGCGCTCAATCCAAGAGGGCCGGTCAGGGCCTCCGGGAGCTGATATCTATTGGTTTCTGTCCTCGGGGGATGATGTAGGGTTCTCGGGGAATCTCTTTTGGCGCTCAATCCAAGAGGGCCGGTCAGGGCCTCCGGGAGCTAGTATCTATCGGTTTCTGTCCTCGAGGGATGATGTAGGGTTCTCGGGGAATCTCTTTTGGCGCTCAATCCAAGAGGGCCGGTCAAGGCCTCCGGGAGCTGGTATCTATCGGTTTCTGTCCTCGGGGGATGATGTAGGGTTCTCGGGGAATCTCTTTTGGCGCTCAATCCAAGAGGGCCGGTCAGGGCCTCTGGGAGCTGGTATCTATCGGTTTCTGTCCTCGGGGGATGATGTAGGGTTCTCGGGGAATCTCTTTTGGCGCTCAATCCAAGAGGGCCGGTCAGGGCCTCTGGGAGCTGGTATCTATCGGTTCTGTCCTCGGGGGATGATGTAGGGTTCTCGGAGAATCTCTTTTGGCGCTCAATCCAAGAGGGCCGGTCAGGGCCTCTGGGAGCTGGTATCTATCGGTTTCTGTCCTCGGGGGATGATGTAGGGTTCTCGGGGAATCTCTTTTGGCGCTCAATCCAAGAGGGCCGGTCAGGGCCTCTGGGAGCTGGTATCTATCCGTTTCTGTCCTCGGGGGATGATGTAGGGTTCTCGGGGAATCTCTTTTGGCGCTCAATCCAAGAGGGCCGGTCAGGGCCTCCGGGAGCTGGTATCTACCGGTTTCTATCCTCGGGGGATGATGTAGGGTTCTCGGGGAATCTTCTTTTGGCGCTCAATCCAAGAGGGCCGGTCAGGGCCTCCGGGAGCTGGTATCTATCGGTTTCTGTCCTCGGGGGATGATGTAGGGTTCTCGGGGAATCTCTTTTGTCGCTCAATCCTAGAGGGCCAGTCAGGGCCTCCGGGAGCTGGAGGATAATGTACTTTGTTAGGAAGAAGGAAATACGTCACTTAAATGGTAGTAAAGGTATCATTCTATTTGCGACAGAGATGATTTGCGGTGGTTTGACACTGATGGAGGGTGATAATCAATAGCAACTTATGGACTTATGTTGATAGGATGAAAGAAGATCATCAACAGCCACTCATGGACTTATGTTGCATGAACGAAGAAAGATGGTCAACAGCCACTCATGGACATATGTTGCACAGATGAAAGAAGATCATCAACAGCCACTCATGGACTTATGTTGCATGAACGAAGAAAGATGGTCAACAGCCACTCATGGACTTATGTTGCTAGGAGAAATGAAGATCATCAACAGCCACTCATGGACTTATGTTGCATGAATGAAGAAAGATGGTCAACAGCCACTCATGGACTTATGTTGCACAGATGAAAGAGGATCATCAACAACCACTCATGGACTTATGTTGCATGAACGAAGAAAGATGGTCAACAGCCACTCATGGACTTATGTTGCTAGGAGAAATGAAGATCATCAACAGCCACTCATGGACTTATGTTGAATGAACGAAGAAAGATGGTCAACAGCCACTCATGGACTTATGTTGCACAGATGAAAGAATATCATCAACAGCCACTCATGGACTTATGTTGCATGAAGAAAGGTGAAAGATCAACAGCCACTCATGGACTTATGTTGCACAGATGAAAGAGGATCATCAACAGCCACTTATGGACTTATGTTGCATGAACGAAGAAAGATGATGGTCAACTTTCGACGGTTTAGAAAGGGATGAAATTCGTATTTGCCCTAAGTTTGGACGCTTCTCATGCTGACGCCTTAACCAGTGCAGTAATGGTGTTTGGTACTCCTGTTTGTATTGGCATGCTCTTTATAACTTGATTTGAAAAATTCATTATTCGTCACTGTTGGCTTACACATTTGAGACTACGACCGACTCTTTTCCTGAAAAAGGCTATGACAGACTCAAAACTGACAGATACTGACACGCGAGGGTGACACATTTGACACCAAAATGAAATAAGCTCGACTTGCCAAAACTTGATGTGCTCTTGTCATAAATGATGTACCATTTCTCTTTTGTGTTTACTTCTCACCTTAACGTGGCATTACTTTGATGGTGAATCTTATTTTTGAAAATTCCTCCCTGCTGATCTAATCAATTTCTTTGCTTCTCTCAAGATGTGCTTTGAATTAGTGCCTTAGCTAATGGAATGAAAGACGCTCCATTTCCATCTGTTCAAGACAATTTTCTTGAAGGCTTACCATTGGTGTATAGGGATCAGGTGGCAAACGAAGTTTGCCCCTAGTTTGAAGGGCATGAAGTGGGATCGGTAGGCAAACGAGGCAAATGACCGAAGTTTGCCCCTAGTTTGGAGGAAGGTTCATTGGAGGTTTTGGGTAAACGAGGTAGGTGACCGAAGTTTGCCCCTTGTGTGAAGGGTAGATAGTAAAAGTCAGGCAAACGAGGCGGGTAGCCGAAGTTTGCCCCTAGTGTAGAAGGTGATTTTCTGGCTTGAGGCATGGACCGTGACTTTAATCTCTCAAATGCTCATAACTTTTGCCTAGGCACCAGTGAGGTGACCTAGCAAGCTCTTTTCTCTCTTTTGTTATTGCTCACCTTAGATTTAACTCTAATTTTTGCCTAGGCGTCCTTTCGGATTTTCGACCTAGCGAGCCATCCTTCTTTTTTTCTTTTTTTGAAAGTCTGCCTACGTACCCCCAAGTGGGGATCAGGTCCAACGTAGTTCGGGCATGGTTGGGAAGAAGCGGGTTGATTTTTGGGTAGGTGGGGTGACCGAACCGATGCGGTTGCCTACGTATCCCCGAGTGGGAATCAGGTCGAGCGTAGTTCAAGGCAAGGCTTGAAGGAATTGGTTTGATTATGATGGTGTTGACCGAACCGATGTGGTTGCCTACGTATCCCCGAGTGGGAATCAGGTCGAGCGTAGTTCAAGGCAAGGCTTGAAATAAGGGGTTTGAGGTATGAGGGTTTTTCAAACCAATCGTCAAAGAAGTTCAAACTTGAGCCACTTGTGGTAGCTTTGAATAAAAAAGATTCAGTTTCAATCTCCCTTTCTTTTCTTTTTCTTTTTCTTTTTCTTTTTCTTTTTCTTTTGTTTTGAGGATTGATCCTTTTCACTTTTGCCTACCAGTCAATTTTTGCTTTTCATGTAGTTGATTCTTGCAAGATCCTTCAATCGCAATCTCAGAATTCCAGAATGTGCATGTCAGCTCTCGGAATTTATTTGTGGTCATTCCGTGCCTTTTGAAATGTGATCTTGGCACGTTCTTAAGATGTATCTTGAAGCGTATGATTCTCTTATTTGTTTCATCAAAATTTTCTCAAACATTTTGACTGGCTAGGGTCAGATTTTGGAAATCAACACCTTTTTCAGCTCTAACTTTTGCCTGGGTGCCCTTTCGGGTTTTCAACCTAGCGAGCTTTTCGTTTTTTTTTTTTTTTTTTTTTTTGAAAGTGGAGATGAAACTCATTGAAATGTTTGGCTACCATCAAGGACCAAGTCCGCACAGGTTCGCATGGCTATCAATTGGGTTGGGCCCAAGGCTTTGAAATGGTAGAAATGGTGGAAAGGGTGTTGGGCAAGCCCCAAGTTAGTTCCAAGCATGTCTTTTCAAGATTGAGGCAAGAGAATCTTTAAATTCTTAAAGTAAGACTATTCAATTCCAGCTCTTCATCAGTGTCAGCGTGAAATCGATTTTAACCTTTCAGGATTCTTTTTGTTTTGTCGTAGAAAAATTATTACCAGAGTAATATCCATGGTAATTTGAAAAGTGACACTTCAGTCTAGTGATTCATGCATCTATGACTAGGCACATCAGATTAGGCAAAATGAGACTTCATTCCATCAATAGAGAAGGATTACAGACTCATTAACAACTCGATGACAGACAGACTCGATCACAAGACTAAACTTGAAATAGACGAACACACAACAGACTCGACTGGACTCGACCCGGTCTCAAATGGAATGTCACAGTGACTCACTTATTCTTTTTATTTCTTTTTTTCTAAAGAGCATCTTCATTTGGTTTTCTAGCAAGAGTCCCAAAACACCATCACTTTACCAGCACAGGTTCAACATTCATGGGCCTCAGCGAAGAGGATCGTTCGAATAGGTAAGCCAGGGGCTTAGGTGACACGGGGTTGAATGGGTGGTGGCTCAATGATATTTTGGTCGATGAGGTCCTGGATATCATGGCGGAGACGTATGCATTGGTCGGTGTCATGGCCTGGGCCTTGGTGGTAGGCACATCGTTTGGACAGGTCACAGTTAGGTGGTGGGGGATCGGCACGAGGCTGAAGGAGTTGGAGGTGTCCCTTTTTTAGCAGACGGCCTAAGGGGAGATATCTAGTTTGGCAAAGGTACGGGGTTGCTTTTTCTGGTAAGGGCAACTAGTGGTTTGGTTGGAGGATTGGTATGGCCGATGAGGGTATGCCATGGGTTGGCTGCGCAGGGCGTCGACATCCGGGGAGTGTCAGGAGTATTTAGGCCTCTTGGACTGGTGTTGGGGTTCATCATTCTTGAACTTTTCTTCTATGATGGCATCCTCAATTCTGGTCCCCATTTCAAGCAGTTCTTTGCTAATGCTCCGTGCCATTTTATCAAATCGACTAACCCTTGAACTCAACTGCTCAACAGTGGTTTGTAGCTTGTTCACTTTCTCTTCCAGAGCTTTGTAGGCCATTGGTGGATCGATGATGGTCTAGCCCTCGATTAAGATAGTGAATTCTGGGAGGTATAAAGGTGCGCTTACCCGGGGCTATGATTTTTCTGCAAATAGAAGTAAAAGTCCAAATTAGCGGAGGCGCGAAACACTTCTTATGGACTCCTATCAGGGAGAGATGATCAGAGTTTTGAAGGATTTAATGATGCAAACCGAGGTTACAGTAAGTATACGACTTCTGTACAACGATTGAGATGGGTGGGGATGATGATACGTATGTATTCGATGTGTAGAGACTGACATGTGTGAGACTGATAAGATGTGTGTGCATGTAGACTGACACAAATTGTGTATGTATATGAGACAAGCATGCGAATGCAAGCCCTAATCTATATGACGCTCCTATTTCTAACAGATAGCAGCTAAACAAATAAGGTCCTAGCCATACAGAGTGTGCTAACCTTACTATCCAGTATGATCACCAAGGGATAACAGGGATTTCCGGGATACTTCGGGAATTTTGGACAGAGTGTCTGGGAGAAACAGGGATTCGGAAGATTCGGAGAAATTTCTAGAAGTCATTTGAGTTTCTAGGAGAAATAGGGATTTCTGGTTGATTTGGACTGAGCTTCTAGGAGAAATTGGAAAATCAGAATTTCTGGGAGAAATTGGTACATCTAGGCATTTTTGGGAAGTTTGGATGGAGTTGTTGGAATTTTTGGGAAATCTTGAAGATTTGGATAGAGCTTATGGGAAAACATGAAAACTCGGGTAAGTTGGACAGAGTTTCTGGGAGAAACAAGTATACCGGAATTTCTGGGAGAAATTGAGATTTCTGAGTAATCTGAGAGATTTGGACAGAGCTTCTGGGAAAACAGATATAACTGGGTAAGTCAGACAGAGTTTCTGGGAGAAACAAGTATATCGGAATTTTCTAAGAAAAATTGAGGTTTCTGGGTATTCTGGGGGAGAAATAGGGATTTCTAGGAAATCTTGGTGATTCGGACAGAGTTTCTAGGAGAAACAGGGATATCCTGATGAGTTGGGTAGAGTTTCTGTTGGAAGAAATAGGGATATACGACGGGAATAGGTGATGATGGTGATCATACTTTCTGGCAAGTTTTCATACTCCTATGTCTCAAGACCAACAAACAAGGTTTGCAGTGTATATCTTTGTGAGCATGGAGCAGACATCCTTATCATGGTACCTAGGCAAGTCAACTCAATGTGATCACATGTGAGCGATTGCCTTGGGAATCATAAGAAAGAGGTTCTGTTCTATTTCACACAAGCGTCTACATCGCGCAGGTAATCCCACAAGGGCATACAGCAGTTATATCACATTGTCCTATCTAAAAAGATAAATGAACAGTCCTATGAAAGGTTCTACAGGAATCTATATGAAAAGGCTGGGTTTAGTCAAAGAGGGTCCGTTGACGAGAGTTCCAATATACCGTCGGGGAGACAGTACGGAGGTTTTTACTCTTTTTGATATACCTTGGAAGGTACAGTATCAACGGTGACTTGTGCCCTGGCACAGCAAGACCTGAACAATGTCAGCGCCGCCTTTCAGACACAGTCGAAGGGGAAATGCAAAAGTGCAATGCGGTGAACCAAACACAGTAAAAAGATGATTTTAAGGATGCTTCTTATGAGTCAAACCTCTGTATTATTTTGTTTTAAAAATAAAAATCCCCAGCAGAGTCGCCAGATTGTGGATACCGGGCTTCCACCGCTTTTTGTTTTGTTTTGAATTTGATTTGAAATTGATCAAAGGAAGAAAATGAAAGGTCTGTTGAAAACAGATACAGAGTCGCCACTTGGTCTTTAAGGAACCAAGAAACCTAATTTTGACTCACCCAAATGGATAAAGGGCACCGGCCCTTCATAACCAAAGAACTTGGTTAGGGGTTTTGGTACGAGAGAGGAAGGAGCCTTTGTCGCGACTAAAACACCCTCAACTCGCCCCATCTTTCGACGGACCTCAATTAGCATCCAAATAATCATCTTATACTATGTATGGTTCGGCAATTAATACTATGATAGTATATTACATTACATAAGAAACTTGAAAATGGAAGATCTAAAGATAAAATATCATTCATAAGATCTAAATCAAATATCATGCAATGTAAAGTGAAAGATCACACAAATAAACCTAGGAAAAATCGTCTAATCACGCATCAAGTAATTAAGTTTCCTTAATCTAAAGGGGACATGAATCGTTATTGAAACGAATAAACAAAGAAATCAAAATATGCTTAGCAAGCTAGTATGGTGCATGTTATTCTTTGATAAGAGAAGACCTCTCAATCCCCGGGACGGATGAGAAAGGATGATTAGATCAAGGGGAAGCATGAACGGGTGATCGAGTTCATTCCTTATAATCTCCTTAGATTAAGAGTTACAAAAACCCAAATCTTGCATGAATGCAATGTATGTATCTAAAATGTGCAAAGGTTGTAGTGTGTTTTTGTGTACATGGATTTCTAGAATGACTTAGAAGTCTAAAGTGTGCATGAATGAATGAATGAAATTAACATGGGATGTGTACAAATGTAGTATGGACTACTTCCTAAGATATGAACTAATTTGGAATGCATATGAGCATCAAATCAAAGAATGAAAGTTGAAATGTACTTGCTGTGAATAGTGGACAGAACAGTAGCATGATCTTTTGGAATTTGAAAAGAGGGGTTAGGAATGTTTTCAATGCATGATTTTTTATGTAGATGTTCCTTATTGTGTCTAGAACACAACCCAAAAGGCCAATCTTGAATAGCTATCACAGATTGAGAGAAATGATATAAACAATAGAGGTCACTCAGAAACAGAGTTCGTACTGTCGACTGAAATGTTAGAAAATCTTAGAAAATGAAAAAGAATGATCTAGAGGCCCATTTTATACAGAAAGTTTCCTAAGACATTGAATTTTAAGGAAAAAATAAGTTAGAACCACCCCTTTTGGAAACGTTTTCTGGAAAAGAGGTCGTAAGTTGACCTAACTGCTGTGACAGCAAAAATAGAATGTTTGGAAGGAATATTGGGATCCAAATGGACCATTTCCAAGTACTTCCAAGTCAAACCAAAAATCATGGGTGTTCTCCAATGAGTTAGGAAGACTTTCCAAGTGGCCTTGCATCCATATGTTGAGTATTGAGTTCTAGAGAAATCTTTGAGCTCAACTCACTCACTGTTTTGACTCATTGTTTTGAAGATTTTGGAGAAAACAAAGTTTTGTTTCTTGAAACCAAATGAGAGGGATTGAGAGGGGTTTTGAAATAGATGTTTTGAAAGCACATTTTCAATACTCAATAAGGATTATAGCCACTTAAAATGTCAACATTAAACTCATCATCAAGAACCTCCAAGATTGTTGGAGAGATTTATTTTTATTTTTGAACATAACTTCAATACATTTCAAGAATACCTTGGAAGTATTGAGGTTATGATCATCATCTATCAAACATGTTTTTGAGGTCAAGAGCTACTATCCATAAGGATTCACTCACCCCAAACTTCATGTCATCACTTAGATGATGATGAACTAGTAAGTAAATAAAGAAAAGAAAAAGAAATGAGATAAGGAGAGATGAACATATATATAATCAAAGCAAGTAGATAGCAATCAATAGATGATAATCAATATGATTTTGGACTTGTAGCTTGGTGTTTCACTCATAGATTTTGACATTTGGACATGGAAGTAGCTTCCTATCTCATGAATGCTCAAGAATGAGGGTTGGAGTGGACTTTGAATGTGAAGTATATAGAAGGATGATGGAAGAAAACAAGAATAAAACTCACTTTCTTATGGAAAATCAATGGGAGAAGCTCCCTTTCTCTCTTCTAAACCTATCTCTATCTCTCTTCTTCTCTACAACTTTTCAAGCTTTGCACTTGGCCCCCCCAAAATGAAGAGCAATGGGGGGTTTATATAGGCCAATTTGGGGTGGTTTTGGGGTTTTAGAAGTACTCCCATTGGTCCCAAACAACTGTGAACACAAAACTATGTCGTTTTGACTTTCAATTAATCAAATTGGACCCCCAAAAAAATTACAAAAATGGACTCTGCGAGGGTTGAGTGCCGCGGCGGCACTGGGCCAGTGCCGCGGCAGCACTGCTCCCCAGATGCCCAGAAATTTACGTTTAGGCCCCCAGAGGTTCCGGTATTCGCGAAAAGGCCCTATTTTGTCCGAAATTCACAGAAAATGCATACGAACTCCAAATTGAGGTTGTGATATACCATTGGAAAGGTAATGAAGTCTACTTTACATAAAAAATAGTTCGGGGATAGGTCACTTTGAAAAGTTTTGCGGTATTCACGATAAAAGCTGATTTGATCGCCTTTTTCACCTTCGGAAATTCAAAATAAATTCGTTTTTAAATCCATGAATTATGTGCGATATACCATTGGAAAGCTATTGACCTCTAGTATCCATGAAAAATGTTTGAAGATTGTTTTGGTGCCCCGGTTCCAAAGTCAAATTCTGGTCAAACTGGTCAAACCTGGGATTCTCGGGAAGTTCTAGAAACCTTCGGGAGTTCCCGGGAGCTGATGTTTTCGCTCGATTTTCTTTTGGAACTTGTTTTAACACTTTTCTCATGATTTAAAATGATTCCGATGAATTCGGACGATTTCGGTCAAACTTGGTCAAACCTTGGTCAAACCGGTCAATGGGGACTTTCCGGGAACTTCCGGGACTTCAGGGGGTCTCTGGGAGCCGACGATTTCATCTGATTTTTCTTAAAAACTCATTTTGTTACTTTTCTTACGACATAGCATGTTTCCAGAACTTCGGGACCAAATCTGGGAGTTTTTTGGGCTTTCAGGGGTCATTTTGGTCATTCTGAGCATTATGAGAGATAGAGCTGACTTCCGAGAGTCCTTTTGAGTCTTTTACGATCATTGTGAACCACCAAGCTATGGGTCTCCTAAATCTGATAGCCGACAAAATGGGGTGTCTACAGGCTTTTCAGCTGAATAGAAATTTTTTGGCTTGGCACTTAAAATTATTTTTTCCTAGTCTTGCCCCCCTTCTGGCTTGGACGGCGTGGATTTAGTCCGATTAAAGACACCAATCTTTTAATTAGTGGAGATGTCAATTTTTTTTATTGACTTTATCAGTCTCATTGGACCGATTTTTTCTTTCATCAAGCATTTTGATTTGCTTTTCAAGGATTTGCTTGATGTCTTTACAAACATCCAACAGAGCCATTTCACCCGATTTAATTTTCAACTTGATGTCTTGCTCCCCGAGCGATAAATTTGGTAAAGTACTCGGTTCCTTTATCCATTCAATTCTTTAAAAATTGTCAAGAGACATGAAACCACCGCCTTGCACTTTTGGTGATGGATCGTCTGTCCCACTTGAGACTTTGAGGAGACTGATTTCTTTGCAGAAAAATAGTTTATCGACTTCAAAACAATCAATCTTTTGGTAAAGATGATCGATCTCATCATCATACCGGCATGAGTCACGGGCATGCTGATCTATATGCTTGTGATCAAGGGGCGCAATGGTCACTTGTCACCATAATTTACTTCAGACAATGAATTTATCATTGTTGAGGTGACAAACTTCATTGTGAAGTTAGCTTATTCCTTCATTCTGCCATGAATTTGATCGATGTAGAAGTATAGCCATACTTTGATGTACATCTTTTCATCACTTAGTAGTCCTACCAGACGTGCCAAAATTGTTCACTCTTTAGTTTGCTTCGGGCGTACCAGAGTTGAGGTTGTTAAAATGCGTGTGTGTGTGTGTGTGTGTGTGTCTGTTAGCAAACATGGTTCTTCCTAATACTTTGTGTGAGCGATGCACGATTTATCTGAATTCTATCATATGTGGATTGTTAAAAACTCATAGAAAAGCACCCTAGTTATAGGTTCTTTGACAGTATTGTTCACAGTACTGATGCGCACAAGTCAAATAGTGGTAAAAATGGAAATAAAGCAAGGATTTGAAAGTGAAAATACATTACATTTGAAATAAGGTTACATTTGCTTAAGAAAGTAAAAGTTATAGTGGAGAAACTAAGATAAATAAAGCTTAAGGAAGCAAAAGAAAAATAATATAAGAACACTAAAGAAAATGATATTGGTATGCTAAAAAAAAAACTATTTGAATGCATTTAGGGGTTGTTTGTGTCAAGCCCCGAAGTTGCATAAATAGGGAAAGCATTTAATTTCCTTTATGGACCCGTAGGTCTAGATAGTTTGAAGGATTGATTTCATCCCAAACCTCAAACAGCATAATAACTTATAACAGAATAAGAGCAATCAAGACTTACAAAATTTTTCGAACACAATAATTATTACATCATGTGGGAAACTTAAGGCACAAGCCACCTTGTAAAATATTAATATCTATTACATCAATCATTATTACAAGTTCAGTTAGGTAAATAAGCAAAATTAAATTGTTTATCTCCATAAGTAGTTGTTCTCAATTCGTATAATTATATTGTCCATCTTGATCACAACCTGAAAAGCCTAGACATAAATGTCCATGGCGTATCAACGCCGTCAGCTTCAAGAAGCTGGTGAGTATTAAGAGCATTTATTTTTAATGCAAAACATTCTTTATTACCATTTCTGATTCACAGGTTTATTCTTCAACATGTTAGAAATACATAAGTATATTCGTATTTAAACAGAGACAAAAAGATAACATAATGATATTCAATTAATATGATATGTGACCGTGCATGAAACAATGCAGTCCACTCATCTCACTGACTCTTTTACCTCGACTACAAAACCCAACGCAAACAGTTCCCCTGAACCACCAGCCCATGGCCGTTAGGTTTAGAATGTCTATCGATATGTCTACCGTATCCGAATCAGCCTGGACGTACCTAGACATTTGAGGTTATAATAACCTGATCAGTCTACCGTATCCGAGTCGGCCTGGACACGATCAGACTGCCCTACCGTATCCGAGTCAACCTGGGCTCAATCCCTCTTAATTAACCTGCCATATCTGAATCGACCTGGGATAATTAAGGCTATAACACATCACTGATTGGTCTGCTGTATCCGAGTCGACCAGGGTTCAATCCTTCCCAATTAACCTGCCGTATCCGAATCAACCTGGGATAATTAGGGTCGCAACTCACATAACACATTCCCTTGACTCTTCTCAACTCACCATCTCACACTATACATGTCAACTCTACTCAAATATGTATGTCACATGACTCATGCGACGATACATAATTACTGGAAGGTAACAAAAAATGAGCGTACGAGAATTCAAGTCTTTTTTTACTTTATATTTTAAAAATAGATTCTGAAATACCATATCTCCCAAACAGTGCCTTAAAAACCATTAAAACTTCTTCCAAACAGTTTCGTGTATTAAAACAGACAAAAACCATAAAATTACCCAGTTGTGCGAGCAGGTCGCTCGCACGAGAAGTCGATCGCGCGATAAGTGTATTTTCAAAGTTCTTTTAAAAACTTCTAGAACTATCAGAATTACACAAGTTGCTCAAGCGGGTCGCTTGCGCGATCGCGCACGCGATTTATTACAGAGACTTCATCTTCTTCGTTTTTCTTCACTATTTCAGATCAGTTTTAGATCCAATTTTTGATCCATTTTGAAATCCGAATGTAGGCATGCCTTATAATATATGATTTTCTTCATTTTTCTGCAAGGACTACGAATCTACGATCGGATTAATATGAATCAAATCATAGTTCTCGAATTTTACATAAAACTGAGAGGTGACGAAAATTCAATCTTAATATACTTTTTTGATATGAATGAATTAAGCTCTAAAACATTAACCATAGCTTTGATGGACTGTAATCTTTTATAATTGTCTTACAAAACAAATTTTGGTTAAGTTTTAAAAATCACCATTTTTCAAGCTCTAAGCAACTCATCAATGGTGATATTCAATTCAAGTAATATGAACAGTAATCAAAACATAAACTACATTCAATTCAGTAATATGAGCAGAGATTGAAGGTTTGTTGAGAAAGAAAGCCAAACAAGAATACCAAGCTTCAAGGTTTTGCTATGGTGTTGAAGCTCTCTCTGTCTAAACAATTTCTGTAAATTCTTTGTATAACTCTCTCTCTCTCTCTCTTACTCTCTGTATATTTTTATATTTATAGAATGTGTAGAAAATGTGTGTTTATATGGAATTTTCAACTTTGAACAACTTGGAGGCCAAGCTCCTTCATTCACACAACAAATCAATTAGTTTTAAAAATATACGTATATACTATGTACTAATCTAAATTAGAGATTGTAGGGGTTCAAATTGGTTAACTAGGAGCCAAGCTTAGGTGTTTCGGAATTGTAGCTTATGGCATAACATTAATACACACACTATTAGCATTGCCAAATAAGGCACAAATAAGTTCTCTAGGATTTTTTTAGAGTGTTTCGCAAAACAACTTATGGCACTACATTAACACACTCCAATATTGCATCCCCAAACATGCCTAACACAATGATTGGTTTAATTAAATGTGTATAAAGCAAGTGTCACATCCTGATTGACGTAGATTCCCAAATCCATGGGAGTCCATCGTAGCACGGACAGTTTTTGTACATAAACTGGCATTTTTGTGATGGTGATTACTTCAAAAATATAGAAAAAATATATTAATGTAAGAAATAATTTTCCGGTTGTATAAATATACAGTTTGAATTGAAAGTAAATATTTTTACCATCTTGAAAATATAGTGCGCAAAACCAACACAGGTGTTCCTCAATTTATAAGAATAAACTTTGACCCAAAACAAAGAATTTTTATTAAATAAAATAAGTAATAGGAATATAATATTGAAGTTACAGTAGCAAATAAATGAAAATACAACTTGTTACAATTTGTATGAGCTACTGGAGACTTTTCATGCTTGATCGGATGTCCCAATTTATAGCCAAAAAATTAGGTTCCTCAATAAGCTTGGTCTTGGGATGATAAATTGTTTGGGACATGGAACTTGTGACTTGTAGCCATTGTGACTTGCAATATTCCCTTGGGCCCTACATGATTGATTATTTCAATACATATTTTTCATTGCAAAACAAGCAACCGAGCGTGGCTGAAAATTTGTTTGATCTTCACATTAAATCTCAAGACCAAGTCAATCAACAAGGAGCACCACCAATGATCACACTTGTGTATGTATTTCCATATATATATATATATATATATAACTCTTAGCTATTCCAATGTGCTCGAGGTCGGTCATTTGGTCCGATTGTCAACTTATTTTGGGGACCCATGTTTGCCCCTTCCATATAATAAGGAACCCATATGTTAGGTACTTTTGATCAAATACTCCAAACAATCGGTCATGTGTACAAAATATATAGTTTGGGTGCAAACATGCTTTAACCCTATCATAGCAAGATGTCATGTTAGCGTAGTAAAGCTAAAGCTTGCCCTTTGCATTCAACGAACAGATTAAAAAAAATCAGCATGTCTGGAAGCACGATAAAACATTCTTTTGCTGATATTATTACCTATATTCGATATTGGGTCATTCATAACAAACCTATACCTTCCCTATTTACTCGAAAAATTAAGGGGGTAAATTCGTACGGGGCAATCAACAAATTTTGGTGAAATAGAAGATCTACGTGACCAAATTTTCCTGTTTAAAAGGCTCTCTCTTCTTCTTTATTCTCAACAGGAATGCATAAACAAAACTACCCTTCCATATAGATCGTCGTGGCATGAACTCGAAATTTCTTCGCTTCGATTCCGCCCCTACTTCAATTAAAGCTAGCTCCTACTCCTCCTCCTTCATAGTCGTTGGTCCTTCATTCGTACTGGTCATTGTATAGTGAGAAAGCTTACCCCTGCCTTTAGACGAGAAAGCCCTCTTTTACATCCCCTAGCTAGATAAATCAGTAGGAAATGCTAGAACCCAATGTTTCTTTTGACGATGAACCACTCCGGTACAGACTATACGGAGTCAATTTTGAGAAGTGAACAGTCAGTATCGTACTTCAAAGTCCCAACTTTGGCATGTGAAAACAGTCCTTCTGAATCGAATCCTTTCTCGAGGGGAAAGCTTTACCTTAATAGAGCGGCCAGGCTCTGATCCTCGCTTTGCTTTCATTGGGTCACGAATGGGCTAAGAAGAAGGCAGTAGTTAGCGCTTTCACCTGCAGGAATTGGGTGCTATGGAGAAATAGAAGTAGTTGATCCCGTCTTCTTAAAAGGAGTCATTGGGTGGATTGGTTTTCATAGCCTAGTGGAGTAGCCAAGTGAGATGGGATTCGACTTGCTTTCCTTTCACCTGTTCAGGCGAGAGGGGGGAAAACCTTGACTTTAGCAAGTACTACTGTGATCTTTGCCTTTTGCTTAGCAGTTGGTAGAGCCGCTTATAACACCAAAGTCCAAAGGACTCTGTACTCTAATAAACAACTCTTCATGTTATATTTACATTTTTAACATGGATCATCAATATCAGTTCCACAGACATCAACATAAAAACCATATGATAGATATTGCATTGCTTGAAACTCCTCAGTTTAGGAAAAAACATTTCTTCGTATAGCTCTTGCAACTGTGATATGTATGATATTATTCTCAAAAGAATTTTTAAAACATTTTAGAGCAAATGACAGCATTTACGAGTATAAAAAACTATTTAAATAATCGAAACCTTATACCCCCACTATTTTCATAAGATATAAATGTATATCTCAAAAAGAAAATTTAGAAAACATACCTTGGCCATGTGAATATTGTTAACAAATGGAAATATGAAACTCTTACCAAACTCAGTTGAACATTCCTCTCAAATCACATCATTATGCGATATGTATCGTCTCAAATTATTGGAGAATAATATAAAAAATAGCTTTCAAAGAATCCACCAAAGTTGAACCATAATATACAGGGTGACTGGGATGAGGCGTGAGCAAAGAATCCACCAAAGTTGAACCATAAAATATACAGGATGACTAAGATGAGGAGCGATATGCTCCATTGAGACGGACACATGCTCTATGGGTAATGCTCGGTGTAGTAGAAAATAGCACGCCGTCTCTGAGATATATTAATCCAGCCACCCTTGCTGTAAATTTATAAAGTATGCATAACTTAATATAGAAAGAAGCTTACCCACTAATTCCTTCTTTATCCAAAACACTTATATCATATGAGAGAATACATATTTGTTGGTGTGTATAAGCTGCTGGAGGAAAAGTAACTTTAACAAGGAGACAAAGTCATAGACCCTTGCTGGAGGAAAAAGAAACATTTTCGGAAGAAGACAAAAAGGTTAACTCTTATATGTGAACACATACTAAGTCAAATACAGCTTTAAAGATGAGCTTTCAAAACTTTTAACAAGATTTAGCCAGTAAGAGCTGTATAGACGTTGAGGAAAAAAAGCAAGCCAATTACAAAACTTTTTTTGTCCGTTGGGTATACAAAACCGAAATCAATAAAATTGCATTGCCTTTATCTTCATTGCACAGTGATTGTCATAAAATCTGCTTGATCACGACATCAAACCTTTAAACAGTTATTTTAAGATCGAGTTGCAATATAACTCCTTAAAATAATTCAATCAATAGATAATTTATTTTAAAATAATTCAATAATAATTGTAATATATATTTATCAAAATGGACATGACTCATAATATTCAAAATGTTTAATCAATTTATTAACTTATTCTCTTTTATTTCCTATTTTCTTCTACGTTTTTTTCTTATAATCCCAATAAAGATAGATCTTTTCCTCTATCTATATTATGTTCCCATTACTAAAATCCAAATAAGGAACCAAAGTTTAGCTGTGAAAACCAAATAGATAATCTTCACTTGAAAAGAACAAGAAGGATGGCTTGTCTCAGGTAGTTCTCTTTCTCTCTCTATCTTCACATCACGGGTGCTAAAAGATAGAAAATAAGCTGTCTCAATCTTTGTCAAATTCACGGGATGAGTTAAGAAACCTTCAATTATTTCGGCTTATGGGATATCATGCTACTGAAAATTCTTCAGTACAGTCGTTTACTTTTGGATGTATGATACAGTCAATTTCTAGATCCCAATCTATCGTAAACAATTCACCCTCTATTGTAATTTGATTCCAGCGAGTAGCAACTTTTCTGTAATGCTACTTGTTTATAATGTGTCATTTGATAATAACTTTTGAAATGTCATTTGACAGTAACAATCAGTCATATACTCACTATTATACAATAATAAGATCTAAAGAAGTGTAAATATTAGTGAATGTATGAGATAACTAAATTACTTGGTTGGTTGTATGGAAGAAGGTCATGTATGCAACGCCTTAGGTCTATACTTGGATTCAAGAGTGTATACATTGTTTTTGGACATGGTTTGAAAACCTAGTTTCTATTAAAGAATCGAAATTGGTTACAAAAATTCTTTCATATTGGTCTATTTAAGTTTAAAGGACAACCCATTTATGATAGTGTTCATTAAAGAATCGAAATACAAAAATTCTCTCATATTGGTCTATTTGAGTTGAAAGGACACCCATTTGTAGCTTTGGTCAAATTGATTAATGAACTTAGATCAAATTAAATTCCTATGTCGAAATTGTTGTTGAGGGAGAATTTACTAAAATAAAAAAACGGATGAGATTTTTGAACCATCTAACTACAGTCGGACTACCAAATATATTCAATTCGGGCTAACTAATACATATGGTTCGGCCACATGTCATTTGGCATGAACATGTGTAATTTCGGACCACCTGTGGAAGGCTATACGTGATGATGTTGATCACTTTGGTTGGCAGTATGTCAATAAAGCCACTTTGGTGGGCCACACTATTAATTTATCTTTGTTTCATATTCTGTCATGAAAATAGGTAGTTCTATAAGCACAAAAAAAATTCACAAATATAATTTATAAAAATGTAAATGTGTCTATTTTTTTTTCTTTGTAGACTTTACAGTATCAGTGGACTCCATAGTATTAGTAAATACCATCAGAAGAGAGATAGAGACCTTTATGTGTTCGGTAATATTTGGGACACACCCAAAGATACAACTTTTGGGACACAACTCAAGAGATGTGTATATCTCTCTTCTATGTCACTGTGAGGTCCAGTGACATCACAGGAGAGATAAAGACACATATTTTAAATTATATCCCAAAAGTTGTATTTTTAAATATGTCATAATCTTTACTCTTATGTGTTTTTAAATTGTATTTATGAATTTTATTTGTGTCCAATGTTTATTCGATGAAAATTCAGCCAAATTGACATGGTAATGTATTGAGTTGAATTCAGCCACGTGTTCATCTGGAGCAATGTTTTGACCATTTGACATAGTGGACTACAATAACAATTTTGGCTTTTCTGACTTAATCAGTTCGGTCTGTCCCACTAAACTTCAGTCCGGCCTAAGTTTTGTTTGGTCGTGCTTCTTCCATCGGGCTAAAGTATGTGTTTGCACCCAAAAACCGTCATTGATTTTTGAGCCCGAGTGGAGTTGAAGTTGGGTGAAGGAGATGCTGAGGCAAGTAGTGATGACTCATCGGACTCAAGAGGTAAGCCCGATGGGGGAAACAACTGTAGGGAGATGAGAAGAGTCCGATGGAAGCATGTGGCAAGTGTAAGCATCATCGGGCTATGAGAACATAACTCATCATGTTGAGAGCCCGATGGATTGTTTAAGCAACGTTATAACTGATCGGACATGATGAAAAGGAAGAGTTTGTCCAATTGATCATAAGAAGTTGAAGAAATATGATCGGACATGAAAAGAATCATGAGCCCGATTCATCCAACAGGGGGAGGTCGATTGACGAAAGACAGGGCGTCGCTATTCGTAGCTGGCATGATGACGTCATATCTGAGAGTTTTTTGGAAACAGGAGTCCGTCTGGGAAAGGAGTTGTTAGTTGCCAGCTGGATTGGAGTATTTAATCCCTAAATTAAAGGGATTGATTCAAGTAAGTTCTGGATAAGAAAGGAGATGGTGATATAGAAGGATTCCTTCAAATTAGCCAATCAATCAGTAGATTGGGGCGTAGGAAAAGGAATTATAGTTCAAATAGGAATCAGTTCAGGCCGCTATAAATATAGAGGCAGGCCTTCGAGCAAAGGACTCCGCGTCTCTTCGACAAAAGCATACACAGCATTCATCACGTTCAAAGCATTCAGTATTCAGCACATTCAAGGCATTCAGAGCACTTTTTCTAAGTCTTTGTTTCCTAACTTTAATAGCAATTAGGTCTGTCTTTTTGTTATGTTTATTCTCTGTTTCTTTTGAATAATCAGTCCATTCTGTTGTTCTTGAGATTTGTTTTAGTTTTCCAAGCATTTAATAAAATTTACTTTTATTAAACCGTTTGTGATTTGTTTAACCTGTTTAAACTTGATACTTTTTAGCTTGTGCGCTTCAGTACTGCTAAAGGACTTTTAGTGAGGGTACTTTCCTACTCACTACACACAATCACCAGTTTAGAAGTCAGATTTACCAAAGCCTTGTGTATCACTGACACAAGCAGATAGGAAATTAGTTTGCACGCTTACACACACACACACCGAACCACTGATTGGTTCTGGCACGCCCGCGCAAATTAGAGCAAACATTTTTGGCACACCCAGTGGGACCCACAGTGTCAAATCATGCCTCCGAAGAAAGATAAGACGACAAAGGACGATCAGCTTATGGATCCGCCCATGGAGGAGAGCACCGGCCGTTCTCCACAGGACGGTAGTATCACATTAGAAGCCATCTCGGAAGCCATGAGGGCCAACGTAGAGCCCATGTGGCAGGAGTACAACGCGCTCATAGGTTCTATGGGCAACCTCAAATCGGTCATGCAGCAAACGACCGATATCCATAAAAGTCAGGCTGATTTGATCCATGAAACCAGGACCACTCACGTGAAGTTGGACCGACTGACAGAAACAATCGGAAATTTGATTGAAACTTATAAGGCCGGAGGGAGAGGAGAACAGGTCAACGGTTCGGGCTCGGGTACTTTGCTGGAGTCCGATAAGCCGAAGAGCCCACCATATGTCTGTCCGAATCTAAGAGACGGAAATGGCTCAGGAAAGCAATCTGAGTCACAGACCGGCCACGCTGGCAGTATGGTGGTCACCGATCCCAACGGGTCGGCGACACCAGGGTTTGGAGGATCTGCTGGCCAGACTGAAAGTTCAGTCGGCCACACACAGCCCCAAGGGAGTGGCAATGGGGGACAGAGGAACAACGGTGGGTTTTGGACCCATCAAGTCCAGAATAATCAACAGAACGGACCGCCGCCGTTGATACCCCCGATAAGGAATGTTCAGCCCGTAGTCCAACCCATCAATAGGGAGGAGCTGGTAGCGGCCATACACGAGGAGTATGGCCCGTTTATGCGGAGAGTGGAAAGGCCGACTTACAGACGGCCGTACCCGCCGGAGATTGACCGAGTCATATTTCCTCAAGGATATAAGGTACCGAATTTCACTCTATTCTCAGGAGAGAGTGAACAGTCCTCAGTTGAGCACATTGGCCGTTTTATTGTTCAGTGCGGCCATGTGGGTCACAGTGACCCATTGAAGTTGAGACTTTTCCCAAATTCGCTAACGGGCATGGCGTTTTTGTGGTACGTCAACCTCCCAGCCAATTCGGTGTTGACTTGGCAAGGGATGGAGGAGTTGTTTCACGGACAGTTCTATAGGACTGAGCCCGAGACATCATTAGCAGATTTGTCGCGTATGATGCAACTGGTGGGGGAGACCGTGGAAACATACATAGCCCGCTTCCGAAAGGCAAAATACCGCTGCAAGACTGTGTTGCCCGAGGAGGAGTATGCAAAGATGGCCATGGGGGGCATGTCCTTTGAGCTTCGCAAGAGGTTTGAAGGCAATGACTTCCGTGATCTGTTCGAGCTTGCCACACGGGCGGGTCGCTATGAACGCATTCTCTTGGATGAGCAGGAGAAGAAGAACTCTTCCAAGGGAACATATTACAAAGATCCTAATTACGAGGTCCACTTGGCAGAGTGTGACCTTGAAACAGAATGCGATATGGCCGAACTAATTTGCAAACGGCCAATCGTATGTAACGCCTTGAACAAGCCTGTTAATAATAACGCTGCTGCAAAGAAGATGGCGTTCGAGGCGGGCAAAAACTATACTTTCGATATAACAATGGCTGATCAAATATTCGATGCCCTGTTGGCTGATAAAGTGATCAAGCTAAGTGAAGGTCATCGGATCCCAAAGGCCGATGACATAAAGAACAAAGAATATTGTAAATGGCACAATTCTTGGAAGCACGCTACTAACAATTGTGTTGTTTTTCGCAATTTTATACAGGAAAACGTCGAGAAGGGGGTCTTCAAATTCTCGGACAAAGCAATGGGGATCGATGCGAATCCTTTTCCTCAGATTACGGGCACAAACATGGTGATGCCCGACCTGACTAGGCTGTCAAGGCCGAGGCTGAAGATTGACTTATCTGACGGAGAACTTGTGCCAACACAAAGGGAGGGTAAACAAATTGCTACTTCGGCCACCAATGGGCCAAAGGTTACAATACATGACCTCCGAAAGAGTCATCAAGAACGCAAAACGGAAGTACAGAAAGCTGACGAAGGGACGGCTAAATCTAGCACCGATAACCTGATAGCCGATTTACGGCGACAGCTGGAATTCATCGAACAAGGCCTTTGCCCGAGGTGCAAGGCCGACATCAAGAAGGAAGTCTCGAGCCCGAGTAAGAGGCCGAGAAGCTATGAACATCGGGGCTCAAGCCCGAGAAGGTCCGTACATGAAAGATTGTCATTACCGTGGCAAGGCCAGGCCAAGCCCGAGTGGCGTGCAAAACATCCGTCGGAATACCAAGTTGGCCAGAGAGAATACGGCCGACTGGGGGAAAGTAGTTCCCAAGTGATTCCAAGGCCTCGGATACAAGCAACAATTTCTGGAAGGAGCCCGAGGATGGTGCTACCACCTAGGGTAGAAGATCGAAGATGGCATAGAGCTGAACACTCCAAGTTCCCAGCACGGCCGCGATATAGCAAGTCCCAGAAAAGAAGATATCAGAGAATGCGACAGGCCGAGCGGGAACGCCAGTTGTTGAAGAATCAGGTAGGGGGTCCGAATGCTCCCACCGAACCTCGGAAGGAGAGAGTCCGACCAGAAAGTTCACAGGAAAAGGGGACAAATACGGTGGACAAGATGATTGAATCCGAAGGAGATGGGTCGGATTCTAGTTTTTCGCCAATCCAATTCGGGACAATTCCAGTAGGCCTTTCTTCTAACATGGTGTTCACGCTACCCCTGTCTTTCATGGCCAAGCCGGATCAACCATCGGCCATGGAAGGGGATGTGGTTGAAGGCTCAGCTAAGGACTCGGCCGTGGGGGAAGAAAACTTGTGGAACGGGGGAGAGGTCGTTAAGCCTAAAGTGGTGGAAGCCACTAGCAAAAGTGTGGACGCCACCGATGGGCAGACCGATCGGCCAAAGATTACTATCTTAAGGCCGAAGGAACAACAGACTGAGGAAGGAGTGAAGACCGGACCAGTTAAAGTGGTGTTTGAGAAGCCAACGCACCAGATGTCCCAACATCTAAAGCCATTGTATGTAAAGGGGCACATAGAGGGCGTCCCGATAAACAGGATTCTGATTGATGGGGGGTCTACTATCAACATAATGCCCCAAATCATGTTAAGGATCTTGCAGAAATCGGAGTCGGAGCTGATTCCGACAGAAATGAATGTCCAAAGCTTCACGGGGGCACCTTCAAGGACGAAGGGGATCCTACCCTTGGAACTGACCGTTGGCAGCAAAACGGTCATGACAGCGTTTTTCATCGTGGAAACTTCAGCGGCCTACAATGCTTTATTAGGCCGGGATTGGATACACCCAAACTATTGTATTCCCTCCACCCTTCATCAGTTGTTAATTTTCTGGAGAGGAGATGAGGTGGAAGTAGTAGGGGCAGACACCAAGCCCTTTGTAGCCCGGGTGCAGACGGCCGATGCAGTCTTGTATGAAGATGACATCGGGCCAGTGAAGTTGTTGGGGTGTAACAAATTGGGAAGGCCAAATACAGCGACCTTCCTTAAAGGAAGTTCGTCGGACATCAAGGCATATTTCCATAATCTCCATCGGACAGAAGAATCAAGGCCGATCGAGATCGTAGAACAAGAAGACGTCCATGGGGATTACGACAATTGAAGAACGGAAGCTGCTGGCCTTAAGAGCCAGCATGGCCAGATGGTGTGCATTCTTGGCCGACCGAAGATTAGAAATCGGCCCAATTGACGGAACAATCAATCTGGCTGATTGCATTTACGAAGAAGAGGCCCCAAGAGAAGAAGAGATTCAGGTACATGAGTTGGAAACGGCCACGGCTAAGCTGGATGATCTTAAGGCCGATGTCCAGGACCCTCTCTTGGAAGTCAACTTAGGCGGAGAAGGGGAGCACAAGCCTACCTATGTGAGTCAGATGTTGGATCCTCAGGGTCAGGCCGATATGATTGTACTCCTGCATAAATATAAGGATTGTTTTGCTTGGGAGTATGATGAGATGCCGGGTCTGTCAAGAGAACTGGTGGAACACCGATTGCCAATTAAATCGGGGTTCAGGCCGGTCAAACAGTTGCCTCGGCGCATGTCACCAGAAGTGACACTGAAGGTGAAAGAAGAGATCGAACGATTACTAAATGCTGGCTTCATTCGGACAGCCCGATATGTCGAATGGGTCTCGAATGTAGTGCCAGTAGTGAAGAAGAATGGGAAGCTAAGGGTTTGCATAGACTTCAGAAATTTAAACTTAGCGACCCCAAAAGATGAGTATCCCATGCCAATGGCCGATCAGTTGATCGATTCGGCCGCTAAACACAAAATTCTGTCATTTATGGACGGGCATTCGGGGTATAACCAGATTTACATCGCCGAAGAGGATGTCCCGAAGACTGCTTTTCGGTGCCCGGGGGCAATTGGAACCTTTGAGTGGGTTGTCATGCCTTTCGGACTCAAGAACGCTGGAGCCACTTATCAGCGGGCAATGAATTCAATCTTCCATGACATGATCGGGCAGTTCATGGAAGTTTACATAGATGATGTAGTGGTAAAATCAGGGAATTACACCGACCATTTGAGAGATTTGGAAAAGGCGTTTGAAAGAATGCGGGCTCACGGATTAAAAATGAACCCTCTCAAATGCACGTTCAGTGTTACAGCAGGAAATTTCTTAGGGTTCCTGGTACATCAGAGGGGGATAGAGATTGATACAAATAAGGCTCGGGCTATCCAAGCAGCAAAACCGCCTGCTAATAAGAAGGAACTCCAGAGATTGCTCGGGCAAATCAATTTCTTAAGACGATTCATATCAAACTGTGCAGGGAAGACCCAAATATGGACCCCACTATTGAAGATCAAGACCGATGAAGACTTCAAGTGGGAAGACAGCCATCAACTAGCCTTTGAAGGAATCAAACAGTATCTGTCAATGCCTCCAGTGTTAATGCCACCAAAAAAGGGTAGGTATTTAAAATTGTATATATCGGCTTCTGATTGCTCTATAGGTAGTATGCTAGCTCAAGATAATGAGCAAGGTAATGAGCAGGCCGTTTACTATTTAAGTAGAATTCTGACTCCAATCGAGCAGCGTTATGCGCCGATTGAGAAGTTATGCTTGGCTTTGTATTTTTCTTCACAGAAGTTGAGAACGTATATGCTTCCTGTTTCCACTTATATAATATGTCAAACGGATGTGATAAAATACATGCTATCAAGACCAATCATGAGAGGCCGAATTGGGAAATGGACCTTGGCCTTGATGGAGTTTGCCATCCAATACCGTTCACAGCAATCGGTAAAAGGCCAGGCCATAGCCAATTTCTTGGCTGATCACCCAGATCCTGCTGATTTGGGAACACTGCCTCCAACACCTAAAGTATTGAGCACATCCTTAGTCCCATGGACTTTAATCTTTGATGGGTCCAAAAATGCAGAAGGTGCTGGGGCAGGGATGGTAATTGTATCACCCAAGTACAAAAAGACAAAAATGTCTTTTCGGCTTGACTTCAAATGCACTAACAATCAGGCCGAGTACGAAGCACTTATAATCGGACTAGAAATACTCCTTGAAATGGGGGCATCTTCTGTGCATATAAAAGGCGACTCGGGTTTGGTGATCGGACAGATTGCTGGGGAGTTTCAAATAAGGAGTTGGGAGTTATGCCCATTCCATGCAGTTGCTACTCAGCTCATGGAAGCATTTGATGACATTAGTGTAAGCTATATCCCAAGAACAACCAATACTGAGGCCGATAAGTTGGCAAAGACAGGATCAGCCTCACCTTCCCAGAAGAATGCAGAAGACCAACTCATCACGGTCAATGTCCGGTCATTACCATCCGTGGCAAAGAGGGGTTGGTACGCTACTACCAATTCGGTCTTGATGGAGGACAGCGATTGGCGAGTTCCTATTATTGAATACTTGAGTCACCCAAATGTCAGAGTGGACCGGCGAGTCAGGCTGTTTGCAGTCCGATTTGTGGTACTAGATGGGGAATTATTCAAGAAACCGATCGGGGATGACGTGATTCTGAGGTGCTTGGGGAAGAAGCAGGCCATGCAGGTTATGGCCGAAGTACACGAAGGGATATGTGGAGCACATCAAGCCGGCACCAAGATGAAGTGGCTATTGAGGAGGTATAATTATTATTGGCCTGGCATGTTGAAAGACTGCATCAGCTATGCCAAAGGTTGTCAACCTTGTCAAAAGCATGGTCCGATTCAACATGTGCCGGCCAAAGTATTGCAACCCATAATCAAGCCATGGCCGTTTAGGGGATGGGCGATGGATTTGATTGGCAAAGTTTTACCGCCATCATCCGGCCAACATTGTTTCATAATAGTGGCTACGGACTACTTTACCAAGTGGGCCGAGGCCATACCTTGTAGAACGGTGACACAAGCCACCGTCATAAAATTCATTGAAGAACACATTATCCATAGGTTCGGCCTTCCAGAAACAATCACGGCCGATCAAGGATCTGTGTTTACAGGGTCGGAGACATCCGCCTTTGCAGAAAGTAGGGGAATCAAGATTCTTAATTCTACACCTTACTATGCACAGGCTAATGGGCAGGCCGAGTCTACTAACAAGATCCTTAAAGGGATCATTGAAAAGATGATCGTGGAGAATCCTAGGGAATGGGATAAGCTTCTGTCCGAAGCATTATGGGCCTATCGGACGTCAAAAAGATCAAGTACTGGGGTTACACCGTTCATGCTAACCTACGGGCATGACGCGATGTTACCTATGGAAGTTACAGTCCGATCGGCCAGAAGGGCTTTACAGAATCAACTAGAGCCCGCTGAGTATACGGAGGCTATGGTAGCTGAGTTGGAAGGGCTTGATGAAATGAGGCTAATGGCCTTGGATGCATTAAAAGTACAAAAACAACGGGCTGCCCGAGCTTACAATAAAAGGGTGAGAGAGAAATCTTTTTGCACCGATGATTTGGTGTGGAAGGCCGTGTTACCTATTGGAGACAAGGATAATCGATACGGTAAATGGTCGGTCAATTGGGAAGGCCCGTTCATCGTTCACCATGTTAAAAGAGGAGGTGCTTACAGGCTTCGTGATTTAGATGGGACGATACATGTCCGATTAATCAATGGTCAGTATTTAAAATCTTATTATCCAACGTTATGGGAGACCATTGATCTAGATTATAAACCTAATCCTAGGTTGGAGTATGAGCAACTGATAAATTATGAGCCGGAGCCCGAATGATTTAGGTGAATAGGATTTGTATTGATAGGCTGAGCACAGCTTACTTACAAATAATAATATAAAAAAAAAAAAATTTTACAAAGTATATATAAACAGGAGTCGGTCTCTAGGCCGACCCGAAATTCCTAAGTTTAGCCTTCAAGTCTTCCTATGTCTTGATGGCCCCAGACCGGTCCTTCTTGGCCCTTTCTAGCTTCTGGGCCCAAACCCGGGATATGGGGACGCTGGCTTGTAACTGATCACTGCACTTCTGAGCGTCCCCGCCTAGTGAAGATAATGCCTCGTCAATTTTTTCAATGGAGGCGTTGTTGGTAACAACCTCGGCCTCACATTGGGCGAGTTGAGTTTTTAATACAGCAATACGGTCCCGCAGCCAAGTACCCCTGGCTAGAACTTGAGCACGGGAGGCCTTTCCCGCTTCGAACTTGGTTCGGGCCCCTTCCAAGAACCTCAATGCTTTCTGACGGGAGCCTAAATGAAGTTCTGCATCCGCTTGAATCTTCGAGGCCGTTCTATCCATAAGACGGACGCTAGGAAGTCTTTCTTTGATCTCCACGAGTAATGATAGCTGCCCGTCTGAAAGAGAAGGATCGGCCATGAGGGTGTTCAAAGCGGTGTCAACGTCAGCCGCAGCAGGAAGATTGGAAAATTCTTGGTCAGCAAGCCCGAAGAGCAGGTCCTTGGCTTGTTGAAGGACGGAAGGTAAAACCGTTTCGGGCTCAAGGGGGCCGAGGTCAAAAGCTCCCAGGTCCAGGCCCAAGAAAAAGTCATCGAAAGGAATAACGGGCGCTGGGTCAGAAGGATCGACCTATTCAAGAAAATACAGTCAGGTATTGTTTTTAGAAATGTATGAATTAACGTAAAGTAACACAGCAGTACCTGGGTATGAGGACGAAGCGAGGCCGAGATTGTTTCGCGAACATCGGCCTCGCTTGGTTGAGAAGATGTTTGGGAAGAAGAAGGGAGGCCGGTTCCTGCGCCCGGACTCGTTGGGGCCATTGTCGTCTGTTGGGCTTCTGCTTCAGGGACAGAGCCCGAATTATCATCACCGGCCTCCACAGCAGACACTTCAGGAGGAGTGACCTCGGTCACCACCGGTCCTGGTATGATGTGGACAGGAGAGCTGATGGCGGTGGTAGGTGCCCCTTGACCGGCTGGAGTTTCGGGTGCAGAAGGGATCGCTTGATTTACTTCCTCCTCAGCAGCCTCGGTGGCAGGTTCAGCACCGGCCTCACCCTCAGTACTTGAAGAAAGAACAACCTGCTCAGGGACTTGGCCGACATGAGCAAGGTCTTCGTCTCCGTCTCCGCTTGAAGGAGTTAGAGGAGGCACGATGTGAAGTGGCATCACCCTAACGGCCACTCGCTCTAGATAAGCTGCTGCAGAAGCTGGTGATGTAGGGAGAGTTGGGGGAAGAGTCTGAGCAAGGTTTGGAAGTAGATCCTCTCCCGAATCTTCATCAGCAAGCTGCAAAGATTTCAAAAGGGTTAATATGGAATAGCAGGAATTCGGGCTCAAATCAAAAGGGGAAGAGCAAACCTGAACAGAGGCCGGTGTTTTTTGCTTCTTTTGAGGCTGACCCTTGCCCGGAGTTTGTTTACGAGCCGGTCTCTTGGCGACTTGTTTGCGCCGAGTTGGAGCCGTTGCTGGTATAGGGACATCGGCCACAATGGCCGATGTTGCAGTGAAAGGAGCCAAGGCCTCAGCAGCGGTGCGTGGAAATATGTTTTGAGCCCGTTCGCCCCACCATTGGGTGAACTCTTCTGATATTACTGGACGGGCAGAGAAAGGTGTAAAGTTGAACGCGGCTTTGAGCCGGGCTGACCTTTCTGTTATCCTCTTCACCTGCCCGTCGTTAACAATGAGGCCACGTTCAACCCAATCAACGTTAACAGTGATACCAGGAGGGACGGGCACTAGTTGAGTAAGCCCGAATTGGCGGGCATATAAAGGAGCAAAGTAGTACTCGGCCCCGCATTTATTATTGGCCGACGGGATGCTTGGGCTAAAAATAATGTCTCTAGCTACCAGGTAGCTAGAAAAAATTTCATTATAGGTTGACTGGGTGCCCGGACCCCAGTTTAAATGGTTATTGGAGAGTTGGAGAAAAGAAGAAAATTGAAGAGAAAAGAATGGGGTAAAGAGATTGACGTCCCGAGGGGAGCAACCCTGGTAAAAGAAGGAAAAACACTCTTCAAAGGAATGCACAGAAGGAGATACGTTCACGAATTGAACGGCAGAGATAGGCATGTCGGCCAAGGGAGTAATTGTGGGCTGGAATTCAGGGAAGTAAGAATGAAGCCACAGTTGTAGTATCCACATCGGGCTCCCACCAGCACTGAAGCCCGAATGAACAAAGTCTGTGATGCCTCGGACCAAATGTGCCCAAACCAGCGTAGCCATGGCCAGTGGCTGCCCTGATGCAAGGGCAAGGGCTACGGTTGTGTATTCTTTAGTGATAGCCTGGCTGGCTGAGCAGAAGAGATACTTGTTGAGCCAGTAGATGAGGAAGGCAGTGTGCTCTGCATCGGACACCGCTGTATCATCTGCTCCTATGCAGGCCGAAAGGAAACCTCCAAAGGCCGTGATCGGCCTATGAGAAACGGCCCCGTCCTTGACAATATCTTGTTGTGGATAGGCAAAGCTGGCCGTTCCAACATTAAGCCCGGGAATGATCTTTGGGCCATGAGGATGGAGGCCGAGCAGGTAGCTGATGTCTTTGACAGTGGGAGCCATTGGTCCGCAACGGAAAAGAAAGCCGTTGCAAGACGAAGACCAGAAGAGTAGAGCAGAGAGGAGGAGAGGCCGGTCTATTTCAATGCGAGACCGACTGAGCATGATTGCATCGTAGATGCCCGTTTGCTTCCAGACGGCGGCCTTAGAGGCCGAAACCCTAGTTACCCACTTGTCCCAGTCAGCAGCGGGTGTCGGCCATCCTCGGATTGGCTGGTTAGCAGTCTGGACCTTGGCCCAATGAGCAGGGATTTGCAGGAATTCTTCATTTCCTACGGGAGGAAAGAAAGGAAGAAAAGGCGCCGGAGGGTGGCCCAGAAACGCCGCACCTAAGCCTGGTGCGGTGGGAGAACCATCGGAAGAGCTGTAGGGGGTGAGGTATTCAGTGGATATGTCAGCGGCGTGAGCTTTTGCCAAAGCCCTAACCTCCTTGCATCGGTTTTGTGGTGGAGGAGCATCAACGAAGGTTTTCTTGCCTTTAAAGGTAGCCGGAGCGGTTTTGGGAGCCATGTCTATGAAGGGAAGAAATGTCGCCGGAGAAGATGAAGATAAGAGTGAAGCTTTGTATTTTGCTTGATTTCTGGAGAGGGGAAAGTATGAACATGTGATGAGTTTTCGGATGTTGGGTGATATTTAAATATCACGACGCCGTAATCATGGCGCATTAAATGTAGGGTGACTGGTGGGATTCTCCATAACTTGACGTTAGCTGTGTGTTTGACACGTGGCATATTTGAAATTCAAAACGTCACATCAATCCAGGCGGGACGTTTGATATGACCTTTTGGGGGGCAATTGTTTGCACCCAAAAACCGTCATTGATTTTTGAGCCCGAGTGGAGTTGAAGTTGGGTGAAGGAGATGCTGAGGCAAGTAGTGATGACTCATCGGACTCAAGAGGTAAGCCCGATGGGGGAAACAACTGTAGGGAGATGAGAAGAGTCCGATGGAAGCATGTGGCAAGTGTAAGCATCATCGGGCTATGAGAACATAACTCATCATGTTGAGAGCCCGATGGATTGTTTAAGCAACGTTATAACTGATCGGACATGATGAAAAGGAAGAGTTTGTCCGATTGATCATAAGAAGTTGAAGAAATATGATCGGACATGAAAAGAATCATGAGCCCGATTCATCCAACAGGGGGAGGTCGATTGACGAAAGACAGGGCGTCGCTATTCGTAGCTGGCATGATGACGTCATATCTGAGAGTTTTTTGGAAACAGGAGTCCGTCTGGGAAAGGAGTTGTTAGTTGCCAGCTGGATTGGAGTATTTAATCCCTAAATTAAAGGGATTGATTCAAGTAAGTTCTGGATAAGAAAGGAGATGGTGATATAGAAGGATTCCTTCAAATTAGCCAATCAATCAGTAGATTGGGGCGTAGGAAAAGGAATTATAGTTCAAATAGGAATCAGTTCAGGCCGCTATAAATATAGAGGCAGGCCTTCGAGCAAAGGACTCCGCGTCTCTTCGACAAAAGCATACACAGCATTCATCACGTTCAAAGCATTCAGTATTCAGCACATTCAAGGCATTCAGAGCACTTTTTCTAAGTCTTTGTTTCCTAACTTTAATAGCAATTAGGTCTGTCTTTTTGTTATGTTTATTCTCTGTTTCTTTTGAATAATCAGTCCATTCTGTTGTTCTTGAGATTTGTTTTAGTTTTCCAAGCATTTAATAAAATTTACTTTTATTAAACCGTTTGTGATTTGTTTAACCTGTTTAAACTTGATACTTTTTAGCTTGTGCGCTTCAGTACTGCTAAAGGACTTTTAGTGAGGGTACTTTCCTACTCACTACACACAATCACCAGTTTAGAAGTCAGATTTACCAAAGCCTTGTGTATCACTGACACAAGCAGATAGGAAATTAGTTTGCACGCTTACACACACACACACCGAACCACTGATTGGTTCTGGCACGCCCGCGCAAATTAGAGCAAACAGTATGTTTGGCTTTTTCTTTAACCTGGCTTTTTCTTTTGTAATAATATTTCTATATTGTTATAAGAGAAGGTGTAGATAATGATAGTATTGGAAAACAATAATGATACATTCACATCTTTAATCACATATTTAATTATACCCTTGTTTTAAATGTATGTACTATGTGCTGTGTAAGTGATGTACAAAAAAGTGTAAGAAAATCAAATAGCACAGGGCACATATATTTAAAACGTATGATATAGTTGGAATGTGAGTGTATAATTGTTGAATGAAAAATATTATCTTTCATGGTAATATTATCAAGAATTTGTCAGATTTTGAAGAAGATATTATCAAGACTTGGAAAGGGACATTATCTGATATGAGAATCATATATTTTGCTTGCAAAAGAAGTCAGCCGCATGAAGCCAATATATGCATCATGTTCAAGTTCGGTCTAATGGAGATAAAATTTGGTACTCCCTCCGTCCCATAATAAGTGTCCACTTTTATTTTGCACATTATTTAAGAAAGTTGTATTATTTTAGTTTTTTTGGTTCATTAAATGGTCACTTTCCAATTTTGCCATTAGATGTGATGGGTGTTTGACTTTTTGTTTATTTTGAGGCCACAAATAAGTGCTACTTTGTCTTTATTATAAGGGTAGTTTTGGAAAGTAAGTAAAATCTATATGCCAATTTAGGAAAGTGGACACTTATTGTAGGACATCCAAAAAAGGAAATGTGGACACTTATTATGGGACGGAGGGAGTATTTTTTACTAGATAAGTGATATCAGTTTATTTTCCTTATCTCTATCACTCATGACTGTTACATATTGACAGGCTGGCTAAGCTTTCAAGTTATGACCCTGCGTCTCAAACATAACCCGAAAAGTATCCAAAAAAAGCATTCATATGCATTCTTAGTTTTTTACGCAAATGAAAGCATTCATTTTTTTTCTTAGGCTTTCCTAGCTTTTTACATTACTTTTTTGTAATTTCTTTTCCTAGTAATTAAATAAAAAGTCTACTTTATTTAATTTCTCTTATTGTGTTTCATCACTTCTAAACTTGTGTGCTTCAACACTGTTTAGGAACCTAGAATAAGTGTATTTTCTTATTCGCACAAACACCTTGTAGAAGTTAGATAAGGTTTCCACGCACCACTTGCAAATTCTATAGGAAATTTTTTTTTGCACGTTTTGGGCTTTGGTATAAAGTCATGGCACTCCCGCAAAAATCATAGCAAACATGATTATCGAAATGGTAATACTTATGGCACAACTTTTTGCACAACTTTTTATGTGTCTATCTCTCTCTTAATAGGTCCCACAGTGTTAGTGGACCCCACAGTACTAGTGGGACCCATTAGGAGAGAGATAGACACAGAAAAATTGTGAGCAAAAAATTGTGGCTCTAGAATTACTCTTATCGGAAAGGACATGGCTCATAGTATTCATAATATTTAATCAATTTCTTGGCTTATTCTCTTTTCTTTTCTATTTTCCTTTTCAACAATGTTAGGGGTATTAACAAATTCCACAAATATTCACACAACCCAAATATTACTCTTTCCTTTTTGTTTGATCTTTTCCTCTATATTTTTTCCCCTTGCTAATTTCAAATGACCAATCAAAGCTTAGCTGTGGAAAACCAAATAGATAATAATCTTCACTTGGAAAGAACTAGAAGGGATGGTTTTGTCTCAAGACTCAAGAGGTTCTCTCTCTCTCTCCATCTTCACCTCACGGGACACGGGTGTTAAAAGATAGAAAATATGCTGTCTGTTCACGGGATGACTTAAAGAAACCTTCACTTATTTCGCATGCTACTAAAAATTTTTCAATACAGACGTAGACGTTACTTTTGTACGTATGATACAGCCAATTTTTAGATCCCAATCTATCATAACAATTCGCTTTTTATTGCAATTTGCTTCCAGCGAGTAGCAACTTTTCTGTGATGCTACATGTTTATAATGTGTCATTTAATAGTAACTTTTTGAGGTGTTATTTGACAATGACAATTAGTCATATACTTACTACGGAGTATTATACAATAACAAGTCTTAAATAAGTGTAGATATTAGTGTATGTATGATACAATTAAATTACTTGGTTGATTGTATGGGTGAAGGTCATGTATGCTACGTGTCGGTCTATAGTTGCATTCAATAGTATATACATTGTATTTAGACATGGCTTGCCAACATTGTGTCCATTAAAGAATCGACATTGGCTTTAAACCTCATATTGGTTTATTTGAATTAACTTTGGTCAAACTGATTAATGAATTTGATCAAATTAAATTCTTGCGTTAGTTATGTGAAATTTGTTGTTGAGGGACAATTTATTAAAATAAAGACGGATGGTACTTAAGATTTTTTTTAAAAAAAAAAGGAATTTTGACTTAAATTCCCATAAATTAAAAAAAAAAAAAAAAAAAAAATGGTACAAGGCAAACTAAAGTGATCTAAACGAAAACAGAACAGCAACAGTTGAACCTAACCCGGTTCTGGGCTTAATAATAGAGTTTTGTCTACATTGTTCAAACTTCTAAAATTTGGTTTTGACTCTGGTTCTCATATTAGTTTTACCATGTGGATCTGGGGTTAGATGCATAAGAGTTTCGTAAATCTCAATCAGACATTCAAAAATTATTTTTGAAAGAACCTATATAAACCGTGTGTTTATATGTGGATTTTAGTCCCAAAATATATTGACAAATGGACAAAATCATTGTTTTAAAAACCAGACCGGACCTGCAGGTAGAATCGGTTGAATCGTAGACCGGCTCAAAAAACGGTCCGATTTGAACCGAAAAACCGGCAAATGTAAAAAACCGGCCTATTTTGTAAAAACTAAAAAATCCGGTGGTTGAACAGGTGGTTAAGGCTTAGTTTGGCCCCCATGTGACTTTTTAAAAGGAGTTTATGAAATTTATTACTAAGTTCTTTGATAATTTTATACAAGTGGCACACTACTCTTCAAAAAGACATCATGAAACTAAAGAGCAACTTTGGGCTTTTAAAAGCTCCATTTTAGAGCTTTTAAAAGCTCCCTCCAAAAAAGCCCTAAGTTCAATTTTTGCAAAGCTCATAAACTAGTTACCAAATGAATTAACATTAAATTGTGCTCTGAAAAAGGAGAAGCACCACGTGGGGGCCAAACTAAGCCTAAACCGGTAAAATCAGCAATTAAACCGGAAAACCGAAAATTTTTTATTTTTTAATTTAATTTTTTTTTTAATGTTTTTTTATATTTTGTATTATTATTAATATTTATTATATAATTATAACATCACAGTTCAATTCCGATTAATCCAACAGTTGAATCAATAATCCGTGATCCGGTAATTTTTCTGATTCAATGACAGATCCCATTTTCAAAATTGTGGACCAAATTACCGACCTCGGCACATTAGAATAGTTAAGATTGTCGGTCATACATATATATATGGAATAATGGAAATGCATACACAAGTGTCTTCATCGCTGGGGCCCCTTGTTCATTGACTTGGTCTTAATCTTTAATGTGAAGATGAAATAAATTTCTAGCCAAGCCCCGTTGCTTGTTTGGCAACTAAACATGCAGTGTAATAATCAATCATATGGGGGCTTGGGGGAATATTGCAAGTCCCAATGGCTGCAAGTCACAAGTTTCATTAGGGGTGGGCATTCAGTTGGTTCGGTTTGGTTTGGGAAAATTCGGTTCGGCTTGGGTTCGGTTCGATTTTGAAAAATATTAAGTGTTAATTGATTGAAATGTAATTCAGTTGGTTCAGTTTGGTTAACCGAATTAATAATTCGGTTCGGTTATAAAATTCGGTTAACCGAAATAGTAAAGAACCCAATTGAAATGAAATTGGGGATTTTCAATTTTTCATTAACAAATGAAATTGAAATGAATGCTTCAAACCTAAATCTAAACCTAGAGTGTTCATAAAAAAACCTATACCTAAAGCTGCTCCCAAAAAAAAAAAAAATTCAAATAAAATTAAGTGGGCAATAATCATATATTAGCACTAGAAATCACACTAAAAAAAGCTTCAAAGATCTGTATCTCTTTATAAATTTTTTTTTGCTCAACAAAAATACACAATTTAATAATGGACAAGATCCAACAGTTACAACCAAGACAAGCCAAGATTTAGGCTCCCAAAAACATAAAGAACAACCAAGTAATCAACCCCCTAAAGTCACCAAAAGCCCAACCCTTAAACAGACCAAGAAGGAAATACAAGATCAAAATTTAAACCTATAAACAAACCAAATAGCAGCCCAAAAAACCAGCACAAAGAAAAAGAGAAAGGGGTAGTCGCACATACATAGAGATTTAGATTTAGGGTTTCTACCAATTGTTTTAGGGTATCAGTTCTGACCACTCAAAATGAGAGAGAGAGAGAGAGAGAGAGAGAGTGAGAGTGAGAGAGAGAGAGAGAGAGGGATACATGGATTAGAAGGGAGGAGAGAGGGAGGGTGCTTACTGCTGCATGTCGCCCATTGCAACTCACGTTGCCGTCCGTCGCTGTCACTCTCTGTTTTCCGTAGAGAGCCTGAAACTTGAGCCATGAGCCTGAACGAGAAGGGAAGGGAAGGGAAGGGGAGAGAGAGAGAGAGAGAGAGAGAGAGAGAGAGGAGGGGGGGGGGGACTCCATGATTCGTGAGGGAGAGGGAGAGGTTGTGATTTGTGAGGGTGAGGGGGTCGTAGATTCGCATGAGAAGAGAGAGGAGGGCTGAGTTATGGGTTTTAGCATTTACTAATATATATAATACATATTAAGTAATTCGGTTTTCGGTTCGGTGCGGTTTGGACGAGCTGTACTGAAATCAAACCGAATAAGATAATTTTGGTTCGGTTTGTAACCGAACTGAAATAAACATTGTGGTTAACGGAACTAGAATGAAAATTTCGGTTCGATAATTTGGTTAATTGAATTGTTTGCCCATGTAATACCCGTACCCAGAAAATGGAAGTTTTATTTATTTTTCATGCATTAATTAGTATCACTAATTACATGTGATATTTGGGTAAGTTCCAGTTACCCCGATGTGATAAGTGCTTTGATAAGGGCACAATTGGACAGACGTGAAATGGGACCCACAGGAGGTCCAGATTAGATAAATTGTATTTAGTTGCATTTATTTGATTAAATGAATAATCATATAATTGTTTTGAATATTTTATTGCTAATTATGACCCTTTATGGTACCTGATACACCCAAAATCAGCCCATGCCCGAGCGGTTCTATTCTGTAACTACTTAAAAGCATCACCCCGAGCGATTTGGTTCATCTGATGCCTCCCGAGCGGTTCATCCACGACCCGGCCAACTGGTCGGGAAGACCGCACAAGCACATCCCACCGCGGGAACAGCTCATCCGGGCCCACAGGCATGATCCCGAGCATTCCGGGCAGTTTCCTACTCGAGCTAGAAGACTAATGGAAAGTGCAAACTATTTCCTAATCCAATTAGGAAGCCCCTACAATTAATGCCAATCTATATCAATTGGATTATGTTTCCTTTTCCTTGTACGAGTGGTCACTTACATCTATAAAAGAGACCTCTCACCCCCCATTAAAGCGGCCGACTTTTCAGTCTACACAGCACCTCTATAGCATTCATTAACATGCCTGGCCGGCCTACGGTAGCTCCAAACTGTTTGGTTCACCACAGGCCCCCGGTTCTTTTACAGTATAGTGAACGTGCTCAGACACACACGTGGACGTAGGTACCTTCATTAACAGGGCCGAACCACATACAAAAACCAGTCTCTTACTCTCTCTCCCCTAAAATTGCTTTAACCAAATTTTGGCATCATCAGCTTGGTGCCGTTTGTGGGAACGACAAGTTCTTCATCAACAAATATCTTGGCTGATAGTCATGCCTCCGAAGAAGAGTGAGAAGACTACACAGCAGGCCAACCGGGATGTTCCGCCGGCCCCGGCACTGGCTGCGGTAGTCATGACATCTGAGCAGATCACCGCGACCCTTACACAACTCTTGGAGGGCCAGCGTCAAATCCAGCAATAGATTGAGGCCCTGCTGGCCCAGCAAAACAGTCCTCCAGTAGCTGGGAAACGACCCGGGAACGTTGCGTATGGTCGGGAACCGATCTTGACCAGACAACGTGCCCGAGACAACCCGTCCCACGTTGAGGATGCTAGAGACATCAACAATAGGCGTACTACCGGAGAGGAAAGGCAGGAGCATATGGCCCGAGAATCAGTCCAGGGTCACTCGGTCAAGAGCCGAGTTGTCCCTAGGCACATGATGAACCGGAGTCATAGCCAAGCCCGATCCCAGAGGACAGCACACCGCCATGAAGAAGAAGCCTCTTGCACCGACCCGACCAACCCCTCGGATACCGGTCGGGAAGGAGTGGATGCCCGAATCAAGGACTTGTAGAAGCTGATTGAGGGAGTGGTCAAAAAGATTGGTCAAAACCTTATATCGAGACAGAGTCACCGTTCTCTAGCTAGATCACGAGATTCTTTATCCCGCGCAAATTCAAGCAGTTTCGCTTGGATTCATAAAATGCCTCGGGGAGCCCAATCGACCATATCCTAACCTACAAGGCTTGAATGGCCCTGGCCACCCAAGCCGACGAGCTGTACTGTCTGGCCTTCCCCAGCACTTTAAAAGGCTCAGCCGCCCAATGGTTCTACTCCTTGAAACCCTGATCGGTACGTAGTTTCAGGCAACTCAGCAAGCAGTTCATCAACCAATTCGCCGGTATGCATGAACGGCAAAAGCCTGACATGCGGCTACTGACGGTCAGACAACGAAATAATAAGTCCCTCAAGGAGTTCACCAACTGGTTCAACGAACAAAACCTTCAAATCTGTAATCTGAATGAGACAGTCGCCATTATAGCCTTCTGCTCTGGAGTTCAACACACCAAGTGCGCCGCGTCGTTCCACGGAAACCTACCGAAAACTTTGGTTGGGCTCCCTGAGAGGGTTGGAAGATACATCGACACTGAAGAATTTCTAAAGACCAAAAACCCCGGGCAAATGGACGACGAGCCTTCCAGTAGTAAGCTAAAGCGAGATCAGCGTGGGAGTTCTAACAGTTCTTCCAGTTCACAGCAGTCCGGGTCAGGCAGTCTTGATCGGACCTCCAGCTCACAGCAGGCAGGGTTCAGCAGTCCCGACCCAACCTCCAATTCACATCAGTTAGGATCAAGTAGTTTCGACTTTGCCTCTAGCACAGAGAAATCAGGAGCCCGACGGTCCTGATCCGACCCCCTGTCTCCATCATTCTAGATGAGCCCGACTACAATGGTACTTGCCTAATCACCACATGAGGCTCCACCGATTGTCAGAGAGCTCTTACAAAGACCTCGGGCCTAACCCCGAGGCATAAAAAGACCTCGGGTTCCGAACCCAAGCACTAAAAAGACCTCAGGCTCCGAACCAAGGCACTAAAAAGACCTCGGGCTCTGAACCCAGGCACTAAAGACCTCGGTATCATACCAGAGGCAAAATACCTCGGGGTTACGCCCGAGGCATCGGCTTCGCTTAGGTCCAACCTACGATGTGGGGCTAATCCCCCTAGGTGGCTGATGATGGCAAGCTTCAAAAGACCCTGCAACCACCATATTCTAGGTCGGTTACCTACAGTCATAGCCTCGATAAGACCCTCGTCTTAGCGAAAGCTTGGGGGGCAAGATGGTGCAATGAACTAAACAGGCAATCATACCGGGTATTTACAGGCCTCGCGGATAACAAAGTCAAAATCTTGGATAACCCGAGCACCTACAGTACTCAGAGGCAGTAGTTCCACTTAGGTCCAAACCAACGATAGAGGTGACTAAAATCTCTTAGGTTGGCCCACGATAGAGGAGTAAAAAGGACCCTAAAGCAATACGCTCTAGGTCGGCTCCACCAACATGGTCAAGCCCTTCTCCCAATAGCCTTGACAAAGGCTGGCTGGGTGGAAGACAACCAACCTAGGGAGTTAACATAAAAGGACCCTAACGCAATACGCTTTAAGTCGGCTTTTCCAACATGGTAAAATTCTTCTACCCACAACCTTGACGAAGGTTCACGGGCAGAAGATAACCATCCTGGAAGCTAACTCAAGCAAAAAGACTCCAAATTAGGCTGGGTCTCAACTCTCGGTCAAATCCCAAGCACTCAGACTGATATCAGGAAGATTTTCAAACTTGCCCCGATATAGTATCCAGCCAACCTTGGAAATGGGGGGCAACTGATACACCCAAAATCAGCCCATGCCCGTGCGGTTCTATTCTACAACTACTAACAAGCATCATCCCGAGCGATTTGGTCCACCTGATGCATCCCGAGCGGTTCATCCACGACCCGGTCAACAGGTCGAGAAGACCGTACAGGCACATCGCACCATAGGAACAGCTCATCCGGGCTCACAAGCATGATCCCGAGCATTCCGGAGAGTTTCCTACTCGAGCTAGAAGACTAATGGAAAGTGCAAACTATTTCCTAATCCAATTAGGAAACCGCTACAATTAATGCCAATCGATATCAATTGGATTATATTTCCTTTTCCTTGTACGAGTAGGTCACTTACATCTATAAAAAAGACCTCTCACCCCCCATTGAAGGGGCTAACTTTTCAGTCTACACAGCACCTCTATAGCATTCATCAACATGCCCAGCCGGCCTACGGTAGCTCCAGACTTGTTGGTTCACCACAGGCCCCCGGCTCTTTTACAGTATAGTGAATGTGCTCAGACATACACATGGACGTAGGTACCTTCATTAATAGGGCCGAACCATATACAAAAACCAGTCTCTCACTCTCTCTCCCCTAAAATTGCTTTAACCAAATTTTGGCATGATCAGTACCAGTTTGGGTACCTTAGTGAGAGCGAATAGGGACATGATCCATAACTAGTAGGTTAATTAGCAACTTCATAAAATATTTGGGACCACTTTTGGGACCCATACATGATATAGACACATACCCACTTAGATATTTGGTGGTTAATATAAAGTTTAGGGGGTTTCATAATAGACTTTAGAAACTTATGGGACTGTAAATGAAAGTATGATAAAATTTTAACATATCATTTAGTATAAGGACATGTTAAGTCGGCTAGTATCTAGAAGTTAAAAAAAAAAGGGGTCAAAACAAGAGTTGAGTTTCAGAGAGTTAGTCACCGAGAGAAGGTAAAGGAAAAATAAAGGGTTTCGCGCCATTTCGTCGCCGTAGCTTCACCGTACGACTTCTATTTCGCGAACCGAAGCCATATTCAGACTCGTGAAGGTAAGAGGATTATTTCTATATATTTCTTTTTCGGTTTTGGTAATGTTTTTACGTGACCCATTTAAGAGGTGATACATATATGTGATCTATATATGTTGGGATATCATGGGGAGTACCTAGAGCTAGTTTTGCGAAGGAATTTGGGAATTTGTAGACACCCCAATTTTGACCGACCGCCGAATTTAGGAGAGCGTCGCCTCCACGTCCAATGATGATAATGACCGAAAGATTTGAAGTATTCCAAACTCTTCAGAAAGTTCTCCAAACGCGATAAAATTTCACAGAAAGAAGAAAATACCAGGTATTTAGGAGAATTCAGGTATAAAACACCATTTTCGGAAAAGATCTTCAAAAACATGTTTCTTTAAGAAAAAAGAAGAAGAAGGAAAAGACCTAAAAAGGGAAGTTCAACAGAAAACGGTGCAAGGCAGTATGCCGCGGCACTCAGTGAGTGCCGAACGGCGTTCAGTGAGTGCTGGCCCGGCATTTACTGAGTGCCGCCGACATTTTCTAACTGCCGTTTGCTTTTAAAGTCCGTATTTTGTGGTACAATACGTATGTGTATGCGGATAAAAACAAAGAACTGATAAAGTAAGGTTGACAAAAATACGGTAATCAATAATTTGGCGCGGCACTCACTGAGACTCGCGCGGCAGTCACGGAATGCCGCGACGGCAGTCGCGGAGTGCCACGACGGCAGCCACGGACTGCCGCGAATAACCTTTGAATGCCGCCCTGGGCAACAGTCTGTCTAATTTCAGGAAGTACGTATTGTACCACCAAATGAGACATTTACACCTGTCTTTTACTCCGAATTCACTGAAAATACTTGATAATTTTGTCTATAAAAGAGGGAGGATCTTCCTTGAGGAGGAAAAAGAGAAACAATATACAACATACAACACAATACATGAGAGATAACCACCACCATACTAACATTTTTTTAAAGAAAAGAGAGAGTTTGGGAGAACTTGAAGAAGAGTTTGGAAGATCTTCATAGGAGAGAAACTTTGAGGATAGCTTGGAGGTGATCCTCTAACCATAAGTTGTCTATTTACATTCTTCCTTTTCTTGAATCTTTAATCCTCAAACCTTTTTATTTTCTTAGCTCCATTTCTTTTGTTGATCATACTTCCTTCTTGAGACTCTTAGAGATTCTCAATATCTCTCTTGAAATCTCTTGAACATGATCTTTTGAATCCTATGTAAGCTTGTGCTTCACATGGGAATCAAAGTTTGATCATCACTCCATTTCATAGGCAAATAGATGGATCTAAGTCCATACTCATGACTTGGATCCTCTAAACTTGATGTTTCATGGGATCCTTTCTATATTCCTTTGAAACTCATGAGCATAGTCATGTCCTCATCTCCAATGACCATTAAATGGTAGGAGAAAGTGGTTTTGAGTCTAAGCTCATCCCCATGGTTTAGATTCCTTATCTTGAGATTTCATGAAGTCCATTCATACTTCACTTGAAATCTATAAATATAAAGGTCTTTAGTCTCCAATGACCATCAAATGGTAGGAGAAGATGGCCTAGTTTAAGTCCAACTTCATGGTTCAATAGTTGAAATTAACAAATAAGAGTTGCACTTGACAAATGAAAACAGTGAGTTCACAAACTGTTTTTGATCAAAGATTTTTAGTTCGAAATCTAACGGTCGAAATCAAGTAAAACCAACCGGAAAGTGTCAACAACACAATATTCTACCACTGTAATTTTCGTTTTAAGGTGGTTTCATGTCTAAAGTGGTTTGGTTGTGAGTTTTGTAAGGGCACTACAATCTGTCCAGAGTTTCAGCATAGTAACACTCTTTTGAAATAAGTAAACCAATGCTTTAATAAAGTGTTTGTGACCCAAAATAATTTTTTCTAAGTAGATTAATGTGTTGGGAAGTCACCCTAAGAAGAACAAAGCATTTCTGAGTTTTTTACTATTTGTAGAAAATCGTGCAAGAACTCTGGACAGAAGGTTGTAGAATGCTGAGTGATGTATGGTTTTTGTCCAATTCCTGGAGATCCAACCGTTGAAACTTTGATTTCTTTTTTGGGTTAAAAACTAGACACACAGAGGCATCTTGTGTCTAAAATGCATCAAGATCAAACCACGGGAACCAGGCTTTTCATTTTTTTAAGTTATGATCTGCTCTCTGTAATTCATAAAAACTGCTACTGTTTTTGTCCAATCTTATTTATTTCAACTCAAATGGCCCCTAATGTCTTGAGACCCAAATCATACTTTGAATAATTTAGCTTAAATCCAGAGGATAAGTGACCCAAATTAGTGAATAAATCCATGTCTTATTCTTGTTCACATTCATTCATTCATGTACATTTGATGCTCATGATTAGAACTAGCTATTGAATAAAGTTGGATTTCATGCTTGATAGGTTTAAGCTAGGAATTTAGGATTGTTATTTCTAACCTCACATCTTGTATATCATGTGGACTAACCTTTTGCTTTGTAGCGCTATTAAGGTATGATCTCTAGGACCCCCTCTAATTTATTTTAATTTCTTGATTTTATTGATTTTTCAACCTCATGCGCGACACGTTAGAATTAGGATCTTGCCTTATATGCATATGTGATTAGAGACTCCTTTTTTTAGGATTTTCTTTTGTTTGTATGCATTGCACGTTTAATATCGCTGCTGGATCCCGGGTAAGTTCTCTTGTTCCCTAGTGCATATCATGTTGCTTGCTACTTGAAATATGTGATTTTTGAATGATATTTTATCAATTGCAATTTTACACCCCTTTGGAATGCTTTTTGTAACGTATATCTATACATATATATTAGTTGAGGGCACATTTAAATTAATAATTCAATTAGAAGGATATTGAGTAGAGGCCTATCGCAAGATAGGATGAGAGAGGGTGTTTTAGTCCGACGGGCTCCTTCCTCTCTCATTCCATAATCCCCGGACCTAGTTAATCTCTAGTTTCTAAAAGATCAGTTTGCTTTTAAAATGGTTTCTTAATTTTTCCTTTTAAAAATTAAGTGGCGACTCATTTATTTTTGAAATTGATTTTGAAAAGTTGTGGGTAGAAAGAAAACTGCGATATCCACAATCTGGCGACTCCACTGGGGATCGAACCCAGAATCTCTGGTTTCGCAGACCAGAATTCTGATTTTGGGTTCACTTGAGGATTAGACTTGAAAAATATCCTTTTAATCGAATTAATTAATCTTTGCGTGCCTGTTGCATTTCACTTCCATGTCCAGCCAGTCGATTGCACATAACTATGACCTTGGAGGCTCGGGGCAACCCGGTCGGTCAAGTCATCATGGGACTGTGTGGTCACCCTTGATCTCGTACCATGATTTGGTATATGAAGCATCCTATCGGGTGTGTGTCAAGGGTCCCTTATTTGACCAAAACCCAGCTTTTGCACAGTAGTTTCTATAGAACCTCTCAATCTTAGGAAATCAACTCTTGATTAGGATTATGTGCTAGGAAGTTTCTTATGCCCGGAAGGGATTACTTAAGATGATGACGATACTTGCTTGATGAAAGATGTATAATCTTTTAATCACCTTTTAGCAATTTCTCCTCATGTTCCACGACATTTGTAGAACATGCCGAACCTTGATTCTAAGATTATACTTCTTATATCATGTTTAGCTAAGCATCATTGACCTTGTGTGTATCCGAATTCATGGAAAGTACGGTGATAATCCGGTCATGTGATCCCCCTACCCAAAGGTTTTTCTCAAGGTTTTCGATTACCTTTTCAAAATTTTTTTTTCCTCTTTTCAATTAAAAATTCCCAAATAAACCTTTGTTAAGGCATATTTCACTTGATCATCTTCAAAAGAAAAATTCGAAAATCCTTGAAAATTATTTTGGTAGAAGAATGTTCTCAAAAAGCACTCTCAAGGATTGTTTTCAAAGGCCTTTTTACTACCCAAAAAAAAAATGCTTTTCAAATAAATTTTGAAAATTTTAAATGACCAACCTCTGAGAAGGTAGTGAGGATCACATTGAGAGGAGAAATTAGCGCACTTGACATGGGCAAGGATTTTATGTGCTTATATGCTTATGTGTTAGGATTAGAATTTTCTTTTTTTGGCATATAGAGTAGGCACACACGCACACATGCATTGCATCCGCGTGACATACAAAAGGAAAGTTTTTTAAGTGTCTTTGCGTAATAAAAGGAAGATAAAAAGTTTTTAAAAGGAAAAATTTCAAAATTTGTTGTAGGAGCAAAAATAGCAAATCAAGCGTGGTTTAGGGATCCCAAGGCGAGGCTGGCAAGAAGAGAATACGCTCACATGGCTGAAGAAAGAAACAACGAAGAAATGGGCGGGTTAAGAATACTGGTAGAACAACAAGCAAAGCAAATGAGGCGACAGGTGGAAAACATGAACCGTATGATGGAGATGATAGAAGAAATGAATCGTCGACCACCACATGTAGTTCCACCCGTTATAGACCCACATTTGGGAGGAGGGGAAGGAGATTTGTTCGATGATCAGGAAGCACAATGGATTGATGCACTGTGGGCCAACATAGACAGAGAGAAAGCTGAGAAAGAGAAGCAACTGACCGAGAAAATAGAGAAGTTGGAAATGGTGATGTGCAAGGCTCAGGGGGTTGATACCTATCTAATGGAGTTAGAAGGCCTGTATGACGGGGTCCACGAGACACTGCCTGCCGGGTTCAAAATGCCGGTCTTTGATAAGTTTGATGGCACCGGAAATTCTCGCAGTCATATAAGAATGTGTATTGGGGCTTTCCAACCGAGCGGCTTGAGAACAACTGTGATGGCAGTCCTATTCCAACAAACTTTGACTGGAGCTGCTCTGTCCTGGTATCTTACTCTCGAACCAAGCAAAACCAGGGTGTAGGAAGAAGTGATTAAGGCATTTGTGGCACAGTACGAATACAATCAAGATTTGGATGTCACTGTCCGAGATTTGGAGACCACTAGGCAAGGGAACAAAGAATTGTTCGCCGAATAACTGAGCAGATGGAGGGGAAAGGCAGCTAAAATGGTACAAAGGCCGTCTGAGAAGGACCAGATCCGAATGCTGATGAAGAATCTACACCCAGTTTATCAAGAAAAGATGAGATTCTAGTCGATCAACACCTTTGCTGAGGTTTTCGATGTCGGGACAAGGATAGAGGATGCAATCCAAGAAGGGGTAATCAAGAAGGAGGAGCAACCAAACCGGTACAGGAGGCCAAACTATGTGTCCAACGGAGGACAAACAGGGGGTCACTCTGGCCCCACCGATGTCAATGCACTGAATGGACCAGAAAGAAAATTCGACATAGCACCGAGGAGAGGAGGAGATAAAGCACCAAGGAAGTTCTCAGATTTGGAAATCTCACTATCAACCGCCCTCGATATTCGTTGGTCTACGGGATATGGAACCTCAGTAAGAACTTCAACGGGCGCTACGCCATATTCGTTGGTCTACAGGATGGAAGTCGTTCTCCCAGTCATGGTAGAAATACCCTCTCTTAGGGTTTTGGCAGAGTGTGAGATCACCGAATCAGAATGGGTACGAGGAAGGTATGAGGAGTTGATGTTAATTGATGAGAAGAGGCTGGCTGCAGTAAGCCACACTCGGGGGTACCAGAAGAGGATAGCTCGTGGTTTCAACAAAAAGGTTCGCCCAAGGAAGCTTGCTGAGGGTGACCTGGTCCTCAAAGAACTGAAAGTGCCTGTTTATGACCCCAAAGGAAAATTCAAACCCAACTGGGTCGGGCCATACATCATTAAGACTCTCCTTTCCGGAGGAACGACCTATCTCATGGACCTGGACGGGGTTGAATTTAAGCAACCAATTAACCTCGATCACCTCAAGAAATACTTTTCTTGAAACCGTTTCTTTCAAAACCTCCTACCTTGATGAACTACGCTTGACCTGATTCCGTTAGGGGATACGTAGGCAACCTACTCGGTTCGGTCAGTAAATGAATGTCTGATTGGCACTCTTCTTTGCAACCTTAAACTGAACTACTTGGGACCTGACGCCCGCTTGGGGATAAGTAGGCGGGCTCTCCAAAGCCCTCGATCCATACAAAAAAACATGTGCTAAACTAGGGGCAAACGCCTTCGAAGCCCTAAAACCAAGGGGCAAACTTCATTTGCTAGCCGAAGAACCCAGATACAAGACCCCCTTTTTGGATCACCTGGCTATCAAATAAGTACTATAAAGAAACAAATGAGAATTCATGACATAGAAGGAGTAAAGTTTTAAGCAAAATGCAAAGTAAAGAGCCAAGTAAAGACATTGAAAAGAGAATTCTTCATAAAAGATAAATCGAAGGTGTGAGCACTTTGATTAAGCATGTTAGAACCTTCCTAAAGATAACAACACTTCTTTAATAAAAAAAAATAATAATATTAAGGAAAATCACATTCAAAAGCGTAAAAGGAGTGGCAGGGTCTGTCAGAAAGTTTTGTAAAATGGCAAGCTTTTCCCTGTTCTCGTCTACTTTTATTATGCATGTGTCTGTCAAGCTCGTCTCGCAACCAAGGCTTGGATCTCTAGGAGGTATTGGACAGTAGGCATAGTCGGAGCAGGAATCCTCGGGCACGAAGCAGTCATCCTATTGTGCCAAGCCTCGATGAAAGCCTTCGCGATAGCAGGGCGCAAAGTGGACCCCCTGGTGAAATCAGCAGTCACAGATTCAGTAGTATCTTGCAAAAGTCCAAACTGACGGACAACTCGATCGGGAATGTAGAAAGTAGTAGTACGCAAACCCGGCAGCCAGATGCCAGGTCGCCTAGGAAGGCGTATAGCAATAGAGCAATGGGTCCACTGCGGACAAACCCAGCAGATATCACTAGAAGAGAGGCCCTAGAGCCAACCAAGCCATGCATCGACGGATTGAAATAAGCTGTGATTTAAGCTAAATTATTCAAAGTATGATTTGTGTCTCAAGACATTAGGGGCCATTTGAGTTGAAATAAATAAGATTGGACAAAAATAGTAGCAGTTTTTATGAATTACAGAGAGCAGATCATAACTTTAAAAAATGAAAAGCGTGGTTCCGGTGGTTTGATCTTGATGAATTTTGGACACCAGATGCCTCTGTATGTCTAGTTTTTAACCCAAAAAAGAAATCAAAGTTTCAACGGTTGGATCTCCGGGAATTGGACAAAAACCAGACATCACTCAGCATTCTACAACCTTCTGTCCAGAGTTCTTGTATGATTTTCTAAAAATAGCAAAAACTCCGAAATGCTTTGTTCTTCTTAGGGTGACTTCCTAACACATTAATCTACTTAGAAAAAATTATTTTGGGTCACAAACACTTTATTAAAGCATTGGTTTACTTATTTCAAAAGAGTGTTACTATGCTGAAACTCTTGACAGATTGTAGTGTCCTTACAAAACTTACAACCAAACCACTTTAGACATAAAACCACCTTAAAACAAAAATTTAAGTGGTGGAATATTGTGTTGTTGACACTTTCCGGTTGGTTTCACTTGATTTCGATGGTTAGATTTCGAACTAAAAATCTTTGATCAAAAATAGTTTGTGAACTCACTGTTTTTATTTGTCAAGTTCAACTCTTATTTGTTAATTTCAACTATTGAACCATGAAGTTGGACTTAAACTAGGCCATCTTCTCCTACCATTTGATGGTCATTGGAGACTAAAGACCTTTATATTTATAGATTTCAAGTGAAGTATGAATGGACTTCATGAAATCTCAAGATAAGGAATCTAAACCATGGGGATGAGCTTAGACTCAAAACCACTTTTTCCTACCATTTGATGGTCATTGGAGATGAGGACATGACTATGCTCATGAGTCTCAAAGGAATATAGAAAGGATTCCATGAAACATCAAGTTTTTAGGATCCAAGTCATGAGTATGAACTTAGATCCATCTATTTGCCTATGAAATGGAGTGATGATCAAACTTTGATTCCCATGTGAAGCACAAGCTTACATAGGATTCAAGAGATTATGTTCAAGAGATTTCAAGAGAGATATTGAGAATCTCTAAGAGTCTCAAGAAGTAAGTATGATCAACAAAAGAAATGGAGCTAAAAAAATAAAAGGTTTGAGGATTAAAGATTCAAGAAAAGGAAGAATGTAAATAGACAACTTATGGTTAGAGGATCACCTCCAAGCTATCCTCAAAGTTTCTCTCCTATGAAGATCTTCCAAACTCTTCTTCAAGTTCTCCCAAACTCTCTCTTTTCTTTCAAAAAATGTTAGTATGGTGGTGGTTATCTCTCATGTATTGTGTTGTATGTTGTATATTGTATCTCTTTTTCCTCCTCAAGGAAGATCCTCCCTCTTTTATAGACAAAATTACCAAGTATTTTCAGTGAATTCGGAGTAAAAGACAGGTGTAAATGTCTCATTTGGTGGTACAATACGTACTTCCTAAAATTAGACAGACTGCTGCCCAGGGAGGCATTCAAAGGTTATTCGCGGCAGTCCGTGGCTACCGCCGCGGCCCTCCGCGACTGTCGTCGCGGCATTCCGTGACTGCCGCGCGGCTCTCAGTTAGTGCCGCGCCAAATTATTGATTGTCGTATTTTTGTCAACCTTACTTTATCAGTTCTTTGTTTTTATCCGCATACACATATGTATTGTACCACAAAATACGGACTTTAAAAGCAAACGGCAGTCAAAAAATGTCAGCGGCACTCAGTAAATGCCGGGCCAGCACTCACTGAACGTTGTTCGGCACTCACTGAGTGCCGCACGGTACTCACTGAGTGCCGCGACATACTGCCGTGCGCAGTTTTCTGTTGAACTTCCCTTCTTAGGTCTTTTCCTTCTTCTTTTTTTTCTTAAAGAAACTTATTTTTGAAGATCTTTTCCGAAAATGGTGTTTTATACCTGAATTCTCCTAAATACCTGGTATTTTCTTCTTTCTGTGAAATTTTATCGCGTTTGGAGAACTTTCTGAAGAGTTTGGAATACTTCAAATCTTTCGGTCATTATCATCATTGGACGTGGAGGCGACGCTCTCCTAAATTCGGCGGTCCGTCAAAATTGGGGTGTCTATAGTTTGCCCCTCTTTGACAGAGCTTGTGGGGCAACGCATACAATAAGTGAATGTCAAAGCCTGTGTGAAGACAAGCCTTTGACCAGACTGTCAAATTTAGGTAAAGCAAAATACGTTGCAAAAGACGGCTTCACAAACGGTTCATGTTGGTCGTGGTCAACGGTGAGCTGCCTACGTATCCCATCAGGAATCAGACCAAGACGTAGTTCGGGCAGGAGCCAAACATACACAAGCACAAGTAACCATACGGATGAATGCACCTATCTTGTAGTGATGCAAATGCTATGCAATGATATCTTCTGAATTGATCTGGTCATATGTGCCACGCTTATCATGTCTTCCCTACGAACGACGCATTTTATGTGACACGTTAGTCAGGGAAGATTACCAAATTCCGTGACTGATACGAAGATCTGTTACAGGGGTCATAATTCTTTTGATTTGATTTTGAGGGTTGACGCAAATCTGTTGCGAGAACCGAGAATGTAAATCCGTCACACTCTCGAAATAAGGATCGACGCAAATCTGTTACGTGGATCGAAAATATAAATCTGTTATATTCCCAACGAGGATTAATGCAAATCTGTTACGAGAACCGAGAATGTAAATCTGTTACACTCTCAAAACAAGGATCGACGCAAATCTGTTACGTGGATCGAGAATATAAATCCGTTATATTCTTAAAACAAGGGTTAACGCAAATCTGTTACGAGAAGCAAGAATGTAAATCCGTCACACTCTCAAAACAAGGATCGACACAAATCTGTTACGTGGATCGAGAATATAAATCTGTTATATTCTCAAAATAAGGGTTAACGCAAATCTTTTGCGAGAATCGAGAATGCAAATCCGTTATATTCTTAAAACGAGGGTAAACGCAAATCTGTTGCGAGAACCGAAAATATAAATCTGTTATATTCCCAAAACGGGGGTAAACACAAATCTGTTGCGAGAACTAAGAATATAAATCTGTTATATTTCTGAAATCTTTTTCAATTTTCAAAAAATCGGGAACCCACGGGCTTAAGTCTTTTTTAATTTTCAAAAATCGGGAGCCCACGGGCTCAAATCTTTTCAATTTCAAAATTAGGAGCCCACGAGCTCAAATATTTTCAATTTTCATAAATTGGGGGCCCACGGGCTCATATATACTCCTAAATTCTGAAATTTGTAGCCAACTTAAACCTAAAAATGACCCGAGGGCCAAAAGTATAATGAGGGCAAATTATGGGGGCCTCAAATTCAATTTTTGGGACTTTATTTGAATTTTTGGGGGGAACTGGAGAATCTTTGAACCGACTTAGCCGCGGCATACGCGGATTTTTGCGGCAGTCCGTGACTGCCTTGCGGCACTCACGCAGTTCCGTCGCGGCACTTGGCGAGTGCCGCCCTGCAGTCCATCAACTGCCGCGCACGGAAAACTAAGTGCCGCGTTTGAGAGGCAGTGGTTAAAATCGGCGATCTACCGGGGAAAATTTTTCATTCATTATTTCTCATTCCCTCAATCTTCTCTCTCTCGATTCCTCTTTGGAGAAAATTTTCTCTTTTTCTTTTCTCGCTTGGATCGATCTACCGGGGCTTTCAGGTTAGTTCTACTCGATCAAAACTTGATTAATCTCTTTTATTTCACTATTTTTCTGAATTTTTCATGAATTTAACGTTTGGATCTCTCTTTTTTGACAGACATGGCGAGTGGTTCAGGTAGTAGGAAGAGGGCGAAGTACCAGGCTACTCCCAACCCTGATGCTACACTTTTACTCCTTGACCCAGACGTGCATTTATCTGTTCGCGCGTTCAAGCGCGAGGTAAACACCTCTTCCTTTTCTCTCTTTTAATTTCTTCCCTTTTAGAATATCGTGAATGTTATGCTTTACTCAATGCAATTTCTTATGCCTCTACATGCTTGTTGGTCTTCCGCGTGTTCTAATCGCATCTGTGCTTGTTCGCCTGTTTAAGTTCATGGACGCAACCGCTTTATTTGAAGTTTTCACTTTCCCTCGTAAATGCAACTACTGTGTTTACGAATTTTCGGGCGTTTCACCTGTATCTGTGCACATCACTATCTTTCATTTTTTCCAGAGGATCTCTTTCTCTCCCTTTTTGAACTTCTCTCTTTTTTATTATTATCATTTTTGAAATTATTTCCCTCATGCTTTGTGAAATTTTCTATGAGCATTTCTCTTTTCTCCCTAATTATTCATTCTTATATCGCTTTTCCTTATTATTACTTATTTATTTTTATTGCTCTGTTCTTTATCCAATTTCTAACAACAAATCTTGTGATTCTTTCTTGCAGCTGCAGCCCAAGGTGCTGAAGGGGCACGGTAACCTTGTTCACGGGTTTGAGTGGTACGGGGAGCTCAGTGAGACTGTACAGAGATTCATTATGGCTGTCGATTTTGGGGACTTCGTCAAACTCTTGATGAAGAGTTCCAATGACTTACAGCAGATACATGCATTGGCCGAGCGGTGGTGGGACACTACCAGTACCTTCCACTTCTCGTTTGGGGAGATGATGATGACTCCTCTCGACTTTAGTATGATCACGGGGATCCCATTTGGTGGAGAGCCCTTGCGATATTTGGATGTGACTCGCGAGTGGGATCAGGTGCAGGTGCTACTTGGAGCAGTCCCTGATGAGCCCTTTGTTATGGCCAGGTGGTTTATGGACACTTTCTGGGGCCGGCAGGGCTTTACAGACGAACAGATCGCTCGGGGGTTTCTGATGTACATGCTGGGGTGCTCCCTGTTGAGCACCAAAGGAGACCGGATTTCCGTGGCATTACTGGGGTCCTTGGATCGCATGGACCAAATATATCAGTATGGCTGGGCTGGTGCAGGATTAGCCATCCTGTATCGGCATATGGGAGAGATATCCCGGGATCACCTGGCCTCTACTGGCGGCTTCTGGAGGGCATGGGAGGTATACTCCTTTTCTTTTCTTGATCCTATTTTAAATTTTGCATTCTTATTTCGGATTTCTGTATTTAAATCTTACGTTCCTCTTTTTTTCTTACAGATTTGGTCCCATGAGTACTTACACATGATGTCGCCTGACACGCGACCAGCAGACGCCCTCATCATGCCCCAAGGGCTGAAGTGGGCGAAGGATCGGGTCGGGCGTAAGACCGGAGCTCATGATTTTATTTCGTTCAGGAATTTCTTGACGAACCTACGAGAGCAGCTCGTTCGGTGGCAGCCCTGGCTAGAAGTACTTCCAGAGACCTCCCAGGGGATATGGGAGTCGGCCGGATACGACCCTCAGCGGATTTTGCTAGATGGACCCGAGGCTCGGGCTTGGTACTTGGGAGAGAGGGTGACCAGACAGTCACTTGCGGCCGAGTCCTTCTTCGTACCACACCCTCCGCCGGAGTCTATGAGGGCCACCGATACCCTCCAGGGTTCTGTGCTCACTGCTGCCCTAGCCGGTCTGTCTCTCCAGGGTTTCGTGGATCCTCCGTCAGGGTACGCAACCTTCTGGGTTACGAAGCTGATGAGGAACTTCCCCTTGATGGAGGTGACCCGGGTGAGTTTCTTTTAGCCTTTCCAAACTTTTTTTTCAATTTTTAAAACATGCGTGTTTACCTCTTTTTTGGATTCATTCTTCTTTTACTGGCCGTTCCCGCTGCTGCTCGGGCTCCTGCTCTACCGCCCTGGGATTGGAGTCTTAGGACAGTCTCCTACGGCGAGCAGACCAGGTCCCCAGATACCAGGCGGGTGCTCCCACCATTCCGCTCCAGTACGACCATGTCCCACGGGACTATGCGGAGGAGGGCTTGCTCTACGCCCACAGCGTGAGAGAGTGGATATACGGTCGAGAGTGGAGGGTAATTCCTAAACCTTGCTTTATTTTTTAAAAAAAGTAGTTTTATTCAGACATTCTAACCTTTCTTCCTTTTGTTCAGGCCGAGGGGGCGCGATCGGCTGTTGAGATTCATGCGAGAGCTCTGGTAAGAATAATAAAGAAAAGCTTATTTTTACTTGCTTACCCTACTTTCCAAGCTGTTTTAATGATAACTTTGTCTCGCTCCCTCCATCCAGGAGGAACACGTGGGGACTCTATCCCGGCAGGTAGGAGAGCTCCAGCAGCGGCTCCAGCAGTTCGGCATCTCTCTCAGCGATGCCCCTGGAGGTAGCGATGCCGGACGAGGTGGAGGCAGTGGGAGTCGAGGCAGAGGCGGCGGTAGTGGTGGAGGCAGCAGCGGGAGTCGAGGAAGGGGAGGAGGTGGACGCGATGGGAGCAGCACCGAGTCGAAGGAGGAGCCCCTCAGGCGTACGACCCGTCAGACTCGCAGCCGGGGTCGAGGCTGATCCTGCTTTTTCTTTCTTTTTATTTCTTTTGAGTGTTTTGGGAGGATGCATACTTTATTTGGTGGACTGTATATATATATGTTCACTCTTATCTTGATGATGGCTCTGGTAGGATAGGCACTCTTGGTACCTTTATTATTATACTTTTGCTCTCTTATTCACCGTACGTGTGGCCATAGCTTGGTCCTTTTACCGTATGTGGGACCATGGCTTGGTCCCGTCCTTATTTTAATTTTGAATGCTTTGATTTCTCTTTTTCTTATTGCGAAATGAAAGTGAATGAATGAATGTATTGATCTTTGTTGCACGTGCTGCATGATGCGCACGTTTTATTATTTTCTATCTAGTTTTCTGTTTGCAGGTGGGCTGAAAGTGTTACAAACAGACCCTGGCCAACGAAAAGCCTAGAACGGCACTCGGTTAGGTCTCCGCGGCACTCAGCGAGTGCCGCTGTGGCAGTCAGAAAATGCCCCAACGGCACTCACGGACTGTCGCGCGGCACTTGTAGAGTGCCGCCTTACTTTATCGAGTGCCGCGGGTAGGTGAAGTTCCATTCTCCTATTTATACCCCTTCTTTCTCAAGGCTTCGCAAAACACTTCTCTTTTCTTCTTTACTTTCTTCCCAAATGGCCGCCATCAGCTCCCAAATCCTTTTCCCATGGATGGATACCCTTTCCGGCATTGACAGGCTCAACTTTGAGTGCTTCAGGCTGAATGATCTTTTCTCTTTCCGACGGATGAATTTGAATGAGGGCCTACTTCGAGCTGCCATCCAATGTTGGGATCCTTTTTTCAACGTCTTTCGTTTTGGCTCTCAAGAGATTTGCCCCTTGTTTGAGGAATTCAGCGCCACTCTTCACACCGATCCTTTTGCTGAATTGACGGTTCCTCCAGTTCAGGCCGGGTATGTCCGGGATTTAGCTACTCTTCTCCACACATCTTGGAATGCGGTGGGCTCCTTTATTTATGACAGGCAGATTGATTTTGAGCGCCTTTCTTCCGTTTATGCTCCCATAGGGGACCCTTACGATGGTGAGTATCAGATCAGCCGACGTAGTGCCCTGTCAATTGCTAGCTCTCTTACTTCCTCTTTCAGTCATCTGCTGACACTCTTATACCCATTGCCTGCTGTTTGCGGGAGATGAAAAGTGCTGTTATGCTGGTCCTTGGTGAAACTCTGATTGGATTGGGCCATGCTCATGCTACCGGGGCCATGTTACCTACCGGGGCACCTTTTGTTTTGCAGATTTGGCTCATGGAGCGTTTGGATCTCTTTATACATCCTTCCCATCTTCGCGGGTCACTTCCTTAAAATTAGTGAATAAATCAGTGTCTTATTCTTGTTCACATTCATTCATTCATGTACATTTGATGCTCATGATTAGAACTAGCTATTGAATAAAGTTGGATTTCATGCTTGATAGGTTTAAGCTAGGAATTTAGGATTGTTATTTCTAACCTCACATCTTGTATATCATGTGGACTAACCTTTTGTTTTGTAGCGCTATTAAGGTATGATCTCTAGGACCCCCTCTAATTTATTTTAATTTCTTGATTTTATTGATTTTTCAACCTCATGCGCGACACGTTAGAATTAGGATCTTGCCTTATATGCATATGTGATTAGAGACTCCTTTTTTTAGGATTTTCTTTTTTTTGTATGCATTGCACGTTTAATATCGCTGCTGGATCCCGGGTAAGTTCTCTTGTTCCCTAGTGCATATCATGTTGCTTGCTACTTGAAATATGTGATTTTTGAATGATATTTTATCAATTGTAATTTTACACCCCTTTGGACATGCTTTTTGTAACGTATATCTATACATATATATTAGTTGAGGGCACATTTAAATTAATAATTCGATTAGAAGGATATTGAGTAGAGGCCTATCGCAAGATAGGGTAAGAGAGAGTGTTTTAGTCCGACGGGCTCCTTCCTCTCTCATTCCATAATCCCCGGACCTAGTTAATCTCTGGTTTCTAAAAGATCAGTTTGCTTTTAAAATGGTTTCTTAATTTTTCCTTTTAAAAATTAAGTGGCGACTCATTTATTTTTGAAATTGATTTTGAAAAGCTGTGGATAGAAAGAAAACTGCGATATCCATAGAATTCTTAACTTTTTTTGGACCTATTCGTGAGGTGAGTGTCCTAATCCCAAAATTGGATATTTAATGTTATTTATTTGTTAGTGAATGCATAAATTGCTTAATTGTGATTAGTAGAAAAGCATATGAATATTTATTATTTAACATGTTCAAAATGATGAAATTGCCATGTTGACATGTTGAGTTGCTTATATGCTTATTTGGGTGAAAGGTTCTCAAGTGATAATCACCATTAGTTAGCCCATATTTAAGAGACAGAGAGCTGATGAAATCCTCAGAGAAAAGGGGATAGTGGTGATGAGCACAGCGAATTGACTACGGTCACAAATAAATGAGTGTGATTTCGCTATATGCGACAGAAAAAGTGAGAATGGCCTGGAATCAGGGGTCCGGAACGATGGTGGTTGATTACTTGACACGCTTGCGACCATTTATTGTTGTGAATGTATAATTGGTGTTATGATTCATTAAATACTCCAATTGCATGATTAGTACCACGTACTCACTAAGCAAAAGCTTATTCATTTTTTGTGGTAATGACCATGCAGGTTCGGACGAATATCACAGTGAGAACCGCTGAACTATGGGGGTTCTGGAATAGCTCGAGATTAATAGTTTTTGTTTAATATGTTCATATGTAAATAAGTTTAAATGAGTAGTTACATTCCTAGTGCTTGAATTTTGGAGCTGAGTTTATATTTTGGTTTTATATTAAATCCTTATAATATAAATTGTGGATTGAAGTTTTAAAAGTGTTTTCCAAGTGTTTTGGTGATACTTTGGTATTTCAATTCTTGTTTAACAGGAGGGAATGATGCTGTAATAGGGGGAACTCTATCCAAGTACCATTCGATGGTTTTAAAATTTTATTTTTTTTATTATTTTATTTGATAAAAAGCTATTTTACCCCTGGTATTCCACTTTAAAATGTTATTTTTGGAACGTTAAAAATGATTGTTTGGTTTGTTGGCTTGATACACGTGTCCTACCCCGCTGGGGCAGGTTGGGGTGTGATAGTTTTTGGTATCAGAGCAATAGGTTAGAGCCTTGGGTACGAGTGAGGACGAGTAAGTGTGCACACATTGGCACGTAGTTGTACGATCATGCATCCATGTTTATTTAGCATACTTTAAAATGTTATTTAGCATGAATTATAATTTATTTAAAAGTAACATGTATGTATATACCTTGCTGTGGGTGCCAGGCAAGGTTGTCTGGAGGTGAGAACCCATCTTTGGCCCGTATGGGTAGAATTGAAATAGTTATGGAAAAGTTGGTAAAAGTGGCTGAAACTTGAGTTACCGAGGAGGGACCGAGCTCATCAAATCCAGAACAAAGAACAGAATCAACAACTATTGCCATGTTCTATAAGCAAAAGCCAGGGCAATTTAAAGGAGAACCTGATTCGATGAAGGCTGACCATTGGTTAACCGATATGAAGAGAATTTTTCGTGCTTTGCTATGTATAGAGGAACAGAAGGTCTCGTTTACCTCAGATACTCTGAAAGAAGAAGCATAAAATTAGTGGACATCAGTACTAAGGTAAAGAGCACCAACTACTTGGAATGGGTTTATGGAGGAGTTCTCCAAGCAATATATTCCTCGGTCGTTTAGTGATAAGAAGGCCCAAGAATTTTCTCATCTCAGTCAAGGTAATATGACCGTTAGGGACTACGTAGCTCCGTTTACAAGTTTGGCCAGATTTGTAATGGATTTGATTCCGAATGAGTTTATTTGGGCAAGACGATTCGAAGAAGGACTTCGTGATGAAATTAGGGGAAAAGTAGATACACACCGACTATCGACGTATTCAAAAGTGTTAGATGTGGCTTTAATTACTAAGCGAGGTGTATTGTCATCTAGGTAAAGTCAACAATTTAAGAGGCCGGGAGGTAGTCAATTCCAGGGACAGGGCATTTCCAAGAGACAGAGTTTGGGGAGTTCATCGGGAAGTGGAAGCAACAAGCCTAGATGTTAGACTTATGGTAAGTATCATTGGGGAGTGTGCAATTTATCTCCTACCATTTGTAACAATTGTCGACGACCAGGACATGTGGCAAGAGATTGTCCTAATCTATCAAGGCAAAGTACACCAAGACAAGGTATTACTCTGAGGCAAAGTATCGATGACAGTCAAATAAGGTGTTTCGGTTGTGGTAATACGGGGCGTCGGGAACGTGATTGTCCCAAGAAAGGACCTGGGAGTTTTAGCTCATCTGTGGGAAGTACACCAAGTCAGAGGCCACCTCAGCCATAGGCTCAAGGGAGGGAGCAACGACAAGGGAGGTACTTCCAACTCAAGCCTAGAGAGACCACTACCGCTGACACTGTGGTTTCAGGTATACTTTCTATGTGTTCACAACCTGCTAGAGTATTGTTGGATTTAGGATCAACTCACTCTTTTGTTTCATACCCATTTGCTAAATATTTGGATAAGCCCTTAGAACTACTAGATTTTGATTTGTCTGTTTCACTTCCATCGGGAGCCCCACTAGTAAGTTTGGGTGTCTTTAAAGCTTGTGCGATTGATGTGAATGGTAGAGGTTTAACTGTTGACTTAGTGCCATTAGTTATTCAACATTTTGATGTCATTTTGGGGATGGATTAGTTATCAACAAATCACGCCAATATCGACTGTGAGAATAAAAGAGTAACATTTTGATTGCCCAATAAGGATGTACTTTGTTTCCAAGGAATAGGTGTAGCCTGACCGCCTTATATGGTGTCAGCTGTCAGAGCTTGCCGTTTATTGAAAAAGGGATGTCGGGAATTCTTGTGTAGTATACTTGACACTAGAAGTATTGAACTGAAATTAGAAGATATACCAGTGGTAAAAGAATTTCCAGATGTCTTTCCAGAAGATTTACCTAGTGTGTTGATTGAGAGGGAAATTGAGTTTGGGATAGATGTGATGCCAGGAACTCAACCAATTTCACGGGCACCGTACAAAATGGCTCCAGTAGAGTTGAAGGAGTTGAAGACGCAGTTGCAAGATTTACTAGATAAGGGGTTCATTCGGCCTAGTGTATCACTGTGGGGAGCACCGGTTTTGTTTGTTAAGAAGAAGGACGAAACAATGAGAATGTGTATTGACTATCGAGAAATCAATAAGGTGACTATAAAGAACAAGTATCCATTGCCGCGTATTGATGATCTGTTTGATCAGTTGCAAGGGGCACAAGTCTTTTCTAAGATTGACTTGAGATCTGGGTATCACCAATTGAAGATAAAAGCTGAAGATCTTGAGAAGACAGCTTTCAGGACTCAATACGGGCACTATGAATTTCTTGTCATACCATTTGGGGTTACGAATGCACCAGCCGCTTTTATGGACTTGATGAATCGGGTGTTCAAGACCTATCTTGACGAGTTTGTGATAGTATTCATTCATGATATTTTAATACATTCCAGAAGCCTAGAGGAACACGAACGACACTTGAGATTGGTTCTGTAACGACTTAGAGAAAAGCAACTATTTGGGAAGTTGAAGAAAAGTGAATTTTGGTTGACAAATGTTACTTTTCTTGGCCACGTGATCTCTAAGGATGGTGTATCTGTGGACCCACAGAAGATTGAAGTTGTTAAGAATTGGTCGAGACCGACAAATATTTCTAAAGTTTGAAGTTTCTTGGAGCAGAAGGTTCGTTCAAGACTTCTCTAGAATTGCGACTCCAATGACTCAATTGATGAGAAAAGGTGTACCATTTGTGTGGAATAAAGAATGTGAAGACTGTTTTCAGAAATTGGAAGATAAATTGACCTCAGCGCCAATATTAGCTATTCTGTAAGGTACTGGAAGTTTCAGTATATACATTGATGCTTCTCATCAGGGCCTGGGATGTGTTCTAATGCAAGAGGGTAAAGTTGTAGCTTATGCTTCAAGGCAATTGAAGACACATGAGAAGAATTATCCGACTCATGATCTGGAATTGGTAGCGGTGATCTTTACGTTAAAGATTTGGCGTCACTACTTGTATGGGGAAGTGTGTGAGATATTCACCGACGACAAGAGTCTGAAATATCTGTTTACCCAGAGAGAACTGAATCTGAGACAGAGAAGATGGCTTGAATTGATGAAAGACTATGATTTAAAGATTCAATACCATCCATGTAAAGCTAACGTGGTTGCTGATGCGTTAAGTCGAAAGTCATTAGAAAATTTAGTTTATTCTTTAATAGCTCAAGCAACGTTGGTAAAAGAATTTGAACAGCTGGAATTGGAAGTAATTCCCAGAATCCAGGGTGGTTTAATGGCGGGTATCATGGCACAACCGAGCTTGATTTAAGAAATCAAGGTAAGTCAACTCTTGGACCCAAATTTCAAGGAAATTGTTGAAGAGTTACCTGAGGGTAGACGACCATAATTCAGTTTTCAGAACAATGTATTGAGGTACATTAATCGACTGTGTGTTCCTAATATCCAAGAGTTGAAAGACAAGATTATGGAAGAAGCCCACAATACGAGGTATTTTGTACATCCTGGGAGTACCAAGATGTGTAGAGATTTGCGGGAAGTGTATTGGTGGAGTGGTATGAAATGGGAAGTCACCGAGTTTGTGGCCAAGTGTACGACTTGTCAACAAGTAAAATTGGAACATCAATGACTCGCTAGTGAATTGCAACCGTTCGAGATACCATAATTGAAATGGGAGCATATCACGATGGACTTTGTATTGGGTTTGCCAAGGTCTCCTAAGTCTAATGATAGTATTTGGGTGGTCGTTGACCGATTAACTAAATCAGCACATTTTTTGCCAATCAAGACTCGTGATCTGACAAAGTTAGCACATATTTATGTCAGAGAAGTTATCAGGCTACACGGGGCACTGGTATCCATTGTGTCAGATCGAGACACACGATTTGTGTCTAGGTTTTGGGAAGGTTTGCAAAAGGCAATGGAGACAGCTTTGCACTTTAGCACATCATTTCATCCTCAGACAGACGGCCAATCTCAGCGAGTTATTCAGATTCTGGAAGATATGCTTCGAGATTGTGTTGTGGATTTTAGATCAGATTGGGAGACCCACTTGCCATTGGTAGAATTCTCTTATAATAATAGTGATTCGATGTGAAAAGTGCATATTCATAGTGTATTATGTGGTATTTTATGCATACTTTTATCCCCAAAATCCCTACATTTAGGTGCATTCTAATAACAATGTTCTTTTTATTGTGTTAATGCTAAAATATATGTTTATGCGTTGTTTTATAGGTATTAGAATGTAAATCAATGAAGTAGAGCTAAAGAAAAGTGATTCTGGTTAAGAGAACAACGGAAGCAGCTGAGAAAACGCCAATTTTGACAATTAAAACTTCAGATTTGGAAGATTTTCCTAGAGATATAAAATGTAGATCTTTGAGTTACGATCGCGTAGACGCAATCGGGAGGTCAATCCGAGGTCCGAGTGAAACGTTATGGCCATTCTCCCATCGGTGCGCAGAGCTGTCAAAATCAGAGAGTTCAATCGATCGAGCTTAGTTCGATCGATCGAAAATGTTTCATCACATATTCCCAACACCTTTAATTTACTAGTTTAATTAATTATGTTTCTTTATACTTTTGTCTATTATTTAGTTTAATTTAATTAATTAGGATTCATTAGAACCTCCACACCTTTATTGATATTTTCATTTTTTTTAGGTTATAACTTAGTAGATATTCTTCCTATTCCTTCCCTGTGGGATCGACCTGGACTTCCAGTACTATATTACTTGCACGATCACCTACACTTGGGTGTTGCACAAGAGCGCACAACTATTTAGTCGTGTCAAGTTTTTGGCGCCGTTGCCGGGGCAGGCAACTAGGCTAGAATTTTACCAAGTTATTTCCAATTTTTCTTACTTTAAAAAAAAAAAACACTTTTGGACTTTTTCTCTCACAAGATAAAAAAAATAAATAGAAAAAATTCCTATTGTTTAAAAATTTTGGGTAAACATGTCTTATCCATATTACCTTCCATACAACACAAACATAATGAATAGGTACACTTTAGGTAATGAAAACTATCCCCCAAGTTGGCAAGCACCCACATATGATGCAGATTATCAAACCGAGTGCTTCCAACCACCACAATGGGAAAACAATAGTGGTAGTCCCCCATATTATCAAACTTATCAAGAACATCCACATGGAGAGTTCTATCAACCGCAATGGGGATATAACCAAAATGATAATGTAGGATATAGTAGTAGCTCCCACGATTACCAAACGCACCACGACTTTCCCTTTGGCGAGTCTTGTCCACAAACTCAATGAGAAGGGGACTATTATCAACAACAATGGGGCGAAACTTCATATAGTAATAATGAGGAGAATAACCAAGTTGAGGATAATGGTATGTTAAAATTGCTGCTTAGTGAAATGAAAAGGCTAGATAGTGCCCTCGATAAATTAGAAACTAGATATCAACAAACATATGCTAGCCAACCTTTAGAAGACTATACCAATCCTTCAACACTACAACCTAAATTTCAAGACACTAATAATGGGATGGAATTGGAGGATAATGACGGGTGTCTAATAATGTCTGAACTCCAAAACCAAACCATTGAGCATGAAGTTGTAGAACCATCTTCTCCTCAATAAGCAACCCCAGACACCAACTCCTTCACTGCCTTGATAAAGTTGCACAATTTTTTTTATCCAAAGCACCTTAATAGATGATATATATAGTGAGGAGAGTTATAAGGATGAGAATGAGGATTTAAAAGATAATGACAGTTTATGTGATTGCACGCAACTAGGAAAGAAGGAGTCCCCTGTTGACTCTCTCCCTAACTTTGATAGTGACCCTAGGGAGGACATTATTGAAATTTCTAAATTCGATTTAGATTCATCTGATATTCATGAACCCTCACTTCTTTCGGCCGAAGAGGTGGTGTCACCAAGTTGCCGATCACCTATCCTCTCTATTAATCAAAACTCTCATCCTGAGCTTAAAAGTTATGTCTACCCTAATATTGAACAAATAGAATATGTTGTGGAAAATGATGATAAGGATTCTAGCACATGTTTTGCACAAAATTTTAACTTTCAAAATTCTTTGAGAGAGGACTTAGAAACTATTTGGCCCACATTAGATGATCTTAAACTTCAACAAGAAGCTAGTAATTTGCTAGACTACTTGACCTTCTTGAGTAATACTGACATTGAGGCCCAAATAGAGAGCTTCATCCAAGTCTAGTCCAAATCAATGTACATAGAACAGAAATCCAATTCCTATGATCACATCTCTATAGATTCTATTCTAGAACAAGAGGAGGGTAGTAAAGCTTCATTCGAACATCACTTAGACCTTGCCCCTTTTATTGAACCATGGCCTCTGCCTATTTTTGATAATATAAAAGTAGAGTCTGTTATAGAAAATACCAACACCAAAGATCTTTCTTTGAGTATAATTCCTAAAAAGTGTGGTATATCTCTTATAACTGACCCCAACAAATTTGGCAGCCATAGGTTTTGCATCTCCTCTGACCTTGAGCCTAACATTAGTTGGGGGGAGTTGCAATTTTATGAGGATCCTAATGTTCTTCTCACTATTAAATTATTTCACTGGGAAGATCCTCAAAAATTTCGGTTATTATGATAAAAATCTTGATTAACCGAATTTAGTTACCGAGTAGTTGTATTATATTCTCTATTTTTCCTTGTTGCAACTAATGATTTTGCAGGTAACTTAAAATTTTTTTTTGGATATTAATGCCTCGAGGTAACATCCTTCCTTCTCTCGCTTTACTTTACATGTCCATGTGCTTAGTTTAGAACATTGGAGACAATGTTTAGTTTTAGTTAGGGGGAGTGAGTCATTGCATGCCTCGTTTCTTTCTTTTTATACTTTAATTTCAATACATCTGCTTAGGAACATGTAACTCAGTAAATTAAAAATTGTAAAATTTTTAAAATTTTTAATATATATTTTTAAATATAATAAAATGGTTCTCGTATTTCTCTCATAGTTAATGTAGTTAGTTATGATGCATTAGTGTTATTTTCTGTATGCTACTAGTATGTGATACACTATGGTAGTTTGTTTACTATCTTAGTTATAGTATATTTTATGCTTTTTAATCTTCAAATAACTTTGAGCACGTTGTGACAACCTTGTACATAGCTAAACTGGATTAATAAGCATAGCTTAGGTGTCTTGAGAGACTGTAGTGGAGACTAATAACCCAAGTGAGCTTTTGTGCCATTCTTTTATCTTGAGGATTTTATAAAATTACTCTTACTTTTTGAAAAGCGTATTCATTCGTTGAAAGTCTCAATTTTCTTCATTTTGACTGATCACTAGAAGAGAACGTTCAGGATTTACCAAACTTTAGAGCTCTTGAATTTACTAAAATGAATAATCCTATGAACTTAGAAGATGATTTAGGCCATCTTTTGACCATACACGCATAATACAGCCTTGGCCTACCTCTGTGCTATTCTTTACTTCACCTCTTCAGCTTTATCATAATTGCATTGTCATTACAATTTCTTAAATCTAAGCCCAACTCCAAAAAACAAGTTTGAGCTTCTTTTCTTTACCTAGGAGTGATTGGGATGCGTTATCTTAATAAGAAGTTTGGTAGTGTGAATAAGAGAAAGTTGGCAAAGGAAAAAAATTATAAAAAAAAAAGAGAAAAAAAAAGCATGAAAAGAAAAAAGAAAAAAAAAACAGAAAAAGTGCCAATGGTTGTTTCAAAAGAAATAAAACAATAATAAAAAGAAGAGTGGAAAAAAAAGGAATGGAAAAAAAAGAAGAGAGAGATTGGAGATGTGGGGAAGTTTGAAAAGTTGTAGTAGACATTCCAATCACATCCGTTGACCCAATTAAATATCATGAACATCTTTCTTCTTAACCATACACCTCTTTTTCAAAGTCCTGATGATTTTAAGTAAATTGGATTTGAAGTTAAGGTAATGAGAGAGTTCTCCACGGTATCTCGCTCTTCTAGTGAAAAGTATCCTTTCATGAGACTTTGTGCGCTATAAAATTTCCGTTTTTCAATTTAGATATGAGAAGCATTAGATTCCATTTACATTTACTCTTTATAGCTTCCATATCATGAGTGATAATTATTACACCTAATTCGAAGTGATTTCATCTTGAGAGTGTATTCCCGATGAGAGTTGAGTCAAAATGAACGTCTTGATAGCGTCTTAGGTTATGCCAGCTTTGAAATTAAAGTTTTGTATTTTGGTTGTCCATTCACACACACACTTGAAGATTAATAGGTATGGAATATTCGAATGACTTTGATAGTAGATTAACTGTAATGTGTGTGTTGCATGGCTATGGCATACTAGAGAGTTTCATAAGATTGTTGAGCTTAACTATATTGCTAAATGAGAGGAAACAAATCTCTTGAAAACATTTAAATGAGAACCATTACCATATAAATATGAATTTTGTGGGTAGATTCACTGCAAACCCTCACGAGACAACACTCGTCCACTAGGGGGAACCTAGGGGTTTAAAGGCTTGTTGCATACGCTAGATGCAATCGCGATTCCTGCGAAAGTGAATTAGGATTTTACTTTATTTTGTTTTCAATTTCTAGAGTTTAAATAAGTAGTGCTGTAGTTCGCTTCATTGATAGGGACTAGCAACGAGTTAGTTGGGGGGTGTGATTCGAGGTGAAAAGTGCATATTCATAGTGTATTATGTGGTATTTTATGCATACTTTTATCCCCAAAGTCCCTAAATTTAGGTGCATTCTAATAACAATGTTCTTTTTATTGTGTTAATGCTAAAATATATATTTATGCGTTGTTTTATAGGTATTAGAATGTAAATCAATGAAGTGGAGCTAAAGAAAAGTGATTCTGGTTAAGAGAACAACGGAAGCAGCTAAGAAAATGCCAATTTTGATAATGAAGACTTCAGATTTGGAAGATTTTCCCAGAGATATAAAATGTAGATCATTGAGTTACGGTCGCGTAGCCACAAACCGGAGGTCAATCCGAGGTCCGAGTGAAAAGTTATGGCCATTCTTCCATCAGTACGCAAAGCTGTCAAAATCAAATAGCTTTGAGAAGAGTATTGGTATGGCACCTTATGAGGCATTGTATGGCCAAAAGTGTAGATCACCAGTGTGTTGGACAGAAATTGGGGAAAAGCAACTTATAGGGTTTGAAATTGTACAAATCACTACTGACAAAATCAAGGTAGTTAAACAACGGCTACAAATAGCACAAAGTCATTACAAAAGCTACGCGGATACAGGAGAAGATCGTTGGAATTTGAGGTAGGTGATTATGTTTATTTGAAAGTATCGCCTTCGAAAGGTATCACACGATTTGGTAAGCGAGGCAAGTTAAGTCTGAGGTTTGTAGGGCTTTATCTGATCTTGGATAGAGTTGGTCCAGTTACATATCGGTTGGAATTGCCACAAGAGTTGGCTAATGTTCATAATGTGTTTCATGTTTCTATGTTGCGACGTTGTTTAGCAGATTCGAGTCACCATATAACTCTGGAACCATTGATGGTTCGAGAAAACTTGACTGATGTTGAACATCCAGTTCGAATCCTAGATAGGAAGGATCAGGTGCTCAGAACTAAAGTCATTCCTCTAGTTATGATGTTATGGCGTAATCATTCCATTGACGAGGCAACCTGGGAACGTGAAGACATGATCCGAGAGAAATATCCTCACCTATTTGATTCTTGAGGTAAGAAAAGTTTGGGGACAAACTTCCTAAAAGGGAGGGAGAGATGTAATACCCGTACCCAGAAAATGGAAGTTAGATTTATTTTTCATGCATTAATTAGTATAATTAATTGCATGTGATATATGGGTAAGTTCCAGTTACCCCGATGTGATAAGTCCTTTGATAAGGGCACAATTGGACTGATGTGAAATGGGACCCACGTGAAGTCCAGATTAGATAAATTGTATTTAGTTGCATTTATGTGATTAAATGAATAATTGTGTAATTTTTTTTAATATTTTATTGCTAATTATGACCCTTTATGGTACCAGTTTGAGCACCTTAGTGAGAGCGAATAGGGACATGATCCATAACTAGTACGTTAATTAGCAACTTCATAAAATATTTGGAACACTTTTGGGACCCATACGTGATATAGACACATACCCACTTAGATATTTGGTGGTTAATATAAAGTTTAGGGGGTTTCATAATAGACTTTAGAAACTTATGGGATTGTAAATGAAAACATGATAAAATTTTAACATATCATTTAGTATAAGGACATGTTAAGTCGGATAGTATCTAGAAGTTAAGAAAAAGGGGTCAAAACAAGAGTTGAGTTTCAAAGAGTTAGTCACCGAGAGAAGGAAAAGAAAAAATAAAGGGTTTCGCGCCATTTCGTCACCGTAGCTTCGCCGTACGACTTCTATTTCACAAACCGTAGCCATATTCGGACTCGTGAAGGTAAGAGGATTATTTCTATATCTTTCTTTTTCGGTTTTGGTAATATTTTTTTGTGACCCATTTTAAGGGGTGATACATAAATGTGATCTATATATGTAGGGATATCATTGGGAGTACCTAGAGCTAGTTTTGCAAAGGAATTTGGGAATTCCTAGCTTATTTTGGACCTATTCATGAGGTGAGTGTCCTAATCCCAAAATTGGATATTTAATGTTATTTATTTGTTAGTGAATGCATAAATTGCTTAATTGTGATTAACTAGAAAAGCATATGAATATTTATTGTTAAACATGTTCAAAATGATGAAATTGCCATGCTGACATGTTGAGTTGCTTATATGCTTATTTGGGTCAAAGGGTCTCAAGTGATAATCACCAATAGTTAGCCCATATTTAAGGGACAGAGAAATGATGAAATCCTCAGAGAAAAAGGGATAGTGGTGACGACTACTGCGAATTGACTACGGTCACAAATGAATGAGTGTTGATTTCGCTATATGCGACAGAAAAAGTGAATATGGCCTGGAATCAGGGGTCCAGAACGATGGTGGTTGATTACTTGACACGCCTGCGAACATTTACTGTTGTGAATGCATAATTGGTTTTATGATTCATTAAATACTCCAATTGCATGATTAATACCAAGTACTCACTAAGCGAAAGCTTATTCAATTTTTGTGGCTAATGACCACGCAGGTTCGGACGAATATCACAGTGAGAAGCGCTGAACTGTGGGGGTTTTGGAATAGCTCGAGATTAATAGTTTTTGTTTAATATGTTCATATGTAAATAAGTTTAAATGAGTAGTTACATTCCTAGTTCTTGAATTTTTGAGATGAGTTTATATTTTGGTTTTATATTAAATCCTTGTAATATAAATTGTGGATTGAAGTTTTAAAAGTATTTTCCAAGTGTTTTGGTGATATTTTGGTATTTCAATTCTTGTTTAACATGGGGGAATGGTGCTGTAATAGGGGGAACTCTGTCCATGTACCATTCGATGGTTTTAAAACTTTATTTTATTTCTTTTTATTATTTTTCTTTTTATTATTTTGTTTGATAAAAAGCTATTTTACCCCTGGTATTCCGCTTTAAAATGTTATTTTTGGAATGTTAAAAATGATTGTTTGGTTTGTTAGCTTGTTACACGTGTCCTAGCCCGCAGGGGCGGGTTGGGGTGTGACAGCCCACCCCTAAGTTTCATGTCCCAAGCAATTTATCATCTCAAGGCCTAGCTTATTAAGGAAGCTAATTTTTGGGAGTAATGCTACAGACACAACACATTGCTCAACACAAAGCACAATAGGGTTGTACCAAGTGTTGTTTGAATTTTTATACTTTTCTATACATCACTTACATAGCACTGGGTACATGCATTTAAAGCCCTGTTGTGCTTTGAGTTGTGCAATGTGTTGTGTCTATAGTGGAGTGCAGTTATCATTTTATAGTGGAGTAAACGTTAACTGAGCAGTTGGTTAATTTGCTGTTCAAAGAGTTTGGTCATGGGAATTAACAGTTGGTCTAAGCCAACAATAAAGAGCCTAGGAGGTCCCAGTCCTAGCTCCGCTAGGATGCTTGGAAAGGCACATGAGGAACTTGTCAAGAAAGGTTCGATTGATTGAAGTCTAGACAGGTTCGATCGATCAAAGTGGCTTCGATCGATCGAATCTTAGATCGATCGAAGCCACTTTGATCGATTGAACATTAGGTCGGTTTTGGGAATCTATCAATAGGGAAGCTACGTCCAGAAAAATGGAGCTCGTCGTTTTATTATACAAGAAGCTGTAGAAACTGTTTTAGAATTTCCAAACCTTCTCTATCCTCTCTATTAGGGTTCCCACCAACACTAGCCACTCCAGAAGTATCTGTAGGAGACATAAGAGTTAATACCATCTAGTGGAGGCTACTAGAAACCAGAGATTTTAGAATTGGGTTCAAGATCGCGAGGTATAATTCTTCTCCCCTCTCTTGTACACATCCATAGAGTAAACGAGTAGTATATCTGGGCTACCAATAAAGTTTTTGTAACTAAATCTTTCCATCATCACCATTAGATGGGTCGCTAGCTGTGTGGTCACTACCTACAGAATCATCTCCACTCGATATGTCATCGTAGCTATCCATATCCATGAGATCTGAATCTATACCTGGCTCTGAGAAGGGTCTCGTAAAATGGTATGATATTGGTACAGGCTCGGGAGAGAATGGCGGTGCTGGTGCTGCCATGATTATCGAAAAAAGTATATCATCGTAGAATGCCTCATCATGGACCATACTGATAAGCTCTTGATGAATGAGTATAGTAGTCTTTGAAGCATAGATCGACTCGAGCTGAACTCGGTTTGGTTACTGCAATGCATCAGTAACTACAGCTCTCGACATGTCCTCCTCCAAGATGTGTCTAGTCCTCTGGCGGATCCGCTGTCGGTATAGTATAGGGTCGGTAGGTAGAATACGACCAGCGAGAATATAATGACCTCCAAAATCATCGTGAACGAGCTCCATGGTCCTGCAAGAGGAGCTAACTTAGCGTCAGCACTAGTGCGAGGTAAATCTTATGCTCATAACTTAATGTGTAGGACAATCAGTGAACGCATCTATAGCTCTGATACCAAAAATCCCTGTCACGCTCCGACATACCAAAAATAGGGAAAAATAAATTTTCCTTATGGGTTCGTAGACACGTGCTGGCTGAATATAACCTGACTGTTCCAAATATGCTTACAACAATAACATAATGTTAGAAAATGACTATGTTCAGTGGAAGCATGAATCTAAAACATTAAAGTCTTACATGATTAATATATTACAGACCCAAAGTATATCTAAAATATACATAGTACACGTCCAATGAGACTATTACATCATCAAATATATTAACAACAGAACTACGTCAAGAGAAGAGCTCTAGGGTCTCCAGCTGGCAAAACCATAGCCTTCCTTGCAATAACCTTCACCAGCATAGTCTTCGGTAGTAAAATCCGCATCTTGATAGTAGCCCGCTCCATCAGAACCTGCAAAGTTTCTATTCTTGTTTAATAGGGGGGAATGGTGCTGTAATAGGGGGTACTCTGTCCAAGTACCATTCGATGGTTTTAAAACTTTATCTTATTTCTTTGTATTATTTTATTTGATGAAAAGCTAATTTACCAATGGTATTCCACTTTAAAATGTTATTTTTGGAACGTTAAAAATGATTGTTTGGTTTGTTGGCTTGTTACACGCGTCCTAGCCTGTGGGGGCGGGTTGGGGTGTGACAACCCACCCCTAAGTTTCAAGTCCCAAGCAATTTATCATCTCAAGGCCTAGCTTATTAAGGAAGCTAATTTTTGGGAGTAATGCTACAGACACAACACATTGCACAACACAAAGCACAATAGGGCTTTAAATGCCTTGTACCAAGTGTTGTTTGAATTTTTTTAACACTTTTCTATACATCACTTACATAGCACTGGGTACATGCATTTAAAGCCCTATTGTGCTTTGAGTTGTGCAATGTGTTGTGTCTATAACATTACTCATTTTTTGGCTATAAATTGGGACAATGGATAATGGGATTATCTCAAGCTGGTTATATCGATAAGATGCTGACTAGGTTTTCAATGGATAATTCGAAAAAATGTTTATTAACTTTTTAGGCATGGTTTAGAGTTCTCCAAGGACCAGTGTCCTAAGACATTAGAGGAGAGGAATCGCATGGCAGGAGCTCCCTACGCCTCGATAGTGGGAAGTCTCATGTATGCAATGTTATGCACTAGACCAGATATCTGTTTTTCCGTTGGCATGGTTAGCAGGTATCAATCAAATCTAGGTCCAGAGCACTGGATAGCCCTTAAGCACAATCTTAAGTAATTAAGAAGAACTACAGATTACATGCTTATATATGGTGGTGGTGAGTTAATTCTAGTGGGATACACTGACTCGGACATTATGTCACATAAAGATTCGAGGAAGTCGACATCCGGACATCTCTTTAACTTGGGAGGTGGTGCTGTTGGTTGGAGGAGCATTAAGCAGAAATGTATTGCAGACTCAACTACAGAAGCTAAGTATGTGGCTACATGTGAAGCCGCAAAGGAAGCTGTTTGGCTCAATAAGTTCCTTATGAAGATCAAGATGGTACTAGCGTTGTTGTCACCTATTGATGTTGTCAGAATCAAGATATAAAAAGTATACTTTACTTTTCTAAAGATTTGCAGTGTGGAAGTAAAGGTCGAACCCACAGAGATTGATTAACTACAGCGACTTAATTTTAAAACCTAACTTTAGTTAATTATGAAAACGGATTTTGATTTGGTTTGAATTAAACTAATAACAATAAAAATAAATCTAAACTATGAAAGCAATTAAAAGTGTTTTTGTAAATATGTAAAGTGAACCTAGGATTGCAACTCCACCACTAGCTTCATAATAAGGAATATTTATGAATTACTTTAGCTTACTAAGTTGGATGATTATGGGGAATTGTAGCTACAAGCCCAATTCCTCCGACAAGAAGATAATCATGGTTCAAGCACCAACATAATCCATCTTCGGGTAGCACGAATTATCCCACACTAAACTAGGGTTGTGGTATAATTCGTCTAACCTAGGCATGGACTATTCGGATACTTGATAGCACAAATCAATAAAGCACCATCACATGTAAACAATCTAAACAAGCACAGCAAGCATAGATCGTTGAGCACATCACAGTCAAAATAGATCTAAGACAAGAATAAATTCTGAAAGCAATGATTTAATCAATAGAAGTACGATTTATTTATAAAAATCCTCTAAACATGTGACTGTCATCCATACATAATGAAACTAAAATAAAAACATAAATAAAACCCTATTACTCGTCTAGGGCTTCATTGAAACCCTAGATCTATGATCTAGCCGTCCATGGAAGTAGTAGATAGCAAGTAGTTGATGGAGGAGGCCATGGAAACCCTTGGTCTTCTTCTTCTTCTCCTTACTTCCCTCCCTTCAATGGCTGGAAGTATGTGTGTATAATAATTGCCAACCCCATAATTGAGTAAATTTAGAGTTTATATAGAGTTTGTACAAGCTTTGGAAGGCTTCCTAACCCGAAACGAACTGAAACGCATGTAATTTACAGTCTGGACGTCGTTTAGCAGTTTCGTTTGCACAGGAGTCTTCAGTACACTGAAATACGCAACTTTGGTTTTTACCCATATCGCGCGAGCGCGACATTTGGGACTTCGCGCGCGCGGATCGCGCGAGCGGTTTTGGGGATCTCGCGCGAGCGGGTCGCGCGAGCGATTTCTGGTTTTTCGCGGGCGCGGGTCGCGCGCTCGACTTGGCTTTTTCAGCTTCTTTAGCTCTGCTTTTTCACCCTGTTTAGCCTGGTTTAGTTGATTTCTTCCAAAACCTGTCAGAAACTAGAAAACAAAGTAAAAAATATACAAAAACAGGATAAAAAGTACTAACAAATGCTCGTTAAGGCGTATCATTAGGATTAGTTCTCTCCCAATCACACCCCCAAACCTACATTTTGCTAGTCCTCGAGCAAAACTAAAATAAAAACTAACTACTAATAACATACTATCCCATTTTCGCGTGGATTGCGATTGCATTTAGCTTATGCAACAAGCCTTTTAAACCCCTAGGTGTCCCTAGTCGGACGAGTGAAGTCTCGTGAGGGTTCTCGTCAAGAAGTCACCCACAACCATCTTTATTAACTTGTAAATTTTAAAACAAATTTTATTAAGAACAAAAACTAATAGTCAATACTCCTTATTATAAAACAATGATTTGAAATAGAATAATGAACATAAAGAAACGTAATGAAACATCCACCTAAGTCATGAAAGACAATCTCAAGCACATGCATCGTCTAAATCAATAGAGTTTCTCATAAAATTGCACGTGTGTGATGTGGTAGTCAAATGAACACGCGCATGTCATGACCTTGGAATATAACTCGGATGACCATCTAACTATGCTTCGACTACGAATTTCACAAGGTTAATTACACTCTAAAATGAAACACTCAGAAATAGGTGTAATTTTTCTAATATATGTGAGTAAAGGAAATATATTTTCAAAACGAGAATACTCACATATGACTCGAAAAAAACGCATGACACGAAAAAACAGTAGTCTCATGGATAGGATGCCAATAATCAAGAAAAATTAATCATTACCATGTTTTAATCCCCCTCCCATCATTAATATATCCAAACCATGTTTCCTAGGATCAATTAGGACTTTTCAAAGGTTGTAACGTGGCTCAGGTAATAAAAAATAATAGAACGGATTAATTGGGTAGGTTTAGAATGGCATTGTAAGGCATATTCGATTTCTTTCATTCGTCTCTTCTACCAACTTCATCTTTTCATTCTCTTCTTTTCTTTCATCATTTTTTTTCAACCTTCCTCTTCTTTATTTTTTTTCTTTTCCTTTTATTCTTTTCTTCCTTCTCAAATGATTATTTATTGAATATCAAGCAACTACCCCAATAGCATCTTATTTTCTTCTTCTCAATCAACACATCGCCTTAATACTACTAAAAGTTGATCACTCTTCCAGTGGTATACTCCAAGTTGATCGAGTTGGAGCTTTTACAGAGGATAATGGTGAATAAAGAAAAAGAGGCATTGTAACGGCTCAAAGGGGCGAACTAAGGAAATTTTATCTTTTATCGGCCGGTAGTAAACAAAGAAGGCCTAAACTCATTTCCTAGGGTAATACGGTTCTTCAATGTTTACAATGGAAAATTATTTAGCATGGTAACAAATATTTTAACTTGACTATCAACCAAAACAAGAATAATGAGACTAAACAATGAGTTAATGCGCTATTTCAATGAAATTCGACAAACACAAGATGTATTTATAACCCTCTAAAAAGAAAAGATAGGCTCAAAAGCTCACTGGGTTTAGTCTCCACCTTGTGTTATCTAGAAATCCGAATCATATTATAGTTCACAACCAACATGTATTCAAGCGACTACGTGTAGTGCATAGGTTTATGTGCAAATCTAAGATATAAAACTACGATTCAAACAATACATGACCTAAAACATTATATCATGACTTCAGTAAATATTTAATCACATCTTCTCTTGTTTACCATTCTATAACAATCATAGTCACAACACACGAAGTATCAAATGTATATTGCAAAAACGTCGGTAACATCGTTTATTTAAACACACTTATTGAAAATTTTTAAAATTTTGCATAAAAATAATGTGTGTATACCCCCAAACCTAAACCTTTCATTGTCCCCAATGAAACAATTAAATAAAAGAAATGAGAGTACGTAAGAAAGGAACGATAATACCTCGATCTCGGCAAACACAGAACATGTTAACACCAAGGAATATGGCAATAAAGTTCAATGTTACCTGTTAATACTAGATAAACGAAAAGAAACCAACAAAAGAATATTAAAAGAAAATGAAACCTAAATATAAAATATATAAATAAAAAAAAACTAAGCTAAACTAAACTAAATGAGCAAATGGAAAAGAAATAAAACGAAAAAGTAAAAATATAACAAGGAAAACAACGAACACGAACTAAACTGAACCAAATAAACAAAAATAGAAAAGTACAAACTACCTGATCAAGTGTGGGGAAAGGACACAAAAAAGAAAAACAAATATCAAGAAAAGGAGAAATCGCGCGAGCGGCCGTCGCGCGCGCGAATTCCTGAATTTTTTTTTTTTTTTAATATCTCGCTCCCGCGAGCTACCTCGCACCCGCGAAAACAGGCGCGAGGAGAAGCAGAGGCATACTATAAGGAAAACAAAGAAAAACGTCTAAGGCACATACTCGCGCCAGCGGGCCGCGCGAGCGAGGCCTCGCGCGAGCGGTTCTCGTTTTGCTTGCTCTGTTATGTATATAAATTAAAAATAAATGTACTCCACCCCCCAAACCTGTCCAGAAAACTCACAAACTGACCAAAAGGACCCAAAAACAAAGAAAATAGACGACATTAAGCTTGGGTTGCCTCCTAAGAAGCGCTATCTTTTACGTCTTTAGCTAGACCGTTCTAGCTCAAGATTTTATGGAGGTTGAAAACCAGATTTTGTACCCCTAATAATATCAGGAAGAGCTCGGTGGTACGCAGAAATCACGTCGTGTTGAATTAATTCGATTGATGGTTCGTCATTATGTTCAAATCGATTTCTTACCTTCCGAGTAGATTCAGCATTTGGGTCCAGGATATTAGGATTCATCCAGTCATCATCCACTATATTATTCCCCTCATTGCTATTTATTATTTTTTTAGGTACAACAGTTCTTCTAACCTCATTATCCTCAACACTTAAGTATTCATCATCCTTTGGAGGTTGATCAGCCGCATTAAAAACATTTAATTTTAATTTTATATTCCCGAACGACACTTTCATCACCCCTGTTCTACAATTGACACGTGCGTTGGCCGTGGCTAAGAATGGACGACCAAGAATAACAGGAGTGTATTTTCTATTATCTAGCACCGGTTCGGTGTCAAGGACCATAAAATCTACAGGATAGAAACATTGATCAACTTTTACTAGCACGTCTTCGACAATTCCTCTAGGTATTTTGACGGAACGATCCGCTAATTGAATAGTAGCGGCCGTAGGTTTAAGTTCACCTAAACCTAATTGTTTGTAGACATGATAGGGTAAAAGGTTAACACTAGCTCCTAAGTCAAGGAGAGCCCTATGAATGATAGTGTCACCTATGACACATGAAATCGTAGGCGTACCGGGATCCTTATACTTTGGAGGAGCGTGTTGAAATATAGAACTTACTTTTTCTGTGAGGAAGACCTTTTTAGGAGTATGACTGCGTATTTTGCGTTTTTGTGTACAAAGGTCTTTTAGACATTTAGCATAAGCGGGAATTTGTTTAATAGCATCGAGGAATGGAATATTAATTTTTACTTGTTTGAACACTTCGAGTATATCTTCCATTTTTGACCCTTTCTTGGGCAAATGTGACGGTCCCTCAACGTTTGGTGGATATGGCATTCTCGGAATATAGTTTGTTGGGACCGGTTCATTTTCTTTTCTACTTTGATTCACGTCCTCACCTTTTTCTTTATTCACATTTAAATTTTTATTTTTCTCACCCCATCCGGAATTACAACAACTTCCTCATCTCGAGTAGTCGTCCTAGTCGAAAAAGTAAAGTATACTTTTTATATCTTGATTCTGACAACATCAATTTTTGGCGCCGTTGCCGGGGATCGAACCCGGGTCACCCGCGTGATAGGCGGGAATACTTACCACTATACTACAACGACTTAATTTTAAAACCTAACTTTAGTTAATTATGAAAACGGATTTTGATTTGGTTTGAATTAAACTAATAACAATAAAAATAAATCTAAACTATGAAAGCAATTAAAAGTGTTTTTGTAAATATATAAAGTGAACCTAGGATTGCAACTCCACCACTAGCTTCATAATAAGGAATATTTATGAATTACTTTAGCTTACTAAGTTGGATGATTACGGGGAATTGTAGCTACAAGCCCAATTCCTCCGACAAGAAGATAATCATGGTTCAAGCACCAACATAATCCATCTTCGGGTAGCACGAATTATCCCACACTAAACTAGGGTTGTGGTATAATTCGTCTAACCTAGGCATGGACTATTCGGATACTTGATAGCACAAATCAATAAAGCACCATCACATGTAAACAATCTAAACAAGCACAGCAAGCATAGATCGTTGAGCACATCACAGTCAAAATAGATCTAAGACAAGAATAAATTCTGAAAGCAATGATTTAATCAATAGAAGTACGATTTATTTATAAAAATCCTCTAAACATGTGACTGTCATCCATACATAATAAAACTAAAATAAAAACATAAATAAAACCCTATTACTCGTCTAGGGCTTCATTGAAACCCTAGATCTATGATCTAGCCGTCCATGGAAGTAGTAGATAGCAAGTAGTTGATGGAGGAGGCCATGGAAACCCTTGGTCTTCTTCTTCTTCTCCTTGCTTCCCTCCCTTCAATGGCTGGAAGTATGTGTGTATAATAATTGCCAACCCCATAATTGAGTAAATTTAGAGTTTATATAGAGTTTGTACAAGCTTTGGAAGGCTTCCTAACCCGAAACGAACTGAAACGCATGTAATTTACAGTCTGGACGTCGTTTAGCAGTTTCGTTTGCACAGGAGTCTTCAGTACACTGAAATACGCAACTTTGGTTTTTACCCATATCGCGCGAGCGGGTCGCGCGAGCGCGACATTTGGGACTTCGCGCGCGCGGATCACGCGAGCGGTTTTGGGGATCTCGCGCGAGCGGGTCGCGCGAGCGATTTCTGGTTTTTCGCACGCGACTTGGCTTTTTCAGCTTCTTTAGCTCTGCTTTTTCACCCTGTTTAGCCTGGTTTAGTTGATTTCTTCCAAAACCTATCAGAAACTAGAAAACAAAGAAAAAATTTACCAAAACAGGATAAAAAGTACTAACAAATGCTCGTTAAGGCGTATCATTAGGATTAGTTCTCTCCCGATCACCTATTACGTTATTCTGTGATAATAGTGGGGCAGTGGCACAGTCAAAGGAGCCAAGGAACCCCGGAAAGGGAAAGAACAATAGAAATATCATCTAATTTAAGATATAGTTCAATGTGGAGATGTGACTGTTAGCAAGATTGCCACCTCTGACAATCTTGCAGATCCGTTTACAAAGGCCTTGCCACAGAAGGTCTTTGATCATCATCTAGATAGTTTAGGTGTCAGATGTAGTCCTGAATGGTTATGAGTGCAAGTGGGAGTTTGTTGGGTTTGTGCCCTCAAACCATTACTTTATGTGTGAGACATCGATATTTTAATATATGGATATCAACTTTACATTTCATTGTGTATATTTCTTTCATGAGATGATTGTTAATCCTTAAGTATCATAGTAAGTAATTCGTGTGTGTATGAGATACATACAACTGAGATGCGAATTACCATTCTTTGATACTTAGAATTTGTCACAGTGGATGGTGAGACTGGATATCTCATCAGGTTTACACTGTAGTATGATTAACTACAATTGGATGGAGTGATGTATCTCAATCACTGGAGTATGTCTCTTAGTTAATATGCTAGTGCTTATAGTGCATTGATGGACCTGAGTTTTCCTATTGACACTTAAGGCTGTCAACAGTCGATAGGAACTCATAACTTGTATAAGGTACTAATCTTGAGATGATTATGAACACAGACTGTGGATATGGCTGCTTTAACTTACCAATCAGTGAGGTCTTAAAGATTAACACCTGGGTATCTTGAGTATGTCATGTTCACAGGGTTATGAACATATATTGTCAAGATGGAATCTACCCTCTGTTATAGAGTAAGCATTCCCTTGAGAATGTCACCAAGTTGAATACTGAGAACTGCAGTCTTGTTGATAAATAGTTATCAACATGTTTGGTAATCATGAGCGGTGAATGGGACTCAAGGAATATAAGAAGTAATCATGATTCAGGTTGACAGTAACAAGTATCCGACTACCTGAATATGATTACGAATGCTGCAGGTAGCGAGATATTAGCACACCATGCATGTCTAGTTATCACTTCGGATAAGTTCTTTTGCATTGGAGTGCAGTTATCATTTTATAGTGGAGTAAACGTTAACTGAGAAGTTGGTTAATTTGCTGATCAAAGAGTTTGGTCATAGGAATTAACAGTTGGTCTAAGCCAACAATAAAGAGCCTAGGAGGTCCCACTCTTAGCTCCACTCAGATGTTTGGAAAGGCACATGAGGAACTTGTCAAGAAAGGTTCGATCGATTGAAGTCTAGACAAGTTCGATCGATCGAAGGTGGTTCAATCGATCGAATCTTCGATCGATCGAAGCCACTTTGATCGCTTGAACATTAGGTCGGTTTTGGGAATCTATAAATAGGAAAGCTACATCCAGAAAAATGGAGCTCATCGTTTTATTATACAAGAAGCTGTAGAACCTGTTTTAGAGTTTTCAAACCTTCTCTATCCTCTCTATTAGGGTTCCCACCAACCCTAGCCTCTCTGTAAGTATCCGTAGGAGACATAAGAGTGAAGACCATCTAGTGGAGGCTATTGGAAACCAGAGATTTTAGAATTGGGTTCAAGATCGTGTGGTATAATTCTTGTCCCCTCTCTTGTACGCATCCATAGAGTTAACGAGTAGTAGATCTGGGCTACCAATAAAGTTTTTGTAACTAAATCTTTCCATCATCACCATTAGATGGGTCGCCAGCTGTGTGGTCACTACCTATAGAATCATCTCCACTCGATATGTCGTCGTAGCTATCCGTATCCATGAGATTTGAATCTATACCTGGCTCTGGGAAGGGTCTCGCAAAATGGTCTGATATTGGTACAGGCTCGGGAGAGAATGACGGTGCTGGTGCTGCCATGATTATCGAAAAAAGTATATCATCGTATAATGCCTCATCATGGACCATACTGATAAGCTCTTGATGAATGAGTATAGTAGTCTCTGAAGCATAGATCGACTCGAGCTGAACCCGGTTTGGATACTGCAATGCATCAATAACTACAGCTCTCAACATATCCTCCTCCAAGATGTGTCTAGTCCTCTGGCGGATCCGCTGTCAGTATAGTACAGGGTCGGCAGGCATAATACGACCAGCGAGAATATAATGACCTCCAAAATCATCGTGAACGAGCTCCATGGTCCTGCAAGAGGAGCTAACTTAGTGTCAGCACTAGTGCGAGGTAAATCTTATGCTCATAACATAATGTGTAGGACAATCAGTGAACGCATCTATAGCTCTGATACCAAAAATCCCTGTCATGCTCCGACATACCAAAAATAGGGAAAAATAAATTTCCCTTATGGGTTCGTAGACACGTGGCTGGTTGAATGTAACCTGACTGTTCCAAACATGCTTACAACAATAACATAATACTGGAAAATGACTATGTTCAACAGAAGCATGAATCTAAAACATTCAAGTCTTACATGATTAATATATTACAGACCCAAAAGATATCTAGAAGATACATAGTACACGTTCAATGAGACTGTAACATCATCAAATATATTAACAACAGAACTACGTCAAGAGAAGAGCTCTAGGGTCTCCTGTTGGCAAAACCATAACCTTCCTTGCAATAACCTTCACCAGCATAGTCTTCGGTAGTAAAATCAACATCTTGATAGTAGCCCGCTCTATTGGAACCTGCAAAGGCTAGATAGGGATGGTCCAGCGGCATGAAACGCCGTCAGAGGTTAAGCTAAGTGAGGGTACCCTTAAGGTTACCACCATTAAGGTAAGTTATTCATCATCTCTTATTCTCAAAACCATGTCTCGTCCAAACCCAATCATACCCTACGAAACTTAACCCAGAACTAAACTGACCAACAACATTGACTAAAAGAAGACGTGACTCCAAAGGTATCCAATATTTTGGGTACACTGTATCCACAGGTCAAGAAAGAACAACACTCAACAATGAATCGCTTGATCACACATATCACTAACAATCCTCAGGTCAACTGCCCGACCAAACACGTCACGAACGATCCATAGATTAAGAAGACGAACACACTACAGCTATCGCTTAATCACACACATCGTTAACGATCCTCAGATCAGCTATTCAATCGAACACGTCACGGACGATCCATAGACTAAGGATGCGAAACATACATAAATAATCACTTGATCGAACACGTTACTAACGATCCTCAGATCAAGGATACAAATCATACCTCACTAATCAACCCCACAAAGATCACTGAAAGGCTGACGCCTCAAGAAATACACGAACACGACACAAAGGTCCACAAATCAACTTTAACCGGAAGTCAAATGGCCGGAGCAAATATCAATGTCCCTTATTCGCATGAAATCTATTATTGAAGGGTTTGCCATTATCTAACACATCTACCCACCGCTCGTTCTTTACATCTTAAGATCCATTCGCACGAAATTGTCTTATTTTCAAATTGCATTAAGGTCAGCATTAAGTTACGATAATTACGTCTTGTTAGCTATCCTCTTAACATACTAACGATTTCACAAATGCGTATTTAGTCTTCATGGCATGTTTCTAACTCATCCTACATAATTCATACTAATCACAGTAGAAACGGTAACCAACGCTGCTCATCAAACACATATGACATAAACAAGATAATGATAACGAGCGGAAGCATTTATTTAAAAACGTTCATCCGGACAGCCACTAGTTAAAAGAAAGTTTCTCGTAACTCAAGACATCATAACCTATTGGATCTTTTAGAATACAAGGATAACTCACACATTATACATACAACTTCTTAGTTTTACATTAGGCCCAAAAATCAATTTAACAATTCCAAATGCAACATGCAAGACAAATCTTAAATCCTAGGAAAATCAAAATTTTTGTCAGAAGTAGTTTAGTAAAAATAGCTTTTCTAATAGCTCGAGATCTCACAACCTTCTCAATTTTTTGTGAAGAAATACAACTCATTTATCTACAAATAACTTTTCTATAGCCTGGTCTAAAAATAACTCTTTCATAGGTGAAATGCACGTATAACACAGTGCTATAAATCTGGAACTGAGCAATTTGAAAATATAAGAAATGTCCAAGTAAAATAAACGATTTGAGCAGCTCAAAAATCTAAATGAAGCTAGATTTTTTTGGACATAAAGATAATATAAATACCTATAATGCTCTAGTTTGAGTATGATCCATAAAGTAATTTATCATGCTCAAATAAATCATATAAATTAAGTCAACACAGTGAATTTAATCTTGGCAGATTGAATGTTTTTTACCCTTTTTATTTTTTTTCTCATATTTGATCTTCATTTCAATTCCCAAAACAAGTTCTAAACGTATATATACATATATATTATGTTCTAAACTCACCTAGGGGTTAAGGGTTGTTTTGGTGTTGAGAAAATGGAAGAAAATGAAAAGAAAAGCTTGAAATGCCTCCAATGGTGATCTTCTCCTCTCCTCTTCCAATTCCTTGTAATTTGAGGCTTGACTATGGACTCTTTAGCTTCCTTTGATAGTAACTTGTCTTCCTTTGGTGAAATGGGGGTGTATATGAGGGGATTTGATGGTGTAAATAACAAAAATAATACATGTATTGAAGATTTGGGCTAGACCATCATCATCTACATCTTCTTCTTCTTCTTTCTCTCGAAACTCCCTCTAAATTAGTGGAAAAATCAGTGTTTTGACAGTTTAACACTCAAAAAAGAGAGCTAGTAATGTATATATAGTGGGGAGTAAGTAGGACAAGTGTCCAAATGTGATTAAATGAGGTTTAAGATGTTGCCATGTGTCCAGTAAATGAGGTCCACCTTAATCTACATGTAAACATCTTGTAACGCGCGTTTGCTCCACAGATTGCATGTAAAACTGGTACGGATCTAAACTCGCGGTCAAGTTATTATTCACTTCTATTATAGTGCGGTAGGTACGAACTCGTCGGGATGGTAATTAAAATTAATATACTGAGACCATAATTATATGTATATATATAAATTCACACAATACAATTGATAAACGGAATTAGCAAGATACGCAATACATGGAAATTCTGATATTTATTTATCTATTCAAACGTACAGAAACACTGGGAAAATAGCGGTGCTACAGACGATCCACCGCCCGAAGTGCAAGATGGTTGTTTCATGTCTCTTGATGATTTTTGGAGCTATGAAAAGAAAAAGGAACCTAGTACTTTTTCAAATCTGACGCTCGAGGAGCAGAACAATGAAATCACAAGTGTGTCAAAAATTTATTCAGTTGAAATGGCCCTGTTAGATTCTTGCAAAGATATCAAGCTAATTTTCGAAAATCAAATCAAAAAGTTTGATGAAATATCGAGAAAAAAATCGGAAAATGGATCTTTCCACAAGTCAAAAGATTGATGTCTCTAATCGGACTAAATCCATGCCGTCCAAGCCACAAGGGGGGCAAGACGGTGAGAATAATTTTAAGTGCCAAGCCAAAAATTTCCTATTCGGCTAAAGAGCCCCTCACTAGTGTTGAAGTCCCAAAACCACAAGGGGGGCAAGTCCCACAAAGACTGATTGACACAAAATCGGTTAAATATTTATTATTTGTATTTGAATATATTCTTTTGAGAAAACTAACTCTTACAGAATTGTTCAAGTCTTTTGGCATTTTTATTGCAAAACACATTTTCATGTTAAGCTAATTAATTATTTTGCTTCTAAAAATTCACATCCACACTGGCTTTGTGGATCTCACTAAATTCTGGCTTTATTTTAGTGGCTCTTTTTGCAGCAATATTATTATTAAAGAAAAATGAGATTATTACAGACTGAAGTCAAATAATGATTCGGTCCATATTTTAATCGGACTAACAAACCGATTAAAAATAATGATGGATTTTGATAAGAGTTCATGTTTCAGTCATGGCACGAACTGTAATCGGACATACCAACCAATCAAGGAAAAAAGAAGACGAAAGAGGAGTGATGCTTCAGTTGTTGCTTTGGTTAGAATATATATATATATCAAGAATGATGGTGGACCCATGAGATTAGGACTTGACATAATTTCTTGTAGGCCCACCAATGGCCTCAATAAATCACAAAGGCCAAAAATGGGTTCCAATGGCTAAGGGTGGGCAAACGGTTGAGTTAACCAAAATTTTAAACCTAACTGAACCGAACTAAAATAGCCAATTCAGTTGATAACCGAATTGAACTAAATTGCATTCAGGTCATAATTGAACTATTTTAACTAGATCGGTTCGGTTTTTGGTACCAGTTAAGGAAATCAAATCGAACTGAAAATCGAATTAGCAATGCACTATATATATGCTGAAATGATAATTAGGGTTAAGACTTGAGAACAACACATTTTGTTTTCTCTTTTTGCAATGCAGCTCTTGCATCTGTGAGATTAAACAGTGCCGACTTCCAGAGTTCAGTTTTCTGACCTCCTCCAACCTCACCAGCCGTCGACCACACACTACTAACCACATTAGTCACCGCCTGCCCTCCAAATACACTTTACCTGAACCACCTCGCCGACCTTCCTGATCGTAGAGTAGACTGAGAGCCGATAGGTTGTTCTCTCTCTCTCTCTCTCTCTCTCTCCATACAATCTCTGAATCCTATATGTTTAATTAATGTTTGGGCTTGCTTTTTGTAAGAATTTGGAGTTCTAGGGTTTTTTTTCCCTCAAACTCTCAAACTTAGAGTTAGAGGTAAGGTATACATACATACATATATTAATATTATTAATAGTATTGATTAATATTACACTGATTCCACACGGATATACTATTACTTTTCAACTGAAATTCTTTGAATCCGATGAAATATATTGTTATAGAAGTTTATAATGCAAATAAAATTATAAAACCCTAGCTTTTATTGATCTGTAGAGACAAGGGATTGAAAATTTTGAGGTTGTTTTACTTTCATGGGGGCTTGCTTGAGCAATCAGACCAAGGTCGTCAGTCCAAATCACTCAAGTTCTCATATATATATATATATGTGTGTGTATATATGCATATATATGTATGTATGTGATGCCTCGCTGTAGCAAAAATTGAGAAAATTAATTTCTTTTTGGACCCGTAGGCCAGATAGTTGAAACTCACCATATTGTACATGAATAAAGTCTACTCATCAGAGTAATGAATCAAACCACGTATTTGGAAATTCTAAGTTTGATCTATAAAACCAGAGTTCAATATTAAACTATTACATATCCTAAGTATCTGCAAAAGCATAATAAAGTATTATACAAACCTAATATTATTACAGAGTCTCTAAAACATAAACATAAACTAACTACGACACAACTTTAGATCTTCAGCTGGCATTGTAGTCGTCTCTAGCATAGCCCCCATCGTAGTAGGCATCGTCCTCACAACCTCTATCCAAGTACTCATCCCTTGTATTTTTATAACCCTGGCCAGTTGGACATAGGATATCTAGCAGTATAAAATGTTGTCAGCTACGAAAGCTAAGTGAAAGAAAATACTAACAGAGTATCTATAGATAGGAAATATATAAAACAACATTATTAAATGACTTCTCATCATTCACACTCACATATGCACCAATACTAACAAACGTCATTCCAACCAAATTTTTGACATAACATGGACTCTTGTATCCTCGTTTAACACGTAGCTTTATATCTCACAATGCTCAACTCAGATATATAGTCCTATACCGTTCGATCTATCAAACCCAACACAAAGTCCCAAATTTCTCATCAACATTTCATTCTGTCCAACACACCATGATTCATTCCGGCCAACACGCCCTGATACATTCCTCTTTCATGATGTATCCCTCTTAGTCTCGGTCGTGGACCAAGGTGACTACGTTGGCGTACCTTTAGCTCTCTCATGGCTACTTAGTACCCTGCACCCCTTGGCCTCTACTGGACTAATATGATCCCATCAGCTTAACTCTCAGTCTTGATCATGGACTAACGTGACCATATGTAACACCCGTAATTTTCATTTTCTGTAATATAATTTTTGGATATTTATTATTTATATTTTCTATATATTTGTAAATCAGATTTTGAGTGTGCCTGGCATCCCATGTGTGTTCATGCATTTCATAGCATAAATCCTTTTTAAAGCAAAAAAAGTCTTTGCTTATTTAACAAATCCAAGCGCTTAAGAAGAGCGAGCACTCAAGACGCGAGCACTTGGGAGGAGCGAGCGCTCAAGCTAAAAAGTGTGAAAAATTGTTTTACCCCTGGGGTCCTAAATTTCTATAAATACATAGCCATTCTGTGCATTTTCGTGAGAAAAATAGAGATTTACAGGAGAGAGGGTTGTGAAGGAGAGTTCTTGCTAGTTTATACACAATCACACAACTCTTCACTTGCATGTCATCATCCAAGCCTTTGATCATCATCCTAGTTGCATACTTGGAATTCTCTCAAGTTCATTGAAGTTCTAAAACTGAATTCTTGAAGTTTACTTGGAGTAATTGGAGTTCTAGCTTAAGAAGTTCATCATCTTCATCATCCTTCTCAACATATTTCATCATCCGTTTCATTTTGGTTACTTTGTGAGTATTATAACTCACATACACTATGTATATGTGCATGTATAATCTATAATTGTTGGTTGCATGTGCTTGATTTAACAAGATTTGTCCTAGATCATCATAATCTTCATCTATTTTCCGAAGCTACATAAATTTCATGATCCATTTTGTTTTGATCACTTTTTGATTAGTATGAATCGTGTATTATCTATTTTATAAGTTGCATGTATGGTTTGATTAGAGTTTTCAAAATTTTTATTGAGAAAATCAAAGTTATTTGTAAGAATAAAATAAACTACTAGAAATATGCAGAACTAGAGCGCTTGAGAAAGTGCGAGTGCTCGAGCCTAGAGTGCTCGAGTGGTCTGAGCGCTCGAGCTTGACAGTGTTTTGATACTTCTTGTTTTTATGTTATATGTGTCATACTACGAGTTTGGTTAGCTAAACCTGAAATTTTAGATGAATTGTATGAATGGGCTTGTTAGTTTTAGGAACTTCTACTTTATGCTTATGTCACAATAGCATGCTTAATTTAGAAATCAATGTATAAGATAAAGTTGGAAATGTATGAATAGTTTATGTTTTAGATGTTAGTTCCTTAGTCTATAATTCTATACTTTTGTGGATTATTGTTATGATCAGTTTGTGACGATTAGTAGTAATGCGTCGGGTCAAATCACTAATGATGTAATGAAGAATAATATATGAATAATATACTAAAAAGTGATAAGTGTGCTAACAGGCGTATGAGGCATGGTCGCATTGCATGGTTGGTTGGAAAACCTTATTGGTTGTTCCGTTCAACGTGGCATTTCTGGTATGACCTTAACGATCGTATGGTCAATTGTGGTATGTTGTTATCCATCGTGTTGTAGTTGTGTTGTGTTTGATGTCGTGGTTTGTGTGTCATTGAGTTACGGCCAAATTGGGCTAAGCGAGAAATTAGAGGGACAAATGTGGTCGTATTTCGCATTTGAGGGTCAAGTGTGCTTGTGTGGAAGAATGCAATTGAGTTAGGAACAATTGTGGGCTAAGTGAGAAATTAGAGGACAAAATGTGGCTGTATTTTGCATTTGAGGGTCAAGTGTGGCCGTGTGGAAGAATACAATTGAGTTAGGGCTAATCATGGGCTAAACGAGAGTATTAAGGCCGAATTGGGCATGATGTGTCTTATGTCATGTGTTAATGGAAGCTAGTTCCGCTGGTTCTGTGTTGTTGTAGTTATGGGCAGAAGCTAGTACTGCTAGTGTTGTGGTCCTGTGTGACAGAAGCTAGTATTATCAAGTTTGTGAATTGTTGGCACGGTGGAATCGTTCGCACTGTGTTGCATTGTTGGGTTTGCATAATCGGGAAAAATGCTGGGTTTTGGGTGAGAACTTGCGTAATGTCGCGATAACTTTTTAGTGATAACTAACAAGCGGGGGTATTTGTAAAATACAACTGCGCTAAAAGAGGAAAATGTACTAAATTATTTCACAATTCCTTCATTTATCTTCAATTTGAATTACAATGCTAGTTTGTACACAATTTGATTAAACTAGGATAAGTTGTTAGTTTTAGATGTAGTTTGTGCAGATTACTGTTGCTGTGTGAAGAATTGGATGAGAAAGATAAAAGGGAGTGCTGAATTTTAATGAAGATAAGTAAAGGATGAAAAGTGAACCTCGATCGATTGAAGACCATTCGATCGATAGAAGCTCAAGCGATTGAAGATCCCAGAAGTTTGATGGATCGAGAAATGTTCGATCGATCGAACATGGCTTTTATCAGATTTTACGTGCACGCAGCAGAAATGGGATTTTAACCCTAGCAGTAGGTTTTAGTATAAATACTCGTATTATATACGTCCATAAGGACGCCCACTTTTATTTTCTTCAGTTTATAGAGAGTAGAGAGCTTTACTTTATTTTTTTTATATGTTTTAATCAAGGTTATACATTGTTTGGTTTGGATTCCTTCTAGTTCAATACAAGTTTTCGTTTCCAGGTTACTTGGTTTACGTTCTGCACTTAGTTTATATTAGTATAATCTGTCATCCCATAGTCTTGCATGTTAGTTAGAGTTAAACAATTAGTTTTCATAGATTTTATGCAAAAATCACAACCAAACACACCTTTAATGGAACTTTAGGTCAAAAATACATCTGTGATACTCCATATCATGTCTGGGTAGTCTCCAGGTTGGGAGATCACGATGAACCCATGATCTCAAGCCTCTGCCATGCAGCATAATAATTCCTGTGTTCGAAACAGAGATACAGTCGAGCGATCCAAGTCAGTTCGATCGATCGAGAGATGAAGATATTCGATCGATCGACGATCGAACCTTCTAATTCTTGAGGACATTCTATGCAGTATTCCTAGACTTTCTGCTTTACTGATTTGTTATCAAATTGTCCCCAAACGCTCAGTTTGTCAAAACAGTCTGTAAACTTAAAGCCTTGAAGTATTTTTCTTCAATAAACTTTGTAAACCACCCTCAATGCTAACACCATGTAGGTGTGAGTCTTAATTATTGTTTTAAATTGCTTTTATGTATTTCAAACTTTAATGTGATGATAGAGTCTTGGTCATGAAAGGACTATGGATTCTTTATCCTAAGAGAGATACGGAATACTGTAGAGGCTGTGCTCCATTGAGCTTTAACGTAACTGCATGGTAGATGGCTAGGTCGTGGTGGATTCGTGTGATCCCAACATTCCCTTTTATTAATATAAACACGTTTTAAATCATCGTTTAAATTAATTAGTTAGTAATTAGTTTGATCTAGTTTAATTTTTTTATCTTTTGTAGTTGGTAAACTGTGGGACTTAGTGTTCGACAGTCTTTTAAGATATTGATTTTTTTTTTCTTGTTTGAGATTAATCTTGGTAATTAGTTTAACACCTTCCTTGTGGGATCGACCTAGTCTTAACCAGATTACTACTTGCACGATTATCTACACTTGGGTATAGCACACAGGCGCACACAGAATAATTCGCGTGCCAAGTTTTTGGCGCCGTTGCCGGGGAAGGCGACAAGCTAACGCTTCGATTACCTCAATCTATCCTTATCTCTTTCTGTTTTCTTTTTCTTTCACTCTTTAGATTAAAAATTACTTAGGGTCTTTCCCTTTATGTCCGATAATTCCATCGAAGGAATTTACGGAAACCCATTCTCTTCATCCAATTCATCTAGTTCTATTAACCCCATAGTTACACCTATTGATTCAATGGTTGATAATCAAAGTGAAAACGGTGATAATGTGGTGGTACCAATCGACGATTCACTCTGTCCTTTGTGCGATCTCATGACACCTGAACACGCGCCTACACCTTCTTGTATTCTCATTCCACCTCATACAGACGAATTTCAATTTCGCAATGGAATGATTCAACTCCTTCCTACCTTTCCTGGAATTGAGAGCGAGAAGGCTTATCTACGTGTCAAGGACTTTGAAGATTTTTGTAAAACATTTTCACAGAACTGTCCTGTAGACGTGACACGTCTAATGCTATTTCCTTTCACTCTGAAGGATAAAGCAAAAGCGTGGTTACTCACTTTAAAGCCAAATTCAATCTACACCTGGCATGCGATGAACACTGCTTTCCTGAAGAAATTCTTTCCACCTCGCATGACCACTGAGCTTAAACGACAAATAAATTCTTACAAACAAAAGAGCAATGAAATATTCACCCAAATTTGGGAGCGTTTCAAGGATTTGCTACTCTCATGCCCACATCACGGGTACGAGAAATGGCGAACCATCATCTACTTTTATGAAGGATTAAATGGTGAAACTAAGAAATTGGTCAAGACCATGAGTTCAGGGCCATTTCTTCGCAAAAACACAGAAGAAGCTGAAGCTCATTTTGAGTGGTTAGCTGAACACGCCCATAAGTGGTCAAATTCAGACGATGTCCCAAGCTCACAGATATCCTGTGTGGAAGAGAAAAGTTTATACCAACTAAAAAGTGAGGATCATCTGATGAATAAGTATGAAGAACTAGCGAAGAAAGTGAAAGAATTGGGAATGAAAGGAGAGAGTTCTAGGCAGTTTTTGCCTGAAGAACCATGCGGCACATGCAACATGCTGGGACACACTATTCAATACTGTCCGAATGTGCCGTATTTTCAAGAACAACCCCCCATGGAAATGACTGCCATGCAAGGGTATGGGGGTCCGGGGAATTCCTACAACAATTATAATTCACAAAGTAATAACAATAGATGGAATCACCCCGGGTTTGATTGGAAAAATAATGCTGGGACTCAAAACCAATATCAACAACAACAGCCCTATAATAACAATAATCAATATCAAGGGCAATACAATAGGCAGTCCCAGCCATTCCATCCAAATAGAGCAAATAACTACAACAACGCTCAACCCTCCAATAATCAACAAGCAAATGTTTACATGCCACCTCACAAAAAGGTGCAAGAGGAAGATCCACTTTCTAACGCGAATTTAACACAACAGTTAATTCAAATGATGAGTAAATTGTCCGCGACATTAGAGAGAATGGATGCACGTCAAGAGGGGTCGAGTGGAACGTTTCCTGCTTAACCACTTCAAAACCCTAAGGGGTACAACAATGGTCCCCCTAATCATGAACAGGCAAAAGCCGTGACATCTTTGAGAAGCGGCAAAGTCATAGGAAAAAACATGCCCCATTCTACCCTCGAGGAGTATGAAGAGGAGGAAGTGGTAACTAACAACAACCCATCTACTCAACAGAGGAGTCGTCCACTAATGACAAAGCATTAGAATCAAGTGAGGACACTCCTAAAGAAGTAAAAGAAGTTGAGAGAAGGCCTGGAAAGGAGCCTATCAAGGATGAATTACCTAAATTCCATTTCCCCGCGCCTTACCCTCAAAGGCTCAAGAAACCTCAAAACGAGATAACGAATCAGGAGTTTTTAGAGTTGTTCAAATAAGTGAAAATTAATCTCCCGCTCCTTGATGCAATCAAACAAGTGCCAGTCTATGCTAAGTATCTAAAAGATTTGTGCACGGTCAAGAGGAGGCAAAGTGTGAAGAAACATGTTTATGTCGCTTGCCAAGCAAGCGCAATTATTCAAAATGAATTGCCTCCAAAGCTCAAAGACCCTGGCACCCCAACTGTCTCATGTAGAATTGGGAATCAAAGGATAGACAACGCACTCCTTGATTTAGGAGCTAGCGTAAACTTGCTGCCATATTCAGTATATCAACAACTAGGGTTGGGTGAACTCAAACCCACCCGAGTTGCATTGCAATTGGCAGATAGGTCAGTCAAATATCCTAGAGGAATACTGGAAGATGTCCTGGTACAAATAGATACATTTATCTTTCCAGTCGATTTTGTGATTCTGGACACTGAACATGTGTCTAATCCATTTTCACAAATCCCGGTGATTTTTGGACATCCATTCCTCAACACCATTGATGCCACAATTAAAATAAGGAGTGGCATCATGACCATCGTATTTGGGAATATGACTTTAAATGTCAAGATTTTTTCAAATCCCCGACCTGAAGATTACGAGGATGAAGAAGAGGTTAACTTCATCGAAACAGTCATCGAGGATGAGGCTAATCTTGTAGAATACAAAGATCCTTTGGAGGTAGTTGTGTCACAATTCGATGCCACTTATCAACCTAACAATTCTACCCCATTGGACGCTGCTCTAAATCATGACTGCCTCATGATGGAAACTAAAGAGGAAGATAGAGCTGAATGCATGTGGGTCACACCATATGAACCCTTGCCTCCAAAAACGAAGTTAACCATGCCTTCAAACTTTCAGTTTCCTAATTTGGAATTAAAGGAGCTTCCAAAAGAGCTCAAATATGCTTTTCTAGGGACTTAAAAGACTTATCTTGTGATAATCTCATCCACGTTGAACTCTGAACAAGAGGATAAGTTAATTCAAATGCTTAAACAGCATAAGGGAGCATTGGGGTGGACCATTGCCGACCTAAAAGGCATAAGCCCATCTATTTGCACCCATAAGATATATCTGGAGGAAGATGCTAAATCTTCGCGACAAATGCAAAGACGTCTAAATCCTAATATACAAGAAGTCGCGAAAAAGGAAGTCTTAAAACTTCTTGACATTGGGATTATATATCCTATCTCTGATAGCTCTTGGGTTAGTCCAACCCAGTTGGTGCCCAAAAATGCGGGTATAACAGTTATCTCAAACAAAGATGGCGAGTTAGTACCAACACGCATCCCCACTGGATGGCGGATGTGTATTGATTACCGAAAGTTAAATACTGTGACCCGGAAAGACCACTTCCCATTGCCATTCATGGATCAAATGCTAGAAAGAGTTGCGGGTCATAAATTATATTGCTTCTTGGACGGATATAGTGGCTACAACCAAATTGAAATTGCTCCTGAAGATCAGGAGAAAAAGACTTTCACTTGTCCGTTCGGTATATTCGCCTACCGTCGTATGCCTTTTGGTTTATGCAATGCACTTGCCACTTTTTAGCGGTGCATATTAAGCATATTCAGCGATATGGTTGAACAGACACTCGAGATCTTTATGGACGACTTCTCAGTGTTTGGCCATAGTTTCGATAACTGCCTGGAAAACCTTAAGAATGTGTTAGTACGATGCGAGGACAAACACTTAGTACTAAATTCGGAAAAGTGTCACTTTATGGTGACCAAGGGAATTGTCCTCGGCCACATTATTTCTGATAAGGGTATCCAAGTCGACAAAGCAAAAATCGATATAATTTCAAATCTACCTGTCCCTCGTACAGTCCGAGACATCCGATCTTTTTTGGGACATGCTGGATTCTATCGATGCTTTATCCAAAATTTTTGTGCAATCTCCCGACCACTGTGCCAACTCCTAGTCAAAGACGCACCTTTCGAGTGGTCTGAAAACTGTCAAATATCTTTTGATGCACTAAAAGAACACCTTACCTCCGCACCGATAATACAGGCACCCGATTGGAGTTTGCCGTTTGAGTTAATGTGCGATGCTAGCGACTATGCCATTGGTGCAGTCCTAGGCCAAAGGAAGGATAACAAGCCGTATGTAATTTACTATGCCAGTCGAACACTTACCGAAACTCAAATGAATTATACAACTACTGAGAAAGAGCTACTGGCAATAGTCTTCGCTCTGGACAAATTCAGGTCTTATCCGATAGGGTCCCCAATCGTCTGTTTTACAGACCACTCGTCCCTCAAGCACCTGTTATCTAAAAAAGATGCGAAACAGAGGCTTATCCGCTGGATACTCCTACTCCAGGAATTTGATATCACTATCAAGGATAAAAAAGGAGTATAAAATGTGGTCGCCGACCATTTATCTCGGTTGACATTCACTGATAACACTGAGCATGTACCTATATAAGATGAATTCCCAGACGAGCAACTGATGGCTGTCTTCAGTTTGCCATGGTACGCAGATATAATAAATTACCTTATTACAGGAGAGTCTCCAAGTCATTGGTCAAATCAGGACAAGAAAAGGTTCCTTTCGTTCGCACGCCATTTTTTCTTCGATGACCCTTACTTATTTAAGTATTGTGCTGGTCAGGTCATCAGGCGTTGCGTCCCGAATGAGGACATAACTGTAATTTTGGCCTCCTGCCATTCTGAAGCCTGCGGTGGCCATTTTGCCTCCCAAAAGACCGCACACAAAGTATTGCCCAGCAGCTTCTATTGGCCCACCGTGTTCGAAGATGCCTACGCTTTTTTGTAAATCATGCCAGCGATGTCAAAAGTTTGGTACAATTTCGAAAAGGAATTCAATGCCCTTAACTCCCATCATTACAATTGAAATATTCAATTATTGGGGCATAGATTTCATGGGCCCATTTCCTAAATCTAATAACTGTGAATATATACTCCTGGCTGTGGAATATATATCAAAATGGGTAGAAGCGATACCTACAAGACGCAATGACCACAAAATGGTAATGTCCTTTCTTAAGGAATACATCTTATCGCGTTTCGGAACCCCAAAAGCTTTACTAAGTGACCAAGGCAAACACTTTTGCAATAGGCCTTTGGAAACACTACTCAAGAAATACGGGGTGAAGCATAAGATCGCTCTAGCATACCACCAACAAACAAATGGGCAGGCAGAGTTGGCTAACCGTGAAATCAAGCATATATTGGAAAAGACTGTTAGTTTCAATAGAAAAAACTGGGCTTATAAACTGACTGATGCTCTTTGGGCATACCGTACTGCCTATAAGACAAAATCTGGGAATGTCCCCATATAGGCTAGTGTATTGTAAGCATGTCACCTCTCCATTGAAATTGAGCACAAAGCATATTGGGCGACACGCTCATTAAATTTCGACATTAAAGAAGGAGGTCATCTCGGAAAACTCCAGTTGGCAGAACTGGAAGAAATTCGTCGAGATGCATATGAAAATGCTAAACTTCATAAGGAAAGGTTGAAGGCTCGCCATGATAGAACAATTTTTCAAAAATCTTTCGAGCCTGGACAGAAAGTTTTACTATACGATTCGCGCCTTCATCTCTTCCCAGGAAAACTCCGATCTCGGTGGACAGGACCCTTCACAGTCAAATCTATCTTTCCACATGGGGCCGTCGAGTTATTTAATCCTAAGAACGACGGAAGGGTCAATGGCCAAAGGGTAAAACCATTCTTAGAAGATTTCCAACTAGAGATCGAGCACATCCAACTGGATGAGCCCAACTATGCCTCAACCTAGAACGCTCAAGTGCATTGTTACAATGTTGTTGTACTCTTTCTTGTACTATTTTTCATCTTGTTTTGTTCTTTTGCTTATCTATTTCTTTTTGAGTGTGACCTTGATCGTAATTTGCTATTCCATTTCTATCTCCTGCAGGCTGTCCAACATGAGAGATGACGATGTTCACTCGATATGGTCATGGGCTGATTCAGAATATCAGAACCCACCGTGGACTGCTGATGAAATAGCATTCTTCTTATCTCCATACCAAGGGCCAAAAGTCGAAGACATCGTTGACTTAACCCATGGATACATCCCATACGATCCTGCTCTCATCCAAATCAATCCATTTGAGCACATGGAACTCCCTGAAGTGGAGGGAGAACCAGAAGGATATGCTGTGTGGGAAGTCGATGACGCTCTGATGGAATAGTGGGAAAATGACTCAATGTAGGAGCCATGGAAAGAAGAGGACTTACAGGATGTGGTGCCCGAACGCAATAATGTCGTATTCACATATGTTGACGACTTCCTGGTCATCCAAGTGGTTCCCTACATGTATGTGCACGTGAGTTATTTGTTATTCCGGCTTCAATGCCCTCTACCTGCTAGTGCACCTGGGAATATCCAGCCAATAGTGAGGTTAACTCTGGGTCACATTCCTTCATCTTTCTTTTCATATTGGTTTGTTTAATTCTTCCTGTTTGATCTTTCTTTTGTTCTAGTTAATTTTATTTTCTTCATTTTCTTTTTGTTTCCCTTTGTCAGGAATATCACTATGAATCCACCATTTCCACCGTTGTACCTTCCACATCAACTTTTTCATGGATTTGGACCATACATAAGGTCCCTGGGTACTCTGCCGCAAGAGGAACGTCCGATGTGCAATTATACTCCGTTATCCTTGTCTCCATCCGGATCCCCTATTGTCGGTGGAATCAATTCCTTAGAGAGTTCGGACTTGCTCGGTGATGTCCTCGCTGCTTTCCGCTTGTTCTGGGAAAGGGAATCATCAAGTTTAGACTCTATATTTGAAGTTCCGGCAGAGAAGAAAGTTTTTCTTTTTCAATATGCTTTTACAGACCATGTTGGGGGTAATAATATTGCAAGTGGATGCTATTATGAAGATTTATTTATATAAATTTGCAATTTTTTACTATGAGGATGTTGTTTTTGGCTTACATGTCTTGTCAATGAACTGTTTTATCACTATTCTGTATGTCCAGACTAATGTTGGTTAGTTGGGGGTGTTTAATTTATCAATTCTGTGATCTTGTAGAATTTTAGAGCAATCGATCGAACAACTCTCGATCGATCGATCATACCAGAACCTCGAGCGCTTCAGTAGGCCTCAATCGATCGAACTTTCTCGATCGATTGAGCCCTGTATTTAAACGAAGCATCGTCGATACACTTCAGCAGCTTCACTCTCTCTCTCCCTCACTTCCTCGAGCGATTGGAGACAGAGGAGGCTCGAGCAATTTTGACCTCCCTTATATACAATCACGGACCCCCGGGCCCTCTGATCATCATCATCATCACCATCATCCTCTTCTCGGCGAGTGCACTCGAGGTATTGTCCACAAACTCCCCCTCTAATCCTTTTCATTCGAATTGTCATGGGGGTGCCCCCCATTGGTTGTTCAACTACTGTTTGTTCTTCTTTTCGTGTTATTTTGTGTATATGGGCTCTTCCCATTCCTGTGTGCTGTCGCCGCAGTTTCGCTGTGTTCGATCGATCGATTTCGATCGATCGAACACTCTGCAATCGATCGAACCCAGAGATTCTTTGATCGATTGAACCAACTGCGATCGATCGCGCCTTAGCTAAGGCAGTTTTCATTTTTTTCCTTCCTATTTTCATTTGTTTGATTTCTTTTCAATTTTAAGTGGCCCGCTATGAATCCCACGACCGGCTATTTTAAGGAGAAATCCTTCGACCTTGCTGTAGCAGATCTGGTACCTGACCATGGGTTCCGCCATATAGTCGACCAGTCCAATTACACAAAATTCTTTAGTCACCGTAAGGTGATGATTGAGAGACCGCTTGAGACGGCCTGGCTTTCTGCTCCTTGGTTCTTAGCCAGAATCAAGGCTATGCCACAATGGTACGAGATGTTGACCCAGGCCAAACAGGTCAATGTTTCGTGGGTACGAGATGTCTGTGCAACGATGACTAAGGACCCGACCACACCCTACACTTACCGATCTTACTTCCACGGCCGGGAGATCATCATTAGTCCTGCCACTTTATCTGCTACCATAGGGGTCCCTGAGGAGCTAGAGTGTGACTGTCCTCACCGTGTAGGTACTCCAAAGATTCCTTATGCCACGATTGTTAGAGAGATTATAGGTGGTGCCGTTCAGTTATGGAACGGATCCTCTCATATAGAGGATCAGTTCCTGACTGATAGGTACCACATGCTCCATCTTGTCCTCTGCAACTGTATTTTTCCGACTTCCTATTACGAGAAGCTGGCGGCTTAGTATGTGCGTGTACTATTTTGTGTGGGGACACGGAGATGGGTATGCCTCTCGCGATTGTATATTGAGTTCATGGTGCAGCCCACATGCTATATCTCAGCCAAGAAGCACCTGAAAGGAGCATGGGGCATCCATTGCATTGTGACCCAGAGCGGCTTACTCCCTACTGCTACCGATGTCTATCAGTCCCCCAAGAGCCATTTTGGTGAGATCGTAGCTCGCCGCTCTGACGCCCAGAAGAGAAAAAGGAAAGGAAAGGGTAAGGCTCAAGTTGGAGTGAAGAGGAGGCGAGGAGGCACAGATACCGAGGACGTAGCTTCTGGGATGCCCACAGAGGCTGAGCAGCGTGATTCTAATGAAGAGGGTGATCCTGTGGAGGAGGTTACCTATTTTGAGTTGAGACGGAGGTCTCAGGCTCCCGCCCAGGGAGAGTCTTCTTCTGCGCCTCTCCCGACTATTCACGAGTTACTATTGGAGGAGAGAGAGGCCCGGATTAGACTTGAGGGCAAGGTAGATCAGATGACGACTCTGCTGGAGGCAATCTTGATCCAGATCGGAGTTGACCAGGCAGTTCACAGAGCTTCTGCATCATCCCCCAACGATCCACCTACCACTTCTGCTATTCTACCACCTACCACCTCAAACCCTGTAGCTCCACTACCCACCACCGGTCCATCATCTTCCACTCCACCCTCCCAGATTGATCCTACAACTTCATCATCATCGGTGACACCGCCTGCTACACAGATACCACTCCTCCTGTCGTGGTGACACACCCTTATCCACTCCAACTGCCACGATCATGAGTGACCCGGCGGCGACACCGACTGTTGCTGAGGGTGGCAGTGAGAATGCTCCCGATGTGTTTATTGAGATATTATCGGACGTCGCCGATGATGTCTAGTTTCTGCTGGATCGATGTTGTTGGTTGTTTTTGGTTATTGGGTTGTTTAGATATTTTGGACATTGTGGTTAGATTTGGATGTGTTGGTTGGTTGTTGGATATTTTTGGATACTGTTGGGATATTTGATTTTTTTTTGTTGGATGGTTTGTATATTTTGTATTTTAGTTTGCATGGCGCACATTTTCACTGTTCTATTCTTTTACTTTATTATATTTCCTGTGATTAGTTCTATTTTAAGTATGGATCCAGTGCTCTATATTTCATATTCTTTTGATCTCTGCTGTTTGGAGTTTGTATGCTTTCTGTACAGGTTGTTACACTTGCAATTCTTTTGATAATACATATCAGGTGATATCTCTCTATCTATTTTTGAAATCGCCTGCTGAGGACATTGCAATTTTCAGTTGGGGGTGGGATGTATGTGCATATTAGTTCTTAGCAATCTGGACCACTCTATCTATTGCGTATATCATACAATTTCCATTAGAAACTAAATTAAATTACAAAAATTTCACATTCAACAAAATTTCAAAAAAATTTCAAACAATAAAGTAAGTTTTAGAATTAAATTGGTAGAATAATTTTGAATATTCACTTCTATAAACCTGTTGTCGAGCAATGACACAACATTTTATTCTCATCCTTTTATGAATTAAGTTCTGGCATTTTTCTAGTTTCTCTAGGATGAATGCATATGTTAATCATTCTTGTATCCAAATCATTTGTACGTGTTAATAGCTATGCAGAAAACTTAAAATAAGAGTTAATACGACTTTCGTACTTTAAGGAATAAAGTAGTGGAAACTAGTTACCCTTAGTGAGCTTTTGAATCCAATCTTCAATTCTGAGGGGATTATCACATCAAATTCGAATTGTTCTTATTGATTAAGCGTGTTTAATTCATTAGATAGTCTCTAATTTTTCATTTTGGCTTCTTATTAGAGGAGAACGTTCAGGATTTACCAACTAAACTCAATGAACATTGACGTGTAAAAATTAAGAAGTTGAGAAAATGATTTAAGCCATCGTATTTGCTCCTTGCCTTGTCCATTTACCTATATCGACATTTCCGAATATGCATTGTTCTTAACCCCACACCTAGTAAATACTTCCAAATCTATTATGAAATTCTAAATCCCTAATCGTATACTTCGACCTCAATATACCCCATTGCACACCCAATGTGATTAAATTGTTGAAGTATGAGGAGGGAATAGTGGTGAGAAGTGCTGCATAAAATAAAAATAAAAATAATAATAATAATAATAATAATAAAATGATGATATATATTTATATGTATGGAGAGGATGGTTGGAATAAAGTGAAGAAATTACTGAACACAGTCACATGCTGAAAATGTGCAATTTCTTACCCCTCTAGTTTCTACCCTACTAAAAAAAAATCGAAAAGTCAAAGCCTTAATGATTCTCAACAACTCAGCTTAAACATGAACGTGTAATTTGAGTTATCCACGATATTTCGCTCCTCTAGTAACTAATATTCCGTTCGTGAGACTGTACACTCTAAAATGTTTGTCTTCTATAGAGTCGAGTATGAAAGCATTAGTATCCGAAAAATCACTCCTATCAAAGCTTTCATACTATGTGCGATCATTATTAGCCAAGTTTTTGTGGGATGTTCATTTTTTGAGTGTAATAACTATGTGAGGATTGAGTTGAAACTACAAGTTCTGAGAGTATGATAGTCTAAACAACTCTAAATAAAGTTTGATGTATAGCTGTTAATTTCACACACACACGGATATAGGGATGAGATGCGTATGTGTTTTTATCTTGGTGACATGAGGAGCATGTGTATTTCTTTCCTGGTTTGAATGAGGATGATATGATTCGTAGAGCTAAGTTAATAGTTGAATAGTACGGAGTGTTTAAAAGTTATTCTATATCTTTTTGAGCTTAAAATCAGAGAATTTTGTGGGTACATTCACTACAAACGCTCACGAGACAACACTCGTCCACTAGGGGGAACCTAGGGGTTTAACGGCTTGTTGCATTTGCTAAATGCAACCGCGATTCCTGCGAAAGTGAGTTAGGTAGTTTTCTTTCTTGTTATTTTAATTTACTTAATTTGGGTCTAGTTTATTTTAGTTTTTTCGTTGTAGTAAGAGTTTAGCTTGTTTTTGCTTTCGCTCTATTACTAAGGACTAGCAAATCGTTAGTTGGGGGTTGTGACAAGCGGGGGTATTTGTAAAATACAACCACGCTAAAAGAGGAAAATGTACTAAATTATTTCATAATTTCTTCATTTATCTGCAATTTGAATTACACTGCTAGTTTGTACACAAATTGATTCAACTATGGTAAGTTGTCAGTTTTAGTTGTAGTTTGTGCAGATTACTGTTGCTGTGTGAAGAATTGGATGAGAAAGATAAAAGGGAGTGCTGAATTTTAATGAAGACAAGGATGAAAAGTGAACCTCGATCGATTGAAGACCATTCGATCGATCGAAGGTTCGATCGATCGATGGAAGCTCAAGCGATTGAAGATCCCAGAAGTTCGATCGATCGAGAAATGTTCGATCGATCGAACATGGCTTTTATCAGATTTTACGCGCACGCAGCAGAAATGGGATTTTAACCCTAGCAGTAGGTTTTAGTATAAATACTCGTATTGTATACATTCACAAGGACACCCACTTTTATTTTCATCAGTTTATAGAGAGTAGAGAGCTTTACTTTATTTTTTTTGTAGGTTTTAATCAAGGTAATACATTGTTTGGTTTGGATTCCTTCTAGTTCAATACAAGTTTTCGTTTCCAGTTTACTTGGTTTACGTTCTGCACTTAGTTTATATTAGTATAATCTGTTATCCCATAGTCTTGCATGTTAGTTAGAGTTAAACAATTAGTTTTCATAGATTTTATGCAAAAATCACAACCAAACACACCTTTAATGGAACTTTACGTCAAAAATACATCTGTGATACTCTAGATCATATCTGGGTAGTCTCCAGGTTGGGAGATCACGATGAACCCGTGATCTCAAGCCTCTGCCATGCAGCAGAATAATTCCTGTGTTCGATCGATCAAGAAAGCTCGATCGATCGAAACAGAGATACAGTCGAGCGATCCAAGTCAGTTCGATCGATCGAGAGATGAAGATATTCGATCGATCGAAAGCGCGTCGATCGATCGAACCTTCTGATTCTTGAGGACATTCTATGCAGTATTCCTAGACTTTCTGCTTTACTGATTTGTTATCAAAATGTCCCCAAACGCTCAGTTTGTCAAAACAGTCTGTAAACTTAAAGCCTTGAAGTATTTTTCTTCAATAAACTTTGTAAACCACCCTCAATGCTAACACCATTGTAGGTGTGAGTCTTAATTATTGTTTTAAACTGCTTTTATGTATTTCAAACTTTAATGTGATGATATAGTCTCGGTCATGAAAGGACTATGGATTCTTTATCCTAAGAGAGATACGGATTACTGTAGAGGCTGTGCTCCATTGAGCTTCAACGTAACTGCATGGTAGATGGCTAGGTCGTGGTGGATTCGTGTGATCCCAACATTCCTTTTATTAATATAAACACGTTTTAAATCATTGTTTAAATTAATTAGTTAGTAATTAGTTTGATCTAGTTTAATTGTTTTATCTTTAGTAGTTGGTAAACTGTGGGACTTAGTGTTCTACACTCTTTTAAAATATTGATTTTTATTTTCTTGTTTGAGATTAATCTAGGTAATTAGTTTAACACCTTCCCTGTCAAATCGACCTGGTCTTAACCAGATTACTACTTGCACGATTACCTACACTTGGGTATAGCACATAAGCGCACACAGAATAATTCGTGTGTAAAGTTTTTGGCGCCGTTGCCGGGGAAGGCGACAAGCTAACGCTTCGATTACCTCAATGTATCCTTATCTCTTTCTGTTTTCTTTTTCTTTCATTCTTTAGATTAAAAATTACTTAGGGTCTTTCACTTTATGTCCGATAATTCCATCGAAGGAATTTACGAAAACCCATTCTATTCATCCAATTCATCTAGTTCTATTAACCCCATTGTTACACGTATCGATTCAATGGCTGATAATCAAAGTAAAAGCGGTGATAATGTGGAGGTGCCAATCGACGATTCACTCCGTCCTTTGTGCGATCTCATGACACCTGAACACGGGCCTACACCTTCTTGTATTCTCATTCCACCTCATGCAGGCGAATTTCAATTTCGCAATGGAATGATTCAACTCCTTCCTACCTTTCATGGAAGGGAGAGCGAGAAGGCTTATCTACATGTCAAGGACTTTGAAGATGTTTGTAAAACATTTTCACAGAACTGTCCTATAGACATGACACGTCTAATGCTATTTCCTTTCACTCTGAAGGATAAAGCAAAAGCGTGGTTACTCACTTTAAAGCCAAATTCAATCTACACCTGGCATGAGATGAACACTGCTTTCCTGATGAAATTCTTTCCACCTCGCATGACCACTGAGCTTAAACGACAAATAAATTCTTACAAACAAAAGAGCAATGAAACATTCACTCAAACTTGGGAGCATTTCAAGGATTTGCTATTCTCATGCCCACATCACGGGTACGAGATATGGCAAACCATCAGCTACTTTTATGAAGGATTAAATGGTGAAACTAAGAAATTGGTCGAGACCATGAGTTCAGGGCCATTTCTTCGCAAAAAGACAGAAGAAGATGAAGCTCATTTTGAGTGGTTAGCTGAACACGCCCATGAGTGGTCAAATTCAGACGATGTCCTATGCTCACAGATTTCCTGTGTGGAAGAGAAAAGTTTATACCAACTAAAAAGTGAGGATCATCTGATGAATAAGTATGAAGAACTAACGAAGAAAGTGGAAGAATTAGGAATGAAAGGAGAGAGTTCTCGGCAGTTTTTGCCTGAAGAACCATGCGGCACATGCAACATGCTGGGACACACTACTCAATACTGTCCGAATGTGCCGTATTTTCAAGAACAACCCCCCATGGAAATGAATGCCATGCAAGGGTATAGGGGGCCGGGGAATTCCTACAACAATTATAATTCACAAAGTAATAACAATAGATGGAATCACCCCGGGTTTGATTGGAAAAACAATGCTGGGACTCAAAACCAATATCAACAACAACATCCCTACAATAACAATAATCAATAATCAATATCAAGGGCAATACAATAGGCAGTCCCAGCCATTCCATCCAAATAGAGCAAATAACTACAACAATGCTCAACCCTCCAATAATCAACAAGCAAATGTTTACGTGCCACCTCACAAAAAGGTGCAAGAGGAAGATCCACTCTCTAACGCGAATTTAACACAACAGTTAAATCAAATGATGAGTAAAATGCCCGCGACATTAGAGAGAATGGATGCACGTCAAGAGGGGTCGAGTGGAACGTTTCCTGCTCAACCACTTCAAAACCCTAAGGGATACAACAATGGTCCCCCTAATCATGAACATGCAAAAGCCGTGACATCTTTGAGAAGCGGCAAAGTTATAGGGAAAAACATGCCTTATTCTACCCCCGAGGAGTATGAAGAGGAAGAAGTGGTAACTAACAACAACCCATCTACTCAAGAAGAGGAGTCGTCCACTAATGACAAAGCATTAGAACCAAGTGAGGACACTCCTAAAGAAGTAAAAGAAGTTGAGAGAAGGCCTGGAAAGGAGCCTATCAAGGATGAATTACCTAAATGCCCTTCCCCGCGCCTTACCCTCAAAGGCTCAAGAAGCCGCAAAACGAGATAAAGAATCAGGAGTTTTTGGAGTTGTTCAAACAAGTGAAAATTAATCTCCCGCTCCTTGATACAATCAAACAAGTGCCAGCCTATGCTAAGTATCTAAAAGATTTATGCACAGTCAAGAGGAGGCAAAGTGTGAAGAAACACGCTTATGTCGCTTGCCAAGCAAGCGCAATTATTCAAAATGAATTGCCTCCAAAGCTCAAAGACCCTGACACCCCAACTGTCTCGTGTAGAATTGGGAATCAAAGGATAGACAACGCACCCCTTGATTTAGGAGCTAGCGTTAACTTGCTGCCATATTCAGTATGTAAACAACTAGGGTTGGGTGAACTCAAACCCACCCGAGTTGCATTGCAATTGGCAGATAGGTCAGTCAAATATCCTAGAGGAATACTGGAAGACGTCCTGGTACAGATAGATACATTTATCTTTCCAGTCAATTTTGTGATTCTGGACACTGAACGTGTGTCTAATCCATGTTCACAAATCCCGGTGATTTTTGGACGTCCATTCCTCAACACCATTTATGCCACAATCAAAATAAGGAGCGGCATCATGACCATCTTATTCGGGAACATGACTTTAAATGTCAAGATTTTTTCAAATCCCCGACCCGAAGAATACGAGGATGAAGAAGTGGTTAACTTCATCGAAACAGTCATCGAGGATGAGGCTAATCTTGTAGAATACAAAGATCCTTTAGAGTTAGTTGTGTCACAAGTCGATGCTACTTATCAAGCTAGTGATTCGACCCCATTGGGCGCTGCTCTAAATCATGACTGCCTCATGATGGAAACTAAAGAGGAAGATAGAGCTGAATGCATGTGAGTCACACCATATGAACCCTTGCCTCTAAAAATGAAGTTAACCATGCCTTCGAACTTTCAGTTTCCTGATTTGGAATTAAAGAAGCTTCCAAAAGAGCTCAAATACGCTTTTATAGGGACTGAAAAGACTTATCTTGTGATAATCTCATCCACGTTGAACTCTGAACAAGAGGATAAGTTAATTAAAATGCTTAAACTGCACAAGAGAGCATTGGGGTGGACCATTGCCGACCTAAAAGGCATAAGCCCATCTATTTGTACCCATAAGATATATCTGGAGGAAGACGCTAAACCTTCGCGACAAATGCAAAGACGTCTGAATCCTAATATCCATGAAGTCGTGAAAAAGGAAGTCTTAAAACTTCATGACATTAGGATTATATATCCTATCTCTGATAGCTCTTGGGTTAGTCCAACCCAGGTGGTGCCCAAAAAGGCGGGTATAATAGTTATCCCGAACAAATATGGCGAGTTAGTACCAACACGCATCCCCACTGGATGGCGGATGTGTATTGATTACCGAAAGTTAAATACTGTGACCCAAAAAGACCACTTCCCATTGCCATTCATGGATCAAATACTAGAAAGAGTGGCGGGTCCTAAATTTTATTGCTTCTTGGACAGATATAGTGGCTACAACCAAATTGAAATTGCTCCTGAAGATCAGGAGAAAAAGACTTTCACTTGTCCGTTCGGTTCATTCTCCTACCGTCGTATGCCTTTTGGTTTATGCAATGCACCTGCCACTTTTCAGCTGTGCATGTTAAGCATATTCAGTGATATGGTTGAACAGACACTCGAGGTCTTTATGGACGACTTCTCAGTGTTTGGCCATAGTTTCGATAACTGCCTGGAAAACCTTGAGAATGTGTTAGCAAGATGAGAGGACAAACACTTAGTACTAAATTGGGAAAAGTGTCACTTCATGGTGACCAAGGGAATTGTCCTCGACCACATTATTTCTGATAAAGCAAAAATCGATATAATTTCAAATCTACCTGTCCCTCGTACAGTCCGAGACATCCGATCTTTTTCTGGGACATGCTAGATTCTATCGACGCTTTATCCAAAATTTTAGTGCAATCTTCCGACCACTGTGCCAACTCCTAGTCAAAGACGCACCTTTCGAGTGGTCTGAAAACTGTCAAATATCTTTTGATGCACTAAAAGAACACCTTACCTCCGCACCGATAATACAGGCACCCGATTGGAGTTTGCCGTTTGAGTTAATGTGCGATGCTAGCGACTATGCCATTGGTGCAGTCCTAGGCAAAAGGAAGGATAACAAGCCGTATGTAATTTACTATGCCAGCCGAACACTTACCGAAACTCAAATGAATTATACAGCTACTGAGAAAGAGCAACTGGCAATAGTCTTCGCTCTGGAAAAATTCAGGTCTTATCTAATAGGGTCCCCAGTCGTCTGTTTTACAGACCACTCGGCCCTCAAGTACCTGTTATCTAAGAAAGATGCGAAACAGAGGCTTATCCGCTGGATACTCCTACTCCAGGAATTTGATATCACTATCAAGGATAAAAAAGGAGTAGAAAATGTGGTCGCCGACCATTTATCTCGGTTGACATTCACTGATAACACTGAGCATGTACCTATATAAGATGAATTCCCAGACGAGCAACTAATGGCTGTCTTCAGTTTACCTTGGTACGCAGATATAATAAATTACCTTGTTACAGGAGAGTCTCCAAGTCATTGGTCAAATCAGGACAAGAAAAGGTTCCTTTCGTTCGCACGCCATTTTTTCTTCGATGACCCTTACTTATTTAAGTATTGTGTTGGTCAGGTCATCAGGCGTTGCGTCCCGAATGAGGACATAACTGTAATTTTGGCCTCCTGCCATTCTGAAGCCTGCGGTGGCCATTTTGCCTCCCAAAAGACCGCACACAAAGTATTGCACAGTGGCTTCTATTGGCCCACCGTGTTCAAAGATGCCTATGCTTTTTGTAAATCGTGCCACCGATGTCAAAAGCTTGGTACAATTTCGAAAAGGAGTTCGATGCCCTTAACTCCCATTATTACAATTGAAATATTCGATTGTTGGGGCATAGACTTCATGGGCCCGTTTCCTAAATCTAATAACTGTGAATATATACTCCTGGCTGTGGAATATATATCAAAATGGGTAGAAGTGATACCTACAAGACGCAATGACCACAAAACGGTTGTGTCCTTTCTTAAGGAAAACAACTTATTGCGTTTCGGAACCCCAAAAGCTTTACTAAGTGACCAAGGCAAACACTTTTGCAATAGGCCTTTGGAATCACTACTCAAGAAATACGGGGGAAGCATAAGATCGCTCTAGCATACCACCAATAAACAAACGGACATGCAGAGTTGGCTAACCGTAAAATCAAGCATATATTAGAAAAGACGGTTAGTTTCAACAAAAAAGACTGGGCTTATAAACTGACTGATGCTCTTTGGGCGTACCGTACTGCCTACAAGACAAAATCTGTGAATGTCCCCATATAGGCTAGTGTATGGTAAGGCATGTCACCTCTCTGTTGAAATTGAGCACAATGCATATTTGGGCGACACGCTAATTAAATTTTGACATTAAAGAAGGTGGTCATCTCCGAAAACTCCAGTTGGCAGAACTGGAAGAAATTCGTCGAGATGCATATGACAATGCTAAACTTCATAAGTAAAGGTTGAAGGCTTGCCATGATAGAACAATTTTTCAAAAATTTTTCGAGCCTGGACAGAAAGTTTTACTATACGATTCGCGCCTTCATCTCTTCCCAGGAAAACTCCGATCTCGGTGGACAGGACCCTTCACAGTCAAATCTATCTTTCCACACGGGGCCGTCGAGTTATTTAAGCCTAAGAATGACGGAAGGGTCAATGGCCAAAGGATAAAACCGTTCTTAGAAGATTTCCAACCAGAGGTTGAGCACATCCAACTGGATGAGCCCAACTATGCCTCAACCTAGAACGCTCAAGTGCATTGTTACAATGTTGTTGTACTCTTTTTTGAACTATTTTTCGTTTTGTTTTGTTCTTTTTCTTATCTATTTCTTTTTGAGTGTGACCTTGATCATAATCTGCTATTCCATTTCTATCTCCTGCAGGTTGTCCAACATGAGAGATGACGATGTTCACTCGATAGGGTCATGGGCTGATTCAGAATATCAGAACCCATCGTGGACTGCTGATGAAATAACATTCTTCTTATCTCCATACCAAGGGCCAGGAGCCGAAGACGTCATTGACTTAACCCACGGATACATCCCATACGATCCTGCTCTCCTCCAGATCAATCCATTTGAGCACATGGAACTCCCTAAAGAGGAGGGAGAACCAGAAGGATATGCTGTGTGGGAAGTCGATGACGCTCTGATGGAACAGTGGGAAAATCGTCAACATATGGGAGCCATGGGAAGAAGAGGACTTACAGGATGTGGTGCCCGAACGCAATAATGCCGTATTTACATATGTTGACGACTTCCTGGTCATCCAAGTGGTCCCCTACATGTATGTGGACGTGAGTTATTTGTTGTTCCGGCTGTAACGCCCTCTACCTGCTAGTGCACTTGGGAATATCCGGCCAATAGTGAGGTTAACTCTGGGTCACATTCCTTTATCTTTCTTTTCATGTTGCTTTGTTTAATTCTTCCTGTTTGATCTTTCTTTTGCTCTAGTTAATTTATTTTCTTCGTTTACTTTTTGTTTCCCTTTGTCAAGAATATCACTATGAATCCACCATTTCCACCGTTGTACCTTCCACATCAACTTTTTCATGGACTTGGACCATACATAAGGTCCCCGGGTACTTCGCCGCAAGAGGGACGTCCGATGCGCAATTACACTCCGTTATCCTTGTCTCCATCTGGATCCCCTATTGTCAGTGGATTCAATTCCTTAGAGAGTTCGGACTTGCTCGATGATGTCGTCGCTGCTTTCCACTTGTTCTGGGAAAGGGAATCATCAAGTTTAGACTCTACATTTGAAGTTCTGGCAGAGAAGGAAGTTGTGGAAGAAGTAATCTTTATGCTTGAAGAATAGTGCTTCACTTCAATTGTTTTATGTCATTTCATATTTCTTTCATCAATTGGAGTGTATTCTTAGACAAAGTTTTGTTAGTTTCCGCTTTATTTTAGTTTTTCTTTTTCAATAAGGTTTTAAAGACCATGTTGGGGAAATAATATTACAAGTGGATGCTATTATGAAGATTTATTTATATAAATTTGCAATTTTCTACTATGAGGATGTTGTTTTTGGCTTACATGTCTTGTCAATGAACTGATTTATCACTATTCTGTATGTCCAGACTAATGTTGGTTAGTTGGGGGTGTTTGATTTATCAATTCTATGATCTTGTAGAATTTTAGAGTTCAATCGATCGATCATACCAAAACCTCGAGCGCTTCAGTAGGCCTCAATCGATCGAACTTTCGATCTATCAAACTTTCTCGATCGATCGAGCCCTGTATTTATACGAAGCATCGTCTATACACTTCAGCAGCTTCACTCTCTCTCTCCCTCACTTCCTCGAGCGATTAGAGACAGAGGAGGCTCGAGCAATTTTGACCTCCCTCATATACAATCACGGACCCCCGGGCCCTCTGATCATCATCATCATCACCATCATCCTCTTCTCGGCGAGTGCACTCGAGGTATTGTCCACAAACTCCCCCTCTCGTCCTTTTCATTCGAATTGTCATGGGGGTGCCTCCCATTGGTTGTTCAACCACTGTTTGTTCTTCTTTTTGTGTTATTTTGTGTATGCGGGCTCTTCCCATTCCTGTTTGCTGTCACCGCAGTTTCGCTGTGTTTGATTGATCGAACACACTACAATCGATCGAACCCAGAGATTCTTCGATCGATCGAACCAACTGCGATCGATCGCGCCTTAGCTACGGTAGTTTTCATTTTTTTCCTTCCTATTTTCAATTGTTAGATTTCTTTTCAATTTCAATCAATCGAACCGACTGTTGCTGAGGGTGGCAGTGAGAATGCTCCCGATGTGTTTATTGAGATATTATCGGACGTCGCCGATGATGTCTAGTTTCTGCTGGATCGATGTTGTTGGTTGGTTTTGGTTATTGGGTTGTTTAGATATTTTGGACATTGTGGTTGGATTTGGATGTGTTGGTTGGTGGTTGGATATTTTTTGATACTGTTGGGATATTTTGTTTTTTTTGTTGGATGGTTTGCATATTTTGTATTTTAGTTTGTATGGCGCATATTTTCACTGTTCTGTTCTTTCACTTTATTATATTTCCAGTGATTAGTTCTATTTTAAGTATGGATCCAGTGCTCTATATTTCATATTCTTTTGATCTCTGCTGTTTGGAGTTTGTATGCTTTCTGTACAGGTTGTTACACTTGCAATTCTTATGATGATACATATCATGTGATATCTCTCTATCTATTTTTGAAAATTGCCTGCTGAGGATATTGCAATTTTCGGTTGGGGGTGGGATGTAGATAGATAATCACCTGTGCATATTAGTTCTTAGCAATTTGGACCACTCTATCTATTGCGTATATCATACAATTTTCATTAGAAACTAAATTAAATTACAAAAATTTCACATTCAACAAAATTTCAAAAAAATTTCAAACAATGAAAAAAGTTTTGGAATTAAATTGGTAGAATAATTTTGAGTATTCACTTCTATTTACCTGTTGTTGAGCAATGACACAACCATTTTATTCTCATCCTTTTATGAATTAAGTTCACGCGTTTTTCTAGTTTCGCTAGGATGAATGCATATGTTAATCATTCTTGTATCCAAATGATTTGCACGTGTTAATAGCTATGCAGAAAACTTAAAATAAGAGTTAATACGACTGTCGTACTTTAAGGAATAAAGTAGTGGAAACTAGTTACCCTTAGTGAGCTTTTGAATCCAATCTTCAATTCTGAGGGGATTATCACATCAAATTCGAATTGTTCTTATTGATTAAGCGTGTTTAATTCATTAGATAGTCTCTAATTTTTCATTTTGGCTTCTTATTAGAGGAGAACGTTCAGGATTTACCAACTAAACTCAATGAACATTGACGTGCAAAAATTAAGAAGTTGAGAAAATGATTTAAGCCATCGTATTTGCTCCTTGCCTTGTCCATTTACCTATATTGACATTTCCGAATATGCATTGTTCTTAACCCCACACCTAGTAAATACTTCCAAATCTATTATGAAATTCTAAATCCCTAATCGTATACTTCGACCTCAATATACCCCATTGCACACCCAATGTGATTAAATTGTTGAAGTATGAGGAGGGAATAGTGGTGAGAAGTGCTGCATAAAATAAAAAAAATAATAATAACAATAATAAAATGATGATATATATTTATATGGATGGAGAGGATGGTTGGAATAAAGTGAAGAAATTACTGAACACAGTCACATGCTGAAAATGTGCAATTTCTTAACCCTCTAATTTCTACCCTACTAAAAAAAAACCGAAAAGTCAAAGCCTTAATGATTCTCAACAACTCAGCTTAAACATGAACGTGTAATTTGAGTTATCCACGGTATTTTGCTCCTCTAGTAAGTAGTATTCCGTTCGTGAGACTATACACTCTAAAATGTTCGTCTTCTATAGAGTCGAGTATGAAAGCATTAGTAACCGAAAAATCACTCCTATCAAAGCTTTCATACTATGTGCGATCATTATTAGCCATGTTTCTGTGGGATGTTCATTTTTTGAGTGTAATAACTATGTGAGGATTGAGTTGAAACTACAAGTTCTGAGAGTATGATAGTCTAAACAACTCTAAATAAAGTTCGATGTATAGCTGTTAATTTCACACACACACGGATATAGGGATGAGATGTGTATGTTGTTTTTATCTTGGTGACATGAGGAGCATGTGTATTTCTTTCATGGTTTGAATGAGGATGATATGATTCGTAGAGCTAAATTAATAGTTGAATAGAAGGGAGTGTTTAAAAGTTATTCTATATCTTTTTGAGCTTAAAATCAGAGAATTTTGTGGGTACATTCACTGCAAACCCTCACGAGACAACACTCGTCCACTAGGGGGAACCTAGGGGTTTAACGGCTTGTTGTATTTGCTAAATGCAACCGCGGTTCCTACGAAAGTGAGTTAGGTAGTTTTCTTTCTTGTTATTTTAATTTAGTTAATTTGGGTCTAGTTTATTTTAGTTTTTCTGTTGTAGTATGAGTTTAGCTTGTTTTTATTTTCGCTCTATTGCTAGGGACTAGCAAATCGTTAGTTGGGGGTTGTGACAAGCGGGGGTATTTGTAAAATACAACCATGCTAAAAAAGGAAAATGTACTAAATCATTTCACAATTCCTTCATTTATTTGGAATTTGAATTACAATGCTAGTTTGTACACAAATTGATTAAACTATGATAAGTTGTTAGTTTTAGCTGTAGTTTGTGCAGATTACTGTTGCTGTGTGAAGGAATTGGACGAGAAAGATAAAAGGGAGTGCTGAATTTTAATGAAGACAATTAAAGGATGAAAAGTGAACCTCGATCGATTGAAGACCATTCGATCGATCGATAGAAGCTTGAAGATCCCAGAAGTTTGATCGATCGAGAAATGTTCGATCGATCGAACATGGCTTTTATCAGATTTTACGCGCACGCAGCAGAAATGTGATTTTAACCCTAGCAGTAGGTTTTAGTTTAAATGCTTGTATTGTACACGTCCATAAGGATGCCCACTTTTATTTTCATCAGTTTATAGAGAGTAGAGAGCTTTACTTTATTTTTTTTGTAGGTTTTAATCAAGGTTATACATTGTTTAATTTGGATTCCTTCTAGTTCAATACAAGTTTTCGTTTCCAGGTTACTTGGTTTACGTTCTGTACTTAGTTTATATTAGTATAATCTGTTATCCCGTAGTCTTGCATGTTAGTTAGAGTTAAACAATTAGTTTTCATAGATTTTATGCAAAATCACAACCAAACACACCTTTAATGGAACTTTACGTCAAAAATACATTTGTGATACTCCAGATCATGTCTGGGTAGTCTCCAGGTTAGGAGATCACGATGAACCCGTGATCTCAAGCCTCTGGCATGCAGCAGAATAATTCCTGTGTTCGATCGATCGAGAAAGCTCGATCGATCGAAACAGAGATATAGTCGAGCGATCGAAGTCAGTTCGATCGATCGAGAGATGAAGATATTCGATCGATCGAAAGCGCGTCGATCGATCGAACCTTCTGATTCTTGAGGACATTCTATGCGGTATTCCTAGACTTTCTGCTTTTCTGATTTGTTATCAAATTGTCCCCAAACGCTCAGTTTGTCAAAATAGTCTGTAAAATTAAAGTTTTGAGGCATTTTTCTTCAATAAACTTTGTAAACCACCCTCAATGCTAACACCATTGTAGGTGCGAGTCTTAATTATTGTTTTAAACCGCTTTTATGTATTTCAAACTTAAATGTGATGATATAGTCTCGGTCATGAAAGGACTATGGATTCTTTATCCTAAGAGACATACGGAATACTGTAGAGGCTGTGCTCCATTGAGCTTCAACGTAACTGCATGGTAGATGGCTAGGTCGTGGTGGATTCGTGTGATCCCAACATTCCCTTTTATTAATATAAACACGTTTTAAATCATCGTTTAAATTAATTAGTTAGTAATTAGTTTGATCTAGTTTAATTGTTTTATCTTTAGTAGTTGGTAAACTGTGGGACTTAGTGTTCTACACTCTTTTAAAATATTGATTTTTATTTTCTTGTTTGAGATTAATCTAGGTAATTAGTTTAACACCTTCCCTGTGGGATCGACCTGGTCTTAACCAGATTACTACTTGCACGATTACCTACATTTGGGTATAGTACACAAGCGCACACAGAATAATTCGTGTGTCAATAACATAAATGGTGTATATGGTCATATTGTTTGTGCTTTATAGTATTTTGCTCAGCTTTTAATTTCAGGTGGTGGAGATGCTGCTCCGCATGGAGGATACCATGAGGAGGAGATTGATTCGAGGTGAAAAGTGCATGTTTATAGTGTATTACACGGTCCTTTATGCATACTTTTATCCCCAAGTTCCTAGATTTAGATGCATATCAATGATTAAGTGTTTTCTATGATGTTGAGACTCAAACATGTGTTTTTACACTATTTTACAGGTCATGGAAAGCAAACATTGCATAGAAAGTGATTCTGGTGAAGAGAACAACAGAAGCAGCTTAGAAAACGCCAATTTTGACAATGATGACTTCAGATTTGGAAGATTTTTCCAGAGATATAAAATGTAGATCATTGAGTTACGGTCGCGTGGCCGCAAGCGGGAGGTCAATCCGAGGTCCGAGTGAAAAGTTATGGCCATTCTCCCATTAGTGTGCAGTGCTGTCAAAATCAGAGAAGTTCAAGCAATTGAAGAGAGTTCAATCGATCGAACCTTCGATCGATCGAACTAAGCTCGATCGATCGAACCTTATTTTCACCCAAAAGTTGCGTAAACTCTGTGGGAACCCTATAAATACGTCGTTTTGACGCCAGACGAGAGGAGGACGCTCCAGAACGCGAAAAACAGCAGTTTAGGGTAGTTTTAGGGTTAGATTAGGAGTAGTTTAGGTTAGATTAATCTTCTTCTTCCTCCTTTTCCTTTGTAGATTGAAGATTCAAGTTTGTTTCAAGTTTATTCAGATTATATTCAGATTATTTACAGGTTTTTTCTTTCCAATCTATGTTCTTTGATTGTTTACTAGTTTAGATGTTGATGATTGCTTTGTTTTACTATGTCTGTATTACTTTTATTATGTTTCTGTAGTTTAGACGTTGGGAATATGTGATGAAAAATTGATTCCCAGCCTCTGCCATGCAACCTTTAGAAACCCTGGGCTCGATCGATCAAGGTATTTCGATCGATCGAACCAGAGCCATAGTCAAGCGATCGAAGGCATTTCGATCGATTGAAAGATTGCTGTCCGATCGATCGAGAGCGCTTCGATCGATCGAACATGTTAATTCCTGAGATGATTCTTTTAAGTATTCCATGACTTTCTGTTTTAGAAATCTGTCATCAAATTGTCCCAATAAGCTCAGTTTGTCACAACAGTTTTTAGAACTTAAAGCCTTAAGGCCTTTTCTTCAATGACTTTTGAAAACCACTTTGAATGCTAACACCATTTAGAGTGCAAGTAATTACCATTGTTTTAAACCGTCTTTCATGTATTTTAACTCACTTGTGATGATATAGTCCCGGGCATGAAAGGGCTATTGATTCTATATCTTTAGAAAAATACGGAATACTGAAGAGGAATGAACTCCATCGAACGTTAATGAGTATGCATGGTAGATGGTTAGGATTAATGTGAATTCTCGTATTTCCAACACCTTTAGTTTATTTATTTAATTATTATGTTTCCTTATGTTTAGTTTATTATTTAGTTTAATTTAATTCAGTAGGATTCATTAGAACCTCCAATCATTCATTCTTATTTTCTTTTTCTTTAGGTTATAACTTAGTATACATTCTTCCTATTCCTTCCCTGTGGGATCGACCTGGACTTATCCAGTATTACTTGCACGATCACCTACACTTGGGTGTTGCACAAGAGCGCACAACTATTTAGTCGTGTCAAGTTTTTGGCGCCGTTGCCGGGGAAGGCAACTAGGTTAGGATTTTACTAAGTTTTTCCATTTTTCTTCTTTTACTTAAAAAAAAAAAAAAACAAAAAAATTCTTTTGTTTAAATATTTTGGGTAAACATGTCTTATCCATATTACCCTCCATACAACACAAATACCACGAATGGGTACACATTAGGTAATGAGAACTATACCCTGAGTTGGCAAGCACCCACATATGATGCATATTATCAACCTGAGTGCTACCAATCACCACAATGGGAAAACCACGTGTTAGTCCCCCATGTTGTCAAACGTATCAAGAACCTCCACCTGGAGAGTTCTATCAATCGCAATGGGGATATAACCAAAATGATAGTGTAGGATATAGTAGTAGTTCCCACGATTACCAAATGCACCAAGACTTTCCTTCTGGGGAGTCTTGCACACAAACACAATGGGAAGGGGACTATTACCAACAACAATGGGGTGAAACTTCATATAGTTATAATGAGGAGAATAACCAAGTTGAGGATAATGGTATGTTAGAATTGCTGCTTAGTGAAATGAAAAGGCTAGAGAGTGCAACTGATAAATTAGGAGCTAGATATCAACAAGAATTTGATAGCCAACCTTTAGAAGACTATACCGGTCCTTCAACGCTACAACCTGAATTTCAAGACACTAACAATGGAATGGAATTAGAGGACAATGATGGGTTCATACCGAGTGAGGTTAACAACTCATTTGAGAAAGTGATAACCCAACAAGAACTCCAAAACCAAACCATTGAGCATGAAGTTGTAGAACCATCTTCTCCTCAACATACAACCCCAGACATCAACTCCTTCACTGCCTGGATAAAACTGCACAATCTCTTTGTCCAGAGCACCTCAATAGATGACATATATAGTGAGGAGAGTTACAAGGATGAGAATGAGGTTTTAAAAGATGACGATAGTTTAGGTGATTGCACGCAATTAGGAAAGGAAGAGTCCCCTGTTGACTCTACCCCTACCTTTGATAGTGACCCTAGGGAGGACGTAATTGAAAAATCTAAATCCTGTTTAGATTCATGCGATATTCATGAACCCTCACCTCTTTCGACCGAAGAGGTGGTGTCACCAAGTTGCCCATCACCTATCATTGCTATCAATCAAAGCTCTCGTCCTGAGCTTGAATGTTATGTGTACCCCATTCGTGAACAAACAGAATGTGTTGTGGAAGAGGATGGTAAGGATACTAGCACATGTTCTTCACAAAATTTTAACTTTCAAAATTCTTTGAGAGAAGACTTGGAAAATATTGGGCCCACTTTAGATGATCTTAAAATTCAACAAGAAGCTAGCAATCTTCTAGACTGCTTGACCTTCTTGAGTGATTATGACATTGAGGCCCAAATAGATAGCTTTATCCAAGTCCAGTCCAAAACCATGTGCATAGAACAGAAATTCAATTCCTATGATTATATCTCCATAGATTCTGTTCTAGGACAAGCGGAGAGTGGTGAAGCTTCATTAGAACATCACTTCGACCCCTGCCTCTTTTATTGAACCATGGCCTCCCCCTGTTTTTAGTATTAAAATAGAGGCTGTTATAGGAAATACCAACACCAAAGATCGTTTCTTGCATATAATTCCTAAAAAGTGTGGTATTCCTTTTATAACTGTCCCAAAAAAATTTGGAAACCATAGGTTTTGCATCATCTCCTCTGACCTTGAGCCTGACATTAGTTGGGGGGAGTTGCATTTTTATGAGGATCCCAACATTCTTCTCACCGTTAAATTATTTTATTGGGAAGATCCTCAAAAATTTCGATTGTTAATCTATGATAAAAATCTTGATTAACCGAATTTATTTACTGAGTAGTTGTATCTATGTTTCCTTGTTGCTACTAATGATCTTGCAGGTAGCTTGAAAAAAAATGGATATTAACGCTTTGAGGTAAAATCCTTCCTTCTCTCGCTTTACTTTACATGTCCATGTTCTTAGTTTAGAACATTGAGGACAATGTCTAGTTTTAGTTGGGGGGAGTGAGTCATTGCATGCCTCATATCTTTTTGCTGTGCTTTAGTGTCATATACCTGCTTAACAACATGTAACTCAGTAAATTAAAATTTGCAAAAATTTTTAAATTTTAAATTTTTTTTTTAAAAGATAATAAAATGGTTCTTGTATTTCTCTCATAGTTAATGTAGTTAGTTATGATGCATTAGTGTTATTTTCTGTATGTTATTAGTATGTGATATACTATGGTAGTTTCTTTACTATCTTAGTTATAGTATGTTCTATGTTTTTTAATCTTCAAATACTTTGAGCACGTTGTGACAACCTTGTACTTAGCTAAAATGGATTAGTAAGCATAGTTTAAGTGTCTTGAAAGACTGTAGTGGAGACTAATAACCCAAATGAGCTTTTGTGCCATTCTTTTGTTTTTGAGGGTTTTATAAATTACTCTTACTTTTTGAAAAGCGTATTAATTCGTTGTAAGTCTCAATTTTCTTCATTTTGACTGATCACTAGAAGAGAACGTTCAGGATTTACCAACTTTAGAGCTCTTGAATTTACTGAAATGAATTATCCTATTAACTTAGAAGATGATTTAGGCCATCTTTTGACCGTACATGGATAATACAGCCTTGGCCTACCTCTATGCTATTCCTTTACTTCACCTCTTGAGCTTATCATAATCACCTTGTCTTCACAATCCTAAAGTCTATACCAAACTCCAAATTAGGAGTTCAAGCATCAGTTCTTTATTTAGGAGTGATTGGGATGCGTTATCTTGACAAAAAGTTTGGTAGTGTGAATAAGGGAAAGTTGGCAAAGAAAAAAAAGCATGAAAAGAAAAAAGAAAAAAAAGAAAAAAATAAAAGAAAAAAAAGAAGCATGAGAAGAAAAAGAAAAAAAAAATGCCGATGGTTGTTACAAAAGAAAAAAAAAAAGGAATGAAAAGAAGAGTGTGAAAAAAAATAAATAAAAGAAAAGAAGAAGAGAGAGATTGGAGATGTGGGAAGTTTGAAAAGTTATAGTAGACATTCCAATCACATCCTTTGACCCAATTGAATATCACGAGCCTTTTTTCTTCTTAATCTAACACCTCTTTTTCAAAGTCCTGATGATTTTAAGTAAATTGGATTTGAAGTTAAGGTAATGAGAGAGTTATCCACGGTATCTCGCTCTTCTAGTGAAAGGTATCCTTTCATGAGACTTTATGCACTAAAATGTCCTTTTTTCTATTTAGATATGAGAAGCATTGGATTCCATTTATATTTACTCTTTATAGCTTCCATATCATGAGTGATAATTATTACACCCAATTCGGAGTGATTTTATCTTGAGAGTGTAATCCCGGTGAGAGTTGAGTCAAAATGAACGTCTTGATAGTGTCTTAGGTTATGCAAGCTTTGAAATTAAAGTTTTGTATTTTGGTTGTCCATTCACACACACACTTGAAGATTAATAGGTATGGAATATTCTAATGACTTTGATAGTAGATTAACTGTAATGTGTATGTTGCATTGCTATGGCATACTAGAGAGTTTCATCAGATTGTTGAGCTTAACTACATTGCTAAATGAGAGGAAAAATTTCTTGAAAACATTTAAACTAGAACCATTACTATAAACATGAATTTTGTGGGTAGATTCACTGCAAACCCTCACGAGACAACACTCGTCCACTAGGGGTAACCTGGAGGTTTAAAGGCTTGTTGCATACGCTAAATGCAATCGCGATTCCTGCGAAAGTGATTTAGGATTTTTACTTTCTTTTGTTTTTAATTTTTAGAGTTAAATAAACATTGCTGTAGTTCGCTTCATTGCTAGGGACTAGCAACGAGCTAGTTGGGGGGTGTGATTAGAGGTGAAAAGTGCATGTTTATAGTGTATTACACGGTCCTTTATGCATACTTTTATCCCCAAGTCCCTAGATTTAGATGCATATCAATGATTAAGTGTTTTCTATGATGTTGAGACTCAAACATGTGTTTTTACACTATTTTACAGGTCATGGAAAGCAAACATTGCATAGAAAGTGATTCTGGTGAAGAGAACAACAGAAGCAGCTTAGAAAACGCCAATTTTGACAATGATGACTTCAGATTTGGAAGATTTTTCCAGAGATATAAAATGTAGATCTTTGAGTTACGGTCGCGTGGCCGTAAACGGGAGGTCAATCCGAGGTCCGAGTGAAAAATTATGGCCATTCTCCCATCGGTGTGCAGTGCTGTCAAAATCAGAGAAGTTCAAGCGATTGAAGAGAGTTCAATCGATCGAACCTTCGATCGATCGAACTAAGCTCGATCGATCGAACCTTATTTTCACCCAAAAGTTGCGTAAACTCTGTGGGAACCCTATAAATACGTCGTTTTGACGCCAGACGAGAGGAGGACGCTCCAGAACGCGAAAAACAGCAGTTTAGGGTAGTTTTAGGGTTAGATTAGGAGTAGTTTAGGTTAGATTAATCTTCTTCTTCCTCCTTTTCCATTGTAGATTGAAGATTCAAGTTTGTTTCAAGTTTATTCAGATTATATTCAGATTATTTACAGGTTTTTTCTTTCCAATCTATGTTCTTTGATTGTTTACTAGTTTAGATGTTGATGATTGCTTTGTTTTGCTATTTCTGTATTACTTTTATTATGTTTCTGTAGTTTAGACGTTGGGAATATGTGATGAAACATTGATTCCCAGCCTCTGCCATGCAACCTTTAGAAACCCTGGGCTCGATCGATCGAAGGTATTTCGATCGATCGAACCAGAGCAATAGTCAAGCGATCGAAGGCATTTCGATCGATTGAAGGATTGCTGTCCGATCGATCGAGAGCGCTTCGATCGATCGAACATGTTAATTCCTGAGATGATTCTTTTAAGTATTCCATGACTTTCTGTTTTAGAAATCTGTCATCAAATTGTCCCAATAAGCTCAGTTTGTCACAACAGTTTTTAGAACTTAAAGCCTTAAGGCCTTTTCTTCAATGACTTTTGAAAACCACTTTGAATGCTAACACCATTTAGAGTGCAAGTAATTACCATTATTTTAAACCGTCTTTCATGTATTTTAACTCACTTGTGATGATATAGTCCTGGGCATGAAAGGGCTATTGATTCTATATCTTTAGAAAAATACGGAATACTGAAGAGGAATGAACTCCATCGAACGTTAATGAGTATGCATGGTAGATGGTTAGGATTAATGTGGATTCTCGTATTTCCAACACCTTTAGTTTATTTATTTAATTATTATGTTTCCTTATGTTTAGTTTATTATTTAGTTTAATTTAATTCAGTAGGATTCATTAGAACCTCCAATCATTCATTCTTATTTTCTTTTTCTTTAGGTTATAACTTAGTATACATTCTTCCTATTCCTTCCCTGTGGGATCGACCTTGACTTATCCAGTATTACTTGCACGATCACCTACACTTGGGTGTTGCACAAGAGTGCACAACTATTTAGTCGTGTCAGAGATCATCGACGGAGAAGGCTGGGGCTTTGCCAGTTAAAGAAGAACTCGTGTTGAAGCCATTCAGTTCCCGCTGGGAATTTTATTATCTATCTTCTATTATGTTGTTGTTGTCAGTCGTTTGGCCCTAGACATATGTTTCTTTTATTTTGGATGACTATATTATTTAAGTATGTAAAATGGAGATTGTAAGACTCTAATGTTGGTTTTGTTAAAGTAAGAATATTTGCGCTGCTGTTATTGCTCTTGTATTTTATTTAAGTTGGTGTTTGGATAATCATGCAATTTGTAACTTGTTACGAGCCTACCGGTCCAATAAGGAAGCTTACTTTGCTTAATTATCGCAACGCCGGGGAGTGATAGGGATTGTTTGGTATCAGAGCACTTGGTTTAGTTGTGCTCGTGATTGTCTTACGTTAAGCTATGAACCATAAGATTACCTCGCTAGAATGAGACTAAGGTAGTTGAAACGCCGATTTGATGAATGCTTCTGGAGCTTCTTTACGACTTAAGTTGCGAACCACGACTTTTATTGTTCTTTTCTTTTATCATTCGCATGTCGTCGCATTTAGCATTTCGTCTCTTGGCATTCCATATGCGATTGCATCTCATGCTAATAAATAGTATGTTGTATATAATTATATTTGATTTTGGGTAGTGAACACCTCTGGACTATCTTCTAAAGGCGGTAGTCTACTCTGAGAAATAAATGTGTCAATATGGATACTTGTGCACAGAGTCAAGATGGTTAGAGTGACTCGCAACAACCATGATGGAGCCGGACTATCTGAATCGGTACCCAATGTATTATACCCATGGGAGTTTTTCATAGATTTCTCTGAAGGTTGGAGCACATTGGCGATCAGCAAGGTGTGCATCATTATCCATCGCCACCTCTGCCACCTCTACTGAGACCTACCAGAAACAACTTGTTGGAGAGAATCAGAGGCTTACGCCCAGAGAAGTTTGATGGCATGTCAGGAGGATTGAAAGTTGAACAGTGGATTAGGGAGATAGAATCGTATTTCAAGGCTTTGGTTTGCTCAGATGTCCGATAAGAAGAGGTTTGCGGAATTTTAGCTCACTTATTCTGTCACAGAATGGTGGGAAGCTTAGTAAGCTGCTTTAAGAGAAGATGCTATTAGACGCTTGAGGTGGGAAGAGTTCAAGACTATGGTTCTTTGGAAATACTTTCCTACGTCCGAGAGAGATAAGAAGGAGAAAGAATTTATGGATTTGGTCCAAGGAACCAAGACTGTTTAGGAGTATGCAGTCGCATTTGAAAGGTTATCTGATTTTGGTCCACACCTGGTAGATTCTCTGGAGAAGAAGAACAAGACATATCTTCGTGGACGTGGAATGACTATTTAAGGCCATGCTATGAGTTTTGTGATGCAACCATTTGAGAACCTGGTGGAGTTAGATTCTAATTTAGAGACGATATATGGGAGCCAATAGTAGAAGCAGTTTCCATTTAAGGCAGCCAGTCACCACAATCGTGGCCACCCTAACTTGCACCGTAATGTTAGAATAAAGAGAGGATGGAACGGTTCGAGAGGACAAGCGCCTAACCCTTAACCCATATAAGCTCAACTGCCTGGCATAGTACCTGCATTAGGAGCACCGATACAAGGTTTCAACCTGGTGTATGCTTTAATTGTGGGATTCTAGACATTTGCCAAGGGATTGCGCAGCACCTAGGAGTAACAAGTGACAAGACATTATTTGTTTCTTCTATGGCAAGAAGGGCAATGTTAGTAGAGATTACCTTCTCTGGTAGCGAGCAGAGATTGAACCAGTAGCCCTGGTCAATCATACGCGTGTCAATGCTATTATTCTAGGAGGAGCAAGATTCGATGCCGTTGAAAAGCAAAACCTCGAAGTTATGCTTACCCGTTACAATAGTCGTGCATCAGTCTTATTTAATACCGGAGCCACGAATTCATTTATAGCACACCGAGCTATACAGGAATTAGGTTTAGGACCTTAGAACCTCGACGTAGCTTTGAATGCGGCTTAACCCTTGGGAGTCACTATAAAATTAGGAAAAGTGTGTAATGGGTGTGTGCTAATTTTAGACGATCGAGAGTTACCTATAGATTTGATTGTGTTGTCGATGAAAGAGTTCGATGTAATCTTGGGAATTGACTGGTTAACAAGGTTTAGTGCCAAATTGGACTGCGTTAGTAAGAGGATTTCCTTTGCATTACCAGGAACACATTCGTTCATTTTTTAGTGTAATTCGTTGAGCGATATGTTTCTTATAACCCGTTTGTCTGCGATAGAAGGCACCAACACAGAAACTACAGCTGCTCAGATTCTAGTAGTACAAGAGTTTGAGGACGTATTCTGAGACATCTTTGATTTACACTCGAAGCGAAATATTGACATCGGCATTCAGTTAATGCCAGGAATAGCACCAATATCAAAGATCCCGTATCGTATGAAACCGACCGAGATGCAAGTGTTGAGTAAGCATATTTAAGAGATGGAAAAACTTTGATTCATTCAACCTAGCACTTCGCTGCATAGAGAACTAATGTTGTTTGTTAAGAAAAAGGATAGATTAATGCAACTCTGCATAGACTACAGGGAGTTGAGTAAGGTTTTGGTTAAGAACAAGTACCCACTACCCCAGATAGATGATCTGTTTGATCAATTGCAAGGTGCTACAATGTTTTTAAAGATTGATCTGCAATCAGGGTATGATTACTTACTTATTCGAGAAGAAGACGTACTAAAGATGGCTTTTTACTCGAGGTATGGGCATTATGAGTTCTTGGTTATGCCTTTTGGTTTGACCAATGCCCCAGTGGTGTTTATGGATTTGATGAAGTGGGTATTCAGACCCTATCTAGATCAGTTTGTTATTATCTTTATCAATGACATCTTAATCTACTCGAAGACAATGGAGAAGCACGAACAACATTTGAAGATTGCCTTATAGACCCTTAGAGACAACTGGCTTGTCACCAAGTTTAGCAAAATGCAAATTTTGGCTCAAGGAAGTCAAATTCTTGGGACATGTTTCTCGAGAAGGAATCTCAGTGGATTCTACAAAGACCAATGCAGTGATGAATTGGAGCCAACCTAGAAATGCTTTAGAGATTAGAAGTTTTCTTAGGTTAGCTAGGTATTATCATCAGTTTGTGGAAGGATTTTTGAAGATTGCAGCCCTACTCACTAGTTTGACGAAGAAGGAGACCAAGTTTGAATGGCAAGATAAGAATGAACACACTTTTCAGGAGTTAAATGAGAAATTGACTTCTATGCCAGTACTAGCTATTCTGAAAAGTGAAAAAAGATTTGTTATCTATAGCGATGCTTCATATCAAGGTTTAGGGTGTATTCTCATGTAAGACAGAAGAGTGATTGCTTATGGATCTAGGCAATTGAAGCTGCACGAGAAGAACTACTCGGCACATGATGTGGAGTTGACAGCCATTATGTTCGCACTCAAGATATGGAGACACTATCTATTTGGAGAGAAGTTCAAAATATTAATCTCGCTAAAGGAGCTTAACATGAGGCAGAGATATTGGATGGAGTTACTGAAAGATTATGACTTCACATTGCCCTGGTAAGGAAAATGTAGTCGCAGACGCTTTGCCTAAAGCCTCATAGAATTGTTACTTTGCTTATTATTGGAGAGTGGCAAGCTCTTGAGACAATGGCAGAGTTTGGAGTTCAACCTATTGAAGCAGAAGAAGGGAGAATATTTGGATGTTTGGTAGTTCAAGCTATATCATTGAATAAATCTTAGAGGCTCAATAGAAAGATGTGGAACTACGCCAGTGGTACAACAAGATGACAGTCAAGGCTCCAACCAATTGGAGTATTAGGAACGACGGTGGTTTCGGATTCAAGAACAAACTTATGATGCCAACCACAGATGATCACAGGAAGAATATTTTAGAAGAAGCACACAGATCGAGATTAATTGTACATCCTAGGGGGATGAAGATGTAGAAATATCTGAAGAGGACTTTCTGGTAGGAAGGCATGAAAAAGGAAGTGGCCAAGTGTGTTTTAGAATGCTTGTCTTGCCAACAAGTTAAGGCAGAACACCGGAAGCCTATGTGACTTTTGTAGCCATTGCCGATTCCTCAGTGGAAGTTGGAACACATCACAATGGATTTCGTGATAGGGTTTTCTCGATCTCAGTAGAACCATGATTCCATTTTGTGATTGTGGATAGTCTCACTAAGCTAGTTCATTTCATCGCTTACAATATGACTTTATTCAGTGGAAAAATTGATCCAATTATATCTGCAACAGATTATGCATCTGCAAGGTGTGCCAGTCACCATCGTGTCAGACTACGATTTTGGATTCAGAGCAGAGTTTTCAGAAAGTCTTCAAACAGCTATGGGGACTTCGTTGAGACTGAGTTTTGCTTTTCATCCATAAACCAATGGGCAGACAAAGCAAACGAACCAAGTAATTTAAGATATGCTCTGAGCTTACGTGCTAGACTTCGAAAGCTCGTGGGAAACTCATTTATCACTGATAAAGTTTGCCTATAATAACAGCTACCATTTATGTATAGGAATGGCACCTTCGAAGCATTGTATGGAGGACCTTGCAGATCACTGTTATGTTGGGCAGAAGTTGGAAATAGTAAGCTTCTAGGCCCAGTTTTGGTTTGGGAAACCAACGAAAAGATTGATATTGCTAGAGAAAAAATGAAGGCAGCACAAGATAGACATAAGAGCTACGCAAACTTGTACCACAAAGACAAGGAATTCAGTGTGGGAGACCATGTCTCGCTCAAAGTATCTCCGATGGTGTGGTGAGGTTTGGATAGAAGAGAGGGAAGTTGTCGCCTCGCTACATTGGACTGTTTGAGATCTTAGAGTGCGTGGGCAAAGTTGCCTATAGACTAGCATTGCCACCGAAGATGTGGGGAGTCCATAATGTATTTCATGTCAGTATGCTAAAGGAGTATCCCCCGAGCGCTATGTCATATGTGATCAATTTCAAAGACATAGAAGTGAATGACAACACATTCTATCAAGAAAGACCTGTGCAGATTTTGAACAGAGAAATCAAGAAGTTGAGGAACAAGGAGATCCCTTTGGTGAAGGTTATGTGGAATCACCACAATGTAGAGGAAGCTTCATGGGAGTTGGAATCTGAGATGCGTATCAAGTATCCGAAGTTATTTGGCTCGAGTTATCTTAGATTTCAGGTAAGAAATCCTTTTATAAATGGTGGAGAGGTGTAACACCCATAATTTCCATTATCTGTAATTTAATTTTTGAATAATTGTTATTACTATCTTCTATATGTATATAAATCAGATTTGAGTGTGCTTGGCATCCTCTATGTGTTCACACAATTCATATCATAAATCCTTTTTAAACAAAACAAGAGTTTGCTTATTTAACAAACCCGAGTGCTGAAGAAGAGCGAGCGCTCGAGCTAAAAATAGTGTAAAAAGACAATTTTGTCCCTGGGGTCCTAAAATTCTATAAATACACAGCCATTCTATGCATTTTCGTGAGAAAAATAGAGAGCTATAGTAGAGAGGGTTGTATGGGAGAGTTCTTGCTAGTTTATACACAAACACACATATCTTCACTTGCCTGTCATCATCCAAGCCTTTGATCATCATCCTAGTTGCATACTTGGGGTTCTCTCAAGTTCAATGAAGTTGTAGAACTAAATGCTTGAAGTTTACTTGGAGTAATTGGAGTTCTAGCTTAAGAAGCTCATCATTCTCAACATATTTCATCATCCATATCATTTTGGTTGCTTTGTGAGTGTTACAACTCACATACACTATGTCTATGTACATGTATAATATGTAAATGTTGGTTACATGTGCTTGATTTAACAAGACTTAGTCCTAGATCATCATAATCTTCATCTTTTTTCTGAAGTTACATAAATTTCATGATGTATTTGGTTTTGATCACTTTTTGATCAGTATAATTCATGTATTATGTGTATATGATCATGTATTAACTGTTTTGTAAGTTACATGTGTGGTTTGATTAGAGTTTTCAAAGTTTTATTCAAAAAATTGAAGTTATTTATAAGAATAAAACAAACTGCTAAAAATTTGCAGAACCCGAGCGCTCGAGCTTGGAGTGCTCGAGTGGTCTGAGTGCTCAAGCTTGACAGTATTTTGATACTTCTTGTTTTCATCTTATATACGTTGCACTACGAATTTGGTTAGCTAAACCAAAAATTTTGGATGATCTATATGAACGTGCTTATTAGTTTTTGGGAGTTCTACTTTACACTTATGCTACATTACCATGCTTAATTTAGTAATCTGTGAATAAGATAAAGTTGGAAATAAACGATCAGTTTAAGTTTTAGATGTTGATTCCTTATACTGTAATTCTACTTCTATAGATTATTGTTATGATCAGTTTATGACAATTAGTAGTAATGCATCGGGTCGAATCACTAATGATGTAATGAAGACTAATACGCGAATAATGTCCTAAAAAGGGATAACTCTGCTATTAGACATATGAGGCATGGTCACGTTGCATGGTTGTGTTGGAAAACCTTATTGGTTGTTCCATTTAATGTGGCATTTATGGTATGACCTTAATGGTTTTATGGTCAATTGTTGTGTGCTGTTATCTGTCGTGTTGCAGTTGTCTCATGTTTTGTGTTACAATTTGTGTGTCATTGGGTTAGGGCTAAATTGGGCTAAGTAAGAAATTAGGGGGCCAAATGTGGTCGTATTTCACATTTGAGGGTCAAGTATGGCCGTGTGGAAGACTACGAATGAGTTAGGGCCAATTGTGGGTTAAGCGAGAAATTAGAGGACAAACTGTGACTGTATTTTGCATTTAAGGGTCAAGTGTGGCCGTGTGGAAGAATGTGAATGTGTTAGGGATAATTGTGGGCTAAGCGAGAATGTTAAGGCTGAATTGGGCATGATGTGTTGTACGTTGTGTGTTGACGGAAGCTAATACCGTCGGTTCTGTGTTGCTTTGGTTATGGGTAAAAGCTAGTATTGCTGGTGTTGTGGGTAGAAGCTTTATGAGTTGTTGGCATGGTGAATTCTTGCGCGTTGTGATGCATTGTTGGGTTTGCATAATCGGGAAGAACACTGGGTTTTGGGTGAGAACTTGTGTAACATTGCGATAACTTTTTAGTGATAACATAAATGATGTATATGTTCAAATTGTGTGTGCTTTTTAGTATTTTGCTCAGCTTTCAGTTGATGGGCGTGTGGCCTTAGACATCTGCGTCCAGTCGCTTTAGTTCCAGGTGTTGGAGATACTATTCCGCAGGGAGGATACCATGAAGAGGAGATCGTATATGGTGTTGGGTAAAATTTCATGTGATTCAGTAAACAGAACATTTAAAATCCTGAGATGGAAATTCCTAGACATTCTCCTACACCATTGGATGGGATACTTTTTTATTGGCATTGGAAGCTCAAACTATGTGATTGAATTGGATTTAAACAATCTTATTTTTTTGAGACAGAGAAGGCTGGGGCTTTGCCAGTTGACGAAAAACTTGTGTTGAAGCCATTCGGTTCCTGCTGGGAATTTTATTATCTATCTTATATTATGTTGTTGTTGTTGTTGGCTGTTTGGCCCTAGACTTTTGTTTCTTTTATTTTAGATGACTGTATTATTTAAGTATGTATAATGGAGATTGTAAGACCCTAATGTTGGTTCCGCTAAACTTAGAACATTTCCATAGCTATTATTACTCTGATATTTTATTTAGGTTGGTGTTTGGACAATCATGTGATTTGTAACTTGTTTCGAGCCTACGGGTCTGATAAGGAAGCGTACTTCCCTTAATTATGGCAAAGCCGGGGCATGACACCATATCCCTAAAGGATTTAGGTTTCGAAAAACTTTAAATCATTGCACAATAGAAAATAGTTTCAAAAACATTATTAGTATGCCCGGATCTACTACTTATCGATTCCATAGATGCGTAGGGAGAGGGGACAAGAGTATTACCTTGTGGTCTTGAACCCAATTCTGAATTGTTCTTCTTCCTTTAGTGTGTAGCAACTTCCACTAGGTGATCTTCACCCTTATGTCTCCTATGAATGCTCTCGGAGGGACTAGGGTTGGTGGGAACCCAAATAGTGAGGATAAGAAGGCTAAGAAAACCGTAAAATAGTTTCTGCAGCTCTGTGGAATTTAAAATGAAGTTCAAAATTCTTCTAGACACAGCTGCCTTATTTATAGATTTCCGAACTAACTTTAAGCTTTTGATCTATTAAAACTCTTTGGATCGATCAAATTGAGCCAGAGTTCATTGAACCTTCAATCTATTGAAACAATTTCAATTGATTGGTTCATCGTCTTCATATGTCTTTCCAAGCATTCTGGCGAAGCTAAGAGTGGGACCTCCAAGGTTCTTTATTGTTGGCTCAGACCAGTTATTAATTCCCATGATCAAACTCTCTGATCATCGAATTAACCAACTAATAAGTTATTGTTAACTCCACTACAAAATGATTACTTCACTCTAACGCAAAAGAACAAATCCGAAGTGATATCTAGACTTGTATGGTGTACTATTGTCCCTCAACCATTATTATTCATAATTATATTCAGGTAGTCGGATAACTATTACTATCAACCTGAATGATGGTTACATCTTCAATTCCTTGAGTCCTATTGACCTCTCATGTTCACCAAACATGTTGATAACTACTTATTAACATGAGTGCAGTTCTCAGTAATCAACTTGGTGACATTTTTAAGGGAATGCTTACTCTTTATTAGAGGGTAGATTCTATCATGATAATATATATTAAAACCCTATGAAAACGACATACCTAAGATACCAGGTGTTGATCTTGGAAGACCTCACTGATTGGTAAGTCAAAGTAGTCATATCCATAGTCTGTGTCCATAATCATGTCAAGATTGAAAACACGTACCTTATACAAGTTATGAGTTCCTATCGACTGTTGACATTTTTATATGTCAATGGGAATATCATGGTCTGTCAATGCACTATAAGCACTAGCATATTAACTAAGAGTCACACTCTAGTGATTGAGATTCATCACTCCATCCAATGGTAATTAATACTACAACACTGTATACTTGATGAGATATCCACTCTTATCATCCACTGTCATAAGTTCTAAGTATCAAAGAAAAGTAATTCATATCTCTCTTGTATGTATCTTATTTGAATTACCTACTATGATACTTATAGATTACATCAATCATCTCATGACACATACATAAAGAAATGTAAGTATGATATCCATATATAAAATGTCAAATGTCAAATACATAAAGACTTGGATTGAGGGCACAATCCCAACAAATTCCCACTTGCACATAACCCACTACATCTAATACCTAATCAATCTAGATGACGATCAAAGACTTTCTGTGGAAAAACCTTTGAAAATAGATCCACAAGATTGTCAGCTGTGGCAATCTTGATAGTAATCACATCTCCACACTGGATTATATATATCTTGAATGAGATGATACTTCCTTTTTATGTGCTTTCCCTTTTCATGGTTCCTTGGCTTCATGGACTGGGCCACTGCCCCACTATTATCACAGTATAGTGTAATAGGTAACAACAATGCTAGTAACACTCCGAGTTCTATAAGGAACTTCTTGAGCCAAATAACTTATTTTGCATCTTCATAAGTAGCCACATACTTGGCTTGCATAGTTGAGTCTGTAATGTATTTTTGCTTAATTCTCCTCCAACTAACTACATCACCTCCGAGGATAAAGATATGTCCGGGTGTCGACTTCTTCAAATCTTTATCTGACATAAAGTCCGAGTCAGTGTATCCCACTGGAATCAAATCATTGCCACCATACATAAGCTTATAATCAAATCTTTAGTCCTTCTCAAGTAATTAAGAATGTGCTTGACGGTTGTCCAGTGCTCTAGACCTGGATTTGACTGAAACCTGCTGACCATGCCAACGGAAAAGCAGATATTTGGTGTAGTGAATAACATCGTATACATGAGACTTCCCATTCCCAAAGCATAGTGAACTCCTGCTATGCGATTCCTCTCCTCCCATACCGATCCTTAGAGAATGCTAAATCATGCCTGAAAGGTAAAAAACCTTTCTACGAATTATCCAAGGAAAATCTAGTTAGTACCTTTTCGATATAACTGGCTTGAGATAATCCCATTATCTTTTGCTTGCGATCTCAAAAGATCTTTATCCAAAGAATATAGCTCGTCTCTCCTAGATCCTTCGTATCGAAAGTACTAGCTAGCTAAACCTTGATTAATGACAATGCCCCTACATCATTCTCAATGAGTAGAATGTCATCAATATAAAGCACAAGAAAAGCCACCACCTTACCTTCACATTTCTTGTATACACAAGGTTCATCCAGATTTTGTATGAAACCAAACGACTTGACCGCTTGGTCAAATTGAATGTTCCAACTTTTGGATGCCTGCTTAAGCCCATAAATGGACTTTTGCAACTTGCATACAAAGTTACTCTTTTTTGCCAGCTATGAATCCTTCTGGTTGCTGCATATAGATGTCCTCCTCAAGATTACTATTTAAGAATGGAGTCTTGACGTCCATGTACCAGATCTCATAATCTAGGCATGCCACAATGGATAAGAGTATCCTGATGGATTTGAGCGTGGCTACCGGTGAGAAGGTTTCCTCATAATCAATGCAATGTCTGAGTGTATCCCTTCGCTACAATCCTTGCTTTAAAGGTCTTAATCCACTATATCATCTTTTCCTCTTGTAAACCCACTTATAACCAATGGCCTTAATATTGGCTGGAAGTTCGACAAGATCCCAGACTTGATTGGAATCCATAGATTCCAATTCAGCCTTCATTGCTTTAACCCAATGAGCTAAGTTAATATCAGCCATTGCCTCTTCGTATGTGGTAGGATCAAATTCAGATTCTATGGAGATAGCTTCAAAAACTTCTCCTAAGAATATGTATTTATCAAGCTGGTTGAACATCCTCCCACTACGACGAGGTACTGGTGCAAAAATGGATGAAGATATGATGTTTTCTTGTCTTAAATTGTTTCAATTGTTGGAGGAATAGAGGGCTCTTCATCTACTTCTCTCAGATCTATCATTTCTTTAGGTTTATGATTCATGATATAATCATCCTCTAAGAAAATAGCATTTGTACTGACAAACACTTTCTATTCTCTCGGATCATAAAAATACTATCCAGAAGTACCCTTTGAATACCCTACAAAGTAGCATACTTCCAATCGTGATTCTAATTTGCTCATCTTTCCTTTTAGCACATGCGTTGGACACCCCCATATCTGGAGATGTTGCAATGACGGCTTGCATCCAATCCACATCTCCCATGGTGTCTTAGGAACAGATTTACTTAGAACTAGATTTAGTATGTACAAAGCAGTTTCCAAAGCATAACCTTAAAGAAATAGTGGCAACTCCGACTAACTCATCATCAATCTAGTCATGTCTAAAAGAGTCCGGTTCCTTCTCTTTGCTACACCATTCTGCTATGGCGTACCGGGTGTAGTCAACTATGAAAAAATCCCATTCTATATGAGGTGATCAATAAACTCATTAGAGAGATACCCACTACCTCGATCAGATCAAATGGTCTTGATATGTGTGCCCAATTGTTTCTCCACTTCCGCCCTAAACTCTTTGAACTTTTAAAGGCTTCAGACTTGTGCTGCATGAGGTACGCATATCCATACCTAGAGTGGTCATTAGGAAATGTAATAAAATACTCATAACCACCCCTAGCTCTAATATTTATTGGTCTACACACATCAGTATGAAATAATTCTAACAATACATTGGTCCTATTGCCCTTTATAGGAAAGGGCCTTTTGGTAATTTTACCTCTAAACATGATTCACAGACTTTCATTAGTTCGAGAACCAAATTGCCTAAGACTTCTTCTTTGACTAGTTTGCTAATCCTGTTTAGATTTATATGACCTAGCCTCATATGCCAAAGCCTTGTTAGATTAGTAAAAGGTCCCTTTCTTTTAGATGGTACAGTTACCACTGAGTTATTAAGTTCCATGTTAGAGTCTAGAAATAATTGGAGTAATCACATACAATCCATTTGACTTAATACCAGAACGCACAAAAGAACCATTTCTTTTGATCAACTTCAGTTCCAAAAGAGAATGCAAAATTTTAATTTAAAAGTTCTGAAATTGAAATTAAATTACGTCTCATTAAAGGGACGTAAAGTACATCTGATAAAACTAAAGTCTTAGTGTCTAGAAATTCTAAGACTACCACTCTTATAGAAACCGCAGAAATAGTTGTGCTAGAACCTAGAGTAAGCATGATGTCACCATCACTGTATTTCCTAGTTGATCTAAACCCCTACAATGAATTACAAATATGATTAGTCATACTAGAATCGATGTACCAAGTGTTTGAAGTATCCATTATAAAACTTACTTCAATAACATATGATTCAATCATACCATGAACTCTTGTAGCTAAGAGTTCTGAACAGTTCCTCTTCTCATGACCTTTGTCCCCACATTGGAAATACTTTCCATTACCTTAACCACCTGACTTCCCCTTCGTTTGCCCTTTCCCATAGATTTTGCAATTTTTGGGACTGGTCCAACACTTGGACCACCAGTGCCAGCGTTTTTTCTTTCCTTTCTAGCCTTTCGGAACAGATCTGGAGGAGGAAATGCTTTTCTTAATGTTCAAAATGCTACCCCCAGTGTTGATCACCCCTTCCACTGACTGAAGAGAGCTCATCAGTTCGCTCATAGAAAAATTCATTTGATTCATACTGTAATTGAGTTTAAATTTAGGGAATGATTGAGGCGAATTGAGATTCATATCAACTTGGGTCTATGCGTCAATGTTGGCACCTAGAGTCTCCAGTTCATTTAAATAACCAATCAGTTTTAAAACTTGCTCTCTGACTGGAGTTCCTTCCAACATTTTTGCACTTATGATCTTTTGCATGGCGATCTTGGTCTGCCATGCTTCCCAAACATTCCTTTGAAGGAAGTCATGATGGCACTAGCAGAATCATTCAATTTGTACTAGTGTTGCAACACACCATCCGTAGAGGATAGTATGTAACAACAAGCCATCGTATTCGATTTCTTCCACTTGTCAAACTCGCGTCTGGCAGTTGTCGAAGGATTTGCCACGGGTTCATTAGGGCATAGGGTAGTGAGGACATATATATGATCCTCCATAGTTAGAATGATATCCAAATTACATTTCCATTCAATGTAGTTGTTTCTAGTTAGTTTATTATGTATGAGTATGGTGCCAAGTGGACTAAATGTAGATCCAGACATTATGAATTCTGAAAAAGAAAAATAGACATTTTAATATGATTATCAAAATTAGACAATCCAAAATAAAAGAATCCTTAAAACACTTATATTGTAACAAAGTCGCTGAAATATCAAAATGAAAGAACAAAGCCTTCGTTGGTGGTCATTATTCGATCTTTTGATTAATCATGACTTGTCTGCTATGCAACTATTGCAAAACAAGTTACGTCTCCTGAGCCTATTTTATCTCTAAGTTTTTGAATAGTGCCCTATGTAGGATCCCTTAGCGATAGCTTAGCTAGTGTGTACCATTAACTAGGATCCAATCACAACCACCTCAAGTAGTGCCTCCGTGTGGTGGTCACCCTCTAACACGTCTGATTGATCCTATCCATAGGAAGTTTACATCTAGTAACCTATGAGTATTGTATCCTTCGTATGGAATGATCACCCATGGCTGGGTGACACAGAATACACCACTCATCTTATAGTGAATCGTTAATGGAAGATCGTTGGTGTTATAAATAAGACCCTCTCCCACTAGATTTGATAATTAAGGATTTGTCCTTGTGAAAAATTGTTTCCACTCATTTCCCATAGACATCCAATGTCTACTAATGAGTTAAAATGGTTTTTGATTTTTATTTTATAAACCTTCTTTAACGTTCATGCACGTATTAACAATATTGTAAAATACCAATCACAACCAAAGCACATAAAACAAAAACTAAAATTGAGAATAAAAGCATTCAAAAATGCCTCTATCTCCCATGACTCTATCTTCATAGATCCAACCACTTGGCTTGGTCACCTCCGACTCCATCTTCATGAACTCCGACTTGCTACTCCATCTTTATGGATTTCCTATTCTATTACAAAAAATCCTATGCTTCTTTTGAATCTTACAAATTTTTCTAGAAAGGAAATAGCAATGAATAAAAAAAATCGGCTAGGGAAACCGGTGCGACTTTCTTTTTTGCATGAATGAAGTCGCAGCGCCCTTTACCATGCTTTGAAACCAAATCAAAAATAAAGCAATCACCAATCACAAATTAAATACAAAACTTAAAATATCTTGGTGTCATGGAAGGTAGGGAACTAATCCTTGCAGCAAAAGGGTTAAACAATCACTCATCCACACATATATATAGCAAATATATAATTATTGAAACCTCTAATTGCTTCCCATATTTTGTAAACACTTCATGGAAGTAATTAGAACTTCAAAATAGCAGCTCTTATTCTCAGTCACCTTCGATCGATCGAAGTGAGTTTAATCGATCGAACTTGTTCAATCGATTGAACAAGAAAGGTCAAAGATTGCTTTGAAAATTTTTCCAGAATAATAAAATACTAAAGTAGATAATTTTTAAAGCTTTCTAAAATTGTGAAAAAAACATCTAGAGAGAAAACACTTTCGATCGATCGAAACAAGTTCGATCGATCGAACATTCAATCGAACGAAACGATTTCAATCGATCGAATTCACCAACTTTCAATCGATCAAAACTGCCATGCATCCAATGCAATCACAAATCTGTTTCCTAATGTGAATCTGCTATAGAAATAGGTCTGTGTTGATACAGTTTCAAAAAACAGTCCTAAAACATCATGCAAATCAAAACTAGTGTTCCAAAAATACATCTATAGATCCAAATAAACTTGGCTCTGATACCAATTGAAGGATTTAGGTTTCAAAAGACTTTAAATCATTGCACAGTGGAAAATAGTTTAAAAAACATTATTAGTACGCCCGGATCTACTACTTATCAATTCCATAGATGTGTAAGGAGAGGGGACAAGAGTATTACCTTGTGGTTTTGAACCCAATTTTGAATTTTTCTTCTTCCTTTAGTGTGCAGTAACTCCTACTAGGTGATCTTCAACCTCATGTCTCCTATGAATGCTCCTGGAGGGACTAGAGTTGGTGGGAACACAAATAGTGAGGATAAGAAGGCTATGGAAACTCTAAAATAGTTTTTGTAGCTCTTTGCAATTTAAAATGAAGTTCGAACTTATTCTAGACCCAGCTGCCCTATTTATAGATTTCTAAACTGACTTTAAGCTTTCGATCGATCGAATCTCTTTTGATCGATCAAAACAAGTTCGATTGATCGAGCTGAACCAGAGTTCAATCGATCGAACCTTCAATTAATTGAAACTATTTCAATTGATTGGTTCATTATTTTCATATGTCATTCCAAGTATTTTGGCATAGCTAAGAGTGGGACTTCCTAGGTTCTTTATTGTTGGCTCAAACCAGTTGTTAATTCCCATCATCAAATTCTTTGATCAGCAAATTAACCAACTATCAATTAATGTTAACTTCACTATAAAAAGATAACTGCACTCCAACGAAAAAGGACAAATCTAAAGTGATAGCTAGACTTGTTTAGTATACTAATGTCCCTCTATCGCTAGCATTCATAATCATAGGTAGTCGGACAACTATTACTGTCAACCTGAATGATGATTACATCTTCCATTTCTTGAGTTCCATTCACCTCTCATGATTACCAAACATGTTGATAACTGCTTATCAATAACAGTGCAGTTCTCATTACTCAGCTTGGTGACATTCTCATGGGGATGCTTACTCTTTATCAGATGGTAGATTATATCTTGACAGTATATGTTTACAACCCTATGACTATGACATACCCAAGATACCCAGGTGTTGATCTTGCAAGACCTCAGTGGTTGGTAAGTCAAAGCAGTCATATCCACAGTTTGTGTCCATAATCATCTGAAGATTGAGAACATGTACCTATACAAGTTATAAGTTTCTTTCGACTATTGACAGTTTTATATGTTAATAGGAATCTCATGGTCCGTCAATGCACTATAAGAACTAGCATAATAACTAAGAGTCACTCTAGTGATTGCGATCCATCACTCCATCCAATGGTAGTTAATAATGGTACAGTGTATACTGATGAGATATCCAGTCTCATCACCCACTGTGACAAGTTCTAAGTATCAAAGAATAGCAATTCAGATCTCTCTTATATGTATCTTATACATACATGAATTACCTACTATGTAACTTATGGACTACATCAATCATGTCATGACACATACATACAAAAATGGTGGGTTTTTCCCCTATCTCCTTTCTCTCCCCCCTTTCTCCGTTCTCTCCCCTTTCTAATTTAGATCTAACTTTTCATTTTGGAGCCCGATGGTTTACTTACTCAAAATTCTTTTTATTTTTTATTTTTTATTTTTTATTTTTTTTGAGCCAATTTTGTAACGGATATAAGCGTTACATATTTAAATACACCTGTTACATAAATTAACCAACAAAAATAGTGGTCATTAGTAATGTTTTTTCAGAATTTGTAATGGATATATCCGTTACAAATTCGTAACGGGTATTCCCGTTACAAATCAGAAAACTAGTCCGTTACAAATTTGCCCATATGGTGTAGTGCATTTATACTTGACCCCTATTACTCTAAACCACCCTTTCAATCTGTGTATATGTCATATACGTATGTATATGTGTTGTATATTCTGTGCAATTAGAAAATCTGAAAAAACAAATTTGTTTGTTGAGTATAGGAGATGGTACTTGGCCTCCAAGTAGTTAAGTTTCTTTATATACGACATACAAACCACCATTATGGGGATCTTTTATAAGCAGAAATTCAGAAAGAAAGAGAGAGTTTTATACGAGAAATTATAGAGAGTTTTAGAGAGAGACAGAGTTCATCTCCGTAGCTTGAAGCTCAAGTGGGTTTGCTTATTTGATTTACTTTCTCAACAATTACTCCAATCTTTTATCAGAGTGAGTATTTTAAACTCACTTTGAATGCAAATTATACTGTAGTTACTGTTTGTATTGGTTTAATCTTGATTTGTCATTGTTGATTTTGCTCATGGAATTCAAAGCTTGGAAGTTATGATTTTTCAAACTTAATTAAAGTTAATTTTGTTAGATAATAATGGAAGTTTACAGTCCCTAGAAGCCATGTTTAAATTATTAGAGCCTAGTTCATTCATATGAGAAAGTGTATTAGAAATAAAGTTTCGTCACCTCTCGATTTTTTGTGAAATCCGAAAGCTACGTTTCAATTCGTGTTAAATCGATTTCATAGTCGCAATCCTTGCAAAAAACAAAGAGAACCTCGTTTTATATGGCTTGGTTACATTCGAATTTTAAAATGGGTCAAAATAGGGCTTAGAAACTGAAACAGGGGAGAAAAATGAAGAAGATGAAGCTTCTGCACTAGCTCGCGCGAGCAGCCCGCGCGCGCAACTTGTGTAAATTCTGACAGTTTGGAATTTTTAAAAGAAAATCGAAAAATAAGCATATCGCTCAAATGACCCATCCTGCGAGCGACGTGGCCTTTTCTGGGTTTTGTCTATTTTCTTATAAGAAACTATTTGGAAGAAGTTTTAAGGGCTTTTAAAATACTCTTCGGGAATTATACTAAAACAGAATCCTGTAAGTATGATATCCATATATAAAATGTTAAATATCAAATACAGAAAGATCGGGTTTGAGGGAACAATCCCAACAAACCCTTAGTGTCTTATCGGTTTTCTCGTTCCAGTCTTGGACTAAGGTGACATTCCATTAGCCTCTATCGGACTAAGGCGCTTACCATATGTGTTAGAACTTATTAGTTGTTACTGTTTTATTTTATTTTTCCTTATAAGGGTACATCTGTAATTGTCTTTCTAGACTCATGTAAATAATATACAGAATGCTCATTTGTCTTCTATGATTTTGCCCTAATTTATTCTACATTATATCAGAGCCTCCCTAAGAGAGGAATCACCACTGGACCACAAATCCACCACCACCAAAGCCACAATCCCTACATCCAGCCCTGCCGAACAACACCAACCCTAAACCGCAGCCTCATATGAACCCTTACTCCTAGCCGCAGCCCCCCAACCACTTTTAGATCAATCTGCAGCCTACCCATGCTCTCTAGCCCTAGCCGACACCAACCTGTAGCCCTCTAACCTATGCTGCAGCCTCCCTATGCCTTCTAACCTAGACGATACCATACCATTGCCGTCTGACCTGCGTCGTAAGCCATATTAGCGCTCAGCCACTTTCAAATCCTCTATGCTCACTAGCCGACATCCACTACACAAAGTTCTTATAATTTAGTTGCTTTAATTGACGTTAATCACCACCGGTTGGTTTCTGGTCGATCTATGGACATTTAATCAGTAGATTGCTACTTAAGCATCCTCTATGGTGTTCTAATTTCTAATCATGTGCTACGTATCTATTGGTACTAGTTTTTTTTTCCTATTTAGTTTGTTGAGGGCATTTTTTTATGTGTTGATTAACGATGATGGATCCAGCGAAATCCAACTTGAATACACCATTGCCTAAGGGTGAACATGTTATTATTGCTCCCTTCGATAGCCCGAACGTTAAACTCTCTACATCCTTTTTTAATTGCCAAAACTACCTACTATGGTATGGATCTATGATCATGTCCATAAAGGGCAGAGGAAAAATGGGGTATATTAATTAAAAAATTTAAGCACCTAGCATCGAGGATGCCTCATAGGACAAGTGGGAAATAGAGAACTCCACTGTCATGACTTGGCTTTGGCACTCCATGGTTCCTAAAATTGTTGAAGGTTTTTTTGACATGGTGACTAACCAAGATATTTGTGACACCATGGCCAACACTTACTCCCGCAAGGGAAATTCAATACAAATTTTTGAGCTACGGTGATTGATTAGGAGATCTTAACATGGAGAGCAGAGTGGTCTTCAGTATTTAACATCTCCATCCACCAGTTGGAAACGGTTGGATCATCTTTTGGACTATGAACCTATTTGCCCTGCTAATTTTGTGGCTTATAATAAAATTGTTGTGGAGGAGATGATTTTTAAGTTCCTAGAGGGGCTTCATCCTGATTTAGATTCAGTTTGCAGTCGGGTTCTGGGAACGGAACCACTACCATCATTTCAGGAGGCCTTCGCCTATGTCCAGAATAAGGAAAGCCACCATTCTGTTATGCTTCAGCCTTCTTCTACACAATGATCTACTCTTATTTTGGCTTCTCATAAGGATGGGAACCATGGTCGTGACAATACTAGTGAGTCTGAAGATAGGTTTAAATAGTTTTGTGACTATTATAATACCAAATTTTACACCAGGGCCACATGCTATAAATTACATGGTTTTCCACCAGGTGGTAGGGGGCTCCAGAAGGTTGAGGGGGTTACTTTGGCCAGTTTGGGGACTGTGGAGGACGATTTAATGGTCGTAATACTAATTCCCATCACTCTATTATTATGGATCCTACAGCCCCGATTTCAGTTGACCAATCTCCATTCACTACTGCTCCAGCTATGTTCACAGCCTCTGAGGTAGAGGAGGCTCTCCGAAACTTGATGGCTCGTCGCACTTCCTCTACTACTGCCTCTACATCTACAAGTGTCTCTACTTCCTTTGTCCAGTCAGGTACATTCATCACCTCCTCAAGAGCACACTTGTCTCACTCCTCATTTCCCTAGATTATTGATTCTGGTGCTTCTGAGAACATATCTATTTATTTTGATATTTTTTCTAATTGTACACCGTGTTTATGAAGAGATAAAGTTCGTATTCCAAATGGTACTTTTTCATCTATTTCATAAAAGGGTATTATTCGTGCAACTCCAACCTTACCTCTTGCCTCTGTCATACATGTCCTAAATTTTCCATAATTTGTTGTATATCAGTCATCTTACACAAAATCTCAACTACAATGTAACATTTTTTTCCTTCTCATTGTTTTTTTAGGATCTCTCCATGGAGGTGATGATTGGCAGTGGTAGAGAAGAGAGTGGACTTTATTTATTGGATGCTAGAGGACCTTTAGCTTATCAGACGGTTGTTTTAGGAAATAAAGCTGAAGACATTTACCTTTGGCATAAGCATTTAGGACATCCTTCTTTTCATTTACTAAAGCATTTATTTCCTTTCTTTAGTCTTAAATAAACATGGTTCTGACTTTCTATGTGAAATATGTGAACTTAATAAACATCACTGAGCTTCTTTTGCTCTAAGTATTATTAATGTTCAATTCCATTTGCTTTAGTTCATTCTGATCTATGGGGTCCTTCGCGTGTTTTATCTTTGAAAGGTCATAGATGGTTTGTCATTTTTGTTGATGATTACTCCATACAACTTGGCTGTATCTAATGAAAGAAAAAAGGGAAGTATTTTCCATCTTTAAGCCTTTCATAAAATGGTGTGTAAACAATTTGGTACTAGCCTAAAGGTTTTAAGATTCAATCAAGCGTATGAGTACATAAACTTGGGTTTGGCCAATTACTTCTTTTCTAATTGGATTATTCATCATACATCTTTCAGTGACACCCCTCAACAAAATGGGGTGGCAGAGCACAAGAATCGTCATTTGCTTGATATTGCACGCTCCTTAATTTTTTTGATTAATGCACCTAAATCCCACTGGGGTGAAGTGACGTTAACTGCTGCTTATCTCATTAACCATCTCCCTACTCGCATTCTAAAAAAAAGGGAACCCATTGAAGTTCTTTCTTATATATCTCCATTGTTCTCTATTACCCCTCATATCTTTGGTTGTGTTTATTTTTTCCACAACCACTCTCCTTCTCGAGGACATCTGGAACCTCGATCAATTAAATGTGCCTTTTATAGGGGTATTCTCCTACCCAGAAATGTTACCATTTCTATCATCCTCCCTCTAGGAAATGGTTTGTCTCCATGGATGTTACTTTCCATGAGTCTTAGTCTTACATTCAGTCTTCGTCTAGTTTGAGTCACCTCTTCAAGGGGAGTAGTAGTATGAGGAAGAAGTGATACTCCCTGTCCTGGTTATGGAAAGGAGATGAAGTATTGAGAAAGAAAAAAGTAATGAGGGGGAAAATGAAGTTGAAAAGGAGAATGAAGTTGAAAATGAGAAGAAAAATGAAGGGAATCGTACTCCAATAAGAAAAGGGAAGGAGGAGTTGGTTTATTCAAATACATGGATTAAATCTAAGTGTAAAGAAACCACTCCCTCTACTCTTCCATTGATATCTCCTTCTCGTTTTGAGGACAAAGGTAATTCTGATTTTGATCTTGATATTTCTAATAATTTGTAGACACTTGTGCCTATTGAGTGTGATTCTGATCTTGATGACCCTATTGCAGTACATAAAGGTGTTAGGGCTTATACCCAACATCCTATTTCCAACTTTGTGTCTTATTCTCACTTGTCTCCTTCATATAAAGTATTTCTTTCAAAAATTACTTCTATGTCTATTCCTAATAATGTCCAGGATGCTCTTTTTGATCCCAAAGGGAATTTTGCAATGATCAAAGAGATGAAAACTTTTCATAAGAATGTTACTTGGGAATTGATGAGTTTACCTATGGCCAAAAGGACCGTAGGATGCAAGTGGGTGTATGCTATGAAGCATAGAGCAGGTGGTTCTGTTGAGAGGTACAAAGCCAGACTTGTTGCCAAAGGCTTCACACAAACATATGGGATTGATTATCAGGAGACTTTTGCTTTAGTTGCCATGATGAATTCTGTGAGGATTCTACTATCATTTGTAGCCAACTTTGGATGGCCTCTTCACCAATTTGATGTAAAGAATGCATTTCTTCACGGCAATCTTGATGAAGAAGTGTACATGGATAGTCCTCCTCATTTTGAGGACACTAACATTGAAGGGAAGGTGTGCTAACTCAAAAGGTCATTATATGGTTTGAAACAATTTCCCCAGGCATAGTTTGAGAGATTTACACAGGCAATGCTGAGGTATGACTTCAAACAGAGTCAAACTGATCATACATTATTCATTAAACACTCATCACAAGATAAGACTACTGCCTTGATTGTGTACGCTGATGATATTGTTCTAACTGGAGATGATCTAGAAGAGATGAAAAGGTTGAAAGTGTTTTTTTTCTAGTGAGTTTAAATTAAAAGATCTAGGAGCCCTTAAATATTTTTTGGGAATTGAAGTTTCTTGATCCAAGCATGGAATTTTTATTTCTCAGAGAAAGTATGTACTTGATCAGTTGGAAGAGACTGGAATGCTTGGGAGTTGAGCATGTAACACTCTAATGGATTTGAATAAAAAATTAAGTGATGACAGTAGTAGAGCAGAAGCAGACAAAGGGAGATATCAAAGACTTGTGGGAATGCTCATCTATCTTTTGCACACCCATCCAGACATTGCATTTTCTATCAGTGTTGAAGTGAGCTCTGAGGAAGGGTCTAGTTTTTGTGAGACATGACCACCTTAGGGTGGAAGCATATACCGATCCAGATTGGGCAAGTTCTGTGACTGATAGAAGGTCCACATTAGGCTATTTTACATTTGTGGGTGGCGACATTGTCACTTGGAGGAGTAAGAAGCAGAATGTGGTAGCTAGATCGAGTCTAGAGACTGAGTTAGAGTAATGGCTCAGGGAGTGTGTGAACTATTGTGGATCAAGTTACTGCTAACCGACTTGAGACTTGATCATAGTGAGACTATGAGACTATATTGTGATAACAAATTTGCAATTATCATCGCCCACAATCCAGTGCAACATGATTGGACTAAACATATGGAGATTGACAAGCAGTTTATCAAGGAAAAGATTAACAGTGTTGTGATTTGTACTCCATTTGTGAAAACTGAGGATCAACTTGTAGATATTCTCACAAAGGGAGTTGGAAGTAGACAATTTCATTTTGCTTTTAGCAAGCTAGGTTTGAGAGATATTTTGTACCAGCTTGAGGTGGAGTGTTAGAACTTGTTAGTTGTTGCTATTTTATTTTAGTTTTCCTTATAAGGGTACATATTTGTCTTTATAGACTCATATAAATAATATACAGAAGGCTCATTTGCCTTCTATGTTATTGCCCTAAATTATTCTACAATATGTATCCCTTAGTCTCTATCAGATCTCTCCTATCTCGATCATGGACTAAGATGATACCACCATTACACCCCTTAACCTCGGTCATGAACTAAAGTGACATATCCATTAGCCTCTATCATAGACTAAGGTGATATTTCTTTAGTCTCTATCAGACTAAGGTGATACAGGTATTTCACAATCACATCTATACTCATGAAGCTGACACGCAGTCCCAACTTTCTTGACATATAACCAAATCTCACACCTTGACTATCTCCACTTATCAGAATCCCACACCCAATCTTGTACAACCTACACGATTACATCTTACACTCGAACATGAACAACATTAGCCTTCCCAGCCAACAAACCCACTATCATGCATGTTGGCTTTATAATTCGATTAACAACATTATGATCTCATTATCCAATTTATTCTACTATTTTATACATTAAGTGCATTATTTAACGTGTGCATTATTCCGATACCGCAACAACAGTCAATGCATAATAGAAAAATAACTTTATAGCATATCATATATAACAATTTGAACATATAATAATATGTCATGTTCAATCAATTAAAAACCATTTCAATCGATAGAAGTTAAGTTCGATTGATTGAGCTCAATCGATTGAATCAACTGGCTCAGTTTCAATCGATTGAATCCTATTTAATCGCTTGACTGAGACCTACTCTCAATCAATTGAAGCCATTTCAATCAATTGAGAATCTGTCTTCTTCTCAAAACTGAAGTGGACCTTGTACATACGTTCACGGTCCATTCTTTCTTATATGCCCATGTATCTATGCTACTAAGTGAGTATAGGCACTCACCGTTAAAGTTTAGTGACGTTGGTGACGTTCGGGGTGGCCGCAGGTAGTGCTCGGGTCCACACTGAGCTCTCTCTCTCTCACTCTCTTTCTCCTTCTCTTTCTTCTCTGTCTCTCTTCTTTTCCTTCCTCTGCTCTTCTTCTACTTCTCCCAGAGAGGGTGTGTGTATATAGATATATATACATAGGTGTATATATATGTGTGTATGTAAAATCTTGCATGTCTCTCTCTCTCTCTAATAGTTCAACAAGCCCATGTTTATGTGTGTATATGATATATATAGCGGGAGAGAGGCAAAGCTCAGCCATAGAATATAAACATGGTGGCTAAGTTCAATCACTTTCAATCTATTGAAGTGGGTTCGATTGATTGAAATGGGTGTATGTCTTACATTCAGGTCAGTATAGTTTCCATTGATTGATATGGGTTCAATCTATTGAAAAGGCACACGTTCAAATCGATTGAGAAGAACATAAAGTCAATCGATTGAAAAGGCTATTACAGGAAATGTAAATACCAACATACTGAATCTCAGTTATATATACAAAAATACAAAAGTACAACGAAAGTAGTGTGTATTACATTATCCCCCTCTAAATAAAGATTTTTTCCCTGAAATCCGAACTGAGCGGTACTAAACAAATTTGGGTACTTTTCACGCATCTCCAACTCTAACTCCCAGGAAGCTTTTCCTTTGTCATGAAACTTCCACTGGACCTTCAGTATCGGAATTTCTTTATTCCTCAACCTCTTAACTCTTGATCTAAAATTTTCACTAGTCCTTTATTAAATGAGACAATACATTAACCTCAATGTCTTCAAAGTTGATCTCATGACTCGAATTGTGAGCACACTTCTTCAATATGCTAACGTGAATGACGTTGTGTACTCCTACATTATAGGCGGTAGTACGAGTTTGTAGGCAACCTTTCCTATATACTTGAGGATTTCAAAGGGTCTAATAAAATGCGGTGCTAGCTTTCTTCTCTTGTGTCCAAATTTGACAATTCTTTGCACCCGAGATACTTTAAGTAGCACATGATCTCCAACACTGAACTCTAAACTTATGCGGTATTTATCTGTATAACTCTTGTGTCTACTCTGCGCAGTTCGCATCCTTTCTTTCATAATCTGGATTTTTCATTAGGTTCCCAAACTAATTCTGGTCCAAGTAGTTGATTGTCTCCAACCTCTGCCTAACACAAAGGTGATCAGCACAGTCGTCCATAAAATGGCTCAAAGGGTACCATCCCTATACTCGAGTGGTGACTAATATTATATGCAAACTCAATCAATGGTAGACACGTCTTCCATTAGCTCTCAAAATCAGTAACACATGCTCAAAGCTTGTCCTCTATTACTCGGTTAACTCGTTCAGTCTGTCCATCAGTGTGCAGGTGTAAGGTAGTGTTCAAGCTTAGCGAAGTCCCCAAAGCTAACTGTAGACTTTTCTAGATCTCTGTAGTAAATCTCAAATCACTGTCAAATACGATCGAAACATGTATACCATGTACTTGCATGACTTGTGGTAAATACATCTGGCTTAAACGCTTGACTGGATATGACATACTATAGGCTATGAAATGTGCCAATTTGGTAAGTTAATCCATAACCACCCAAATACTGTCGTGGTGTTTCTGTGACATTGGAAAACCTACCATGAATTCCATAGTTATATATTCCTACTTCTTTTCAAGAACTGGTAACAGTTGTAGAAGTCCTAGAGACTTCTGATGTTTCGCCATCACTTGCTTAGACTTAAGACATTGAGACACGTGCTCAGTAGCTTCTTATTTCATCCATTCCCACCACAAGTTCCTCTTTAAATATTTGTACCTCTTGGCTAGATAGTCATCTGCGACTTGTGCACTTCATCTAATATGTTCTTTCTAAGATTATCTTCATCTAGCACACAAATTCTATCTCTACATCTAAGTGCTCCATCTGCACTAATGCTCCAATTCTGTGGCTCTTTCATTGCGACTTTTGCAAACCATTGCTGAAGTTCGACATTCCTCTTATGTACTTCAATAATGCAAATAATGAGGGTCATTTGTGCTACCATACATCCAAAGTGTCATCATTTACTTATGTCTGAGGCTTGAATACCAAATTTAGCCAACATTTCTAGCACTTGCCACTCTTTAACCATAAGAGAAGCTACTACCATCTTCTAAGGTTTCTGACTCAAGGCATCGGTAGCTACATTCATTTTTTCATGGTGGTATTGCAATATAAAATAATAGTCCTTCAATAATTCCATCCAACATCGTTGCCTCATGTTCAATTCTCTTTGAGAGAACAAGTATCTCAGACTCTTATGGTCAAAAAATAGATCAAACTTCTCACCGTAGAGGTGGTGCCTCTAAATCTTGAGTGCGAAGACTATTGAGGCTAGCTCGAGGTCAAGCGTCAAGTAATTTAACTCATGGGGTTTTAACTATTGCGATCTATGCATAATTACTTTTCTATCTTGCATCATAACATATCTGATCCTTGGTGTGATGCATCACTATAAATGGTGAAATGCTCACTGCTCTTAGGTATCACAAGCACTGGCACTATGGTAAATCTTTCTTACAATTCTTAGAATGCACATTCATGCTTGTTACACCATTCAAACTTCAAATCCTTCTTTTGTAATCCAGTAAAGGGGATTGCGATCTTGGAGAATCCTTCTAGAAATCTCTAATAGTATCCAACTAGACCAAGAAATATTCTGACTTCAGTTGCGGTGTATGTTCCATTCTAATCTAGAATTGCGGTCTTTAATGAGTCTATGATTATTCCATTTTGTGAGACAACATGCCTTAGAAATTTGACCTCCTTCAGATAAAACTCATACTTGCTCAACTTTACATATAATTGGTTATCTCAGAGGGTCTAATGTGTGATCTTGCATGCTCCTCATGTTCACACTCATTCCTCAAGTAGATCAGAATATCATCTTTGAACATAATAATGAATTGGTTCAAGTAGGGTTTAAATACTTTGTTCATTGGGTTCGTGAATACTGCTGGGACATTGGTTAATCCAAAAGACATGACCAAGAATTCAGAATGCCCGTCAATGCCCATACCTCCTCGTGAAAGCAGTTTTCGAAATATTTTCGGGTCGGACCAACAGTTTGAGATATCCAGAACGTAGATCAATCTTCGAGAAAGTTGTCGCTCCTTATAGCTGATCAAACAAATCATTGATTCTAGGGAATGGGTACTTATTTTTAATTATGACCTTGTTGAGTTCTCTTTAGTCGATACAAAGTCATTGGGTTTCGTCCTTCTTCTTCATGAATAGCATTGGAGCTCCCCAAGGTGACGTGCTAGGTAGAACAAACTTGAGATCTTCTAACACCTGAACTTATTTCTTTAGTTCTTGCATCTCTGTTGGTGCCATCCGATAAAAAGCCTTTGATAATGGTAAAGTGTCGGGCACTAGCTCGATACAAAAGTCAAACTCTTACTTAGGTAGAAATCCTAAAATGTTTCGAAACACATCCTTAAACTCGCGACTACAAGAATTTGTGCGATAGTGAGTTCCAAACTCTAGCTCTCGATAGCTACTAGATGGCTAGTAAGAAAAGCATTGCAAGAGGGGTTGCGTTGAAAATTAAAAGATTGACTTCCTGGTAGCGACAAGGTAATCATCTTATTTGCATAATCTAACATAGCACGATACTTAATAAGCCAATAAAATCCTAAGATGATGTCAAAATTCCTTCACTGACAAAATAATTAGATCTGGGGGAAGGATACTTTCCTCAAGGGTTACAGTACAATCTATGCACACTTTACCTAATCTCACGGTTACACCCAAAGGTGATACAACATTTAGGGCTACATCAAGCACCTGGGGTACTAAACCCAAAAGTTTAACAATCCTGATAGCAATAAATGAGTTTGAAGCACTAGTATCAAATAAAACTTTAACTTGACTGTTAAACAATGTCAGAGTACCTTCCATGTTATACTACTTGGCTTCATCGTATCCCGTATCCTCTAGGATGATCTAATTCAAACGAGTCTGCTAGATTAGGCCTTATGCAGCAGGGTCATTGTATCCTCTACAAGGTGCTCTGTAGTTCTTACTTATATGGCCACGTTTACCACAGTTATAGAAATGACTTTTGAGTGATTAGGGTTCTTGGGAGCTCGATAATCCTTAGCCAAATGACCAGGTTTTCCATAGTTGAATCATCCACTGGTATGGCCTCGAATGGCAGCAGGTTATAATTGTAGGGGACAATTTTCATTCCTACCATAGCCTTAAAAGTTTGATCTTGAGGATTCAGAGTCATCCATTGAAGTGGCAGCGAAAGACCTTGGTGATACTACCTATTCTTCTTCTCTAGAGTATCAATCATATGAAGGGAAAAATGGGACAACCATTCGAATTGTAGCTTATTGACAAGCGGGGGTATTTGTAAAATACAACCGTGCTAAAAGAAGAAAATACACTAATTTAGTTCACAATTTCCTCATATATCTGCAGTTTGGATTACAATGCCAGTTTCTACACATTATGATTAATCTATGATAAGTTGTGTGTTTTAGCTGTGATTTGTGCAGATTACTGTCTCTGTGTGAATAATTGAAGGAGTAGGGTAAAAGGAAGTGTTTAGCTTTAATGAAGATAACTCAAAGCTGAAAATTGAAGTTCGAGCAATCGAAGTCCTCTCAAGCGATCGAGATTTCGATCGATCTAAGATGTTTCAAGCGATCTAAGATTCCAGATGTTCGATCGATCGGGGGTTGTTCGATCGATCGAACATGCCTTTTATCAGAATACTCGCACGCAGCAAAAGACAGAGTTTTAACCCTAGCATTAGGATTCTACTATATAAACTCGTATTCTTTACGTCCTGGGGGACGCCCACACTTACTTTTTATCAGTTTTCATAGAGAGAGTAGAGATTTTTATTGTTTTATAGATTGTTCCTCAAGGTTTTACATTGTTAGCTTGGATTCTCTTTGGTTTAATACAAGTTCTTTGTTCCAGGTTACTTAGTTATTGTTTTATTTATATACTGCACTTAGTTAATTGTAGTTTAGTGTTTAATCTTATTGCTTTGCATGCTAGATACGTTAAAATCTCAAGTTTTCATAGTTTTAATGAAAAACTCACAACCAAACGACACCTTAATGAATCTTTACGTTAAGAACGCATCTGGGACACTCCAGACCATGTCTGAGTAGTCCAAGGCTGGGAGATCGCGATGAAAATGTGATTTCAAGCCTCTGTCATGCACCAGAATAATACCTGTGTTCGATTGATCGGAGTTATTTTGATCGATCGGTACATAGATATAGTCAATCGATCGAAGACATTTCGATCGATTGAGAGATGACGATTGTCGATCCATCGAAAGCGCGTCGATCGACCGAACTCTCAGATTCTTGAGAACATCCAATACAGTATTCCAAGACTTTCTGTTTTAAGGATTTGTTATCAAACTGTCCCCAAATGCTCAGTTTGTCGAAACAGTCTTCGAACTTAAGGCCTTAAGGCATTTTCTTTCAATACATTTTGCAAACCACCCTCAATGCTAACACCATTGTAGGTGAGAGTCTTAACTATTGAATTAAACCGCTTTCATGTATTTCAAACTTAATTGAGATGATATAGTCCCGGTCATGAAAGGGCTATTGAGTCTAGATCTTTAGAAAAGTACGGAATATTGTAGAAGATGTACTCCATTGAGCTTAATTGCAATTGCATGGTAGATGGTTAGGTCATAGTGGATTCACGTGATCCCAACACTTCATTTTTTTAAGAAAAACCGTTTTTAAAATCTCGCTTTAGTTAAATAGTTAATCGTTAGTTAATTTAATTTAGTTGCTTTTAATTTTAGTAGTTGTTAAGAGTAGAACTTTGTGTTCTACACTTCATTTAAAACATTGAATTTCCTTTTCTTTGAGAGTCTAATCTAGGTAACTTAATTCTCAACCTTCCTTGTGGGATCGACCTGGACTTAATCCAGTTTACTACTTGCACGATTACCTACACTTGGGTATAGCACACAAGCGCACACAAATTATTTCCGTTTCATGTTTTTGGCGCCGTTGCCGGGGAAGGCGACGAGTTAATACTTAGATTACCTCAATCTCTCTTCATATATTTCTGTTTTTAATTTCTTTTTCTTTTAGTTACTTAGGTAAAACACTCTCCTTAGGAACTCTCTTAGTTCATGTCCAACAATTCCATTGAAGGAATTTTCGAAAATCCACTCTACTTATCAGATTCCTCTAGTTCTGTTAACCCTGTAGCTACTCCTACTGAATCAATGGGTGATAATCAAAGTGAACATGGTGAGAATGTGGTTGCACCACTTGATGAGGCGCTACGACCTTTGTGCAATCTCATGCAACCAGAACACGCACCTACGCCCTCTTGCATTCTAATCCCACCACACGCTGGCGAATTTCAATTTCGCAATGGGATGATCCAACTTCTTCCCACCTTTCATGGGATGGAAAGTGAGAAGGCGTACTTACATGTCAAGGACTTCGAGGATGTTTGCAAAACATTCTCATAGAATTGTCCTGTGGACGTGACACGTCTAATGCTATTCCCTTTCACCTTGAAGGATAAAGCAAAGGTGTGGTTACTCACCTTAAAACCCAATTCAATCTTCACCTGGCAAGCGATGAATACTGCATTTCTAAAGAAATTTTATCCAACTCGCATGACCACTGACCTTCAATGCCAAATTAATTCCTATAAATAAAAGAGCAATGAAACCTTCACTCAAACATGGGAGCGTTTCAACGATTTGCTTCTCTCGTGCCCACACCATGGGTTTGAGAAATGGTGAACTATCAGCTTCTTTTATCATGGGTTGAATGGTGAAACGAAAAAGTTGGTGGAAACCATGAGTTCAGCCCCCTTTCTCCGTAAAAACACCAAAGAGGCTGAAGCCCATTTCGATTGGTTGGCTGAATACGCTCATGAATGGTCAAATTCTGATGATGTCTCACGCTCACAGATATCCTGTGTAGAAGAGAAAAGCCTATACCAACTAAACAGTGAAGATCACCTCATGACTAAATACGAAGAACTAGTAAAGAAAGTAGAGGAGTTAGGCATGAAAGGAGGAAGTTCGAGGCAGAATTTGCCTGAAGAACCAAGCGGCACATGCAATATGTTGGGACATACCACTCAATATTGTCCTAATGTGCCGTATTTTCAAGAAAAACTCCCCATGGAATTGAATGCCATGCAAGGGTATAGGGGGACAGGGAATTCCTATAACAACAATAATTTACAAAACAATAACAATCGATGGAATCACCCTGGTTTTGATTGGAAAAATGATGTTGGGACCCAAAATCAACATCATCAGCAACATCCCTACAATAATAACCAATATCAAGGGCAATACAATAGGTACTCCCAGCCGTACAGTCAAAATAGACCTAATAATTACAACCAAGTGCAACCCTCTAATAATCAACAGGCTAATGTGTATGTACCACCGCACAAAAAGGTGCAAGAGGAAGATTCTCTCTCTAACGTCAACTTAACACTACAATTAATTCAAATGATGAGTAAAATGTCTGCGACGTTAGACAGGATGGATGCTATTATAAAGTTTTATTTATATAAAAATTGCAATTTTTCTATTATGAGGATGCGTTTTTGGCTTACATGTCCTGTCATTGCACAGTTTGAGCTGAGACAGCGATCTCAGGCTCAAACTCAGGCCCAGGGAGAGTTTTCTTCATCCGTGCCTCTCCCGACTGTTCATGAGTTATTATTAGAGGAGAGGGAGGTTTGGATTAGACTCGAGGGCCGGGTGGACCACATGACGACACCGACTACCATTGATCCATCTACCACTTCTGAGGCCCCACCACCACATGCTGATCCTGCTGCACCATCATCTTCTGCGGCACCACCTTCTGCACCACCTCCAGTCGTGACTGAGAGTGACCCGGCGACAGCTCGTATTGTTGCTGAGGGTGGAGTTGAGGATACCCCCGATGCGCCGATAGAGATTTTATCAGATGTCGCAGATGATGTTTAGGTCTTGACTTTGAGAGTGTTTGGAGAGTTCTGTTGTATCTTTCTTTTTTCTATCTCTCTACTCTCTTCTTTTGCTCTTTAGCTTTTGGCTTATATGTGGATATTTGGTTTTGGTGGTTGGCTTCGTTTATTTACGTTTTATTATCACTACTCTATCATTTTCATTTTCTTATCTTTCCAGTGACGTTTTTGTTATTATTTATAGATCTTATGCTTGTTTTATCCATTTCGATCGATTGAGAGATGACGATTGTCGATCGATCGAAAGCGCGTAGATCGATCGAACTCTCAGAATCTTGAGAACATCCAATACAGTATTCCAAGACTTTCTGTTTTAAGGATTTGTTATCAAACTGTCCCCAAATGCTTAGTTTGTCGAAACAGTCTTCGAACTTAAGGCCTTAAGGCATTTTCTTTCAATACATTTTGCAAACCACCCTCAATGCTAACACCATTGTAGGTGAGAGTCTTAACTATTGAATTAAACCGCTTTCATGTATTTCAAACTTAATTGAGATGATATAGTCCCGGTCATGAAAGGGCTATTGAGTCTAGATCTTTAGAAAAGTACGGAATATTGTAGAAGATGTACTCCATTGAGCTTAATTGCAATTGCATGGTAGATGGTTAGGTCATAGTGGATTCGCGTGATCCCAACACTTCATTTTTTTAAGAAAAACCGTTTTTAAAATCTCGCTTTAGTTAAATAGTTAATCGTTAGTTAATTTAATTTAGTTGCTTTTAATTTTAGTAGTTGTTAAGAGTAGAACTTTGTGTTCTACACTTCATTTAAAACATTGAATTTCCTTTTCTTTTAGAGTCTAATCTAGGTAACTTAATTCTCAACCTTCCTTGTGGGATCGACCTGGACTTAATCCAGTTTACTACTTGCACGATTACCTACACTTGGGTATAGCACACAAGCGCACACAAATTATTTCCGTTTCATGTTTTTGGCGCCGTTGCCGGGGAAGGCGACGAGTTAATACTTAGATTACCTCAATCTCTCTTCATATATTTCTGTTTTTAATTTCTTTTTCTTTTAGTTACTTAGGTAAAACACTCTCCTTAGGAACTCTCTTAGTTCATGTCCAACAATTCCATTGAAGGAATTTTCGAAAATCCACTCTACTTATCAGATTCCTCTAGTTCTGTTAACCCTGTAGCTACTCCTACTGAATCAATGGGTGATAATCAAAGTGAACATGGTGAGAATATGGTTGCACCACTTGATGAGGCGCTACGACCTTTGTGCGATCTCATGCAACCAGAACACGCACCTACGCCCTCTTGCATTCTAATCCCACCACACGCTGGCGAATTTCAATTTCGCAATGGGATGATCCAACTTCTTCCCACCTTTCATGGGATGGAAAGTGAGAAGGCGTACTTACATGTCAAGGACTTCGAGGATGTTTGCAAAACATTCTCATAGAATTGTCCTGTGGACGTGACACGTCTAATGCTATTCCCTTTCACCTTGAAGGATAAAGCAAAGGTGTGGTTACTCACCTTAAAACCCAATTCAATCTTCACCTGGCAAGCGATGAATACTGCATTTCTAAAGAAATTTTATCCAACTCGCATGACCACTGACCTTCAATGCCAAATTAATTCCTATAAATAAAAGAGCAATGAAACCTTCACTCAAACATGGGAGCGTTTCAACGATTTGCTTCTCTCGTGCCCACACCATGGGTTTGAGAAATGGTGAACTATCAGCTTCTTTTATCATGGGTTGAATGGTGAAACGAAAAAGTTGGTGGAAACCATGAGTTCAGCCCCCTTTCTCCGTAAAAACACCAAAGAGGCTGAAGCCCATTTCGATTGGTTGGCTGAATACGCTCATGAATGGTCAAATTCTGATGATGTCTCACGCTCACAGATATCCTGTGTAGAAGAGAAAAGCCTATACCAACTAAACAGTGAAGATCACCTCATGACTAAATACGAAGAACTAGTAAAGAAAGTAGAGGAGTTAGGCATGAAAGGAGGAAGTTCGAGGTAGAATTTGCCTGAAGAACCATGCGGCACATGCAATATGTTGGGACATACCACTCAATATTGTCCTAATGTGCCGTATTTTCAAGAAAAACTCCCCATGGAATTGAATGCCATGCAAGGGTATAGGGGGACAGGGAATTCCTATAACAACAATAATTTACAAAACAATAACAATCGATGGAATCACCCTGGTTTTGATTGGAAAAATGATGTTGGGACCCAAAATCAACATCATCAGCAACATCCCTACAATAATAACCAATATCAAGGGCAATACAATAGGTACTCCCAGCCGTACAGTCAAAATAGACCTAATAATTACAACCAAGTGCAACCCTCTAATAATCAACAGGCTAATGTGTACGTACCACCGCACAAAAAGGTGCAAGAGGAAGATTCTCTCTCTAACGTCAACTTAACACTACAATTAATTCAAATGATGAGTAAAATGTCTGCGACGTTAGACAGGATGGATGCTATTATAAAGTTTTATTTATATAAAAATTGCAATTTTTCTATTATGAGGATGCGTTTTTGGCTTACATGTCCTGTCATTGCACAGTTTGAGCTGAGACAGCGATCTCAGGCTCAAACTCAGGCCCAGGGAGAGTCTTCTTCATCCGTGCCTCTCCCGACTGTTCATGAGTTATTATTAGAGGAGAGGGAGGTTTGGATTAGACTCGAGGGCCGGGTGGACCACATGACGACACCGACTACCATTGATCCATCTACCACTTCTGAGGCCCCACCACCACATGCTGATCCTGCTGCACCATCATCTTCTGCGGCACCACCTTCTGCACCACCTCCAGTCGTGACTGAGAGTGACCCGGCGACAGCTCGTATTGTTGCTGAGGGTGGAGTTGAGGATACCCCCGATGCGCCGATAGAGATTTTATCAGATGTCGCAGATGATGTTTAGGTCTTGACTTTGAGAGTGTTTGGAGAGTTCTGTTGTATCTTTCTTTTTTCTATCTCTCTACTCTCTTCTTTTGCTCTTTAGCTTTTGGCTTATATGTGGATATTTGGTTTTGGTGGTTGGCTTCGTTTATTTACGTTTTATTATCACTACTCTATCATTTTCATTTTCTTATCTTTCCAGTGACGTTTTTGTTATTATTTATAGATCTTATGCTTGTTTTATCCATTTCGATCGATTGAGAGATGACGATTGTCGATCGATCGAAAGCGCGTAGATCGATCGAACTCTCAGAATCTTGAGAACATCCAATACAGTTTTCCAAGACTTTCTGTTTTAAGGATTTGTTATCAAACTGTCCCCAAATGCTTAGTTTGTCGAAACAGTCTTCGAACTTAAGGCCTTAAGGCATTTTCTTTCAATACATTTTGCAAACCACCCTCAATGCTAACACCATTGTAGGTGAGAGTCTTAACTATTGAATTAAACCGCTTTCATGTATTTCAAACTTAATTGAGATGATATAGTCCCGGTCATGAAAGGGCTATTGAGTCTAGATCTTTAGAAAAGTACGGAATATTGTAGAAGATGTACTCCATTGAGCTTAATTGCAATTGCATGGTAGATGGTTAGGTCATAGTGGATTCGCGTGATCCCAACACTTCCTTTTATTAAGAAAAACCGTTTTTAAAATCTCGCTTTAGTTAAATAGTTAATCGTTAGTTAATTTAATTTAGTTGCTTTTAATTTTAGTAGCTGTTAAGAGTAGAACTTTGTGTTCTACACTTCTTTTAAAACATTGAATTTCCTTTTCTTTTAGAGTCTAATCTAGGTAACTTAATTCTCAACCATCCTTGTGGGATCGACCTGGACTTAATCCAGTTTACTACTTGCACGATTACCTACACTTGGGTATAGCACACAAGCGCACACAAATTATTTCCGTGTCAAGTTTTTGACAAATTATAATCACGGGTGTATAACAATGTCTGAACTCCAAAACCAAACCATTGAGCATGAAGTTGTAGAACCATCTTCTCCTCAATATACAATCCCAGACATTAACTCCGTCACTGCCTTGATAAAATTGCACAATTCCTTTGTCCAGAGCACCTCAATAGATGACATATATAGTGAGGAGAGTTACACGGATGAGAATGAGGTTTTTACAGATAATGAGAGTTTAGGAGACTGCACGCAATTAGGAAAGGATGAGTCCCTTGTTGACTCTACCCCTACCTTTGATAGTGACCCTAGGGAGGACGTTATTGAAATTTATAAATCCGATTTAGCATGTGATATTCATGAACCCTCACCTCTTTCGGCCGAAGAGGTGGTGTCACCAAGTTTCCCATCACCTATCCTCTCTATCAATCACAGCTCTCATCTTGAGCATGAAAATCATGTGTACCCCATTAATGAACAAATAGAATGTGTTGTGGAAGAGGATGGTAAGGATTCTAGCACATGTTTTTCACAAAATTTTAACTTTCAAAATTCTTTGAGAGATGACTTAGACACTTTCGAGCCCACATTAGATGATTTTAAACTTCAACAAGAAGCTAGTAATCTGCTAGACTGCTTGACCTTCTTGAGTAATAATGATATTGAGGCTCAAATAGATAGCTTTATTCAAGTCCAGTCCAAAACCATGTGCATAGAACAGAAATTAAATTCATATGATCATATCTCTATAGATTCTGTTCTAATACAAGAGTAGGGTAATGAAGCTAAATTAGAACATCACTTAGGTCCTACCCCTTTTATCGAACCGTGGCCACCTCCTAGTATTAAAATAGAGGCCGTTATAAGATATACCAACACCAATGTTCATTTCTTGCGTATAATTCCTAAAAAGTGTGGTATACCTGTTATAACTGTCCTCAACAAATTTGGAAGCCATAGGTTTTGCATCATCTCCTCTGACCTTGAGCCTGACATTAGTTGGGGAGAGTTGCAATTTTATGAGGATCCCTACATTCTTTGCAGTGTTAAATTATTTCATTGGGAAGATCCTCAAAAATTTCGGTTATTACTTTATGATAAAAATCTTGATTAACCAAATTTTGCAGGTAACTTAAAAAAAATATGGATATTAATGCCTCGAGGTAACATCCTTCCTTCTCTCGCTTTACTTTACATGTCCATGTGCTTAGTTTAGAACATTGGGGACAATGTTTAGTTTTAGTTGGGGAGAGTGAGTCATTGCATGCCTCGTTTATTTTTTTTATGGTTTCGTGTCAATATACCTGCTTAGCAACATGACTCAGTAAATTAAAATTGTCAAAAATTTTAAAATTTTTAATTTTATTTTTAAAGTTAATAAGATGGTTCTAGTATTTCTCTCTTAGTTAATGTAGTTAGTGATGATGCATTAGTGTTATTTTCTGTATGTTATTAGTATGTTGTACACAATGGTAGTTTGTTTACTATCTTAGTTATAGTATATTTTATGCTTTTTAATCTTCAAACAACTCTGAGCACGTTGTGACAATCTTGTACTTAGCTAAAATGGATTAGTAAGCATAGCTTAGGTGTCTTGAGAGACTGTAGTGGAGACTAATAACCCAAGTGAGCTTTTGTGCCTTTCTTTATTCTTGAGGGTTTCATAAATTGCTCTTACTTTTTGAAAAGCGTATTCATTCGTTGAAAGTTTCATTTTCTTCTTCATTTTGACTGATTACTAGAAGAGAACGTTCAGGATTTACCAAAATCTAGAGCTCTTGAATTTACCGAAATGAATAATCCTATGAACTTAGAAGATGATTTAGGCCACTTTTGAACATATATATATGCATAATACAACCTTGGCCTACCTCTATAATATTCCTTTATTTCACCTCTTTGAGCCTTATCATATTTACCTTGTCTACACTATCCCAAAGTCTATACCTAACTCCAAATTAGGAGTTCAAGCCTCAGTTCTTTATTTAGGTGTGATTGGGATGTGTTATCTTGACAAGAAGTTTAGTTGTGTGAATAAGGGAAAGTTGGCAAAGAAAAAAAAATGATGAAAAAAAAAATAAAGAGAAAAAAAATAAAGAAAAAAAAAAAGAAAAAGAAAAAAAAAGACATGAAAAGAATAAAAAAAAATGTCAATGGTTGTTACAAAAGAAAAAAATAATAAAAAGAAGAGTGTGGGAAAGTAAAAAAAAAAAGGAAAAAAAAAAGAAAAGAAGAGAGAGATTGGAGATGTGGAAAAGTTTGAAAAGTTGTAATAGACATTTCAATCACATCCTTTGTCCCAATTGAATATCTGAGCTTCTTTCTTCTTAACTTAACACCTCTTTTTCAAAGTCCTGATGATTTTAAGTAAATTAGATTTGAAGTTAAGGTAATAAGAGAGTTCTCCACGGTATCTCGCTCTTCTAGTGAAAAGTATCCTTTGATGAGACTTTGTGCACTAAAATGACCGTTTTTCTATTTAGATATGAGAAGCATTAGATTCCATTCACATTTACTCTCTATAGCTTCCATATCATGAGTGACAATTATTACACCTAATTCGGAGAGATTTCATCTTGAGAGTGTAATCCTAGTGAGAGTTGAGTCAAAATGAACGTCTTGATAGTATCTTAGGTTATGCAAGCTTTGAAATTAAAGTTTTGTATTTTGGTTGTCCATTCATACACACACACTTCAAGATTGATAGGTATAGAATATTCTAATGACTTTGATAGTAGATTAACTGTAATTTGTGTGTTGCATTGCTATGGCATACTAGAGAGTTTCATGAGATTGTTTAGCTTAACTATATATATTGCTAAATGAGAGGAAAGTATTTCTTGAAAACATTTAAATGAGAACCATTACCATAAATATGAATTTTGTGGGTAAATTCACTGCAAACCCTCACGAGACAACACTCGTCCACTAGGGGGAACCTAGGGGTTTAATGGCTTGTTGCATATGCTAAATGCAATCGCGATTCCTGCGAAAGTGGTTAGGATTTTTACTTTCTTTTGTTTTCAATTCTTAATGTTTCAATAAACATTGCTGTAGTTCGCTTCATTGCTAGGGACTAGCAACGAGCTAGTTGGGGGGTGTGATTCGAGATGAAAAATGCATGTTCATAGTGTATTATATGGTCCTTTATGCATATTTTTGTCCCCAAAGTCCCTACATTTAGGTGCATTCTAATAACAATGTTCTTTTTATTGTGTTAATGCTAAACCACATGTTTTTGCATTGTTTTATAGGTATTAGAATGCAAATCAATGAAGTGGAGCTAAGAAAAGTGATTCTGGTGGATAGAACAACAAAAGTAGCTGAGAAAATGCCAATTTTGACAATGAAGACTTCATATTTGGAAGATTGTCCCAGAGATATAAAATGTAGATCTTTGAGTTACGGTCGCGTGGCCGCAAACGAGAGGTCAATCCGAGGTCCGACTGAAAAGTTATGGCCATTGCCCCATCTGTGCACAGAGCTGTCAAAATCAGAGAAGTTCAAGCGATTGAGGAGAGTTCAATCGATCGAACCTTCGATCGATCGAACTAAGCTCGATCGATCTAACTTTATATTCACCCAAAAGTTGCGTAAACTCTGTGGGAACCCTATACATAAGTCGTTTTGCGTAACCCTATTTTCTTTTTCTTTAGGTTATAACTTAGTAGACATTCTCCCTATTCCTTCCCTGTGGGATCGACCTGGACTTATCCAGTATTACTTGCACGATCACCTACACTTGGGTGTTGCACAAGAGCGCACAACTTTTTAGTCGTGTCAAGTTTTATGATCTAATTTTCCTGGCTTAACTCAATGGATTCTCTCTCCTTGTTCCTCTTCATCTGAGGGAAGTAATTTTCCAAAAATAGACCTTTAAACATGATCCAGGGCATTCTTTTGGCCGCATCCTCTCATACAATCGCCTTCTTTGATTCCTACCAATCGGCTGCTATATAGGTCAATTGGAATGTCTTCATTCAACATTTCTCTACTCCACTACATTCCAAAGACTTGAAGATTGCTTCCGTCTCCCGGAGCCACTATTTTGCTTGCCATGGCTTAGCATATTCGTCAAATTTCTTAGGGAAAAAATAACAGAACCGCTCTACTATTCTATCTTTGATTAGCCTCTGAGGCGGTCCATGGTTATTTCCATAGTCACGTTACGGTTATTTATCCATTCCGTCCTTCGCATAAAGGCTTTAAAAATGCTTGTCGGGTTAGCAGCTTGGGGTACTGCTACTGCATCCTGAATCTGTGCAGGATTGTTCCGGGTAGCTCTCCGTGTCATCGATGAAATAGGGTTGGGTACCTATATAGACATCTACTGGTTAGTAATCAATAAAAAATAATCGCATAAAATAGTTGTAGTACCTATAATTTTCCCTTTATATAATATTAAGCGAAATATTTGTTTAGCTATACCTCGACTTTATTAGTATGAAACCTTGTTATATGTATATTAGAGACTGCATGTATAGTACCCCAAGCTTTAAGTGTTGTACATTGTATGTAAAGAAGGATTCTAGTAACTGTCCCCAGTAACCAATTAGTTAGTGGGAGAAATCAATTTCTGGGAACAATTTTTTGTTACGTAGATTTCTTAGCTTTGAAGGATTCTAGTAATTAACCCCAGAAACCAATTAGTGGGAGTAACCAATTTGCAGGGGCTGTTTCTGATAAAGTTTCCTTGAGCTATATTCATAGTAATGAGCTGAACGTTAGTGCTTATTTGGACTTTGCTAGCATAATATGATGTAAAACAAATTGACAGACGTATAAACGGGACTTGCTAGTTGTAATCAGAAGTTATATAATGAGCTAAACTCTATAATGAGTGAGGCATGCATGGTTAGTGTTATGTGAGAAGCAGGTTTAGTATGTCAGGAATAGCTTATGCTGAGATTAAGTGTCAGGTAGGTATATCAGGCTGCAGAGGCCAGGTAGGTGTAAGAAGGATATAGTTATCGGGTTGGTGGCCATGAGAGGCCTAGTGTGATGACGTATTAGTGTGGTGAGTCAAGACACCGTGTTAGACTCTGCGTTGTGAGTCGGGACTTCATGTCGAACTCAGAATGGTTATGATAGGACTTCGTGTTAGACTAGTGTTATAAGTTGGGACTGCGTGTTAAACTCAGAATGGATATGTTAGGATTTAGTATCGGGTTGGTTGGAAAAGCTGGGATTCTGTGTCAGGCTTATATGTTTGGTTGAGTTAAACACTTTGGTTCTTCTTGATGAAGTGAAGGGTTAAAGAAAACTTTGGTTCTTCTTGAAGAAGTGAAGGATTGTGTAAACACTTCAGTTCTTCATGATGAAGTGAAGGATTGCGTAAACACTTCGATTCTTCATGATAAAGTGAAGGATTGCGTAAACACTTCGGTTCTACGTGACGAACTAAAGGATTGTGCAAACACATCGGTTCTTCATGATGAAGTAAGGGTTGAGTTGAACACTTTGGTTCTTCATGATGAAGTGAGGGTTGAGTTGAACACTCAATCCTTCATGGTGAAGTAAAAGTTAGTGTAAAGTGGGTAGATTTGCTGTTGTAGATGTTGTTGTCTAGAGTTGGGTTTTCGAGTCAGGCTCTGGTAGTAGGTTGCTATGGTATCTTTGGGAGGCTGAGATTGGTCATGTTGATTTTCTGTATTCTCTTCGAATACATAGTCAGGCAAGGTATTGGTCATAGTTTGATGGTGAGAACATGGAGAACTTTAAAAGACGTAATAAAAAAAGTAAACGTATCTTGTTTGTGTGTGGCTATATAAGTTCCATTTGATTTAGTTTTCTCACTCGGATTTCACAAGCTGACACTGTTCATGTAGCTGGACATTCCCATGTCCAGCATACCCAGATGATGAATACATAGGTTGTGATGATGCCCAGGAGGAAGAAATGGAGCAGGAGTACACCGAGGAGGATTATGGCTACACTAGTAAGAGAGAAGACTAGAAGTTGTAATCTTGTAAATGTTTTTGGTTGTAAACTCTATCATAGGACTTTATCTATATTTTGTAATAGCTCCTATAAGGCCCTAGAGCCATAAGACAATGTTGCATCCATGGAGTTGTAATAGCTGAACTAGTATTTCCGTTTCCTATGTAATATAACCATGAATGTTAAGGTTGGCTTTATATTTTATGATAGATATGCTATCTTTATTGCTTGGACATGTACAATTCGGAGATTCAACCAGTCACGTGCCTAAGGGTAGACAATGATAGTTGAAACTCACCATATTGTCCATGAATAAAGTCTACTCTCATGCATTTGGAAATTTTAAGTTCGATATTTAAAACCAAAGTTCAATACTAAACTATTACAAACCCTAAGTATCCATAAAAGCATAAATAAAGCATGACGGCATCATGTGCCGATTACAAACTTAATATTATTATAGAGTCTCTAAACTATAAACATAAACATAAACTAAGTACGGCACATCATTACATCTTCAACTTGTGTAGTAGTTGTTTGCAACACAGTCCCCGTCATAGTAGACATCCACCTCACAACATCTTGCCAGGTACTCCTCCCCTGTATTCTGATAACCCTGGCCAACTGGACGTAGGATATCCAGTAGCATAAAACACCGTCAGAGTATCTATAGATGCGTAATATATTAAACTAAATTATTAAAGATATTTTCATTATTCATACTGACATATACACCAATACTAATGGACATCATTCCAACTAAATTCCAAAAATGACATGGACTCTTGGGTCCACGTTTCGCACATAGCCTTACATCCCACAATACTCAACTTAGATACAGAGTCATATAATGTACGACCTATCAAACCCGACATGAAGTCTAAAATTTCTAATCAACATATCGTTCTAGCCAACATGCCCTAATTCATTCTGGTCAACATGCCCTAATACATTCCTCTTTCATGATGTATCCCTCTTAGTTCGTTGTGGACCAAGGTGACTACATTGGCATACCTTTAGCTCTCTTATGGCTACTTAGTATACTTCATCCCTTGGCATCTACAGGACTAAGATGATCCCATCGACTTAAATCTCAGTCTCGGTCAAGGACTACACATCTCGTCCATTTTCTCGTTCTGATTTTGGACTAAGCTAACATTCCATTAGCCTCTATTAGACTAGGGTGCTCACCATATGTATCCCTTAGTCTCTATTGGATCTTTCCTGTCTTGGTCATGGACTAAGGCAATACCACTAGTATACCCCTTAGCCTCGGTCATGGACTAAAGTGACATATCCCTTAGCCTCTATCATGGACTAAGGTGATATTTCTTTAGTCTCTATCAGACTAAGGTGATATAGGTATTTCACAAATCACATTCATATTCATGAAGCCTAACACACAGTCCCAATTCTTGACGTATAACCAAATCGTACGCACTTGACTATCTCCACTTATTAGAATCCTACACCCGACCTTGTACAATCGACAATATTGCATCATACACTCAAACATGAACAACATTAGCCTTCCCAGCCAACGAACCCACTATCATGCATGTTAGTTTTACAATTCGATTAACAGTTTTATAATCTCATCATCCAATTGGTTCCACTATTTAGTGCATTAAGCCCATTATGCAACGTGTGTACTATTCTAAAACCGAACCAACAATTAACGTATAATATAAAAATAGCTTCATAGCCTGTCGTATATAACAATTTGTACATTTAATAATCTGTCATGTTCAATCAATTGAAAACTATTTCAATCGATTGAAGTTAAGTTTGATCGATTTCACTCGATAGAGAAAGTTCAATCAATTGAATCAACTGATTGATCGCTTCTCAATTAATTGAAACCATTTCAATCAATTGAGAATCTGTCTTCTTCTCTAAATTGAACTGGACCTTGTACGTACATTCGGAGTCTATTCTTTGTTACTAAAACATGTACATACCTATGTATCTATGCTACTAAGTGAGTATTGGCACTCACCGTTAAAGTTCAGTGACACCGATGACGTTCAGGGTGACTACGGGTGTTACTCGGGTCCACGGTGAGCTCTCTCTCTCTCTCTCTTTCCTTCTCTTTCTTCTCTATCTCTCTTTTTCTCCTTCCTCTACTCTTCGTCTACTACTCCTAGAGAGGGTGTGTATGTGATCATTTGTGTATGTATAGATATATATACATGGGTGTGTATATATATGTGTGTATACAAAATCTTGTATGTCTCTCTCTCTCTTTCTCTAACTATCTCCAATAGTTCAATAATCCCATCTGTGTGTGTGTATATGATACATATATATAGAGGGAGAGGGACAAAGCTCAGCCAAATAATATAAACTCAGTGGCTAAGTTTAGTCACTTTCAATTGATTGAAGTGGGTTCGATTGATTGAAATGGGTCCACGTCTTACATTCAGGTTAGCAGAGTTTCAATCTTTTGATATAGGTTCAATCGATTGAAAAGGCGCACTTTCAATTGATTGATAAATTTCAATCGATTCAGAAGAACTTAAAGTCAATTGATTGAGAAAGTTTCAATTAATTGAGAAGTCTATTATAGGAAATGTAAATACCAACATACTGAATAATATTTATATGTACAAAATTACAGAAGTACAATGAAAAATAGTGGGTATTACAATGTATCCTTCTCTTATGTGCTAATATATATATACATATATGTATGTATCCTTGTATTAGATGTTAATTTTTGCTTAGGAAAGGGTATAACACTTGGCTCAAACAATTGAGTCATCTATAGTATTTGTTTCTTAAACTGAATTCGATGGATTTATTCTTTATAGTCTCTTAAACTCTACATGTTGTCATGTTTAAATTTTTTTTGATTGTTTATTTTTTATTATTATTTTTTACTATTTTGGTTGTTTACTGAATTTCTTCACCAAACTGAATTACTAATTCGGTTAACCGAACAGAACTAACTGAATTTCATTTCTATCAGTTAATAGTTGACATTTTCCCAAACCGAACTGAATTACCCCAGACTAAACTGAACTAACTGAATGCCTATCCATACCAATAGCCAAAAGTCTTCCATCAGACATTATTGACCAATTAGAATGATGGAAATCAATCTAGGCAAAAATTGGGCTGACAAAAATTGCTCTTCAAAAAGTTACCTCATTCATTTTTTTTAAAGAGCTAGGGGGCAATTGTTTGCAACCAAAATATGTATTTTGTACACAAGACCGATGGTTTTGAGTATTTGATCAAAAGTACCTGATGTTTGGTAGAAAATATTGATAGCATATTGGCCTAGTGCTATTGATCGGGCGTGCTAGGAGCTTGTACGGGAAGACCCAAATGTGTTTACCAAACATATCCCTATAAGTGCAGTGTACAAAAATAGTGATCAAGCGATTGTGTAAAGTAAATAAGGAATTACCTTTCTAGAATTAATTTTCCTAAATTTGAAAGGTTCTATAGAACCTTTGACACACATCCGATAGGATGCTTCATATACCAACACATGGTACGAGATCAAGGGTGATCACACAGTCGCATGATAACTTGACCGATCGGGTTGCCCCGAGCCTCCAAGGTCATAGTTCTGTGCAATCGACTGGCGAGACATGCAAGTGAAATGCAACAGGCACACAAAAATTAATTAATTCGATAAAAAGGATGCTTTCAAGTTTGATCCTTGAGTGAACACAAAATCATAATTCTGGTTTGTGAAACCAGAGATACTGGATTTGATCCCCAGCAGAGTCACTAGATTGTGGATATTCGCAGTTTAACCACGCTTTTTAAAACTCTTTCCAATTCAATTACGAGTTGCCAATTAATTTTTAAGAGGAAAATTAAGAAACCATTTTAAAAGCAAACTGATCTTTTGGAACCAGAGATTTCTAGGTCCGGGGATTATGGAATGATAGGGGAAGGAGCCCGACAGACTTAAACACCTCCTTTCATCCTATCTCATGATAGACCTCTACTAAACATTCTTTTGAATCAAATTATTAATCTAATTGTGCCCTCAACTAACAAATATGTATATACATTACAAGAGCATGTCTAAAAGGGTGCAAGATTGCTAACGATAAAATGTCATACAAAACCACATATGTCAAATAGCAAGGGGAATGATATGCAAGTAAGGAGCAAGAGAGCTTACCCAGGATCCAGCCGCAAAGTAGAAACTTGCAATGCATGCAACTAATTGAAAACCCTAAAAAAGAAGTCTCTAATACACATATGCACATAAGGCAAAATCCCAATTCTAAGGTGTCACACATGAATTTGAAAAATCAATAAAAATCAAGAAATAAAATAAACTAGAGAAAATAGTCAAGAAATCATACCTCAAATAGCGCTACTAAACAAACGATTAGTCCACATGCTTTGATCAAGATATAATACTAGAATTCTAACATTATACCCAACCTTAAGCTTAAATCTAACAAATATGGATGAAGTTGACCTAAAATCACGAATTCCTTCTAATTAGCTGGAATCACAACACCTCTATAAATATACAAGTCGCAACTAGGAGCCAATGTAATGTCCGTATAGAGATGGTACAATCCCAACATGATCACAAGGAACTCACAACTAGCCTCTAGATCATTTAGCCTCTGGAATTAAGTCCAATTAATCATTATTAACACATGGTTTAAACCTTAGGTCATGAAAAAGTCATTTGGGCCATTATTTATAAAGTTTATCAAAACAAACACAGAATTCTGAAAATTACAGAGAGCGCACCAGACTTTCAAAAATAGAAAACACATATTTCCCACAGTTTGATCTTAATGATTTTTGGACACAAGGTGCCTCTGTGAGTCTAGTTTCTAACCCAAAAAGAAAATCAAAGATCTAATGGTTCAATCTTTAGGAATTGGGTCATAACCAGACATCACTCAGAATTTAACAACTCTCTGTCCAGAGATTTTGTGTGATTTTCTAAAACTAGTAAACAAATCTGAATGACCCTTATCTTTTTAGGGGATCTTATTACTCATTAAACATCATAGAAAATTTATATAAGGTAAAAAATGTTTGGTTAAGGCTTTGATAAATTCGAATCAAAACTGACTTACTGTTCTGAAATTTTGGACAGAGAGTAGTTAGTTTGCAAATCCTAAGACCAAACCATCTTAAACATGGGATCTCATCAAAACAAAAAATACAGTGGTAGATCTTTGTGTTATGAACCCTCTCCAATTGGTCTCATTCAATTCCAATGGATCATGATTTAATTAAAAATCCTTGATCAAAATTGGTTTATGAATTCACTGCACCATTTGTTGAGTTCATCATTTTTGGCTAAATCTATCAACGAAACCATATAGGCTGACTCATCCTAAGACTAATTCTCCTTCCCATTGATGGTCATTAGAGATTAAATATGACTAATCCATGTGAACCTCAATGGAATATGGAAAGGTTTCCATAGGACTTCAAATTAGGGGACCTAAGTCATGAATTAAGACTTGGACCTACTAATTATGCATGGATATGGCTATCCCATTGGAACCATAAGTTCGTAGAGAAGTTAAAAGACCAACTCAAGGGAATAAAAAGAGATATTAAAGACCTTATGAATCCCAAGAGAAGAGTAGGGCTGCTCAAATTCCACCCGCCCACCCGACTCACCCGACCACCTGACTCACCCATAGCATTTTTATTGGTTTTTAAACAATGTGGGTGGAGTCACGGGTCTTGGGGGTGGAAACCCGACAATTTCTGGTGGAGTCACGGGTCTAGGGGGGAGAAAACCCGATTCACCCCACCCGACTCGAAACACACTTAATTTTTTACAAATATACATGTAATATGCTTATCTATACATGCATTATGTATTATACTGTCTTTAATATATATGTAATATACTTATATCAGTATATGTATTATGTATTATATAGTCTTTAAATATATATGTATGTTATATTCTTGTATCAATAAAATATATATGTCACTAGCGGAGATATAAAAACATTAAAACCATCAAACTAGCACATGACTATGTTTTTATATTTTGTTTGGTCAGAGCTTTGGTTAGCCCATGACTATGTAGACAAAAACATTCAAAGCAAAAAAAGAAAATGAGGAGAAAGTCCTATGTAAAGCAAATGCTTGATTGAGACAAATGAGACAATCGGGTTTCACCTGACTCGACCCGACTCACCCGACCACCCGATGAGTCTGGTGCACTCGACAAAGCGAGTGGATGACAGGTGGAAGGAGGGCAAACCCGACTATGTTTGGATGGATGAGCGGATGAGGGCCAAACCCAACTCACCCGACTCGTGAGCACCCCTAGAGAAGAGTATGACAAAAGAAAAGGAAATCAAAGTTCAAATGAAATTCCAAGTTAGACTTCTCTTTATAACTTATTTGACCTTAAACCCAAGGCTATTTAGATCCAAATCAAGTAAAAACAAATGGAAGTTCAATCACAATTCTAATGGTGTGTGATGAAATGAGGTGGGAAGAGACTTTTGGAAAATGTGTAAAAGATCCTAAGTAATTCTATGAATTCTGATTGAACTTAATTGAGGACTAACAAGTCTAGAGTTTACCTCCAATTATCCTTAACTACTTTGTGTTTTTGACGTCTTCCAAAGGTTATTCAAGCTCTTCTTCCAAATCTTGCAACTCCTTAATTTCCTTAATCCTCTCTATTATTCTTTCTAATTATCTCTAAGAATATCAAGATTCAAGAGATTCAAGATTTTTTTAAATTCGAGCCCAAAATTAAGATTCAAAACCTTAGATAATGGGGATATTCATCTCTTTATATAGGATAATTTCTGAGGGGCATTTTAGCAATCTTGAGGAGAAAAACCCTAATTTTGGATGTACTTTTGTTGGTACAAAATATACTATTTCAAAAAGCATATTTTCAAAAATGCTGCACTCAGTAGAGTTGTCCACGGTACTCCGTGACTGCCGGAATGACACTTACCAATTGCCGTAACGGCATTCATCGAGTGCCTCAATGGCACTCAGGGACTGCTGCAGACAACTCGCGGACTGCCGTCTTTTTGCGCTTCTCATTTTGCTTTTTTTTCAATTTATTTTTCATTTTCATATTCTTTTCTTTCCTTTTCTTGCTTTCAAAACTATTTCAATTTTTTGCGGCGTTTGATGAGTTGTCCACAACACTCAGTGAATGCCGGTACAGTTATCAGTGACTGTGGCGTAGCATCCAGTGACTGCCGTTGTGGTACCACGTGAGTGCCACAGATAACTCCACCGCATGCCATTTTTTCCACTTTCTTCCCTCTTTCCTCCTTTCCTTTTTTTCTTTCTTTTGGAATTGAAGAGCCTTTTGAAGAGCTTGAACCACCTTAGAAACCTTAAGTTAGCCAGACATTATCATCATCGGACTTGGAGGTAATACTCCTATGAATTTGATGTTTGGTCAAAATCAGGGTATCTACAGTTTTCCCCTCTTCGACAAAGCTTGTAGAGCAACGCATGTCATAAGTGAATGTCGAAGTCCGTGTGAAGACAAGCCTTTGACCAGAATGTCGAATTCAGGTAAAAAGCAAAATGCGTTGCAAAAATGATTGCACAAAATGGTCTATGCTGGTCGTGCTCGATGGTGAGTTGCCTACGTATCCTTATAGGAATCAGACCAGGACGTAGTTGATCGGCGACGAATAGTTGCCGTTTATAGTCCTAAAAATACGCTTTGTTAGCCCATTTTATGTAGTTATTAGTTATTTTTAATAAGTATTCTAAATTTTGTAGGATTTGGAGCTTTAACTTGAAAATGCACAAAAATCCAATGATTAGTGGCTTTTGAAGTCATTATGCGCTCAAACGGTGATTCCGGTGAAAGCCGAATGTAGTAGCAGTCTCGGAAAATTGCATTTTTGACAAGGAATACTTTGGATTTGAGAAATTTCTCCAGATATATAAAATGTATATCTTTGAGTTACAGACGCGTGGCTTCAAATGGCGAGTCAATCCAAGTTTCGAGCAAAACGTTACCGCAATTCTACGAAAGTCGCGCAATGCAGCGAAAACTACCTCACGCGAACGGGCCGCTCGAACGACATGTGAAAAAACCAAAAACGCGTATTTTGCTAAATTAAAGTGCCCAGCGAAGGTGGTTTGTGCATATGACATCCAGAAATGTAAAAATAGCAGTTTTAGTACGATTTGGCTTAGGAAAGCTTCCTAAATCATTCCAAACTCTATATAAATCATATCCTAAATCAAATTTAAGGTTACAAATCATTACACACTATTATACACATCAATATACAGCCATAACATACATTATTTTTCCAGCCATTGAAGAGAGAAAAGCAAGGAGAAGAAGAAGAAGACCAAGGATTCTCATGGCCTCCTCCATCGACCTCTTGCCGTTCATCAATTCTATGGCCGCTTAAACCTAGATCTAGGGTTTCAATGAAACCCTAGCCAAGTAATAGGGTGTATTTTATGTTTTCATTTTAGTTTTATTATATATGGATGACAGTTACATGCTCCGAGGATTTTTATAAATAAATCGTACTTTTATTGATTAAATCGTTACTTTCAAAGTTTACTCTTGTCTTAGATCTATTTTGATGGTAGTGTGCTCAATGATCTATGCTTGCTGTGCTTGTTTAGATTATTTACATGTAATGGTGCTTAAATTGAATTGTGCTATCAAGTATCCGAATAGTCCATACCTAGATTAGACGGACTATGCCACAATCCTAGTTTAGTGTGGGATAATTCGTGCTAACCGAATATGGATTATGTTGGTGCTTGAACCATAGTTATTTTCTTGACGGAGGAATTGGGCTTGTAGCTACAATTCCCCATTATCATCCAACTTAATAAGCTAAAGTAATTCGTAAATACCCTTATTATGAAGCTTGTGGTGGATTTGCAGTCCTAGGTTCCTTAAACTTATTAAAAAAAAATATTTAATTACTTTCATAATTTAGATTTACTTTTATTATAATTAGTTTAATTAAAATCAAATCAAAATCTATTTTTCTTAAATTAGCTAAATTTAGGTTTTAAAATTAAAGCGCGGTAGTTAATCAATCTCTGTGGGTTCGACATTTACTTCCATACTGCAAATCTTTAGAAAAGTAAAGTATACTTTTATATCTTGATTTTGACAACATCAATTTTTGGCGCCGTTGCCGGGGATTGCAAATTACTACCTTTAGTTTTAGAATCTTACTTTAGTTAATTTGTAAATACTAGATTAGGTTTTAATATTTTTTTTTCTTCTTATTTTTTGTTTCATTTTGAGTCACTAACTTTTCTTTTTATTTTGTAGTTTCTCGAGTCATCAAATTCTAACGTTTCCGGGTGGAGCAGCTGTGCACGTCAAAGGAGCTTATGCGGAAAAAATAAATAAATAAAATTCAAGTAAATTGCTTCTTTTGAAACTCGCTTTAAACCACTGTAAGTCAGGGCGCTGTGACGCACTATTTGCATTAGTTTAGGGTTAATTGCACTGTATTAGCTAGGACACCTAGGGCGCTGGGAATTGACGTGGTCACTGCATTACAGGATAATTTACATGCATCACAGTAATTGAGTGCTTGTTATCTTAGTTGTGTGATTGCTATTTGTTTTTTTTATTATTTGAGTCAGTTTTTGTTTTTAGTTTATTTTCTTGTAGTTTATGTTTGGTACACGCTCAAGTAAACCGGAATTAAAACCTTGCGATCTTGAACTTGAACGTACATTAAGAATTAACAAATATTCTAACATAACTTCTAGAACTAGGTTAAACATAGACGACGAATTAACTCCGAAACCATCGTCGTTGTTTGAGTCCGAAATACGTAGTACCCTTAAAAACCTAAAAAAACCACGTTTTATTAACATAAAACCTATTCCAATGGCCGACGGCGAAAACAACGTAAATAATGGAAATAACCCTAATATACCTCCACCTCCTCCACTTAAAGATTATTTATTCCGACGACTTACACGCCGCAGGATGGTATCGAATTATCGTAGGCGACCGCATCTCACTTTGAGATAAAGTAGTCTACTATCTCGCTACTTCCTTCTTTCCATGGCCGTATAAATGAAGACCCTTATCAGCACTTAGGGGATTTCCAAGATATATGCTCTACGTTAAAAATCCAAAATTATACTGATGATGAATTAAAACTGCGTCTCTTTCTGTTCTCTTTAAAAGATAAAGCGAAGTATTGGCTCCAATCTGTGGAGCCAAACACTATAAAAACATGGGAAGCATTACATACTGCATTTTTACAAAAGCTTTTCCCAATCACAAGAACAAATCAAATAAGAAAATCTATAACTAATTTTGTGATGCAAGATGGGGAAACACTTTATGACACATGGGAGAAATTTAAAGAATTATTACGTTCCTGCCCACATCATCAGGTTCCTAAGTGGCAATTAGTTCAAGTCTTTTATGAGGAACTTATTCCCTCTGTTCGTAATACCGTCGATGCCGTTTGTGTGAGTACTTTCCTACACAAAAGCGCCGACGAGGCCTGGAAAATATTTGAAACGTTTAGCGAGAATTCGATGCATCAGTCTGTGTCGGTACGTTCTGGAGGATATCTGTCACCACCAAAAAGAGAGGTAAAGTTCGAGTCAAGTCATTCAATTGAATTTCAAGAATTAAATAGAAAACTTGACCAACTTATGAGGATGGGAATTAGGTCCACTCCACCTTCTTCAGAAGTATGTGCATTATGTTCTAAACCGTCTCATAATATCTTTGCATGTCCTTCTGCATCTCAATTTCCGGAATTCGTGTAGCAACACATTAATTCTATTCAACAATACCGACGAAATAATTATAATTCGACTACTAATAATCCAGACGCACCATGGAGAAACCATCCTAACTTCTCGTGGAAAAAAAATAATACTAATAATCCTAATGAGGCGACTAATTTTCCAAATGCATATCGACCCCAGTTTCAACCTAATCAATACCAACAACCACCTCCTAATCCGAACCCTTCAAGGGGTAACGTTTTTGAGGAAAAGGTGTTGGTGTCCCTTAATAAAATTGAAACACAGGTACAGGCATAAGCACAAATAGTGCACTCATACACACAATCCATTGCGAAGCTTGAATCCCAAATGGGACAACTAGCTACTGTAGTGAGTCGTAAAAACGAGGGGACGTTGCCTAGTCAAACAATTCAAAACCCTAAGGGACAATATGAGGTTAAGGGGTCGAATGAGCAAGTAAGCGACGTCTCAACTAGGTTGACCACACGAGAGGAAGAGGTAATAGAAATTTCGAATAAGAATATGATAGATATGAACATCAACTCTAATACAAAGAAGGGTAAGGACGCGAGCCAAAAAAAAAAAAAAGAACCGGTCCCAACTAATATTATTCCAAAACTACCCTTCCCACCAAACGTTGATGAACCATCAAATTTTCCAAAGAAAGGGTCAAAGGTTGAGGATATACTCGAGGTATTTAAACAAGTTAAAATTAATATTCCATTCCTCGATGCTATTAAACAAATTCCTATTTATGCTAAATGTCTTAAAGACCTATGCACTCAAAAACGTAAATTACGTAGTCATATACCGAAAAAGGTCTTTCTCACGGAAAAAGTTAGCTCAATTTTTCAACACTCACCTCCAAAGTATAAGAATCCTAGTATGCCAACTATTTCATGTGTCATAGGTGACACTGTCATCCATAGGGCTCTCCTTGACTTAGGAGCTAGTATTAATCTCTTACCTTACCACGTCTACAAACAACTAGGACTAGGTGAACTTAAGCCTACGGCCGCTATCATACAATTAGCAGATCATTCCGTCAAAGTACCTAGAGGAATCATCGAGAACGTCTTAGTTAAAGTTGATCAATGTTTTTATCATGTCGATTTTATGGTCCTTGACACTAAACCTGTCTTAGATGCTAGGAAACACACTCCTGTAATCTTAGGCCGTCCATTCTTAGCCACCACTAATGCGCGTGTCAATTGTCTAACGGGGGTGATGAAGGTGTCATTTGGGAATTTGAACTTAAAATTAAACATGTTTAATGCTGTTGATCGACCTCCTAAAGACGACGATTACCTATGTATGGCGGAGAGTGAGGTAAGATGGAATATTGAGCCTAACAGAGAACTGAACATGGGTGAGGAGAATAGTATAGTCAGTAATGAGCGGATGAATGCAACTAACTTGGATCCTAACGATGATTTTACTAGGAAGGTGAGAAATCGATGTGAACATGAGCAAGATGAACCGTTAAATGAATTGACTCATAGTGATGTTCTTTCTGCTTTCCACCGGAGTCTCCCTGATATCTTAAGAGGTTCACAGTCCGAGTTACGACCTCCATCAGTCTTTAGCTAGTTTGGTCTAGCTAAAGACGTAAAAGATAGCGCTTCTTGGGAGGCACCCCAAGCTTCATTTCGTCTGTTTATCTTATTTTTGCATATTTTTGGGTCATTTTAGTCAATTTTTGAGTTTTCTGGACAGGTTTGGGGGTTGGAGTAAAGTTATGTTTAGTTTATATACATAAAATAAGTGAACCGAGAGAAAATATCCTTCTCGCGCGCGCGGCCCGCTCGCGCGAGAATGTGCCTTAGTGAAATTTTTGTTTACTTTTTGTTTATGAGCTCTCAGGTTCTCCTTGTGCCTCGACTCGCGGGCGCGAGATTGTCTTGCTCACCCGAGATATGAAAAAAAATAAAATAAAATTTTGGGATTCGCGCGCGCGACGCCCGTTCGCGCAGACCGCTCGCGGGATCCCTCATGTTCCTGATTTTTTCTTTTGCTTTCTATCTCCTTTTCCCCCACCTGTTCGAGTAGTTTTTACTTTTCTGTTTCTGTTTCTTAGGTATTTTTTTAGATCGAGTCTTTTGTTGTTTCCTTGTTTATAGTTATGTTTTATTTTCTTTTATAGTTATTATCTTTTTGTTTTCATAATTTTGTTCAGTCGTATAGTTTATTTTCGTTTCGTTTAGCTTAGTTAAAATTCTTTTAGCTGCTTTTATTATTTTGTTTGTTTGTTCTCTTTTATCAAGAAGTAACAGGTAACATTGAATGCTATTGACATATTCCTTTGTGTTCACCTGTTTGTGATTGTTGAAATCGAGGTACTATCGTTCCTTCTCTACGTACTTTCCTTTCTTTCATTTTATTGTTTCATTGGGGACAATGAAAGGTTTAGGTTTGGGGGTATACACTCGCATGCACATTATACTGTAATTTTACACTGATTTTTCAAAAAAAATTCAATATTTGTGCTTAAATAAACGATATTACCGACGTTTTTGCAATCTTGATTCGATACTTCTTGTTATGTAACTATGATTGTTATAGAATGGTAAACATAAGAAGATGTGATTAAACATTTGCTGAAGTCATGATATGATGTTTTAGGTCATGTATCATTTGAATCGTAGTTTTTTTATCATAGATTTGCACACAAACCTATGCACTGCACGTAGTCGCTTGAATACATGTCTGATGTGAACTATAATATGATTCAGATTTCTGGATAACACAAGGTGGAGACTAAACCCGATGAGGTTTTGAGCCTATCTTTTCTTTTTAGAGGGTTATAAATACATTGTGTTTGTCGAATTTCATTAAAATAGCGCATCTACTTGTTGTTTAGTCTCATTATTCTTGTTTTGGTTGATAGTCAAGTTAAAATATTTGCTACCATGCTAAATAATCTTCCGTCGTAAACATTAAAGAACCATATGACCATAGGAAATGATGGTAGGCCCTCTTTGTTTACTGCAGACTTATAAATGATAAATGTCCTTAGTTCGCCCTTTGAGCCATTAAAATGCCATTTTTTCTTTAATTACTACCATTATCCTATTTTTGTTCCAATTTGGCCAACTTGGAGTTCACCCCTAATAGATTGATCAACTTTTAGTGGTGTTAAAGTGATGTGTGATTGAGAAGAAGAAGAAGAAGAAAATAAGATGATGTTTGGGGTGGTTGCCTTGGTATTCAATGAATATTTGTTTCAAAAGCAACAAAGAGGAAAAGAATAGAGAAAAAGAAAAGAAAAAAGAAAAAAAAAAGAATAAGGTTAAAAAAAAAAGAAACAGAAGGAAAAAAAATTTGAAAGGAATGAAAAGAAGAGAATGAAAAGATGAATGTGGTAGAAGAGACGAATGAAAGAAATCGAACATGCCTTATAATGGCATTCTAAACCTACCGAATGAATACTTTCTATCATTTTTCACTGCGTAAGCCACATTATAACCTTTGAAAAGTCCTATTTGATCCTAGAAACATGGTTTGGATATATAAACGATGGGAGGGGGAATAAAATATTGTAGTGACTAATTTTTCTTGATTGTTGGCATCCTATAAATGAGACTACTGTTCTTTCGTGTCATGCGTCTTTTTCCAGTTATATGTGAGCATTTCTCGTTTTGAAAACATATTTCCTTTACTCACATATTTTAGAAAAATTACACCTGTTTCTGAGTGTTTAATTTTAGAGTGTAATTAACATTATGAGATTCGTAGTCGAGACATAGTTAATTGGTTATTCGAGTTATATTCCAAGTTCATGACATGCGTGTATTCATTTGACTACCACATCACACACGTGCAATTTTATGAGAAACTCTATGGATTTATACGATGCATGTGTTTATGATTGTTTTTCATGATGTAGGTGGACGTCTGATTTCGTTTCTTCTTGTTCATTATTCTATTTTGAATCATCGTTCTATGATAAGGAGTATTGATTGTTTTGTTTTTTTCATTTGAATAAAACTTTTTAAATTTTCAAGTTCATAAAGATGGTTGTGGGTGACTTGTTGATGAGAACCCTCACGAGACTTCACTCGACCGACTAGGGACACCTAGGGGTTTAAAAGGCTTGTTGCACAAGCTAAGTGCAATCATTATCTATATGAAAATGGATTAGGAATTATTGTTATTAGTAGTGTTATTTTTCTTTTTGCTCGAGGACTAGCAAAGTGTAGGTTTGGGGGTGTGATCGGCGACGAATAGTTGCCGTTTATAGTCCTAAAAATACGCTTTGTTAGCCCATTTTATGTAGTTATTAGTTGTTTTTTTAATAACTATTCTAAATTTTGTAGGATTTGGAGCTTTAACTTGAAAATGCACAAAAATCCAATGATTAGTGGATTTGGAAGTCATTCTGGGCTCAAACGGTGATTCCGGTGAAAGCTGAATGCAGTAGCAGTCTCAGAAAATTGCATTTATGACAAGCAATACTTTGGATTTGAGAAATTTCTTCAGATATATAAAATGTAGATCGTCGAGTTACGGACGCGTGGCTTCAAACGGCGAGTCAATCCGAGTTCCGAGCAAAACGTTATCGCAATTCTACGAAAGTTGCGCAGTGGAGCGAAAACTACCTCGCTCGAGCGGGCCGCGCAAGAGATATGTGAAAAAACCTAAAACACGTATTTTGTTAAATTAAAGTGCCCAGCCAAGGTGGTTTGTGCATATGACGTCCAGAAACGTAAATGTAGCAGTTTTAGTACGATTTGGCTTAGGAAAGCTTCCTAAATCATTCCAAACTCTATATAAATCCTATTCTAAATCAAATTTAAGATTACAAATCATTACACACTATTATACACATCAATATACAGTCATAATATACATTATTTTTCCAGCCATTGAAGAGAGAAAAACAAGGAGAAGAAGAAGAAGACCAAGGATTCTCATGGCCTCCTCCATCAACCTCTTGCCGTTCATCAATTCTATGGCCGCTTAAACCTAGATCTAGGGTTTCAATGAAACCCTAGCCAAGTTATAGGGTGTATTTTATGTTTTTATTTTAGTTTTATTATATATGGATGACAGTTACATGTTCTGAGGATTTTTATAAATAAATCGTGCTTTTATTGATTAAATCGTTACTTTCAAAATTTACTCTTGTCTTAGATCTATTTTGATGGTAGTGTGCTCAATGATCTATGCTTGATGTGCTTGTTTAGATTATTTACATGTAATGGTGCTTAACTTGAATTGTGCTATCAAGTATCCGAATAGTCCATACCTAGATTAGACGGATTATGCCACAACCCTAGTTTAGTGTGGGATAATTCGTGCTAACCGAAGATGGATTATGTTGGTGCTTGAACCATAGTTATTTTCTTGACGGAGGAATTGGGCTTGTAGCTACAATTCCCCATTATCATCCAACTTAATAAGCTAAAGTAATTCGTAAATACCCTTATTATGAAGCTAGTGGTGGATTTGCAATTCTAGGTTCCTTAAACTTATTATAAAAACAAATATTTAATTACTTTCATAATTTAGATTTACTTTTATTATAATTAGTTTAATTAAAATCAAATCAAAATCTGTTTTTCTTAAATTAGCTAAATTTAGGTTTTAAAATTAAAGCACGTTAGTTAATCAATCTCTATGGGTTCGACCTTTACTTCCATACTGCAAATCTTTAGAAAAGTAAAGTATACTTTTATATCTTGATTTTGACAACATCAGTAGTTCAGGTAAGGAACAAACACACAAACATAAATACTCATACAGATGAATGCACCTATCCTATCGTGATGCGCATGCCTACACAATGATGGCTGCCAATGCAATTGCATGCTCTGTAAATGCTATGATTCGAGATCATGCTATTTTGATACAATCCATGTCCTATGCTACTTAATGCTCGCGGTCACCTCAACTTTCCTGGCGAGCTATTCCTTAGAACTTGGTCTTTCTTTGACTAATGAGTTGGTCTTCTTTAGGAATCAAAGCCATTTCGGCCAAACGGATGGACACTGAACGCAATGGATTGGGCAACGCTTCGTGAATTAGGCCTCGGTGTCAATGCGAGTTTGCTATAAATATTCGCAACCCTTCAGCCTCGTCGGATAATGTTTGCTCTAAATATCCGCAGTCCTTTGGCCTCATTGGATAATGTTTTCTCCGAATATCCACAGCCCTTCGGCCTCATCAGATAATGTTTGCTTTCAATATCCACAGCCCTTCAGCCTCATCGGATAATGTTTGCTCTGAATATCTGCAGCCCTTCGGCCACGTCAGATAATGTTTGCTATGAATATCCATAGCCCTTCAGTCTCGACAGATGATGTTAGCTCTGAATTCTTTTTTGAATTCAAATTCGTGGGTCCGCTTGATTCTTTCCAATTTCAAATCTCGAGAGTCAAATTTTTAATTTGATCTTCTAAAGTCAAGAGTCAAATTTTAATTTCAATTTCAAAAAATCCAGAGTTAATTCGAATCAAAAGAATTAAGTTTTTCTAGAGTTGCAAGTCAATCGGACTCAAAGAATTCAAAATTCAAAAATTCAGAGTCAATTTGACTCGAATGAATTCAAATTTCTAGAATCCATAGCCAATTAGACTCAATTTAATTTCGATTTCCAAAATCGGGGTCAATCAAACTCAAATGAACTTTTATTGGGAGTCGATCATACTCAAATCAAATTTTGCAAAATCAAGAGTCACTTAGACTCAATTTAAATTCAAATTGCTAAGACTAGGAGTTAATCAGACTCAATTCATATTCAAATTTCCAAAATTTGGAGTCAAAATCCACAAAGCAATCAGACTTATCTTTCAAACTTTGAAGTCACGTGGACATAAAAATTATTTTTCGGGGACCAAAGTATAAAATGGGGGCAAACTTTTGGGCTTTGAACAAAAAATTTGGGACCCATTTTGAATTTTGGGGGAAAACCAACAACCCTTCAGCTGCCATTTTTGTGGCACACGCGCGAGCATGTGGCAGTCCATGACTGCCATTGCGGCACTCATGGAATACCACAGTGGCACTTAGTGAGTGCCGCACAGTAGTCAGAGACTGCTGTTTGCGAATTTTTTAGTGCTGTTAGAGACGCAGAACGCTATACACGCATCACTTTCTTTCATTTTCTTCATTTCTCACAAAAATTCTCTTAAACCAATTCTCTCTCTCGAAAATAATTTTAGCGATTCATAGGGTCAACAGGTCAGTTCCTCTCGATCAAAATCTCATTTTTCTCTTTATTTTTGTTGTTTTCTTGATTTCTTTCAAAAGTTTAATGTTTAATTATTTCCTTCTTGACAGGTTGACCGTTATGGCTAGCGTCTCAGGGAGTTCAACCAAGAAGAGGAAGAAGTACAAGGCCACTTCTCATCCTGACCCCACTTTCCTACTTCGAGATCCAAACGAGCATCTATCTGCCAGGGCATTTAGACGAGAGGTATACCCTCCATTTCATTTCTCCATTTTCAAATGAATGTTATGAATGATAATCTAAAACTTTGAAATGCTCTCTTTGATTATCAAATGACCTTTGGACATGCTAATGCTATGTTGAGCGTCCCGATCGTTCATTTTAAAAAAACTTTATTTATTGATTTTCTTTTTCTTTTTCTTCTTATTACTATTATTATTTTAGATTTTTCTTCTTTTCTTATTTGTATCCTTTCATTCTACTGATTTAAAATCTCGTGATTCATTGCAGCTCCAGTCCGATATGCTAAAGAGTCATAGTAACCTCGTTCACAGCTATGAGTGGTACGAGTGTTTGAGTCAGACGGTGAGGGGTTTTATTGGTGCTGCCAGCTTCAAAGACTTCGTTAAGCTCTTGACAAAGAGCTCGAACGACTGGAGGTAGATACACGCTCTCTTAGAGCAATGGTGGGACACCACCAACACGTTCCAATTCAAGTTCGGGGAGATGACGATGACCCCAGTCGATTTTATCATGATCACTGGGATCCCCTTCGGGGGGAGTGCCTACAGTACCTCGATACTGTGACGGAGTGCGATCAGGTACCCGAGCTGCTAGGATTGGTCCCAAAGGAGCCCTTGGTTATAGCCAAGTGGTTCCTCGACATGTTTAGAGACAAGGAGGGCTCTACAGATGAGTAGATGGCTCAAGGATTCCTGATGTACTTACTGGGGTGCTCCTTGCTGAGCACCAATGGCGGCCGAATCTCTGCAGTGCTGCTGGGGTACTTGGAGCATATGGATCACATCAATGAGTATGACTAGGCTGGTGGAGGACTGGCCATTCTATATAGACTTATGGGAGAGATCTCTCGAGACCGACTAGCTTCCACGGGCTGCTTTTAGAGGGCGTGGGAGGTACATACGGTAGACACCCCGATTTTGATCGACGTCGAATTTAGGAGAGCGTCACCTCCACGTCCAATGATAATAAGGACCGAAAGATTCAAAGTATGCCAAGCTCTTCAGAAAGTTCTCCAAACGCGGTAAAATTTTCACAGATTGAAATACCAGGTATTTAGGAGAATTCAGGTATAAAACATCACTTTTGGAAAAAAAATCTTCGAAAATAAGTTTCTTTAAGAAAAATGAGGAAAGAAAAGACCTAAAAGGGGGAAGTTCAACAAAAACCGGCACACGGCAGAATTTTGCGGCACTCAGTGAGTGCCGAACGGCATTCAGTGAGTGCCAAACGGCAGTCACAGACTGCTGTTCCGGCATTTACTGAGTGCTACCGATAATTTCTGACTGCCGTTTTCTTTAACAGTCTGTATTTTGTGGTATAATATGTATGTGTATGCGGATAAAAACAAAAAACTGATAAAGTAAGGCTGACTAAAACGCGGCCATTAATAATTTTCCGCGGCTCTCAATAAGTGCCGCGCGACAGTCATGTAATGTCGCCGCGGCATTCATGGAGTGCCGTTGCGGCATCCACTGACTGCCGCAAGATATTTTTGACTATCGCCCTGTGCAGCAGTCTGTCTATTTTCAGGAAGTACGTATTATACCACCAAATGAGACATTTACACCTGTCTTTTACTCCGAATTCACTGAAAATACTTGGTAATTTTGTCTATTAAAGAAGGAGGATCTTCCTTGGAACAACAACAACAACAACATACAAGAAGAATACACCATTACACTAATACATACTTTGAAGAGAGAAAAGAGAGTTTTGAAAAACTAGAGAGGAGAGCTTGGAAGATCTTCAAAGGAAAGAGGCTTTGAGGATAGTTTGGAGGTGATCCTCTATCCACAATTTGTTTTTCTTCACTCTTTTTGAACATTTGGTCTTTTGATTAACCCTTTTTCGAAGTTTTATTAGGAAACTTGCAAACTTTAGTTGCATTTTTTTTAGTTCTTTCTTTTCTTTCTTTTGTTTATACTTCTCTCTTAAGATTCTTGGAAGTCTTTCATACTTCACTTGAGTCTCATGAGTTGGATCCTTTGATTCCATGTGAGCTTGTGCTCCCCTATGAGAGTCAAGGTTGAACATCCCACATATAAGAGTAAGTAAGTGAATCTAAACCTCTACCATGGTTTGGGATTCTCTAACTTAAGGTTTCATGGAATCCCCTTCTATATTCCTTGAAAACCTATGAGTGTTTAGCTATGTTTGCTCAAGGCTCATGAGTGTTAGTCATATCTTCATCTCCAATGACCATCAAATGGTAGGAGAAAGTAGTTTTGAGTCTAAGCCCATCTCCATGGTTTAGGTTCATTATCTTAAGGTTTCATGAAGTCCATTCATACTTCATTTGAAACCTACAAATATAAAGGTCTTTAGCCTCCAATGACCATCAAATTGTAGGAGGAAATGGTTTAGTTTAAGTCCAACTTCATGGTTCAATAGTTGGGGTTAACAAATAAAAGTGGAACTTGACAATGAAACAATGGATTCATAAACCGGTTTTGATCAAAGATTTTTGGTTCAAAATCTAACCGTTGGAATCAAGTGAAACCAACGGGAAAATGTCAATAACACAATGTTTTACCACTGTAATTTTTGTTTTAAGGAGATTTCATGTTTAAAGTGGTTTGGTCATGAGTTTTGTAAAGTCACTACAATCTGTCCAGAGTTTCAGAACAGTAACACTCTTTTGAAATGAGTAAATCAGAACCTTAATAAAGTATTTGTGACCCAAACTAATTTTTTCTAAGTAGATTAATGTGTTCGGAAGTCACCCTAAAAAGAACAAAGCATTTCTGATTTTTTTGCTATTTTTAGAAAATCGTACAAGAACTCTGTACAGAAGGTCGTTGAATACTGAGTGATGTCTGGTTTTTGTCCCATTTCCGGAGATCCAACCGTTGGAACTTTGATTTCTTTTTTGGGTTAGAAACTAGACACATAGAGGCATCTTGTGTGCAAAATGCATCAAGATCAAACCACGGGATCCATATGTTTTATTTTTTTTAAGTTATGATCTGCTCTCAGCAATTTTCAGAATTCTGCAATGGTTTTAACCAATCTTATGAATAATGGCTTAGATGATATTTTCATGAGTTAAGGGTCAAACCATGTTTAATTAAGCTTGAATTCAAAGTTTAAGTGATCTAAATGATTGGATATTTCATAATTTATTCTTGTTCATGTATATATTCATCCATATGATTTGACACTTGTAATTCGGATTTAGTTGCTTTAGATCTAATTACATTTGATAGATTTAAGCTAGAAATTTAGGATTGTTATTTCCAACTTCATATCTTGTATATCATGTGAACTAACCCTTTATTTTGTAGCGCTATCAAGGTACGACTTCTTGAATTCCTTTCGAGTTTATTGTAATTTCTTGATTTTATCGATTTTTCAATCTCATGTGCGACACCGTAGAATTAGGGTTTGCCTTATGTGAATACATATGATTAGAGACTCTTTTAGGATTTTCTTTTGTTTGTATGCATTGCACGTTTAATATCGCTGCTGGATCCCGGGTATGTTCTCTTGTTCCATATTGCATATCATATTGCTTGCTACTTGGAATATGTGATTTTTTTAATGATATTTTATCAATTGCAATTTTAAAACCTTTTAGACATGCTTTTGTAATGCATATCTATATGTATGTATTAGTTGAGGGCACATTTAAATTAACAATTCAATTAAAAGGATGTTGATTAGAGGCCTATCGCAAGATAGGATGAGAAGGGGTGTTTTAGTCCGATGGGCTCCTTCCCTTCTCATTCCATAATCCCTGGACCTAGTTTAATGTTTGGTTTCGCAAAATATCAGCTGCTTTAAAATGGTTTCTTAATTTTCCTAAAAAAAATTAAGTGGTGACTCATTTGTTTTGAATTTGATTTTGAGAAAGTTTTTTTAAAAGAAAAGCTGTGGATAAGAAAACTGCGATATCCACAATCTGGCGACTCTGTTGGGGATCGAACCCAGAATCTCTGGTTTCGCAGACCAGGAATTCTGATTTTGGGTTCACTTGAGGATTAGACTTGAAAAATGTCCTTTTAATCGAATTAATTAATCTTTGTGTGCCTGTTGCATTTCACTTGCATGTCCAGCCAGTCGATTGCACGGAATTATGACCTTGGAGGCTCGGGGTAACCCGGTCGGTCAAGTCATCATGGGACTGTGTTATCACCCTTAATCTCGTACCATGATTTGGTATATTAAGCATCCTATCAGATGTGTGTCAAGGGTCCCTTATTTTATTAAAACCCAACTTTTGCACATTAGTTTCTATAGAACCTTTCAATATTAGGAAATCAATTCATGATTAGGATTATGTGCTAGGAAGTTTTGTATGCCAGGAAGGGATTACTTGAGATGATGACGATACTTGCTTGATGAAAGATGTATAATTTTTTAATCACCTTTTAGCAATTTCTTCTCATGTTACATGACATTTGGAGAACATGCTGAACCCTGATTATAAGATTATACTTCTTATATCATGTTTAGCTAAGCATCATTGACCTTGTATGTATCCAAATTCATGAAAAGTACGGTGATAATCCGGTCATGTGGTCCCCCTACCCAAAGGATTTCTTTTTTCCAAGGTTTTCATTCACCTTTTCAAAAAATAAAAAAATAAATAAAATATTTTTCTCCTTTCAATTAAAATTCCCAAACTAACCTTTGTTAAGGCATATTTTCACTTGACCACTTTCACAAGAAATAAATTCGAAAATCCTTGAAATTATTTTGGGAAGAATGATTCTCGGAATAAAAACCCAATCATTTTTATAAAAGAATGTTTAACACCCTCAAAAGCATTCTCAAGCATTGTTTTCAAAAACCTTTTTACCATCCAAAAAAAATGCTTTTCAAATAAATTTTGAAAAAGTTTTGAATGTCCAACCTTTGAGAGGGTAGTAAGGATCACAATGAGAGGAGAAATTAGCGCACTTGACATGGGTGAGGATCTTATGTGCTTACGTTCTTATGTGTTAGGATTAGGATTTTCTCCTTTTTTGGCATATAGAGTAGGCACACACGCACACATGCATTGCATCCGCGTGATATACAAAAGGGAAGATTTTTGTTTAAATGTCTTTGTATGATAAAAGGAAGATAAAAAGATTTTAAAAGGAAAAATTTCAAAATTTGCTGTAGGAGTGAAAATAACATCTAGATCAAGTCAAGCCTGGTTTAGGGATCCCATGGCAAGGCTGGTAAGAAGAGAAGGCGCTAACATGACTGAGGAAAGAAACAACGAGGAAATGGCTGGGCTAAGAACACTGGTAGAACAACAAGCGGAGCAAATGAGGCGATATGCCGAAAATATGAACCGCATGATGGGGATGATAGAGGAGCTGAATCGCCGACAACCATATGTAGTTTCGCCTGTTATGGATCCACTTTTGGGAGGAGGAAAGGGAGATTGGTTTGATGATCAGGAGGTGCAATGGACTGATGCACTACGAGCCAACAGGGACAGAGAGAAAGCTGAAAAGGAGAAGTTACTGGCTGAGAAAATAGAGAAGTTGGAAAGGGTGATGCGCAAGGCTCAGGGAGTTGATACCTATCTGATGGAACTGGAAGGGTTGTATGACGGAGTACGTGAGACACTACCTGTCGGGCTTAAGATGCCAATTTTTGACAAATTTGATGGGACCGGCAATCCTCGCAGCCATCTAAGAATGTGTATTGGGGCTTTCCAACCAAGCGACTTAAGCACAACCATGATGGCGGTCTTATTCCAACAAACTTTGACTGGAGCTGATCTATCCTGGTATCTTACTCTCGAACCAAGCAAAACCAGTGTGTGGGAGGAAGTGATCAAAGCGTTTGTGGCACAGTACGAGTACAATCAAGATTTAGATGTCACTGTCCGAGATCTGGAGACCACTAGGCAAGGGAGCAAAGAATCATTCGCCGAATAACTGAGCAAATGGAGGGGAAAGGCAGCTAAAATGGTGCAAAGGCGATCTGAGAAGGACCAGATCTGAATGCTGATGAAGAATCTACAGCCAGTGTACCAAGAAAAGATGAGATTCCAGTCGATCAACACCTTTGCTGAGGTTTTCGATGTCGGGACAAGGATAGAGGATGCAATCCAAGAAGGGGTAATCAAGAAAGAGGAGCAACCAAACCGGTATAGGAGGCCAAACTATGGGTCCAACGGAGGATAAGCGGGAGGTCACTCTGGCCTCACCGATGTCAATGCACTAAATCGACCAGAAAGGAAATTTGACATAGCACCGAGGAAAGGAGGGGATAAAACACCAAGGAAGTTCTCAGATTTGGGAGTGTCACTGTCAACCGCCCTCGATAGGCTGTTAGCCAAGGGGCATCTCTGTCAGTTGGAACCCCGACCTCTACCAAGTCCGCTTCCGCCAAATTTTCAAGGGGACCTCTTTTGTAAATTTCATCAGCAGAAGGGTCACTCAACGGATAGGAGTATGAGATTAAGGCACGAGATTCAAGGCCTCATTGATAACAAGGTAATTTTGGAACCCCCCACCAAAACTCTGAATGTTACTAGAAATCCGCTTCCGAATCATCGAGCCGTGCCACCATCGCAGGGCCTTTATCTCTTAGGGATAGAAGAAGCAACCTTCGATCCGTCTAGGCTAATCACTAAGGCCGGGACACCAAGAAAGCCATACCAGCTACCTGAGGATTTGACAATCTGTGCTTTGGAGGATCAGCCGAAGGAGAATGAAATGGGACAGTCAGACTGGTGGATTCAAGGGAGTGAAAGTTGAGACGAGAACCAGGTAGAAGATGATCTTTGGTACGAGAGCGACAAAGAAATAGAGGTGGTGGAGGGTACTTTGAAAGTTGATCCAAAAGTTGACAATCTGTGGGCAAGGGAAGAAGTCAGTCATTTAACTCGGTCTGGCAGACACTTTAAACCGCATGAGCTAGAGGAGGATCATCCGGGGAGAGATCTAGATAAAGGAAAAGGGAAGATGAATGAAGAAGAGGAAGAAGACAGGGTTTTGTAGCAGATGAAGAAAACTCAGGCTAACATCACTGTTTGGGGATTGCTGATTGCCTCCAAACGCCATAGGCAGGCGGTCCTAGACGCTCTGAACCAAGCTGATGTATCTATCGACACCACCCCAGAGGACCTCATAGGGCTGATCGGAAAAATCCCAACTTTGGCTATTACCTTCTCATCAAATGACTTGCCTCCGAGAGGGCCCGTTCATAACAAACCATTATATGTCACTGTCGAATGCTTGGGGAACGTCATGCCTGCTTGCCTGGTTGACAATGGGTCGGCCCTCAACGTGTATCCTTTCCAAATGGCTAAGCGAATGGGCCTGGATGAGTCAACATTTACACCATCTAAGCAAAGGGTAAGAGCCTACGACAACACCCAGAGAACGGTCATGGGAATAGTCCTCCTTCGTCTCGTTATCGGCCCTTTCAAAAAAGAAGCTGAATTCCAAGTCATCGATATCCCCGCTTCCTTCAATCTGTTGCTAGGCAGGCCTTGGTTGCACAATTTGGGTGCTATACCGTCAACGATCCATCAAAAGGTTAAGTATGTCTGGGAGAATAAAGTCTGCGATATCCTCGGGGACAGCTGGGTTCGTTCATCCGAGGATATCACAGACTTTATTGTCCCAGAGACCGGTCTTAGAACTTCAATTGCAAGAAGAAGAAGCAAAAATAGGAGGGTTCGAGTTCATCAGCATGTTGGAAGAGGGAAAGCCGAGAGAGTTTCTACCGCTCCATTTTGATCAGTATGCCAGTCCAGTGGTCGCAGGGATAATGAAAAAGATGGGTTTCTTCCATTTTAAGCTAGGGGCAAACTGGCGTTTGCCCAGAACTACTTCGAAGCCCTAAAACCAGGGGCAAACTTCATTTGCTAGTCGAAGAACCCAGATACAAGATCCCTTTGGATCACCTGGCTATCAAATAAGTACTATAAAGAAACAAACGAGAATTCATGGTATAGAAGGAGTAAATCTTTAAAAAAAAAAAGGGGGGGAGGGGGGGAAGTATAGAGCCAAGTAAAGACATTGAAAGGAGAATTCTTCATAAAAGATTAATCGAAGGAGTGAGCACTTTGATTAAACATGTTAGAACTTTCCTGAAAGATGACAACATTTCTTGAAGAAAAAAAAGGAGATCACATTCAAAAGCGTAAAAAGAGTAGGCAAGGTCTGTTGGAAAATTTTGTAAAACGGCAAGCTTTTCCCTGTTTTCGTCTACTTTATTATGCATGTGTCTGTCAAGATCGTGTAGCAACCAAGGCCTGGATCTCTAGAAGATACTGGGTAGTAGGCACAGTCGGAGCAGGAATCCTCAGGCACGGAGCAGCCATCCTGTCGTGCCAAGCCTCAACGAAAGCCTTCACAATAGAAGGGCACAAAGTGGACCCCCTGGTGAAATCAGCAGTCACAGATTCAGTTGTATCCTGCAAAAGTCCAAACTAACGGACAACACGATCGGGAATGTAGAAAGTAGTAGCACGCAAGCCCGGCAGCTAGATGCCAGGTCGCCCAGGAAGACGCACAGCAATAGTGCGATGAATCCACTGCGAAAAAACCCAACAGATATCACTAGAAGAGAGGCCCTGGAGCCAACCAAGCCATGCATCGGCAGATTGAAATAAGCTGTGAATCTCCATACGGTCGTAAGGAAGTGACCCGTAAAGATGGGAAGGGTGTATAAAGAGGTCCAAACGCTCTAAAGCAAAAGGTGCCCCGACAGATAACATGGCCCCGGTAGCATGGGTATGATCCATACCTATCAGAGTCTCGCCAAGAATCAGCATGAATGCACTCTTCATCTCTCTCAAACCGCTGGCAATGGGTATGAGAATGTCGGAGGACGACTGAAAGAGGAAGTAAGAAAGCATAGCAATCGATAGAGCGCTACGCCGTATAACTTGATGCCCGCTGTCGTAAGGATCCCCAACGAGAGCATAAACCGAGGAGAGACGCTCAAAGTTGACCTATCTATCATGAATGAAAGAGCCCGCAACACCGCGGGATATATGGAGAAGAGCCGCCATGTCCTGAACATACCCGGCTTGCACCGGAGGAACAGTCAGATCCGCGGAAGGGTCAGTATGAAGGATAGCACTGAACTCTTCAAACAGAGGACAAATCTCTTGATGACCAAAACGGAAGACGTGGAGCGAAGGATCCCAACATCAGGCAGCGGCTTGAAGCAAACTTTCATTTAGAATCATTCGTCTGAAGGAGAAAAGGTCGTTTAGCCTGAAACACTCGAAGTTGAGCCTATCGATTGAGTGTAGTTCCCGATTTTTCATTGGCCAGGGTTTATTTGTAACACTCTCAGCCCACCTGCAAACAAAAAACTAGATAAAAAACAATAATACGTGCGCGTCATGCAACATGTGCAACAAAGACCAGTACATTCATTCATTCATTTTATTTACTTTCATTGTGCAATACGAAAAAGAGATCAAAGCATTCAAAATTAAAATAAAGACGGGACCAAGCCATGGTCCCACATACGACAGGAAAGAAAAAGAGTTTTCAGCATGATAAAAGGACCAAGCTATGATCACGCATATGGTGAATGAGCATAATGAAAAGCTAAAAATATAAAAAAAAACATCCTAGGGCCTATCCTACCAGGTATCCTAAAGCCGCCATCAAAATAAAGTGTATGTATATATAAAATCATATGAATAAAGTATACATCCTCCCAGGACACTCAAAAAATAAAAAATAAGAAAAAAAACGAAGTCAGCCTCGACCCCGGCCTCGAGCCTGATGGGTCACACGCTGAGGGGCTCCTCCTCTGATTCTGTCCCGCTGCCTCCTCCGACGCCTCCACTGCCACCGCCACCCCTGCCTCGACCTCCGCTGCTGCCTCCACCGCTACCACCACCTTGCCCCACGCCTCGTCTAGCACTGCCATCTCTAGGAGTGTCGCTGAGGGGAATGCCAAGCTGTTGGAACCGCTGCTGAAGCCGCCCCACCTGTTGGGACAGGACTCTGATCTCCTCCGCCTGAAATGAGAGAGGATGAATCCAGAAAGTGTTGAAAGGACAAATAAAATACTGAGAATAAAAGGATAACGATTGTACCTGAACCCTCAACTGAGCTGCGGCAGTCGCCCGAGCTCCCTCGGCCTAAAAATAAGAACCAAGAATAAAGATTAGTAAAAGGAGATGCAATGTGAAAGGCGGGGATAAGTTTCCTACCATCGACTCTTGCCCGAGAACCCACTGCCGCACGCTGTCGGCATACGTCAAGCCCTCCTCCGCGTAGGCACGAGGGACGACGTCGTAATGGAGAAGAATAGTAGGGGCACCCTGTGAGAGCCGGGGGATCGTCGTCAAGAAGGGCTCGCCGAATGAGACAGTCGACATAGTCCAATCCCACTTAGGTAAGGCAGGAGGACGAGCCGCCGCAGGAACAGGCTACAAACAATAATAAAATGTAAATAAAGGATGAAAGAAAACTCATAAAAGAATGAATAAATCATTTACTCACCCGAGTCACTTCCATCAGAGGGAAGTTCGGCATCAGCTTAGCGGCACAGAACGCTGGGTTTCTAGTTGGGGAATCCACAAAGTCATGGATGCCCAATCCCATCAGAGCAGCCGTCAGCTCGCTACCCTGGAGTTTGTCTGTGGCTCTCATAGAGTCGGGAGGAGGGAACGGCACAAAGAATCCTGGGGCTGTCAATGACTGTCTAGTCACCCTCTCTCCCAAGTACCACGCCTGGCCCTCTGGCCCATCAAGGAGTCGCCTCGTCGGGTCATATCCAGCCGACTCTCGGATTTCCGCGCGAGCATCAGGAAGCACCCTAAGCCATGGCTGCCAGTGAACATGCTGCTCCCTCAGGTTCGTCAGGAAGTTCCTGAACGAAATAAAATCATGGGCCCCCGTCTTCCGCCCGACTCTATCCTTCGCCCATTTCAGGCCCTGGGGCATGATGAGGGCGTTAGCATCGCGTGTCTCAGGGGACATCATGCGTAGATACTCGTGGGACAAAGTCTGTAATATGCAAAAAAAAAAAAAAAAAAAAAAAAAAAAAAAGAGGAAGAGGTTAGTCTCGCATTTTAAATAAGTTTCTGAAGGTGTAATAAGCAGTGACATATGGAAAAGGGTATATCTCCCACGTTCTCCAATAGCCACTAATGGAAGCCGGCCTGTCCCGGGAAATGTCACCCATATGCCGGTACAAGATGGCTAACCCTACGCTGGCCCAGTCATACTCATCAACCCGGTCCAGGTGCTCCAGAGACGCCACCAAGGAAACAGAGACCTGATCACCCTTGGTGCTCAACAGAGAGCACCCCAGCATGTACATGAGAAAACCCCGGGCCATCTGCTCGTCGGTAAAACCCGGCTGGCCCCTAAATGTATCCATGAACCACTTGGCCGTGACCAAGGGCTCCTCTGGAACAACTCCCAACAATGGCTCCACCGAGTCCCACTCCGTATCCGCCAAATACCGTAGACGCTCTCCCCCAAATGGAATCCCCGTAATCATAGAAAAATCCAGGGGAGTCATCGTCATCTCCCCAAAGTCGAAATGGAAGGTACTGGTGCTATCCCACCACCACTCGGCCAATGCGTGTATCTGCCGCAAGTCGTTGGAGCTCTTCGTCAAGAGTTTGACGAAGTCTCCAAAGCCGGCAACCCTAATAAATCCCTGCACGGTCTCATTAAGCTCCCCGTACCACTCAAACCTATGGGCGAGGCTGCCGTGTCGCTTTAGCACCTTGGGCTATAGCTGCAAGAAAGAATTACAAGTTTTGATACTAGTAATTGGATAAAAGAAAAATATATATATATATATATAAATAATAAATAAACAGATGGCAGTAAGGAAACAAGGAAAAGCGACATAAAAATGAATAAAAAAGAGAAAGAAATGGAAAATCTATAAATACTCGCAGAAATTTCACAAGCATGGCACTCGTTTGCATTCAGTCTGGCAGATGTTCACAAGATAATAAGAGGAAATAAGATAAAGCACTCGATGTCCTAGAGGGATTTCAAGAAAAAGAAAAAGAGAGAAAAGAGTTTGTTCACATTTTCGAAAAATATATACATAAACTTGTGAAGGTTCAAAACAAATTCAGGTTCAAAGGAAGCATAGTTTCAAAAAAAGTACAGGTTCACAAGTATTCAGAATCAAGCTAGAATAATAAAAGGGCGTTTGGAACGCTCAAGGAAATTCATAAGGATAATAGTCATGGGGAATGTTTTGGAATTTCAATTAAAACGCGTCGCGTTCGTAAATCTTAAGAAAAATGGAAAGGAAAAATTCACAAGCATAAGGCTCTTTATTCACAAGAAGTGTTTGAAATTTTGATTAACACAAATGGCTTTCAAAAGTCCTTGAGAAAAGTTGAAAAAAATAAAATAAAAAATAAAAAAATAAAAAAATAAAAAATAAATAATAAGGGACAGGTGAAACACTCGGAAAATTCAGGCATAGCATTCATTTTTATGAGAAGTTTTGAAGTTCATAAGAAATAAAGATAAAAATACGAAATTTCTTTAAAAGAGCATGGAATAAAGCATTCAACACGTTCGAAAACGCTACAAGCATGGCATTTGAGACATTCAAAGTTACGATTCACTATACATTCCATTCATAAAGTTACAAAAGAAGAAAAAAGAAAAGGGGAGCGTTTACCTCGGGCTTGAACGCGCGGGCGGATAAGTGCTCATCTGGGTCCCGGAGCAAAAGTGTGGCGTCGGGATGATGAGTGGCCGTATACTTGACCTTCTTCTTGTGCCCTGAACCGCTCGCCATGATCTGTCAAAGAAAAGAGAGAATTCGCGCATTAGATTCGTGGAAATTTCAGAAAAAACAAGGAAATAATTAGAATAATTCAAATTTTGATCAAGTAGAACTAACCTGTGAGTACCGTAGATCAATACCATAGAACTAACCTCTTCTTAGACTTCACAATCATGTAATCTATGTATATCTCCACGTCCTTATGAATCATGTTATGTAACAATGTGGTGGTGGCCTGTTTATACGTTGCCCCTGCAATCATGAGTCCAAATGACATTAACCTATAACAATACGTACCAAAAGGTGTGATGAAAGTGGTTTTCTCTATATCCTCTGATCCCATGAAAATTTGATTATACCCTGAGAATCCGTCCATAAAAGACAATAGCTGATGCCCCACAGTATTAACTAGAACGTCAATATGAGGTAAAAGGAAGTTATCTTTAGGGCTTGCTTTGTTTAAATCTTGAAAATCAACTGTAATACCTTTAATTTTCCTCTACTTATAATATTATCAATTTTCTGAATTTCCATATCTGGTCTATTATTATTTTATTTGTGTGACAGTATCAGTGTAATGCAATTACTAATTAGACAGTAAGTACCGCACCGACTCGACTGTAATTACATTTAACTTAGTCCCGTACCTGGACCTGGACATTAGAAACAATACCCGTTTGCATGATAAATCGAGACCGACACGCATAATGAGGACTTATACACGTAAATCAAGGAAGTGGTACAGAATCTGAGATGGGCCCCACATGGCCAGCCACTTTGTAGCACATGCAAACCCCATGACACTTGTCACTAGCCCACATGCCACTTGTCCACTTATTGGACACATGTCCTTGCATGTACATATGCAAACATGCATGAGGACACCTAGCCACAATCCTTCACTATATAAGCATACCCCATCCATGCATTGTACTCTCTTGAGCATTTACAATCTGTACATATAAAGTTAGAGAGAGATCTAGGAGATGAACTCCATGGTGAGATAGAATAAGAAGAAGAAGAAGAAGAAGAAGAAGCTTCAACCATTGAAGCTTGTGTTCAAGCTTCCTAAGCTCAAATCCAAAGCCCAAGCTCAATTTCAAGTTTAAGTGAGTTTACTAACTCACTTTAGAACATATATAGTATGTAGTAATGTTTAGTAAGTGCTTGATGTTGTTATTTTGAAGTTTTCATGCCATACAAGACAAATCTTCAAATCTGAGAAATAGAAACTTCCAGCAGAATGTAGTTTAGTAAAATGAACGTTTTGAACAGTTCAAAAATCTGAATTAAGCTAGGTTTTTTAGTGGAGAAATCTAACTCATTTATCTACAAATAACTATTTATACCTTATTCTAGAAATCAATCCTTCATAGGTGAAATGTATGAACAACGCAGTACAATAAATCTGAGAAATAGAAACTTCCAGCAGAAAGTAGTTTAGTAAAATGAACATTTTAAACAGCTCAAAAATCTGAATTAAGCTAGGTTTTTTTGTGGGGAAAGCTAACTTATTTATCCACAAATAACTATCGTATAGCTCAGTCTAAAAATGAATTCTTCATAGGTGAAATTCATGTACAACGCATTGCTATAAATCTGGGACAGAGCAGTCCAAAAATATAGAAATGTCTTAGTAAAATAAATGTTTTGAATAACTCAAAAATCTATATGAAGCTAGATTTTTTTGTACATAAAGATAATCAAAATACCTATAATGTTCTAGTTTTGAGTTTGATTGATAAAGTAATTCATCAGGCCTAAATAGATCACATAAATTCAGTCAACATAGTGAAATATATCCTGACAGATTGTAATGTTTTTTGTATGAGGTAATGTTTATGCATTGTGTTGATTGATGATGCTAGTTTTCCAGTACCTGTGTTGCTATGAATATTCATGCCATGGTAAGTGCTATTGTATAGATGAGCTTGTTAAGGGCTTTACCTATATAATTGTTGGTATCAAATCCATTTTTATAGATCCATGAGCTATGCGCTAAGCTGTTGTTGTTATGAGTATATTGTGATGACCATTGAGAATCCTTACTCAAGTTATAAGTATGTTGTATGGCACGATTATTGTATTAATAGTTATTGGGAAAGTTTTCATCATGAGTATATTAAGGGGTAAAACGAAATGTCGGACATATAGCGAAATCTTGACGGTTGTAATTGGAAGTTATTAATGAACCAAACTACGAAATGCATGAAAGTGTAAGATAATGGAAAACCCTTCAATAATGAATTTTATTAGAATAGGGGACGTTAATCTTTGTTTCTTGTCGTTTGACTCTCGATCAAAGTTAATTTGTAGACCTCGGTGTCATGTTTGGGTATTTCTTGCGGAGTCAACCTTAAGGTGATCTTGTGGGGTCGATTGGGGAATTATGATTCATATCCTTGATCTGTGGATCATTATAAAATGTTTGGTCGTGTAGTTGACCTATGGATCGTTAGTAATATGTGCAATCAAGCGATTTATTGTCAAGAGTTGTTCTATCCTTGATCTGTGGATCGTCATAACGTGTCCGATCGTGCATTTGACCTGAGGATCGTTAGTGACCTGTGCAATCAAGCGATTTATTGTCAAGAGTTTTTCTATCCTTGATCGGTGGATAGTCATAATGTGTTAGATCGTGCAGTTGACCTGAGGATCGGTATTGACGTGTGCAATCAAGCGATTTCCTTGCCAAGTATTGTTCTTTTTTTTAAACCGTGGATGCGCTATACCCAAAATATTGAATAATTTGGAGTTACATCTTCTTTTAGTCAATGTTGTTGGTCAATTTAGTTCTGGGTTAAGTTTTGTAGAGTGGAGACTCCTTTCGATTCTTCGTGTCGAGGTGGTTGGTGAAAGATTGTATGGTTAACACAAAGATCCTAACAAACATATTAAAAGTAGTTAACGAATTCTTGTTGTGTGTCGCAATATATGTTCCATTTGATTTAGTTTTCTCACTCGGCTTTAAAAAGCTGATGATGTTCATGTCGTTGGACATTCCCATGTCCAGCTTATCCAGGTGACGAGTACAATGTGGAAGTAAAGGTCGAACCCACAGAGATTGATGAATTTTTATCCTTTAATTACTAAAATTTAATCTATTTAATTATAAGAAAATCGGAATTTTGGTTGGTTTAGAATTTGATTGTTACTACTAATTTAAACTATGAATTAAACTATGAAATTATGGAAACAGAATCTAGAATTAAATCTAAGTAAATTTGTATGCTAACTTGAATATTAATTTAAATATGAATAGATGAGATCTAGTATTACAAATCCACCACTAACTATGCATCGGGGGTCTATATTTCCTATTCTAAGTTCTATGCTTGGATAATTATGATTAATCGTAGCTACAAGCCCAATAGTATCGTCAAGAAGATATTGTTAGTTCAATCTAAGCATAACTCATCTATGGTTCACATGAATTATCTACCTATAACTAGGGTATAGCATAACTCATCTTTCCTAAGTATGAATTATAAAAGATATAAACATCACAATCACATAAGCACCATTGTATGTAAATACTCCTATCAATCACATAAATCAAGGACTATTGAGTTCAATAAGCATAAGGAAAAATCGATGACAAGAATAAATCTAAAATACTCTTGATTATTAACATTAAAAACTGATTATATATAAATAATCCACCAACATACAATCACTATCCCAAAACATAAAATCCTAGAGAAGAAAAGCATAGAAAATCCCCCTTTTACATAGCTAGGGTTTCATTGAAACCCTAGATTAGTAGTTTAGTTGCTCATGATGGGTGAAAGCATGAAGATTGATTTGATGGAAGCCATTAGAGACCTTCAAACTTGCTCTTCTACTTCCTCTTGTCTTCCAAAGCTCTCTATGAAAGAATGTGTAACCCCTAAAAAATATAAAAACTAAATATATATATATATAGTTTACAAGGGTTTTTTGGAAGCTTTCCTATCCCAAAACTTGCTAAAATAGCTATTATTTCCAATCCGGACATCATGAAGCAGTTTCGTTTACACAGGACTCTTCAATATAGCAGAATACGCAACTTTGATTTTTGTACGGATCGCGCGAACTGGCCGCGCGAGTGCGTAATTGGGAAGGTCGCGCGAGAGAATTCTGGGATCTCGCGCGAGCAATTTCTTGGTTTTCGCGCGAGCGGGTTGCGCGCGCGATGTGGTTTTTCTTGCTTCTTTCTTCCTGCTTTTCACCTTATTTAACCAGATCTCCTTGTTTTCTTCTAACACCTGACAGAAAATAGAAAATAAAGTAAAACTACACAAAAACAGGATAAAAATAGCTAACAAAAGTGAATTAAGGCATATAATTAGGATTTGTTCTCTCCCGATCACACCCCCAAACCTACATTTTGCTAGTCCTCGAGCAAAACGAATAAAAGTCCTAATCCATTTTCGTATGGATAATGATTGCACTTAGCCTGTGCAACAAGCCTTTTAAACCTCTAGGTGTCCCTAGTCGGACGAGTGAAGTCTCGTGAGGGTTCTCGTCAACAAGTCACCCACAACCATCTTTATTAACTTGTGAAAATAAAAATTTTATTCAATTTTAAAATACTTCAATATCAACATCCTTCTTTTATAAAATCAACTTCGCATGAAACCTTTTAAATCATCAAGAGTAAAACAATCGTATGCCTTCCTACATTATGAAAAATAATCCGAAAACATATATCACCAGAATCAACGGAATATATCAAAGACCCGCATGTGTCTGAAATAGTAGTCAAGTGGATACACGACAACTATGAACTTGGAATATAAATCAAATGACTATTTAGTGATGCTTTGACTGCAAATCTCACGTTGTAATTACACTCTAAAATAAATTCACTTTGAAACAGGTGTAAGCACTCAGTTATGAATTCGAGACAGAATTCTTTTGCAAAACAAATAAACTCGCATACGACTCCCAACAACGTATGACACGACAGAAATAAGATAGTCTCATGAATAGATATTGATCGTCAAGTAAATATTATTACTACCATGCTTCTCTTCCCTTTTTCTATCGGTTCCATTTTCAAATCATGTTTCCATAGAATCAACTAGGACTTTATAAGGGTTGTAACGTTGATCGAGGGTTAAGGTTCAGAAAAGAAAGGCAAAAAGGAATTCAAAGAGTCCATAGGTAAATAGGAATAGCATTAAGTGTAATGCAAGGGCTTTACTACAACGACTAGTTTTTTTTTTCATCGTTTTCAAGAGATTCATCTCTTTCTTCTTTTTCCCCTTTTTTTTCAATTATGTTTCAATAACTATTTTCTTTATTTTTTTTTATGTGTATAGTATTCTCCCTTTTTTTTTCACTACGCAATACATCTTTCTTTTTTTTTCATCGCTTACTAGCCCAATTTCTTTATGAAAACCATTCTCTAACTACTTTTGGACATGGGTTAGGTCAAATTTATAGTGGCGAACTCCATATCGGAGTGGGTAGGATAATAGGTGAACAAAGAAATGGCTTATTTAAAGGCCCAAAGGGTTAACAAAGGATACAAATATTTGTATTGGGTAGGCCAAAGGTCAAAAAGGCTATTAAAACAGATGGCCTAGTTTTATTTTCTAGAGTTACATGATTTTTTTTCTAACATGGTAATTATAATAGTAACTCGACTTTCAATCAAAAAGAAAAAATAATGAGACTAATCAACGAAATAATGCGATATGTCGAAGAGATTCGATAATAATAAGTTTAAAACCCTCAAAAGGACTGAAAGGTTCAAAATCTCACCGGGTTTTAGTCTCCACAGTATTACTATTTAGAAATCCAAGTCATATTATAGTTCAAATGTTACTATGTATCCATATGACTACGTGCTGTGCACAAGTTATGCAAGTATAAGATATGAAACCATGATTCTAAGGATATATAGATCTCAAGACATACCTTCATAGATTCGGTAGACATCAAATTACATACTCTCTAAATTCCAAAATTTCAACGAAATCTACTTACAATAAGAAGTAACGCAACATTAAACGATATTAAGAAACTATTTACGAAACTGTTTATTTTATTTTTTTTCTTTTTTTTCTTTATGAATAAAAGAAATAACGAATGAACGAAATAACAAAATAATGAACTGACAACAGAGAACTAAACAAGAAATATTCCGAAGTACTAAAACGAAAAACAAAACTACAATACTAAAGTAAACGAATATCCATATACTCCCCTAAACCAAATCACCGCATGTCCCTATGCAGGTGGGAACATGACAATGACATGGATGTAGTCCTCATAGAAGATCACCAAGACATCCACACCACGAATTACGTCTGAAGGAGGTAGCACGCCAGAACGAAAGTATCAAGCAATAAGCTCCCACTCCGGATGCGTAGCAGGATCGAAAGGTGGTCCCATCTCATCAAAATCGTCCTCAGTATTCAACTCTAGAACCATATCCATCTCAGACTCCTCACTAGTACCTAGACCCAACTCCACCCTATCATCCTCAGGACCAGAATAAGGCACAAAGAACGAGGCGATATCCTCGGGAGACCAACCAGGGTGACCCGGATGTTGTCTAACAATGTCCGGCACGTAATCAGGGAGATCCCTATAGGGATAGGTAACCTCAGATGTAGGTAACTCGGTCGAAATTGGAGCAGATGATGAAATAGCGGCTGAGCCGGGAGGAATGTCCTCATCGTCATCCTCGGTCGAAGAATCAACCGAATCAGAGGAAGAAGATTCAAAAGACATCGACGGAGTGCCATAAGGGCCATCTATAGCGGTAGGGTCATTGCCAAACAGGTCATCCTCGTCCGAAGAATCAGAACGGATAGAAATGGGCGAGCGAGGATGTCGACACTTCCAGCCGGAATGACCGACTAGAACGTAGGACTTGGCTACCCTATGACTCGGTATGGTATCATAATCGGAAGAACTAGAGTCGGAATCATAACTCGACTGACTCGGAGATCTATCAGGTGAAGTAGGAGGAGAAATCGGATGGTCCATGATGTGATGATGTAAATGAGATATAAGGGTCGAGGTAACTATATGGATATCGGAAAAACAAAAACCTGAAACCAAAAATTAAGTCACAATTTAACTGAATTAGTTTGAGTTATTAAAAGTAAGAAACTTAACGTTACTATTTGCTTGAATGTGTAGCCATAATGAATTCAAATATTAAACATAAGCAATGTAGGTTTGAATTTAAATAGAATTCTGACAGAATTACCCCCAACCCTGAACCTAAGAGGTTCCTGTTATAGTGCAATGGGTTGTGAAATTGCTGTGCAATATAGATTCAACGACAATTGCTCTAAATGAATAAATGAAGACATTATATAGCCAAGCATGAAATTGAAACGGTAATGAATAACGATGTTAATGTTGTGACTAACTAGAAGCAACAAGAATAACACAACCATAAACGAGAAGCATCAAATGCAAAATGATATAATTATAGACCAAATGAACAAAAGTAAACTAAAAGACAGAAAGTAAACTAACCGGTCGAAGCCGGGTACAGAAAAATCCTAATAATAAAAAAAAATGGAACGAAAAAGTAAAAGCAAAAATAATAAAATAATATACAGGCCCAATGTCTGATAATGTCTCAACCACCCAACCAAATACATTTAAAATGAAAAAGAATGTCCAATCACCCCCCCAAACCTGACCTAGTCCTCACCTCCCTCGATCAACACCAACTCCAGACCCGTACTCCCCTGGCCAGTAGTACCATCACCATCCCCATCCCCATCACTCCCATCTCCATCATCTCCCTCGTTGCCAGCCTCCTCCTCCTCACCCTGCACCTCTCCCTGCTCCTCAACTCCCTCCTCGGCCACCTGTTGTGCCTGTCGCAGAAACGCCGAATGGTTAGCCGCCTCTCCCTGAGCAAGAATGTCCTTCAGCTGGTCGGGATGATGAAGCTGGAAAAAGGACCGTATGTAGGACTACAAGCGCAGCGTCTCACCTCAGAAAGCACAAACGTCCCCATACGTCCAAGCGTACGGGGTATCCTCAAGAAGAGGTGGACGCGATGCTGCCTGCTCACGACGGGCCTGGGCCTGCTCTCGGGCCCTCCTAACCTCCAGATCTAGGCGATCCAGGCTCAACTTCCAATCAGTAGAAGCGAACTCTGGGATATATGCATCGATGGGCTCCTCGGCTGGAATAGGAAAGGCCTTAGCCCGGAGAATAGCAGGGATAGTGCGAGGGTAGGGCAGAAGAAGCTTAGAATCGACGGAGTGGTCAATGGCATGGGCAGCAAGACACATGCCCTCCATAATAATAAGGCCAGGATGGAACCAGTCGCTGTGGTAAACAGCGTAGAGGGCATGGTGAATTTCCTTGGTCCGTTCTTGCTCATGACCAAGGGGGTACAGGTTTCGTTTAAAGACATGGTCGACTAACCATATCTGGCGGGGCATGTGCAATCGTTGAATAGGTTGCCCCGACCCAGAGCGGCTGCCACACATGTCTTGGATAATGTGTATGAAGGAGTGGGCTTTGGATAGGACATTTAGTTTTGGTACTTGATATGAATGGGTGGGGAGTTGGAGGATTTCAGCGATGTTGTCTGGGTTGAGGGTGATGTCGTGGCCATCTATTGTTGTTGACAAAAAAGCGTGCTGGCTTAGGGATTATTTATGGTAGCGGAGGTTTTGGTAAAAGAGGCGGACGAAGCGGGGGTAGCTGATTAGGTCTGGGTTTCTAAAATAAAGCTGTGGGGCCAGCTTACGGGCGACTAGATTGCTATGGCCCCACTTCGTGTCTTTATCAGACGCTAAGTACTCAGCGTCTATAGTGGCCTCGTGGTTGAGGCCGCAGGTGACGTACTTAGGGCCTAATTCATTGGGGTTTGGGTCGTAAGGGGGAGGTGGTGGTGGTGGTGGGCCAGTTTGGTTTTCTTTTCCTTTTGATCTTTTCTGAGGCGGTTGGGAACTAGACGCAGATTTTACAGTGTTTTTGGTCATAGTTTAAAGAGAAATGGGTGAAAATTTAAAAAAAAATTTGAAAATGTGGGCTTTAAAATATGGCTATGCCCAGAAAAAGAAAAGAAAAAGGGGTAGGGGATGGGTCACCTGCAAAGAAATACGTCCCGGCAAGGGACACAATCAATATAATTTCAATAGTTGTAAAAGAAATTGGGGTTCATGGGGGAACACCCAGCAACTGTGAGAAGAGCCGATCCCTTCTCACCCACTGTCCCGACAAGGGCACACACTTTTCGGCAAGTCGCGGGGTACTTGCCACGTGTTAATATTCAATGCATATAATCAAATGAATAAGTGATGCATATGTCGACAAAATAATTTGAATGTTTAGTAGAGCGGTAAAAAGTTAAGTTAATAAGTCACTGCGACTTCTAAAATCATTAAGTTAAACAATTTCGAAATCGAATTCCAGTTGTAAATATTAATTTTAGAATCACCCGGATTCACATTTAATTTCAGTAGTGCGCTTCTCGCATAAAAGATTAGAGTAAAGAGCGCAAATGTGTAATGAATGTGAATGGGCCCAACGTAACTAAAGCTGGAGTTATAGTATATGATTTCAAATTCAAATGTATGAATGCATAAAGCTAACATCTCCGTACTCATTAAAATGTGAACATAGTTAAGAAGCAATGAACAAGATGACTTGATTACTCTACGATTACTTCACAATTGAATTGGAAGATTCTGTGAACGTTTATGTGTATGAGGCCACAAGTTGTAGTCCATAGGTGGATAAAGTTTAGGGTTCGAGAATTCATATCCGTGTGTATATTAGTCAAAGTATCCGTATATATGCATGCACACTGAAATCCTATGGCAGTGAAAGTAGTGTAGGCATATAGTACTATATGTATCGCACTACTGATCACATACATTTTGATGCCTAGTCAAGGCTTAAGGTCAAATTAACCACCCCAGTTTTTGAGATAGGTTGTGTATTATTGTGGTTTCATGCGAACAGTCACATAGACAGATCCATAGGAATAAACGGGTGTAGTTCTGGCAAATTGTATGCATCTAAATCTCTAAGTACATATATGAACATGTGTTTAAGTATACGCATACATGTACACACAAATGTGGACATAAGAAAAATCCCTAACTTCCATCTCAGAATGAACGTACGTATGAATTCAATTTAGTTTAGGGTATAGAATTGGGGTTAAGTGTGAAATATGAATTAGAGCATATAAATAGTCATCTGGGATTATGAATTGTAGAAATCAATATAGGTATATACAGATGACAGTGGGTATCGAAATCCCAAACACAAACCCTAATACACGACAGTGAGTGTGTGGCTTCATGTGAACATAGCTTAGGATTCATAAGTTTGACTTAGGGTTTCAAGAACCCCCAAACTTCAAACCCTAACTGTGATTAGGTACGTCTCTGTGTGCGGGTGTGTATATAGATCTATATATAGATATAGGGATCTATCAACCCCGAAAAACCAAAAACCCTAACTTATGTGTTGAAATCAGTGATTAGGGTTTCAAAATTAGGATCCAGTGTGCGTATGTATGAGTATATAAATATAGATATATGTAGGTATCTATCTATATTTATACAAATATATATACCTGTATATATATAGAGGGGAAGGTTCGAAAGTAGCAGCGATTTATGGCGGCAGGGGGGTCGGCGGTAGTTTCACGGCGGCGGTTAGGCGGTGGTGCTCCGGTGGTAGTTTCACGGCGGCAGTTAGGCGATGGTGCTCCGACGATGTTGTGGTGGAGAGAGGAGAGAGAGAAAAAGATTACGAGAGGGAGAGAGAGAGTGTGTTCTGAACATTTTTAGGGCTCAGCCCTATATTTAAAGGAACAGGAACCTCGCGCGAGCGTACTGCGCGAGCGAGATTCGCGCTCGCGGATCCCTCCACGAGGAGAAGCTGAGACTTTGTTTTTAGTTAAAGGAAATTTCTTTTAAGTGTCAAATTTGCTCGAGCGTGCCGCTCCAGCGAGACCTTCGCTCGCGCGATTTGGCGCGCGAACAGATACTGAGGCTTCTTTTTGAAAGTTTTAAAAATTTTCCTAAGTGCTAAATCCGCGTGAGCGGACCGCTCCAGCGAGATACTCGCGCGCACGATCCACGGCACGAACCAAAGCTGAGGCTTGTTATAAAAAAACTTTAAAAAATTTTGTCTAAGGAGGAATCTCGCGCGAGCGACGTTTCGCGCGAGCGGGCCGCGCGTGCGAGATGCCATTTTCTCATTTTTCTTTTCTGTTGTCTTGTATACATGTTCTATAATTTCAAATTTTTATCTTTTGGGTTTTTAGAAGCTCAGACACTGGCCAAAAACTACTAACTAGTGTACAAAATTGAAAAAAATTCTAACTAAAGCTTGGGTTGCCTCCCAAGAAGTGCTAAGTTTTACGTCGGTAGCTCGACCGATGCATGTGCTCAGTCTAAATAGATCGGATCTACCAGATCTATAGATTCGATTTCTCTCTCTACTGCTTCCTCGGTTCGATACAGCTGAAGCCGTTGGCCATTTACTTTAAACAGTGTTCTACCGTTTGTATCTTGGATTTCAATTGCTCCATGCGGGAATACTTGTGTTATTATAAACGGACCGTCCCATCGGGACTGTAGCTTACCCGGGAACAACCTTAATTTTGAATTAAACAGCCAGACGCATTGTCCAACCTCGAAATTATTTCTTATAATCATTTTATCGTGGAAAGATTTAGATTGTTCTTTGTAGATTCTCAAATTTTTATACGCTTCCTTTCTCAATTCTTCGTGTTCTTGCAATTGAAGTTTACGATGACATCCTGCCGCTTTTATATCTTGGTTAAGCATTCTTACGGCCCAATAGGATAGATGTTCGAGTTCCACCGGTAGGTGGCACGCTTTTCCAAATACTAGTCGATAAGGAGACATCCCAATAGGAGTTTTAAAAGCTGTACGATATGCCCAAAGCGCATCGGTCAGTCGTTGTGACCAATCATTACGGTCTAGACGTACCGTTTTTTTAATATACTTTTTACTTCTCGATTTGAAACTTCAACTTGGCCTTGGGTTTGCGGATGGTACGCGGTTCCTACTTTATGAGTGACGGAATATTTCCGGACGAGTGCTTCGAAGTAACGATTACCGAAATGTTTTCCCCCATCGCTTATAATTGCCCGTGGCGTACCGAACCGACAAAATATGTTATCTTTTATAAATTGAACCACAACTTTATGGTCGTTGGTTCTCGTCGCCACTGCCTCCACCCACTTAGAAACATAGTCGACCGCGACTAAAATACATTTGAAACCACAAGACGAGGAAAACGGACCCATAAATTTGATGCCCCATACATCAAATATTTCTATAATAAGGATTGGGGTCATGGTCATTGCGTCACGATGTGACATGTTCCCTATTTGTTGACAACGTACGCAGTTCTGACAGAATTCATGTGCGTCTTTAAACAGTGTTGGCCAATATAATTTGCTTTGGAGGACTTTAGCGGCCGTTCGATGGCCTCCAAAGTGGCCTCCGCATTCTAGAGAGTGACAAAAATTTAATATGGATTTGAACTCACTTTTCGGAACACAACGTCGTATAATTTGATCAGAACAGTGTTTAAATAACAGTGGGTCATCCCAATAGTAATGTTTAATTTGAGAAAAGAACCGATCTTTGTCTAAACGAGACCACGTATTCGGGATATGTCCCGTAGCTAAGAAATTGACGATGTCACTGAACCACGGATGGTTTATGGTAGATAAGGCAAATAATTGCTCGTCTGGAAACGAATCCTTTAGAGGGGTAATATCGTTAGATTCTACAGGAATTCGTGACAAGTGGTCAGCCACAACGTTTTTGGAACTCTTTTTATCACGTATTTCATAATTAAACTCCTGAAGGAGTAAAATCCATCGGATTAACCTAGGTTTCGTTTCTTTCTTATTCAATAAATGATGTAATGCGGCGTGATCTGTATACACGATGACTTTTGAACCCAATAAGTATGAACGGAATTTGTTGAGGGCAAACACAATCGCAAGTAATTCTTTTTCAGTTGTTCTATAGTTTAATTGTGCGTCATCCAGTGTTTTACTTGCATAATAAATTACGTGAGGGATTTTTTTAACTTTTTGGCCCAAAATGGCCCCAATGGCATAATCGGAAGCATCACACATCAATTCAAACGGTAATGACCAATCGGGGGATTAGATTACCGGAGCCGTGGATAGTAAGGTGCGCAATGTTTTAAAAGCCTTCAGACAGTCGTTGTCAAAGACAAAAGGAATATCCTTGGCAAGCAGGTTGCACAAGGGGCGTGAAATTTTACTAAAGTCTTTGATAAATCGTCTATAAAAACTAGCATGACCTAGGAAGGAACGGATCTGATGAATGGATGATGGTGGTGGAAGTTTATCTATTAACTCGATATTCGCTTTATCAACCTCTATACCTTGCTTGGAAACAACGTGACCCAAGACTATTCCCTCTTGAACAATAAAATAGCTCTTTTCCCAACTTAATACCAAATTTGCTTCCTCGCACCGGGCGAGGACTTTTGTAAGATTTTGGAGGCATTCATCAAATGTAGATCCGAATACTGATAAATCGTCCATAAAAACCTTGAGAAATTTCTCAACCATGTCCGAGAAAATTTCCATCATACACCGTTGAAAGGTTGCCGGTGCATTGCACAAACCAAACGGCATACGACGGTAGGCAAAGGTTCCAAAAGGACATGTGAACGTCGTCTTTTCTTGATCATCAAGATAAACGGGCACCTGGTTGTAGCCAGAGTATCCATCTAAGAAACAATAATAACTCTGACCGGACAGACGTTCTAGGATTTGATCAATAAATGAAAGAGGGAAGTGGTCCTTGCGAGTCATCGTATTAAGTTTTCTATAGTCGATGCATACCCCGCCAACCGGTAGTTTGACAGGTGGGTATAAGGACTCCCTTTTCATTTGGTACGACCGTAATACCTGATTTCTTTGGGACAACCTGAGTTGGGCTGACCCAATTTCTATCGGAGATCGGGTAGATAATACCGATATCTAAGAGTTTTATAACTTCCTTTATAACCACTTCTTTCATGTTAGGGTTGAGACGTCGTTGCATTTCCCTAGACGGTTTAGCATTTTCTTCTAAATTTATTCTATGCATGCAAACTGACGGGTCAATTCCTTTTAAATCAGCGACCATCCATCCAATCGCCTTTTTATGATTACCTAGAACGTCTATCAGCTGTACTTCCTGAATTTCAGTTAAATTTGACGCGATTATAACTGGAAGGGTTGCGTTAGATCCTAGAAATGCATATTTCAGAGAGTCTGGCAACGGTTTTAGTTTGAGTGTTGGAGGACACTCAATGGATGGTAAGGCTGGTTCATGTGCAAGAGGCGGTAAAGCCTCTATTTTAGGTTTCCATGGAAGCTCATTAGTCGTGTGTACTGATTCCAATAAAGTATTTACATCTTCAATATTTGTATCAATGTTGAAATCATTAAAATTGAAATGAGATAGGCATGTTCCAAAGCTTTCTTAGTCAACATAATAGGCGCTGCCTCTTCGACTAATTCGTCTATTAAGTCTATGGCATAGCAGTCTGCCTCTTCATCCCCTCTATATGGTTGATTAGATGCATTGAAGACATTAAGATGTACGGTCATGTTACCAAAAGTTATATCCATCACACCAGTCCTACAGTTAATAATCGAATTAGCCGTGGGTAGGAAAGGGCGTCCTAGAATAACGGGGACTTGTTTACTAGCATCTAGGACTGGTTCGGTGTCTAAAACGATAAAATCGACCGGATAATAGCATTTATCAACTTTGACCAATACATCTTCTACTACCCCCCGTGGAACTTTAATTGACCTATCGGCTAATTGTAAGGTGGCCGCAGTCGGTTTTAGTTCTCCTAAACCCAAATGTTCATATACGAAATAGGGTAGCAGATTCACACTTGCTCCTAAATCAAGAAGAGCCCGGTGAATGTATATATCACCGATGTGACTAGCGATGGTTGGAGTACAGGGGTCCTTGTATTTTAGAGTGTTGTTATGAAACATGGAGCTAACCTTTTCTATTAGGAAGACTTTCTTAGATAAATGGTTTCTGGACTTTCTCTTCTGTGTGCATAGATCCTTTAAGAATTTAGCGTACGGGGGTATCTGTTTAATTGCCTCCAATAGTGGAATATTGATCTTTACTTCTTTAAATATTTTGAGAATATCTTCCGGTTTCGTGCTTTTTCTAGTCAAGTGAGTCGGGGCTTCCCCGCTCGGTGGGAATGGCATTCTAGGTACATAATCGGAAGGATTCGCTGCTTTAGATGTTTTATTAGATACTAAAGGATTAGCGTTTTTTGAGACTGGAGTTGTATTATCTTCCTTTTCACCCTTTTCTTTTTCTTTACCTTTATCCATGCTCGTTTCGGGAGGAGGTACCACCTCCTCAGGATGTTCAGTTGTCCTCGTCGACACCGCGTTAACTTGATCACTCGCCGAACTCACCTTATATTGTCCCTTAGGGTTTTGGACCAGTTGACTTGGTAGCTTTCCCTCATTACGACGATTTAAGGTATTGGCAAGTTATCCCATCTGATATTCCAATTTAGCTATTGATTGCGTGTGAGAGTTAACAAGTTGCGACTGTGATTGTGATTGGACCTCTAAGTTTTTTAATGACGCCAACACGCTCTCTTCGAAAGTTTTATCCCTAGGAGGATTAGTGCGGAAGGGAGGCTGTTGGTATTGATTTTGTTGATTTTGAGACTGCTTATACTGATTAGATTGTGGCCTATACGCATTAGGAAAATTTGTCGTATCAGGTTTCGAATACGGTTTCTCACTATTAGAGTTCCATGAAAGGTTCGGGTGAGATCCCCATGTCGAGTCCGGTTTATAACCCGCGGGGTTATAATTGGGTCGTTGGAACTGTTGGACAGCATTTATATGTTGTTCTATAAATTCCGGGAACTGGGATGCGGACGGACATGCTAATGTCGAATACGACGAATCTGAGCATAACTGGTATACTTCAGCAGGAGGAGGTGGGCCTTGCATGCGGCCCATCATCATATGTTGGTCCATTTTTCTATTTAGTTCTTGAATTTCATATGAATGATTAGACTCAACTTTAGCCTCTGTCTTTGGGTGAGGTATAAGGTGTCCCTCAGGTCGTATGGATACTACTTGGTGCATAGAATTTTCACTTAATGTTTCAAATATCTTCCATGCTTTGTCGGCACTCTTGTGGAGGAACGTCCCCGCACAAATAGCATCGACAGTATTTCGAACGGCAGGAATTAATCCCTCATAGAAGACTTGCACCAACTGCCATTTGGGTATCTGGTGATGAGGGCAAGAACGTAAGAGTTCTTTAAACTGTTCCCATGTATCGTAAAGTGTTTACCCATCTTGCATTGTGAAATTAGTTATTGACTTTCTAATCTGATTCGTTCTAGTAACGGGGAAAAATTTTTGTAGGAACATAGTCTGCAACTCATCCCATGTTCTTATTGAATTTGGCTCCAAAGATTTGAGCCAGTACTTCGCTTTGTCTTTAAGTGAAAACGGGAAAAGATGCATTTTGAACTCATCATCTGTTAAGTTCTGAATCTTTAAAGTCGCACAGATACCCTGAAATTCCCCTAGATGATTATAAGGGTCTTTCTTAACACGCCCATTGCAAAGCAGGGGTATTTGTAAAATACAACCGCGCTAAAGGAAAGAATTGTATTAATTTTTATCACAACTTCCCGTTTTATCTGCGATTTGCATTGCAAGGCTAATTTCTATACACTATGATTAATCTATGATAAGTTGTATTGTTTTAGCTGTTGTTTGTGCAGATTACTGCTGTGTGGACTAAACAGATGAACATCAGAATAAATGGAATGCTGGAATGAAAACAAAAGAAGTCAAAGCTGAAAAGTGAAGTTCGATCGATCTTAGAAGGTTCGATCGATCGAGCGTTCGATCGCTCAAAGAGAGTAGAAGCGCTTGAGGCTTAAGGGTTCGATCGCTCAAAGAGAGTAGAAGCGCTTGAGGCTTAAGGGTTCGATCGATCGAGAGCAGTTCGATCGATCGAACGGGGTATTTTCAGTAACATTTGCGTGCGCAGCAGATGCGGGTTTTAACCCTAGTTTCTTAGGTTTTCTTATATATAGGAGTATTGTACACGTCCAGGAGGACGCCCTTTTTACATTTTAACAGTTTCATAGAGAGAGACAGAGAGTTTGTTTGGTTTTTTGTAGGTTTTTCATTGAAATTTCATATTGTGGATTTCTCGAAGTTTATACAAGTATCTGCTATTCCAGGTTGTCTATATACTGTTCATTCATTTTCTGCACGTAGTAGTAGTAGTTTAATCAATCATCTCGTGATATTACATGTTAAGTATTTACAAAACCATAGTTTTTAGATTTTTTATGAAAAACTCACAACCAAACAAGGTATTAATGATTTCGTACGTTAAATATCAATCTTTGACACTCCAGACGATGTCTGAGTAGTCCCAGGTTGGGAGAACACGATGAAACAGTGATCTCCAGCCTCTGCCATGCAGCAGGATAATCGCTGTGTTCGATCGATCGAAGTCAGTTCGATCGATCGAACCAGGGACAGTCAATCGATCGAAGTCAGTTCGATCGATTGAGGGATGAAGGTCTTCGATCGATCGAAAGCGCGTCGATCGATCGAACTCTCGGATTCTTGAGGATGTTCCCTGCAGTATTCCAGGACCTTTTGTTTTAGGATTTGTTATCATTCTGTCCCAAATAAATGCTCAGTCTGTCAAAACAGTTTTAAAACTAAGGCCCTAAGGCATTTTCTTTCAATACATTTTGCAAACCATCTTCAATGCTAACACCATTGAGGATGCGAGTCTTAACTATTGGATTAAACCGCTTTCATGTATCTCAATTTAACTGTGATGATATGGTCCCGGTCATGAAAGGGCTATAGAATCTCTATCTTTAGAGGAATACGGAAAATTGTGGGTAATATACTCCTTTGTGCTTCAAAGCAAATGCATGGTAGATGGTTAGATTACTGTGGATTCGTGTAATCCCAACACTTTCTTTTAAAGTTAAACATCTTAATTTCAAGTACTGTTTAATTAGCTAGTTAGATCGTTAGTCATTTTCTTTAGTAATTTTAGCTGTGGAACTTTGTGTTCCGCACCATCGTTTAATCTTATTCTTTTTATTTTATTTTCCTTAGAGGTTAGTCTAATTCGATAGGTCAACACCTTCCCTGTGGGATCGACCTGGTCTTACCAGATATTACTTGCACGTCTACCTACACTTGCGTATTACACAAGAGCGCACAAGATTTTTCTCGTGTCAAGTTTTTGGCGCCGTTGCCGGGGAAGGCGACGATCAATTCCTTAGATTACCTCAGTCTCTCTTCATCTCTTTCTATTTTTATTTTCTCTTCTTTTCAGTTCTTTTGGGTAAGTTCTCACCCTAGGGTCTTTCCTAGTTCATGTCCGAGAATTCTATTGAAGGAATTTTTGGAAATCCTTTCTACCTGTCTGACTCCGAAAGCTCCATCAACCCCATAGCCACTCCAACTGCATCAATGGATGATCATCAGAGTGAAAATGATGAAAATGTTATGGTACCAATTGACGAGGCACTCCGTCCTCTTTGCGATCTCATGCAACCAGAACATGCACCTACGCCCTCTTGCATTCAAATCCCACCGCATAATGGCGAATTTCAGTTTCGCAATGGGATGATTCAACTGCTTTCCACTTTTCATGGGATGGAAAGCGAGAAGGCGTATTTACATGTCACCGATTTCGAGGATGTTTGCAAAACATTCTCGCAGACTTGTCCTAGGGAGGTGACGCATTTAATGCTATTCCCCTTCACTTTGAAAGATAAAGCGAAGGCGTGGCTCCACTCCCTAAAACCTAATTCAATTTTCACCTGGCATGCGATGCGCACCGCGTTTTTGAAGAAATTCTATCCTACTCGCATGACCACAGACCTTCAGCGTCAAATCAATTCCTATAAACAAAAGAGCAATGAAACCTTCACACAAGCGTGGGAGCGTTTCAAAGATTTGCTTCTCTCGTGCCCACACCATGGGTTTGAGAAATGGCGAACTATCAGCTTCTTTTATCTGGGATTGAATGGTGAAACAAAGAAGTTGGTGGAAACGATGAGCTCGGGACCATTTCTGCGCAAAAACACTGAAGAGGCCGAAGCCCATTTCGAATGGTTAGCTGAATACGCTCATGAATGGTCAAATTCTGACAATATCTCATGCTCACAGATATCCTGTGTAGAGGAGAAAAGTCTATACCAGCTAACCAATGAAGATCACCTCATGACTAAGTACGCAGAGCTAGCAAAGAAGGTAGAGGAGTTAAGTATGAAAGGAGAGAGCTCTAGGCAAGTTTTGCCTGAAGAACCATGTGGCACATGCAACATGTTGGGACATACAACTCAATATTGTCCTAATGTGCCATATTTTCAAGAGCAAGCCTCTATAGAGATGAATGCCATGCAAGGTTTTCGAGGGGCGGGGAATTCCAACAATAACTTCCAAAGTAACAATAGATGGAATCACCCCGGTTTTGATTGGAGAAATAATGCTGGGGCCCAAAATCAATATCAACAGCAGCCCTACAATAACAATCAATATCAAGGGCAAAACAATAGGCCAGCCCAGCATTATAATCAAAACAGAACCAATAATTACAATCAAGCTCAACCCTCCAATGCACCACAAACCAATACCTATGTGCCACCGCACAAGAAGGTACAAGAAGAAGAGCCACTTGCTAATGCCAATCTAACGCAGCAACTCATACAGATGATGAGTAGAATGTCTGCCACATTAGAAAGGATAGATGCACGACAAGAAGGTTCAGGAGGAACATTCCCTGCCCAAACACTTCCAAATCCAAAGGGCCATAACAATGGTCCTAACAATCAAGAACATGCTAAAGCTGTGACTACACTGAGAAGTGGAAAAATCATAGGGAAAAGCATGCCTCTGTCCACTCCCGAAGTGTACGATGAGGAGGAAGTGGTGGATAAAGAAGTTGAGCTACCATCTACTCAAGCGGAGGAGCAGTCTACCAATGACGAACCAATCAAGGCAAACATTGAAGCTCCTAGAGTAGAGGAAGAAGTTGAGCGAAGGCCTGGGAAGGAGTCTGTTAAGGAGGAACCACCAAAATGCCCCTTCCCTGCACCTTATCCTCAACGGTTGAAGAAACCCAAGAATGAGACAAAGAATCAGGAGTTTCTGGAATTGTTTAAGCAAGTTAAGATTAACCTTCCACTCCTAGATGCTATCAAGCAAGTACCGGCCTATGCTAAGTATCTCAAAGATCTATGCACGGTCAAGAGGAGGCAAAGCGTGAAGAAACATGCTTATGTCGCATGTCAAGCCAGTGTGATCATTCAAAATGAGTTGCCTCCAAAACTCAAAGATCCCGGCACACCTACTGTCTCATGCAGAATTGGGAATCAAAAGATAGACAACGCACTCCTCGATTTAGGAGCAAGCGTGAACCTGCTGCCACACTCAGTCTATAAACAGCTGGGGTTGGGTGAACTCAAACCCACCCGAGTTGCTTTGCAATTGGCAGACAGATCTGTAAAGTACCCTAGAGGGGTGTTAGAGGACGTCCTTGTCCAAATAGACTCTTTTGTCTTTCCGGTTGATTTCGTGATATTGGACACAGAACCTGTATCTAATCCTGGTGCACATATCTCGGTTATTTTTGGACGTCCATTCCTCAACACCATTGATGCCACAATCAAGATTAGAACTGGTATCATGACTATCGTATTCGGGAACATGACGTTGAATATCAAGATCTTTTCTAATCCCCGACCTGAAGAATACGATGATGAGGAAGAAATCCATTATATAGACACGGTCATTGAAGATGAAGTTGACTTGGTCGACTATAAAGATCCTTTGGAAGTTGTGATGACTCAATTTGGCGATATTTATCAGCCTGCAGAGTCCACCCCATTGGATGCTGACCTGAACCAGACGTGTCTTATGATGGATACGAAAGAGGAGGATAGAGCCGATTGCATGCGGATACAGCCATATGAACAACTGCCTCCTAAAACCAAGTTGGTAATGCCCTCTAGTTTCCAGTTTCCTGAGTTAGAATTGAAGGAGCTTCCCAAGGAGCTAAAATACGCATTCCTAGGGACTGGAAAAACTTATCCTGTGATCATTTCAGCTGCTTTAACTCATGAACAGGAAAGTAAGCTAGTGGAAATGCTTACCAAGCATAAGGATGCTATGGGATGGACAATTGCTGACCTCAAAGGCATAAGCCCATCCATATGCACGCATAAGATATATCTGGAGGAAGACGCTAAACCCTCAAGGCAAATGCGAAGGCGTCTGAACCCCAACATGCAAGAAGTAGTTAAAAAGGAAGTGCTTAAACTACTTGATGTTGGAATGATATATCCGATATCTGACAGTCCTTGGGTTAGTCCTACCCAAGTAGTTCCTAAGAAAGCAGGCATAACGGTCATCCCGAACAAAGATGGTGAATTGGTACCAACACGTGTTCCCACTGGATGGAGGATGTGTATTGATTACAGGAAGTTAAATACTGTGACCCGAAAGGACCATTTTCCTTTGCCATTTATGGATCAAATGCTAGAACGCGTGGCGGGTCACAAGTATTACTGCTTCTTGGATGGATACAGTGGATATAATCAAATTGAGATTGCTCCTGAAGATCAGGAGAAAACCACATTCACATGTCCATTCGGTACTTTTGCCTACCGACGAATGCCGTTTGGCCTATGCAATGCACCGGCTACCTTTCAGCGGTGCATGCTGAGTATATTCAGTGACATGGTCGAAAACATCCTTGAAGTTTTCATGGATGATTTTTCAGTATTCGGCCATAGCTTCGAAGATTGCCTTACCAATCTCGAGCAGGTTTTAATGAGGTGTGAGGACAAACACCTAGTCTTGAATTGGGAGAAGTGTCACTTCATGGTGACCAAGGGAATAGTCCTCGGCCACATAATATCTGATGAAGGAATTCAAGTGGATAAGGCTAAAATCGACATAATCTCAAATCTACCGGTTCCCCGTACAGTAAGAGACATTCGTTCATTCTTGGGGCATGCAGGTTTTTATCGTCGATTTATCAAAAATTTCAGTGCAATTTCTCGACCCCTTTGTCAACTTCTTGTCAAAGATGCACCTTTCGAGTGGTCAGAGAGTTGCCAAAAGTCCTTTGAGGATCTAAAAGATCTTCTCACCTCCGCACCTATAATACAGGCACCCGACTGGAGTTTACCTTTTGAATTAATGTGCGACGCTAGTGATTACGCCATTGGCGCAGTCCTAGGCCAGAGAAAGGACAATAAGCCACATGTGATATACTACGCCAGCCGAACCTTGAATGACGCTCAAATGAATTACACTACCACTGAGAAGGAGCTGCTGGCTGTAGTATTCGCTCTGGACAAGTTTAGGTCTTATCTGATAGGGTCACGAATCGTCTGTTTTACAGATCATTCGGCCCTCAAATATCTGCTGACAAAGAAAGACGCTAAACAACGGCTTATTCGCTGGATACTCTTACTCCAAGAGTTTGATCTAACAATCAAGGACAAGAAAGGAGTAGAGAATGTGGTTGCGGATCATTTGTCCCGGTTGACTTTTGTTGACAATACTGAATCCCAATCCATTAAAGATGAGTTCCCAGACGAACAGCTACTGGCAGTAAGTAGTCTGCCTTGGTATGCTGATATTGTAAACTACCTCGTCACGGGTGAAACACCGACTCAGTGGTCGAACCAAGATAGGAAACGGTTCCTCTCGTTCGCGCGTCACTTCTTCTTTGATGACCCATACCTTTTCAAGTACTGTGCTGATCAGGTCATCAGGCGCTGCGTCCCCAATGAGGATATAACCGTAATATTAGCGTCATGCCATTCTGAGGCATGCGGTGGCCACTTCGCGTCACAAAAGACCGCACAAAAAGTCTTACAGAGCGGTTTTTACTGGCCCACAGTCTTCAAAGATGCTTATTCCTTTTGCAAGACATGCCAACGCTGTCAAAAGCTTGGAACCATTTCTAAAAGGAATTCTATGCCTTTAACCCCTATCATCACAATTGAGATATTTGATTGTTGGGGCATAGATTTTATGGGCCCATTTCCCAAGTCGAATAACTGTGAATGCATACTCCTTGCTGTGGAGTATGTATCGAAATGGGTAGAAGCGATACCAACGAGACGAAATGACCATAGAACGGTCATGTCATTTCTAAGAGAGCATATTTTGTCTCGTTTTGGTACTCCGAAAGCTTTATTAAGTGACCAAGGCAAGCATTTCTGCAATAGGCCCTTGGAGTCACTTCTCAAGAAATACGGAGTCCATCATAAAATCGCTCTTGCCTATCATCCACAGTCTAATGGGCAAGCAGAATTGGCTAACCGAGAAATCAAGCATATTCTCGAGAAGACGGTTAGTTCCAATCGAAAAGACTGGGCATACAAATTGACAGACGCGTTATGGGCATACCGTACTGCCTATAAGACGAATCTTGGTATGTCCCCGTACAGATTGGTTTACGGGAAAGCTTGCCATTTTTCTGTTGAAATTGAACATAAAGCTTACTGGGCAACGCGCTCATTGAACTTTGATATTCAAGAAGGAGGTCAGCTACGCAAGCTCCAACTTGCAGAGCTAGAGGAAATACGACGAGATGCGTATGACTCTGCAAAGTTGCATAAGGAAAAGTTGAAGGCTCGCCATGATCGTACGATTTTTCGTAAAGCATTCGAGCCGGGGCAGAAAGTATTGCTGTATGACTCTCGCCTCCACCTTTTCCCAGGAAAACTCCGTTCCCGTTGGACAGGCCCATTCATCGTAAAAACTGTTTTTCCACATGGGGAGGTTGAGATTGTCAACCCAAAGAACGATGATTGTTTCAAGGTCAATGGCCAAAGATTGAAACTGTTCTTGGAAAACTTCCACACTGAAGTTGAGCATATCCAGCTGGATGAGCCCAGCTATTCTCATGATTAATAATCCAAAGTGAAGTTCCAATTGTTGTTGTATTTCTTTTCTTTCCCTGCATTTTAGTTTCTCTCTCTTTTGCTTCTTTTTGGTTTTCGTTCTTTATTTCGTGTTTGTGATCTAGTTTTAATCCATTATACCTTAAACCACTCTGTTGCAGGTGCATAGATGCGAGGTGATGATGTTCATTCTGTCGGTTCTTGGGCTGATTCAGAATGTCGCTGTGGTACTTGGACTGAGGGTGAACTCACACCCTGCCCCTTGCTTCATCAGGACCCTGAAGCTCATTCTCTTATTGATGCTGCTCAAGGGTACATTCCATATCCACCAGCCCTCCTGGACATCAATCCATACAAAAATATGGGATTTCAGGATGATGATGATGTGGAGGAGGATGACGACCTGTACATGGGACGTATGGTGGATGATGCACTCATGGCCCAGTGGGAGAATGACGATATGTGGGAGCCATGGGAGGATCATGACCTTCAGGATGTCGTCCCAGACCGCCACAATGCTGTTTTCGTTTTCGTGGACGATTTTCTTGTTCCTGAGTTGGTCCCATACCACTATGTGCACCTGAGCTACTTGCTATTCAGGCTCCAATGCCCCTTACCAGCTAGTGCGTTTTGGGAACCTACGCCAATAGTGAGGTTGGAACTTGTCGCATTTCTTCGTATTTTTGTTTCTATTCATTGTTTTTCTTTTCGTGTTAATTCGTGTTTCTTGTGTTCTGTTGTTTTAATTTCAGTTTATTGTCTTTTGTCCAGGATTGTCACTATGTTCCTAAATGGCATCCCGGTTTTCCTTCCACATCAACTGATTCATGGTCTTGGGCCCTACATAAGGCCTCCATACACTCCGCCGCGAGAGGACTGTCTGTTGCGAAATCACACTCCTTTATCCTTGTCTCCGTCCGGATCACCTCTTGCATGGGCTTTCAATTCTGTGGAGACGCCAGACTTATTTGATGATGTCCTTGCTGCTTTTCGATTGTTCTGGAAAAGGGAATCATCGAGTTTGGACTTCACTTCTGACGATTCGGCAGGTTATGAAGAGATTGTGGAAGAGGAAATCTGTATACTCGAAGATTAGTGCTGCATTCCAGTTGTTTTTGTTCAATTTCATCTTTTGTTTATCAACTGGAATGTAATCCTTGACGGAATTTTTATTGGTTTTAGTTTTAGTTTTATTTTTGGTTTTCTTTAGTTAAATAAGGTTTTAACCACAGTTGGGGATAATTATGTTGCAATTTGGATGCACTTATAAAGTTTTATTTTTATATAAATTGCAATTTTCTATTCTGAGGATGAATTTCTGTCATACATGCTTGTACTTCAACTGTTTTTCAGTCTCTCTGTATGTTCAGAATTGTTTCTGATAGTTGGGGGTGATGTGGTTCATGCCCCAATTGAATTCAGGAATTTTCGTGTTCGATCGATCGAATCCTGGATGTTCAAGCGCTTGTAGTTTATGTTCAATCGATTGAGGTATTTGTGTTCGATCGATCGAACTTGGTTCGATCGATCGAACGAAGCATTTAAATGAGGCGTTTTCAGTACACCTTTTCATTTCCCTCAATCTCACTCTCAATCGCTCGAACACAGAGGGAGGGCGAATCGGAAACTCTCAATCCCTTGCATTCAAAAAGGAAGCCCTGATCAATCCTCTGATCATCCTCATCGTCATCTCATCATCACCTCCATCTCCGCTGCGTGTTCTACACTGAGGTAGGCCCCACTTGTTTGTAGTTTCCTTTTCCTTAATATTCGTGTTAGAAAATCCCAAGGGGGTGTCCCCTTGGTCTTAGGATCTCGTTGTGTTAGTTAGGTGTTTGTGTAACCTTCGTTTCTTTTCGTTTCTGCGATAGCTAAACACCGCTGTGTTCAATCGCTCGAACTGGTTTCGAGCGATCGAAGGGAAGCTGTTCGATCGATCGAACAATGTTCAAGCGATCGAAGTCGACTCCAGTTCAATCGATCGAACCAAGTTCAATCGATCGAACTTCAGCAGTGTTAGTTTTGTTTCTTTTTCTCCCTGTTCTTATCTGTATCTTGTGTGGTCTTATTTTCAGGACTGCCAGATGAATCCAGTGGCGGGCTACCACAAGTCTAAGCCCCTCAGCTGTATTATACCAGATCTGGTACCTGCACACGGGTTCCGGAATGACGAGGATAGGCTGTGGTACGAGCGACACTTTCAGACGAGGATGGTGATGGTCGAGCGGCCTATTGAGCACATCTGGACAGAGAGCCCATGGTTCCTTACACGGATCCGCTCTATGCCTCATTGGTTCCATCTCCTATCGTTGGCCAAGAGTGTCAACCTGTCTTGGATTCGCGGTGCTTGCGCGACTATGATCAGCGACCCGGTTACACCATTCACCTACCATGCCTTCTTCCGGAGTCGCTCATTCATTATCAGTCCAGCCACCGTTTCAGCCACGTTGGGGGTACCAGAGGTACCAGATTATGTTTGCCCCCACCGGCCAGATGCACCAGTGACCCCACCATCCACTATTATCCGGGAGCTCACTGGAGGCGCCGTTCCGTCTTGGGATGGTGATGCTTTGATCGAGGACCATTTTCTCACTGATGGCTACCATATGATCCACTTGGTCCTCAGTAACTGCCTCCTAGTGACTTCCTATCGAGAGAAGATCGCGGCTTGGTATGCGCGAGTCTTATATGCAGTGGGGACGGGACAGCCAGTTTGTATATCACGCCTATATATTGACTTTATGGTCCACCCTACCTGTTATATCTCGTCCAAGAAGCACCTGAAGGGTGCTTGGGCTATTCAGAGGGTGATGGCTGAGGCCGGTTTCCCCGTGCTTGCTGGCGATGATGTTCGCCCTTCTCCCCGCAGATTTAGCGAGGCGGCTGCTCGCCGCTCCGACGCTCAGAAGAGGAAGCGAAAGGGGAAAGGGAAAGCAAGAGTGAGGGGGAGGAAGAAGAGGCGTGGTGGGACGGACACGGAGGCCGGAGCTTCAGGGACACCTACTGAGGTGGAGGAGCTTGATTCGGATGACGAGGATGATCCAGTTGCTGCGGTTCAGCAGTTTGAGCTGCGACAGCGGTCGCAGACTCAGACCCAGGGAGAGTCTTCTTCTTCTGTGCCTCTCCCGACAGTTCACGAGCTATTATTGGAGGAGAGAGAGGCCAGGATTAGACTCGAGGGCCGGATAGACCATCTCCAAACTTTACTGGAGTCCATTTTGATTCAGATCGGGGTTGAGTCGACTGTTCATTCTACTCCGCATCCATCGAAGACCCCGTCTGCACCACCTACCACTGTGCCATCATCTGATGTTGCCCCAGATTCTGAGGCTGCTGATCCTTTTTCCACCGCTGCTTCCAAGCCATCTGCTGCCGCCCCTGCTACTACCATATTGCCGCCTACTCCCATCGACATCCCTTCTGATATAGCCGATGATACGCCGTCTGGGGTCGATTAGTTTTCGTTGGGGAGGTGGTATTTATGTATTTTTGGTTGGTTGGATATATGTTGGTGGCTTTGGTTATATTATGTGGTTAGTTGTTTTTTTGTATGGACATTATGTATCTCTGTTTGTATTTTATTATGTTCATATTACAGTGGTTTGGTTTGTTGGATCATGGTTTTATCGTGTTATTCTTATTTATTGATCCTGTTTGTTTTGGAGATTGTGTTCTACTTTTCTATGCTAGGTTGCTTTGCTTGCGATCATCATTTGCTCTATACAGGTGATACCCATCTATTTTGTTTATTGAAAATCAACTTCTGGGGACTTTGTTGTTTTCAGTTGGGGGTAGGAGACAATAGATAGGTATACACCCGTAATAATCAGGTTTTGCACTTAGATATGTTTTAAATTTAATGAGAACACAGTCTGTTAAAATTGTGAAAATTTTTAATTGTATTGTTAGAATAACTCTGAATAATCTCTCCTGCTTGTTGACTAGACAATGACACATTTGTAGTATTCTCATCTTTTTATGGATTAAATCCACGCGTTTTTCTGTATCACTGAAATAAATTGTATTTGTAAAGCTATTATGTACCCAACACTTTTGTGCACTAATTGGCAGCCATGTAGAAAACTTGAAAATTGAGTTAATATGATTATTGTGCGAAAAAGAATAAGTAGTGGAGGCTAATAACCCTTTGTGAGCTATTGAGCCAGTCGTCATTTCTGAGGGGATTCTCATACATTGTCGAATGGTTTTTTCTTGCATATATTGCGTGAATTCGTTGTTAAGTCTCAGTTTTCTTTAAAGTTTTGACTGCTTGTTAGAGGAGAACGTTCAGGATTTACCAACTAAACTCAATGAAAACTTAAGTGCTACAAATTGAAAGTTGAGAAAATGATTCAAGCCATCGTTTACCCATTCTTTTACCTGATATAACTATCACCTACATTCATTGAATGATTTCATCCCTGATCCCACACCTCAATCAAATATTTCTAATGGAATCACAAGAATCCAAATCCTTGATCTATACCTTGACCTCATTGAGCCTTTTGATAAAACTTGTTGAGAATGAGTCATCAAAGTATGTGAAATGGAAGGAAGTTGTTGTGGGATGTTGCAGGTATTCTATTCCAGGTTGTAAAAAAAAAAAAAAAAAAAAAAAAAAAAAAAAAAAAAAAAAAAATGAAATATGAATGAATGATGAATGAAGGAGAAGAGAAAAAGAGTATAAGAAATGAATGGGAGATTGGGTGGAGAAAAGCATAAAGAATAAAAAGAGAACTGGAAATTCCATCACATATTAAAAAGCACACTCTTCTCTACAACCCTCCTACCTACTAAATAAAAGCCGCAAGTCAAAGTCTTGAAGATTCTCAATAATTGATTTGAACATGGAAGTGTGAGTTGAGTTATCCACGGTATTTCGCTCCTCTAGTAAGTAGTGTTCCATTCATGAGACTATACACTCTTAAATGTCCGTTTTTCATAGAGTCCAGTATGAAAGCATTAGTACTTATAATCTCATCCTTATCAAAGCTTTCATACGATGTGCGATCATTGTAAAGCAAGTTTCTGAGAGACGTTATTTTTGAGTGTGACCAATGTGAGAATTGAGCTAAAACTGCAAGTTTTCCAAAGTACAATAGTCTATATAACTCTTAATAAGGTTGGACGCATGGTTGTTAATTTCACACACACACGGGTGCATGATGGTAATACATGTGTTATATTTTACTTGGTGATATGGGGGAGCATGTGGGTCTCTTTCATGGGTTGATAGAGGATATTATATTATTGTAGAGTTGAATTAACAATTTAATGGAAGGGTGAATTCTACAAGTTATTCTAATTCTTTTTGATCTTAAAATTGAGAATTTTGTGGGTATATTCACTGCAAACCCTCACGAGACAATACTCGTCCACTAGGGGGAACCTAGGGGTTTAACGGCTTGTTCCATTCGCTAAATGCAACCGCGATTCCTGCGAAAGTGAGTTAGGATTTTTCTTTTTATCTTAGTTTAGGTTGTTTTTAGTTTATTTTATTTTCGCTTTATCGCTAGGGACTAGCAATAAGCTAGTTGGGGGTTGTGCAAAGCGGGGGTATTTGTAAAATACAACCGCGCTAAAGGAAAGAATTGTATTAATTTTTATCACAACTTCCCGTTTTATCTGCGATTTGCATTGTAAGGCTAATTTCTATACACTATGATTAATCTATGATAAGTTGTATTGTTTTAGCTGTTGTTTGTGCAGATTACTGTTGTGTGGACTAAACAGATGAACATCAGAATAAATGGAATGCTGGAATGAAAACAAAAGAAGTCAAAGCTGAAAAGTGAAGTTCGATCGATCTTAGAAGGTTCGATCAATCGAGCATTCGATCGCTCAAAGAGAGTAGAAGCGCTTGAGGCTTAAGGGTTCGATCGCTCAAAGAGAGTAGAAGCGCTTGAGGCTTAAGGGTTCGATCGATCGAGAGCAGTTCGATCGATCGAACGGGGTATTTTCAGTAACATTTGCGTGCGCAGCAGATGCGGGTTTTAACCCTAGTTTCTTAGGTTTTCTTATATATAGGAGTATTGTACACGTCCAGGAGGACGCCCTTTTTACATTTTAACAGTTTCATAGAGAGAGACAGAGAGTTTGTTTGGTTTTTTGTAGGTTTTTCATTGAAATTTCATATTGTGGATTGGATTTCTCGAAGTTTATACAAGTATCTGCTATTCCAGGTTGTCTATATACTGTTCATTCATTTTCTGCACGTAGTAGTAGTAGTTTAATCAATCATCTCGTGATATTACATGTTAAGTATTTACAAAACCATAGTTTTTAGATTTTTTATGAAAAACTCACAACCAAACAAGGTATTAATGATTTCGTACGTTAAATATCAATCTTTGACACTCCAGACGATGTCTGAGTAGTCCCAGGTTGGGAGAACACGATGAAACAGTGATCTCCAGCCTCTGCCATGCAGCAGGATAATCGCTGTGTTCGATCGATCGAAGTCAGTTCGATCGATCGAACCAGGGACAGTCAATCGATCGAAGTCAGTTCGATCGATTGAGGGATGAAGGTCTTCGATCGATCGAAAGCGCGTCGATCGATCGAACTCTCGGATTCTTGAGGATGTTCCCTGCAGTATTCCAGGACCTTTTGTTTTAGGATTTGTTATCATTCTGTCCCAAATAAATGCTCAGTCTGTCAAAACAGTTTTAAAACTAAGGCCCTAAGGCATTTTCTTTCAATACATTTTGCAAACCATCTTCAATGCTAACACCATTGAGGATGCGAGTCTTAACTATTGGATTAAACCGCTTTCATGTATCTCAATTTAACTATGATGATATGGTCCCGGTCATGAAAGGGCTATAGAATCTCTATCTTTAGAGGAATACGGAAAATTGTGGGTAATATACTCCTTTGTGCTTCAAAGAAAATGCATGGTAGATGGTTAGATTACTGTGGATTCGTGTAATCCCAACACTTTCTTTTAAAGTTAAACATCTTAATTTCAAGTACTGTTTAATTAGCTAGTTAGATCGTTAGTCATTTTCTTTAGTAATTTTAGCTGTGGAACTTTGTGTTCCGCACCATCGTTTAATCTTATTCTTTTTATTTTATTTTCCTTAGAGGTTAGTCTAATTCGATAGGTCAACACCTTCCCTGTGGGATCGACCTGGTCTTACCAGATATTACTTGCACGTCTACCTACACTTGGGTATTGCACAAGAGCGCACAAGATTTTTCTCGTGTCACCCATGAAATGACAGAAGGAGCGCAATAGTTGACGATTTGATTTCAAAGTAGGCTGCGGTCACTTCCGGTAATGCAATACACGATGGTGGTGTGTAGGCAGTAGGAGTAAAATAGTCCTTTAACAGTGGTGGTGGGGGTATTCCAAAATTGGCCATAGGAATAGGTTCGATTTTCATCGTTTTAGTTTTTCTTAAACTGTTAAGGGTACTACAGATTTCTGATTCAAACGAAGATGACGGTTCTGGTGTGGACTCGTCGTCTAACATCAACCAAGCTCTCAAAGCTTGTGTTGATGACCTAAGGCCTCTAAGTGTGCGTTCAAGTTTGAGATTAAGCGGATTTAATTCAGGTTTAGTTGAACGAGTTCCAAACATAAACTATGGACTGACTCAATTAAAACAAAAATAAGCTACGCTAATAACCAAGCATACAAGCACACAAGACTAATGTGATGCATGAAATTATCCTGTAATGCAATGACCGCATCAAGCCCAACACCCCGGGTTTCTTAGCTAATGCAATGCTCACTCCACACCTACCCTAATGCAAGTATTGCGTCTCAGCGCCCTGACTTACAGTGGTTCGATGTGAAATTTAAATAACGGATTTACTTGGTGATTTCAAATTGATTGCAATTTTTTTTATTTTCAGGTCCGCATAAGCTCCGTTGACGTGCACAGCTGCTCCACTCGATTGTGCTAGAATTGATACTTTAAAGTCTGCAAACAAGAAAAATTTTAGCAACTCGATAGTAAAATTAAAAACAAAGAAGGTAAAATAGACACTAATATTTACTAAGTAGATTATGATTCTAATAATTAACGACAAAAGTTATTTCAATCCCCGACAACGGCGCCAAAAATTGATCTTGTCAAAATCAAGATATGAAAAGTGTACTTTACTTTTCTAAAGATATGCAGTGTGGAAGTAAAGGTCGAACCCACAGAGATTGATGAATTTTTATCCTTTAATTACTAAAATTTAATCTATTTAATTATAAGAAAATCAGAATTTTGGTTGGTTTAGAATTTGATTGTTACTACTAATTTAAACTATGAAATTATGAAAATAGAATCTAGAATTAAATCTAAGTAAATTTGTATGCTAACTTGAAAATTAATTTAAATATGAATAGATGAGATCTAGGATTACAAATCCACCACTAACTATGCATCGGGGGATCTATACTTCCTATTCTAAGTTCTATGTTTAGATAGTTATGATCTATCGTAGCTACAAGCCCAATAGTATCGTCAAGAAGATATTGTTTGTTCAATCTCAGCATAACCCATCTATGGTTCACATGAATTATCTACCTATAACTAGGGTGTAGCATAACTCATCTTTCCTAAGTATGAATTATAAAAGATATAAACATCACAATCACATAAGCACCATTGTATGTAATTACTCCTACCAATCACAGAAATCAAAGACTATTGAGTTCAATAAGCATAAGGAAAAATCTAAGACAAGAATAGATCCAAAATACTCTTGATTATTAACATTAAAAACAGATTATATATAAATAATCCACCAACATACAATCACTATCCCAATACATAAAATCCTAGAGTAGAAAAGCATAGAAAATCCCCCTTTTATATAGCTAGGGTTTCATTGAAACCCTAGATTAGGAGTTTAGTTGCTCATGGTGGGTGAAAGCATGAAGATTGATTTGATGGAAGCCATTAAAGACCTTCAAACTTGCTCTTCTACTTCCTCTTGCCTTCCAAAGCTCTCTATGAAAGAATGTGTAACCCCTCAAAAATATAAAAACTAAATATATATAGTTTACAAGGGTTTTTTGGAAGTGTTCCTATCCCGAAACTTGCTAAAACAGCTGTAATGTCCAATCCGGACGGACGTCATTAAGCAGTTTCGTTTACACAGGACTCTTTAGTATAGCAGAATACGCAACTTTGATTTTTGTACGGATCGCGCGAGCGGGCCGCGCAATCGCGTAATTAGGAAGGTCGCGCGCGCGGGTCCGCGAGCGAATTCTGGGATCTCGCGCGAGCAGGTCGCGCGAGCAATTTCTTGGTTTTCGCGCGAGCGGGTCGCGCGCGCGATGTGGTTTTTCTTGCTTCTTTCTTCCTGCTTTTTCACCTTATTTAACCAGATCTCCTTGTTTTCTTATAACACCTGACAGAAAATAGAAAATAAAGTAAAACTACACAAAAACAGGATAAAAATAGCTAACAAATGTGAATTAAGGCGTATAATTAGGATTTTTTCTCTCCCGATCAGACGTCATCTTAGGAATTGACTGGTTTACCAAATACCATGCTATTTTGGATTGTACTAGCAAGTCAATTACCTTCACAATATCTGAAAGTCAATCCTTTTACTTTTAGTATAACCCGTTGAGTGACGGTTTTCTCACTAGTCAATTGGCTGCCATCAAGGGCACAATCTCAGAAATCACAATCGCAGAGATTCTGATAGTGGGAGAATTCGAGGATGTATTTAAGGATATCTCAGGTTTGCCGCCAAAGCGAGAGATAGATTTATGCATAAAACTGGCTCTCGAAACCATGCCTATTTCCAAAACTCCATACAGAATGGCACCGACAAAAATGCAACAGTTAAAGAAGCAAGTACTTGAGCTAGAAGATTTGGGATTTGTGCGGCCAAGCACATCACCGTGGAGAGCATCGGTACTGTTCGTAAAGAAGAAAGATGGATCGTTTCGACTCTACATAGACTACAGAGAGTTGAATAAGGTAACCATCAAGAATAAGTACCCGCTATTGCGTATTGATGACTTGTTCGATCAACTACAAGGAGCTATGACATTTTTGAAGATCGATTTGAGATCAGGATACCACGAACTGTTAATTCGACCAGAAGACATATTAAAAGACAGTATTCCATACCAGATATGGACATTACAAGTTTCTTGTGATGCCATTCGGACTAACCAATGCCCCAGCAGTGTTCATGGACTTGCTAAATAGGGTATTTAGGCCTTACTTGGATCAACTTATTATCGTCTTTATAGATGATATACTGATTTACTCCAAGACTAAGGAGGAACACAAAAAACATTTACAGATTACGTCACAAACACTCAGGGACAACCAATTGTATGCAAAGTTCAGCAAATGCGAGTTTTGGTTCAAGGAAGTCAAGTTCTTGGGACATGTTGTCTCTCAAAATGGGATATCAGTGGACTCTTCAAAGATAAATGTAGTGCTAGATTGGAAAAAATTGAGCAATGCTTCATAGATTAGAAGTTTTCTTGGTTTGACTGGCTACTATAGGAAATTTGTAGAAGGATTCTCTAGAATTACAGCCCCTTTAACTGGTCTTACGAAGGAGTCGAAGTTCGAATGGAAGGATCGACATGAATCTGCCTTTCAAGAGCTGAAGGAGAGGTTGACTTGGGCACCTGTGCTAGCAATACCCAAAAGCGGTGAAAGGTACACCATCTATAGTGATACTTCACACCAAGGATTAGGGTGTGTGATTATGCAAGGTGGAAAGGTGATAGCATATGGATCAAGACAGTTGAAGCCGCACGAGATGAATTATCCAACGCTTGATCGAGAGTTAGTTGCAATTGTGTTCGCACTGAAAACATGGAGACATTACCTCTATGGGGAACAATTTGATTGATTTTTAGATCACAAGAGTTTGAAGTATTTGTTCTCGCAAAAGAAGTTAAATATGAGGCAGAGACGATGGACAGACTTACTCAAGGATTATGATTTCAATATACAGTACCATCCTGGTAAAGCAAACATTGTTACAGATGCTTTGAGTCGTAAACCGCGTGGGATAGTCGCTATTCTCATGATTCGAGAATGGAAAGCATTAGAAACCATAGCAGAATTTGATCTCCAAACTGCATAGATAGAAGGACACCATTTAGGATGTTTAGTAGCACAACCAACACTTTTCAGTCGTATTTTAGAAGCCCAGCAGAAAGACGAAAAGTGGAAGAAGTGGTTTACTAGAGTTTTGGCTAAGGAACCCGAGCAATGGAGCGTAGGCTCAGATGGAGGATTTCGGAGCAGGAACTGACTGTTTGTTCCCGCTATGGGGAATCTGAGGAAGGACATTTTAGATGAAGCACACAAGTCTTGTTTGACCATTCAACCAGGAGGCACAAAGATGTTTAGAGTGAAGCAAAATTTCTGGTGGGAAGGCATGAAATGAGAAGTGGCAGAGTATGTTTCTAAGTGTCTTACTTGTCAATAAGTCAAGGTAGAACATTAGAGGTCATCAGGATTGTTACAGCCATTGCCAATTCCACATTGGAAGTGGGAACACATCACCATGGATTTTATGGTAGGTCTGGCCCAATCTCAGCAGAACTATGACTCTATTTGGTTGATTGTGGACTGACTCACCAAGTCAGCTTATTTCATAGCATACAGTATGACATACTCTGTGGAGAAGGTGAGTCAGTTATTCATACAACAAGTCGTTCGATTGCATGGAGTACCTGTCACCATAGTGTCAGATCGCGATTCTTGGTTTACTGCAAAATTCTGGGAAAGTTTCCAAATAGCTTTGGGAACTTCACTGAGATTGAGTTCTGTATTTGATACTCAAACCGATGGAAAAACTGATAGGACCAATCAAGTAATGGAAGACATGCTCAGAGCTTGCGTGATTGACTTTGAGATTTCATGGGAAACACATATGCCATTAATTGAGTTTGCCTACAATAATAGTTATCACTCAAGCTTAGGCATTTCACCATTTAAGGCATTGTATGGAAGGCCGTGTCGTTCACCATTATGTTGGGCCGAAGTTGGAGATGGAAAGCTTTTTGGACCGGAGATGATTCGGGAGACTAATGAGAGGATAGTCATTGTTAGAGAAAAGATGAAGACAGTACAAGATCGATATAAGAGCTATGTAGACAAGCATCACAAGGATAAAGATTTCAAGGTAGGAGAGCATGTCTTACTCAAGGTATCATCAGTCCGAGGAATAGTAAGGTTTGGACAAAAAAGAGGAAAGCTGTCACCATGATATATCGGACCTTTCGAAATCTTGGAACACATAGGAAAAGATTCTTATGGACTCGTACTGCCACCAAGGTTGTCAGGTATTCACAATGTTTTTCACATCAGTATGTTGAAGGAGTATTATCAAGGTGCGACACCATATGTAATCGACTTCAAGGACATCGAGGTGAATAGCAACATGTCTTATAGAGAGAGGACCATCAAGATTTTGGGTCGAGAGACCAAGAAGCTGAGAAACAAGGAGATTCCATTGGTAAAGGTTCAGTGGAATCATCATGACGAAAGAGAAGCTTCGTGGGAAATGGAGTCAAAGATACGAGAGAAATTTCCTTTTCTTTTAAGTGCCTAGATAGTCCTGATTTTGAGGACAAAATCCTATAATAGTTGGTAGAAGATGCAATACCTGTAATTTTCCTCTACTTATGATATTATCAGTTTTCTGAATTTCCATATCTAGTCTATTATTATTATATTTGTGTGACTGTATCAGTGTAATGTAATTTCAAATTAGACTGTAAGTACCGCACCGACTCGACCGTAATTAGAGTTAACTTAGTCCCATACCAAGACCTGGACATTAGAAATAATACCCTTTTGCATGTAAATCCAGATCAACACGCATAACGAGGACTTATGCACGTAAACCAAAGAAGTGGTATGGAACCCGAGATGGGCCCCACATGGCCGACCACTAGGTATCAAATGCAACCCCCTTGACACTTGTCACTAGACCACATGCCACTTGTCCACTTATTGGACAAATGTCCTTGCATGTACACATGCATGAGGACACCTAGCCACCATCATTCTCTATATAGGCATGCCCCATCAATTCATTTTACTCTCTTAGGCATTTACAATCTGCTCATATAGAGTTAGAGAGAGAGCTAGGAGATGAACTCCAGGGTGAGATAGAAGAAGAAGAAGAAGAAGAAGAAGAAGAAGAAGAAGAAAAAGAAGAAGCAACTTCAACCATTGAAGCTTGTGTTCAAGCTTCTTAAGCTCAAATCCAAAGCCCAAGCTCATTTTCAAGTTTAGGTGAGTTTACTAACTCACTCTAGGACATATATAGTATGTAGTGATGTTTAGTAAGTGCTTGATTTTGTTATTTTGATGTTTTCATGCCATGCAAGACAAATATTCAAATCTGAGAATTAAAAACTTCCAACAGAATGTAGTTTAGTAAAATGAACGTTTTGAGCAGCTCAAAAATCTGAATTAAGCTAGGTTTTTCTGTGGAGAAAGCTAACTCATTTATCTACAAATAACTATTTATACCTGATTCTAGAAATCACTCATTCATAGGCAAAATATATGAACAACGCAGTACAATAAATATGAGAAATAGAAACTTCCAGCAGAATGTAGTTTAGTAAAATGAACGTTTTGAACAGCTCAAAAATCTTAATTAAGGTAGGTTGTTTTGTGGAGAAAGCTAACTCATATATCTACAAATAACTCTTCTATATCTTAGTCTAAAAATGAATTCTTCATAGGTAAAATTCACCTACAACACAGTGCTATAAATCTGGGACAGAGTAGTTGACAAGCGGGGGTATTTGTAAAATACAACTACGCTAAAAGAAGAAAAAGTATGGATTTAGTTTACAATTCCTCCATTTATCTGTAATTTGAATTACAATGCTAGTTTATGCACCTATTGATTAATCTATGATAAGTTGTGTGTTTGAGTTGTAATTTATGCAGACTGCAGTTGCTGTGTGAAGAATTGAAAGATGACGATAAAAGGAAATGCTGAATTCTAATGAAGACAATCAAAAGTTGAAATAGAGTTCGATCGATTGAAGACCGTTCGATCGATTGAAGTTTCGATCGATCGAGAAAAGTTCAAGCAATCGAAGTCCCCAAAGTTCAATCGATCGAGATTGGTTCGATCGATCGAACATGCCTTTTATTAGATTTTTACGCGAACGCAACAGAATGCATGTTTAACCCTAGACATTAGGTTTTACTATAAAAACTCGTATTGTGTACGTCTTCTGGGACGCCCACTTGATATTTTATCAGTTTTTACAAAGAGATAGAGTTTTCTACTTTGATTCTTGAAGGTTTTGATGATTGGATATTGAATTGAGCGGATGTTTGAAGTTCATTAACAACTTGTTCGTTCCAGGTTTTGTTATATCAGTTTTGTTTACTTTCTGTTAGTAGTTTACATAGTTTAAATTTGAATAGATCATAGTTTTACTTGTTGGTAGTGGATAAACCATAGTTTTCATAGTTTACATGCTTAAATTTCCACCAAACACTTCTTTAATGAATCTTTACTTTAAAAATAACACTGTGACACTGCAGACGATGTTTGAGTAGTTCCCGAGTTGGGAGATCACAATGAAATCGTGATCTCAGGCCTCTGCCATGTAGCAGATTAATTTCTGTGTTTGATCGATCGAAGTGGTTCGATCGATCGGACCAGAGTTATTGTCGAGCGATCGAAGTCAGTTTGATCGATCGAGGGATGAACAAGTTTGATCGATCGACGGCGCATCGATTGATCGAACTCTCTGGTTCTTGAGGACATTCTATACAGTATTCCTAGACTTTCTGTTTTACTGGATTAATTGTTATCAAATTGTCCTAAAATGCTCAGTTTGTCTAAACAGTCTATGAACTTTAAGCCTTAAGGCATTTTCCTTCAATATATTTTGCAAACCACCCTCAATGCTAATACCATTGTAGGTGAGAGTCTAAACTATTGTTTTAAACCGCCTTTTTGTATTTCAAACGTAAATGTGATGATATAGTCCCGGTCATGAAAGGACTATGGATTCTTCATCTTAAGAGGAATACGGAATACTGTAGAGAGTGTGCTCCACTGAGCTTCAATGTAATTGCATGGTAGATGGCTAGGTTGCGGTGGATTTGTGTAATCCCAACATTCCTTTTTAATTAAAAAAAATATTTTAAATCACTGCTTTAGTTAATTAGTTAGTAATTAGTTAATCTAGTTTAATTGCTTTAGTTTTAGTAATTGTTAAACTGTGGAACTTTGTGTTCTATATCTGTTAAATAAAAGTTTTGATTTTCATTTTCCTGTTGAGAATAATCTAAGTAATTAGTTTAACACCTTCCCTGTGGGATCGACCTGGACTTAATCCAGTTTACTACTTGCACGATTACCTACACTTGGGTATAGCACACAAGCGCACACAGAAAAATCGTCGTGTCAAGTTTTTGGCGCCGTTGCCGAGGAAGGCGATAAGCTAACGCTTCGATTAAATCAATCTATCCTTATCTTGTTCTGTTTTTTTCTTTTTCTTTTTTTCTTTAGATTAAAAATTTCTTAGGATCTTTCCCTTTATGTCCAATAATTCCATCGAAGGAATTTACGGAAACCCGTTCTATTTATCCAATTCATCTAGTTCTATTAACCCCATAGTTACACCAATCGATTCAATGGCGGATAATCAAAGTGAAAATGGTGAGAATGTGGTCATACCAATTGACGATTCACTGCGTCCTTTGTGTGACCTCATGACACCCGAACACGCGCCTACGCAATCTTGCATTCTCATTCCACCTCATGCAGGTGAATTTCAATTTCGCAATGGAATGATTCAACTTCTTCCTACTTTTCATGGAATGGAGAGCGAGAAGGCGTATCTACATGTCAAGGACTTTGAGGATGTTTGCAAAACATTTTCGCAGAACTGTCCTGTAGACGTGACACGTCTAATGCTGTTTCCCTTCACCTTGAAGGATAAAGCAAAAATGTGATTACTCACCTTAAAACCCAATTCAATCTACACATGGCATGCGATGAACACTGCTTTCCTAAAGAAATTCTTTCCACCTCGTATGACCACTGAGCTTAAAAGACAAATAAACTCTTACAAACAAAAGAACAATGAAACCTTCACCCAAACTTGGGAGCATTTCAAGGATTTGCTACTCTCATGCCCACATCATGGGTACGAGAAATGGCGGGAGCTTAAAAGACAAATAAACTCTTACAAATAAAAGAACAATGAAACCTTCACCCAAACTTGGGAGCATTTCAAGGATTTGCTACTCTCATGCCCACATCATGGGTACGAGAAATGGCGAACCATAAGCTATTTCTAAGAAGGGTTGAATGGGGAAACTAAAAAGTTGGTCGAGACCATGAGTTCAGGGCCATTTCTTCGCAAAAACATGGAGGAGGCTGAAGCTCATTTTGAGTGGCTAGCTGAACACGCCCATGAATGGTCAAATTCAGATGATGTCCCACGCTCACAGATCTCCTGTGTAGAAGAGAAAAGTTTATATCAACTAAAAAGTGAGGATCATCTTGTGAACAAGTATGAAGAACTAGCAAAGAAGTGGAGGAATTGGGGATGAAAGGATAGAGTTCTAGGCAGTTTTTGCCTGAAGAACCATGTGGCACATGTAATATGCTGGGACACACTACTCAATACTGTCCCAATGTGCCATATTTTCAAGAACAACCCCCCATGGAAATGAATGCCATGCAAGGGGTGGGGAATTCCTACAACAACTATAATTCACAAAATAATAACAATAGATGGAATCACCCCGGGTTCGACTGGAAAAACAACGCTGGGACCCAACACCAATTTCAACAACAACAGCCCTACAATAACAATAATCAATATCAAGGGCAATACAATAGGCAGTCCCAGCCATTCAATCAGAATAGAACAAACAACTACAACAATGCTCAACCCTCACATAATCAACAAGCAAATATCTATGTGCCACCTCACAAGAAGGTGCAAGAGGAAGATCCACTCTCTAACGCCAATTTAACGCAACAGTTAATTCAGTTGATGAGCAAAATGTCCGCGACATTAGAGAGGATGGATGCACGTCAAGAGGGTTCGAGCGGCACATTTCCCGCTCAACCATTTCTAAACCCCAAGGGATATAACAATGGTCCCTCTAACCATGAACAAGCTAAAGCCGTGACTACACTAAGAAGCGGCAAAGTCATAGGGCAAGACATGCCTCATTCTATTCCCGAGGAGTATAAAGAGGAGGAAGTGGTAACTAAGAACAAACCATCTACTCTAGTAGAGGAGTCGTCTACTAATGACAAACCATTAGAACCAAACAAGGATGCTTCTAAAGAAGTAGAAGAAGTTGAGAGAAGGCCTGGAAAGGAGCCTGTCATTGACGAATTGCCTAAGTGCCCTTTCCCTGCGCCGTATCCTCAAAGGCTCAAGAAACCCCAAAATGAGGCAAAGAACCAGGAGTTCTTTGAGTTGTTCAAACAAGTTAAATTCAATCTCCCACTCGTTGATGCAATCAAACAAGTGCAAGCTTATGCTAAGTACCTAAAAGACTTATGCACGTAAAGAAACATGCTTATGTCGCTTGCCAAGAAAGTGCAATCATTCAAAATGAGTTGCCTCCAAAGCTTAAGGACCCTGGCACCACAACTGTATTGTGCAGAATTGGGAATCAAAGGATAGACAACGCACTCCTTGATTTAGGAGCTAGCGTAAACCTGCTGCCATACTCAGTATATAAACAATTAGGGTTGGGTGAACTCAAACCCACCCGAGTTGCATTGCAATTGGCAGACAGGTCAGTCAAATATCCTAGAGGAATATTGGAAGACGTTCTGGTGCAAATAGACACTTTTGTCTTACCGGTAGATTTTGTGATTCTAGACACAGAACCTGTGTCTAACCCATGTTCACAAATCCCGGTAATTTTTGGACGTCCATTCCTCAACACCATAGATGCCACAATCAAAATAAGAAGTGGTATCATGACCATCGTATTCGGGAATATGACTTTAAATGTAAAGATATTCTCAAATCCCCGACCTGAAGAATACGAGGATGACGAAGAGGTTAACTGCATCGAAATGGTCATTGAGGATGAGGCTGATTTTGTAGAATACAACGATCCGTTGGAGGTAGTTGTGTCACAATTCGACACTACCTATCAACCTAATGATTCTACCCCATTGGATGTTGCCCTCAATCACGCCTGCCTCATGATGGAAACCAAGGAGGAAGATAGAGACGAATGCATGTGGGTCACACCATATGAACCCTTACCTCCAAAATTCAAGTTAACTATGCCTTCGAATTTTCAGTTTCCTGATTTGGAATTAAAGGAGCTTCCAAAGGAGCTTCCAAAGGAGCTCAAATACGCTTTTCTAGGAACTGAAAAGACTTATCCTGTTATAATCTCATCTAAGTTAAATTCCGAACAAGAGGATAAGTTGATTCACATGCTCAAACTGTATAAGGGAGCATTGGGATGGACTATTGCTGACCTCAAAGGCATAAGCCCATCTATTTGCACCCATAAGATTTATCTGGAAGAAGACGCTAAACCCTCGCGACAAATTCAGAGGCGTCTGAATCCAAATATGCAAGAAGTAGTAAAAAAAGAAGTCTTAAAACTTCTAGACATTGGGATTATATACCCTATCTCTGACAGCCCTTGGGTTAGCCCTACTCAGGTGGTGCCCAAAAAGGCTGGTATAACGGTTATCCCAAACAAAGACGATGAACTAGTACCAACACGCATCCCCACGGGATGGCGGATGTGTATTGATTACCGCAAGTTAAATACTGTGACCCGGAAGGATCACTTTCTATTGCCACTTATGGATCAGATGCTAGAACGAGTGGCGGGTCACAAGTATTATTGTTTTTTTGACGGATACAGTGGATACAACCAAATTGAAATTGCTCCTGAAGATCAGGAGAAAACAACATTTACATGCCCGTTCGGTACGTTCGCTTACTGACACGACTAAATAGTTGTGCGCTCTTGTGCAACACCCAAGTGTAGGTGATCGTGCAAGTAATACTGGATAAGTCCAGGTCGATCCCACAGGGAAGGAATAGGAAGAATATCCACTAAGTTATGACCTAAAGAAAAAGAAAAATATGAATCTAGGGGTGAAAGTTCTAACGAATTCTTATTAATTAAATTAAACTAAGTACTAATCTAAAGCATAAAGAAACATAACTAATTAAATAAATTAACTAAAGGTGTTGGAAATACGAGAATCCACATTGATCCTAACCATCTACCATGCATACTCATTAACGTTCTATGGAGTTCATTCCTTTTCAGCATTCCGTATTTTTCTAAAGATATAGAATCAATAGCCCTTTCATGACCGGGACTACATCGTCATAGTTGATTTAAAATACTTGGAAGACGGTTTAAAACAATGGTAATTACTTGCACTCTAAATGGTGTTAGCATTCAAAGTGATTTTCAAAAGTCATTGAAGAAAAGGCCTTAAGGCTTTAAGTTCTAAAAACTGTTGTGACAAACTGAGCTTATTGGGACAATTTGATGACAGATTTCTAAAATAGAAAGTCATGGAATACTTAAAAGAATCATCTCAAGAATTAACATGTTCGAAAAAATCGAAGCGCTCTCGATCGATCGGACATCATCATCCTTCAATCGATCGAAATGTCTTCGATCGCTTGACTATGGCTCTGGTTCGATCGATCGAAATAGCTTCGATCGATCGAGCCCAAGGTTTCTAAAGATTGCATGGAAGAGGTTGGGAATCAATGTTTCATCACATATTCCCAATGTATAAACTACGAAAACATAATAAAACTAGTGCAGAAATAACAAAACATAGCAATCATTAACATCTAAAGCAATAAACAATCAAATAAAGAAAAAGGAGAAGAAAAACCTGGAAACAATCAGATTATAACTTGTAATAAACTTAAATCTTCAATAATCTTGAGAATAACAATGGAAAAGAAGAAGAAAAACAAGAATCTAACCTAATCTACTCCTAATCTAACCCTAAAACTACCCTAAACTGCTGTTTTTCGCGTTCTGGAGCGTCCTTCCTTCGTCTGGCATCAAAACGAATTATATATAGGGTTCCTGCAGAGTTTATGCAACTTTTGGGTGAGTATAAAGTTCGATCGGTCGAGCTTAGTTTGATCGATCGAAGGTTCGATCGATTGAACTCTCCTCAATCGCTTGAACTTCTCTGATTTTGATAGCTCTGCGCACCGATGGGAGAATGGCCATAACTTTTCACTCTGACCTCGGATTGACCTACAATTTGAGGCCACGTAACCGTAACCCAAAGATCTACATTTTATATCTCTGGGAAAATATTCCAAATCTGAAGTCTTCATTGTCAAAAATGGCGTTTTCTCAGCTGCTTCTGTTGTTCTATTCACCAGAATCACTTTTCTTTAGCACCACTTCATTGATTTGCATTCTAATACCTATAAAACAACACATAAACATATGTTTTAGCATTAACATAATAAAAAGAACATTGTTATTAGAATGCACCTAAATGTAGGGACTTTGGGGATAAAAGTATGCATAAAAGACCACATATTACACTATAAATATGCACTTTTCACCTCGAATCACTTACCGCCGCATGCCTTTTGGCTTATGCAATGCACCTACCACTTTCCAACGGTGTATGTTAAGCTTATTCAGTGACATGGTTGAACAGACACTCGAGGTCTTTATGGACAATTTCTCGGTGTTTGGTCATAGTTTCGATAACTGCCTACAAAACCTTAACAAGTGTTAGCGAGATGCGAGGACAAACATTTAGTACTAAACTGGGAAAAGTGTCACTTCATGGTGACCAAAGGAATTGTCCTCGGCCACATTATCTCTGACAAAGGTATCCAAGTTGATAAAGCAAAAATCGATATAATTTCAAATTTGCATGTCCCTCGAACAGTCCGAGACATCCGTTCTTTTCTGGGGCATGCTGGGTTTTATCGACATTTTATCCAAAACTTTAGTGCGATCTCTAGACCACTGTGCCAACTCCTAGTCAAAGATGCACCTTTTGTGTGGTCGGATAACTGTCAAACATCTTTTGATGCACTAAAAAATTACCTTACCTCCGCACCGATAATACAGGCACCCGACTAGGGTTTGCCATTCGAACTAATGTGCGATGCTCGCGACTACGCCATTGGTGCAGTCCTAGGACAGAGGAAGGACGACAAGCCTTATGTTATATACTATGCCAGCCGAACACTCAACGAAGCTCAAATGAACTATACAACTACTGAAAAAGAGCTACTGGCAATAGTCTTCGCTCTGGACAAATTTAGGTCTTATCTGATAGGGTCCCCAATAGTCTGTTTTACAGACCACTCGGCCCTTAAGTACCTGTTATCTAAGAAAGACGCAAAACAGAGGCTTATCCGTTGGATACTCCTACTCCAGGAATTCGATACCACTATCAAGGATAAAAAAGGAGTAGAGAATGTGGTTGCTAATCACCTATCTCGGTTAACATTCACGGAAAATACTGAGCCCATACCAATCAAAGATGAATTCCCAGACGAGCAAGTTATGGCAGTCTCGGGTTTACCCTGGTATACAGACATAGTAAACTACCTGGCCGTAGGAGAAACTCCTAGACACTGGTCAAATCATGACAGGAAGCGGTTCCTTTCGTTTGCACGCCATTTCTTTTTCGATGACCCTTATTTATTCAAGTATTGTGCTGATCAGGTCATCAGGCGTTGCGTCCCTAATGAGGATATAACCGTAATTCTAGCCTCATGCCATTCTGAAGCGTGTGGTGGCCATTTTTATTCCCAAAAGACCGCACAAAAAGTCTTACACAGCGGATTTTATTGGCCCACCATATTTAAAGATGATTATTCTTTCTGTAAATCGTGCCAACGCTGTCAAAAGCTAGGTACGATTTCAAAAAGGAATTCTATGCCCTTAACCTCTATTATCACAATTGAAATATTCGATTGTTGGGGCATAGACTTTATGGGCCCGTTCCCTAAATCAAACAACTGCGAATACATACTCCTAGCTGTGGAGTACGTATCAAAATGGGTGGAAGCAATACTGACAAGACGCAATGACCACAAAACAGTCAAGTCTTTTCTTAAGGAAAGTATTTTATCGCATTTCGGAACCCCAAAAGCATTATTAAGTGACCAAGGCATGCATTTCTGCAACAGGCCTTTGGAAACACTACTCAAGAAATATGGGGTACACCATAAAATCGCTCTAGCATACCACCCACAAACAAACGGGCAGGCGGAGTTGGCTAACCGTGAAATCAAACATATACTTGAAAAAACGGTTAGTTTCAACAGAAAAGACTGGGCCTATAAATTGACTGACGCTCTTTGGGCGTACCGTACTGCTTATAAGACAAATCTGGGGATGTCTCCATATAGGCTAGTGTACAGTAAGGCGTGTCACCTTCCTATCAAAATAGAACACAAAGCTTATTGGGCAACACGCTCATTAAATTTCGACATTACGGAGGGAGGACATCTCCGGAAACTCCAGTTGGCTGAACTGGAAGAAATCCGTCGAGATTCATACGAAAATGCTAAACTCCACAAAGAGAGGTTGAAGGCGCGCCACGATCAAACGATCATTCGTAAATCTTTCTAGCCGGGGCAAAAAGTTTTATTATATGATTCACGCCTTCATCTCTTCCCAGGCAAACTCCGATCTCGGTGGACAGGACCTTTCACTGTCAAATCTGTCTTTCCACACGGGGCGGTTGAGCTATTTAACCCTAAGAATGATGGAAGTTTCAAGGTCAATGGCCAAAGGTTGATACCGTTCTTAGAGGACTTCCAACCCGAGGTCGAACACATCCAACTGGATGAGCCTGATTATACTTCAAACTAAAACACCCAAGTGCGCTCTCCCAATGTTGTTGTACTCTTTCTTTTTCTGCTTTTCATTTTGTTTTATCTTTTTCTGTCTTTGTGAATGTGATTTCAATTCTTAATCTGCCATTTCGTGCTGTCTTTTCTTTGCAGGATATCATGATGCGGGATGACGACATTCATTCTATAGGGTCATGGGCTAATTCTGAATATCAGAATCCACCTTGGACTGCCGACGAGATAGCATTCTGCTTATCTCCTTATCAAGGACCAGGGGCAGATGATGTAGTGGACCTGACCTATGGGTACATCCCTTATGATCCTTTTCTCCTCCAAATCAACCCATTTGAGCATATGGACCTTTTCGGAGAGGAAGGAGAACCTGAAGGGTATGTTGTTGGAGAAGTGGATGACGCACTGTTGGAACAATGGGAAAATGACTCAATGTGGGAGCCATGGGAAGAAGAGGACTTACAAGATGTGGTGCCCGAACACCACAATGATGTTTTCACATATGTTGACGACTTCCTGGTCCTCCATGTGGTTCCCTACATCTATGAGTATGTCAGTTACTTGCTATTCAGGCTTCAATGCCCTCTACCAGCTAGTGCATCTGGGGATACTTGGCCAATAGTGAAGTTAATTTTGGGTCACAATCCTTTCATTTTCTTTTTGTTTTGTTTTATTTATCTCTTCCTTTTTGTTTTTTCTGTTGCTTTTGTTAACGTACTTTCTCCATTTCGTTTTTGTTTCCCTTTGTCAGGAATATCACTATGAATCTACCATTCCCACCACTGTACCTTCCACATCAACTCTTTCATGGGTTTGGGTCATACATACGGTCCCCGAATACTCTGCCGCAAGAGGAAAATCTGTTGCACAATCATACTCCTTTATCTTTGTCTCCATGTAGATCACCTCTTGCCTGTGATATCAATCCCTTACAGAGTTCAGACTTGCTTGATGATGTCCTCGTTGCTTTCCGACTATTCTGGGAAATGGAATCATCAAGTTTAGACTCTACATTTGAAGTTCGTGCGGCGAAAGAAGCTGTGGAGGAAGATATCTTTCTGCTGGAAGAATAATGTTTTACTCCAATTGTTTTATGTCATTTCATATCTTATTTCATAAATTGGAGTGTATTCTTGGACGAAGCGTTATTAATTTTAGTTTTATTTTAGTTTTCTTTTTCAATAAGGTTTTAAATACCATTTGTGGGGGCAATAATATTGCACATTGATGCTATTTAAAGGATTTATTTATATAAATTTGCAATTATCTACTCTGAGGTTGACGTTTATGGCTTACATATTCTGGCAATGCACTGTTGTATCCCTGTTCTGTATGTCCAAATTGAAATTGGTTAGTTGGGGGTGTGTAATTTCTCAATTCAAGGATCTTGTGGAATTTCTAGGCTCGATCGATCGAACGTATCTCGATCGATCGAGAGTGTCATCACCTCGAGCGCTTGAGAAGGACTCAATCGATCATAGATTCGATCGATCGAGACTACTCGATCGATTAGAATCTGTTTTAAACGAGGCGTCTTTCAGAATTTTCAATCAGTCTCGCCGTCTCTTTCCCTTACTCGAGAGATCGAACACAGAGAGCGACTCCCACGATTTTGGCCTCCCCCACTTCAAACCACATCATTAAGGAGCTCCGGGTCCCCCAGATCACCAGTGGCATCGTCGGCACCCTCTATCCAGTGCGTCTCTCGAGGTGAGCCCCCGAGTCACCCCTCGTATTCCTTTTCCTTTCAGATTCATATAGGGGTGCCCCCCATTGATTCTTTAACTCTTTTTCTTGGTTTTATTAGTGTATATGTTATTTTCGGGCTATTCCCATTCTCAATCGTTGCCACTGCCTCTTCGCTGTGCTTGATCGATCGAACTGGTTTCGATCGATCAAACTGGTTTCGATCGATCGAACCCAGCATCCGTTCGATCGATCGAACATTCTCGAGCGATCGAACCTGCAAAATTCCCAATCGATGGCACAGGCTTCGATCGATCGAAGTGTGGCAGTTTCTTTCTCTTTATTATTTGCCCTGTTTTAATGTTTTTTCTCCTTGCTTCTTTCATTTCAGGGCTTTATCATGAATCCGATCACTGGCTACCACAAATCCAAGCCGTTCGACCTCACTATACCCGACCCAATTCCAGATCACGGGTTTAGAAACGAGGAACACCACGTTTGGTTCACCCGTTACTTCCAGTCGTGGAAGGTCATGATCGAGCGACTCCTTGAGACTGCCTGGCTAGCTACTCTGTGGTTCTTGCACGGATACGTGCCTTGCCCCAGTGGTACACACTATTCTCCCAGCCTAAGCATGTAAATCTATCGTGGATACGGGAGGCATGTGCGACGATGATCCGGGATCTGGTTGCTCCGTTCACCCTTCGCTCATTTTTTTGTGGGCGAGAGATCATTTTCAGTCCGGCCACCGTAGCTGCTGCTCTTGGGGTATCGGAGGTACCTGATTGTGTATGTCCACACCGCCTTGACACACCTCAGCTATCACCGACCATCATTATCCGAGAGATCACCGGGGGAGCTCTTCCGATATGGGATGGCAAGGCCCTCATTCCCGACCTCCACCTCACAGACAATTACCATATACTCCACCTCGCCCTGAGCAATTGCCTATTAGTGACATCGTATCGGGAGAAGGTTGCACCATGGTATGCCCGGGTATTATATGCGATTGTGACACAGTAGCTTGTCTGTCTACCCCACCTTTACATCGACTTCATGCGACACCCTGCACGCTACATTCAGGCTAAAAAGCACCTAAAGGGTGCTTGGGCTATTCATAGGGTGATCGAGTATGCGGGTATCATTCCTTTAGCGGGGGACGCGACTGCCCAGTCTCGTAATCGGTTTGGAGAGACAGCTTCCCGCCGGTCCAATGCGCAGAAGAGGAAGCGAAAAGGAAAAGGCAAGGCGAAGATGGGAGAGAAGAGGAGACGTGGGGGCGGGACAGATACTGAGGGAGCCGCTTCTGGGATGCCCACAGAGGCTAAGGAGCGTGATTCTGATGAGGATGGGGATTCGATGGAGGAGGTTTCCAGATTTGAGTTGAGACAGAGATCTCAGGCTCGTACCCAGGGAGAGTCCTCTTCTGCGCCTCTCCCGACTATTCATGAGTTGTTATTTGAGGAGAGAGTGGCCAGGATTCGACTTGTGGGTAAGGTGGATGTGATGACTACCTTGCTGGAGGCGATCTTGATACAGATCGGAGTTGATCAGGCGGCTCATATAGCTGCACCTACCGTACCCAGCGATCCATCTATAGCAGCTCCTGGCCCATCCTCCTCTACACCTACTGGTCCTTCTTCAGCTCTTCCGGTTGATCTTTTTGGTCCTTCTACATCTGCTGTACCACCTACTGCACCATCATCATCAGAGGGACCACCTACTTCAGAGATACCATTTCCACCTCCTCCTGTCGTGGCCGACACATCAATTTCTACTCCAGCTACCACGATGGCGAGTGCTTCGACTACCACTACTACGGGTGTTGAGAGTGGAGTTAGGGATGCTCCGGATCTATTGATTGACATTTTATCTGATGTTCCCGATGATGGGTAGTCTGTTGGTTTCGTTTTATGTGTTTTTGGTTGGTTTAGGATATTCTGGGTTGTTTGTTGGGCATTTTTTTTGGACACTGTTAGGTTTTTAGTTATGATTGGTTGGTTGGATAGTTTGGATTTTTGTATCTATGATGGATTTTAGTATGTCTGATATATTCTGTACATTCACTTTACTATATTTCCAGTGAGAAGTTTTATTTTATGCTTGGACCTGATGCTTTATTTTCCTATATTTTTTATCTTTACTGCTTGGAGTGTGTATGTTTTCTGTACAGGTTGTTACTATTACGATTCTTCCAATGATATTTCAGGTGATATCTCTCTATCTATTTTTGAAAATCACCTACTGAGGACATTGTGATTTTCAGTTGGGGGTGGGATATAGATAGATAATCACCTGTGCATATATTCTACATAGCAATCTGGATCACTCGATCTACTGGCAATCATCATAAATCTCCATTATTATTAAAATTTTGATTTCAAAACAAATTTAAAATACAAAAATTTTAAAAATTTCAAACTATCAACCAAGTCTTTGAATTAAAGGGGTAAAATAATTTTGAATTTTCACTTCTATTTAGCTGTTGTCAAGCAACGACACAATCATTTTATTCTCATCCTTTTATGAATTAAGTTCATGTATTTTTCTAAGTTCTCTAGGATGAATGCATATGTTGACCATTCTTGTATCCAAATTATTTGCACATATTAATAGCTATGCAGAAAACTTTAAATAAGAGTTAATACGGCTATTATACTTTAAGGAATTAGTAGTGGAAACTAGTTACCCTTAGTGAGCTATTGAATCCAATCTTCAAGTCTGAGGGAATTATCACATCAAGTTCGAATTGTTTTCATTGAAAATATCGATTAAATTCGTTGACTAGTCTCTATTTTTTTTTCATTTTGGCTGCTTATTAGAGGAGAACGTTCAGGATTTATCAATTAAACTCAATGAACATTTAAGTGTTAAAATTAAGAAGTTGAGAAAATGATTTAAGCCATCGTTATATACTCCTTACCTTTCCATATACCTTTATCAACACTTTAAATATGTGTTGTTCTTAACCTCACCCCTAGTAAATACTTCCAAGATTCTAAATCCCTAATTTTATACTTTGGCCTCAATGAACCCCATTGCACATCCAAGGTGATTAAATTGTTGAAGTATATTATGAGGAGGGAATAGTTGTGGGAGGGGCTACATAAAAGAGAAAAGGAAGAAGAAGGAGTAGCTCTCCAGATTAAAAATATATATATATATGAATGATAAAATGAAATGATTGATGATATGAATGGAGAGGATGGTTGGAATAAAGTGAAGAAGTTACTGAATACAGCCACATGCTGAAAATGTGTAATTTCTTACCTCTCTAATCTCTACCCTACTAAATAAAAACCAAAAAGTCAAAGCCTTAATGATTCTCTATAGCTTAGTTTAAACATGAAAGTGTAAGTTGAGTTATCCACTATATTTCGTTCCTCTAGTAAGTAGTATTCCTTTCATGAGACTATACACTCTAAAATGTTCGTCTTTTATGGAGTCGAGTATGAAAGCATTAGTATCCGAAAAATCACTCCTATCAAAGCTTTCATACCATGTGTGATTATCATTCACCAAGTTTCTGTGAGATGTTCATTTCTGAGTAAATAACTACGTGAGAATTGAGTTGAAACTACAAGTTCTAAGAGTATGATAGTTTAAACAACTCTAAATAAAGTTGATGTATAGCTGTTAATTTCACACACACACGGATACATGGATGTGATGCGTATGTCATTTTTATCTTGGTGACATGAGGAACATGTGCATTTCTTTCATGGTTTGAATGAGGATGATGTGTTTTGTAGAGCTAAATCAATAGTTGAATAAAAAGGGAATGTTTAAAAGTTATTCTATATCTTTTTGGAGCTTAAAATCAGAGAATTTTGTGGGTATATTCACTGCAAACCCTCACCAGACAACACTCGTCCACTAAGGGAAAGCTTTAAATGCAACTGCAATTCCTGCGAAAGTGAGTTAGGTAGTTTCTTTCTTGTTTTAGTCTAGTTTACCTTAGTTTAATTTATTTTATTAGTCACTACAGTTATAGTGTAGCTTGTTTTTATTTTCTCTCTGTTCTTAGGGACTAGCAACTCGCTAGTTGGGGGTTGTGACAAGCGGGGGTATTTGTAAAATACAACTACGCTAAAAGAAGAAAAAGTATGGATTTAGTTTACAATTCCTCCATTTATCTGCAATTTGAATTACAATGCTAGTTTATGCACCTATTGATTAATCTATGATAAGTTGTGTGTTTTAACTGTAATTTGTGCAGACTGCAGTTGCTGTGTGAAGAATTGAAAGATGACGATAAAAGGAAATGTTGAATTCTAATGAAGACAATCAAAAGTTGAAATACAAAGTTCGATCGATTGAAGACCGTTCGATCAATCGAAGTTTTGATCGATCAAGAAAAGTTCAGGCAATCGAAGTCCCCAAAGTTCAATCGATCGAGATTGGTTCGATCGATCGAACATGCCTTTTATCAGATTTTTACGCGAACGCAGCAGAATGCATGTTTAACCCTAGGCATTAGGTTTTACTATAAAAACTCGTATTGTGTACGTCTTCTGGGATGCCCACTTGATATTTTAATTGTTTTTACATAGAGATAGAGTTTTTTACTTTGATTCTTGTAGGTTTTGATGATTGGATATTGAATTGAGTGAAAGTTTGAAGTTCATTAACAACTTGTCCGTTCCAGGTTTTGTTATATCAGTTTTGTTTACATTCTGTTAGTAGTTTACATAGTTTAAATTTGAATAGATCATAGTTTTACTTGTTGGTAGTGGATAAACCATAGTTTTCATAGTTTACATGCTTAAATTTCCACCAAACACTTCTTTAATGAATCTTTACTTTAAAAATAACACTGTGACACTGCAGACGATGTTTGAGTAGTTCCCGAGTTGGGAGATCACAATGAAATCGTGATCTCAGGCCTCTGCCATGTAGCAGATTAATTTCTGTGTTTGATCGATCGAAGTGGTTCGATCGATCGGACCAGAGTTATTGTCGAGCGATCGAAGTCAGTTTGATCGATCGAGGGATGAACAAGTTTGATCGATCGAAGGCGCATCGATTGATCGAACTCTCTGATTCTTGAGGACATTCTATACAGTATTCCTAGACTTTCTGTTTTACTGGATTAATTGTTATCAAATTGTCCTAAAATGCTCAGTTTGTCTAAACAGTCTATGAACTTTAAGCCTTAAGGCATTTTCCTTCAATATATTTTGCAAACCACCCTCAATGCTAATACCACTGTAGGTGAGAGTCTAAACTATTGTTTTAAACCGCCTTTTTATATTTTAAACGTAAATGTGATGATATAGTCCCGGTCATGAAAGGACTATGGATTCTTTATCTTAAGAGGAATACGGAATACTGTAGAGAGTGTGCTCCACTGAGCTTCAATGTAATTGCATGGTAGATGGCTAGGTTGAGGTGGATTTATGTAATCCCAACATTCCTTTTTAATTAAAAAAACATTTTAAATCACTGCTTTAGTTAATTAGTTAGTAATTAGTTAATCTAGTTTAATTGCTTCAATTTTAGTAATTGTTAAACTGTGGAACTTTGTGTTCTACATCTGCTAAATAAAAGTTTTGATTTTCATTTTCCTGTTGAGAGTAATCTAAGTAATTAGTTTAACACCTTCCCTGTGGGATCGACCTGGACTTAATCCAGTTTACTACTTGCACGATTACCTACACTTGGGTATAGCACACAAGCGCACACAGAAAAATCGTCGTGTCAGCAGTCCAAAAATATAGAAATGTCTTAGTAAAATAATTGTTTTGAACAGCTCATAAATCTACATGAAGCTAGATTTTTTTGTATATAAAGATAATTAAAATACCTATAATGTTCTGGTTTTGATTTCGATCTATAAAGTAATTCATCATGCCCAAATAGATCATATAAATTCAATCAACACAGTGAAATATATCCTGGAAGATTGTAATGCTTTTTTTATGAGGTAATGTTTATGCATTGTGTTGATTGATGATGCTAATTTTTCAGTACCTGTGTTGCTATGAATATTCGTGCCATGGTAAGTGCTATCACATAGATGAGCTTGTTAAGGGTTTTATCTATATAATTGTTGGTATCAGATCCATGCTTATAGATCCATGAGCTATACGCTAAGCTATTGTTGTTATGAGTATAGTGTTATGACCATTGAGAATCCGTACTCAAGTTATAAGTATGTTCTATGGCACGATTATTGCATTAATAGTGATTGGAAAAGTTTCCATCGTGAGTATATTAAGGGATAAAACGAAATGTAGGACTTATAGCAAAATCTTGACAGTAATAATTGGAAGTTATTAATGACTAAACTACGAAATATATGAACGCGTAAGATAATGGAAAAGCCTTCAGTAATGAATTTTATGCGAATAGGGGACATGAATCTTTGTTTCTCATCGTTTGACTCTCGATCAAAGTTGATTTGTAGACCTCGGTGTCGTGTTCGAGTATTTCTTGCTGAGTCAGCATTTTGGTGATCTTGTGGGGTCAATTGGGGAATTATGATTCGTATCCTTATTTATGGATCGTCATAATGTGTTTGGTCGTGTAGTTAACCTGAGGTTCGTTAGTGACGTGTGCAATCAAGCAATTTATTATCAAGAGTTGTTCTATCCTTGATCTGTGGATCGTCATAACGTATTCGGTCGTGCAGTTGACCTGAGGATCGTTAATCACGTGTGCAATCAAGCGATTTATTGTCAAGAGTTGTTCTATTCTTGATCTATGGATCATCATAATGTGTTCGGTCGTGCAGTTGACTTGAGGATTGTTAGTGACATATGCTATTAAGCGATTTATTGTCAAGAGTTGTTCTATCCTTGATCTGTGGATTGTCATAACATGTTCGGTCGTACAGATGACCTGAAGATCATTAGTGACGTGTGCAATCAAGCAATTTCCTTGCCGAGTGTTGTTCTTTTTTTTTAAACCATGGATGCGTTATACCCAGAATATTGAATACTTTGGAGTTACATCTTCTTTCAGTCGATGCTGTTGGTTAATTTAGTTCTGGGTTAATTTTCGTAGAGTTGAGACTCCTTTCGACTCATCGTGTCGAGGTGGTTGGTGAAAGATTGTTTGGCTAACCCAAAGATCCTAAAAGACATATTAAAAGTAGTAACGGATTCTTGTTGTGAGTGGCTGTACACGTTCTATTTGATTTAGTTTTCTCACTCAGCTTTCATAAGCTGACGACATTCATGTTGCGGGACATTCCCATGTCCAGCTTATCCAGGTGATGAGTACACAGGTTATGATGCTATGCAAGAGGAGGACGTGGAGGAAGAATACATCGAAGATGGCTATGAATATGCTAGTTAGAGAGGAGACTAGTGGCTATCTTTTGTAAATGTTTTTAGTTGTATTCTCTATCGGAGACCTATCATATCTTTTGCAATAAGCTTTGTGAGGCCCTAGAGCCATAAGACTCTGATGTATATACCATGATGTACTTAGTTAGCTAGTACTGTTGCTTTTCATTATATTATAATCATGTAAGCAGACTTCAGTTTTATCCTTTAGGTTGTGTTGTTTACTAATAGCATTTTGGTCATGAACAAATCGGTAATGCAACCAGTCACGTGTCTACGAACCCATAAAGGAATTTTATTTTTCCTTATTTTGGTGCTTCGGGGAGTGGCATCAACACACACCCTAACACAACCATCATTCTTCGGGACTGACACAATGTTAGTGATCCATTTGGGATACTCGGTGACCATCAATAATCTAGCTTTTAATTGCTTTTCAAATTCCTCTTTTACTTTAAGTGCCCATTCAGACCTCATTCACATCAATTTTTGTTTTATTGGTTTTGAGTTAGGAAAGAAGGGATATGATGTTAGACTATCTTTAGATCAATTCCTGGAATATTACTATAAGACCGTGTAAAAACATCTTTGAATTCATTTAATAGACTGCTTAATTCCTTGCTTTCTTCATTGCTAAGTGTCGAGCCAATAAAATCATATTCTGGATTATCTTCATTTCCCAGATTTATTGTTAGAGTGTCCTCAATGAATTTGCATAAAGATTCTTTTTCTTTTTTGATTAATTTTTGCAATTCACTTTGTATTTCATAGTTATCACATTCATCACATTCATTAAGCACATTCGAGTAGGTATAATCAGTCATACTTTCATTAACTTTGTTCGGGGTGATTACAACAAACATAGCAATAGTAAGACGCCTCATTTGAGGCATTATAGACTCTGGGGAGGGGGGATACTTATCACTAGACTCGAAGACCCACTCTTTGCTGACTCCTCTCTTGAGTTCCACGGTGTGGTAGCCTGGTAGGTTCCCTATTCCCATCTTGATTTCCCCCTCATTTTCTTGCTCTTTGTCTTCATCGTTCCCCTTCTCCTTTCCTAGCACATCTTCTACCATATCCTCGACATACTTTTACCCAATTTTGGCATCTACAATCTCTTCTTGACCATTCCCTTCGGACTTTGCGCTTCCCTCGTCTAACAGAGCCTGCATGACTGGACCATATAGCATACCGATCCAATCTTTAGCAGTGGCAGACTTCGTGGGCATTTGTAAATACGGGTCCTTGTATTCGGAGAATTTGTGGGGTAAGAAGATGTCAAACCATGGCTTCAAGAAATTATCTTTCTGATCCACCCATGGTTTTGGGAAGCCACAGAAGGGGAAATCTTCTCCTTCCTTCGCAAAGTACCCATTGAGCGTTTTCTGATAAGGGACCATCGGTGCATTGCTGCATTCTTCTTTTCCTTCAATTCTTTCTTGGATGGCTGATAACCCAAATCATGAGTATGAGACTGTGTTGGAATTCTTGGAAACTCTGGTAGACCTTGATGATTTTTACCCAATCCCATTCCCAGAAAGAAACCCATCTTTTTCATAATTCTGGTGACTAGCGGGCTCGCATATTGATCAAAATAAAGTGGCATTCACTCCCTCTAACATACTGACGAGCTTAAACCCTCCCAGAATTGTTTCCTCCTCTTGTAATTGTCCTCTAAAATTAGTGCGCTTGACGAGGCTTTAGATAGACGAACCCAAATGTCCCCAATTACATCACTGAACTTGTTTTTCCAAACATACTTGACTTTATGATGAATTGTTGATGGTATGGCACCTAGATTATCCAACACGGCCTATCCAGTAGCAAGTTGAAAGAGGTTGGGATGTCGATGATCTAAAACTCAGCTTCTTTTTCCAAAGGCAGACGATGAGATTAAAAATGATTATACCCATAACCGTTCTTTGGGTGTTGTCATAGGCTCTTACCTTCTGCTTAGATGGAATAAAAGTTGACTCATCTAGACCCATTTTCTTGGTTGTTCGGAATGGACAAACGTTTAGAGCAGACCCGTTGTCAATGAGATAAGCAGTACAGTATTCCCCAAGCATTCAACAGTGACATACGACGACTTACTGTGAATGGGCCCTCTGGGGGTAAGTCATTTGAGGAGAAGGAGATAGCTAGGGTTAGAATTCTACCAATCATTCCCATAAGATCCTTTGGTGTCGTGTCGATAGATACATCAAACTAATTCAGGGAATCCAGGACTACCTGCCTGCCTATGATGTTTAAAATCGATCAACAACCCCTAGATAGTGATATTGGCCTAGGACATTCTCATTTGCTTCAAAACCATATACCCCTCCACATCTTCCTTAATCTTCCATTTTCCTTTACCTAACTCTCTCCCCGGGTGATCTTCCTCTAGCTCATGCAGTTTAAAGTGTCTCCCTAATCGGGTTAGATGACTGACCTCCTCTCTTGCCCATACTTTGTCAATTTCTGAAGCTACTTTTGAACTTTCTTTTCCCATTTCTGTCTCCTCATCACTCTCGTACCACAGGTCATCTTCCACCTGATCTATATCTCGACTATTAGCTTTGTCACTTTCTTGAACCCACCAATCCATTTATTTTGTCATTCCCTCTCCTCATTTTCTTGATTGATTTCCCAGAGTACAGATTATCAAATCTTTTGGTAGTTCGTAAGGCTTCCTTGGTTTCCCAACTTTAGTGATCAGCCTGGATGGATCAAAGGTTGCCTCTTCTAACCCTAGGAAATAGAGTCCCTATGGTGGTGGTACAGCATGGTGATTCGACAGCAAATTCCTGGTAACTCTCAAAGTTTTGGCAGGCAGCTCAAATATTACCTTGTTATCGATGAGATCTTGAATTTCATGCCTTAACCTTGTGCATCAATCCATAGCATGACCCTTCTTTTGGTAAAATTTGCAATAAAGATCTTTCTAAATGCTCGACGGGAGTGGGTTCGGTAAAGATCGGGGTTCCAATAGACGAAGATGTCCTTTTGCCATTAACCAGTCAAGGGCGGTTGATAGTGATATCCCTAAATCTGGGAACTTCCTTAGTTGCTTGTCTCCTCCTCTCCTTGAATAATTCCCTATTACGTTAAATTTTCTCTCTGGCTCACTCAGTGCATTGACGTCAATGGGGTCAGAGTGACCCCCGAATGTCCTCCATTTGACCCGTAGTTTGGCCTCTTGTACCTATTCGGTTGCTCTTCTTTCTTAATTACCCCTTCCTAGTTTATGTCTTCTACCCTTGTCCCCACATCAAAGACTTCAGTGAAAGTCTTGATTGATTGGAACCTTATCTTCTCTTGGTAAACATGTTGGAGATTCTTCATTAACATCCGGATCTGTTCTTTCTCAAACGGCCTTTGTACCATCTTAGCTGCCTTTCCCCTGCATCGACTTAAGTATTCAGTGAATGACTCGATGTTTCCTTGCCTGGTGGTTTCCAAGTCCCAGACTGTGACATCCAAGTCTTGATTGTACTCGTACTGTGCTACAAATGCTTTAACTTCTTCCTAGACCCTAGTTTTTCTTGAATCGAGTGTGAGACACCAGACCAAGGCAGCCCCAGTCAGGGTCTGCTGAAACAAGATAGTCATCATGGCAGTGCTAACCCACTAGGCTGGAAAGCCCTGATACACATCCTCACATAGCGGCGAGGATTCCCTGTTCCATCAAATTTGTCAAAGACATGCATTTTGAAATTGACAGGCAGTGTCTCATGTACCCCATCGTATAACCCTTCTAATTCTAGTAAATAGGTATCAAATCCCTGAGCCTTATGCACCACTTTCTCAAGCTTCTCGACTTTCTCGGCCATACCCTTTCTTTCTCATCCTTTTCCCTTTCTCTGTCAGCTCGTAGTACATCAGCCCTCTATGCTTCCTGGTCATCAAACTAGTCTTCTTCTCTTGCCAGTGGAGGGGGTGGGTCAATAACTTGCAGATTTATGGGCAGCGACTGGCGGGTCATTGCCTTTATCATTTTCATCATGTGGTTTATAATTTGAGCCTATCGTCTCATGTGCTCTTCCTGCCTTTCTACTATTGCCCTTAATTCCGCTACTTCCCTGGTATTCCCTTCATAATCCATTTCAGCGTTATTTTCTCTTCTCACTAACCTTGCTTTAGGACCTCTAACCAGACATTGCCCGAACCAGATGTTATTTTTGCCCGACAAAAGAATATTCATTTTGTCATTTTCCTTTTCCTTTGCCATTATCTTTGTATTTTTATTTGTATCCAAATACTTGGTAAAAATTTTTTTAATGGTTCATATATCACACGGATCAATGCATGTGTGTGTGTGTGCCTATTCTATATGCAAAAGAAAAAAAAAATCCTAATCCTAACACACAAACACATAATCATATAGAATCCTCACTCGTGTTAAGTGTGCTAATTTCTCCTTTCATTGTAATCCTCATTACCGCTTTAAGAATTGAGTATAAGAATCCTTGAAATTCTTTTGGAAAGCCTTTTGAAAAAGAATTCTTTTGATATTTGAAAACTCCTCAACAAAGATGATTGGATTGAAAATTATGCATTGAAAATCATTTGAAAAATAATTCCCAAGATTTTTCGGATTTTTCCTTTGAAAGGTTAGCTTGAAGCTTTAATAAAAAAGTTAACTCTAAAGACTTTTGAAAGAGCGATTAAATACTTTGGAATAAAGATGGCAAAGATCTATTCTTTTTCAAAGATGTATTTAAAATTCTTTGGGTAGAAGGATCATATGATCGTATTATCACTGTACTTTTCATGAATTCGGATATATATAAGGTCAATGATGCTTAGCTAGCAAGATATAAGAAGTGTAACCTTACAATAAAAAATCTAGCATATTCCTAAATGTCGTCAGACATGAGGAGGAATCGCTCAAAAGTGATTAAGAGGTTACACATCGTTCATAAGGTAAGTATCGTCATCATCTCAAGTAATCCCTTCCGAGAATACAAAACTCCCTAGCAGATAACCCTAATCAAGAATTAATTTTCCTAAAATTGAAAGGTTCTATAGAAGCTATCATGCAAAAGCCTAATTTTGGTCAAATAAGGGACCCTTGACACACATCCGATAGGATGTTTTATATACGAACACATGGTACAAGATCAAGGGTGATCACACAGTCTCATGATAACTTGACCGACTGGGTTGCCCCGAGCCTCCAAGGTCATAGTTTTGTGCAATAGACTGGCGAGACATGCAAGTGAAATGCAACAGGCATATAAAAATTATTTCATTCGATAAAAAGAATGTTTTCAAGTCTAATCCTTGAATGAACCAAAAATTAGAATTCTGGTTTGTGAAACCAGAGATTCTGGCTTCTATCCCCAACAGAGTTGCCAGATTGTGGATATTCGCAGTTTAACCATTCTTTTTAAAACTCTTTCAAATTTAAATATGAGTCGCCACTTAATTTTTAAGAGGAAAATTAAGAAACCATTTTAAAAGCAAACTGATCTTTTGAAAACCAGAGATTTCTAGGTCCGGGGATTATGGAATGAGAGGGGAAGGAGCCCGACAGACTAAAACACCCCCTCTCATCCTATCTCATGATAGGCCTCTACTCAACATCCTTTTTATTCAAATTATTAATCTAAGTATGCTCTCAACTAATACATATGTATATACATTACAAAAGCATGTCTAAAATGGTGCAAGATTGCTAACGATAAAAGGTCATACAAAACTACATAATTCAAATAGCAAGCATAATCATATGGAAGTAAGGAACAAGAGCGCTTATTCGGGATCCACCCGCGAAGTAGAAACGTGCAATGCATGCAAATAAGACAAAACCCTAGAAAAGAAGTCTCTAATACACATATACACATAAGGCAATATCCTAGTTCTAAGATGTCGCACATGAAGTCGAAAATCAATAAAAATCAAGAAATAATATAGACTAGAGAAAAGAGTCAAGAAATCATACCTCAATTAGCGATATAAAACAAATGGTTAGTCCACACGCTTTGATCAAGATATAATACTAGAATCCTAACATCATACCTAACCTGTAGCTTGAATCTAACAAATATGGATGAAGTTAAACTAAAACATGAATTCCTTCTAATTAGTTGGAATCACAACACCTCTATAGATATACAAGCCTCAACTAAGGGCCAATGTAATGTCCATATAGAGATGGTACAATCCCAACATGATCACAGTGAACTCACAACTAAGTTCAATTAAATGCAACTTAAAAAGTCTTAATTACAAGTATTAACATACATGGATGAATCCATGGACATGGATAAGAATAAGCTATTAACTATTCGTTGATTTGGATCATTTAGCCTCTGGATGTAAGTCCAATTAATCATTATTAAAACATGGTTTAAACCTTAGGTCATGAAAGAGTCATTTGGGCCGTTACTTACAAAGTTTATCAAAACAAACACAGAATTCTAAAAATTACAGAGAGCAGACCAGACTTTCAAAAATAGAAAAACCATATTTCCATAGTTTGATCTTAATGATTTTTGGAAACAAGGTGCCTCTGTTAGTCTAGTTTCTAACCCAAAAAGAAAATCAAAGATCCAACGGTTCAAATCTCTGGGAATTAGGTCATACCAAGACATCACTTAGAATTTAACAACCCTCTGTCCAGAGATTTTGTGTGATTTTCTAAAAATAGTAAACAAATCTGAATGACCCTAATATTTTTAGGGAATCTTGTTAACATACTAAATGTCATAGAAAAATATATTGAAGGTCAAAAATGTTTGGCTAAGGCTTTGATAAATTTGAATCAAAACTGACTTACTGTTCTAAAATTTTGGACAGAGAGTAGTTAGTTTGCAAATCCTAATACCAAACCATCTTAAACATGGGATCTCATCAAAACAAAAAATGAAGTGGTAGATCTTTGTGTTATGAACACTCTCCAATTGGTCTCATTCAATTCCAATGGATCATGATTTAATTAAAAATCCTTGATCAAAATTGCTTTATGAATTCACTACACCATTGTTTAGTTCATCATTTTTTTTGGCTAAATCTATCAACCAAACCTTAGAGGTTGACTCATCCTAAGACTAATTCTCCTTCCCATTGATGGTCATTGGAGATTAAATATGACTAATCCATGTGAGCCTCAATGGAATATGGAAATGATTCCATAGGACTTCAAATTAGAGGTCATAATTCATGAATTAAGACTTGGACCTTCTAGTTATGCATGGATATGGCTATTCCCATTTATACCATAAGGTCATAGAAAAGTGAAATGACCAATTCAAGGGAATCAAAAGAAATATTGACGACCTCATGAATCCCGAGAGAGGAGTATGACAAAAGAAAAGGAAATCAAAGTTCACATGACATTCCCAGTTAGACTTCTCTTTATAACTTATTTGACCTTAAACCCAAGGCTATTTAGATCTAGATCAAGTTAAAACAAATGGAAGTTCAATCCCAATTCTAGTGGTGTGTGATGAAATGAGGTGGGAAGAGATTTTGGAAACTGTGTAAAAGATCCTAAGTAATTCTATGAATTGTGATTGAACTTAAATTGAGGACTGAATAGTCTAGAGTTTACCTTCAATTATCCTCAACTACTTAGTGTTTTTGAGGTCTTCCAAAGGTTATTCAAGCTCTTCTTCCAACTCTTGCAACTTGCTAATTCCTTAATCCTCTCTAAGATTCTTTCTAATTATCTCTAAGAATATCAAGATTCAAGATTCAAGATTTTTTTAGACCCAAGCCCAAGATTAAGATTCAAGACCCTAGATAATGGGGATATTCATCCCTTTATATAGGTAAATTTTTTGAGGGGTATTTTTGTAATTTTGAGGTGAAAAACCCTAATTTTGGATATACTTTTGTTGGTACGAAATTCACTATTTCAAAAGGCATATTTTTCACAAAACACAGCACTCGATGGAGTTGTTCGTGGCACTTCGTGACTGCCGAAATAGCACTCAACAATTGTTGCAGCGGCACTCAGGGACTACAACAGACAACTCACGGGCTGCCATCTTTTTGTGCTTCTTATCTTGCCTTGTTTTTAATTTCTTTTTCTTTTTCTTATTCTTGTCTTTTGTATTCTTGCTTTCAAAACTGCTTTTATTTTTTGCGGCATTTTACGAGTTTTTCGCGACACTCAGTGAATGCCGGTACGGTTATCAGTGACTATTGGTGTGGCATCCAATGACTGTCGTTACTGCACTACGTGAGTACCGCAGATAACTCCACCGCATGTTATTTTCTCTACTTTTTTCCCTCTTCCTCCTTCCTTTTTTTTCCTTTCTTTTGGAATTGAAGAGCCTTTCAAAGAGCTTGAACAACCTTGGAAACTCTAAGTTAGCCAGACATTGTCATCATATGTCAGCAAAAATAGAGAAAAATAAATTTCCTTTTTTTGTGTCCATAGGGAATGACAGGATTTTTCGTATCAGAGCATCAAATTGTGATACTTGCATTCACTAATAGATTCCACACCATCTAGTCCTCGTAATTGAGTTTCCCTGAGATGAGATATAAATTTAAGATAAGTTTGTCCTTCTGACAATAGTTAGTTTTCCTTTGCAGGTTAGCATTATGGATCCAGAGTTCCATAAGTTCGTTACTGATGCCTATGGAGGACACATGATCCATGGGGATACCGTAGAGCCCGCTGACCTGGAGTTTTATCATGACTGCATACACCAGACAGCTAGTAGATATCTAGAGGATGATATATGGAAGGCTCTCTACGTGACCCGGAAGACCCACCTTACAGAGATGTGCATGGATGCTTATCATTCAACGAGGATTGGTAGGGATATTTACTAGGAGATTTTACATTTGATCCAGAGTAAGCTGGAGATGGACACTATTGACCTTCGAGCCATTCTTGGAAGAACTATCGAGGCAGCACCAGTAGTGGCACCACTATCACCAGTACCTAAGGTACCTATTCCAAAGCTACAGGATTAGCCTGAGGAGCTAGAGTTACAAGAGGCCAAGCCGATGGTAGATGTCGACCTAGAGGTGGATCCCGCCGAGGATATCGAGCCAGTTGATGATGATGACAAGCCAAAGCATGACCCAGAGGAGCCAGAGTTTGAGCCAGAGGACCCGATAGAGGGAAACGAGATTTTTGAGGCACCAGTAGAGGATGTTCCTGATAAGGGGGTAGATCTACCATAGATACCCATGGAGTTTGATTTACCAGTATGACCTGTACTACATATGGCAGCCATTACCAATATGGAAATTGAGTGGGTAGCAGCGATGGTTACATAGCCAGCCGGAGTTCCGATAGGATAGGCTGCATTAGCAGATGTTATGCCCCTAGTTGGAGATCTTGCAGAGTTGATCGCCGATGTCGCTGAGCCAACATTTGACATTGAGGATATGGGTGTTGACGAGATGATCATTGAGGATTGGGATATTGGGGTGGTAGTTGAAGGAGCGGCAGCACCAGCTGAGGATGACCCACCTATAGAGATGGACATTGTACCCGAGGATGAGGCACCAGCAGGATCGGATGCTAACGACTTTTGAGTCAGGATCTAGAGAGGTTTAGATTTTTGCTAGCTTTATATCAGGACATGTTGTCCACATGATTTTTGGGAGCTTGAGAGATAGCTATTAGACGATAGCATATATTGTACAGCTAGATGCCACTAGTATAGTTACCCTTAGTACTGTATTTTGCTTATGTCCCATGTAGTACATGGTACGACTACTGTGTACTCTATAGTAAATCTTTTGTCATATATATTCGAGCAGTACTTTTGATATTTATCGTATGGCTGCTTTGATGTGTTGTTTAGCAGAACTGTTAGTTCTTGTTACTTCTCGCCCTATCTTGTTTTCGTTTCTGCAAGAAGACTTTCAGCTAATCGATGTGCTCTTGTAGGCAACACTAGTTATTATTAGGGTAGGACCCTTGAGAAATCACCAAGCGCATATTGGAGCCCAATCCTAGAGGGAATGGATCCATCTAGAGTTTTTGAAGCATTTATGTAAAGGATGGAACATGTAGGGGATACCTACAGCCATGCTACCAATCAACGACCTGTCCAACCCCCAGTTGCACCATTCCAGCAGAGGCACATAGGGGCAAGTTACTGACAAATTTCCATGGGTTATGTCCCGAGAAGTTCGATGGACTAATAGAACCATGGAAGGCCGAACAATGGATAAGAGAAATGCAGTTGATTTTTGAAGCATTGGAATGCAACGAACAAAAGAAGCATCGTCTTGCTACGTTGTAGCTCACCTACGCTGCCGCAGATTGGTGGAAAGCTAAGCGAGCCACTATTGGGATAAATGCTATAAGAGCAATGCCTTTGGGGACATTCCAGGAGAGATTTTTAGAAAAGTATTTCCTAAAAGATGAGAGGTATCAACAGGAGAAGAACTTTCTCAATCTGATTTAAGAAGGATGGACTGTGCGAGAGTACACAAAAAAGTTTGAGCATTTATCTCGATTTGCTCAACATATGCTAGATACTCCACAAAAGAAGGTGAAGAGATTTCACCAAGGATTGAACCCCCACCTCAGACACATGATGATTGGCCATCTGAGTCAATCATTCGAAGGCATTGTTAGATTTGCTGCAGGACTGGAGAAGGATGCTTATCTAGCACAAGGATCATAGATGAATCAACCTCAGTCGTCAAGAGGATTTCAACCACGGAATTTCCCAAACCAACCACCAAGAAATACCCAGAGTTGGGGACCTCAGGGAAATTTTCAAGGAAATAAGATAACCTGGGAGCGAACCAGAAAGCCCCAGCAAGGCTATACTCGACCCTAGCAGTATCGTCAACAAGGACCACAGCCGCAGGCATTGCTGCCCTATCAAGAAATAATAGAGGATGTTTTAATTACGAAAAGCCAGGGCACATTGCCAAGTTTTGCACAACTGCCAGGGTTAACCGCCGAATGGATCTCGTATGTCGAAATTGCAATAAGTCGGGACATTTGAGCAAGGATTGCCATGCACCACGAGGAGGGCATTATGGAGCACCAGTTTAAGGAATTTAAGGACCTGTGGACACGCGGAATTCCACTTCTTTTGCTTGTTTTTGTTTTGAAATTTGATTTTGAAAAGAGAGAGAGAAAAGGTCCGTTGAAAACAGATACAGAGTATCCACTTGGTCTTTAAGGAACCAAGAAACCTAATTTTGACTCACCCAAATGGATAAAGGGCACCGGCCCTTCATAACCAAAGAACTTGGTTCGGGGTTTTGGTACGAGAGAGGAAGGAGCCTTTGTCGCGACTAAAACACCCTCAACTCGCCCCGTCTTTTGATGGGCCTAAATTAGCATCCAAATAATCATCTTATACTATGTATGGTTCGACAATTAATACTATGATAGTATATTACATCACATAAGAAAATTTGAAATGGAAGATCTAAAGATAAGATATGATTCGTAAGATCTAAGTCAAATATTGTAGACACCCCATTTTTGCCCAACCCAATCATTTCAAAATAAAGTGCCCATTGACACCAGCCTGTCATTTTTTTTTATGAAAAAGATATTGCCAATCAAAGCTATGGGGTCAAAAGGTCAACAATCTCACATGCACCCGACCACACATGATTTTTGCTCCACAAAATTTTGAAAAAACTTTCGGTGGATTTACCAAAGGAGAAAACAAAAAATTAAAAAAACAAAACAGCACATGGTTGTGCTTAGGATCCCATCCCATTACATTTTTTTTCCTTTACTTTTTCTCTCTTTTCTCCTATCACTCATTTCTTTGTCTCCCACTTTCCTTTCTTTTTCTTGTCTTATTATTCTCGCTTTGCTCTTCCCTCCGATAAAAAATACTCACATGCCCATATGCACAAAGAGGGGAGAATCTCACTCCCTCACCTCCTTCTCATCTCTCTTATCAAATTCAATCACCATTGAAAAACCAAGTCCATTTTGCCAAAGTTCACTGCTGTGATGATAATCAAGGTATCACCACGAATTCATTTTTGATTCAAATCAAATGAAACCAATTGGAGAGTGTCCTTAACTCAATGATATTGGTCTATGATTTTTCTCAGAATTTTAAAAAGTCATATGACCCATTTTCAAAGCACAAACACACAAGGCATACAATCTGCCAGAAACATCACAGCAGTGACACCATATCACGTTCACTGTTTGGACTACTTCAAGATTTTTTCTTCACTCCATTTTTTTGTCCATTAACTATAGCCTCTTAACTACGTCTGTGATTTTTTTTGATTTTTTTTCGATCAGTTTATTTTTTGTAAAAAATCGTCCAATTTCAGTCGACAGTGCAGTCCCTATTTCTGAGTAAGGGTGCTTCTAAACTCAATTTCTCCCAATCCCCAAAGGATATTGCAAAATGGTTTGCTACCATGAAAACTAGACTCATTTGGGAACTTTCTCTCAAAATTTCAAAAAATTAGAAGCACCGGAGCCCCCCCGTTCCATTTTTGGGAGACTTCTCTCAAAGTTGTGAGAAAACTGCACTTTGACTTGAATTTTTGTAAAACTTTTCTTTTATCTCTTTTATTTGGGGTTTTGATCTTTTTCAAATGAATAAATCCTAGTATATTAGAAAACTTCTAAGAAAAAAAAAAGAATAAAAAACATAAAATAAAAAAAAAGAAATTTTATTTTTCTTTTTTACCAAATATTCACGTTTATCAAGTTGTTCAATAACTTTGATAAATGGAAGTTTGAGCATCTTTCTACTTCTACTAAAATTGAATGTGCCTAATTTATCAAGTTGATCAATAACTTTGATAAAAGGAAATTCGAACATTTTTCTTTTGGGCACCGACCCTTACTTCCGGCATAAAAAAAATAAAAATACAAAAAAAAACTATTTTCTTTCTTTTGGGCACCGACCCTTACTTCCAGCATAAAAAAATAAAAATACAAAAAAAATCTATTTTCTTTCTTTTGGGCACCGACCCTTACTTCTGGCATAAAAAAATAAAATGCAAAAAAAAAATCTATTTTCTTTCTTTTGGGCACCGACCCTTGGCATAAAAAAATAAAATACAAAACAAATCTATTTTCTTTCTTTTGGGCACCGACCCTTACTTTCGGCATAAAAAAATAAAAAATAAAAAAAAATCTCTTTTCTTTCTTTTGGGCGACAAGCCTTACCTCCGGCATAGGAATAAAAGAACAGAAAACGGAAAATACAAAAACACAAAAAAAAAAACACTTCATTCTCCACTCACTTGCACAAGCTCGTTTCAATCACAATCACTTTTCAAAATTCCTGGTTACACCATTTTTCACTCAAATCACTTTTTTCAAAACTCACTCTTTCAAAGGTTAAAGTCTAGGACTACACCGTACATGTTAAAGTTCCTAGCTACACCAACTTTTACTTGAAACACTACCTCAAACTCACACGGTCTACATCGACCAACCTTTTTCAAAACACGTGCACACACACACACACATTCATACATGTACAAAGCACAGAACTACGTACGGCCTGATTCTCAACTTGAGATATGTATGCAACCCCTCACCAGGGTGCAGCTATAACCACATTTTTTTTTCCAATACTTGTACATTCTCACACATTATTTCTTTTATTTATGCCCCATTATCATGAAAATCACTAGAATTGTCAACCATGCTTTGCATGGATGTTCGAGCGTGCCTAACACCTTCCCTCGACATAATCGAGTCCCCGAACCCATATTTTAAAAGATCTTTAGTTTTCGCATGGCTATCAAGAGTCACACTTTTAAAAGGCCCACCCATATTTTAAAAGATCTCTGGTTTTCGCATGGCTATCAAGAGTCACACTTTAAAAGGGCCCACTTTTCTCAAAACTGTTTTTTTAAAGTCAAAGATGAATTACTTTAATTATCTTTGCAGGGGTCCTAACACCCAAAATGTTATGTGGCGACTCTGAACATTTAAATAGGCCCTACAATACTCTTTTTACCATTCCCAATAAAAATCAAGTCGCAGTTCACCCACTTTCAAAAAAAGCCAGGACCACAACACGACAGCCTGGCTGTGCCGAAAACGCGGGCGCGACAGCTGGCGACTCTGCTCAGGGCATTACTTTAGTGATTTTCATTACAATGGGGCATTTCGTTTGTACTAACATTTTTTTTATTTTACCTTTTCTTTGTAAATTCATATTCTTTTGTACAGGTGTTCGCGACTCAGGCTGAAATAAATTGCAAGGCCAATGCCAAATTTGCAAAGGCCAATGCCTAAATCATTTTGCACACTACACACTGGCATGCAAGCATAATATAACCCTTCCTTAAGAGGAAACGTTGTAAGATTAGATAGGAGGATTAGTAAGTGGCATGGCCGTTGCGGTAGTACCGTCGGTACCAGCACCGAAACTTCCTCTGCTCGAACCACCAACCTGAAAAAGTGCTTCGGCGTTGGAGGTTTGAAGGTTTGGGAACCAGGCCTGATTTAAGTCTGTATTAGGCATCAACCTCTCCACATGCTCTCACTCTCTGCACGTGCATCAATATTGATACATCACTCTCTCCACGTGTTCTCACTCTCTACACATACATCACTCTCTCCACATGCTCTCTCTCTCTCTCTCTCTCTCTCTCTCTCTTTATGTCACTCACTGACCCCCCCCCCCCCTCTCTCTCTCTTTATGTCACTCCCTGACCCCCCCCCCCTCTCTCTCTCTTTATGTCACTCACTGACCCCCCCTCTCTCTATCTCTCTCTCTCTCTCTCTCTCTTCCTCTCCTCTTAAAAAGACCCTCTACGTCCCCTCTTTCTCTATCCTTTTCACTCATTATCTCTCTCTTTGGCTAACCTCTCTGTGTCTCGCTCTCCTCCCCTCTTTATTCTTCTTACCCTCCTCTTCTATCTCTAAACTCATCTCTCTTCTTGAAAAAAAAAAAACCTCACCCAACCCAGGTCTGAATAAGAGGAAGGTAAAATAAGCCAAAAATGGTTTTTAAGAAGGCTGTTAGTCGTTGTGGTGCATGCGAGTATAACAGAAGACAGTGCAGAAGTGACTATTCCTTGGCTCCCTACTTTCAGTACGCAGGGAGTATGAAGGATTATGAGGCAATTCATGAATTTTTCGGATATAGGAATTTTCTATGCCTTATTGAAAGGGTCTCCGAGGCAGATCATCAACAAACTATCAAATCCCTTGTGTATGAAGCCACAGCTAGGCTTCAGGAACGCATTTTGGGTTGTGTTTCCTACGTCTTTTTCCCCGAACAACAAGTTCTGGAACTAAAGGAACAAGTCTCACAACTTCAAGCTCAATCAAAAGAAGAGTCACCCAAACAATCCAAAGAGCCTGATCTAGATCCTTGGCTCAACTATGCCATGGAAGATCTTGATCGCGACATAGAAAGCCCTCGAAAGTGTTCCAATCTCATTTCTCCCACCACAACTGCTCCAATCTCCTTGGAAATCTCTAGCCCTATCTATATTCCTCCTGTTACTCAAACTTGTACGACCTATTCTCATTCTCGTTGGTCTGATCTGGTCCAGCACTTGCAACCTAGTAACAACCACCAAACTTCTCCAAGTCCGTTGGATCTCGCTACTCCCAACACCATCTCTCCACTCCGGTCCTTACAACCTAGCAACAACCACCAAACTTCTCCAAGTCCATTGGATCTCGCCACTCCCAACACCATCTCTCCAGTCCGGTCCTTACAACCTAGCAACAACCACCAAACTTCTCCAAGTCCATTGGATCTCGCTACTCCTAACACCATCTCTCCAGTCCGGTCCTTACAACCTAGCAACAACCACCAAACTTCTCCAAGTCCATTGGATCTCGCTACTCCCAACACCATTTCTCCAGTCCGGTCCTTACAACCTAGCAATAACCACAAAACTTCTCAAAGTCCGTTGGATCTCGCTACTCCCAACGCGATTTCTCCAGTCTCTCATCCTGCCCGCACCCCCTCTGTTACTCCAACTTGCTCCTGCTGGTCTAATTTAGTCCAACACTCACAATCTAAAAAGTCCCAGATTCTTTTGGATCAAACGAAAAAAATGGAGGTCCCAAAATATCCAAACCTCCCCCAAGTCTTCAACCAAGTTCATCAAAAACACCTACTCCATCCACTGATCCTTACTCTTTCTTCACTGTTAATAACTTAGCTCAAAACTCTTTCTTGGGTTTAATTGAAGAGATGGAGAGTCAACATGTCTTTAAAAGGAAAAGAAAGAAAGTCACGAGGTGGCTTGAGCCTTAGAACTAAGGCTCTTTTTGTTTTTTTTTTTAAAAAAAAAAATCAAAAAAAAAAAGAAAAAAAATTTCAAAAAAAGAGGGTGGAATACACGTCATGGTCCGGATTCGAGGTAGTCCCTGTACGTCGAGTGTGCATGGGATTGAGCCCACATGTCTTACTACACGTGTCCCTCCACCAGCTAAATGTAGTTTGGACCTTTGGGTACTGATTTATAGGGCAACTGGGAGGGTAAGCATCCCAGGACGGTATTGCCCTCAGAAGTAAGTCCTGAAAAGCATTAACCCAAGGTTCTGTGGAACGGACTATAGGATCTATATGGTTGCTGAAAAAGCGCGTAGGATGTCGTTAGAATTTGACCTCTGAAAAGAAGCCTCACGTTGGCAGAACTCTGTTTCCACTCATCAAAATCCAAATGTACATTTGTATCATTGTAACTTTTCATACTTAAAAAAAAAATCCTCCTTAGCACTATGTTCACTCCTTACGTAATGTACTCTCACATTGAACAATCAGTTCAAGAATCAGCTGTGAAAATACTATCTCTTGTTGGTAACATAAGTGCACTTTCTAAAATGAGGATTCTATTCCCTCATCATCACTTTCATAATCCACTTGTGTTTGCTATCATCAATCTGAATCAGCTTAAAGGTTGACATTTGTCCCAAGTCAGAAAAAGGCATGCTTGATCATTTCTAATCCTTCATTCAGGCCTAATTCGATACAATGGCAACACGTGCAAAGCCAATACTGTGAACACTGACATTATCAAATCCAAGCAGTACTAGTGCATTCGCAACTGTCCAAATCATCTTGTTACCAAGTCATTAGGCTGCTCTACCTTCTCAAATACATTCTTACTTTTTCAAAATAAAACAAAAACCAAAAAAAAAAAGGAAAAAAAAAGAAAAGGAAGAGAGAGGGAGAGTGTCGGCAAAGAAAAAAACAGAAAAAAAAAACGAAAAAAAAAGAGAGAGGAGAGAGAAAGTGTCAGAGATCAAAAAAAAAAAAAGTAAAGGAAGAGAGAGAGAGAGGGAGTGTGTCTGCACGAAAAAAAAGAGGGAAAAAGTCAAAAAGAAAAGAAGGGAGAAAGAGATGGTCAGTCACGAGAAAGGAAAGGAAAGAAAAAGAAAGAGAAAAAGGAGAAGAGACAGGAAGAGAGAGAGAGAGAGAGAGAGAGAGAGAGAGAGAGAGAAAAGTGCCAAGCATAAACCCTTTCTCTCCCATATTTATTTCTCTTCTTCACTCCTCGAATGCAACTCTGCATCTCCACCTCCTCTCCCTTCTTTCTCACTCATCTTTCTCCCACTTCTCTCCCCTCACCATACTCATAGTCATCGTCTTTCACCATTGTACCAGAAGTTTGATCTTGTTTTAGGCGTGGGGGTGCTCTTTCAAAAAAAATAGCAATTTGGAGAACATGGATTTGGGCGAGACAATTATGCTTTGCGAAGTGTGCATTCTTCTTTGGATGGATATGGCGGCTGCAGCTTACTTCTGGCTCAAACCGTCTGATAACGAAGAAGCTCATAAAGACTAGAAGAAATGTTCTTGGAACTCGGCCCGCCCTTGTGATTCGAATCACTTGTTAGATGGGGTGGCTTTACCAATGAACAATGGGTTGATGAGAGTGTAAGGGTTTTCTTGTTGTTCTCTTTTTGCTCTTATATGTATTAGAAAATATCATCAATAAAAAGAGAATGTCAAGGATTGTGTAAATACATGGGCATCCAATCATATGTGTTGTTCCCATCCATCTAGTACATGCATTGTTTCTAAACCCTTTACCAGCAGTCTAATACACCCACAAGCCTTTGGTCACTCTCGCAAAAGGCCAATACTTCACCCACTGTCTAAAATTCCACTCCTTACAAGGCATCAAAATGTCACACAGGGACAGTTTCTCCACTACTAAATATATGCATTGTTTGCTTTGCATAAGTACATACATTTCTTTTATAAAAAAAAAAAAAGAAACAAGTTAAAAAAAAAAAAAAAACAAAAGCAAAAAAAAAAAAAAAAAAAAACCTTTTTTCATCATCTTGCTTTAAAATCTCATGATTCATTGGATATGGCTGTCTTGTAACTTGTTGAAGCCAGTTTGGACATCGCATTGGACTTTTGGACACAAAACACGATAGAACATGCCAAAAAGGCTTTAAGACCATGATTAATCATTACAGTGTCTGACATTGTTCATCATCGCAAGTGCATGCTGCTCTACCACTTTAGCATATGGACAGGACACTCTCTGGGGCAGAAATACCTCAACTCAAGGCACGCTATACATCATCAAATACCAAGTGGGGCGGCCCATTGTTCCCCATAACATTGCACGAGCTTCAATGTTGCACATATATGATTTCTAAAATCCAACTATGTTTGTGTCAAAATGATGAGAGGCAATCATTTCAGCTATCCATACACTATTATTCACTTGCTAGCCCACTTGAGCAATACAGTAAAAATCTCTTTTCAAATTCAAACCCCCTGAGGATCACCCCTACACTGGGGCAATGATAAAAAAAAAAAAAAAAAACGAAGCTCAACGAAAAAGAAAACCTAAGAATACTATCCAACTTGGATACTGGCTTCGAACTGGGGCAATTCCCCCCAAGTCACATTACACTCAGTAATACTCACCTCACACTAGATTGGGGCAGGTAAAAAGAAAAAATAGAGCATAAGGTGATCTCGGGCATCGACCTTTCAAAAAAAAAACTTTGAGCCTTCATGCGATCCTTCATTTCTTAACCCACGACCTTGGCCTACAATACAACCCACTAAAAGTCCACTCTGATTGACACAAGCCTTGTTGGATTTATTAAATCATACTTTTGCATCATTTCAAAGATATGGGCCATCACATACTGTCAATTTCAAGATAGTCTGGCGGGTGTAGTGAAAACCTAAGAAAAAAAGTGCTATGAATCAAGACTATGGCAAAACTATCGATGCAGCAAATACGGACAAGGACTGGACATTCACCGAATACTGGGGCACTGAGCTCATACGGTCAAATACGTTACCTTCTAGTGTTCCAACAAGCAACAAGACAGACAATCTCCACTAACTTATGAACATTCCTTCGCAGATGATTAACTCATGCATCAAATACTTTTGTAAATACTCTGTACATTGCATGAAAAAAAAAATTTCATTCATACTTTACAGCATAACAGAAAATGCATATCTCTTGAAACATGGGCAACTGGAGCCTGGTGCCTCCATCATCCTTATAAGGAGAACACTCACCACTGGCCCAATTTCCAAAAGCCCAACCACTGGCCCAATATGCTTCTAAAGCCCAACTACTAAAGCCCAGCCACTAGCCTAACTTCCAAAAGCCCAGCCACTGGCCTAATTTCCAAAAGCCCAACCACTGGCCCAACTTCCAAAGCCCAACTGCTGGCCCAACCTCCAAAAGCCCAACCACTGGCTCAACTTCCAAAAGCCCAACTACTGGCCCAACTTCCAAAGCCCAACTGCTGGCCCAACCTCCAAAAGCCCAACTGCTGGCTCAACTTCCAAAAGCCCAACTACTGACTCAACTTTCAAAACCCCAACCACTGGCCCAATATGCTTCCAAAGCCTAACTTCCAAAAGCCCAGCCACTGGCCCAATTTCCAAAGACCTAACCACCGGCCCAACGTGCTTCCAAAGCCCCAACTTCTAAAGCCCAGCCACTGGCCCAACTTTCAAAAAGCATCACCACTGGCCCAATATACTTCCAAAGCTCAACTACTGGCCCAACATACTTCCAAGACCTCTCACTACATGTAGCCTTTGCTCAGGCTCGGCAACTCTACAACAACCTCTCAGTCAAATCAACCTCCTATCTATGGATCATCAAGAAGTATCATCCAACTTCAGTCGCAGGTATGAGTCCGTCAAGGGGTATCCTGTTCATATCATTCAACATCAGACATAAGTTCGTCAAGTGGCATCATGTTCATCTCATCTAACGTCAGATATAAGTCCGTCGAGGGGCATCCTGTTCATATCATTCAACATTAGACATAAGTCCGTCGAGTGGCATACTGTTCATCTCGTCTAACATCAGGTGTGAGTCCCTCAAGGGGCATTCTGTTTATACCATTCAACATCAGGTATAAGTCCGTCGAGGGGCATCCTGTTCATATCATTCAGCATCAGGTATGAGTCCATCAAGTGGCGTCCTGTTCATCTCATCTAATATTAGGTATAAGTCCGTCGAGTGGCGTCCTGTTCCTCTCGTCTAACATCAGGTGTGAGTCCCTCAAGGGGCATCCTGTTTATATCGTTCAACATCAGGTATAAGTCCGTCGAGGGGCATCCTATTCATATCATTCAGCATCAGGTATGAGTTCATCAAGTGGCATCCTGTTCATCTCATCTAACATTAGGTATAAGTCCGTCGAGTGGCGTCCTGTTCATCTCATTCAACATCAGGTATAAGTTCCTCAAGGGGCATCCTATTTATATCATTCAACATCAGGTATAAGTCTGTCGAGGGGCATCCTGTTCATATCATTCAGCATCAGACATAAGTCCGTCAAGTGGCGTCCTGTTCATCTCATTCAACATCAGGTACAAGTCCGTCAGGTGGCGTCCTGTTCATATCATTTAGCGTCAGGTATAAGTCTGTCAAGTGGCGTCCTGTCCATATCATTAAGCGTCAGGCATTTTCTCTTACTATCTCGTGCTCTATAGCAATCACGCCCTACGTGGCATTCTACTCTCCTGTCTCACAGCAATCATGCCCCACGCGGCATTTTTCTTTCTCATATCCGTGGCCTTTTACTCTCTCATATCCACTGCAATCATATCCTGACATAGCATTTCGCTCTTCACTATCCTAACATGGCATCCTCTTCATCGTATGAACTACGCACGGTCTGATTCTCCGAAAAGAGATATGTAGGCACCTATAAAGGCTCGACCATACTCTTACTTCACTACATTCTTGGTTAAAGTTTGAGACTACGCGGCTTCACACTTCTCGACTACACCGTGTCTCACCATCTCTCAGCTACCCAGGTTCGTATGAACTACGCACTGTCTGACTCTCCCGACAGGAGATACGTAGGCAGCTTTAAGAGCTCGACCATACCCTTACTTTACCACATTCTCGGTTAGAGTTTGAGATTATGCAGTAATTCACTTCTCGACTACACCATTCCTCTTTTACTCAATTCTCACATGAATCCCCAACAAAGTTGTTCACCCTTTCTGGTAATGCTCTCAATCCCCAGCGGAGCTATTTGCCTACTCTGGTGGTACTCATATTCACTTGCCTACATTGGCACTTCATACCCACTTGCCTACGATGGCATTTCACATTCACTTGCCTACGATGGCATTTCACATTCACTTGCCTACATTGGCACCTCAAACTCGCTTGCCTACGGTGGCATTTCACATTCATTTGCCTACATAGGCATCTCACACTCACTTGTCTACGATGGCAATTCACAATCCCCACTCGCCTACGTTGGCACCTCACACTCACTTGCCTACGATGGCATTTCACATTTACTTGCCTACATTGGCACCTCAAACTCACTTACCTACGGTGGCATTTCACATTCACTTGCCTACATAGGCATCTCATACTCACTTGCCTACGATGGCAATTCACAATCCCCACTCGTATACGTTGGCACCTCACACTCACTTGCCTACGATGGCATTTCACATTCACTTGCCTACATTGGCACCTCATACTCACTTACCTACGGTGGCATTTCACATTCACTTGCCTACATAGGCATCTCACACTCACTTGCCTACGATGGCAATTCACAATCCCCACTCGCCTACATTGGCACCTCACACTCACTTGCCTACGATGGCATTTCACATTCACTTACCTACATTGGCACCTCATACTCACTTGCCTACAATGGCATTTCACATTCACTTGCCTACATTGGCACCTCGTACTCACTTGCCTACGATAGCATTTCATATTCACTCACCTACGTTGGCACCTCACACCCACTTGCCTACGATGGAATTTCACATTCACTCACCCACATTGGCACCTCACACCCACTTGCCTACGATGGCATTTGTAACACCCATATTTTAATACCAGTATTTCCCATGTATTATTTATGTTTTCTGTCTAGATATAAATAAATATAGTTTGGTTGTATTTCATTTTGTAAGTTTTGACAAGTTATAAATTGACTAATTGTCTAATTTTGCCTTTTCACAACTTTTGTTTATTATATTGGTTTAATACATTTAATTTTATATCTGTAATATTGATTGATACTAACAGTTAATTATTCGTTCAGTCCCGGTGACATTTTTTGTCTGTGCGCATAATAGTCTGTTTACGTGTATATCGAGGTCACACACCTACACTGGGATTAGTTCGCGTTATTCAAGTTTAATTTCACGTGGGACCCGCGACTTACTCGTGGTACATTTTAATTCGTCCACTTGGACCCACTCAAATAATGACATTTGGCCAAATCTTTAAGTGACATGTGTCCCACTTAAACCCCCATTATATATGGGTATTATACTTCATTTGGGAGCTCATTTTCACACATTCCCTAATCTCTACACACACTAAACACACACTAAATCCCAGCCCCTTTGTTCTTGAGAAAAACCAAGAGAACTTCTCATTTTTCTCTTGCATGTCCCATTTCTAAGTGAATCAAGACCCCTACTAGCCTCTGGCACCCTTTTCTCCTACCATTTCAAGTTCTTGGAGCATCTAAGGAGTTGCATGGATGAGTTCTTGGAGTTTTTTTTTGAAACCTTGAAGTTCATATCTTGAAGAACATCACCATATTCTTCATTTCTTCCAATTTCCTTCAATTGATCATCATCCAAACACTTCTCAAGCTTTGTGAGTATCACTCACTACTTATCCTATGTTTATATACATATTTACATGAGAGTTTAAACTTTATCCTTGTCCTCTCTATATACTCCTATACTACAATCTATTCAAGAATCTAAGTTCTTCATCATCATCTTCATCCAAGTTGAAGGTCTAGCTTGGATTACCTTCATTCTTGTAAATCTTAGCTTGTATGTTGGAATTGTGGAGGATCTAACATCATCCATGGCTTAGTATACATCCTTGACTACTTAGTCTACCTTAAAATCATCTTGCATGTCATCATAACTCAATTAAATGCATTGCATGTGCTTGAAAATGATTGGAAATCAAGAAACCACACTTTTCAGATTTTGTTTTGCACAGGGGAGTCTATTTCAACAGATTTTCGGACATGATATTTTATGTTTGAGTTTGTGGAATTATTTTTAAATTAAACTTCATTGAAATAGCTTTCTTTTGACATAAGATAGACGTCCATACGATCTCGGAAGATTTAGTTATCAATTTTACAAGAATGGTCGACGAAACTGGATAGAGACAAGTTTTGTCCTGGACAGAGACTGAATTCGGCCAATTTAAATTCATTCTGAGTTTGTGAAATTATTTTTAGATGAAACTTCATTGAATTAGCTTTCTTTTGACATAAGATAGGCACTCATACGAATTTTCTAGATTTAATTAGAATTTCTGCAAGATCGGTCGACGAACTTGGGAAAAATCTGTCCTGAACTAAATAAAGCTTTTGTGTGTTGTTTCGCCATTTCTTTGCGATGCAACTACTTGTGTAACGATTATAATGCTATGTTTATATTGTTTCCTTAAGTACGTCGACTAATTGAATAACTCTCGGCTCGAATTTCATGTAATCGTTTGCCAATTGTCGCCACGCTTGATCTAGTAAATGGTTTAGAATGTTTTAAAACATTTCTTAATAATTACATATTGTTGAAATATTTTAGTGTATTATTTTGTAATGTAAGGTTTTTATATAAATAAATACTTTAAAAGATCCTTGGAATCCTCATAGGATTTAGTAATACATTTTTAGATTTTACAATGGGATTTTAATTAAGTATATTTTGCCTAATGAGGATAAATAGTTAATTTATATATTATCCTTATTTGTAACTTTGAGAAAACTTATTAGTAACATTTTCTATAGTAACATTTTCTAAGGTATAATATTTTAAGGGATGTTGCTATAGTTTTATATGGTTTTGGAAATAATAAACCATTTTTCGGTTAATCCTTTTACTATGTTTCTTGTCGGAAATCCGTAGTAATTAGACCGTTGATCCGAAAATTACGCCGTTTGTTTCTAAAATCTTAGAATAATATTTAAAGAAGTTCCACTAAGTTTGGTGACATTTCGAATCAGTAAAAAAATACAGCGTACGGTTAGGTACCACACATGCATAGGAACCTAGCCTTTTCAGTGACGGACTCCGATTTGAGTCTAGTCAATGGCGTTGGACTCATAATGATATGTGGATCATCATCTTAAGGTTTAGGCGCACTTTTTCCATATTTGATTATTTCCTATTTTTAGTGTTCATTTCTTAAGCATTATTGTGTTTATTCGCTGTAGGGATATTCTTGTCTCTACCAGGAATTTTTGTTTATTGCTAAGACGCTCTGGTGAGTACTCTAACTCACTTGGAAACACTCGATTTATAATTTTAACAAGACTTATGTTTTATGAGAATTGGTAATAAAACTTGGGTTTCTATGGTGAATTGTATGCTTAGTAATTTTGGGAAATTGAAATATGCACATCTAAGTCGAATATGGACTTAAAATTACGTTATACTCGTTTTAGATGATATTATGATTTTTTTTTATGAGCAAGTGCGATGCTAGGATTGCGACAACGACATTGGGGTAGATAATCTAATGGCAAATTAATAAATTGTGCGAGAACATTAAATTGACGCTAACGTCCGATGAATAATGCTTGAGGGTGTGTTTTCGTTTCTTGTCATGTCATGGTCAGTCTTGGTTCTGGTTGCTATTATTTTGTTGTTCCGTTGTTGTTGAGATTTCAGGCTCAGACCCAACTTTCCTTGGTAGCGTTCTTTCAGTCGCATAGTTGAGCATAGTTGGTGGAAGTGATGTGTTGATGGTATTATGAATGGTTACAGAGTATCTTGATATGGTCGGCTTTAGAGCACGTATGCCCAATTTGGGTATGCCATTCAAGCGGCTTTAGAGCACGTATACTCATTGGATATTCTGATATGGTCGGCTTTAGAGCACGTATGCCCGATGAGGGTATGCCATTCAAGCGGCTTTAGAGCACGTATATCCTTTAACCAACGGCTTACACCGGTAATTTGTGAAAATAGGAGAGGATGTATTTGGGAAGAGTAAGTGATTCATGGGTTTGTGTTCAGTGGATTATGTCTGTTCTTGAAATTGATTCGTGTTCAGTTTTGATGAGTTGTTCTATCCTTCTTGTCATGGTCTTGTATCCGTGGTTTCGAGTTTAGGATTCTCGATTTAGTGAATGGTTGGTTGGGTTAACATTTAAACTACACGACAATAGTTGCGAGTATTATTATTAATTCTTTATTGTTTCTTTGTGAGTGTTGTACTCGCTCAGCTTTCGCAAGCTGACGGTGTTTATACCCTGGACATCCTATGTCCAGGTTATCAGTATGGTGATGCAGGTGATGGACAGGTAGATGGAGACTACCATGATTATGATGATGCTTGCGATGAGGAAGACTTTGGCTTTGCTAGTTAGCATTTGGGAGCCAACGTTGTTGCGGCTCTTTTATAATTCTGTTGTTATGTTTATGTTGTTCGAGATACTACGATGTAATATATTTTGGGCAGACGTACCTCTATTTATATTTGTTTAAATTTGGGATGGATTTTATGATTGTTTAATATGTATGTTTAATATTTATGTAAGACTTCTACTTCCGCTTTTACTTTTAGCCATTGCATGAACCTTTATTAAGCATATATTTCTATTAGAATGTTTTATGGACAATCAGACGATCCTTCAACTAGTCGCGTACCTAAGGGTCCAAAGTTGGAAATCTAATTTTTCCCGAACTTTGCTACGCCGGGGCGTGACAGGGTTTTTAGTGGTATCAGAGCTTAGGTTTAGTTGAGCTCGCTGATTGTCCTATACACTTAAGCTATGAACCGTAAGTTACCTTGCGCTAGTACTGACTTTAAGATGATTTTCTTTGCAGGACGATGGATCCTATCGTTGTCCCAGACGCTTTCGGAGGATTTCTTATTTATGCTGATCCTGTGGAGGCGATCGACCCTATCGCTTACCAGGAGGGTATTCGAGAGAGAGCCCGTCGATATTTAGAGGAGGATATCTGGAGAGCCGTCTACGAGACAGACGATGACCGCCCTATCCGAGTGCGCATGAGCATTCTTCATAGATCACTGACGACGGAGCGCATCTACACAGAGATGGCCCGGATTGTTGCTCATGAGTTAGAGTACCGCCCGATCATGCTACAGGCTATTCGTCTCGGACCACCTATTCCACCTCCAGCAGTTATTCCAGAGCCGGTGATTCCTGAGCCCGTAGTCCCCGAGGACATTCCCCCAGCTGAGGCGGACCCTCCAGTGCCCGTTGAGCCTATTATGGTAGAGGATCCTGCTGAGCCAGTGCCTAAGGTGCCCGGATCACCTATAGCTATTGTTCCACTTGCTGAGCCAGTGCCTGAGATGCCCGGATCACCTATAGCTGCTATTCCACTTGCAGCCGTTCCTATTGCTGACCTTGAGGGAGACGGTATTGACGATGATGACTTCCTTGAGGACCCGGAGGAGGACATTGGTGATGCTATCGACGATGAGGATGAGGTCGAGCCAGAGGAGGAGGAGCCTATCGAGGATGACGCCGATGCCGATGTTGACCCAGTTGCAGATGAGGGTGTTGAGGATGACCCCGAGGAGATCGAGCCTGCAGAGGATATGGATTTAGATGCTGATCTCAGAGTCGATGCTGATGAAGAGGAGCTGGAGCTCGAGCCTGACATTATCCACATTCCTGATGATGCCACACCGCCAGTTGCTGAGGAGCCAGTCTTTGTGCAGGAGGGAGTTGCTCTTGGAGTCATTGACGAGTTTGACTTCTGGTTAGACTTGGTGCCTTCTGAGACATATATCGTACCAGCTGATGAGATTCCGCCCGAGGTGCCCGATGATGATGACTTCTGGGATCATCTTCATATCTAGATCTTTTGTATGACTGTTTGGGCCTGCGTGTCTACCTCTTTTGTTGTTATATATGATGTATAGGTACCAGCCTTGATGGTAGTAGTAGTAGTAGCTATTCTTTTGTCGCGCTTGCGCGTTGTATATTAGCGTTGCAGTCGCATCTGTATATTTTGGTTGTACTACTCTTTTGATCTATATATATGTGCGACTGTTATTATTGAGGTATTTGTTTTTGGTTTACATGTGCACATATTGCATCATGTTTTATGATACATTCTATATCTATATGGTATCTTTAGTTCGAGTTTCATATTTTTTTATAGTCATCTCAAAACCAAAAGAGAAATCATTAACCGCGAAGTATGGGTACTAACGTACAGATCGCAGATGGCAGGAAGGCCAAGAAGAAATAGAAACGGGGTAGACCCTGAAGCTCCTCTGCTAAATGAGATTGACCCAACTGGATTGCTTGGTGCTCTTGTCCGACGAATAGAGAGAGCTTCCAACAATATCAACAACAATCATGCACCACCTCAGCGACAGATTGGAGACAAATTAGTGGAGCGTTTTCGTGCACTTCGCCCCGAAAAGTTCGATGGTGCCGCTGAGCCAAGGAAAGCAGAGCAATGGCTGCGGGATATGGATTTAATTTTTGAGAGAATGGGATGCACAGAACTAGAGAAACGCCGATTGGCCACCTTCCAACTGATCTATGCTGCGGCTGATTGGTGGAAAGCCGAAAGAGCTGCTATGGGGGAAGAAGCGGTGAGACAGATGACATGGATAGCATTTCGAGAACTCTTTCTGGAGAATTACTTTCCACATGTAGAAAAGATAAAGAAACAGAAAGAATTCTTGGAGTTAAATCAGGGATCTCAGACTGTGAGGGAATATACAGTGCAGTTTGAGAGGTTGTCCCGATTCGCACAACACATGGTGGATACCCCAGAGAAGAAGAACCAGCGGTATCACCAAGGACTCAACTTACGACTGCAACAGTGACCTTGAGTTATCGGAATCAAAATTTTAAGGATCTCGTGGGTTCGGCTAAGGAACTCGAGGATATGAATCAGAGGGAACAAAGAAGGTTTGGAAATCGATCTTCCCTGCCATTCAAAAACCCATCTTCATCCCACAACAAGCAAGGATGGAGACCTCTGCCACACAATAGGCAAGGACACTGACCCCCAGTTCGCTTCCAGAATAACAAGCGTACTTGGAATGGAGAGAGGAAGCCTCAACAGCAGCAGCAGAAAGCCCCACCTACTGCACCAACAGTGCACAAACCCCCAGTTGTCCTAGAGAAGGGTGAGGAAAAGTGTTTTAATTGTGGGATACCAGGGCATATGGCTAGAGATTGCAGAGCACCTCGAACCTTTGGCCGACAGAGCATAGTTTGTTATAACTGTGGCAAGCCAGGTCACCTCAGTAGGGAATGCAGAGAACCCCGCCGTGAGAATTCTGGACAACAGAGGCAAGCTAGGGTAAATGCTATCATCCCTCAGGAGGCTGGATTTGATGCCGAAGAACAGCAAAATCTAGAAGGTACACTTACACTCTTTCGCAGTAGAGTTAAAGTGTTATTTGATACTGGTGTGTCGAATTCTTTTATTGCGTTTAAGTTGGTGCAAGAATTGGGTTTTGTGCCTCAAAACCTTGATGTAATACTGAATGCAGTGTCTCCTTTGGGAGCTACGGTTAAGTTGGGTAGAGTATGTCAGGACTGCCCTATAACTATAGATGATAGAAATTTTCCCGCAGATCTGATAGTGTTATCTATGAAGGAATTTGATGTCATTTTGGGAATCGATTGGCTCACTAAGTTCTATGCTAACTTGGATTGTGTGAGTAAGTCTATTACTTTTTTAGTACCTGGAAGTTTACCCCTTAAACTTCAGTGCTTTGTTCTAGTGATGGACTCTTTACTAGTCGTTTAGCCGCTATTGAGACTACGACGTCGGAGATTGTCATTTCACAGATTCCAGTGGTGCAAGAATTTGAGGATGTATTCCAGGATATCACGGGTTTACCGCCAAAGAGAGAGATAGACTTTTGCATAGAATTGGTACCCGGCACAATTCCGATATCCAAGACTCCTTATCGAATGGCACCAACGGAGATGCTCGAGTTGAAGAAGCAAGTGCAGGAGTTAGAAGATTTGGGATTCATTCGGCCTAGTACTTCACCTTGGGGAGCACCCGTACTCTTTGTGAAGAAGAAAGATGGATCGCTCCGATTGTGTATTGATTATAGAGAGTTAAATAAAGTGACGATCAAGAACAAATATCCACTCCCCAAGATAGATGATTTGTTTGATCAGTTGCAAGGAGCAACAATCTTTTCAAAGATAGACTTGAGATCAGGATATCATCAGTTACTTGTGCGACTCGAAGATGTGCCAAAGACAGCTTTTCGCACGAGATATGGGCATTACGAGTTCCTAGTGATGTCATTTGGTCTAACCAATGCCCCAGCAGTGTTTATGGATTTGATGAATAGAGTCTTCCGACCATACTTGATCAATTTGTTATTGTTTTTATTGATGACATATTGATTTATTCCAAGAGTATGGAAGAGCACGAAAAGCACCTGCAAATCGCATTACAAACCTTAAGAGACAATCGTTTGTACGCAAAGTTTAGCAAGTGCGAATTTTGGCTTAAGGAAGTCAAGTTTTTAGGACATGTTGTGTCCGAGAAGGGAATTTCTGTTGACCCATCCAAGACTGATGCAGTGTCAAGTTGGATTAGGCCGAGCAACGCCTCAGAAGTCAGAAGTTTTCTTGGGTTAGCAGGGTATTATCGGAGATTTGTGGAGGGATTCTCCAAGTTTGTAGCCCCGCTGACTGGGTTGACAAAGAAGGATGTAAAGCATGACTGGAAAGACAGGCATGAATGCGCATTTCAAGAGTTGAAGGAGAGATTGACCTCTACGCCAGTGCTTGCTATTCCGAGAAGCGGCGAGAGATTTACCATCTACAGTGATGCGTCATACCAAGGATTGGGCTGTGTATTGATGCAAGATGGGAAAGTGATAGCATATGGGTCTAGACAGTTGAAGCCCCATGAGAAGAACTATCCGACACACGATATTGAGTTAGCCGCTGTAGTTTTTGCTCTTAAGATCTGGAGACACTACCCAATCGGAGAGCAGTTCGATTTGTTTTCGGATCATAAGAGTCTGAAGTATCTCTTCTCGCAGAAGGAGTTGAATATGAGACAACGCAGGTGGATGGAGCTGCTCAAGGATTATGATTTCACACTACAGTACCACCCCGGCAAGGCTAATGTTGTTGCAGATGCCTTAAGTCGGAAATCCTATGATATATTAGCCTCCCTCATGATTAGAGAATGGCGAGCGATGGAAACTTTAAGCGAGTTTGACGTGCAGCCAATAGAATCACCAGGAGAAGGACAATACCTTGGATGTCTAGTGGTACAGCCGACCATTATTAGCAGAATTTTGGAAGCACAGAAGCAGGATGCCAGATCCCAAGAATGGTTTGCTAGGATGGCAACCAAAGATTCTGAAATTTGGACCATGAGTTCAGATGGTGGGTTTAGATGCAAGAATCGACTTTGTGTGCCCAATGTGGGCGATCTTAGGAAAGATATACTGGATGAAGCACCCAAATCTCGTTTGACAGTTCACCCCGGAGGAACAAAGATGTACCGAGATTTGAAGAGATATTTCTGGTGGGAAGGAATGAAACGTGAAGTGGCAGAGTACGTTTCCAAATGTCTTACTTGCCAGCAAGTCAAGGCCGAACATCAGAAACCGTCAGGACTTTTGCAACCGTTGCCAATACCGTAGTGGAAATGGGAACACATTACCATGGACTTTGTGGTTGGATTGCCAAGGTCACAGCAAAACCACGACGCCATTTGGGTGATTGTAGATCGTTTGACCAAGTCAGCTCACTTCATTGCATATAATATGACGTATCTAGTGGAGAAGCTGAGTCAAATGTATATATAACAAGTGGTTCGACTTCATGGTGTACCCGTGTCAATCGTATCAGATCGCGATTCTCGGTTCACCGCAAAATTTTGGGAGAGTCTGCAGTCAGCATTGGGAACATCGTTGAAGATGAGTTCAGCTTTTCATCCGCAAACCGATGGGCAAACGGAGAGAACGAATCAAGTCATGGAGGATATGCTTAGAGCATGTGTCATTGACTTTGAGAGCTCATGGGAAACTCATTTGCCTTTAGTTGAGTTTGCGTACAACAATAGCTATCACTCAAGCATAGGGATGGCACCATTTGAAGCTTTGTATGGAAGACCGTGCCGATCACCCTTATGTTGGGCCGAGGTTGGAGACAGCCAACTTCTTGGACCAGACATGGTTCGAGAGACCAATGAGAAGATTGTCGTTGTTAGAGGAAAGATGAAAGCAGCACAAGACCGATACAAGAGTTATGCAGATCAGCACCGTAAAGATAAGGAGTTCAGTGTCGGTGATCATGTCTTGCTTAAGGTATCTCCGATCCGAGGAGTAGTGAGATTTGGACAGAAGAGAGGAAAGTTGTCGCCTAGCTACATTGGACCGTTTGAGATATTAGAGCGTGTAGGTAAAGTAGCCTATAGACTTGCATTGCCACCCAGACTATCAGGAGTTCATAATGTCTTTCACATCAGCATGTTGAAGGAGTATCACTAGGGGCCGACACCGCATGTGATCGACTTCAATGATATACAAGTAAATGACAACATATCCTATGAAGAGAGGGCTGTGAAGATTCTGGACCGAGGAACCAAGAAACTGAGGAACAGAGAGTTTCCATTGGTGAAAGTTCAGTGGAAGCATCATGATGAAAGAGAAGCTTCTTGGGAGATGGAATCTGAAATGCGAGAAAAGTATCCAGAATTGTTCATACCCGAGGACTCGTGATCTCGGGGACGAGATCTCTTTATAGGTGGTGGAGAGATGTAACACCCATATTTTAATACCAGTATTTCCCACGTATTATTTATGTTTTCTGTCTAGATATAAATAAATATAGTTTGGTTGTATTTCATTTTGTAAGTTTTGACAAGTTATAAATTGACTAATTGTCTAATTTTGCCTTTTCACAACTTTTGTTTATTATATTGGTTTAATACATTTAATTTTATATCTGTAATATTGATTGATACTCACAGTTAATTATTCGTTCAGTCCCGGTGACATTTTCTGTCTGTGCGCGTAATAGTCTGTTTACGTGTATATCGAGGTCACACACCTACACTGGGATTAGTTCGCGTTATTCAAGTTTAATTTCACGTGGGACCCGCGACTTATGCGTGGTACATTTTAATTCGTCCACTTGGACCCACTCAATTAATGACATTTGGCCAAATCTTTAAGTGACATGTGTCCCACTTAAACCCCCATTATATATGGGTATTATACTTCATTTGGGAGCTCATTTTCACACATTCCCTAATCTCTACACACACTAAACACACACTAAATCCCAGCCCCTTTGTTCTTGAGAAAAATCAAGAGAACTTCTCATTTTTCTCTTGCATGTCCCATTTCTAAGTGAATCAAGACCCCTACTAGCCTCTGGCACCCTTTTCTCCTACCATTTCAAGTTCTTGGAGCATCTTAGGAGTTGCATGGATGAGTTCTTGGAGTTTTTTTTTGAAGCCTTGAAGTTCATATCTTGAAGAACATCACCATATTCTTCATTTCTTCCAATTTCCTTCAATTGATCATCATCCAAACACTTCTCAAGCTTTGTGAGTATCACTCACTACTTATCCTATGTTTATATACATATTTACATGAGAGTTTAAACTTTATCCTTGTCCTCTCTATATACTCCTATACTACAATCTATTCAAGAATCTAAGTTCTTCATCATCATCTTCATCCAAGTTGAAGGTCTAGCTTGGATTACCTTCATTCTTGTAAATCTTAGCTTGCATGTTGGAATTGTGGAGGATCTAACATCATCCATGGCTTAGTATACATCCTTGACTACTTAGTCTAGCTTAAAATCATCTTGCATGTCATCATAAATTAATTAAATGCATTGCATGTGCTTGAAAATGATTGGAAATCAAGAAACCACACTTTTCAGATTTTGTTTTGCACAGGGGAGTCTGTTTCAGCAGATTTTCGGACATGATATTTTATGTTTTAGTTTGTGGAATTATTTTTAGATTAAACTTCATTGAAATAGCTTTCTTTTGACATAAGATAGACGTCCATACGATCTCGGAAGATTTAGTTATCAATTTTACAAGAATGGTCGACGAAACTGGATAGAGACAAGTTTTGTCCTGGACAGAGACTGAATTCGGCCAATTTAAATTCATTCTGAGTTTGTGAAATTATTTTTAGATGAAACTTCATTGAATTAGCTTTCTTTTGACATAAGATAGGCACTCATACGATTTTTCTAGATTTAATTAGAATTTCTGCAAGATCGGTCGACGAACTTGGGCAAAATCTGTCCTTAACTAAATAAAGCTTTTGTGTGTTGTTTCGCCATTTCTTTGCGATGCAACTACTTGTGTAACGATTATAATGCTATGTTTATATTGTTTCCTTAAGTACGTCGACTAATGGAATAACTCTCGGCTCGAATTTCATGTAATCGTTTGCCAATTGTCGCCACGCTTGATCTAGTAAATGGTTTAGAATGTTTTAAAACATTTCTTAATAATTACATATTGTTGAAATATTTTAGTGTATTATTTTGTAATGTAAGGTTTTTATATAAATAAATACTTAAAAAGATCCTTGGAATCCTCATAGGATTTAGTAATACATTTTTAGATTTTACAATGAGATTTTAATTAAGTATATTTTGCCTAATGAGGATAAATAGTTAATTTATATATTATCCTTATTTGTAACTTTGAGAAAACTTATTAGTAACATTTTCTATAGTAGCATTTTCTAAGGTATAATATTTTAAGGGATGTTGCTATAGTTTTATATGGTTTTGGAAATAATAAACCATTTTTCGGTTAATCATTTTACTATGTTTCTTGTCGGAAATCCGTAGTAATTAGACCGTTGATCTGAAAATTACGTCGTTTGTTTCTAAAATCTTAGAATAATATTTAAAGAAGTTCCACTAAGTTTGGTGACATTTCGAATCAGTAAAAAAATACAGCGTACGGTTAGGTACCACACATGCATAGGAACCTAGCCTTTTCAGTGACGGACTCCGATTTGAGTCTAGTCAATGGCGTTGGACTCATAATGATATATGGATCATCATCTTAAGGTTTAGGCGCACTTTTGCCATATTTGATTATTTCTTATTTTTAGTGTTCATTTCTTAAGCATTATTGTGTTTATTCGCTATAGGGATATTCTTGTCTCTACCAGGAATTTTTGTTTATTGCTAAGACGCTCTGGTGAGTACTCTAACTCACTTGAAAACACTCGATTTATAATTTTAACAAGACTTATGTTTTATGAGAATTGGTAATAAAACTTGGGTTTCTATGGTGAATTGAATGCTTAGTAATTTTGGGAAATTGAAATATGCACATCTAAGTGGAATATAGACTTAAAATTATGTTATACTCGTTTTAGATTATATTATGATTTTTTTTTTATGAGCAAGTGCGATGCTAGGATTGCGACAACGACATTGGGGTAGATAATCTAATGGCAAATTAATAAATTGTGCGAGAACATTAAATTGACGCTAACGTCCGATGAATAATGCTTGAGGGTGTGTTTTCGTTTCTTGTCATGTCATGGTCAGTCTTGGTTCTGGTTGCTATTATTTTGTTGTTCCGTTGTTGTTGAGATTTCAGACTCAGACCCAACTTTCCTTGGTAGCGTTCTTTCAGTCGCATAATTGAGCATAGTTGGTGGAAGTGATGTGTTGATGGTATTATGAATGGTTACAGAGTATCTTGATATGGTCGGCTTTAGAGCACGTATGCCCAATGTGGGTATGCCATTCAAGCGGCTTTAGAGCACGTATACTCATTGGATATCCTGATATGGTCGGCTTTAGAGCACGTATGCCCGATGAGGGTATGCCATTCAAGCGGCTTTAGAGCACGTATATCCTTTAACCAACGGCTTACACCGGTAATTTGTGAAAATAGGAGAGGATGTATTTGGGAAGAGTAAGTGATTCAAGGGTTTGTGTTCAGTGGATTATGTCTGTTCTTGAAATTGATTCGTGTTCAGTTTTGTTGAGTTGTTCTATCCTTCTTGTTATGGTCTTGTATCCGTGGTTTCGAGTTTAGGATTCTCAATTTAGTGAATGGTTGGTTGGGTTAACGTTTAAACTACACGACAATAGTTGCGAGTATTATTATTAATTCTTTATTGTTTCTTTGTGAGTGTTGTACTCGCTCAGCTTTCGCAAGCTGACGGTGTTTATACCCTGGACATCCTATGTCCAGGTTATCAGTATGGTGATGCAGGTGATGGACAGGCAGATGGAGACTACCATGATTATGATGATGCTTGCGATGAGGAAGACTTTGGCTTTGCTAGTTAGCATTTGGGAGCCAACGTTGTTGCGGCTCTTTTATAATTCTGTTGTTATGTTTATGTTGTTCGAGATACTACGATGTAATATATTTTGGGCAGACGTTGCCTAGACCTCTATTTATATTTGTTTAAATTTGGGATGGATTTTATGATTGTTTAATATGTATGCTTAATATTTATGTATGACTTCTACTTTCGCTGTTACTTTTAGCCATTGCATGAACCTTTATTAAGCATATATTTCTATTAGAATATTTTATGGACAATCAGACGATCCTTCAACTAGTCGCGTACCTAAGGGTCCGAAGTTGGAAATCTAATTTTTCCCAAACTTTGCTACGCCGGGGCGTGACAGCATTTCACATTCACTCGCGTACAATGGCACCTCATACACACTTGCCTACGATGGCATTTCACATTCACTCGCCTATGTTGGCACCTCATACTCACTTGCCTACTTCGACACGTCTTTTTATTATTCTCATCACTTAAAACAAAAAAAGGGACAAAAATGGGTCGTCTAGTTTCTTTGTCACAATTTGCTTCGCAAAACATGACAAAGAGGGGCAGCTGTAGACACCCCATTTTTGCCCAACCCAATCATTTCAAAATAAAGTGCTCATTGACACCAGCCTGTCATTTTTTTTTTGATGGAAAAGATATTGCCATTCAAAGCTATGGGGTCAAAAGGTCAACAATCTCACATGCACCCGACCACACATGATTTTTGCTCCACAAAATTTTGAAAAAACTTTCGGTGGATTTATCAAAGGAGAAAACAACAAATTAAAAAAAAAAACAGCACATGGTTGTGCTTGGGATCCCATCCCATTACATTTTTTTTCCTTTACTTTTTCTCTCTTTTCTCCTATCACTCATTTCTTTGTCTCCCACTCTCCTTTCTTTTTCTTTTCTTAAAATTCTCCCTTTGCTCTTCCCTTCGATAAAAAATACTCACATGCCCATATGCACAAAGAGAGGAGAATCCCACTCCCTCACCTCCTTCTCATCTCTCTTATCAAATTCAATCACCATTGAAGAACCAAGTCCATTTTGCCAAAGTTCACTGCTGTGATGATAATCAAGGTATCACCACGAATTCATTTTTTATTCAAATCAAATGAAACCAATTGGAGAGTGTCCTTAACTCAATGATATTGGTCTATGATTTTTCTCAGAATTTTAAAAAGTTATATGACCCATTTTCAAAGCACAAACACACAAGGCATACAATCTGCCAGAAACATCACAGCAGTGACACCATATCACGTTCACTGTTTGGACTACTTCAAGATTTTTTCTTCACTCCATTTTTTTTGTCCATTAACTATAGCCTCTTAACTACGTCTGTGATTGTTTTTGATTTTTTTGGATCAGTTTAATTTTTGTAAAAAATCGTCCAATTTCAGTTGACAGTGCAGTCCTTATTTCTGAGTAAGGGTGCTTCTAAACTCAATTTCTCCCAATCCCCAAAGGATATTGCAAAATGGTTTGCTACCATGATAATTAGACTCATTTGGAAACTTTCTCTCAAAATTTCAAAAAATCATAAGCACCGGAACCCCCCCGTTCCATTTTTGGGAGACTTCTCTCAAAGCTGTGAGAAAACTGCACTTTGACATGAATTTTTGTAAAACTTTTCTTTTATCTCTTTCATTTGGGGTTTTGATCTTTTTCAAATGAATAAATCCTAGTATATTAGAAAACTTCTTAAAAAAATAATAATAAAATACATAAAACAAAAAAAAAAAAAAATTTAGTTTTCTTTTTTACCAAATATTCACGTTTATCAAGTTGTTCAATAACTTTGATAAATGGAAGTTTGAGCATCTTTCTACTTCTACTAAAACCGAATATGCCTAATTTATCAAGTTGATCAATAACTTTGATAAAAGGAAATTCGAACATTTTTCTTTTGGGCACCGACCCTTACTTCCGGCATAAAAAAATAAAAATACAAAAAAAAATCTATTTTCTTTCTTTTGGGCACCGACCCTTACTTCCGGCATAAAAAAATAGAATACAAACAAAAATCTATTTTCTTTCTTTTGGGCACCGACCCTTGGCATAAAAAAATAAAATACAAAAAAAATCTATTTTCTTTCTTTTGGGCACCGACCCTTACTTTCGGCATAAAAAAATAAAAAATAAAAAATAAATCTCTTTTCTTTCGTTTGGGCGACAAGCCTTACCTCCGGCATAGGAATAAAAGAACAAAAAACGGAAAATACAAAAACACAAAAAAAAACACTTCATTCTCCATTCACTTGCACAAGCTCGTTTCAATCACAATCAATTTTCAAAATTCCTAGTTACACCATTTTTCACTCAAATCACTTTTTTCAAAACTCACTCTTTCAAAGGTTAAAGTCTAGGACTACACCGTACATGTTAAAGTTCCTAGCTACACCAACTTTTACTTGAAACACTACTTCACACTCACACGGTCTACATCGACCAACCTTTTTCAAAACACGTGCACACACACACACACTCATACATGTACAAAGCACAGAACTACGTACGGCCTGATTCTCGACTTGAGATACGTATGCAACCCCTCACCTGGGTGCGGCCATAACCACATTTTTTTTTCCAATACTTGTACATTCTCACACATTATTTCTTTTATTTATGCCCCATTATCATGAAAATCACTAGAATTGGCAACCATGCTTTGCATGGATGTTCGAGGGTGCCTAACACCTTCCCTTGACATAATCGAGTCCCCGAACCCATATTTTAAAAGATCTTTGGTTTTCGCATGGCTATCAAGAGTCACACTTTTAAAGGGCCCACCCATATTTTAAAAGATCTCTGGTTTTCGCATGGCTATCAAGAGTCACACTTTTAAAGGGCCCACTTTTCTCAAAACTGTTTTTTTAAAGTCAAAGATGAATTACTTTAATTATCTTTGCAGGGGTCCTAACACCCAAAATGTTAGGTGGCGACTCTGAACATTTAAATAGGCCCTACAATACTCTTTTTACTACTCCCAATAAAAATCAAGTCGCAATTCACCCACTTTCAAAAAAAGCCAGGCCTACAACACGACAGCCAGGCTGTGCCGAAAACGCGGCCGCGACAAATATCATACAATGTAAAGTGAAAGATCACACAAATAAACCTAGGAAAAATCGTCTAATCATATATCAAATAGTCAAGACTTCCTAATCTAAAGGGGGACATGAATTGTTATTGAAACAGATAATCAAAGAAATCAAAATTTGCTTAGCAAGCTATTATGATGCATGTTAATCTTTGAGAAAAGAAGATCTTTCAATCCCCGGGACGGATGAGAAAGGAGGATTAGATCGAGGGGAAGCATGAACGTGTGATCATGATCATTCCATATAATCTTCTTAGATTAGGACTCACAAAACCCCCAAATCTTTGCATGGATGCATTGTATGTATCTAGAATGTGCCAAGGTTGTAGTGCGCTTTGTGTTCATGGATTCCTAAAATGACTTAGAAGTGTAGAATGTGTATGAATGAATGAATGAAATCATCATGGGATATGTACAAATGTAGTATGAACTACTTTCTAAGACATGAGCTAATTTGGAGTGCATGTAAGCATCAAATCAAAGGGGGGAAGTAAAAGTGTGCTAGCTGTGAATAGTGGACAGAACAGTAACATGATCTTTTTGAAATTGAAAAGAGGGGTTAGGAATGTTTTCAATACCTGATTTTTTATGGAGGTCTTAATAATTGTGTCTAGAACACAACCCAAAAAGCCAATATTTAATAACTATTACAGATTGAGAGAAATCATATAAATAATAGAGGTCACTTAGAAACATAGTCTGTACTGTCAACTGAAATGTTAAAAAATCTTAGAAAATGAAACCAAAAGATCTAGAGGCCCATTTTGTACAAAACGTTCCCTAAGACGCTGAAGTTAAAGGGAAAAATAAGTTGAGGCCACACGCTTTGGAAAAATGTTCTGTAAAACAAGTTGAAATTAGACCAAGCTGCTGTGACAGCAAAAACAGAATATCTGGAGGGAATGTTTGGGTCCAAATGGACCATTTTCAAGTATTTTCAAGTCAAACCAAAAATCATGGGTGTTCTTTAATGAGTTAGGAAGACTTTCCAAGTGATCTTGCATCCATACATTGAGTATTGAGTTCTAGAGAAATCTTTAAACTCAGATCACTCACTGTTTTGACTCACTATTTTGAAGATTTTGGAGAAAACTAGAGATTTCTTTTTTGAGATCAAAATGAGGGGTTTTAAGAGGGGTTTTGAAATAGAAGTTTTGAAAGTATATTTTCAACATCAAATAGAGATTATAACCTCTTGGGATATCAACATCAAACTCATCATCAAGAACCCCCAATATTATTGGAGAGATTTATTTTTATTTTGAACATAACTTCAAGGATACCTTGGAGGTATTGAAGATATAATCATCATCTATTAAACATGTTTTTGAGGTCAAGAGCTACTATCCATAAGGATTCACTCACCTCAAACTTCATGTCATCATTTAGATGATGAAGAACAAGTAAGTAAATAAAGAAAAATAAAAAGAAATGAGGTTAGGAAGAGATAAACATAATATGAACAAGAAAGTAAATAACAATCAATAGATGATAATCAAATGTGATTTTGGACTTGTAGCTTGGTGTTTCACTCATAGATGTTGACATTTGGACATGGAAGTAGCTTCCTAACTCATAAATGCTTAGAGAAATGGTGGTTGGGTGTATTGATGATGAAATATATAGAAGAATGGTGGAGGAAAACAAGATTTGAACTCACTTTCTATAGAAATATAGTAGGAGGAAGCTCCCTTCTCACTTCTAAATCTATCTCTATCTCTCTTTCTCTCTACAACTTCTATGGACTTTTTACTTGGCCCCCCCAAAATGAAGAGCAATGGGGGGTTTATATAGGCTAATTTGGGGTGGTTTTGGGATTTAGAAAGTGCTCCCATTGGTCCCAAACATTTGTGAACATCAAACTATATCGTTTTGGTTTTTAATTAATCAAATTGGACCCCCAATCAAAATTACAAAAATGGACTGTTCTTGGAAAGAGTGCCGCGGAGGCACTGGGCCTGTGTTACAGTGGCAGTGGGCCAGTTCCGCGGCGCCACTGCTCCTCCTTCGTCCAGAAAATGTTGTTTAGGCCCCCAGAGGTTCCGGTATTCGCGAAAAGTCCCTATTTCGTCCGAAATTCACAGAAAATGCATACAAACTCCAAATTGAGGTTGTGATATACCATTGGAAAGGTAATGGAGTCTACTTTACATAAAAAATAATTCGGGGATAGGTCACTTTGAAAAGTTTTGCGGTATTTGCGATAAAAGCCGATTTGATCGTCTTTTTCGCCTTCGAAAATTCATAAGAAACTCATCTTAAATCCAAAAATTATGTGCGATATAACGTTAGAAAGCTATTGACCTCTAGTATCCTTGAAGAATATTTAGAAATTGTTATGGTGCTCCAGTTCTAAAGTCAAATTTTGGTCAAACTGGTCAAACCTGATATTCCCGGGAAGTTTTGGAAACCTCTGGGTGCTCCCAGGAGACGTTTTCGCTCGATTTTCTTTTAAAACTCATTTTAATACTTTCCACATGATCTAGAATGATCTCGACGATTTTGGATGATTTTGGTCAAACTTGGTTAAACGTGGGTCAAACCTGATCAAACCTTGGTCAAACCTGGTCAAACCTTGGTCAAACTGGTCAACGGGGACTTTCCGGGAACTTCCGGGTCTTCCGGGGGTCTCTGGGAGCTGACGATTTCATCTGATTTTACTTAAAAACTCATTTCCTTACTTTTCTTATGACATAGCATGTTTTCAAAACTTTAGGCCCAAATCTGGGAGTTTTTGGGCTTTCAGGGGCATTTTGGTCATTCTGAGCATTTTGAGAAATAGAACCAACTTCCAGGAGTCCTTTTGAGTCTTTTTCGATCATTGTGAACCACCAAGCTATGGGTCTCTTAAATCTAATAGCCGACAAAATGGGGTGTCTATAGTTTGCCCCTCTTTGGCATGAACTTGCGAGGCAACGCATGTCGCAAACGAGTGCCAAAGCTTTGAAGAGACAGGTCTTTTGGAGGCTATAGATTTAGGATAAAAAGAGTCGCAAAAGATGCAATGATGCTGAGGCTAGTACTGGTCGCGCTCTGCGTGAGCTGCCTACGTATCCCAAGGGGAATCAGACCAGGATGTAGTTCGGGGCACAAAGGAATAAAGCATACATGCACATGCACAATAATCAAGCGGATGCTATGCTATAAGACTGATATGCAATGCATGGATGTGTCTTGAGTCCTATCATGTTTAGTGTTTTGATCCTAGCATGAGCTGGTACTGTGGGGTGTGTGCCACCCCGAGTGGACTGGTGTTGTGCTAGTGTTTGTGACTGTGATGTGGTGGATGACATCAAGGTTTAGAAGACTCTGGGTCTAGGGGCAAACTTCTGGAATTTGGGAAGTATGCTTTGCAAACAAATGTAATCGAACATGGTGTCCCAGAGGACAACAATTAAAGATAATCGACAGACACAGAAGTCCAGGATACCAAACGATGGATGAGGAAGTTCAAGATAGCCAATCGGAGAAGGGTTTCGCGATAACCGTCAAGCGAGAAAGCTCACAATAGCTGATGGGTAGGTGAGGGGGTGTGGACACGCGGAATCCGTCGTCCACTCCCGGTTTTTCCTGTTTGTTTCTGGGGTTTCAGAATTGATTTTCCTTTGTTTTGAAATTGATTTGAAAGAAAACAAGAGGTTGATTTCGAAGAAAAGAAGGTCTTTCGAAAATAGGTACAGAGTCGCCACTTGGTCTTTAAGGAACCAAGAAACCTAATTTTGACTCACCCAAATGGATAAAGGGCACCGGCCCTTCATAACCAAAGAACTTGGCTCGGGGTTTTGGTACGAAAGAGGAAGGAGCCTTTGTCACGACTAAAACACCCTCAACTCGCCCCGTCTCTCGATGGGCCTCAATTAGCATCCAAATAATCATCTTATACTATGTGTGGTTCAGCAATTACTACTATGATAGTGTATTACATCACATAAGAAACTTGAAATGGAAGATCTAAAGATAGAATATCATTCATAAGATCTAAGTCAAATATCATGCAATGTAAAGTGAAAGATCACACAAATAAACCGAGAAAAAATTGTCTAATCATGTATCAATTAATCAAGTTTCCTAATCTAAAGGGGGCATGAATTGTTCTTGAAGCAAATGATCAAAGAAATCAAAATATGCTTAGAAAGCTATTATGATGCATGTTATTCTTTGAGAAAAAGAAGATCTCTCAATCCCCGGGACGGATGAGAAAGGATGATTAGGTCGAGGGGAAGCATGAACGTGTGACCATAATTATTCCTTATAATCTTCTTAGATTAGGAGTAACAAAAACCCCAAATCTTTGCATGGATGCAATGTATGTATCTAGAATGTGCCAAGGTTGTAGTGTGTTTTGTGTTCATGGATTCCTAAAATGACTTAGAAGTCTAGAATGTGTATGAATGAATGAATGAAATCAACATGAGATATGTACCAATGTAGTATGAACTACTTCCTAAGATATGAACTAATTTGGAATGTATATAAGCATCAAATTAAAGAATGAAAGTTAAAATGAGCTTGCTGTGAATATTGGACAGAACAGTAACATGATCTTGTGAAAATGGAAAAGAGGGGTTAGGAATGTTTTCAATGCATGATTTTTATGGAGATCCTCCTTATTATGTCTAGAACACAACCCAAAAAGCCAATCTTTAATAACTACCACAAATTGAGAGAAATCATATAAACAATAGAGGTCACTCAGAAACAGAGTCCGTACTATCGAATGAAATGTTGAAAAATCTTAGAAAATGAAAACAAATGATCTAGATGCCCATTTTATACAAAAAGCTCCCTAAGACATTTAAGTTTGAGGGAAAAATAAGTTAGGACCACTCCTTTTGGAAAAGTTTTCTGAAAAAGAGGTTGCAAGTGGACCTTGCTGCTGTGACAGCAAAAACAGAATGTCTGGAAGGAATGTTTCGGTCCAAATGGACCATTTCCAAGTACTTCCAAGTCAAGCCAAAAATCATGGGTGTTCTATAATGAGTTAGAAAGACTTTCCAAGTGGTCTTGCATTCATGCATTGAGTATTGAACTCAAAATAATCCCTTGAAGTTAAATGACTCACTATTTTGAGGGTTTTGAGAAAAACAAGGTTTATTTCTTGAAATCAAAATGAGGGGTTTAAGAGGGGGGTTTTGAAATGGGGGTTTTGAAAGTATACTTCCAGAACTTGGATGAATATTCTAACCACTTGGAATACCAATTCCTAACTCATTTCAAGAACTTCCCAAGTATTTGCAAAACATGGTTATATTTGGAAACCAAACTCAAGAATCTATAGGAGTATGATACATGAGAGGATAGATGATACATGATATGATATAGCATGCTAAAAGTGGTAAAGAACATGTTCATGGGATATGGGTTCATCTAGATACAAGAGAGTGTTGCATCAAAGTGTGAAAGTCAAAAAGTGAAATGCTGTGAATAGTGGACAGACTGTATGCATTACTTTGTAACATTATAATGGGAGGTCAAACATGCCTAGAAAATTGTGGGAAAAATCAAAGATCATCCTTATTGTGTCTAGAAAATAACCCAAAAAGCCAAACCTCAATATCTATCACAGATTAAAAGAAATAAATCAGAATGTACACATGACTCAGAAACAAAAGCTGCACTGTTGACTGATTTTGTATGACGTTTAATAAATCAAAGAAAGGGTTTATGATGACCCATTATATACCAAAGGTTTCCTAAGACACCCAAGTTTCATAAAAAAAAATAGAAAATATATATGTACAGTGACGAAAACATCCAGAATAAGTGCAAAAAGTCAGGTAAACATTCTGTGAGAACAGAGGCAGATTATGAATATGAACTTCTTAAATCCAAAATTAATACTTTCACACCTCTATAATTGATGGCAAAAATTAGAGACAAACTATGATGTATTAGGAAGATTTTCCAAGTGGTTTCATCATCATAACTCAGGTATGTAATTCAAACAAATCTTTGAATCTGAACAGCTCACTGTTTTGGATCATTCTTGAAGAAAATGGATTTGGGTTTTGAAATAGAGTTTGAGTTCTTGATTGGGGGTTTTGAAATAGATGTTCAAAGCATGAACTTAAACTCTTGAGATGACCATGTGACCACTTAGAACCTCATCCAACCTTGAATCATCAAAGAACTCCCAATATTATTGGGGAGATTCATTTTTATTTTGAACATAACTTCAACGATACCTTGGAGGTATTGAAGTTATAATTATCATCTATCAAACATGTTTTTGGGGTCAAGAGCTACTATCCATAAGGATTCAATCACCTCAAACTTCATGTCATCATCTAGATGATGATGAACTAGTAAGTAAATAAAGAAAATAAAAAAGAAATGAGGTAAGAAGAGATGAACATAATATGAACAAGCAAGTAAATAACAATCAATAGATGATAATCAATGTGATTTTGGACTTGTAGCTTGGTGTTTTACTCATAGATTTTGACATTTGGACATGGAAGTAGCTTCCTAACTCAAGAATGCTCAAGAATGGTGATTGGGTATATTGATGATGAAGTATATAGAAGAATGGTGGAGGAAAACAAGATTAGAACTCACTTTGATTGGAAAAAATGGAAGAAGAAGACTACTTCTTCTCTTTATCTCTCTATCTTTTTCTAGAGTTTCTTCCTAAGCTCTCTCTAAGCTTCCATGTCTCCCCTCTAAATGGAAGTAAATGCCTTCTTTTATAGGCAAAGGAGGGGTGGTAAATGGAGTTTTAAAAAGTTTAAAATGATTTCCCATTGGTCCAAAATAAGCTGGGAACCAAAACTACGTCGTTTTGATTTCTAATATATCAAATTGGACCCCCAAAATAAATTACAAAAACATACTGTTCTGGGGGAGAGTGCCACAGCGGCACTGGACCTGTGCCGTGGCGGCAGTGGGCTAGTGCCGTGGCAGCACTGCTCTTCCTTCGTCCAGATAATGCTGTTTAGGCCCCCAAAGGTTCCGGTATTCGCGAAAAGGCCCTATTTCGTCCGAAATTCACATAAAATGCATACGAACTCCAAATTGAGGTTGTGATATACCGTTCGAAAGGTAATGGAGTCTAATTTACATAAAAAATAGTTTTGAGATAGGTCACTTTGAAAGGTTTTACGGTATTCGCGATAAAAGCCGATTTGATCGCCTTTTTTCGCCTTTGGAAATTCATAATAAATTCGTTTTTAATCCAGAAATTATGTGCGATATACCGTTGGAAAGCTATTGACCTCTAGTATCCATGAAAAATATTTAAAAATTGTTATGGTGCCCCGGTTCTAAAGTCAAATTCTGGTCAAACCTGGGATTCCCTGGAAGTTCTGGAAATCTCCGGGAGTTCCCAGGAGCTGACGTTTTCGTGCGATCTTCTTTTAAAACTCATTTTAATACTTTTCACGTGATCTAGAATGATCTCAGTGAATTTGGACAATTTCGGTCAAACTTGGTCAAACTTGGTCAAACCTTGGTCAAACCTGGTCAAACCTTGGTCAAACCGATCAATGGGGACTTTCTGAGAACTTCCGGGACTTCTGGGGGTCTCTGGGAGCTGACGATTTCATCTGATTTTTCTTAAAAACTCATTTTCTTACTTTTCTTACGACATAGCATGTTTTTAGAACTTTTGGTCCAAATCTGGGAGTTTTTGGGCTTTCAGGGGCGTTTTGGTCATTCTGAGCATTTTGAGAAATAGAACTAACTTCCAGGAGTCCTTTTTGAGTCTTTTTTGATAATTGTGAACCACCAAGCTATGGGTCTCCTAAATCTGATAGCCGACAAAATGGGGTGTCTACAGTTTGTCCCTCTTTGGCATGAATTTGCGAGGCAACGCATGTCGCAAGCGAGTGCCAAAACTTTTGAAGAGACAGGTCTTTTGGAGGCTATAGATTTAGGATAAAAAAAGCATTGCAAAAGATACAATGATGCTGAGGCTGGTGCTGGTCGTGCTCTGCGTGAGCTGCCTATGTATCCCATGGGGAATCAGACCAGGACGTAGTTCGGGGCACAAAGGAATGAATCATACATGTACATACACAACAACCAAGCGGATGCTATGCTATGAGGATGGTATGCAATGCATGGATGTGATATGAAATGTGTTATGAATCCTATCATGTCTAGTGTTATGACCCTAGTATGAACAGGTGCTAAGGGGTATGTGCCATTCCGAATGGACTTATGTTGTGCCAGTGCTTCTGACTACGATGCAGTGGCCGACCATGGTCTGAAAAGACTCTGGGTTTCGGGGCAAACTTCTCAAATTACGGGAAGTGTGGTTTACAAGCGAATGGGATCGGATGTGGGGTCTTTGAGGATGACAACTAAGGATAACCCATAGGTGAGGGAGTTCATGATAACCGACAGTTTTATAATAACCAAAGTGAGGAGGCTCATAATAAGTGGGGTAGCTCACGATAATTGACAGGTGAGATAACCGGAGTGAAGAAGCTCACGATAAGTGAGGAAACTCATAATGACTTACAGGTGAAAAAGCTCATGATAATCAGTGGACACGGATCCTTGAATTGTGAATAGACAGTGCTTGCCCTGGGAATTGGGGTGATTTGACTGCGAGTGATGTTTTCAATCCTTGGACGATCCTTATGATGACAAGTCCGAAGAATCAGTTCGGACTTCTGTTATCATCTGCTGGGGATGGTAGGGGACTCTCTGAGAATCTCTCTTCAATTCTTGACCTAGAACCAGGATCCATCTCTGAATCTCTCGTGGTTGGTCAGATTTTGTAATGCTCAATCCAAAAGACCCGGTTAGGGCCTTCGGGAGCTGATGGACTCTTTGAGAATCTCTCTTCAATTCTTGACTAGTACCAGGATCCATTTCTGAATCTCTCGTGGTTGGTCAGATTCTGTAATGCTCAATCCTAAAGAGCTGGTTAGGGCCTTCGGGAGCTGATGGACTCTCTGAGAATCTCTCTTTAATTCTTGACCTAGAACCAGGATCCATCTTTGAATCTCTCGTGGTTGGTCAAATTTTGTAATGCTCAATCCAAAAGAACCGGTTAGGGCCTTTGGGAGCTGAAGGATAATGTACTCTGCTAGGAAGAAGGAAATACGTCCATTAAATGGGAGTCAAGGTATCATTTTGTTTATGACAAAGATGATTTGCGGTGGTTTGACACTGATGGAGGGTGATAATCAATAGCAACTTATGGACTTATGTTGCTAGGATAAAAGAAGATCATCAACAGCCACTCATGGACTTATGTTGCATGAGCGAAGGAAGACAGTCAACAGCCACTCATGGACTTATGTTGCTAGGATGAAAGAAGATCATCAACAACCACTCATGGACTTATGTTGCATAAATGAAGAAAGATGGTCAACAGCCACTCATGGACTTATGTTGCTAGGATGAAGGAAGATCGTCAACAACCATTCGTGGACTTATGTTGCATGAGCGAAGGAAGATAGTCAACAACCGCTCATGGACTTATGTTGCTAGGATGAAGGAAGACAATCAACAACCACTCGTAGACTTATGTTGCATGAAGAAAGATGAAAGATCAACAGCCACTCATGGACTTATGTTGCTAGGAGAAAAGAAGATCATCAACAGCCACTCATGGACTTATGTTGCATGAAGAAAGATGAAAGATCAACAGCCACTCATGGACTTATGTTGCAGGAAGGAAGAAAGATCATCAACAGCCACTCATGGACTTATGTTGCATGAAGAAAGAAAGAAGATCAACAGCCACTCATGGACTTATGTTGCAGGAAGGAAGAAAGATCATCAACAACCACTCATGGACTTATGTTGCATGAAGAAAGAAAGATCATCAATGGCCACTCATGGACTTATGTTGCAGGAAGGAAGAAAGATCATCAACAGCCACTCATAGACTTATGTTGCATGAAGAAAGAAAGATCATCAACAGCCACTCATGGACTTATGTTGCAGGAAGGAAGAAAGATCATCAACATCCACTGATGAACTTATGTTGCATGAAGAAAGAAAGATCATCAACAGCCACTCATGGATTTATGTTGCATGAAGAAAGATGAAAGATCAACAGCCACTCATGGACTTATGTTGCTAGAAGATGATGGTTAACTTTTGGCTGTTTGGAAAGGGATGAAATTTTCCCTAAATTTGGACGCTTCTCATGCTGACGCCTTGACTGGTGCAGTAATAGTGTTTGGTACTCCTGCTTGCATTGTCATTAGAATGCTCTTTATAACTTGATTTAAAAAATTCATTATTCGTCACTATTGACTTACACATTTGAGACTACGATAGACTCTTTTTTTGAAAAAGACTATGACAGACTCAGAAACTGACAGACACCGACGCGCGAGGGCGACACATTCGACACTGAAATGAAACAAGCTCGACTTGCCAAAACTTAATGTGCTCTTGTCATAAATGATGTACCATTTCTCTTTTGTGTTTACTTCTCACCTTAACGTGGCATCACTTTGATGGTGAATCTTATTTTGAAAATTCCTCCCTACTGATCTAATCAATTTCTTTGCTTCTCCCAAGATGTGCTTTGAATTAGTGCCTTAGCTTATGGAATAAAAGATGCTCCATTTCCATCTGTTCAAGACAATGCTTGTGACTTGAAGGCTTATAGGGATTGGGTGGCAAACAAAGTTTGTCCCTAGTTTGAAGGGCATGAAGTGGGATCGATAGGCAAACGAGGTAAATGACCAAAGTTTGCCCCTAGTTTGGAGGAAGGTTCATTGGAGGTTTTGGGCAAACGAGGTAGGTGACCGAAGTTTGCCCCTTGTATGAAGGGTAGATAGTAAAAGTCAGGCATACGAGGCGGGTAGCCGAAGTTTGCCCCTAGTGTGGAAGGTGATTTCTGGCTTGAGGCAAGGACCGTGACTTTAATCTCTCAGTGCTCATAACTTTTGCTTAGGCACCAGTGAGGTGACATAGCAAGCTCTTTTCTCTCTTTTGTTATTGCTCACCTTGGATTTAGTTCTAATTTTGCCTAGGCGTCCTTTCAGATTTTCGACTTAGCGAGCCATCCTTATTTTCTTTTTGAAAGTTTGCCTACGTACCCCTGAGTAGGGATCAGGTCCAACGTAGTTCGGGCCATGGTTGGAATGAAGCGGGTTGATTTTTAGGTAGGTGGGGTGACCGAACCGTTGTGGTTGCCTACGTATCCCCAAGCGAGAATCAGGTCGAGCATAGTTCAAGCCAGGGCTTGAAGGAAAATGGTTTGATTATGATGGTGTTGATCGAACCGATGTGGTTGCCTACGTATCCCCGAGTGGGAATCAGGTCGAGCGTAGTTTAAGCCAGGGCTTGAAGGAAATTGGTTTGATTATGATGGTGTTGACCGAACCGATGTGGTTGCCTACATATCCTCGAGTGGGAATCAGGTCGAGCGTAGTTCAAGGTAAGGCTTGAAATAAGGGGTTTGAGGTATGAGGGTTTTTCAAACCAATCGTCAAAGAAGTTCAAACTTGAGCCACTTGTGGTAGCTTTGAATAAAAGAATTCAATTTCAATCTCCCTTTCTTTTCGTTTTCTCTTTCTTTTTGTTTTGTTTTGAGGATTGATCCTTTTCACTTTCGCCTAGCCAGTCAATTTTGCTTTTCAATGTAGTCGATTCTTGTGCGATCTTTCAATCGCAATCTTAGAATTCCAGAATGTGCATGTCAGCTCTCAGAATTTGATTATGGTCATTTCGAGCCTTTTGAAACATGATCTAGGCGCGTTCTAGTGACGTACCTTGAAGCATACAATTTTCTCATTTGTTTCATCAAAATTTTCTTCAACCTTTTGACTGGCTAGGGTCAGATTTTGGAAATCAACACATTTTTAGCTCTCACTTTTGCCTAGGTGCCCTTTCGGGTTTTCAACCTAGCGAGCTCTTTTTTGTTCTTTTTCTTTGTTTTTTTTTTTTTTTTTGAAAGTGGAGATGAAACTCAATGAAATGTTTAGCTACCATCAAGGACCAAGTCCGCACAGGTTCGCATGACTATCAATTGGGTTGGGCCCAAGGCTTTGAAATGGTAGGAATGGTGGAAAGGGTGTTGGGCAAGCCCCAAATCAGTCTCAAGTATGTCTTTTTAAAATTTGAGCAAAAGCATCTTTTAAATTCTTAAAGTAAGACTATTCAATTCTCGGCTCCTCATCGGTGTCGGCGCAAAATTGACTTTAACCTTTCAGGATTTTTTTTGTTTGAGTAAAAAAAAATTACCTTTTTTTTAGCACAGTAATATCCATGGTAATTTGAAAAGTGACACTTCAGTTCAGCGATTCATGCATCTATGACTAGGCACATCAGATTAGGCAAAATGAGACTTCATTCCATCAGTAGAGGAGGATTACAGACTCATTAACAACTCGATGGCAGACAGACTCGACCACAAGAATAAACATACAATAGACTTGACTAGACTCGACCTGGTCTCAAATAGAATGTCACAGTGACTCACTTAATCTTTTTATTTCTTTCTTTTTTTTTTTTTTTTCTAGAGAGCATCTTCATTTGGTTTTCTAGCAAGAGTCCCAAACACCATCACTTCACCGGCACATGTTCAACATTCATGGGCCTCAGTGAAGAGGATCATTCGAATAGGTAAGCCAGGGGCTTAGGTGACACGGGGTTGAATGGGTGGTGGCTCAATGATGTTTTGGTCGATGAGGTCCTGGATATCATGGCGGAGACGTATGCACTAGTCAGTGTCATGGCCTGGGCCTTGGTGGTAGGCACATTGTTTGGACATGTCACAGTTAGGTGGTGGGGGATCGGCACGAGGCTAAAGGAGTTGGAGGTGTCCCTTTTTTAGCAGACGGCCTAAGGCTATGGAGGTGGAGATATCTAGTTTGGCAAAGGTACGGGGTTGCTTTTTCTGGTAAGGGCAACTAGTGGTTTGGTTGGAGGATTGGTATGGCCGATGAGGGTATGCCATGGGTTGGCTGCGCAGGGCGTTGACATCTGGGGAGTGTCGGGAGTATTTAGGCCTCTTGGACTGGTGTTGGGGTTCATCATTCTTGAACTTTTCTTCTATGATGGCATCCTCCATTCTGGTCCCCATTTCAAGCAGTTCTTTGCTAATGCTCCGTGCCATCTTCTCAAATAGACTCACCCTTAAACTCAACTACTCAACAGTGGTTTGTAGCTTGTTCCTTTCTCCTCTAGAGCTTTGTAGGCCATTGGTGGATCAATGATGGTCTGTGCTAGCCTGTGATCACGATAATGAATTTGGGGCGGTACAACAGTGTCTTTACCCGGGGCTACGGTTTTCTGCAAATAGAAGTAAAAGTCCAAATTAGCAGAGGCGCGAAACACTTCTTATGGACTCCTATCAGGAAGAGATGATCAAAGTTTTGAAGGATTTAACGATGCAAATCGAGGAGGATCCAGTACAATGATTGAGATGGGTGGGGATGATGATACGTATGCATTTGATGTGTAGAGACTGACACATTTGAGACTGACAAGATGTGCGTGCAAGCGAATTAACATGAGTTGTGTATGCACATGAGACAAGCATGCGGATGTAGGCCCTAATCTATATGATGCCCCTACTTCTAACATACAGTAGTTAAGTAAGTAAGGTCCTAACCATACAGAGTGTGCTAACCTTACTTTCTAGTATGATCACCAAGGGACAACAGGGATTTCCGGGATACTTCGGGAATTTTGGACAAAGTTTCTGGGAGAAATAGGGATTTGGATGATTCGGAGAAATTTCTAGAAGTCATTTGAGTTTCTAGGAGAAATAGGCATTTCTGGTTGATTTGGACTGAGCTTCTAGGAGAAATTGGGAAATCAGAATTTCTGGGAGAAATTGGTACATCTAGGCATTTTTGGGAAGTTTGGATGGAGTTGTTGGAATTTTTAGGAAATCTTGGAGATTTGGATAGAGCTTATGGGAAAACATGAAAACTCGGGTAAGTTGGACAGAGTTTCTAGGAGAAACAAGTATACTGGAATTTTTGGGAGAAATTGAGATTTCTGGGTAATTTGAGAGATTTGGACAAAGCTTCTGGGAAAACGGGTATAACTGGGTAAGTCGGACAGAGTTTTTGGGAGAAACAAGTGTGTCAGAGTTTCTAAGAAAAATTGAGGTTTCTGGGTATTCTGGGGGAAGCAAGAATATCTGGGGGGGGGGGGACATAAGTATGTCAGAGTTTCTGGAAGAAATGGAGATTTCTGGGTAATCTGGGGAGAAATAGGGATTTCTAGGAAATCAGGGTGATTCGGATAGAGTTTCTAGGAGAAACAGGAATATCCTGATGAGTTGGGTAGAGTTTCTGGAAGAAATAGGGATATACGACGGGAATAGGTGATGACGGTGATCATACTGTCTAGCAAGTTTTCATACTCCTATGTCTCAGGACCAACAAACAAGGTTTGCGGTGTATATCTTTGTGAGCATAGAGCAGATATCCTTATCATGGTGCCTAGGCAAATCAACTCAATGTGATCACATGTGAGTGATTGCCTTGGAAATCATAAGAAAGATGTTCTGTTCTATGCCACATAAGCGTCTACACAGCACAGGTAATCCCGCCAGGGCATACAACAGTTATATCATATTGTCCTATCTGAAAAGATAAATCAACAGCCCTAGGAAAGGTTCTACAGGAATCTATATGCAAAGGCTGGGTTTAGTCAAAGAGGGTCCGTAGACGAGAGTTCCAATATACCGTCAGAGAGACAGTACGGAAGTGTTTACACTTTTTGATATACCTTGGAAGGTACAGTATCAACGGTGACTTGTGCCCTGGCACAACAAGACCTGAACAATGTCAGCGCCGCGTTTCAGACACAGTCGGAGGGGGGAAATGCAAAAGTGCAATGCGGTGAACCAAACACAGTAAAAAGATGATTTTAAGGATGCTTCTTATGAGTCAAACCTCTATATTATTTTGTTTTAAAATAAAAATCCCCAGTGGAGTCGCCAGATTGTGGACACGCGGAATCCGTCGTCCACTCCCGGTTTTTCCTGTTTGTTTCCGGGGTTTCGGAATTGATTTTCCTTTGTTTTGAAATTGATTTGAAGGAAAACAAGAGGTTGATTTCGAAGAAAAGAAGGTCTTTCGAAAACAGATACAGATTCGCCACTTGGTCTTTAAGGAATCAAGAAACCTAATTTTGACTCACCCAAACGGATAAAAGGCACCGGCCCTTCATAACCAAAGAACTTGGCTCGGGGTTTTGGTACGAGAGAGGAAGGAGCCTTTGTCACGACTAAAACACCCTCAACTCGCCCCGTCTCTCGACGGGCCTCAATTAGCATCCAAATAATCATCTTATACTATGTGTGGTTCGGCAATTACTACTATGATAGTATATTACATCACATAAGAAACTTGAAATGGAAGATCTAAAGATAAAATATCATTCATAAGATCTAAGTCAAATATCATGCAATGTAAAGTGAAAGATCACACAAATAAACCTAGGAAAAATCGTCTAATCATGTATCAATTAATCAAGTTTCCTAATCTAAAGGGGGCAAGAATTGTTCTTGAAGTAAATGATCAAAGAAATCAAAATATGCTTAGCAAGCTATTATGATGCAGGTTATTCTTTAAGAAAAAGAAGATCTCTCAATCCCCGGGACGGATGAGAAAGGATGATTAGGTCGAGGGGAAGCATGAACGTGTGACCATAATTATTCCTTATAATCTTCTTAGATTAGGAGTTACAAAAATCCCAAATCTTTGCATGGATGCAATGTATGTATCTAGAATGTGCCAAGGTTGTAGTGTGTTTTGTGTTCATGGATTCCTAAAATGACTTAGAAGTCTAGAATGTGTATGAATGAATGAATGAAATCAACATGAGATATGTACCAATGTAGTATGAACTACTTCCTAAGCTATGAACTAATTTGGAATGTATATAAGCATCAAATTAAAGAATGAAAGTTAAAATGAGCTTGCTGTGAATATTGGACAGAACAGTAACATGATCTTGTGAAAATGGAAAAGAGGGGTTAGGAATGTTTTCAATGCATGATTTTTATGGAGATCCTCCTTATTATGTCTAGAACACAACCCAAAAAGCCAATCTTTAATAACTACCACAAATTGAGAGAAATCATATAAACAATAGAGGTCACTCAGAAACAGAGTCCGTACTATCGACTGAAATGTTGAAAAATCTTAGAAAATGAAAACAAATGATCTAGATGCCCATTTTATACAGAAAGCTCCCTAAGACATTTAAGTTTGAGGGAAAAATAAGTTAGGACCACTCCTTTTGGAAAAGTTTTCTGAAAAAGAGGTTGGAAGTGGACCTTGCTGCTGTGACAGCAAAAACAGAATGTCTGGAAGGAATGTTTCGGTCCAAATGGACCATTTCCAAGTACTTCCAAGTCAAGCCAAAAATCATGGGTGTTCTATAATGAGTTAGAAAGACTTTCCAAGTGGTCTTGCATTCATCCATTGAGTATTGAACTCAAAATAATCCCTTGAAGTTAAATGACTCACTGTTTTGAGGGTTTTGAGAAAAACAAGGTTTATTTCTTGAAATCAAAATGAGGGGTTTAAGTGGGGGGTTTTGAAATGGGGGTTTTGAAAGTATACTTCCAGAACTTGGATGAATATTCTAACCACTTGGAATATCAATTCCTAACTCATTTCAAGAACTTCCCAAGTATTTGCAAAACATGGTTATATTTGGAAACCAAACTCAAGAATCTATGGGAGTATGATACATGAGAGGATAGATGATACATGATATGATATATCATGCTAAAAGTGGTAAAGAACATGTTCATGGGATATGGGTTCATCTAGATACAAGAGAGTGTTGCATCAAAGTGTGAAAGTCAAAAAGTGAAATGCTGTGAATAGTGGACAGACTGTATGCATTACTTTGTAACATTATAATGGGAGGTCGAACATGCCTAGGAAACTGTGGGAAAAAACAGAGATCATCCTTACTGTGTCTAGAAAATAACCCAAAAAGCCAAACCTCAATATCTATCACAGATTAAAAGAAATAAATCAGAATGTACACATGACTCAGAAACAAAAGCTGCACTGTTGACTGATTTTGTATGACGTTTAATAAATCAAAGAAAGGGTTTATGATGACCCATTATATACCAAAGGTTTCCTAAGACACCCAAGTTTCATAAAAAAAAATTAGAAAAGATATATGTACAGTGACGAAAACATCCAGAATAAGTGCAAAAAGTCAGGTAAACATTCTGTGAGAACAGAGGCAGATTATGAATATGAACTTCTTAAATCCGAAATTAATACTTTCACACCTCTATAATTGATGGAAAAAATTGGCGACAATCTATGATGTATTAGGAAGATTTTCCAAGTGGTTTCATCATCATAACTCAGGTATTTAATTCAAAACAAATCTTTGAATCTGAACAGCTCACTGTTTTGGATCATTCTTGAAGAAAATGTATTTGGGTTTTGAAATAGAGTTTGAGTTCTTGATTGGGGGTTTTGAAATAGATGTTCAAAGCATGAACTTAAACTCTTGAGATGACTATGTGACCACTTAGAACCTCATCCAACTGAATCATCAAAGAACTCCCAATATTATTGGAGAGATTCATTTTTATTTTGAACATAACTTCAAGGATACCTTGGAGGTATTGAAGTTATAATCATCATCTATCAAACATGTTTTTGCGGTCAAGAGCTACTATCCATAAGGATTCACTCACCTCAAACTTCATGTCATCATCTAGATGATGATGAACTAGTAAGTAAATAAAGAAAAACAAAAAGAAATGAGGTAAGAAGAGATGAACATAATATGAACAAGCAAGTAAATAACAATCAATAGATGATAATCAATGTGATTTTGGACTTGTAGCTTGGTGTTTTACTCATAGATTTTGACATTTGGACATGGAAGTAACTTCCTAACTCAAGAATGCTCAAGAATGGTGATTGGGTATATTGATGATGAAGTATATAGAAGAATGGTGGAGGAAAACAAGATTAGAAATCACTTTGATTGGAAAAAATGGAAGAAGAAGACTACTTCTTCTCTTTATCTCTCTATATTTTTCTAGAGTTTCTTCCAAAGCTCTCTCTAAGCTTCCATGTCTCCCCTCTAAATGGAAGTAAATGGCTTCTTTTATAGGCAAAGGAGGGGTGGTAAATGGAGTTTTAAAAAGTTTAAAATGGTCTCCCATTGGTCCAAAATAAGCTGGGAACCAAACTACGTCGTTTTGATTTCTAATATATCAAATTGGACCCCCAAAATAAATTACAAAAATATACTGTTCTGGGGGAGAGTACCGCGGCGGCACTGGGCCTGTGCCGCGGCGGCACTGCTCTTCCTTCGTCCAGATAATGCTGTTTAGGCCCCCAGAGGTTCCGGTATTCGCAAAAAGGCCCTATTTCGTCCGAAATTCACAGAAAATGCATACGAACTCCAAATTGAGGTTGTGATATACCGTTGAAAAGTTAATGGAGTCTAATTTACATAAAAAATAGTTTGGGAATAGGTCACTTTGAAATGTTTTGCGGTATTCGGGATAAAAGCCGATTTGATCGCATTTTTTCGCCTTTTGAAATTCATAATAAATTCGTTTTAAATCCAAAAATTATGTGCGATATACCATTGGAAAGCTATTGACCTCTAGTATCCATGAAAAATATTTGAAAATTATTACGGTGCCCCGGTTCTAAAGTCAAATTCTGGTCAAACTGGTCAAACCTGGGATTCCCGGGAAGTTTTGGAAATTTCCGGGAGTTCCCAGGAGCTGATTTTTTCGTGCGATCTTCTTTTAAAACTCATTTTAATACTTTCCACGTGATCTAGAATGATCTTGGTGAATTTGGACGATTTCGGTCAAACTTGGTCAAATTTGGTCAAATCTTGGTCAAACCTGGTCAAATCTTGGTCAAACCGATCAATGGGGACTTTCTGAGAACTTCCGGGACTTCCGGGGGTCTCTGGGAGCTGACGATTTCATCTGATTTTTCTTAAAAACTCATTTTCTTACTTTTCTTATGACATAGCATGTTTTCAGAACTTTTGGTCCAAATCTGGGAGTTTTTGGGCTTTCAGGGGCGTTTTGGTCATTCTGAGCATTTTGAGAAATAGAACTAACTTCCAGGAGTCCTTTTTGAGTCTTTTTTGATCATTGTGAACCACCAAGCTATGGGTCTCCTAAATCTGATAGCCGACAAAATGGGGTGTCTACAGGGGGCTCATAATTTTTGACAAGGGAGTTAGGAAGCTCACGATAAGGGAGAAGCTCACGATTTTTGTTTGCTGAGGAAGCTCATAATCTTTATTTGAGAAAGCTCATGATAACTGATGGGTAGGTGAGGGGGACTCACAATTTTAGACAGAGGAGTGAGGAAGCTCACGATAAGTGAAAAGGCTCATGATAAGTGAGAAAGATCACGATTAGTGAGAAAGCTAACAAGTTTGGACAAAGGAGTGAGGTAGCTCACAATAAGTGAGAAAACTCACGATTTTGGATGTAGGAGTGAGGAAGCTCACGAAAAGTGAGAAAGCTCACAATTTTGGACAAAGGTGTGAGGAAGCCCATAATAAGTGAGAAGGCTCATGATTTGGACAACGGTCTGAGGAAGCTCATAATTTTGGACAAGGGAGTGAGGAAGCTCACGATAAGTGAGAAAGTTCACGATAAATGAGAAAGCTTACGGTTTGGATAAAGGTGTGAGGAAGCTCATAATAAGTGAGAAAGATCATGGTTTGGATAAAGGTGTGAGGAAGCTCATAATAAGTGAGAAAGCTCACGATTTGGATAAAGGTGTGAGGAAGCTCATAATAAGTGAGAAAGTTCCCGATAAATGAGAAAGCTCACGGTTTGGATAAAGGTGTGAGGAAGCTAATAATAAGTGAGAAAGCTCACGATTTGGATAAAGGTGTGAGAAAGCTCATAATTAGTGAGAAAGCTCACAATTTGGATAAAGGTGTGAGGAAGCTCATAATAAGTGAGAAAGCTCACGATTTGGATAAAGGTGTGAGGAAGCTCATAATAAGTGAGAAAGTTCATGATAAATGAGAAAGCTCACGGTTTGGATAAAGGTGTGAGGAAGCTCATAATAAGTGAGAAAGCTCACGATTTGGATAAAGGTGTGAGGAAGCTCATAATAAGTGAGAAAGATCACGATTTGGATAAAGGTGTGAGGAAGCTCATAATAAGTGACGAAGCTCACAATTTTGGACAAAGGAGTAAGGAATCTCACAATTAGAGAAAGCTCGCGATTATCGGCAGACACGGAGCCTTTGATTGTGAATAGATAATGCTTGCCCCGAGAGTTGGGGTTTTTTTTACTACAGGCGGTGTTTTAGGATGACGAATCCGAAGAGTTAGTTCTGATTGTCATTATCTTATACTAGGCATAGTAGGGAATTCTTTGGGAATCTCTCTTAACTTTGGCACTAGAACCAGGATTCGTCTCCAAACCTCTCACGGTTGATCGAAATGACCGAGAACTAGGATCCATCTCTGAATCTCTCATGCTTGATCAAATTTTGTAATGCTCAATCCAAAAGAACCGATTAGGGCCTTCGGGAGCTGATGGACTCTCTGATAATCTCTTTAAAATGATTTATAGATGTGGAAGTTCTACCCGAACCTAAAGGGTTTACAATGAAAGATTTGCCTCATTCTGGAGGGCTGGTGATGAAGGATTTGGCAATGAAGGATTTGCCTCAATCTGGAGAGCTGACAATGAAGGATTTGCCTCAATCTAGAGAGCTGGGGATGAAGGATTTGCCTCAATCTAGAGGGTCGGCGATGGAGGATTCACCTCAATCTAGAGGGCTGATGATGAAGGATTTGCCTCAATCTAGAGGACTGGTGATGAAGGATTTGCCTCAATCTAGAGGGCTGATAATGAAGGATTTGCCTCAATCTAAAAGGCTGATGATGAAGGATTTGCCTCAATCTAGAGGGCTGGTGATGAAGGATTTGGCTCAATCTAGAGGGCTGACAATGAAGGATTTGCCTCAATCTAGAGGGCTGACAATGAAGGATTTACCTCAATCTAGAGGGCTGATGATGAAGGATTTGCCTCAATCTAGAGGGCTGGTGATGAAGGATTTGCCTCAATCTAGAGGGCTGACAATAAAGGATTTGCCTCAATCTAGAGGGCTGATAATGAAGGATTTGCCTCAATCTAGATGAAGGATTTGCCTCAATCTAGAGGGTTGACAATGAAGGATTTGCCTTAATCTAGAGGGCTGATAATGAAGGATTTGCCTCAATCGAGGAGGCTGACAATGAAGGATTTGCCTCAATCTCGAGGGCTGACAATGAAGGATTTGCCTCAATCTAGAGGGTTGACAATGAAGGATTTGCCTTAATTTAGAGGGCTGACGATGAAGGATTTTCCTCAATCTAGAGTGCTGGTGATGAAGGATTTGCCTCAATCTAGAGGGCTGGTGATGATGGATTTGCCTCAATCTAGAGGGCTAACAATGAAGGATTTGCCTCAATCTAGAGGGCTGGTGATGAAGGATTTGCCTCAATCTAGAGGGCTGGCAATGAAGGATTTGCCTCAATCTAGAGGGCTGATGATGAAGGATTTGCCTAAATCTAGAGGGCTGGTGATGAAGGATTTGCCTCAACCTAGAGGGCTAACAATGAGGAACCTGCCTCAATCTAGAGGGCTGACAATGAACATGACATATTTTGAATAAGAGTTATGGTGAACTAATGATGATTAACGAACTGATGTTGTATGAATCGAGATGACGAGTCAACAGTGAACTACTGTGACTGTCATGGGTTAGACCAACGGTTGGACTAACCGTGATCAAAAGAAATGATGATGTACGAATCGAGATGACGAGTCAACAATGAACTACTGTGACTGTCATGGATTGAACTGACGGTTGGACTAACCATGATCAAAAGAAATGATGATGTACGAATGGAGATGACGAGTCGATAGTGAACTACTGTGACTGTCATGGATTGAACTGACGGTTGGACTAACCGTGATCAAAAGAAATGATTGACAAGCGGGGGTATTTGTAAAATACAACCGCGCTAAAAGAAGAAAATGTGTTGATTTAGTTTACAATTCCTCCATTTAATTGCAATTTGAATTACAATGCTAGTTTATGCACATATTGATTAAACTATGATAAGTTGTTTATTTTAGCTGTAATTTGTGCAGACTACAGTTGCTGTGTGAAGAATTTAAAGATAACGATAAAAGGAAGTGCTGAATTCTAATGAAGACAATTGGAAGCAGAAATGCAGAGTTCGATCGATTGAAGATTGCTCGATCGATCGACGGTTCGATCGATCGAGAGAGCTCAAGCGCTCGAGGATTCAAAAGTTCAATCGATCGAATACTGTTCGATCGATCGAACATGGCTTTTATCAGAATATACGCGCACGCAGTAGAGGAGATGTTTTAACCCTAAGCATTAGGTTTTTACTACATATACTGGTATTGTATACGTCCATAAGGACGCCGACTTTAGTTTTTATCAGTTTTACATAGAGAGGGAGTGTTCTACTTTGATTTTTGTAGGTTTGTGGATTGGATATTGAATTCGGTGGGAGTATAAAGTTTATTAATAGCTTCTTCGTTCCAGGTTTTATTATATCAGTTTTGTTTGCATTCTTTTAGTAGCTTACATAGTTTAAATCTGAGTAGATCGTAGTTTCGCTTGTTGGTAGCGTTTAAATCATAGTTTCTCATTGATTGCATGTTTAAATCTCAACCAAACGCAACTTTAATGAGTACTTACATTAAGAATAAATCTGTGACACTCCAGACTATGTCTGAGTAGTTCCCGGGTTGGGAGATCACGATGAAACCGTGATCTCAGGCCTCTGCCATGCAGCAGAGTAATTTCTGTGTTCGATCGATCGAAGGTAGTTCGATCGATCGGACCAGAGACATTGTCGATCGATCGAAGTCAGTTTGATCGATCGAGAGATGAAGATATTCGATCGATCGAAAGCGTGTCGATCGATCGAGAGTTCTGATTCTTGAGGACATTCTATGCAGTATTCCTAGACTTTCTGTTTTACTGATTCGTTATCAAATTGTCCCCAAATGCTCAGTTTTTCAAAACAGTCTGTGAACTTTAAGTCTTGAGGCATTTTTCTTCAATATATTTTGCAAACCACCATCAATGCTAATACCATTGTAGGTGAGAGTCTTAACTATTATTTTAAACCGCTTTTGGGTATTTCAAACTCCATTGTGATGATATAGTCCCGGTCATGATAGGACTATAGATTCTTTATTTTAAGAGAAATACGGAATACTGTAGAGAGTGTACTCCATTGCACTTCAACGTAATTGCATGGTAGATGGTTAGGTCTCGGGGGATTCGTGTAATCCCAACATTCCTTTTTAATTAAGAAAAATACATTTTAAATCATTGCTTTAGTTAATTAGTTAGTAATTAGTTAATCTAGTTTAATTGCTTCAGTTTTAGTAGTTGTTAAACTTTAGAACTTTATGTTCTACACCTTTAAAAAAAAAAAAGAAATATTGAATTTTATTTTCTTGTTTGAGATTAATCTAAGTAATTAGTTTAACACCTTTCCTGTGGGATCGACCTGGACTTCCAGTACTTTATTACTTGCACGATTGCCTACACTTGGGTATAGCACACAAGCGCACGCAGAAAAATGTTCGTGTCAAGTTTTTGGCGCCGTTGCCGGGGAAGGCGACAAGTTAACGCTTCAATTACCTCAATCTATCCTTATCTTTTTCTGTTTTTCTTTTTCTTTTATTCTTAAGATTAAAAATTTCTTAGGATCTTTCCCATTATGTCCGATAATTCCATCGAAGGAATTTACGGAAACCTGTTCTTTTTATCCAATTCCTCTAGTTTGATTAACCCCATAGTTACACCGATCGATTCAATGGCTGATAATTAAAGTGAAAACGGTGATAATGTGGTCGTACCAATTGACGATTCCTTTGTGTGATCTCATGACACCCGAACACGCACCTACACCATCTTGTATTCTCATTCCACCTCATGCAGGCGAATTTCAATTTCGAAATGGAATGATTCAACTCCTTCCTACTTTGCATGGAATGGAGAGCGAGAAGACATATCTACATGTCAAGGACTTTGAGGATGTTTGTAAAATTTTCTCACAGAATTGTCCTATAGACGTAACACGTCTAATGCTATTTCCTTTCACTCTGAAGGATAAAGCAAAAGCGTGGTTACTCACCTTGAAGACAAACTCCATCTACACCTGGCATGCGATGAACACTGCTTTCCTGAAGAAATTCTTTCCACCTCGCATGACCACTGAGCTTAAACGACAAATAAATTCTTACAAACAAAAGAGCAACGAAACATTCACCCAAACTTGGGAACGTTTCAAGGATTTGCTGCTCTCATGCCCACATCACGGGTACGAGAAATGGCGAACCATCAGCTACTTTTACGAAGGATTAAACGGTGAAACTAAGAAATTGGTTGAGACCATGAGTTCAGGGTCATTTCTTCGCAAAAACACGGAGGAAGCTGAAGCTCATTTTGAGTGGCTAGCTGAACACGCCCATGAGTGGTCAAATTCAGATGATATCCCACGATCACAGATATCCTGTGTGGAAGAGAAAAGTTTATATCAACTAAAAAGTGAGGATCATTTGCTGAACAAGTATGAAGAACTAGTAAAGAAAGTGGAAGAATTGGGGATGAAAGGAGAGAGTTCTAGGCAGTTTTTGCCTGAAGAACCATGTGGCACATGTAATATGCTGGGACACACTACTCAATATTGTCCCAATGTGCCATATTTTCAAGAACAACCCCCAATGGAAATGAATGCCATGCAAGGGTATAGAGGGGCGGGGAGTTCCTACAATAATTACAATTCACAAAATAATAACAGTAGATGGAACCACCCCGGGTTCGATTGGAAAAACAATGCTGGGACCCAAAACCAATTTCAACAACAACAGCCCTATAACAACAATAATCAATATCAAGGGCAATACAACAGGCAGTCTCAGCCATTCCAGCAAAATAGAGCATATAACTACAACAAAGCTCAACCCTCACATAATCAACAAGCAAATGTCTATGTGCCACCTCACAAGAAGGTGCAAGAGGAAGATCCACTCTCTAAGTGAATTTAACACAACAGTTAATTCAAATGATGAGCAAAATGTCTGCGACATTAGAGAGGGTGGATGCACGACAAGAGGGTTCGAGTGGCACATTTCCCGCTCAACCACTTCCAAACCCCAAGGGATACAACAATGGTCCCCCTAATCATGAACAACCAAAAGCAGTGACTACACTAAGAAGCGGCAAAGTCATAGGGCAAAACAGGCCTCATTCTATTCCCGAGGAGTATGAAGAGGAGGAAGTGGTAACCAAGAGCAAACCATCTACTCAAGTAGAGGAGTCGTTTACTAATGACAAACCATTAGAACAGAATGAGGACACTCCTAAAGAAGTAGAGGAAGTTGAGAGAAGGCCTGGAAAGGAGCCCATCATTGACGAATTACCTAAATGCCCTTTCCCTTCGCCTTACCCTCCAAGGCTCAGGAAACCCCAAAATGAGGCAAAGAATCAGGAGTTTTTGGAGTTATTTAAACAAGTCAAAATCAATCTCCCACTCCTTGATGCAATCAAACAAATGCCAACCTATGCTAAGTATCTAAAAGACTTATGCACGGTCAAAAGGAGGCAAAGCGTAAAGAAACATGCCTATGTCGCTTGCCAAGCAAGCGCAATCATTCAAAATGAGTTGCCTCCAAAGCTTAAGGACCCTAGCACCCCAACTGTCTCGTGCAGAATTAGGAATCAAAGGATAGACAACGCACTCCTTGATTTAGGAGCTAGCGTAAACTTGTTACCATACTCAGTCTATAAACAACTAGGGTTGGGTGAACTCAAACCTACCCGAGTTGCATTGCAATTGGCAGACAGGTCAGTCAAATATCCTAGAGGAATACTGGAGGATGTTCTGGTGCAAATAGACACTTTTGTCTTCCCTGTCGATTTTGTGTTTCTAGACACAGAACCTGTGTCTAACCCATGTTCACAAATCCCGGTGATTTTTGGACGTCCACTCCTCAACACTATAGATGCCACAATCAAAATAAGAAGTGGTATTATGACCATCGTATTCGGGAACATGACCCTAAATGTCAAGATTTTTTCAAATCCCCGACCTGAAGAATACGAAGATGAAGAAGAAGTTAACTTCATTGAAACGGTAATCGAAGAAGAGGTTGATTTTGTAGATTACAAAGATCCTTTGGAGGTAGTTGTGTCACAATTTGACACTACCTATCAACCTGCTGATTCTACCCCATTGGATGCTGCCCTAAATCATGCCTGCCTCATGATGGAAACCAAAGAAGAAGATAGAGCTGAATGCATGTGGGTCACACCATATGAACCCTTACCTCCAAAAACGAAGTTAGCTATGCCTTCAAACTTTCAGTTTCCCGATTTGGAATTAAAGGAGCTTCCAAAAGAGCTCAAATACTCCTTTCTAGGGACTGAAAAGACTTATCCTGTTATAATCTTAGCTACTTTGAATTCTGAACAAGAGGATAAGTTGATTCAAATGCTCAAACTGCACAAGGGAGCATTGGGATGGACAATTGCCGACCTAAAAGGTATAAGCCCATCCATTTGTACCCATAAGATATATCTGGAGGACGACACTAAACCTTCGCGGTAAATGCAGAGGCGTCTGAATCCAAATATGCAAGAAGTAGTAAAAAAAGAAGTCTTAAAACTTCTGGACATTGGGATAATATACCCTATCTCTGACAGCTCTTGGCTTAGTCCAACTCAGGTGGTGCCCAAAAAGGCTGGTATAACGGTTATCCCAAAAAAAGATGGCGAGTTAGTACCAACACGCATCTCCACTGGATGGCGGATGTGTATTGATTACAGAAAGCTAAATATTGTCACCCGTAAAGACCACTTTCCATTGCCATTCATGGATCAGATGCTAGAAAGAGTGGCGGGTCAAGCGGAAAAAAACAAGCGAGATCAGAACCAGGACAAGATAAAAAATATCCCATGGTTTTGGTTGGTAAAGCCAACCCAAAAATGTATTATTCCGGAAGCACGAAAAAAAAAGTAAGCCTCCCTTTTTTTTTGGGAGAGCAGAGTAAATTTTATTGCTTCTTGGACGGATATAGTGGCTATAACCAAATCGAAATAGCTCCTGAAGATCAGGAGAAAACAACTTTCACTTATCCGTTCGGTACATTCGCCTACCGTCCTATGCCTTTTGGCTTATGCAATGCACCTGCCACTTTTCAGCGGTGCATGTTAAGTATATTCAGTAGTATGGTTGAACAGATACTCGGGGTCTGATGTTGTCAAAATCAAGATATAAAAGTATTCTTTACTTTTCAATAGATTTGCAGTGTGGAAGTAAAGGTCGAACCCACAGAGATTGATTACTACAACTACTTAATTTTAAAATCTAAGTCTAATTAATTAAGAAAAACGGATTTGATTTGGTTTTTATTTAAACTAATAACAATAAAAGTAAATCTAACTTATGAAAGCAATTAAAAGTGTTTTTAAATAATATTTAAAGGAAACCTAGGATTGCAAATCCACCACTAGCTTCATAATAGGAATATCTATGAATTACTTTAGCTTATTACGTTGGATGAATATGGGGAATTGTAGCTACAAGCCCAATTCCTCCGATAAGAAGATAATCATGGTTCAAGCACCAACATAATCCATCTGCGGATAGCACGAATTATCTCACACTAAACTAGGGTTGTGATCTAATCCGTCTAACCTAGGCATGGACTATTCGGATACTTGATAGCACGAATCAATAAAGCACCATCGCATGTAAACAATCTAAACAAGCACAGCAAGAATAGATCGTTGAGCACATCACAGTCAAAATAGATCTAAGACAAGAATAAATTCTGAAAGCAATGATTTAATCAATAGTAGTACGATTTATTAATAAAAATCCTCTCAACATGTGACTGTCATCCATACATAATAGACTAAAACAAAAGCATAAATAAAACCCTATTACTCATCTAGGGCTTCATTGAAACCCTAGATCAATGATCTAGCCGTCCATAGAAGTAGTAGATAGCAAGAGGTTGATGGAGGAGGCCATGGAAATCCTTGGTCTTCTTCTTCTTCTCCTTGCTTCCCTCTCTTCAATGGCTGGAAGTATGGTTGTAGAATGTGTGTATAATAATTGCCAACCCTCTAATTGAAGTAAAATAGAGTTTATATAGATTTACAACATGTTTTGGAAGCCTTTACAACTCGAAACGGACTGAAACTGATGTAATTTACAGTCTGGACGTCGTTTAGCAGTCTCGTTTGCACAGGAGTCTTCAGTATACTGAAATACGCAACTTTGGTTTTTGGGCATATCGCGCGAGCAGGTCGCGCGAGCGCGACATTTGGCTTTCGCTCGCGCGCGCGGATCGCGCGAGCGACTTATTGGGGGTCTCGCGCGAGCGGATCGCGCGCGCGGTTTCTGGATTCTCGCGCCCGCGGACCGCGCGCGTGACTTGCATTTTTCAGCTTCTTTCTTTCTGAATTTTCACCGTGTTTAGCCTGGTTTAGATGATTTCTTCCAAAACCTGTCAGAAACTAGAAAACGAAGTAAAAATATACAAAAACAGAATAAAAAGGTACTAACAAATGTTCATTAAGGCGTATAAATAGGATTAGTTCTCTCCCGATCAGGGTCTTTATGGACGACTTCTCGGTGTTTGGCCATAGTTTTGATAACTGTCTAGAAAACCTTGAAAAAGTGTTAGCGAGATACGAGGACAAACACCTAGTACTAAACTGGGAGAAATGTCACCTCATGGTGTCCAAGGGAATTGTCCTCGGCCACATTATTTCTGACAAAGGTATCCAAGTCGATAAATCGAAAATCGATATTATCTCCAACTTACCGGTACCCCGTACAGTTAAAGACATCCGATCTTTTCTGGGACACGCAGGATTCTATCGACGCTTTATCCAAATTTTAGTGCAATCTCCCGACCACTGTGCCAATGCCAACACCTAGTCAAAGATGCACCTTTCGAATGGTCAGAAAAATGTCAAATAGCTTTTGATGCACTAAAAGACCACCTTACCTCTACACCAATAATACAGGCACCCGACTGGGGTTTTCCATTTGAGTTAATGTGCGATGTTAGTGACTACGCCATTGGTGCAGTCCTAGGACAGAGGAAGGATGACAAGCCTTATGTTATATACTATGCCAGCCGAACACTCAACAAAGCTTAAATGAACTATACAACTACTGAAAAAGAGCTACTGGCAATAGTCTTTGCGCTGGACAAATTCAGGTCTTATCTGATAGGGTCTCCAATAGTCTTTTTTACAAACCACTCGGCCCTTAAGTACTTGTTATCTAAGAAAGACGCAAAACAGAGGCTTATCCGCTGGATACTCCAACTCCAGGAATTTGATATCACTATAAAGGATAAAAAAGGAGCAGAGAATGTGGTCGCCGACCATTTATCTTGGTTGACATTCGCAGACAACACTGAGCCGGTACCTATGAATGATGAATTCCCAGACGAACAACTAATGGCCGTCTCCAACTTTCCTTGGTACACGGATATAATCAATTATCTCGTTACAGGAGAGACCCCGAGCCATTGGTCAAATCAGGATAAGAAAAGATTCCTGTCCTTTGCACGCCATTTCTTTTTCGATGACCCATACTTATTCAAGTATTGTGCTGATCAGGTCATCAGGCGTTGCGTTCCGAACGAGGACATAACTATAATTTTGGCCTCCTGTCATTCTGAAACCTGCGGTGGCCATTTTTCTTCCCAAAAGACCGCACACAAAGTATTGCACAATGGCTTTTATTGGCCCACCGTGTTCAAAGATGCCTATGCTTTTTGTAAATCATGCCAGCGATGTCAAAAGCTTGGTACAATTTCAAAAAGGAATTCGATGCCTTTAACTCCCATCATCACAATTGAAATATTCGATTGCTGGGGCATCGACTTCATGGGCCCATTTCTTAAATCTAATAACTGTGAATATATACTCCTTGCTGTGGAATATATATCAAAATGGGTAGAAGCGATACCGACGAGACGCAATGACCATAAAACGGTGATGTCCTGTCTTAAAGAAAATATCCTATCATGTTTCGGAACCCCAAAAGCCCTGATAAGTGACCAAGGCAAACACTTTTGTAATAGGCCTTTGGAGTCACTACTCAAGAAATACGGGGTTAATCACAAGATTGCTCTAGCCTACCACCCGCAAATGAATGGGAAAGCAGAGTTGGCTAACCATGAAATCAAGCAAATCTTAGAGAAGACGGTTAGTTTCAACAGAAAAGACTGGGCCTATAAACTGACTGATGCTCTGTGGGCGTACCGTACTGCCTACAAGACAAATCTGGGAATATCTCCATATAGGCTAGTGTTTGGTAAGGCATGTCACCTCCCCGTTGAGATTGAGCATAAAGCAAATTGGGCAACACGCTCATTAAATTTCGACATTAAAGAGGGAGGACATCTCCAAAAACTGCAGTTGGCAGAACTGGAAGAAATCCGACGAGATGCATATGACAATGCCAAACTCCACAAGGAACGGTTGAAGGCTTGCCATGACCGAATGATTTTTCGAAAAATTTTCAAGCCTGGATAGAAAGTTTTATTATATGATTCACGCCTTCATCTCTTCCCAGGAAAACTCCAATCTCGGTGGACAGGACCTTTCACGGTCAAATTTGTCTTTCCACATGGGGCCATTGAGTTATTCAATCCTAAGAATGATGGAAGTTTCAAGGTCAATGGCCAAAGGGTGAAGCCATTCTTAGAAGATTTCCAACCGGAGGTCAAGCACATCCAACTGGATGAGCCCGACTATGCTTCCACCTAGAACACTCAAGTGCGTTTTATCAATGCTGTTGTACTGTCTTTTGCCGTTTCTTGTTTTGTTTTGTTCTTCTGTTTATTTATTCCTTTTTGAGTGTGATCTTGATCATAATCTGTTATTCAAATTTTTTTTCACGTGCAGGCTGTCCACCATGAGAGATGAGGATGTTCACTCGATAGGGTAATGGGATGATTCAGAATATCAGAACCCACCATGGACTGCTGATGAAATAGCATTTTGCTTATCTCCATATCAAAGGCCAGGTGCTAACGACATTGTTGACTTAACCCATGGATACAACCCTTTTGATCCTGCTCTCCTCCAAATTAACCCTTTCGAGCATATGGACCTTGCTAGAGAGGAAGGAGAACCTGAAGGGTATGCTGTTGGAGAGGTGGATGACGCACTGTTGGAACAATGGAAAATGACTCACTGTGGGAGCCATGGGAAGAAGAGGACTTACACGATGTGGTGCCCGAATGCCACAATACTTTTTTCACATTTGTTGATGATTTCCTGGTCATCCAAGTGGTTCCTTATATTTATGTCCATTTGAGCTATTTGTTGTTCAGTCTTCAGTGCCCTCTACCAGCTAATGCACCTGGGGATATCTGGCCAATAGTGAGGTTAAATTTGGGTCAAATTCCTTTCGTTTTCTTTTTGTTTTGCTTTATTTATCTCTTCCTGTTTGTTTTTCTATCAATCTAGTTAATTTATTTGCTTCATTTCCTTTTGTTTTCCCTTTGTCAGGAATATCACTATGAATCTACCATTCCCACCATTATACCTCCCACATCAACTCTTCCTTGGAGTTGGACCATACATAAGGTCCCCGGGAACTCCGCCGCAAGAGGAACATCCGATGCGCAATTATACTCCATTATCCTTGTCTCCATCCGGATCCCCTGTTGTCGGTGGAATCAATTCCTTAGCGAGTTTGGACTTGCTCGATGATATCCTCGCTGCTTTCCGCTTGTTCTGGGAAAGGGAATCCTCAAGTTTAGACTCTATATTTGAAGCTCCGGCAGAGAAGGAGGTTGTGGAAGATGGAATCTTTCTGCATGAAAAATAGTGTTTCACTCCAATTGTTTTATGTCATTTCATTTTTCTTTCATCAATTGGAGTGTATTCTTAGACAAAGTGTTGTTATTTTCAGCTTTATTTTAGTTTTTCTTTTTCAATAAGGTTTTAAATACCATGTGGGGGCAATAATATTGCAAGTGGATGCTATTATAAAGATATATTTATATAAAATTGTAATTTTCTACTATGAAGATGATGTTTTTGGCTTACATGTTCTGTCAGTGCACTGTTTTATCACTATTCTGTATGTCCAGAACAATGTCGGTTAGTTGGGGGTGTTTAATTTCTCAATACAGTCATATTGTAGAATTTCCATGTTCGGTCGATCGACAAACTCTCGATCGATCAAAATTCAAAATCCTTGAGTGCTTCAGAAGGCTCAATCGATTGAATATTCGATCGATCGAACATTCTCGATCGCTCGAGACCTGTATTTACACGAAGCATCGCTGAGACACTTCGTCAGTTCCTCTCTCCCTCAACCACTCTTGAACGATTGACGATAGTGGAACTCGGAGCAATTTCGTTCCTCCCACTATTCACACATCTCTTTGAGGCTCCTCATCATCACCATTATCCTCCTCCTCACCCTCTTTCCACGTATGACTCGAGGTAAAGACCACTTACTCCCCCTCTTGTCCTTTTCATGCAAAGTCTACTAGGGGTGCAACCTAGTGGTCTTTCAACACTTTTTGTTCTTTTTGTCTTGGTATTTTGCTTTTGCAGGCTCTTCCCGTTCGATCGAACACGGTTCGAGCGACCGAACCCTGAACTTTTTGATCGATTGAACAAAATGGCAATCGATTGAATCCTAAGCTTTTTGATCGATCGAACAAAGCTGCGATTGATTGAACTAATTCAGTAGCAGTTTTTGTGTTGTTTTTATTTCCCTGCTTTCATTTGTTTCTCCTTTTCAATTTTAGGTCGTGCATTATGAATCCCGCCACAGGCTATTTCCGGGAGAAATCATTTGACCTGTCTATCCCAGATCCGGTACCTGTTCATGGTTTTCGGAATCTTTTTGATCAGGGAATATACACGCGATTCTTCCGTCTCCGCAAGGTGATGATTGAGAGACCCTTGGAGTTGACTGGCTCTCTTCTCCTTGGTTCTTGGCCAGAATCAAGGACATTCAGCGTTGGTACGAGATCTGGACCCAGCCCAAACAGGTCAATGTTTTGTGGGTATGCGAGGTTTGCGCCACGATGATCAAGGACACGGCTGCACCATACACTTATCGATCTTTCTTCCGCGGCCGGGAGATGGTCATCAGTCCTGCCACCTTATCTACTACATTGGGAGTCCCCGAGGAGCTGGAGAGTGATTGTCCTCATCGTGTGGGTACTCCCGAAATCCCCTCAGCCACCATTGTCCGAGAGATCACAGGCGGTGCCGTTCAGTTCTGGAACGGCTCATCTCTTATCGAGGATCAGTTTTTGACTGATCAGTACCACATGCTCCACCTTGTACTCTGCAACTGTATTTTTTCGACCTCCTACCACGAGAAGTTAGCAGCTTGGTATGTGAGAGCACTCTTTTGTGTGGGGACAGGGAGACGGGTTTGCCTCCCACGTTTGTATATCAAGTTCATGGTGCAGCCTACACATTATATCTCAGCAAAGAAGCACCTGCAAGGCACGTGCGGCATCCACCGCCTGGTGACGTAGAGTGGTCTAGTCCCTCTTCCCACTGATGTCCTGCAGTCTTCCAAGAGTCAATTTAGGGAAATCGCCGCTCGCCGCTCCGATGCTCAGAAGAGGAAGCAAAAAGGAAAAGAAAAAGCTAAAGTAGGAGCGAAGCGGAGACGGGGAGGGACAGATACCGAGGACGTAGCTTCTGGGACGCCCACAGAGGCTGAGGAACGTGATTTTGATGAAGAGGGTGATCCGGTAGAGGAGGTTGCCCGATTTGAGCTGAGACAGCAGTCTCAGGCTCCCGCCCAGGGAGAGTCTTCTTCTGCGCCTCTCCCGTCTATTCATGCGTTATTATTAGAGGAGAGAGAGGCCCGGATTAGACTCGAGGGCAAGGTTGACCAGATGATGACTTTACTGGAGGCGATCCTGATCCAGATTGGCGTCGATCAGTCAGTCCATACAGCCGCTGCACCACACCCCACTGGTCCTTCTTCTTCAGCTCCTCCGGTTAATCCTTCCGCACCATCTACATCGGCAGCACCACCTATTACTGTTCCTCCTGTTTCTGTACTACCTATCGATCCATCCGCATCGACGACACCACTTTCTGCGGAGATACCCCTTCCACCTCCTCCTGTCATGGCTGATACATCCTTATCTACATTAGACGCCACGATTGCGAGTGATCCGGTGACAGCTATGACTATTGCTGAGGGTGGCGGTGGGGATCCTCCTGATGTATTCATTGAGATATTATCACATGTCGCCGATGATGGTTAGTTTCTCCTGGATCTGTATTTTTGGTTATTGGGTTATTTTGATATTTTGGACAGTATGGTTGTATTTGGTTATTTTTGGTTGGTTGTTGGTTATGCTTGTATACTGTTGGACTATTGTGGTTGGTTTGGATAGTGTGGTTGTTTTGGATAATATTGGTGGTGGGCTGAGTAGTTTGGATTTTAGTTTATATGATGTATTCTATCACTGTTCTGTTTATTCACTTTACTATATTTCCAGTGATTGGTTCTATTTTATGTTTGGATCTGATGCTTTATATTTTATATTTTATATCTTCTTGATCTTTGCTGCTTGGAGTTTGTATGTTCTCTGTACAGGTTGTTACATTTACGATTCTTACAATGACATATCAGGTGATATCTCTCTATTTTTTTTTTAAAATCGCCTACTGAGGACATTGCAATTTTCAGTTGGGGGTGGGATATAGACAGATAATCACCTGTGCGTGTTTTTACTTAGCAACCTGGATCACTCTATCTATTAAAAATAAAACTAATAAAAAATTTTCATACAATCTCCATTAAATTTCAAGCTATTGACCAGGTTTTCGAATTAAATTGGTAGAATAATTTTGAATACTCACTTCTATTTAGCTGTTATCGAGTAAGGACACAATCATTTTATTCTCATCCTTTTATGAATTAAGTTCACGCGTTTTTCTAGTTCTCTAGGATGAATGCATATGTTGACCATTCTTGTATCCAAATTATTTGCACGTATTAATAGCTATGCAGAAAACTCAAAATAAGAGTTAATACGACTTTTGTACTTTAAGGAATAGGTAGTGGAAACTAGTTACCTATAGTGAGCTTTTGAATCCAATCTTCAATTCTGAGGGAATTATAACCTTAAAACTTGAATTGTTTTTCTTGAATATGCCGATTAAATTCGTTGTCTAGTCTCTATTTCTTCATGTTGGCTGCTTAGTAGAGGAGAACGTTCAGGATTTACCAATTAAACTCAATGAACATTTAAGTGTTAAAAATTAAGAAGTTGAGAAAATGATTTAAGCCATCGTATTTGCTCCTTATCTTCTCCATATACCTATATCAACATCTCTGAATATGTGTTGTTCTTAACTCCACGCCTAATAAATGATGCTGAATCCGTTATGAAATTCTGAATTCCTATGTTCATACCTTGACCTCGATATACACCAATTGCACACCCAATGTGATTAAATTGTTGAAGTATGAGGAGGGAATAGTGGTGACCAGGTTTTGTTTAAAAAAAATGAGAAAAGGAGAAGAAGTTAAAAAAAAAAAAAAAAAAAAAAGAAGAAAAAGAGAAAAGTGGTTGGAATTAAGTAAAGGAGAAATTATTAAACTAAATCACATGAAAATGTGCAAGTTCGTACCCTTTCATTTCTACCCTACTAAATAAAAATCGTCAAGTCAAAGTCTTAATGATTCTCACTAACTTAACTTAAATATGAAAGTGTAATTTGAGTTATCCACGGTATTTCGCTCCTCTAGTAAGTAGTATTCCTTTCATGAGGCTATACACTCTAAAATCTTCGTCTTTTATAGAGTCAAGTATGAAAGCATAATTATCCGAAAAATCATTCCTATCAAAGCTTTCATACCATGTGCGATCATTATTAGCCAAGTTTCTGTGAGATGTTCATTTTTGAGTGTAATAACTATGTGAGACTTGAGTTGAGGCTACAAGTTCTGAGAGTATGATAGTTTAAACAACTCTAAATAAAGTTCGATGTATAGCTATTAATTTCACACACACACGGATACATGGATGTGACGCATATGTTATTTTTATCTTGGTGACATGAGGAACATGTGCATTTCTTTCATGGTTTGAATGAGGATGATGTGTCTTGTAGAGCTAAATTGATAGTTGAATAGAATGGAATGTTTAAAAGTTATTCTTTATCTTTTTGAGCTTTACAATCAGAGAATTTTGTGGGTATATTCACTGCAAACCCTCACGAGACAACACTCGTCCACTAGGGGTAACTTAGGGGTTTAACGGCTTGTTGCATTTGCTAAATGCAACCGTGATTCCTGCGAAAGTGCGTTAGGGAGTTTTCTTTCGTGTTATTTTAATTTAGATAATCTGAATCTAGTTTTTTCTGTTATAGTATTAGTTTAGCTTGTTTTTATTTTCGCTCTATTGCTAGGGACTAGCAATTCGCTAGTTGGAGGTTGTGACAAGCGGGGGTATTTGTAAAATACAACTGCGCTTAAAGAAGAAAATGTATTGATTTAGTTTACAATTCCTCCATTTATCTGCAATTTGAATTACAATGCTAGTTTATGCACATATTGATTAAACTATGATAAGTTGTTTGTTTTAGCTGTAATTTGTGCAGACTACAGTTGCTGTGTGAAGAATTTAAAGATAACAATAAAAGGAAGTGTTGAATTCTAATGAAGACAATTGGAAGCAGAAATGCAGAGTTCGATAGATTGAAGATTGCTCGATCGATCGACAGTTCGATCGATCGAGAGAGTTCAAGCGCTCGAGGATTCAAAAGTTCAATCGATCGAATACTGTTCGATCGATCAAAGATGGCTTTTATCAGAATATATGCGCACGCAGCAGAGGAGATGTTTTAACCCTAAGCATTAGGTTTTTACTATATATACTGGTATTGTATACGTCCATAAGGACGCCCACTTTAGTTTTTAACAGTTTTACATAGAGAGGGAGTGTTCTACTTTGATTTTTGTAGGTTTGTTGATTGGATATTGAATTTGGTGGGAGTTTAAAGTTTATTAATAGCTTCTTCATTCCAGGTTTTGTTATATCAGTTTTGTTTGCATTCTTTTAGCAGCTTACATAGTTTAAATCTGAGTAGATCGTAGTTTTGCTTGTTTGTAGCGTTTAAATCATAGTTTCTCATTGATTGCATGTTTAAATCTCAACCAAACGCAACTTTAATGAGCACTTACATTAAGAATAAATCTGTGACACTCCAGACTATGTCTGAGTAGTTCCCGGGTTGGGAGATCACGATGAAACCGTGATCTCAAGCAGCTGCCATGCAGCAGAGTAATTTCTGTGTTCGATCGATCGGACCAAAGACATTGTCGATCAATCAAAGTCAGTTTGATCAATCGAGAGATGAAGATATTCGATCGATCGAAAGCGCGTCGACCGATCGAGAGTTCTGATTCTTGAGGACATTCTATGCAGTATTCCTAGACTTTCTATTTTACTGATTGTTATCAAATTGTCCCCAAATGCTCAGTTTGTCAAAACAGTCTGTGAACTTTAAGTCTTGAGGCATTTTTTTTCAATATATTTTGTAAACCACCCTCAATGCTAACACCATTGTAGGTGAGAGTCTTAACTATTATTTTAAACCGCCTTTGGGTATTTCAAACTCCATTGTGATGATATAGTCCCGGTCATGATAGGACTATAGATTCTTTATTTTAATAGAAATACGGAATACTGTAGAGAATGTACTCCATTGCACATCAACGTAATTGCATGGTAGATGGTCAGGTTGCGGTGGATTCGTGTAATCCCAACATTCCTTTTTAATTAAGAAAAATACATTTTAAATCATTGCTTTAGTTAATTAGTTAGTAATTAGTTAATCTAGTTTAATTGCTTCAGTTTTAGTAGTTGTTAAACTGTGGAACTTTATGTTCTACACCTTTTAAAAAAAAAAGAAATATTGAATTTTATTTTCTTGTTTGAGATTAATCAAAGTAATTAGTTTAACACATTCCCTGTGGGATAGACCTGGACTTCCAGTACTATATTATTTGCACGATTACCTACACTTGGGTATAGCACACAAGCGCACATAGAAAAATCTTCGTGTCAATGATGATGTACGAATTGAGATGACGAGTCGACAATGAACTACTGTGACTGTCATGGATCGAACTGACGGTTGGACTAACCGTGATTAAACGAAATGATGATGTACGAATTAAGATGACGAGTCGACAGTGAACTACTGTGACTGTCATGGATTGAACTGACGGTTGGACTAACCGTGATAAAAAGAAATGATGATGTACGAATTGAGATGACGAGTCAACAGTGAACTACTGTGACTGTCATGGATCGAACTGACGGTTGGACTAACCGTGATCAAAAGAAATGATGATATACGAATTGAGATGACCAGTCAACAGTGAACTACTGTGACTGTCATGGATTGAACTGACAGTTAGACTGACCGTGATCAAAAGAATGATGATGTACGAATGGAGATGACGAGTCGACAGTGAACTACGTTGACTGTCATGGATTGAACTGAAGGTTGGACTAACCATGATAAAAAAAAATGATGATGTACGAATTAAGATGACGAGTCAACAGTGAACTACTGTGACTGTCATGGATCGAACTGACGGTTGGACTAACCGTGATCAAAAGAAATGATGATATACGAATTGAGATGACCAGTCAACAGTGAACTACTGTGACTGTCATGGATTGAACTGACGGTTAGACTGACCGTGATCAAAAGAAATGATGATGTACGAATGGAGATGACGAATCGACAGTGAACTACTGTGGCTGTCATGGATTGAACTGACAGTTGGACTATCCGTGATCAAAAGAAATGATGATGTACGAATTGAGATGACGAGTCAACAGTGAACGAATGTGACTGTCATGGATTGAACTGATGGTTGGACTAACTATGATCAAAAGAAATGATGATGTACGAATGGAGATGACGAGTCGACAGTGAACTACTTTGACTGTCATTGATTTAACTGATGGTTGGACTAACCGTGATCAAAAGAAATGATGATGTACGAATTGAGATGATGAGTCAACTGTAAACTACTATGACTGTCATGGATCGAACTGACAATTGGACTAACCGTGATCAAAAGAAATGATGATGTACGAATTGAGATGACGAGTCGACAGTGAACTACTGTGACTGTCATGGATTAAACTGACGGTTGGACTAGCCATGATCAAAAGAAATGATGATGTACTAATGGAGATAACGAGTCGACAGTGAACTACTGTGACTGTCATGGATTGAACTGACGGTTGGACTAACCATGATCAAAAGAAATGATGATGTACGAATTGAGATGACGAGTCGACAGTGAACTACTATGACTGTCATGGATTGAACTGACGGTTGGACTAACCGTGATCAAAAGAAATAGTGATGTACGAATTGAGATGACGAGTCGACAGTGAACTACTGTGATTGTCAGGGATTGAACTGATGATGTACGAATGAGATGACGAATCGACAGTGAACTACCGTGACTGTCATGGATTGAATTGATGATGTACTAATCAAGATGACGAGTCGACAGTGAACTACTATGGCTGTCATGGATTGAATTGACGATGTACAAATCAAGATGTCGAGTCGACGGTGATCTACTGTGACTGTCACGGATTGAAGTAATGGTGTTTGGAATTTCTGCTTGTATCCACAGGTTTTATAATTGGTAATCACTTTAAACCCACACATTTGAGACCATTAGGACAAACGGACTTGACAACAACAACGATGACAAGGAAAATTGGATTGGTTTGTATGAACCTTGAACTCTGATACAATTTCGATTAGATTATTACTGACTCAACCAAACAAGGATTGACTTGACAGAAGTAACGACACGAAGTGCCCAAATTAGCATAATTCAATGTGTCTTTATCATAAGCGATGTACCGCTCATCTTTTATGTTCACTCCTCATCTTAATATGATAGCACTTTGCTGATAAATCTGGTTTTTGAAAATTCTTCCCTATTGATCTAATCAATTCTCTGCTTCTCCCAAGAAGTGCATGGAATTAGTGCCTTAGCTTTTAGAATAAAAGTTACTCTATTTAAAAAAATTTCAAAACAAGTTGGTGACATGAAAACTTCCCCTTGGTATAAAGAGATCGTGTTAGGCAAACGGAGTTTGCCCCTAGTTTGAGTTATAGGAAGTGGAATTCACAGGCAAACGAGGTGGGTGACTGAAGTTTGCCCCTAGTTTGGACAATGGTTTATTGGAGGTTTTGGGCAAATGAGGTAGGTGACCAAAGTTTTCCCCTTGTATTAAGGCTTGATAGTAAAATTTAGGCAATCGAGGCGGGTAGCCGAAGTTTGCCCCTAGTGTGGAAGGTGATTTCTGGCTTGAGGCAAGGACCGTGACTTTAATCTCTCAAATGTTCATAACTTTTGCCTAGGCACTAGTGAGGTGACATAGCGAGCTCTTTTCTCTCTTTTGTTATTGCTCACCTTGGATTTAGCTCTAATTTATGCCTAGGCGTCCTTTCAGATTTTCGACCTAGCGAGCCTTCCTTCTTTTCTTTTTGAAAGTCTGCCTACATACCCCCGAGTAGGGATCAGGTCCAACGTAGTTCGGGCCAAAGTTTTGATGAAAAGGGGATTGATTATGATGATTTCGACCGAACCAATGCGGTTGCCTAGTGGGAATCAGGTCGAGCGTAGCTCAAGGCAAGGTCTTCAAAGAAAGTTGGGTTATTTTTAGGTAGGTGGGATGACCGAACCGATGCGGTCGCCTACGTATCCCCGAGTGGGAATCAGGTCGAGCGTAGTTCGAGGCAAAGTCTTTTTGAAAAGGTTGAGGTATGAGGGTTTTTCAAACCAATCGTCAAAGAAATTCAGACTTGGGTTACTTATGGTAGCAGAGGAGGATTCAGTTTCCTTCTCCCTTTCTTTTCTTTTCTTTTCTTTTTCTTTTTCTTTTCTTTTTCTTTTTCTTTGTCTTCTTCTTTTTCTTTTGAGGATTGATCCTTTTCACTTTCGCCTAGCCAGTCAATTTTTCTTTTCACATAGTTGATTCACGTGAGATCTTCCGATCATAATCTCAAAATTCCAGAATGTGCACGTCAGCTCTCGGGATTTATTTGTGGTTGTTTCGAGCCTTTTGAAATGTGATCTAGGCACGTTCTTATGATGTACCTTGAAGCATACGATTCTCTCATTTATTTCATCAAAAATTTCTTTCATTTTCTCCATCATTTTGACTGGCTAAGGTCAGATCTTGGAAATCAATACCTTTTCAGCTCTAACTTTTGCCTAGGTGCCCTTTGGGTTTTCAACCTAGCGAGCTTTTCTTTTCTATTCTTTTTTTTTAAAGTGGAGATGAAACTCACTGAAATGTTTGGCTACCATCAAGGACTAAGTCTACACAAGTTCATATGGCTCTCAATTAGGTTGGGCCCAGGGCTTTGAAATGGTGGAAAAAGGGTGTTGGGCAAGCCCCAAGTCAGTTCCAAGAGAATCTTTAAAATTTTAAAGTAAGACTATTCAATTCTCGGCTCTTCATCGGTGTCAGCGCAAAATTGACTTTGACCTTTCAAATTATTTTTGTTTGTGTAAAAAAATTTTAGCACAGTAATATCCATGGTAATTTGAAAAGTGACATTTCAGTTCAGCGATTCATGCATCTATGACTAGGCACATTAGATTAAGCAAAAATGAGATTTCATTCCATTAGCAAGAGAGAGGGATTACATTACTCGACACAGACCCATAACTACTCGATGGTAGACAGACTCGACCATAAGACTAAACTTGAAATAGATTCAAAACGTAGGACAGACTCATCTTGGTCTCAAATGGAGTGTCTTTGTGACCCATTTATTATTAATATTTTTTTTTTCAGCAGAAGTTCCAAACACTATCAATTCACCGTGTAGCCTCAACAATCATTGGCCTTAGCAAAGGGGATCATTTGAACAGATAGGCCAAGGGCTTTAGGTTCGATAAAGCTGACACTTTGGTTGACACAGGTTTGGATGGGCGATGGCTCGATGATTTTTTGATCGAAGAGGTCCTGGATATCATGGCGAAGGCGCATGCAGCTGTCGGTGTCATGGCCTAGGCCTTGGTGGTAGGCACAAATTTTTGACAGGTCATAACTAGGCGGAGGGATGTCAGCACGAGGCTGAAGGAGTCGGAGGTGCCCCTTTTTGATGAGGTTATCAAGGATAACGGACAATGGCATACCTAGGTTGGTGAAGGTTCTTGGGTTGCGGGTTTTGTTAAAATTTGAGTTCAAGTGGGTCATTGGAGTGGCTCTTGGATTTGGATATGGACTAGGATTACCAAGGCTAAAGTGCGGGTTTGGATACAAGTAGAGACTTGGACGTGGAAATGGGCTTGGATAGATGGCATTGGGTAACCCATACTTCCCTTTATCGATGCTCTGCATCATCTTCTCAAATCGGCTTATCCTTAAACTTAGTTATTCAACAGTGGTTTGTAGTTTGCTCACTTTCTCCTCCAGAGCTTGGTAGGCCATTGGCGGGTTTATGATAGCCTGGGCTAGCCCACGATTGAGACAATGAATTTGGGAAGGTACAGAGGTGTCCTTACCCGGGGCTATGTTTTCTGCAAATAGAAGTAAAAGCCCGAATTAAGAGTGGCACGAAATACTTCTTATGGACTCCTAGTGTGGAGAGCTGATCAGAGTCTCAAAGAATTTATCGATGTGAATTGATGATGGTTGCAGTATGTATACGACTTCTATACAATGATTGAGATGGGTAAGGATGATGACATGTACGCGCTTGATGTGTAGAGACTGACATATGTGAGACTGACTAAATGTGCGTGCATATCGATTGACACGAATCGTGTATGCATATGAGACAAGCATGCGGATGCAAGCCCTAATCGATATGATGCCCCTACTTCTAACAGATAGCAGTTAAAAAAATAAGGTCCTAGCCATATAGAGTGTGCTAACCTTACTTTCTAGTATGATCACCAAGGGATAACAGGGATTTTCGGGATACTTCGGGAATTTTGGATAGAGTTTCTGGGAGAAACAGGGATTTGGAAGATTCGGAGAAATTTCTAGAAGTCATTTGAGTTTCTAGGAGAAATAGGGATTTCTGGTTGATGAGCTTCTAGGAAAAAATGGTATTTTGGGTATTTCTGAGAAATATGGATAAAGTTTCTAGGAGAAACAAGTATATCTGGGCATTTCTGGGTGATTTGGGCAGAGTTTTTGGGAGAAACAAGTACTATGGGTATTTCTGGGAAATTTGGATAGAGTTTCTTGGAGAAACAAGTATATCTGGGTATTTCTAGGTGATTTGGGCAGAGATGTTGGGATTTTTGGAGAATCTGGGAGATTTTGGCAGAGCTTTTGGGAAAACAGGTACTTTGGGTATTTTTAGGAGATTCGGATAGAGTTTCTGGGAGAAACTAGTATATCTGGGAAGATAGGACAGAGTTTCTAGGAGAAACTGGTATATCTGGGAAATTTTGGAGTTTTAGACAGAGTTTTTGGGAAAAACTGGTTAATATGGTTATATCTGGGATATCTGGACAGAGTTTCTGTTTCTGGGAGAAACTGGTTAATATGGTTATATCTGGGATATCTGGACAGAGTTTCTGGGAGAAACTGGTTAAGATGCTTATATCTGGGATATCTGGACAGAGTTTCTGGGAGAAACTGGTTAATATGGTTATATCTAGGATATCTAGACAGAGTTTCTGGAAGAAACTGGTTAATATGGTTATATCTGGGATATCTGGATAGAGTTTCTGGAAGAAACTAGTTAATATGGTGATAGTGATCATACTGTCTAGTAGGTTTTCATACTCGTCTGTCTTAGGACCAACAAGCAAGGTTTGCGGTGTATATTTTTGTGAGCATGGAGCAGACATCCTTGTCATGGTGCCTAGGCAGGTCAACTCAATGTGATCACATGTGAATGATTGCCTTGGGGATCATAAGAAAGAGGTTCTGCCTTATGTCACATAAGCATCTACACTGCGCAGGTAATCCCGTCAGGGCATACAGTAGTTATATCACATTGTCCTATCCGAAAAGATAAAGAAACAGTCCTATGAAAGGTTCAACAGGAATCTATATGCAAAGGCTGGGTTTAGTCAAAGAGGGTCCGTTGACGAGAGTTTCAATATACTGTTAGGGAGACAATACAGAGGTTTTTACTCTTTTTGATATACCTTGGAAGGTACAGTATCAACGGTGACTTGTGCCCTGGCACAGCAAGACCTGAACAATGTCAGCGCCGCGTTTCAGACACAGTCGGAGGGTGAAAATACAGGAGTGCAATGCGGTGAACAAGACACAGTAAAAAGATGATTTTAAGGATGCTTCTTATGAGTCAAACCTCTATATTATTTTGGTTTTGAAAATAAAAATCCCCAGCAGAGTCGCCAGATTGTGGACACGCAGAATTCTACTTCTTTTGCTTGTTTTTGTTTTGAAATTTGATTTTGAAAAGAGAGAGAGAAAAGATCCGTTGAAAACAGATACAGAGTCGCCACTTGGTCTTTAAGGAACTAAGAAACCTAATTTTGACTCACCCAAATGGATAAAGGGCACCGGCCCTTCATAACCAAAGAACTTGGTTCGGGGTTTTGGTATGAGAGAGGAAGGAGCCTTTGTCGCGACTAAAACACCCTCAACTCGCCTCGTCTTTCGACGGGCCTCAATTAGCATCAAAATAATCATCTTATACCATGTATGGTTCGACAATTAATACTATGATAGTATATTACATCACATAAGAAAATTTAAAATGAAAGACCGAAAGATAAGATATCATTCATAAGATGTAAGTCAAATATCATACAATGTAACTTGAAAGATCACACAAATAAACCTAGGAAAAATCGTCTAATCATATATTAAATAGTCAAGACTTCCTAATCTAAAGGGGGACATGAATTGTTATTGAAATAGATAATCCAAGAAATCAAAATACGCTTAGCAAGCTATTATGATGCATGTTAATCTTTGAGAAAAGAAGATCTCTCAATCCCCGGGATGGATGAGAAAGGAGGATTAGATCGAGGGGAAGCATGAACGTGTGATCATGATCATTCCTTATAATCTTCTTAAATTATGACTTACAAAAGCCTTAAATCTTTGCATGGATGCAATGTATGTATCTAGAATGTGCCAAGGTTGTAGTGCGCTTTGTGTTCATGGATTCCTAGAATGACTTAGAAGTCTAGAATGTGTATGAATGAATGAATGAAATCATCATGGGATATGTACAAATTTAGTATGAACTAATTCCTAAGACATGAGATAATTTAAAGTGCATGTAAGCATCAAATCAAAGGGGGGGAAGTAAAAGTGTGCTTGCTGTGAATAGTGGACAGAACAATAACATGATCTTTTGGAAATTGAAAAGAGGGGTTAGGAATGTTTTCAATGCATGATTTTTTATGGAGGTCTTACTTTTTATTGTCTAGAACACAACCCAGAACGTCAATCGTTAATAACTATTACATATTCAGAGAAATCATATAAATAATAGAGGTCACTCAAAAACAGAGTCCGTACTGTCGACTGAAATGTTGAAAACTCTTAGAAAATGAAAACAAAAGATCTAGAGGCCCATTTTATACATAATTTTCCCTAAGACATATAAGTTAAAGGGAAAAATAAGTTCAGGCCACACATATTGGAAAAATGTTCATTAAAACAAGTTGAAAGTAGACCAAGCTGCTGTGATAGCAAAAACAGAATATCTGGAGGGAGTGTTTGGGTCCAAATGGACCATTTTCAAGTAATTTCAAGTCAAACCAAAAATCATGGGTGTTCTCTAATGAGTTAGGAAGACTTTCCAAGTGGTCTTGCATCCATACATTGAGTATTGAGTTCTAGAGAAATCTTTGAACTCAGATCACTCACTGTTTTGACTCACTGTTTTGAAGATTTTGGAGAAAACTAGAGATTTCTTTCTTGAGATCAAAATGAGGGGTTTTAAGAGGGGTTTTGAAATAGAGGTTTTGAAAGTATTTTTTCAACATCAAATAGAGATTATAACCTCTTCGGATATCAACATCAAACTCATCATCAAGAACCCCCAATATTATTGGAGAGATTCATTTTTATTTTGAACATAACTTCAAGGATACCTTGGAGGTATTGAAGTTATAATCATCATCTATTAAACATGTTTTTGAGGTCAAGAGCTACTATCCATAAGGATTCACTCACCTCAAACTTCATGTCATTATTTAGATGATGAAGAACAAGTAAGTAAATAAAGAAAAATAAAAAGAAATGAGGTTAGGAAGAGATAAACATAATATGAACAAGAAAGTAAATAACAATCAATGGATGATAACCAAATGTGATTTTGGACTTGTAGCTTGGTGTTTCACTCATAGATATTGACATTTGGACATGGAAGTAGCTTCCTAACTCATAAATGCTTAGAGAAATGGGGGTTGGGTGTATTGATGATGAAATGTATAGAAGAATGGTGGAGGAAAACAAGATTTGAACTCACTTTCTATAGAAATATAGTCGGAGGAAGCTCCTTTCTCACTTCTAAATCTATCTCTATCTCTCTTTCTCTCTACAACTTCTATGGACTTTTTACTTGGCCCCCCCAAAATGAAGAGCGATGGGGGGTTTATACAGGCTAATTTGGGCTGGTTTTGGGATTTAGAAAGTGCTCCCATTGGTCCCAAATATCTGTGAACATCAAACTACATCGTTTTGGTTTTTAATTAATCAAATTGGACCCCCAATCAAAATTATAAAAATGGACTGTTCTGGGGGAGAGTGCCGCGGCGGCACTGCTCCTCCTTCGTCCAGAAAATGTTGTTTAGGCCCCCAGAGGTTCCGGTATTCGCGAAAAGGCCCTATTTTGTCCGAAATTCACAGAAAATGCATACGAACTCCAAATTGAGGTTGTGATATACCGTTGGAAAGGTAATTGAGTCTACTTTACATAAAAACTAATTTGGGGATAGGTCAATTTGAAAAGTTTTGCGGTATTTGCCATAAAAGCCGATTTGATCGCCTTTTTCGCCTTCAGAAATTCATAATAAACTCGTTTTAAATCCAAAAATTATGTGCAATATAACGTTAGAAATCTATTGACCTCTAGTATCCACAAAAAATATTTGGAAATTGTTACGGTGCTCCGGTTCTAAAGTCAAATTTTGGTCAAACTGGTCAAACCTGGGATTCTCGGGAAGTTCTGGAAACCTCTGGGAGCTCCCAAGAGCTTACTTTTTCGCTCGATTTTCTTTTAAAACTCATTTTAATACTTTCCACATAATCTAAAGTGTTCTCGACAAATTTGGATGATTTTGGTCAAACTTGGTCAAACCTTGGTCAAACCTAGTCAAACCGTGGTCAAACTGGTCAACGAGGACTTTCTGGGAACTTCTGGGTCTTTCGGGGGTCTCTGGGAGCTGACGATTTCATCTGATTTTACTTAAAAACTCATTTTCTTACTTTTCTTACAACATAGCATGTTTCCAGAACTTTTGGTCCAAATTTGGGAGTTTTTGGGCTTTCAGGGGCATTTTGGTCATTCTGAGCATTTTGAGAAATAGAACCAACTTCCAGGAGTCCTTTTGAGTATTTTTCGATCATTGTGAACCACCAAGCTATGGGTCCCCTAAATCTGATAGCCGACAAAATGGGGTGTCTACAGGACCCCCAGATCAGACAAGGATGAATGTTATCATTCTAGCGGAGCCAGGCTTTAATACTAATGAGCAGCAACATTTGGAAGGTACGCTTGTACTCTTTCATAGTCCAGTTAAAGTTTTATTTGATACTGGAGCCACAAGTTGTTTTATTGATGTTAAGATTATATGTCAGTTGGGTTTAGAACCCCAGACACTTGAGCCAGTACTTAATGTTGTGTCACCATTGGGAGTTACTGTTAAGCTGGGTAAAGTATGTAAAGATTGCCCATTGACCTTGGGAGATAGGAATCTTCCAGAAGACTTAGTAGTTCTATCAATCTTAGAATTTGACATTATCCTAGGGATGGATTGGTTGACTAAGTGCTACGCCAACCTGGATTACCCTATAAAGACGATTGTATTTCCGATACAAGGAAGACCGACGATCAGATTTCAGTGTCAGACGACGAGCAACATGTTCTTGACAAGTGGTTTAGCTATGATTAGTAGTAACAGTACGGAGCTCACGATGAATTAGATTCCTACTATATAAGACTTTTAGGATGTATTATAGGATATTAAAGTACTTCTACTGAAAATAGAAATATACTTTTGCGTGGAATTAGTACCTGGTTCGTTACTGATATCGAAGACTTCATATAGGATGGCACTAACTGAGATGTTGGAACTGAATAAACAAGTTCAGGAACTTGAAGATTTAGGATTACTCGCCTAAGTATATCACCTTGGGGAGCACCAGTCCTCTTTGTGAAGAAGAAGGATGAAACACTTCGACTCTATATAGACTATAGGGAGTTGAACAAGGTTATGATCAAAAATAGATATCCACTTCCTCGGATTGACGACCTATTCGACTAGTTACAACGATGAAGGATTTTTTCTATGATCGATCTACAATCCGAATATCATCAACTTGTAGTTCGGCCAGAGGATGTATCAAAGACTGCGTTCAGAACAAGATACGGACATTACGAATTCTAGTTATGCCATTTGTTTTGACAAATGCGCCAGTAGTATTCATGGACTTAATGAATAAAGTATTCAGACCATATCTGGATCAATTAATTATTGTATTCATCGATGACATACTGATCTACTCAAAGACAGAGGAAGACCAAAAGGAACATTTACAGATTGCCTTACAGATGCTTCGAGATAACAAGTTGTATGCTAAGTTCAGTAAGTATAAATTTTGGCTAGAAGAGGTTAAATTCTTAGGGCATGTTAAATCTCAAGATGGTATCTCTGTGGACTCATCTAAGATTGATGTAGTCTTAAGTTGGAATAGACTAGCCAATGCGACGGAAGTCAGAAGTTTTCTCTGCTTAGCAGGATATTACTGAAGATTTGTAGAAGGATTTTCTAAGATAGCAGGGCCATTGACGAATTTGACGAAAAGGAGATAAAGTATGACTGGACAAACAAGTATGAGAGTGCATTTTAGTTGTTAAAGGAAAGATTGACTTCTGCACCAATACTCGCGATATCTAAGAGTGGAGAACGGTATGTGATCTACAGTGATGCATCGCACTAAGAACTTGGATGTGTACTTATGCAAGACGAGAATGTCATTGCATACGGATCAAGACAATTGAAGGTGCATGAGAAGAATTACCCTATGCATGATCTATGGAGAGAAGTTTGATCTATTTTCGGATCATAAAAGCTTGAAATATTTGTTCTCTCAGAAGTAGTTGAACATGGAACAATAAAGATGGATGGAGTTCCTCAAGAATTACAACTTTTCATTACAATACCATCTAGGCAAAGCAAAGCAAACCTCGACTAGTGATCGCTTCATTATTAATTCGAGAATGGAAATCATTAGAAGTTTTAGCTGAAGTCAAACTTTAGCCAGTAGAAGCAATGGAAGGACATCATTTTGGGTGTCTTATGGTACAACCGACTTTGATCAACCGTATCATAGCAGCCCAACAGACAACAAAAGATTTGAAGTTATGGTTTGCCAAGATGTCAGCCAAGGAATCGGAAGTTTGGAATATTAGTATAGATGGAACCTTACAATGTAAAGGTATACTCTGTATACCTGACGAAGAAAATCTCCGGAAAGAAATATTGGGTGAAGCACATAAGTCACGGATGACTATTCATCTGGGAGGTACGAAGATGCACAAGGATCTAAAGAGAAACTTCTGGTGGGAAGGAAAGAAGAGAGAAATAGCTGAGTATGTATCTTAGTATCTTATTTGTATGCAAGTAAAGGCAGAACATCAGAAACCACCTGGATTACTGCAACCATTACCGATTCCTCAATGGAAATGGGAACACATCACTATGGATTTCGTGGTAGGATTGCCGAAGTCACAGCAAAACCATGATGCTATTTGGGTAATCGTGGATTGACATTCAAAGATGGTACATTTTATCGCCTATAGTATGATGTATTCAGTGGAACATTTGAGCTGCATGTATCTACAACATGTAGTACGGTTACACGGAGTACCCGTGTTTATCGTTTCAGATCGAGATATGCGTGTTACCATAGAATTTTGGAAGAGTCTCCAAACAACGATGGGAACAATACTGAACTTGAGTTCAACTTTTCATCCGCAGACTTATGGATGGACTGAATGAGTCAATCAAGTGATGAAAGATATGTCACGCACCTGCCGTTGATTGAGTTTGCAGACAACAACAATTATTATTCAAGTATAGGAATGGCGCCATTTGAAGCCTTGTATGGAAGACCTTGCCGATCGCCAGTGTGTTGGGCCGATGTCGGAGATATCAACTTCTTGGGCAAGAGATGGTATGAGAGACCATTGAGAAGATTAAGATTGTATGTGAGAAGATGAAAATAGCTCAGACCCGACACAAGAATTATTCTAACAAGCAACATAAAGACTTAGAGTTTGCCGTTGGAGATCATGTTCACATATTGGAGGCGTTGTCAGATTTGGCCAGAAGAGAGACAAGCTATCACCGCGATTTATCAAACCATTTGAGATTCTAGAACTTGTTGGGAAAGTTACTTATCGCCTAGCGTTGCCACCGACGATGTTAGGAGTGCACAACTTGTTACACATTAGTATGCTGAGGAAGTGTGCTCATAACCTAGCGCACGAGATCAACTTTGAGGATATTAAAGTTAACGACAACATTATGTTTAAAAAAGGACCAGTACGGATTCCAGATCGTGGGATCAACAAGCTCAGGAACAAGGAGATTCTGTTAGTAAAATTCAGTGGAAGCATCATGATGAAGGAGAAGCATCGTGGGAGCTAGAGTCAGAGATGCGAGAGAAGTTTCCATTTTTGTTTTAACTCTGTATGCTTCTGATTTCAAGGATGAAATCTTTTGTTGAGTGGTGGATGATGTAATACCCCGTATTTTCAATAAGTATTTATGCACAGAGATTTTATATACTTCCCTTGATCCTTCTTGAAATTTTACCTTCGATCGATCGAGGCTCTTTCGAGCAATCGAGCATTCCCAAAGTTTAAGCGATCGAGCATTGTTCAATCGATTGAAACCCTACTGACCTGAATTTATGACGTGGTCCCAACTTCAATTGATCAAACTTTCTTCAATTGATCAAACCTGACCGATCGAACTACCTTCGATCGATCGGACATGTAATCATTAGAATTCCCAGGTTTCACGCAAACAATGCCACTTTCCCATCCCTCCCCTCCATATTTACAACTTATTTGTGTGTGTGTGTGTGTGTGTGTGTGAAGTTCAGAACACTGAAGAGTTTGAGAGAGAGTGTGTGTGCATATCGCATTTTTCTTACCCACAGCTTTTCTTTGAAAATCTTTTTCAATTTAAAACACAAAACAATGAGTTGCCACTTAATTTTTTTAAAAAGAAAAATTAAGAAACCATTTCAAAAGGAAATTGATCTTTTGCGAAACCAAAGATTAGCTAGGTCCGGGGATTATGGAATGAGAAGGGAAGGAGTCCATCGGACTAAAACTCCCCTTCTCATCCTATCTCGCGATAGGCCTCTACTTAATATCCTTTTTAATCGAATTATTAATCTAATCATGCCCTCAATTAATACATGTATACATATACATTACGCAAGCATGTTGGAAATGCTGTAAAATTGCTAACGACAAAATATCATTCATAAGCCACGTAATTCAAGTAGCAAGCAACATGATAAGCAATAGAGAACTAGAAAACATACCTGGGATCCGGCCGCGAATATTAAATGTCAATGCATGCAAGAACAAAATAAAACCTAAGAAAAGGTCTCTAATTCATACATACACATAAGGCAAAACCTAGTCTAAGATGTCGCACATGGAGTCGAACAATCAATAAAATCAAAGAAATGAATTAAACTAGAGGAGGATTGAGAAATTGTACCTCAAACGCGCTAAAAAACAAAGAGTTAGTCCACATGCTTTAAACAAGATATAATATCAAAAAAAAGATAATTAATCCTAAGTCTATAGCTTAAATCTATCAAATGGAAGGGAATTGAACAAAACTGTGAATTCCTTTTAATTAGTTGGAACCATATCATCTCTATAGATATGCAAGTCTCAACTAGGAGCCAACACAATGTCCATATAAAGATGCCATAGCCCTAACATGATCATAAGGAACCCTAAGTAATGTTCAATTAGATACAACTTAGACAAGAGATAAGTCCTACTTATCAATATTAACATGTATGAATGAATGCATGAACATGTATAAGGACAAGCTATGAATTATTCACTAACTTGGACCACTTAGCCTCTAGATTTAAACTAAATTATTATTATTCAAGACATGATTTGGGTCCTAAGGAATTAGGAGACCATCTAAGTTAAAATAAATAAGATTAGACGAAAACAGTAACAGTTTTTCCCAAATTACAGAGAGCAGACCAGGTTTTGAAAAGTAAAAAAACCATACTTCCAACGGTTGGATCTTAATGATTTTTGGATATGTTATGCCTCTATGAGTCTAGTTTTTAACCCAAAAAAGAAAGCAAAGTTTCAACGGTTGGATCTCCGGGAATGGGACAAAAACCAGACATCACTCAGCATTCTACAACCCTCTATCCAGGTTCTTGCACGATTTAGTCAAAAAAATCAGAAATGCTTTGTTCTTTTTAGGGTAGCTTCCTAATACATTATCCTACTTAGAAAAAATTATTTTGGGTACCAAGTGCTAGGTTAAGGTTCTGATTTGCTTGTTTCAAAAGAGTGTTACTGTTCTGAAACTCTGGACAGATTATGGTTGCTTCACAAAACCATTGATCAAACCACCCAAAACATGAAACTACCTTAAACTAAAAATTACAGTGGTAGAACTTTGAGTTATAAACACTTTCCCGTTGGTTTCATTCCATGCCAACGGTTAGATGTTCATCTAAAAATCCTTGATCGAAAATAGATTGTGAGCTCAATGCTCATTAAGTTAATTCATTTTACTCCTATTAACTTTAGACAAATAAGCCATGGGATTAGGCTTGTCTAAAGCTAATTCTCCTACCTTTTGATGGTCATTGGAGACTAAATATGCTTATGTTTGTAAATTTCAAAAAAGTATAGAAAAACTTTATGAAACTTAATCATAACAAACTTCAAACCATGAAGATAGGTTTAAGTCCATTATGTTAAACATTCTAGTATCAATCTTAGTCCCCTTATGAATCATAAGATTACAAGGATATTAAGGGATTTTAAACCAAGAGATTCAAGTAAGACATTGAAGGTCTTATGATTCTAAGGGATGAATTTAAAGAAAACAAGAAAAGGAAACTAAAGAAACTCAATGTACATTACATTAAATTTACACAAAGGATAATTATGCTAGAGTTTACCTCCAAAGTATCCTCAACTTGGTGATTTTGGAGGACTTCCAAAGACTAATCAAGCTCTTCTACACTAATTCACACAACTTTTCTCTTAAACTATTCTAAACTCACTCCTAATTATGAAAATTAAGGCAAGAATAACACTTATACAACCTATAGATTCAAAGAAAAAATCTCCCTTGTAAGTGAATATTCATCCTCTATTTATAGACAATTTTAAAGGGGTATTTCAGTTATTTCAGGACTGAAAACCCTAATTCAGTCGACGTTTTTATAGTACAAAACGTGTTGTATACCAACTGTCATTTGCAAAAATGCGTCATTCACTGGAGTTGACTGCGGCATTCAGTGAATGCCGCATCGACATTCAGTGAATGCCGGCGCGACATTCACTGACTGCCGAAACGGCATTCACTGAATGCCGCAGACAACTCCAGGGATTGCCGTTTTTTTAGTGAAATTCATAATTTTTACGGCACTTGATGAAATTCGCGGTAATCACCGAATGCCGTCCGGCAGTCCAGAGACTGCTGCAACGGCACCCCGTGACTGCCGCGGAAAGGCTCGAGTGCCGCTCTGCTTATTCTTTTCCTTTTCCTTCCTTTTTTTCTTTTTGTTTTGGGTTGGGGAGTCTTTCGAAGAGCTTGAATCATCTTTGGAAGTCCTAGATAAGTTTGGACATTGTCATCATCGGATGTGGAGGTAACACTCTCCTTAATTCGACGTTTGGTCAAAATCGGGATGTCTACACTGTGTGTGTGCTTGTGTGTTAGTATATACATACACATACATCTATATATACTCACACTTATATATATACTCATAGCTGGGAGAAGGAGAGAAGCAGAAGCAGGAGAAGAAGAAGAAGAACAAAAGAGAAGGAGACAGAGAGAGACAGCGAGACAGAGGAGGAGAGAAAGGCCGCCATTAAAGCTTCCAAGCTTGAACATGCCAAACGCACCCTTAGCAACTTTTGGTGAGTTCCAAATTCACTCGGTAGCTTAGTTATGATGCTTTATGAATTCTGGACATATTAATAAGGACCCAAACACACCCTACCAAATTCTGCACGTTTACTATAGAATCTGGAGAAGACATCGTTCGACCGATCGAACTACGTTCAATCGATCAAACCACCCTGAGTCTCAATCAATTGAGGATACTTAAATCGATCGAGATTACCTTCGCTTTGATCGATCGAGAATACTTCAATTGATCTAACCATACTTTCGTCAAGCGATTGAGATGACTTCAATCGATTGAACCTAGCACAACATGGATATGTTCCCTAAGTTTTTAATTCATAATGTGTAGTTGTTCAATCGTTGTTTCATGTTTCTATTATGCGATATTATGGATTACGGAGGTAATGAGATGCGATAATGAGACTGAGATAATATGGTGAGTAGCATAGTCAGGTTTGGAACGTTAGTAGTAATGCGCCGCGAAAATAAGTTAAGTTGGAGATAGTAACGATGAGTAGCATTGGATTACTGGGGATTGAGTCAGTGAGATATTAGTATATTTTGAGGTAGTAGGAGTCGAGCTGATGATTCGCTCAGGTTGAATTCGATAAGTGAGTCAGAAGGATTTGACCAGAATTGTGGAAGCTATGGGTGCACAGAACTCGCAAGGGTTCTTAAAAGTGATGAATAGTAGGAGTTCTTAAAAGCGGTGAACAAGAGTAGTTGTGGCACGCCCATGGTTTATATTTACCAGAGCTATGCATGTATCGTATTCGCAAGTGTTCTTAAAAGCGGTGAATAGTAAGAGTTCTTAAAAGCTGTGAACAAGAGTACATGGGTACATCTATAGACCAGTCGTTATATGAGAACGATGTATGGTTGGTCACAAGAGTTCTTAAAAGTGGTATAGTGGTGAACAAGAGCACTGATATGTTGTGATGATATAATCAGTTCAAGGTAGTCAGTCAGGACTTGGTATAATCAGTTTTGGGGTTGATAGATAATGAGAATCGGTTAATAATGAGTCTGAATGAAAGAACAAGATATTATTTAGTACCACTGTTATATATTGTTCATAACCAGTAATTGCGTTATTTCTATGAGACTGTGTTAGTTAGTTCTCACTCAGCTTTCAGTAAGCTGACGGCCTTTATTGCCTGAACATTCCCCGTCCAAACTACCTTGTCCCTAACGATGCAGGTATTCGAGCTTACGATGATGGATTCTACCCGGAGTTGGATTATCCAGAGGGTGGCCCCACGGATGTCGGTTATACGGGAGAAGAGTATTATGCTGACGACTACCCTTACGCCAGCTGAAGATCAGAAGATAGCTATAATTAGATATTTCTGCTAGGCTCTGTTTTGTTTTAGTTAACGGGTACTTGGGCATATGTTGTCTCTAGACCTGTTGTGATCCTTTGGACCACACTCTGATGTTTGTAATAGTGATATTGTTATTTTATTACCGTTGTTTACTATTCCTGTTTATCTTTTGGACTAGTATTGTGTGGTGTGGATAATTAGTGACTTTGACCCGTCATTTCCTATGGACCTAAAAAAAAAGAATTTTTTTTTTCTCTACTTTTACTGCTCTGGGGTGTGACATCATCGAACTTGGAGGTAATACTCCCCTGAATTCGACGTTTGGTCAAAATTGGGGTGTCTACAACAGGCAGCAGCACTTAGTGAGTTGTTTGTGGTACTCACTAAGTGCCAGTGCAACACTTAATCAATGTTGGCATGTGATGTTGTCAAAATCAAGATATAAAAAGTGTACTTTATTTTTCTAAAGATTTGTAGTAGTGAAAGTAATGGTCGAACCCACAGAGATTGAAATACTAAAACACTTTAATTTTAAAACCTAAATTCAATTAATTAAGAAAAACAGATTTTGATTTTATTTTATTTAAACTAAGAAAAAATAAAAGTAAGTCTAAATTACGAAAGCAATTAAAGTTGTTTTAAAGATATTTGAAGGGAACCTAGGATTGCAAATCCACCACTAGCTTCATAATAAGGGTATTTATGAATTACTTTAGCTTATTAAATTGGATGATAATGGGAAATTGTAGCTACAAGCCCAATTCCTCCGTCAAGAAAATAACTATGGTTTAAGCACCAACATAATCCATCTTCGGTTAGCACGAATTATCCCACACTAAACTAGGGTTGTGGTATAATCCATCTAATCTAGGCATGGACTATTCGGATACTTGATAGCACAATTCAATTTAAGCACCATTACATGTAAATAATCTAAACAAGCACAGCAAGCATAGATCATTGAGCACATCACAGTCAAAATAGATCTAAGACAAGAACAAACTTTGAAAGTAATGATTTAATTCGTAGAAGCACGATTTATTTATAAAAATCCTCGGAACATGTAACTGTCATCCATACATAATAAAACTAAAATAAAAACATAAAATACATCCTATTACTTGGCTAGGGTTTCATTGAAACCCTAGATCTAAGATCTAGCTGTCCATGGAAGTGATGGATGGCAAGTAGTTGATGGAGGAGACCATGGGAATCCTTGGTCTTCTTCTTCTTCTCCTTGCTTTCCTCCCTTCAATGGCTGAAAGTATGGTTGTATATTGTATGTATAATATTTTCCAACCCCTTTAATTGAAGTAAAATAGGGTATATATAGATTTACAACAAGTTTTGGGAAGCTTTCCTAACCCGAATTGCACTAAAACTGCTATATTTTGCAATCTGGACGTAATTAGGCAGTTTCTTTCGCGTAGGAATCATCAGTATACTGAAATACGCAAGTTCCATTTTTACACATGTCGCGCGAGTGGACCGCGCGAGCGCGATGTTGGGAAGTCGCGTGAGCGACATTCTGGATTTCTGCGCGAGCGGGTCGGGCGCGCAATGTGGATTTTTCAGCTTCTTTTTGCTTGCTTTTTCACCATGTTTAGCTTGGTTTACTTGATTTCTTCCAAAACCTGTCAGAAAATAGAAAATAAAGTAAAAATATACAAAGACATGATAAAAAGGTACTAACAAATGCAAGTTAAGGCATATAATTAGGATCTGTTCTCTCCCGATCACACCCCCAAACCTACATTTTGCTAGTCCTCGAGCAAAACTAAAATAAAAATAAAACTTCTAATAAAAATCTATTCCATTTTCGCATGGATCGCGATTGCATGACCCGCTCGCGCGATGTGGATTTTTTAGCTTCTTTTTGCTTGCTTTTTTACTATGTTTAGCCTGGTTTACTTGATTTCTTCCAAAACCTGTCAGAAAATAGAAAATAAAGTAAAAATATACAAAAACAGGATAAAAATGTACTAACAAACGCAAGTTAAGGCATATAATTAGGATCTGTTCTCTCCCGATCACACCCCCGAACCTACATTTTGCTAGTCCTCGAGCAAAACTAAAATAAAAATAAAACTTCTAATAAAAATCTATTCCATTTTCGCATGGATCGCGATTGCATTTAGCATATGCAACAAGCCTTTTAAACCCCTAGGTGTCCCTAGTCGGACGAGTGAAGTCTCGTGAGGGTTCTCATCAACAAGTCACCCACAACTATCTTTATTAACTTGTAAATTTAAAAACTTTTATTAAAAACAAAAACTAATAGTCAACACTCCTTATTATAAACCAATGATTTGAAATAGAATAACGAACATAAAGAAACATAATGAAACATCCACCTAAATCATGAAAAACAATCCCAAGCACATGCATCGTATAAATCAATAGAGTTCCTCATATAATTGCACGTGTGTGATATGGTAGTCAAACAAACACGCACATGTCATGAACTTGGAATATACTTCGGATAACCAATTAACTATGTCTCGACTACGAATCTCACAATGTCAATTACACTTTAAAATGAAACACTCAGAAATAGGTGTAATTTTTCTAAAATATATGAGTAAAGGAAATATGTTTTCAAAACGAGAAATGCTCACATATGACTCGAAAAGGACGCATGACATGAAAGAACAGTAGTCTCATGGATAGGACGCCAATAGTCAACAAAAATTAATCATTACCATGTTTTAATCCCCCTCCCATCATTTTCATATCCAAACCATGTTTCCTAGTATCAAATAGGACTTTTCAAAGGTTGTAATGTGGCTCAGACAGTGGAAAATGATACAAAGAATTTGTTAAGTAGTTTTAGAATGGCATTGTAAGGCATGTTCGATTTCTTTCATTCATCTATTCTACCAAATTTCATCTTCTCATTCTCTTCTTTTCATTCCTTTCAATTTTTTCTCCTTCTGTTTCTTTTTCTTTTTTTTTTTTTCAACCTTATTCTTTTTTTTCTTCATTGCTTTTTTTTTTATTCTTTTCCTCTTCATTGCTTTTGAAACAAATATTCATTGAATACCAAGGCAACCACCCCAAACATCATCTTATCTTCTTCTTCTTCTCAATCACACATCGCCTTAACACCACTAAAAGTTTATCAATCTTTCAGGGGTGAACTCCAAGTTGGCCAAATTGGAGCAAAAACATGATAATGGTAATTAAAGAGAAATGGCATTTTAACGGCTCAAGGGGCGAACTAAGGACATTTTATCATTTATCGGTCGGCAGTAAACAAAGAAGGGCCTAAGATTATTTCCTAGGGTTATATGATTCTTCAACATTTACGACGGAAGATTATTTAGCATGGTAACAAATATTTTAACTTGACTATCAACCAAAACAAGAATAATGAGACTAAACAACAAGTTAATGCGCTATTTCAAGTGAAATTCGACAAACAAAAAATGTATTTATAACCCTCTAAAAAGAAAAGATAGGCTCAAAAGCTCACCGGATTTAGTCTTCACCATGTGTTATCTAGAAATCCGAATCATATTATAATTCACATCAGACATGTATTCACGTGACTACGTGCAGTGCATAGGTTTGTGTGCAGATTTATGATATAAAACTACGATTCAAACGATACATGACCTAAAACCTCTCAACATGACTTCAGCAACTATTTAATCACATCTTCTCTTGTTTACTATTCTATAACAATCATAGTTACATAACAAGAAGTATCAAATCAAGATTGCAAAAACGTCGATAATCATCGTTTATTTAAGCACAAGTATTGAAACAAATTTCAAAATTTTGGTGTATATAATAATGTGCATATGAGTGCATACCCCCAAACCTAAACCTTTCATTGTCCCCAATGAAACAATAAAACGAAAGAACAGAAAGTACGTAAAGAAGGAACGATAATACCTCGATCTCGGCAATCACAAATAGGTGAACACAAAGGTAATATGTCCATAAAGTTCAATGTTACCTGTTACTTCTTGATAAAAGAAAACAAACAAACAAAATAATAAAAGCAGCTAAAAGAATTAAAACTGAGCTAAACTAAACGAAACGAAATAAACTATAAGACCGGACAAAATTATGAAAATAAAAAGATAATAACTATAAAAGGAACGAAAAGATAACCAGAATTATGAAAATAACAAATGACTCGATCTAAAAGGACCTAAGAAACAGAAACAGAAAGGTAAACACTACTCAAACAGGTGGGGAAGAAGGATATAGGAAACAAAGGAAAAAATAAGAAAAATGGGAGATACCGCGAGCGGCCGTCGCGCGCGCGAATTGCAATTATTATTAATTTTTTTTAATCTTTCGCTCGAGCGAGAGACCTCGCGCGCGCGAAACCAGGCACGAGGAGAACCCGAGAGCTCATCAAAAAGGTAAACCAAAATTTTACTAAGGCACATTCTCGTGCCAGCAGGCCGCGCGAGCGACGTCTCGCACGAGCGACGTTTCGCGCGAGCGGGCCGCGCGCGCGAGAATGGTATTTTCTCTCAGTTTACTTATTTTATGTATATAAATTAAAAATAACTTTACTCCAACCCCCATACCTGTCCAGAGAATTCAAAAACGGACCAAAACGACCCAAAATCATGCAAAAATCAAAGAAACGGACGAAATCAAGCTTGGGTTGCCTCCCAAGAAGCGCTATCTTTTACGTCTTTAGCTAGACCGTTCTAGCTCAAGATTTATGGAGGCCGTAACTCAGATTTTGTACCCCTAAGGGTATCAGGAAGAGCCCGGTGGTAAGCAGAAACCATATTGCTATGTATCAATTCATTCAACGGTTCATCCTTTTCGGTTTCAAATTGATTCTTCACCTTTTGAGTAAATTCGTCATTAGGGTCCAGGTTATTCAAATTCGTCCGCTAATCACTAACCATATTATTTTCCTCACACGTATTTATTCCTATATTAGGTTCAATACTCCATCTTACCTCACTCTCCGCCTCATATAGGTAATCGTCGTCTTTAGGAGGTTGATCAATAGCGTTAAAAACATTTAATTTCAGATTCATGTTCCCAAACGACACTTTCATTACCCCCGTTCGATAGTTGACACGTGCATTAGCCGTGGCTAAGAATGGACGGCCTAAGATGATAGGAGTGTGTTTCCTAGCATCTGGCGTACCTGGATCTTTATACTTTGGAGTAGCATGTTGGAAAATAGAACTTACTTTTTCCATGAGAAAGACCTTTTTCGTAGTATGACTACGCAATTTACGTTTTTGAGTGCATAGGTCTTTAAGACATTTAGTGTAAGCGGGAATTTATTTTATAGCATCGAGGAATGGAATATTAATTTTAACTTGTTTAAATACCTCGAGTATATCTTCCATTTTTGACCCTTTCTTAGACAAATGTGACGGTCCCTCAATGTTTGGTGGATATGGCATTCTCGGAATATAATTAGTTGGGATCGGTTCATTTGCTTTCCTAACTCTATCCACGTCCTCACCCTTTTATTTATTCAAATTTATATTTTTATTTTTCTCACCCTCATCCAGAATTACAACAATCTCCTCATCTCGAATTGTTGTCCTAGTCGAAATGGCATTCACTTGCTCACTCGACCCCCCATTCTCGTATTGTCCCTTAGGATTTTGAATAGTTTGCGCAGGCAACTTCCCCTCGTTTCTACGACTCACCGCAGTAGCTATTTGTCCCATTTGGGATTCAAGCTTCACAATGGATTGTGTATGAGAGTGCACTATTTGTGCTTGTGCTTGGACTTGCGTTTCTATGTTTTTAAGGGAAGACAACACCTTCTCCTCGAAAGCGTTAACCCGTGGAGGGTTAGGATTAGGAGGGGGTTGTTGGTATTGACTTTGTTTATATTAGGGTCGATATGTGTTAGGAAAATTGCTCAACATAGGATTATAATTATTTCGTGAAAATTGTTTCATAGAATTAACGTGTTGCTCAACGAATTCCGGAAATTGAGATGCAGAAGGATATGCAAAGATATTATGAGATGGTTCAGAACATAATGCACATACATCTGAAGAAGGTGGATTGGACCTAATTCCCATCCTCATAAGTTGGTCAAGTTTTCAATTTAATTCTTGTATCTCAATTGATTGACTCGACTCAACTTGCAACTCTCGCTTAGGTTGAAGGTATCCCTCAGAACATACCAACACCGCCTGATGCATCGAATTCTCACTCAACGTTCCAAAAACTTTCCAGGCCTCATCGGCGCTTTTGTGCAGGAAGGTACCCGCACAAACGGCGTCGACAGTATTACGGACTGAAGGAATAAGTCCCTCATAAAAGACCTGTACCAACTGCCACTTAGGAACCTGATGATGTGGACACGAGCGTAATAATTCTTTAAATTTCTCCCACGTGTCGTAAAGTGTTTCCCCATCTTGCATTACAAAGTTCGTTATTGATTTTCTTATCTGATTTGTATGCATAATAGGAAAAAACTTCTGTAAAAATGCGGTGTGTAAGGCTTCCCATGTTCTAATTGTGTTTGGCTTCAGAGATTGGAGCCAGTATTTAGCTTTATCTTTCAAAGAGAATGGAAAGAGCCGCAATTTTAATTCATCATTAGTAAGATTTTGAATTTTCAAAGTGGAGCATATATCTTGAAATTCTCCTAAGTGTTGATATGGATCTTCATTTAGACGGCCATGGAAAGATGGAAGTAGCGAGATGGTAGACGACTTTATCTCAAAGTGAGATGCCGTCGCCTCCGGTAAGTCGATACATGTTTGCGGTGTGTAAGTCGTAGGAATAAAGTAATCTTTAAGTGGAGGTGGTGGCGGTATATTAAGATTATTCATGTTATTTTTGTTGTTTCCGTCAGCCATTTTAATCGGTTCAATTTTAAAAGTTCGAGTTCTCCTTAACCGTTTAAGGGTACTTTGAATTTCGGCCTCAAACAAAGACGACGGAATCAGAGTTGATTCGTTGTCTTGCAACCTAGCTCTAGAAGCTTGGGTTACGGACTTACTAACTCTTAAAGTACGTTCAAGTTCAAGATCGATAGAATGTAATTCAGGTTTATTTGAACGCGTACCAAACATAAACTTAAAAAGAAAACGAAACTAAAATAAAAACTGACTCAAATAAAAAAAAACAAATAGCAATCACGCAACTAAGATAACAAGCACTTAACTACTGTGATGCATGAATATTATCCTGTAATGCAATGACCGCGTCAAGCCCAGCGCCCCGGGTTTCCTAGCTAATGCGGTGCAATTAACCCTAAACTAATGCAAATAGTGCGTCATAGCGCCCTGACTTACAGTGGTTTAAAGCGAGTTTCACAAGAAGCACTTTATTTTATTTTATTTATATTTTTTCGCGTAAGCTCCTTTGATGCGCTAAGCTATTTCTCCCGAAAACGTTAGAATTTGATGACTCGAGAAACTAAAAAATAAAAAGAAAAGTTAGTGACTCAAAATAAAACGAAACATAAGAAAAAGAAAACCTAATCTAATATTTACGAATTAACTAAACTAGATTTCTAAAACTAAAGCTAGTAATTTGCAATTCCCGGCAACGGCGCCAAAAATTGATGTTGTCAATATCAAGATATAAAAAGTGTACTTTATTTTTCTAAAGATTTGTAGTAGTGAAAGTAATGGTCGAACCCACAGAGATTGAAATACTAAAACACTTTAATTTTAAAACCTAAATTCAATTAATTAAGAAAAATAGATTTTGATTTGATTTTATTTAAACTAAGAAAAAAGAAAAGTAAGTCTAAATTACAAAAGCAATTAAAGTTGTTTTAAAGATATTTGAAGGGAACCTAGGATTGCAAATCCACCACTAGCTTCATAATAAGGGTATTTACGAATTACTTTAGCTTATTAAGTTGGATGATAATGGAAAATTGTAGCTACAAGTCCAATTCCTCCGTCAAGAAAATAACTATGGTTCAAGCACCAACATAATCCATCTTCGGTTAGCACAAATTATCTCACACTAAACTAGGGTTGTGGTATAATCCATCTAATCTAAGCATGGACTATTCGGATACTTGATAGCACAATTCAATTTAAGCATCATTACATGTAAATAATCTAAACAAGCACATCAAGCATAGATCATTGAGCACATCACAGTCAAAATAGATCTAAGACAAGAATAAACTTTGAAAGTAATGATTTAATTCATAGAAGCACGATTTATTTATAAAAATCCTCGGACCATGTAACTGTCATCCATACATAATAAAACTAAAATAAAAACATAAAATACATCCTATTACTTGGCTAGGGTTTCATTGAAACCCTAGATCTAAGATCTAGCTATCCATGGAAGTGATGGATGGCAAGTAGTTGATGGAGGAGGCCATGGGAATCCTTGGTCTTCTTCTTCTTCTCCTTGCTTCCCTCCCTTCAATGGCTGAAAGTATGGTTGCATATTGTATGTATAATATTTGCCAACCCCTTTAATTGAAGTAAAACAGGGTATATATATATTTACAACAAGTTTTGGGAAGCTTTCCTAACCCGAATTGCACTAAAACTGCTATATTTTTCAATCTGGACGTAATTAGGCAGTTTCTTTCGCGTAGGAATCATCAGTATACTGAAATACGCAAGTTCCATTTTTACACATGTCGCGCGAGCGGGCCGCGCGAGCGCGATGTTGGGAAGTCGCGCGAGCGGATCGCGCGAGCGGGTCGCGCGCGCGATGTGGATTTTTCAGCTTCTTTTTGCTTGCTTTTTCACCATGTTTAGCCTGGTTTACTTGATTTCTTCCAAAACCTGTCAGAAAATAGAAAATAAAGTAAAAATATACAAAAACAGGATAAAAAGGTACTAACAAACGCAAGTTAAGGCATATAATTAGGATCTGTTCTCTCCCGATCAGCATGGCACTCACTGATGTGTCGGCACGGCACTCACTGAGTGTTCCCGCCTGCGGCACATGCTGTTTTAAGGGGATTTTTCTTTTCCTTTTTGTTTTCAAAATTCTTAAAATGAAAATTTTCTTCTTCAGTTCGTTTTCGAAAATTCTTTTCTTCTTTCAAAATTCTTTTCTTTTCTTTCAAATTCAACTGAACAGAATCTATTTCCTTAATATGAAACCATTTCTTCAACAGGGATTTTCATTTTCTATGTTACTTATGCACTTTTTGGAAAGCTTTTCATTGGATTTTCAAATTAATTAATAATTTTTTAGATTCAAATAATCTTTTATGCATATTTTACACCTAAAATCTCCTCAATATCCTTTTTTGTTTTTCTTTTTCATTTTTTACTTTTGTAGTCCTTGAGATTGAGAAGCTTTTTGAAGAGAATGAATTACTCTTAAAGATTTTGAATTCCGTCAGACATTATGGTTATTGATTTCAGAGGTAATAATCCCCTAATTTCGGTAGTCATTCAAAATTGGGGTGTCTATAGTTTTTCCCTCTTCAGCAAAGCTTGTGAAGCGATGCGTGCCACAATTGAATGTCGAAGCCTATGAGAAGACGAGCCTTTGACTAAGCTATCGAATTGAGGTAAAAACAAAGGTGTGTTGCAAAACAGTCGCGGAGACGATCGGTGCTGGTTGCGCTCAATGGTGAGCTCCCAATGTATCCCAATGGGAATTAGACCAAGATGTAGTTCGGGAAAGGAATCACACACAAACACAAATAGTCATACGGATGAATACACCTATCTTATCGCGATGCACGTCCTCATGCAATGATGGCTGCCAATGCAATTTCATGTTTCATGTTTTCATGCTATGCAAAGGCAATGATTTGAATCATGTAGTTTGGATGTACGTACTTGAATACATTTCATGCCCTACACTTTTGATGTTTGGAATCGCTTTGATTCATGGGATGGGTTCTCTTACAAACCGGAATTCATCTCGACTCAAGAATTAGCTTTTCCATAATCCGGACCCACCTTAACCCATGGATAAGTTCTCTTTAGCATCTGGAATCACCTCGGGCCAAGAATAAGTGCTCTTTAGCATTCAGAAACACCTCAGCCCACGGATAAATGTTCTTCAGCACCCAGAACAACCTCGACCCACAGATAGGTGCTCTTCAGCATTCGGAACCACCTCAGCCCACGGAGAGGCGCTCTTTAGCATCCAAAACCAGCTTGTCCCATAGATAGGCGCTCTTCAGCATCGAGAACAACCTCGGCCCACCGATAGGCACTCTTTAGTATCCAGAACCAGCTTGACCCATAGATAAGTGCTCTTCAACATCCGAAACCACCTCGACCCATGGATAGGTTCTCTTCAGTATTCGATACCACCTCGGCCCACGGATAGGTGCTTTTTAGCATCCAGAATCACCTTCGTCCATGGATAGATGCTCTTCAGCATCCAGAACTACCTCGGCACACGGATAGGAGCCCTTCAGCATCCGGAACCACCTCGACCCACGTATAAGTGCTCTTTAGCATCCACGGTCACTTCAAACTCAAGGAAATTTTTTTTAAAAAATTAGAGTTGAAAGAATTTAGAATTTCATGAAAATCATTGTTGATTCGACTCGAACGAATTCGAATTTCAAAAACTGACGTTAATTTTACTCAAAAGAATTCATATTTCACAAAATCGGAGTTGATCCGACTCGAATGAATTTAAGATTTTGATAACCGAAGTCAATTTGACTCAAACAAATTCATGTTTCAAAGACCGGAGTTGATTATACTCAGACGAATTCATTTTTCAAAAATCGAATCTAATTAGACTTTAAAAGAATTTCAAGTTTCAAGAAAATCCTAGTCGACCAATTTAACTCAAAAGAATTCATATTTCAGAGTTCGAAGTCGATTAGATTCAAAGAAATTCATTTTTCAAAAATCGAAGGTTATTAGACTCAGAAAGAAATTCATGTTTCAACAAAGTCGGAGTTGAATTGACTTAAACGAATTTGAATTTCAAAAACCAGAGTCAATTTGACTCAATAGAATTTCAATTTTCAAGGATCATAGTTAATTCAACTCAACATAATTTAAATTTCAATGATCGGAGTCAATTTGACTCAAAAGAATTCAAATTTCAAAAATTGGAGTCGTCTCGACTCAAAGAATAAAAATTTGGAGTCAATTCAACTCTGAAGAAATTTTTTTCTTTTTTTTCATTTCGAGTCAATTTGACTCAAAAAGAATTTCAAGTTTCAAAAATCCAAAGTCAATTCGACTTAAAGGAATTGAAATTCCAAAAGTTCAAAGTCAATTTGACTCAAAAGAATTCAAATTTCAAAAATCGGAGCGACTCAAAAAGATTGGAATTTTAATCAATCGGAGTCAATTTAACTCAAAAGAATTCAAATTTCAAAATTCGGAAACAATTCGACTTACAAGACTTACAAATATGGAGATTGGGGTCAATTTGACTTATGAGAAGGGCTTTAAAGAATGTTTTTCAAACTCTAGGGGTTTATTTGAAACAAGGGAAAACTTCGAGGGATTTTTTTAGCAAAATTCAGTGGTTCCCATGTAATTACAAAAAAATTTGGGGGGGGGGGAGGCCAACTGTTGCCTCCGGCGGCACTCAAAAAGGACGAGGCGGCACTCTCTGAGTGTCATTGCGGCACTCATTGATTGCTGTTAAGCACTCAGTGGGAGCCACTCAACCTTTCGCTAAGCGTTGTTCGGCTTGAAAGTTTGTTTTAAAACAAGTTTTTCTTTTCTCTTTATCATTCCTCCTTTTCAACTACATACAATTTCCTTCCTCAGATCCTTCCTTCCTTTGATTTCGACTCAAATCTCCTTAATGACAGGTTCATCACTTTTCTACATCAAAACTCAATCTTTTGTTTGGTTTATGATCAAAAAACCATTAATTTTCATATTGTTTTTAAAATTTTCTTCAAAACTTGAATTTTATCTTTCTCTTTGCAGATCTGACACAATGGCTAGTGGTCCAGGCTCATGGGGATCTCAAGAGCAGAGTAGGAAGAGATATAAGCCTTTTCCAGGCAATGCTACGCCATTTCTTCTTTAGGATCCTGAGGTTTACCTCTCGGCTCGCGCTTTTCGCAAGAAGGTAAACATCTTTTGCATCAGTAATCTCATGAACCTCTTGATGACAATGCAATGTTAGAGTGACTTTGATCATGTGCACCTGTGATTTTTTGATTTCCCTAATTCATTGTTGTCACGGGTTTTTAACGTCTTATTTGAGTCAATTTTGGATGTTAGAATCGTACGTAGGATTGAGATTATGCTTTTGTTTGCTCTTGGTTGTTTTGGTTTTCATTGATTTTGCGTCGAGATCATGCCCATTTTTTTTGTTGTATTCTCTTTTCTCTCTTTTTTTTCAAAATGGGAATCGTACAAACTCAAAGAATTTCTAATTTATAGAAAATAAAAGGAGTCACATGAACTCAAAGAATTCACACTTCCCTTGTTCATTTCTTTTCTTTTTTTCAAAAAGGGAATCGCATTGACTCAAAAAAATTCGTTGTTCCTCTTTTTTTTTCAAAATGGGAGTCATGTTGATTCAACAGAATTCACACTTCCTCTTTTTATTTTTCTTTTTGGAATCGGAGTTGTATTAAATCAAACAATTTTAATTTCCTTTCTTTTTCAAATTCTTATTTTCTTGCTCCTTGATTAAACTTATTCTCATTCTCTCTTTCAGGTTCACAAGGAAGCTCTCAAGGGTCACGGGAGCTTGGCCCATGGTTATGACTTGTATAAGGGCTTTCCCGATGCTATTAAGGAGAGGATCAAAGTTGCTGGCCTCAAGCTCATCGTGCGACTGTTGATAAAGTATTTGAACGACTTAGCCCAGACCCATGCCTTAGCAGACCGATGGTGGGACACCACGAATACCTTCTCCCTCTCCTTCGAAGAAACGATGATGATCCCGCTGGATTTTTCAATGATCACGGGCATTCCTTTCGGCGGACTCCCTCTAGGTCAAATCAACAATATTGCAGATCAACCTGAATTGGTCATTGATCTTCTTAGGGCTCATCCTAGAGATGTTTTGGTCTCAGATAAGTGGTTCCTTGATACATTCAAGGGTCAAGAAGCCTTTTTTGATGAGGAGAGGATCCAAGCTTTGCTTTTGTACTTGCTTAGTTATTCTTTGATGAGCAATAAAGGGGATGGGATCCATCTATCCTACATAAGATCCTTGTAAGATGTTGATTAGATCCATGAGTATAACTAGGGAGGTGCATGATTAGCCACACTATATCGTCACATGGGTGACATTTCCCGAGATCACTTCCCTTCTACCGGGGGCTTTAGGCGGGCTTGGGAGGTAAATATTTCACTTTTCATTCTTTCTTCGCCTTTTAAATTTTGTTTAAAACTTTTTCATCATTATGCTTAACCACTTGTTGTCTCTCTAACGGATATGGGCCTATGAGTATCTCCACATGATTGCCCCCTATACAAGGGCTGACGAGGCTATAATCCTCCCCCATGGCTTGAAGTGGAGGAAAGGAGTGACGGGCCGTAAAGCTAGGGCCCATGATTTTATGGCTTTCAAGAACTTTCTCACCAACCTACGAGAAGCCTATGTGACCTGGAATCTGAAGGATTTATATTAAAAAAAATTAAATCTTATGCGCCTCGGAAAAATTGTTTCAAAAGCTTTGTTGGTATGCCCGGATATGATATTTATTAATTTTATATATGCGTAGGGAAGATAGGGACAAGAGAATTACCTTTGCTTCAACCCAATTCTAATTTTGTCTTATTCCTTTATCGTGCAGTAGCTTCCTATAGGTGATCTTTACCCTTATGTGTCCTTGATAATTCTCAGATAGGCCAGGGTTATGTGGGAACCCAATAGAGAGAATATAGTAGGCTTTGAAAGCTCTAAACTAATTTATGGAGAGTTGAGGTTGTAAAATGACGTAGACACAATTCTCTTGTTTATAGGTTTTCAAACTGACCTAAAGTTTTTGATCGATCGAAGCTAGTTCGATCAATCAAAGTCCTCTTCCTGTCTTTCCAAGTATTCTTGTGGAGTTAAGAGTGGGACATCCAAGATTCTTTCTTGTTGGCTCAGACCAGTTGTTAATCCCTATGACCGAACTCTTTGATCATCAAATTAACTAACTGATCAGTTAACGTTAGCTCCACTATGTAACAATAACTGCACTCTAACGCAAAAGAACATATCTGAAGCGATAACTAGACTTGTATGGTGTACTAATGACCCTTTACCGTCAGCATTCATAATCATATTTAGGTAGTCAGATTACTGATACTGTCAACCTGAATTATGATTACATCTTCCATTCCTTGAGATTCATTTATCTGTCATGATTACCAAACATGTTGATAACTACTTATCAAGAAGACTGCAGTTCTCAGTAATCAACTTGGTGACATTCTCAAGGGAATGCTTACTCTTTATCATAGGTATATTCTATCTTAACAATATATGTTCACAACCTTATGGACATGACTTACCCAAGATACCCACGTGTTGATCTCGAAGACCTCACTGATTGGTATGTTAAAGTAGTCACATCCATAGTCTGTGTCCGTAATTGTCTCAACATTAAGAACACATACCTTATACAAGTTATGAATTCCTATCAACTATTGACAGTATTATATGTCAATAGGAATGTCATGGTCCATCAATGTACTATAAGCATAGGTATATTAACCAAGAGTCATACTCTAGTGATTGAGATTCATCACTCTATCTAATGGTAGTTAATCATGCTATAGTCTATACCTGATGAGATATCCAGTCTCATCATCCACAGTGACACTTGTAAATATCAAAGACTAGTGATTTGTATCTCATGTGCATGTATCTCATACATACATGAAATACTTGCTATGATATTTAAGGATTACAAACATTCATCTCATGGAACATACACAACTAAATGTATAAATGGTATCCATATATAAAATGCCAAAAGTCACATGCATAAAGACTGAGTTTAAGGGAACAATCCCAGTAGAACTTGTGGGCTGATGCTTTTTAGACTACTGAGGTTGATCTTGAAGATGCCCTTCGCTTTAACTGTATGCGGATTCTATTGGATGGAGGTGTGTGCCGAGAGTGGTACTTGGACGAGATGGTGACTAGACAGTCCCTTGCTGCTCCTGGCTTTTTTATTCCCATAGTTCCTTTGCTGACTATGAGGAAAACTGAGCACTTGGACCATGATGACCTGGTCACTGCTTTGGGTGGAGAAGACATAGCAAACTACATTGAGAATCCTGGTCGATATCTAGACTTCCATTTGAATGTGCTGATGTGCAACTTCCCCTTGATGGAAGTGACCTAGGTAATTATCTTTTCTTCTTTTGGATTTTTCATTTCCTTTCTCTGATTATGACAACTATTTTGATCCTCTTGTCCTAGTGTTTGCAGTCTGTCCTAGGAGCTGCCAATCCTCTACACCTTCCTTAGTGGGATTGGCATGTGCCTACTGTTTACATGGATCAAGAGGCTTCCTATCAGATTCCCCCATGCACGTATGGTACCCCGACCATTCCCCTGCAATATGACAATGTCACCTAGGACTATGCTGAGGAGGGATTGCTATATGCTCATAGAGTTTGGCATTAGGTTCATGGTCGTGAATGGAGGGTAAGTTCAAATAAGCTTCTCAAACTGCTCTATTCTTTTCTTTTCAACAGAATTTTGCTGAACTAACCAATACCCTGCTATTCTCAAATTTTTTGCTCTTTCTAATGATCTTAACACTGACCTGCTAGTGACCCAACTACTCTTCTAATTTTCTTATTTTTTTTTAGGCTGAACGGGAAAGTAGGGCTGCTGAGCTTCTAGTGAAAACTCAAATTTTTTTTTTCTCTTTATTTCATTCTTCTTCTTTTTTTTTATCATTCATTTTTTTCTTTTCATTTCTTTTATTTCATTTAATTTTTTAAAGAAATTAGAGCCACTGTGACTCATGGAATTTATATCTACAAAAGGGAGTCATGTCAACTCAAAGAATTTTATATTTACAAGAATTAGGAATCACTAGGACTCAAAAAATTCATTTTATACAAAACAGAGTCACTAGGACACAATGAATTTCATACCCAAGAATCAGGAGTTACTAAGACTCAAAGAATTCAAAGTTTACAAAAAGGGAGTCACGTGGACTTGGAAGAATTCAATGTTTACAAAAGGGAGTCACGTGTGTTGGCCCGAAATGGAAACCTTAGAGGGGGGTGAATAAGGTTTTAGGAGAAAATTAACCCTTTAAAAACTTAATACATAATTAACCACAATCACAAACAACAAAGTAAAGAAAGAAGGGAAGAGACACTTGCAAACTGAGTTTTCAAGTGGTTCGGCAATCCGCACACCTCGTCCTACGTCTACGCCTAAAGAACACCTCTTGAGGATTCCTTTAATCCGACCTACTTATGGGTATAAATCAAACTGTTAAAAGAGTCTTCAGCTCTCCCAAAGAAGAACACCTCTTCTTTGGAATCAAGGGTTACTAACCCTCACTCTTTACAAATGCTTGAAATACAAATTGAAATCTCTCTCCCTAGAGTGGATGGACACAATTATATCTCATATAGCAACTCGTTAGTGAGTGGATAATACAAAGGTCATGCCCGTGCCCTTGGAACAAGCCAAGTTGCCATGGGCCTAGCTTTCTAAAAATGGCTTGAAATGTGACAGATTTTTGTTGGGACAGGTTAAAAGAGTATGGTAGGGCCCATTTGAAATGTTCAGAGTCGCCACCTAACATTTGGGTGTTAGGACCCCTGCAAAGACAATTAAAGTAATCATCTCTGACTTTTGTAAAAAAAAATATTTTAAAGAAAAGTGGGCCTTTAAAAGTGTGACACTGAATAGCCATGCAAAAACTAGGGATTTTGAGATGGGTTTAGGAACTTGATTATGTCGAGGGAAGGTGTTAGGAACCCTCGAACATCCGTGCAAGCACGGTTGCCGATTCTAGTGGTTTTCATGATAATGGGGCATAAGTAAAAGATAATAAAGTGTGAGGATGTACAAGAAATAAAAAAAGATGTAGTTATGGCCGCACCCAAGTGAGGTGTTGCATTCGTATCTCAAGTCGAGAATCAGGCCGTACGTAGTTCTGTACCTTGTATATATGTAAGTGTGTGCAAGTGAATTGAAAAAGTTTTTCGATCTAGACCATGCAGATGTGAAGTAGTGTTTTGAGTGAAAGTTGATGTAGCTGGAAACTTTAACCTGTACGGTGTAGTCCTAGACTTTAACCTTTAAAGAAGTAGTGAGTTTTGAAAAAGTGAGTTGAACGAGAATCGGTGTAGTTAGAAACTTTTGGAGAGTGATTGGTGTTGAAATGTGCTTACGCAAGTGAGTGGAGAATGAAGTATTTATTTTTTGTATTTATGTATTTTTCATTTTTTTTTTGTCATTTTATTCCTACGCCGGAAGCAAGGGTCAGTGCCCAAAAGAAAGAAAAGAGACTTTTTGTGCTTTTATCTTATGCCGAAAGAAAGGGATGGTGCCCAAAAGAAAGAAAAGAGACTTTTTTTTTTAAAACGTTCGGATTGGAAGGAAGGGACAGTGCCCAAAAGAAAGAAAAGAGACATTTTTTTTTTGTATTTTTTATTTTATGCCAAAAATATGGGTCGGTGCCCAAAAGAAAGAAAAGAGATGTTCTAATTTCCTTTTATCAAAGTTATTGAGAAAACTTGATAAGTTAGGAGTATTCAGTAAAAGAAAAAGAAATCCTTTTTTTTCCTTTCGTTTGCTTTTAGTTTTCTGGCAGATTTGAGTTGATTATTCTGAAAATGGAACGGAGGGGCCTTGGTGCTTCTAATTTTATGAAATTTTGAGGAAAGGTTCCCAAATGAGTCTAGTTTCTATGGGAGAAAACTGTTTTGCAATATCCTTTATCGATTAGGAGAAATTGAATTTAGAAGCACCTTTACTCATAATCAAGAACTGTACTATTGACTGAAAGTAAACGATTTTCTTCAAAAATTTAGAGATAGATAAGAGGCTGAAGTTGATGATAATAAAAATTAGAAAAGAGCAAAGCAAAAATTTTGAAGTGTCCAAAAGGAGGACGTTATTGAGCAAACGTGTTGTGATTTCTCTGGCAGATTCTGAGCTTCATGTGTTTGTGCTTTGATAGTGGCACAAACATTTTCAATAAAATCACAAAAAATCTCGGATGACTATCATTGAGTTGGAGAAGTACTCCAATTTACAAAGGCAGCTATTGAGTCTGATTAGTCCTTTTTTCATATTTTATTATTCTATTTATGTGAATCAATCAATCCTTCTTATTTAGGCATGGATTTTCATATTAGAAAGTCGTGTACTCCCTGGTATCACATAGGTCTCTGTATTAGAAACCGCGTCATCCCCAGTAGAACATGGCTCTTCGTATTAGAAACCATGTAGGATCTCTTTATTGGGAACCATGTGATCCCGAGTCGGACGTGATTTCTGTATTATAAATCAAGTAATTCTGAGTAGGATGGGGATTTCTTTATTTTTTTTATCATTATTTTTTTAAGCAAGAACATAGATGATATATACAAGAAATGAAGAAAAGTTTGAACAAAAGTAAAAAAAAAAACATGAGTTATTAGAGGAACTAGAGAAGTCGGCTGTGTTAGGGATATATACTAAAAGTCATGCTTTATGTAGTTGATTTATTATTCATTTAATAAAATCAGTTAATCCATTTTTTTTTTAGAATCTGTGTGGGCAATGTTTGTATTATATTATTTATTTAATATTATGCATGTGTGTCTCTCATTCTATATAGTAGGTGGTTTGGTGTGCAGAGTTCGGCTTACACACGGAAGATTAGGCCATCAGATATTATAGAATGTAAGATTTTGGTTTACAGTCTTAGATGGGATTGGACACACCATCGGTAGGACTGCAGCATGGTGTTGTAGTAGGTTTGTCTTGACTGCGGGAAACGGTATAGTTTCAACTCACCATGCTGGTACATTTTGTGTATTAAACGGGACCGAGTTGGGGTAATTATCTTTATACTAACTTATAAGATAATTAATACCTCATGGCTATTATGAGTGCTTATGCTCTAAATCCTAAGTTAATTTGTAGACACGTACATTTGATATTTACACTTTGATCCCTAAAAGGGTGAGATCCTTAAATGGGTCAATATCTCATTGGATTGAGTGACAATATTAATTTTGTGGTGGATATTAATTAATGATGGAATCCATGTCTCAATTTTGGGATTAATGATATCCCCTTGAGAAAGCTTATAAATTTTGATTATGTCAAACCCTGCAGGTGGATTTTGTATCCGACATATCAGATAAGTTAAGCAGATGATCTCAAGGAATTTTAAGAGATTAATTAAATATGATTGTCAGTAATTATATTTAATTAATGGATATCTGTAATCTTAACATGGGGAGATAATAAGCATTTAATAACATGGAGCTCGAAATATATTTTTGAGATAAGGGTAGGAGTGCAATTATAATTCTTTAGTGGTATGAATTATAATTTATGGAAATAGGAATCTGATTCAATTCGAATTAGGGTTTCTTAATTCCATAAGGAAGCCTACTTCTTATTGACTTCTTATGGTCCCTATCGTAGCCTATATATATGGTGCTTTGGCTCTCTCCTCAGTTTACTTTTTTCCATCAAGAGTATTATAACTCGGAATAGAAAAGAGAGCGTAAAAAGAGAGAGCAGAAACATAAATGATTTTGAAGGAGCCCACACTCAGTTCGACATTCTGGCAGCAAAGGAATATGGTAGAAGATCGTGAGCTGTTATCGAGCCCGTGTTCTCGATTCGTCTACTACAGCAATCCGTTTTAGCAGTTTAAGGCAACCCTAGTTCCGCCCTTGTAGGGTTATTGTAGTTTTCACGTAATTTTTTTTGCAGTACCAACTTATACGCTCTGTCAATGGATTCTAGGAACGTAGTTTCCTAACAGTGGTATCAGAGCAACGTTGATTCTGCATATGGGTTGGACGCAACCATGTTGTCCAATAAAACAAATCTTATGCGTGTTTTGATGGATGGATAGAACGTAGAACTGTGCTAACCCTTGTTTTGCAGCGTTCTTATTCCACTATTATGGTCACTGATTTTGTGTGATTGGATCCCACGATGGTTTTATCCGTGGTTAATTTCGCTGTTTTAATATAGCATGTGAACTCCTTTATGGAGGCATAGGATTTATGTGTATTGAATCCCACGCTTGAATGATGTGTGGTTAATTTACTGCAAAGAAATAGCATGTGAACTCATTTATAGAGGCATAGGGTTTGTGTAATATATCTCAAGTAAATCTGTGAAGACAGTTCGTGAAGACAGTTTACAAGCAGTTTCAGAAAGCACTCTGGAGGCAATTTCTGAAGGCTGTTTCAGAAAACAGTTCTGGAAGGCAGTTGCTGATGGTAAATCGGATTTAGCTTCCGGGGCGCTGCCCCGGAAACCCCATTGCGTAGTGGCAACATAGAGCTAATCGGGTTCAATGAAGATTTCTTCACAAGAGTTGCAGCTTGACCATAATAGTGGGATTCCTATTTTATTGTGGTTTTCTTATTTATGTGTGATTGAATAATTATTATTGTTTCATATTTAATGAATAGGATAACATGGATAATTGTTCCTAGACCTATTTCAGATGTCTAGCTGCATGTTTAATTTATATTAATTTAAAATGATGGACAACTACGTGTGTATTTAGAAATAAAACTAATTCCATAATTTGAAAACATAAGTACTTATTTTCTAAAAACATGAGAATAGAATAATTTTATTATCTACACATGTGGGTTTCACAAGTAAGGATGAATTAATCATTTTCAAGTATTCTATTATTTTTTATTAATTAAATTAAAAGTTTTTCTAAAAAATTATAACCCTCAATTTTTTTTTAAAATTCTAAGTGGGAGAGGGAATTTATCAAGTATAAATCCTATGGTCTCTATCACTGATTTGTAGATGATATGATTAATTTTGTGTGATGGCTCTAGTGTCATCCTCCCTATCGGATGTAGTTGATCATGGAATCACCAGTACAAACTTCTTTAAAAGAATGTTTTGGGTGATTGTTGGTGTGGGTCACCTCTCCATCAAAGATGTTCCTCATGGAACTCTTGACCTAGAATTAAGTGATGGTATACACTTAGCTATAAATAATAATATCCTCTCCATCTGAGTCACTGTTATTATTTATAGGACCAAAGCAAGTCAGCAGTTTAATTTTATTGGGCAAAGTACATTGCCTGGATAGTAAAATTAAAAGGCAATTATCTATCTGAACAAATGATGGATAGTATATGGCTACCCATCGAGTCATACTATTCGCGGTGTATCAGGTTGCTGGCGGATTCCTTTCAAATATAATATGGTAGAGGGAACCAATATTTTCAACTCGAATCCATAGTAATTTTTGCCCAAACATAATTATTTATGTTATGTGATTCTCATGCTTTTAAATGGGTGCTTTCAATCCACTTGCTGTTATACTTAAAGAAAACAAACTTACTAGACCAAACTATATAGACTGGAAAAGGAATTTGGATATTGTGTTAACTGCTGAAGAGTACAAGTTTGTGCTTACTCAAGAATGTCCTGAGCAACCTGGTGAGGGGGCAATCGCTGAGGAAACCCAGGCTCACAAGAAATGGGTCAAGGCTGATGAGATGGCGCGGTGTTACATTTTGGCATGCATGTCAAATGTGCTGCAACATCAGCATCAGTCAATGGCCAGCGCCTATGATATGATGGAGAGCCTCCGAGAGATGTTCGGGGATCAAAGTCGTGCTGCTAGGCAGGTTGCCATGAAAATCTTGATGAACACAACCATGGCTGAGGGGACGCCTGTAAGGGATCATGTTCTAAAGATGATATCTCTTCTTAATGAACTAGAGATCCTTGGAGCTACAATCGACGGGGAAACCAGGTTGATATCGTACTCCAGTCACTGCCAGAGTCTTTTAAGCTATTCCGCCTCAATTACAACATGAATAAATTTAAATATACTTTGGCAGAGCTGCTTAAAGAACTCCAGGCAGCTGAGGGTCTCAACAGAAAGTTAGGGAGTGTTCTTGTGTTTGGGAAAGGTTCTGCTTCAAAGCCGAAAGGCAAGAAGAAAATGAAAAAGGCTCAAAAGAAGGCCGCGGGTCCTCCGCCAATCCAATGGCCACGAGGACAACCGGGACAGCCTAAAGGCAAATATTTTGTTTGCAAGCAGCCAGGACACTGGAAGAAGTAATGTCCAGTTTATCTCGCCAGACAGAATAATCAAGGTAAATCTCATTTACTAGTTACTGAATCGTGTTTAGTGGTCCGATCTACCGGTACCTGGTTTGTAGATACGGGAGCCACTAATCATGTATGCAATTCTTTGCAGGGGTTCCAGGGAACCAGGCAGCTTATTGATGGAGAGATTTATCTATATATGGGAAATGCTACGAGAGTAGAAGCAGTTGCAGTAGGAGATCTACATCTTAGTTTTGGTAGAGATAGGATTTTAATATTAAGAAATTGCTTTTATGTACCTTCTATTAGAAAGAATTTAGTTTCAGTTTCTAGTTTAGTAAAGAATGGATATTCAGTTCATTTAGATAAAATAGTAGTTATTAAAGAAAATAAATGTTTTATTTGTTCTGGTCAATTGGAGGATGATCTTTATAATATAAATCATATCTCTCCTATACTACAACTTAATGAATTGAATAACACAAATAGTTTGTCATTTAAGAGAAAAGAACCTTCGAGGATGAACCAAACGCATCTTTGTCACTTACGCCTTGGTCATATTAATTTGAAAAGGATTCAAAGACTGGTTCAAAATGGGCCATTAGGCTCATTAGAACTGGAGGCACTTCCAGTTTGTGAATATTGCTTGGAAGGTAAAATGGGCAAGAGGCCATTCTCGGCCAAGGGCTATAGAGCAAAAGTGCCATTGGAACTGGTTCACTCTGATTTGTGTGGCCCTATGACTGTCCAAGCAAGAGGGGGATTTGAGTACTTTGTCACTTTCATCGATGATTACTCAAGGTATGGGTACATTTATTTGATGCGGCGTAAGTCTGAATGCTTTGAGAAATTTAAAGACTTCAAGGCTGAAACGGAGAAGCGTCTAGGTAAATGCATGTATCAAGACACTACGATCTGATCGTGGTGGAGAGTACCTCTTGGGAGAGTTTAAGGAATACTTATTGGAGCAAGGGATTACATCCCAATTGTCTGTACCCCGTATGCCTCAGCAGAATAGTGTAGCAGAAAGAAGGAACAGGACTCTCATGGATATGGTAAGATCTATGATGAGTTACTCAAATTTACCAATTTCCTTTTGGGGACATGCATTAGAGACAGTTGCATACATTCTAAACTTGGTACCATTTAAGTCAGTACCTACTGCTCCCACGGAATTATGGACTGGGCGAAAGCCGAGTCTACGGCATGTTCGGATCTGGGGTAGTCCAGCACATGTGTTGAAAGGGAACGCAGAAAAGTTGGAATCAAGAACAGAAGTATGTTTCTTTGTTAGGTCGACGGGGAAACAAGGTCGATATCGTACTCCAGTCACTGCCAGAGTCTTTTAAGCAATTCCTCCTCAATTACAACATGAATAAATTTAAATATACTTTGGCAGAACTGCTTAAAGAACTCCAGGCAGCTGAGGGTCTCAACAGAAAGTTAGGGAGTGCTCTTGTGTTTGGGAAAGGTTCTGCTTCAAAGCCGAAAGGCAAGAAGAAAATAAAAAAGGCTCAAAAGAAGGCCGCGGGTCCTCCGTCAATCCAATGGCCACGAGGACAACCGGGACAGCCTAAAGGCAAATATTTTGTTTGCAAGCAGCCAGGACACTGGAAGAAGCAATGTCCAATTTATCTTGCCAGACAGAACAATCAAGGTAAATCTCATTTACTTGTTATTGAATCGTGTTTTGTGGTCCGATCTACCGGTACCTGGTTTGTAGATACGGGAGCCACTGATCATGTATGCAATTCTTTGCAGGGGTTCCCGGGAACCAGGCAGCCTAGTGATGGAAAGATTTATCTATATATGGGAAATGCTACGAGAGTAGCAGCAGTTGCAGTAGAAGATCTACATCTTTGTTTTGGTAGAGATAGGATTTTAATATTAAGAAATTGCTTTCATGTACCTTCTATTAGAAGGAATTTAGTTTCAGTTTCTAGTTTAGTAAAGAATGGATATTCAGTTCATTTTAATAAAGTAGTAGTCGTTAAATAAAATAAACGTTTTATTTGTTCTGGTCAATTGGAGGATGATTTTTATATTATAAATCCTATCTCTCCTATACTACAACTTAATGAATTGAATAACACAAATAGTTTGTCATTTAAGAGAAAAGAACCTTCGAGGATGAACCAAACGCATCTTTGGCACTTACACCTTGGTCATATTAATTTGAAAAGGATTCAAAGACTGGTTCAAAATGGGCCATTAGACTCTTTAGAAGTGGAGGCACTTCCAGTTTGTGAATCTTGCTTGGAAGGTAAAATGGGCAAGAGGCCATTCTCGGCCAAGGGCTATAGAGCAAAAGTGCCATTGGAACTGGTTCACTCTGATTTGTGTGGCCCTATGACTGTCCAAGCAAGAGGGGGATTTGAGTACTTTGTCACTTTCATCGATGATTACTCAAGGTATGGGTACATTTATTTGATGCGGCGTAAGTCTGAATGCTTTGAGAAATTTAAAGACTTCAAGGCTGAAACGGAGAAGCGTCTAGGTAAATGCATGTATCAAGACACTACGATCTGATCGTGGTGGAGAGTACCTCTTGGGAGAGTTTAAGGAATACTTATTGAAGCAAGGGTTACATCCCAATTGTCTGTACCCCGTATGCCTCAGCAGAACAGTGTAGCAGAAAGAAGGAACAGGACTTTCATGGATATGGTAAGATCTATAATGAGTTACTCGGATTTACCAATTTCCTTTTGGGGACACGCATTAGAGACAGCTGCATACATTCTAAACTTGGTACCATTTAAGTCAATACCTACTGCTCCCACGGAATTGTGGACTGGGCGAAAGCCTAGTCTGCGGCATGTTCGGATCTGGGGTAGTCCAGCACATGTGCTGAAAAGGAACGCAGAAAAGTTGGAATCAAGAACAGAACTATGTTTCTTTGTTGGGTCGACGGGAAAACCAGGTTGATATCGTATTCCAGTCACTGCCAGAGTCTTTTAAGCAATTCTGCCTCAATTACAACCTGAACAAATTTAAATATACTTTGGCGGAGCTGCTTAAAGAACTCCAGGGAGCTGAGGGTCTCAACAGAAAGTTAGGGAGTGCTCTTGTGTTTGGGAAAGTTTCTGCTTCAAAGCCGAAAGGCATGAAGAAAATGAAAAAGGCTCAAAAGAAGGCCACGAGTCCTCTGCCAATCCAATGGCCATGAGGACAACCGGGACAGCCTAAAGGCAAATATTTTGTTTGCAAGCAGCCAGGACACTGGAAGAAGCAATGTCCAGTTTATCTTGCCAGACAGAACAATCAAGGTAAATCTCATTTACTTGTTATTGAATCGTGTTTTGTGGTCCGATCTTTCGGTACCTGGTTTGTAGATACGGGAGCCACTGATCATGTATGAAATTCTTTGCAGGGGTTCCCGGGAACCAGGCAGCCTAGTGATGGAAAGATTTATCTATATATGGGAAATGCTACGAGAGTAGCAGCAGTTGCAGTAGAAGATCTACATCTTTGTTTTGGTAGAGATAGGATTTTAATATTAAGAAATTGCTTTTATATACCTTCTATTAGAAGGAATTTAGTTTCAGTTTCTAGTTTAGTAAAGAATGGATATTCAGTTCATTTTAATAAAGTAGTAGTCGTTAAATAAAATAAACGTTTTATTTGTTCTGGTCAATTGGAGGACGATCTTTATATTATAAATCCTATCTCTCCTATACTACAACTTAATGAATTGAATAACACAAATAGTTTGTCATTTAAGAGAAAAGAACCTTCGAGGATGAACCAAACGCATCTTTGGCACTTACACCTTGGTCATATTAATTTGAAAAGGATTCAAAGACTGGTTCAAAATGGGCCATTAGACTCTTTAGGAGTGGAGGCACTTCCAGTTTGTGAATCTTGCTTGGAAGGTAAAATGGGCAAGAGGCCATTCTCGGCCAAGGGCTATAGAGCAAAAGTGCCATTGGAACTGGTTCACTCTGATTTGTGTGGCCCTATGACTGTCCAAGCAAGAGGGGGATTTGAGTACTTTGTCACTTTCATCGATGATTACTCAAGGTATGGGTACATTTATTTGATGCGGCGTAAGTCTGAATGCTTTGAGATATTTAAAGACTTCAGGGCTGAAACGGAGAAGCGTCTAGGTAAATGCATGTATCAAGACACTACGATCTGATCGTGGTGGAGAGTACCTCTTGGGAGAGTTTAAGGAATACTTATTGAAGCAAGGGTTACATCCCAATTGTCTGTACCCCGTATGCCTCAGCAGAATAGTGTAGCAGAAAGAAGGAACAGGACTTTCATGGATATGGTAAGATCTATAATGAGTTACTCGGATTTACCAATTTCCTTTTGGGGACACGCATTAGAGACAGCTGCATACATTCTAAACTTGGTACCATTTAAGTCAATACCTACTGCTCCCACGGAATTGTGGACTGGGCGAAAGCCTAGTCTGCGGCATGTTCGGATCTGGGGTTGTCCAGCACATGTGCTGAAAGGGAACGCAGAAAAGTTGGAATCAAGAACAGAACTATGTTTCTTTGTTGGGTCGACGGGAAAACCAGGTTGATATCGTATTCCAGTCACTGCCAGAGTCTTTTAAGCAATTCTGCATCAATTACAACATGAACAAATTTAAATATACTTTGGCGGAGCTGCTTAAAGAACTCCAGGGAGCTGAGGGTCTCAACAGAAAGTTAGGGAGTGCTCTTGTGTTTGGGAAAGTTTCTGCTTCAAAGCCGAAAGGCATGAAGAAAATGAAAAAGGCTCAAAAGAAGGTCACGAGTCCTCTGCCAATCCAATGGCCATGAGGACAACCGGGATAGCCTAAAGGCAAATATTTTGTTTGCAAGCAGCCAGGACACTGGAAGAAGCAATGTCCAGTTTATCTTGCCAGACAGAACAATCAAGGTAAATCTCATTTACTAGTTGTTGAATCGTGTTTAATGGTCCAATCTACCGGTACCTGGTTTGTAGATACGGGAGCCATTGATCATGTATGCAATTCTTTACAGAGGGAACCAGGCAACTTAGTGATGGAGAGATTTATCTATATATGGGAAATGCTACGAGAGTAGCAGCAATTGCAGTAGGAGATCTACATCTTAGTTTTGGTAGGGATAGGATTTTAATATTAAGAAATTGCTTTTATGTACCTTCTATTAGAAGGAATTTAGTTTCAGTTTCTAGTTTAGTAAAGAATGGATATTCAGTTCATTTTAATAAAGTAGTAGTTATTAAAGAAAATAAACGTTTATTTGTTCTGGTCAATTGGAGGATGATCTTTATATTATAAATCCTATCTCTCCTATACTACAACTTAATGAATTGAATAACACAAATAGTTTGCCATCTAAGAGAAAAGAACCTTCGAGGATGAACCAAATGCATCTTTGGCACTTACGCCTTGGTCATATTAATTTGAAAAGGATTCGAAGACTGGTTCAAAATGGGCCATTAGGCTCATTAGAAGTCGAGGCACTTCCAGTTTGTGAATCCTGCTTGGAAGGTAAAACGACCAAGAGGCCATTCTCGACCAAGGGCTATAGAGCAAAAGAGCCGTTGGAACTGGTTCACTCTGATTTGTTTGGCCCTACGACTGTCCAAGCAAGAGGAGGATTTGAGTACTTTGTCACTTTCATCGATGATTACTCAAGGTATGGGTACATTTATTGGATGCAGCGTAAGTCTGAATGCTTGGAGAAATTCAAAGACTTCAAGGCTGAAACGCAGAAGCGTCTAGGTAAATGTATCAAGACACTACGACCTGATCGTGGTGGAGAGTACCTCTTGGGAGAGTTTAAGGAATACTTATTGGAGCAAGGGATTACATCCCAATTGTCTGTACCCCGTATGCCTCAGCAGAACAGTGTAGCAGAAAGAAGGAACAGGACTCTCATGGATATGGTAAGATCTATGATGAGTTACTCGGATTTACCAATTTCCTTTTGGAGACACGCATTAGGGACAGCTGCATACATTCTAAACTTGGTACCATTTAAGTCAGTACCTACTGCTCCCACGAAATTGTGGACAAGGCGAAAGCCTAGTCTGCGGCATGTTCGGATCTGGGGTAGTCCAGCACATGTGCTGAAAGGGAACGCTGAAAAGTTGGAATCAAGAACAGAAGTATGTTTCTTTGTTGTGTATCCATGAGGAACTAAAGGTGGTCTGTTTTTATAGTCCTAGGGATCAGAAGGTTATTGTTAGCACCAATGCCACATTCTTAGAAGAGGACTATGTTATGGACCACAAGCCCAGAAGCCGTATTGTTCTAGAGGAAATGAGAGAAGAGACACTGACACATACTTCTTTGATACCATCGGTACGATAAGAAACATCACAGGATAGAGTAATCGATATTCCATTCCCACTTCATAGTGCGAGGATTATCGAAACTCGTGTAGACCCCGAACCAACCATTAACACGCAAGTTCATGAACCAGTACAGCGTACTAATAAAGGTGTATTAGGTTCAGAATCTTCACAATAAAATATCAGTGATACACAGACACGGGTTGTGCCTCGTCGTAGTAGGAGGGTTATTATTCAACCTGACTGGTATATGTTCTTGGGAGAGTCTTATGACTGGGTCCCTGATGAACAAGGTATCGATCCCTGTAACTACAATGAAGCACTCTAAGATAAAGATGCAGTTCTTTGGCAAAAGGCTATGAAGTCTGAAATGGAGTCCATGTACTCCAATCAAGTCTGGGATCTTGTAGAACCACCCAATGAAATAAAACCTATTGGATGTAAGTGGATCTATAAGAAGTAGAGAGGAGCAGACGGTAAGGTGGAAACCTTTAAAGCAAGGCTTGTTGCGAAAGGGTTCACTCAAAAAGAGGGAATCAATTATGAGGAAACCTTTTCGCCGGTGGCCATGCTAAAGTCTATCCGAATTCTCTTATCCATTGCTGCACATTTCGATTATGAAATTTGGCAAATGGATGTCAAGACAGCATCTCTTAATGGGAATCTTGACGAGTGCATCTATATGATGCAACCAGACGGGTTCATTGTGAAGGGCCAAGAACACATGTTGTGCAAGCTTAAGAAGTCCATTTATGGACTTAAGCAGACATCTAGGTCTTGGAATATCCACTTTGATCAAGCAATCAAGTCTTTTGGTTTTGATCAATGTACGGATGAATCTTGTGTGTACAAGAAACATGATGGAAGAGTGGTGGTGTTCTTAGTACTATATGTGGATGATATCTTTCTAATCGGAAACGATGTGGGGGTATTATCTTCTGTAAGGGTATGGTTGTCCAATCAATTCGATATGAAGGACTTGGGAGAAGCCGGTCACATCCTAGGGATCAAGCTTATGCGAGATCGCAAGAATAGGATGTTGGGCTTGTCACAAGGCACTTATATTGACAATATTCTTGCAAGGTTTAGCATGCAAGATTCCAAGAAGGGATTCCTTCCCTTCAGACACGGAATTACTCTATCTAAGGATCAGTGTCCTAAGACACCTGATGAGATAGAGAAGATGAAGGCAGTTCCTTATGCCTTGGCAGTAGGAAGCCTAATGTATGCTATGCTATGTACTAGACCTGACATCTGCTTTGCTGTTGGCATGGTTAGTAGATATCAATCTAATCCAGGGCAAGAACATTAGACTGCGGTGAAAAATATTCTCAAGTACCTGAAAAGGACTCGAGACTATATGTTAGTTTACCAAGCAGACAGTCTTATACCCATTGGGTACACAGATTCTGATTTCATGTCAGATAGGGATTCCAGAAAGTCTACCTCAGGATATGTGTTTACCCTAGGAGGTTGAGCCATTAGTTGGAGGAGCATCAAGCAGTCATGTATTGTTGATTCTACCATGGAAGCCGAGTATGTGGCTGCTTCGGAAGCCGCTAAGGAGGCTGTTTGGCTCAGAAACTTCCTTATGGATCTAAGAGTAGTACCTGTGGTACAATCGGCTATTACCCTTTATTGCGATAAATAGCAGAGCGGTTGCTAACTCAAAGGAACCAAGGGCCCATAAGAAGGGAAAACACATTGAGCGTAAGTATCACCTGATACGAGAGATCGTGCAAAGAGGTGATGTTGAAGTGACCAAGATAGCATCAGCAAATAACCAGGCAGATCCTTTCACCAAGAGCTTACCGGCCAAGACTTTTGACAGTCACGTAGACGGGATAGGAGTGAGGTGTGTCGCATCATGGCTTTGAGTCTAAGTGGGAGATTGTTAGGGATATATACTAAAAGTCATGCTTTATGTAGTTGATTTATTATTCATTTAATAAAATCAGTTAATCCATTTTTTTATGAGAATCTGTGTGGGTAATGTTTGTATTATATTATTTACTTAATATTATGCATGTGTGTCTCTCATTCTATATAATAGGTGGTTTGGTGTGTAGAGTTCGGCTTACACACGGAAGATCAGGCCATCAGATATTATGGAATGTAAGATTTTGGTTTACAGTCTTAGATAGGATTGGACACACCATCGGTAGCACTGTAGCATGGTGTTGTAGTAGGTTTGTCTTGACTGCGGGAAACGGTATAGTTTCAACTCACCATGCTGGTACATTTTGTGTATTAAACGGGACCGACTTGGGGTAATTATCTTTATACTGACTTATAAGATAATTAACACCTCATGGCTATTATGAGTGCTTATGGTCTAAATCCTAAGTTAATTTGTAGACACGTACATTTGATATTTACACTTTGATCCCTAAAAGGGTGAGATCTTTAAATGGGTCAATATCTCATTGGATTGTGTGACAATATTAATTGTGTGGTGGATATTAATTAATGATGGAATCCATGTCTCCATTTTGGGATTGATGATATCCTCCCCTTGAGAAAGCTTATAAGTTTTGATTATGTCAAACCCTGCAGGTGGATTTTGTATCCGACATATCAGATAAGTTAAGCAGATGATATCAAGGAATTTTAAGAGATTAATTAAATATGATTGTCAATAATTATATTTAATTACTGGATATCTGTAATCTTAACATGGGGAGATAATAAGCATTTAATAACATGGAGCTCGAAATATATTTTTGAGATAAGGGTAGGAGTGGAATTATAATTCTTTAGTGGTGTGAATTATAATTTATGGAAATAGGAATCTGATTCAATTCGAATTAGGGTTTCCTAATTCCATAAGGAAGCCTATTCCTTATTGACTTCTTATGGTCCCTATCGTAGCCTATATATATGTTGCTTTGGCTCTCTCCTCAGTTTGCGTTTTTCTATCAAGAGTATTATAATTCGGAATAGAAAAGAGAGCGTAAAAAGAGAGTAGAAACATAAAGGATTTCGAAGGAGCCCACACTCAGTTCGATATTCTGGCAGCAAAGGAATACGGTAGAAGATCGTGAGCTGTTAACGAGCCTGTGTTCTTGATTCATCTACTACAGCAATCCGTTTTAGCAGTTTAAGGTAACCCTAGTTCCGCCCTAGTACGGTTATTGTAGTTTTCATGTAATTTTTTTACAGTATCAACCTATACGTGCTGTCAATGGATTCTGGGATCGTAGTTTCCTAACAGGCTGGAACATTAATGGTAAGTGACTAGGATGCGGTTGATGATTTGAGGTGGTATAATAATGGTTGGGCGGCAACGGATGACGATAGTGGTGAGGTGACCGTAAGGTATGTTGATGACAATTGTGGTGATATGGTAGCTAGACAGAAGGTGATGATTGTAGTGGTGGCCTTGATGGTGGTTGTTAGAAGAGTAGAGTAGTTGTGGAGAAAATGGAAACTCTTTTTTTGTTGGTGGCTTTTTTGATAAAGTGAAGGGGGTGAAGGAAAAGGTGAGGGAGATAGAGAGTATGATGAGGAAGATGTATGTAGAGAAAGCTATCTTTTTTTCTTCTTCTTCTTCTTTGGTATGCATTGGTCTCCATTTATAGGCCAATCAAGAGTTTTATTTCTTTTCATTTTTTTTAAACTCTCCACTAAAAAAAAAAAAAAAAGACCCACCCAATTTGTGTTTTACGTAAAAGAACCAAACAACTTACATTTTTTTATTGAATCGTAAAAATCCACCAAGTTTTATTTACTGAAAAGAAAAACTCCACCATCTTTTTTTTCTTGTTTTATTGCTAAAAGAAGGGATCCAAACATTCTTTGTAATTTGTTTTTTTTTTTTCCTACAAGAAAGAATCCCCAACATCTTTTTTTTTTTTACTACAACATCTTTTCTTGTTTTTAACTACAAGAAGAAGTCCCAACATCATTTTTTCCCCTTTTTTTTAAAAAAAAATCTATCAAACTTGGTGAAAAGAAAAGAAGTAAAAAAAAATCCTCCTTTGTTTTTTTGGGTTAGGTAAAAATAGAGGGTAATTAGTATTAACATTTTTGTTGGGCAAAAATAGGTGTCTACAGTGGCCCCTCTTTGTCATGCTTTGCGGAGCAAATCATGACAAAGACACGAGACACCACATTTTTGCCGTATTTTCTTTTTCTAATTTTTTTAAATAGAGAGAAATGGTGTAGTTAGGGACTTCAGCCTGTACGGCGTTGTCGCGAACTGTAACCGTGAAAGTGAGATAGGATATGGCGTGGCAGAGAAGTGAACTCTGTTGGAGATTGAGAGTGTTACCAAAATGGGTGAACGACTCCGCTAGGGATTCGTGTGAGAATTGAATAGAAGAGATATGGTGTAGTTGTGAAGTGCATAACCGCGTAATCTCGAACTCCTAACAGAAAATGTAGTAAAGTAAGGGTACGGTCGAGCTCGCTAAGCTGCCTATTATCTCCTACAAGAAGAATCAGACTGAACGTAGTTTGTACAATGAAGGAGATGCCATGTTAAGATAGTGAAGAGCAAAATTCTACGTTGGGGCATGATTGTAGTGGATACGAGAGAGAAAAATGCCATGTGGGGCGTGATTGCTGTGAGATAGGAGAGAAAAATGCCACATGTGGCGTGATTGCTGTAGGATATAGATAGGCAAAATGCGGTACACGTGATTGCTGTGAGGATATGAGAGAGCAAAATGCCATGTGGGACGTGATCGCTGTAAGATAGGAGAGCAAAATGCCACATAGGGCATGATTTATGTAGGATATTGACGGGCAAAATGCGATACGCATGATTGCCGTGAGCGTGGGATAGAAAGAGAAATACCTAATGCCTGCTGATATGGACAGGATGCCACTTGATGGACTTATAGTTGATGCTGAATGATATGAAGAGGATGCTCCTTGACGGACTCGTACCTGATACTAATGACTAGTTACGTGAGCAGGACACCATTTAAGGGACCTGATGTTGATGTCACGGATAGCCTGACTATTTCAGATTCAGATCGTTCTTGGAGGCTAGGTCGAGATCTGAGACACGAGCTCACACCCTGGGGATTTGCCTAATCTGAGGTGTGACATTTCCATAAAAGACAAAGCATTTGTGTGCTCAACCTGTATGTTTGGGATTGACATGCTAGTTCACTGAGTAGAAAATTATTTGAGAGTTTTGATTAAACCTGGACGAAACCCACCGCACAAACTAGATATCACAGTCATTAATTCTGCCACGAGCTTTATTCATGACAGAGTAAATCATTTTCTCATGGGTGTAGGGGTCGGATTCTGTATCCTGAGATGAAAACCCTATTGGGACTCGTTTATTTTCTTTTCTTTTCTTTTTTTTTTTTTTTCTTTTTTTTTTCCCCTCTTTTTTTAATGCACATTTTTACCCCCAACGCCTTTTCAAGTTTTCGCCAGGTCAGGCTCTGTAATTGTTGCGCGTCGGCACCTTTCAATCTATCCTTTTTCTTTATTTCTTGAATGCAAAGCTCCAGAAGAGGACAAAGCTAACGGTATCAGTTACCAAAGCGAGGAGTGCTGAAATAGTACAGAGGCTTTGATGATAACTCATCAGTCAAACCTGTATGTATGCCTAACCTTTTGATCAATCTGGGAGGACTTTAATGGGTCGTAATGAAGGCCAGGGTACAGGCTGAGAAAAGAAAAGGATGGAATGAAGGCCCAAGGTTTTGCTATTAGGGTCTTTGACTCTTGTGACTATCTTTCCTTGTTCGCTTAATTTTTCTCATGGGAAATTTTGCAATCTTTCTATTGGCTCTTTTTTTCTTATCTCTTTTTCTTTTTTTAAAAAAAAAAATTTTCTTGCTTTTGATTTTTTTTAAATTTCTGAGCCTTGATTTTGACACGTACATTTCAATTTTTCTTGTTTGTGATCCTTTAAATGCATGTTCAAAAGCAAAAAATACATCCCAGTGTAGTGAGTTGTGATTTTGAAAAGAATGAATTGAAATTAAAGGTTCAAAGCGGCTTGACAAAAGGGAATTAAATTTTGTATGGCTAGTAGAAATGAAGGCCTCTCTTCATTTTGATCAACACATTAAGCATACAAGTATGACATTCGAGCATAGAATCATTTTACAGAATCAGAATTAATCGGCTCTGGAAAAATATCAGCATCCATTTTGGTGAGTATTGGAGCTCCTCCGAATAATGCTTTCTTGACGATGAACGGGCCCTCCCAGTTGGGGCAAACTTCCCTTGCACTTCTTCTTGGAAGGGGAAAATCTTTTTCAATTCTAAGTCGCCTTCCTTGAATTATCGAGGCCTTAATTTTTTATTATAGGCTATGGCGATCCTCTTCTAATAACATTGACCATAACACAAAGCAGTGAATCGCTTTTCACCGATCAGGCATAATTGCTCATGTCTTTCTCGAACCCATTTCGCTTCTTCGAGTTCAGCTACCATGAGAATCCTCAGTGATGGGATCTCTACCAAGACTGGGAGGACAGCTTCCATCCCGTACACCAGGGAATAGGGGTTGCATTAGTTGATGTCCGAATAGAAGTACGATAAGACATAAAGGCCAGTGGTAGCAGATTATGCCAGTCTTTGTAATTGGTTGACATTTTTTGGATGATTGTCTTGATGTTCTTATTGGCGGCCTCGACTACCCTGTTCATCTCAGGATGGTAAGGTGCGGAATGTCTATGAGTGATCTGAAACTACTGATAGAAGTCGGTCATCATATCATTGTTAAGATTTATGGCATTGTCCAAGATAAGGGATTCCAAGAGGTCGTATCAATATATGATGTTCCTCTTGATGAACCCGGTGACAACCTCCTTGGTTACCCTAGCATAGGATTCACTTCGACGCATTTTGTAAAATAATTGATGGCCACTAGAATGAAACGATGTCCATTGGACGCCTTTGGTGTGATGGGTTTGATGACATCCATTCCCCACACAGAGAAAGGCCATGGGGTAGTCATGGAATGCAGATCCATTGGCGGTGTATGAATCTGATCTGCGTGAATTGGACATTGGCGGCATTTCTTTACGAATTTGGCAACAATCATGATCCATGGTTAACCAGAAATAATCGATTCTCATTATCTTCTTGGCCAGCATGAGGCCGCTCATGTGCGGGCCGCTGACTCCACCGTGTTCTTTCTCTGTTAAATAGTTGGCCTCTGATGCTGGCACACACGTGAGTAGTCTTAATTGATGGCTCCTTTTGAAAAGGTTCTTGCCGTTGAGAAAGAATTGTGAAACGAGCTTTCAGAGGGTACGTCGTTCTCCCAAGTTAGCGGTTGGAAGGTACTCTTGGCGTTCCAAGAAGTTGTCGATGTTGTAGTACCATGGCTTACTGTCTACTTCCTCTTCAATCTAGTAGTAGTAATATGGTCTTGACTTTACACGGGGACTCTGATCATGGATGCCAGAGTTGTGAGGGCATCAACAAAATTATTCTAAACTGGAGGAATGTGATTAAACTCAATGTAATCGAAGTATTTGCATAGCTCGAACAGACATCTTCTGTACCGGATGAGCTTGGCATCCCTTATAGCGTATTCCTCGGTGGATTGCTTTATAATAAGCTCAAAATCACCTAATACTACCATTCTACGGCTGTCTATGTCTAAGGCTAGTCTTCGACCTAAGATGCATGCTTCGTATTCTGAGACATTATTAGTGGCGTCAAAACAAAACTTGTTGCAAACAGGAAAATGCATTCCATCCTCTGATACTACAACTGCCCCTATCCCAGCTCCTTTGCTATTTGAAACTCAGTCAAAATACATTCTCCATCCTTTAAAACATTCATCGCCATTCTCGCCAGTGGCAAACAGAATGGCCTCGTCCATGAAAGATGTATCCATCGATACATAACTATCAACTGGAGTTTCATAGAGCTGGTCGGCGATTGCCAGGCCCTTGATAGCCTTTTGAGTGACATAGACGATGTCGAACTCAGTCAATAGCATCTGCCATTTCGAGATCTTTCCCGTCAATACCGGCTTTTCAAAGATGTACTTGAGTGGATTCATTCTAGCGATCAGATACACAGTATAGCTGAACAGATAATGTCAAAACCTATTTGCGGCCCAAGCGAGGGCACAATAGGTCCGCTCTAACATAGAATAATGAGATTCACAGTCGGTGAGCCTTTTGCTTAAATAATAGATGGCATGCTCTTTTCGTCTAGACTCATCATGTTGGCCTAATACGCATCCCATCGAGCAATCGAGAATTGATAAATATATAAGTAGATGGCATCCTGGTTCTAGTGGGACCAGGACAGAGGGATTAAAGGGGTACTTCTTGATTATGTTGAAAGCAATTTGACAATCCTCTTTCCATGTCTAATCAGAGCCGTTGTGGAGTAATCTAAAGATCGGTTCACATTTATCCGTAAGTTGCGAGATAAATCGATTGATGAAATAGATTCATCCTAGGAATCCTCGTATTGCCTTCTCTATTGTAGGGACAGACATCTCAGTGATGGCCTTGATTTTTTTGGGATCGATCTCGATGCTATGCCTACTAACCATGAATCCCAGGAGTTTCCCTGACAGAACGTCGAAAGCACATCTAGCCAGATTGAGCTTGAGCCTATACTTCCTGAGGCGATCAAAGAGCTTTTTGAGATCAGTGAGGTATTCTGTTGTCTTTCGAGATTTGATGATCATGTCATCAACGTAGACATCTAGCTCTTGATGCATCATGTCATGAAAAAGTATAGTCATAGCTATTTGAAACGATGCCCCAGCATTCTTTAAACCAAATGGCGTGACTCGATAACAAAACGATCCCCAGGGAATGATGAAGGCTATTTTCTCTGTCTTCCTCGTCTAGGAGAAGTTGGTTGTAACTATAAAATCCAAACATGAAAGAGTAGATTTCATTTTCGGCTATATTGCCGACCAAGATATGAATGTTTGGTAAAGAAAAGTCATCCTTCGGGCTTACCTTATTTAGATCTTTGTAGTTGACACAAACCCTGACCCGACCGTCCTTCTTGGGCACTGGTACCACGTTTGCGAGCTATGTTGGATAGTTAATGCCATGATGAAGTTTGCCTCAAATTGCTTGATCACCTCTTCTTTTACGTTGAGACTCGATTCTGGCTTTAACTTTCTCAGCCTTTACTTGATGGGCTTGTTTTGCGACATGATGGCGAGTTTGTGCGTAACAATTCTTGTAGCTAACCCAGGCATATCCTGATATGACCATGCGAAGATGTCCTGGTATTTCTTTAAGAATTGAGACAATTATTCCTTATGTTCTTGTGACAGTTGATGTCCGATTTTTAGTTCTCGAGGATTTTCGATGGTACTGACATTGATGGTATCGGATTCTTCTAGATTAGGTCTTGGCCTGTCCTCTAGTTCTGAGATCATTTTTTTAAGCTCATGGGGAATTTTTCTTCATCAGAATCACAATCTTCTTCTATACCCGCGAGATTATGTTCTATTTCTGTGTTAAAGTTCAGCCTGGTTTTTTCAAGTTCTTTGATATCTGGTGGATTAGTGAATTCAATCATAGTCGTCCTGAAATCATGTGATAAAGAAAAAAGAAAGAAAAAGAAAGCGAATTTAGAAAGAGTTTTTGAATTAAAGCAAGCAAACTAGCATTTCATTCATCAAAACAAAATAGGATAGGAAGGATCAGTTTACAATGATGGATCAGTTTTTCACTAAGCCAGCTTAGGCCAAGTGAAAACTTTTACAAATGTCATCTTTATCAAAATTCCTTTTTCCCAGGTAACAAGTGAATCTCGCAATTATTCAAGGTCTCGTCAGGCACGGCCTGACGGATGATGGGTGGATGAGTAATCTCATGACTAGACATCATGTGGATTTCTTCTCTGAATAGTGACTGCATGCTGTCTGATGTGACCATTGAAGTTCAGTCTGTGCTCTGAGAAGCCTGGAGGTTCACAATGTCACCCTGTTCAAATTGGTCAAGATGGATGACTTCCGTAGGATAAGGAAAAGTCTCCTTGATGTGTGGAATGAACCCCTCAGTGACGAGGCTGGACCTTTGACACTTCCAGTACTTATTCTTATACCCAAGGCCTCGTGTATTATTCTGGGTAGGTGGATCAAGGGGTTCTGTCCAGCCCTAATTTAGGAACTTCTGGAGAGTGATTGGAGTTAAAATGTTCTTATGCAAGCGAGTGGAGAATGAAGTATTTTTTTTTATATATTTTTGTATTTTGTCCTTTCATTCCTATGCCGGAAGCAAGGGTCGATGCCGAAAAGGAAAAAAATGAGTCTTTTGTGTTTTTATTTTATGCCGAAAGAAAGGGACAGTGCCCAAAAGAAATAAAAGAGACTTTTTTTAAAAGGTTTTGACCGAAAGGAAGGGATAGTGGCCAAAAGAAAGAACAAAGACCTTTTTTTTGCATTTTTTTATTTTATGCCAAAAATAAGGGTCGGTGCCTAAATGAAAGAAAAGAGATGTTCGAATTTCCTTTTATCAAAGTTATTGAGAAAACTTGATAAATTAGGAGTATTCAGTAAAAGAAAAAGAAATCCTTTTTTTTTTCTTTCGTTTTCTTTCAGTTTTCTGACAGATTTGAGTTGAGCATTCCGAAAATGGAATGGAGGGGCATTGGTGCTTCTAATTTATGAAATTTTGAGGAAAAGTTCCCAATTGAGTCTAGTTTCCATGGGAGAAAACCGTTTTGCAATATCCTTTATAGATTGGGAGAAATTGAATTTAGAAGTACCGTTACTAAGAATCAAGGACTGCATTGTCGACTGAAAGTAAACGATTTTCTACGAAATTTTTTTGATTTTTTAAAACCTTAAAAAAAATTTAGAGATAGATAAGAGATTGAAGTAGATGAAAAAAATTATAAAAGAGCAAAGCAAAACTTTTGAAGCACCCAAAAAGAGGACGTCATTGAGCAAACCTGTTGTGATTTCTCTGGCAGATTCTGAGCTTCATGTGTTTGTGCTTTGAAAGTGGCGCAGACATTTTTAATAAAATTGCAAAAAATCTCGGACAACTGTCGTTGAGTTGGAGGAGTACTCCAATTTGCAAAGGCAGCTACTGAGTACGATTAGTCCTTTCTTTCATTTTTTATTATTCTATTTATGTGAATCAAGCAATCCTTTTTATTTAGGCATGGATTTCCATATTAGAAATCCGCCTACTCCCCGGTAACACATAGGTCTCTGTATTAGTAACTGCGTCATCCCCAATAGAACATGACTCTTTGTATTAAAAACCATGTAGGATTTCTTTATTGGGAACCATGTAATCCCGAGTCGAAACCAAGTAATTTCGAGTAGGATGCTGATTTCTTTATTTATTTAATCATTATTTTTTAAGCAAGAACATAGATGATATATACAAGAAATGAAGAAAAGTTTGAACAACAGTAAAAAAAACCTGAGTTATTAGAAGAACTAGAGAAGTCAGCTAGAAATATATGGTAAGTGACTGGGATGCGGTTGATGATTTGAGGCGGTATAATAATGGTTGGGCGACAATGAATGATGATAGTGGTGAGGTTACCTTAAGGTATGTTGATGAGAATTGTGGTGATATGGTAGCTATACGGAAGGTTACGATTGCAGTGGTGGCCTTGATGGTGGTGGTTAGAAGACGTGGAGTAGTGGTGGAGAAAATGGAAACTCTTTTTTTGTTGGTGGTTTTTTTGATAAAGTGAAGGGGACGAAGGGGAAGGTGAGGGATATGGAGAGTATGACGAGGGAGATGCAAGTAGAGAAAGCTATCTTTTTTTTTCTTCTCTTTTGGTTTGCATTGGTCTCCATTTATAGGCCAAGCAAGAGTTTTATTTCTTTTGTTTTTTTATTTTTAAAACTCTCCACTAAAAAAATAAAAGATCCACCCATTTAGTTTTTACGTAAAAGAACCAAACTACTTGCATTTTTTATGGAATAGTAAAAATCCACCAAGTTTTGTTTACTGAAAAGAAAAACTCCACCATTTTTCTTTTCTTGTTTTTTTCCTAAAAGAAGGGATCCCAACATTTTTTGTGCTTTGTTTTTTTTTACTACAATAAGGAATCCCCAATATCTTTTTTTTGTGTTTTGTTTTTTTTTTTTTTTTAATACAAGAAGGAATCCCCAACATCGCTTTTTAAAATTTTTTTTACTACAAGAATGAATCACAACATCTTTTTCCCCCTTTTTAAAAAAAAAAAAATCTACCTAGCTTGGTGAAAAGAAAAAAAGTAAAAAAAAATCCTCTTTTTTTTTTTGGGTTAGGTAAAAATAGGGTAAATAGTATTAACATTTTTGTTCGGCAAAAATAGGTGTCTACAACAAATGAAAGCTCACTGCAATTTGCTCTCTCAAGAATTACAATTGAAATTTGGAACAAATTGATTTTTCACACAAACTAGGGCTCAAATAGAAATGATCATTAACCAAGTTGTTTGAATGATATTGTTAATGTTCTTTATTATTCCTTCTTGTTTTTAACCCTTAAAACATTCCCTATATACTTTTGATAGATTATAGCTATTGGGACTGAATGGGGGGTGTTAATGTAATTTTTGGAGAGTTTAGAAAACATGTCGTTATTCAGTTCTGCGCAATCTAGTCAACTGTATCGAAAGTTTGGTCGACTGGAAAGTTTGTACAAGAGAATAGACATTCTATGTGAAATCCAGTCTACTGAACAGTACTTCCAGTCGATTGAAAAGTTATAGACACCCAATTTTGACCACACTAATAGGATTTAGCGTGGTCAACGTCTTGGAGGATTCAATGATGAAAAGTACCCCGTGGAAGATACTAGATTTCACACAATCGGAAGATCGAACTTCGAAAAGTGACATCAAGCTCAAAAAAGCCCTTTTCCAACATAAAATTCCAGTTTTGTCAAAATCATCTCTCAGAATTCATATTCACTCAAGGTTATATGAACATGAAGTGTTCTAAATACAGTATTCTAAGTATCTAGAGACTCAATTTAAAAAAAAAACTCGAAATCGATGCACATTGAAAAGCAATTTTGAAAAATAAGTCGTTTGATTTCAAAAAGACGACGAAAGTTCCGGAGGACTTCCAGACTTAAATTGATCTTCAATTCTCATTTCAAATTCTCCTGAAATATTTTTATACTGAAAATCAACTCAACAGTTTTCCAATGGTACGTAAACAGACGATTTCGGACACCAAAAAGTATTTTTAAAAAAATCTGGAAAAGTAGTGCATGTAATTTTTGAAACAGGGCATGAAGGCAACCAGGGGATGAGGAAAAGCAGGTGGCGTGTCCCACAAGTGTGGTGGGCTGAGACAGCGGTCTCAGGCTTAGGCCTAGGGAGAGTCATTTTCCGTGTCTCTCCAGACTCTCCACTTATTGCTTCTTGAGGAGAAGGAGGAGCAGATACGACTCGAGGGCAAGATGGATCAGATGACGAATTTACTAGAGGCGATCTTGATACAGATCGGGGTTGACCAGTCTATTCACACCACTCTATACCCACCGACTGCTCCCTCTGCACCGCCTACCACAGATCCATCTTCTTCTACACCACCCACTACCGATCTATCTACATCGACTACTCCATCTACTACTTCTATTACTCCACCTCCACTATCTACTGATCCCTATGCCCCATCATCATCATCTGCACCACCTCAAGTCATGGCTGACCCATTATTGTCTACATCAACTGTCCTGACTGTGAGTGACCCAGCGACGGCTACTACTATTGCCGAGGGTGGCGATGAGGATGCTCCTGCTGCACCGATTGTGATTCTTTCTGATATTGGGGATGATTAGATGATATCCCTTCCGCTTGGGAGGTGTTGTTGTATTTTTACTTTTTACTGTTTCTCTCTCTTTTCTCCTGTTTCTTTTGGGTTGTTTGGTTATGATGGGACTGATAGAGCTTTTGAACATTTTTGGACACTTTTATCACTGTTCTATACTTATAGTGTTATATCATTCCGGTGATTAGGTGTTTGTATTATTTATGGACATTGCTTTATCAATATCTTTTATTTCCTTTGATCTTGGCTGCGTGGAGTTTATATGTCTTTACAAATTGCTATGCTTGCGGTGTTTTCTTTGCGTTATCAGGTGATATCTCTCTATTTATTTTGAAAATCTACTTCTGAGGACATAGCAATTTTAAGTTGGGGTGGAATGTAGATAGATAATCACCTGCACATGTTTGTACTTACCAATCTGGATAACTTTATTGCACATATCATATAATCTCGGTTAGTATTGTTCTAAAAAAAATCAAGGAATTTTTTAACTTAATTAGTAGGACAACTTTGAATATTCAACTCTCTTTAGCTGTAGTCGAGCAATGATATATTCATACTAATCTCATCCTTTTATGGATTAAGTTCACACATTTTTCTAGTTCCACTTAGATGATTGCATTTGTTTACCTTTCATGTATCCAATACCCAATTGCACTAGTTGGTAGCTATGTTGAAAACCTAAAAATGAGTTAATACGACTATGGTGCTAAAAGAACGAGTAGTAGAAACTATTTAACCCCTAGTGAGTTTTCGATCCAATCTTTATTTCTGAGGGAATTTTCACATAAAAATTCGAATTGTCTTTCTTGATTACACATATTACATTCGTTGCACTAGTCTCAGTTAATTGTTCAATTTTGGCTGCCTATTAGAGGAGAACGTTCTAGATCTACCAACCAAACTCAATAAAGATTGAAGTGTTAAAATTAAAGAATTAAGAAAATGATTTAAGCCATCGTTACCCATTTCTTACCATCATCTATATCCCTTTACCCACACTGACTTAATATTACCTATTCTATAGTGAAAATACAAACCCCTAATCCTTCACCTTGACTCTAAATGACCTCATTGTGCGTCTAATAATAAATATCTGTCAAAGTATGTGATTGGAGGAGATTAGTTGTGGGAGACATTTTATTACATCTTAAAAAAAAAAAAAGGGGGAATGAAAGGATAGAAATTGGTTGGAGATGTGAAAAGAAGGAAATAAGAATAAAAAGAGGTGATGATCAATATCATATGCTAAAGATGCCCAATCTTTCCATCCATCATTTGTTTCGTCTACACAAAACCTAAAAATTCTAAACTCTTAATGATTCTTAATTGCCTTAGTTTGAACACGAACGTGTAAGTTGAGTTATCCACGGTAGTTCGCTCCTCTAGTAAGTAGCATCCTGTTCATGAGACTATACACTCCAAATATCCATCTTTTGTGAAGTCGAGTATGAAAGCATTTAGTATCCAGAAATTCACTTTTATCAAAGCTTTCATACCACGTACGATCATTAGTAAAGCCAGTTTCTGTGAGACGTTTATTTTTTAGTGTAAACCTATGTGAGAATTGAGTTAAAATTGCTAGTTCTAGAGGTACAATAGTCCAAAATAACTCTTAATGAGGTTGGATACATAGCTGTTAACTTCACATACACGGATACATAATTGTGATGCATTTGTTATATCTATCTTGGTGACATGAGGTGTATGTGGGTTTCTTTCATGGTTTGTTTGAGGTTATTATATCCCTGTAGAGCTAAGTTAACAGTTGAATAGAAGAGAATATTTTAAAAGTTTTTCTATATCTTTTTGAATTTAAAATTGAGAATTTTGTGAGTATATTCACTGTAAACCCTCACGAGACAACACTCGTCCACTAGGGGGAACCTAGGGGTTTAACGGCTTGCTGCGTTCGGTAAATGCAACCGCGATTCCTGCAAAAGTGAGTTAGGTAGTTTTCTTTTCTGTTTAGATTAGTTGCTTTAGCTTATTTTGTTTTAGTTTAGTCGGTATAGTATTAGTCTAGCTTGCTTTTATTTTCACTTTATTGCTACGGACTAGCAATTCGCTAGTTGGGGGTTGTGACAAGTGGAGGTATTTGTAAAATACAACCGCGCTAAAAGAAGAAAATGTACTGATTTAGTCTACAATTCCTTTATATATCTACAATTTGGATTACAATGTCAGCTTTTACATAATTTGATTAATCTAGGATAAGTTGTATTGTTTTAGCTATAATTTGTGCAGATCACTGCTTGCTGTGTGAAGAAATGAAAAGAGAGTTTCGAGCGATCGAAGATCCCTCAAGCGATCCAGAGTTTGATCGATCCAAGACAGTTAAAGCACTCGAATATTCCAGAAGTTTGATCAATCAAAGTTGTTTCTATCGATCGAACATGGCTTTTATCAGAACATACGCGCACGCTGCAGAAATGGAGTTTTGAACCTAGCTTTAGGTTTTAGTATATATATTCATTTTTTTTACGTCCCAGAGGATGTCCACTTAGTTTTTATTAGTTTTAGAGAGAGAGATAGAGATTATTACATATTTTTGTAGGGTTGGAGTTTGCATATTGCTTTTGGATTGCTTCCTATCATTTAATATAAGTGTTTCTCTTCCAGGTTCTGCAATCTTAGTTTCTTTACATTCTAGTTGCGTAAAATCGTAGTTTAATCTGTTAGTTTTAATAGTAGTGTAGTAGTAGCTTTAAATTACCATTGTTTTTCACAGATTTCATGCTAAAATCATAACCAAATACGCTCTTAATGAATATTCACGTTAAAAATGAATCTGTGACACTCCAGACTATGTCTGAGTAGTCTCCAGGTTGGGAGATCATGATGAAATAGTGATCTCTAGCCTCTGCCATGTAGCAGAATAATTTCTGTGCTCGATGGATCAAAGTTGTTTCGATTGATCGAATCAGAGGACAGTCAAGCAATCGAAGACGTTTCGATCGATTGAGAGATGAAGATGGTCGATCGATCAAAAGTGCGTCGAGCGATCAAACTCTCTGATTCTTGGGTAGTCTCTTTGCAGTATTTCAAGACTTTCTGTTTTTGAGATTTGTTATCAAACTGTCTCCGAATGCTCAGTTTGTCAAAACAGTTTCATTACTTTAAGCCTTAAGGCATTTTTCTTCACTAACTTTTGCAAACCATTTTTAATGCTAACACCATTCAGAATCCGAGACTCAACTATTGATTTAAACCACTTTCATGTGTTTCGATTTAACTGTGATGATATATGTGTTTCCATGATACATTCCCTTTTTATAAAGAAAACCATTTCCAAAATATCACTTTAGTTACTTAGTTAATCATTAGTTTAATTTAATTTAGTTGCTTTAATTTTAGTAGTTACTTCGTGGAACTTCGTGTTCTACAACCTTGCAAATATTGAATTTTATTTTCTTTTTAGATATTAATCTAGGTATTTAGTTTAACACCTTCCCTGTGGGATCGATCTGGTCTTAACCAGATTACTACTTGCACGATTACCTATAATTGGGTATAGCACACAAGCGCACACAGATTTTCAGCCATGTCACTAGACTCCTAAGCCATTTTAGAAAGTCCATGTACACAAACACACTACAACCTCTTCACATTTTAGAATCATACATTGTATCCATGTAAGATTTGGGGTTTTTGTGACTCCTAATCTAAGAAGATTATAAGGAATGAACTTGATCATAAGTTCATGCTTCCCCTCGATCTATCTTCCTTTCTCATCTGTCCTGGGGATTGATATGTCTTCTTTTCTCAAAGATTAACATGCATCATCCTAACTTGGTAAGCATATTTGACTTCTTTGATTATTTGTTTTAAGAACAATTCATGTCCCCTTAGATTAGGAAGACTTTATTACTTGATACATGATTAGACGATTTTTCCTAGGTTTGTTTGTGTGATCTTTCACTTTGCATTGTGTGATACTTGGCTTAGATCTTATGAATGATATCTTATCTTTAGATCTTCTACTTTGAGATTCTTATGTGATGTAATATACTATCATAGTATTAATTGTCGAACCAAACATAGTATAAGATGATTATTTGGATGCTAATTGAGGCCCGTTGAGATACGGGGCAAGTTGAGGGTGTTTTAGTCATGACAAAGGCTCATTTCTCTCTCATACCAAAACCCCGAGCCAAGTTCTTTGGTTATGAAAGGCCGGTGCCCTTTTACCCATTTGGGTGGGTTAAATTGGGTTTTTTGGTTCCCTAAAGACCAAGTGGCGACTCGGTATCTGTTTTTAACAGACCTTTTTCTTTACTTTCAAAACAATTTCAAATCAAAACAAAGAGGTGGAATTCCGTTTGTCCACACAATCATTGGGTGCCGCTTCCTTCTCCACCGAGTGTCGTAATTTGTGTCTGCCAGCTTTGAAATAGTACTTTTTGTACCTTCAAAAAGGACATCCAAAATTAGGATTTTTACTATGAAATCACCAAAATAACCCTCTAAGGTTTGCCTATATATAGGGGATGAATATCCCATTACAAAGGATCCCTCTTTTCTTCCTAGAATTTCTATCTCTCTCTCATTTTTAGACTTGAATCTCATTTTGAATCTTCTTTATCTAAAAACTTTGATCTTAGAGATGCCAAAAGAAGTTTAAGAAAATTAATGGGTTGTAAGAGCTAGAAGAAGAGCTTGATTAGCCTTTGGAAGATCCGAAGAACACCAAGAAGTTGAGGATAGTTGGAGGTGATCCTCTAAATTTTAGTTATGTTTTCATTCTTGTGTTTATTTCTTTCTTATGTTTTCATTCTTGTGTTTTCTTCCTTTTTATGCTTTTCTCTTGAGATTCTTGGAGATCCTCAATATCTCACTTGAATCTCTTGAGTTTGATCTTTTTGAATCTTGTGTAAGCTTATGCTTCACATAGGAGTTAAAGTTTGATCACCACCTCACTTTACAAACAAATAGATGGATCCAAGTCCATGCTTATGACTTGGGTTCTCTAGCTTAGAGTTTCATGGAATCCTTTCTATATTCCTTTGAAGTTTATGAGTATGAGTGTCTTTAGCCTCCAATGACCATCAAATGGTAGGAGAGATAGTTGGGTTTAAGCCTAACTTCATGGCTTGGTAGATGGAATTAACAAATAAAAGTTGAACTTGACAATGAAACAGTGATTCATAAACTATTTTTTATCAAGGATTTTTAGTTAAATATCAGACCATTGGAATTAAATGAAACCAACTGGAGGTTGTTTATAACACAAAGTTTTACCACTGTGATTTTTGTTTTGATGGGATTTCATGCTTAAGATGGTTTGGTCATGAGTTTTGCGAGATAACCAAAATCTATCCAGAATTTTAGAACAGTAACACCTTCTTGAAATGAGTAAATCAGAGCTTTGATCAAGCATTCTTGGCTTCAAATAATATTTTATATGAATTTTAATGTGTTAGTAAGACCCCCTAAAAAGATCAAAGTGATTCTGAGTTTTTTTTACTATTTTTAAAAAATCGTACAAAATATCTGGATAGAGAATTGCAAATCTCTGAGTGACGTCTGATTTTTACCTTTTTTCTAGAGATCGGACTGTTGATCTTTGCTTTTTCTTTCTGGGTTAAAAACTAGACTCACAGAGACATCTTGTGTCCAAATATCATCAAGATCAAACCATGGGAAGTATGCTTTTTATTTTCTTGAAGTTCTGGTCTGCTCTCTGAAATTTTTAGAATTTTATGACAGATTTTATCAACTTTGTAAATAATGGTCCAAATGACTTTTCTATGACCTAGGCCTTAAACCAAGTTTTGATGATGATTAGTTAAACTTAAATCCAGAGGCTAAATGGTCCAAACCAATGAATAAATTCATAGCTCACTCTTGTTCATATTCATGTATTCATATACATTCATCCATGTGGCTCGATGCTTGTAATTAGGATTCATTGCTTTAGATTTAACTATATTTGATAGATTTAAGCTAGAGGCCTAGGATTGTCATCTAACTTTATATCTTGTATACCATGTGGACTAACCTTTGTTTTGTAGCGCCGATGAGGTATGATCTCTCGACTCTCCCTTGGCTTAATTATTCCTTAATTTTATTGATTTTTTTTTGACCTCATGTGAGACACATTAGAATTAAAACTTGCCTTATGTGTATATATGTGATTAGAGACTCTTTTATTAGGATTTCAACTTTTGTATGCATTGCACGTTTAACTATTCGCGGCTGGACCCCGGGTAAGTTCTCTAGTTCTCTATTTTGCATATCATATTGCTTTCTAATTGAACTACTTGGTTTTGAATGATACTTTGTCATTAGCAATTTTACACCATTTCAACTTGCTTGTGTAATGTATATTTATATCTATTTATTAGTTGAGGGCATGCTTTGATTAATAATTCGATTAAAAGGATGTTAAGTAGAGGCCTATCGCGAGATAGGGTGAGAGAGGGTGTTTTAGTCCGCCGGGCTCCTTCCTTTCTCATTCCAAAATCCCCAGACCTAGTCAATCTCTGATTTCTAAAAGATCAGTTTGCTTTAAAACTATGGTTTCTTAACTTTCCTCTAAAAAATTAAGTGGCGACTCATTTTTGAATTTGAATTTGAAAAAGATCTTTAAAAAAAGTTGTGGGCAAGGTAAAATTGCGATATCCACAATCTGGTGACTCTGCTGGGGATCGAACCCAGAATCTTTGGTTTCGTAGACCAGAATTTTATTTTTGGGTTCACTTGAGGATTAGACTTGAAAGCATCCTTTTAATCAAATTAATTAATATTTGTGTGCCCGTTGCATTGTACTTGCATGTCTTGCCAGTCGATTGCACGAAACTCTGACCTTGGAGAGTCGAAGCAACCCTGTCGGTCAAGTTATCATGGGACTGTGTGGTCACCCATGATCTCGTACCATGATTTTGTATATGAAGCATCTTATCGGATGTGTGTCAAGGGTCCCTTATTTGACCAAAACCCAGCCTTCGCATGGTAGCTTCTATAGAACCTTTCAAGCCTTAGGGAATTAATTCTTGATTAGGGTTATGTGCTAGGGAGTGTTGTATGCCCGAAAGGGATTACTTAAGATGATGACGATACTTGCTTGATGAAAGATGTGTAACCTCTTAATCACCTTTTAGCAACCCCTCTTCATGTCCCATGACATTTGGGGAACATGTTGAATCTTGATTATAAGATTACATCTCTTATATCCTGTTAGATAAGCATCAGTAACCTTGTATGCATCCAAATTCATGAAAAGTGCGATACTTATCCAATCATGTGATACTCCTACCCAAGAATTCAAAGTTTACCGTTTATGACAGATTTTGATTATTCATCAACTTTTATCCAAATATGTTTTGAAAAGCAAAAAAATCACTCTTTAAAATAAAAGGTCCAAGGTTTACCGTCTAACTGAGTAAAGTTGAAACCCAATCATCTCTGATTGAGAATTGTTTTCACATCCTCATTTTCAAAGAAAAGATTCAACATTCTTGAGAATTGTTTTTGAAAGATCTCATCATCTTAAGAAATGCTTTTCAAATGAATTCCAAAAAAATTTTAAATACCCGACCTTCGAAAAGGTAATGAGGATCACAATGAAAAGAGAAATTGGCGCAATTGACATGGATGAGGATTTTATGTGCTTATGTGTTTTATGTGCTAGGACTAAAATTTTCCTTTCTTTTGCATATAAATTAAGCACACACACACATGTGCATTGCATCTGTGTGACATATGAACCATTCATGAGCATTTCACTTGGCATAAACAATTAAATAAAATCAATAAAAATGTAAGATTCTTAGTTTTGAGAAAACCAGTCAAAATTGATCAAAGATAAATGTGGTTATGGGCGAGATAGCATCTGAGTCAAGTACAATTTGGGTTAGAAATTCAAGCTTGAGTTTAGTCAGAAAGGAATAGATAACAGAAAGATACATGTTTATGCACACATGCTGTTAAGTAAGGTGATTGTGTTCGGAACTACCCCTGCTGATTCAAATGTGGATTCTCTTGGGAACCCAATAAATTGAAAATCATCCATGACACTCCAATTGAGACCAAGTCAAGTTTGGTAGTTGAGTCATGCTAAGTTGGAGTCAAATGTCAAGTACAGTCGAGTCTTCTGGTCAGTCTATTATCAAGTTTTTTTTGCAAGTCATTGTTGAGCTTATCGAGTCGAGTGATGTAGTCCTCTTTCTCTACTAGTTGAATAAAATCTCATTTTTTTCTTGGTTCAATGTGCTAAGTCGTGAATGTATGGATCATTAAGCCAAAAAGAAAAAGAAAAGAAAAAGCCACTTTTTCAAACGGACATGGAAAATACTTTGTTAATAAATCTTTGCATTAAAAAGGATCCCAAGTGATTAAAGCAAATTCTATGCCATGTCCAAATAGGAGTAGATAGTTGACTAGCTTTACTTTAAGAATTTAAATATGCTCTTTCTCAATCTTGAAAAGATGAACTTGGAACTTCTTGAAGCTTGCTTACCATCCCATTTCCTCAAATACCAAGCCTAAAAGATGAGCCCAACTAGTCCAAAGCCATAAACTTGGTCCTTAATGGTAGCAAGACATTTTAAATGAACTTCTTCTTCCAAAAAAAAAATTAATGGAAAAAGAAAATGAAAAAAAAAGAAAAACAAAAAGGAGCTCGCTAGGATGAAAACCCGAAAGGGCGCCTACGCAAAAGTTAGAGCACATAAAAGAAAAGGAAAAATAAAAAGAAGAAAGAGATTGCTAGGATGAAAACCCGAAAGGGAGCCTAGGTAAAAGTTAGAGCAAAAAAAAGATGCGTGTTGATTTCAAAAATCCTAATCCTAGCTAGTCAAAATTATGGAGAGAATAAGGTAGAGAAAAGAAAGGTAAGCGAAAAGAAAAGGCAGAGAATAGATAAGACTGAGAATTCTTGAGCACTTCAATGTAGATCATTGGCACATGAACTATCTCAAGACTTTGTGTTCTAAACAAAGAATTGAAATTAGAAATGAAAAGAGAAATTTGAAAGTGTTAATTAATCTCAAAATTTTGTGAGAGGCTCAATGGCTAAGAGGGCATAAAACATTGCAAAGATATCTTTGAGAAAAATAAAGAGTGATTCAGACGGCTGATATTGCTTTGTGAATATGATAGAGTATGAATAAAATATGATGAGAGTTGTAAAGATTAACTGGCTAGTGAAAAGGTTAAACAATCAACCGTCAAATAAAAAAGAAGAAAAGAAAAGAGAAAAGAGAACAAAAGAAAAAGTAGTTCATCATGCTACACAAGGGCTACCACAAGTGACATGTACTCCCTAGACCCAAATGGCAACATGGCTCGAAAAGCCAACCAATTTTTGAAGCCTAATTCTTTCAAGACCTCCAGAGTACTTGAACTACGCTTGACCTGATTCCCACTCGGGGATACGTAGGCAACCTATCTGGCTCGGTCACCACCATCATCATAATATGGTGTGCTCTTTCAGGCCTTGGCCATATTACCTTGGACCTGATTCCTATTCGGGGATAAGTTGAATCCTTTCAGGCATTTGCCTAGGACCACATATGTATTGCCGAACTAGGGGCAAACAAAGTTTTCCGATCAGCATTGGGAGATCTCCTTTCAGCCCATCACATTCATGATGATTATCTCTAGATTGGGAGTAAATGCATTGATCTTGTACCAACATGTTCTCAAGGCCCTTGGGGTGAGCCCGTTTACCATTAAGACTAGGGGCAAACCTTCGTTTACTAAAAGCCTTATTTTACCTTTGAAGCAAGCCCCGAGTCTCTTTCAAACTAGGTACAAACTTTGTTTGCCAAAATCCCTCTATGATAAAGGCAAGTTCTCAAGTATTTGAGTTTGTTTTGAATGGATTAAAATAGAGTGTCTTTTATTCTATAAGGTAAAGCACAAATTCGAAGTATGCTCTAGATAGGCAAAGAATCAGCTACATCAAAGAGGAGAAGTTTTCAAAGTTTAGATTTATCAGCAAAGCACTACCATTGTAAAATGATGAATAAATGAAAGAGGTAAGTTGATACATGTATTCACAACGAAAGCACATCAATTCAGAGTATGATTCAATCACCTTGTGTTTGTTGAGTCTATCCTCGTCGGATGAGTCAATAATGATCTCAAAAGTGTGGGTTTAGATGATGAATGAAGATTTGAAAAGTCTCCATAAGCATCCCACGAGCAATGCAAGCAGGAGTTTTAAACACTATCACAACACAATGCTAAAAGTGGAAATATGAGAATGGTCCAAGACTAGGGGCAAAGGTGAATTCCCTCTTTTGACACAATCATTATGTTTCTTCCAAATGGTCTGCAAGTGCAGAAAATCATGCTTTCAAAAGACTACTAGGGCAGTACAAACCCCGTTAGCTCCGTTCAAATTCTTTGAATCTGAGGATTCCTCGTTTTTGTAAAATCAATTCTTTGAGTCCGAGGATTACCCATTTTTTGAAAACCAATTCTTTGAGTCTGAGGGTTTCCTATCTTTGTAAAACTAATTCATTGAGTCTGTGTGACTCCATTTGTATAAAAATAAAGTTTGTTTGATCTGTATGACTTTGTTTGTGTAAAAAGTGAATTTATTGAGCCTGTGTGACTTTGTTTGAATAAAGAAATGAAATTTCGAGTCCATGTGACTTCGTCTTAGTGAAATATGAAATTTTGAGTCCGCATGACTTTATTTATGTAAAATATGAATTTTTGAGTTTGCGTGACTTCGTTTGTGTAAAATATGAATTTTTTAAGTCCGTGTGACTTCGTGTTTATAGAATGTGAATTTTCGAGTCTGTCTGAATCCGTGTTTTAGAAATGTGAAAATTTTCAAGATCATATGACTCTCCTTTTGTAAGATGTGAATCAGTGCGACTCCCCTTTGGAAATAGGAATTGTTTCAAAGCAAATCGACTCTCGAATTAGAAATAGGAATTGAGTTGAGTTGAACCGGCTCCAGACTCCAGATTTTGAGAATTTGAATTTGTTTAAATCTAATTGACTCCTGATTCATGAGTTTGAACTAAATTGAGTTTGATTGACTCTAATTTTGTGAAACATAAATTCTTTGAGTCTGATTGACTCCCAGTTTTGTGAAGCAGTAATTTTTTGAGTCTGATTCACTCCCAATTTGGTGAAACAGAAATTCTTTGAGTTTGATTGACTCCCAATTTTGGGAAGCAGAAATTCTTTGAGCTTTATCAATTCCTAATTTTGTGAAACTGAAATTCTTTGAGTTTTATGAAATACTCCCTCCGTCCCATAATAAGTGTCCAATTCCTTTTTGCACAATGTTTAAGAAAGTTGTATTATATTAATTTATTTGGTTCATTAAAGAGTCTCTTTCCAATTTTACCCTTAGATGTGATGGGTGTTTGACTTTTTGCTTGTTTTGGGACCACAAATAAATGCTTCTTTGTCTTTATTATAAGGGTAGTTTTAGAAAGTAAGTAAAAGATATATGCCAATTTAGGAAAGTGGACACTTATTGTGGGACATCCAAAAAAGGAAATGTGGACACTTGTTATGGGACGGAGGGAGTAGAAATTATTTTAGTCCGATCGACTCCCAATTTTGTGAAAGAGAAATTCTTTGAGTCTGATTGACTTTTGAATTGGTGAAATTGAATTTATTTAAGTCTGATTAAATCCCAATATGGAACTAAATTGAGTTTGACTGACTCCAGATTTTGAAAAGTTGAATTGAATTGAGTCTAACTTACTCCTGATTCTGAAAATTGAATTGAATTGAATTGAATCTGACTAACTTATGATTTTAAAATTTGAATAAAACTGAGTTGACCGATTCCTAAATTCAGAAATTGAACTGAATTGAATTAATTTGAGTCTAATTTGACTCTCGATTTTGGAAATTGAAATAAATTGAGTCTGATTTAACTCCTGATTTTGAAAATTGGAATTTTTGTTGAGGTGAATTGACTCCGATTTTGAGATTTGAGATTCTTGTCGAGTCAAAATTGATTTCGATTAAGAAAATTTGAAATGTTATAAATTAACTCTCAATTTTGAAATAAGAAATTCTTTGAGTCCTTGTGACTCCATTTGTATAAAAAGTGAATTTGTTGAGTCCGTGTGACTCCATTCGTATAAAATATATATATTTGCTGAGTCTGTATGACTCTATTTGTTTGAAATGTGAATTTGATTGAGTCTGTGTGATTCCATTTGTATAAAAAGTGAATTTTTGTTGAGTCCGTGTGACTCCATTTATGTTGAATGAAAAAAAGTGAATTTCGTTGATTCCGTGTGACTCCGTTTATGTTGAATGAAAAAAATTGAATTTCGTTGAGTCTAAGTGACTCCGTTGTTATGGAAATGTGGGTCCACGGATCTGAATGACTCTTTTGTTTTAAAATGTGAATTTTTGAGTTCTTGTGTAAGAAAATTGAATTTTTGAGTCTGCATGACTCCCTTGGTCTTGTAAAATATTAAATTTTGACTCCCTCTGTCAGAAAATTGAAGTTTTGAGTCCATGTGACTCCCTTTGAATTTTGTAGTCTGTGTAACTCCTTTTTTTTTTTTGGAAAATTGAATTCTTGAGTCCGCATGACTCCTTGCGTAAGAAAATTGAAGTTTTGAGTCCATGTGACTCCCTTTGAATTTTTGAGTCTGCGTGACTCCTTTTGTCGAAAAATTGAATTCTTGAGTCCGAGTGACTCCTTGTGTAAGAAATTGAATTTTTGTGTCCACGTGACTCACTTTGAATTGAGTCTGCGTGACTCCTTTTGTCATAAAATTGAATAACTTTGAATTGTTGATTCCAAGTGTCTCGGTGGATGTAAAATACGGAGTATGAGATTTGGGGTCCGAGTGAATAATAATAATGAAATTTTGGGTCATGGTCTCAGCACAAAATCAATGAAACCAGAATAACAAGGTGTAAATCCTACATGTGGTCCTAATGTCCTAAACATGATCATAACAGTATCTTAAGGAAATAAAAAATCTACAAAGCGCACAAGATTAAAATCATGTTCATACATGCATTAAGCATCAAACATCGCATTGATCATCTAGAGAAGTAAAAATGCAAAGTGAAGTCTAGATTTTTACCCCTTCAATAAAGGCGCGTGCTAAGTGGCACAACTCAGGGTCAGCGAGGAGGAGCGAAGGATCGTTACCTGAGGAGGGCTTATATCTTTTCCTTGGAGGTCCTGGGGAGCCTGAACCGCTAACTATAGGAACAGACGTGCAAGAAAGAGTGAGAAGAATCAAGTTTCTTTTTGAAAGGCTTAAGAGGAAAACATAGCAACACATGAAATTCTATGGTGTTTAATCATGAATTTAACCAAAAGAGAGGATCTTGATGATAGAAAGGAGTCAATTTGACTCCGATTTTTGTGAAATTGAAATCTTGTTTCGAATTGACTCCAGATATTAGAAATTAATTTGGATTGAGTCTATCAGATTCTGGATTTTTGAAATTGAAAATTGAATTGAGTCTAATCGACTCCCGAGTTTTGAAAAATTGGATTGACTTGATTTTGATTGACTACCGACTTTAGGAATTTGAAATCAAAATGAATCTAATTAACTCCCGGGTTTAGAAATTGAATTGAATCGAGTCTGGCTAACTCCCGGTTTGGAAATTTTGAAATTCTTTTTGGGTCAGTTTAGCTCTAATTTTGGAAATTGAATCCTTCAAGTCCGAATGGATCCCATCGTAGGAAATTCTAAATTCTTTGAGCCTGGGTGGCTCCCTTTGTAAGAAAACCAATTCTTTGAGCACCGATCGGCTCTCTCTGGATATTAGAATACCAAACTTGACTGCAGCCAAAAGAAAAGTTTAGGGGTGTAACAAATTTACATCCTCGGTCCTCGCAACAGATTTGTGTTGACCTCGCTTTGGGAATATAACGGATTTATATTCTTCATCTTTGTAACAAATTTGCGTTGATCAAAGTTTATGGATGTAACAGATTTGCATTCTCGGTCCTCGCAACGGATTTGTGTTGGCCTGTTTCTTGGAATATAACCGACTTTTATTCTCGATTCTCGTAACAAATTTACGTTGATCAAAGTTTAGGGGTGTAACAGATTTACATCCTCGGTCCTCGCAACGAATTTGTGTTGAGCTCGATTTTGGAATATAACGGATTTATATTCTCAATCCTCGTAACAAATTTGCGTTGATCAATGTTTAGGGGTATAACAGATTTACATCCTCGGTCCTCGCAACAGATTTGTGTTGACCTCGCTTTGGAAATATAACAAATTTATATTCTCAATCCTCGTAACAAATTTGCGTTGATCAAAGTTAAGGGGTGTAACAGATTTACATCCTCGGTCCTTGTAACGAATTTGTGTTGACCTCGCTTTGGGAATATAACAGATTTACATTCTCGATCCTCGTAACAAATTTGCATTGATCAAAGTTTAGAGGTGTAACAGATTTACATCCTCAGTCCTCATAACGGATTTGTGTTGACCTCGCTTTGGGAATATAACGGACTTATATTCTCGATCCTCGTAACAAATTTGCGTTGATCTTAATTTGAGAATGTAACGGATTTGCATTCTCGGTCCTTGCAACAGATTTACATCAACCAGTCTCCGATTACCATATCATGCATCATACATCAGGTAATAAATGCATAAAATAGAGCAAACATATCCGACGGAGCCGAGCGGCTGTGGATACCTGGAGCAAACATATCTGATGGGGCCGAACGGTTGCGGATACCTAGAGTAAACATATCCGACGGGTCGAGCGATTGCGGATTGTTTAGAGCAAACCCGCGTTGAAACCGAGGTCTAAGTCGCGAAGCACTGCCCAGTCAATTGCGTCCGTCTTTTCGGCAGAAATGGTCGTGTATCTTGAAGAGAATTAACGTGAGCATTGAGTAAAATAAGGCCTGGATTATATCTAAAAACATCAGAATTGCAGGTTTTAGAATCACATCATTTATAGAGCATGAAATTGCATTGACAACCACCATTGTGTGAGCATGTGCATCACGATAGGATAGGTGCATTCATCCGTATGACTACTTGTGCTTGTGTGTGTGCTTGATCCCTGCCCGAACTACGTCTTGCTCTGATTCCTGAATGGATACGTAGGCAGCTTACCATTGAACACGACCAACTTAACCTTGCTGCGCGCCTGTTTTCTTTTCTAACGTATTTTATTTTTACCTAAATCTGATAGTTTGGTCAAAGGCCTGTCTTCACACAGGCTTCGACATTCACTTGGGACACGCGTTGCTCCATAATCTCTATCGAAGAGGGGCAAACTGTAGACACCCCAATTTTGACCAAACGTTAAATTAAGGGGAGTATTACCTCTAGATCCGATGATGACAATGTCCGATTAATTTAGGACTTCCAAAAGGTGAATAAAGCTCTTCCAAAGGCTCTTCAACCCAAACAAAAGGAAAGAAAAGAAGAAAAAGGGAGAAAAAAAGAGAAAATAGAAGAAAACGGCACATGGTAAATTCTGCAGCATTCTCGGGTTGCCGGTGCAGCACTTCTTAAATGTCGTACGGCAGTTAGTAAGTGCCGCAACAACAGTCAGTGAAAGCCGTAAAAATGCACCAAATGTCGCGAAAAACTAAATAAAAAAAAAGGCAGTCCCCGGAGTTGCCCGCGGCATTTATTGAATGCAGCACCGGCATTCAGTGAAAGCCGCGACGACAATCAGTGAGTGCCGATGCTGCAATCATTGGGTGCCGCTTCCATCTCCACCGAGTGCCAGATTTTGTGTCTGCTAGCTTTGAAATAGTACGTTTTGTACCTTCAGAAAGGACATTCAAAATTAGGGTTTTTACTATGAAATCACCAAAATAACCCTCTAAGGTTTGCCTATATATAGGGGATGAATATCCCATTACAAAGGATCCCTCTTTTCTTCCTAATCTTTGATTCTAGAATTTCTATCTCTCTCTCTTTTTTAGACTTGAATCTCATCTTGAATCTTCTTTTTCTAAAAACTTTGATAGTTAGAGATGCCAAAAGAATTTTAAGAAAATTAAAGGGTTGTAAGAGCTAGAAGAAGAGCTTGATTAGCCTTTGGAATATCCTAAGAACACCAAGAAGTTGAGGATAGTTGGAGGTGATCCTCTAAATTTTAGTTATGTTTTCATTCTTGTGTTTGCTTATTTCTTATGTTTTTATTCTTGTGTTTTATTCCTTTTTATGCTTTTCTCTTGAGATTCTTGGAGATGCTCAATATCTCACTTAAATCTCTTGAGTTTGATCTTTTTGAATCTTGTGTAAGCTTATGCTTCACATAGGAGTCAAAGTTTGACCACCACCTCACTTTACAAACAAATAGATGGATCCAAGTCCATGCTTATGACTTGGGTTCTCTAGCTTAGAGTTTCATGGAATCCTTTCTATATTCCTTTTAATTTCATGAGCATGAGTGTCTTTAGCCTCCAATGACCATCGAATGGTAGAAGAGATAGTTGGGTTTAAGCCTAACTTCATGGCTTGGTAGTTGGAGTTAACAAATAAAAATTGAACTTGAAAATGAAACACTGGATTCATAAACTATTTTTGATCAAGGATTTTAGTTAAATATCGGACTGCTGGAATTAAATGAAACCAACTGGAAGATGTTCATAACATATTGCTTGCACTACTTGAAATGAGTAAATCAGAGCTTTAATCAAGCATTCTTGGCTTCAAATAATTTTTTATATGACGTTTAATGTGTTATAAGATCCCCTTAAAAGATCAAAGTGATTCTGATTTTTTTACTATTTTTGAAAAATCGTACAAAATCTATGGATAGAGATTTGCAAATCTCTGAGTGATGTCTCATTTTTACCTTTTTTGTAGAGATTGGATCGCTGATCTTTGCTTTTTCTTTTTGGATTAAAAACTAGACTCACAGAGGCATCTTGTGTCCTATAATCATCAAGATCAAACCATGGGAAGTATGCTTTTTATTTTCTTGAAGTTCTGGTCTGCTCTCTGCAAATTTTAGAATTTTATGACAGATTTGACTAACTTTGTAAATAATGGTCCATATGACTTTTCTATAACCTTGGGCTTAAACCAAGCTTTGATGATGATTAGTTAAACTTAAACCCAGAGGCTAAATGGTCAAAACCAATGAATAAATTCATAGCTTACTCTTGTTCATATTCATGTATTCATATACATTCATCCATGTAGCTCGATGCTTGTAATTAGGATTCATTGTTTTAGATGTAACTATATTTGATAGATTTAAGCTAGAGGCCTAGGATTGTAATCTAACATTATATCTCGTATACCATGTTGACTAACCTTTGTTTTGTAGCGCCAATGAGGTATGATCTCTCGACTCTCCCTTGGTTTAATTATTCCTTAATTTTATTGATTTTTTTTTCGATCTCATGTGCGACACATTAGAATTAAAACTTACCTTATGTGTATATATGTGATTAGAGACTCTTTTATTAGGATTTCAAATTTTGTATGCATTGCACGTTTAAATATTCGCGGCTGGACCCTGGGTAAGTTCTCTAGTTCTCTATTTTTCATATCATATTGCTTGCTAATTGAACTACTTAGTTTTGAATGATATTTTGTCATTAGCAATTTTACACCATTTCAACTTGCTTGTGTAATGTATATTTATATCTATTTATTAGTTGAGGGCATGCTTAGATTAATAATTCGATTAAAAGGATGTTAAGTAGAGGCCTATCGCGAGATAGGGTGAGAGAGGGTGTTTTTGTCCGCCGGGCTCGTTCCTCTCTCATTCCATAATCTCCGGACCTAGTCAATTTCTGGTTTGTAAAAGATCAGTTTGTTTTAAATATATGGTTTCTTAATTTTCCTCTCAAAAATTAAATGGCGACTCGTTTTTGAATTTGAATTTGAAAAAGATCTTTAAAAAAGCTGTTGGTAAGATAAAATTGCAATATCCACAAATTGTATCAACTTCAAATGCTTGGAAAATGATCTTAACTCGATCGTATGCTCATGATTTTACATTGGCATATAACCATTATTCGTGACGGAGTAAGGGGAACGATGCCGTCGTTATACACACCCTTCCTTCTTACTTGACTTCTAATTCGACTTTGTTTAGAGGCCAAAGCACAAAGAAAAAAGTAACATCCAACAGCTCTAGCACAAGGGCCTCCCTTTTTTAATGATCTTGTCACTTCTCTTAGGAATCATCCCTAAAAAAGCGGATCATTGATAACTATTGTAGATTTTCTGAAATTTAAATACAAAGAGACTATGTTCAAATCTGTCAATTGTTTTCTCAATAATTTCTAAAAATAGCATATGGATCCTAATGATTCTCAAAACAGATCGAATGAAAGCTAATTCATCAAAGTTTACCCTGAAAATTTGAATCAATCAAACTATGGGTTTTGATGGACCAAATCCTATGGACAAAGCCAATTTGTTTTGCTGAATTTTAACTAGTTCATTATAAAGTGTGAGAAAAACATCTTAGGTGTTGGTTTAGGTTTATTAGAGAGATCAAAATCATGGATCAACTTGGTTATCATGATTCCCAATCAATTTAACCCTCAAGTTCTATGAAGAACTTTGGATCATAGATCAAAGGGACTTACAAATATCCTCTTGGAGATGAAATTCTATATGAATTCTAGGTAATAGGAACAATCAGGAGAAAGGTATTAACATAGGAATCATCCTTCTCATAGATCATGCTTCAAAACCATCATATAATTCAAAGTAGGTACATATATATAATCATGTCTACATGGAACTAAACTAAATAGAAGAATGAAATCAAAATTGAAAATCAAAGTGAAAATCAATCTATAATCATGCATTATCATACGTGGATCTAGCTATGTCAGTGTGTGATGAGCAAGAGAAGAAGATGAGTGTTCTAACAAAGAAAACAAAACTAAACTAGATCCAAGCCTTATTGATCTATATGTAAAATTAGGAATTAGAGATGAATTGTGATGTTTACCTCTTAGAGGATTCTCCATTATGTATTCAAAGTTGATTTGATGGATCTTCTTCTTCAAGTATTCTTCAAGCACTCATCCATGGTGGAAGTTTAGGAGTGGCAATTGATGTCAAGTTTATTATCTAATTCTCTAATATAATTATCTTGAGATTAGTTTTAGGGGAATTCTATTCATAATTCACTATTCTCTCTCCAGAAATCTCTTGAATTCTAAGTATATTCAAAGTTGTGATCTCACATATATGATTTGGTATCTCTAGGATATTCAAAGTATTTTCCAAGTCTTCCCTCATATGAGATGCAAGGCATCTATATATAGAATTTCAAAAACTTAATTCTTATGTTTCAAGGTTAAAATAGAGATTTTAGAGATCAAAAAAGGATTAAAATAGCCATTTCAGTGCCTAAACGGAGTTTCTGGGTAATTTTCTCGTAGTGGGAATCTCCTGGAAGGGTCTGGAACCAGAAAAATGGTATAAAGAACACTACATGTAGGTGGCAGTTAACGGGGGAACCGTCAAACTGCTGCACAGCAGCAACAGGGTCCTCATCATCCGAATCAAGCTCCTCAGCCTCGGTAGGCGTCCCAGAATCTGCACCTCTGTGTCGATGTCACCCCCTCTCTTCCTCTTCGTCCCCACCTTGGCCTTTCACATCAGCTTCCTCTTTTTTTGCACATCCGAACAGCACGCTGCTATCTCGCCAAACTAACTCGAGGCCTGAGAAATCGTGTCAGTGGCCAATGGGAGCAATCTAGCCTACTCAATCACCCGAAGGATGGGCCAAGCGCCCTTCCGATGGCGCTTGGCAGCAATGTACCACGTAGGGTAGATAAAGAAATTGATATAGAGTCGGGGCAGGCAGACACGCCCGCCCTATCCCAATGGTATACAAAACCTAAGCATACCAAGGCACCACCTTTTTGTGGTAAGAAGTCATCAATATGCAATTGGCGAGTGCCAGGTGGAGGAGATGATACTGCTCGGTCAGGAAACGGTCCTCAATCAGGGAAATACCGTTCCATATCTAGATCGCACCGCCGGTAATCTCCTATATAATGACAGAGGGTAGAGTCTCGGGTGTACCAGGAATGTGTGGGTAATAGTGGTCGGGCGTCTCCAGTATACCCAAAGCAACGGCAACTGTGGCTGGGATGAAAATGATCTCAAGACCCCAGAAGAATGATCGGTATTTGAACGGATCCTTAATCATGGTCGCACACGCCTCCCGCACCCAATTGATGTTGACTCTCTTAGACTGCGTCAACATCTCAAACCATCTAGGCTAGGCACGGCACGGCACGGCACGGATTCGTGCAAGAAACCACGGGGCAAAAAGCCACACAACCTCAAGTGGGCGCTCTAACATCACCTTTTGCGTCTGGAAGTATCGTGTAAACCAAACCCGATCCTCGACATTTCAAAATCTATGATCAGGTACTGGGTCAGGAATAGTGAGGTTGAGGGGCTTGGACTTATGGTACCCTGTAATTGGATTCATTTGGAATGCCCTGAAAATGAAAATGAAAAGAAGAGATAAGATTAAAAGACTAAATGAAGAAACTGCCACTGCAGTATTTCGATCGATCGAACACCTGCTGCACTCGATTGCTCGAAACCATCTCAATTGATCAAAATATAGCTGCCTTCGATTGCTCGAAACCAGCTCGATCGACCGAGCACAGTGGGATTTTGCAGAAACACAAAAGAAACAAAGATAACAAGAACCTAAGATTTCTAAGATTATAAATTGGTCTTAAGACCAATGGGGAGAACCCCCACAAGAATTCTAATGAAAATGAATAGGAGGGGAATCACGTGACATTACCTCAGTTTGAGCGTAAGAGAGGGATGAGGGTTGTGATGGTGATAGTTGATGATGAGCTAGAGATGATCCTCGAAAGATAGAACTGGAAGGTAGAGGAAAATCGTTTGGCTCCCTCTTTGTCTTCAAACGCTCGAGGGTGAGTGGGAGTGAGAGAAATTGAAGAGGTGTGATGGAGATGCCTCATTTAAATATGAAGCTCGAGCGATCAAAAAATATCGATCGAAAATTTGATCGATTGAGTGTTGCTCAAGTGCTTGAAGATCTGATGATATCGATCGATCGAGTATAGTTCGATCGATCGAACCTTAAAATTCCAAAACTTTTGTGAAAGGAAAACTCTACACCCCCAACTAACCAAGATTGTTCTGGACATACAGGTTAGCATAAAAGTAGTTCAATTACAGGACATGCAATCCAGAAAAAGATCATTATCAAGGAAATATAAAATTGCAAATTTATAAATTTACATTGTAATAGCATCCTTTTTTGCAAATTTATTGCCCACCACCATGGTATTTAAAACCTTATTAATCAAGAAAAAACTAAAAATTGAAAGCAAAATTGGCAATCCTTTGTACAGCACTACAGTTCAAATGATAAAAGAAAGACCACATGACAAAATGCAATTGAAATGGAGCACTAATTTTCAAACATGAATATTCCATCTTCCGCAGTTGCTTCTGTTGGGAATATGCCCTCAAACCAGTTAGTTGGACAATGGAATATCATAATGCATTTATGTATGTTAGTTCATGAGATGAATATTACACTGGAATCCTTAAACAACATTGTATGTGGTTCAATTGTGTATGTGATTACACATGTGAGATATGAATCACAAATCCTTGTTGTTTCAAATAAGTCACAGTGGATGATAAGTCTGGATAACTTATCAGGTATACACTATAGCATGATTAACGTCTACGGGGTAGAATGATGAATCTCATTCATAAGAGCCTTTGACTCTTGGTTAATATGCTAGTGCACTCGGTGCATTGACGGACCTGAGTTAAACCTATTGACACCCAAAACGCTGTCACCGTTAATAGGAACTCAAAACTTGTATAGGGATACATGTCCTCAATCCTGAGACAGTTATGGACGCAAGTTGTATGCTTCATTGCTTTGACTTACCAATTAGTGAGGTCTTGCAAGATCAACACCTGGGTATCTTGGGTAATCAAGTATGCAACGTTGGGAACATATATTGTCAAGATGGAATTCTACCCTCTTCAATAAAACGAAGAGTAAGTATTCCCTCGAGAATGTCATCAGGAGTGATTACTGAGAGCTGGCCAGCCTTGTCAACAAAGTGTTATTGTTGACATGTTTAGTAATCCAAGCGTAGTGAATGATACTTGAGGAATATAAGATGTACTATCTATTGGGTCAACAGTATCTTAAAACATACATCCTAATGATAAATACGAATACTGCCTGGTAGAGGGACATCCGAATCATATTATACAAGTCTAGAAATCACTTATGTATGTGTGATTATGTTCTTATGCAATAGAGTGCAATTATCATTTTATAGTGGCATTAATGATAATTGATTAATTATTGATTCCTTAGTCAAGAGTACTGACTAGATGGAATAATAATTAATCGGAGCCAGTAATTAACAACCTAGGAGGTCCCACTCTTAGCTCTGCCAGAATGCTTGGAAAGGCAAATGAGGATGCTATCAAGACTGGTTCGATCGATCGAAGTTTCTTCGATCGATTGAAGTTTAGACAGGTTCTATAGATTGAACGTGGTTCGATCGATCGAAGTCACTTCGATCGATTGAAAGTCAGGTCGGTTCTGGGAATCTATAAATAGGGCAGCTACATCCAGAAATAAGAGTTCATCGTTTTTAACGTACCAGTTGCTGCAGAACCTGTTTAGAGTTTCCAAACCTTCCCTATTCTCACTATTAGAGTTCCCACCAGCCTCTCTGGGAAGCATTCGAGGAGACATAAGGGTGAAGATTTCTTAGATGTTGCTGCTGCACATAGAAGGAGAAGGACTAAATCAGAATTGGGTTCAAGGCCATAAGGTAATGCACCTGTTCCCTCTCCTGTACGCATCTATAGAGTTAACGAGTAGTAGATCCAGGCAACCATTAAAAGTTTTATACTTTGTTTTTCCGCTGCATATTTAAATAAATTTTAAACCTATTTTTTTCCATCAATTGGTATCAGAGCCTCGCTTGTTTGGATCTATAGATACGTTTTGGAACACTAGTTTTGATTTGCATGTTGATTTTAGGACTGTTTTCAAAATTGCATCGTCACAGATCCGTTTCTGTAGTGTTTATGCAGCAGAATACAAATCTGTGATTGCATTGGATGCAAGGTGGGTTCGATCGATCGAAGTAGTCTCGATCGATCGAACATCATCTGTTCTCAAGCGATCGAACTATTTTCGATCGATCGAACTTTGGTTCTGTTTGATCGATCTAATGGTGTTCGATCGATCGAGACAACTCTTCTGTCCAGGTGTTCAATTTACAGATTTAAAGGTTTTAAAATATTTACTTTAATTTTTAATTATTCTGTAAGATTTTCAAGACATTCTGTGAAACTGAAAGTTCAATCGATTGAACTATGCTCAATCGATCGAAGGTTCAATCGATCGAACCTTTTTCGATTGATCGAAGTGTGACAGAGAACTGTGATGCTGTTTTAAGTTCTAATTCAGTATGTAAAGAGTTTATATACTGTGTGAATCAATTAGGGGTTCTAATGGTACATATATTTGTTATATATGCGTGGTTGTGCGTGTGACTAACCCTTTTGCAGCAAGCTTAGTCCGCTATCTCCCATGGCGCCAAGACTTTTAAATTTTGTATTTAATTGTTTGAGATTGGTGTTCATTATGTTTTAATTGTTGGTTTGATTTTAAGGCATATGTAAAGGGCGCTGCGACTTCAATCCTATGAAAAGGAAAGTCGCACCAGTTTTCCTAACCTTTTATTTTATTATTGTTATTTCTATTTCTAGATGAATTGTAAGCATCGAGAGAAGCATCGGACCAATGTAATAGAATTAGAAAATCCATGAAGATGGAGGAACAAGCCTTTGTCCGTGAAGATGGAGTCGGAGGCAATCAAACAAGAAGGAGGTTCTATGGAGATAGAGCCATGGGAGATAGAGGCATTGTTGAATGTTTTTATTCCATTGTAGTTTTGGTTTTATGTGCTTAGTTGTGATTGGCATTTTATATATTGTTACTACTCGCATGCATGTAAAACAGGTTTTCTAAAATGAAATTCAAAAACCTTTTTTCTAACACATTAGTAAACACTTGATGTTTATGGGCAATGTGAAGAAATTTGTTTTTCAAATTGAAAAATTCCTATTAGTTCATTGTAAGTATGAGAAATACTATGTGTCACTCATTTATGAGTGATCATTCCATACGGAGGGTATTTCTTATTGATTACTAGATATGAACTTTTTATAAAAATCTAGTGGGAGAGGGACTTATTTTATAACTCCCACGGTCTTCCATAAATGGTTCATTGTAAGGTGGGTAGTATATTCTGTATCACCCAGCCATGGGTGATCATTCCATACGGAGGATAGACTATTCATTTGTTACTAGATATGAACTTCCTTTGGATAGAATTAATGAGACGCGTTAGAGGGTGACCACTACACTGAGGCACTACTTGAGGCGGTTGTCATTGGATTCTAGTTAATGGTAAACACTAGCTAAGCTATGGATAAGGGATTCCACACGGAGCATTATTCAGAAACTTAGAGACCAAAAGTTCAGGAGTCATGAATTGTTTTGTAAGAGTTGTAAGACATTCATGATGGGTTTCCCAATCAGGCTATGAGGTTATGATCGCCACACGGAGACTTAATTTCATAGGCTTGACATCCTGAAGACAATTAATGAGTTGGTTAAGGGAATTCCAATGTATCATATAAATTGTCATATTCATGATTTCCATATTGTAATTCTGTTACATTACTTGTATTTCAGATTCATTATGTCTAGCCCACTTGCTATAACCATGATCCAGAATAAGCTGATTGGAAATAACTACGTTGAATGGAAACTAGAACTGGATGAATTATTAATTGCTAATGGATGTAAATACGTTCTTACCATTCCCTGTCCACCTACATGGCACCCCAACTGATCTTGCGGATCAATATTGGGAGTGGATAAGATTTGATGGTATAGCTCGCTCTAGCATCTTAGACTCTTTGTCTGATGTGTTGAAGCAGCAACATCAACCTTTGAACACTGCCCGTGCTATAATATTGAACCTCGAGGAGATGTTTGGGGAACTGAGCCGTACTGCAAGGCTTAGAGCCTTGGAGTTAGTCATGGACACCAGAATGTTGGAAGGAATTTCTATAAGAGAGCATGTTTTTAAAATGATTACTTATTTCAAAGTAATGGAAGTTCTGGGTTCCGACATTGATGGTGAGACTCAAGTTGACATAATCTTGCATTCGTTGCCTTCATCATTCACTCAATTTAAAAAAAAATAAAAATTTTAAATGAGTAAAACAGTTTTTTCAACAAGTGAATTAATGAGCTCTCTTGAGGCAACGATGGATATAGTCAAAGAGGAGTCAAATGTTCAGAATATTCGAATGGCTTCATCTTCTGTAACTAAGCCTGAGGACATAAGTTCAAAGAAGGAGAAGCAAGACTCAAGGGTAGGTGAGTGTAGACACCCCAATTTTGACCAACCGTCGAATTCAGGAGAGTGTCGCCTCCGTATCCGATGATAACAAGGACCGGAAGATTCGAAGTATTCCAAGCTCTTCAGAAAGTTCTCTAAAATGCGGTAAAATTTCACAGAAAAGAGGAAAATATCAGGTATTTAAGAGAATTCAGGTATAAAACACAATTTTCGGAAAAAAATCCTCAAAAATCATTTGCTTTGGGAAAAAGAAAATCTAAAAGAGGGAATCTTGGCTAAAAACGGCACACGGCGGACTGCCGCGACACTCACTGAGTGCCGCACGGCAGTCATAGAGTGCCGGGCCGGCATTCACCAAGTGCCGCCAACAATTTCTGACTGTCGTTCACTTTTAAAGTCTGTATTTTGCAGAGCAATACGTATACGTATGCGAATAAGAACAAAAAACTGATAAAGTAAGATTGACAAAAATGCGGCAATCCATTAATTTCCGCGGCATTTGATGAATGCCGCGCGACAGTCGCGTAGTGCCGCGACGGCAGTCATGAACTGCTGCCGCGACATTCACGGACTGCCGTGACAGTTTTTGGACTGCCGCGCTGGGCAGCAGTCTGCCTAATTTCAGAAAGTACATATTGTACCACCAAATGAGATGTTTACACATGTCTTTTACTCCGAATTCACTAAAAATACCTGGGTTATTTTATCTATAAAAGGAGAGGATCTTCCAAGGAAAAGGAGAGGACAACACATACAAGAAACACTATCATTACACCAACATTTTTGGAGAGAAAAGAGAGAGTTTGAAGAAGAGTTTGGAAGATCTTCAAAGAAGAGAAACTTTGAGGATAGTTGGAGGTGATCCTCTAACCATAAGTTGTTTATTTGCATTCTTTCTTTTGAATCCTCAAACTATTTTGTTTTCTTTGCTTCATTTCTTTTATTGTTCATACTTCCTTCTTGAGACTCTTAGAGATCCTCAATATCTCTCTTGAAATCTCTTGAATATGATCTTTTGAATTCCATGTAAGCTTATGCTTCACATAGGAGTCAAAGTTTGATCATCACTTTATTTTATAAGCAAATAGATGGATCCAAGTCCATACTCATGACTTGGGTCCTCTAAACTTGATGTCTTAGGGAATCCTTTCCATATTCTTTTGAGACTCATGAGTTTTAGTCATGTCTTGATCTCCAATGACCATCAAATGGTAGGAGAAGTGGTTTGGTTTAAACCCAACTTCATGGTTTGATAGTTGGAGTTACCAAATAAAAGTTGACTTGACAAATGAAAACAGTGAGTTCACAAACTGTTTTTGATCAAAGATTTTTAGTTCGAAATCTAACCGTTGGATTCGAATGAAACCAACGAGAAAGTGTCAATAACACAATGTTCTACCACTGTAATTTTTGTTTTAAGATAGTTTCATGTTTAAAATGGTTTGACCATGAGTTTTGTGGAGTCACTACAATCTGTCCAGATTTTCAGAACAGCAACACTCTTTTGAAATAAGTAAATCAGAGTTCTAAGAAAGTGTTTGAGACCCAAAATATTTTTTCTATGAGGTTCAATGTGTTGGGAAGATACCCTAGAAAGAACTAAGCATTTCGGAGCTTTTTGCTATTTTTAAAAAATCAAACAATATCTCTGGACAGAGAGTTGTACATCTCTGAGTGATGTCTGGTTTTTGTCCATTTTCCAGAGATCTAACCGTTGAAACTTTGATTTTCTTTTTGATTTGGAAACTAGACTCAAAGAGGCATTTTGTGTCAAATATTCACCGACATCAAGATTGGAAAGTTAAGATAATGAGATTATCTCAAACTTCTGTATCAGAAAGTTGCTGGCTAGACTCAACGTAGAACATTTCGATAAAGGTTTTTCACCTTTGAACATAACCTATTACTTTTTCAAGACTTGTATCTTGGGATACAAGATGAAAGAGGTCGCATGAAAGGTATATCATAAGCCTACGCCATTGATAAACCTTGTATGTGATGTTAGGTATGGATATCTGTTATACCGTTTAGGTTGCTCACAGATATCAGTCCAAATGAATGTTCAGTTTTCTGAACTATCATAAAGTATATATTCTCTAGGGCTTGAGAAAGAACTAGCGGATATATGCAGGGTGATAGTATTTTGGACAATGTTTGAATCAGCTTTACTGGATACATGTCTGGTGACGTCTTTTGTCTAGGGATATAGTATAACATGAAGATGTTCTACTATGGATTGTTTCAGTCGATGATCATCAGTCCCTTTACAAAACCTTACGGGTTAAGGATTTTGACATGTCACGTAGATAATGCTATCGTTGTTTTAACATTATATGGTTATGAGTGCGAGTGGGAGTTTGTTGGGAATATGCCCTCAAACCAGTTAGTTGGACAATGGAATATCATAATACATTTATGTATGTTAGTTCATGAGATGAATATTAGACTGGAATCCTTAAACAACATTGTATGTGGTTCATTTGTGTATGTGATTACACATGTGAGATATGAATCACAAATCCTTGTTGTTTCAAATAAGTCACAGTGGATGATAAGTCTGGATAACTTATCAGGTATACACTGTAGCATGATTAACGTCTATGGGTTAGAATGATGAATCTCATTCATAAGAGTCTTTGACTCTTGGTTAATATGTTAGTGCACTCGGTGCATTGACGGACCTGAGTTAAACCTATTGACACCTAAAACGCTGTCACCGTTAATAGGAACTCAAAACTTGTATAGGGATACATGTCCTCAATCCTGAGACAGTTATGGACGCAAGTTGTATGCTTCGTTGCTTTGACTTACCAATCAGTGAGGTCTTGCAAGATCAATACCTGGGTATCTTGGGTAATCAAGTATGCAACGTTGGGAACATATATTGTCAAGATGGAATTCTACCCTCTTCAATAAAATGAAGAGTAAGTATTCCCTTGAGAATGTCACTAGGAATGATTACTGAGAGCTGGCCAGCCTTGTCAACAAAGTGTTATTGTTGACATGTTTAGTAATCCAAGTGTAGTGATTGATACTTGAGGAATATAAGATGTACTATCTATTGGGTCGATAGTATCTTAAAACATACATCCCAATGATAGATACGAATACTGCCTGGTAGAAGGACATCCGTATCATATTATACAAGTCTAGCAATCACTTATGTATGTGTGATTATGTTCTTATGCACTGGAGTGCAATTATCATTTTATAGTGGCATTAATGATAATTGAGTAATTATTGATTCCTTAGTCAAGAGTACTGACTAGATGGAATAATAATTAATCAGAGCCAGTAATTAACAACCTAGGAGGTCCCACTCTTAGCTCCGCCAGAATGCTTGGAAAGGCAAATGAGGATGCTGTCAAGACTGGTTCGATCGATCGAAGTTTCTCCGATCGATTGAAGTTTAGACAGGTTCGATAGATCGAAGTCACTTCGATCGATTGAAAGTAAGGTCGGTTCTGGGAATCTATAAATAGGGCAGCTACGTCCAGAAATAAGAGTTCATTGTTTTTAACGTACCAGTTGCTGTAGAACGTATTTAGAGTTCCTAAACCTTCCCTATTCTCACTATTAGAGTTCCCACCAACTCTAGCCTCTCTGGGAAGCATTCGAGGAGACATAAGGGTGAAGATTTCTTAGATGTTGCTGCTCCACATAGAAGGAGAAGGACTAAATCAGAATTGGGTTCAAGACCATAAGGTAATGCACCTGTTACCTCTCCTGTACGCATCTATAGAGTTAACGAGTAGTAGATCCAGGCAACCATTAAAAGTTTTGAACTTTGTTTTTTCGCTGCATGTTTAAATAATTTTTAAACCTGTTTTTTTCATCAGCTTCTTCTTCCGCCACATCTTCGAGTGTAGATTCCAAACATGATGATTCCTTTCCCAGAGTAGTCGGAAAGCAGCAAGGATATCATCGAATGAGTTTGAAATCTCTGAGGGATTGATCGCACTAGTAAGAGGTGATCCGGATGGAGATAAAGATAACGGAGTGTAATTTCTCAACGCACTTTCCTCTTGCGGTGGAGTACCCGGAGGCACTATGTATGGTCCAAATCCATGGAACAGCTGATGCGGGAGGAACAATGGTGGTAACACTGGATTCATAGTGAGAGACCTGACAAAAGGAAAACAAGAGAACACCAAAGAGGAAGAAATTAAGTAAACCATGCGAAAGACCTAATAGAAAGGAATAAACATAGAAAGACAAAAAGAAAAAGAAATGTGACAAGGAATTTATCTCACTATTGGCATGATATAACCATGTACACTAGCAGGTCGGGGGCATTGTAGCCGGAACAATAAATAACTTTAAGTGCACATAAATGTATGGAACCAATTCGATGACAAGGAAGTCATCAACATAAGTGAAGACAGCATTATGGCGTTCAGGCACCACATCCTGTAAATCGTCTTCCTCCCATGGTTCACACATCGAACCATTCTCCCATTGTTCCAAGATGGCATCATCGACTTCCTCAACAAAATACCCCTCTGGTTCGCCTTCCTCTTCATGGAAGTCCATATGCATGAAGGAGTTAATGTGGAGGAGTGCAGGATCGTAAGGGATGTACCCTTGGGTTATGTCAATGACATCATCCGCTCTGGGCCCTTGATAAGGAGAGAGGCAGAATGCAATCTCCTCAGTAGTCCATGGAGGATTAGGATATTCTGAATTAGCCCATGACCCGATTGAATGGACGTCGTCATCCCTCATATTTTTAATAGCCTGCAGGTGAGACATATAATGGAATAGCAGATTAGAATCGAGGTCACACTAAAAAAGAGACAGAAATAAATGAAATAAAATGAAGTGCAGTAAAGGAAAGAAATACAACAACAATATGTGAACACACTTTAGTGTTTTAGGTGGATGGATAGTTGGGTCATCTTGCTCGATGTGCTCAGCTTTTGGTAAGGAGTTTTCCAAGAACGATTTTAACCTTTGGCCATTAACCTTGAAACAATCTTCATTCTTGGGATTTGTGAGCTCGACGGCCCTATGTGGAAAAATAGATTTGACAAGGAATGGACCTGTCCACTGGGATCGGAGCTTACCTGGAAAAAGGTGGAGGCGAGAGTCGTACAGCAAGACTTTCTGCCCCGGCTCGAATGATTTTTGAAAGATTGTTCTATCGTGGCGAGCCTTCAACCTTTCCTTATGTAATTTAGCATTATCGTATGCATCTTGACGTATTTCTTCTAGCTCAGCCAACTGGAGTTTTCAAAGATGACCTCCTTCTTTAATGTCGAAGTTCGATGAGCATGTTGCCCAATATGCTTTATGCTCGATTTTGACAGGAAAAAGTGGTTTAAAGTTTGAGTTTAAACGCGCAGCGGAAATAGGTTAAGTTATAAAACTTTTGGTATTCCAGGATCTACTACTCGTCAATTCCATAGATGCGTACAAGGGGTTGCAAGAATTATACCTTAGTGTCTTGAACCCAATTTTGAAACTTTAACTTCCAGCAGCCTCCACTAGATGATCTTCACCCTTATGACTCCTGCGGATGCCTGCCGGAAAGACTAGGGTTCGTGGGAACCCTAATAGAGAGGATAGGAAGGTTTTGGGAAGACTATGATAGTTTCTGCAGCTTCTGCATATAAAAACGACAATCATCTATTTCCAGAACGCAGCTGCCCTATTTATAGATTTCCAGAACCGACCTAGACTTCGATCGATCGAACCTTCGATCGATCGAACCATTCTCGATCGATCGAACCTGCTGACTTCAATCCATCGAACTTGTCTTAACAGCTTCCTCAAGTGTCTTTCCAAGCATCCTAGCGGAGCTAAGAGTGGGACCTCCTAGGCTCTTTATTGTTGGCTCAGACCAGTTTGTTAATTACCATGACCAAACTCTTTGATCAGCAAACTAACTAACTGGTCAGTTAACGTTTATTCCACTATAAAACGATAACTGAACTCCAACGCAAAACAACATATCCGAAGCGATAACTAGACTTGTATGGTGTACTAATGTCCCTCTACCGTCAGCATTCGTAATCATATTCAGGTAGTCGGATAACTGTTACTGTCAACCTGAATCATGATTACTTCTTGTATTCCTTGAGTCTCATTCACTACTCATGATTACCAAACATGTTGATAACTCTTATCAACAAGACTGCAGTACTCAGTAATCAACTTGGTGACATTCTCAAGGGAATGCTTACTCTGAATCAGAGGGTAGATTCTATCTTGACAATATATGTTCACAACCCTATGGACATGACATACCCAAGATACCCAGGTGTTGATCTTCTATAGACCTCACTGATTGGTAAGTCAAAGCAGCCATATCCATAGTCTGTGTTCATAATCATCTCAAGATTGAGAACACGTACCTTATACAAGTTATGAGTTCCTATTGACTGTTGACAGCCTTAAGCGTCAATAGGAAAGCTCAGGTCCGTCAATGCACTATAAGCACTAGCATATCAACTAAGAGCTACACTCTAGTGATTGAGATTAATCACTCCATCCAATGGTAGTTAATTATGCTACAGTGTAGACCTGATGAGGTATCCAGTCTCATCATCCACTGTGACATATTCTAAGTATCAAAGAATAGTAATTCGTATCTCACTTGTGTGTATCTCATACACACACGAATTGCTTACTATGATACTTAAGGATAAAACAATCATCTCATGAAAGAAACATACACAATGAAATGTAAAGCTGATATCAATATATTATAATGCTAATGTCTCATACATAAAGTAATGGTTTGAGGGCACAAACCCAACAAACTCCCACTTGCACTCACAACCATTCAGAACTACATCTAAGACCTAGACTATCTAGATGACGATCAAAGACCTTCTGTGGCAAGGCCTTTGTAAACGGATCCGCAAGATTGTCAGCGGTGGCAATCTTGGTGACAGTCACATCTCCACGTTGAACAATATCTCGGATAAGATGATATTTTCGCTCTACGTGCTTTCCCTTTCCGTGGTTCCTTGGCTCCTTGGACTGAGCCACTGCCCCACTATTATCGCAGTATAGCGTAATAGGTGACAGCGACGCTGGTACCACCTCGAGTTCCATAAGGAACTTCTTGAGCCAAACAGCCTCCTTTGCGGCTTCACAAGCAGCCACATACTCAGCTTCTGTAGTTGAGTCTGCAATGCATTTCTGCTTAATGCTCCTCCAACTAACAGCACCACCTCCCAAGGTAAAGAGATGTCCGGATGTCGACTTTCTCGAATCTTTATCTGACATAAAGTCTGAGTCAGTGTATCCTACTGGAATTAACTCACTACCGCCGTACATAAGCATGTAATCTTTAGTTCTTCTCAAGTACTTAAGAATGTGCTTAACGGTTGTCCAGTGCTCTGGACCAGGATTCGATTGATACCTGCTAACCATGCCAACGGCAAAACAGATATCTGGTCTAGTGCATAACATCGCATACATGAGACTTCCCACTGCCGAGGCATAGGGAATTCCTGCCATGCGATTCCTCTCCTCTTGTGTCTTTGGACACTGGTCCTTGGAGAACGCTAAACCATGCCTGAAAGGTAACAAACCTTTCTTCGAATTATCCATTGAAAACCTAGTTAGCACTTTCTCGATATAACCAGCTTGAGATAATCCCATTATCTTTCGCTTGCGATCCCGAAAGAGCTTTATCCCAAGAATATAGCTCGCCTCTCCTAGATCCTTCATATCGAAAGTACTAGCTAGCCAAACCTTGACTGTTGACAGCGCCGCTACATCATTCCCAATGAGTAGAATGTCGTCAACGTAAAGCACAAGAAAAGCCACTACTTTCCCTACACATTTCTTGTATACACAAGGCTCATCCAGATTCTGTATGAAACCAAACGACTTGATCGCTTGGTCAAATCGGATGTTCCAACTTCTGGATGCCTGCTTAAGCCCATAAATGGACTTTTGCAACTTGCATACCAAGTTACCTTTCCGACCAGCTATGAACCCTTCTGGTTGTTGCATATAGATGTCCTCCTCAAGATTGCCATTCAAACATGCAGTCTTGACGTCCATCTGCCAGATTTCATAATCTAGGCATGCAGCAATGGATAAGAGTATTCTGATGGACTTGAGCATGGCTACCGGCGAGAAGGTTTCCTCATAGTCAATGCCCTCCCTCTGAGTGTAGCCTTTCGCCACAAGCCTTGCCTTAAAGGTCTCAACCTTTCCATCAGATCCTCTTTTCCTCTTATAGACCCACTTGCAGCCAATGGGTTTAATATTGGCTGGAAGTTCTACAAGATCCCAAACCTGATTGGAATCTATAGATTCCAATTCAGCCTTCATAGCTTTAATCCAATGAGCTGAATCAACATCAGCCATTGCCTCTTCGTAAGTGATAGGATCAGATTCAGATTCTATGGAGACAGCTTCAAAAACTTCTCCTAAGAACATGTATCTATCAGGCTGGCTGATAATCCTCCCACTACGACGAGGTACCGGTGCGGAAATGGGTGAAGAAGTGGTATTTTCTTGATTTTCATCGTTATCAACTGCGGGTTGGACTGAGGGCTCTCCTTCTATCTCTCTAAGATCTATCCTTCCCTTAGGTTTATGGTTCATGATATAATCATCCTCCAAGAAAACAGCATTTGTACTAACAAACACTTTCTGTTCTCTTGGATCATAAAAATACCATCCATAAGTACCCTTTGGATACCCTACAAAGTAACATACTTCCGATCTAGAATCCAACTTGCTCATCTTTCCTTTGAGCACATGTGCCGGACACCCCCATATCCAGAGATGTTGCAAAGAAGGCTTGCGCCCAATCCACATCTCTCGTGGTGTCCTGGGAACAGATTTGCTTGGTACTAGATTTAGTATGTATGCAGCGGTTTCCAAAGCATAACCCCAAAGGAATAATGGCAACTCTGAATAACTCATCATCGACCTAGTCATGTCTAAAAGAGTCCGATTCCTTCTCTCCGCTACACCGTTCTGCTGAGGCGTACCAGGTGCAGTCAACTGTGACAGAATCCCATTCTGTACGAGGTGATCAATAAACTCATTAGAGAGGTACTCGCCACCTCGATCAGATCGAATGGCCTTGATATGTGTGCCCGATTGCTTCTCCACTTCAGCCCTAAACTCTTTGAACTTTTCAAAGACTTCAGACTTGTGCTGCATTAGGTACACATATCCATACCTAGAGTGGTCATCGGTAAATGTTATGAAATACTCATAACCACCCCTTGCTCTAATATTTATTGGTCCACACACATCAGTATGAACTAATTCCAACAATGCATTGGTCCTGTTGCCCTTTGCAGGAAAGGGCCTTTTGGTCATCTTACCCTCCAAACAAGACTCGCAGACTTCCATTGGTTCGAGAACCAAATCGCCTAAGACCCCTTCTTTGACTAGTTTGCCAATCCTATTCAGATTGATATGGCCAAGCCTCATATGCCAAAGCCTTGTTGGATTAGTGGAAGGTTCATTTCTTTTAGATGGTAAAGTTACCACTGAGTTATTAAGTTCCAAACAAGAATCTTTTGAAATATTGGGAGTAATCACATACAAACCATTTGATTTAACACCAGAATATATAAAAGAACTGCTTCTTTTAATGACAACTTCAGTTCCAAAATGAAAGGAATAACCATTATTCGTTAAATTAGAAACTGAAATTAAATTACGTCTCATTAAAGGGACGTAAAGTACATCTGATAAAATCAAAACTTTATTGTCTGAAAATTCTAAAACTACGACTCCTATAGCAACCGCAGATACGGTTGCGCTAGAACCTAGAGTAAGCACGATCTCCCCATCACTGCATTTCCTGGTTGATCTGAACCCCTGCAATGAATTACAGATATGGTTAGTCGCACCAGAATCAATGCACCAAGTGTTTGAAGTATCCGTAATAAAACTTACTTCAATCACATGTGATTCAATCATACCTTGAACTCTTGTAGCTAAGAATTCTGGACAGTTCTTCTTCCAGTGGCCCTTCTCACCGCATTGGAAACACTTTCCTTTGCCTTGGCCACCCACCTTCCCTTTGCCCTTACCTTTTCCCTTAGATTTTGCAATCTTAGGGACCGGTCCAACACTTGAACCACCAGTGCCAGCCTTCTTCTTTCCTTTCTTACCTTTCGGTGTAGATCGGGAAGAAGAAGCGCTTTTCTCAACATTTAAAACGCTGCCCCCAGGTTTGATCACCCCTTCTGCTGCCAGTAAAGAACTCATTAATTCGCTCATTGAAAAATCCATTTGATTCATATTATAGTTAAGTTTGAATTGAGCGAATGATGGCGACAGCGAGTTGAGGATCATATCAACTTGGGTCTGTGCATCGATGTTGGCTCCCAAGGTCTCCAGTTCGTTTAAATAACCAATCATTTTTAAAACATGTTCTTTGACTGGAGTACCTTCCGACATCTTTGCACTCATTATCTTCTGCATGGCTACCTGTCTGGCAGGCCTGCCATGCTCCCCAAACATCTTTTTCAGGGATGTGATAATGTCACTGGCAGAATCGTTCGATTGGAATTGGTGTTGTAACACACCAGCCATTGAGGCCAGAATGTAACAACGGGCCATTCCATTCGACTTCTTCCATTTGTCGAACTCGCGTCTGGCAGCTGCCGAAGCATTTGCCGTGGGTTCTTCAGGGCTTGGGGTGGTGAGGACATACATGTGATCCTCCGCAGTTAAAACGATGTCAAGGTTACGTTTCCATTCAGTGCAGTTATTTCCAGTTAACTTGTTTTGAGTGAGTATGGTGGCAAGTGGACTAAATGCAGATCCAGACATTTTGATTACTGAAAATCAAACAAACAAAATAAATATGGATATCAGAATTGACAGTTTGAAATAAAAGAATCCTTAAAACTCTTATTTAAAAACAAAGTCGCCGGAATATCGAAACGAAAGAATAAAGCCTCCGTGTGGTGGTCAATGTTCGATCTTTCGATTTATCATGACTTATCCGCTATGCAACTCTTGCAAAATAGCCATGACTCCCGAACCTATTTGATCTCTAAGTTTCTGAATAATGCCCCGTGTGGGATCCCTTATCCATAGCTTAGCTAGTGTGTACCATTAACTAGGATCCAATCACAACCGTCTCAAGTAGCGCCTCCGTGTGGTGGTCACCCTCTAACACGTCTGATTGATCCTATCCATAGGAAGTTCACATCTAGTAACCAATGAGCAGTGTACCCTCCGTGTGGAAAGATCACCCCTGGCGAGGTGACACAGAATACACTACTCATCTTACAATGAACCATTAATGGAAGATCGTGGGTGTTATTTGATAAGACCCTCTCCCACTAGATTTAGTAAATTAAGGATTTTGCTTTTGAAAAATGTTTCCACACACTACCCATAAACATCCAATGTTTACTAATGTGTTGAAAACGGTTTTTGAATTTTATTTTAGAAAACTTGTTTTAAGTGCATGCAATAATGTATTATACGCCAATCACAAAACAAGCACATAAAACAAAAAACTAAAATAAAATATAGGCATTCAAACAATGCCTCTATCTCCCATGGCTCTATTTCCATAGAACCACCTTCTTGGTTTGGTCGCCTCCGGCTCCATCTTTATGGACAACGGCTCCTTGCTCCATCTTCATGGAATTTCTAATTCTATTACATTGGACCTATGCTTCTTTTGAAGCTTACAATTTATCTAGAAAAAAGAAATAGCAAAAAAGAAATAAAAGGCTAGGGAAACCGGTGCGACTTTCCTTTTCGTAGGATTGAAGCCGCAGCGCCCTTTACATACGCCTTAAAAACAAACCATTAATAAATTACAACATGCACCAATCTCAAACAATTTAAATATAAATATTTAAACGACTTGGTGCCATGGGAGATAGCGACTAATTTTGCTGCAAAAGGGTTAGTCGTACACACATCCACACATACATAACAAATATATGTAACTATTGGAACACTTAATTGATTCACACAGTATATAAACACTTTACATACTGAATTAGAACTTAAAGCAGCATCTTACTTCTCTGTCACAGTTCGATCGATCGAAGACCGTTCGATCGCTCGAACCTTCGATCGATTGAACACTGTTCAATCGCTTGAACATTCTGTTTCACAGAATGATTTGAAAATTTTACAGAATATTTTAAAATTAAAGTTTTTAATTTCAAAATACTTTAAAACTGTGAAACAGAGAACTTGACAAAGTATCTATCTCGATCGATCGAACTTCATTCGATCGATCGAATACCAGAAGGTTCGATCGATCGAAGACTGTTCGATCGATTGAGAACAGAATGTTCGATCGATCGAAACAAGTTCGATCGATCGAACCCACCTTGCATCCTATGCAATCATAGTTTTGTATTCTGCTGCGATAACACTGCAGAAACAGATCTGTGACGATGCAGTTTCAAAAACAGTTCTAAAATCAACATGCAAATCAAAACTAGGGTTCCAAAAACGCATCTATAGATCCCAGGATCGGAACCTGGCTTTGATACCAATTGAAGGAAAAAGTGGTTTAAAGTTAGAGTTTAAACGCGCAGCGGAAATAGGTTAAGTTACAAAACTTTTGGTATTCCAGGATCGTCTACTCGTCAATTCCATAGATGCGTACAAGGGGTTGCAAGAATTATACCTTAGTGTCTTGAACCCAATTCTGAAACTTTAACTTCCAGCAGCCTCCACTAGATGATCTTCACCCTTATGACTCCTGCGGATGCCTGCCGGAAAGACTAGGGTTCGTGGGAACCCTAATAGAGAAGATAGGAAGGTTTTGGGAAGACTATGATAGTTTCTGCAGCTTCTGCATATAAAAACGACGATCATCTATTTCCAGAACGTAGCTGCCCTATTTATAGATTTCCAGAACCGACCTAGACTTCGATCGATCGAAGTGACTTCGATCGATCGAACCTTCGATCGATCGAACCATTCTCGATCGATCGAACCTGCTAACTTCAATCGATCGAACTTGTCTTAACAGCTTCCTCAAGTGTCTTTCCAAGCATCCTAGCGGAGCTAAGAGTGGGACCTCCTAGGCTCTTTATTGTTGGCTTAGACCAGTTTGTTAATTACCATGAACAAACTCTTTGATCAGCAAACTAACCAACTGGTCAGTTAACGTTTATTCCACTATAAAACGATAACTGAACTCCAACGCAAAATAACATATCCGAAGCGATAACTAGACTTGTATGGTGTACTAATGTCCCTCTACCGTCAGCATTCGTAATCATATTCAGGTAGTCGGATAACTGTTACTGTCAACCTGAATCATGATTATTTCTTGTATTCCTTGAGTCTCATTCACTACTCATGATTACCAAACATGTTGATAACTCTTATCAACAAGACTACAGTACTCAGTAATCAACTTGGTGACATTCTCAAGGGAATGCTTACTCTGAATCAGAGGGTAGATTCTATCTTGACAATATATGTTCACAACCCTATGGACATGACACACCCAAGATACCCAGGTGTTGATCTTCTATAGACCTCACTGATTGGTAAGTCAAAGCAGCCATATCCATAGTCTGTGTTCATAATCATCTCAAGATTGAGAACACGTACCTTATACAAGTTATGAGTTCCTATTGATTGTTGACAGCCTTAAGCGTCAATAGGAAAGCTCAGGTCCGTCAATGCACTATAAGCACTAGCATATCAACTAAGAGCTACACTCTAGTGATTGAGATTAATCACTCCATCCAATGGTAGTTAATTATGCTACAGTGTAGACCTGATGAGGTATCCAGTCTCATCATCCACTGTGATATATTCTAAGTATCAAAGAATAGTAATTCGTATCTCACTTGTGTGTATCTCATACATACACGAATTGCTTACTATGATACTTAAGGATAAAACAATCATCTCATGAAAGAAACATACACAATGAAATGTAAAGCTGATATCAATATATTATAATGCTAATGTCTCATACATAAAGTAATGGTTTGAGGGCACAAACCCAACAGGTGACATGCTTTTCCGTACACTAACCTGTATGGGGAGATCCCCAAGTTTGTCTTATAGGCAGTACGGTACCCCCATAGAGCATCAGTTAGTTTGTAAGCCCAGTCTTTTCTGTTGAAACAAATCGTCTTTTCGAGTATATGCTTGATTTCTCGGTTAGTCAACTCTGCCTGCCCGTTAGTTTGTGGGTGGTAAGCTAGAGCGATCCTATAGTTTACCCCATGTTTCTTGAAGAGTGACTCCAAAGGTCTGTTGCAGAAATGCTTGCCTTGGTCACTTATTAGTGCCCTCGGGGTTCTAAAATGCGATAGAATGTGTTCCTTAAGAGAGGACATAACCGTTTTTTGGTCATTGCGCCTTGTCGGTATTGCTTCTACCCATTTAGATACATACTCCACAACTAGGAGTATGTATTCATAGTTGTTTAATTTCGGAAACGGGCTCATAAAGTCTATGCCCCAGTAATCGAATATTTCAATTGTGATAATGGGAGTTAAGGGCATATTGTTCCTTTTTGAAATTGCACCTAGCTTTTGACAGCGTTGGCACGATTTACAAAAAGAATAAGCATCCTTAAACAAAGTGGGCCAGTAGAAACTGCTATGTAAGACTTTTTGTGTGGTCTTTTGTGAAGAAAAATGGCCTCCACAAGCTTCAGAATGGCAAGATGCCAAAATCACGGTTATATCCTCATTTGGAACGCAACGTCTGATGACCTGATTAGCATAATACTTGAATAAGTATGGGTCATCGAAAAAGAAATGACGTGGAAATGAGAGGAACAGTTTCCTACCTTGATTTGACCAAGGACTCAGGGTTTCTCCCGTGACAAGATAGTTTATTATATCTGCATACCAAGGCAAACTTGACACAGCCATCAGTTGCTCATCTGGGAATTCATCCTTAATTGGTATGGGTTCAGTGCTGTTAATAAATGTTAACCGAGACAAATGGTCAGCGACCACATTCTCTACTCCCTTTTTATCCTTGATTGTGATATCGAATTCTTGGAGTAGGAGTATCCAACGGATAAGCCTTTGTTTTGCATCCTTCTTAGATAACAGGTACTTGAGGGCTGAGTAGCCTGTAAAAAAGACGATAGGGGACCCTATCAGATATGACCTGAACTTATCTAGTGCGAAGACTATTGCCAGTAGCTCATTCTCGGTAGTCGTATAGTTCATTTGAGCTTCGTTGAGTGTTCGACTAGCATAGTAAATTACATAGGTCTTATTATCCTTCCTTTGTCCTAGGACTGCACCAATGGCATAGTCACTAGCATCACACATTAGTTCAAAAGGCAAACTCCAGTCGGGTGCCTGTATTATCGGTGCGGAGGTAAGGTGTTCCTTTAGTGCGTCAAAAGATGTTTGGCAATTTTTTGACCACTCGAATGGTATGTCTTTGACCAAGAGTTGACACAATGGTCGGAAAATTACACTAAAATTTTGGATAAAGCGACGATAGAATCCCGCATATCCCAGAAAAGAGCAGATGTCTGTAACTGTACGGGGGATAGGTAGATTTGAGATTATGTCAATTTTTCCTTTATCCACTTGGATTCCCTTATCATAAATAATGTGGCCGAGGACAATTTCCTTGGTCACCATGAAGTGACACTTTTCCCAGTTTAGTACCAGGTGTTTGTCCTCGCATCGTGTTAGCACATGTTCTAGATTGTCTAAGCAATTTTCAAAACTATGGCCGAACATCGAAAAATCGTCCATAAAGACCTCGAGTATTTGTTCGACCATATCACTGAATATGCTCAACATGCACCGTTGAAAAGTATCAGGTGCGTTACATAAGCCGAAAGGTCTACGATGGTAGGCGAATGTACCGAACGGACATATGAAAGTTGTTTTCTCCTGATCTTCAGGAGCAATTTCAATTTGGTTATAGTCGCTATATCCATCGAGAAAGCAATGATATTTATGACCCGCCACTCGTTCTAACATTTGATCCATGAATGGCAATGGAAAGTGCTCTTTCCGAGTCACAGTATTCAATTTTCGGTAATCAATGCACATTCGCCATCCCGTGGAGATGCATGTTGGTACCAATTTGCCGTCTTTATTTGGGATTACTGTTATACGCACCTTTTTGGGCACCACTTGGGTTGGACTAACCCAAGGGCTATCAGAAATAGGATATATGATCCCAACATCAAGAAGTTTTAGGACTTCCTTTTTGACTACTCCTTGCATGTTGGGATTCAGACGCCTTTGCATTTGTCGCGAAGGTTTAGCGTCTTCCACCAGATATATTTTATGAGTGCACATGGATGGGCTTATGCCTTTGAGGTCAGCAATGGTCCATCCCAATGCTCCCTTATGTTGTTCTAGCATTTAGATTAATTTTCCATCTTGCTCCAGACTGAGAGTGGATGAAATTATAATAGGATAAGTCTTTTCAGTCCCCAGGAAACCATATTTGAGCTCTTCTGGAAGCTCCTTTAATTCCAAATCGGGAAACTGAAAATTGGAGGGCATGACTAATTTTGTTTTTGGAGGTAGGGGTTCATATGGTGTTACCCACATGCATTCAGCTCTATCCTCCTCTTTCGTTTCCATCATAAGGCAGGTGTGATTTAAAGCAGCGTCCAATGGAGTAGAATTGTTAGGTTTATAGATAATGTCAAATTGAAACACTACTACCTCCAAAGGGTCTTTATAATCAACAAAGTCGGTCTCATCTTCAATGACCGTTTTGATATAGTTGATTTCTTCCTCATCTTCGTATTCTTCAGGACGGGGATTTGAAAAGATCTTGACATTTAAAGTTATGTTTCCGAACACGATGTTCATAATACTACTTCTTATTTTGATTGTGGCATCTATGGTATTGAGGAATGGACGTCCAAATATTATCAGGATTTGTGAACATGGATTAGACATAGGTTCAGTGTCCAAGGTCACAAAATCGACCAGGAGACAAATGAATCTATCTGCACTAGAACATCCTCCAGTATTCCTCTAGGGTATTTAACTGACCTGTCTGCCAGTTGTAACGCAACTCGGGTAGGTTTGAGTTCACCCAACCCTAGTTATTTATAAACTGAGCATGGCAGTAGGTTTAGGCTAGCTCCTAAATCATGGAGGGCGTTGTCTATTCTTTGATTCCCAATTCGGCACAAGATAGTTGGGGTACCAGGGTCTTTGAGTTTCAGAGGCAATTCATTTTGGATGATTGCACTTGCTTTGCAAGCAACATAAGCGTGTTTCCTCACACTTTGCCTCCTCTTGACCGTGCATAAGTCTTTAAGGTACTTAGCGTAAGCCGGCACTTGTTTGATTGCATCAAGGAGTGGAAGATTTATTTTGACTTGTTTAAACAATTCCAAGAACTCCTAATTCTTTGCCTCATTTTTGGGTTTCTTAAGCCTTTGAGGGTAAGGCACAGGGAAAGGGCATTTAGATAATTCGTGTTTTACTGGTTCCTTTCCGGGCCTTCTCTCAACTTCTTCTACTTCTCTAGAAGCCTCATCTTGTGCATCTAATGGTTCGTAATTATTGATTTACTCCTCTTCTTGAGTAGACAGTTTGTTTTTAGTTACCACTTCATCCTCTTTATACTCCTTAGGAGTAGAGAGGGGTATATTGTACCCTATAATCTTGCCGCTTCTCAGAGTAGTCACTGCTTTTGCCTGTTCATGATTATTGGGACCATTGTTGAATCCCTTAGGGTTTTGAAGTGGTTGGGCAGGAAACGTTCGACTCGACCCATCTTGTCGTGCATCCATTCTCTCTAATGTTGCAGACATTTTACTCATCATTTGAATTAACTATTGCGTTAAATTCACATTAGAGAGTTGATCTTCCTCTTGCACCTTTTTATGAGGTGGCACGTAAACATTTGACTGCTGATTGTTAGAGGGTTGAGCTTGGTTGTAGTTGTTTGATCTATTTTGATTGAATGGCTGGGGCTGCCTATTGTATTGCCCTTGATAGTGATTATTGTTATTATAGGGCTGTTGTTGTTGGTAGTGATTTTGGGTCCCAACATCATTTTTCCAATCAAAACCGAGGTGATTCCATCGATTGTTATTATTTTATGAATTATGATTATTATAGGAATTCCCCGTCCCCCTATACCCTTGCATGGCATTCATTTCCATGGGTCTTGTTCTTGAAAGTACGGCACATTGAGACAATATTGATTAGTGTGTCCCAACATGTTCCATGTGCCGCATGGTTCTTCAGGTAAAACCTGCCTAGAACTCTCTCCTTTCATTCCTAACTCTTCTACTTTCTTAACTAGGTCCTCATATTTGTTCATTAGATGATCCTTACTTTTTAATTGGTGCAGACTTTTCTCTTCTACACAGGATATCTGTGAGCATGGGACATCTTCAGAATTGGACCTTTCATGGGCATGTTCAGCTAACCACTTGAACTGAGCTTCAGCTTCTTTGGTGTTTTTGCGAAGAAATGGCCCTGAACTCATGGTTTCGACCAGCTTTTTAGTTTCACCATTTAACCCTTCGTAAAAGTAGCTTATGGTTCGCCATTTCTCATACCCGTGATGTGGACATGATAGAAGCAAATCCTTGAAACACTCTCAAGTTTGAGTGAAGGTTTCATTACTCTTTTGTTTATAAGAGTTAATTTGTCGTTTAAGCTCAGTGGTCATGCGAGGTGGAAAGAATTTCTTTAGGAACGCAGTGTTCATCGCATGCCAGGTGTAAATTGAATTCGGCTTCAAGGGGAGTAGCCACGCTTTTGCTTTATCCTTCAAGGTGAAAGGAAATAACATTAGACGTCTCACATCTACAGGGCAATTTTGTGAGAATGTTTTACAAACATCCTCAAAATCTTTGACATGTAGGTATACCTTCTCGCTCTCCATTCCGTGGAAGGTTGGAAGGAGTTGAATCATTCTGTTGTGAAGTTGGAATTCGCCAGCATGAGGTGGAATGAGAATACAAGAAGGTGTAGCTGCGTGTTCGGGTGTCATGAGATCGCACAAAGGACGAAGCGAATCATCAATTGGTATAACCACATTCTCACCATTTTCACTTAGATTATCGCCCATTGAATGGGTAGGTGTGGCTACGGGGTTAATAGAATCAGAGGAATCGGCTAAATAGAATGGATTTCCAAAAATTCCTTCAATGGAATTATCGGACATGAAAAGGAAGAGATTCCTAAAGAGATTTTTCTAAAGAATAAAAGACAAAAGAAAATAGAAAGAGGTAAAGATAGATTGAGGTAATCTAAGCGTTAGCATGTTGCCTTCCCCGGTAAAGGTGACAAAAACTTGACACGGCTAAAAATCTGTGTGCGCTTGTGTACTATACCCAAGTGTAGGTAATCGTGCAAGTAGTAATCTGGTTAAGACCAAGTTAATCCCACAGGGAAGGTGTTAAACTAAATACCTAGATTAATCTTTAAAAAGAACATAAAAATCAATATTTGCAAGGTTGTAGAACACGAAGTTCCACGAAGTAACTACTAAAATTAAAGCAACTAAATTGAATTAAACTAATGATTAACTAAGTAACTAAAGCGATATTTTGGAAACGGTTTTTTTTATAAAAAGGGAATGTTGGGATCACACGAGTCCGCAGCAATCATGCCATCTACCATGCAGTTACATTTAAGCTCTAAGGAGTGTATCTCTCTACAATATTCCGTATTTTCTCAAAATAATAATCAATAGTCCTTTCATGGCCGGGACTATATCATTACAGTTAAATCGAAACACATGAAAGCGGATTAAATCAATAGTTGAGTCTCGCATTCTGAATGGTGTTAGCATTTAAAATGGTTTGCAAAAGTTAGTGAAGAAAAATGCCTTAAGGCTTAAAGTAATGAAACTGTTTTGACAAACTGAGCATTCGGAGACAGTTCAATAACAAATCTCAAAATCAGAAAGTCTTGAAATACTGCAAAGAGACTACTCAAGAATCAGAGAGTTTGATCGATCGACGCGCTTTCGATCGATCGACCATCTTCATCTCTCAATCGATCGAAATGTCTTCGATCGCTTGACTGTCCTCTGATTCGATCGATCAAAACAACTTTGATCGATCAAGCATAGAAATTATTCCACTGTATGGCGGAGGTTGGAGATCATTGTTTCATCGTGATCTCCCAACCTGGGGACTACTCAGATATAGTATGGAGTGTCACAGATTCGTTTTTAACATGAATATTCATTAAGGGCGTGTTTGGTTGTGATTTTAGCATGAAATCTATGAAAAACAATGGTGATTTAAAGCTACTACTACACTACTATTAAAACTAACCGATTAAACTACGATTTTACGCAACTAGAATGTAAAGAATCTAAGATTACAGAACCTGGAAGAGAAACACTTATATTAAATGATAGGAAGCAATCCAAAAGCAATATGCAAACGCTAATCCTAAAAAAACATGTAAAACTCTCTATCTCTCTCTAAAACTGATAAAAACTAAGTGGGCATCCTCTGGGACGTAAACAAAATGAATACATATACTAAAACCTAAAGCTAGGGTTCAAAACTCCGTTTCTGCAGCGTGCGCATAAGTTCTGATAAAAGCCATGTTCGACCAATCGAAACAACTTCGATCGTTCGAACTTCTGGAATCTTCGAGCGCTATAACTGTCTTTGATCAATCGAACTCTCGATCGCTTGAGGGATCTTCGATCGCTCGAAACTCGCTTTCATGTTTGAATTGTCTTCCTTGAAATCCAGCAACCCTTTTATCCTGCTTATTCATTTTTTCACACAGCAAGCAGTGATCTGCACTAATTATAGCTAAAATAATACAACTTATCATAGATTAATCAAATTATGTAAAACCTAACATTGTAATCCAAATTGCAGATATATAAAGGAATTGTAGACTAAATCAGTATATTTTCTTCTTTTAGCACGGTTGTATTTTACAAATACCCCCGCTTGTCATCTAGATTATGCATGAATGTATAAAGGAAATCATCATAGGATATGTACAAATGTAGTATGGACTATTTCCCAAGATATGAACTAATTTGGAGTGCATGAAAGTATCAAATCAATGAATGAAAGTAAAAGTACACTTGCTGGGAATAGTGGACAGAACAGTGACTTGATCTTGTAGAAATTCGAAAGTGAGGTTAGAAATGTTTTTAATACATGATATTTTGTGGAGATCATCCATATTGTGTCTAGTACACATGTCAAAAAGCCACTCTTCAATAACTATTATAGATTGAGAGAAATCATATAAACAATAGAGGTTACTCAGAAACAGAGTCCGTACTAGCGACAGAAATGTTGAAAACTCTTAGAAAATGAAAACAAACCATATAGAGTCCAATATTATACAAAACGTTCCCTAAGACACTAAAGTTCGAGGGAAAAATGAGTTGGGACCACCCGTTTTGAAAAAGTTTTCTGAAAAACAAGTTGAAAGTCAACCAAGCTGCTGTGACAACAAAAATAGAATGTCTGAAAGAAATGTTTGGGTCAAAATGGAACCCTTCCAAGTGTTTTTATATCAAACCAAAAATCCTGGGTATTTTCTAATGAGTTAGGAAGACTTTCCAAGTGGTCTTGAATCCATACATTGAGTATTGAGTTCTAGACAAATCTTTGAACTCAGACCATTCACTGTTTTGAAGATTTTTTAGAAAATAATGTGTATTTCTTTGGAATCCAAACATTGGGGTTTTGTAGGGGTTTTGAAATAGGGGTTTTGAAAGTACATTTCCAGCACTAAAAGGGGATTAAAACTACTTGGAACATCATCATCAAACTCATATCAAGAACTCCCAATATTACTTGAACAAACATAGTTTTGTTTGAGAATGTGACTTCAAGAATATGACTTCAAGAATAGTTTTGTTTAAGAATATGACTTCAAGAATACATATGAATGTATTGAAGTTAGAATCATCATCCATTAAACATGTCTTTGAGGTCAAGAGCTACTATCCATAAGGATTCACTCTCCTCAAACAACATGTCATCTAGATGATGATATGCATGTAAGTAATCAAAGAAATATAAAAAACGAAATGAGGTAAGAAGAGATGAACATTAATGTAAACAAGCAAGTAATAGCAATCAATAGATGATAATCAATGTGATTTTGGACTTGTAGCTTGGTGTTTCACTCATAGATATTGACATTTGGACATGGAAGTAGCTTCCTAACTCAAGATTGCTCAATAATGGTGGTTGGAAAAGACTTGAATGTGAAATATAAGAGGGGTAATGGACGTAAACAAGATTGAAACTCACTTTTTTTTATAGAAAATCAGTGGGAGAAGCTCCCTTTCCTTCTTCTAAACCTGCCTCTATCTCTCTTTCTCTCTACAACTTCTATGAACTTTGCACTCGGCCCCCCTAAAATGAAAAGCAAAGGAGGGCTTATATAGGCCAATTTGGGGTGGTTTTGGGATTTAGAAAGTGCTCCCATTGGCCCCAAACATCTGTAAAACTACATCGTTATGGTCTTCAATTATTCAATTTGGACCCCCAAAATAAATTACAAAAATGGACTCTGCAGGGGTTGAGGGCCGTCGTGGCACTACTCCTCAGATGCCCATAAATTTGTATTTAGGCCCCCAGAGGTTCCGGTATTCGCGAAAAGGCACTATTTCGTCCAAAATTCATAGAAAATGTGTATGAACTCCTAACTAAGGTTGTTATATACCGTTGAAAAGGTAATGAAGTCTACTTTACATAAAAAAAATACTTTGGAGATTGGTCACTTTGAAAGGTTTTGCGGTATTCGCGATAAAAGCCGATTTGATCGCCTTTTTCACCTTCAAAAATTCATAATAAATTAATTTTAAATCCAAGAATTATGTACGATATACCATTGGAATGCTATTGACCTTTAGTATACATGAAAAATGTGTGAAAAATGATACAGTCCTCTGGTTTTAAAGTCAACTTTTGATCAAACTAGTCAAACTAGGGACCTCCAAGAAGTTCTGGGAACCTCTGGGAGCTCTCGGAAGCTGACGTTTTTGTCCGATTTCTTTTAAAATTTGTTTTTGTAATTTTCACATGATCTAGAATGATCTAGAAGCTTTTTGCTAAATTTGGACTATTTTGGTCAAACCTTGGTCAAACATGGTCAAAACTTGGTCAAACCGGTCAACAGGGACTTTCTGAGAACTTCTGGGACTTCTGGGGGTCTCTGGGAGCTAACGATTACATCTAATTTTTCTTTAAAACTTATTTTTAGCATTTTTTTATGGCGTAGCATGTTTTCAAACCTTTTGGTCTAAATCTGGGAGTGTTTGGGCTTTCAGTGGCTTTTTGGTCATTCTGAGCATTTAGAGAGATAGAACTAACTTTCAGGAGTCCTTTTTGAGTCTTTTTCGATCATTGTGAACCACCAAGATATGGGTCTCCTAAATCTGATAGCCAACAAAATGGGGTGTCTTCAATTTGCCCCTCTTTGGCATGAACTTGAGAGGCAACGCATGTCGCAAGCGAGTGCCAAAGCTTTGAAGAGACAGGTCATTTTGGAGGCTATAGATTTAGGATAAAAGCGTTGCAAATGATAAAAAATATGATGCTGAGGTTAGTGCTGGTCGTGCTCTTCATGAGCTGCCTACGTATCCTAAGGGGAATTAGACCAAGACGTAGTTCGGGCCACAAAGGAATAAATCATACATGCAGAACTAGACAGGTAGATGCTATGCTATGAGGATGATATGCAATGCACTGATGTGATATGAACTGTGTACTGAGTCTTGTTATGATTCCATTATGACTATGGTAAATTTGCTAGCTTTAACGGGTTTTATGCATGCTCTTTATGGTACCGATGATCCTAGCATGAACTAGTGTTGTGGGGTATGCTACTCTGAGTGGGCTTGTATTGTGCTAGTGCTTCCTTGACTTTAATGCAGTGGTAGATCCCAATAAGGATACCAAGGTGTTGAAGACTCTAGGTCTTGGAGTAAACTTCTGAATTTTGACTAGTGTGTTTAGGAAGCAAATGGGATCGGATGTGGGGCCCTTGAGGACGATAATTAAAGATGAAGTTTGACAGATAACCGATGGACATGGGAGCCCTGGACACAGAAACACTAAGAATTCGAGTGATGGACCTGAAAACCAGAGATGTCAAGTGAAGGACATAGAAGTGCCATTAATGGACATGGAAGCCCAAGATTTTGAACGAGAATGATGGACACAATATGTTTTGAATGAGAGTGATGGTAAACTAATGATGATTAATGGACTGACGATTCACAAATCGAGATGACGAGTAGATAGTGAACTACTGTGACTATCATGGGTTGGATCAACGGTTGGACTAACCGTGATTAGAAGAACTGACCATGCACTAATTAAGGTGACGAGTCAATAGTGAACTACTGTGACTGTCATGGATTGGACTGACGATGTACGAATCGAGATGACGAGTCGATAGTGAACTACTATGACTATTAGGATTGAACTGACGATGTACTAATCGAGATGACGAGTTGACAATGAACTACTCTGACTATCATGGATTGAATCAACAGTTGGACTAACCATGATCGGATGAAGTGACGATGTACGAATTGAGATGATGAGTCGACAGTGAACTACTATGACTATCATGGATTGGATCAACAGTTCGAGTAACCGTGATTAGAAGAAGTGACTATGTACGAATCGAGATGATGAATCGACAGTGAACTACTGTGACTATAATGGATTGGATCAACAGTTGGACTGACCGTGATCATAAGAACTGACAATTTATGAATCGAGATGATGAGTCGACAGTGAACTACTGTGACTATCATTAATTGGATCAACAGTTGGACTAACCGTGATCGGAAGAAGTGACGATCTCCAAATTGAGATGATGAATCAACAGTGAACTACTATGACTATCATGGATTTGATCAATAGTTGGACTAACCATGATCGGAAGAAGTGACGATGTACGAATCGAGATGACGGGTCGATAGTGAACTACTGTGACTATCATTGATTGGATCAACAGTTGGACTAATCGTGATTGGAATAACTAACAATGTACGAATCAAGATAACGAGTCAACAGTGAACTACTGTGACTGTCATAGATTTGATTGACGATGTACTAATTGAGATGATGAGTCGACAGTGAACTACTGTGACTATGATAGATTGGACTGACGGTGTACTAATCGAGATGACGAGTCAACAGTGAACTATTATGACTGTCATGGATTAGACTGATGATGTACTAATCAAGATGACGAGTCGACAGTGAACTACTGTGAGTATGATGGATTGGACTAACGATGTACTAATCGAGATGACGAGTCGATAGTGAACTATTGTGACTGTCATGGATTGGATCGACAGTTGGACTAACCATGATCGGAAGAAGTGATGATGTACGAATCGAGATGACGATTCGATAATGAACTACTATGACAGTCATGGACTGAACTGATGATCTACAAATTGAGAATCCTGCTGGGGATAAAACTAAATTTACTAGGGATGAAATGACTCTTTTGAGAGCCAATGGAGTAAGTGATTGTACTGAAGAGGGATTGAACTTGTTCGAAGAAAAATATCTCTTCTATGGACAAGGCTGTTAGGAGTGAACTAATTATGTGGGAAAGGTGACAACCCTTTTTGAGATGAAAATGGTTTCTTCTAAGGACCAGATGTGGTTTTGATTGAGATACACCACATTTGTTCAGGGACTTTTTTGGAGATGACTTTGCTGAGGATGAGAAGATTCTGCTGGGGAGGGGATGGTTGCATTGGGAATAGAGCAAATTCGCTGGGGATGAAGGATATTTATGACATGATTTTGATTTGGTTGGTGAGGAATTGGAGGAAGATAGCCAGTGGATCTTATAGATTGATTTGTATCAAGTGACTATGATTAGGCTGTCACCAATGCTCGAGATTCTTGGGACTCTTATCATGTTGCAACCTTGACAAGTACAGTAACGGTGTTCGAAACATTTGCTTGTATCCACAGGTTTTAAAATGTGGAATCACTTTAAACCCACACATTTCAGACCATTTTGGATGAATGGAAGTGATTGGAATGATGATGGAAAGGTTTATATGAAACCTTGAACTTTGATGCACTTTTATTACTGACTCAACCAAAGAAGGATTGACTCGTCAAAAACAACGACACGAAGCACCCAAATTTCAATAATTTAATGTGTCTTTTGTCATAAACGATGTACCACTTTTCTTATTTGTGCACTCCTCATCTTAATATGATAGCACTTTGCTGATGAATCTGGTTTTTTAAAATTGCTCCCTATTGATCTAATCAATTCTCTACTTCTTCTAGGAAGTGCTTTGAACTATTGCCTTAGCTTTAAGAATAAAAGATGCTCTATTTCAAAATTTTCAAAACAACTTGGTGACTTGAAAACTCGCCCTTGGTGTGAAGTGATCTTGTTAGGCAAAACGGAGTTTGCCCCTAGTTTGAGGTGTAGGAAATGGAATTCATAGGCAAACGAGGTGGGTGACCGAAGTTTGCCCCTAGTTTTGATGATGGTTTATTGGAGACTCTGGGTAAACGAGGTAGGTGATCGAAGTTTGCCCCCTGTATGCAGGGTAGATAGTAAAATTTAGGCAAACGAGGCGGGTAGCCGAAGTTTACTCCTAGTGTGGAAGGTGATTTCTGGCTTGAGGCAAGAACCGTGACTTTAATCTCTCATATGCTCATAACTTTTGCCTAGGTTATGGTGAGGTGACCTAGCGAGCTCTTTTCTCTCTTTTGTTATTCCTCACCTTGGATTTAGCTCTAATTTTTGCCTAGGCGTCCTTTCAAATTTGCGACCTAGCGAGCTGACACAAAAATTATTTGTGTACGATTATATGCTATACCCAAGTGTAGGTAATTGTGCAAGTAGTAATCTGGTTAAGACCAGGTCGATCCCACAGGGAAGGTGTTAAACTAAATACCTAGATTAATCTCTGAAGAGAAAATAAAAATCAATATTTGAAAGGTTGTAGAACACAAAGTTCTACAAAGTGACTACTAAAATTAAAGTAACTAAATTAAATTAAACTAGTGATTAACTAATTAACTAAAGCGATGTTTTAAAACGTGTTTTTTTAATGTAAAGGAATTTTGGGATTACTCGAATCCACCGCGACCTAGCCATCTACCATGCAATTATATTGAAGCTCAATGGAGCACATTTTCTATAGTATTCCGTATTTCTCTTAGAATAAAGAATCCATAGTCCTTTCATGACTGGGACTATATCATCACAGTTAATTTGAAACATATAAAAGCGGTTTAAAACAATATTTAGACTCGTACCTACAATGGTGTTAGCATTGAAGGTGGTTTGCAAAAGATATTGAAGAAAAATGCCTTCAGGCCTTAAGTTCAGAGAATATTTTGACAAACTGAGCATTTGGGGACAGTTTGATAACGAATCTCTAAAGCAGAAAGTCTAGGAATACTGTATAGAATGTTCTCAAGAATCAGAGGGTTCGATCGATCGATCGAAGCGCTTTCGATCGATTGAATATCTTCATCTCTCAATCGATCGAAATGTCATCGATCGATTGACAGTGTCTCTGGTCCGATCGATCGAACGAACTAACTTCGATCGATCGAACACAGGAATTATTCTGCTACATGGCAGAGGCTTGAGATCATGGTTTCATCATGCTCTCCCAACCTGGGGACTACTCAGACATGGTCTGGAGTGTCTTAGATTTGTTTTTAACGTAAAAGTCCATTAAAGTCTTGTTTGGTTGTGATTTAAGCATGAAACTATGAAAACTAATGGTGATTTAAAGCTACTACTATGATACTACCAATACTAACAGATTAAACTAGAATATTAAGCGACAAGAATGTGAATAGACTGCGATAACAAAACCTGGAATAGAAGAACTTGTATTAAACTAAAGAAAAGCAATCCAAAAGCAATATCCAAGCTTCACCACCTACAAAAGCATGTAAACTCTCTATCTCTCTCTCTAAAACTAATAAGAAGTGAAGTGAGCATCCTTTGGGATGTCAATATAACGAGTATATATACATAAGCCTAAAGCTAGGGTTAAAAACTATGTTTCTACTGCGTGCGCGTAATTTCTGATAAAAGCCATGTTCGATCGATCGAACATCACCCGATCGATCGAATTCTGGAATCTTTGATCACTTTAACGTACTTAGATCGATCGAACCTTCGATCGATCAAATGTTCTTCAATCGATCAAGATTCACTTTTCATCTTTGAGTTGTCTTCATTAAAACCAAGCAATTCCTTTTATCTTGCTCATTCAATTCCTCACACAGCAACAACAATCTGCACAAATAACCACTAAAACAATACCACTTATCATAGATTAGTCATATTGTCTAAAAACTGGCATTGTAATTCAAATTGCAGATATGCAAGGGAATTGTTGACTAAATCAGTGTAGTTTCTTCTTTCAATGCGGTTATATTTTACAAATACCCCCACTTGTCACAACCCCCAACTAGAGATTTGCTAGTCCCTAACAATAAAGTGAAAATAAAACAAGCTAAATTATTACTACAACGACTAAACAAAATAAAATAAAATAAAGTAATCTAAAATAGAAAGGGAAAACTACCTAACTCACTTTCGCAGGAATCGCTGTTGCATTTAGCCAATGCAACAAGCCGTTAAACCACTAGGTTCCCCCTAGTGGACGAGTGTTGTCTTATGAGGGTTTACAGTGAATGTACCCACAAAATTCTCTGATTTTAATCGCAAAAAGATATAGAATAACTTGTAAACACTCCCTCCCATCCAACTGTAACTTAGCTCCACAAAACATATCATCCTCATTCAAACCATGAAAGAAATACACATGCTCCTCATATTACCAAGATAAAAATAACATATGCATCACATCCATGTATCCGTGTGTGTGTGAAGTTAACAGCTATACATCAAACTTTATTTAGAGTTGTTTAGACTATCATACTCTCAGAACTTGTAGTTTCAACTCAATTCTCACATGCTTTTACACTCAAGAATGAATATCTCACAAAAACTTGGTTAATAATGATCGCACATGGTGTGAAAACTTTGATAAAAATAAATTTTAGTTACTAATGCTTTCACACCTGACTCAATAAAGGACAATAAAGGACGAACATTTGGAGTGTATAGTCTCATAAAAGGGATACTGCTTACCAGAGGAGCGAAATACCGTGGATAACTCAAATTACACGTTCGTGTTTAAACTAAGTTGTTAAAAACCATTAAGACTTTGACTTCTCAGTTTTTTTTTTTTTTTTTTAGCAGGACAGAAATGAAAGGGTAAGAAATCGCACATCTTTAGCATATGATTGAGTTTAGTAATTTCTTCTTCACTTCATTCCAACCATCCTCTATTCTCGTACATCAAAAAAACAAATTTTTTTTTTAGCATGAATCCTCCTTCTTTCCTTTTTCTCTTATATGTGGTTCCTCCCACAACTACTCCCTCCTCACCACATACTTAATAATTTAATCACATTAGATGTGCAATGGGGTTCGTTGAGGTTAAAGTAAAAGATTAGGGATGTAAATTTTCATAATAGACTTGGTAGTATTTACTAGGTGTGGAGTTGAGAACAATGCATACTCTGGAATGTTGATACAGGTATATGGAAAGGTGAGGAGCGAATAACGACGGCTTAAATCATTTTTTCAACTTCTTAGTTTTAACACTTCAATGTTCATTAAGTTTAGTTGGTAAATCCTGAACGTTCTCCTCTAATACGCAGCCAAAATGAAGAATTAGAGACTATTCAACGAATTTAATACGCTTATTCAAGAAGAACAATTTGAATTTAATGTGATAATTCCCTCAGAATTGAAGATTGGATTCAAAAGCTCACTAAGGGTGACTAGTTTTCACTACTTATTCCTTACAGCACAAAAGTTGTATTAACTTTTATTTTAGGTTTTCTGCATAGCTATTAACATGTGCATATGGATTTTGGATACACGAATGGTCAACATATGCATTTATCCTATTGAAACTAGAAGAACGCGTGAACTTAATTCATAAAATGATGAGAATAAAATGGTTGTGTCATTGCTTGATAACAGCTAAATAGAAGTGAATATTCCAAGTTATTCTACCCATTAAATTCAATACTTCATTTTGAAATTTTTTTTTAATTTTAAAATTTTTGTTATTTTTTTTTAAATTTTTCTGTAATTTATGTGTTTTCAAACTGTGGATGTACTCCAATTCTAATCGAGATTGTATGAAATGTGCAATAAAGTGATCCAAATTGCGAAATATAAACATGTAAAGGTGATAATCTATCTACATCCAAACCCCCAACCAAAAATTGCAATGTCCTCAGAAGTTGATTTTTAAATACAGATAGAGAGATATCACCTGAAAAAAAAAAAATGCAATAACCGCAAGCATAACAATCTGTAACAAAGGCATACAAACTTCAAGCAGCAAATATCACATAAAAAAATGAAAAAAAATAAAATAGAGCATGCCATCCATGTATAAAAACAGAACTAATCACTGGAATGATAAAACTATGAACACAACAGAACAGTGATAATACAGCCCATAAAAACCAAAGTCCAAAAGAGCCAAACCAACCAAAAGAACAACTACGAGAGAGGAGAGAAAAAACAAAAACAACCAGCCAAAAATAACCCAAACGTCTAGAAAAATCGAACTAGCATAAGCTAAGCATCATCGGCGACATCGGATAAGATCTCGATTAGCATGTCTGGAGCATCCACATCTCCACCCTCAGCAACAGTAGTAGCTGTCGCCGAGTCACTCGCAATCGTGGCAGATGGTGTAGATAGTAATGGGTTAGCCACGACCAGAGGTGGTGAAAGCGGTGTCTCAGTAGAAGGTGGTACCGCTGATGTAGATGGAGCAGAAAGATCAACCTGTGGGGGTGGAGCTGAGGATGAAGGCCCGGTAGTGGGTGGTGGAGGTGGAGGTGGAGTAACAGAAGTAGTAATTGGGGCAATAGTGTCACGCCCCGGAGTAAGCCAAAAATAGGGAAAGTAAAAATTTTCGTTTATGGGTCCGTAGACACGTGACTAGTTTGTTAACCGTACTGTCCTTCTAACTCCGCACCATACAATCATAAAGGGAAAATGCTAGAGCATAAGCATGATCTAAACTTATCAGAGTATAAATACAGCAGCGGAAATTAAACAAGGGTTACAATAACTTCAATCTTAATACAAGAGGCCATACTAAATAATTTACATAATCTTAAAACTTGAGAAACTGTCTATCAGGTCTTGGGCAATGCTTTATTCTCCTTGGCTCCATGGTACTGCATCCTGAACTCTTCTACCTATTCTCCAAACCTGCAACACTCTGGGCATACGAATGCCCAGGGCGTAACATGCCGTCAGCCTTGGAACAAGGCTGAGTGAGAGTCTCAATCGCACAATAATCAATGAATACAGAACATCTCTCAATTCACGTCATAATTTAATACTTTAAGGTATGGTTAATCTCTTATCAAAAGACGCATTCTCACCACGGGCATAGCAGAGGTCTCAACAAGACAGGTAAACAGATAAACATAACATCATAGAATACATTCTCCTTATTTTATCCTCGTGCGTGCAAATGCATGACCAATATGACTCACTCCCAACTCTTTCCAAAGATACTTGCTTTTTAAAACAGATACTTTTCAAAACCATTTCATTTTAAAATCAAAACTTTCCAAACCAAATCATTTCGAACCAAATATTTTTACTCATCAACTCAATCTCATCATTCACTTCCTCTTTCTCATCCACATGACAACACGCGGTATATCAAGGATGACAACATGCTATCACAGCCAATTCATACTCATCCCTTGATAGGCCACCGGACGTTTTCACGGCGCACACTATCTGTAAATAATGAAACTGGCACATGGGACGTATTCAACCATGTGTATACTTTCACCGGTCGTCTACACGGCTGAAAAGTATATTAGAGCACTAGCCGGACGTCTTCAATGATACATGGGACGTCTTCAAAGGTGAAAGGTGCGCTAGGAACCCTAACCGCTCATGTCCACCCGGCTCGTCAGCCGTTGATCCATCGGATCCAGAAATCACATCTCTTTCACATTCACGTATCTCATCTCATTCATATTCTCATCAAACACCTCTCTTTTTCAAACAATGTATGCTAACACATGTCATGAAATACAAGTGAGTCCACTACCGATACCCATATGCAAAACCACTTTCATTCTCTTTATTATTATCATAGTATGCGTTATTTGTTTCAGTCAACAACATCGTAAAACGTGCATTTAACAATTTACAGCAGAAACGTAACATATAGAGCATGGATCACATAACATGGATTTGATACCGATAAACATATAGATAAAACCCTTGACATGCTCACGTATGCAATAGCACTACCATAACTTGCTTTGCATTGTCTTACAATTATTGGAATACACGTAACACCATAATTCAACATATCACTTATACCAAAACATCATACAGATAACTTTTAAACATCTTATATTAATCTTATTAGGATTAGAATGAGGTTAGGAAACTTACCTCGAGTCACCGATCCTCGGAACGCTGATAACCGTCAAGTTCTACAATAATAAACGGAGTAAACAACAATAATGTATGAGTACAACTATAGGGGCAAAATGGTAATTTTACCAAATGAAGTCATAAACCTCAAGGTAGTGATCTATGTGTCATTCTAAGTCCAACGCCATTGACTAGACTCAAATCGGAGTCTATCGCGTTTTACGAGGTAAAAGGTAGGGGATTTGAAAAAATCTTGACATTTAGAGTCATATTCCCAAATACGATGGTCAAAATACCACTTCCTATTTTGATTGTGGCATCTATGGTGTTGAGGAATGGACGTCCAAATATCACCAGAATTTGTGAACATGGATTAGACACAGGTTTAGTGTCCAAAAGCACAAAATCGACCAGGAAGACAAATGAATCTATCTGCACCGGAACGTCCTCCAGTATTCCTCTAGGGTATTTGAATGACCTGTCTGCCAGTTGTAACGCAACTCGGGTAGGTTTGAGTTCACCCAACCCTAGTTGTTTATAGACTGAGTATGGCGACAGGTTTACTCTCACATCTAGATCAAGGAATGCATTGTCTATCCTTTGATTCCCAATTCGGCACGAGACAGTTGGGGTACTGGTGTCTTTGAGTTTTGGGGGCAATGCATTTTGAATGATTGCGCTGCTTGGCAAGCGACATATGCGTGTTTCTTTACACTTTACCTCCTTTTGACCGTGTATAAGTCTTTAAGGTACTTAGCATAGGCCGGCACTTGTTTGATTGCATCAAGGAGTGGAAGATTTATTTTGACTTGTTTAAACAATTCCAAGAACTCCTGATTCTTTGCCTCATTTTTGGGTTTCTTAAGCCTTTGAGGGTAAGATGTAGGGAAAGGGCATTTAGGTAATTCGTCAAGGACAGGATCCTTTTCGGGCCTTCTCTCAACTTCTTCTGCTTCTTTAGGAGCGTCATCAATTGATTCTAATAATTTATCATCAGTAGACGACTCCTCTTCTTGAGTGGATGGATTAATTTTATTTACCACATCATCCTCTTCGTATTCTTCAGGGGTAGAGAGGGGTAAATTGCACCCTATAATCTTGCCGCTTCTCAGAGTAGTCACAGCTTTTGCATGTTCATGCTTATTGGGACCATTGTTGTATCCCTCTGGGTTTTGAAGTGGATGAGCAGGAAACGTTCCACTTGACCCCTCATGTCGTGCATCCATTCTCTCTAATGTTGTGGACATTTTACTTATCATTTGAATTAACTGTTGCGTTAAATTCGCACTAGAGATCGGATCTTCCTCTTGCACCTTTTTGTGAGGTGGCTCGTAAACATTTGCTTGTTGATTATTAGGGGGTTGAGCTTGGTTTTATTTATTTGATCTATTTTGATTGAATGGCTAGGACTTCCCATTATATTGCCCTTGATATTGGTTATTGTTATTGTAGGGCTGTTGTTGTTGGTATTGATTTTGTGTCCCAGTATCATTTTTCCAATCAAACCCGGGGTGATTCCATCTATTATTATTACTCTGAAAATTGTCGTTATTATTTTGCGAGTTATGATTATTATAGGAATTCCCCGCCCCCCCTATACCCTTGCATGGCATTCATTTCCATGGGGGGTTGTTCTTGAAAGTACGGCACATTGGGATAGTATTGATTAGTGTGTCCCAACATGTTGCATGTGCCGCATGATTTTTCAGGTAAAACCTGCCTAGAACTCTCTCCTTTCATTCCCAACTCTTCTACTTTCTTAACTAGTTCTTCATACTTGTTCATCAGATGATCCTCACTTTTTAATTGCTATAGACTTTTTTCTTCTACACAGAAGATCTGTGAGCGTGAGACATCTTCCGAATTGGACCACTCATGGGCATGTTCAGCTAGCCACTCAAAGTGAGTGAGCTTCAGCTTCTTTAGTGTTTTTGCAAAGAAATGGCCCTAAACTCATGGTTTCAACCAACTTTTTAGTTTCACCATTTAACCCTTCGTAAAAGTAGCTTCTGGTTCACCATTTCTCATACCCGTGATATGGGCAAGAGAGTAGCAAATCCTTGAAACGCTCCTAAGTTTGGGTGAAGGTTTCATTGCTCTTTTGTTTGTAAGAGTTTATTTGTCGTTTAAGCTCGGTGGTCATACGAGGTGGAAAGAATTTCTTTAGGAACGCAGGGTCATCGCATGCTAGGTGTAGATTGAATTTGGTTTTAAAGTGAGTAGCCACACTTTTGCTTTATCCTTCAAGGTGAAGGAAAATAGCATTAGACGTGTCACATCTATAGGACAATTCTGTGAGAATGTTTTACAAATGTCCTCAAAGTCTTTCACATGTAGATACGTTTTCTCGCTTTCCATTCCATGGAAGGTAGGAAGGAGTTGAATCATTGCATTGCGAAATTGAAATTCGCCTACATGGGGTGGAATGAGAATACAAGAAGGCGTATGCGCGTGTTCGGGTGTCATGAGATCGCACAAAGGACGAAGTGAATCATCAAGTGGTACGATGACATTCTCACCGTTTTCACTTTCATTATCAGCCATTGAATCAATAGCTGTGACTACAGGATCTATTGAACTAGAAGAGTTGGACGAATAAAGTGGATTTTCGTAAATGCCTTCGGTGGAATTATCGAACATGAAGGGAAAGATCCTGAGTAGTTTTTAATCTAAAGAATAAAAGACAAAAGAAAATAGAAAGAGATAAGGATAGATTGAGGTAATCTAAGCGTTAGCTTGTCGCCTTCCCAGGCAACGGCGCCAAAAACTTGACACAAAAATTATTTGTGTGCGCTTGTGTGTTATACCCAAGTGTAGGTAATAGTGCAAGTAGTAATCTAGTTGAGACCAGGTCAATCCCAGAGGGAAGGTGTTAAACTAAATACCTAGATTAATCTCTAAAGAGAAAATAAAAATCAATATTTGAAAGGTTGTAGAACACAAAGTTCTACAAAGTGACTACTAAAATTAAAGCAACTAAATTAAATTAAACTAGTGATTAACTAATTAACAAAAGCGATGTTTTAAAACGTATTTTTCTTAATATAAGGGAATGTTGGGATTACACGAATCCACCGCGACCTAGCCATCTACCATGCAATTATATTGAAGCTCAATGGAGTACATTTTCTACAATATTCCGTATTTCTCTTAGTATAAAGAACCATAGTCCTTTAATGACCGGGACTATATCATCACAGTTAATTTAAAACACATGAAAGCGGTTTAAAACAATAGTTAAGGGTCGTACCTACAATGGTGTTAGCATTCAAGGTGGTCTGCAAAAGATATTGAAGAAAAATGCCTTAAGGCCTTAAGTTCAGAGACTGTTTTGACAAACTGAGCATTTGGGGACAGTTTGATGACGAATCTCTAAAGCAGAAAGTCTAGGAATACTGTATAGAATGTTCTCAAGAATCAAAGGGTTCGATCGATCAAAGCGCTTTCGATCGATTGAATATCTTCATCGCTCGATTGATCGAAATGTCTTCGATCGATTGACAGTGTCTCTGGTCCTATCGATCGAACTAAATTCGATTGATCGAACACAGGAATTACTCTGTTGCATGGCAGAGGCTTGAGATCATAGCTTCATCATGCTCTCCCAACCTAAGGACTACTCAGACATGGTCTGGAGTGTCTTAGATTTGTTTTTAACGTAAAAGTCCATTAAAGTCTTCTTTGGTTGTGATTTAAGCATGAAACTATGAAAACTAATGGTGATTTAAAGCTCCTACTATGATACTACCAATACTAACAGATTAAACTATAATATTAATCGACAGGAATGTGAATAAACTGCGATAACAAAACCAGGAATAGAAGAACTTGTATTAAACTAAAGAAAAGCAATCCAAAAGCAATATCCAAGCTTCACGACCTACAAAAACATGTAAACTCTCTATCTCTCTCTAAAACTGATAAAAAGTGAAGTGAACGTCCTCTGGGACGTCAATATAACGACTATATATACATAAGCCTAAAGCTAGGGTTAAAAACTATGTTTCTGCTGTGTGCGCGTATTTTCTGATAAAAGCCATGTTCGATCGAACGAACATCACTCGATCAATCGAATTCTGGAATCTTCGATCGCTTTAATGTACTTAGATCGATCGAACCTTCGATCGATCGAATGTTCTTCAATCAATCGAGGTTCACTTTTCATCTTTGAGTTGTCTTCATTAAAACCAAGCACTTCCTTTTATCTTGCTCATTCAGTTCCTCACACAGCAACAGTAATCTGCACAAATAACCACTAAAATAATACCACTTATCATAGATTAATCATATTGTGTAAAAACTGGCATTGTAATTCAAATTGTAGATATACAAGGGAATTATAGACTAAATCAGTGTAGTTTCTTCTTTTAGCACGATTATATTTTACAAATACCCCCGCTTGTCATGAGCCATCCTTCTTTTCTTTTTGAAAGTATGCCTACGTACCCCCAAGTGAGGATCAGGTCCAACGTAGTTCGGGACAAGGCTTTGAAAGAAGGGGGGTTGATTATAGTGGTGTTGACCAAACCGATGCAGTTGCCTAAGTATCCCCGAGTGGGAATAAGGTCGAGTGTAGTTCAAGGCAAGGCTTTTAAAGCAATTGGTTAAGGGTTTTTCAAACCAATCGTCAAAGAAGCTCAAACTTAGCTCACTTATGGTAGCCTTGAATAAGAGGATTTAGTTTCAATCTCCCTTTCTTTTCTTTTCTTTTCTTTCCTTTTCTTTTTTGAGGATTGATCCTTTTCACTTTGGCCTAGCCAGTCAATTTTACTTTTCATGTAGTTGATTCTTGTGAGATCTTTTTATCACAATTTCAGAATTCTAGAATGTGCATGTTAGTTCTCGGAATTTATTTGTGGTCGTTCCGAGACTTTTGAAATGTGATCCAGGCACGTTCTTGATGTACCTTGAAGTGTACAATTCTCTGTATCACCAAAATTTTCTTCCTTTCATTTTCTCCATCATTTTGACTGGCTAAGGTCAGATCTTGGAAATCAACACCTTTTTCAACTCTAACTTTTCCCTAGGTGCCCTTTCAGGTTTTTAACCTAGCGGGCTTTTCTTTTCTTTCTTTTTCTTTCTTTTTTTTTTTCTCTTTTTTTTGTTTTGTTTTTTTTTTTTGAAAGGGGAGAAGAAACTCATTGAAAGTGTTTGGCTACCATCAAGGACTAAGTCTGCATTGCTTTCAACAAACAGATTGTTTGGCTACCTATTAGATTGGGCTCAAGGCTTTGCATTGGTGGAAAAAGGGTGTTGGGCAAGCCCTAAGTCAGTTTCAAACATGTCTTTTCAAGATTGAGGCAAGAACATCTTTAAATTCTTAAAGTAAGACTATTCAATTCTCAACTCTTCATCAGTGTCAGCGTGAAATCGACTTTGACCTTTTAGGATTCTTTTTTGTTTTGTTGCAAAAAAAATATTAGCAGAGCAATATCCATGGTAATTTGAAAAGTGACATTTCAGTTTGATGATTCATGCATTTATGACTAGACACATCAGATTAAGCAAAATGAGATTGCATTCCATTAAAGGAGAAGGATTGCATTTCTTGGTATAGACTCAACCGAACTTAAAAAATAGACGAACTCGACCATAAGACTACTCTTGAAATAGACTTAAAACATAGAACAGACTCGACTTGGTCTCAAATGGAGTGTCACGGTGACTCGTTTGTTATTCTTATTCTATTTTTTTCTTTTTAGCAAAAGTTCTAGACACCATCACTTTACTGTATAGCTTCAACACTCATTGGCATCATCAAAATGGATCACTCGAGCGGTTGATCCAAGCTAAGATAGTGGATAGGATTAGGATGGGGTACATCCTCTATGAGGTTCTGAATGTCGTGGCAGAGGCAGATGCATTGATCGATGGCATGGCCTAGATTTTGGTGGTAAGCACATCGTAGGCTCATGTTATAGTGGGAGGGTATGGGATCCGATAGCAGCTTGTGAAGGAGGAGCTGTAGGTGGACCTTTATGAGTAGGTGGTCCAAGCCTATAGAAAGGGGAACATCAAGTTTGGAGAATTCGCGAGGGCCTTTTGGGCGATTTGACAGAATAGACTGGTATGGACGGAGAGAGTAGTCCATTGGTTGGTTACTAAGCGCACTGACATCTGAGGAGGCCAGGGGATAGTTGGGTCTCTTGGACTGGTGATGGGGTTCATCATTCTTGAACTTTCCTTCTCTAATGGCATCCTCTATTCTAGTGCCTATTTCAAATAGTTCTTCAAATGTTGAGATGAACTGGTAGAATAGTTTGTCGTGGTACACCGGTGCATGTTCTTAACCAGCATACGTACATGCACTTTCTCAATAGGTCTGTGGATCATTTGGGCCACTTTATTCCTCCATCTGCTCAAGAATGCAGCAAAGGACTCATTGATGTTCTACCTGGTCATCGCTAGGTCCCGGATGGTGACATCAAACTCTTGGTTGTAAGAGTAGTGATCAATAAAAGTTCTAGCAACATCTTCCTAGACTCGGGTCTTGGAGGCTTCATGAGTTAGGAACCAGGATAGTGTGGCATTCTTGAGGGTTTGAGGGAATAACATAACTATGTGCTCATGAGTGCATCCCATAGATTGGAAGATGTTCATGAACAACTTGATGTGACTTTTTGGGTTCTCGGTCCCATCGAAGCGATCAATTTCTGGCATTTTGAAGTTTTCAGGCAGTTTCACTTTGACGGGTTCGAATAGGTCTTCTAGATCTAGCATGGAATCGTTAACCCCCTTGCTCTTTCTTAGCACACTTTCCAGCTTGTCTACTTTATCCATCTTTTCTTGAAACTTTTTCTCATATGCAGGTGGCGGGATCCCATGAAACCATTCTTCTTCCCCGTTATTCTTATGTACAACGATGGGAGGTGGTACAAACCCAGGTGGTGGTGGTGGTGGCATGAACTTTACTGGCGGTGGTGGGAACCCATATGGGTACTGTGGCTGCTGCTGTTTCAATTCTTCCATAAAACTCAAAACTTGGGCCATGCGACCAGATTACTGGCTTATGGTTACTCCCAACTCAATGACTTTGTTTTCTAATTCTTCCTAATTCATGTTGGAATGACTTGGCGGGCTAATTCTGATCAAATGACTGTTTGAACTTCTGAATCATGACGAAGATCCCAGTTGCTGACTTCGGGAATCTATATTGACCTACAGATTCGAGAGGAGGGGTGTATCAGATTCTGATAGTGACGACTAGACAAACAATGACAGTAATGTTAACGAAGATGGACTGACTTATGTATAGACTGACTGAGACAGTATGTGCAGACTAATGAAAATGGTGCATGCACATGAGACAAGCATGCGGATGCAAGCCCTAATCCATATGATGCTCCTATTTATAACAGATAGCAAATAAACAAGTAAGGTCCTAGCCATATAGAGTGTGCTAACCTTACTTTCCAGTATGATCACCAAGGGATAATAGGGATTTTTGGAATATTTCAGGAAGTTTGGATAGAGTTTCTGGGAGAAGTAGGGATTTGGAAGATTCGGAGGAATTTCTAGAAATTATGGGAGTTTTTAGGAGAAATAGGGATTTCTGGTTGATTTGGACTGAACTTCTGGGAGAAACTAGTATTTTGGGTATTTCTAAAAAATATGGATAGAGTTTCTAGGAGAAACAAGTATATCTCGGCATTTCTGGGTGATTTGGGTAGAGTTTCTAGGAGAAACAAGTACCTTGCGTATTTCTGGGATATTTGGATAGAGTTTCTGGGAGAAACAGGTATATTTGGGTGAGTCGGACAGAGTTTTTGGGAGAAACAAGTATATCGAAGTTTCTAAGAGAAACTGAGATTTCTGGGTAATCTGGGGAAAAATAGGGATTTCTTGGTGAAACTAGAATTTCTTGAAAATCTGGATAAATTGGGCAGAGTTTCTGGAAGAAACAGGTATATATGAGAGTTTTTGGGAGAAATAGGGATTTTAGAGTTTCTGAGTGAAACAGGGGTTTCTGGGTGATTTGGACAGAGTTGCTAAGAGAAGCAGGGATAACTGGATAGTTCAGGCAGTGTTTTGGGAGAAATAGAGATATATGACAGGAACAGATGATGATGGTGATCATACTGTCTAGCAAGTTTTCTTGCTCCTATGTCTTAGGACCAACAAACAAGGTTTACGGTGTGTATCTTTGTAAACATGGAGCAGACATCCTTGTCATGGTGCCTAGGCATGTCAACTTGATGTAATCACATGTGAGTGATTGCCTTGGGAATCATAAGAAAGAGTTTATGTTCTATGCCACATAAGCGTCTACACCGCACAGGTAATCCCACCAGGGCATACAACAGTTATAACACATTGTCCTATCTGAAAAGATAAATGAACAGTCCTATGAAAGGTTCTACAGGAATCTATATGCAAAGGCTGTATTTTGTCAAAGAGGGTCCGTTGACGAGAGTTTCAATATACCGTCAGAGAGATAGTACGGAGGTTTTTACTCTTTTTGATATACCTTGGAAGGTACAGTATCAACGGTGACTTGTGCCCTGGCACAGCAAGGCCTGAACAATGTCAGCGCCGCGTTTCAGACACAGTCGGAGGGGAAAATGCAGAAGTGTAATGCAATGAACCAAACATAGTGAAAAGATGATTTTAAGGATGCTTCTTATGAGTCAAACCTCTGTATTATTTTATTTTGAAAATAAAACCATCCCCAGCAGAGTCGCCAGATTGTGGACACACAGAATTCCACCTCTTTGTTTTGATTTGAAATTGTTTTGAAAGGAAAGAAAAAGGTTTGTTGAAAACAGATATAGAGTCGCCACTTGGTCTTTAGGGAACCAAGAAACCCAATTTGACCTACCCAAATGGATAAAAGGGCACCGACCTATCATAACCAAAGAACTTGGCTCGGGGTTTTGGTACGAGAGAGGAAGGAGCCTTTGTCATGACTAAAACACCCTCAACTCGCCCCATCTCTCGACGGGCCTCAATTAGCATTGAAATAATCATCTTATACCAATTAATACTATGATAGTATATTACATCACATAAGAATCTTGAAATGGAAGATTAAAAGATAAGATATCATTCATAAGATCTACGCCAAGTATCACACAATGCAAAGTGAAAGATCATATGAACAAACCTAGGAAGAATCGTCTAATCACGTATCAAGTAATAAAGTCTTCCTAATCTAAGGGGACATGAATTGTTTTTGAAACAAATAATCAAAGAAATCAAATATGCTCAGCAAACTAGGATGATGCATGTTAATCTTTGAGAAAAGAATACCTCTCAATCCCCGGGATAGATGAGAGAGGAAGATTAGATCGAGGGGAAGCATGAACGTATGATCAAGTTCATTCCTTATAATCTTCTTAGATTAGGAGTCACAAAAATCCCAAATCTTGCATGGATGTAATGTATGATCCTAAAATGTGCAAAGGTTGTAGTGTGTTTGTGTACATGGACTTTCTAAAGTGGCTTAGGAGTCTAGAGTATGCCTGAATGTATGAAGTAAATCAACATAGGATATGTACAAATGTAGTATGGACTATTTCCCAATATATGAACTAATTTGGAGTGCATGAAAGTATCAAATCAAAGAATGAAAGTAAAAGTACACTTGCTGTGAATAGTGGACAGAACAGTGACTTGATCTTGTGGAAATTGGAAAGTGAGGGTAGAAATGTTTCTAATACATTTTTTTATTGTGGAGATCATCCTTATTGTGTCTAGAACACATATCAAAAAGCCAATCTTAAATAACTATTACAGATTGAGAGAAATCATATAAACAATAGAGGTTACTCAGAAACAGTGTCCGTACTATCGACTGAAATGTTGAAAACTCTTAGAAAATAAAAAAAAAACATCTAGAGGCCCATATTATACATAAAGTTCCCTAATACATTGAAGTTCAAGGGAAAAATGAGTTGGGACAACCCCTTTTCGAAATGTTTTCTATAAAACAAGTTGAAAGTCAACCAAGCTACTGTGACAGCAAAAATAGAATGTCTGGAAGAAATGTTTGGGTCAAAATGGAACCCTTCCAAGTGTTTTTAGATCAAACCAAAAATCATAGGTGTTCTCTAATGAGTTAGGAAGACTTTCCAAGTGGTCTTGCATCCATACATTGAGTATTGAGTTCTAGAGAAATTTTTGACTCAGATCATTTACTGTTTTGAAGATTTTTCAAAAAACAATGTGTATTTCTTTGGAATCCAAACATTGGGGTTTTGGAGGGGTTTTGAAATAGTGATTTTGAAAGCACATTTCCAGCACAAAAAGGGGATTAAAACCACTTGGAACATCATCTTCAAACTCATATCAAGAACTCCCAATATTACTTGCACAAACATAGTTTTGTTTGAGAATATGACTTCAAGAATACATATGAATGTATTGAAGTTAGAATCATCATCCATTAAACATGTCTTTGAGGTCAAGTGCTACTATCCATAAGGATTCACTCTCCTCAAACAACATGTCATCTAGATGATGATAAGCATGTAAGTAATCAAAGAAAAAAAAAAGAAATGAGGTAAGAAGAGATGAACACACTACAAGGAAAAATACTTTTTATGTCACTTTTAAAATACTTTTTATGTCACTCATATTTTGAGTGACATAATTGTTTCTCATTCATACTTTTTATGTCAATTTTAAAGTATTTATGTCATTTTTTTTAATAAAGTGACATAAATATTACTGTTTAAGTCAATTTTTTAAAAAATGATATAAATAATGACATTTTTTATGTCATTTTTGAAAAAAAGCGACATAAATATGATCATATTAGAAAAGTGACATAAATAATTGTACGGTGGCAATTTTGTAAATAACATGAAATTTGTTTATTTCAAACGACCCTAGCATCCATCCTCTCCATTCGTCACATTCGTTGTTTTCAGAGAGAGAGAGAGAGAGAGAGAGAGAAAGGAGGGGGTGTGGAAGAATGGCGGCGGCGATGGTGAGATCTTCGTGCCCATCTAGAGGGAAATGAGAAGAGAGAGGGGAAAAGGGAAGATGAAGAACCGCTGAGAACCACCACCGCTGAGAACCACCGCCTCCACCGATGCCGTTGAGAACCACTGCTGTCCTCTCCCTTTCCGCCACTGAGACACACCGCCGGTGAGATCTCACTCACTCACTCTCTCTCTCTCAAATTTGTTCTTGCTTATGAATTTGTTCATACTATCTCAGATTTGTCTTGCTTATGGTTTTGGTGCTGAGAACCACCATCGATCTACTACTTGCAGGTGTGGATCTCTCTCTCTCTCTCTCTCTCTCTCTCTCTCTCTCTCTCTCTTTCTCTCTGTAATTAGGTTCCAAATGTCCATTGTTGCTATTGAGTCATGTTATATTAGCTTATCATTGTTGACGTATTGTATATTCAACTATACAAGTCCTAAGAGGTAGAATGCAATGTATTAGGCTCTTTTTTAATTGAATTTCTAGACATAATCTCATCCTCTGATAAGCAGTCCAGCTCAGCTTTATTTAGCTTTCCATATTAATTTTTCGTTTGTTTTCCTTAAAGGGGATATTAGCAGTTCAAATGAAAAAAAAAACTGAGGGGGATAGGAATGTTTTGAATGCAAGTATTGCCAGCACTATTCCAAACATTTGACTTGTTGACTTCAGTAGTATATGTTATCCATTTTATAGATTAGATTGATTGTGGGCACATTGAGAACCACATACATTCTTTGGGTTGGGGCTTAGAATTAGTTGATAATGATGTCTTATCAAGTTTGATAAAGTAGTATGCATGTGCCACATTTTCTTTGTGGCGTGTAATTGGGTGATGTTTCTCTTCAAATGTGGGGATTTAATATGGGTTACGACCTCCTCGGAAGGACATTTTCATCCCCAATTACACTAGCGTCATTTTCAACTTGTTTATTTTGATAATTTGTCAATTAAATTTTTAATCTTTAAAAAATCAACGATTACTTGTTTCCGCCTTTTAATTTAAAGATATAAATATACATACAAGGACACGAGTTGATGGAACCATGAATCACTCATTAATCTTTACGCACGTCATTTATGTTTTGTCTACATCCCTTCTCTTTAGCTTTTTCCTCTATATCCTAAGATAATCAATAATGATTGAGACATGCAACATGAAAAAAAGTCAGCCTTGTTTCAAAATGCATCATTAGTTATGTATTTAATTTATTCCAGGAAGCTCATAAAATGTCTATGGGAATTAGACTCCATTTGAAACAGGTGGGTGTGGTAGTGTTTTAATTCATTTTACTAATTTAAGATGCGTGGCTAAAAAGTTCGACCTTGTTTTTTCAGTTTAATTTTCCTCGTTATGGCCTTCATTCTTTAACTAATTTTAGTAGCCTTGCTGGAAAATATCTTGTTTTCAATATCACACAACTCAAGAATATTGAGGTCAATGAGGTGGAGTGGAATTTAAAGATTTAATTGCTAAGTTTTAATTTCTAATTGATTTTTATTTTGAGAGCAAAGTAGTTGTAGATTATTGAGGTACACCGTTGTTATTCTTCATGTCATGAGCTTGAAATTTTCAGCACAAACTGAGCTTTCTCAGCCTATTAAAATATGGAAAATTCTATGAGAGACAAGGATGTATCATACTTCCGTTTGCAGGTGTCAATGGGTAGCACCTTTGGTGCCATTTGTAATTTCTAGGATGCCATTTAATTTTGCTTATGTGTCATTTAATAGTAACTTGTTTTAAGGTGGCAATGGTTACATTGGGTAGTAGCCAAAAGTCCCAATGCATAGTAACTTCTTGTGTATGCATTACATAAACTTTGTTCATTGTATCGTAGAAAAAGACCTTAACGTATGCTTCAGAACATGAAGTTTTGAAAATATTGCTGCCATTGGCATTTATGTCTAGGTAATTTTTTTAAATACTATTGCACAAATGTGGAACAAGTCAGATCCATAGTTCAAAGCCTGTAATGGTAATTTTAAGTCCTTGTCGTCGTGTTAATGAAATTCAAGTACAGTCTCCATGCATCAATAACTTGTAGTAACTTCGTCTACGTTTTTATTATCTACTTCACCAAATTATAAAATTTCCCTGGTTTACTTCTTTAGAGGCTGGTATGCGCGCGCTCAATGATCCCTTACTTCTCTCCTTTTTCCAATTGACTTCTACCTTTTTCCTTCTGGCTGTAATTTTTGATGAACTATGCACTTTGGAACCATTGGTTGAAAGCTTACTTCTTGTAGTTAATCACTTTTCCAGTGTAATTTTTTTTTGTTGGAAAGTAAGTATATTAAAAATGAAGGATTTTGTCGATGCTTAAAAGGACCCCCTTCCTAGTCTAATGACTCTATGGATTTAAAACCAGGACTTTGTTAAGTGATAGAACAAGTTAGGAATTCTTAACAAAAATGGTGTCAAAGAGGCCAAAATGGAGGCTAAGTTCCCATTTTTCATAGTTGGACAACGTTATACCACTCAAGCATTGGGAATTCATTTTTAATTGCCTTCCAAGCTCGGAATGCTGTGAAGTTTTTGGACTGTTTCCAGATTATTTTGTGTGGGTGAGCAATGGAATACTATGTTAGATTTGTTTCCTTTTCTTCGTGAAATATGCTTTAGTGGTTCAAGGGGGATATACACTATTTGATTGTTCGGAATAAAAAGGTAGGCCTACATTTAATTTCTAAAATGCTATCACTTTTTTTTAATGAAAATCCGGTCAGGTGACACTTGCCATGTTATTTAATTTTAGGGCATAGTACGTGAAAAAATTGCAGTGTTGTATTTTACTTTCATTTTTGTTGACTACAGGTGCATTTGTGGAGTCAAATTGGTTATGAAAATTACATTAGACTTCTTGAAGCTGGTAGTGATCCTCAAACATGCTTGAAGCTATGAAACTTCTATAAGTGTTTCAAGTGGCTACAGATGGTAGAAGGTTCGTGCTTATTTTTTTTTACAGAAGGCTAACTGCATTTTTTTTAAAGTTATCCATGCTTTTAGAATTTCTTTTGATGGGATTCATTCAGCAATACGTCTTGACGCTACTGGGATTGATAGAAATAGTTAGTGAAGCTTTTTTTAGAGCTAGAGAAAGGGAAGTTAGGAGTGTTCCTATTAGTGTATTGTAAACTAGAAATCAACGACATAAATTTAAGTTCGGTTATTCTCTTAAAGATATACACCATTCTTCTTTTATCCAAATGCCATCGCAGTCGGACCATAGCCGCGTAAAAAATGTTAGCCCTTTGTTTTTTTGGGCCGTCCCCATGGGGTTAGGACCTTATGTTTAAGCTTACTGATTATGACTACAATGCTTGTATAGGCTTTGTTTTCAATTCTATTCTAACCATGTCTGGCGTATGGTGCTAATTGCTAACTATATTAGCAACAGAGTTGAATGAGTGCTGAACTGGTAAGGTATACACATGCATAAAGAATTTTCTTATAATTATTTGTCAGTAATCTCGTGAGTGTGTTTACTATTTATTGCCCGCTACCTTTTGGCCTCTTCAATCCACATACACATTGTTGGTATTTAGTACAATATAACCTCTGTGGAAGGTGTATTGCATGTTCTTTCCTTCGAGATCTATATGAATTCAGGCAGTATGTTCAAGATTAATGTGGGTGCATCCTTGGAATTAGCAAGTGTACAATTGTAATTATGAAGAATTGGTAGAACTGTCACGGTCAAAGAGAAGCTTGGACCACTTGCAATACCTTTTCCATTCTTTGTGCTAATTTGATTACAAGTATGAATGTCGAATAAATTCAGGTTTTCTTTTCCAATAAATTCTGATGGATTTTAATTAGGTTTATATTCTGGTGTATGACATGGAGGAGCACTCATAGATAGATGTGACTTCTGGATTTTATATTTTGTTTGGGTCAGGTAAAGTACTTAATTGAACTTGGATCTATTTTCTGAACCATTGATGTATTCAGTTTCTTTTGAAATTACAAGAATGTGTCATCCACAATATGATTAAAGCCCCATTATCAATCTCTCATCAAATAATGGTCGTCGATTTCTACTTTTCTTTATTGTGATCTCAATTGTTCGTGTTGGGTGTTGCTCAGGTATAGAGATTTCAAGAGATCCCTTCAGTTGGTTCATGTAGGAATTGCTATGGATGCTGCTCGGGAAGTTGCCGAATCTCTTTTATTTCTTTCTTTGTTGCTTTTATAGTTTTGTTAGTACTTTTTGATGAATATAAATGTATATGTTATACATGGATCGATTGTATATATTTTTTGTTCATTCCAATTAATTGGTTGATATTGAGATGAATCGATGAAATGTAGTGGTTGAAATAGATCATTGAGTTGGATTTAATTTTGTACAGGGTGGTATTGTATGTACGTGGTGGTATTGTTTTTATAGGGTGGTATTGAATCAGTGTTATTTAAAACATTTATGTCATTTTTAAAAAAATTGACATAACTAATTACACATTTATGTCACTTTTATCAAGTATTTATGTCACTTTTATAAAGTATTTATTTCATTTTTAAAGTATTTTTGTCACTTTTAAGATTTTGATGCAATAATTTTATTTGGTATTTATGTCACTTTTCTACTTTTATGTCACTTTAGTTTAAAAGTGACACAAATAAAATGGTATTTATGTCACTTTTAAGTATTTATGTCACTTTTTATTAACATATGTGTTGGTTTTATGAAACATTTATGTCACTTTTAAAACATTTATATCGCCTCCATTTATGTCACTTTTTACTGCAAAAAAAAGTGACAGAAATACCTCTTTATGTCACTTTTTAAGTGACATAAAAAGCCTTTTTCTTTATAGTGACATTAATGTAAACAAGCAAGTAATAGCAATCAATAGATGATAATCAATGTGATTTTGGACTTGTAGCTTGGTGTTTCACTCATAGATATTGACATTTGGACATGGAAGTAGCTTTCTAACTCAAGATTGCTCAAAAATGATGGTTGGAAAAGGCTTGAATGTGAAATATAAGAGGGGTAATGGAAGTAAACAAGATTGAAATTCACTTTTTTTTTATTTATTGAAAATCAGTGGGAGAAGCTTCCTTTCCTGCTTCTAAATCTATCTCTATCTCTCTTTCTCTCTACAACTTTTATAAACTTTGCACTTGGCTCCCCTAAAATGAAGAGCAAAGGGGGGTTTATATAGGCCAATTTGGGATGGTGTTGGGATTTAGAAAGTGCTCCCATTGGTCCCAAACATCTGTGAACATAAAACTATATTGTTTTGGTCTTCAATTATTCAATTTGGACCCCCAAAATAAATTACAAAAATGGACTCTATGGGGGTTGAGTGCCGCCGCGGCAATGGCCCAGCGCCACCGCGGCACAGCTCCTTTGATGCCCAGAAATTTGTATTTAGGCCCCCAGAGGTTCCGATATTCGCGAAAAGGCCCTATTTCGTCCGAAATTCACAAAAAATGCGTATGAACTCCAATATAAGATTGTGATATACCGTTGAAAAGTTTTGTGGTATTCACGATAAAAGCCAATTTGATCGCCTTTTTCACCTTCGGAAATTCATAATAAATTTGTTTTAAATCCAAGAATTATGTGCGATGTACCGTTGGAAAGCTATTGACCTCTAGTATCCATGAAAAATGTTTGAAAAATGATACGGTGTTCTAGTTTCAAAATCAACTTTTGGTCAAACTTGTCAAACCAGGGACCTCCAAGAAGTTCTGGGAACCTCTGGAGCTCTCGGGAGCTGATGTTTTTGTCCGATTTTCTTTTAAAATTTGTTTTAGTACTTTCCACATGATCTAGAATGATCTCGGAGCTTTTCAACTAATTTGGACTATTTTGGTCAAACCTTGGACAAATATGGTCAATCCTTGGTCAAACTGGTCAACGGGGACTTTTCGAGAACTTCCGGGACTTCTGGGGGTCTCTGGGAGTTGTGGATTTCATTTCATTTTTCTTTAAAACTCATTTTTAGCATTTTTTTTATGACGTAGCATGTTTCCAGAACTTTCGGTTCAAATCTGGGAGTGTTTGGGCTTTCAGGGGCTTTTTGGTCATTCTGAGCATTTTGATACATAGAACTAACTTCCACGAGTCCTTTTTGAGTCTTTTTCGATCATTGTGAACCACCAAGCTATGGGTCTCCTAAATATGATAGCCAACAAAATGGGGTGTATATAGATTGTCTCACCGGCACTCACTGATTGTCGGCGCGACTTTCACTGAACGTCAGCACGGCATTCAATGAATGCCGCGGACAACTCCACAGACTGCCATTTTTTTTTTTTTGGACTTCAGTTTTTTGCGTCATTTGGTGTATTTTTGTGGCTTTCACTGACTGCCATTGTGGCACTTACCAACTACCATACGACATTTAGGGAGTGCTGCACCGGCAACCCGAGAATGCCGCAGAATATACCATGTACCGTTTTCTTCAATTTTCTCTTTTTCTCTCCCTTTTTCTTCTTTTCTTTCTTTTGTTTGGGTTGAAGAGCCTTTGGAAAAGCTTGATTCACCTTTTGGAAGTCCTAAATTAATCGAACATTGTCATCATTGGATCTAGAGATAATACTCCCCTTAATTCGACGTTTGGTCAAAATTGGGGTGTCTACACAACTATTCTGGAATTTTTTAAGTTTAACTACAATCATGATTATGTATACAAAATGGTCATACCTTGATCACTCAACAACAATTGATGAATAAAACTTACTTTAGAAATCATCTAGGATAAATGGATGAGAGATTAAAATCTTAGATCAACTTGATCGGCATGATTCATGAACTTCTATCATGTCTCGCATTCCTTTGTCAAATGAGACCAAATTTCTAGAATAAGAGAGTCCGGTTAAAAAACCTTTTCAGAGACCTTATGTTCATCAACTGTCCATGGGATTATTTGTTTCATAAACTATAATGCAAACTATAATGCAATAGCTTTCTTTTGACACCAAATAGAGCTTCATAGGATTTTTGTAGAATTAATTATGATTTTTACAAGAACAGTGGACAGTCCTGATCCACTGTTCCCAAAACTCTTATTTCTTGAACTTCAAAAATGCTAATAAGGTCCAAATTTTTGGAAAAGTTCCCTAAGACATTTATCTAACTTTCTGTAAAAGAATTTTTACCCTGCTCATGTTTAAGATCACTTTTGATAGGATTCATTAGAGGTCACTGAATCTGGAAATTTGACTGATGACATATTTTTCTTATTTATCATGCATATCATTTGTTTGCTTGTATTTTTGCAATGCTTGGCTTTTCCTTGGTGTCTTAGTGCAGAGAATTGAATGTTGTGGATCCGGACTTTTATTTGTGGGTTCGCCTTGTCTACATGTGGCTTAGTGCTTATATATCATGTGCTATATCTACACTTTCTCTTAGAATTGTTCTAGGTTTACAACATTGTTTTCAATGCCATGATTCCTTTAGGATAGTCTCCGTTTATGTGCTTATATGTTAGAGACATCATATCTAGGATTGTTGCATGATTGCATTACACGTTTCCTTTCTTTTGCTTTTTGTGACTCCACTTGAGTCAACCCAATGTAAGTCTTCTTATTCCTTTTTGCATATCTTGACATGTTTCCTTTATTTGCATTGGTCCCAGACGGGATTAGCCACTATGAGCATACCACTCTCTTGTATTGCATGTGCATCCGATTACTACTTGATTTAATTGCGTGAAATGATTTTCATTATATGTTTTTTTGCCCTATATATATTATCTAGTATGATTGAGGAAACAACACCTATTATGAATTAAGAACAAGGATATTTGATTCAAGGCCTACTGATCGGTTGGGCAAGGAGGGGGTGCTTTAGTCCTACTTGGGCTCTTTCCCCTCTTGTACCAAGTCCCACGAACCTTGTTTCTAGTGATGAAGAGCGAGTAACCTTATTTAATTTTGGGCTAGTCAAATTTGGTTTCCTAATTCTCGATAAAAATTAGTTGGTGACTCTTTGTCTCTAGGATCACGTGAGGAGTTCTAGTTCCTAATGTGTGCTCCTTCGATCCGTCCCAAGACACTGTCAATGAGCGACAGAACTCCCCCGCCCCTACGCACATGGTCCACAATCTGGCGACTCTATTGGGATTTGAACATGAAAATTATGGTTGCTTGTTCTTCGAGGGTTTGACTTGAGCCAATAAGTATCCTTGTCATTAACTCAATAATCGTGTTCTTTCTTCCTGCATTTGCACTTGCATTGCTCTTTCACCGAGACTGCTTGAGACCATTGCCTTGAGGGTCGAGGGCCACCTTTCCTCCATTTATCAAGAGACTTTGGTAGCATGTAGTCACCGTTAGTCTCGTACCGCGTACGATATATAGAGCCCATGTGTGAATGGCACGCCCTTGAGGAGGCAGTCATCCACGCCGCTGAGCTTGCTAATGGACCCTTTATGAGACTAAAACCTGGCATTTGCATGTAGTTTCTGTAGAACCCTTCAATTAGGATCTTGATTATCATCTTTGATTACGATGATGTGATGAATTATTTGCATTTTCCCGTAAGGGATTATGTAGATGATTAGGATGTGCATGCGAAGACATCATCAAACCTTGTATGGTAGATTCCTCTAGGGTAGTATGGTCTTTGTCCGAACATCCACTCTTTATTCGAGGACGATTTTTGAAAATTTTGAAAATGCTAGCACTTCTTTGAAAATCCCAAGTCTTTTGAAAATTTCGGGAATATCCCTTTTGAAAATTCTCTTTGAAATTCACTTTCACAAAATACTTCCAAAAAAATTCTCCCTAGATTTTAGAGAATTTCAAAATTTCCTACCTTGGTTTTCAAGAATCATGATTTCACACTTTGATGATTCAATTTCAAATTCTTCTCTCAGATTTTAAAAATTCAAATTTCCTACCTTGGTTTTCAAGAATCATGATTTCACACCTCGGGCATTGATGGTTCAATAGTGCTTTTGAAAATTACAAATCTTCCCCTTTCTTTCAAGATTTTTATGAAAAATACAATTTTGTAAATCTGAGCCATCAAGAATTTCAAAGCTAAAAGTCGTTGGATAATGATTAGATTAGTAAGGTGATTAGCATACTCAAGGAATCTTATGTGTTTATGTGCTGATATGCTAGGTCTAAGCTAGATTAAGGTGCATTGCATTTAGATTGGATTACATTTCATCTGTATTGCATACACTACATGCGCATTGCATATATGACTCACGAGTATAACGCCTCTAATATTCCTTTGAAAAGAAAAGAATTATTTTCCTCAAAATTTTGAAACTTGAAGTGACTTTTTCTTAGAAAGATTTCTTTGATTTTAAAAAAAATTCTTAAAAAATTTTCCTTCTTTGATTTTCCATTTTTATAAATCCACTTTTGTAAATATCATTCTTTGAAAATTCTTTTGCAATAAAAATACCTAATTACTTGAAATTCCCTAAATAAAAGAGGAGAGAAGATAGGACCAAAGAGTTCTGCTCCCTCCTGGGTCAGAACTTTGAACCGTCATTTGATTAGATAAGGGTCTGAGGGAAGATCAGCCGAATCAATCAGGGTTGGATAGATAATAGATGAAGCCGATATGGATGCTAGGATGATTGCTATAGAATCTACTATCAACCAAATCAGTGAATCACTTGTGAAAATGATGGGTGTGATAAAGCAATTGGTTGACATAACACCTCTGATTCCACCTCTTGCACCTTTGCACCTTGTAATGATAATGAGTGGTTTGAAAGAATGGCTAATCTAGGAATACAAACTCTAGATCATGAAATCCTTGACAAGCTCACCAAGAGTGGTATACTAGAGAATATGACCCGTGAGAGCAGAAGAATTGATGACCACAAGCTTGATAAAGAGGGATTATTTGATATTCTCAATACAAGGCCTTTGAAAACGTTAAAAAGGCCTCTTTATTTGAAATCATCCATTACCTGATAGTGATGCATTGGCACCACAATTTGCAAAGAAGAATACTAGAGTTGCAAGGGAAAAACAGAACCAGGGGTACTCAAGAGAAAAAAGAGAATTTTCTGAGCTAGGAATGTCCCTGAGCAGTGCACTTGAAAAAATACTAAAGGAAGGGTACTTGAAGAAGCTGGAACCCAAGCTAGAACCTGATCCACTTCCACAACACTTCAAGACTCAGTACTACAGCAATTTCCAACAAAGCCGTGGACATAGCATAGTAAATGCTGGAGACTTAAGCACAAAATTCAGGACGTGATCGAAAAGGGTATCATCATTCCTCCACCACAAAAGGCCCGAGGAATTAATTGGGAGAGCTTACAAGGGGTGGCATTGTGATGTTGTTTGGAATAGTTGCTTATTGAAACCGAATGGATGCTTAAGAGGGATAAGCAAATCACAGTGATGCTCCACTTGAGATCAAGTCGAGTTCAGTCAACTAAAGTCGAGTCAGTTCCATGTATTTCATATTTGGTCTTGTGTTTGAGTCTATCAAGATGTTTTTAGTCTTTTTCGAGTTTAGTACTCATTAATTATCCTTTTGTTAATAGAATAAAATCTTCATTTGCTTTATCTAATGCCCCTTGTCATGAACGAATGAATTTCTAAGCTGAAAATGTCACTTATTTGATTATTGTGAAAAATACATTGCCAATAAATAATTTTTTTTTGCATTGAAAAGAATCCTGAAAGGATCAAAGTTGATTTTGCGCTGACACCGAACAAAGCTAAGAATTGATTAGAATCTTGAGATGCTTTTGTTTAAATCTTGAAAAGATATGCTTGATAGTAACTCAGGACTAGCTTAAATCCCTGATTTTCCCATTTCAAAATCTTGAGCCCAGAAGAATGAGTCATTCAAACCGATCTAAACTGCAAGCCATGTATACTTTGTCCTTGATGATAGCCAAACATTTCAAATGAGCAACTTTTCTCAAAAAAAAAAAAAATTTGAAGATCGCTAGGATGAAAACCTGAAAGGGCACCTAGGAAAAGTTAGATCACAAAAAAAAAAAAAAAAAAAAAAAAAGAGGCTCGCTGGGATGAAAACTCGAAAGGGTGCCTAGGCAAAAGTTAGCATAAAAAAAAAATTTGCGTGTTGTTATCAAGAACATAATCCTAGCCAGTCAAAACTTTAAAGAGAAAAGAAAAGAAAGAAGAGAAGAAGAGAAGAAGAGGAAGGAGAATGAAGAAAATCGAGAAATTGGGAACATGAATTATCCCAAAGCTTTGATTTGTAATTTCTTAAAGTAAGCCCAAAAATTGAAACGCTAGTCTTACTCTATAAATATATATGATGTATGATGAGTGATCTAAAATTGTTGGCTAGTGAAAAGGTGAAAAGAATCAACCGTCAAATAGGGGCAAACATCGTTCGCCGGTACCCCCTTCCACATTATAAGCAAATCCTAAGCCATCAAGTATATCTTTGAAAACATTGAAAATGAATCATCTCTTATTCTTTAAGCTAAGGCACTACCTCAAAGCCCATTTCAGAGAAACCAAAGGATTGATTGAGATCCATATGGAGTATTTTAAAAGCATTGCTTTATCAGCTAAGTATTATCGCACTAAGATGAGAAGTGCACATGAAGAAGCAAAGAGATGTGTCAAACATGACAAATGTGCATTATGTCATGGCAAAATTGAGTTTTTTTTTCAAACTCCTGTCGAGAGTGTTGTCTTCTTGTGTCAATATCATTCAACCTATATCATGGTTAAGTATGTCATCGTCTAGTCTCTCGTGATCTCGGGTATTTGGGTCCAGAGTGATCTATAAAGAATTGTAAAATTTTAAAAGCATCCAAAGGTGGATACAAGAAGAAGTTCCGAACACTGTTATTACATCAATTAATCCTAGTCAAAATGAAGTGTCGAGTTGTTGATGGAAAATAAATTTCATTTAGAAAAATGTTAATCAGAAGACCGACATTGGATATTGAGTTGAGCCATTGTTGAAATAGATCAGTGTACCTTGTATGAATGTCTGCTAAAATTGATTGAAGATTTATGAAGCCAGTCAAAGTCAAGCCAAAATCATCAGGTCTTTTGAGTTCCTATCAATCGTGTATCAGAATTGTGATATCGAGAACTTTGTTTTGATCTCGGATTAGTCCGATCTTGATGTATAAGCCTTAAGAGTACTTGAAATTTGTTGGAACTGGTCTGAAGGACACTTTGGAATTTGAATCTTGGTTGAAAAATGTTCAGAATTGAAGAAAAATCCCAAGACATGAAGAATCGAGGGTACAACAGCTTGAAAATAGCCGAGAAATGATGGTTTGCAGCAAACTCCCGTTGTTTTTGGTTGACTATGTGCCGTCCTAGAACGTAGACATTTGGGTTTGCAGTCTTTTGAGATTTACATGCAGAAAAGATTTGCAGAAGATGAATCGGAATACAAAATCTTCAAGCTGTACGTGATCAAGAAGTTCATAATAGGGTCAGAATAAGCCCAACGTGTTGCAAGAGTGATTGAGCTGGTCGAGGCACCAATGTGAGTCTCAGATTGCATCAACAGAGCCTCCAAAATCTAAACCTTTTACTCACATCTCAAAATCCCAAAAATCTCTCCAGCAAAGAACTCTCAGATATCATCAGAATTACCTCTAAAGGAAGGGCATATCTCAGCATCCGTGGATCAGAATTACCTCTAGAGGAAAGGTATCAGAATCCAAGTTGCCTCCAGATGAAGGGTATAACTCAGAATCGTGTATCAGAGTTGCCCCCAGAGGAAGGGTACATCTCAAAAATCGTGTATCAGGGTTACCTCTAGAGGAAGGGTTTATCGTAGAATCGTGTATCAGGGTTGCCTCCAGAGGAAGGGTATATCTCAAAAATCGTGTATTAGGGTTGCCTCCAGAGGTAGGGTTTCTCTTTGAATCATGTATCAGGGCTGCCCCCAGAGGAAGGGTATATCTCAGAAATCATGTATCAGGGTTGCCTCCAGAGGAAGGGTTTCTCTTAGAAATCATGTATCAGGGTTGCCCCTAGATTGTTTTCTTTCAGAATTCATGTATCAGGGTTGTCCCTAGAGGAAGGGTATATCTCAAAAATTGTGTATCCGGTTTGCCTCCAGAAGTAGGGTTTCTCTCAGAATCCGTGTATCTCTCAGAATCTGTGCCTCTAAATAGAAGATTTGTCCCCGGAGGAAGGACCTATTTTCGAGGAACAGAAGATTTGTCTCCAGTAGAGAGACCTGTTTTAAAAGATTTGTCTCCAGGCCTATTTTAGAAGATTTGTCCCCAGATGATGGACTTTTTTCAGAAGAATAGAAGTTTTGTCTCCAGAAAAGAGACCTATTTCAAAAGATTTGCCTCCAAACCTATTTCAGAAGATTTGTCCCCAAAGGAAGGAACTGTTTCAGAAGAATAGTAGATTTGTCTCCAACAGAGAGACCTATTTCAGAAGATTTGTCTCCAGACCTATTTCAGAAGATTTGTCCACAGAAGAAGGACTTATTTCAGAAGGACAAAAGATTTGTCTCTAGCAGAGAGACCTATTTCAGAAGATTTATCTCTAGACCTATTACAGAAGATTTGTCCTCAGAGGAAGGACCTATTTTAGAGGATTCAGACAGTTATAGAAAGTTTATCCCTAGTAGAAGGACTCTACAACAACAATCGTCTAGGGGTTAGGACTCTATGACAGCAATCATCTAGGGGTTAGGACTCTTCATAAGCAATCATTTTATCAGAAGTTGTTTGACATGATTCAGAATCCATCCAAGATACTCTGCTATTTCAAAAGTCGTCTGAGATATAGATGACACCTATATGCTTCAGACTCAGAAGAAAGACTCTGAAAAGACTCTGAGAATCATCCAAGATACAGATAGCATACTTCTCTTTAGACATATTTGACAATGAGAGTGAGACGTTGTATCTAGGGAACCCTTGAGGACGATTCCTCTAGCACTTGCACATTCACATTCACATTTGCATGCTGCATCAGCATCCTAGGATAGGAGCATTTCATCTGTATTGTTGTTTGTGTGTTTTCCATCTTCTTGCGCATTTAACTACGCCCTGGTCTGATTCCTGGAAAGGATACATAGGCAGCTCCAGCAGAGCACGACCAGCAACAACAGCTTCAATTTAGCAGCGTCTACCCAGCATTGCCTTGCATTTTTGTATTTGTAATTTCTTGATTTTCTCAGATTTTGAATTTCTTGATTTTTGTAGAATTTTTCTCTTTTCCTAAAACCTCTTAGAATGGTTATTGGGTGCCATCTGGCATTGGCACTCACTTGCAGTTCACGTTGTTCACAGCAACCTCTGCCAAAGAGGGGCAAACTATAGACACCTAATTTTGACCACACTGATAGGATTTAGGGTGGTCAATGTCTTGGAGGATTCAATGATGAAAAGTACCCCGTGGAAGGTACTAGATTCCACACAATCGGATGATCGAACTTCGAAAAGTGACTTCAAGCTCAAAAAAGCCCTTTTCCAACAAAAAATTCCAGTTTTGTCAAAATCGTCTCTCAGAATTCATATTCACTCAAGGTTATATGAACATGAAGTGTTCTAAATGCAATATTCTAAGTATCCAGAGATTTAATTTCAATGAAAAACACAAAATCGATGCACTTTGAAAAGCAATCTTGAAAAATAAGTCGTTTGATTTCAAAAAGACGACAAAAGTTCCAGAGGACCTCGGGACATCAATTGACCTTCAATTCTCATTTCAAATCCTCTTGAAATATTTTTATACTGAAATTCAACTCAACAGCTTTCCAATAGTATATATACGAACAATTTCGAACACCAAAAAGCATTTTTATGAAAATTTAGAAAAGCAATGCATGTAATTTTTGAAACAGGGCATGATGGCAACCAGGGGATGAGGAAAAGCAGGTGGCGGGTCCCACAAGTGGGGTGGTGGTTCACCCTTTAACATCCACCTACATGTTGTGTTTTCTATCACGTTTTTCTAGTTTCAAACCCTTCTAGGAGGTTCCCACTGTGAGGAAATTGCCCACAAACTGTGTTTAGGCACTGAAATGGCCATTTTAACCCTTTTCTGATCCCTCAAATCTCTAATTTAACCTTGAAACTTAAGAATTAATTTTTTTAAATTCTACATATAGACGCCTTGCATCTCATATGAGGGAGCACTTGGAAAATACTTTGAATATCCTAGAGATGCCATAGCATATATGCGAGATCACAACTTTGAATATACTTAGAATTCAAGAGATTTCTACAGAGAGAGAGTAGTGAACTATGAATAGAATTCCCTTAAAAGTAATCTCAAGATAATTAGATTAGAGAATTAGAGAATAAACATGACGACAATTGCCACCCTCAAACTGCCACCATAGATGAGTGCTTGAAGAACACTTAAAGTATAAGATCTTTCAAAGCAACTTTGAATATATAATTGAGAATCCTCCATGAGGTAAACCTAACAATTCATCTCTAATTCTTTTACATATCGATCTATAAGACTTGGATTTAGTTTAGTTTTGTTTTCTTTGTTAGAACACTCATGTACTATCTCTGCCTTTTCTCTTAGAATTTTTCTAGGTTTATAACTTTGTTGTCAATGACACAATTCCTTTAGGATAGTCTACATTTATGTGCTTATATATTAGAGACATCTTATATAGGATTGTTGCATAATTGCATTACACGTTTCCTTTCTTTTACTTTTTGCTACTCCGCTTGAGTCAACCTAAAGTAAGTCTTCTTGTTCCCTTTTGCATACCATGACATGTTTCCTTTATTTGCATCGGTCCTGGGCTAGACTAGCCAATGTGAGTACACCTCTCTCTTGTATTGCATGTGCATCCGATTGCTACTTGATGTAATCTCTTGAAATGGATTTCATTAGATGTTCTTGTTGCCATATATACTATTTAGTAATATTGAGTAAACAACACCTATTATGAATTAAGAACAAGGATATTTGAATCAAGGCCTACCATTTGGTAGGGCGAGGAGGGGGTGCTTTAGTCCTACTAGGGCTCCTTCCCCTCTCGTACCAAGACCCCCGAACCTTGTTTCTGGTGATGAAGGGCGAGTAACCTTTTTTAATTTTGGGTGAGTCAAATTTGGTTTCCTAATTCCCGATAAAAATTAGGTGGCGACTCTTTGTCCCTAGGATCGCGTGATGAGTTCTAGTTCCTGAAGTGTGCTTCTTGAATCCGTCCTGGGACACTGTCAAGGAACGACAGAAATCCCCCGCCCCTGCGCGCGTGGCCAACAACAGTACTTCCAGTCGATTGGACATGAAATTTTCTGGTCGACTGGATTCCTGTTTATTTTTCGCAGACTGAAACCTCTTTACTAAAATGGCCATAACTCCCTCTACAAAACTCGTATTTGCGATCCGTTTGAAGGTTCAGAAACTAGATTCAAATATCTTTCCAACCATATAAAACTCAATATCTAATTACCTAGAATTAGATCAGGTTTGCCTTTAAAGATTACCCTTCTACAAAGGGTACTTGATTTTGACTTAGCCACTTGAAAACTTTTGTGAAATGAATTTAATTGAGTGGTCTAACTATGTTTAGTTCCTTGAAAGTATTTTAAAATGTGAGAGCAGGGATCCTAAAGTACAACTAATGTTACTTGAGCCTCTATGATGGATTGATCAAAATGCTTACAAATAAATCCTAGTCTTCAACGAAGGATAAAAAATTTTCAAGTCTTCAAGCTTGATCCTTACTCTTGGGCTTCACCATATGCTATCTAATGAAATCAATCAAGGTTAGAACATTTCAATGCATAAATCAAGAGATTAGCACAATGAAAATGACTTGATAATAGTTTAGAATAGAATAATTACAAACATGCTATTATCATTAGATTTGTCATCAACAAAACAAACATAAATAATGCCTTAAAGAAATTCAAGGCTAACAATTTCTCCCTTTTTGATGATGTCAAAACATGCAATAGATATATAGCAATTAAAGCACAATAAGAGTCATTTTCATGTTATCATTCAAAGTAACAAAACATACAAAGTGTGAATCCAAGAATGATAACTTTTTAAAAATCTCTATTATCATTTTCTCTTTATTTTTAAAGATCTTTAACTTATCATCATCTCAATTTTTACATCTTTATCAATTTCCCCCTTTTTGCCAACAGCAAAAAGATTGGGAGTTTGAACTAAATATTCCCCCTCAAGATAAGCGAACATGTATAGGAGGCAATAAGATATCAAAATAACTAAAGTCAACATAGTAATATGTTCCCCCTCAACATATGCATATATGAATAAATACTAATTTTAAGATCAAAATTATGCATTATTTCAGAAGGAGGATAGGATAGCTATGAACATCAAAACAATGTGTTATTCGAAAAGCAAGCATGACTTCACAATCATAACAAATTAATGTGATATACCAAACATTATTAGCATGCTATCAAAATCAAAAGACGTATCAAAATAAATTAATCCATCCTACTCCTACTATGCTTAAGGTGAAAAATTTAACCATTGTCCAAGCATCTCTTAGATGCTTCATTTGCCGAGGTGGTAGGAAGAGTATCCCTTCACAACCCAAACCATGTTAATTTTCTTAGGAAATGAACATTAGTAATTAATATGTCCCTTTTTCATGCAATAATGATAAGTTACATGGCGGAGTATCTCATTTGAGATTGATTCCTTAACAAAGAAATTCTTGTGAGAAATTTGAGAATTTGAAGTAGAAGATGTGGACTTTACAAAGAAGCTTTTGTAATTCTTTTCCTTGATGGGATTAAATCCCAAACTGTCTTTGTCAAAAACACATTTTTGTTTTCCCAAAAGCATATTCAAATTTTGTTCACCTTGGGTAAATTTGCCTAAGGTTTTTGACAAATCTTCATTCTCCTTTTTCAATTCAACCTTTTATTTTTCAATAAACTTACTTAAAGGTTGCTTGGTTGAGATAAGTTTTTCTTGTCTCAAAATATAATTTTGAGATTTCAAATCATCCAATTTCTTTCTCAACTACAAATTTTCTTTTTCGAGCTCATTTGAAGATTGTGCTCTTGAAACATATTTTTCATTTTCAATCTTCAAAAATTCATTTTGGGATTTCAAAACATTTAACTCATTTGAAAGCAGTGAAAACTATTAGGAAACTGCGTTCCCAGAATCCGTTGACGGCGCATATAAGTTGGTACTGCAAAAAATTACGTGAAAACTACAATAAACCTACAAGGGCTGAACTAGGGTTACCTTAAACTACTAAAACGGATTACTGTAGTAGATGAATCGAGAACACAGGCTCGATAACAGCTCACGTTCTTCTACCGTATTTCTTTACTGTCAGAATATCGAACTGAGTATGGGCTCCTTTGAAATTCTTTGTGTTTCTGCTCACTCTTTTTGCGCTCTCTTTTCTATTCTGAGTTATAATACTTTTGATGGAAAAACGCATACTGAGGAGAGAGCCAAAGCAGTATATATAGGCTACGATAGAGACCATAAGAAGTCAATAAGGAATAGGCTTACTTATGGAATTAGGAAACCCTAATTTGAACTGAATCAGATTCCTATTTCCATAAATTATATATAGTTCATACCACTAAAGAATTATAATTGCACTCCTACCCTTATCTCAAAAATATATTTCGAGCTCCATGTTATAAAATGCTTATTATCTCCCCATGTTAAGATTACAGATATCCATTAATTAAATATAATTACTGACAACCATATTTAATTAATCTCTTAAAATTCCTTGAGATCCTCTGCTTAATTTATCTGATATGTCGGATACAAAATCCGCCTGCATGGTTTGACATAATCAAAACTTATAAGCTTTCTCAAGGGGATATCATCAATCCCAAAATTGAGACATGGATTCCATCATTAATTAATATCCACCACACAATTAATATTGTCATCCAATCCAATGAGATATTGACCCATTTAAGGATCTCACCCTTTTAGGGATCAAAGTGTAAATATCAAATGTACATGTCTATAAATTAACTTAGAATTTAGAGCATAAGCACTCATAATAGTCATGAGGTATTAATTATCTTATAAGTTAGTATAAAATAATTACCCCAAGTCGGTCCCATTTAATGCACAAAGTGTACCAGCATGGCGAGTTAAAACTATACCGTTTCCCGCAGTCAAGACAAACCTACTACAACACCATGCTGTAGTCCTACCGATGGTGTGTCCAATCCATCTAAGACTGTAAACCGAAATCTTACATTCTACAAGATCCGATGGTCTGATCTTCCGTGTGTAAGCCGAACTCTACACACCAAACCACCTAATATGTAGAATGAAAGACACACATGCATAATATTAAATAAATAATATAATACAAATATTGCGCACACAGATTCTCATAAAAATGGATTAACTGATTTTATTAAATGAATAATAAATCAACTACATAAAGCATGACTTTTAGTATATAACCCTAACAAAAAGTTCTTTTTAAGAGAAACATATTTGATTCCTAAATTTTCCAACTCCGCATGTAACTCCTCAAATGACATTAAAGTTCATCATAATTATCGGATGAGTTGGACTTTACCTCTTTTACCTTACTTTCATAGGTGACTTCTTGGCCGCTTGACTCTTCTTCGAATGCATCACTATTTGAATCGCTCCAAGTGCACCCTTTTGTCATTTTCTCATTCTCATCATCTTCTTCATTGGAAAATAAGCATACAAAACTTTCTTCTTTCTCTTGTACAAATCCTCTCTTTGTACTTCTTGTTAATGAGTTAGGTTTTCCACATTTCCTATACCATCATCAACAATTTGTTGCAACTTAAGGATTTGGTTAGTAGCATTATGAATATTTTCTAAACATAACCAAAATTCATTAGCATTAGAGTATGAATGAATTCTATTATATGTGATATTATCTAAAGCATCATATAGAATTAACATAGCTCTAAGATTTAATAGAGCTATATTTTGATCACTCTCATTCCATTCAATCTTTGGTTTAGGAGAAAAACCATTCTTGACAATACTCCAAAGATTGTAGTTAAGTGAAAGAAAACAAATTTCTATTCTCCTCTTTCAATGATCATACTTATGATCGCTCAACGATGGAGGAGTGCTAATACAATATCATTTTTCCAAAAATATAGATTCTATGGATCTTAACTCTAGATTGAAAATTCTTTTGAAAGTAGAAGAGTCGAGGCTCTGATACCAATTGTTGTCCCGAATCAAAACCTTAGAGAGGGGTGAATAAGGTTTTAGCAGAAAATTAATCTTTTAAAAACTTAATACATAATTAAACACAATCACAAATAATAAAGTAAAGAGAGAAGGGAAGAGACACTTGCAAACCGAGTTTTTAAGTGGTTCGGCAATCCATACACTGCGGCCTACGTCCACCCCTCAAGAACACCTCCTGAGGATTCCTTTAATTTGACCTACTTACGGGTGTAGATCAAACCATTACAAGAGTCTTCAACTCTCCCAAAGAAGAACACCTCTTCTTTGCAATCAAAGGTTACTAACCCTCACTCTTTACAAATGATTGAAATACAAATTGAACTCTCTCTCTCTAAAGTGGATGGATATAGTTATAGCCCACACAACAACTCCTTAGTGAGTGGATAATACAAATGAAAGCTCACTACAATTTGCTCTCTCAAGAATTACAATTGAAATCTGGAGCTAATTTTTTTTTTACCAAACTAGGGCTCAAATAGAAATGATGATTAACCAAGTTGTTTGAATGATTTTGTTAATTCCTTATTATCTATTCTAATTTTTAAGCCTTAAAAACATCCCTATATATAGCTTTCGAAAGATTATAGTCGTTGGGAGTGAATGGGGGATGTGAAAGCAATTTTTGGAGAGTTTAGAAAACTAGTCGTTGTAGACACCCCAATTTTGACCAACCGTCAAATTTAGGGGATGGTTACCTCTAAAGACCAATGACAACAATCACCGGCGAAATTCGAAAGTTTTCTGAAAGATTCAAGTCCTTTAAAAGAATTCTTCAAATTAAATTTTCAAGTTGAGAGAAAGAAAGAAGGAATTGGGTATTCGGAAAGACCCTGGTATCAAAGTACATGTTGTAAAGACGGCCTGGAAATTAATTTCAAAATTAAATTTATATGTATAAGAATTTTGAATTTTGAGAGAAAAATAAAGGAGAAAAAAAAAAGGAAATATACATATACGTATGATCTATTAAGTGTGTAAAGTATATACTAGTAATACTAGTATATTAGTATAAGATTCCTAAAGTATATTAGTATAATAGTAAGTATATATGGTGAAAATAAAATATAAAAAAAAAAGAAGAAAGAGAAGAGAAAATGGAGAGGGGATTCTGTTAGCTGCGGCACGCGATAAAGCCGACGGCACTCAGAGAGTGCCGCGCCGGCACTCACTGAGTGACGCTCGGCATTCGGTGAGTGCCGGAACTGTAGCCAACTCTTCGAGTGCCGTGTGCTGTAACAGTCTTTTTTTTTTCACATGTTCTAGAAGAAATCTTTGCACATAGGTTTTCATCCAAATTTACCCAATAAACCCCATGAAAGAGGTCTATATAAGCAGGTCTTTATCTTCATTAGAGGGGACTTTTGAAAATCATCTTTCATATATACAAGGGATATATATAATAGAGAGAATAGAGAGAGAATTCAAGAAATTTTTGAAGAAACTATTTGAAGAATTTGAAGAAAGAATTGAGGATCTAGGAAGATTTTCAAGAAACAATCAATAATTCCCTGAGGTTATAAGAGGTAACCCTCTAATTCTATATAGAATTAAGTAAATTCAATGACAAATTCGTAGGTCTAGGAACTTTACATATTTTTAAAACCTCTATTCTTGCCTCATTTTATCACACACCACATAGAATTTGTGATTGAATTTTCATGTGTCGTTTTCATTGATTTGGATCTAGATATAGCCTTGGTTTAAAGCAAAAAAAAAAAAAAAAGTTGTAAAAGCATTCTTACTTCGATTTTATCCAAACCATGATTTTACTTCTTTTTATCTCTATTTTCTCTTTGAAATCTATGAGATCCTCAAAATCTCATTGAATCTTCTTTAGTTTGTTCCTTTAGGCTCCTATGATCTTCTGATTTATATGGGGATTAATATGGGTCATGTTTATATCCATGTGATTTTGTTGGGTTTAAGTCTTCATTCATGACTTGAGTCCTTCTAATTGAATCTCATAAGAGTGATTTCTAAATTCTATGAGATTCATGTGGGTTTAGTCTTACTTAGTCTCCAAGGATCATTAATTTGAGAGGAGATTTGATAAAATGAACCTATATCCCTCAAGGACCATTACTTGGGGGAGGAACTAGGTGTTGCTCAAGTTTGTTCAAAGTCATGAACACTAATCCACAAATGGTGCAATGAACTAATGAACTCAGTAAGATCGAGGATTTTTAATTAAACCATGGTTCATGAGAATTGAGTGAGACCAATTGGAAAATTTTCATAATTCATATATGTATCATTCGGATCTTTGCCTTGATAAAATTCTATGTTTAGGGTGGTTAAACTTCATGATTTGTGAGTATGGTGGTCTCTGTCCAAAATTTCAGAACAGCAAGTTCGTTTTGAAATGAGTAAATTCGAGCATTAATCAAGTTTTCTTGACCTCAAATAAATTTTTATAGGAAGCTCAGTGTGTTAGGAAGATGCTCTAAAAAGATCGTGTTTTTGAGTTTTTTACTATTTTTAGAAAATCATACAAAAATTCTTGACAAAGAGTTGAAAGTTTCTGAGTGATGTCTGGTTAAGACCCAATTCCCAAAGATTCAACCGTTGGATCTTTGATTTTCTTTTTGGGTTAGAAAGTAGACTCACAGGGGCATAACATAATCAAAAATCATTAAGATCCAGCCGTTGAAAGTATTTTATTTCTATTTTTGAAAGCCTGATCTGCTCTCTGTAATTTTTATAATTCTGTCACTGCTTTGATAAAACTTGAATAACTCTAATTTAATGGACTCCTAATGTCCTAAGATTCAAACCATGTCTTAAATAATGGCAATTAAGCTGAGATCCATACGCTAAATGATCCAAATCAATGAGTAAGTTCACGTCTCATTCTTGTTCATGTCCATGCATTCATTCATGTATGTTGATGCTTATGATTAGAATTAGTTCTTGGATGGAGTTGGATTTAGTTAAACCTAATTGAACATAACCACGGGTTCCTTGTGATCATGTTGGGATTATAGCATCCCTATATGGACATTACATTGGCTCATAGTTGAGACTTGTATATCTATAGAGGTGCTATGGCTCCAACTAGTTAAAAGGAATTTATAGTTTTGTCAATTCCTCCGCTACTTGATAGATTTAAGTTAGAAGTTTAGCATTGATTATTTGATATCATATCTTGGTTGAAGCATGTGGACTAACCTTTGTTTTGTAGAGCTATCGAGGTACGATTTCTCAACCTCTCTATTTCATTTTATTCTTTGATTTTAATTGATTTTCGACTTCATGTGTGACACTTTAGAATTAGGACTTGCCTTATGTGTATAAATGTGATTAGAGACCCTTTTCTTACGATTTCTATTTTGTGTGCATTGCACGTTTCCAATTTTGGGGCTGGATCCCGGGTAAGTTATCTAGTTCCTTTGTGCATATCATGTAGCTTGCTAATTGAACTCTATGGTTTTGGATGTCATTTTATTGTTAGCAATTCTACACCCTTTTCAACATGCTTGTGTAATGTATATTTATATATATGTATTAGTTGAGGGAATGCTTAGATTAATAATCCGATTAAAAGGATGTTAAGTAGAGCCCTATCACGAGATAGGATGAGAGGGAGTGTTTTAGTCCGCTGGGCTCCTTCACCTCTCATTCCATAATCCTCGGACCCAGTTTATCTATGATTTTGCAAAAGATTGATTTGCTTATAAGACGGTTTCTTAATTTTTCTTTTAAAAAATTAAGTGGCGACTCATCTTTGAATTCAAACTTTGAAAATTTGTTTTAAAATTAAAAGTGGGCCCAAATGCCTGTATCCACAATCTGGCGACCTTGTTGGGGATTGAACCCAGAATCTCTGGTTTTGCAATGATTCAACCGTTGGATCTTTGATTTTCTTTTTGCGTTAGAAACTAGACTCACAGGGGCATAACATACTCAAAAATCATTAAGATGCAACCGTTCAAAGTATTTTATTTCTATTTTTGAAAGCCTGGTCTGCTCTGTAATTTTTATAATTCTGTCATTGCTTTGATAAAACTTGAATAACTCTAATCTAATGGACTCCTAATGTCCTAAGATTAAAACCATGTCTTAAATAATGTCAATTAAGCTGAGATCTAGAGGCTAAATGATCCAAATCAATGAGTAAGTTCACGTCTCATTCTTGTTCATGTCCATGCATTCATTCATGTATGTTGATGCTTATGATTAGAACTAGTTCTTGGATGGAATCACTGCACCAGAATGGCCGATTTGTCACTGCTATGGGAGGTGACAAAGGGTCTTTGTCACTGCTCGAGACCGTGACATTTCCAAGGGTAACAAAAAATATTTGTTCCTGCTCTGAGCAGTGACAATTTCGTTTGTCACTGCCCATTTGAGGACCCCTTAAAGGGTTAATTTCCTTCCTTTTGTCACCGTTATGAACCGTGACAATAATTGTATATTTGTCACTGCTCTTAGCTGTGACAATGTTGATGACAATAATTTTAATTTTTTCACTGCTCTGTGCGGTGACAAATTGTGGTGTCAATTTATCAAATTTGTCATAGCTATTATGGGTTTGTCACTACTTTAAACCGTGACAAATTTTTAAAAAAAATTTTTAAAAAATATCCTATTTCTTTCGCTACCTATACAATTGTAGTAACAATTTAATTATAAACACCATTTGTTCAAATTTGAAAAAAAGAAAACATGATCTATTAAAATTCGAAAAAAGATTACAATAAATTACATGGTTCACCAACATTAGAACAAATTGCCAGAGTGTACTTTGGATTCTGAATACAAAGAATGTCAAATTGTACACCAGATGGCCTCCAAGTTCAGAAAGTGCTAAGCAAATTAGAGTTCACATATATTCTACGAATCATTAAAAATTGAATCTAAACTTTGGAGCTCTGTTCATCTCAGGCCGCAAACACAAAATTCTCATGAACGAGTAGAACTCTAGAGAACTAGCATTAAATATGTTTTTCAGCCCCCCAACCCAAACCCTCAGTCACGAGTGTGCTAATGGTTGTATCATTTACATCCCTCAGCAGCAAGTGTTCCACTCCTGCGTGCACATAGATTATATGAGAAGTATGAGATCAAAAATTCACAAATAAAACCATTTTTGTATAACTACAATTTTGTATGGGTAAAAAGCTGCTTTGATGTGGGAAATAAGAGGTTACGACAATTAAGCCTTCCATAGATAAGTCACATTAGCACAACATATAAGCACAATTTTGACAGGAGAATACCTTTGGAAGCCCAATGAAATCAGGGGAGCGTTGAAATGCTACAAGCATGAATTCTACGAGCCTCTTTTAGAGTGTCCTAATACAGCATTTTGATACTAAATATATAGTTAAATTATTTGGTGAGATCTCTCCACTGGTCCAATGTATAGTTAAAATTTGGTGCAACGTGATTGTATAAGATCAAACCTGATCAGATGGTGTAGTAGTTGAACCTTTCTGAATCCCATCACCAACATCCCCTTCTGGGTCTAACCGACTAAATGTTACTAAAGAGAAAGGGCACATTAATACAACCATTAGCATTAAACCTGATCAGATGCTATCAAAAAAGTAAAAGAGCACATTAAGAAGTGGTGGTCCCACTTATGCAGCGTTCTTCAAGTATAGACGGATATAGCATTCGATATTGGGTAAAGTATATGCTTCCACAATCAAATTTGTGATCTCTCACTTGTCAGACTAAGCTTTTACCATTGTACCAAAACAGGCCCTTGTGTCGTCAAAATGAGCAAATAAGTATTTAGCACTCAACATAGAAAGGATAGAATGAGAACCAATAAATTCCCAAAAAATTCAAGCAAACACAACACCACAAAAATTAATCCAAAGTTTTACAAAAGGTGAAGTGCCGAATTAGCAGCAGAAATTGAGGCCTCTAACCAGGCAACAAAAAACTGAATGTAACATATTTGCCAAGTCCGTAGCAACACTAAGAACCTGTTTGAGTTAGCTTTTAAAATAATCATTTTTTGGAATAAGAGATTTTTTTAAAAGTTGCAAATTTAAAGCTACAGAAGGAATCAATTTTTTTTTAAAAAAATCCGTGGAAAGCTAATTCAAATGGTCAGTTTTTTGGACAATCACTTATAAGTGATTGTTGGCCCCAGCAAAGCTATCCTTAACGGGCTTTAAGGCCATCACCCTTAACTACAACATTTAGAGTAAACCATTCAACTAAAGCAACGAACATCTTAACCTGGAGTATAAAAAAAGGGTGAACTTCCTAAGCAGGGATCAACTTAAGTTAGTTAGTTACCTATATCACCTGCTTGCCACTGCATCGATTGTACACAAGGAGTGACACCCTCTAAAACATACATTCTGCTGTTATTGTTGGGCCAGAATCGGAATTGAAATATCCATTCCTTCCTTTTTAAATCCTGGACTTTAAGAGGCAACCCTTCTGGCTGGGAAATTGATGGAAAGTATGCTTGCATTACTTTAGAAGCTTTAAATGTTCAATAATGTTTTGAACTTCTTCTTGCTGCGAGTTTTTTTTTTTTAAGTTGACCTCTCATCTCGCCACCTCTCTCCAAGAATATCACACTTTCAAAAACAAAAAAAGAAAATAGCATATTTACACTTTAACTAAAACGGTAAAGATACTTTACGAAAAATTAAATGTAACCCAGCTTGACAGACTTCAAAGTTTTAATGTAAACTCCTGCCTAAACCAACTGAAATAAAATTTCCTGGTGTTTTGTGAATTATTCACCACATTTGCCACATGTCAAAAACAAAGGTCTAACTTTGTTTCAGATCTAACAATGACCAATCCCATCTTTTTCTTTTCTTTTGGTTAAAACATCAACAACTAGAAAGACTAATAATCTATAAATGCCTTGTAAATATAGGCAACACATGTAAATAAACATACTTATAAAAATTTATCACAACCAAAATGCTTTTCATTCTCGTGTAGACAAATTAAAGTTACGTGAATGGGATAGCTGAGGTTTCGTACCAGCCTGACCATTACGTTATGTGAATGGGATAGCTGAGGTTTCTTAATACAAATGCTATTAAAGACTTTTTATTTTGATACTCTATTAGTTATTACTCACTCGGCCTTTCCCAAGCTGACGGCATTTATGCCACTGGATATACCCATATCCAGCTTTCCAGACCTATGGCTATACAGATGAGATGCCCATTGATGAGTGCTACTATCAGGAGTACCACAACCAAAATGCTTTTGATTCAAACCATGTCTTAAATAATGCCAATTAAGCTATGATCCAGAGGCTAAATGATCCAAATCAATGAGTAAGTTCATGTCTCATTCTTGTTCATGTCCATGCATTCATTCATGTATGTTGATGCTTATGATTAGAACTAGTTCTTGGATGGAGTTGGATTTAGTTAAACCTAATTGAACATAATCACAAGTTACTTGTGATCAGGTTGGGATTATAGCATCCCTATATGGACATTACATTGGCTCCTAGTTGAGACTTGTATATCTATAGAGGTGCTATGGTTCCAACTAATTAAAAGGAATTCATAGTTTTGTCAATTCCTCCTCTACTTGATAGATTTAAGTTAGAAGTTTAGGATTGATTATTTGATATTATATCTCGTTTGAAGCATGTGGACTAACCTTTGTTTTGTAGTGCTGTCGAGGTACGATTTCTCAACCTCTCTATTTCATTTTATTCTTTGATTTTAATTGATTTTTGACTTTATGTGTGACACTTTAGAATTAGGTCTTGCCTCATGTGTATAAATGTGATTAGAGAACCTTTTCTTAGGATTTCTATTTTGTGTGCATTGCACGTTTCTAATTTTGCGGCTGGATCCCGGGTAAGTTATCTAGTTCCTTTGTGGATATCATGTCGCTTGCTAATTGAACTATATGGTTTTGGATGTCATTTTATCGTTAGCAATTTTACAACCTTTTCAACATGCTTGTGTAATGCATATTTATATATATATGTATTAGTTGAGGGCATGCTTAGATTAATAATCTGATTAAAAGGATGTTGAGTAGAAGCCTATCGCGAGATAGGATGAGAGGGGGTGTTTTAGTCCGTCGGGCTCCTTCCCCTCTCATTCCATAATCCCCAGACCCAGTTTATCTTTGGTTTCGCAAAAGATCGGTTTGCTTTTAAAATGGATTCTTAATTTTCCTTTTAAAAAATTAAGTGGTGACTCATCTTTGAATTCGAAATTTAAAATTTTGTTTTAAAATTAAAAGTTGGCCCAAATGCCGATATCCACAATCTGGCGACTCTGCTGAGGATCGAACCCAGAATCTCTGGTTTCACTAACTAGAATTTCTAATTTGGGTTCACTCGAGGATTAGACTTGAAAGCATCTTGTTAATCAAATTACTTAATTTTTGTGTGCCTGTTGCATTGCACTTGCATGTCTAGCCAGTCGATTGCACGGAACTATGACCTTAGAGGCTCGGAGCAACCCGGTCGGTCAAGCCATCATGGGACTGTGTGATCACCCTTGATCTCGTACCATGTGTTGGTATATGAAGCATCCTATCGGGTGTCTGTCAAGGGTCCCTTATTTTGACCAAAAGCCAGCCTTTGCGTAATAGCTACTATAGAACCTTTCAATTTTAGGAAGTCAATTCTTAATTAGGATTAAGTGCTAGGAAATTTTTATGTCCGGAAGGAATTATTTGAGATGATGACGATACTTGCTTGATGAAAGATGTGTAACGTCTTAATCACTTTTGATCAATTCCTCTTCATGTCCTATGACATTTGAGAACATGCTGAATCTTGATAATAAGATTACACTTCTTATATCTTATTAGCTAAGCATCATTGACCTTGTATGTATACGAATTCATGAAAAGTACGGTGATAATCCGATCATGTGATCCTTGTACACAAATAATTTTAAATCCATCTTTGAAAGCAAACGAATTTTTGCCATCTTTATTCCAAAGTTTTCAATCGCTCTTTCAAAAAACATTTGGAGTTCACTTTTTGATAAAAGCTTCAAACCAATATTTGTTAAAATCTATTTTCACATAATCATCTTCAAAGGAAAAATCCAAAAAAATTCATGGGAAATGTTTTTGAAGGAAACCCTTTTCAAGTAAATTTCAAAAGCAAGGTTTCAAACTGATCAAATTTTTTTTTAAATTGTTGGGAATTATTTTTCGGGAGAAGTGCCTTTCAAATAAATTTTAATGATTTCAGTCATCTTTGTTGAGGAATGTCCAAAAATCATCATTTTCAAAAGAATTCCCAGAATTGTTTTCAAAAGATTTCATCATCCAAGGAATACTTTCCAAATGATTTTCAAATTTTTTTTTTAATACCCAATCCTTGAAGGGGTAATAAGGATCACAATAAAAGGAGAAATTAGCACACTTGACATGGATGAGGATTTTATGTGCTTATGTGTCTTATGTGTTAGGATTAGGATTTTTTTTCTTTGGCATATAGAGTAGGCACGCACACATACACACACACACATATGCATTGCATCTGTGTGACATATAAGGCATCCATGAACATTTCATTAAGCATCTGTAACAAAATAACTTTTTTTATTTAAAAAAAACAAAATTAATCTAAAATAAAGCATGATTGTAGGTGAAAGATAGAACCAGCAACAAGCACAGCTTGGGTCAGGGATTCAACTGTGAGATTAGTGAGAAGGAAGCCAGAGAAAGAAATGGATCACGGACCACATGCCGCAGAAATAGCTCAGCTAAAAGAAAGAATGGATCAAATGATGATAATCCTGAAGACACTGACCCGCCCAAAGCCTGTAGTTGATCCACCAATAATTGATCCTCCACTGGCTGCTCGAAATAGGGAAGATGATTGGTATGAGGATTTGGAACAACACAGAGCTAGTGCAAATAGGGCAGAAAGAGAGATGTTGAAAAGGCTGAGAAAGAGCATATCGAAAAGAAAGAAAAAGTGGAAAAGTTAGAAAAAGTGGTCCGCAAGTCCATTGGGGTTGACAGTTATCTGCTAGAGTTGAAGGGTCTGTTTGAAGGAACTCAGGAAAAGTTACCAGCCGGATTCAAGATGCCAGAGATTGACAAATTTGATGGCTCTGGTAATCCCAGAAATCATTTAAGCATGTGCATTGGGGCTTTTCAACCATGTGCCCTAAGCCCTGCTATGATAGTCATATTATTTCAGCAGACTTTGACTGGGGCAGCCTTATCCTGGTACTTCACGATGGAGCCAAGAAAAAGTCGTGTATGGGAGAAAGTGGTAAAAGCTTTTGTTACCTAGTACGAGTACAACCAAGAATTCGATGTGACTGTGAGTGATCTAGAGACGACCATGCAAGAGAATAAAGAATCATTTGCTGAATTCTTGGCACACTGGAGAGGAAAGACCGCTAAAATGACACAATGGCCTTCAGAGAAAGAAAAGATTCGGATTATGGTCAAGAATCTATAAAGTGTTTATTAGGAGAAACTCATGTACTAGTGCATTCATACCTTTGCAGAATTGTTTGAGATTGGAACCAGAATAGAAGATGCAATGAAAAATGGGAGGATCAAGAAAGAAGAATCTCAGGGGCACCGCTCAAGGAGACTAATGGCAACAGATGAGAATATGTTAAGTGAACCAAAGAAAAAGTTTGATATAACCAGGAGTTACCCGAAGAGAGAGGGAGACAAGCCATTGAGAAAATTTTTCAGATTTAGGAATATCATTATCCATAGCTCTCGACAGGTTGCTGGCCAAGGGACACCTTCGTTTATTGGAACCGCAGCCAAAACTAAACCCACTTCCCCAAAATTTCAAGTCAAACCTGTAATGTAAATTCCACCAGGAACAAGGACACTCAACAGATCAATGCTTGAGGTTGAGGCATTAAATCCAAGATCTGATAGACAAGAAAGTAATCTCTGAACCACCTGCCATCCGCCAAATGTCACCAAGAATCCACTACCAAACCACCATGTCGTACCGCCACTCAGAGTTTATTCTTTGGAAAGTAAGGAAAGTTCTTTTGATCCACAAACATTGATCACTAAGCTGGAATGCCCAAGAAAGTATTATCAGATACCGGAGGATTTAGTAATCTGAACTTTGGGAGAATCAACAGATAAGGGTAAGGGAGGAATAATAGAAGCTGCTACTGCAAATTGGTAGGCACCCGACATTGATAATTCTGTTTGGAACAAAGAAGATAACCCAGAGATCAATCAGGCAACAGAAGATCTACGGTATGAGAGTTACGGAGTTGATGGAGAAAATTCGAAGGCACAAGACAATTTATAGATAAAAGAGGAAGTCATCCATTTGACTCAGTCAGGAAGGCATTTTAAGCCATACGAGTTGTAAGAAGACCATTCGATTTAGGATTACGGGAAAAGGGAAAGGCAAGGTAGTGAAGAAGAAGAGGAAGACAGAGTGTTACAACAAATGAAGAAGACTCAAGCTAATATCACGGTTTGGAGGCTACTGATTGCTTCAAAATGTCACCGTCAAGTTGTTCTAGACGCCTTGAACCAAGTAGATGTATCAATCAACATATCTCCCGAAGAACTGGTAGGGATGATCAGTGGAGCTCCGGCCCTTGCCATCACATATACCATAAATGACCTGCCTCCCGGAGGGCCTGCCTATAACAGGCCATTACATGTGACTATTAAGTGTTTGGGTAATTCCTTGCCTGCCAGCCTTGTGGATAATGGTTCAGCCTTGAATGTATGCCCACTACGAAGACCCAAAAAAATGGGTTTGGATCAGTCTACATTTATGCCTTCGGAACAAAGGGTGAGAGCATATGATAATACTCAGAGAGTAGTTGTGGGTATCATTTTTCTTAACCTAACCATCAGGACAATAAAAAAATAAATTGAATTTCAAGTTATCGACATTCCTGCCTCTTTTAATCTGCTACTAGGAAGACCCTGGTTAGATAATCTAAATGCAATTCCATCAACTGTCCACCAAAAGGTTAAATGTGTTTGTAAGAATAAGGTCCATGATATCTTGGGAGATAGTTGGGTCCACACTGACGAAGCTTCATCATGTGCAGGTTCAGTTACAACAATAAGAAACAAGTTTGGGAGGATTCGAATTTATCAACATGTTGGAAGATGGTAAGCCGCAGGAGTTTTTGCCTTTGTATTTCGACCAGTTTGCAAGCCCATTAGTTGCAGGTATTATGCCAAAAATGGGATTTTTTCCGAGGATAGGATTGGGAATGATGCCCTAAGGATTGCCAGAATTTTTGAATATCAAGACACAGACTCACACTCACGGGTTAGGTTATCAGCCATCTGGGCAGCAGTTGAAGGGAAAGAAAAGGCAGCTGATGCACCACTACAGCCTTATGCAAGAACGCTTAAGGGGTACTTTATCAAAGAGGGAGAAGATTTCCCCTTTCGCGGCATGGATGGATGGAAAGAATAAATGTGTAAAACCAGGATTTGAGATTTTATTCACTCATGAGTTCAGCAAATATGAAGACCCACACTTGCAGATGCTTGAGAAGCCGACCCCCGTCATAGATTGGGTTTGTACCATGGTCGGTTCAGCAATGAAGAGTCTATTGGTGGAAGGAAATGAAGAGACCAAAAAAGGCGATGATTAAGAAAATGTTGTTGTGGAAGAAGAGTCCAAAGAAAATTACGCCAAAAGTGAGAAGGAAAGTGTCTTAGAAGAGATTGGAGAAGAGAAAAAAGAGTTAGAAGAAGAAATGGAAGAGATTACCAAGACAAAGTATCTGGAAGAATGCATCATCAGCGAGCTGGAAGGAAAGAACAAGAAGGAATGGATTTTTTAGTCTAGTGATAGGTATCCCCCCTCCCCAGAGTCTGTAATGGCCCAAATGAGGTGTTTTTCAATTTCTATGTCTGTTGTAATCACTCCCAAGAAAATCAATGAGAATGTGCCTAATTCTACTTACTCGACTGTGCATAATAGTAAATATGATGCATGTAATGAATGTGATGAGATACCAGTGGAATTGCAAAAGTTAATTGAAAAAGAAAATGAATCCGCATGCAAAATCATTGAAAGCACTTTAACAATTAATTTGGGAAATGAAGATAATTCGCAAAATGTTTCCATTGGCTCTACACTTAGTAATGAGGAAAGCAAAGAATTAATCAATCTATTAAATGAATTCAAAGATGTCTTTGCATGGTCTTATGATGATATGCCAAGAATTGATCCAGAGATAGTCCAACATCATATTCCACTCTTCCTAAACTCAAAACCCGTAAAACAAAATTTGAAGCGAACGAGGCCTTAATGGGTGCTTAAAGTGAAGGAGGAAGTTGAAAATCAGTTGAGAGCTGGATTCTTGATTGTCACCGAGTACCCTGAATGGGTCCCTAACATTGTACCAGTCCCAAAAAAGGATGGTCGTGTTAGGGTTTGTGTAGATTTCTGGGATTTAAACAAAGCCAGCCCTAAGGACATTTACCCTTTATGCCACATTGATGTGTTAGTGGACAATACTGCGGGACATGAACTCTTATCCTTTATGGATGGGTTCTCAGGGTATAATCAGATTTTAATGGGACTTGAGGATAAGGAGAAAACTACTATCATCACACCCTGGGGGACTTATTGCTATAGGTCATGCCATTTGGGCTTAAGAATGCAGGTGTGACTTAGCAAAGGGCCGCCACCACATTATTGCATGATATGATCCATAGGGAAGTGAAGGTGTATGTGGATGACATGATAGTAAATTCCAAAGAGAGGGGAGGGCATTTAGAAGCGTTAAAAGAATTCTTTGAGACATTAAGGAAGTTTCGAATGAGGCTAAGCCCACAGAAATGCACTTTCAGAGTTACCACGGGGAAGCTGTTAGGATTTCTCATTATATAGAGGCGGATTGAGGTAGACTCGACCAAAATTATGGCCATGACTAAAATGCCATCACCGAAGAATGAAAAGGAGTTAAGGGGATTTTTAGGAAGAATACAGTTCATTAGCTGTTTTATATCCAAGCTAACCATGACTTGCAACCCACTATTCAAATTGCTTAGAAAGGGTGAGAAGTTTGAATAGGATGGCCAGTGCCAAAAAGCTTTCAAAAAGGTCAAAACCTACCATCATAACCTACATGTCCTATCACCTCCTAAACCCAAAAAATCCTTACTGTTATGCCTATCCGTGACCGAAAACTCAATGGGGTGTATATTGGCCCAAGAAGAAAAAGAAGGGTGTATGGAGAGAGCAATATACTATTGTAGACACCCCAATTTTGATCAAACGTTGGACGAAGGGGAGTATTACCTCCAAATCCAATGATGACAATGTCCGAACTAATCTAGGACTTCCAAAGATGATTCAAGCTCCTCTTCGACTCAAACAAAAAGCAGAAAAGAGAAAAAAAGGAAAATAGAGGCAAAACGGCACTTGGGCCCACAAGCGGCAATCACGCGTTGATGGTGCGGCACTCCCGGACTGCCGGAACGACATTCAGTGAGAACCGTACCGGCAGTCATTAACTGCCATTAAAATGCATCAAGTGCTACTAAAATTAGAAATCCTTAAAAGACGGCAGTTCATGGAGATGTCCGTGGCATTCAGTGAATGCCGCTACGGCATTCAGTGAATACCGCTCCGGCATTCACTAAGTGTTGTTCCGGCATTCAGCGAGTGCCGCTTCCATCTCTATTGAGTGTCGCATTTTTGTAATAGCCAGTTGTAATACAGCACATTTTGTACTACCAAAGGACAGTCCGAATTAGGATTTTTTTATCTTAAATGACCAAAATACCCCTTCAAATTTGTCTATAAATAGAGGATGAATATCCTCTTGCATGGGGTTGGAATTTTCTTTGAATCTAGAGGTTGTATTAGTTCTCCAAGTCCTAAAATTTTCAAAATTTCTTCTCTAAACAGAATTAGAAGTTAGTTTTAGAAGAGTTGAAGAGGGTGGAAAGCTTGATTAGTCTTTGGAAGTTCTTCAAAATCACAAAGTTGAGGATATTTTGGAGGTAAAACTTTGAATTAGTTAGTCTCTCTAATCACAATATACTTAAAGTTTTTGAATTTTCTTTTCCTCTCCCTTTTAGTCTTTGAGAATCGTAAGACCCTCAATGTCATACTTGATTCCTTAGACTTGAAATCCTTTGATTCCTTTGTAAGCTCATGATTTACAAGGAGGTCGAAGTTGATATTAGTACACTTAATTAATAAATCTAAACCTATCTTCATGGTTTGGGTTTGTTATGTTTAGGTCTCATGAAATCTCTCCATATTTCTTTGAGACTTTCAAGATATGAATGTAGTTAGTCTCCCATGACCATCAAATGGTAGGAGAGATAGTGTGGTTCAAGCCAAATTCCATGGCTCAAATAAGTTAACAAAGTTGTATTTGATAAATGATGCACTAAGTTCACAATCTATTTTTGATCATAGATTTTTAGTTAAACATTGAACCATTGGAACTGAATGAAACTAATGAGAAAGTGTTTATAACTTAAAGTTCTACCACTGTGATTTTTGTTTTAAGGAAGTTTCATGTTTAGATTGGTTTGGTCAAGGGTTTTGTGGCCCAAATAAAATCTGTCCAGAGTTTCAGAACAGTAACACTCTTTTGAAATAAGCAAATTAGAATCTTAATCCGGCGTTCTTGGCCCAAAATAAAATTTTCTAAGTAGTTTACTGTGTTAGGAAACTACCCTAAAAAGACTAAAGCATTTCTGATTTATTTGCTATTTTTAGAAAATCATACAAAAACTCTGGATGGAGAGTTGTAAGTCCCTGAGTGATGTCTAGTATTTGTCCAATTCCCGGAGATCTAACCGTTCAAACCTCGATTTTCTTTTCTGGTTAGACGAGGCATTTTGTGTCAAAAAATCATTAAGATCACACCACGGGAAGTATGATTTTTATTTATTTAAATTCTGATCTGCTCTCAGCAATTTTCATAATTCTGTCACAATTTTGATATATCTTGCAAACAATGGTCCAAATGATCTTTCCATGACCTAAGGTTTAAACCATGTGTTAATAATAATTATTTAGGCTTAAATACAGAGGCTAAATGATACAAATCAAGGAATAATCCAATGGCTCATTCTTGTTCACATCTATGTAATGATACACATTCATCCATGAAGATTGGTATTAGAACTCATAATTGTGCTACTTCTTCTACTTGATAGAATTACGCTAGACGTTTAGGAATAATTATCCAACACTATACATTCTTCCTAAAGTATGTGGACCAACCTTTGTTTTGTAGTGCCTTTGAGGTACAATTTCTCAACTCTTTCTCTAGTTTATTTAATTCCTTGATTTTATTGATTTTATGACCTCACATGCGACACCTTAGAATTAGGTTTTTTCTTATGTGTATATGTGATTAGAGACCTTTTCTTAGGATCTTTCTATTCATGTGCATTGCATGTTTAACATTCGCGGCATGAATCCCGGGTAAGTTCTATAGTTCCCTACTTGGATATCATATTGCTTGCTACTTGAATTATGTGGTTTTCTTGAATGATATTTTATCACTTGCAATCTTACACCCTTTACACATGCTTTTGTAATGTATATTTATACATATGTATTAGTTGAGGACATGCTTAGATTATTAGTTCGGATAAAAGGATGTTAAGTAGAGGCCTATCGCAAGATAGGATGAGAAGGGGTGTTTTAGTCCGCAGGACTCCTTTCTCTCTCATTCCATAATCCCCGGACCTAGTTAACCTTTGGTTTCGCAAAAGATCAGTTAGTCTAAAAATGGTTTCTTAATTTGTCTTTTAAAAATTAAGTGGGGACTCATTTTTTGGAAAATGGTTTTAAAAAAATTAAAAGTTGTGGGTAAGGAAAATTGCGATATCCACAACTATTTAAGTAAAAGAATGACCAGGTATGAGCTGAACTACTCACCACTAGAGAAAGCCTGTTGGGCCTTAGTATGGTGTACCCGATGCCTCATGCATTATATGCTATCCTTTCCTATGACCTTGATAGCCCGAATCGACCCACTTAAATACCTATTCGAAAAACCAGCCCTAATCAGTAGAATCTCCCGGTGGACCATGATGTTAGCCAAATTCGATATAAAATATGTCACTTCCAAATCTGTTAGGGGGAGAGCATTGGCCGAATATCTAGATAACCTTGCCATAGAATCCAAGGATAATGGAGAGTTTAAGTTCCCTGATGAAGAGGTAATGGAGGTGAAGGAAGATTTATGGAGAATGCACTTTGATGGAGCTGCCAATCAAATAGGTTCTGGAGTTGGAATCATCCTTATATCACCAAGTGGAGCCCCCCACCCCGTTAGCTGTCAAGCTCAAGTACACTTCAACCAATAATACGGTAGAATACGAAGCATGCATAATTTGGATAGAAACGGGCTTAGCCTTGAAAATTGATAAAAATTAATTTCTTTGGGGATTCTAATTTGATAATATCGCAAGTGAGAGGTGACTGGAGAATAAAACATGAGAAACTGAGACCATACCATGAATACCTGGAAAGCCTGAAAGTGCAGTTTTAGAAAATTTCATTCTTTTACCTTCCCCGTGAGGAGAACCAACTAGTCAATTCCCTAGCAACCTTTGCCTCAATGATCCAAATCCCTATAGGAGTTACCATAATTCCCCTATCCATAGAAGAGAGGACTTGTCCATCATTTGAGACAATTGCAGCCATTGAAGAAGGCGAGGATATAGAAGTGCCATGGTATGAGGATGTTTGGAGTTTTATTGAAAAGGGGGAGTATCCTGAAGGGGCTTCAGAGAAGGATAAGAAGGCAATTCGGAGGTTTTCATCTCAGTTTGTGATTTATGCGGAAAAATGTGGAAGAAGTCTTATACTGGTTATAACCTAGAATGCCTACATGGGAGAGAAGCAAAAAGGATGATGGAAGAAATACATGAGGGAGTTTGTGGACCACACATGAGTGGACATATGTTAGCCAAAAAGAAAATCTGGCAAGGATACTTTTGGACAACTTTGAATAAGGATTGTTGTGAATATGTTAGAAAATGCCATAAATGTCAGATCCATGCAAATCTTATGCATACTCCACCTTCCCAACTTTATAGCATGACCACCCATTGGCCATTTTCTGTGTGGGGCAGTGATATCATCGGTGAAGTGGTTTTGAAAGCCTCCAACGGGCACCTGTACATAATTGTGGCAATAGATTATTTTACCAAGTGGGTGGAAGTAACATCATATGCAACATTGAAAGTTAAGGATGTGGTGAGTTTTATCGAGAAGAATATAATCTGCAGATATGGGGTTTCGAATGAATTCATTTTCGATCATGGTAGCCATTTTCAAGGAGAAGTCATCCCGCTCTTAGAGAAGTATAGGATCAAACACCATCAATCTTCCTCGTACAGGCCTCAGACAAATGGAGCGGTAGAAGTAGCCAATAAAAATGTTAAGGCAATTTTGGGAAAAATGACAGATACATACAGGGATTGGCATGAAAAATTACCATTCGCGTTATGGGGATATCGAACTTCTGTGAGAACTTTGACGGGAGCTACGCCATACTCTCTAGTCTGTGGAATGGAAGTTGTCCTCCCGATGGAAATAGAAATACCCTCTTTAAGAGTTTTGGCAGAATGCGAAGTGACTGAACTTGAATGGCTGCGGGGGAGTGTAGACAACCCAGTTTGTCGACTATCAGATTTAGGAGACCCATAGCTTGTTGGTTCACAATGATCGAAAAAGATTCAAAAGGACTCCTAGAAGTTAGTTCTATTTCTCAAAATGCTCAGAATGACCAAAATGCCCCTGAAAGCCCGAAAACTCCCATATTTGGACCAAAAGTTTTGAAACATGCTATGTCATAAGAAAAGTAAGAAAATGAGTTTTTAAGTAAAATGAGATGAAATTATCAGCTCCCAAAGACCCCTGGAAGCCCCAGAAGCTCCCGAAAAGTCCCCGTTGACTGGTTTGACCGGTTTGGCCAGGGTTTGACCGAAATCATCCGAATTCGCCAAAAAATTCCAAGATCATTTTGGATCATGTCAAAAGTACTAAAATGAGTTTTAAAATAAAATCGGACAAAAACGTCGGCTCTTGGGAGAACCCAGAGGTTCCCAGAACTTTCTAAAAATCCTAGGTTTGATCGATTTGACCTATAAGTTAACTTCGAAGCTGGAGCACCGTAACATTTTTCATGGATACTAGAGGTCAATAGCTTTCCAACGGTATATCGCACATAATTTCTGGATTTAAAACAGTTTTACTATGAATTTCTGAAGGTGACAAAAGGCGAGCAAATTGGCTTTTATCGTGAATACTGTAGACACCCCAATTTTGACCAAACGTCAAATCCAGGGATTGGTTACCTCTCAAAGACCGATGATGACGATGTCCGTGACATTCGAGGATTTTCCAAGAAATTCAAAATCTTCAAGAAAAAATTTTAGAAAATAATAATAATAATAAAGGGAGAGGATTCAGGCATTCGGGGGGAAACCCGAACAACGAAGAACGTGTGAGAAACCCAGTCTGGAAATCCATTTTATTTTAAAGAAAAGAGAATTAATAAACAAAAACAAAAAAAGAAAGAGAGAAAGAGGGAGTTTCCTTGAAAAAAGGGAGGACAAAATAAATGAAAAGATTTTTGGAAAAGAGAAAATACAAAAAAGAAATAGTATATTCAAAAATATACCATGCACATGGTTGATACCATGCACATGGGGGATCTTAATGCAAATATATACATACATAAAATAAAAAATTTTGTTTACACCAACATACTTTTGAAAAATCAAAAAGAGGGACAAAATTCAGTTAGCCCTGGCACGCGGAAAACGCGGCGGCACTCACTGAGTGCCGCGCCGGCACTCACTGTTTGCCGCCCGGCACTCAGCGAGTGCCGCCCGGCACTCAGTGAGTGCCGCCGGCACCCAGCGAGTGCCGCTGGCTGTAACAGACTGCATCTTCTCACATATTCTATAAGAAAACCTTGCACATGGGTTTCCACCCGAATTTACCCATCTATGCCTAGAATAATGGCATATATAAACAAAACCTCCTCTTCCATTTTGAGGACTTGAACTTGGAAATCAAGATATACATATACACAAGAATCATATAGATTTTTAGAGAGAGAGAAGAAGAATTTCTTGAAGAACTTGAAGAATTTGAAGAGAATTTGGGAAATCTTGGAAGATCTTCACAAGAAGTTGAAGAAATACTTGAGGTCCTTGAGGTAACCTCTTAATCCTTGATAGAATTAGGACCATTCAATCACAAGTTCATAGTTCTAGGAACTTTTTCACATTTTCAAAACCTCTCTTCTTATCCCATTTCATCACACACCACCAAGAACTTGTGATTGAATCTCATGACATTTCATCAATTTGGATGTAATAAGCTTTGGGTTTAAGACAAATTCAACTTTGAAGAGTTTGTATCCTTAGTCTTCTAAGTAATCCTTGATTTTCCTTATTTCTATTTCATTAAAAAGGTGCATGAGATCTTCCATATCTCATTGAACCTCTTTGAGTTTGATTATTTAATTTCCTATGATCTTATGATCTATATGGAGATTAGAATGAATCATAGTCTTAATCTACATATAATTAGTGAGATTCAAGTCTTAATCCATGACTTGAACCTCTTCATTAAGAAATCTAAGAAATCTTATGGAATCCTTACTATATTCCAATGAGGTTTGAGTAGATTTTAACTTCATTTAGTCTCCAATGACCATCAAATGGTAGGTGAAAATGTGTTAGTTCAAGTCTATTCCCATGGCTTGGACTAATCTTTCCCTTAGGTTTTGAGAAGTCTTTCATAATTCATCTAAAACCTACATATGAGTATGTCTCTAACTCCAATGACCATCAAATGGTAGGAGTGATAAGTTGAATTCAAGCTTGGGTCCATAGGTTTGAGTTCTTTATTTGAGGATTTTGTGAAGTTCATTTCAATACTTCATCAAGATTCATAAGTGTAGTATGTCTCTAACTCCAATGACCATCAAATGGTAGGAGTGATAAGTTGAAATCAGGCTTGGGTCCATAGGTTTGAGTTCTTTATTTGAGGATTTTGTGAAGTTCATTTCAATACTTCATCAAGATTCATAAGTGTGGTATGTCTCTAACTCCAATGACCATCAAATGGTAGGAGTGAGAAGTTGAATTCAAGCTTGGGTCTATAGGTTTGAGTTCTTTATTTGAGAATTTTGTGGAGTTCATCTCAATACTTCATCAAGATCCATAAGTGTAGTATGTCTCTAACTCCAATGACCATCAAGTGATAGGAGTAGTAATTTGAATCCAAACTTTTATCCATGGATTTAAATTCATTGTTCTTTGGATCTTGTGAAATCCATGCTTACTTCATTAAAATCTATGAGTATATATGCCTCTTAGTCTTCAATGACCATCAAATGGTAGAAGAAGTAGTTTGGTTTGAGCCCCAACTTCATGTTTTAATAGTTGAGGCCAATCAACAAACTTGAACTAGCAAGACAAAAACAGTGGGTTCACAAACTGTTTTTGATCAAAGATTTTTAGTTCAAGATCTAACCGTTGAAATCAAGTGAAACCAACGAGAAAATATCAATAACACATTGTTTTACCACTGTGATTTTTGTTTTAGCAAGATTTTGTGATTAGAGAGGTTTGATCATAATTTTTGTGAGCTAATCACAATCTGTCCAGAGTTCTAGAATGCTTTCAGAATAATAAGTCTGTATTGAAATTAATAAATCAGAACCCTAATAAAGTTTTCGGGGTCTCAAATAATTTTTTATAAGTACCTTAATGTGTTAGGAAGGTACCCTAAAAAGACCTAAGTGTTTCTCATTTTTTTACTATTTTTAGAAAATCATACAAGATCTCTGGACAGAGAGTTGCAGAATCCTGAGTGAGGTCTAGTATTTTTCATATTCCCGGAGATCTAACCGTTGAAACCTTGATTTTCTTTTTGCGTTAGAAACTAGGCTCATAGAGTCATAACATATCTAAAAATCAGTAAGATCCAATCGTTGAAAGTATTTTATTTACATTTTTGAACGTCTGGTCTTCTCTCTGTAAATCACAAAAAACTGCTACTGTTTTTGTCTGACCTTATTTATTTCAACTTAAGTAGTCTCCCAATGGCTTAGGACTCAAACCATGTTTTGAATAATGATAATTTAGATTAAACCCAGAGGCTAAGTGATCCAAATTAGTGAATAAATTCATATCTTATTCTTGTTCATAATCATTCATTCATTCATATACATTGATGCTTATAGTTAGAAATAGTTCTTGGACAAAGTTGGACTTAATTGAATTTAATTGAACATGACTTAGGATTAATTACCTTTTGATATTATATCTAGTATGATGCATGTGTACTGACCTTTGTTTTGTAGCGCTTTGAGGTATAATTTCTCAACCCTTCTCTAGTTCAATTTACTTCATTGATTTTAATTGATTTTTCGACCTCATGTGCGACACCTTAGCCTAGGTTTTGCCTTATGTGTATATATGTGTTAGAGACCTTTCTTAGGTTTATTTTTGCATGCATTGCACGTTTGATATTCGCGGCCGGATCCCGGGTATGTTTTCTAGTTCTCTATTGCATATCATGATGTTTGCTAGTTGAATTATGTGACTTATGAATGATATTTTACCGTTAGCAATTTTGCACCCTTTCAACATGCTTGTGTTATGTATACCTATATATGTATTAATTAAGGGCATGCTTAGATTAATAACTTGATTAAAAAGGATGTTGAGTAGAGGCCTATCGTGAGATAGGATGAAAGGGGGTGTTTTAGTCCGCAGGGCTCCTTCCCCTTTCATTCCATAATCCCCGGACCCAGCTTATCTTTGGTTTCGCAAAAGATCAGTTTCCTTTTAAATGGTTTCTTAATTTTCCTTTTAAAAATTAAGTGGCGACTCTTTGAATTTGAAAAATATTTGTTTTAAAAGTGGGTAAAATTTGAAAACCTGCGATATCAACAATCTGGCGACTCTGCTGGGGATCGAACCCAGAATCTCTGGTTTCGCAGACCAGAATTTTGATTTTGGGTTCACTCGAGGATTAGACTTAAAAGCATCCTTTTAATCAAATTAATTAATTTTTGTATGCCCGTTGCATTACACTTGCATGTCTCGCCAGTCGATTGCACGGAACTATGACCTTGGAGGCTCGGGGCAACCCGGTCGGTCAAGCCATCATGGGACCGTGTGATCACCCTTGATCTCGTACATTGTGTTGGTATATGAAGCATCCTATCGGGTGTGTGTCAAGGGTCCCTTATTTGACCAAAACCCGGCCTTTGCATGATAGTTTCATAGAACCTTTCAAAATTAGGAAATCAATTCTTGATTAGGATTATGTGCTAGGGAGTTTTGTGTGCCCGAAAGGGATTACTTGAGATGATGACGATGCTTGCTTGATAAAAGATGTGTAACCCTTTAATCACCTTTTAGCAATTCCTTCTCATGTCCCACGTCATTTAAGAATAAGCCAAATCTTGATTATAAGATTACATCTCTTGTATCATGTTTAGCTAAGCATCATTGACCTTGTATGCATCCAAATTTATGAAAAGTGCGGTGATTATCCAAACATGTGATCCTCCTACGCAAAGAATTTTAAATACATTCTTGGAAGCAAATAGATTTTTGGTATCTTTATTCCAAAGCATTCAATCACTCTTTCAAAATTTTTGGAGTTCACTTTTGGATTAAAATTTCAAATCAACCATATTTGAAGGAAGAACCTAAAAATCTTGGAACCCAAAAATTCTTGAAAAAGTTTGAAAAGTTTTACCAACTAAAGTAATGCTTCTTTTTCAAAGCAAAATTCGGACCTAATCACCTTTTTTGTTAAGGAATATAATCCAAGAAATCTCTGCAATTAAAGAAATCATTTTCAAAAGCAAAGTTTCAACCCAATCATCTTTTGTTTAGAAATGTTGTTGTTTTCAAAGGAAAACTTCTTAAGGAATTTTGAAAAGGTCCCATCATCTAGGGGAAATACTTGTTAAATGGATTTCAAAAATTTTAAGTTTGAAAACCTTGAAGGGGTAAAAAAGGATCACAATGAAAGGAGAAATTAGCACACTCAACATGGATGAGGATTTTATGTGCTTATGTGTTTATGTGTTAGGATTAGAATTTTTGCTTTTATTTGGCATATAGAATAGGCACACACACACACATGCATTTGCATCCGTATGGCATATGAATCATTCATGAAAGCATATAAATCAATAATAAAAGTAAAAGGTAAACAAATAATGGTGAAAAGGGAGAAAAAGTTGTTAAAGTTAAAATAACTGAAACAAATATGATTGTAGGTAAAAGATAGAATCAACTACGAGCATAGCCTGGTACAGAGATTCTACTGCAAGACTAGTGAGAAAAGAGATGGCACAAGAGGCTAATGCAAGGGAGATGGCAGAGTTAAGGACAATGGTGAAACAGCAAGCGGGACAAATGACTAGAATGATGACCATGATAAAAGCACTAGCACGACAGCAGCCAGGCAATGATCCTCCTCACAGGGATGAAGATTGGTTTGATGAAACAGAAGGGATTGAAGCAAGGGAGAAACTAGAAAAAGAAAGGGCTGAGAAAGACAAGCTGATGACTGAGAAAATGGAGAAGTTGGAAAGGGTGGTCCGAAAGGCCCATGGAGTTGACACATATTTGTTGGAGTTAGAAGGGTTGTATGAGGGGGTTTGTGAGGTATTGCCCGCAGGATTTAAAATGCCTGTATTCGACAAGTTTGATGGAACAGGGAACCCTCGTAGCCACATTAGAATGTGTATAGGGGCATTTCAGCCTAGCGGTCTAAGCACGGTCATGATGGCAGTCTTGTTTCAACAGACGTTAACTGGGGCTGCTTTGTCTTGGTATCTCACTCTGGAACCAGGGAAGACTAGAAATTGGGAAGAAGTGGTAAAAGCGTTTGTGGCTCAATACGAATACAACCAAGATCTGGATGTTACTATCAGGGATTTGGAGACTACCCGACAGGGGAACAAAGAATCTTTTGCTGAATTTCTAAGCCGATGAAGAGGAAAGGCTGCTAAGATGATACAAAGGCCGACTGAAAAAGAGCAAATCCGAATGCTGATGAAGAACCTCCAACCTGTCTATCAGGAGAAGATGAGGTTCCAATCCCTCAATACCTTCACCGAGGTGTTCGATGTAGGAACCAGAATCGAAGACGCAATACAGGAAGGGGTCATCAAAAAAGAGGAGCCAGTGAACAGGTACAGACAACCGAACTATGGAGCAGGAGGAGGACATTCGGGAGGTCATTCAGGGTCTACGGATGTGAACGCACTGAGCGAACCTGAAAAAAAGTTTGATATAACCAGAAATTACCCAAAGAGGGGAGGGGATAAGCCTTTAAGGAGGTTTTCAGAGTTGGGAGTATCTTTGTCCACGGCTCTCGATAGGCTGGTAGCAAAAGGACATCTTCGCCTACTGGAGCCGCGACCCAGACCAAATCCACCACCTCCAAATTTCAAATCTGATTTATATTGCAAATTCCATCAAGAGCAGGGGCACTCAACTGACCGGTGTTTAAGACTAAGGCATGAGATTCAAGATTTGATTGACAAGAAAATAATATCTGAACCACCCACCAACCCGCCAAATGTTACCAGAAATCCGCTACCAGAACATCATGCCGTGCCACCACCCAGAATTTACTACTTGGGAAATGGGGAGAACTCTTTTGATCCATCAACATTGATCACTAAGTTGGGAAGACCGAGAAAAGCTTATCAGATGTTGGAGGATACTCAAATCTGCACTCTAAAAGGGTTGGTAGATGAAGGCAAAGGGAAAGAAATAGAATGGGACTGTTAACGCAGATTGGTGGGCACCGAAAGCTGACAATTCACTATGGTACAAAGGGGACGGTATTCAGGATCCTAATAAAGTTAAGGAGGACCTTTGGTATGAAAGTGAGGAGGAAGGTTTGAAAATTGTTGAAGCACAAGATAGACTTTGGGTCAAAGAAGGTATTAGTCACCTCACACGATCTGGGAGGCATTTTAAACCACACGAACTTGAGGAGGATCACCCGGAACAAGAAATGAATAAAGGAAAAGGGAAGCTGAATGAGGAAGAAGAGGAGGACAGAGTCTTAAGACAGATGAAGAAGACACAGGCAAATATCACTATTTGGGGGTTGCTAATCGCTTCCAAGCGTCATAGGCAAGCAGTCCTTGACGCTCTCAATCAGTCGGATGTTTCCATCGATGTTACTCCGAAAGATCTCATCGGCATGATCGGCAGAAGCCCAACCCTGGCTATATCATTCTCTGAAGCTGACTTACCTCCTGGGGGACCTGTTTTCAATAAGCCATTGCACATCACCGTTGAGTGCCTAGGAAATTCTCTACCTGCTTGCCTCGTCGATGACGGGTCTGCATTAAATGTATGCCCTTTTCGAACAGCTAAAAGGATGGGGCTCGATGAATCTACATTTATACCATCGGAACAAAAGGTGAGGGCTTATGATAATACTCTACGGGCAGTGATGGGGATCTTCTTTCTGAATCTCTCTGTCGGGACTGGTGAAAGGGAAACAGAATTCCAAATCATTGACATTCCTGCATCATTTAACCTGTTTTTGGGAAGGCCGTGGCTTGATAGTTTGGGTGCCATTCCATCAACCATCCATCAGAAAGTTAAGTACATTTGGAAAAACAAGGTATGCGATCTTCTGGGGGATAGATGGATGAATGTGTCTGGGGCCTCATCAAGTGCTCCGATTTTAGAAGTACAGATACAAGAAGGTGAAGCAAGCTTGGGTGGGTTTGAGTTCATTAACGTCATAGAAGAGGGGAAGCCGAAGGAGTTTTTACCACTGTATTTTGATCAATATGCCAGTCCATTGGTGGTCGGGATCATGAGAAAAATGGGGTTCTTCCCAGGGATGGGTTTAGGTAAGAAACACCAAGGATTGTCAGAATTCCCAAATATCGTCACACAAACCCACACCCATGGGCTAGGATACTCGCCAACCAAGGAAGAGTTGAAGAAGAAGAAGAAAGCAACGGATGCACCAATGGAACCATACCTGAAAACTCTTAATGGGTACTTCGTCGAGCAGGGGGAAGATTTTTCGTTTTGTGGTTTTCCAGAGCCGTGGATGGATGAAGCAGAGAAGCGTATGAAGCCAAGATTCGAGATTTTCTTTGCGCATGACTTTTCTGAGTATGAGGACCCTTATATTCAGCAGCCTGAAAAATCTGCCATTACTCAGGACTGGGTCTGTACTATGGATGGCTCAGCAATGAAGAACCTGCTAGAAGGAGGATATAAGAAGATCGAAAAAGGGAGCTCTGCAGAGATCAAAGATGAAGGTGAGAAGAGTCGGGATAAAGAAGACAGTAATGAGAATAAAGAAAGGGAGAAATCAGAGTACAAAGGGAAGCCAGAAGAAGTGGAAATAGAAGAGATTACTCAGGAAGAGGAACGGGAAGATCATTTCATAGCTGATACGGGAGGGGAAAGCAAGAAAGAGTGGGTCTTTGAGTCTAGCGATAGGTACCCCCGTCACCCAGAGTCTGTATTGGCCCAAATGAGGCGTCTTTCCATTTCTATGTCTGTTGTAATTGCTCCCAAGAAAGTTAATGAGAATGTGACTAATTCTGCTTACTTGACTGCGCATAATAATAATTGTGATGCATGTGATGAAAATGATGAAATACCTCATGAATTGCAAAAACTAATTGAAAAAGAAAATGAACCTGCATGCAAAATCATGGAAAGCACTTTAACCATTAATTTGGGAAATGAAGATAATCCACAAAATGTTTCTATTGGCTCCACACTTAATAATGAGGAAAGCGAAGAATTAATCAATCTATTAAAAGAATTCAAAGATGTCTTTGCATGGTCCTATGATGATATGCCAGGAATTGATCCAGAAATTGTCCAACACCATATTCCCCTTTTTCCAAATTCGAAACCCGTGAAACAAAAATTGAGGCGAATGAGGCCTGAATGGGCGCTTAAAGTGAAAGAGGAGGTTGAAAAGCAACTGAAGGTTGGATTCTTGATTGTAACCGAGTATCCTGATTGGGTTGCCAATATTGTACCGGTTCCTAAAAAGGATGGTCGTGTTAGGGTTTGTGTAGATTTCCGAGATTTGAACAAAGCTAGCCCTAAGGATGATTTCCCTTTACCCCACATCGATGTATTAGTAGATAATACCGCAGGGCATGAACTTCTATCTTTCATGGATGGGTTTTCAGGGTATAACCAGATCTTGATGGCACCAGAGGATAGAGAGAAAACAACTTTTATCACACCTTGGGGGACTTACTGTTATAGAGTTATGCCGTTTGGGCTTAAGAATGCAGGTGCAACTTACCAGAGAGCCGCCACCACATTATTACATGACATGATTCATAAAGAAGTAGAAGTATATGTGGATGACATGATAGTAAAATCCAAAGAAAGGGGAGGGCATCTGAAGGCATTAAAAAAGTTTTTCGGAAGGCTGAGAAAGTTCGGGATAAGGCTAAATCCGCAAAAATGCACCTTTGGGGTCACCACTGGAAAACTACTAGGGTTTCTGATCACCCAGAGAGGAATTGAGGTAGATCCCACCAAAATCCAAGCTATAGCCGAAATGCTGCCACCTAGGAATGAAAAGGAGTTGAGAGGATTCTTAGGAAGAATACAGTTCATCAGCCGCTTCATATCCAAACTCACCATGACCTGTGACCCGTTGTTCAAATTATTGAGAAAGGGGGAAAAGTTCGAATGGGATAACCAGTGCCAAAAAGCCTTTGAAAAGATCAAAACCTACCTTCAAAACCCACCTGTCCTATCACCTCCTAAGCCCGGGAAACCTCTATTGCTATACCTATCCATAACCGAGAACTCAATGGGGTGTATGTTGGCCCAAGAAGAAGAAGAGGGGCGTGTGGAAAAAGCCATATACTACCTGAGTAAGAGGATGACTGGGTATGAGTTGAACTATTCACCTTTGGAGAAAGCTTGCTGGGCCCTAGTTTGGTGTACCCGTCGCCTTAGGCATTACATGCTAACCTTTCCTATCATCCTGATATCCCGAATGGACCCACTCAAATACCTCTTTGAAAAACCTGCCCTGACCAGTAGGATTTCCCGTTGGACCATGATGCTAGCTGAATTTGATATTAGATATGTCACTTCCAAATCTGTCAAGGGGAGAGCTGTCGCCGAGTATTTAGCCGACCTCGCCATAGAATTCGAAGAAAGGGGAGAATTTAAGTTTCCAGATGAAGAAGTAATGGAAGTAAAAGAGAACCTTTGGAAAATGTATTTCGATGGAATAGCTAATCAAATAGGATACGGGGTAGGGATTATCCTCATATCACCTAGCGGGGTCCCCACTCCTTTGGCCATTAAGCTCAAGTATAATTCGACTAATAACACGGCAGAGTATGAAGCCTGTATAATTGGGATGGAAGCGGCCTTGGCTGTGGGAGTGGAAAAGATCGATGTTTTCGGGGACTCTAATCTGATAATATCACAAGTCAGGGGTGACTGGAGAATAAAGCATGAGAAGTTGAGACCTTACCATGAATACCTAGAGAGCCTAAAGGTACAATTCAAAAGAATTTCGTTCTGTTACCTTCCCCGTGAGGAGAACCAATTGGCAGATTCCCTAGCAACCTTAGCCTCGATGATCCAAATTCCGGTAGGAGTCTCCATGATTCCTTTGTCTATAGAAGAGAGAACCCGACCTTCGTATGAAATAATCGCCGCCATTGAAGAAGAGGGAGAGGTTGAGATACCATGGTATATAGATGTTTGGAACTTTATTGAGAAAGGAGAATATCCCGGAGGAGCTTCAGAGAAGGATAAGAAAGCAATTCGTAGATTTTTAGCTCAATTTGTAATCTATGCGGGAAAGTTGTGGAAGAACTCCTACACTGGTTATAATTTAGAATGTCTATATGGAAGGGAAGCAAGGAAAATGATGGAAGAAGTACATGAAGGAGTCTGTGGGCCTCACATGAACGGACACATGCTAGCCAAAAAGATAATTCGGCAGGGATACTATTGGACGACTTTAGATAAGGATTGCTGTGAGTATGTTAAGAGATGCCATAAATGTCAGGTTCATGCAAATTTAATGCATACCCCACCTTCCCAGCTCTATAGCATGACCACCCCTTGGCCATTTTCTGTGTGGGGTATTGATATCATCGGAGAAGTAGTTCCGAAAGCTTCAAATGGGCACCGGTACATAATTGTGGCAATAGACTATTTTACCAAATGGGTGGAAGCGGCATCATACGCAACTTTGAAGGCAAAAGATGTGGTAAATTTTATCCAGAAGAATGTAATCTGCAGATACGGGGTGCCAAATGAGCTTATTTCTGACCACGGGAGTCATTTTCAGGGAGAGGTTATTCCATTCCTAGAGAAGTATAGGATCACCCACCACCAATCCTCACCATACAGACCACAAACAAATGGAGCAGTAGAGGCAGCAAACAAAAATGTGAAAGCCATCCTGGGGAAAATGACAGATACATATAGGGATTGGCATAAAAAATTACCTTTCGCTTTGTGGGGATATCGAACTTCCGTGAGAACCTCAACCGGGGCTACACCATACTCATTGGTCTACGGGATGGAGGTTGTTTTACCGGTGGAAGTTGAAATACCATCTCTAAGAGTTCTGGCAGAATGCGAGGTAACTGAACTGGAATGGTTGCGAGGGAGATATGAGGAATTGATGTTATTCGATGAAAAGAGGTTGGCTGCTGTAAACCATACTCGGGGATATCAGAAAAGGATAGCTCGTGCTTTCAACAAAAAGGTTCGCCTAAGGAAGCTTGCTGAGGGCGACCTGGTCCTCAAAGAACTTAAAGCGCGTGTTTATGACCCACGAGCAAAATTTAAACCCAACTGGGTCGGACCATATATCATCAAGACACTCCTCTCCGGGGGAGCTGCCTATCTCATGGACCTAGATGGAGTCGAGTTTAAACAACCAATCAACCTCGATCGCCTCAAAAAATACTTTTCTTGAAACCTTGTCTTTCAAAACCTCCAGAATTGATGAACTACGCTTGACCTGATTCCCGGTAGGGGATACGTAGGCAACCTGCTCGGTTCGGTCACAAAATAAAAGATGTATGTGTGTTCTTTCTAGCCTTGGCTGAACTACTGCGGACCTGATACCCGTTCGGGGATAAGTAGGCGGGCTCACAAGGCCCTCGGTCCAAAACCCAAACAAATTTAAGAGCCCCAAGTCTTCACCATGTCAAACTAGGGGCAAACTTGCGTTTGCCCTAGAACCACATCTAAATCCCGAAACTAGGGGCAAACTTCTTTTGCTAGAGCCGATGAACCCAGACAAAGCTTAAACCCATTTCTGGATATACTGGCTATCAAAATGTGCATCATGTGGAAACAAACAAGAATTCATTACATAGAGGGATTAAAACTAAGCAAGACTCATGAAGGAGTAATAAAAGCCGAAGGAGGCATTGAGGGGAAAACTGTTCATAGCCCAGAGAAATTAAAGAAGTGCTAACTTTGATTCTTCATGATCAGGGCATTTTCGAAAAAAAAAAAATACATCACAGAAAATAAACCTAGCCAAAGTTAAGCAGAATTTGTCAACACTTTTAAAATCTTGCTTCGTTCCTTTTTACTTTGTCTATCTGGAAGCTACCCCCTGACCAGAGACTGAAGCTCAAGCAAATACTCTGCGGTCGGGACAACTGAAGCTGGAATCCTCCGAAAGGGAGCTGATACCCTATCATGCCAAGCCTCTGCGAATGTCCTCACTGTCGAAGGACGTAGGGCAGAGCTCCTCGAGAAATCAGCAGTAATAACATCAGGGACATCTTGGAGCAAGCCGAATTGGCGGGCTACCCGGCTGGGAATGTAAAAGGTGGTAACTCGCAGACCAGTCAACCAAATCCCGGGGCGCCCAGGAAGACGTACCGCGACAGAGCAATAAGACCAGCGAGGGCATATCCAACAGATGCCCTCGTAACTCAAGCCTCGAAACCAAGCAAGCCAGCTAGTAACTGTACGGGAGGGGTAATGGACGTCCATGCGGTCATAAGGGAGCGGTCTCCCGAGGGGAAGGTGAGCAAAGAAGCCCAAGCGCTCGAAGAGCCAAATCTGTAAAACGTGGGGTGACCCCAAAAGCAGCATCGATCCCGCGGTATGTGCATGATCCAGACCTAGAAAAGTCTCCCCCAGAACGAGCATAACAGCACTCTGCATCTCTCGGAGGCCACATACGATCGGAATCAGGATATCAGTGGAAAACTGAAATAAGAAGTGTGAAAGCATCGCCAGAGAAAGGGCGTTCCGCCTGATGACATGATACCTCCTATCATCAGGATCGCCAATGGGTGCGTAAGTGGAGGAGAGGCGGTCGAAATCAATATGACGGTCATGAACAAAGGAGCCGGCAGCGCCCCGAGAAATGCCAAGAAGGGCCGATAAATCCTGAATATATCCTGCCTGGATCTGTGGAATGATCAAATCGGCATACGGATCGGTGTGAAGGATGGCACTAAACTCCTCAAAGAGGGGACAGACCTCCTCGTGACCAAATCGAAAGACGTGAAGAGAAGGGTCCCAACACATGATAGCTGCTCGAAGCAAGTCCTCATCCAGAGCTGTGTGGCGAAACTCGAAAAGGTCCGTCAGTCTGTGGGATTCAAGGTTGAGTCGGTCAATGCCAGAAAGGGAATCCATCCATGGGTATAGGATGTCGGAACTAATGGGGGCCATGAAGAAAGGAGGGGGATATAAAAGGAAAAAGTTTGAATGAAAAGAAGGCAAAATGGCTCTAGAAATCTTGAACGAACCTAGGAATGGGTAAATGGCAGCTTATATAGAAAAAGGGGCCGGACCGGCACTCGATGTAAAGCGGCGGCACTCACTGAGTGCCGGCCGGCAATTACTGAATGCCGCACGGCATTCACGGAGTGCCGCCCAGCCTCACCGAGTGCCGGTCCAGGTTTAAAAGGCACATGGGTCATTTTGTAACTTTAATCAGCCCAAATCTGCACAGAATCTGAATAGAAATGCTGCCAATCATCATTTTAAGCACCATTGTTTGCACCACTCATTAAAATAAAGCCAAGAGAGGGTATTCATGATCTAAATAAGCAAAAGGAATAAGATTCAAGAACTAATACGGGGAAGCAATCAAGCATGAATATAAACAAATTCAAAATGGGCACGCAGGCCACCATGCATGAGTATTGCTAAATTCGCCTAAATAAGAGAATTCAAAATTCTTTTATCCTCGCAGGGACATAACATAACATAAAGGAGATAAGCTATCCTCGTCTACGACGAGGATTCCTTCTGGGCGTTTGCTGAGCTACCTGACCTCTCCCAGCTCCGCCATCGCCTCCATCTCCGCCATCACCTCCATCTCCGCCATCTCCATCACCTCATTGGTAGCCGCCGCCTTGGCCACTACCGCCAGCACCTCCCTGATAGCCGCCGCCCTGGCTCAATTGGAACTCCTGGATTTGTCTCCTCAGAGCCGCCATCTCAGCTTCCTATAAGAAGAACATGCGAAATAAGTAATGCAAAAAAAGAAAAGAGAGAGGAGAAGGGAAAAGAAGAAAGGGAGTGTAATACCATAGCTCTAACCTGAAGATCGGCGTTGGTCCTTGCTCCATCAGCCTGGAAAAAAAAAAAAAAAAAAAAAAAAAAAAAAAAAAAAAAAAGAGAAAAAAAAAGAGAATTAGAATGCAGTTATTCGAATAAAGGTGATCATTTGGATTCTTTTGAAGATAAATAAGAAAATCTTTTGAGTTTTTGTTTGAATTTTTGCAAAAATAAAAAAATAAAAAAAAAAAAGAAAAGAAAAAAGAAGAGAATTTTATTCCAAACAAAAAGGGATTTACCCTCCATTCACGTCCATGAATCCAGTGCTGGACGGTGGGCGCATATGACAGACCCTCTTCAGCGTAATCCCGGGGGACTGTATCATATTGTAGGGGGATAGTTGGGACATTCTGAGTGTAAGGGGTCAGCTGATACATGGTCTCTTGACCCATGTCGACCATGGGAACGCTCCAATTCCACTGCGGAAGGGCTGGGGGTTCAGCGACCCCAGGAACAGGCTGCAAATAAGAGTTTTTGACTTAAAAGATTGAAAAGGAATGGAAAGCAGAAATGAAAGAAATATACATATGTGAATAAGGTTTGTTACCCGGACGACGTCCATATGGGGAAAATTATGCATAAGAGAATTCAATCTAAAAGCCGCATAACCATCTGGGCCGTCCAGAAGGTTTACAATGTTCTCCCCATCTAGAGCAGCCACCAGGTCGTCATGATCCAGGGTCTCTGTGCTCCTCATAGTAGCTGGAGGGACCCACGGCACATAAAAGTTTGGGGCAGCAAGAGACTGCCTAGTCACCCTCTCACCAAGGTACCACTCCCGGCACGCCTCACCCACCATCAGAACCCTTAATCTAGAATAGGCCACCGCCGCCTGAATTGCTTCACCTGCCTCTGGGAGGGCCGCTGCCCACGGGTTCCATATCACATGAATCTCACGTAAATTAATGAGGAGGTTTCGGTAACCAACAAAATCATGAGCCCCGACTTTTTGGCCCGTTGCCTCCTTCCTCCACTTCAAGCCCTGAGGCATGATAACCGCCTCGCTGTCCCGAGTACTGGGAGCTCTCATCCGGAGGTATTCATGAGACCATATCTGCAAGGCAAAATAAAGAGGCAAAATCAGTTTTCAAAATTAAAAGAGATGAATGCAATAAAAATAAAAGGAATAAGGATGAAATTAATGAATAAATAAATAATAAAGTTGAAGCTTTACCTCCCAAGCTCTCCAGTACCCGCCCGTGGAGGGGGAATTTCCCCTAGAAACCTCACTCATGTGGTTATAGAGAGTGGCCAAACCTGCCCCTCCCCAGTTGTATTGGGAGATGCGATCGACGTCTGTGAGAGAAGCCAAATACCCAAGATTGATTGTGTCACCCTTTGTACTCATCAACGAGCAACCCAGCACATACATGATGAAGGCCCTGGCCATTTGATCGTCAGTGAAGGCCTGACCCTTGAAGGTATCCAGGAACCATTTTGCGGGAACTATGAAATCCCCTGGATGAGCCCCAAGCAAGTCAATAATTTCTTCGTGACGGTTCTGAAGATCGTCATAACGAGCAATAGGGAGGCCACCAAATGGGACACCAGTGATCATGGCGAAGTCTAGGGGAGTCATCGTCATCTCCCCGAAAGGCATATGGAAGGAATTCGTCGTGTCCCACCACCTTTCCGCCAATGCTTGAATGTGGGTCTGGTCATTTATGCTCTTCTCCAGAAGCAAAGCAAAGAGCCCAAATCCAGCATTGTTGACCAAGGTTCTCACATCATCAGAGAGCTCCATATACCACCTTCGGCCATGGGCCATGCTCCCATGACCCTTGAGGACAAATTCTGGAGTCTACAAAAAAAAAAAGAAAGAGAGAAAAGAAAATAAGAATGGGAGGGAATAATAAATACTTTCTTTTGGGATTCAAGCAATGCAATTTAGTGAATAAGGAAAATAATTCCCGAGTCTAAGCAACTCGTTGATTTGAAAAATAAGAATAAAATTCTTTGGAGTCTAGGCGACTCGTTGATTTGAAAATAATGATAAAAAAAAGAAAGAGGTTCTTTGGAGTCTAAGCGACCCGTTGATTTGAAAATAATAAAATTCTTTGGAGTCTGAGCGACTCGGTGATTTGAAAAATAAGAATAAAATTCTTTGAGAGTCTAAGTGACTCGTTGATTTGAAAAGTAATGAAATTCTTTGGAGTCTAGGCGACTCGTTGATTTGAAAAATAAGAATAAAATTCTTTGAGAGTCTAAGCGACTCGTTGATTTGAAAAATAATGAAATTCAGGCAAAATTCATCCAGAATAGCACAACCACCCATTAGCAATGAATAAATGGAATAATGAAATCAATGTGTCCAACTAAGGGCAATAATAAAAAGAGGGGGCACAATACCAAGCATTGAATCCTAATCATGAAAGAAGGGATTGGCAAATAGGGTGAATTTTCAAATATGCCTTCATACATGCATTGATTATCATATACTACATTGGCATAGAAAGGGGGGAAGGGCATTCATGCATGCATTGCTCATCATTCATAGCACTACATTGCATTATCTCATCTTAAGCATAAAGAGGGAAGGTTGGGAGTGTACCAATCGATTGAAGGCCCGTGCCGAGAGATGTGCCCCTGGATCGGCAAGTAAAACTGATGAACTGTGGACTGGATTGGGTTTGTGTTTCTTCTTAGGAGGGCCATAAGACCCTGAACCACTAGCCATGGGGAGAACTACAAACGAAGAAAATGTTTTTCATATGAGAGTTTTGGGGGAGGAAAGTAAAAAACCATGGGGATAACTATGATTCCAAATATAAAATCAAGCAAAGATGTAATCTTTGTGTGAACTTACCTTGATTATGAGTGATTCTTGAAGAGAAGATCAAAAGAGAACAGAGTTGTGGAGAGGAAACCCGAAGCAAGAAGAGGAAGAGAATGAAAAGAAAGAAGAAGAGGCCAAGTAGTCTTTTATGAACTGCCAGTCAGGCCGGCACTCGGTGAAAAGAGGGCCGGCATTCACTGAATGCCGCCCGGCATTTGGTGATGGCCGGCCAGCACTCCGTGAGTGCCGGTTCCTTTTTGCCGAGTGCCGCCGCGTTGTCAAAATGGCTCTTTTACCCCTGATTTTCACTATTTACAAATGAACCCCCGAATTTTGCTTCCATGTCCTTATAAATTTTCCCTCGTTCCAAAAGGACCCCCGAGGTTTGAAAAATGAGTTTTAAAGCCCTCTTGTAAATGAGAATTAGCCCCTGCTTGTTGAAAATTTTGTCAAGGAACACCCGTTTGCAATAAAAAAGTTAATAAAATTCAATCAACTCCGGATTTCTATGAAATTGAATTTGATTGAGGTCTAATTGACTCCTGATTTTGGAAAATAGGAAAATTGAGTCTGATTGACTCCGGATTTCCTTGAAAGTTGAATTTGATCGAAATTTGAATTTGATTCCAATTTTTGGAAAATAAGAGATTTGATACTATTCAACTCCGGATTTTTAGACTCCCAATTTTGGAAAATTGATTTGATATGAGCGGGGTTAGCTCTATCCCTTTGAAAAATAATTTGGTTTGAGCTTGATTGGCTCCAATTCTTTAAAGCATGGTGTGTTCGAGCTTAATTGGCTCCGATCCTTTTAATGGAGTACCTAGTATGAGCCTAATCAACTCCAAATTTTGAAGAGTCAATGCGGTTTGAGCTTGCATTGGCTCCAATTTTTCGAAAGACAATCTGATCTAAGCATCGGATGACTCCGATTTTGAAAAAAAAATGTGATCTGATTAACTCCAAAGTTCAGAAGAATGAATTGATTTGAGAAGTTAAGATAATCTGATGGACCATCGAATCCCAGAAATGAAATGGATACGCATTTGAGTGCTTCCAGATCTAGGAAAATTGGAAAAATAAATCTTCAAAAGGAGAGTAACTCAAAAAGGGGAAAATAAGAGTTGAGTTTGACTTTGCATAGAAGAAAAAGGCATTTGCTTCTCTGGTCTTCACCAAACAAATCTGTCAATCAGATGATTTTGGAAGATTATGGAGCGTAAGGCATGAAGCGGCTAAATCTTTCAGCGTGCTACCTGATTCGGCTTAGCTGATCAGATGATTTTGGGAGATTATGGAGCGTAAGGCATGAAGCGGCTCAATCTTTCAGCATGCTACCTGATTCGGCTTAGCCGATCAGATGATTTTGGAAGATTATCTGAAGCGGCTCAATCTTTCAGCGTGCTACCTGATTCGGCTTAGCCGATCAGATGATTTTGGAAGCGGCTCAATCTTTCAGCGTGCTACCTGATTCGGCTTAGCCGATCAGATGATTTTGGAAGCGGCTCAATCTTTCAGCGTGCTACCTGATTCGGCTTAGCCGATCAGATGATTTTGGAAGATTATGGAGCGTAAGGCATGAAGCGGCTCAATCTTTCAGCGTGCTACCTGATTCGGCTTAGCCGATCAGATGATTTTGGAAGATTATGGAGCGTAAGGCATGAAACGGCTCAATCTTTCAGCGTGCTACCTGATTCGGCTTAGCCGATCAGATGATTTTGGAAGATTATGGAGCGTAAGGCATGAAGCGGCTCAATCTTTCAGCGTGCTACCTGATTCGACTTACTCGATCATATGATTTTGGAAGATTATGGAGCGTAAGGCATAAAGCGGCTCAATCTTTCAGCGTGCTACCTGATTCAGATTAGCCGATCAGATGATTTTGGAAGATTATGGAGCGTAAGGCATGAAGCGGCTCAATCTTTCAGCGTGCTACCTGATTCGTCTTAGCCGATCAGATGATTTTGGAAGATTATGGAGCGTAAGGCATGAAGCGGCTCAATCTTTCAGTGTGCTACCTGATTCGGCTTAGCCGATCAGATGATTTTTGGGAGATTATGGAGCGTAAGGCATGAAGCGGCTCAATCTTTCAGCGTGCTACCTGATTCGACTTAGTCGATCAGATGATTTTGGGAGATTATGGAGCGTAAGGCATGTAGCGGCTCAATCTTTCAGCGTGCTACCTGATTCGACTTAGTCAATCAGATGCTTTTGGGAGATTATGGAGCGTAAGGCGTGAAGCGGCTCAATCTTTCAGCGTGCTACCTGATTCGGCTATGGAGTATAAGGCGCAGGGCGCATCTCAGTCAATCAGACGATTCTCATACGCATGTGAAATGTGTATACATCAATCATGGTTTTTTTTTTTATAGAACGAGATCATAATAGGAGAATTCGAAGTATAGTGCATTCCTGATGCTAGGAAGTAGCATGGTTCCGAACCATCACGTTTGAGAGCACGGGATGGTAAATTGTTGAGCATATGGACCACGATAAGATAGGTGCATTCATCTGTGTGACTACCTGCGTTGGTGTATTGTTGTCCTTTGCCCGAACTACGTCCTGGTCTGATTCCCATTGGGATACGTAGGCAGCTCACCTTTGAGCACGACCAGCATTTGGTTATCTGCACACCCGATTTTGCAACGCACTTTTATTTTTTACCTGGATTCGACTATTTGGTCAAAGGCTTGTCTTTCACACAGGCTTTGACATTCGCTTGTGATATGCGTTGCTTCACGAGCTCTGTCAAAGAGGGGCAAACTGTAGACACCCCAATTTTGACCAAACGTCAAATCCAGGGATTGGTTACCTCTCAAAGACCGATGATGACGATGTCCGTGACATTCGAGGATTTTCCAAGAAATTCAAAATCTTCAAGAAAAAATTTTAGAAAATAATAATAATAATAATAAAGGGAGAGGATTCAGGGATTCGGGGGGAAACCCGAACGACGAAGAACGTGTGAGAAACCCAGTCTGGAAATCCATTTTATTTTAAAGAAAGAGAATTAATAAACAAAAACAAAAAAAGAAAGAGAGAAAGAGGGAGTTTCCTTGAAAAAAGGGAGGACAAAATAAATGAAAAGATTTTTGGAAAAGAGAAAATACAAAAAAGAAATAGTATATTCAAAAATATCCCATGCACATGGGGGATCTTAATGCAAATATATACATACATAAAATAAAAAATTTTGTTTACACCAACATACTTTTGAAAAATCAAAAAGAGGGACAAAATTCAGTTAGCCCCGGCACGAGGAAAACGCGGCGGCACTCACTGAGTGCCGCCGGCACCCAGCGAGTGCCTCTGGCTATAACAGACTGCATCTTCTCACATGTTCTAGAAGAAAACCTTGCACATGGGTTTCCACCCGAATTTACCCATCTATCCCTGGAATAATGGCCTATATAAACAAAACCTCCTCTTCCATTTTGAGGACTTGAACTTGGAAATCAAGATATACATATACACAAGAATCATATAGATTTTTAGAGAGAGAGAAGAAGAATTTCTTGAAGAACTTGAAGAATTTGAAGAGAATTTGGGAAATCTTGGAAGATCTTCACAAGAAGTTGAAGAAATACTTGAGGTCCTTGAGGTAACCTCTTAATCTTTGATAGAATTAGGACCATTCAATCACAAGTTCATAGTTCTAGGAACTTTTTCACATTTTCAAAACCTCTCTTCTTATCCCATTTCATCACACACCACCAAGAACTTGTGATTGAATCTCATGACATTTCATCAATTTGGATGTAATTAGCTTGGGGTTTAAGACAAATTCAACTTTGAAGAGTTTGTATCCTTAGTCTTCTAAGTAATCCTTGATTTTCCTTATTTCTATTTCATTAAAAAGGTGCATGAGATATTCCATATCTCATTGAACCTCTTTGAGTTTGATTATTTAATTTCCTATGATCTTATGATCTATATGGAGATTAGAATGAATCATAGTCTTAATCTACATATATTTAGTGAGATTCAAGTCTTAATCCATGACTTGAACCTCTTCATTAAGAAATCTAAGAAATCTTATGGAATCCTTACTATATTCCAACGAGGTTTGAGTAGATTTCAACTTCATTTAGTCTCCAATGACCATCAAATGGTAGGAGAAAATGTGTTAGTTCAAGTCTATTCCCATGGCTTGGACTAATCTTTCCCTTAGGTTTTGAGAAGTCTTTCATAATTCATCTAAAACCTACATATGAGTATGTCTCTAACTCCAATGACCATCAAATGGTTGGAGTGATAAGTTGAATTCAAGCTTGGGTCCTTAGGTTTGAGTTCTTTATTTGAGGATTTTGTGAAGTTCATTTCAATACCTCATCAAGATTCATAAGTGTAGTATGTCTCTAACTCCAATGACCATCAAATGGTAGGAGTGATAAGTTGAATTCAAGCTTGGGTCCATAGGTTTGAGTTCTTTATTTGAGGATTTTGTGAAGTTCATTTCAATACTTCATCAAGATTCATAAGTGTGGTATGTCTCTAACTCCAATGACCATCAAATGGTAGGAGTGAGAAGTTGAATTCAAGCTTGGGTCTATAGGTTTGAGTTCTTTATTTGAGGATTTTGTGAAGTTCATCTCAATACTTCATCAAGATCCATAAGTGTAGTGACACGACTAAAAAGTTGTGCGCTCTTGTGCAACACCCAAGTGTAGGTGATCGTGCAAGTAATATAATACTGGAAGTCCAGGTCGATCCCACAGGGAAGGAATAGGAAGAATATCTACTAAGTTATAACCTAAAGAAATAGAAAAGATGAATGTAGAAGAGAAGGTTCTAACGAATTCTAATTAATTAAATTAAATTAAATAATAAACTAAAGCATAAAGAAACATAACTAATTAAATAACTAAATTAAAGGTGTTGGAAATACATGAATCCACATTGATCCTAACCATCTACCATGCAAATTCATTAACACTCTATGGAGTTCATTCCTTTTCAGTATTCCGTATTTTTCTAAAGATAAAGAATCAATAGCCCTTTCATGACCGGGACTACATCATCACATTTGAGTTAAAATACATGAAAGACGGTTTAAAACAATGGTAATTACTTGCACTCTAAATGGTGTTAGCATTCAAAGTGGTTTTCAAAAGTCATTGAAGAAAATGCCTTAAGGCTTTAAGTTCTAAAAACTGTTGTGACAAACTGAGCTTATAGGGACAATTTGATGACAGATTTCTAAAACAGAAAGTCATGGAATACTTAAAAGAATCATCTCAAAAATTAACATGTTCGATCAATCGAAGCGCTCTCGATCGATCGGACAGCATCATCCTTCAATCGATCGAAATGCCTTCGATCGCTTGACTAGCTCTGGTTCGATCGATCGAACTACCTTCGATCGATCGAGCCCAGGTTTCTAAAGATTGCATGGCAGAGGCTTGGAATCAATGATTCATCACATATTCCCAACGTCTAAACTACAGAAACATAATAAAACTAATACAGGAATAACAAACTAGAGTAATCATAGCATATAAACTAATAGCAATCAAATAACAAGGATTGGAAAGAAAAACCTGGATATAATCTGAAATAAACTTGAAATAAACATGAAAGAAACTTGAATCTTCAATAATCTTCAGTAAATCAATGAAAAGGATGAAGAATAATATGAATCTAACCTAATCTACACCTAATCTAACCCTAAAACTACCTAAAACTGCTGGTTTTCGCGTTCTGGAGCGTCCTCCCTTCGTCTGGCGTCAAAACGACGTATATATAGGGTTCCCACAGAGTTTACGCAACTTTTGGGTGAAAATAGAGTTTGATCGATCGAGCTTAGTTCGATCGATCGAAGGTTCGATCGATTGAACCCTTCTTCAATCGCTTGAACTCTTCTGATTTTGACAGCACTGCACACCGATGGGAGAATGGCCATAACTTTTCACTCGGACCTCAGATTGACCTCCCGTTTGCGGCCACGCGACCGTAACTCAAAGATCTACATTTCATGTCTCTGGGAAAATCTTCTAAATCTGAAGTCATCATTGTCAAAATTGGCATTTTCCCAGCTGCTTCTGTTGGTCTCTTCACCAGAATCACTTTTTATGCAATGTTTGGTTCCTATAACCTGCAAAATGGTGTAAAAACATATATTTGAGTCTCAACATCATAGAAAACACTTAATCATTGATATGCATCTAAATCTAGGGACTTGGGGATAAAAGTATGCATAAAAGACCGTGTAATACACTATAAACATGCACTTTTCACCTCGAATCACACCCCCCAACTAGCTCGTTGCTAGTCCCTAGCAATGAAGCGAACTACAGTAATGTTTAATTAACTCTAAAAATTGAAAATAAAATAAAATAAAGTAAAAATCCTAACTCACTTTCGCAGGAATCGCGATTGCATTTAGCATATGCAACAAGCCTTTAAACCTCTAGGTTCCCCCTAGTGGACGAGTGTTGTCTCGTGAGGGTTTGCAGTTTTACTACCCACAAAATTCATGTTTATGGTAATGGTTCTCATTTAAATATTTTTCAAGAAATATTTTCCTCTCATTTAGCAATATAGTTAAGCTCAACAATCTCATGAAACTTTCTAGTAAGCCATAGCAATGCAACACATACATTACAGTTAATCTACTATCAAAGTCATTAGAATGTTCCATACATATTAATCTTCAAGTGTGTGTGTGAATGGACAACCAAAATACAAAACTTTAATTTCAAAACTCGCATAACCTAAGACGCTATCAAGATGTTCATTTTGACTCAACTCTCACCAGGATTACACTCTCAAGATGAAATCACTTCGAATTGGGTGTAATAATTATCACTCATGATATGGAAGCTATAAAGAGTAAATATGAATGGAATCTAATGCTTCTCATATCTAAATAGAAAAACGGACATTTTATAGTGCATAAAGTCTCATGAATGGATACTTTTCACTAGAAGAGCGAGATACCGTGGAGAACCCTCTCACTACCTTAACTTCAAATCCAATTACTTAAAATCATTAGGACTTTGAAAAAGAGGTGTTAAGTGAAAGAAGAAAGAGGCTTGTGATTTTCAATTGGGTCCAAGGATGTGATTGGAATACCTAATACATTGTACGCTTTTCAAACTTCCCCACATCTTCAATCTCTCTCTTCTTCTTTTCTTTTATTTATTTTTTCCACACTCTTCTTTTCATTCTTTTTTTTTTTTTTTTTTTTCATTTTTTCTTTGCCAACTTTCCCTTATTCACACTAACATACTTCTTGTTAACGCAACACATCCCAATCACACCTAAATAAAGAACTGATGCTTGAACTCCTAATTTGGAGTTAGGTATAGACTGTAGGATTGTTAGGACAAGGAAAATATGATAAGCTCAAGAGGTGAAGTAAAGGAATATCATGGAGGTAGGCCAAGGCTATATTATCCATATATGGTCAAAAGATGGCCTAAATCATCTTCTAAGTTAATAGGATTATTCATTTCAGTAAATTCAAGAGTTCTAAAGTTTGGTAAATCCTGAACGTTCTCTTCTAGTGATCAGTCAAAATGAAGAAAATTGAGACTTACAACGAATTAATACGCTTTTCAAAAAGTAAGAGTAATTTTATAAAACCCTCAAAAACAAAGAATGGCACAAAAGCTCACTTGGGTTATTAGTCTCAACTACAGTCTTTCAAAACACTTAAACTATGCTTACTAATCCATTTTTAGCTAAGTACAAGGTTGTCACAACGTGCTCAAAGTATTTGAAGATTAAAAAGCATAAAATATACTATAACTAAGATAGTAAACAAACTACCATAGTGTATCACATACTAATAACATACAGAAAATAACACTAATGCATCATAACTAACTACATTAACTATGAGAGAAATACAAGAACCATCTTATTATCTTTAAAAATAAAATTAAAAAATTTTAAAAATTTTTACAATTTTAATTTACTGAGTCATGTTGCTAAGCAGGTACATTGACATTAAAGCACCACAAAAAGATATGAGGCATGCAATGGCTCACTCCCCCCAACTAAAACGAAACATTGTCCCCAATGTTCTAAACTAAGCACATGGATATGTACAGTAAAGCGAGAGAAGGAAGGATGTTACCTCGAGGCATTAATATCCTAAAAAAAAATTTTTTTCAAGTTACCTGCAAAATCATTAGTAGCAACAAGGAAAAATAGAGAATAAACTACAAGCACTCAGTAAATAAATTCAGTTAATCAAGATTTTTATCATAGATTAACAACCGAAATTTTTGAGGATCTTCCCAATAAAATAATTTAACAGTGAGAAGAATGTTGGGATCCTCATAAAAATGCAACTCCCCCCAACTAATGTCAGGCTCAAGGTCAGAGGAGATGATGCAAAACCTATGGCTTCCAAATTTTTTTTGGACAGTTATAAAAGGAATACCACACTTTTTAGGAATTATATGCAAGAAACGATCTTTAGTGTTGGTATTTCCTATAACAGCCTCTATTTGAATACTAAAAACAGGGGGAGGCCATGGTTCAATAAAAGGGGCAGGGTCGAAGTGATGTTCTAAGGAAGCTTCACCACCCTCCTCTTGTCCTAGAACAGAATCTATGGAGATATAATCATAGGAATTGAATTTCTGTTCTATGCACATGGTTTTGGACTGGACTTGGATAAAGCTATCTATTTGGGCCTCAATGTCATAATCACTCAAGAAGGTCAAGCAGTCTAGAAGATTGCTAGCTTCTTGTTGAATTTTAAGATCATCTAAAGTGGGCCCAATATTTTCCAAGTCTTCTCTCAAAGAATTTTGAAAGTTAAAATTTTGTGAAGAACATGTGCTAGTATCCTTACCATCCTCTTCCACAACACATTCTGTTTGTTCACGAATGGGGTACACATAACATTCAAGCTCAGGACGAGAGCTTTGATTGATAACAAGGATGGGTGATGGGCAACTTGGTGACACCACCTCTTCGGTCGAAAGAGGTGAGGGTTCATGAATATCACTAGAATCTAAATCAGATTTAGATTTTTCAATTATGTCCTCTCTAGGGTCACTTTCAAAGGTAGGGGTAGAGTCAACAGGGGACTCTTCCTTTCCTAATTGCGTGCAATCCCCTAAACTCTCGTCATCTTTTAAAACCTCATTCTCATCCTTGTAACTCTCCTCACTATATATGTCATCTATTGAGGTGCTCTGGACAAAGGAATTGTGCAACTTTATCCAGGCAGTGAAGGAGTTGATGTCTGGGGTTGTATGTTGAGGAGAAGATGGTTCTACAACTTCATGCTCAATGGTTTGGTTTTGGAGTTCTTGTTGGGTTATCACTTTCTCAAATGAGTTGTTAACCTCACTCGGTATGAACCCATCATTGTCCTCTAATTCCATTCCATTGTTAGTGTCTTGAAATTCAGGTTGTAGCGTTGAAGGACTGGTATAGTCTTCTAAAGGTTGGCTATCAAATGCTTGTTGATATCTAGCTCCTAATTTATCAATTGCACTCTCTAGCCTTTTCATTTCACTAAGCAGCAATTCTAACATACCAGTATCCTCAACTTGGTTATTCTCCTCATTATAACTATATGAAGTTTCACCCCATTGTTGTTGGTAATAGTCCCCTTCCCATTGTGTTTGTGTGCAAGACTCCCCAGAAGGAAAGTCTTGGTGCATTTGGTAATTGTGGGAACTACAACTATATCCTACACTATCATTTTGGTTATATCCCCATTGCGCTTGATAGAACTCTCCAGGTGGAGGTTCTTGATACGTTTGATAACATGGGGGACTAACACTATGGTTTTCCCATTGTGGTGATTGGTAGCACTCAGGTTGATAATGTGCATCATATGTGGGTGCTTGCCAACTCGGGGTATAGTTCTCCTTACCTAATGTGTACCCATTCGTGGTATATGTGTTGTATGGAGGGTAATATGGATAAGACATGTTTACCCAAAATATTTAAACAAAAGAAATTTTTTTTTTTCTTGTGAGATAAAAAGTCCAATGATTTTTTTTTTTTTTTTTTTTTTTTTTTTTTTTAAGAAAAAGAAAAAAAAATGGAAATAACTTAGTAAAATCCTAACCTAGTTGCCTTCCCCGGCAACGGCGCCAAAAACTTGACACGACTAAAAAGTTGTGCGCTCTTGTGCAACACCCAAGTGTAGGTGATCGTGCAAGTAATATAATACTGAAAGTCCAGGTCGATCCCACAGGGAAGGAATAGGAAGAATATCTACTACGTTATAACCTAAAGAAATAGAAAAGATGAATGTAGAAGAGAAGGTTCTAACGAATCCTAATTAATTAAATTAAATTAAATAATAAACTAAAGCATAAAGAAACATAACTAATTAAATAACTAAATTAAAGGTGTTGGAAATACATGAATCCACATTGATCCTAACCATCTACCATGCAAATTCATTAACACTCTATGGAGTTCATTCCTTTTCAGTATTCCGTATTTTTCTAAAGATAAAGAATCAATAGCCCTTTCATGACCGGGACTACATCATCACATTTGAGTTAAAATACATGAAAGACGGTTTAAAACAATGGTAATTACTTGCACTCTAAATGGTGTTAGCATTCAAAGTGGTTTTCAAAAGTCATTGAAGAAAAGGCCTTAAGGCTTTAAGTTCTAAAAACTGTTGTGACAAACTGAGCTTATAGGGACAATTTGATGACAGATTTCTAAAACAGAAAGTCATGGAATACTTAAAAGAATCATCTCAAAAATTAACATGTTCGATCAATCGAAGTGCTCTCGATCGATCGGACAGCATCATCCTTCAATCGATCGAAATGCCTTCGATCGCTTGACTAGCTCTGGTTCGATCGATCGAACTACCTTCGATCGATCGAGCCCAGGTTTCTAAAGATTGCATGGCAGAGGCTTGGAATCAATGATTCATCACATATTCCCAACGTCTAAACTACAGAAACATAATAAAACTAATACAGGAATAACAAACTAGAGTAATCATAGCATATAAACTAATAGCAATCAAATAACAAGGATTGGAAAGAAAAACCTGGATATAATCTGAAATAAACTTGAAATAAACATGAAAGAAACTTGAATCTTCAATAATCTTCAGTAAATCAATGAAAAGGATGAAGAATAATATGAATCTAACCTAATCTACACCTAATCTAACCCTAAAACTACCTAAAACTGCTGGTTTTCGCGTTCTGGAGCGTCCTCCCTTCGTCTGGCGTCAAAACGACGTATATATAGGGTTCCCACAGAGTTTACGCAACTTTTGGGTGAAAATAGAGTTCAATCGATCGAGCTTAGTTCGATCGATCGAAGGTTCGATCGATTGAACCCTTCTTCAATCGCTTGAACTCTTCTGATTTTGACAGCACTGCACACCGATGGGAGAATGGCCATAACTTTTCACTCGGACCTCGGATTGACCTCCCGTTTGCGGCCACGCGACCGTAACTCAAAGATCTACATTTCATGTCTCTGGGAAAATCTTCCAAATCTGAAGTCATCATTGTCAAAATTGGCATTTTCCCAGCTGCTTCTGTTGGTCTCTTCACCAGAATCACTTTCTATGCAATGTTTGGTTCCTATAACCTGCAAAATGGTGTAAAAACACATATTTGAGTCTCAACATCATAGAAAACACTTAATCATTGATATGCATCTAAATCTAGGGACTTGGGGATAAAAGTATGCATAAAAGACCGTGTAATACACTATAAACATGCACTTTTCACCTCGAATCATGTAGTATGTCTCTAACTCCAATGACCATCAAGTGATAGGAGTAGTAATTTGAATCCAAACTTTTATCCATGGATTTAAATTCATTGTTCTTTGGATCTTGTGAAATCCATGCTTACTTCATTAAAATCTATGAGTATATATGCCTCTTAGTCTTCAATGACCATCAAATGGTAGAAGAAGTAGTTTGGTTTGAGCCCCAACTTCATGTTTTAATAGTTGAGGCCAATCAACAAACTTGAACTAGCAAGACAAAAACAGTGGGTTCACAAACTGTTTTTGATCAAAGATTTTTAGTTCAAGATCTAACCGTTGAAATCAAGTGAAACCAACGGGAAAATATCAATAACACATTGTTTTACCACTGTGATTTTTGTTTTAGCAAGATTTTGTGATTAGAGAGGTTTGATCATAATTTTTGTGAGCTAATCACAATCTGTCCAGAGTTCTAGAATGCTTTCAGAATAATAAGTCTGTTTTGAAATTAATAAATCAGAACCCTAATAAAGTTTTCGGGGTCTCAAATAATTTTTTATAAGTACCTTAATGTGTTAGGAAGGTACCCTAAAAAGATCTAAGTGTTTCTCATTTTTTTACTATTTTTAGAAAATCATACAAGATCTCTGGACAGAGAGTTGCAGAATCCTGAGTGAGGTCTGGTATGTTTCATATTCCCGGAGATCTAACCGTTGAAACCTTGATTTTCTTTTTGGGTTAGCAACTAGACTCACAGAGGCATAACATATCCAAAAATCAGTAAGATCCATCTATTGAAAGTATTTTATTTACATTTTTGAAAGTCTGGTCTGCTCTCTGTAAATCACAAAAAACTGCTACTGTTTTTGTCTAACCATATTTATTTCAACTTAAGTAGTCTCCCAATGCCTTAGGACTCAAACCATGTTTTGAATAATGATAATTTAGATTAAACCCAGAGGCTAAGTGATCCAAATTAGTGAATAAATTCATATCTTATTCTTGTTCATAATCATTCATTCATTCATATACATTGATGCTTATAGTTAGAAATAGTTCTTGGACAAAGTTGGACTTAATTGAATTTAATTGAACATGACTTAGGATTAATTACCTTTTGATATTATATCTAGTATGATGCATGTGTACTAACCTTTGTTTTGTAGCGCTTTGAGGTACAATTTCTCAACCCTTCTCTAGTTCAATTTACTTCATTGATTTTAATTGATTTTTCGACCTCATGTGCGACACCTTAGCCTAGGTTTTGCCTTATGTGTATATATGTGTTAGAGACCTTTCTTAGGTTTATTTTTGCATGCATTTCACGTTTGATATTCGCGGCCGGATCCCGGGTATGTTTTCTAGTTCTCTATTGCATATCATGATGTTTGCTTGTTGAATTATGTGACTTAGGAATGATATTTTACCGTTAGCAATTTTGCACCCTTTCAACATGCTTGTGTTATGTATACCTATATATGTATTAATTGAGGCCATGCTTAGATTAATAACTTGATTAAAAAGGATGTTGAGTAGAGGCCTATCGTGAGATAGGATGAAAGGGGGTGTTTTAGTCCGCAGTGCTCCTTCCCCTTTCATTCCATAATCCCCGGACCCAGCTTATCTTTGGTTTCGCAAAAGATCAGTTTCCTTTTAAATGGTTTCTTAATTTTCCTTTTAAAAATTAAGTGGCGACTCTTTGAATTTGAAAAATATTTGTTTTAAAAGTGGGTAAAATTTGAAAACATGCGATATCCACAAATACCGTAAAACTTTTCAAAGTAACCTGACTCCAAAACATTTTATATAGAAAGTAGACTCTGATACCTTTCCAACAGTATATCACAAGCTCAGTTTGGAGTTCGTACTTATTTTCTGTGAATTTCGGACGAAATAGGGCCTTTTCGAGAATACCAGAACCTCTAGGGGCCTAAATACAATTTTTTGGGCATCTGAAGAGCGGTGCCACGGTGACACTGGGCCACTGCTGCAGCAGAACATGGCCAGTGCCACGACGGTACTCAAACCGCGCAAAGTCAATTTTTGTAATTTATTTGGGGTCCAATTTGATTAATTAAAAACCAAAACGATGTAGTTTTATGTTCACAGATGTTTGAGACCAATGAGAGCACTTTCTAAATCCCAAAACCACCCCAAATTGGCCTATATAAACCCCCCATCGTTCTTCATTTGGGGGGGGGGGGGGGGGGGGTGCAAGTGCAAAGTCCATAGAAGTTGTATAAAGAACGAGAGATAGAGATACATTTAGAAGAAGGAAAGGGAGCTTCTCCCATTGATTTTCTATAAGAAAGTGAGTTTTAATCTTGTTTTCTTCCATTACCTCTCTTCTCCTTTACATTCCAAATACCCTCAATCACCATTTTTGAGCATTCTTGAGTTAGGAAGCTACTTCCATGTCCAAATGTCAAAATCTATGAGTGAAGCACCAAGCTACAAGTCCAATATCACTTTGATTATCATCTATTGATTGCTATTTACTTGCGTGTTTATATATATGTTCATCTCTTCTTACCTCATTTCTTTTTATTTTTCTTTATTTACTCACTTGTTCTTCATCATCTAAATGATGACATGAAGTTTGAGGTGAGTGAATCCTTATGGATAGTAGCTCTTGAGCTCAAAAACATGTTTAATAAATGATGATTATAAGTTCAATACCTCCAAGGTATCCTTGAAGTTGTGTTCAAAATAAAAATAAAGCTCTCTAATAATATTGGAGGTTCTTGATGATGAGTTTGATGTTGATATTTCAAGAGGTCATAATCTCTATTTGATGTTGAAAATATACTTTCAAAACCTCTATTTCAAAACCCCTCTCAAACCCTCTCATTTTGATCTCAAGAAAGGAAACTCAAGTTTTTCCCAAAATCTTTAAAATAGTGAATGACCTGACCTCAAAGATTACTCTAGAACTCAATACTCAATATATGGATGCAATACCACTTGTAAAGTCTTCCTAACTCATTAGAGAACACCCATGATTTTTGGTTTGACATGGAAATACTTGGAAGGATTCCATTTTGGTCCAAACATTCTCTCTAGATATTCTGCCTTTACTGTCACAGCAGCTTGGTCGATTTTCAACTTATTTTATAGAAAACCTTTCCAAAAGGAGTGGTCCCAAACTATTTTTCCCTTAACCTTCAGTGTCTTAGGGAACGTTCTGTATATAATGGGCTCCTAGATCATTTGTTTTCTTTTTCTAAGATATTTTGACATTTCAGTCGACAGTACGAACTCTATTTATGAGTAACCTCTATTGTTCATATGATTTCTCTCAATCTGTAATATTTGATAAAGATTGGCTTTTCGCGTTATGTTCTAGACACAATGACGAAGATCTCCATAAAAATTCATGCATTGAAAACATTTCTAGCCCCTTGTTTCAATTTCCAAAAGATCATGTTACTATTCTGTCCACTATTCACAACAAGCATACTTTTACTTCCATCATTTGATTTGATGCATACATGCACTCCAAATTAGCTCATATCTTAGGAAGTAGTTCATACTACATTTGTATATATCCCATGATGATTTCCTTCATTCATTCATACACATTCTAGACTTCTATGTCATTTTAGGAATCCATGAACACAAAACACACTACAACCGTGGCATATTCTAGATACATGCATTGCATCCATGCAAAGATTTGGGGCTTTTGTGACTCCTAATCTAAGAAGAATATAAAGAATGAACTTGATCATACGTTCATGTTTCCCCTCAATGTAATCGTCCTTTCTCATGCATCCCGGGGATTGAGAGGTCTTCTTTTCTCAAAGATTAGCATGGATCATTCTAGCTTGCTAAGCATACTTTGATCCTTTTTGATTTATTTGTTTCAAAAACAATTCATGTCCCCTTTAGATTAGGGAAACTGAATTACTTGATATGTGATTAGACGATTTTTCCTAGGTTTATTTGTGTGATCTTTCATTTTTGCATCGTGTGATATTTGGCTTAGATCTTATAAATGATATCTTATCTTTTGATCTTCCATTTCAAGATTCTTATGTGATGTAATATACCTATCATAGTATTAATTGTTGAACCAAACATAGTAAAAGATGATTATTTGGATGCTAATTGTGGCTCGTCGAGAGACGGGGCGAGTTGAGGGTGTTTTAGTCGTGACAAAGGCTCCTTCCTCTCTCGTACCTAAACAGCCTTAGACCACCTACTTAAAAAGGGCCACTTACAGCTCCTCCCTCATAAGCCGCTACCGGATCCCATACCCTCCCACTACAACATGAGCCTACGATGTGCTTATCACCAAAATCTAGGCCATGCGACGGATCAGTGCATCCGCCTCCGCCATGATATTCAAAATCTCATAGAGGACGTACCCCATCCTAATCCCATCTACTATCTTGGCTTGGACCAACCGCTCGAGGGATCCCTTTTGCTGATTCCAATGAATGTTGAAGTTACGCAGTAAAGTGATGGTGTCCGGAACTTCTGCCAATAAAAAAAATAAAATAATAAACGAGTCACCGCGACACTCCATTTGAGACCAGATCAAGTCTAGTCTAGTCGAGTCTATCCTATGTTTGAGTCTATCTCAAGTTTAGTCTTGTGGTCGCGTCTGTCTGTCATCGAGTTGTTAATGAGTCTGTAATCCTTCCCTTTTGATGGAATGAAATCTTATTTTGCTTAATCTGATGTGACTAGTCATAAATGCATAAATTATTGAACTAAAAATGTCACTTTTCAAATTACCATGGATATTACTCTACCAATAAAATTTTGCGTCAAACAAAAAAAGAATCCCAAAAAGGCCAAAGTCAATTTTGCGCTAACGCTGAAGAAGAGCCGAGAATTGAATAGTCTTACTTTAAGAATTTTAAAGATGCTTTTGCTCAAATCTTGAAAATACATACTTGAAACTGACTTGGGGCTTGCCCAACACCTTTTTTTTACCATTTCAAAGCCTTGGGCCTAACCCAATTGATAGCCATACAAATCTGTGCAGACTTAGTCCTTCACGGTAGCCAAACATTTCAGTGAGCTTCATCTCCACTTTCAAAAAAAAAAAAAAAAAGAGCTCGCTAGGTTGAAAACCCGAAAGGGCACCTAGGCAAAAGTTAGAGCTGAAAAGGTATTGATTTTCAAAATCTGACTCTAGCCAGTCAAAATGATGGAGAAAATGAAATAAAGAAAATTTTGGTGATACATAGAATTGTATACTTCAAGGTACATCATGGGAATGTATCTAGATCATGTTTTGAAAGGCTCAGAAAGGCCACAAACAAATTTTGAGGGCTGACATACACGTTGTGAAATTATGATCAGAAGATCTCGCACCAGTCAACTACATGAAGAAAAAGAAATCGACTGGCTGGGTGAAAGTAAAAAGGATCAATCCTCAAAATAAAACAAAAATAAAAAGAAAAAAAAAAAAAAAGTAAAAAGAGAAAGGAGGAGAAAGGGAGACTAAAACTAAATCCTTTTATTCAAGGCTACCACAAGTGACCCAAGTTTGAACTTCTTTAACGATTGGCTCGAAAAACCCTCAGACCTTCATGTCTTTCAAAACCCTTGCCTTGAACTACGCTCGACCTGATTCCCGCTAGGGGAAACGTAGGCAACCGCATCGGTTTGGTCATCCCACCTACCTAACAATAACCCAGCTTTCTTCAAGCCTTGCCTTGAACTACGCTCGACCTGATTCCCGCTCGGGGATACGTAGGCAACTGCAACGGTTCTGTCGTCCCACCTACCTAAAAATCACCCCCCTTCTTTCAAGGTCCTAGCCCGAACTACGTTGGACCTGATCCCCGCTCGGGGGTACATAGGTATACTTTCAAAAAGAAAAGAAGGATGGCTCGCTACGTCAAAAATCTGAAAGGACGACTAGGCAAAATTTAGGGCTAAATCCAAAGTGAGCAATAACAAAAGAGAGAAAAGAGCTCGCTAGGTCACCTCACTAGTGCCTAGGCAAAAGTTATGAGCATCTGCGAGATTAAAGTCGCGGTCCTTGCCTCAAGCCCAAAAATCACCTTCCACACTAGGGGCAAACTTTGGCTACCCGCCTCGTTTGCCTAAATTTTACTATCAACCCTTCATACAAGGGGCAAACTTTGGTCACCTACCGCATTTGCCCAAAGCCTTCAATAAACCATTATCCAAACTAGGGGCAAACTTCGGTCACCCACCTCGTTTGCCTATGAATTCCACTTCCTATACCTCAAAATAGGGGCAAACTCTGTTTGCCTAACACGAGCCCTTCATACCAAGGGCAAGTTTTCAAGTCACTAACTTGTTTTGAAATTTTTTGAAATAGAGTATCTTTTGTTCTAAAAGCTAAAGCACTAATTCCACGCACTTCTTGGGAGAAGTAGAGAATTGATTAGATTAATAGGGAAGAATTTTCAAAAACCAAATTTATCAGCAAAGTGCTATCATATTAAGATGAGGAGTGAACATAAAAGATGAGCGGTACATCGCTTATGACAAAGACACATTGAATTATGCTAATTTGGGCACTTCGTGTCATTACTTCTGTCAAGTCAATCCTTGTTTGGTTGAGTCAGTAATAATCTGATCAAAACTGTATCAGAGTTCAATGTTCATACAACCCAATCCAACTTTCCTCGTCAACATTTTTCTTGTGAAGTCTATTTGTCTTAATGGTCTCAAATGTGTAGGTTTAAAGTGATTCCCAAATTGTAAAACTTGTGGATACAAGCAGAAGTTCTGAACACCATTATTGCACTTGTCAAGGCTGCAACATGATATGAGTCCCAAGAACCTTGACCATTGGTGATAACCCCAATCACAGTCACTTGTCTTCATAAATCAGTTCATAAGATACACTGGCTATCTTCTACCAGCTCCTCAGTAACCAAGCCAAAATTGTGTCACGAATGTTCTTCATCCCCATTTGAATTACTCTATTCACAATGCAACCATTCTTTTCCCAGCCAAATCTTCTCATTCCCAAGAGAGCTAGTTCATCTCTAGAAGAGTGTCCTGAACAAATATGGTGTATCTCAGTCAAGACTACATCCTTTCCTCAGAAGAAAGAGTTGTTCATCCCCAGCAGATTCAATTTAATCCCTAGCAGGCATATCAATTCATTAGTTCTTTTTATCACAGTTAGTCCAACCGTTGGTCCAATCCATGATAGTCACAGTAGTTCACTGTCAACTCATCATCTCGATTCGTACATCATCAGTCCAATCCATGACAGTCATAGTAGTTCACTGTCGACTCATCATCTCGATTCCTACATCATCAGTCCAATCCATGACAGTCACAGTAGTTCACTGTCGACTCGCCATCTCGATTTGTAATCATCAGTTCAATCCATGACAGTCACAGTAGTTCACTGTCGACTCGTCATCTCAATTCGTACATCATCAGTTCAATCCATGGCAGTTACAGTAGTTCACTGTCAACATGTCATCCCGATTAGTACATCGTCAGTTCTTTTAATCAAGGTTAGTCCAACCATTGATCCAATCCATGATAGTAACAGTAGTTCACTATCAACTCATCATATCGATCCGCACATCATCGGTTCAATCCATGACAGTCACAATAGTTCACTGTCGACTCGTCATCTCGATTAGTACATCGTCAGTTCAATCCATGACAGTCACAGTAGTTCACTATCGACTTGCCACCTCAATTAGTACACCGTCAGTTCTTCTAATCACGGTTAGTCCAGCCATTGGTCCAACCCATGAAAGTAGCAGTAGTTCACTGTTTACTAGTCATCTCGATTCGTGCATCGTGAATTCATATATCATCATTAGTTTACCATCATTCTAAATATGTCATGATCATCATTCTCATTCTAAATCTTGGGCTTCCATGTCCATTAAAGGGGCTTCCGTGTCCATCGCTTGCCATCTCGGGCTTTCATGTCCATCATTTAACATCTTAGGGCTTCTGTGTCCGTCTCCTAATTTCCAGGGCTTCCAGGTCCGTCGGTTATTTATCAAGCTTCATCTCTGATTAATGTCCTCTGGGACCCCACGTTCGATTATATTTGTTTGCGAAGCACACTTCCCGTAATTTAAGAAGTTTGCCCAAGACCCAGAGTCTTCAACACCTTGGTATCCTTATCAGGATCAACCACTGCATTAGATTCAACATTACCACAACATAAGTCCACTCGGGGTGGCACACACCCCACAACACTAGCTCATGCTAGGATCAGAACACTAAACATGATAGGACTCAGAACACAATTCATATGACATCCATGCATTACATATCACTCTTATAGCATAGCATCTGCCTGATTGTTATGTATGTGCATGTGTGATTTATTCCTTTGTGCCCCGAACTATGTCCTGGTCTGATTCCCCTTGGGATACGTAGGCAACTCACGCAGAGTGCGACCAGTACTAGCCTCAGCATCATTACACCTTTTGCAACGCTTTTTATCCTAAATCTATAGCCTCCAAAAGACTTGTCTCTTCAAAGCTTTGGCACTCGCTTGCGACATGCGTTGCCCCGCAAGTTCATGCCAAAGAGGAACAAACTGTAGACACCCCATTTTTTTGGCTATTAGATTTAGGAGACCCATAGCTTGGTGGTTCACAATGATTAAAAAAGACTCAAAAGGACTCCTGGAAGTTAGTTCTATTTCTCAAAATGCTCAGAATGACCAAAATGCTGCTGAAAGCCCGAAAACTCCCAGATTTGGACCAAAAGTTCTGGAAACATGCTATATCATAAGAAAAGTAAAAAAATGAGTTTTTAAGTAAAATCAGATGAAATCGTCAGCTCCCAGAGACCCTCGGAAGCCCCGAAAGTTCCCAGAAAGTTGTTGTTGACCAGTTTAACCTAGGATAGACCGATTTGACAAGGGTTTGACCAAAATCATCCGAATTTGCCAAAAAATTCCAAGATCATTCTAGATCATGTGAAAAGTACTAAAACGAGTTTTAAAAGAAAATCGGACGAAAACGTCAGCTCTTGGGAGCTCCTAGAGGTTCCCAGAACTTTTTGAAGATCCCAGGTTTAATCGATTTAACCTAAAAGTTTACTTCAAAACTGGAGCACCATAACAATATTCAAACATTTTTCATGGATTCTAGAGGTCAATCTCTTTCCAACGGTATGTCGCACATAATTTCTGGATTTAAAACGGATTTATTATGAATTTCCGAAGGTGAAAAAGGCGAGCAAATTGGTTTTTATCACGAATACAGTAAAACTTTTCAAAGTGACCTAACTCCAAAACATTTTATATAGAAAGTAGACTCCGATACCTTTCCAACGGTATATCACAAGCTTAATTTTGGAGTTCGTACGCATTTTCTGTGAATTTCGGACAAAATAGGGCCTTTTCGCGAATATCGGAACCTCTGGGGGCCTAAATACAGATTTATGGGTATCTGAGGAGCAGTGCCGTGGCGGCATTGGGCCACCGCCGCAACGGCACATGGCCAGTGCTGCAGCGGCACTCAAACCTCGCAGAGTCCATTTTTATAATTTATTTGGGGGTCCAATTTGATTAATTAAAAACCAAAACGATGTAATTTTATGTTCACAGATGATTGGGACCAATGGGAGCACTTTCTAAATCCCAAAATCGCCCCAAATTGGCCTATATAAATCTCCCATTACTCTTCATTTGGGGGGGCAAGTTCAAAGTCCATAGAAGTTGTATAAAGAACGAGAGATAGAGATAGGTTTAGAAGAATGAAAGGGAGCTTCTCCCATTGATTTTCTATAAGAATGTGAGTTTTAATCTTGTTTTCTTCCATTACCTCTCTTATACTTCACATTCCAAATGCCCTCAATCACCATTCTTGAGCATTCTTGAGTTAGGAAGCTACTTCCATGTCCAAATGTCAATATCTATGAGTGAAGCACCAAGCTACAAGTCTAATATCACATTGATTATCATCTATTGATTGCTATTTACTTGCTTGTTTATATATATGTTCATCTCTTCTTACCTCATTTCTTTTTATTTTTCTTTATTTACTCCCTTGTTCTTCATCATCTAAATGATGACATGAAGTTTGAGGTGAGTGAATCCTTATGGATAGTAGCTCTTGACCTTAAAAACATGTTTAATAGATGATGATTATAAGTTCAATACCTCCAAGGTATCCTTGAAGTTGTGTTCAAAATAAAAATGAAGCTCTCCAATAATATTGGGAGTTCTTGATGGTGACTTTGATGTTGATATTTCAAGAGGTCATAATCTCTATTTGATGTTAAAAATATACTTTCAAAACCTCTATTTCAAAACCCCTCTCAAACCCTTTCATTTTGATCTCAAGAAAGAAAACTCAAGTTTTTTCCAAAATCTTTAAAATAGTGAGTCAAAACAGTGAATGATCTGAGCTCAAAGATTTCTCTAGAACTCAATACTCAATGTATGGATGTAAGACCACTTGAAAAGTCTTCCTAACTCATTAAATAACACCCATGATTTTTGGTTTGACTTGGAAATACTTGGAAGGATTCCATTTTGGTCCAAACATTCTCTCCAGATATTCTGCCTTTACTGTCACAGCAGCTTGGTCGACTTTCAACTTATTTTACAACAAAAACTTTCCAAAAGGAGTGCTCCCAAACTATTTTTCCCTTAAACGTCAATATCTTAGGGAAGGTTTTGTATAAAATGGGCCTCTAGATCATTTGTTTTCAGTTTCTAAAATTTTGTGACATTTCAGTCGACAGTACGAACTCTGTTTCTAAGTAACCTCTATTGTTCATATGATTTCTCTCAATCTGTAATAGTTGTTAAAGATTGGATTTGTGCGCTGTGTTCTAGACACACAATAGGGAAGATCTTTTATAAAAAATCATGCATTGAAAAAAATTCCTAACCCTTCTTTTCAATTTCCAAAAGATCATGTTACTGTTCTGTCCACTATTCACAGCAAGCATACTCTTACTTCCATCATTTGATTTAATGCTTACATGCACTCAAAATTAGCTCATGTCTTAGGAAGTAGTTCATACTACATTTGTATATATCACATGATGATTTCCTTCATTCATTCATACACATTCTAGACTTCTAAGTCATTCTAGGAATCCATGAACACAAAACACACTACAACCTTGGCACATTCTAGATACATACATTGCATCCATGCAAAGATTTGGGGCTTTTGTGACTCCTAATCTAAGAAGATTATAAGGAATGAACTTGATCATACATTCATGTTTCCCCTCAATCAAATGGTCCTTTCTCATCCATCCCGGGGATTGAGAGGTTTTCTTTTCTCAAAGATTAGCATGCATCATTCTAGCTTGCTAAGCATACTTTGATCCTTTTTGATTTATTTGTTTCAAGAACAATTCATGTCTCCTTTAAATTAGGAAAACTTAATTACTTGATATGTGATTAGTCAATTTTTCCTAGGTTTATTTGTGTGATCTTTCATTTTTGCATCGTGTGATATTTGGCTTAGATCTTATGAATGATATCTTATCTTTTGATCTTCCATTTCAAGATTCTTATGTGATGTAATATACCTATCATAGTATTAATTGTCAAACCAAACATAGTAAAAGATGATTATTTGGATGCTAATTGAGGCTCGTCAAGAGATGGGGCGAGTTGAGGGTGTTTTAGTCGTGACAAAGGCTCCTTCCTTTCCCGTACCAAAACCCCAAAACAAGTTCTTTGGTTATGAAGGGCCGGTGCCCTTTATCCGTTTGAGTTAGTCAAATTAGGTTTCTTGGTTCCTTAAAGACCAAGTGGTGACTCTGTATTTGTTTTCAACAGACCTTTTCTTTTCCTTTCAAAACGATTTTAAACAAACAAGAAGTAGAATTTCGCGTGTCCACGGGGAGTTATGAAGAATTAATTTTGTTAGATGAGAAGAGATTGGCGGCAATAAACCACACTCGGGGATATCAAAAGAGGATAGCTCGTGCTTTCAACAAAAAGGTTTACCCAAGGAAGCTTGCTGAGGGTGACCTGGTCCTCAAAGAGCTTAAAGCGTCCGTTTATGACCCTAGAGAAAAATTTAAACCCAACTGGGTCGGACCATATATCATTAAGACGCTTCTCTCCGAAGGGGCTGCCTATCTTATGGACCTAGATAGGGTTGAATTTAAACAGCCAATTAACCTTGATCACCTCAAGAAATATTTTGCTTGAAACACTTAACCTGATTCCCGCTAGGGGATACGTAGGCAACTTGCTCAGTTCGGTCATAAAAATCATACCGAAAAGGCACTCTCCTTCTAAGCCTTGATTGAACTACTACAGACCTAATACCCATTTGGGGATAAGTAGGCAGGCTCATAAGGCCCTCGGTCCAAAAAAAACCCAACTCTTGATAAAAACCCATTGTCTTGAGTTTCCCTATACCAAACTAGGGGCAAATTTGCATTTACCCAAAACTAAAATCAGAACGCCTAGACTAGGGGTAAACTTCGTTTGCTAATCCGTAGAACCTAGATAATATTTAAACCCTTCTCCGGATCTACTAGCTATCAAAATATGGATTGTGCAAAAGCAAATGAGGATTCATGGTATAGAATGACTAAATCACTAAAGCAAGACTCAAAGCAAAGTAATAAAAGCTAAAAGAAACATCTTTAAAGAGAATTTTCATAACCTGAAAAGATTGGAAAAGTGCGAACTTTGATTCAACGTGTTTTAGAACATTTTCTAAATATAAGGAAAAGTCTCTTGAAAAAAGAAAAGTGCATCACAAAAAAAATGCAGAAAGAGTAAGCAGGGTTTGTCAAAGCTTTTTGAAATTGAAACTTTATCACTTCCTTATGTATGCTTAGTCATAAAAGCTACATCCCAATCAAGGTTTGAATCTTGAGAAAGTACTCAGCAATAGGAACAATCGAAGCAAGAACCCTCCGGAAAGGAGCCGACACTCTATCGTGCCAAACCTCGGTGAAAAGTCTCATGGTAGAGGGGTGTAAGGCAGAACTCCTCAAGAAATTTACAATAGTAAGATCTGGAACATCCTGAAGGAACCTGAACTGGCGAACCACCCGGCCTAGGACATAAAAAGTAGTAGCATGCAAGACTAGTAACCAAACCCCAGGACGTCCAGGGAGCAGTACAGTAACGGAACAGCAAGTCCATCGTGGGCAGACCTAGCGGATATCCTCGTAATAAAAGCTCTGAAGCCAAGCGAGCTAGCCGTCAATTGTATGAGATGGGTAATAGACGTCTAGACGATCATAAGGGAGCTGCCTCCTGAGGTGAGAAGGGTGAATGAATAGACCTAGACACTCAAAAAGCCAAACCTGAAGAACATGGGGAGCCCCATGCGAAAGCATGGCCCCATTAGCATGAGCATGGTCAAGCCCAGTAGAGACTCCCAAGGACTAACATTACTGCGCTCCTCATCTCTCAGAGATTGCAAGCAATGGGGATAAGAATGTCGGCAAAAGACTGAAATAAGAAGTGAGAAAGCATAGCTATGGAAAGGGCATTGCGCCTAGTGATCTGATATCCTCCGTCGTCCGAATCCCTAACGGGAGCATAGACGGAAGAGAGAGGATCAAAATCAATGTGCAAGTCATAAACAAAAGAGCTGGCAGCACCATGGAAAATATGAAGAAGAGTCGCTAGATCTTGGATGTACCATGCCTCTATTTAGGGAATAATCAAATCTGTAAAAGGATTGGTATAGAGAATGGCGCTAAATTCTTCAAAAAGTGGACAAACCTCCTTATGGCTAAACCGAAAGACATGAAAAGAGGAATCCCAACATCCAATAGCGGCTCAGAGTAAGTCCTCGTCGAGAGCCATATGGCGGAAAGCAAAGAGGTCTATCAATATGTGGGACTCAAAGTTGAGCCGATCGATACCAGAAAGAGAATCCATCTATGGAAAAAGAATGTCAGAATTAATAGGAGCCATGAGGGATGAGAATGAATAAAGGATGAAGAACCAAGTGATAAGGAGGAAAAGAAGCCTTGGAAATTTCAAATAAGCACAAAATGAGCAAAAGGGCACCTTATATAAGAAAAAGTGGACTTACTGGCACTCGATAAAAAGTGACGACACTCACTGAGTGCTGGCAGGCAGTTATTGAGTGCCTAGCAGCATTTAGTGAGTGCCAGTCAGCCTCATTGTGTGTCGTCGAGAGTTAAATTAGTTCAAGGTGCAATTTGTAGGTTTAATCAGCCCCAAAACGTGCATAAAAACTAACCAAGATTCAATCATTTAAGCATTCAAGCACTGATTCTTTTGCACCATTCATCAATAAGTAACTAAGCATTCACATTTTTTGAGTTAGCCAGGTAAATAGATCTGATACTGAGGTTGTGATCTACCATAAGCATAAAGGAAAAGTTCAAAATTGGCTCACAAGCCGCTATGCATTAATACTATATGTCTGCCTAAATAAAATCCATAAAAAGGGGTTTAAAAGCTTCGTCCTCGTAGGGACGTTATGAGGAAAAAAGGGAGATGGATCATCTTCGTCGGCGACGAAGGTTACTCCTGGGCTCCTGTGGGGTTGCCTGGCTTCCTCCAGCTCCGCTATCACCACCATCGCCGCCATCGCCTCCATCACCACCTTGGCCACTGCCCCTAGTGCCTCCATGAGGACCGCCTCCTTGACCCATTTGGAACTCTTGTAATTGCCACCTCATAGCATTGAGTTCCTCTTCCTGCATAAAAAGAAATAACAAAAAGAGAGGAAATAAAATTCTTTTGAAGTTTTTCATTTAGTTGGGTAACATGTAAATTCTTTTAAGATTCTTTGATTTAAAGTTTGTAAAAATAAAATTCTTTGCCTCTGGTTCAAGTTTGTGAAATAGATATTCTTTTGAGTCTTCGAACTTACTTTGTGAAGTTGAAATAAGATAATTAGTAAGGATGAAATTCTTCTAAAATACTCGAATTCATTCTCATAAAAAATAAACAGACACTTTCTAAGTGTTGGATACAGTCTCATGGAAAATAAGTGCAGCCAAAGAAATGTACCAAAGCTCTGACCTGAAGCTCTGCATTAGCCCTCGCTCCGTCGGCCTAAATAAATAAAAAAGAAGAGGGGGGGAGTGAATTCAAGTATCAGTGTTGAAGCATTTGAATAAGCAAAAGGTATAAGAGGATATGAATAAATAAAAAGGCAGTGTCAAAGCTTACCCTCCACTCACGACCATGGATCCAATGTTGAACTGTGTGAGCATACGACAGTCCCTCCTCAATATAGTCTCTCGGGACTGTATCATATTAGAAAGGGATAATTGGCACACCCTGAGTATATGGGGTTAGCTGGTACTGGGACTCTTGACCCATGTAAACCGTGGGAACATTCCAGTTCCATTGTGGGAGAGCTGGAGGATCAGCTGCTCCAGGAACGGGCTGCACAAGAAAAAATTTTAGTCATAGAAAGCATCATTATGAAATTAAGCCTTTGAAAGCATAAAAGGGGAGGGTAAGTCAAGTACCTGAGTGACGTCCATAAGGGGAAAGTTATGCATAAGAGAGTTCAGTCGGTAAGTTGCATAGCCGTCTGGGCAATCCAAATGATTTGCAATATTCTCCCCACCTAGAGCAGCTACCAAATCCTCATGGTCCAGGGTCTCCGTGCTCCTCATAGTAGAAAAGGGAGCCCTCGGCACATAAAAGGCAGGGGCAGCAAGGGGCTGCCTAGTCACCCTCTCCCCAAGATACCATTCCCGACATGCATCCCCAACCATCAATATCCTCATAATGGAAAAGCCTAAAGCAGTTTAGAGCTCTGCACCAGCTTCTGGGAGGGCCTCTGCCCAAGGATTTCACACCACATGCACATCCCACAGGTTGGTGAGAAAATTTTTGTAGCCAACAAAGTCGTGGGCCCCCACTTTCCTACCTGTCGCCTCTTTCCTCCATTTGAGGCCCTGTGGTACAATGGCATCCTCATCTACTCGAGTGCTGGGGGCCCTCATGCGGAGGTACTCGTGGGACCATACCTGTAAAGATAAGCATTAAAAGTTTGAGTTCTAATTTTTGAAATTTAACCAGAAAAGATTTCAAATGAAAAAAAAATAAAAATAAAAAGACTAATGATAGAAGAGGGTTTTACCTCCCAGGCTCTCCAAAACCCGCCTGTAGAGGGGAAGTTACCCCAAGAGACATTGCTCATAAGGCTATAGAGAGTGGCTAATCTTGCCCCTCTCCAGTAATACTGGAGAATGCGATCGATGTCTACCAATGAAGTCAGGTACCCCAAATTAATTTGATCTCCTCTGATACTCATGAGAGAGCAACCCAGCACATACATGATGAAGACCCTGATAATCTGATCGTCGCTAAAATCCTGACTTCTGAAAGTGTTCAAGAACCACTTCGCTGGAATGATAAATTCTCTAGGGTGAGCCCCTACAAGGTCGATAATCTCCTCATGTTGGCTCAGGAGATCGTCATAGTGAGCCACGGGAAGGCCATCAAATGGGATGCTGGTAATCATGGCAAAATCCAGAGGAGTCATGGTCATTTCCCCAAATGGTAGGTGGAAGGTGCTTGTAGGGTCCCACCACCACTTCGCCAGAGCTTGAATCTGGGTCATATCATTTGAGCTTTTCTCCAAAAGCAGCACAAATGGCCCAAAATCACGGTAGTGATCCTATTTTTGATCTCCTCAGAAAGCTCCTCATACTACCTACGACCATGGGCCAACCTCCCATGACCTTTAAGAGTGATCTCTGGCATTTGCAAAAGGACCAAAATAAATGTTAATAAGGATGAAAGAAAAGGAAAAAGGTATAAGGAAAGTAAAGGCAAAGAAAAAAAAAAGTAATTAAACAAAAAAAAAAGAGAAAGCAAAGAAAGAAAAATAATAATAATAATAACAATAATAACGAGGTCCCTAAGTTTTGGTGAACAAGGGATTCTTTCGAGTCCTAGTGACTCTGTAAGTTGTAAATATGAAACTCTTTCGAATCTTACGAACTCCATGATCTTGTAGAGTGTGAAATCCTTTTTAAGTCTTAGTGAGACTATGATTTGTGAATAAAAGATTCTCTTGAGTCCTATCAATTCTGTGATTTTGTAAATGTGAAAATCTTTTGAGTCTTACCGACTAGGTGGTTTTGAAAATATGATATATAATAATAAGAATCATTGGAGTCTTAGTGATTCTTTGGTTTTGAAAAAAAAATGAATAAAAATTCTTTCGAACCCTAGTGATTCCATGTTTTTTTTTTTGCAAAAAAATATATACAATAATTCTTTTTGGAGTCGTAGTAACTCTGTGAGTTCGAAAAATAAAAATCCTTTGAGCCTTGTCAATTTCAATATCTTGAGAGAAAAGAAACAATAAGCTTTTTGGGCCTTAATGGCTTCGATGTTTTGAATAAAAGAAGTTTTGAGTCTTAGCGACTCCATGATTTTAAAAAGTGGAATCTTGAGTCCTAGGGACTCCGTGATCATGAATTTTGAATTCGTTGATAGACATGATTTTTTTATTATTATTAATTCTTGGGCATGGTTTGGCTTGAAAACAATAAGGTCAAACAAAAGTAGGCAAAAACACAATTCTTTTGCACATGATCATAATAATGGGAAATTAATCAAGGGGCATAACGATAGTTTGGGGATACCACAAGTGCACAAAATCAATAACAAATTCATACGTGCATCATGTATCACATTGCATTGCATTCATTATCAAGAGAAGTGTGAGAGTGTACCAATCATTGGAAAGCTCTCGCTGATAGGTGCTCCCCGGGGTCGGTAAGTAAAAATGATGAGTTGTGGCCGGTGGTAGGCTTAAACTTCTTCCTAGAGGGACCATGGGAGCCTAAACCACAAGCCAATCATGTGAATCTGCAAGAAAAGAGAAGAAGGAGATCAATCAAGCAAGAGCATGTCAAAGGATTTGGGGAAAACAAGGAATACAAGAACTAACCATAATTTCAAAGCAAAAATCAAGTAAACAATACGATATCGGCATTGAAAGAGTGAACATACCTTGCTTTTTTTTGTTGATTCTTGAATTAGGAATCAAGAGGGAAGAGGTTTTTTTTAGAGGAGTTCGTAGATGAGAAGAAGATCATGAGAATAAAATAAGAAAATTTTGTTTTTAAAACACTGCCAGTCAAACCGGCAGTCGCTGAAAAGTCACCGGCACTTGGTGAGTGTTGTGCGGCACTTTTGCGAGTGCCGACCGGCACTCACTGAGTGCCATCGAGCATCATTGAGTGCCGCAGCGTGTGACAAGTGGCCCTTTTCCTTCAAAATTTTTATATTTATGATAGGAACCCCCGAATTTTGCTCATATGTCCCTAAAGATTTTCCCTCGCTTCGAAAGAACTCCCAAAATTTGAAAGAAAGGTTCTTAAGCCCTTTTATAAGTTAAAATTGGCCCCCTAATTGTGAGAAATTGTTTAACAGATTTTCAATTCTCGATGAATAAAATTTTGAGCTTAACTGACTCCTGATTTTTTAATAGAATTGGAATCTAATTAACTCTGAATTTTGAAAAAGATTTGACGTGGAATCTAATTAACTCCCTGATCCGCACTTTGAAAAAGATGTGAAGTCGAGTTTGATTGATTTCCCGATTTTGGAAAGTTTGAGTAAGAGTTTGATTAACTCTCTGATTTTGGGAAATTTGATTTGAAATAGAGTTTGATTGACTCCTAATTTGAAAGTTGATTTGAAAGTAACCGTGAAAGATCCCTGAAATTTAGGAATCTCTTATTTCACTCTGAAAGTATGAATAGAATTATATGTGCTAATCCTCGATGATTTAAGCTAGGATGCAACGAGTTTATATTTTCATTTCTTGCATTAAATCTACCTGATTTGACTATGAAGTGTAAGGCGCATCTCAGTTGATCAGATGATCTTTTTGGAAAATTATGGAGTGTAAGGCGCAAGGCGCATCTCAATCTTTCAACATCCTACCTGATTCGACAATGGAGTATAAGGCGCAAGGCGCATCTCAGTCGATTAGATGATCTTTTTGGAAGATTATGGAGTGTAAGGCGCTAGGCGCATCTCAATCTTTCAATGTGCTACCTAATTCGACTATGGAGAGTAAGGCGTAAAGCATCTCAGTCAATCAGAAGATCTTTTTTGGAAGATTATGGAGTGTAAGCACAAGGCGCATCTCAATCTTTCAACGTTCTACCTGATTTGACTATGGAGAGTAAGGCGTGAAGCATCTCAGTCGATCAGATGAACTTTTTAGAAGCTTATGGAGTGTAAGGCGCAAGGCGCATCTCAATCTTTCAACGTGCTACCTAATTCGACTATGGAGTATAAGGCGCGAGGCGCATCTGAGTTGATCAAATGATCTTTTTGGAAGATTATGGAGTGTAAAGCGCAAGGCGCATCTCAATCTTTCAACGTGCTACCTGATTCGACTATGGAGTATAAGGTGCAAGGCATATCTCATTCGGTCAGACGATTCTTGCGAGGCACCCGAGTATAAGGCGCAAGGCGTATCTCGGTCAATCAAACAATTCCCAAAATACCTGTGAAGTGCATATGTATCAATCATGATAGGACAATATCATAATAGGAAAATTTGAGGTGTGAGATGCATTTTCGATGATAGGAAGACCAGCATGACTCTGGATCATCACGTTTGAGAGCATAGGACATAATTTTGTTTGAGCATGTGCATCACGATAAGATAGGAGCATTCATCCGTGTGATTATTCGCATTTGTGTGCATGGCCCCTTGCCCGAACTACGTCCTGGTCTGATTCCCATTGGGATACGAAGGCAGCTCACCATTGAACTCGACCAGCACCAACCTCTTTGCGCCTGTGTTTGCAACGCATTTTGTTTTTACCAGAATTCAACAGTTCGGTCAAAGGCTTGACTTCACACAAGCTTCGACATTCACTTGTGATATGCGTTGCTTTACAAGCTCTGCCAAAGAGGGGCAAACTGTAGACACCCCAATTTTGACTAACCGTCGAATTCAGGGGATGGTTACCTCTGTAGACCAATGACAACAATCACCGGCGAAATTTGAAAGTTTTCCAAAAGATTCAAGTCCTCCAGAAGAATTGTTCAAATAAAATTTTCAATTTGAGAGAAAGAAAGAGGAAATTGGGTATTCGGGAAGACCCGGGTATCAAAGTACATGTGGTAAAGATGGCCTGGAAATTAATTTCAAAATTAAATCTATATGTATAAGAATTTTGAATTTTGAGAGAAAAAGAAAGGAGAAAAGAAAAAAAAAAGAAGGAAATATGCATATACGTATAATCTATTAAGTATGTAAAGTATATACTAGTAATACTAGTATATTAGTATAAGATTCCTAAAGTATATTATTATAATAGTAAGTATATGTGGTGAAAATAAAAAAAATAAAATTAAAAATAAAAAAGAAGAAAGAGAAGAGAAAAAAGAGAGGGGATTCATTTAGCTGCAGCACGCGATAAAGCCGGAGAGTGCCGCGCCGACACTCACTGAGTGTCAGTCGGCATTCGGTGAGTTTCGGAACGGCACTCGGCGAGTGCCGCATGCTATAACAGTTTGTTTGTTTTACATGTTCTAGAAGAAATTTTTGCACATGGGCTTTCATCCGAAGTTACCTAATTAACCCCTTGGAAGAGATAAGTAGGTCTTTATCTTCATTAGAGGGGACTTTTCAAAATCATCTTTCATATATACAAGGGATATATATATATATATATATAATAGAGAGGATAGAGAGAGAATGCAAGAAACTTTTGAAGAAACTATTTGAAGAATTTGAAGAAGGAATTGTGGAATTGGGAAGATCTTCAAGAAACAGCCAAGAATTCCCTGAGGTTATAAGAGGTAACCTTCTAATTCTATATAGGATTAAGTAAATTCAATCACAAATTCATTGGTCGAGGAACTTTACACATTTTCAAAACCTCTCTTCTTGCCTCATTTCATCACACACCACATAGAATTTGTGATTGAATTTTCATGTGTTGATTTCATTGATTTGGATCTATATATAGCCGTGGGTTTAAAGATAAATAAGTTGTAAAAGCATTCTTACTTGGATTTTATCCAAACCATGACTTTACTTCTTTTTATCTCTATTTTCTCTTTGAAATCCTTGAGATCCTCAATATCTCATTGGATCCTCTTTAGTTAGATCCTTTAGTCTCCTATGATCTTATGATTTATATAGGTATTAATAGGGGTCATGGTTATATCCATGTGATTTTGTTGGGTTTAAGTCTTCATTCATGACTTGAGTCCTTCTAATTGAATCTTATAAGAGTTATTTCTATATTCTATGAGGTTCGTGTGGGTCTTACTTAGTCTCCAAGGATTATTAATTTGAGAGGAGAAATGATAAAATGAACTTATACCCCTCAAGGACCACGTACTTGGGGGAGGAACTAGGTGTTGTTTAAGTTTGTTCAAAGTCATGAACACTAATCCACAAATGGTGCAGTGAACTCATGAACTCACTGAGATCGAGGATTTTTAATTAAATCATGGTCCATGAGAATTGAGTGAGACCAATTTGAAAATGTTCATAATTCATATATGTATCATTAGGATCTTTGCCTTGATAAAATTCTATGTGTAGAGTGGTTAGACTTCATAGTTTGTGAGTATGTTGCTCTCTGTCCAAAATTTCAGAACAGAAAGTTCGTTTTGAAATGAGTAAATCCGAGCATTAATCAAGTTTTCTTGACCTCAAATAAATTGTTTTAGGTAGTTCAGTGTGTTAATAAGATGCTCTAAAAAGATCAAGGTGTTTCTGATTGTTTTACAATTTTTAGAAAATCATACAAAAACTCTTGACAGAGAGTTGAAAGTTTTTGAGTGATGTCTGGTTATGACCCTAGTCCCAAAGATTCAACCATTGGATTTTTTATTTTCTTTTTGGGTTAGAAACTAGACTCATAGGGGCATAACATACTCAAAAACCATCGAGATCCAACCGTTGAAAATATTTTATTTCTATTTTTGAAATCCTACTCTGCTCTCTGTAATTTTTATAATTCTGTCACTGCTTTGATAAAACTTGAATAACTCTAATCTAATGGACTCCTAATGTCCTAAGATTCAAACCATGTCTTAAATAATGTCAATTAAGCTGAGATCCAAAGGCTAAATGATCCAAATCAATGAGTAAGTTCACGTCTCATTCTTGGTCATGTCCATGCAGTCATTCATGTATGTTGATGGTTATGATTAGAACTAGTGCTTGGATGGAATTGTATTTAGTTAAACCTAATTGACCATAATCTCAGGTTCCTTGTGATCAGGTTGGGATTATAGCATCCCTATATGGACATTACATTGGCTCCTTGTTAAGACTTATATATCTATAGAGGTGCTATGGTTCCAACTAATTAAAAGGAATTCATAGTTTTGTCAATCCCTCCTCTACTTGATGGATTTATGTTAGAAGTTTAGGATTCATTATTTGATATCATATCTTGTTTGAAGCATGTGGACTATTCTTTGTTTTGTAGAGCTATTGAGGTACGATTTCTCAACCTCTCTATTTCATTTTATTCTTTGATTTTAATTGATTTTTGACTTCATGTGCGACACTTTAGAATTAGGTCTTGCCTTATGTGTATCAATGTGATTAGAGACCATTTTCTTAGGATTTCTATTTTGTGTGCATTGCACATGTCCAATTTTGTGGCTGGATCCAGGGTATGTTCCCTAGTTCCTTTATGCATATCATGTTGCTTGCTAATTGAACTATATGGTTTTGGATGTCATTTTATCATTATCAATTTTACTCCTTTTTCAACATGCTTGTGTAATGTATATTTATATATGTATTAGTTGACATGGTTAGATTAATAATCCAATTAAAAGGATGTTGAGTAGAGGCCTATCATGAGATAGGATGAGAGGGGGTGTTTTAGTCCGCCGGGCTCCTTCCCCTCTCATTCCATAATCCCCGGATCTAGTTTATCTTTGGTTTCGCAAAAGATCGGTTTGCCTTTAAAATGGTTTTTTAATTTTCCTTTTAAAAAATTAAGTGGCGACTCATCTTTGAATTTGAAATTTGAAAAATTGTTTTGAAATTAAAAGTGGGCCCAAATGCCGGTATCCACAACCGTTATGCAGTTCTACAGGATCCAGTCGACTATATCGAAGGTTCGGTCGACTGGAAAGTTTATACCAGAGAATAGACATTCTGTGTGAAATCCAGTGTACTGAACAAAACCTCCGGTCGATTGGACATGAAATTTTCCAGTCGACTTAATTTCCTATTTTTTTCGCAGATTGACACCTCTTAACTAAAATGGCCATAACTCCATCTACAATACACGTATTTGCGATTCATTTGATGATTCGAAAACTAGATTCAAATACCTTTCCAACCATATAAATCTCAACATCTAATTCCCTACTAGTTAGATCAGGTTTGCCTTTAAAATTAACCAATCTACAAAGGGTAATTGATTTTAACTTAGCCACTTGAAAACTTTTGTGAAATGAATTTAATTAAGTGGTGTAAGTATGTTTAGGTCCTTGAAAGTATTTTAAAGTGTGAGAGCAAGGATCCGAAAGTGCAACTAATGTTACTTGAGCCCCTATGAGTGATTGATCAAAATGCTTACAAATAAATCCTAATCTTCAACCAAGGATAAAAAAATCTGCAAGTCTTCAAGCTTGATCCTTGTTGAGCTCAATCAATCTTGGGCTTCACCATATGCTATCTCATGAAATCAAACAAGGTTAGAACATTTAAATGCATAAATTAAGATATTAGCACAATGAAAATAACTTGATAATAGTTTAGAATAGAACAATTAGAAACATGCTATTATCAATGGATTTGTCATGATCAAAACAAACATAAATAATGCCTTTAAGGAATTCAAGACTAATAACGTAGACTCGGAAAAATTCATATTTAACAAAATAGGAGTTGCCAGGATTCAAAGAATTTATAGTTTACAAAAATGGGAGTCGCCAGGACTCAAAGAATTCATAGTTTACAAAAAGTGAATCACGTGAACCCAAAGAATTTATATTTTACATAATGGGAGTCTCCATGACTCAAAGAATTTATAGTTTACAAAAATGGATGTTGCCAGGACTCAAAGAATTCATAGTTTCAAAAAAAGGAGTCACGCGGACCCAAAGAATTTATATTTTACAAAATGGGAGTCACGCGGATTCAAAGTATTCATAGTTTATTGATTGAGTATGAACATACTTTAATGTGTACATGTAGGAGGAGGAGATCGCATCCCTGAGGAGACAAACGCAAGAGTTGTAGATGGGACTTGGTGGAAGAGGCTATGATGGAGCTGCAAGTGGTAGTGGGCAAGGTGGTGGTGATGGCCGTGATGGAGGTGCTAGGGGTAGTCAGATGGCTTTGTAGATGCCTCAGTGTAACACATGCATTTTCTCTCTATATTTCTTGAGTTTTTGTATTTCTCTTTGTAATTATATATATAAGATCCATTTTCTTTATTCCTTATTGGTCATAATGATGCATGTACGTTTGGGTGTATGTTTGGACTCTTGGGGAAACATTCCTTTAAAAAGCAACCCCAACTGCTTAAGATCCCCGAGCGCTCGAGCCACACAAGCGCTTGAGCTCTTAAAAGGGTAAAATGTTAGTTTAATCCTTGGGACTCAAAAGTCTATATATATCAGTCACTCCCTTCATTTTCTACGCTTATAAACCAGAGAGACTGTTCTTGAGAAAGAGAGATGTAGTCCAGAAGTTGACATACATACCTTCATTTCAACATGCATTCACATATTTTGTTGCTGGGAGTTCAAGAAAACCAAGAGATGAAGTCCAAAAGTTGACCTCTTTCATGATCAAGTTGGAGATTTAAGCTCTATAGCTCATTATATCAAGCTTTTTCAACATCCATTTATATTTTCACCATCTATCATCATCTAAGCATTTGTGAGTATAGTTTCTCACTTAGATGCCTATAAAAATGGTCTTTGCTTGATACTATGTCCATACATGTGATTCATTTGTAGTTAAAGTTATTGCATGTGAAGACAAACTCATGATCAAACTCTTTTTCATAGTTTTAGTGATTTTGATCATCATCCAATCACACCCTAAGGCATTGTGGACATGGATCCTCACCTAGATGCCTTAAGACATATTTATTACATGTTTTGTTACTTGCATGTGTCTTAGAAACAAAACTTTGAACTTGAATGTGTAGCTAAAATAGGAATCTATTTACTGCTTAAACTCGAGCGCTCACGCTTAGTTCGAGAGCTCAAGCACCATGAGTGCTAGAGCGTATCAGTTTTGTTATGTTTCTAGAGATTGTTGTTATATATATATGATGACTTTGTTTTTAGACTTTGCATGTTCACTTGGACACACACACACATATAGTATTCATTGAATTGTTAACCATACATATGTGTTAACTTGAGTATTAGTTTTGAACTGTGATACAACGATGACTTTCGCGATGCGATGGCTCTAATAATGGGAATAATGTACGCGTAACAAGATTGTAACTTATTAATAACTCTATGACTAGTTCACTATGCTATGCATAGTAAACTCTTATACTTCAATTTTCTTAATGTCGATCTGAGTATTTGATTGTGCTTCTTCGATAAATCTATCAAGACATGGGAATCCTATTAGGTGTTGATGTTGGTTTCATGTGTCGAAAATGAGGTTGTTGGATGTATGCGGTTGTCCTATACGTTAGCAATAAAGGGATATGTGATGATTGAAGTTAATGTTGGCTATAAAGTGCGTTAGTATTGGCTATAAAGTGAGTTGTCGACTGTAAAGTAAATTGTCGGCTATAAAGTGAGCTATCGGTTGAAGAGTGAGTTAATGGCTATAATGTGGGTTATCAGCTGCAAGGTGAGTTGCGATATGTATTAAGTCACATATGGTGAGAAGGAAGAGTTTTTTTGTGTTGGAAGGCGTGAGTTAAGTTAGTTGTTGAAGTTTGGTTGGTCCTCCACTCTTAGGTTATAGTGAGGGTATGGGGTATGTACCATAACTAATGTTTGAATAGGTTGATGTTTAATAATCATTGTAAGTCTACTAATGAATAATGAATCTAAGCATTTTTCATGGCTGTTGCCAACGGTACTTTACGAGAACTTATTCTCACTCAACTTGTATTCAAGCTGACAACGTTCTATGCCGCTAGACCTTCCATATCTAGTGATGACATGTTTAGTGGGAGATGCTCAGCCCGAGGGCAACTATGCTATTGGAGGGCTGCAGAGGAAGGTTGCTATGAGGCAGATTTCGTTGGAGAGGATCTTTACAGAAACTGTTATTGTTTTGCCAATTGAATACGACGATTTTAGTCTCCTGCATATCTTTTTTATGTGTAATATTTTTAGATGCTATCGGATATTAGTGACGCTTATTGTCATAAGACTATTTCTTTTAATTCTATTTTTTTTTTTTTTTGTATTGACAGGGTCTGTAATACAATGTTGAATGTATGACTCAATACTGTTTAATATCAGCATGCTGTGTTAGAATTAGATTCATTCCCAATATTTTTATGCTTCTTGTTAATATCTTTTGTCAAGGACAATCAGGAGCATTTTCAACCAGTCGCGTATCCATGGGTCCAAAGGCAAGAAATTTATTTTTTCCCTACTTTGCCAATCCGGGGTGTGACAGGATTTTTGCGGTATCAAAGCACTAGGTTGACAATTGTCCTACACTTCTTGAACATAAGATACCTTGTGCTAAGTATTGACTATAAGTTAGTCTTATTTACAGGTCACAATGTATTTTAAGGTAAATGTGCTAAGGAACGTGCAACAATCCTAGATTGTTTGTCTCAAAAAAATAAGCATATAGCGGAGGCTATTCTAAAGGATTTGTGTCGTTGATGCAAAAGTTGTAATCCTAGCAAAATCTCTAAAGAGAGGGATAGAAAAATGTACACGACACATGGACACTAAGTCACATGCAGAAGAGGCAAGGCTTAACTAAGGAATTGAGTCTGAGTAGTTTGAATATCTACATCAAAACACCACAAAACAACCAAGCATTGCAAAGAACAAAAGAAAATCCAAGCATACAAGTGAAATGCATACAAAAATTAGATAAATGGTCATCAATCAAAATTCCAGATTTGAAGGCCTTACAAAAACCACTCCAAAAGTAGGACTAAATGATGCATCAATTAAATTCCTTTTCCAGATCCTAAGTTCAATGAGTTCGGAAGATATTCCAAGAAGTTGGACCTCCTTTACATAATTGATTTGTGAGTTCTATTCATTTTAAAAGTCTCTATCTAGACTCGTTGACTTCTTTTGCAAAAATCATAACTAAATTCACAAAACACATATGTCGGCTTATCTTATATCAAAAGAAATGTATTTCATTGAAGTTCATAAAACAAATACTTTCATAAATCCAGATTGAATTTAAGTTCTCTGTAAACTGATTTGAATCAGACTTCACTGTTCTGAAATATTAGTAAAAATGATTTCTGTCGAGACTCGCCGACTGATTTTGCAAAACTCATAACTTAATCCACAAAACACCTATAAAGGTCCATTTTATGTAAAAAGAAAGCAATTTCATTGATGTTTTTGGGAAAAATACTTCCATATGCCCAGATTGACCTTAGGGCTCTGAAAACTAAGTTGAATCAGACTCTATTATTTTGAAATTTTGATATCATGTGACAAATGAAAAATATACAAAATGGGCATGCAAAATCACTCAAACATTTTCTTTGAAGTTTTTTTTTATCTTTATTCCAATTATCCTAAAATGGTTTCTAAACCATATTTTAGATTTCATTATCGAGAAAACAAATTATGATCATCATGTACGCATAATTCATTTATAATAGAGATTTGGGAAATTTTGGCATAGTCCTACTTTCTTCACTCTCTCGAAAGATTACCTTAGCTTGATCACCTTGAATTTGTACCAGTGTAATCTTATCAAGCTAAGAATTACTTCCAAGGAAAGAGTGTCGATCGCATCCTCTTTCCACTTTCCAAATTTCAACCATAAATAAATCATGTTCAAGTATATCAACTATCTTTTCGATAATCTTTTGGAAATAAGTGAGATTCATTAAAGCAAATCGGATGAATGTGATTTCATCTTTATTCATCCACGAATTTTGAAGTCAAGCCTCAAGGGTAATAATGAGTTCTAAACCCATTGATAAAGTCAAATTTTCTTTAATGAAAAATTCTTAGTTCATTTATTTTATCTTGTGGCAAAAACATTTTTAGTGAGATGAGAAGTCATTTTAAAAGATAAAAAATCAAGAACAAAGAAGCTTGTTTCCACCCAAAATTGACAAATTTTAACCAAATAATTGTGACCAAATTTGGTCAGACTTTTACGACCAACTACTCTTGAAAGTGAGAACATCCATGGACTTGTGGGATGAAAGAAGTTGAGTGTATCCTAACTTCAAAGTGGGACCCGAGAAGCATAAAGAATTGGAACATTTCTCTAGCTGTTAGCAAGAACAAGATAATGGGCAATGACGTGGCAAGAAGTGGGTGGTAACTTGGACACGTGTCACTTGATGGAATAGGTGGTTATTCTTGAGAAGTTACCCACGTAATGGCTCTGAATGCTTCATCTCTATAAGAATGAAGAGCACCCAAACAAAACTCTCTTTCTCACATTCAACTTTTTTGAAGAAAAGCATGTCAAGCATTTTGTAACTTTTACTTTTAATATCAATAGAATATAGAAAAAATGAATTGTCACATTATTTCTTCACTATAGAACAGTTTATATATACATTACAAGGAGGATTCTAGAAAAGATAAAGAAAGAAGGAAATCAAAATATTCTAAAAAATAATGAAAAATCAATGTGATCCACATTGTACGGAAGCTAATTATCCGGGATAAAAATAACTATATCCAATACTCCCCCTCGAGCTGGTGCGAATATATCCACAAGACCCAGCTTGCTCAACGAAGACTTCAATAAGGACGGTCCAACAGATTTAGTAAGCATATCAGCAGCTTGATCATTTGAGGGAACAAAGTTTGGAACAATAGTACCAGAACGAACTTTTTCCCGAATGAAGTGAATATCCACCTCAATGTGCTTTGTTCGTTCATGAAGAACTAAGTCAGAAGCAAGCATAATTGCAGACTTGTTATCACAGAAGAGTGTAGAAGGCTCACTCATGGGAAAACCCAATTCGGCTAAATGAGAACGAAGCCAAAGTAATTCACAAGTGCCCTGAGCCATAGCACTGTATTCGGCTTTAGCAGAGGACTTAGAGACCACTGCCTGCTTCTTACTTTTCCATGATAAAAGGTGACTGCCATAGAATGTACAGAAACCGAAAGTAGAGCGCCTATCATTTTTAGACCCTGCATAATTTGCATCAGTAAAACAAGAGACCCCAGTCTGTTTTCCTGTTGTATAAAAGAGACCAAGACCAGGGCAAGTTTTGAGATAGCGCAAGATATGGTGGACAGCATCCAAGTGTGTGGTACGAGGAGAGTGCATAAATTGGCTCACGATACTCACTGCAAAAGTGATATCTAGTCTGGTGTTGGTTAGATAGATTAATCTTCCAACTAGACGATGATAAACTGAGGGATCAGGTAACAAATCTCCAGACTCAACAGTTAACTGCAGATTAGGATCCATACGTGTGGATGTAGGATGGCACCCCATCATACCAGTTTCTTCTAAAAGGTCTAGGACATACTTCCTCTGAGTCATTAATATTCCACTACGAGACCGGGCAATTTCAATACCGAGAAAATATTTGAGAGGCCCAAAATCCTTCACTTCAAATGCACGACTGAGATCCTTCTTAACTTGAGTAATTCCCACAGAATCATCCCCAGTAATAATTATGTCATCCATGTAAATAGAAATAACAATACAATGACCATCCATAGAACGACGAATAAAGCATCTATGATCTGAATGACATCTAGTAAAACCAAGCGATATTACCACATCACTGAAGCGGCTAAACCAGGCTCGAGGTGACTGTTTCAGCCCATAAAGAGATTTACGAAGTCGACATACTTTACCAGAATACTCCCCCTCAGCGCGAAAACCAGGTGGAGGATCCATGTAAATAGTTTCCTCAAGATCACCATGAAGAAAAGCATTCTTGACATCCAATTGATGAAGATGCCAAGAATGAGAAGCAGCGAGGGAAATAAGCAAGCGGACCGTAGTAAGCTTAGCCACCGGAGCAAACGTAGCGCTGAAATCTTTCCCTGGAATCTGAGTAAAGCCTTTTACAACAAGGTGGGCCTTATATCTATCAATAGAACCATCCGCGTGATATTTAACCGTAAAAACCACTTGCAGCCAAACGTCTTCTCATCGGATGAAAGAGAAACAAGTTCCCATGTCTTATTCTGCTGAAGGGCATCCATTTCTACTTTCATGGCCTGGGTCCAATTTGGGTTCTGGAGAGCTTCTGACACTGACTAAGGAATAGTGATAGATTCAATATGACTAAGGAAAGCCTGGTAGGAACCTGAAAGATTAGAATAAGAGAGATACTGGGAAATAGGATGGTTAGTGGAACTTGAAAAACCATATCGATTCACAGGGCGAGAAACACGAATGGAACGTCGAAGAGGAGGAATAGGAGATGCATTACTTGACACTAGAGAAGATTCATGCAGCTGAGGTGGAGCACAGGGACCACGAGAATAGTGATGAGCAGGAGATGACGTGACAACCGGAGGAAGTAAGTCATCAGAAGGAGGAGAGCTCTCAAAAATAGGAACAGGACGTGGGAGAGCTTCAACGGTGGTGATTGGAGTGGGTGTTTCCAAAGATTGAGGTGGCCCTGCAAAAAAAGAAGTATCCTCCAAGAAAGTATCCATAGAATGATAAAACCGTCAGGTGGTTGGATCGTATCACCTATACCCTTTGGACATGGGGGAATAACCAAGAAATACACATCGGATAGCTTTATCATCAAGTTTGGTACGTAAAGGACTCCTGTTTTGCACAAAGCAAGTGCAACCAAAAACTCTAGGAATAACAGGAAAAAGTGTACAATCGGGCTATAAGACCTGAAGAGGAGCCTTCCCTTCCAAAACACGACTGGGTGTGCGATTAATAAGATAAACGGCTGTAAGTACTGCTAAATGCCAAAAATATTTAGGGACCTCCATACCACGTAAAAGACACCGAACAACGGACATAATGTGGCGGTTCTTTCGTTCTGCAACACCGTTCTGTTCCGGTGTATAAGTACAAGTGAGTTGCTGGAGGATACCCTGTTTATTAAGTTCTGACCGAAAATCATTAGAGATATACTCACGACCGTTATCAGATCTAAGAATGCGTACCACAGTGTGAAATTGAGTTTTAATCATTTGTAGGAATTGAACAAAGTAAATACCTCTGATTTTTTCTTAAGAATATAAACCCACGTGCACTGTGTATAATTGATCAGCGACGAATAGTTGCCGTTTATAGTCCTAAAAATACGCTTTGTTAGCCCATTTCATGTAATATTAAGTAATTTTTAATAAGTATTCTATATTTTGTAGATTTTGGAGCTTTAATATGAAAATGCACAAAAATCCAATGATTAGTGGCTTTGGAAGTCATTCTGGGCTCAAACGGTGATTCCGGTGAAAGCTGAATGCAGTAGAAGTCTCGGAAAATTGCATTTTTGACAAAGGATACTTTGGATTTGAGAAATTTCTCGAGAGATATAAAATGTAGATCTTTGAGTTACGGACGCGTGGCTTCAAACGGCGAGTCAATCCGAGTTGTGAGCAAAAAGTTATCGCAATTCTACGAAAGTCGCGCAGTGCAGCGAAAAGGACCTCGCGCGAGCGGGTCGCGCGAGCGACCTGTGCAAAAATCAAAAACACGTATTTTGTTAAATTAAAGTGCCCAGCGAAGGTGGTTTGTGCATATGACGTCCAGATTACAAAATATAGCAGTTTTAGTGCGATTTGGCTTAGGAAAGCTTCCTAAATCCTTCCAAACTCTATATAAATCCTATTCTAACTCAAATTTAGTATTACACATCATTACAAAATATTATACACAGCCATATACACATATACTTTCAGCCATTGAAGAGAGAAAAGGAAGGAGAAGAAGAAGAAGACCAAGGATTCCCATGGCCTCCTCCATCAACCTCTTGATGTTCATCAATTCTATGGCCAACTAAACTCTAGATCTAGGGTTTCAATGAAACCCTAGCCAAGTAATAGGGTTTTATTTATGTTTTTATTTTAGTTTTATTATGTATGGATGACAGTCACATGTTTAGAGGATTTTTATAAATAAATCGTACTTCTAGTGATTAAATCATTACTTTCAGAATTTATTCTTGTCTTAGATCTATTTTGACTGTGATGTGCTCAACGATCTATGCTTGCTGTGCTTGTTTAGATTGTTTACATGTGATGGTGCTTTATTGATTTGTGCTATCAAGTATCCGAATAGTCCATGCCTAGGTTAGACGGATTAGATCACAACCCTAGTTTAGTGTGGGATAATTCGTGCTAACCGAAGATGGATTATGTTGGTGCTTGAACCATGATTATTTTTTTTTACGGAGGAATTGGGCTTGTAGCTACAATTCCCCATAATCATCCAACTTAGTAAGCTAAAGTAATTCATAAATATTCCTATTATGAAGCTAGTGGTGGATTTACAATCCTAGGTTCCCTCTAAATATCTTTAAAACAACTTTAATTGCTTTTATAATTTAGATTTACTTTTATTGTTCTTAGTTTTATTAAAATCAAATCAAAATATGTTTTTCTTAATTAATTAGATTTAGGTTTTAAAATTAAAGCGCGGTAGTTAATCAATCTCTGTGGGTTCGACCTTTACTTCCACACTGCAAATCTTTAGAAAAGTAAAGTATACTTTTATATCTTGATTTTGACAACATCAATTTTTGGCGCCGTTGCCGGGGATTGCAAATTACTACCTTTAGTTTTATAATCTTAGTGTAGTTAATTCGTAAATATTAGATTAAGTTTTCTTTTCTTATTTTCCGTTTTTGTTTTTAGTTACTAACTTGTTCTTTTATTTTGTAGTCAATGTTTCCGAGTGGAGCAGCTAATTACATCAAAGGAGCTTACGCAAATAAAAATAAAAATAAAAATTAAATAAATTGCTCTTGTGAAATTCGCTTTAAACCACTGTAAGTCAGGGCGCTGTGACGCACTATTTGCATTAGTTTAGGGTTAATTGCACTGCATTAGCTAGGAAACCCGGGGCGCTGGGCTTGACGCGGTCATTGCATTACAGGATAATATTCATGCATCATAGTAGTTGTGTGCTTGTCGTCTTATTTGCGTGATTGCTATTTGTTTTTTTTTTATTTATTGAGTCAGTTTTTGTTTTTAGTTTCTTTTCTTTCTTTTAGTTTATGTTAGGTACACGTTCAAATAAACCGGAATTACAACCTTTAGACTCTGAACTTGAACGTACATTAAGACTTAATAAGTCTTCAAACTTAACTTCTAGAACAAGGTTTTTAATAGACGACGATTTGACACCAAAACCAACGTCGTTATTTGAATCTGAAATACGTAGTACTCTTCAAAAACTAAAGAAACCACGCTTTAATAACATAGAACCAATTAAAATGGCAGACATTGGAAATAATAACGAAAATAACCAAAATAACAAAGGAGCTAATATGAATAATCCTGATATCCCTCCACCTCCGCCGCTTAAAGATTATTTTATTCCTACGACTTACACGCCACAAACATGTATTGAATTACCGGAGGCGACGGCATCTCACTTTGAGATAAAGTCGTCTACCATCTCGCTACTTCCATCTTTCCATGGCCGTTTAAATGAAGATCCATATAAACACTTAGGAGATTTTCAAGATATATGTTCTACTTTGAAAATCCAAAACTTAACTGATGATGAATTAAAAATGCGGCTCTTTCCATTCTCATTAAAAGACAAAGCTAAATATTGGCTCCAATCTTTGGAGCCAAACACAATTAGAACATGGGAAGACTTACACACCGCATTTTTACAAAAGTTTTTTCCTATTATGCGTACGAATCAGATAAGAAAATCTATAACAAACTTTGTGATGCAAGATGGGGAATCACTCTACGACACGTGGGAAAAATTTAAAGAATTATTACGTTCGTGCCCACATCATCAGGTTCCTAAGTGGCAGTTGGTCCAGGTCTTTTACGAGGGACTTATTCCTTCGGTCCGTAACACCGTCGATGCTGTTTGTGCGGGTACCTTCCTACACAAAAGCGCCGACGAGGCCTGGAAAATTTTTGAAACGTTAAGCGAGAACTCGATGCATCAGACTGTGTCAGTACGTTCTGAGGGATATCTTAATCAACCTAAGAGGGAGGTAAAGTTTGAGTCAAGTCAGTCAATTGAAATAAAAGAACTATCTAACAAACTTGACCGACTTTTAACAATGAACCAAACGACAGCCCCACCCGCTCGTGAAGTTTGTGCATTATGTTCTGATCCTTCACATTCGATACTTGCATGTCCATCGGCAAGTCAATTTCCGGAATTCGTGGAGCAACACATTAATTCTATTCAAAAATACCCACGAAATAATTATAATGCAACTACTAATAATCCGGATGCGCCATGGAGAAACCATCCTAACTTCTCGTGGAAAAATAATACTAATAATCTTAATGAGGCGACTAATTTTTCTAATGCATATCGACCTCAGTTTCAACCTAATCAATACCAACACCCGCCTCCTAATCCGAATCCGTCAAGGGGTAATGCTTTTGAGGAAAAGGTGTTGGCATCCCTTAACACTATTGAAACGCAAGTACAGGCACAAGCACAAATAGTGCACTCACACACACAATCCATTGCGAAGCTTGAATCCCAAATGGGACAACTAGCTACTGTAGTGAGTCGTAGAAATGAGGGAACGTTGCCTAGTCAAACAATTCAAAACCCTAAGGGACAATATGAGGGTAAGGGGTCGAATGAGCAAGTAAACGCCGTATCAACTAGGTTGACTACACGAGAGGAGGAGGTAATAGAAATTCCAAATGAGAATGTGAAAGATATGAATATCAACTCTAATACGACGACGGGTGAGGACGTGAGCCAAAATAAGAAAGAAAAAGAATCGGACCCAACGAATTATATTCCGAGAATGCCATATCCACCAAACGTTGAGGGACCGTCGCATTTGCCCAAGAAAGGGTCAAAAATGGAAGATATACTCGAGGTGTTTAAACAAGTTAAAATAAACATTCCTTTCCTCGATGCTATAAAACAAATTCCCGCTTATGCTAAATGTCTAAAAGACCTTTGTACACAAAAGCGCAAAATACGGAGTCATACTCCGAAAAAGGTTTTCCTCATGGAAAAAGTAAGTTCAATTTTCCAACACGCTCCTCCAAAGTATAAGGATCCTGGTACGCCAACGATTTCATGTGTCATAGGTGACACTATCATTCATAGGGCGCTCCTTGACTTAGGAGCTAGTGTTAACCTCTTACCTTATCACGTCTATAAACAATTAGGTTTAGGTGAACTGAAACCTACGGCCGCTACAATACAATTAGCGGATCGTTTGGTTAAAATACCTAGAGGAATCGTCGAAGACGTACTAGTAAAAGTTGATCAATGTTTTTATCCCGTTGATTTTATGGTCCTTGACACCGAACCGGTGCTAGATACTAGAAAATACACTCCTGTTATTCTTGGTCATCCATTCTTAGCCACGGCCAACGCACGTGTCAATTGTAGAACAGGGGTGATGAAAGTGTCGTTCGGGAATATAAAACTAAAATTAAATGTTTTTAATGTTGTTGATCAACCTCCTAAAGACGATGATTATCTAGGTGTGGAGGGTAGTGAGGTTAAACGGAATATTGAGCCTAAGAACATAATAAATATAAATGCGGGGAATAATATAGAGGATGATGAGTGGATGAACCCTAATACTTCGGACCCTAATGCTGAATCTACTCGAAAGGTAAGAAATCGATTTGAACATACTGACAAACCGTCGATTGAATTAATTCAAAGCGACGTAATTTCTGCTTACCATCGAGCTCTACCTGACATCCTTAGGGGTACACAGTCCGATTTACGGCCTCCATAAAATCTTGAGCTAGAACGGTCTAGCTGAAGACGTAAAAGTTAGCGCTTCTTGGGAGGCAACCCAAGCATAATTTCGTCCGTTTATCTTGTTTTTGGTCGTTTTTGAGTCTATTTGAGTCTGTTTTGGACATTCTGGATAGGTTTGGGGGTTGAAATTAATTTATTTTAATAGTATATACAAAATTTTAACCAAAAAATGGAAAATATCATTCTCGCGCGTGCGGCCCGCTCGCGCGAGACATCGCTCGCGCGGCCCGCTGGCGCGAGAATGTCCCTTAGTGTTTTTCTTTCGTTTTCTTGTTTTGAGCCCTCAGGTTCTCTTCGCGCCTGATATCGCGGGCGCGAGGGACCTCGCTTGCGCGAAAATTTTCAAAAAAAAAAAATTCCAGGAATTCGCGCGCGCGACGGCCGCTCGCGCGATTTTCCCTTTTCCTGTTTTTTCCTTTTTGTTTTCTATATCCTTCCCCCTATCTATTTTATTTGTGTTCCTTTTCTGTTTTTGTTTATTTGGTTCATTTTAGTTTGTGTTCGTTGTTTTCCTTGTTACATTTCTACTTTTTCGTTTTATTTCTTTCCATTTGCTAGTTTAGTTTAGTTTTTAGACTTATATTCCATGTTTAGGTTTCTTTACTTTTAATATTCTTTTGTTTAGTTTCTTTTTATCTAGTATTAACAGGTACATTGAACTTTATTGCCATATTCCTTTGTGTTCACCTGTTCTATGCTTGTCAAGATCGAGGTACTATCGTTCCTTTATTACCTACTCTCCGTTATTTCATTTTATTGTTTCATTGGGGACAATGAAAGGTTTAGGTTTGGGGGTATGCACACATGCACATTATTTTATTTAAAAATTTTCAAAAAGTGTGTTTAAATAAACGATGTTACCTACGGTTTTGCAATCGCTAGTCGATACTTCTTGTTATGTAATTATGATTGTTATAGAATGGTAAACAAGAGAAGATATGATTAATCATTTGCTGAAGTTATGATATGACGTTTTAAGTTATGTGTTGTTTGAATCGTAGTTTTATATCATAGATTTGCACATAAACCTATGCACTGCACGTAGTCATTGGAATACATGTTGGTTGTGAACTATAATATGATTCGAATTTCTAGATAACACAAGGTGGAGACTAAACCCGATGAGCTTTTGAGCCTATCTTTTCTTTTTAGAGGGTTATAAATACATCTTGTGTTTGTCGAATTTCATTGAAATAGCGCATTAACTTGTTGTTTAGTCTCATTATTCTTGTTTTGGTTGATAGTCAAGTTAAAATGTTTGTTACCATGCTAAATAAGCTTCCATTGTAAACATTAAAGAACCATATGACCATAGGACATGATTATAGGCCCTCTTTGTTTATTACCGACCGATAAAAGATAAAAATTTTCTTAGTTCGCCCCTTTGAGCCGTTACAATGCCTCTTTTTCTTTGTTCACCATTATCCTCTTTACAAGCTCCAACTTGATCAACTTGGAGTATACCACTGGAAGAGTGATCAACTTTTAGTAGTATTAAGGCGATGTGTTGATTGAGAAGAAGAAAATAAGATGCTATTGGGGTAGTTGCTTGGTATTCGATGAATAATCATTTGAGAAGCAAGAAAAGAAAAAGGAAAAGAAACATAATACAGAAGAGGAAGGTTGAAAAAAAAAATGAAAAATGAAAGAAAAGAAGAAAAATGAATGACAAGGAATGAAGAGAAAGAAAAGATGAAAGTTTGTAGAAGAAGAATGAAAGAAATCGAACATGCCTTACAATGCCATTCTGAAAACTACCTAAGGAATCATTTCTATCCTTTTTCATTACCTGAGCCACATTACAACCTTTGGAAAGTCCTATTTGATCCTAGGAAACATGGTTCGGATATGAAAACGATGGGAGGGGGATTAAAACTTGGTAATGACTAATTTCTCTTGACTGTTGGCGTCCTATCAATGAGACTACTGTTCTTTCGTGTCATGCGTCTTTTCGAGTCATATGTGAGCATTTCTCGTTTTGAAAACATATTTCCTTTACTCACATATATTAGAAAAATTATACCTGTTTCTGAGTGTTTCATTTGAGAGTGTAATTAACATTGTGAGATTCGTAGTCAAGACATAGTTAATTGGTTATCCGAAGTATATTCCAAGTTCATGACATGCGCATGTTCATTTGACTACCATATCACACACGTGCAATTTTATGAGAAACTCTATTGTTTTATACGATGCATGTGCTTGAGATTGTTTTTCATAAAGTAGGTAGACGTTTGATTCCGTTTCTTCTTGTTAGTTATTCTATTTTGAATCATTATTTTATGATAAGGAGTATTGACTATTAATTTTTCATTTTTAAATAAAACTTTTTAAATATATAATGAAATAAAGATGGTTGTGGGTGACTTGTTGACGAGAACCCTCACGAGACTTCACTCGTCCGACTAGGGATACCTAGGGGTTTAAAAGGCTTGTTGCATATGCTAAATGCAATCGCGTTGCCTGCGACAGTGAGTTAGGATTTTTAAGTATAGTAGTATTTATTTTTTTGTTCTTTTTGCTCGAGGACTAGCAAAGTGTAGGTTTGGGGGTGTGATCAGCGACGAATAGTTGCCGTTTATAGTCCTAAAAATACGCTTTGTTAGCCCATTTCATGTAGTTATTAAGTAATTTTTAATAAGTATTCTATATTTTGTAGATTTTGGAGCTTTAATATGAAAATGCACAAAAATCCAATGATTAGTGGCTTTGGAAGTCATTCTGGGCTCAAACGGTGATTCCGGTGAAAGCTGAATGCAGTAGAAGTCTCGGAAAATTGCATTTTTGACAAAGGATACTTTGGATTTGAGAAATTTCTCGAGAGATATAAAATGTAGATCTTTGAGTTACGGACGCGTGGCTTCAAACGGCGAGTCAATCCGAGTTCTGAGCAAAAAGTTATCGCAATTCTACGAAAGTCGCGCAGTGCAGCGAAAAGGACCTCGCGCGAGCGGGTCGCGCGAGCGACCTGTGCAAAAATCAAAAACACGTATTTTGTTAAATTAAAGTGCCCAGCGAAGGTGGTTTGTGCATATGACGTCCAGATTACAAAATATAGCAGTTTTAGTGCGATTTGGCTTAGGAAAGCTTCCTAAATCCTTCCAAACTCTATATAAATCCTATTCTAACTCAAATTTAGTATTACACATCATTACAAAATATTATACACAGCCATATACACATATACTTTCAGCCATTGAAGAGAGAAAAGGAAGGAGAAGAAGAAGAAGACCAAGGATTCCCATGGCCTCCTCCATCAACCTCTTGATGTTCATCAATTCTATGGCCAACTAAACTCTAGATCTAGGGTTTCAATGAAACCCTAGCCAAGTAATAGGGTTTTATTTATGTTTTTATTTTAGTTTTATTATGTATGGATGACAGTCACATGTTTAGAGGATTTTTATAAATAAATCGTACTTCTAGTGATTAAATCATTACTTTCAGAATTTATTCTTGTCTTAGATCTATTTTGACTGTGATGTGCTCAACGATCTATGCTTGCTGTGCTTGTTTAGATTGTTTACATGTGATGGTGCTTTATTGATTTGTGCTATCAAGTATCCGAATAGTCCATGCCTAGGTTAGACGGATTAGATCACAACCCTAGTTTAGTGTGGGATAATTCGTGCTAACCGAAGATGGATTATGTTGGTGCTTGAACCATGATTATTTTTTTTACGGAGGAATTGGGCTTGTAGCTACAATTCCCCATAATCATCCAACTTAGTAAGCTAAAGTAATTCATAAATATTCCTATTATGAAGCTAGTGGTGGATTTGCAATCCTAGGTTCCCTCTAAATATCTTTAAAACAACTTTAATTGCTTTTATAATTTAGATTTACTTTTATTGTTCTTAGTTTTATTAAAATCAAATCAAAATATGTTTTTCTTAATTAATTAGATTTAGGTTTTAAAATTAAAGCGCGGTAGTTAATCAATCTCTGTGGGTTCGACCTTTACTTCCACACTGCAAATCTTTAGAAAAGTAAAGTATACTTTTATATCTTGATTTTGACAACATCAATAATCATCAATAAAAGTTACATTGTACAGGTGACCAGATAAAGCAGTAATCGGGGAAGGACCCCATATATCAGAATGAATAACATCAAAGGCACAAGGAGCATGATGCATACGAGGAACATAACTAGAACGAGCATGTTTACAGAGTTCACAAACCACACAATGAAATTTATTTGTCTTACAGGCTTTTATTAAAGAAGGAAATAGCAAACATAGATATTGAAAATTAACATGCCCTAAACGAGCATGCCACAATTCTAGAGTTTGTAAAGAAAAAACATAAGATCCAGAATCTGGTAAAACAGACGCCTGAAGACTCGATGACTCTACGACAAGTGGTGGAGCTTCCCCAAAGTAATACAGTCCCCCGCGCTCATACCCCGTGCCAAAAATCCTCTTCGTAGTCAGGTCCGGCAAGACACACCGATCAGGTAAGAAAATGACAGCACACTTATATTGTTTGGCAAGACAACTGACAGACACAAGATTAAGAGCAAATTTAGGAACATGGAGAACAAAGTTAAGGGTAATGGAAGATGATAAGCACACATCACCTTTACTAGATACGTGAGTGGTGGATCCATCAGCAATACAAACATTTTGATTAATTGGTGTAATAGGAGAAGAGAAAAACGATAACTCACCAGTCATATGATCAGTGGCTCCAAAATCCAGAACCCAAGTCGGAGAATCCAACCGAACATGAAAGGCAGAAGAAGTACCTGAAGCAAGAGTAGCAGTGGGAGTAGAGGAGGGTGTGCCTTGGTGAGAAGGCTACTACATAATAGAGCCAAGCTGAGACTGAATCAAACTAATCTGAGTCTGCAACTGTCCAAGATCAAGAATGGCTGGGCTAGAAATAGTATCAGCAATAGCAGCAGTACGAGGAGGACCAGTATTACGATTATTACGAGCATACTGTTGCTTGAGCTCAGGATGGAGCTTAAAGCGACAATCTTTAGTATGGCCTGGAACCCCACAATAACGGCAAATAGGACGCTTGGCGCCTGAACGAGTGCCAGAAGCAGCTGCAAAGGCCATCTGATCAGCAGCATTAGGATGTGACTCAGTAGCAGGAACAGGGACAGGAACAACAGGGTGAATCAAGCGACACCGTCATTCGTCTCCATCTATACTAGCAAAGGCCTCATACAGAGAAGGCATATGTGAGGTGTTCACAATCTAAGCTCGAAGTGTTTCAAACTCAGGGTTAAGTCCCATGAGGAACTGGTAGGTGTGCAGCCGGTTAAGACGCTGGAGAGCAATAGAAGCAGCTTCAGCCGGATAGTCACTAAGAGGCTCATATTGAGCCAACTCTTCCCAGCGAGATTGTACGTAACCAAAATAGTCAGCCACACTAAGTCCCAAAGATTCTTGGAAAGCCTGGGAAATATCCCGATACAACTCAAAAATTAGAGAATCGTTGCGCGCATGCGCATACATCTGGGTCAAAGCAAGCCATAGATCATGAACCGTATCATGGTACATAAACATGTGATAGATACGGTCTTCCATTGAATTAAAAAACCATCCCAGAATGGTGCAATTGTCAATTTTCCATTGGGCTAACTTAGGATCGGTGAGGGTTGGTTTCTGTTCTTCACCTTGAATCCAACCAATTTTTACTTTTCCTCCTAGGTAGAGGCGAAGAGAACGAGACCACGCTGAGAAATTCTTCCCATTCAGAAGCACGCTAGTAACCCGATGAGCGAGAGTGTGTTGTGAGAGAGAGACATCCGGTCGAGTTTCGGAAGAGGTAGGTTGAACAAAATCTTTCTTGGAATTGGCCATCAAAACAAAGAGATAAGAGCAGAATTTTTCACCCATAGCAAAGAAGTATATCGATCAAAGGCTGCTGAAAAACAAGTAGCAGAAAAAGAGCCCAAGAGAAGCAAAAAATAGGGCACGGAACAACCCTAAATCATCAGAAGACCCGCAAGGGCAAGGCGTAGCCTAAAAAACTACGTAAAAAATAGCGCAGTAATCTGCGCAGGAGAGAGAAGGGCTACTGCCTGGTGGTATGGGCTGTGGGGAGGCTGCGACTTGGTGGTAGGGGCTGTGAGAGGCTGCGGCTTGGTGGTGGAGGCTGCGGCTGATGCAAGGGTTAGGGTTAGGGTTTAGGTTTTGGCTCTGATACCAAATAGAATATAGAAAAAATGATAAACTGAGGGATCAGGTAACAAATCTCCAGACTCAACAGTTAACTGCAGATTAGGATCCATACGTGTGGATGTAGGATGGCACCCCATCATACCAGTTTCTTCTAAAAGGTCTAGGACATACTTCCTCTGAGTCATTAATATTCCACTACGAGACCGGGCAATTTCAATACCGAGAAAATATTTGAGAGGCCCAAAATCCTTCACTTCAAATGCACGACTGAGATCCTTCTTAACTTGAGTAATTCCCACAGAATCATCCCCAGTAATAATTATGTCATCCATGTAAATAGAAATAACAATACAATGACCATCCATAGAACGACGAATAAAGCATCTATGATCTGAATGACATCTAGTAAAACCAAGCGATATTACCACATCACTGAAGCGGCTAAACCAGGCTCGAAGAGACTGTTTCAGCCCATAAAGAGATTTACGAAGTCGACATACTTTACCAGAATACTCCCCCTCAGCGCGAAAACCAGGTGGAGGATCCATGTAAATAGTTTCCTCAAGATCACCATGAAGAAAAGCATTCTTGACATCCAATTGATGAAGATGCCAAGAATGAGAAGCAGCGAGGGAAATAAGCAAGCGGACCGTAGTAAGCTTAGCCACCGGAGCAAACGTAGCGCTGAAATCTTTCCCTAGAATCTGAGTAAAGCCTTTTACAACAAGGTGGGCCTTATATCTATCAATAGAACCATCCGCGTGATATTTAACCGTAAAAACCCACTTGCAGCCAAACGTCTTCTCATCGGATGGAAGAGAAACAAGTTCCCATGTCTTATTCTGCTGAAGGGCATCCATTTCTACTTTCATGGCCTGGGTCCAATTTGGGTTCTGGAGAGCTTCTGACACTGACTAAGGAATAGTGATAGATTTAATATGACTAAGGAAAGCCTGGTAGGAACCTGAAAGATTAGAATAAGAGAGATACTGGGAAATAGGATGGTTAGTGGAACTTGAAAAACCATATCGATTCACAGGGCAAGAAACACGAATGGAACGTCGAAGAGGAGGAATAGGAGATGCATTACCTGACACTAGAGAAGATTCATGCAGCTGAGGTGGAGCACAGGGACCACGAGAATAGTGATGAGCAGGAGATGACGTGACAATCAGAGGAAGTAAGTCATCAGAAGGAGGAGAGCTCTCAAAAATAGGAACAGGACGTGGGAGAGCTTCAACGGTGGTGATTGGAGTGGGTGTTTCCAAAGACTGAGGTGGCCCTGCAAAAAAAGAAGTATCCTCCAAGAAAGTATCCATAGAATGATAAAACCGTCAGGTGGTTGGATCGTATCACCTATACCCTTTGGACATGGGGGAATAACCAAGAAATACACATCGGATAGCTTTATCATCAAGTTTGGTACGTAAAGGACTCCTGTTTTGCACAAAGCAAGTGCAACCAAAAACTCTAGGAATAACAGGAAAAAGTGTACAATCGGGCTATAAGACCTGAAGAGGAGCCTTCCCTTCCAAAACACGACTGGGTGTGCGATTAATAAGATAAACGGCTGTAAGTACTGCTAAATGCCAAAAATATTTAGGGACCTCCATACCACGTAAAAGACACCGAACAACAGACATAATGTGGCGGTTCTTTCGTTCTGCAACACCATTCTGTTCCGGTGTATAAGTACAAGTGAGTTGCTGGAGGATACCCTGTTTATTAAGTTCTGACTGAAAATCATTAGAGATATACTCACGACCGTTATCATATCTAAGAATGCGTACCACAGTGTGAAATTGAGTTTTAATCATTTGTAGGAATTGAACAAAGTAAATACCTCTGATTTTTTCTTAAGAATATAAACCCACGTGCACTGTGTATAATCATCAATAAAAGTTACATTGTACAGGTGACCAGATAAAGCAGTAATCGGGGAAGGACCCCATATATCAGAATGAATAACATCAAAGGCACAAGGAGCATGATGCATACGAGGAACATAACTAGAACGAGCATGTTTACAGAGTTCACAAACCACACAATGAAATTTATTTGTCTTACAGGCTTTTATTAAAGAAGGAAATAGCAAACATAGATATTGAAAATTAACATGCCCTAAACGAGCATGCCACAATTCTAGAGTTTGTAAAGAAAAAACATAAGATCCAGAATCTGGTAAAACAGACGCCTGAAGACTCGATGACTCTACGACAAGTGGTGGAGCTTCCCCAAAGTAATACAGTCCCCCGCGCTCATACCCCGTGCCAAAAATCCTCTTCGTAGTCAGGTCCGGCAAGACACACCGATCAGGTAAGAAAATGACAGCACACTTATATTGTTTGGCAAGACAACTGACAGACACAAGATTAAGAGCAAATTTAGGAACATGGAGAACAAAGTTAAGGGTAATGGAAGATGATAAGCACACATCACCTTTACTAGATACGTGAGTGGTGGATCCATCAGCAATACAAACATTTTGATTAATTGGTGTAATAGGAGAAGAGATAAACGATAACTCACCAGTCATATGATCAGTGGCTCCAAAATCCAGAACCCAAGTCAGAGAATCCAACCGAACATGAAAGGCAGAAGAAGTACCTGAAGCAAGAGTAGCAGTGGGAGTAGAGGAGGATGTGCCTTGGTGAGAAGGCTACTACATAATAGAGCCAAGCTGAGACTGAATCAAACTAATCTGAGTCTGCAACTGTCCAAGATCAAGAATGGCTGGGCTAGAAATAGTATCAGCAATAGCAGCAGTACGAGGAGGACCAGTATTACGATTATTACGAGCATACTGTTGCTTGAGCTCAGGATGGAGCTTAAAGCGACAATCTTTAGTATGGCCTGGAACCCCACAATAACGGCAAATAGGACGCTTGGTGCCTGAACGAGTGCCAGAAGCAGCTGCAAAGGCCATCTGATCAGCAGCATTAGGATGTGACTCAGTAGCAGGAACAGGGACAGGAACAACAGGGTGAATCAAGCGACACCGTCATTCGTCTCCATCTATACTAGCAAAGGCCTCATACAGAGAAGGCATATGTGAGGTGTTCACAATCTAAGCTCGAAGTGTTTCAAACTCAGGGTTAAGTCCCATGAGGAACTGGTAGGTGTGCAGCCGGTTAAGACGCTGGAGAGCAATAGAAGCAGCTTCAGCCGGATAGTCACTAAGAGGCTCATATTGAGCCAACTCTTCCCAGCGAGATTGTAAGTAACCAAAATAGTCAGCCACACTAAGTCCCAAAGATTCTTGGAAAGCCTGGGAAATATCCCGATACAACTCAAAAATTAGAGAATCGTTGCGCGCATGCGCATACATCTGGGTCAAAGCAAGCCATAGATCATGAACCGTATCATGGTACATAAACATGTGATAGATACGGTCTTCCATTGAATTAAAAAACCATCCCAGAATGGTGCAATTGTCAATTTTCCATTGGGCTAACTTAGGATCGGTGAGGGCTGGTTTCTGTTCTTCACCTTGAATCCAACCAATTTTTACTTTTCCTCCTAGGTAGAGGCGAAGAGAACGAGACCACGCTGAGAAATTCTTCCCATTCAGAAGCACGCTAGTAACCCGATGAGCGAGAGTGTGTTGTGAGAGAGAGACATCCGGTCGAGTTTCGGAAGAGGTAGGTTGAACAAAATCTTTCTCGGAATTGGCCATCAAAACAAAGAGATAAGAGCAGAATTTTTCACCCATAGCAAAGAAGTATATCGATCAAAGGCTGCTGAAAAACAAGTAGCAAAAAAAGAGCCCAAGAGAAGCAAAAAATAGGGCACGGAACAACCCTAAATCATCAGAAGACCCGCAAGGGCAAGGCGTAGCCTAAAAAACTACGTAAAAAATAGCGCAGTGATCTGCGCAGGAGAGAGAAGGGCTACTGCCTGGTGGTATGGGCTGTGGGGAGGCTGCGACTTGGTGGTAGGGGCTGTGAGAGGCTGCGGCTTGGTGGTGGAGGCTGCGGCTGATGCAAGGGTTAGGGTTAGGGTTTAGGTTTTGGCTCTGATACCAAATAGAATATAGAAAAAATGAATTGTCACATTATTTCTTCACTATAGAACAGTTTATATATACATTACAAGGAGGATTCTAGAAAAGATAAAGAAAGAAGGAAATAAAAATATTCTAAACAATAATGAAAAATCAATGTGATCCACATTCTACGGAAGCTAATTATCCGGGATAAAAATAACTATATCCAACAATATCCTTAGCTCTGTATTAGTTTAGGCTTTTGATTTGTACTTTCTGTATTTGGATTTTCCGCAAATCACTTTATTTGTAATCTAATTTTCTTCAATGAATGTGCATTCCAAAGTTCTTCATATGTGCCCACTACTTTTCTTACATTTCTTACTCTCATCACTTGGTTAAATATTGAAGTCTTTTTTTAGAAAGGCAAGTGCAACCTTAAGGGAAGGGGCATCCCTACTTCCCAACAATCGCCTGATCATACACTCACATAATCATAGGGATTAGTTTGGCCTCGCGTTTGGGCCTACCGTATAAGGTCCTGGCATGCCTATGCAAACTACAATATTTTTCCCAAACAATTTTGGTACGCCCGGTGGGACAACCGAGTGATTGATGGAAAATGTGTCACGTGATGTTAGGGATACATACTAAAAGCCATGCTTTATGTAGTTGATTTATTATTTATTTAATAAAATCAGTTATTCCATTTTTATGAGAATCTGTATGGGCAATGTTTATATTATATTATTTATTTAATAATGTGCATGTGTGTCTCTTATTTTATATAGTAGGTGGTTTGGTGTGTAGAGTTCGGCTTACACACAGAAGATCAGACCTTTCGATTTTGTTGAATGTAAGATTTTGGTTTATAGTCTTAGATGGAATTGTACACACCATCGGTAGTACTGTAGTATGGTGATGTAGAAGGTATGTCTTGACTGCGGGAAGTACGGGTTCAACTCACCATGCTGGTACACTATGTGTATTAAACGGGACTGACTTGGGGTAATTATCTTTGTACTGACTTATAAGATAATTAATACCTCATGGCTATTATGAGCACTTATACTCTAAATCCATAGTTAATTTATAAACACATATATTTGATATTTACACTTTGATCCCTAAAAGAGTGAGATCCTTAAATGGGTCAATATCTCATTGGATTGGGTGACAATATTAATTGTGTGGTGGATATTAATTAATGATGAAATCCATGTCTCAATTTTGGGATTGATGATATCCCTTGAGGAAGCTTATAAGTTTTGATTATATCAAACCCTGTAGGTGGATTTTGTATCCGACATATCAGATAAGTTAAGCAAAGGATCTAAAGTAATTTTAAGAGATTAATTAAATATTTGTCAGTAATTATATTTAATTAATGGTTATCTGTAATCTTAACGTGGGGAGATAATAAGCATTTAATGACATGGAGCTCGAAAGATACTTTTGAGATAAGGGTAGGATTACAATTATAATTTTTTAGTAGTATGAATTATAATTTATGGAAATAGAAATCTGATTCTGTTCGATTTAGAGTTTCCTAATTCCATAAGGAAGCCTATTCCTTATTGACTTCTTATGGTCCCTACCGTAGCCTATATATATGCTGCTTTGGCTCTCTTCTCAGTTTGTATTTTTTTAAAAGAAGATTATAACTTGGAACAGAAAAGATAGCGTAAAAATCGGAGAGCAGGAAACAGAAAGGATTTCGAAAGAGCCCACACTCAGTTTGATATTCTGGCAGCGGAGGAATACAGTAGAAGATTATGAGCTGTTATCGAGCCCGTGTTATCGATTCATCTACTACAGCAATCCATTTTTACAGTTCAAGGTAACCCTAGTTCCGCCCTTGTAGGGTTATTATAGCATTCATGAAATTTTTTGCAGTACCAACTTATAAACACTGTCAACGGATTCTGGGAACGTAGTTTCCTAACAGCGAAGGCTTAAACAAGTGCTTGGACAAGATTTGGGAAGAAGAGCTTTGCGTTATATATTCTTGTTTTGATCCATCTTCTGATCAGTACATACGTGAACAAAATTTGGTTACTCTTCTTGAAGAACGAGATGTCACACTCAAAGAATTACATCGGCAGATCGAGAAGACACATGAATTTTTTAATTCGGCAAAAAAGTCCCTCGCTAGTGTGGATCATGTTGAAACACTCGGGTGGGCAAGATTCACATAGGCCAATTAACTTCATTTTGACAAATAAATTTGTTGAAGATTTTGAGTAACCCTTTTTGAAGAAACCAACTTTTGTAGAGTTGTTCAATTTATTCGGTTTTATCATAATCGTCGAAAATAAGTCTAATACAAGGCCAATTTATTATTTGGCTTGTGTAAATTGTAATCTTCATTGGCTCTTAGGTGTCCACCAAAAATTGGCTCTCATTTGGTGGCATTTTCAGCAATAGTATCATTATCACAAGTATTGAAGAAATTGTGATTTTTTTTTAATTTCTGTTTTTATTGCTTTGATCGAGTGTAAGACCGATGTTATCGGTTTAAGAGACCAATAAATCCTCGTGACAGTTCTGGGCTAAAAGCTAGTATGTCAAATTGATCTGAAAATTTTCCATGCCTACTCTTTTTTCCAATCGATCCGATATTGGTGGAGTTACCAGTGGCAGTGGGTCATTCCATTGTTTGAGCTTTGACAGCAACCCATGGTGACTTAATGGCCATGTCAATTGTGGGTCGGGCCCATGGTGTGTACCATGTTTGTCACTACTTGTTTACCAAGAGATTCAAACCAAACATAAGCATCCAAAAAGCTTCCGACATGGTGGGTCCCAAATGTACTAGCTGGTATCAACATTATGGTCTAGTCTATTTACTTGGGGTAATTTTTATGTGACAACTTTCATACAACTTTCACACAATCTTTTAAAATATGTGTCTATCTCTCTCTTGTGTCACTGTGGGATCCAGTGACATCATATGAGAGAGATAGACACGTCTTTTTAAGAGGTTATATGAAAGTTGTATGAAAGTTGTCACCAAAGAAAAGCTTGGTTTAAGATCTTTAAAGTTGGGCATATTTGGAATAAAAGACAGCCAATGTTAAACTCACCAACGACAAAAGCCCAAGCCCATTTTTAACCTACATCTACAATATTAAAATAACAATTTTCGAGTCCATTTTACTCTTTCTATCAGACCAAATTACCCTTAAAAGAATTGTAAAATAACCAACTCAAACGACACCTAAGCGAGCCAATTTTTCCCCACCGCAGCAACACGCGGAAATTGTCTCCCAAGCCACTCACATGGTGTGTGTATTGTACCGTATAATGTCTAATTTCAAAAAATATTTTTAAACTTTAAATCTCCGTAGCTTTTGATCTACAACTCAATTTTTTGAAAACTTTATATCATTGGAATCGTGTCGACGGGATCTACAAAACCAGTACCATTGTTGATATGTTTTGAGTAAAAAAATAAAAAATTCAAAATTTTATATATATGAAGGGAATTGTTATTTCCACTCCATCATTGAACTAAAGCACTCATTAGTACCACTCTTAGAGCATGTGGTACCATGTATGTAATGCATGGCATGCATGGTACCACATGATTTAAAAGTGGTACCATGGAGTGCATTGGTTCAATAATAGAGTGGCAATAGCATTACTCTATATGAATAATAAGTGAAATTTTACTTAATAAGTGAAATTTGACTAAGTATATGAAATATTAAGTGAAATTTCACTTAATATTTATGGTGGTTGAAATTTTCTTTATTGTAAGATTTCTTAGTTTAAAAAGGGGCAAATTGAGCAGGGTCGCAAATGCTTTAAGTATAGATTAGGGCTTCGTTTGGCCCCCACGCGGTTTATAAAGTAGCTAATGAAATTTATTATTAAGTTATTTGATAATTTTGTACAAGTAGCACATTACTCCTAATTAAAAAAAACATCATGAAGGCAAAAAGTAACCTTGAGCTTTTAAAAACTCTATTCTAAAGTTTCAAAAACTCCTCCAAAAAGCCCTAAGTTCAATTTTTACATATATGAATATTGAGTGAAATTTCACTTATTAATTGAAATTATTCATATACGTAAAAAAAAAAAAAAAAATCAAGTGTTACATATATGAATAATAAGTGAAATTTCACTGAGTACATGAAGTATTAAGTAGAATTTCACTTAATATTTATGGAGGTTGAACTGGTCATGCACTTAATATTTATGTAGTAAACTTGAACTCGACTATCAAATTTATTATTGTTCCAAGAAACTGCAGTGATTTAGGCAACTCCTTGTAGTATCCGGTGAAAGGGTTGCATATATATACGTAATGAGATATGCATAACAAGTCATTACATAAGCCTACAATATTGAATTCAGGCATAGTAGTAGAGGAGGAGGTATGAATCTTTCTGACTCTCTCTTCATTTTCTTGATCTCGGTGAAATCAACAAAGTAAAGCTGGTTCTGGACGGATATATACCAGATGACTATTATTTAGTGTGGGGATCAAAGCCATTGTCACTTTGACTCATATTCAGTAATTTGGGCATAACTTTGTGCGTATACATTGATTTTTATCGAGCCATATGTCAAATTGAAGCTTATTAATTCTAAACTATACCCCGTGTGACGTTAAGCACAATTTCTGTGCACAGAATACATCATTTGAATTATTATCCATCTTCTTTTATGCAATTTTCTTATTTTATAAAACTTTAGTTTTGGAATTTCTATTTCAATATATAAGATAAATTTTTGTAGGTCTTTTTTTTTTTTTTTTTCTGTTTATAGTTGCATTAGGGTCTGAGGGCCCCTGAATCGTTGTAAACTGCCTTAGAGCAACGCTTCTGATTATGAATAACGTTGAGTGAATTTTCTCTCTACTTTTTTGGCATTTTTTTTGGCATTTTTGGTGAATCAATGAATTTTCTCTCTACTTTTTTTTTGGCATTTTTGGTGAATCAATGACATTTTTGGTGATAGATATACCTACACATGTACATACAGATAAAGAAAACACAATTTGCAAGCAAAGTTAACATGTCATGATGTTCTCAGACACATACTGAAGCACAACAAAAGCTTACCCATTCCAGATGCACTAATTATTCCAGAAGACTAGACTATACTCCTTGCCCTATGGAAATGAACTTGGAGCCATTCAAATTTGCGTCTATGATTAGATATTCTTGTTTCATAGGTTCTAAAAGGAACTTGGACTTGGAGACAAAGGCTCCTCCATTGCTTTCTGAATATGATAAGGTTTATCAAAGAGAAGATTGTATAGAGGATGGAGGGAAGGTGTACTATAAATTACTAAACAGTAATGCTATGTACATCAAAAAAATTATATTTAAAAAGAACACAAGCTGACGTGGATCTCCTAAAAACAGTATTATAAAAACTTAATAAGTGAAATTCCACTTATTTTTCATATATGTAAAAACTTAAGTTTTTTTTTGCTCAAAATATATCAACAATGGTACTAGTTTTGTACATCTTGTCGACACGATTCCAACGGTATAAAATTTACAAAAAATAGAGTTGTAGAACAAAAGTTATGAAGGTTTAAAAATTAAAATCATTTTTTCGAAATTGAAAATTGTATGGTACAATGTTCGCATGGTGCGAGCAGTCTTTGGAGAAAGCCATGTGCCTGAGGCGCGCTAGGGGAGGCGCGGATCGTGCGCATGTGCGCGTGTGGCGCCAAGGGTAGATGTGGTTTTTTTAACTTTATTTCTTTTGTTTTTTTTCTGACAGGACTTATTTCTAATGTGTATTTTAAATTACCTTCAATCCCTATAAAACTCATTTTAATAACATTTTCACCAATTTTTCCTTTTACTTAATTTGTCATAAGCATTGAGGTGGATGTTGAAAGGGTCCGATGGCCTGTGCTTGAGATCGGTCCAAACAAAATCGGCCTTTTCATTACGGTTGATGAAAGGTTGTTATTTCTAATGAAGTGCTTTGTTCGAAATCGGTCTAAAGGAAAATTTTAGTACTTCAAAAATTACAAAGGTTTCATTTTCAAAAAATAGGAGAGATAAATGTTTGCACCCAAAATTCACAAATTTTCACCAAAGAATTGTGACCGAATTCGGTCAGACTTTTATGACTGACTCTTAAAAGTGAGACAATCCATGGACTTGTGGGATGAAAGAAGTTGAGTTTATCCTAACTCAAAGTGGGACCCGAGAAGCATAAAGAATTGGAACATTGATCTCTAGGCAAAAACCAGATAATGGGCAATGACGTGTCAAGAAGTGGGTGGTAACTTGGACATGTGTCACTTGATAGAATAGGTGGTTATTCTTGAGAAGTTACCCACGTAATTGCTCTAGATGCTTCATCTCTATAAGAAATTAAGAGCACCCAAACAAAACTCTCTCCCTCTCACATTCAACATTTTCCAAAAAAGCATGCCAAGCATTTTGTAACTTTTAGTTTTAATATCCTTAGCTCTGTTTTAGTTTAGGCTTTAGATTTGTACTTTCTGTATTTGCATTTTCAACAAATCACTTTATGTGTAATCTAATTTTCTTCAATGTATTTGCATTCCAAATTTCTTCATCTGTGCTCTGTACTTTCCTTACAATTTTTACTCTCATCACTTGGTTAAATATTGAAGTCTTTTTTTTCTAAAAGGCAAGTACAACCTTAAGGGAATGAGTATTCCTACTTCCCAACAATCGCCTATCATACACTCATATAATCATTGGGATTAGTTTGGCTTCTCATTTGAGCCTATCGTACAAGGTTCTGACATGCCCATGCAAACTATAATATTTTGCCAAACAAAGTTCAAGATGACTTCCAATTAAATATGTCTTTCTTGGTAAAGAACACCAAACTAGTTGGTTGAAGGACTTACAATTATCATCTTGGTATTCCCAAAAAGGAAATAGAAGTACATATACTTACATAGAGTCGTAGAAGGAAATATACGTAGAGTCATGGACTCAAAGAAAAAGGCAAAGAATGATGCATGTTCAAGTGTGTGCACATGCGTTCTTTACTAAAAGAGGAAACAAAATTTAAGAACACCATCTTCAAAGTGAAGGAAAATATGAAAATACTAGCACCTCCTATCCATCTTTTATCAACAAAATTAACTAGAACTTGGATTTTTGTGTAAGTTGTGTGAGAAATCAAAACAAAGATGTAAAGAAAGCAAAAAGAAGAAAAAAAAAAAAGATCCAAGCTCTAGAAATACATTTATACGCAAAACTAGTAGATTAATGAGGTAATATGTAGTTTACTTCTTGAAGATATCTCAAAAATGCGAAGATGTTAGAAGAAAGTTCTTCCTCCTTCAAGTGTTCTTCAAGTTCCAAGTCAAGGATGGAAAGATGTCAACTTATGTTCTAGCTTAGATTTTCTAAAGTACTACTGCTTTTTAGCTTTTCAAGAAAACAAAAAGAATGTTTTTCTTACTTTTTCATTTTCTATTCAAGAAAAGAGAAGCACAACTCACTTCATGTATAAAATTCTTGGTGGATTCTATTATTGCTAGCTTGTATGTCTCATATACTTCATGTATTTCATCATGGTTTAAAGAGGGGACCAAGGGGTCCAATTTGTAGGCAAAAGATGTAGGATTTGGGTGTCTTTTAATGCATAGAAAGAGGCAAAATGATCAATTCAGGGACCAAATGAAGTTCCGGGCAATTTCCTTTTACAGCATAGGTGTATATATAATGTGGGATACAAAAATCAAGTAGTGGACACAAATGGGAGACTATGGTGGGACCCGCTAGTACCACATGGCAGCGGCCAGTGGCTTTTCTGAAAGAAAATCATGTGGAACCCTTAAAGGTTCGCGCAGCGGAAAACAAAAATTTAATGGTTTCCTAAAACCCATGATCAAGTCTATGATATATACAAAATACATACAACATCCATAGGGGGTTAATCGAATAATTACTCTTGAAGCGTGGTTTACAAAATATTAAATCTAGTTCGTCCCACGAACAGTTCACCAAATCGTCCAAGCGTCCGATCTCTAAAAGTATCCACACGAGCAAATCACGAATTGGAAGAATGTCTAATTTCTTCAAATAATTAATTGAAGCAAACAAAAACTATTGAAGTTATTTTGGGCCGTACGGATCCTTGTGCAAAGATATATTGTTGGGAGATAATATGATGTGCTACCTATATTATTATTTTCCATGCCTCATATATATAATAATGATATAAGTCCCTTTCCTAATCTAATTAGGAAACTATATTTGATTAGAAGACTTTCCTAAATCAAATGTAAACTAATCGTATTATTATACTACTTCCATATTAACAACTTAATATCAAGTAGACCCTCACATCTTCTTCCAATTACACATTGCTCTTTTGTGTGTGACCCTTTAGGTTCATACTAATCTGGTAGTAGGTACTAATACTTTAAAGTATTACAATTAGAACCCTTTCTAATTAATTTAAATTAGAACATCTTCTAATTCTCCCTTGTAGAAATAATTAATATTAATATTTATTATTTCTGAGCTTCCACTAGTCATGAGTGACACCTAGCAGTATATCATGACACACCCCAGACAGTTTGAAAAATAGTGAACCTTTCCGTTAATAGTTACCATACAATTCAATCCTTCTATCAAACAATGTCCCAATTAAATCTCTTGGGTAATGGACATATTATCAAACCCAGATTTAATTATATGTTCTCGAACTAATTGATATTTCTCTATTTGGTGAAATTAGAAAACTCTTTCTAATTCTCACCCTGCCTTGGCCAGGGAGCTTTACTTGAGATATATCATAGAAGATCACATAGGACATTCACTCTCGCACTTGAGAGTGATAGATTCCTTGTTGTACATTCACATGTCTCCATGTATAACTTACTATACCCAACAGTACATGAATATGCCTTTGATTAAAACATAAACACCGTGTACGTTAAAGCATAATAACTCATACACAAGACAACAGTAATGTCTCAGGTCTAAGGATTACTTGTACCACTGTAACTAAGAACAATCCATTGATAGATAAATAAAACTCCATTTGGATTTTCCTAATAGTTGATCATGTTCAGTGAACTTGTTCTATAACAAGCACCCATATGTCTGCTCTAGTGTCCCCACACTGATGACTTAAGACTAATCATATTTCATCATATAAAATAAACATGGCACATGTTAGTCTAACCGGATTATCAAATGCCCAATTTAATAATCCTACGACTAAGAACAATTTTAGAATAAAGCAACTGAGAAGTATATGGTCTTGTTCCTTAACTCTTTAAGTACATACCTTCTCAACTTTAATTCTATGGACATATCATATAAATGTTAAACAACAATAATGATAAATAATAATCTTGCCCTTTATTAATATGAAACTGTTATTATAATGTAATATTCCTAAAATACTACTCCAATCTAATTGGCTTTTAGGGCATACTACTAACATTTTCCTCTTCCCCTATGTATCCTCTGCTTCCCTGTCAAATTTCATGTCCATAGCCCTTCTGGATTTTCTTAAAAATGGTTGTTAGCCTCCGAAATCACTTATTTTCACACCGTTGGAAAGCTGCAATATTGAATTTCAAAATAAAAATATCCTGGGAGTAATTTTCATAAGAATTGAATACCAATTTTGATTCGAAAGTCCTCCAGAATTCTTGTGCTCTTTCGTGCTCTTTTTCACAATTAGCTTCGTACTAGCACAAGTTTTGAAAGATTTTCTAAAATTGAGCCACTGGACTCTTGGAATTCATGTCTAAGACCTTAATGACCATTTTTCCTAAGTCATACGCATATTTTGAAAAAAAACACAAGTCTAGGCTCAAAAGGCGTACTTTGGGCTCCAAGAACACTACCTTCTTTAAGGTATTTTTCATCATCAAGATCTTTAAGAAGTTGGTCTCCCTAAACCCTGAGAGTGTGGTCAAAATTGGGTGACTACAAAGACATACATTTGCATATGTCAAGTTGGCTTGTTATGAAGGGGTTAAGTATTATAGCATGTATGTTTTGTGATAAATGAGCAAAGAGATATCGTTGTGACATTTGTGGACATGACTATCTGAGGGGAGGTGAAGCAGAGAGGAAGGCAGCCCTCGTAGCCCTCATTACGTCGGTGTTCCGGGAGTGGGGAACCCTTTCAGGGTCCTACATTTAGCTCTTTTAAGATGTTAGTCTATCTATTGGAAGCCCTGTAAGCCCAATATAGAGCTCTAAAACATTAGTTGAAAGATGCTAAGCTACCCTTACCTTCAAGCTTGTTTTAAGAGGCCTTCAAACTACATAAAAAGAGGCATTAAACTCGTTTAGCTCATAGCTCAGACTGCCTGAACTAGCTCAGAACTCAGAGCTACAAGAGAGGTAGAAGCCCGAGATATCGTTGTGACATTTATGGACATGACTATCTGTATTGATCGGCTTTTTATGGGTGGTGAAACTATCTTGGTCAAACAAAGCTTGACCATGCCACTTTTATGGGCAGTGATGGAATATCAAACAAGATAACTAGTTTATTGCAACCTTGAATATCTTGATGGGTTTTACCTATGCCACATTGGTTTGGTAATCTTATCAAGGGGCTTTTATGGGCTGTGATGTTCTAAATTAACGGCATTATACCAGATGGTTCTGGTAAATCGAATGAGTCGAGAGATTTTGGTTAAGATAAAAGAGTCGATAAGATGAGGTGGTTGCATTGTTCGTGCACGGTCATAAATATTCGTCGATCAAACTGTTCATTTATTATTCCTATGCTACGACTTAAACAATTGATTAACCATACCATAAAGTACTAAACAATAATGACATCTAATGTACTTTTATATGCATTACGTGCTTTGTTCATTATGCTTAGTGAGCTTTTATTAGCTGATGACTTTAATGTCCTGGACACCCAACTTGTCTAGAAATCACTACAACCAATGTCCCAAAAGTAGCCTCCATCCTTTTTTGAGTAGAATGATGGGCTCTTAAGAATGGAAGTGGACTTGAATGGAGCTTATAGGACTATCTTAACTGAAACTCTCTTTCTCCATCTAATCTTGATTTGCTGTAAATAAGCAGTAGTGTTAATTGTCTTATTCGATGCTATATGAACATTTAACATACGAAAGATAAATGAGATCCATTGCACAAGTATTCTATTTCAATCAGTCCATGCTATCCGCTACACAGACATATTTTCCCCAATTCTATATGTAGGTAAAGAAGCTCTGTGTTCCCCTTATCCAGGAGACGATTATGCCAGTCAGTACGACTATGCCAATTAGAAAGGAGAAGCCCGTGGAAGATGCTTTTAATTTAATAAAATTGTAATAAGGAATAATGGTATGTTTTAATAAAGGTAGATTATGCCTTAAAGATATTTGATTATGTTTTAATAAAGGCAGATTATGCGTTAAAGATATTAGATTTAAGACAATGTAACATTTTTATGTTGCTTAATTGAAATGACTTTTAACTTCCCTATTGCATTTTATACTCTATCAATTATCTCATGTTAAGCTAAGTACAAGACAAACGATACATCACCTTTCATGACCTATGGTTCCAAAATGGAAATGAAATTTTTGCCTTATTTTGCTACGCTGGGGCGTGACAGGATTTTTTATATTAGACCCTTCGTTGTATACATAGGCCTAAGCCTAGACATAGGTTTTTGATAGCAAAAGGATAGGCATAGTCGAGTGTCCCTAATACTTAGGATATGAGATACAGGTATTTTAAGATTAGTCTTGATATAAGATAGTTTTGCTTTTCTCAGGTTATCATGGACCCATACCATGTACCAAATGTGTATGGAGGACATCTGATCGTCCCTGACTCTATCGAGAAACTTGATCGGGAGATTTAACTTACTATGATTCGGTACCAGGCCAATGTAAGTGTGGAAAATAGTGTATGGCAGGCGATTCACTTCTAGGGAGTAGTAGACACGATGTGAGTCCAGTTAAATGCCCTTTATTAGGCCGAGATAGATAGGCTAGTGGCTATTGAGAAGATTAGGAGGATTCGTGACCCTGAGACCTATTTACCTCTAGGGATGAAGATAGTCCAAGAACCTGGGCTACTCTTGTTGTACCACCACCGGCTATGGAGCTATACTAGTTGTACTTGTCATTGATGATGATGATGATGAGGAGGAGGAGGAGGAGGAGGAGATTGGAGTTGTACGTGTGCTGATCGCAGGGATTGAAGTTTACATAGCCATGGATGATGAGATTGAGAGTACCAAAGGTTCACATCATCGAAATACCAGAGCCACCACCTGAGCTATTAGTTGAGCTCGATATTGTGGATGATGCTCCATCCTCCAATCTGATGATTACAATTTCTACCAGGCTGTAGTTCACCCAATTCATAGGCCTGAAGTATGGTGTCGTTGGCCCGTTGTTTCCATTAGGCGTGTTTTGACTTTTGTTTGTGGACCTGTTGTAAATATTGTAGTAGTAGTCCCCTTTTGGTACTGACATATATTGTAGATAACACTAGGATGCATATAGGGCAATGACTCCCACATTTTGTATGTAGATAGAAGCATTGACTTGATATGTTAAATGTAACTGCTTACAAACATATATATAAAACTATTTTTGAAATCTTGTGTTGATAATTTTATAAGATGTACTTCTTATTATAAACTATTTATTTGCTAACGGTTTTACAATCAGGACTTGAATTATACTATGGCTTGAAGAAGCCCCAGAAACCACGATGTGATTGAAGGAGCACCCCTAGGTACAGATCTAATCAACATGTTTGAGGCATTTATCCGTAGAATTGAATGGATAGGAGACTTGACCGCCCAAAACAATAGGAATCGAAATGGTCAGGAGAATGCACTACCACCTCATCAAATGGGTGACAAGAGATTGGAAAGGTTCTGTGCTTGACATCCAGAACAGTTTGCTAGAACTACCAAACCTTGGAAAGCAGAGTAGTGGTTAAGATAAATGGACCACATATTTGAGACCATAGAATGCAACGACCATGAAAAGAAGAAACTGGCCACATTCTAATTGACGTACGTAGCGGCAGATTAGGGGGAAGCTGTCAAAGCTTCCATGGGTAAAGAAGCTATCAGAGCTATGATATGGACTACCTTCAGGAGGAAATTCCTAGAGAAATACTTCCTAGTCACAGAAAGGCACAAATGGGAAAGGGAATTCATGGATCTAGTCCAAGGAAATAGGTCTGTACAAGAATACACAACCCAATTTGAGAGGCTATCTCGATTTCCTCCACACATGGTTCATACAAATGCGAAGAAAATTTGGCAATATAATCAGGGATTGGCTCTACCTATTTGTCGTATGACTATTGGGCACCTGGACAAGACATTCGAATTCCTTGTGGATATAGCCACTGAACTGGAAGAGGATGTGCGATTGAGTCACAAACAATTTGATTTCTGACCATCGCAAAGGTTAATGTTGGGGAACAAGTAGCCCAAGATTCGAATCCCTTGCAATCAGGGTCAGAAGAGGACTTTTAATGGAAATCGAAAACCTCAGCCAGCCCTCTATTAGACTCAGCCACAACCAGGCATAGAAGGGAGTACTAATAATTGTTTTAATTATGGTATCCTCGCTCAACTATCTCAAGACTATAAGGCACCAACACGCGATAGGCATAGCTGTGGGAAGTCTGGTCACATCAGCAAATATTTTCATGCCCCCAAATGAAGAAACTATGGGTAATAGGGACAGGCCCGACTTAATACTATCATTCTAAAGGCCGCAGGTTATGAAAAAGGTGGTTAAATGCTGTCTTACCATTAGGAGATGCTGACACCCTAAGACGTGTATACAAAGCTTGTCCCATTCACTTAGAGGATCATAATCTTTTGGCTAATTTGGTTGTCCTAGCAATGAAAGAATTTGGCATGATACTAGGAATTGACAGCCTCACTAAGTATCATGCTAAGTTGGACTGTGTTAAGAAGAGTATTACTTTTTCGGTACCTAGAGGTTAACCTTTTGAATTCGAATGTAACCCTATGAGTGATACGTCCCTTACTAATTATCTAGCAAACTTCAAGATTGTCAGTACGAAAGTGGCTATCTCATCGGTACCCATAGTCAGAGACTTTGAGGATATTTTTCAGGATATCTCTGGGTTGCTACCTAAGAGAGAGATTGATTTCTATATTGATTTTGTGCCTAACACTATCCCTATATCCAAAGCACCTTACAGGATGGCTCCTACAGAAATGTTGGAGTTAAAGAAACAAGTTCAAAAACTTGTGGATCTGGTATTTTTACGTCTAAGTACATCACCCTAGGTAGCACCAATGTTATTCATGAAGAAGAAGGATGGATCACTTCAACTGTGCATTGACTACAGAGAGTTGAATAAAGTCACTATTAAGAATAAGTATACTTTACCCTGGATAGATGATCTGTTTGATTTAAGGAGCAACGATCTTAATTTCTAAGATAGATCTATAGTCAGAATACCATCAGTTACTCAAAACATCCAAGGATGTATCAAATATAGGTTTAAAAATAAGGTATGGTCATTATGAGCTCTTGGTATTGCCGTTTGGATTACATAATGCCCCTGTAATGTTCATGGATTTGATGAACAAAGTGTTCAGGCCTTGCTTCGATCAATTCATCATAGTTTTCATCGATGATATTTTGATCTATTCAAAGACGGAGGAAGAATATGAACAACATTTGCGAATCGCAATACAGACACTCTAGAGTCATCACTTATATTTGAAGTTTAGTAAATGTGAGTTTTGGCTTCAAGAGGTGAAATTCCTAGGACCTGTGGTCTCACAACAAAGAATCGTTCTGGACTCATCAAAGATTGATGTAGTCTCAAGTTAGACATGACCAACAAATCCTTCAAAGTCAGAAGTTTTATTAGACTCGCGGGTTACTATCAGAGATTCGTGGAAGGATTTTTATAAATAGCAGCCCTCTAACTTGTTTGACCAAGAAAGATGTGAAGTTCAAATGGAATGATAAGCATGAGTAGGCTTTTTGGGAATTAAAAGAAAGACACACCACGACACCAGTGTTAGCAATATCAAAGGATGGCAAGAAGTTCTCTATTTTTTTAATGATGCATCATATCAAGGTTTAGGATGTGTACTTATGCAAGTTCAAGGCAGTTGAAGCAAACTGAATTGAATTACCGAACTTATGATTTAGAGTTAGTAGCAATAGTGATATGCCCAAAATTGGTTCTACTATTGCCACACCAGTTCCACAATTTCATAGTTTTAAAGTGCATAATTGAGATTTTGAGCATTATTAATGATATTTAATAATGATGGATGAGGTTGACTCTGAGTCAACGGTGAGGTGTCAGAGAGGACACGAGAACTTGGAATTTCATATTGCATTGACTTGATTAAATGACATTTATATGATTTAAATGTTATTTGAGATATCTGCTATTTCGGTGAATAGTAAATTATACCTGTGTAGTATAATTTCTAGTAATTTTAATATTGTAATATGCCATTTTAAGAATTGTGGTGAGAATGTGAGTGTCACGTTATATAAAAGGTAGGTTGTGTATAGATTCCACAGAATTTAGTTTCAGACGTGATTTTTGGACCCAAACAAGAATTAGTCAAAACTTTTGAAATTGATAATTTTCACTCGTAAAGTCATAAAATGGATGTGTGCGACATTTCAGGACTTAATTAGAAGTTTGAGAAACTCGTGGGGAGGTAAACGTGATTCTCGAAGAGTTTGTCTATAAATAGAGGGGGGTGAGAATTCATTTCTCACAAAACCTTATATAATATCTTGAGAGAGGAGAGAGAAAGGAGATTTAATCCCTCAAGCTTTGTGACGACGATCGGCGACCCTTCGTCTGTCAGATTTTCTCCAAATTCGGGATTTGAACTCGTGGAGGTAAGACCTACGTTTTGATAGTCATTAGACCATGTTTGGCAAACTTTTGTAAAAATCTAAATTCTAGACTTTTGGGGAAAACCCAGTAAAACTTGTAGGAATCGCTTGAGATAAAAAATCTGACATATAATTGGCCCTCTAGTCGATCATTCAAAGTTTGAGAGGAATCGCATGAGGTATGAAATTCTAACTTGAGAAATATAAAAAAAATACATGTTTTAGATTTCGACGACGGAATTGAGATCCGGGCAAAATCCATGTGTTATTTGTAGGCCCGTTAATTATGCACGCGATTAATTGTGAAAAGCATGTCTACTTTTATGCGAGCACGTTGAGTTGTCTATGTGGGTCAAAGGGGAGTCTTATACAAATTTATGCCAGAGTAAGCTTCTCGATGTTTGAGAATTTTAGTAGCGACGGCTACTGTGCAAGGTCTAAGGCTTGGACTTGCCAAGGCACTTGGGGATGTAATGGTTGTAGGCTTAAACTAGCCATTGACATCGCAGTTTATGGCTTGGACTTGCCGCTACCGGGTGAAGGCGTATTTTTCTCCCTAGAGACTATTTATATGAATTGTGAGATTAGAGCATGTTTTATTTTATATTGCATATGCTAGAACTTGTGCACTCAGCATATAGCTAAGCAGTGGAGATTTACTCCATTGCAGGTAAGAAGAAAGACAAGAAGAAGCGTGAGGAGTGAGGCCGATGAGACGACGGTAACCACTCTTGTTTACATTTTTGTCCCTTTTCCTAAACTTGTATAAGATTTTGGGATTTTGTATTATGTTGTAATAGAACCATGGGGTTAGATTCGTAGTACTAGAATTGTAGTAGAATGCGTGTAATTATGTCTTGAACCACGGAATATAGTTGTGTTGGTGTTGGTTTTGAATTGAGGGTTCATAAGTGCATAAACTATGTTTTTGTAGCCTTTAACAGGGGACCATTCGACTGGTTTATGTTTTAGTCGACTGGATCTTGGGTTTTTGTTAGAATCTGCGAATGAATAGTAAACAACCAGTCGACTGGATCGATAAAATAGTCGACTGGATAGGGTCCCGGAACATGATATTCTGCTTGAATAGTGTACCAGTCGATTGGTCAACTTCAGTCGACTGAAAAGTTTGGGCACCAGTCGACTGAGTCCCCGACACAGTCGACTGGGCGGGCTGTTGAACTTTTAAAAACTTCCCGCTTTTAACCTCCAGTCGACTGGGTTCCCAATATAGTCGACTGGACCTCTGTATTTCAAATTGAAATCTTTTATAAGTATTCCAACTGGATAAAACTTTTGCAACTCTGATTTTAATAGGTTTTACTTGTGTTTTCCGCTGCTATTTTAACTTTAATGGAACTGGATAAGCCTTGATGGCGTGCCATGTGTCCTATTTCTTTGCGTAGCGGGATGGGTCGTGACATTTATTGGTATCAGAGCAATATGTAACAAAACTTTGGGAAAACGATCGACGTCGTGTGGAGTGTTGAGTGAATTGACACATATTCTAGAATGCATCCACATATTGTAGAGATGTTTGATGCATATGGTATGTTGTTATACATACATGATTATGTTATTGTCATATATGCATATTATTTATGCATTCATGAATCGATGGAATCATACGGACGTAGAGCTGTGTCATGAGTTGAGGCTTACTGTGCGTTATCATAGACCTTGTGAAGGGACACGAGGGAGAGATGATATCTTGATAGTGATGAATAGTGGGATTTCAAAATGAAACTAAAATGATTTTGGATTGAATCGGTGGATGTTTTCAACGATAGTGATAAGTGTCCTTTGGGGGATCTAACCGAGAACAGAGTTTGAGTAGTGAACGTCAGAAGAGATTTCCTTATAGTTCACATAGAGAATGAAAAATGATTGTTCGCAGTTAAGTTTTTCATACATGGGTTAGATGTTGTGACGTGAGAGAATAGAGATGAACATTTGGGTTTTATGACAGAAAGATGGTCCAACAGAATGTATTGCTTGTGTATGGGATGGGTGAGGAATCTCTCACCTTATCTAATGTTGTTAGCCTACGGTGTGATCGTACGGAGTTATCTTATGATGGTACCTTATGGTATATACGATGTATGTCAGGTAGTTGAAGAATCTTTTAACTTATTGTATGGTATTAAGACGATTGGATGGTTGAGGAATCTCTTAACCTATCTTACGGTATGTATTGGACGGTTGAGGAATCCCTCAACCTATCTTGTGGTATGTATTGGGAATTGAGAAATATCTCAACGAGTTATGAGTATTGTGGTTGTTGAGGAATCTCTTAACTGAACCTGATTTTCGAATGTTCGTGGTACCATGGTGGATTCAGATATAGTATAAAGGTTAGTAAGGAAAGCTACCAGATTGATTGTATAAGTGGGAAGTGGTATTTAAGGATTAACCTAGGATGAGGGATTAAGAATAGGAATGATAGAGTATGCTTTGATGGTTTGAAACTACAGTTAGTAGAAGTAACGGGTTTCAGTCAAGTATCGAAAATGGCACCGTATGAAGCATTGTATGGGCATAAGTGTCGATCGCTGATTTGTTGGATCGAGGGTGGGGAAAGAATGTTGTTAAGACCTAAGATGATACAGTTGACTGCGGAGAAGGTAAATCTAATTCAGGAGCGACTTTTAGAGGAGGCTCACAGTACTAAATATTCAATTTATCTTGGGAGTGATAAGATGTACCGGAATTCGTGAAAAACTTTTGGTGGAGAGGTATGAAGCAAGAAGTTGCCAAGTTTGTGTCTGAGTCTTCAGTATGTTAGCAAGTCAAGGTAGAGAGACAAGTACTTGCGGGGCTATTACAATCATTACCAGTGTCAGAGTGAAGTGGGATGCAATCACGATGGATTTTGTTTTGGGATATACACGATCGTCCAATAAGAATGATAAGATTTGGGTTATGGTTGATAGATTGACGAAATCATCGCATTATCTACCAATCAATACGACTAAACCTTCAAGGTTGGCAGAATTGTAAGTGAAAGAGGTTGTAAGACTACACGGAGTTCCAAAAGTGATTATATCGGATCGTGATAGTAGTTTTACATCGAGATTTTGGGGATGTCTGAAGGACGCCACGGGTGCTAAACTGAGTTTCAGTACTACATTTCATCCTCAAACTGACGGACAGTCAGAATAGACTATTCAGACATTCGAAGATATGCTTAGACTTTGCGTACTAGACTTTGGGTAAGTCAATATAGATTGAGAAAAGGAAATATAAATTGGAAAGACGAAGCTTTAATGAGTACGTGAACAGAAACGGTAAGAATGGGAGGAAGACGTGGTAGTATGTTGAGTACATTATCGAATATGATAGTAGAAATGTAAATTGGTTGGAGGACAATAGTGGATGTAATGAAATACGATCTCAGTGTCCTAGATTCCAACAAGGTTGGAGAGGATTGGAGAATGTCGCATTTCACCCTAAGAAAATTTTAAAGTGTTTAAAATGTTTTAAAATAAAACTTTCGTTGAGTAAAAAAATTTGTTTTAAATGCTTGTGATTAGGTATCAAGTAGACCTTGGAAGACGGGTATCGTGGAAGGATATGGTATGCTTAGTGCTTGGGACATAACGGTGATTGTCAAACGAATGAGTTGTATGTGGGCAGATTGTGAACTTCGGAATTCTAAAGGAGTTGGTAAACAAAAACTTGACACGAGAATTTTCTGTGTGCGCTTGTGTGCTATACCCAAGTGTAGGTAATCGTGCAAGTAGTAATCTGGTTAAGTCCACGTCGATCCCACAGGAAAGGTGTTAAACTAATTACTCAGATTAATCTCAAACAAGAAAATGAAAATCAATATTTTAAAGGAATGCAGAACACAAAGTCCCACAATTAATCAACTACTAAAGATAAAACAATAAAACTAGATTAAACTAATTACTAACTAATTAATTTAAGCAATGATTTGAAACGTGTTTTTCTTACTAAAAGGGAATATTGGGATTACACGAATCTACCGCGACCTAGCCATATACCATGCAATTACGTTGAAGCTCAATGGAGCACATTCTCTACAGTATTCCGTATTTCTCTTAGGATAAAGAATCTATAGTCCTTTCATGACCGGGACTATATCATCCCAATTAAGTTTGAAATACACAAAAGCGGTTTAAAACAATAGTTTAGACTTGCACCTACAATGGTGTTAGCATTGAGGGTGGTTTGCAAAATATATTGAAAAAAAATGTCTCAAGGCTTAAAGTTTACAGACTGTTTTGACAAACTGAGCATTTGGGGACAATTTGATGACAAATCAGTAAAGCAGAAAGTCTAAGAATACTGCATAGAATGTCCCCAAGAATCAGAAGGTTCGATCGATCGACGCGCTTTCGATCGATCGAATATCTTCATCTCTCGATCGATCAAACTGACTTCGATCGCTCGACTGTATCTCTGTTTCGATCGATCGAGCTTTCTCAATCGATCGAACATAGGAACTATTCTGCTGCATGGCAGAGGCTTGAGATCACGGTTTCATCGTGATCTCCCAACCTAGAGACTACTCAGACATGGTCTGGAGTGTCTCAGATGTGTTTTTGACGTAAAGTTCCATTAAAGGTGTGTTTGGTTGTGATTTTTGCATAAAATCTATGAAAATTAATTGTTTAACTCTAACTAACATGCAAGACTACGGGATAACAAGTTATACTAATGTAAACTAAGTGCAGAACGTAAATAAAGTAACTTGAAAACGAAAACTTGTATTGAACTAAGAGGAATCCAAACCAAATAATGTATAACCTTGATTAAAACCTACAAAAAAAAAAACAAAATAAAGCTCTCTACTCTCTATAAACTGATGATAATGAAAGTGGGCGTCCTTATGGACGTAAACAATACGAGTATATATACTGAAAAACTAATGCTAGGGTTAAAATCTCGCTTCTGCTGCGTGCGCGTAAAATCTGATAAAAGCCATGTTCGATCGATCGAACATCTTTCGATCGATTGAACTTTTGGGGTCTTCGAGCGCTTGAGCTTCTTTCGATCGATCGAACCTTCGATTGATCGAATGGTCTTCAACCGATCGAGGTTCACTTTTCATCCTTTACTTGTCTTCATTAAAATTCAGCACTCCCTTTTATCTTTCTCCTCCAATTCTTCACACAGCAACAGTAATCTGCACAAACTACAGCTAAAACAAACAACTTATCATAGTTTAATCAAATTGTGTACAAACTAGCATTGTAATTCAAATTGTAGATAAATGAAGGAATTGTGAAATAATTTAGCACATTTTCTTCTTTTAGCGCGGTTGTATTTTACAAATACCCTGCTTGTCACAACCCCCAACTAGCGATTTGCTAGTCCCTAGCAATAGAGCGAAAATAAAACAAAGCTAAATTACGACTATAACAGAAAAACTAAAATAAACTAGACCCAAATTAACTAAATTAAAATAACCAAAAAGAAACTACCTAACTCACTTTCGCAGGAATCGCGGTTGCATTTAGCAAATGCAACAAGTCGTTAAACCCCTAGGTTTCCCCTAGTGGACGAGTGTTGTCTCGTGAGGGTTTTTGCAGTGAATGTACCCACAAAATTCTCTGATTTTAAGCTCAAAAAGAGATAGAATAACTTTTAAACATTCCCTTTTGTTCAACTATTAATTTAGCTCTACAAAACATATCATCCTCATTCAAACCATGAAAGAAATACACATGTTCCTCATGTCACCAAGATAAAAATAACATATGCGTCACATCCATGTAACCGTGTGTGTGAAATTAACAGCTATATGTGGATATCGCAGGTTTTCAAATTTTACCCACTTTTAAAACAAATATTTTCAATTTTCAAAGAGTCGCCACTTAATTTTTAAAAGGAAAATTAAGAAACCATTTAAAAGGAAACTGATCTTTTGCGAAACCAAAGATAAACTGGGTCCGGGGATTATGGAATGAAAGGGGAAGGAGCCCGACGGACTAAAACACCCCCTTTCATCCTATCTCACGATAGGCCTCTACTCAACATCCTTTTTAATCAAATTATTAATCTAAGCATGCCCTCAATTAATACATATATATACGTATACATCACACAAGCATGTTGAAAGGGTGCAAAATTGCTAACGGTAAAATATCATTCATAAGTCACATAATTCAACTAGCAAACATCATGATATGCAATAGAGAACTAGAAAACATACCCGGGATCCGGCCGCGAATATCAAACGTGCAATGCATGCAAAAATAAACCTAAGAAAGGTCTCTAACACATATATACACATAAGGCAAAACCTAAGCTAAGGTGTCGCACATGGGGTCGAAAAATCAATTAAAATCAATAAAATAGATTAAACTAGAGAAGGGTTGAGAAATTGTACCTCAAAGCGCTACAAAACAAAGGTTAGTACACATGCCTTAGACAAGATATAATATCAAAAGGTAATTAATCATAGGTCATGTTTAATTAAATTCAACTAAGTCCAACTTCATCCAAGAACTAGTTCTAACTATAAGCATCAATGTACATGAGTGAATAAATGATTATGAACAAGGATGAGACATGAATTTATTCACTAATTTGGATCCCTAAGCCTCTGGGTTTAATCTAAATTATCATTATTCAAAACATGGTTTGGGTCTCAAGACATTAGGAGACCATTTGAGTTAAAATCAATAAGATTAGATGAAAACAGTAGCAGTTTTTTGTGATTTACAGAGAGCAGACCAGACGTTCAAAAATGGAAATAAAATACTTTTGATGGTTGGATCTTATTGATTTTTGGATATGTCATGCCTCTGTGAGTCTAGTTTCTAACCCAACTTGAAAATCAAGATTTCAACGGTTAGATCTCCGGGAATATGGAAAATACTAGACCTCACTCAGGATTCTGCAACCCTCTGTCCAGAGATCTTGTATGATTTTCTAAAAATAGTAAAAAAAATGAGAAATACTTAGATCTTTTTAGGGTACCTTCCTAACACATTAAGGTACTTATAAAAAATTATTTGAGACCCCGAAAACTTTATTAGGGTTCTGATTTATTAATTTCAAAACAGACTTATTATTCTGAAAGCATTTTAGAACTCTGGACAGATTGTGATTAGCTCACAAAAACCATGATCAAACCCTCCTAATCACAAGATCTTGCTAAAACAAAAATCACAGTGGTAAAACAATGTGTTATGAACATTTTCCCGTTGGTTTCATTCGATTCCAACGGTCGGATTTCAAACTAAAAATCCTTGATCAAAAACAGTTTATGAACCCACTGTTTCATTTTGCTAGCTCAAAATTATTGATTGGCCTCAACTATTAGAACATGAAGTTGGGGCTCAAATCAAACTACTTCTTCTACCATTTGATGGTCCTTGAAGATTATGAGGCATATTATACTTATGGATCTCGATGAAGTATTGAAATGAACTTCACAAAATCCTCAAATAAAGAATTCAAACCTATGGATCCAAGTTTGAATTCAACTTATCACTCCTACCATTTGATGGTCATTGGAGTTAGAGACATACATACTCATAGGTTCTAGATGAAGTATGAAAGACTTCTTAAAACCTAAGAGAAGGATTAGTTCAAGCCATGGGAATAAACTTGAATTAACACTTTCTTCTCCTACCACTTGATGTTCATTGGAGACTATAAGGCATACTATACTAGTGGATTTTGATGAAGTATTGAGATGAACTTCACAAAATCCTCAAATAAAGAACTCAAACCTATGGACCCAAGTTTGAATTCAACTTATCACTCCTACCTTTTGATGGTCATTGGAGTTAGAGATGAAGTTAAAATCTACTCAAACCTCATTGGAATATAATAGGATTCCATAAGATTTCTTAATGAAGAGGTTCAAGTCATGGATTAAGACTTGAATCTCACTAATTATTTGTAGATTAAGACTATGATTCATTCTAATCTCCATATAGATCATAAGATCATAGGAAATTTAATAATCAAACTCAAAGAGGTTCAATGAGATATGGAAGATCTCATGAGCCTCACAAGAGATGGTAGAAATAAGAAATCAAAGTTTGTCTAGAGAAACTAAGAACACAAGCTCTTCAAAATTGAATTTATTTTAAACCCAAGGCATCAATTAGATCCAAATCAATGAAACATTATAAGATTCAATCACAAGTTCTAAGTGGTGTGTGAAGAAATGAGGTAAGAAGTGAGGTTTTGAAAATGTGTAAAGTTCCTAGAACTATGAACTTGTGATTGAATAATCCTAATTCTATCAAGAATTAAGAGGTTACCTCTAAGACCTCAAGTATTTCTTCAACTTTTTGTGAAAACCTTCCAAGATTTCCCAAAATTCTTCAAATTCTTCAAGTTCTTCAAGACTTTCTTCTTCTCTCTCTCTCAAAATATATATAATTCTTGTATATCTCTCTCTCTTAATTCTCAAGTTCAAGTATATCTCAAGTCCCTCAACAATGAAGGTGAAAGTTTGTTTATATAGACCATTAATCCAGGGATAAATGGGTAAATTCGGGGTAGAAACCCATGTGCAAAGATTTCTTCTAGAACATGTGAGAAAAGCAGTCTGTTACAGCCGGCGGCACACGACGGGTGCCTGCGGCACTCACTGAATGCCGGGCGGCACTCCCTGAATGCCGGGCGGCAAACACTGAGTGCCGGCGCGGCACTCATTGAGTGCCGCCGCGTTTTCCGCGTGCCGGGGCTAACTGAATTTTGTCCCTCTTTTTGATTTTTCAAAAAATATGTTGGTGTAAACACAAATTTTTTATTCTCTATATATATATATATTTGTATTAAGATCCCCCATGTGCATGGTATCAACCATGTGCATGGTATATTTTGAATATACTACTCTCTTTTTTTGTATTTTCTCTTTTTTCCAAGATTTTTTATTTATTTTGTCCTCCCATTTCTTTCAAAAGAACTTTTTATTATTTTTATTTTTATTTTCTTAAAATCTGGTTCCCAGACTGGGTTTCTCACGCGTTCTTTATTATTCGGGTTTCTCCCGAATACCCAAACTCTCTCTCTCTTCCTTCTCCTTTTTTATATTTTTCTATTTTAATTTTAAAATTTACCTTGAAGAATCAAATGAAGATTTTGAATTTTCTGGAAAATCCTCGAGTGTAACCGGCCATTGTCATCATCGGTCTTTTAAGAGGTAACCAATCCCTTGATTTGACGTTTGATCAAAATCGGGGTGTCTACAGTTTGCCCCTCTTTGACAGAGCTTGTGAAGCAACGCGTATCACAAATGAATGTCAAAGCCTGTGTGAAAGACAAGCCTTTGATCAAATAGTCGAATCCAGGTAAAAACAAAAGTGCGTTGCAAAATCAGGCGCGCAGATAGCCAAATGCTGGTCGTGCTCAATGGTGAGCTGCCTACGTATCCCAACGGGAATCAGACCAGGACGTAGTTCGGGCAAAGGACAACAACACACCAACGCAGGTAGTCACACAAATGAATGCACCTATCTTATCGTGATGCACATGCTCATGCAATCTTATACCTTGTGCTCCTAAATGTGATGATCCCGAGTCACGTTACTCTTCCTATTTATCAGAAATGCACCCTATACATTGAATTATCCTATTATGACACCGTCTTACTCTAGGAACATTATGACTAATGTACATTTCATATGCATATGAGAATTGTCTGATTGACTGAGATGCGCTCTGCGCCTTATACCCCATAGCCAAATCAGGTAGCACGCAGAGAGATTGAGCAGCTCTATGCTCAAAATCCCCAAAATCATCTGATCGGCTAAGCCGAATCAGGTAGCACGCAGAGAGATTGAGCAGCTCTATGCTCAAAATCCCCAAAAATCATCTGATCGGCTAAGCCGAATCAGGTAGCACGCAGAGAGATTGAGCAGCTCTATGCTCAAAATCCCCAAAAATCATCTGATCGGCTAAGCCAAATCAGGTAGCACGCAGAGAGATTGAGCAGCTCTATGCTCAAAATCCCCAAAAATCATCTGATCGGCTAAGCCGAATCAGGTAGCACGCAGAGAGATTGAGAAGTTCTATGCTCAAAATCCCCAAAAATCATCTGATCGGCTAAGCCGAATCAGGTAGCACGCAGAGAGATTGAGCAGCTCTATGCTAAAAATCCCCAAAAATCATCTGATCGGCTAAGCCGAATCAGGTAGCACGCAGAGAGATTGAGCAGCTCTATGCTCAAAATCCCCAAAAATCATCTGATCGGCTAAGCCGAATCAGGTAGCACGCAGAGAGATTGAGCAGCTCTATGCTCAAAATCCCCAAAAATCATCTGATCGGCTAAGCCGAATCAGGTAGCACGCAGAGAGATTGAGCAGCTCTATGCTCAAAATCCCAAAAAATCATCTGATCGGCTAAGCCGAATCAGGTAGCACGCAGAGAGATTGATCAGCTCTATGCTCAAAATCCCCAAAAATCATCTGATCGGCTAAGCCGAATCAGGTAGCACGCAGAGAGATTGAGCAGCTCTATGCTCAAAATCCCCAAAAATCATCTGATCGGCTAAGCCGAATCAGGTAGCACGCAGAAAGATTGAGCAGCTCTATGCTCAAAATCTCCCAAAATCATCTGATCGGCTAAGCCGAATCAGGTAGCACGCAGAAAGATTGAGCAGCTCTATGCTCAAAATCCCCCAAAATCATCTGATCGGCTAAGCCGAATCAGGTAGCACGCTGAAAGATGAGATGCAAATTTACTGCCTCACCAAGTAAAATCAAAGTTGACTTGGTTCAATTCATAATTCCTAACTTTCAGGAGCTGATTAAATTTCAAATTAACTTTCCTAAACCTGGAAACACTTGGATTCATATTTGCTTTTAATTTCCGAAATCGAAGATCAATCACATTAAAGTCGGCTGAATTTTCTCCTAACCTGGAGTCGAACCAAATCAATTTTTAAAGTTCCAGAATCAAACAAGACTCTTATATCAAATCAAATTCCAAAGAGTTGAAACCAATTAGGCTCAATTCAAATCTATTTTCAAAGAATCGGAGCCAATCAGGCTCAAGTCAAATCAACTTCAAAGTTTCGGAGCCAATCGGGTTCAAACCAAATCAATTTTCAAATAATCAAAGCCAATCAGGCTCAATTCGAATCAATTTTCAAAGAATCAGAGCCAATCAGGCTCAATTCAAATCAGGTTTCAAAGTTCGGAGTCAATTAGACTTTGGTTGAATACATGCTTCCGCAAATCCCAGAATCAATCAGACTCTTAATCAGATTAAACTTCAAACTTATTCCAATTTATTTAATTTTCCAAAATCGGAGTTAATCAGGTTCTAATTTAACAAATTTCCAAAGAATCGGAGCCAATCAAGCTCGAACCAAATCAATTTCCAAAATTTCGGAGTCATTCAAATTCGAAATCAACTCATCTTCTCAAAATCGGAGCCTTTCGGACTCGAGTCAATTCATTCTTCTAAAACCAGGAGTCCGTCAGACTCAAATAAGCTTAGATTCAACCAAACTCTCACTTATTCAATTTTCCAAAATCAGGAGTCAATTAGACTCTTAATCAAATCAATTTTCAAAAGCCCGGAGTCAATTAGACTCTAATTTACTCTATTTCTCAAAATCCGGAGTAAATCAAACTCCTAATCAAATCAATTTTCAAGAGTCCGGAGTCAAGCAGACTCCAATTTATTCAATATTTCAAAAATTGGAGTCAATTAGACTCTTAATCAAATCAATTTTCAAAAGTCCGGGGTCGATCAGACTCCAATTTATTCAATTGTCCAAAATTGGAGTCAATTAGACTCCTAATCAAATCAATTTTCAGAAGTCTGGAGTTAATCAGACTCCAATTTATTCAAATTTCCTACAATCAAGAGTCAATCAGACTCAATTCAACTTAGATTCTTAAAATCAACCAAACTCAATTCAATTCATTCTTTTTAAAATCAAGAGTCAATCAGACTCAATTCAATCTTAGTTTCTTAAAATCAACTAAACTCAATTCAATTCATTCTTTTAAAATCAGGAGTCAATCAGACTCAAATAAAAAATTTGCCCAATCAAGAGTCACTTTGACTCAATTTCGAATTCAAATTCCACTTATCAGGAGTCAATCAAACTCATTTCAAATAAATTCACCTTCTAAAATCATTTAGTCAATCAGATTCAAATAAATTCAATTTTCTAAAATCAGGAATCAATCATACTTAAAGAATTTCAAATTTCTAAAAACAGGAGTCAATTGGACTCGAAGCAAATTCAATTTCACAAAACCGGGAGTCAATTAGACTCAAAGAATTTCAAAAAACAAACTCAAAGAATTTTAGTTTCACAAAATTAGGAGTTGATAAAACTCAAAGAATTCTTGCTTCACAAAATTGGGAGTCAATCAGACTCAATTTAGTTCAAACTCATGAATTAGGAGTCAATTAGACTCACACAAATTCAAATTCTCAAAATCCAGAGTTCGGAGTCGATTCAACTTGAAACAATTCCTATTTCGAAAGGGGAGTTGCACTGATTCACATTTTACAAAGGAGAGTCATATGATCTTGAAAATTTTCACATTTCTCAAACACGAATTCATACGGACTCAAAAATTCACATTCTATAAACACGAAGGAAGTCATACAGACTAAATATATATATATATATATTGAAACAAGACAGAGTCATGCGGACTCTAGAATTCAGTATTTTACATAAATGAAGTCCCATGGACCCAACAAATTCACATTTTTCACAAACGGAGTCATGCGGACTCAAGAGTTCATATTTTACATAGACAGAGTCATGCAGACCCGAAAATTCATATTTTACACAGACGGAGTCATGCAGACTCGAAAATTCATATTTTACAGAGACGGAGTCATGCGGACTCAAAATTTCATATTTCACAAAGCCGGAGTCACGCGGACTCAAAATTTCATTTCGTTATTCAAACGAAGTCACACGGACTCAACAAATTCACTTTTTTATACAAATAGAATCATACAGACTCAATCAAACTCACATTTCATACAAATGGAGTCATACAGACTCAACAAATGTATATATATATATATATTTATACAAATGGAGTCACACGGACTCAAAGAATTTCCCATTTATACAAATGGAGTCACACGGACTCAAAGAATTTCCTATTTCAAAATCGAGGGTTAATTTATAACATTTCAAATTTTCTTAATCAGAGTCAAACTTGACTTAATCAAAAAATTCCAATTTTCAAAATCAGGAGTTAAATCAAACTCAATTCATTTCAATTTCCCAAAATCGGGAGTCAAATTAGACTCAATTTATTTCAATTCAGTTCATCAGAGTTAGTCAAACTCAGTTTTATTCAAATTCTAAATCAGAAGTTAGTCAAATTCAATTCAACTTTCAGAATCGGGAGTCAATTAGGCTCAATTCAATTCAATTTTTCAAAATTTGGAGTCAATCAGCCTCATTTCAGTTCCATATTCTAAAATTGGAATTCAATCAGACTTAAATAATTCTATTTCACCAATTCAAAAGTCAATTAGACTCAAAGAATTTCTGTTTCACAAAATTGGAGTCAATTCGATTCACAAAGAATTTAGAATTTCCAAATCAGGAGTTTGAACGAGACTCAACAAATCATTAAGGACTAATGCGAATGCGAGGTTGCCATTGAGGAGTAATACCAATGATGCTGCCATTGAGGACTAATGCAAAGTTGCCGTTGAGGACTAACACCGATGATGCTGCCATTGAGGACTAACGCAAGGTTGCCATTGAGGACTAACACCGATAATACCGCTATTGAGGACTAACGCAAGGTTGCCATTGAGGACTAACACCGATAATGTCTCCATTGAGGACTAATGCAAGGTTGCCATTGAGGACTAACACCAATAATGCTGCCATTGAGGACTAAGGCAAAGTTCGGGAGTCTCCTTGGACTCAAAGAATTGGAAAGAATGATTTTCTGTATCTGCGGACCTTTGGAAGAAACATATCAATTTTATCAAAAGAGGGAAGTCACCTTTTTCCCCTAGTCTTGGACCCTTCATATTTCCACTTTAGCATTGTGTTATGATAGTGTTTAAAAATCCTGCTTGCATTGCTTTTGGGATGCTCATGGAGACTCTTCAAATCTTTATTCATCATCTTAAACCCACTCATTTGAGACCATTATTGACTCATCGAAGGAGGACAATTTATACAAGACGACTGACTCAAACTCTGTGTTATTATGAATCAATGTGCTTTCATCGTGGATAATGTATCATCTCACCTTTCATTTATTCATCATCTTACAATGGTAATACTTCACCAACAAATCTAAACTTTTGAAGATTCTCCCCTTTCGAGTTAGCTGGTTCTTTGCCTATCCAGAGTGTGCTTCAAATTAGTGCTTTAGCTTAGAGAATAAAAGACATTCTATTTCAATCCATTCAAAACAAACTCGATTACTTGAGAACTTTTCTCTGACATAGAGGGATTTTTGACAAACGAAGTTTGCCCCTAGTTTGAATAGGACTCGAAGGCCTTGCTTCTGGGATTAAATAAGGTGTTCAGAAAACGAAGCTTGCCCCTAGTCTTAAGGGCAAATAGGCTTATCCAAGGGGTAATCATCATGAATATGGTGGGCTGAAGCAGGAAACCCAATGCTGATGGAAAAACTTTGTTTGCCCCTAGTTTGGCAATATATATGTGGCTTCAGGCAAACTTACGTAAGTTTGCCCCTAGTCTAAAGGAAGGAAACCAAAGGCACAAAGGGTGATGCTTATGGTTTAGGGATGGTTATGGACCGAGAACCTTGGGAGGTTCGCCTACTTATCCCCGAACGGGAATCAGGCCCAAAGTAGTTCGGCTAAGGCCTGAAAGAAAGTGCCAGATCATAGCAAGGGCGGTGACCGAACCGGGTAGGCTGCCTACGTATCCCCGAGTGGGAATCAGGTCAAAAACGTAGTTCATCGATTCTGGAGGTCTTGAAAGAATAAGGCTTCAAGAATTATGGGCTTTTCGAGCCATGTTTTCATTTGAGTCCAATGAGTGCTTTTTTTCTGGGCAGATTTTCTAAAACAGATTCCTTGTGGTAGCTTTTGAACAAAATGATGAGAACATGAACTACGTCTCCCTTTTATTATTTTTTTTATTTTATTCTCTTTTTTTTTTTTGGCGATTGATTCTTTTCACCTTTTCACTAGCCAGTCAATCTTTACAACTATCATAACACATCGTGTTTGAATCATACTCTACCATACTCATAAAGCAATAGCAGAGCTCCAAATCACTCTTTATTTTTCTTAAAGATACTTTTGCATTGTTATAGGCCCACTTATCCATGAGCCTCTCACAAAATTTTGATACTAATTGATACTTTCAAATCTCTCTTTCTAATTTATTTTCTTTGTTGAGAACAACACAAAGCTTTGGGATAATTCATCTACCAATGATGTACTTTGAAGTGCTCAAGAATTCTCAATCTTATTTATTCTTTGCCTTTTCTTTTCTCTTTCCTTTCTTTTCTCTACCTCACTATCTCTTATTCTCTTCATGATTTTGACTGGCTAGGATTCGGATTTTGAAATCAACACGCATCTTATTCTTGCTCTAACTTTTGCCTAGGCGCCCTTTCGGGTTTTCATCCTAGCGAGCTCCTTCATCTTCATTTTTTTTCTTTTTCTTTTTTTTTTTTTTTTTAATTTCTCTTTTTTTTTTCGTGCTCTCACTTTTGCCTAGGCGCCCTTTTGGGTTTTCATCCTAGTGAGCTCTTTCTTTTCTTCTTTTTTTCTCTTTTTTTTTTTGGAAGAAGAAGTTCATTTAAAACATTGGGCTACCATCAAGGATCAAGTTATGACTTTGGGCTGGTTGGGCTCATCTTTTAGGCTTGGTATTTAAAAAAAGGAGATGGTGAGCAAGCTTCAAGTTCCAAGTTCATCTTTTCAAGATTAAGCAAGAGCATCTTTAAATTCTTAAAGTAAAGCACATCAATTCTCTACTCCTCCGTGGTTTTGGCACAGAATTTGCTTTGATCACTTGGGGATCCTTTTTAATGCAAAGATTTATTAACAAAGTATTTTCCATGATCATTTGAAAAATGATTTTTATTTTTTCTCTTCTTTTTTTTCTTTCTTGGCTTAATGATCCATACATTCACGACTTGGCACACTGAATCAAACAGAATGAGATTTTATTCAACTAGTAGGGAAAAAGGATTACATCCCTCGACTCAATAAACTCGACAATGACTTGCAAACAAACTTGATAACAGACTGACCAGAAGACTCGACTGGACTTGACATTTGACTCCAACTTAACACAACTCGACTACAGACTGGACTCGACTTGGTCTCAACTGGAGTGTCACAGACGACTTTCAAATTATTGGGTCCCCAGGAGCATCTATATTTGCTTTAGCAGCCGTATTTCAAAACACTATCACCTTACTAGCAACATATGTGCACAAACATCTCTCTTCCTATTATCTGCTCCTTCCTGACTAATCTCGTGTTTGAATCTCTGTACCAAATAGTGCTTGACTCGGGTGCTACTTTGCTTACAACAACACTTATCTTTAATTAACTTTGACTGATTTTCTCAAGAGAATCTTATACTTCTATTGATTTTTATTAAATTTTTATGCCAAGTGAAATGCTCATGAATGATTCATATGTCACACGAATGCAATGCATGTGTGTGTGCCTATTCTATATGCCAAATAAAAGAAAATTCTAATCCTAACACATAAACACATAAGCACATAAAATCCTCATCCATGTTGAGTGTGCTAATTTCTCCTTTCATTGTGATCCTCTTTACCCCTTCAAGGTTTTCAAATTCAGAATTTTTGAAATCCATTTGACAAGTATTTCCCCTAGATGATGGGATCTTTTCAAAATTCCGTAAGAAGCTTTCCTTTGAAGACAACAACATTTCTAAACAAAAGATGATTGGGTTGAAACTTTGCTTTTGAAATTTATTTGAAAATGATTTCTTTAATTGCAGAGATTTCTTGGATTATATTCCTTAACAAAAAGGTGATTAGGTCCAAATTTTGCTTTGAAAAAGCATTCCTTTAGTTGGTAAAACTTTTCAAACTCTTTCAAGAATTTTGGGTTTCAAGAATTTTAGTTCTTTCTTCAAATATGGTTGATTTGAAATTTTAATCCAAAAGTGAACTCCAAAAATTTTGAAAGAGTGATTGAATGCCTTGGAATAAAGATACCAAAATTCTATTTGCTTCCAAAAACGTATTTAAAATTCTTTGGGTAGGAGGATCACATGATCGGATTGTTGTCATACTCTTCATGAATTTGGATGCATACAAGGTCAATGATGCTTAGCTTAGCAAGATGTAAGAGATGTAATCACATAATCAAGATCCAGCATGTTCCAAAATGTCGTGGGACATGAGAAGGAATTGCTAAAAGATGATTAAAGGGTTACACATCTTTTATCAAGCAAGCATCATCATCATCTCAAATAACCCCTTTTCGGGCATACAAAACTCCCTAGCACATAATCCCAATCAAGAATTAATTTCCTAAGATCGAAAGGTTCTATGGAAGCTACCATGCAAAGGCCGGGTTTTGGTCAAATAAGGGACCCTTGACACACACCCGATAGGATGCTTCATATACCAAAACATGGTACGAGATCAAGGGTGATCACACGGTCCCATGATGACTTGACCGACCGGGTTGCCCCGAGCCTCCAAGGTCATAGTTCCATGCAATCGACTGGCGAAACATGCAAGTGCAATGCAATAGGCACACAAAAATTAATTAATTTGATTAAAAGGATGCTTTCAAGTCTAATCCTCGAGTGAACCCAAAATCAGAATTCTGGTCTGCGAAACCGGAGATTCTGGGTTCGATCCCCAGTGGAGTCGTCAGATTGTGGATATCGCAGGTTTTCAAATTTTACCCACTTTTAAAACAAATATTTTCAATTTTCAAAGAGTCGCCACTTAATTTTTAAAAGGAAAATTAAGAAACCATTTAAAAGGAAACTGATCTTTTGCGAAACCAAAGATAAACTGGGTCCGGGGATTATGGAATGAAAGGGGAAGGAGCCCGACGGACTAAAACACCCCCTTTCATCCTATCTCACGATAGGCCTCTACTCAACATCCTTTTTAATCAAATTATTAATCTAAGCATGCCCTCAATTAATACATATATATACGTATACATCACACAAGCATGTTGAAAGGGTGCAAAATTGCTAACGGTAAAATATCATTCATAAGTCACATAATTCAACTAGCAAACATCATGATATGCAATAGAGAACTAGAAAACATACCCGGGATCCGGCCGCGAATATCAAACGTGCAATGCATGCAAAAATAAACCTAAGAAAGGTCTCTAACACATATATACACATAAGGCAAAACCTAAGCTAAGGTGTCGCACATGGGGTCGAAAAATCAATTAAAATCAATAAAATAGATTAAACTAGAGAAGGGTTGAGAAATTGTACCTCAAAGCGCTACAAAACAAAGCTTAGTACACATGCCTTAGACAAGATATAATATCAAAAGGTAATTAATCATAGGTCATGTTTAATTAAATTCAACTAAGTCCAACTTCATCCAAGAACTAGTTCTAACTATAAGCATCAATGTACATGAGTGAATGAATGATTATGAACAAGGATGAGACATGAATTTATTCACTAATTTGGATCCCTAAGCCTCTGGGTTTAATCTAAATTATCATTATTCAAAACATGGTTTGGATCTCAAGACATTAGGAGACCATTTGAGTTAAAATCAATAAGATTAGATGAAAACAGTAGCAGTTTTTTGTGATTTACAGAGAGCAGACCAGACGTTCAAAAATGGAAATAAAATACTTTTGATGGTTGGATCTTATTGATTTTTGGATATGTCATGCCTCTGTGAGTCTAGTTTCTAACCCAACTTGAAAATCAAGATTTCAACGGTTAGATCTCCGGGAATATGGAAAATACTAGACCTCACTCAGGATTCTGCAACCCTCTGTCCAGAGATCTTGTATGATTTTCTAAAAATAGTAAAAAAAATGAGAAATACTTAGATCTTTTTAGGGTACCTTCCTAACACATTAAGGTACTTATAAAAAATTATTTGAGACCCCGAAAACTTTATTAGGATTCTGATTTATTAATTTCAAAACAGACTTATTATTCTGAAAGCATTTTAGAACTCTGGACAGATTGTGATTAGCTCACAAAAACCATGATCAAACCCTCCTAATCACAAGATCTTGCTAAAACAAAAATCATAGTGGTAAAACAATGTGTTATGAACATTTTCCCGTTGGTTTCATTTGATTCCAACGGTCGGATTTCAAACTAAAAATCCTTGATCAAAAACAGTTTATGAACCCACTGTTTCATTTTGCTAGCTCAAAATTATTGATTGGCCTCAACTATTAGAACATGAAGTTGGGGCTCAAATCAAACTACTTCTTCTACCATTTGATGGTCCTTGAAGATTATGAGGCATATTATACTTATGGATCTCGATGAAGTATTGAAATGAACTTCACAAAATCCTCAAATAAAGAATTCAAACCTATGGATCCAAGTTTGAATTCAACTTATCACTCCTACCATTTGATGGTCATTGGAGTTAGAGACATACATACTCATAGGTTCTAGATGAAGTATGAAAGACTTCTTAAAACCTAAGAGAATGATTAGTTCAAGCCATGGGAATAAACTTGAATTAACACTTTCTTCTCCTACCACTTGATGGTCATTGGAGACTATAAGGCATACTATACTAGTGGATTTTGATGAAGTATTGAGATGAACTTCACAAAATCCTCAAATAAAGAACTCAAACCTATGGACCCAAGTTTGAATTCAACTTATCACTCCTACCTTTTGATGGTCATTGGAGTTAGAGATGAAGTTAAAATCTACTCAAACCTCATTGGAATATAATAGGATTCCATAAGATTTCTTAATGAAGAGGTTCAAGTCATGGATTAAGACTTGAATCTCACTAATTATTTGTAGATTAAGACTATGATTCATTCTAATCTCCATATAGATCATAAGATCATAGGAAATTAAATAATCAAACTCAAAGAGGTTCAATGAGATATGGAAGATCTCATGAGCCTCACAAGAGATGGTAGAAATAAGAAATCAAAGTTTGTCTAGAGAAACTAAGAACACAAGCTCTTCAAAATTGAATTTATTTTAAACACAAGGCATCAATTAGATCCAAATCAATGAAACATTATAAGATTCAATCACAAGTTCTAAGTGGTGTGTGAAGAAATGAGGTAAGAAGAGAGGTTTTGAAAATGTGTAAAGTTCCTAGAACTATGAACTTGTGATTGAATAATCCTAATTCTATCAAGGATTAAGAGGTTACCTCTAAGACCTCAAGTATTTCTTCAACTTCTTGTGAAAACCTTCCAAGATTTCCCAAAATTCTTCAAATTCTTCAAGTTCTTCAAGACTTTCTTCTTCTCTCTATCTCAAAATATATATAATTCTTGTATATCTCTCTCTCTTAATTCTCAAGTTCAAGTATATCTCAAGTCCCTCAACAATGAAGGTGAAAGTTTGTTTATATAGACCATTAATCCAGGGATAAATGGGTAAATTCGGGGTAGAAACCCATGTGCAAAGATTTCTTCTAGAACATGTGAGAAAAGCAGTCTGTTACAGCCGGCGGCACTCGACGGGTGCCGGCGGCACTCACTGAATGCCGGACGACACTTCCTGAATGCCGGGCGGCAAACACTGAGTGCCGGCGCGGCACTCATTGAGTGCCGCCGCGTTTTCCGCGTGCCGGGGCTAACTGAATTTTGTCCCTCTTTTTGATTTTTCAAAAAATATGTTGGTGTAAACACAAATTTTTTATTCTATATATATATATATTTGTATTAAGATCCCCCATGTGCATGGTATCAACCATGTGCATGGTATATTTTGAATATACTACTCTTTTTTTTTGTATTTTCTCTTTTTTCCAAGATTTTTTATTTATTTTGTCCTCCCATTTCTTTCAAAAGAACTTTTTATTATTTTTATTTTTATTTTCTTAAAATCTGGTTCCCAGACTGGGTTTCTCACGCGTTCTTTATTATTCGGGTTTCTCCCGAATACCCAAACTCTCTCTCTCTTCCTTCTCCTTTTTTATATTTTTCTATTTTAATTTTGAAATTTAACTTGAAGAATCAAATGAAGATTTTGAATTTTCTGGAAAATCCTCGAGTGTAACCGGCCATTGTCATCATCGGTCTTTTAAGAGGTAACCAATCCCTTGATTTGACTTTGGTCAAAATCGGGGTGTCTACACTATACATCGAACTTTATTTAGAGTTGTTTAGACAATCATACTCTCACAACTTGTAGTTTTAACTCAATCCTCACATAGTTATTACACTCAAAAATGAACATCCCACAGAAACTTGACTAATAATGATCGCACATGTTATGAAAGCTTTGATAGGAGTGGTTTTTCGGATACTAATGCCTTCATACTCGACTCTATAAAAGATGAACATTTTAGAGTGTATAGTCTCACGAACGGAATACTACTTACTAGAGGAGCGAAATACCGTGGATAACTCAAATTACACGTTCATGTTTAAACTAAGTTGTTGAGAATCATTAAGGCTTTGACTTTTCGGTTTTTATTTAGTAGGGTAGAAATTAGAGGGATAAGAAATTGCACATTTTCAGCATGTGGCTGTGTTCAGTAATTTCTTCACTTTATTCCAACCATCCTCTCCGTACGTATATATATATACATCATCATTTTTTTTATACAGCCCTTCTCACCACTATTCCCTCCTCATACTTCAACAATTTAATCACATTGGGTGTGCAATGGGATATATTGAGGTCAAAGTGTAAGATTAGGGATTTAGAATTTCATAATGGATTCGACATTATTTATTAGGTGTGGGGTTAAGAATAATGCATATTCAGAAATGTTGATATAGGTAAACGGAGAAGGCACGGAGCAAATATGATGGCTTAAATCATTTTCTCAACTTCTTAATTTTTACACGTCAATGTTCATTGAGTTTAGTTGGTAAATCCTGAACGTTCTCCTCTACTAAGAAGCCAAAATGAAAGAATTCGAGACTATTCAACGAATTTAATCGGCATATTCAAGAAAAATAATTCGAGTTTTAATGTGATAATTCCCTCAGAATTAAATATTGGATTCAAAAGCTCACTAAGGGTAACTAGTTTTCACTACTTCATTCTTTAAAGCACGAAAGTCGTATTGTCTCTTGTTTAAGTTTTCTGCATAGCTATTAACACGTGCAAATGATTTGGATACAAGAATGATCAACATATGCATTCATCCTAGAGAAACTAGAAAAACGCGTGAACTTAATTCATAAAAGGATGAGAATAAAATGGTTGTGTCATTCCTTGATAACAGCTAAATAGGAGTGAATATTCAAAATTATTCTACCAATTTAATTCAAAACTTACTTAACTGTTTGAAATTTTTGCACAAAGTTGTTTGAAAATTTAATTTAGTTTCTGATGGAAATTGTATGACATACGCAATAGATAGAGTGGTCCAGATTGCTAAGAACTAATATGCACAGGTGATTATCTATCTACATCCCACCCCCAACTGAAAATTGCAATGTCCTCAGCAAGCGATTTTCAAAAATAGATAGAGAGATATCACCTGATATATATCATCATAAGAATTGCAAGTGTAACAACCTGTACAGAAAGCATACAAACTCCAAGCAGCAGGGATCAAAAGAATATGAAATATAGAGCATGGGATCCATACTTAAAATTGAACTAATCACTAGAAATATAATAAAGTGAAAGAACAGAACAGTGACAATATGTGCCATACAAACTAAAATACAAAATATACAAACCATCCAACAAAACAAAATATCCCAATAGTATCCAAAAATATCCAACAACCAACCAACACATCCAAATCCAACCACAATGTCAAAAATATCTAAACAACCCAATAACCAAAAACAACCAACATCAGCGATCCAACAGAAACTAGACATCATCAGCGACGTCCGATAATATCTCAATAAAAACATCAAGAGCATCCCCACCGCCACCCTCAGTGACAGTAGGTGCCGCCGGGTCACTCATGATCGTGGCAGCTGGAATAGATAAGGGTGTGTCAGCTATGACAGGAGGAGGTGGAAGTGGTATCTCTGTAGCAGGCGGTGTCGTCGATGATGATGAAGTTGTAGGATCGATCTGGGAAGGTGGAGCGGAAGATGATGGACCGGTGGTTGGTGGTAGAACTACAGGAGCTGAGGTGGTAGGTGGAATAGCAGAAGAGGTAAGTGGATCGCTGGGGGGTGGTGGAGAAGCTGCGTGAACTGCCTGGTCGACTCTGATCTATATCAAGATCGCCTCCAGCAGAGTCGTCATCTGATCTACCTTGCCCTCAAGTCTAATCCGGGCCTCTCTCTCCTCCAATAGTAACTCATGAATAGTCGGGAAAGGCGCAGAAGAAGACTCTCCCTGGACACGAGCCTGAGATCTCTGTCTCAGCTCAAATCTCTCAACCTCCTCAATAGGATCTATCTCCTCCTCAGAATCATTCTCCTCAACCTCTGTGGGCTTCCCAGAAGCAGTACCCTCCGTATCAGTGCCTCCTCCTCTCCTCCTCTTCTCGCCAACCTTCGCCTTGCCTTTACCATGCCTCTTTCTCTTTTGCGCATCAGACCGGCGGGAAGCAGTCTCGCCAAAATGGCTGCGAGACTGGGCAGTCACATCACCCGCCAATGGAATGATACCTGCATGCTCAATCACCCTATGAATAGCCCAATCACCCTTCAGGTGCTTCTTGGCCTGAATGTATCGAGTAGGGTGTCTCATGAAATCAATGTAAAGGCGAGGTAAACAGACCGGCTGCCGTGTCCCGATCGCATATAACACACGGGCGTACCATGTTGCAATCTTCTCCCGATAAGATGTCACTAAGAGGCAATTGTTGAGGGCGAGGTGCATTATATGATAATTATTAGTGAGGTAGAAGTCAAGAATAAGGGCCTCACCATCCCAGCCCGGAAGAGCACCCCTAGGGATCTCTCTGATAATAATGGTCGGGGAGAGCAGCGGTGTGTCAGCACGGTGCGGACAAACACAGTTAGGTACCTCGGGTACCCCTAGAGCTGCAGAAATAGTGGCCAGACTAAAAATGATCTCCCGGCCACAGAAGAATAAGCGGAGCAACTGGATCCCTGATCATCGTCGCACATGCCTCCCGGATCCATGACAGATTAACCTGCTTAGGCTGGGAGAGGAGCGTGTATCACTGTGCATAGCGCGTACCACTGAGGCATAGCGCGTATCCGGGCAAGATACCAAGGAGTAGCCAGTCATGCTATCTCGAGGGGTAGCTCGAGCATGACCTTACGCGATTGGAAGTATCTGGTGAACCATACCCGATCTTCTTCGTTTCTGAACCCATGATCGGGTATAGGGTCGGGTATGGTTAGGTCAAATGGCTTGAGCTTGTGATACCCAGTGATAGGGTTCATTGTTTAGTCCTGAAACAAAAGAAACAAACAAAGAAACATTAAAACAGGGAAACCAGAAAGGAAAATGAAACTGTCACACTTCGATCGATCGAAGCATGTTCGATCGATCGAAAAGATCGCAGGTTCGATCGCTCGAGACTTGTTCGATCGATTGAAAGGATGCTGGGTTCAATCGCTCGAACTCAGTTCGATCGATCGAACATAGCGAAGTAGCAGTCTTGAGCATTGAGAATGGAAAAAGGCCCGTAAACATAAAATACGGTAAGACAACTAAGACAAAGAGTAAAATAACCAATGGGGGGCACCCCCATACGAATTTGAAATGGAAAGAACAACGAGGGGGTTCTCGGGGCCTAACCTCGAGAGACGCACCGAGTAGAGGATGATAGTGATGCCAATGATGATCAGGGGGACCAAGTACTCCTCAATTGATGTGGTTGTAAGAGGGGGAGTCCAAAAGTCGCGTGAATCTCCTTCTGTCTTCGAGCGATCGAGATTTAGGGAGATGAAGAGAGACTGATGAAGATTCTGAACGATGCCTCATTTAAAAATAGGTCTCGATCGCTCGAGATTTGTTCGATCGATTGAACCTTCGATCGATTGATGTGTTCGAGCGATCGAACTTGAAAATTCTACAGGATCATAGAATTGAGAAATTATACATTCCCACTAACTAACCTTGGTTTGGCCATACAGAATAGTGATAACACAATTCATTGACAAGAAATGTAAGCCAAAAACAACATCCTCATAGTAGAAAATTGCAAATTTATATAAATAAATCTTTCTAATAGCATCTACTTGCAATATTATTTCCCCCAACATGGTCTTTAAAACCTTATTGAAAAAGAAAAACTAAAATAGAGCTGAAATGAACAAAACTTTGTCTAAGAATACACTCCAATTGATGAAAGAAATATGTAATGACAACAAAACAATTGAAGTGAAACATTATTCGTCAAGCAGGAAGATTTCGTCATCCACAACCTCCTTTTCTGCCGGAACTTCAAATGTAGAGTCTAAACTTGATGATTCCCTTTCCCAAAACAAACGGAAAGCGGCGAGGACATCATCGAGCAAGTCCGAACTCTTTAAGGAATTGATTCCACCGATAATAGGGGATCCAGATGGAGACAAGGATAACGGAGTGTAATTGCGCATCGGACGTTCCACTTACGGATGAGTACCCGGGGACCTTTTGTATGGTCCAAATCCATGAAAGAGTTGATGTGGAAGGTACAACGGTGGAAATGGTGGATTCATAGTGATATTCCTAACAAAGGGAAACAAAAAGGAAATGAAGAAAATAAACTAACTAAAGCAAAAGAAAGATCAAACAGGAAGAATTAAACAAAGCAACATGAAAAGAAAGATAAAGGAATGTGACCCAGAGTTAACCTCATGATTGGCCGAATATTCCCAGGTGCACTAGCAGGTAGAGGGCATTGAAGCCAGAACAACAAATAACTCACGTGCACATACATGTAGGGAACCACTTGGATGACCAGGAAGTCGTCAACATATGTGAATACGACATTATGGCATTCGGGTACCACATCCTGTAAGTCTTCTTCTTCCCATGGCTCCCACATTGAGTCATTTTCCCACTGTTTCATCAGAGCGTCATCGACTTCCCACACAGAATATCCTTCTGGTTCTCCCTCCTCTTCAGGGAATTCCATGTGCTCAAATGGATTGATCTGGAGGAGAGCATGATTGTATGGGATGTATCCGTATGGCTGTCCACGGTGGATTCTGATATTCTGAATTAGCCCATGACCCTATCGAGTGAACATCGTCATCTCTCATGTTGGACAGCCAGCAGGAGATAGAAATGGAATAGCAAAATACGATCAAGGTCACACTAAAAAAGAAATGGATAAACAAAAGAAAAAAACAAAACGAGAAATAGTAAAAGAAAAAGTACAACAACATGGTTAAAACACACTTGAGCGTTCTAGGTTGAGGCATAGTCGGGCTCATCCAGTTGGATGTGCTCGACCTCTGGTTGGAAATCTTCTAAGAACGGTTTTACCCTTTGGCCATTGACTTTGAAACTTCCGTCGTTCTTAGGATTAAATAACTCAACGGCCCCATGTGGAAAGACAGATTTAACTGTGAAGGGTCCTGTCCACCGAGATCGGAGTTTGCCTGGGAAGAGATGAAGGCGCGAATCGTATAGTAAAACTTTCTGTCCAGGCTCGAAAGATTTTTGAAAAATTGTTCTATCGTGGCGAGCCTTCAACCTTGCCTTATGAAGTTTAGCATTGTCATACGCATCTAGACGAATTTCTTCCAGTTCTGCCAACTGGAGTTTCCGGAGATGACCTCCTTCTTTAACGTCGAAATTTAATGAGCGTGTCGTCCAATATGCTTTGTCCTCAATTTCAACGGGGAGGTGACATGCCTTACCATACACTAGCCTATATGGGGACATTCCCAGATTTGTCTTGTAGGCAGTACGGTACGCCCAAAGAGCATCAGTTAGTTTATAAGCCCAGTCTTTTCTGTTGAAACTAACCGTCTTTTCTAAAATGTGCTTGATTTCACGGTTAGCCAACTCTGCTTGCCCATTTGTTTGTGGGTGGTAGGCTAGAGTGATCTTGTGATTCACCCCATATTTCTTGAGTAGTGATTCCAAAGGCCTATTGCAAAAGTGTTTGCCTTGGTCACTTATTAGGGATTTTGGGGTTCCGAAACGCGATAAGATATTTTCCTTAAAAAAGGACATTACCGTTTTATGGTCATTGTGTCTCGTCGGTATCGCTTCTTCCCATTTTGATATATATTCTATAGCAAGGAGTATATGTTCAAAGTTATTAGATTTAGGGAACGGGCCCATGAAGTCTATGCCCCAACAATCGAATATTTCAATTTGTAATGATGGGAGTTAAGGGCATCGAATTCCTTTTCGAAATTGTACCAAGCTTTTGACATCGCTGGCACGATTTACAAAAAGCATAGGCATCTTTGAACATGGTGGGCCAATAGAAGCCGTTGTGCAATACTTTGTGTGCGGTCTTTTGGGACCACCGCAGGCTTCAGAATGACAGGAGGCCAAAATTACAGTTATGTCCTCATTCGGAACGCAACGCCTGATGATCTGATCAGCACAATACTTAAATAAGTAAGAGTCATCGAAAAAAAAATGGCGTGCGAACGAAAGGAACCTATTCTTGTCCTGATTTGACCAATGACTTGGAGTCTCTCTTGTAACAAGGTAATTTATTATATCTACGTACCAAGGCAAACTGGAGACAGCCATCAGTTGCTCGTCTGGGAATTCATCTTTTATAGGTACAGGCTCAGTGTTGTCAGTGAATGTCAACCGAGATAAATGATTGGCGACCACATTCTCTACTCCCTTTTTATCCTTGATAGTAATATCAAATTCCTGGAGTAGGAGTATCCAGCGGATAAGCCTCTGTTTCGCGTCTTTCTTAGATAGCAGGTACTTGAGGGCCGAGTGGTCTGTAAAATAGACTATTTGGGACTCTATTAGATAAGACCTGAATTTGTCCAGCGTGAATACTATTGCCAGTAGCTCTTTCTCGGTAGTCGTATAATTCATTTGAGTTTCGATAAGTGTTCGGCTGCCATAGTAGATTACATAAGGCTTGTTGTCATTCCTCTGTCCTAGAACTGCGCCAATGGCATAGTCGCTAGCATCGCACATTAACTCAAACGGCAAACTCCAATTGGGTGCCTGAATTATCGGTGCGGAGGTAAGGTGTTCTTTTAGTTCATCAAAAGATATTTGACAGTCCTCCGACCATTCAAATGGAATGTCTTCAGCCAATAATGGACATAGTGGTCGGGAGATTGCATTAAAATTTTGGATAAAGCGTCGATAGAATCCAACATGTCCTAGAAAAGATCGTATGTCTCTGACTGTACGAGGAACAGGTAGATTTGAAATTATATCAATTTTTGCTTTATCGACTTGGATACCCTTTTCAAAAATAATGTGGCCGAGGACAATTCCCTTGGTCACCATGAAGTGACACTTTTCCCAATTTAGTACTAAGTGTTTGTCCTCGTATCTCGCTAACACATTCTCAAGGTTTTCCAAGCAGTTATCAAAACTATGGCCAAACACTGAGAAGTCGTCCATAAAGTCCTCGAGTGTCTGTTCAACCATATCACTGAATATGCTTAACATGCACCGCTGAAAGGTGGCAGGTGCATTGCATAAGCCAAAGGGCATACGACGGTAGGCGAATGTACCGAACGGACAAGTAAAAGTCGTCTTCTCCTGATCTTCAGGAGCTATTTCGATTTGGTTATAACCACTATATCCGTCCAAAAAGCAATAAAATTTATGACCCGCCACTCTTTCTAGCATTTGATCCATGAATGGTAATGGAAAGTGGCCTTTCCGGGTCACAGTATTTAACTTTTGGTAAGCAATACACATCCTCCATCCAGTGGGGATGCGTATTGGTACTAACTCGCCCTCTTTGTTTGGGATAACTATTATACCCGCCATTTTGGGCACCACCTGGGTTGGACTAACCCAAGAGCTATCAGAGATAGGATATATTATCCCAATGTCCAGAAGTTTTAAGACTTCTTTTTTCACGACTTCTTGCATATTAGGATTCAGACGTCTTTGCATTTGTCGCGAAGGTTTAGCGTCTTCCTCCAGATATATCTTATGGGTGCAAATAGATGGGATTATGCCTTTTAGGTCGGCAGTAGTCCACCCCAATGCTCCCTTGTGCTATTTAAGCATTTGAATTAACTTATCCTCTTGTTCAGAGTTCAACGTGGATGAGATTATCACATGATAAGTCTTTTCAGTCCCTAGAAAAGCGTATTTGAGCTCTTTTGGAAGCTCATTTAATTCCAAATAAGGAAACTAAAAGTTTGAGGGCATGGTTAACTTCGTTTTCGGAGGCAAGGGTTCATCTGGTGTGACCCACATGCATTCATCTCTATCTTCCTCTTTAGTTTCCATCATGAGGCAGGCATGATTTAGGGCAGCGTCCAATGGGGTAGAATTGTTAGGTTGATAAGTAGCGTCGAACTGTGACACAACTACCTCCAAAGGATCTTTGTATTCTACAAGGTCAGCCTTTTCTTTGATGGCCATTTCGATGAAGTTAACTTCTTCTTCGTCCTCGTATTCTTCGGGTCGGGGATTTGAAAAAATCTTGACATTTAAAGTCATGTTCCCGAATACGATGGTCATGATACCACTCCTTATTTTGATTGTGGCATCAATGGTGTTGAGGAATGGACGTCCAAAAATCACCGGGATTTGTGAACATGGATTAGACACAAGTTCGGTGTGCAGAATCACAAAATGGACCGAAAAGACAAATATATCAATCTGTACCAGAACATCCTCCAGTATTCCTCTAGGATATTTGACTGACCTATCTGCCAATTACAATGCAACTCTGGTAGATTTGAGTACACCCAACCCTAGTTGTTTATATACTGAATATGGCAGCAAGTTTACGTTAGCTTCTAGATCAAGGAGTGCGTTGTCTATTCTTTGATTCCCAATTCGACACGAGACAGTAGGGGTGCCAGGGTCTTTAAGCTTTGGAGGTAACTCATTTTGAATGATTGTGCTTGCTTGGCAAGTGACATAGGCATGTTTCTTTACACTTTGCCTCCTTTTGACCGTGCATAAGTCCTTTAGATACTTAGCGTAGGCTGGCACTTGTTTGATTGCATCAAGGAGCGGGAGATTAATTTTAACTTGTTTGAACAACTCCAAGAACTCCTGATTCTTTGCCTCATGTTGGGGCTTCTTGAGCCTTTGAGGGTAAGGCACGAGGAAAGGGCATTTAGGTAATTCGTCCTTGATGGGCTCCTTTCCAGGTCTTCTCTCAACTTCTACTTCTTTAGGAGCATCCTCGTTTGATTCTAATGATTTGTCATTAGTGGACGACTCCTCTTCTTGAGTAGATGGGTTATTGTTAGTTACCACTTCTCCTCTTCATACTCCTCGTGGGTAGAATGAGGCATGTTTTTCCCTATGACTTTGCTACTTCTCAAAGTTGTCACGGCTTTTGCCTGTTCATGATTAGGGGGACCATTGTTGTATCCCTTAAGATTTTGAAGTGGTTGAGCAGGAAACGTTCCACTCGACCCCTCTTGACATGCATCCATTCTCTCTAATGTCGCGGACATTTTACTCATCATTTGAATTAACTGTTGTGTTAAATTTGCGTTAGAGAGTGATTCTTCCTCTTGCACCTTGTTGGCCCAAATATGGAAACCTTAGAGGGGGGGTGAATAAGGTTTTAGCGGAAATTAACCTTTTAAAATCTTAATAGCAAATTAAGCACAATCATAAGCAATTATGTAAAGAGATAAGGGAAGAAATACTTGCAAACCAATTTTTTAAGTAGTTCGGCAATCGCACCCCGCGGCCTACGTCCACCCCTCAAGAACAGCTCTTGAGGATTCCTTTAATCCGATCTACTTCACGGGTGTAGACCAAACCGTTCCCGGAGCACTTACGGGTGTGCACCAAACCGTTACAAGAGCCTTCAATCTCTCCCAAAGAAGAACACCTCTTCTTTGCACACAAGGGTTACTAACCCTCAACCTTTACAAATTGAATTGAATACAAAGTGATAACTCTCTCTCTAGAGTGGATAATACAATTAAAGCTCACTACAATTTTGCTCTCTCAAGAAATACAAATGAAAGATTTGAGCAAAATGATAAACTCACACAACTAGGGCTCAAATGATAATGTTTAAAGATCAAAGAGATGTGTGATCAATACAATGTTTTCCAATCAAAATATCAACCCCAAATAGCTTGGGAAAACATGTATTTATAGGCCTTGGAAGATTATAGCCGTTAGTGGCAAGTTTGGTAATTAAAAGCCCCTTTAAAAACTAGCCGTTATTGCCTTTCAGGTCGATTCAGTCGACTGGACCTTGAAGCAGTCGACTGGGCCTTGAAGCAGTCGACTGAGATGTGTTTACAGAGGGTTCTGTTTGCATTCTGCTTACTTCAGTCGACTGCATCGGGCCTTCAGTCGACTGCCCCTCCCTGTTTGACAGCCTGACACATCTCCACTAAAATAGCCATAACTCCCTCTACAAAAATCGGATTAGCGATCCGTTTGATGTTTTGGAAACTAGATTCAAATACCTTTCCAACCATATAAGATTGAACATTTAATTATTTTCCAATTGGTTGGGGCATTGCTTTAAAGATGATCCATGACACGAGAATTTTTCTGTGCGCTCTTGTGCAATACCCAAGTGTAGGTAGACGTGCAAGTAATAACTGGTAAGACCAGGTCGATCCCACAGGGAAGGTGTTAACCTATCGAATTAGACTAACCTCAAAAGCAAAATAAAAATGAGTAAGATTGAACAATGGTGCGGAACACAAAGTTCCACAAACTAAGATTACTAATGAAAATAATTCAGATTAAATTAACGATCTAACTAGCTAGTTAAAACAGTACTCTAAATTAGGATGTTTGGCTTTAAAAAGAAAGTGTTGGGATTACACGAATCCACAGTAATCTAGCTATCTACCATGCATTTTCCTTGAAGCACAAAGGAGTACATTACCCACAGTTTTCCGTATTCCTCTAAAGATGGAGAATCCATGGCCCTTTCATGACCGGGACCATATCATCACAGTTAAGTTAAAATACGTGAAAGCGGTTTAATCCAATAGTTAAGACTCGCACTCTCAATGGTGTTAGCATTGAAGGTGGTTTGCAAATTGTATTGAAAGAAAATGCCTTAGGGCCTTAGTTTTAAAAGCTGTTTTGACAAACTGAGCATTTTTTGGGACAGAATGATAACAAATCTTAAAACAAAACGTCCTGGAATACTGTAGGGAACATCCTCAAGAATCAGGGAGTTCGATCAATCGATGCGCTTTCGATCGATCGAAAACCTTCATCCCTCAATCGATCGAAATGGCTTCGATCGCTTGACTGTCTCTGGTTTGATCGATCGAACTAACTCCAATCGATCGAACACAGCGATTATTCTGCTGCATGGCAGAGGCTGGAGATCACTGCTTCATCGTGTTCTCCCAACCTGGGACTACTCAGACATTGTCTGGAGTGTCATAGATTGATATTTAATGTAAGAAAACATCAAAGCCTTGTTTGGTTGCGAGTTTTTCATAGAAACAATAAAAACTATGGTTTTTAAAGTATTTAGCATGTAATACTACAAGATGAACGATTAAACTACGACTACAAAGTGCAGAATGTAAATGGATAGTATATAAATAACCTGGAACGCAGAATACTTGTATTAAACTAAAGAAATCCACTGCACAAAGTAAACTTCAATGAAAAACCTACAAAACAAAACACAAAACCTCTATCTCTCTCTCTAAAACTGTAAAAATAAAATGTGGGCGTCCCCTAGGACGTATACAATACCCATATATATAAGAAACCTTAAAAACTAGGGTTAAAATCCCGCATCTGCTGCGCACACGAATGTTACTAGAAATACCACGTTCAATCGATCGAACTGCTCTCGATCGATCGAACCCTTAAGCCTCAAGCGCTTCAACACTCTTTAAGCGATCGAACGCTCGATCGATCGAACTGGGTTAGATCGATCGAGCTCCAAATTTTAGCTTTGACTTCTCTTGTTTTCATTCCAGCATTCCATTTATCCTGATGTTCATCTGTTCAGTCCACACAGCAGTGATCTGCACAAACAACAGCTAAAACAATACAACTTATCATAGATTAATCATATTGTATGAAAATTAGCCTTGCAATGCAAATTGCAGATAAAACGGGAAGTTATGATAAAAACTAATACAATTCTTCCTTTTAGCGCGGTTGTATTTTACAAATACCCCTGCTTTGCACAACCCCCAACTAGCTTATTGCTAGTCCCTAGCGATAAAGCGAAAATAAAATAAAATAAAAACTCCTAACTAATACTACCATGACTAAAAAAACAAAGGAAAACTAAAAACAATCCTAAACTAAGATAGAAAGAAAGATCCTAACTCACTTTCGCAGGAATCGCGGTTGCATTTAGCGAATGCAATAAGCCATTAAACCCCTAGGTTCCCCCTAGTGGACGAGTGTTGTCTCGTGAGGGTTTGCAGTGAATATACCCACAAAATTCTCCAATTTTAAGCTCAAAAAGATTTAGAATAACTTGTAGAATTCCCCCTTCCATTAAATTGTTAATTCAGCTCTACAATAATATACTATCCTCTGTCAATCCCATGAAAGAGATCCACATGCTCCCCTATATCACCAAGTAAAATATAACAAATGTATTACCATTATGCACCCGTGTGTGTGTGAATTTAACAACCATGCGTCCAACCCTATTAAGAGTTATCTAGACTATTGTACCTTGAAAAACTTGCAGTTTTAGCTCAATTCTCACATTGGTCACACTAAAAAAAAAATGTCTCTCAGAAACTTGCGTTACAATGATCGCACATCGTTATGAAAGCTTTGATACTGATGATATGCTAAATGCTAATGCTTTCATAATTGACTCTATGAAAAATGGACATTTAAGAGTGTATAGTCTCATGAATGGAGCACTACTTACTAGAGGAGCGAAATACCGTGGATAACTCAACTCACACTTCCATGTTCAAATCAATTGTTGAGAATCTTCAAGACTTTGAATTGCGGCTTTTATTTAGTAGGTGGGAGTGTTGTAGAGAAGAGTGTGCTTTTTAGTATGTGATGGAAGTTCAACTTCTCTTTTTTATTCTTTATTCTTTTCTCCACCCAATCTCCCATTCATTTCATATGCTCTTTTTCTCTTCTCCTTCATTCATCATTTTTTTTTTTTAAATAACCTGTAAATAGAACGTCCCACAACTACTTCCTTCCATTTCACATCCTTTGATGACTCATTCTCAACAAATATATCAAACGGCTCAATGAGGTCAAGGTATAGATCAAGGATTTGGATTCTGGTGATTACATTGGAAATATTTAATTGGTGTGGGATCAGGGATAAAACAACTCAATGAATGTAAGTGAAAGCGATATCAGGTAAAAGAATGGGTAAACGATGGCTTGAATCATTTTCTCAACTTTCAATTTTTCGCACTTAAGTGTTCATTGAGTGTAATTGGTAAATCCTGAACGTTCTCCTCTAACAAGCAGTCAAAACTTTTAAAGAAAACTGAGACTTAACAACGAATTCACCAAGTATATGCAAGAAAGACCATTCAACAATGTATGAGAATCTCCTCAGAAATGACGATTGGCTCAATAGCGCACAAAGGGTTATTAGCTTCCACTACTTGTTCTTTTCGCACAATATTCATATTAACTCAATTTTCAGATTTTCTACATAGCTGCCAATTAGTGCGCAAAAGTATTGGGTACATAATAGCTTTACAAATGCAATTCATTTCAGTGATACAGAAAACGCGTGGATTTAATCCATAAAAAGATGAGAATACTACAAATGTGTCATTGTCTAATTAACAAGCAGGAGAGATTATTCAGAGTTATTCTATCAATACAATTCAATAATAAAAATTTTCAAATTTTCAAAATTTTAACAGACTGTGTTCTCATTAAATTTAAAACATATCCAAGTGCAAAACCTGATCATTACGGGTGTATACCTATCTATTATCTCCTACCCCCAACTGAAAACAACAAAGTCCCCAGAAGTTGATTTTCAATAAATAAAATAGATGGGTATCACCTGTATGGAGCAAATTGATGATAGCAAGCATAGCAACCTAGCATAGAAAAGTAGAACACAATCTCCAAAACAACCAGGATCAATAGATAAGAGTAACACAATAAAAAACATGATCCAAACAATCTAAACCACTGTAATAGGAACAGAATAAAATACAAGCAGTGAGAAATAATGTCCATACAGAACCAACCAACCAAATAATCCAACCAAAACAACCAACATATCCAACCAACCAAACCCATAACCAAAATCAGTACAATAACTAACCAAAAACACATAAACACCACCTCCCCAACTAAAACTAATCGACACCGGACGGCGCATCATCAGCTACATCAGAAGGGATGTCGATGAAAGCTGGTGGCAACAGTGTAGTAGCAGGGGCGGTAGCAGAATCCGGGGCAGTAGTAGATGATGGATCAGTAGTAGGTGGTGCATCAGTAGTAGGTGGTGCAGACGTGGCCATCGATGGATGCTGAGTAGAGGGAACAGCCTGATCAACCCCAATATGAACCAATATGGACTCCAACAAGGTCTGCAGATGGTCCATCCGGCCCTCAAGTCTAATCCTGGCCTCTCTCTCCTCCAATAGTAGCTCGTGAACCGTCGGGAGGGGCACAGAGGAAGAAGACTCTCCCTGGGCCTGAGTCTGCGACCGCTGTCGCAGCTCAAACTGCCGAACCGCAGCAACCGGATCATCCTCATCATCATCAGAATCAAGCTCCTCCACCTCGGTGGGTGTCCCTGAAGCTCCCGCCTCCGTGTCCGTCCCACCACGCCTCTTCTTCCTCCCCCTCATCCTCGTTATCCTGAAATCCCATATTTTTGTATGGATTGATGTCCAGGAGGGCTGGTGGGTATGGGATGTACCCTTGAGCAGCATCAATGAGAGAATGAGCTTCAGGGTCTTGATGAAGCAAAGGGCAGGGTGTGAGTTCACCCTCAGTCCAGGTGCCACAACGACATTCTGAATCAGCCCAAGAACCGATAGAATGAACATCATCACCTCGCATCTATGCACCTGCAACAGAGTGGTTTAAGGTATAATGGATTAGAACTAGGTCACAAACACAAAAGAACGAACAAAAACTTAAAAGCAAAAGAGAGAAACTAAAATGCAAGGAAAGAAAAGAAATACAACAACAATTTGGAACTCCACTTTGGATTTTTTAGTGGAAGAATAGCTGGGCTCATCCAGCTGGATGTGCTCAACTTCAGTGTGGAAGTTCTCCAAGAACGGTTTCAATCTTTGGCCATTGACCTTGAAACAATCATCGTTCTTTAGATTGACGATCTCAACCGCCCCATGTGGAAAAATAGTTTTTACGATGAACGGGCCTGTCCAACAAGAACGGAGCTTTCCTGGGAAAAGGTGGAGGCGAGAGTCATACAGCAAAACTTTTTGCCCCAGCTCAAATGATTTACGACAAATCGTACTATCGTGGCGAGCCTTCAACCTTTCCTTATGCAACTTTGCAGAGTCATACGCATCTCGTCATATTTCCTCTAGCTCTGTAAGTTGGAGCTTGCGTAGCTGACCTCCCTCTTGAATATCAAAGTTCAATGAGCATGTTGCCCAGTAAGCTTTATGTTCAATTTCAACAGGAAGGTGGCAAGCTTTCCCGTAAACCAATCTATATGGGGACATACCAAGATTCGTCTTATAAGCAGTACGGTATGCCCATAACGCGTCATTCAATTTGTATGCCCAGTCTTTTCGATTGGAGCTAACCGTCTTTTCGAGAATGTGCTTGATTTCTCGGTTAGCCAATTCTGCTTGCCCATTTGACTGTGGATGATAGGCAAGAGCAATTTTATGATGGACTCCGTATTTCTTGAGAAGTGACTCCAAGGGCCTATTGCAGAAATGCTTGCCTTGGTCACTTAGTAAAGCTTTCGGAGTACCAAAACGAGACAAGATATGCTCTCTGAGAAAGGACATGACCATTCTGTGGTCATTTCGTCTCGTTGGTATCGCTTCTACCCATTTCGATACATACTCTACAGCAAGGAGTATGAATTCACAGTTATTAGACTTGGGAAATGGACCCATAAAATCTATGCCCCAACAATCAAATATCTCAATTGTGATGATAGGGATTAAAGGCATAGAATTCCTTTTAGAAATAGTTCCAAGCTTTTGACAGCGTTGGCATGTCTTGCAAAAGGAATAAGCATCTTTGAAGACTGTGGGCCAGTAAAAACCGCTTTGTAGGACTTTTTGTGCGGTCTTCTGTGACACGAAGTGGCCACCGCATGCCTCAGAATGGCATGACGCTAATATTACGGTTATATCCTCATTGGGGACGCAGCGCCGGATGACCTGATCAGCACAGTACTTAAAAAGGTATGGGTCATCAAAGAAGAAATGACGCGCGAACGAGAGGAACCGTTTTCTGTCTTGGTTCGACCAATGGGTCGGTGTTTCACCCGTGACAAGGTAGTTTACAATATCAGCATACCAAGGCAGACTACTTACTGCCAGTAGCTGTTCGTCTGGGAATTCATCCTTAATGGATTGGGATTCAGTGTTGTCAACAAATGTTAACCGGGATAAATGATCCGCAACCACGTTCTCTACTCCTTTCTTGTCTTTGATTGTTAGATCAAACTCTTGGAGTAAGAGTATCCAGCGAATAAGCCGTTGTTTAGCGTCTTTCTTTGACAGCAGATACTTGAGGGCCGAATGATCTGTAAAACAGACGATTGGTGACCCTATCAAATAAGACTTAAACTTATCGAGGGCGAATACTACTGCCAGCAGCTCCTTTTCAGTAGTAGTGTAATTCATTTGAGCTTCATTCAAAGTTCGACTGGCATAGTATATCACATGTGGCTTATTGTCCTTTCTCTGGCCTAGGACCGCGCCAATGGCGTAATCACTAGCATCGCACATTAATTCAAAAGGTAAACTCCAGTCGGGTGCCTGTATTATAGGTGCGGAGGTGAGGAGCTTTTTTAGATCCTCAAAGGACTTTTGGCAACTCTCTGACCACTAGAAGGGTGCATCTTTGACAAGAAGTTGACAAAGGGGTCGAGAAATTGCACTAAAGTTCTGGATAAACCGACGATAAAATCCTGCATGCCCCAAGAACGAACGGATGTCTCTTACTGTACGGGGGACAGGTAGATTTGAGATTATGTCGATTTTAGCCTTATCCACTTGGATTCCTTCATCGGATATTATATGGCCGAGGACTATTCCCTTAGTCACCATAAAGTGACACTTTTCCCAATTCAAAACTAGGTGTTTGTCCTCACATCTCATTAAAACCTGCTCGAGATTGCTGAGGCAATTTTCAAAGCTATGGCCAAACACCGAAAAATCATCCATGAAGACTTCAAGGATATTTTCGACCATGTCACTAAATATGCTTAGCATGCACCGCTGAAAGGTAGCCGGTGCATTACATAAGCCAAACGGCATTCGTCGGTAGGCAAATGTACCGAATGGACAAGTGAATGTGGTTTTCTCCTGATCTTCAGGAGCAATTTCAATTTGATTGTATCCACTATATCCATCCAAAAAGCAGTAATACTTGTGACCCGCCACACGCTCTAGCATTTGATCCATGAATGGCAAAGGAAAATGGTCCTTTCGAGTCACAGTATTTAACTTCCTGTAGTCAATACACATCCTCCATCCAGTGGGGACACGTGTTGGTACTAATTCACCATCTTTGTTCGGGATGACCGTTATGCCTGCTTTCTTTGGAACTACTTGGGTAGGACTAACCCAAGGACTGTCAGATATCGGATAAATCATCCCAACATCAAGTAGTTTAAGCACTTCCTTTTTAACTACTTCTTGCATGTTGGGATTCAGACGCCTTTGCATTTGCCTTAAGGGTCTAGCGTCTTCCTCCAGATATATCTTATGCGTGCATATGGATGGGCTTATGCCTTTGAGGTCAGCAATCGTCCATCCCATAGCATCCTTATGCTTGGTCAGCATTTGCACTAGCCTACCTTCCTGTTCATGAGTTAAAGCAGATGAGATGATCACAGGATAAGTTTTTCCAATTCCTATAAATGCGTATTTCAGCTCTTTGGGAAGCTCCAATTCTAACTCCGGAAACTGGAAACTAGAGGGCATTACCAACTTGGTTTTAGGAGGCAGTTGTTCATATGGCATTACCCACATGCAATCGGCTCTATCCTCTTCTATCGTATCCATCATAAGACACGTCTGGTTCAGGTTAGCATCCAAGGGGGTGGACTCTGCAGGCTGATAGATATCGCCAAATTAAGTCATCACAACTTCCAAAGGATCTTTGTAGTCGACCAAGTCAACTTCATCTTCAATGACCGTGTCTATATAATGAATTTCTTCCTCATCATCGTATTCTTCAGGTCGGGGATTAGAAAAAATCTTGACATTCAATGTCATGTTCCCGAATACGATAGTCATGATACCACTTCTAATCTTGATCGTGGCATCAATAGTGTTGAGGAATGGTCGTCCAAAGATAACCGGGATATGTGAACCAGGATTAGAAACAGGTTCTGTGTCCAATATCACGAAATCAAACGGAAATACAAAAGAGTCTATTTGGACAAGGACGTCCTCTAACACTCCTCTAGGGTACTTCACAGATCTGTCTGCCAATTGCAAAGCGACTCTGGTGGGTTTGAGTTCACCCAACCCTAGCTGTTTATAGACTGAATATGGCAGCAGGTTCACGCTTGCTCCTAAATCGAGGAGTGCGTTATCTATCCTTCGATTCCCAATTCTACATGAGACAGTTGGTGTACCGGGATCTTTGAGTTTTGGAGGCAACTCATTTTGAATGATCGCACTGGCTTGGCACGCGACATAAGCATGTTTCTTCACGCTTTGCCTCCTCTTGACCGTGCATAGATCTTTGAGATACTTAGCATAGGCCGGCACTTGCTTGATAGCATCTAAGAGTGGAAGGATAATTTTAACTTGTTTAAACAATTCCAAAAACTCCTGATTCTTTGTCTCATTCTTGGGTTTCTTCAACCGTTGAGGATAAGGTGCAGGAAAGGGGCATTTTGGTGGTTCCTCCTTAACAGACTCCTTTCCAGGCCTTCGCTCAACTTCTTCCTCTACTCTAGGAGCTTCAATGTTTGCCTTCATTGGTTCGTCATTAGTAGACAGCTCCTCCTCTCGAGTAGACGGTAGCTCAACTTCTTCATCCACCACTTCCTCCTCTTTGTACACTTCGGGAGTGGACAGCGGCATGCTTTTCTCTATGATTTTTCCACTTCTCAGTGTAGTCACAGCTTTAGCATGTTCTTGATTGTTAGGACCATTGTTATGTCCCTTGGGGTTCGGAAGGGGTTGGGCAGGGAATGTTCCTCCTGAGCCCTCTTGCCGTGCATCTATCCTCTCTAACGTGGCAGACATTCTACTCATCATTTGTATAAGTTGCTGCATTAGATTGGCATTAGCAAGTGGCTCTTCTTCTTGTACCTTCTTGTGCGGTGGCACATAGGTATTGGTCTGTGGTACATTGGAGGGTTGAGCTTGGTTATTGGTTCTGTTTTGATTGTATTGCTGGAACGGCCTATTGTTTTGCCCTTGATATTGATTGTTGTTATAGGGCTGCTGTTGATATTGATTTTGGGTCCCAGCATTATTTCTCCAATCAAAACCGGGGTGATTCCATCTATTGTTACTTTGAAAGTTATTGTTGGAATTCCCCGCCCCTCGAAAACCTTGCATGGCATTCATCTCTATAGGGGCTTGCTCTTGAAAATATGGCACATTAGGACAATATTGAGTTGTATGTCCCAACATGTTGCATGTGCCACATGGCTCTTCAGGCATGACTTGCCTAGAGCTCTCTCCTTTCATGCTTAACTCTTCTACCTTCTTTGCTAGCTCTGCATACTTAGTCATGAGGTGATCTTCACTGGTTAGCTGGTATAGGCTTTTCTCCTCTACACAGGATATCTGTGAGCGTGAGACATTGTCAGAATTTGACCATTCATGAGCATATTCAGCTAACCATTCGAAATGGGCTTCAGCCTCTTCAGTGTTTTTACGCAGAAATGGTCCAGAGCTCATCGTTTTCACCAACTTCTTTGTTTCACCATTCAATCCTTGATAAAAAAAACTGATAGTTCACCATTTCTCAAACCCATGGTGTGGGCACGAGAGAAGCAAATCTTTGAAACGCTCCCACGCTTGTGTGAAGGTTTCATTGCTCTTTTGTTTACAGGAATTGATTTGACGCTGAAGGTCTGTGGTCATGCGAGTAGGATAGAATTTCTTTAGAAACGCGGTGCTCATCGCATGCCAGGTAAAAATTGAATTAGGTTTTAGGGAGTGGAGCCACGCCTTCGCTTTATCTTTCAAAGTGAAGGGGAATAGCATTAGATGCGTCACCTCCCTAGGACAATTTTGCGAGAATGTTTTGCAAACATCCTCGAAATCAGTGACATGTAAATACGCCTTCTCACTTTCCATCCCATGAAAAGTGGGAAGCAGTTGAATCATCCCATTGTGAAACTGAAATTCGCCATTATGCGGTGGGATTTGAATGCAAGAGGGCGTAGGTGCATGTTCTGGTTGCATGAGATCGCAAAGAGGACGTAGTGCCTCATCAATTGGTACCACAACATTGTCACCATTTTCACTCTGATGATCATCCATTGATTCAGTAAAAGTGGCTATCGGGTTGATGGAACTTTCAGAATCAGAGCGGTAGAAAGGATTTCCAAAAATTCCTTCGATAGAATTGTTGGACATGAACCAGGAGAGTCCCTAGGGTGAGTGCTTACCCAAAAGAACTAAAAAGAAGAGAAAATAAAAACAGCAAGAGATGAAGGGAGACTGAGGTAATCTAAGGAATTGATTGTCGCCTTCCCCGGCAACGGCGCCAAAAACTTGACACGAGAATTTTTCTGTGCGCTCTTGTGCAATACCCAAGTGTAGGTAGACGTGCAAGTAATAACTGGTAAGACCAGGTCGATCCCACAGGGAAGGTGTTAACCTATCGAATTAGACTAACCTCAAAAGCAAAATAAAAATGAGTAAGATTGAACAATGGTGCGGAACACAAAGTTCCACAAACTAAGATTACTAATGAAAATAATTCAGATTAAATTAACGATCTAACTAGCTAGTTAAAACAGTACTCTAAATTAGGATGTTTGGCTTTAAAAAGAAAGTGTTGGGATTACACGAATCCACAGTAATCTAGCTATCTACCATGCATTTGCCTTGAAGCACAAAGGAGTACATTACCCACAGTTTTCCGTATTCCTCTAAAGATGGAGAATCCATGGCCCTTTCATGACCGGGACCATATCATCACAGTTAAGTTAAAATACGTGAAAGCGGTTTAATCCAATAGTTAAGACTCGCACTCTCAATGGTGTTAGCATTGAAGGTGGTTTGCAAATTGTATTGAAAGAAAATGCCTTAGGGCCTTAGTTTTAAAAGCTGTTTTGACAAACTGAGCATTTTTTGGGACAGAATGATAGCAAATCTTAAAACAAAAGGTCCTGGAATACTGTAGGGAACATCCTCAAGAATCATGGAGTTCGATCGATCGATCGAAAACCTTCATCCCTCAATCGATCGAAATGGCTTCGATCGCTTGACTGTCTCTGGTTCGATCGATCGAACTAACTCTGATCGATCGAACACAGCGATTATTCTGCTGCATGGCAGAGGCTGGAGATCACTGCTTCATCGTGTTCTCCCAACCTGGGACTACTCAGACATTGTCTGGAGTGTCATAGATTGATATTTAACGTAAGAAAACATCAAAGCCTTGTTTGGTTGCGAGTTTTTCATAGAAACAATAAAAACTATGGTTTTTAAAGTATTTAGCATGTAATACTACAAGATGAACGATTAAACTACGACTACAAAGTGCAGAATGTAAATGGACAGTATATAAATAACCTGGAACGCAGAATTCTTGTATTAAACTAAAGAAATCCACTGCACAAAGTAAACTTCAATGAAAAACCTACAAAACAAAACACAAAACCTCTATCTCTCTCTCTAAAACTGTAAAAATAAAATGTGGGCGTCCCCTAGGACGTATACAATACCCATGTATATAAGAAACCTAAAAAACTAGGGTTAAAAACCCGCATCTGCTGCGCACACGAATGTTACTGGAAATACCACGTTCGATCGATCGAACTGCTCTCGATCGATCGAACCCTTAAGCCTCAAGCGCTTCAACACTCTTTAAGCGATCGAACGCTCGATCGATCGAACTGGGTTAGATCGATCGAGCTCCAAATTTCAGCTTTGACTTCTCTTGTTTTCATTCCAGCATTCCATTTATCCTGATGTTCATCTGTTCAGTCCACACAGCAGTGATCTGCACAAACAACAGCTAAAACAATACAACTTATCATAGATTAATCATATTGTATGAAAATTAGCCTTGCAATGCAAATTGCAGATAAAACGGGAAGTTATGATAAAAACTAATACAATTCTTCCTTTTAGCGCGGTTGTATTTTACAAATACCTCCGCTTTGCAATCCACTTAAAATTTATTTCCAAAACTTTAACTTTTAGAGTTTGTTTGAGCCCCTATGAGTGTGATATCAAGATGCCTTACAATGATGGTCCTAGACTTCAACCAAGGATAAAATATCTTCAAGTCTTCAAGCTTGATCCTTGTTGAGCTCCTTGTAATCTTGATCTACATCAATTAAATCTCATACACACAAAGATGTTAAAAACATTGATACAAAATTAATACATGAGATTATATATGAGCATAAAAATGACTATGATAATAACAAAGAATAAATCAATATGAATCATGTAATTATCATAGCATATTTGACATCATCAAAACATAATTAAACATGCCTTAATATACCTTAAGGCTAACAATCTCCCCCTTTTTGATGATGGCAAACAACCAATGAAGGATATGCCAATATAAGCACATTTGGTCATTTTCATATTATCATTCATAATGGATATCATATGTTAAGGAACATGAATGATAACTACCCAAATACTTCTCCCCAATACTTCTCATATTTCTCCCCCTTTAACATTATCAAAAAGATTTGGGGATAAAATACAAAGCTCCCCCTCACAATAGGCATACAAATCAAAAGGCCAAAATGATACCAAAAATAAACAATTATAACCACATGTGAGAAAATGAATACATGAAAATGCTCCCCCTAAGCATGTGTAATGATAAAGGATACAAAAGATATAAATAGAGAGCATATTCTCCCAAAAGATAACAATAATAAAGTTGGAGAACTCAAAATCAAAGATAAACAAAAATTATCAAAACAGTCGACTGGGTCGACGTGTCAGTCGACTGAATCAAAGAAAAATTTTGAAATGAAATTTAAATAAGCCTTCGTCGACGAAAACAAAAAGGCATCAGTCGACGCCTCAGTTGATGGAAGAAGGCAGGGATTATGGATGCAAAACCAGTTGACTCCTCAGTCGACTGACTAAGACAGAAGGTTGAGGGTACATATCAGTCGACGCAATTGTTGGCCCAAATATGGAAACCTTAGAGGGGGGGGTGAATAAGGTTTTAGCGGAATTTTAACCTTTTTAAAACTTAATAGCAAATTAAACACAATCATAAGCAATTGTGTAAAGAGAGAAGGGAAGAGAAACTTGCAAACCGATTTTTCAAGTGGTTCGGCAATCGCACCCCGCGGCCTACGTCCACCCCTCAAGAACACCTCTTGAGGATTCCTTTAATCCGATCTACTTCACGGGTGTAGACCAAACCGTTCCTGGAGCACTTACGGGTGTGCACCAAACCTTAACAAGAGCCTTCAATCTCTCCCAAAGAAGAACACCTCTTCTTTGCACACAAGGGTTACTAACCCTCAACTTTTACAAATTGAATTGAATACAAATTGAAACTCTCTCTCTAGAGTGGATAATACAATTAAAGCTCACTACAATTTTGCTCTCTCAAGAAATACAAATGAATGATTTGAGCAAATTGATAAACTCACACAACTAGGGCTTAATTGTGAATGATTTAGAATCAACAAGTTGTGTGATTGAAATAGATGTTTTCCAATTGATTGATCAACATAAAATGGTGTGGGAAAACATGTATTTATAGGCCAAGAAAGATTATAGCCGTTTTAGTGAAGAGGTGTCAGTCTGCGAAAATCAGCAGAAAACCAGTCGACTGATTTCTGAAGGGTGCAGTCGACTGAGGGCCCGATGCAGTCGACCGAAGTAAGCAGAATGTAAACAGAACCCTTTGTAAACACATCTTAGTCGACTGCTTCAAGGACTAATACAATTAAAGCTCACTATAATTTTGCTCTCTCAAGAAATACAAATGAAAGATTTGAGCAAAATAATAAACTCACACAACTAGGGCTCAAATGATAATGTTTAAAGATCAAAGAGATGTGTGATCAATACAATGTTTTCCAATCAAAATCTCAACCCAAATAGCTTGGAAAAACATGTATTTATAGGCCTTGGAAGATTATAGCCGTTAGTGGCAAGTTTGGTAATTAAAAGCCCCTTTAAAAACTAGTCGTTATTGACTTTCAGGTCGATTCAGTCGACTGGACCTTGAAGCAGTCGACTGGGCCTTGAAGCAGTCGACTGAGATGTGTTTACAGAGGGTTCTGTTTGCATTCTGCTTACTTCAGTCGACTGCATCGGGCCTTCAGTCGACTGCCCCTCCCTGTTTGACAGCCTGACACATCTCCACTAAAATAGCCATAACTCCCTCTACAAAAATCGGATTTGCGATCCGTTTGATGTTTTGGAAACTAGATTCAAATACCTTTCCAACCATATAAGATTGAACATTTAATTATTTTCCAATTGGTTGGGGCATTTCTTTAAAGATGATCCACTTAAAATTTATTTCCAAAACTTTAACTTTTAGAGTTTGTTTGAGCCCCTATGAGTGTGAGATCAAGATGCCTTACAATGATGGTCCTAGACTTCAACCAAGGATAAAATATTTTAAAGTCTTCAAGCTTGATCCTTGTTGAGCTCCTTGTAATCTTGATCTACATCAATTAAATCTCATACACACAAAGATGTTAAAAACATTGATACAAAATTAATACATGAGATTATATATAAGCATAAAAATGACTATGATAATAACAAAGAATAAATCAATATGAATCATATAATTATCATAGCATATTTGACATCATCAAAACATAATTAAACATGCCTTAGTATACCTTAAGGCTAACACACCTTTTTGTGAGGTGGCACGTAAACATTTGGCTGTTGATAATTACAGGGTTGAGCATTGTTGTAGTTATTTGCTCTATTTTGATGGAATGGTTGGGACTGCCTGTTGTATTGTCCTTGGTATTGATTATTGTTATTGTAGGGCTGTTGTTGTTAATATTGGTTTTGGATCCCAACATTGTTTTTCCAATCAAACCCGGGGTGATTCCATCTATTGTTATTTTGTGAATTATAGTTGTTGTAGGAATTCCCCACCCCCCTATACCCTTGCATGGCATTGATTTCCATGGGGGCTGTTCTTGAAAATACGGCACATTCGGACAGTATTGAGTAGTGTGTCTCAGCATGTTGCATGTGCCGCATGGTTCTTCAGGCAAAAACTGCCTAGAACTCTCTCCTTTCATTCCCAATTCTTCCACTTTCTTGCTAGTTCTTCATACTTATTCATCAGATGATCCTCACTTTTCAGTTGGTATAAACTTTTTTCTTCCACACAGGATATCTGTGAGCGTGGGACAACGTCTGAATTTGACCACTCATGGGCGTGTTCAGCTAACCACTCAAAATGAGCTTCAGCTTCTTCCGTGTTTTTGTGAAGAAATGGCACTGAACTCATGGTCTCGACCAATTTCTTAGTTTTACCATTTAATCCTTTATAAAAGTAGCTAATGGTTCGCCATTTCTCGTACCCGTGATGTGGGCATGAGAGTAGCAAATCCTTGAAACGTTCCTAAGTTTGGGTGAATGTTTCATTGCTCTTTTGTTTGTAAGAATTTATTTGTCGTTTAAGCTCAGTGGTTATGCGAGGTGGGAAGAATTTCTTCAGGAAAGTAGTGTTCATTGCATGCCAGGTGCAGATGGAGTTTGGCTTCAAGGTGAGTAACCACGCTTTTGCTTTATCCTTCAGAGTGAAAGGAAATAGCATTAGACGTGTCACATCTACAGGACAATTCTGTGAGAAAGTTTTACAAACATCCTCAAAGTCCTTGACATGTAGATACGCCTTCTCGCTCTCCATTCCATGAATGGTAGGATGGAGTTGAATCATTCCATTGCGAAATTGAAATTTGCCTGCATGAGGCGGAATGAGGATACAAAAAGGTGTAGGCGCATGTTCAGGTGTCATAAGATCGCACAAAGGACGCAGTGAATCGTCGATTGGTACGACCACATTATCACCATTTTCACTTTGATTATCAGCCATTGAATCGATCGGTGTAACTATGGGGTTAATAGAACTAGATGAATTAGATGAATAGAGTGGGTTTCCGTAAATTCCTTCGAAGGAATTATCGGACATAAAGGGAAAGACCCTTAGTAGTTTTTTTTTTAATCTAAAGAATGAAAGAAAAAGAAAAACAGAAAGAGATAAGGATAGATTGAGGTAATCAAAGCGTTAGCTTGTCGCCTTCCCTGGCAACGGCGCCAAAAACTTGACACGAGAATTTTCTGTGTGCGCTTGTGTGCTATACCCAAGTGTAGGTAATCGTCCAAGTAGTAATTTGGTTAAGTCTAGGTCGATCCCACAGGGAAGGTGTTAAACTATTTACTCAGATTAATCTCAAACAAGAAAATAAAAATTAATATTTTAAAGGAATGCAGAACACAAAGTCCCACAATTAATCAACTACTAAAGATAAAACAATAAAACTAGATTAAACTAAATACTAACTAATTAATTTAAGCAATGATTTGAAACGTGTTTTTCTTACTAAAAGGGAATATTGGGATTACACGAATCCACCGCGACCTAGCCATCTACCATGCAATTACGTTGAAGCTCAATGGAGCACATTCTCTACAGTATTCCGTATTTCTCTTAGGATAAAGAATCTATAGTCCTTTCATGACCGGGACTATATCATCACAATTAAGTTGGAAATACACAAAAGCGGTTTAAAACAATAGTTTAGACTTGCACCTACAATGGTGTTAGCATTGAGGGTGGTTTGCAAAATATATTGAAAAAAAATGCCTCAAGGCTTAAAGTTTATAGACTGTTTTGACAAACTGAGCGTTTGGGGACAATTTGATAACAAATCAGAAAAGCAGAAAGTCTAGGAATACTGCATAGAATGTCCTCAAGAATCAGAAGGTTCGATCGATCGATGCGCTTTCGATCGATCGAATATCTTCATCTCTCGATCGATCGAACTGACTTCGATCGCTCGACTGTATCTCTGTTTTGATCGATCGAGCTTTCTCAATCGATCGAACACAGGAACTATTCTGCTATATGGCAGAGGCTTGAGATCACGGTTTCATCGTGATCTCCCAACCTGGAGACTACTCAGACATGGTGTGGAGTGTCTCAGATGTGTTTTTGACGTAAAGTTCCATTAAAGGTGTGTTTGGTTGTGATTTTTGCATAAAATCTATGAAAATTAATTGTTTAACTCTAACTAACATGCAAGACTACAGGATAACAAGTTATACTACTATAAACTAAGTGCATAACGTAAATAAAGTAACCTGGAAATGAAAACTTTTATTGAACTAAGAGGAATCCAAACCAAATAATGTATAACCTTGATTAAAACCTACAAAAAACAAAATAAAGCTCTCTACTCTCTATAAACTGATGAAAATGAAAGTGGGCGTCCTTATGGATGTAAATAATACGAGTATATATACTGAAAAACTAATGTTAGGGTTAAAATCCCGCTTCTGCTGCGTGCGCGTAAAATCTGATAAAAGCAATGTTCGATCGATCGAACATCTTTCGATCGATTGAACTTCTGGGGTCTTTGAGTACTTGAGCTTCTTTCGATCGATCGAACCTTCGATCGATCGAATGGTCTTCAATCGATCGAGGTTCACTTTACATCCTTTACTTATCTTCATTAAAATTCAGCACTCCCTTTTATCTTTCTCCTCCAATTCTCCACACAGCAACAGTAATCTGCACAAACTACAGCTAAAACAAACAACTTATCATAGTTTAATCAAATTGTGTACAAACTAGCATTGTAATTCAAATTACAGATAAATGAAGGAATTATGAAATAATTTAGCACATTTTCTTCTTTTAGCGCAGTTGTATTTTACAAATACCCCCGCTTGTCACCTAAATTTAGCTAATTGGACGTTGTGGCCTTAAAGGAGTAGCCGTGAGTATTGTTCCAAAAGGAGCTGGACTTCGATTTAAGGATTGGAGTAACCTGAGGTAATGAATGATTTGAGGCTTTGATCAATCAAGAACTTGATGCTATCCGCAAAGTGTAAAACACATGAAAGATGATAGTTAGGAATTGGTTGGCATTAGTGACCGGAGTCAGAACATACCTTGGGGTATTATCATGAAAGGTATGTGAATTGGTAGTCGATATGGAATTTATTGAACACAGTGAGGCTATAGTTCTTTGTGAAAAGATTTAATTACCAACTTATCCTCAGATTATATGTGGGGATTGTATTAATGTTTTGAGCAATAAGTTATTCAGGAATAATGGATTAGAGACCCAGATAACATAAATAAAGAACTACATAGTTTAAATTGGAAATTAAGTCAGATTCGACTATGGTTATGAAGCATTGAATGTCAGAATAAGGTATGGTGGCTTGAGATGTTATACGAAGAATATACACTTAGTGTGAACGGTTGTCAGGAAATTGGTGAGAGTTGAGATATAGAAGTGTGATCGATATGGACTTGTGCGAAGGTAAAAGTGAAACACCAGAGACGTATAGAGTTGTAAACTTCATAAATGGTAGTGGATCTACCTGGACTGATATGAGAATGGACTACATTGCAGTTGAGATCTTTGATAGAAAAGTGATTGGCTCAGGGTGTGAGTACACTAGTTAACACATGATAGATTATGAATGATCAACGGTTTGGGACAGGAACAGGGTATGTTTTGAACAAGAGGATATGTTTTGATAAACTCTATGGTACGTGCATGATTGGCTAAGTTAAATTTTGATTAGCAATGCTATTTGTTACGATGGATATTGGGGTGGTGATGTTGAGAAAGAGATGAGGTATTATGCGAGATTTCAAAATAGTTATTTTAAAACCTAAATGAGAAATGTATTGGACTTTGTTAAACATGTTAAAGTGAAAATGTTAGGTGTAACCTTCTATGTTAATTGACGGTAACTTGGGAGCGATAAACGACGAATGTGTTTGACCTCACTGTAGGTAGTTTGGGACATGTGTAGACTCAAACGAGTAGAATGGTGTAAAATTTTCAATAGAGAATCTGATTGATACCTTACGAGGCACGAGTGATGGGAGTATAGTACGAGGTTGGTAAAACTTGAATGGAATGATAAGAATTTGTACAAACAGAGGGAGAGTACAGATGTGACGCACTACCAACTATGTGATAGTCATTTCAATTAAAGATGTCGTGATATGGATTTATTAGGAAAGAAGCATTATAAATTGATAAGAACTTGGGAGTCGCTTGAAATGCGTTATAGTGCTACAAGTGGTTTGGTGATTAGCAGAGTAAGAGATTGAATCTACAGTATATGAAACAATTAATTGAAGCATTGACTTATTGACGGGGTATGTATGTGTGATAGTACTCAGTTTGGTTCACTTCGAGATGAAGAATCGTGTATAAATGTTAACCAGTTCAGACATAATGCCAATGACGTTTAGTCGAAAAGAAATATGGGTGAATTGGAGATGAGTTACTTCATTCGTTTTAGTGATTGGGATATAACCTTTGGGTTTCAAAAAGTATATGTGATAAGTACGATGAAAGGATATGTGAGTAGACGTTGTGACGTCCTGATGTGATTTAATGTCAGATGTGACTATTGAGTAAATTCAATTTAGATGATGCTCTTATTTATCGGGATGCTTCGGGATATTGTTAGGATTCGGTTGAATCTTCCATCGGATTGAGATGGGAGCTCTGAGGATATATTTTCCTTACGAGCCTGAGGATTTACTTTCCTCGTGAGACTGTGACTTCTCAGTAAAGTGATTGGGTTATGCATGAAGCAAATGTTGGAAGTACTTGTGTGAAGTCTTGGTGACTTGAGAAGATGATATAAGTTTGGGGACAAACTTCCTTTTTGGAGGGGAGAGTTGTCACTCCCGTTCCACAATTTCATAGTTTTAAAGTGCATAATTGAGATTTTGAGCATTATTAATGATATTTAATAATGATGGATGAGGTTGACTATGAGTCAACGGTGAGGTGACAGAGAGGACATGGGAACTTGGAATTTCATATTGCATTGACTTGATTAAATGACATTTATATGATTTAAATGTTATTTGAGATATCTGCTATTTTGGTGACTAGTTTTTATACCTGTCTAGTATAATTTCTAATAATTTTAATATTTTTATATATATCATTTTGAGAACTGTGTTGAGAAAGTGAGTGCAACATTATATAAAAGGTAGGTTGTGTAGAGATTCCACAGAATTTAGTTTTCGGACGTGATTTTTGGACCCAAACGAGACTTAGATGAAAACTTTTGAAATTGATAATTTTCACTCGTAAAGTCATAAAATGGTCGTGTGTGACATTTCAGGACTTAATTAGAAGTTTGAGAAACTTGTGGGGAGGTAAACGCAATTCCCGAAGAGTTTGTTTATAAATAGAGGGGGGTGAGAATTCATTTCCCACAAAACCTTATATAATATCTTGAGAGACGAGAAAGAAAGGAAATTTGATCCCTCGAGCTTTGCGACGACAATCGGCGACCCTTCGTCTGTCAGATTTTCTCCAAATTCAGGATTTGAACTCGTGGAGGTAAGACCTACGTTTTGATAGTTGATAAGTGGGGGTATTTGTAAAATACAACCGCGCTAAAAGAGGAAAATACATTAGGAAAGTCTACAATTCCCCTGTTTATCTGCAGTTTGAATTACAATACCAGCTTTTACACAAATTGATTAAACTATGATAAGTGGTATTGTTTTAGTGATTATTTGTGCAGGTTGCTGCTGTTGTGTGCAAGATTGAAGAATGTTGATAAAAGGAAGTGTTTAGTACAGATGAAGACAACTCAAAGCTGAAATACAAGGTTCGAGCGATCGAGAAGGGTTCGAGCGATCGACTCTTCGATCGATCGAGTGCGTTCAAGCGATCGACAGTTCTGGAATTTCAATCGATCGAGAGTTATTCGATCGATCGAAGATGCCTTTTATCAGATTATTCGCGCATGCAGAAAAAAAACGGGTTTTGAACCCTAGCATTAGGTTTTAGCTATATAAACTCATTTTATAGACGTCCAGAAGGACGCCCAACTTGGTTTTTATCAGTTTTCATAAGAGAGAGGAGAGAGTTTTATGGTTTTTGTAGGTTCTATCAAGATTTACCATTGTAGCTTGGATTCTTGAGGTTCAATAGTAGTTTCATTGTTCCAGGTTATTTCGTTTTAGTTTATTTACATTCTGCACTTATTCATTCGTAGTTTAACCTTTGATATTGTAGTATTACATGTTAGATAATTAAAATCCTTGGTTTTCATAGTTTTCATGAAAAGTTTGCAAACAAACATGCCTTTAATGAACTCTCACGTTAAAAATAAATCTGAGACTCCCCAGATCATGTCTGAGTAGTCCGGGGTTGGGAAATCGCGATGAAACCGTGATTTCAGACCTCTGCCATGCAATATTTTTATTCCTGTGTTCGATCGATCGAATGTAGTTCGATCGATCGGACCAGACACATAGTCGAGCGATCGAAGATATTTTGATCGATCGAGAGATGACGAATTTCGATCGATCGAAAGCGCATCGATCGATCGAGACCTCAGATTCTTGAGAACATCTAATATAGTATTCCAAGACTTTCTGCTTTACTGATTCGTTATCAAACTGTCCCCATATGCTCAGTTTGTCAAAACAGTCTTTAAACTTTAAGCCTTAAGGCATTTTCTTTCAATATATTTTGCAAACCACCCTCAATGCTAATACCATTGTAGGTGAGAGTCTTAACTATTGAATTAAACCACCTTTGTGTATTTCAAACTTAGTTGTGATGATGTAGTCCCGGTCATGAAAGGACTATTGATTCTATATCCTTAGAGAAGTACGGGATACTGTAGAAGTTGCCTTCCGTTGAGCTTAATTGCAGTTGCATGGTAGATGGCTGAGTCATGGCAGATTCGCGTGATCCCAACACTTTCTTTTATTAAGAAAAACCATTTTCAAATCTTGTTTTAGTTAAATAGTTAATCATTAGTTTATTTAATTTAGTTGCTTTTAAGTTTAGTAGTTGTTAATTGTAGAACTTTGTGTTCTACACTTCTCTTAAAATATTGAATTTTTATTTTTCTTTTAGAGTTTAATCTAAGTCAGTTGATTTTTATCCTTCCCTGTGGGATCGACCTGGTCTTACCAGTTACTACTTGCACGTCTACCTACACTTGGGTATAGCACACAAGCGCACACAAGATTTCTATCGTGTCAAGTTTTTGGCGCCGTTGCCGGGGAAGGCGACGATCAATTCCTTAGATTACCTTAGTCTCTCTTCATCTCTTTTTGTTTTTATTTTTCTCTTCTTTTCAGTTCTTTTGGTAAACACTCACCTTGGGGGCTCTCCTAGTTCATGTCCAATAATTCTATTGAAGGAATTTTTGGAAATCCTTTATACCGTTCTGACTCTGATAGTTCCATTGACCCGATAGCCACTCCAACTGAATCAATGGATGATCATCAGAGTGAAAATGTTGACAATGTTGTGGTACCAATTGATGAGGCGCTACGTCCTCTTTGTGATCTCATGCAACCAGAACATGCACCTACGCCCTCTTGCATTCAAATCCCACCACATAATGGCAAATTTCAGTTTCGCAATGGGATGATCCAACTGCTTCCCACCTTTCATGGGATGGAAAGTGAGAAGGCGTACTTACATGTCACTGATTTCGAGGATGTTTGGAAAACATTCTCGCAAAATCGTCCTAGGGAGGTGACGCATCTAATGTTATTCCCCTTCACTTTGAAAGATAAAGTGAAGGCGTGGCTCCACTCTCTCAAACCTAATTCAATTTTCACCTGGCATGCGATGAGCACCGCGTTTTTAAAGAAATTCTATCCTACTCGCATGACCACAGACCTTCAACGTCAAATCAATTCCTATAAACAAAAGAGCAATGCAACCTTCACACAAGCGTGGGAACGTTTCAAAGATTTGCTTCTCTCGTGCCCACACCATGGGTTTGAGAAATGGCGAACTATCAGCTTCTTTTATCAAGGATTGAATGGTGAAACGAAGAAGTTGGTAGAAACTATGAGTTCTGGACCATTTCTGTGTAAAAACACCGAAGAGGCTGAAGCCCATTTTGAATGGTTAGCCGAATACGCTCATGAATGGTCAAATTCTGACAATGTCTCACGCTCACAGATATCCTGTATAGAGGAGAAAAGTCTATACCAACTAACCAGTGAGGATCACCTCATGACTAAATATGCAGAACTGGCAAAGAAGGTAGAGGAGTTAAGCATGAAAGGAGAGAACTCTAGGCAAGTTATGCCTGAGGAACCATGCGGCACATGTAACATGTTGGGACATACAACTCAATATTGTCCCAATGTGTCGTATTTTCAAGAGCAGGCCCCTATGGAGATGAATGCCATACAAGGTTTTCGAGGGGCGGGGAATTCCAACAATAACTTTCAAAGTAACAATAGATGGAATCACCCCGGTTTTGATTGGAGAAATAATGCTGGGACCCAAAATCAATATCAACAGCAGCCCTACAACAACAATCAATATCAAGGGCAAAACAATAGGCCGTCCCATCAATACAGTCAAAATAGAACCAATAACTACAACCAAGCTCAACCATCCAATGCACCACAGACCAATACCTATGTGCCACCACACAAGAAGGTACAAGAAGAAGAGCCACTTGCTAATGCCAATCTAATGCAACAACTCATACAGATGATGAGTAGAATGTCTGCCACGTTAGAAAGGATAGATACACGAGAAGAGGGTTCAGGAGGAACATTCCCTGCCCAACCACTTCCGAACCCCAAGGGACATAATAATGGTCCCAACAATCAAGAACATGCTAAAGCCGTGACTACATTGAGAAGTGGAAAAATCATAGAGAAAAGCATGCCTCTGTCTACACCCGAAGTGTACAAAGAGGAGGAAATGGTGGGAAATGAGTTTGAGCAACCATCTACTCGAGAGGAGGAGCCGTCTACTAATGACGAGGCAATAAAGGCAAACATTGAAGCTCCTAGAGTAGAGGAAGAAGTTGAGCGAAGGCCTGGAAAAGAGTCTGTGAAGGATGAACCACCAAAATGCCCTTTTCCTGCACCTTATCCTCAACGGTTGAAGAAACCCAAGAATGAGACAAAGAATCAGGAGTTTCTGGAATTGTTTAAACAAGTAAAAATTAACCTTCCACTCCTTGATGCTATCAAGCAAGTGCCGGCCTATGCGAAGTATCTCAAAGATCTATGCACGGTCAAGAGGAGGCAAAGCGTGAAGAAACATGCTTATGTCGCGTGCCAAGCAAGTGCGATTATTCAAAATGAGTTGCCTCCAAAACTCAAAGATCCCGATACATCTACTGTCTCATGTAGAATTGGGAATCAAAGGATAGATAACGCACTCCTCGATCTAGGAGCAAGCGTGAACCTGCTACCATATTCAGTCTATAAACAGCTAGGGTTGGGTGAACTTAAACCCACCCGAGTCGCTTTGCAATTGGCAGATAGATCTGTGAAGTACCCTAGAGGGGTGTTAGTGGACGTCCTTGTCCAAATAGACTCTTTTGTCTTTCCGGTTGATTTCGTGATATTGGACACATAACCTGTGTCTAATCCTGGAGCACACATCCCGGTTATCTTTGGACGTCCATTCCTCAACACTATTGATGTCACGATCAAGATTAGAAGTGGTATCATGACTATCGTATTCGGGAACATGACATTGAATGTAAAAAATTTCTCTAATCCCCGACCTGAAGAATACGATGATGAGGAACAGATTCATTACATAGACACGGTCATTGAAGATGAAGTTGATTTGGTCGACTACAAAGATCCTTTGGAAATTGTGATGACTCAATTTGGCGATATCTATCAGCTTGCAGAGTCAACTCCATTGGATGCTGACCTGAACCAGACGTGTCTTATGATGGATACGATAGAGGAGGATAGAGCAGAATGCATGTGGGTAATGCCATATGAACAATTGCCTCCTAAAACTAAGTTGGCAATGCCTTCTAGTTTTCAGTTTCCAGAGTTAGAGTTAAAGGAGCTACCCAAAGAGCTAAAATATGCATTCCTAGGGACTGGAAAAACCTACCCTGTGATCATTTCATCTGCTTTAACTCATGAACAGGAAGGTAAGTTAGTGCAAATTCTGACCAAGCATAAGGATGCCATGGGATGGACAATTGCTGACCTCAAAGGCATAAGCCCATCCATATGCACTCATAAGATATATCTGGAGGAAGACGCTAAACCCTCAAGGCAAATGCAAAGGCGTCTGAATCCCAATATGCAAGAAGTAGTTAAAAAGGAAGTGCTCAAACTACTTGATGTTGGGATGATTTATCCGATATCTGATAGTCCTTGGGTTAGTCCAACCCAAGTGGTTCCAAAGAAAGCAGGCATAACGGTCATCCCAAACAAAGATGGTGAATTGGTACCAACACGTGTCCCCACTGGATGGAGGATGTGTATTGACTACAGGAAGTTGAATACTGTGACCCGAAAGGACCATTTTCCTTTGCTATTCATGGATCAAATGCTAGAACGTGTGGCAGGTCACAAGTATTACTGCTTCTTGGATGGATATAGTGGATATAATCAAATTGAAATTGCTCCTGAAGATCAGGAGAAAACCACATTCACCTGTCCATTTGGTACATTTGCCTACCGTCGAATGCCGTTTGGCTTATGTAATGCACCGGCTACCTTTCAGCGGTGCATGCTAAGCATATTTAGTTACATGGTCAAAAACATCCTTGAAGTCTTCATGGATGATTTTTCAGTGTTTGGCCATAGCTTTGAAGATTGCCTCAGCAATCTCGAGCAGGTATTAATGTGATGTGAGGACAAACACCTAGTTTTGAATTGAGAAAAGTGTCACTTTATGGTGATCAAGGGAATAGTCCTCGGCCATATAATCTCCGATGAAGGAATCCAAGTGGATAAGGCCAAAATCGACATAATCTCAAATCTACCTGTCCCCCGTACAGTGAGAGACATCCGTTCATTCTTGGGGCATGCGGGATTTTATCGTCGGTTTATCCAAAACTTCAGTGCAATCTCTCGACCTCTTTGTCAACTTCTTGTCAAAGATGCACCATTCGAGTGGTCAGAGAGTTGCCAAAAGTCCTTTGAGGATCTAAAAGAGCTCCTCACCTCCGCACCTATAATACAGGCACCTGATTGGAGTCTGCCTTTTGAATTAATGTGTGATGCTAGTGATTACGCCATTGGCGCGGTCCTAGGCCAGAGAAAGGACAATAAGCCATATGTGATATACTATGCCAGCCGAACTTTAAATGAAGCTCAAATGAATTATACAACTACTGAAAAGGAGCTGCTAGCTGTAGTATTTGCCCTAGATAAGTTTAGGTCTTATCTGATAGGGTCACCAATCGTCTGTTTTACAGATCATTCGGCCCTCAAGTTTTTGCTGTCAAAGAAAGACGCTAAACAACGGCTTATTCGCTGGATACTCTTACTCCAAGAGTTTGATCTAACAATCAAAGATAAGAAAGGAGTAGAGAATGTGGTTGCGGACCATTTGTCACGGTTGACTTTTGTCGACAATACTGACTCCCAATCCATTAAGGATGAGTTCCCGGACGAACAGCTACTGGCAGTAAGTAGTCTGCCTTGGTATGCTGATATTGTGAACTACCTTGTCACGGGTGAAACACCGAATCATTGGTCAAACCAAGACTGAAAACGGTTCCTCTCGTTCGCACGTCATTTCTTCTTTGATGACCCATATCTTTTCAAGTACTGTGCTGATCAGGTTATCAGGCGCTGCGTCCCCAATGAGGATATAACCATAATTTTAGCATCATGCCATTCTGAGGCATACGGTGGCCACTTTGCGTCACAGAAGACCGCACAAAAAGTTCTACAAAGCGGTTTTTACTGGCCCACAGTTTTCAAAGATGCATATTCCTTTTGCAAGACATGCCAACGCTGTCAAAAGCTTGCAACTATTTCTAAAAGGAATTCTATGCCTTTAACCCCTATCATCACAATTGAGATATTTGATTGTTGGGGCATAGATTTTATGGGCCCATTTCCCAAGTCTAATAACTGTGAATACATACTCCTAGTTGTGGAGTATGTGTTAAAATGGGTTGAAGCGATACCAACGAGACGAAATGACCACAGAACGGTCATGTCCTTTCTAAGAGAGCATATCTTGTCTCGTTTTGGAACTCCGAAAGCTTTACTAAGTGACCAAGGCAAACATTTCTGCAATAGGCCCTTGGAGTCACTTCTCAAGAAATACGGAGTCCACCATAAAATCGCTCTTGCCTACCATCCATAGTCGAATGGGCAAGCAGAATTGGCTAACTGAGAAATCAAGCATATTCTCGAAAAGACGGTTAGTTTCAACCAAAAAGACTGGGCATACAAGCTGACCGATGCTTTGTGGGCATATCGTACTGCTTACAAGATGAATCTAGGTATGTCCCCGTATAGACTAGTCTACGGGAAAGCTTGTCACCTCCCTGTTGAAATTGAACATAAAGCTTATTGGGCGACACGCTCATTGAACTTTGATATCCAAGAAGGAGGTCAATTACGCAAGCTCCAACTTGCAGAGCTAGAGGAAATACGACGAGATGCGTATGACTCTGCAAGGTTGCATAAGGAGAGGTTGAAGGCTCGTCACGATCGTACGATCTTTCATAAATCATTTGAGCCGGGGCAGAAAGTTTTGCTGTATGACTCTCGCCTCCACCTTTTCCCAGGAAAGCTTCGTTCCCGTTGGACAGGCCCGTTCATTATAAAAACTGTCTTTCCACACGGGGCGATTGAGCTCGTCAATCCAAAGAACGATGATTGTTTCAAGGTCAAAGGCCAAAGATTGAAACCGTTCTTGGAGAACTTCCAAACTGAAGTTGAGCACATCCAGCTGGATGAGCCCAACTATTCTCTCACTTAAAAATCCAAAGGGGAGTTCCATTTTGTTATTGTATTCCTTTTCTTTCCCTGCATTTTAGTTTCTCTCTTTTGTTCTTTTAAGTCTTTGTTCATTTTTTGCGTGTGTGATCTAGTTCTAATCCGTTATACCTTAAACCACTTTGTTGCAGGTGCATAGATGCGAGGTGATGATGTTCATTCCATCAGTTCATGGGCTGATTCAGAATGTCATTGTGGCACCTGGACTGAGGGTGAACTCACACCCTGCTCCTTGCTTCATCAAGACCCTGAAGCTCACTCTCTCATTGATGCTGCTCAAGGGTACATTCCATACCCACCGGCCCTCCTTGACATCAATCCATATGAAAATATGGGATTTCAGGATGACGATGATGTGGATGAGGAAGAAGATCTGTACATGGGGAGAATGGTGGATGATGCACTCATGGCACAATGGGAAAATGATGATATGTGGGAGCCATGGGAAGATCTTGACCTCCAGGATGTCGTCCCAGAACGCCACAATGCCGTTTTTGTTTTCGTTGATGACTTCCTTGTTCCCGAGTTGGTCCCATATCGTTATGTGCACCTGAGCTTTCTGCTATTCAGGCTCCAATGCCCCTTACCAGCTAGTGCATTTTGGGAATCCATGCCAATAGTGAGGTTGGAACTTTGTCACATGTCTTTGTATTTTGTTTCTGTTCCTTGTTTTTCTTTTCGTGTTTAATCCGTGTTTCTTGTGTTCTGTTATCTTAATATCGATTTGTTTGTCTTTTGTTTTCTTTTTCTTGTCCAGGATTGTCACTATGTTTCTCAATGGTATTCCGGTATTCCTTCTGCATCAACTTTTTCATGGCTTTGGACCCTACGTAAGGCCCCCAGACACTCCACCGCAAGAGGAAAGTCCGTTGCACAATTTCACTCCGTTATCCGTGTCTCCATCCGGATCACCTCTTGCATGGGCTTTCAATTCTTTAGAGACACCAGACTTGCTCGATGATGTCCTTGCTGCTTTCCGATTGTTCTGGGAAAGGGAATCATCAAGTTTGGACTCCACTTTTGAAAATTCGGCGGATCATGAAGCGATTGTGGAAGAGGAAATCTTTATGCTCGAAGAATAGTGCTGCATTTCAGTTGTTTCCGTTCATTTCATCTTTCGTTTATCAACTGGAGTGTAATTCTTGACAGAATTTTATTGGTTTTAGTTTTATTTTTGGTTTTCTTTAGTTAAATAAGGTTTTAATTACCATTTGGGAGAATATTGTTGCAATATGAATGTTATTAAAAGGATTTATTTATATCACATTGCAATTTTCTTTTATGAGGAGGAGTTTTGGTTTACATGTCCTGGTTTTGAACTGTTTTTATTCTATTCTGTTGTCCAGAACATTGTTGGCTTGTTGGGGGTGCTAAATTTCTTAATTCAGGGTTATAAAAATTTTGGGTGTTCGATCGATCGAACGCATCTCGATCGATCGACCTTATCAGATAATCGAGCACTTGAAGCGACCTCAATCGATTGAACCTTTGATCGATCGAACTCTCTCGATCGATTGAGACTGGTGTTAAAACGAGGCGTCGTTCTGAAGTTTTATAAAATTTCTTTTCTCTCTCAACCATCTCAATCGCTCGAGAACAGAGAAGCTCCCTCGATTTTTGGCGTCCCGTATCGATATCTCGTGATTCACGAAGCTCCGGACTCCTCTGGCCGTTAGTAGCACTGCGGGCAACCGTCCCCTTGCGCGTCTCTCGAGGTGAGGGCCCTCGTTACACCTCGCAATTTTTGTCTTTTCATTTATGAATGGGGGTGCCCCCATCGATTGTTTCACTCGTTTTCTTACAGTTTTGTGTGTGTGTGGGCTCTTTCTGTTCTCGAAAGTAGTCACCGCACTTTCGCTGTACTCGATCGATCGAGACGGTTTCGATCGATCGATCCCAGCTCTTTCTCAATCGATCGACAGAGTCTCGAGCGATCGAACTCTGTCCTTTCTCAATCGATCGAACGTTGTTCGATCGGTCGAACCCAAGCAGTTTCATTTTCTTTCTTCTCTTTCTTGTTTTGATTCTTATTTTGTATATCTTCTATTTTCAGGGCTTTATAATGAATCCTATCACGGGCTACCACAAATCTAAACCTCTGGATCTCACTATACCAGACCCCATACCCGATCATGGGTTACGGAGTACCGAAGAGCGTGTGTGGTTTAGCCGCTCTTTTCAGACGCGCAAGGTGATGCTCGAGCGGCCATTGGAGTCCGTATGGCTTGCCGCTCCATGGTTCCTAGCACGGATCTGAGCCATGCCATTGTGGTACGACATGCTGATCCAGACCAAGAAGATCAATATCCATTGGGTCCGTGAAGCATGCTCTTCCATGATCAAGGATCCCGCGGCCCCGTTTACATACCGATCATTCTTTCACGGGCGCGAGATCATTTTCAGTCCTGCCACAGTCTCTGTAGCTCTGGGGGTTCCTGAGGTCCCTGACTATTTCTATCCATCATTACCAGGAGCCCCAGAGATCCCGTCCACCACCATTATCTGTGAGCTTACCGGGGATGCTGTTCAGTTCTGGAACGACGAGTCAAATATCGAGGATAAGTTTTTGACTGAGAATTACCACCTCCTCCACCTGGCATTGGTGAATTGTATTCTGATGACGTCCTACCACGAGAAATTTGCGCCGTGGTATGCCCGTGCTCTGTACTCCATTGGGACAGGACAGCGTGTCTGTTTGTCTCGCTTATATATCGACTTCTTCATTCAGCCCACGCGGTACATTGCCGCCAAGAACCATCTGAAGGGCGCTTGGCCTATTCATAGGGTTATTGAGCGGGCTGGCCTAGTCCCGTTGGCCACAAATTCTATTATTCAGGCCTCTAGTCGATTTGGTGAGACAGCGGCCCGCCGTTCTGATGCTCAGAAGAAGAGAAAAGCCAAGGGTAAGGCGCCGATGAGGGTGAAGAGGAGACGTGGAGGCACGGACACTAAGGGAGCCGGTTCTGGGACGCCCACTGAGGCTGAGGAGCATGATTCAGATGAGGAGGACGATCCCGTTCAGGAGGTGGCACGTTTCGAGCTGAGACAGAGATCTCAGGCTCCAGCCGAGGGAGAGTCTTCATCCGCACCTCCTCCGACTATTCACGATTTACTTCTGGAGGAGAGGGCAGCCCGGATGAGACTCGAGGGCAAGGTTGATCATATTTCCTCGATGCTCACTGCTTTGCTGGTGCAGCTAGGGTTTGACCCGATCATACCCCCATCTGCCACTCCATCTGCACCTCCACCACCTACTACTGGCCCATCTTCCTCTGCACCTACTGATCCCTCTACTACCGATCTACCGGTTGATCCTTTGTCACCATCGACATCAGCCGCACCCGCTGCTTCGGAGACATCACTTCCACCTGCTCCTATCGTGGCTGACACATCAGTCACTACTACAGTTGCCACGATGAGCGATCCGGCTACCGCTACTACCGGTGTCGAGGGTGGAGTTATGGATGCTCCAGATTTATTGGTAGAGATTTCGTCTGATGTTCCCGATGAGGGGTAGTCATTTGGTGCATTTTTAGTAGATTTTTGGATGTTATGGGTTGGTGTGGGTTATTGTTGTTGGTTATGTTTTTATTGGGTATATATTTTTTTTGGACACTGCTAGATTACTGTGGTTTAGTTTGGCTGTACTTTCCTATCACTGCTGTTTTAGTTAATTTATTTTTATCTTTGCAGTGATTGGTTATGTTACTATATATGGATCTTGTGCATTATATTTCTGTTTATTTTACTTTTGATCCTGTCCGCTTGGAGATTGTCTGTTTCTTTACAGATTGTTATGTGCGCAGTTTTTACGTTGCTTTATCAGGTGATATCACTCTATCTAATTATTTGAAAATCAACTTCTGAGGTCATCGCAATTTTCAGTTGGGGGTAGGATGTAGATAGGTCATCACCTGTGTATTTCTATACTTAGCAATCTGTATCACTCCATCTATTGCAATTCTCCATTATAATTCAAAAAAAAAAATCAAAATTGCAAATTTTCGAATAATTAACCAAGTTTTGGGACTAAATTGGTAGGAAAATTTTCAATTTTCTTTCCTATTTAGCTGTTATCAAGCAATGACATATTCATATTCATCTCATTTCTTTATGACTTAAGTTCACGCATTTTTCTAGTTTCACTAAGAGGGATGCATTTGTTAACCATTCCAGTATCCAAATCAGTTGCACATGTTAAGAGTTATGCAGAAAAACTGAAAATAGAGTTAATATGACTTTTATGCTTCAAGGAATAACTAGTGGAAACTAACAACCTTTAGTGAGCTTTTGAACCTAATCTTCAAATTCTGAGGGAATTGTCACATTAATTCGAATTGTTTTTCTTAAATATTCTTGAAATTCGTTGAATAGTCTCAAAAATTCTTCATTTAGGCTGTTTATTAGAGGAGAACGTTCAGGATTTACCAATTAAAAACTCAATGAACACTGAAGTGCTAAAACTAAGAAGTTAAGAAAATGATTTAAGCCTTCGTTATTCATTCCTTATTTTTTTTCATATACCAGTATCAACATCCAAGAACCTTCTAACCCCACAATGATTGAATATTGTCAATATGAGAGCCTAAAACCCCTCATCTTATACTTTAACTGTTATAAACCCGATTGCACATTTAATGTGACTAAAAATTGTTGAGGTATGTGATGAGAAGGGAGCAGTTGTGGAAGTGATTGTATGAAAAGAAAGTATGCAAGGAGATGTTGCAGGTTAAAAAAAAAAAAAAAAAGGAGTAAAGAGAAATAAATATATATGAAAATAGAGGATGGTTGGAATGAAGAAGAAATAAACTAGTCTCCATCACATGTCAAGGATGTGCAATTTCTTACCCCTCTTATCTTTATCTCACTAAATGAAAGCCGAATTGTCTAAGCCTTAATGATTCTTGATGACGTAGTTTGAATATGAAAGTGCAAATTGAGTTATCCACGGTATTTCGCTCCTCTAGTAAGTAGTATTCCTTTCATGAGACTATAATACTCTAAATGTTCGTCCTTTATCGAGTGAGGTGTGAAACACTAGTAGCCAGAAAATCACTCTTATTAAAGTTTCACACCATGAGCGATCATTATTAAACCAGTTTCTGTGAAATGTTCATTTTGGAGTGTAACCCCATGTGAGAATTGAGTTGAAACTACAAATTCCAAGGGTATGATAGTCTAAACAACTCTAAACTAAGTTGGATGCATAGTTGTTGACTTCACACACACACGGATACATGAATGTAATGCATATGTATATTTATCTTGGTGACATGAGGAACATGTGGATTTCTTCATGGTTTGTATGAGATTGATATGTTATGTGGAGCTAAATTGATAATCGAATGGGAAAGAATGTTTATAAGTTTTTCTATATCTTTTTGAGCTTAAAAATCTAGAATTTTGTGGGTAGATTCACTGCAAACCCTCACGAGACAACACTCGTCCACTAGGGGAACCTAGGGGTTTAACGGCTTGTTGCATTTGCTAAATGCAACCGCGATTCCTGCGATAGTAAGTTAGGGAGTTTCTTTCATTTTACTAGATTAGTTGCTTTGGTCTTTTTTTTTTTTTTTTTTTGTTTTTTTGCTCTAGTCGTTGTAGTAATAGTTAGCTTGTTTTATTTTCGCTTTATTGCTAGGGACTAGCAAATCGCTAGTTGGGGGTTGTGACAAGTGGGGGTATTTGTAAAATACAACCGCGCTAAAAGAGGAAAATACATTAGGAAAGTCTACAATTCCCCTGTTTATCTGCAGTTTGAATTACAATACCAGCTTTTACACAAATTGATTAAACTATGATAAGTGGTATTGTTTTAGTGATTATTTGTGCAGGTTGCTGCTGTTGTGTGCAAGATTGAAGAATGTTGATAAAAGGAAGTGTTTAGTACAGATGAAGACAACTCAAAGCTGAAATACAAGGTTCGAGCGATCGAGAAGGGTTCGAGCGATCGACTCTTCGATCGATCGAGTGCGTTCAAGCGATCGACAGTTCTGGAATTTCAATCGATCGAGAGTTATTCGATCGATCGAAGATGCCTTTTATCAGATTATTCGCGCATGCAGAAAAAAACGGGTTTTGAACCCTAGCATTAGGTTTTAGCTATATAAACTCATTTTATAGACGTCCAGAAGGACGCCCAACTTGGTTTTTATCAGTTTTCATAAGAGAGAGGAGAGAGTTTTATGGTTTTTGTAGGTTCTATCAAGATTTACCATTGTAGCTTGGATTCTTGAGGTTCAATAGTAGTTTCATCGTTCCAGGTTATTTCGTTTTAGTTTATTTACATTCTGCACTTATTCATTCGTAGTTTAACCTTTGATATTGTAGTATTACATGTTAGATAATTAAAATCCTTGGTTTTCATAGTTTTCATGAAAAGTTTGCAAACAAACATGCCTTTAATGAACTCTCACGTTAAAAATAAATCTGAGACTCCCCAGATCATGTCTGAGTAGTCCGGGGTTGGGAAATCGCGATGAAACCGTGATTTCAGACCTCTGCCATGCAATATTTTTATTCCTGTGTTCGATCGATCGGACCAGACACATAGTCGAGCAATCGAAGATATTTCGATCGATCGAGAGATGACGAATTTCGATTGATCGAAAGCGCATCGATCGATCGAGACCTCAGATTCTTGAGAACATCTAATATAGTATTCCAAGACTTTCTGCTTTACTGATTCGTTATCAAACTGTCCCCATATGCTCAGTTTGTCAAAACAGTCTTTAAACTTTAAGCCTTAAGGCATTTTCTTTCAATATATTTTGCAAACCACCCTCAATGCTAATACCATTGTAGGTGAGAGTCTTAACTATTGAATTAAACCACCTTTGTGTATTTCAAACTTAGTTGTGATGATGTAGTCCCGGTCATGAAAGGACTATTGATTCTATATCCTTAGAGAAGTACGGGATACTATAGAAGTAGCCCTCCGTTGAGCTTAATTGCAGTTGCATGGTAGATGGCTGAGTCATGGCAGATTCGCGTGATCCCAACACTTTCTTTTATTAAGAAAAACCATTTTCAAATCTTGTTTTAGTTAAATAGTTAATCATTAGTTTATTTAATTTAGTTGCTTTTAAGTTTAGTAGTTGTTAATTATAGAACTTTGTGTTCTACACTTCTCTTAAAATATTGAATTTTTATTTTTCTTTTAGAGTTTAATCTAAGTCAGTTGATTTCTATCCTTCCCTGTGGGATCGACCTGGTCTTACCAGTCACTACTTGCACGTCTACCTACACTTGGGTATAGCACACAAGCACACACAAGATTTCTATCGTGTCAATAGTCATTAGGCTATGTTTGGCAAACTTTTGTAAAAATCTAAACTCTAGACTTTTGGGAAAAACCCAGTAAAACTTGTAGGAATCGCTTGAGATCTGAGATCCGACGTCTAATTGGCCCTCTAGTCGATCCTTCAATGTTTGAGAGGAATCGCACGAGGTATGAAGTTCTAACTTGTGAAATATAGGGAAATGCATCTTTTAGATTTTGACGATGGAATCGAGATCCAGGCAAAATCCATGTGTTATTTGTAGGCCCATTAATTATGCAGGCGATTAATTGTGAAAAGCATGTCTACTTTTATACAAGCACGTTGAGTTGTCTATGTGGGTCAAAGGGGAGTCTTGTACAAGTTCATGCCGGAGTAAGCTTCTCGATATTTGAGAATTTTAGTAGCGATGGCTACTATGCATGGTTTAAGGCTTGGACTTGCCAGGGTACTTGGGGATGTAATGGTTGCATGCTTGGACTAGCCATTAACATCGCGGTTTAAGGCTTGGACTTGCCACTATCGGGTGAAGGCGTATTTTTTTCCCTAGAGACTATTTGTATGAATTGTGAGATTAGAGCATATTTTATCTTATATTGTATATGCTAGAACTTATACACTCAGCATATAGCTGAGCAGTGGAGATTTACTCAATTGCAGGTAAGAAGAAAGACAAGAAGAAGCGTGAGGAGTGAGGCCGATGAGACGACGGGAACCACTCTTGTTTATATTTTTGTCCCTTTTTCTAAACTCATATAAGGTTTTGGAATTTTCGATTATGTTGTAAGAGAACCTTGGGGTTAGATTCATAGTACTATAATTGTAGTAGAACACGTGTAATTATGTTTTGAACCATGGAATATAGTTGTGTTGGTGTTGGTTTTGAATTGAGGGTTCATAAGTGGATAAACTATGTTTTGGTTGCCTTCAGCAAGGGACCAGTTGACTAGATCCTGGGGTGTTGTTAGAATCTGTGAGTGAATAGTAAATAACCAATCGACTGGATCAATAAAATAGTCGACTGGATAGGGTCCTAGAACAAGATATTCTGCTTGAATAGAGTACCAGTCGACTGGTCAACTTCAGTCGACTGGAAAGTTTGGGCACCAGTCGACTGAGTCCCCGACATGGTCGACTGGGCGGGCTGTTGAACTTTTAAAAACCTCCTGCTTTTAACCTCCAGTCGACGGGTTCCTGATACAGTTGACTAGACCTCGGTATTTTAAATTGAAATCTTTTGTAAGTGTTCCAACTAGATAAAACTTTTGCAACTCTAATTTTAATAGGCTTTACTTGTGTTTTCAGCTACTGTTTTAACTTTAATGGAACTAGATAAGCCTTGATGGCGTGCCATGTGTCCTATTTCTGCGCGTAGCGGGATGTGTTGTGACAACTATAATCCTATACTGTTCTTCTAGGTGGCCTGCCTTTACCCGTGCTGATGTACACCTGACTACTTGATTAAACATCATCCCGAGTAGTTTGGGTCGTCCAGGGCTACCTCATCCTGCAATACAAGGCCCAGTTACAGAAGAAGCCTGATCGCTTGGTCGAGATAGCCACGTCCTGTTGCAATACAGCTCGGAACAAGCTTAGCATACCTAGAGGCGAATCCCTAGCTGCTTAAACTTCAGCAGTTTCCTAAACTAGTTAGGAAACCTTCCATATACGCATGAGCAGTTTCTTTATCAGTCTAGAAAACTGACCGAATGTGCAGCAATCATCACAGGCTATTAATTAGATACTTAATCAAACCCAAACGCCTTATAAGGGAGGACTCTTACTTCTATAAAAAGGTCCTCCCATACCCTTAAGAGGGGATCCCGAGTTTAATTGAATCATCCCACATAGTTAAGCCTCTCCAAAAGAAACCATGATATCATCCCTACATGATCGACCCTTGCTAGTTCCAATCGCCATTGTTGGATCACTGAGGTCCCCACATAGGTTCCATTGTTAACAAGACCGAACCACATACAAACTCTCTCTCTCTCTCTCTCTCTCTCTCTCTCTCTCTCTCTCTCTCTCTCTCTCTCTCTCTCCCCCTCTACGATCTGCTTTAATCACCCTAAGATCCCTTCACCAAAAATTACATCATCAGTTTGGCACCGTTTGTGGGAAATGATAGATTTCTTAGAAATAAATCTCTTGGCTGATAGACTTGCCTCCGTGCAAGAAGGCTGCTCAACAGGCTAACCGGGATGCCTCGACGGCCTTAGCGCCAGCCCCAACAATCTTAATGCCGGAGCAGATCATATCAGCTCTCGCACAGCTTTTAGAGGACCAACGTTAGGCCCAATAGCAAATCAATACCCTACTGGCCCAATAGAACAATGTTCCGCTGGCTATTAATCCTCCCAGGGAAGGTAGTTGGGGTCAGCCACCACGCCAGGATTGACCACCCACCCGAGGCTACCCTCACCTCAGAGAGGATGCCCAAAATATAATCAATGATAGGCGTGCTGCACGGGATGAACAACTTGAATGGTCGTAGTCGTAGACAAGTCCTATACCAGGAAATGGCAACATGTAGACTTGAAGAGGCTTCCTTCTCTGACCCCACCTATTACGCAGTCTGTGATCAAACTGGGGTGGAAGACAAGATCAGGGAATTAGAGAAATAGATCAGGGACATGGCTAAAATCATCAACAAGAGGTTGGTCCACAATCACACCAACACAGATACCGAGTCCCCATTTATCACAGAAATCACCCTTCACAAGTTCAAAAAGCCTTAGATAGAATTGTATAGTGGATTGGGTAGCCCGGTGGACCACGTCCGTGTTGGGTTTGTGCCCTCAAACCATTACTTTATGTGTGAGCCATTGACGTTTTAATATATAGATATCAACTTTATATTTCATTGTATATGTTTCTTTCATGAGATGATTGTTAACCCTTAAGTATCATAGTAAGCAATTCATGTGTGTATGAGATACATACAAGTGAGATGTGAATTACCATTCTTTGATACTTAGAACTTGCCACAGTGGATGGTGAGATTGGATATCAAATCAGGTTTACACTGCAGCATGATTAACTACCATTGGATGGAGTGATGAATCTCAATCACTAGAGTATGTTTCTTAGTTAATATGCTAGTGCTTATAGTGCATTGACGGACCAGAGTTTTCCTATTGACACTTAAGGCTGTCAACAGTCGATAGGAACTCATAACTTATATAAGGTATGTGCCCTTAATCTTGAGACGATTATGAACAGAGACTGTGGATATGGCTATTTTTACTTACCAATCAGTGAGGTCTTAAAGATCAACACCTGGGTATCTTGTGTATATCATGTTCACAAGGTTGCGAAAATGTATTGTCAAGATAGAATCTACCCTCAGTTACAGAGTAATCATTCCCTTGAGAATGTACCAAGTTGAATACTGAGAACTACAGTCTTGTTGATAAATAGTTATCAACATGTTTGGTAATCATGAGCGGTGAATGGGACTCAAGGAATACAAGAAGTAATCATGATTCAGGTTGACAGTAACCAGCTATCCGACTACCTGAATATGATTACGAATGCTGAAGGTAGAGGGACATTAGTACACCATACAACTCTAGTTATCGCTTCGGATATGTTTTTTTGCGTTGGAGTACAGTCATCGTCTTATAGTGGAGTAAACGTTAGCTGACCAGTTGGTTAATTTGCTGATCAAAGAGTTTGGTCATGGGAATTAATAGCTGGTCTGAGCCAACAATAAAGAGCCTAGGAGGTCTCACTCTTAGCTCCATTAGGATGCTTGGAAAGGCACATGAGGATCTTGTGAAGACAGGTTCGATCGATTGAAGTCTAGACAAGTACGATCGATCGAAGGTGGTTCAATCGATCGACTCTGCGATCGATAGAAGACAATTCGATTGCTTGAACATTAGGTCGGTTCTGGGAATCTATAAATAGGGCAGCTACGTCCAGAAAAAGAAGTTCGTCGTTTTGTTATACCAGAAGGTACAAAAACTATTTTAGAGTTCCCAAACCTTCTCTGTCCTCTCTACTAGGGTTCCCACAAACCTTAGCCTCTCCGAAAGCATCCGTAGGAGACATAAAAGTGAAGACCAACTAGTGGAGGCTGCTACAAACCAGAGATTTCAGAATTGAGTTCAAGACCATGAGATATAATTCTTGTCCCCTCTCTTGTACACATCTATAGAGTTAACGAGTAGTAGATTCGGGCTACCAATAAAGTTTTTATAACTAAATCTTTCTACTGTGCATTTGAATTAAATTTTAAACCTATTTTTCCTTCAATTGGTATCAGAGCCACGCTTGTTTGGATGTATAGATGTGTTTTGGAATACTAGTTTTGATTTGCATGTTGATTTTAGGATCGTTTTAAACTGCATCGTTACAGTTCTATTTTTGCAGCAGTCTTGCAGCAGAATACAAATCTGTGATTACATTGGATGCATGGTGGGTTCGATCGATCAAAGCATGTTTGATCGATTGAACCTCTCTGTTCTCAAGCGATCGAACTTGTTTCGATCGATCGAACTTTGTTTTGTTCGATCGATTGAATGGGGTTAGATTGATCGAGAAAGATTCTCTGTCCATGTGTTCTGTTCATAGTTTTAAAGTTTTTAAAATATGTTCTTTAATTTTATATTATTCTGTAAATTTTTTCAAAACATTCTTTGAAAAATAAGTTCAATCGATTGAACAATGTTCATTCAATTGAAGGTTCGTTCGATCGAACCTTTGTCGATCGATCGAAGTGTGACATAGAATTAAGATGATGTTTTAAGTTATAAATCAGTATATAAAGAGTTTTATGTACTATGTGAATCAGTTAGGATTCCAATAGTCATATATATTTGTTAGATATGCATGGATGTGCGTATGACTAACCCTTTTGAGGCAAGATTAGTCCACTATCTCCCATGGAGCCAAGATCTATTTAAATGTTGTGTTTAATTTTGGTTTAGTTTTAAGGCATGTGTAAAGGGCGCTGTGACTTCAATCCTACGAAAAAGAAACTCGCACAGGTTTCCCGAGCCTTTTTATTTTATTGTTTTTATTTCTATTTCTAGATAAAATTGTAAGCTTCAAAAGAAGCATAGGACTAATGTAATAGAATTAGAAAATCCATGAAGATGGAGGTGCAAGCCGTTGTCCATGAAGATAGAGCAAGAGGCGATCAAACCAACAAGGAGGTTCTATGAAGATAGAGCCATGAGAGATAGAGGCATATGAATACCTTTATTTCATTTTATTTTTTGTTTTTATATGCTTGTTTGTGATTGGAATATTTAATATGTTGTTACTACATGCATAATTAAAACAAGTTTTCTAAAATAAATTCAAAAACTGTTTCAACGCATTAGTAGACATTGGATGTTTATGGGTAATGTGTAGAAACAACCTTTCAAAAGCATTAAAACTAGTGGGAGAGGGTTTTATTAATAACACCCACGATCTTCCATTAACGCTTCATTATAAGATGAGTAGTGCATTCTGTGCCACCTCGCCAGGGGTGATCATTCAATACGAAGGGTACGCTACTTATTGGCTATTAGATGTGAACTTCTTATGGATAGGATCAATCAGACATGTTAGAGGGTGACCACCACATGGAGGCACCACTTGAGGTAGTTGTGATTGGATCCTAGTTAATGGTGTACACTAGATATGCTATGGATAAGGGATCACACACGGGGCATTATTCATAAACTTAGAGATCAAATAGGTTCGGGAGTCATAACTTATTTTGCAAGAGTTGCATAGCGGACAAGTCATGATTAATCGAAAGATCGAGTATTGACCGCCACATGGAGGCATTACTTTTTTGTTTTGATATTCCGGTGACTTTGTTTTTAAATAAGAGTTTTAAGGATTCGTTTATTTCAAATTGTTAAATTCTGATATCCATAGTTAATGTGTCTTTTGATTTTTTCAGTAAATCATAATGTCTGGATCCGCATTTAGTCCACAAGCCACTATACTCACTTAGAACAAGTTAATTGGAAATAACTACACAGAATGGAAACGTAATCTAGACATCATCTTAACTGCGGAGGATCAAATGTATGTCCTCACCACCCCATGCCCCGAAGAACCGGTTGCAAATGTTATGGCTGCTGCTAGACGCTAGTTCAACAAGTGCAAGAAGTCGAATGGGATGGCTCATTGTTACATATTGGCCTCTATAGATAATGTGTTGCAACACCAATACCAGTCGAATGATTCTGTTAGTGCCATTATCAAATTCCCAAAAGAGATGTTTGGGGATCATGGCAGACCTGCCTGACAGGTTGCTATGCAAAAGATAATGAGTGCGAAGATGTCGGAAGGGACTCCAGTCAAAAAACATGTTTTAAAAATGATTGATTATTTGAACGAGCTGGAGACCCTAGGAGCCTACATCAACGCATAGACCCAAGTTGATATGATCCTCAATTCACTGTCGCCATCATTCACTCAATTCAACCTTAACTATAATATGAATCAAATGAATTTTTTAGTGAGTGAATTAATGAGTTCTTTACTGGCCGTAGAAGGGGTGATCAAACCTAGGGGCAACATTTTGAATGTTGCGAAAAGCTCTTTTTCCTCCCGATCTACATTGAAAGGCAAGAAAGGGAACAAGAAGGCTGGCACTAGTGGTCCAAGTGTTGGACCGGTCCCTAAGATTGCAAAATCTAAAGAAAAAGGTAAGGACAAAGGGAGGGTGTGTTTCCAAGGCAAAGAAAAGTGTTTCCAATGCGGTGAGAAGGGCCACTGGAAAAGGAAGTGTCCATAATTCTTAACTACAACAGTTCAAGGTATGATTGAATCACATGTGATTGAAGTATGTTTTATTACGGATACTTCAAAAACTTGGTGCATTGATTCTGGTGTGACTAACCATATCTGTAATTCATTATAGGGGTTCAGATCAACCAGGAGGTGCAGTGATGGGGAGATCGTACTTACTCTAGGTTCTAGTGCAACCGTATCTACAGTTGCTATAGGAGTAGTAGCTTTAGAATTTTTAGACAATAATATTTTGATTTTATCAGATGTACTTTCTGTCCCTTTAATCAGACATAATTTAATTTCAGTTTCAAATTTATTGAATAAAGGTTATTCTTTTCATTTCGGAATTGAAGTTGTGATCAAAAGAAATGGTTCTTTTGTGTGTTCTGGTATAAAATCAAATGGTTTGTATGTGACACTCCTAATATTTCTAAAGACTCTTGCATGGAACTTAATAACTCAGTGGTAACTGTACCATCTAAAAGAAAGGAACCTTCCACTAACCTAACAAGGCTTTGGCAGATGAGGCTTGGCCATATCAATCTAAATGAGATTGTCAGACTAGTCAAAGAAGGGTCTTAGGTGATTTGGTTCTCGAATTAATAGAAGTTTGCGAGTCTTTTTTAGAGGGTAAGATAACCAAAAGGCCTTTCTCACAAAGGGCAATAGGACCAATGCATTGTTGGAATTAGTTCATACTGATGAGTGTAGACCAATAAATATTAGAGCACGGGGTGGTTATGAGTATTTCATAACATTTACTGATGACCACTCTAGGTATGGATATGTTTACCTATTGTAACACAAGTTTGAAGCCTTTAAAAAGTTCAAAGATTTTATGGCTGAAGTGGAGAAGCAATTAGGCACACATATCATGGCCATTCGATCTGATCGAGGTGGCGGGTACCTCTCTAATGAGTTTATTGATCACCTCATACAGAATGAGATTATTTCATAGTTGATTGCACCTAGTACACCTCAGCAGAATGGTGTAGCAGAGAAAAGGAATCGGACTCTTTTATACATGACTAGGTTGATGATGAGTTATTCAGAGTTGCCACTATTCCTTTGGGGTCATGCTTTGGAAACCGCTGCATACATACTAAATCTAGTACCATGCACATGTGGTGAAAGAAAAGATGAGCAAGTTGGTTTCTAGATTGGAAGTATGTTACTTTGTAGGGTATCCAAAGGGTACTTATGGATGGTATTTTTATGATCCAAGAGAACAGAAAGTATTTGTTAGCACAAATGCTATTTTCTTGGAGGATGATTATATCATGAACCATAAACCGAAGGGAAGGATAGATCTTAGAGAGATAAAAGGAAAGCCCTCAGTCCTACCCGTAGTTAATAACGATGTAAGCCAAGAAAATACCACTTCTTCTCCTATTTCCGCATCGGTACCTCATTGTAGTGGGAGGATTATCAGCCAACCTGATAGATATATGTTCTTAGGAGAAGTTTTTGAAGTTGTCTCCATAGAATCTGAATTTGATCCTGCCATATATGAAGAGGCAATGGTAGATGTAGACTCAGCTCATTGGGTTAAAGCTATGAAGGCTGAATTGGAATCTATGGATTCTAATAAGGTCTGGGATCTTGTAGAACTTCCAGCCAATATTAATCCCATTGGTTGTAAGTGGGTCTACAAGAGGAAAAGTGGATCTGATAGGAAGGTTGAGACATTTAAGGCAAGGCTTGTAGCGAAAGATTATACTCAGAGGGAGGGCATTGATTATAAGGAAACATTCTCGCCAGTAGCTATGATCAAGTATATCAGAATAGTCTTATCCATTGCCGTATACGTAGATTATGAGATCTGGCAGATGGACGTCAAGATTGCATTCTTGAATGGCAATCGTGAGGAGGACATCTATATGCAGCAACCAGAAGGGTTCATAGCTGGTGAGAAAGGTAACTTGGTATGCAAGTTGCAAAAGTCCATTTATGGGCTTAAGAAGGCATCCAGAAGTTAGAACATACGTTTTGACCAAGCGGTCAGATCGTTTGGTTTCATACAGAATCTGGATGGACCTTGTGTATACAAGAAGAGTGAAGGGAAAGTGGTGGCTTTTCTTGTTCTTTACGTAGACGATATTCTACTCATTGGGAATGATGTAACGGCACTGTCAACGGTTAAGGTTTGTCTAGCTAGTACTTTCGATATGAAGGATCTAGGAGAGGCGAGCTATATCCTTGGGATAAATCCCTTTCGGGATCGTAAGGGAAAGATAATGGGATTATCTCAAGCTGGTTATATCAATAAGGTGCTGACTAGGTTTTTAATGGATAATTTGAAGAAAGGATTATTACCTTTCAGGCATGGTTTAGCATTCTCCAAGGACCAGTGTCCTAAGACATAGGAGGAGAGTAATCGCATGGCAGGAGTTCCCTACGCCTCGGCAGTGGAAAGTCTCATGTATGCAATATTATGCACTAAACCAGATATCTGCTTTGCCATTGGCATGGTCAGCAAGTATCAATCGAATCCAGGTCCAAAGCACTAGACAGCCGTTAAGCACATTCTTAAGTACTTGAGAAGAAATAAAGATTACATGCTTATATATGGTGGTGGTGAGTTAATTCCAGTGGGATACACTGACTCGGACTTTATGTCAGATAAGGATTCAAGGAAGTCGACATCTGGAGATCTCTTTACCTTGGGAGGTAGTGTTGTTAGTTAGAGGAGCATTAAGCAGAAATGCATTGTAGACTCAACTACAGAAGCTGAGTATGTGGCTACATGTGAAGCCACGAAGGAAGCAGTTTGGCTAAAGAAGTTCCTTATAGAGCTCGAGGTAGTACCAGCATCGCTGTCACCTATTACGCTATTCCGTGATAATAGTGGGGTAATGGTTCAGTCCAAGGAGTCAAGGATCCATGGAAAGGGAAAGCAAGTAGAGCGGAAATATCATCTAATATAAGATATAGCTCAACGTGGAGATGTGACTATCAGCAAGATAGCCACCTTTGACAATCTTGCGGATCCGTTTATAAAGGCCTTGCCACAGAAGGTTTTTGATCGTCATCTAGATAGTCTAGGTCTTAGATGTAGTCCTGAATGGTTATGAGTGCAAGTGGGAGTTTGTTGGGTTTGTGCCCTCAAACCATTACTTTATGTGTGAGACATTGACATTTTAATATATAGATATCAGCTTTACATTTCATTATGTATGTTTCTTTCATGAGATGATTGTTAACCCTTAAGTACCATAGTAAGTAATTCTTATGTGTATGATATACATACAAGTGACATGCGAATTACCATTCTTTGATACTTAGAATTTGATAAACTAACATTGGATGGAGTGATGAATCTCAATAACTAGAGTATGTCTCTTAGTTAATATGCTAGTGCTTATAGTGCATTGACGGACCTAAGTTTTCCTATTGGCACTTAAGGCTGTCAACAGTCGATAGGAACTCATAACTTGTATAAGGTAAGTGTCCTTATTCCTGAGACGATTATGAACATAGACTGTAGATATGGCTGCTTTGACTTACCAATCAGTGAGGTTTTAAAAATCAACACCTGGGTATCTTGGGTATGTCATGTTCACAGGGTTGTAAACATTTATTGTCAAGATAGAATCTTCCCTCAGTTACAGAGTAAGCATACCTTGATAATGTCACCAAGTTGAATACTGAGAACTATAGTCTTGTTGATAAATAGTTATCAACATGTTTGTCAATCATGAGCAGTGAATGGGACTCGAGGAATACAAGAAGTAATCATGATTTAGGTTGACAGTAACCAGTTATTCGACAACCTAAATATGATTACGAATGCTGAAGGTAGAGGGACATTAGTACACCATACAAGTCTAGTTATTGCTTCGAATATGTTCTTTTGCGTTGGTGTACAGTTATCATTTTATAGTGGAGTAAACGTTAACTGACTAGTTGGTTATTTTGGTGATCAAAGAGTTTGGTCATGGGAACTAATAGCTAGCCTGGGCCAACAAGAAAGAGCCTATGAGGTTCCACTCGTAGCTCCGTTAGGATGCTGGAAAGGCACATGAGGATCTTGTCAAGACAGGTTCAATCGATCGAAGGAGTCTCGATCGATTGAAGTCTAGACAGGTTCGATCGATCGACGGTTGTTCAATCGATCGAATCTTCGATCAATCGAAGCCACTTTGATCGCTAGAACGTTAGGTCGATTTTGGGAATCTATAAATAGGGCAGCTACGTCCAGAAAAAGGAGTATGTTATTTTATTATACCAGAAGCTATTGAAACTATTTTAGAGTTCACAAACCTTCTTTATCCTCTCTACTAGAGTTTCCACCAACCCTAGCCTCTCTGGAAGCATCCGTAGGAATCATAAGATTGAAGACCATCTAGTGGAGGCTGCTGGAAACTAGCGATTTCAGAATTGGGTTCAAGACTGTGAGGTATAATTCTTGTCCCCTCTCTTGTATGCATCTATAGAGCTAACGAGTAGTAGATCTGGTCTACCAATAAAGTTTTTGTAACTAAATCTTTCCGTTGCGTGTTTGAATTAAATTTTAAACCTTTTTTTTCCTTCAGTCTGCTCCTACAAATCCTGAATAGTTTTCACCACCAACTCAGACAAGCTCTGTTGCCTAGCCTTCTCCAGTACCTTGAAGGGCCCGGTAACCCAGTGGTTCCTGTGGACACCCCATTTTGTCAGCTAACAGATTTAGGAGGCCACAAGCATGTCAAACCTCGATGATTAGGAAGATCGGATTTTCAGAGATTGCCTCTAACTCTCAAGAAGTCAAAGAATTTGCAGAAATGACCAAAATGCCCTTAAAAGCCCAAAACTCTCCAGGTTGGCCCAGAATCTCAAAAAACATTCGATGTTGTTCAAAAAGCAAAAGATATTTAAAAAGATGAATATTTGAAATCGTAAGCTCCCAGAGACCCCCGGAAGTTTCCAGAAAGTCTCCGTTGACCAGTTTGACCAAAGTTTGACCAAGGTTTGACAAAAATTATCCGAATTTGCCCAAAAGTTCCAAGATCATCCTAGATCATGTGAAAAGTCTTAAAATATGTTTTAAAAGAAAATCGGATTGAAACGTCAGTCTTTGGAGGCTCCCAGAACTTCTCGGAATTTCCTGGAAGTGCACTGTTTGACTGATTTGACTGCATGTTTGACCAAAAATCAAAGTCTCCTTTTCGATGTTGAAATATTTTTATTAAATACTAGAGGTCAATAGCTTTCCAACGATATATTGCACATAATTTCTGGATCTAAAACGAATTTGTTATGAATTTCTGAAGGTGAATACTACGATCAATTCGGCTTTTATCGCGAATATCGTAAAATTTTCCAAAGTGACCCAACTCCAAACTATTTTTGATGGAAAGTAGACCTCAATACCTTTCCAACGGTATATCACTATCTCAATTTGGATTTCGTATGAATTTTCTGTGAATTTCGGACGAAATAGGGCCGTTTCGTGAATTTCGGGAGTTCTAGGGGCCAAAATGTAATTTTTGGTCAACGGGGGAGTTAACTGCCGCGGCGGCACTGGCCCACTACCGCGGCGACACTTTGAGTGATTTTTCATTTTTTTTTGTAATTTTTGGTTAATTTTTGGGTTTTAATTCAAATTTTCAACAAATAAAACAACATAGTTTTGATTATTCCGGGATTTTGGACCAATTAGAGACTTTTTAAAATCAAAAATACCTCCCCAAGTTGGCCTACAAAGGAGACCCATTTACTTCCATTTAAAGGTGAGCTTGGAAGCCATTAGAGAGAGATATAGAGAGTTAGGGAGAGAGAGAGAGAGAGAAGTATAGATTTTGTTCTTCCAAATCCAATCCAATCCAAAATGTGAGTTTCAATTAGTTTTTTAAAAACTAAACTTTTATTTTCAAGCTTTCAATCCATCTTCTTTATCTTCTTTGAGTTTCCTATGAGTTAGAGAGTGATGTACTCACCCATATACACACATATGAGAGGTTGAATGCTTGTGGTTCCACCATTGAATATCATCTATTGATTTGCTCATTTGCTTTCTTATATACAATGTTCATCTCTTCTTACCTCATTTCTTTTTTATTTTCTTTATTTGCATACTAGTTCATCATCATCTAGATGATGACATAAAGTTTGAGGTGAGTGAATCCTTATGGATAGTAGCTCTTGACCTCAAAAACATGTTTGATAGATGATGATTATAACTTCAATACCTCCAAGATATCCTTGAAGTTATGTTCAAATAAAAATGAATCTTTCCAACAATCTTGGAGGTTCTTGATGATGAGTTTGATTTTGACATTTTAAGTGGTTATAATCTCTATTTGATGTTGAAAATATACTTTCAAATCCTCTATTTCAAAACCCCTCTTAAAACCCCTCATTTTGATCTCAAAAAAGAAAACTCTAGTTTTTCCCAAAATCTTCAAAACAGTGAATGATCTGAGTTCAAAGATTTCTCTAGAACTCAATACTCAATGTATGGATGCAAGACAACTTGGAAAGTCTTCTTAACTCATTAGAGAACACCCATGAGTTTTGGTTTGACTTGAAAATACTTGAAAATTGTCCATTTGGACCCAAACATTCTCTCCAGATATTCTGTTTTTGCTGTCACAGCAGCTTGGTCTACTTTCAACTTGTTTTACAGAAAACTATTCCCAAAAGTGTGGTTCCAACTTGTTTTTTCTTTGAACTTCAATGTCATAGGGAACTCTTTGTATAATATGGGCCTCTAGATCATTTGTTTTCATTTTCTACGATTTTCTAATATTTCAGTCGACAGTACGAACTCTGTTTTTGAGTGACCTCTATTTTTTATATGATTTCTCTCCATCTGTGATAGTTATTAAAGATTAGCTTTTTGGGTTATGTTCTAGACACAATAAGGAAGATCTATATGAAAAATCATGCATTGAAAATATTCCTAACCCCTCGTTTCCATTTTCACAAGATCATGTTACTGATCTGTCCACTATTCACAGCAAGCACACTTTTACTTTCCCCCTTTGATTTGATGCTTATATGCACTCCAAATTAGCTCATGTCTTAGGAAGTAGTTCATACTACATTTGTACATATCCCATGATGATTTCCTTCATTCATTTATACACATTCTAGACTTGTAAGTCATTCTAGGAATCCATGAACACAAAGCACACTACAACCTTGGCACATTCTAGATACATACATTGCATCCATGCAAAGATTTGGGGCTTTTGTGACTCCTAATCTAAGAAGATTATAAGGAATGAACTTGGTCATACGTTCATGCTTCCCCTCGATCTAATCCTCCTTTTTCATCCGACCCGGGGATTGAGAGATCTTCTTTTCTCAAAGATTAACATGCATCATACTAGCTTGCTAAGCATATTTTGATTTCTTTCATTATTTGTTTCAAGAACAATTCATGTACCCTTTAGATTAGGGAAACTTAATTACTTGATACATGATTAGATGATTTTTCCTAGGTTTATTTGCGTGATCTTTCACTTTGCATTGTGTGATACTTGGCTTAGATCTTATGAATGATATCTTATCTTTAGATCTTCCATTTCAAATTTTCTTATGTGATGTAATATACTATCATAGTATTAATTGTCGAACCATACATAGTATAAGATGATTATTTGGATGCTAATTGAGGCCCGTCGAAAGATGGGATGAGTTGAGGGTGTTTTTGTCGCTCCTTCCTCTCTCGTACCAAAACCCCGAGCCAAGTTCTTTGGTTATGAAGGCCCGGTGCCCTTTATCCGTTTAGGTGAGTCAAAATTAGGTTTCTTGGTTCCTTAAAGACCAAGTGGCGACTCTATATCTGTTTTCAACAGACCTTTTCTCTCTTTTTCAAAACAATTTCAAAACAAAAACAAACAAGATGTGGAATCCCGCGTGTCCACAGTTCCATTCACTAAAACAGAGGTCGATCAATAGCTTCTAATAACTCAACAAACAATTCATTAGCCAATTTATCGACACGTATGAACAACCGAAGCCTGACACACAGTTGCTGACTTTTGGGTAAAGGAAGAATGAGTCATTCATGGAATTTGTCGATCGGCTTAACAAGGAGAAGCTCAAGGTCCATGATTTGAATGAAACTGTCGCTATTACTACCTTTTGCTCACGAGTTCAGCACACCAGGTGCGCCACGTCGTTTCACAGAAACCGGTCGGCAACCTTGGTTGAACTCGCAGAGAGGGTCGAGAAATATGTTGACACTGAAGAGTTTCTAATGATGAAAGACCCTAGGCACGTAGACGACGAAGCTTTGAGAAGTAAGTAGAAGCATGATCAACCCGAGAAGAATGGTGGAAAGAATCCCATGAAAGGTCAATAAAAGGGTGATTGGGATCAGGCCCCGATACCACTCACGCCCCTCTCTCGACCTATACAAGAGGTCATGGACTCATGGCTGCAGTAAAAGCCTAGAATCTTCTCAAAAATCCTACCAAGTTAGAGAACCCACCCGAGAGAAGAAATCGGGATAAGTACTGCCATTACCACAAGGATCATGGCCATGAAATTGGGATTGCTTCAAATTAAAGATTGCAATCGAGAAGCTAATCAAGAAGGGCCATCTATCCGAGTTTTTCACTAATAATAGACAACCTCATCCAGACAACTACCCTCCAGAGCAGCAACCCCTCAGCAATATCAGCATGGTCTCTTGGGGAACATTAGGTGAAGGAGATTCACAGTCAGCCAGGAAGAGACATGCCCGAGCATCCCAATCAAAATTCGTATCTATCCGACCTACAAATATTGGGTTCAAGACACAAAGGTATAATTCTTATCCCCTTTTATGCACATTTATAGAGTTAACGAGTACTAGATCCGGGCTACCAATAAGTTTTGTAACTTACTCTTTCTGCTGCATGTTAAAAAATAATTTTAAACCTAATTTTCCCTTCAATTGGTATTAGAGCCGGGCTTGCTTGGATATATAGATGCATTTTGGAACACTAGTTTTGATTTACATGTTGATTTTAGAACTATTTTTGAAACTGCATCATCACAGATCTGTTTCTGCAGCAGTCTTGTAGTAGAATACAAATCTGTGATTGCATTTGATGCATGGTGGGTTCGATCAATTGAAGTATGTTCGATTGATTGAACCTCTCCGTTCTCAAGCGATCGAACTATTTTCGATCGATCGAATGATGTTTTGTTCGATTTATTGAAGTGGGTTCGATCGATCGAGATAGATTCTTTGTCCTGGTGTTTTGTTCATTGTTTAAAGTTTTTTTTAAATTATGTACTTTAATTTTAAATTTTTCTGTAAATTTTTCAAATCATTCTGTGAAATTGAAAGTTTAATTGATTGAACTGTGTTCAATCGATCGAAGGTTCGCTCAAAATGATTGGTATTTAAACGAGCTAGAGACCCTAGGTGCCAACATCGACTCACAATCCCAAGTTGATATGATCCTTAATTCACCGTTGTCTTCATTCGCTCAATTTAAACTTAACTATTATATAAATCAAATGAATTTTTCAATGAGCGAATTGATGAGTTCTCTTCTGGCAGCTGACAAGCAGGAGTATTTGTAAAATACAATCGCGCTAGAAGAAGAAAATACACTGATTAAGTTCACAACTCCTTGTCAAATCTGCAATTCGTATTACAATACTAGTTTATACACAATATGATTAATCTATGATAAGTTGTATTGTTTTAGCTTTTATTTGTGTAGATTACTCTTTTGCTGTGTGAAGAAGTGGATAATAGGATAAAGGGATTGTTGGATTATAAACAAGAGAATTCAAAGCTGAAGTATGAAGTTCAAGCGATCGAAGAGTTTCAAGCGATCGAGCTTTCAATCGACTGAAGAAGGTTCAAGCGCTCGAGTAATCCAGAAGTTTAATCGATTGAGTGATGTTTGATCGATCGAACATGCCTTTTATCAGAACTTATGCGCACGTAGCAGAAACATGCGTTGTAACCCTAGCCCTTAGGTTGTCTATATATATTAGTTTGTATACGTCCATAAGGACGCCGAACTTTGTTTTTTCAATAGTTTATAGAGAGATAGAGAGAGTTGATCTTGGTTTTTGTAGGTTTTCTCAAGGATTATTGTTATTTTGGCTTGGATTCCTAGTGTGTAATCAAAGTTCTCCGTTCCAAGTTTTTATGTATTGTTTTATTTACATTCTGTCATTAGTTTCTCGTAGTACAATCTATTAGAATCATAGTCTTGCATGCTAGCGTATTGCTAAACCATAGTTTTTATAGTTTTCGTGTTTAAATCATAACCAAACGCAACCTTAATGAATATTTACGTTAAAAATAGATCTAAGACACTCCAAACTATGTCTAAGTAGTCCTAGGGTTGGGAGATCACAATGAAACAATGATCTCTAGCCTCTGCCATGCAGCAGTTTAAAAACTATGTTCGATCGATCGAAGTTAGTTCGATCAATTGGACCAGAGATAGAGTCAAGCGATCGAAGACATTTTGATCGATTGAGAGATGACGATGTTCGATCGATCAAGCACGTCGATCGATTGAACCTTCAGATTCTTGAGAACATTCTATTTAGTATTTCTAGGCTTTCTGTTTTTGAGATTCGTTATCAAACTGTCCCCAAATGCTCAGTTTGTCAAAACAGTTTTCGAAGCTTAAGCCTTAAGGCAATTTTCTTCAATAACTTTTGCAAACCACTTTGAATGCTAACACCATTTAGAGTACGAGTCTTAACAATTGATTTAAACTACTTTCTTGTATTTCAAATCAACTGTGATGATTTAATCCTGGACATGAAAGGGCTATGGATTCTTTATTTTAAGAGAAATACGGAATACTATAGAAGATGTACTCCATTGAGGTTTAATGTACTTGCATGGTAGATGGTGATCTCGTCAGAATCAAGATGAAAAGTATACTCTACTTTAAAAGATTTGTAGTGTGGAAGTAGAGGTCGAACCCACAGAGAGTGTATATTATTATCCTCTAATTTATAAAACCTAAATCTAATTAGCTATTCAAAAACGAAATTTGAATTGGTTGTTTAAAATCCTACTACTAATTAGACTATGGAATTAAATAAAATTAAACTAGGAATTATGGAAATAAAATATGAGATTGAATCTAAGTAAACTATTGCAAAATTTAAGATTGTTTAAAATATGCGTGGATGAGATCTAGATTGCAAATCCACCACTAACTATGCATCAGGGGTCTAGACTTCCTATTTTAAATTCTATAATGGAATAGTCATGATCTATTGTAGCTACAAGCCCAAGAGCATCAACAAGAGGATATCGCTAGTTTAATCCAAGCATATTTCATCTTCGGTTCACATGAATTATCTACCTATAACTAGGGTTTAGCATAACCCATCTTTCCTAGGCATGAATTATAAAAGATCTAAACATACAATCACATAAGCACTATAGTATGTAAATACTCCTATCAATCACAGAAATCAAGGACTATTGAGTTCAATAAGCATAAGGAAAAATCTAAGACAAGAATAGATCTAAAATACTCTTGATTATTATCATTAAAATTGATTATACATAAATCATCCACCAACATACAATTACTATCCAATACATAAAATCCTAAAATAAGAAAGCATAAAATTCCCCCTTTACATAACTAGGGTTTCATTGAAACCCTAGAATAGGAGTTTAGTTGCACATGGTTGATGAAAGCATGAAGGTTGAGTTTATGGTTGCCATTAGAGACCTTCAACCTAGATCTTCTCCTTCTTCTTGCCTTCAAAGTGATGTAAAAAATGAATGTGTGTCCCCCCTTAATTGATTTAGAATGAGATATATATATATATATATATTTGTAGAGAGATTAGGAAGGTATTTGTAAACCTAATCTGACTGAAACTGTTATAATTTGCTTTTTGGACATCATCAGGCAATTTCGTCCACACAAGGGTCTTCAGCACTTTAAAATACGCATTTTATGTTTTTCCGTATGGATCGCGTGAGCGGGTTGCGCGACCGCTTAAATGGGAGGTCACACGAGCGATATGCTGGTTCCTCGCACGAGTGGGCCGCGATCGCGACAGGGCTTTTTCTACTTCTTTCTTCTTGCTTTTTCACCCCATTTAATCGAAAACTCATGCTTTCTCCTAAAACTTGATAGAAATAAGAAAACAAAGTAAAATTATATAAAAACAAGATAAAAACGGCTCACAAATGTGAATTAAGGTGTATAATTAGGATTTGTTCTCTCCCGATCAGATGGCTAGGTCACTGCGGATTCGTGTAATCCCAATATTCCTCTTTATTAAGAAACACCATTTTTAAATATCGCTTTAGTTAATTAATTGATCATTAGTTTAATTTAATTGCTTTATTTCTAGTAGTAGTTAGTTGTAGAACTCTGTGTTCTACACCTTGCTTGAATTTTGAAATTTTTTCTTTTCATTTTAGAGTTTAATCTAAGTATTTAGTTCTCAACCTTCCTCATGGGATCGACCTGGTATTACCAGATTTTACTTGCACATCTACCTAGACTTGGGTATAGCACACAAGCGCACACAACTTAATTCCGTGTCAAGTGTTTGGCGCCGTTGGCGGGGAAGGCGACAAGCTAACGCTTAGATTACCTCAATCTATCTTGATCTTATTCTATTTTTCTTTTTCTTTTAGATTCTTTAAGCATGACCTCTTAGGATCTTTTCCCTTTCATGTCCGATAATTCCATCGAAGGATTTACGAAAATCCACTCTATTCATCCAATTCTTCTAGTTCTATTAATCCCGTAGCTACACCTACAGATTTAATGGCTGACGATTAAAGCGAAAATGGTGAGAATGTGGTTGTGCCTATTGATGGCTACGCCCTTTATGCGATCATATGTAACCCGACCATGCACCTATGCCTTCTTGTATTCTCATTCCACCTCATGCGGGCGAATTCCAATTTCGCAACGGAATGATGTAACTCCTTCCATCCTTCTATGGAATGGAGAGCGAGAAGGCATATCTACACGTCAAGGATTTTGACGATGTTTGTAAAACGTTCTCCCAAAATTGTCCTATAGATGTAACACGCCTAATGCTATTTCCCTTCACCTTAAAGGATAAAGCAAAAGCGTGGCTACTCACCCTCAAGTCAAATTCAATCTTCACCTGGCATGCGATGAACACTACATTTTTAAAGAAATTCTTTCCACCTCGCATGACCACTGAACTTAAACGGCAAATAAACTCCTACAAACAAAAGAGCAATGAAATGTTCACCCAAACTTGGGAGCGTTTCAAGGATTTGCTTCTCTTATTCCCACATCATGGGTATGAGAAATGGCAAACCATTAGCTACTTTATGAAGGGTTAAATGGTGAAACTAAAAAGTTGGTCGAAACCATGAGCTCGGGTCCATTTCTTCACAAAAACACCAAAGAGGCTGAAACCCACTTCGAGTGGTTAGTCGAGTATGCTCATGAATGGTCAAACTCTGAAGATGTCTGACGCACACAAATATTATGTGTAGAAGAGAAAAGTATCTACCAATTAAAAACAAAAGTTCATCTAATGACCAAATACGAAGAACTGGCAAAGAAAGTAGAAGAGTTAGGGATGAAAGGAGAGAGTTCTAGGCAGGTTTTACCTGAAGAACCATGCGGCACATGCAATATGTTGGGACACACCACTCAATAGTATTCCAATGTGCCATACTTTCAAGAACAAGTCCCCCATGGAATTGAACGCCATGCAAGGGTATAGAGGGACGGGGAATTCCTATAATAATAATAATAACTTTCAAAATAATAACAATAGATGGAATCACCCCAGTTTTTATTGAAAAAATGAGGCTGGAACCCAAAATCAATATCAACAACAGCCCTACAATAATAATAACCAATATCAAGGGCAATACAATAAACAGTCCCAGTCATTCGACCAAAACAGATCTAATAATTACAACCAAGTTCAACCCTTTAATAATCAATAGTCAAATGTGTACGTGCCACCACATAAAAAGGTGCAAGAAGAAGATCCACTCTCTAATGCAAATTTAACACAACAATTAATTCAAATGATGAGTAAAATGTCTGCAACATTATAGAGAATGGATGCACGACAAGAGGGATTGGGTGGAACATTTCCTGCCCAGCCACTTCAAAACCCTAAGGGATACAACAATGGTCCCAATAATCAAGAGCATGCTAAAGTCGTGACTACTCTGAGAAGAGGCAAGATTATAGGGTGCAATATGCCTCTCTCTACCCCTGAAGAGTATGAGGAGGACGAAGTGTTAAACAAGAACGAACCTTCTACTCGGAAGAGGAACCATCTACTAACAATTGTTGAGATTGTCTGTCCCACATTAGGGAATTATAACCTATCTATTCAATATATAAGTTCAAGGGGCTACTCCACCCATTTCCAATTGGTTTTGGGTTAGATGCTCCAATTTAACAATAATGAAACATTAGATTCAAATGATGACGCTCCTAAAGAAGTAGAAGAAGTTGAGAGAAGGCCCGAAAAGGAACCCATCAATGATGAATTGCCTAAATGCCCTTTCCCCATGCCTTATCCTCAAAGGCTAAGGAAACCAAAAAATGAGATAAAGAATCAGGAGTTCTTGGAATTGTTCAAACAAGTCAAAATAAACCTTCCACTCCTTTATGCAATCAAACAAGTGTCGGCCTATGCCAAGTATCTTAAAGACTTATGCACGGTCAAGAGGAGGCAAAGTGTGAAGAAACACGCTTATGTCATTTGCCAAGCAAGCACAATCATCCAAAATGAATTGCCTCCGAAACTCAAAGACCTCGGTACTCCCACTGTCTCATGTCAAATCGGGAATCAAAGAATAGACAACGCACTCCTCGATTTAGGAGCAAGTGTAAATCTCCTGCCATATTCAGTTTATAAACAACTAGGGTTAGGTGAATATAAACCCACCCGAGTTGCATTATAATTGGCAAATAGGTCAGTTTAATACCCGAGAGGGGTGTTGGAAGACGTCCTCGTGCAAATAGACTCATTTGTCTTCCCGATTGATTTTGTAATTCTAGACACTGAACCTGTGTCTAACCCATGTGCACAAATCCCAGTGATATTTGGACGTCCATTTCTAAACACAATTGATGCCACGATAAAATAAGAAGTGGTACAATGACTATCGTATTCGGGAACATGACTGCAACCGTAAAAATCTTCTCGAATCCCCGACCCCAAGAATATAAGGATGAGGAAGAAGTAAACTATGTCGAGATAGTCATTGAAGATTAGGCTGATTTGGTCGATTATAAAGATCCTTTTGAGTTAGTGGTGTCGTAATTTGATGCTGTCTACCAACCTAAAAACTCTACTCTATTGGACACTGACCTAAATCTAGCCTGCCTCATTATGGAAATGAAAGAGGAGGACAGAGCTGAATGCATATGGGTAGCACCATATGAACCACTGCCTCCAAAAACAAAGTTAGTCATGCCCTCCAATTTTCAGTTTCCCGATTTGGAGTTAAAGGAGCTTCCAAAAGAGCTCAAATACGGTTTCCTAGGGACTGAAAACACTTACCACGTAATCATATCATCAACTCTAAGTCTTGAACAAGTTAATTCAAATGATGAAACAACATAAGGGAGCATTGGGATGGACTATTGTCGATCTTAAAGGCATAAGCCCGTCTTTCTGCACCCATAAAATATATTTAGAGGAATACGCTAAACCTTCGCGACAAATGTAAAGGCATCTGAATCCCAACATGCAAGAAGTAGTCAAAAGGAAGTTTTAAAACTACTTGATGTTGGGATCATATATCCAATTTCTGAGAGCCCTTGGGTTAGTCCTAATCAAGTGGTGCCAAAGAAGGCTGGCATAACAGTTATTTTAAATAAAGACAGTGAATTAGTACCAACACGCATCCCCACCGGATGTCAAATGTGTATCGATTATCGAAAACTGAATACCGTAACCTGAAAAGACCACTTTCTTTTACCATTCATGGATCAAATGCTAGAATGAGTGGCGGGTCATAAGTACTATTTCTTTTTGGACAGATACAGTGGGTACAACCAAATCGAAATTGCTCCTGAAGATCAGGAGAAAACAACCTTCATGTGTCCGTTCAGTACTTTTGCCTATCGTCGTATGCCCTTCAGTTTATGCAATGCACCAGCTACTTTTCAGCGGTGCATGTTATCTTCAGTAATATGGTCAAACAAATACTTGAAGTATTTATGGACTATTTCTCTGTATTCGGCCATAGTTTTGAAAATTCCTTAGACAATCTTGAACGTGTCCTAGCATGATGCGAGGATAAACACCTTGCATTAAACTGGGAAAAGTGCCACTTCATGGTGACCAAGGGAATCGTCCTCGGCCACATTATTTCTGATAAAGGTATCCAAGTAGATAAAGCAAAAATTGACACAATCTCGAACCTACCTGTCCAGACCACTATGTCAACTACTCGCTAAAGACATGCCATTCGAGTGGTCGAAAAGCTGTCAAACATCCTTTGATGCACTAAAAGAGCACATTACCTCAGCACCAATAATACAGGCACTCGACTGGGGTTTGCCATTCGAATTAATGTGCGATGCTAGCGACTATGCTATTGGCGTGATACTAGGACAGAGGAAGGATAATAAGCCTTGCATAATCTACTATGCCAGTCGAATGCTAAATGAGGCTCAAATGAATTATACAACTACTGAAAAAGAGCTACTGGCTATAGTCTTCGCTTTGGATAAATTCAGGTCTTATTTGATAGGGTCCCCTATTGATTGTTTCACAGACCACTCGACCCTTAAATATCTGTTGTCCAGGAAAGATGCAAAACAATGACTGATTCATTGGATACTCCTACTCCAAGAGTTTAATATCATAAACAAAGATAAAAAGGGAGTAGAGAATGTGGTCGCCAACCATTTATCTAGGTTAACGTTCATTGACAATACTGAGCCGCTACCAATTAAAGACGAATTCCTAGATTAGCAACTGATGATTGTCTTGGGTTTGCCCTGGTATGCAGATATAGTAAATTACCTAGTTACGGAAGAGACCCCAAGTCATTGGTCAAATCAAGATAAGAAATGATTTCTCTCGTTCGCACGTCATTTCTTCTTTGATGACCCTTACCTTTTCAAGTATTGCGCTAATCAGGTCATCTGACGTTGCGTTCCAAACGAGGATATAACTGTGATCTTAGCCTCATGCCACTCTGAAGCATGCAGTGGCCACTTTGCTTCACAGAAGACCGCATAAAAAATCCTACATAGTGGCTTCTATTGGTCAACCATATTCAAGGATGCCCACGAATTTTGTAAATCGTGACAACATTGTCAAAAGCTAGGTGCAATCTCAAAACGAAATTCTATGCCTTTAACTCCCATAGTCACAATTGAAATTTTTGATTGTTGGGGCATAGATTTCATGTGCCCATTCCCAAAGTCAAGTAACTGTGAGAATATACTCCTTGCTGTAGAGTATATCTCGAAATGGGTAGAGGCAATTCCAACTAGGCGAAACAATCATCGAACAATCATTTCTTTCTTAAAAGAAAATATCCTTTCACATTTTGGAACCCCAAAGGCATTAATTAGTGACCAAGGAAAGCACTTCTGTAATAGACATTTGGAGTCACTGCTCAAAAAGTATGGGGTTAACCATAAAATCGCCTTAGCCTATCACCCACAAACTAACGGGTAGGCAGAATTGGCTACCCGAGAAATAAAACATATTCTCGAAAATATGGTTAGTTCAAACAGGAAAGACTGGGCATACAAACTGACTGATGCTCTATGGGCATACCGTACTGCTTACAAGACAAACCTGGGAATGTCCCCATATAGGCAAGTGTACAAAAAGGCATGTCATTTCCCAGTCGAAATCGAGCATAAAGCATATTGGGCGACATGCTCATTAAACTTTGATATTAAAGAGGGAGGCCAATTAAGGAAACTTCAATTTGCAGAGCTAGAGAAAATTCGTAGAGATGCATATGACTCTGCCAAGTTGCATAAGGAAAGGTTGAAGGCTCGCCACTATAGAACAATCTTTCAAAAATCAATCGAGCCAGGGCAGAAAGTCTTGCTATACGACTCTCGCCTTCACCTCTTTCCTGGGAAGCTCCGAACCCAGTGGACAGGTCCATTCATCGTTAAATTTGTCTTTCTACATGGGGCCGTCGAGCTATTTAATACAAAGAACAAGAAAAGTTTCGAGGTCAATGGCCAAAGATTGAAGTTGTTCTTAGATAGCTTCCAACCCGAAGTTGAGCACATCTAACTGGATGAGCCCAACTATTCCTCAATCTAGAACACCAAAGAGTGTTCTTACATTGTTGTTGTATTATTTCCTTTTACTGCATTTTGTTTGTTTTATTTATTTCTGTCTTTTTGAGTGTGACCTCGACTCTAATATGCTATTCCATATAATCTCTCCCCTGCAGGCTATAAGAATGAGAGACGACGACGTCTATTCAATCGGGTCATGGGATGATTCAGAATACCAGAACCCTCCTTGGACTACTGAGGAGATTGCATTTTGCCTTTTTCCTTATCAAGGGCCTTAGACGGATGATGTAATTGACCTAACCTAAGGGTACATCCCTTATAATCCTGCCCTCCTCAACATTAATCCTTTTGAGCATATGGACTTCCCTGAAGATAAAGAAGAACCAGAGGGGCATTTCGTCGAGGGAGTTGATGATACCTTCTTGGAACAGTGGGAGAGAAACTCGATGAGGGAACCATGGGTTGAAGAACATTTACAGGAAGTGGTGCCCGAACGCTATAACGCTGTCTTCATATATGTGGATGACTTCGTCGTCATCGAGTCGATTCTATATAATTATGTGCACATGAGCTATTCGTTGTTCTGGCTCCAATGCCCCCTACCTGCTAGTTCACATGGTTCTATCCTGTCAATAGTGAGGTTAACTCGTTGTCACATTTCATTTTCTTTTCGTCTTTCTTTGTTTATTCCTTTCTGTTAGTTCTTTCATTTGTTTTATTTAATTTCTTTCTATTTGGTTTTCTTTTGTTGTACTTGTCTAGGATTATCACTATGTTCAACAACAGTCTATCGGTGTTCCTTCTGCACCAACTGTTTCATGGACCTGGACCTTACATAGGGTCTCTTGGTACTCCACCGCAAGAGAGTAAATAGTTGAGAAACTATACTCCTCTATCAATGTCTCCATCCGGATCATCTCTTGCCTGTGCAATCAATCCTTTGGAGGTTCCAGATACTTTCGATGATATTCTGGACGCTTTCAGATCTTTCTGGAATCGTGAATTATCGAGTTTGGACTCCACTTTTGAAGATTTGGCGGAGTATGAAACAATTACAGAAGAAGGAATTTTAATGTTCAAAGTTTAGTGACCCACTTCAGTTGTGTCTTGTCATTTGATTCATCTTTTCTCAATTGAAGTGCAATGCTGGACAAAGAATTGTTAGTTTTGTTTTTAATTCTAGTCTTTTTATGTAATAAGGTCTTAAGTACCAATTTGGGGATTATGATTTGCAAAATGGATGGTATTACACAAACTTATATTTATAAAATTTGCAACTTTTTACTATGTTGATGGTGCATTATGGCTTACATGTCTGCGTTTGCACTGCTCTCAGTCTATTCTTGTATGTCGAGAGCAGTTTGTATTAGTTAGGGGTACACAGATGCTCTGCTTTTAATTTCTGGAAAGTTTCTAGTTCGATCGATCGAACCATTTTTGATTGATCGAGAATCTGGAAATCTCAAGCGCTTGAACAAGCCTCAATCGATTGACCATTCGATCGATCAAACTTCCTCGATCGATCGAGACTTGTATTTAAACGAGGTGTCTAGCGTACACTTCAACAGTTTCTCTCTCTCACATTCACTCTCGAGCGATTCAAGACAAAGAGAGAGAGAGCTCGGCGATTTTCTTCTCCCCACTTCCATATCCAGTACTTGGGGAGCCATGATCATATCATCTTCACCATCATCATCTCCCATTTCCCCTCGCTGCACACACCCCAAGGTAGGTCCTCACCTACCCCCTATTCCATTTTCATTCAAAAACATGAGGGGGTGCCCCTATTGGTCCTAAAACCAATTAAAATTTGTTTTAATCTCTTATTTCTTGTTTTTCTTCCATTTATGTGCCGTGTTTTATCCGTGCTGTCTTTTTGTGCTCGATCGATTGAGCTAGACTAAAGCGATCGAAGCTGACTCTTGTTCAATCGATCGATGAAAGTTTGATCGATCAAACTACAGTAGTTTTAGTTTACTTTTTAAATTAGTCTTTTCTTTTCTTTTTCTTTTTCAGGGACCTCACAATGAACCCTATTATGGGTTACCATAAATCTAAGCCCCTTGACCTTACCATTCCTGACCCAATACCAGAACATGGGCTTAGAAACGAGGAGGAACGAGTTTGGTTCACCCGCTGGTTTCAGGGAAGGAAGGTTATGTTAGAGCGACCACTTGAGGCTATGTAGCTTTCCGCCCAGTGGTTTCTTGTACGGATCGGTGCAATGCTAAGCTAGTATGAGATGTTGACTCAGTCAAAGAAAATCAACATCAAATGGGTGCGCAAAGCATGTGCCACTATGATCAAGGATCTTGCGACCCCGTCTATACACCGTTCTTTCTTCCGTGGATGTGAGATCATTTTTAGCCCAGCTACCGTGGTCGCTGCTTTGGGAGTACCGGAGGTCTCCGACCACTTCTACCCTCATATACCTGGTACCCCAGAGACTTCTCACACCACTATCATATGTGAGATCACGGGAGGGGCTGTTCAGTTCTGGAATGGTATTTCCCTGATCGAGGATTAGTTTCTGACCGAGCAGTATCATCTCCTCCACCTAGCGCTTGCTAACTGCATTCTGATGACTTCTTACCACGAGAAGGTGGCAGTGTGGTATGCTCAAGTCCTTTATGCCATTGGGACGGGGCAGCGCATCTGTCTGCCTTGCCTTTATATCAATTTTTTTATCCAGCCGACGCGGTAAATTGTCTCCAAGCGCCATCTGAAGGGCGTTGCCCCATCCATCGAGTGATAGAGCAGGCCGGGTTACTCCCGTTGGCCATAGACACGATTTTATAGGCATCCAGTCGATTTGGAGAGACGGCGACATGCCGTTCTGATGCACAGAAGAAGAGAAAATTAAAAGGAAAAGCGAAGGTTGGAGCAAAGAGGAAGAGAGGTGGAGGCACCGACACTGAGGGTGGAGCTTTTGGGACGCCTACTGAGGCTGAGGAGCTAGATATAGATGAGGAGGACCCCATTGTTGCTGCACAGCAGTTCGAACTGAGACAGAGGTCTTAGGCTCCAGCCCAGGGAGAGTCTTCTTCCGTGTCTCTACAGACTCTCCGCACTTTATTCATAGAGGAGAGGGAGGCACGGATGAGGCTTGAGGGCATGATGGACTACATATCGACTATGCTTGAGGCAATGCTGATGCAGTTGGGGGTTGATCAGTCTTTGCACACAGTTTCACATCCACCACCACCCGCTACACCACCCACCACTGACCCTTCATCTTCTGCAGCACCTCCATCTGTTGATCCTTCCACCCCATCATCATCATCTGTACCACCTCCGATTGGGACTGTTCCTCCATCGACCATTCCTTCTGACACCACTTCTACGACTCCACTTTCACTACCTTCTGTTGATGCTCTGGCCGCGCCGATCGAGATCTTGTCAGATGTGGCCGATGATTAGTTGATTTTGCGAGATGAGAGTTGGGAGTTTTGTTGTATTTATTTCATTTCTGTTTTCTCTCTCCTATCTCTTAATATTCTTTTGGATGTTTGGTGTGTTGGGACTGTTGGATCTTTTGGACATTATAATCAATGTTCTGTGCTTTATTGTTTTACTTTTTCAGTGATTGGGTATTGTATTATATTTCGATCATACTCTATCAGTTTATATTTTTATTTCTTTTGATCTTGGCTGCTTGGAGATTATGTTCTTAGGATACAGGTTGCTATACTTGCGGTTATTGCTTTGGTTTATCAGGTGATATCCATCTATTTACATTTAAAAATCAACTTCTGAGGACATTATTATTTTCAGTTGGGGGTGGGATGTAGATAGATAATCATTAGCACATGTTCACACTTAGCAATCTGGATAACTTTAATGCACATTTCATACAATCTCGATTAGAATTGGATAAAAAATTAAAATTGAAAAAATTTGAAGAAATTTGAAAATTTTTGAAAATTTTATTCAGAACTTTATTGGTAGAATAACTTTGAACATTTGAACACTCACTTTTGCTTAGCTGTTACCAAGCGATGACACATTCATATTATTCTTATCCTTTTATGAATTAAGTTCACGCGCTATTCTAGTATCACTAGGATGATTGCATGTGTGGACCTTTTATGTATCCAACATCCATATGCACATGTTGATAGCTATGTAAAAGTCTGAAAAAATGAGTTAAAACGACTATTGAGCTAAAAGAACGAGTAGTGGAAAACTAATGACCCTTAGTGAGCTTCTGATCCAATCTTTGTTTCTGAGGGAATTTTCATAGAAATTCGAATTGTTTTTCTTGATTATGCGTATTAAATTTGTTGCACTAGTCTCAAATTAATTTTTCATTTTGGCTACTTATTAGAGGAGAAAGTTCAAGATCTACCAACTAAACTCGATAAACACTGTAATGGTTAAACTAAAAAATTAAAAAAAAAATGATTAAAGCCATCGTTACCGATTTCCTACCACTATACATATCCCTTTACCCACACTGACTTAATAATGCCTATTTTATTATGAAAATACAAACTCCTAATCCTTTACCTTGACTCCAATGAATCCCATTGCGCATCTAATAATAAATAGCTATCAAAGTATGTGATTGGAGGAGAGTAGTTGTGGAGGTGTTATTGAAAAAAAAAATTAAAAATTTCGGTTGAATAAAAATATGGGGAATAAATATATATATATATATATATATATAAAAAAGGAGGAAAAAAAGTTGGTTGGAGACGTGAAACAAATAAAATGGGAAGATAAGCTCCATCATATGCTAAGACGCGCAATCTTTCTTTCCTATCATCTATTTTTACAACATAAAACCCAAAAATTTAAAGTCTTAATGATTCTTAATGAATCAGTTTGAACATAAATGTGCGAATTGAGTTATCCACAGTAGTTCGCTCCTCTAGTAAGTAGTATTCTATTCATGAGACTATACACTTTAAATATTCATTTTTCATAGAGTCAGGAATGAAAGCATTAGTAATCAGAGTATCACTCTTATCAAAGCTTTCATACATGTGCGATCATTTTTAAGCAAGTTTCTGAGAGACGTTCATTTATGAGTGTAAACCCATGTAAGAATTGAGTTAAAACTATGAGTTCTAGATGTACGATAGTCTAAATAACTCTAAATAAGGTTCGATGCATAACTGTTAACATCACACACACACGGATACATGATTGTGATACATATGTTATATTTATCTTGGTGGCATGAGGAGTATGTGAATTTCTTTCATGGTTTGCTTGAGGTTACTATGTCTTTGTAGAGCTAAGTTAGTAGGTGAACGGAAGAGAGTGTTTTAAAAGTTTTTCTATATCTTTTTGAACTTTAACTTGAGAATTTTGTGGGTATAATCACTGTAAACCCTCACGAGTCAACACTCGTCCACTAGGGGAACCTAGGGGTTTAACGGCATGTTGCATTTGCTAAATGCAACCGCGATTCCTGCGAAAGTGAGTTAGGTAGTATCTTTTTCTATTCAGATTAGTTTGATTTAGTTTATTTTGTTTTAGTTTAGTCATTGTAGTAGTAGTGCAGCTTGTTTTTATTTTCTCTTTATCGCTAGGGACTAGTAATAAGCTAGTTGGGGATTGTGATAAGCGGGGGTATTAGTAAAATACAACCGCGCTAGAAGAAGAAAATACATTGATTTAGTTCACAACTTCTTGTCATATCTGCAATTCATATTACAATACTAGTTTATACACAATATGATTAATCTATGATAAGTTGTATTGTTTTAGCTTTTATTTGTGTAGATTACTCTTTTGCTGTGTGAATAAGTGGATAACAGGATAAAGGGATTGTTGGATTATAAACAAGAGAATTCAAACCTAAAGTATGAAGTTCAAGCGATCGAAGAGTTTCAAGCGATCGAGCTTTTGATCGATTGAAGAAGGTTCAAGCGCTCGAGTAATCCAGAAGTTCAATCGATCGAGTGATGTTTGATCGATCGAACATGCCTTTTATCAGAACTTATGCGCATGCAGCAGAAACATGCGTTGTAACCCTAGCCCTTAGGTTGTCTATATATACTAGTTTGTATACGTCCATAAGGACGCCCAACTTTGTTTTTTCAATAGTTTATAGAGAGATAGAGAGAGTTGTTCTTTGTTTTTGTAGGTTTTCTCAAGGATTATTGTTATTTTGGCTTGGATTCTTAGTGTGTAATCAAAGTTCTCCATTCTACATTTTTATATATTGTTCAATTTATATTCTGTCATTAGTTTCTCATAGTACAATCTGTTAGAAATCATAGTCTTGCATGCTAGCGTATTACTAAACCATAGTATTTATAGTTTTCATGTTTAAATCACAACCAAACACAACCTTTATGAATATTTACATTAAAAATAGATCTAAGACACTCTAGACCATGTCTGAGTAGTCCTAGGATTGGGAGATCACAATGAAACAATGATCTCCAACCTCTGCCATACAGCAGTTTAAAACCTATGTTCAATTAATCGAAGCTAGTTCGATCGATCGGACCAAAGATAGAGTAAAGCATCGAAGACGTTTTAATCGATTGAGAGATGACGATATTCGATCGATCGAAAGTGCGTCGATTGATTGAACCTTCAGATTCTTGAGAACATTCTATGCAGTATTCCTAGACTTTGTATTTTTGAGATTCGTTATTAAACTGTCCCCAAATGTTTAGTTTTTCAAAATAGTTTTTGAACCTTAAGCCTTAAGGCATTTTTCTTTAATAACTTTTGCAAATCACTCTGAATGCTAACACCATTTAGAGTTTTAGTCTTAACTATTGATTTAAACCACTTTCTTGTATTTCAAATCAACTGTGATGATATAGTCCCGGACATGAAAGGGCTATGGATTCTTTATTTTTAGAGAAATACAGAATACTGTAGAAGATGTACTCCATTGAGCTTTAATGTACTTGCATGGTATATGGCTAGGTTTCTATAGTACACAATTTAATTCTGTGTCAGCAGTGGAAGGGGTGATTAACTTAGGGGCAACATTCTGAATGTTCAAAAAGGCTCTTCCTCTTTCCAATCTACACCGAAAGGAAAGAAAGGGAAGAAGAAAGCTGGCACTAGTGGTCCAAGTGTTGGACCAGTCCCTAAGATCGCAAAGTCTAAAGGAAAATGTAAGGGTAAGGGGAAGGTGGGTGGCCAAGGTAAAGAAAAGTGTTTCTAATACGGTGAGAAGGGCCACTAGAAGATGAATTGTCCACAATTGTTGGCTACAAGGGTTCAAAGTATGATTGAATCATATGTTATTGAAGTAAGTTTTATAACGGATACTTCAAACACTTGGTGCATTGATTCTGGTGTGACTAACCATATCTGTAATTCATTGCAGGGGTTCAATCAACCAGGAAATGCAGTGATGGAAAAATCGTGCTAACTCTAGGATCTAGCACAACCGTTTCCACAGTTGCAGTAGAAGTAGTAGCATTAGAATTTTCAGACAATAATGTTTTGGATTTATCAGATGTACTTTACGTCCCTTTAACAAGACGTAATTTAATTTCAGTTTCTAATTTATCAAATAATGGTTATTCTTTTCATTTTAGAACTGAAGTTGTGATTAAAAGAAATGGTTCTTTTATTAATTCTAGTGTTAAATCAAATGGCTTGTATGTGTGACTATACCATCTAAAAGAAAGGAACCTTCCACTAATCCAACAAGGCTTTGGCATATGAGGCTTGGCCATATCAATATAAATAGGATTGGTAGACTAGTCAAAGAAGGGGTCATAGGCAATTTGGTTCTCGAACTAATGGAAGTCTGCGAGTCTTGCTTAGAAAGTAAGATGACCAAAAGGCCCTTTCCCGCAAAGGGCAATAAGACCAATGCATTGTTCGAATGAGTTCATACTGATGTGGGTGGACCAATGAAAAATTTGAGCAAGGGATGGTTATGAGTATTTTATAACATTTACTGATGACCACTCTAGGTATGGATATGTGTACCTAATGCAGCACAAGTCTGAAGCCTTTGAAAAGTTCAAAGAGTTTAGGGCTGAAATAGAGAAGCAATTAGGAATACAAATCAAGAAAATTTGATCTGATCGAGGTGGAGAGTACATCTCTAATGAGTTTATTGATCACCTCGTATAGAATGGGATTCTGTCATAGTTGACTGTACCTAGTACGCCTCAGCAGAATAGTATAGCAAAGAGAAGGAATCGGACTCTTTTAGACATGACTAGGATAATGATGAGTTATTCAGAGTTGCCATTGTTCCTTTAGGGTTATGCCTTGGAAACCGCTGCGTACATACTAAATCTAGTACCGAGCATATATGTTCCCAAGACACCATGAGAGATGTGGATTGGGCGCAAACCTTCTTTGCAACATCTTCGAATATGGGGTTGTCCGGTACATGTGCTGAAAGGAAAGATGAGCAAGTTGGATTCTAGGTCGGAAGTATACTATTTTGTAATGTATCCAAAGGGTACTTATGGATGGTATTTTTATAATCCAAGAGAACAGAAAGTATTTGTTAGTACAAATGTTGTTTTCTTGGAGAATGATTATATCATGAAACATAAATCTAAGGGAAGGATAGATCTTAGAGAGATAGAAGGAGAGCCCTCAGTCCTACTCAAAGTTAATAATGATGTAAAACAAAAAAAAACACCACTTCTTAAGCCATTCCTGCATCGGTACCTCATCATAGTGGGAGGATGGTCAGCCAGCCTGACAGATACATGTTCTTAGGAGAAGTTTTTGAAACGGTCTCCATAGAATCTTAATCTGATCCTACCATATACGAAGAGGCAATGGCTGATGTAGACTCAGCCCATTGAGTTAAAGCTATGAAGGGTGAATTGGAATCTATGGATTCCAATCAAGTCTGGGATCTTGTAGAACTTCCAGCCAATATTAAACCCATTTGCTGTAAGTAGGTCTACAAGAGGAAAAGAGGATCTGATGGAAAGGTTGAGACCTTCAAAGCAAGGCTTGTAGTGAAAGGTTATACTCAGAGGGAGGGCATTAACTATGAGGAAAACTTCTCGCCCGTAGCCACACTCAAGTCCATCAAAATACTCTTATCCATTACTGCATGCCTAGGTCATGAGATCTGGCACATGGACGTCAAGATTGCATTCTTGAATGGCAATCTTGAAAAGGACATATATATGCAACAACAAGAAGGGTTCATAGCTGGTGGGAAAGGGAACTTGGTATACAAGTTGCAAAAGTCCATTTATGGGCTTATGCAGGCATCCAAAAGTTGGAACATTCGTTTTGACCAAGCGGTCAAATCGTTTGGTTTCAAATAGAATCTGGATGAACCTTGTGTATACAAGAAATGTAAAGGAAAAGTGGTGGCTCTACTTGTGCTTTATGTTGATGACATTCTACTCATTGGGAATGACGTAGCGGCGTTGACAACGGTTAAGATTTGGCTAGCTAGTACTTTCGATATAAAGGATCTATGAGATGCGAGGTATATCCTTGGGATAAAGCTCTTTCGGGATCGTAAGCGAAAGATAATGGGATTATCTTAAGCTGGTTATATCGATAAGGTACTGATCGGGAGAGAATAGATCCTAATGACATGCCTTAATTCACATTTGTTTGCATAGTTTATCCTATATTTATGTATTTTTATTTCATTTTCTGTTTTAGAGCAGGTTTTGGAAGAAAACACTAATCCAAGTTAAATAAGGAGAAAAAGCAGGAAGAAAGAAGCTGATAAAGACACCTCGCGCGCGCGGCCCGCTCACGCGGAACTCCAAAAATCGCTCGCGCGACTTTCCAATATCGCGCTCGCGCGGTCCGCTCGCGCGACCTGTGTAAAAATCAAATACGTGTATTTCAGTGTACTGAAGACTCCTACGTGAACAAAACTGCCCAATTACGTCTGGAAAGCTAAATACAGTAGTTTTAGTGCGAATTGGGTTAGGAAAGCTTCCAAAAACTTGCTACTAATCTATATATACCCTATTTTACTTCAATTTAGGGGTTGACAATTATTATACACACAATATACAACCACACTTTTAGCCATTGAAGGGAGGGAAGCAAGGAGAAGAAGAAGAAGACCAAGGGTTTCCATGGCCTCCTCCATCAACTACTTGCCATCCGCCGCTTCTATGGACAACTAGACTCTAGATCTAGGGTCTCAATGAAACCCTAGCCAAGTAATAGGGTGTATTTTATGTTTTTATTTTAGTTTTATTATGTATGGATGACAGCTACATGTTCTGAGGATTTTTATAAATAAATCGTGCTTTTATTGATTAAATCGTTACTTTCAAAGTTTATTCTTGTCTTAGATTTATTTTGACTGTAGTGTGCTCAATGATCTATGCTTGCTATGCTTGTTTAGATTATTTACATATAATGGTGCTTAAATTGAATTGTACTATCAAGTATCCGAATAGTCCATGCCTAGATTAGACTGATTATACCACAACCCTAGTTTAGTATGGGATAATTCGTGCTAACCGAAGATGGATTATGTTGGTGCTTGAACCATAGTTATTTTCTTGACGGAGGAATTGGGCTTGTAGCTACAATTCCCCATTATCATCCAACTTAATAAGCTAAAGTAATTTGTAAATACCCTTATTATGAAGCTAGTGGTGGATTTGCAATCCTAGGTTCCTTAAACTTATTATAAAAACAAATATTTAATTGCCTTCATAATTTAGATTTACTTTTATTGTTATTAGTTTAATTCAAATTAAATCCAAAATCTGTTTTTCTTAATTAACTAAATTTAGGTTTTAAAAAATTAAAGTGCGTAGTATTCAATCTCTGTGGGTTCGACCTTTACTTTCACTACTACAAATCTTTAGAAAAGTAAAGTACACTTTTTATATCTTGATTCTGACAAGATCAATTTTTCTAAAGAAATCTTTAGTAAAGTACTAACTAGGTTTTCAATGGGTAATTCAAAGAAAGGTTTGTTACCTTTCAAGCAAGGTTTAACGTTCTCCAAGGACCAGTGTCCAAAGACACAGGAGGAAAGGAATCGCATGGCAGGAGTTCCCTATGCTTCGGCAGTGGGAAGTCTTATGTATGCGATGTTGTGCACTAGACCAGATATCTGCTTTGCCATTGGCATAGTTAGTAGATATCAATTGAATCCAGGTCCAGAGCACTGGACAGCTGTTAAGCATATTCTGAAGTACTTGAGAAGGACTAAAGATTATATGCTTATGCATGTCAATGATGAGTTAATTCCAGTAGGATACACTTACTCGGACTTTATGTCAGATAAAGATTCGAGGAAGTCGATATCCAGATATCTCTTTACCTTAGAAGGTGGTGGTGTTAGTTGGAGGAGCATTAAGTAGAAATTCATTACAGACTCAACTACAGAAGTTGAGTATGTAGCTGCTTGTGAAGCCGCAAAGGAAGCTGTTTGGCTCAAGAAGTTCCTCGTGGAACTCAAGATAGTACCAGCATCACTGTCACCTATTTTGCTATTCTATGATAATAGTGGGGTAGTGGCTCAATCCAAGGAGCCAAGGAATCACAGAAAGGGAAAGCACGTAGAGCAGAAAGATCATCTAATTTGAGATATTGTTCAACGTGGAGATGTGATTGTCACCAAGATTGCCACCGCTGACAATCTTGCAGATCCGTTTACAAAAGCCTTCCCACAGAAGGTCTTTGATTGTCATCTAGGTAGTCTAGGTCTTATAAGTAGTCTTGAATGGTTATGAGTGCAAGTAGGAGTTTGTTGGGTTTGTGCCCTCAAACCATTACTTTATGTATTAGACATTCACATTTTAATATATGGATATCAGCTTTACATTTCATTATGTATGTCTCTTTCATGAGACGATTGTTAATCCTTAAGTATCATAGTAAGTAATTTATGTGTGTATGAGATACATACAAGTGAGATACGAATTACTATCTTTTGATACTTAAAACTTGTCACAGTGGATGATGAGACTGGATACTGTTAGGGATATATACTAAAAGCAATGCTTTATGTTGTTGATTTATTATTCATTCAATAAAATTAGTTATTCCATTTTTATGAGAATCTGTGTAGGCAATGTTTGTATTATGTTATTTATTTAATAGTATGCATGTGTGTTTCTCATTCTACATAGTAGGTGGTTTGGTGTGTAGAGTTTGGCTTACACACGGAAGATCAAACCATCAGATATTGTAGAATGTAAGATTTTGGTTTACAGTCTTAGATGGGATTGGACACACCATCGGTAAGACTAAAGCATGGTGTTGTAGTAGGTTTGTCTTGACTACGGGAAACGGTATAGTTTCAACTCACTATGCTGGTACACTTTGTGTATTAAATGGGACCGACTTGGGGTAAATTTCTTTACACTGACTTATAAGATAATTAATACCTCATGGCTATTATGAGTGCTTATACTCTAAATCCTAAGTTAATTTATAGACACGTGCATTTAATATTTACACTTTGATCCCTAAAAGGGTAAGATCCTTAAATGGGTCAATATCTCTTTGGATTGGGTGACAATATTGATTGTGTGGTGGATATAAATTAATGATGGAATCTATGTCTCAATTTTGGGATTGATGATATCCCTTTGAAAGAAAAGATGGCCTAAATCATTTTTTAAAATAGATTGACTTTGTTCATTCAAGCAATTTAGGCATTCTAATGGTAAATCCTGAACGTTCTCTTCTAATGATCAGTCAAAAAGAATAATAATGAAACTTTCAACGAGTGATATGATAAAGAGAATAAAATGAGACTGAAAAGAATAATAACCCTCATAAAGAAAGATTGGCACAAAAGCTCACTTGGGTTAATTAGTTTCCACTTCTTGTCTTTCAACTGAGTAGTTTATGTTTACTCATCCAATTAGTTCAGTAATTATTTTCACACTGTTTCAAAATATTTAATGTTTAAAGAGTTTCTAGCATTTGAAAATAGTTAAACATGTGACAATGTGTTGTATGCTATTAACATACCCAAAATAACATTAACGTGTCAAATTTAACTTATATAGAGTAAAAGAAAAAATTCTGAAAAATTCCTAGGCGCATCCACTAAGTTGGATACATATATAGTGCAACTAGTATCCTCTGTACCTATATAAAATAGGCTACACAATCCTGAGTGTCCAAGTTGTTATGATAGCCCATCCACCTCTAGTAAAAGAGATGGGTTTAGAATCACTAGCAAGCTAAAAACATCAGTAAGAGGCTAGGAAATAACTCTGGCATTACCTAGTTTTTCGCTACCTCTAGAGTCATTCATCGCACTAGACATATCTGGTGATGTTGGGATCATGCAAATTACTCCTATCGAACCTGCTAATGAAAGCCAGATGTACACGTAGGATCATTTTAAAGCTTGACCTGACTAAAAATTATTGAATGCACTGAAAAAAAAAATTAAAAACAAACAAAAATTAAAAAGAAATGAAGGATGGGAAAACAAAATTTATTTGGGTATCAAAGGATCCAGTCCTCTTTCTCAACCAAAATTTTCTTTTGTTTTGATTTGAATTGTCTTTTGTAACAGTAGTAAACTTTAAGATGTGCCATTATGAGCAACTAAACTAGGACATTCTTCTCTATAACAATTCAAACACCATCCTAACCTTTTAACTTTCCTTTTGATGCCATAAAGGCTAGTGTCAGTAATGGGTTTCTTCTGCTCAGAAACAAGTGAGCGACCCATTAACGTCTGGTCATCGACTATTGGATCCATTTTTTATACTCTCAGCTAACAAGAGAGGCTAGAATCAACCCTCCACTCCTTCCAACTATCAACTAAGATCTAATTAAAGAGAGCTTAGAGGGGGTGGGTGGGAATTTTATTTAAAAACTAAAAATATTTATATTTAAGAAATATATACATTCAAAAACTAAAAAGAAAAAAAAAATTGGGGTCTAGAAGATTGAATTTAGCTGCCACAAAGCTTACTCCTTATCGCGGAGAGAGGCAGAGGACTACATTTTTCTCTCTCTCTTTTTTTTTTCTAGAAAAGTCCAAGACAACGTATGATTACAATAATAATAATAAGAAAAATTATGGTATAAACTTGGAAAATCATCAGAGCGGTGATGTGTTCGTCATTCATTTTTTTTTTTAGCAAAGGCAACGCAGTATAACAGCAATTAGGAAAATGACAATGTAAAGTTCAAAATACATAAGACCAACAGCTAGTGCGTCGTCCATTTGTTTTTTTTTTTTTTTTAAGAAATGGAAAAATATCACCTGTTTCTTAGATATCTGAGAACCTGGTCGGGTCATAGATCAAGTGACATTTTCAAGCTTCTTTGGTGAGTGGGTACCTACAACTTATGCATTATATTTTTGTTAAAAAATGGAAAAGAGAGAAAATAAAAATCTAAAAAAAACTAAGCCGAAATCGGAAAAATAGAGAATAAAATCAAAATCAAGCTTTTTTCTGGATTATAGATCTTACCTTTAGTGATCGCTAGAGTGAATCTTGATTTTGGATTAAGAAAATTAAAGAAAATGGAAGAAGAAAAAGAAAAAGAGGGATGGGGAAAGTTTTTAGGGTTCAAAATCCTATTTAAAGCCATTTTCTCTTTTTCAGTGTATCTCTCTCTAAAAAGAAACTAATTTTTTTTAAAAAAAAAATAAAGATAAAATAAACAAACAGATGTTAATCGTAAAACCGTCCCCCCCCCCCCCCCCCCCCCCCCCCAACTGAGTCTGACATTGTCCTCAATGAGTGAGATGAGAAAAAGAAGCTAAGGATGACACCTGTAATGAAAAGAAATAAACAAAGAAAAGATAGAATAATAGTGACAAAATTAACTTATACATATAAAAATAAATGATAAGAGTATATGACTATGAAAACAGAAATACTCTGATACACTATGTCCTATACCAATTATGTTTTAAGATAATAAGGAGTATTATAGTTGGGATCTTCCAAAGGAATGGACTCCAACTCAGGTTCAAATCCTTCTAAAAATGGCTTTAATCTATGCCCATTAACTTGAAATGTATTTCCATCTTTAGGGTCTTCAATCTAGACAGTTCCATAAGGATAAACATTTTTAACTATATACGGACCAGTCCATCGAGATTTTATTTTTCCTCTGAAAAGATGTAGTCTTGAGTCATGTAATAGAACTTTTTGCGCGGGGATAAATCTTTTGCGCAAAAGATTATTATTATGATATATTTTAGTTCTTGCTTCATGAATTCGAGCATTATCTTATGCGTCTTTACGAAGCTCTTCAAGCTCACTTAATTGTAATTTTCTTAAAATTCCTCCCTCTTCGATATTACAATTTAAAGTCCTAGTAGCCCAATATGCCTTATGTTCTAATTCTACTGGTAAGTGACAAGCTTTTCCATAGGCAAGTCTGTATGGAGACATCCCTAAATGGCTCTTATAAGCAGTTCTATATGCCCATAAAGCATCTATTAATTTTGAAGATCAGTCTTTACGATTAGAATCAACAGTTTTTTCAAGAATATGCTTAAGTTGCCTATTAGCTAATTCAGCTTGTCCATTTGTTTGTTGATGGTATGCAGTTGACACCTTATGGGTTACTCCATATCTTTTCATTAATTTTTCAAATGGCCTGTTATAGAAATGAGTTCCTTGATCACTTATTATTGCTTTTGGAGTTCTAAATCGAGAAAGTATATTATCTTTTAAAAATACAATAACTGTACGGTGATCATTCTTTCTTGTAGGAATAGCTTCTACCCATTTTGAAACATATTCAGCAGCTAATAAAATATATTCATATTGGCAAGATAGAGGAAAAGGTCCCATAAAGTCAATGCCCCAACAATCAAATATTTCAATTGTAATTATAGGGGTCATTGACATTTGATTTCTTTATGTAATACTGCCTAACATTTGACAACGGTTCCAAGCCTTACAGTATAAATATGAATCTTTAAATAGAGTGGGCCAATATAAACTACTTTGTAAAATTTTCATGTCAGTTACTCGAGATGAAAAATGTCCTCCACAAAAGGACGAATGACACATGAAAAGTTCATTTTTGATTTCCTCATTTGGGACGCATTTCCTAATTGCCTGATCGGCACAATATTTAAACAGATATGGGTCATCAAAGTAGAAATGCCTAGCAATAGCTAGGAATCTCTTTTTATCTGATGATGACCAATTACTTGGTATTTTTCCTATTAATAAATAATTAACAAGATCAGCTTACCATGGCAGAGAAGTCACAGAAAATAACTGTTCATCAGGAAAAGAGTCTTGAATAGGTAAGGGTTCACTAGTATTGTCTTCAAAAGTGAGGCGGGATAAGTGATCAGCTACCACATTTTCTACTCTTTTTTTGTCTTTGATTATTAAATTAAATTCCTGTAGTAGGAGTATCCACCTAATAAGCCTAGGCTTACTGTCTTTCTTTGAAAGAAGATATTTAAGAGTTGAGTGGTAAGTAAAACAGATAATAAGGGAACCAATCAAGTATTACCTAAATTTATTAAGGGCGAATACCACGGCTAACAATTCTTTTTCAGTAGTTGAGTAGGTCATTTGTGCAATATCCAGAGTTCTACTGGCGTAGTATATAATTGATGCTTTTTTATCCTTTCTCTACCCTAGGACAGCTCCAATGGTAAAGTCACTTGCATCACACATTAATTCAAATGGTATCCAATCAAGAGATTGCATAATAGGTGCAGTAGTGAGATGCTCTTTTAATTGCTCAAAGGAGTTTTGACGTTCTTTAGTCCATTCAAAAGGTGTGTCTTTGGCTAATAATTTATATAAAGGCCTAGAAATAGTACTGAAATTTTTTATGAATCGGCGATAAAAACCTGCATGTCCTAAGAATGAACGGATGTCTTACAGTCTTGGGAATAGGTAAATTAGCGATAAGATCTATTTTAGTTTTGTCCACCAGTATCCCATTTTCAGAAATATTGTGTCCTAAGACAATACCCTTAGTGACCATAAAATGACATTTTTCTCAATTTAAAACTAAACTTTTTTCTTCACATCTCTGGACAACTTTTTGAAGATTGCTAAGACAATCATCATAGGATTTCCCAAAAATTGAAAAATCATCCATAAAAACTTCTAAATTCTTTTCTACCATATCACTGAAAATACTTAACATACACCTTTGAATGGTCACAAGTGCGTTGCAAAGACCAAAGGGCATTCGGCGATAGGCGAAAGTTCTAAATGGACATGTGAAAGTAGTTTTTTCTTGATCTTCTGGTGCAATCTCTATTTGATTATAACCACTATAACCATCTAGAAAACAGGAATCCTTGTGACCCGCTATTCTTTCTAACATTTGATCCATAAAAAGGTAAAGGTAAGTGATCCTTACGAGTTACAGCATTGAGTTTTCTGTAGTCTATACATACACGTCATCCAGTAGTGACACTAGTGGGAATTAATTCTCCCTTTGAATTAGGAATAATTGTAATTCCTGCTTTCTTTGGCGCAACTTATGTTGGACTTACCCATTTACTATCGGATATTAAATATATAATGCCCACGTCGAGTAGCTTGAGAACTTCCTTCTTGACTATTTCCTACATAATAGGATTAAGTCTTCTTTGTATTTCTCTTGAGGTTTTAGAATTATCTTCAAGATAATATATTGTGAGTGCAGATTGAAGGGCTTATTCCTTTCAAATCTGCTATACTCCAACCAATGGCACTTTTATGTTTTTGCAGCATAATAATAAGTTTATTTTCTTGGTTAGAGTCTAAAAGAGACGATTTTATTACTTGATAGGTGTCATTATTACCAAGGAAAGCATATTTATGCTCTTTAGGGAGTTCTTTCAATTCCAATTGTGGAGTTTGTAAATTAGATGGAAGTGTTAATTTAGTCTTTGGTGGTAAAGGTTCAAAATATGTGGTCCACATTGCTTCTTGAATTATTTCTTTCATTTAATCGTCATTAAAACATACTTGGCTCATAAGATGTTATTGTAGATTATTACTGTCTAACATCTGAATAGAGTTAGTAATAACAGATTCTACTGGATCATTATAACAAGTCAAGTTAAAATATTCTCGTGATAGAGATTCAATAGCATGAACTTCTTTAATATTCTCATCTTCTTCTTGATGTTGTGGATTAGAAAAAACTTTAATATTTAAAGTCATATTTCCAAATACTACAGTCATCATACCACTACGAATTCGAATAGTGGCACCAATGGTAGCCAAGAAGGGCCTTCCAAAAATAACTGGTATTTGCACATTAGTATCTAATACTGAAACTGTATCAAGGATGACAAAATCTACTGGGAAAATAAAATTTTCAACTTTGACAAGAACATCTTCCAGAATTCCTCGCGAATATTTTGTAGATATATCAGCAAGTTGTAATACCATGCGAGTAGGCTCACCTAATCCAAGTTCTTGATAAACAGAATAAGGAAGCAAGTTCACACTAGCTCCTAAGTCAAGGAATGTGTGATTAATTTTGTGATTTCCAATAATACACGATATTATTGGTGACATGAGAATTTTTCTGTGTGCACTTGTATGCTATACCCAAGTGTAGGTAATCGTGCAAGTAGTAATCTGGTTAAGTCCAGGTCGATCCCATAGGGAAGGGTGAAAATTAACTACCTAGATTAGACTCTAAAAAGAAAACAAAAAAATCAATATTTTAAAGAAAGTGTAGAACACAAAGTTCCACGGTTTATCAACTACTAAAGATAAAGCAATTAAACTAATGACTAACTAATTAATTAAAGCGATATTTTAAAATGTGTTTTTCTTAATAAAAGGGAATGTTGGGATTACACGAATCCACCGCGACCTAGCCATCTACCATGCAATTACATTGAAGCTCAATGGAGTACATCTTCTACAGTATTCAATATTTCTCTTAGGATAAAGAATCTACAGCCCTTTCATGACTAGGACTATGTCATCACAGTTAAGTTTGAAACACATAAAAGCGGTTTGAATCAATAGTTAAGACTCTCACCTACAATGGTGTTAGCATTGAGGGTGTTTTGCAAAATGTATTGAAGAAAAATGCCTTAAGGCTTTAAGTTTAAACACTGCTTTGACAAATTGAGCGTTTGGGGACAGTTTGATAACAAATTTGTAAAGCAGAAAGTTTAGGAATACTGCATAGAATGTTCTCAAGAATCAGAGAGTTCGATCGATCGACGCGCTTTCGATCGATTGACAATGTCTCTGGTCCGATGGATCGAACTAACTTCGATCGATCGAACACATGAATTATTCTGCTGCATGGCAGAGGCTTAAGATGACGGTTTCATCATGATCTCCCAACCTGGGGACTACTCAGACGTAGTGTGGAGTATCACAGAGTCATTTTTAATATAAAAATCCATTAAAGTCTTGTTTGGTTGTGTTTTAAACATGAAAACTATAAAAACTAATGGTGTAAACTTATCTAACATGCAAAACTACGAGTTTAACATATTAAACTATAGTAAACTACGAACAGAATATAAGTAAAGCAATGAAAAGTAACCTGGAATGAAGAACTATTATTAAACTTTAAAGAATCCAAGCCAATACAATGAGAAGTCTTTATAAACCCACAAAAGCAAGAAGAAACTCTCTTCTCTCTATATAAAACTGATGAAAAGTAAGAGTGGGCATCGTTTAGGACGTATACAATACGACTATATATACAAAAAACCTAATGCTAGGGTTAAAATTTTGTTTCTGCTGCGTGCGCGTTATTTCTGATAAAAGCCATGATCGATCAATCGAACATCTCTCGATCGATTGAACTTCTTGGATCTTCGAGCGCTTGAACTGCATTCGATCGCTCGAAACCTCGATCGCTCGAAACCTCCTTTTTATGATTGAGTTGTCTTCATTAAAACCAAGCACTTCCTTTTATCATTCTCATCCAATTCTTCACACAGCAATAGTAATCTGCACAAATAACCACTAAAATAATACCGCTTATCATAGTTTAATCAAATTGTGTACAAACTGGCATTGCAATTCAAATTACAGATAAACAAAGAAATTGTAGACTAATTTAGTATATTTTCTTCTTTTAGTGCGGCTGTATTTTACAAATACCCCCGCTTGTCACAACCCCCAACTAGCGATTTGCTAGTCCCTAGCAACAAAGCGAAAATAGCAACAAGCTAAACTAATACTACAATGACTAAAATAAACTAAATTAAACTAAGGCAAACTAAACTGAATAAAAAAAAGAAAGAAACTACCTAACTCACTTTCGCAGGAATTGCTGTTGCATTTAGCAAATGCAACAAGCCATTAAACCCCTAGGTTCTCCCTAGTGAATGAGTGTTGTCTCGTGAGGGTTTGCAGTGAATGTACCCACAAAATTCTTCAATTTTTAAGCTCAAAAAGATATAGAATAACTTGTAAACACTCTCTCCCATACAACTGTGAACTTAGCTCCACAAAACATATCATCCTCATTCAAACCATGAAAGAAATACACATGTTCCTCATGTCACCAAGATAAAAATAACATACGCATCACATCCATGTATCCGTGTATATGTGAAGTTAACAGCTATACATTAAACTTTATTTAGAGTTGTTTAGACTATCATACTCTCAAAATTTATAGTTTCAACTCAATTCTCACATGGGTTTACACTCAAGAATGAACATCTCACAGAAACTTGGCTAATAATGATCGCACATGGTGTGAAAGCTTTGATAGGAGTGATTTTTCGGATACTAATGTTTTCATACTCGACTCTATAAAAGACGAACATTTAGAGTGCAAAGTCTCAAGAAAGGAATACTACTTACTAAAGGAACGAAATATCATGGATAACTCAAATTACATGTTCATATTCAAACTAAGTTGTTAAAAATCATTAAGGCTTTGACTTTTCGGTATAATTTTATATAGTAGGACAGAAATGAGGGGGTAAGAAATTGCACATCTTGAGCATGTGATTGAGTTTAGTAATTTTACTTCACTTCATTCCAACCATCCTCTATTCTAATATTATTATTTTTTTTCTTTTTTTTTCTTTTTTTTTTTAACCTGAACTCCGTCTTCTTTCTTTTTCTCTTTTATGCGGTTCCTCCCTCAACTACTCCCTCCTCATCACATACTTCAATAATTTAATCACATTAGATGTGCAATGGGGTTCGTTGAGGTCAAAGTAAAAGATTAGGGATGTAGATTTTCATAATAGACTTGACAGTATTTACTAGGTGTGGGGTTGAGAACAATTCATATTCTGAAATGTTGATACAGGTATATGGAAAGGTAAGGAGCGATTAACGATGGCTTAAATCATTTTCTTAACTTCTTAGTTTTAACACTTCAATGTTCATTGAGTTTAGTTGGTAAATCCTGAACGTTCTCCTCTAATACGCAGTCAAAATGAAGAATTAGAGACTATTCAACGAATTTAATATGCTTATTCAAGAAAAACAATTCGAACTTAATGTGATAATGCCCTCAAAATTGAAGATTGGATTCAAAAGCTCACTAAGGGTGACTAGTTTCCACTACTTATTCCTTACAGCACAAAAGTCGTATTAACTCTTATTTTAGGTTTTTTGCATAGCTAGTAACATATGCATTCATCCTAGTGAAACTAGAAGAATGCGTGAACTTAAGTCATAAAATGGTGAGAATAAAATGGTTGTCATTGCTTGATAACAGCTAAATAGGAGTGAATATTTAGAGTTATTCTACCAATTTAATTTAAAACTTGCTTAATAGTTAACTTTAAAATTTTCAAATTTTTCTGTTTCTGTAATTTATTTGTCTTCAAACTTCTAATCGAGATTGTATGACATGTGCAATAAAGTGATTCAGATTGCTAAGTATAAATATGCACAGGTGATTATCTATCTACATCCCACCCCCAACTAAAAACTGCAATGTCCTCAGAAGTTGATTTTCAAAAATAGATAGAGAGATATCACCTGATAAAGCATCGTAATAACCGCAAGTGTAACAATCTGTATAGAAAGCATACAAACTCCAAGCAGCAAATATCAAAAGAGATATGAAAAGATAGAGCATGAGATCCATACATAAAACAAAACTAATCACCGAAAAGATAATAGAGTGAAATAATAGAACAGTGATAATATAATCCATAAAAACTAAAGTCCAAAGTACCTAAACTAACCAACAATAACCAAACCACCCAACAGTCCAACATATCCAAACAAACCACAAAAACCAGACAACCACAAGAAAAATGACTAGAGACTAGAGAAAACAGCCACAACCAACCAAAAATAATCCAGACATCCACAAACACTGAACCAACATAAACTAAGCATCATTGGCGACATCAGATAATATCTCAATCAGCACATCTGGAGCATCCATATCTCCACCCTCAACAATAGTAGTAGCCATCGCCGGGTCACTCGCAATCGTGGCAGCTGGTGTAGATAATGATGTGGCAGCCACGACTGGAGGTGGTGGAAGTGGTGTCTCAGTAGCAGGTGGTGTCGTTGATGTGGATGGAGCTGCATGATCAACCTGTGCAGGAGGAGCGAAAGATGTAGAGGGAGCGGTAGGACCAGAAGAAGATGGGCCAGTGGTGGGTGGTGGAGGTGCAGGTGGATGGGAAGACGTGGGCATGAACTGGTCGAACCCTAGCTGGACTAGAAGGGTCGTAAGCATCATAGTCATGTGATCCACCTTGCCCTCGAGTCTAATCCAGGCTTCTCTCTCCTCCAACAGTAACTCGTGAACAGTCAGGAGAGGCGCAGACAAAGAAGACTCTCCATGGGCGTGAGCCTGAGATCGTTGTCTCAGCTCAAACCTCGCAACCTCCTCAACAGCGTACCAGAAGCAGCACCCTCCATATCAGTGCCTCCTCCTCTTCTCCTCTTCTCTCCAACCTTAGCTTTTCCTTTACCTCTCCTTTTTCTCTTTTGAGTGTCAGAACAGCGGGAAGCTATCTCGCCAAAATGACTGCGAGACTGGGCAGTCGCATCACCAGCCAAAAGAAGGAGTCATGCCTCCTCAATCACCCGATGAATGGCCCAGGCACCCTTCAGGTGCTTCTTGGCCTGAATGTAGCATGTGGGTTGCCTCATGAAGTTGATATATAAGCGAGGTAAACAGACCGGCTGCCCCATCCCTATTACATATAAAATACGTGCATACCAAGCTGTAATCTTCTCCCGATAGGAGGTCACTAAGAGGCAATTGCTGAGGTCGAGGTGCAGCATGTGATAGTTATCTATAAGGTAGAAGTCGGCAATGAGGGACTCGCCATCCCAACCTGGAAGAGCACCCCCGGTGATCTCCCTGATGATAACGGTCGGTGAGAGTAATGGTATGTCAGCGCGGTGTGGACAAACACAGTCAGGCACCTCAGGTACCCCTAAAGCAGCAGAGACAGTGGCCAGACTAAAAACGATCTCCCAGCTACAGAAAAATGAGCGTAATGTGAATGGAACAACCGGATCCCTGATCATCATCGCACATGCCTCCCGAATCTAGGACAGATTTACTTTCTTTGATTGGGAGAGTAACTCGTACCAATGTGGCATAGCTCGTATTCGGGCAAGATACCAAGGAGTGGAAAGCCATGCTGTCTCGAGTGGTCGCTCGAGCATAACCTTCCTGGACTAGAAGTATCTAGTAAACCATACATGCTCCTCCTCATTTTTGAGCCGGTGATCTGGTATAGGGTCAGGTATAGTAAGGTCAAGCGGCTTGGACTTGTGGTACCCTGTGGTAAGGTTCATTGTAAAGTCCTGAAATGGAAGAAACAAACAGAAAATACATTAAAATAGGGAAGATAGAAAAGAAGTTGCTACTGCTGCACTTCGATCGATCGAATAACGTTCGATCGATTGAGAAGGTACCAGTGTCGATCGCTCGAGCCGAGTTTGATCGATTGAAAAGATACTGGGTTCGATCGCTCGAGCCTAGTTCGATCAATCAAACACAGCGAAATGGCAGCGACAAGGACAGAGAACGGGAATAGCCCGCAAACATAAAATAACAAGAAAAAACTAAAACAAAGGGTGTAAGAACCAATAGAGGGTACCCCCAAAAGAATTTGAAATGAAAAGAAAAAAAATGAGGGGGGTTTCTCGGGGCCTAACCTCAAGATACGCGCAGAGGAGAGGATGATGGCGATGCAAATGATGATCAGGGGGACCAAGCACTTCTCAATTGATGTGGTTGTATATGGGGGGTCCAAAATCACACGAGCCCGCTCTGTCTCCGATTGCTTGAGTGTGAGGGAGATGAAGAGAGACTGAGGGAATGAACGTTGGATGCCTCGTTTAAATACAACTCTCGATCGATCGAGAAAGTTTGATCGATCAAACTTTCGATCGATTGAGACCGGATGAAGCGCTTGAGGATGTGACAATTTCGATCGATCGAATGAGTTCGATCGATCGAACCTGGAAATTCTACAACATCATTGAATTGAAAGATTATACACCCCCAACTCACTAACATTGTTCTGGACATACAGGAAAGTGATAAAAAAACAGTTCATTGACAGGACATGTAAGCCAAAAAGTCATCATTAAAATAGAAATTGCAAATTTTATTATAGATAAAACATTGTAATAGCATCCATTTGCAACATTATAGCCCCCAACATGGTATTTAAAACCTTATTGATAAAGAAAAACTAAAAGAAACTGAAACTAATAAAACTTTGTCTAGGAATACACTTCAATTGATGAAAGAAAGATGAAATGACAAAATACAATTGAAGTGAAGTACTACTCTTCAAGCATGAAGATTTCTTCTTCCACAACTTCTTCTTTTTCCGCCACATCTTTGAGTCTGGATTCCAAACCTGATGATTCCCTTTCCCAGAACAGTTGGAAAGTAGCAAGGATATCATCGAGTGAGGCTAAAATCTTTGAAGAATTGATTGCACACGCAAGAGGTGATCTGGATGGAGACAAAGATAATGGAGTGTAATCCTGCAATGGATTTTCCTCTTGTGGCAGAGTACCTGGGGGCACTATGTATGGTCCAAATCCATAGAACAGCTGATGCGAAAGGAACAACGGTGGAAACATATGATTCATAGTGAAAATCTTGACAAAGGAAAAACAAAAGACAACCAAAAAAAGAAAGAAATTAAGTAACACAAAAGCACGAACCAAAAGAAAGGAAAAAATGCAGAAAGATAAAAAGGAAAAGACGTGCGACAAGGAATTAACCTCACTATAGGTGTGATAACACCATGTGCACTAGCAGGTAGGGGGCATTGAAGCCAAAATAGCAAATAGCTCGGGTACACATAAATGTATGGAACCAATTCGATGACAAGGAAGTCATCAACATAAGTGAAGACAGCGTAATGGCGTTCAGGCACCACATCCTATAAATCTTCTTCTTCCCATGGGTCCCACATTGAATTATTCTCCCATTGTGCCAAAAGGGCATTGTCGACTTCCCCAACAAAGTATCCGTCTGGTTCGCCTTCCTCTTCAAGGAAGTACATATGCTCGAAGGGATTAATTTGGAGAAGTGCAGGATCGTAAGGGATGTACCCTTGGGTTAAGTCAATGACATCGTCCACTCCGGGCCCTTGATAAGGATACAAGCAGAATGCAATCTCCTCAGTAGTCCATGGAGGATTAGGATATTCGGAGTCAGCCCATGACCCGATTGAGTGGACATCATCATCCCTCATATTTTTACAGCCTATAGGAGAGAGAAAGCATAATAACAGAGTAGAATCGAGGTCACACTCAGAAAGAGATAGAAATAAATTAAGCGAAACAAAATGCATTAAAGGAAAGAATACAACAACAAAATGTGAACACGTTTTGGTGTTTTAGGTGGAGGGATAGCTGGGCTCATCTAACTCGATGTGCTCAGCTTCTGGTATGAAGTTCTCCAAGAACGATTTTAGTTTTTGGTCGTTAACCTTGAAACAATCATCGTTCTTGGGATTCATGAGCTCAACAGCCCCATGTGGAAAAACAAATTTGATAAGGAATGGACCTGTCCACCGGGAGCGGAGCTTACCTGGAAAAAGGTGGAGGCGAGAGTCGTACAATAAGACATTCTGCCCCGGCTCGAAAGATTTTTGAAAAATTGTTCTATCGTGGCTAGCCCTTAACCTTTCCTTGTGTAGTTTAGCATTGTCTTATGCATCTCGACGTATTTCTTCCAGTTCAGCAAACTGGAGTTTCCGAAGGTGACCTCCCTCTTTAATGTCAAAGTTCAATGAGCATGTCGCCCAATATGCTTTGTGCTCGATTTCAACAGGAAGGTGACATGGGGACATCCCCAGATTTGTCTTAAAAGCAGTGTGGTACGCCCATAGAGCATTAGTCAGTTTATAAGCCCAGTCTTTTCTATTGAAACTAACCGTCTTTTCAAGTATATGTTTGATTTCACGGTTAGCCAACTCTACCTGCCCGTTAGTTTGTGGGTGGTAAGCTAGAGCGATCTTATGGTTGACCCCGTATTTCTTGAGAAGTGACTCCAAAGGCCTGTTGCAAAAATGCTTGCCTTGGTCACTGATTAATGCTTTTGGGGTTCCGTAACACGATAGGATATTTTCCTTAAGAAAGGACATTACTATTTGTGGTCATTGCATCTCATCGGTATCGCTTCCACCCATTTTGATACATACTCTACAGCTAGGAGTATGTATTCACAGTTATTTGATTTTGGAAACGGGCCCATGAAGTCTATGCCCCAATAATCGAATATTTCAATTGTGATGATGGGAGTTAAGGGCATAGAATTCCTTTTCAAAATTGTACCAAGCTTTTGACAGCATTGGCACGATTTACAAAAAGAATAGGCATCCTTGAACACAGTGGGCCAATAGAATCCGCTGTGTAGGACTTTTTGTGCGGTCTTTTGGGAAGCAAAATGGCCACCACAGGCTTCAGAATGACATGAGGCTAGAATCACGATTATATCCTCATTTGGGATGCAATGTCTGATGACCTGATCAGCACAATACTTGAACAAGTAAGGGTCATCGAAAAAGAAATGACGTGCGAACGAAAGGAACCGTTTCTTATCTTGATTTGACCGATGACTTGGACTTTCTCTCGTAACAAGGTAATTTATTATATCCGTCTACCAAAGCAAACTGGAACCAGCCATCAGTTGCTCATCTGGGAATTCATCTTTGATTGGTATAGGTTCGGTGTTGTCAGTAAATGTCAACCGAGATAAATGGTCAGCGACCACATTCTCTACTCCCTTCTTATCCTTAATTATGATATCGAATTCTTGGAGTAGGAGTATCCAACGGATAAGCCTTTGCTTCGCGTCCTTCTTAGATAGCAAGTACTTGAGGGCGGAATGGTCTGTAAAACAGACAATTGGTGACACTATCAAATATGACCTGAATTTATCTAGAGCGAAGACTATTGCTAGTAGCTCTTTTTCAGTAGTCGTATAGTTCATTTAAGCTTCGTTTAGTGTTCGGCTGGCATAGTATATTACATAGGGCCTATTATCCTTCCTCTGTCCTAGGACTGCACCAATGGCATAGTCACTAGCATCGCACATTAGTTCAAATGGCGAAACCCAGTCAGGTGCCTGTATGATCGGTGCGGAGGTAAGCTGTTCCTTTAGTGCGTCAAAAGATGTTTGACAATTATCTGACCACTCAAAAGGCACATCTTTGACTAAGAGTTGGCACAGTGGTCGGGTCGGGAGATCGCACTAAAGTTTTGGATAAAGCGACCATAAAATCCTGCATGTCCCAGAAAAGAGCGGATGTCTTTAACTGTACGGGGGACAGGTAGGTTTGAGATGATATCGATTTTTGCTTATCAACTTAGATACCTTTATAGAAAATAATGTGGCCGAGGACAATTCCCTTGGTCACCATGAAGTGACATTTTTTCCAGTTTAGTACTAGGTGTTTATCCTCGCATCTTGCTAACACATGTTCCAGATTATCTAAGCAATTTTTGAAACTATGGTCGAACACTGAGAAATCGTCCATAAAGACCTCGAGTGTTTGTTCGACCATATTATTGAATATGCTCAACATGCACCACTGAAAGGTGGTAGGTGCGTTGCACAAGCCAAAGGGCATACGACGGTAAGCGAGTATACCGAACGGACACGTGAATGTCATTTTCTCCTGATCTTCAAAAGCAATTTCTATCTGGTTGTACCCATTATATCCGTCCAAGAAGCAATAGTATTTGTGACCCGCCACTCGTTCTAACATCTGATCCATAAATGGCAGTGGAAAGTGGTCTTTCCGAGTCATAGTATTCAATTTTCGGTAATCAATACACATCCGCCATCCAGTGGGGACACGTGTTGGTACCAATTCGCCATCTTTATTTGGGATTACTGTTATCCCTGCCTTTTTGGGCACTACTTGGGTCGGACTAACCCAACGGCTATCAGAAATAGGATATATTATCCCAACATCGAGTAGTTTTAGCACTTCCTTCTTGAATACCTCTTGCATGTTGGGATTCAGACGCCTCTGCATTTGTCGTGAAGGCTTAGCATCTTCCTTCAAGTATATTTTATGAGTGCACAAGGACGGGCTTATGCCTTTGAGGTTGGCAATCGTCCATCCTAGTGCGCCCTTATGTTGTTCTAATAGTTAGATTAACTTACCCTCTTATTCTGGATCTAATGTAGATGAAATTATGACAGGGTAAGTCTTCTCAGTCCCTAGGAAGGCGTATTTGAGCTTTATTGGAAGCTCCTTTAACTCCAAATCGGGAAACTGAAAATTAGATGGCATGACTAATTTCATTTTTGGAGGTAGTGGTTCATATAGTGTTACCCACATGCATTCCACTCTGTCCTCCTCTTTTGTCTCCATCATGAGGCAAGTGTGATTTAAGGCAGCATACAATGGGGTAGAATTATTAGGTTGATAGATAGCATCGAATTTTGACACAACTACCTCCAAGGGATCTTTGTAATCAACAAAATCAGCCTTGTCTTCAATGACCGTTTTGATGTAGTTGACTTCTTCCTCATCCTCGTATTCTTTAGGTCGGGGATTTGAAAAAATCTTGACATTTAGAGTCATGTTCCCGAAAATGATGGTCATTATACCATTTCTTATTTTGATCGTGGCATCTATGGTGTTGAGGAATGGAAGTCCAAAAATTACCGAGATTTGTGCACCTGGATTAGACACCAGCTCTATGTCCAAGATCACGAAATTGACCGGGAAGACAAATGAATCTATCTGCACTAGAATGTCCTCCAGTATTCCTCTAGGATATTTGACTGACCTGTCTGCCAGTTGTATGCAACTCGGGTAGTTGTTTATAGACTGAGTATGGCAACAGGTTTACGCTCGCTCCTAGATCAAGGAGTGCGTTGTCTATCCTTTGATTTCCAATTCGGCACGAGACAGTTGGGGTATCGGGGTCTGCGAGTTTTGGAGGCAATTTATTTTGAATGATTGCGCTTGCTTGGCAAGTGACATAAGCGTGTTTCTTTACACTTTGCCTCCTTTTGACCATACATAAGTCTTTTAGATACTTAGCGTAGGCCAGTACTTGTTTGATTGCATCAAGGAGTGGAAGATTGATCTTGACTTGTTTAAACAATTCCAAGAACTCCTGATTCTTTACCTCGTTTTGGGGTTTCTTAAGCCTTTGAGGGTAAGGCGCGGGGAAAGGGCACTTAGGTAATTCATCATTGATAGGTTCCTTTCCGGACCTTCTCTCAACTTTTTCTACTTCTCTAGGAGCTTCATCTTTTTTAACCAATGATTCGTCATCAGTGGACAACTCCTCTTCTTGAGTGGATGGTTTGATTTTATTTGCCACTTCATCCTCTTCGTACTCTTTAGGGGTAGAGAGAGGTAAATTGCATCCTATAATCTTGCCGCTTCTCAGTGTAGTCACAGCTTTTGCTTGTTCATGATTAGTGGGACCATTGTTGTATCCCTTAGGGTTTTGAAGTGGTTGAGCAGGAAACGCTCCACTCGACCCCTCTTGTCGTGCATCCATTCTCTCTAATGTTGCGGACATTTTACTCAACATTTGAATTAACTGTTGTGTTAAATTCGCATTAGAGATTGGATCTTCCTCTTGCACCTTTTTGTGAGGTGGCACATAAACATTTGCTTGTTGATTATTAGGGGGTTGAGCTTGGTTATAGTTATTTGATCTATTTTGATTGAATGGTTGGGACTGCCTATTGTATTGCCCTTGATATTGATTATTGTTATTGTAGGACTGTTGTTGTTGGTATTGATTTGGGATCCCAGCATCATTTTTCCAATCAAACCCGGGGTGATTCCATCTATTGTTATTCTGAACGTTGTTATTATTGTAGGAATTCCCCGCCCTCCTATACCCTCGCATGGCATTCATTTCCATGGGGGGTTGTTCTTGAAAGTACGGCACATTGGGATAGTATTGATTGGTGTGTCCCAACATGTTGCATGTACCGCATGGTTCTTCAGGTAAAACCTGCCTAGAACTCTCTCCTTTCATTGCCAACTCTTCTACCTTCTTAACTAGTTCTTCATATTTACTCATTAAATGATCCTCACTTTTAATTGATATAGACTCTTCTCCTCTACACAAGATATCTGCGAACGTGGGACATCTTTCGAATTGGACCATTCATGGGCATGTTCAGCTAGCCACTCGAAGTGAGCTTCAACTTCTTCAGTGTTTTTACGAAGAAATGGCCTTGAACTCATGGTTTCGACCAACTTTTTAGTTTCACCATTTAACCCTTCGTAAAAGTAGCTTATAGTTCACCATTTCTCGTACCCGTGATGTGGGCAAGAGAGTAGCAAATCCTTGAAACGCTCCCAAGTTTGAGTGAAGGTTTCATTGCTCTTTTGTTTGTAAGAGTTTATTTGTCGTTTAAGCTCGGTGGTCATGCAAGGTGGAAAGAATTTCTTTAGAAATGCGGTGTTTATCGCATGCCAGGTGTAGATTGAATTTGGCTTTAGAGTGAGCAGCCACGCTTTTGCTTCATCCTTCAGGGTGAAAGGGAATAGCATTAGACGTGTCACATCTACAGGGCAATTTTGTGAAAATGTTTTGCAAACATCTTCAAAGTCTTTCACATGTAGATATGCCTTCCCGCTCTCCATTCCATAGAATGTTGGCAGGAGTTGAATCATTCCGTTGCGAAATTGAAATTCGCCAGCATGAGGTGGAATGAGAATACAAGAAGGTGTTGGAGCGTGTTCAGGTGTCATGAGATCGCACAAAGGATGAAGTGAATCATCAATTGGTACAACCACATTCTCACCATTTTCACTTTGATTGTTAGCCATTGAATCGGTAGGTGTGGCTACAGGATTAATAGAATTAGAAAATTGGCTAAATAGAATGGATTTCCGTAGATTCCTTTGATGGAATAATCGAACATAAAAGAAAAGATCCTAAGTAGTTTTAATCTAATGAAAAAAGACAAAAGAAAACAGGAAGAGATGAGAACAGATTGAGGTAATCTAAGCATTAGCTTGTCGCTTCCCCGGCAACGGCGCCAAAAACTTGACACGAGAATTTTTCTATGTGCGCTTGTGTGCTATACCCAAGTGTAGGTAATCGTGCAAGTAGTAATCTGGTTAAGTCCAGGTCGATCCCACAGGGAAGGGTGAAAATTAACTACCTAGATTAGACTCTAAAAAGAAAACAAAAAAAATCAATATTTTAAAGAAAGTGTAGAACACAAAGTTCCACGGTTTATCTACTAAAGATAAAGCAATTAAACTAAATTAAACTAATGACTAACTAATTAATTAAAGCGATATTTTAAAATGTGTTTTTCTGAATAAAAGGGAATGTTGGGATTACACGAATCCACCGCGACCTAGCCTTCTATCATGCAATTACGTTGAAACTCAATGGAGTACATCTTCTACAGGAAACTTTATTTCTCTTAGGATAAAGAATCCATAGCCCTTTCATGACCGGGACTATGTCATCATAGTTAAGTTTGAAACACATAAAAGTAGTTTGGATCAATAGTTAAGACTCTCACCTACAATGGTGTTAGCATTGAGGGTGTTTTGCAAAATGTATTGAAGAAAAATGCCTTAAGGCTTTAAGTTTAAAGACTGCTTTGACAAATTGAGCGTTTGGGGACAGTTTGATAACAAATCTGTAAAGAAGAAAGTCTAGGAATACTGCATAGAATGTTCTCAAGAATCAGAGAGTTTGATCGATCGACGCGCTTTCGATCGATCGAACATCTTCATCTCTCGATCGATCGAAATGTCTTCGATCGATTGACAATCTCTCTGGTCCGATGGATCGAACTAACTTCGATCGATCGAACACATGAATTATTCTGCTGCATGGCAGAGGCTTAAGATCACGGTTTCATCATGATCTCCCAACCTGGGGACTACTCAAACGTAGTGTGGAGTATCACAGAGTCATTTTTAATATAAAAATCCATTAAAGTCTTGTTTGGTTGTGTTTTAAACATGAAAACTATAAAAACTAATGGTGTAAACTTATCTAACATGCAAAACTACGAGTTTAACATATTAAACTATAGTAAACTACGAACAGAATATAAGTAAAGCAATGAAAAGTAACCTGGAATGAAGAACTATTATTAAACTTTAAAGAATCCAAGCCAATACAATGAGAAGTCTTTATAAACCCACAAAAGCAAGAAGAAACTCTCTTCTCTCTATATAAAACTGATGAAAAGTAAGAGTGGGCATCGTTTAGGACGTATACAATACGACTATATATACAAAAAACCCAATGCTAGGGTTAAAATTTCGTTTCTGCTGCGTGCGCGTTATTTCTGATAAAAGCCATGTTCGATCGATCGAACATCTCTCGATCGATTGAACTTCTGGGATCTTCGAGCGCTTAAACTGCATTCGATCGATCGAAACCTCGATCGCTCAAGACTTCTTCGATCACTCGAAACCTCCTTTTTATGATTGAGTTGTCTTCATTAAAACCAAGCACTTCCTTTTATCATTCTCATCCAATTCTTCACACAGCAATAGTAATCTGCACAAATAACCACTAAAACAATACCACTTATCATAGTTTAATCAAATTGTGTACAAACTGGCATTGCAATTCAAATTGCAGATAAATAAAGGAATTGTAGACTAATTTAGTGTATTTTCTTCTTTAAGCGCGACTGTATTTTACAAATACCCCTGCTTGTCAGTTGGTCTACCCGGGTCCTTAAATTTTGTTAGTAAATTATGTTGTACGATGGAATTAATTTCTTCAACGAAGTCAGTGAAATATGCATCCCTTCTTACATTTTGCTTACGTTTGACAGTACATGAATATTTTAAGAATTTTGCATAAGCAGGTACTTGATTAATCGCATTTAAGAGAGGAATATTAATGTGCACTTGTTTAAATAATTCTAAATATTCCTGATTCTTATCATTTTAGTGTTTTCTTAAATGTTGTGGATAAGGAATTTGAGGAGAATATTCAGGAGTTTCCTCTATTTCTTTTTTCACTGGTAAATCGGCTATTTCATTTTCTTGAGAAATTTCTTGTTTTTCAAAGGTTAACTCCAATTTCATTATCAATTTTATCTTCATCTATTTCTTCCTCAATTTTTATCATATTATCTTCTTTATTTGTATGCTCAATTTCTTCTAAAGAAGGTGAAATTTCTTTTCCAACAGCCTTACCACTTCTTAGTACACTTATAGCTTTTACTTGTTCATGTTGACTATTATCAGAAGTTGAAGGATCACCTTGTGGTTGTCCCCATTGGATTAGGTTGTGGTTGGGTAGGAAAAATGCCTTTTCCTTTATAATCGTGTTGATTGTTAATCCTATCCATAGATGTTTGTAGTTTTACCATGATTTGTATTAATTGTTGCATCATAGACTGTAAAGGCTCCTCTTGTACTTTCTTGTGCAGAGGCACATAAACATTAGAATTTTGTTGTGTATTAGGATATGCATTTTGTGTTTGTTGTAATTGAGGCGGAGGAGGTAAATATTGATTATTTTGAGGAGGTTGGTGTTGAATTTGAAATTGTAGAATACCCTCTTTGGTATACATATGTTTGGAGGATTCCTCCAGTTAGACTGGTATGAATTACCATAGGAGTTTTGGGGAACCCTATAATTATTCACAGCATTTATCTCTGCTGGAGCAACTTCTTGAAAATTTGAACTATTAGGATATTCATTCGTAGGATGTCCTAGCGTATGACAGTTGTCACAAAGGTCTCTTTTCTTCTTAGGTGGATTATTTTTTTCTACTGTTATAGCTTCTACTTTACGTGCTAATTCTTCATATTTCAGTGTTAGTTCATCTTCTGATTGTAATCGGTATAAACTTTTAGCTTTTTCCGTTCTACCAATTTCTTCTTTTTCCCACTGGGAAGCATTTTTGCTAAGCCAATCAAAATATGATTCAACTTCGTCAGCAGTTTTACTCAAAAATTCTCCTTGACACATAGTTTCAACTAATTTCTTTGATTTTGGTTCTAATCCTTCATAAAAAAAAATTAATTAGACGCCATTTTTCAAATCCATGATGTGGACAAGCTAGTAGGAAATCTTTAAAGCGTTTACAAACTTCAGGGAATGGTTCCTTTTCTTTTTGAATAAAAAGTTTAATTTGACACATCATGCTGTTAGTTAAATTTTTTGGATAGAATTTTTTTAGAAATGCTTCATTCATATCATGCCATGAAGTTATAGTTCCAGGACGAAGAGATAAAAGTCAAGCTTTAGCTTTATCTTTTAAAGAAAAAGGGAAAAGTTTAAGACGGATTATTTCAATAGGGCAGCTTTGATCAGAGAACGTACTACAAACTTCTTCAAATTCACGAATATGTAAATAAGCACGTTTTGACCCCATTCCATGGAAAGTTGGTAAGAGTGGAATTATGCCTTGTCTAAAGTGAAAATTTCTTGTATGTCTAGGTAGAGTGATGCAAGAAGGAGTGATGTTTCTTTCTGGGGTAAATAAATCACGTAAATGACGTTGTTCACGTTCTGGTAAAAAAACAAATTGTGGTATATTTTCCCCCTGCTCACTATGAGCATCATCAGCGATTCCTTCTGGTCCTTCAATTTCTGTCATTATTCTAGAAAATTGTATACTAGATGAATCGGTAGAAATATTAGAATTATGTGGTACTTGATATAAAGCTTTAGTAGTAACTAAGGACATATGAAGTAAAAGAAAAACTAAATAATAAAAATATTATTATTATTATTAACTAAGTAAAAATAAAACTCTTTTTTTTTTTTACATTTTTTTTATATATATATTTTTTTAGAAAATAGGTTTATATAGACATATATATGTGTGTGTCTTTTTTTTAGGAGGCAGATACGTACATACTTATAAATATATATATATATATATATTTATATGTATTTAGTAAGGAAAAATTATATATATAGTTTTTTTTAATTATTTTTTTATGTTATCATTTAAAAAAAAAACCAAGATTATTTATAAGGTAGAATAGATATATACATATATATATATAGATATAGATATAGTAGGAGAAATAGTTTTAAACCTAACTTTTTTATTTATTATTTTTATTAACTGTTTCCTGGCAACGGCGCAAAAAACTTGACGACATCCTATTGACATGTTTTCTTATCACACCCAAGTGTAGGTGATCTAGGGGTGGCCATGGGCTGAGCCGGGCCGGGCTCGGGCCGGGTTTGCACTCTATACTAAGGGTAAGTGCCTTTGCCCAAGCCCGGCCTGACCCGTGGCGGGCCTAAAATTGGTTGCCTAAGCCCGGCCCCGCACCAACCACTAAAATCCCAAGCCCGGACCGCGGGCCAGCTTATTGCTATTTTTTTTTTTTTATATATTTTTAAAAACTTGAACTAAAAAAAATAACATAAATAATGTTTAGAATGATTATTAAGACACATTATTCACAAAAATGAAATAGAAACTCTTGTGATAATGCATATACATTGAATATCTTATGTAAATTTATATTAATTTATATATTATATAATAGAAAATACAAAAAATAAATATATTTTACTAATAGTCGGTCCGGGCCGGGTCAAAGTGGGCCTCACATGCTTTGTCCAAGCCCGGCCCTAAAATTGATCGGGCCTAAAATTGATTGCCCAAGCCCGCTTGAACGGGCCAATATCTTTGCCCAAGCCCGGAAAAATTAGGGTCGGGCTAGGCGGGCCAAGCAGGCCACGAGCCGTTTGGCCACCGTAAGGTTTTTGTACAAGTAATAAAGTTCTGGAAGTCTAGGTCGAACCCACAGGGAACGGAAAACAAAGATAGGCAATAGCTATTTTGTCACTTAAAAAGAAAATACAAGATGATGGATTTTTGTGGGGTTTTACTAAACTACTAATTTTTACATTTTTGCAATAAACTATTTAAAAGCTATTTTTTAATAACAATTTATGGGAAAGATTTTAATAATTCAAAATAAATTAACTAAGATAATAGTAAGAAAATGAAGAAAAAGAAATAATAGCTAATTTTTTGTGAGATAAACTTTTTGGATATTATTATAGCGAAAGATAGAAATAATACAAATATTTAAGCAAAACTATTAAAAACAATAAATATTAATTAACTTAAGAGAAATGATTTAAAGGAATTGGGAATATGCAAACCAGCACTAGATTCCACAACTTTTGTGCATTTGAAAAGGATTTGGCATTTAAGACCGTAGAGTCATTCTTTATTTGAAAATAAACTTTCACTAGTCAGGGTCATATCAAGTGTGTCAGGTTTGATATGAAACGACGTCGTTTGGTTTAAAGAAAAATAAAAAGGCAATTGGGCAGTAGCCAGGTTCGAACCTTGCCCGCCGTCGACGTCGGTTATTCGGCGCCCAGTCCCCACCACTCAGCCACTACACAATTGCATGTCCATTAGTGGATAGAAATATGTATAAACACATATTTGAAATATAATTTTGTCATATGAGTTGTTTGAGTATGCTAGGTGTTTTTTATGACAAAAGGCATAGTTTGACAATCCACATAATTATATTCTTATTTCAAATATGTAATCTTTAGAGCCCAATATAGCCATAGTATATAAATATGTTAAATGGTCATAAACTATAGATACATAGATATTTTTGGCCATAAATGTAAAAATAACCCATCTAGATAAATTTGCCCATTTAAGATTAGTGCACAAAAACTGTGGTTTCTAAGTTTTTATTGCATATCCCCAATTAAAGTTTTAGCCTACCATTTTGGAATTGAAACTGTCTTCAAAATGAAATTAAAAGATAAATTAAATAGATGCACACAATCACCGTCCAATTAAAATTAAAGTTATAAAACTAGAAAATTTTAGTGGGAAATCCCATTCTACCAATGTTTGTTATAATAGACCCACCAATCGGTACTTCTCAATGAGAGACCCTATAATTGTGAATGTTGTTAGAGATTAGTCCACAATCCCCAATTATAGATAGTTTTAGTGACTTTTTTACCCCTATACATATACACAGGCATACATATATAGAAATATATATATATATATGGTAATAACTCTATTTTTAAAGATCCCATTGATTTGCATATCAAATATATGGAAATAAAATCCCATAACTTTAGCCTTGTACATTATGGGTCTTTTGATTATTTCTAACGCCATTTTTATGTGGGTATCCCATTTTTGTATGTTTTACCAATAATCATTGATCACATAACATATTAATCTGTTACTATGCACCATACATTTATGTGAGTATTGAATTTTACACTGCAACTAGTTCGTTTTACACTGCAATTGGTTCATTAGTGTGAAATTTTACACTGCAACTGGTTTGTTTTTACATTGCAACTAGTTCATTAGTGTGAAATTTTATACTGCAATTGGTCAAACTCAATCCCATAATCTTGCATATATTTTGGGAAGTAAGTTACTAAATGCCATAATATGGGATTGAGTTTGACCAATCCCATAATGAAGTTATCCAAAAGGCCATAACTACATCCATCTAACATCCATCAATAGATAAGCATTTACTAGTTCTTTCATTTGTAAATTTGTTCTCGAGTATTTTTCGCTTGTTCTCGGGCTTCATGTTCTATGGTTGTCATCACTGTCAGTTGCAAACTTCTCATATGACTGTCATATTGCGAGTGTCTCCACATTTACCTGAAATAAGTTACAGTGAGTGTAAAACAATCTAAAACAAGAAGTAGTGTAAATTTTAACAATGTTAGATTCATAGATTTCATCGATTATGCGTGTCCAATTTCACACTCATACTCTTTCGTATCGTATTTGCAATGTGAATATTGTGAGTGTTAAATTTCTCACTAAAATGTGTCCTTTCAAAAATGAGATAAGTCTTGCCAATCAAGTGCAAAGTGAAGTTTGTGGGTGTTAATTTCGCATTGCTATATATGGTTTTTATGAATGGGTATGAATATGAGTATGAAATTTCACATACATTACATATTTTTTTTCTTATATGATGCATGTATATTCACCAAAGATTGAATTTAACTCACATGTGAAGTTTGTGATTAGTATTACATTTCTCACTCACCAAAATGCCAAAATGCAAATATGAGTGCTAATTTTCACACTGTCAACTATGCAATAAGTAGAAAATTCCACAATCAAACCATGTGGGTTATTTATGGGGTAGTCATCAATTTCGTACTGTATAAGAACTGGTGCATTTTTCATCAAACCAATATACAAGCTACCACTTGTGGAATCCAAATCACAAAGAATCAACTCATACAATTGTTGTGCAAACAAGTTATGCAGAATCGACGACCATATGAAAGAAAACATGCAACATATGCCACAAAATCAATGTAAGTGATAAATTTCTCACTGTAACAAAAACATGAGTGAGAAATTTATCACAGAAACCCTATTTTGCAACTTTTTACAGATTCAAAGTTTTGTCCCCCAATTTTTCCTTTCTCAAAAAAATTGTTTGACCAATAATCATTAGAATAGATTCAACACCGAATATACCTAGAGTAAAATTTCATCCAAAATTCAATAAGCAAGACAAAATATTCATTCACCTTCTTTTCCACAATGAAGTTCGCGATGGAGAGAATGTTGGTTGAAACCATAGTTTTGCAAAAAAAAAAAAATTTCAAAAACACTAGTTTTTTCCCCAATTGTTTTCTTTCACAGAAAAAAATGGTTTGAACAAAAACCAATTTAATATGTTCAACACCAAAAGATACATAGTGTGAAGATTCAAACAATATAAAAGAATCAAGTAAAGGTATTCTACCTTTATTTTCCATTATTTGTCGATATCGGAGTCGCACCAGCAATTTCTTCTCGTAGGGGGTGAGAAAATCTGCAATTCTAAGGGTTGATCCTGGCCTACTTGAGTAAAGATGTCTCATTCTTCAATGGATGCCGCCGAGCTCCTTTGGGTTTTTGAAATTTAAAAACCCTAGATTTCAGGCTGATCATGGATCATGGATGAGAGTTATTGTGTGCGAAAAATCAGGAGAATATACCAGTTTTTGAATGGGAAATGGTTGTGTGCACGTGGGCTAGAGTAAGGGTAGTCTTGTCCAGATTTTCTTTGTGGACCTTAGACTAAAATGTTTCAAACACTGGACTAATTGCAAAAAAGGTACACTACAATGGATTTTAGATTAAATGACTCATAAAACTATGGTAAGGGTGAAAACTAATATTAATATATTGTTTCTTTACTTAACATGAGCTGGGATTGAATTTGTGGAATTTGCAAAATAACAAAGTTTAGTACAACTAGGCTAATAAAACATAAACAAATGGAAATACTGAATTAATAATAAAATACTAAACCTTTGACTTTGGATTCTTGTGGGGTCACAGTGGTTGAAGTTCAAGAACACAAGCAAGGCTAAACCAAATCCTAATCTAATTTGGGAGTGAGATATGGGTATGGTGTGCTTTAGACTTTAATAGGTGATTATAACAACTATGTGGCTAAGAAATCTGGCATTTACTTGCAAAATCTGTCTTCTAGTGAATGGAAATATTGCTATAAAACTGGAAACTTGGGGTTTCAAACTATTTTAAGGGACAACTACAAGTACTACTAGACTAAAAATATTAAATCTAAATTTTACTAGGAATATTTTACTACTACAAATTGGTAAAGATCGTACAAGAAAACAAATATTTTATTTTGAGAAATACAGTACACAAAGTTTTTGCTATATATTTTTTGAACATGAATTCATCAATTACATAAAAGTAAATTTTTACAACTACTAGAACTAGGAAAGGCAAAGAAAAACTAAAGTTTCCTATTTCTATGGACAATATGAAGTGCTCACATGATAACCTCCCTAAACTATTCTCTCCCTAACAGTGGGCTGTTGTGATGCTTCTTTTTAGTTCCTTTTTTTCTCAGTTATGATTGTTCGTCTCTTTTTGTAGACGAAGGATTGGTAAACATTCGTCATTGAGTTCATCACGTTGGTAATTTTTTCTTTCGTTTCGTCCCTAATTTCTTCAGCTCTCTGACAGATCGTTTGACTTGAGAACCTGCAAAACAAAATAAAAGTAAAATATGCCAAGTATCAACATCCAAGCACTGCTTGGATGTTGATTTTGTTTCACCCATGTTTTTTTGTTCTTTTGCTAACTTTTCAAAAAGTTTTTCTATTGGTTATTATTCATGTGTTTGACTATGGAATATACTATGGTGTGGTTGCTACTTCTTTCCTTCCCTTTATTTCACTTCATTTGTACCTAAACATGTAAAATGTGTAAAAATAAATAATTGCATGCATTTGAGTGACGTCACCATTAAATTATATTAATTCAAATATGCATGTAAAACTAAGGATTTGAGGGATTAAATGAGCACTATATCTATTATATTGGCACATGAATGTGCAATATTCAGTGTTTGTTATTCCGACAATGCTTTTCAACTCTCCTAATGTTCCTTGATGCTCCAACAATGCTTCTCAATTCTCCTGATGTTCCTCGATGCTCCTCTAAACTCTGGGCCGTAAAACATCCTCACAAAAACACATCTCATCAGCAAACCTGGACTCTGAGCCCTAAAACACGTTAACAACATATCTTATCAACATATCCGGACTCTGGGCCCTAAAGCACCTCAACAACACACCTCATCGACACACCTCATCAACACATCTAGACTCTGATTAGATCAGCAATATTTTTTTGGTGATGGCGATATTTCCTCCGACTAGCCACCTTGAGAAACAACTATCAGTTGTAGTTTGCAACCACTTACGAGTTTATGCCACTCGTACTTAGGACACTTTTCATGTTGAGACCTTGACTGGTGTAGCAATGATGTTTGTTACTTCTACTTGTATCCACATTTTTTATAATTTGGAATCACCTTAAACCCACACATTTGAAACCATCAGGACGAATGGACTTAACAGGAATAACGGTGACAAGGAAAGTTAGGTTAGTTTGAATAAAACCTCAATCTCTGACACATTTTTTATTAGATTACTACTGACCCAAACAAAAAAGGATTGACTCGAACATGAAATTCTCAAATTGCCATGATCCAATGTGCCTCTGTCATAAATGATGCACTGCTCATCTTTTATGTTCACTCCTCATCTTAATATGATAGCACTTTGCTGATAAATCTGGTTTTTGAAAATTCTTCCCTATGGATCTAATCAATTATCTACTTCACCCAGGAAGTGCTTTGAATTAGTGCCTTAGCTTTTAGAATAGAAGATACTCTGTTTCAAAATTTTTCAAAACAAGTTGGTGACTTGAAAACTTGCCCTTGGTGTACAGAGATCAGGTTAGGAAAATGGAGTTTGCCCCTAGTTTGAGGTGTAGGAAGTGGAATTCATAGGCAAACGAGGTGGGTGACCAAAGTTTGCCCCTAGTTGGATGATGGTTTATTGGAGGTTTTGGGCAAATGAGGTAGGTGACCTGAGTTTACCCCTTGTATGAAGGTTAGAAAATAAAATTCAAGCAAACGAGGCGGGTAGCCGAAGTTTGCCCTTAGTATGGAAGGTATTTCTGGCTCAAGGTAAGGACCGTGACTTTTAAATCTCTCAGATGCTCATAACTTTTGCCTAGGTACTGGTGAAGTGACCTAGCGAGCTCTTTTCTCTCTTTGGTTATTGCTCACTTTGGATTTAGCTCTAATTTCTGCCTAGGCGTCCTTTCGGATTTTCGACCTAGCGAGCCATCTTTCTTTTTTTTTTTAAAGTCTGCCTACGTACCCCCATGCGAGGATCAGGTCCAACTAGTTCGGGCCAAGTCTTGAAAGAAAAGGGGTTTGATTATGATGGTGTCGACTGAACCGATGCGGTTGCCTACGTATCCCCGAGTAGGAATCAGGTCGAGCGTAGTTCAAGGCAAAGTCTTGAAAGAAATTGGTTTTATTATAATGGTGTCGACTGAACCGATGCGGTTGCCTACGTATCCCCGACTGGGAATCAGGTCGAGTGTAGTTCAAGGCAAGGTTTGAAAGAAATTGAGGTATGAGGGTTTTTCAAACCAATCGTCAAAGAAGTTCAAACTTGGGTCACTTGTATAGCCTTGAATAAGAGGATCAGTTTCCATCTCCCTTTCTCTCTCCCTCTCTCTCTTTTTTTTTTAGGATTGATCCTTTATACTTTCACCTAGATAGTCAATTATTCTTTTCACGTAGTCGATTCATGTGAGGTCTTTTAATTGCAATCTCAAAATTCAAAATGTGCATGTCAGTCCTTGGAATTTATTTGTGATCGTTCTGAGCTTGTTGAAATGTGATCTAGGCATGTTTATAATGTACCTTGAATCATATACTTCTCTCATTTGTCTCATCAAAATTTTCTCCAACCTTTTGACTGGGTAGGGTCAGATTTTGGAAATCAACACCCTTTTTGCTCTAACTTTTGCCTGGGTGCCCTTTTCGGGTTTTCAACCTAGCAAGCTTTTCTTTTTCTTTTCTTTCTCTCTCTCTCTCTCTCTCTCTCTCTCTCTCTCTCTCTCTCTCTCTCTCTCTCTCTCTCTCTTTTTCTTTTTATTTTTTTAAAGTGGAGATGAAACTCACTGAAATGTTTGTTACCATCAAATATTAAGTTTGCATCGCGAACAGATTCACATGGCTCTTGGTTAGATTGGGCTCAAGGCTTTGAAATGGTGGAAGAGGGTGTTGGGTAAGCCCCAAGTCAATTCCAAGTATGTATTTTCAAGATTGAGGCAAGAGCATCTTTAAATTCTTAAAGTAAGACTATTCAATTCTCGGTTCTTCATCGATGTTAGCATGAAATCTACATTGACCTTTCAGGATTCCTTTTTTATTTTTTTGTAAAAAATTATTAACAAAGTAATATCCATGGTAATTTGAAAAGTGACACTTCAGTTCAGTGATTCATGCATTTATGACTAGACACATCAGGTTAAGTAAAATGAGATTTCATTCCATTAAAAGAGAAAGATTACATTACTCGACACAGACTCATAACAACTCGATGACAGATAGACACGACCATAAGACTAAACTTGAAATAGACTCAAAACATAGAACAGACTCAACTAGACTTGACCTGGTCTCAAATGGAGTGCCGTGGTGACTTGCTTAATCTGTTTTTTTCTTTTTTCAAAAGAGCAACCTCATTTATTTTGCTTGCAAAAGTCCCAAACACCACCACTTCACTTGCACAGGTTCAACATTCATGGGCCTCAGCGAAGGAGCTCATTTGAACGGATAAGCCATGGGCTTTAGGTTCAATGAAGTTGACATTTTGGTTGACATAGGGTTGGATGGGCGATAGCTCGATGATTCTTCTGTCAATGAGGTCTTGGATATCATGGCGAAGCTGCATGTAGCTGTCGGTGTCATGGCCTGGGCCTTGGTAGGTTTATGATGGTCTGGGCTAGTCCCGAACAAGATAATGAATCTGGGGAGGCACAAAAGTGTTGTTACCCGGGATTAGATAGAAGTAAAAGCCCAAATCAGCAAAGGCGTAAAATACTTCTTATGGACTCCTAGTGGGGAGAGATGATCGGAATTTTGAAGAATATATTGATGTGAACCGATGACGGTTGCAGTATGTACACGACTTCTATACAATGATTGAGATATGTGAGGATGATGACATGTATGCACTAGATGTGTAGAGACTGACATATGTTAGACTGACAAGATATGTGTGCAAGCGAACTGACATGAATTGTGTATGCATATGAGACAAGCATGCGAATGCAAGCCCTAATCTATATGATGTCCCTACTTCTAACATATAGCAGTTAAGCAAGTAAGGTCCTAACCATATAGAGTGTGCTAACTTTTCTTTCCAGGATGATCACTAATAGGAAAGAATTGGAATTTTTTGAAAGAAATATGGAATTTCTAAGATATTCAGGAGATTCAAAAGGAGTTTATGGGAGAAAAGGGAAATCTAGGTTATTTGGACCGAGTTTCTGGTAGAAACTGGGAAATTAGAGTTTTTGTGAGAAATAAGGTAAATTGGGAAAAGTTTCTGGGAAGCAGGGATTTCAAGGTTTTTCGGAGAAGCAGGGATTTTTGGGAGATTTAGGTAGATTGGATAGAGTTTCTGGGAGAAACTGATGTATATGAGAGTTTCTAGGGAAAATGGGAATTTCAGAGTTTCTGGGTGAAACAGGGGTCTGTGGGTGACTTAGTTAGAGTTACTATGGGATGCAGGGATATCTGGATAGTTCGGGTAGTATATTGGGAGAAACAGGTATATTTGGGTGAGCTTTTGGGAAATGGGAATTTCTGAGAAGCTTGGGTAAAGGTTCAGAAGAAAACATGGATTTTCTGTAATTTTAGGTGAAACAAAGATACCTAAGGAGTTCGAATAGGATTTCTGGGAGAAGCGGGAATATCTGGGTGATTTGGACAGAGTTTTTGGGAGAGACAAGTATATCGGAGTTTCTGGGAGAAACTGAGATTTCTGGGTAATATAGGGGATTTGGACAGAGCTTATGAGAGAAACAGGTATTTTCTGGGAAATCTGGGAGATTTGGATAGAGTTTATGGGAGAAATATGGATATCCGGATGAGTTGGGCAAAGTTTCTAGAGAAACAGATGTATATGACAGGAGCATGTGATGATGGTACGTTCATACGTTTGGATCGACAAACAAGGTTTGCAGTGTATAGCTTTGTGAACATAGAGCAGACATCCTTATCATGGTGCCTAGGCAGGGCAACTCAATGTGGTCACATATGAGTGATTGCCTTGGGAATGATAACAAAGAGGTTATGTTCTATGGCACATAAGCGTCTACACCACGTAGGTAATCCCATCAAGGCATACAGTAGTTATATCACATTGTCCTATCTGAAAAGATGAATCAATATCCCTATGAAAGGTTCTACAGGAATCTATATGCAAAGGCTCGGTTTAGTCAAAGAGTGTCCGTTGACGAGAGTTCCAATATACCGTCAGAGAGATAGTACAAAAGTTTTCTCTTTTTGATATACCTTGGAAGATACAATATCAACGGTGACTTGTGCCCTGGCATAGCAAGACCTGAACAATATTAGCGCCGCATTTCAGACACAGTCGAGTGCAATGCGGTGAACCAGACACAGTAAAAAGATGATTTTAAGGATGCTTCTTATGAGTCAAACCTCTGTATTATTTTGTTTTGCAAATAAAATTATCCCTAGCAGAGTCACCAGATTGTGGACACGCGGCCTTCGTGAGGCCACCTCCCGTCCTTGTTTTTCGGCGGGGTTTCAGAATTGATTTTCTTTTGTTTTGAAATTGTTTTGGGAGAAAAGAAAGGAAAGGTCTGTTGAAAACATATACAGAGTCGCCACTTGGTCTTTAGGGAACCAAGAAATCCAATTTTGACTCACCCAAATGGAAAGGACACCAGCCCTTCATAACCAAAGAACTTGGCTCGGAGTTTTGGTACGAGAGAGGATCCTTTGTCGCGACTAAAACACTCTCAACTTGCCCTGTCTCTCGACGGGCCTCAATTAGCATCCAAATAATCATCTTATACTATGTTGGGTTCGATAATTGATACTATGATAGGTATATTACATCACATAAGAATCTTGAAATGGAAGATCAAAAGATAAGATATCATTCATAAGATCTAGCCAAGTATCACTTAATGTAAAGTGAAAGATCACACAAACAAACCTATGAAAAATCGTCTAATCACATATCAAGTAATCAAGTTTTCCTAATCTAAAGGGGGACATGAATCGTTCTTGAAACAAATAATCAAAGAAAACGAAATATGCTTAGCAAGCTAGTATGATGCATGTTAATCGAGGGGGAGCATGAACGTGTAATCAAGTCCACTCCTTATAATCTCCTTAGATTAGGAGTCACAAAAACTTCAAATGTTGCATGGACGCAATGTATGATCCTAGAATGTGCAAAGGTTGTAGTGTGTTTGTGTACATAGACTTTCTAAAGTGACTTAGAAGTCTAGAGTATGCATGAATGTATGAAGAAAATTATTATGGGATGTATACAAATGTAGTCTGAACTACTTCCTAAGACATGCGCTAATTTGGAGTGCATGTAAGTATCAAATCAAAGAATGAAAGCAAAAGCATGCTTGCTGTGAATAGTGGACAGAACAGTGAGTTGATTTTGTAAAAATGGAAAAGAGAGATTAGAAATGTTTTTAATTCATGATTTTTTTTGTGGAGATCAACCTTATTGTGTCTAGAACGCATATCAAAAAGCCAAACTACAATAACTATTACAGATTAAGAGAAATCATATGAACAAGAGAGGTTGCTCAGAAACAGTACTGTCGATTGAAATATAGAAAAGTCTTGGAAAATAAAAACAAACTATTTAAAGGCCATATTACACACAACGTTCCATAAGACACTGATGTTCAAGGGGAAAATGAGTTAGAACTACTCTCTTTGTAAAAGTTTTCTGAAAAATAAGTTGCAATTCAACTAATCAGTTGTGACAGTAAAAATAGAATGTCTGGAAGCAATATTTGGGTCAAAATGGACCCCTTCCAAGTGTTTTCAAGTCAAACCAAAAATCGTGGATGTTATTTAATGAGTTAGGAAGACTTTCCAAGTGGCCTTGTAATCACCCATTGAGTATTGAACTCAGAATAACATTTTAAAGTTGAACCACTCATTGTTTTGAAGATTTGGGGAAAAAACAGGTGTTTGATTTCTTGAAATCAAAATTAGAGGTTTAGGAGGGGTTTTGAAAAGGGGTTTTGAAAGTATACTTCCAGAACTTGGATGAATATTCTAACAACTTGGAATATCAATTCCTAACTCATTTCAAGAACTTCCCAAGTATTTGCAAAATATGGTTTTATTTGGCAACCAAACTCAAGAATCCGTGGAAGTATGATGCATGAGAAGATAGATGATACATGGTATTATACAATATGCTAAGAGTGGTAAAGAAAATGTCATGGGATGTGGGTTCATCAGAAGCAAAGAGAGTGTTGCATCAAAGTGTGAAAGTCAAAAAGTGGTCTGCCGTGAATAGTATTCGGACTATGTGCATCACATTATAAAATTATAATGGAAGGTCAAGCATGCCTAGGAAAACGTGGGAAAAATCAGAGAGCCTCCCTAATATGTCTAGAATACACCAAAAAATACCAAACTTCAGTAGCTATCACAGATTAAAAGAAAAAAATCATAATGTACACATGACTCAGAAACAAAAGCTGCACTGTTGACTGATTTTGTATGATCTTTCATAAATCAAAGGAAAAGTTCCTGATGACCCATTATATACCAAAAGTTCCCTAAGACACCTAAGTTTTATAATAAAAAAAAATAGAAAAGATGCATGTACAGTGACGAAAATGTCCAGAATAGGTGCAAGAAGTCAGGTAAACATTCTGTGTGAACAGAGGCAGATTATGAATATGAACTTTAAAAATCCAAAAATGGTAATTTGACATCTATATAATTAATTAGAAAATTTTGGGACAAACTATGATGTATTAGAGAGATTATCCAAGTGATTTCATGATCATAACTCAAGCATTTAATTCAAAACAAATCTTTGAACCTGAACAGCTCACTGTTTTGGATCATTCTTGAAGAAAATGGATTTGGGTTTTGGAATAGAGTTTGAGCTCTTAATTGGGGGTTTTGAAATAGAAATTCAAAGCATGAATCTAAATACTTGGGAAGATGAAGTAACCACATAGAACATCCTCTTACCACTTGAAACCTCAAGAACTTGGAAGAAGAAGAAATCAAAATAGAAATGAGGTTGAGGGAGAGATGATGCAAATGATAAAGAAATCAAAATAGAAATGGAGGCTAGGAAGAGATTATGCTAGAATGTAAAGAAATCAAAATAGAAATGAGATTGAGAAGAGAAATTCAAATATGATAAGTAAAAATGAAAATAGAAATGGGATTAGGAGGGAAGAACAAGTATATATTCAATGATCTTTCAATGGTGGAACCACAAGCATTTAACCTCTCATATATGTGTATGTGGGTGAGTACATCAATCTCTAACTCATTGGAAACTCAAAGGATGTAAAGAAAATGGATTGAAAGCTTGAAAGAACAAGTTTAGTTTTAAGTAAACTAGTTGAAACTCACATTTTGATTAAATTTTGAATAAGAAAACTACTACTTCTCTCTCTATTTTCTCCCTAACTCTCTAGTTTTCTCCCAACAACTTCAACTCTTTTCTTTTTCTCCCCTTAAAATGGAAGCCAAAGGCTCTCTTTTATAGGCCAAGATGGGGGTGTAAATGGGGTTTTAGAAAGTTCAAAATGATCTTCCATTGGTCCAAAATAAGTTGGGAACTCAAACTACGTCGTTTTGATTTCTAATTATTTGATTTAAACCCCCAAAACAAATTACAAAAATGGACCTGTCTAGGGAAGAGTACTGCGACTGCACTGGGCCTATGCCGTAGCAACATTGGGCCAATGCTGTGGCGGCATTGCTCCTCAAACGTCCAGATAATACTGTTTAGGCCCCTAGAGGATTCGGTATTCGCGAAAAGACCCTATTTCATCCGAAATTCACAGAAAATCCATACAAACTCCATACCGATGTTGTGATAAACCATTGGAAAGATAATGGAGTCTACTTTTCATAAAAAAAAATAGTTCGAAGATAGATCACTTTGAAATTTTTGTGGTATTCGTGATAAAAGTCGATTTAATCGCCTTTTTCACCTTTGGAATTTTATAATAAATTCGTTTTAAATCCAGAAATTCGTGCGATATACCGTTGGAAAGCCATTGACCTCTAGTATCTGTGAAAAATGTTTGAAAAATTATATGGCGCTCTGGTTTTAAAGTCAACTTTTAGGTCAAATCGGCCAAACCTGGGATCTCCAGGAAGTTCTGGGAACCTTTGGGAGCTCCCAAGAGCTGATGTTTTTGTCTGATTTTCTTTTAAAACTTGTTTTAGTACTTTTCACATGATCTAGAATGATCTTAGAACTTTTCGTCAAATTTGGATGATTTCGGTCAAACTCTGGTCAAACCTAGTCAAACCTAGGTCAACGGGGACTTTCCCGGAACTTCTGGGACTTCCGGGGATCTCTGGGAGCTCATAATTTCAAATATTTATCTTTTAAAATACCCTCTTTTTTTACGACATTGAATGATTTTTGAGATTCTGGGCCAATCCAGAGAGTTTTGGGCTTTTAGGGCCATTTTGGTTATTTCTTTCACTTCTTGAGAGTTAGAGGCAATCTCTGAAAATCCAATCTTTCTAATCATCGAGGTTTGACATGCTTGTGGCCTCCTAAATCTGTTAGCCCACAAAATGGGGAGTCTACACCCCTAAGTCGTCAATGGGTCGGGAAGTTTGAGAGTACAGGTCTATAGAAGACCAAGTGTTCTCCACCAGTCATAGTTCTAAAACATTTGCTAAGGAATGGTTTTGGCAAGGCTCACAACCAGTCGAACACAGGCAATTATAAACACATGCATACAAGTACAAGAATATAGACAACAATCTCTGCAAAAGATGACCTCAGAGGGCCTTTTCATTGCTTGTAAAAAATATGTACAATGTCCGGGGGGCTAATTATAGTAGCCTTCCCCAAAAAAAAAAAAAAAAAAAAAAAACAAAAAAACAAAACAATGACACATATAAAAGACAGATACAAGGTCAGGAGCTATGGGTCGTCCACAACCACAACCTCTTCAGTCTCTTCAATCTTCCCCCCCCCCCCCCCCCCCCCCCGACGCAGCTTCCTCGTCCAGTGTACCCTCAGCAGTAGTAACCTCGTCGACGGCGGGCTGCACATCCCAATAGTTAGAGTCCATCCCTTCGTAGGTTGAGATGTCCCACTCGAGATGGTCTCAGGCCAGCTTTCTTTTTAGGTCCTTATAGCCCTGAAAGAAGCCGTCATCAAAGGCCTTCTCGGTAGACCTTGTAGCCGCCGTCTCAGACAGAGCCTTTTCTTGAGACTCCGCCGCCGCTAGACTGGCCCGAGCCATCTCCAGGTCTGGTAAGACAGTCACCAGCTCTGTCTGTGCGGCTCCAAGACTCAGAGCCAAGCCCTTGTCCTTCTCCACGGCCAGGGCTGTCTCCTTAGCCTCTAAAGTTGTTCTCTCTTATGATAGGGTAGCCTCAGCAGCTGTGGCCCTCCCGGTCAAGGTGGGCAGGAAGACCTCAGCTCTAGCAGCCATGCAGCCGACCTATAGAAAGCATGCATAACCTAGTCAATTATTGTTATACAAAAGGTAAAAGAAGAAAGCGGTAGGGTAGAATTACTTACAAAGTGGGAGAGGCTGTACAGCCACCCCTGGAAAGCCTGGGGAGACATGTTGGCACACATCTCCACATGGCTTGGGAGAAGACCTAGCTTGATCCTCTCACAGATCTCCGCTGACTCCCCCAGTGGTGTCTCGGACAGTAAATCTGCCCTGGGAGCAGTGTCTTGCACCACCACCACTTGGGAGACCAACATCTCCCCCAGTTCCTGATAAGTCGTCAGTCCATGCCTTAGCTGTCTGAGCGGGCGATCGCTACCCGCAGCCTCGGTAGCTGGTCTTTTCCCCATCTCCGCCATCTGAGTGGCATTAGTGGCGGCGGCCTGCCTGGCCCTCAACACTTCCAGATCTCTCTTGGGACCCATTTCTGCAAAAAGGAGAAAAGAAGGACAGGAGGTAAGTAACCAGGAAAGCAATGGAAAAATAACCAAGGCAAAGAAGTTCACCCAAGCGGAGAAAGCTCACCAGGGATGATTGGAGGAAAGATTGGCGCTTCGACGAGCTGATCCAGCTCATACGTAACCTTCCGATCTACCGACAGGGTCAATATGTTCCAGACATTAGTGGGCAGGTCTGCCAAGCCCCTGATCCTATCCTGGCATACCTCGGGGATGCTCGGTGGATCAATCGACCTCATTGCAAAATAGAGAATGAAAATGTTAGTCCCATGACTGCAATAAAAGCAAAAAAAAAAAAAGACACAGAATGGGGGCTTACTCCTCAACATCCCCGCCCAGGAAGTCCTCAGTTGAATTCCTGGGGCCTCCTTATAGAGCCCAAGGGTGGACACTTAGAAGAATTTGTTCTTATACCCCCTTGTTGTTGCTCTGGCAATTGACGATGATCTTTCTCCCCTGCCGAGTCACAGAGAGAAGAAGCCAACCTCCCTATGTAATGGGAATGGTTAGTTGGTCCACAGGAACTCTTGAAGGGTGAGTTCGTACCTGAAGACTTGGGGCCAGAGGGAGATAGATCCTATTAGGAACCTCCAACCATTCAGGGCCAACTGTCCAGGAGCAATCCTAAGATAGATTAGGACATCCTGAGCGACCGGATGGAGGGGGATTCAGAAACCAGCCATGAAGGCATCCTCATAAAGGGTTACGAACCCCGGTCGGTATATCTGAGCCCCTCCGACAACTGCGGTCAATGAGCACTGGTCGAGAATGTTGTATTTACCCCGGATTTGCTTCAAGTCGGTGGCATGCAAATTAGAAGGAATAAACTCACTGGCAAACACCATTTCGGGACTACACGGGATCGACACCTCATTGCTCGAGCCTCGAGAGACAAAGGCTACTTAGGTCTCCTGACCCACCTCATCATCCGACACCCAGATAGGGATCGTACCCTCGTTATGTTGGTCAGACAGGGTCATGGAAGGAGGGTCTAAGCTCATGTTGGGGGTCCCTAACTACGATTATTCATCCTCTAACCGGGAAGAGGAGTCAAAACCCGAATGACACATCTCTAAAGCTCCTATGATTGGGTGATGGAGTAGATGGTGACCTATGTAAGGGTCAGGGACTCCAAGTCTAAGATATAGGGGGCAGGATTAAAAGCCTAAAAGGCAGAGTATATAAGGCCTTCAACGTCAGGTAGTACTCGATTAAAACCACCGCTAGATACCCCGACCTATTCAAGTGTTCTATCACACCGCCTGATCTAATGAAAAAGCAAAACCTAAGGAAGAAAAAATCCCACTCCCTCATAAGCCCTAGCGGATTTCTATTCTCCAGCCTCACTCCAGAATGAAAAGAAACGAAGGAGAGCAAGCAAAATAGTGAATTATAAGGTTGGAAGGGTGAAGACTTAAGAGTTAAGCGCAGAAAAGAGCTCGGGAGGCTTGACCGGGTGCTTTCTCTCTTAAACTGCTTAGTAGTCTCTATCTCTAGACATCAAGAACAATAGAATGAACAAGTGTCCTTTGTATATGCAACACGTAAGGTTCAAATCAAATCAGATCCAACGACTAGGAAATTTTCTCACCTAAATCATCCGACAACTGTCTCCTCGGGCACATGAAGCGACGCCTCAAACTGTACGCGCATTAAATGCACAATACGATAGTTCGGTTATGATGTAACTATTCGGTTACACTTATACTGACCTCATTGTATCTTGACTAGTTCAATCATTCCCTGGCATGTTGTAACTACTAACCCCAGGTTCCCAAGGCCACCGTTCGGTCCAACCCCCAACTGGCCAAGGCGACGGGTCCAGCCCCGAGTAATATCCTGGATAGGGTCTTGAGTGGTCTACCGGGTTACACAGCTTTTCAAATCCTTATCTGACAGTGCTTCACATCAGCCTCCAAAATGGGGGGTAGCTGATAGGTACAAAAAAATCAGGTCAAAGTTAAACTGCCACCTCAACAAGGAGATGTCAGGTCATCCGGAAAGGGCACTTGCTACTCAACCATCCCAGGTTGTTCAGTCAAGACTGCCCGGTCTGGGCCCACAGCTCGGGTGTATGGTACAGGCTCATCGCACAGTAAGCGCAGCCTGGGCACGCCTTGTGACTTGCTCTGCAAGATTCCAGACAGTTTTCTTTCTCAGCTAAAAGACCGATGGAATGTGCAAGTTGATTTCCCAATCTGCTTAGGAAACTCCCATGATTTGTGTTCTGTAATTGCAATTAGATTACGTTTCTTAATCAACATGGTCGCCTTGTACGGGTGATCTCTTCCGTCCATAAAAGAGACCACTCATCCCCATTGAAGGGGATTGTATTCTCATTACACAGAATTGCAACTTCATATTGCACGAGTACTACTCCCAGCTGGTCTCTTGTAGCTCCAAGCCTGTTGGTTCACCAAAGACTCCCCGCGACGTTCACATCACAGTGCAAGTGCTCTGACACACCACATGTCGTAGGCTCCTTCATTAATAGGGCCGAACCACATACAAATTTCTTTTATCACATTCTTCTTGTTATTACCTAATTTTTGGCATCATCAGATAATAATGAAAGATTACAGTACATAGAGGCTATGGTTAAAGTATTAGAGCCTAATTCATTCATATAAAAAAGTATATTAAGATTGAAGTTTTGTCACCCCTCGATTTATCATAAAATTTGTGAGCTACAGTTCGATTCATTTTAATCCGATTATATTTTTGTAATCCTTGCGGAAAAATGAAGAGAATCATATATTATATGTCATGATTGCATTCGAAACTGAAATGGGTCAAAAACAGACCACAAAACAAAAATAGGGGAGAAAAACGAAGAAGATGAAGACTCTATGACATATCGCGCACGCGACCCACTCCAGCTAGCCTCGCGCGAGCGTCCCACTCGTGCGACCTGTGTATTTTTGGATAAACTAGAATTTTAAAAGGAAATAAAAAGAGTGGCATATCGCGCAAGCGGCCTGTGTGAGCGACTAGACTTTTTTGGTTTTGTTTATTTTCTTATAAGGAACTGTTTGGAAGAAGTTTTGAGAGTTTTTAAAGTACCTTTTTGGGAGATATGCTAAAACAGAACCCTGATTATAAAATTATGTCAAAAAGAATGATTAAAGACTTGATTATTCTCGCACATACGTTGTTATCATTTTCCTAGTAATTTAAATTTCGTACAAAGTCATATGACATTCATGTGGAGTCAAGTTTACATGCATAGTGAGTGATGGTCAATGTAAAAAGAGCAAATGGATGATGTTGTATTATGGACACTCCCTGGTACTTGTGTACAATAGTGTGATGCTATGCGAATATGGTTTAGAGTATCTGCGAAATGCGACGGTGACAAATCGGACACTCCCTAGCGCCCGTGGTAGTGCTAAAGTGTGTGGCCAACTGGACACTCCCTGGTATCTATGGTATGGCTAAAGTGTGTGGCAAATTAGATAATCCCTAGTACTCATGTACTATAGTGTGAGGCAAACTGGATACTCCCTAGTACACCTGTACTATAGCGTGGTCACCTTAGTATTTCAAGGTACTGGAGCGAGAGAGTTGGATGATGTGTTGTCGAGAGAAAAGAGTCCATGAGACGAGAATGGTCTCATTGTTCCATGCACGATCACATGTTTCATTGAATGAAGATTATCACATTATCTTTACTGTATTACAATTTGAATTCATTATTATATTTCTAACCTGTTGAATAATTAAATCTGTGAACGGAAATGGTAAGAGAGTGTGCTTACATTACGAGCATATGTTTTTAATACTCACTAGCTTCTTGAAGCTGACGGCGTTGATACGCCCTAGACATTCGTGTCTAGGTTTTCAGGTTATGACCAGGCAGGATAGTATGATTATGTGAATTGAATACAAGCCCTTGAGGAGAAGAATTTGTTATTTCTGCTTTACGTTATAAACTGAACTTGTAATAAGGGTTAATGTAATAGAGATTATTATTTTGTTGCAAGACGGGTTGTGCCTTTAGATGACTACGTGCTGTAATAAGCATTATGTTGCAAAATTTTTATAAGCCTTGATTGTTCTTACTCTAATTTATATTTTATTGATGTTCAACGTTTGGGATGGAATTGATCCTTCAAACTATGGCGATCTGCAGGTCCCTAAAGAAAATTAAATGCTTTCCCTATTTATGCTACGTCAGGGCGTGACAGTCCAAACACACATGGATATATGTGTGGGCTGTACCATGGAGGGTGGTCAAGTGGTGAAGCTAGAAAATTGAATAATGAATCGTTCATAAAAAGTAAGTCGACCATGAGTAGGGTGACCTTAGTAGTGAACCTAGGGCAAGAAAAAAATGACAGCAATTATAGAGTGTTATGTCCGAACCCAAAAGCTGGCTCAAGCTCTAAGTCGAATTCAAAATCAAGCCAAGCCATTAAGCCGAGAATCTTCACCAATCTTGGCTTGCCATTATCTATAGCCCTTGGTCACCTCATCAAGAGTGATCACCTCAATCCCCTGGACCCAAGGCCACTACCAAATCCCTTACCCCACAAATGTGACCTATCCTTGTACTGCACCTACCATCAGACTGGTCATAAGACTGATTCTTGCATGACGCTGCACTATGACATTGAAGACCTCATCACTCCTTAGATAAATGCTCGAATAACCTTTTGCCAGACCATAATTCTCCTAACACTCAATTCAAGCCCTTATTATATCACCGCATCGGATCTTATAGGAAGACAAAATGGTGGTTTGAATCTGATTTAAATGACAAATATGAAGGAAAAAGGAGTGTATGGAGATTGACCAGAGTGCAGAGCCAAATGATTCAAAGAAGAGGCATTCAACCAAAAATTGAGCCATAAGGGTGAATGATGTTCCTACGAACATGCTAAAGGGGAGTGACGAACCTGATAAAGATTCAGAAGATGCTAGTGAGGTGATTGTGTTTAGAAATATTGTTGTTGAAGCGAATGTGGATTCTCTCAGGGACTCAATAAATTTAAGATTATTTGTGACACTCCAGTTGAGACCAAATCTAGTCTAGTATGGTCCATGATCAATTCACGTCGAGTAGGATTCAAGTGTCAAGTCCAGTTAAGTCTTTGAGTCAATCGGTTATCGAGTTTATTTTTCAAGTCTTTTTTTATAGAGTCAAGTAATGTAACCCTCTTTCTCTACTAGTTGAATAAAATCTCATTTTTCTTGATTCAGCGTGCTAAGTCGTGAATGAATGGATCATTAAAACAAAAATAAATCACTTTTCAAATGATGATAGAAAATATTTTGTTGATAAGTCTTTGCATTAAAAATGGATCCCCAAAGAACAAAGCAAATTTTGTGCCAAATCCACTGAAGAGTAGAGAATTGATTAGCTTTACTTTAAGAATTTAAAGATGCACTCGCTCATCTTGGAAAGATAAACTTGAAGCTTGCAGACCATCTCCTTTTTCCTCAAGCACCGAGCCTAAAAAATGAGCTCACAGTCCAATGCTATAAACTTTGTCCTTGATGGTAGCCAAACATTTTAAATGAACTTCTTCTTCCAAAAAACAAAGAGAGAATAGAAAAAGTAAAAGAAAAAGAAAAAGAAGCTCGCTAGGATGAAAACCTGAAAATGCGCCTAGGCAAAAGTTAGAGCAAAAATTAGATGCGTGTTGATTTCAAAATTCAAATCCTAGCCAGTCAAAATCATGAAGAAAATCAGAGGTAGTGAGATAAAGAAAAGAAAGGAAAGAGATAAGAAAAAAATTAATTGAGAATTCTTGAGCATTTTAAAGTACATCATTGGCACATGAATCATCTCAAGGCTTCGAGTTGTTCTAAATGAAGAAAAAAATATTGAAAATGAAAATAAAGATTTGAAAGTATCATTTAGTCTCAAAATTTTGTGGAAGGCTCAATGGCTAAGTGGGCCTCAAACGATGCAGAGATATCTTTGAGAAAGATAAAGAGTGATTTGGAGGGCTGATATTGCTTTGTGAGTATGATAGAGCATGATTAAAACATGATGTGTTATGAGAGTTGTAAAGATTGGCTGGCTAGTGAAAATGTGAAAAGAATCAACTGCCACAAACAAAAAAGAAAAGAAAAGAAAAATGAAGAAAAGAAAATAAAAGGGAGAAGTAGTTCATATTCTCATCATCCTGTTTAAAGGCAACCACGCGACCCATTTCAGAAAGAACACTCAGTAGACCTAAATGAAAACATGGCTCAAAAAGCCCACCAATTCTTGAAGCCTTATTCTTTTAAGACCTCCAGAATATTTGAACTACACTTGATCTGATTCCTGCTAAGGGATACGTAGGCAACCTGCTTGGTTCGGTCATCACCCCACCATCTTATGATATCTTTCTTTTAGGCCTTGTCCGAACTACTTTGGGCCTGATTCTTATTCAGGGATAAGTAGGCGAACCTCCCAAGGTTCTCGGTCCATGACCATTCCTAAAACCGAAAGCATCACCCTTTGCACCTTTGGTTTTCCTTCCTTCAGACTAGGGGTAAACTTGTGTTTGCCTAGAGCCACATATGTATTGCCGAACCAGGGGCAAGCAAAGTTTGCCCATCAGCATTGGGACGTCCTACTTCAGCCTACCACATTCATGATGAATACCTCTAGACTGGGAGTAAGTGCATTGTAGGCATCCTGTACCATCATGTTCCCAAAAACCTTGGGATGAGCCTATTTGCCTTAAGACTAGGGAGAAACTTCGTTTGCTAAAAGCCCCATTTTACCCTAAAAACATGCACCATAGTCTCTTTCAAACCAGGGGTAAACTTTGTTTGCCAAAAGCCCTCTATGCCATGGGCAAGTCCTCAAGTCACAGTATGTTTCGAAGGTTTTGAAATGGAATGTCTTCTAGTCTCTAAGCTAAAGCACTAATTTGGAACACACTCTAGATGGGCAAAGAATCAACTAAATTAAAAGGGGAGAAATTATCAAAGTTTAGATTTATTAGCAAAGCACTAACATTGTAAGATGATGAATAAAGGAAAGATGAGATGATACATTATTTATAATAAAAGCACATTGATTCATAATAATACAGAATTTGAATCAGTCATCTTGTGTAATTGCTTTGTCAAGTCTGTCCTCCTTTGATGGGTCAATAATGGTCTCAAATGTGTGGGTTTAAGATGATGAATAAAATTTTGAAAAGTCTCCATGAGTATCCCAAGAGCAATACGAGTAGATATTTCAAACACTATCACAACATAATGTTAAAGTGGTAATATAAAGAAGAGTCCAAGACTAGGGGCAAAGGTGACTTTCCTCTTTTGATAGAATTGATGTGTTTCTTCCAAGGGTCCGCGAATGCAGAAAATCATTATGGTGGCACAACTCCCTTTGTAAGCCCACTTCCTTGACCAATCCCGACTCCGTTGATTAAGTCCAAAGTGACTCTTCTTGAGTCCGAAGATACTCCGTATATTGAAAATTTGTTCTTAGAGTCCGAAGTGACACCTGAACTTCCGTTAGTCCTCAATGGCAATATCATTTGTGTTAGTCCTCAATGGAAACTTTGCATTAGTCCTCAATGGCAGCTTCCATCAATCAGCGTTAGTCCTCAATGGTAGCTTTCGTCTCTAAGCATTAGCCCTCAATGGCAGCTTCTCTACACATGCGTCAGTCCTCAATGGCAGCTTCCTTCAATATGTTGGTCCTCTATGGCGATCCATATTAGTCCTCAATTGCAAATTGTTATTCTTTATTTATTATTAGTTTTTTAATCCTCGATGGCATTTGTATTAGTCCTCAATGGTAACATCGCATTCGCATTAGTCCTCAATGATTCTTTCAGTCTCGTTCAAACTCTCAGATTGTGGATATCACAGGCTAACCATGCTTTTTAAAACTTTTTAAAATTCAAATACGAGTTGCCACTTAATTTTTAAAAGGAAAATTAAGAAACCATTTTTTAAAAGAAAACTGATCTATTGGAAACCAGAGATTTCTAGGTCCGATGATTATGGAATGAGAGGGGAAGGAGTTCGGCAGACTAAAACACCCCTCTCATCCTATCTCGTGATAGGCCTTTACTCAACATCATTTTAATCAAATTGCTAATCTAAGTGTGTCCTCAACTAATACATAGATATAGATGTACATTACAAAAGCATGTTGAAAGGGTGTAAAATTGCTAACGACAAAAGGCATACAAAACCAATCAGATTCATCTAGCAAACAAATGATATGCAATAGAGACAAGAGAACTTACCCGGGATCCGGCTGCGAAAGGAAACGTGCAATGCATACAAAAAATAGAGAATCCTTAACAAATGTCTCTAGTTCACATATACACATAAGGCAAATCCTAACTTTAAGGTGTTGCACATTAAGTCGAAAATTAATAAAATCAAGAAATAAATAAACTAGAGAAAAGTTGGGAAATCATACCTCAATAGCGCTACAAAACAAAGAGTTAGTCAAGCTTTAAACAAGATATAATATCAAGTATTAAATATCAAACCCGAAACTTCTAGCTTAAATCTATCAAGTATGGAGAGAGTTGACACGATCATGAATTCCTTCTAACTAGTTGGAAATACAACATCTCTATAGATATCCAAGTCTCAACTAGAGCCAATGTAATGTCCATATAGAGATGATATAATTCCAACATGATCACAAGGAACCCATTGCTATGTTCATGAACTGCTTATGGCTTAACACAATACAAGATGATGTCCTAATTGCTAGAATCTATGAATGTGTGATGAATGCATGAATATGAACATGAATAAGCTATGAATTATTCATTTATTTGGGTCATCTAACCTTTGGATTTAAGTTCAACTGATCACAATCAAAACATGTTTCAAACCTTAGGTCATGGAAAAATTATTTGGGCCATTATTTGCAAAAGTTTATTAAATCTATCACAGAATTCTAAAAATTACAAAGAGCAGACCAGACTTTCAAAAATAGGAAAAGCATACTTTCTATGGTTTGATCTTAATACTCTTTGGACACAAGGAACCTCTATGAGTCTAGTTTCTAACCTAAAAAGAAAATCAAAGATCAAACGATTCAATCTCTTGGAATTAGATCAAAACCAGACATCACTCAGAATTTAACACCTCTCTGTCTATAGATTTTGTATGATTTTTTTAAAATAGTAAACGAATCTGAATTGCTCCAATCTTTTTAGGGGATCTCACTAACACATTTACTTTATAGAAAAAATTATTTAAAGTAAAAAATGTTTGATTAAGGTTCTGATATATTCAAATCAAAACTAACTTACTATTTTAAAATTTTGGACAGAGAGTAACTAGTTCACAAACCTAAGATCAAATCATGTTAACTATGAAATCTCATCAAAACAAAAATTACAGTGGTAGATATTGTGTTATGAACACATTCCAATTGGTCTCATTCAGAGGTGTAAATGAGCTGAGCCGCTCAACAAGGGCTCGAAGCTAGGCTCGCTCATTTGAGCTCATGAACACGGTCGATTCAGGCTCGTGAAAAAGCTCGTTAATAAGTTTGATAGAAAGCTTGTATAGTGGCTTATATATATATATATATTATGAAACTATATAATTTTAGAGAAAATATGACATATCTCATAAATGTGCTTGATAAAGGATTATTTTATTAGTAAACTATATAGTTTCAAAGGGTGCACGAAAAAGCTCGTTAAAAAGTTCGTGAGAAAGCTCGCAAGCACTTGAAAAGCTCGGCTCGTTTGAGCTCATAAGCAAGTTCACGAGCTCATGAGAAAGGTCGCGAACAGGCTTGGCTCGGCTCGTATACACCCCTACTCTCATTCAATTCCAATGTACCATGATTTCATTAAAAATCCTTGATCATTGCTGGTTATTGGATTCACTACACCAATGTTGACATCTAAGCCATTGGAGTTGGCTCTTCTTAAGCCTTAATTCCCCTTTCAAGTTGATTATCCTTGAGGGCCATAGATTCACTTTATTCAATTCTCCTTCCAAGTTAAATGATCCTTGGAGATTAATTATGAACAATCCATATGAACCTCAATGGAATATGAAGAGTATTCCGTGTATTCCGTGAGACTTCAAAGTAGAGGACCCAAGTCATGAACCAAGGCTTGGATCCACTAATTATGTATGGATATAACTATGATCAACCTTAATTCCCATTTAAATCATAAGTTTATAGAGAATTTAAAGCATCAAACTCAAGGGAATCAAATGAGATATTGAAAATCTTATGAATCCCAAGAGAGGAATATAAACAAAAGGAGATGAAATCAAAATTCAATTGATGTTCTAAGTTAGACTTCACTTTTAGAACTTATTTGCTCTTAAACCCAAAACTATTTAGATCCAAATCAATGAAAAACAAAAATGAAATTCAATCACAATTCTAGTTGTATGTGATGAAATGAGGTAGGAAGAGACTTTTTTAAAATGTGTAGAAGATCCTAAGGAGCTCTATGAATTGTGATTGAACTTGAACTATGAACTAATTAAGATTAGAGGCTACCTCCAATTATTTTTTAACTTCTTTGTGGTTTGAAGGCTTTCAAAGGGACTCCAAGCTCTTCTTCCAACTCTTACAATAGTTTTTTTCTTAATTCTCTCCAAGATTCTCTCAATGGTATTTTGATTATCTCAAGAAGTTGTTCATCAATCTCCAAGAAATTTGTTCAAGATCCCCTCCCTTGTAATGGGATATTCATCCCATTATATAGGCAAATTTTAAGAAAAGCACTTTTGAGGGTACAATGCATACTATTTTAAAGCAGACTGTTGAAAAATGCGGCACCTGGTGGAGTTATTCGCAGCACTCAATACATGACAGAACGGCAGTTAACAATTACCGGTACGGCACTCAATGAGTGTCGGAATGGCATTCAGGGAGTTCTGTAGACAACTCGTGGACTGCCGTCTTTTTCTGCTCCTCATTTTGTTCTATTTTCAATTTCTTTTTCTTTTTATTATTCTTTTTCTCTCTTTTTTGCTTTTAAAACTTCTTCTATTGTCGTGGCATTTGGCGAGTTGTCCGCGGTGCTCAGTGATTGCTGATACGGCTATTAGTGAATACCGGTGCGGTACCACATGACTGTCGCAGGCTTTGTCGCGTGCCATTTTCTTTCCTTTCTCATGTTCCCCCTTTTTCTTTCCTTTTTCTTTCATTCTTAATTACTTTTCTTTTGGAAATTGAAATTAAAGAGCCTTTCGAAGAGCTTGAATCACCTTCGAAACCCCAAAATTCGTTGGACACTAACATCATCAGTTTTGGAGGTGATAATCCCCTAAATTTGACAGTTGGTCAAAATCGGGGTGTCTACACTTGTCGAATTGCTTTTGGAGTTCCAGCCATGAGCCTATGGAATTCAAAGGAAGTAGGGGTCTAAGCCAAAATCAAAAATCGAACCGACTGACCAAATCGAACCGAATGGTCGATTTTCAAAAAATAGCCTAAGCTAAAAAATCAAACTGACTGCCCAAAACTGACCAAAAACCGAAAAAACTGACCGAACCGACCACTTTGCTCGATTTTCAAAACACCAAAAAACGGATAAAAATTGACCGAACCAACCGATTTACACCCCTAAGAGGAAGGTTCATGAACCAATCTTTGGCCCTATCCTTAAGTGAGAAAGTGAACAACTTGAGCCTTATTAGCTCGAGCATGCATCTTTGTTGTTCAAACATACCACAGATATCCTCATACTCCCTAATATGCTTATAGGGGTCCCCACTTTCTTGTCCATGGAAGTTGGGCAAGAGATTGATCGTTCCCAATTTAAAACAGAACACTCTCGCATTGTACATGAATGCTATACAAGATGGGGAAGACACCGTCTTAGGTTGAAGGTAATCCCCAATTGTTCTCCCAAAATTTTGATCAATAGAAGGAGGAGGAGGAGGAGGAAGAGGAGGAGGTGGAGGCGGATAATGTTGTTGGAAAGGTGGTGGTGGATGCGGCAGGAACACCAGATGCATGTGAGGAGGTGCGGGGTTATGTTGACCGCATTGCTTCCAATGGAATCAATTGATCCATGGGATTAACACATTTCGTAGCATAAGTTGTGGTCCGAAAAAGTGTTAAATTCCTATTCTTGGTGGCCATATATGGAAGAGTTTTGCATAAATGAAAGATATGGAGGTAGATGGTGACTGCTAAAAAGATCCACTACTACTACTACTACTACTACTACTACTACTACTACTACTAGAGCTAGCATTAGTATTGGATGTAAAGGGATTAGTCATACCTGCATTGCTCGGATTTGACATTGTAGAGGCTTATCGATTCTCAAATAAAGGTTACTCCTTCAAAGACAACCAATTAGAAAGAAAACAAAATTAAAAAGGAAAAGCACGGTAATTTGAAACTAATCGACCGAAGGTTGTTGCCAATGGCCAATCCCCGGCAACGGCGCCATTTTGATTACGTGACAATCAAGCTCTTTGTTAACCCTATAAAAATGTAGTATATTGGATCGAAGTAGGATCTCGAGTCCACAGGGATTGGAAAGCAACAACAATAATGGAATTTTATATCATGCCCTGACGTTGCATGAATAGGGAAAGCATTCAATTTTCTTTACGGACCCTTAGGTCGCAATAGTTTGAAGGATCGATTCCATCCTAAACGTCAACACATATAATAAATTAAATCAGAGTAAAAGCAATCAAGACTTAAAATTTTTTTGAAACATAATAATTATTACAGCACGTAGGAATCATAAGGCACAACCCGCCTTGCAACAATATTAATATCTATTACATGATTCCTTATTACTAGTTCAATTAAGTAAATAAGTAGTAATATCCAATTTCTCTTCACAGGTAGTTGTTCTCAATTGGCATAGTCTTATTGTCCATCTTGATCATAACCTGAAAAGCCTAGACATAAATAACTAGGGCATATCAACGCCGTCAGCTTCAAGAAGCTGGTGAGTATTGAAAACATGTACTTGTAATGTAAAACATGTTTGCTTACCATTTTCGATTCACGGGTTCATTATTCAACATGCTAGAAATACAAGATTGAATTCATATTTAAAAGAAACAAGAGATCAACATTATAACATTCAATTAATATAACATGTGACCGTGCATGAAACAATGCAGCCCATCCATCTCACTGACTCTTTTACCTTGACTACAAAACCCAACACAAACGGTTCCCCTGAACCACCAGCCCACGGCTGTTAGGTTTAGAATGTCTGTCGATATGCCTACCGTATCCGAATCGGCCTGGGCATACTTAGACATTCAAGGTTACAATAACTTGATCGGTCTACCGTATTTGAATCGGCCTAGACACGATCGGAATAGCTTGCTGTATCCGAGTTGACCTGGGATCGATCCCTTTTAATTAACCTGCCGTATCCAAATCGACATGGGATAATCAAGGCTGCAACACATCGCTAATTAGCCTACCGTATCAGAATCGACCTGGGCTCAATCCTTCTCAATTAACCTGTCGTATTCGAATTGACCTCGGATAATTGGGATCATAACTCACACAACACATTCTCAACTCACCATCACACACCATGCATGTCAACTCGACTCAAACATATATGTCACATGACTTATGCGAGAAAACGTGATTAAAAAAAAAGAACGTATGAGAAATCAAGTCTTTTTAACTTAATCTTTTAGGAATAGATTCCGAAATAACATATTTCCCAAATAGTGTCTTAAGAATCTTAAAACATTATCCAAATAGTTCTTTATATGAAAATAGATAGACAACAAAAAAAGACCTAATCGCGTGAGCGGATCGCTCGTGCGGGTCGTGCTCGTGATATGCTTATTTTTTGATTTTCTTTTAAATTTCCAGAATAATCAAAATTACACAGGTCGTGCGAGCGAGTCTCGCTCACGCGGGTCGCGCGCGCAAGTCTTGACAGAGACTTCATCTTTTTAGTTTTTCTCCCCTGTTTTAGTTTTTATGACCTGTTTTGACCCATTTTGAAATTTGAATGTAAACATGACATGTAATATATGATTCTCTTCGTTTTTCTGCAAAGATTACGAATCTAAGATCGAATTAATGTGAATCAAAACGTAGCTCTTGGATTTTACGAAAAACCAAGAGGTGACAAAACTTTAATCTTAATATACTTTCTAATATGAATGAGTTAAGCTCGAATACTTTAACTATGGCTTCTAGGGACTGTAATATTTCATAATCATTTTACAAAACTCATTATGGTTAAGTTTGGAAAAATCAAGTTTTCAGGCCATGAATTCCATGAATGAAATCAACAATGGCAATTCCAAATTAAGCTATACCAACAGTATAACAAAACATAATCTACATTCAAAGTGAGTTTAAAATACTCACTGTGTTTGTGATTGAGGTATAGTTGAGAAAGAAATCAAAATAAGCAAACTCAATGAAGCAAACTCAATCTAGAAATATTTCTGTAAATTCTCCTCTATATAACTCTCTTTCGCTCTGTGTTTTAGTTTTGCAAGAGTGCAGATTGTGTGATCAAGTGTGTGTATATATATATAGAAAATCTAATTGTACTACTTGGAGCCCAAGCTCCTTAAACCACACTCTACAAATTGATTTATTTTGTAAATTTTCTAATTGCACAATATAAACAGCAGATATACATATGTATATGATCTGCAAAACATGTAGTAGGGGTCAATTAGGTTCATATGGGGCAAATTGAAGTTGTTTGGCAAAATCAACTTTTGGCACTAACACTACACACACAAAGTAGACATTGCCAAACAAGTCATAACCAAGTTGTCTAGGAATCTCCTAGGGTGTTTGGGAAAACAACTTATGGCACTACAATATACACATACACAAATGGCATTCCCAAATAGACCTAATCCAATCATTGCTTGTATTAAATGAACGTAAAGCATATGTCATGTCCTGATTGACGGGGAATCCCAATATGTGGGAGTCCATCGCGGTGCGGACAATTTTTGTTTATAAACTGGTATTTTTGCGGCGCAGTGATCACCACAAAAATACAGAAAATTTATATTAAAGTAGGAAATAATTTTCTGGTTGTATAAAAGATGTAGTTTGAGTCAAAAGTCAATATTTTCACCGTTTGAATACAGTTTTGAAATCTAACACATGTATTCTTGAAATTTATAAGAATTACAGTTTGACCCCAAATAAAGAATTTCTATTAAAGTAATTTAAATAAGTAATATTAATCATAATATGGAATTACATTTAGTAAATGAACGAAAATACAGGTTGTTATAGTTTAGGAACCAATTACAATGCAATGAGAATACAGAAAACTAAGAATGAAAACTATGATTTTTCGTCTTTGGTGAGATTCACTTTGCACAAATTATACTACAATGACAATTTCTAAAATGAGAAGTGAGCTTTAGTCAAAGCTAAGTTTGAAAACAAGGGGTTTGTTTTAAATGAAAAGATATAGGTTGGGGAGCATTCCCCCACCTTGGACCAAACAACACATTGATTCAATGTTTGTAGCATTTTCTAGGGTAGAGAATTTCATTGAGGCAAACTATCAAACATGTGATTGTCAACCTACAATGTTTGATAGAAACTTCTATGAAATACACTTTTCTGAATTTTCGATCCAAAGTTCTGCCACATCTCTGCGTGCGTCGCATTCACATTCCATTCAAAAGTCCCTCTGTCATGAGGTGGGGTTTGAAATCAAATATTGAACGACTTATGGTGCTTGACATCATAAGTGTAGTCCTCGAAATTCAAACCCTACACCTATGAACTCTAAAAATGTTACAAAGCATATAAATCTTACATTAGAGCTCAAGTGGGTCCAATGGTGGGTTTATGATCCCCAACCTACATGATCTAGCTACCCATGGATACAAAAGCATAAATATAAAAGAGAGGGAAAGAAAAATTATACCAATACAAGGAAACCATCATAAATGCAAGAAGAACTTCAATTATCCAATCCAATCCAAACTTGGAAGTATTCAATACAAGATCATTCCTCTCTCTCTAGAACTTAAATGTAAGTTGATGGTGGTAGATGGAGAGTAAATGTTAGGTAGAAGAATACCTATGTAGGAGAGAGGAGAGATACAACTCCAAAACTAAATAAAAAATAAAATCTAACCCTAATACAAAATCATTTGTAACTATTTATACACCAAACACAAAATGGCAAACTTATAATTAAAAGTAGGAGCCTTCAATAGCAGGGGCGGATTGATCCCATGCAATTAGGTGTATCTATCTGTTAATCATATATGCGAGCAGAATCTTCATCCAGAGTCGCTGATCGATCCGCGTGTAAAAGCCGGATCGATCCGACTTTCCAAGAAACCGTCTCCAGGTCCTAGGGAAGAAGCATATCAATCCGACCTTTCTGCTTGGACTGATCCGGCCTGGCAGAGTTTTGATCTTTGCTTCATTTTGAGATCTGAACCAAAGTTCTTTGTTCCAATCTTCTACCAAGCTCCAAAACATCTACAACAAAGAGGCTTTTATTAGTAAAACAACAATAACAAAGAGGATTAACAAGAGTATAATTTATCCATTAAATCTCTTGGATTAGGTGATACGCTATGTCCAATAGTAGCAAATCATGAGAACATGAATGCAATATTGAACGCTAATAACCTTTTATGCCTGCACATTCCCCGTCCACCCTACCCTATTCCTGATATTGCAGGTTAGTTATGATGAAGGCTATTACCAAGAAGGTGGTTACGCAGAGAGTGGCCTCACTAAGGAAGGATATGCTAGAGAGGACTACTATGCTGACGACTACATTTACGCCAGCTAAAGATTAAAATAGATTAGAGTTTCTATTGTTGCTCATCAACTTTATTTATTATGTTTTGTAAGCGGGCATATGTTGCCCCAAGACCTTAGTTATTTCGATTTTCGAATCTCGTTGTAAAAATTATGTATCCTTATGTTTTTATTATGATCAGTTTGGTTTCCATTACCGTTCTCTTTGTTTATCATTGGTTAGAGCTATGTGGTGTAGACTATTCAATGATTTCACCAGTCATAGCCTACGGACCCAAAAAGAAAATTTTATTTTCTCTATTTTTGCTGCTTTGGGGCGTGATACAATACATAGCATTAAACATGATATATTAACATATTAGATTATTCAATCCCATAATTTTAGGTAACTATTTTTTGATTATTAAATCCCATAATCCCATAATCATAGTCATGAAATTTAATAATGGTACAATTCTGAGTAGTGTTATTGTTGATGCATTTTTTTTTCTATGAGTAGTGTTGGGGTTTGTGTATCACATTCAATGTTATAACATGCATTTGTTAGATAACCCACGATTTTTCCTTCTTTTTTGTTTTGAGCTTCATAGTAATTTTTAGTCACCATTTACAAGTTTGTTTGTTTTATTTATTTATTTATTATTATTATTATTGTTTTTTTTTTTTTTGCAGTAGTGACTAGCTACAGTATCAATGTAGAATTTCACACTACCTTTGTCCTCTTTTTTTCCCCGCATTATCAGTGTGAAATTTTTACTACAATTCAAAAGCCTGCTCACATTCATAACATAAGGAGAAACATAGCCTATGCATTATTGCCACTCACCAAGCAGATCTATTTTACAACATTCAAAATGTTTAATTACTTACACAAAAACAATCTCCCAAACCAATACTTAGACAGAAGCATACATTTTTACACTGCATGTAAAGTATACATTTTTACACTGCATTTATTTTAGTGTGAATTTTTGTCTGCATTTTTTGGAACCCTATTCACAATTATAGCACAAGCACCAAAAACAAAGCCTGTTCCGATATACTAAGGAAACTAGTCTTTACAGCAACCAGAACCTGCTCAGTTATCCAATATCAATTGCAGTGTAAAATTGTAAACTGAATAGAAAGTGTGTAATTTTACACTGCAGTTATTTTAGTTAGAATTTGCTTTGCATTCTCAGAACCCTGTTGACAATTACAACACAAGGACCAAAAATAGAACCTGTTCAGATATACTAATGAAACTAGTCTTTATACCAACCAGTACCTATTTCATATATCCAGTATCCTGTAGTTTTCTTTAGTGTAAATTTTTGCACTACATTTTAGTTAGTGGGTTTTTCCCCCAACATATTCAGAATCGTGTCCACAATTATAGCGTAAGGGCCAAAAATAAAATTTGTTAAGATATACTAAGGAAACTAGTCCTTATACCAGCCATAACCAATTTTTAGATTCATAAACTCCAACATGCTTAGTTATAGAATTCCAATACCCCAAAACAAGATATAGAAGAGAAGCAAAAGTATATTCATTAAGAATCACGAAATCAACTAGTAAAGAGTATAGAATAAACGCGGAGGGTTATGTATATCCAAAAAACATATACAGTTGGGTTCACTAGTACTCAAAAAAGTACATATAACCAAGAAGTAGCTTAGCTATTCATTATTTTTCAAGTATCAGTATGCTACTATGAAGCACTCGCTTGTTGTAGGGCTCAATACCCATCTAGTGTCAAAGACCTCCCTTGTATGTTCGGCAAATCTTGGATTAAGTATGCACTACCTTGGATCCCATTGCAATCCGGTGTGACATGTGAGTTATGGAATACTTGTGTCATCACATGACACACTACGACACCACAGTCTAACGAGCTAGCTTCCTGTTGTGGTGACTCCATCACATTCTTGACCCGATATCTAAATATTGTGTTAATGCATCCGGACGACCCTCATGTACACATTTTTTGACGTAAATTTCAATGTATCTTTTCTATTAAAGAATGGGAAAGATATCAGTGTGCAAAATTTATCACCAATGTGGATATGTTAATATGTAAGTAGGAAAGTGATATATTACACACAATGTAGATTTGCTATGGCATTTGTAAAATATAGTGACCTAGAGAAAAATTAATCACTTAAATTTTTATCTCTAATACAACTCTTGTGGTCAAACGAGAGAGAATCAATATCGAATGAGAAAAATCAAACTATGATATAGCTTTTTATCACAAATTTTGGATTTTTATAGTCCTAAATTTTACAACTCATGTGGTTTTGGTATGCCACATGTACAGTTGCGATAATGAAAAAAAAGTGAAAAAACTTCACCAAGATGTATTGAAAACAGCTGAATCATCTACAATTCATTTTTAGAGAATAACATGTGAATCCAAATGCCATTCCCCCCACCCTTTTTAAATTTTTTATTTTCTGTAAATCATCTCAATCTAAAAACCATGCAACAACTCGAATGTCAAACAGAAGTAGATGTAATGGGAAAAAATGGTACAGAGGATCAAATGAACCAAAACCACTATATTTTCCTAATTTTTAAAAGTAAATAAACTTTTACCTAATGTTTGAATGCACGATCAAACAAATCGAAGAACGCAAAGCGAGAAAACCCATTTTACGATCAAACAATTCTGAACAAAAAATCGATTTTTACTACCCTTTTCTGAGCCAATCGTTGTCACAAACCAAAAATCACGAACAAAACAAACACTTGAAATTTTTTGGTGTCTAGATGATGTATTGTTGTTACCTTTGCGACCCATTCCTCGATTTTGCTAGAATTCTCAGTCTACCTCGACGTCAGAAGAGTTGTTCAATTTCTTCAGAGCAAAAGCTTGTTTCTATCTTTGAAAACCCTCGTTTTTTTTTATTATAAACACACGAATTGAAGACCCAAATCAAACGTCTTGTGCGATTTGAATTTGAAATTGCTATAATGGTGGAGAGATTTGAGCTGATTTTGTGTGAAATCTTAGCCGCAGTGATGAGTTTCCATTTTTGGCGTGAAGCTCCTCATTTAGCGCGAGACAAAGTTTGAGGGGTACTTTGGACTTATATGTATTTGTGGACCTTTCACTAAATTTTTTGTGATTGGGTCCATTATAAATAAAGTGGGTCTAATAGTACTTAATACTACTACTTATCCCAAAGAAAAATAAAAAATGCAAATTTTAAAGCTCTAAAATATTTGAAATTCAGAATTAGCTATTTTAAAATTCCAAAATTTCAAAATTTGATTCAAAATTAGCTTTTTTTGTTTTGTAAACTTTTCAACTTTTATTTAAAGCTTTTTTTTTGAAAACCTCATTTTCGATCCATTACATCTGAAAATCAACCCTACCTCAAACCATCAAAGTTTGTTATACCATATATGCTATGATAAGCTAGAATGCAACATGGAGTGTATCCTACCATGGTTGTATCGTTTTTTTAATTTTCTTTTGTTAATGTCTCATTCTTTTTTGTATTTTAATAAATAATCGTAGTAAATACTACGGAGTAAGAAATAGTACTATAAAGCTGACATTGGATTATTCATTATTCTATCACCAATTCACCCCCCGACCCCCACCAGTCGCTTTTATTCCTCGCTTTCATAGCTTTTCTCGCCGAAAAAATCCAACACTTCGTCCCCATTATAGAATCCAAACCATCTGACTTCGGGTTTTCTCTCTCTCTCTCTCTCTCTCTCTCTCTCTCTCTACCTTCCAGAATAAAAAATCTCCCTTTCTTTATCTTCTCTCTGCACTTCTTACCTCCAGGTATTTTTTTTTTGTTTAATCCTCAAATTCCATTGACTGGTTCATGTTTGAAATTTTGCTTGTAATGGTCTTCAAAAGGGTCCGATCACTGTGAAATCTAATAATCTGAAATGTGTCATTTGAATTTATTCTTGGAAATGTTAGATTTTTATTTATTGGAAGTGGGATTTCATTTTCAAGTCTGATTCTGAAAATCTGAAATGGGTTTTTGCTCGAATTTTTGATGGTTGTGTTTGTTTGCAATCTTTTAATCACCGTTCTTACTGAGTTTTCTCAATTTGGTTATGATAGATGTATACGCATGTATTTCTTACTTGACGTTAAAGGAAAGAACCCCGTTCTTGATTTTGAAGGGACCTCAAAACATTGCTCAATTTCCTAGGAAAATTAGGAATAAATTTTTTTTTGGACATGGGTTTTCCTGCAAAAATTGTCCTTGATGGTTTTCTGATGAAATGATCTGTGGGGTTTGATTGATTTGAAGTTGATTGAACCTTGTTTACAATATCAGTTACTAATTTTGAATTTTAGCAGTAATGTTTCTGAATTTGCTTTGAGGATGGCACTCTCTGCTCTATTTGATGTCCCTCATTGTTGAATTGCTATTCTTATTTCAGGTGGAACCTAATTGTAAAAGGGGATAGGGGTTTTTCTCTCTAGAAAAGAGAGGGTACTGGTTTGCAGAGTCACTGTAACATCTGCAAGCTTAGGGTCCTCTCTCACTTCCTTCTTTATCCTCTTACTCTTATTGATTCAAAACTTACTGTACTGATTCATATGACTATAATGCTCGCGCGTTGTCAATGGGATTGAAGTAATAAGCCAGACGGGTGGAGGATTTAGTTTTCGAAATTGGTTGAAGTTGGCGTCATGGGTGCTGTTTGTTGCTGTTTGCGAGACGATTGCGATGATCTTGTTAATCCAAACAGTTCCATTTATAGGAACTGTATATGCCTTCGTTGTTTTCTTCAAAACTTCTTACACATGGTATGTCTCAGATGTTTATTTTTTGGGGGGTGTGGGGGCTTCAATTTTCAAGTTTCATTCTTTTTTAAGTATGACTATGTCGAACTACGTGTTTCAAGTATATATATTGCTCGATTTGTGGTATCCACATAAAAAAGTAGTACTTCTTTTTAAGTCCTATCCCATCCATCCTACCTACATTGTATTTTTAAGATTCTTCTATGTTCTTAATTCTTATAGATGTTGGATACTGATACATGTAGAGTCTATAGTGTTGGTTTAAGTTTTCAAAAAAAAAAAAGAATTCGAACTTTTGAAACTGTGATTGTATCTTAAGAGAAAAGGGAGAAAAATGACTCACAAAATTCAATTTTTTAAATTTTTTTGTCAGTATACATTCCCGTTTTCCTCACTATTTTCCGTATTAAATGAACAAATAAAGTGTTTCCTTTCCTTTCCCACACTAATTTCATGAACCAACAGAGCCTTTAGCGTCTGTTCATCTTACTTTTAAGGTCAAACATGTTTTAGTCTTCGTGTTCTATTGAAAATTGTATTTCAACTTGAAGCATCAATAAAAACTAGAGAGATGTATTCATTTGATGAGCAAGTCTATTCTCCATGAAATACAATTTAGAACTTGTGAGAAAATTTTGTATTTTTGGTGATCGCAAATCAAATTTATTGTCAAGTTTATTGAAATTTCTGAGAAAATTTTGTATTTTTGGTAATCACAAATCAAATTTATTGTCAAGTTTATTGAAATTTCTTCTTCTTCTTCTTCTTCTTCTTGATTCGGATTGGACTCGGCTGAAATTTCTTCTTCTTCCTCTCTCTCTCTCTCTCTCTCTCTCTCCTGGATAGTATAGTATGTGTCATTATTTCGAAGAGGGGAAGCACATTCCATTCCATCATCCATTCAAGGAACAGCATCTTTGACTTCTACATCGTCGCTTGACAATTCGTTATCTGATATGTACCGATCTCCTCCAAGGCCCCTGCCTTACGATGCTGATCCTAGATATATTCGCTTGCAACGTGATGGACTGGTTTCTAGACCTGAGAAAGGCTCAAGTCATTCGCACGAGGAATCTGAACTTCTGAGGAGTGATAGTGATGCAGATTCAGAAGTTTTGACTACAGGAGACAAATGGAATGGGTCTACGTGTCAACAAGAGGGAATAAAAGAATACAATTCTAAGTCTTCACTGCGGCTGTCATCAGCAAAAGTGACTTCTGGATATGCCCACATCTATTCTTCTTCGGACAATGAAGATGTCTGCCCAACATGCCTTGAAGGTAAATATATGATAAATCTAAGTGGGTTTAGAATTTGAAGTTGTGATGATATTTGTTATCATGTGAATGAGTTTTAGATGCGTTCTTGGAGTAGAATTATTTCTTAGGCTCTATTTGGTTGATGGATTTAGCGGGGCAAAATAAAAGTAAACACTATTGCTTTGCTTGGTTATTGGATTTCATGAGCGGTTTCATGATATGAAATCCCTCGTGAAATCCAAGAACCAAACAAAGCCTAAAGAAAACATTTTTCTTTGTTTTGTTAATAAGGAAAACAGTGAGAAAATTGAGAAGGAAAAGGAACTAGGTGAAAAGTGTGAGTTCTTGTGTGATGTGTGAGCAAACTGACTACGTGGCAAACTGGGACTTGTACGCATAACCAATTTGCTTTGGCAATAATGGTAGCATTTCTTTTTCTCACAATTTTCCTTGATAACAAACAAAGAAAAACATATTCATTTCTTTACCCTCACCGTCAACCAATCCTAACTTAGCAGCCATTTATTATGGATTTTTGTCAGTTATAATACATTGTCTCCTTCCTATTTTCATTATTTTGAGGATGTTCTTGTTCAATTTATACTTTTATGAAAAAGTAAATTCTCATAAAAACTACAGTTTAGTTTTGCATAGTTAAGATCGATACTGGGTGTGAATAATTTTCTTTGTTTGGGTGGCATTTGTAATGACAGTTGGTTGCATATTTTAAGGTCCCTGCAAGTTGTAAAATATTGTTGTTTTTTTTGTTGAAGTACTATGTTTCCACTCCCAATTAATGTATCAACATGCACAACTCCTAAGCCATTTGGGAATCAATTTGGGATATAAATTTGGAAAGCTTAGTAATATTCTCTAATTTTAGTTTTTCAAAATTCGTATAAAAGAAAGATTATTTGGGAACCAAATTTGACATTCAGATTTATAAAGCATAGCGTTGCTCGTACAAGAATGACCTGAGATTTAATTTTTGTTTTTTAATGTAGTTCATATGCTACGGTTTGATATTGTATAGTTGATACTAGATAGTTTTGTTCATGCATGCCCTAATTTTAACTTTTTGCACACTATCGTCTTTTACTTTCATGTTTCCACGCTTTGGAAACTGAGTTTTCATTATTGAGATTTTGGGTATGAATAATTTTCTTTGTTTAGATGGCATTCTGGAATGCCAATTGGTTGCACCATTTAAGGTCTCTCCCAGTTGTAAACTATTGTTGTTTTTGTGTTAAAATATTAATGACTTGAATCTACAATGTTAGGATCTGACCTAATACTTTCTATTTTGTATTTAGTACTTGTTCACAAATTACAACTTAATTTGAAAAAGTTTATTCGTTATCTCCAAGTGTGTATCAACCTAAAGTGAAGTATTTAAATAGTTAATTTGTAATATTTATGGTCGAAATAACAATTTTTAATCAAGAGTAAAGCGCTTAAAAAGAATGTTACGAAACGAATACCTTCTCTAACATCCATGTAGACTTTCATAAATAATACTAGCAACAAAACAAAACAAAAAAGTAAAACCTAAATCAAGGAGTTTATAAATAGAATAGAGGCTCTAGATAGGAGATCCCTTTCCTCGGATATACTCGGAAAAAACAAAATAAAATATTAGATTATGATCAATCACTATTTCCACTTCACACTAACATAAAGAGTTGTAGAAGTGTTTTCAGTTATTTAGAAATTATCATATTATAATTGAATGTTGTACCAATAAGCTACAATTTCAATCTTAAAATTTTATAACATTGCTAAAGTTTTTAGAAGACATTGTATATAGTATTGCAAAAATTAAAGAACAATTTAAGAAAGAATTGCAAAATATTGGACATGAGTTCCGATATTATTAAGTATAAGTTTTATTCAAAAATGGCATCGTCTGGTCATTTGTACCATAGAAAATCACATTTATAAACAAATAACTAAACTTTGAAGATACTTCAACATAAATTTTAATGTTATCATACTTTGTGACTTGATGGTTCATGATGAAAATTATATGAAGTTAGTGGATCATAAAAATCAATTTGTCACGCCCTAAATCCACGCATATGAATCTAGGTCATGTGGCACGCAACCGAGGCTCTTCCTACTTATTTAAAAGTTGTAGCAGCGGAAAAAGAACTCTAAAGATAACAATGCGTAATCGCTCCTTTGAAACAATACACATGAAGTTGTAAAAATCTGTATAAATTTGAAAACGTAATTATATTTTGAAACGAATGAATTTATATTCAAAGGAGTCCCAAAGGTGCCCTAAGAACCAATCAAAACATTTAAATAATTTCCGGAAGTGGTAGAAAAGAAAACACACTGGGGGCCATGTTCGACCGGTCGAATTATCCCTCAGCAATAATCCTTCACAGCAGAGGGCACTTCGACCGGTCGAGCTGTCCCCTTCGAACGGAGCTCGAACGGTCGAATGACCCACTGTCAGCATTCCATTTGTACTAGGATTTTGCCCAAGGTCAAGCGACCCTTGCGATCGTTAACTACCTTAATCATTAAACCAAAACATTAAGTCGATAAGTAAAACATTCAAAATGCGAACTCGAGGGTTCGGATTCATTATCACTTAGCCTACCCAATCCATGTTTTTCCAAGTTAATACAAAACGTAGTTTAGTTACTCGAAAGTAATTCCTTACAACGTTTGGAAATGAAATAAAACATATACAAGGCTATTATCCACTCTATTACAAAACTTCGAGCTGAAACGTGATGAGTGACCTTCTAGGTGAATTCCCAACATCTCGTGATCACCTCCCCGATTCCTTGCCAGCATTAACACCTGAAATGGTTATTTGAATAACCACACATATTTCGATTTGTTTAAGCTAATGCTTAGTGAATAAATCAAAGATGCACATGAATGATAAACATGCTCGCATTCACATCTCTACAATTCATACTACTCTCCGGAGTCTCACGTGTAAGGTCCGCACTCCTAGTCCGCGACTCCTTGCCAATAAGTCCATGCGATTAGGTAAGATCAACGTTTCTTTTCTTCAAACGTGTAACCTTATGCCTATAATGGCTCCACAACAATGGCTTGGTACACGCACTCCTTTGACCCAAATAGCAAGTAAACATGTTCAAATACATTTCACCATGCTTTCGATATAAGTCAAACATTTCACCGTACGATTGTACCTACTTATCAATATAATCGACCAATATTAACTAAACCACATATAGCTATGAATTGAAACATGATTTTCGTAAAAACATGAATACACGTCAATGAATCATTACAAAACACATAGTTGAATCAATTACTTTCGATTAACGCTCCTAAATCCCTTTCCAAGGAAAACCCGAGCACAAGAAACGTGTAGAAGTCCGTCTAGTACGATTCCTATGGATCAAAAGTTCGATTAACAACTTTTTATGAAAATTCTAGAAAATGAGCTTTCGGAAAACTTATCCGAACAAGTTCTAATATATATCAAAACGACGACCTTACCCCGAGGAGTCTGAATATCTGATAAAATATTTTGGATCACGAACGGATCGTCGTATAATTGCATCACAAGCCCGAAGGTTGCAAATCTCCTTTTTCTCTCTCCTCTCTCCTCCTTTAGAAGTCAATTTAGGTTTTGCTTTGTAAAATATCTCACACGTATGTATTTATACCCTTTACTTTTCAAAATTCCATTTAACTCCCCTCAAGGTCTTAAACCTTCGATTTAGCACCCCTAGTAGGAAATATCTAACTTAACTAGTTTTTCACTAAGTTCTGTTTGGTTGCTAAAACGCGGTCTCACATGATTTTACGAAAGCACTAATTTGCCTACTAATTATGTAGCGTGTTAATTCGTACTCACAAGGATATACCAAAATTAACATCATAACTAAATTCTAAATCAGATAATAATACAGATAGTGAACTACACAAGTAAACATTTATTTTCAGATAAACATTTAGGGTATTTCATAATGATCGTCTCAATCTCGGAGAGACTTCACAACATCAAAACATTCATTTTACAATGTCTCCGAGGGTTCTTTTACACAGACACCCAAATCGACTCGTGAGTTACAACTCACTCACACACGTGCCACAATTCCCATCACATCACATTATCATGCATGGCAAATGAAATGGATTACGATAAACCCGTACACGGGTGTTATAGAATTTTCTTTTAATTTTCATTTTAGTAGAATTTTAGCAATTTATAATTTTCATTTCAATAATAAAGATTTGTTTATACAAACGTGATCCACTCTTGTTTCATCAAATTACTTTCTTCAAAGAGTACATGATAAAATTAATTAGTTGAGAATTGTAGTGTAATTCATGCATTATCAGCAAATAGTTCTTAAATTATAGTTATATAGTTTTAAGGGAAGTTTGGAAAATCATCCAACGAATCAGTTATTTGATAACTTATGTTACCAAATACTCCTACAACTTAATAACTGCTTATGAAAAATTGGATCAAAGAAGTTCATAACTTATTCTGAGTTATAAAAGCTATATTTGAAAAGCTCTAAGTTATAACACACACGCGCACGTGCAAGCTATTAATTAATTCTATGGATCCATTCTATCAATGGTTATAGTAAATTAAAATACAATTATAAAATTTTTTGATCATTTAACTCAAGATGACTCCGGTGAAAAACCTGTATTTTAGATGACTGCCACTAAAGTATAGCATTCCAATTACCTTAATTTTTGGTTTATAACACTATTATCACATCTACCCTTTTTTCCCAAAGCATCAGGTTTATATTGTTTTTATTAAACACCATTTCTATTCTTTATGTGTCGTATACTTGCTCAATCTTAATTGATTGGATTAGTTTTCACTGTTTTACTAGATAATCAACACTTTCTTGTGTCCTATTATTTTTGGCTACTACATATTTTCACGAGTCTTATTTAGAAAACTTAATTGTTTATACTTTAAGTTTTCCATTAATTTATGGAACCTTTTATTTTCAAGACTTTGTTAGGCATGATAATACGATCATATATATATATATGTATGTATATATGTTTGTGTGTGTGCGTGTGTGTATTCGTTAATAACAGTATATTGCATGAGAGGGAAAGTCTATAACTCAAGGATTTGTAGTTTAAAATGGACTTTAGACAAACTTAATGTATCCCTATTGTACTTTGTGGGCTAATGAAGTTGTAGATATTTTTTTAAAAGTTGAAAAAATGGTAAAACAATTTCCCTCGTTTAACAAGTAATTAACAAAACCCTTCTTCATGTTGTCGCAACTTAAATTATTTATGATTAGTTTATCATACTGGGTACAAAATTTAGGTTGCAACGTGCATCCATATGACCATGTAATTAGCAATAATGGAACATAGTTAAAATTGACAAAATTTTTCAAAAAAAGTTAAAGATATAAATTAAAACAAACAATTTTCAGTACTTAACTTCAACACTTGAAAGATATATTATAATTTAAATAATTTGATATTAGGTGTCTTAACATTATTTTTCTAGATTTTAATATTTTTCAGAAGGGTGATGTTATTTCCACTCCATCATTGAACTAAGGCGCTCCATGGTACCACTCTTATAGCATGTGGTACCATGTATGTCATGCATTGCATACATGGTACCACATGCTCTAAGAATGGTACCATGGAGTGTCTTAGTTCAACGATGGAGTGGCAATAACAATTCCCTTTTCAGAAATATGTTAAGAAATTATTTGTACGAGTCAAATATTTAGCTAGTTTGATCCTTGAATTTGTTATTGTCTACATTCTTGTGCACCAACACGTGCAAAGCACGTGCTTTAAGACTAGTATATATATAGCAGAATAATGAGATTCAGAGAGGACTCGGCTCAGGTGAGAACCATGGTAGTCCCAACTAAGAGAGAGAGAAAGCATTAAGATCTCGGGTCTTAGTTGGGGAGGTGACGTGCATGTTGAAGAGTTGGTAAGTCTTGGGTAGTTGGGATGAGTAATGGAAGTTGTTAATAGTGAGTATTATTGTATATGTGTTGTCCCACATCGCTTAGCTAGTGAATTAGTCTAGGTGTTGGAAGCCTACATATCGGCTCTTGTAATATTCTTTTTATTCATTCAATATATAGTGATTCCACACATTTACATGGTATCCGAGCACTCGTTCTTGGGTTTGCTCATCTTGCCGATCCTTAGTTAGGATTCGAGAGTTCATTATCATTGTCGGATTTTCGTAAGAAGTTCGAGAATTTCTTTCTCACTCAACCGCAGCCCAGACAGTCCAAAATCAAAACAACCGCAGCCTACAGTCAAAACCCTAACCACCAAAGCAGCAGCTGCAGCCCACACGCACAGCCGCAGCCCCAACCCTTTAGCCCACCCTCCGGTGACCCTCGCCTGAGCACGGCGATCCTCCGGCGATCATCACCCGACTCCGGCGGCCCTCCAGCAGCTCCGGAGACCCCTCTAACTATCTCTTGGCTCCTTTTTTTCAAGGTTTTTGGCTCCGATCTGCTTCTGTGGTAAGTTTTTTTGGCTTTGCTGGGCTTCCGATCTCGTTCCATTTGGTTTCAATCTTCCTTCCTTGAGATCTATACTCTTCATAGAATCAAAGGCTTGTTCTCAACTCACCACTAGGAAGTTGATTGGATCCAACTTTCTCCAATGGTTACGGGCTGTCCATATTGCCCTCACTGGCTTAGGTTTTGATGCTCACCTCTCCGAGTCTTCTCCCACCACCGACGACAAGGCCATCAAGACATGGAAACAAATGGATGCCCAAATCGTTGCACTCCTTTGGAACTCCATGGAACCACGTTGCAGATATGTGTGGTCACTTGGGCACCTGGATTATGCTCATCTCTTATTCTCCAGCGATCTCACTCGGATGTATGATCTCTCCTCGCAGTATTTTCAGTTGCAGCAAAGTGATCTCTCAGTTACTGAGTATTTTGTCTCCTTTAAGCGGTTAGTTGAAGAATTGAACGGTGTTATTCCTATTACTACTGATGCAAATAAACAGTAGGAACAGTGGACCAAATGGCTGTAATGAAATTTCTTGCTGGCTTAAAAGCTGATTTTGAGCCTGTTCGGTCCCAGATTCTAGGTGGTGCCTCTTTGCCTTCTCTTGCTGAGACCTACCAGTGTGTTCTCCGGAGTACGTCTCGTGATCAGGGTTTTAATTCTTCTGTTCCTGATCATTCTGCCTTAGTTACTCAGGTTCCACCGCCCATTGCTGGTCGGGGTGATGGTAATCCCCGTGGTGTCTATGGTGGTTATCGTGGTGGATATGGGGGCCGCGGTCGTGGTGGTCGTCCTCATTGCACCAATTGTGATAAAGACGGTCATTACAAGGAGACATGTTGGGATCTCATTGGTCGCCCTGCTCGATTTGCACATGCTGCTGTTTCTAGTGATACTTCGTCGTCTTCTCATGCTTCTGCTGCGGGTGATCCGATTTCCATCTCTGGTGAAGAGTACTCTCAATTCCTTAAGTTCCAAGCCTCTCAGCATGCCTCTGCTCCTAGAACCTCTCTTGTTCAGATGGGTACCTCCACTGCTTGTCTTACTTCCCATACTCGTCCTTGGGTAATTGACTCTGCTGCCACCGATCATCTCACTGGTACATCCACCTTTTTTCTGTCTCTTGAACCGTCCTCATCTTTACATCCGGTAACTTTGGCAGATGGCTCTTCTATGCCCGTTGAAGGCATAGGGACTGTCCAATTATCCTCGTCTTTGTCCTTAACATCTGTTCTTTTTATTTCTTGGTCACCCTTTAATTTGATATCTGCAGCGAAGTTGAATAAAGATCTTAATGCTTGTGTTTCCTTTTTCCCTGATTCTGTTCTTATTCAGGATTTGACGACTCGGAGGACGATTGGCGTAGGGCATGAATCCGAAGGTTTTTACTACTTTGATGAATTGCCTACTTCTTCTACTCCAACAGCGTGTCCTGCTACTGTGTCTCCTCACCAGATCCATTGCCGTCTTGGTCATCCTTCCTTGGCCAATATGAAGCTATTAGTACCTAGTTTAAGTCATTTATCTACTTTAGAGTGTGAGTCCTGTCAATTGGTGAAGCATCGCCTTGTCCAATTTGCTCCCAGAGTTAATAAACGTGTGCGTAGTCCATTTCAATTAGTGCATTCCGATGTTCGGGGTCCACACGGTATTACCTCTGTTAAGGGATATCGGTATTTTGTTAGTTTTGTTGATGATTTTTCCCGAACTACGTGGCTTTATTTAATGAAAAATCGTTCTGAGTCATTTTCTATTTTTTCTACATTCTGTTATGAAATTAATACTCAGTTTAATGTTCCTATTAAAATTCTCCGTAGTGACAATGCACAAGAATATTTTTCCCATCCTTTCACAACATTTATGGCACAATATGGCATGCTTCATCAATCCTCATGTGTTCATACCCCTTAGCAAAATGGGGTTGCAGAAAGAAAAAACCGTTACTTATTAGAAGTCACTCGTACATTGTTATTTGAGATGAGGGTCCTCAAGAGTTTCTGGGGAGATGCAGTTTTTACTACTTGCCATTTAATTAATCGTATGCTGTCTTCGATCCTTGATGGGGGCACACCCCATGCCACTTTGTTTCCGAGTACCCCACCTTTCCCTGTTGCTCCATGCGTGTTCGGATGCGTCTGTTTTGTGCATCAACTTACTCCATGTACTGATAAATTGGATCCCCGTGCTATCAAGTGTGTTTTCTTGGGGTACTCCATAACAAAGAAGGGTTATCGTTGTTATAGTCCATCCTTGCGTCGTATTTTTGTTTCTGCTGATGTTACCTTCTTTGAATCCTCTCCATTTTACTCTGAGTCTCACTCTATTACTGATCCTGACTTTATGGTTCCTCTTCCCCTTCCCCTCTCCCTACCTCCCAAAGCTGGTTTGGACCGTCCTGATCTCCAGACATACATTCGCCGTAATCAGAATGTTGAGACTATTCCGGATTCAACTACTACGCCATAGGCCTCTGTCTTCAGATCCGCCTCCGTCAGACTCTAACCTTCCGATTGCTCTGTGGAAGGGTAAGCGTACTTGTACTTCTCATCTTATTTTAAATTTTGTCTCTTATGATCATTTGTCTCCTACTTTCTCTTCGTTTGTTGCGTCTTTGTCTAGTTTATCTCTTCCTCAGTCTACGACAGAAGTTCTTTCCAATTCAGGATGGAAACAAGCTATGGAGGATGAGATGCTTGCCTTGATAGAAATTGGTACTTGGGAATTGGTACCTCTTCCATCTGGGAAATCTGTGGTTGGGTGTCATTGGGTATTTACTGTTAAAATGCATCCTGATATCACCCTTGATCGGTTGAAAGCACGTCTTGTTGCCTAGGGCTATACTCAGGGTTATGGTCTTGATTATTCCGAGAGGTTCACTCCGGTTGCCAAGATTGCTTCCGTTCGTCTCTTTATCTCCCTTGCCGCTACTTATCACTGGCCGTTACATCAGTTGGATGTCAAAAATGCCTTTCTAAATGGCACTCTTTTGGAGGAGGTTTATATGGAGTAACCACCTGGGTTTGTTGCTCAGGAGGAGTCTAGTATGGTTTGTCGGTTGAAGAAGTCCCTATATAGTCTGAAACTGTGCCCACATGCGTGGTTTGGAAGATTTAGTGAAGTGGTTGCTGAATTTGGTCTCCAGTGGTGTGGTGTTGATCACTCTGTCTTTTATAAGCACTCTCCAGCAGGTAAAATCTTACTTCTTGTTTATGTTGATGATATTGTTATAACTGGAGATGATTCCAAGGGAATTCAGGAGTTGAAGCACTTCTTGCAAAAGCAGTTCCAAACTAAAGACTTGGGACAACTTACATACTTTCTGGACATTGAAGTGGCTAGATCTAGTGAAGGGATTTGTCTCTCTCAAAGAAAGTATGTTCTTGATCTCCTTTCTGAAACAGGCATGTTAGGGTCCAAGCCCTTATATTCTCCTATGGATCCTAATACTAAGTTGTTACCGGATCAGGGAGAGCTCATTGATGACCCAGGACAGTACAGACGTCTTGTAGGGAAGCTTAATTATCTAACAGTAACTAGACATGATATTGCATTCGTTGTGAGTGTGATTAGCCAGTTTATGGATTGTCCTCAAACAACCCATTGGGATGCAGTGATGCACATTTTGAGATATCTCAAAGGTGCTCTAGGACGTGGTTTGTTATTCAAAGACACCATACATACGAGTTGAAGGTTACACTGATGCAGATTGGGCAGGTTCTCCTGGTGATAGGAGATCCACTAGTGGCTATTGTGTTATCGTTGGAGGCAACCTTGTTTCATGGAAAAGCAAGAAACAAACTGTGGTAGCTTGGTCTAGCGTAGAATCGGAGTACGGAGCCATGGCTCACACTACTTGTGAGTTAGTTTAGATGAAGCATTTATTAGAGGAACTTTGATTTACTCAAACAACTCCAATGAGTTTATTTTGTGATAATCAAGCTACAATTCATATCGCTTCTAATCCCCTTTTTTTTTTAAAGTAAAAAGCACATTGAAGTCGATTGTCACTTTGTTCGAGAGAAGTTTTTGGAAAATGTTATTCATACAGTGCATGTGAAGTCTGCCGATCAGTTAGCCGACTTGTTTACTAAAGGATTCGGAGGGATTCAAGTGAAATATATTTGTAACAAGTTTGGTGCATATGACATGTATGCTCCAGCTTGAGGGGGAGTGTTAATAGTGTGTATTATTGTATATGTGTTGTCCCACATCACTTAGCTAGTGAATTAGTCTAGGTGTTGGAAGCCTATATATAGGCTTTTGTAATCTTTTTTTCATTCATTCAATATATTGTGATTCCACACATTTACAGAAGTGTCGGAGGATGGCAGATGGTAGTTGAGGACTGTAGAGAGCGACGAGAGTGATTGTAAGTGACTTAAGGGGGTTCAGAGCAAAGGTGAGAGTAAATGACTTTTAGCTAGATTGTTGAGGGGCTGGATTGAGCTGTTGGATGTATTGAGTGAGGTTGGTATTTATACAAGGGGTTGTGAGGGTGGCGAGGGTTCTTGATACAGATGGCAAAACGCTGAGTTTTCTACCTCCGAATGGATTATCTATTTAAGGTAGGTGGGAGACTTAAATGCGCATGTTTATGGTAGTTGGGGATATTAAATGGGATTTTAACAAGGCAGGGGGTCAAAAGGGACGAGTCATATGTGAATGAGGTATTGTCACTCGATGACAGATTAATGTTCCAGGTTGGTCAAGGGGGACTGGTTTCTCATTTGTGCAGAAGGGTAAGCAAGTGAGGGTATTGAGGTTGAGGACGGTATGCCATTGGTGCAGAGGGTTAAAGCGAGGGAAGGTCTCGAGACCATGCTATTGGCTTTCAGGCGGTTAAGCGAGGGAGCGTACCAAGGCTAATGGCATTGGTGCAAAAAGTTAAGCGAACTAGAAATGACTCGGCTATGTGAATCAAAGGTTTTAGTAGATTGGCCTCTCTTCTGATTGGTTGTGAGGCTAGATGGGTAGGGCACGTGAAGGTCACGTGTCTCTCCCTCTCTTTGGGACCACCCCTAGCTTTGCCTATGATGCGTGAGCTAGGGAGATGCTCTTGGCTCTAGTCATCTAACCATGAACTCCCAAGATCCCAATGGACGTGGCCACCCTTCGGTACTGCTTCCGGACCAAGGGTGGGCATTCTGAGTAGCAAGTGTGTGTTTGTGTAGTTAGCATGTAGTTATAGCACAGCGAGTAGAGATTTAGCGAGTACAAGTCTTGAGTGGAGGTCTTTGGCGAGTGGAGATCTCGGGTGAAGTTCTTGCATTCAGCGAGTGGAGTGAGTTTGGGTCTCTCGGGTTCAGCCAGTGGAGATTGGGGATCCAGTAGGTCTCATGTTCAGCGAGTGGTGAGTGAACACATGTCAGTCGGTATGGCATGCAAGTATTGGCGATGTTGGAGACACCTGTTCCATATGGTGAAGTGTGTGGGTGACACCTGGGTGGTTGTCAAGTATTATTATCTACAAAAAGCAAGTTATATTTTCTGAATTTTGTGAGTTCCGCCCTTCCTCTTTTCTTAGGTTACTAGTATACTATGAAATTTCTCTAATTTCTAATGTCATTTATACATGGAGAAAATCACTAGGGAAAACGTAAGGGAAATAGTTGTCCACCTTACTTTCCTTTCCTAGTTAAATACGTGAACCAAACTGTGCATTGTGTAAATAATTTATGAGTAATAGGAAGAAAATAAGTATACTTGGAAGTCTAAACCATTGTCCTGCGGCTTTTTAATGCTTCTTGGAGTAACGTATTAGAACCTTCAAAATATCCTTATGAGTTTTTTGTTTTCCTTCTACGTGTAGAATATATTACAGAGAACCCCAAGATTATAACCAACTGCTCTCACCATTTCCACCTTGGTTGCATATATGAGTGGATGGAGAGAAGTGATAGCTGTCCAGTGTGTGGAAAGGTAACATCTTGCATTTAACTTTCTGTAGTGCTTATGCATCGATTTTAGTGATATGAAGTGAGTTTGTGGCTGTGATACTTTTCCTTTGCTGTTTGTGCAAATTATTTTTGATACATGAAAGGTGCCCACACTTTTAGGCCCCGTTTGGACCCAAAATGGATAGATATATTATCCTTTAAGAGCCCCAAAGCTGGTCCAACCTGAACGTGATGCAAGAAAAAGATTTAGGTTTTAAAGTAGTTTTCTTTATTTGCATGATGCTCTTGTGAGTAGGACTTGTGCTTTTGCCTGAAGCAAAAGCCACAACAAATCCAAACAGGGCCTTACAAATCTAGTGTTTTGTCATCATTTGTGCGCGTCCATTTTTTGGGTTTTCATTCATGCTTCTTGGTAGTTTCTAACAAGGAAAAAAAGTCTGTAGTCACATCAATCAAATGTCCATACATAAAAAGAACCATTTTTTTGAACCATAGCTCTATGAAGTATGAAGTGTAGTAACAACTTTTCTTTCTTTTTTTTTTTTTTTAAAACTTTTTTAAACAACTTAAATCTTCTTTCGAGTTGAAGAGGATAGTGGATACTGTCCATTGGATCAAATTGCTGATCAAACCATAACATCTTTCTTGGTTTCCCACTAATTTTTGGGGACAGTTTACGTTAAAGCATTAGTCTCTTTTTTTACTGCTTATTTGTTAATAAGCAAGTGGCTAGATAGATATATATTGAATTAGGAAGTGGTGGGTTGGTAAACCATGATATGCATCCTAGTTTGTGGCTTATTAATGCAGGGAATTTCAATTCCTTGGAAGGAGATTCATTTTCTCAAAGGGAGATCTGACATCACGTGAAACTGATTATTAAATTTTGGTGTTTGATTATCTTCTTGACATGAATTGAATATAAGATCATTTGTGTAAATTTTTTGCTGGTGAATTCCTCATTTGGGTTTGAGTAATATTTGGGTGACAAACATTTTACACAAACACTTACAAACACACTCTATCTCTCTCCTAGGTGGCACTTTGAGGTCCACTGAAATTATCCGGACCGCACGGTGCCACCCAGGAGAGAGATAGAGTGTGTTTGTAAGTGTTTGTGTAAAGTGTTTGTCACCCTAGCATTGTTGTTTTGGTTTTGCATTTTCATGTTGAATTCGAATTGAACTTCAATCTTTCAATTTCTTGTCATGCCTTATCTAACTCTGTTTTTTTTTTTTTTTTTTTTTTTTTGGTGTTTTTTGTGAGATATAATTAAACAATGTGAGGAGTTGTGCTTGGTTGATTAGTAGAAACTCGAAATTGGTGTTAGGATAGAAAAATGTGTTGCCATATCTTTGGAATTCTTATTATCTATGTTATCCACACTCGCGTACGGGTGTTGGGTTGGACACTTATCCAAGTGTCGGGTTCGTCCAGTTTTCAAAGATTTTACACTATTTTGAATGGTCGGAGCGAGGAGACCTTTATCTGGGTGTCGGGTCCGATATGGGTACTCTATGCATTATGAAGGGTCCGGGTACCATAGCTTATCATCATCAAACATGAAGTGATGTGTGTGTAAGTTGAAGCTATTTTCATTTACATTGTACTTGAAAAGTTGCAGTTGGTGCAACCATGCAAGTCAATATCATGAAATTACATTGTCTTGATGGTGCATTGAGATCTAATATCTTTTGTCCTTAAAAGACAACCACATACAACCTTTTCTCATTAGCATCTGCACGTGTTAGAGACATACACATTTGACTGCACTCTCTTGTTGTTTGCCTTGGCCCTGTTTGGTTCATGGTTTCTGAGGTAAAAGGAAAAGATAACACTGAAGTACCTTTCTTTGTTCGGTTAACAAGGAAGACAAATGTAGAAAATGGAAAGGAAAAGAAAAAAAAAATAGGAAAAAAGATTTTTTTCCTAAAATTTAGTGAGTCACTTCTCTTGCTCTGTTCTCGAGTTTTTATTCTTTAAAAAAAATTAGTTTCTAGTGCTATTGTAGCATGGAGAAAAACACAGGGAAAATAAGTTTCCTTGTTGTTTTCCTATTCATCCTCTGAATCTGCAACCAAACAGACCATTGTAGTTGACACCATGATGTATTGGTTTGTTCCCTTCCACGAGTGGTTACTTCAGGACATTCGGGTAGAAATCAAGACTTCTAGTGCTTATGTGGTTCTCTGTATACAAAGCATACAAGTATGAGCTTATTTCCTGTTCAAGAATTATGTTATGTTATGTTGCTGCAAAAGCTCAAGCTATTAGAAATCGGCCCAACAATATATACCAAACTTCAAAACCCTCCCTCACATGTGATCTCATTTCATACGTGGAGAGGCAACAAACAACACAAACTGCAATATGCAAAGAAGGACGGATACTTGAGCTCAACCCCCACAAACAAGGCTCTAATTCCATGTTAACTTCAAACCAGGATTTACTTTGTAGGATTGTTTATACATCTCCAAGCAGCTACCTAATCCTCTTTTCCCTTGGAAAAATGTTTTTCATGAAAACCGTCCGAAAGCTGAAGCAGAACTTAGTCCAGAACCACAGGGAGGTTCTATCTCTATAAAAACTTCTAGGGTTACCTAAGCTGTTTGAACCTAAATGTCTTCTACCAAAGTCCATATTCTTAGTATTTGATTTATCACTTTCTTTTGGTTTCAGAGGAATGATTCAATAAATGAAAATGTACTGCAAATATAAGTCTTTTTTTTTTTTTTTAATGACTCTTATGCACCTGAATACTTGGAGAAGGTTATTGTCAAAGGGTGAAAAGCTGGCCCGAAAATGTATTGAAACCTGATCTCAAAACTACATTAATTGTACACCCTTCAAATTAGTTTCTCTCCTTGTTGAACAAAAATCTTAGCGTTGTACCTTTTTTTTTTTTTTTTTGTCCTTCTCTAGTTTCCGTTATGTGCTGGTCAAATTTGAACTACTGGAGTTGGGCTGTGGTTAGTTTTGTATAAGATTTTTCCTCCTCTTGAGGTGGTTTTGTTTTTTTTTTTTGGGCAAAAAGTGAAATGGTTTCTACGAGGACCTAAGTGCCAGGGCTCGGGGGAGGGGGGCAATGTTCGAATCCTGATATGAGCTCTGATATGAGCGTATCATGAAGTACCTTTTTACCAACTAGTCTAAGTTGTTGCTCCTCTTGAGGTTTATGTGCTCTATGTTGTGCATTTCGTAATATCCCCTCCTCTGGTTTTCATGGATGGGGGCAGTTCCTTTTGTATTTGGCCAACGCCCAACAGCACCACATAGTATCTAGATACGTGGTATTTTCTTTTGCTCCTGCGGTGCTTTCTGAAACATGTACTCACTTTTGTAACCTAACTTTAGCTATTTGGGTGCCTAGGGGTTAGGTTTTATGTGTAACTGAGTAGATATAAAGTTACTAGCTGCTTGGCTTTGGTTTTTCTTTTTCTCACAAGCGCAAAATTTCTAAGTCCTTGCCTTCTCTGATATTTCATTTAGTTGTGTAAAAGATTGAAAGAAGGGGAGTAAATTCTGAAACCTTTTTGACAATGTCCAATGTAATCTTAATTTGGTAAATCAAACCCATGTTAGGTCATTACATTTTACTTGAAACCAAACAGATTTAGGCTTAGTTTGGCCCCCACGTGACTTTTTAAAAGTAGCTTATGAAATTTATTATTAAGAAGTTTGATAATTTTGTACTAGTGACACATTACTCTTAAAAAAAAATCATGAAACCAAAAGACAACCATTCTAGAGCTTTTAAAAGCTCCATAAAATCATGAAATATTTTGATTTATTTATCTCTTAATTTTACATATAATGGATTTACTTGGACCAATGCATGATTTTCTTTTAGTCTTTTTGGGATCTCGGGTCTTATATTAGGAGGTCTAGGAGTGGTATTACCTACCAATCCAATTTATTCCGCCTTTTTGTTGGGATTGGTTCTTGTTTGTATATCCTTATTCTATATACTATCGAGCTCCCATTTTGTAGCTGCCGCACAGCTCCTTATTTACATAGGAGCTATTATAAATGTTTTAATCATATTTGCTGTGATGTTTATGAAGGGTTCAGAATATTACAAAGATTTTTGTCTTTGGACTGTTGGAGATGGGGTTACTTCGATGCATTGTACAAATATTTTTGTTTCACTAATTAATACTATTCTAGATACGTCATGGTACGGGATTATTTGGACTACAAGATCAAACCAAATTATGGAGCAAGGTTTGATTAGTAATAGTCAACAAATTGGGATTCATTTATCAACAGATTTTTTTTCTTCCATTTAAACTCATTTCAATAATTCTTTTAGTTGCTTTAATAGGTGCAATTGCTGTAGCTCGTCAATAATAAATCTTTAAAACTTAAAACTAGGAATCAAAATAAAACTTTGTTCTGGGTTATTACATTCAGTTTCTTTCAATTCTATTTGAATTGATGTATAAAATAGAAATGCTTTTATTTTAGTTTGGTCTATTCCCATTATATTTGTTCCAGACCTGTTATATTATAGTCAATTGAATCGGTTGAATTGTTGTTCATAGTGAAATGAACTGAATTGAGATTGATAAGGAGTTATTCTAGAGCTTTTAAAAGCTCCTCCCTAAAATGCCCCCAGTTCAATTTTTGTAAAGTTTATAAACTAGTTACCAAATGAATTAACATGAAATTGTGTTTTAAAAAATGAGAACCACCAAAATGGGGCCAAACTAAGCCTTAGTTGTTTGTATTGAGTATTTAGTACTGGATACTGATAGTGTTGAAACGTCTTGCTTTCTGAAACGCTTAGTTCTGAATCTGCAAACTTTCTGACTGGCTTTTGTAGGTGATGGTATTTAATGAGACGAGTTGATCTCATTTGGGAGTTTGATGTCGTTGATGAAACCAAGCAACGGACAAGAAGGGAGAAACAACCCCCCCCCCCCCCCCCCCAGAGAGAGAGAGAGAGAGAGAGAAAAAAATGTAAAGTCATTGTGAATATATCATTTTGGAAGTGTCATTGAACAAAATTCTACAAGCGTAACTTTTTGTTGCAAAGAAAATTCTTGTCATATTATTTTTTTTTTGCTTTTCTTCTCATGTTGAGTGCAAATTACTTCAATAAAGTGGCAGTAAGTGTTGAATCAGAAGATCATATGGACCCAGGTGTGGTGAAGTGCCTTTAGCTACACTGGTGGATTTCATCTTTGCCACTAAGGCCCTGTTTGGCAATAACTTTTGGAGCCCATAAGTGACAATATAACTCAAAAAGTTAAAATATAACTGATTGACAAACTAGTTTCTCCTTTTCAATTGGGTGAGTCACTGAGTTGGGACTATAGGCCCCCTTTCCTTTAGTTTTGTTTGCAGGTGCTCCACTTTTAGCCTAGAGTAGGTTGGCAGCCCAATTTGATTTGGGTGGGTTTGTTGGCACAAACACCAATTCATGAGACTTTCCTCATTGTGTGGCTGTGGAAGGTTAAATGTACAAAACCTTAGCCCGAATACCAAAAACAAAATTAGCCCAATAAACCCAAGGGGGGAAAAAAAAAAGAAAAAAAAGTAAAAGTAAGGTGTGTTTGAGAACACAATTAATTGTTAATATTTAATAGTACGTATAGAAGTGTATCAATTAATTGAAAAGACCGTCAAATAACAGTTGAACTTGAAGTAAAAAACTTCTAGTGAAAAAAAATCATTGAACGCATTGAATTTTGGATTTTGAAATATAATTTTCAATATTGTAAATTAAATGGCTCAAAATTTTCAGCACAAAAAATTCTATACTTAATTTTTTATATTATCAAAGAGGACCTAATTCACTTGCATACCCTGACGTTTACCCGGAATTATAGGTTGGACAATTTGACTGACCTCCTTTGAGTATATTGTTTTTAGTATTTCAGTGAACATACACTATCTTACTCCAAACGCAGATATGTTATTTTCATATTTTGAACCCCATGACCTAACCCGTTACCAAAAGTTCTCAATCAAAATTAGTCCAATATACCCAAGGAAAATAGAGAAGGAATAAATATCACTTGTATCACCTAAGTTTGCCTTTATATCAACAAGTGCCACAATTTTGACCGAATTTTGGAAAAAAAGGGCAGAAGAGAAAGAGTAATAACACTTGCATCCCAAAGTTTGCCTTATATATCAACTAGTACCATTAGTTTGGCAAAGTTTTACTGACCTCATTTTCGAGAATTTCAGTTGTTTTTCTTTCTGTTAACCATTTCACTTAAACAAAACCAATAAAATGACTATAACGCTTCCCAATATCTTATAGGAATATTTGTAAAAGAGAAGCTGAGAAATCCTTGAAAGATAAATAAGACACAATCTTATAATTACATATTTTTGGAATTTATATCTCTGGTGGCCTCATAAGTTTAGGATTATCTATTCATACTCTACTTCTTAGCCCCATAAGTTTGAACAACTAGTTCACATCCCATTCCCACTCAAATTAGCAACTTATGACAAGAGGAATAATAAGGTGTCCAGTAGTCTTGGTAGATATATAAATAATATGTATGCATACATAGATTGCATATAGTAATTGAAGTCATTTCTTCCACTGATTTCTCTAAGACTTAGTGGTGGAAATATTTACTCACTGGATAGAAGTGCATCCATCCTTATTGGTCCACCTGGCGGTACATCCAAGGTGGCATCATTGGATTGGAGAAGGGCCGAACTTGAGCTTCATTCTCTTTGCCTGGAGCAACATTTCCCTGAAAAGTGCCACTGGAAAATAAATTTTTATTAGATCAATTTATAGTGAATTTATTCCAATATGTGACAAAGGCCACTGCTCAATTACATTTCTGTAGGTATATTATCTCGTGATAGTATTTCAATACGTGATTGTCAATGATCTACATGTCGACTAATCAAAAAGCTCGTTAGGTTTACCTGAAATGGTAGCAATCAGGCGGGACCACGTAGGGTTTCATGGTAACAGCTGCACACTCCACTTTTAAAAAGCTCTTCTACAATATTACACATATGCATATCCAATCCTAACTCCAACCCATATTATTACCATTTTGCCCCATGACATACTCTTCTAAATCAGCCTCTAGTTAGGAATTAAATGCCAAGATCAGGCCGCTTATGGGCCTTATGGCCAATCACACGTGTGCGATTGGAATCACAATTACAATCACGAAATGTAAAGGGAACCACAAATGAAAGCCCAATGGTAGTTCTCAAATGGAGCTTAAGCTGGAATGCTAGAGCCTAAAACTTTCAGAAGACCGTGGGTATTTTGTAACAATTACTTCACACAAGGTTGTACAATTGAATTTTTTTTGAACAGCAAGAGAGTTTTATTAAAGAGCCAAACGGCCAACAGAAAAACATCCACCAAACGAGCCTACCAAACACAACTTAACAAAAAAGACCAGCCCCAACAAGACACAAAAAGCAAAACCAGAACAACACAAAACAAAATACCAGCAACCCAACACCACAAACCAGCACCAGCCCCAAAACAAGGACACTAGTTTTGCTACCACTCAGCCAGTTTAGTACACTAGTTTAGTACATTTCTTCACGTATCTCTCGTACAACTGGTCAAAGACATTCAAGTGCTTTGCTACCACTCACATTCACTGCAGCATATACCTGTGTGTGTGTGTGTGAGAGAGAGAGAGAGAGAGAGAGAGAGAGAGAGAGAGAGAGATACCCAATTGTTAGGGAATGAAGCAGTAGTGGTGGTGTAGCTGGTGGAAACATGAAGTTGGAAGTGTTTTGGCCAAACTCTTGTTCCCTTTGTGCACGCTCAGCCAGTGCATTCTCATTGTCCTTGAGCTATTTCCATGTCACATTAATAAATAAATAATAAAAAAAATACACATTACATGTTTTGTACTTAATCATGAAAGACCAATTGAATTCAAACATTAAGCTTTCTTTGGATGCCTTGTTCTTAGTCTTGGGGGTATTTACTTTGAAAGGTCCAGTAATTGTTGTGTTTGCACAATTAATAAAATATCTTCCCTACTGTTCAAAAAAAAAAAAAAAAAAATCATTAAGCTTTTTTCTACCAACAAATTGACAAGGGCTTTTACCTTCTTTGATAGTAAGTTGTTTTGCTCCTGCAACACCTTTTCCTGCCACAAACTACAACATTAGGTGACAAACTTAAGTAAACATTTCTTTTCTCAAGTCTTTTTGGGATATGTTTCGTTCTTAGAATTAGAGAATCAAATAAAAACAAAAAAGAAAACAAGATGGCAAAAATATTAATTATCTAGTGCTTGCCACCATAAGCTTGAATAGAACCCCCTCCGTTTCAGTTTAAGAGTCCTTTATTTTGTTTTTGGATGTCTCAATTTAAGAGTCATCTTTGAAAAGTCAATGCACTTTTTTTTTTCCTCAAAGAAAGTCAATGTACTTTATGTTGACATATTCCAAATTTATCATTATTACATAAATCTCTCGTACTTTTCATTTTGATTTGACACTGGAATTTACACTTAAGAGAAGGGCAATATTGAATATTACTACAATAAAAAAAAAAAAAATTTCCTTAGATAATTGTAATTCCATAAACTGTCCCTGAATTTTAGACAAAGCGATCGAGTATTGAAGTTATAATTTATTTTTATTTTGTTTTACCTTTTCCTTGTATAATATACATAATTTTACCTTTTTATGCAGCTCAGAAATTGTTTCGTGCATGAGTTGGTTCTGCAAAGACAAATTAGGTGAGAATGAAACAATAGGTGTGTATAGGTACTAAACTATATATGCAATATAATAGAAAAGAAAAGAAAAAGAAAAAAAGAAGAAGAGGAATTAAGTTGTGAAGTGTTGTTATAATTTAAAAGTACCTTCCTTGTTCGTATACGCTTGATGGCAGTGTCAATCTGTTGCTCCAAACTTTGAAGTTCTCTCTGGCTCAAGGGATCAAGATCTTCTCCCACATAGTGCCTGAAAAATGTCAATTTGAAGTGTTGTCATCTTCATTACTTAATGCCTTGTTTGGACCTCCCATGAATATGATCAGAGCCCCATTTACAATTTATATAGCTTTGCTCTTTTATTTATTTATTTATTATTATTGTTATTATTATTTTTTATATGGACGGATCCAACTTGTTAGATGAGACTTTTTAGGAAAGTGGAAAATTAATGGTGGCGTTTCTAGAATGTGGTGGTAATTCCTAAGTTTTCTTTGTCGATGAACAAATTAATTCTTGATCTTGAGCATAATTTTTGTGATAACTACTATGTTCTCGCATATAGATTCAGGTAAATGGGGGCAATTCAATTTTGGGACAACCCAACAAGTCGAGGCAGAAGAAACTTATCCTCTCTGATATTAGGATGGATTTTTGTGTTTCTACTAATCTTGTGATCCCTTTTCCTTGTGTAGCTAGAGGAATGTGGTTCACTATCTATTGGTGAGAATAATTAATTTTGTGCATATTGTCGATGGCTAATCTGGTTTTCTGGAGTTGTTGCTGACTAGGAAGTTGTATTTTAATTAATGATGTGTTGAGTCTTAGTGCTTTCTGCTGTCAAAGTAGTGATGCTGTTGAAATATTCGGCTGCTGCTATGTAAATGGAGCTGAAACGCTTTTGATTGTAGTCTTCTTGATAAGGAAATCAATTAATGTTCATGGGTGCATGGTGTTCGGTTAGTTTTGCAAAGGGTGATACCAATTAGGGATTGTGGATTGGCTGATGACTTATTCTTAATTGGGATTGGTGTAGTGTTCTACTTTCTATTAATGGTTGTGGGTTTAGTGGTCTATACGTGGAGATGGTTAAACTAGGCTTGTTTGTGTCTTGTGCGTTGAGTTTCTGTTCATGGGGTGGGAACTTATTTTGGGGTGACTTGTTTGTTTTATCTTTTGATTATCAATAAAATTGGATCCTCTAGTTTTTCCAAAAAAAAAAAAAAAAGAAGTAATAATAATAATAATAATAATTAATTTTATTGAGAAAAACCGAGGAGAGGGGGAAATAAAGGGATTCTCCCTCAGTTACGAAGAGCGTGTCGCTAAGGTTGATGGGTCTGTTGAGGGTTACACAACATTTGTTACACACACACACTCTCTCTCTCTCTCTCTCATAAGTGTTCTTACACTAAAGTCTCAATTTTAACAACCTTCTTAATGGCTTATGAAATTGATAAGAGGGATGAATTTCCTTCTCAAGCTTAATCCGTAGTAGATATCACCAACACGTGATAAATTACAAGAAGTGTTGTGTAAGAGAGTGCTTGTGTGTAGCGCATTTGTGTACTTGTTTCTGTGCAATAATAAAAGTTGTTTTTGTTAGTCTTCCGATTTTTAATTCAATAATTTTGTGTCAAAGGCAAGTGACCAGAGCAGAGACCATTGTTGAGATTTCTAGCCATGCGGTCAGGAACCCATTTTGAGACGCTACTTTGAGATCATTAATTGTGTACAGTCTAGGACCGTGAACCTCGTGGTCTAGGACCAAGCTTACTTAGTATTGGACAAGAGGTTATACTAGCGTCACAACGGCAGATCTAGCACTCTTGCCAATACAAAAGAAACTCAACGATATCAATTATAAGCACTAGCGCACTTGCATCCAATCCTACTTGCAGGGGCAAGAATTATGAGGAGTTGTTGGTGGTTATGGTTCTCACAGTATCAGTCGCATTTGCGGTCACAGTGGCATTTGAAATGACTCCGTCACGGCACCACGACCTGGTGATGGGTGATATGCTAGATATAAGGGTAAAAAAACAATAGAAAAAATAATAAAAAAATTTAAAATAATTTGAATAACAAAAATGGCCTATAATAGATTATCAAAATACACAATGTACACATTATTAAATCAAATAATATTCAATACACGTGCTACCGAGTGTTTGATAATTAATTAATAATGCACACTTCAAATAAATTTATGTTATTTTATAAGTAACATACTTCATAGTTTTATGTGAAATAATTATTATTTATAAGTAAAATAGTGCCTCATATATACATAATGATAGAATGAACAATAACTAAATATTTATTTACAACAAATTGGAAAAAAGGTCATTAAAAGGAGCTTTGTTGAGATTAAGGACAACTTAATTAAAGTGGACACTGGGGATAAGTCATCCTAATATCCATAGACCAAAATACCCTCATCTTCATCCTCTAACCCTAGCCACAACCTAGCCACCTCTAACCACCACCCCAGTTACCTCCGGCCATCACCCTCGCCGTCTCCAGCGACCACTGCCATCTCCGGCGACCACCACCTCACCATCTCCGGTGACTACCACTGACTGTCATCTTCCTTTTTTCTTCCCCTATATTAAAACTGTTTCTTTCTCTCTCTCACTCTAAAACACTCTCACTCTAAAACACACACACACTCTCTCTCTCTCTCTCTCTCTCTCTCTATCCGCTAGATCTAAGAAGAAGAAGAAGAAGAAGAAGAAGAAGAAGAAGAAGAAGAAGAAGAAGGCTTTAAAGTTATAGATCTAGGGCTTTAAATAGATGAGGTGTTATAGATCTAGGAAGAAGAAGAAGAAGAAGTGGAATACCTTTCAGCACGGTCGACGGACATGGATGGCGAATGTGGCCAATTTATCATTTTTTGGTCATGAAATTGGAGATATCCTAAGGTAAATTTGACTTAAGATTTAAGTTATCCTAAGTCGAATTTGACTTAGGATAATTCTGAACTAAAATTACATTCAATACTATAATTTTTTTACTAAGAAAATTTACATAACCTCTTATGAACTTAAACACTTCCCCCCTACTAAAGGAATTAAGTGAAATTTCACTGAGAAAGTTGAGTAAAATTTCACTTATGACAAATCAAAATTAAGTAAAATTTTACATCATAAGTCAAATTTTACGTAACTTATCCTATGTGAAATTTGACTTAAGATATGTTACGTGAAAATTCCGCAATAACCTCATCATGCCAATGGGATGTGCGAGGATCATGAATAGTGGTTGTCATCTTGCGTGGTGGTTGTCGGAGCTCACAAGTTCCAGCGATGGTGATGACATATAAATCTAGATCTAAATCATGACCGGTGATCTAGCTCTTGTTCGATGACGACAATGATGGCTATGGATGTGGTGGTCACAACGATGGTGATGGTAGCTGTGGTGGTTCCGACGACATCCATGGTGGTTGTGGTGGTAGTAGCAGGTGGCAATGGTGGTGGTGGTTGGTGATGGCTCGTGATGGTGGTGTTTACTTGTGGTGGTGGGGCAGTGATTCCGATGGGAGTAGCAACTCCGGCGATGACGATGGTGATAGCTCCGACGACGGTGACAACTTCGGCAATGGAAACAACTCCGGCTTCGGTGGTGGTGCTTTGACAGTGAGTTAGTGAGTATGAGAGAGAAAGTCAGAGAGGGGGAAGAGAGACAGTGGTGAGGAGGATAAAGAGAGGGGCAGTTATAATGGCTATTAAAAATATGAAATGCACTTGAGGAGTGGTTTTTGAATGATGTGGATTAGAGTAAAACATGGGCCTGGGCTTTTATCCTTATAGAGGTTAATGTTAATGGGTTGTCCTATAAACCAAGAAAATTCAATCTTAGGGACCTTATATCAAGCCTCCCAAAAACAATCGATACCTAAAAAAGTTGTTCCACTAAACTTTCAATCGTAACCTGCTCCAATAGAGAGAGAGAGAGAGAGAGAGAGAGAGAGAGAGAGAGATGGAAGAAGGAAATGTGACTGTGGAAGAGAGAAACCCTTGAAGCTTCAATGGTGTTCTCTTCCTCGTAGATCTATCTCTTTTCCTCACAGATTTGTGTTATCCTCTTTGATATGATCTACTGAAGGCCGCAATGGTGTTCAAGAGAGAGAGAGAGAGAGAGAGAGAGAGAGAGAGAGAAAGAGTAACCCTTGAAGCTTAACATCTAGTGAGTTAAGGCCACTATAATACATCAACAGAGCACGATATGTCTAGCAATACCCTACACGACTTGATGATATATCAGCTGTGCTGACCGATACAACCAGGATGAAGCATGAGACCAAAAAATTGTTATATCTTTTCAACTCAATGAGTTAACTAGCCTCTGAGCCCACCAAAACTGATTTGACTCGGCTGAGTTAACTTGGCCTTAGCTGATACTTTGAATTATGTTGGTGGTAGAGAGACTGCACCACCTCCCGAAGAGGATGCTAAAGCACTATGAAAGTGGTTGATCAAAGCAGCGGAAGAGGAAGACAAGGAGGATGCTGACATGTCCAAAGTGATTTAGGACATTATGCTATGCTCTTCTCGAGAACAAATGATGCGCCCCTACAATTGTTATAAAATGAATTGATGCCAGCCTCACACCATAATAAACATGACAATAAGTGAGTATTTTACTAAAGTAAAATCTCTCTGTCATAAAATCTAAATATTGGATCCTGACTCTAAGATTACCGAGCAAAGATTGAGGATAATTATTATTCATGATTTTTGTCCAGAATACAATGGCCTGGTCATTGCAATTTGGGGTTGGCCAGCACAACCATCCTTGATAGATTTGGAAAGCTTGTTACCTAATCATGAAGCTTTAGAGATACAATCAACCAGTAATTCACTCAAAAGTTAAGAGGAATCACTTTTAACAGCAGAATATGAAGACTGGATGGGCCACTAGAAGATCAACGAAGAAAGAAAAAAGAGAAAGGGAAGCAAAAATCAACAAAAGATGAGTTATAAATAAGAGGAAGCTCAAGAAAATAGAGGAAGGGACAAACATTATTCTAGAAATTACAAATAAGGGAATGATGAATGCTACAATTGTGGTAAAAAGGGCCACTTTGCTAGAGATTGTTGGTCCAAAAGAAGGTCAGCAGATGGCAACGTGGTTACTTATAAGGGTCAACAAGATATGTGTTAGCCTTAAGGTTTATTAAGGCATATTTAATTATGTTTTGATGATGTCAAATATGCTATGATAATTACATGATTCATATTGATTCATTCTTCATTATTATCATAGTCATTTTCATGCTCATATATAATCTCATGTATTAATATTGTATCAATGTTTTAACATCTTTGTGTGCATGAGATTCAATTGATGTAGATCAAGATTACAAGGAGCTCAACAATGATCAAGCTTGAAGACTTGAAGATATTTCATCCTTGATTGAAGTCTAGGACCATCAATGTAAGGCATCTTGATCTCACACTCTTAGGGGCCCAAACAAACTCTAAAAGTTAAAGTTTTGGAAATAAATTTTAAATGGGTCATCTTTAAAGCAATGCCCCAACCAATTGAAGAATAATTAGATGTTGAACTTTATATGGTTGGAAAGGTATTTGAATCTAGTTTCCAAAACATTAAACGGATCAAAAATCCGAGTTTTGTAGAGGGAGTTATGGCCGTTTTAGTAAAGATATGCTTTTGCTGCTAAACTGTCATATTTATGTACTGCTGAACAAAGCAATCGACTGGTACCCCGACATAGTCGACTGATTTAGCTGTGAGGCTTTGAATTTTTTTTGATTCTGCATTGTTAAGTCGACTGAGGCGTCGACTGTTTTTGCACAACTTAATCCCTGCCCACTTCCGTCGACTGTGGCGTCGACTGACCCGACTGAATTTTTTTTTTTTTTGATTTTGAGTTCTCCAACTTTTTAATTGGTATCTTTTGGGGAGAATATGCTCTCTATTCATATCTTTTGGTATATTTTATCATTGCACATGCTTAGGGGGAGCACTTTCATGTTTTATTTGCTCACATATGGTTATATTTGCTTATTTTTGATACCATTTTGGAGTTTTGATTTGTATGCCTATTGTGAGGGGGAGCTCTGTGTTTTATCCCCAAATTTTTTTTGATAATGTCAAAGGGGGAGAAATATGAGAAGTATTGGGGAGAAGTATTTGGGTAGTTATCATTCATGTTCTTTAACATTTGATATCCATTATGAATGATAATATGAAAATGACCAAATGTGCTTATATGGCATTTGTTTCTCAACACCGGATTTCTCGACCAACCTAACTAAGCAAGATGACATTGGTATATCCTTCATTGGTTATTTGCCATCATCAAAAAGGGGGAGATTGTTAGCCTTAAGGTTTATTAAGGCATATTTAATTATGTTTTGATGATGTCAAATATGCTATGATAATTGCATGATTCATATTGATTCATTCTTCGTTATTATCATAGTCATTTTCATGCTCATATATAATCTCATGTATTAATATTGTATCAATGTTTTAACATCTTTGTGTGCATGAGATTCAATTGATGTAGATCAAGATTACAAGGAGCTCAACAAGGATCAAGCTTGAAGACTTGAAGATATTTCATCCTTGATTGAAGTCTAGGACCATCAATGTAAGGCATCTTGATCTTACACTTTTAGGGGCTCAAACAAACTCTAAAAGTTAAAGTTTTGGAAACAAATTTTAAATGGGTCATCTTTAAAGCAATGCCCCAACCAATTGAAGAATAATTAGATGTTGAATTTTATATGGTTGGAAAGGTATTTGAATCTAGTTTCCAAAACATTAAACGGATCGAAAATCCGAGTTTTGTAGAGGGAGTTATGGCCGTTTTAGTAAAGATGTGTCAGGCTGTCAAACTGGGAGGGGCAGTCGACTGAAGGCCCGATGCAGTCGACTGAACTGAGCAGAATGCTATCAGGACCCTCTGTAAACACGTTCCAGTCGACTGCTTTAAGGACCAGTCGACTGCTTCAAGGTCCAGTCGACTGAATCGACCTGAAAAGCAATAACGGCTAGTTTTTTAAGAGGCTTTTAATTACCAAATGTGCCACCAACGGCTATAATCTTCCAAGGCCTATAAATGCATGTTTTCCCAAGCTATTTGGGGTTGAGTTTTTGATTGGAAAACATAGTATTGATCACTCATCTCTTTGATCTTTAAACATTATTATTTGAGCCCTAGTTTGAGTGAAAAATCAATTTGCTCTAGATTTCAATTGTAATTCTTGAGAGAGCAAATTGTAGTGAGCTTTTATTTGTATTTTCTACTCACTAAGGAGTTATTTTGTGAGCTTCAAATTGTATTATCCACTCTAGAGAGAGAGAATTCAATTTGTATTCAAATTATTGTAAAGGTTGAGGGTTAGTAACCCTTGTGTGCAAAGAAGAGGCGTTCTTCTTTGGGAGAGATTGAAGGCTCTTGTAACGGTTTGGTGCACACCCGTAAGTGCTCCGGGATTAAAGGAATCCTCAAGAGGTGTTCTTGAGGGGTGGACGTAGGCCGCGGGGTGCGATTGCCGAACCACTTGAAAAATCGGTTTGCAAGTTTCTCTTCCCTTCTCTCTTTACTTAATTGCTTGTGATTGTGTTTAATTTAATATTAAGTTTTTCTAAAAGGTTAATTTCCACTAAAACCTTATTCACCCCCCCCCCCCCTCTAAGGTTTCCACTTTTGGGCCAACAATATGGACTAAGATGCTAATTATAATGAAAATGAGTGGGATTTCAATGCAACTTTTGGTAGTATATAAGGCACGAAGAAGGAGCTTGCTTTGAGGATAATAGTGAGGATGGATGGGATTTTAACGCATCCTTTGTTGAAATAAATCTTGGCGAAGGAGCTTGCTCAGATGAGGAGGTAGATTTCGATGAGAGAGAAATCAAACCTCAAATTACTCTAGCTCCTGGTAAGACAATAGACAACAAAATTGTAATTAAGCTAAAAGAGATGACGCCGACATTAACAATTGTTAAAGATGTCAATTATGACAAGGATTGGACTATTGGGACAAGATGCTCCAATTACATGAATGGCACTAAAGATCAGTTGGGGAAGTATACACAAGAAGATGATTTAGCACATAGTGCAGGTATAGTAGAGTTACCAGCAACTTCAAATGAAATAATGTGTCAAAAGCTATCTCATCCAGAATATCAAGTCCATGGAAATTGGGTACTCTTCATCAGACTCTAGAAGAGCTTGGAGCTCACCAAGAAGTAAAAGATAAGCCATTAGAATACTATATCCGAATATTTGATATTCGAAGACGACCGAATTCAAAATATCTCGACGCTGCTTTCGAGTAACTAGACATGGAACCAATGATATTTGAAGAAGCTTTTGAGAAGTACGAATGGAAAAAGATGACGAAAGAAGAGATTCAAACACAACAAGTAGATCTAATTTGGAATTAGTATCCAATCTAAATAAACATTTTTCGTGTAGAATTTTATATAAAGCTTGAAATGAGATTAAATCAATTTGGGTTAAGTTTTAATTTAGTTAAGAAGTGAGAAGAAAATGTGGTTGACTAAATCTTTAGAATTAGTTGGATTACAATTGCGTGAATTAATTACTTAAGTTGCTCCTTTTTGGAATCTTGTCTTGACTCATGGTTTTGGATGGATTGGATAGTGTTGCAATATGTATATTATAGTCTAATCCAATAATTGTTTTTTCAAAGTAGAGTGGCTTGTAATTACAAACTCGGTAAAAATTAACACAAAAACTTAAATATTTATATAATAGGGGACTTTTTTTTTTCACCCCAGAGTGTGAAGTCCATAAAATGAAGCCATTTTGATTATCTGTATAAACAAGCCAATAAACAAGTCTTTAACAATCCTGTTCATAAGCTTTTTTTTTACAATATGCTTTAACTTGGCTTGCTTATTAGACGAACCTTAAATCCATACTTAAGCTGGACTTAAGTATTTACAAACGTATACGAGCCGATCCCTAATCGAATATATTTGCGATGGTTTATTGAACGACTTGGCATATGTACACGGCTAGTGGAAGTACAACAATTCTAAATACTCTCCTAACTTTGTCTCGTAGTAAATCTCAATAATGTGGTATTAGAGTTTAACCTACATAGTGGAATCAGAATTCAGGTAATACTCGGATATACTTTAGTTGCTCCTAACACAAAAGAGCATTAAGTCCCCTTAGAAAGGTTTGTTTTGCCACAAAGGGTTAGGAATGGAAAAATCAAGTTAAGGGTAATGATGGAAAGTAAACTTTATTTTGGGTAGATATAATAACTAGACACATATATTCTCATGCATGAAGTTATATTAGTCATGTTAGATTAATGTAGCTAGTGTGCAATGTGTCCTAGTCAAGTGTTTGGATTAAAAGTACTAGAAACCCTGGAGGTGACTAGGTGCTCTTATTAAAGTAATAGTCAGATTAATGTGACGATTAAGTATTGTGGAGTTGAGTTAGGTGAGAAGTCAAATGCAATCCATAGGTTCTAAGTTAAGAGTTTTTTAATTTTATTTTGGGGTATTCTAGTTAAAAGGTTCTCCTTGAAAAGTCAATATACTTTGATTCGATAGTTTTCAAGTTTACTCTATTATCATGTAATAAATTCTTCCATCTTTCATTTGATATGACACTAATGTTTTAAAGTCTCTCTCACTCTCTCTCTCTCTCCCTCTCTCTCTCTCTCTTCTTCTTCTTCTTCTTCTTCTTCTTCTAATTTTAGCCCTAAATTGTCCCTCTTTGTCCCAATTTTTTTAGTGCATTGAATACTGATTGAGCATTGCTTATAGGTATATATGTATAGAATTGAGATCTAATTGTGAGGAATGAAGAATTAGGGCCCAAATTTTCTTCGTAGTTGTATAATTTTGGTTGATTTTGGTCCTAGTTCATGTGTCGGTTTCACCCGAACCCGAACTGACTCAACTCAAGCCCGATGGGTCGATTGCACCCGATGAGTCGGTCGGAAAACGGGTGACAATTCTTGAACCTGATGATTCTCAAGTGGATGAACGGATAGCTCTCATACCCGACTCACCCGACCCGTGGACAACCCTAACAGGTTCTACATACCATAAGGCCCAGTTTGGTTCATGGATTTATTGAGAAAAGGAAAGGAAAAGACCCTTTGTTTGCCTGTTCATTAAGGAAATTAAAATAGTGAGAAAAATTGGAAGGAAAAACTAATATAGTGGCAAAAAATATTAATTTAAGTTTTGTGAGTTACTTTCCTCCCATTCTTCTTACGTTTAATTTTATTTGGAAAACTTTTAATTCTTAAAATTATTTAAGCTTTGAGAAAAATAAAAGGAAACTAGTTTCGTGTATAATTAAGAATGGAGAAAAACACAAAAGCAAACTAGTTTTCTTCTTCGTTTCCTTTCCTTCTATAAATTTGCAAATCAATTACAGAGTCTAAATCTCCAAATATCTTCACTTGCTTCTCAACAGGAGCAATTTGTAACAGATTTTTGATGTTTAAAGTGACATTCTGTTGTGGTGAGATGAGTACCTTATGTTTCTTTGTAGGACTTCAATCTTAGCCATCAGCTTGGGGCATTCAAAAGTCCAGCATGATCCCTACAGGCCATCCAAAATAGAGATTAGTAAAAATAGTATAAGAAAAAAAGAAAAAAAAATGCATGTTGCCAAAGATTTGATCATGTTTTACGAACGGGATTGAGGAATTAAGGAGGGAAAATCTTGCTTAGTGCCTAAGAATTTGTACAATTTGTACACCCTGTTAAAGTCTAAGGGTGTGTTTGTTTACCAATTGCACGTCCTTCTTCTTCTTCTTCTTCTTTTCTTCAGTGTGTTTGATAATATATAAGGGCTTACGACTTAACTGGAAAACTAGTAAAAAATCTACTGGAAAGAACAAAAGAACACAAAATGTGCTTTGTTTTCCTCTAAACTAATTTACTTTTTGAATATTACCCTCTTAGCTTAAAATTATCATCACTACAAAACCTAGCACTTGTTTTATTGTGAGTGCATGTGAGGGTGTGTGGGGGAGGGGCTTGGCTTTTGGTGTGCATTTCCTTTTCGGGTTGGTGTATTCTGTGCGGTTTGGGAGTCCTGGGCTCCTTTTGAGTAAGTGTTTGGTGCCGGCTACTCCGTCTCACTTTTGCAATTTCTGCTGGGATTGGTTTGGTGAAAAAATCTTGAGTGTCTCTGCTAGGGTTTCGTGCTAATGTTCACCCTTACCCACCGCTTCGTGGATCGGTAATTCTTGATTTGTACTTGTGACTAGGGTGAATATCGGTTTTGACGTGTCGTGGCATGACCTTGGTAATGCCAGATTGGTAACTCATCATTTCTGTGGCGAATGCTTAAACGATGTTTCTGCTGGATTGTGGCTGCTGTTTTTTCATGGTTTTAGTTTGTTATTCCAATCAATATTCCTATGTATGTTTTCTTGATCTTCATGGTGAGTTCATGTCTTTGTGGTGTGTCTACAATCATAAAAAAGCGCTATTTGGGTCCTACTTGTGGTACTGCCCTTTTGGGGCCTAGTTGCTGTTACAAGTCTTCTTTTGTGCTACGAACTTTAGCCGACTTGGGGGATCTCTGTTTCAAGCTCCTGGAAAAAATATACTCAAATTTGCCTTTTTGCTAGTTCCTTTGTATGTCAAGGGTCTCTGCTGGTGTTGGGGGGACAGCCGGGTTGGTTATGTGTCCAATGCGTGAATGTCTTTGCGGCCTTTTGGGATTGAAGCATATGTTTATATCTTTCAAAATATAATCTCTATCACGCTTGCAGTGATTCGATCTTCGATTGTCTAAGTTAAATTGAGGAGGGAAGGGGTGGTCTCTTTGTGAAGTTTACAATTGGAATTAATTGCTGCAGAATATTTTGAAAATTTCCATGGTGCTGATTTTATCCTCGAGGATTTGGGGTTTTGTCTTCTGAATTTAGGGTTGTCACTTTTGTGTTACTGAGGCTTTATTAATTCCTTCCTGTCTGGAGGGGTGTACTTATGCATCATGTTGATTTCATACCTTAATGTTGGGTACTCTTGGTGGTGCAGAGCTTTTAAGTCTTGTTGAAGGGTCATTTCCTGTAGAAAGTCTAGTGTGCAATTTGGGCTTTTGTCTGAGGTGTTTTCGTGGGCAAATTTTGGGGCATCTGGTGGGGGGTTTGGCTTTCCTTTGGGTAGAGGCTTTAGTTGGTATTTGTTTGGGGTCATCGATCTTTTTAATTTTGAGGATAAGTTGGTGTTCAATTTGTGTGTACAATCTGGTTGGTTTTCTTTCCATACTTGTAAGATGGCCATTGCCAGTTCTCAATGAATTTTGTTGCCGTTCAAAAAAAAAAAAAAAACCTAGCACTTAATTGTAGGTACTTAATTTTTCAGTTCTGTCCAACGAGCCTCAACACGGGGATAAAGAAAATCAATGAGATAATCTTGAAAACTAGAAAAAGATATGTAAATAAAAATCCAACCCCAATACTAGGGGGTTTGTCATGTGCTAAGGTACAGACTTTTTGCCTCCCAAAAGTCAGCCACCTGACCACATTTGTAGCTGCCTAAGGGTTGGGACCACCACTTGGCTTATGATCACCATAAAATAATTTCTCTATGACATCAATCAATTACTCAACCTAATTAGAACTAGGCTCCTAATTCAGTGTGGGGATCCTCAGTCGCATGGCCTGTGGGCAGTGCCTGCATGATGGTTTTTTTATTTTTTATTTTTATATATTTTAAAAATTATAAAAAAAGCTATTGTACAATCTTGCCTGCACCACGTAAGTGCTACCAAAGTACTGCTCCAACCATTACGGCCGAGTAGAAGACATTCACATAAGAAAATGCGAAACACATGCAATTTATGTGTGAAGAGTAAAGATTAGGACACACCCAAAGACACATGTTTTGGGACACAATCCAAAAGATGTATCTATATCTCTCCTATGATGTCACTGGACCCCACAGTGACACAGCAGAGAGATAGACAACTAAAGATTGGGACACACCCAAAGACAACTTTTGGACACACTCCAAAAGATGTGTCTATATCTCTCCTATGATATCACTGGACTCCATAGTGACACAGGAGTGAGATAGACACATCTCTTGAGTTGTGTCCTAAAAATTGTATTTTTAGGTGTGTCCTCCTTAGTATTACCCGAGATATACGTATCTTTTGAGTTATGTTCTAAAAATAATATCTTTGTATGTATCACAAATATTACCCACGTGTGAACGACACTTATCCCTGTATTGTTGTCCATTTACTATACGGAACACTGACAACCATAGAGAAAACAAACAAAAAAAAAAAAAAAAAAAAAAATCTAGTAGATTGTTTCGACGAAAACTTGGGATTTTCACGCTGTAGTAGATTGACTGCATGGACGTACCTGGGGGTCAGAATCATTTGTAGCAAGCTGTCTCTCTGCATATGAGTATCTCTCATATCTTTCCAGAATCTTTTCCATACTGTGTACATAAAGTAAGTGTTAGAATATGTACCATAATGTAAAACCCACACACACACACACACAAAACCCCCAACCCCCACCCCCCCCCCCCAACCAAACAAAAAAATACTCTGTATATGAATCATAAGAATATCTCTAATACAAAATATCATTTTCTCCATATCAAATTTATATTTTAGTATTACTAGAGGGGAAATGCTCTCTAATGCATTGGACTTTTAAACTTAAAAAACTTGTGGCCCGGCCCGCTGACTCTAGTCCTATTGATTCGCGAGTTTTTTAGGCTTAAAAGTCCAGTACACTCATTACTAGAGTGCATATATATATATATATATATATTATATTTTAACATTTCTGCTCCAACACTATATTCTTAAAAATATATTATTATTATTAATTTTTTTCTGGGACAATGGCTTTTCTTGCTGTATTTGAAGTATTGTATTCAGTATATTTTTTATTAGACTAAGTGCAAAAGCTAAATTATAACATGAGTGCAAAAGAAATCATCTCCAATGCACCTTCTACTACTCCTCTCAACTATAGCAATGCCAATATTATATTTGTTCTCAAATTTGATAGAAAGAATAATATTGCTATTTTTTCAGAGAAGGAATAAAAGTGCATTTGTGAGGTATTTTTTTTAGCATTAATGCTATAATTTGACTATAGAATGAGAAATATAAGGTGCATTGGAGATGCTCTATTGAATTCTAATTACATTCAAAATTATAGTTTTAACAATTAGATTAACATAAAATAGAGAAAAAAAAAAAAAAAAAAAAACAAAAACAAAAACAAAAACAAAAACAAACAAGCACTTCTAAAAAGATTTAATGCTATGTTGGGTATCAGGGAATAGGGGAAGGAAGGAGAGAAATGGAGGGACGAAGAAATATTCAATATACAACTATTATTCGGATGACGTGGTATCACAAGCCAATACAATTTTAATGTTCATTCACGTGTCTATCCTATCATCATGGAATTTATAGTTACACGTAAGCATCAACTATGTGGATTAGTGAGGTGATACAAATGACAGTATATATCACCGTCACATTGAAGATTTTCTCGGAGAGAATAGGATAAGAGGAGGGAAGGAGTAAAATTGCTTGTTTGATAGGGTAGAAGAGATAAGGGAGGGATGCCGCTTCCCTTCGACTTAGGGGCCACAAATTTCGATTCGTCCAAAAGTGGACGGATCAAGAGGCTTTCCTCATCTTTGGCATACAGGAGTACGATGAGAAGTTATTCCATGAAACCGTCACACCACGTCATCAATAGGCCTTCAAATTGTTTATTTGAAAAAATTGAAACCCTTCTTATTGGATAATCTTGATATTTCTCAAAATTCTAAATTTTTGATCAATGGAGGAAGAATATCATCATTTTTGTTCAATAAGATACCAAAGTAGATGATTGAGTCATTCCTTACTAGCAATAATCGCAGGAATTCTTTTAATAACATGGATTCCTATTTCTTAATGATATCCCACGATCAAGACAAATGGTTGAATCATGCTGACTTGGTGATGTGATGTTCCACTCACATTAAACCATGTGCCCTTTAAAATTAAGAGCTCATAACAAATAGTTGAGACATGCATGACTACCATGGAAGGGCCGTACAATTTTTTCATGATTACCATAGAATAAGAGGCCACAAAATTATCTGAGTGAGGCATCCATCACACCAAGAGCAGGCAACGTACTATTTTTCATGATTACTATAAAATAAGAGTCCACATAGAATTATCTGAGTGAGGCATCGATCACACCACAATAACATGATAACGTTCGCAGAATAATTTCTCCGAGTAAGACTGCCTGACCGTCGCGGGTTTGCTGAGCACTTTAACCAAAGCGCATTATCTGTTAAAAGTCTCTTTGCTCATAACAAAAACGTAGGTTTGCCCCTTTAAAGTAAGAGTTCGTGTCATTTTCAAATTTTGTTTTGTTTTTACTTCTACTTGGAATGTTACATCAAATGATGTATTTGTCTTTTATGTAGGATTACTTCACATATAACCATTCTTTATTTATTATCCATGTTATCAACAGCAACTTTTCAAATTCCTAGACAAATCACAATTACCCAAACATGATAATCGACAATCCAAACATCAAATCTATTTGGGAAAACCCAGAGCTCCGGGCCTCTTAAAGAAATGTCAAGGGTTTGAAATCTCAAGAGTCGTGTGAGTGCATTGAAAGGACGAATCTCAAATACCTAGAGAAACAGTATTGGGAGCTTGGCATGAGTTCAAATTCTACCACACTCATCTCCTTGACTTACCTGGTGCATGTATTGAGGGGTCAGTGCACGTCCCGCGGTTTGCCTTTGTTCTACTCAGATAAAATGGCAATTAGTAAACCGTCTAAAATATTGGCGGAAATCTCAAAGTCGCGGAGGACAATATTTGTCCTCGTCATCCGAAAAAAAAAAAAAAAAAAAAAGAAGAAATTTCAAACATCAAATCTATTAGGAAATACTCAGAATTACATTACCAAGAAGTTTGAAGTTGATTTTAACCAAATGGGCCAAACCCATAATTGAAAAGATGGTTCTTTGCCTCGCCAAGCATATTTGATCCAAATGGAGGAGAAAATGAATCTTATGATAGATGCCTACTACTTTGGATGAAAATGCATCTACACTAACGATTTGCTTAACTGATAAAGGAGAGTTCTCTTTAGACTATGTTTAATTTCTGGATTTCATGAAGAATAGAAATAAAAAAAAAAATACTCAAAGCTGAAAACAGTCATTTCCTTACTCTTTTCTTGATTTATTGTTATATTTTGAAACTTTTTGTTGATAATATTATTAAAGCATGAAAAAGGACACATGGGAAGACAATAAAGTTTTTTTTTTTTTTTTTTTTTTTTTTTTTTTTTTTCCGATCACATTTTTGTTAATAAATCGGCAAACCAACTCGACCTTTATTAATGACCAATCATTAAAATTTAAAGTCTGTTAATTGAGAAAACCACTATCCCTTGCTATCTCTTGCGTAATCTGCGCACTATTTGTTAGTTTTGTTTTTCACGTTTTCCATATAGCATCGGTTAACCTCATCCTTGATCTATGTGAACCTAGACTTGGGGGCAATGATTGAGAGCTAGGAAGTACGAGTGCGCGCGGCAGTCCAACGCTCATTGCAGGTGTGGCTATCTTTAATTAGTACACACCCAGTACCAGTGTGGCTTTCTGAAGAGTCCGTACTTAATGGGAGATTCTTTTTTTAGGGGCTTGGTGATTATGGATCATGGTAATGGCCATTCAACCCTACACGATCCCTTTCGATGTAATTTCCAGGTTCTTGGTATGCCTTTTTGAACCTAATTATGGATCATGGTATCGACCATGCCAAGGTTGTCAGTAATGCTTCTACTCTTCCCTACCCTTTCTCGAGAAAGAGACAATCTTCTACTATCTTTGACGGTATGATCTGTAGCTGGCGTGGTGATCATCCCTTAACTTGAAGTGATCATCACGTGCACTGACCACTATAAATTAGATCGTATCATTTTTAGCAATTGAGGCATTACTATACTCTTGTACGAAATTCTATTTGGAATTATAGTTATTCTTCACAGATAAGTTGGCTCCCACTTCTATCTCTCTAGATCCAGATTGTCGTCGCTTTCACCTGAGAGAGATCACCTTGACAAGCTCCTTGACAAACAATTCATAAAGCAATACAATTATTTTTCTTGTAAAGCTAGAGTACAATTTCATAATCTTTTAATTGTTACCACATCAATGATAGTGATGATTGGCAACTGTTACAATGGGATTATTGTTGCCTAGATCACAACTAAGGGACACCAAATAGACAAGTTATCAACTTCATTTTAATCTTCTCCTACTTTTTTCTCTCTTGCATGGTTAATCTAGAATTAATCACAAGGCCAACGAGAGTGCATTTTGGATAGTTTATTGAAAGAGAAAAAGGATGATTTAATATCTGAATATTAAGATAATAAATTTTGAGAGAGAGAAAAAAACAAAGGTTGTGCAGAAATCATGATCTAAAGGTTTGTGTTTTCCTAATCAATCCTATTTTAAAGAGTTAATCCTTGAGACGGCATTCCTTTTTCTTGAAAACAAAAAAGATGGAGAGAAAATATTAGGTTAATGATGAATTACGTTCTACATAAAAGAAAGAGCTTATATATATACTAGGTTACACACAATTGTTGCTAAAAAAAAAAAAACCAAAAAATGAAATAAAAATTGCCTAGACACAAGGCTCTAGGACCCTTTGGTCAGACCTCCACAACGAATCAAAATTTCGTACGTTAAAGTATGTGATTTTGTACTAAATATTGTTAGAAAAACTTCAGATTTGACGGTTTACTTATGGATCAAAAAAACATATTAAAAAAATTCCCACAAACAGGAGAGGAAAAAAAATAAACAAAAGAATGAAAGAAGGAATTGGAATATATGACATATATATATATATATATATCAATTGTTTCCTTTTTCATTTTTCCAGGAAAAAAAAACGAACTTTCTTCTTAGTAAATTAGTACTGAGAGATATGAGAAAACTTATAGTACTGCTACCATAAGTAGCAGATTTCTAAAATGAGCTTAAACCTCTTTCACAAAACACTTCAAAGAGAGTTAGAGAGAGAGAGGAAAACAGTGGAAAGGACATAGGATAATACCCAAAATAGCCATACCCAGATGGGGAAACACACACACACAACACTTCAAAACACACACAAGAAAGTGTAAAAACTCGTAAAAAAAAAAAAAGAAAAAAAAAAAGACCAAAATAAGGGATAGTAATGTGATTAACACCTGGAATCAGTCGAATACTCGAAGAGCTTCCCTTTGGTTGAAAAAACAATCAAAGCCACTTCGGCGTCGCATAGAACTGAGATCTCATGAGCCTTCTTCAACAATCCTGACCGTCGCTTCGAAAACGTCACTTGCCGGCTAATCTTGTTTTCGATCCTCTTCAACTGAACCCTACCTCTCCCCATTTTTTCTCTCTATATCTCTCTAGAAAACCCTAATTTTTAGCTCATTTTCATCAAGAAGCAAAAAAAAATAATAAATAAATAAATAAAATAAAAAATGGAGATGGGTTTTTGTGGGTTTTTTTGTATAATTTTATGTTGATCCTCAATTTGGTGTGCTCAAGACTGTGGAGTGTACATAGACTTAGAGAGAGAGAGAGAGAGAGAGTGTTGAGAGTGATGAGAAAAGGCGAGGTATTAATAATGGGGAAAACCAGAGATGTTTAGGGGTGATGCGTTGTCGATCTGTGATTGGTGGGGTACTGCTAGTCGTTACTGTCTCGTTTTAGGCCACATGTTTGAGACAGTCCGTACAATCTAATGGGGCAAAGCCCCGTGGGTAGTGGGGAAACGGCCAGTTTGTTTATATCATGCTTTTGTATATCGCTATTATGGTGACGGCGCTTTTAGTTTAAGCTGCATTAATAAAACTCTTTGTTAAATTACACTAATCTCTCCTTAGGGCATGTTTGGAATAATCTCAAGAATGACCAATTAAGTTCACTCCTCCAAGCCTCATTTTCTATTTGGTTCGTGTTAGAACTAATGCTACTTTTGTTTGACTATGTAAGGGATTGCGATAAGATAAGAGTTATCCTATCTCGTATTTGGATGCATGCGCAATTCAAAGGATAAAAAGTCTCTAACTCTATTTTTATCCCAAACTCATTGGAGAACCCTATACCAGAGGTGATATAAGGATGGATAAGACTTTATATCAAATGATATATCCGAAATATTAATCCAGACAATACCAAATATAGAATTAGGAAATAATAGATTATCCGACAATATAATCCCAGCATGATCCAAACACAAAACATCATGTAGTGTTATCCGACAATATAGGTATTCTATTCGATCTGGTTTTAATATCCTATCATATTCAACAGTTTTATCCAGCTTGCCAAACAATACCTAAGGTCATGTCAGTTTGACAAAGAACCAAATTTTTTTTTTAAAAATGTATTAAATTAGGCATGAATAGAGGTGTAAACTAGACTGGACTGGGCGACGGGTTAGTAGGCCGTATTGATGGGATGGGTTCGATTTGGGTATATGTAGTACAAGTAATTACTCATAACATATAATTAATAACTCAATATAGAGAATAACTTATTAAGTAGTACTACTTAATTATACTTGCAAATTACATCATTTACAACTTATATCTTATTATTTATAACTAGGTTTCTGAAAAGTCGTGGGGGTTGCTGTGGGTTGGGTTGGGCTAAGTCATGGGTTTTGGCGGGGTTAGGCAGGCTGGGTCGGTGGGCTAGAAAGAGTAAATCGGATCAGCCCACTCTACAGGACTGGGTTATGTGGGTTGGGTTTTGGGCAACTGGGCTGGGCTGGGCTGAGTTTAGCCTTTTTTTTTTTCCCGGGCCAACCCAGGCCACTTTACACCTCTAGGCATAGATCTTATGCATTAAATTGACATTTACCAATCACTTAAATTTGTAAAATCAATTCTTATTTTAACCACAAAACTTGTTCTTAGCTTTCACAAACATCCTCTAGACACAGTTAAAATACAGAGATGATGTTTTGTGCTCTACTCTTTTTTAATTGAATAAATTACTCTGTTTGAGCCCAAAAAAAAATACAGAGATAACGACATTTGTGGTATGTAAAATTATATTAGCTTCTTTTGATAGAATAAGTCCAATTACCTAAATATACCTATAGCGAATATAAAACATATGTTTGTGGAATCAACACATTATTAGTGTAATAAAAAAAAAAAAAAAAAAAAAAAACACATCATTAGTGGACAAATTTACCAGAAGTTGAATACAAGGATTAAATACATTATCCTTCCTTTCTATTTCTCGGTGGGCGGTTAGGTCAGATGAAAATTAGAGAAATGATTTATATTTGTGATTTCCAGCCATTCAGTCACAAGTAACTTCTAAGACGTGAGGGATGCTCTAAGTCATATCTGGGTTGGACCCATTTTGGTTTTGTCCCCCATGGTTCAAAGTTGATATTTAATCCCATATTATTACGAATGGTTAAATACATTTTATCCCCTATGTTAAAATGCCCCCCCCCCCCTTATAGTTTACAAGTTAACACTTCACCCCCTGCAGTTGTGACGCAAATGAAGGGTATATATTTGATATTTCTATTAAGTCAAAAGTTAATACCATTAGGGCTTTCACTTAATACACAACCACATGGGTTTAATTGTCAATTTGTAAACCTAAGTGGGCAAAATAGAAATAGATCTAATCATGAGATGGTTAAATGTTTTGTTTTTTACTAAGATAAAAGGGTTGGAGAGGGGCAATTGTAGGTGGCCTACCACCCCGGGCGTGACCATGGCAGCCTCTTATCTGCAAGGCCATGGTTCCTTGACGAGATCCCCCACCCCATGGAAGGTGCACTAATCAAGGAGTATATTTAGCCAAAGTTGTCCCCTTGCCCTCACCGAAGCACTACAGGCTCGAGGCCGGGGCCGGGGCTAACCTCACCTTATCTCTCTTTTATGTATTAATGAGTGTTTTGGGGAGGATGTACATACTTTGGATGACTATATGCATATATACTTATTATTTTTATTTCTGATGACGGCTTCTGGATAGCCGAGCTAGGATAGGCATCTGCATCACTTTATTTCCTACACACTTTCTTTTGACAATTGCAGCTATGGCTTGGCCCTGCATTTTATCTTTTACTGCTTTTTCTTTTTATGGTTGTGACCATGGCTTGGTCCTGTTATTTCATTGAACTCTCTCTTTTTGTGTTTCCGTGATGCTGTGATCATGGTTCTGCTTTTATTGCTTGTTCATGTGAATGAATGAATGGATGAATTGTGACCACGGCTTGGTCTTGTTGTACGTGCTGCATGATGCACACATTTTTATTATTTTTTTCATTCAGTTTTCTATTTGCAGGTGGGCTGAGAATATTACAAACAAACCCTGGCAAAAATAATACTCCAAGCGGCACTCGACTGGGCTTCTACGGCACTCAGTGAATGCCGCTGCGGCAGTCAGTGACTGCTGCAATGGCAGTTACGGACTACCGCGCAGCATTCACTCGAGTGCCATTCTACTTTACCGAGTGCCGCCCTGTGTTCTGGGCAGAACCACTCTTATTTAAAGCCTCTTTTCATCAATACTCCGCAAAACACTCTCTTCTTGTCTTCATTGTCTTCTAAAATGGCCCCCATTAGCTCGAAAATCCTCTTCCCATGGATGGATACTCTTTCTGGCATCGACAAGCTCAACTTCGAGTGTTTTAGACTAAATGACCTCTTCTCTTTCCGACGGATGATTCTAAATAAAAGTTTGCTTCGAGCTGCTATTCGGTGTTGGGATCCCTCTCTCCATGTCTTTTGCTCGGCTCTCAGGAGACCTGTCCCTTGTTCGAGGAGTTCAGTGCTATTCTGCACAATGATCCTTTTACCGAGTTGACAGTTCCTCTAGTTCAAGCCGGGTATGTCTGGGATTTGGCCGCTCTCCTTCATATATCTCAAAATGCGACGGGTTCTTTCATTTACGACATGCAGATTGATTTTGAGCACCTTTCCTCCGTCTATGCTCCCATAGGGGACCCTTATGATGGTGGGTATCAGATCGTTCAGCATAGCGCACTGTCGATTGCTATGCTTTCTTACTTACTCTTTCAGCCATCTTCCGACATTCTCATACCCATTGCCTGTGGTTTGCGGGAGATGAAGAACAATGTTATGCTGATCCTTGGCAAAACTTTGATTGGTTTGGACCGCCCCCAAACTGTCGAGGCCATGTTATCCGTGGGAGCACGTTTCGTCTTACAGGTTTGGCTTTTGGAACACCTTGATCTCTTCATACATCCCTCACACCTTCGTAGGCCGCTCTCTTATGACCATATGGAGGTTCGTTGCCTATTCCATTCTGCCGATGCTTGGCTTGGTTGGCTCCAAGGCCTTTCTGCTGGTGATATTTGTTGGGTCTGCCCGTAGTGGTCTTACCTTTCCGTAGCTATACGGCTTCCGAGACGGCCTGGTATTTGGTTGCCTGGCTTGCATGCTACCACTTTCTATATTCCTGGCCGGGTGGTTCGCCAGTACGAGCTTCTCCAGGATTCTATTGATGTTATTACTGTTGATTTCACGAGGAGCGCAATCATGCGCCTTTCTACTGCGAAGGCCTTCACTGAAGCTGGGTAGGACAGGGTGTCAACTCCCTTCCGGAGAATCCCGGCTTTTATCGTGCCTACCACTGCGTACCTTTTTCCAATTCAGACTCTGATCCAAAGACAGACTTCATAGATATGCATTGAAGAAAGTAAAACAACAGGACAAAGCTCTACTTCACAAAAAAAATTTAGACAAGTCATGCTTATCCTTTTAGGCTTTTGAATGTGATTTTCTTATTTCTCTTTTCGAAAAGTGCTTTCATCTTTAGGAAAAGTTCTAACATGTATAATCAAAGTGTTCACTCCCCCGATTAATCCTTTATAAAAATTCTCCCTTTTAATGTTTGTTCTTGGGTCTTTACCTTGCTTTTTATCTTGCTTAAAGCTTTACTCATTCTATGCCATGAATTCATGTTTGCTTCTTTGTAGTACTTATTTTTAATAGCCAGAAGATCCAGAAACAGGTTTAAAATATCTGGGTTCTTCGGATAGAAAATAAAGTTTGCCCCTAGTTTTGGGGCTTCGAAGTGGTTCCGGAAAAATGCAAGTTTTCCCCTAGTTTAGCACAGGGTTTTTCTTTTTAGGTTTTCATAGATTGAAGGCTTTTGAGAACCCGCCTACTTATCCCTGAATGGGTATCAGGTCCATAGTAGTTCAGTTTAAGGCTTGACAGAAAATGTCATTTAGGCAATTATTAGTGACCGAACCGAGCAGGTTGCCTACGTATCCCCTAGCGGAAATCAGGTCAAGCGTAGTTCATCAATGTAGGAGGCTTTGAAAGAAGTGGTTTCAAGCAAAGTATTTCTTGAGGCGATCGAGGTTAATTGGTTGTTTAAATTCAACCCCGTCCAGGTCCATAAGATAGGCCGCTCCTCCAGAGAGGAGAGTTTTAATGATGTATGGCCTGACCCAGTTGGGTTTGAATTTTCCTCTGGGATCATAAGCAGGCACTTTTAGTTCTTTGAGGACCAGGTTACCCTCAGTAAGCTTCCTTGGGCGGACCTTTTTGTTGAAAGCTCGAGCTATCCTCTTCTAATATCCCCGAGTATTGTTTATTGCAGCCAACCTCTTCTCATCAAGCAACATCAATTCCTCATACCTCCCCCGTGTCCATTCTAACTCAGTTACTTCACATTCGGCCAAAACTCTTAGAGAGGGTATCTCCACCTTGACTGGAAGGACAACTTCCATTCCGTAAACCAAAGAATAAGGCGTGGCTCCTGTCGAAGTTCTCACAGAAGTCGGGTATCCGCATAGCGCAAATGGCAGCTTCTCATGCAAATCTTTATATGTGTCCGTCGTTTTCCCAAGATCGCTTTGACATTCTTATTTGCTACCTCTACCACCCCATTCGTTTGCGGTCTATATGGAGATGACTGGTGACAGGTGATCTTATACTTTTCTAACAGCGGGATGACTTCCTCTTGGAAATGACTGCCATGATCAGAAATGAACTTATTTAGGACCCCGTATCTGCAAATTATGTTCCTTTCAATGAAGCTCTCCACATCCTTGGCTTTCAAAGTCGCATACGAGGCTGCCTCTACCCACTTGGTAAAATAATCAATTTCTATAATTAAGTATCGGTGCCCATTGGAGGCCTTTGGGACTATCTCACCAATAATATCAATACCCCAGACGAAAAACGGCCAAGGCGTAGTTATGCTATAGAGCTGAGACGGCGAGGTGTGCATCAGGTTCGCATGGATTTGGCATTTATGGCTCCTCCAAACATATTCGCAACAATCTTTTTTTAAGGTTGTCCTATAATACCCTTGCCGGATTATCTTCTTTGCCAGCATGTGCACGTTCATGTGGGGCCCGCACAGTCCTTCATGTATTTCTTCCATCATTCTCTTGGCCTCCCTCCAGTACAAGCATTCCAAATTATACCCGGTATAGGATTTATTCCACAGCTTATCCGCGTAGATCACAAACTGCGCGAAAAATCGCCGCACTGCCTTCTTGTCCTTTCCTGAGGCTCCATCGGGGTACTCTCCCTTTTTAATGAAGTTCCATACATCTTCATACCAAGGCATCTCACTCACCTCTTCTATGGCTACGATCATTTCAAACGAAGGCTGGTTTCTTACTTCTATGGATAGCGGGATCATGGTAGTTCCTGAGGAAATTTGTATCATTGAGGCTAAGGTGGTGAAGGAGTCGGCCAACTGATTCCCTTCATGGGGGAGGTAATAGAATGATATTTTCTTGAACTGCACCTTTAAACTTTCCAGATAGTCATTGTAGGGTCTTAATTTCTCGTGCTTCACCCTCCAATCACCTCGGACTTGAGATATGATCAAGTTAGAATCTCCGAAAACATCAATTCTCTTGACTTTTAAAGCCAATTCCGCTTCCATTCCTATTATGCATGCTTCGTACTTTGCCGTGTTATTAGTTGAGTTATATTTGAGTTTGACGGATAATGGGGTGGGGGTCCCATCGGGTGCTATGAGAATGATTCCAACCCCGTAGCCTAGTTGGTTGGCTGCTCCATCAAAGTACATTTTCCACAAGTCCTCCTTCACCTCCATTATTCCTTCATCAGGAAACTTAAATTCTCCCTTATCCTCGGATTCTATGGCGATATCGGCTAAAAACTCAGCAACAACTCTTCCTTTTACAGACTTGGCAGTGACATATTTGATATCGAATTCGGCTAGCATCATGGTCCACTGGGAAATTTTACTGGTCAACACGGGTTTCTCAAATAGGTATTTATGTAGGTCCATTCGGGATATCAGGGTTACGGGGAAGGCCAACATGTAGTGCCTAAGGCGACGGGTGCACCAGACCAAAGCCCAACAGGCTTTTTCTAAAGGCGAATATTTTAACTTATATCTAGTCATCCTTTTGCTCAAGTAATTAATAGCTCTTTATGCGTGTCCCTCTTCTTCTTCTTGGGCCAATATACACCACATTGAATCTTCGGATACGAAAAGGTACAGCAGTAAAGGTCTTCCGGGTAAGGGTGGTGATGAGACAGGCGGGTTTTAAAGGTAGGTTTTGACTTTTTCGAAAGCTTGTTGACATAAGGTATCCCATTTAAACTTCTCTCCTTTTCTAAGCAGTTTAAACAAAGGGTCACAGGTAAGGGTGAGTTTTGAGATAAAACGACTTATGAACTGTATTCTACCTAGAAATCCCCTTAATTCCTTCTCATTCTAGGGCGGTTGGATTTTGATTATGGCCTTTATTTTGGTCAGGTCCACCTCTATCCCTCTCTGAGTGATGAGAAACCCTAATAGCATTCTGGTAGTGACTCCGAAGGTGCACTTCTGAGGGTTCAGCCTCATTCTAAATTCTCTTAATCTTCCGAAGAACTTTCTTAACGCACCCAAGTGTCCTTTCCTCTCCTTAGATTTCACAATCATGTCGTCCACATATACTTCTACCTCCTTATGGATCATATCATGCAACAACCTTGTAGCGGCCCGTTGGTAAGTTGCGCCCGTATTTTTAAGCCCAAACGGCATCACCCTATAGAAGTACGTGCCCCATGGTGTGATGAAAGTGGTTTTCTCCCTATCCTCGGGCGCCATTAGCATCTGGTTATACCTTGAGAAACCATCCATAAAAGATAGGAGCTCGTGCCTAGCAGTATTGTCCACTAACACATCAATGTGAGCTAAAGGGAAATCGTCCATAGGGCTGGTTCTGTTCAAATCCCGAAAGTCGACACAGACCCTAACACGATCGTCCTTTTTCTGGACGGGCACTATATTGGCGATCCATTCTGGATACTCGGTGATCATCAAGACTCCAGTCTCAATTGCTTTTCAACTTTCTCTTTGACTTTGAGTGCCCATTCAGGCCTCATTCGCCTCAATTTTTGTTTTACATGTTTTGAATTGGGGAATAGGGGATGTGGTGTTGGACTATTTCTTGATCGACACCTGGCATATCGTTGTAAGACCATGCAAAAACATCTTTGAATTCATTTAATAGATTGATAAATTCTTTGCTTTCTTCTTTGCTAAGTGTAGAGGCAATATAAACTTTTTGAGGATTATCTTCATTTCCTAGATTGATCGTTAGAGTGTTTTCAATGATCTTACATGCATATTCTTTTCCTTTTTCGATTAATTCTTGCAATTCATTTGGTATTTCATGATCATCATATTCTTCACATTCATTAAGCGCATTCGAGTAGGCAGAATTAGTCATACTTTCATTGATTTTCTTTGGAGTGATTACAACAGATATGAAAATTGAAAGATGCCTCATTTGGGCCATTACAGACTCTGGGTGTGGGGGGTACCTATCACTAGACTCGAAAACCCACTCTTTCTTGCCTTCTCCTTCCAGATCAGTGATGAAGCATTCTTCCAGATCCCCTGTCTTGGTAATCTCCTCCATCTCTTCTTTTTTCAGTTCTTCCTCTTGCACCCAACCCTCAGCATGCCCTTTTCTGGCCTTATTTTCCATGAACCCTTCTTAGCCCGTTCCCTCAGTTTTCGTGCTTTCTTCACCCAATAGGTTCTTCATGGCTGAACCATCCATCGGACCAATCCAATCTTTAGCAGTAGTTGACTTCACGGGCACCTACAGATATGGATCTTGATACTCAAAGAATTTATGGGGGAAGAAGATCTCAAACCCTGGCTTTAAACAATTGTCTTTCTGATCCACCCATGGTTCTTAGAAGCCACAAAAGGGGAAATCCTCTCCCTCCTTCACAAAGTATCCATTGAGCGTCTTTAGGTAAGGGTCCAATGGTGCGTCAGCTGGCTTCTTCTTCTCTCTTAGCTCTTTCTTCGATGATTGATAACCCAGACCATGAGTGTGAGTCTGAGTGAGGGTCCTTGGAAACTCTAGTAGACCCTGATGATTTTTACCCAGCCCCATGCCTGGGAAGAAACCCATCTTTTTCATAATCCCGGTGACCAACGGACTTGCGTACTGATCGAAATACAGCGGCAAAAATTCTCTCGGCTTCTCTTCTTCCAACATGTTAATAAATTGGAATCCTCCTAGACTTGTCTCTTCTTCTTGAAATTGTACTTCCAGAACTGGCGCGCTTGATGAAGCTTCAGACGGATGGACCCAACTGTCCCTGAGAATATCACAATCTTTGCTTTTCCAAACACATTTGACTTTCTGATGAGCTGTAGATGGTATGGCACTTAGACTATCCAACCATTGCCTCCCTAGCAGCAAATTGAAAGAAGTAGGAATGTCAATGACCTATAATTCGACTTCCTTTTCCACAGGCCTGACAGCGAGATGAAGGAGGATTATCCCCATGACCGTCCTATGAGTATTGTCATACGCTCTCACCCTCTACTCAGATGGTATGAATGTTGATTCATCCAAACCTATGTGCTTAGCTGTTCAGAATGGACACACGTTTAGAGCAGACCCATTGTCAATAAGACAGGAAGGCATAGTGTTTCTCAGGCACTCAACAGTGACATATAGCAGTTTATTGTGAATAGGCCCTCCCAGAGGTAGATCATCTAATGAGAAGGTAATAGCAAGAGTCAGAATCCTACTGATCATCCCTATGAGATCTTCTGGTGCTGTGTCGATAGAAACATCAGATTGGTTCAAGGCGTCCAGAATTGCCTGCCGGTGACATTTGGAAGCATTCAATAATTCCCAAATGGTGATATTAGCTTGAGTTTTTTTTTATTTGCTTCAAAACCCTATCTTCGTCCTCTTCTTTATTTGTTTTCCCTTTTCTTTTATCCAATTCTCTCCCCGGGTGGTCTTCCTGTAACTCATGAGGTTTGAAGTGTCTCCCTGAATGAGTTAGATGACTGACTTCTTCTTTTGCCCATAGATTGTCAATTTCAGAATCAACTTTCAAGCTTTCTGGTCCTTCCCCGACACTCTCACACCACAGATCATCTCCCACCTGATCTACATCAGTGTTGTTAGTCTCTTGAACCCACCAGTCTAGTTGATTTTCTAGAGTACAGATTATCGAACATTCCATCATCTGATAAGGCTTCCTTAGTGTCCTGACTTTAGTGATCAGCCTAGACGGATCGAAGATCATCTCTTCTATCCCTAAGAAATAAAGGCCTTACGGCACAATGTGATGATTCAGCAGCGGATACCTAGTAACATTAGGAGCTTTGACAGGTGGCTCGGATATTACATTGTTATCAATGAGGTCCTGGATTTTGTGCCTTAGCCTTGTGCACCGATCCGTAGAGTGACCTTTTTGTTGGTGAAGCTTGCAATAAAGATCTTCTCAAAAGGTTGGTGGAAGTGAACTTGGTAGAGGTTGAGGCTCCAAAGGGCAAAGATGCCCTTTCGCTATCAGCTTATCAAGAGCGGTTGATAGTGATATCCCCAAATCTAAAAACTTCCTCGGCTATTTGTCCTTTCCTTTTCTTGGTGTTATGTCAAACTTTCTCTCCGGTCCACTCAATGCATTGACATCGGTGGGGCCAGAGTGACCCCCTGAATGTCTTCCATTTGATCCATAGCTCGGCCTTCTATACCGATTCGGCTGTTCTTCCTTCTTGATTACCCTTTCTTGGATTGCGTCCTCTATCCTTGTTCCCACATCAAAAACCTCAACAAAGGTGTTAATTGACTGGAATCTCATCTTCTCTTGATAGGCGGCTGAAGGTTCTTCATCAACATCCGGATCTGATCTTCTCAGACGGCTTCTGTACCATTTTAGCTGCTTTTTCCCTCCACCTACTCAGATACTCAGTAAATAATTCCTTATTTTCCTGCCTAGTGGCCTCCAAATCTCGGACTGTGACGTCTAAGTCCTGATTATACTCATACTGTGCCACAAATGCTTTGATCACTTCTTCCCAGACCCGGGTTTTACTTGGTTCGAGAGTGAGGTACCAGGATAAAGCGGCTCCAGTTAAAGTCTGCTGAAATAAGACAGTCATCATGGTAGTGCTCAGCCCACTCGGTTGGAAAGCCCCGATACACATTCTCACATGACTACGAGGATTCCCTGTCCCATCAAATTTGTCAAAGACCGGCATTTTGAATCCGGCAGGCAGTGTTTCACGGACCCCATCGTACAGACCTTCTAGCTCCATCAGGTAAGTATTGACCCCCTAACCCTTGCGCATTAACCTTTCCAGCTTCTCTATCTTTTCGGTCATTATCCTCTATTCTTCCTTTCTAACCTTTCTCTTTCTACTCTGGGGGCCTCGGCTCTTGGCATCTCTGGCTCTTCATACCAACCTTCTTCCCTAATTGGCGGATCATTGTTTGGTGGATTCACAACTGGCGGCGGACGTGATATCGCTTCTATCATGACCATCATTCGTTTCATATTCTCAGCCTGTCGCCTCATTTGCTCTGCTTGCTATTCTACAAATGTCCTTAACTCTGCTACTTACCCATGTTCCTTTCATCTGCCATTTCTCTGTCTTTTTCTCTTCTTACTAACCTTGCAGTGGGACCTCTAAACCAAATTATGCCCGAACTGGATGCTATATTTGCCCTACAAAAGGAAATATTTTTCAAAAGATTTTCTATTTTCTTTTCCTTTTATCAAAAATCTCTTATTTTATATATTTTGAAAGACTTTTGGTGAGATGAAATGGTTCATATGTCACATGGATGCAATGCATGTGTGCGTGTGTGCCTAATCTATTCAAAAGAAAGGAAATAGGCACATAAGCATATAAAATCTTCACCCATGTCAAGTGTGCCAATTTTTCCTCTCATTGTGATCCTCGTTCCCCTTTTGAAGGTTGGATTATTCCTTGGATGATAAAACCTCTTGAAAACAATTCTCGTGAATTCTTTTGAGAACGAGGATGTTTAAACATTCCTCAACCAAAATGATTGGATTGAAACTTTACTATGAAGTTCATTTGAAAAGCATTTCTTTAGATGAAAACAATCCTCATGATCTTTGGAATTTTCTTTTGAAGATGATCATGTGGCAATATATATTTTAACAAAGATTAGTTTGGAGCTGTAAAAAAAAGGTGAACTCCAAAGATTTTTTGAAAGAGCGATTGAAAACTTTGGAATAAAGATGGAAAAAGTCCATTTGCTTTCAAAGATGGATTTAAAATTCTTTGGGTAAGAGGATCACATAATCGGATTATGGCTGTACTCTTCATGAATTTGGATGCATACAAGGTCAATGATGCTTAATTAAACATGATATAAGAAGTGTAATCTTATAATCAAGATCCAGCATGTTCCCAAATGTCGGGGGACATGAGAAGGAAATGCTGAAACGTGATTAAAGGGTTACACATATTTCATCAAGCATGCATCGTCATCATCTCAAATAATCCCTTTCGGGCATGCAAAACTCCCTAGCACATAATCCTAATCAAGAATTGATTTCCTATGATTGGTTCTATAGAAACTATTATGTAAAGGCAAGGTTTTGGTCAAAATAAGGGACCCTTGACACACACCCGATAGGATACTTCATATGCCAATACATGGTACGAGATCAAGGGTGATCACACAGTCCCATGATGGCTTGACCGACCGGGTTGCCCCGAGCCTCGAAGGTCATAGTTCCGTGCAATTGACTGGCAAGACATGCAAGTGAAATGCAACAGGCATACAAAGATTAATCAATTCAATTAAAAGGATGCTTTTTCAGTTTAATCCTCAAGTGAGCCCAAAATCATAGTTCTGGTCTGCGAAACCAGAGATTTTGGGTTTGATCCCCAACAGAGTCCCCAGATTGTGGATATCGCAATTTTCTCTTACCCACAGCTATTTTTATTTAAAACATTTTCAATTTCAAAACATGAAGAGTTGCCACTTAATTTTTTTAAAAGGAAAATTTAGAAACCATTTTAAGACTAACTGATCTTTTGCGAAACCAAAGATAAACTAGGTCCGGGGATTATGGAATGAGAGAGGAAGGAATCCGACAGACTAAAACATCCTCTCTCATCCTATCTCGTGATAGGCCTCTACTTAACATCCTTTTAATCAAACTATTATTCCAAGCATGCCCTCAACTAATACATAGATATAAATATACATTGCACAAGCATGTCGAAATGGTGTAAAATTTCTAACGACAACATGTCATTCAAAACCAAGTAGTTCATTTAGCAATCGATATGACATGCAAAATAGAGAACTAGAGAACTTACCCGGGGTCCAGCTGCGGATATTTAAATGTGCAATGAATGCAAAAGTTGAAATCCTAATAAAAGGGTCTCTAATGCACATATATACACATAAAGCAACTTTCAATTCCAATGTGTCGCACATAAGGTCGGAAAATCGATAAATTTAAGGAATAATTAAATTAAGGAAGAGTCGAAGAACTATACCTCATCGGTGCTACAAAACAAGGGTTAGTACACATGATATACAAGATATAAAGTTAGATGATGATCCTAAACTTCTAGCTTAAACCTATCAAATGTAATTAAATCTAAAGCAAACGAATCCTAGTTAAAAGCATCAAACCACATGGATGAATGTATACACGAATAAGAGCAAATTATTGAAGTACTCATTAATTTGGATCACCTAAACTTTTAATTCAAGCTTAACTAATCATTATCGAAGCATGGTTGAAGCCTTAAATGATGAAAATATCAATTGAGCTATTATTTACAAAGTTTACTAAATATGTCACAATATTCTAGAAATTCCAGAGAGCAGACCTGGACTTTAAGAATTCGGAAAGCATACTTCCAATTGTTTGATCTTGATGATTTTTGGTCACAAGGTGCCTTTATGAGTCTAATTTCTAACCCAAAAAGAAAATCAAAGTTCCAACGGTTAGATTTCTGGGAATCAAACAAATACTAGACATCACTTAGGAATTTCCAACTCTCTATCCAGAAATTTTGTACGATTTTCTAAAACTAGTAAAAAAAATCTAAATGGCTCTAATATTTTAGGGGGTCTTATTAACACATTAAACTTCATAAAAAAAATATTTGGGGTTATCAACACTCGATTAGGGTTCTGATTTAATCATTTCAAAAGGGTATTGCTGTTTTGAAACTCTGGACAGATTGTTGTCTTTGCCAAAACCCATGACCAACCCACTCTTAACCATAGAATCTTATTAAAACAAAAATTACAGTGGTAGAACTTTGTGTTATAGACACTTTCCCATTGGTTTCATTCAGCTCCAACGGTTCGATGTTTAACTAAAAATCTCGATGAACTCACTGCATCTTTTGTTTAGTTCATCTTTCACTTACTAACTTTAACTATAAAGCCATTAAACTTGGCCTTAGTTAAACTAATCCTTCTACCATTTGATGCTATGGGAGACTAATGACTCTCATAATTGATAGACTTCAATGAAGTATGAAGAAACTTCATGAAGCCTTAGAATAACAAAATCAAATGGAGATGGATTTGAACTTGTCAACCAAAATGCTCATTATCAATCCTAATCTTCTTATGAACTATGAACTCATAAGAAGACCTAGAGATTTCAAATCAAAGGATTTGAATGAGACATTGAAAGTCTTATAAATCCCAAGAGATGTACACAACCAAAATGAAAGAAATGGGACTCAATATTAAAACATTAGTGAAGTTAACATTTATTTAACGGATGATTTAGTCTAGAGTCTACCTCTAAATATCCTTAACTTGGAGGTTTAGAGGAATTCCATAAAGTAATCAAGCTCTTCAACTTTAACTCACACACAAACTTCTTTTTCAAACTACATAAAAACAATTCTTAAGTATAATTCGAAAATTTTCTTAGAATTTTAAGAGAAGGAGAATCAAGTTGATGTTGGGAGATTAAAAAAAACTCATCCCTTGTAATGGGATATTCACGCTTCTTATATAGACAATTTTGAAAGGGAATTTTAGTCATTTCAGGGGTAAAAATGCTGATTTCGTATGTCCTTTTGATGGTACACAACGTGCTGCATCACAGCTGTCTGCCCAAAAATGCGGCACTCATTGGAGATGGAAGCAGCAGTCAGTGATTGTCGATGAGTCAGTCACTGCTTGCCATTCCGGTATTCAGTGAATGCCGGAATGGCATTCAAGGAGTGCTGCGGACAACTCCACAGACTGCCAATTTTCTATAGAAATCCATTTTTTACGGCATTTGGTAAAATTTGTGGCATTCATAGAGTGTCGTTCTAGCACTTAAGTGAGTGCCGCACGGCAACCCGTGATTGCCGCATATTTCACCATGTGCCATTCTTCTCTGTTTTCCCTTTTTCTCTCTTTCTTTCCTGTTGTTTGGATTGACGAGCCTTTTGAAGAGCTTAAAGCACCTTTTAGAAGTCCTAGATTAGTCAGACATTGTCATCATCGAATCTTAGAGCTAATACTCCCCTTAACCCGACATTTGGTCAAAATTGGGGTGTCTACAGTGTCCCCCATAGGCATCAGTCACAAACTTATGGAAGTCTAGATACATAATGCTAACCTGCAAAGGAAATTATCTATCGTCAGGAAGGACGAACTTATCTTAAACTCATATCTCATCTCAAGGATCTTAAATACTAGGACCAGGTGGTGTGCACTCGTTAGTGAATGAAAGTATCACAACCTACAGTTCTGATACCAAAAAACCTATCACGCCCTTGGGCACCAAAAAACCTGTCACGCCCTTCTTGAGTCCATAGGGAAACACAAGTGAAAGTCACTAATTATCCACACCACACAGTACTAGTCCACAAGATAAACAGGAATAGTAAACAACTGAAATATAAAAGCAGTATCACTATTACAAACATCAGAGTGGTCCTTAGGATCACAACAGGTTAGGAGACAACATATGCCCAAGTACTAGTTAAACTAAAGTTTGATAGAAACAACAAAAATATAAACTAGATAGAATTATCTTCAGGTCTTCAGCTGGCGTAAGGGTAGTGATCTGATGGAAAAACTGGTTTAAGTTAAAAGTTTAAACGCGCAGCGGAAAAGTCAAGTTATGAAAAACTTAATGGTAGCCCAGGATCTACTACTCGTTAATTCCATAGATGCGCTCAAGAAGGGACAAGAGTTATACCTTAGTGTCTTGAACCCAATTCTGATTTTCATCTTCTACCTTGGTGATGCAGCAGCTTCCACTAGGTCGTCTTCACCCTTATATCTCCTACGGATGCTTGTCGGAGAGACTAGAGATGGTGGGATCTCTAATAGAGAGGAAAAAGAAGGTTTGGGGCTCTAAAACAGTTTCTGCAGCTTCTGACGTTCTAAAACGACGAACCCTTTTCCCAGAACGCAGCTGCCTATTTATAGATTTCCAGAACCGACCTAGACTTCGAGCGATCGAAGATCTTCGATCGATCGAACCTTCGATCGATCGAACCATTCTCGATCGATCGAACCTGCCATGACTTCAATCGATCGAACAACGTCAATCGATCGAACTTGTCTTGACAGCTTCCTCAAGTGTTTTTCCAAGTGTCCTGGCGGAGCTAAGAGTGGGACCTCCTAGGCTCTTTATTGTTGGCTCAGACCAGTTTGTTAATTACCATGACCAAACTCTTTGATCAGCAAACTAACGAACTGGTCAGTTAACGTTTACTCCACTATAAAACAATAACTGAACTCCAACGCAAAAGAACATATCCGAAGCGATAACTAGACTTGTATGTTGTACTAATGTCCCTCTACCTTCAGCATTCGTAGTCATATTCAGGTAGTCGGATAACTGTTACTGTCAACCTGAATCATGATTACTTCTTGAATTCCTTGAGTCCCATTCACCTCTCATGATTACTAAACATGTTGATAACTCTTATCAACAAGACTGCAGTATTCAGTAATCGACTTGGTGACATTCTCAAGGGAATGCTTACTCTGAAATAGAGGGTAGATTCTGTCTTGACAATTTATGTTCACAACCCTATGAATATGACATACCCAAGATACCCAGGTGTTGATCTTCTATAGACCTCACTAATTGGTAAGTCAAAGTAGCCATATCCACAGTCTGTGTTCATAATCGTCTCAAGATTAAGAACACGTACCTTATACAAGTTATGAGTTCCTATCGACTGATTGACAGTCTTGAGTGTCAATAGGAAAGCTCAGGTCCGTCAATGCACTATAAGCACTAGCATGTTAACTAAGAGTTAAACTTTAGTGATTGATATTAATCACTCCATCCAATGGTAGTTAATCATGCTACAGTGTAAACCTGATGAGATATCCAGTCTCATCATCCACTGTGACACATTCTAAGTAACAAAGAATAGTAATTCGTATCTCACTTGTATGTATCTCATACATACACGAATTACTTACTATGATACTTAAGGATAAACAATCATCTCATGAAAGAAACATACATAATGAAATGTAAAGCTGATATCCATATATTAAAAAGTCAATGTCTCATACATAAAGTAATGGTTTGAGGGCACAAACCCAACAAACTCCCACTTGCACTCACAACTATACAGAAGTACATCTGAGACCTAGACTATCTAGATGACGATCAAAGACCTTCTGTGGCAAGGCCTTTGTAAACGGGTCAGCAAGATTGTCAGCGGTGGCAATCTTGGTGACAGTCACATCTCCACGGTGAACAATATCTCGGATAAGATGATATTTTCGCTCTACATGCTTTCCCTTTCCGTGGTTTCTTGACTCGTTGGACTGAGCCACTGCCCCACTATTATCACAATAAAGCGTAATAGGCGACAGCGACGCTGGTACCACCTCAAGTTCCATAAGGAATTTCTTGAGCCAAACAGCTTCCTTTGCGGCTTCATAAACAGCAACATACTCAGCTTCTGTAGTTGAGTCTGCAATGCATTTCTGCTTAATTCTCCTCCAACTAACAGCACCACCTCCCAAGGTAAAGAGATGACCGGACGTTGACTTTCTCGAATCTTTATCTGACATAAAGTCCGAGTCAGTATATCCTACTGGAATTAACTCACTACCACCATACATAAGCATGTAATCTTTAGTCCTTTTCAAGTACTTAAGAATGTGCTTAACGGTTGTCCAGTGCTCTAGACCCGAATTCGATTGATATCTGCTAACCATGCCAACGGCAAAGCAGATATCTAGTCTAGTGCATAACATCGCATACATGAGACTTCCCACTGCCGAAGCATAGGGAACTCCTGTCATGCGATTCCTCTCCTCCTGTGTTTTTGGACACTGGTCCTTGGAGAACGCTAGACCATGCCTGAAAGGTAACAAACCTTTCTTCGAATTATCCATAGAAAACCTAGTTAGCACCTTATCGATATAACCAGATTGAGACAATCCCATTATCTTTCGCTTGCGATCCCGAAAGAGCTTTATTCCAAGAATATAGCTCGCCTCTCCTAGATCCTTCATATCGAAAGTACTAGCTAGCTAAACCTTGACCGTTGACAGTGCTGCTACATCATTTCCAATGAGTAGAATGTCGTCAACGTAAAGCACAAGAAAAGCCACCACTTTCCCTTCACATTTCTTGTATACACAAGGTTCATCCAGATTTTGTATGAAACCAAACGACTTAACCGCTTGGTCAAATCGGATGTTCCAACTTCTGGATGCCTGCTTAAGCCCATAAATGGACTTTTGCAACTTGCATACCAAGTTACCTTTCCGACCAGCTTTGAACCCTTCTGGTTGATGCATATAGATGTCCTCCTCAAGATTGCCATTCAAGAATGCAGTCTTGACGTCCATCTGCCAGATCTCATAATCTAGGCATGCAGCAATAGATAAGAGTATTCTGATGGACTTGAGCATGGCTACCGGCGAAAAGGTTTCCTCATAGTCAATGCCCTCCCTTTGAGTATAACCTTTCGCTACAAGCCTTACCTTAAAAGTCTCAACCTTTCCATCAGAACTTCTTTTCCTCTTGTAGACCCACTTATAGCCAATGGGTTTAATATTGGCTGGAAGTTCTACAAGATCCCAGATCTGATTGGAATCCATAGATTCCAATTCAGCCTTCATAGCTTTAATCCAATGAGCTGAATCAACATCAACCATTGCCTCCTCGTAAGTGGCATGATCAGATTCAGATTCTATGGAGACGGCTTCAAAAACTTCTCCTAAGAACATGTATCTATCAGGTTGGCTGATAATCCTCCCACTACGACGAGGTACCGGTGCGAAAATGGGTGAAGAAATGGTACTTTCTTGATTTACATCGTTATCAACTGCGGGTTGGACTGAGGGCTCTCCTTCTATCTCTCTAAGATCTATCCTTCCCTTAGGTTTATGGTTCATGATATAATCATCCTCCAAGAAAACAGCATTTGTACTAACAAACACTTTATGTTCCCTTGGATCATAAAAATACCATCCATAAGTACCCTTTGGATAACCCACAAAGTAACATACTTCCGATCTAGAATCCAATTTGCTCATCTTTTCTTTCAGCACATGTGCCGGACACCCCCATATCCGGAGATGTTGCAAAGAAGGCTTGCGCCCAATCCACATCTCTCGTGGTGTCCTTGGAACAGATTTACTTGGTACTAGATTTAGTATGTAAGCAGCGGTTTCCAAAGCATAACCCCAAAGGAATAATGGCAACTCAGAATAACTGATCATTGACCTAGTCATGTCTAAAAGAGTCCGATTCCTTCTCTCCGCTACACCGTTCTGCTGAGGTGTGCCAGGTGCAGTTAACTGTGACAGAATCCCATTCTGTACGAGGTGATCAATAAACTCATTAGAGAGGTACTCGCCACCTCGATCAGATCGAATGGCCTTGATATGTGTACCCAATTGATTTTCCACTTCAGCCCTAAACTCTTTGAACTTTTCAAAGGCTAAAGACTTGTGCTGCATTAGGTACACATATCCATACCTAGAGTGGTCATCAGTAAATGTTATGAAATACTCATAACCACCCCTTGCTCTAATATTTATTGGTCCACACACATCAGTATGAACTAATTCCAACAATGCATTGGTTCTATTGCCCTTTACAGGAAAGGGCCTTTTGGTCATCTTACCCTCTAAACAAGACTCATAGACTTCCATTGGTTCGAGAACCAAATCGCCTAAGACCCTTTCTTTGACTAGTCTGCCAATCCTATTTAGATTGATATGGCCAAGCCTCATATGCCAAAGCCTTGTTGGATTAGTGGAAGATTCTTTTCTTATAGATGGTATAGTTACCATTGAGTTATTAAGTTCCAAGTAAGAATCTTTAGAAATATTGGGAGTGATCACATACAAACCATTTGATTTAACACCAGAACATATAAAAGAACTATTTCTTTTAATAACAACTTTAGTTCCAAAATGAAAAGAATAACCATTATTCGATAAATTAGAAACTGAAATTAAATTACGTCTCATTGAAGGGACGTAAAGTATATCTGATAAAATCAAAACTTTATTGTCTAGAAATTCTAAAACTACGACTCCTATAGCAACCGCAGAAACGGTTGCACTAGAACCTAGAGTAAGTATGATTTCCCCATCACTGCACCTCCTGGTTGATCTAAACCCCTGCAATGAATTACATATATGGTTAGTCGCACCAGAATCAATGCACCAAGTGTTTAAAGTATCCGTAATAAAACTTACTTCAATCACATGTGATTCAATCATACCTTGAACTCTTGTAGCTAAGAATTCTGGATAGTTCCTCTTCCAGTGGCCCTTCTCACCGCATTGGAAACACTTTCCTTTGCCTTGGCCACCCACCTTCCCTTTGCCCTTACTTTTTCCCTTAGATTTTACAATCTTAGGGACCGGTCCAACACTTGGACCACCAGTGCCAGCCCTTTTCTTCCCTTTCTTTCCTTTTGGTGTAGATCGGGAAGAGGAAGCGCTTTTCTCAACGTTCAAGACGTTGACCCCAGGTTTGATCACCCCTTCTGCTGCCAAAAGAGAACTCATCAATTCGCTCATTGAAAAATTCATTTGATTCATATTATAGTTAAGTTTAAATTGAGCGAATGAAGGCGACAACGAATTGAGGATCATATCAACTTGGGTCTGTGCATCGTTGTTGGCACCTAGGGTCTCCAGCTCGTTTAAATAACCAATCATTTTTAAAACATGTTCCTTGACTGGAGTCCCTTCCGACATCTTTGCACTCATTATCTTTTGCATGGCTACCTGTCTAGCAAGCCTGCCATGCTCCCCGAACATCTTTTTGAGGGATGTGATAATGTCACTGGCAGAATCATTCGATTGGAATTGGTGTTGCAACACACCAGCCATTGAGGCCAGAATATAGCAACGAGCCATTCCATTCGACTTTTTCCATTTGTCGAACTCGCGTCTGGCAGCTGTCCAAGCATTTACCGCGGGTTCTTCAGGGCATGGGGTGGTGAGGACATATATGTGATCCTCCGCAGTTAACACGATGTCAAGGTTACATTTCCATTTAGTGTAGTTATTTCCAGTTAACTTGTTTTGAGTGAGTATGGTGGCAAGTGGACTAAATGCAGATCCAGACATTATGGTTACTGAAAATCAAACAAACAAAATAAATATGCATATCATAATTGGACAGTTTGAAATAAAAGAATCCTTAAAACTCTTATTTTAAAACAAAGTCGCCAGAATATCGAAACAAAAGAATAAAGCCTCCGTGTGGTGGTCAATTTTTGATTTTTCGATTAATCAAGACTTGTCCGCTATGCAACTCTTGCAAAACAAGTTATGACTCCCGATCCCTTTTGATCTCTAAGTTTATGAATAATGTCCCGTGTGGGATCCCTTATCCATAGCTTAGCTAGTGTGTACCATGAACTAAGATCCATTCACAACCGTCTCAAGTAGCGTCTCCGTGTGGTGGTCACCCTCTAACACGTCTGATTGATCCTATCAAAAGAAGTTCACATCTAGTAACCAATGAGTAATGCACTCTCCGTATGGAATGATCACCCCTGGCGAGGTGACACAGAATGTACTACTCATCTTACAGTGAACCGTTAATGGAAGATCGTGGGTGTCAATTAATAAGACCCTCTCCCACTAGATTTAGAAATTGAGGATTTTGCTTTAAAAAAAAAATGTTTCCACACATTACCCATAAACATCCAATGTTTACTAATGCGTTGAAATGGTTTTTGAATTTTATTTTAGAAAACTTGTTTTACGTGCATGCAAGTAGTAACAATATAATTAAATACCAATCACAAACCAAGCACATAAAACAAAAAACTAAAATTGAAAATAAAGACATCCAAACAATGCCTCTATCTCCCATGGCTCTATCTCCATAGAACCTCCTTTTGGTTTGATCGCCTCCAGCTCCATCTTCATGGACAACGGCTCCTTGCTCCATCTTCATGGATTTTCTAATTCTATTACATTTGTCCTATGCTTCTTTCAAAGCTTATAATTTATCTAGAAATAGAAATAACAACAACAAAATACAATAAAAGGCTAGGGAAACCGGTGCGACTTTCCTTTTCGTAGGATTGAAGTCGTAGCGCCCTTTACATATGCCTTAAAACCAAACCAAACTTAAATTACAGCATGCACCAATCTCAAACAATTTAAATACAAAATATTTAAATGACTTGGTGCCATGGGAGATAGCGACTAATCTAGCTGCAAAAGGGTTAGTCGTACACGCATCCATACATACATAACAAATATATGTAACTATTGGAACACTTAATTGATTCACACAGTATATAAACTCTTTATATACTGAATTAGAACTTAAAACAGCATCTTACTTCTCTGTCACAGTTCGATCGATCGAAGATCGTTCGATCGCTCGAACCTTCGATCGATTGAATTCTGTTCAATCGCTTGAACTTTCTGTTTCATAGAATGATTTAAAAAAATTTCAGAATACTTTAAAAAAAAACTTTTAATTTCAAAACACCTTAAAACTGTGAAACAGAGAGCCTGACAAAGAATCTGTCTCAATCGATCTAACTTCATTCGATCGATCGAACACCAGAAGTTTCGATCGATCGAAACATGTTTGATCGATCGAACCCGCCTTACATCCCATGCAATCACAGATTTGTATTCTGCTGCGATAACACTGTAAAAATAGATCTGTGACAATGCCGTTTCGAAAAACAGTTCTAAAATCAACATGCAAATCAAAATAGTGTTCCAAAAACTCATCTATAGATCCAAACGAGTGTGGCTCTGATACCAATTGATGGAAAAACTGGTTTAAGTTAAAAGTTTAAACACGCAGCGGAAAAGTCAAGTTATAAAAAACTTAATGGTAGCCCAGGATCTACTACTCGTTAATTCCATAGATGCGCTCAAGAGGGGACAAGAGTTATACCTTAGTGTCTTGAACCCAATTCTGATTTTCTTCTTCTTCCTTGGTGATGCAGCAACCTCCACTAGGTTGTCTTCACCCTTATGTCTCCTACGGATGCTTGCCGGAGAGACTAGAGATGGTGGGATCTCTAATAGAGAGGAAAAAGAAGGTTTGGGGCTCTAAAACAGCTTCTGCAGCTTCTGACGTTCTAAAACGACGAACCCTTTTCCCAGAACGCAGCTGCCTATTTATAGATTTCCAGAACCGACCTAGACCTCGAGCGATCGAAGATCTTCGATCGATCGAACCTTCGATCGATCGAACCATTCTCGATCGATCGAACCTGCCATGACTTCAATCGATCGAACAACGTCAATCGATCGAACTTGTCTTGACAGCTTCCTCAAGTGTCTTTCCAAGTATCCTGGCGGAGCTAAGAGTAGGACCTCCTAGGCTCTTTATTGTTGGCTCAGACCAGTTTGTTAATTACCATGACCAAACTCTTTGATCAGCAAACTAACGAACTGGTCAGTTAACATTTACTCCACTATAAAAAGATAACTGAACTCCAACGCAAAAGAACATATCCGAAGCGATAACTAGACTTGTATGTTGTACTAATGTCCCTCTACCTTCAGCATTCGTAATCATATTCAGGTAGTCGGATAACTGTTACTGTCAACCTGAATCATGATTACTTCTTGAATTCCTTGAGTCCCATTCACCTCTCATGATTACCAAACATGTTGATAACTCTTATCAACAAGACTGTAGTATTCAGTAATCGACTTGGTGACATTCTCAAGGGATTGCTTACTCTGAAACAGAGGGTAGATTCTGTCTTGACAATTTATGTTCACAACCCTATGAATATGACATACCCAAGATACCCAGGTGTTGATCTTCTGTAGACCTCACTGATTGGTAAGTCAAAGCAGCCATATCCACAGTCTATGTTCATAATCGTCTCAAGATTAAGAACACGTACCTTATACAAGTTATGAGTTCCTATCGACTGATTGACAGTCTTGAGTGTCAATAGGAAAGCTCAGGTCCGTCAATGCACTATAAGCACTAGCATGTTAACTAAGAGTTAAACTCTAGTGATTGAGATTAATCACTCCATCCAATGGTAGTTAATCATGCTACAGTGTAAACCTGATGAGATATCCAGTCTCATCATCTACTGTGACACATTCTAAGTAACTAGTAATTCGTATCTCACTTGTATGTATCTCATACATACACGAATTACTTACTATGATACTTAAGGATAAACAATCATCTCATGAAAGAAACATACATAATGAAATGTAAAGCTGATATCCATATATTAAAAAGTCAATGTCTCATACATAAAGTAATGGTTTGAGGGCACAAACCCAACATGATCAGCGTAGTAGCCTTCTCTGGCATAACTGGCATTAGTGGGGCTATCCTCTGCATAATAAAACTCAGAGTAGTAGCCATCACCGTAGGTTCCATCACCTGCATTGTTAGGGACAGGATAGTCTGGATGAGGAATGTCCAAGCAATAAAGGCTGTCAGCTTACTGAAAGCTGAGTGAGAACTAACGAACACAGTCTCATAGAAATGAAGTAATCATTACTCGTGCACGATATATAGCTGTGATATTAATAATATCTTCTCCTCTTTTATTCAAATACATCATTAACCGATTCTCATCATATAGCAGCCTCCTCATCAACGGAGGGCCCCCCGGCCAGTTCAGCTTCAGCGGCGACCTCAGCTTCGGCGGCGACCTCGGAGTCAGCCTGGCCTTCTTTCCAATAATTGGACTCGGCCCAGGAGTACCCGGACAGATCCTAGTTAGGGTGGTCAGTAACAGCCCGCTTCACCAGATCCGCGTAGCTAGTGAGGAACCCTGCCTCGAACTCTTCCTCGGCTTCCTTGCCTTCAGCCTCCCGAGCAGTAGTAAGCTTCGAAAGCGTGGCCGTCATGGCTGCCAGGTTCTTCTCGGCAGAGATCTTCACAGACTCTGAGGCTGCGACCTTGGCCTTAGCAATCTTCTCGGCGGTGATTCGCCCAGCCTCCGCAGCTGCAGCCTTAGCCTTCGCAACCTTTCGGGCAGCCTGCTCGGTTGACAAGGAGTCACGGACCTCCCCCAGCTCCAGGGCCATTGCTCGGGATTTTTCTTCTTCCACGGTGAGGGCACACTCCGCGAACTCCCGAGCGGCCCTTGTAGACACCCCGATTTTGACCAAACATCAAATCCAGGGATTGGTTACCTCTAGAAGACCGATGATGACGATGACCGGTAAAATTCGAAGATTTTCCAAAAGATTCAAATTCTTCAAAGATTTTTCAAAACGAAGTTCAAAAATCAAAGTAAAAGAGAGAGAGGGAAATTGGGTACTCGGGGGAAAACCCGAACGTTGAAGAACATGTGAGAAAATCAGTCTAAAAACATATATATATATATAAATGAATTTTTTTTAAAAAAAAAGAGACGAGTATAAAAGAAGTTTTCAAAAGAAAAAAAGAAGAAAAAGAAAGAAAAGAAAAAAAAGGGGAAGGAAATAAATAAAATGATAGTATATACCATGTATATGGGTGTATCTTAATAAAGTACACTACAAATATAAGTACATTGGTATATACTTTGTTAAGAATTAAATTTGTGGTAATATATATTTTGAAAATTAAAAAGAAGGAAAAATTCTGTTAGCCCAGGCACGCGGGAAAGCCGACGGCACTCAATGAGTGCCGCGCCGGCACTCACTGAGTGCCGCGCCGGCACTCACTGAGTGCCGCCCGGCATTCAGTGAATGCCGTCGGAAGCCATCGAGTGCCGCGAGCTGTAACAGATTGCTTTTCTCACATGTTCTAGAAGAAAACTTTGCACATGGGTTTTCACCCGAATTTACCCATCTAACCTTGAATTGGTGGTGTATATAAACAAACTTTCATCTTCATTTTGAGGGACTCCCACCTAGAGACTTGAATTAATAGAGAGGAATACAAGAGTTATATACATACATTAGAGAGAATTGAGAGAAAGAAGATAGAGTTTCTTGAAGAAATTTGAAGAATTGAAGAAGAATTTGAAGATTGTTGGAAGAGCTTCACAAGAGAGAGAAGAATTCTTTGACGTCATAGAGGTAACCTCTCAATCTTTTGTAGAATTAGGAGAACTCAATCACAAGTTCATAGTTCTAGGAAATTTTACACATTTTCAAAACCTCTCTTCCTACCCCATTTCATCACACACCACTTAGAACTTGTGATTGAATTTCATAATGTTTCATTAATTTGGATCCAAAAGAGAGCTTTGGATTTAAGATAAAAGAGTTTTTGGACTTGAAGTTTTCAAGTAGCCTTTGATTTCCTTTCTTTTATTTATATTCTTCTCAAGAGATCTATGAGATCTTCAATATCTTATTAGGTTTCTTTGAGTTTGATCCTCTAATTCCCTATGATCTTATGATTTATATGGGGATTAAAGTGGATCATCATGATCATCTCCACATGTAGTTTGTTGAAATTAAGTCTTAACTCATGGTTTGAAATCTCCTGACTAAAAATCTTATGGAATTCATGCTATATTCCATAGAGGTTTATGTAGTTGGGATATCATTTTGTCTCCAAGGACCATTAACTTGGTAGGAGAAATAGTAATATGACTCTATATTCTTCAAGGACCATACATTTGAGAGAAGAATTGGATGTAGATTTTCATTTAAAATAAGTAGAACCTTAAGATTCTCTTGCTAGTTCTCCAATTATGTGATCTATGATAGGAATCCATCAAGGTTAAATCTAGGGGTTTCTCCCTATTTCACCATTTATCTCATTAATCATAATCAAACTTGATTCTAGTCCTTCCTAGGATCATGGATCAAGTTGGTTTTAAACTATGAACATCAATTTAACAAAGGTGCAGTGAATCCATAAACCAATCGTAATCAAAGATTTTTTTATAGAATCATGATTGATTGGAAATGGATGAGACCAATTGGAGGAGGTTCATAACCCATTTAAATACCTCTGTGATTTTTGTTTTGATGAAATTCCATGCCTAAGATGGTTTGGTCTTATGATTTCAAAACATGCAACTCTCTGTCCAAAATTTCATAATAGTAAGTCCATTTTGAAATTAATAAATTAGAACTTTAAACGGTGTTTCCCGGGTCTCTAATAATTTTTTCTAAGTACCTTAATGTGTTAGACAGATACCCCTAAAAAGATCTAAGTGTTTCTCATCTTTTTACTATTTTTAGAAAATCGTACAAGATCTCTGGATAGAGAGTTGCAGATTTCAGAGTGATGTCTAGTGTTTTCCATATTCCCAGAGATCTAACCGTTCAAACCTTGATTTTCTTTTTGGGTTATAAACTAGACTCACAGAGGCATATCATGTCAAAAAATCATTAAGATCCAACCGTTTGAAGTATGGTTTTTCTATTTTTTAAGATTTGGTCTGCTCTCCGTAATTCATAAAAAACTGCTACTATTTTTGTCTAATCTTATTTATTTCAACTCAAATGGTTCCCTAATGTCTTGGGACCCAAATCATGTTTTGAATAACGATAATTTAGCTTAAATCTAGAGGCTAAGTGATCCAAATTAGTGAATTAATCCATGTTTTATTCTTGTTCACATTCATTCATTCATGTACATTAATGCTTATGATTAGAACTAGCTATTGAATAAAGTTGGATTTCATGCTTAATAGATCTAAGCTAGAGGATCATGATTGATTGTTTTGATATCATATTTGAAGCATGTGGACTAATATTTGTTTTGTAGCGTATTTGAGGTACAATTTCTCATCTCTTCTCTAGTTTATTTCATTTGTTGATTTTCTTGATTTTTGACTCCATGCGCGACACCTTAGACTAGGTCTTGCCTTATGTGTTTATATGCGTTAGAGACCTTTTCTTAGGTTTATTTTATATGTATGCATTGCATGTTTAAATTCGCAGCTGAATCCCGGGTAAGTTTCCTAGTTCCTTATTTGCACATCATTTTGCTTACTATTTGAACTATGTGGCTTGTGAATGATATTTTGTCGTTAGCAATCTTGCACCCTTTTCAACATGCTTGTGTAATGCATTATTTATATATATGTATTAGTTGAGGGCACACTTAGATTATTAATTCGATTAAAAGGATGATGAGTAGAGGCCTATCACGAGATTGGATGAAAGGGGGTGTTTTAGTCCGCCGGGCTCCTTCCCCTTTCATTCCATAATCCCCGGACCCAGATTATCTTTGGTTTCGCAAAAAGATCAGTTTCCTTTCAAAATGGTTTCTTAATTTTCCTTTTAAAAAAAATTAAGTGGAGACTCTTTGAATTTGAAAATTATTTGAAAAGTGCACCCAAATGCCGGTATCCACAATCTGACGACTCTGCTGCGGATCGAACCCATAATCTTTAGTTTCGCAGACCAGTATTTCTGATTTTGGGTTCACTCGAGGATTAGACTTGAAAGCATCCTTTTAATCGAATTAATTAATTTTTGTATGCCCGTTGCATTGCACTTGCATGTTTCGCCAGTCGATTGCATGGAACTATGACCTTGGAGGCTCGGGACAACCCGGTCGGTCAAGTCATCATGGGACCGTGTGATCACCCTTGATCTCGTACCATGTTTTGGTATATGAAGCATCCTATCGGGTGTGTGTCAAGGGTCCCTTATTTGACCAAAACCTGGCCATTGCATGGTAGTTTCCATAGAACCTTTCGATCTTAGGAAATTAATTCTTGATTAGGATTATATGCTAGGGAGTTTTGTATGCCCGAAAGGGATTATTTGAGATGATGATGTTGCTTGCTTGATGAAAGATGTGTAACCCTTTAATCACCTTTTAGCAATTCCTTCTCATCTCCCACGACATTTGGGAGCATGCTGAATCTTGATTATAAGATTACATCTCTTATATCTGGTTAGCTAAGCATCATTGACCTTGTATGCATTCGAATTCATGAAGAGTATGACAACAATCCGATCATGTGATCCTCCTACCCAAAGAATTTTAAATACGTCTTTGGAAGCAAATAGATTTTTGCTATCTTTATTCCAAGGTATTCAATCGTTCTTTCAAAAATCTTTGGAGTTCACTTTTTGATTAAATTTCAAGTCAACCATCTTTGAAGGGAGAACCCAAAATTCTTGGAACCCAAAATTCTTGGAAGATTTTGAAAAAGTTCCACCAACTAAAAAAACACTTTTACAAAGCAGAATTTTGACCCAATCACCTTTTGGTTGAGGAATATAATCCAAAATTCTTGAGAATTGTATTTGAGAGATCTCCCCAATCAAAGAAATGCTTTTCAAATGAATTTCAAAGCAAAGTTTCAACCCAATCATCTTTTGTTAAGAAATTTTTTTGCCTTCAAAGGAAAGCTTCTTAAGAATTTGAAAGACCCCATCATCTGTGGGAAATACTTGTCAAATGGATTTAAAAAATTCTAAAATTTTCAAACCTTGAAGGGGTAGAGAGGATCACAATGAAAGGCGAAATTAGCACACTCAACATGGGTGAGGATTTTATGTGCTTATGTGTTTATGTGTTAGGATTAGAATTTTCTTTTATTTGGCATATAGAATAGGCACACACACACACATGCATTGCATCCGTGTGACATATGAACCATCCATGAACATTGCACTGAGCATTTTCAAAAAATAAATAAAGTTGCTTGAAAATTTATTAAAAATAAAAATGGTTGTAGGCAAGATAGCATTGAACGCCGGGACAGTTTGGGTCAGGGATTCGAGTGCAAGGTTAGTACGAAGAGAGCCAGAGACAGAAAGAGAAATGGACCAAGAACAGCATGCTGCAGAAATAGCACAATTGAAAGAGAGAATGGACCAAATGATGGCCATGTTGGAAGCACTGACCCGCCAAAGGCCAGTAAATGATCCACCGATAGTCGACCCTCCTCCATTTCGGGTTGAGGAAGATGAATGGTTTGAGGATCCAGAAGCACCTAGACATGATGCACCTAGGGCAGGAAGGGAAAAGATGGAGAAAGCTGAGAAAGAGCGTAGCGAGATGAAGGAGAAGGTGGAAAAGCTAGAGAAAGGTGTCCGCAAATCCAACGGGGTTGACAGCTATCTACAAGAGCTAGAAGGTTTATTTGAGGGGACTAAGGAAAAACTGCCAGTTGGTTTCAAGATGCCAGAGATAGATAACTTTGATGGTTCCGGTAACCCTAGAAACCACGTAAGGATGTGCATCGGGGCATTTCAGCCAAGTGGTCTGAGTCCTGCCATGATGGCCATGCTGTTTCAGCAAACTTTGACTGGGGCAGCTTTATCCTGGTATTTCACATTAGAGCCAAGCAAGAGTCGCATATGGGAGGAAGTGGTGAAGGCTTTTGTCACCCAGTATGAATACAATCAAGAGCTTGATGTAACTGTAAGAGATCTAGAGACGACTACGCAAGAGAATAGAGAGTCGTTTGCTGAATTCTTGACGCGATGGAGGGGGAAGGCTGCAAGAATGACCCAACAACCGTCAGAGAAGGAACAGATCCGGATTGTAAACAAAAATCTCCAGAGCATCTATCAGGAGAAACTCATGTACCAGTGCATTCATACCTTCGCAGAATTATTTGAAATTAGAATCAGGATCGAGACGCAATCAAGGATGGAAGGATTAAGAAGGAGGAATCTCAGGGGAACCGCTCTAGAAGACCATTTTATGGAGGGAACACGGGAAACCAGGTAGCGACTGATGTCAATGTTTTGAGCAAGAAAGGTGCACTAAGACCAAGATTGGGGGGACAACCTCTTAAGTTCACTGATTTAGGGATCTCATTGACCACCGCTCTCAAGCGATTGATGGAAAAGGGATATCTAAAGCCGCTGGATCCACAGCCAATGCCTGATCCACTCCCGCCAGGCTTCAATACAAACCTTTATTGTGAGTTTCACCAGGCACATGGCCATACAACTGACCGATGCAAGAGGCTGAGACATGAAGTACAAAATTTGATTGATAACAAGATTATTTCCCCTCCGCCTGCAGATCGGCCGCATGTGACCCAAAACCCGCTCCTTAATCATCATGCTGTACCACCACCACGGAACGTCAATCTCTTAGATGTAGGGGTGGAAGCCTTTGACCCATCCGTTTTGATTGTGCAGGCAGGACAAGCTACCAGAGCTTATGAGTTCCCAGAAGATCAGGAGATATGCCTTATAGTAGTAAAGGAAGAGGATTGGCTGATAGGAGGAGAAGAAGAACAAGCATTTGAGGAAGATATGGACAATGAAATCCTCCAAATCAATTGGTGGGATCCAAACAATCCTACTGATTACTCCATCTGGGAAGAGGAGGTGCACATTGACACAAACGGTCTGTGGTCCGAGGGAGAAGAAGAAGGAAATGCTGAAGAAGTGGTCAATCATGCCGAGCTACATGGGTTAGATAGAAATGATTTGGACAAAGGGAAAGAGAAGGATCTTGAGGGAAATAAAAAAGGAGGTCAAGCATTACATAAACACTTCATCAAGAAAGGAGGAGATTTCCCCTACTATGGCTTTCCAGAGCCATGGGTAGACTGCAAAGATAAATACTTGAAGACCTCTTTCTTACATGAATTTGCTGGCTATGAAGATCCATACCTACAAGCACCCACAGAACCAATGTCTGTCCAAGATTGGATTTATGCATTGGATGACCTGGCCATGAGGAATCTCTTTAATGAAGAAGGCAGTAAGACCGAGGAGAGCGTTCCAAAGAAGATCATGGAAGTGAAGATTGGGAAAGACCAGATGAGAGAAATACTGAAGGAAGAAATAAAAGGAGATAAAGCAAGGAAGGGGAGCCAGAAAATTGAGGAGAAATAGAATCAGGAGGTTTGCCAATAGGTCCTTGAGTCTATTGAAAGAATTCCCCTACCTCGGAAGTCTGTAATGGCCAAGTATGAGCCAAACTTTTTAATTTTCTATTATCAATGAAAGTGATTGATTCTGCTTACTTGATTGTGCTTAAATAATTATAATAATTGTGAAAAGGAAAATGAACCTGCATGCAAAATCATTGAGGAAACTTTGGCAATTGACTTAGGAAATGTAGAAGATTCTCAAAGTGATTCTTTCTTTCTCTTTTCACTAAATAAAGATAAAAGCATAAAATTGATCTCATTACTAAAAGAATAGAATGATGTTTTGCATGGTCCTACGATGATAAGCCAGGAATAAATCCAGAGATTGTCCAACACCACTCCCTTATGCCAAGCCTAAAAGGTGAGCTCACAGTCCAAAGCCATGAATTTGGTCCTTGATGGTAGCCAGATATTTTAATTGAACTTCTTCTTCAAAAGAAAAAAAAAAGGAAAAGAAAAAAAAAAGAAGAAAAGAGAAGAAAAAAAAAGAGAAGAAGCTCGCTAGGATGAAAACCCGAAAGGGCGCCTAGGCAAAAGTAAGAGCACAAAAAAAAGAAGAGAAGAAGAAAATAAAAGAGAGAGGAAAAAGAAGAAGATAAAGGAGCTCGCTAGGATGAAAACCCGAAAGGGCGCCTAGGCAAAAGTTAGAGCAAAAAAAAATAATAAGATGCGTGTTGATTCCAAAATCAGAATCCTAGCCAGTCAAAATCATGAATAAAAGATAGTGAGATAGAGAAAAGAAAGGAAAGAGAAAAGAAAAGGTAAAGAATAAATAAGATTGAGAATTTTTGGGTGCTTCAAAGTACATCATCGGCACATGAATTATCCCAAGGCTCTGTGTTGTTCTAAACAAAGAAAAGAAATTGGAAATAAAAAAGAGAGATTTAAAAGTATCAATTAGTCTCAAAATTTTGTGAGAGGCTCATTGTCTAAATGAGCCTAAAACAATGCAATGATATCTTTAAAGAGTGATTTGGAATATTGATGTTGCTTTGAGAGTATGATTAAAACATGATGTAGTATAAGGATTGACTGGATAGTGAGGAAGTGAAAAGAATCAACCGCCAAAAAATATAAATAAAAAAGGAAGAGAGAAAAGAAAAATAAAAAAAAAAATAAAAGGGAGAAGTAGTTCATCATCTCATCATCTTGTTCAAAGGCTGCCACAAGGAATCTGTTTCAGAAAATCTACCCAGAAAGGGCACTCATTGAACCCAAATGAAAACATGGCTCGAAAAGCCCACAAATTCTTGAAGCCTTATTCTTTCAAGACCTTCAGAGTCGATGAACTATGTTTTGACCTGATTCCCACTTAGGGATACGTAGGCAGCCTGCAAGGTTCGGTCATAACCACACATATAGAGTCAATCGTTGCACTTCTTTCAGGCCTCGACCGAACTACTATAGGACCTGATGCCCATTCGGGGATAAGTAGGCGGGTCTCCCAAGGCCCTCGGTCCAAAGAAGAAACCCAACCAATTCATGAAATTGCCTTCGCTTGCCCAGAGGCCGCGTCTTCTCCCTTAAGCCAGTAAACCCAACCAATTGATATTGCTTTGAGAGTATGATTAAAACATGATGTATTATAAGGATTGACTGGATAGTGAGGAAGTGAAAAGAATCAACCGCTAAAAAATATAAATAAAAAAGGAAGAGAGAAGAGAAAAATAAAAAATAAATAAAAGGGAGAAGTAGTTCATCATCTCATCATCTTGTTCAAAGGCTGCCACAAGGAATCTGTTTCAGAAAATCTACCCAGAAAGGGCACTCATTGAACCCAAATGAAAACATGGCTCGAAAAGCCCACCAATTCTTGAAGCCTTATTCTTTCAAGACCTCCAGAGTCGATGAACTACATTTTGACCTGATTCCCACTTAGGGATACGTAGGCAGCCTGCAAGGTTCGGTTATAACCACACATACAGAGTCAATCGTTGCACTTTTTTTAGGCCTCGACCGAACTACTATAGGACCTGATGCCCATTCGGGGATAAGTAGGCGGGTCTCCCAAGGCCCTCGGTCCAAAGAAGAAACCCAACCAATTCATGAAATTACCTTTACTTGCCCAGAGGCCGCGTCATCTCCCTCAAACCAGGGGCAAACTTTGTTTGCCTAGCACTTCCAAGCCCCCTGTCAAACTAGGGGCAAACTGTCGTTTGCCAAATAAGATATCTCAGGATTTACTGGCTTTTCAAATAAGGATCAAGTTTGAACATCCTGAAAGTTCCTAAGGTTAAAAGTTGAAGTTTTCATGCATAAATCTGAAATTGATTTAAGATGGAAAAAAAAATTGAAAAGAAGAATTCCTCATTACCTTAAAGTCAATTGTAAAGGAAGATACAATGAAATAATACTGTGGGATGATGATTCTCTAAAAAAATAATAATAAAAAAAGCGCAAAGAAAAGAAAGCAGAATTGGTCACAACAGGTGTGTGTCTCTACTCAGTTTGAGTCTACCTTCCCGAAATCCAAAAGATGCATTCCTCAGATGGATCAGCAAGAAGTAGAAATTTCAAAAGAAGGGTAATAGCATTCTGCTCCGCCAAGGCGAATCTTCAGAGAGAACAAAATCAAGTGAATATCCTCAGCAGATCAAGATGTACCAGAAAGCCTTTGAAACTTGTCCATAGTCAAAAGGGGAATCTGTGAGTAAAAAAGTGGGGTTCTCGCAAGGAACTGGCTCATACTTCTTCCTCTTCTTGCTCGAATCACCTAAACTGCTATCCATAGCAAACAATCTAAAAAAAATGATGAATCTGGAATAAGAAGCACATGAACATATCTTGAGCTAGAATAGCCGCAAGGCGAATCTTTCGAGGCTGGACCAGCTCCGATCTAATTCTCGGTCTTGGCATAAGTCGTCTATCGCAGCCTATGAGTTACTAATCTAATCCTCGGTCTTTGCATAAGTCATCTATCGCAGCCTATGAGTTACTAATCTAATCCTCGGTCTTGGCATAAGTCGTCTTTCGCAACCTATGAGTTACCATTCTAATCCTCGGTCTTGGCATAAGTCGTCTATCGCAGCCTATGTGTCACCAACAAAAGCAAAAATATGCATAATACAGATCTTTGAAAATAAAAAATGAATTTTCGAGTCTGCGCGACTCCAAGTCTTTGAAAATAGAAAAATGAATTTTCGAGTTTGTACAACTCCAGTTCTTGTTGAAAATAGAAAACGGATTGTTAAGTCCACATGACTGTTCTGAAAAGAGAAAAAGAAAGGGGATTTACCCTAGCAATACCAAGCTTATTTTCTGCAATCTTTGGGGTCATTGAATCTGGAGCGATTCTGACTTTTCTGCTATCTGGGGTCATCGAATCTGGAGCAATTCTAACTTTTCTACAAAACATCTCATATCTTGGAAGACACTGGAGTATAAGACGCGAAGCGCATCTCAGTCTTTTGGCACATTTCCTGATTCGGCACTGGAGTCTAAGACGAAAAACGCATCTCAGTCGATCATATGATCCTCAAGACACCAGAGTATAAGACGCAAAGTGCATCTTAGTCTTTTAGCATCTTTCCTGATTCGGCACAGGAGTTTAAGACGCAAAGCGCATCTCAGTCAATCAGATGATCCTAAAGATACCGGAGTAGAAGACGCAAAGCGCATCTCAGTCTTTCAGCACATTTCCTGATTCGGCACCGGAGTTTAAGATGTAAAGCGCATCTCAGCCAATCAGATGATCCTCAAGACACCGGAGTATAAGACGCAAAGCGCATCTCAGTCTTTCAGCACATTTCCTGATTCGGCAACGGAGTTTAAGATGCAAAGCGCATCTCAGCCAATCAGATGATCCTCAAGACACCGGAGTATAAGACGCAAAGCGCATCTCAGTCTTTCAGCACATTTCCTGATTCGGCACCGGAGTCTAAGACGCAAAGCGCATCTCAGTCGATCAGATGATCCTCAAGACACCAGAGTATAAGACGCAAAGCGCATCTCAGTCTTTTAGCACATTTCCTGATTCGGCACCGGAGTCTAAGACGCAAAGCGCATCTCAGCCAATCAGATGATCCTCAAGACACCAGAGTATAAGACGCAAAGCGCATCTCAGTCTTTCATCACATTTCCTGATTCGGTACCAGAGTCTAAGACGCAATGCGTATCTCAGCCAATCAGACGATCCTCAAGACACCGGAGTATAAGACGCAAAGCACATCTCAGTCGATCAGATGATTCTTGGAAGACACCGGAGTATAAGGCGCGAAGCGTATCTCAGTCTTTCAGTGTGCTACCTAGTTTGACACCGGAGTATGTAACGACCCTGGTGTTGTGGGCGGGCTGCTGTAGGTGCCTTTGAGGCTGCAGTATGTGCTGGCAGGCTACACACTATGGGGAGTTCGTCCCACATCGCCTGGGTGTGGAAAAGGTATGTGCTATATATGTGAGGTTTCAAGTCTCCCTAGTAAGAGGCCTTTTGGGTAGTGACCCAAGAACAAATCCGTGCGGGCTTGGGCCCAAAGCGGACAATATCTTACTGAGCGAGACTTGGGTCGTGACAGAATGGTATCAGAGCTAGACCCAGCCGGAAGTGTGCCAACGTGGACGTTGGGCCCTAAGGGGGGTGGAATGTAACGACCCTGGTGTTGTGGGCGGGCTGCTGTAGGTGCCTTTGAGGCTGCAGTATGTGCTGGCAGGCTACACACTATGGGGAGTTCGTCCCACATCGCCTGGGTGTGGAAAAGTTATGTGCTATATATGTGAGGTTTCAAGTCTCCCTAGTAAGAGGCCTTTTGGGTAGTGACCCAAGAACAAATCCGTGCGGGCTTGGGCCCAAAGCGGACAATATCTTACTGAGCGAGACTTGGGTCGTGACAGAATGGTATCAGAGCGGAAACCCAGCCGGAAGTGTGGAGGCAGGTCCCACACGAGGACGTGTGGCCCTTAAGGAGGGTGGATTGTGATGACCAAGAGCCAATACTCCTGAGGCAGGATGGCCAAGATGGATGAGGTGAGGTCTGGTGTGGGGACTTGTCCCACATCGCCTGGGTGTGGAAAAGTTATGTGCTATATATGTGAGGTTTCAAGTCTCCCTAGTAAGAGGCCTTTTGGGTAGTGACCCAAGAACAAATCCGTGCGGGCTTGGGCCCAAAGCGGACAATATCTTACTGAGCGAGACTTGGGTCGTGACAGAATGGTATCAGAGCTAGACCCAGCCGGAAGTGTGCCAACGTGGACGTTGGGCCCTAAGGGGGGTGGAATGTAACGACCCTGGTGTTGTGGGCGGGCTGCTGTAGGTGCCTTTGAGGCTGCAGTATGTGCTGGCAGGCTACACACTATGGGGAGTTCGTCCCACATCGCCTGGGTGTGGAAAAGTTATGTGCTATATATATGAGGTTTCAAGTCTCCCTAGTAAGAGGCCTTTTGGGTAGTGACCCAAGAACAAATCCGTGCAGGCTTGGGCCCAAAGCGGACAATATCTTACTGAGCGAGACTTGGGTCGTGACAGAGTATAAGGCGCAAAGCGCAACTCAGTCGATCAGATGATTCTTGAAAGACACTAGAGTATAAGGTGCGAAGCGCATCTTAATCGTTCAGATGATTCTTGGAAGACACCAGAGTATAAGGCACGAAGAGCATATCAGTCTTTCAGCGTGCTACCTGATTTGACTATGGAGTGTAAGGCACAAGGCGCATCTCAGTCAGTCAGACAATTCTCAAAATTCATAAGGACCCTGAACTTCGTAATTGTGACATTCCCAGAGTATGACTATAACATAAACGGGGGATTTGGGGTAAAAAACGCATTTTTGGTGATGAAAAGATCAACATGAACATGGGTAGTCACGTTAGGAACCTGAGGCATGATATTTGAGCATGTGCATCACGTTAGGATATGTGCGTTCATCCGTGTGGTTATTTGCGCTTAGGAGTTGTCCCTTGCCCGAACTACATCCTGGTCTAATTCCCGTTGGGATACCTAGGCAGCTCACCATTGAGCACGACCAGCATTTGGCTCTCTGCGTACCCGATTTTGCAACGCACTTTTATTTTTACTTGGATTCGACTGTTTGGTCAAAGGCTTGTCTTTCACACAGGCTTCGACATTCACTTGTGATACGCATTGCTTTACAAGCTCTGCCGAAGAGGGGCAAACTGTAGACACCCCGATTTTGACCAAACGTCAAATCCAGGGATTGGTTACCTCTAGAAGACCGATGATGACGATGACCGGTAAAATTTGAAGATTTTCCAGAAGATTCAAATTCTTCAAAGATTCTTCAAAACAAAGTTCAAAAATCAAAGTAAAAGAGAGAGAGGGAAATTGGGTACTCGGGGGAAAACCCGAACGTTGAAGAACATGTGAGAAAATTAGTCTAAAAACATATATATATATATATATATAAATGAATTTTAAAAAAAAAGAGATGAGTATAAAAGAAGTTTTCAAAAGAAATAAAGAAGAAAAAGAAGAAAGAAAAGAAAAAAAAGGGGAAGGAAATAAATAAAATGATAGTATATACCATGTATATGGGTGTATCTTAATAAAGTACACTACAAATATAAGTACATTGGTATATACTTTGTTAATAATTAAGATTGTGGTAATATATATTTTGAAAATTAAAATGAAGGCAAAATTCTGTTAGCCCCGGCACGCGGGAAAGCCGGCGGCACTCAGTGAGTGCCGCCTGTCATTCAGTGAATGCCGTCGGAAGCCATCGAGTGCTGCGAGCTGTAACATACTGCTTTTCTCACATGTTCTAGAAGAAAACTTTGCACATGGATTTTCACCAAAATTTACCCATCTAACCTTGAATTGGTGGTCTATATGAGCAAACTTTCATCTTCATTTTGAGGGACTCCCACATAGAGACTTGAATTAAGAGAGAGGAACACAAGAGTTATATACATACATTAGAGAGAATTGAGAGAAAGAAGATAGAGTTTTTAAAGAAATTTGAAGAATTGAAGAAGAATTTGAAGATTGTTGGAAGAGCTTCACAAGAGATAGAAGAATTCGTTGAGGTCATAGAGGTAACCTCTCAATCTTTTGTAGAATTAGGAGAACTCAATCACAAGTTCATAGTTCTAGGAAATTTTACACATTTTCAAAACCTCTCTTTCTACCCCATTTCATCACACACCACTTAGAACTTGTGGTTGAATTTCATAATGTTTCATTAATTTGGATCCAAAAGAGAGCTTTGGATTTAAGATAAAAGAGTTTTTGGACTTGAAGTTTTCAAGTAGCCTTTGATTTCCTTTCTTTTATTTATATTCTTCTTAAGAGATCTATGAGATCTTCAATATCTTATTAGGTTTCTTTGAGTTTGATCCTCTAGTTCCCTATGATCTTATGATTTATATGGGGATTAAAGTGGATCATCATGATCATCTCCACATGTAGTTTGTTGAAATTAAGTCTTAACTCATGGTTTGAAATCTCCTCACTAAAAATCTTATGGAATTCATTCTACATTCCATAGAGGTTTATGTACTTGGGATATCATTTTGTCTCCAAGGACCATTAACTTGGTAGGAGAAATAGTAATATGACTCTATATTCTTCAAGGACCATACATTTGAGAGAAGAATTGGATGTAGATTTTCATTTAAAATAAGTAGAACCTTAAGATTCTCGTGCTAGATCTCCAATTATGTGATCTATGATAGAAATCCATCAAGGTTAAATCTAGGGGTTTCTCCTTATTTCACCATTTATCTCATTAATCATAATCAAACTTGATTCTAGTCCTTCCTAGGATCATGGATCAAGTTGGTTTTAAACTATGAACATCAATTTAACAAAGGTGCAGTGAATCCATAAACCAATCGGAATCAAAGATTTTTTATAGAGTCATGATTGATTGGAAATGGACGAGACCAATTGGAGGAGGTTCATAACCCATTTAAATACCTCTGTGATTTTTGTTTTGATGAAATTCCATGCCTAAGATGGTTTGGTCTTATGATTTCAAAACAAGCAACTCTCTGTCAAAAATTTCATAACAGTAAGTCCATTTTGAAATTAATAAATCAGAACTTTAACGGTGTTTCCCGTGTCTCTAATAATTTTTTCTAAGTACCTTAATGTGTTAGGGAGATACCCTAAAAAGATCTAAGTGTTTCTCATCTTTTTACTATTTTTAGAAAATCGTACAAGATCTCTGGACAGAGAGTTGCAGATTCTTGAGTGATGTCTAGTGTTTTCCATATTCCCAGAGATCTAACCGTTCAAACCTTGATTTTCTTTTTGGGTTATAAACTAGACTCACAGATGCATATTATGTCCAAAAATCATCAAGCTCCAACCGTTGGAAGTATGGTTTTTCTATTTTTTAAGATCTGGTCTGCTCTCCGTAATTCATAAAAAACTGCTACTGTTTTTGTCTAATCTTATTTATTTCAACTCAAATGGTTCCCTAATGTCTTGGGACCCAAATCATGTTTTGAATAACGATAATTTAGCTTAAATCCAGAGGCTAAGTGATCCAAATTAGTGAATAAATCCATGTTTCCTAGTTCCCTATTTGGAGATCATTTTGCTTGCTATTTGAACTATGTTGCTTGTGAATGATATTATGTTGTTAGCAATCTTACACCCTTTTCAACATGCTTGTGTAATGTATTATTTATATATATGTATTTGTTGAGGGCACACTTAGATTATTAATTCGATTAAAAGGATGATGAGTAGAGGCCTATCACGAGATAGGATGAAAGGGGGTGGAATGTAACGACCCTGGTGTTGTGGGCGGGCTGCTGTAGGTGCCTTGTGGCTGCAGTAAGTGCTGGCAGGCTACACACTATGGGAAGTTTGTCCCACATCGCCTGGGTGTGGAAAAGTAATGTGCTATATATGTGTGGTTTCAAGTCTCCCTAGTAAGAGGCCTTTTGGGTAGTGACCCAAGAACAAATCCGTGCGGGCTTGGGCCCAAAGCGGACAATATCTTACTGAGCGAGACTTGGGTCGTGACAGTGTTTTAGTCCGCCGGGCTCCTTTTCATTCCATAATCCCCGGACCCAGATTATCTTTAGTTTCGCAAAAAGATCAGTTTCCTTTCAAAATGGTTTCTTAATTTTCCTTTTAAAAAAAATTAAGTGGCGACTCTTTGAATTTGAAAATGATTTGAAAAGTGGGCCCAAATGCCGATATCCACCGCCCTCTCCACGGAGAGGCCAGCCTCTGCAGCGGCCAACCTCTCAGCAACGCCGGGAAGGGTGGCCTCGGCCCCGGCCGCAATACAGCCGATCTGCAAGAACAAGGAAACGTCAGTATAGGCATGGAGAAAAAGCTAATGTTCACATTGCAAAAAAGAAATTTACCAAGTGGCTGATGCTATATAGCCAACCGATAATGGCCTCGGGGCTCATCAGGGTGCACTTGTCAACCTGACTCTGCAGCAACCCGGGCCGCACCCTTCCGCGGACATCATTTGCCGTCTCGGTCTCAGACAATGAAGAGGGGCCCGCACGAGCCTCCTCCATGGTCGGAAAGGAGACTCCGGATGGTCTAGCTACTGGGGGGGGGGGGGTGGTGAAGGCGCAGCAGTGGTTACGCCAGGAGGTGGTGGTGGTGGTGCAGCAACTGTAACAATGGGCGTGGAGGTAGCAGCCGCCTCCTTCCCAGCCCGGATGGAAATCCCCCGGGAAATCCTCTTGAGGGGCTGGCCCTCAGCAGGGTCTGGCTTCCTCCTCTTCTGCCCAGCCCGGGCCATCAGGGCCGCCTCCTTTTCCTTTAACGCCGCCGCGTTCTTTGGAGCCATTTCTGCAAAACTCGAGAGCATGTTAGTTCTGCAAAATCCTAAACGAACAGTAAAACCAGACGGTAAAAAAAATAGTATTTACCAGGAATGACCGCCGGGAGAACAGGAGCTTTGAGGCGCTGGGACTTGTAGGAAATCTTTGAACTTCCCGATCGGGTCAGCACCTTGTTAATATCAGTCGGGTCATCCCCCAGGGACAGGACCCTCGCTTGGAGCTCGTCGGGAAGACTTGGCAGGTCCACTGCTCCCACTGCAAGACAAACACACAAACGGATTAGTCAAGGCAAAGTAAGGAAACTAAGCAAGAAAGAAAGAGTGCTCATGCTTACTCGTCAGCTTCACCGCCCAGGAGGTCCTCAGCTGAATAGTCGGTGCCTTCTCATCCAGACCCATGGTCGCACTTGGAAGAATTTCTTCTTCCACCCTTTGTTGTTGCTTGGGCAATTCACGATTATCTTCCGCCCCTGCCTAGCCGAGAGCAAGAAGAAGTCGGCCTTCCCATGAACTTGGAAAGGCCGGTGGGTCCAGAAGAACACTTGCAGGGTGAGCTCATACCCGAGGACTTGGGGCTACAAAGAGATGCACCCCATCAGATATCGCCAGCCGTTCAGGGTGAGCTGCCCGGGGGAGATCCCGAGGCAGATGAGCGCGTCCTGGGCAACTGGGTGAAGAGGCAAGTGAAGGCCCGCCATGAAAGCATCCTCGTACAGAGTGACGAAGCCCGACTCATGGAACTGAGCTCCGCCATCATGCATGGCAAGAGAAAAGGGACCGGGAAGCTCATACCTGTTCCTGATTCGGTCCAAGTCAGGACCATGCAAAATACTAATGATGGACTCACATGAAAAGACGACTCCGGGACTGTTCGGCACAGACCCTTCATCGACCGACCCCTGAGACGTCGAGGCTATGGGAGAATCCCAGTGCGCTTCCACGTGAAACGCCCGAGCGAGGATTATTCCCTCACTATGCTGGTCTGAGGGGGCCAGGGAAGGAGGGTTTGGGCTTGAGCTCATAGACCCTGATCGCAACTGTTTATCTTCCGACCGGGACGACGATTTGAAATCCGAATGACACATGACTACGTCCGAAGAAGACCTAAAGGGCAGACGACCTAAGAATGGGTCAAGAACTCTGAATCTGATGTACTGGGGAGGTAGATCTAAGAACCTAAAGGGCAGATCGTAAAAGACTCTAGAAGACAGACAACACTCTCTCAAGACTCCCTTGGGAACTCCCGCTCGGTTAATCTGCTCTAGTTTACCCCCCAGATTGGAAGAAATGACAAAACTGGAAAAAGAAGAAATCCCAGGCTCGCTCTAACCCAAGTGGCTTCATCCCCTCCAGTTTTTTCAGAAAAGAAGAAGAAAAGATTGAAAAACTGAAGGCGGAAAGGGAGGACATACAAAATTTAGTGCAGAAAAGGACTCGGGAACCTTGCTCGGGAGTATTGGTTGCTTTCAAACCGCTCGAGAAAATCCCTTAGTTGGCAGCAGGAACTAAAGAAATGAGCCAAGTGTTCCTTATATAGAAGTAGCGGACGGTCCAGATCAATTAGATTCAACGGCTCAGGATTTTTCCCGCCAAGAACTGTCAACAGCTGTCACCTCGGGCACGTGAAGGGTCGCCTCGAATCTCGCACGCATTAAATGCGTGACGTGACGGTCCGGTTACCACGCAACTGTTCAGTTACATCTGAACCAACTCCGCTGGATCCTGACCAGGCCAATTACTCCCTGACACGTGGCAATACTCATACCCGAGCTCCCACCTGTATTGGTCACTTACTCTACCGGGGAATCTGGAGTGTGGGCCCCATCCTGAGCAGTGCTCCCGGACCACATCCGGGTGGTTTCCAAGAAGCTACTGATTTTTGAATCCTCACCCGAAGGCGCATCCAATCAGGTCCGAAAATGGGGGGCAGCTGATATGTCCAAAATAATCTAGCCATGAAGACAGTACGACGTCACCCAGAGGCATCGGTTATTCTGGTAAGGGCGCACTCCCGTGGGGCCAAGCATTCTTGAGGTATTTATTCAGACCGCGCGGTTCACACCAACGGACCGGGCATGAAGGTCACGGCGTTCTGCCTTCCCGACCTGTCCAACAATTTCCTAAACCGACTACAAGTTTGTGAAAGGGAACGTGGCAGTTTCCTAAACCAATTAGGAAACTCTCCTAAAATCATGCAAATCAAGTGTAATTAGATTAGGCTTCCTAATCCTATTAAATTACCATGTAAGGGTGGACTCTTGGATCTATAAAAGAGCCCACCTACCTTGTTTACAGGGATCTGGATTCCAATCCAATTATTACTCTCTAGCTTACAAGCATTCAACAGAGAACTCACCATCAATACGCATATACCCGGCCGGTATTACTGGTAGTGCCGTCCACCTTTGTCGACTCACCAGGCCCGCCGGTGATCTGCTAGTGAGAGCGCACAGATGCAACCGTGGACGTAGGTCACCTCGTTAACGAGACTGAACCACCTACAAATTGTTCACATCTCTCTCTAAGCCTTTCTTACCAGTTTTAGGCACCATCAGAATATATACAAAAATACTTAAGGAAGTCATTGATTGGATTGAAATCATATAAGTGAATAAATACGAGTGACATTTATAGGGGCTTAACTACATTTTACACCCTCCTACTTTGCCCTTAGTGTCAATTTGGTAATTGTAGTTTAGAAAGTGTAATTTTAGTCCCTGTAGTTTCTAAGAGTGTCATTTTAGTCTCTCAAACACTTTTTGTGATAAATTTTTTACTTTCAGTGACAAAATTATTCGTCACTAAAGGATTTATTGGACTAATTTGACACACTTATGAAACTATAGGGACTAAATTAACACTTTCTAACTTGTAGAGACAAACTGACACAGGTGACAAACTACAAGGATGCAAAATATATTTAACCCTATTTATAGGCTATACCCTCATAAGGTTTTGTTTGGTTGGAAAATTTATAAGTGTGTGCGAGCGTGCCAGGCAAGCAAATTGCCAATGTGTAAGTGTGATTATCCAAACTGCGCCTCACCAAGCAAATTATGGTGACGTTCGATGCCTTTAACATGACTTCAATCGTGTAAAGATGTACTTAATTAAAGAACTTCAAACTTATTCTAATACAAAAAAAAGTAAAGAAAACAATAAAGTAAGAAACTACTTTTATTAAATTAAAGTAACTACAATTTAACCTTGAAGATGACTTCGAAGGTGTTCTACTCCTAAATCTAAGTATCTAGATAACAATACATTAAGTGTATTGAGAGATATATGTTGATGTTGATCGAAGGATCTCTTTCGAATGCACAATCCTTTTATTTATAGACGTGAAGGCTTCTCAGCAACTTCATTTGAATGTTTCCTCCTCTTTTCAAACTGATAACTGCTCTCACACGTGGCATATTCTTGAGTTGACAACTGTTCTTCAGTTACTTCATGATGGTCAACACGTGTCCTCTAGCAGTTAAATATTTGAACAAAATGAATCAGCAACAACTGCTCATAACGGTTCCAGTATTCATCAGTGTCCACCAATTATCCTGCCACATAAAATCTTACGTGTCAATTCTGCATTGGCTGGATATTTTCATCGCAAACATTACCCCCCGCACCATTTTCCTTTTGGTTCAAAAAAGATAATGGTGATCGTGGGTAGATTATGCTGGGTAGTTAGCATCTTATGTAATCTTCGAATGTTTTTAAATTGCATATTCGCTTCTTCAATTATCTTCACATAAACCATCGTATTTGCTTGATCCTTGAACCCTTCAATCTACCTTGTTCCTTTGAATCTGTTCTATTGATCATATCCTCTTCTCAATCTTCTTTTAATACCAGTGAGTATTTTCCTCTAGATCTTCCTAAAGAAGTGATGCTATCAACCAAACGCCCTCAAATTTCTTCTCGAACCAATTGGGACCTCCTTGAAATTCCTCCTGAACCCTTCACCTACTCAAAATGGGGAAAGTGGCATTAAATGTTAAACAGGCCAAGTGCTTCTTCATTAGGGCAAGATTCATCTTCGAGTTCTTCTAAATCAATTTACAACAATCAAACATTTCCCCCTGCTTGGGAGCAACCTGTTTCTAATGGTGAAGGGGTTGGATACTATAAAGGTATGAAACTCGAAATACCTACTACAACACCTTCAGTCATTCATCCAAACTTTGACTATCTTGAAACTGAAGGGGTTATTCGAAGCAGGATAATAAAACCATACTATCCATTTTTGAATAGTCTCTCCCAAGAACAAAATCTGTTGAATGCCTGGTTGATCTCCTCAACCAGTCCTCCTGGTGAGAGACTTCGAAGAGGTAATATCTTAATTCCTCAAGGTAGACCCCCCATTCACACATATGTAAAAGCATTTCATGAAAATTTTTCTAATGAGCATTACTCCTCAGCTTTCCTTTCTAAATGCAAACTTTTCGAGAAAGATTATGAAGAGAGAGTACTTCTCTTCGACCATTCTGTACTAGGCTTTCCAGACACCAAAGTTCAAGAGGTGGATCCTACTGAAGATATTAGTGACCCTTTTTTGAAATTAGACCAATTATGCAGGCATGGTCCTATTTTTGAACATACTCCACCCATTCTATCACCTTCTCTCTGCTTGATCATCCAAGCCCAAAGACTTCTGGTTGCCTTTTCACATCTTCCTTTCTCCATTTTACAAAATCCAAAGGCTCGAATTAATTTTGAATGGAGTTGTCACATCTTATGCCATGAATGGAATATTTCAACCTTTGTTCGAACCCAAATGGATTTCACCCTTTGAACCTTAGCTTCTCATATAAGGTGGCATTCCCATCACTAAGAAAGTGTCCATCATTTGAATTACCTGATGGATCTTTATGAAAGTCTTAAGGAAGTACCCAATGCACTTCTCAATGATGTCTTGGAGTTCAAGGAAAAATACATCTACAGTTGTGGAAGTTCTGATGAAGAAAGCAATGTTTCTCACTTTTCGAAATCTGACCTTGAAGGTCGAGTTGCATATCTTAAAGAAGAAGCCAAAGTTGTTGGCATATCTCTTCGAGGCAAAACTTCATTAGCCAAGGAACTTCGAGGTCTCCGCAAAGCCTTATTCAAAATCAATTCGCGGCTAAATCAGTATGAAGATCAACTTAAGAAGGCTTACCTTACTCTTCGAATCGAAGATAAATTGGCTTTATAAGCCAGGAACTTATGCCTCGAAATAGAACTAGAAGCAGAGTATTTTGCCTATTATTGGGCTATGTTCCACAATTTAGTGACCTATGGGTTTCCACACTTTTATCAATTATGTCTTTGAATCGTAACTGCACTTTTCTTTCCATATGATGAATTATGAAATATTTGTTTCTATTGATTAGTTCATTCTGAACTAGTATGTCTTTTCCCTTGATATAACGGTCCAAAAATAAGTAACCGAATCTAACGGCTACTTTTCAATAAATGCACCTCTTTCCAAACGTCACCAAATGCTATAAATAGATAAGCAAAAGGGAAAACAAACCTTCTGACTTCCACAAGTTCATTTTGTCTTCTACTTATTCACTTCGCACTTTGTTCTCTTTTCTTACCATTTTCTTTGCAATCCAATCACTTTGTTTCTAAAAATGGCAAAATCTGGTGACAACACTCAACTTCAGAAAATCTGCGATGATTTTGAAAAGATCATTAAAGATGAACAAGAATGCTATTCGAGAGGGCAAGAGACTTCACTGATTCACGAGATTCTTGTTCCCATCACTTTTCCCAACCAGGAATCTTCAATTGCCGTAGGTCCTTGCTTGAGCACTCCCAGCCTGAAACTCCATGTCTATTACCCTAGATTAGGAGAGCAACGCTTGTCTTATCAACAAGAGATTCCAATCCCCAAATTTGATTGGAAGTTTCGACACTGGCCTAAACCTGTGAAGGATTGGCCTGAATGGGTAGATGGGATCTTAGAGAACAAAAGAGAAATTATGTTCACCACAGGGATTTATCATGCTGTCGATCTTTCTAAATTTCCCATCGAATCCAGCCCTAACCTAATAGCTGGATCTCTCAGTTTTTGGAACCCTATTTTTAACCATTTTTAATTTCGATTTGGTCCAATAGGTCCAACTGTCCTGGATATTTGTCACTTACTAGGGTTTTTATCTCATGGGGAAGATGCTCATCCTTATATGGCTGAATCTGATAGTCCCTCAATCCATACTGACTCCAAATCATTAGGATACACCAACTTCCTAACTACCCACAGAAAAACATCAGGGGCAGTGACTGATAAAGAATATTACTGTTTCCTTTTATATTGGCTTTCGAAGCATCTATTCTGCACTTCTTCTCAGAGGGTTGTCCTTGAATTCTCCAATGTTGCCAGAGCCCTGGCTGCCGGTCGAAGGTTAGCCTTAGCTCCTTTCGTTCTAGGATCTCTCTATAGATCCTTTTCTGATTTGTGTCTCGACCCTTTCCTTCTTACTCAAGGTGGTCCTTTTTGGATTTTACAATTATGGTTATATGCTTATTTCCCAGAGATTCACAACTTAGGACCTCTATCCAATATTGTGGCCTATGGGACCTTCTTTGCTTTATTGCCCAATGTTGAAAAGACTTTTAAAGAATCCCTTTCCTTCCTTTTTAATCTTCTTGCAATAAGGCCAAACACATTATTCCAACCATTCACTATCCTCTATAATTCTGAAGACAAAACTCCTCTCTCTCCACATTGGCTTTGTCAAATATTGGACAGATCAGCAAGTGCACTCGAATTGAAAGCTGCATGGGGAAGTTTCCTGATCAGCAGGAATTTGTTCTTTGGGAACACTCTTAGCATCAAGTCTCAAGGTGAACTCTACCTTCCTAATCAAATTTCGAGGCAATTTGGGCTCACTCAGTCAATCCCTTTCCCAATCAGAGGTCAAGCCAATATACTTATGGCTTACAAAACTCACTCGAAGGTGCCAGAATCAGTGATAACTGCTGCCTTGGCAGTTTATCAGAATAAAGTTAGCAATTTAGAGTTTACCTCCCTGCCTGTTTATTCAACTTGCACTCCTGCCTTCTCAAATTGGTGGAAAAATCTGATGTCAATAGAGATGGACAAGTGCCCACTTTTGAAATACATTGATTCGAAGCCACCAGGTAATCAAAATTCTAATTTAACCCTTCTCCTCTTACATGATAAAAATAAACCTGATGTAAATTTGTTTGAATTTTTTAATACAGGAGTGGCAATTGGAGAAGGCTCTTCACCAACAACCAGGGCTTCAAAGGTCAAACCAAATGTTCCAATCCATTCGAAGGCCTTAAAAACTTCAACTCCTGCTCCACCATCCTCAAAACCAAAGAGGAAATTGGTCCTTCCATCAGAAAGCTCTCCTCCCATATCAGAGCATGTTGAATCTGAAGGAGAAGAAGAAATTAGTCCTGTCCCTGCCTTAAAGAAAAAGGCCAAGATAACAGTTGAACCAACTGGTGGTTCGAAACTCATCAAAGAAGTCCCTATCCCAGCAAATCCTCTTTCAAAGGTGGAACCTGAACCTGAATTATCACAAACAATTTCACAACCATTATCTCAACATTCTGACCTTCCAGAGGTTCAGAAATCTCCTCCATCCAGTGCTCAACCTCCATTAATTGAATACCAACCAATAGTAAGTTATTTAAACATTTCTGGTATATTTTTTTTATACACACAAACACATTTTAATAAAAATGTTCATTCTTTGTTGCCCAGATTGAATCTGCTCCCGAGACTGAGGCTGGTCCCTCAAAGATCAGCACCAGTCCTGATCCTAAAGCTGCTTCAACATCAACTTCGACTGACCCAGAACCCATTCCTGGTGTCTCAAGTTCTGGGGAATTCCACATATCCCTTCCTCCCAATCTGACTCCTGAAGAAATAATACACTTCAAGGATGGTCTGAAGTCTGTTTTGAAAATGGGAGACACTACTGTGACCAATGTCCAGGAATTTTTTCAATAGATGACAGGTCAAAGCAAGCCAAAGGTACCCTTTATAGATCCAGTCGTTGCACTTGCCAGATTGAGACTATTCAGTAAGGTCTCTTTTGAAGTATTCGAGGACAAAGAAGTGCAAAGGGCTATGAAAATCGTGTGCCAATTCATGCTAGATAGTTCAGCCATAACTGTTCCTGACAAGGAAACCATCTCTGCATTGATGTCTACCTTTGATTTTGACTGCTTTTTATTAGAAAAGGTCATCGAAGACAGAAAGAAACTAGAGGTTGACATGGAATATACAACAGAGAAAACTCTCGAGATGGACCAATTGTTAGCAGACTTTGGTGAGAATAACACTGTAATTCAAAAGCTTTCTAGCAAAGTTGATAAGCTTAAAAAGAAGCTCGAGATTGCAGAAACTGAACTAGCCAAATTGAAGGTGAAGCAAGGGAATGCTGAGACAAAGCTGCTGGCTTTGAAGACAGAAATTGAATCAAAGCCTTTGAAGAACCAAGAATCAATTTCAAGGGAAAATTTCATTCTTAGCCAGTCAAAATTGTATACTAGGTCTTGGGATAATTTTAGATTGAAGGCCCAATTTATAAGTGAACTGGTATGAAAGTTTATACCAATAGGACTCTGCAATGTACCAACATCTGGTTTTTGTATCTTAATTTTAATTGGGGAATACATGTTCTTATTTTGTGAATGCCGCATTCCTTATTCTAAATTTTTTGCTTCCCAAATAGTGGGATAATACTGCTTAAGAAACCTACCATTGATTTTTCTAACATGGACAAATCCATTCAAATTTTTTAAATGGTAAAATCCACGTTTCAAAACCTTGTGAATTTGGAATGGACCTTCCCATTTAGGGGACCATTTTCCATATTTTGGATCTTTAGATCTAATAGGCAATATTGTTTTCCAGACCAAGTCTCCCTCATCAAAGGTTCTTGGCTGTACCTTTTCATTATATCCCTTTGATGCCACTCTTTTCTGTATCAAAATATTATTGAGAGCTCTGATCCTCTCTTCATCAATATCTTCCAATTCAATAGCCATGGATGTTTGGTAATGATCCAAAGATAACTGATTCTGCTTCATAACCCGAAGAGAATTAATCATTATTTCAATAGGTAGAACTGCCTCATGTCCAAAAGTTAAGGCATAAGGAGATACACCTGTACTTGTTCGCTTCGAAGTCCTATATGCCCATAAAACTTCTGGCAAAATCTCATGCCATATCCTTGGATTATTTTTTATGACTTTAGCCATATTTTCTTTTATGACCTTATTGGTGGCTTCAGCCTGTCCATTCGATTGAGCATAATATGGGGTTGATTTTGAGATTGTAATTCCCAACTTATTTGCAAATGCAACCACATCCCCTTCGAATACAGAAGCATTGCCACATACAATGGTTTGTGGGATACCAAATCTGTGAATTATGTTTTCTAGGAATTTTACAACCATTATTTGAGTCACAGTCGGCATAGGTTTTGCTTCTACCCATTTAGTAAAATAATCCGTGGCTAAAATAATGAATCCATGACCCTTCGAAGAAGGAGGACTGATTTTTCCTATTACATCTATGGCCCAACCTCTAAAAGGCCAAGGTTTTACCACATATTGAAGGTCAACAGTGGGCAAATGCTTCAAGGGGCCATGCTTTTGACATTCTTGACACCTTTTGGCAAACTCAATACAATCTTTTAAGATAGTTGGCCAATAAATGTTATGTCTTCGAAGTAACCATCTCATTTTAACCCCAGATTGATGGGCTCCACATAATCCCTCATGAATTTGAGCTATAGCTTCTATTCCTTCGAGGTTGTCCAAACATTCTAATAATAATCCATCACTCCCTCTTTTGAATAATTTTCCACTATATAAGATGTAATTGACAGATTTCAACCTTATACCTCAATGAGGCTTTTCATCACATCTTGAGAGATAATCTATGATTGGCTTTCTCCAATCATCATGAACTTCTATATTTGAGATATCAGCCAAAGGTAATCTATACACCAATATTGGTAATAATTTCCTATAAGTAACTTGCCCTATTTCTTCAATATTTGTTCTGAATCCAGATGCCTTCTGAGCTACATCATTGGCTTCTTCATTAAAACTTCTAGGAACATGCAGAAGGTTCACATTATCGAATTTAGATAATAAGTCGATTGTAGTGTCATAATATATTTTCAATGTATGGCTCATACATTTGTATGTCCCATTCATATGATTTATAACTAACTGTGAATCTCCAAATATATCTAGAAATGTAGCTTCAAGATCCAACAAGGTCTCATGACCCATTTTTAAGGCTTCATACTCAACTTGATTGTTGGTACACTGATTCGAATCTAGTTTGTAACCATATTTGGTTCTAATCTTTTCAGGTGACTTAATAACAAAACCAATACCTGCAGCAAATTCAGTTTTTGAACCATCAAACCATAATTTCCATGGACTAATAGTTATTTGTCCAATTTCATAATTTCCCTCTGTTTCGAGGCAATTTGGATGATCAGCCAAAAAATCTGCTAAGGCTTGGCCTTTTACTGCCCTTTGTGGTACATAAAACAGACAAAATTCTGACAAAGTTAAAATCCATTTGCCAATTCGAATCCTCAAAATAGGTCGAGTCAACATATATTTGATCAAATCGAATTTAGCAATCACATAGACTTCAGTAGGAAGAAGATAATATCTTAATTTCATTACAACAAAATACAAAGATAGACATAGTTTTTCCATAAAGGAATATTTGCATTCGACAGGATTTAAAAACCTACTAAGGTAATGCACAGCCTGTTCTTTCTTATCATCATTATCCTGGGCTAATAAGACCCCAATTGATGCTTCTGCTGCTGAAATATATAGCTTTATAGGCCTATCTTTTCTTGGAGGCATTAATACTGGTGGCTGCAAAGCGGGGGTTTTTGTAAAATACAACCGCGCTAAAGGAAAGAATTGTATTAATTTTTATCACAACTTCCCATGTTATCCGCAATTTGCATTGTAAGGCTAATTTCTATACACTATGATTAATCTATGATAAGTTGTATTGTTTTAGCTGTTGTTTGTGCAGATTACTGCTGTGTGGACTAAACAGATGAACATCAGAATAAATGGAATGCTGGAATGCAAACAAAAGAAGTCAAAGCTAAAATGTGAAGTTCGATCGCTCTAAGAAGGTTCGATCGATCGAGCGTTCGATCGCTTGAAGAGTGTTGAAGCGCTTGAAGAGCAAGGGTTCGATCGATCGAGATCTGTTCGATCGATCGAACGGGGTATTTCCAGTAACAGTTACGTGCGCAGCAGATGCGGGGTTTTTAACCCTAGTTTCTTAGGTTGTCTATATATATGCGTTTTGTACACGTCCTTAGGGACGCCCACTTTTACATTTTAACAGTTTAGAAGGAGAGATAGAGAGTTGGCTTGGTTTTTGTAGGTTTTTCATTGAATATTCGTATTGTGGATTGGATTTCTTGAAGTTTATACAAGTATTCTTCATTCCAGGTTAACTATATATCACGTATTTACATTTTGCAGTTCGTAAGTGTAGTTTAATTGCTCATATCGTAGTATTGCATGTTAAATATTGTCAAAACCATTGTTTTTAGATTTTTAATGAAAAACTCACAACCAAACAGGGTATTAATGTTTTCTTACGTTAAAACTAATTCTGTGACACTCCAGACGATGTCTGAGTAGTCCCAAGTTGGGAGAACACGATGAAACAGTGATCTCCAGCCTCTGTCATGCAGCAGAATAATCGCTGTGTTCGATCGATCGAAGCAGTTCGATCGATCGAACCAGAGACAGTCAATCGATCGAAGTCAGTTCGATCGATTGAGGGATGAAGGTCTTCGATCGATCGAAAGCGCGTCGATCGATCGAACTCTCGGATTCTTGAGGATGTTCCCTGCAGTATTCCAGGACTTTTTGTTTTAGGACTTGTTATCATTCTGTCCCAAATAAATGCTCAGTTTGTCAAAACAGTTTTAAAACTAAAGCCCTAAGGCATTTTCTTTCAATACATTTTGCAAACCATCTTCAATGCTAACACCATTGAGGATGCGAGTCTTAACTATTGGATTAAACCGCTTTCAAGTATTTTAATTTAACTGTGATGATATGGTCCCGGTCATGAAAGGGCCATAGAATCTTTATCTTTTGAGGAATACGGAAAACTGTAGGTAATGTACTCCTTTGTGCTTCAAGGCAAACGCATGGTAGATGGCTAGGTTACTGCGGATTCGTGTAATCCCAACACTTTCTTTTTAATTTTAAACTCCTTAATTCAAAGTACTGTTTTAATTAGTTAAGTTCGATTGTTTAGTTTATTTTAATCATTTTTATTAGTAATCCTTGTTTGTGGAACTTCGTGTTCCGCACCATCATTCAATCTTAGTTATTTTATTTTGTTTTCTTTAGAGGTTAGTCTAATTCGATAGGTCAACACCTTCCCTGTGGGATCGACCTGGTCTTACCAGATATTACTTGCACGTCTACCTACACTTGGGTATTGCACAAGAGCGCACAAGATTTTTCGCGTGTCAAGTTTTTGGCGCCGTTGCCGGGGAAGGCGACGATCAATTCCTTAGATTACCTCAGTCTCTCTTCATCGCTTTCTATTTTTATTTTCTCTTCTTTTAAGTTCTTTTGGGTAAGTTCTCACCCTAGGGACCCTCTCAGTTCATGTCCGAGAATTCCATTGAAGGAATTTTTGGAAATCCTTTCTATCTGTCTGACTCTGAAAGCTCCATCAACCCCATAGCCACTCCAACTGCATCAATGGATGATCATCAGAGTGAAAATGGTGACAATGTTGTGGTACCAATCGATGAGGCACTCCGTCCTCTTTGCGATCTCATGCAACCAGAACATGCACCTACGCCCTCTTGCATTCAAATCCCACCGCATAATGGCGAATTCCAGTTTCGCAATGGGATGATTCAACTGCTTCCCACTTTTCATGGGATGGAAAGCGAGAAGGCGTATTTACATGTCACCGATTTCGAGGATGTTTGCAAAACATTCTCGCAAACTTGTCCTAGGGAGGTGACGCATTTAATGCTATTCCCCTTCACTTTGAAAGATAAAGCGAAGGCGTGGCTCCACTCCCTAAAACCTAATTCAATTTTCACCTGGCATGCGATGCGCACCGCGTTTTTGAAGAAATTCTATCCTACTCGCATGACCACAGACCTTCAGCGTCAAATCAATTCCTATAAACAAAAGAGCAATGAAACCTTCACACAAGCGTGGGAGCGTTTCAAAGATTTGCTTCTCTCGTGCCCACACCATGGGTTTGAGAAATGGCAAACTATCAGCTTCTTTTATCAGGGATTGAATGGTGAAACAAAGAAGTTGGTGGAAACGATGAGCTCGGGACCATTTCTGCGTAAAAACACTGAAGAGGCCGAAGCCCATTTCGAATGGTTAGCTGAATACGCTCACGAATGGTCAAATTCTGACAATATCTCACGCTCACAGATATCCTGTGTAGAGGAGAAAAGCCTATACCAGCTAACCAATGAAGATCACCTCATGACTAAGTATGCAGAGCTGGCAAAGAAGGTAGAGGAGTTAAGTATGAAAGGAGAGAGCTCTAGGCAAGTCTTGCCTGAAGAACCATGTGGCACATGCAACATGTTGGGACATACAACTCAATATTGTCCTAATGTGCCACATTTTCAAGAGCAAGCCCCTATAGAGATGAATGCCATGCAAGGTTTTTGAGGGGCGGGGAATTCTAACAATAATTTTCAAAATAACAATAGATGGAATCACCCCGGTTTTGATTGGAGAAATAATGCTGGGGCCCAAAATCAATATCAACAGCAGCCCTACAACAACAATCAATATCAAGGGCAAAACAATAGGCCAGCCCAGCATTACAATCAAAACAGAACTAATAATTACAATCAAGCTCAATCCTCCAATGCACCACAAACCAACGCCTATGTGCCCCCGCACAAGAAGGTACAAGAGGAGGAGCCACTTGCTAATGCCAATCTAACGCAGCAACTCATCCAAATGATGAGTAGAATGTCTGCTACATTAGAGAGGATAGATGCACGGCAAGAGAGCTCAGGAGGAACATTCCCTGCTCAACCACTTCAGAACCCCAAGGGACATAACAATGGTCCTAACAATCAAGAACATGCTAAAGCTGTGACTACACTGAGAAGTGGAAAAATCATAGAGAAAGGCATGCCTCTGTCCACTCCCGAAGTGTACGATGAGGAGGAAGTGGTGGAGAAGGAAGTTGAGCTACCATCTACTCAAGAGGAGGAGCAGTCTACCAATGACAAACCAATCAAGGCAAACATTGAAGCTCCTCGAGTAGAAGAAGAAGTTGAGCGAAGGCTTGGGAAGGAGTCTGTTAAGGAGGAACCACCAAAATGCCCCTTCCCTGCACCTTATCCTCAACGGTTGAAGAAACCCAAGAATGAGACAAAGAATCAGGAGTTTCTGGAACTGTTTAAGCAAGTTAAGATTAACCTTCCACTCCTAGATGCTATCAAGCAAGTGCCGACCTATGCTAAGTATCTCAAAGATCTATGCACGGTCAAGAGGAGGCAAAGCGTGAAGAAACATGCTTATGTAGCATGTCAAGCCAGTGCGATCATTCAAAATGAGTTGCCCCCAAAACTCAAAGATCCCGGCACACCTACGGTCTCATGCAGAATTGGGAATCAAAAGATAGACAACGCACTCCTCGATTTAGGAGCAAGCGTGAACCTGCTGTCGTACTCAGTCTATAAACAGCTAGGGTTGGGTGAACTCAAACCCACCCGAGTTGCTTTGCAATTGGCAGACAGATCTGTAAAGTACCCTAGAGGGGTATTGGAGGACGTCCTTGTCCAAATAGACACTTTTGTATTTTCGGTTGATTTCGTGATATTGGACACAGAACCTGTGTCTAATCCTGGTGCACATATCCCGGTTATTTTTGGACGTCCATTCCTCAACACCATTGATGCCACAATCAAGATTAGAACTGGTATCATGACTATCGTATTCGGGAACATGACGTTGAATATCAAGATCTTCTCTAATCCCCGACCTGAAGAATACGATGATGAGGAAGAAATCCATTATATAGACACGGTCATTGAAGATGAAGTTGACTTGGTCGACTATAAAGATCCTTTGGAAGTTGTGATGACTCAATTTGGCGATATTTATCAGCCTGCAGAGTCCACCCCATTGGATGCTGACTTGAACCAGACGTGTCTTATGATGGATACGAAAGAGGAGGATAGAGCCGATTGCATGTGGATACAGCCATATGAACAACTGCCTCCTAAAACCAAGTTGGAAATGCCCTCTAGTTTCCAGTTTCCGGAGTTAGAATTGAAGGAGCTCCCCAAAGAGCTAAAATACGCATTCCTAGGGACTGGAAAAACTTATCCTGTGATCATTTCATCTGTATTAACTCATGAACAGGAAAGTAAGCTAGTGGAAATGCTTACCAAGCATAAGGATGCTATGGGATGGACAATTGCTGACCTCAAAGGCATAAGCCCATCCATATGCACGCATAAGATATATCTGGAGGAAGACGCTAAACCCTCAAGGCAAATGCAAAGGCGTCTGAACCCTAACATGCAAGAAGTAGTTAAAAAGGAAGTGCTTAAACTACTTGATGTTGGGATGATATATCCTATATCTGATAGTCCTTGGGTTAGTCCTACCCAAGTAGTTCCAAAGAAAGCAGGCATAACGGTCATCCCGAACAAAGATGGTGAATTGGTACCAACACGTGTTCCCACTGGATGGAGGATGTGTATTGATTACAGGAAGTTAAATACTGTGACCCGAAAGGACCATTTTCCTTTGCCATTTATGGATCAAATGCTAGAACGCGTGGCGGGTCACAAGTATTACTGCTTCTTGGATGGATACAGTGGATATAATCAAATTGAGATTGCTCCTGAAGATCAGGAGAAAACCACATTCACGTGTCCATTCGGTATTTTTGCCTACCGACGAATGCCGTTTGGCCTATGCAATGCACCAGCTACCTTTCAGCGGTGCATGCTGAGTATATTCAGTGACATGGTCGAAAACATCCTTGAAGTTTTCATGGATGATTTTTCAGTATTCGGCCATAGCTTCGAAGATTGCCTTAGCAATCTCGAGCAGGTTTTAATGATGTGTGAGGACAAACACCTAGTCTTGAATTGGGAGAAGTGTCACTTTATGGTGACCAAGGGAATAGTTCTCGGCCACATAATATCCGATGAAGGCATTCAAGTGGATAAGGCTAAAATCGACATAATCTCAAATTTACCTGTCCCCCGTACAGTAAGAGACATCCGTTCATTCTTGGGGCATGTAGGTTTTTATCGTCGATTTATCTAAAATTTCAGTGCAATTTCTCGACCCCTTTGTCAACTTCTTGTCAAAGATGCACCTTTCGAGTGGTCAGAGAGTTGCCAAAAGTCCTTTGAGGATCTAAAAGATCTCCTCACCTCCGCACCTATAATACAGGCACCCGACTGGAGTTTGCCTTTTGAATTAATGTGCGACGCTAGTGATTACGCCATTGGCGCAGTCCTAGGCCAGAGAAAGGACAATAAGCCACATGTGATATACTACGCCAGCCGAACCTTGAATGACGCTCAAATGAATTACACTACCACTGAGAAGGAGCTGCTGGCTGTAGTATTCGCCCTGGACAAGTTTAGGTCTTATCTGATAGGGTCACCAATCGTCTGTTTTACAGATCATTCGGCCCTCAAATATCTGCTGACAAAGAAAGACGCTAAACAACGGCTTATTCGCTGGATACTCTTACTCCAAGAGTTTGATCTAACTATCAAGGACAAGAAAGGAGTAGAGAATGTGGTTGCGGATCATTTGTCCCGGTTGACTTTTGTTGACAATACTGAATCCCAATCCATTAAAGATGAGTTCCCAGACGAACAACTACTGGCAGTAAGTAGTCTGCCTTGGTATGCTGATATTGTAAACTACCTCGTCACGGGTGAAACACCAACTCAGTGGTCGAACCAGGATAGGAAACGGTTCCTCTCGTTCGCGCGTCACTTCTTCTTTGATGACCCATACCTTTTCAAGTACTGTGCTGATCAGGTCATCAGGCGTTGCGTCCCCAATGAGGATATAACCGTAATATTAGCGTCATGCCATTCTGAGGCATGCGGTGGCCACTTCGCATCACAAAAGACCGCACAAAAAGTCTTACAGAGCGGTTTTTATTGGCCCACAGTCTTCAAAGATGCTTATTCCTTTTGCAAGACATGCCAACGCTGTCAAAAGCTTGGAACCATTTCTAAAAGGAATTCTATGCCTTTAACCCCTATCATCATAATTGAGATATTTGATTGTTGGGGCATAGATTTTATGGGCCCATTTCCCAAGTCTAGCAACTGTGAATACATACTCCTTGCTGTCGAGTATGTATCCAAATGGGTAGAAGCGATACCAACAAGACGAAATGACCACAGAACGGTCATGTCATTTCTAAGAGAGCATATTTTGTCTCGTTTTGGTACTCCGAAAGCTTTACTAAGTGACCAAGGAAAGCATTTCTGCAATAGGCCCTTGGAGTCACTTCTCAAGAAATACGGGGTCCATCATAAAATCGCTCTTGCCTATCACCCACAGTCTAATGGGCAACTTGCAGAGCTAGAGGAAATACGACGAGATGCGTATGACTCTGCAAGATTGCATAAGGAAAAGTTGAAGGCTCGCCATGATCGTACGATTTTTCGTAAATCATTTGAGCCGGGGCAGAAAGTCTTGCTGTATGACTCTCGCCTCCACCTTTTCCCAGGAAAACTCCGTTCCCGTTGGACAGGCCCATTCATCGTAAAAACTGTTTTTCCACATGGGGCGGTTGAGATTGTCAATCCAAAGAACGATGATTGTTTCAAGGTCAATGGCCAGAGATTGAAACCGTTCTTGGAAAACTTCCAAACTGAAGTTGAGCACATCCAGCTGGATGAGCCCAGCTATTCTCATGATTGATAATCCAAAGTGAAGTTCCAATTGTTGTTGTATTTCTTTTCTTTCCTTGCATTTTAGTTTCTCTCTCTTTTGCTTCTTTTTGGTTTTCGTTCTTTATTTCGTGTTTGTGATCTAGTTCTAATCCATTATACCTTAAACCACTCTGTTGCAGGTACATAGATGCAAGGTGATGATGTTCACTCTGTCGGTTCTTGGGCTGATTCAGAATGTTGCTGTGACACCTGGATTGAGGGTGAACTCATACCCTGCCCCTTGCTTCATCAGGACCCTGAAGCTCATTCTCTTATTGATGCTGCTCAAGGGTACATTCCATATCCACCAGCCCTCCTGGATATCAATCCATACGAAAATATGGGATTTCAGGATGATGACCTGTACATGGGACGCATGGTGGATGATGCACTCATGGCCCAGTGGGAGAATGACGATATGTGGGAGCCATGGGAGGATCATGACCTTCAGGATGTCATCCTAGACCGCCACAATGCTGTTTTCGTTTTCGTGGACGATTTCCTTGTTCCTGAGTTGGTCCCATACCACTACGTGCACCTGAGCTACTTGCTATTCAGGCTCCAATGCCCCTTACCAGCTAGTGCATTTTGGGAACCTACGCCAATAGTGAGGTTGGAACTTGTCGCATTTCTTCGTTTTTTTTTGTTTCTGTTCTGTGTTTTTCTGTTCATTGTTAATTCGTGTTTCTTGTGTTCTGTTGTTTTAATTTCAGTTTTTTTGTTGTCTTTTTGTCCAGGATTGTCACTATGTTCCTAAATGGCATCCCGGTTTTCCTCCCACATCAACTAATTCATGGTCTTGGGCCCTACATAAGGCCCCCACACACTCCGCCGCGAGAGGACTGTCCGTTGCGAAATCACACTCCTTTATCCTTGTCTCCGTCCGGATCACCTCTTGCATGGGCTTTCAATTCTGTGGAGGTGCCAGACTTGTTTGATGATGTCCTTGCTGCTTTTTGATTGTTCTGGGAAAGGGAATCATCGAGTTTGGACTTCACTTCTGACGATTCGGCGAGTTCTGAAGAGATTGTGGAAGAGGGAATCTTTATACTCGAAGACTAGTGCTGCATTTCAGTTGTTTCTGTTTCATTTTATCTTTTATTTATCAACTGGAATGTAATCCTTGACAAAATGTTTTTAGTTTTAGTTTTAGTTTTATTTTTGGTTTTCTTTAGTTAAATAAGGTTTTAACCACAGTTGGGGATAATTATGTTGCAATTAGGTTGCACTTATAAAGTTTTATTTTTATATATAAATTGCAATTTTCTATTCTGAGGATGAATACCTGTCATACATGCTTGTACTTCAACTGTTTTTCAGTCTCTCTGTATGTCCAGAATTATTTCTGATAGTTGGTGGTGATGTGGTTCATGCCCCAATTGAATTCTGGAATTTTTGTGTTCGATCGATCGAACTAAGTTCGATCGATCGAAACCAGGTTGATCAAGCGCTTGTAGCTTATGTTCAATCGATTGAGGGATTTGTGTTCGATCGATCGAACATAGTTCGAGCGATCGAACGAGGCATTTAAACGAGGCGTCTTCAGGACACCTCTTCATTTCCCTCACTCTCACTCTTAATCGCTCGAAGACAGAGGAGAAGGCGACTGGGCAATTTTTGATTTCTAGCATCCAAAAAGACACCCTAATCAACCCTCTGGTCATTCTCATCGTCACATCATCATCCTCTCCATCTCCACTGCGGGTTCTTCACCGAGGTAGGCCCCACTCGTTTGTGTTTTTCTTTTCCTCTCTGTTTGTGTTAGAAAATCCCAAGGGGGTGTCCCCTTGGTCTTAGGAGCGGTTTTTGTTAGCGTAACTTCTGTTTCCTTTTCGTTTCTGCGACCGCTGTGTTCGATCGCTCGAACTGGTTTCGAGCGATCGAAGGGAAGTTGTTCGATCGATCGAACAATGTTCAAGCGATCGAAGTCTACTCCAGTTTGATCGATCGAACCAAGTTCAATCGATCGAACTCCAGCAGTGTTTGTTTTGTTTTCTCCCTATTCTTATCTGTATCCTGTGTGGTCTTCTTTTCAGGACTGCCAGATGAATCCAGTGACGGGCTACCATAAGTCCAAGCCTCTCAGCCGTATTATACCAGATCCGGTACCCGCACACGGGTTCCGGAATGACGAGGATAGGCTGTGGTTTGAGCGATATTTTCAGACGAGGATGGTGATGGTCGAGCGGCCTATTGAGCATATTTGGACAGAGAGCCCATGGTTCCTTACACGGATCCGCGCTATGCCTCATTGGTTCCACCTCCTGTCGTTGGCCAAGAGTGTCAACCTGTCTTGGATTCGCGGTGCTTGCGCGACTATGATCAGCGACCCGTATACACCATTCACCTACCATGCCTTCTTTCGGAGCCGGTCGTTCATCATCAGCCCCGCCACCATTTCAGCCGCGTTGGGGGTACCAGAGGTACCAGATTATGTTTGCCCCCACCGGCCTGATGCACCAGTGACCCCACCATCCGCTATTATCAGGGAGCTCACTGGAGGCGCCGTTCCGTCTTGGGATGGCGATGCTTTGATCGAGGACCACGTGCTCACTGATGACTACCACATGCTTCATTTGGTCCTCAGCAACTGCCTCCTAGTGACTTCCTATCGAGAGAAGATCGCGGCTTGGTATGCGCGGGTCTTATATGCAGTAGGGACGGGTCAGCCTGTTTGTATACCACGCCTATATATTGATTTTATGGTCCACCCCACCCGTTATATCTCGTCCAGGAAGCACCTGAAGGGTGCTTGGGCTATTCAGAGGGTCATGGCTGATGCCGGGTTCCTCGAGCTCGCTGGAGATGATATACGCCCTTCTCCCCGCCGATTTAGCGAGGCGGCTGCTCGCCGCTCCGACGCTCAGAAGAGGAAGCGAAAGGGGAAAGGGAAAGCGAGGGTGCGGGGGAGGAAGAAGAGGCGTGGTGGGACAGACACGGAGGCCGGAGCTTCAGGGACACCTACTGAGGTGGAGGAGCTTGATTCGGATGATGAGGATGATCCAGTTGCTGCGGTTCAGCAGTTTGAGCTGCGACAGCGGTCGCAGACTCAGGCCCAGGGAGAGTCTTCTTCTTCTGTGCCTCTCCCGACAGTTCACGAGCTATTATTGGAGGAGAGAGAGGCCAGGATTAGACTCAAGGGCAGGATAGACCATCTCCAGACTCTACTGGAGTCCATTTTGATTCAGATAGGGGTTGATCAGGCTGTTCACTCTGCTCACCATCCCACAGCCACCCCATCTGCTCCGCCTGCTGCTGATCCGTCACATGTTGCTACTCCTACGGATCCACCACTTACTGATCCATCATCTGCTGCTGCCCCAGATTCTGAGGCTGCTGATCCTGTTTCCACCGTTGTAGATCCACTATCTACTACTGTTCCTACTACTACAGTATTGCCGCCTACTCCCATCGACATCCCTTCTGATATAGCCGAGGATACGCCGTCTGGGGTCGATTAGTTTCGTCGGGGAGGTGGTATTTATGTATTTGTGGTTGGTTGGATATATGTTGGTGGTTTTTGGTTGTATTATTTGGTAGGATGGTTTTGTATGGACATTATGTATCTCTGTTTGTATTTTATTATGTTCATATTACAGTGGTTTGGTTTGTTGGATCATGGTTTTATCGTGTTATTCTTATTTATTGATCCTGTTTGTTTTGGAGATTGTGTTCTACTTTTCTATGCTAGGTTGCTTTGCTTGCGATCATCATTTGCTCTATACAGGTGATACCCATCTCTTTTATTTATTGAAAATCAACTTCTGGGGACTTTGTTGTTTTCAGTTGGGGGTAGGAGACAATAGATAGGTATACACCCGTAATAATCAGGTTTTGCACTTAGATATGTTTTAAATTTAATAAGAACACAGTCTGTTAAAATTTTGAAAATTTTTGAAGTATATTGATAGAATAACTTTGAATATCTCTCCTGCTTGTTGATTAGACAATGATACATTTATAGTATTCTCATCTTCTTATGGATTAAATCCACGCGTTTTTCTGTATCGCTGAAATAAATTGCATCTGTAAAGCTATTATGTACCCAACACTTTTGTGCACTAATTGGCAGCCATGTAGAAAACCTGAAAGTTGAGTTAATATGAATATTGTGCGAAAAGAACAAGTAGTGGAAGCTAATAACCCTTTGTGAGCTATTGAGCCAATCGTCATTTCTGAGGGGATTCTCATACATTGTCGAATGGTCGTTCTTGCATATATTTCGCGAATTCGTTGTTAAGTCTCAGTTTTCTTTAAAATTTTGACTGCTTGTTAGAGGAGAATGTTCAGGATTTACCAATTAAACTCGATGAACACTTAAGTGCTAAAAATTGAAAGTTGAGAAAATGATTCAAGCCATCGTTTACCCATTCTTTTACCTAATATAGTTTCACCTACATTCATTGAATTATTTTCATCCTTGATCCCACCTCAATTAAATATTTCCAATGAAATCACAAGAATCCAAATCCTTGATCTATACCTTGACCTCATTGAGCCGTTTGATAAAATTTGTTGAGAATGAGTCATCAAAGTATGTGAAATGGAAGGAAGTTGTTGTGGGATGTTGTAGTTAAAAAAAAAAAAAAAAATATGAATGAATGATGAATGAAGGAGAAGAGAAAAAGAGTATAAGAAATGAATGGGAGATTGGGTGGAGAAAAGAATTAAGAATAAAAAAAAGAGAAGTTGAAATTCCATCACATACTAAAAAAAAAAAAAAAAACACACTCTTCTCTACTACCCTCCTACCTACTAAATAAAAGCCGCAAGTCAAAGTCTTGAAGATTCTCAATAATTGATTTGAACATGGAAGTGTGAGTTGAGTTATCCACGGTATTTCGCTCCTCTAGTAAGTAGTATTCCATTCATGAGACTATACACTCTTAAATGTTCGTTTTTCATAGAGTCCAGTATGAAAGCATTAGCATTTATAATATCATCTTTATCAAAGCTTTCGTACGATGTGCGATCATTGTAAAGCAAGTTTCTGAGAGACGTTCTTTTTGAGTGTGACCAATGTGAGAATTGAGCTAAAACTGCAAGTTTTTCCAAAGTACAATAGTCTATATAACTCTTAATAAGGTTGGACGCATGGTTGTTAATTTCACACACACACGGGTGCATGATGGTAATACATGTGTTATATTTTACTTGGTGATATAGGGGAGCATGTGGGTCTCTTTCATGGGTTGATAGAGGATATTATATTATTGTGGAGTTTAGTTAACAATTTAATGGAAGAGTGAATTCTACAAGTTATTCTAATTCTTTTTGAGCTTAAAATTGAGAATTTTGTGGGTATATTCACTGCAAACCCTCACGAGACAATACTCGTCCACTAGGGGGAACCTAGGGGTTTAACGGCTTGTTGCATTCGCTAAATGCAACCGCGATTCCTGCGAAAGTGAGTTAGGATTTTTCTTTCTATCTTAGTTTAGGTTGTTTTTAGTTTATTTTATTTTCGCTTTATCGCTAGGGACTAGCAATAAGCTAGTTGGGGGTTGTGCAAAGCGGGGGTTTTTGTAAAATACAACCGCGCTAAAGGAAAGAATTGTATTAATTTTTATCACAACTTCCCATGTTATCCGCAATTTGCATTGCAAGGCTAATTTCTATACACTATGATTAATCTATGATAAGTTGTATTGTTTTAGCTGTTGTTTGTGCAGATTACTGCTGTGTGGACTAAACAGATGAACATCAGAATAAATGGAATGCTGGAATGCAAACAAAAGAAGTCAAAGCTAAAATATGAAGTTCGATCGCTCTAAGAAGGTTCGATCGATCGAGCGTTCGATCGCTTGAAGAGTGTTGAAGCGCTTGAAGAGCAAGGGTTCGATCGATCGAGATCTGTTCGATCGATCGAACGGGGTATTTCCAGTAACAGTTACGTGCGCAGCAGATGCGGGGTTTTTAACCCTAGTTTCTTAGGTTGTCTATATATATGCGTTTTGTACACGTCCTTAGGGACGCCCACTTTTACATTTTAACAGTTTAGAAGGAGAGATAGAGAGTTGGCTTGGTTTTTGTAGGTTTTTCATTAAATATTCGTATTGTGGATTGGATTTCTTGAAGTTTATACAAGTATTCTTCATTCCAGGTTAACTATATATCACGTATTTACATTCTGCAGTTCGTAAGTGTAGTTTAATTGCTCATATCGTAGTATTGCATGTTAAATATTGTCAAAACCATTGTTTTTAGATTTTTAATGAAAAACTCACAACCAAACAGGGTATTAATGTTTTCTTACGTTCAAACTAATTCTGTGACACTCCAGACGATGTCTGAGTAGTCCCAGGTTGGGAGAACACGATGAAACAGTGATCTCCAGCCTCTGCCATGCAGCAGAATAATCGCTGTGTTCGATCGATCGAAGTCAGTTCGATCGATCGAACCAGAGACAGTCAATCGATCGAAGTCAGTTCGATCGATTGAGGGATGAAGGTCTTCGATCGATCGAAAGCGCGTCGATCGATCGAACTCTCGGATTCTTGAGGATGTTCCCTGCAGTATTCCAGGACTTTTTGTTTTAGGACTTGTTATCATTCTGTCCCAAATAAATGCTCAGTTTGTCAAAACAGTTTTAAAACTAAAGCCCTAAGGCATTTTCTTTCAATACATTTTGCAAACCATCTTCAATGCTAACACCATTGAGGATGCGAGTCTTAACTATTGGATTAAACCGCTTTCAAGTATTTTAATTTAACTGTGATGATATGGTCCCGGTCATGAAAGGGCCATAGAATCTTTATCTTTTGAGGAATACGGAAAACTGTAGGTAATGTACTCCTTTGTGCTTCAAGGCAAACGCATGGTAGATGGCTAGGTTACTGCGGATTCGTGTAATCCCAACACTTTCTTTTTAATTTTAAACTCCTTAATTTAAAGTACTGTTTTAATTAGTTAAGTTCGATTGTTTAGTTTATTTTAATCATTTTTATTAGTAATCCTTGTTTGTGGAACTTCGTGTTCCGCACCATCATTCAATCTTAGTTATTTTATTTTGTTTTCTTTAGAGGTTAGTCTAATTCGATAGGTCAACACCTTCCCAGTGGGATCGACCTGGTCTTACCAGATATTACTTGCACGTCTACCTACACTTGGGTATTGCACAAGAGCGCACAAGATTTTTCGCGTGTCAGTGGCTTCACCAAATAATCCTTCAAGGCTTGAAATGCAGTCTGATGTTTGTCTTCCCACTTTAATTCTTCATGATCCTTCAATTTCAACAAAGGAGAAAAAATTAAAGTTTTTCCAGTAGTATTGGAGATAAACCTTCGAATGAAGTTAACCTGACCAAGGAACCTTTGCAATTCCTTTTTTTGTTGAAGGAGGTTTACTTCGAATAATTGTTTGTGCCTTATTTTTATCCACTTGAATTCCCTTTTCATGTACCAAATATCCTAAAAAATTTCCAGTACTTACTCCAAAGGCACATTTTAATGGATTTAGCTTAAGTTTAAAAAATCTCATTCTTTCGAATGTTGACTTCATGTGTGTGAGATGATCATTGAATGTTTTTGATTTAATAATTCTATCATCTATATAACATTCTAGAAATGTTCCAATCATGTCATGGAAAATAGCATTCATGGCTCTCTGATAAGTAGCCCCTGCATTTTTCAAACCAAAAGGCATTCGTACCCATTCGAAGGTACCTATACTACCTGGACACCTAAATGCAGTCTTATGAATGTCTTCCTCAGCAATACATATTTGATTATATCCTGAGTGACCATCTATCATGGGCATTATAGTATTTCCAGCAGATCTATCAATTAATAAGTCAACTATTGGCATATGATATTCATCTTTATGTGTGGCTAAATTAAGATTTCTGTAATCGATACAAACTCTTAATTTACCATTTTCTTTATAACTGGAACAACATTCGAAAGCCATTTAACATACCTGGCAGTTCTAATGAACCCTGCCTTGAGCAATCTCTCGATCTCTTCTTTAATCTTTATGGTAACTTCTAGAGTCATCCTTCGAGGTTGTTGCTTTACTGGTTTGTAGCCAGCTTTGATAGGCAACCTATGTTCTACAAAACTTCTTTCGAGTCGTGGCAATTCATCATAATCCCAAGCAAAACAATCTCGAAATTCCTTTAACAACTCGACCAATTTATATTGGTCACACTTCTCAAGTTTGGAACTTAGGTAAGTAACTCTCTTTTGTTGATCTGATCCTAAATTAACTTCCAATAGAGGATCTTGTGACACTTCTTGTATTGAATTTTCTGGCAATACAGACAATTCTTCCTTGCCAATATCCTTTAATTCTAGTTAATCTTCCTCAAAGACATAGTCTGACCAATTTATGGTCGAATCTTTCTCAATTCTTAACTCTAAATCTGCCATCATTAGATTTTGTAAGACCAGTCGAATGGTCTCTTCTACATCTCCTATTTCCATAGGTGTATAAACCATTAAATCATTTTATCATCACCTAATGGTTCCAAAGAACCAAATGGCATTTCAGTCAAAATGTCCCAATTTTCTTCTGGAGATTCATCTTCTGATTCTTTAAGGTTAATTGGCTTGACATTATCTCGATACAATTGTGCTTCGACACAATTGGAACTTGTATGAAAAAGCTAAACATCAGCCTTTACTATTTCAACTTCACAATTTTCCTTTACAAGCAACAATTTCTGATGCATTGAAGAAGGAACACATTTATTAGCATGAATCCAATCTCTTCCCAATAAGGCATGATAACTAGGATTAGCATCTACCACAAAGAAAGCAGTTTTGGACTTGTTCGAACCTACTATGGTTTCAATGGGTATTACTCCTTTGGTGTTTTTCTTATCACCAGTAAATCCTGATATCATAATGTGAGTCTGTATCATCCTTGCATTTTGTTTATTAATTTTTTTCAAAGTATTCTGAGGAATAATATTGACAGCTGCACCATTATCAACCAATACCTTGTTTAAAAGAACACCATTCAAACAAGCCTTTATATATAATGGTTTAAGATGCTTAGTCATTTCTGTTGATGGTTCTTCGAATGAATAAACAAAATTACAATCGTTAAAAACAAACTCAGGAAGATTTACCTCAGAGACATATCCTCAGTAGATGCTTCCATCTCCAATTCTTCATTTATTTGTTGATCTTCTGTTGCTTCAAAGATTTTTGGTAACATGAATGTGGCAGTATTCACTTCCATATGTTCTGGAAATCTGCCAAACTGAATAAGCATATTTTCACCCTTGGTAGTTTCATTTTCGACATTTCCCAAGACTTGGGATTCAACCACTGTCATTGCTTCACCCCCATCATCAATACTCATTGCCTTTTCCAATTCTAATACTTTGGTTTTAATAATGCTTTCCTCAGACATAGTATCAGAATTAACCTTTGTATTTCGATCAAACCTGGAATTAGGCCTCGAAATGTCACTAAAATCCCTTTTAATTTCATTTCCTGATTCTTGACTCTGAGCCTGCATTTTAGAAAATTCTTTCCACATAGTGAACTTCCTCTGCAATCTCCTTTCCTGAGTTCTATTTATCACAGGGACCATATTCTGGCTTTTTTCCTTGGGATGTTGCAGCACATACCATGTATTCTTTTCAACATGAGGAGGTTTAATCATCCTATTTTTGTTTTGAGGGCCTTGTTGTTCCATCATATTTTTGACTCTATCATCTTGCAAAACAAAGTAATTTGGTACTCCTGATACCAATGTAGATTCACATGATTGTGATATCTCACCAACTTTTGGTGATTCCTTCAAAGCATTCATGTCTAACTCAGCCTGCACCACATGTGCTGGTACCAATTTTGATGGAATGAATTGAGTTTGCCTTTCTCTCTGCATATCATAATGTTTCTTTGGTACATGAGAGAATCTTGGCCTTATATATTGCATGTTCCTTGATGGTCGAACATAGTTACCAACATGAAAATTCTTTGACAAATTGGTTTTAAAAGGAACCATTGGTTTTGAGGCATACTTTGCTGTCTTATGACCAGTATATGTTGAGGCTTGATAAATTGGTCCTCTAAACTGTCCTCTTTCAAAATTCATGATTGGCTGAAAAGGAGGTCCATATGAAGTACTCACCCTCTTATGTTCGAACAAAGGCTGTTTATTTTTCCTACCTATCTTGACCCTAACCCTTTCATCATAGATTTCAGCATATCTTTTTCCACAACCAATGCATAAATTCATATTCATGGTTGAAGACTGATAACTCAGGGCTTTTCCTTGTCAATTCTTTGAGTCTTTTCATCTGATCCTCTGACTTTGCATTTTCTCTTTCTTTGACCAGAGTTTCGAAGAAAATGTCATGGACATTGATTGACACCTCTTGTACTGCTGGGAATGGATCTTCATCAATCCCTATTTGTTTTTTTTTCAGGGAATTTTTCAATTTCCCTTTCTTGATCAGATCTTGAATCCTGTCTCGAAAAACAGTACAATTATTAGTTGAATGGGTCCAAGAATTATGCCACTTGTAGTATTTCATACCTTTTAATTCATCATTAGAAGGTAATTTTGTCCCATCAGACAATTTGATGATTTTCCCTTCTAATAGATGATCAAATATTTCATCTAATTTATAAACATCGAATGAACATTTTTTGAATGATCCTTTGGATTTGTACACCTCAGCAGAAACATTTTTCTTCACAAGACCCTTACAAGTGAAAGGTTCATTTCCTATTATTTCTGCAGCATCTATCTCATAATTAGGATCTTTATAATATGTTTTTATTGAAGAAGCATTCCTTTCATTTTCTTCTTCCAATAAAGCTTCATATCTAGAGACTCGAGCAGTTAATTCAACAAGATCTCTAAATTCTAAAGCATCAAATTTCTTTCTAAGTCTAAATTCGAGGCATTTTGGGCCAACTTAACAAATTCAGGCTCAGGTAAAATGATTTTACACTTTGTTCTAGCCCTTTTGAACCTATTTATGAATTGAGTAGCCTTCTCATCAGGCTTTTGACATAGTCTGGCCAAGTCAGCCATTGACACTTCTGGTTCTGTCTGGAAAAACTGAGTGTGGAAGGATTCTTCCATCTGTGCCCAATTATAGATCGAATTAGGGGCTAAATTAGTAAACCAAGTAAATGCAGTATCTATTAATGAACTAGGAAACAAACGAAGCCTAAGATATTCATTATTTCCGCATCAGCACACTGACTGATGACTTTTTACTACATGTTCAACTGTGGATTGATTTCCATCTCTAGCAAACATAGCAAAGGTGGGGAATTTAAATCCCCCAGGGAATTCGATCCTATCAACCCAATCAGGATAAGGTTTCCTGTAAACTGGAGTTTGTACCCCCGGAGCCATGGGTCCACAAACTTCATGGATTAGGTTAATCATGTCATTTCTATCAACCATATTAAATGGTTGTTGATGTTCTGGTTGACCCAAGGGAGGGTTCATTGGTGGTATTGGAGGTGGTTGAGGATTATTATTATCCATCCTCCTAGGAGTTTCATTCCTTCGACCCACTCCTATTCCAGTAGGGTCTGGTTCGAATATAGGATTATTGTTTATTCTCCTATTCTGGCCTGCTATGTTTTCTCTAGGCCTTGGTTCTTCGAAATTTACTGATCTATAAACATGATCTTGACCATTCACATGGTTCCCTTGCATCCCTTCGAATACTGGAGGAGTATTATTAGGGATAGACATATAGAAACTTTCTTGCGAGTTAAGCCTAAAAGGCGGCCCATTCGCATGAGTCATAAGATTTGGCTGAAACAAGCCATGGGCATGTCCTCTTTCATTCTATCGAATCACAGAAGGATTTCCACTTGACACCATTACTGGTGTAAATTGTGGTATACTATTGTTAAAGGAAGTGATCAGAACATTAACATTCTGGATCATATTTCCCAAATGATCGAATATTGGTGTCAATTGATTCACCAAATCATGTTGACTTTCTGAACCAACATTCCCATTATTTGGACTTGAATTTAAATTTTCAACTCCTATTTCTGGGTTTTCATTGGTCGCATGATTCCCAGTATTGCTGCTTTGAGGATCTTGGTATGGAGAACCACCAGTTTCAGCAATATAAACACCAATATTGGCGTTATCAACAGACCTATTGCTTCGAAGGTTTCTGTTTGCCATCTTTTGACACTAGTGTCCCATCGGGCGTGCCAAAAATGTTTGGTTGGAAAATTTATAAGTGTGTGCGAGCGTGCCAGGCAAGCAAATTGCCAATGTGTAAGTGTGATTATCCAAACTGCGCCTCACCAAGCAAATTATGGTGACGTTCGATGCCTTTAACAGGACTTCAATCGTGTAAAGATGTACTTAATTGAAGCACATCAAACTTCTAAGACAAAAAAAAAGTAAAGAAAACAACAAAGTAAGAAACTACTTTTATTAAATTAAAGTAACTATAATCTAACCTTGAAGATGACTTCGAAGGTGTTCTACTCCTAAATCTAAGTATCTAGATAACAATACATTAATTGTATTGAGAGATATATGTTGATGTTGATCGAAGGATCCCTTTCGAATGCACAATCCTTTTATTTATAGACGTGAAGGCTTCTCAACCACTTCATTTGAATGTTCCCTCCTCTTTTCAAACTGATAACTGCTCTCACACGTGGCATATTCTCAAGTTGACAACTGTTCTTCAGTTACTTCATGATGGTCAATACGTGTCCTCTAGCAGTTAAATATTTGAACAAAATGAATCAGCAACAACTGCTCATAACGGTTTCAGTATTCATCAGTGTCCACCAATTATCCTACCACATAAAATCTTACGTGTCAATTCTGCATTGGCTGGATATTTTCATCACAAACAGGTTTATAGTCGTTCATGAATAGTCATGGCTAGTGAATATTTGTAAAATAGTCATATAGCCAGTCATGTAGGGAACTGTTTGGCCCAGTCAACCAATGCATGAATAAATCTGTATGAGAGATTAACACACAAAATAATTAATTTTTTTTGTTAAAGAACATACAAAAGATTGAACAGACATGTTCATTCACTTGATTAGAATTATAATTATCCAACACTTCGTACTTTGTTCCTTCGATCTTGCTAGGGCGGGAGGCTTCTTATGCGATCTGCGATTGATTGCTCCTTGAGCTAGGTTGTTATTTTGTTTGAATGAATATATTAAACAAAAAAGTTATATTAATGCAACTAAAGTTAAATAAAACTAAAGCACAATTTATCTTTTATTTATTTATTTTTATTTTTATTTTTTGTGCTCATCAACTTATAAGCATTAATGCTATTATCAGAAATCCCATCCCATCATCAACTGCAAATCTTATTTTCGCTACCGGTGGGGCTATTTCTACTCTTTTTTTTCTCTCTATTTACAACATATTTTTACAAAAATACCTAAATTGTCTTTTCTCTCCCTAAACCCCAACTCTCTCTCTCTCTCTCTCTCTCTCTCTCTCTCCCTCTCTCTCGTGTCTCTTCTCTCTCCCTCTCTCCTATCTAAAAATACTCAAATCCTCTCTGTCGTCTCTATCTCTTTCCTAAACCATTTTACTCTTAGTGGTTTTCTAGGAATATCTCTTCGATCCATTACCACAATTTTTGGATTTAATTGGCCAAATACATTTTTTGATTTTGTTAGGTTTTTGTTCTAATCATAATCTCCAAAATTTCAGACCTCAAATTTGCAAAATAAAGAAAATAAAAAAATCACCCATTTGACTTTTAGGGTTTTCAATTGGGTTTGGGAGTTATTGGCCAAATCCTCTCTCTCATCTCTATCTCTCTTCTAGACAATTTGACTCTTAGGGTTTTCAATTGGAATATCTCTTCGATCCATTACCACAATTTTTGGATTCAATTGGCCAAATACTTTTTTTTTGGATTTTGTTGGGTTTTTGTTCTAATCACAATCTCCAAAATTTCAGACCTCAAATTTGTAAAAATAAAAATAAAAATAAAAAATCACACATTTGACTTTTAGGCACTGCAAGAAAATTGACTTTTAGTGACGAAGATTTTCGTTGCTAAATTTCAGATTTTCGTCACTAAAGGACTTTAGTGACGAAAAAAATTTCGTCGCGCGTTCGTCGATAATTCCTCGACGGGAAAGGTCTTTCGCGACGAAATCATATTTCGTCACTAAAGAGTAGCAATTAGCGACGAAATTTATTGTTGAGAAAAGTGTATTTTTCCGAATGAACCATATTTCATCACGAAATAGTCCAACGATTAGCAACGAAATTTCGTGGCTAAAAGTACCCTTTAGTGATGATTGTTTTGTCGGGAAAGTGTATTTTTCCCAACGAACCAAACTTCGTCACAAAAAAGTCCTACTATTGGCAATAAAATTTCGCCGCTTAAAGTACCCTTTAGTAACAAATATTTTGTGAAGAAAAACGTATTTTTCCCAACGAGCCAAATTTCGTCACAAAAGAGTCCTTCTAATAGTGATGAAATTTTGTCGCTAAAATCACCCTTTAGTTACGAAGTAATTCGTTACTAAAGGATACCAATTGCCCATAAATCTTTTCGTCGCCAATAGTATACTACTATTAACGAAATATTTCGTTGCTAAACGTGACTAGTTACCAACGAAATAATTTCGTCGTTAAAGGATAAATATTGTAGACAAAATCAATTTCGTCACTAATAGTATACTATTACCGACGAAATCAATTTCACAGGTAAAAGGTCAGTTTTACCGATGGAATTTTTCATCACTAAATGTCAGAAGAAAAATGAGATTTGAACCATTAGTGACGAAATATTTCATCACTAAAAGTGTATGTCATTTTTCGAGAATATATTGGATTTTCAGACTGCAAAATTTTTTTCCTAATGGATTTTGATGACAAAATTTATTGCAATAGTAATAAATACAAATCCTAAATATTTTGGAAACATTAATCTTTTTGTCATCTTCAAATAACCTGCTAGTACAATATTTACGCATCATAAACCATTGAACATCGAGATATTGCAACATAAATTTACTAGATTCAACACCAATACACCATCCAAACATCATTAAACAAATGTAGAAATCATACATTATCTATTAGCATTTTATTCATCTACAACAATTGCATAATGTAAATATATAAAAGTTGCAATTAATTCCTGAAGAAGGACCAAAGTTATAATTGAAAGAGGAAAAAAGATAAAGCAAAACAAATCAAAACAAAACAAAAAACAGCTCCATGTAGTTGCACAATAATGACCAAAGTTAACAATAGCACTAGTAATCAATCTGCAAGATTAAACAAGCCAATTAAAAAGAGTTAATTTAGTTGTGAAAAAAGAGGACATTCACAAACATAAGCATAGACAGAAATGAGAACAAATATCCGAAAACCCAATCATTTCATTGGCATTGACAACAAGGTAAATTGATATCTAGGCAAATGGAAGAAGAAACATGAATGTAGTTAACTGCCAAAAGCATTCCTAAGAGACGAAATACGTGAAGACTTTCTGAATATAGTCTTGTCCTATTTCCTAAGAACAAAAACAGAGACAAGAAAAATATGTTAAAACTAAAAAAGTATAGCACTCTGAGTCGTTAAGCCTTTGTGGACAAGTCAAATACTTAGCATATAGACTTCCAAACTAGATTTACCATTATATCTTGTAAGCCATGCATGTGTTCTAAGAGGAAACAGACATGTAACTAGAAAAGCAAACACAATAAATTGTGACATTTCAAAATGGAAAAAAGAACTCCTAAAATGGAGGTAAGGGAGTAATTTAATAATAAACACCTGAGAATCTACTATTGTATTCAGCAAACACTTACCAAAGTAAAGCATGTTTTTTTTACTATAGAAGTAGTTACAAACATATACATATATGTATGGAAACACACAACTATTTGCCACTATTTATATAGAGTAATGCTATGCTTCCCAAATTTGCATCCTAAATGGATCCCAAATACATGTAACACTGAGCCCATTTGATTTTGATTGGAGGATGTTGAAGTGGTCTACCATTATTGAAAATTAATTTGAAAGTGAAACCACTACCACATATGTTTGGGATCCATTTGGGATACAAAATATGAGATGCATAACATTACTCATTCATATATGTAGTATATGTACATAATATATATGTATATATATATCGTTACATATCTATGGAACGAATTGATTACTTTGTCCAAGTACATAACAATCTTTAAAATTATGTCATTTATGGTACCACTCATCACTATCACAATCTTTAAAACTATGTGAATAACATAAACTTTTTAGGGATAATTAGTGAAAAGCACATTATGATATATATAGATTCAGAGTCAAGGACAATTCAGATTCACTAATAGAAAAAATGGGTATTAGCGACGAAATATTTCGTCGGAAAAAGTAAGATTTCGTCACTAAAAGTAAAACGATTCCCGACGAAATTTTTTCGTCAGCTAAAGTAAATAATTTCCGTTGAAATGTTTCATCACTAAACGTAAAACAATTCCCGATGAAAGCATTTCATCACAAATTGTAACAATTCCTGACGAAACTAATTCATCACAAAAGGTAAAATAATTCCTGACGAAAGATTCCGCCACTAAAAGTAAACAATTACTGACGGAAGTATTTCGTCACCAGTGGTTACAATTCCTGATGAAAATATTTTGTCATGAAAGGGTAAATAATTCTCGACAAAATATTTCGTCACTAAAAGTAAAACAATTGCCGACGAAAGTATTTCGTCACCAATGTTACAATTACTGACGAAAATATTTCGTCAAGAAAGGGTAAACATTTTCCAACGAAATATTTCATCACTAAAAGTAAAACAATTACTGGCGAAAAAATTCCAATTGATAATGTTTCATCGCCTAAAAATTTTCCCACCAAATTTTTCGCGGGGAAAAATTCCTGGCAACTATTAGCAACAAACTTTAGTGACGAAATGAATTTTTGTCAGCAATTGTTCATTTTTTCCCGCAAAAAATGGTTTGGTCGAGAAAGGTAAACACTTTTGTTGACGAACGATGATTTCGTCACTAATAGTATACTATTAGTGACAAAAATAATTTTGCGGGTAAAAGTTTCATCACTAAAGGTCAGATTTGTTGTAGTGAGGGTTTTCAATTGGGTTTGGAAGTTATTGGTACCATCTCATCAATTTCCAAAATATTTGGATTCAATCCACTAAATCCTTTCTAGTTTTGTTGGGTTTTGTAATTCCAATCATGCACAAAACTTTCATACCTCAATTATACAAAAATAAAAAATAAAAAAATTGGGTATTTCTATTCATATGAGAAATGCCAGTAACATATCATCAAGGTTCATCACCATCTTTTTCCAATTTCAATCGTCCGATGAGCTTCTCTCTATCTCTTGGACTCGGAAACTCCTAAACACATTTCTCTATTGCCAAGAGGAATTCAGAATACAACAAAACTAACCTGAAGAAATCACCAATGGATCGATTGAATTCAGAGTTCGAGAGGGGTGTGAAGTCTTTTGATGTTTGAAATACAATTCGAGATGGGATTGAACATATTAAATAGTGGTAAAAGCAATTAAAGATTGTTTTATCAACATTAACAATTGGAATATTAGAAAGAAACATCCAAACACAGCCTTTGCTCATAGAGAAAGAGAAGAGATAGTAGAAACTAGAGAAAGAGAGAGAGAGAGAGAGAGAGAGAGAGAGAGAGGAGAGAGAGGGGATTGGGGTATTGGTTGGTAGGGGTGGCCACACTTCGGGCCAACCGAACTTTGGAACCAAAATCAAAGTTTCAATCTATTTCAGTCCGATTTGAACCCGAACCAAACTAAGTTCGATTTGAAATAGAAACCGAACTTATAAGTATAGTTCAATTTTAGGTAGGGTTCTTCAACCTGAACTTGGACCAAATTTTCAAAGTTTTTAAAACATATAATTTGCAAATTCCCAAAATTGGGGATACACCCTAAACCTAAAGGCCGCTCCTCATCTACCTTAACTCTGTCTCCCATTCATTCCTCTCTCTCATCTCTCGACTCTTATCTCTATCTTTCATTCATTTCTCTCTCTCATCTTTCGACTCTCATCTCTGTCCTCAAATCCTCATAAGGCAGAAGATCTAACTCCTAACTCTGGAACCAAGGTCCAAGACTCCCAATCCTTAGATCTCAACTCCAGTCTGGCATCGGCGACCCATCCCCCTGCCTGTGGGCTGTGGCTCAGTGAGTGAGGTATGTTTTTTTACTTGTTTCTCACATTCTCGATTTTTTTCTCTCAAATCCCAACCTCTAATCTCTCTCTATTTGTTTTGTTCTGTCATAGATTAGAGACCCAAGGGTTTTGACTTTTGAGCTAAGTCTTGAATCTGCAAAAATAATCACAGAGGTAGCACCATCCTTCTATCTATCTCCAATTTAGACTATGTAGCTGTTGTCTCTCTCTTACCAATTTAGACTATGTAGACTATGTATTAGTTGTTGTCTTGTAACTCATAGAGTCATAGAGCTAAGTCTAGATTTTGTTTTGGGTTGTTTGAAAAATACACAATAATGTATTTGAGTTGTTCCTTTGTCCTTGAATCTTGATTACCATTTTTTTTGTTTATAGATCTAGGGTTGTTTTAATGTTGAGTTGTTCCTTTGTTCTTGATTGCCAAATGGTTTTTATTTTTTTATTTTCTTAATTTTTAATAGATCTAGGGTACTTCTACTTCATTGGTTTCAATAATATTCTTGATTACCAAATGGATATCTTGAAACTTGAAAGACAGGAGTTGTACCTTTGTTTTTGATTACCAAATGGTTATTTATTTATTTACAGATCTAGGGTTGTTTTAATGTTTTGGGTTGCTTGTAAAATGCAACCATTTGAGTTCCTTTGTTCTTGATTTCCATTTAGTATTTTTTTAAGATCAAGGGTACTTCTACTTCATTAGTTTAACTAATATCCTTGATTACCAAATGGACATCTTGAAACTTGGAACTTGGAAGACACTTTTTCTCCTTCTGAATGGCTTTTTTCACAACAAAATGGTTTTTCTCTTCCAAAACTTGAAAGACATTCTTGAGTAATAACAAAATGGTTTTTTTCTCTCTTCATTTTGCTCTCTTAGCAAATGATTTTTTTTCTCTTATATAGGTAACATTTAAAACTTTTCTCTACTATGTCAACTGAATTCAATGAAAGTGTGAACATTGACATCGATGGCAATGACAATGACAATGAAAATGACAATGACAATGACACTGTAAATTTATTAATGGGAAATAATAGATAAGAGATAAAACCAAGATCAATGGTTTGGAGTCATTTTACTAAATACATTGATGACAAAGCTGAGAGGAAAGTTAAGTGAAACTATTGTGGGAAACCATATGCGGCTGATCCAAAAACATGTGGGACTAGTTCAATGAAAAATCACTTGGTTAGTTGTAAGGCAAACCCATACAACCATGACATTAGCCAAACAAAACTTACTGGGTTTCAATCAGGTTGTAGTGAAACAGGGGGTAGTACATTGGGCACTTGGAGATTTGAGTGGCAGACTACTAGGCAGGCACTAGGTGAGATGTTAATTACTAATGAGCTACCATTTAGCTTTGTTGAGCATCCCGGGTTTCAAAAATTTGTCTCAATTTCATTACCCCCTGAATTCCATCTTCCATCACGAAGAACTATTAATAGAGATTGTTATGATGTCTATTTGCAAGAGAGATCAAAATTGAAAATCTTATTGAAGGAATCAAATAGGAGGGTTTGTCTTACCACAGATACGTGGTCATCTTCGCAAAGAATCAACTATATGGTTCTCATAGCACACTTTATTGATAACAAATGGACTTTGCAAACAAAAATTTTAAAATTTTTGTCCAATTAAAAGTCATAGAGGTGAGGACAGCAATTGAGAAATTCTTACTTGACTGGGCTATTAATAAATGTTGGCCATTACTGTCGATAATGCTAGTTCTAATGATGTGGTAGTTGCATACTTGAAGAAAAGGTTTGACACTTGGGGTACAAATGTGTTAGGTGGTAATCATCTTCATGAAAGGTATGCAGCACATATTGGAAGCCTTGTGGTTACTGATGGTGTCAAAGAAGTAGGTGAGTCTGTTGCTCGAGTTTGTGGGGCTATGAGATTTGTTAGGTAATCACCTGCTAGATTGAGAAGATTCAAAGAGTGTTTAGAGTTTGAGAAGATTGAGAGTAAGAAATTGTTATGTCTTGATGTTCCCACTAGGTGGAACTACAAATATTTAATGTTAGATACTGCTGAGAAGTTTGAGAGAGCCTTTGAGAGGTGTAGCTTGGAAGATTCAACTTTTAGCTCTGATCTAACGGCTAGTGAGGGAAAAGGGGTGCCAAGTGAAGAAGATTGGTCTAATGTAAGACATTTTGTTCGATTTTTAGAACACTTTTATCATCTAATTATGAGGATCTCTGGCTCTTTATATTTCACAGCCAATTCATTCGTCAGTGAAATTAGTGATGTTTTGACTTTGTTGAAAGAGATGCAATCTAGTGATGATATTGAAATGAGTTTTATGGCAACAAGTTTGGGTTTTGTAGAGTTTTCCATTAAGAATATGTACGGGGAATTTGGGGGACACAACCTTTATTTGTTGGTGAAAGATGCAACATATAATGTGTTTAAGGAGTATGAACAACTAAACGCACCCCAATCCACTATAACTTCATCTTCATCTTCATCTTTTTGACCATAAATGAGGCAATCTAATGTGATAATGGATTTGGAGCCTACTAGTAGGAGGAGAAAGAGTTCAATCAGTTTAAACTTAATAGTAGGAATGTGGATGCTAAGTCAGAATTGGATAGGTATCTTGGTGAGGCTACCGAGGAGGATAATGATACCTTTGCCATCTTGAAGTGGTGGAAGGTAAACTTGCCTTAATTTCCTATCCTTGCATATAAGACATGTGATGTATTGGAAATTCCTATCAGTACAATGGCATTAGAGTTTGCATTTAGTACCAGAGGGCGTGTTTTTGATGCATGTAGGAGCTCCTTGACTCCGAAGATAGTTCATGCCATTGTATGTACTCAGGATTGGTTACATCCCAAATCTTGCCTAGTTAGTGTTGAGGAGGATTTAGACAATCTTGAGAAAGTTGAAGAAGGTAAGTAATAAAACAAAATACCATTCTACTTATATTTTAGACTTTTAGTTTATAGCTATTTACTTCTAAATTATGACTTATTTAACTATGTGGTAATTAAATGTGTTGCCACTCTTTTTGATTTGTAGAGTTATTCAAGATTGCAAATGACTCCAATGTTATAGATCTTTGAAGGAGTTGACTCGAGTGCATTGTAGACCTTGTTGTTGCCTACTTGGTATTAGTATGAGTGGAGCGGGGAACTTCTAGTCTTCTCCTTCTGTAATATGTTTTATTTACTTGGTTCATGGATAATGTATTAATGTTTAAGTTTGAGACTATGTTTTATATTTTATTGTGGTGATGTATTAATGTAATGTTCATGTATGTGGTTCGTAACCTGGTATTTGGTTGTGGCTTGTGGTTGACAACTTGACACTTGACAAGTTATTCAGTTATTGCTCTTGTTTGTCGTACTTGTGTTTTCATTTTTTCACCCATTATGGCTTCAACTTTCTGATTCTCATTTTTGAATCATGCTAACCCACTTTTGATCTCTTTTTTGACTCATACTAACTTACTTCTGAATTCTTTTTTCAGGCTGATGGGGTTCGGGTGGCTACTGAGGCTCAGCTGAGAGATAAGGTGAATTCTTACTTTTCATCTTCATTTTAGCTTTATTTCATTCATTCAACACTTCAATCATTTTTCAAATGCTTGATTATTTTTGGATTTATCTTATTTATTTAGGATGATGAGATTAGGGCTCTAACTATTTGAGTGGGAGAGTTGGAGCTGGAACTACAGCTCAGGGTAGGACCCAGTGGTGCTTATGAAGGTGTCGGTCACGTCAGGGGCAAAGGTCGCGGAGTAGAGATGATTGGGTCGAGAGCGACACGGGGTTCGAGCAGAAGCCCCTTTGGCGTGTCGCTCTCTACGGTCGAGGCCAGGGTTGACTTCTTATCTTTTCTATTTCTCTTTGAGCATTGGGGAGGACTTTATACATTTGGATGACTATATATATATATATATTTATTTTTGTTGACGACTTTGGTTAGCCGGGATTATTTTTGGATAGGATAGGCACACACAAGTTTTATTATTGCGGATCTGCATTTTCTTTCTCATCTATATACATGTTTTTATTTAGTACTGTGACCATGGCTTGGTTCTGCTCTTTATTTTGATAAATGATGCACGTGATGTGAGTATTGCACATGTTTTTATTATATTTCTTTAATGGTTGGGTATAAGGATTTTAAAACAAGATTTTGTGGAAAAGGGCCCCTTGCGGCACTCGATGGTCCCCGAACGGCACTCGGCGAGTTCCAGTGTGGCAGCCAGTGACTGCCATGCAGCAATCACTGACTGCCATGTCGGCACTTGCGAAGTGCCACTGGACTCCCTGAGTGCCGTTCGGTGGCCTGGACATGGGGTTTTCCTTCTTTTATGCCTTTTTTTCCCAAAACTTTGCAAAAACACAATCCTTTTCCTTCTATTCCCCACTCAAATGGCTACTCTCGATCCCCAACTCCTCTTCCTTTGGATGGATGATATTATCGGTCTGGATCTTCTCTACTTTCGCTACTTTGGCCTCAATTCCCTTATTCCTCTCCCGATATGTGCGTCTTAAGTAGGACATCCTTCGCGCATCTATTCAATGTTGGGATCCCGAGTTCCTTGTATTTAGGTTCGGCTATCAGGAGGTTGCTCCTTTACTTGAGGAGCTTAGTGCCATTCTTAGCTTCAGCCCGCACTCTGATTTGATTCTTCCTTCTGTTCAGTTTGGGTATGTTCAGGACCTTTCATTACTCCTTGGCCATACTCGTCCTGCTATGAGATCCTTGATTTTTGACCACGAGATTGACTTCTTGCGCTTCCTTGCCTGGTATTGCCTAGCAATAGGCGGGCACTCTGATCACCATGTGTTTGGGTGGAGTGCGTTGAGCTTAGCCATGAATTTTCATTTCCTCTTTTCTTCTACTTCTGATACTCTCATATCGGTTGCCCTTGGACTCCGTGCATAGAAGAACCCCATGAGGCTTGTTCTTATTGAGACGATGATGGGTATAGATCAGGCTGATACAAATAGGATCGGTCTCCTCTGTGGTGCTCCACTGATCTTGCAATTTTGGCTCCTAGAGCATCTGAGGCTTTTGGTCCTTCCTCATGGTCCTCCCAAGGTTCTTCCTTTTGACTAGAGACACGTTCAGAGGCATTTTAATACTTCCAATGGTTGGCTTGCATGGTTCAGGGCCCTATCAGTGTTGGATTTATGATTTTTGGGAGTATTGCTCCATCACTATTCAATTTCCTGGGTGGACTAGGATCTGACTTCCTAGCTTCTGTGCCATTACTTTTTTATTCTGGATTAGGATGCTAGACAGTATGATCACCATTAGGAGACTTCTGATGACACTCTTATGGTTATGAGAGGTTTTATTCTTCACCTCTCTTCTATTACTGCTTTCACCACTGCTTGGCATGTGTGGATTACTGCACCTTACTCAAGGGTTCCAGCTTGTATTGATCTATTTGAGGAATACATCTTGGAGATTTAGGGAGTGATTATGAGATAGACTCGGACTGATAAGAGACATACACATATGTTTACAAATGTTGTGACCTATTCTAACTTCTTTTCTTGCGCTTTTCTAATTACTTGATGATTTAGGAAGATTTGGTAGGAAAATTACCATCCCACAACACCTTTTCATTGTATTTCCCTTTACAAGTGATTTTATGATAATGAAGAATCCTAATTTTCAATGTTTTTTTTTAGCTTTTATTACTCAATTTCATATTCATGCATAGAAACTTTATCTCTTAACTTCATGAATTTTCAGGATGTTCAAACTTGGCTCTCATTTGAAAAGCCATTAGACCCAAAGGTATGCTAGAGTTTCTTTTGGCAAACAGAGTTGCCCCTAGTTTGATAGGGGGCATTTGAATGTTGGGAAAATGATGTTTACCCCTGGTTAGATGGCGATGAAGTAGTTCCCGGGCAAATGTCAATTTATCCCTAGTTTGAAGGGTAGGACATAGATTGGCTGGGTTTCTCACAGGACCAAAGGTCATAGGAGGCCCGCGTACTTATCCCCGAATGGGCATCATGTCCTTTAGTAGTCCCCGAATGGACATTTGCCCGGGAATTACTTCATCACCATCTAACCAGGGACAAACATCATTTGCCCAACATTCAAATGCCCACTGTCAAACTAAGGGCAAACTCTGTTTGCCAAAAGAAACTCCAACATACCTTTGGGTCTACTGGCTTTTCAAATGAGAACAAAGTTTGAACATCCAGAAAATTCATGAAGCTAATAGATGAAGTTTCCATGCATGAATTTGAAATTGAGTAATAAAAGCTGAAAAGAAACATTGAAATGAGGATTCTTCATTATCATAAAATCACTTGTAAAGGGAAATACAATGAAAAGATGTTGTGGGATGGTAATTTTCCTACCAAATCTTCCTAAATCATCAAGTAATTAGAAAAGCGCAAGAAAAGAAATCAGAATTGGTCACAACATTTGTAAATATATGAGTATGTCTGTTCTCAGTCTAAGTCTGTCTCATAATCACTCCCTGAATCTCCAAGATGTATTCCTCAAATAGACTAATACAAGCTGGAACCCTTGAGTAAGGTGCAGCAATCCGTACATGCCAAGCAGTAGTGAAAGCAGTAATGGAAGAGAGGCGAAGAATAGATCTTCTCATAACCCTAAGAGTATCCTCAAAAGTCTCCTAACAGTGACCGTACTGTCTAGCAACCTAATCCAGAATAGAAAAAGAAATGGCACAGAAGCCACGAAGTCAAATCCTACTCTGCCCAGGAAATTGAATAGTGATAGAGCAATACTCCCAGAAAGCATAAATCCAGTAGATATCCTCAATTGATAGGGCCCTGAACCATGCAAGCTAACCATTGGAAGTATTAAAATGCCTCTGAATGTGTCTCTAGTCAAATGGAAGAACCTTGGGAGGACCACGAGGAAGGACCAAAGGCCTCAAATGCTCTAGGAGCCAAAATTGCAAGATCAATGGAGCACCGCAGAGGAGACCGGTCCTATCTGTACGAGCCTGATATAGATCCATCATCGTCTCAGTAAGAACAAGCCTCATAGGGTTCTTCTATGCACGGAGTCCAAGGGCAACCGATATGAGAGTATCAGAAGTAGAAGAAAAGAGGAAATGAAAATTCATGTCTAAGCTCAAGGCACTCCACCCAGACACATGGTGATCAAAGTGCCCGCATATTGCTAGGCAGTACCAGGCAAGGAAGCGCAGGAAGTCAATCTTGTGGTCAGAAATCAAGGATCTCGTAGCAGGACGAGTACTACCAAGGAGAAATGAAAGGTCCTGAACATACCCAACCTGAACAGAAGGAAGAATCAAATCAGAGTGCGGGCTGAAGCCAAGAATGGCACTGAACTCCTCAAGTAAAGGAGCAACCTCCTGATAGCCAAACCTAAATATATAGAACTTGGAATCCCAACATTGAATAGCTGCATGAAGGATGTCCTACTCAAGACGCACATGTCGAGAGGGGAGTACAGGAATTGAGGCCAAAGTAGCAAAGTAGAAAAGATCCAGACCGATAATATCATCCATCTAAAGGAAAAGGAGTCGGGGATCAATAGTAACCATCTGAGAGGGGATTAGAATGAAAAGAATTGTGTTTTTGCGATGTTTTGGGAAAAAGAAAGCACAAAAGAAAGAAAACCCCATGTCCAGGCTACCGAACGGCACTCAGGGAGTCCAGTGGCACTTCGCAAGTGCCACTGTGGCAATCAGTGATTGCCACACGGCAGTCGCCAACTATCACACCGGCACTCGCCGAGTGCCGTTCGGGGACCATCGAATGCCGCAAGGGGCCCTTTTCTTCCAAAATCTATTTTGAAAATCCTTATACCCAACCTATGAAGGAAACACAATAAAAACATGTGCATCACTTGCATCACATGCATCATTCAAAGAAATAAAGGGCAGGACCAAGTCATGGTCACATTAATAAATAAAAACATGCATATAGATAAGAAAGAAAATGCAGATCTACAATAATAAAATATATGTGTGCCTATCCTATCTAAAAATAATCCTGTCTAACCAAAGTCGTCATTTAAAACAATATATATAGTCATCCAAATGTATAAAGTCCTCCCCAACGCTCAAAGAGAAATAAAAAAGATAAGAAGTCAACCCCGTCCTCGGCCCTAGCGAGTGACGTGCCTAAGGGGCTTCTACTCTGATGTCGTGTCACTCTCGACCCGATCACCTCTACTTTGTGACCTTTGCCCCCGCAGCAACTGACACGTTCATAAGCACCACTGGGTCCTACCCCGAGCTCCAGCTCCAGCTCCAGCTCCAACTCACCCACTCGAAGGGTTAGAGCCCTAATATCATCATCCTTAATAAATCAGATAAATCTAGAAATAATCAAGCAATTAAAAAATGATTGAAGTGTTGAATGAATGAAATAAATATGAAATGAAGATGAAAAGTGAGAATTCACCTTAACCCTTAGTAGCCACCCGAGCCCCGTTAGCCTGAAAAAAGAATTTGGAAGTAAGTTAGCATCAGTTAGAAATGAGAATTAGAAATCAAAAGTGGGTTAGCATGATTCAAAAATGAGAATAAGAAAGTTGAAGCCAGAATGGGTGAAAATATGAAAGCAAATACAAATCAAAGCAGTTAACATAGTAGAAAAGCAAGAAATGTTTCCCTAAAGATCATGTTGTATAAATTTTAATAGCAAAAGCATTCATGGTTTTGAAAAGAGAAAAATCAGAAAAGCAGGGTTTTAAAGGATTACCCTCCACTCACATCCATGGACCCAGTGCCGCAAGCTGTGAGCTTGAAGCTAGCCCTACTCAGCATAGTCCTGAAAAATGTCATCATAGTGGAGAGGGATGGTAGGAACACCCTGAAGATATAGGGTTACAGTGGTTATGGTCTTCTTACCCATATGTACCGTAGGGAAGCTCCAATCCTACTGTGGAAGAGTGGAAGGTCCGGTTGCGGGACATGAATGGGTTACAAGAAAAGGAAAATGAAATCAAGAGACATACATATAAGATCAAAGGAAAGAAAGAGAATCGTGTACGATACTTACTCAGGTCACCTCCGTCAAAGGGAAGTTCTTCATCGGCTTCTCGACGTGAAAGGCGACATATCCAGAGGAGGGCTCCACAAAGTTCCAGTTCCCAGGGGTATTCAAGGCAGCCATCAGGGCACTACCACAAAGGGTCTCAACAACCCTTATGGAGTCCAGAGGAGGATGTGTCACAAAGAAATCAGGTGCCATCACAGACTGCTGAGTCACTCTCTCCCCCAAGTACCACTCCCGGGCATCGGGCCCTTCCAACAAAAGCCTCAGCGGATTATAGCCAGTTGATCTTTGCCTATCTGGGGTATGAGTAGGATGTACATTGATCCAGGGCTGCCACTTGATATGAGGGGCCCTCAAGTTTGTCAAGAAATTTTTGAACGCAATAAAGTCATGGGCCCCAATTTTTCGCCCGAGCCTATCCTTCTACCACTTACGCCCCTGGGGCATGACAAGAACATCCTTAAGTTGCACTGAGGGTGGCATCATATGGATATACTCATAGGACTAGATCTGAAAAAGAATGCATGGTTCAAAATACAAAAAATGAAAGATATAATAAAATGAAAAGGAAAGAAAGACCGTAGAAAAAAAAACATACCTCCCATACTCTCCAAAAGCTGTTAGTGGAGGGAGGACGATCTCGAGAGAGCTCTCCCATATGTCTATGAAGGATGGCCAGTCTTGCATTGGCCCAGTCCTACTCATAGATCTGTTCCATCTCCTCCAATGACCCCAGCAGTGCAACTTGGATTTGATCGCCCTTGGTGACCAACAGAGAGCACCCCAGTAAGTACTTGATGAAGGCCTTGGCCATCTACTCATCTGTAAAGCCCTCCTGGTCCTTGAAATTATCAAGGAACCACTTGGCTGTGACCAAGGGTTTATCTGGAACCACCCTAATAGTACAGGCACCCGGTTCCACTCTTTCACCTTGTCGAGCATCCATAAGCACCACCCCTGAATGGGATGCCCATGATCATGCTGATGTCAAAAGGTGTCATCGTCATCTCAACAAAGTCAAAGTGGAAGGTGTTGGTGGTGTCCCACCACCGCTCTACGAGAGCATGAATCTGCCAGAGGTTGTTAGAGCTCTTGGTAAGGAGCTATACAAACTCCCCAAAGCCGATCGCATTGATGTAGCCATTTACAGTATCGTTCAGGGACTTCTACCATTCAAAGTCATGGGCAAGGCTGCCATGCCATTCAGTGACTCAGGTTGAAGCTGCGAGAAACACAAATTTCAAAATCAGTATGGCACCAAACAAAGAAAGTAAGAAGAAATAAGAAAATAAAAATATAGTAAAATAAAATAAAAGGGAATAGTGAGAGAGAGAAAAATAAAAAAATAATAATAATAATGAATGAAAGCATTTGAAAAGTTTCATCAAACGCATGCATTTGAATGCCATTAGGGTAATGAGCAAAGAATTGAAGAATTAAAAGAGAATAAGGAAAGAGATATACCTCTCATTGGAATGCCTTAGTAGATATGTGCAACTTGGGTCCCACAAAAGGAAAGTGGGATCATCATGAGGAACGGGCGAACCACCTGAATTGCTGGCCATGGCAATCATTCTATCGAGAGGATGAAAAAAAGAAAAGAAAAGAAATTTAGATGCTTGAAAAGAGGGAGAAAAGAAAAGAGATATCAAGAAAATAACAAGAATGAGAAAGAAAAATGAGAATCTGATTGAGAAGAACTAACCTGCTAGCCCTTTAGATCACCTGCATTGATTGGAGAAAAACCTTGAGAGAGAATTTCGGATTGAGAAGCATTCAGAATGAAAGAAAATTAATGAAAAATGAAATATAAACCAAATCTACACCGCGAACAGGACTCGAAAAGTTGTAACCGACTGTCATTGACTGCCGCGTAGCACTGACTGAGTGCCGCCGTAGCATTCAATGAGTACTGCTGTGCCATTCACTTATTGTCGTATCAATATGCGCGTGTTGTGAATCAAGTAACTGAAGGGTCAGTTATTTTTCCCTCCAGAATTCAAATAAGTTCCAAATTTTGGATTTAAATCCCCAGAGTTTGCCCCCTTTGTTATACTTTGGTCTTTAGAAGATAAATATTGATGAATTTTCGAGTCCCCCGTGACTCTAGATATTTTAAGAAATGAATGTTCTAGTCCGTGTGACTCCAGAATTTTAAAAATGATGATGAAAATGAAATTTTCGAGTCCGCGCGACTCTAGATCGTTTTAAATGAAAATGAACTTTTCGAGTCCGTGCGACTCCATATCCTTTTAAAATGAAAATGAATTTCCATTTTCGAGTCTACGTGACTCCTTATCTTATGAAGATGAAAATGAAATTTTTGAGTCCGCGTGACTCCAAATCTTTTGAAATGAAAATGAAATTTTTGAGTCCGCGTGACTCCAAACTTTTATGAAAATGAATAAAGATGAGTCTTCGAGTCCGTGTGACTCCAGATCTTTTTTTAAATAAATGAAGATAAAATTTCTTGAGTGCGCATGACTCCAGATCTTTTTGAAATAAATGAAGATAAATTCTTTTGAGTCTGTGTGACTCCAGATTTTTTAAAATAGATAAACATGATTTTTTCGAGTCACGCCTTTAAAATAGATAAACATAAATTTTTCGAGTCCGCGTGACTCTGGATCGCCTTCGGAATCATTGTCTAGAGCGACATTGATTTTTCTGCTAAAATTGGAATCATTGTCTGGAGCGACATTAATTTTTCTGCTAAATTGGAATCATTGTCTGAACTGACAATGATTTTTCTGTTACTTCGGAATCATTGCCTGGAGTGACATTGATTTTTCTGCTAAAAATTGGAATCATTGTCTGGAGCGACATTGATTTTTCTGCTAAAAATCAGAATCATTGTATAGAGCGACATTGATTTTTCTGCCAAATGGGAATCATTATCCGAAGCGACTTTGATATTTTTGTGAAAAAATGAATCATTAAATCTGGAGTGACTTTGATTTTTCTGTGATAAATGAATCTTTAAATCTAGAGCGATTTTGATTTTTGGAATCATTGTTTGGAGCGACTTTGATTTTTCTGCAAAAAAAAAAATGAATTATTAAATCTCGAGCGATTTTGATTTTTAGAATCATTGTCTAGAGTGACATTGATTTTTCTGCTAAATTGTAATTATTGTCTGGAGCGACATTGATTTTATGTTAAATTGGAATCATTGTTTGGAGCGACATTGATTTTTTGCTAAAAAATGGAATCATTTTCTGGAGCAATATTGATTTTTCTGCTAAATTGGAATCATTGTCTGGGGTGACTTTGATTTTTCTGCGAAAAATGAATCATTAAATCTTGAGCAATTTTGATTTTTGGAATCATTGTCTGGAGTGACTTTGATTTTTTTGTAAAAAAATGAATCATTAAATCTGGAGCGATGTTGATTTTTGGAATCATCGTCTGGAGTGTCTTTGGATTTTCTACTAAATTTGGAATCATCGCCTGGAGTGACCTTGATTTTTCTACTAAATTGGAATCATTGTTTGGAGCAACTGGATTTTTTTCCTGCTAAATTGGAATCATTGCCTGGAGCGACATTGATTTTTCTGCTAAATTGGATTCAATGTCTGGAGCGACATTGATTTTTCTGCCATGAATTGGAATTACCATCTAGAGTGACTTTGATTTCTCTGCTAAACTTGGAATCATTAAATCTGGAGTGATTTTGCTTGTTAATCATTGAGTCTGGAGTGACTCTGGATTCCACCAAAACGATAAACATTAGAAGACATGAAACACATATGTGACATTCATTTCATTGAATATGCGACTTCCCAAAACGGGATAGTCTCTGAAAAGAAGGATTTAAGGTGTGGAACGCATTCTTATTACCAGAGACACTATGATTCCGAATCATCGCATAAGCATCACATAAAACCATGAAGCATGAAATTGCATTGGAAACCATCACTGCATGAGCTCGTGCATCACGATAGGATATGTTCATTCATCCGTATGACTATTTGTGCTTGTGTGTGATCCTTTGCCCGAACTAAGCCCTGATCTGATTCCTTTAAGGATATGTAGGCAGCTCACCGTTGAGCACGACAACATCAGTCGTGTTAGCAGCCGTTTTTTGCAACGCACTTTATTTTACCTAGGTTCTTTAGCCCGGTCAAATGCTTGTCCTCAGACAGGCTTCAACATTTCGCTTATGATACGCGTTGCATCACGAAAGCTCTATTAAAGAGGGGCAAATTGTAGACACCCCAATTTTGGCCGAACTATCAAACCTAGGGAGAATTACCTTTTGATACGATGATGATACTGTCTGATGTGCTTGGACGCTCTTCAAAGAACTCTTCATGAACTTCAAAAAGCTTTTTCAATCAAACGTTATTTCAAAAAATGGTGAGCAAATCTTCAAGGGAAAGTTTCCATGATTTTTTGAGTATCAAATACATGTGGTAGAGAAATTAAAGCGTTCGGGATAGCAAAGATCCAAGAAAAGAGGTTCGGGAGTTTGAAACTATTTTTACTCTTTTATTGTTATTTTAAAAAGAAAAAAAGAAAAGGAAAAATTGATGAAGAACCAAGGAATTTAGGCTTTTGAAATGAATTCTATTTGTTCTAGACTTTGAAGCGATTTCAAGCATATTTTATCATAAAATTTGAAGATAGAACAATTTAAATAAGGATTTCCAAAGAAAAATAAAATGTAAGAATGAAAATAAAAAGAAAAAGAAAAAAAAAACCTAAAAAGACAAGAGCCTGCACTCGGGGCGACGAGACGGCACTCACTGAGTTCCATTGCGGCATTCACTGAGTGCCGCAGAGGTCATTTTGAGCGCCGCGCTGGGCGGAATTTGAGAAAAAAGATTGTTTCTAGAATTTTCTTCAGATCTCTAGAATATCCCAAATGACCTCATTTCTTGGGAATGTATTTTATACCCTTAAGTCATCTTTAATATGATAAGATCATCTTGAAAAGACAAGAGTACCCCCACTTGGGGATTTCTCTATAAATGTAGACTTCCCCAAAAGGAAGAAGAGGTTGAAAAAATTGAGAGAGTTAGGAACTTGGAGGGAATTCAAAGAGATTTAGAGATAATATGAGTATTTCCAAAGAGAAACTAAGGCTCTTGAAGATCTAGAGTCAATCAATCAAAGAGTTTTGAAAGATCAAAAGAAGAAAACCAAAGAAAAAAGATTAGTTTAAAGAAGAGAAGTGAAGAGAGCTTGAAGATTGATCCAATTCCATAAAAATTCTTGAGAATTTGAGTATTCCCAAAGGTAATTCTCTCATTTAGTATAATATCTTTACATAATTCAATCACAATTTGTACAGTCAACTAGCTTTTACACATTTTCAAAAAGTCTGTTCGCTATCTCCTTCTTCACATACCACTTGAATTGTGATTGAATTTCTATTAAATTGTCCTTGATTTGGATCTATATAATCATATGATATATATAACATGTTTCAATCAAAATTTAGTCATGGATCATTCAAATTAACATTGATTTAATCTTTTCTCTCTCACGCCATTCTCTTGAATTCCATAGAATCTTCTATATTCTATTTGGAATTTATTGATATTAGATCCTCTGATTCTTTGTAATTCCATATTTATATGAGGATTAGAGATGATCAAAATCATATCTATGATTAATCTATGGATCTAAGCCTATGCTCATGGCTTTGGTTCATTCATTTGGAGCATAAAAAACTCTTCATGTTTCATTGAATTCCATGGAAGTTGAGCTCTCAATCCTCAAGGATCATCAACTCGGGAGAGGAAATAGGTGTAGATCTTAGTTGCTCATATGATTTGGTTGTTAGATTCAATAGAATTCAAGTTTCAAGTTTATTCATAGGGTTGAGTAGGACCTGAGAGTTCATTTCTAGATCCTCTTATGAGATCTATGTTGGAACTTTTTCAAGGCAAAACTCTTGAATTTCCATAATAAGTGGGTAATGTTTGTGCTGATCATGGTTACTCTAAGCCTAAATTCTCTATAGAATTCTTGGTTTAGTTTGATTTTGGGTTATGACATCAATTCATCAATGGTACAGTGACTTCAATGATGATCTGTGATCAAGGATTTTTAATTAAATCATGAACCGTTGGATTTGAATGGGACTAATTGGAATTTATTCCTAACTCATGGATTTACCACTGCAATTTTTAATTTATCTCAATTATATAATCTTGATGATTTGCTCATGGATCTTGTGAACTTGTCATTCTCTGTTCAGAATTCCATAATAGTGAGCCTGTTTGAAAATAAATAGATCATAACATTAATCAAATTATTTGGGTTTCAAAGTATTATTGCAAAGAACTTTGGTGAGATAGTGAAATTTTCCAATAAACTTGAGTAGTTTAAAGTTAATTTACTATTTTTAATAAATCATACAAGATTTCTGGACAGAGAGTTTGCAGAATCTGAGTGACCCCTAATCCGAGGTCAATTCCTGGAGTTTGACCCATGTGATCCTTGATTTTGTTTTTGATATAGAATTTAGACTCACAGAGGCATGTCATATGTGAAAATCATCAACATCAAACCAAGGGAACTATGGTTTTCCAATTTTTAAAGTTTGTGTTTTTGTTCTGAAAATCTGGAATTCTTGAGGCAGAATGAATTTTCAAATTTGATTCCAAATGACTTCTTAAGGCCTTAAGGCTTGGAACATGTATTGATTTTGTTCTGAAAATATGGAATTCTTGAGGCAGAATGAATTTTCAAATTTGATTCCAAATGACTTCTTAAGGCCTTAAGGCTTGGAACATGTATTGATTATGAATAGTTAAACCTAATTCCAGAGATTGGATGATCCAAATCAAGCAATTATTGTCATGTTTATTATCATGTATCTTGTTCATCATGTGCTATGGAAATCTCATGTTCTACGAAAAATCTCATGTTCTAGGAAAGTTAGAGCATAAATTATGATAGTGAATGTCGATGTGTTAATTTAGTTTAGAACTCTTTTCGATCATGTTGAAGTCATGTCAATCCTATGTTGACATTACGTTGTCTCTAAGTTAAGGCCTCTTTTGGCATTCCCGTCGAAACTGGTATATCTATAGGAATGTTGCGATTTCCTTGATGGGAAGTGGTACAAGATTTTGTGTATTCCCCTCTTGTTAGAAAAATTAGGTGAAATCCTGTCTTATTGTGTTCATCCATATGGACTAACCTCTGTTTTGTAGCGCTCTCAAGGTACGATTCCTCATGTTCCCTTCAATTTTATTTGACCATGGTTGTTTTATTGATTTTGCAACTTCATGTACGACACCTTAGATCAGGTTGATGCCTTACATGTTTATGTGATTTAGAGACCTTTTCTTAGGGTTTTCTATTCATACTTGCATAGCATGTTTCCTTATCGCAGTTCGATCCCGGTGAGCTTTCTTGTTCCTTGTTGCATCGCATGTTGTGTGCTATTTGAACGAACTTAGTTATGGACGCCTTTTTTTAGAAATCTTGCACCCCTTTCGACTTGTTTGTGTTATGTATATCTATATCTATGTATTGATTATGACACACATAAACTTTTCAATTGAATAAAAAGATGGTGACTAGAGGTCGATCTATGATAGGATGGGACGGGGTGCTTTAATCCCATCGGGCTCCTTCCCCTCTCATTCCATAATTCCCAGACCTAGAAATCTCTAGTTTAACAAAAAAGTAGCTTTTAAAATGGTTTCGTAATTTCTTTACTTAAAATTAAGTGGCAACTCTTTCTTTTGTTTAAAATTGAATTGAAAAATCGAGAAAAAAGCCTGGAAGCTATGGGCAGGTCCACACTATCACAATGTATTAGGAATGGATGTTGGGATAGAAATTTAGAATCACAACATTACTCATATAAGTAACTCATATAATTATTGTGCAATTGTAACTTGGAGTCTGCTAGGCATGTGAAATTATAACTTGATAATAGTTGTAGTGAAAGGATCCCACCACCATTTTTGCTATTTACATCACATTTTTACAAAAATGCCCAAATTACCCTTTTCTTTCCCTAACCCAACCAATAGGGGTGGGCAAACAATCGGCTCAGTTTCGAACCAAAAATTTCAGTTTAGGTTGAGAATTTCGATACCGAAATCCAAACTGAATAAACTTCGAAAACATAGTTCGGTTTTGAAATTTAAGTTCGGGTTGGGTTCGAAACTTCGAGTTGAAATTCAACTGAAGTTTTTTTTTTTTTTATGTTTTTTTAAAATTATATATAGTACATTAGTAATAGCATTATAATTTATAGCAGCATTATAGTGAATTGCTAATTCTTTAAAGTCTTTAATACTTCACCTTTTCACCAAGTTACACCAACACAAGTCACAAGTACAACAAACAAGTCCTCATTCTCTCAAAGAAATTTCCTAAAGCCTCTAGATGCCCTTTTCTCTACTTTAATTTCACGATCATATCATCCATATACACTTCTAACTCCTTATGGATCATGTCATGCAGTAATGTGGTCACTGCCCTTTGGTAGGTTGACCTTACGGTCGTAAGCCCAAAAGGCATGACTCTATAACAATATATATCCCAATGTGTGATGAAGGTAGCCTTTTTCCTATCCTCAGGTGCCATTAATATCTGATTGTTCCCTGAGAACCCATCCATGAAAGACAAGAGTTCATGCCCTACTGTGTTGTCCACCAATACATCTATGTGCGGAAGGGAAAAGTCGTCCTTCAGACTGGCTTTGTTTAGGTCTCGAAAGTCAACACACACTCGCATGTGTCTGTCTTTCTTAGGAACTGTTACTATGCTAGCTACCCATTCTAGATCTTTTGTGACTATCAAGAACCCTACTTTTAACTACTTTTCGACTTCCTCCTTGATTTTGAGAGTCCACTTCGGTCTCATTTGCCACAATTTTTGCTTAATGGGCTTGGAATTTGGAAAGGGGGGAATATGGTGTTGGACACTCTCCGAGTCTATTCCTGGCATATCATCATAAGACCATACAAAAAAATTCTTGAATTCTTATAGCAGTGAGATTAATCTTATGCTTTCATCTTTATTAAGTGTAGTGCCCATAAAACATTATGATGATTCTCTTCATTACCTAGGTTAATTGTTAAGGTTTCCTCAATGATTTTACATGCAGGTTTATATTCCTTTTCAATTTATTTTTGTAAATAAGATGGAATGTCATTTTCACAATCATTATAATCATTAAGCTCAGTCGAGTAAGCAGAATCAATCATGTTTTCATTGATAACATTATCCTGAGTTACATCATTATTATCAGCAGAAATTGAAAGTTGGCTCATATTGGCAATTACGGACTCTGGGGAGGGGGGAACCCTATCACTAGTCCCATACAGCCAAAAATTATAATATGCCCACTTGTCCTTCTTGACCGACACATACCACTCAGCTTCCTCCATCTTTTTCTTACCTTTTCCATTTTCATGTTCTTCTTCTCCCATCAGATTCTTCATTACATTTCCTCGTCTAGAGTTGTCATCCAATTGCTGAATGAAGCTGGCTTCGGGGGAGCCGATAGGTAAGGATCTTTATATTAAGTGAACTCGTGATCGAAGAAAATCTTGAATCCCAATTTTAGGCATATGCTCACCCGATCTAGCCATAGCTCTGGAAAGCCACAGAAAGGAAAACTTTTACTTTCTTTAACGAAATACCCATTTAAGGTTTTCTGATACGGCTTTATTTTCTCTGTAGTACCCTTAGGTTTCTTCGTCTCATCTTCCTCCATCAGAACATATCCCAATCCAAAACTATTTCTCTGACTTTTTATGTTTGGAAATTCTGTCAGCCCCTGATTTCTCTTACCTAGTCCCATACCTAGAAAGAATCCCATCTTCTTGATGATCTAGACCACCAATGGATCAGCGTATTGATCGATGTATAGTGGTAGCAACTCAGACGATATACTTTCTCTGACCACATTAATTTGAACAAGCTCAAAACCCTTGATACCGCTCTCCTCTTTGTGGAAATGGACCTGTAGTATAGGAGTGTCGGCTAGGACCTCTAGTTCCTTAACCAACTTTCTCCCAATATTTTCTTGACTACCTTTTTCCTTCCATTTTCTTCCTTTAAGATGTACTTGACCTTCTGATGCAATGTGGATGATACACCATCTATGCTATGAATCCAATGCCTTCATAACAACAAATTAAACCACGATGGGATGTCGATAACTTGAAATATTGTTTCTCTCTCCAATGGACCCGTGATTACCTTGAGAGTCACCACCCCAATGATAGTCCTTTGAGAGCTATCATATGTACGCACAACTTGGGTTAATGGTTGAAACATTAACTGATCCAGACCCATTATCCTAGAGGATCTTAATGGACAGGTATTGAGGGCGGACCCATTATTAATAAGACATACTGGTATAGTACTTTCCAAACATCTGACTGTGATATGCAAAAAGGCTTTTATGAGTTGGCCCTTTAGGTTGTAGATCATCATCAGTGAATGTAATTGTAGGTACCGGTGCTTGAGTGTTGATGATAGCAACCAATTCATCCAGTGTGGTCTCAATAGGAATCGCTGATTTATGTAGTGCCTCCAACACAGCCTGCCTATGTGTTTTGGACGAGATCAACAGTCCCCAAATAGAGATATTTGCTTGAATCTTCTTCATATGTTGCAAAACCCGATCTTCTTCCTCATCTTATTCAAACACTTTCCCTTTTCCCTTCTTAAAATTCCTGCCTGGATGGTCCCCCTCTAACTTATGGGGCTTGAAATGCCTCCCTGATTTGGTAAGTTGGCTGACTTCTTCTTCTGTCTCCCAAAGATCATCTATCTGAGCATGATTGTCTAATTCCGTGGTGTCTTCCCTCTTTTCACTTTCTTCTTCTTCGTACCATAGACTATCAATATCACTATACTATTCTTCTTCTTTCCAAATAGAGTCTTTGGTCAGGTTATTTCGATCCCACTAGTTGATTTGGATGATTTCATTATCAATATCTTCTTCAAATGCTTGTTCCTATTCTCCTCCTACTAGCCATTCTTCCTCCTCGATCCTTATAATGTATACCCTCTGAGCTCTAGAAACTCATATGGTTTGACAGCTTGTCCTATTGGTATAATTAGAACAGATGGATCAAAGACCTCTTTCCCGATAACCAAAGAGTTGATATTTCACGGTGGTGCTACTGTATGATGATTGGGGAGTGGGTTCTGGGTCACATTTGACTTGTTTGTAGGTGGCAGAGCGATAACCTTGTTACCAAGTAGATCTTGTATTTCATGCCTCAACCTCATACACCGATCAGTCGTATCACCATGAGCCTATTAAAATTCGCAGTAGAGGTTAGCATTAAAGTTTGGTGGAAGTAGGTCAGGCATCGGCTTTGGGTCTAACAGCTTCGGGTATCCCTTCTCCATTAGTCCCTTGAGGGTGGTAGACAATGAAATCCCCAGATGTGTGAAATGACGGACCTTTCCTTCTAACTTGGATCTTGGAATAATTCCCCTTCTTGACGAATTTTACCCTTCTTATAGCTGGCTGAATGCATTGACATTAGTTACCACTTGGTTCCCTGTGTTTTCCTCAAAGAAAGGCCATCGAGACTAGTTCCCCTATGAATCTTCTTTCTTAATCTTGCTCTCTCTAATTGTGTCCTCAATTCTGGTTCATATCTCAAATAACTCTGTGAAAGTATGAATACACTGATACATACATGAGCTTTTCTTGGTAGACACCCTGCATGTTTTTCACCACGATTCGAATCAGGTCTTTCTTAGACGGCCGCTGGGTCATCTTTACAGCCTTCCCCCTCCAACGGGCTAGAAATATAGCAAACAATTCCTTTTTTTTCTTGCCTGGTTGTTTCTAAGACCCTTACGGTTACGTCCAACTCTTGATAATACTCATATTGTGTGACGAATGCCTTTACAACTTCTTCCCATATATGAGTTTTTCTAGGTTCCAAAGTAAAGTACCAGAACAGGGCTACCACGGTTAGGGTTTGCTGAAATAATATGGCCATCATGGCGGTACTCAAACCACTCGGTTGAAAGGCTCCAATGCACATCCTTACAATACTCCTGGGATTGCCAGAATCGTCAAACTCATCAATTTCAGGCATTTTAAAGTCGGTTGGCAACTTCTCTTGGGCTTCCTCAAATAACCCTTCTATTTCCAGCAGATAGCTATCAACCCATTGGACTTACGAACAACTTTCTTAAGCTTCTCTACCTTCTCCTTCATCTCAATATGCTCTTTCTCGGCTTTCTCAAATTTCTCTCTTTCTACCATAGGTACATCAACTTTGGGCAGTTCTGGATCCTCGTACCAGTCAGCCTCTCCAACCCGAGCACCAGGTGGGGAAGGATCGACTAGCAGTGGTTCAACTGCAGGTCTTTAGGTGGCCAATGTTTCCAACATGGTAATCATTTGGTCCAACCTCTCATTCATTCCTGCCATTTCTGCAGCATTCTGTTCCTAATCCATTTTTTTTTTCTGTATCCAGTTCTCTTCTTTCTAACCTTACACTCGAATCTCTAACCCAAACTGTCCCAGTGTTCAATGCTATCTTGCCTACAATCATAATTTTATCGTGTCAATGTTTTATTTTTGAAGCTTTGATGTATGATGACTCCTTTTCTTTTGCAAATAGATTTATTTGAAAGATTTTCTTTTTTAAAAAGATGTGATGTTGTGAATCACATACATGTCATGCGGATGACAATGCAAGTGGATGCAACTACTCTATATGCCAAAGAAAAAGAAGATTTTAGTCCTAGCAAATAGCATAGAATCACATAAAATCCTTATCCATGTCAAGTGCACCAATTTCTCCTTTTACTATGATCCTTGTCACCCCTTCGAAGTTTTAGATGCTTTCTTTGAAAATTTTCGAAATTTCCTTTAAAAAAAACCATTCTTGAATGATAAAATCTTTTCTAAAATGGGAAGAGTTTTCCAAGAATTCTGGAATTTTGAGAAAGTAGGGATACAAAAACACTTTTTCAAAAAGATGATTGAGTTTCAACTTTGCTTGATTAAAAGGTAGACCTTGGACCTTTTCCTTTGAAAACATCTCAAAACATTTTACAAATTCAAATTTCTTCAACCATAAATGGTGAATTTTGGATTTACAGGTAATAGGATCATAAGATCAAATAATCATCGCAGTTTTTATGAATTTGCATACATACAAGGTTAATAATGCTTAGCTTATAGGATGTAAGAAATGTAATCTGATAATGAATGTTTGACATATTCCCAAATGTTAAGGGACATGAAAAGGAGCTGCTAGAAAGTGATTAAAGGGTTACACATCCTATGTCAAGTAGGCATCGTCATCATCTTAATAATCCCTTCCGGGAACCTGAGTGTTACATCACATAATTCCTAACCAAGAATAGAATCCTAATTTTGAAAGGTTTTATGGAAACTATCATACAAGAGGCCAGGGTTTTAGTTTCAAATCAGGGTCCCATGACGATCATCCTTTATGCCTTCCAAAGGAAAGACATGTAGATGATTTTTGATATACCAACTCATGGTACAAGATCAAGGGTGATCACATGGCTCTATGTTTACTCGATTGACCGGGTTTCTCCGAGTCTCCAAGGCCATAGTTCCGTGTAATCGACAGGTAGGGCATGCAAATGATGTGTAAATAGGCACAAAAAATCAAATAAATGGAATAAAAGGATACTTTCAAGTCTAATCCTCAAATGAACCTAAAATTGAATCTGGTCTACGAAACTAGAGATTCTGGGTTCGAGATCCCCAGTAGAGTCGTCAGATTGTGGACATTGCCCACAGCTTCTGGGATTTTTCCTCAATTTTTCAAATCAATTTTAAACAAAAGAAAGGGTTTCCACTTAATTTTAAGGAGAGAAATTAAGAAACCATTTTAAAAGCTACTTTTCTGCGAACCATAGATTTTTAGGTCTGTGGATTATGGAATGAGAGGGGAAGGAGCCTGATGGGACTAAAGCACCCCTCTCTCATCCTTTCAAAGATTGGCCTCTAGTCACCATCCTTTTATTCAATTGAAAAGTTTATGTGTCCGAATCAATACATAGATATAGATATACATAGCACAAGCAAGTCGAAAGGGATGTAAGATTTCTAAAAATGCATCCACAACCAAGTAAGATCAAATAGCACACAATATGCGATGCAACAAGGAACAAGAAAGCTCACTGGGATCCAGATGCGATAGGGAAACATGCAATGCAAGCATAAATAGAAAACCCTAAGAAAATGTCTCTAAATCACATTAACATATAAGGCATCAACCAAATCTAAGGTGTCGAACATGAAGTCACAAAATCAATAAAACAACCAAGGCAGAATAAAATAGAAGGAAACATGAGGAATCACACCCTGAGAGCGCTACAAAACAGAGGTTAGTCCACATAGATGAACACGATCAGATAGGATTTCACCTAATTTTTTTAACAAGAGGGGAATTAACAAAGTCTTATACCCTTTCCCATCAAGGAAATCTTAACATTCCTATGGATATACAATTCTCGACGGGAAGGCCAAAAGAGGCCTTAACCTAGAGCAAACACAATGTCAATTTAGGAGTGACATGACCTCAACATGATCGGAAAGAGTTCTAAACCAAATTAATACACATTGACATTCACTATCATAATTTATGCTCTAACTTTCCTAGAACATGAGATTTTCCATAGAATATGATGAACAAGATACATCGAAATAAACATGACATGAATTGCTTGATTTGGATCATCTAATCTCTGGACTTAGGTTCAACGATTCATAATCAATGTATGTTCCAAGCCTTAAGGCCTTAAGAATTCATTTGGATTCAAATTTGCATAATTCATTAAATCTGCCTCAGGAATTCCAGATTTACAGAACAAAAACATAAACTTTAAAAATTGGAAAACCATAGTTCCCATGGTTTGATGTTGATGATTTTCATATATGACATGCCTCTTTGAGTCTATATTCTACATCAAAAACAAAATCAAGGATCACATGGCTCAAACTTTGGGAATTGACCTCGGATCAGGGGTCACTCAGATTCTGCCAAGTTTCTATCCCAAAATCTTGTATGATTTCATAAAAATAGTAAATTAACTTTAAAATACTCATGTTTCTTGGCGAATCTCACTATCTCACCAACGTTCTTTGGAAAAATACTTTGAAACCCAAATAATTTGAGTAATGTTCTAATCTATTCATTTTTAAATTGGCTCATTGTTCTAGAATTCTTGACAAGAATGTCAAGTTCACAAGATCCATAAGGAAACCATCAAGATCATATAATTGAGATAAAGTAAAAATTACAGGGGTAAATGCATGAGTTAGGAACAAATTCCAAATGGTGTCATTCAAATCCAACGGATCATGATTTAATTAAAAATCCTTGATCACAAATCATCATTGAAGTCATTACACCATTGATGAATTGGTGTTCATAACCCAAAATCAAACTAAACCTAGAATTCTATAGAGAATTTAGGCTTAGTGTAACCATGACCAACACAAACAATATCCACTTATCATGGATCCTGAGTTTAGCTTTGAAAGAGTTCCAACATAGATCTCATAAGAGGTCTAGAAATGAACTCTAAGATCTTACTCAACCCTATGAATAAACTTGAACACTTGAATTCTATTGAATCTAGCAACCAAATCATATGAACAACTGATATCCACAACTAATTCCTCTCCCAAGTTGATGATCCTTGAGGATTGAGAACTCAACTTCCATGGAATTCAATGAAACATGAAGAGTTTTATGAGCTCCAAATGAATGAACTGAAGCCATGAGCATAGGCTTAGACCCATAGATTAATCATAGACATGATTTTGATCATCTCTAATCCTCTTATAAACATGGAATTCTAGAGAATTATAGGATCTAATATCAAGAAATTCCAAATAGAATATAGAAGATTCTATGGAATTCAAGAGAAGAGCGTGAGAGAGAAGTGATGAAATCAATGCAAATTTGAATGATCCAAGACTAAATTTTGATTGAAACATATTATACATATATCAAATGATCATCTAGATCCAAATCAAGGACAATTCAATAGAAATTCAATCACAATTCAAGTTCGTGTGAAGAAGGGGATAGAGAAGAGAATTTTTTAAAATGTGGAAAACCTAGTTGAATCTACGAATTGTGATTGAATTATGTAAAGATATTACACTGAATGAGAGAATTACCTTTGGGAATACTCAAATTCTCAAGACTTTTGATTGAATTGGATCAATCTTCAAGCTCTCTTCTTCAAACTTATCTTCTTTCTTTGCTTTTCTTCTCTTGATCTTTCAAAACTCTTTGATTGATTGACTCTAGATCTTCAAGAGACTTAGCTTCTCTTTTGAAATACTCAGATTATCTCTAAATCTCTTTGAATTCTCTCAAAGTTTCTCACTCTTTCAATTTTTCCAACCTCTTCTCCCTTTGGGGGAAGTCTATATTTATAGAGAAATCCCCAGGGGGGGGGGGGGGGGGGGGTGGGGTTTACTCTTATCTTTTCATGATGATCTTATCATATTAAAGATACCTTAAGGGTATAAAATACGTTCTCAAGAAATGAGGTCGTCTGAGATATTCTAGAGATCCAAAGAAAATTCTAGAAACAATCGTATATTTCTCAAAGTTGCGCCCATCACGACACTCAAAATGACCTCGCACCAGCACTTAGTGAGTGCCAGCTCGTCGTCCCGAGTGCCGCTCTTGTCTTTTAGGTTTTTTTTTTCTTTTCTTTTCCTTTCTATATTTTATTTTTCTTTGGATATCCTTATTTAAATTGTTCTAGCTTCAAATATTATGAATAAAATATTCTTAAAATCGTTCCAAAATCTAGAACAAATCGAATTCATTTAAAGCCTAAATTCCTTGAATCTTCATTAATTTTTCCTTTTCTTTTTTCTTTTTAAAGTAACAATAAAAGAGCAATAATAGCTTCAAACTACCGAACCACTTTTCTTGGATCTTTGCTATCCCAAACCCTCTAATTTCTCTACCACATGTATTTAATACCCAATAAATCATAGAAACTTGCCCTTGAAGTTCTGTTAACCTTTCTTGAAATAAAGTTTGATTGAAAAAGCTTTTCGAAGTTCATGAAGAGTTCTTTGAGGACCGTCCGAGTGCACTGGACAGTATCATTATCGTATCCAAAGGTAATTCTCCCTAGGTTCGGTCAAAATTGGGGTGTCTATAATTAGTTGGACCAACTATAAAATATTGAGATTCTATGGCATTATCCTTGACTTGAGTAATGCTATGCTTTCCAAATTTCTATTGTAAAATTGCTTCCCAAATGATATGGTAGTGGAGCCAAGTAAATAACTTGCAATTGATTCAACTAGTCTCACTGTATTCGACCTGGCCTCTCTGACACATCATTTGGAAAGCACTTTTAGAATAAAAAATTAGAAAGCATGGCATTACGTACTTATTATCCTTTAATTAATTTTAGTTTGAATTTGTAAATGCTTTTATTTGTTTTTTTTTTTTGACCTTTTGTCTTTTCCTCCCCTCTTTTTCTCTCTGTACATCATTCACCCTCTCTTAGCACTCTCTTTCCTTCCAACTTATATATGTATCTAATTATTAAGATGATAATAGTTAGATTTAAATATTCGGATAGTTCTCATGGGCACTATAGTAAATCTATAGTAAGACGACAAGCGTTGTTTATGTATTGTCGAGTGCATTTTTGTCCACACATCACCCTGCACTGTATTGACCTATGTCTTTTTGAATCTTATTTACTCCTACTTTAACAATATAATTACTGAATGAGACATAAATAAAATACACGTTAATAGAATGGTGATAGAAAAGCAAAATAGAATGAACAAAAATACACTCATGTATTGCCTATGGGCATTATTTTGACCAATAATACATAGGAAACACTTACATGGATCAATGGAATACTTAAACAGAACATAAAGCATCTAACTTGCAGGACTTGTTTTAATCACAGGTACTTACATAGCTCCTGGGTTGCCCTGTATAACAGTATAAACTATCACTACTCAATTGTCATAGAAGGGCACTACCCTATAATCCTAGGGGCATAGGGCACAATTGTATCATGACTTTGCTTTATTTTAGGCTTTAGCATCTCTCTCTCTTCCTTTACTTTACTTTATTTCTCTTCTAGGTCATGTTCTACTACCAATACTTGTCAATTTGTTTGTGAATTGAAATGGCAACACCTAAATGGAACCTCCTTTTCCCGTACTATTGAGCTTTGGAACCCATTTCCTTTTGCTGGCCTATTGAATTCCAGTGGTGTGATGCGAGTAGCATCTGATTTTCATACAATTAAAAAAAGGAAAAAAGAAGGTGAGGTCATTAGCAAACACCAGGAGTTCATAGTATAATTGTAAAAACAACCAAAAGGTCTTACTTTTCAACAAACAAAAACAAAACAAAAAGTTCTTACTAAAATTGTCCTTTCAGTTTAAAAAATAATTCTAAATAATGCAAATTTCATTGCTGTAAGGTCCTTTTGTTGTTGGGGATTGCTTTGTTTTTTTTTTTTTTTTTTTCTTTTCTTTTTCTCTAAAAATCTGGACTTTGTAAAGGTTTCAATTCCTCCTGCGGTGGTGTTTTTGTATGTATACCTTATGAGATATGAATACCATTAATTTGCTTTTTTTTTTTTTTTTTTTTCAAACAGGGTTTACTATATATCTTATCCTGTATCCGGTTTCACTTTACTCCTATGTGTAAAATTTGACAGTTAACTCTTTATGTGGTTGTGTGTTAAGTCTAATATTAATTGTGTTAACTTTTTACTTGAAATAACAAATATACTTTTTATTTCTGTCAAAAGTATGAGAGTTTAATTATATGTCAACATTTGAATCGTAGGAATAAAGTAAAAATGAATTTAATCACATAAAATAAAATATTTTTAATCAATTAATTTTAGGGACAGTTAGAGATATATCCCTTGTCAGCTAAAAATTTAACAAAAAGTACCTTCAATATCTGCATTTAATCAAAAGTCCCTGTTCTTTGACAAAAGGACAAAATCTCCATAACTTTTGATATACAACTCCATTTTTCTCAAATTTTATACCGTTGGAATCGTATCGACGATAGCTACAAAACTAGTACCATTGTGGATATATTTTGAGCAAAAAAAAAAAATCAAAATCTTACATGCCTTGTGTAACTGAAAATTTCACAAAACTGCTTTTGTGATACTTTTGTGAAGTTTCACAAAACTACTTTTGTGAAATTTCACAAAACTATGTTTTTCAAAATTTCTTCAAATTGAAAAAAAAAAAATTGCTCAAAACATATCAACAATGGTACTAGTTTTGTAGCTCTCGTCGACACGATTACAGCGGTATAAAATTTGTAAAAAATAGAGTTGTAGATCAAAAGTTATAGAAGGTTAAAGTTTTGAAATATTTTTTGAATTGAGGAATGCTATTGTACAGGCACTCACACGGTGTGAGTGGCTGGAATGTTTGGGGCAATGTTTGGCCACATGCTTGTGAGAGGAACTTTTGACAAATTCTAAAAAAAAACGGCTCTTTTAGACTTTTGTTTGCTTTAATTAAGGATTTAGTCATAATTTACCCTTAATTTTAACGAAAAACTTAATAATTTTATTTCATTCACAAGCATAAATGGGTTAAGTGTCAACCACTTAACTTTGGAGGATAATGATAAAATGGCTATGACTACAAAAAGTATACAAAACGTGTCCTTGTCACCTTTGCTCTATCTAAACTATTTCCATTCTCTCTCTTATTAAATCTATGTTTATCTCTTTAAACCTCTTAATTTATTATTTCAAGAGTAATGATTGGTGCACATAAAATGTGGACATAAAGTTTTGAGTCATTAATTTTAGTGGGTCCCATGTAGACAGCACAAGCTCTACCAAAATGAATGACCCAAATATTTATGTGAACACTTTATGTGCACGTAGCATTACTCTTATTTCTAATATCTTTTATTATCAGTATCAAACCATTAATTATTTGCTAATTACAAAGCATACTGATACAGTACTAGAATCATAAAGATCACATATGATCTTTGAAGTATTTTGGAGGATAAGAAGAAGCAAGGCGGAGCTAGAATTTTATCTTGGGGGGTCATAAATGTACATGGGTTTGGGAGCAGCGCCCTCGATCTGATTGATTTTTTTTTTAATTGTATCTTTGATAGAAATGCTATAATTTTGGGTTTTTAGAATTTTAAAAACTATATAATTATTCAGAGGGTTTCTCACTTATTGGGTTGACGAGTAAAACATACGTTATCTAAGACATACTAATCTTTACATAGTTATTTGATGTAGTAGAAGTGACCGATGGTTATTAACGCTCAAAATGACATTTTTGAGTTTAAAATGAGTAAAAATTTGAGGGGTACAAATACTCATATGTTAGCTCTTGTCACACTCGTCCTGAAAAAATGTCGTTATGTTAAATGCAAAATTACTTTTTTGAGAATGATGAATGTTGATTAATAATTATGGATGAGGTTGACCGTGGGTCAACAGTGTGTGTCAATCGAGGACGCGAGAAATTGGTAATCAATGAGGAACTGGCGTGGTTAAATGACATTATATGATTTAAATGTTATTTGACTTATCTGGTATTTATAAATAGTGATTATGACTGTGTAGCGTAATTTTTAGGAGTTTTCCTCTTGTTTACGATCATTTTGGGTGTTGTATTATTGATGTAAATGAAAAGTTACATAAAAGGTAGGCTATCTAGAAATTTCACGGAAATAGTTTTCGGAACATAATTGTTGGCCCAAATGTGGAAACCTTAGAGGGGGGGGGGGTGAATAAGGTTTAAGCGGAAATTTAATCTTTTAAAACAAATTGCAAATTAAAACACAATCACAAGCAATTAAGTAAAGAGAGAAGGGAAGAGAAACTTGCAAACCGATTTTTCAAGTGGTTCGGCAATCGCACCCCGCGGCCTACGTCCACCCCTCAAGAACACCTCTTGAGAATTCCTTAATCCGATCTACTTACGGGTGTAGACCAAACCGTTTCCCGGAGCACTTACGGGTGTGCACCAAACCGTTACAAGAGCCTATGATCTCTCCCAAAGAAGAACGCCTCTTCTTTGCACACAAGGGTTACTAACCCTCAACCTTTACAATTGATTTGATACAAATTGAACTCTCTTTATAGAGTGGATAATACAATTGAAAGCTCACTACAATTCACTCTCTCAAAGATTACAATTGAAGGCTAGAGCAAATTGATAAACTCACACAACTAGGGCTCAATTTTGAATGATTAAGAATCAACAAGTTGTGTGATTGAAATAGATGTTTTCCAATAGATTGATCAACATAAAATGGTGTGGGAAAACATGTATTTATAGGCCAAGAAAGATTATAGCCGTTGGTGGCAAGTTTGGTAATTAAAAGCCCCTTTAAAAACTAGCCGTTATGCCTTTTCAGGTCGCTTCAGTCGACTGGAACATGAAGCAGTCGATTGGTCCTTGAAGCAGTCGACTGAGATATGTTTACAGAGGGTTCTGTTTGTATTCTGCTCACTTCAGTCGACTGAATCGGGCCTTCAGTCGACTGCCCCTCCCTGTCTGGCAGACTGACACATCTCCACTAAAATGGCCATAACTTCCTCTACAAAACTTGGATTTTCAATTCGTTTGATGTTTTGGAAACTAGATTCAAATACCTTTCCAACCATATAAAACTAAACATTTAATTATTTTGTAATTGGTTGGGGCATTGCTTTAAAGATGACCTTCTTAAAATTTATTTCCAAAACTTTAACTTTTAGCATTTGTTTAAGCCCCTAAGAGTGTGAGATCAAGATGCCTTACAATGATAGTCCTAGACTTCAACCAAGGATGAAATATCTTCAAGTCTTCAAGCTTGATCCTTGTTGAGCTCCTTGTAATCTTGATCTACATCAATTAAATCTCATGCACACAAAGATGTTAAAACATTGATACAATATTAATACATGAGATTATATATGAGCATGAAAATGACTATGATAATTATCATAGCATATTTGACATCATCAAAACATAATTAAATATGCCTTAATAAACCTTAAGGCTAACAATAATTACGGACCCAAACAGAACTTAGACGAAAATTTGTATGAATTAGAAATTTTCACTCGTGAAGCGATAACTTAGACATTTAAGACATTTTGAGAGATAATCGGAGGATTAGGGCACTCGTGGGGAGTTAAACATAATTTTGGAAAGTTGTGTCTGTATGTAGAAAAGTGTGAAGATTTTTTCATTTTAAAACTTTTCTAAACATATGGCAAGAGAGAGGAAGGGGGATTTCTTTGATTTCGAACTTCACTAATCCATACGACGAACCTCCATCCATCAGATTTCGTCCTAGCTTATATTTTTGGAATTCTCGAGGTAAGAGCTACGTTTGGTATGAATTAGGCCTTGTTTGGTAAAATTTTGAAAATCCTAATTTTGTGTTTTCTTAAAAAACATGTGAAAACTCGTAGGTTTCACTTGTAATCGAATATTCGGCGTGATTTTGGGCTCCTAGTACTTCTCTAGAAATTATAGGAGCGTAGCTTGAGGTATGAATTCCTAACCTATGTTAAATAGGAAACTTCTATGTTTTAATTATCAAGTATGATATTGTGGTCTGGGCAAGATTCCTGTGTTAATATAGACTCGTTAATTATACCTACGAATTCTTGTGAAAAGCATATCTATGTGATTACGTGAGCATGCTATATTTTTATGTGGGTCAAAGGGGAGGTTATACAACTTCATGCTGGGGGTAAGCTTCTCGATGTTTTGAGAATTTTTGTAGCAATGAATACAATGCATGGTTTGGTAGAAGGCCCTGTTAGGGCACAGTGCATGGTTTGGGTGAAGGCCCTGCCAGGGCACTTGGTTGCGTGGTTGGGAGCAGGCCCTCTATGGCATTGTTCCTAACCGGATGAATGCGTATCTCTATCCCTAGAGACTATTTGATATGTTCTAATGATATTAAAGCATCAATTACCATATATGCATTTATTAGAATTATACACTTACCATACTGCTAAGCAGTGTAGATTTACACCATTTATAGGTGAGAAGAAAAAAGGAAAGAAGAAGCGAGAAGATTAAGGCCGAGGGGATGCCGGGATCGTTATTGTTTGTATTTTTGTTTTCCATTAGAATGATGCAACATGAGTTTTAAGAGGTTAGAATCATGCTCTTAACTTGGACACCTTGGAATGGATATGTAGTGTTGTAATATATAGTAAAACCTCTTTTGGATAGGTTCGAAACGAATCTAAACTTTTGAGTTCACACTATAGATGCTTAACTCATCAAATTTGGATTTTGGGTGAATGTTAATAGAACTTTTATGAATTGAGTCAAGCAAGCCTTAACTTGTTTAATGATCATCTCCTTCCAGAGTGTAGCAAGATTCATGTATGTTCTTGTAGCCTTGATATGGTTGGAAGGGATTGGAGTAAAGTATGTACGTTTTGAAGCAATGCAAATTTGTGAGGGTTGAATGACTTCTAGACAAAATTCTATTGCAAGGGAAAATTATGCCAGGGGGTCATTTCACCGGTCGAAGGGGGCAGTTCAATTGGTCGAACTACCCGTTGGTAGTTTACTCTAAGCTACCTCTTTCGAAAAATTTTTAAAGGTTCTATTTGGTTCTTATGGTACCTTTGGAGTCCCTATTAACTAATATTTTCTTGTTTTGAAATAAAATTAACTTTTCGATTTTATACTAATTTTGAAACTCGTGGTTCAATGTTTTTCAAATGAACTTTGATTCTAAAGAGTTTTTTATTTATATTTCTTTTCCACTACATTTACTTTTAATAAATTGTACAAGCCTTAGTGGCATGCCTCGTGTCCTATTTCCGCCTGCGACGAGATGGGTTGTGACATATATTTGTATCAAAGTAATAGGTAACAAAACTTTGTGAACATTCGACGTTGAATGGAGTGTTGAGTGATATGACATATACTCTAGAATGCATCCACACATGGTAGAGATGTTTGATGCATATGGTATGTTGTTATACATACATGATCATGTTATTATCATACATGCATAGCATTTATGCATTGAGATTGACAAGATTGTAAAAGCATGGACGGTGACCGAGATCAATCACCACATGTACGTATAGACCAGTTGTCAGATATGATTGGGAACTTGGTATGACAAACCATTGAACGACTACTTTTGACAACTTCAATTGAGGCAGTACCAATAGCCGTTATACCTACACCTGAGAACAGGGGTGGGCGATCCGTGTCGGACCAATTTGCGAGGAAGAAATCGATGGCGTGTGGACACGCGGAATCGGTTTTCCACTTTTTGTTTGTTTTGTTTGAAATTGTTTGGAATAAAAAGAGAGGTCTATTGAAAACAGATATAGAGTCGGCACTTGGTCTTTAAGGAACCAAGAAACCTAATTTTGACTCACCCAAATAGATAAAGGGCACCGACCCTTCATAACCAAAGAACTTGGCTCGGAGTTTTGGTACGAGAGAGGAAGAAGCCTTTGTCGCGACTAAAACACCCTCAACTCGCCCCGTCTTTCGACGGGCCTCCATTAGCATCCAAATAATCATCTTTTACTATGTTTTGTTCGACAATTAATACTATGATAGTGTATTACATCTCATAAGAATCTTGAAATGGAAGATCAAAAGATAAGATATCATTCATAAGATCTAAGCCAAGTATCACACAATGCAAAAAGTGAAAGATCACACAAACAAACCTAGGAAAAATCGTCTAATCACATATAAAGTAATCAAGTTTTCCTAATCTAAAGGGGACATGAATTGTTCTTGAAACAAATAATCAAAGAAATCAAAATATGCTTAGCAAGCTAGAATGATGCATGTTAAACTTTGAGAAAAGAAGACCTCTCAATCCCCGGGAAAGTGAAATGAAGATTAGATCGAGGGAAAGCATGAATGTATGATCAAGTTCATTCCTTATAATCTTCTTAGATTAAGAGTCACAAAAATTCCAAATCTTGCATGGATGCAATGTATGATCCTAGAATGTGTAAAGTAGTAGTGTGTTTGTGTTCATGGACTTTTTAAAGTGACATAGAAGTCTAGAGTATGCATGAATGTATGAAGAAAATTATTATAGGATGTATACAAACATAGTATGAACTACTTTCTAAGATATGAGCTAATTTGGAATGCATATGAACATCCAATCAAAGAAAAACAAATACAACATGCTTGATGTGAATAGTGGATAGAAAGTGAGTTGATTTTGTAAAAATTGAAAAGTGAGGTTATGAATGTTTTGAATTCATGATTTTTTATGGAGTTCATCCTTATTATATCTAGAACACATATCAAAAATCCAAATCACTTTTGAAGTTACATTTTTAGAGAAATCATATGAACTATAGAGGTTACTCAGAAATAGAATCCGTATTGTCGACTGAAATGTAGAAAAATCTTAGAACATGAAAATAAAACATCTAGAGGCCCATATTATACGTAAAGCTCCCTAAGACACTTAAATTCAAGGGAAAAATGAGTTGGGACCACTCTGTTTGGAAAAGTTTTATGTAAAACAAGTTGAAAGTCAACCTAGCTGCTATGACAACAATAACAGAATGTCTGGAAGAAATGTTTGTACCAAAATGGAACCTTTCTAAGTGTTTCTAGATCAAACCAAAAATCGTGGGTGTTCTCTAATAAGTTAGGAAGACTTTCCAAGTGGTCTTGTAATCATCCATTGAGTATTGAACTCAGAATATTATTTTGAAGATGAATAACTCACTGTTTTGAAGATTTCTTTTAGAAAACAAGGTTTATTTATTAGATTCCAAATATTAGGGGTTTTAGAGGGGTTTTGAAATAGGGGGTTTGAAAGCATATTTTCAACATTAAATGGAGATTATAACGTCTTAGAATATCAACATCAAACTCATATTAAGAACTCATAATATTTCTTGCACAAACATAGTTTTGTTTGAGAATATGACTTCAAAAATACATATGAATGTATTGAAGTTAAAAACATCATCCATCAAACATGTCTTTGAGGTCAAGAGCTACGATCCATAAGGATTCACCCTCCTCAAACAACAGGTCATCTAGATGATGATAAGAATGTAAGTAGTAAAAATATCAAAAAAAGAAATGAGGTAAGAAGAGATGAATATAGTATGTAAACAATCAAATAAGCAATCAATAGATGATGATCACTGAGATATTGGACTCGTAACTTGGTGTTTCACTCATATATATTCATATTTGGACATGGAAGTAGCTTCCTAACTCAAGATTGCTCAAGAATAGTGGTTGGGAAGGATTTGGATGTGAAGTATATAGAAAGTAATGGAAAAGCAAGATTAAAACTTACTTTTATATAGAAAATCAGTGGGAGAAGCTCCTTTCTCTCTACTAAACCTATCTCTATCTCTCTTTCTCTCCACAACTTTCTCTAGCTTTTCACTTGGCCCCCTAAAATGAAGAGAAAAGGAGGATTTATATTGGCCAGGGAGGTTTTGGTATTTAGAAAGTGCTCCCAGTGGTCCCAAACATCTGTGAACAAGAAACTACAACATTTTGGCTTTTAATTATTTAATTTGGACCCCCACAATAAATTACAAAATTGGCTTCAATAGGGGTTGAGTTCTGCCACGGCACTGGCCATGCGCCGCCATGGTAGTGGCCTAGTGCTATTGCAGCAGTGCTCCTCAGATGCCCTGAAGATAATGTTTAGGCCCCCAGAGGTTCCGATATTCACGAAAAGGCCCTATTTCGTCCGAAATTCACAAAAAATGGGTCTGAACTCCGAATTGAGCTTGCAATATACCTTTGGAAAGGTAATAGAGTTTACATTCCATAAAAAATAGTTCATAGTCAGGTCACTTTGAAAAGGTTTGTGGTATGCTCGTTAAAAGCCGATTTAATCGCCTTTTTCACATTCAGAAATTCATAATAAATTCGTTTCAAATCTAGAAATTATGTACGATATACCTTTAGAAAACTATTGACCTCTAGTATGCATGAAAAATGTTTGAAAAATGATACGGCACTTCGGTTTCACAGACAACTTTTAGGCTGAATCGGTCAAGCCTAGGATTTCCAAGAAGTTCTGGGAACCTCTGGGAGATCTCAAGAGCTGACGTATTCGTCCGATTTTCTTTTAAAACTCATTTTAACACTTTTCACATTATCTAGAATGATCTCAAAATTTTTTGGCAAATTTAGATGATTTCGGTCAAACCTGGTCAAACTTAGGTCAAACCGATCAATGGGGATTTTTTGGGAACTTTCAGGACTCATGGGGGTCTCTGGGAGCTGACGATTTTATTCGATTTTATTTAAAAATTCATCTTACCACTTTTCTTATGATGTAGCATGTTTCCAAAACTTTTTGTCCAAAATCTGGGAGTTTTTGGGCTTTTAGGGCTATTTTGGTCATTCCAAGCATTTTGAGAGATAGAACTAACTTTTAGGAGTCCTTTTGAAGTCTTTTTCGATCATTGTAAATCACCAAGCTATGGGTCTCCTAAATCTGATAGCCGACAAAATGGGGTGTCTACACTTTGCCCCTCTTTGGCATGAAATTGCGAGGCAATGCATGTCGCAAGCGAGTGCCAAAGCTTTGAAGAGACAAGTCTTTTTAGAGGTTATAGATTTAGGATAAAAGCATTGCGAAGATGCAAGGATGTAAAACATGATGATGGGGCTAGTGATGGTCGCGCTCTTCGTAAGTTGACTACATATCCCAAGGGGAATCAGACCAGGACATTATTCAGGGCACAAAGAAATAAATCACACATGCACAATAAGACAGATGGATGCTATGCTATGAGGATGATATACAATGCATGGATATGATGTGTACTGAGTCCTATCATGCCTAGTGTTCTGATCCTAGCATGAGCCTATGCTATGGGTGTGTGCCACTCCGAGTGGACTTATGTTGTGTTAATGTTCATTTGACTCTAACGTAGTGGTTGATCCTGACAAGGATACCAAAGCGTTGTAGACTCTGGGTCTCGGGGAAAACTTTTTAAACTTCAGGAAGTGGGCTTTGCGGATAGAATCGGATGTGAGGTTCTAGAGGATGTTAATCGGAGATGAAATTTGACAGACAACCAACAAATATGGAAGCCCTTGAAATTAGGAGACAGACACAAAAGCCCTAAGACGTCAAGTGATGGACATGAAAGCTTCAGACACGGAAGCCCCATTAATGGATATGGAAGCCCAATCTTTTGAATGAGAATGATGAACATGACATATTTTGAATGAGAGTGATGGTAAACTAATGATGATTAATTAACTGACAATACACGAATCGAGATGACAAGTAGACAGTAAACTAATGTGACTGTCATGGGTTAGACCAACGGTTGGACTAGTCGTGATCAGAAGAACTGACGATGCACTACTTGAGATGATGAGTCAATAGTGAACTACTATGACTGTCATGGATTGAATTGACCATGTACTAATCGATACGACGAGTCAATAGTGAACTACTGTGACTGTCATGGATTGTATCAACAATTAGACTAACTGTGATTAGAAGAACTGACAATATACGAATCGAGATGATAGATTGGATTAACGGTTGGACTAACCATGATTAGGAGGACTGACGATGTACGAATCGAGATGATGAGTCAACAGTGAACTACTATGACTGTCATGGATTGAATTGATAATGTACTAATCGAGATGACGAGTCGACAGTGAACTGCTGTGACTATCATGGATTGAACTAACGATGTACGAATTGAGATGATGAGTCAATAGTGAACTACTGTGACTGTCATGGTTTGAACTGACGATGACGAGTCGATATTGAACTACTGTGACTGTCATGGATTGAACTAACGATGTACGAATCGAGATGACGAGTCAATAGTGAACTATTATGACTGCCATGGATCGAACCGACGATGTACTAATCGATAAGCCTACTGGGGATAAAACTCAATTTTCTAGGGATGAAATGACTCTTTTGAGGGCTAATCGAGTAAGTGATTGTACTGAAGATGAACTAAACTTGGAGGAAAAAAATCTCTTTTGGGGACGATGCTTCTAGGAGTGAACTAATTATGTGGTGAAGGTGACAACCCTTTCTAGGATGAAAGTGGTTTCTTCTGAGGAGAGGATGTGGTTTTGATTGGGATACACCACATTTGTTCAGGGAACTTTTCTGGAGATGATTTTGCTGGGGATGAGAAGATTCTGCTTGGGAGGGGATGGTTGCACTGGGAATAGAGCAAATCCGCTGGGGATGAAGGAAATTAATTACATGATTTTGATTTGGTTGCTGAGGAACTGAAGGAAGATAGCCAGTGGATCTTATAGACTAATTTGTATCATATGACTATGGTTGGGGTGTCACCAATGCTCGAGATTCTTGGGACTCTTATCATGTTGCAGCCTTGACAAGTGCAGTAACAGTGTTTGAAACTTCTGCTTGTATCCACAGGTTTTCTAATTGAGAATCGCTTTAAACCCACATTTGAGACCATTAGGTCAAATGGACTTAACAGGAACAACGATGACAAGGAAAGTTGGATTGGTTTGTATGAACCTTGAACTCTGATATAGTTTCGATCAGATTATTACTTACTCAACCAAAGAAGGATTGGCTCGACAAAAATAACGACACGAAATGCCCAAATTAGCATAATTCAATGTGTCTCTGTCATAAATGATGTACTGTTCATCTTTTATGTTCACTCCTTATCTTAATATGATAGCACTTTGCTGATAAATCTGATTTTTTAAAATTCTTCCCTATTAATCTAATCAATTCTCTTTTTCTCCCAAGAAGTGCTTTGAATTAGTGCCTTAGCTTTTAGAATAAAAGATGCTCTATTCCAAAAGTTTCAAAACAACTTGGTGACTTGAAAACTCGCCCTTGGTGTGAAGGGATCGTGTTAGGAAAATGGAGTTTGCCCCTAGTTTGAGGTGTACGAAGTAGAATTCATAGGCAAACGAGGTGGGTGACCAAAGTTTACCCCTATTTTGGATGATGGTTTATTGGAGGTTTTGGACAAACGAGGTAGGTGACTGAAGTTTGCCCCTTGTATGAAGGGTAGATAGTAAAATTTAGTCAAACGAGGCAGGTAGTCAAAGTTTACTTCTAGTGTGGAAGGTGATTTCTGGATTGAGGCAAGGACTGTGACTTTAATCTCTCATATGCTCATAATTCTTGCCTAGGCACTGGTGAAGTGACCTACTGAGCTATTTTCTCTCTTTTGTTATTGCTCACTCTGGATTTAGCTCTAATTTTTGCCTAGGCGTCCTTTAAGATTTTTGACCTAGCGAGCCATCCTTTTTTTCTTTTGAAAGTCTGCCTACGTACCCCCGAGCAGGGATCAGGTCCAACGTAGTTCGGGCCATGGTAGGAAAGAAGTTGGTTTGATTATGATGGTGTTGACCGAATCGATGAGGTTGCCTACGTATCCCTGAGAAGGAATCAGGTCGAGCATAGTTCAAGGCAAAGGTTCTTAGAAAGGTTGAGGTATGAGGGTTTTTTCATACCAATCGTCAAATAAGTTCAAACTTGAGCCACTTGTGGTAGCTTTGAATAAGAGGATTCAGTTTCAGTCTCCCTTTCTTTTCCCTTTTTTTTTGTTTTTTTTTTCCTGAGGATTGATCCTTTTCACTTTCACCTAGCCAGTCAATTTTGCTTTTCATGTAGTTGATTCGTGTGAGATCTTCTTATCACAATCTTGAATTTTCATAATGTGCATGTCAGCTCTCAGAATTTGTTTGTGATCATTTGGAGCTTTTTGAAATATGATCTAGACACATTCTCATGATGTACCTTGAAGTGTAAAATTATATCATTTGTTTTATCAAAATCATTTTGACTGGCTAGGGTCAGATTTTGGAAATTAACACCCTTTCTGCTCTAACTTTTGCATTGGTGCCCTTTTCGGGTTTTCAACCTAGCGAGATTTTTTTTTCTTTTCTCTGTCCTTTTTTTTTTTTAATTTTTTTAAGGGGAGAAGAAACTCATTGAATTGTTTGGCTACCATCAAGGACCAAGTCTGCACAAATTCGCATGGCTCTCAATTGGATTGGGCCTAAGGCTTTGAAATGGTGGAAAAGGGGTGTTGGGCATGCCCCAAGTCAGTTCCAAGTATGTCATTTCAAGATTGAGGCAAGAGCATTTCTTAAATTCTTAAAGTAGGACTATTCAATTCTCAGCTCTTCTTCAGTGTTAGCGTAAAATTGAATTTGACAAGATTTGTTATTTTTGTTTGATGCAGAAATTTATTAGCAGAGTAACATCCATGGTAAAAAGTGACATTTCAGTTTAATGAATCATGCATTTATGACTAGACAAATCAGGTTAAGTAAAATGAGATTTCATTCCAACAAAAGAGAAGGATCACATTAGTACAGACTCTACCAATAAAAGTAGTGATCAAAATAGAACTAACTTCCAGGAGTCCTTTTTGAGTCTTTTTCAATCATTGTGAATCACCAAGATATGGGTCTCCTAAATCTGATAGCCGACAAAATGGGGTGTCTACATGGCGTTTCATGGGATGTATGACACAACGCTCGCAGAGCATTGGGTAATGGACATGGAAAGGAATTTTAGATCTCTTCTAATGTCCCATACGTAGAAAATCGAGAACACAAGTGACGTGCTCAAGGGGAAAGCACACAATTTGTGGGTGATTGTATTGGACCAAGGGCCACCGATAACTTGGGAAAGGTTCAGGGTAGAATTCAACAGTGGATTCTTTCTGAGAACTACTTACAATGCCAAAAATAGGGAATTCAATAATCTCTAACAGGGAGATATGACAGTAACAGAGTACACATCGAAATATAATACTTTGTTTAGGTCCGGAAAGGGTTCAGTACCAATGGAGGAAGACAGACTAAGGAAGTACGAAACCCGACCGTTAGAGCAGTGCAGCAACGACACTCATGGTAGAGGGAGGAATGGAAAGGTTGAGACAGAACCAGCAAGGCAAACATGGTAGTGAGGGTGGTGGCCGGAACTAGGGTAGATCTTTCAAGAGGCCATTCATGAGAGGCTCTATTTCTAGTTTTGGTGAACCCAGGAGGTCGACAAGTAACACACTGTTGCGTCCACTTTGTAATTGATCACACACAAGCAGATGTTTTATGACCAACCTCTAGAATAAAACCCAAGGGGTGAGCTCTACAAGTTTTACACCAGATTCGCAAGTCAAATATTTTAACTGTGGTTCATTTTGGCATCAAGTGAGAGATTGTCCGAGGAAGTTTCCTCATCAAGGGGCTAGTTCCATAGCTTCTAGTGGTTCAAAGTCTAGACAGTTCGACTATAGGAGATAGGGGACATAGTAGCGACAAGGGAAGTCATTTTAGTTGAATCCCATATATGTGGCTGCTTTGGATACATTGGTCTCAGGTATGGTGACTATATTTTTGCATCTAGTAGCATACTTATTGATTCGGAATCTACTCATTCATTTGTGTCGCATCATTTTGTTGAACATTCGAATGTTAGACCTGTACCATTAGGATATCAACTATCTGTTGATTTACCTCTTAGCAAGCCGATAATAACGTCTACAATATACAAGAACTGCGAAATCAAACTCAGTGAAAAGCTGATGACTGTAGGCCTTATACCACTTGTTGTGAACCATTTTGATGTATTATTGGAAATGGATTGGTTATCTCTTAACTAAGCCACAACAGATTGTGAACGGAAAGAAGTTGTTTTTTGATTACCGGTTCACAGGAAGTTTTGTTTTCCAGGGAGTGGGATTACACTGCCACCATATTTGATTTCGGCTATCCAAGCAGGAAGGTTGTTGAAAAAGGGATGCCAGGGGTTTCTGTGTTCAGTTATTGACATATTGATAGCTGAATTAAAGGTAGCAGACATCCCAATAGTACAAGAGTATCCAGATGTATTTCCCGACGATCTGCCATATGTTCTTATTGAGAGAAAGATTGAGTTCACCATTGACATAATGTCGGACTCACGACCCGTAGAATGGCACCTGTAGAATTGAAATAACTAAAAGTCCAACTACAAGAGCTACTCGACAAAGGGTTTATTCAACCTAGTATATCACTGTGGGGGAGCTCTAGTGTTATTTGTGAAGAAGAAAGATGGTACGATCCGTATGTGTGTCAATTATCGAGAAGTGAATAAGTTGACAATCAAGAACTAATATCCATTGCGTAGAATCGACGATCCATTCTATTAACTTCGTGGAGCGTAAGTGTTTTCGAGGATGCATTTGAGATTGGGTTATTATCAATTGAAAGTAAAGGTTGAAGATGTTGAGAAGACAGCATTCAAAACACGTTATGGACACTGTGAATTCCTAGTCATGACATTTAGGATTTCCAAAGCACTAGTCGCGTTCATGGATCGTATGAACCGAGTCTTCAGGGACTACTTGGATAATTTTGTGATCGTATTCATAGATGATATTCTTATCTATTTGCTGAGTGAGGTAGAGCACAAGAAACATTTGAGACTTATACTTTACAGATTGTGAGAGAAGTAGCTATTTAGGAAGTTAAAGAAATATGAATTCTGGCTACCTAGCATTGCATTATTTGGTCATGTGATTGACATGGATGGTGTCTCAATTGATCCTCACAAGGTAAAATCTATAGCTAATTAGCAGAGACTGACATCAGTATTAGAAATCTGAAGTTTTTTAGGATTAGCGGGATACTACCACTGTTTTATTGAGAATTTCTTAAAGATTTCATTGATTTTGACAAAGTTGATAAGGAAGGATATTACTTTTGAGTGGAGTTTAGAATGTGAACACATTTTTCAAGAGATAAAGTCGCGTTTGAAGAGAGCACCTATCTTGACAATGCCGTCAAGAACCGAAGGCTTTGTGATCTTTAGTGATGCTTCGCATCGGGGTTTGGGGTGTACGTATGCAAAATGATAAGTTGATTGTCTACGTTTCAAGATAGTTGAAACCACACGCGATAAATAATCCAACTCACGACCTTGAATTGGCCATGGCAATTTATGCTTTGAAGATTGGAGGCACTACTTTTACGGTGAAAAGTGTGAGATCTTCACAGACCACAAGAGTTTGAAATACATATTAACCCAATGAGATCTAAACATGAGATCGAGGAGATGGTTAGAATGGATGAAGAATTACGATCTTTCGATCCAGTATCACCTGGGGAAAAGCTAACGTAGTAGCCGAAGGTTTAATCTAAAAGACGACGGGAAATTTAGTCGATGAGTTAACCAAGCAAAAGGAATTGATCATGGAAATGGAATGTTTGGAGTTAGATGTAAATCCATAGACAAATGGTGGTATAATGATGGCGATCATAACTTACCCAGACATCATTGCTAAGATCAAGGTGGGACAATTCAATGACTATTATTTGTGCAAAATGAAAGTCATGATACCTTTGGGAAAGTGACCAGATTAGAAGTGAAAAGTACATATTCATAACATATTACATGGTCTTTTATGCATACTTTTATCCCCAAGTCCCTAGATTTAGGTGCATTCTAATAAAAATGTTCTTTTTATTGTGTTAATGATAAAACTTATGTTTATGCATTGCTTTACAGGTATTAGAATGCAAGTGAATGAAGTAGAGCTAAAGAAAAATGATTCTGGTGGAGAAAACAACAGAAGTAGCTGAGAAAAGTCCATTTTCAACATTGAAGAACTCAGAATTAGAAGATTTCCCTAGAAATATAAAATATGTATCTATGAATTATGGTCATATGACCACAAATCAGAGGTCAATCCGAGGTTCGAGTGAAGAGATATGGTCATCCTCCCATCGGTGCATGGAGTTGTAAGAAGCAGAGTAGTTTAATCGATTGAACCTGCTTGTAATCGATTGAAAGTGAGTTTTTTAGAAAGTTTCGCATAGCCTACAGACTATAAATAACCTATTATGATAGCAGACGAAAAAAGACACTCTACAATACGAAAAACTGCAGTTTTGGGGAAGTTTTAGGGGTAGCTTAGGTTAGTTTAATGTTATTCTTTCTCTTTTCCATTGTTGCACTCAAGATTCAAGTTGACTTCAAGTTAATTTCAGATTACTTCCAGGTCTTTCTTTTCCTTTATCTTTATTTGATTGTTTATTAGTTTAGATGTTATGATTGCTCTAGTTTACTATTTTTACAATTGTTTTATCATGTTTCTGTAGTTGAGAAGTTGGAAATAAGTGATGAAACGTTGATTCCCAGCCTCTGCCATGCAATATGTAGAAAAGTCATATCCAATCGATCGGACCCAGTTTGATCGATTGAAAAGGAGCCCAAGTCAAGCAATTGAACTCATGAGTTCAATGGATTGAGAGATGATCCCATCCAATCAATTGTATGTATGCAATCTATTGGAAGAGAAATTTTTGAGATGATTCTTTTAGGCATTCAAAGACTTTTTGTTTGAAATTTTGTTCCTGATTTGATCCACCAAGTTTGATTTGTCAAACAGATTCCAGAATTTAAGCCTTAAGGCCATTTTCTTCAATGACTTTTGTAAACCACTTTGATTGCTAACACCATTTAGAGTGCAAGTCTCAACCATTGATTTAAACTGCTATACGGTATTTTATAACAACCATATATGACGTTGTAACACATTAGTCATGTCAATAACAACATGGTTAATGTAAAGGCTATTAATTCTTATATCCTTTGAAAATACGAGATACTAAAGAGAAATTAACTCCATAGTTCATTAATGAGTATGCATGGTAGATGGTTAGGATCGATGTGGATTCACTGTTTCCAACATCGTCAATTTATCTGTTTCATTATTATGTTTCTTTATGCTTTATTTATTTTTTAGTTTAATTTAGTTAATTAGAATTTGTTAGAACTTTCACTCCTACCACTACAACAAAAATGGCCTATCAAGAGTTATTTTGAGACAAAAGAAAAGTGTCTTTAGAGGTTACTTGTAAGGAAACATATTTTTCGTCTCTACAAAAGAAAATAAGTGTCTTTAGAAGTTAGTTGTAAGGACACAGTTTTTCGTCTCTTCAAAAGAAAATAAGTGTCTTTAGAAGTTATTTGTAAGGACACATAGTTTTTCACCTCTACAAAAGAAATTGAGTATCTTTAGAAGTTGCTTGTAAGGACACATAATTTCCCATCTTTACAAAAGAAAAATAAGTGATTTTAGAAGTTACTTATAAAAACACATAATTTTTCATCTCTACAAAAGAAAGCTAATGTATTCAAAAGTATGAAATAACAACACTTACTATTTGTGTCTTTACAAAATATATAATTGTCTTAAGCAACAAAATAATAATAACACTATAAGAAAAACGGCACATCCTGGCATTTATTTGCCAGAATTTAAAAAAAAAAGCCTTTAATTATCAGCATTTAAAAAAAAAAGTGATGTTATTTATCGGGATTTTAAAGAGTGTCGGCATATACTGAAACTTGGTAGTTAAATACCGATATTGATAAGCATTTTCCATACAAAGTGCCGATAATTAACGGTTTCAGAAATTTAAATATTGTAATTTTAAGTAATATTTTTTAGGGGCCATGTTATGTTTTTAGTTCCCGTGCTTTTGTAAAAATGACATCGTGTGTTTTTTTATATTTATTTTAGGGATCTTTTATGATACACTTGAGTGGTTTAGTTATATCATATTAGGGGTGCACAAAATACCTAGGACCTGAATACTTGAACCGAACAGACTCGGATGGTTTGGGTCTATGACACTATAGCAAATCAACTTTTTAAGAGGCACATGCGCGTCATAATATTTTTTTTACGATGCAATTTTTGTATTTCTGATGAACATTAAGTCATCACAAAATGAATTTGGCCATGTGTGGGATTTATTTGCACGCAAAGGTGCGTGGCAAATAACAAATAGATTATGGGCGACGCAAGAGTTTCATCCTAAATAATTTCAAATTAATGCTATGCTTCCCAAATCCTAACCCCACATTTCCATCCCAAATGACATGAGAGTGGATCCACCGAATTTCGATTGAATGATATTGAAGTGGTCTCCGTCATTATTGTCAGTGGGCCCACTACCATATCATTTGGGATGGTGATTTGGGAATAGGATTTGGAAAGCATAGCATTACTTATAATTTTATGGGCCCAACATTTTGCCCAATATTTTCCCTCGACTAATGCTTGCTTACCAAATCCTAATCCCAAATTCTAATTCCAAATGATGTGACAGTGGGTCTCCTAAATTTTGATTGGATGATGTTAAAAATGGTGGTCTCATCATTATTAATAGCATCCAATCAAAATCCAAGGGGCCCGCTACCACATCATTTGAGATTGGAATTCGGGATTAGCATTTGGGAATACGCATACTTTTTTCCCTCTTATTTTTCCCCCTGCACAACCTTTACTCTTTTGTCACACTCCCCCTCTCTCTCTTTCTCTCTCCCTCTCTCTCCCTCTCTCTCTCTCTATCTCATATGCACACACATGCACACATACACACACACATGCACACACACTATAATACCCTCTATTTTTGTTGTATTTTTGTATTTCTGTATGTACATTAATAAAATAAGATTCAGTGTACTTGTCTTTACCTTTCATGAACTGCCCTTTCCAATCGATTAAACTTTCATCAATCGATTGAAAGTGGATCGAACTATTCTCAATCGATCGAACTTTTATCTTTTCAATCGATCGGACTATTTCAATTAGTTGAAATGTTGCTGACCTGAATCTATTATGTGGACCAGTTTCAACCATTCAAACACACTTTCAATTGATCAAAAGTGACTAAACTTGAACACCAAGTTTATTTCCTACAGTTCTCATTCACTCTCCTCCCCTATATGTATGTATCACTCTCTCACATACACATAGGTTTGGCTGTGTTTGTTTAAAGAGAGAGCGAGATAATTATATATATACACACAGTCATATATATACATATACACCTGAATATATATACACAAACACTCCTTCACACACTATTGGCAAGAAGGAGAAGAAGTAGAAGAAGAAAAAGTGGCAGAAGAAGGGGACTGAGAGAAAGAGACAGAGCACAGGAAGAGAAGGAGCAAGAAGATGGAGGATGACACACCTGAGCACCACCCGCTGCTACCCCGAGCTCGTCGGCATCACTGAACTTTATGTTGAGTGCCTATACTCACTTAGTAGCATAGATATGTAGAAATATGTGTGTTTCGACAAGAAAGAATAGACCCTGAATGTGCGAGGGTGGTCCAGTTCAGTTTGAGAGGAAAACCACTTCTCAATCGATCGATTGAACACAGACAGATCTCAACCAATTGAACTTATTTCAATCAATCAAACTTTTACTTTGTCAATCGATCTGACTTAGCTTCACCTCAATCGGTTGAAATGAATTTAATCGATTGAACATGTCAGATTGGTAAATGCTTTAGTCTTCTTATATCTGATGGACAGTTAAGTTGTTTGTTATCATACGTTGATGTTGGGATGTTATATTGGAATAATACACACCTTGAATAATGGACTTAATGCATTGAACTGTGGAACCAGTGGTACAATAATGATATAATGTTATTAACTGAATTGATAAGTCGACGTGCATAGTAGGGGGTCCATTGACCATAGAGGTCAGTACCATTTATGATTGAGAGTATGGATCCGATCGTGTAGATTGTACAATGTCGGGTGTGGGATCCTTGTTGAGTTGAGATAGTTGGGTTGGTGTGGGGTCGTTTATATGTCATGAAAACTGGCACTATGTGTCAGGCATAAGTGATGTGGGTAAAGACTGCGTATCAGGAATAAGTATTGTAGGCTGGGACTACGTGTCAGGCATATGCGTTGTAGGTCAGGACTACGTGTCAAGCTAGGCCTGTTGGATGGAAAGCTAGGACTACGTGTCAGGATAATATATGGGATCGCAAGCTGGGATTGCATGTCAGGTTTGATTGGGTGAGTGGTATGAGACTACGTGTTAGAGTTATGTGTTAAAAGGTTGGGCCTGCGTTTTGAGTTTGCTAAGTTATGAAGTATTGGGCCACGTGCCAGGTTAGAAAGGGATTGTTTGAGATGGAAGGCTACGTGCGAAGTGTGGACCGAAAAGAGTCCATGTTATAATTATGTTTGGTTGGAACGAAGTGTGTGGTTATATATTGAGTTGGTGCACACATAAATGTGAACGACGAGATGATTTTTAATGATGTTTATATATTGCATATCTATAGATACTCAGTTAGTATTTGTATTCATTCAGCTTTCATAGCTGAAGGCATTTTATACTGCTGGATATCCTACATCCAGCTAGCCAGGGTTATGATAATACAGGGGAAGAATACATGGCGAGAGGCTACGAGGTAGAAGCCTACTATGATGGAGGTTATGCTGGAGACTACTACTACGCATGCTGAAGAATTAAAGTTGTGCCGTAGTTAGTTGATTTTTATACTTAGAGACTTTTGTAATAGCTAGGTTTTGTAATCGGCATGCATTGTCATAAAACTATAGGTATGTTCTGCAGATACTTAAGGTTTGTAATGGTTTAGTATTAAACTCTAACTATGCTATGTTGAACTTAGATATTCCAAATGCGTTGTTTGATTCATTAGTCTTATGATTAGACTTTGTTTATAGACAATATGGTGACCTTCAACTGTCATGGCCTACGGGTCCAAAAAGGAATTGATTTTCTCTATTTTTGCTACTGCGGGCCACCAGTATTTTATAACAACGAAAAATCTCGGGATCACACCTAAGGCGTTGTAAAAGGCCTTAGGATCACACTCGAGGCACAAACTCTACTTAGGTCCATAACCTACGATGGGGGAAAATTCCCTAGGTAGCCAATAATGAAGGAGTCAAAAGACCCTAGAACTACCAATGTTTTGTATCAGCTACCTATAGTCATTACCATTATAAACACCCGCCTTAGCAAAATCTTGTGGGGTAGTAGGGAATAATGAACTAAATAGGAAGTTACACCGGGCATTTATAGGACTTGGAATTAATTAAGTGTAAACCCTTAGACATTCCCGAGCACCTACAATGCTCAGAGCACATACTAGGTCAAGAACCCCTGAGTATTGGACCAAGCGGGTACTTATAGGATTTAAAGCTCCTACATTACCCCAGTCAAAACCTACAGACTTGGAATCACCTAGTCATCAATGGCTTGGGAAATGTAAAAGCCTTTACAAGTCCCTATAAGACCAAGTGTTCTCTACGAGTCATAGTTTCAGAACCTTCTGCTAAGGCAAGGTCATAACAAAGCTAGACAACTAGTCGGGCACGGGTAAACACAAGTAGGCAAAAGAAACATGCAAGTACAAACATTCATAGTGTGTCAAAAATCGACCTCAAGGGTCCTTTCCATGACCAGTTTAGAGAAAGTACATTGCCTGGTGGGCAATTATAGCAACCACCCAAAAAAAAATTTTAAATGTATAGGACAAGCTACAGGCCGGGAGCAATAGGGCAAAGTGATTGGGCAGGCTCATTACTAAGGATCATTCATGATGACTACCTCATCCTCAATATTCTCGACCTCCCCGTCAGGAGGCACCCCTCCACCAAGTGTCTCTCACTCAAATATGGGTTCCTTAGCAGCGGATGGCACTGGGTCCCAGAAGTCAGAATTGCCCCCTAAGTAAGTTGCGAGATCCTACACGAGATGGTCCACAACCACCCTCATCTTTAGGTCCGTATAGCCCTGAAAGAATCCGACATCAAATCCTTCGTCCACTGCCTTCTCGGCATCTGCAGTCTCATCTCGACCGGCCGCAGCATCCTCCAAAGCCTTCTTCTAGGCCTCAGAGCCAACTCCTTCACCTTTTCCTTCTCCAAGACTAGGGCAGATTCCCTGGCCTCCCTCCTCGCTCTCTCCTTCAAAAGAGCGGCCTCAGCAGCAACAACTCTCTCAGCGAGATTAGGCAGAGAGGACTCAACCCCGACTGCCAAATAGCAAGCTTTGACAAATAAATAGAAGTCAGTCAAAGAAAACACAAAAAATGGAAAAGGAAAGGGTAAAGGACTTGCCAGATTGGAGAGGCTGTAAAGCCACCCAACCAGCTCATGAGGGGTCATCCCCTCATACCTCTCGAGATTAGCAACACCAGGTTTTACTTCAAAGATCCCCTCATCAGTAATTTTACTAGTTACAGTTCCAGAGGGATTTGAAATGATAAACCCTCGAGCAAAATCTGAAACATCTACCTCACATCATGGGCTTTTGTAGACTCAACCTCCTTCATAGCACTCACAGTAACAGGAAGTCCTTGTTCAACATCCTTCATATTTAAAACAACATTAACTTGCTTCAGATCTCCAAGACAAGTTGGTAGATTAGCATTAATCTCAGTGACAAGCGGGGGTATTTGTAAAATACAACTGCGCTAAAAGAAGAAAAAGTATTGATTTAGTTTACAATTCCTCCATTTATCTGCAATTTGAATTACAATGCTAGTTTATGCACATATTGATTAAACTATGATAAGTTGTGTGTTTTAGCTGTAATTTGTGCAGACTGCAGTTACTGTGTGAAGAATTGAAAGATAACGATGAAGGGAAATGCTGAGTTCTAAAGAAGACATGTCAAAGCTGAAATACGGAGTTCGGTCGATTGAAGATCATTCGATCGATCGAGAAAAGTTCAAGCGATCGAAGTCCCCAAGAGTTCAATCGATCGAGAATTGTTCGATCGATCGAATATGCCTTTTATTAGATTTTTACGCAAACGCAGCAGAATGCATGTTTAACCCTAGGCATTAGGTTTTACTATAAAAACTCGTATTGTGTACGTCTATAGGGACGCCCACTTTATATTTTATCAATTTTTACATAGAGAGAGAGTTTTCTACTTTGATTCTTGTAGGTTTTGATGATTGGATATTGAATTGAGTGGAAGTTTGAAGTTCATTAAAAACTTGTTCGTTCCAGGTTTTGTTATATCAGTTTTGTTTACATTCTGTTAGTAGCTTACATAGTTTAAATTTGAATAGATCATAGTTTTACTTGTTGGTAGTGGATATAGTTTTCATAGTTTACATGCTTAAATCTCCACCAAACACTTCTTTAATGAATCTTTATTTTAAAAATAACACTGTGACACTTCAGACGATGTCTGAGTAGTTCCCGAGTTGGGAGATCACGATGAAATCGTGATCTCAGGCCTCTGCCATGCAGCAGATTAATTTCTGTGTTTGATCGATCGAAGTGGTTCGATCGATCGAACCAGAGTTATTGTCGAGCGATCGAAGTCAGTTCGATCGATCGAGGGATGAAGAAGTTCGATCGATCGAAGGCGCATTGATCGATCGAACTCTCTGATTCTTGAGGACATTCTATACAGTATTCCTAGACTTTTTGTTTTACTGGATTGTTATCAAATTGTCCCAAAACGCTCAGTTTGTCAAAACAGTCTATGAACTTTAAGCATTAAGGCATTTTCCTTCAATATATTTTGCAAATCACCTTCAATGCTAATACCATTGTAGGTGAGAGTCTAAACTATTGTTTTAAACCGCCTTTTTGTATTTCAAACATAAATGTGATGATATAGTCACGGTCATGAAAGGACTATGGATTCTTTATCTTAAGAGGAATATGGAATACTGTAGAGAGTGTGCTCCACTGAGCTTCAATGTAATTGCATGGTAGATGGCTAGGTTGCGGTGGATTTGTGTAATCCCAACATTCCTTTTTAATTAAGAAAAACATTTTAAATCACTGCTTTAGTTAATTAGTTAGTAATTAGTTAATCTAGTTTAATTGCTTCAGTTTTAGTAATTGTTAAACTGTGGAACTTTGTGTTCTACATCTGTTAAATAAAAGTTTTGATTTTCATTTTCCTGTTGAGAATGATCTAAGTAATTAGTTTAACACATTCCCTGTGGGATCGACCTGGACTTAATCCAGTTTACTACTTGCACGATTACCTACACTTGGGTATAGCACACAAGCGCACACAGAAAAATCGTCGTGTCAAGTTTTTGGCGCCATTGCCGGGGAAGGCGATAAGGTAACTCTTCGATTAAATCAATCTATCCTTATCTTGTTCTGTTTTTCTTTTTCTTTTGTTCTTTAGATTAAAAATTTCTTAGGATCTTTCCCTTTATGTCCGATATTGCAATCGAAGGAATTTACGGAAACCTGTTCTATTTATCCAATTCATCTAGTTCTATTAACCCCATAGTTACACCAATCGATTCAATGGCGGATAATCAAAGTGAAAACGGTGATAATGTGGTAATACCAATTGACGATTCACTGCGTCCTTTGTGTGACCTCATGACACCCGAACACGCGCCTACGCCATCTTGCATTCTCATTCCACCTCATGCAGGTGAATTTCAATTTCGCAATGGAATAATTCAACTTCTTCCTACTTTTCATGGAATAGAGAGCGAGAAGGCGTATCTACATGTCAAGGACTTTGAGGATGTTTGCAAAACCTTTTCGCAGAATTGTCCTGTAGACGTGACACATCTAATGCTGTTTCCCTTCACCTTGAAGGATAAAGCAAAAGCGTGGTTACTCACCTTAAAACCCAATTCAATCTACACATGGCATGCATTGAACACTGCTTTCCTAAAGAAATTCTTTCCACCTCGCATGACCACCGAGCTTAAAAGACAAATAAACTCTTACAAACAAAAGAACAATGAAACCTTCACCCAAACTTGGGAGCGTTTCAAGGATTTGCTACTCTCATGCCCACATCATGGGTACGAGAAATGGCGAACTATAAGCTATTTCTATGAAGGGTTGAATGGGGAAACTAAAAAGTTGGTCGAGACCATGAGTTTAGGGCCATTTCTTCGCAAAAACACGGAGGAGGCTGAAGCTAATTTTGAGTGGCTAGCTGAACACGCCCATGAATGGTCAAATTCAGATGATGTCCCACGCTCACAGATCTCCTTTGTAGAAGAGAAAAGTTTACATCAACTAAAAAGTGAGGATCATCTTATGAACAAGTATGAAGAACTAGCAAAGAAAGTGGAGGAATTGGGGATGAAAGGAGAGTGTTCTAGGCAGTTTTTGCCTGAAGAACCATGTGGCACATGTAATATACAGGGACACACTACTCAATCCTGTCCCAATGTGCCATATTTTCTAGAACAACCCCCCATGGAAATGAATGCCATTGTTGGTCCAAAAGTGGAAACCTTAGAGGGGGGGTGAATAAGGTTTTAGCGGAAATTAATATTTTAAAACAAATTGCAAATTTAAACACAATCACAAGCAATTAAGTAAAGAGAGAAGGGAAGAGAAACTTGCAAACCGATTTTTCAAGTGGTTCGACAATCGCACCCCGCGGCCTACGTCCACCCCTCAAGAACACCTCTTGAGGATTCCTTAATCCGATCTACTTACGGGTGTAGACCAAACCGTTTCCCGGAGCACTTACGGGTGTGCACCAAACCGTTACAAGAGCCTATGATCTCTCCCAAAGAAGAACGCCTCTTCTTTGCACACAAGGGTTACTAACCCTCAACCTTTACAATTGATTTGATACAAATTGAACGCTCTTTATAGAGTGGATAATACAATTGAAAGCTCACTACAATTCACTCTCTCAAAGATTACAATTGAAGGCTAGAGCAAATTGATAAAACTCACACAACAAGGACTCAATTTTGAATGATTAAGAATCAACAAGTTGTGTGATTGAAATAGATGTTTTCCAAATGATTGATCAACATAAAATGGTGTGGGAAAATATATATTTATAGGCCAAGAAAGATTATAGCCGTTGGTGGCAAGATTGGTAATTAAAAGCCCCTTTAAAAACTAGCCGTTATGCCTTTCCAGGTCGCTTCAGTCGACTGGAACATGAAGCAGTCGACTGGTCCTTGAAGCAGTTGACACGGCGAAAATCTTGTGCGCTCTTGTGCAACACCCAAGTGTAGGTGGACGTGCAAGTAGTAACTGGTAAGACCAGGTCGATCCCACAGGGAAGGATAGAAATCAACTGACTTAGATTAGACTCTAAAAGAAAAGAAAATTCAATATTTCAAGAGAAGTGTAGAACACGAAGTTCTACAATTTATAACTACCAAACTCAAAAACAACTAAATTAAATTAACTAATGATTAACTATTTAACTAAAGCGAAATTTAAAAATGGTTTTTCTTAATAAAAGAAAGTGTTGGGATCACGCGAATTCACCATGACTCAACCATCTACCATGCAAATGCAATTAAGCTCAACGGAAGGCAACTTCTACAGTATCCCGTACTTCTCTAAAGATATAGAATCAATAGTCCTTTCATGACCGGGACTATATCATCACAATTAAGTTTGAAATACACAAAGGTGGTTTAATCCAATAGTTAAGACTCTCACCTACAATGGTGTTAGCATTGAGGGTGGTTTGCAAAATATATTGAAAGAAAATGCCTTAAGGCTTAAAGTTTAAAGACTGTTTTGACAAACTGAGCATATGGGGACAGTTTGATAACGAATCAGTAAAGCAGAAAGTCTTGGAATACTGTGTTAGATGTCCTCAAGAATCAGAGACCTCGATTGATCGACGCGCATTCGATCGATCGAACTCCGTCATCTCTCGATCGATCGAATAACTTCGATCGCTCGACTACGTCTCTGTTTCGATCGATCGAACTACCTTCGATCGATCGACCACAGAGAAAAATATAGTGCATGGCAGAGGGCTGAAATCACGATTTCATCGTGATTTCCCAACCCCGAACTACTCAGACATGGTCTGGGAAGTATCAGATTTGTTTTTAACGTGAGAGTTCAATAAAGACATGTTTGGTTGCAATTTTTTCATTAAAACTATGAAACTAATGGCTTTGACCTATCTAGCATGCAATACTCAAAGATTGAAAACTAAACTGTGATTAACTCAATACAAAATATAAACAGAACAATAATAAAGAACCTGGACGAAGAAAACTTGTATAAACTACGAAACAATCCAAGCTAACAATGTTGAATCTTGAGAAAACCTACAAAAAACAATGAAACTCTCTCCTCTCTCTATTGAAAACTGATGAAAAACAAGTGGGGCGTCCTTTGGGACGTCCAGAAAATGAATATATATAGCTATGACCTAATACTAGGGTTAAATCCCGTTTCTGCTGCGTGCGCGTAAAAATATGATAAAATGCATGTTCGATCGATCGAACAACCCTCGATCGATCTAACTTCCAGAAACTTAGATCGCTTGAACTCCATTCGATCGATCGAAACGTCGATCGCTCTAAAACTCTCAATCGCTCGAACCTTGTATTTCAGCATTGAGTTATCTTCATCAGGGCCAATCACTTCCTTTTATCAACATTCTTCAATCTTGTACACAGCAGCAGTGATCTGCACAAATAATCACTAAAACAATACCACTTATCATAGTTTAATCAATTTGTGCAAAAACTGGTATTGTAATTCAAACTGCAGATAAACAGGGGAATTGTAGACTTTTCTAATGTATTTTTCTCTTTTAGCGCGGTTATATTCTACAAATACACCCGCTTGTCACAACTCCCAACTAGCGAATTGCTAGTCTCTAGCAATAAAGCGAAAAGAAAAAACAAGCTAACTACTACTACAACGACTAGAGTAACAAAAATAAACTAAAGCAAACTAATCTAATTTAGAAAGAGACACTACCTAACTCACTTTCGCAGGAATCGCGGTTGTTTTTGGCAATTGCAACAAGCCGTTAAACCCCTAGGTTCCCCCAGTGGACGAGTGTTGTCTCGTGAGGGTTTGCAGTGAATCTACCCACAAAATTCTAGATTTTTAAGCTCAAAAAGATATAGAAAAACTTATAAACATTCTTTCCCATTCGACTATCAATTTAGCTCCACATAACATATCAACCTCATACAAACCATGAAGAAATCCAGATGTTCCTCATGTGACCAAGACAAATATACATATGCATTATATTCATGTATCCGTGTATGTGTGAAGTCAACAACTATGTATCCAACTTTATTAAGAATTGTTTAGACTATCATACCCTTGGAATTTGTAGTTTCAACTCAATTCTCACATGGGGTTACACTCCCAAATGAACATCTCATAGAAACTGGTTTAATAATGATCACTCATGGTGTGAAACTTTAATAAGAGTGATTTTCTGGATACTAGTGTTTCACACCTCACTCGATGAAGGATGAACATTTAGAGTAATATAGTCTCATGAAAGGAATACTACTTACTAGAGGAGCGAAATACCGTGGATACTCAAAGTACACGTTCATGTTCAAACCAAGTTGTTAGAAATCATTAAGACTTTGACATTTCGGCTTTTATTCAGTGGAGTGAAGATAAGAGGGGCGAGAATTGCACATCTTTAGCTTGTGATAATGACTAGTTTATTTCTTCTTTATTCCAACCATCCTCTCTTCTCATATACTTTTATTTCTTTTTACTCCTCCTTCCTTCCTTTTCTCTTTTTCTTTTATTTTTTTTTTATTTTTTTTTATTTTATATATTCAACATCTCCTTGCAAAAAAAATCTTTTTATAACCTCCTTCCCACACCACTCCCGTCTTGTCACATACTTCAATAATTTTGATCACATTAGATGTGCAATTGAGTTTATAGAGGTTAAAGTATCAGACGGAAGGTTTTGGGCTTCATATTGGCAATATTTAATCAGTGTGGGGTTAAGACATTCTTAGATGTTGCTACAGGTATGTGAAAAAGGTAAGGAATGAATAACGATGGCTTAAATCATTTTTCTTAACTTCTTAGTTTTAGCACTTCAATGTTCATTGAGTTTTAGCTGGTAAATCCTGAACGTTCTCCTCTAATAAACAGCCTAAATGAAGAATTTCGAGACTCTTCAACGAATTTCAAGAATATTCAAGAAAAACAATTCAAATTAATTGTGATAAGTCCCTCAGAATTGAAGTTTGGGCTCAAAAGCTCACTAAGGGTTGTTAGTTTCCACTATTTATTCCTCAAAGCATAACAGTCGTGTTAACTCTTATTTAAGTTTTCAGCATAGCTATTAACACGTGCAAATGGGTGTTGGATACCAGAATGTTCAACATATGCGTTTGTCTTAGTGACAATAGAAAAACGCGTGAATGTAATTCATAAAAAGATGAGATTAATATGAATGTATCATTGCTGGATAACAGCTAAGTAAGAGAGAATATTGAAAAATTTTCCAATTTAGTTTCACAACCTGGTTAAAAATTACTTTTTTTTTTTTTAAATTATATAATGGAGATCTGTAATAGATGGAGTGATCCAGATTGCTAAGTATAGAAATGTACAGGTGATGACCTATCTACAATCCTACCCCCAACTGAAAATTGCGATGACCTTAGAAGTTGATTTTCAAATAGATAGATAGGGTGATATCACCTGACAAAGCAACGTAAAAACTGCGCACATAATAATCTGTAAAGAAACAGACAATCTCCAAGTAGACAGGATCAAAATAAACAGAAATGTATATTAACATAACCAATCACTGTAAAGATAAAACAAAGAAGCTACAAAAGCAGTGATAAGAAAGTACAACCAAACCATAGTACCCCAGCTGTGTCCAAAAGAAATATACCCAATAAAAACATAACCAACAACAAGAACCCACACCAACCCATAACATCCAAAACTCTACTAAAAATACACCAACTGACTACCCCTCATCGGGAGCATCAGACAAAATCTCTACCAATAAATCTGGAGCCTCCATAACTCCACCCTCGACACCGGTAGTAGCGGTAGCCGGATCGCTCGTCGTGGCAACTGTAACAGCGACTGATGTGTCAACCACGATAGGAACAGGTGGAAGTGATGTCTCCGAAACAGTGGGTGCGGCTAATGTCGATGGTGCCAAAGGATCAATCGGTAGATCGGTAGTAGAAGGATCAGTAGGTGCAGAGGAAGATGGGCCAGTAGTAGGTGGTGGAGGTGCTGATGGAGTGGAAGATGGGGGTCTGATCGGGTCAAACCCTAGCTGGACCAACAGGGTGGTCAGCATGGCAGATATATGATCCACCTTGCCCTCGAGTCTCATCCGGGCTGCCCTCTCCTCCAGAAGTAAATCGTGAATAGTCGGAGGAGGTGCGGATGAAGACTCTCCCTGGGCTGGAGCCTGAGATCTCTGTCTCAGCTCAAAACGTGCTACCTCCTGAACGGGATCGTCCTCCTCGTCCGAATCATGCTCCTCAGCCTCAGTGGGCGTCCCCGAAGCGGCTCCCTCGGTGTCCGTGCCTCCACGTCTCCTCTTCACCCTCATCGGCGCCTTACCCTTGGCTTTCCTCTTCTTCTGAGCATCAGAACAACGGGCCGCTGTCTCACCAAATCGACTAGAGGCCTGAATAATAGAATCTGTGGCAAATGGGACTAGGCCGGCCCGCTCAATAACCCTATGAATAGGCCAAGCGCCCTTCAGATGGCGCTTGGCGGCAATATACCGCGTGGGCTGAACGAAGAAATCGATATATAAGCGAGACAAACAGACACGCTGTCCTGTCCCAATGGAGTATAGAGCACGGGCATACCACGGCGCAAATTTCTCGTGGTAGGACGTCATCAGAATACAATTCACCAACGCCAGGTGGAGGAGGTGGTAATTCTCTGTCAGAAATTTATCCTCAATATTTGATACACCGTTCCAGAACTGGACGGCACCTCCTGTAAGCTCACGGATGATGGTGGTGGACGGGATCTCTGGGGCTCCTGGTAATGAGGGATAGGAACAGTCAGGGACCTCAGGAACACCCAGAGCTGCAGAGACTGTGGCAGGACTGAAAATGATCTCGCGCCCGCGAAAGAATGACCGGTATGTAAACGGGGCCGCGGGATTCTTGATCATGGAAGAGCATGCTTCACGGACCCAATGGATATTGATCTTCTTGGTCTGGATCAACATGTCGTACCACAATGGCATGGCTCGGATTCGTGCTAGGAACCATGGAGCGGCAAGCCATACGGACTCCAATGGTCGCTCGAGCATCACCTTGCGCGTCTGAAAAGAGCGACTAAACCACACACGCTCTTCGGTACTCCGAAACCCATGATCGGGTATGGGGTCCGGTATAGTGAGATCCAGAGGTTTAGATTTGTGGTAGCCCGTGATAGGATTCATCGTACAACCCTGAAAATAGAAGATATACAAAATTAGAATCAAAACAAGAAAGCGACGAAAGAAAATAAAATTGCTTGGGTTCGACCGATCGAACAACGTTCGATCGATTGGGAAAGGACAAAGTTCGATCGCTCGAGACTCTGTCGATCGATTGAGGAAGAGCTGGGTCCGATCGATCAAAACCGTCTCGATCGATTGAGCACAGCTAAAGTGCGATGACTACTTTCGAGAACAGAAAGAGCCCATACACACACAAAACACTAAGAATACGAATTAAACAATCAATGGGGGAACCCCCATTCACAAATGAAAAAACAAAAACTACGAGGGGGTAATCGTGGGGCCTCACCTCAAAAAACGCGCAAGGGGACGGTTGCCCGCAGTGCTACTACGACCAAAGGAGTCCGGAGCTTCGGGAATTACGAGGTAACGACACGGGAGGCCAAAACTTGTGGGGTGCTTCTCTGTTCTCGAGCGATTGAGTGGGGTGAGATAGAAAATGAAATTTTATAAAACTTCAAGACGACGCCTCGTTTTAACACCAGTCTCGATCGATCGAGCGATGGCGATCGATCGACTGTTCAATCGATTGAGTTATAGTCAAGCGCTCGATTATCTGATAAGATCGATCGATCGAGATGAGTTCGATCGATCGAACTCGCAAAATTTTTATAACCCTGAATTAAGAAATTTAGCACCCCCAACAAGCCAACATTATTCTAGACATACAGTAGAATGATAAAACAGTGCAGTACAGGACATGTAAGCCCAAAAACTCATCCTTATATTAGAAATTGCAATTTATATAGAAATGAAACTTTAGAATAACATCCATATTGCAACATTATTACCCCCAATGGTGTTCAATACCTTATTGAACTAAAGAAAACGAAAAATAAAACTAGAACTGAAAATATTGTTATCCAGGATTACACTTAAATTTCTAAAATACTAATGAAAAGACAAAGCACAATTGAAGTGGGACACTAATCATCTAACAAGAAGATTTCTTCTTCCACCATTGCTTCATTCCCCGCTAGATCTTCGCATGTGGAGTCCAAACAGGATGATTCCCTTTCCCAGAACAGTCGGAAAGCCGCCAGGACATCATCGAGCAAGTCTGAAGTCTCTAAGGAATTTAAAGCCCATGCAAGAGGTGATCCCGTTGGAGACACAGATAACGGAGTGAAATTGTGCAACGGACTTTCCTCTTGCGGTGGAGTGTCGGGGGACCGTATGTATGGTCCAAAGCCATGAAAAAGTTGATGTGGAAGGAATACCAGAATACCATTGAGAATCATAGTGACAATCCTGGACAAGAAAAAGAAACCAAAAAACAAACAAACCGAAATTAAGATAACAAAACACAAGAAACACGTATTAACACGAAAAGAAAAACAATGAACAGAAACAAAAAATACAGAGACATGTGACAAAGTTTCAAACCTCACTATTGGCATAGTTTCCCAAAATGCACTAGCTGGTAAGGGGCATTGGAGCCTGAATAGCAGAAAGCTCAAGTGCACATAACGGTATGGGACCGACTCAGGAACAAGGAAGTCATCAACAAAAACAAAGACGACATTGTGGCGTTCTGGGACGACATCCTGGAGGTCATGATCTTCCCATGGCTCCCACATATCATCATTTTTCCATTGTGCCATGAGTGCATCATCCACCATTCTCCCCATGTACAGGTCTTCTTCCTCATCCACATCCTCGTCATCCTGAAATCCCATATTTTCATATGGATTGATGTCAAGGAGGGCCGGTGGGTATGGAATGTACCCTTGAGCAGCATCAATGAGAGAATGAGCTTCAGGATCTTGATGAAGCAAGGGGCAGGGTATGAGTTCACCCTCAGTCCAGGTGCCACAACGACATTCTGAATCTGCCCATGAACCGACAGAATGAACATCATCACCTCGCATCTATGCACCTGCAACAGAGTGGTTTAAGTTATAATGGATTAGAACCAAATCACAAATGCAAAAAGAATGAACGAAGACTTAAAAGAACAAAAGAGAGGAAACTAACATGCAGGGAAAGAAAAGAAATACAACAACAAAATGGGACTCCACTTTAGAATTTAAGTAGGAGAATAGTTGGGCTCATCCAGCTGGATGTGCTCAACTTCAAGTTAGAAGTCCTCCAAGAATGGTTTCAATCTTTGGCCATTGACCTTGAAACAATCATCGTTCTTTGGATTGATGAGCTCAACCGCCCCGTGTGGAAAAACAGTTTTTACAATGAACGGGCCTGTCCAACGGGAGCGGAGCTTTCCTGGGAAAAGGTGGAGGCGAGAGTCATACAGCAAAACTTTCTGCCCCGGCTAAAATGATTTACGAAAAATCGTACGATCGTGGCGAGCCTTCAACCTTTCCTTATGCAACCTTGCAGAGTCATACGCATCTCGTCATATTTCCTCTAGTTCTGCAAGTTGGAGCTTACGTAACTGACCCCCCTCTTGAATATCAAAGTTCAATGAGCGTGTCGCCCAGTAAGCTTTATGTTCAATTTCAACAGGGAGGTGACAAGCTTTCCCGTAGACCAGTCTATACGGGGACATACCTAGATTCGTCTTGTAAGCAGTACGGTATGCCCACAAAGCGTCGGTCAGCTTGTATGCCCAGTCTTTTCGATTGGAACTAACTGTCTTTTCGAGAATATGCTTGATTTCTCGGTTAGCCAATTCTGCTTGCCCGTTTGACTGTGGATGATAGGCAAGAGCGATTTTATGGTGGACTCCGTATTTCTTGAGAAGTGACTCCAAGGGTCTATTGCAGAAATGTTTGCCTTGGTCACTTAGTAAAGCTTTCGGAGTTCCAAAACGAGACAAGATATGCTCTCTGAGAAAGGACATGACCGTTCTGTGGTCATTTCGTCTCGTTGGTATCGCTTCTACCCATTTTGACACATACTCTACAGCAAGGAGTATGTATTCACAGTTATTAGACTTGGGAAATGGGCCCATAAAATCTATGCCCCAACAATCAAATATCTCAATTGTGATGATAGGGGTTAAAGGCATAGAATTCCTTTTAGAAATAGTTCCAAGCTTTTGACAGCGTTGGCATGTCTTGCAAAAGGAATATGCATCTTTGAAAACTGTGGGCCAGTAAAAACCGCTTTGTAGAACTTTTTGTGCGGTCTTCTGTGACGCGAAGTGGCCACCGCATGCCTCAGAATGACATGATGCTAGAATTACGGTTATATCCTCATTGGGAACGCAACGCCTGATAACCTGATCAGCACAGTACTTGAAAAGGTATGGGTCATCAAAGAAAAAATGACGCACGAACGAGAGGAACCGTTTTCTGTCTTGGTTTGACCAATGAGTCGGTGTTTCACCCGTGACAAGGTAGTTCACAATATCAGCATACCAAGGCAGACTACTTACTGCCAGTAGCTGTTCGTCTGGGAACTCATCCTTAATGGATTGGGATTCAGTATTGTCGACAAAAGTCAACCGGGATAAATGATCCGCAACCACATTCTCTACTCCTTTCTTGTCTTTGATTGTTAGATCAAACTCTTGGAGTAAGAGTATCCAACGAATGAGCCGTTGTTTAGCGTCTTTCTTCGACAGCAGATACTTGAGGGCCGAATGATCTGTAAAACAGACGATTGGTGACCCTATCAAATAAGACCTAAACTTATCCAAGGCGAATACTACAGCCAGCAGCTCCTTTTCAGTAGTTATATAGTTCATTTGAGCTTCATTCAAAGTTCGGCTGGCATAGTATATCACATATGGCTTATTGTCCTTTCTCTGGCATAGGACTGCGCCAATGGCGTAATCACTAGCATCGCACATTAATTCGAAAGGCAAACTCCAGTCGGGTGCCTGTATTATAGGTGCGGAGGTGAGGAGCTTTTTTAGATCCTCAAAGGACTTTTGGCAACTCTCCGACCACTCAAATGGTGCATCCTTGACAAGAAGTTGACAAAGAGGTCGAGAGATTGCACTGAAGTTCTGGATAAATCGACGATAAAATCCCGCATGCCCCAAGAACGAACGGATATCTCTCACTGTACGGGGGACAGGTAGATTTGAGATTATGTCGATTTTAGCCTTATCCACTTGGATTCCTTCATCGGATATTATGTGGCCGAGGACTATTCCCTTGGTCACCATAAAGTGACACTTTTCCCAATTCAAAACTAGGTGTTTGTCCTCACAGCGCATTAAAACCTGCTCGAGATTGCTGAGGCAATCTTCAAAGCTATGGCCAAACACTGAAAAATCATCCATGAAGACTTCAAGGATGTTTTCGACCATGTCACTAAATATGCTTAGCATGCACCGCTGAAAGGTAGCCGGTGCATTACATAAGCCAAACGGCATTCTACGGTAGGCAAATGTACCAAATGGACAAGTGAATGTGGTTTTCTCCTGATCTTCAGGAGCAATTTCAATTTGGTTGTATCCACTATATCCATCCAAGAAGCAGTAATACTTGTGACCTGCCACACGTTCGAGCATTTGATCCATGAATGGCAAAGGAAAATGGTCCTTTCGGGTCACAGTATTCAACTTCCTGTAGTCAATACACATCCTCCATCCCGTAGGAACACGTGTTGGTACTAATTCACCATCTTTGTTCGGGATGACCGTTATGCCTGCTTTCTTTGGAACCACTTGGGTTGGACTAACCCAAGGACTATCAGATATCGGATAAATCATCCCAACATCAAGTAGTTTAAGCACTTCCTTTTTAACCACTTCTTGCATGTTGGGATTCAGACGCCTTTGCATTTGCCTTGAGGGTTTAGCGTCTTCCTCCAGATATATCTTATGCGTGCATATGGATGGGCTTATGCCTTTGAGGTCAGCAATTGTCCATCCCATAGCATCCTTATGCTTGGTTAGCATTTTCACTAGCTTACCTTCCTGTTCATGAGTTAAAGCAGATGAAATGATCACAGGGTAGGTTTTTCCAGTCCCTAGGAATGCATATTTTAGCTCTTTGGGTAGCTCCTTTAACTCTAACTCCGGAAACTGAAAACTAGAAGGCATTGCCAACTTAGTTTTAGGAGGCAATTGTTCATATGGCATTACCCACATGCATTCTGCTCTATCCTCCTCTATTGTATCCATCATAAGACACGTCTGGTTCAGATCAGCATCCAATGGAGTTGACTCTGCAGGCTGATAGATATCACCAAATTGAGTCATCACAACTTCCTAAGGATCCTTGTAGTCGACCAAATCAACTTCATCTTCAATTACCGTGTCTATATAATGAATTTATTCCTCATCATCGTATTCTTCAGGTCGGGGATTAGAAAAAATTTTGACATTCAATGTCATGTTCCCGAATACGATAGTCATGATACCACTTCTAATCTTGATCGTGGCATCAATAGTGTTGAGGAATGGACGTCCAAAGATAACCGGGATATGTGCACCAGGATTAGACACAGGTTCGGTGTCCAATATCACAAAATCAACCGGAAAGACAAAAGAGTCTATTTGGACAAGGACGTCCTCTAACACCCCTCTAGGGTATTTCACAGATCTGTCTGCCAATTGCAAAGAGACTCGGGTGGGTTTGAGTTCACCCAACCCTAGCTGTTTATAGACTGAATATGGCAGCAGGTTCACGCTTGCTCCTAAATCGAGGAGTGTGTTATCTATCCTTTGATTCCCAATTCTACATAAGACAGTAGGTGTACCGGGATCTTTGAGTTTTGGAGGCAACTCATTTTGAATGATTGCACTTGCTTGGCATGCGACATAAGCATGTTTCTTCACGCTTTGCCTCCTCTTGACCGTGCATAGATCTTTGAGATACTTCGCATAGGCCGGTACTTGCTTGATAGCATCTAGGAGTGGAAGGTTAATTTTAACTTGTTTAAAAAATTCCAGAAACTCCTGATTCTTCGTCTCATTCTTGGGTTTCTTCAACCGTTGAGGATAAGGTGCAGGAAAAGGGCATTTTGGTGGTTCATCCTTCACAGACTCCTTCTCAGGCCTTCGCTCAACTTCTTCTTCTACTCTAGGAGCTTCAATGTTTGCCTTTATTGGTTCGTCATTAGTAGACGGCTCCTCCTCTCGAGTAGATGGTTGCTCAAGCTCATTGTCCACCACTTCCTCCTCTTTGTACACTTTGGGTGTAGATAGAGACATGCTTTTATCTATGATTCTTCCACTTCTCAATGTAGTCACAGCTTTAGCATGTTCTTGATTGTTAGGACCATTGTTATATCCTTTGGGGTTCGGAAGTGGTTGGGCAAGGAATGTTCCTCCTGAACCCTCTTGCCGTGCATCTATCCTATCTAACGTGGCAGACATTCTACTCATCATCTGTATGAGTTGCTGTGTTAGATTGGCATTAGCAAGTGGCTCTTCTTCTTGTACCTTCTTGTGCGGTGGCATATAGGTATTGGTTTGTTGTGCATTGGAGGGTTGAGCTTGGTTGTAGTTATTGGTTCTATTTTGATTGTATTGATGGGACGGTCTAATGTTTTGCCCTTGATATTGATTGTTGTTGTAGGGCTACTGTTGATATTGATTTTGGGTCCCAGCATTATTTCTCCAATCAAAACCGGGGTGATTCCATCTATTGTTACTTTGAAAGTTATTGTTGGAATTCCCCGCCCCTCGAAAACCTTGCATGGCATTCATGTCCATAGGGGCTTGCTCTTGAAAATACGGCACATTGGGACAATATTGAGTTGTATGTCCCAACATATTGCATGTGCCGCACGGTTCCTCAGGCATGACTTGCCTAGAGCTCTCTCCTTTCATGCTTAACTCCTCTACTTTCTTTGCCAGTTCTGAATATTTCGTCATGAGGTGATCTTCACTGGTTAGTTGGTATAGGCTTTTCTCCTCTACACAGGATATCTGTGAGCGTGAGACATTGTCAGAATTTGACCATTCATGAGCGTATTCAGCTAACCATTCAAAATGGGCTTCAGCCTCTTCAGTGTTTTTACGCAGAAATGGTCCGGAGCTCATTGTTTCTACCAACTTCTTCGTTTCACCATTCAATCCTTGATAAAAGAAGCTGATAGTTCGCCATTTCTCAAACCCATGGTGTGGGCATGAGAGAAGAAAATCTTTGAAACGCTCCCACGCTTGTGTGAAGGTTTCATTGCTCTTTTGTTTATAGGAATTGATTTGACGCTGAAGATCTGTGGTCATGCGAGTAGGATAGAATTTCTTTAGAAACGCGGTGCTCATCGCATGATAGGTGAAAATTGAATTAGGTTTGAGGGAGTGGAGCCACGCCTTCGCTTTATCTTTCAAAGTGAAGGGGAATAACATTAGATGCGTCACCTCCCTAGGACAATTCTGCCAGAATGTTTTGCAAACATCCTCAAAATCAGTGACATGTAAGTATGCCTTCTCACTTTCCATCCCATGAAAGGTGGGAAGCAGTTGGATCATCCCATTGCGAAACTGAAATTCGCCATTATGTGGTGGGATTTGAATGCAAGAGGGCATAGGTGCGTGTTCTGGTTGCATGAGATCGCAAAGAGGACGTAGTGCCTCATCAATTGGTACCACAACATTGTCACCATTTTCACTCTGATGATCATCCATTGATTCAGTTGGAGTGGCTATCGGATTAATGGAACTATCAGAGTCAGAGCGGTAGAAAGGATTTCCAAAAATTCCTTCAATAGAATTATTGGACATGAACTAGGAGAGTCCCTAAGGTGATTGTTTACCAAAAGAACTGACTTAGATTAGACTCTAAAAGAAAAGAAAATTCAATATTTCAAGAGAAGTGTAGAACACGAAGTTCTACAATTAATAACTACCAAACTCAAAAGCAACTAAATTAAATTAACTAATGAATAACTATTTAACTAAAGTGAAATTTAAAAATGGTTTTTCTTAATAAAAGAAAGTGTTGGGATCACGCGAATTCACCATGACTCAACCATCTACCATGCAAATGCAATTAAGCTCAACGGAAGGCAACTTCTACAGTATCCCGTACTTCTCTAAAGATATAGAATCAATAGTCCTTTCATGACCGGGACTATATCATCACAATTAAGTTTGAAATACACAAAGGTGGTTTAATCCAATAGTTAAGACTCTCACCTACAATGGTGTTAGCATTAAGGGTGGTTTGCAAAATATATTGAAAGAAAATGCCTTAAGGCTTAAAGTTTAAAGACTGTTTTGACAAACTGAGCATATGGGGACAGTTTGATAACGAATCAGTAAAGCAGAAAGTCTTGGAATACTGTATTAGATGTCCTCAAGAATCAGAGACCTCGATCGATCGACGCGCATTCGATCGATCGAACTCCGTCATCTCTCGATCGATTGAATAACTTCGATCGCTCGACTACGTCTCTGTTCCGATCGATGGAACTACTTTCGATCGATCGAACACAGAGAAAAATATAGTGCATGGCAGAGGGCTGAAATCACGATTTCATCGCGATTTCCCAATCCCGAACTACTCAGACATGGTCTGGGAAGTATCAGATTTGTTTTTAATGTGAGAGTTCAATAAAGACATGTTTGGTTGCAATTTTTTCATTAAAACTATGAAACTAATGGCTTTGACCTATCTAGCATGCAATACTCAAAGATTGAAAACTAAACTGTGATTAACTCAATGCAAAATATAAACAGAACAATAATAAAGAACCTGGACGAAGAAAACTTGTATAAACTACGAAACAATCCAAGCTAACAATGTTGAATCTTAAGAAAACCTACAAAAAACAATGAAACTCTCTCCTCTCTCTATTGAAAATTGATGAAAAATAAGTGGGGCGTCCTTTGGGACGTCCAGAAAATGAATATATATAGCTATGACCTAATACTAGGGTTAAATCCCGTTTCTGCTGCGTGCGCATAAAAATCTGATAAAATGCATGTTCGATCGATCGAACAACCCTCGATCGATCTAACTTCCAGAAACTTAGATCGCTTGAACTCCATTCGATCGATCGAAACGTCGATCGCTCAAAAACTCTCGATCGCTCGAACCTTGTATTTCAGCATTGAGTTATCTTCATCAGGGCCAATCACTTCCTTTTATCAACATTCTTCAATCTTGTACACAGCAGCAATGATCTGCATAAATAATCACTAAAACAATACCACTTATCATAGTTTAATCAATTTGTGCAAAAACTGGTATTGTAATTCAAACTGCAGATAAACAGGGGAATTGTAGACTTTTCTAATGTATTTTTCTCTTTTAGCGCGGTTATATTCTACAAATACACCCGCTTGTCAGCAGTCGACTGAGATGTGTTTACAGAGGGTTCTGTTTGCATTCTGCTCACTTCAGTCGACTGAATCGGGCCTTCAGTCGACTGCCCCTCCCTGTTTGGCAGACTGACACATCTCCACTAAAATGGCCATAACTTCCTCTACAAAACTCGGATTTGCGATCCGTTTGATGTTTTGGAAACTAGATTCAAATACCTTTCCAACCATATAAAACTCAACATCTAATTATTCTTTAATTGGTTGGGGTATTGCTTTAAAGATGACCCATTTAAAATTTGTTTCCAAAACTTTAACTTTTAGCATTTGTTTGAGCCCCTAAGAGTGTGAGATCAAGATGCCTTACAATGATGGTCCTAGACTTCAACCAATGATGAAATATCTTCAAGTCTTCAAGCTTGATCCTTGTTGAGCTCCTTGTAATCTTGATCTACATCAATTAAATCTCATGCACACAAGATGTTAAAACATTGATACAAAATTAATACATGAGATTATATATGAGCATGAAAATGACTATGATAATAACAAAGAATGAATTAATATGAATCATGTAATTATCATAGCATATTTGACATCATCAAAACATAATTAAATATGCCTTAATAAACCTTAAGGCTAACAATCTCCCCCTTTTTGATGATGGCAAACAACCAATGAAGGATATGCCAAAAAAAAAACATTTGGACATTTTCATATTATCATTCATAATGGATATCAAATGTTGAAGAACATGAATGATAACTTCCCAAATACATCTCCCCAATACTTCTCATATTTCTCCCCCTTTGACATTATCAAAAAGATTTGGGGATAAAACACAAAGCTCCCCCTCACAATAGGTATAGAAATCAAAAGGCCAAAAAGATACCAAAAATAAACAAATATAACCACATGTGAGAAAATAAATACATGAAAGTGCTCCCCCTAAGCATGTGCAATGATAAAGTATACCAATAATAAAGTTGGAGAACTCAAAAACAAAGAAAAACAAACATTCAGTCGGATCAGTCGACTGAAGAACTAATTAGGGCTCAGAAATTTGAGGCTGATAGAGGCTCAGTCGACGCCTCAGTCGACGGAAGTGGGCAGGGATTAAGTTGTGCAAAAACAGTCGACGCCTCAGTGGACTTAACATGTAGAATAAAAAAAATTCAAAGCCTCACAGCTAAATCAGTCGACTGTGTCGGGGTACCAGTCGACTGCTTTGTTCAGCAGTTCATAAAAATGACAGCCCAGCAGCAAAAATTTGAATGATTCACAAAATATCATTTGGTCTAACCAATCTTAAAACTTTGTCAAATCAAACAAAAGCATATCATCATTTTTTCAAATAAGCAATATCAAAAGCATGATGATTTGAAACAAATAAGTGTATGATATGAAAAAAAAATTTAAGTATGATAATGAAAACAAATCAAAACAAAATTACCTACTAACCTACCATTACCAAATCAATACTTAACCTTTGTCCAAGCATTTCTTGGATGCTCCATTTGCCGAGGTAGTAGGAAAGGCCCTTTCCATTGTCATGAGGCAAAGATTGACAATCTCTTCACCATTTGAGTCGTCGTCCGATGATTCGCTCTCGGAACTACTATTGGTGGCCTTGATTGTTTTCTTTTTGTGTTTTTCCTCCTTGGGTGACTTCTTTCCCGATTTTTCTTTCTTTAGAAACTTTGCAAATTTTCAGGTGATCTTTGTCATTTCCTCATCCTCATCACTCTCAACATCTTTCCTCTTTTTCTTTGAGCTTGAGGATTTTAAAGCCATGTCTCCCCTTTTGGCCTCTTTCACTTCCAATTTCTTGTCTTCACTTTTGAAGACGGCCAATTCCATTTCATGAGTTATGAGAGAACCCATGAGTTGTTCCAAGGAGAGTGTTGAAAGCTCCTTTGCTTCACGAACTGCCGTGACCTTTGGTTGCCAATCCTTTGGTTAAGACCTAAGCACTTTCTCAATCATTTCTTCATTAGTATAAACTTTACCAAGGTTTTTCAAGTTATTAATAAGAATAGTAAAACGAGAAAACATATCTCCAATAGATTCATATGGCAACATTTTAAACATTTCATAAGTTTGAACAAGCAAATTGATTTTAGACTTTTTAACTTGGCTTGTTCCCTCATGAGCATTTTCAAGTTTGTCCCAAATTTCTTTTTCAGATTCGCAAGATGAAATTCTATTGTATTCATTTGGGTCTAAACCACAATATAATAAATTCATTGCCATAGCATTTATTTTTATGAGTTTCTTATCGGCATTATTATATTCATCTACCGTCTTTGGAATAGAAAAACCATTTTCAATTTTTGTAGGTAGATGAGGCCCTTTGACCACGATTTGCCATAAATCAAAATCTTGAGAAATCATATAGATTCTCATTTTATTTTTCCAATAGGCATAGTTTGAGCCATTAAAACATGGTGGTCTTAATGTCGATTGACCCTCACAATAATAAATGCAAGAAGAGTCAGTTTCCAATTTGGATCTTAACTCAAAATTTTCAAAAACTTTTGAAAATAGAAGAGCCGAGGCTCTGATACCAATTGTTGGTCCAAAAGTGGAAACCTTAGAGGGGGGGTGAATAAGGTTTTAGCGGAAATTAATATTTTAAAACAAATTACAAATTAAAACACAATCACAAGCAATTAAGTAAAGAGAGAAGGGAAGAGAAACTTACAAACCAATTTTTCAAGTGGTTCGGCAATCGCGCCCCGCGACCTACGTCCACCCCTCAAGAACACCTCTTGAGGATTCCTTAATCCGATCTACTTATGGGTGTAGACCAAACCGTTTCCCGAAGCACTTACGGGTGTGCACCAAACCGTTACAAGAGCCTATGATCTCTCCCAAAGAAGAACGCCTCTTCTTTGCACACAAGGGTTACTAACCCTCAACTTTTACAATTGATTTGATACAAATTGAACTCTCTTTGTAGAGTGGATAATACAATTGAAAGCTCACTACAATTCACTCTCTCAAAGATTATAATTGAAGGCTAGAGCAAATTGATAAAACTCACACAACTAGGGCTCAATTTTGAATGATTAAGAATCAACAAGTTGTGTGATTGAAATAGATGTTTTTCAAATGATTGATCAACATAAAATGGTGTGGGAAAACATATATTTATAGGCCAAGCAAGATTATAGCCGTTGGTGGCAAGATTGGTAATTAAAAGCCCCTTTAAAAACTAGCCGTTATGCCTTTCCAGGTTGCTTCAGTCGACTGGAACATGAAGCAGTCTACTGGTCCTTGAAGCAGTCGACTGAGATGTGTTTACAGAGGGTTCTTTTTGCATTCTGCTCACTTCAGTCGACTGAATCGGGCCTTCAGTCGACTGCCCCTCCCTGTTTGGCAGACTGACACATCTCCACTAAAATGGCCATAACTTCCTTTACAAAACTCGGATTTACGATCCGTTTGATGTTTTGGAAACTAGATTCAAATACCTTTCCAACCATATAAAACTCAACATCTAATTATTCTTTAATTGGTTGGGGCATTGCTTTAAAGATGACCCATTTAAAATTTGTTTCCAAAACATTAACTTTTAGCATTTGTTTGAGCCCCTAAGAGTGTGAGATCAAGATGCCTTACAATGATGGTCCTAGACTTCAACCAAGGATGAAATATCTTCAAGTCTTCAAGCTTGATCCTTGTTGAGCTCCTTGTAATCTTGATCTACATCAATTAAATCTCATGCACACAAGATGTTAAAACATTGATACAAAATTAATACATGAGATTATATATGAGCATGAAAATTACTATGATAATAACAAAGAATGAATTAATATGAATCATGTAATTATCATAGCATATTTGACAACATCAAAACATAATTAAATATGCCTTAATAAACCTTAAGGCTAACAGCCATGCAAGGGTATAGGGGGGCGGGGAATTCCTACAACAACTATAATTCACAAAATAATAACAGATGGAATCACCCCGGGTTCGACTGGAAAAACAACGCTGGGACCCAACACCAATTTCAACAACAACAGCCCTACAATAACAAAAATCAATATCAAGGGCAATACAATAGGCAGTCCCAGCCATTCAATCAGAGTAGAACAAACAACTACAACAACGCTCAACCCTCACATAATCAACAAGCAAATGTCTATGTGCCACCTCACAAGAAGGAGCAAGAGGAAGATCCACTCTCTAACGCCAATTTAATGCAACGGTTAATTCAGATGATGAGCAAAATGTCCGCGACATTAGAGAGGATGGATGCACGTCAAGAGGGTTCGAGTGGCACATTTCTCGCTCAACCACTTCCAAACCCCAAGGGATACAACAATGGTCCCCCTAACCATGAACAAGCTAAAGCCGTGACTACACTAAGAAGCGGCAAAGTCATAGGGCAAGACATGCCTCATTCTATTCCCGAGGAGTTAGAAAAGGAGGAAGTGGTAACTAAGAGCAAACCATCTACTCTAGTAGAGGGTTCGTCTACTAATGAAAAACCATTAGAACCAAACAAGGACGCTTCTAAAGAAGTAGAAGAAGTTGAGAGAAGGCCTGGAAAGGAGTCTGTCATTGACAAAGTGCCTAAGTGCCCTTTCCCTGTGCCGTATCCTCAAAGGCTCAAGAAACCCCAAAATGAGGCAAAGAACCAGGAGTTCTTTGAGTTGTTCAAACAAGTTAAAATCAATCTCCCACTCCTTGATGCAATCAAACAAGTGCCAGCTTATGCTAAGTACCTAAAAGACTTATGCACGGTCAAAAGGAGGCAAAGCGTAAAGAAACACGCTTATGTCGCTTGCCAAGCAAGTGCAATCATTCAAAATGAGTTACCTCCAAAGCTCAAGGACCCTGGCACCCCAACTGTACCGTGCAGAATTGGGAATCAAAGGATAGACAACGCACTCCTTGATTTAGGAGCTAGCGGAAACCTACTTCCATACTCAGTATATAAACAATTAGGGTTGGGTGAACTCAAACCCACCCCAGTTGCATTGCAATTGGCAGACAGGTCAGTCAAATATCCTAGAGGAATATTGGAAGAAGTTGTGGTGAAAATAGACACTTTTGTCTTCCCGGTAGATTTTGTGATTCTAGACACAGAACCTGTGTCTAACCCATGTTCACAAATCCCGGTAATTTTTTGGACGTCCATTCCTCAACACCATAGATGCCACAATCAAAATAAGAAGTGGTGTCATGACCATCGTATTCGGGAATATAACTTTAAATGTCAAGATATTCTCAAATCCCCGATCTGAAGAAAACGAGGATGACGAAGAGGTTAACTGCATCGAAATGGTCATTGAGGATGAGGCTGATTTTGTAGAATACAACGATCCGTTGGAGGTAATTGTATCACAATTCGAAACTACCTATCAACCTAATGATTCTACCCCATTGGATGCTGCCACTACAAGAAAAAACTGCTTTTTATGTCACTTTTAAAATTGCATTTATGTCACTTTTATTCCGAGTGACATAATTATTATTCACCCGAGCTTTTTATGTCACTTTTTAGGTTTTTATGTCACTTTTTAAAAAAAGTGACATAAATAATAAAGTATTTATGTCAGTTTTATAAAAAGTGACATAAATACTGTATTATTTATGTCACTTTTTTTAAAAAAGTGACATAAATAATACAGTATTTATGTCACTTTTTAGAAACCGACCTAATTAAAAACACGGTGGCAATTTTGTAAATAAAAAAATTAATTATTATGTCAGTTTACTAAAAAGTGACATAAATGATCAAAATAGTATAGTGTATTTTAAAAAAGCGACATAAAAAAGTTTTGCCGCTTAAAAATTCGCTCCCGCTTCCTCTCTTTACTCCTCTCTTTATTCCCAAAACCTTTCTTCTAATTTTAAGGTTTCTTATGTATCGACCTGGCCTCCATTGATATTCCCCGCGACCACATCGCATCTCACACGCCATCGCCGCTGCACTCGCCGCCGCCCCAGTACTGCTCGCACCTCACTCGATCTCCAGGTCTCTCTCTCTCTCTCTCTCTCTCTCTCTCTCGAATCGCTCTAAAGTCTCCAAAATGGTGAACTGAGAAATCACTTTGAAGCATTGATTTCTGCTTAATCTTCAACCTCTGTGTCTCTGTTTCCAGTTTGTCAGTGCTCATCATCTGAATTTCACTGTGATCTTCTCATAATTTTCAGGTTGTTGCTCAGAAATTGAGAATCGGAGATCACCGAACAGGACTCTCTTCTATTAGTAATTACTGATCCAATTTTTATATCTTACTGCCTCTTGATGTTTATTATATATATGAATACGATAACAGAGTTGTGATCTTGTTTTCTGCTTTAATTCGTAGTTATTTGATTGAATTCTTCATTTCTATTTTTAGTCTTCTGTTTTGAATTGATCAAATATGTTTTGTTTTTCCTAATCGAAATACAAACCTAAACGAATTGCTCTAACTTCTGCTTCCGTAATTCTTATAATTTCTTCTACGTAATTCTAATACTTAATGAATTTCCCTAGTTCAATGCATTTATCGACTCTAATCTCCGTTTTCAGCTTCTTTCTTTGTGCTTTTTCACCCTGCTTATCCTGGTTTAGGTGATTTCTTCCAAAACCTGTCAGAAACTAGAAAACGAAGTAAAAATATACAAAAACAGGATAAAATGGTCTAACAAATGCTCGTTAAGGCGTATAAATAGGATTTGTTCTCTCCTGATCAGAGAATGAGGCATTTCTGATTTATTTTCCGTGAATACACACTAGACCTTGATAATGATTGTGGAATAGTTGTATTATTATTTCTCTTACCTTACAACAAGAGCTGATTCTTCGCAAAATATTTCTCCATTCAAAGTAATGGAGGATACTTCTATTTTTAAACTGGGAAGCCACGTTATGTAAAATACTTGGACATCTTCATTTCTCCTCCATATAAGTCTGTTAATGACCCTTAGAGCCATGCTACCTTAGATTATTCATCAAGTCTACAGTAATAGTGAAATAAATGGAAAGTAACAGCAGCAGCAATTGCTTTGATTAGGTGACATTTAACTAGTCGTGATGAATTTGCATGTTGGCTTATTCCAACCTATTGAGATTCAAATCCATAAAAGCTACCCAAAATAAGTAGTTTCCGACAATCACAATAAGAAGTTTGGCTATGACTTCAATACTTCTGCACTGGAGTGCTGCTAGTATTATGTAAAGAAAGAAGCTGGTCTTGAAGGTTTTGTTTCTATCCACTTAACCTGCAGCTTTTGGATCTGTGCAGTTCTTCTTTGCAGTTCTAGAGTTGGGAGTGGATCTTCAAGCAATGTCGTACTTTTTTTATCTGAAATAATGGGGATGTATTTCGTATCTTCTATTCTTTTGATAAGAAAAAGCCTTGCAACTGATTATAGGTATGGTAATTGTAAAAAGCCCAGGAAATTTTACTGTTTGGTAGCATGCTGTGGCTGGCATATGCGCCCGCACAGAGCCTGTGCACTAGGCTGGCTGTTTGTAGTGCCGTGCGCGCACGCGTGTGGGCTAGAGTGGGCATGTCTTGTGACTGTGCTGGGCATTCTAGGCTGGTGCTGTGCTGTGCATGTACAACAGCACAACCACGTGCACAGCAGCCCATATGCACATCAACACTTGCACAACCTACGTGCACAGCAAAGCACAGCACACGCATAGTAGCAGCATGCGCACAACACACGTGCACAACGGCCCAATTAAGTGCACACGCGCACAGCAGCCTAAGTGCACACGTGCACGATAGCCCAAGTGAAACACACGTGCACAACAACACATGTGCACGGTAGCACACGTGCACAGTAGCTGCAGCACATCACGTGCTGGAAAGAAAAATAGACTTGTTGATGAGAGAAAAAATTGATAATTGAAGAGATTGACATGTGAATTTATGGATGTGAAATGAAGTAGATGCAAGACAATATTGTTCCTGATTGATTTAAAGCAAAATACCTCAAAAGAGAGAATTGATTAAAGGGCAGCAACCTAATTCAGAATTGGTCTACACAATCACTCACTACAAATTGGAACTGACTAGGAATGTACATAGAAGATGCTTTACAAACTGAAATGAACTACTGAATCATGTCGGACTAAATTTATGTAGCTAAATTCATGTCCTTTTGTAGACTGAAATGCATGTTAAATATTTCTTTCTGCATTTCTTCTGCTATGTACTTTTGTCACTTCAGGTTTATGGTTATGCCATGGTACTATATTAATGGTGATGAGGTCTTTAATTTGCGACTATAAGTAGGCGGTACAAACTTTGCTAATCGTTGTGCTTGTTGAATGTAGTTACAGATTGAGGCGTTCATATTTAGCAAAGGCTTGATTCCAAGTGAGAAAGCGTCTTCCTCCAGAGATTGGCTCCTCTGCACTTTTCCTCGGATATCCCGGCTCAACTTGAAGGTACGACACTCCTTTACTTCTCCCTGCCAATTGCTTCGTAAGGCCTTCCACTCAAATATGTGCTGCCGAGCAAAATTAGACTTACTTCCCTACTAGTTCAAATACAATGTGCTCGGTTTCGTAGTACACCAATTTGTGCTTTTTAAGAAAAGGAAGACTGTCTTGCTTCTTCTCAGGGCTGGTATTCTGCAGCTTAGGCTAATTTATTCTACTGGTTTGATACCGAATTAGACCTTGCCATATTTAAGAAAACTCTTTACAACATGTTCCTATGTAACGGTAGTCAAAAAACACCTACACAGTCTTAGGTAGCCATTTTTTGAGGTTTTGAGTAGTGAAACGGTAAACCGCTTAACCAAATGCCACAAAACCTTACTCGCACCTCAAACATGCCTAAATAAACTTGTGGGAACTAACGGAATGCATAAAAGAATCACGGTTCACAAAAAATGTGAAAAAATGACTCTTTAGTCACTTAGGCTTGAAATAACGTAGTTTTGGGGGTTTTGAGTAGTGAAACGGTAAACCGCTTAACCAAACGCCACAAAACTTTACTCGCACCTCAAATATGCCTAAATAAACTTGCGGGAACTAACGGAATTGATAACGGATTAACGGTTCACAAATAATGCGAAAAAAAGTGACTATTTCATTACTTAGGCTTGAAATTCCTAGTTTGTGAGGTTTTGAGTAGTGAATCGTTAAACCGCTTAACCAAATGTCACAAAACCTTGCACGCACCTCAAACATGCCTAAATAAACTTGTGGGAACTGACGGAATTGATAACGGATTAACGGTTCACAAAAAATGCGAAAAAGCGACTATTTCATTACTTAGGCTTGAAATTCCTAGTTTGTGAGGTTTTTAGTAGTGAATCGTTAAACCGCTTAACCAAACGTCACGAAACCTTAAACGGACCTCAACCATGCCTAAATAAACTTTCGGGAACTAACGGAATGGATAACGAATTAACGGTTCACAAAAAATGCGAAAAAAGCGACTATTTCATCACTTAGGCTTGAAAACGCCTTGTTTGTGAGGTTTTGAGTAGTGAATCGTTAAACCGCTTAACCAAATGTCACAAAACCTTCCATGCACCTCAAACATGCCTAAATAAACTTGCGGGAACTAACGGAATGGATAACGGATTAACGGTTCACAAAAAATGCGAAAAAAGCGACTATTTCATCACTTAGGCTTGAAAACGCCTTGTTTGTGAGGTTTTGAGTAGTGAATCGTTAAACCGCTTAACCAAACGTCACGAAACCTTGCACATACCTCAAACATGCCTAAATAAACTTGTGGAAACTAACGGAATGGATAACGGATTAACGGTTAACAAAAAATGCGAAAAAAACGACTATTTCATTACTTAGGCTTGAAAACGCCTAGTTTGTGTGGTTTTGAGTAGTGAATCGTTAAACCGCTTAACCAAACGTCACGAAACCTTGCACGCACATCAAATATGCCCAAATAAACTTGTGGGAACTAACGGAATGGATAACGGATTAATGGTTCACAAAAAATACGAAAAAGCGACTATTTCATCACTTAGGCTTGAAAACGCCTAGTTTGTGAGGTTTTGAGTAGTGAATCATTAAACCGCTTAACCAAACGTCACGAAACCTTGCACGCACCTCAAACATACCTAAATAAACTTGCAGGAACTAACGGAATGGTTAACGAATATAATCACGGCTGACAAATAATGCGTAAAAATGAGTATTACGTCATTTCAAGTCCCCGAACATAGTTTTGCTCTTTTATTATTTTATATATACAACTACTAATTAATGAAAACTTTTTCTTTTTTGTAGGTACAAATTAAAGTTTCACAATTTGATGGAAACCTAACAAGTAGTGAACCACTTTTTTTGTTGTTGGTTTAATAGTTTTCTTAGTACTTTTTGATGAATGTATTATGTAATATGTATATGTTATTATTTTAGCACATTTGACTCTGATCGATTGTATATGTTTTTTGTTCATTCCAATATATTAATTGGTTGGTATTTAGATTAATCGATGAAATTTAGTAATTGCAATAGATCATTAATTGAGTTGAATTTAATTTTGTACAGGGTGGTATTGTATATATATATGTACAGGGTGGTATATATTGTTTTAACAGGGTGGTATTTATGTCACTTTTTTTTTAAGTATTTATGTCACTTTTAAGACTTTGAGTGTTTGGTATTTATGTCACTTTTTTTACTTTTATGTCACTTTAGGTTAAAAGTGACATAAATAAAATGGTATTTATGTCACTTTTAAGTATTTATGTCACTTTTAAGACTTTGATGTAATAATTTTGTTTGGTATTTATGTCACTTTTTTACTTTTATGTCACTTTAGGTTAAAAGTGACATAAATAAAATGGTATTGATGTCACTTTTAAGTATTTATGTCACTTTTAAGCCTTTGATGTAATTTTTTTGTTTGATATTTATGTCACTTTTCTACTTTTATGTCACTTTAGGCTAAAAGTGACATAAATAAAATGGTATTTATGTCACTTTTAAGTATTTATGTCACTTTTTATTAACAAATGTGTTGGTTTTATGAAACATTTATGTCACTTTTTCGAAAACATTTATGTCACTTTTAAAATATTTATGTCGCCTCCATTTATGTCACTTTTTATTGGAAAAAAAAGTGACATAAATACCTATTTATGTCACTTTTTAAGTGACATAAAAAGCCTTTTTCCTTGGAGTGTGCCCTAAATCACGCCTGCCTCATGATGGAAACCAAGGAGGAAGATAGAGATGAATGCATGTAGGTCACACCATATGAACCCTTACCTCCAAAAACCAAGTTAACTATGCCTTCGAATTTTCAGTTTCCTGATTTGGAATTAAAGGAGCTTCCAAAGGAGCTCAAATACGCTTTTCTAGGAACTGAAAAGACTTATTCTGTTATAATCTCATCTAAGTTAAATTCCGAACAAGAGGATAAGTTGATTCACATGCTCAAACTGCATAAGGGAGCATTGGGATGGACTATTGCTGACCTCAAAGGCATAAGCCCATCTATTTGCACCCATAAGATTTATCTGGAAGAAGACGCTAAACCCTCGCGACAAATGCAGAGGCGTCTGAATCCAAATATGCAAGAAGTAGTAAAAAAAGAAGTCTTAAAACTTCTAGACATTGGGATTATATACCCTATCTCTGACAGCCCTTGGGTTAGTCCTACTCAGGTGGTGCCCAAAAAGGCTGGTATAACGGTTATCCCAAACAAAGATGGTGAACTAGTACCAACACGCATCCCCACTGGATGGCGGATGTGTATTGATTACCGCAAGTTAAATACTGTGACCCGGAAGGATCATTTCCCACTGTCATTCATGGATCAGATACTAGAACGAGTGGCGGGTCACAAGTATTATTGTTTCTTGGACGGATACAGTGGATACAACCAAATTGAAATTGCTCCTGAAGATCAGGAGAAAACAACATTCATATGTCCGTTCGGTACGTTCGCTTACCGCCGCATGCCTTTTGGCTTATGCAATGCACCTGCCACTTTCCAACGGTGTATGTTAAGCATATTCAGTGACATGGTTGAACAGACACTCGAGGTCTTTATGGACGATTTCTCGGTGTTTTGTCATAGTTTCGATAACTGCCTACAAAACCTTGAAAAAGTGTTAGCGAGATGCGAGGACAAACACTTAGTACTAAACTGGGAAAAGTGTCATTTCATGGTGACCAAAGGAATTGTCCTCGGCCACATTATCTCTGATAAAGGTATCCAAGTCGATAAAGCAAAAAATGATATGATTTCGAATTTGCCTGTCCCTCGGACAGTCCGAGACATCCGTTCTTTTCTGGGACATGCTGGGTTTTATCGACGCTTTATCCAAAATTTTAGTGCCATCTCACGACTATTGTGCCAACTCCTAGTCAAAGATGGACCTTTTGTTTGGTCGGAAAATTGTCAAATATCTTTTGATGCACTAAAAAATCACCTTACCTCCGCACCGATAATACAGGCACCCGACTGGGGTTTGCCATTCGAACTAATGTACGATGCTAGCGACTACGCCATTGGTGCAGTCCTAGGACAGAGGAAGGATGACACGCCTTATGTTATATACTATGCCAGCCAAACACTCAACGAAGCTTAAATGAACTATACAACTACTGAAAAAGAGCTACTAGCAATAGTCTTCGCTCTGGACAAATTTAGGTCTTATCTGATAGGGTCCCCAATAGTCTGTTTTACAGACCACTCGGCCCTTAAGTACCTGTTATCTAAGAAAGACGCAAAATAGAGCCTTATCCGTTGGATACTCCTACTCCAGGAATTCGATATCACTATCAAGGATAAAAAAGGAGTAGAAAATGTGGTTGCTGATCACCTATCTCGGTTAACATTCACGGACAATACTGAGCCCATACCAATCAAAGATGAATTCCCAGACGTGCAAATTATGGCAGTCTCGGGTTTACCCTGGTATGCAGACATAGTAAACTACCTGGCCGCAGGAGAAACTCCTAGACACTGGTCAAATCAAGACAGGAAGTTGTTCCTTTCGTTTGCACGCCATATCTTTTTCGATGGCCCTTATTTATTCAAGTATTGTGTTGATCAGGCCATCAGGCATTGCATCCCTAATGAGGATATAACCGTAATGCTAGCCTCATGCCACTCTGAAGCATGTGGTGGCCATTTTTCTTCCCAAAAGACCGCACAAAAAGTCTTACACAGTGGATTTTATTGGCCCACCATATTTAAGGACGCTTATTCTTTCTGCAAATCGTGCCAACGCTGTCAAAAGCTAGGTATGATTTCAAAAAGGAATTCTATGCCCTTAACCCCTATTATCACAATTGAAATATTCGATTGTTGGGGCATAGACTTTATGGGCCCGTTCCCTAAATCAAACAACTGCGAATACATACTCCTAGCTGTGGAGTACGTATCAAAATGGGTGGAAGCAATACCAACGAGACGCAATGACCACAAAACAGTCATGTCTTTTCTTAAGGAAAATATTTTATCGCGTTTCGGAACCCCAAAAGCATTATTAAGTGACCAAGGTAGGCATTTCTGCAACAGGCCTTTGGAAACACTACTCAAGAAATATGGGGTACACCATAAAATTGCTCTAGCATACCACCCAGAAACAAACGGGCAGGCGGAGTTGGCTAACTGTGAAATCAAATATATACTTAAAAAAACGGTTAGTTTCAAAAGAAAAGACTGGGCCTATAAATTGACTGATGCTCTGTGGGCGTACCGTACTGCTTATAAGACAAATCTGGGGATGTCTCCATATAGGCTAGTGTACGGTAAGGCGTGTCACCTTCCTGTGGAAATAGAACACAAAGCTTATTGGGCAACACGCTCATTAAATTTTGACATTAATGAGGGAGGACATCTCCGGAAACTCCAGTTGGCTGAACTGGAAGAAATCCGTCGAGATGCATACGACAATGCTAAACTCCACAAGGGGAGGTTGAAGGCGCGCCGCGATCAAACAATCATTCGTAAATCTTTCGGGCCGGGGCAAAAAGTTTTATTATATGATTCACGCCTTCATCTTTTCCCAGGCAAACTCCGATCTCGGTGGACAGGACCTTTCACTGTCAAATCTGTCTTTCCACACGGGGCGGTTGAGCTATTTAACCTTAAGAATGACGGAAGTTTCAAGGTCAATGGCCAAAGGTTGAAACCATTCTTAGAGGATTTCCAACCCGAGGTCGAGCACATCCAACTGGATGAGCCCGATTATACTTCAAACTAAAACACCCAAGTGCGTTCTCCCAATGTTGTTGTACTCTTTCTTTTTCTGCATTTCGTTTTGTTTTATCTTTTTCTGTCTTTGTGAATGTGATTTCAATTCTTAATCTGCTATTTCGTGCTATCTTTCCCTTGCCGGATATCAAGATGCGGGATGACGACATTCATTCTATAGGGTCATGGGCTGATTCTGAATATCAGAATCCATCTTGGACTGCCGACGAGATAACATTCTGCTTATCTCCTTATCAAGGACCAGGGGCAGATGATGTAGTGGACCTGACCTATGGGTACATCCCTTATGATCCTGCTCTCCTCTAAATCAACCCATTCGAGCATATAGACCTTTCTGGAGAGGAAGGAGAACTTGAAGGGTATGCTGTTGGAGAAGTGGATGACGTACTGTTGGAACACTGGGAAAATGACTCAATGTGGGAGCCATGGGAAGAAGAGGACTTACAAGATGTGGTGTCCGAACGCCACAATGCTGTTTTCACATATGTGGATGACTTCATGGTCATCCATGTGGTTCCCTACATCTATGAGTATGTCAGTTACTTGCTATTCAGGCTTCAATGCCCTCTACCAGCTAGTGCATCTGGGGATATCTGGCCAATAGTGAGGTTAATTTTGGGTCACATTCCTTTCATTTTCTTTTTGTTTTGTTTTATTTATCTCTTCCTTTTTGTTTTTCTGTTGCTCTTGTTAACTTATTTTCTCCATTTCGTTTTTTGTTTCCCTTTGTCAGGAATATCACTATGAATCTACCATTCCCACCGCTATACCTTCCACATCAACTCTTTCATGGGTTTGGGCAATACATACGGTCCCCGAATACTCCGCCGCAAGAGAAAAATCCGTTGCGCAGTCATACTCCTTTATCCTTATCTCCATACGGATCACCTCTTGCCTGTGATATCAATTCCTTAAAGAGTTCAGCCTTGCTCGATGATGTCCTTACTGCTTTCCGACTATTCTGGAAAAGCGAATCATCAAGTTTAGACTCTACATTTGAAGTTCGGGCGGCGAAAGAAGCTGTGGAGGAAGATATCTTTCTGCTTGAAGAATAGTGTTTCACTCCAATTGTTTTATGTCATTTCATATCTTATTTCATAAATTGGAGTGTATTCTTGGATGAAGTGTTATTAATTTTGATTTTATTTTAGATTTCTTTTTCAATAAGGTATTAATTACCATTTCTGGGGGCAATAATATTGCACATAGATGCTATTTTGAGGATTTATTTATATGAATTTGCAATTATCTACTATGAGGATGATGTTTTTGGCTTACAGGTTCTGTCAATGCACTGTTTTATCACTATTCTGTATGTCCAAATCAATGTTGGCTAGTTGGGGGTGTGTATTTTCTCAATTCAGGGATATTGTAGGATTTCTATGTTTGATCGATCGACCGTATCTCGATCGATCGAGAGTGTCATCACCTCGAGCGCTTGAGAAGGACTCAATCGATCGAATATCCGATCGATCGAGCCTACTCGATCGATCGAAACCTGTGTTTATATGAAGCGTCGTCTATACACTTCATCAGTTCTCTCTCTCTCTCTCCCGTCCACGAGCGATTGAGCACAGAGGAGACTTGAGCTATTTTTGACCTCCCTCTTTTACACTCACGTCAATCAAGGATCCCCGGGCTCGTCAATCATCATCCTCACTCTTTTCCTCTTCTCGGCTAGAGTACCATAGGTATGACACCGAGACCTCCCTATCTTCTCTTTTCAATTCGAATTTGTTTTGGGGTGCCCCCATTGGTTTTTCAACCATTTAATGTTCGTTTTTCTTGGTATTTTGCTTATACGGGCTCTTCCCGTTGTTATTTGTTCACGTCGCAGTTTCGCTGTGTTCGATCGATCGAATAGGGTTTGAGCGATCGAAACCTGATTTTTGCGATCGATCGAACAAAACTGCAATCGATCGAACCCTAAACTCTTCGATCGATCGATCAAGCTGCGATCGATCGAACTAATTCAGTAGCAGTGTTGTTTTTGCTTTGTTTTGTGTTCCTGCTTTCATTTATTTTCCTTTTCACTTGCAGGTCGCGCATTATGAATCCCGCCACAGGCTATTTTTGGGAGAAATCTTTTGACTTGTCTATACCAGATCCGGTACCTGATCATGGGTTCCGGAATCTTTTTGATCAGGGGATATATACGCGATTCTTCAGTCACCACAAGGTGATGATTGAGAGACCTTTAGAGTCGACCTGGCTCTCCTCTCCTTGGTTCTTGGCCAGAATCAATGACATGCAGCGTTGGTACGAGATGTTGACCCAGCCCAAATAGGTCAACATTTCATGGGTACGCGAAGTTTGCGCCACGATGATCAATGATCCGGCTGCACCATATACTTACCAATCTTTCTTCCACGGCCGAGAGATGGTGATCAGTCCTGCCACACTATCTACTGCATTGGGAGTCCCCGAGGAGCTGGAGAGTGATTGTCCTCATCACGTGGGTACTCCCGAGATCCCCTCCGCCACCATAGTCCGAGAGATCACAGGCGGTGCTGTTCAGTTTTGGAATGGCTCGTCCCATATTGAGGATCAATTTTTGACTGATCAGTACCATATGCTCCACCTTGTACTCTGCAACTAGATTTTTCCGACCTCCTACCACGAGAAGTTAGCTGCTTGGTATGTGAGGGCACTCTTTTGTGTGGGGACAGGGAGACGGGTTTGCCTCTCACATTTGTATATCGAGTTCATGGTGCAGCCTACACGTTATATCTCGGCAAAGAAGAACCTGAAAGGAGCATGGGGCATCCACCGCCTGGTGATTCAGAGTGGTTTTGTCCCTCTTTCTACTGATGTCCTGCAGTCTCCCAAGAGCCAATTTCGGGGGACCGCCACTCGCCGCTCTGACGCTCAGAAGAGGAAGAGAAAAGGAAAAGGGAAAGCTAAAGTAGGAGCAAAGCGGAGACGTGGAGGGACAGAGACCGAGGATGTGGCTTCTGGGACGCCCACAGAGGCTGAGGAGCGTGATTCTGATGAGGAGGGGGATCCGGTGGAGGAGGTTGCCCGATTTGAGTTGAGACAGCGGTCTCAGGCTCCCGCCCAGGGAGAGTCTTCTTCTGCACCTCTCCCGTCTATTCATGCGTTATTATTAGCAGAGAGAGAGAGGCCCGAATTAGACTCGAGGGCAAGGTTGACCAGATGATGACTTTGCTGGAGGCGATTCTGATCCAGATTGGCGTCGATCAGTCAGTCCATGCAGCAGCTGCACCGCACCCTACTGGTCCTTCTTCAGCTCCTCCGGTTGATCCTTCCGCACCATCTACATCAGCAGCACCATCTATTTCTGATCCTCCTACCGATCCATCCACATCGGCGACACCACCTGCTATGGAGATACCACTTCCACCTCCTCCTGTCATGGTTGACACACCCTTATCCTCTCTAGACACCACGGTTGCGAGTGATCCGGTTACGGCTATTGCCGAGGGTGGTGGTGGGGATGCTCCTGATGTGTACATTGAGAAATTATCAGATGTCACTGATGATAGGTAGTTTCTCCGGGATCTGTATTTTTGGTTATTTGGTTATTTTGTTTTTTTGTGCAGCATGGTGGTGGTTGGTTGGATAGTTTGGATTTTTGTATCTATGATGGATTTTAGTATGTCTGATTTTCACTGTTCTGTACATTCACTTTACTATATTTCCAATGAGTAGTTTTATTTTATGCTTGGATCTGATGCTTTATATTTCCTATATTTTTTATCTTTGCTGCTTGGAGCGTGTATGTTTTCTGTACAGGTTGTTACTATTACGATTCTTCCAATGATATTTCAGGTGATATCTCTCTATCTATTTTTGAAAATCACCTACTGAGGACATTGCGATTTTTAGTTGGGGGTGGGATATAGATAGATAATCACCTGTGCATATTTTCTACGTAGCAATCTGGATCACTCGATCTACTGGCAAACATCATACAATCTCCAGTATTATTAAAGTATTATTAAAATTTCGTTTTCAAAACAAATTTAAAATACAAAAATTTAAAAAATTTCAAACTATCAACCAAGTCTTTGAATTAAATGGATAGAATAATTTTGAATTTTCACTTCTATTTAGCTGTTGTCAAGCAACGACACAATCATTTTATTCTCATCCTTTTATGAATTAAGTTCATGTGTTTTTCTAAGTTCTCTAGGATGAATGCATATGTTGACCATTCCTGTATCCAAATTAGTTGCACTTATTAATAGCTATGCAGAAAACTTTAAATAAGAGTTAATAAGGCTATTATACTTTAAGAAATTAGTAGTGGAAACTAGTTACCCTTAGTGAGCTATTGAATCCAATCTTCAAGTCTGAGGGAATTATCACATCAAGTTCGAATTGTTTTCATTGAAAATACCGATTAAATTCGTTGACTAGTCTCTATTTTTTTCATTTTGGCTGCTTATTAGAGGAGAACGTTCAAGATTTATCAATTAAACTCAATGAACATTTAAATGTTAAAATTAAGAAGTTGAGAAAATGATTTAAGCCATCGTTATTTACTCCTTCCCTTTCCATATACCTTTATCAACACTTTAAATATGTGTTGTTCTTAACCTCACTCCTAGTAAATACTTCCAAGATTCTAAATCCCTAATTTTATACTTTGGCCTCAATGAACCCCATTGTACATCCAAGGTGATTAAATTGTTGAAGTATATTATGAGGAGGGAATAGTTGTGGGAGGGGCTACATAAAAGAGAAAAGGAAGAAGAAGGAGTAGCTCTCCAGGTTAATAAAAAAAAATTGAATGATAAAATGAAATGAATGATGATATGAATGGAGAAGATGGTTGGAATAAAGTGAAGAACTTACTGAATACAGCCACATGCTGAAAATGTGTAATTTCTTACCTCTCTAATCTCTACCCTACTAAATAAAAAACCGAAAAGTCAAAGCCATAATGATTCTCTATAACTTAGTTTAAACATGAAAGTGTAAGTTGAGTTATCCACGGTATTTCACTCCTCTAGTAAGTAGTATTCCTTTCATGAGACTATACACTCTAAAATGTTCGTCTTTTATAGAGTCGAGTATGAAAGCATTAGTATCCGAAAAATCACTCCTATCAAAGCTTTTATACCGTGTGCGACTATTATTCACCAAGTTTCTGTGAGATGTTCATTTGTGAGTGTAATAACCATGTGAGGATTGAGTTGAAACTACGAGTTCTGAGAGTATGATAGTTTAAACAACTCTAAATAAAGTTGATGTATAGTTGTTAATTTCACATACACACGGATACATGGATGTGATGCGTATGCCATTTTTATCTTGGTGACATGAGGAACATATGCATTTCTTTCATGGTTTGAATGAGGATGATGTGTTTTGTAGATCTAAATCAATAGTTGAATAAAAGGGGAATGTTTAAAAGTTATTCAATATCTTTCTAGAGCTTAAAATCAGAGAATTTTGTGGGTATATTCACTGCAAACCCTCATGAGACAACACTCGTCCACTAGGGGAAACCTAGGTGTTTAATGGCTTGTTGCATTAGTTAAATGCAACCGCGATTCCTGCAAAAGTGAGTTAGGTAGTTTTTTTCTTGTTTTAGTCTAGTTTACCTTAGTTTAATTTATTTTATTAGTCATTACAGTTATAGTGTAGCTTGTTTTTATTTTCGCTCTGTTGCTAGGGACTAGCAACTCGCTAGTTGGGGGTTGTGACAAGCGGGGGTATTTGCAAAATACAACTGCGCTAAAAGAAGAAAAAGTATGAATTTAGTTTACAATTCCTCCATTTATCTGCAATTTGAATTACAATCCTAGTTTATGCACATATTGATTAAACTATGATAAGTTGTGTGTTTTAGCTGTAATTTATGCACACTGCAGTTGCTGTGTGAAGAATTGAAAGATAACGATGAAGGGAAATGCTGAGTTCTAAAGAAGACATGTCAAAGTTGAAATACGGAGTTCGATCGATTGAAGATCGTTCGATCGATCGAAGTTTTGATCGATCGAGAAAAGTTCAAGCGATCGTAGTCCCCAAGAGTTCAATCGATCGAGAATTGTTCGATCGATCGAACATGCCTTTTATCAGATTTTTACGCAAACGCAGCAGAATGCATGTTTAACCCTAGGCATTAGGTTTTACTATAAAAACTCGTATTGTGTACGTCCATAGGGATGCCCACTTTATATTTTATCAGTTTTTACATAGAGAGAGAGTTTTCTACTTTGATTCTTGTAGGTTTTGATGATTGGATATTGAATTGAGTGGAAGTTTGAAGTTCATTAACAACTTGTTCGTTCCAGGTTTTGTTATATTAGTTTTGTTTACATTCTGTTAGTAGCTTACATAGTTTAAATTTGAATAGATCATAGTTTTACTTGTTGGTAGTGGATAAACCATAGTTTTCATAGTTTACATGCTTAAATCTCCACCAAACACTTCTTTAATGAATCTTTACTTTAAAAACAACACTGTGACACTTCAGACGATGTCTGAGTAGTTCCCGAGTTGGGAGATCACGATGAAACCGTGTTCTCAGGCCTCTGCCATGTAGCAGATTAATTTCTGTGTTCGATCGATCGAAGTGGTTCGATCGATCGGACCAGAGTTATTGTCGAGCGATCGAAGTCAGTTCGATCGATCGAGGGATGAAGAAGTTCGATCGATCGAAGGCGCATCGATCGATCGAACTCTCTGATTCTTGAGGACATTTTATACAGTATTCCTAGACTTTCTGTTTTAATGGATTGTTATCAAATTGTCCCAAAACGCTCAGTTTGTCAAAACAGTCTATGAACTTTAAGCCTTAAGGCATTTTCCTTCAATATATTTTGCAAACCACCCTGAATGCTAATACCATTGTAGGTGAGAGTCTAAACTATTGTTTTAAACCGCCTTTTTGTATTTCAAACGTAAATGTGATGATATAGTCCCGGTCATGAAAGGACTATGGATTCTTTATCTTAAGAGGAATACGGAATACTGTAGAGAGTGAGCTTCACTGAGCTTCAATGTTATTGCATGGTAGATGGCTAGGTTGCGGTGGAATTGTGTAATCCCAACATTCCTTTTTAATTAAGAAAAACATTTTAAATCACTGCTTTAGTTAATTAGTTAGTAATTAGTTAATCTAGTTTAATTGCTTCAGTTTTAGTAATTGTTAAACTGTGGAACTTTGTGTTCTACATCTGTTAAATAAAAGTTTTGATTTTCATTTTCCTTTTGAGAATAATCTAAGTAATTAGTTTAACACCTTCCCTGTGGGATCGACCTGGACTTAATCCAGTTTACTACTTGAACGATTACCTACACTTGGGTATAGCACACAAGCGCACACAAAAAAATCGTCGTGTCACTCAGTAATGTTAGCAGCAACAATAGGTTCACGCTCTTTCAAAGAACTAACAATAGCCTTGAAGGAAGCAAAATCTTGAGTAGTAGCCTTCATAAATAACACATCATTAACAGTCTTAGGGTCTTCAACATAAGTAGGTATCAAAGGATTAAAATCAGTTGAAGAAGAGGTAGCATTGAGTGCACTAGTAGAGGAAGTTGCATTGAATTTTGGTAGTCCCTGTTATCTTGAGGATTTTCTAAGAGCTTCCATGGACTCAAGCACTTTCTAGAGAGAAGGAAGAGCTTCTCTCTCTAGGAATTTGGTACATGTCATTTTAAATGATTGTATGTAATATTGGAAGGAAAATCCAACAAATTCTTCTTGTTCTATATGCGGTACTTTTAGGTACAAAACTGAAGAAAGTCATCACCCTAAAATGGATACAACAAGTTCAAGAACCAAAAAAATCAAAAGGTTCAAAGATCCCTACAAATGTATTACGTCACTTCCCATTAAAACCAAGGCTTCAGAGACTCTTCACGCCATCAAAGACAACATTAGATATGACTTGGCATGAGAGAGAGTGTTACAACAATGGGATTCTAAGGTATCCTGCTGATTCTCTGGCTTGGAAGCACATAGACACGCAATACCCAGATTTCTCATTAGATTCTCGCAATGTCATACTTGGATTGGCATCCAATGGTTTTAATCCATTTAAAACTATGAGTATCAATCATAGTATGTGGCCTGTTATTGTGATGCCATATAACTTTCTGTTGGGGAAAAATCGGAATCCCCCACTATTAGGAGTAACACTTCCTAACCTTTGTTAAGTGTAAATTAAATAGAAACTAATATCCAAGCCACAATACCAATAGTAATTTCTTTTCACCACAATCAAGCACAAACAATATAATAAAATGGCACCAAAGCAGTAATTAAATGACACCAAGATTTATGTGAAAAACCCTCCAATGAAGAGGGAAAAAACCACAGGGCAACTCTGAGTAATTCCACTATGTTAAACAAGGAATACAAATGTTCTCTCAAGTTTTTGCCCCAAATCTTGAGGTATCTAAATCAACTAGAGAGTCAGTACAAGGGCTTACCTCTTAGGTTTTACAAACCCAAAGGAATACACCAAAATAGAATAAAAGTAAGAGTTACTTCAAAATCTTCAAGATTTTGGTACACAAACAAACCCTTAATCAACCTTGCAAAGCTGCTCCCTCAAACTCTCAATCTCCTTCGGCACCTGCATAGTCTCCGAATGGGAACCCCTATATGCAGAACATAATATGGAATCAAAGGCTCAAAGCCTTTAGTCACTTATTGGGCCAATAAAAGACTTAACCAACATGGGCCCACTTTTAAGTCTACTAAGACTTAAGTAACAAAAAAAGAAAGTCAAAGCCCATTAATGCTTAGATCTCATATGTATGGACATTATACATACGATATACCCAACAAATCTCATCCTCCATACATATTAGAGGAGGGAACACCCAAACCTTGACACCCACTTTGAGTCTATTCCGGCTAGAGCTTTGCAAAGCTTAAGCTTCTCTCTTGTAACATCCTTAGTCATCATGTCAGACGGATTCTTCTTTATATGAATTTTCTTCAATATCATGTCCTGTTTTTCCATCACCTCATGAATCCAGTGGTAAGGAACATCAATATGTTTTGTGCGGGAATGGTATGTGGCATTCGTGCTCAAGTCCATAGTACTTTGACTATCGCAATGAACCATATACTCATCTTGCTTCAAATCCAACTCTTGGAGAAACCATTTCATTCATAAAAGCTCTTCCCTGCTTCTATTGCAGTGATATACTCAGCTTTAGTGGTAAACAAGGCAACACATTCTTGTAGCTTGGACTACCATGAGACAACTCCCCCTGCAAAAATAAATAAGAAACCCGAATTAGACTTTCAGTCATCAATGTCCCCTGCCATATCTGAATTTGTAAACCCTTCGAAGACTGGTTTTGAACCCCCAAAACATAAACACAAACTTGAAGTTCCCTTCAAGTACCAAAGAATCCATTTGACTGCTTCCTAATGCTCTCTTCCATGATTGGAAAGAAATCTGATCACAACACCCACTGCATGAGCAATATCTGGCCGTGTGCAGACCATCGCATACATAAGACTCCCTACTATCGAGGAGTAAAGAATAACTTCCATTTCTTTTCTTCCTTCTTGGGTAGAAGGACACAAGCTTTTACTTAACTTAAAGTGACTCATAAGAGGAGTGCTAACTGGCTTAGCATCTCTCATATTGAACTTTTCAAGCACTCGTTCAATGCATTTTTCCTATGACAACCATATCTTCTTGGCTTTCCTGTCATGGACAATCTTCATACCCAAAATCTGTCGTGTCAGGCCTAAGTCGTTCATATCAAAGGACTTGAATAACTATCCTTTTAGCTTGCAAATCATATTAACATCTTGTTTAATAACAAGCATATCATCAACATAAGGTAAAAAGCATAGTAAAGTTACCATCAGGGAATTTCTGCACATAAACACACTGATCTGTAGCTGTTCTCTTATACCTATGACCCACCATAAAAATTTCCTGTACCACTGTCTCAGAGCTTGCTTAAGGCCATAAAGTCTTTTATTTAACTTGCAGACTAAGTGCCCTTTCCCCTTAAATTCAAATCCCTCTGGTTGTACCATGTAAATCTCTTTCTCAAAATCTCCATGAAGGAAGGCAATCTTCAAATCTAGCTGCTCAATCTCAAGATCCATGCTAGCTACTAAACCTAAAGCCACTTGAATAGAACTCATCTTCACCAAGAGTGAGAAAATCTCATCAAAGTCAACACCATGCTTTTACCCGAAACCCTTGACAACTAAACGAGCCTTGTACTTTAGTAGCTTGTCACCATCCTTCTTCAACTTGAACACCCATTTGTTTCTTAACGCTTTTCTGCCCTTAAGAAGATCAACCAACTCATAAGTGTTGTTCTTATGCATGGAATTTATCTCATCTTCCATAGCCTATAGCCAACTGCCTCTGTCTCTGTGCATCTGAACTTCCTAAAAACTCTCTGGCTCCCCTTCATCTATAAGTAAATATACTCAGAACTAGAATACCTAACTAATGGCATGTACTCTCTAGCTCTCGTGTTGATCTTCTAACTTGAGATATTATAATCTCTGGTGAAAGGTGTTGTTCTCCCTACTCAACACCCTCTATATCGGGCACATCATTATAATCCTCGAATTCTGGAACATCTCTAATTGGCTCATCCTATACTTTCTCCCCCATATGTGGCACCATGTGATGTAGAAGGAACTGGTGTGAGATCTGGACCACTACTTGCTTTAGGCTAAGCAGGTTTCTCAATACCTGTAAAAGTCTGATGCTCGTAAAAAATCACATCTCTGCTTCTGATCACCTTTTTATTTTCTGGATCCCACAACTTGTACCCAACTCTGCATCTCTATAGCCAACAAAGATACATGGAGTACCTTTATCATCAAGCTTAGATCATTGCTCCTTAAAAACATATGCAAATGCCTTGCACCCAAACACCCTCAAATAAGAGTATGAAATATCACCACCAGTCTATACCTTATTTGGAATCTCAAAATCTAAAGGAGCTGAAGGAGACCTGTTAATCAAGTACCAAGCTGTGTGAACTGCTTCACGCCAGAATGACTTAGGGAGTTTAGCTATTCGTAACATGCATCTGTGCAGTTCATCCTCTCAACCACACCATTGTGTTGTGGGGTATGTGGAACTGTCCTCTTATGACGTATACCGTGACCTACACAATAGGCTTCAAACTCTTTTAAAGTGTATGTCACAACCCATCCCGCTACAAGAGAAAATAGGACACGTGGCACACCACCAAGGCTTATCCAATTCCATTAAAGTAAATAGTAGCAGAAAACATAAGTACAAACCATGAATTTAGAGTTATAAAAAGTTTGGCGCATTTGAAAACACCTAAACAACACCCTATTTGAAAACAAGCAACCAGTTGACTGATCATAGGTTCGATCGATTGGAAATGCAAGATACAGAGAGCTCAAAAACTTAGCAGATTATCCAGTGAACTTTGTTGGGGACCCAGTCCACTGTGGTGCAAATTTCTCAATCGACTAGAACCTTCCCGTCGAATAAACCCATATTTTCCATTTCTAAAATAATATCCAGTCGACTGTGGTCTCCCACCCAGTCGACTGTTTCTTTCACAAAACAAAAACTATATTTCCAACCAATAATCCAGTCGATTGTGTCAAGGACCCAACCAACTATTTTTCACTATTCCGAGGCAGTGGCTAAATCAAACAGGCCTCCAGTTGACTGGTTTACCTCAGACGAAATTCTTTTAAGGGGGATAGACAGTAATAACCTGAGATATTAAACAATGATTTAATAACAGATTTTAGAACTCCAATGAAAATTTAGAATTTTTCAGAATCTATTTGGATTTTTATTCATAGGGGTATTTTAGTAATTTTTACCTAAGATGTAAGTCTTGACAAGAAAATTCAAAAATGAGATTTTTGGACTAAAAGGAGCATATGCTTAAATGATTCATTTCTAGGGTTTTAACTTTTGTCATAACTGGTACAGTTATTGAGATATATCAGTATGTGTGTGTGGTACCTTGTGCTTTGAGGGTTGTACCAAGACACTTACTATATAAGAATGTTGTTAGGAGATATTTTGTTTTTTTCATCTCTCTCTTTCTCTCTCCTCATTTCATCTTCTCCAAGAGAGATATACCATCTTTGGGTTTTCAAGCTTTTCTTCAAGCTTTGACCTTGGGTATCATCTACTTTTATTTACTTCTACCTTTGCCCCTTCGGAGTTAAACATTTCTAGCGATGAGGAGCACGTGGAGATGCATTTATTTTGTAAAAGCCCCAAATTATTTTCTAGAAAGAATTTTTATAAAATTTCAAGGCAGTTTATATAACTCTCTAGTATGATGTACTATATGTTAATTAGTATGAATCTAGAATACTACGTGGTTTGGTACACCTTTAGCATGCATAAATCCAAACCCAGTTCTCTTAAAATTTTGCCTAAATGATCTAGTTGTTTATGTGCTTTACCTATGTTCTTATGCGCCTTAGGTGATTATTTGAAAGTTGAAAATATGTCTACTTGCTTTCATAGAAGCTTTGATAGCATGATTGTTAGAAGTTCATATCTTATTGCCTATGCTTTGATTTTATGAAAGATTATGAATATGCTTGTTCATCAAGCATAATATTTTTCATTTGCATTTCATAAGCATGAGATAAGCATGATTATGAAATTAGGCATGAACATGTGCAGCAACATGAAATGCATGAAGAGGATTTCGGGTGAAAGACCTCTATGTGTGCGGCTTTCGATTTAAAAAAGGGAAAGATCTCTATGTGTAGGACTTCTGGATTTTAAAGATCATCAAAAACCTCTAGGAGAGGATTTTGATTTAAAGTATAGATAATCCCGGTTGTGGGTGTGAATATGAGGATTGGATCCTTTAGGAACGCGATCTCCTGGTCTTGCAAACCATAGGAATTGTAAGCTAAAGACCCGTATGAGGTGGTTAAAGGCCCCCATAATGTGGTGGTCCATAGACCGGGTGTTGTGTTATGAGTGAGTGTTTAGAAATTCACAAAAAGGCCTATGGGCGACATTGTTTTGCTTCGACAACAAATCATTGCATTCACATATTCACGCATATAATTCATGGTATTATTGAATTGTATGACTATACAGACCGTCGTGCTCATGAACTGCTTTTAAAATCCTTTTAAGGTAAAATGGATAAGGGAAAGGCCCTATAGTGATCTACATGTAGTTGCCTTTTTAAAGACCCCATTTGTGGGGAGATTCAAGAAATCATGTAAGACATAGTTATATGTTTTAGATTTATAAGTTATGCTTTCCCATATTAGATTGTTTTCGTATGTATGTTAGACCGTACTCATTTTTAAACTAGTATTCATGGTTGCATTGGGGTGCATGTCACCCCTTTAACTTAGACTTGTTATTTGGATTTCTAAATCATGTTAGGATTCATTATATTCGTACTGACATGTAATCGTGACATAAGTCACTCGTTTCATAAGATTGCATTCATATATGTTGTTGATGGAACCACTCGCTTTCATTATTAGTTATGCTTGGATTGGGAGGGTGGCCCATAGCTTTTATTTTCCCTTTTATTGAGTTAGAATCACCAGTTTAGGAACAAAGTTGTGTGAACATATAGTTGTTCTGTAACAGAGTCTTCTGCTGCTATAATCTAGTCGACTGGATTCTGTACCTAAGAGGTTTGGACTTTCTGTATTTATAAAAACGGTCGACCGAGTTGCCCTAGATAATCGAAAATTTCATGCCCCAGTCGACTGGGACAGATGCTTTATGAACTCTCTGTTTGAAAACCAGTGAATCGGACCTTTGTCAATTGACTGGATTGGGCTGTTAAAAAATAATGCTCTTAGATCGGGCAGTTAAAAAATAATGCTCTTAGCATCTTGCAAAACCAGTCGACCAATGCCTCAATTAGTCGACTAGATCTACAGATTTTAAAATCTTCCTATTTTAAAAATGTCTAAATTTGACCGTTGAATTATCTAATCACCCTAACCCTATTTTTGGGATTTGGGGTGTTACATTAAATGTATAAATCGCTTACTTGGTTACTATATCCTCAAACAAACAACATATTTTCTATTGTCCATTTTCAAATGCTTCTCCAAGCAATACCTTAACAATGTAAAAGGCCACATCGAACATTTTACTCCATGCAAACCCAACTCTCACAAAAAACGCCCAAGCGTCATCGCTACCAAACATTTCAAGATTTAAAACGAAACTCAAAGTTCAACTCATCATTGCTGATTTCTCTCTCCCTTTACAACTCTAAGGCATAGTGTATCAGACACTTCTTTCCAAGTCTTATAATATAACATAATTTGCTTAGAGACACTAGGCAATCTCAATATAAAATCCAAAAGAACATTATCAACTATTCTATTCCTTTGAGTACCCCCAAATAACTAGTCGTCGCTTTAAAATTTCATTTCCACCTCACCACTAGAAGTTTAGGATGAAACACAAGAATTTTACCTATAAGGCTCTACTCAAGCCTTTACATCATCGACAGTATCAACAAGCCCCGTCAAACAATGACAAAGTCGACCTTTGGGGCTCAATTACTAACTCTGTAGATCACTTCACCAATCCCTTACCCAAGATGTCACACATCTTAACCAATGAACTTCAATACCCCGAATGGGTGTTCTGATATTCCTTAGAAAAGATCTCAAATCGATTCTTAGAGTCAAGTCCCTCAACCACTCCATTATCGCGAGATGCCTCATTTAGGCATTCCACCAAACAAGAATCATTATAGCATTTCCCTCAAAGTGTTCAGACTTCACAAGTCCTTCGTAGACAAGATTCTCTTTCCGAATGAAATTATCAACTTGAGACAACTCATGTCATTTATTTTTGATATCCTTCTTCAAACCTCAAATCATAATGAGTTCAAAATCCTTAGTCAAGCACCTTGTTCGACTCCAATCCACAAATTCTGTATTTATCTCACAAGGTAATACCTTAAATCATCATCATACAGATTTATCCATCTATAATATTTCTAAAATCCAACTTGATAATAGGATCCTCAAACTATTTCCTTATAATGAAGATTCCATCGAAATGAACGTCCCGGAATCTTATGTCATAATTCGCCTTAAGAATCTTCTTAGAAACCACTCGTTATCAAGCTTCCATCCGAGTCATAAAGATTTAACCCATAAGTTCTATAACATGATGTTCACGTCTTCAAAATACTTCCAACTCTTTTCAATATATCGACCGATGACTACATTCCACCTCTAAGAACCTCAAAATTATCAAACACGAAAGTCCTTAATCAAAACCGCAATCATAAGGTTGTGCTACTCAAGGTTTCAATTTCTAGAACACCTTTCTGTCTAAAAACACTTAAGACCAATAACTCATCATCAATGTTGTTACAAATTCTTAAAATATATACCTCAAAGTGATACTTGACTTTTATGTCTGTTAAACTCGAAGTAGACAACAATCAGAGACCGTAAATACACAACGACACTTACGGTAGTGCATCTCAATTTTCTATCCTCAATCAAGACTCTTAATTATCTCAAGTCATCTAACATTCTTGTAGTTGAATGTATTCTTGGAAACAACATTCCTATTCCTAAAACTAAATTACTCAACCCATAATTTGCCATATCAATTTTAAGACCTATGATCCACAATATCCTGTGATATCCTTTCAACAACTCAGTACAACTAATGATCATGTGTGTAGACACCCAATTTTAACCACACTAATAGGATTTAGGATGGATAACGTCTTGGTTGATTCAATGATGAAAAGCACCCATGGAAGGTATTGAATTCCACACAATCGAAAGATTGAACTTCGAAAACTGACTTCAAGCTTAGAAAAGCCCTTTTCTAGTATAAAATTCCGATTTTGTCAAAATCATCTCTCAAAATTCATATTCATTCAGGGTTATATGAACATGAAGTGTTCTAAATGCAGTATTCTAGGTAACCAGAGATTCATTTTAAAGAAAAACTCAAAATTGATGCACATTGAAAATAAATTTTGGAAAAGAAGTCGTTTGATTTAAAAAAGATGACAAAAATTTTGAGGACTTTCGGACTTCAATTGACCTTCAATTCTCATTTCAAATCCTCCTGGAATATTTTTATACTAAAATTTAACTTGACAACCTTTGAACAGTATGTAAACGGACAATTTCAGGCACCAAAAAGCTTTTTTACGAATATCTGGAAAAGCAATGCACGTAATTTTTGAAAGAGGACATGAAGGCAACTAGAGTACCAAGAAAAGGAAGTGGCGAGTCCCACATGGGGTGTGGCAGATCCCCCCTACGATGCCACCTATATATTGCCACCTCCATCAAGCTTTGAGTTCCAAACCCTTCCAGAGGCTTCCCACTACGAGGAAATTGCCCAAAAACTTCGTTTAGGCATTAAAATGTACGAGGAAATTGCCCAGAAACTTCGTTTAGGCATTAAAATGACCATTTTAACCCTTTTTTGATCACTAAAATCCCTCTTTTAACCCTAAAACTTAAGAGTTAAGTTTTTAAAACTCTATGTAAAGATGGCTTGCATCTCATATGAGATAATCTTGGAACATCGCTAAGCGCACCTTGAATATACTTGAAGGTACAATCACATATACTTTGAATTCAAGAGATTTTTAGAGAGAGAATAGTGAATCATGAATTGATTTTTTCTAAAATGAATCTTAAGTTAACTAGATGAGATAATTGAAGAGAGTTTTGACATCAATTTCCTCCCTTAACTTCTACCATGGATGAGTGCTCAAAGAACTTGAACTTGAAGAAGAAGTTCCTTCAAATCAACTTTGATTGCATAATTGAGAATCCTCAAAGAGGTAAACATCACAATTCATGTCTAGTTATTACTTTTATATATAGATCTATAAGGTTTGGATCTAGTTTAGTTTTTTTTCTTTGTTAGAACACTCATTCTCTTCTTCTCTTGCTCTTCACACACTCACATAGCTAGATCCAAGCCTTCCTCGATTTTGTTGATAATTCATAATTAGAGATTGATCTTAACTTTCATTTTCAATTTTGATTTCATTCTTCTATTTAGTTTAGATCCATGCATACATGCTTATATATATGTATCTACTTTGAATTCTATCATGGTTTGGAAGTATAATCTATGAGAAGGATGATTCTTATGTTCATACATTTCTTTTGATTGCTTCTATTACCTAGAATTCTTATTGAATTTCATCCCCAATAGGATATTTGTAAGTCCCTTTGATCCATAATCTAAAGTTCTTCATAGAACTTGAGGGCTAAATTGATTGGGAATCATGATAATCAAGTTGATCTATGAGTTTGATCTCTCTAATAAACTTAAACAAACATCTAAGATGTTTTTCTCACACTTTATAATGAATTAGTTAAAATTTAGCGAAACATATTGGTTTTGTTCATAGGATTTGGTCCATCAAACCCCTAGTTTTATGGATTTCAAATTTTCTAGGTAAACTTTGATGAATTAGCTTTCATTCCATCCGTTTTGAGAATCATTAGGATCCATATGCTATTTTTAGAAATTGTTGAGAAGTCGGTTGACAAATTCGAACATCATCTCTTTGTATTTGAATTTTAAAAAATATACAATAGTTACTGATGATCTGGTTTTTGGGGATAGTTCCTATCTCATGTATCTATATGTCAATGTAAAATAGTGAGCATACGATCGAGTTAAGATCATTTTCTAAGCGTTTGAAGTTGATACAACTATTATGGAATTTTGTAAGTTTAACTACAATTATGATAATGTATACAAAATGATCATATCTTGATCACTCAACAACATTTGATGAATAAAACTTGGTTTCGAAATCATCTAGGATAAATGGACAAGAGATCAAAATCCTAGATCAACTTGATTAACATGATTCATGAATTTCTATTATGTCTTGTATTCCTTTGTCAAATGATACGAAATGTCTAGAATGACAGAGTCTGGTTAAAATAGTTTTTCAGAGACCTTAGGTTCATCCAATGTCCATGGGATTATTTTTGTCATAAACTACAATGAAATAGCTTTCTTTTGACACAAAGTAGAGCTTATTATGATGTTTGTAGAATTAATTATGATTTTTACAAGAACAGTGGACATTCCTGATTCACTCTTCCCAAAACTCTTATTTCTCAAATTTTAAAAATGCTATTGAGGTCCTACTTTTTGAAAAAGTTCCCTAAGACATGTATCTAACTTTTTGTAAAAGGATTTTAACTCAGCTCAGGTTTAAGATCACTTTTGATAGGATTCGTTAGAGGTCACTAAATCAAGAAATTTGATTGATGACATCTCCTTCTTGTTTATCATGCATATCATTTGTTTGCTGGTATTTTTGCAATACTTGGGTATTCCTTGGTGTCTTAGTGCAGAGAATTGAATGCCGTGGATCCGGACTTTGATTTGTGAGCTTGCCTTGTCTACATGTGGCTTAGTGTCCATGTATCTTGTACTATCTCTATCTTTTTCTCTTAGAATTTTTCTAGGTTTACAACTTTGTTTTCAACGACACGATTCCTTTAGAATAGTCTCCGTTTATATGCTTATAGGTTAGAGATATCTTATCTAGGATTGTTGTATGATTGCATTACACGTTTCTTTTCTTTTGCTTTTATTTTGCCACTCTGCTTGAGTCATGTCAATGTAAGTCTTCTTGTTCCCTTTTGCATATCATGGAACGTTTCCTTTATTTGCATTGGTCCCGGGCGAGACTAGCCACTGTGATTATACCTCTCTCTTGTATTGCATGTGCATCCAATTGCTACTTGATTTAATCTCTTGAAATTATTTTCATTATGTGTTCCTTTTTGCCATATATATATTATCTAGTATGATTGAGGAAACAACACCTATTATGAATTAAGAATAAGGATATTTGAATCAAGGCCTACCATTCAGTAGGACGAGGAAGGGGTGCTTTAGTCCTACTCGGGCTCCTCTCCCTCTCGTACCAAGACCCCCGGACCTTGTTTCTGGTGATGAAGGGCGAGTAACCTTATTAAATTTTAGGCGAGTCAAATTTGGTTTCCTAATTCCCAATAAAAACTAGGTGGTGACTCTTTATCTCTATGATTGCGTAAGGAGTTCTAGTTCTTGAAGTGTGCTCCTTGGTTCCGTCCCAGGACACTATTAAGGAGCAACAAAACTCCCTTCCCCGTGCGCATGGTCAACAATCTGGCGACTCTACTGGGGATTTGAACATGAAACTTATGGTTTCTCGTTCTTCGAGGGTTTGACTTGAGCCATTAAATATCCTTGTTATTAATTCAATAATCATATTGTTTCTTCCTGCATTTGCACTTGCATTGTTCTTTCACTGCGACTGCTTGAGACCATTGCCTTTAGGGTGGAGGGCCCCCTTTCCTCCCTTTTTCAAGAGACTTTGGTAGCATGTAGTCACCGTTAGCCTTGTACTGAGTGCGGTATATAGAGCCCATGTGTGAACGACACGCCCTCGGGGAGGCGGTCACCCACACAGCTGAGTTTGGTAATGGACCCTTTATGAGACTAAAACCCAGCCTTTGCATATAGTTTCTATAGAACCCTTTAAATTAGGATCTCGATTATCATCTTTAATTAGGACAATGTGATGAATTATTTGCGTTTTCCTATACAGGATTATGTGGATGATGAGAACGTGTATGCGAAGGCATCATCAAACCTTGTATGGTAGATTCCTATAGGGTAGTATGGTCTTTCTCCGAACATCCACTCATTGTTTGAGGACGATTTTTGAAAATTTTGAAAATACAAGCACTTTTTTGAAAAACCCAAGTCTTTTGAAAATTCTCTTTGAAATTCACTTTCACAAAATACTTAAAAAAAAAAAAAAACTTCCTACATTTTAGAGAATTTCAATAATCCTACCTTAGTTTTCAAAAATCATGATTCCACACTTTGATGATTCAATTTCAAATTCTCCCCAGATTTTAGAAATTCAAAATTTCCTACCTCAATTTTTAAGAATCATGATTTTGCACCTCAGGCATTGATGGTTCAAAAGTGTTTTTGAAATTTACAAATCTTCCCCTTTCTCTCAAGATTTTCTTAAAAATTCAATTTTGCAAACAAGAACCATCAAGAATTTCAAAGCTAAAAATCATTGGATAATGTTTGGATTAGTAAGGTGATTAGCATACTTAAGGAATCTTATATGTTATGTGCTAATATGCTAGGTCTAAGCTAGGTTAAGGTGCATTACATTTAGATTAGATTGCATTTCATCTGCATTGCATACACTACACGAGCATTGCATATACGACTCACGAGTGCGACGTCTCTAAATATACTTTCGAAAAGAAAAGAATAATTTTCTTCAGAATTTTGAAACTTGAAGTGACTTCTTTTTAGAAAAATTTCTTTGATCTTAAAAAATGTTTTTGAAAGAGGAAAAGATTTTCAATCTTTGATTTTTTTTGTAAATCCACTTTTGTAAATATCATTTAGGACCAAAAAGTTGTACTCCCTCGTGGGTCAGAGCTCCGAACAGTCGTTTGTTCAGATTAGGGTTTGAGGAAGGAACAACCGAGTCGACTAGGGTTGAAGATATAATGCACGAAGCTGGTATGGAAGCTAGGTTGGCTGCAATGCAAAATGCGTTGGATCAGAGTAGAGAGCAGAATCGGGAACAACTTGCCACTATGATAAGAATGAATGAGTAGCTGACTAATCTGCCATCACCGCCTCTGGTGCATCATGAGGAAGAAGACTTTGGGGAGATAGTTCAACCAAAGGTTCAGCGAGATCAGGAAACCCAAGACAAGTTTGCCAAAATTGATAAACTAGAATGCGTGATCAAAAAAAGCAAAGGGGTAGATGAGTATTTATTTGACGTTGGGGGGTTATGTGACGTTCCGAAAGCCAAACTCCTGAAGAAGTTTAAGATGCCACATATTGAATTCTTCAATGGAACTAAAAATCCAAAGAGCCACCTGATGCTTTATGTAAGAACTTTGCAGCCTATGGGCATTGGACCTGACTTCTTCGCTCTGTTATTTCCAAGAGTTTTGAGTGGAGCAGCACTTTCGTGGTATCTAACGCTAGAACCAGCCATGACCAGGGATTGGGAGGCAATGGACAAAGCTTTCATGGCTCAGTATTCATACAACTAGTCATTTAATGTAATTGCAAGAGATCTAGAAACCACTAGACGAGAGTATTGGGAATTCGTCACAGGTTTCCTTACCTGTTGGAGGGCTAAAGCTGCTCAGAAGACTAACAGGTCGGCGAAAAAGGATCAAGTCCAAATGATCATAAAAAATCTACAGCCCGAGCACTTAGAGAGGCTAGAGTTCCAGTCCATTGTGAGCTTCAAATAACTATTTGATGTAGGGACTTTAGTAGAGGATGCCATCAGGGATTGAAAGATCAAGAAAGAGAACATAAACAATCGGTACAGAAAGACAGAAAGGCCGGTCTATCATCAGTCTGCTAACATCAATACGATATCTCCTCAGCCTTTTCAGAAAAAGCGTTGAAGCATAGCTAATGCAAGAGGAAATCAAAACCAGAAGCAGTTAAAAGAGAAAAGAGGATTTTTTTGATTTGGAAATGTTGCTAAGCACTGCACTTGAGAAAATGCTAGAAAAGGGGTATTTGCAAAAATTGTAACCAATGCCAAAGCCTAATCTGCTTCCACCGGATTTCAAAACTAAATTCTATTATGACTTTCATCAAAGTCGTGGACATAGCACAGATAGATGCTAGAGACTTCTCCATGAAATTGAAGACTTGATTGAAAATGGACTCATCTCCCCTCCTCTCGTTCAGCCAAATGTTCAGAAGAATTCTCTCCCTAATCATAAGGGAAATTTATCAAATGTCAACTTTGTAGATGAAGGGTCTTAGGCTTATAACCCAATGGTCTACATCACATCTTTAGACCAGCCAATCGTAGATGTTCAGCTCCTAAAAAATGCTGAATTTATATCTTGAGGAATGTGGAAGAAGAAGAGTGGGTTGAAGAAGAACTAGCTTTGAAGAAGAGATAGCCAACAAAAATCTCATAATTGAATTGTGGGATCCTATTACCATCACTGAAGACTCGATCTGGTATGAAGAAGAAAAGCCCATAGAAGCAGTCACTGAGAAAGAAAGTACTAAGACAATAGAAGAGTTGGTAGAAAGCCTTGAATTCAAAAATGATGATATCGTGGCAATGATGGGAGAAGAAGAAGATTGGTGGTATGATGATGAGGATGATTCCATTAATAATGCCATAATTCTCGATGATTTTGTTTGGAACATCACTGTTGGAACTGAAGTGCTAGCCAAAGAACTTGAGTCTATCTGGATCACCAACAAAACCAACCACTTTACTCGTTCTGGGCGTCATTTCAAACCTCATGAGTTAGAAAATCGTAGAAAAGAAACATGGAATGAAAGAGAAGTCATCAAAGAAAAAGAAACTGATAAGGGAGCCATGAGCAAAGAAGAAGATGAAATCCTACATTAGTTGAAGAAGACACAAGCCTGGATATCATTATGGGGATTGCTTATGACCTCTTACAAACACAGGCAGGCTATGCTTGACACGCTCAATCGATTGGATATTTCTGTCAATACTACTCCCAAAGATCTAGTGAACATGATCTCTTCAAAACCTCACAAGCCTGTAATCACATTCACATATTAAGATTTATCGACAGAAGGGGCACACCATAACAGGGCTCTCTACATCACTATACACTGCCTGGGGGAATAGAGTACCCGTTTACTTGGTAGATAATGGATCGGCTTTGAATATGTGTGCTCTCCAAATAGCTCTTATCTATTTCAGAACTCTTGCCATCAACATAGACTGTAAAGGCCTATGATAATGCAAAAAGGGCTATCGTGGGAATGATTGAGCTAAAAATTAAAGTTGGGCTATTGAGCAAAGAAGCTGAATTCCAAGTAATTGATATTCCAGCTAGCTTCAATCTGCTATTGGGATATCTGTGGTTATATGTAAACAATGCAGTCGCCTCCACTCTCCACCAAAAAGTCAAGTTCATATGGAAAGAGGATGTGGTGACAATCTTTGGAGACAATTGGATCAAGGAAGAAGGGACAAGCCATGGCCCTGCGCTAGAAGTCCAAACATCGGAAGAAGAAAATGAGTTGGGAGGATTTAACTTTGTGGGAATGCTAGATAAAGGAAAGAAACTATATAGGAGAGCCTGGGATAGGGTTCAACAAAAGAAATTTGGTTGAAATCGACTCAGCTATGATAACGATAAGAGACTTCATGATGCATCTATATGGGGCGAAGAAATCACTCTGTTAAAGAAAAAGAAACTGTTCATCATCAGACGCGAGTATAGAAAGATGTTTGAGAAAGGAAACCCAGTAGTCGAAGATCTACAAGAAAAAGTGGGACAGTGTTGGATCCCTGAAGTCATGCCATTGTACTTTGACCAATATGCAAATCCTAAAGTTGCTCACATGGTGCGAAAGATGAACTATTTCTCTGGAATGGGACAGGGTCATCATCAACAAGGAATAACTTAACCACCTGACTTCCATGAGCATAAAGATAAATCTAGGCTCGGCTATCGATTAACTGAAGAAGATAAGAAGAAGTTGATAAAAGGAAAAGGGCCGATGATTGTCTCTGGGCCGAGAATCATGAATGGGTACTTTGTAAAAGAAGGTGATGAATTCCCCTTCTGTGGTTTTCTTCAACCGTGGTATGATCCGACCACCAAGAGCATCAAGCCTGGATTTGAGATTTTTTTCAAACATGAGTTCTCCGACTATGAAGATCCGTTCTTGTGTGTTTCACCTGTCAAGAAAGAAAAGAATGATTGGGTTGATCCGATGATGAGTGATGATCTGAACATACTAATGGGTGAAGAACTGAACATGTTGATGGATTCCAAAGAAGCACCGGGCAATGTGAAAGAAATCAAGCTGATAGAGGGAGCTCTGAACAATTAAGTGATAGAATCAGGAGTCAACAAATCCCCTCCCCCATTCCCTCGAAAGTCTTTAAAGGCTAATATGAGCCATGATGTTGAGTCTACTTTTGGGTTTAATGTACCAAAAAATGTTAATGAATTGAACGAAGATTTTGCTTACTCTTCTATGTCTGGTGATCTTGATTTTGAATTCTTTGAGGATTTGCAAAGATTAATTGAAAATGAAAATGAATTTGCATGCAAGATTATTGAAGAAACTTTGCTAATAAACTTGGGTAATGAAGATAATCCACAAAATGATCATATGGGCACTACACTCAATTCACAAGAAAGCAATGAACTAATCAATTGATTAAAAGATTTTGAAGATGTTTTCGCTGGTCTTATGAAGATATGCCAGGCATTGATCCAAAAATTGTCAAACACCATATCCCTCTCTTTCCTAATTCAAAACCTATTAGGCAGAAATTGAGATGCATGAGACCTGAGTGGACTTTGAAAATTAAAGAAGAATTTGGAAAGCAATTGAAAGCTGGATTCCTGATGGTAACCCAATACCCTGAATGGATAGCCAATATAGTTCCCATGACAAAGAAGGATTGAAGGTTCCGAGTATGTGTTGACTTCAGAGATTTGAACAAAACCAGTCCCAAAGATGATTTCCCACTCCCACACATAGATGTCTTGGTAGATAACATGGCAGGGAATGAGTTGTTATCATTCATAGAAGGTTTCTTAGGGTACAATTAGATTTTAATGGCACCTGAAGACAGAGAAAAGACCACATTCACAACTCACTGGGGGACGTACTACTACCGAGTAATGCCATTTGGGTTAAAGAATGATAGAGCAACCTATCAACAGCTGCTACTAGTTTGTTACATGAAATGATTCATATAGAAGTGGAAGTCCATGTGGATGACATGATTTTCAAGTTCAAAGAAAGGAGTGGGCATTTAGCTACCCTAGCCAAGTTCTTTGAAAGATTGAGAAAATACAGGATGAGATTGAACGTACAAAAGTGTACTTTTGGAGTAACCACTGGGAAGCTGCTAGGATTTCTCGTTACACAGAGGAGAGTTGAAGTTGACCCCATGAAGATCAAGGCTATTATGGATATGCCGCCTCCAATGAATGAAAAGTAAGTAAGAAGATTTCTGGGACGAATCTAATTCATCAGTTTCTTCATATCTATTCTCACTATAACTTGTAATCCATTTTTGAGCTTGTCGAGAAAAGGGAAGAAATTTAAATGGGACGATCAATGTCAAGAGGCTTTCGACAAGATCAATACTGATCTATTAAACCCACCAGTTCTTTCACACTTGAAGTTAGGGAAGCCTTTACTGTTGTACTTATCTATGTCAGAGAATACTATGGGATTCATGTTAACCCAAGAAGGAGATGAAGGGCATGCAGAGAAAGCCATTTACTACTTAAGCAAGAGGATGACTGGGTACGAGCTGAAGTATTCTCCGCTAGATGACTGGGTATGAGCTGAAGTATTCTCCGCTAGAGAAGTTAGGGAAGCCTTCCCTGTTGTTTTAATCTCCCAGATGGATCCTTTGAAGTACCTCTTTGAAAAACCAACATTAACCGATAGTATTTCCCCATGGACTTTGATGCTATATGAGTTTGACTTGACATAAGCTATAAGCAAATCTGTTAAAGGAACAGTTGTCGTAGAACATTTAGTAGATCATCCGATAAGTCTGAAAAATGAAAAAGATTTCATGTTCCCAGACTAAGGATTGATGAAATTAAGAGAAGATGTGTGGAAAATGTACTTTGATGGAGTTGCAAACCAATAGGATATAGAGTAGGGATCATCCTTGTATCCCCTGAACGAGCACATACCCCGTTCGCTATTAAGCGGAAGTATACCTCCACCAACAATACTGTCGAGTACAAAGCTTGTATCTTGTGGTTATAAGCCACATTGACTTTGGATGTAAGGAAACTTGATGTATTCAGGGATTCCAATATGATCATATCCCAAGTTCGAGGAAACTGGAAAGTTAAAGAAGAAAAGTTAAAGCCTTATCATGAGTACCTTGATTCTCTACTAACCCGTTTCTTGCATATCACATTCTTCTACCTGCCTCGAGACAAAAATCAGCTAGTAGACTCCGTGGCTTCTTTAGCATCGATGATTGAGATTTTTGTGGGGATAAAGTTAACTCCGTTGATGATTGAACAGAGAGAAAAACCATCTTATGAGATTATTGGGGAATAAAAGAAGCAGAAGAACTTCTATGATACACCGACATGTAGAACTTCATTGAAAATGGGAAATATCCAGAAGGTACATCCGAGAAAAACAAGAGAGCCATAAGAAGATTCTTGGCTCAATTTATGATTTGCGACGGAAGTCTGTTAAAATTTTTTTACAATGGGTTCAACTAGATGTGTTTATATGGGAACCGTGCGAAGAAAATGATGGAGCAAATTCATGAAGGGGTGTGTGGTCCTCACATGATTGGACACATGTTAGCTAAAAAGATCATTCGACAGGGGTATTAGTGGACTACTATGGATAAAGACTGCTACAAATATGTCAGAAGATGTCACAAGTGTAAGATCCATGCCAATATGAAGCATGAGCCGCCATCACTACTATACAACATGACTACTCCTTGGCCATTCTTAGTTTACGGTATAGATGTTATTGGGGAAGTAACCTCAAAGGCGTCTAATTGGCATCAATACATCCTGGTAGCAATTGATTATTTAACGAAATGGGTAGAAGCAGAGTCCTATACAAAATTGAAGGCTAAAGATGTAGCCAAATTAATCAGAAGAAATATAATTTATCGATACGGGGTCCCTTATGAGTTGATATCTGTGGACCACGCGCGTAGGGGACGGGGAGTCCTGTCGTCTCCTTAATAGTGTCCCGGGACAGATCCAAGGAGTACACTTCAAGGGACTAGAACTCCCTTACACAATCCTAGTGACTAAGAGTTACCACCTAATTTTTATCGAGAATCAGGAAACCAAATTTGACTCGCCCAAAATTTGAATAAGGTTACTCGCCCTTCATCACCATAAACAAGGTTTGGGCGTCTTGGTATTAGTGGGGAAGGAGCCCGAGTAGGACTAAAGCACCCCTTCCTCGTCTTACCGAACGGTAGGCCTTGATTCAAACATCCTTGTTCATAATTCATAATAGGTGTTGTTTCCTCAAACATAAAAGGTAATATATACATGACAAAAGGAACATCTAATGAAAATCATTTCAAGAGATTAAATCAAGTAGCAATCGGATGCACATGCAATACAATAGAGAGGTATACTCACAGTGTCTAGTCCCGCCTGGGACCGATGCAAATAAAGGAAACGTGTCATGATATACAAGAAGGAACATGAAGATTTACATTGGATTGACTCAAGCAGAGTCGTAAAAAGCAAAAGAAAAGAAACGTGTAATGCAATCTTGCAACAATCCTAGATAAGATGTCTCTAACATATAAGCACGTAAACAGAGACTATCCTAAAGGAATTGTGTCATTGAAAACAAAGTTGTAAATCTAGAAAAATTCTAAGAGAAAGGATAGAAATAGTACATGATACATGGGCACTAAGCCACATGTAGACGAGGCCAACCCACAAATCGAAGTCCGGATCCACAGCATTCAATTCTCTGCACTAAAATACCAAGGAATACCCAAGCATTGCAAAAATGCAAGCTAGCATATGATATTCACGAAAAATAAGAAGATGTCATCAACCAAATTTCCAAATTCAACAGCCTCTAATGAATTCTATCAAAGGTGGTCTTAAACATGAGTTGGGTTAAAACCCTTTTACTAAAAGTTATATACATATCTTAGGGAACTTTTCCAAAAAGTAGGACCTCATTAGCATTTTTGAAATTTGAGAAATAGGAGTTTTGGTAACAGTGGATCAGGACTATCCACTGTTCTTATAAAAATCATAATTAATTCTACAAAAATCACATGAAGCTCTATTTGGTGTCAAAAGAAAGCTATTCTAGTTTATGGAAATATAATCCCATGGACATTTCATGAACATGAGGTCTCTGAAAAATTGTTTTAACCAGACTATGTTTGGAAATTTTGTATCATTTGACAAAAGAATGCAAGATATGATAGAAATTCATGAATCATGTTAATCAACTTGATCTAAGCTTTTAGTCTCTCATCCATTTATCCTAGATTGTTTCTAAACCAAGTATTATTCATCAATTGTTGTTGAGTGATCAAGGTATGACCATTTTGTATATATAATCATGATTGTAGTTAGACTTAGAAAATTCCAGAATAGTTGTATCAACTTTAAACGCTTAGAAAACGATCTTAAGTCAATTGTATGCTCACGATATTACATCGGCATATACATATATATATTTATGAGTTTGGAATCATCCCCAAAAAGAGGATCATCGATAACTATTCTAGATTTTCTGAAATTCAAGCACAAAGAGACTATGTTCAAATCTGTCAATCGATTTTTCAATAATTTCTAAAAATAGCATATGGGTCCTAGTGATTCTCAAAATGGATCGAATGAAAGCTAATTCATCAAAGTTTACCTAGAAAAATTGAAATTCAACAAACTATGGGTTTTGATGGACCAAATCATATGGACAAAACCAATATGTTTTGCTGAATTTTAACTAATTCATTTTAAAGTGTGAGGAAAACATCTTAGGTGATGGTTTAAGTTTATTAGGGAGATCAAACTCATGGATCAACTTGATTATATTGATTCCCAATCAATTTAGCTCTCAAGTTCTATGAAGAACTTTAGATCATGGATCAAAGGGACTTACAAATATTCTATTGGAAATGAAATTCAATAGGAATTCTAGGTAATAGGAACAATCACGAGCAAGGTATGAACATAGGAATCATCCTTCTCATAGATCATACTTCTAAACCATCATAGAATTCAAAGTAGATACAAATATATAATCATGTATGCATGGATCTAAACTAAAATAGAAGAATGAAATCAAAATTGAAAATCAAAGTGAAAATCAATCTCTAATTATGAATTATCAACAAAATCAAAGAAGACTTGGATCTAGCTATGTGAGTGTGTAAAGAACAAGAGAAGAAGAAGAGTGTTATAGTAAGGAAAACAAAGCTAAACTAGATCCAAGTCTTATAGATCAATATAAAATAAGAATTAGAGATGAATTATGATGTTTACCTCTTGGAGGATTCTCAATTATGCAATCAAAGTTGATTTGAAGGTTCTTCTTCTTCAAGTGTTCTTCAAGGTCTTCAAGCACTCATCCATGGTGGAAGTTAAGGAAGCCAATTGATGTCAAAACTCTCTTTAATTATCTTATCTAGTTATCTTAAGATTCATTTGAGAAGAAATCAATTCATGATTCACGATTCTCTCTTTAAAAATCTCTTGAATTCAAAGTGTATGTGATTGTACCTTTAAGTATATTCAAGGTGTATTCAATATTGTTCAAGATATTCCAAGATGATCTTATATGAGATGCATGAAATCTCTATATAGAGTTTTGAAATCTTAACTCTTAAGTTTCAGGGTTAAAAGATGGATTTTAGAGATCAGAAAAGCTTGAGAAGCCTCTAGAAGGGTTTGGAACTCAAAAAGCTTGATAGAGGGTGCAACATATAGGTAGCGGCTTAGGGAGTCTCGCCGCCCCATAAGTGAGACCTGCCACTTCCTTTTCTTGTTCCCCTGGTTGCCCTTATGTCCTATCTTAAATATTACGTGCACTACTTTTCCAGATTTTCGTAAAAATTATTTTTGATGTTCGAAATTGTCCGTTTACGTACCATTGGAAAATTGTCGAGTTGAATTTAAGTATAAAAATATTCCAAGAGGATTTGAAATCAGAATTGAAGGTTAATTGAACTCCAGAAATCCTCCGGAACTTTCGTCGTCTTTTTGAAATCAAACAAATTCTTTTTTAAAGTTGCTTTCCAATGTGCATCAATTTCGAATTTTTCTTTAAAATTGAATCTCTGGATACCTACAATACTGTGTTTAGAACACTTCATATTCATATAACCCTGAGTAAATATGGATTCTGAGAGATGATTTTGATAAAAGCAGTGATTTATGCATGGAAAAGGGGCTTTTCTGAGCTTGAAGTCACTCTTTGTAGTTCGATCTTTTTGATTATGTGGAATCCAGTACCTTCCACGAGGTACTTTTCATCATTGAATCCTCTAAGATGTTGTCCACCCTAAATCCTATTAGTGTGGTCAAAATTCGGTGTCTACAGTATGCCCCTCTTTGGCAGAGCTTGTTGTGAACAATGTAAACTACAGGTGAGTGAGAAGGCTAGAAGGCACCCAATAACCATACTGAGAGGTTTTAGGAAAAACAAAAGTCAGCAAAAATCAAGAAATTTAAAATTTGAGAAAATAAAGAAATTATGAAAGCAAGAATGCAATGCAATGCAATGCAGAGTATATGCTTCTAAATTGAAGTTGTTGCTGGTCATGCTCCGCTGCAGCTGCCTACGTATCCTTTTCAGGAATCAGACCAGGGCGTAGTTCAAGTGCGTGAGAAGACAGAGAACACACAAACAACAATACAGATGAAATGCTCCTATCCTAGGATGCCAATGCAGTATGAAAACATGAATGTACATGTGCTGGAGAAATCGTCCTCAAAAAGTTCTAGATGGAGAATCTAATGAAAAAAATGCAACGTCTCTCTCTCTTTCTCTCTCACAGATGACAAAATATTTTATGAAGCTTTGATGATCTTTATATGAAGCAGAGGGTGTCTATATTCTTTGGATAATCTGCTTAGATTGTGTGATTATCTTTTACGATAAGCAGAATCTGAGACTAAAGGATTCATCTTTCACGATAAGCAGAGGCTGAGACTGAAGGATTTTCTTTGATGATTTTTTCTATGATTCTTAAATGCAGAGGTCGTCTTCTTTTTACGACTTCAAATGTTGAGGGAGTCTCTCAATGACGACTTTCAAAAGTAGAGGGTGTATCGTTATAATAACATTCAGAAGTGGAGGGCGTCTACAAACGACAACTTTCAAATGTAGAAAGTGTATCCATATGATGGTTTTCAAATGTTGAGGGTGTCTCCAAAGGACAACTTTCAAAGGTAGAGGGCGTCTCCAAACGACAACTTTAAAGGTAGAGAGCGTCTCCTAAGGATGACTTTCTGAAGTAGAGGACATCTCTTTACGACGGTTTTCAAAGGTAGAGGGCATCTCTATATGATGACTTCGTATAGGGCGTCTCCTTATGACAACTTTTCTAAAGTAGAGTGCATCTCGTTACGATGGATTTCAAAGGTAGAGGGCTTCTCCAGATGATGACTTTCAAAGGTAGGGGGCATCTCCTTACGATGACTTTCTGAGAGGGCATCTCCAAACGACGACTTTCAAAGGTAGAGGGCATCTCCATACGATGACTTTCTAAAGTAGAGGGCATTTCCTTATGATGACTTTCTAAAGTAGAGGGCGTCTTCTTACGATGACTTTGTGAAGTAGAGGGCATCTCCTTACGATGACTTTTTGATGTAGAAGGCGTCTCCTTACGATGACTTTGTGAAGTAGAGGGCATCTCCTTACGATGACTTTGTCAAGTAGATGGCATATCCATACGATGACTTTCTGATGTAGAGGACATCTCCATACGACGACTTTCTGAAGTAGAGTGCATCTCCTTACGATGACTTTGTGAAGTAGAGGGCATCTCCATAGAACGACTTTCTGAAGTAGAGGGTGTCTCCATATGACGACTTTCTGAAGTAGAGGGAGTCTCCATACGACGACTTTCTGTAGATGCTTCTGCTAGCTCAATCGTTCCAACATTCCTTCTTATTAAAGGTACAACAGATGCTAAACAAAATGTTCACATATTATGATCCATCTCTGATGGTTGACAAGTGCCAATTTCTGGCAAAACAACTGATTAGCGGATACCCATTCTGATCCATGGATATTGAAATATGCCCACTTTCTTGAGGTAATTCTTGGATGATAGTTCTTTGCTGGGGAGATTTATAGAATTCTAAGATGCGAGAACATAACAAACCTTCGGACAAAGCATGTTCTGAGTATATTCTGATGTAAGAGAGACAAGGGCTCATATTTTGGTAGCTCTGCTGACTCAAGATTTGTGACTCATGTCGGTGCTTTGACCAGCTCATGCACATTGGGTTCATTCTGACCTTTTCTTAATATCTTGACCCCGGTTTGAAGATCATGTCTTTTGATACGCCCTTCTGAATCAATTATGTTTCTCATCAACCACTCGACACTTCATCTTGACTAGGATTAATTCATGTAATAATAGTGTTTCGAATTGCTACTTGTATCTACCTTTGGATTCTCTTAGAGTTTTACAATTCATTATAAATGACTCTGGACCCAAATGCTCGAGATCATGATTGACTAGACGACAACAAACTAGACCACGACAAAGATTGACAGATGACACGACTAAATAGTTGTGCGCTCTTGTGCAACACCCAAGTGTAGGTGATCGTGCAAGTAATACTGGATAAGTCCAGGTCGATCCCATAGGGAAGGAAAAGGAAGAATATATACTAAGTTATAACCTAAAGAAAAGAAAATAAAAATGAATAATTGGAGGTGTACTAACAAATCCTAAATAATAAACTAAAGCATAAAGAAACATAACTAATTAAACAGATAAACTAAAGGTGTTGAAAACACGTGAATCCACATTGATCCTAACCATCTACTGTTCATACTCATTAACGTTCTATGGAGTTCATTCCTCTTCAGCATTCCGTATTTTTCTAAAGATAAAGAATCAATAGCCCTTTCATGACCGGGACTACATAATCACAAGTGATTTAAAATACTTGGAAGACGGTTTAAAACAATGGTTATTACTTGCACTCTAAATGGTGTTAGCATTCAAAGTGGTTTTCAAAAGTCATTGAAGAATATAGCCTTAAGGCTTTAAGTTCTAAAAACTGTTGTGACAAACTGAGCTTATTGGGACAATTTGATGACAGATTTCTAAAACGGAAAGTCATGGAATACTTAAAAGAATCATCTCAGGATTTAACATGTTCGATCGATCGAAGCGCTCTCGATCGATCGGACAGCCTCATCCTTCAATCGATCAAAAGGTGTTCGATCGCTTAACAGTGGCTCTGGTTCGATCGATCGAAATACCTTCGATCGATCGAGCCCAAAGTTTCTAAATATTGCATGGAAAAGGTTGGGAATCAATGTTTCAACACATATTCCCAACGTCTAAACTACGGAAACATGATTAAACTAATACAGAAAGAGTAAAACCAAACAATCATAACAACTAGAGTCATAAACAATAAAATAAAGAAAAGAGAAAGTAAAACCTGGAACAAATATGAAAATAACTTGAAACAAACTTGAAATCTTCAATAACATTTAGTATAGCAATGGAAAAGAGGAATAAAAACAAGAATCTAACCTAATCTACACCTAATCTAACCCTAAAACTACCCTAAACTACTGTTTTCTGCGTTCTGGAGCGTCATCCCTTCGTCTGGCGTCAAAACGACTTATATATAGGGTTCCTGCAGAGTTTACGCAACTTTTGGGTGAATATAAAGTTCAATCGATCAAGCTTAGTTCGATCGATCGAAGGTTCGATCGATTGAACTCTCCTCAATCGCTTGAACTTCTCTGATTTTGACAGCTCTGCGCACCGATGGTAGAATGGCCATAACCTTTCACTCGGACCTCGGATTGACCTTCCGTTTGCGGCCACACGACCGTAACTCAAAGGTCTACATTTCATATCTCTGGGAAATGCTTCCAAATCTGAAGTCTTCATTGTCAAAATTGGCGTTTTCTCAGCTACTTCTGTTGTTCTCTCCACCAGAATCACTTTTCTGTAGCTGTACTTCATTGATTTACATCCTAATACCTATAAAACAATGCAAAAACATATATTTTAGCATTAACACAATAAAAAGAAAATTATTATTAGAATGCACCTAAATGGAAGGACTTTGGGGATAAAAGTATGCATAAAAGACCATATAATACGCTATGAATATGCACTTTTCACCTTGAATCACACCCCCCAACTAGCTCGTTGCTAGTCCCTAGCAATGAAGCGAACTACAGCAATGCTTATTCAAACTATAGGAATTGAAAACAAAAGAAAGTAAAAAACCTAAATCACTTTCGCAGGAATCGCGATTGCATTTAGCGTATGCAACAAGCCTTTAAACCCCTAGGTTCCCCCTAGTGGACGAGTGTTGTCTCGTGAGGGTTTGCAGTGAATTTACCCACAAAATTTATGTTTCTGGTAATGGTTCTCATTTAAATGTTTTCAAGAAATTTTTCCTCTCATTTAGCAATGTGATTAAGCTCAACAATCTCATGAAACTCTCTAGTATGTCATAGCCATGCAACACACACATTACAGTTAATCTACTATCAAAATCATTAGAAAATTCCATACATGTTAATCTTCAAGTGCGTGTGTGAATGGACAACCCAAAATACAAAACTTTAATTTCAAAGATCGCATAACCTAAGATTCTATCAAGACGTTCATTTTGACTCAACTCTCACCAGGATTACACTCTCAAGATGAAGTCACTCTGAATTAGGTGTAATAATTGTCAATCATGATATGGAAGCTACAAAGAGTAAATGTGAATGGAATCTAATGCTTCTCATATCTAAATTGAAAAACGGAAATTTTATAGTGAACAAAGTCTCATGAAAGGATACTTTTCACTAGAAGAGCGAGATACCGTGGAGAACTCTCTAATTACCTTAACTTCAAATCCAATTTACTTAAAATCATCAGGACTTTGAAAAAGAGGTGTTAAGTGAAAGAAGAAAGAACTCGTGATATTCAATTGGGTCAAAGGATGTGATTGGAATGTCTATTACAACTTTTTAAACTTTCCCACATCTCCAATCGATCTCTTCTTCTTCTTCTCTTTTTTTTATTTTTTATTTTTTTTTATTTTTTATCCTTTCCCACACACTTCTTTTTGTTATTATTTTTTTTCTTTTCTTTTTTTTTTCTTTTGTAACAACCATTGGCATTTTTTTCTTTTATTTATTTATTTTTCATGCTTTTCTTTTTCTTCGCCAACTCTCCCTTATTCACACTAGCACTTTCTTGTCAAGAAAACACATCCCAATCACTCCTAGATAAAGAAAAGAAACTCAAACTCGTAATATGGGGTTAGGTATGAACTTTAGGATTATGAAGACAAGGCGAATATGGTAAGGCTCAAGATGTGAATAAAGGAATTTTATGGAGGTAGACCAAAGCTGTATTATACATGTATGGTCAAAAGATGGCCTAAATCATCTTCTAAGTTAATAGGATTATTCATTTTAGTAAATTCAAGAGCTCTAAATTTGGTAAATCCGGAACGTTCTCTTCTAGTGATCAGTCAAAATGAAGAAGGAAAATGAGACTTTCAACGAAAGAATACGCTTTTTAAAAAGTAAGAGTAATTTTATAAAACCCTCAAAAACAAAAGAATGGCTCAAAAGCTCACTTGGGTTATTAGTCTCCACTACAGTCTCTCAAGACACCTAAGCTATGCTTACTAATCCATTTTAGCTAAGTACAAGGTTGTCACAATGTGCTCAAAGTTGTTTGAAAATTAAAAGGCATAAAATATACTATAACTAAGATAGTAAACAAACTACCATTGTGTATCACATAATAATAACATATAGAATATAACACTAATGCATCATAACTAACTACATTAACTAAGAGAGAAATACAAGAACCATTTTATTATCTTTAAAAATAAAATTAAAAATTTTAAAATTTTTGACAATTTTAATTTACTGAGTCATGTTGCTAAGCAGGTATATTGACATTAAAGCACCACAAAAAGATATGAGGCATGCAATGGCTCACTCCCCCCAACTAAAACTAAACATTGTCCCCAATGCTCTAAACTAAGCACATGGACATGTAAAGTAAAGCGAGAGAAGGAAGGATGCTATCTCGAGGCATTAATATCCAATTTTTTTTTTATTTTCTTTTATTTCTTTGTTAAGTTACCTGCAAAATCATTAGTAGCAACAAGGAAAAATACAAAATATGATACAACTACTCAGTAAATAAATTCGATTAATCAAGATTTTTATCATAAAGTGATAACCGAAATTTTTGAGGATCTTTCCAATGAAATAATTTAACAGTGAAAAGAATGTAGGGATCCTCGTAAAAATGCAACTCCCCCCAACTAATGTCAGGCTCAAGGTCAGAGGAGATGATGCAAAACCTATGGCCTCTAAATTTGTTCTGGACAATTTTAAGAGATATACCACACATTTTAGGAATTATGTTCAAATAATGATCTTTGGTGTTGGTATTTCTTATAATAGCCTCTATTTTTTTTTTATCAAAAACAGGCGGAGGCCATGGTTCAATCAAAGGGGCAGGGTCTAAGTAATGTTCTAATGAAGCTTTCTTACCCTTCTCTTGTCTTAGAACATAATCTATAGATATATGAGCATAGGAATTTAATTTCTGTTCTATGCACATGGTTTTGGACTGGACTTGGATGAAGCTATCTATTTGGGCCTCAATATCATCATTACTCAAGAAGGTCAAGCAGTCTAGAAGATTACTAGCTTCTTGTTGAAGTTTAAGATCATCTAACGTGGGCCTAATATTTTCCAAGTCCTCTCTCACAGAATTTTCAAATTTAAAATTTGGTGAAGTACATGTGCTAGAATCCTTATCATCCTCTTCTACAACACATTCTTTTTGTTCAAGAGTGGGGTACACATGATTTTCAAGCTCGGGATGAGAGCTTTGATTGATAGCGAGGATAGGTGATGGGCAACTTAGTGGCACCACCTCTTCGGCCGAAAGAGGTGAGGGTTCATGAATATCACATGAATCTAAATTGGATTTAGATTTTTCAATTATGTCCTCCCTAGGGTCACTATCAAAGGTAGGTGTAGAGTCAACAAGTAACTCCTCCTTTCCTTGTTGCGTGCAATCACATAAACTGTCATTATCTTTTAAATCCTCATTCTCATCCTTGTAACTCTCCTCACTATATATATCATCTATTGAGGTTCTTTGGATAAAGAGATTGTGCAATTTTATGAAGGTAGTGAAGGAGTTGATGTATGGGGTTGCATATTGAGGAGAAGATGATTCTACAACTTCATGCTTAATGGTTTGGTTTTGGAGTTCTTGTTGGGTTATGACTTTCTTGAGTGAGTTGTTAACCTCATTCGGTATAAACCCATCATAGTCCTCTATTTCCATTCTATTGTTAGTGTCGTGAAATTCGGGTTGTAATGTTGAAGGATTGGTATAGGCTTCTAAAGGTTGGCTAGCATATGCATATCTAGTTTCTAATTTATCAAGTGCACTATCTAGCCTTTTCATTTCACTAAGTAGCAATGTTAACATACCATTATCCTCAACTTGGTTATTCTCCTCGTTATTACCATATAAAGTTTCATCCCAATTTTGTTGATAATAGTCCCCTTCCCATTGAGTTTGTGGACAAGACTTGCCAAAGGGAAAGTCTTGGTACGTTTGGTAATCGTGGGAACTATTACTATATCCTATATTATTATTTTGGTTATAGCCCCATTGCGGTTGATAGAACTTTCCATGTGGAGGTTCTTGATATGTTGGATAATATGGGGGACTACCACTATTGTTTTCCCATTGTGGTGGTTGGTAGCACTCAGGTTGATAATCTGGGTCATATGTGGGTGCTTGCCAACTCGGGGGATAGTTTTCATTCCCTAAAGTGTACCTATTCATGATGTTTGTGTTGTATGGAGGGTAATATGCATAAGACATGTTTATCCAAAATTTTTAAATAATAAAATTTTCATTTATTTACTTGTGAGAAAAAATCCAACAATTTTTATTTGTATTATATATTTATTTATTAAAAATATATGTATATATATACATATTTTTTTAAGAAAAAGAAGAAAAAAAATGGAGATAACTTAGTAAAATCCTAACCTAGTTGCCTTCCCCAGCAACGGCGCCAAAAACATAACTAATTAAACAGATAAACTAAAGGTGTTGGAAACACGTGAATCCACATTGATCCTAACCATCTACCATGCATACTCATTAACGTTCTATGGAGTTCATTCCTCTTCAGCATTCCGTATTTTTCTAAAGATAAAGAATCAATAGCCCTTTCATTACTGGGACTACATCTTCGCAAGTGATTTAAAATACTTGGAAGACGGTTTAAAACAATGGTTATTACTTGCACTCTAAATGGTGTTAAGCATTCAAAGTGGTTTTCAAAAGTCATTGAAGAATATAGCCTTAAGGCTTTAAGTTCTAAAAACTGTTGTGACAAACTGAGCTTATTGGGACAATTTGATGACAGATTTCTAAAACGGAAAGTCATGGAATACTTAAAAGAATCATCTTAGGATTTAACATGTTCGATCGATCGAAGCGCTCTCGATCGATCGGACAACCTCATCCTTCAATCGATCGAAAGGTGTTCGATCGCTTGACAGTGGCTCTGGTTCGATCAATCGAAATACCTTCAATCGATCGAGCCCAAAGTTTCTAAAGATTGCATGGCAAAGGTTGGGAATCAATGTTTCAACACATATTCCCAACGTCTAAACTACGGAAACATGATTAAACTAATTCAGAAAGAGTAAAACCAAACAATCATAACAACTAGAGTCATAAACAATAAAATAAAGAAAAGAGAAAGTAAAACCTGGAACAAATCTGAAAATAACTTGAAACAAACTTGAAATCTTCAATAACATTTAGTATAGCAATGGAAAAGAGGAATAAAAACAAGAATCTAACCTAATCTACACCTAATCTAACCCTAAAACTACCCTAAACTACTGTTTTCTGCGTTCTGGAGCATCATCCCTTCGTCTGGCGTCAAAACGACTTATATATAGGGTTCCTGCAGAGTTTACGCAACTTTTGGGTGAATATAAAGTTTAATCGATCAAGCTTAGTTCGATCGATCGAAGGTTCGATCGATTGAACTCTCCTCAATCGCTTGAACTTCTCTGATTTTGACAGCTCTGTGCACCGATGGTAGAATGGCCATAACCATTCACTCGGACCTCGGATTGACCTACCGTTTGCGGCCACGCGACCGTAACTCAAAGATCTACATTTCATACCTTTGGGAAAATCTTCCAAATCTGAAGTCTTCATTGTCAAAATTGGTATTTTCTCAGCTGCTTCTGTTGTTCTCTCCACCAGAATCACTTTTCTTTAGCTTTACTTCATTGATTTACATCCTAATACCTATAAAATAATACAAAAACATATATTTTATCATTAACACAATAAAAACAACATTGTTATTAGAATGCACCTAAATGTAGGGACTTTGGGGATAAAAGTATGCATAAAAGACCATATAATACGCTATGAATATGCACTTTTCTCCTTGAATAAACAGACATTGACATAGGAAGACGAAATTCTTAAAATAGAAGTTTGGAGGAAAAAAACTCAATTTTCACTAACTTAATGCGCGTTTGTCATGTTGACATATCTCTTTGCTTTTTCATGTGCACTCCTCATCTTAGTGCGATAATACTCAGTTAGTAAAGTAATGCTTTGAAAATACCCCATATGGATCTCAATCAATTCTTTGCTTTCTATGATATGTGCTTTAAATTAGTGCCTTAGCTTATAGAATAATAGACAATTCATTTCAAATGTTTTCAAAGATATACTTGACGTCTCAGAATTCACTTATAATGTGAAATGGGTTCAGGCGAACGATGTTTGCCCCTAGTTGACGGGGATAAATAAAAGCTTGGGCAAACGCAGTTTGCCCCAAGGGTGGTAATGATACCTTTGAGGTTCTGGGAAAACTGAAAGTTTGCCCCTAGTTTGCAAGGTTCAGGGACCGAGGGCCAGGAAAGCTCGCCTACTTATCCCTAAGTGTGAGTCAGGTTCAAAGTAGTTCGGCCATATCTTGAAAGAAAGTATTTGAGATGTGGCTGAGATTTTAATGCAGTGACTGAACCGAGTAGGTTGCCTACGTATCCCCAAGTGGGAATCAGGTTAAGTGTAGTTCGTCAAAGGCTAGAGGTTTTGAAAGAGCAAGGATTCAAGAATTGGGAAACTTTTAAAGCCATGTCATCAGACATATTTTTTGAAGCAGGTCACTTGTGGTAGCGTTGAAAGAAACTAAACTACCTCTCCTTTTTTTTCTTTTCTTTTCTTTATTTTCTTCTTTCTTTTTCTTTGTCTCTGATGGTTGATTCTTTTCACCTTTTCACTAGCCAACCAATTTTACATTTCTCATCATACATCATACATGTTTTCGGAGCAAGATTAGCCCTTTTGATCTTTGGGCTTACTTAAAGAAATTACAAAGCTTTGGGATAATTCATGTTCCTGATTTATCGATCTTCTTCATTCTCCTTTCTCTTCTTTTCTTCCTTTTCATTTCTCTCCAAAGTTTTGACTGGCTAGGATCAGGTTCTTGAAAACAACATGGAAAATTTTCTTTTTTTTCATGCTCTAACTTTTGCCTAGGCACCCTTGTAGGTTTTCAACCTAGCGAGCTTCTTTTTTCTTTTTTCTTTTCTTTTTTTGAGGGAAGTGGTTTAGTTGAAATGTTTGGCTACCATCAAGGACAAAGTGTACATGGCTTGCCGTTTAGATAGGTTTGAATGACTCATTTTTTTGGGCTTAAGATTTTAAAATGGGAAGATCAGGGAATTAAGCTAGTCTCGAGTTACTATCAAGCATATCTTTTTAAGATTTAAGCAAAAGCATCTCAAGATTCTTAAAGTAAGACTAATCAATTCTTAGCTTTCTTCAATATTAGCGAAAAATCAACTTTAATCCTTTCAGGATTCTTTTCAATGCAGAAATTTATCAGCAATGCATTTTTCACAATAATCAAAGAAATGACACTTTCAGCTTAGAGATTATTTATTCATGACTAGGTGCATTTAATCAAGCAAATCAAGATTTTAATCCATTTCTTCAAAAGAGAAAGATTGCAGTACTCAACATAGACTCAAACACAACTTGATAATAGATAGACTCGACAACAAGACTCAAAACTGACTCGACTAGACTCGATCGGATCTCAAGTGGAGCATCACTGTGATTCGCTTGTTGCTCTTAAGCATCCATTTGGCTTCAACAAGCAGTTGCTTCCATACACCCTCATTCAATCACTTAGTTCTAAGCTTCAAGATTTCTTTAATGCCTCTTCTAATGTCTCTACTGAATCCGGCTCTGCCTTTCAATCATCTTTTGGATCTCTAGAAAATACTCAACTGATAACTGGATGGAGACTAGAATCTATGGAAAAGGTGCCGCAATCCGCTCATGCCATGCAGTGGTGAAAGCAGTAATCGATGAAGATCGCAGAATTGAATCTCTCATATCCCCGATGGCATCCTTAGAAGTGTCTTGTCTACAGCCATACTGCTTGGCTACTCGATATGGGATGGAAAAAGTGGTAGCATGTAAACCAAGAAGCCATATCCTGCTTTGTCCTGGAAATCTAATAGTAATTGAACAATAATCCCATCGGGCATAGACCCAACAGATGTCCTTGATGGTGAGACCACTTAGCCAAATGAACCAAACCTCAGAATTGCTGAAAAATCTTCGTACCTGCCTCCAATCCCAAGAAGGGATCATGTAAAGACTGCGATGATATACCAATAAACTGAGTCACTCAAGAATCCAAGTTTGCAGCATTAAAGGGGCACCAGAAAGGAGTACTGTCCCATTAGCATGTGTCTGATCTAAACCCATTATAGTTTCTGCTATGACCAACATCATAGGGTTTCATCGAGAATGAAGTCTACAAGCAACTAGTATGAGGGCATGAGATGAAGAAGAAAACAGGAAGTGCGAAATCATAGCCAATGTCAAGGCATCCCATCCAGATATGGAATGATCAAAATGTACTCCCATGGTAGCACAATACCGAGCAAATAAATGGGGAAAATCAATCTCCTAATCAGAAATCATAGAATTGGCAACAGAAGGAGAACAACTGAGGAGTGATGATAGGTCCTTTACATATCCGGCCTAAATGGTGGAAAGGATCAAATCGGAGTAAGGGCTGAAATCGAGAATGGCACTAAATTCCTCAAATAGTGGTGAGATCTCTGCATGTCGAAACCGAAATACATGGAATTCCAGATCCCAACATCGAATGGTGGCACGTATGATATCTTCTTCACATTTCACATTTCTCAGCTGAAAGATTGTCCTAAGGCTAAAATATCTGAAATGTAGATGATCAATACCGGTGACCTCATCCATCCATGAAAAGAGAGCTTGAGAATCAAGAGGAGCCATCTGTCTGCAACGTAATTCAGGGAGTTCAATCCTTAGATCCCTATCTTCTATTCTGATTTGTTTAGGGATTTTCAAATAATCAGGTATCTTCATTGCAAAAAAATTTTCAAAGAATGATATTTACAAAAGTGGATGAAAAATCAAAGATGGAAAATCTTTTTTTTTTTTCAAAAACATTTTCTAAAATTAAAGAAATCTTTTTCAAAATTCTGAGGAAAACAAATATTTTCGAAAGTATATTAGAGACGTCGCACTCGTGAGTCGTATATGCAATGCTCGTGTAGTGTATGCAATACAGATGAAATGCAATCTAACATTAATGCAATGCTCCTTAATCTAGCTTAGACCTAGCATATCAGCACATAAACACAAAAGATTCCTTCAGTATGCTAATCACCTTACTAATCCATTCATTATCCAAGGATTTTTAGCTTTGAAGTTCATGATGGATCAGGTTTACATAATTTAATTTTTCATTAAAAAATCATGAAAGAGGGGGAGATTTGTAATTTTCGAAAGCACTTTTGAACCAATGCCTGAGGTATGAAATCATGATTCTTTTAAAATCAAGGTAGGAAATTTGAATTTCTAAAATCTGAGAGGAGAATTTGAAATTGAATCGTCAAAGTGTGAAAACATGATTTTTTGAAAACCAAGGCAGGAAATTTCGAAATTCTCTAAAATATAGGGAGAAATTTCTTTGGAAGTATTTTGTGAATGTGAATTTCAAAGAGAATTTTCAAAAGGGATATTCTCAAAATTTTCAAAAGACTCAGATTTTTCAAAGAAGTGCTAGCATTTTAAAAATTTTTAAAAATTGTCCTCGAATAATGATTAGATGTTCGTATAAAGACCATACTACTGTAGATGAATCTACCATACAAGGTTTGATGGTGCCTTTGCATACACGTCCTCATCATCCACATAATCCCTTATGGGCAAACGTAAATAATTCATCACATCCTGCTAATCAAAGATGATAATCAAGATCCTAATTGAAGGGTTCTATAGAAACTATATGCAAAGCCCGGGTTTTAGTCTCATAAAGGGTCCATTAGCAAGCCAAGGGCTCTATATACCGCACACGGTACAAGGCTAACAGTCACTACATGCTACTAATGTCTCTTTACAAATGGTGGAAAGGGGGCCCTCCACCCACAAGGCAATGGTCTCAAGCAGTCGTGGTGAAAGAAAAATGCAAGTGCAAATGCATGCAGAAACAACACGATTATCGAATTAATAACAAGGATATTTATTGGCTCAAGTCAAACCATCGAAGAACAAGAAACCGTAAATTTCAAGGTCTATTCCCCAGCAGAGTAGCCAGATTGTGGACCACACGTGCATGGGGCGGGGAGTCTTGTCATATTCTTGACAATGTCCCAGGACGGATCCAAAGAGTACACTTCAAGGGACTAGAACTCCCTCACATGATCCTAGAGACAAAGATTTGACACCTAATTTTTATCAGGAATTAGGAAACCAAATTTGACTCGCTCAAAATTTGAATTAGGTTACTTACCCTTCATCACCAGAAACAAGGTTCGAGGGTCTTGGTACGAGAGGGGAAGGAGCTCGAGTAGTACTAAAGCACCCCCTCCTCGCCCTACCGAATGGTAGGCCTTGATTCAAATATCCTTGTACTTAATTCATAATAGGTTTTGTTTCTCAAACATACTAAGTAATATATACATGACAAAAAGAACTTCTAATGAAAATCATTTCAAGAGATTAAATCAAGTAGCAATCGGATGCACATGTAATACAAGAGAGAGGTATACTCATAGTGGCTAGTCCCGCCGGGGACCGGTGAAAATAAAGAAAACGTGTTATGATATGTAAGAAGGAACAAGAAGACTTACATTGGGTTGACTCAAGTGGAGTCGTAAAAAGCAAAAGAAAGGAAACGTGTAATGCAGCTATGCAACAATCCTAGATAATATGTTTCTAACATATAAGCACATAAACGGAGATTATCCTAAAGGAATTGTGTCATTGAAAACAAAGTTGTAAACCTTGAAAAATTCAAAGAGAAAAGATAGAGATAGTACATGATACATGGGCACTATGCCACGTGTAGACGAGGCAAACCCACAAATCGAAGTCCGAATCCACGGCATTTAATTATCTACAATAAGACACCAAGGAATACCCAATCATTGCAAAAATCCAAGCAAACAAATGAAATGCAAGAAAAATAAGAAGATGTCATCAATCAAATTTCACGATTCAGCAACCTCTAAAGAATCCTATCAAAAGTCGTCTTAAACATGAGCGGGTTAAAACCCTTTTACAGAAATTTAGATACATGTCTTAGCGAACTTTTCCAAAAAGGAGGACCTCATTAGCATTTTGAAGTTCGAGAAATAGGAGTTTTGGTAACAGTGGATCAGGACTGTCCAATGTTCTTGTAAAAATTATAATCAATTATACAAAATCACCGGAAGCTCTATTTGGTGTCAAAAGAAAGGTATTTTATTTTAGTTTATGGAAATAAATAATCCCATGGACATATCATGAACATAAGATCTGTAAAAAATTATTTTAACCAGATACTGTTATGCTGGAAATTTGGTATCATTTGACAAAGGAATTCAAGACATAATCGAAATTCTTGAATCATGTTAATCAAGTTGATCTAAGCTTTTAATCTCATATCTTTTTATCCTAGATGGTTTTTAAACCAAGTTTTATTCATCAATTGTTGTTGAGTGATCAAGGTATGACAATTTTGTATACATAATCATGATTGTAGCTAAACTTAGAAAATTCCAGAATAGTTGTATCAACTTCAAATGCTTAGAAAACAATCTTAACTCGATCTTATGCTCACAATTTTACATCTTCATATAGATTTATGAGTAAGGAATCATCCCCAAAAAGCGGATCATCGTTAACTACGTAGACTTTCTGAAATTCAAGCACAAAGAGACTATGTTTAAATCTGTCAACTGATTTCTCAATAATTTCTAAAAATAGCATTTGGGTCCTTGTGATTCTCAAAACAGATCGAATGAAAGCTAATTCATCAAAGTTTACCTAGAAAATTTGAATCCATTAACTATGGGTTTTGATGGACCAAGTCTTATGGACAAAACCAATATGTTTTGCTGAATTTTAACAAATTCATTTTAAAGTGTGACGAAAAAATCTTAGGTGATGGTTTAAGTTTATTAGAGAGATCAAACTCATGGATCAACTTGATTATCATGATTCCCAATCAATTTAGCCTTCAAGTTCTAGGAAGAACTTTAGATCATGTATCAAAGGGACTTACAAATATCCTATTGGAAATGAAATTCAATAGGAATTCTAGGTAATAGGAACAATCAGGAGCAAGCTATGAACATAGGAATCATCCTTCTCATATATCATACACCAAACCATCATAGAATTCAAAGTAGATACATATACATAATTATGTATGCATGGATCTAAGCTAAAATAGAAGAATTAAATCAAAATTGAAAATCAAAGTAAAAATCAATTTCTAATTATGAATTGTCTTCAAAATCAAGGAAGACTTGGATCTAGCTATGTGAGTGTGTGAAGAACAAGAGAAGTAGAAAAGTGTTCTAGTAAGGAAAATAAAGCTAAACTAGATCCAAGTCTTATAGATCTACATAAAAATAAGAATTAGAGATTAATTATGATGTTTACCTCTTGGAGGATTCTCAATTATGCAATCAAAGTTGATTTGAAGGATCTTCTTCTTCAAGTGTTCTTCAAGCTCTTCAAGCACTCATCCATGGTGCAAGTTAAGGGAGGCAATTGATGTCAAAACACTCTTCAATTATCTTATCTAGTTATCTTAAGATTCATTTTAGAAGAAATCAATTCATGATTCACTATTCTCTCTCTAGAAATCTCTTGAATTCAAAGTGTATGTGATTGTATCTTTAAGTATATTCAAGGTGTATTCAATATGGTTCAAGATATTCCAAGATGATCTCATATGAGATGCATGGGATCTATATATAGAGTTTTGAATACTTAACTCTTAAGTTTTAGGGTTAATAAAGGGGTCTTATAGATCAAAAAAGGGTTGAAATGGCCATTTCAGTGCCTAAACATAGTTTCTGGGCAATTTCCTCGCAGTGGGAAGCCTTTCGAAGTGTCTAAAACTCAAAAAGTTTGATGGAGGGGGAAACATATAGGTGGTGGCTTAGGAGGGACCCACCACCCTATAAGTGGGACCCGCCAATTCCTTTTCTTGTTCCCCTGGTTACCCTTACGTGCACTACTTTTCCAGATTTTCGTAAAAATGCTTTTTGTTCTCCGAAATCGTCCATTTACGTACCATTGGAAAATTGTCGAGTTGAATTTTAGTATAAAAATATTCCAGGAGGATTCAAAATGAGAATTGATAGTCAATTGAACTCCGAAACTCCTCCGAAACTTTTGGAGTCTTTTTAAAATCAAACGACTTCTTTTCCAAAATTGCTTTTCAATGTGCATCGATTTCAAATTTTACTTTTAATTTGAATCTCTAGATAACTAGAATACTGCGTTTAGAACACTTCATGTTCATATAACTCTGAGTAAGTATGAATTCAAAGAGATGATTTTGATAAAACCAAGATTTATGCATAGAAAAGGGCTTTTCAGAGCTTAAAGTCACTTTCCGACGTTCGATCATTTCGATTGTGTGGAATCCAGTACCTTCCACAGGGTACTATTCATCATCGAATCCTCCAAGATGTTTTCTACCCTAAATCCTATCAATGTGGTCAAAATTGGTGTCTACAATATCCAATCATGGCAGTCACTTCTAAAAAGAAGTTTTGGATCTACTAGAAGAATATATGAACATGCATCATATGTCAGCACCGTATAGGCTGCAAACAAATGGGGCAGTTGAAGTAGTTAATAACAATTTGAATAAGATTCTAAGAAAGATGACTGATACACTCTGAGATTGGCATGAGAAACTACCATAAGCACTATAGGGATACAGAAAATCAATTAAAACATCTACAGGAGCTACTCCTTAATCCTTGGCTTACAAAATGGAAGTAGTACTCCTAGTTAAAGTAGAACTACCATCAGTAAGAATTGTGGCTGAATCCGAGATTCTAGAATTTGATTGGCTAAGAAACAGATATGAAGAGCTAATGTTACTTGATGAAAAAGGGTTATTTGCAATCGATCATGTTATGTGTATCAGAGAAGAATAGTTTGAGCATTCAACAAAAAGGTCTATCCAAGAAAACTTGAGGAGGCGACCTTGTGCTTAAAGAATTTAAAGCACCAATTTATGATCTAGAGGGAAATTCAAGCTAAATTGGGTTGGTCCGTACATCGTCAAGAAGCTTCTCTCTGGAGGAACAACATACTTGATGGATCTAGATGGAGTTGAATTCAATCAACCAATCACATTGATCGTCTCAAGAAATATTATGCTTATAACCTTTCTTTCAAACCTTGCTATTTTAAAACCTCTAGCCTTCAAGGAGCTATGCTTGACCTGATTCCCACTTGGGGATACGTTGGAAACCTACTCGGTTCAATCACTGATCCTGAGACACTCAACCACATCTCAAATACCTTCCTTCAAACCTCGGCTGAACTACTTAGGACCAGATTCCCACTTGGGGATAAGTAGGCAAGCTTCCGTGGCTCTCAGTTCCTAAACCTTGCAAACTATGGGCAACGCTTTCAAGTTTGTCGAGAGCCTCAAGATACCACTGCCATACTAGGGGCAAACACTTTGCCCAAACTTCCATTTATCCCTATCAACTAGGGGCAAACTGTTATTTGCCCATACCCTGCTACATGTCCTCTCTGGATCACTTGGCTATCAGAATTAAGCACCTAAGAGAAAAATCTGGTAAATCTTGATATTAAGTTGAAAAGTTTTTTAAGCAATCTAAAGATGTGAGTCTGATGTCAAGACTGAAACATTAAGTGGAAATTTTTCAAAGCTTCAAGATTACAGGCAAAGCCAATACAACATCCTGCTACAAGATAAATTTTTATTTCAAACGTGGAAATCCTTAGAAATTCGAACATCAAAGTTAAAAGACATTGTCGAGAAAAGGAATCATCAAAAATTACTTTTCCCTGTAACCGAGTCCTGTGTGTGAGTGTGCAAAGTGTCAAGTAAATCGACTTCGTGACAAGGAATGCAAAGCAAAAGCAAAGGATAACATACAAGCCCATAAAGTCTCAAATAGAATATGTCAACATCAGGCTTAATACAAAAGGCAAGAGAACAAGAAAGACAGTCATGGGTACATATGAAAGGGGTAATCATCGTAATCGGCGACGACGATCAGCCCGTGAGTACTGAGCAGGCATATCTGAGGCTGTAGAACTATCATCATCATTAATTTGGCACCTTTGCCTAGATACGCCAGTCCTACCAGAAGAGCCTATATTTATCCACTCCAATTGTTATTAAAGTTGCCTAACTTGGGCCACACATCGAAAAAAGAATTAGTATAGGGTTAAAAATGCAATAAAAAGAAGGAGAGATCAAGAAATTTACGAGAGTCGCATCTCGATCTATATAAGTTTAACACGTGCCATCCCACTGCAAAAGAAGAAAGATGAGATTAGAAAGATTAGGAGAATCAGAAGTAATAAGTTTAGAAGTACTCACATGTCCCTCCTAGGTAAGGCTCCAAGCTATCATATTTTGGGCATAAGCTCGCTCTTCATTGAAAACAGTTTGGGAAACCAACTCATGTTGCTCTGAAACTAGCTGAGGTTCTAAAAGATCCTAGGGAATCTCTATTGAGGATATAACTCCACGCAGTATAATCGAGGCTTGCTAGTCACAAGGAGGAATGGGAGGTAAAGGTCGGTCAGGGCCATCCACAAAAGAGCTCCCTTGTAAATGATAATATGAAGTAAGAGAAAACAAGCATTTAATCAAAAATAAAGAAGCCATGAAATGCATACGGGTCATCCTAGAGTGGGAAATTGGGCATCAGATAAGAGGTCCTTAAACGTCATAGTTCCCCTCGAATAGAGTAAATGAGGTAGAAGGAACTTTGTTCAAAGCATCGACAGGATCATCATCTTCCAAATTCTAAGCCAACCTTATGCAAGAAGGTGGACTCTGTGGTACTAAGAGATGATCCACCAAGTCAGTGTGAGGAGCTATTCTCCCTCCAAGATACCACTCAAGAATAGAGGGACCCTTAAGAAGAATCCTCTCTCCTGTCATCTATCTGGATAAACCAATCTCAGTTACATCACCATTTGTCGCCCAAGGATGTCAGTTAACTTGGTCAAACTTGAGACGGGTAAGGAAATCCCGACAAGAAATAACATTATGAGCACCATTCTTGACACCTATGACTTGGCGACGCCACTTCAAAGCCTGTAGAAAAATGCGCATCTCTTTTTCCCATAATGATAGAGCTATCATTGAAAAATATTCAAAGGCCCACACCTGCAAAAGAAGATATAGCAGTGGTCAAAAAACATAATCTCAATGATAAAACTTGAAATGAAAATATTTTGGTACATCCCAAGCTCTCTAGAAGCCATGAAATTCAGAGGATTTGCCTAGTGAATGCTCCCCCATGTGACTATAAAGAATGGCTAAGCCAGCAGAGCCCAGTCATAGTCTGTGATCTCCTCAAGATTCTTAACGCTATCAAGCATGTTCAGTGTATTCTACTCAGCTCGAGTAGAAAGAAGATAGCAACCGAGCAAATATAAGATAAATGCATGAGTAAGCTGCATATCAGTGAATCGATCCGCTTTTTTAGAAGGCTGAAAGTTATTGGTAAACCATGTAATAGTCACACTCGATTCATGAAGATCTCTCTGGGTCAGAATAATGCCCAAAAGTTGCTCGATAATAGTGGGATGTGTATGGATGTCCTTCACAAAGGCAAGACGATGCCCACTAAATGAGATGTTGGTAATCATTATAAAGTCAAGTAGGGTCATAGTTATCTCCAATAACGACATGTGAAAAGTATTTATCTCAGCAAGAGCTTGAATCATGGGCAAATCATTGGCACATCTCTCCAATAAAGTTACAAAAGACCTAAAGCCCGCTTGTTTATTATTGGCTGCTACTTGGGGACATGATTCCAACAATTCACTAAACCATTCAAGACATTTTCCGTGGCTACCATGACCTTTAAGGAGCCCTAGTACATTCTAGAAGAAAATTGAAGGGTGATTCCTATGAATTTGCAAGAATTTTGAAGCACACATACATGAAGCAAAGAAATAGTGCAAAATTGAAGAATTGGTTACTTGTTGATGAAAAGCCCTCTTAGAGATATGATTTAGTGGCTCCTTCATAGTTGGATACTCCATCGATTGAGTTGATGAAGCTCTACTAGCTTGAAATTATTTTTTACGCATTCTAGAACTCTCACCTTGTCCATGGGAACTCATGGTTGTTGATGCTTGAAGCTTAAAGATAGAGGTTAAAGATGATGAATAGTAAAGCCTTTGGTACTTGAATCTCCTAGAATAGAGAGGAGTTGATGAAATCAAAAAGGTTTTTGGAGGTTTTGATGCATGAAATCACTCAAAACATCAAAAATTACAAGCCTTCGGCACCTTAGAGGAGCAAGGTGATGCATTGGAGCTGATATAAATGAAGAAAAAGAAGAAAAATGGGTTTAAAACCCCATAGTTGTGGCTGGCAGCTCCTAAAAGGGTGTGGAGAACTGCCATTTACTATTCACTTCCTGCCAATTCCCCATTTTGTTCTATATTCGCATTTTGGTCCCCCGAAACTCTTATTTTGACCCCAGATTAGTTCGATCTTTATGGACAAGCCTTGAGAGTGCTTGAAACTTGTTAGAACTAGTCTGAAGGACCCTTTGGAATTTGTATCTTGGTTGAAAACCATTCAGAATTGAAGAAAAGTCCCTAGACTCGAAGAATCGAGGGCATCGCAGCTTGAAAATAACCGAGAATTGATGATGTGCCATCCTGGAACGTGGACATTTGGGTTTACAACCACTCAAGAATTACATCCAATAAGGATTTGTTGGGTATACAGGAGATGAATCAGAATATAGAATCTTCAAAACAGTGATCAAAATATTCAGAAAGGGTCAGAATAAACGTAATGTATTGCAAGAATGTTTGAACTGGTCAAAGTACCGATATGAGTCTCAGATTTAACTAGTAGGGCCTCCAGAATATGAGCCTTTTGCTCACATCTCAAAATCCTAGAATCTCCCTAGCAGAGAACATTCAAATACTATCAGGGTTGCCTCCAGAGGTAGGGTATTTGTAACACCCGTACCCAGGAGAAAGGTTTAACTATCTCGTAATATGCATTAATTCAAAATTAATTAGTGTATAAGAGTAGATTAAGGGGAGGCTATGGATTCACCCATGAAAAAGTGATCAGTAAATGACACCACTTGGAAAAGTCCCCAGTGAGGAGGGACAGGTTTGGAAGTGGAACCCAGCGAAGGGTAAATTGATAATTTGCATTTTAAATGATGAAATGCATTTTATGTGAATACATGAATATTTGCTTATATGCTTTCATGGTACATGTTGCTTTATGTGTAGTATTTGGTGTGGTAAGGGCATAAATGAAAAAGATTTAAAATTAGTAGGTGCGATAGCAATTTCACAAAATATGTGGGACCCACGTTGGGACCCATGCGGGACTTAGACAAACACTCATTAAATAATTGGGTAGTTAATGGAATGTTTGGGGGATTTCATAATAAGAACATAAGAAATTATGGGGTGTAAATGGAAATAAAGGAAAATTTTGACAACTCATTGCATGTATCAGTATAGGTGTCAAATGAGTGTATATCACTCTCACAATTCACAGCAATAATCAAAAGAAAAAGATAGAGAGCCCGGGAGAGAAAGACGGAGACGAGACACCGACATCGTTTTTCCGCCGTTCCGTCGCCGTCGTTCGTCGAATTCGCGAACCGAAGCCGTTTTCGGACTCGTAGAGGTGAGACGATCGTTTCTATACCTTTTATTTAAATTTTAATCGTCGGATTTTGGTAGCTCACTCTAAACGGTGACAAGCGGTTGCCGAAAACTTGTAGGAACCACTCCGTAGTAGGATTTGGGCAACAATCGTTAAGGAATTTGATTGTTGGGGTAAAATTTATAAGAGGTGAGTGACTCTAATCCATGGGCTGAATGTAAATCATGTTAAATGTGTTAATTTACAAGTTAGTTTGTTGAATTCTTGTAATTTAAAGCATGGACATGAGAGTTGGATATATATTAACTTGTTGATATATGTGGGTTTGGTTAGTTTACTTAAAATTGGAAGTTAATATGTATTAAATGGTGTGTGAATTACCATGTTGAGATGATTATATGATTATGTTATGTGGGTTGAAGAAATCCTTATGTTAATTCACCGTGGATTTACTCCATAATAAGGAGAAGTGGAAAAACCCAACGGTGTAAGGGTACTCACCACTCTAACTGTGTAAAGGTGTGTGGGTGGCGACCCAGCTATGGAAGGGTATGTGAGGTGGTGTGAATTAGAGGTGCTATATGCGCATAAGGAAAAAGGCAAGAGCGACGACACGGTGAATTGATGTTTGGTCTTTGGAGACTAAATGATATGTTAATTGTTGATTTGTGCATTGAATATGACATTACACTCATACATGTGATTAGTTTTACTCACTAAGCGAAAGCTTAAACAAATACTATTTTCTGTTGTGGTTATTGAATAACCACCGCAGGTACGGAGCAATACCCGGAGAGGAAGTGACGTGCTCGGGAAGAGGGGAAAAAGGTTTTAGAACTTGTAGATATGTTTTAAGCCTATATTACAGTGTAACTAGTGGCTTAAGGTCCTTGACTTGAGGCTTGAAGTCTTGACTTGTGGATGGGAGAGATGGGGGAGATTTGAGCCTCATGCTTGAGAACTTCTTTTGAACTTGTAAAATAGTGTAATTATGGTTCTTTTATATTAATGTTCATACTTAGGTTGTTGGAAATGAATTGGGATTATAACTATGTATTTGGAAGTGAAAAGTAGAACCTATGTATCATCTCTTTTGTTTTGCTCAAATGGTGCAAGTTAGTAATTAAGACCATCTTGACAAGTTCGGATGTGTCGCTACGGTCTTAAACATGTTTTCTTAGTGTTCACAATGATAGTTACAACCTTGAGTTGATTCCCAACAAGTTTCATGAATTATGAATGAGAATTGAGTTTCAAAGTTTAAAAAGTTCATTGTAGTTCAAATGAAATGAGTTCATAGTGGATTTGATCAAATTGTTAATGTGTTTGTGTGATCCAAGCTTGATTTAAGTTTAAAAGTGTTTGAAAATTTGTTGGAGTTGTTTTCCTAAAGTTTCATAAGGTTTCCATGAGTTTTGGTTATGAATTGGTAAGTTGGGAACTTGTTTGACAGCAAAAATTAGCAGCAGAATTTGTGAAGGGATCGATCCCCGTTTTATGAAGGGATCGATCCGCCCTTTTAAGGGAACATTCTGCGAGAGATTCATATAAATGGATCGATCCGCGATTTATGAAGGGATTGATCCGCCTTGTATTTTTCACAGCATGTTTGCTTTTACGGAAACGTGCATAACGTTTTCTAGAAAACTCGAATTCGCACGCCGTTTGTTGCGTTGGAACCGGAACTCAAAAATCTAACTTTTGGTATAAATTTTTTACATACTTTATTAATGACCATTTTACCCTTGGGGCCTATTTTTTAACAATAGAGTTGTTTAATGTGGTTAAATACATGCGTTTCTTAGTAATTCGTATGTTTCTTTGCAAATTAATGTAATTGGGAGCTTGTAGCATTGTTACACGTGTCCTAATCCGCACGAGGCAGGTTGGGGTGTGACAGTATTTCTCGAAATTGTGTATCGGGATTACCTCAAGAGGAAAGGTATCTCTCAGATTCGTGTAACAGGGTTGCCTGCAGAGGTAGGGTATCCCTCAAAATCATATATCAGAATTACCTCCAGAGGAAGGGTAAATCTCCCAGAATCATGTATCACAATTACCTCCAGAGGAAGTATAAATCTCACAGAATAGTGAATCAGGGTTACCTCCGGAGGAAGGGTTTCTCTCACCATCATGTATCAAGGTTACCTCTAGTGGTAGGATATCTCTCAGAATTCGTGTATCGAAAATATCTCTAGAGGAAGGGTATATCTCAAATTTGTGTATTAGGGTTACCTCCAGAGGAAGGGTGTCTCTCAGAATACGTGTATCAGAATACATCCAGAGGAAGGGTATATCTCAGATTCGTGTATCTGGGATAACTCCCGAGGTAGGTTATCTCTTAAAATTCGTGTACCTCTAGATGAAGGGTATATCTCAGAAATTGTGTATCAAGATTGCCTCTAGAAGTAGGGTTTCTCTTAGAATTTGTGTATCTCTCATAAGTCATGCATCAGAATAGAAGATTTGTTCCCAGAGGAATGACCTATTTCAGAAAAATAGAAGATTTGTCCTCAGAGGAAGGACCTGTTTCAGAAGATTTGCCTCTAGACCCAGAAGAAGGACCTGTTTCAGAAGATTTGTCTCTAGATCTGTTACAGAAGATTTGTCCCCAAAGGAAGGACTTGTTTTAGAAGAGTAGAAGATTTGTCCCCAGAGGAAGGACCTATTTTAGAAGATTCATCTAGCTACAGAAAAGTTCATCCCCAGTAGAAGGACTGTTCATCAGCAATCGTCCAGAGATTAGGACTCTACATCAGCGATCGTCCAGGGGTCAGGACACTTCATCAATCATTTGGATTTAAGGAGGCATTATTTCAGAGATCTTCCAGGCTATAGGAAACTTTTTATCAAAAGTTATTTGATCATGATTCAGAATTTATCCAAGATACTCCGAGAATCATCCAAGATACAGATAACATACTTCTCTTTAAACATTTTTGACTGTGAGAGTGAGATGTTGCATCCCATGCATTAGATTTTGCATCTAGGGAACCCTTGAGGACGATTTCTCCCGCACTTGCACATTCACATTTAAATCAGTATCCTAGGATAGGAGCATTTCATCCGTCTTGCTGTTTGTGTGTGTTCCTGTCTCTTCATGTGCTTGAACTATGCCCTGGTCTGATTCCTGGAAAGGATGCGTAGGCAGCTCCAATGGAGCACGACCAGCCTCAGCTTCAACTTAGTAGCATCTACCCAGCATTGCATTGGATTCATGTATTCGTAATATCTTGATTTTCTCAAATTTTGAATTTTTTTATTTTTGCGAACTTTTTTTTTCCTAAAGCCTTTCAGTATGGTTATTGGGTGTCTTCTGGCTTTGGCACTCACTTGCAGTTCACGTTGTTCACAACAAGCTCGGCCAAAGAGGGGAAAACTATAGTCGCCCAATTTTGACCACACTGATAGAATTTAGGGTGGACAATGTCTTGGAGGATTCAATGATGGAAAGTACTCTGTGGAAGGCACACAATTCCACACAATCGAAAGATCAAATTTCGGAAAGTGACTCCAAGCTCAGAAAAGCCCTTTTTCCAGCATAAAATTCCAGTTTTGTCAAAAACGTCTCTCATAATTCATATTCACTCAGGATTATATGAATATGAAGTGTTCTAAACGAAGTATTCTAGGTATCCAGAGATTCAATTTAAAAAAAATACCTCGAAATCGATGCACATTGAAAAGTAATTTTGAAAAAGAAGTCTGATTTCAAAACGACGACGAAAGTTTCGTTGGACTTCCGGACTTCAAATGACCTTTAAATCTCATTTCAAATCCTCTTGGATTATTTTTGTACTGAAATTCAACTCAAAAACTTTCCAACTGTACATAAACGGACAATTTTAGGCAACGAAAAGCATTTTTACAAAAATCTAAAAAAATTGTGCACGTAATTTTTGAAATAGGACATGAAGGCAACCAGACGACCAAGAAAAGGAAGTGGCGGGTCCCACATGTGGGGTGGGAGGTCCCCCTAAGCCACCACCTATATATTGCCACTTTCATTCAAGCTTTTTGAGTTCTAGACCCTTTTAGAGGCTTCCCACTGCGAGGAAATTGCCCAGAAACTGCGTTTAGGCACTGGAACGGCCATTTTAACCCTTTTTTGATCACTAAAACCCCTCTTTTAACCCTAAAACTTAAGAGTTAATTTTTCAAGACTCTATATATAGATGCCTTACAAATCATATGAGATAATCTTGGAATATCCATAAGCACACCTTGAATATACTTGAAGATACAATCACATATACTTTGAATTCAAGAGATTTCTACAGAGAGAATAGTGAATCATGAATAAATTTCATCTAAAATGAATCTTAAGATAACTAGATGAGATAATTGAAGATGGTTTTGACATCAATTGCCTCCCTTAAGTTCTACCATGGATGAGTGCTCGAAGATCTTGAAGAACACTTGAAGAAGAAGATCCTTCAAATCAACTTTGATTGCATAGTTGAGAATCCTCTATGACGTGAACATCACAATTCATCTTTAATTATTACTTTTATATATAGATCTATAAGGTTTGGATCCAGTTTAGTTTTATTTTCTTTGTTAGAACACTCATCCTCTTCTTCTCTTGTTCTTCACACACTCATATTACTAGATCCAAGTCTTCCTCAATTTTTTGATAATTCATAATTAGAGATTGATCTTCACTTTGATTTTTAATTTTGATTTCATTCTTCTATTTAGTTTAGATCCATGCATATATGATTATATATATGTATTTAATTTGAATTCTATGATGGTTTGGAAGTATGATCTATTAGAATGATGATTCCCATGTCCACACCTTTCTCTTGATTGCTCCTATTACCTACAATTCCTATTGAATTTCATCTCCAATAGGATATTTGTAAGTCCTTATAAACCATGATCTAAAGTTCTTTATAGAACTTTAGGGCTAAATTGATTGGAAATCATGATAATCAAGTTGATCTATGAGTTTCATCTCTCTAATAAACTTAAACCAACATCTAAGATGTTTTTTTCACACGTTAAAATGAATTAGTTAAAATTTAGCAAAACAGATTGGTTTTTCCATAGGATTTGGTCCATCAAAACCCATAGTTTGATGGATTTCAAAATTTCTGGGTAAACTATGATGAATTAGCTTTCATTCGATCCATTTTGAGAATCATTAGGATCCATATGCTATTTTTAGAAATTTTTGAGAGATCAGTTGAAAGATTTGAACATCGTCTCTTTGTATTTGAATTTTAGAAAATCTACACTAGTCATTGATGATGCCAAAATTTGGTTAAAGAAAGTAAGAAGTTGATAAGAAAGATTTGAGTATGGTTCGACCCCGTTAATTAGGAGACCTACGTCCACGTGTATGTTGAAGCACTTGCACTAACAAATCACCGGCGGCCTTGGGTGAACCAACAATGAGGTCGGTACTACCAGAGACCGGGTGGGGTATATGCATATGTGTGTTGCGTATTGCTATCTTGTAAAATAAGAATGTGAACCCCTTTGAAGGGGGTGAGTGGTCCCTTTTATGGATACAAGAGGCCACTCGTACAAGGTAAGTAAATCGATTAGGTAATATAACCTAATTACGATTGATTACCCACTGCTTATAGGCTGCCACTTTCAGACATGCCCAGTCCCTTTTTTCTTCTATTAGGTCAAGCTCCCTTCTAAGGGCTTCCTCATTGCCTTGCTCACTAAAATTTTCCACCCGGTATGTTGGTAATTCGAGCTGTATGGGGACCACTGCCTCAAAGCCGTAGGTGAGGGAGAACGTGGTCTTCCCTACCGTCGCTCGGGGAGTAGTACGATAATCCCACTGAAGTGTCAGTAGTTCTTCGACCTAGAATCCCCTCACATTTTTAATCCTTGTTTTAATGGACTGCAGGATCGTTCGATTTGTTGCTTCGGCCTATCCATTGGGTTGAGGGTGCTCGGGGTAAGAGTAGTGATTTGATATTCCATAGCTCAAGCAGAATTACCTCAATACTGGGGTAACAAACTGACTTCCGTTGTCGCTGATCAGTACGCGGGGGATTCCAAACCTGCTAAGAATGCTTCTCTCGATGAAACTTTCCATTTTTTTCGGTGATCGTTGCCAAAGGCTCGCCGTCTAACCACTTAGTAAAATAGTCCATGACGATGACGTTAAATTTGACCTGGCCTTTAGCCATGGGAAGGGGTCCGACTATGTCGATGAACCACTTGGAAAACGACTAGGGGCTAAAGATTGGAGTCTAGAGCTCTCCCGAGCAGTTGATCATAGGTGCATATCTCTGACACTTGTCATATTGCTTGACATATTCTTGAAAATCACGGGCCATCGTCGGCCAGTAGTAACCCTACAGCAGGGCCTTTCGGGAGAGTACCCGGCCTCCAACATGGCTCCCACACACTCCTTTATAGATTTCGTGCTTTATTCCTTGGACCTGAGTAGGGTGGATGCACTGGAGATATAGGATAGAACCCACTACTATAGTGGACTCTGTCAGCGAGGTGGTATTGTGCCTCCCGATATTTGACCTTACGTGTTTCATCCTTCAGGTTCGGAAAACATCCGGTGGTAAGGAACTTCATGATAGGATCCATCCAGTTGGGCCCTACATCGACCGGGTCAATGTCCATGCCTCCTGAGTTGGACATACTGGGCTCAGGCAGATACTCTACCCTTAGCTCGGGCAGGTCTAACTCAGAAGAAGATGCTAAGCGTGTTAACCGGTTGGTCCTTGTATTCTACTCTCTCGAGATTAAACCTTTGAGCCTTTTGGTGACCGACCAGACCAGGGCTAGGTAGGCCACCATGTTGTCCTCCCATGCTCATACTCCTAATTAACTTGGTTAACAACAAGCTGGGAGTCGCTGTATCCTTAGATTTATTGTGCGCCCATTTAAGTAGCCAACTGCAGCCTAACCAGTAAGGCCTCGTACTCAGCTTCTTGTAAGAAGCCTGAAACTCGAGCCTTAATGCGTACTCCAGTTGAATCCCATCAGGCATGATCAGGATGATCCCTGCCCCACTACCCTATTTGTTGGAGAACCTATCCACTTAGATTATCTAGGTCGGGATGTCAAGAAGTGGACCGAGCAGTAGCTTGGGTGAAAAAGGCTCCTCCTCTGGGTCTTCTGGATAAGTGAATTCCACGAGGAAGTCTGCCAGTGCCTGACCCTTGATTGTTGTACGAGGTTAGTAGATCACTTTGAATTCTTCCAATTCCAATACCCACTTGATGAGCCTTCTAGACATCTCTGGCCTGCTTAGGATCTGGTAAAGAGGTTGATCCATGAAGACCACGATGACATGGGCCTGAAAGTATGGGCAGAGTCTCCGGGCAGAGGTGATGAGGGCAAAGGAGAGATTCTCAATGCGGGAGTATCAGATTTCGCACCATGGAGCGCTCGGCTAGTATAATAAACTAAGAACTGTATCCTATGCTCCTCTCGAATGAGTGTCGAGCTTACTGCTGAGGGCGACACCGCCAAGTATAAGAACAGGTCCTCCTTTGGTACGGGCGTTGAGATCAGAGAGGGTGATATCAGGTACTTCTTGAGTTCTTGAAACGCATCCTCGCACTCTTCTAACCACTGAAAAGCTTTGTGGAAGACTTTGAAAAATGACAGACACCTGTCGATAGCTCGGGAAATGGATCTGTTCAGTGCTGCCACCCGTCCGGCCAAACTTTGGACTTCCTTTGTTGACCTGGACGACCGCAAATTAATGATTGCATGGATTTTCTCAGGGTTCGCTTCAATTCCTCGCCTAATGACTAGGTGTCCCAGGAATTTCTTGGACAAGACCCTAAATGTGCACTTGGCTAGTTCAACCTCATCTAGAATTTTATTAGGATGCTAAAGGCCATGACCAGATGCTTGAGATGGTCGAACTCGTCTCAGCTTTTGACCAGGAGGCCGTCAACGTATACCTCCATTGTTTTCCCGATCAGATCCTTGAACATATGGTTGACTAGGCATTAATAAGTTGCCCTGGTATTTTTGCTGTCAAAGGGCATTACCTTGTACCAATACGTCCCCTGGTCGATAATGAAAGAAGTCTTCTCTTCATCCCCGAGATACATGCAGATCGGGTTGTATCCCGAGTAGGCATCCATGAAAGAGAGAAGTGAGTTACCGGCCGTGGAGTCCACAAGGAGGTCTATCCTAGGTAGTGGACAACATTCTTTGGGCCAAGCCTTGTTCAGGTTAGTAAAGTCTCCCACATTCTCCACTTCCCGTTACTTTTCTTGACCAGTACCACGTTGGCTAACCAATCGGGATAGTGAACTCCCTGGACTGACCTTATCTTAAGGAGCTTTTCAATTTCTTCGTGCACTAATGCTTATCTTTCGGGGGCCATACCTCTTCTCTTCTACTTGACCGATCGGGAACTCAGGTCAACGTTGAGGTAGTGGGACATAACCTGGGGATATATTCTTGGCATGTCTTCATGGCACCAAGCAAAGACATCTTGGCTCTCTCTTGGGAACTGGATTAACTTCTCTCTGAAACTTAGTTCTAGGAGAGTGCCAATGTTGATTGACCGGTCGGGGAGCTCGGGGTTCAGAACCACTTGATATAGTTCCTCCACTGGGCCTACTCTGTCCCTGGCTTCCCTCAAGTCCATATCCTAGACATTCAGTGTTTTTGCGGTGGCCTCTCTACGCACGGAGCGAACGTAATAACTCCAGGAGGTTGCTTGGTCTCCTCTTAGGCTTTTCGGACCCTGGGGGGTTGGGAACAAAATTACCAGGCTGTATGTCGACACAACCGCCTTGGCTTTATTGAGCGTTGGCCTTCTAAGGATGACATTATATGCGGATGGAGCCTCCACAACCACAAAATTTACCATTGTTGAGACTTGTTATGGGTAAGTTCCCATCAAGACTGGTAGCTTGATCATCCCGAGTAGTTGTGTGCGTGAACCGTTAAACTCGACCAAGAGAGTGGCCACCGGTCGGAGCCTGTCCCTTGATATCCCAAACTGATCAAAAGCTGAGGTAACTAGAATATCTAAGGAGTTGCTGTGTCCACTAATACTCTTTTTACCATGTAATTGGCTACGGAGAACGTCAACACCAGCGGATCATCGTGGGGATAATACAGGTCCTTTACATCATCAGATGAGGACGTCAGCACATCTGTTGGTAAGGAGTTGGCTAATTGGACATGAAGGATATCCGCTTAGGATGCTCAAGCATACCTCTTTCTGGCCGACTGTGAGTCCCCTCCGCCCGATATTTTACCAGAGATCACGTTGATATGACCGAGGGGTTGTGGCTGCTCGAGAGCTTGGGTGTATGGCCATTGTTATCTATCTGTAGTGAAGAACTCGGTGAGGTGACTCTGCTCGATAAGCTTTTCGATGACAATCTTGAGCTTGAAGAAGTCCTTTGTGTCATGACTATGGTCTTTGTGGTACCGGCAGTACTTGTCCCGGTTTCTCTTCTCGGGCGGGCTCTTTATCTTGGAAGGTTGTTTGAGTAACCTCTGAGCCTCGCCACTGGCCATGGCTTACTAGATAGGCCAGGAATGAGGTGTGAAGGTGATCGGGGCCTAATCCCTGCCGCCTCTTTGCTGATCCTGCTTCAGCTACTTTCCCGAGCCCTTCTAAAAAACTTTGCATTTTTGTTTAGACTTTGGGGACTCATCCCCCATGAAGCTGGTGAGCTTAGACTTTAGAAACTCTTCTGTGTCAATGTATTTCCCAATCCTTTTTTAGAGTTCAACCAGGGTGGCCGAACGGTCGTGGTGGAACGACGTGGGAACCTTGGTGTGCTAAACCCCCGAGAAGAAGGTTGTGATTGTTACCATTTCGTTCAGGTTGCGGATCTAAAGCTTTTGCAAATTGAAACGGTCGATATAGTCTTTCAGGGATTCTCCCTTATGTTGCTTGACGGCCAGTAATTGGGTGTCTAGCTGTGGTCTATCGAGCATCCCCACTGTAGACACCCAATTTTGACCACACTAATAGGATTTAGGGTGGACAATGTCTTGGAGGATTCGATGATGAAAAGTACCCCGTGGAAGGTACTGGATTCCACACAATCGAAAGATCAAGATTTGGAAAGTGACTTCAAGCTCAGAAAAGCCCTTTTCCATGAATAAAATCCCAGTTTTGTCAAAATCATCTCTCAGAATTCATATTCACTCAGTGTTATATGAACATAAAGTGTTCTAAACGTAATATTCTAAGTATCCAGAGATTTAATTTCAAAGAAAAGTTCAAAATCGACACATATTGAAAAGCAACTTTGGAAAAGACGTCATTTGATTTAAAAAAGACAACGAAAGTTTCAGAGGACTTCAGAACTTCAATTGGACTTCAATTTTCATCATAAAACCTCTTGGAATATTTTTATACTAAAATTCAACCCGACAGCTTTCCAACGGTACGTAAACGGACGATTTCGGACACCAAAAAGCATTTTTACAAAAATTTGGAAAAGCAATGAACGAATATTTGAAACAAAGCTTAAAGTCAACCAAAGGAACGAGAAAAAGAAGTAGTGGGTCCTACCTAAGCTGCCACCTCATAGTTTCCCCCTCCATAGAGCTTTTTTGGTTCCACACCCTTCTAGAAGCCTCCCACTGCGAGGAAATTACCTAGAAACTGTGGTTAGGCACCGAAATAGACATTTTAACCCTTTTCTGCTCTCTGAAAATACTACTTTGACCCTATAATTTAACAATTAAGTTTTCAAAACTCTGTATATAGATCTATATGAGATCATCTTTCATACACAAGTACATAGAGAAGAGACTATATACAAGAGAGAAGTACATACAAGTGAATATACTTGCAAAATACTTTCAATTTAAGAGAGATTTCTAGAGAGAATAAGTGAGTTATGAATTAAACTAATCTCAAGATAATTAGATTAGAAATTTGAACATCAATTGCTTCCCTTAACTTCCATGGATGAGTGCTTGAAGAATACTTGAAGAAGAAGATCTTCAATTCAACTTTGGAGATATAATTGAGAATCCTCCAAGAGGTAAACATCCAATATTCATCTCTAATTACAACTTTTATATATAGATCTATAAGATTTGGATCTAGTTTAGTTTTATTTTCTTTGTTAGAACACTCATCTTCATCCTCTCTTATTCTGCACACACTCACATATCTAGATCCAAGTCTCTTTGATTTTATTGATAATTTATAATTAGAGATTGACTTTCACTTTTTGTCTCAATTTTGATTTCATTCTTCTATTTAGTCTAGATACATGCATATATGATAATGTATATATATTTATTTTGAATTCTGTGATGGTTTAGAAGTATGATCTATGAGAAGAATAATTCCTATGTTCATACCAATCTCTTGATTATTCCTATTACCTTGAATTCTTATTGAAATTCATCTCCAGTAGGATATTTGTAATTCCCTTTGATCCATGATCTAAAGTTCATCATAGAACTTGAGGTAAAAAATTGATTGTGAATTATGATAATTAAGTTGATCTATGGGTTTGATCTCTCAAATAAGCTTCAATCATCACCTAAGATGTTTTCCTCATACTTTAAAATGAACTAGTTAAAATTCAACAAAACAGATTGGTTTTGTCGATAAGATTTGGTCAACCAAAACCCATAGTTTAATGGATTTCAAATTTTTTGGGTAAACTTTGATGAATTAGCTTTCATTCGGTCCATTTTGATAACTTTTAGGATCTATGTACTATTTTTAGAAATTTTTGAGAAATCGGTTGATAGATTTGAACATAGTCTCTTTGTGATTGAATTTCAGAAAATCTATAATACTTATCGATGTTCCGCTATTGGGGGATGATTCCTAACCCATGTATCTATATGCCGACGTAAAATCGTGAGCATACGATCGAGTTAAGATCGTTTTCTAAGCATTTGAAGTTAATACAACTATTCTGGAATTTTCTAGATTTAACTATAATTATGAATATGTATACAAAAGGTCATACCTTGATCACTCAACAACAATTGATGAATAAAACATGGTTTAGAAATCATCTAGGATAAATGGATGAGAGATTAAAAGCTTAGAATAACTTGATTAACATGATTCATGAACTTCTATTACACTTGTATTGTGTTTTGCATTCCTTTGCCAAATGATACCTAAATTCCAAAATAACAGAGTCTATTTAAAACAACTTTGTAGAGACCTTAAGTTTATGACATGTCCATGGGATTATTTTTGTCACAAACTACAGTGAAATAGATTTCTTTTGACAACATATAAATCATCATGTGATATTTGTAGAATTCATTATGATTTTTACAAGAATAGTGGACAATCCTGGTCCACTATTCCCAAAACTCTTATTTCTCAAACTTCAGAATGGTAAAGAGGTTCTACTTTTTGGAGAAGTTCCCTAAGACATGTATCAAACTTTTTGTAAAAGGGTTTCAACCCAGCTCATGTCTAAAACCACTTTTGATAGGATTCATTAGAGGTTGCTGAATCTGGAAATTTGATTGATGACATCTTCTACTAGTTTTTCATGCATATCATTTGTTTGTATGTATTTTTGCAATGCTTGGGGTATTTCCTTGGTGTCTTAGTGTAGAGAATTGAATGTCGTGGATTCGGACTTCAATTCGTGGACGTGCCTTGTCTACATGTGGCTTAGTGCCCATGTATCTTGTACTATCTCTCTCATTTCTCTTAGAATTTTTTCTTGGTTAACAATATTGTTTTCAACGACACAATTCCTTTAGGATAGTCTCTATTTATATGATTATATGTTAGAGACATCTTATCTAGGAATGTTTCATCATTGCATTGCACGTTTCCTTCATTTTTGCTTTTTGCGACTCCGCTTAAGTCAACTCAATATAAGTTCTCTTGTTTCTTTTTGCATATCATGACATGTTTACTTGCATCGGTCCCGAGCAGGACTAACCATTATAAGTATACCTCTCTCTTGTATTACATGTACATCTGACTTCTACTTGACTTAATCTCTTGATATGATTTTCCTTAGATGTTCCCTTTTGACATGTATATATATCTAGTATATTTGAGGAAACAACACCAATTATGAATTAAGAATAATGATATTTGAATCAAGGCCTACCATTCGGTAGGGCGAGGAGGGGGTGCTTTAGTCTTGCTTGGGTTCCTTCTCCTCTCGTACCAAGACCCCCAAACCTAGTTTCTGGTATTGATGGGTGAGTAACCTTATTCAATTTTGGGCGAGTCAAACTTGGGTTTCCTAATTCCCAATAAAAATTAGGTGGCGACTCTTTGTCTTTAGGATTACGTGAGGAAGTCCTAGTTCTCCCTGAAGTGTGCTCCTTGGGATTCGTCCTGGGATACTATCAAGGGAGAACTCCAGGACCTACCCCTCATCCACAATTCACAATCCACACCCGCGAACTGGCTGGCGAAGAGCATGCTGAGCGCTTTGAAATCGTCGACCGTTCAGGGTTTTAGCTAGGCCTTGTTAGGGATATATACTAAAATCCATGCTTTATGTAGTTGATTTATTATTCATTTAATAAAATCAATTAATCAATTTTTATGAGAATCTGTGTGGACAATATTTGTATTATATTGTTTATTTAATATTATGCATGTGTGTCTTTCACTCTACATAGTAGGTGGTTTGGTGTGTAGAGTTCGGCTTGCACAGGGAAGATCAGACCATCGGATCTTGTAGAATGTAAGATTTTGGTTTACAGTCTTAGATGGATTGGACACACTATCGGTGGGACTGCAGCATGGTGTTGTAGTAGGTTTGTCTTGACTACGGGAAACGGTATAGTTTCAACTCACCATGCTGGTACATTTTGTGTATTAAACGGGATCGACTTGGGGTAATTATCTTTATACTAACATATAAGATAATTAATACCTCATGACTATTATGAGTGCTTATGCTCTAAATCCTAAGTTATTTTATGGACACGTACATTTGATATTTATACTTTGATCCCTAAAAGGGTGAGATCCTTAAATGGGTCAATATCTCATTGGATTGGGTGGCAATATTAATTGTGTGGTGGATATTAATTAATGATGGAATCCATGTCTCAATTTTGGGATTGATGATATTCCCTTGAGAAAGCTTAGAAGTTTTGATTATGTCAAACCCTGCAGGTGGATTTTGTATCCCACATATCAGATAAGTTAAGCAGAGGATCTCAAGGAATTTTAAGAGATTAATTAAATATGATTGTCAGTAATTATATTTAATTAATGGATATCTGTAATCTTAACATGCGGAGATAATAAGCATTTAATAACATGGAGCTCGAAATATATTTTTGAGATAAGGGTAGGAATGCAATTATAATTCTTTAGTGGTATGAATTATAATTTATGGAAATAGGAATCTGATTCAATTCGAATTAGGGTTCCCTAATTCCATAAGGAAGCCTATTCCTTATTGACTTCTTATGGTCTCTATCGTAGCCTATATATATGCTACTTTGGCTCTCTCCTCAGTTTACATTTTTCCATCAAGAGTATTATAACTCGGAATAGAAAAGAGAGCGTAAAAAGAGAGAGCAGAAACATAAAGGATTTCAAAGGAGCCCATACTCAGTTCGATATTCTGGCAACAAAGGAATACGGTAGAAGATCTTGAGCTATTATCGAGCCCGTGTTGTTGATTCGTCTACTACAGCAATCCGTTTTAGCAGTTTAAGGTAACCCTAGTTCCACCCTTGTAGGGTTATTGTAGTTTTCACGTAATTTGTTTTGCAGTACCAACTTATACGCGCTGTCAATGGATTCTGGGAACGCAGTTTCCTAACACTGGTATCCGAGCAACGTTGATTCTGCGTATGGGTTGGAGGCAACCATGTTGTCCAATAAAACAGATCTTATGCGTGTTGTGATGAATGGATAGAACGTAGAACTGTGCTAACCCTTGTTTTGCAGCGTTCTTATTCCACTATTATGGTCACTGATTTTGTGTGATTGGATCCCACGATGGTTTTATCCGTGGTTAATTTTGTTGTTTTAATATAGCATGTGAACTCCTTTATGGAGGCATATGATTTGTGTGTATTGGATCCCACGCTTGATTGATGTGTGGTTAATTTACTGCAAAGAAATAGCGTGTGAACTCCTTCATGGAGGCATAGGGTTTGTGTAATATATCTCAAGTAAATCTGTGAAGACAGTTCGTGAAAGCAGTTTACAAGCAGTTTCAGAAAGCAATCTGGAGGCAGTTTCTGAAGGCTGTTTCATAAAACAGTTCTAGAAGGCAGTTGCTGATGGTAAATCTACCCCCGTGCGTACTGGCGACATAGAGCTAATCGGGTTCAATGAAGATTTTTTCACAAGAGTTGCAGCTTGACCATAATAGTGGGATTCCTATTTTATTGTGGTTTCCTTATTTATGTGTGATTGAATGATTATTATTGTTTCATGTTTAAAGAATAGGACAACATAGATAATTGTTCCTAGACCTATTTCAGATGTCTAGCTGCATGTTTAATTTATATTAATTTAAAATGATGGACAACCACATGTGTATTTAGAAATAAAACTAATTCCATAATTTGAAAACATAAGTACTTATTTTCTAAAATCATGAGAATAGAATAATTTTATTATCTACACATGTGGGTTTCACAAGTAAGGATGAATTAATTCTTGTCAAGTATTCCATTATTTTTTATTAATTAAATTAAAAGTTTTTCTAAAAAAAATTATCACCCTCAAATTTTTTTAAAATTCTAAGTGGGAGAGAGAATTTATCAAGTATAAATCCCATGGTCTCCATCACTGGTTTGTAGATGATATGATTAATTTTGTGTGATGGCTCTATTGTCATCCTCCCCGTCGGATGTAGTTGATCATGGAATCATCAGTACAAACTTCTTTAAAAGAATGTTTTGGGTGATTGTTGGTGTGGGTCACCTCTCCATCAGAGGTGTTCCTCACAGAACTCTTGACTTAGAATTAAGTGATGGTATACACTTAGCTATAAATAATAATATCCTCTCCATCTGAGTCACTGTTGTTATTTATAGGATCAAAGCAAGTCAGCAGTTTAATTTTACTAGGCAAGGTACATTGTCTGGATAGTAAAATTAAAAGGCAATTGCCTATCTGAACAAATGATGGATAGTATATGGCTTCCCATCGAGTCATATTATCACGGTACATCAGGTTGCTGGCGGATTATTTTCAAATATGGTAGAGGGAACCAATATTTCCAACTCGAATCCATGGTAATTTTTTGCCCAAATGTAATTATTTATATTATGTGATTCTCAGGCTTTTAAATGGGTACCTTCAATCCACTCGCTGTTATACTTTAAGAAAACAAACTTACTGGACCAAACTTTATAGACTGGAAAAGGAATTTGGATATTGTGTTAACTTCTGAAGAGTACAAGTTTGTGCTTACTCAAGAATGTCCTGAGCAACCTAGTGAGGGGGCAACCGCTGAGGAAACCCAGGCTCACAAGAAATGGGTCAAGGCTGATGAGATGGCGCAGTGTTACATTTTGGCATCCATGTCAAATGTTCTGCAACATCAGCATCAGTCAATGGCCAGCGCCTATGACATGATGGAGAGCCTCCGAGAGATGTTCGGGGATCAAAGTCGTGCTGCTAGGAAGGTTTCCATGAAAGACTTGATGAACACAACCATGGCTAAGGGGACGCCTGTAAGGGATCATGTTCTTAAGATGATATCTCTTCTTAATGAACTAGAGATCCTTGGAGCTACAATCGACGAGGAAACCCAGGTCAATATCGTACTCCAGTCACTGCTAGAGTCTTTTAGGCAATTCCGCTTCAATTACAACATGAATAAATTTAAACATACTTTGGCGGAGCTGCTTAAAGAACTCCAGGTAGCTTAGGGTCTTAACAGAAAGTCAGGGAGTGCTCTTGTGTTTGAGAAAGGTTCTGCTTCAAAGCCGAAAGGCAAGAAGAAAATGAAAAAGGCTCAAAAGAAGGTCGCGGGTCCTCCGCCAATCCAAAGGCCACGAGGACAACCGAGAAAGCCTAAAGGCAAATGTTTTGTTTGCAAGCAGCCAGGACACTGGAAGAAGCAATGTCCGGTTTATCTCGCCAGACAGAACAATCAAGGTAAATCTCATTTACTAGTTGTTGAATCGTGTTTAGCGGTCCGATCTACCGGTACCTGGTGTGTAAATACGGGAGCCACTGATCATGTATGCAATTCTTTGCAGGGGTTCCAGGGAACCAGGCAGCTCAATGATGGAGAGATTTATCTGTATATGGGAAATGCTACGAGAGTAGCAGCAGTTGCAGTAGGAGATCTACATCTTAGTTTTGGTAGAGATAGGATTTTAATATTACGAAATTGCTTTTATGTACCGTCTATTAGAAGGAATTTAGTTTCAGTTTCTAGTTTAGTAAAGAATGGATATTCAGTTCATTTTAATAAAGTAGTAGTTATTAAAGAAAATTAACTTTTTATTTGTTCTGGTCAATTGGTGGATGATCTTTATTTTATAAATCCTATCTCTCCTATACTGCAACTTAATGAATTGAATAACACAAATAGTTTGTCATTTAAGAGAAAAAACCTTCGAGGATGAACCAAACGCATCTTTGGCACTTATGCCTTGGTTATATTAATTTGAAAAGAATTCCAAGACTGGTTCAAAATGGGCCATTAGGTTCATTGGAAGTGGAGGCACTTCCAGTTTATGAATCCTGCTTGGAAGGTAAAATGACCAAGAGGCCATTCTCGGCCAAGGGCTATAGAGCAAAAGAGCCGTTGAAACTAGTTCACTCTGGTATGTGTGGTCCTATGAGTGTCCAAGCAAGAGGGGGATTTGAGTACTTTGTCACTTTCATCGATGATTACTCAAGGTATTGGTACATTTATTTGATGCGGCGTAAGTCTGAATGCTTTGAGAAATTCAAAGACTTCAAGGCTGAAACGGTGAAGCGTCTAGGTAAATGTATCAAGACACTACAATCTGATCGTGGTGGAGAGTACCTCTTGGGAGAGTTTAGGGAATACTTATTGGAGCAAGGGATTACATCCCAATTGTCTGCACCCCGTATGCCTCAGCAGAACGGTGTAGCAGAAAGAAGGAACAGGACTCTCATAGATATGGTAAGATCTATGATGAGTTACTCAGATTTACCAATTTTATTTTAGGGACACGCATTAGAGACAGCTGCATACATTCTAAACTTGGTACCATCTAAGTCAGTATCTACTACTCCCACGGAATTGTGGACTGGGCAAAAGCCTAGTCTGCGGCATGTTTGGATCTGGGGTAGTACAGCACATGTGCTGAAAGGGAACGCAGAAAAGTTGGAATCAAGAACAGAAGTATGTTTCTTTGTTGGGTATCCAAGAGGAGCTAAAGGTGGTCTGTTTTATAGTGCTAAGGATCAGAAGGTTATTGTTAGCACCAATGCCACATTCTTAGAAGAGGACTATGTTATGGACCACAAGCCCAGAAGCCGTATTGTTCTAGAGGAAATGAGAGGAGAGACACCGACATATACTTCTTCGATACCATCGGTACGAGAAGAAACATCACAAGACAGAGTTATCGATATTCCATTATCGCGTCGTAGTGGGAGGATTATCGAAACTCGTGTAGACCCCAAACCAACCACTAACACGCAGGTTCATGAACCAGTACATCGTGCAGATAATGGTGTATTAGGTTCAGAATCTTCACAATGAAATATCAGTGATACGCAGACACGTGTTGTGCCTCATCGTAGTGGGAGGGTTATTATTCAACCTGACCGGTATATGTTCTTGGGAGAGTCTTATGACCGAGTCTTTGATGAACAAGGTATCGATCCCTGTACCTACAATGAAGCACTCCAAGATAAAGATGCAGATCTTTGGCAAAAGGCTATGAAGTCTGAAATGGAGTCCATGTACTCCAATCAAGTCTGGGATCTTGTAGAACCACCCAATGAAATAAAATCCATTGGATGTAAATGGATCTATAAGAAGAAGAGAGGAGCAGACGGTAAGGTGGAAACCTCTAAAGCAAGGCTTGTTGCGAAAGGGTTCACTCAAAAAGAGGGAATCGATTATGAGGAAACCTTTTCGTCGGTGGCCATGCTAAAGTCTATCCAGATTCTTTTATCTATTGCTGCACATTTTGATTATGAAATTTGGCTAATGGAAGTCAAGACAGCATTTCTAAATGGGAATCTTGACGAATGCATCTATATGATGCAACCAGACGGGTTCATTGCGAAGGGCCAAGAACACATGTTGTTCAAGCTTAAGAAGTCCATTTACGGACTTAAGCAGGCATCTAGGTCTTGGAATATCAGCTTTGATCAAGCAATCAAGTCTTTGATCAATGTGCTGATGAATTTTGTGTGTACAAGAAACATGATGGAAGAGTGGTGGTGTTCCTAGTACTATATGTGGATGATATCTTGCTAATCGGAAACGATGTGGGGGTATTATCTTCTATAAGGGTATGGTTGTCCAGTCAATTCGATATGAAGGACTTGGGAGAAGCCGGTCACATCCTAGGGATCAAGCTTATGCGAGATCGCAAGAATAGGATGTTCGGCTTGTCACAAGGCATGTATATTGACAATATTCTTGCAAGGTTTAGCATGCAAGATTCCAAGAAGGGATTCCTTCCCTTCAGACACAAAATTACTCTATCTAAGGATTAGTGTCCTAAGACATCTGATGAGATAGAGAAGATGAAGGCAGTTCCTTATGCCTCGACAGTAGGAAGCCTAATGTATGCTATGCTATGTACTAGACCTGACATCTGCTTTGCTATTGGCATGGTTAGTAGATATCAATCTAATCTAGGGCAAGAACATTGGACTGCGGTGAAAAATATTCTCAAGTACCTGAAAAGGATTCGAGACTATATGGTAGTTTACCAAGCAGACAGTCTTGTACCCATTGGGTATACAGATTCTGATTTCATGTCAGATTAGGATTCCAGAAAGTCTACCTCAGGATATGTGTTTACCCTAGAAGGTCGAGCCATTAGTTGGAGGAGTATCAAGCAGCCATGTATTGCTGATTCTACCATGGAAGCCGAGTATGTGGCTGCTTCAGAAGCCGCTAAGGAGGCCGTTTGGCTCAGAAACTTCCTTATGGATCTAAGAGTAGTACCTACGGTACAATCGGCTATTACCCTTTATTGCGATAATAGCGGAGCGGTTGCTAACTCAAAGAAATCAAGGGCCCATAAGAAGGGAAAACACATTGAGCGTAAGTATCACCTGATATGAGAGATCGTGCAAAGAGGTGATGTTGAAGTGACCAAGATAGCATCAGCAAATAACCTGGCAGACCCTTTCACCAAGAGCTTACCGGCCAAGACATTTGACAGTCATGTAGAAGGGATAGGAGCGAGGTGTGTCGCATCATGGCTTTGAGTCTAAGTGGGAGATTGTTAGGGATATATACTAAAAGCCATGCTTTATGTAGTTGATTTATTATTCATTTAATAAAATCAATTAATCCATTTTTTATGAGAATCTGTGTGGACAATATTTGTATTATATTGTTTATTTAATATTATTCATGTGTGTCTTTCACTCTACATAGTAGGTGGTTTGGTGTGTAGAGTTCGGCTTGCACAGGGAAGATCAGACCATCGGATCTTGTAGAATGTAAGATTTTGGTTTACAGTCTTAGATGGATTGGACACATTATCGGTGGGACTGCAGCAAGGTGTTGTAGTAGGTTTGTCTTGACTACGGGAAACGGTATAGTTTCAACTCACCATGCTGGTACATTTTGTGTATTAAACGGGATCGACTTGGGGTAATTATCTTTATACTGACTTATAAGATAATTAATACCTCATGACTATTATGAGTGCTTATGCTCTAAATTCTAAGTTATTTTATGGACACGTACATTTGATATTTACACTTTGATCCCTAAAAGGGTGAGATCCTTAAATGGGTCAATATCTCAATAGATTGGGTGACAATATTAATTGTGTGGTGGATATTAATTAATGATGGAATCCATGTCTCAATTTTGGGATTGATGATATTCCCTTGAGAAAGCTTATAAGTTTTGATTATGTCAAACCCTGCAGGTGGATTTTGTATCCGACATATCAGATAAGTTAAGCAGAGGATCTCAAGGAATTTTAAGAGATTAATTAAATATGATTGTCAGTAATTATATTTAATTAATGGATATCTGTAATCTTAACATGGGGAGATAATAAGCATTTAATAACATGGTGCTTGAAATATATTTTTGAGATAAGGTAGGAGTGTAATTATAATTCTTTAGTGGTATGAATTATAATTTATGGAAATAGGAATCTGATTCAATTCAAATTAGGGTTTCCTAATTCCATAAGGAAGCCTATTCCTTATTGACTTCTTATGGTCCCTATCGTAGCCTATATATATGCTGCTTTGGCTCTCTCGTCAGTTTGCATTTTTCCATCAAGAGTATTATAACTCAGAATAGAAAAGAGAGCGTAAAAAGAGAGAGTAAAAATGTAAAGGGTTTTGAAGGAGCCCACACTCAGTTCGATATTCTGGCAGCAAAGGAATACGGTAGAAGATCGTGATCTGTTATCGAGCCTGTGTTCTCAATTCGTCTACATCAGCAATCCGTTTTAGCAGTTTAAGGTAACCCTAGTTCCGCCCTTATAGGGTTGTTATAGTTTTCATGTAATTTTTTGTGCAGTACCAACTTATACGCGCTGTCAATGGATTCTGGGAACGCAGTTTCCTAACAGGCCTTTAAGAGTGCTGGAAAAGGCTAGGTAGAGTAGTTCGTCGGTGGTTGTAACTAACGCCATCTAAGCCTTGCAAGTCTGGCCATAATCGATATGGCTCCCCGAACCTTCATAAGAATCGAGATGCAGTTGCTTGAACTTATCAGGAACGGGGAATCAAGTGATCCAGACAGTAAAGGGCGACTCAATTTCAGAGTTTGTCTAGTCGTGCCCCGACCTGCGACTCAACTTCTCAATCTATTTTTGGAGGTCATTGATTTGGCCTTAACGTCCTCCCGATCGGTCTTCCATTCCGTATCGGAGGGATAGGTCAAGTGAGACGATGAAGCCTCTGTCTCAAAGTGTGTTGTCCTCAGGGATGGGGCTGAGCTTCGACTCTAGGTAATCATGTGCCCAAGATCTCCACGACTTTTGGCAGGGGGTTCTTTGGCTGATTCCAGGGCCATTTGTACTTGCCCCTCCCTTATGGCAGCACGTCTATCGTTGATGATATCTTTGGCATCCCCCGCCCGGTGTGGTTTGGCCCGGGCACGTTGCTGAGTCCGCTCGGGGGCCCGACTACACTCACAATTCCAAGACCACCCCAAAGCCGGTGGGGATATAGGTGCAGTATGGGCACGCTGTTGGACCCATGCGAGGGCTCGATCACGCGCGCCGTACCCAGGCTGATCCTCGATTTGAGCGAGCTTATCCTACGGTCCAACAGTGCTTCAATATATTGCTAGGCCTGATGCTGACCTTCTAAGAGTTTCACAAGAGCTGCAGTGATTTGCTCCTAGGTCGTGGAGGCAGCAGGTTCCCTTACTTGTGAATTCGCTGACCTATGGGAGCAGCGGTCTTCTTACCCTTCTTCGGCGGCATGTTGATCAGTCACAGATTTGTTTTGGAGAAAGCTGTCGTTTCCCACAGATGGCGCCAAACTAACGATGCCATAATTTGGTTAAAGAAAGTAAGAAGATGGCAAGAGAGATTTGAGTGTGATTCGGCCCCGTTAATTAGGAGACCTACGTCCATGTGTGTGTCGAAGCACGGCGGCCTTGGGATGAACCAACAAGGAGGGCGGTACTACCAGAGATCAGCCGGGTATATACATATGTGAGTTGCGTATTGCTATCTTATATAAAATAAGAATGTGATCCCCTTTGAAGGGGTTGAGTGATCCCTTCTATAGTATAAGAGACCACTCGTATAAGGTAAGTGAACCGATTAGGTAATATAACCTAATTATAATTGATTACCATAAATTGTGGGAGTTCCCTAATTGAGTTAGGAAACTATCTAAGCATTCCATTAGTCTTCTTGCTGAGGTAGAAAAGTGCCTAGAACCTCTTGAAGCGAGTCGTGGGATATTCCTGGGTTGCACTTATGATGGGGTGACCCCGCATCGGGCATTCATCCCATTGGTGGGTCTCGTCCAGTCTTAGATGGATAGCTCGAGATGGTAAGCGTCATTAACGGATACCTCAGCATTCCTTGCCGAGGTGGCAGAGACTGACCTTGACTGGTTATTTTTGTGCATATCAGTTATCGATGATATGCTTTTTGGGGAAGATTCGTAATTCATGTATCTATATGCAGACGTAAAATCATGAGCATACGATTGAGTTAAGATCGTTTTCTAAGCGTTTGAAGTTGATACAACTATTCTGGAATTTTCGAAGTTTAACAACAATCATGAGTATGTATACAAAATAGTCATACCTTGATCCCTCAACAACAATTGATGAATAAAAATTGGTTTAGAAATAATCTAAGATAAATCGATGAGAGATTAAAAGCCTAGATCAACTTGATTAATATGATTCATGAATTTCTATCATGTCTTGCATTCCTTTGTCAAATGATACCAAATTTCCAGAATGACAGAGTCTGGATAAAAAACCTTTTCGGAGACCTTAGGTTCATCAAATGTCTATGGGATTATTTTTGTCATAAACTACAATGAAATAGTTTTCTTTTGACACCAAGTATAGCTTCTTCTGATTATTGTAGAATTAATTCTGATTTTTACAAGAACAGTGGACAGTCCTGATCCACTATTCACAAAACTCTTATTTTCCAAACTTCAAAAATGCTAATGATGTCCTGCTTTTTGAAAAAGTTCCCTAAGACATGTATCCAACTTTCTGTAAAAGGATTTTAACCCAACTCATGCTTAAGATAACTTTTGATAGGTTTCATTAGAGGTCACTGAATCTGGAAATTTGATTGATGACATCTTCTTCTTGTTTATCATGCATGTCATTTGTTTGCTTGTATTTTTGCAATGCTTGGGTATTTGCTTGGTGTCTTAGTGCAGAGAATTGAATGTCGTGGATTCAGACTTCGATTTATGGATTTGCCTCGTCTTCATTTGGCTTAATGCCCATGTATCTTGTACTATCTCTTTCCTTTATCTTAGAATTTTTCTTGGTTTACAACATTGTTTTCAACGACACAATTCCTTTTGGATAGTCTCCGTTTATATGATTATATGTTAGAGACATCTTATCTAGGAATGTTTCATGATTACATTGCATGTTTTCTTCCTTTTTGCTTTTTGCGACTCCGCTTGAGTCAACCCAATGTAAGTTCTCTTGTTCCTTTTTGCATATCATGACATGTTTTCTTTACTTGCATCGGTCCCGAGTGGGACTAACCACTATAAGTATACCTCTCTCTTGTATTGCATGTACATCTAACTTCTACCTGACTTAATTTCTTGACATGATTTTTCTTAGATATTCCCTTTTGACATGTATCTATATCTAGTATGTTTGAGGAAACAACGCCAATTATGAATTAAGAATAAGGATATTTGAATCAAGGCCTACCATTTGGTAGGGCGAGGAGGGGCTGCTTTAGTCCTGCTTAGGCTCCTTCCCTTCTCGTACTAAGACCCCTAAACCTAGTTTCTAGTAATGAAGGGCGAGTAACCTTATTCAATTTTGGGCGAGTCAAACTTGGGTTTCCTAATTCCTGATAAAAATTAGGTGGCAACTCTTTGTCTCTAGGATTGCGTGAGGAAGTACTAGTTTTCCCTGAAGTGTGCTCCTTGGGATTCGTCCTGGGACACTATCGAGGGAGAAATCCAGGACCCACCCCTCATTCGCAATTCACAGTCCACACCCACGAACTGGCTGACGAAGAGCTTATTGAGCCCTTTGAAATCGTCGACAGTTTAGGGTTTTAGCTAGGCCTTTGAGAGTGCTGGGAAAGGCTTGGTAGAGTAGTTTGTCGGTGTTGGTAACTAACGCCATCTGAGCCTTGTAAGTCCGGCCATGATCGATATGGCTCCCCGAACCGTCATATGAATCGTGATGCAGTTGATTGAACTTGCGAGGAATGGGGAATCAAGTGATCCAGACAGTAAAGGGTGACTCGGTTTCAGAGTTGGCGTAGTTATGCCCCGGCCTACGACTCAACTTCTCAATCTATTTTTGGAGGTCGTTGATTTGGCCTTAACGTCCTCCCATTCGGTCTTCCGTTCCGTATCTAAGCGATAAGTTAGGTGAGATGACGAAGCCTCTTCCTTGAAGTGTGTTGTCCTCAAGGATGGAGCTGAGCTTTGACTCCAGGTAATCGTGTGTCCAAAATCTCCAAGACTCTTGGCCGGGGGTTTTTTGGCTGATTCCAGGGCCGTTTGTACTTGCCCCTCCCTTCTGGTAGCACGTCTAATATTGATGATCTCTCTGGCATCCCCCGCCCAGTGTGGGTTAGCCCGGGCACGTTGCCGAGTTCGTTCGGGGGAATATAGGTGCAGTATGGACACGTTGTCAGACCCGTGCGAGGGCTTGATCGCGCGCGTCGTACCCGGGCTGATCCTCAATTTAAACGAGCTAATCCTATCGAGCCATCAGTGATTCAATTTGTTGCTAGGCCTGATGCTTACCTTCCTAGAGTTGCACAAGAGCTGTGGTAATCGGCTCCTAGGTCATGGAGGCAGAAGGTTCCACGGCTTGTGAATTCGCTGACCTGTGGGAGCTGCGGTATTCTTACCCTTCTTCGGCGGCATGTTGATTAGTCATAGATTTGTTTTGGAGAAAAGTGTTGTTTCCCACAGATGGCGCAAAACTGATGATGCCAAAATTTGGTTAAAGAAAGTAAGAAGCTGGAAAGAGAGATTTGAGTGTGGTTTGGCCCCCTTAATTAGGAGACTTACGTCCACGTATGTATCGAAGCACTTGCATTAACAAATCACCGGCGGCCTTAGGGTGAACCAACAAGGAGGGCGGTACTACCAGAGATTGGCTGGGCATATATGTATGTGTGTTGCATATTTCTATCTTATATTAAATAAAAATGCGATCCCCTTTTGAAAGGGGTGAGTGATACTTTTTATAGATACAAGAGACCACTCGTACAAGGTAAGTGAACTGATTAGGTAATATAACCTAATTACAATTGATTACCACGAATTGTGGGATTTCCCTAATTGAGTTAGGAAACTATCTAAGCTTTCCATTAGTCTTCTTGCTGAGGTAGAAAAGTGCCTGGAACCTCTTAAAGCGCATCGTGGGATATGCCAGGGTTACGCTTATCATGGGGTGACCCTGCATCGGGCATCCATCCCATTGGTGGGTCACAGGCGGTCCAAGATGAATAGCTCAGAATGGTGAGCGTCATTACCATATACCTCAGCGTTCCTTGCTGAGGTTGTAGAGACTGACCTCGACTAAATATTTTTGTGCGTATCAGTTATCGATGATCCGCTTTTTGGGGAAGATTCCTAACTCATGTATCTATTTGCCGATATAAAATCATGAGCATACGATTGATTTAAGATCGTTTTCTAAGCGTTTGAAGTTGATACAACTATTCTGCAAATTTTCTAAGTTTAACTACAATCATGATTATGTATACAAAATAGTCATACCTTGATCACTCAACAACATTTGATGAATAAAACTTGGTTTAGAAATCATCTACGATAAATCGATGAGAGATTAAAAGCCTAGATCTACTTGATTAACATGATTCATGAATTTCTATTATGTCTTGCATTCCTTTGTCAAATGATACCAAATTTTCAGAATGACAGAGTCTGGTTAAAAAATCTTTTTAGAAACCTTATGTTCATCAAATTTCCATGGGATTATTTTTGTCATAAACTACAATGAAATAGCTTTCTTTTGACACCAATTATAGCTTCTTCTGATTTTTGTAGAACTAATTATGATTTTTACAAGAACAGTGGACAGTCCTGATCCACTGTTCAGAAAAGTCTTATTTCCCGAACTTCAAAAATGCTAGTGATGTCCTACTTTTTGAAAGTTCCCTAAGACATGTATCCGATTTTCTGTAAATGGATTTTAACCCAGTTCATGCTTAAGATAACTTTTGATTGGATTCATTATAGGTCACTGAATCTGGAAATTTGATTGATGACATCTCCTTCTTGTTTATCATGCATATCATTTGTTTGCTTGTATTTTTGCAATGCTTGGGTATTACTTAGTATCTTAGTGCCCATGTATCATGTACTATCTTTACCCTTTTCTTTCAGAATTTTTCTAGGTTTACAACTTTGTTTTCAATGACATGATTCCTTTAGGGTAGTCTTCGTTTATGTGCTTATATGTTAGAGACATTTTATCTTGGATTGTTGTATGATTACATTACACGCTTCCTTTCTTTTTCTTTTTTTTTCTTTTGTGCCTCCGCTTGAGTCAACTCAATGTAAGTCTTCTTGTTCCCTTTTTCATATCATGCCACATTTCTGTTATTTGCATTGGTCCCGGGCGGGACTAGCCACAATGAGTACACCTCTTTCTTGTATTGCATGTGCATCCGATTGCTACTTGATTTAATCTCTTGAAATGATTTTCATTAGATGTTCCTTTTGCTATGTATATATTATCTAGTATTATTGAGGAAACAACACCTATTATGAATTCAGATCAAGGATATTTGAATCAAGGCCTACCGAGGGGGTGCTTTATTCCTACTCGGGCTCCTTCCCCTCTCATACCAAGACCCCCAAACCTTGTTTCTGGTGATGAAGGGAGAGTAACCTTATTCAATTTTGGGCGATTGAAATTTGGTTTCCTAATTCTGATAAAAATTAGATAGCGACACTTTGCCTCTAGAATCATGTAAGGAGTTCTAGTTCTTGAAGTGTACTCATTGGATCCATCCCAGGACACTGTCAAGGAAGGACAGAACCCCGTCCGCGCGTGTGGTCCACAATGTGTCCAAGATAATGACACTATCAATCCAACGATGAAGAATCTTCAATTCAAATTCACTCCTAGATGACTAGCCGGTTCTAAAAATTCTCAAAATGTCAAACTCGTGACAACTAATGCCCAGAGCATTAACTCAAAGAATAAATGTCAACAGAACTCAAAACCAGACATAACAAGAATATAAAGATTATGAAAATATGTCAGTCAGCTATCACAAGCTTGTAACCAAATTATAGAACCAATGTAGAAATACAAAAGTTCAACACTGGAGTATGAATGCTTCCAAAGAAACTAAAACAAAGAGTGACATAACCACCTTCGAGAGGTACAACCCACTCATTAACTAAAAATGAAAAACACATGGAGTTTAATCTACGATTGGATAAACACTTCACGACAACCGACCACTATGCAACAACCATAGGATCCAATAAATAAAACTGATTACTGTAGACACTAATATTTCATAGCTCAAATTATATACAGAGTCAACAAGATGGAATACTTGATAGGATTAAAGAATCGTCATACGAGTTAAAAAGTATGATTCCTTTCCTTACGAAGTCAAAACAATCGCAGAAGATCAACTCTCAAAAGAGTGATTCGAATTCTCTATGCATGATGTCAAGGAGAAACTCTATAAGGAAAAACTGATTACTACTTACTATGAGAGGAAAACAATACTACTCGAAGTTCTAGAGTCACGCCTAGTGCTCCTTTGTACACAATTTTAAGGATATAAAAGTTATTCCAAAATTTAATGTTCCAAAGTTTTAATAAGTATAACATACTTAAACAAGTCACATGCTATATCAAGTAAGCATGTAACACATAAGTATGTAAGCATGTGAACACATCAACCCGAAGGCACGTAATACTTAATAAGTAAGCATGTCTACACAACAACTTCAAATTTTAAATGGTGCATGAGCTCATAAACTCGACGTCCCTAATTATTCGACTAGGTTATGCTCTAATAAATTGGGTTAGAGTGATTAGATAATTCAATACTCAAATTAAAACAATTTTCAAAATTGGAAGATTTCAGAATCTGTAGATCCAGTCGATTGATCGGGACAACAGTCGACTGGTTTTGCAAGATGCTGAGAGCATTATTTTTTATCAGTTCAATCTAGTCTACAGGGTTTCAAGCAAAGAGTTCATAAGATGTCTATCCCGGTCGGCTGGAATAAATTTGATTGACTGGGGCATGAAATGTTCAGTCGACTATGGCAACCCGCTCGACTGTTTTTATAAATACAGAGAGCCCAAACCTCTTGGGTACAAAATCCAGTCGACTAGACGCCCAATCAGTAGACTAGATCATAGCAGCAGAAGACTCTACTGTAAAAGAACTACATGTCCATACATCTTTACTCTCGAATGGGTGATTCTAACTTAATAAAAGGGGAAATAAAAGCTATGGGACACCCTCCCAATCCAAGCATAACTAAAAATGAAAACGAGTTGTTCCATCAACAACATATATGCATGCAATCTTATGAAATCGAGTGACTTATGTCACGATTACATACTAATATGAGTATAACAAATCCTAACATTATTTAGGAATCCAAATAACAAGTCTAAGTTTAAAAGGGATAATATGCACCCCAAAACAACCATGAATACTAGTTTTAAAACGAGTACGAACTAACATGCATCTGATAACGATCTACTATGTGAAACCATAACTTATAAATTTAAAATATATAACTATGTCTTACATGATTTCTAGGATCTCCCCACAAACGAGGTCTTTAAGGAGTGATTACATGTCAACCACTATAGGGCCTTGCCCTTATCCATCTTACCTGAAAAGGTTTTAAAAATAGTCCATAAGCACGATGGCCTGTATAGTCATACAATTCAATAATATCATGAATCACATACATGAATGTGTGAATGTAATGATTTGTTGCCGACCCAAAATAATGTCACCCGTAGGCCTTTTCGTGAATTTTTTGAACACTCACTCTCATAACAACACCCGGTCTATGGGCCGCCACGTTATGGGGGCCTTTAACCACCTTATACCGGTCTTTAGCTTACAATTCCTATGGTTTGCAAGACCAGGAGATCGCGTTCCTAATAGATCCAATCCTCATATTCACACCCACAATAGGGATTATCTAAACTTCAAATCAAAATCCTGTTATTGAGGTATTTTTCATGATCTTCAAAATTCGGAAATCCTATACATGGAGATCTTCCCCTTTTTAAATCAAAAGCCCCACACATAGAGGTCTTTTACCCAAAATTCTTTTTTGTGCATTTTTATGTAGATGCACATGTTCATGCCCAATTTCATAATCATGCTTATGAAATACAGATGAACAATATTATGCTAGATGAACAAGCATATTAATAGTCTTCCATAAAACTTAAGCATAGTGGATTTCTATACACACATGTTATCAAACTTCTATGAAAGCAAGTAGACATGTTTTCAACTTTCATTTAAACATATAAGCACATAAGCATCTAGAGGAAAGCACAAAAGCATCTAGATCATTTAGGCAAAATTTCAAGAGAGCTAGGTTTGGATTTTATACATGACAATTGTGTACCAAAACACGTAGTATTCTAGATTCATGCTAGTTAACATATAATAATTTATATTAGAGAGTTATATGAACTACCTTTGAACTTTAGGAATTTTCCTAACAGACATAAGTTGTCGGATGGAAGTGATTTTGGTGTCCATGCATGCTCCTTGTCGTAAGGAACAACTTTAAAGCTTGAAGATTCATCCGGAGATCGACGGATCTAGATGACATCAAGGCTTTTGTGCTCAAAACCCTAAGTATTCAAGGTCTAGAGTGAGAGGAGAGAGATAAGGCGAGAGAGAGTTGACAACTATGAAATTTAAACCTAACATGTTCTATTTATAGTAAGTGGCAAGATACGACTCTTAAAGCACGATTTACCCCTCACATAAACTGATATATTTTACTAATCGCACCAGTTATGACAAAAGTTAAAACACCAAAAGTGAATCATTTAAGCATACACTCATTTTCAGATCGAAAAAATCTCATTTTCATTTTTTTTGGTCAAGACTTGCATCTCAGGTAAAAATTACCAAAATACCCCTGTGACTAAAAATCCAAAAATAATCCAAAAAATTCCCAATTTTCACTGGGGTTCTGAAATATGATATTAAATCACTGCTTTAAAAAAACAAATCTCAGGTTATTACAATACACGCATAATACAACCTTGGCCTACCTCTATGCTATTCCTTTGCTTTTCACCTCTTGAGCTTATCATAATCGCCTCGTCATTACAATCCTAGAATCTATGCCTAACTCCAAATTATGAGTTTGAGCTTCTTTTCTCTACCTAGAAGTGATTGGGATGTGTTGGCTTGACAAGAAGTTTGGTTATGTGAATAAAGGAAAGTTAGCAAAAAAAGAAAAAGAAAAAGAAAAGCATAAAAGAATATGCCAATGGTTGTTTCTAATGAAAAAAATAATAATAAAAAGAAGAGTGTGTGTAAAAAGAAAAGAAAAAAAATAAAAGAATAGAGAGATTGGAGATGTGAGGAAGTTTAAAAAGTTGTAGTAGATATTCCAATCACATCCTTTGACCAATTGAAAATCATGAACTTCTTTCTTCTTAATCAAACACCCCATTTTCAAAGACCTAATGATTCTAGGTAAATTAGATTTGAAGTTAAGGTAATGAGAGAGTTTTCTGCAGTATCTCGCTCTCCTAGTGAAAAGTATCCTTTCCTGAGACTTCATGGACTATAATTTCTATTTTTCAATTTCGATATGAGAAGCATTTGTTTCCCTTGTGTTCACTCTTTATAGCTTCCATATCATGAGTGATAATTATTACACCTTATTCAGAGTGAATTCATCTTTCGAGTGTAATCTCGATGAAAGTTGAGTCAAAATAAGCGTCTTGATAGCTCTTAGGTTATGCGAGCTTTGAAATTAAAGTTTTGTATTTTGGTTTTTCATTCATACACACACTTGAAGATTAATAGGTATGGAACATTTTAATAAATTTGATAGTAGATTAACTATAAAGTGTATGTGATGCATGGCTATGATATACTAGAGAGTTTCATGAGATTGTTGAGCTTAACCACGTTGTTAAATTAGAGAGGAAAAAAATTTCTTGAAAACATTTAAATGAGAACCATTACCATGAATATGAATCTTGTGGGTAAATTTATTGCAAACTCTCACGAGACAACACTCATCCACTAGGGGGAACCTAGAGGATTAAAGGCTTTTTATATATGCTAAATTCAATCGCGATTCCTGCGAAAGTGAGTTAGGATTTTTATTTTATTTTGTTTTCATTTTTTAGAGTTTAAATAAATCTTGTTTTAGTTCACTTCATTGCTAGGGACTAGTAATGAGCTAGTTGGGGGGTGTGATTAGAGGTGAAAAGTGCATATTCATAGCATATTACATGGTCTTTTATGAATACTTTTATCCCTAAGTCCCTAGATTTAGGTGCATTATAATAAAAATATTCTTTTTATGGTGTTAATGCTAAAACTTATGTTTATGCATTGTTTTACAGTATTTGAATGTAAGTGAATGAAGTGGAGCTAAAAGAAAGTGATTCTGGTGGAGAAAACAACAGAAGCAGTTGAGAACCCACTTTCAATCGATTGAAAATGTTCAATCGATTGAAAGTGACTTTTCTAGAAAGTTTTGCATAACTTACAGAAACCCGATAAATAGCCTGTTATGATAGGAGAGGAAAAGAGACGCTCCACAATATTAAACATAGCAATTTTAGGGTAGTTTTAGGGGTAGTTTAGTGTTATTCTTCCTCTTTTCCATTGTTGCACTCAAGATTCAAGTTGATTTCAAGTTAATTTCATATTGTTTTCATGTTTTTCTTTTCCTTTATCTTTTTTGATTGTTTATTAGTTTAGATGTTATGATTGCTCTAGTTTACTATATTTGCAATTGTTTGATCATGTTTCTGTAGTTTAGAAGTTAGGAATATGTGATGAAACATTGATTCCCAGCCTCTATCATGCAATCTGTAGAAAAGCCCTATCGATTGAAAATGAGCCAAAGTCAAGCGATTGAACTCATGAGTTCAATTGATTGAGAGATGATCCCATCCAATCGATTGTGTCTATGCAATCAATTGGAAGGAAAATTCTTGAGATGATTCTTTTAAGCATTCCAAGTCCTTCTGTTTTGAAATTTTGTTCACACTTTGATCCACCAAGTTTTATTTGTCAAACAGATTGCAGAACTTAAGCCTTAAGGCCATTTTCTTCAATGACTTTTGCAAACCACTTTGAATGCTAACTCCATTTAGAGTGCAAGTCTCAACCATTGATTTAAACTGCTACACGGTATTTTGTAACAACCATAGATGACGTAGTTATACATTAGTCATGTCACTAACAACATGGTTAATGTAAAGGCTATTCATTCTTATATCCTTTAAAAATACGGGATGACAAGAGAAATTAACTCCATAGTTCACTAATGAGTGTGCATAGTAGATTGTTAGGATCGATGTGAATTCACGTGTTTCCAACATCTTCAATTTATCTATTTCATTACTATGTTTCTTTATGCTTTATTTATTATTTAGTTTAATTTAATTAATTAGGATTTGTTAGAACCTCCACTCCTACATTCATCTTTTCTTTCTTTAGGTTGTAACTTAGTAGACATTTTTCCTATTCCTTCCCTAGGGTTTGACCTGGACTTATCTAGTATTACTTGCATGATCACCTATGCACAACTTTCTAGTCGTGCCACGACCTGGCTTTACTTTAGAACAACGAGTGTTGATGCTTGGAAATTGTTTGTGCGTGCCAAATTTAAAAGACTTGAAAGAGAGGATTCTAGAGGAGGCACATAGTACCAAATATTCAGTCCATTCGAGACGTTACAAGATATATTGGAACCTGAGGGAGAACTTTTGGTGGAGAGGCATGAAGCATGAAGTTGCCAAGTATGTTTCAGAGTGTTTAGTGTGTCAACAAGTCAAAGTAGAGAGACGATTACCTGCGGGACTACTACACCCATTGCCTGTGCTAGAGTGGTAATGGGACGATATCATGATGGATTTTGTTTATAGATTTTCATGACCGCCTAACAAGAACGACAATAGTTGATAGATTAACAAAATTAGCTCATTTCCTACCGATCAAGATGACTAAGCCGTCCAGGCTAGTGGAGTTGTATATAAAAGAGATTGTGAGACTACACGAGATTTCAGCAGTGATTGTATCATATCGTGATAGTAGTTTTACATCAAGGTTTTGGGAAAACTTGCAAAAGGCTATGAGTACCAAGTTGAGTTTCAGTACCGCCTTTCGTCCTCAAACCAGTGGACAATCCGAGTGAATGATTCAGACGTTGGAAGATGTGCTTAGATTCTGCGTTCTAGGCTTTGGGAGCGATTAGGAAAAGCACCTACCATTAGTCAAATTCACCTACAACAACGGTTTTTACTCGAGTATTGGTATGGCACCGTATGAAGCTTTGTATGGATGTAAGTGTCATTTACCAATTTGTTGGACTGAGGTTGGAGAAAGAAGGTTGTTAAGACCTGAGATAGTGCAGTTGACTACTGATAAAGTGAAGCTAATCCAGGAGCGACTTAAGATAGCTCAAAGTCATTATAAGAGTTATGCCGACTCTAAACGACGACCGATGACATTCAAAGTAGGAGACTTTGTATGAGAGTATAGCCTTTGAAAGGCATTGTTCAATTTGGAAAACGGGGAAAGCTTAGCCCGAGATTTGTAGGGCCATTTGAGATCCTAGAGAAAGTAAGACCAATGGCTTATCGACTAGCCTTATCAGCTGAGCTAGAGCATGTACACAATGTATTTCACATATCTATGTTGAGATGGTGTATGACGAAGATGAGTAAGATTATCGTACTGGAGCCGTTACTGATCTAGGAGGACTTCACTTTTGTAGAGCACCCGGGGGATATCTTAGATCTGAAAGAAAAAGTGTTGAAAACAAAAATGATTCCAATAGTGAAAGTATTGTGGCGTAGTCACACAGTCGAGGAGGCTACGTGGAAGAGTAAGAAAGAAATGAGGAATGACTACCCGTACCATTTCGACTTATGATGAATAATTTTGGGGACAAACTTTCTTTTTAGAGGGGAGAGTTATCACACCCGTCCCAAAATCTAGTTATTTTAAATGCAAAATTGATTTTTTGAGAATTATTAATGTTGATTAATAATTGTGGATGAGGTTGACTGTGGGTTAATGGTGGGTGTCAATCGACAACATGAGAAATTGGCAATCAATGAGGAATTGGCGTGATTAAATGACATATATATGATTTAAATGTTATTTGACTTATTTGGTATTTACATGTGTAGCATATTTTTTTATAGTTTTGTTCTTATTTAAGATCATTTTGGGTATTATAGTATTAACGTAAATGACATGTTGCATGAATTGTAGGTTATCTAGAAATTTCACAGAAATAGTTTTCAGAACGCAATTACGAACCCAAATGGAACTTAGACAAAAACTTTTATGACTTAGAGATTTTCACTCGTGAAGCGATAACTTCGACATTTAAGACGTTTTCAAAGATAATTGTAGGATTAGGGAACTCGTGTGGAGTTGAACACAATTTTGGAATGTTATATAGAAAAGTGTGAAGATATTATCATTTTACAACTTTTCTAAACCTAAGCCAAGAGAGAGAAAAGGGAGATTTATTTGGCTTCAAACTTCACAATGCCATTCGATAAACTTTCATCCGTCAAATATTGTCCTCTTTTATCTTTTTGGAAACTTCAAGGTAAGAGCTGCGTTTGGTATGAATTAGGCCTTGTTTGGAAACTTTTTTGAAAATCTTAATTTTGTGTTTTCTTGAAAAACATGTGAAAACTTGTAGGTTTCATTTGTAATCGGATATTCGGCGTAGTTTTGGACTCCTAGTACTTCTCTCGAGGCAAGATTCATGTGTTAATATAGGCTCGTTAATTATGCTGGTGAATTCTTGTGAAAAGCATGTATATGTGATTACGTGAGCATGCTATGTGTTGATGTGGGTCAAAGGGGAGGTTATACAATTTCATGCCACAGTGGTATGCTCCTCGATGTTTGAGAATTGTTGTAGCGACGGCTACAGTGCATGGTTTAGCAGAACGTCCTACTAGGGCACAATGCATGGTTTGGGAGAAGGCCCTACCAGGACACTTGGATGCGTGGTTGGGAGAAGGCCCTTTACAACATTGGCTTCATTTCTAGATGAATGCGTATCTCTCTCCCTAGAGACTATTTGATGAGGTTTGATGATATTAAAGCATGAATTGCCATATATGCATTTGTTAGACTTATGCACTCATCATATAGCTGAGCAGTGGAGATTTACTCCATTATAGGTGAGAAGAAGAAAGGAAAGAAGAAGCGAGAAGAGTGAGGCCGAGGGGATGCCGGGATCGTTCTTGTTTATATTTTTGTTTTCCATTCCAATGATGCAATATTAGTTTTAAGAAGTTAGAATCATGTTCTCAACTTGGAAACCTTGGAATGGATATGTAGTGTTGTAATATGTAGTAAAACCTCTTTTGGTTAGGTTCGAAACGAATCCAAACTTTGAGTTGACACTATAAATGCTTAACTTGTCAAATTTGAATTTTAGGTAAATGTTAATAGAACTTTTATGAATTGAGCCAAACAAGCTTTAACTTATTTCATTATCATCTCCTTCCAAAGTTTAGCAAGATTCATATATGTTCCTATAGCCTTGATATGGTTAGGAGGGAATGGAATAAAGTTTGCATGTTTTGTAGCATTGCAAATTTGTAAGGGTTGAATAACTTCTAGGCAAAATTCTGTTGCAAGGGAGAATTCTACCAGGGATCATTCGACCGGTCGAAGGGCACAGTTCGACCAGTCGAACTACCCGCTGCTGGTTTAATCTTAGCTACCTCTTTCGAAAATTTTTTAAAGGTTCTAATTGGTTCTTAGGGTGCCTTTGGGGTCCCTATTAACTAATATATTCTTATTTTGAAATACAATAAACTTTCTAATTTTACACGGATTTTTAGACTCGTAGTTCAATATTTTTCAAATGAACTTTGGTTTTAAAGAGTTTCCTTATGTTTCTTTTCCACTGCATTTACTTTTAATAAATTGGATAAGCCTCGATGGCGTGCCATATGACCTATTTTTGCCTGCGAAGGGATGGGTCATGACAGCTCCATCGCTAGAGCAGCAATGCATAATGTCAGAGCAACAAGTGTCGCTAGAAGTTTTAGCAATACTTTTTCTTTTGGTGCTAAAATTTTTTGCAATACTTTTTGCTTTAGCGTTAGCCATTGCGACTTTGGCAATAGCATTACCCATGCTCATCATACAAAATATGGTTGGAAAGTTGAAGGGGCACATGATCCTAACATGGCTCGCCCTAGACAAAGAGATTAGGAAGTAGGTTTAGGACTCCTTTCAAACCCTTCTACTGTTCACCACAATTTGAACGGATAAAAGGTTGGATTTCATAAAAAAAACATATTCAATAGGAATGAAACTCTGCCTTAGTGTTGATAAAATTGTTGTTTTGAGATTTGACCAGTTATTGTTAACGATTTTACAAAGAGTAATGATATGATTTCCAAATTTTGTATCTCAAATATTTCTCAAACCTATATGACACTGGCACTACTTATGATCATCTACCATATGTATTTGGAAATAACATAAAATACAAAACTTGAGAAGTATAGCTTTACTTTTACAACTACTATGTTTTTCTGTTAAAGAGTGCTAGAGCCTTGGACACATAAGCTATAATGCTACTTTTTTTCGAATGACTTGGGTACATACTACATATTGTAGGAAAAGAGGCCGCTGGGACTACTTTGTCGTTTTCCTCCTCTAATTTGTTATTTCATAGATTAGGTCATCATTTATTGGTTTGAAGCTATGCTCATTTATTTATGGTACATATCACCTGTCATCCCTGAGGTTTGACATTAAACACATATATTCTTTCACGTTTCAGGAATCTCACTTATCTCCTTTAAAAAAAATAGTATCAGTTTCCCCCCTCCCTTTAAGAAATCGTTAGAAAATTTAAGGGGATCTAATACTAAAATTCAGAAATAGTTTCCCCCCTCCCTTTAACAAATCGTTAGAAAATTTAAGGGAATCTAATACTAAAATTCAGAAATAAGGGAGGTAAGTGAGATTCTTGAAACATGGAGGGATGTATGTGTATTAAGGTCAAACCTCAAGAAAGGCAGGTGATATATACCCTTTATTTATTTATTTATTTTTTTGGGAATTTTCTTTTGGAATCCGACTTATTTCATTTTTCTTTATTTTTTGACAAACTCCCTCGACCCTTGCATCTCAAATGAGATTTAGATTCGGACTCTGAGGTTTGGAGTTGAGTAAATTTGCTTTTACAAAATTTGCTGTTATAATAACTAATCAATTTGCTTTTACCAAAGTCAATAGCAATTTCATAATAAAAATTTAAATAAGTATATGAAAGTATAATTATTTCATACTGATAAATTTGTTAATATGATATATTTTGTTTTAGCATACACCATTAACATAGTTAGGTTCTCATTCATGATTAGGAGTGTAAGCAGACCGACCGGATGGGGGTACGTCTGATTTGGTCGGTTATCAAAAAATTCATCATAATCGAGCTGAACCGTGAAATTCTAAAGACCGATGTAATACCTGTATTTCTTTTCTTTTCGTTAATAATATCCAATTTCCGCATTTAACTGTTTAATTTTATACTATTATTTTAATTGTATGACGGTTTTGACATGTGGTAGGATTACTAATAGACTGTAGTAACCATACCGACTCGACCGCAATAAGATTAACTTAGTCCCGTACCCGGACCCGGATTTTTGAAACAATATTCATTTGCACGTAAATCGGAATCAACACGCATAACGAGGAACTTATGCATGCAAACCAAGGAAGTGGCACAAAACTCGAGGTGGGCTCTACATGGAAGCTACATGCAACCCCATTGACACATGTCACCACCCCATGTGACACTTGTCCACATGTGGGACACTTGTCATTGCATGTGGACATGCAAACATGCATGAAGACACCTCCCCCTCCACCATCTCTATATAACCATGCATATACTCATGCATTTCATTTTCTTTGGCCTAAAAATCTGCACATGGAGAGAAGACTAGGAGGTTAGAGATACCTAGAGAGATAAAAGAGAAGTTTGGAGGAAAATCAAGAGTTGATCCTCCATTTCCTTGTGAGCACCTTCATATACACACTCATATACTTACATCCACACCACCATGGTGACTTAGGAGCTGTGATTATAAATTCTAGAAGTCCAAGAAGATTCCTAGAAGAAAGAAAAGTCAAGAAGTTAGAAGAAGAAGGAGTTTCACCATTGAAGCTTGTGTTCAAGCTTCCTAAGCTCAAATCCAAAGCCCAAGCTCAATTTCAAGACTTGGTGAGTATTCTAACTCACATTAGAACCTATATTGTATGTAGTAAATGTTTATCAAGTGTTTGATGTTGTATTTTGAGTATCTATGCAACAAGCAATCAAATAATCAAATCTGGGAAGCATAAACTTCCAACAGAATGTTGTTTAGTAAAATGAACATTTTGAGCAGTTCAAAAATGGGAATGAGGCTAAGTTTTTTTGTGAGGAGCGTTAACTCATTTATATAAAAATAACTCTTTTATAGATTAGTCTAAATATCACTCCGTCATAGGTGAATTGTATGTACAACGTAGTATTATCAATCTGAGAAGCAGAAACTTCCAGCAGAATGTTGTTTAGCTAAATGAACATTTCGAGCAGTTCAAACATGGGAATGAGGCTAAGTTTTTTTGTGGGGAAAGCTACCTCATTTTACAAATAATTCTTCTATATCTCAGCCTAGAAATCAATACTTCATAGATGAAATGCACATGCAACGCAGTACTATAAATCTGGGACAGAGCAGTCCGAAAATATAGAAATGTCAAAGTAAAATAAATATTTTGAGCAGCTCAAAAATGTAATTGAAGCTAGAATTTTTTTTTACACAAAGCTAATCCAATTATCTACAATGTTTGAGTTTTGAGTTTGATCTACAAATCAATTTATGATACCCAAATAAATCATATCAATTTAGTCGACATAGTAAAATTAATTCCTGGCAAATTGAACAACTACTTTTATGATGTGTTTATTGATGATGCTTGTTCTCCAATACCTGTGTGGTTATGAATACCTTGTGCTATGGTAGTGCTATCGAGTAGATGAGTATGTTAAGGTCTGTGTAGTTTTGTTAGTTTTATAGACATGATAATGAACCCATGCATGTATTTTACAAGTATAACCAAGATGATGCTTTGAAATCTTAACATAAGCTTGAATCAGATGTACATAGACCCATGCTTGGATATATATGGAGTATCTACACTACTGTAGACATGTTATACTACTCATAGGAGTATATCATTTGCATACCTTGAGCTTAAATGATTGTATATTGCATAAAAATAGAGGATTTGAGAATTTTACGCCAGAAACCGATTTATGGGAGAAACCGGTTTCTGGGATGTTTTTTCGGGAAAAGTTTCTTTAAAGAACTATTAAAGTCGTAAGCTGAATGACGACGTTAATTCTGACTTCATGGGTATATTATGATAAAAAAAAAAAAAAAGAATAACGGACGTAGGAACGCAACCTTGTATGTGTAAATGAAAGTTATTAACAAATTAAACCATGGAACGAGTGACGCGAATGCGGTCAAGGATATGTAAGGATTGATTGTGCTTAGTTAAGAGCAGCGCATGTTAAGGATAAGTGTTGGATAGGTAAACCAATCCGCAGAGGCCGGGATAGTGAGCAAAGGATGTGTTGTTAAGTTGTGAAGTGGTGACTCTTGAGTATCCTTTTGGTTCTTCGTGACGAAAGGGATACGGTTGAAATGTGACTATTGTAAGTATCCTTTCGGTTCTTCATGACGAAAGGGATACGCGTAACGCTTTCGGTTCTTCGTGACGAAGCGGTGATTCTTTGAGTAAAGACTCCTTTTGGTTCTTCGTGAGGAAATGGATGTTCTTGTACTCCATAACGCTTTTGGTTCTTCGTGACGAAGCGATGATTCTTTGAGTAAAGACTCCTTTTGATTCATCGTGAGGAAATGGATGTTCTTGTACTCCGTAACGCTTTCGATTCTTCGTGACGAAGCGGTGATTCTTTGAGTAAAGACTCCTTTCGGTTCTGCGTGAGGAAATGGATGTTCTTATACTCCATAATGCTTTCGGTTCTTCATGACGAAGCGGTGATTCTTTGAGTAAAGACTCCCTTCGGTTCTTCGTGAGGAAATGGATGTTCTTCTACTCCTTAACGCTTTCGGTTCTTCGTGACGAAGTAGTGATTCTTTGAGTAAAGACTCCTTTCAGTTTTTCTTGAGGAAATGGATGTTCTTCTACTCCGTAACGCTTTCGGTTCTTCGTGACGAAGTGGTGATTCTTAGAGTGAAGACTCCTTTCGGTTCTTAGTGATGGAATGAATGTTCTTGCACTCCGTAAATGCTTCAGTTCTTCGTGATGGCAAAGTGGTGTTTCTTAGAGTGAAGAGCCGAAAGATGGAATGGATATTCTTGCACTCCCTAACACTTCGGTTCTTCGTGACGAGGTGGTTGTTAAAAGATGTTTTGGTTGGTGGAAGGTGTTTTGGTAAATGAAAGATGGTTTAGTCAGTAAGAGATGTTCTTGGGTTAGTAAATGATGTCGGATGTTGGCAACAGATGATAGTGGCGTTAAGAATGTCGCGACGAGTTTTCTCAGTTGGACGTTTTCTTTTCGAATACGTGGTCGGGTATATTGGTAGTTATAACCCAACGGTGAGAACACAAAGATCTTAAAAGACATATTAAAAAGTAATAAGGGTATCTTTGTTGTGTTTTACTATATACGTTCCATTTGATTTAGTTTTCTCACTCAGCTTTCATAAGCTGACGACGTTCATGTCGCTGGACATTCCCATGTCCAGCTTATCCAGGTCACAAGAACACAGGCTATGGAGCTACTGAAGAATATAATGTGGAAGAACATTATACTGAAGAGGATTATGGTTATGCGAGTTAGGAAGAAGACCAGTAGCTTCCCTGTGTAAATATTTTTGTTATAATTAGAAGACTTATCATAGTTTTGTAATAGTTTTTGTAAGGCCGAGAGCCATAAGATTCTTATGTATTTAATTAACCAGTATCATTGTAGCCTTTCATTGTAACATATTCCAGTAGTAGATGTTGCTTTTACCCTTTTTTCATAGCATTTAGTTATTAATATTTTAGTCTTGGACAATTCGGTACTTCCATCAGTCACGTGCCTCAGGGTCCAAGATGAAAATTTTAAATTTTTCCATATTTTGTCTACGTCGGGGCGTGACAACCGAACCGAATCAAAACTGATCGATTCTATCGTACCGTGAAATTGCACTAGGCCGAACCGAACCAAACCAAAACTGATCGATACAACTAAAAACTAGACTGAACCTAACTAATTCGTTTACACCCCTATTCTCGATAAAGGAGGTCAGTGTAGTTTTGAATACTACAAAGAGGCCCCTTTAAGGGGGGTTAGCATAATTTATCTATAAAAAATCATGCATAACCATAGACTTTGACTCTCTTTGAGTAATGTTATGCTTTCTAAGTTTGCATCTATGTGGTTCCAACACATGTGGTACTGGAATCATTTGATTTTCATTGGAGGATATTGAACGATTCCAACTATTGTTGAAAATGATTCTACTACAACGTGTTGAGAACTACGTTTGAAATTAAAAATTTTAAAAATCATAGCGTTACTCATTGACTATTTATTTATTTTGTATTTGAGTAAGTTTTTGGGCACAAACAAGTCTTACAAACACAATTCACAGACACTACAATGTGTCTATCTCTCTCCTCTGTATACCCCACAGTGTCACTGGACCCTACAGTATCAGTGGATCCCACCAGAAAAAAATACACATATATGGTGGTATTTGTTGATTGTGTTTGTGAGATTTGTTTGTGCCCAAAGACTTAATCTTTGTCTTATGTTTGGTTCAGTTTTTGGTAGGAAAAAAAAGTTCAGTTCAAAATCGAAAAATCAAACTTTCAGTATATACAATAAATGCATTTGGAAAATAGGGCTCAAACTTAAAATCAAAATCAAAATCAAAATCAAACTCTCTTCTCTTAGTGACCCCTGAACCCTCAAGACTCAAAGAGTCGCAGACCTCAGTGGACCGCGACGGCCTTCAATCCTTCCTCTTTTTACATCTCCGCAACGGCGATGGACAATCTCTGTCCTGCGATTGCGTGGTGTCCGGCGGTCGCGTGTCTCTCTCTCTCTCTCTATCTCTCTCTCACCAATTACCATGACTCCACGAGCCAGTGAGTCAATGAGTCTCTCTCTCAGTATCTCTCTAAGAAGTGTGTGAATCTGTGTGACTCTATGTGTGTATGTGTGTGTGAATCAGTGAGATAGTGTGTTTGTGTGTGTGTGTGTGTATGTATGAATCTGTGTGATAAAAGTGTATATGCGTGTGTGTGTGTGTGTGAATTGGTGAGATTTTGGGTGTGTGTGAGTGAATCGGTGTGAGTATGTGTGTATGTGTATGTTTGTGAGTGAATCGATGAGAAATTGGTTAGTTGGTTTTTGATTTGAAGAAAAAAAGAGAGAGAACACAAAAAGTTCGGTTGAAATTCAACCCGAACTTCTGATCCGAACCCAAATTTAGTTTGAAAATCGAACTATTTTTTCAAAATTTAGTTCAGTTTGGATATCGGTAGCGTTTTAACCACCCTTGTTGAAAAATGAGTCTTGGACACCCATGTGGGTATGCCCGACCTATGTGGCAGTTGCCACATTGTACACAAACTGCTAAAGCAGTTTTTTTTTTTTTTTGGTTTTGCAATTTTTGAATTGTAAACTACCAAGCAGTTACCCACGAATTAGAAGTGGAAAACTTCCATGTATGTAGAAATATATGGGTGTTGTGTTAACATAATGTGAGAGATATATGATTGAGAAAAACATAGAACATGGGTTAGTCCTTATAGTGCTGAAATTCTAGAGAGAGAGAAGGACATTTGGGTTTGTGAAATTATGATTTCAATTCTTGTAATTTGAATTCCCAATCACTGAAATGTGTTCGTGAACAATTCATCGGAGTCCGGAAACATGTAATTCTAATCGCAATAACAATCCTGGACAATTTGATTGATATCTTCAATCATGTAAGTTATTTTTGTTTTGGTATTTTCTGCTCATATACGAATCAAAGATCCAACATTGGTATCAGAGCAAGGTTGGTTAGTTTTCATGTTTTTTTACTCTTAAAAGATACAATTGAGATTGTTACAACATGCCATATATATTAACTGATTTGGCACTTTGTTGCATAATTCATATTTTTTTGTTGAGACCTTGATAGCCTACAATGGCAACTTTTCACACAAACGATCTTAAGGTGTAATTTTTGGACAGATTGTATCTTATATGTGTGTGATTAAGTCTACAAGATTTCATTGAAAACCAAGCAATCGTTTGTGTTATTTTTTGGAAATTAAAGTTTCAACCATGTTTTGAACTCTTGTTTTTCCAAAACTGTTTTTCTCTCACCATGGACCCATGAAATCTGGTTTTGTATAGTTTGATGAGAGTTTTTCAAATGTGTAGTCACGCACTTTGTTTGGCCAAGAAGTAAGAAAACTACAAGCAACTAAATTGGGCTTCTTAGTAAAAAAAATAAAAAAATTGTTTCCAAACGAAAAAGAGGCACTGACTCTTTGCTATGACTCCTATTTACTTGTCATTGAATATTGCAGAAGTTGGTGGTGTTTTATGATTTATTTACAAATCAATCAACTTGTTGTGTATATATTATGTTTGCATATTCAAAACATTGTGGAATTATACATATATATATTTTTTAAGGTGACTATGTTTGGATAAGTCATGAGATGATCTGCACCTAAACATTTATACATTTATTAAAATATATATACATAAAAAAAGGAATTTATTTATTCTTATTCACTACAAAATTCATTGTGTTTAAGAGATTAATTCCTTTATACAATGTATCATTTTTTTTATTTTATGCCATTTTTTTGTAGTGGCAAAATGGTTACATTGGCAGAATTTTTAGGATATAAGCTGAACCCAAATCATAGAATGCAACAATACATTGCTATGGTTATCGATAATTATCGTGCTTGTAAAATTGCGGGGTACACTATTTCACGTAGGCAAGCAAAACAAGCTTTGCTTAATTCTCTGCCAGATTCTTGGGAATCATTCATAGTTGCCATATCAAATAATCCGAAAGTTATTGGATTATTGCAAACTGCAAGTGAACTTGAATTAGCCGAGGAACGCAGAATACTCAATGGAGTAAGGCGAACAGCGGTGCTATCTCAATTCTCGAATCTACGCAGTGCCAGGCATTTGGACCATATAGAGCAAGCGATAGGATTCCTTGGCTGTATAGAGTTGGAAAAAGAATCTTGGATGACCAGTTAATTTTTGATATAGGGAGTCACATTAATTACCATTGGGATCGTAGATTAAGCTATAAACGTAACAAAGAGGCATGATATTTTTTGTAAATATTGTAATGTACATCAACTCTTTGTATATATATGGACATATTATCCATGCTTATGTTACCCGATATATTTTTTTTAATGCTATATTAAGTGGGAGGATTTAGGTTGTTAGAATTATTGGGATATTTCTCACCTAATTCTTAGTACTTTGCGCATAATTGAATTAATCAATAATAATTGTACTTTGATCATGAAAGATGATTGAGTGTATTACATTTCTTTCGATTCTATGACATACGTTAGATTATTCTTGCTTAATTTAAGAGATTGCGGCAAAATGATGTATTATTAATAATGTGCTAGTAATTAATGACATATTTTTTTCCTTTGTCTCTTAAAGTTGAATATGGCTGCTTGCTAGAACATAATTGCGGACCTCAATCAGGGTGAGAAACTAAATGAAAAGAACTATGATGTTTGGCATCGTAAGATTCAGTATCTCCTAGAGGGCCAAGAGTTGATTGAGACTATAACACAATCAATGACTGAGCCTGAGCAGGGAACCACAGCACAACACAGGCATGATTATGAAACTTATCTAGCTTGGAAGAAAAAAGACTGTGTTGCTTACATCCTGTTGTTGAGCAGCATGAGGAATGATATCATGCTACGTTTTGAGAAGAATCGGTCAGCTATGGCAGTCTGGGATGCTGTCAAGTTCCAGTATGGTGGAACTTCAACAACGAGGCTCCGCCAGCTAACTCTGAAGTTTGATGGCTATAGGAAACGCCATGATCATACTATGAGGCAACATCTCACAGTCATCTCAAACATGATAAGTGAACAAAGAGCTGCAGGCTATGAGTTAATAGATGAGTAGCAGGTGCAGGCTATCATTCATTCTTTGCCCCAAGCATGGGAAAACATGCGTGTGAATCTCACCCACAATGATAACATCAAGACATTTGATGAAGTTGCGCGTCATGTGGAACTCGAGAAGGATCGCTTGTTGGCTGAAAAACCTCCTAGAGAAGCATATCTAGCAGAGTCTAGCTTGCGCAAGGCTTCTTGCTGGAAGCACAAGAAAGCTAAAGGTGGGGCACCTAGACATGGCAAGAAAGGTGGACCTCCTCACAAGAAGGCTAAAAATGCCCAACGCAAAAGGGAAAAGCGTGGAGGCAAGAAGGACAAGGCACAAATGAATTACTACAATTGTGGTCAGTTGGGTCACTTCGCTCATGAATGCACTAAGCCGAAGGTATGTACTAAACTGTCTAGTTCCTCACATTTAGATGTTAGTAGTTATTTGATGTTGGCTGAAACTGTTCCTATTTGGACTGTAGACTCAATAGCAACAGACCACATAATGAGGGATAGAACAGCTTATGTGGAGTTTCGTCAGATACCCGTCGGGAGTAGACGAATCTACATGGGGAATAACTCAAGTGCAGAGGTTCTAGGAATTGGTATCTGTAAACTTGTATTACGAGGTGGACGCACTTGATATCTCCATGACATTTTGTATGCACCCGACGTCCGGCGAAGTCTTGTCTCTATTTTAGCTCTTATATGTTTAGGTTTTAAGTTCGAGTTTGTTGATGATTGTGTTATGTTGTCTTTGGGAACTACTTTTTATGGATCAGGTTTCTTGTTGTATGGTTTTATGGTGCTAGACACTATTTCTTTTTCTAGTAATGTTAATAGTTGTTTTGCTTATTATACCTCTTCAAGTAATGATGTGAATGTCAATTCATCAACATGGAATGCTAGATTAGGTCACACAGGGAAAGACAGATTAAATAGACTTGCTCGAAAAGGCCTCCTTCGCTCAATCACAAAGATTGACTTGCCTATTTGTGAGCATTGTTTAATGGGTAAAACAACTAGAAAACCATCAGGCAAAGCCATTAGAGCTACCACACCTCTGCAACTTATTCATGTAGATATCTATGACCCAATGAATGTGAGGGCAAGGCATGGCGCCTCATATTTCATCACTTTCAGAGATGACTTTACCCGGTATGGTCATGTCTATTTGCTCTCCCATAAATCCGAAATGTTGGATTATTTTAAACAATTTTCAAGATTGGTTGAGAATTAATTAGACAAGAGTGTTAAGACTCTTAAGACAGATCGTGGACGTGAGTATCTATCCGAATAGTTTAAGGAACTAGGTGATGAAAAGGGAATATCTAGACAGTTAACTATTCCAAGAACTCCACAGCAAAACGGTGTTGCAGAGAGAAGGAATAGAACGCTTCTAGAGATGGTTAGATCAATGATGGCACAGGCAAATTTGCCTATTTTACTATTGGGGAGATGCTATTGACTGCAGCCTATTTTCTTAATTGCGTGCCCTCTAAGTCTGCTCCTACCACCCCTTATGAACTATGGTCAGGAAAAAAGCCAGATTTGAGTAATTTGTGACCATGGGGTTATGCAACTTATATTCATAATTCTTCTCACAAGTTTGGGAAATTAGGCCCAAGAAGAAGAAAATGTACTTTTATTAGATACTCAGAACATTCCAAGGGCTATGTATTTATTGGTGAAGAAACTGATGGAAGTATAACAAAAATTGAGTCACGAGATACTACTTTCTTAGAAGAAGACTTTCTAAGTAGAGGTGAAGTTACAAAAGATTTCCAATTATATGAATTGGAGGATCCACAACTTGTCGCAACCAGCCAAATAGTTGAGGAGCAAGAAGTAATTCTTGAGCTTCCTAGGGTAAGTGGGAGCGACATTCCCATTAAAGTAACTTCAGAAGAGCATGTTCAAGAAGAATCTCAATCGCGAAAAAGCACTCGTGGAAAGATCCCTCATCGCCATTTTGGGATTGTGGGAGAAGCTTTTGTGGTTGGTCTTGAAGATGATGAAGAGCCCAAAACTGTTCAAGAGGCTCTCTCATGCCCCTCTGCTGAGTAATGGACTAACGCAATGCAAGAGGAGATAGAGTCTGTAAAGGCAAACCATGTTTGGCACTTGTTTGACCTTCCACCTGGCCGTCAAACAATTGGGAACAAATGGGTTTCCAAAATTAAATGCAAGGCAGATGGATCTATTGAAAGGTACAAAGCTTGACTAGTGGCTAAGGGTTATACCCAAAAGGAAGGAATTAATTATAAGGAAACCTTCTCCAGTTGTTAGGTTTGCCTCAATACGACTTATTCTAGCCATTGTTGCTCACGTGGACTTGGATCTCTACCAAATGGATGTGAAAATTGCTTTTCTTAATGGAGAACTAGATGAAGAGATCTATATGGATCAACCTGTTGGCTTTGTAGATAAAGGCTAAGAGAGCAAAGTGTGCAAGCTCCAACAGTCTATTTATGGCTTGAAACAGGCGTCTAGGCAATGGAATCTCTGATTTCATCAAGTTGTCTTGGCAAACGGGTTTATGATGATGGAAGAAGATCATTACGTTTACCTAAAACGATTTAAAGGCAGTATTGTGATCATGTCTTTGTATGTTGATGATATACTTCTGGCTGGGAATGACAAGGGGTTAATCAATGCCACCAAGGAGTGGTTATCCTACAATTTTGAAATGAAGGATATGGGTGAGGCTAGTTATGTGTTTGGTGGAAAGATAACAAGGAATAGATCTAAAAGATTTCTTGGTTTATCCCAAGAGACTTACATCAATAAGATGCTTGAAAGATACCATATGCACAACTGTAAATCCATAAATACTCCTACTTGACATGGGTCCAAAGACTCCACAAGAGATAGAAAAAATGTCGAGAGTTCCCTATTCTAGCGTAGTCGGAAGCCTAATGTATGCTATGATGTGTACACAGTCTGACACATGCCATGCAGTTGGATATGTAAGCCATTTTCAAGCAAATCTGGGATTGTCACATTGGAAAGCAGTCAAGAGAATATCCAGGTATCTCAGAGGAATGATGAATTATATGCTATGTTACCAGGATAAGGATATGCATCTCGTAGGATACAGTGATGCTGATTGGGGAGGTGACCTAGATGAGCACAAATCGACATCAGGATATGTTTTCTACTTAACAATGGCGCCATATCTTGGAGTAGTAAAAATCAATCCTGTATAGCCTTATCGACTATGGAGGCTGAGTACGTTGCATGTTCTTCTACTGTACAAGAAGGTGTTTGGTTGAAGCGGTTTTTGGAGCATTTAGAAATTGTCGCAGTAGCATCAAATCCTGTGACGATTTATTTTGACAGTATGGCTGCACTAGCTTATGCTAAAGACCCAAAGTATCATCGTCAAACTAAACACATCCACATTAGGTACCATTTTGTTAGAGACAGTGTAGCAAAGAAGGAGGTGGTCCTGGAACACATATCTGCAAGTCGGATGGTTGCGGATCCTTTGACCAAACCTATTTCCAGGGATTTATTTGTGTCACGCGTTAGATCCCTATGACTGGGTAGAATGTAATTGTGGATATTTTTGTATTCACTCGACCATTATGTAAATATACATTACTGATAGTTGTAGCTTAATGCTATTGTATTTGGTTAGTGCCATTTACTTATCTGTGGTATAATGTATTATTTACAGCTAGCACAATTTAACAAGTGTATCAATAGGCTAAGATTGGCTTACTCACACAAGCAATCGTCTCTGGCATTATTGGAGTGAGCAGAGATGAGACAATGTTGATTTTTGTTGCTAAGAAAGCGAACTTAAATCAAAACCCTTATTGTGTCGCTTTGGTGAAAACCAAGATAAGGTTTATTATATTCAAAGGACTAACATGAATGTTTTTCCCACCATTCATGGAGCCTATATGTAAAGCCGGGTGTGAGACCTTTGTTTGGCGTTGTTGATAGTAAGCAGATAAAGGACTCAAGTTAGATGCACTCAGAGCAACTGAACCTAGATCCATACAATGTTTAGAGTGAAGATATACGCTTTGTGAAACAAAGATTCTCCACTGTAGCATGCATTTCATACTGCATGTACTAAACGACCAATTAGGAAGTGAGTGAATAGATCTCTGCTTCCTCATTGCGTGAGTCCTAGAAATTGTGAATATAGTCTCAGCTATATCCTTTGTGACTTTTAACTATGTCATGAAATGAAAAGTTAACGTTAGCTACTCTAGTATGTTACCTATGGTTATGAATGATTGGACCTAAAGGAAAAATACTGAGAAAGTAGTTGACTTAGGTCAGAATGGCATTAGGGTAAAAGGAAGACAAATTTGAAATTACACCACTCAGTTGTATTCATTGGCTAGCCAGTTATGCCATTACATAGAGACTTGACATAACTATGGATACATGTGAAGTTAGAAGGGTTAAGTATGTTCTCTTGAGGGATTGAGAAATGTTTAACATGGTGTAATCAAATCAGTCTGGGGTATGTCAATACACAATGATTATATATATAGAAATATTTTGGGGTTGTTGTCTCCATCCTGGCCCTAACGGGTTTCTAGTTTGGAGCTCCCAAGTACAAGTGTATTGGCGGTCGCACGACCCATTTGTCTGTATGAAACTCAAGATTTAGCAATATAGAATAGTTGACAATTACTTGGTCATACCAAACATGTGTGAGTGGGAGATGTTGAAAAATGGGCCTTGGGCACCATGTGGGTATGCCTAACCCATGTTGCAGTTGCCACATTATACACAAACTGCTAAAGCAGTTTTTTTTATTTATTTTGGTTTTATAATTTTTGAATTGTAAACTACCAAGCAGTTACCCACAAATTAGAAGTGGAAAACTTCCATGTATGTATAAATATATGGGTGTTGTGTTAACATAATGTGAGATATATGATTGAGAAAAACATTGAACAAGGTGATGATGCCAAAAAGTGGTAAAAGTAAAGTAGAGCAATTTTAGGAGGGAGAGAGAGTGTGTGAGACTGGTTTTTTGTATGTGGTTCGGCCCTGTTAATGAAGGTACCTACGTCCACGTGTGTGTCTGAGCACATTCACTATACTTTAAAAGAGCCGGGGGCCTGTGGTGAACCAACAACTCTGGAACTACCGTAGGCTGGTCGGGCATGTAGATGAATGCTATAGAGGTGCTGTGTAGACTGAAAAGTCGGCCTCTTCCATGGGGGGCGAGAGGTCTCTTTTATAGATGTAAGAGACCTACTCGTACATGGATAAGGAAACATAATCCAATTAATATAGATTGGCATTAATTGTGGGGGTTTCCTAATTGGATTAGGAAATAGCTTGCACTTTTCATTAGTCTTCTAGCTTGAGTAGGAAACTGCCCGTAATGCTCGGGATCACTCCTGTGAGGCTTGGGATCATGGCTGTGGGCCCGGATGGGCTGTTCCCATGGTGAGATGTGTCTGTGCGATTTTCCTCACCTATTGACCGGGTTAGGGATGAACCGTTCGAGATGATGAGTAGACTAGACCGCTCAGGATGATACTTATTCGAGGAGTTGTGCACGATTTGACCGGGATATGGATTCGCTGCTGGTTTGAACCGCTTGGTCATAGGATAGAGCCATATTTGGGTGTATCAGCTGCCCCCCATTTCAAAGGTTGGCCAGATGCTATATCAGGGCAAGTTTGAAAATCAATTTGATGTTACTTGCCACTGTCTGAGTGCTTGGAGAAGCTGCCTCGGGGCTTCTGAGCCTGGTGAGTCCTCAGAAGCTAGCTGAGAGTTGAGACCCAGCCTAGCTCGAGACCTTTAGGTGCTTGAGAACTGACCGGGAGTTGAGACCCGGCCTAATTCGGAGTCTTTGAATACTCGGGAAGTGATTGAGAGTTGAGACTCGGCCTACTTCGGAGTCTTTTTGCTTGAGTTAGCCTCCCGGATGGTTATCTTCTGCCAGTAAACCTTCGTCAAGGCTGTGGGTAGAAGGATTTTACCATGTTGGAAAAGCCGACCTAAAGCGTATTGCTCTAGGGTCCTTTTTTATGTTCACTCCCCAGGATGGTTGTCTTCCGCCCGGCCAGCCTTCGTCAAGACTGTTGGGAGAAGGGCTTGACCATGTTGGTGGAGCCGACCTAAATCACATTGCTTTAGGGTCCTTTTGCTCCTCTATCGTCGGCCAACCTAAGAGATTTTAGTCACCTCTATCGTTGGTTTGGACCTAAGTGGAGTTAATGCCTTTGAGTACTGTAGGTGCTCGGGTTGTCCAAGACTTTGACTTGGTTATCCGCGAGGCCTGTAGATACCCGGTGTGATTACCTGTTTAGTTCACTACGCCGTCTTACCCCCCAAGCTTTTGCTAAGACGAGGGTCTTACAGAGGCTATGACTGTAGGTAACCGACCTGGAACATGGTGGTTGCAGGGTCTTTTGAATCTTGCCATCATCAGCAACCTAGGGGGTTTGCCCCCATCGTTGGTTGGACCTAAGCAAAGCCGGTGCCTCGGGCGTGTCCCCGAGGTCTTTCGTGCCTGGGTTCGGAGCCCGAGGTCTTTTTAGTGCCTGAGTTCAGAGCTCGAGGTCTTTTTCAAGCCTCGGGGTTAGGCCCGAGGTCTTTGTATGCCTTGGGGTTAGGCCCGAGGTCTTTGGATGCCTCGGGGTTAGGCCCGAGGTCTTTGTATGAGCTCTTTGACAATCGGTGGAGCCTCATGTGGTGATCAAGCAGGTACCACTGTAGTCGGGCTCATCTAGACCGATGGAGAGAGGGGGTCGAATAAGGATCGTAGGGCTCTTGACTTCTCTGTGCTGGAGGCAAAGTCGGAACTGCTTAATCTTGACCGATGTGAACTGGAGGTCGGGTCAGGGCTGCCAGACTCATACCACTGTGAACTGGAGGTCGGGTCGGGGCCGCTTGACCCAGACTACTGTAAACTGGAAGAACTGTCAGAACTCCCAGGCTGATCTCGCTTTCGCTTGCTTCCGGAAGACTTATTGCTTTCTTGCCCGAGGTCTTTGATCTTTAGAAATTCTTCAGTGTCAATGTATTTTCCAACCCTCTCTCCGAGTTCAACCAAGGTTACCGGTCGGTTTCTGTGAAACGACGCGGCGCACTTGGTATGTTGAACTCCTGAACAGAAGGCTATAATAGTGGCGGTTTCATCAAGATCATAGATACCGAGCTTCTCTTGATTAAACCGGTCGGTGAACTCCTTGAGGGTCTCATTATTCCTTTGTATGACCGTCAGTAGATGTATGTCAGGCTTTGGCCGTTCATGCATGCCGGCGAACTGGTTGATGAACTGCTTGCTGAGTTGTTTGAAACTACAGACCGATCGGGGCTCAAAGGAGTAGAACCACTACACGGCCGGGCCTTTCAAAGTGCTGGGGAAGGCTAGGCAGTGTAGTTCATCGGAGTTGGTGGCTAGGGCCATTTGAGCCTTATAGGTCCAGACGTGGTCGACCGGGCTTCCCGAGCCGTTATAGGGATCTAGGCGAGGCTGCTTAAATTTGTGTGAGATGGCAAACCTCGTGATCTGGTTGGAAAACGGTGACTCTGTCTCGGTATTGGCTTGTTTCGGAAAACGATTTTGACCAAGCTTTTTGACCAAATTTGTGTGAGATGGCAAACCTCGTGATCTGCAAGTCCTTGATTCGGGCTTCCACTCTTCCCGACCGATATCTGAGGGGTTGGTCGGGTTGGTGGAAGAAGCTTTTTCTTCATGGCGGGGTGCTGTCCTCTTGGATTGGGCTCGGCTATGACTCCGAGTAACCGTGTGCCCAGGGACGACTCGACTCTTGATCGAGTGACCCTGGACTGATTCCCGGGCCATATGCTCCCGCTTTTCCTCTCGGGCAGCACGCCCACTGCTGATGTCTCTGGCATCCTCAACACGGGACGAGTTGACTCGGGCACATTGTCTGGTCAAGATCGGTTCCTGACCGTACGCAACATTCCCGGGTCATTTCCCGGCCTCTGGAGGACTGCTTTGCTGGGCTAGCAGGGCTTCGATCTGCTGCTGGATTTGACACTGGGCCTCCAAGAGTTGTGTGAGGGTCGCGGTGATCTGCTCAGATGTCATGGCTGCCGCAGCCGGTGCCGGGGGCGGAGGAACATCCCGGTTGGACTGCTAACAAACCTTCTTACCCTTCTTCGGTGGCATGATGATCAGTCGAGATTTGTTGACGAGAAGACTTGTCGTTTCCCACAGACGGCGCCAAATTGATGATGCAAAAAAGTGGTAAAAGTGAAGTAGTGCAATTTTAGGAGAGAGAGAGTGTGAGACTGGTTTTTTGTATGTGGTTCGGCCTAGTTAATGAAGGTACCTATGTCCACGTGTGTGTCTGAGCACGTTCATTATACTGTAAAAGAGCCGGGGGCTTGTGGTGAACCAACAAGTCTAGAACTACCGTAGGTCGGTCGGGCATGTAGATGAATGCTATAGAGGTGCTGTGTAGACTGAAAAGTCGGCCTCTTCCATGGGGGGTGAGAGGTCTCTTTTAATAGATGTTAGAGACCTACTCGTACATGGATAAGGAAACATAATCCAATTAATATAGATTGGCATTAATTGTGGGGGTTTCCTAATTGGATTAGGAAATAGCTTGCACTTTCCATTAGTCTTCTAGCTTGAGTAGGAAACTGTCCGTAATGCTCGGGATCACGCTTGTGAGGCTCGGGATCATGCCTATGGGCCCGGATGGGCTGTTTCCGCGGTGAGATGTGCCTGTGCGGTTTTCCCGAACTGTTGGCCGGGTCAGGGATGAACCGCTCGGGATGATGAGTAGACTAGACCACTCAGGATGATACTTGTCCGAGGATTTAAGCACGATTTGACCGGGACATGGATTCGCTGCTGGTTTGAACCGCTTGGTCATAGGATAGAGCCAGATTTGGTGTATCACATGGGTTAATCCATATAGTGCTGAAATTCTCGAGAGAGAGAGAGAGTGAGAGAAGGACATTTTGGTTTGTGAAATTGTAATTTGAATTCCCAATCACCGAAGTGTGTTCGTCAACAATTCATCGGAGTCCTGAAACGTGTAATTCTAATCGCAATAACAATCCTGGACAATTTGATTGATATCTTCAATCATGTAAGTTATTTTTGTTTTGAAATTTTCCGCACATATACGAATCAAAGATCCAACAACCCTAAACCTGATCAACCCGACCGGAACTTTACAATTTAAACTCGAATCGACCGGTTGTCCACCCCTATTGGCGATCATAAAGTGAGTTGTTGACTTTCAAAGCTTGGCATGTCTCATAGTTGTCAAAATTAAAACTGTCCATGTCATTACATTATTACATAGCGGTTTTGCATACATTGGACAAATAGCCAGTTGTAACAGGTTGTCTAACTCCTCGTACCTATATAATTAAAACGCTAGTACTTGTGTTCGCAAAAAAAATAAAAAATAAAATAAAAAGAAGAAGAAAGAAGACTAGTACATGTGTAGTAAAATCATAACCGATTATTGATTTAGAATTTTGGTAAAAATAATTAAATAAATAAACTTTGGTAAAAAAAACAAAACAATAAAACAAAACAAAACTTTCATAGTGAATTAATTATTTGAGTTTAACTACAATCTGCTTTCAATTCTGATAAAAAATCCCCAAGTATATATAAAACTTGATCAAATCAAATTTTACATATGTTACAGAATATCTATTAAATAATTATGTGAAATTTACAATAAGTAGTCATGTACTTTCTGATGAGGGAAGTTTTATATATTAAAATAAAAAATAGGTTAGACCTAAGATATATATGGGAGATGATCTAAAGTGAACTGGGTTGAGTGAACTTACCCAGTGAACTAGATTTTAAGCTTAGAAGAATCCGCGGGTCATCGGAGAGTGCGGGTCAGCGGGGTAGTCCATGGATTCTTCTAGGCTTAAAATCCAGTTCACTGGGTAAGTTCACTCAACCCAGTTCACTTTAGATCCTTTCCATATATATATGTATGTATTTTATAGGATTTTGACTAAACTTCTCCTATTTCTTTGGCTCAAATTTAAACTCTCAAAGAGTCATAAGATAACAAAAATGCACTAATGCAGTCAACAGTTAGTTTTGCTTATGAAAATTATTAAGGGTGAGCTTTTTCAGTGATCTTTACCTTTCTTATTTTATTTTATTTTTCTTCTTTTTATTCCTTAACATAAGATTGAAGAATAAATAGCTTAAATTAAATACTCAACCCTACGAGTGCAAGAAAAACTGAAATTTAAAATTATCTAAACAACATCAGTCAGCCAGTTTTATGTATTTTGCCTTCGGAATTGATATACGGAGTATATATTCTCCGTACGATATATGTTAATTTGGTTGATTAGAATTCAAGCCACTTTTTCCAAATATATAAGGTTCTTAATTAAAAATGTGATTAGCCATTTAGGGGGCAAATTCTAATCCAATTCTTGTCTTTTTCAGTACACACGATAATGGAATAATGCCACGATTATGATGGTTGCCAAGCATATGTTCTAGTGGTCCACACCAAAAACAGAAATTCTACGTTATCTTTTTGGGGGTTTGTGAGATTATATAATAAATTATTATGAAATTTGAGCTATGAAATTTAAGGGCATGTTTTGTTGATTGGAATGAATCCTGAAATGGAATATGCATTCTCAAGTTCATTCCATCACTACATTTGGTATGATCAAATATAATGGAATGGTCATTCCTTTTTGGAATAGGATGTAGGAATAGACATTCCTTTTCAAAACTTAAGGAATGCACATTCTATTCCTAATGGAATGACAAACACTTTTTACAAATACTTACAAATACACTCTATCTCTCTCCTATGTGGCACTGTGGGATCCAGATAATTTTAGTGGATCCCACAATGCCATCCAGGAGAGAGATAGAGTGTGTTTGTAAATTTTTGTAAAAAGTGTTTGTCACCCAAATCCTACTCAATAAATTTGTTAAATATTTTGAATATTCAATTAATGTTTAATGTCATTCCATTCCTAGGTATATAGCCAAACACATATATGAAATGATCATTCCTATTCTGTTTATGTTTCATTCCATTCCTGAACTCGTTATATTCTCGACTCATTTCATTTAAGGATTTAACAAAAAGTGGTCCCCTAAAACAATAAAACAAGTCAATTTTAGTACATATATATTATGTGTACAACTAAAAATGCAAAACCATGGGGGCCATGATACACAAATTGTCCCAACTGTATAAAAGTAAAAATCAAATGGATTAAAATAAAATTTTAGTACAAAAATGGTCCTCTTAGTGGAGATATAATTATTTTGATGTACCGCAAGCTTTGTGTTGGGGACCATCTTATACGATACCAAAAAATGGGAAAAATCAAACAATTAAGAGAGAGAAAGAGAGAATTAATGAAAAATCTCTAACCTTTTTCTTTTGTTTCGTGATGCGCGAAGGGCCATATTAGCATTCTCGAAGGGACACTCTTCGAAAAAGATGCATAGTAATCTTTTATATCTCAAATCCCACCCCCGGTCTCACCACAGACTGAGAATTATGCAGTCAGTATGTCGCACAATTTTATTATGTGGATGTGGTATCATATACCAATTATTAGAATTATGCGCCCCTAAAGCTCAGGTACATAATAAATAGTGAGACATGACATTTTGCATTGTGTCAATCATGATCATATGCGCCTAATTAAAGTGAGGGGCACATAACTCCATATAAATATAGCGTCACAGTAAGGCTTAGTTTGGCCATCATTTTAATGCTTCTCATTTTTTAAAAGCATAATTTCATATTAATTTATTTGGTAACTAGTTTACGAGCTTTACAAAAATTGAACTTAGGGCATTTTTTGGGGAGCTTTTAAAAGCTCTAGGCTTAGTTTGGCCCCCACGTGGCTTTTTAAAAGGTGCTTATGAAATTTATTACTAAGTTGTTTGATAATTTCATACAAGTGACACAATACTCTTCAAAAAGACATAATGAAACCAAAAAGCAACTTTGAGTTTTTAAAAGCTCCCCCCAAAAAAGCTAGTCACCAAATGAATTAACATGAAATTGTGCTTTAAAAAAGGAGAAGCACCACAATGGGGGCCAAACTAAGCCCTAGAATGGAGCTTTTGAGCTTTTAAAATCTCAAGGTTGCTTTTTGATTTCATGATTTTTTTTGAAGAGTAATGTGCACTTGTATAAAATTATCAAACACTTTTCAAATAAATTTCACAAGCTACTTTTAAAAAGCCACGTGAGGGCTAAACTAAACCTAAGTCATCGTGCTAGCATAGTGTGACAGGCTCACTAAATAATTTCTCCCAATCAAGGGTATGTATTCCATTAACATTGTCACTGAAATGGTAACACAACCTTAATCAAATAAGGCTTATAGCATAATTATTTGTACGGAACATAAATAATTAGTTCAAAAGATTGAAATAGTACGATAGGTGGTGTCCACATATAATTTTCATGGGGGTGGGTTGGTTATTGGTGATGAATATGAATATGATTCTTCATCACCTCATTGAACCATAAATTGCTATTAAAAGACAAGTGGGAAAGATAATTAACTGCATATCTGAATGCGTATTCTTCTTCTAAGAGGTTGTTGGTTGGCTAATACTAGAATATATTGATTATGCGGTTAACAGATAAATCAGTTGTAAATGGTAGTGTATTAATTTGTGTTGCTGCTTTCTAAGTATATAATAGTCTGTGATTGGCTTAAAAACGACCCAAGAACTAGTGTTTTTATCAAATTAACATAACAATACTAGTCGTCATAAGAACTAATAAGAGTGAGTCTTGGTCTGAACCTGATATTGTTTCTATTATCCTCAAAAATGCCCTAATATTCAATTTTTTTTTTCATATCTAGCTATATTGATGTATTTGATAGCCCAATGAAGTGTTAAAAAGTTTCATTTTCACATGTTTTCTTTTTTAGCGCGCTTGATAATGCACCATTACCTAAAAAAGCAGTCAAAAATCTATTTAAAATTTTAAATCAAAAAAATCACTTGACGCAGTCTGTTAATTTCAGTATTATAAATTATGGAACTTAAATTTAGTACTTATATTTTTAGTTTTATCGAGCGAACTAAGTGTTTCTACAAAGAAGAAGAAGAAAGAAAAGATCAATCTTTCTTACAAAGGATTTATCATTTACTTAACATGAACTAGGCCTATAAACGGATCCGGTCTGGACCATGTCCACAGGATCCTAATCTAGACCCGTTTAGGATTTCTGTTGTCTAGATTCGGTCTATTTAATCGTTACATCTTCCTTAGTTTGATCAATATATACCCGAATTTGTTAGGATATATGGATAATCGGATCCATTTATCGCGCAAATCTAAAACAATAACTCAAATGCTTAATATTCTAGTATTATCACAAAAATAAAATAAAAAATTTCAATTTTCCCTTAAAAAATATATTAAAAAAAATCAGCCATCACTTCTCATCAAAGTACTTTATTATGTAAAAAATAACTACTATTAAATTAAAATAATGTACGACTGATATTCAATTTGCCAATATAGTGAAAATTATATGCGTTCTTCAATTTTATTTGTAAGACTAATCGAGGTGGATCTCTATTGGATTGGGTTGCCTAATTCCATAACTGGTCCGCTATATATACAAACTTCTTAATGGATCCGGATCGGATCCAGATTTGTGGATTCCAATATGTAATCCATATCTGAATAAGTAAAACGAATTTGGTTCCAGACTCGGTCCATTGACAGGCCGATTAACAACTACTACATTACCATACTTGATTAATTAGTACATCATCCAATATGGCTTTTTATCAAAATGCTTATGTTTTTCCAATAATCTGGTTGAGTTTGATAAATGTTGGTTGCAGATGTGGAAAACAAACACAAGATAGCCATGGCTCACAACTTAAAAATGTTAAATATCTAACTATAAATTTGTCAATTTGAAGGGTAGAAATATTGTTACTTCATGCTCAAAGTTTTTCTTTCTTTTTCTTTTTTTAAAGAAAAAAAACATTGACTGTTGATTTCTAATGCCCAAATTGCCCATGGAAGGGTATTTTCTAATAAGTTTTTCCCTTTCTCGGGGTAATTTATATATATCCTTTCATATTTGTACCTGGGAGGTCAATTTTGGAATTAAAATTGGTTATTTGTGACATAATTATACATATATATATACAAAGATTCTCTAAAGAGACTAAAGAGGGTGTCCTCTCTTTATTAAAGAGAGAGCCTCTGTTTTGGCCGTTGAATCATATTTAAAAACTGTGAAATGTCAAAACTGTCCTTAATGAAAACACGATCCCACGGCCAAAATAGAAGCCCTCTCTTTAATAAAGAGAGGGCGCCCTCTTTAGAGCCTGACTGATATATATATTGTAAGAAATTGTAGCTCATTTGTGCACCCACATACATTGGACCCGGTCCAATAGGCCTTGGCATTCGAGACCTAGAGTGTCTGCCTATATATATATATATGTATATTACACACAACTTAACCCTAGAGACAACTAATGCTGTCAAAATCAAGTATTTTGTTACCCTATTAAAAATATAGCAAAGTAAAATATGGTGTCGAGTCCACAAGGATTTGAATGCAACAATGCTTGGTGGACGCTTAATAACCAATTATAATGCGAGAAGTAATTCACAAACTAAGAAATAAAATTGAGTCTTTTCGACTTTGGGTTTTATTCAATTTGTACTAAATTAGACTACAATGACTATTTAGAAAATGGGAAGTAAATTTGAATAAAGCTAAGTTTTATTAAAATTTGGGAGTTTTGGAAATAGAGAAATCGAGGTTGGGGAGCATTCCCCCACCTTGGACCAAACAACACATCGAGAGGGAAATCAAATAGAGCGATCGGACGCTCGGGGAGAATGGACTTCATTGTTTTAAAGTAGCTATCAAACCACTTTTTCTTAGTTTTCGACCAGAAATGCTCATAGCCTCGAGACGGAGTGCACTCAGTCCTGTTATATTTTAGTGGGTTTCACTAGCGTTCCTGAAAAACACAAAGGGCAAGCACAACAAATAAGAAAAAAATGACAAACGCTCAAAATGTGAAATGCTCAAGCAAGGGTTCATGCGAAACACCAAGGGTACGTGCACGATCATCCCGTAGACGTGAAAGTTCGGGTACATGAGTGAAATGCCCATTAAGAAGTTATGCATGGGGCACGGAAAAAATGCACGTGAAACGACCGTAAACGCACGTGCACGATCAACGCGCTCGTGCAGGACAGGGCATGGTGCGAACGCAACGTGCCACAAGCCATGAAATCAACAATGGAAATCACACACGAGAATCAAAGCATGCATATGAAATGAGAAACTAAGAACAATGCACGTGAGATTGGCAAAAATGCACATATGGATTTGGATAATGGCCTTGGGAATGCCATTGTGGCAAATTGTTGAACACCTTGTGAGCACGGGGGGAACTCTCAATGTTTAAGGAGGATTGATACATTGATCTATCCCAAACAAGCCACAATGGGGCTTGAGCATGTAGACAACTGAAATGCATCATCAAAATAACCCAAATATAGAGAAAATAGTGCAAAAACAAGCCCTAAAAAGATACCACCACCGGGAAACTCTCATCCTCTCCCAAAAAGATATACTTGAGCTAGCTCGATAAGGCTTTGAGCTCAAGTTTTGGTGTACTGACATTAGAAGGAAGAGAGAAACTATCCCTTGGGGGTAGTCTCTCAAAATTAGAGGTCCACATGGCCTCTCCTAAAATCCCTTCAACATCCACCTCCTCAAATTCAATTTCCTCTACACTTATCTCTTCCTCCCTCCCAAATTCATGATCACAATCACCAATGACATTATCGATAGTTAAGCATTTGTCGACATGTTCAAAACTAGCTATATTATTCTCAAGCACACATGCATGATCAAGGGAAGGGATAATACAAGAATCGCTAACATTGGTATCACTAGAAATATATTAAAAAAATCTTGCACCAACGAATCAATGAGAGAGATTTCATAAATTTCATCGTCGTACTCCTCATCTAGATCCGGTTGCTTAAAGAGGGCGAAAATATTCACGTCCACCATCATGTTTCCAAATGTCAACCGCATGAGACCATTCCTACGATTAATCAAGGCATTAACGGTAGCGAGGAATGGGCGGCCTGGAATGATAGGAATTTGCAATTGCTCATTCACAATGGGTTATATGTCAAGTACAATAAAATTCACCGATAGTAGAAATTACCAACTTGGACAATGACATCTTCTATTATGCCACATGGCATCTTGACAGATCTATCACAGTTCTTGAATATATCACAGTTTGGTGGTGGTGGGGCTACTCGAGGTTAGAGCAGATGGAGATGGCCTTGCTTGAGTAAGAGATTTAGGGCTGATGAGAGGGATATTTCTAGCTTAGCAAAGATACAGGGAGGCTTTTTTTTAGAAGAGACGGTTGGAGTTATTGGATTAGTTGGATGATTGGTATAGCCGGACAGGGTATGCCATGGGTTGGCTGCTAAGGGCATTGACATCCGGGGAGTCTGGAGAGTATTTGGGCGTCTTTGACTGGCTTTGTGGCTCTTCTTTCTTGATCTTCCCCGCTATGCTAGCATATTTAATCTGGGTTCCAATTTTAAACAACTCTTTGAAGGTAAAGATGGACCAATAGAATAACTTCTCATAGTAGAGCAGCTGCAAGTTCTGGATTAGTGTTCTCACTTGTGCCTTCTTAATCGGCTGGTGAGTCATTTGGGCCACTTTACTCCTCCGCCTGTTTAGAAAAATAGCGAAGGATTTGTTATTTTTTTTATGAGTAGTCTCTATGTCCCTATTCGTGACATCCAGCTCTTGATTGTTGGAATAGTGGTTAATAAACACCCGAACAATGTCTACCCATCCCCCCATTTTCGAGGCCTCCAAGGTTAGAAACCATGATAGTGCAAATTTTGTGAGGGTCTATGGAAACAGCATTGTAATGTACTCATGGGTATAGCCTATTGATTGGAGGATGCTCATACACAGCTTCACATGGCTTTTAGAATTTTTGATTCTATCAAAACGATCAATGGCAGGAATTTTAAAATTCTCTGACAGTATCAACTTGACAGGGTCAAAAAGGCCCTCTAGGTCTAACATGTAGTCATCAACCCCCTTGCTATTCCTCAACACACTTTCCAGCTTGTCGACTGTGTCCATCTTTTCTTGGAACCATGAAACCATTCTTTTTCCCCATTATTTTCATGTGCAGCGACGGGAGGTGGTACAAACCTAGGCGATGGCAGTAGCGATGGCATGAACCCTAATGGTGGTAGGAATCCTAGTGGGTACTACGGTTACTGCTGTTTGCTTTAATCCTTCCATGTAACTTAAAACTTGGGCCAGGCGATCGGACTACTCGCTTTTGGTTGTTCCCAATTTTGTGACTCTTGTTTCCAATTCTTCCTGATTCATGTTGAATTTTTTGGGTGAATTGATTCTAACTAAATGACTGTTCAAACTTCTGACCCAAGATAAGGATCCCAGTTGCTGACTTTGAAAATCTAAACTGACCTACAGATTTAAGAGGAGAAGTGCATTAGAATCTGATAGAGACATACAAATATACATTGACTGTGATGCTGACGAGCGTGGACTGACTTGTGTATAAACTGACAGAAATAGTGTATGCAGACTGATGAGCCAAGCACCTAGATGTGAGTGATTCGTGTTCAATATTACATTTTTAACTTCATGATTTTACCCTTATTGGACACGAATTATCACTCACACGGGGAGATTTAATGGATAAATTGCACTTTTGTTATTTTTGTTGTTGTTCACTTTTTCATAATAATAATCTCTTTCTTGTAGGTTTTGTAGGCTTGGGTGAAGTGGAACCCAACCTTTGTGGCAATCTGGGTATAGAAAAGGGGCAAGTAATCAAGCTCAGAAGAGGCGGATCGATCCGGCTCAAAGAGGGGATCGATCCGCGTGTTTAAAAGGAAGTTACTGACAAATCCTGAAGACCCGGATCGATCCGCGGTTGTGAAGGGATCGATCCGCGTTCTGGCGCGGAGATTCTGCTTCCCCAAATGATAAATGGATCGATCCGTCTGTTTGCCTCGGATCGATCCGCGGCCACAGAAGATCTCTTCCTTTTTGTTTTACAACTTTGCCATTGTTTGTATAGGGTATAAATAGTTAGAGATTAGTTTTTGTTAGGGTTAGCTTTTATTTTTACTTAGTTTTTTTTTCTTAGGTTGTAAGCTCTTCCTCTCTAATTCCCCCTCATCACTCTCCCCCATTACTCATCATCTACCCACATTTACTTCCATCTAGTGTTAGAGAGAGAAGAATGAGTGAATGTATTGCACATTTGGAAGCTTTTAATTGAAGAATCTCTTGGATTTCCTATGGCATTTATGGTGATGTTTTCTAATTGGTATAACCTCTCTTTCCCTCTCTTAAATTTTGTTATCATTTTAATTATGAGTAGCTAAATCATGTAGGTTGGGGATCATAAACCCACCATTGGACCCATGTGTTTTGATTGTAGGTCTCTCACACTTGATAGCATATCTAGAGTTCATGGGTGTACGGTTTGAAGTTTTGAGACCCCACTTCCAATGTCAAGCATTGGAAGTTGTTAAATCTCTAAACTCTAACCCTATACCCATGTTTTGCATTGGAACATCTATCTAGCATGTTGGTTGACTACCACATGTTTGATAGTTTGTCACAATGGAATTTTCTACCCTAGAATGTGTTACAAGTATGAGAGCCATAAGTTGTTTGGTCCAAGGTGGGGGAATGCTCCCCAACCTCAATTTCTCCTCCACCAAGACCCTCCATTGTTAATTAAACTTAGATTTATCTTAAATTTACCTTTTTTGTTTTATGATGAATAGTCATTGTAGTATAATTGTTTACAAACCAAACCAAACTCAAAGTCGAAAAGACTCACTTTTATTTCTTAGTTTGTTAATTGCTCCTTGTACGGTAATTGGTTATTAAGCGTTCAACAAGCATTGTTGCAATCCAATCCCTGTGGACTCGACACCCTACTTCCAACATACTACGTTTTTAATAGGGTTAAATAAGAACTTGATTGTGACGTAATCAAAATGGCGCCGTTGCCGGGGATTGGCGTTGGTAACAACCTTAGGTCGCTTAGTATCTAATTATAGTGCTTTTACTTTTAACCTTCGTTGTTTTCGTGTTGAGTGTCTTTGAAGGAGTAGCCTTTAGGTGAAAATCAACAGCTTTGCACAATGTCAAATCCGAGCAACGCAGGTATGACTAACCCCTTTGCAGTGAATTCTAATGTCAGTTCTTCTAGTAGTAGTAGTGGGTCGTTTTGGCGGCCCCCTACCACATCCTCACCATCATTCACTCAAAATTCGCACAGTACCAACCACCGAGAGCCGGTAGTTGATGCATTTTCGGATCATGCCACGTTTGCCACCGAGGGCGAAACTCCCATGGATCGATTCCATCGGGAGCAATGGGATCAACATAATCCCGCTCCTCCACCTAGGTATCCGCCGCATCAACCACCTCCTTATCAACATCCTTATGCCCCTCCACCTCCTCAAATGGATCAAACTTTTGGGAGAACGATCGGGGATTACCTTCAACCCGAGACCGTGTCTTCCCCATCTTGCATAACATTCCCGTACAATGCAGGGGTGTTTCGATTTAAACCAGGAATGATCAATCTCTTACCCAACTTTCATGGGCGAGAGAACGAGGACCCCTACAAGCATATTCGGGAGTATGAGGACATATGTGGGACATTTGAACAACAAAGATGCACACCCGAGCTCATAAGGCTCAAATTGTTCACATTTTCCCTCAAGGATAGGGCAAAAGATTGGTTGGTGACCCTACCCCCAAATTCCATAGGCTCATGGCCGGAACTACAAAAGCAATTCTATAAGGAGTTTTTCCCCATGCACAAAACTCAAGCATTGGTTAAACAAATCCAAAATTTCTCCCAAGGAGAACATGAAACCTTTGCCGAGTGTTGGTTGAGATTTAAGGATCTCCTTAGGAAATGCCCACACCATGGTTTCGACAAATTCCGTCAAATTTCCATTTGTTATGGGGGGTTACAACCCAATACCAAGCAGTTAATCGAAACCATGTGTGCCGGGAGTTTCTTGACTCTTGAGGCCGAGCAAGCCGAGGCTCATCTTGAATACGTTTATGAAACTTCTCGCGGTTGGGGTGCATCTAACCCTCATGACCGAACCTTGCCGGTTACCGTGGCCCCATTGAACCATAATCTCTTCCAAGGGCCAAGTGAGGCCGACTCCATTTCGGAACTCACTAGGAAAGTGGAAGCCTTGGAGTCTCAAAAGGTCACCATGACTCCCACTCTTCCCCCAATCCTTGCCCCGGTCAATCCGTCACATTGCTACCTTTGCTATGCTCCGGAGCACTCAACCAACGAGTGCCCCATTCTTCCTCTAGTTCAAAACCAAGCTTTGGAGCAAGCGTGTGCACTTGGGATGAATGTTAGGCCTAGATATAATCCTTCCCAAAATGATGCCTACAATCCTCCCGGGAGGTGGTCGGCACCGGGACTTAACTACCATAATAACAAAGGGGTGAGTGTTGCTCCCCATGTCTTTGCACAACAATTTTGCCCGCATCAACCACCCCCACCACCGTATGCACCTCAAAATTTTGGTGCTCCCGTATCTCAATCCCAAGGACCCCCTTTTGTGCAAAATCAAGGGGGACAACAACCTCCACCCACTTATGTGCCTCCTCACAAGAAAAATTTCGAGGACCATAATCATGGCTTGTCCCAAAGAATGAGCCAACTTGAGCAATCCATACAAGCGATGCAATCATCGCACGCTCAATCAATGCAAGCTTTACAAGCTCAATTGGCTCAATTGCTCCAACATCAACAAGTAGTTGATAAGGGAAAGCTCCCCTCACAACCCTTCCAAAATCCTAAAGGGCAAATGAATGGTGGGGCCTCCAATTCCAATGGTCCCATTGAACATCTAAAGGGAATCACTACTCTTTGTAGTGGAAAAACCGTGGATAACAAGGTCCAAAAGCCCTCTCAAGAACCACAAATCCACCCAGTTAGAGTTGAAGCCGAACTCGAAGAGGGGGACTCGTCGTCCCCTATTGACTTAGAGCTGGAAGAGGATGTTCCTAAAGTCCCCGACTTCATGGATCAAGAATTTTTGAATCCCGCTCCACCATTCCCTCAAAGGCTCAAAAAGAAGGTCGAGAACAACAAGAATCATGAATTCTTGGAATTGTTTAACAAAGTGGAAATCAATATACCTCTTTTAGAGGCCATTAAACAAGTTCCGGCCTATGCCAAATTCCTCAAGGATCTTTGCACAGTTAAAAGGAAGCTTAACGTCAAAAAGAGTGCCTACATGGCCGCACATGCGAGCTCCGTTATCCTTAACGAAGTTCCACCCAAATACAAGGACCCTGGCTGTCCTACTATAGCATGTGTGATTGGACAACACCACATAGACCGAGCCCTCCTTGATTTGGGTGCTAGTGTAAATCTTCTTCCGTATTCGGTGTATGTCCAGTTGGGCCTAGGAGAGCTTAAGGAGACCCGTGTCACCTTACAAATGGCCGATCGATCCGTTAAGATGCCACGGGGCATTATAGAAGATGTCATTGTTCAAGTTGGTAACTTCTACTATCCGGTGGATTTTATCGTGCTTGACACGCAACCCGTGGTCAATGAGCAATCACAAATTCCAATCATCTTAGGGCGGCCATTCCTTGCTACTACTGTTAATGCCTTAATCAATTGTAGGAATGGTCTCATGCGCTTAACTTTTGGAAACATGACTGTGGATGTAAATATCTTCTCTCTCTTTAAGCAACCGGATCTCGATGAGGAGGACGGTGATGAAATTTATGAAATCTCTCTCATTGATTCATTGGTGCAAGATTGTTTCAATTTTTCTAGTGATTCCGATGTTAATGATTCTTGCATCACTTCTTCTCTTGATCATACTTATGTGCTTAATGACAACATAACTAGCATCGAACATGTTGAGAAATGCTTGAATAGTGATAATGCTATTGTTGAGTGTGTTCACGAGTTTGCGCGAGAGAATGAGATGAGAGATGAGGAGATAGAGGATGAGGAAGAGGCGAGTGTTGAGCGAATTATCGAAGAGGCCATGTGGACCTCTAACTTCGAAAGATTACCTCCGAGGGATACTTTCCCTCTTCCATCTAATGTTGTCATACCCAAACTTGAGCTCAAAACCTTGCCAAGTGAGCTCAAGTATGCCTTTTTGGGAGAGAGCGAGAGTTTTCCGGTAGTGGTGTCGTCCCAACTTGACCCTTGTCAAGAAGGGAGATTGATGAAGGTCTTGAAGGAACACAAAAGTGCCATAGGGTGGTGCATAGCGGACTTGAGGGGCATTTCTCCGAAGATTTGCACCCACAAGATTTATCTAGAGGATAAAGCCAAACCTTCACGTCAAATGCAAAGGAGGCTCAATCCGAATATGAAAGAGGTGGTGATGGCGGAAGTCATCAAGTTGTTGGATGTGGGGATAATCTATCCCATCTCCGATAGTGAATGGGTGAGCCCCACCCAAGTGGTCCCTAAGAAGTCAGGGATTACCGTTATTGAGAATGAGAGTGGAGAGTTGGTCCCCACTAGAGCCACCACGGGGTGGCGTGTGTGTATTGATTATAGGAAGCTAAATTCGGTCACAAGAAAGGATCATTTCCCTTTGCCCTTCCTTGATCAAGTCCTAGAAAGAGTGGCTGGCCACAAGCACTACTGCTTCCTAGATGGTTACTCGGGGTACAACCAAATTGAAATAGCCCCCGAGGACCAAGAAAAAACCACCTTCACTTGCCCCTTTGGCACGTTTGCCTATCGGAGGATGCCGTTTGGACTTTGCAATGCACCAGCGACCTTTCAAAGGTGCATGCTTAGTATCTTTAGTGATATGGTGGAGAAATATTTGGAAGTCTTCATGGATGACTTCACAGTCTTTGGAGATTCGTTCGATGAATGTCTTGGGAATCTCGAGAAGGTTCTCAAGAGATGTATAGAAAAGAATCTCGTTCTTAACTGGGAAAAGTGCCACTTCATGGTGACACAAGGGATTGTACTGGGCCACATTGTGTCTAGCGAGGGAATGCAAGTTGACAAAGCCAAAATTGATGTCATTTCCAACCTCCCCCCTCCTAGGAATCTCAAAGACATTAGGTCATTCTTGGGCCACGCAGGTTTCTATCGTAGGTTTATAAAGGACTTTAGCGCGATCTCGAGACCGTTGTGTCTCCTCTTAGCTAAGGACATCCCTTTCGAGTGGTCCAAGGATTGCCAAGAAGCATTTGAGAAGCTCAAGGCATTACTCACTTCCGCACCAATTATGCAACCTCCCGATTGGAGTCTTCCATTCGAATTAATGTGCGACGCGAGTGATTATGCCATCGGAGCTGTTTTGGGGCAAAGAAAAGACAAAAAGCCCCATGTTATATACTATGCGAGCCGCACTTTAGATGATGCTCAAATCAACTACTCCACGATGGAGAAAGAGTTACTCGCCATAGTTTTTGCTCTTGAGAAGTTCCGGTCGTATGTGGTAGGATCGCGGATAATTTGCTTTACCGATCACGCCGCCCTTAAGTATCTCTTCTCCAAGAAAGATGCTAAAGCGCGGCTCATTCGTTGGATTCTATTGCTACAAGAATTTGACATATCCATCAAGGATAAGAAAGGGGTGGAAAATGTGGTAGCCGATCATTTGTCACGTTTGACATTTGATCATGATCATGTAGACCCCATTCCTATCCGGGAATGCTTTCCGGACGAGCAATTGCTCAAAGTCTCTACTCTCCCGTGGTATGCGGACGTAGTAAATTTTCTTGTCACGGGAGAGTTACCTCAAGAGTGGTCTGTCACAGACCGAGAGAGACTTATAGTGATGGCACGATCGTTCTTTTACGACGATCCCTATGTGTTTAAGTATTGTGCCGATCAAATCGTGAGGAGATGTGTGCCCAACGACGAGATACCGAGTGTGTTATCGTTTTGCCACGACCAAGCATGTGGAGGTCATTTCTCTTCACAAAAGACCGCGTTCAAAGTGCTCCATAGCGGTTTGTATTGGCCCACTATATTTAAAGACGCACATGCTTATTGTAAAGCATGCCCTCGGTGCCAACTTCTCGGAAAAGTTACCCGGAGGAACATGATGCCTCTAAACCCCGTTCTCGTTATTGAAGTTTTTGATTGTTGGGGTATAGACTTCATGGGTCCTTTTCCTAAATCCAATAATTTTGAGTACATCTTGGTGGCGGTTGACTACATCTCCAAGTGGGTTGAGGCCATACCGTCACGGACCAATGACCACAAGGTGGTATTGAAATTCCTTAAGGAACATATTTTGTCCCGATTTGGCACTCCAAAAGCCATAATTAGTGATCAAGGGGTGCACTTTTGCAATTCCCCTTTTGCTCGGTTAATGGAGCAATATGGCGTCACCCACAAAGTTTCCACCACGTATCATCCCCAAACCAATGGCCAAGCCGAATTGGCCAATAGGGAAATTAAGGGGATCCTAGAAAAGACGGTTGATCCGTCAAAGAAGGATTGGTCTACTAGGCTAACCGATGCGCTATGGGCGTATAGGACGGCCTATAAGACAAACTTAGGGATGTCCCCCTATCGATTGGTTTACGGGAAAGCTTGCCATTTGCCCGTCGAACTTGAGCATCGAGCTTATTGGGCAATTAAGAAACTCAATTTTGACATTGATGAGAGTGGTGAGAAACGGAAACTCCAACTTGACGAGTTGGAAGAGATTCGGGGTGAACTCTACGAGAGTTCAAAGGTTTATAAAGCACGCACTAAAGCTTTCCATGACAAACACATTGTGCGTAAGCATTTTGTGGTGGGTAACAAGGTGCTTTTATACGATTCACGGCTCCATCTATTCCCGGGTAAGTTGCAATCCCGTTGGATTGGCCCTTACATTGTGCACAAAGTGTATAACCATGGCGCCGTTGAAATTCAAGATCCCGCAAATGGAACAATTTCTAAGGTTAATGGGCAACGGCTCAAACCTTTTCTTGAAGGTTTCGACACCGAGTTGGTGTCAATTCCTTTGGAGGACCCCAATGTTAGGGTTGAGTAGGCTCTAGTGAGCTATACTCTTCTTTTTGTATGCCCCATGTTACATTCTTGGCATAAATTTTTGTTCTTGCACTTGTCTATTACATCCATTTTGATCTTTTCCCTTTTTAATAAGAATTTTCAAAGTCCAAATCGAAGTAGCACAAGGGGCGGATCGATCCGAGGAATTGGGGGATCGATCCGCATGTTTCTGGGGATCTTATTGACCAAGCTGGGAAAGACCGGATCGATCCGGCCTACTGAGCGGATCGATCCGGGAATTTGAGATGACATTCTGCTTTGTCCACATTTAAATGGATCGATCCGGCCTGCTGAGCGGATCGATCCACGAACTTGGTGAAACATTCTGCGAGAGTTTGAGTTAAATGGATCGATCCAGGCTTTTCAAGCGGATCGATCCGCGTTTTCAAAAAGGCACATTAACAACGTTTTAAAATATCGGATCGATCCGGCATGACTTCGGATCGATCCGCGGGGGGCAGTTTCGTTTAAATCTGCAGAGGCTCCTCCATATTGTTTTAAAACGTTTCAAACACTCTCTCAAACTCTCTCAACCCTCTTTGCCCTAACTTCTCCAAATCCCCTCTTGTGCTCTTCCATTCTCCAGATCTTCAATATCGTCCATCTAAAGTATGCATCTACCAACTCTCATCGATTGATTTTCGTGTTTTCATCATGCATGCACCCTAGGTTGAGTGTTATGTCCCATTGCTCTCTATTTTGAAAACTTCAACCTTAGGGCTCAATTTCTCACCCTTTTCTTTATATTTTGGGTTGATTGCTCATGCATTGTGACTATGTTTTGTGCTCAAGCCACATTGTGGCTTGTTTGGGATATATCCATGCATTTAACCTTGTTAATCTTAGAGAGTTTCCATTCTGCCCACAAGGTGCTCGACGAAAGGCCACATTGAAATCACATCGTGCGTTCCCCAAATCCACACGTGCATTTTCAAAATGGTTGCGTGCATTGTTCATTCTCCTCTATTTTATGTGCATATTTTCAATTTTGTGTGCGGTTTATACTGTTGATTTCATGGCCTGTGCACATGCACGTGCATTCTCACCCATCTCCCATGCATTAGCGTTCATTCCCCGTGCTTTTCATCTAAAAGGGAATTTCATTCACGTCCCCGCACTTTCACGTCTCCGGGACGACCCCACACACACCATGTGATCATTCCCCATTTTGTGCTTATTGTTAACTACTTGGGAATGTTGGACTTTGCTTTTGCAGGCACAATGGCGAATCCACTTAAGTATGACAAAACCGAGTGTTCTCCGGCCCGCGGCTATGATCGCTTTAGGTCCAAAACTGAGAAGCAGTGGTTCGTGAATTTCTTTAAAACCAAAAAGTCCATCCTCCCTGAGCGGCCCATCGCCATCTTCGATTTCCCGGACGACGTCGTCCAGATCTTTAGGAGACGTCGCTGGCTCCCCCAGTTGGAGCATTCAGAAGGGTACAATGAGACTTGGGTTAGGATTTTCTTCGCCAGTATAGTCACCACCGGCACTCGCACCTTTGAGGCATATGTTCGGGGTGTCCGTATCCCGGTCTCCCCGGCTACTTTGGCCGTTTTCATGGGGGTTCCTCATGAGGAGAACCCCGAGCCGTACCTGGAGGATCTGGAGCAGCGGCCTCATTACGATACCTACGCTACCCGTTTCACAGGCCGACCATCTGAGTGGATCGGGGACCAGATTGCCCCTTCTACATTCACCAAGCTCTACCGGTGCTGTAATATCATCGTCACCGCAGCGGTGTGGCCCACTCGCCACAAGACTGTCAGGGGGGATCACGGTACCCTCCTGTACGCTATTACCGATCCCACCGCACGGGTTGACCTCGCGAGCACCATCATTTACCTCATGATAGCGGCGTCTAACGACACCGGTGCCACTTCCAGTCTCCCATTTCCTACCCTAGTCACCCGGCTTTGCACCTCACATAGGTGCGATGCCCTAGCGACTGATGTCCTCAAGCCAGCGCCGTCTCCAATCGATGGGACGACGATCGCTCGTAGAGACGCACAGGTTAGATCTGCGTCCAAGAGAGCTAGAGTAGAGGAGGGACCGTCTGGTGCTCGGGCAGAGGCGGCAGAGGAGCCGGTTTACGCACCTGGCATGGTCGATCTGCATCGTCGCTTCGAGACGATGAGTACTGAGCAGAGGCAGCAGGGAGAGGAGATTGCCGGCATACGGAGTGATGTCCGTAGCCTGCGGGGAGAGTTCGATGGGTTCAGCATGAGCTATCGACGGGATATCAGCATGATGATGCGGTTCCAGTCTGACTCTTTCCGTATGCAGTACCCAGGTGCAGATGTCCCGGATTACTTTCGCGATCCCTATGGTGGGGCAGCCGGTTTTGGTGGTGCAGGCGGCTTTGGGGCTTATGGTGGTTCGGACCCCTACAGCGGTGCCGGCGGTCCAGGTGCTTTTGGTGGCGCCAGTGGCTCCGGTGCTTATGGCGGCACCAGTGGTTCCGATCCTTATGGTGGTGATGAGGGGGATGATGATGAGTAGTTGGGGGGTTGGTTTTGTTTTGATGATGCTTTCTTTTCTCTTATTTTAGTATGGATGATGTCATTTTCTGTTTTGCTTTGTGACTTTGGGTTACTTCAGTATGGATGTATGGATATTGTTTCTTTTTTTAGTTGTTTTTTTTGTTGATCATTGGCGTTGCTTATTTCCCTCCCCTTTTTGCCATGTCAACTGCTTCTTTTCCTTTTCTTTCTCTTTCTCGGGTGATTCTAACCTTGCAGGCACAGTTTATTACCGGCCGCTCCCTGTCCTTGCCTCCGGTAATATTGTTCTTCTCCTTGCACTTAATTATCTCATTGAGGACAATGTTCAGTCCTAGTTGGGGGGTGTGAGAGCTTTCTAGCTTCTCTCATACATTAACCAAAAAAAAAAAAAAATAAATAAATAAATAAATAAATAAAATTTGTGCATTATCTTGTGTCTCCAATGATTTCAGTATAATTGCCTCTTTCTGATGCCGAGCGATGACACCTATCTTGAAATTTTCTTCTGATATTAGTATGTGACACTTGGTAATCCCCTTAGTTCTATAACTATCTTGATTATAGTGAATTGCATGAATTTCAAATCTTGGATTATTAAGCACGTTGCATGACTACATGTGTTAGGATGACGCTTAATGCGATTGTCACCCGGAAATCGTTCAAAACATTTGTGGAGACTTTGCCTGTGTGAGATTTTGATCCTTATCTCCATTGTTGAGTGTTTCATACTTCAATTCTCTCCTTTTTGAAAAACATACAAAAGTCGTTGATAATCTCATTTTCTTGCGTTGATTGTTCATTAGAGGAGTCATCTTGTGGAATGAAAAACTCATGCTTGCTTGTCATTGTAGTGGAGAATAAAGAATCACATTGTCCGAGGAAATGATTTTTTGGTCCTTTTCACCATTTCTGACCTCAACCACACATACCCTTCATTCACTTAACCATACACCTTCCATATACGCATTTGGACTACATTCTTGGGATGTCTTTGCATGAGATCGGATTTGTAAAGTCGTAAAAGAGATTGAATCGTGTTGTTGTGAGAGTACAAGGAAAAGAAAAGAAAAGACTCTCTCTCTAAAAAAAATAAAAAAATAAAAAAATAAAAAAAAAAAAAAAGAGAGAGAAAGAGAGCCTAAGAGTCAATTATACTTCTTTTTGGGGCTTCAAAGAACATTTGTGAAAGATTCATCTCTTACGGTCATTTGTATTCATGCATTTCAAATTAATCCCAAGCTTGTGCCCAAACATCTCACTTCATTTCCCCTTGTCCTTCACATCATATCTCTTTCCCACTTTACAACCCCCTCAAGGTCCTAATTGATTCTTAAGTTTTGTGATTCGGAGTTTGAGACGACCATGACAAGTAGTTTGAGTTATTTCACATCCTCTAGTGAATGATATCTTTCATGAGATTAATTTTACTCGTTTTTCACGCTTACGTTTTTCATCATTGGCATGTGCGTGGTTTTGATTCCTATTTCCATTACTCTTTTACCCGCATGCCCCGAGTGTATTACCCATTCCGAGTGATTCATTTTTAGAGTGTAATACCGGTGAGAATTGAGTTGAAGCGCGTTTTGAACGAAATTCAGATTATGAAAGCATTGCCATTTTCTTGATAGTTGTAGTTATGCACTTCACACCACACACGCATCCAAGATTGAACTTAATGAAGTTTATCTAATAATTTTGATAGTTTGTGAATTTTTGGATTTGCGTGTTATGTGCTAAAATCTTTTGAAAATTCTTGAGACTTTGTTGAGTGTCGGCTTTAGATTGTGGGCATCTATCATGAGGAAACAAAATGTTTGTGGGTATCATTCTGAGAACCCTCCGGAGACAACACTCCGCCTCTACGGGTAACGTGGAGGTTTAACGGCTTGTTGCATATGCTCAATGCAATCGTGTTCCCCACGAAAACGGTTTATCTTTCTTTTTAAATAAATTGTTGTGCAAAGTTATTCTTCAATCTCTTGGTATTTAGTTTTGTTGCTAAGAGACTAGCAACATGCTAGTTGGGGGGTGTGATTCGTGTTCAATATTGCATTTTTAACTTCATGATTTTACCCTTATTGGACACGAATTATCACTCACACGGGGAGATTTAATGGATAAATTGCACTTTTGTTATTTTTGTTGTTGTTCACTTTTTCATAATAATAATCTCTTTCTTGTAGGTTTTGTAGGCTTGGGTGAAGTGGAACCCAACCTTTGTGGCAATCTGGGTATAGAAAAGGGGCAAGTAATCAAGCTCAGAAGAGGCGGATCGATCCGGCTCAAAGAGGGGATCGATCCGCGTGTTTAAAAGGAAGTTACTGACAAATCCTGAAGACCCGGATCGATCCGTGGTTGTGAAGGGATCGATCCGCGTTCTGGCGCGGAGATTCTGCTTCCCCAAATGATAAATGGATCGATCCGTCTGTTTGCCTCGGATCGATCCGCGGCCACAGAAGATCTCTTCCTTTTTGTTTTACAACTTTGCCATTGTTTGTATAGGGTATAAATAGTTAGAGATTAGTTTTTGTTAGGGTTAGCTTTTATTTTTACTTAGTTTTTTTTTCTTAGGTTGTAAGCTCTTCCTCTCTAATTCCCCCTCATCACTCTCCCCCATTACTCATCATCTACCCACATTTACTTCCATCTAGTGTTAGAGAGAGAAGAATGAGTGAATGTATTGCACATTTGGAAGCTTTTAATTGAAGAATCTCTTGGATTTCCTATGGCATTTATGGTGATGTTTTCTAGTTGGTATAACCTCTCTTTCCCTCTCTTAAATTTTGTTATCATTTTAATTATGAGTAGCTAAATCATGTAGGTTGGGGATCATAAACCCACCATTGGACCCATGTGTTTTGATTGTAGGTCTCTCACACTTGATAGCATATCTAGAGTTCATGGGTGTACAGTTTGAAGTTTTGAGACCCCACTTCCAATGTCAAGCATTGGAAGTTGTTAAATCTCTAAACTCTAACCCTATACCCATGTATTGCATTGGAACATCTATCTAGCATGTTGGTTGACTACCACATGTTTGATAGTTTGTCACAATGGAATTTTCTACCCTAGAATGTGTTACAAGTATGAGAGCCATAAGTTGTTTGGTCCAAGGTGGGGGAATGCTCCCCAACCTCAATTTCTCCTCCACCAAGACCCTCCATTGTTAATTAAACTTAGATTTATCTTAAATTTACCTTTTTTGTTTTATGATGAATAGTCATTGTAGTATAATTGTTTACAAACCAAACCAAACTCAAAGTCGAAAAGACTCACTTTTATTTCTTAGTTTGTTAATTGCTCCTTGTACGGTAATTGGTTATTAAGCGTTCAACAAGCATTGTTGCAATCCAATCCCTGTGGACTCGACACCCTACTTCCAACATACTACGTTTTTAATAGGGTTAAATAAGAACTTGATTGTGACGTAATCAGTGAGCCCTTATATGATGCTCCTACTTCTAACAGATAGCAGTTAAGCAAGTAAGGTCCTAGCCATACGAAGTGTGCTAACTTTTATTTCCAGTGTGACCACCATGAAAAAAAGAGAATTTCTGGGATATTTGGGAGATTCAGGGGAATTTCTAGAAGATACTAGGATTTCTGAGAATTTCCAGGAAAAATAGGGACTTCTGGGTGATTTTGACAGAGAAACCGGTATTTCTGATTGATTTGAACAGAGTTTCTAGGAGAAACTAGTATTTTGATAATTTCTACAAAATCTGGACGGAGTTTTTAGGAGATATAGGGAATTGGACAAGTTTCTAGGATTAACTGGTATATTTGGACATTTTTGGAAATTTTGGATAGAGTTTCTAAGAGAAACAGAGAATTTTGACATAGTTTCTAGGAAAAAAATGGTATATCTGGGCATTTCTGGGGAATTTGGATAGAGTTTTTAGCAGAAATTGGGATATCTTGGTATTTCTTGGAAATTTGGACAAAGTCTTTAGGAGAAATTGGTATATTTGGGCATTTTTGGGAAATTTGGACGGAGTTTCTAGGAGATACAGGGAATTTGGACAAGTTTCTAGGATAGACTGGTATATCTCGGCATTTCTAGGAAATTGGGACAGAGTATCTAGGAGAAACAGGGAATTTGGATAGAGTTTCTAGGAAATTGGTATATCTGGGCATTTTTGGAAAATCTTATCAGAGTTTCTGGCAGAAATTGGGATATCTGGGCATTTCTTGGAAATTTAGATAGAGTCTTTGGGAGAAACTGGTATATTTGGGCATTTTTGGGACTTGGACGGAGTTTATGGGAGAAACAGGTATATCTGGGCATTTCTGGGAAATTTTAATAGAGTTTTCGAGATAAACTTATATATTTGGGCATTTTCTAGGAAAGTTGGACAATTTCTGGGAGAAACAGGTGTATCTAGGCATTTCTAGGAAATTTAGACAGAGTCTTTGGGATAACTTGGTATATTTTGGGCATTTCTGGGTAAATCGGGTAGAGTTTCAAGTAATTTAGGTGAATTAGGCAGAGTTTTTGGGAGAAATAGGGATATATGACTAGAGCAAGCGATGATGGTGATCATACTGTCTAGTAAGTTTTCATACTCCTATGTCTTTGGACCGTTAAACAAGGTTTGCATTGTATATTTTTGTGAACATGGAGCAGACAGCCTTTTCATGGTGCATGTACTAGTCAACTCAATGTCATCGCATGTGAGCAATTGCCTTAGGAATCATAAGAAATAGGTTCTGTTCTACGCCATAGAAGCATCTATACTACTCAGGTAATCCCATCAGGGCATACGGCAGTTATATCACATTGTCTTATCTGAAAAATTAAATTAATAGTCCTATGAAAGGTTCTACAGGAATCTATTTGCAAAGGCTGAGTTTAGTCAAAGAGGGTCCGTTGAGAGTTCCAATATACCGTCAGAGAGACAGTACTAAAGTTTTTACTCCTTTTTGATATACTTTGGAAGGTACAGTATCAATGGTGACATACCCTGGCACAGACCTGAACAATGTCAGCGTCGCGTTTCAGAACAGTCGGAGTGGAAAATGCAGGCATGCAATGCAGTGAACCAGACACAATAAAAAGATGATTTTCAGGATGTTTCTTATGAGTCAAACCTTTGTATTATTTTGTTTTGAAAATAAAAATCCCCAGCAGAGTGGCCAGATTGTGGACACGCGGCCTCGGGGTCCACTCCTTTCGTTTCGGAAATGATTTTGGTTTTGAAATTTCCTTTGAACAGTCTGTGAAAACAGATACAGAGTCGCCACTTGGTTTTTAGGGAACCAAGAAAGCTAATTTGACTCACCCAAACAGATAAAGGGCACAAACCCTTCATAACCAAAGAAATTGGCTCGGGGCTTGGTATGAGAGAGGAATGAGACTTTGTCACGACTAAAACACCCTCAACTCGCCGCCCCGTCTTTCGACGGACCTCAATTAGCATCCAAATAATCATCTTATATTATGTTTGGTTCTATAATTAATATTATGATAAGAATATTACATTGCACAAGAATATTGAAATGGAAGATCAAAAGATAAGATATCATTCGTAAGATCTAAGCCAAATAACACAATAAAAAGTGAAAGATCACACAAAACAAACCCTAGGGAAAATCGTCAAATCATATATCAAGTAATAAAGTTTTCGTAATCTGAAGGGGGGCATGAATTGTTCTTGAAACATATAATTAAAGAAAATAAAATATGCTTAGCAAGCCAGAATGTATGCATGTTGATTCTTAAGAAAAGAAGATTTCTAAATCCCCGGGACAGACGAGAAAGGAAGATTTGATCTAGTGGACGAATGAACGTGTAATCAATTTCATTCCTTCTAATATTCTTGGATTTAGGAGTCACAAAAACTCCAAATCTTGCATGAATGCAATACGTGATCTTAGAATGTGCAAAGTAGTAGTGTGTTTGTGTTCATGGGATTTTCTAAAGTGATTTATAAGTCTATAATATGCATGAATTCATGAAGAATGTCATTGTAAGATATGTACATAAGTGGTATGAACAACTTCCTAGGATATGAACTAATTTAGAATGTATATGAACATCCAATCAAAAAATAAAAGTAAAACATGCTTGATATGAATAGTGGACAGAACAGTGAACTGATATTATAAAAATGGAAAACTGAGGGTAGGAATATTTTTAATTCATGCCATTTTATGGGGATCATACTTACTATATCTAGAATGCATATCAAAAAGCCAAATTAAGATTGAAGTTGTAGATTGAGAGAAATTGTATGAACAAGAGAGGTTACTTAGAAATAGAACCCGTACTATCGATTGAAATGTAGACAAATCTTTGAAAATGAAAACAAAACATTTGGAGGCCCATATTATATAGAACGTTCCCTAAGACACTAAAGTTCAAGGGAATAATGAGTTGGGACCACTCGTTTTGGAAAAAGTTTTTGGAAAACAAGTTGAAATTCAAATAAAGCTGCTGTGACAGAAAAACAGAACGTTTAGAAGGAATGTTTTGGTCAAAATGGAACCTTTGCAAGTGTTAAAATTCATCCAAAAATTGTGAACATTCTCTAATGGGTTAGGAAGACTTTCCAAGTGGTATTGCAATCATCCATTGAGTATTGAACTCAGAATGGCATTTTTAAGTTGAACAACTCACTGTTTTGAAGATTTTGAGAAAATAAATGTTTTATTTCTTAAAATCAAAATGAGGAGCTTAAGAGGAGTTTTGAAATGGGGTTTTGAGAGTACATTTCCAGTACTAAATGGAGATTGTATCCACTTGGAATATCAACGTTAGACTCGTCTCAAAAACTTCCAGAATCATTTGCAAGTCATTATTTTATTTTGAACATAAGTTCAAGAATACTTGGGAAGTATTGAAGTTTGAATCATCTATCAAACATGTTTTTGAGGTCAAGGGTTACTATTCATAAGGATTCACCCTCCTCAAACTACATGTCATCACTTTGATGATAATGAACTAGTAAGTAAAAAGAAGAAGATCAAAAAGAAATGAGGCAAGCAGAGATGAATATATACGTAAACAAGCAAGTAAGCAATCAATAGATGATAATCAATGAGAATTGGACTTGTAGCTTGGTGTTTCACTCATATATGGTGACATTTGGACATGGAAGTAGCTTCATATCTCAAACAAAACTTAAAAAATAGTGGTTGGGAGTATTGAATGTTAAGTATAAAGAGGAAAAGTGGATGAAAAACAAATTGAGACCTCACTTCCTTATAGAAAATCACTAGGAGGAAGCTCACTTTCTTTCTTCTAACCTTATCTTTGTCTCTTTCTCTTTCTCTCTACAACTTTTCTAAACTCTTGCATTTGTACCGCCAAAATGACGAGTCAAGGGGGGTTTATATAGGCTAATTTTGGGGGAGTTTTGGATTTAAAAAGTGCTCTCATTTGTCCCAAACATCTGTGAACAAGTAACTACGTCGTTTTGGCTTTCAATTATTCAATTTGGACCCCCAAATAAAATTACAAAAATGGACTGCTCTGGGGAAGGGTGTTGTAGATGCACTGGGCCTGTGCCACTGCTGCAGTGGGCCAGTGCCATGGTGGCATTGCTCCCCAGATGATATGAAAATCATGTTTAGGCCCCAGAGGTTCTAGTATTTGTAAAAGGCCATATTTCGTCCAAAATTCAAAGAAAATGCGTAGGAACTTCAAATTGAGCTTGTGATATATCGTTGGAAAGTTAATAGAGTCTACTTTTCATAAATAATAGCTCGGAGATAGATCACTTTGAAAAGTTTTGCGGTATTCATGAAAAAGTGTGATTTGATCGCCTTTTTCACCTTAAAAAATTCATACCAAATCCGTTTTAAATCCAGAAATTATGTGCGATATAACATTGGAAAGCTATTAACCTCAATTATCCATGAAAAATGTTTGAAAAATGATACGGTGCTCCAATTTTTGTGTAAACTTTAGGTCAAACCAAGGACCTCCAAGAAGTTCTTGGAACCCTTAGGAGCTCCCAAGAGCTGACATTTTCATCCGATTTTCTTTTACAACTTATTTTAGTACTTTTCACATGATCCATGTTGATCTTAAAATTATCAGGCGAATTCAAATGATTTCAGACAAACCTGGTTAAGCTTTAGTTAAACCGGTCAACGGGGACTTTCTGGGAACCTCCGGGACTTCTGGGGGCCTCTGAGAGCTTACAATTTCATTTGATTTTGCTTTAAAACATATTTTATTACTTTTCTTATAACATAGCATGTTTCTAGAACTTTCGATCCAAATCTGCGGGTGTTTGGGCTTTTAGGGGCATTTTGGTCATTTATGCCACTTTCTAATCATTTTGAGAGATAGAACTAACTTCTAGGTGTCCTTTTTGAGTCATTTTTTTCAATCATTGTGAACCACCAAGGTATGGGTCTCCTAAATCTAATAGTTAGCAAAATGGGGTGTCTACAATAGTTAGGGACGAAGACCCATCATGCTTGGATGTAGTGGGCAGTTGTAGACACCCAATTTTGACCACACTAGGATTTAGGGTGGATGTCTTAGAGGATTCGATAATGAAAAATACCCCATGGAAGGTACTGGATTCTACATAATCGAAAGATTGAACTTCAGAAAGTGACTTCAAGTTCAGAAGAGCCCTTTTTAAGCATAAAATCCCAGTACTTGTCAAATATGTCTCTCAGAATTCATATTCACCCACGGTTAAATGAACATGAAATGTTCTAAATGTAGTATCCATAAGAAAAACTTGAAATTGATTTGGAATGGAAAGTAATTTTGAAAAGGAAGCCGTTTGATTTCAAAAAGACGATGAAAGTTCCGGAGGACTTTCGGACTTCAATTGACCTTCATTTCTCATTTCAATTCCTCCCAAAATATTTTCATTTTGAAATTCAACTCAATAGCTTTCTAAGAGCCTCGAACGTTGTTTCTGGTGATGAAATGCGAGTAACCTTATTCAATTTTGGGTGAGTCAAATTTGGTTTCCTAATTCCTGAAAAAAAAACAAGGTAGCAACTATTTTGCCTTTAGGATCATCATAAGTCCTAGATTCTTGATGTGTGTGCCTTGGATCCCTCCTGGGTCACTGTCGAGATTGTTAAAACTTCATCGTTGTTCCTTTTGCAATCACAAAAGGTGAGGGCCCCAAGATCCGGTGCAATCCCATAGTAGTTTTCTCAACTACTGGGCAGCGGTTAAAGTTATCACAATCTATTTAAGGAACTGGAATGATAGAGAGAGAAGATCCAAGATCAATCAAAATACTTAGCATTCTTACCTTTGCACTATTATCTTTCCATTGTCTTTTGATTCCAATTTACATACTTGTTATAGGAGCATATCTGTAGATAAACTCCAATTAGAAGGCGGATTACCAGTTCTGATTGAACCCTGTTTGTAAAGGATTTAATAGAAATCTATCTTTTTTTATTTATTTTATCAATCTCATTGTTTCTAATACTTTAAGTCTTTAATCTCTAGTTAAAGCAATTGGAAACTATTTGAATAGATTTTGTTCCTTTGTCTCTTTACGCATTTCATTAGTCAAATTGTTCATAGTTTAAGAGGAAATTTGTCAGGCACACTTGCGCTTTTATAATTATTGATTTTCAGCCATATAATTTTTGCCACGCTCGGTGGGATTGGTGTGAGAAATCTGGTAGTTCATCATGCCACCGAGGAAGAATTTGACAAAAGATAAGGGATATGCGTGCAACTAGAGATGGATGCACCAACCGTGGAAGACAATGTTGAGGAAGGGGTTTATGGCAACACTAGTGACCAGTCACATATTGGTAGTCATGAATCACTCTAGCCTCAGCAAGAAGAGGTCAGAGCCTTTGTTGTTGGCCCAAATCAAGAAGGATTATAGCCGCGATGCGTTTCAGTCTAGATAGCGCACTGCACGATTGGCTCCAAGCTAACTTGCAACAGACATCCACAATTGTGAAACCATTCACGGATATGATGTAAATGACGGGTGAGCAAATTACTAAGAGTATCGAACGTAAAATGTCATACATGAAAGAAAAATTGGGCCTAGCATCATCCTTGAAGACCAGTGCACAGAAGGAACCCATATAGGTCACTATTAATCAGGATCAATAGTTGAGTTATGGGAATGTTAAGCTCCTTAATCGCCCTGCAGTTCTGGGTTTTCTTAACTACCCTGTAGTTCTGGCAGGTTTGACTATGCATCAAGTTCTTGCAACCAATCTATTCCAAACCAGGTTGGCTAGCTTCAAGACTTCTTTAGAGTCAACGATGACTAACTGGTCCTAATACGGGGCCTCATACAAGTTTCCAAGTGGGGCAAATGATGGTCCTAGTTCATGAGATCGAATATCTTGAAAGTGCTAAGCCTCAGATGCCTGCATTACCACTATAGGGGCCATCTGTGCAACTAGTGATGCCAAATTTAGGGCAGGTGGCTTAGTCAGGTATTCACCTGGAAGGCTTACCTCAATCGTAGATGTATAAGACTGGGGGTCACTTCCATCAGTCAGCAACGCAGACTGGGGGGCACTATTAACTAGTAATGTAGACTGGGGGGGGGGGCACCATTAGGTAGCAACACAAATTGGGGGGCACCATCAGACAGCAGTACAGACAGGAGGGTACCAACAACCAATAGCACAGGGAGGAGTTCAATTCAAACAACCAAATTTGCATAATAAAGGACCAGTGCAGGTGCTTACAGCAGGTTTGCTGGGTCATCAGCCTACCGACAGTGAGGTACGTATTCACATTCAAATCGGGGGCTGAACCTTCTTAATGGTCCCATTCCCATGGAGATGAATAGGGACGATATGGTGGAAGCTATTAGAGAACAGGTCCATGGGCAAGTCAGGGAACAGGTTAATGACCAACTGAGAGAACAATTTGGGGCAGTATTTAGGACCCCCATTCATCCTCAATACCTAAATCCATACCTAGACTTTATTGACTGAATGTTTGAATTCCCAAGGTATTACAGGATACCTGAGTTCACTTTGTTCTCTAGTGGAGATAGACAGACCACACTAGAACACATTGAACATTTTACTGCACAATATGGAGAAGTTTCTCAAAATGACATGCTAAAATTAAGATTATTTTCCAATTCACTCACTGGACCTTCCTTTACTTGGTACGTGAACCTTCTTATAGGTTCACTCCAAACTTGGCAAGATATGGAAAGAATTTTTCATAGTCGATTAGTTTTATTAGATAGATCCGGATGTGAATATTGCTGATTTGGCCAAGCTGAAGCAGAGTGCAGGAGAAAGTGTAGAAACATATATTCCTAGATTTAAATTTACCCAGAATAGGTATAGGGCTAGGTTAGAGGAATATGTGCATCTAGTTGTAGATAATTTAAAATCAACATTGAGAATGTAGTTTGTAGGCCAATAATTCATGAATTTGTTCCATGTGGTTGATGTTGTGCCATGATATGGGAAGGTTTTAGATGAAGAAAATCAAAAGAAAAATAATACCAAGGGGTATATTATAAAGGACATCATCAGCTTGCACGTCTAGTCAAAATTGAGGATGATAAACATGCTGATAAAGATGATGAAAACGAATATGAATGTGTTGCGGCCGAAATAACAGCTCAAAGGCCATTTATATGCGATGTCCTGCGAAGACCTCCTCAAACTCAAGGAAAGAACCCGACTAACTAGACTGATAAGCCTGGTAAGAAGTATAACTTTGATATCACCAGAGCTGATATGATCTTTGATTGGTTATTAAGGAAAAGAAAATCAAATTGACACATACCTTACCAACAAATGAAAATCTTAAAGGAAAAACTTATTGCAAATGGTATATAAATGGACCCATAGTACAAATAACTGTACAAATTTTCAGGAAGCTATCCAAAAATGGATTAAAAATGGGACTATAAAATTCCATGCTGAAAAGACTACTCAACAGATTGAAAAGAACCCGTTCGTGGCTTAGGCACATGTTAATATGGTTTCAGCAGATTTTACCAACATGACAAGGCCACCTAGGCCAAAATCATATGCTCAAGTTTCTTCATCCAAGGGTGGAAAAATGAAAAGCATGGTTTCAAAGCCCAAAGGTTTAAATCCAGAGGCACCACCATGCGAGACAAGAGTAGGGGTTTACTACCATAATACCAATCCTTATGATTCGTACGTGATGTTCGAAGGGTCATTACATAAGTTGGCAGAAGCAAGTGAACAACCAGTTCTCTACATCAGCTGCGCAGAGGTTCTGACAGTACTACTCCAAAACAAAAATCGTGATTTTGAGGATGATGAAAGAACGTCAAGGGAGGAAGAAAAGCATGTAAGATGGTTCAACAACTTGGGGGATTTCAGGTTACGTTGAATCACAATAATTCTAAAAAAGGGGCAAAAATGTATCAAGAGTACATGCACAATAGGCCTGATCCTACCAGGAAGTTCAATAAACAGAACAAATTCAATGCTCCAGTCAACCAGGGCCAGAAGAGAAGATCAGAGCCTGCACCTTATCCAAATACAAAGCCAAGAATGGTACTTCCTCCCATACCATTAGATGGGCGATGGATGTACGTTTAGCATCCTAAGTTTCCATACTACCATGACCTACCCTTTTGGACTAGGAGTCAAAAAAGATATATGTTGTGCAAGAAGGCTGCCCAGAAAAGAAGCAACCATTCATTAGAAGGTTCAAGGGTAGGTCAAACTAGTGGGTATGGAAGGTTGGAGTCAATCCTGAAAGTCAGGGTGATGGAAGAGAAGTACCTTCAGCAGACACGGTAATGACTTATCATACTTTGACGAGCAGCTGGGATAGGAAAACCTACAAGGAGCAGATCACCAGTCCTAAAACCAGAAAAATCTTGAAGAGACAGAATCACTTGGGGCAATGATCCAAAACATACTAATCTTAGAATCAAAGCAAAAGATGGCCATAGTGTTTGATAAGCCAAATGTTGGAATGGCTAGAAACTTACGACCATTAAATGTGAAGGCCAATTTTAATGGTGTCCCAGTATCCAAGGTCTTAGTGGATAATGGAGTTTCTGTTAACTTATTGCCTTCACATATGCTTAAAAAATTGTCGAAAACTAGCAATGATCTCATCGATGCTAATATGGCAATAGTGGGTTTTTTTTGGAGCATCAGTTCAGCAAAAAGGAGTGCTTCCAGTCACTATATTTGTTGGGAGTAGGACTGCTTTAACAACACTCTTTGTGGCAAATACTACCTCTTACTATAATGCTCTGTTCGGTCGGGATTTGATTCATGCAGCATGGTGTGTGCCATCTACTTTACATCAATGTTTGAGTTTTTGGAATGAAGAAGAAGATAAACCACAGATATTTAAGGCTGATAAGAAACCATTTTTGGTAGAATCTCATGTGGTTGATGCAAAATTCTATGATATTGATGTGGCCCCACTACGATTCTGGGGAATCAACAAAAATTGTCATCCTAAGGGGATTGCTCCTGCAATAAACGGAGGTAGCCATGAATATGCTGAATCATAAATTGTTGTCTAATAGAAGACAACCATCTTGAAGTATACCACGATATCATGCATCGAATTTAGAATGATGTCCAACTGAGTGTCCAAGGGGCAACCTGCTTAGTAGATTGCATAAAGGAGTAGACTGATCGGGCTGAAACATATCAAATTCATTTATGCGAACTGTCATCATCTCCTACAAAGCTTGATGATACCAAAGCTAGATTCCAGGATTCGTTGGAAGAAGTCAACTTAGGGGGGGTAGGTGGTCCTAGGAGGATTACTTTCATAAGTCAACTTCTCCCATTAGAATTTAAAATGCATTTAGTCATCCTGCTGAGTCGATATCAAGATTGTTTCGCTCGGGACTACCACGAGATGCTTCGCTTGGATAGAAGCTTGGTGAAGCATCAACTCCCGATAAAACTAGGGTACAAGCCTTACAAGTAGCCTCGAAGATGAATGGCAAATGAGATCATCCTAAAAGTCAAGGAGGAAGTAGCACGATTGCTAGGTTCATCTGTACAACCAGGTATGTTGAATGGCTTTCAAATATTATTCCCATTTTGAAAAAGAATGGAAAATTGAAAATCTGTATTGACTTTATAGATCTGAATAAGGCTAATCCTAATGATGAGTATCCCATGATTACTGCTGACATGTTAATTGATTCAGCATCTGGACATGAGATTCTCAGCTTTATGGATGGACACTCTGGCTATAACCAAATTTTAATAGCTAAAGAGAATGTGGCAAAAAAAGCCTTTCAGTGTTCGGGGGCAATTGGGACATTTGAATGGGTTGTCATGCAATTTGGGTTAAAAAATGTTGGAGTCACTTTCCAACGAGCTATGAATGCTGTCATGCCCCGGCGTAGCAAAATAGGGAAAAAATTTAAATTTCTACTTTTGGACCTGTGGATACATGACAATTGAATAACCGATCTGTCCTCCTAACTCTGTACAGATATTCTAATTAAGGGAAATGCTAAACATAACCATAACCATAGCATAATTTAAAACACTAAGAAATCAATCCAAACTAACACTTATCTTAACATTAAGTCATAAAAGAGATATTACAACTACCTGGCCTACTTGGCCTCAACTTGCTAAAACAATATACATAAGGATTACAAGATTCTAAATGTAAATATTACAATTTCTCGATAGCTATCTCTGGTCTTCTACATGGCTTTACCCTTCCTTTACGCCTTAACACCTTATCCTGCGCTTATCTACTATAGCTGCAAAACGTTTGGACAATGGATTGTCCAGGGCATAATACTGTCAGCTTGGATACAAGCTGAGTGAGTATTCACAACATACACCAATATACATAACAACCACTCACTCTCGCGTTTAATGTTCAGCATCTTAAGATGCGCACCGTCTCTTATCAAAAGACGTTCCTTCCATGGGTATAACAAAGGTAATAACAACTCAATAAATGGATCATTTACCCATATTGTCTTTAACATAAATTGAAATGTGATCTCATGAAATAACTCATAATCAATGACTCATAACCAGAAACATGATCTCATAAAATAAGTCATAATCAACAGCTCATAACTAGCTCTTAACGTTCTTGTTACCAGATTAGCACTCGTCCTATCTTTCATCGTGCTCATACATGCGAATGCGTATTCAATGCATTTTACCTCCTGTCGGGACGCTAAGTCTGCGACTTCCTAGATTATCTCATATCCTTTAGAATATAATAATAAATCTGAATAATAATAATATCTCATCTTGATCAACGTCTCTGATCAATTCTGGCATAACAATAACCTTCACTTGATCACAGAGACTCAAAGTGTTCAACTTACTTCGTTATGAAGAATCGAAGTGTTCACCTCAACCTTCACTTCGTCACGGAGACTTGAAATGTTCAATTCAAGTCCGAAGACTTCCTGCTTAAATAGCCAAGTCCGAAGACTTCCAGCTTAAGCAGCCAAGTCTGAAGACTTCCACATTCAACACTGTTGAGACAAATAAAGCCCGATAATAAGAAAACCCTGGCTCGTCAGTCGTCGATCACTACGGATCCGGTTGCCTCAATGGGTTTTGCATCATTTAACTCTTTTAATAGAATCCAGACTATGCAATGCATGCTGACACTGTGTCGTGAATGCTCATGTTCACAATCATCTGCTCATTAACATTATCAGTCATGCCATGTTTTATCACTTCTCTATTCATATACGTCTTACTACATTCATCCAAGAGCTTATTATCAGAAACAGAGATAACATAAATCATATATCTCTCAACATGGATTGCTACCAACAAAACATATAATGGTGTGACAAATCGGTTACAACTAATCATGGCAATACATAGCAATAGAGCTTTATAAATATTGTAGTAAATCATGGGATTAATATAATGAGTATCAAATATGTATATATATACGTACACAACTCATGCAAATTACTCTAGTAGCCTCTATGTATATTTGGAGAGGTTATAAATGCTCACCTCGATATACCAACTCTTACGCGCCCTCAAGTGATGATCGGAACGAGATTCCCTATAAAGCATACGATGGAATTATGGTTCAACGTAATCTCTTGAAGTCAGGGTATAATGGTAATTTTACCAAATGAGGGTATTGACCTCAAGGTAGTGATCTACGTGTCATTCTAAGTCCAACGCCATTGATTAGACTCAAATCGAAGTCCGTCACATAAAAACTGGTTTACACTAATGTGGGCCCTCGTTACAAGCTGTATTTTTGACCTTATCAAGAGGTCACCAAACTTAAGGAGAACGTTCTGTACATTATTCTAAAACTCTGGAAACTGACCACGTAATTTTCGGAGCTAGAGATGATTTTTTTTGAACTATTGAAGATAAATTCATTATATAAATATAACTGTATTTGGTCCTAAAATACATAAGTATAATCAAACATAAGAATAGATCTTAGAAGCATTTTTAATAAATACTACACATTAAAATGCACTCCCAGTATTTATCTCGTACGTTTTGGGAGCTCGTTCGGTATTTTTAATAATTACTATACTCTTAACATAGCTCCTTATTAATTGTTAAAAATACTAATATATAGTATTAAAACTTTATAAATCTTGGGAGAGTATTAGGGGCATATCCTTAATTTTTATGGAATTAGATAATATGTATTGGTATTTAAAATCTATTTAAATACTATACAAATCCATTATTTAATACTTATGTAGCATTAAACAAACAATAATATTTTATTGTAATAATATAATCATGCTCGGATTACTTGGGAATAACTTTTATTAATATTCCATAATGTGAAAGTATTAGCATTATACATAAAACTATTTTAGATTATCAAAAACTCTTTTAAACTTATAAGTAAGTAAATAATACAAATAATAATAATAAGACAACCCATCGGGTTGACCCTGACCGACCCGAGACTAAAAGGCACTACACCAGAATAACCGATTTGTCACGGTTATAGACAGTGACAAAGGCCCTTTGTCACGGTTATATTCTGTGACATTTTGGGGTGTGACAAATATATTTGTCACTGTCAATAACCGTGACAAATGCTCTTGTCACAAATGCTCTTTGTCACGGTTCATTTGTTACACTTTAAAAGTGATATATCACTTCTAATTGTCACGGTTTTGTCACTGTTCAGAACAGGGACAATATATTTATTTGTCATGGTTATGGACTGTAACAATATATAGAATTAGTCACATTTTTTGTCACAGTTTGGTACTGTGACAATTATTAAGAGCGCCACTGACAAATATCTAAACGTAATGTCACGATTTTCTCTAATTGTCACGGTTAATAACAGTGACAAATCTACATATTTTTTTTTATAAAAAAACTCTTATTTTTGCAAGAATCCACCCTATTATTTTGGTACCTGACACAATATAAACACTAATAACAATAATTGCAATCCGATACAACGACCTGTTATAAACACAGATTGTAAGATCACCAAAAAAATACAATTGCATGCATTATCAATTTGCTCACATAAGGAAAAAAAAAACAAAACCCATAACTTTAGCAATCCAAAAACCTAATATAAGATGACAAACATTACAGAAAATGTTATTGTCTAAAATTAATCTATGAAGTCCACAGATAATTGTCATCTTCGTCATATGCCTCTTGGGCATGTTGCTAAGGCTTCCAACGCATCTCCTCCTCAATGTTAACATTGTCCAAGTAGTCTCCTCGCATTCAGGAAGAACGACTTCAAGAACCTTGCATTGATCCCTCATCATTTATTGCCTTGAACTGGACTGCGAGTGTAAATCACAAAGACAAAGATTAACCATTTATGATGCAAGCTTAAAGATCAAATTTCAAATCACCGACCATGTAGCGAAAATAAAAATTAAGCTACAATTCACTGGCTCCAGAAATCCCATACTACCTTTCTATTTCTTTTCTTTTCTTTTTTCCTTCTATTCTTGTGTGTGTTTAGAAAGTGAGTCAAGTGGATCTTATCATGATATAGGAGAGAGAATGTGAGTTTTTATAGGAGAGAGAATGTGAGTTTTTTTAGGGAAAAAAAATTAAAGGAGGGTAGAGAAGAACTACAGTGTTGTAGAAATTGCATGAGCAAATCCAAAATCACAAAGTTGTGTCATATAAAATCAGATAGATCATCATAATAGTCGCTGTGAGGAAAATAGGAGATGTAAGATTGAGTACAGAGCTAGAAAATAAACTCTAAAATCTAGTAGCAAACATGTGACTTAGGGAGAGTCTTATAAGTTATAAGATGTAGATAATTGTTGTCTTTATTGGAGGGATTTTACTTTTATCGCTAGATAATAACTTAACTTTTTTACTCCAGGTATGTGAAAGAACTCCCAGGAAGGCTCAACCAAAAACTTCTCATTTCTTTCCTTCCTTTTCTCTGTCCTCTTCCTTTCCTTTCTTTTCTCTCCATTCCCCACACACCATAAACAAAACATGATGTCAAAAAAATTACTTCAGAGAATCCGAGATAGTAAGGTAAAAAAGCACACATATAAATTAACATGCTTAGGATACATTATACGAGTATGTGATCCTTTTTATTTTCAGACAACAAGCAAGAAGCCTATATTTAAAAGAGTGGTACACGTTGATACTGTTCCATAGTAAAAAAAAAAAGGACGACCGAGATAGACAATGATGATTCTACCTTGAGTTCTTCCTAAAAAGCTTTTAGTGCTCTGTTCATGCCTGGACTTTTGCTAGTTCCAATGAAGATAAACTGCAAAGTATAACTAGTTAAATCACATTTATGGAAAATCCTCTGCTAAAAAAATGCAACGCGTTACTAAGCATTTTACCTCAATGATTTGGCTCACTTCTTTTTCTATCTAAAAAAAGGAAAAGATTGATATTACTTCAAAAGTTCTTTTCTCTTTATTTTCTTGGGTAGATCTAGATTCTGAAGTATCCATACCACATCGATTATTGGAGTTATCATTCAAGTGTTCATTAATCTAAAGCTTTCCCCAAAATGGGGAATTCAAATTGATAAAAGAAAAAACCTGAACACCCCTTCTGGAGGCAATCCAAACAAGTGTCTTGAGGTTCTCTAGATCAACATCTGAGACTTCTGAAATGACGCATCCAACCTGAGAACACGTTAATCTCCCAATAAAAACATGCCAATAAATTTCGATAAACAATAATGGAAACAGTTTGTAAAGGAGTTGAAACAATTTCTTTTTCTAACAGTACGTTTGCATTGAGAGAAATGGAGAGAAGAGAAGAGAAAAGAAACCCCTTTCTTTCCACTTCTCTTGTTTGGTAAGTTAAGTTTGCAAAGAAGAGAAGGTTAATGGAGAGAAGTGGAGAGAAAGTAAGGAAGAAAGAGGCCATTTTTTTCCTCTCCAAATCTTAGAGATTAGAGAGAAGAGAAGAGACTGTAAATATTAACATTTTTGAAATAACCAATATATCTTTGACTTAGTCTCTGTTATTCAATATTGATATCACTATTTAGTAGACGAAAAAATAGTAAACTGATTCGAAATACTTTCTTTCCTTTTCTCCAATGAAAGCCAACCAAACAAGAGAAAGTTATATTTCCTTTCTCTTGTCTGCTGTCTATTCAAACCCTACTTTCTTTTCTCTTCTCTTCTCTTCTCTTCCATTCATTTAATGAGTTTCTCTTTTCTCCTCTTCTCTCAATCCGATTAGTTTATGGAAAACAGAAAAGTGTATCTATTTTGTGGTAGCCAATACTTGTACAAACAGGAACTTTTATCACAAGCCAGTTCATAGCAGAAGAAATCAGTTTTGCAAGAAGAAGGATACATGGATGCCATGTATATATATACTCACATATGCAATATTCATTAGTATGTCTAACCACAGAACCAACAAATTTATGGCATTCCAATTCGACATTAAGGTGTTGACGTATAACGCATGAATCGAAGATTTAAAGACAAAAGAAATAAGGGAAAATAGGAAAATAATTTATGTGCACCACTTACTAGAATAATAGAAGCATTCTGAGATAGTCCCAATTGCTGCTGCAATGCAACTTTGCAAACAGCTTTTCCCTTCATGTTATCTGCACTATAGTTTTCAGGAATAAATTTGTCCACGGAAGGGTCCCATGTGGAGTTGTCAAATCCACAAGGAGAATTTACCATCTTGTCATCAGATCTAAGCCTCCTTTAGGCTTGCTTGAAATGAAGATAGTAAAAAGTGAGAATTAATAAATGATCTGCTAGGTTAATATACGAAATGTTTGGTGTAAAAAGGAGAGATTTAAAAAGTAATCAGGTCAACACTATCTTAGGTCATCTCTAGGTGTAAGAAGTCATTAGGTATGAATTGAATCACTATGTTAATAAAGTAGATGAATTGATTCGACCCCAAAAAAAAAAAGTAGATTAAGGAATATGAGTAATCTATAGCTTTTTGTTTGTTCCTAGTGGACAGATCACTCAATGTCTAAAATATGAGACCATCCACCTATAAGCATATGAGTAATCTATATTTTATATGTCGATAATTCAATTGTGACCAGGCTAGTACGGGTAATTCCAACATAGCTGCTAGTCTATCCACTTTGGACAAAATAATATGAATGTACAATACAATCTATGAGAAAATGAGAAGTTCAAAATGAAGCAAATGCATAAAGCTATGAGAAAAACACACATCTATGTGTTTCTGAGTTACCTTTGCAATCTGCAGTTGGGCCTTGTTCATAAATTCAATTGAAATTAATAGTAGAAAAATACAAAGGACTAAGTCAATTTCAGCTTTTGAGTGATTAAGTCATCTCCAACCTTGCTAGCAATGTATATCCTCATAATGGATTCCAGAGATCCATTAGAAAGCACCCAATTGCTTCTATTTATTTTTATTTGGTTTTCACAACTAAGGAGGGTGACTTCAAACTTGTATTGCTATGGCGTGAAAAAACAAAAAAGGGTACACATTACATCGCTAATACCGAGTGTCAGAGACCATATCCAACTGTGAAAACTTATTAACCTTGATCTATCAATGTAATTATGTAAACCCTGATACTCTCTAATTCCTTCTATAGACTATAGTTATTCCCTAAACACACATACAGTGATGTCAACGACAATTCTAATTTCAAATGTAGGTTGATGTCTGCGATCAGGAATATATACAAACAAAACACTTTTACACATTATATATGATTTTTATACACAAGAATTACCTCGTGTGAAGGAGAGAGAGGAGGATTGATGTCACCAAAGAGATATTTAAAGAAAGCTTTGAGGTTGAGGCCATTGTGATAGAAGACCGAGGTTAGTAGAAGCTCATAAAATAGAAAGCCACAGAAGAGCACCCACAATGAAGCATTGCTACAATGAAAAAAAAAATGAGAATCTGAGAAATCCCAACACAAAGGGCTTTATTTGCAGAAGTATTCAGAGATTCACAAGAAGTTTAAGGGTAAATCAATAAGAAACTGAGAATTCATAGACCAAATTCAGCTAACAAATTTTTAGTTGAAGCTATATTTCAACTCAGTTCCGTACAAACAAATTAGTTACACCAATAATCAATTTTTTTATACACATCTGTGAACACAAGCACAAAATAGACATACAGATCTGCAAATTAGTAGATCAGGTATTAACTAGTAGTATTATCAAATTACAAGATCTTAAAAAGAAACACTATTATCTCGAAAAATGAATCAAGACTAGAAGAACATTGACACTCCATGTACATTGCAGGATACACTTTGGAAACCGAATTCCTATAGGGTACATAAATCCAACCATCCAGTTGGGATCTTAAATCTTACTAACCTAAGAAGCTTAGACATAAGCATAAATGAATGGGGTCTGAAACACTAAGAGTTTTTTTACCTTACCTACCATTGTCAAAATTGTTAGGAAAAAAAATACAATAACTTAAAAAAAATGCTTCTTTTTTTATGAAAAAAATGGTTCTTTGTTCCCACAAAGATTATTATAAAAAAAAAAAAACAAACTTAAGACTAATAAGAAAAAGGTTGAAATCACTTCCAAATAAACAGAGAGAGTAAGGGTATTGTCACATGAGGGACCTGTGCTATATTGGGAAATAAGAAAAGATGAACAGGTTGGCACCACTAACCCTTGAGTGAGAATATCTAACAACCCAGCAATGAACAATATGCATTGCCTTTGATTGGTTATTCTTTTAGTGTCAACCAGAAGCACTTTTCACTAATTCCTTTCAGCATTGTATAATACAAGATATCAAATCCAAACATTAATCCATTATTGATGTGTCCCTCACTTTCTCTCTCATTTTTAGAAGAATCTAACACCATTGATTTACTTTCCAAGCCCAAAGTGGAGTGAAGATCAGTAGTTTCAGAGCTAGGGTTAGAAAATCAATCAGGCTTATATATATATATAGAGAGAGAGAGATACCACCGATGGGGGTCTCGGATGGTGGTGGTCGCGGTGAGGTGGTGGTGGGCTGGTGATGGCGGCGGCGGCGAGGTGATGGCGCGCTAGTGATGGCGACGGCGAGGTGATGGCCGGCTCGTAGTCGCGATGTATCACTATGACACTGAGGGAAAATGAGCGCCTCTTTTTTGGAAAGAGGAGATAGGGCTAAAAGGAAAGAGGAGGGAAAATGAACAGACTCTCCAAAATGTGAGGGAAAATGGGCGCTTCTTTTTTAGCCCTTTTTAGGGCTAAAAATAAAGGACAGTGACAATTTTCTTTTGTGAATGTTAATAACCGTGACAAATTAAAACTGTGACAATTTCTCCGAAATCAAGTGTTATAATTTAGGTAATTTAGGGTGTGTTTGATAACCCAATTAAGTGGTGAAAATGAAAAATTTTAGCACTTAGTTATTTTCAATGCGTTTGATAACATACTACTTAATTGAAAAACTAACCAAAAACTAGTTGAAAACTTTAAGTGAATTTTCTACTTAAAAGAATTGCTAAATGCTTTTCATTTTAGTACTTGAAACACTGTTTTAAGTATTGCAAATTCAATCGCTTAAAATTTTCAGTACTTAAAAGCAATTAATTTTCAGTAATTAATTTTCAGTTTGTGATATATATTCTTTTGTCAGTGTCTAGAATAGTGACAAAATTTGTCACTGTCCCGAACCGTGACAAAAGATAACAAAATTATTTTTTTGTTACTATCCAAAACCGTGACACAATTTGTCACTGTTCCAAGCATTGACAATTGTAATTGTCACGGTTTTTAACTGTGACAATTATTGTCACTGTCCTGGACAGTGACAAGCGACGCGAAAATTAGTGTGACAAATCGGCCATTTTGGTGTAGTGAGGCCCGTTAACTCACACAAAAGAACCTAACTAAAGAAAAACCCGTCGAGTCAAACCCTGACCCGATCCGAGCTAACCGAAGCACTCACTTATAGACTCAAGAAGACCCAACTCGGTAACCCAAAGCCAAACCTCCATCCGAACCGAATACACTCACAAAATGATCCTACCGAGTTACCCAAGCCTAGACCTGACCCGAACTAGACCCGACCTGAACCTAACCCACTAACACACACAATAGGACCCGAACCACCTACCTATGACCCGCCCCAGAACCCAGAACGACGTCGTTCCAATTAGAAAGCCCACAGGTTATATAAACTTAACCTGACCCACTATCTTCTCCCACATACAGACACACACTAACCCACCCTAACCCATGACCCACCCCGCCACGTACCAAACCAGTTGTTATTACCCTAAATCTATTGTCTTCTTCGGCAAAGCAATGTCGCCAAAAAATTGCAAACTCGCCGAAAAACTTCAGGGCTCCGTATTTCCCTCATCTCTTAATGGTTTTAGCTCAAACACACGCCAAAATGACCGGATTGGGGTCCACTACAACATACTAGAAGCTGATCACTGGGTCATCTCATTCCCTACCCAAACTAGGCCATTATCCTAATTTAGTTTTTAATGAATAACGGCCTACATGGCCTAGCAAACGAACCCTACTTCAAAAGCTAATCCAGGGGGGTATAAGGGGTCTGTTAGGATCGCAATGGTGTAACTTAAAGGCTATTTGGTTGATGTTGGGAAAATCAAGCTCAAGCTTTGAGCTCTAATGGTTGCCAGAAAGCACAATAAGCCTTAGGCTCTGTTTTGCTAACATGCATGTAGTCCCATTGCCTTCTAAGTGACATGCAAAGGGTCAGGGATGACAATGGGGTGTATTATACCTCTGGATGCTTCGATTTGTCTCAACTCCTCCGATTAACCTCCGCTCTTACTCTCTCCAGTGTACCATCTTCTTTTAGCTTCTCTGCGTATATGTGTGTTGACGGGGATGAGATAGAGATGATGTAGAGAGGGAGAGTGAAGAGATTGTGGTGTAAATGTGTACAAACCATGGGTGTAGGGGTGAGTGTGTGATGTTGGGCTTCTCAAGCTCTCACTCTTTCTCTCGGTCTCTCTCTCTAAAGAAAATCTGTGGACAGATTCTATGGGTGGCTGTGTAAGGATTAATGAGGGAGGGTGATGCTATATATATAGGTGAAGGGTAAGGGGAGTTATCCCATGTGCAAGGGTGTATGATTATGTACAAGTGTATGTGTATATGTGTTGTGTGTGTCTAAGGGTAGATTAGGTGGGGTCCACTTTGTTCTTAAGTGATAGTATGGGTCCCATTCTCGGGTAAAAAGTCTAGGAATATATGTTTATGTCCCTAAGTATGTGTATGATAGTGAAATTATGTGCAAGACAGAAAATAAGTACATTTACGGGACTGTCTACAGGTTTAAGTTCAAGTACGTATATGATTTCTAACTTAGAACCACACACATCGAGGCTATGTCTATTCCAATAGACACTAGTTATTATTACTAATGTCGTCGTCGTCGCTAAGATGATTACTAAGGATCCAATCCAAAGGTTTCTAATTAATTAAGGAAATCCTAATTTTCCTTTTGTAATCGTCATCTTGGTTACGTCACTACTACCCATATTCCTATATAGAATTTCTGATGAAAATTAGAGGTATTACATCTCTACCCACCTTAGAAGAGATTTTGTCCCCAAAATCTAGAGATTGCTAGGTCCTAAAAGTTCAAAGTTCTAATCTTATATCCGACTTTAAGGTTGTGAGGTCTCCACCAGATGACCGATCACATCTTATTCTCTTAATAACCAATTCAGATGAATGCCACTTCTCCTTGCAAGATTTAAAACCTTGAATTCATGATGTGAACATGGAGAGTTGTACCTTTTACTCAGCATTCTATGTTGTCACCTTCGTCAATTGGAGTCAATGGTTCCTTTGGTAAGCTTGGTCTCATGGCTTTTGTGGTGGTGGAGAATTGCCATGTTTTTTTAACTCCATGCATTTCCTACGGATGTGTCCCATCTTGCCACAATATTAACATTATATATCACGTGTTCTAAGTTTTCTGGGTATTGGGCAATTCACTGTTAGTTGTCCGGGTATATCACAGTTATAGCACACCTTAATAGGCTTATCTGTGTGTTCAACTTGTGTTGCTGGTCATGATTTCTTTTCTTTGTTCCTATCCTTCTTGTGTCTGTATTGATTGTCTCCTCCCTTCCTTTCTACATTTTCAGTTGATACTTGTTTATTCCCTTATCCCTTTCTGATTTGAGTGTCGTATTCTAAATATGCTGGCATATTTACCAAGGACTCAAACGGTTGGTCTAGATGTCCCATCGTCAAAGTCGGTATTTTCAAATCTTCTTCCTTGGAGTGTCTACCATATGCTGACCGAATCAAGATAATCATTCACACTGGGTGGTGTACTCTTGTATGGTCATGCTTCCCTGGACTAGATTAGGGAATTCTCTTTCTCTGTGATCCTTTTCGATCTCTAGGAAATACTTAGCCAAGAATCTCTCTTTAAATGTGGTCCATTACATTTTCCTTGTTGCTTCTTCTCCGAATGTTGCCTCTTTGGAATTCCACTAGTCAGTTGCCGCATAGGTAAGTTGGAAGATGGCTAGCCGATGCTTCTCTGCTTTGCTACATTCAATTACTCTAAATAAGCAATCCATTTCGCGAAGCCATTGTTCAGCCTTCCATGGTTTGCCTAATCCATCAAACTTTTCTGGAACAAGAGCACGAAATCACTGGAGTAACTTGTCGCCTATTTGTTAAGGTGGAAGAGGTGCGATGTGGTTATTACCATTGTGATTGCAGTAACTGTTTCATTCCAGCCATTGTAGGAAAGCTTCAAATACGACTGTTGGATCCATCTCCGGAGGTATAGCATTGGCTATTCCACTTACTTGGCCTTGGGTGGCTTGGGTTACTCTGACCATATCTTAGAGTTTGGGAAAGACTCAATGGTCCTACACAAAAGTTTATGTCTACCAAATGAAATACAATGAAACAAAGAAACATCATAAGGGTTCAACACATAAAGCTAGACTGCCTAATAATTTGGATGCTTACCAAAGGATTGTTTTAGTCATAAGGTAGGTTGCTAAATAAAATTTATGCATGCACTTCTATCGTATATCAACCTAATGGTTCATGACGACAAGTGGTACTTATTCTCAATCTTTTCTAAACCCTGAGTTGTCGCTGATTGTTACGGGACTCGGTTCCCAGGAAGTACATCAGTTTCTAACTCCACATCTTGCACTTGTGATTTCTACAACAAAGTTGATCTCATATGATTTAATTCTGTATGGAGATCTATTAATCATCCTTAGTGGCTTGGTATCGACAAGTCACTCTGCGTCTGAAAGAAGTTTGTTCGTGTCCAAGTCTTCTCGTCGATGTAACAAGTCATCTAAACTATCTAGACTTAACTATTTAAGTGTACTAGGAGTTTATTATCTAGCAGTCGGCCCTATACCTTATATTTATTACAGATATGTAGACATAAAATTAGTTTCCAGAATGCATACAACTAATTAACAAGTAAGCATTACAGCCATATGAAAATATATGAGTTAGGCCAAAAAATCAATTTTCATTAAATATACTGATAGTACAAACATCAAGTTCTAATAATACAAATCTTAACACACTAGCTTCTTGCTATCATGCAAAATGTAAAAGCACAATCCGAAAACAAACAAGATCAAGCTAACTAGAGTATCTATCGTCTAACTATGGTGCTCCTCCTGAAACTATGTTCTCATCTAGGGGCTTCATTAACTAAAGGAAACAAGTCTGCATTGATAACTTCGAATATTTACATAATACAGCATAATTACAAAAACATTTACATAGGAGAGCGTGCACGCTGAATATACTCATAGTAGGGAACAGTACCAAAAACACATCCATAGAAAAGGCATACATGTTACTACAAATACGTGTTATAGGCCTAAGTACAACTATATACACAAAAGGTGGGCTACTGACCCTATTACAGGTAGAGCTCTAGATCCTGGGGATCCTATCCCAAAAATCCTCGACATCTGACTCATAAGGTGGGGCGTCATCTTGAATTAGAATCTCCTCAGGTGGAACCCAGTCCAAGTATGGGTCGAACTCATCGATCATCGTCTTCCTCTAAATCATCCTCATCCTCAACCTCTGGCCCTTCATCCTCCATGACTACCATCATTCCATCCTCGTCAGCAATCTCTGCTAGATCCTCGTCACCATCAGCCTCTGTTGGATCCCCCTCAGCTATGTCTCCCTCGGGTGACTCCTTGCCCACATCCTCAGCTGGGTCAATATCTGTTGCAGGATCAGCATCCTCTACGGGGTCAATCTCCTCTACTAGATCCTCTCCATCATTAGTCTCCTCCATGATCATCTCTATCTCATCGTCGTTTGACTCTTCATTGTCGTCATCATTGATCTCGTCAAAATCAAGATATAAAGTATGCTTTACTTTAACAGAGTTGCAGTGTGGAAGTAAAGGTCGAACCCAAAGAGATTGTTTATTTTTGTCCTTTAATTTAGAAAACCTAAATCTATTTAGTTATAGAAAAATAGAATTTTGATTGATTGTTTCAAATCCTACTATTAATTAAACTATGAATTATGGAAATACGATATTTAGATTAAATCTAAGTAAACTATTGCAAAATTTATGATTGTTTTAAATATGAGTGGATGAGATCTAGGATTGCAAATCCACCACTAACTATGCATCAGAGGTCTATGCTTTCTACTTTAAGTTCTATGATTGGATAGTTATGATCTATCGTTGCTACAAGCCCAATAGTATCAACAAGAAGATATCACTAGTCTATTCTAAGCATAAATCATCTTCGGTTCACATGAATTATCTACCTATAACTAGGGTATAACATAACTCATCTTTCCTAAGCATGAATTATAAAAGACATAAGCATCGCAATCATATAAGCACTATTGTATGTAAATACTCCTATCAATCACAAAAATTAAGGACTATTGAGTTCAATAAGCATAAGGAAAAATCTAAGACAAGAATAGATCCAAAATACTCTTGATTATTATCATTAAAAATCGATTATATATAAATAATCCACCAACGTACAATTACTATCTAATACATAAGATCCTAAAATAAGAAAGCATAGAATTCCCCCTTTACATAGCTAGGGTTTCATTGAAACCTTAGAATAGAAGTTTAGTTGCACATGGTTGATGAAAACATGGAGATTGAGATGATGGTTGCCATTAGAGACATTCAAGCTAGATCTTCTCTTCCTCTTGCCTTCGAGTTTATGTAAAGATGTGTGTAGCCTTCCAATTGATTTAGAATGAGATATATATAGTTGTAGAGGGTTTAGGAAGGTTTTTGTAAACCTAATCCGACTGAAACTGCCATAATTTTATTTCTGGACGTAATTAGGAAATTTCATCCACACAGGGGTCTTAAATACTTAATTCCATGCGTTTTAGGTTTTTTTGTAAGGATCACGCGAGCGGGCCATACGAGCGCATAATTAGGAGGTCGCGCGAGTGGACCGCTCGAGCGAAGTGCTAGAATGTCGCGCGAGCGGGCCGCTCACGCGATGTGGCTTTTTCTGCTTCTTTCTCCTTGCTTTTTTAATCCCATTTAGCCTAGAATCATTGCTTTCTTCTAAAACCTGACAGAAAGTAGAAAATGAAGTAAAATTATACAAAAACAGGATAAAAATGGCTAACAAATATGAGTTAAGGAGTATAATTAGGATTTGTTCTGTCTAGATCAATCATCATCGGACTTGTCCTCACTATCAGACCCCATGACTGGCTCTCCAGCTATAGGTGCATCAACTATGGGCTCCTCTGGTGTTGTTGGTGGTGGTATAAAAGGGGTGGTCCTACGGGCTTTGGTGGGGGCATCAACTTTACTCGAAAAGTAATGACTCTGAAGGTATGGCGGTCTTGAGTCATCCCGAGTGCCTCCTGATGAATGAGTCTTAGGGTGCTCTCTCGGTAGTATGCCTCCATCTGCAGGATCACTGAGTCCTCGATCCCCAATACATGTATGTCATGCAAAATGTTACCCTCCATATGCCGTTAGGCACTCTGTTGAATCCTTTGGTGGTACAATACTGGGTCTGCGGGCTCTATGCGATCTGGGTATATCCAATTTCCTCCGAAACCATCCTGGACATAAAAAGGCTCCATGCTAACCTGTCCAATAATGAACTCTCATAAGGTTAGTATCTTCATAGGTGGGGAAAGAACTAATGGTTTATAACTTAAAGTGCATGGGACCATCGGTGTACACGTCTTAAACTAAGGCTTTGATACCAAAAATTCTGCCATGCCCCGGTGTAGTAAAATAGGGAAAATTTTAAATTTCCACTTTTGGACCTGTAGATACATGACACTTGAATTACCGATCTGCCCTTCTAACTCCGCACAAATATTCTAATTAAGGGAAATGCTAAACATAAGCATAACCACAGTATAATTTAAAACACTAAGAAATCAATCCAAACTGAAACTTATCTTAACATTAAGTCATAAAAGAGATATTTCAACTGCATGACCTACTTGGTCTCAACATGTCTAAAACAATATACAAAATTACAAGATTATAAATGTAACTATTACAACTGTTCGATAGCTATCTCTGGTCTTCTACCTGACTTTACCCTTCCTTTACGCCTTAGCACCTTATCTTGCGCTTATCTACTATACCAGCAAAATGTCTGGACATTGGATTGTCCAGGGTATAATACCGTCTGCTTGGATACAAGCTGAGTGAGTACTCACGACATAAACCAATATACATAACAACCACTCACTCTCACATTTAATGTACATCATCTTAAGATGCGCACAATCTCTTATCAAAAGACGTTCCTTCCATGGGCATAACAGCGGTAATAATAACTCAATAAATGGATCATTTACCCATATTATCTTTAACATAAATTAAAATGTGATCTCATGAAACAACTCATAATCAACGACTCATAACCAGAAATATGATCTCATAAAATAAGTCATAATCAACAACGCATAACCAGCTCTTAACGTTCCTGTTACCAGATTATCACTCGTCTTATCCTTCATCGTGTTCATGCATGCCAATGCGTATTCAATGCATTTTACCTCCCATCGGGACGTTGAATCCGCGACTTCTCAGATCATCTCATATCCTCCAGAATATAAAAAAAACCGAATAATAATAATATCTCGTCTCGAAAAAATGTTTCTAATCAATTCCGTCATAACAGCAACCTTCACTTCATCACAGAGACTCGAAGTGTTCAACTTACTTCGTCACATAGAATCGAAGTGTTCAACTCCACTTTCACTTCGTCACGGAGACTCGAAGTGTTCAACTCAAGTTCGAAGATTTCCAGCTTAAACAACTAAGTACGAAGACTTCCAACTTAAACAGCCAAGTCTGAAGACTTCCAGCTTAAATAGCCAAGTCCGAAGACTTCCACGTTCAATAATGTTGGGACAAATAATGCCTGATAATAAGAAAACCCCGGCTCTTCAGCCATTGATCACTACGTATCCAGTTGCCTTAATGGGTCTTGCACCATTCAACTCTTTCCATAGAATCCATACTGTGGAATGCATGCTGACACAGTGTCGTGAATGCTCATGTTCACAATACTCTACTCATTAACAATATCAGTCATGGAATGTATTATCACTTCTCTATTCATATACGTCACAATACATTTATCTAAGAGCTTATTATCATAAACAATGCTAACATAAGTCATATATCTCTCAGCATTGATTGCTACCAACAAAATATACAGATAAAACCCTTGACATGTTCATATACATGGTGTTACAAATCGGTTACAGCTAATCATGGCAATACATAGCAACAGAGCTTTATAAATATTCATAGTAGTATATCATGGGATTAATACAATGAGTATCATATATGTATATGTATGCGTACATATCTCATACAAATTACTCTAGCAACCCCTACACATATTTGGAGTGAGGTTATAAATGCTCACCTCGATATACCAACTCTTACGCGTCCTCAATTGATGATCGGAACGGGATTCCCTACAAAGCATACAATGGAATTATGGTTAAATGTAAACTCCCGAAGTCAGGGCATAATGGTAATTTTACCAAATGAGGATATAGACCTCAAAGTAGTAATCTACGTGTCATTCTAAGTCCAAGTCCATTTACTAGACTCAAATCGGAGTCTATCAAATAAAAGGCTGGGTTTTCTACACCAATGTGGGCCCTAAAGACAAGCTGTATTTTTGACCTTATCAATAGGTCACCAAACATAAGGAGAACGTTCAACTCGTTATTCTAAGACTCTGGAAACTGACCGTGTAATTTTCGGAGATATAGATTATTTATTATGAATTATTGAAGAAAATTCATTATATAAATATAACCGTATTTGGTCCTTAAATACATAAGTATAATCAAACATAAGAAACAGATCTTAGAAGTATTTTTAATAAATACTATACATTAAAATACACTCCTAGTGTTTATCCCATAATTTTCGGAGCTCGTTCGGTATTTTTAATAATTAATATATTATTAAAATAGCTCCTTATTAATTATTAAAAATACTAATACACAGTATTAAAACTGTGTAAATCTTGGGATAGTATTAGGGACATATCCCTAATTTTTCTGGAATTAGATAATATGTATTGGTATTTAAAATCTATTTAAATACTATATAAACCCGTTATTTAATACTTATTTAGCATTAAACAAACAATAATATTATCATTATAATAATATAATCATGCTTGGATTATTGGGGAATATGCTTTATTAATATTTAAATAATATGAAAGTATTAGCATTATACATTAAACTATTTTAGATAATTTAACACTCTTTTAAACTTATCAGTAAGTAAATAATACAAATAATAATAATAAAACAATCCATCGGTTGACCCGGGCCGACCCGAGACTAAAAGGGTTGCCCGTTAACTACCTACTTATAGACTTAAGAAGACCCAACTCGTTAACCCAAACCAAAACCTTTATCCGAACCGAACACACTCACAAAATGATCCTACCCAGTTACCCGAATCACCTGCCCGCGACCCACCCCGAACCCAGAATGACGTCGTTCCAATTAAAAAGCCCACGGGTTATATAAACTTAACAAGACCCACTATCCACTACCACATACGGACACAGACTAACCCACCCTTACCTATGACTCGCCCTGACCCGAACCCGGTTGTTATAACCCTAAATTAGGGGTGCTTTTCGGCCGGAACGGATCAGAAACACTCCTTTCGGAAAAAATTCCAAAATTTTCGGAAGCCAAAATGCATTCCGAATTCCGTTCTGAAATTTTGGAAATTCCAAAACTATTTCGGATTCCGAAATTTCAGAAATTTTGGAATTTTCAGAATTTCATCAGATTCAGAATTTTTCGGAATATTCGGATTATTTTCGAAAATTTTCAGAATATTTAGAATTCAAGCTTAATGGGATTTCACTTGAGACTTGTAGGCCTTTTATATAAGCATATTACATCCCATTTTTTTTTTTTGTGTTTTTTCGATGTAAGATGAACACAATTTTCGGAATATTTCGGAATATTTTTGGAAAAGTTTCGAAAAATACAATTTCGGAATATATTCGGAAATTTTTCGAAATATTTTTGGAAAAGTTTCAGAAAATACAATTTCGGAATAATTTCGGAAATTTTTTAGAATTTTTGGAATTCTAAAAACAATTCCGATTCAGATCCGATTTTTTTCCAAATTTTCGGAATTCGAAAATTCAGAATGCATATTTAGTTACCAAAATCAAAATTTTTCGGATCGCAATCGGTCGGAATCAGAATTTCTGTTCCAAATGACACCCCTACCCTAAATCCATTGTGTTCTCCGGCGAAGCAATGTTGCTAGAAAATCGCAACCTCGCCGGAAAACTTCAGGCCTTCATATCTCCCTCATCTCTTAATGATTTTAGCTCAAACCAATGCCAAAATGATCGGATTGGGGTCCTCTACAACATACTAGAAGCTGATCGCTAGGTTATCTCGTTTCCTTCCCAAACCAGGCCATTATCCTAATTCAGTTTTAATGAATAACTGCCTACAAGGCCTAGCAAATGAACCCTACTTCAAAAGCTGACCAAAGCGGGTATAAGGGGTCTGTTACGGTCACAATGGTGTAACTTAAACGCTATTTGGTTATGTTGGGAAAATCGAGCTCAAGCTTTGAGCTTTAATGGTTGCCGGAAAGCACAGTGAGCCTTAGGCTCTGTTTGGCTAACTTGCATATGGTCCTATGGGGGACAATGGGGCGTATCATACCTCTGGATGCTTCGGTTTGTCTTAAATCCTCCGACGAACCTCCTATCTTACTCTCTTCGGTGTACCTTATTCTCTTAGCTTCTCTGCGTATGTGTGTGTTGACGCGGATGAGATAAAGATGATGTAGAGAGGGGGAGTGAAGAGATTGTGGTGTGAATGTGTACAAACCATGGGTGTGGGGGTAAGTGCTCAAGCTCTCACTCTTACTCTCGGTCTCTCTCTCTCTAAAGAAAATATGTGGACAGATTCTATGGGTGGATGTGTAAGGATTAATGAGGGAGGGTAATACTATATATAGAGGGTAAGGGTAAGGGGAGTTATCCCACGTTCAAGGGTACATGATTGTGTACAAATGTATGTGTATATGTTTTGTGTGTGTCTAAGGGTCAATTGGGTAGGGTCCACTTGGTTCTTAAGTGATAGTATGGGTCCCACCCTCGGGTAGAAAGTATAGTAGTGCATGTCTAAGTCCCTATGTACGTGTATGACAGTGAAACTATGTGTGAGACAGAAAATATGTACATGTATGGGGCTATGTATAGGTCTAAGTTCAAGTACGTCTATGATTTCTAACTTAGAAACCACATACATCGAGGTTACATCTATTCTAATAGACACTAGTTATTGTTACTAATGTCGTCATCGTCGTCAAGATGATTACTAAGGATCCTATCCAAAGGTTCCTAATTAAGGAAATCCTAATGGACCTTCTGTAATCGTCATCTTGGTGAAGTCACTACTACCTATATTCTAACGTGGGATTTCTGAGGAAAATTAAAGGTATTACAAATGCTATATTCCATGACATGATTGGAAAGTGGATAGAAGTCTACATTGATGATGTAGTGGTGAAATCAACCTTTGATGACCATCTAAAATTTTTAACAAAAGTTTTAAAAGGATGCGATGCCATCAACTTAAAATGAACCCATTAAAATGTGCGTTCGGTGTCTCAGCTGGAAATTTCCTTGAATTTCTAGAACATCAAAGGGAGAATGAGGCTGATGAAAATAAGGCCAGAGTCATCATAAAAGCCAGGCCACCAGCTAACAAAAAATAATTACAGCAATTGCTTGGCCAAATTAATTTTTTGCGCCAATTTATCTCTAATTGTGTAGGCAAAACTAAAGTTTTCAGTCCACTGTTGAAATCGATGGATAAAGAAGAATTTGTGCCGAGCCAGGAACATCAGCTGACTTTTGAACAAATCAAGTGATATCTTGCCAAGCAGCCTATCTTAGTTTCTCCTAAGCCAAACTAACGATTAAGAATGTATGTATTCAGCCTCTAATGACTCAATTGGAAGCCTGTAAATTCTAAAGATTGACAAAAACATAGAACATGAGGTTTATTACTTAAGCCGTATGCTGATTGATGTAGAACAAAGATATACATCAGTTGAAAAGTTATGTTTGGCTTTATTCTTCTCTGGTATTAAATTGAGGTATTATATGTTACCTGCAACAATGGAAGTCATGTAGAAAATTGATGTCATTAAATACATGTTGTCAAGACCAATTATTACTGGTAAAGTGGCAAAATGGTCTTTAGCATAATCGAAATTTAACCTGCAATATTTTCTGCGAAAGGTAACTAATGGACATGTCTTGGCTGATTTCCTGGCTAACCATCCATGTTTAGATATAAGTCCTGAAATCCTAAAAGGGGTGGAAGTTGGATACGTATCTGTTACCCCTTGGGAACTGTGATTTCATGGGTGCAGTACAGAAGGGTCAGTAGATGCAAGAATCTTCCTCACGTCCCCATTTGGTAAAAAGACTCAATCCACTTTCAAACTCGAATTTAAATGTTCAAATAATTAGGCCGAGTATAAGGCTCTGATCTTCAGCCTTAAGATCCTGTTAGAAATGAAGGCCAGGACGGTAACTTATTTGGGGACTCACAGTTGGTGGTAAATCAGTTAAGGGAAAAATAGAAGGTGCATAATGACATTCTGGAAAAATATAATGCAATTGCTATGAGACTGATTGATAATTTTTCTGAAACTATAATAAAATATGTGCGCGTAGAAAAAAATGAGGAGGCTAATGAATTGGCCCAAATTACTTCTAGACTTAGAATCCTCAACGATGTTTTTCGGAGGATGGTTATAGTTGAAAAATGTCCAAGTCCTCAGTCTTGGAGTGGATAACACTGTTGATGCTATGCCCCTCTAGACTGATGAGGATGATTGGAGGAGTCCAATCATTAAGTTCATGGAAAATCCAAATGCCAATACGGATGTTAAGATCCTAAGGAAAGCAATGCATTACTTCCTTGGTGACGGCAAATTATTTAGAAATGCAACAAATGAATTAGTTTTGCAATGCAAGTTAAAAGCCTTAAAATTGATGAAGCAAGTGCATAGTGGATTATGTGGTGCTTATCAGGCTAGGACAAAGATGAGATGGCTGATAAGGAGATATAGTTACTATAGGCCAAGTATCCTAAAAGATTGCATTAACTTTGCTAAAGGTTGCCAGGCTTGTCAAAAACATGGGCTAATTAAGCATGTTCCCAAAATTAGTCTTTAATCAATTATCAAACCATGGGCATTCCAGAGGTGGACAATGGATATCATCAGTAAAATTAGCCCACCATCATGAAAAATATCATGCCTACATCCTAGTGGACATTTACTATTTCACTAAATGGGTTGAAGCTGTGCCACTTAAATCAATTAGCCAGAATAAGGTAATAAAATGTGTTAAAGAAAATGCTATTCATAGATTTGGACTACCACAAACCATTAAGGCTGACCAAGTCACACACTTCACAGGAGATGATACGCTAGAATTTGCTTTTGAGTGTGGTTTTACCATCCTTAATTCAATGCCATATTACGCTCAAGCCAATGGGTAAGCATAGTCAACCAACAAAATTCCTAAGTTAAATATTCAAAAGATGGTAGATAATAACCCTAGGGTGTGGCCTAAATTGTTGTCTAAAGTCCTGTGGGCCTATAGGACCTTGAAGAGGTCAATCACAGGAACCATGCCGTTTGTGCTGACTTATGGGCATGATGCAGTCCTACCACTAGCATTAATGGAGAATGATATGGACATAGATGATTATAATCAGGCCATGCTTACAGAGCAAGAAGACCTAGATGAGATTAGGCTAATGGCTTTAGACCATCTAGGCTGCAAAAACACAAGGCTGAGAGAGCTTACAACAATATGGTGAAAGCCAAATCTTTCTCTATGGGAGAATTAGTCATGAAGGACATTTTGCCACTTAGGCTCAAAGATCATATATAGATTGGGCAAATGGTCTCCTAATTGAGAAGGACCCTTTGAAATTCATGAACTACCCAAAGGGTGTGCCTATCATTTAAGGAATCTTGATGGTCAATTTCGCAACATGCCTATAAATGGTAAGTATTTAATGAAATATAAGCCTTGTATATGGGAATTATACTTGAGTCAGTTAGAGCAAGATGAAGAAAATCTGCAAGGAGTACAAATTACTTGATCAGTCGGAGGATTTGGACCTTGAACATGGCCAAAATTAGACTGATGAAGGTTAAAGAACAGAAATCTATAACAACATGATCTGCTAAGAAATAGAACCATGCATATATATATATATATATAAACCAAGCACATCATTCAAAAGCCAAAACATGGCTAAACAAAACAAAATCCATAGTCCTGGCCCCTCAGCCAACTTGCAAAATGCTAAACCCAAAATCATGAAAAGTCTGTAAAATTCCTAAAACCAGAGAACGGAATCAAGGAAAGAAATGAGCAATAAGAATCAAAGCCTAGGACCATTGTTCATCGATTTGAGCTAATGTGGTCTCTGCGGTCTTGTGAACAGCCAGCCATGATTCTACGTTTAGAGCAACATTCTCATCGATCAACTAGTCTAACTGCTTAGGAACCTTCTCCAAGTCAGCCTACTAGGAAGCTTAATTAGCCTCCATCTTTTCCAGATCAGCTCATAATTTTTTGATGTTCTCTAATAGAGATGCAGAGTTTTTCATCCCAGCATCAGTAGTGTCAGCCAAAACAATGCACTGGTTGGCAACATCCACTGCACCAGAATGGTCGATTTGTCACCACTATGGGAGGTGACAAATTGTCTTTGTCACTGCCACAGACCGTGACAATTCCGGGGGAGAGAAAAAATATTTGTCACTGCTTGGAGTAGTGACAATTTCGTTTGTCATTGCCCATTTGAGGACCCCTTAAAGGGTTAATTTCCTTACCTTTGTCACCGCTATTAAGCGTGACGATAATTTTAAATTTGACACTGCACCAAGCGGTGACAATGCTGGTGACTAATTCTAATTTTGTCACTGCTTTAAAATGTGACAATTTTGCTGACAATATTTTCAATTTGCCACCTTTGCAAACATTGACAAGATTGGGTAACAATTTATGTATTTGTCACCTCTTTAACTGTGACAAATGTTAGTGAAGAGCCTTTTTTTTTTACTTGTGTAATTGCAATTCAAAATGATTTAACTATAACAACACAAGTTGCAAAATTGCAATCAAGTGCGAAGTGCACTAATTAAACACCTTTTGTTTAAAATCATAAAAAAAAAAAACACACACACACACACACAATCTATTCAAATTAAAAAAAAAAGATTACAACAAAATATATTACAAAAATTAGGTGAAAAGTCCAGGAGATTGAAAAATCTCCAGTCTGTTTAAAATGTTGCTACATGAAGAGGATGCAGAGAAAAGAATTCAAGCTGCATTTCTAATTCTTTGCTGGCATCGCCAATTCACTATCCATGGCTTCCCAACGATGATGACCACCTGATGATATCAAAGAGAAGACCATTGAAACATACTAAAAAAAAACTTTACATATGTGGGATGTACAGAAACGATCCCCCACCCCTTTGTTTTCTAGAGCAAACCCAGAAGTTTGCAAAATAAAACAAAATAATAACTAAATCAAACATAGGAAAAAAGTCAAACAAACATAGGCTTCCCAACTATAAACAAAAGTATCATGTAAAGAACGCAACATTTGTAATCAAGAAAAATAAAAAACAAAGAAAACAACTCATGAAAAAAGGACAAAAGATCTTACGAAGTCATTACGTCCTACTAATAATTTGTACCTTAAAAGTCAAAAGATCTTATATGTGCAACATCACAGGCACCAAAAAAGAGATTAAAAGTTTAATTACACTAGCACTAATTCATAACATATCCATAAACCATGGCAAAGCTAAGGCCAATAAAAATGTAGCACCTTGAATTTCCTTGGAAATTCCACGTAGGAATATTAGATTTAGTGACGTCACCGTGCTACGATTACAGAATGTCCATTAGGAAAACCCTAAGAAGGAACCCCTGTGCTGGAATCCTTTAGTTGACGTCTCAACGACAAAATTATTTCTAACCCTGTACCTGTTAAAATAGTCGTACCCTCGACATATATTTCTATTAAGAATTCAAGGAAGGACTTTCACTTAGACACGTACATAGCCATGACCTTCATATTTGAATACTAAGTTCACTATCGTAGTATTACAAATATCCGAGACTTTGACACTTGTCCCTAGGCATACAACTCGAGAATGGGACCCACACCACCACTCACAATGGACCACACTTATATCTACTCTTAGACACACACCTACACTTTGGTATACATTGGTGCACCCTTGCATATACGGTACCTTCTCCCCCCCCCCCCCCCCCTCCCCTCCCCCCTCTCTATATATGTATAAATCACCCCACATAAATCTATCTATACAGATTACAGAGAGAGAGGAACTGAGAGATTAGATATAGAGAGAGACCCGAGAGCTTGAGAGCTCAACAAAACCATACCCCTACATTGTATACACCACACCTACCCACATTAGCATTCCCTCTCTAAATCATTAGATCACAACACAGCACACACACACACACTACAGCCCAGGGGAATAAGGAGACAACCCAAAGCCACTGAGGTAAACCTAACCACCCCCTTTCATTCTGGACACTTGAATGTCACCTAAGAACCCTTAGATGTACTTGCATGCAAGCCAAACAGAGCCTTAAGCTCTGGTTTTACTCCAGCCACCATGAAAGCTCTACCCGAGAAGCTTGATTTTCATAACTCAACCAAATAGCTCCCTAGTGGCAGCACTATGATTCTTAGGACCACCATAAGGTCCTCTCATAACAGCTTTGCACATAGATAATGTTTAGGCTACCATACAAGCCATTATTCATCAAAAATCGAGAAAGAATAATCCACGGGTAGGAGATCTGAACGAATGAACCCAGTGCTTACCTTCTAGTATGTGATAGAGGAGAGGATTTCGATCATTTTGGCGGTGGTTTGGAGAATTTCTATGGAGAGGAGAGAGATATAGCCGTTTGAAGATTCTCCTGCGAGCCCCGAATTTCCGGCGGCCTTGTCTCGCCAGAAAAGAAAGGAGACCCGGGTTCGGGTCAGGCTTGGGTAGGGTTAGTGTGTGAGTGTATATGGGTAAGGGTAGTGATTAGGATCGGGGTTTAATAACCCATGGGTTGGGTTTAATGGAACGGCGTCGTTTTGATGCCGGGCCGTGTTCGGGTAGGATTCGGGTGTGTGGGCTGGGTCGCGGTGTGAGTATAAGTGAGTTCGGGTATGGTCCGGGATGGTTTCGGGTTTGAGTTAACAGTTAGGTTTAGTTTGTTAGTGAGTCTGGGTTTCGGGTTTGGGTTAGATCCAACCCGAATGGGTTTATGGGTTGGGTTAAGTTGTGAGTGTTCTTGGATAATCCAATTAGTTAGGTTCGGGTCGGGTGTGACCCATCGGGCCAGCCCAGTTGGGTTTCTTCGTGTGTGTAAACGGGTTTCCTGTTTAGTCTCGGGTCGGTCCAAGTTGACCCATCGGGTCTGTGGGTTTATTATTATTATTATTATTGATTATCATTATTAATATTAATAGTATTAATAGATTTTAATTGATTTTTATTATTATAAATAATATTAAAATGTATTCTTAGTACTTTTAATTTATGGAATATTAATGTATAATATTCTGTAAATTCTGAGAGTAATTATATTATTTCGAGAATATAATTAGTATTTACGTAGTATTTTATATATATTAAATAAATAATAAATATTAGATTTCCTTAGTATTTAAAGAGATTTAAAATACCTATGGCTGTTATTTAATTCCAGAAAATTAGGGATATGTCCTTATTGATATTTTATTCAATATTATCAATTAGTATTTTATATACTCCGTATATTATGGTTGTATAATAATGTATGTTTATTATTTATAGGTATAATATAAATAATAAATATTGCTCTCTAGGGTATTTAAATAGTAATTAAATACCTATACGTGCTTATAAATTATGAAAAATGAGGAGAACATCCCTAATGCCATTTTATGATATCTCAAGATTTAATAAAGCTATAATATTTTATATTAGTATTTTAATAATCAATAAGGAGCTATTTTAAGAGTATATTAATTATTAAAAAATACCAAACGAGCTCCGAAAATTATGAGATAGATACTGGTACTGTATTTTGATATATAGTATTTATAAAAAATACTTCTATGTACTAATTTCTCACTATAGTTATAATTATGTATTTAAACCCCTTTTTGAATATTTTATGATATATATATTATCTTCAATAATTCATAATAAATAATCTAGGACTCCGAAAATTACGCGGTCAGTTCCCAGAGTCTTAGAAAAATGTCTAGAACATTCCATTAAATTTTGGTGACTTTTCGACTTGGTCGAAAATACAGCTTGTCCTTAGGGGCCCGCATTAGTGTAGTAAGCCCTACCTTTTACCTCGTAAAATGCGACGGACTTTGATTTGAGTCTAGTCAATGGCGTTGGACTTAGAATGACACGTAGATCACTACCTTGAGGTTTATAACCTCATTTGGTAAAATTACCATTTTGCCCCCATAGTTGCACTCAATATTTATTATTATTTCTTTCGTTTATTGTTGTAGAACTTAACGTTAATCTGCTTTCTGAGGATCGGCGACTCGAGGTGAATTTCCTAACCTCACTCTAATCCAAATAATATTAATATAAGTTGTTTTAAAGCCACCTGTATGATGTTTTATATAAGTAATATGTTGATTTATGATGCTACATGTATTCTGATAATTGTATGGCTATACAAAGCATGTTATGGTAGTGCTATCGCATATGTGAGCATGTTAAGGGTTTTATCTATATGGTTATTGGTATCAAATCCATGTTACGTGATCCATGTTTTATATGCTATATTTCTGCTGCAAACTGTTAAATACACGTTTTGCGATGTTGTTAACTGGACTAGATAACACATGCTATATTAGTAATAAAGAGAATTGAAAGTGGTTTTGCATATAGGTATCGGTAGTGGACTCACTTGCATTTCATGACATGTGTTAGCTTGCATTGTATGAGAAAGAGAGGTGTTTGATGAGAATGTGAATGAGATGAAATATGTGAATATGAAAGAGATGTGATTGCTAGATCCGATGGATCAACAACTGATGAGCCGGGTGGACATGAACGGTTAGGGTTCCTAGCGCGCCTCTCGCCGTTGAAGAGGTCCGGTGATGCGTATACGTGGTTGAAGACGTCCCATGTATCATTGACGACGTCCAGGTAGTGCTCTAATACACTTCTCAGCCGTGTAGACGACCGGTGAGAGTATACACATGGTTGAAGACATCCCATGTGCCTGTTCCGTTGTTTATAGATAGTGTGCGCCGTGAAGACATCCGGCGGCCTATCAAGGGATTTGCAAAGCAAGTGTTTAAAATGGAATGGTTTTGAAAAGTATCTATTTTGAAAAGCAAGTGTCTTTGAAAAGAGTCGGGAGTAAGCCGCATCGGTCATGCATTTGCACGCACGAGGATAAAATAAGGAGAATGTATTTTATGACGATCATGCTTATTTGTCTAACTGTATTGTTGAGACTTCTGCTATGCCTGTGGTGAGAATGCATCTTTTGATAAGAGATTAACAATATCTTATGGTACTAAACTATGATGTGAGTCGAGAGATGTTTTGTATTTACTGATTAGTATGCGGTTGAGACTCTGACTCAGCCTTGTTCCAAGGCTGATGGCATGTTACGCCCTGGGCATTCCTATGCCCAGAGTGTTGCAGGTTTGGAGATAGATAGAAGAGTTCAGGATGCAGTGCAGTGGAGCCAAGGAGGATAAAGCCTTGCTGAAGATATGATAGATAGTTTCTTATGTTTTCAAGTTTATGTAAATTATTTAGTATGGCCTCTTGTATTAGGATTGTTGTTATTGTAACTCTTATTTAATTTCCGCTGGTGTATTTATACTCTGATAAGTTTAGGTCATGCTTATGCTTTAGCATTTCCCTTATGATTGCATTATGCGGAGTTAGAAGGACAGGACGGTTAACAAACTAGTCACGTGTCCACGGACCTATAAAGGAAATTTTAATTTTCCCTATTTTTGGCTTACTCCGGGGCGTGACAAAAAAAGATATAAAGTTGATAGTAAGAGAGAGTTTTATTACACTAGTGCTAATGTATAACATAAGCACAAAAGGTTAGCCAAGCTAAGGCCAACAAGATATAAAACTGATAGTACTAGAGACTCAGAGACTACCTCGTCGTAGATTTTTAATAATTTTAAAAAAAATAATAACTAAAAGAATAGTATAGGCACTTGCTCTCATTGCAGTCAAGTTTGGAACATTATTAATGGGAAGCAAAAGAGAGCAATGTGTATATGCAGATTCTAGGTTACTTTAAACATATTTTTAATAGTACTAACTTGTGCGTACTTGAAGACGTGAACAAAGCAAAGAGACCATACTCAAGCTCTTAGGGAAACAACCAAAACAAAAAAGAAAAAGGCAGCAAAACAACAACTTGATGACAAGATGTGAACAAAGCAAAGAGAATATGAATGTAAGAATCAAAAGCATTTCTAGGGTTTCTTGTAGAGAGAGAGAGATATGGTGACAGGTATCTCGAGAGAGAGATGGATAGGGGGCAGGAGAGAGGGCTATACTGTGAGAGAGGGCAATGGTGAGAGAAAGGTGGTCACAGCTGAGAGAGGGTGAAGGGGATCTCGAGATATGGCCGAAGAGGTGGTTGGAGCTGAGATACAGCCAAAGATGAGAGGAGGAATGGGGAAGACAAGAAAGAGGCTGAAGGGTTTTGTGAGAGTTCCCTATAGAAATAAAGTGAGTTATGGGGAATTTTTCAGGGGGATATGGAATAATTAGGAGGGAAAGAAAGAACCCTACAAAATATTTCATTTAGGTTAGATTTGTCACTGTTCTGGACAGTGACTATTATTGTCACTGCTATGGGATGTGATAATATGTTACTTTTGTCACCAACTCCAACTTGTCACTATCAATAATAGTGATAATTTTGTCACTGCCAAAGATAATGACAAAGTTAGTTGAAATAAGGGTGACAAATTCACTACTTTGGTATGGTGATCCTCGTCCCGTGTCTTCCATGGCATTAGCAATTTTCTTAAACTGCTGTAGGAAGGATATTAAGGATGAGGAAGATGAAGAGCCATCAAAATCCACAGAAAGTAAGGAAACTGCAATCTCTGTTGCCTCCTGTTGTCCTATGGCATTTCGAAAGGTTGAAGAGTGCAAAGAAGCGAATAGATCCCTTGCCTAGAGTTGGGCATCTGTATAATTCGGAGCAACCACTGTTGGAGTCGACTTCGGTGGTAGAGGGGCTAAACCTGACTATTGAACAAGGATCAATCTAAGGTTTTGTGCTCTAAGGTGAAGGTCTTTGACGTTGGAAGTCATCTGGGAGTCTGAAGAGGTTGGAGTCTCAGAAGTGGATGAGCCAGGTCCTCTAGCAGAAGAAGTGGGTTGAGGAAAGAGAAATTTTGAAAGCTGAGGTACCTTGGATGGTTGAATTAAATTAGCAAGATCTATTAAGGTGACGGTGTAACTTTGACCAGTTTGTGAAGAAGCTTTGGCAGAGGGACTTTGTAGAGAGGAAGGAGAAAATCCAGGAGCTTTTGGTACACCGGGTTGATCAGTTGACCCAGAAGATGTTGGAAAAGCACTTAAGGCTAGCTTATCATGTAATTAGTTTTGAGCATGGTCCTTTCTTCTGGACTTCTTTGCTACCCTGGGAGTCTCCTCTTGAAGAGTTTGTTCGGTTTCTTCTACTTTTGATTGAATAGGGTGCTCCATGCTAGTCTGTTCCAAAGTGGGTTTGTTTGCCATTTCCTTATAATCAGGATGTTTGGTGTCCCTGGAACTACACCAGATTGGAGTTGAAGAAGAAACTTTTATGGGGGCAACTATTTTTTCAGCCCGAACAGCAACGAAATGCTTAGAAGGACCTGACTCAAAGGAAAGGAAAAGAGGTAAATAAATTTGGTCATGAAAAACATGTAAGTTAATCAGTCCTAATACCAAGTTTTCCAATGGGTCTCGTGGAACTAAGCATTGGGACTGACCAGCTGGTCTGAGAGCTGCCCAAGCAGTCTAATGACTAGACAGGGGAACGTCAACAAACATGGGAGTTAGGGGAACGCCAAACTGATAGCCGGGCAAGGTAACCCCTGTAAATGCGTTAGTCTAGACAATAGGTTCTGCGATCCCAAACTCAGCCAGGGGGTAAAAGGGCATGTTTTTCTTATCCAGTTTTTAGTACAAGCATAAAGCTGCTTCCAATTTTGTTTTTCCATACTTTTCTATATTACTGAGCCTTCTTTTCTACCTTTTCTCTTTAGCCAGATTTGGATTCGATGTGCCTTCGAAATTGACTTAGAGGGCCTTTGAGGATTCAATTTTAACTTATAAAATTCTTTAAACATTATAATGGAGTCATAATCGGTTTTAAGGTCAGGATCCATGACTTAGATCTTCTTATTTTTGCCCGTAGTTTGAACAATAGAATGATTAGTTGTTGATGACGGTGGCAATGAAGATAATGCATCCAACAAAGTAGCATAACCATTAAAGCAATGATCGAAGTGCTCGAGCCAGAATGTGTTAAACAGGATTGGGGGAGAAGGGATGAAAATCAAAACAACCAAGGAGAAGCTTGTTTAGTTAATCTACTTGCTGGACTGAGTCATAAGTCTTAAAAAAACTATGGGTCAAGAGATCCGGATTGGCTAATGAAAAGTTGGGAGAAGGGAGTGCTTGGGTCAAACCGAATTAGAATGTGCAATAATTTGGAAAATGGGACTCCATACTGCACTGATTGTTACTTGAGCTCTCTTTCGTCACTCGGTGATGGTCTCGAGAGGTAAGATAGTATGCCCATATTTTAGGGTAGCTATATGGCTCAATGAAAGAATCCTTAAACCAAACTGGCCAGTATAAATGTGAATGATAGGATAGAAACCTAGAAGGGGAAGGAGTTCGAGGAGAGAAGAAAAAGCTCAAACAATCGGAGAACTTGAAGGGGCTCGAAGCAAATATGGCCAAGTTCATGCAATAAACAGATGGATCAGATATGGCTGTACAAGAGGGGCTAATCTCAGGAAAGTTCAAGTGAAACCATAGTTGCAAGTGTTAGGGATATATATTAAAAGCCATGCTTTATGTAGTTGATTTATTATTCATTTTATAAAATTATTTAATCCATTTTTATGAGAATCTGTGTGGGCAATATTTATGTTATATTGTTTATTTAATATTATGTATATGTGTCTTTCATTCTACATAGTAGGTGGTTTGGTGTGTAGAGTTCGACTTACACACAGAAGATCAGACCATCGGATCTTGTAGAATGTAAGATTTTGGTTTACAGTCTTAGATGGATTGGACACACCATCGGTAGCACTGCAGCATGGTGTTGTATAGGTTTGTCTTGACTACGGGAAATGGTATAGTTTTAACTCACCATGCTGGTACACTTTGTGTATTAAACGGGATCGACTTGGGGTAATTATCTTTATACTGACTTATACGATAATTAATACCTCATGACTATTATGAGTGCTTATGCTCTAAATCCTAAGTTAATTTATAGACACGTACATTTGATATTTACACTTTGATCCCTAAAAGGGTGAGATCCTTAAATGGGTCAATATCTCATTGGATTGGGTGACAATATTAATTCTGTGGTGGATATTAATTAATGATGGAATCCATGTCTCAATTTTGGGATTGATGATATCCCCTTGAGAAAGCTTATAAGTTTTGATTATGTCAAACCCTGCAGGTGGATTTTGTATCCGACATATCAGATAAGTTAAGCAGAGGATCTCAAGGAATTTTAAGAGATTAATTAAATATGATTGTCAGCAATTATATTTAATTAATGGATATCAGTAATCTTAACATGGGGAGATAATAAGCATTTAATAACATGGAGCTCAAAATATATTTTTGAGATAAGGGTAGGAGTGCAATTATAATTCTTTAGTGGTATGAATTATAATTTATGGAAATAGGAATCTGATTCAGTTCAAAATAGGGTTTCCTAATTCCATAAGGAAGCCTATTACTTATTGACTTCTTATGGTCCCTATCGTAGCCTATATATATGTTGCTTTGGCCCTCTCCTCAGTTTAAGGTAACCTTAGTTCCGCCCTTATAGGTTTATTGTAGTTTTCACGTAATTTTTGCAATACAAACTTATACGCGCTGTTAACGGATTCTGGGAACGCAGTTTCCTAACAGCAAGATCCATAGGGGGCCACCCTAAGTGTCCACAATGCTGTTGATCAGCCTAAAACAACCTCTATATATCTGAGCAAGAAGAAAAGGGCCTAAGGCAAGGACTTGTCCAGAAGATAAGGCTAAGACCAGAGGCAAATTAGATTTGACAACTTTAAAAGAAGGTGGATAAGTTAAATATCTGCTAACCCAAAAAGTAAGGAAAGAAAGATATTCAGCATTAGTCAAGGGGCCATCAGCCTTCTTATGTTCCAGGATGAAAGTCTGATAGCTTATGTTCTTTTCAAAGCCTGAAGTTATGAGGGGGAATGGAGTAGGTTTGCTGGTGTAACGGGGCACTAATGGGGTCACCATCCGGCCTCACCCTAATTAGGGAAGCCAAGTCTAGAAGAGTAGGGGACATCATCCCATAAGGAAAATGAAAAGAATTAGTGGATATGGACCAAAAGGCCAAAGCAGAGGAAAGAAGAGGAGTGTTCATGGGAAGGGGTATTGTGGTTAGACGAATCAAATCATGAATATTTGATTCTTCCACTCATCTAACTTGTTGGGGATCACCCTAGCCACCCAAGCTAGTCATTATGGCATTGGTTTTGAAGGCCAAAAGTGAATATCATTACTATTACTCCATCTAAGAAGTGGGAGACTGGGACACTCAGACTGAAATAGGCCATTACGAGGGAAAAGCTTGGAAACTCTAGAGCATAAACTCCTGGGCAATGCTCGAACCAAAGATAGGAGAATTGAAGTCAGGTGAGGGTTCCATTACCTATAGGCTGACGCCTTCAAAGGCGGTGCTATGAATTGTCTCAATGATTCCCGGACTAGTGATTGAGAGTCAGTGGGAGTTTCCTCCGTGTTGGCAGACAAGATGGACTCTAGTGGATTTTTTGCCATGAGAAGTGGAGCTTGAAGGTACAGAGAAGAATTGAGGGTATGAAAGATGATGATAAAAAGTGTGATGCTAAAAGGAGACAGCACAGGTTTAAATAACAGAGGTTCAAGGAGTAATGGAAGGGTTGGTGAAATTGGAGTTTGATTCAAATTGAAATTTGCCAAATTGGCGTCGGTTTGAAATTGGAATTCCCTAAAAATTGGAATAAGGATGATGCAATGGTAAAAATTAGCATTGATGTAAGTCAAGTCAACGTCTTCTCAAGAGAGGGCATCTTTGTTCCTAGGCTGCCACCTTACCACTTCCTAAAATGGCAGTTATGAAGGTAAAATGTGAGTATGACCTCTTTGAAGGGAGTTAGTTCGTTTGGATTTGGTAGGCCATTGTTCCATTTGACAACACCACTTTAAGTAATCATTTCTTGCACTTTAACTTGAAAGGGAAGTTGGTGGAATTGTTTGTACCATAAAATAAAATTAAAGTGGGCCCACCAAATCTAATTGGGAATTATAATTGGAGAGTGTGTGAGAGTACACTGATGGAAAAGGTAGGTTGATGCGACATAACGAATGCCATAACCCAGTGAGTATGTCACGTCAATGGTAGAGCGACTTTTGCCATTTATTCCAAAGCAGGCGAATGATACGTGTGATGCGAAGATCATGATGAGTGCAGTTAGGGACAAAGACCCATTATGCCTAAATCATGGATGTAGTGGGCAGTTTTCTCAACTGCTAGGCAACAATTACAATTATTGTGATCAATCAGAATACTTATCATTCTTACCTTTGCACTACTATCTTTCCTTTCTTTTAATTCCAATTTGCTGACTTGTTCTAGGAGTAGATCTATAGTTAAACTCCAATTAGAAGGCAGATTAACACTTCTGATTGAACCCTGTTTGTAAAGGATTTAATAGAAATCTTTCTCTGTTATTTCTTTTATCAATCTCGGTATTTCTCATACTTTAAGTTTTTAATCTCTAGTTAATTAAATCAATTGGAACCTATTTGAAGAGATTTTGTTCCTCTATCTTTTCACTCGTCTGATTTGTCAAATTGTTCACAGTTCAAGAGGACATTTGTCTAGCATGCCCGCACTCTTATAATTACAGAATTTTAGCCATACACATATATGTATATATGAACACCTGAAGAAGTAATAATCCTCCTACAGAGGATTTTATTGCAAACTTCCAAAAAAGTTATTATGGATAGTCCTCTAAAAGAGGCCATAAGAAAATAAATGAACTACTTGGAAAAGTTGGTTCTATACTATTGAAGAGTTAGTCTCCTGGGGAGACAATAAATGAACTTCTTAAAAACGAAGTGAGAAAATTTATCACAGATAAATTAGAGACAACTCTTAAAGGAGTCATTGAAATAGAAAGGGAGAAAAGGAAAAATAATCACGGGCAGCCATATTCGAACCAGAGACCATATGAATTATAGATTTAAGATCCTTAGTTCCCACCTCTCGGCTACCGCATGATTGTCTAACCAATACTGAATAGAAATATACATATATATACATATCTCTTGAAGAGATGGTGAATAAATTTGTGAAAAAGTAACGAAATGTTTTTTTACAAAACAATTGTGGATAGCCAATTTCAGACCCGGGGCCTCAAGGTTTAAAGTCTTCAGTCCCTACCATTCTGCTACCACATGATTGAGTATCTTTTATTAAAGTTTATATATACAGATGCAAACACATATTATACCCAGCTTTTATACAATCTAAGTTTTATACTTATAATTAACTAAAGATAGGTACGAGCTTCTCAAAGTGTAATATGTAACATATTTTGTTATCCATATATATTAAATTTCACTCTCCTTATCTCTTATCCTAATGCTTAAATATTTGTTTATTTTATTTATCTAACCCTAAATGATAATTTATCTTTCTCACATCTCAGAATTCTGAAATATGGCAAACCTCCAAGCTCTTAAATTTATTGCCCTTGATATTTCTAGCAATAATTATTTGTTTTGGGCTAAAGACATGAAAACTTATCTAATTTATGAAAATCTTGGGAAAAAAAATTGATGAGATAAATTATGCATACCCACGGGAATAGGCTCAAGCCATGGTTATCATTCGACACCATTTACATGAAGAGCTAAAATATGAGTATCTCATAGTAGACGACTCTTTATTGCTCTGGGAAAATTTGAAGGAAAGGTATGAGCACCAAAAAGATGCAATTCTTCCAAAAGCAAGATATGACTAGATAAACCTAAGGATTCAGGATTTTAAAACAGTCTCTGAATACAATTCCACACTATTTAAAATTACTTATGCTCTTGAATTATGTGGAGAAAAGATTACTGAAGAAGAAAAATTAGAAAAAACATATTCTATGTTCCACACCTCGAATATGCACCTTCAGCAATAGCATTGAGAGCACATATTTAAAAAGTATTCATAATTGATATATTGTCTCCTTGTGGTTGAACAAAACAATGATTTGCTAATGAAAAATCATCAGTTACGTCCAATGGTTCCAATCTATTCCTTGAAGCCAATGGAACTACATTACATGAAGTGAATGTAAACATATCTCATAGATAGAGAGGTACGTGGATGTAGATATAGAAATAGTCAAAGACGAGGTCATGGAAGGAACTATAAATGGAACCGTGGTGGTCATAACCATTCAAATAAAAATGTAACATCGTACCACCAAAAGTGGAACAGAAATAAAAGGGGGATGGACTCTGTTATTGGTGTAGCAAGATAGGGTACTGGGCGTGTGGCTGTCATACGCTAAAATAACTGGTTGATCTCTATTAGGCCTCCATAAAGGAAAAGGGTAAGGAGATAGAGAACCATTTTTCTGACTATGATGGTCAGTGGATATAACCCATCTGGATATGGCCTATTTCTTCACAGACCCCTATGGAAAAATTGATCACTTGATTGGTGATGGAAATGTCCGAAAATGAATAATGTTATGTGTTTCAATTACAATTCTATATTGTATTTTGTATGTTGGTATTATGTTGTATTGAGGTGTATGATCTTATTGTGATGAATAAAATAATTTCTTAGTAATTATGAATCTTATTATTTGATAGATTTCAAAGATGAACAATGAAGATATATGCCTAGTGGATAGTACAACTACACACAAAATTTTTCGAGACAAGAAGTATTTTTTGATCTTAAAAAGTTGAAGCAAATGTGAACACAATATCGGGCACTGTAAATCTTATTGAAGGATTTGGAAGGGCTAGCAGTAGTTTGTCGAAAGGAACAATAATTCATTCCAATAATGCTTTATACTCCAGCAAATCCAAAGCAAATTTGTGTAGGTCAGAGATATCCGCTTAAATGGATACTACATTAAGACCATTACCGAGAATAGTGTAGAATATCTTTGTATTACCTCTCTTGTTTCAAATAAGAAGTAGCTCTTGGAGAAACTTCCTGCTCAACCTTAAAGCAATTGAATCAAAAGCTGTGATAAACTAGAAGATATCAGATTCAAAAACTTTTGGACTTTGCCATGACCGATTTTGTCACGTCCCAGAGTAGCCATAATAGGAAAATTTTAAAACATTTTCTCTTTTGATCCCATGGATACGTGGCAAGTTGTGGATCGCATGATTGTCCATGACAAGAAAGAACCAAGACAATAAATAATAAGCAGTAAATGGGAGCATAATATTAAACATGGTGGTTCTAGGCATACTTAATATTAAACATCGACATCAAAGTCATAAATTTCATTATTACATCACCATAGAAAAAGAAAAAAGAGAATAAGTCTGAAGCATAAAGCCTTACAACATAATATGTACGACAACTAGTGCAAGACCTAGACGTTTGATTGTCCAGGACCTAGCCTTCCTCGGTATACTCCTCTTCTGGATAATCTGCTTCTGCAAGACCTAGACGTTTGATTGTCCAAGACATGAAAGTCATCAGCTTGAATGCAAGCTGACTCAGTAAACCTACTATACTTGAACAGGCTTAGAAAATATTTGGTTAAACCGTTAAAAAAGCACAATATTCCTCTTTTTTTATGTTTTTAAAACCATCAACATTAAGTCTTGCTCATTCACCGTCTCAACTTATTACATTTGTTAGGAAATGTTCCAACAACATATTCAAACTTTGGAAAGTTAACTGACATCAATCGATTGATCACTTTGGACTATCAATCGAATCGATACCAACTTGAAGCTTCTCTTTGAACCACAGGTTCAATCTTTCAAACTTGACTTACTTTTGACCACCAGTCCAATTTTCACTTTACTATTGACCACATGTCCGATTTTTGCAAACTTAATTGACTCGCTTTGCATGCACCAGGCATAAGTGTCGTTGACATGAATATCATCGCCTTGTGGCCGATAGGTTACCTTCTTGCCATCGTCGCCTTTCGCCCTCCTGTTGACATCGTAACCTGAAGGCTTATGGTAACCCCATCTTATTCATTTGGCCATGGTTAATTTGTCATTGTTGCCTTATGACCTCCTCTTAACATCATCGCCTTACGGCCTATTAACTATCTCTTCACTGATCTATCAGTACCAACAAGGTACTACTACTACACTTTCTACTATGATATCTACAACAAATATAATTGACAGGTACGACTATTCTTGCAGCCGTTGCTATATGGCAACGGTGACATCTCAACATCATCGTAGAACTCATTACTCTTTCGAACAAAACATGAGAACAAAGCCAACAGATGCAATTGTCATGTTATCAATATTATCGTGACCTCCTTATAACCTGTAATACCTGTAATTTCCTCTACTTATAATAATATCAGTTTTCTAAATTTTTGTATTTGACTAGCTATTATATTATTTATTTGTGTGACAGTATCGACGTGTTGATGGATTACTAATTAGACTGTAGTCACCATACCGACTCGACCATAATAAGACTTAACTTAGTCCTATACTCGAACTCGGACATTAGAAATAATACCCGTTTGCACGTAAATCATGATTGATACGCATAATGGGGACTTATACACATATACCAAGGAAGTGGTACACAACCTAAGGTGGGCCCCACATGGCAGCCCCATGCACCACCCCTACACATGTTACCACCTCATGTGACACTTGTCCATATGTTGGACATGTGTCCTAGCATGTATCCATGCAAATTGACACATAGCCCATGTCAACCCTTATATAATCATGGACATGCACATGCATCACACCACTTGGACACTCATAATCTATATATAGACATAGAAATAGGAGATGAAAAGTACATTGAAACATAAAAGGATAGTTAGGAGAGAAATCAAAGAATTGACCTTTTCCTTATTTGTCTACACCTCTGCATACACCCATAGATTTACACACACATAACCATAGGGACTTAGGAGCTGTGATTACTAGTCTTAGAAATTCAAAAAGATTCCCAGAAGAAAGAAAAGTCAAGAAGTTAGAAGAAGAAGAAGTGTCACCATTGAAGTTTGAGTTCAAGCTTCATCAAGCTTAAATCAGCATACAAGCTCAATTCTAAGCATTGGTGAGATTTCTAACTCACTTTAGAACCTATATAGTATGTAGTCATATTTAGTATGTGTTTGAGGAAGTTTTTGGGAGGATTCTATGCCCTGTAAGTTGATTTTGGAGGTAAAATCCGTTGTATCATAGTGCTGTCAAAAAACTGATAAATGGCATGAGAAACCAGTTTTTGGGAGAAATCGGTTTCTGGGAATGAGTTAAGGAACTGGTTTGTGGGGATAAACCGATTTCTGGGTAGCAGTTTCCTTTATGTTGATTTCCAAGCTTTATTTGGTTGTACCTCGATCTTGTGAATATGAAATCGCTACACGATTATTAGAAACTGCATGTGGGTAACTTGGTTATATTAATACCTCATACATGTGTTTATACATATTAAACTTATGAAATGATGCTTGATACTCATGAAAAGAGCTTTGATAGTTGTACCTTGACTCCAATATGAATCTAGATGGCTAGTACTTTACTTGTATCCTCATGAGACCTCATTATATGAATTTCAAAGACTACATGATAGAGTCATAAATTTATTAACGAACTCCTGCATGTGTTTATGTATTAAACTTATGAAATGATGCTTCGAACTCATGATACGAGCTTTAATAGTTATACAGAAACTCATGAATAGATATATATCGAATATTAAAACTACTGTGAACATGTCATACTACTCTTAGGTGCCTATGTGTAGTACCATGAGCTTAACTGGTTGTACATTGCATAAACAGAGGAGTCTTAAAACTTGCACCAGAAACCGATTAGTAGAGAAAAATCAATTTCTGGAGCCTTACCCAGAAATTGAATAGTGGGAGTATCCGATTTTTAGGAGCTTCAACCGAAAGAGTTTCTTAAAGGTATATTCAAGGCCGTGAAATAAATGTTAACATTTATTCTGATCTCTTAAATATATTACAGCATAAGATAGAACGACGGACGTATAAACGTAACTTTAAAATTATAATCAGAAATCGTTAATGAATCAAACTTCGATGTGAGTGACGCATGCATGGTCGGCATTACGTAAGTATCAGTTGTGCTATATCAGAAGCAACTTATACTAAGGATAGAGTCAGATGGGTAAACCAGGCCATAGGGGCTGGGATAGTGAAAAAAAGGGTATAGTTGTTCGGTTGTGAAGCTGAGTATCCTTTCAGTTCTTCATGATCAAACGGATATTGTGAATACTTCGATTCTTCGTGATGAAGTGATGGTTATTGAGTATCCTTTTGGTTCTTCGTGATGAAACGGATATGGTACATACTTCGGTTCTTCGTAACGAAGTGATGGTTATGAAACTGAGTATCCTTTTGGTTCTTCGTGACAAAACGAATATGGTACATACTTCAGTTCTTCGTGACGAAGTGATGGTATTGAAATTGAGTATCCTTTCGATTCTTCATGACAAAACATATATGGTACACACTTTGGGTCTTTGTGATGAAGTGATGGTTCGTAAGGTTAAGACTCCTTTCGGTTCTTCATGACAAAGTGGTTAGTGGGAGATATTTTGATTATTAAATGATGTCGGAAGTTAGTAATGGATGCTAATGGCATTAAGAATGTCGAGATGAGTCAACTTGGTTGTTCATATTCGTTTTGAATGTGTAGTCAGACACATTAGTAGTCATACTGCGACGGTGAGAACGTGATGATCCTAAACGACGTATTAAAAGTAGTAACCGTATTCTTGTATGTATGACTATATATGTTCCATTTGAGTTAGTTTTTTCACTTGGCTTTCATAAGATGACGACGTTCATGTCACTGGACATTCCCATGTACAGCTTATCCAGGTGATGAGTAAACAGGTTATGAAGCTACGCAAGAGGGGAATGTGGAGGAAGAGTACACCGAAGATGACTATGATTATGCTAGTAAGAGAGAAGACTAGTCGTTATCTTTTGTAAATGTTTTTGCTTGTAACCAGAAGACATATCTTAACTTTTGTAATAGTTTTTTGTAAGGCCTGAGAGCTAGAAGACACTGATGTATCTATATTGATGTAATAACTAGTTAGTACTCTAACTTCTTATTATTTTGTATCCATGCAAGAAGATGTTGATTTAATCCTTTTAATTATGTTGTGTATTAGTAGTATTTGGTCATGGACAATTCGGTAATGCAACCGGTCACATGCCTTAGGGTCCAAGATGGAAAATTTCAAATTTTCCCTACTTTGGCTACGCCGGGGCGTGACAGGGAATTTTGGCATCAGAGCCTTAGGTTAAGATACATACACCAATTGTCCTGCGCACTTTAAGTTACAAACCAATAGAACTTTCCCACCTATGAAGATACTAACCTTATGATAGTTTTATATTGGACAGGTTAGCATGGAACCTTTTTATGTCCCGGATGGATTTGGAGGACATTAGATATATCCAGCTCACATAGAGCCCGCATTCCTGGTGTTGTGTCACTAGAGGATTCGACAGAGTGCCCTGTAGATATGGAGGATAATATGTGGCATGACATATATGTATTGGGGATTCAGGATTCTATGATCTTACGGATAGAGGCACATAGTACAGAGAGCACACTTAGGCTCATTCATCAGGAGGCAGTTAGTATGACTCAGGATTGCCATACCTTTGGAGTCATTACCTTTTGAGTCGAGTTTACACCACCACCATTGCCCTCAGGACCCCCTCCTCTTATACAACCACCACCCTACACCAGAGGAGCCCATAGTTGACGCACCTATCATCGTAGAGCCAGTCATGGGGTCTGACAGTGAGGATAAGTCTGATGATTATGATTACAAGACAAACAATGATGAGCCAGAGATGGTTATGGAAGAGGCTGATGATTGAGAGGATCCAGCAGAGGACATTGATCCCGTAGAGGATGTTGGTCTAGCCGCAGATGTTGACCTAATTGAGGATATGGGTAAGGAGCCATCCGAGGGAGACATAGTTGAAGAGGAGGACCCAGTAGATGTTGGGTTTGTGCCCTCAAACCATTACTTTATATAGGAGACATTGACATTTTAATATATGGATATCAGCTTTACATTTTGTTATGTATGTTTCTTTCATGAGATGATTGTTATCCTTAAGTATCATAGTAAGTAATGCGTGTATGTATGAGATACATACAAGTGAGATACGAATTGCTATTCTTTTTTACTTAGAACATGGCACAGTGGATGATGAGACTAGGATATCTCATCAGGTTTACACTGTAGCATGATTAACTACCATTGGATGGAGTGATCAATCTCAATCACTAGAGTGTAACTCTTAGTTAATATGCTAGTGCTTATAGTGCATTGACGGACCTGAGCTTTCCTATTGACACTCAAGACTGTCAATCAGTCGATAGGAACTCATACCTTGTGTAAGGTACGTGTTCTCAATCTTGAGATGATTATAAACACAGACTGTGGATATGACTGCTTTGACTTACCAATCAGTGAGGTCTATAGAAGATCAACACCTGGGTATCTTGGGTATGTCATATTCATAGGGTTGTGAACATATATTGTCAAGACAGAATATACCCTCTGTTTTAGAGTAAGCATTCCCTTGAGAATGTCACCAAGTCGATTACTGAGTATTGCAGTCTTGTTGATAAGAGTTATCAACATGTTTGGTAATCATGAGAGGTGAATGGAACTCAAGGAATACAAGAAGTAATCGATATTCAGGTTGACAGTAACAGTTATCCGACTACCTGAATATGATTACGAATGCTGAAGGTAGAGGGACATTTGTACAACACACAAGTCTAGTTATCGCTTCGGATATGTTCTTTTGCGTTGGAGTTCAGTTATTGTTTTATAGTGGAGTAAACGTTAACTGACCAGTTAGTTAGTTTGCTGATCAAAGAGTTTGGTAACGGTAATTAACAAACTGGTCTGAGTCAACAATAAAGAACCTAGGAGGTCCCACTCTTAGCTCCGCCAGGATACTTGGAAAGACACATGAGGAAGTTGTCAAGACAAGTTCGATCGATTGAAGTATGTTCGATCGATTGAAGTTTTTGCAGTCTCGATCGATCGAGAATGGTTCGATCGATCGAACGTTCGATCGTTCGAAGATCTTCGATCACTCGAAGTCTAGGTCAGTTATGGGAATCTATAAATAGGGCAGCTGCGTTCTGGAAAAGAAGTTCGTTGTTTTAGAACGTCAGAAGCTGCAGAAACTGTTTTAGAGCCCCAAACCTTCTTTTTCCTCTCTATTAGAGATCCCACCATCTCTAGTCTCTCCGGCAAGCATCCGTAGGAGACATAAGGGTGAAGACAACCTAGTGGAGGCTGCTGCATCACCAAGGAAGAAGAAGAAAATCAGAATTGGGTTCAAGACACTAAGGTATAACTCTTGTCCCCTCTTGTGCGCTTCTATGGAATTAACGAGTAGTAGATCCTGGGCTACCATTAAGTTTTTATAACTTGACTTTTTCGCTGCGCGTTTAAACTTTTAACTTAAACCGATTTTTCCATCAGTAGATGCTGGTGAAGATGAGGATCCGGCAGAGGATGCTGACGAGGACGGAGCGATGGTTGTTATGGATAATGGAGGGCCAGAGGTTGAGGATGACCTAGAGGATGACGAGGACGATAAGATGATCGACGAGTTTGACCCATATTTGGACTAGGTTCCACCCAAGGAGATTCCAATTCCAGATGATGCTCTACCCTATGAGTCTAATATGGAGGACTTTTGGGATAGGATTCCCAAGATCTAGAGCTCTACTTGTAATAGGCCTAGTAGCCCATCTTTTGTGTATATAGTTGTTTTGGGGCATGTAACACATGTTAGTAGTAACGTGTACGGCTTTTCTATTTATATGTTTTTGGTACTATTTACCTTACTATGTATATATTTAGCGTGCGCTCTCCTTTATATGATACTTTACATGATGATGGGAATGCTAGATGTATTATGTACTGATAATGGAATTGCTATCTATATATTCAGTTGTTTATACATCTTGTAACCATGGATAGGACTAGAATATAAGTGATAGATATTCATGTAGGTACATAAGCACACAAGCACAATGGTGGGAAGACCAAGAAGAAATCGTAATGGAGGACCACCAGAACCCATTCCTAAAGTAATCGATCCTATTGGAATCTTCAATGCATTTCTACAGCATCTGGACCATATAGGCAACAATCACGGCAACGGCAATAACAGCAACCCCATTACACTCCCACCCCAAACACGCAACAAACTAATGGAAGGATTTAGAGCTTTGCGTCCTGATAGGTTAGACGACTCTAGTGAATCCTGGTGAGCAGAGCAATGGCTAAGGGATATGGATCTTATCTTCAAATCAATCGAATGCTCCAAGACAGAGAAGCACCGTTTTGCTACTTTCCAACTCACCTATGCGACGACCGATTGGTAGGAAGTCAAGAGAGCAACTATTGGAATGGAAGCTTCGAGGAAGATGACATGGACCACCTTCCGGGAGAAGTTTTTGGAAATGTATTTCCCCGATGATGAAAAGGATCAGAGAGAGAAGGAGTTTATCGAAATGATTCAAGGAAATAGGACTGCGAGAGATTATACAACACAATTTGAATGCCTGTCTGTGGATATCGCATTTTTCTTACCCCCAACTTTTCTTTAAAGATCTTTTTCAATTTAAAACACGAAACAATGAGTCGCCACTTAATTTTTTTTTAAAAGGAAAAATTAAGAAACTATTTTAAAAGGAAACTGATCTTTTGCAAAACCAAAGATTAACTAGGTCTGGGGACTATAGAATGAGAAGGGAAGGAGTCCATCGGACTAAAACACCCCTTCTCATCCTATCTAACGATAGGCCTCTACTCAACGTCCTTTTAATTGAATTACTAATCTAAGCATGCCCTCAACTATTACATATGTATAGATATACATTACAAAAGCATGTTTAAAGGGTGTAAGATTGCAAGTGATAAAAATATCATTCAAAAATCACATATTTCAAGTAGCAAGCAATATGATATGGAATAGGGAATAAGAGAACTTACCCGGGATCCAACCGCGATATTAAACGTGCAATGCATACAAACAAAAGAAAATCCTAAAAGGAGTCTCTAATCACATGTATTCACATAAGGCAAGTCCTAATTCTGAGGTGTCGCGCATGAGATCAAAAAATCGACAACATCAAGAAATTAAAATAAACTAAAGAGGAATTCAAAAAGTCATACCATAATAGCGCTACAAAACAAAGGGTTAGTCCACATGGTATACAAAATATGAAGTTAGAAATAACAATCCTAAATTTCTAGCTTAAATCTATCAAATGTAATTAAATCTAAAGCAAATAAGTCCTAATTATAAGTATCAAGCCATATGGATGAATATGTACATGAACAAGAATAAATTATGAAATACTCGGTGATTTAGATCACTTAAGCTTTGAATTCAAGCTTAACTTATCATTATTGAAACATGATTTGAACCTTAACTCATGAAAATATCATCTAAGCTATTATTTATGAGATTGATCAAAATTGCCACAGAATTCTGGAAATTGCTGAGAGCAGATTAGAACTTCAAAGAAATAAAAAGCATGGTTCCCATGGTTTGATCTTTATGTGTTTTGGACACATGATGCGTCTGTGTGTCTAGTTTTCAACCCAAAAAAGAAATCAAAGTTTCAACAGTTGGATCTCCGGGAATTGGGCAAAAACCAGACATCACTCAGCATTCTACAACCCTCTGTCCAAAGTTCTTGTACGATTTTCTAAAAATAGAAAAAAAATAAGAAATGCTTTGTTCTTTTTAGGGTGGCTTCCTAACACATTAATATACTTAGAAAATTTTATTTTGGGTCATAAATACTTTATTAAGGTTCTGATTTACTTATTTCAAAAGAGTGTTACTGTTCTGAAACTCTGGACAGATTGTAGTGACTTCACAAAACACATGACTAAACCACTTTAAACATGAAATCTCCTTAAAACAAAAATTACAGTGGTAGAACTTTGAGTTATAAACACTTTCCCATTGGTTTCATTCCATTCCAACTGTTAGATGTTCGGTTAAAAATCCATGATCAAAAACAGATTATGAACTCACTGCTTATTGGGTTAATTTTCTTTAACCATTAACTTTAGACAAATAAGCCATGGGATTAGACTTGTCTAAAGCTAATTCTCCTACCTTTTGATGGTCATTGGAGACTAAATATGCTCATGGTTGTATGTTTCAAAGAAGTATGGAAGAACTTAATCATGACAAACTTCAAACTATGGAGATAGGTTTAAGTCCATTATGTCAAACATTCTTGTATCAACCTTAGTCCCCCTATGAATCACAAGATTACAAGGAGATTAAGGGATTTCAAACCAAGAGATTCAAGTAAGACATTGAAGGTCTTATGAACCTAAGGAATGAATATAAAGAAAATAAGGAAAGAAAGCTAAAGAAACTCAATACATGCTACATTTAAATTTGAACAAGGGATAATTATGCTAGAGTATACCTCCAAAGTATCCTCAACTTGGTAATTTTGGAGGACTTCCAAAGATTAATCAAGCTCTTATACACTAATTCACACAACTCTTTCTTTAAACTAAACTCACTCCTAATTGTGAAGATTAAGACAAGGAGAGCACTTATACAACTTATAAATTCAAAGAAAATCCTCCTCCTTGCAAGTGAATATTCATCCTCTATTTATAGGCAATCTTAAAGGGGTATTTCAGTCATTTCAGGACTGAAAACCCTGATTCAGTTTTCCTTTTTATAGAACAAAACGTGCTGTATACCAACTGTCATTTGCAAAAATGCGGCATTCACCGGAGATGGAAGCGGCACTCAGTAAATGCTGAATCGGCATTCAATGAATACCGGCGCAGATTCACTGACTACCGGAGCGGCATTCACTGAATGCCGTGGACAACTCTAGGGACTGCCATTTTTTAGTAAAATTTCATTTTTTGCGGCACTTGTTTGAAATTCGTGGCATTCACAGAATGCCGTCCGGCAGTCCAGAGACTGCTGCAACGGTAGCCTGTGACTGCAGCGAAAAGGCTTGATTGCCGTTTTGCTTATTCTCTTCCTACTCCTTTTTTCTTCTTGTTTTGGGTTGGTGAGTCTTTCAAAGAGCTTGAATCATCTTTGGAAGTCCTAGATAAGTTCAGACATGGTCATCATCGGATATGGAGATAACACTCTCCTTAATTCGACGTTTGGTCAAAATCGGGGTGTCTATAGTTTGCCCCTCTTCGATGGAGCTTGTGGGGCAACGCGAACCACAAGCGAACGTCGAAGCCTGTGTGAAGGCAAGCCTTTGACCAAACTGTCGGATTTAAGGAAAAACAAAATGCGTTGCAAAAGGAAGCGAACGCGCAGCGGAATTCTAATTAGTAGTGCTCCATGATGAGCTGCCTACGTATCCCATCAGGAATCAGACCAAATTGTAGTTCGGGCATGGGGTCAAACACACACAAACGCAAGTAGTCACACAGATGGATGCACCTATCCTATCGTGATGCGCATGCTATGTAATGGTATTTTCAGAATAAACCTGGTTATGCAAGCGTCATTCTTATCATGTCTTCTCGACGTATGACACATGTTACATGACGCGTTAGTCAAGGAAGATTGCCGTATTCTTGACTGATGCAGAATCTGTTACGGGGGCCAAGAAGATGCTTTTGATTTGATTTCGTGGGTTAACGCAAATCTGTTACGAGAATCGAGAATGTAAATCTATTACACTATCGAAACAAAGGATCGATGTGAATCTGTTATGCGGATCGAGAATAAAACTCTATTATATTCTCAGAACGAGGGTTAACGCAAATCTGTTTCGAGAACCGATAATGTAAATCCGTTACACTCTCAACCAAAGGATTGACGTAAATCTGTTACGCGGATCCAGAATATAAATCTGTTATATTCTCAAAATGAGGGTAATCTTATTAAAATGAATTTGGAGTCCTCAGACTCAAAATTTATTTTAAATTTTCACCACTGGGAGCCCACGGGCTCTAATCTATTTTAAATTTCAAGAATTTGGAGCCCGCGGGCTCAAATTCAATTTCAATCTTTCAAAGTTGGGAGCCCACGGGCTCAAATTTATTTCTTTCTTCAAAATTTGGGAGGCCACGGTCTCAAAAAATTTTCTATATTCAAATTTTGAGGGTCAAATTGATCCTGCAAACCAACCTCAGTGGTTAAAGGCACAATAAGGGTGAAATTTGGGGGTTAAATCCAAATATTGGGGCCCAATTTTGAATTTTGGGGGGAAACAAAATATCTCTTAACCGACTTAAACGCGGCACATGCTTCAAAATCGCGGCAGTCACTGATTGTCATGCGGCATTCACGGAGTGCTGCTGCGACACTTGGTGAGTGCCGCTCGGCAGTTCACCAACTGCCGCGCACGGAAAAATGAGTGCCGCGTTTTGAGCGGCAGTGGCTAAAACTGGCGGTTTCATTTCACTTTTCCTCATTCTCTCAACCTTCTCTCACTCAGTTATTCTCTGGAGAAAAAAATTCTCCCTTTCCTCTCTTTGCTTGGATTGATCCACCAGGGCTATTAGGTTAGTTTCTCATGATCAGAACTCAGTTAATCTCTTTTATTTCATTGTTTTCCTGAGATTTTTTGTGAATCTAACATGGTAATCTTCCTTTTTCTTGGCAGATTATGGCAAGTGGTTCCGGCAGTCGAAAGAGGGCCAATTATCGGGCCACCCATCATCCCGACCCCTCATTCTAGCTCTTAGATCCAGAGGAGAATTTACCCGCCCACGCGTTCAAGCGCGAGGTAAACGCCTTTTCCTTTCTCTCTTTTAATTCTTTTCTTCCTGAATATCTTGAATGCTATGCATAATCAATATAATTTCTTATGCCCTTTCATGCTTGTTGATCTTCCGGGTGTTCCAATCGTATCCGTGCTTGTTCACCTATTTAATTTGATCGTCCTTCGACCTTACTATTATATTTATTATTATTGTTATTATTATATTTTTTTAAAGTTCATGAATGCAACCGCTTTATAAATACAACTACTGTGCTTACGAGTTCCCGGGTGTTTCACCTGCATTTGTGCACATTTTAAATTTTTTTTCTTTTCTTCCCCCAAAGGATTTCTGAGCGTGGCGTATGTTAATCAAGATCTTGTACATGCTCCTAATGAACGACGACTATTTTTGGGCGTCATCACTGCCTTTTCACTTATTTTAATTCTAACTTGGATATCTTTCGAACCTGACCTTTTTGAAACTGAATTTCTTTTGAAAACTCCCACAGGTTTTCTTTTATTATATTATTTTCAAAAGACCGAACCATCTGTTCTTTTCTTGAAGTTTCTCTAGTATTTCGGGTGCTTTCACTTATTAGCTTCCTTTTATTATTCTATGAACACCTACTAAACTTTATATGAATGCAAACGAGCGCCATGCTTGTGAAATTCTTTACAAGTATTTCCAGATTTTCCCTTTTCTCTCTCTCTTTCTTCATTCTTACGTTGCCACTCTCCAATTTTCTCATTACCACCTGTTTATTTTTATTGCTCTCTTCTTTATCCAATTACTAACATCAACTCTTGTGATTCTTTCTTGCAGCTGCAGCCCAAGGTGCTAAAGGGGCACAGCAGTCTCGCCCATGGTTGTGAGTGGTGTACAGAGCTGAGCGAGCCGGTGAAGGGCTTCATTACTGCGGCCGGTTTTGGAGTTTGACGAAGAGCTCCAACGATTTGAGACAGATCCATGCCCTTGCCGAGCGGTGGTGGGACACTACCAGCACATTCCATTTCCCGTTTGGCGAGATGACGATGACGCCGCTGGACTTTTCCATGATCACCGGGATCCCTTCCGGGGGGGAGTGCCTCCGTTATCTGGACGCGGAGATAGAGTGGGGTCGGATTGAGCCGCTGCTGGGGGCCATCCCGGAGGAGCCCTTGATCACGGCCAGGTGGTTCATGGATACTTTTTGAGGCCGGCAGGGCTTTATTAACGAGCAGATGGCCTGGGGGGTTTCTGATGTATATGATGGGGTGCTCCCTGTTGGGCACCAAGGGAGACCGGATCTCCGTGATGCTGCTGGGGTCTTTGGAGCACATGGGGCAGATATACCAGTACCACTGGGCTGGTGCAGGGTTAGCCATCCTGTACCAGCACATGGGAGAGATATCCCGGGATCACCCAGCCTCTGCCGACGGTTTCTGGAGGATCTGGGAGGTATACTTCTCTTCTTTTATTAACTTCTTGACCTTGAATTTTGCATTTTTATTTCGAATTTCTTTATTCATGATCCTTAAAATTTATGCTCCTCTATTTTCTTGTAGATTTGGTCCCACGAGTAATTACACATGATGTCGCCTGATACGTGACCAGCAGACGCCCTCATCATGCCCCAGGGGCTGAAGTGGGCGAAGGATCGGGTCGGGCGGAAGACCGGAGCTCATGATTTTATTTCGTTCAGGAATTTCTTGACGAACCTACGAGAGCAGCACGTCCGATGGCAGCCCTAGCTAGACATACTTCTAGAGACTTCCCAGGGGATGCGGGAGTCGGCGGGGTATGACCCACAGAGGATCCTGCTGGATGGACCAGAGGCTCGGGCCTGGTACCTAGGAGAGAGTGTGACTAGACAGTCCTTGGCGGCCGAGTCCTTCTTCCTACCACACCCACTGCCGGAGTCTATGAGGGCTGCATATACCCTCCAGGGTTCTGCGCTTAAAGTTACCCTAGCCGGTCTGTCTCTGCAGGGTTTCGTGGATCCTCCAGCGGGGTACACAGCTTTCCGTGCTGCGAAGCTAATGAGGAACTTCCCTTTGATGGAGGTGACCCGGCTGAGTTTTTTTCAGCCTTTCCTTTTATTCCTTTTGAATATTCGTGTTTTATCTTCTTATTGGATTCATTCTTTCTTGCAGCCCGTCCCTGCTGCTGCTCGGGCTCCTGCCCTACCGCCCTGGGATTGGAGTCTTAGGACAGTCTCCTATGGCGAGCAGACTACTACCATGGTCCCCAGATATCTGGCAGGTGCTCCCACCATTCCGCTCCAGTATGATCATGTCCGGCGGGACTATGCGGAGGAGGGCTTGCTCTATGCTCACAGCGTGAGAGAGTGGATTTACGGTCGAGAGTGGAGGGTAATTTTTAAATCTTGCTTTATTTAAAACTGTAGTTTTATTCAGACATTCTAACCCTTCTTCCTTTGTTTCAGGCTGAGGGAGCGCGAGCGGCTGCTGAGGCTCATGCGAGAGCTCTGGTAAGAAGAAAATGCTCCTTTGTTTGTTTATTTTGCTTTCCAAGCTATTTTGTCAGTAATTTGACTTGCTCCCTCCCTCCTGGAGGAACAGGTGGGAACTTTATCCCGGCAGGTGGGAGAGCTCCAGCAGCGGCTTCAGCAGTTCGGCATCCCTCTCAACGATGCCCCTAGAGGCAGCGGTGCTGGACGTGGTGGAGGCGGTGGTGAGGGCACCAGTAGGGGTAGAGGAAGGGGCAGAGGAGGAGGCGGACACAGCTGGAGTGGCACAGAGTCAGAGGACGAGCCTCTCAGACGCGTCACCCGTCAGATTCGGGACTGGGACCGGAGCTGACTTTCTTTCCTCTTTTCCTTTTGAGTGTTTTGGGAGGACATACACTTTATTTGGTGGATTGTATATATATATTTACTCTTATTTTGATGACGGCTTTAGGGTAGCCGGTATGATAGGCATTTCTATTACCTTTATCTTTTCTGCCTTTTTCATTACGATTCACCGTATGTGTGACCATAGCTTGGTCCTTCTTTTGCCATATGTGGGACCATAGCTTGGTCCCCCTTTTATTTGAGCTTTGAATGCTTTTATCTCTCTTATTTATTTTGAAACGAACAAATGAATGAATGAATGGATGAATGTATGCGGCTATAGCCCGATTTTGCTTGTATATGCTGCATGATGCGCACATTTTATTGTTCTTTATTCAGTTTTTTGTTTGTAGGTGGGATAAAAAATGTTATAAACAGACCCTGGCAAAAATGATGCCCAGGACGGCACTCGATCAGGCCTCAGCGGCACTCAATGAGTGCCACAACGGCATTCCGCGAATGCCGCAACGGCACTTACGGACTGCCGTATGGCACTTCGTTGAGTGCCGTCCTACTTTATCGAGTGTCGCGGGTAGGTGGATGGCTTTATTCTCCTATTTATACTACTTCCTTTCCCCAATACTCCACAAAACACCATTTTTCCTTCTTTACTTCCTTCTCAAATGGCCCCCATTAGCTCCGAAATCCTTCTTCCATGGATGGATACCCTCTCCGGCATTGATAGGCTCAACTTTGAGCGTTTCAGACTAAACGATCTCTTCTCTTTCCGACGAATGAGTTTAAATGAGGGCCTACTTTGAGCTGTCATCCAATGTTGGGATCCCTCTCTCAACGTCTTTCATTTTGGCTCTCAGGAGACTTGCCCCTTGTTTGAGGAATTTAGCGCCATTCTACACACCGATCCTTTTGCTGAGTTGACAGTTCCTTTGGTTCAGGCCGGGTACGTCCGGGATTTAGCCACTCTTTTCCACATATCTTGGAATACGGCGAGTTCTTTTATTTATGACAGGCAGATTGACTTCGACCGCCTCTCTTCCGTTTACGCTCCCATAGGAGACCCTTATGATGGAGAGTATCAGATCATTCACCGCAGTGCCCTGTCGATTGCTATGCTTTCTTACTTCCTCTTTCAATCGTCTTTCGACATTCTTATACCCATTGCCTGTGGTTTGCGGGAGATGAAGAGTGCTGTTATGCTGATCCTTGGCGAGACTCTGATTGGTTTGGGCCATGCTCATAATGCTGAGGCTATGTTATCCGCGGGAGCACCTTTTGTTTTACAGGTTTGGCTCATGGAACGCCTTGATCTTTATATACACTCCTCACATCTTCGTGGGCCACTTCCCTATGACCGTATGGAGGTTCATTGCCTATTCCATTCTGCCGATGCTTGGCTTGGCTGGTTTAGAGGCCTTTCTTCTGGTGATATTTGCTGGACTTGCCCGCAGTGGGTTTACTGATCTGTCGCCGTACGCCTTCCTGGGCGGCCCAGCATCTGGTTGCTTGGCTTGCATGCTACTACTTTCTATATTCCTGGTCGGGTGGTTCTCCAGTTCGGACTCTTACAGGACATGAATGAGACTGTTATCGCTGATTTTACTAGGGGGTCCACTTTTCGCCCTTCTATTGTGAAGGCCTTCATCGAGGCTTGGCATGACAGGGTTTCAGCTCCTTTCCGGAGAATCCCGGCTTCGATTGTGCCTACCACTGAGTGCCTTTTTCAGATTCAAACACTGATCTAGAGACAGGCTTCACAGATATGTATTGATGAAAATAAGACAAACAGGACAAAGCTCTATTTTACAAAAATGTCAGACAAGTCCTGCCTACCCTTTTACGCTTTTGAATGTGATTTTCTTTATTTTTTCTTTTCAAAAAATGCTTTCATTTTTTAGGAAAAGTTCTATCATGTTTAATCAAAATGTTCACTCCTCCGATTAATCTTTTATGAAGAATTCTCCTTTTAATGTCTCTTCTTGGCTCTTTACTTTGCTTTGTATTTTGCTTAAAGCTTTACTCTTTATATACCATGAATTCTCATTTGTTTCTTTATAGTACTCATTTTGATAGCCAGGAAATCCAGAGATGGATTTTAGGTAAATATCTGGGTTCTTCGGATAACAAACGAAGTTTGCCCCTGGTTTTGGGGCTTCGAAGGGGTTCTGGGCAAATGCCAGTTTGCCCCTAGTTTAGCATAGGGCTTTTCTTTTTAAGTTTTCATGGGGCGAAGGCTTTTGAGAGCTCGCCTACTTATCCCCGAATGGGTATCAGGCCTATAGTAGTTCGGTTTAAGGCTTGAAGGAAGATGCCGCTCGGGCGGTTTTATTTTTAATGACCGAACCAAGTAGGTTGCCTACGTATCCCCTAGCGGGAATCAGGTCAAGCGTAGTTCATCGAGGTAGGAGGTTTTGAAAGAAATGGTTTCAAGCAAAGTATTTCTTGAGGCGATCGAGGTTAATCGGTTGCTTAAATTCAACCCCGTCTAGGTCCATGACATAGGCCGCCCCTCTAGAGAGAAGAGTCTTTATGATGTACGGCCCGACCCAGTTGGGTTTGAATTTTCCTCTGGGTCATAAACGGGCACTTTTAGTTCTTTGAGGACCAGGTCACTCTCAGCAAGCTTCCTTGGGCGAACCTTTTTGTTGAAAGCACGAGCTATCCTCTTCTGATATCCACGAGTATGGTTTATTGCGGCCAACCTCTTCTCATCGAGCAACATCAACTCCTCATACCTTCCTCGTATCCATTCCAATTCGGTGATCTCACATTCTGCCAAAACCCTAAGAGAGGGTATTTCTACTTCGACTGGGAGAACGGCCTCTATATTGTAAACCAGCGAATAAGGTGTAGCTCCTGTAGAAGTCCTTACGGAGGTCCGGTACCCCCATAGTGCAAACGGTAGCTTCTCATGCCAATCTTTGTATGTATCTGTTGTTTTCCCTAAGATTGCTTTAACATTTTTATTAGCTGCTTCTACCGCTCCGTTCGTTTGAGGCCTGTATTGAGAGGACTGTTGGCGGGTGATCTTGTACTTTTCTAAAAGCGGGATAACTTCTCCCTAGAAATGGCTACCATGATCTGAGATAAATTCGTTGGGGACCCCATACCTGTAGATTATGTTCTTTTCGATGAAGCTCACAACATCCTTAGCTTTTAACGTGGCGTATGACGCGGCCTCCACCTATTTAGTAAAGTAGTCTATCACCACGATTATATATCGATGCCCATTGGAAGCCTTCAGAACTATTTCACCAATGATATCAATGCCCCAAACGGAGAAAGGCCAAGGCGTGGTCATATTGTAGAGCTGGGAAGACGGGGTATGCATTAGATTGGCGTGGATTTGGCATTTGTGGCATCTCCTAACATACTCGCAACAATCTTTGTCCAAAGTCGTCCAATAATATCCTTGCCGAATGATGTTCTTTGCCAGCATATGCCCATTCATGTGGGGCCCGCACACTCCTTCATGTGCTTCCTCCATCATTCTTTTGGCCTCTTTTCCATACAGACATTCTAAATTGTACCCTGTATATGACCTTTTCCACAGCTTATCTGCATAGATTGCAAATTGGGCTGAGAAGCTTTGGATTGCCTTTTTATCTTTTTCTGAGGCTCCTTCGGGGTATTCTCCTTCTTTAATGAACTTCCACACATCCACATACCACGGTATTTCCCCCTCGTCTTCTATGGCCGCGATTGTCTCAAATGAAGGTTGATTTCTGATTTCTATGGATAATGGGACCATTATGACCCCTGAGGGGATCTGTATCATTGATGCCAGGGTCGCAAGGGAATCGGCCAATTGGTTTTCCTCTTGGGGAAGATAGAAAAATGATATCTTCTTGAATTGTTCTTTCAAACTCTCCAAATAGTCATGGTATGGCCTCAACTTCTCGTGTTTCACCCTCCAATCCCCTTGCACTTGGGATATGATCAAATTTGAATCTCCAAACACATCAACTTTTTCAACTTTTAAGGCTAGCGCCGCCTGCATGCCCACTATGCATGCTTCGTACTCTGCTGTGTTGTTGGTTAAGTTGTATTTAAGCTTGACGGCCAATGGGGTAGGGGGTCCATTGGGTGCTACAAGGACAACCCCGACTCCGTAGCCTAGTTGATTGGCGGCCCCATCGAAATACATCCTCCATAAATCCTCCCTTACCTCCATCACTCCTTCGTTAGGAAACCTGAATTCTCCTTTCTCCCCAGATTCTATGGCAAGGTCAGCTAAGTACTAGACGATGGCTCTCCTTTTGACAGATTTGGAGGTGACATATCTGATATCAAACTCGGCTAGCATCATGGTCCATCAGAAATCCTACTTGTCAGGGCGGGTTTTTCAAACAGGTATTTGAGCGGATCCATTCGGGAGATCAAGATCATGGGGAAGGCTAACATATAATGCCTAAGGCGACGGGTACACCAGACTAAAGCCAACGATGCTTTCTCTAAGGGTGAATACTTCAACTCGTATCCGGTCAACCTTTTGTTCAAATTATAAATGGCCTTTTCTACGTGTCTTTCTTCTCCTTCTTGGGCCAACATGCATCCCATTGAATCCTCGGTCATAGAAAGGTACAGCAGCAGAGGCTTCCCAGGTGAGGGTGGTGACAGGACAGGTGGGTTTTGGAGGTAGGTTTTGATTTTATCGATGGCTTCCTGACACAAGGTATTCCACTCGAACTTCTCTCCTTTTTTGAGTAGCTTAAACAGGGGATCGCAGGTCATGGTGAGTTTTGAGATAAAACCGCTTATGAACTGTATTCTACCCGGGAACCCCCTCAGTTTTTTTTCATTCTTGGGTGGCTGCATTTCAACTATGGCTTTTATCTTAGTTGGGTCTACTTCGATTCCCCTCTGAGTAATAAGGAACCCTAACAATTTTCCAGTGGTGACCCTGAAGGTGCATATCTGTGGGTTTAGTCTCACCTTGAACTCCCTTAACCTCCCAAAAAACTTCCTCAGAGCCTCCAAGTGTCCTCCCCTCTCCTTAGATTTCACAATCATATCGGCCACATACACTTCTACCTCTTTATGGATCATGTCGTGCAATAACGTGGTAACAGCTCGTTGATATGTTGCTCCTGCATTCCTGAGCCCAAATGGCATCACCCTATAGCACTATGTTCCCCATGGCGTGATGAAAGTGGTTTTCTCTCTATCCTTTGGTGCCATTAGGATCTGTTATAGCCGGAGAATCCATCCATGAAGGACAGAAGCTCATGCCCGACAGTGTTATCAACAAGAACATCAATATGTGGTAAAGGGAAATCGTCTTTAGGGCTTGCTTTGTTTAGGTCTCGGAAATTAACGCAAACCCTAACACGACCATCTTTTTTGGGAACAGGCACTATGTTGGTGATCCGTTCTGGATACTCGGTGACCATTAAGAATCTGGCTCTTAACTCCTTTTCAACTTCCTCTTTGACTTTGAGTGCCCAGTCAAGCCACATTCGCCTCAATTTTTGTTTTACTAGTTTCGAATTTGGGAAAACGGGGATGTGGTGTTGGACTATCTCTGGATCAATGCCTGGCATATCATTATAAGACCATGCAAAAACATCTTTGAATTCACTTTATAGTTTGATTAATTCTTCGCTTTCCTCTTTGCCAAATGTAGAGCCGATAAAGACATTTTGAGGATTATTTTCATTTCCTAGATTAATTATTAGAGTGTCCTCAATGATTTTACATGCAGATTCTTTATTTTTTTCAATTAATTTTTGCAATTCAATGGGTATTTCATGATCATCTAATTCATCACATTCATTAAGCGCGTTCGAGTAGGCAGAATTAGTCATGCTTTCATTGATTTTCTTTAGAGTGATTACAACAGACATGGAAATTGAAAGACGCCTCATTTGGGCCATTACAGACTCTGGGTGTGGGGGATACCTATCACTAGACTCAAAAACTCCACTCTTTCTTGTTCTCTCCTCCCAGATCAGTGATGAAGCATTCTTCCAGATCCCTGGTCTTGGTAATTTCCTCCTTCTCTTCTCTCTTGGTCCTTCCTTTGTCGGTCTCCCTCTGAGCTTCCTCATCTTTCTCACTCTCGACTGCCTTCTCCACCAGACCTTCAACATATTCATCCTTGGCCTTTCCATGATCCGCTTTTATAACTTCTGTGCTCCTATCGCGCAACAGATATTTCATGACGGAGCCGTCTAGTGCACCAATCCAATCCTTGGCAGTAACCGACTTAGCAGGCAGCTGCAAGAATGGATCTTCATATGCAGAAAACTCATGGGAAAAGAAGAACTCGAACCCTGGCTTCAAACGTTTATCTTTTTGGTCCAACCATGGCTTGGGAAGCCACCAAAGGGGAAATCTTCTTCTTCCTTCATAAAATACCCGTTGAGCATCTTTAGGTAAGGATCTAATGGCGCATCGGCGGCTTTCTTCTTTTCTTTTTGCCCTTTCTTAGGTGGTTGGTACCCCAGACCGTGAGTATGAGTCTGAGTAGGGATTTTTGGAAACTCCGACAGGCCTTGGTAGTTCTTTCCCAACCCCAATCCTGGAAAGAAACCCATTCTCTTCATGATCCCTATGACCAACGGGCATGCGTATTGGTCAAAGTAAAGTGGCAGGAACTCTTTTGGCTTTTCCTCTTCAATCATGCCGACGAACTTGAACCCTCCCATGTTTGCGTCTTCCTTTTGTAGCTGTAATTCTAGAAGTGGTGCGCTTGATGATGCTTCGGATGAACGAAGCCAGCTGTCCCCGAGAATGTCACAGACTTTGTTCTTCCAAACACATTTTACCTTTTGATGAATGGTGGACGGTATGGCACCCAAGCTATCCAACCATGGCCTTCCTAGTAATAAATTAAAGGAGGCGGGGATATCAATGATTTGGAATTCGGCTTCTTTATCCACTGGTGCAATGACGAGGTTAAGAAAGATGATACCCATGACTGCTCTATAAGTGCTGTCATACGCCCTGACCTTTTGTTGGGATGGCACGAAGCACGATTCATCTAAGCCCATTTGTTTGGATGTTCGGAAGGGACATACATTCAGAGCAGACCCGTTGCCAACGAGACAAGCAGGTACGGTGTTCCCCAAACATTCGACAGTGACGTACAATGGTTTGTTATAAATGGGTCCTCCGGGGGGTCTGAAGAAAAGGTGATGGCAAAAGTTGGGATTCTGCCAATCATTCCCACAATATCTTCCAGTGCTGTGTTGATGGGCACATCAGATTGATTAAGGGCATCCAACACTGCCTGTCTATGGCATTTCGATGCTATCAGCAACCCCCAAATGGTGATATTGGCCTGAGTTTTCTTAATCTGCTTAAGAACCCTATCTTCTTCCTCTTCTTCATTCATTTTCCCTTTTCCCTTGTCCAATTTCCTCCCCATATGATCTTTCTCTAGCTCATGTGGTTTAAAGTGCCTGCCCAATCGAGTTAAATGACTGACTTCTTCCCTTGCCCACAGATTGTCGACTTCTGGATCAATTTTCAAAGTATCCTCCACCATCTCTGCTTCCTTGTCACTCTCGTACCAAATATCGTCTTCTACCTGGCTCACGTCTCGACTGTCACTCCCTTGAACCCACTAGTCTTACTGTCCTATTTCACTTTTCCCTAGCCGATCCTCCAAAGTACAGATCATTGAATCCTTCGGCAGCTGGTATGGCTTCCTTGGTGTCCCAGCCTTAGTGATTAGCCTGGACGGATCGAAGGTTGCTCTTCTACCCCTAAGAAATAAAGACCCTGCGGTGGTGGCACAACTTGATGATTCGGAAGCGGATTTTTAGTAACATTTGGAGCTTTGGTAGGTTATTCCAAAATTACATTGTTATCGATGAGGTCCTGGATTTCGTGCCTTAATCTCATACATCAATCTGTTGAGTGACCCTTCTGGTGATGAAATTTGCAAAATAGATCCCCTTGGAAATTCGGTGGAAGCGGACTTGGTAGAGGTTGAGGTTCCAACTGACGGAGATGCCCCTTTGCTAACAGCCTGTCAAGGGCAGTCGATAGTGATACTCCCAGATCTGAGAATTTTCTTGGTGCTTTGTCTCCTCCTCTCTTTGGTGTTATGTCAAACTTCCTCTCTGGCCCATTTTGTGCATTGACGTCGGTGGGGCCGGAGTGGCCCCCCGTTTGTCCTCCGTTAGACCCGTAGTTTGGTCTCCTATACCGGTTTGGTTGCTCCTCCCTCTTAATTTTCCCTTCTTGGATCGCATCCTCTATCCTCGTTCCGACATATAAAACCTCGACGAAGGTGTTGATTGACTGAAACCTCATCTTTTCTTGATACACAGGCTGTAAATTCTTCATAAGCATTTGGATCTGGTCCTTCTCAGACGGCCTTTGTACCATTTTAGCTGCTTTTCCCCTCCATCTGCTCAGATATTCGGCGCACGATTCTTTGTTCCCTTGCCTGGTGGTCTCCAAATCTCGGACAGTGACATCTAAATCTTGATTGTACTCATACTGTGCTATAAATGCCTTGATCACTTCTTCCCACACCCTGGTTTTGCTTGGCTCGAGAGTAAGATACCAGGATAAAGCGGCTCCGGTTAGAGTTTGTTGGAATAGGACATCCATCATGGTTGTGCTCAGCCCACTTGGTTGAAAAGCTCCAATACACATTCTTACATGACTGCGTGGATTCCCGGTCCCATCAAATTTGTCTAAAATTGGCATCTTAAACCCAGCCGGTAGTGTCTCACGTACTCCGTCATACAACCCTTCCAGCACCATCAGATAGGTATCAACTCCCTGAGCCTTCCGTATCACCCTTTCCAACTTCTCTATCTTCTCGGTCAGTAACTTTTCTTTCTCATCTTTCTCCCTTTCCTTGTTGGCATGTAGCGCGTCAGCCCATTGCGCCCCCTGATCATAAAACCAATCTCCTTCTCCTCTATGAGACGGGTCCACAGCTGGCGGAACTATAGTTGGTGGTCGGCGATTCAGTTCTTCTATATTTCCCATCATGCGGTTCATATTTTCGGCTTGCCTCCTCACTTGCTCTGCTTGTTGTTCTACCAGTGCTCTTAACTCGGCTATGTCTTCGTTTCTTTCTTCAGCCATGTTAGCTTCTTCTCTTCTTACCAGCCTTGCCGTGGGATCCCTAAACCAGGCTTGATTTGATGTTGATGCTATTTTTGCCCCTACAACAAATTTTGAAATTTTCCTTTTAACAACTTTTTATCTGCTTCCTTTTGTCATACAAAGACATTTTTGTTTTTAAACAACATTTTGTAGAATACTTTCTTTTATATGTCATACGGATGCAATGCATGTGTGTGTGTGTGTGTGCTTATTCTATACGCCAAAGAAAAGAAAACCCTAATCCTATCACATAAGCACATAAGCACATAGGAACCTCGCTCATGTCAAGTGTGCCAACTTCTCCTTCCATTGTGATCTCACTACCCTCTCAAAGGTTGGGTATTTCAAAATTCATTTAAAAAAGCATTTCTCTAAATGATTCCCAAGGGTTTTGAACCTTTTATTTTTTAAAAAAATGAGGAAGATGATTGGATTTGAAATTAATTTGAAGAGCACACATTTCCAGAATTTTGAATTTTTCTTTAGAAAACGGTCATGTGAAAATGTACCTTAACAAAGGTTAGTTTTGGGAGTTTTGATCAAAAGGTGAACTCAAAAGATATTTTTTTTTTGAAAGGGCGATCGAAAACTTTGGGGAAAAGATGGTAAAATATGTTTGCTTTCAAAGACAGACTTAAAATTCTTTGTGTAGGACGACCACATGATCGGATTATCACCATACTTTCCATGAATTCGGATACATACAAGGTCAATGATGCTTAGCTAAACATGATATATGAAGTATAATCTTATAATCAAAATTCGGCATGTTTTCCAAATACTGTGGAATATGAGGAGAAATTGCTAAAAGATGATTAAAAGATTATACGTCTTTCATCAAGCAAGTATCGTCATCATCTCAGGTAATCCCTTCCGGGCATACAAAACTTCCTAGCACATAACCCTAATCAAGAATTGATTTCCTAACTTTGAAAGGTTCTATGGAAGCTACTATGCAAAAGCTGGGTTTTGGTCAAATAAGGGACCCTTGACACACACCCGATAGGATGCTTCATATACCAACACATGGTACGAGATCTAGGGTGATCACACAGTCCCATAATAACTTAACCGACCGGGTTGCCCCGAGCCTCCAAGGTAATAGTTCCGTGTGATCGACTGGCGAGACATGCAAGTGAAATGCAACAGGCACACAAAGATTAATTAATTCAATTAGAAGGATGTTTTCAAGTCTAATCCTCAAGTGAATCCCAAAATCATAGATCTGGTCTGCGAAACCAGAGATTCTGGGTTCGATCCCTAGCAGAGTTGCCAGATTGTGGATATCGCATTTTTCTTACCCACAGCTTTTCTTTAAAAATCTTTTTCAATTTAAAACACGAAATAATGAGTCGCCACTTAATTTTTTTTAAAAGGAAAAATTAAGAAACCATTTCAAAAGGAAACTGATCTTTTGCGAAACCAAAGATTAACTAGGTCCGGGGATTATAGAATGAGAAGGGAAGGAGTCCATTGGACTAAAACACCCCTTCTCATCCTATCTCGCGATAGGCCTCTAATCAACATCATTTTAATTGAATTACTAATCTAAGCATGCCCTCAACTAATACATATGTATAGATATACATTACAAGAGCATATCTAAAGGGTGTAAGATTGCAAGTGATAAAAATATCATTCATAAATCACATATTTCAAGTAGCAAGCAATATTATATGCAATAGGGAATAAGAGAACTTACCCGGGATCCAGCCGCGATATTAAATGTGCAATGCATACAAACAAAAGAAAATCCTAAAAGGAGTCTCTAATCACATGTATTCACATAAGGCAAGTCCTACTTCTGAGGTGTCGCGCATGAGATTGAAAAATCGACAAAATCAAGAAATTAAAATAAACTAAAGAGGAATTCAAGAAGTCATACCTTAATAGCGCTACAAAACAAAGGGTTAGTCCACATGGTATACAAGATATGAAGTTAGAAATAACAATCCTAAATTTCTAGCTTAAATCTATCAAATGTAATTAAATCTAAAGCAAATAAGTCCTAATTACAAGTATCAAGCCATATGGATGAATATGTAGATGAATAAGAATAAATTATAAAATACTCAGTGATTTATGATGATGCCAGAATTTGGTAAGAGTAAAGTAGAGCAATTTTAGGAGAGAGAGAAAGTGAGAGACTATTTTTTTGTATGTGGTTCGGCCCTGTTAATGAAGGTACCTACGTCCACGGGTGTGTCTGAGCACGTTCACTAGCAGATCACCGGCAGGCCTGGTGAGCCAAAAAAGAGGGGCGACACTACCAGCAATACCGGCCGGGTGTATGCGTATAATGGTGAATTTTATAGAGATGCTAGGTAGACTACAGAATTGGCGGCCCTTTTAATGGGGGGTGAGAGGTCTCTTTTATAGATGTAAGAGACCTACTCATATATGGATAACGAAATATAATCCTATTAATATAGATTGGCATTAATTATGGGGATTTCCTAATTGGATTAGGAAATAGTGTGCACTTTCCATTAGTCTTCTAGCTTGAGTAGGAAACTGCCCGTAATGCTCGGGATCACGCCTGTGAAGCTCAGGATCATGCTTGTGGGCCCGGATGGGCTGTTCCTGCGGTGGGATGTGTCTGTGCAAATTTCCCGACCTGTTGGGCCGGTCGTAGATGAACCGCTCGGGCTGATGCTTCTGTGGAGTTGTGCATGATTTGCCCGGGGCATGGAGTGACTGCTGATTTGAACCGCTCGGTCATAGGATAGAGCCAAATTTGGGTGTATCACCTGCCCCCCATTTTCAAGGTTGGCCAGATGCTATATCAGGGAAAGTTTGGAAATCTGTTTAACATTACTTGCCACTGTCTGAGTGCTTAGAGAAGCTGCCTCGGGGCTTCTGAGCCTGGTGAGTCCTCGGGAACTGACTGAGAGTTGAGACCCATCCTAGCTCGGGACCTTTAGGTGCTCGGGAACTGACCGGGAGTTGAGACCCGGCCTAATTCAGAGTCTTTGAATGCTCGGGAGGTAACCGAGAGTTGAGACTCGGCCTACTTCAGAGTCTTTTTTCCTTGAGTTATCTCCCATGATGGTTATCTTCTGCCCGTAAACCTTCGTCAAGGCTGTGGGTAGAAGGATTTTACCATGTTGGAAAAGCCAACATAAAGCGTATTGCTCTAGGGTCCTTTTTTATGTTAATTCCCCAGGATGGTTGTCTTCCGCCAGGCCAGCCTTCGTCAACATAGTTGGGAGAAGAACTTGACCATGTTGGTGGAGCTGACCTAAATCACATTGCTTTAGGGTCCTTTTGCTCCTCTATCGTCGGCCAACCTAAGAGATTTTAGTCACCTCTATCATCGGTTTGGACCTAAGTGGAGTTAATGCCTCTGAGTACTGTAGGTGCTCGGGTTGTCCAAGATTTTGACTTGGTTATCCGTGAGGCCTGTAGATACCCGGTGTGATTACCTGTTTAGTTCACTACGCCGTCTTGTCCCCCAAGCTTTCGCTAAGACGAAGGTCTTACAGAGGCTATGATCTGTAGGTAACCGACCTGGAACATGGTGGTTGCAGGGTCTTTTGAAGCTTGCCATCATCAGCCACCTAGGGGGTTTGCCCCCCATTGTCGGTTGGACCTAAGCAAAACCGGTGCCTTGGGCGTGACCCCAAGGTCTTTAATGCCTGTGTTCGGAGCCCGAGGTCTTTTGAGTGCCTGGGTTCGGAGCCCGAGGTCTTTTAAGTGCCTGAGTTCGGAGCTCGAGGTCTTCTTCGTGCCTCAAGGTTAGGCCCGAGGTCTTTGTATGCCTTAGGGTTAGGCATGAGGTCTTTGTATGAGTTCTCTGACAATCGGTGGAGCCTCATGTGGTGATCAACCAAGTACCACTGTAGTCGGGCTCTTCTAGACCGATGGAGACAGGAGGTCAGAGCAGGATCGTCGGGCTCCAGATTTCTCTAGGCTGAAGGCAAAGTCAGAACTGCTTGATCCTGACCGATATGAACTGGAGTTCGGGTCAGGGCTGCCGGACTCTGCTTGCTGTGAGCTGGAGGTCGGGTCGGGGCTGCCTGACCTGGACTGCTATGAACTGGAAGAACTGTTGGAACTCCCGGGCTGATCTCGCTTTCGCTTACTTCTGGAAGACTCGTTGCTTTCTTGCCCGGAGTCTTTGATCTTTAGAAATTCTTCAGTGTCAATGTATTTTCCAACCCTCTCTGCGAGTTCGACCAAGGTTACCGGTCGATTTCGGTGGAACGACGTGGCGCACTTGGTGTGTTGAACTCCCGAGTAGAAGGCTATGATGGCAATTATCTCGTTCAGATTGTGGATTTGAAGCTTCTGTTGGTTGAACCGGTCGGTGAACTCCTTGAGGGACTCATTATTCCATTGTCTGACCGTCAGTAGCTGCATGTCTGGCTTTGGCCACTCATGCATACTGGCGAACTGGTTGATGAACTCCTTGCTGAGTTGTTTGAAACTGCAGACCGATCGGGGCTCCAATAAGTAGAACCACTGCATGGTCAGGCCTTTCAAAGTGCTGGGGAAGGCTAGGCAATGTAGTCCATCGGAGTTGGTGGCTAGGGCCATCTGAGCCTTATAGGTCCGGACATGGTCGACCGGGCTTCCCGAGCCGTTATAAGAATCTAGCCGAGGCTGCTTAAGTTTGCGCGGGATAGAGGACCTCGCGATCTGGCTGGAGAATGGTGACTCTGTCTCGGTATTGGCTTGATTCGGAACACGGTTTTGACCAAGCTTTTTGGCCACTCCGTCGATCTGCTTCTGCAAGTTCTTGATTCGGGCTTCCACTCCTTCCCGACCGGTATTCGAGGGATCAATTAGGTCCATGGAAGAGGCTTCTTCTTCATGGTGGTGTGCTGTCCTCTAGGATCGGGCTCGGCTATGACTCCGGGTAATCGTTCGCCTAGGAACAACTCGGCTCTTGACAGAGTGGCCCTGGACTGATTCCTTGGCCATATGGTCTCGCCTTTCCTTTCGGGCAGCACGCCCACTGTTGATGTCTCTAGCATCCTCAACACGGGACGGGTTGGCTCGGGCACGTTGTCTAGTCAAGATCAGTTCCTGACCGTACGCTACGTCCCGGGTCATTTCCCGGCCCCTGGAGGACCGCTTTACTGGGCTAGCAGGGCTTCGATCTGTTGTTGGATTTGACGCTGGCCCTCCAGGAGTTGTGTGAGGGTTGCGGTGATATGCTCAGATGTCATGTCTGCCGCAGCCGGTGCCGGGGCCGGAGGAACATCTCGGTCGGACTGCTGGTTAGCCTTCTTACTCTTCTTTGGTGGCATGACGATCAATTGAGAAATTTGTTGATGAGAAGACTTGTCGTTTCCCACAGACGGCGCCAAACTGATGATGCCAGAATTTGGTAGGAGTGAAGGACAAAAATTTTAGGAGAGAGCGAAAGTGAGAGACTATTTTTTTGTATGTGGTTCGACCCTATTAATGAAGGTACCTACGTCCACGGGTGCGTCTGAGCACGTTCACTAGCAGATCACCGGCAGGCCTGGTGAGCCAACAAAGAGGGGCGGCACTACTAGTAATACCGGCCGGCTGTATGCGTATAATGGTGAATTTTATGGAGGTGCTGTGTAGACTACAGAATTGGCGGCGATGTAAGAGACCTACTCATACATGGATAAGGAAATATAATCCTATTATTATAGATTGGCATTAATTATGGGGATTTCCTAATTGAATTAGGAAATAGTGTGCACTTTCCATTAGTCTTCTAGCTTGAGTAAGAAACTGCCCATAATGCTCGGGATCACGCCTGTGAAGCTCGGGATAATGCTTATGGGTCCGGATGGGCTGTTCCCACGGTGGGATGTGCCTGTGCAGTTTTCCCGACCTGTTGGCCGGGTCGTAGATGAACCGCTCAGGCTGATGCTTCTGTGGAGTTGTGCATGATTTGCCCGGGGCATGGACTGACTGCTGATTTGAACCGCTCGGTCATAGGATAGAGCCAAATTTGGGTGTATCAATTTAGATCACTTAAACTTTGAATTCAAGCTTAACTAATCATTATTGAAACATGGTTTGAACCTTAACTCATGAAAATATCATCTAAGCTATTATTTATGAGATTGATTAAAATTGTCACAGAATTTTGGAAATTGCTGAGAGTAGATCAGAACTTCAAAGAAATAAAAAGCATGGTTCCCTTAGTTTGATCTTAATGAATTTTGGACACAAAATGCCTCTTCTGTCTAGTTTTTAACCCAAAAAATAAATCAAAGTTTCATCGGTTGGATCTCCGGGAATTGGGCAAAAATCAAACATCACTTAGCATTCTACAACCCTCTGTCCAGAGTTCTTGCGCGATTTTCTAAAACTAGTAAAAAAATCAGAAATGCTTTTTTCTTTTTAGGGTAGCTTCCTAACACATTAATCTACTTAGAAAAAATTATCTTGGGTCACAAATACTTCATTAAGGTTCTGATTTACTTATTTCAAAAGAGTGTTACTGTTCTGAAACTCTGGACAGATTGTAGTGACTTCACAAAACTCATGACCAAACCACTTTAAACATGAAATCTCCTTAAAAAAAATTTGAAGTGGTAGAACTTTGAGTTATAAACACTTTCCCGTTGGTTTCATTCCATTCCAACGGTTAGATGTTCGGTTAAAAATCCATGATCAAAAAGTGATTATGAACTCACTACTTGTTGGGTTAATTTTCTTTATTCCCATTAACTGTAGACAAATAAGCCATGGGATTAGACTTGTCTAAAGCTAATTCTCCTACCTTTTGATGGTCATTGGAGACTAAATATGCTCATGGTTGTAAGTTTCAAAGAAGTATGGAAGAACTTAATTATGACAAACTTCAAACCATGGAGATAGGTTTAAGTCCATTATGTTAAACATTCTAGTATCAACATTAGTCCCCCAATGAATCACAAGATTACAAGGAGATTAAGGGATTTCAAACCAAGAGATTCAAGTAAGACATTGAAGGTCTTATGAACCTTAGGAATGAATATAAAGAAAATAAGGAAAGAAAGCTAAAGAAACTCAATGCATGTTACATTTAAATTTGAACAAGGGATAATTATGCTAGAGTTTACCTCCAAAGTATCCTCAACTTGGTAATTTTGGAGGACTTCCAAAGACTAATCAAGCTCTTATACACTAATTCACACAACTCTTTCTTTAAACTAAACTCACTCCTAATTGTGATGATTAAGACAAGGAGAGCACTTATACAACTTATAAATTCAAAGAAAATCCTACCCCTTGCAAGTGAATATTCATCCTCTATTTATAGGCAATCTTAAAGGAGTGTTTCAGTCATTTCAGGACTAAAAACCCTAATTCAGTCGTCCTTTTTATAGTACAAAATGTGATGTATACCAGCTGTCATTTGCAAAAATGCGACATTCACTTGAGATGGAAGCGGCACTCAATAAATGTCGGATCTGCATTCAGTGAATGCCGACGCGGATTCACTGACTGCTGGAGCGAAATTCACTGAATGCCACAGACAACTCCAGGGACTGCCATTTTTTAGTAAAATTTCATTTTTCGCGGCACTTGTTTGAAATTCGCGGCATTCACAGAATGCCGTCCGGCAGTCCCGAGACTTCCACAACGGCAGCCTGTGACTGTCGCTGAAAGGCTTGACTGCCGTTCTGCTTATTCTTTTCCTACTCCTTCTTTTTTCTTCTTGTTTTGGATTGGTGAGTCTTTCGAAGAGCTTGAACCACCTTTGGAGGTCCTAGATAAGTTCGGACATGGTCATCATCGGATATGGTTAATTCGACGTTTGGTCAAAATCGGGGTGTCTACACTGTCCCACTTCACCCCTTATATGGTTGAGACTTCTCAAAAGAAGAACATGAAGTTTCACTAAGGTCTCAATCTGCACCTTTGACCTCTGACATTGGGATCAAACTTTTGAGGCTTTGGTCAGGTTGGTGGTAGGATTGGAAAGAGATGGCTACCAAGGCTTGAGATAAATGGTACACCGACCACCTCCGCTGAGGAATAGACCACGAGGAAGACCTTCGACTTGTTATCAAGGAAACAAGTGTCCATGGAACAGTGGCAACAAACTAGAACCCACCTTTCCCTAGGACAAGAATGCAGTACCTCCTGCACCATAAATACTAGCCACCGCTACTGGGAATAATGAGGACAAATGTTTCAAATGTGGGATCCCCGGGCTCATGGCTCACAACTGCACAGTCCCCAGGGACAATTATCGAATTAATCTTGACTGTTACAACTATGGCAAGAGGGGACAGATGAGTTGAGAATGCAATACACTGAGAGGAAACTATCATGGGCCTACTACTCAAGGTCAAGCTAGTAAGGCTTGACTCAATGCTATCATACTTGAGGCGGCTAGCTATGATGAAAGGAATAGCAAAACTTGGAAGGTACACTCTTATTATATGCTAGTCGAGTTAAAGTGTTTTTTGATACTGGCGCTACGAATTCATTTATTGCCTTTGAGATTGTATGATGATTGGGTTTAGTACCCTAAACACTTGAGGTAGCCCAAAATGCGGTATCACCTTTGGGAGTGATCGTGAAGCTAGAAAAGGTGTGCAAGGACTGCAGTTTGACATTGGAAGATAGGAACCTACTTGCGGACTTAATTATTCTGTCAATGAAGGAATTCGATGTGATCTTAGGATTTGACTGGCTTACTAAGTATTATGCAAAGTTAGATTGCGCTAGTAGGTCAATCGCATTTTCTATACCTGGAAGTACACTCTACAATTTTCAATGCAACCCCACTAGTGACACCTTTCTTATAATTCACTTAGCCACTATGGAAACCACAAACTCTAAATTGACAATCGCTCAGATTCCAAAAGTTCGAGACTATGAAGAAGTCTTTCAGAACATCTCTGGATTACTACCTAAGTGTGAGATCGATTTTTGTATTGAATTAGTTCCTGGAACGACACCAATATCCAAGGCCCCTTATCGTATGGCCTCAACAAAAATGTTGGAGCTGAAGAAGCAAGTACAAGAGTTAGAAGATCTTGGATTTATTAGACCAAGCACGTTACCTTATGGAGCCCCAGTTCTGTTTGTTAGAAAGAAGGATGGAAATCTTCGACTCTGTATCAACTACAGAGAGTTGATTAAGGCCACCGTCAAGAACAAGTACCCCCTCTTAGATCTATTTTGACTGTGATGTGCTCAATGATCTATGCTTGCTGTGCTTGTTTAGATTATTTACATGTAATGGTGCTTAAATTGAAGTGTGCTATCAAGTATCCGAATAGTCCATGCCTAGATTAGACGGATTATGCCACAACCCTAGTTTAGTGTGGGATAATTCGTGCTAACCGAAGATGGATTATGTTGGTGCTTGAACCATAGTTATTTTCTTGACGGAGGAATTGGGCTTGTAGCTACAATTCCCCATTATCATCCAACTTAATAAGCTAAAGTAATTCATAAATACCCTTATTATGAAGCTAGTGGTGGATTTGCAATCCTAGGTTAAGTTTAAATATCATTAAAAAACAACTATTTTAATTGCTTTCATAATTTAGATTTATTTTTATGTTCTTAGTTTAATTCAAATAAAAATCAAATCCGTTTTCTTAATTAGCTAAATTTAGGTTTTAATACTAAAGAGTTGTAGTTAATCAATCTCTGTGGGTTCGACCTTTACTTCCACACTACAAATCTTTAGAAAAGTAAAGTATACTTTTTATATCTTGATATTGACAACATCAATTTTTTGCGCCGTTGCCGGGGATTGCATTACTACCTTTAGTTTTAGACTCTTTGTTTAGTTAATTCGTAAATATTAGATTAGGTTTTCTTTTTCTTATTTTTCTTTTTATTTTGTGTTACTAACTTTTCTTTTTATTTTGTAGTTTCTCGAGTCGTCCAAATTCTAACGTTTCCGAGTGGATTAGCTAATCACATCAAAGGAGCTTACGCGGAAAAAAATAAAATAAAAGAATTCAAGTAAATTGCTTCTTTTGAAACTCGCTTTAAACCACTGTAAGTCAGGGCGCTGTGACGCAATATTTGCATTAGGTTAGGGTTAATTGCACTGCATTAGCTAGAAAACCCGGGGCGTTGGGCTTGACGCGGTCACTGCATTACAGGATAATTTGAATGCATCACAGTAGTTGAGTGCTTGTTATCTTAGTTGCGTGATTGCTATTTGTTCTTTTTTTATTATTTGAGTCAGTTTTTATTTTAGTTTAGTTTTCTTTTTAAGTTTATGTTTGGTACGCGTTCAAATAAACCTGAATTACATTTTATCGATCTTGAACTTGAACGTACTTTAAGAGTTAGTAAGTCCGCAACCCAAGCTTCTAGAGCTAGGTTGCAAGATGACGAATCAACGCTGATTCCGTCGTCGTTGTTTGAGGCCGAAATTTAAAGTACCCTTAAACGGTTAAGGAGAACTCGAACTTTGAAAATCGAACCGATTAAAATGGCTGACGGAAACAACGGAAACAATATGAATAATCTTAATATACCGCCACCTCCTCCACTTAAAGATTATTTTATTCCTACGACTTACACGCCACAAACATGTATTGATTTACCGGAGGCGATGGCATCTCACTTTGAGATAAAGTCATCTACCATCTCGCTACTTCCTTCTTTCCATGGCCGTCTAAATTAAGATCCATACCAACACTTAGGAGATTTTCAGGATATATGCTCTACTTTAAAAATTCAAAACTTAACTGATGATGAATTAAAATTGCAGCTCTTTTCATTCTCTTTAAAAGATAAAGCTAAATACTGGCTTCAATCACTTGAGCCAAACACAATTAGAACATGGGAAGCCTTACACACTGCATTTTTACAAAAGTTTTTCCCTATTATGCGTACGAATCAGATAAGGAAATCTATAACAAATTTTGTGATGCAAGATGGGGAAACGCTTTATGATACATGGGAAAAATTTAAAGAACTATTACGCTCGTGTCCACATCATCAGGTTCCTAAGTGGCAGTTGGTACAGGTTTTTTATGAGGGACTTATTCCCTCAGTCCGTAATACCGTCGACGTTGTTTGTGCGGGTAACTTCCTACACAAAAGTGCCGACGAGGCCTGGAAAATCTTTGAAATATTAAGCGAGTATTCGATGCATCAGGCTATGTCAGTACGTTCCGAGGGATATCATTCACAATCTAAGAGAGAGGTAAAGTTCGAGTCAAGTCATTCAATTGAAATAAAAGAACTATCTAAAAAACTTGACCGACTTTTAACAATGAACCAAACGACAGCCCCACCCGCTCATGAAATTTGTGCATTATGTTCTGATCCGTCACATTCTATCCTAGCATGTCCATCGGCGAGTCAATTTCAGGAATTCGTGGAGCAACACATTAATTCTATTCAACAATACCCACGAAATAATTATGATTCGACTACTAATAATCCGGACGCACCATGGAGAAACCATCCTAATTTCTCGTGGAAAAATAATAATAATAATAGTAATAATGAGATGAGCAATTTCCCTAACGCTTATTGACCTCAACAATGTCAATACCAACAACCTCGGCCTCCACCTCCACGTAATAATGCATTTGAGGAGAAGGTGTTGGCCTCACTTGAAAGTTTTGGTCCAGTGATCCAGTTAGTACATTCCCACACCCAGTCCATTGCAAAACTGGAGTCCCAAGTAGGACAAATAGTTAGCATGCTAACCGAGAGTAAGTTGCCAAGTCAACCTATTCCGAACCCTAAGGGACAATACGAGGTGGGTGGTACGAGTGAGCAAGTGAACGCTGTGTCAACTAGGACGACTACTCGAGAGGAAGAAGTTGTTGAGATTCCGAGGGATGAAAACGTTAACTCGAATAAAGAGAGGGGTGAGGACGTGAATCAAAGTAGAAAAGAAAAAGAACCAGTCCCAACTAACTATGTTCCAAAGTTACCTTATCCACCAAACGTTGAGGGACCGTCACATTTGTCTAAGAAAGGGTCAAAAATAGAAGATATACTCAAGGTATTTAAACAAGTTAAAATTAATATTCCATTCCTCGATGCTATTAAACAAATTCCTACTTACGCTAAATGTCTTAAAGACCTTTGCACTCAAAAACGTAAATTGCGTAGTCATACTCCTAAAAAGGTCTTTCTCACGAAAAAAGTAAGTTCTATTTTCCAACACGCTACTCCGAAATATAAAGATCCAGGTACGCCTACAATTTCATGTGTCATAGGTGACACTATCATCCATAGGGCTCTCCTTGACTTAGGAGCTAGTGTTAATCTCTTACCTTATCACGTTTATAAACAACTAGGTTTAGGTGAACTTAAACCTACGGCCGCTACTATTCAATTAGCGGATCGTTCCGTCAAAATACCTAGAGGAATCGTCGAGGACGTCTTAGTTAAAGTTGACAAATGCTATTATCCTGTTGATTTCGTGGTCCTTGATACTGAACCCGTACTAGATGCTAGGAAGCACACTCCTGTCATTCTAGGTCGTCCATTCTTAGCCAGGCTAATGCGCGTGTCAATTGTCGAACGGGTGTAATGAAAGTGTCGTTCGGGAACATGAACCTCAAACTAAACGTTTTTAACGATATTGATCAACCTCCCAATGACGATGATTACCAATATATGGAAGGTAGTGAGGTTAGAAGAACTGTTGAACGTAATAAAGGAATAAACATGGGTGAGGAAAATAATATGGTTAGTGATGAGCGGATGAATTTGAATAATCAAGACCTCAAAGATGAATTTACTCGGAAGGTAAGAAATAGATTTGAACATAATAAAGATGAACCGTCGAATGAATTAATTCAAAGCGACATTCTTTCAACTTACCACCGGGCTCTTCCTGATATCCTTAGGGGTACACAGTCCGATTTACGGCCTCCTTGAATCTTGAGTTAGAACGGTCTAGCTGAAGACGTAAAAATTAGCGCTTCTTGAGAGGCAACCCAAGCTTTATTTCTTCCGTTTCTCTTGTTTTTGGGTCTTTTTGAGTCAGTTGTGGTCTTTCTGAACAAGTTTAGGGGTCGGAGTAAATTTATTTTTGGCTTATATAAAAAGAAAATAAAATAAAATAATAATAAAAAGTATAGAAAAAGAGGAAAAATAGCATCTCGCGCGCGCAGCCCGCTCGCGCGAGCCTGCTCCTTCGAGAAAATTTTTAACACTTGTATGATATATAGCCTCAGTATCACCTCGCGCCACAATTCGCGTGCGTGAGGGGTTCGCTCGAGCGGTCCGCTAGCGCGATCTGAGGACTTAGAAATTTTTCTTTTATAAAACGTAAAACATGCTTCTGCTTAAACTCGCGGAAGGATTCGCGCGCGCGAGGCTCGCTCGCGCGAGGTAGGGTTTTCTGGTTTTTCTCCTTTGTTCTCTTCCCTCCTCTCTCCATACCTGGTCAGTGATTTTTTTTTACTTTCTATTTGTTCTTTTAGCCCTGTTTAGGTTCGTCTGTCTTTGTTTTTATAAGCTCTGTTTGTTTCTTTTATTTTTGTTAAGTCTCTTGATTATAGTTTAGATTCTATTATTCTATTTATTACAAAAATAAAAATAAAAAAAAAATTCTAAATATTTATATATATATATTAGCTGTTATTGTTATTATTCTGTTCTTTTATTCCCTATTGTTAAGTATTAACAGGTAACATTGAACTTTATTGCCATATGCCTTTGTATTCACCTATTCTATGCTTGTCAAGATCGAGGTAATATTGTTCCTTTTTTACGTACTCTCCTTTCTTTCCTTTTGTTGTTTCATTGGGGACAATGAAAGGTTTAGGTTTGGGGGTATGCACACACATGCACATTTTTATTATTACACTAAATTTTTAAATAAAAAAATTGATTCTTGTGCTTAAATAAACGATGATTACAGACATTTTTGCAATATAAATTCGATACTTCTTGTTAGGTAACTATGATTGTTATAGAATGATAAACAAGAGAAGATGTGATTAAACATTTGCTGAAGTCATGATGTAACGTTTTAGGTCATGTATCGTTCGAATCATAGTTTTCTATCTTAGATTTGCACATAAACCTATGCACTGCACGTAGTCGCTTGAATACATGTCTGATGTGAATTATAATATGATTCGAATTTCTAGATAACACAAGGTGGAGACTAAACCCGGTGAGCTTTTGAGCCTATCTTTTCTTTTTAGAGGATTATAAATACATTTTGTGTTTATCGAATTTCATTTGGAAGAGCGCATCTACTTGTTGTTTAGTCTCATTATTCTTGTTCTGGTTGATAGTCAAGTTAAAATATTTGTTACCATACTAAATAATCTTCTGTCGTAAATATTGAAGAACCATATAACTATAGGACATGATTTTAGGCCTTATTTGTTTATTACCGACCGATAAATGATAAAATTTCCTTAGTTCGCCCTTTGAGCCGTTAAAATGTCTTTTTCTTTAACTACCATTATCCTGTTTTTGCTCCGACTTGACAAACTTGGAGTTCACCACTGAGAGATTTGTCAACTTTTAGTGGTGTTAAGGCGATGTGTGATTGAGAAGAAAAAGAAGATAAGATGATGTTTGGGGTGGTTGCCTTGGTATTCAAGGAATGGTTGTTTCAAAAGCAATGAAAATAAAGGGAAAAGAATAAAAAAAATGAAAAAAGAAGGTTGAAAAAAAAAAAGAGGAAAGAAATCAAAAAAGAGAATATGAAAAGAAGGGAATGAAAAGATGAAGTTGGTAGAAGAGAGAATGAAAGAAATCGAACATGCCTTACAATGCCATTCTAAAACTACCTAATGAATCCTTTCTATCCTTTTTCACTGCCTAAGCCACATTACAACCTTTGAAAAGTCCTATTTAATCCTAGGAAACATGGTTCAGATATAAGAACGATGGGAGGGGGATTAAAACATGGTAATGATTATTTTTTCTTCATTATTGGCATCCTATCCATGAGACTACCGTTCTTTCGTGTCATGCGTCCTTTACGAGTCATATGTGAGCATTTCTCGTTTTGAAAACATATTTCCTTTACTAACATATTTTAGAAAAATTACACATGTTTCTGAGTGTTTCATTTTAGAGTGTAATTGACATTGTGAGATTCGTAGTCGAAGCATAGTTAGATGGTCATCTGAGTTATATTCCAAGTTCATGACATGAGCATGTTCATTTGACTTCCACATCACACACGTGCAATTTTATGAGAAACTCTATGGATTTATACGATGCATGTGCTTATGATTGTTTTTTATGATGTAGGTAGACGTGTGATTCCGTTTCTTCTTGTTCGTTATTCTGTTTCAAATCTTCGTTCTATGATAAGGAGTATTGATTGTTTTGTTTTTTGTTTGAATAAAACTGTTTAAATTTTAAGTTAATAAAGATGGTTGTGGGTGACTTGTTGACGAGAACCCTCACGAGACTTTACTCATCCGACTAGGGACACCTAGGGGTTTAAAAGGCTTGTTGCATATGCTAAATGCACTCGCGATCCATGCGAAAATGGAGCAGTATGTTATTAGTAGTTTAGTTTTTATTTTTAGTTTTGCTCGAGGACTAGCAAAATGTAGGTTTGGGGGTGTGATCGGGAGAGAACAGAGCCTGTTTATACGCCTTAATTCACGTTTGTTAGTACTTTTTTAATCCTATTTTTTTATATTTTTACTTGATTTTCTATTTTCTGACAGGATTTGGAAGAAATCAAGTATACCAAGCTAAACAGGGTGAAAAAGCAAGCAGAAAGAAGCTGAAAAAAGTCAATCGCGCGAGCGGCCCGCTCGCGCGGAAGTCCAGATATCGCTCGCGCGATCTGCTCGCGCGAGGTCCCCATATCGCGCTCGCCCGGCCCGCGTGCGCGACATGTGTAAAAATGGAACTTGCGTATTTCAGTATACTGATGATTCCTACATGAACAAAACTGCCTAATTACGTCTGGAAAGCTAAATACAGCAGTTTTAGTGCGTTTCGGGTTAGGAAAGCTTTCAAAAACTTGTTGTAAATCTATATATACCCTATTTTACTTCAATTCAAGGGTTGGACAATAATATACACACAATATACAACCATACTTTCAGCCATTGAAGAGGGAAAAGCAAGGAGAAGAAGAAGAAGACCAAGGATTCCCATGGCCTCCTCCATCAACCTCTTGCCATCTACCGCTTCTATGGACAACTAAACTCTAGATCTAGGGTTTCAATGAAACCCTAGCCAAGTAATAGGGTTTTATTTATGTTTTTATTTTAGTTTTATTATGTATGGATGATGATTACATGTTCCGAGGATTTTTATAAATAAATTGTGCTTCTAATTAATTAAATCATCACTTTCAAAGTTTATTCTTGTCTTAGATCTATTTTGACTGTGATGTGCTCAGTGATCTATGCTTGCTGTGCTTGTTTAGATTATTTACATGTAATGGTGCTTAAATTGAAGTGTGCTATCAAGTATCCGAATATTCCATGCCTAGATTAGACGGATTATGCCACAACCCTAGTTTAGTATGGAATAATTCGTGCTAACCGAAGATGGATTATGTTGGTGCTTGAACCATAATTATTTTCTTGACGGAGGAATTGGGCTTGTAGCTACAATTCCCCATTATCATCCAACTTAATAAGCTAAAGTAATTCATAAATACCCTTATTATGAAGGTAGTGGTAGATTTGCAATCCTAGGTTCACTTTAAATATCATTAAAAAGAACTAGTTTAATTGCTTTCATAATTTAGATTTATTTTTATGTTCTTAGTTTAATTCAAATTAAAATCAAATCCATTTTCTTAATTAGCTAAATTTAGGTTTTAAAACTAAAGAGCTGTAGTTAATCAATCTCTGTGGGTTCGACCTTTACTTCCACACTACAAATCTTTAGTAAAGTAAAGTATACTTTTTATATCTTGATATTGACAAAATCAGTTCCCCAAATCAGCCCCTAAAAAGCTATATACGGCCTCTTTTAAGATTCTAAAAGCAGTAGAATCAACTTTGTCAAATAAGAGATTCAAATTGGCTTATGCATTGAGTAATAATTTTTATTTTTAACCTTGTTATATACCTAATTGATGTGTATACAAGACACATGATATATGAATCATGTCCCTTAAAATAATCAGTCTCTTGAGTGGGCCTTTAATTGATTTTAGGGGGATGGCCTCAAATTTGGACAAAATGAAGTAAGTAGTTTTGATGTTTCTTTACGACTGTAGGGTTCTTCATTAATTCATAGTGATATTTTAGTCTCATCATCTATTTTTTGTCAAGTGTTAGTTCTATATACGAGCCGAGTTGAGCCGAGCCTGCTCGCGAGCCTGTAATTAGGTTTCGTGAATAGCTTTGCTCGACAATCTATTAGGATCTTGACTAGATTGAAAACTAATGCACGCATGTTTGATAGGGATTCATAAAGTCCGAGATTAAGGAAACTATGAAATTCTTATTTCAAGATAGTAATAGTACTTAACTTCTTATTCTAGTTCTTAAAAATGTAGGATATGTACATGTCTAGGATATTTTGACTAACTTAATAAAATTCTTGTTTGTTTCAATTCAACTTTCTTGCTAAAAAGTTCAGAATGGGTAAAGAAAAGGTTAATATCAATATTGCGGTCATTGATCGAAGTCAACCACCACTGGTCATCTTATCTTCAAGCTTGGTGGTCATTGGACATGTCAACTTTGTAAAATTTTCCATTTATTTGTTTGTTATTTTAGTTTAGTTTGAGTTTGGATGGATGAACTCTTTAAATTTTAGACATGGTTTGTTAGTTTTGGTTTGGATGGAAAGACATTTTGGATTTTATTTGTTATGTTTATTATGGATTATTTTGTCGTGTTTATTATAGATTGAGCTTGTTTAATGTTACTTTTAAATTAATTATTCTTGTAAATTTGTCACGCCCCGGAGTAAGCCAAAAATAGGGAAAATAAAAATTTTCCTTTATGGGTCCGTAGACACGTGACTAGTTTGTTAACCGTTCTGTCCTTCTAACTCCGCACCGTGCAATCATAATGGAAAAGCTAGAGCTTAGACATGATCTAAACTTATCAGAGTATAAAATACAGCAACGGAAATTAAACATGGGTTACAATAACTTCAATCTTAATACAAGAGGCCATACTAAACAATTTACATAATCTTAAAACTTGAAAAATTGTCTATCAGGTCCTGGGCAAGGCTTGATTCTCCTTGGCTCCACAGCACTGCATCCTGAACTCTTCTATCTATCTCCAAACCTGCAACACTCTGAGCATAGGAATGCCCAGGGCGTAACATGCCGTCAGCCTTGGAACAAGCCTGAGTGAGAGTCTCAACCGCACATAATCAATAAATACAAAACATCTCTCGACTCGCGTCATAGTTTAATACTTTAAGGTATGGTTAATCTCTTATTAAAAGATGCATTCTCACCACGGGCATAGCAGAGGTCTCAACAAAACAGGTAAACAGATAATCATAACATCATAGAATACATTCTCCTTATTATAAACTCGTGCGTGCAAATGCATGGCCAATAAGACTCACTCCCAACTCTTTTTAAAGGCACTTGCTTTTTAAAACAGTTACTTTTCAAAACCATTCTATTTTAAAACCAAAACTTTCCAAAAACAAATCATTTTGAACTAAATCATTTTTACTCATCAACTCAATCTCATCATTCACTTTTTCTTTCTCATCCACTTGATAACAAGCGGTATATCAAGGATGACAACATGCTATCACAACCAATTCATACTCATTCCCTTGATAGGCCACCGGTCGTCTACACGGCTGAGAAGTATATTAGAGCACTAGCCGGATGTCTTCAACGATACATGGGACGTCTTCAACCACGTATGTGCATCACCGGACGTCTTCAACGGCGAGAGGCGCGCTAGGAACCCTAACCGTTCATGTCCACCCGGCTCGTCAGCCGTTGATCCATCGGATCCAGAAATCACATCTCTTTCACATTCACATATCTCATCTCATTCACATTCTCATCACATCTCTCTTTCTCACACATCGCATACTGACACATGTCATGAAATGCACGTGTGTCCATTATCAATACTCACATGCAAATCTACTTTTATTCCTCTTTATTATTAATATGGCATGCGTTATCTATTTCAGTCAACAACATCGTAAAACATGCATTTAACAGTTAACAGCAGAAACGTAACATATAGAGAATGGATCACATAACATGGATTTGATACCGATAACCATATAGATAAAACCCTTGACATGCTCACGTATGCGATAGCACTGCCATAACATGCTTTGCATAGTCTTACAATTATTGGAAATACACGTGACATCATAAATCAAAATATCACTTATACAAAATATCATACAGGTAGCTTTTAAACATCTTCTATTAATCTTATTAGGATTAGAGTGAGGTTAGGAAACTCACCTCGAGTCACCGATCCTCGGAACGTAGATAACCGTCAATTTCTACAACAACAAACGGAATAAACAGTAATAATGTATGAGCACAACTATAGGGCAAAATGGTAATTTTACCAAATGAGGTCATAAACCTCAAGGTAGTGATCTACGTGTCATTCTAAGTCCAACGCCATTGACTAGACTCAAATCGGAGTCCGTCGCGTTTTACGAGGTAATATGCAGGGCTTACTACACTAATGTGGGCCCTAAAAGACAGGCTGTATTTTTGACCGAGTTGAAATGTCACCAAACTTTAATGGAACGTTCTAGACATTATTCTAAGACTCTGGGAACTGACCGCGTAATTTTTGGTGTCTTAGATTATTTATTATGAATTTTTGAAGATAATATATACCAGAAATTACCTGAAACGGGATTTAAATACATGAGTATAATTATACAAAGGAATTAGTACTTATAAATATTTTTATTAAATACTAGATATTAAAATACACCACCAGTATTTATCTCATAATTTTCGGAGCTCGTTTGGTATTTTTAATAATTAATATACTCATAAAATATCTCCTTATTAATTATTAAAAATATTAGACTATAATATTATAGCTTTATAACATACATTATGTAATAAAATAGTCCCAGTGTCATTATCCTAATTTTTTAGAATTTATAAATACATATAGGTATTTATTACCTATTTAAAACTATTTAATACTGATATTTATTATTATTATTAACCATATAGATAATGGATATATATAATATATAGAATATATTAATGATATATAGAATATTAAAATTAATATTTTATAATATAAAACCTTAATGGTATTAATTATAAATTATTTATAATTATTAAAACCAATTAAAACCTTTTAAACTAATTAATACTGATAATAAGAATAATAATAATAATAATAATAATATTAATCATCTTCAGACCCAACGGGTCAAACCCGAATCGACCCGACCTAAACGGATCACCCGATTACACACACAGAGGCGCCCAATCAACAGACCCATCGGGTCAACCCTGACCCGACCCAACCTAAACAAACTACCCAATTAAACACTCAAAAGAAACCCACCCTAAAACCCATTCGGGTTGGACCTACACCCGAACCGGAACCCAACTACACACACAATTTAAACCTACCCATTAACCCAAACCTGAACCCGGACTTGACCCAACCACAGACACAAACTAACCCAACCCGATAACCCACGACCCTAACCACTCACACTCACAACCTAATCCTATCCGCTAACCCAAACCCTAACCGTACCCTAACCCATTACCAGACACAACTAGACCCGCCCTTCCTAACCAAACCCGATCCGAACATCAGCCCGATGTCAAAACGACGTCGCTGCACTTAAAGGACCGACGGGTCCTCTTTACCTGATCCGTACCCGCTATCCTACCCATTAATACTCACATCTAAACCCTACCCAAGTTCGACCCGGACCCGAGTGTTATAACCCGAATACTCAAACGGGTCTTCTTCTTCTCCGGAGAGCTGCTCGCCGCCGGTGACCCGCAATGTTGCCGAAAAACTTCTAACGCCTATAACTCTCTCTCCTCTCCATAGAAATGCGTGAAACCAACGGGGAAATGACCGGAATCTCTTCCTCTACAACATAGTAGGAGCTGGGGGAATGGTTTATTCGTTTGGGTCTCCTACCAGGCCATTATTCTTTCGGTCATTTCAAAGAATAATGGCCTGCATGGCCATTCAAACTTGGTCCTAACAAAAAGCTGCTTCAATGGGGTCTATCTAAGGTCACTAGGGTCTGTTTGGTGTAGGAAAAAGGGGTTTTGGTTGATGTTTAAAATTTGAGCTTCAAGGGAAGCTTTAATGGTTACCGGAGGTTCACAGTGAGCCTTAGGCTCTGTTTGGCTTGCATGCAAGGGTCCTGGGGTCTCCTAATGGACATGCAGGGGCTCAAAATGAAAGAGGGGGGTTGGTTTTACCTCAGGGGGCTTCAAACTCCCTCAATCTCTTCAAATCTTCTTTACTCTCTCCCTCTCTCTCCCTCTTGCTGCATTCCTCTTCTCCAGTCTCTTCTTCTTCCTCTTGTGATCACAGAGTATGTGTGTGTTGAGAAGGTAAGGCAGAGAATGTGGATAAGGGTGGGGTGTGTGTATAGACCGAGGGTGAGGGGGGTGGGGGGAGAGGTGTTCTCTCAAGCGCTCTCTCTCGGTCTCTCTCTCTCTATACAATCTGTATAGAACAGATTGTGTGGGGAGGGAGGGGTGATTACAGATTTGAGGGTGTAATGGTGTTGAGGAGGGGTGTGCTTATATAGAGGAAATGGTGGGGAGGTTTGGTTGTGTGCAATGTGTGCACAAGGTGCACATGTATGTGTATGTGTCCAAGGGTAGATAAGTGTGGGGTCCACATGACCGTCAAGGGGGTGTGGGTCCCACTCATGGGTAGATACACTACTGTCTATAAGTGAGACTGAAGATGTAAACCTGTACCAGGATGTGCGGGTCCAAATGCAGGTCTACCTAAGGTTCTAATATAGAAATTATATATATATGCTGGGTTTACGACCATTCTAATAGGCACTTCGAATCAACGTAGTCGTCGTCAAGACGATTACTAAGGATCCTAATAAGGACTCCTAATTATGGTCATCCTAATGGACCTTCTGTAACCGTACTCCAGGTGATGTCATCATTTCTAAATTCCTACATGGAATTTCTGGGGGGGATTTCTGGGTGCTACAAAATTTGATGTGATTGTAATGTTATTGGAGTTCATTCGATGTGGTTGTGTTTATTAGGTGCAAATAAAAACTGGGAGAGATGTGACTGTGTTTAGATTACTAATAGATTTTTGCCGTTAGAAACGATATTTCTAACATATTATAACCGTTAGTATTATTTGTTTCTAATTGATATTTACCGTTAGTAATTCTTCGTTGTTAGTGGATGTTTTCCGTTAGTATTTTTATGAAAGTGTTACAAAATTACTAGATGGCCAACATTTTTTAATCCGTTAGAAATGTTATTCCTAATGGCAATTTACCGTTAGTAAATTTAACGAAAGTGTTACAAAATTGTTGGATTACTAACCACATTTTACTGTTAGTAAGAATATTCCTAACAGTAATTTACCGTTAGTAAATATATTTTTCTAACGGTAATTTAACGTTAGAAAATGCGTTAGAAATATTCCTCACACTTTACTTCTAATGGTAAATTACCATTATAAATAATTTTCCTAACGGTAAATTACCGTTAGGAAAGTGGCCTTTTGGTGTAGTGACAATAATTTGAAATTAAAGTAAATAATTTTTAAAACATTCAAAACTATGAAAAGAACAGCTGGACAGAGAATCAATCTCGATCGATCGAACCCTATTCAATCAATTGAACAAACCAAAGTTCGATCGATCGAAACTTGTTCGATCGCTTGAGAACAGAAGATGTTCGATCGAGACTACTTCGATTGATCGAATCCATCTTGCATCCAATGCAATCACAGATTTGTATACTGCTGCGATAACACTGCAGAAACATATCTGTGATGATACAATTTTGAAAATAATTCTAAAATCAATATGCAAATCAAAATAGTGTTCCAAAAACGCATCTATAGATCCAAACAAGCGTGGCTCTGATACCAATTGATGGAAAAAAACTGGTTTAAATTGAAAGTTTAAATGCGCAGCGGAAAAGTCAAGTTATGAAACTTTATTGGCATGCCTGGGTCTACTACCCGTCATTCTATAGATGTGTACTAACTAGTGAAGGGACAAGTATTATACCTTTCTGTCTTGAACCCAATTCTGAAATCTTCAACTTCCAGCAGCCTCCACTAGATGGCCTTCACTCTTATGACTCCTATGGATGCTTGCAGGAAGGACTAGGGTTGGTGGAAACCCTAATGGAGAGGATTGGGATGGTTTAGGGAAACCTTAACAGTTTCTGCAGCTTCTATGTATAAAAACGATGATTAAAAACATTCAGTATGCAGCTGCCCTATTTATAGATTCCCAGAACCGACCTAACCTTCGAGCGATCGAAGTGTATTCGATCGATCGAACCTTCGATCAATCGAACAACCCTCGAGTGATCGAACCTGCCTAGACTTCAATCGATCGAAACTCCTTCAATCGATCGAACCTGCCTTGACATGATCCTCATGTGCCCTTCCAAGCTTCCTAGTGGAGCTAAGAGTGGGACCTCCTAGGCTCTCTATTGTTGGCTCAGACCAGTTTGTTAATCACCGTGACCAAACTCTTTGATCAGCAAACTAACTAACTGGTCAGTTAACGTTTACTCCACTATAAAACGATAACTGAACTCAAACACAAAAGAACATATCTGAAGCGATAACTAGACTTGTATGTTGTACTAATGTCCCTCTACCTTCAGCATTCGTAATCATATTCAGGTAGTCGGATAACTGTTACTGTCAACTTGAATCATGATTACTTCTTGTATTCCTTGAGTCCCATTCACCTCTCATGATTACCAAACATGTTGATAACTCTTATCAACAAGACTGCAGTACTCAGTAATCGACTTGGTGACATTCTCAAGGGAATGCTACTCTGAAACAGAGGGTAGATTTTGTCTTGACAATATATGTTCACAACCCTATGAACATGACATACCCAAGATACCTAGGTGTTGATCTTCTGTAGACCTCACTGATTGGTAAGTCAAAGCAGCCATATCCACAGTCTGTGTTCATAATCATCGTAAGATTGAGAACACGTACCTTATACAAGTTATGAGTTCCTATTGACTATTTGACAGCATTAAGTGTCAATAGGAAAGCTCAGGTCCGTCAATGCACTATAAGCACTAGCATATTAACTAAGAGTGACACTCTAGTGATTGAGATTAATCACTCCATCCAATGGTAGTTAATTATGCTATAGTGTATACCTGATGAGATATCTAGTCTCATCATCCACTGTGACAAGCTTTAAGTATCAAAGGATGGTAATTCATATCTCACTTGTATGTATCTCATACACACACGAATTACCTACTATGATACTTAAGGATTGAAAATCATCTCATGAAATAAACATACATAATGAAATGTAAAACTGATATCCATATATTAAAGTGCTAATGTCATACATAAAGTAATTGTTTGAGGGCATAAACCCAACAATAACATATCCAAGAAATTTGACTTCCTGTACCCAAAATTCACACTTGCTAAACTTTGCATAAAACTGGTTATCTCGGAGTGTTTGCAAAGCAATCAGTAGATTTTCCTTATGCTCTTCCTCCATCTTGGAATAAATCAAGATGTCATCGATTAATACTATAATGAATTAATCCAGATAAGGTCTGAATACTCTATTCATTAAGTCCATGAATACTGCTGGGGCATTAGTCAATCCAAAAGCCATAACTAGAAACTCATAATGCCCATGTCTCGTCCTATAATCAGTTTTTGACACATCCTCTTGTTGAACTAATAACTTATGCTATCCTGATCGTAGATTAATTTTTGAAAAGATCCTTGATCCTTGCAATTGATCAAATAGATCTTCTATCCGTGGAAGTAGATATATATTCTTGATCGTAACCTTATTCAACTCTCTATAGTCGATAGAGAGTCAAAGTGTCCCATCTGTCTTCTTTATAAATAATACCGGTGCTTCCCAAGGTGACATACTTGGGTAAGCAAATCCTAAATCCTCAACTTCTTGAACTTGCTTCCTCAATTTTGACATCTCAGTTAGCGTCATCCGGTGCGGAGTCTTGGAAATTACCAGTGTTCCATATTCTAGTTCCACTCAAAAGTTTATCTCTCTCTTTGGTAGAAGTCTTGAGATATCCTAAAATACATCCTTAAAATCTTGCACTATAGTGATCTGGTCTACAGTAGGTCCCGTACTCGTACTCCCAATTGCAGCCAAATAGCTTGTAATCGTATGACACTAAAATTAGATCATAGGACATCCTGGTATTGGAATCACAATAGTCCTACTTGGGTAATCCAAGTTGGCACCGTACTTGGTAAGCCAATCCATTCCTAAGATAATGTCAAACTCTAAAACTGACGGAACTACCAAGTCTGCCAGAAGATTCCTATCTTCCAGGGTCAAGGGACAGTCCTTGCATACTTTACCCAACTTAACAGTCACTCTGAATGGTGACACAACATTAAGTGTTGGCTCAAGTCCCTAGGGTTCTAATCCTAACTAGAGCGCAATCTTAACTGTAATAAACGAACATGCAACATCAGTGTCAAATAAAGCTTTAACTTGACTATTAAAGAGTACAAGCGTACCTTCTAGGTTCTACTGTTCCTCGACATTAAAGCCTGCTTCTTTGGGAATGATGGCATTCACCCGAACTTGATTTAGAGGCCCTTAAATTTCTTGAACTGATCCTCCACGAGGGGTGGCCAGGATTGTTGCAATTACAGTAGGTGGCATCTATCCAGTTGTAGATTTTGGGGACTATACAAAACTTAGCGATATGTCCAGATACTCCACAATTAAAACATCCCCCATTACTTGATTATGGGGCAAAAAGTCATGCTTGTGGTAGTGATCCCCATTGATGGTACTATTGAGGTCAAGGATAACTCAGCTGAGGCTTCCTAGCTCCATCCCAAGTGCGATTATTTCCTTGAAAATTACCCAGAGGTCTTTAACCATGGGTATTTGTAATAACCTGTATTTTGGTATTTTAATAAGACCCGGTATTTCATTTCTATATTCGTATAAACTTTCTCTTCCTTTTGGTGAATTTTGATACCAATCGATTGACATATTCCCAATCGATTGACACTTTTTGATACCAATCGATTGATAAGTTATCCCAATCGATTTACAATCAACCGACTAAAAGTGATGACGTGTCAAACTTTCCAATCGATTGCCATACATCTCAATCGATTGACATTGTTTCCAATCGATTGACTACAAATATCTGTTGCCAATCTATTGACTGGTGTCTCAATCGATTGACATAACCTGAGAAATGTTTTCTTCTTTCCTTCAGCTTTAAACGCGTGGCACTCCCATACCCCTATATATACTCGTCCATTTGTGGCCTTGGGTCACTTTGGCAGCTTGAGAGAGAGAGATATATACCTCTTGTGAGATATATACACATATATATATATATATCTCTATATCTACACCTATATATACACCCTCACACACACTGCCGTGGCAGCTGGGAGGAAGGAGAAGAAGCAGAAAGAAGAAGGAAGAAGAATAGAGGAGACAGAGAGGGTAGGCAGAGACAGATAGGAAGAAGAAGAGAAGAGGCTTGGGAGTTTCAAACTTAAACACCACCCAAACGCACCCTAGGTGAGTTCTAACTCACTTGGTCCCTTTATGTGATGTTTATGCAAGTTATTATGATGTTTAGATAGGTTACATGCATGTTGTGTACGTTTATATATGCTGTTTTTACAATCTGCTGGAGAAGACGTAGTTCCAATCGATTGACATGATCTCAATCGATTGACATCAGTTGCATCCCAATCGATTGAATAGGATTTCAATCGATTGACATTGTTCCAATCGATTGACATATTTCTCAATCGATTGACATAACTTTTGTTCCAATCGATTGAACCTCTGTTCCAATCGATTGACATGATCAGTACATGGTTTCCTTTGCCTATTTATTATATAAGAGGTTTGGTTGTTCAACTCGGAATTTCCATTATGCGACTATGGGGTAGACAGGAGAAATGTGACACCAAAGATTTATGGATAATGAATAAAAAGTAATATGAAGACGTGGGTTGACATGTTGTTCCTGATATGAGTTCGATATCCGTTTCTTTTAATCAGAGTAGTCAGGCCACATTGGGAATTGTCATGTGTCGATGTTAGAATGGAACGTAAGTAGGTTTGGTAAGTTCTGGGAATGGTACGTGGATGGACGATTGGTCATGATATGCTCTTAAAAACGGTGAACCGGACCATGGTTCTTAAAAGCGGTGAGCTGGACCAAGAAGTCTTAAGATAGACTGGATGATCTATGATATGCTCTTAAAAGCGGTGAACCGGACCATGGTTCTTAAAAGTGGTGAGCTGGGATCACTAATAGATGACGTTAAGTCGTGGCAACAGATTGATATGCCTTGTTCGAAACGTTATATCCCTGAAATGCGGTGAACAGGACCATTGTTCTTAAAAGCTGGGGACAGACTGACGTGGAGTCCATGATATGCGGTGAACAGGACCATTGTTCTTAAAAGCGATGGACAGAATAAGGGTGTATCACTAGAGTTAAACGATTGAGTCTGTTCATGTCATCTGAATACATTGAGTTCGGTATTTGAGTAACAAGACGATAAGGGTCGGTTTACAAGAATGAATAGAGGAACAAGATAATGTTATTTTATAATAAGATGTTAACTCGTGTTTTCATAAGCTTGAGTTTATTTCAGATAACTGGTACTTCGTTAGTTTATGCTCACTCAGCTCTCAGTAAGCTGACGGCCTTTTATTGCCTGGACATTCCCCGTCCAGAATATCCTGCCCCTTATTCTGCAGGTAAGGACCAGTACACTGATGACTATTATCCAGAGGAGGGCCCCACCGATGACAGTTACGCCAGGAAGGATTATCCTTATGCCAGTTGAAGACTGAAGATGTTATAATTAGATTTGATTTCAGTTGTTCTGTTAAATCTTTTGTTAACGGGTACTTGGGCATTTGTTGTCTTCAGACCTGTTGTGATCTTGTGGACCATACTCTGATATTTTGTAATAGTTAACACTGTGTGTTACATCTCTGTTTATGGATAATGAATAAAAAGTAGTATGAAGACGTGGGTTGACATGTTGTTCCTGATATGAGTTCGATATCCGTTTCTTTTAATCAGAGTAGTCAGGCCACATTGGGAATTGTCATGTGTCGATGTTAGAATGGAACGTAAGTAGGTTTGGTAAGTTCTGGGAATGGTACGTGGATGGACGATTGGTCATGATATGCTCTTAAAAGCGGTGAACCGGACCATGGTTCTTAAAAGCGGTGAGCTGGACCAAGAAGTCTTAAGATAGACTGGATGATCTATGATATGCTCTTAAAAGCGGTGAACCGGACCATGGTTCTTAAAAGCGGTGAGCTGGGATCACTAATAGATGACGTTAAGTCGTGGCAATAGATTGATATGCCTTGTTCGAAACGTTATATCCCTGAAATGCGGTGAACAGGACCATTGTTCTTAAAAGCTGGGGACAGACTGACGTGGAGTCCATGACATGCGGTGAACAGGACCATTGTTCTTAAAAGCGATGGACAAAATAAGGGTGTATCCCTAGAGTTAAACGATTGAGTCTGTTCATGTCATCTGAATACGTTGAGTTCGGTATTTGAGTAACAAGACGATAAGGGTCGGTTTACAAGAATGAATAGAGGAACAAGATAATGTTATTTTATAATAAGATGTTAACTCGTGTTTTCATAAGCTTGTGTTTATTTCAGATAACTGGTACTTCGTTAGTTTATGCTCACTCAGCTCTCAGTAAGCTGACGGCCTTTTATTGCCTGGACATTCCCCGTCCAGAATATCCTGCCCCTTATTCTGCAGGTAAGGACCAGTACACTGATGACTATTATCCAGAGGAGGGCCCCACCGATGACAGTTACGCCAGGAAGGATTATCCTTATGCCAGTTGAAGACTGAAGATGTTATAATTAGATTTAATTTCAGTTGTTCTGTTAAATCTTTTGTTAACGGGTACTTGGGCATTTGTTGTCTTCAGACCTGTTGTGATCCTGTGGACCATACTCTGATATTTTGTAATAGTTAGCACTGTGTGCTATTTTCAGTTGATTACTGTTGCTTTTCTTTTGGACTAGTACTGCGTGGTGTGGATTATTAGTGACTTTCACCTGTCATTCCTTATGGACCCATAAAGGAAATTTATTTTTCTCTATTTATGTCGTTCCGGGGCGTGACAGGGTTTTTGGTATCAGAGCCTGCGTTTGGTACTCTAGGTTGTGATACTTTTGTTCACTAAGTATTTCCACACCATCTGGTCCTAGTATGTTAAGATTCTTTGAGATGAGATATGAGTGTAAGATAAGTTCGTCTTCCTGACGATAGATAGTTTCCTTTGCAGGATAGCATGGATCCGGAGTTTCACCTGTTTGTTACCGATACTTATGGAGGACATATTAACCATGGAGATACCGTGGAGCCAGCTGACCCAGATTTTTATCATGAGCGTGTGTGCCAGATAGCTAGTCAACATTTAGAGGAGGACATGTGGAGAGCACTTTATGTGACCAGGAGTACTCACCCGACCCAGATGCGCATGGATGCTTACCACTTAGCGAGAGTTGGTAGAGACATTTGCCAGGAGATGTTGCGACTAGTTTTGAGTGAACCAGAGATGGATGAGATTGAGTTGAAAGCCATTATAGCCGGTCCACCAGAGCCCGTAGTTGCACGAGCAGCAGCTCCAGCAGCCCCACCATCACCAGTGCCCGACATGCCCGTCCCAGAGCCAGAGCCTGAGCCGATTGAGGATGAGGAGGATCTAGAGCCTGAGAATGAGCATCCCGATGAGGACATGGATGGAGATGGAGAGGAGGATCCGATAGATGACGAGGACCCAGTAGAGGATGAGCATGCAGATGATGATGAACCTGAGGATGACCCCGAGGAGCCAGAGTTTGAGCCAGAGGATCCAGTACCAGACCCAGAGGCTATTGAGGCAGACGTAGTAGTAGATGAGGAGGATGACCCCGAGGAGATAGTTGTGCCAGAGATACCCGTTGTGCTTCAGATACCAGCTGGACCTATTATGCATATGGCAGCCATGGCCGATATGGCAGTAGGATGGATAGCTCAGATGATAGCACAGCCAGCAGATTTTGTTATGGGAGAGGTGGCTATAGCAGGAGCTCTTGACATAGCTGACGGTTTTGCTGCAGTAGCTGTTGATGTCGCTAACCAGGCGATAGCAGACGTGATGGAGGACGATGATGCAGAGATGATAGAGGATTGGGATATAGGAGTAGTAGTTGGAGATCTTGTCGCACCAGTTGAGAATGATCCACTCGAGGAGATGGATATAGACCCAGAGGATGAGGCACCACTAGCAGGATCAGATGCTGACGACTTTTGAGTCAGGATCGGCAGGGTGTAGATTTTGTTAGTTTATATTAGGACATGTTGTCCACCAGATTTTTGGGAGCTTGAGAGATAGCTATTTGACCATAGCTTTGTATAGTATTAGCTGACTTTAGTTGTTGTAACTCTTGTCCCATATGGTACACAGTTTGACTAGTGTGTACTATACGGTACATCTTTGATATATATATATATATACGAGCAGTACTTTTGTTATATTTTTGGTTGTTGCGTTGTGATGTGTTGTTTAGTAGAATGGTTAGTTTTACTGTTCTTGTTCTATCTTGAGTTCGTTTCTACGAGAAGACTTTCAGCTGATCAATATGTCGTTTGTAGGCGATACTCGTTATCATCATGGTAGGACCCTTGAGAAATCACCAAACACGTAATGGAGCACCTATTCCGGAAGGGATGGATCCGACAGGAATATTCGAAGCATTTATGCAGAGGATGGAGCATGTGGGGGATACTTATAATCACTCCACCCACCAGAGACCTTTTGCACCCCCGCCACCAAGACAGACTGGAGATAAGCTGTTAGCAAATTTTCGTGGGTTACGTCCCGAAAAGTTTGATGGACTAACAGAACCATGGAAAGCAGAGCAATGGATAAGAGAGATGGAGTTAATATTTGGAGCATTGGAATGCAATGAACAAGAGAAACGTCGCCTTGCTACGTTTCAGCTCACCTATGCTGCCGCAGATTGGTGGGAAGCTGAACAAGCCACCATTGGGATCGATGCCGCTAGAGCTATGTCGTGGGAGACATTCAAAGGCAGATTTTTGGATAAGTATTTTCCAGAAGATGAGAGAGATCAACAGGAAAGGAACTTTCTCAATTTGATCCAAGGAGGATGGAATGTACGGGAATACACAACACAGTTCGAGCGTCTATCCAGATTTGCTCAGCATATGATAGACACGCCACAGAAGAAGGTGAAGAGATTTCACCAAGGACTGGAACCCCACCTTAGACATATGATGGTTGGTCATTTGAACCAGTCGTATGAGGAAATTGTTAGATTTGCTACAGGATTAGAAAAGGATGCTAATCCAGTACAGCAATCACAGACAAATCGACCTCAGTTGTCACGAGGGTTTCAACAGAGAAATTTCCCTAATCGACCACTGAGAAATACCCAAGGATGGAGACCTCAGGGAAATTTTCAAGGAAATAAGAGAATCTGGGAAGGAACCAGGAAACCACAGCAGAGTTATGATCGACCCCAGCAAAATCAACAGCGAGAACTACAGCCACAGGCATTACTAACAGCCCCACCCAGCAATAGTGGAGGATGTTTTAACTGTGGAAAGCCAGGACATATTGCAAGGAACTGCACCGTCTACAGACCTAATCGCAGACCAGATATCGTCTGTCGCAACTGCAACAAACCAGGACACTTGAGCAAGGATTGTCGTGCACCACGAGGAGGATACTACGGGGCACCAGTGCAAGAAATTCAAGGACCTCCAGATCAGACGAGGATGAATGCTATTATTCCAGAAGAAGCAGGCTTTAATGCTGATGAGCAGCAACATTTGGAAGGTACACTTGTACTTTTTCATAGTCCAGTTAAAGCTTTATTTGATACTGGAGCCGCACGTTCTTTTATTGCTGTTAAGATTGTGCGTCAATTGGGTTTAGAACCCCAGACACTTGAGTCAACACTGAATGCTGTGTCACCGTTGGGAGTGACAGTTAAGTTGAGTAAAGTGTGTAGAGATTGCCCTTTGACTTTGGGAGATAGGAATCTTCCAGCAGACTTGGTAGTTCTGTCGATGTCAGAATTCGATGTTATCCTAGGGATGGATTGGTTAACTAAGTACAATGCCAATTTGGATTGCCCTACTAGAACGATTGTATTTCCAATACGAGGAAAGCCGACGATCAGATTTTAGTGTCAACTGACAAGCGACCTGTTCCTTACGAATGGTTTAGCTACGATCATTAGTACAAGTACGGAGCTTACGATGGATCAAATTCCTATTGTACGAGACTTTCAGGATGTATTTCAGGATATTAAAAGACTTCCACCGAAAAGAGAAATAGACTTCTGTGTGGAATTAGTACCTGATACATTGCCTATTTCTAAGACTCCATATAGGATGGCACCAACCGAGATGTTGGAATTAAAGAAGCAAGTTCAAGAACTCGAGGATCTAGGATTTGTTCGTCCGAGTACGTCGCCTTGGGGAGCACCAGTTCTGTTTGTAAAGAAGAAGGACGGAACACTTCGACTCTGTATAGACTACAGGGAGTTGAACAAGGTTACGATTAAGAATAGATATCCGTTACCTCGGATAGATGATCTATTCGACCAGTTACAAGGATCTAGGATCTTTTCCAAGATCGATTTGCGTTCAGGATACCACCAATTGTTAGTTCGACCAGAGGATGTATCGAAGACTGCATTCAGGACAAGATACGGGCATTACGAGTTTCTAGTTATGCCTTTTGGATTGACGAATGCACCAGCAGTATTTATGGACTTGATGAATAGAGTATTCAGACTATATCTGGATAAATTCATTATTGTGTTCATTGATGATATACTGATCTACTCAAAGACAGAAGAGGATCACAAGGAGCATTTACAGGTTGCCTTGCAGACACTTCGAGATAGCAAGTTGTATGCAAAGTTCAGCAAGTGTGAGTTTTGGCTACGGGAAGTCAAATTCTTGGGACACGTTATATCTCAGGAAGGTATTTCGGTGGACTCATCTAAGATTGATGCAGTCTTAAGCTGGAACAGACCGACGAATGCAACCGAAGTCAGAAGTTTTCTGGGTTTAGCAGGATATTACAGAAGATTCGTAGAAGGGTTCTCCAAGTTAGCAGGACCATTGACGAATTTAACAAGGAAGGAGACGAAGTATGAATGGACAGACAAGCATGAGGGTGCATTTCAGGAGTTAAAAGAAAGATTGACTTCTGCACCAGTACTCGCATTACCTAAGAGTGGAGAAAAGTATGTGATCTACAGTGATGCATCGTACCAAGGACTTGGATGTGTGCTTATGCAAGATGGAAATGTTATCGCATACGGATCAAGACAATTGAAGGTACATGAGAAAAATTATCCTACGCATGATCTGGAATTAGCAGCAATAGTGTTTGCATTGAAAATTTGGAGACACTATCTATACGGAGAAAAGTTTGACTTGTTTTCCGATCATAAGAGTCTGAAGTTTTTGTTCTCTCAAAAGGAGTTGAACATGCGACAGCGGAGATGGATGGAGTTACTCAAGGACTATGACTTTTCTTTGCAATACCATCCTGGCAAAGCAAACGTAGTAGCAGATGCTTTGAGCCGTAAACCTCGATTAGTGATCGCTGCATTACTAATTAGAGAATGGAGAACATTAGAAGTTTTAGCTGAATTTGATCTTCAGCCAGTGGAGCCAATGAAAGGACAACATTTTGGATGTCTTATGGTACAACCGACTTTGATCAGTCGTATCAAAGAGGCTCAGCAGACAACAGAAGATTTGAAGTTATGGTTCGCCAAGATGTCAGCCAAGGAACCAGAAGTCTGGAGTATAAGTACAGACGGAGCCTTACGATGTAAAGGTAGACTCTGTGTACCTAATGAAGGAAATCTTCGGAAGGAAATATTGGATGAAGCACATAAGTCACGAATGACTATTCATCCCGGAAGTAATAAGATGTACAAGGATCTGAAGAGAAATTTTTGGTGGGAAGGAATGAAGAGAGATGTGGCAGAGTATGTAGCTCAGTGTCTTACTTGTAAACAAGTAAAGGCAGAACATCAGAGACCACCTGGACTTCTACAGCCGTTACCTATTCCTCAATGGAAATGGGAACACATAACCATGGATTTCGTGGTAGGATTACCGAAGTCACAGCAGAATCATGATGCTATATGGGTAATCGTGGATCGACTTACTAAGACGGCACATTTTATTGCCTATAGCATGACATACTCAGTAGAACGTTTGAGCCGAATGTATCTACAACACGTTGTACGATTACATGGAGTGCCTGTATCTATTGTGTCAGACAGAGATTCGCGCTTTACTGCAGAATTTTGGAAGAGTCTCCAGACAGCGATGGGAACGACATTGAACTTGAGTTCAGCTTTTCATCCACAGACAGATGGACAGACGGAACGAGTTAATCAAGTGATGGAAGATATGTTACGCGCTTGTGTCATTGATTTTGAGAGTTCTTGGGAGATGCACTTACCTCTGATTGAGTTCGCCTATAATAATAGTTATCATTCGAGTATAGATATGGCGCCATTTGAAGCATTGTACGGAAGACCTTGCCGATCGCCGCTATGTTGGACCGAAGTCGGAGATAGTCAACTTCTTGGGCCAGAGATGGTACGCGAGACAAACGAGAAGATTCAAGTCGTACGTGAGAAGATGAAGACAGCCCAGACCAGATACAAGAGTTATGCTGACAAGCGACGCAAAGACTTGGAGTTTGCCATTGGAGATCACGTATTACTCAAGGTTTCACCTGTTCGAGGAATCGTCAGATTTGGTCAGAAAAGGGGCAAGTTATCGCCACGTTTCATCGGACCATTCGAGATTCTGGAGCGTGTTGGAAAAGTTGCTTATCGACTTGCGTTGCCACCAAAGATGTCAGGAGTGCACAACGTTTTTCACATCAGTATGCTGAGGAAGTGTGTTCACAACCCAGCGCACGAGATCAACTTTGAGGATATCGAAGTCAACAGCGACGTTACGTTCAATGAAGGACCTGTTCGCATTCTAGATCGAGGAATCAAGAAACTCAGGAACAAGGAGATTCTGTTAGTAAAGATTCAGTGGAAACATCACGATGAAGGAGAAGCTTCGTGGGAACTAGAGTCAGAGATGCGCGAGAAGTTTTTGTTTTTATTTTAAAACCTTGTTGCTTTTGATTTCGAGGACGAAATCTTTTGTTGAGTGGTGGATGATGTAATAACCTGTATTTTGGTATTTTAATAAGACCCGGTATTTCATTTCTATATTCGTATAAACTTTCTCTTCCTTTTGGTGAATTTTGATACCAATCGATTGACATATTCCCAATCGATTGACACTTTTTGATACCAATCGATTGATAAGTTATCCCAATCGATTTACATTCAACCGACTAAAAGTGATGATGTGTCAAACTTTCCAATCGATTGCCATACATCTCAATCGATTGACATTGTTTCCAATCGATTGACTACAAATATCTGTTGCCAATCGATTGACTGGTGTCTCAATCGATTCACATAACCTGAGAAATGTTTTCTTCTTTCCTTCAGCTTTAAACGCGTGGCACTCCCATACCCCTATATATACTCGTCCATTTGTGGCCTTGGGTCACTTTGGCAGCTTGAGAGAGAGATATATATACCTCTTGTGAGATATATACACATATATATATATATCTCTATATCTACACCTATATATACACCCTCACACACACTGCCGTGGCAGCTGGGAGGAAGGAGAAGAAGCAGAAAGAAGAAGGAAGAAGAAAAGAGGAGACAGAGAAGGTAGGCAGAGACAGATAGGAAGAAGAAGAGAAGAGGCTTGGGAGTTTCAAACTTAAACACCACCCAAACGCACCCTAGGTGAGTTCTAACTCACTTGGTCCCTTTATGTGATGTTTATGCAAGTTATTATGATGTTTAGATAGGTTACATGCATGTTGTGTACGTTTATATATGCTGTTTTTACAATCTGCTGGAGAAGACGTAGTTCCAATCGATTGACATGATCTCAATCGATTGACATCAGTTGCATCCCAATCGATTGAATAGGATTTCAATCGATTGACATTGTTCCAATCGATTGACATATTTCTCAATCGATTGACATAACTTTTGTTCCAATCGATTGAACCTCTGTTCCAATCGATTGACATGATCAGTACATGGTTTCCTTTGCCTATTTATTATATAAGAGGTTTGGTTGTTCAACTCGGAATTTCCATTATGCGACTATGGGATAGACAAGAGAAATGTGACACCAAAGATTTATGGATAATGAATAAAAAGTAATATGAAGACGTGGGTTGACATGTTGTTCCTGATATGAGTTCGATATCCGTTTCTTTTAATCAGAGTAGTCAGGCCACATTGGGAATTGTCATGTGTCGATGTTAGAATGGAACGTAAGTAGGTTTGGTAAGTTCTGGGAATGGTACGTGGATGGACGATTGGTCATGATATGCTCTTAAAAGCGGTGAACCGGACCATGGTTCTTAAAAGCGGTGAGCTGGACCAAGAAGTCTTAAGATAGACTGGATGATCTATGATATGCTCTTAAAAGCGGTGAACCGGACCATGGTTCTTAAAAGCGGTGAGCTGGGATCACTAATAGATGACGTTAAGTCGTGGCAATAGATTGATATGCCTTGTTCGAAACGTTATATCCCTGAAATGCGGTGAACAGGACCATTGTTCTTAAAAGCTGGGGACAGACTGACGTGGAGTCCATGACATGCGGTGAACAGGACCATTGTTCTTAAAAGCGATGGACAGAATAAGGGTGTATCCCTAGAGTTAAACGATTGAGTCTGTTCATGTCATCTGAATACGTTGAGTTCGGTATTTGAGTAACAAGACGATAAGGGTCGGTTTACAAGAATGAATAGAGGAACAAGATAATGTTATTTTATAATAAGATGTTAACTCGTGTTTTCATAAGCTTGTGTTTATTTCAGATAACTGGTACTTCGTTAGTTTATGCTCACTCAGCTCTCAGTAAGCTGACGGCCTTTTATTGCCTGGACATTCCCCGTCCAGAATATCCTGCCCCTTATTCTGCAGGTAAGGACCAGTACACTGATGACTATTATCCAGAGGAGGACCCCACCGATGACAGTTACGCCAGGAAGGATTATCCTTATGCCAGTTGAAGACTGAAGATGTTATAATTAGATTTAATTTCAGTTGTTCTGTTAAATCTTTTGTTAACGGGTACTTGGGCATTTGTTGTCTTCAGACCTGTTGTGATCCTGTGGACCATACTCTGATATTTTGTAATAGTTAGCACTGTGTGCTATTTTCAGTTGATTACTGTTGCTTTTCTTTTGGACTAGTACTGCGTGGTGTGGATTATTAGTGACTTTCACCTGTCATTCCTTATGGACCCATAAAGGAAATTTATTTTTCTCTATTTATGCCGTTCCGGGGCGTGACAGTATTCCTTTATGGTGGGTTCTGGATATTCCTCTGTTGAAAACTTCTCGGCGGTGGAGCTAGAGTCATCTGTAGTTGTTGTACTAGATATACGTCATTTTCCAGACTCATAGCAAGTCTTATCAGTCCCTCAAAACTCTAATTGAGGTGAACGATCATCATATGGTTGAGATGAATGAGTCCTAGTGAAATCTCTTTACCTTCTTCTGAGGCGTGTCAATCTTGTGTAGAGCAAATCTTGACAACCGCTCGATCTGTGTCGTGTGTTATCTCACTATCCTTCCGCCTTCGACCAGGCTCATGAAATTCTTCTCCTGTTGATCCTTTCATCCTCTGGAAAATACTTCTCCAAGAATCTGCCTTGGAACGTCTCCAAAGGCATTAATCCCTTGCAGCGTTTATTCTAATTGTGGCACGTTCAGCCTCCCACCAGTCAGCGGCGGCGTAGGTCAACTGAAATGTAGCAAGATGATGCTTATCTTGCTCATTGCATTCCAGGGCTTCAATTATCAATTCTATCTCTCGCAGCCACTATTCTGCCTTCCATAACTCTGTCAACTCATCAAACTTCTTCGAGTAGAGGGCACGAAAATGTTCTAATAATGTATCACTGGTTTGCCTCAACGGGGGTGGTATGACAGGGTGTTGGGTAGGTCGTTGATAAGTAGCATGGTTATAGGTGTCTCCAACATTTTCCATCCTCTACATGAAGGCTTCAAATACACCAGTCGGGTTCATACCCTCTAGAATAGGTGCTCCCAAACATTGTGGATTTCTCCTAGCACCCACCATAGTGGTCTTGTTTGATGTGTACCTACAAAAAGACCTATCGGTTAGCTGACAATCTTCACGAAGGAACAAAAATCAAGATAAGGAGGTAATGAGATGAACCATCAGTTCTATATCATAAGCACATAACAAAACGCAAATCATGCCACAGAAATCTCCAAAAAGTGATGCTCATATACATATATCAAAAGATGTATCGCAGAGTACACACTAGTCAAACTATGTACCATATGGGATATGAGCTAATACAATGCTAAAATCAACTATATACAATACTACTACTAGTGGCGGCTATCTACACAAAAGGTTATGGTCAATAGCTATCTCTAAATTATCAAAAAGTGGACAGCATGTCCTGATATATATACTCGAAAATCGAGATCCTACAGATCCTAACTCAAAAGTCATCAGTATCTGATTCAACTGGTAGGGCCTCGTCCTTAGATTCAATCTCTAGCTCCTCTAGTGAATCATCCTCCACGAGTGCAACTAGTCCTCCAAACACAAACCCGATATCACAATCATCAACTATCATCTCATCAGTGTCCTCATCTATGACATCTGCTACTGGCTCGGAGGCGTCAACGGCTACCGCGACAAAACCCTCAGCTTCTACTATAGCCTCTGCCAACTCAGCCTCTCCTATAATAAATTCGTCTAGCTATGCAGCCATCTCGGCTGCCCACTTTATTTTCATCTGGACAATGGCTGTTATCTGGGGGATAGACCCTGCTAGTGCCTCAGGTACAAGTGCCTCCTCCTTTGGAACATCATCCTCTCCTATCTCAAAGTCCTCTCCAGCTAAGATATCCATATCTTCCAGCTCTGGGTCATCTAGATCCTCCTCTAGCTCATACTCTGGCTTCTCTGGGTCATCATCATGCTCCTCATCATCATCTATAGGCTCCTCCGCTCCATTCCCATCTATATCCTCATCATGCTCCTCATCTTCTATGATCTCATCAAAATCAATCTATAAAAGTATACTCTCCTTTAAAAGATTTGTAGTGTGGAAGTAGAGGTCGAACCCACAGAGATTAGAATACTAAAGCACTTTAATTTTAAAACCTAAACCTAGTAAATAAGAAAACAAAATTTTGATTTTGATTTTAATTAAACTAAGAAACTAAGGAAATAAATTTAACTATGAAAGCGATTAAAATTTGTTTTCATAAATTAGTGTATTGAATCTAGGATTGCAAATCCACCACTAGCTTTACAATAAGGGTATCTATACATTCAATTATCTTATTATGTTGGATGATAATTACAATTCAAGCATCAACATAATTCATCTTTGGTTGGCACAGAGTGTCTCACACTAAACTTGGGTTGCGGCACACTCTGTCTTCCCTAGGCATGAACTATTCAACTATTTGTTATCATAATTCAAATAAGCACTATTACATGTAAATAATCTATACAAGCACAGCAAATATAGATTATTGAGCACATCATATTCAAAATAGATCTAAGACAAGAATAAACTTTGAAAGCAATGATTTAATCAATAGAAGTATGATTTTATTATTCAAAATCCTCAAAACATGTAATCATCATCAATACATAATAAATCTAAAAGAAAAACATAAAATACACCCTATTACTTGGCTAGGGTTTCATTGAAACCCTAGATCTAGGTCTAGGAGGCCATAGAATCGAAGATTGGCAAGAGGTTGATGAAGGAGGCCATGGGAATCTTTGGTCTTCTTCTTCTTCTCCTTGCTTCTTCCACTTCAATGGCTAAAATTTTAGTTCTTGAAGGATGTGTATATTATAGTGTAACCCCCAATTTGACTTAAAAGAGGATATATATAGATTTAGAGCAAGTTTTGGAAGATTTCCTAAACCTAATCGCACTAAAATGACTTTATTTACGTTTCTGGACGTATTCAGCCAATTCGGATCGCACAGAGCTCTTCAGTACATCGAAATACGTGTTTTTGGTTTTTTCAAGGGTTCACTCACGTGCACCACTCACGCACGATGTAACGAAATCACGTGAGCAGGCTGCTCAAGCGACATTCCCATTTTTCCACTTTTCTCAAATTTTCTCAACTTTGCGCACTAATCATAGAATTGCAATAACTTTTGACTCAATCCTTGGATTGACTCGCAATTTGCGGCTAAGCGTCCATAACTCGAAGATGTAAATTTTCTATTTCATGAGAAATTTCTCAAATCCAAAGTTTTAATTGTCAAAAAGGCAATTTACTGAGCCTGCCACTCTCTCCAGCATTCACCGGAATCACCTTTTAAGCACAGAATGTCTTCCAAAGCCACTGATCATTGGATTTTAGTGCATTTTCAGGTTAAAGCTTCAAAACTTACAAAACATAGAATAATTATTAAAAACACTTAATAATTAAATGAAGTGGGCTAACAAAGCATATCTTAAGGACTATAAATGGAAGCTATTCGTCGCTGATCACACTATGCTAGTCTTCGAGCAAAAAAAATATAAAAATAAATACTGCTATACTTAAAAATCCTAACTCACTATCGCAGGCAACGCAATTGTATTTAGCATATGCAAAAACCCTTTTAAACCCCTTGGTGTCCCTAGTAAGACGAGTGAAGTCTCGTGAAGGTTCTCGTTGAATAAGACACCCACAACCATCTTTATTTCATTATACATTTAAAAAAAAGTTTTATTAAAAACGAAAAACATAACATTCAGTAGTCCTTATTACAAAATAATGATTTGAAATAGAAAAACGATCAAGAAGAAACGGAACCAAACATCCACTTACATCATGAAAAACAATCCCAAGCACATGCATCATATAAATCAAAAGAGCTTCTCATAAAATTGCATGTGTGTGATGTGGTGGTCAAATGAACACACACATGTCATGAACTTGGAATATAACTCGGATAACTGTCTAATTATGCTTCAACTGGAAATCTCACGATGTTAATTACACTCTCAAATGAAATGTTCAGAACATGAGTAATCTCTCTAATATATGGGAGGAAAGAAAATATGTTTTCAAAATGAGAAAAGCTCACATATAACTCAAAAAAAATGCATGACACAAAAGAATAGTAGTCTCATGGATAGGACGCCAATAGTCATGAAAAATTAATCATTACCATGTTTTAATCTCCTTCCCGTCGTTTACATATCCAAACCATGTTTTCTAGGATCAAATAGGACTTTTCAAAGGTTGTAACGTGACTCGGGCAATGAAAAAGGATAGCAAGGATTCATTAAGTAGTTTTCGAGTGACTTTTTAAGGCATGTTCGATTTCTTCATCATCTCTTCTACCAACTTTCATCTTTTCATTCTTTTCTTTCACTTTTATATCTATTTCTTACCTCTTCTTTCAACCTTTTTCTTTTTCTTTTTCTTTTCATTATTTATGAATAATCATTCATCGAATACCAAGGTAACTACCCAAAACATCATCTTGTTTTCTTCTTCTTCTTAATCGACACATTATCTTATCACCACTGAAAGTTGATCAATCTTTCAGTGGTAAACTCCAAGTTGGCCAAGTTGGAGTAAGAAAAGGATCATGGTGATTGAAGAAAGAGAGGTACTTTAAAGGCTCAAAGGGATAAACTAAGAAATTTTATTATTTATCTGGATAGGTCAAAGGTCAAAAGGGTGGAAACTAAAGAAGGCCTAAAATCATGTCCTAAGGTGATACGGTTCTTCAACGTTTATGATAGAAGATTAATTAGCACAGTAGCAAATATTTTAACTTGACTATCAACCAAAACAAGAATAATGAGACAAAACAACGAGTAGATACGCTATTGCAATAAAATTTGACAAACACAAAATGTATTTATAACCCACTAAAAAGAAAAGATAGGCTCAAAAGTTCACCGTTTAGTCTCCACCATGTGTTATCTTGATATTCGAATCGTATTATAGTTCACATCAAACATATATTCAAGCGACTATGTGCAGTGCATAAGTACATGTGCAAATCTATGATATAAAATTATGATTTGAATGATACATATCCTAAACATCACATCTTGACTTTAGCAAATGTTTAACCACATCTTCTCATGTTTACCATTCTATTACAATTCAAGTTACATAACGAGAAGTATATCGACTCGAGATAGCAAAAAACGTCAGTAACCTCATATATTTAAGCACAAGTATCGAAATTATTTTAAAAAATCAGTGCATAATAATATGCATGTGAGTGCATACCCCCAAACCTAAACTTTTCATTGTCCCCAATGAACAACAAAATGAAAAGAAAGGAGAGTAAGCAAGGAAGGAATGACATTACCTCGATCTGGATAATCACAATCTAGGTGAACATATATGAATATGGAAATATAGTTCAATTGCTCTAAATAGAGCCACTAATTTACCTATCAATACTCGCCAAAAGAAAATTAAAAAAAACAGAAGAACAATGATAGCTAATAGAAATATATATATATGTTATGCAAACTGTGGTGTACTTGTTGAGAAACTAAACTAAAACCAAAAGACTCAACGAAAATCAAAAAGAATAAGCACAAACAGAACTATCAAAACAAAGAAGGACTGGATCTAAAAGGAAGAGAGCAAACAGAAAGGGGAAAAACACATAAGGGTTGGGAGTGAGAAGAAAAGAACAAAAGAAAAACACAAAAATCCACCCCTTCGTTCGAGGGATTCCTCGCGCAAGGATATTACTGAGGCTTGTTTTCTAATAAAAAACATTAAAATTTTCTAAGTCCAAAACTCTGCTCAAGTGACCTCTCGCGCTAGGCAGTCGCGCGTGTGAGTAGCCCATTTTTCTCTGTTGTCTCTTAGAAAGTTAAATGGACTTAAAAATAAAAAGACTACGACCCCCAAACCTGTCCAAAACTAAAAAAATATATATGATTAAGTGAGGAAACGAAATGATTAAATGTTGGGTTACCTCCCAAGAAGCACTGTCTTTTACGTCTTCAGCTAGACCATGCTATGTTCAAGACTTATGGAGACCGAGACTTGGACTTTGTGCCCCTATTAATAAGAAGAAGACTTATGGAGACCAAATATGTTGCAGCCTCTGAGGCAGCAAAAGAGGCCGTATGGGTCTGAAAGATCCTCATAGATGTAGGGGTAGTACCTTATGTGAGCTCTCCTATTGTTCTTTATTATGATAATAGTGGAGCAGTTACGCAGAGTAAGGGACCCAGGAACCATAAGCATGGAAAACATATAGAGAGGAAAAATCACCTAATTTGCGAGTTCGTGCAAGGAAACGATGTCACTGTTACCAAAATTGCATTGGCAAAAACCTAGCAAATCCTTTCACTAAAACACTACTAGCAAAGAAATTTGAGTCTCATCTGAATGGATTAGGAGCACGATGTAATGTCGATTGGTTTTGAGTGCAAGTGGGAGAATACTTGGATTGTATGCCCTTAAAGCCACTCATTAAGATGTTTTATATTAATAAATTGAATTTATCATTGATTGTTATTACATATTATGGGTATACCTGTATCATTTCAATACATGAGCAGTGTATTGATGTGTCCTCACGTTGAATTGTAGTTGATCTAGGTGTATGGAAAGGATTCACACACGGGAGTTCGTGATCATCAGTTCCTTTCAACTTGAAACTTGGTTCACAGTTAGTATGAATTTGGGACAATTCATATGGATGACTATAACATATAGTTGCTACATGGTGGGGTGACATAATCTGTCATTGGAGTGGTTGAACTCACAACTTATACGTTAACGTGGTTAATGTGTTGAACAGGATAGCTAACTAGATTACTGCACTAAATGACTGTCTCTTAAATGTTTGTTTATCTAGTTCATTAAATTATAAATTGCTCTTAATCTTGAGGAGATAATTGGACTCAACACTCTTATGCTAGTTACTTTGATATACTACTTAGTGAGATCTTATGATCAACACCTCGGCATTTTGGGTGATTACTATATGAGGTCTGTGAATGTGTATCTTCAATATGGAATCCATGTTCGATAACTTTTGGATAGTTTCATTCGATTACAAAAATCTGAGTACTCCATTGGGTTTTTGGTAAACCAGTTTATAATTTTTTAATAGTTAAATAATAATTATTTTCAAAAGGGTAGTATGGTCTTTCCATACGTGATCAATTGTGGATGACTAGAGTTTTCAAAAGTGGTAAATAATAGGTGACCAAAATGGTAGACAGTCAATTATTAGTTTACCTTGTGATACTTATTTATGTGGAGAGGCATATTTGCAGATAAATTTAGTGAGCTGGGCCTTAATATAATTTCCATTTTCTTGGAGTGCAATTACGGCATTGAAGTGGGGTTTGTCTCTAATTAATCAGTTTTAGTTAGATCAAGGATTTATCAAATTGGCTAAGATGTGATTCGAAGCCAGGAAAAAGGATGGCCATCAGATCCCATCATTGGCTCCTAACCGTAGGGTACATACGAAAGCTGTGTATGGGGTGTGTATATAACAAATTGTATTTATATAGAAGTATATAGATAATATATCTTTTTATAAAGATAAATATATATTAAATTCAAATTAATTTTTAATTTGAATTTAAAAGAGATAAGAGATTTTGTGCTACTATATCTCTATATCCATATCTTTCTAACGAGATTAAAAAATCACACATACCTAATCGAGAGCTTTGAGTGGCTTGGGAGATTCCTAACATCTTTCTGCGCAACTGAAGGTCAGAGAACAACGGTGATGGTCCGATGGTGACAAAGGCTACATACCGTATCATCTTCAACTTCAAAGTTTGAGGTAATGATTAAAGATAATATTGTTTTACTTAATCGTTTGATTAATCAACCAATGTGAGGATCCAGAAATTTCTTGAAATCCATCCACTGTATTTGATCAGGCAATCAAATCTTTTGATTTTGATCAAAACGTAAATGAACCGTGGGTGTAAAAGAGGGCTTAGGGTAGTATAATAGTATATCTAGTTCTCTATGTAGATGATATACTCCTTATTGCTAATGATGTAGGAGTATTATCTATAGTGAAAATAGTGCTCTCTAGCCAGTTTGATATGAAATACTTAGGAGAGGCCAGTTATGTCCTTGCAATCAAGACTATGCGAGATTGTAAGAAAAGGATGTTAGGCCTATCCCAATTAGTATACATGGAAAAGATTTTGGTCAGATTTGCAATGCATGAGTCCAAGAAAGCATTCTGCCTTTCAGACACGGAGTCCCTCTATCTAAGGATCAATTTCCTAAGACACTCGCGGAAGAGGAGCAAATAAGAAGGATTCCTTATGCTTCAGCTATAGGAAGTATCATGTATGCTATGCAATGCACTAGACAAGATATCTATTATGCTGTAGGAATAGTCAGCATTTATCGATCTAACCCAGGGCTAGCACACTGACAAGCGGTGAAGCATGTCCTTAAGTATTTAAAGAGAACTAAGGATTATATGTTAATCTACGGTGGAGAGGATTTGATTCTAGTTGGTTACACTGATTTTGATTTTCAATCAGATCATGATTCTAGAAATTCAACTTCTGGTTATGTATTTACGCTTGGAGGTGCAGCCAATATTGCATAACTGTTGATAACAATAAAAGTATTCTATTTGATTATAAATCGAAGAAACAATTTTACACCCATAGTCGAACCAAAATTTCTTCTTAGGAACCATTTGGTTCCCATTGACATTGGTCACTATGTAGTTTTTTGAGGTCCTTTCCCTTTACTAAGTTCTACCAATTCTTCCTTCACTCAAATAAGGAAGGAGTGTAAAGCAATATTGTATTGTTGACTCCGCCATGGAGGCTGAATATGTAGCAGCCTCTGAGGCAGCAAAAGAGGCCATATGGGTGCAGATGTTCCTTATGGATCTAGGGGTTGTCGAGCTTTCCTATTGTTCTTTTTTGTGATAATAGTGGAGCAGTTGTGCAGAGTAAGGACCCCAAGAACCATAAGTGTTGAAAGCATATAGAGAGGAAATATCACCTGATTCGCGAGTTCGTGCAGAGAGAAGATGTCACTGTGGCCAAAATTGCATCGGCAGAAAACCTAGCAGATTCTTTCATGAAGACACCGCGGCAAAGAAATTTAAGTCTCACGTGGATGGATTAGGAGTATGATGTAATGTCGATTGGTTTTGAGTGCAAGTGGGAGAATGCTGGGATTGTATGCCCTTAACGCCACTCGTTAAGACATTTTATCATTAATAAATTAAATTTACTATTGATTGTTATTATATATTATGGGTATACATGTATCATTTCAACACATGAGCAGTGTATTGATGTATCCTCAAGTTGAATTGTAGATGATCTAGGTGTATGGAAAGGATTCACACACGGGAGTTCGTGATCATCAGTTCCTTTCAACTTAAAACATAGTTCACAGTTAGTATGAATTTGGGACAATTTATATGGATGACTGTAACATATAGTTGCTACTTGGTGGGGTGTTATAACTCCGTCATTAGAGTGGTTGAGCTCGCAACTTATATGTTAGCGTGGTTAATGCGTTGAACAGGATCGCTAACTAGATTACTGTACTAAATGATTGTCTCTTAAGTGTTTGTGTATCTAGTTCATTAAATTGTATCTAGTGTTTGGACATAGCACTCTTATGCTAGTTACTTTGATATACTACATAGTGAGATCTTGTGATCAATACCTCAGTATTTTGGGTGATTAGCATATGAGGTCTGTGAATGTGTATCTTCAATATGGAATCCATGTTTGATAACTTTTGGATAGTTTCATTCGATCACAAAAATCTGAGTACTCAGTTGGATTTTTCCGAAACCATATCTTATATATTATTTATAGTTAAATAATAATTATTTGCAAAAGGGTAGTATGGTCTTTCTATACGTGATCGATTGGGTGGATAACTAGAGTTTCCAAAAGTGGTAAACATTAGGTGACCAAAAAGGTAGATAGTCAAATTAATATTTTACCTTGAGTTGCTTGTTTACATGGAGGTGTGTATTTTTAGATAAATTTAGTGAGTTGGGCCTTAGTATAATTTTGATTTTCTTGTAGTGCAATTACAGCATTATAGTAAGGTGTTTCTGTAAGTAATCAGTTTTAGTAAGATCAAGAATTGGTCAGATTGGCTAAGATGTTATTTGAATTTAAAAGAGATAAGAAATTTAGTGCTACTATATCTCTGTATCCATATCTTATATATACATACATATCTTTTACAAAAAACCGAACGTGACAAAAAAAAATCACACACCATATTGAGAGCTTTGAGTGGCTTGTGAGATTCCTACCATCTTTCTGCGCATCTGAAGGTCGAAGAACAACGGTGAAGGTCCGGTAGTGATAAAGGCTACATACCGTATCATCTTCAACTTCAGAGTTTGAGGTAACGATTAAAAATGATATTGCTTTACTCAATTGTTTGATTAATCAACTACTGTGAGAATCCAAAAAAATTTTGAAATCCTTTCGTTGCATTTTCTATAATACTTCCAACAAGTGAGCTTGATGCATTGAATTTTCATTTAATGTTTCAAATATTTTCCAAGCATTGTCAGCACATTTGTGGAGGAACATTCTAGCTCAAACAGTATCGACTGTGTTGCGAATAGAGGGAACAAGTCCCTCATATAAAACTTGCACCAATTGCATTTAGGGATTTGGTGATGAGGACACGAGCGTAAAAGTTCTTTAAATTGTTCCCATGTATCAGATAGTGTTTCACCATCTTGCATTGTAAAGTTAGTTATAGATTTTCGGATTCGATTAGTTCAGGCGATGGGGAAAAACTTTTGTAAGAATGCAATGCGTAACCCTTCCCATGTTCTTATAGTGTTCGGCTCAAGAGATTGTAGCCAATACATAGCTTTATCTTTCAGAGAGAGCGGAAAAGTCACAGTTTAAGTTCATCATCAGTTAAATTTTGAATTTTTAATGTAGCGCAAATGTCTTGAAATTAACCAAAGTGGTGATATGTATCTTCCTTAACACGACTGTGGAAAGACGGAAGAAGTGCGATGGTCGATGACTTGATCTCGAAGTGAGACGCAGTCACCATCGACAAATCTATGCATGACGGTGGTGTATAAGCCTAGGAGTGAAATAATCTTTTATAGGCAGGAGTTGAGGTATATTTGGGTTGAGATTTGGAGGTTGAGGTATATTCAGGTTAATTCTAATCCCGTTATTACCAGTGTTTCCAAATTCGACCATTGGAATAGGTTCTAAATTATCAATTCGTCTCTTCCTTAATTTTTTAAGTGTAGTTTGTAATTCAGCTTGAAAAGATGACAAGGGTTAAGGGGTTGACTCATTGTCTACCATCAACCGAGCTCTAAGAGCTTGAGTTGATGACCTAAGGACTCTTAAAGTACATTTGAGTTCGAGGTTAAACGGATGTAACTTGGGTTGCTTCGACTAGGTACTGAACAAACTCTACAATAACTACTCCAAATTAAGACTGACTCAAACTAATTAAGCAAATAAACACTGCAAATAAAGAGACTAGACACACAACACTAATATGATGCATGCAATTATCCTGTTATGCAGTGATTCGCGTCAAAGCCTAGTGCCCTGGGTTTCCTAGCTAATGCACGTGCGCACTCCACACCTAAGCTAATGCAAGTAATGTGTTTCAGCGCCTTGACTTACAGTGCTTTGATGTGAAATTAAAACAAAGCGGAGTTACTTGGTGGTGCTGGTAAGGTCGAGACCATGTCATCCGTCTCTGGTTTGCCGGTCGATAAGATCTCTCAGATTAACCAGCTAGCTAGGTTGGTTTGGCTATTCCTTTCATATTAAAAAGGAGTCAGCTGTCTGCGCGAATTTTATTTATTTAGGATTCGCGTAAGCTCTGTTGATGTGCACCGCTGCTCCACTCTGAAATGCTAGAATTTAATGACTCAAAAAACTACAAAATAAAAGGAAAAGTTCGTAACTCAGAACAAAAATGGAAAATAAGAAAAAGAAAACCTAATCTAATATTTACGAATTAACTAAACTAAGATTCTAAAACTAAAGGTAGTAATTTGCAATCCCCGGTAACGGCACCAAGAATTGATATTGTCAAACTCAAAATGTAAAAGTACATTCTACTTTAAAAGATTTATATTGTGGAAGTAGAGATCGAACCTACAGAGATTGAAATACTAAAGCACTTTAATTTAAAAACCTAAACCTAGTTAATTAAGAAAATAGAATTTTGATTTTGATTTTAATTAAACTAAGAAACTAAGGAAATAAATCTAACTATGAAAGCGATTAAAAGTTGTTTTGATAAAGAAGTGTATTAAACCTAGGATTGCAAATCCACCACTAGCTTCATAATAAGGGTATCTGATCGGCGACGAATAGTTGCCGTTTATAGTTCTAAAAATACGCTTTGTTAGCCCATTTCATGTAGTTATTAGTTATTTTTTAATAAGTATTCTAAATTTTGTAGGATTTGGAGCTTTAACATGAAAATCCACAAAAATCCAATAATTAGTGGCTTTGGAAGTCATTCTGGGCTCAAACGGTGATTCCGGTGAAAGCTGAATGCAGTAGCAGTCTCGGAAAATTACATTTTTGATAAAGAATAATTTGGATTTGAGAAATTTCTCCAGAGATATAAAATGTAGATCTTCAAGTTATGGACGCGTGGCTTCAAACGGCGAGTCAATCCGAGTTCCGAGCAAAACGTTATCGCAATTCTACGAAAGTCGCGCAGTGCAGCAAAAACTACCTCGCGCGAGCGGGCCGCGTGAGCGACCTTTGAAAAAACCAAAAACGCGTATTTTATTAAATTAAAGTGCCCAGCGAAGGTGGTTTGTGCATATGACGTCCTGAAACGTAAATATATCTATTTTAGTGCGATTTGGCTTAGGAAAGCTTCCTAAATCATTCCAAACTCTATATAAATCCTATTCTAAATCAAATTTAAGGTTACACATCATTACACAACATTAGATACAGCCATATACAACTAAAATTTCAGCCATTGAAGAAAGGAAAACAAGGAGAAGAAGAAGAAGACCAAGGATTCCCATGGCCTCCTCCATCAACCTCTTGCCGTTCATCAATTCTATGGACAGCAAAACCTAGATCTAGGGTTTCAATGAAACCCTAGCTAAGTAATAGGGTTTATTTATGTTTTTATTTTAGTTTTATTATGTATGGATGATGATTACATGTTTAGAGGATTTTTATAAATAAATCGTACTTTTATTGATTAAATCATTACTTTCAAAGTTTATTCTTGTCTTAGATCTATTTTGACTGTGATGTGCTCAATGATCTATATTTGTTGTGCTTGTATGGATTGTTTACATGTAATGGTGCTTTATTGAATTATGCTATCAAGTATCTGAATAGTCCATGCCTAGATTAGACGGATTATACCACAACCCTAGTTTAGTGTGGGATAATTCGTGCTAACCGAAGATGGATTATGTTGGTGCTTGAACCATAGTTATTTTCTTGACGGAGGAATTGGGCTTGTAGCTACAATTCCCCATTATCATCCAACTTAATAATCTAATTGAATGCATAAATATTCCTATTATGACGCTAGTGGTGGATTTGCAATCCTAGGTTCCCTTAAATATATTCATAAAAACACTTTTAAATTACTTTCATAATTTAGATTTAATTTCATTAGTTACATTAATTTAATTAAAAGTCAAATCAAAATCGTTTTCTTAATTTATTAGAATTAGGTTTTAAAATTAAAGCACTGTAGTATTTCAATCTCTGTGGGTTCGACCTTTACTTCCACACTACAAATCCCTAGAAAGTAAAGTATACTTTTATATCTTGATTTTGACAACATCAATTTTTGGCGCCGTTGCCGGGGATTGCAAATTACTACCTTTAGTTTTAGAATCTTAGTTTAGTTAATTCGTAAATATTAGATTAGGTTTTCTTTTCTTATTTTTCGTTTTATTTTGAGTTACTAACTTTTCTTTTTATTTTGTAGTTTCTCGAGTCGTCAAAATTCTAACGTTTTCGGGAGGAATAGCTTAGCGCATCAAAGGAGCTTAAGCGAAAAAATAAAAAAAAAAATAAACTAAATCGCTTCCTTTGAAATTTGCTTCCAACCACTGTAAGTCAGGGCGCTGAGACGCACTATTTGCATTAGTTTAGGGTTAATTGCACTGCATTAGCTAGGAAACCCAGGGCGCTGGGCTTGACGCGGTCACTGCATTACAGGATAATTTGCATGCATCACAGTAGTTGAGTGCTTGTTATCTTAGTTGCGTGATTGCTATTTGTTTTTTTTTTTTATTTGAGTCAGTTTTTATTTTAGTTTAGTTTTCTTTTTAAGTTTATGTTTGATACGCGTTCAAATAAACCTGAATTACATTCTATCGATCTTGAACTTGAACGTACTTTAAGAGTTAGTAAGTCCGCAACCCAAGCTTCTAGAGCTAGGTTGCAAGGCGACGAATCAACGCCGATTCCGTCGTCGTTGTTTGAGGCCGAAATTCAAAGTACCCTTAAACGGTTAAGGAGAACTCAAACTTTTAAAATAGAACCTATTCCAATGGCCGACATTGGAAATAATCAAAACAACGTAAATAACGGAAATAATCCTAATATACCTCCACCTCCTCCGCTTAAAGATTACTTTATTACTACGACTTATACGCCACAAACATGTATTGATTTACCGGAGGCGACGGCATCTCACTTTGAGATAAAGTCGTCTACCATCTCGCTACTTCCATCTTTCCATGGCCGTCTAAATGAAGATTCATATCAACACTTAGGAGATTTTAAGGATATATGCTCTACTTTGAAAATTCAAAACTTAACTGATGATGAATTGAAATTGTAGCTCTTTCCATTTTCTTTAAAAGATAAAGCTAAATACTGGCTCCAATCTTTGGAGCCAAATACAATTAGAACATGGGAAGCCTTACACACCGCATTTTTACAAAAGTTTTTCCCTATTATGCGTTCGAACCAGATAAGGAAATCTATAACAAATTTTGTGATGCAAGATGGGGAAATGCTTTATGATACTTGGGAAAAGTTTAAAGAATTATTACGCTCGTGTCCACATCATCAGGTTCCTTAGTGGCAGTTAGTACAAGTCTTTTATGAGGGACTTATTCCCTCAGTCCGTAATACCATCGACGCTGTTTGTGCGGGTACCTTCCTACACAAAAGTGCCGACGAGGCCTGGAAAATCTTTGAAACATTAAGCGAGAATTCGATGCATCAGGCTGTGTCGGTACGTTCCGAGGGATATCATTCACAACCTAGGAGAGAGGTAAAGTTTGAGTCAAGTCATTCAATTGAAATAAAAGAACTATCTAAAAAACTTGACCGACTTTTAACAATGAACCAAACGACAGCCCCACCCGCTCATGAAATTTGTGCATTATGTTCTGATCCGTCACATTCTATCCATGCATGTCCATCGGCGAGTCAATTTTCGGAATTCGTGGAGTAACACATGAATTCTATTCAACAATACCCACGAAATAATTATAATTCGACTACTAATAATCCGGACGCGCCATGGAGAAACCATCCTAATTTCTCGTGGAATAATAATAATAATAATAATAATAATAATGAGATGAGTAATTTCCCTAACGCTTATAGACCTCAACACTGTCAATACCAACAACCTCCTCCTCCACCTCCACGTAATAATGCATTTGAGGAGAAGGTGTTGGCCTCACTTGAAAGTTTTGGTCCAGTGATCCAGTTAGTACATTCCCACACCCAGTCCATTGCAAAACTGGAGTCCCAAGTGGGACAAATAGTTAACACGCTAAATCGTTTAACCGAGAGTAAGTTGCCAAGTCAACCTATTCCGAACCCTAAGGGACAATATGAGGTGGGTGGTACGAGTGAGCAAGTGAACGCTGTGTCAACTAGGACGACTACTCGAGAGGAAGAAGTTGTTGAGATTCCGAGGGAGGTTATGAGGGATGCAAACGTTAACTCAAATAAAGAGAGGGGTGAGGACGTGAATCAAAGTAGAAAAGAAAAAGAACTGGTCCCAACTAATATTATTACAAAACTACCTTTTCCACCTAATGTTGAGGGACCGTCACATTTATCTAAGAAAGGGTCAAAAACAGAAGATATACTCGAGGTATTTAAACAAGTAAAAATCAATATTCCATTCCTCGATGCTATAAAACAAATTCCCGCTTACGCTAAATGTCTTAAAGACCTTTGCACTCAAAAACGTAAGCTGCGCAGTCATATTCTGAAAAAGGTCTTCCTCATGGAAAGAGTAAGCTCAATTTTTCAACACGCTACTCCAAAATATAAAGATCCAGGTACGCCTACGATTTCAAGTGTCATAGGTGACACTGTCATCCATAGGGCTCTCCTTGACTTAGGAGCTAGTGTTAATCTCCTACCTTACCACGTCTACAAACAATTAGGACTAGGTGAACTAAAGCCTACGGCCGCTACAATACAATTAGCGGATCGTTCTATTAAAATCCCTAGAGGAATCGTCGAGGACGTCTTGGTTAAATATTATCCTATCGACTTCATGGTCCTTGACACTGAACCGGTGCTAGATGCTAGGAAACACACTCCGGTCATTCTAGGTCATCCATTCTTAGCAACCGCTAACGCTCGTGTTAACTGTCGGACGGGGGTAATGAAGGTGTCATTTGGGAACATGAACTTAAAATTAAACGTATTTAATGCTATGGATCAACCTCCTAAAAATGACGATTACCTATGTGAGGCGGAATGTGAGGTAAGACGGAATATTGAGCCTAAAAGAGAAGTAAATACGTGTGAGAAAAATATTATGGTTAGTAATAAGTGGATGGATTTGAATAACCTGGACCCTAATGACGAATTTACTCAAAAGGTGAAGAATCGATTTGAAACCGAAAAGGATGAACCGTTGAATGAATTGATACATAGCGATATGGTTTCTGCTTACCATCGGGCTCTTCCTGATATCCTAAGGGGTACAGAATCTGAGTTACGGCCTCCATAAATCTTGAGCTAGAATGGTCTAGCTGAAGACGTAAAAGATAGCGCTTCTTGGGAGGCAACTCAAGCTTTAATTCGTTCGTTTCTTTGATTTTTGCATGTTTTTGGGTCGTTTTGGTCAGTTTTTGAGTTTTCTGAACAGGTTTGGGGGTCGGGGATAATTTATTTTGAACTTATATACATTTTTATACTAAAAAAGAGGAAAAGACCATAGTCACACGCGCGACCCGCTCGCGCGACAGGTCGCTCGCGCGAGATTCCCCCATAGACAAAATTTTTCAAGTTTTTATGATATATAGCCTCAGTATCTATTCGAGCTTGAATTCGCGCGCGTGAGGGGTCCGCTCGCGCGTTCCTCCTGCGCGAGTTTGTGCCTTAGAAACTTTTCTGAAAAAATAAATAAAGATGCCTCAGGTCCACCTTGTGGAGGGATTCGTGCGTGCGAGGGTCGCTCGTGCGGTCCGCTCGCGCGAGGTGGGGATTTTCCACTTTTTCTTTTTGGTCTTTTATCTTCTGTTTCCCACACCTGGTTAGTTATTTTCTTTTCTGTTTGTTCTTTTCTGTTCTTTTCATTTATGTTTGTCTTTATTTAGATAGTTTTGTTTCTATTTGTTTTCTTTTCATTACGTTCTTTTACTTATAGTTTGGTTTCTAATATTATAAAAAAAAAAACTTATATATTAGCTTTTATTAGTTATTTGTTTGTTTATTTTCTTTTGTTAAGTATTAACAGGTGAAATAGTGCTCCATTTGGAGTAATTGCACTTTCATTCTGTATTCTTATATGTTCACTTGTTTGTGATTGCCGAGGTCGAGGTATTATCGTTCCTTCCTTACGTACTCTTCTTCTTTCATTTTATTGCTTCATTGGGGACAATAAGAGGTTTAGGTTTGGGGGTATGTACTCACATGCACATTATTATTATGCACCGATGTTCAAAATTTTTTCAAAACTTGTGCTTAAATAAACGATGATTACCGACATTTTTGCAATCTTGATTTGATACTTCTTGTTATGTAATTATGATTGTTATAGAATGGTAAACAAGAGAAGATGGGATTAAAGATTTGCTGAAGTCATGTTGAGAGGTTTTAGGTCATGTATCGTTCGAATCGTAGTTTTATATCATAGATTTGCACACAAACCTATGCACTGCACGTAGGCGCTTGAATACATGTTTGATGTGAACTATAATATGATTCGGATTTCTAGATAACACAAGGTGGAGACTAAACCCGGTGAGCTTTTGAGTCTATCTTTTCTTTTTAGAGGGTTATAAATACATTTTGTGTTTGTCGAATTTCATTGAAATAGCGCACTAACTTGTTGTTTAGTCTCATTATTCTTGTTTTGGTTGATAGTCAAGTTAAAATATTTGTTACCATGCTAAATAATCTTCCGTCGTACATGTTGAAGAACCATATGACCATAGGACATGATTATAGGCCCTCTTTGTTTATTATCGACCGATAAATGATAAATTTCCTTAGTTCGCCCTTTGAGCCATTAATATGCCATTTCTTTCTTTAATTACCATTATCCTTGTTTTTGCTCCGACTTGACAAACTTGGAGTTCACCACTGAGAGATTTGTCAACTTTTAGTGGTGTTAAGGCAATGTGTGATTGAGAAGAAGAAGATAAGATGCTATTGGGGATAGTTGCTTAGAAATCAATGAATAATCATCCGACAAACAACGAAAAGAAAGGAAAAAGAATTAAAAAAAAAAAAAAGAAAAAGAAACAGAAGGAGAAAAAATTGAAAAGAATGAAAAGAAGAGAATGAAATGATGAAGTTAGTAGAAGAGACGAATGAAAGAAATCGAACATGCCTTACAATGCCATTCTGAAAATTACCTAATGAATCCTTTCTATCCTTTCTCATTGCCTGAGCCACATTACAACCTTTGAAAAGTCCTATTTGATCCTAGGAAACATGGTTCGGATATGAAAACGATGGGAGGGAGATTAAAACATGGTAATGATTAATTTTTCTTGATTATTGGCATCCTATCCATGAGACTACCGTTCTTTCGTGTCATGCGTCTTTTTTGAGTCATATGTGAGCATTTCTCGTTTTGAAAATATATTTCTTTGCTCCCATATATTAGAAAAATTACACATGTTTCTGAGTGTTTCATTTGAGAGTGTAATTAACATTGTGAGATTCGTTGTCGAGACATAGTTAAATGGTTATCCGAAGTATATTCCAAGTTCATGACATGCGCGTGTTTATTTGACTACCATATCACACACGTGCAATTGTATGAGGAACTCTATTGATTTATACGATGCATGTGCTTGAGATTGTTTTTCATGATTTAGGTGGATGTTTCATTATGTTTTTTTTATGTTCGGTATTCTATTTCAAATCTTTGTTATATGATGAAGGAGTTTTGAATATTATGTTCTTTGTTTTTAATAAATGATTTTTAAATTGATAAGTTAATAAAGATGGTTGTGGGTAACTGGTTGACGAGAACCCTCACGAGACTTCACTCGTCCGACTAGGGACACCTAGGGGTTTAAAAGGCTTGTTGCATATGCTAAATGCAATCGTTATCCATACGAAAATGGATTAGGTCTTTTATTAGTAGTTCTATTCTTTTTGCTCGAGGACTAGCAAATAGTAGGTTTGGGGGTATGATCGGCGACGAATAGTTGCTGTTTATAGTTCTAAAAATACGCTTTGTTAGCCCATTTCATGTAGTTATTAGTTATTTTTTAATAAGTATTCTAAATTTTGTAGGATTTGGAGCTTTAACATGAAAATCCACAAAAATCCAATGATTAGTGGCTTTGGAAGTCATTCTGGGCTCAAACGGTGATTCCGGTGAAAGCTGAATGCAGTAGTAGTCTCGGAAAATTATATTTTTGATAAGGAATAATTTAGATTTGAGAAATTTCTCCAGAGATATAAAATGTAGATCTTCAAGTTATGGACGCGTGGCTTCAAACGGCGAGTCAATCCGAGTTCCGAGCAAAACGTTATCGCAATTCTACGAAAGTCGCGCAGTGCAGCGAAAACTACCTCGCGCGAGCGGGCCGCGTGATCGACCTTTGAAAAAACAAAAAACGCGTATTTTATTAAATTAAAGTGCCCAGCGAAGGTGGTTTGTGCATATGACGTCCAGAAACGTAAATATAGCTGTTTTAGTGCGATTTGGCTTAGGAAAGCTTCCTAAATCATTCCAAACTCTATATAAATCCTATTCTAAATCAAATTTAAGGTTACACATCATTACACAACATTAGATACAGCCATATACAACTAAAATTTCAGCCATTGAAGAGAGGAAAACAAGGAGAAGAAGAAGAAGACCAAGGATTCCCATGGCCTCCTCCATCAACCTCTTGTCGTTCATCAATTCTATGGACAGCTAAACCTAGATCTAGGGTTTCAATGAAACCCTAGCCAAGTAATAGGGTTTTATTTATGTTTTTATTTTAGTTTTATTATGTATGGATGATGATTACATGTTTAGAGGATTTTTATAAATAAATCGTACTTTTATTGATTAAATCATTACTTTCAAAGTTTATTCTTGTCTTAGATCTATTTTGACTGTGATGTGCTCAATGATCTATATTTGTTGTGCTTGTATGGATTGTCTACATGTAATGGTGCTTTATTGAATTGTGCTATCAAGTATCTGAATAGTCCATGCCTAGATTAGACGGATTATACCACAACCCTAGTTTAGTGTGGGATTAGTGTGGTATAATCCGTGCTAACCGAAGATGGATTATGTTGGTGCTTGAACCATAGTTATTTTCTTGACGGAAGAATTGGGTTTGTAGCTACAATTCCCCATTATCATCCAACTTAATAATCTAATTGAATGCATAAATATTCCTATTATGACGCTAGTGGTGGATTTGCAGTCCTAGGTTCCCTTAAACATATTCATAAAAACACTTTTAAATTGCTTTCATAATTTAGATTTAATTTCATTAGTTACATTAATTTAATTAAAAGTCAAATCAAAATCGTTTCTTAATTAATTAGATTTAGGTTTTAAAATTAAAGCACTGTAGTATTTCAATCTCTGTGGGTTCGACCTTTACTTCCACACTACAAATCCCTAGAAAGTAAAGTATACTTTTATATCTTGATTTTGACAATATCAGTATCTATGCATTCAATTAGCTTATTACGTTGGATGATAATGGAAAATCGTAGCTACAAACCCGATTCCTCCATAAAAAAGATAATTATGATTCAAGCATCAATATAATTCATCTTCAGTTGGCACGGAGTGTCTCACACTAAACTAGGATTGCGGCATACTCCGTCTTCCCTAGGCATGAACTATTCGACTACTTGATATCATAATTCAAATAAGCACTATTACATGCAAACAATATACAAGCACAGCAAATATAAATTATTGAGAACATCACATTCAAAATAGATCTAAGACAAGAATAAACTTTAAAAGCAATGATTTAATCAATAGAAGTACGATTTTATTATTCAAAATCCTGCAAACATTTAATCATCATCCATACATATTAAATCTAAAAGAAAAATATAAAATACACCCTATTACTTGGCTAGGGTTTCATTGAAACCCTAGATCTAGGTTTGGGCTGCCATAGAATCGAAGATTGGCAAGAGGTTGATGGACGAGGCCATGGGAACCCTTGGTCTTCTTCTTCTTCTCCTTGCTTCTCCCTCTTCAATGGTTGAAGTTTTAGTTCTTGAACAATGTGTATATTATTGTCCAACCCTCAATTTGACTTAACAGAGGATATATATAGATTTGGAGCAAGTTTTGGAAACTTTCCTAAACCTAATAGCACTAAAACTACTTTATTAACATTTCTAGACGTATTCAGCCAATTTGGATTGCACAGGGCTCTTCAGTATATCAAAATATGCATTTGGTTTTTTAAAGGGTTGCTCATGCGGGCCGCTCATGCACGATGCTGCAAAATCGTGCGAGCGGGCTGCTTAAGCGACATGCCCATTTTTTTCACTTTGCTTAGTTTTTCTCAGCTTTGCACACTGATCGTAGAATTGCGATAACCTTTTACTCATACTTTGGATTGACTCGGCATTTACGGCCACGAGTTCGCAACTTAAAGTTCTACATTTTCTATTTCAAAAGAAATTTCTCAAATTCAAAGTCTTCATTATCAAAAATGCGATTTACCGAGGCTGCCACTGTCTCCAACTTTCACCTGAATCACCTTTTAAGCACAAATTGTCTTCCAAAGCCACTAATCATTGGATTTTAGTGCATTATCACGTTAAATCTCCAAAACCTACAAAACATAGATTACTTATTAAAAACACTTAATAATTAAATGAAATGGGCTAACAAAGCGTATCTTAAGGACTATAAACGAGAGTTATTCGTCACCGATCACTCTGGCTCTATATCCTCAGCAAGATCATCTTCATCTCCTATCGCCTCGGGCTCTGCTAGCTCTGCCACATCACGCTAATCCTATGGCTCTGCACTGGTACATTGGACACCAATATTGGTGGTTCTATCTATTGAACATTTATTTTCCAAGCTTAAAGAGAACAATAGTTCCTCTCTGTTATTTTATTAGATGGCAAAATACAAATAAAGACTAATTACAAGATGGTCCCTCAATTAAAAAACAACTATATCCAATTACTAATAGAAATAAAACTCCAACACTCCCCCTTAAGATGGTGCATAGATATCTCTCATACCCAGCTTGCTAAGAATGAAGTGAAACGCCCTACTCGCTATGCTTTTGGTAAGGACGTCAGCTAACTGATCTCTGGACGTCACATATGGAGTACAAATCTTCCCATTATTTAATTTTTCCTTGATAAAATGACGATCAATTTCCACATGCTTTGTCTTGTCATGCTGAATAGGATTATGGGCAATGTCAACGACTGCTTTGTTATCACAATATAGCTCCATTGAGTCCTCAGGATCAAAAGCAAGATCAGACAGGATAATCTGGATCTACAACACCTCACACATCCCCTGATCCTTGGCTCTAAACTCTGCTTCTGCACTGGATCTAGCCACCACGGATTGTTTTTTACTTCTGCAAGTTACCAGGTTCCCTCGAACAAAGGAATAATACCCGATTGTCGATCTTCTATCGGTAACCATTCTGGCCCAATCCGCATCTGTATAAGCTTCTACTTGAGTATGACCATGCTTGGCAAAGAATAAACCTTCCCTAGGCGCTGACATAAGATACCTCACAGTTCTAAAAATAGCCTCAAGGTGAACCTCTCTAGGGGAATGCATATACTGACTTACCATGCTCAATACAAAGGCAATGTCGGGTCTGGTGTGCGAGAGATAAATCAGTTTACCCACCATTCTCTGATATCTTCCCTTTTCTACTGATTCTCCTCCTAGATCATCACTAAGCTTCAGATTAGGATCCATTTGAGTATCCACTGCCTTGTTACCAAGCATTCCTATTTCCTTTAGTAAATCCAGCATGTACTGTCTCTGGGATAAAAAAAATCCCATCTTTGGATCTGGCCACTTCAATTCCCAAGAAATATTTTAAGCTTCCCAAGTCCTTTATTTCAAATTCTTTGGCTAGGTAATTTTTTAACTTTCCCATCTCTTCCAGATCATCTCTAGTGAGAACGATATCATCAACATAGACAATTAATGCTGTCAATTTTACCACTTGAAGAATGTTTAATGAAGAAAGTATGGTCACCTTGGCTTTGTTTGAACCCATACCTGAGCATAGCCTGAGAAAACCAATCTAACCACGCTCTCGATGACTGCTTGAACCCATACAATGATTTTTGAAGACAACAAACTTTCCCTTTTGTTTTGGTATCCTCAAAACCTAGAGGGACATCCATGTACACTTTCTCCTCTAAATCGCCATGGAGAAAGGCATTCTTTACATCAAATTGATGTAGCGACCACTCCAAATTTGTAGCAAGAGATGACAGAATTCTAACAGAATTCATCTTGTCCACTGAAGCGAATGTCTCCTAATAATCTACTCCATAAGTCTGAGTAAAACCCTTAGCTACCAGTTAGGCTTTATACCTTTCAATCGTCCCATCAGCCTTGTATTTCATAGTGAACACCCACTTGTACCCTATTGTCTTCTTCCCTTGAGGTAATTCTGTTAATTCCCATATGCCATTTTTAAAGTGTGCTTTCATCTCCTCAACCATGACAGACTTCCACTTAGGATTAGATAAGGCTTCCTGGACATGATTAGGAGTAGACACAGAAGAAAGACTATAAACAAAAGCTTTACAGGATAGTGACAAACGAGAGTATGAAACAAAATTAGAAAAAGGGTGTTTAATACATATCATAGTACCTTTACGATGAGCAATAGGTATGTCTAAATCATTACCAGATGAAGGAGTAATAGATACGGAGATACCTAGATCATCACCACTAGAAGGGATTGGCTAGAGTGGAGGGAAAGGAACAGCTTCCATTTCTACTGCCCAAATCTTTTTCTCTCCTTGTTCTTTGAGTAGGTAAGTAAATCTTTTCCCCTTGTTACAATTTCCCTCTCTTCAACATTCTCTTTTCCCCTTTCTCCCTCATCTTTTTCTCTTTGTTTTTCTCTTTCTCTCACAAACTCCTCTTCATGTTCTACTTCCCTTTCTCTCCTCCCGCCTCATTATTATTTCCAAACTCCACTACTCCCTCAATAGGAATAGGCATCTCTTCCACACTCATTTTATCCCCCTGAAGAGGTGACTATGAAGACTAAAAGTAGGACTGAGTCTTATGGAAGGTGACATCCATGGAGACATACCACCGACAAGAAGGAGGATGATAACACTTGTACCTCTTTTATGTCAGTGAGTAACCAACAAAGACACACTTAAGAGAATGAGGGTCAAGTTTTTTCCTCGAAGGGGAATGGTTGTGAACAAAGTAGATGCAACCAAACACTTTAGTAGGAATAGTAAACATAGAAGATGGATTGAGAAGAACTTCAATCGAAGACTTTTTATTAAGGACACGGATGGGCAATCGGTTAATGAGGTAGACATTAGTTAAAACTGCATCCCCCGAATAAGACTTGGGAACCTGCATGCAAAAACATCATAGACCGAGCACTTTCTAGTAAATGGAAATTTTTCCGTTCAGAAACTCCATTTTGTTTGGGAGTATTAGTGTAGGAGGTTTAATGTATTATGCCATGTTCTATGAAAAAATTCTCAAGACCACCATAAATATACTCCCCCCCCCCCCCCCCCCCTCTTTTCAGAACGTACAACTTTGATAATAGTACTAAATTGAGTGCAAATCATACTGTGGAAGTTTTTGAAGATAAAAATGAAGGAAAAACAGGTTTTAAATCATTTTAAATGTGCAACGGAACGGTTAAGTTACAAAAACTTATTGTTATGCCCGGATCTACTACTCGCTAACTCTATAGATGCGTACAAGAGATGGGATAAGAATTATACCTTATGGTCATGAACCCAATTCTAAAATCTTCAACCTTCTTGATGATGCTGCAGCTTCCACTAGGTTGTCTTCACCCTTATGACTCCTACGGATGCTGCCGGAGAGGTTAGAGTTGGTGGGAACTCCAAGGGTAGGATAAGAAGGCTTGGAAAATCGTAAACAGTCTCTGTAACTTTTTTAAAAGAAAAACAACAATTATTAAACCATGTACGTAGCTGCCCTATTTATAGATTTCCAAAACCGACTATAACCTTTGATCGATCGAAGTGGCTTCGATCGATCAAACTACTTTCGATCGATCGAACTTGCCTAGACTTTAATCAATCGAAACCTATTCGATCGATCAAACTTGTCATGACAAGATCCTCTTGTGCCTTTTTAAACATCCTAGCTGAGCTAAGAGTGGGACCTCCTAGGCTCTTTATTGTTGGCTCAGACCAGTAGTTAATTCCCATGACAAAACTCTTTGACCAGCAAACTAACCAACTGATCAATTAACGTTTACTCCACTATAAAATGATAACTGAACTCCAACACAAAAGAACATATCCAAAGTAGTAACTAGACTTGTATGGTGTACTAATGTCCCTCTACTGTTAGCATTCGTAATTATATTTAAGTTCTCGGATAAACGGTTACGGTCAACAAGAATCATGATTACTTCTTGTATTCCTTGAGTACCATTCACCTCTCTTGATTACCAAACATGTTGATAACTAATTATCAACAAGACTATAGTTCTCAGTAATCAACTTGGTGACATTCTCAAGGGAATGCTTACTTTGAATCAGAGGGTAGATACTATCTTGACAATATATGTTCACAACCCTATGAACATGACATACCCAAGATACTCAGGTGTTGATCTTCTATAGACCTCACTGATTGGTAAGTCAAAGCATCCATATCCACGGTCTATTTTCATAATCGTCTCAAGGTTGAGAACACGTACCTTAAATAAGTTATGAGTTCCTATCGACAGTTTGGCAGTCTTGAGTGTCAATAGGAAAGCTCGGGTCCGTCAATGCACTATAAGCACTAGCATATTAACTAAGAGTTACACTCTAGTGATTGAGATTCATCACTCCATCCAATGGTAGTTAATCATGCTACAGTGTATACCTGATGAGATATCCAGTTTCATCATCAACTGTGACAAGCTCTAAGTAACAAAGAATAGTAATTCGTATCTCATTATATGCATCTCATATATACACAAATTACTTACTATTATACTTAAGGATTAACAATCATCTCATGAAAGAAACTTACATAATGAAATGTAAAGCTGATATCCATATATTAAAATGCTATTGTCTCATACATAAAGTAATGGTTTGAGGGAACAAACCCAACAAAAAAACACATCACTCTTTTCTCGCATCAGATATTACCAAGTAGTACGAGAAAAATCATCAATAAAGGTAACAAACCACTTATACCCATGCAAAGAAGATATGTGGGATGGACCCCAAACATAAGTATGAACAATCTAAAAAGGAAGAGTACTTTATTCAAACTCAAATTAAAAGAGGCATGGTGATGTTTGCCAAGTTCACATGCTTCACACATAGCACTATTAACATTATTATTATTTATTAATGATGGAAATAAATAACAAAGAAGAGAAAATGAAGGATGTCCTAGTCTCTGGTGCCACAGCTAAGCCTCTCTAGGGAGTGTCTCTCTCAAAGAATGATCAGCCCTTTGAGTCAAACTTCCTCCTCCAGTCTCCACTTTGCCAGGCAGCAGAAAATAGAGTCCATTCTTTTCCCTACCATTGCCAATCACTCTCTAGGTGGAGAGATCCTAAAATACAAAGTAAGAGGCGAAAAAGGTAACACAGCAATTAAGGTCACTAGTAATACTACTAATCGAAAGAAGGTTAGTCAAAAATTTTGGTACATGAAGAACTGAAGATAAAGACAGAGACTCAGAAGCATGAATAACACCTTTACCAGAAATGGAAGAAAGACTAACATTGGTAGTTTTAACCTTATCTTTACCTAAACAAGGATTGTATGTAAAAAAAAATAGTGGACAGACCAGTCATATGATCGAAGGCCCCAAAGTCAATGATGCATGGTTGTGGAGAACAAGCATTTAAAGAACAAGTAAAATTAGCAACATTACCTGCTTGAGCAAAAGAAGTATAAGAACTCATGGAGGTGTCCAACAGTGCCATGATGCGCCTCAGGGTCTCTAAATCAATACTACTAATGCTACTAGTAGCAGGTGAAGCAGAGGAAATCTCCTCAAATTGATAAGCTTTTAGGCCTTGTGGATAAGTTAGCTTTAGGTCCATTACCTCGGCCACCAGTGCGGCCTCCACTTCTTCCTCTTGGAAAAGCTGGACGACCATGAAGCTTCCAGTAGGAAGCACAAATATGGCCTGGCTTATTACAGTAATCAGACCACTTATATTTAGCCTCAAAACCCTCAGGAATTGTCTGATCCTTCTGTGAATTATAGTTAGGAGCCTTAACCCTTTTCTGACTAGAAGATACCAAAGCAAATCGATCAATAAATTTAGGAGAAAACATAGCAAAACGACGTCTCTCTTCATTCTGAACATAAGCAAATGCCTTTCAAAGTGATGGTATTTCTGGTTAGAAGATACTAAAGCAAATCGATCAATGGATTTAGGAGAAAACATAGCAGAATGACGACTCTCTTCATTCTGATAATAAGCAAATGCCTCTCAAAGTGACAGTAATGGCTTCATCCCAAGAAATCGACTCCTCACTTAATCGAATTCTGAATTGAGGCCAGCTAGAAACTTAAGATTCTTTCACTCTCAATATACTCCTTAAAACTAGTGGCATCTGTAGAGCAAACGGGACGATAATTCTTTAGGTGATCCAAATGCTTCCATATAGTGCTCAAGGAGGTGTAATACTGAAAAATAGAACGCTAACCCTATTTGTCCGCCTCAATACATTGATGAAGTTAATAAACTTTATCTATATTCCCTTTCCTAGCATAAGTCTATGCTAATGTATCCCATATGTCAAGTGTTGTCTCCATCTCCAGACAAAATGCAGCAATACTAGGCTCCATCAAATGCACAATCTAACTCATAACAAGGTAATTGTCCACTTTGCACTTTGCATAGGTGGGATCCTCACGACTAGGTGCCTTAAGAGTGCCATCAACATAACCAAACTTTGATCTACTGTGTAGCCAAAAAGTAGCTGATTGAGACCAAGTAATATAGTCCTCTCCATTGAATAATTCTATGGTTTGGACCCAGGGTTCTCAGTAATGAGGGAATGCTTCTCATGACTTATAGGAGAACTCACGGCACCGAATTTATTACCTTTGTTTGACATGATGAAGAAAACAAAAAAAAAATGGCACTGAATAACCTTACAACAATAAGGTAGATCTAGTCATCACAGGCACCGTGCTGGTGCAAACATCCAATTTATGGACAAAACATGGGTCCGTACATGGACTTAAATTGTCGGAGAAACAAAACTTGTGATCAGATCAAGTATTCCTAGAATACCCAATGATCTAGGGGTAAGAAAAGAAGGAAAAAAGGAAAAAAGGAAAAAAAGGTTTCTAATTATCAATCCAGTAGGTCTCAGCTGAGTGTGCCCAATAGATTAGGCTGTCAAAGAGAGAGGGAGGGGTTGGGTAGGTGTCAATTAAGGTTGGGATGACTAGGGTGGCTATCGATGGGGCCAGCTGGTACAGGGTGAGGTCGGCGCAGCCTCCTCTGGTTGTTGAGGTATGTGGCGCAGCCTCCTAGGGCTATGGTAGGTTCAGCGATGGGTGTAGTGTTGTTGGGCTGAATCGCGAGTGGTGGAGGGGCTGTGAGGGAGTCGACAATGGGTCTGGTGGTGATTGGTGGGGTGCAAGTTGTAGTGGTGGTGATGCTAAGTGAGAAACCCTTCTTAGGGTGGCCTCATTTGTATGTTGGGCCTCCTCTCCCACCTAAAACCAATTGATCATAAGTGGAGAGGCCTTAGCATTTATAAGTTCTTTTCTTTCTTTTTGTTTATTCGATGTGGGATAGTTCCACATTCCAACACCCAACCTCATATGCAGCCTCATCTTGGGTCTATCACGTGTGCCACTTTATTTATGGTCATGCACTGTGCAGCCTCTCTGTTGGTCTGTCATCGTCGGTGGATGAACTTGGACCTTTCTCTAATACCATGTTAAACAATTATTTCCAAGCTTAGAGAGAATAATGGTTCCTCTCTGCTATTTTATTAGATGGCAAAATACAAATAAAGACTAAGTACAAGATGGTCCCTCAAATATAAAATAACTATATCCAACTACTAATAGAAATAAAACTCCAACACTATCTGTGCTGGTGTAGCTGCAGGTGCTAGTAGAATGGCTCCCCCTAGAACGTAATGGTATGCATCTCTCCAATCCTCACGTAATGGTATGCATCCATACACATCACTATCAAGTGGGTCCAACCCTCTACATACAGAGCTCTCCACTTATCCTCCTCTAAGTACTGGCTAGCTGCATGGTAGATGTGCTTAGAATACAACTTTGCGTTCGCTCGCTCCACAGTATCCCCATGGATCACGTGTCCTTTGTAATTAATGTCCACAAACTTCTGGAAGTTGGGATCCATGCTAACCTGCAAAGAAACTATCTAACGTCAGAACGACAATTAAACTTATCTTAGTACTCATATCTCAGGGATCTTAACTGCTTGGACCAGATGCCGTGGGACAATTTGTGAGTGAAAGTATCAAACTTGGATCTGATACCAAAAATCCTATCACGTCCCGGAGCATCAAAAATAGAGAAAATAAAGGTTCCTTTTTGGGTCCGTAAGGAATGACTGGTGAAGTCACTAACACTTTCAATCGATTGAGATAACTTCAATCGATTAAGAACAGGTGGCACCATATCAATTGATTGACAAGGGTTCAATCGATTGAACTGTTGCATTTATGTCGGTAACTTGTCGATAGAGTTTCGATCGATCAAAGTTGTTTCAATCGATTGAAAAGACCATCACATCAATCAATTGATAATTGTTCAATCAATTGAACACAACATTAAGTCATTCGATTGGAAAATGTTCAATCGCTTGGCAAACAAAATACAAGTATCGTAAAGGCAATTATATAGAATCTCATTTTATTAATATACATCCAAAACTACAGCGTATTACACGATATATTTACTTTTGACAGTACTTCCATCTCATAGCGATCTGTGAAGCAAACATTAACAGCCACTTTTCAAATCATTCTGAAATCATTGCACTACATGAGGCCAGTCGTGAATGTGTTTGGTTGAGATCCATGATCCATCATATTCGAAAATCATGTGACTTATCGTCTATCAAAGATATCCCGACAACACTCTATGAAGATTATGATGCATGTGTGGCACAAATAAGAGGGGGAGGGGTCCATTAAAAGTGATAGAACGAAGAACATTTCACCAAAATTCTTGTATACACATGAGCTCCAAGAGAAAGTTGAAATTAATGTTCAGCAGAAACGCTTCATTGACAATCTTGAAAATTTATTCACCGAGGCATTACCAACTTTAACATTCAAGAAGCTACTATATAATATTGGGATGCGCCGACTCTAAGAGCGTTCATAAAATAAATAAAAAAATCATACTAGTGCCAACATGAGGGGGAGCCATTGATTCAATAATATAAGTTGTAGGCATTCAAGGGGGAGTGTTATACAATGTGTCTACATTGTGTTTCCACATTACTGAATGTCCAAAATTTTCGAAGGCCTATCACTGCATTTTTTTTCAAAGGCCTACCTCCAAGGCTTGTCATGCTAGTCAAGCATTAAATGCTCAGTATTGTCAAATACCTATAAATTGAGCTTCAACTCAATGAAGAAAGAACACACAGATAAGAGCTAGAGAGCCAGAGAAAAGAAAGAGAGAAAGTGAGGAAACGATGTAATACGCTGGTAGTTCAAGTGCCTGAGCTATACCATTTCCTCAGGTAATAATACAACTCCCATTCCCAGTGGACGTAGGCAAATTGTCGAACCACCTTAAGTCTTTGTGTCCCTTTGTGTGATTGCATATTTGTATGCTTGCTTTATTATTAGTTTTATTAATAGTGTTATAACAGTATATATATATAGGGGCAGTTAGTGGAAAGGACTAATGAATAAGATCTTTTAGTAGTAAGGACAACTTAAATCTATCATTAAGGATAATTCCTCTCCCTATTACTTAGACTAAAATGCCTTCAACTTTATCATCTAACTCTAACTACTATTACCACCACCCCTACCACCTCCGACCACCACCTCCACCATCTCCAGCGACCACCCCACCACCTCCGGCGACTAAAAGAAACAAGTGAAAATTCACTTTTTATAGCCAAAGTTAAGTGAAATTTCACTTGATCTAGAAAAAAAAAAGTGAAATTTCAGTTAACTTTTACTATAACCAGTGAACTTTCACTTGTGTTTTTTAGTAGCCGGAGGTGGTGCCGGTCGTCGGAGATGGTGGGGGTGGTGGTTGGAGGTGGTAGGAGTGTTTAGAGTTAGAGAGAGAGAGAGAGAGAGAGAGAGAGAGAAAATATTTAGCATAGGGATATTTACCAAATATAAGTTTTAACTAGAGGGACTTTTTAACAAACTAAGAAACCTTTTGAACCCTAAACTCTTAAGAGACTGTTTGAGGGATTTTTCACTAATTTTCCCATATATATATATATATATGTATTATGGAAATGAGAAACATTGGAATTCGATAATTAGGTGAGTCAATATATGTAGCAATATTTCAACTGTATCCACCTCTCTCCCACTACATATCCTATTTTTTTCACTTTTATTAATTTTAATTTTTTTTTCAGACTTCCTGGATATATGTATATAGATTTTCAAAAAAAAATTCAATAATACCCGTGCATAGTACGGGCCAACGCTAGTATATATATATATAGATATATATATACGTGTGCATTTTGTGGGTATGTGTTGCCATCCCAACAGACAATAGCACATGTCTATCTATCTATCTATTGAGTAATGCTAGACTCACACAAAATTTCACACAATATAATCCTGGCTCTTGATTTTGATGGGTCCTGTGTGAGACCAACGTGTTCGCCACATATGGCCCATTGGAATCAAGAACCGTGATTGTTTTGTGTGGGTCTAGCATTATTGCTATTTATTACTATATCTAAAGAGAAATATGCTACACCCACACACAATTTACACCCAACAATCCTGGCCCTTGATTCTAGTAGGCACCCATGTGAGTCCCACATGGGATCCACCAAAATCAAGGGCTAGGATTTGTTGAATGTAAAATTGTGTGTGGGTGTAGCATTTTTTATATCTAAAAGCTAAACTATTTCTCCATCTCTCAACAATGCTAGATGGCACTCCCTTTTTTCCTAAGTGCCACATGGCATTTTGCAATGCTTTTTTTTTAACTTTTATTTTTTTCTTTTTTGTTTTGTTTTATTTTCTATATATTTAAGAGTCGGGGGTCTATTGGTCTTCTCCAATACACAAATGCAAAGGATATATAAGTTAAATACATGTAGAATTAGAACCAACTTTAATAATGGTAGGATCACTACGACATCCTCCAATAAAAATTAAGTGAACTCATTGCCACATGTATTTTGAAAACATTTGAGATACATAATTTTGGAACTATGTTATTTCTCTTCTTCTGCTTCGACTTCTTCTTTTTTTTTTTTGTTTTTTTTTTTTTTTTTTTTTATTCTAGATAGAAGAAGATTATGATAAAGTATTAATTGGTCACTTATTTTTTCACTTTTATTTCATCATGTTTCTCTTCTTTTTATTCTCTCACTTTCTTCCAGATATTAAATATTTCATATTAAAAAAAATAATCTACATATATTACTTGGACCCTGCTAACTTTCAACATAAATCTCTTTATTTGTTCATGTAAATTCTAAGTGTCATTTTCTTTTTTTTTTCTTTTTTTGTGTATTTAACTTTCCCAGATGATTATGTATATGAACGTGTAAAGTTTAACTTTAATATAAAAAATTTAAAAAATAATAAAATTTGGGTGAGTCAATAATTATATATAATACGAGCAAACAAAATGCTTTGTTTTATTATTCTTTTGTTTTATTTTCTTATCTTCTGATGCTTTTTTTATACATACTCCAATAATTATTTATCTTTTCTTTTTACATTTTGTTTAAGATTGTTCATTTGACTATGTCTTAATATATTTCCCGTGTATTGCACGAGTTGTTGATTAGTTTATATGATGATTGGTAACTGTTTAATGCTCATTTAGGAATAATATAAGAAACTTTGTACGCAATTGGTTTGAGGTATATTTTGGAAGATTGCATTGCCTGCCACCTAAAGGCCTTATGTAAAAAATTAATTTCATATTTGGAAGTCGTAAATATAGTGAATTTTGGTATAAGAAAAAGTTTCTGTAAAATAGAATTTTTTTGGTTCTAGGTCCAACAAATTTTTTATTTTAGTAGAAAGTCTCTCGACAAAAAATTTCACATGACTAGTTATGTGAAAATTTATAACATAAGGATTTGATGTGATAAATTTTACTAATCAGGGACTTTTGACCATAATTAAAAATGCTTTCATTTAAACTCAATGCATCTACTATGAGGAATTTTTCAACAAATATTCTAATCTATTTTGCTGATAAGATTTTAGTTTTGGGCGAATTACCACATTCTAAAAAAAAATATTTCTTTGTCACACCATTATTCTTTTGTTATTGGTTAATAAAGAAAAAATAAATTTTGGAAAAACTTTGGGTAGGAAATTTAGATTTAGAGAGAGGAAAAAGAAAGTTCCTTTGCGTATTAAAGTTCTACACCAGATGTGCTACAAAGATTTTTAATTCTTAAGAAGACCTTCGGCTCTTGCGACAGTTCTAAGTAATACCAGTTGTACCTTTAATAATTACCAAACAATGAAAACTTTCTCCGAAGAAAATATAAACTTATGGGTCATTTGTATCAAAAATAAATTAGTCTTTGTTGCATATTAATTAAATTAATTTTGCCAATCAATGTGCAGTTAGTTTTAGTTACATTATAAGAAAGATGAACAATTTCACTTAGCAATTCTATACGAATGGCTAGAAAAACAACTGCAGCAAAAAAAATATAAATAAAAATAAAAATGAAAATAAATAAATTCAAGTAGTCCAAGTCAACATGTTAAATATTGTTGTGTAGGTATTATCAAAAAGTAAATAAATATTGTTGGGTAAATTTTCTCCTCAAGCCCAGTATATTTAAAACCTAGTAATGGGCTTTAGTTTGTTCAGACCAGCCTCCTCAAGATACTGCCCACAAACCAATAAGAAATCACATCTGATTTATTTATTTTTTTTATCCACACTTAGACTCACATACCCAACCCAACTACCTACAATGGCTTAATACAAAGCCTAACAAAGATCACATAACATATTGAAGAACAATGGGGCAAAGACTCTCCTCTAAGAAGAGTCGAATCCTTACACTTCCACTTGAGAAAAAGAATATCGCATGATCACATCTCTAAGTCAAAGGGCCCGTGGTACAGCTCAAGCCCAAAAGCACCTAGGGCCCAACATATGTTTTCATTACGAGCAATTTTACTTGAAAATGGGCTCATGCAGAATCCGTAATTTATATATTGGGACCGAATTACTAGTTAGATTACCACCACAGGACCACATTAGGAGTACCAAGGGCAGTGCTTCATGTGGCAATTTTTTTGTTTTTAGGGATAAATTTATATGTAATTTTGGATATAATTTTTAATATAAAAAAGATTACAATTTCACTATGTCATACTTTTTGTTTGTTTTGAGATTGAGAGATTTGACATCTGTAATTCTTATTGCTTATTGTTAAAAGGCTTATGGTTTATAACTGTTTGCACCTAAAAACCGCCAAGGGTTTTCTAGCCCGATTGATGTGAGGATATGGGCCTAGAGATAGTCGGGCATGGGCATTTCAGACACCGGTTGGTCCGGAGTAGATGATGATATTGGGCTTAGGGGAAGCGTCACTAGGAGTTTAGAGAAGGCAACCTGGATGTTCCATGGGATGGAGCCCGATTGGAAGCATCAGACCCGCAGTGGTCTATCGGGCATCAATGGTGGAAGCAATGGAGCAAGGATATACGTGGGAGACCGATTGAGACGCCGTGCATAAGGGACTTCATTGGGCATTTGTCAGAATGGGAGCCCGATGAGGAGATAAAGAACATGAACGTACTATCGGGCACCATATGTATTGAAAGTGAAAAGTGTGAATAAGTGAGCCCGATCGGACGTGAGCGCCTGGAGAGATGTTATCGGACATAAAGACATTACATGAGTCCGATGAGTTTTAGTCACAGTTATGAGGCCGATGGGAGTAGAGGTAAGGTGGTTCTGATGACAGCTGCCATTTGTGACGTCACTCCAGATCTGGGGAAATCCGAGTCCGTTTGGGAAAGAATCTTATCACCAACAGCTGGATTTAAGCGAGATGATCCCTGAGATGATGGGATTGCTTCAATCAAGATAATGATAAGGCAAGGAATCATTGATATAAAAGGATTTCTTCAATTAACCAATCAATCAGTAGCTTAAGGCGCAAGCTAAGGAGACCTTTCCTAATCAGAATTCAATCATGGCCGCTATAAATATGGAGGCAGGCCAACTATTCAGATCACTCCGCGTCACTCTCGAAAACAGCATTCAACACAGCATTCAAAAGCATCCAACCCTTTTGTTTTTTCTGCACGCATAGCAAATAGGTCTACCCTTTTTCTTTGTTAATTTCTTCTACTGTTTTCATTCTTACGCTGTTTTCATTCTTACGAACAATCAGTCTGTTCTGAATTTGTTCTTTGGTTGTATTTTCCAAACACTTAATAAAATCTGTATTTTATTAATCGTTTGTGATTGTTTACTTGGTAAACTCACACTATTTGGCTTGTGCGCTTCAGTACTGCCAAGGGATTTTTGGTGAGGGTACTTTCCTACTCGCCGCACACAATTGTTTAGTTTAGAAGTCAGATCTAAAAGCCTTGAGTATCACTGACTCAAGCATATAGGAAATTAGTTTGCACACACCGAACCACTTTTGGTTCTGGCACGCCCGCGCATAACTACTAGCAAACATTTTGGCACGACCGGTGGGACCCATAGTGTCAAGACATGCCGCCAAAGAGGGATAAGCAGATCGGCAAAAACGGCCAAGAAGAGTCGGCCGTTGATACACCTACGGAGGAAAGCACTGGTCATTCTCCGGATGACGGTGGCGTTACTATCGAAGCAATCTCGGAAACCGTGAGAGCCACCGTTGATCCTTTGAGGCAGGACTATAACACCTTGATAGGGTCAATGGCAGGTCTCAACCATGTGGTCAGGCAAACGGCCGATATACGCCGGGAACAGTCTGAGTTGGTCATGGAGACTAGGGTTACCCACGTGAAGCTGGACGCCCTGGCTACTCAGATACAACAGCTTTGCGCCGTTCTTGAGGCCAATAACAAACAAAAGGCCTTGGGATCAGGCTCAGGCTCGGGATCGGGCTCTGGCACGCCGCTTGAGTCCGACAAACCAAAAGACCCACTCTATGTCTGTCCAAACCTAAGGGAGGGTAACATCTCGGGCAAGAAGCCCGAATTACATAACGAAACGGCCAGTGGCGTGGTGGTCACCGATCCCAGTGGATCGGCGACACCAAGTTTTGTCCAGATAGGAGGCCGTGTTGAAACCCAGTTCGACCGGACTCCACCTCCAGTTCGCGCTGCTGGGGGGCAAAGAAACAATGGGGGGTTTTGGACCCACCAGATCAACAATAATCAACAATTGCCACCTCTACAAACCCCGGGAACAGGGGCCCAGCCTGAGGTAATTGCAACAATAGGCCGTAACCCAGAGGTAATCGGCCAACAAGTGCCCCCAGGTAACGCTGCTGGGGGGCAAAGGAATGATAATGATTTTTGGCTTCGTCAGGCCAATAACAACCCACAGCAACCACCACCCCCTGCGGGTGGTGCCCGACCTGCTGCGCAGCCTATTAACAGGGAGGAGTTGGTGGCGGCCATACATGAAGAGTATGGCCCGTTCATGAGAAGGATGGAGAGGCCGACGTACCGACGGCCTTACCCGCCTGAAATTGACCAAGTTAATTTCCCACCAGGGTATAAAGTTCCGAACTTTACTCTATTTTCTGGGGAAAGTGAGCATACCACGGTAGAGCACATAGGTCGGTTCATTGTGCAATGCGGCCATGCAGGCAATAGTGACCCTTTAAAATTAAGGCTGTTCCCAAATTCGCTCACGGGCATAGCATTTTTGTGGTATGTCAATCTCCCGGCCAATTCAGTACGAAATTGGCCAGCAATGGAGGAATTGTTTCATGGGCAGTTTTATAGGACTGAGCCCGAGATCTCGTTGGCAGATCTGTCTAGGATGCTCCAACTAGTAGGAGAGACCGTCGAAACATATATAGCCCGATTCAGGAAGGCTAAGTACAGATGTAAGACAATATTGCCCGAGGAAGAATACGCAAAGATGGCTATGGGCGGAATGTCTTTCGAGCTTCGCAAAAAGTTCGAAGGGACCGATTTCCGTGATTTATTCGAGCTGGCTTCAAGGGCCGCCCGTTACGAGCGTATCCTGCTTGATGAACAGGAAAAGAAGAATTCTTCTAAGGGAACGTATTACAAAGATCCCAATTACGAGGTCCATCTAGCAGAATGTGACCTCGAGGCAGAAATTGACATGGCCGAACTAATCTCTAAGCGGCCTATTGTGTGTAATGCCTTGAACAAACCGGTCAATAATAACGCTGCTACTAAAAAAATGACGTTCGAGGCAGGAAAAAATTACACATTCGACATAACAATGGCCGATCAGATTTTTTACGCCCTCTTGGCTGAAAAAGTGATCAGGCTAGGTGAAGGTCATCGGATACCCAAGGCCGATGACATAAAAAATAAGGAATATTGTAAGTGGCATAATTCCTGGAAACACTCAACTAACAACTGCGTTGTTTTTTCGTAATGTGATACAGGAGAACGTGGAGAAAGGAGTGTTCAAATTTTCGGACAAAGCTATGGGAGTTGATGCGAACCCGTTCCCACAGATCACTGGAACCAACATGGTAGTGCCCGATTTGACTAAGCTGACACGGCCAAGGGTCAAGATAGACTTGACCGACAGCGAGAAAGTCCCAAAGCAAAGGGAAGGAAAACAAATTGCCGTTTCAGGAACTGATAGACCGAAGGGGACTATTCATGAGCTTCAGAGGACATACCAGGAACGCAAGGAGGCAGAACTAAAGGCTGATGGAGCCCGGTCAAATACAGAGAGCTTGATTACGGATTTACGACACCAACTAGAGCTGATTGAACAAGGCCTGTGTCCGAGGTGCAAGGCCGATATTAAGAAAGGGGCCTCTAGCCCAAGCAAGAGGCCTAGGGTTGAGGAACGACGAGAGTACAGCCCGAGAAGATCCGTGCATGAGAGGCTTTCCTTGCCCAAACAGGGACGCCCAAAGCCCGAGTGGAAGCCAAAGCCGCCGCCAGCAAGCAGTATGCCTAGCTCGAGTCGTAGGGAAGGAAGGGAATATGGAGCACGACCCACGATGAGTGCATCACAAAGGGTTGCAGCATCGGACATTCGCTCCCGAATGATACTCCCACCAAGAGTGAGTGATGGGAGATGGTATAGAGCTGAGCATCCAAAATTTCCAGCGATGCCTCAATACAGCAAGTCTCAGAAGAGGAGGTACCAGAGACTGAGACAGGCCGAGAGGGAACGGCAGCGCTCGCAAGACCGTGTCCGGATTCCTCAAGAGTCCCTTCAGCGCAAGGCCGACAAACAGATAACGGCCATGGAAGAAGATGAGCCCGTTTTCGACAAGAAAGCGGGCAAAGGGGCAATGCATGCCACAGAGCGCTTGAAGAAACTGTTTGAACAAGAAAAGTGTGAGCCATCGGCCCATCTAATGGAGGAGGCTGATGATTATGAAGATGAGGACGATTCACCGATTCAATTAGGGACAATCCCAAAAAATCTATCCTCGAACATGGTGTTTACTTTGCCCATGTCATTTATGGCCAAACCGGATCAGCCAACGGCCATTGAAGGTGACGTAATAGAAGGCCGGACCAAGGAGTCGGCAGTAATAGAAAGTGTATGTTGGGGTGGGGGTGAGACCGTCAGACCCAAGGTGGTAGAGGCTACGAACAAGAACGTGGATACTACCGATATACAAACCGATCGGCCTAAGATAACCATCTTGAGGCCGAAAGGGATCCAAACTGAGGAGGGGTTGAAACCGGCGGGGCCAGTCAAGGTGGTTTTCGAAAAACCTACCTATCAGATGTCTCAGCACCTGAAGCCATTGTACGTAAAAGGTCACATTGAGGGAATCCCCGTGAATAGAATATTGATTGATGGGGGATCTACAATTAACATCATGCCCCAAATCATGCTGAGGATCCTTCAAAAATCTGAGTCGGAACTAATTCCGACCGAAATGAATGGTCAGAGCTTCACGGGCACACCGTCTAAGACAAAGGGCATCTTGCCTCTGGAGCTGAGGGTGGGAACCCAAACGGCCATGACAGCCTTTTTTATTGTGGAGACATCGGCCGCCTACAACGCGTTGCTTGGCCGTGATTGGATCCATCCCAATTACTGCATCCCTTCCACTCTCCATCAATTGTTGATCTTTTGGAGAGATGACGAAGTGGAAGTGGTGGGGGCTGATACGAAGCCATTCGTAGCCCGGGTGCAGACGGCCGATGCAGTATTATATGAAGATGATATCGGACCTATCAAATTACTAGGATGTGGCAAACTTGGTAGACCAAATGCAGCCACGTTCCGTAAAGAAATTCTACCAAACTTAAAGCTTGGTTATCACAATCTAAGTCGGACAGAAGAGGTAAGGCCGATAGAAATTAATGAATAGGAAGACTTTGATGGATCTACAGCCAATTGAAGTTAGAAGACAGCTGGCCCTTAAGGCCAGCATGGCCAGATGGTGTGCATATCTGGCCGATAGAAGATTAGAGATCGGCCCTGTAGACGGTATGATTAATCTGGCCGATTGTATCTATGAAGAAGAAACGCCAATAGAAGAGGAGATTCAAATGGATGAACTCGAAACGGCCACAGCCAAGCTTGATGACTTGAAGGCCGACGTGCAGGATCCACTATTGGAGATCAACCTGGGCAATGAAGGAGAGCACAAACCCACATATGTGAGTCAGGTGCTTGAACCACAGTTCCAGGCCGATATCATTGCTCTCTTGCACAGATACAAGGATTGCTTTGCTTGGGATTACGACGAAATGCCCGGACTATCCCGAGAATTGGTAGAGCACCGATTGCCAATTAAGCCGGGCTTTAGGCCGTTCAAACAGCTCCCACGGCGCATGTCACCTGAAGTCACGATGAAGGTGAAAGAAGAAATTGAGAGGCTTTTGGGGGCTGGCTTCATTCGGACAGCCAGGTACGTGGAATGGGTATCAAATGTAGTCCCAGTGGTAAAGAAAAATGGTAAGCTGAGAGTTTGTATTGATTTCAGAAATCTAAACCTAGCTACCCCAAAAGACGAGTACCCTATGCCCATGGCCGATCAATTGATTGATTCGGCCGCCAAACATAAAATTTTGTCCTTCATGGACGGGCACTCGGGGTACAACCAGATTTACATCGCTGAGCAGGATGTCCCGAAGACAGCTTTCCGGTGCCCGGGGGCAATTGGAACCTTTGAATGGGTTGTCATGCCTTTCGGACTAAAGAACGCCGGAGCTACATATCAGAGGGCGATGAATTCAATCTTCCATGATATGATCGGGCATTTCATGGAGGTTTACATTGATGACGTGGTGGTAAAATCGAGTGACAACGCCGATCATTTGAGAGACTTAGAAAAAGCATTTGAAAGAATGCGGGCTCACAAGCTAAAAATGAACCCTCTCAAGTGTGCTTTCGGCGTTTCAGCGGGGAACTTCTTAGGATTCCTGGTGCATCAGAGAGGGATAGAGGTTGACAAGAACAAGGCTCGAGCAATACAGGCAGCAAAGCCACCGGCCAATAAGAAAGAGCTTCAAAGGCTACTCGGGCAGATTAATTTCCTGAGAAGATTCATCTCTAACTGTGCAGGAAAGACCCAAGTATGGACCCCATTATTGAAGATCAAGACCGACGAAGAGTTCAAGTGGGAAGACAGCCATCAACAGGCCTTTGAGGGAATTAAGCAATATTTGTCAACTTCTCCAGTTTTAATGCCACCCAAGAAGGGTAGGTACCTTAAATTGTATATATCGGCTTCTGAATGCTCTATAGGAAGTATGTTAGCTCAGGATAATGAGCAAGGAAATGAGCAAGCCGTTTATTACTTAAGCAGAATATTAACTCCAATCGAGCAGCGCTATGCGCCGATTGAGAAATTATGTTTGGCATTATATTTTTCATCACAGAAGTTAAGAACGTATATGTTGCCCGTTTCTACTTATATTATATGTCAAACCGATGTGATAAAATATATGTTGTCAAGACCAATCATGAGAGGCCGAATTGGAAAATGGACCTTGGCCCTAATGGAATTTGCCATCCAATACCGATCACAGCAATCGGTTAAAGGCCAGGCCATAGCCAATTTCTTGGCTGATCACCCAGACCCAACTGATCTGGGAGAAGTACTACCAGTGCCTAAAGTGTTAAACACTTCCTTGGTCCCATGGACATTGATCTTTGATGGGTCCAAAAGCGCAGAAGGTGCTGGGGCAGGTGTGGTTATTGTATCACCCAAGTATAAGAAGACAAAAATGTCATTTCGGCTCGATTTCAAGTGCACAAATAACCAGGCCGAATACGAGGCATTAATTATCGGACTAGAGATACTCCTTGAGTTGGGGGCATCGTCCGTACACATAAAGGGAGACTCAGGTCTGGTGATCGGGCAGATCTCAGGAGAATTCCAGATAAAAAGTTGGGAATTATGCCCGTTTCACTCTGTCGCCACGCAGCTCATGGACGAGTTTGATGATATTAGCGTGAGTTATATCCCTAGGTCTACGAATACTGAGGCCGATAAGCTGGCAAAGACAGGATCGGCCTCGTCTCCGACAAAGGCTTTGGAAGACCAAGTTATCATGGTTCATGTCCGATCAATGCCTTCCGTTGCAAAGAGAGGTTGGTACGCTACTACTAATTCGGTCTTGATGGAAGACGACGATTGGAGAAGGCCTATCATCGAATACCTGAATCACCCAAATGTCAGGGTAGACCGAAAAGTTAGGCTCTTCGCTGTCCGATTTGTGACACTCGATGGAGAATTGTTCAAAAAGCCCATCGGTGACGACGTGATTTTGAGGTGTTTAGGCAAAAAACAGGCCATGCAGGTGATGGCCGAAGTACATGAAGGGATCTGTGGGGCTCATCAGGGCGGTACAAAAATGAAATGGTTACTGAGAAGGTATAACTATTATTGGCCAGGCATGTTGAAGGATTGTATCAGCTATGCAAAGGGATGCCAAGCGTGTCAGAAGCATGGCCCGATTCAGCATGTACCGGCTAAAGAGCTTCAACCAATAATAAAACCATGGCCGTTTAGAGGATGGGCTATGGATCTGATTGGCAAAGTCTCGCCACCATCATCAGGCCAACACTGTTTCATTATAGTGGCGACGGATTACTTCACTAAGTGGGCCGAGGCCATACCATGTAAAACGGTGACCCAGACCACCGTGATAAAATTCATTGAAGAGCACATTATACATCGATTCGGCCTCCCAGAAACCATAACGGCCGACCAAGGATCTGTGTTCACAGGAGCTGAAACGACCGCTTTTGCGGAGAGCAGAGGGATTAAGATTCTCAATTCTACCCCGTACTATGCTCAAGCTAACGGTCAGGCTGAGTCAACCAATAAGATCCTTAAGGGGATCATTGAGAAGATGATCGATGAGAACCCTAGAGAGTGGGACAAGTTGTTGTCCGAGGCTCTATGGGCCTATCGGACATCTAAGAGGTCCAGTACCGGGGTCACACCATTCATGTTGACTTACGGGCACGACGCTATGTTACCAATGGAGGTTACCGTCCGATCGGCCAGGAGAGCTTTACAGAACCAGCTTGAGCCCGCAGAGTACACAGAGGCTATGATAGCTGAGTTGGAGGGACTTGATGAAACGAGGCTCATGGCTTTGGACTCGTTAAAAGTGCAGAAGCAGCGGGCCGCCCGAGCTTATAACAAGAGGGTGAAAGCAAAGTCTTTTAGTACAGAAGACTTGGTATGGAAGGCCGTTTTACCTATCGGGGACAAGGATAATCGGTACGGTAAATGGTCGGTCAACTGGGAGGGTCCGTTCATTATACATCAGGTCAAGAATGGTGGTGCTTACAGACTGCGGGATATGGATGGTGGTATTCATCCTAGATTAATAAACGGTCAGTACTTGAAGTCTTATTACCCTACTCTGTGGGAAACTATTGATTTGAATTATAAGCCAAATCCAGGATTAGAATACGACCAAATCATTAACTACGACCCTGAGCCCGAGTAACAAAAATATGGTTTGTATTGATAGGCTGAGCACAGCTTACTTACAAATATATGCGAATAAAAATAAGTACAAAAGAGGAGTCGGCCTCTAGGCCGACTCAAAATTCCTAAGCTTAGCCTTCAGGTCTTCCCAGGTCTTGACGGCCCCAGACCGGTCCTTCTTGGCCCTTTCTAGCTTCTGGGCCCAAGCCCGGGATATGGGGACGCTGGCTTGTAACTGATCACTGCACTTCTGAGCGTCCCCGCCTAGTGAAGATAATGCCTCGTCAATTTTTTCAATGGAGGCGTTGTTGGTAACAACCTCGGCCTCACATTGGGCGAGTTGAGTTTTTAATACAGTAATACGGTCCCGCAGCCAAGTACCCCTGGCTAGAACTTGAGCACGGGAGGCCTTTCCCGCTTCGAACTTGGTTCTGGCCCCTTCCAAGAACTTCAATGCTTTCTGACGGGAGCCTAAATGAAGTTCTGCATCCGCTTGAATCTTCAAGGCCGTTCTATCCATAAGACGGACGCTAGGAAGTCTTTCTTTGATCTCCACGAGTAATGATAGCTGCCCGTCTGAAAGAGAAGGATCGGCCATGAGGGTGTTCAAAGCAGTGTCAACGTCAGCCGCAGCAGGAAGATTGGAAAGTTCTTGGTCAGCAAGTCCGAAGAGCAGGTCCTTGGCTTGTTGAAGGACGGAAGGTAAAACCGCTTCGGGCTCAAGGGGGCCGAGGTCAAAAGCTCCCAGGTCCAGGCCCAAGAAAAAGTCATTGAAAGGAATAACGGGCACTGGGTCTGAAGGATCGGCCTATTCAAGAAAAGAAAATACAGTCAGGTATTGTTTTTAGAAATGTATGAATTAACGCAAAGTAACAGCAGTACCTGGGTATGAGGACGAAGCGAGGCCGAGATTTTTTCGCGAACATCGGCTTCACTTGGTTGAGAAGATGTTTGGGAAGAAGAAGGGAGGCCGGTTCCTGCGCCCGGACTCATTGGGGCCATTGTCGTCTGTGGGGCTTCTGCTTCAGGGACAGAGCCCGAATTATCATCACCGGCCTCCACAGCAGACACTTCAGGAGGAGTGACCTCGGTCACCACCGGTCCTGGTATGATGTGAACAGGAGAGCTGATGGCGGTGGTAGGTGCCCCTTGACCGGTTGGAGTTTCGGTTTCAGAGGGGACGGTTTGATTTACTTCCTCCCCAGCGGCCTCGGTGGCAGGTTCAGCACCGGCTTCACCCTCAGTACTCGAAGAAAGAACAACCTGCTCAGGGACTTGGCCGACATGAGCAAGGTCTTCGTCTCCGTCTCCGCTTGAAGGATCTAGAGGAGGCACGATGTGAAGTGGCATCACCCTAACGGCCACTCGCTCTAGATAAGCCGCTGCAGAGGCCGGTGATATAGGGAGAGTTGGGGGAAGAGTCTGAGCAAGGTTTGGAAGTGGATCCTCTCCCGAATCTTCATCAGCAAGCTGCAAAGATAGAACAAAAGGATTAATATGGAATAACAGGAATTCGGGCTCAAGTCAAAAGGGGAAGAGCAAACCTGAACAGAGGCCGGTGTTTTTTGTTTCTTTTGGGGCGGACCTTTGCCCGGGGTTTGTTTACGAGCCGGTCTCTTGGCGGCTTGTTTGCGCCGGGTTGGAGCTGCTGCTGGTATAGGGACATCGGCCACAGTGGCCGATGTTGCAGAGAAAGGAGCCAGGGCCTCAGCAGCGGTGCTTGGAAATATGTGTCTAGTCCGATCACCCCACCATTGGGTGAACTCTTCTGATACTACTGGCCGGGCGGAGAAGGGTGTAAAATTGAACGCGGCTTTGAGCCGGGCAGACCTCTCTGCTATCTTCTTCACCTGCCCGTCGTTAACGATAAGGCCCCGTTCAACCCAATCAACGTTGACAGTGATACCAGGGGGAACGGGCACTAGTTGAGTAAGCCCGAATTGGCGGGCATATAAAGGAGCAAAGTAGTACTCGGCCCCGCATTTATTGTTGGCACGACCGGTGGGACCCATAGTGTCAAGACATGCCGCCAAAGAGGGATAAGCAGATCGGCAAAAACGGCCAAGAAGAGTCGGCCGTTGATACACCTACGGAGGAAAGCACTGGTCATTCTCCGGATGACGGTGGCGTTACTATCGAAGCAATCTCGGAAACCGTGAGAGCCACCGTTGATCCTTTGAGGCAGGACTATAACACCTTGATAGGGTCAATGGCAGGTCTCAACCATGTGGTCAGGCAAACGGCCGATATACGCCGGGAACAGTCTGAGTTGGTCATGGAGACTAGGGTTACCCACGTGAAGCTGGACGCCCTGGCTACTCAGATACAACAGCTTTGCGCCGTTCTTGAGGCCAATAACAAACAAAAGGCCTTGGGATCAGGCTCAGGCTCGGGATCGGGCTCTGGCACGCCGCTTGAGTCCGACAAACCAAAAGACCCACTCTATGTCTGTCCAAACCTAAGGGAGGGTAACATCTCGGGCAAGAAGCCCGAATTACATAACGAAACGGCCAGTGGCGTGGTGGTCACCGATCCCAGTGGATCGGCGACACCAAGTTTTGTCCAGATAGGAGGCCGTGTTGAAACCCAGTTCGACCGGACTCCACCTCCAGTTCGCGCTGCTGGGGGGCAAAGAAACAATGGGGGGTTTTGGACCCACCAGATCAACAATAATCAACAATTGCCACCTCTACAAACCCCGGGAACAGGGGCCCAGCCTGAGGTAATTGCAACAATAGGCCGTAACCCAGAGGTAATCGGCCAACAAGTGCCCCCAGGTAACGCTGCTGGGGGGCAAAGGAATGATAATGATTTTTGGCTTCGTCAGGCCAATAACAACCCACAGCAACCACCACCCCCTGCGGGTGGTGCCCGACCTGCTGCGCAGCCTATTAACAGGGAGGAGTTGGTGGCGGCCATACATGAAGAGTATGGCCCGTTCATGAGAAGGATGGAGAGGCCGACGTACCGACGGCCTTACCCGCCTGAAATTGACCAAGTTAATTTCCCACCAGGGTATAAAGTTCCGAACTTTACTCTATTTTCTGGGGAAAGTGAGCATACCACGGTAGAGCACATAGGTCGGTTCATTGTGCAATGCGGCCATGCAGGCAATAGTGACCCTTTAAAATTAAGGCTGTTCCCAAATTCGCTCACGGGCATAGCATTTTTGTGGTATGTCAATCTCCCGGCCAATTCAGTACGAAATTGGCCAGCAATGGAGGAATTGTTTCATGGGCAGTTTTATAGGACTGAGCCCGAGATCTCGTTGGCAGATCTGTCTAGGATGCTCCAACTAGTAGGAGAGACCGTCGAAACATATATAGCCCGATTCAGGAAGGCTAAGTACAGATGTAAGACAATATTGCCCGAGGAAGAATACGCAAAGATGGCTATGGGCGGAATGTCTTTCGAGCTTCGCAAAAAGTTCGAAGGGACCGATTTCCGTGATTTATTCGAGCTGGCTTCAAGGGCCGCCCGTTACGAGCGTATCCTGCTTGATGAACAGGAAAAGAAGAATTCTTCTAAGGGAACGTATTACAAAGATCCCAATTACGAGGTCCATCTAGCAGAATGTGACCTCGAGGCAGAAATTGACATGGCCGAACTAATCTCTAAGCGGCCTATTGTGTGTAATGCCTTGAACAAACCGGTCAATAATAACGCTGCTACTAAAAAAATGACGTTCGAGGCAGGAAAAAATTACACATTCGACATAACAATGGCCGATCAGATTTTTTACGCCCTCTTGGCTGAAAAAGTGATCAGGCTAGGTGAAGGTCATCGGATACCCAAGGCCGATGACATAAAAAATAAGGAATATTGTAAGTGGCATAATTCCTGGAAACACTCAACTAACAACTGCGTTGTTTTTTCGTAATGTGATACAGGAGAACGTGGAGAAAGGAGTGTTCAAATTTTCGGACAAAGCTATGGGAGTTGATGCGAACCCGTTCCCACAGATCACTGGAACCAACATGGTAGTGCCCGATTTGACTAAGCTGACACGGCCAAGGGTCAAGATAGACTTGACCGACAGCGAGAAAGTCCCAAAGCAAAGGGAAGGAAAACAAATTGCCGTTTCAGGAACTGATAGACCGAAGGGGACTATTCATGAGCTTCAGAGGACATACCAGGAACGCAAGGAGGCAGAACTAAAGGCTGATGGAGCCCGGTCAAATACAGAGAGCTTGATTACGGATTTACGACACCAACTAGAGCTGATTGAACAAGGCCTGTGTCCGAGGTGCAAGGCCGATATTAAGAAAGGGGCCTCTAGCCCAAGCAAGAGGCCTAGGGTTGAGGAACGACGAGAGTACAGCCCGAGAAGATCCGTGCATGAGAGGCTTTCCTTGCCCAAACAGGGACGCCCAAAGCCCGAGTGGAAGCCAAAGCCGCCGCCAGCAAGCAGTATGCCTAGCTCGAGTCGTAGGGAAGGAAGGGAATATGGAGCACGACCCACGATGAGTGCATCACAAAGGGTTGCAGCATCGGACATTCGCTCCCGAATGATACTCCCACCAAGAGTGAGTGATGGGAGATGGTATAGAGCTGAGCATCCAAAATTTCCAGCGATGCCTCAATACAGCAAGTCTCAGAAGAGGAGGTACCAGAGACTGAGACAGGCCGAGAGGGAACGGCAGCGCTCGCAAGACCGTGTCCGGATTCCTCAAGAGTCCCTTCAGCGCAAGGCCGACAAACAGATAACGGCCATGGAAGAAGATGAGCCCGTTTTCGACAAGAAAGCGGGCAAAGGGGCAATGCATGCCACAGAGCGCTTGAAGAAACTGTTTGAACAAGAAAAGTGTGAGCCATCGGCCCATCTAATGGAGGAGGCTGATGATTATGAAGATGAGGACGATTCACCGATTCAATTAGGGACAATCCCAAAAAATCTATCCTCGAACATGGTGTTTACTTTGCCCATGTCATTTATGGCCAAACCGGATCAGCCAACGGCCATTGAAGGTGACGTAATAGAAGGCCGGACCAAGGAGTCGGCAGTAATAGAAAGTGTATGTTGGGGTGGGGGTGAGACCGTCAGACCCAAGGTGGTAGAGGCTACGAACAAGAACGTGGATACTACCGATATACAAACCGATCGGCCTAAGATAACCATCTTGAGGCCGAAAGGGATCCAAACTGAGGAGGGGTTGAAACCGGCGGGGCCAGTCAAGGTGGTTTTCGAAAAACCTACCTATCAGATGTCTCAGCACCTGAAGCCATTGTACGTAAAAGGTCACATTGAGGGAATCCCCGTGAATAGAATATTGATTGATGGGGGATCTACAATTAACATCATGCCCCAAATCATGCTGAGGATCCTTCAAAAATCTGAGTCGGAACTAATTCCGACCGAAATGAATGGTCAGAGCTTCACGGGCACACCGTCTAAGACAAAGGGCATCTTGCCTCTGGAGCTGAGGGTGGGAACCCAAACGGCCATGACAGCCTTTTTTATTGTGGAGACATCGGCCGCCTACAACGCGTTGCTTGGCCGTGATTGGATCCATCCCAATTACTGCATCCCTTCCACTCTCCATCAATTGTTGATCTTTTGGAGAGATGACGAAGTGGAAGTGGTGGGGGCTGATACGAAGCCATTCGTAGCCCGGGTGCAGACGGCCGATGCAGTATTATATGAAGATGATATCGGACCTATCAAATTACTAGGATGTGGCAAACTTGGTAGACCAAATGCAGCCACGTTCCGTAAAGAAATTCTACCAAACTTAAAGCTTGGTTATCACAATCTAAGTCGGACAGAAGAGGTAAGGCCGATAGAAATTAATGAATAGGAAGACTTTGATGGATCTACAGCCAATTGAAGTTAGAAGACAGCTGGCCCTTAAGGCCAGCATGGCCAGATGGTGTGCATATCTGGCCGATAGAAGATTAGAGATCGGCCCTGTAGACGGTATGATTAATCTGGCCGATTGTATCTATGAAGAAGAAACGCCAATAGAAGAGGAGATTCAAATGGATGAACTCGAAACGGCCACAGCCAAGCTTGATGACTTGAAGGCCGACGTGCAGGATCCACTATTGGAGATCAACCTGGGCAATGAAGGAGAGCACAAACCCACATATGTGAGTCAGGTGCTTGAACCACAGTTCCAGGCCGATATCATTGCTCTCTTGCACAGATACAAGGATTGCTTTGCTTGGGATTACGACGAAATGCCCGGACTATCCCGAGAATTGGTAGAGCACCGATTGCCAATTAAGCCGGGCTTTAGGCCGTTCAAACAGCTCCCACGGCGCATGTCACCTGAAGTCACGATGAAGGTGAAAGAAGAAATTGAGAGGCTTTTGGGGGCTGGCTTCATTCGGACAGCCAGGTACGTGGAATGGGTATCAAATGTAGTCCCAGTGGTAAAGAAAAATGGTAAGCTGAGAGTTTGTATTGATTTCAGAAATCTAAACCTAGCTACCCCAAAAGACGAGTACCCTATGCCCATGGCCGATCAATTGATTGATTCGGCCGCCAAACATAAAATTTTGTCCTTCATGGACGGGCACTCGGGGTACAACCAGATTTACATCGCTGAGCAGGATGTCCCGAAGACAGCTTTCCGGTGCCCGGGGGCAATTGGAACCTTTGAATGGGTTGTCATGCCTTTCGGACTAAAGAACGCCGGAGCTACATATCAGAGGGCGATGAATTCAATCTTCCATGATATGATCGGGCATTTCATGGAGGTTTACATTGATGACGTGGTGGTAAAATCGAGTGACAACGCCGATCATTTGAGAGACTTAGAAAAAGCATTTGAAAGAATGCGGGCTCACAAGCTAAAAATGAACCCTCTCAAGTGTGCTTTCGGCGTTTCAGCGGGGAACTTCTTAGGATTCCTGGTGCATCAGAGAGGGATAGAGGTTGACAAGAACAAGGCTCGAGCAATACAGGCAGCAAAGCCACCGGCCAATAAGAAAGAGCTTCAAAGGCTACTCGGGCAGATTAATTTCCTGAGAAGATTCATCTCTAACTGTGCAGGAAAGACCCAAGTATGGACCCCATTATTGAAGATCAAGACCGACGAAGAGTTCAAGTGGGAAGACAGCCATCAACAGGCCTTTGAGGGAATTAAGCAATATTTGTCAACTTCTCCAGTTTTAATGCCACCCAAGAAGGGTAGGTACCTTAAATTGTATATATCGGCTTCTGAATGCTCTATAGGAAGTATGTTAGCTCAGGATAATGAGCAAGGAAATGAGCAAGCCGTTTATTACTTAAGCAGAATATTAACTCCAATCGAGCAGCGCTATGCGCCGATTGAGAAATTATGTTTGGCATTATATTTTTCATCACAGAAGTTAAGAACGTATATGTTGCCCGTTTCTACTTATATTATATGTCAAACCGATGTGATAAAATATATGTTGTCAAGACCAATCATGAGAGGCCGAATTGGAAAATGGACCTTGGCCCTAATGGAATTTGCCATCCAATACCGATCACAGCAATCGGTTAAAGGCCAGGCCATAGCCAATTTCTTGGCTGATCACCCAGACCCAACTGATCTGGGAGAAGTACTACCAGTGCCTAAAGTGTTAAACACTTCCTTGGTCCCATGGACATTGATCTTTGATGGGTCCAAAAGCGCAGAAGGTGCTGGGGCAGGTGTGGTTATTGTATCACCCAAGTATAAGAAGACAAAAATGTCATTTCGGCTCGATTTCAAGTGCACAAATAACCAGGCCGAATACGAGGCATTAATTATCGGACTAGAGATACTCCTTGAGTTGGGGGCATCGTCCGTACACATAAAGGGAGACTCAGGTCTGGTGATCGGGCAGATCTCAGGAGAATTCCAGATAAAAAGTTGGGAATTATGCCCGTTTCACTCTGTCGCCACGCAGCTCATGGACGAGTTTGATGATATTAGCGTGAGTTATATCCCTAGGTCTACGAATACTGAGGCCGATAAGCTGGCAAAGACAGGATCGGCCTCGTCTCCGACAAAGGCTTTGGAAGACCAAGTTATCATGGTTCATGTCCGATCAATGCCTTCCGTTGCAAAGAGAGGTTGGTACGCTACTACTAATTCGGTCTTGATGGAAGACGACGATTGGAGAAGGCCTATCATCGAATACCTGAATCACCCAAATGTCAGGGTAGACCGAAAAGTTAGGCTCTTCGCTGTCCGATTTGTGACACTCGATGGAGAATTGTTCAAAAAGCCCATCGGTGACGACGTGATTTTGAGGTGTTTAGGCAAAAAACAGGCCATGCAGGTGATGGCCGAAGTACATGAAGGGATCTGTGGGGCTCATCAGGGCGGTACAAAAATGAAATGGTTACTGAGAAGGTATAACTATTATTGGCCAGGCATGTTGAAGGATTGTATCAGCTATGCAAAGGGATGCCAAGCGTGTCAGAAGCATGGCCCGATTCAGCATGTACCGGCTAAAGAGCTTCAACCAATAATAAAACCATGGCCGTTTAGAGGATGGGCTATGGATCTGATTGGCAAAGTCTCGCCACCATCATCAGGCCAACACTGTTTCATTATAGTGGCGACGGATTACTTCACTAAGTGGGCCGAGGCCATACCATGTAAAACGGTGACCCAGACCACCGTGATAAAATTCATTGAAGAGCACATTATACATCGATTCGGCCTCCCAGAAACCATAACGGCCGACCAAGGATCTGTGTTCACAGGAGCTGAAACGACCGCTTTTGCGGAGAGCAGAGGGATTAAGATTCTCAATTCTACCCCGTACTATGCTCAAGCTAACGGTCAGGCTGAGTCAACCAATAAGATCCTTAAGGGGATCATTGAGAAGATGATCGATGAGAACCCTAGAGAGTGGGACAAGTTGTTGTCCGAGGCTCTATGGGCCTATCGGACATCTAAGAGGTCCAGTACCGGGGTCACACCATTCATGTTGACTTACGGGCACGACGCTATGTTACCAATGGAGGTTACCGTCCGATCGGCCAGGAGAGCTTTACAGAACCAGCTTGAGCCCGCAGAGTACACAGAGGCTATGATAGCTGAGTTGGAGGGACTTGATGAAACGAGGCTCATGGCTTTGGACTCGTTAAAAGTGCAGAAGCAGCGGGCCGCCCGAGCTTATAACAAGAGGGTGAAAGCAAAGTCTTTTAGTACAGAAGACTTGGTATGGAAGGCCGTTTTACCTATCGGGGACAAGGATAATCGGTACGGTAAATGGTCGGTCAACTGGGAGGGTCCGTTCATTATACATCAGGTCAAGAATGGTGGTGCTTACAGACTGCGGGATATGGATGGTGGTATTCATCCTAGATTAATAAACGGTCAGTACTTGAAGTCTTATTACCCTACTCTGTGGGAAACTATTGATTTGAATTATAAGCCAAATCCAGGATTAGAATACGACCAAATCATTAACTACGACCCTGAGCCCGAGTAACAAAAATATGGTTTGTATTGATAGGCTGAGCACAGCTTACTTACAAATATATGCGAATAAAAATAAGTACAAAAGAGGAGTCGGCCTCTAGGCCGACTCAAAATTCCTAAGCTTAGCCTTCAGGTCTTCCCAGGTCTTGACGGCCCCAGACCGGTCCTTCTTGGCCCTTTCTAGCTTCTGGGCCCAAGCCCGGGATATGGGGACGCTGGCTTGTAACTGATCACTGCACTTCTGAGCGTCCCCGCCTAGTGAAGATAATGCCTCGTCAATTTTTTCAATGGAGGCGTTGTTGGTAACAACCTCGGCCTCACATTGGGCGAGTTGAGTTTTTAATACAGTAATACGGTCCCGCAGCCAAGTACCCCTGGCTAGAACTTGAGCACGGGAGGCCTTTCCCGCTTCGAACTTGGTTCTGGCCCCTTCCAAGAACTTCAATGCTTTCTGACGGGAGCCTAAATGAAGTTCTGCATCCGCTTGAATCTTCAAGGCCGTTCTATCCATAAGACGGACGCTAGGAAGTCTTTCTTTGATCTCCACGAGTAATGATAGCTGCCCGTCTGAAAGAGAAGGATCGGCCATGAGGGTGTTCAAAGCAGTGTCAACGTCAGCCGCAGCAGGAAGATTGGAAAGTTCTTGGTCAGCAAGTCCGAAGAGCAGGTCCTTGGCTTGTTGAAGGACGGAAGGTAAAACCGCTTCGGGCTCAAGGGGGCCGAGGTCAAAAGCTCCCAGGTCCAGGCCCAAGAAAAAGTCATTGAAAGGAATAACGGGCACTGGGTCTGAAGGATCGGCCTATTCAAGAAAAGAAAATACAGTCAGGTATTGTTTTTAGAAATGTATGAATTAACGCAAAGTAACAGCAGTACCTGGGTATGAGGACGAAGCGAGGCCGAGATTTTTTCGCGAACATCGGCTTCACTTGGTTGAGAAGATGTTTGGGAAGAAGAAGGGAGGCCGGTTCCTGCGCCCGGACTCATTGGGGCCATTGTCGTCTGTGGGGCTTCTGCTTCAGGGACAGAGCCCGAATTATCATCACCGGCCTCCACAGCAGACACTTCAGGAGGAGTGACCTCGGTCACCACCGGTCCTGGTATGATGTGAACAGGAGAGCTGATGGCGGTGGTAGGTGCCCCTTGACCGGTTGGAGTTTCGGTTTCAGAGGGGACGGTTTGATTTACTTCCTCCCCAGCGGCCTCGGTGGCAGGTTCAGCACCGGCTTCACCCTCAGTACTCGAAGAAAGAACAACCTGCTCAGGGACTTGGCCGACATGAGCAAGGTCTTCGTCTCCGTCTCCGCTTGAAGGATCTAGAGGAGGCACGATGTGAAGTGGCATCACCCTAACGGCCACTCGCTCTAGATAAGCCGCTGCAGAGGCCGGTGATATAGGGAGAGTTGGGGGAAGAGTCTGAGCAAGGTTTGGAAGTGGATCCTCTCCCGAATCTTCATCAGCAAGCTGCAAAGATAGAACAAAAGGATTAATATGGAATAACAGGAATTCGGGCTCAAGTCAAAAGGGGAAGAGCAAACCTGAACAGAGGCCGGTGTTTTTTGTTTCTTTTGGGGCGGACCTTTGCCCGGGGTTTGTTTACGAGCCGGTCTCTTGGCGGCTTGTTTGCGCCGGGTTGGAGCTGCTGCTGGTATAGGGACATCGGCCACAGTGGCCGATGTTGCAGAGAAAGGAGCCAGGGCCTCAGCAGCGGTGCTTGGAAATATGTGTCTAGTCCGATCACCCCACCATTGGGTGAACTCTTCTGATACTACTGGCCGGGCGGAGAAGGGTGTAAAATTGAACGCGGCTTTGAGCCGGGCAGACCTCTCTGCTATCTTCTTCACCTGCCCGTCGTTAACGATAAGGCCCCGTTCAACCCAATCAACGTTGACAGTGATACCAGGGGGAACGGGCACTAGTTGAGTAAGCCCGAATTGGCGGGCATATAAAGGAGCAAAGTAGTACTCGGCCCCGCATTTATTGTTGGCCGACGGGATGCTTGGGCTAAAAATAATGTCTCTAGCTACTAAGTAGCTAGAAAAAATTTCATTATAGGTTGACTGGGTGCCCGGACCCCAGTTTGAAGGGTTATTGGAGAGTTGGAGAAAAGAAGAAAATTGAAGAGAAAAGAATGGGGTGAAGAGATTGAGGTCCCGAGGGGAGCAACTCTGGTAAAAGAAGGAAAAACACTCTTCAAAGGAATGTACAGAAGGAGCTACGTTCATAAACTGAACGGCGGAGATAGGCACATCGGCCAATTGGCCGATGGTGGGTTGGAATTCGGGAAAGTAGGAATGAAGCCACAGTTGTAGTATCCACATTGGGCTCCCACCAGCGCTGAAGCCCGAATGAACGAAATCTGTTGTGCCTCGAACTAAATGTGCCCAAACCAGCGTAGCCATGGCCAGTGGCTGCCCTGATGCAAGGGCCAGGGCTACGGTTGTATATTCTTTAGTGATAGCCTGGCTGGCTGAGCAGAAGAGATACTTGTTGAGCCAGTAGATGAGGAAGGCAGTGTGCTCTGCATCGGACACCGCTGTATCATCTGCCCCTATGCAGGCCGCAAGGAAACCTCCGAAGGCCGTGATCGGCCTATGAGAAACGGCCCCGTCCCTGACAATATCTTGTTGTGGATAGGCAAAGCTGGCCGTTCCAACATTAAGCCCTGGAGTGATCTCTTGTCCGTGGGGACGGAGGCCGAGCAGATAACTAATATCTTTGACAGTAGGAGCCATTGGTCCGCAGCGGAAAAGAAAGCCGTTGCAAGATGAGGACCAGAATAGTAAGGCAGAGAGAAGAAGGGGTCGGTCTATCTCTATTCTTGACCGACTGAGCATGATTGCGTCGTGGATGCCCGTTTGCTTCCAGACACCGGCTTTGGAGGCCGAAACCCTAGTTACCCATTTGTCCCAGTCAGCGGCGGGGGTCGGCCATCCCCGAATGGGTTGATTTGCAGTCTGGACCTTGGCCCAGTGAGCAGGGACTTGTAGGAATGTCTCGTTTCCTACCGGAGGAAAGAAAGGAAGGAAAGGCGCCGGAGGGTGGCCCAGAAACGCCGCGCCTAGGCCTGGAGCGACGGGGGAACCGTCGGAGGAGCTGTAGGGGGTAAGATATTCGGTGGATATGTCAGCGGCGTAAGCTTTGGCTAAAGCCCTAACCTCCCTGCATCGATTTTGTGGTGGAGGAGCATCAACGAAGGTTTTCTTGCCTTTAGTGGTGGCTGGAGCAGTCTTAGGAGCCATCGTTTGAAGAAATGGTCGTCGGAAAAGATGGAGGTTTTAGAGAGAGGAGCTCTGTGTCCTGCTGGAGGTCTAGAGAGAGAGAATGCCAATGGATTGTGGGGAGTTTCGAAAGATGGGTGATATTTAAATATCACGGCGTAATCATGACGCATTAAATGTGGAGTGACCGGTAGGATTCTCCATAATCTGACAAATTGTTGCGTGATTGACGCGTGGCCAGTTTGAAATTTAAAATGTCACATCAATCAAGGCGGGATGTTTGATATGACCTTTTGGGGGGCAATTGTTTGCACCTAAAAACCGCCAAGGGTTTTCTAGCCCGATTGATGTGAGGATATGGGCCTAGAGATAGTCGGGCATGGGCATTTCAGACACCGGTTGGTCCGGAGTAGATGATGATATTGGGCTTAGGGGAAGCGTCACTAGGAGTTTAGAGAAGGCAACCTGGATGTTCCATGGGATGGAGCCCGATTGGAAGCATCAGACCCGCAGTGGTCTATCGGGCATCAATGGTGGAAGCAATGGAGCAAGGATATACGTGGGAGACCGATTGAGACGCCGTGCATAAGGGACTTCATTGGGCATTTGTCAGAATGGGAGCCCGATGAGGAGATAAAGAACATGAACGTACTATCGGGCACCATATGTATTGAAAGTGAAAAGTGTGAATAAGTGAGCCCGATCGGACGTGAGCGCCTGGAGAGATGTTATCGGACATAAAGACATTACATGAGTCCGATGAGTTTTAGTCACAGTTATGAGGCCGATGGGAGTAGAGGTAAGGTGGTTCTGATGACAGCTGCCATTTGTGACGTCACTCCAGATCTGGGGAAATCCGAGTCCGTTTGGGAAAGAATCTTATCACCAACAGCTGGATTTAAGCGAGATGATCCCTGAGATGATGGGATTGCTTCAATCAAGATAATGATAAGGCAAGGAATCATTGATATAAAAGGATTTCTTCAATTAACCAATCAATCAGTAGCTTAAGGCGCAAGCTAAGGAGACCTTTCCTAATCAGAATTCAATCATGGCCGCTATAAATATGGAGGCAGGCCAACTATTCAGATCACTCCGCGTCACTCTCGAAAACAGCATTCAACACAGCATTCAAAAGCATCCAACCCTTTTGTTTTTTCTGCACGCATAGCAAATAGGTCTACCCTTTTTCTTTGTTAATTTCTTCTACTGTTTTCATTCTTACGCTGTTTTCATTCTTACGAACAATCAGTCTGTTCTGAATTTGTTCTTTGGTTGTATTTTCCAAACACTTAATAAAATCTGTATTTTATTAATCGTTTGTGATTGTTTACTTGGTAAACTCACACTATTTGGCTTGTGCGCTTCAGTACTGCCAAGGGATTTTTGGTGAGGGTACTTTCCTACTCGCCGCACACAATTGTTTAGTTTAGAAGTCAGATCTAAAAGCCTTGAGTATCACTGACTCAAGCATATAGGAAATTAGTTTGCACACACCGAACCACTTTTGGTTCTGGCACGCCCGCGCATAACTACTAGCAAACAATAACAACTAGACGAAAAATTGTGCAATGCATGGTACTTAGAAAATAGATAAATTTAAACAAAACTTACTTCTTATCACATTTCGAAATCCAATGATACTTTTGCCAAAGCCATATAAAAAAGGGCGTCATAAAAGAAGCTATTTGAGCATTTGTTTGGTCAGATTTGGAAGTGATTTATGTGTTGATTTAATAATATATTCTTGGGTTAAATGCATTTTGCACCTTCAAACTATATCATGTTTGGCACTTTGGTCTCTAAACAAATATTTTTTCTCATTTTGGTACCTCAACTAATATTTTGTGGCAATTTGCCCCGCCATCACTTTTAGCATCACTTTTGCGTCATTCAAAGTGACTTCTTTCGTCACTAAAAGTGACGGAGGGGGCAAATTGCCTCAAAATATTAGTTGAGCGACCAAAATGCGAAAAAAAATTATTTAGGGACCAAAGTGCCAAACATGACATAGTTTGAGGGTGCAAAATGCATTTTATCCTATATTCTTCTTTAATTTGTGTGGTGGCTTTAAAGTTGTCATGTTTATCATCAGTTTGCCTGGTAATAATTATATAAAAAGTATCTATTATCTATACTATATCTAAAAGCCAAGCCTAAAACCTTCCCTTATTGTGCAATGTGGCATTTTCTAAATTGGTAACTTAGTGTGCTTCAAGCTTCAAGAGCTTGAAGAACTTATACAGTTTTTTTGATAATCCAGAGATTTGAAGCTCATCATTTTGAGAAACCCTTTTTTTTTTTCCTGATTTTTTTATTCCAAGAAAGAAGTATGCATCATTCTTGCTCGTCATTTACGGTAAGTGGATTTCATATTATACAAAATTTTCACGTTGTTTTTCTTTTTTTTTTTTCAAATCTATATGTTTTTGTACGAGATATAAATTATTTTCCAGTACAAAAATATTTTTTAGAACTCAATATCATAAGTTTGCTAAAAGAATTTTAATATTTTTTTCTTGAATGTGAATTTTCACACGTTCTAAAATCACTTTCCAAAACAAAAATGTTTTTTATAACTCAATATTAGTGTTTTGGTAAAAGGATTTTCAATGTTTCTTGAACTCAATATCTTCGGTGTTTACGTTTGTTTAATTAATGGGAAAGTAATCTTTCTTGAATAACAAAATGATGCTGGTGGAATAACCTGGACAATTTCTTATTATATTGTAGTTAGTAAACTGGTTGTCGACTTTTTCAAAGTCTAGATGCAAATTTTTACATCCCCAACGCATTAAATTCACAACAGCAGTCTGAATTTGAAATATCACTTTCGTAGCATGTGAGTAACTGTTATTAATTTTTTTTTTTTTTTTTGTGAATTTTCATTTTCTTTTTTCTTTTTTTTTTGTCTTTTTTTTTTGTGTGTGTTTTAAAGATTGTGATATTTCATAACAGTAAGTTATTTTTTGAAATTTCATAACAGTAAGTTATTTGTTGAAATTTCATAACGAAAAGGGTTTTTTTTTGTGGAATTTTCAATTGAAATTTCATAACAGTAAGTCTGATTATGAAATTTCATAACAGACATGAAGAAGAAAGATACATGAAGATTGTGTACTCGAAATATAGATATGGGTTTTGATTTTACTTGAACAGAGTTGCAATTATAGCATAAAATTATTTGAATTTCAAAGATGATTTTGCAATAAATTACAAGATATAATTAAATCACAAGATTTAGGAAAACAATGAGCATTAGTTTGTATATATATATATATGTATCGTGTATATATACAGATATTTATATAGGTGCATCTATTATGAAATAAAGGTAAAAGTGTCTAAATAAAATAGAAAAGACCTATCACTAATTAAGAAGTTTATTGGGTTGCACTAATTGCAAGAAAAGCCTAATAATTTGAACTTTATACTAAATGACCCTTTTTCTAAAAGGAATGATAGTGATGCGAATGGCCTAATAGACCTTTTGCTTTCGTATATATGTTCTAGGTATAATCCGTGACTAAAACCTTTACCGAAAAATTGACAATACACGTGTTCAATTAGTGATCAACTACACGTGCTTTCGAATAACTTTATGTACATTTGTCAACAAAAAAAAAAAAAAAGGAAAAAGCAAACATTGATGTACATACATATAACTTTATAACACAATCACAACATAGAACTGTGCTTACATATGTGCTGATATGTTTTTCAATAGTATCAGAAAATAGTCCCACCCATAGTACTAATGAGTGTAGTTTTGCACATCTTAAAATTATTTACTCTTTTTATGTATTGACTAATGCAGTCGGATTCAGTATTTTATATCATTAATTAATTCTCATTTAATACCGGATCCCACCCCATTAGCCAATGGAAGAAAATGATAAAACAATTTTAAGATGAACAAAAATATATTCAATATTAATTAGACATACTCAAACCCTCGTGTCTGCAAACAGAACAACAAGGTATTGCAAAATGAAGAGAAAAACAGTATTAGAGAAAATTACACAAAAAGCGTCTCTTGAAATTGAAATAAAAAGCAATTGTTCAGAATTACATGCAAGACATGGACTCTAATGGATAGGGTGACCATCACATTTAAGTAGTTTATTAAAGCAATGTAAGATACAAACTATTGGGATTAGAAAATTCCAACATGGAGTTAAAAAGAATCTTGAGTAATGCGATCTTCCTCCACTTGTGAAATTTACTCCTATGATATTTCTTGGCAAACTTGAATGAAAAACCTAAAGAATTCACATTATGCACATTTACATCAATTTGTACGTATAAAATTCAAAATTTATTGGGTGGATGTGAAATTTTGGGTGTGAAGTAAATATGAGTGTAGCATACTCATCAACAACATAAGAGCAACATTCTCAACTAGCCTTTGCTATTTATAATTACTTTAATAATATCGAGAGATACTCAATACACCTACATGTACAACAAAATAGGATATAATATACTCTTACTCAGTGCATAATGGGATTGTAAAGAAAAAAAATGTGTATTTAGTGAGTGATATTTACCCTAATACGCAGTGCCGTTAATTAGAATTGCTAATTAAATAAAATGAGCATTAAAAATTTACATCCTCAATAGGTCAGAAATCGTTTTATACCAAAAAATAAAAAATAAAAAAAGAAGGAAGAAGCTTATGACCAACTGTTCAAAAGCAAATTAAAGATGAGTTCAGTCTCCTGCTCAAGAACAAGTTCACGTGCCCTTTTACATATGTCTAAAGGCTTTCATATCTTCTGAAATTCAGCAGCTGATTTTCAATTATTATAGGTTTGCAAATAGACTTATAAATTTACATATCTGTCACCACCAAATATATATGGGATTATACATATATCTTTGAAGAGCAAGTCAGAGCATCCACTCTGGAATTAACCCATTCACAGTCTGAGAATGTGTTGCAATACTTGTCTGGTTTGAAATTTCCTGATTATACCTGAATCAAAAATCAAGCAGAGCAATTTATCATTAAAGTGTGTTTGGTACGAGAGAAGAGAAGAAGGAAGGAGAGAGTGGAAGGAGATGACGGAAGATTAGTAAAATCACTTATTTGGTAGAGAATGGAAGAGAAGAAGGAAAGAAATTAAAGAGGTAAAGGATATCATCTTCTTTGGGACTAGTGTTGAAGCTTGATATACATTGTTGGACCACCCATTCTCTAACAGCTTAAGCTTTTGGAGTAGTTGGTAACTTAACTTGGTATCAGAGCCTTGTTTGTGGGAGGTCCTGGGTTCGACTCTCCATCCCCGCTTTGTTGTGCATATTTGCACTTTGTTATTTGTCTCCAATATGATGGAGTTTCGTTTGTTTGCTCTCCACGTGCAAGTCGGGGTTGCACGTGAGGGAGGGTGTTGAAGCTTGATATACATTGTTGGACCCATTCTCTAACAACTTAAGCTTTTGGAGTAGTTGGTAACTTAACTGGGACCACAAATTTTAAATGGTCCATTAGTGGATGCAAAAGAAAAAAACTTCCCCTCTTATCTTTTTGACTTCCCTCTTATTTAACCAAAAGAAAGAGGGAAGGCTTCATTCTTTTCCCTTGCGATACCTCTTCTATTTCTCATTCCTTCTCTCTCCCTTCCATCCTTTCGACCAAAAATATCATTACTCTATGCGTAATGTGAAGGAAAAAACATATTAAAGAAGGGAAAGATGTCACCATCCAGTTTTGCTCAGTAAGATATTGTCTGCTTTGGGTCTAAGCCCTCACAGTTTTGTTCTTGGACCACTGTCCAAAATGCCTCTTACTAGGGAGGCTTGGAAGCACACATATATAGCATATTACTTTTCCACATCTAGACAATGTGGGACGAACTTCCCATAGTGTAGCTTGCTAACACTTGCTGCTTCTGTCACGACTCAGTCTCGCTCGGTAAGATATTGTCTGCTTTGGGTCCAAGTCCTCACAGTTTTGTTCTTGGGTCACTGCCCAAAAGACCTCTTACTAGGGAGATTTGGAACCACGGGTATATAGCACATTACTTTTCCACACCCAGGCGATGTGGGATGAACTACCCAAAATGTAAAACCTCCCAGCACTTATTGCAGAGTGCACCTACAAAGATACCTACAGCAGTCCGCCTACAACACCAGAGTCATAACAGAAGAAAGGAGCGAAGGAGATAGAAGGAGAAAATCCCTTCTGCACTAGAGTGAAAGAGGGAGACGGAAAGGAAGTAAGGAGGAAATAGGCATTCTCTGGCTCATAATTTCCCATCTGTCCATAAGTGGACAAGATTGGAAGAGGGAAAAAGGTCTCATTGTATTTTGACTTTCTTCTACAAAAATAAAAAATAAAATAAAATGGCATTCTCGTAATATAAGGGTATAGTCATAAATTCACATGATTCCCTAACTTTCTTTTGGTTAATTCTATCTACACCCTCCTCATTTATTCTCTGCATTAAATACTTATGCTTGTACAAGAGGTGTATATAATGCAACAAGTGGGTGTGTAGAGAGCAATTAAGTGGATACATATAAACATTCCCTTTTCCTTTCTTTTCTTTTTTTCCCTTTTCTCGATCCATTCTACCATACATAGCATAAACCAAACAGTGGGTAGATACCATGAAAATATAACAAGTTGAAAGATAGATATACCCAATCTGCAAAGTGGAATTGCATTCTAAAGGCTGAAAGAACCCCTGAGATTGATCACCATGCTGGTGGCTGTAGGCCCTACTTTGCTCACCACTACCCCATGATGCACGAAACTGATTTTCACCATAGGCCTCTCCCAGCTGCCAAACATGGAAAAAAATGCATATATATGTAATATTTGTTAGGATTTTAAACCTATCCAGAATTTTTAAGAGACGACAAAATTATACCAAAAAACTAACGGCTTCTTTTGTAGCGTTGTGGTTTTTGCTTTTGGTTTTCGTTTCCATGTTTTGAATGAGTTCTCGTCAACCGAGAGAAAAAAAAATGTGAAAACAAAAACTGGAAAACAAAATCACAACAGACCCTAAATTTGCGTTGCTCACCCCAAATAGGAATACGCCCACAGATCTGCTGATATTTTCACTTATGTTACAAGGCAGAGAAGAGAAAATTAAGGCTTTACTTGGGTTGCGGACTCTTGGAATTTCAGTCTGTTTAGTTTGCTACAAACAAGAAAAATAAATTATTTGTAATTCTTGTTTGTGATAAATTTTGCGTTTAGTTTGACAAAAAGAATTGATTTCCAATTCTAGCCAGTTCTCACCAATTCTCGTTTTAGCCCAAAAATAAATCCCACCACTTTTGATAAGATTTGGTTAGAAATGATTTCACTTTATGTGAAACAACTATAAGAAAAATATTTCTTGTGTATTCTTCTCTCTTAGGAGGCCTTTATATATAGTATTTACAAGAGTCTATAAAAAGAAATTAAGACCTAAAATCAAGCTTATATTTATGCTAATTAACAATACAATCAATCACAATATGTATAGAATTAATGTACCGTCAATCTGTATTAAATCACAGCAGTAAATCTGGTTGACTGTACAAATCGCAACTCAATCTGTATAAATCACAGCTGTAAATCTGGTGTTTTAACATGCCCCCGCAAACTCGGCTATCCTGGAGAGACGAGGTTGGATCGAATTAGAGTGAAGCGGTGTTTGTGAAGACCTTTTGTGAAAATGTCAGCTAATTGATCTGGTGAAGAAACAAACTGGACACGATGAGTGCCAGAGAGGATCCGTTCTCGGATGAAGTGATAATCCAGTTCAATATGTTTAGTGCAAGCATGGAAGACAGGGTTGGAGGCCATGTAGGTAGTACTGAGATTATCACATAGCAGGTTAATGGGGGTAGGGGTGGAAATTGTAGTTCAGTAAGAAGATGGAAAATCCAAGTGGATTCTGCACAGACATGGGCTAGAGAACGGTATTCTGCTTCGGCACTAGAACGGGAGACAGTTGGTTGTTTCTTGGCAGTCTAAGAGATGAGGTTAGAGCCCAAGAAAACACAAATACCAGTGGTGGATCGGCGCGAGTTAGGACAACCTACCCAACCAGCATCCGAGTAAGCTATAAGGGTCAATGGTTTAAAGGAGCGGCGAAACATGAGGCCAAACTCAGGAGATCCTTTGAGATAACGAAGAATCCGTTTAGCTGCAATAAGATGGGGGGAACGGGGTTGACTCATAAATTGTGCAACATGGTGGATCGCATAGGCTATGTCAGGTCGGGTACAGGTGAGGTATTGTAGGGAACCCACCAATTAGCGATATTCAGTGGCATCGGGGAGTAGATCACTTGTATAAGCAGAAAGCTGGGTTTTGGCACAGACTGGAGTAGTGCATGGCTTGCAATCTGTCATTAATAAATGATACAGATGATCAATGGTATACTTGGTTTGAGAAAGGCTTAAGCAATCCGGGGAGAAGTGGCTTCAAGACCCAGGAAGTAGGAAAGAGGACCAAGGTCACTGAGTTCAAATTCTTTGCCAAGTTTAGTGATAAAGGAGGTAACTAAGAAAGGTCAATTACCAGTGAGAATAATGTCATCAACATAGAGGAGTAGAAGCATTACTGCAAATCCTGAACGGTAGATGAAGAGGGAGTGATCGCACGACTTTGAGTAAAACCAAATTGGAAGAAAAAATTGCTAAGGCGCTGAAACCATGCCCGTGGAGCTTGTTTGAGACCATAAATAGCTTTTTGCAAGAGACAAACATGATGAGGACGGGTTGAGTCTGCAAATCCTGGTGGTTGGCTCATATAAACTGTTTCATCTAAGATGCCATGGAGAAATGCATTTTTCACATCAAGTTGTCGGATGGACCATCTCATGGGGAAAGCAATACTTAGCATTGTACGGACAGTGGTGGGCTTGATTACAAGATTGAAAGTTTCATCAAAGTCAATCCCAGGCTGTTGGTGAAAACCTTTGGCAACCATACATGCTTTGTAACATTCAATGGACCTATCTGCTCTACGTTTGATTTTGAAAACCCAGTTGCAACTAACTACATGTTGTTTAGGATCAGGAGGAACAAGAATCCAGGTAGCATTTTTTAGTAGTGCATTGAACCCATTGGTCATGGTCTGGCGCCATTCAGGGATACGGGCAGCCTGTGTATAGCATGTGGGTTCAGTAGTGGGAGAGGGAAGTTGGGCCAGGAGAGCTTTAGGAAGAGGATATCGAACTGTACCATCAGTTCGAACGCGGGTTTTGCGTGAACCATCCTGCTAGCAAGTAACCATTTGGTGTCGGGGGGGAGGGGTGGTGGGGTCTGAGGTAGGGACGGGTGAGGGAGTAGATAGTGGATTAGTATTAGTAGGGGTAGAAGGCATAGAGTGTAAGGGTGGGCGACCCTGATAGTGTAAGGGATGGGGTTCCATATGGGTTAGGGAAGGGGTAGCCTCAGGGGCAGGCGGGTTGCTAGATGGAGGAGTGGGTGATGGTGGTAATGTAGGAGATGTGGGAAGTACAGGAATAGAAATCCAGGATGATTGTGGTGAGGATTGGTTGGTGGTGGAAAATGGGAAGGTTTGTTCATCAAATCAAACATGGCGAGAGATGTAGATGCGGCCAGTTTTGCTACCCAGACAGTGGTACCCTTTGTGCTGTAAGCTGTAACCTAAAAACACATTCAATAGTTCTAGGCAACAATTTGTTACTGATGTAAGCACCTAAATGAAGATAACATGCACAACCAAAAACATGTAGACCCGAGTATGAGGGTGAATGACCATAGAGGAGAGAAAATGGGGAGGACCATTTGATGAGAGGAAAAAGGAGACGATTTATGAGATGTATAGCGGTGGAAACCGCTTCAGGCCAGTGACGTAGAGGAACATGGCTGGTCAAAAGAAGAGTGCTAGCCATGTCGGCAATGTGGCAATATTTTCTTTCAGCAAGACCATTTTGTTCAGGAGTATGAGGGCAGGAGAAACGGTGGTGAATTCTAAGAGAAGAGTAGAGATCTTTGAAGGGATCACTGTCATATTCGCCACCACCATCACTTTGGAATTGTTTATGTTTGGTGGAGAATTGAGTGTGGATATAGGCGACAAAGTTTTGAAAATGTGCAATGATTTCAGATTTTTATTTCATAAAGAAGAGCCATGTATAACGAGTGTTGTCATCCGTAAAAAGCATATAGTATTTATAATCAGAGACAGAAAGAACGGGAGATTGCCATACATCATAATGAACTAAATGAAATGAAGTAGTAGTTTTTATTTCATTAGATAGAGAGAAGGGAAGATGTGTGGATTTACCCAATGCACATCCTTTACAGAATGAAAATTTATTTTTGAAAGTAGGAGACAAGTGCTTATTCGAGCCTAAGTAAGAGATAACTTTAGCTGAGGGATGATCTAGACATTGATGCCAGAGAGAGGAAGAGCTATGGGAAGTATGAAGAGCCTGAAAACGAGATGGAATTGAGGGTGGCTTGTAGAGACCGTCCTTATATAGCCCCTGATAGAGAAGAGACCCATTCATGAGATCAAAGATATAAAAATGATTAGCATCAAAGGCATATAGAACTTGATTATCATGACAGAATTGCGCAATGGAAAGTAAGTTTTTGCTCATGGAAGGACCAACATAAATATTATTAAGAAGGAAGGAAGAGGAACCAAGAGGAAGTGCCATGTTACCCGTATAGGTGATAGGAAGTTGATCACTATTGCCAAGTTGAGCGGTGTCGGGGCCAGTGTAGGGTGCACGTTGTTGGAGAAGCACACGATTGCCAATCATGTGGGTGGAAGCACGAGTGTCGGGATACCAGCTAGGATCATAAAAAGGCATGGATGGATAGGCTGGAGAGAATCCAGAGTGATTGGCCTGTGGATATGGGGCAAACTGGAGTCCAGCAAACGCAGAATTCAACGACTGAGGTACCGAGGGCTGAGTAAAAGTGGGTAATCGAGAGCAGTTGCGAACAGAATGTCCATAACCAAAATAGAGTTGGCATTGCTTTGGAAGGCCCAAAGCCAAGGATGCCGAGATTGGAGTTCCGATTGTTGTTGTATGGACATCCATTGTTCTTCTGTCCTTTATGACGATAATTGTTTCAAGGAGCAGAACTGTGGGTTGGTGTGTGTTGAGAGGCAAGGAGAGCAGATGGTTGAGGAAAAGGCTGGTGCTGGGCTTCATAGTTCAGGAGCCTTGACCGAACGGTGGAGAACTCAGGCAGAGAGTCAAAGCTCTCAATAGCTATGACAATCATGTCATAGTCAGGGCTAAGACCATGAAGAACAGCATTGACTAGATCTTTGTTGGAGACAGGTTCTCCAATGGCAGCAAGAGCATCAGCAATGGATTTGGCTTCATGAAGGTAGTCTGTAATTGGGCGAGCACCACGGGCTAGACTAGTGAGTCTTTTTCGGTAGAGAGAAGAATTGGCAATGGACTTCTGAGAAAAGTGATCCTGAATGAGAGTCCAAATGGCTGCTGAGGAATCACAGCCAATGATAGTAGCCAGCATTGGCTCTGAAAGAGTGGTGGAGATGATGCTAACAAGAGTTTTATCGGCGCATAGCCAGGCGGAGCGGTCCGGGTCAGTGGTGGGGCATGGGTATGAGCCATCGACAAACCGGAGATAGTTTTGGCCATAGAGAAAGGCTTTAATTTGATGAGACCAAAAGAGAAAATTGTCATCGAAAAGTTTGACCATGACAAGGTAGGTGATGTTGGGGATATTGAGTGAGGCAGCAGGGGTGGTGGTAGTAGACATGGTATTGTAGGAGGGCTAATTGTAAGTTTAGAAATGATATGGGGCTGATTTGTAAATTTAACAAGGGCTGATCTGGAAATTGCAAAAAGCTTTGGGGCTGAACTGGAAATAGCAGAAAAGTTTGGGGCTGATCTGGAAATGTCAGGCAGAGAAAAGTGGTGGAGGTGGGTTGCAGAGCTTTGCTGGAGTAAATGAAGGAGGTGGAGATCGATATTAGGTTGATACCATGTAAGAAAAATATTTCTTGTGTATTCTTCTCTCTTATGAGGCCTTTATATATAGTATTTACAAGAGACTATAAAAAGAAATTAAGACCTAAAATCAAGCGTACAGTTATGCTAATTAACAATACAATCAATCACAATATGTATAGAATTAATGCACAGTCAATCTCTATTAAATCACAGCAGTAAATCTGGTTGACTGTACAAATCACAGTTTAATCTGTATAAATCACAGCTATAAATCTGGTGGTTTAACAACAACATGATATACCAAAATTACCCTCATACATATCACTCCTCTTTTTATATGTGCATCGTAGTAAATGATCATGATTTATTTTATTTCATTTCTATTTTAAACCAAACAAGAGAATTAGAATTGCAAGTTAATTCTTTTCTTTTATTTTTTATCCTATCCAATTCAGTTCAATTCCATTTTACAATCAAACCAAACAGAGTTAGTGAGAAATTAAACTAATGACGTACAAATCATAAAGTAAAAAGATTGTGTGACAAGCCTAACTTTGCACATGATTGAAATAAAATATTGGCATTAAGTGCATGTTACTACCTTCCTCTCTAAAGCAGTGTTAGCCTCAAGCCAGAGTCTTTCCTGTCAGTGAACAATTTCTTGTCAATAATAGAAGTACTTCCAATAAAAACAATTAATAACAAAAGCACATAAATTGGACAGAATAAAAAGATTAATAAATAAATAAATACCTTGGTTTGGAGATCAGAGAGACGATCAAGCATAAATTGGGTCTGCAAATTAGTATGTTTAAGTAAGAGTAATGTTTATTTCCTAAGTTAAAGACTGTAAAGCCCTCATTCAAAAGTATTAACAACACTCCAAAACAAAACTATTTCCATATTTTTAGCATTTCCAAAATTGATGATTAATTTTTGCTGCTAATGTAAAGCGGACCCTCTCTGGCGCCATGCCATAGTTTAGCTTTGCCACATCAGATTTTCACTATTGAACTTTGAAATAAAGATGAATCAATTGTTTCTTTTTATACTTTCAATGCAATATGGCACAAGAATATTGGTTGGGAATGGTAGTCAATAAGTGAAATGAAAGTTGTGTTAAAAAAAAAAAAACCCACTAGCATTAACTATGAAATACACCATTGGAGTAGGTATGCCAAATAATAACATTTTGGTACTATTCTATTGCTAAAAAATAGTATTAGCATGAACAAAATGGTATTTTGCATTAGAGATGTCAAGGAGAGAATTCAATCTACTGATTCAATGCACTCGTTTGAATTGGCTTCGACTTTTATCTTTAGGCAGAAGCAAAAGCACTAATCATAAGGGCATAATAAAAATTCAACAAAAAAATTCAAAATTATATTTTGCATCTATAACACCCGTACCCGGAGAACGGGTTAATTATCAACTTAATATGCATTGATTGTCATAATTAGTGTGTAAACAAAAAGAATTAAGGGAAGGCTTGGACTCGCCCATGAAACAAAAGTGTTCGGTAAAAGACATTGTTGGAAAAGTCCCCAGTGAGGAGGGACAGGTTTGGAAGTGGGATCTAGTGAAGGGCTTGGATAAAATATAAAATAATTTGCATTTTAAATGATTGGATGCATTTTTATGTGAGTAAATGGATACTTATTTAAGTTGCTTACATATCTTGATGTTATATGTTAGCTTTTAATACTAGTTTGGGTACTCATACAGGGGTATAAATGAAAATGATTCATAATTAGTAGGTGCTATAGTAACTTCACAAAATATGTGGGACTCACGTTGGAACCCATACGAAACTTAGACAAACACTCATTAGATGATTGGGTAGTTAATGGAATGTTTGGGGGATTTTATAATAAGAACTTAAGAAATTCCAGAGGTATAAACGAAAAGAGAAGAAAATGAGGGTTTGACACCTCATGTAAGTTGCATGGGTATATGTATGTGTCAAGGGAGAGTGAGAGAACTCTCACATTTACAGAAATCAAACAAAAACAAGAGAGAGAGAGCTAGGAGAAAGAGAAGACGAAAGATGCCGATGTCGTCAATTCGCCGTGCCGTCGCCGCCGTTCGTCCAATTCGTGAACTGAAGCAGTATTCGTACTCGTGGAGGTAAGATGATCATTTCTATACCTTTAATTTACATTTTCATTGTCATAATTTTAGTAGCTCACTCTAATCGGTGAAATGCGGTTGTCGAATTCATGTAAGAGTTATTCGGAGCAGGATTTGAGCAGGATTTGTGAGGAAATTCTGCATTTCTAGCTTATTTGGGGTAGAATCTATGAGAGGTGAGTTTTCTAATTAAACTTTGATTGTGCCCAAATGTGTTTAATGCTTCAATGATGCTTAGAGATGATAAACCATGCTTAGAGGTTTCATGAATGCTAATTTTGAGATGTTCATGTCAAATATATGAAATTGTCATTTTTATGTGCTTATGTGCTTACGTGGTAATCAATGAGCACCGTGAAGATGATTCATTGTTGGGAGTAGTAAGGGAGGAGAAGAGGAAGAATTCAATAAATACGGAAGTCCAAGGAATAAAAGTGACCACGTACGGGGACAAGGGAGGTCTTCGAGTCTGAATGAATCGTTGAACCGATGACTTGGCGATTACGAATATGTAGTGTGTGTTTAATTGTAGCATTGCACGTATTAACCATTGAATCATGTTTAGAATGCTCACAAAGCGTAATGCTTAAGAAAGCTATTTTTCTTTTCTGTTGTGGTAAATAACAACCACCGCAGGTTTAGAGCATTATCCAGAGAGGAAATGACGTGCATTGGGGGAGATGGGAGAGATTTGGGTTTTGTCATATGTTCTTCTCCTAAATTTATAATATGTTGTAAAAAGTAGTTCCTATAATGGTGGGTTGGTACTTTGGTTGTAATAAAGAGATCTAGTTCCTTTAACTTGTCATTTGGTAGCTGTAGAGTCGAATTTGGGAGAAACTATGTAAATTTCTATGCTAATTAGTATTGGAGTTTTTGTAAGAATTCTATGTGTTTTCTTGTGTTAGCTATGGGCTTGAGCATGTTAAATGAGTTTTGAGCTATCCCAGCAAATTCAAACATGTGACGTTATCACTTTGGTTAAGTTTCATGTATAACCATCCCAAATGCAAAGCTTAAGATGATTTTCGATAAACTCCTTTTAGTTATGTTGTTTTGAGCAAGAAGTGAGTTCTTATGGTTTCTTAACTAAAGGAAGGGTTGATATACATGATTTACATGCTTGATGATGCCTAGGAATATTTAGAAATGTAATTTGAATATTTTCTTGAAGCCCCAAGAGGTTTGGTATTGTTTAGATATGCTTTGGATATGTTTCAGTAGGATTTTAGTAGCAGAAATATGTTTTGCAGAACCCGGATCGATACGGGTTAAAGGGCGGATCGATCTGGACTTCTTAAGGGACATTCTACAAGAAAAACAGCAAGATAGATCGATCCGGGTACAAGTGGCGGATCGATTCGCTCACAAAATTTTCCGCCGTCCACTTGTACGGAAACATGCATGTCTCTTTCTAGAAAATTTGGATTCGCGCGCCATTTTTTGCATTACAATCAGGACTCAAAGATCTGTCTTTTGGTATAAAATTTTACTACATTTTCTAAATGATCATTTTGCCCTTGGGGCTGTTTTGTCATAGAAAGCTCTTTTATGTTGCTTCAAACCATGTTTTTCCTTGATAACTAACATGGTTTCTTACTTATTAGTGTATTTTGGGGGCGTATAGTCTTGTTGCACATGTCCTAACCACTGGGGGTGGATTGGGGTGTGACAATTTTTGGTATCAGAGCAATAGGCTAGAGCCTTTGGGACGAGAGACGTGTATAACGCGTAGTGTGCACACAATGACGTGTAGCTACATGATCATGCATACACGTTTACTTACCATACTTTTAGTGTTGATTAGCATGCCATGTGTTTATATAAAGTAACGTGTGTGTGTGGGTGTGAAATAATATGGGTGCCAGGCAACATATTTGGAGGTGAGAACCCAAATCAAATGGAAAGGGTGGAAAGGGCTATTGAAGGATTAGTCCGAGTTGCCGAGATACGCGTAACTGAGGAAAGACCGGTACAATCGAATCCAAATCCGAGGGAAAAAGTTGTTACTATCTCAAAATTTCACAAGAAAAAGCCGACAATATTTCTTGGGGAAGCCGACCCGATGAGGGCAAACTTTTGGATTTCTGATATGGAGAAAATCTTCAGGGTGTTACAGTGTACGGAGGAATAAAAAGTCCTATTTGCCGCTGACACGTTGAAAGAAGAGGCACAGTATTAGTGGCGTACTAAGTTGGGACCCGGTCAACAAACTACTTAGGATCAATTTCTTAAGATATTCAATGAACAATACTTTCTAGAATCATTTGGGGATCAATAAGCTCAAGAGTTTATGGAGTTGGTACAAGGGGGAAGACAGTCCGAGAGTATTCGGCATAATTTACAAGTTTGGCAATGTTTGCCAAGGACATTAATGACTGAGAAAGTGAAGGCGAGAAAATTTGTGGCAGGGCTACAAAGTGATATCCGAGGACGAGTGAGTATTTCGGCCTCAGTCTTATGCCAAGGTACTAGACATCGCTTCCATTGCCGAGAGAGATCTTGGGTTTACTTCAAGCAAGCTACCACCACCGAGCCAACAAAGCAAAAGAATGGGATCAAGTCAATTCAGCGTGCAAAGAGGCAAAGTTCAGGGGGTTCATCGGCCAGTAGTGGTAGTGGTTCTAGTGGGAACAAATCGAGATGTCCAACTTATTAGATATTCCATTGTGGACAGTGCAACCAACTTCCAAACCCGATTACTTGTAACATAAGCTGACAACCAGGACACATGGTAAGAAACTGTCCAAATCAGGTTATAGATATGAGAGGTCGATGTTTTACTTGTAAGTAGTTGGGGCACCAAGCTAAAGACTGTCCAACCATGCGCCAAGGAGCTTCAAGTTCCAGTTCTTCCGCAGCTAGTGTTATTACTCCGAAGACTACTAAACAACCTCTAAGGAGGGAACAGCGGGAGGCAAGTTCATATCAACTCAGGCCGAGAGAAACCGCTTCTGCCGACATCGTTGTCTCAGGTATGGTTTCCATTTGCTCACACCTAGCAAATGTACTCATAGATTCAGGATCCACGGACTCATTCGTGTCACACCACTTTGCTAAGCAACTAGATAAACCATTAGAGTTTCTCGATTATGATCTATCAATTGCAATACCGTTGGGGGACTCCATTGGTTAGTTCGGGTGTATTTCGAAAATGTGAGATTAACATGAATGGTAAAGAATTAGCCGTTGATTTGGTACCGTTATTATTTCAACACTTCGATGTTATATTGGGTATGGATTGGTTAGCAGTTAATCATGTGAATATTGATGTAACAATAAAGGGGTGGTATTTCGTGCTCCAAATCAAGAAGTGTTTTATTTCCAAGGCAAGGGTGTTGTAGCACCACCATACATTGTGTCAGCCATTGAAGCTTGTCACTTGTTAAAGGAGGGTTGTCGTGGGTTCTTATGTAGTATAATTGATAATAGAAGTCCTAATTTAAAACTGGAAGATATCCCAGTAGTTAGAGTATTTTCGGATGTATTCCCAGAGGAGTTGCCTAGTGTGTTGATTGAGCAGGAGATTGAGTTTGGTATCGATGTTATGCCGAGAACGCAACCTATTTCACGAGCACCGTATCGAATGGCACCGGTTGAGTTGAAAGAGTTAAAGATTCAGTTGCAAGAATTATTGGACAAGGGTTTTATTCGGCATAGTGTGTCTCCGTGGGGTACACTGGTGTTATTTGTGAGGAAGAAAGATGGTACAATGCGGATGTGCATAGATTACCGAAAAATCAACAAGGTAACAATCAAGAACAAATGCCCATTGCCACGCATTGACGTCCTATTTGATCAACTTCAAGGAGCTCAAGTATTTTTGAAGATTGATTTAATATTTGGGTACCATCAACTGAAAGTTAAAGCAGAGGATGTAGAAAAGACTGCCTTCAGGACTCGCTATGGGCACTATGAATTTCTAGTGATGCGGTTTGGGGTTACTAATGTGCCTGCCGCCTTCATGGATTTAATGAATCGGGTGTTCAAATCGTATTTGGTTGAGTTTGTGATAGTCTTTATCAACAATATTCTTATTTATTCCAAGAGTCCGAAGGAGCACGAGCGACACTTGAGATTAGTTTTGCAACGACTTCGATAAAAACAGTTGTTTGGAAAATTAAAGAAAAGCGAGTTTTGGTTGACAAGTGTCACATTCTTGTCAACCTAAATGCAATGGTAAGGGTAAACTCGCCAAGACGCAGGGTGGGGCTAGCAAATTTGCGCCCAAGGTTAACAAAGTGTAAGAGCGTAGTCGAAGGCATTTTTTAATTTGGTATAGGATGGATATTTTTGGATTGTAGTGTTACTGGGACATGGTTATCTAGGGATAAATGCTTAAGAATTGTCTTAGTAAATTGTAGTTTTCTTTGTTATTTATTTATTCTGAGACATGACATGTTGGACTTAAACACGTAAGATGTAATAGGACGACTTGATTAGCACGAGAAGGCCTTTTGGGCCCACTCGCTGAGGTTGACCTACCTATGTGTGAGTCTTGCTTAATTGGCAAAGCATGCCGAAAGCCTCTTAGAGAGGCTATACAGAGCTACTCAAGCATTAGAGCTAGTTTACTCAGATATCTATGAATTGAACCTATGTTTGTAAAGGCACGTCATGACATTTCATTTTTTTTTTTAACTTTTATAGATAATTTTGCGCGATATGAGGATCACGAGTACTTATCTAATCAGTTCAGGGAACTGTGTGAGGAAAAGAGGATACGTAGATATCTTCCTACTCCTGAAACCTTCAACAATATGGTATTGCAGAGAGAAGGAATAAGACGCTTCTAGATATGGCTAGGACTATGATGGCGTAAGTCAACCTCTCAATGTTGTTTTAGGGGGGATGTACTCTTGATTACTGCCTATATACTAGAGTGCTTTTTTCAGTCAGTTCTTTCTACCCCCCTTATAAGCTATAAAAAGACAAAAAGCTCACTTAGGAACATTTGTGCCCGTGGGGCTTGGAGGTAATGTTCACTATACCTTGAATAATTGTGAGAAACTACTCCAAAGAGCTAGAAAGTGCATCTTTATAAGATATTCTAATAGCTCGAAAGGCTATGTTACATATAATGGACTACTGGGCATAGGAATGACAGAAATGGTGTCACGTGATCTTGAGAATTATTTTCCTAGGTTGGTAATACTAAGAAATATCTTGACTTCTATAAGTTGGAGAATGTTGAAGACAACATACCATTTTAAGTGAGGGTGGGGAGATTGAGTCCACATCCAGTAATCAGTAATCACTGAAAAATGGTACTAGTCTCCAGCCAAGTGGGAGGTCACCGCTAGACACTAGTGAGTGTGTACCAGATAGTGGTAGTGCATACCACTAGCTAATTAAGATTCTAAGGCAGTATATCGTAAGTGATGAAGAAAAAGTTCATTGTCACCTTTTTTAAATTGAGGAAGACATTTTCATGTGTGCAAATGTGTGCACAAGTAGATGAGGATGAGCCTACTTCTTTTGATGAAGTGTTTTTCCTCATCTGCTGATGCTGAGTAGATAGTTTCTATGCCAGATGAGACAAGCTCTATGGACACGAATAAGGTCTACGGTTTAGTTGGCATTCCACCTGTGTGTAAGGCTATTGGAGACAAGTGTGTTTTCAACATCTAACGCAAGGTAGATGGTTCAATTGACAATTTCCTTGTGGCGATAGTTGTACCCAGAGAGGGTATGGATCATGGAAACATGTTCTCCCAAAGAGTGAGATTTGACTCCATTTGCCTAATCCTAGCAACTGTCATACGTTTAGTTTTAGAACCTTTTCAGTTGGATGTTTAAACTGTTTTCTCAATGGAGAACTAGACGAAGAGATCAATATGGATAAGGCCATTGGTTTTATGACCAAAGGGAATGAGCACAAAAGTATGTCGTCCCAAGTGTTCCATTTATTATCTCAAACTAGCAATCATCTAGGCAATGGTATAATGTGTGTACATTAAACGGTCCAAGAAAAGTGTTCTAATTCTTTGTATGTTGACGACATCTTTCTAGCTGGGAATGAGATGAGTTCCATTGTCGCTACTTGAGAGTGGTAGTCCTCTTATTTTGAGATTGAGGACATGGGTGATGCCAACTATGTGTTGGGAGTTTAGATTGTGAGACATTGTTCTAGAAGCTACTCTGTGTGTCTCGAGGGACTTACAAGATGAAGGTTCTTGAACTTTTCACATGAAAAACTTAAGACTCATTGACATCCCAATTTTTCAGGAACTTTTCTTGACCTTAGATCAATGTCTTAAGAATAATGAGGAAAGGAAACAAATATCCAGTTTGCCATATGCGTTCGTAATAGGGAATCTGAAGTATGCTATGTTGTGTACGAGGTCAGATATCTGCTATGCGGTTGGTTTAGTTAGTCGGTGCCATAGCAATCCTGGTCCTATCACTAGAGAGTAGTGAAGAGTTCTTGCGATATGTTCACAGGACTATGGACCTTGCCTTATGCTGTCCACGATGGAAGTATATGTGTCGTGCTCTGTAGTTATTCGAGAAGTTGTTTTGGTTGAGAGTTTTTGCAGTGGCTAGGCTCTTTACCCTTAAGCAATGAGGTTGTGATAATCTATGGTGATGACACATAAACCTGAAGATATGCAAAAGATCTCAAAAATCATTCTAGCACATAGACATTTGTTTTTGTCACATTTGAGATGTAGTTTGCGCAAAGGGAGGTTGTCTTGAGGCACGTCTCCACCTAGGGATTTGTTGTACTTAGACATTTTATTATGTTATTGACATTATTATTCGAGTTTTTATTATCAGTTAATAATAAACTAGTTTGTTTCCATATGTATATTTGTTATATGAGTGGAATGAATGCACATTTCTAATATGTCACCAGGCTTGAATCGACCTGCTCACACGGCTGATTCACCTTGGCGCCGAGATAGCAAGCTAGGACATGTGTGTCCGTGGTGCTTAGATAGCTAGCTAGGACTTATGTATTCATAGCGCTTAGAAAGTGAGCTTGAACACTTATGTCTACGCAGTGTAAGAATAGCGAGCTAGATATAAACCCTTGTTATTCCTATATGTCACCTTAGATAGAGCTAAGATGAGACCTTTATATTTGGTTGAACATTGAGAGATCTCACGACTCTATATAGCCCGTTTACAGCCGAATGTGAGTTTTCAGACGAGCGCTAAGAGGAGTGACTGTGCTGGGAAACTCATGTTAGGTATTTTGTGTAATGTCTAGACTAAGATTTGTATGGCGTTACTTATTTTTCCAAACACAGAGTGACATGTCCATTTTTATGGAAGAATGCCATATTATACATTCATACTGTATGTTCTTTTGCGATCGATAGTGGAGCAGTCAATGGATTCCTCTTCATTGCTGTGTGAGCCACATAGCATATCCAAGACATTGGTTATCCTACAAACTAGTTGCCTTCACGACTTGAGACTATGTCATGAAGTGGACGCTTGACGACATCTACTTTAGCATGCTATCATAGGACCAAGAGATAATTCTGTTCTATGGGGCGTGTCTGGGCAAGCTATCAAGTTAGTTAGATTAACAGGTGGGCTTAGGGAAGACCATTCAATAATACACCATATTTTGTGACTCATTAACAGGCATGCGACAATCATATTTTGTTATTGATATGTCATGAATACATGACACTGAGGTGGTAGCAATTCTTTTCACTGAGTGTTTGAGAATGCTGTGTCCGATGTGGTTGAACCGTCTAACACATACACGATAAACTTTCGAGTGATGTCTCTTGCTGGTTATGGTGATGATTTGGCATTGCACTCATGTTACTGTACTTTCTTTTTGTAAGGTTGCACGTTCTATTTCCCGTATGAAGAGTTGAGAAGTTCCGTTGTCTGAGAGATTGGTTTTAGTACTAGCCCCCTATGAGGGTGAGTGGGAGATATAAGAAATATTGTGGGGGTAATTGGTACACCCACATACATTGGACCGGGTCTAATGGGCTTTGCGCTTGGGCCTGGGCCTTCGCAGACCTAGGGTGTGTGACTATATATGTGTATATTGCACACACATCTAGAGTTACACAATACACCAAAACAACTGACCTCTCTCTCTCCCCTCTCTCTCTCACGTTTTCTCTCTCTGGGCCATCATGATGGAGCCTTGGGATTTAGATCGTGGCATCATCGGAGATCACTCTCGTAGTCTTCTTCGCGACTAATATGAATCATAAGGAAGTGCACGGAAGCACCAAAATGCAGCAATTCGTGGGTGAAGTCGCCGGCCGGGTTCATAACAACGCCATATATAATCCGAATCAGGTATTCCGCTCAAGGTATACCTTGAGCCCGACCCTATACTTGTGTGCATGTTTTATCTAAAAATATCAATAAAATATACAAGCAGAGCCTTAAACCAAATACTAATCTTGTATTAGATAAATAGGAGACTTCATCTTTTAGTTGAAATATTGTGAAAATACAAAAAAAAAAAAAAAAATGCAATTATTACATTTGAAGATGCCCAAACTGACTCTGATTGATTTGCAATATTGAAATGTGATAACATAACAAATTGTACACAATCAAGAACCTTGCAATATATTTTGTTTTTTATTATATTGTGGTTCTACTATTTAGTGGCTGGTTTTTCCTTATGAAAATAAGAAATCATGATTATCCAAATAATTGTTGTCTAAAGAAAAATAATTGCTTCCAAAGCTAAAGATATGGTTCACATTTATACTACTATATATATATGCAACAATGTATGCAAGTTATGATGAAAATTATTCATCCTAAATGTTTAAATGTACAAAATGAACACCACTTCTAAATAATTTTCCTCTGAACTTTCTCACAACTTCATTCCTCTCCTTGAATTTTCCCTTCCCCAAGTTTAAGATGACAAACCCTTGATAAAGTAATATTACATTAAAAATAAATAAATAAATAAAATTTGGTTACCTTTGAAGACCTAATATGTTTCAAGGTTGAGTCCAGTTGATGCTCAAGATGTTCAAGCTCCTTCATATCTAGTGTGCCCAGGTCTTCTCCAAGAAGGTTTCTAGAGAAACAAATTAAGATTACAATTTTCAGAAATTTGAATTGTGTAATTGAACTTCGAACCACCATTCTAAGAAGACATAACTTAGGGTACTTTTCACGAAAGTTAATTACCTTTGATACTGCAGTAGTTCCTCATGTTTACCTTTCAATTTCAAGTATTCCCTGCAACTGCTTTGCTATAGAACATGTCCAAAGGTAGATTATAAGAAAATTTTTCATGAAACAGAAACATAATTGAAAAAAATGCAGAAATGTGCCTAAGATTCTTTTCTATTTCAAGTTGATTCCATGACCACCTAATCCATGACGATTAAGAGTTCTTCTTGGGATAGCTTTTATGGGGCTAACTATCATTTATTTGAGATTGTTTTCAATTACTAAAAAATTCGATATGTTTGGCAACAAAATTTTTAAAAATTTTTCAAAAATCAACTTCACCTTAAAGCTGGAAAAAAAAATATGATTATTTAAGAAGCATCAAATTACTTTTTCAAAAATGTTGAACCGGACCTTCAAGTCGCCGCTTTGAAACAATTTCAAAATCTTGAAAGAAGTCCGTGTGGTTTTTCTCTAAAAATTTGGAAGTCCCCTGATCACCCTAGTCTTCTTTTTTCTCTCAAATAAAAACCTCACTGGTGCCAAGTGTGGGGGGAATGCTAGACGTTTGGTAAAAGTCACCGCTTTGAAACAATAAGTTTCAAAATCTTGCAAGAATTATGCGTGGTTTTTCTCTAAAAAACCTCACTGGGGGCCACGTGTGAGGGAATGCTGAACATGCATTTGGCAATTTTTCCTCTCACGTATTGTGTCGATTAATTCTTTTGAGTAATATATCTAGAAAATGCCATTAATTCCCTTGAAAATATCATTTTCCTAATCGTCCCCCCATCAATTTTCGTAAGAGAACATGAAGTTTTGTTGAGTTTAAATTTTAAAATGCATAGCTCTTCTATTAAAGAATTAGACAACTAATTGTATGTTCTACTGTCCATTTTGGTCATCTTACTATAGAAAATAACGTTTTTATTTAGATTGTTAGGCACTCTTCTTCAGACAAATCTTATTCCCACAACAATATACAAAATACTAAGCAACATTTTAGAACATCTTTGCACACACATAAAAGACCTAAAAAAAAAAAGGAAAAGAAGAAGAGAGATCTTGTAGAGTGGAAAATATGTTAATAACAAAATCTCTTAGACTTTCTTTGGTTCATTGATTTCGTAAGGTAAATGAAAAAGGAAAGGAAAATTAATTCCCTCGTATTTTTCCTTGTATTTTCTACCATGTTTAAATAACATTAAAATTGTAAATTTTTTAAATATAGTTGATAAAGGAAGGAAGATGACTTACAACATTCAAAATGTTTAATTTATTTATGAACTTATTATCTTTTCTTTTCTATTTTCCTCATTGTTTTTCTTATTAACTAAACAAAAGAAACTGTTTTCGTCTATTTTTTTTTTTAAATAATCGGAGGTGTCCGAGTCAGCTTGCGCGCACCTCGACTTATCCCCCCGAGGGCCCTGGAGTCGCCGGGTGAATTCCCTAGTGGCCACGGTCCCCATGACTCGAACACTAAATATCTTGGACAGTACACCCAATAAGCTTACCACTCGACAACAAGGTATGTGGTTATTTTCCTCTCTTTTTCCTCGTTAAATCCAAAAACCAAACAAAACATTATTCCCACAGGGATTCTCGAAGACACTCTTAAACCATTAGGAAGTTAGAGGCATTATATGAAATCAAATTACCTCAATCTCATTGGCTGAGTGGTCGACTTCCAAAGTAGTATGACTGCATTTTTGGTACCTTTCAAGTGTTTTGGGCATGCTGAGATATAGTCGGTCAACAAAATGTGTGATAAGTTAGATTAAGATTGAAATAGAATAAATATCATAAGTACATAGCCATCTTAACTCAAAAAAGCACACAGGAATAAATATCATGAGCCAAAAAGTATTTCCACCCCCACCTTAATCTAGAGGACATGGGCTTTTCCTCAATCGGCTACTTTCTTGTGGAGTGCAAGAAGATTAAGTTGTAAAAACATAAAATAAAAATATAATAATAAGAAATAAAAAAAAAATATTAATAAAAAAACTCTACCTCAAACATTTTAATGATCAAACAGATAGGCTCTGTTTGGTTTGTGTATTTATAGAAGGGAAAAAGGTGTGTATGTATGTGTGTGTGTGTGTGTGTGAGATAGAGAGAGAGAGAGAGAGCTAGATTCCATGTGATTTATCTAGTATTTTCTTCCATTTTTTTTAAATGTCACTAAAAATTTAAAATTTTGAAGTTATAATAGTGACTCACAAAGCTCAAAATTCATAATTACTTTTAACCCTATATCATTGGTGCTATATTTAATTCTTGTTCATTGGTGTTATTGGTGTGATCAATATCATTCTGTATGGTAAAGAATAGCATTGTTCATTAAGGAAGTTTTGCTTATGCTTAGGTTGAAATAGTATGGTGTAAGGCCATTGTTGTAAATGTTACTATTCCTGATGTGTGTTGGCTGTGCTGTGGTGATTAGTAGTAAGTTTAGTTGGGGTACTGCTTGTGGAGGGGTTTTTTGCAAGGGTTTCAGTCTTGTTTTCTTACAATTTTTGGGAGTGGTATGTTTGGATTGCTTTGTTTTTTTGATTTGTGTATCTCCTTTTTGGGGTGTAACTTTGATTTTGGCCTATTAGGCTTTCGAATATAATTAGACTTGCTCTTAAAAAAAAAAACCCTATATCATTTTCCTTTGATTGGATGACTTCGATCAATTTGCTTCTTAGTAAAGAGAACTTGAAAACTTCCTAAGAGATACATGTATCAATCGAAAAAATCATGTAGTAGCTAGTAAATAACAAATAACTATTAAGGGTTAATTTAGGGTCTGTTTGGTAACGTTGCGTTGTGTTTTTTTTTTTTTTTCCTTTTTCATTTCTTTAGAGGTTGACAACTAAAAACATTGATCACATTTTTTTCAAAATTGGTCCATTCTAACTTAAAAAACCGAAAATGAGTGATTCTGTGATTTACAAACCCCGACTCCAATTCTCTTTCAATATAAACGCATTCATCTCTTTTGATTAAAGAAAATAAAAAGTACTTTTTTTTCTTAGAAATATGAAAATTTTAAACAAATAGATTAGAATACGAGTAGGGTGGATGTACCAAGGGACAATTTTAGAAAAAAAAAATGCATATTTAACTTGAAAAATGCAATAATTTTTATTTATTTTTTTTTAATATTTAAGCGCCCCAAAATTTATAAAATTCCCTATTTTATTAGTATTTGAGTTTCAAAAATTCTACTTCAATATAACCAAGTACAATTAGTTGTATGATACATTCAATATCTTTGTCTCAATTTGCATTAACAATGTGTCATTTTGTTATACTTTTGTTGCCTATTAATAATAACTTTTCTTATGTGCATTTGCTAGTAACTATTTAGGTACCATTTGTTAGTTACAATTTTGTATCGGGTAGTAATAGGTCACAAAGTGTCGTTAATTTGATGCATGTATAATACAATGTTATAAATAAATAAAAAATATATATATATCAAGCCAAGTGCACAAGGGCCCTTAGATAACAATAATCACCGATTATATAATGTCATTAGTGAAAGAAAACGGAAAAAGAACACAATCTTGATTAAACTAGTAGGTATATGCTTCATCTAATTGAGTGATCTTGCATTCAAAAAAGAACTGAATGAGAAAGAATTTTGGCATATGCCCCTGCAAAGGGCAAATATATATTTTCTAGATCTCTATACAATAATCCAACGCGTTAATGGAAAATTGTTTTATCCGTTCAATTAGGAACCAGACCTCCAATAGACCCGTAAATTGATAAAAATAAAAAATAAAAAATAAAAAATGAAAAAATTCACTCAAACCTGTCTTTTAACATATATATATATATATAGTATAAAAAAAAAACACACACACACATATACATATATATATATATATATATATATTTTTAACACATTTATATATGTCTATAGGCCCTGGTCTGAAAGATCTATGAAAAAGGCGCTTTCTATATGTTGTTAAAGAAGCATGAAATTGAGAGAATCAGCCACAGTTGGGAGCAGGTCAAGATCCAAACTTGGTTATCTCAAATCACATGATCAAAACCAAATCTTTGCTATTTCAAATCACAAACAAGTACTTGCAAATATTAAAAAAGTAATTTCACTCATGAAAATACTTATGAATGGTCATGAAGTGCACCAAAACCTCAGCTTCAGAAGATGAATCTTGAAGATCAAGAATATCATACAAATTAAACCCACCAAACAAAAACAAGTTTAATTCAGATCCCATATGCATAATATACAATATATGCATATATATATAGAGAGAGAGAGAGAGGGCATATTACTTGGAGGTGCTACAGAACTCATAGAGCTTGCCACGGTTAGAGAAGACAAGGAGAGCCACCTCAGCATCACAAAGAACAGAGAGCTCATAAGCTTTCTTAAGCAATCCATTCCTTCTCTTTGAAAATGTCACCTGTCTATTTATTTTGTTCTCTATCCTCTTCAGCTCCACTCTCCCCCTCCCCATGTATAATTCTTAAATATATATATATATATATATATGTATAATTTATTTATATTCTGTGTTTGAAATTGTAATTACAATACATTACTTCTTTTGCTCTTCTTTTCTTATAAAGTACCAACTGATCTTCTGTTTTATGTGGGTAAGCAAACGTGACCAAAGGGTGAAAGAAAGATGGAAACTTTGATCAAACCCTAGAGAGAGAGAGAGAGAGAGAGAGAGATGGAGATTTAGAGAGAGAAAGAGTCATCTCTTCATCGGATTCTCTCTTTTTTGTTTTTTAACCTCAGATTACCATCTGCAACTTCACCCTATTGAAATCAAAGTTAGGGTTGGTGTTCTTTCCATTCTCAAGTTTCATGTTTTTTTTTTCTTTTTCTTTCTGAAAAATGTAAAAATGCTATACACCACTTACATCACAGCGCGTGCAAGACACCCTCTTGGAGAAAATAGCAAGGAAGTGGTCAAGATGCGGGGTCCACGTGTACTGAAAGGAAAATGGGGCATTGGGTGTTGGAAGGGTGCTGGAAACGGCACTTGTAATAGCGTGGCCATACCTCTTTTGTTTTGTTTGTCACTAACCTTAAAGGGATCACCTACGTGTCGATTGAACATTGGCTCTCATTATCCAATGTTTTCGTGACGGCTTACTCTTTTACCTTGGGGAAATTCTTTGGCGCGCGCACCAAGATAGAAAAAGTGACCGAGGCGTGATTGTAACTAGCATGTGAAATTTTGTAACTAAATGATAAACGATTGTAATTAGTATAAGGAGTTTTGTAATTATATGACAAGAGATTGTAACACTGTGAGTAGTTTTGTTATTGTATGATAAAAGATTGTAATCTCGTGAGAATATTTATAATTATATGAAAAAAAATTGTAACTTCAAAGTAAAACCATCACAACGATTGTAACTATTGTCACAATATATTTAACTTTGTGAGAAAAAATTATAACTCTATGACAAATGATTATAACATGAAGGTAAAACAATCACAGAGATTGTAACTCTGTGAGAAAAAATGTAACCAAGTGCATTTAAACTTTCCAACAACCTATAGGTAGATCATTAAATACACCAATTAAGGCTTAGTTTGGCACCCATTTTGGTGCTTCTCTTTTTTTAAAGCACAATTTCATGTTAATTCATTTCGTAACTAATTTATGAGCTTTACAAAAATTGAACTTAGGACTTTTTTGGGGAGAGGTTTTAAAAGCTCTTGAATGGAGCTTTTAAAAACTCAAGTTTGCTTTTTTAGTTTCATGATGTCTTTTTGAAGAGTAGTGTGTCACTTGTATAAAATTATCAAACAACTTAGTAATAAATTTCATAAGCTCCTTTTAAAAAGCCACGTGGGGGCCAAACTAAGCATAAATCGGGTGGATGTGATTGTTGAAATAAACAGTTTGAAGAAGAGAAGTTTATAAGGAAATATTCATTTTTTACAACGTAAATTTCTATCAACCATCATACATATAATTTCTCTTCTATCCATTTTTTGAATATGTAGCAATATATGCATATAAACCATGGTGCCATATTTATTTAAGGAAAAATTAAGTATGGGAAAAAAAATTTGTCACGAAGGTTACAAAACTCCTAATCTACTTAGTATGTCATATGCCCGAAGTATAATGGGTTGACCTCAAAGTCTTCCATTAATGGCACCTTCATATGCCTGAAGAAGAAAATATCATTGATTCTAACAATTTTCAGTTTTCATATTCATAAATATAAAATTAATTTAAAGTATTGATATGAAAATATGCAAAAAAGAATGGGCTTAAGCATACACTTAGACTTAGTTTGGCCACCACGTGGCTTTTTAAAAGGAGCTTATGAAATTTATTACTAAGTTATTTGATAATTTTATACAAGTGACACACTACTCTTCAAAAATATATCATGAAACCAAAAAGCAACCTTGAGCTTTTAAAAGCTTTATTCTAGAGCTTTTAAAACTTCTCCAAAAAAGCCCTAAGTTCAATTTTTACAAAGCTCATAAATTGGTTACCAAATGAATTAACATGAAATCGTGCTTTAAAAAAGAGAAGCACTAAAATGGGGGCCAAACTAAGCCTTAAGTTACAAATTTTGGTGACCAAGTTACAACAATTGGTGGATAATGTTACAATATTCTTTGTTCCTATGACAATATTAGTTACAATAATTTGCCTCCAAGGTTACAAAATATTTGATTTATGCAATTAATTACTAAGATTGTAACCTTGATGAGAAAGTATTGTAACATATTGACAAATAATTGCAACCTTTATGACAAAAAATTATAACCTAGTTGTGGACCACTGCGAATGAGGAGCGGATCCTGACGCTCTCCCTCGATAGTGTCCCGGGACGGATCCCAAGGAGCACACTTCAGGGAAAACTAGGACTTCCTCACGCGATCCTAGAGACAAAGAGTCGCCACCTAATTTTTATTGGGAATTAGGAAACCCAAGTTTGACTCGCCCAAAATTGAATAAGGTTACTCGCCCTTCATTACCAGAAACAAGGTTCGGGGGTCTTGGTACGAGAGGGGAAGGAGCCCAAGCAGGACTAAAGCACCCCCTCCTCGCCCTACCGAATGGTAGGCCTTGATTCAAATATCCTTGTTATTAATTCATAATAGATGTTGTTTCCTCAAACATACTAGATAGATATATACATGGCAAAAAGAAACATCTAATGAAAATCATTTCAAGAGACTAAATCAAGTAGAAAGCGGATGCTCATGCAATACAAGGGAGAAGTATACTCACAGTGGCTAGTCCCGCCCGGGACCGATGCAAATAAAGTAAACATGTCATGATATGCAAAGGGAACGAGAAGACTTACATTGGTTGACTCAAGCGGAGTCGCGAAAGCAAAAAGAATGGAAACGTGCAATGCAATCATGCAACAATCCTAGATAAGATGTCTCTAACAAATAATCATATAAACGGAGACTACCCTAAAGGAAATGTGTCGTTGAAATCAAAGTTGTAAACCTAGAAAAATTCTAAAAGAAAGGATAGAGATAGTACATGATACATGGGCACTAAGCCACATGTAGACGAGGCAAACCACAAATCGACGTCCGGGTCCAAGGCACTTAATTCTCTGCACTAAGACACCAAAGAATACCCAAAGCATTGCAAAAATACAAGCAAACAAATGATATGCATGATAAACAAAGAAAACATGTCATCAATCAAATTTCCAGATTCAGCAACCTCTAATGAATCCTATCAAAAGTGGTCTTAAACATGAGCTGGATAAAAACCCTTTTACAGAAAGTTAGATACATGTCTTAGGGAACTTCTCCAAAAAGTGGGACCTCAATATCAATTTTATTGTTTGAGAAATAAATGTTTTGGGAACAGTGGATCAGGACTGTCCACTGTTCTTGTAAAAATCATAATTAAATCTACAAAAATCATATGAAGCTCTATTTGGTGTCAAAAGAAAGCTATTTCATTGTAGTATATGATAAAAATAAACCCATGGACATTCTGTAATCACAAGGTTTCTGAAAAAGTGTTTTAAACAGACTCTGTTATTCTGGAAATTTGGTATCATTTGACAAATGAATGCAAAACATAATAGAAGTATAATAGAAGTTCATGAATCATGTTAACCAAGTTGATTTAAGCTTTTGATCTCTCATCCATTTATCCTAGGTGATTTCTAAACCAAGTTTTATTCATCAAATGTTGTTGAGTGATCAAGGTATGACCATTTTGTATACATAATCATATTTGTAATTAAACTTAGAAAATTCCAGAATAGTTGTATCAACTTTAAACGCTTAGAAAACGATCCTAACTCGATCGTATACTCACGATTTTACATCGGCATATAGATATATGAGTTAGGAATCATCCCCAAAAAGCGGAACGTCGATAACTATTATAGATTTTCTGAAATTCAAGCACAAAGAGACGATGTTCAAATCTGTCAACCGATTTCTCAACAATTTCTAAAAATAGTATATGAATCCTAAAAGCTCTCAAAACGGACCGGATGAAAGCTAATTCATCAAAGTTTACCCAGAAAATTTGAAATCCATCAAACTATGGGTTTTGATGGACCAAATCTAATGGACAAAACCAATCTGCTTTGCTGAATTTTTATCTAGTTCATTTTAAAGTGTGAGGAAAACATTTTAGTGATAGTTGAAGCTTATTAGAGAGATCAAACTCATAGATCAACTTAATTATCATGATTCCCAATCAATTTAGCCCTCAAGTTCTATGAAGAACTTTTAGATCAAGGATCAAAGGGACTTATAAATATCATGTTGGAGATGAAATTCAATAGGAATCCTAGGTAATAGGAATAATCAAGAGATAGGTATGAACATAGAAATCATCCTTCTCATAGATCATATTTCCAAACCATCATGGAATTCAAAATAGATATATGTATATATATATAATCATGTATGCATGAATCTAAACTAAAATTGAAGAATGAAACCAAAATTGAAAATCAAAGTGAAAAACAATCTCTAATGGTAAATTATCAATAAAAATCAAAGAGATTTGGATCTAACTATGTGAGTGTGTGAAGAACATGAGAGGAAGAAGATGAGTGTTCTAATAAGTAGAAATAGAACTAAGTTAGATCCAAATCTTATAGATCTATATATACAAAGTAGGAATTAGAGATGAACTATAGTGTTTACCTCTTGGAGGATTCTCAATTACAAGACCAAAATTGATTTGAAGATCTTCTTCTTCAAGTGTTATTCAAGTGTTCTTCAAGCACTCATCCATGGAAGTTGAGGGAGGCAATTGATGTTCAAATTGTGGTCTAATTAGCCTAAGTTAATCTAAATTCAATTCATAATTTTCTCTCTCTAGAATTCACCTAAATTGAAAGTATATTCAAAGTATACTCCTCTCTCTTGTATGTGCTTCTATGTGTGTTTGTATCTCCAAGTATATTCAAGTGTATCTCTTCCAAGTGTCTAGTGTGTTAAGATGTGATCTCATATGAGATGTATGAGATCTTATATAGAGTTTTGAAGACTTAGCTCTTAAGTTTCAGGGTTAAAACAGGATTTTTAGAGCTTAAAAGAGGGTTAAAATGGCCATTTCGGAGCCTAAACGCAATTTCCAGGCAATTTCCTCGCAGTGGGAAGCTTCTAGAAGGGTCTGGAACTCAAAAAGCTCCGTGGAGGACACAAATGGAAGTGGCGGTTATGGTGGGACCCGCCACCCCCATACCCAAAACCGCCATTTACTATTTGGGTCCCTCTGGTCACCCACAAGCTCTGTTTCAAAAATCACATGCACTGCTTTTCCAGATTTTTGTAAAAATGCTTTTTGGTGTCCGAAATCGTCCGTTTACGTACCGTTGGAAAGCTGTCAGGTTGAATTTCAATATAAAAATATTTCCAGAGGTTTTATAATGAGAATTGAAGTCCAATTGAAGTCCGGAAGTCCTCCGGAACTTTCGTCGTCTTTTTGAAATCAAATGACGTCTTTTCCAAAATTGCTTTCAAATGTGCGTCGATTTCGAACTTTTCTTTAAAATTGAATCTCTGGATACCTAGAATACTGCGTTTAGAACACTTAATGTTCATATAACCCTGAGAGAATATGAATTCTGAGAGATGATTTTGACAAAACCGGGATTTATCCATGGAAAAGGGCTTTTCTGAGCTTGAAGTCACTTTCCGAAGTCCGATCTTCTGATTGTGTGGAATCCAGTACCTTCCACGGGGTACTTTTCATCATCGAATCCTCCAAGACGTTGTCCACCCTAAATCCTATCAGTGTGGTCAAAATTGGGTGTCTACACTAGTCCCTTTGGATTGTAACTCTGTGACAGAATATTGTAAACCGTTCACAAAATGTTGTATATAATGTAAAAGTCTTAGTAATAGGTATACATATAGTTGACCTTAGATAAAGTATTAGTAATCAGTATTTAAAAAGCTATTCTACAACACATAGAATTGAGGAGACCGTTGTTTAAATGTAGTTAGAAAGGGTCTCATTACATATCCGATGTACATGGTAACGCAACAGTATGAAAACATTTAATAATACAGTACTATACGTATGAGTCTCTACAGTGATAATGAAGATGTCCAAGTTCCACTTTAACTGTGCAAGATGTGATGGTCAACCTCATTTCTTCCACTATAAGAATTGCAAAGGCCGAAAGTACACGAGGTCAACCATATTATCCTTCAAGAAAGGTACATGCATTTGCCGGAAGCGTAATGTGTCAGATCTCAACTTCTTCCACCAAGGAACCTTCATATGCTAAAATAAGAAAATATCATTAATTATAAATCTTTTTAATCTATGTTCCTAGTAATTACATACTTATTATACATTATTAATAATAAAGGATCTAAAAAAACGAATTAAGATTGAAGCATACACAATAGTTATAATATGTGGTGATGAAGTTATATCATTTGTTGGATACGATTACAAATTTTTTTGTCCATGTTACAATATTTTGTCACCAAGGTTACAAAATATTCGAATCACCCAATTAATCACTAAGGTTGTAACCCTGACGTCAAAGTATTGTAACCTCTTGATAAAATATTACAACTTCGATGACAAAAAGTTATAGCCTAGTCCTTTTGAATTGTAACTCTGTCATAGAATATTGTAACTCATTCATAAAATGTCGAACATAAAAGTCGTAGTGACTACGTACAATTGACATGCAAGTGTTATTAATAAGTATTTAATAAGCTATTACCAACACGGACGCATGGTTTCAAGCAATTATCATAGTGGATCTCTATTTGAACAAACATGTTCGATTTGAATAGTAACACTGTATATGAATCTATCTATTTAATGGACATATAACTCCATCATAGAATATTGTAACCCGTTCATAAAAGGTTGAATGTAGAAGTCGTAGTGAATATGTACAATTGACATGTAAGCGTTATTAATAAGTGTTTAATAAGTTATTATCAACATGGACGAATGGTTTCAAACCATTATCATAGTGGGTCTATATTTGAACAAACATGCTGATCAGTTTAAATAGTAACAATGTATATGAGTCCATATGTTTAATCGACATGTAACTTTTAGTATCCATGGAACAAGTAATTATTCATACAACATCTAGAATTGAGGAGACAATTCCTGAACTGTTATCATAGTGGGTCTATACTTAACGAAACATGCCCGATCTAAATTGTAACACAGTAGTATTTTCATCATATATTAACATAGTGATATATGAGTCTCACACCAAGGGAACATGCTCTTGGTGGTAGTACTCGATGCCAAGTTCTTCTTGCTCACAGATCGCTACTTGAATGCGCTGTTCCAAAACCATTATCATGGTGGGTCTCACTTGAAGAAACATATATGATCTAAATAGTAATATAGTATATGAGTCTATATGTTCAATTGACATGTAAGTGTTAGTCATCATGCAATAATTGTTTATGAAGCGCTTGTACCATATCTTACATTGAGGAGACCATTGCTCAACATTTATTGATCTCGTTAAAATCAAGATAAAAAGTATACTTTACTTATTAAGATTTGTAGTGTGGAAATAAAGGTCGAACCCACAGAGACTGTTTATTTTTATTCTTTAACTTGTAAAACCTAGATCTATTTAGTTATAGAAAAACGGAGGTTTGATTGATTTTTAATTGAATTATTACTATGAACTAAATTATGGAACTATAGAGATACTAAACTTAAAACTAAGTAAATGAGTGCAATATTTAAAGTTATTTTAATATGTATGAATGGGATCTACTATCTAGAGTTGCAATTCCAACACTAACCATGCATCGGGGATCTATACTTCCTACTTTAAGATCTATGATTGTATACTTAAGATATAACGTAGCTACAAGCCCGGTAGTATCAACAAGAGGATATTACTAGTTCAATCTAAGCATAACTCATATTCGGTTGGCACGAATTGTCTACCTATAATTAAGGTGTAGCGCAACCCATCTATCCTAAGCATGAATCATAAAACGTATAAATATCGCAATCAAGTAAGCACTATTATATGTAAATACTCCTATCAATCACAGAAATCAAGGAATATCGAGTTCAAAAAATACAAGGGAAAATCTAAGACAAGAGTAAACCCAACACAATATTGATTATTAACATGGAAACAGATTATATATGGATAATCCTCAAACATATAACCAACTATCCAAATACATAAATCCTAAAGAAGTAAAGCACATAATTCCCCATTACATGGTTAGGGTTTCATTGAAACCCTAGACTAGGTGTTTAGTTACGTCAAGTAATTATCATCACTACCATGGTTTATTCCCCTTTTGTAACGTTTCCACATTCTAACCAAGTTTGCCTATGATCAATTAAGACTTTTAATTCGAGACAAAACATTAGTCATTGGTTTAAGCTAAGAAAAAAAGTGTAAGGGATAAACAAAGGGTCCAAAAGTGGTTATGTACAGCCATTTCGTCTAATACCAAGGCTTTTACTACAGCGATGATTTATTTTGCTTTCACTAATTCATTTTTTTTTTCTAAGCTAAGAATCCAACTATTTTGTTTTTTTCAATCTTCTTTTATTTATTTTTTTTTATATAAAGATCACCTCCCTTTTTCATCATTTTATTATTATTATTATTCTTTAATTCAATACTCTAACCTCTACTAGTCGTTATTATCCCAATTTCCTTTTAGACAACCATTTTCAACCACTCTTGGACTTGTGTTAGGTAATTTTATATATTCGCGAACTCCATATCTGAGTGGGTAGGATAATGGGTGAAGAAAGAAAACGGCTTGTTTTAAGGCTCAAGGGGCTAACAAAGCATATAAAATTATTGTAATGGGTAGGTCAAAGGCCAAAAAGGATTTAGGCAGAAGGATGACCTATTATCATCTCCTAAGGTCACACGCTTCTTCAATGTTACAATATCAAGGGAAATATATTTATGTTTCGTTAACCACGACAATTATAATACTAACTCGGCTTTCAATCAAAAGATCACTAGCAGGTACCACATGTCTCTATGCAGGTGGGAACATGACAATGACATGAATGAACTACATGGAAAAGATCACTAGCACGTCTACTCCCATGAAAGCATCTGCCGAAGGTGGTGTGGTATCACATCTATATGTATCAAACAACGCCCAATCTGGATGCTCCAATGGATCAAATGGTGGCAACTTTATCTCATCCTCCTCTGGACCATCGTATGGCGCAAAAATGAAAGATATATCCTCTGGGGAATAATCAGGATGTCCATGCCGCTGTCTCACAACGTCTGCGACATAATCCGGCAAATCCATATAAGGATACGTGACCTCGGGCAAAGCGACAACGGTCTCAATAGGCTCACTCGCAGAGACATCACCTAGACTCTGTATAACACCCTCTTAATCCTCATCATCATCGTCATCGGTCGAATAATCGACCGAATCAGAAGAAGAGAAGGACTCCGAGGAAGTCGAAGGTGCTCCATTGGGACCATCTATGAGTGTGGGGCCCTCACCAAATAAGCTATCATTGTCGTCTGAAGAATTAGAACAAACAGGAATAGGGACACGAGGACGATGATGGTACCATGAACATGGTCACAACTGGGACGGCCGATTAGACCATAGGGTTTAGCTTTAGGTACACGAGGTCTAGGTGAGATGTCGTCGACAGATATACTATGATCGGAGTGAAGACTCGGCTCACTAGAATTCCTATCCAGTGAAGATGGTGGAGAGATAGGGTGGTCCATAATACTGGGTTGGAAAAACGAATAATGGAATGTGGCAACGTTATATGGATCTTTGAAGTTCTAAACCTGAAAACAAAATTTAACACAAAATTGATCGAATCAATCGAATCGGAAGAAGAGAAGGACTATGAGAAAGTTTGGAGTGCACCATAGGGACCATCTATGAGTGTGGGGTCCTCACCAAATAAGTTGTCATCATCGTCCGAAGAATCAGAACAAATAGGAATAGGGACACGATGACGACGACAGTACCATGAACAGGGGTCACAATCAGGATGACTGATTGGACCATAGGATTTAGCTTAAGGTACATGAGGTCTAGGTGAGATGTCATCGGCATATATACTATGATCGGATGAAGATTCGGCTCACTCGAATTCCTATCCGGTAAAGATGGTGGAGCGATAGGGTGGTCTGTAATATCTGGTTGGAAAACAAATAGAGGAATGAGGTAAAGCTATATGGATCTTTGAAGTTCTAAACCTAAAAACAAAATTTAACACAAATTGATCTCGTCAAAATCAAGATAAAAAGTATGCTTTACTTATTAATATTTGTAGTGTGGAAGTAAAGGTCGAACTCAAAGAGACTGCATATTTTTATTCGTTAACTTATAAAACCTAGATCTATTTAGTTATTGAAAAATGGAGGTTTGATTATTTTTAATTGAATTATTACTTTGAACTAAATTATGGAACTATAGAGATACTAAAATTGAAACTAAGTAAACGAGTGCAATATTTAAAATTAGGGTAAAAAGCATTTTGCCCCCTCAAACTATATATGCTTTTGCAATTTACACCACGAACTATAAAAAGTTGCAATGTCCCCCCTGAACTTCAAACAGTTGAAATGTCCCCCCTAAACTATTGTCTGTGTTGCAATGTCCCCCCCTAAACTATCTTTTATGTTGTAATATTCCCCCTGAACTGTCTTTCGTGTTTCTTGATGGAATGTGATGGCAAGGTTGTCATTACAACACGAAAGATAGTTCAGGGGGAACATTGCAACATAGATGACAGTTCAGGAGGGACATTTCATGTTTTTGAAGTTCAGGGGGGACATTGCAACCCTAAAGATAGTTCAAGGGGGTCATTGCAACTTTTTAAAGTTTGGGGTGTGACTTGCAGAAGCGTGTATAGTTTGAGGGGGCTAAATGCTTTTTACCCATAAAATTATTTTAATATGTATGAATGGGATCTACTATCTAGAGTTGCAATTCCACCACTAACCATGCATTGGGGGTCTATACTTCCTACTTTAAGATCTATGATTGGATAGGTAAGATCTAACATAGCTATAAGCCCAGTAGTTTCAACAAGAGGATTACAAGTTCAATCTAAGCATAACTCATCTTATGTTGGCATGAATTGTCTACCTATAACTAGGGTTTAGTACAACCCATCTTTCCTAAGCATGAATCATAAAAGATATAAACATCGCATCAAGTAAGCACTATTATATATAAACTCCTATCAATCACAAAAATCAAGGAATATTGAGTTCAATAAATGTAAGGGAGAATCTAAGACAAGAGTAAACCCAAAATATTATTGATTATTAACATTGAAACAGATTATATATTCATAATCCTCAAACATACAACCAACTATCCAATTACATAAATCCTAAAGAAGTAAAGCATAAATTCCCCTTTACATGGTTAGGGTTTCATTAAAACCCTAGACTAGGTGTTTAGTTGCGCATAGTCGATGAAAACATGAAGATGGATATGATTGTCGCCATTAGTGACCTTCAAGCTAGATCTTCTCTTCTCTTGCTTTCTTCTCCCAACCTACCTCCAAAAGTTGTATAATACAATGTGTAGCCTCAAAATTGAATTAGAATGATGTATATATAGCTGTAGAGGGATTAGGAAGGCGTTCATAAACCTACTCCAACTAAAATAGGTGTATTTCACTTTCTGGATGCATTTAGGCAATTTCGTTCGCGTAGGAGTCTTCAGCACGTTAAAATACACAACTTCACTTGTTTTACAGGTCGCGTGAGTGTAGACACCCCGATTTTGACCAAACGTCAAATCCAGGGATTGGTTACCTCTTAAGACAGATGATGACGATGACCGGTGAAATTCGGAGATTTTCCAAAAAATTCAAATCCTTCAAAGATTCTTCAAATAAAATTTTGAAATTCAAAATAAAACAAGGAGAAATTGGGTATTCAGGAGAAACCAGAATGTTGAAGAACGTATGAGAAAATCAGTCTGGGGATTTATCCTAAAAAAAAAAAAAAAAAAAAAAAGAGAGAGAGAGAAAATGAAAAGAAGTTTGAAAAGAGAAAAGGATAAAAGAAAAGAAAGAAAAAGAAAAAAGTAGAAAGAAATAAAATGATATATTAGAATATATACCATGCATATGGGTATATTATAATAAAGTACATTACAAATATAAGTACATTAGTATATACTTTACTAAATAAATTAAGTTTATATTAATATATATGTTGAAAATTAAAAAGAAGGCAAGAATTCTGTTAGCCGAGGCACGTGACGAAGCCGGCGGCACTCACTGAGTGTCACGCCGACACTCACTGAGTGCCGGCCGGTAGTCAGTGAGTACCGCCCGGCACTCAGTGAATGCCGCAGGAAAGTCATCGAGTGCCGCGCACTGTAACAGACTGCTTTTCTCACATGTTCTAGAAGAAAACTTTGCACATGGGTTTTCACCCGAATTTACCCATTTAACCTTGAAATGATGGTCTATATAAACAGACCTTCATCTCCATTATTGGGACTTTTGACTTAATCTTTGAATCAAATTAAGATATACAAGAGAGATATATATATATACACAATAGAGAGAGAATTGAGAGAAGAAGAAGAGAGTTTTCATTCATGTATGTTGATACTTGTGTTTACACCCTAAAATATAAAAGTATATTTTTTATATTTTGACCGGTTTTTTATGTTATGGACAAGTGGCAAATTAACCACACTAGTGGGGAGGTTACCAACTTAGTGGGTGGTGGCTAACAAGTAGTGGAGAAGTTGCAATAGTGGGGAGATCATGGATGGAGAAGTTACTTTCACAGCAGCCTATATATACACAATACCATGCTACATGCAAGTTGCTCCCACACAGCCACACAGCCCCCGGCGGCTTAATGCAGTCCGAACACTGCTCAACTTTGTTTCCTTATTTTTTTTACTTTGTAATTCCTTCATTGCTTTAATGTCCAAGTGTTTGCTTTTGCTTCCAAGTTCCAGCCGTGTACTTTGGTCAATAGTGCTCATTTCTTTTTTCTTTTCTATTTCTAAGTCGGCAAGCCTCTGATCACTTGTACTTCAGTTTTTATTTAAATGGTAACACTACTGTTTCTTTGTTTGAATGCAATTTACTGCAATTCACTTTCGCTATTTTCATCACTCACTCAACCAAATCACTTGTATCAGAGTGATTGGACCTCAACGGAAGGGTCATCCCTACTTTCCAACAATCGCTTGATCCCACTCAAACCACATTTAGGGATCGTTTTGGCACACATTTGGGTCTTCGTACAAAGCCCCTGGCACACCCGGTCACAAGATTTAATTTTTATCCAAAACAATTTGGCACGCCCGGTGGGACTACCGAGTGATGATGGAAAAACACTTATCAAATGATTCGTGTGACTTTGTCAACGCTTTTCTTCCCAAGTTTGAAGAATTGATCCGTGTTCAGAAAGAGTATGCTCTCTATCTCGAAGAGACACAGACAACCATGATCGCGGCCATAAAAACAACTTTTGAAGAGGCCGCGAAAAAATTTAAACGGCCAAAAGTGGCCGATGTCGCTTCCACAAATCAAGAGATAGATCTTGGTTCTACGCCGTCTAACCCACTCGGGGGGCATGACGGCGAAAAAATAGTTGTTAGTGATAGGCCGATAATTTCTTTTTCGGCTAATGCGCCTCCCGCTAGTGTTGGTGACGACGAGAAGGCGGTTGGGGGGCAAGTTTCGCATAGGCCGAGTGATTTTATCTCGGCCTCAAAATTTATTAATTTTGAACAACCTCCGTTGAGAAAAATGATGGCCGAGGAGTTGTTCAATTTTTTTGGCATTATTGCCAAAAATAACGTACACAAGAGGCCAATTAATTATTTGGGTTTTGTAAATTTAAATCCTCATTGGGTTTGTGGAACCCATCAAAAATGGGATTTAGTTTGGTGGAGTTTTCTACAAAACTATTTTTATGAAAAAAAAAATATTGACCGAAGTTAAATACTAATTTCGGTCTTGAATATATCGGACTGCAAAAGGCCGATTAAGTTGGTGCTCGAAAGGGTGGGTCCGAAGAATTTAAATCCAGAAGAAAATTACCAATGTTGCCAAGGTCAGGCCGAGGTAGGCTCCTTTTGTTTTCAAAAAATATCGGTCTAAATATGTGGTGGGATCCACGGTCTGAGGCTCTGAATGTTAGTGTTAACTACATGTTGACTCGGTGGATGAACCTTGGATACTATTTTCATCTACAATTGTACACTTGGTGGGTCCAATGTAGGGAAATATCAGAGATTTAGACGTACTTGGAGTTTTAGCCTATACTTCAAACTTGGTGGGCACCGATGTAAGAGGTTTGGTGAATGAAAATTGGACCATCAATTCACTTTTGCATGATGGCATGGCTAAGTTTTGAGCCATGTGGAAGCTCATAGCATCCAGTTACTTGGTATGGAGGTGGCATATGGATGGGACAAAAAGATTTGAAAATTTCTTTGGTCCTATTTTAATTGGCAGCAAGATAAGACCGAGGTGGGTCTAAACAAATCGGTATAAAATCTTTGGGCTGATTATTTTGGACTCACTTTCCAGTTTGCACTGTATTGTATTAATAGTCCATGAGACCGATATTGGAAAATTCAATCGGTCATACAAAAAAGAAAAACAACGGTCTTCTTTATTGTTTGAAAAATGCTGCCTATGATAGGAGGTCGATGCAGTAAGACCGAAAAATTAAAATTCATGATCCTACAAGTGGGAACATCGATCAGCACAAGGCCGATATTACTAGTTTGACTTTCTTTATTAAATCGGTCTTCTTTATTGTTTGAAAAAATGCTTCCTATGATTGGAGGACTTTCTGAAGTATTGGTGATATCCTACATTCCAGTCACAATCGGTCTGTGAGGCCGATAATGACTAGAAAAATCGGTCTAGTTGTATACATGGTTCTTCAAAAATTACATTACATTTCATTTTCAAAGAACCAGGGGGGCATTGTTTACACCCTAAAATGTAAAAATATATTTTTTATATTTTGAACGGTTTTTTATGTTATGGACAAGTGGCAAATTAACCACACTAGTGGGGAGGTTACCAACTTAGTGGGTGGTGGCTAACAAGTAGTGGAGAAGTTGCAATAGTGGGGAGATCATGGATGGAGAAGTTACTTTCAGCAGCCTATATATACACAATACCATGCTACATGCAAGTTGCTCATACACAGCCACACAGCCCCCGGCGGCTTAATGCAGTCCGAACACTGCTCACCTTTGTTTCCTTATTTTTTTTACTTTGTAATTCCTTCATTGCTTTAATGTCCAAGTGTTTGCTTTTGCTTCCAAGTTCCAGCCGTGTACTTTGGTCAATAGTGCTCATTTCTTTTTCCTTTTCTATTTCTAAGTCGGCAAGCCTCTGATCACTTGTACTTCAGTTTTTATTTAAATGGTAACACTACTGTTTCTTTGTTTGAATGCAATTTACTGCAATTTACTTTCGCTATTTTCATCACTCACTCAACCAAATCACTTGTATTAGTGTGATTGGACCTCATGGGAAGGGTCATCCCTACTTCCCAACAATCGCTTGATCCCACTCAAACCACATTTAGGGATCGTTTTGGCACACGTTTGGGTCTTCGTACAAAGCCCCTGGCACGCCCGGTCACAAGATTTAATTTTTAGCCAAAAGAACTTGTGATTAGGACTTATTTTGCATTTGTTTAAGTTGCATTTTATTGACTTAGTTGTGAGTTCCTTATGATCATGTTGGGGTTATACCATCTCCGTATGGACATTACATTGGCTCTTAGTTGAAACTTGTATATCTATGGAGACGTTGTGCTTCTCAACTAATTAGAAGGAATCCATAAATAGGTCAATTTCCTCTCTATTTGATAGATTTAAGCTAGAAGTTTAGGATTGATTATTTGATATCATATCTTGTTTGAAGCATGTGGACTAACTCTTTGTTTTGTAGCGCATTTGAGGTACAATTTCTCAACCTTTCTCTAGTTTATTCTATACTTTGATTTTGTTGATTTTCGACTCCATGCGCGACACCTTAGCTTAGGCCTTGCCTTATGTGTATATGTGATTAGAGACATTTTCTTAGGATTTCTATTCTTTGTATGCATAGCACGTTTCCCATTTCGCGGCTGGATCCTGGGTAAGTTCTCTAGTTCCATGCTTGCATATCATTTTGCTTGCTACTTGAATTATGTGGATTATGAATGATATTTTATCGTTAGCAATGTTACACCCTTTTCAATATCCTTTTGTAATGTATATGTATATGTGTATTAGTTGAGGGCATGCTTAGATTAATAATTCAATTAAAAAGGAGGATGAGTAGAGGCCTATCACTAGATAGGATGAAAGGGGGTGTTTTAATCCGTCGGGCTCCTTCCCCTTTTATTCCATAATCGCCGGACCCAGATTATCTTTGGTTTCGCAGAAGATCGATTGCTTGTAAAAACGGTTTCTTAATTTTCCTAAAAATAAATAAATTAAGTAGCGACTCTTTGAATTTGAAAATTGTTTTAAAAACAAATGTGGGCCCAAATGCCGGTATCCACAATCTGGCGACTCTGCTGGGGATCAAACCCAGAATCTTTGGTTTCGCAGACCAGATTTTTGATTGTGGGTTCACTCGAGGATGATACTTGAAAGCATCATTTTAATCGAATTAATTAATTTTTGTGTGCCCGTTGCATTGCACTTGCATGTTTCGCCAGTCGATTGCCCGGAACTATGACCTTGGAGGCTCGGGGCAACCCGGTCGGTCAAGCCATCATGGGGCCGTGTGATCACCCTTGATCTCATACCATGTGTTGGTATATAAAGCATCCTATCGGGTGTGTGTCAAGGGTCCCTTATTTGACCAAAACCCGACCTTTGCATGATAGCTTCTATGGAACCTTTCAATCTAGGAAATCAAATTCTTGATTAAGATTATGTGCTATGGAGATTTGTATGCCCAAAAGGGATTACTTGAGATGATGACGATGCTTGCTTGATGTAGGATGTACAACCTCTTAATCACTTTTGAGCAATGCCTCTTCATTTCTTGTGACATTTGAGAATATGCCAAATTTTGATTACAAGGTTATATTTCTTATATCTTGTTTAGCTAAGCACCATTGACCTTGTATGTATCCGAATTCATGAAAAGTACGGTGATAATCCAATCATGTGATCCTTCTACCCAAAGAATTTTAAAAGTATCTTTGAAAGCAAACAGATTTTTGCCATTTTTTATTTCAAAGTATTTAATCGCTCTTTAAAAAAAAAAAAAAACCTTTGGAGTTTACTTTTGATCAAAATTTTGAGTCAACCCTTGTTGAGGCGTATTTTAAGGAAGAAACCCGAAAATCTTGGGAATTATTTTATTTTATTATTTAAAATGATTTTCAAATGGATTTCAAAGCGAAGTTTCGACCCAATCACCTTTTGGTTAAGGAATATGATCCAAAATTTTGAGAATTCTATTTGGGAAATCTCCGTAATTAAAGAAATACTTTTCAAATAAATTTCAAAGCAAAACTTCAACTCAATCATCTTGTGTTGAGAAATGTTGTTGCCTTCAAGGGAAAGCTTCCTAAGAATTTGAAAGATCCCATCATCTAGGGAAATGCTTGTCAACTGAATTTCACAAGTTCTAAAATTTTCAAACTTTGAAGGAGTGAAGAGGATCACAATGAAAGGAGAAATTAGCGCACTCGACATGGGTGAGGATTTTATGTGCTTACGTGTTTATGTGTTAGGATTAGAATTTTCTTTCTTTGACATATAGAGTAGGCACACACGCACACATGTATTGCATTCGCATGACATATGGGCCATTCATGAAAATTTCTTTTGCAAACAAAATGACAAAATAAAGAAAATTTCTTTGATTTTTTAAAAATTAAGTAAAAGAATAAAATGTGGTTGTAGGCAAAAGATAGAATCAGCTACGAGCACACTCTGGTACAGAGATTCTACTGTAAGGTTAGTAAGAAGAGAGATGGCACAAGAAGAAAACGCAAGAGAGATAGTAGAATTGAGGGCCATAGTGGAACAATAGGTAGGTCAAATGGCTAGGATTATGACCATGATGGAAACACTAGCCCGACAACCACCAGTTGTTGATCCTCCTATTAGGGAAGATGATTGGTTCGATGATCAAGAAAGAGCTGAAGTGCCGAGGGTAGAAAAGGAAAAGATGGATAAAGAAAAGGCTAAGAGAGAGAAGTTGATGACCGAGAAAGTAGAGAAATTGGAGAGGGTAGTCCGAAAGGCCCAAGGAGTAGACACCTACTTGCTGGAACTAGAGGGATTACATGAAGGTGTTTGTGAAGTATTACCTACAGGATTCAAAATGCCTGTGTTTGATAAATTCGATGGGACAAGAAACCCCGTAGCCATATCAGGATGTGTATAGGGGCCTTTCAGCCAAGCGGCTTGAGTACGACTATGATGGCTGTTCTATTTCAACAGACATTAATCGGAGCTACCTTATCTTGGTAACTTACATTGGAGCCTAGTAAGACCAAAATTTGGGAGGAGGTTGTCAAGTTATTCGTAGCCTAGTACGAGTATAATCAAGATTTGGATGTTACCGTCAGAGATTTAGAGACTACTCGGCAGGGAAATAAGGAATCTTTTGTTGAATATCTGAGCTGTTGGAGGGGAAAAGCAGCCAAGATGGTATAGAGGCCAACCGAGAAGGAACAAATCCGGATGCTAATAAAAAACCTCAAGCCCGTCTATCAAGAGAAGATGAGGTTTCAATCCATCAACACCTTGGCTGAAGTGTTCGATGTGGGTACTAGTATTGAGGATGCGATACAAGAAGGATTGATTAAGAGAGAAGGGCCAGTGAACAGGTATAGGCGTCCGAATTATGGGATAGGAGGAGGGCATTCGGGGAGTCATTCAAGTCCTATAGATGTGAATGCACTAAGCAAACCAGAGAAGAAGTTTGATACAGTCAGGAGTTACCCGAAGAGAGGAGGAGATAAGCCTTTGAGGAGGTTCTCAGACTTGGGAGTGTCATTGTCCACCGCTCTAGATAGACTACTAGCAAAGGGGCACCTCCACCTATTGGAGCCACGACCGAGACCAAATCCACCACTCCCAACCATCGAGAGTAGGGACACTCAACCGATCGATGCTTAAGGTTGAGACATGAAATCCAGGATCTGGTAGATAAGAAGGTAATATCTGAACCACCCACCAACCGGCCGAACATCACCAAGAATCCACTACCAAATCATCATGCGGTACCGCTACCTGGAGTTTACTATTTGGAAAGTGAAATAAGCTCTTTTGATCCATCAACATTGATCACCAAGTTGGGGTGCCCGAGGAAGTTTTATCAGATACCGGGAGATCCGAACATCTGCACTTTGGGCGAACTGACAGATAGAAATAAGGGAAAAGTGATAGAAAAGTCTCCCGATGTGGATTGGTGGGCACCTGAAGATGACAGCTCTATTTGGTATAAAAGGGGATGACAGTAAGGACATCAACAAAGTTAAAGAGGATCTTTGGTACGAAAGTGAGAAAGAAGAAGAAAATCCAGAAGTCACTAAAGCACAGGATGATCTTTGGATTAAAGAAGAGGTGAGTCATTTAACACGATCAGGAAGGTGAGTCATTTAACACGATCAGGAAGGTAGTTCAAACCACACGAACTTGAGGAAGATCATTCAGGCCAGAAATTGGATAAGGGAAAAGGGAAACTGAATGAGAAAGACAGGAAGATAGGGTCTTGAGACAGATGAAGAAGACACAAGTGAACATCACTATTTGGGGATTATTAATTGCTTCCAAGCGTCAAAGACAAGCGGTTCTCGATTCTCTTAATCAATCTGATGTCTCCATCAACATCACCCCAGAAGATCTCGTCGACATGATCAACAAAAGCTTGACTCTCGCTATCTCCTTTACTGAAGCTGTCTTACCTCCTGGAGGACCCGCTCACAACAAGCCGTTACACATTATTGTCGAGTGTCTAGGAAATTATTTGCCCGCTTGTCTCGTTCACAACGGGTCTACATTGAACGTATGCCTATTCTGAACAGCCAAAAGGATGGGGCTTGATGAATCCACGTTTATACCATCAAAGCAAAAGGTAAGGGCCTATGACAATACTCAGCGAGCGGTTATGGGGGATCAATTTTATGAATCTCTCTAATGGGATCGGGGAAAAGGAGGCAGATTTCCAGATTATCGATATTTCTGCATCTTTCAATCTACTTATAGGAAGGCCATGGCTGGACAGTCTGGGTGCTATCCCGTCATCCATCCATCAGAAAGTCAAGTACATTTGGAAAGGTAAATTTTGTGATGTTCTAAGGGATAGTTGGATACATGCATCTGGAGCTTATCTAGAGTCCCAATTTTGGAAGTACAAATGCAAGAAGAAGAGGCAAGCTTGGGCGGGTTCGAATTCATCAATGTGATAGAAGACAGCAAGCCAAAAGAGTTTTTACTGCTTTACTATGATCAGTATGCAAGTCCGTTGGTAGCCGAAATTATGAGAAAGATGGGATTCTTCTCGGGGATGGGTTTGGGTAAAATCACCAAGGATTGCCCAAGGTTCCAAACATTGTCACGCAAACGCACACCCGTGGGTTGGGATATCAGCCGACAAGGGAGGAAATGAAGAAGAAGAAGAAATCGGCCGATGCACCAATAGAACCATACTCAAAGACTCTCAATGGATACTTTGTCAACGAAGGAGAGGAGTTTCCATTTTACGGTTTCCCGGAGCCATGGTTGGATGAAGTGGAAAAATGCATGAAGCCGGGGTTTGAGATTTTCTTTTACACATGACTTTTCTGACTGTAAGGACCCTTACCTGGAAGTACCCACAAAATCCACCACTATTCAGGATTGGGTATGCACTTTGGATGGCTTGGCGATGAAGGACCTATTGGAAGAGGAACACAGAGGGATAGAAAAGGGTAGTACCGGGGAGAGTGTGAATAAAGATGGGCAAAATAGAGGTGAAGAAGGGAGCAAGGAAAAGGCAGAAAGGGAGAAATTAGAACTTGGAAAAGAACTAGAGGAAGAAGAAATAGGGAAAATTACTCAGACAGGGGACCTAGAAGAATGCTTCATCACTGATCTTGGAGGAGAAATGAAGAAGGAATGGGTTTTTGAGTCTAGTGATAGGTATCCCCCTCACCCTGAGTCTGTATTGGCCCAAATGAGGCGTCTTTCAATTTCTATGTCTGTTGTAATTGCTCCTAAGAAAGATAACGAGAATATGACTAATTCTACTTACTCGACTGTGCATAATAATTGTGATGCATGTGATGAATGTAGTGAAATACCAGATGAATTGCAAAAATTAATTAAAAAGGAAAATGAATCTGGGTGTAAAATCATTGAAGGCACTTTAACGATTAATTTAGGAAATGAAGATAATCCACAAAATATTTCTATTGGCTCCACACTTAGTAATGAGGAAAGCAAAGAGTTAATCAATTTATTAAATGAATTCAAAGATGTCTTTGCATGATCCAATGATGATATGCCAAGGATTGATCCAGAAATAGTCCAACATCATATTCCCCTCTTCCCAAACTCAAAACCCGTAAAACAAAAATTGAGGTGAATGAGGCCCGAATGGGCGCTAAAAGTGAAAGAGGAAGTTGAAAAGCAGTTAGGAGCTAGATTCTTGATTGTCACCGAGTATCCAGAATGGGTTGCCAATATTGTACCAGTCCCGAAAAAAGATGGGCGCGTTAGGGTTTGTGTAGATTTTCGGGATTTGAATAGAGCCAGCCCTAAGGACGATTTCCCTTTACCTCACATTGATGTGTTAGTAGACAATACGGCACGGCATGAACTCTTATCTTTCATGGATGGGTTCTCAGGGTACAACCAGATATTAATGGCACCTAAGGATAGGGAAAAGACTACCTTTATCACACCCTGGGGGACTTATTGTTACAGAGTTATGCCATTTGGGCTTAAGAACGCGGGGGCAACTTATCAAAGAGCCGCCACCACCCTACTACATGACATGATCCATAAAGAGGTAGAGGTGTATGTGGATGACATGATAGTGAAGTCCAAAGAGAGGGAAGGGCACTTAAAGGCTTTAAGGAAATTCTTTGAGAGGTTAAGAAAATTCAGAATAAGATTAAACCTGCAGAAATGTACTTTTGGGGTTACCACTGGGAAATTGTTGGGATTTCTGATTACACAGAGGGGGATTGATGTAGATCCGACCAAAATTCAAGCCATAACCGAAATGCCGTCACCCCAAAATGAGGAGTTGAGAGGATTCTTAAGAAGAATACAGTTTATCAGCCGTTTCATATCCAAACTCACCATGACCTGTGACCTGCTGTTCAAGTTGTTGAGGAAAGGGGAAAAGTTTGAATAGGATGATCAATGCTAGAAAGCCTTTGACAAGATCAAAACCTACCTTCAAAACCCACCTATCCTATCACCTCCTAAACCTGGGAAGCCTTTATTGCTATATCTATCTGTTACCGAGAATTCCATGGGGTGCATGTTGGCCCAAGAAGAGGAAGAGGGGCATTTAGAGAAAGCCATATATTACCTAAGCAAAAGAATGACCGGGTATGAGTTGAACTATTCGCCATTGGAGAAAGCATGTTGGGCTTTGGTATGGTGTACACGTCGCCTTAGGCATTACATGTTAGCCTTCCCTGTCACCCTAATATCCCGAATGGACCCACTCAAATACCTCTTTGAAAAACCTGCCTTACCAGTACGATCTCACGCTGGACCATGATGCTAGCTGGATTTGATAATAAGATATGTCACTTCCAAATCTGTCAAAGGGAGAGCCGTCACCGAATACTTAGCTGACCTTGCCATAGAATCCGAAGAAAGAAGAGAATTTAAGTTTCTTGATGAGAGGATGATGAAAGTAGAGGAAGATAGGTGGAGAATGTATTTTGATGGAGCAGCCAATCAGGTAGGACACGGAGTTGGAATCATCCTCATATCACCTAATGGGGCCCCCACCTCGCTGGCCGTTAAACTTAAGTACAACTCAACCAACAACACGGCAGAATACGAAGCATGCATAATTGGGATGGTGTAGACACCACGATTTTGACCAAACGTCAAATCCAGGGATTGGTTACCTCTAAAAGACCGATGATGACGATGACGATGACCGATGAAATTCGAAGATTTTCCAGAGAATTCAAAATTTTCAAACATTCTTCAAATAAAATTTCAAAATTCAAAATAAACAAGGAGAAATTGGGTATTCGGGAGAAACCTGAACGTTGAAGAACGTATGAGAAAATCAGTCTGGGGATTTATCTTAAAAGAGAGAGAGAGAGAGAGAGAGAGAGAGAGAGAGAGAGAAAATGAAAAGAAGTTTGAAAAGAAAAGAGAAAAGGATAAAAGAAAAGAAAAGAAAGAAAGAAATTAAATAATAGATGGGAATATATACCATGCATATGGGTATATTCTAATAAAGTGCAAAACAAATATAAATACATTAGTATATACTTCACTAAATAATTAAGTTTTGTTAATATATATGTTGGAAATTAAAAAAAAAGGCAAAATTCTATTAGCCGCGGCACGCGGCGAAGCCGGCGGCACTCACTGAGTGTCGCACATGCATTCACTGAGTGCCGCCCGGCACTCACCGAGTGCCGTAGGCAAAGTCGAGTGCCGCGCACTGTAATAGACTGCTTTTATCACATATTCTAGAAGAAAACTTTGCACATGGGCTTTCACCCGAATTTACCCATTTAACCTTGTCATGTTGGTCTATATAAACAGACCTTCATCTCCATTATATGGACTTTTGAACTTTTCACTTAAATCTTAGAGAGATACAAGAGTTATATATATAATAGAGAGAGAATTGAGAGAAGAAGAAGAGAGTTTTCTTGAAGAATTGGAGAAGAACTTGAAGATTTTTGGAAGAACTTCCCTAGAAATAGAAGAAATCCTTGAGGTCATAGAGGTAACCTCTGAATCCTTGGTAAAATTAGGCAAATTCAATCACAAGTTCATAGTTCTAGGAACTTTGCACATTTTCAAAACCTCTCTTCCTACCTCATTTCATCACACACCACTTAGAGCTTGTGATTGAATCTCATAACATCTCATTAATTTGGATCCCATTGCTGTCTTAGGTTTAAGATAAGTTTGATTTTGAAGAATTTGTGTTCCAATTTCTCTAAGAAAACTTTGATTCTTTATTTTAATTTTTCTCTTAAGATCCACGAGATTTTATATATCTTATTGAGTCTCTTTGATTTTGATTCTTTAGTTTCCTATGATCCTATGATCCATATGGAGATTAAAGTGAATCATGGTCATATCTACACATAGTTTGTTGAATTCAAGTCTCAACTCATGATTTGAATCCCCTTACTAAGAATCTTATAGGATTCATGCTATATCCCATAGAGGTTTATGTAGATTTGGATCTCATTTAGTCTCCAAGGACAATTAATTTGAGAGGGGATTATGATGTCATAACTCTATGTTCCTCAAGGATCATATGTTTGAGAGAGGAATTAGATGTAGATTTTCATAGTTTATATTCAAAATTCATGAGGTTAAGTAAGACCTTAGGATTCTCTTGCTATGAGATCTATGATGGAAATCCATTAAGGCTAAATCTATGAATCTCTTCATGTTTCATTATTTATCTCCAATAATCATAATCATACTTGATCCTAGTTCTCTTTAGAATCATGGATCAAGTTTGATTTGAAATATGAACATCAATTTAACAAAGGTGCAGTGAATCCATAAACCAACTGTGATCAAAGATTTTTATAAACTCATGGTTCATTGGAAATTGGATGAGACCAATTGGAGGATGTTCATAACTCATTTAAGCACCTCTGTAATTTTTTGTTTTGATGAAATTTCATGTTTAAGATGGTTTGGTCTTATGATTTCAAAACAAGCAACTCTCTGTCCAAAATTTCAGAACAGTAAGTCCGTTTTAAAATTAATGAATCAGAACCTTAATCAAACTTCCTTGGCCTCTAATAATTTTTTCTAAGTACCTTAATGTGTTAGGAAGATACCCTAAAAAGATCTAAGTGTTTCTCATTTTTTTTTTACTATTTTTAGAAAATCGTACAAGATCTCTGGATAGAGAGTTGCAGATTCCTGGGTGATGTCTAGTGTTTTCAATGTTCCCAGAGAGCTAACTGTTCAAACCTTGATTTTCTTTGTGGGTTAGAAACTAGACTCACAGAGGCATATCATATCCAAAAAATATTAAGATCCAACCGTTGGAAGTATGATTTTTCTACCTTTTAAAATCTGGTCTGCTCTCTGTAAATTCAGGAAAAACAGTCATTGTTTTTGTCTAGTCTCATTGATTTTAACTTAAATGGTTTCCTAATGTCTTGGGACCCAAATCATGTTTTGAATAATGATAATTTAGCTTAAATCCAGAGGCTAAGTGATCGAAATTAGTGAATAAATTCATATCTCATTCTTGTTCATATTCATTCATTCATTCATGTACATTGATGCTTATGATTAGAACTAGTTATTGGATAAAGATTGGACTTAGTTGAACCTAATTGAATATAAACATGGATTCCTTATGATCGTGTTGGGATTATAGAACCCCTATATAGACATTACATTGGCTCCTAGTTGAGGCTTGTATATCTATAAAGGTGCTATGACTCCAACTAATCAAAAGGAATTCATAGTTTTGTCAATTCTTTCCATGCTTCATAGATCTAAGCCAGAGATTTAGGATTGATTATTTGATGTCATATTATTGTGTAAAGCATGTGGACTAACCCTTGTTTTGTAGCGCTTTGGAGGTATGACTTCTCATCTCTTCTCAAGTTTGTTTCATTTGTTGATTTTATTGATTTTCGACTCCATGCGCGACACCTTAGCTTAGGCCTTGCCTTATGCGTATATGTGAATAAAGACCTTTTCTTAGGATTTCTATTCTTGCATGCATTGCACGTTTATATTCATGGCTGGATCCCGGGTAAGTTCTCTAGTTCCCTATTTGCACATCATTTTTGCTTGCTACTTGAATTACGTGGCTTATGAATGATATTTTGTCGTTAGTAATTTTGCACCCTTTCAGACATGCTTAAGCTATGTATTCTTATATCTATGTGTTAGTTGAGGGCATGCTTAGATTATTAATTCAATTAAAAAGGATAATGAGCAGAGGCCTATCACGAGATAGGATGAAAGGGGGTGTTTTTGTCCGCCGGGCTCCTTCCCCTTTCATTCCATAATCCCCGGACCTAGATTATCTTTGGTTTCGCAAAAGATCAGTTTGCTTTCAAAAAGGTTTCTTAATTTCCCTAAAAAAATTAAGTGGCGACTCTTTGTCTTTGAATTTGAATTAGAAAATTGTTTAAAAAAAAAACAAAAGTGGGCCCAAATGTCGGTATCCACAGATGGAAGCATCCTTGGCCTTAAAAATTGATAGGATTGATGTTTTTGGGGACTCGAATATGATAATATCGCAAGTGAGGGGTAATTGGAAAATTAAGCATGAGAAATTGAGACCTTACCATGAATACCTGGAGAGCCTAAAAGTGCAGTTTAAAAAAATCTCATTCTATTACCTTCCTCGTGAGGAAAACCAACTAGCTAATTCTTTTGGCAACCTTGGCCTCGATGATCCGAATCCCTATAGGAGTTTCCATGATTCCCCTGTCCATAGAAGAGAGAACTCGGCCCTCATTTGAGACAATCGCAACCATTGAAGGAGGAGAAGAGACAGAAGTACTGTGGTATACAAATGTTTAGAGTTTCATTGAGAAAGAAAAGTACCTTGAAGGGGCATCAGAAAAAGATAAGAAGGCGATCTAGAGGTTTTCAGCTCAGTTTGTGATTTATGCGGGAAAGTTATGGAAAAAGTCCTATACTGGTTATAAACTAGAATATTTATATGGAAGGGAAGCAAGAGAAATGACGGAAGAAATACATGAAGGAGTCTGCGGGCCCCACATGAATGGACACATGTTGGCCAACAAGATAATTCGACAGGGATACTATTGGACAACTCTGGATAAGGATTGTTGTATGTTAGGAAATGCCATAAATATCAGATCCATGCAAATCTTATGCATACCCCACCTTCCCAACTTTACAACATGACCACCCCCCTGCCGTTCTCTGTGTGGGGCATTGACATCATCGGGGAAGTAGTCCTGAAAGCTTCGAATGGACACTGGTACATAATCGTGGCAATAGATTATTTTACCAAATGGGTGGAGGCGGCATCATATGCAACTCTGAAAGCCAAGGATGTGGCAAATTTTGTCGAAAAGAACATAGTCTGCAGATACGGGGTGCCAAATGAGCTTATTTCTGACCATGAGAGCCACTTTCAGGGAGAAGTTATCCACTCTTAGCGAAGTATAGGATTACCCACCACCAATCCTCACCATACAGACCCCAGACGAATGGAGCAGTAGAAGCCGCAAACAAGAATGTAAAGGCGATCCTGGGGAAGATGACAGATACATACAGGGATTGGCATGAGAAGTTACCGTTTGCTTTATGGGGATACTGAACTTCCGTAAGAACTTCAACAGGGGCTATGCCGTATTCATTAGTCTATGGGATGGAAGCTGTTCTACCAGTTGAGGTCGAAATACCATCTTTAAGAGTTTTAGCAGAGTGCGAGGTAACCGAACTTGAGTGGTTGCGGGGGAGATATGAGGAATTGATGCTATTAGATGAGAAGAGATTGGCTGCTATAAATCATACTCGGGGATATCAGAAAAGGATAGCTCGTGCTTTCAACAAAAAGTTTCGCCCAAGGAAGCTTGCTGAGGGTGACCTGGTCCTCAAAGAACTTAAACCGCCTGTTTATGACCCTCGAGGAAAATTCAAACCCAACTGGGTCGAACCATATATCATTAAAACACTCCTCTTCGGAGGAGCTGCCTATCTCATGGACCTAGATGGAGTTGAGTTTAAACAACCAGTCAACCTTGATCGCCTCAAGAAATATTTTGCTTAAGACCTTATCCTTTCAAAACCTCTAGAGTTGATGAACTATGCTTGACCTGATTCCCGCTAGGGGATACGTAGGCAACCTGCTCAGTTCGGTCATATAAATAAACTTGCCTAAACGGCACTTCCCTTCTGACCTTAGCTGAACTATTACGGACCTGATACCCGCTCGGGGATAAGTAGGCGGGCCCATAAGGCTCTCGGTCCAAATAAGACCCAACTCCCGATATAACCCAATATCCTGAATTTTCCTATGCCAAACTAAGGGCAAACTTGCGTTTGCCCAGAACTAGAATCAAAGCCCCTATACTAGGGGCAAACTTCGTTTGCTAAACCAAAGAACCCAGAAAATACCTAAACCCATTTCTAGATCTACTGGCTGTCAAAATAGGTACTGTGTAGAAGCAAATGAGGATTCATAGTATAGAATGATTAAAACTCTAAAGCAAAACTCAAAACAAAGTAATAAAAGCTAAGAGAGACATTAAAAGTAAAATTTTCATAATCTGAAGTGATGGGAGAAGTGCAAACTATGATTTGACATGATTAGAACATTTTCCTGATACAAAGAAAAGTCTTTATGAAAATTGAAATACATCACAAAAGCGCAGTAAGAATTAAGCAGGATTTGTCGAAAGTTTTTTGAATCTTGTTTTTCCCTTTTTTGTTTGTCTAGAAGTTATTTCTCGACCAAAGTCTGAATCTCAATAAGGTACTCGGCAGTGGGAACAATTGAAGAAGGGACCCTCGGAAAGGAGCCGACACACTGTCATGCTAAGCCTCAGTAAATAATCTCATGGTAGAAGGGTGTAGAGCGCAGCTCCTAAAAAAAACAACCGTAATAGTGTCCGGGACATCCTGAAGCAATCCAAAATGGCGAACCACCTGTCTAGGGATGTAAAAAGTGGTGGCATGCAGACCAGGTAACCAAACCCCCGAGCGCCCGGGAAGCCGCATAGTGACAGAGCAGTAAGTCCATTGGGGCCACACCCAGTGAATGTCCCCACAACATAGGCTCCAAAGCCAAGTAAGCCAGCTGTCAACCGTGCAATAGAGGGAATGAATATCCAGGTGATAATAGGGAAGCAATCTTCTAGCAGGAGGGTGAGCGAAGAGGCCTAAATGCTCGAGAAGCCAGATCTGCAAAACATGAGGTGACCTTAAAAGCAACATCGATCTGGTGCTCTGTGCATGATCCAAACCCAGTAGGGTTTCTCCTAGAATAAGCATGATAGCACTCTGCATCTCTCGAAGACCATAAATAATAGGGATAAGGATGTCGGAGGAAGACTGGAATAGGAAATAGGAGAGCATAACCAAAGAAAGGGCACTGCATTTGATGATCTGATACCCTCTGTCATCCAGATCACCAATGGGAGCATAAATAGAAGAAAGGCAGTCGAAGTCAATATGTCGGTCGCGAACAAAAGAGCTAGCGACACCTCGGGAAATGCAAAGAAGAGCCACTTGATCTTGGATGTACCCTGTCTGTAGCTGGGGGATGATCAAATCAGCATAAGGGTCGGTATGGAGAATGGCGCTAAATTCCTCAAAGAGCAGGCAAACATCCTCATGACCGAACCGGAAGACATGCAAAGAGGGGTCCCAACATATGATAGCAGCTCAGAGTAAGCTCTCGTCCAAAGCCATACGGCGGAATACAAAGAGGTCTGTCAATCTGTGACACTCGAAGTTGAGTCGGTCAATGCCGGAAAGACAATCCATCCACGGGTATAGAATGTCAGAACTTATGGGAGCCATGAAGACGGAGAGTGAATATAGAAGAAGGAGAGTGAATATTGAAGAAAAGTGTGAATGAGGAAGAGAAAACGGGCCTTAGGTGTTTCAAATGAGCATTGAAATGGGCAAATAACACTTCATATAAGAAAATGGCACAAACCGGCACTCGATGAAAAGCGGTGACACTCACTGAGTGTCGGCCGGCAGTCACTGAGTACCGCGCGGCAGTCAGTGAGTGTCGGTCAGCCTCTCTGAGTGCCAGCCAGGTTTTAAAATGTTCATGGGTCAATTTGTAATTTGAATTGGCCCAAACCTGCATAGAAATTTGAACAAGAATATCACCATTTCATCATTCAAGCATCATTCATCAATAAGTCATGTTTTGAGTAAACAAGGGGAACAAAGTCTAAAGTTGAAACAGTAATCAGGCATGAATATAAACAGAATTCAAAATTGGCACACGGGCCACCATGCATGAATACTATCAAGCCGTCTAAGTAAATTCGCAAAAGAGAGAAAAGTTTGGAGTTCTCGTTCTCACAGGGACGTAATATAAAAGAAAGAGAGATCAATTAACCTCGTTGGCAACGAGGATTTCTTCTAGGTGCCTGCAGAGCTATCTGACTTTCCCCAGCTCTGCCATCTTTGCCATCTCCACCGTCACCACCATCACTGCCGTCACCGCCTTGGCCGCTACCGCTAGCGCCTCCTTGATAGCCGCCATCCTGACCCAGCTAAAACTCTTGAATTTGGCTCCTTAAGGAAGCAAGCTCGGCCTCCTGAAAAGCCAAAATAAAATAAAGAATAAGTGAAATAAAAAAGGGGGAAAGAGAAAATGTATAAAAATGATGATACCATAGCTCTGGCCTGAAGATCAGTAGTGGCCCTTGCTCCATCAGCCTGAAGAAAGAGTTTGGATATAGTTGTTAGTATAAAGATAAAATTTGAATTGTGAAAAAGTAATAAGAAGGCTGTTTCCAGAAAGAGATTTACCCTCCATTCGCGACCATGAACCCAATTTTGGACAGTGTGTGTATATGATAGACCTTCCTCTGCATAATCTCTAGAGACTGTATCATATTGTAGAGGGATGGACAGAACATTCTAGGTATAGGGGGCCAGCTGGTATATGGTCTCCTGACCCATATGTACCATGGGAACGTTCCAGTTCCACTGTGGGAGAGATGGAGGGTCGGCAATCCCAGGGACAGGTTGTGAAAGGGGATTTAAGTCTATGTGAGTATTATTTCAAAATAAAAGGAAAATTTTAAAAGAAAATGAAAGAGAATGAAATATCTGTTACCCGGGTAACATCCATAAGAGGAAAGTTGTGCATGAGGAAATTCAATCTAAAAATTGGGTAGCCGTCTGGATTGTCCAAATAATTTGCATTGTTCTCCCCACCTAGAGCAGTGATGAGGTCCTCCTGATCCAGGGTCTCAGTGCTCCTCATAGTAGTAGAGTAGCAGGAGGAGCCCTAGGCACATAAAAGGCTAGGGCAGCAAGTGACTGCCTATTTACCCTCTCGTCGAGATACCACTCCTGACACGCCTCCCCCACCATCAGGATCCTCATCTTGGAAAAACCCACGGCAGCTTGGATTTCTTTGCTAGCCTCTGGAAGGGTCGCCTCCCAAGGATTCCACACCACATGAACCTCACGTAAGTTGATAAGGAGGTTTTTGTAGCCTACAAAGTCGTGGTTTGGCCTGTCGCTCCTTTCCTCCATTTCAAACCCTGAGGCATGATCGCAGCCTCACCTTCCCGGGTACTGGGAGCCCTCATGCGAAGGTATTCATGAGACAATATCTGCAAAAGAAAAAAAAAATAGTAAATTCGGTTTTCGAAATAAAATTAGAAGAGATGAATGAAATAAAAGTGTGATTGAAATATAACAATAAAGTTTTACCTCCCAAGCTCTCCAGTACCCGCCGATGGAAGGTGAGTTTCCCCTAGAGACCTCACTCATGTGGTTGTAAAGAGTAGCCAACCCTGCCCCTCCCCAGTTATACTGAGAGATATGGTCGATGTTTGCAAGAGAGGCTAGGTACCCGAGGTTTATCCTATCCCCCTTCGTGCTCATTAGCGAGCAATCCAGCACATACATAATAAAGGCCCTAGGCATCTGGACGTCGGTAAAGACATGACCCTTGAAGGTATCCAGGAACCATTTTACGTGCACTATGAATTCTCTTTGGTGAGCCCCGAGCAGGTCAATAATCTCCTCATGGCGAGTCTGGAGATCGTCATAGCGAGCAACCAGGAGGCCACCAAAGGGGATGCCAGTAATCATAGCGAAGTCTAGAGGAGTCATCATCATATCCCCGAAAGGAATGTGGAATGTGTTTGTTGTGTCCCACCATCGTTCCGCCAGAGCCACGATGTGGGTCACATCGTTCGAACTCTTCTCTAGAAGTAGCGCGAAAAGCCCAAATCCAGCGTTGTTGGCTAGGGTTCTAACCTCATCAGAAAGCTCCTCGTACCATCTCCGGCTGTGAGGCAGGCTCCCATGGCCTTTGAGGACAAATTCCGGAGTCTGCAATAAAAGGACAAAAGAAAAAGAAAATAAGAGGAAGAAAGAAAATAAATAATTTTTAGATTCTAAACAACTCGATCGTTTTTGTAAAAAAAAATAATAAGTGGTGAGCTCCGAGTCTAAACTGTTGGGTTTGTGCCCTCAAACCATTACTTTATGTATGAGACATTAGCATTATAATATATTGATATCAGCTTTACATTTCATTGTGTATGTTTCTTTCATGAGATGATTGTTTTATCCTTAAGTATCATAGTAAGCAATTCGTGTGTGTATGAGATACACACAAGTGAGATACGAATTACTATTCTTTGATACTTAGAATATGTCACAATGGATGATGAGACTGGATACCTCATTAGGTCTACACTGTAGCATAATTAACTACCATTGGATGGAGTGATTAATCTCAATCACTAGAGTGTAGCTCTTAGTTGATATGCTAGTGCTTATAGTGCATTGACGGACCTGAGCTTTCCTATTGACGCTTAAGGCTGTCAACAGTCAATAGGAACTCATAACTTGTATAAGGTACGTGTTCTCAATCTTGAGATGATTATGAACACAGACTATGGATATGGCTGCTTTGACTTACCAATCAGTGAGGTCTATAGAAGATCAACACCTGGGTATCTTGGGTATGTCATGTCCATAGGGTTGTGAACATATATTGTCAAGATAGAATCTACCCTCTGATTCAGAGTAAGCATTCCCTTGAGAATGTCACCAAGTTGATTACTGAGTACTGCAGTCTTGTTGATAAGAGTTATCAACATGTTTGGTAATCATGAGTAGTGAATGAGACTCAAGGAATACAAGAAGTAATCATGATTCAGGTTGACAGTAACAGTTATCCGACTACCTGAATATGATTACGAATGCTGACGGTAGAGGGACATTAGTACACCATACAAGTCTAGTTATCGCTTCGGATATGTTCTTTTGCGTTGGAGTTCAGTTATCGTTTTATAGTGGAATAAACGTTAACTGACCAGTTAGTTAGTTTGCTGATCAAAGAGTTTGGTCATGGTAATTAACAAACTGGTCTGAGCCAACAATAAAGAGCCTAGGAGGTCCCACTCTTAGCTCCGCTAGGATGCTTGGAAAGACACTTGAGGAAGCTGTTAAGACAAGTTCGATCGATTGAAGTATGTTCGATCGATTGAAGTCAGCAGGTTCGATCGATCGAGAATGGTTCGATCGATCGAAGGTTCGATCGATCGAAGTCACTTCGATCGATCGAAGTCTAGGTCGGTTCTGGAAATCTATAAATAGGGCAGCTACGTTCTGGAAGTAAGTGATCGTCGTTTTTATACGCAGAAGCTGCAGAAACTATCATAGTCTTCCCAAAACCTTCCTATCCACTCTATTAGGGTTCCCACGAACCCTAGTCTTTCCGGCAGATCCGCAGGAGTCATAAGGGTGAAGATCATCTAGTGGAGGCTGCTGGAAGTTAAAGTTTCAGAATTGGGTTCAAGACACTAAGGTATAATTCTTGCACCCCCTTGTACGCATCTATGGAATTGACGAGTAGTAGATCCTGGAATACCAAAAGTTTTATAACTTAAGCTATTTTCGCTGCGCGTTTAAACTCTAACTTTAAACCACTTTTTCCTTCATAAACGACTCAAATAAAGTTTTGATTTCCGGGTCTAAGCGACACGTGATTTGAAAATAAGAAAATTCTTTTGAGTTTAAGCGACTCGTTGATTTGAAAATAAGAAAATTCTTTTGAGTCCAAGCGACTCGTTGATTTGAAAATAAAAAATTCTTTCGAGTCAAAGCGACTCGTTGTTTTCAAGGAAATAAATAAAAAAAATCTTCTTTCGAGTCTAAGCGACTCGTTGTTTTCAAGAAAAAAATAAGAAAAAAGTTCTTTCGAGTATAAGCGACTCTTTGTTTTCGAGAAAAATAAGAAAAAAAGTTCTTTCGAGTTTAACTGACTCGTTGTTTTTTAAAAAAATAAAAATTCTTTTGAGTCTAAGCGACTCATTGTTTTCAAGGAAAAAAAATAAAAAAATCTTTCGAGTCTAAGCGACTCATTGTTTTCAAGAAAATAAATAAGAAAAAAAGTTCTTTCGAGTCTAAGCGACTCTTTGTTTTCAAGAAAAATAAGAAAAAATGTTTTTTCGAGTTTAAGTGACTTGTTGTTTTGAAAAAAATTCTTTCGAGTCTAAGCGACTCGTTGTTTTCAAGGAAAAAAATAAAAAAAAATTTCTTTCGAGTCTAAGCGACTCGTTGTTGTCATGAAAAAAAAAAGAAAAAAGTTCTTTCGAGTCTAAGCGAAACTTTGTTTTCAAGAAAAATAAGAAAATGTTCTTTCGAGTTTAAGTGACTCGTTGTTTAAAAAAAAAAAATAATTCTTTCGAGTCTAAGCAACTCGTTGTTTTCAAGGAAAAAATAAGAAAAAATTTCATTCGAGTCTAAGCGACTTTTTGTTTTCAAGAAAAAATAAAAAAATAAAAATTCTTTCGAGTCTAAGCAACTCTTTGTTTTCAAGAAAAAATAAGAAAGTTTTTTCGAGTCTAAGTGACTCTTTGTTTTCAAGAAAAATAAAAAAATAAAATTCTTTCGAGTCTAAGTGACTCGTTGTTTTCAAGAAAAATAAGAAAAAAGTTCTTTCGAGTCTAAGTGACTCGTTAACAATAGGTTTTAAGTTCAGTAAAAGCATGGTCTACGTAAAATTCGAGTGCTTCACGGGGTCGGTGCAACCCTCATTAGCAAGGGACAAACGAGATAGAGGAATCCATGACCATGGGAAATTAATGAATCCAAATAAGGGCGATAAGCAAAAAGCACAATACTAAGCTTTGAACCCCAAATCATGACAAGAAAATCAATTCAAAAAAAAGAAGGGGGGGAGGGAGATATCTCAAATAAGTTTTAATACGTTCAAAACACACAAAGTCATAAGAGCATTCATACATGCATTGTTCATCATGGATTGAATTGCATTGCATTATTTTATCATAAGCACAAAAGGATTTGGGAGTATACCAATCTGTTGAAGGCTCGTGCCGAGATACGTGCCCCGGGGTCGGCAAGTAAAACCGATGAGTTATGGCCAGGGTGGGGCTTATACTTCTTCTTGGGGGGACCATGGGACCCTAAACCACTAGCCATTATAGAATCTACAAGCAAAGGAGGAGAAAAGTTAAGATTCATATGAAAATTTATGAGGGAAACATGAACATATTCATGATCTTAAGTGTAAAATCAAACAAAGTTGTGATCTTGATGGTTAGAAAAGTGAACATACCTTGTTGATTATTGGATTCTTGATTGAAGAATCAAGAGGAAGAGAGTATTGGAGAGAAATCTGAAATAAAAAAGGAATAGAATGAAAAGGAAGAAGAAGAATCAAGCTTTAAACAAACTGCAACCAGGCCAACACTCGATGGAAAGTCGCTGGCACTCAGTGAGTGTCCCCCGACATTTGACGGAGTGCCGGCCGGAGTGTCGGTTTGGAACATTGAGTGCCGCCACGTGTGCCACCTCTTCCTCCTAATTTTTCATATTTATGATGAGGACCACCAAATTTTGCTCCCATGTCCCTAAAGATTTTCTCTCGTTTCGAAAGGACCCTCGGAGTTTGAAAAATGAGTTCTTAAGCCCTTTTGCAAATCAAAATGAGCCCTGATTGTGAGGAATTTTTGTAAAAAAACACCCAGTTTCTGAAAATAAACTAGATTGAGTCAAATCGACTCCGGATATTGAAAATTTGATGTGAATGGAGTCTAATTGACTTAAGAATTTTGAAATTTTGATTTTAATTGGAGTCTAATTGACCCCGGGTTTTAGGAAGTGAATAAATTGGAGATTGATTGGCTCCGGATTTTTTTAAAATTTGATTTAATTGTAGTTTGATTGACTCCAGAATTTTGAAAATTGAGTTGATTTGGATTTTGAAAGATTGATTTGTTGGAGTCTGATTAGCTCCAAATTTGGAAATTTGATTTGTTAAGAGCCTGATTGACTCCGAATCTTGGAAAAATAAATGAATTGGAGCCTGGATGGTTCCGGATTTTGAAAATTTGATGTGGTTGGGGTCTGATTGATTCCAGATTTGTGAAAATTGATTTGATTTGAGTCTGATTGACTCCGAATTTATGAAAATTGATTTGACTTGAGCCTGATTGGCTCAATCCTTTGAAAATTGATTTGATTTAAGCTCAGTTGTCTCCTGATTCTGCAAATTGAAAAAAAATTAGAACCTGATTGATTCTGGATTTTGAAAATTAGATTGAATTGGGGTTTGATTGACTCTAGATTTTGAAAATTGAAATGATTGGAATCTGATTGATCTTTGATTTCAGAAATTTAAAGCAGATTTAAAATTGAGTGGTTCCAGATTTAGGAAAGTTAATTTGAAGTTGAATCTCGAAAAAAGGTAACCCCTAAAAGGAAACTAAAACTAGGAATTGGCCTTGAACGGACCAGTTGATTAGATGATTTTTTGGAGGATTATAGAGTGTAAGGCATGAAGCGACTCAATCTTTCAGCATGCTACTTGATTCTACTATAGAGTGTAAGGCCAGAAGTAGCTCAGTCGATCAGATGATTTTTTGGAGGATTATGGAGTATAAGGCGTGAAGCGACTCAATCTTTCAGCGTGCTACCTGATTCGATTATGGAGTGTAAGGCGTGAAGCGGCTTAGTCGATCAGATGATTTTTTGGAGGATGATGGAGTGTAAGGCATGAAGCGACTCAATCTTTCAGCGTGCTACCTGATTCGCCTATGGAGTGTAAGGCGTGAAGCGACTCAGTCAATTAGATGATTTTTTGGAGGATTATGGAGTGTAAGGCGTGAAGCGACTCAATCTTTCAGCGTGCTACCTGATTCAACTATGGAGTGTAAGGCGTGAAGCGGCTCAGTCAATCAGATGATTTTGGGAGGACTATGGAGTGTAAGGAGTAAAGCGACTCAATCTTTCAGCGTGCTACCTGATTCGACTATGGAGTGTAAGGCGTGAAGCGGCTCAGTCGATCAGATGATTCCTCGAAACATATGTTCCCGAGAATAAAACTATAACATAACTAGAGAATTTGAAGCATAAAGCGCATTTATGATAATAAGAAGAGCAACATGACTCTGGATCATCACATTCGGGAGACATGAAATTTGAGCATATGCATCACGCTAAGATAGGAGTACATCTGTGTGGTTATTTGCGTTTATGTGTTGTCCTTTGCCCAAACTACGTCCTGGTCTGATTCTCGATGGGATACGTAGGCAGCTCACCATTGAGCACGACTAGCTTTTGGCTCTCTGCGCACCCGACTTTTGCAACGCACTTTTGTTTTTACCCGGATTCGACCGCTTGGTCAAAGGCTTGTGTTTCACACAGGCTTCGACATTCACTTGTGATACGCGTTGCTTTACAAGCTCTACCGAAGAGGGGAAAAGTGTAGACACCCCGATTTTGACCAAACGTCAAATCCAGGGATTGGTTACCTCTTAAGACCGATGATGACGATGACCGATCAAATTCGGAGATTTTCTAGAAAATTCAAATCCTTCAAAGATTCTTCAAATAAAATTTTGAAATTCAAAATAAAACAAGGAGAAATTAGGTATTCGGGAGAAACCTGAATGTTGAAGAATGTATGAGAAAATCTGTCTGGGGATTTATCCTAAAAAAAAAAGAAAAAGAGAGAGAGAGAGAGAAAATGAAAAGAAGTTTGAAAAGAAAAGAAAAGAAAAAGAAAAAAGAAGAAAGAAATAAAATGATATATTAGAATGTATACCATGCATATGGGTATATTCTAATAAAGTACATTACAAATATAAGTACATTAGTATATATACCATGCATATGGGTATATTCTAATAAAGTAAATTACAAATATAAGTACAATAGTATATACTGTACTAAATAAATTAAGTTTATGTTAATATATATGTTGAAAATCAAAAAGAAGGCAAGAATTCTGTTAGCCGCGGCTCGCGATGAAGCCGGCGGCACTCACTGAGTGCCGCGCCGACACTCACTGAGTGCCGCGCCGACACTCACTGAGTGCCGCGCCGACACTCACTGAGTGCCGCTCGGCAGTCAGTGAGTGCCGCCCGGCACTCAGTGAATGCCGCAGGCATGTCATCGAGTACCGCACTCTATACCAGACTGTTTTTCTCACATGTTCTAGAAGAAAACTTTGCACATGGGTTTTCACCCGAATTTACCCATTTAACCTTGAAATGATGGTCTATATAAATAGACCTTCATCTCCATTATTGGGACTTTTGACTTAATCTTTGAATCAAATTGTGATATACAAGAGATATATATATACACAATAGAGAGAGAATTGAGAGAAGAAGAAGAGAGTTTTCTTGAAGAATTCGAAGAATTGGAGAAGAATTTGAAGATTTTTTGAAAAGCTTCACAAGAAATAGAAGAAATCCTTGAGGTCATAGAGGTAACCTCTAAATCCTTGGTAGAATTAGGCAAATTCAATCACAAGTTCATAGTTCTAGGAACTTTACACATTTTCAAAACCTCTCTTCCTACCCCATTTCATCACACACCACTTAGAGCTTGTGATTGAATCTCATAACATTTCATTAATTTGGATCCAATTGATGCATTGGGTTTAAGATAAGTTTGATTTTGAAAAACTTATGTTCCAATGTCTCTAAGTAAACTTTGATTCTTTATTTCTATTTTTCTCTTAAGATTCATGAGATTTTATATATCTTATTGAATTTCTTTGAGTTTGATTCTTTAATTTCCTATGATCCTATGATCCATATGGAGATTAAAAATGAAAACTATGGTCATGTCTACACATAGTTAGTGGGATTCAAATCTCAACTCATGATTTGAATCCCCATGCTAAGAATCTTATGGGATTCATGCTATATTCCATAGAGGTTCATGTAAAATTTTGATTTTATTTAGTCTCCAAGGACCATTAATTTGAGAGGGGAATAGGATGTCATGACTCCATATTCCTTAATGATCATATGTTTTAAAGAGGAATTAGGTGTAGATTTTCATAGTTTATATTCAAAATTCATGAGATTAAGTAAGACCTTAGGATTCTCTTGCTATGAGATCTATGATGGAAATCCATTAAGGCTAAATCCATGAACCTCTTCATATTTCATTATTTACTCCAATGATCATAATCATACTTGATCCTAGTTTTCTCTAGAATCATGTATCAAGTTTGATTTGAAATATGAACATCAATTTAACAAAGGTGCAGTGAATCCATAAACCAACTATGATCAAAGATTTTTATAAAATCATGGTTCATTGGAAATTGGATGAGACCAATTGGAGGATGTTCATAACTCATTTAAGCATCTCTGTAATTTTTGTTTTGATGAAATTCCATGCTTAAGATGGTTTGGTCTAGTGATTTCAAAACAAACAATTCTCTATCCAAAATTTCAGAACAGTAAGTCCGTTTTAAAATGAATAAATCAGAACCTTAATTGATCTTTCCTGACCCAAAATAATTTTTTCTAAGTATTGCAATACGTTAGGAAGATAACCTAAAAAGATCTAAGTGTTTCTCATTTTTTTTTTCTATTTTTAGAAAATCGTACAAGATCTCTGGACAGAGAGTTGCAGATTCCTGAGTGATGTCTAGTGTTTTCCATATTTCCAGAGATCTAACCCCTTGATTTTCTTTTTGGGTTAGAAACTAGACTCATAGAGGCATATCATACCCAAAAATATTAAGATCCAACCGTAGGAATTATGGTTTTCTTACGTTTTAAAATCTAGTCTGCTCTCTGTAATTCATGAAAAACTGTTACTGTTTTTGTCTAATCTTATTTATTTCAACTTAGATGGTCTCCTAATGCCTTAGGACACAAACCATATTTTGAATAAAGATAATTAAGCTTAAACCCAGAGACTAAGTGATCCAAGTTAGTGAATAATTTATAACTTGTCCTTATACATATCCATGCATTCATTCATGTCTGTTGATACTTGTGATTAGGACGGACTTTGCATTTGTTTAAGTTGCATTTTATTGACTTAGTTATGAGTTCCTTATGATCATGTTGGGGTTATACCATCTCCGTATGGACATTACATTGGCTCTTAGTTGAAACTTGTATATCTATGGAGACGTTGTGCTTCTTAACTAATTAGAAGGAATCCATAAATAGGTCAACTAATTAGAAGGAATCCATAAATAGTTCAATTTCCTCTCTATTTGATAGATTTAAGCTAGAAGTTTAGGATTGATTATTTGATATCATATCTTGTTTGAAGCATGTGGATTAACTCTTTGTTTTGTAGCATATTTGAGGTACAATTTCTCAACCTTTCTCTAGTTTATTTTATTCTTTGATTTTGTTGATTTTCGACTCCATGCGCGACACCTTAGCTTAGGCCTTGCCTTATGTGTATATGTGATTAGAGACATTTTTTTAGGATTTCTATTCTTTATATGCATTGCACATTTCCCATTTCGCGCCTGGATCCCGGGTAAGTTCTCTAGTTCCCTTCTTGCATATCATTTTGCTTGCTACTTGAATTATGTGGATTATGAATGATATTTTATCGTTAGCAATCTTACACCCTTTTCAATATCCTTTTGTAATGTATATGTACATATGTATCAGTTGAGGGCATGCTTAGATTAATAATTTGATTAAAAAGGATGATGAGTAGAGGCCTATCACGAGATAGGATGAAAGGGGGTGTTTTAGTCTGCCGGGCTCCTTCCCCTTTTATTCCATAATCCCCGGACCCAGATTATCTCTGTTTTCGCAGAAGATCGGTTGCTTTTAAAAATGGTTTTTAATTTTCCTAAAAATAAAATTCAGTGGCGACTCTTTGAATTTGAATTTGAATTTGAAAATTGTTTTAAAAACAAAAGTGGGCCCAAATGCCAGTATCCACAGTGAGCGCGATGCTGGTAAATCGCACGAGCAAGCTGCACGCGCGAGGTGGCTTTTTCTGCACCTTTTGCTCTATTTTCACACCCTTAATTGCCTGGAACTCCTGCTTTCTTTTAAAACCTGACAAAAAAAAAAAAAAAGTAAAAGTACAATAGAATAGGTTGCTAAGTGCTAAAAAATGTGAATTAAGGCGTGTAAATAGAAAGTGTTCACTCTCAATCACACCCCCAAACCTACATTTTGCCAGTCCACAAGCAAAAAGAACATAAAAATTAAACTACTACTAAATATCCTACTCCATTGTCGCATGGATCATGATTGCATTTAGTTCATGCAACAAGACTTTAAAACTCCTAGGTGTCCCTAGTAGGATGAGTAAAGTCTCCTGAGGGTTCTCGTCAACAAGACCCCCACAACCGTTTTTATTAGAGCAAAGAGAAAAACTTTATTCAAAATTTCAACTTCCGCATCATTCTTGATAAAACTGAGTCTCAAATAAAAACCTTAAGTCATTGAGAGTATCACAATTGTACATCCACTCGAATCATGAAAATAGCCTCAACCATATGCACCAAAGGAATCAATAGATTATATCAACAACTTGCATGTGTGTGAGTGGCAATCAAGTGGATATACATTTATCATTAACTTAGAATATAACTTAGATAACCATTTAGCAATGCTTCGACTACAAATCTCATGTTTTATTCACACTCTAAAATGAAATCATTAAGAACAGGTGTAATCACTTTAGTATATGCTAGGGAGATAATCCTTTACAAAATAAATAAATCTCGAACATGACAAGAAACAACGTATGACATGAAAGAATAATAGTCTTACAGATAGGATATCAAACATCAAGTAAATGTCATCACTACCACGGTTTATCCCCCTATTGTAACGTTTCCACATTCAATCCAAGTTTCCCTAGGATCAATTAGGACTTTCAATTCGAGACGAAACGTTGGTCAAGGGTTTAAGCTAAGAAAAGAAGTGTAAGGGATAAACAACGGTTCCAAAAGTGGTTATGAATGGCCAGATCGTCTAATACAAGGGATTTTACTTACAGTGACTATTTATTTTGCTTTCACAACTTCATTTTTTTTTCCTGTTTTTTCTGTTGTTTTCTAAGCCATGAATCCAACTATTTTCCTCTTTTCAATCTTTTTCTATTTATATTTTTTCATATATAGATCATCTCCCTTTTTCATCATTTTTTTATTTTTATTTTTATTCAATACTCTAATCTCAACTAGTCATTCTTATCCCAATTTCCTTTTGGACAACCATCTTCAACCACTCTTGGACCTGAGTTAGGTAATTTTATACACTGGCAAACTCCATATTGGAGTGGGTAGGATAATGGGAGAACAAAGAAAACGGCTGATTTTAAGGCTCTAGGGGTTAACGAAGGATATAAAATTATTGTAATGGGTAGGTCAAAGGTTGAAAAGGTTTTAGGTTGAAGGATCGCCTAATATCATCTCCTAAGGTCACATGGTTTTTCAATGTTACGATATTAGGGAAATGTATTTATGTTTCGTTAAAAATGGCAATTATAATACTAGCTCAGCTTTCAATCAAAACAAAACAAATAATGAGACTAATCAACAAGTTTATGCACTCTGTCAATGAGATTCAAAAAAGTATTTTACAACCCTTGAACAAGGATGAAAGGCTCTAAAGCTCACCGGTTTAGTCTCCACAATGTTGGTAGTCACAAATCCAAAATATTTTATCGTTCACTATGAACATCCATCCTTATGAATACGTGCCGTTCATAGGTAAGTATGCAAGTTCAAGATATAAAATGATGATTCCAACAAAATATGAAATTTCAACATACCTTCATAACTGTAGTAGACATTGGATTATGTAATCTCTTAACTTGAAGTTTCAATGAAATCAAGTCAATCAAGAAAGAATTTAAACGTTGAAACACTGTTAAAGGAATAAACAAAATTATTATTTTTATTTTTCATTTCTCATTTGACGATAATGAATAAAGAAATAAAGAACTTGAAATCTAAACACACGAAAAGAAAAATTCTTGATAGAAACGCTACTAATAGAAGAAACAAAATAACAAGACTACTACTATTAAATACAGAATCAATAACCCTCCCTCAAAACAGGTCACTGCATGTCTCTATACAGGTGGGAACATGACAATGACATGAATGAATTCAATGGAAAAGCTCAACTGCACGTCCACTCCCATGAAAGCATCTGTCGAAGGTGGTGTGGCATCACGTCTATATGTATCAAATAACGCCCAACCCTGATGCTTCGCAGAGTCAAATGGGGTTAACTCAATATCATCCTCCTATGGATCGTCGTAAGGTGCGAAAATGGAAGCTACATCCTCTGGGGAGCAATCAGGATGTCCAGGCCACCGTCTCACAATGTCCGGGGCATAATCTGGCAAATCCCTATAAGGATACATGACCTCAGGTAAAGCGACAACGGTCTCAACAGGCTCATTCAAAAAGGCATCACCTAGACTCTATATAACGCCCTCTTCATCCTCATCCTCGTCGTCATCGGTCAATTAATAGATTGAACCGGAAGAAGAGAAGGACTATGAGGAAGTTGGGGGTGCACCATAGGGACCATCTATGAGTGTGGGGTCCTCACAAAATAAGCTGTCATCATCGTCCGAAGAATCAAAACAAACGAGATGAGAGACACGAGGATGACGATGGTACCATGAACAGGGGTCACAACTGGGACGACCAATTGGACTATAGGATTTAGCTTTAGGTACACGAGGTCTAGGCGAGATGTCGTCGACAGATATACTATGATCAGAGTGAGATTCGGCTCACTCGAATTCCTATCCGATGAAGATCGTGGAGAGATAGGGTGGTCCATAATACCGGGTTGGAAAAATGAATAGAGGAATGAGGCAAAGCTGTATGGATCTTTGAAGTTCTAAACCTAAAAAAAAATTGAACACAAATTAATATCGTCAAAATCAAGACAAAAATTATGCTTTACTTATTAATATTTGTAGTGTGGAAGTAAAGTTTGAACCCAAAGAGACTGCTTATTTTTATTCATTAACTTATAAAACCTAGATCTATTTAGTTATAGAAAAATGGAGGTCTGATTATTTTTAATTGAATTATTACTATGAACTAAATTATGGAACTATAGAGATACTAAAATTGAAACAAAGCAAACGAGTGCATTATTTAAATTATTTTATTATGTATGATTGGGATCTACTATCTAGAGGTGCAATTCTGCCATTAACCATGCATCGGGGGTCTATACGTCCTACTTTAAGATCTATGATTGGATAGTTAAGATCTAACGTAGCTACAAGCCCGGTAGTACCAACAAGAGGATTACTAGTTCAATCTAAGCATAACTCATCTTCGGTTGGCATGAATTGTCTACCTATAACTAGGGTGTAGCACAATCCATCTTTTCTAAGCATGAATCATAAAAGATATAAACATCGCATCAAGTAAGCACTATTATATGTAAATACTCCTATCAATCACAAAAATCAAGGAATATCGAGTTTAATAAATGCAAGGACGAATCTAAGACAAGAGTAAACCAAAAATATTATTGATTATTAACATTGAAACATATTATATATTCATAATCCTCAAACATACAACCAACTATCCAAATACATAAATCTTAAAGAAGTAAAGCTCAAATTCCCCTTTACATGGTTAGGGTTTCATTAAAACCCTAAACTAGGTGTTTAATTGCGCATAGTCAATGAAAACATGAAGATGGATATGATTGTCGCCATTGGAGACCTTCAAGCTAGATCTTCTCTTCTCTTGTTTTCTTTAACCAATAACCTCCAAAAGTTGTATAATATGATGTGTAACCTCAAAATTGAATTAGAATGATGTATATATAGTTGTTGAGGGATTAGGAAGACTTTCATAAACCTATTCCAACTAAAATAGTTGTATTTCACTTTCTGGATGCATTTAGGCAATTTTGTTCGCGTAGGAGTCTTCAGTAAGTCAAAATACACAACTTCACTTTTTTTAACTAGTTGCGTGTGTGCGATGCTGGTAAATTGCACAAGCAGGCTACGCGCACGAGGTGGCTTTTTTCTGCACCTTTTGTTCTATTTTCACTCCCTTAATAGCCTGTAACTCCCTCTTTCTTTTAAAACCTAACAAAAACGGAAAATGAAGTAAAGGTACAATAAAATAGGTTCGTAAGTGCTAACAAATGTGAATAAAGGTGTGTAAATAGGAGCTGTTCCCTCCTGATCACACCCCCAAACCTACATTTTGGTGGTCCTCGAGCAAAAAGAACATAAAAATTAAACTACTAATAAAAATTCTACTCCATTGTCGCATGGATCATGATTGCATTTAGTTCATGCAACAAGACTTTAAAACCCCTTGGTGTCCCTAGTAGGATGAGTAAAGTCTCCTGAGGGTTCTCGTCAACAAGACCCCCACAACCATTTTTAATAGAGCAAAGAGAAAAACTCTATTCAAAATTTCAACATCTGCATCATTCTTGATAAGACTGAGTCTCAAATAAAAACCTTAAGTCATTGAGAGTATCACAATTGTACGTCCACTCGAATCATGAAAATAGCCTCAACCATATGCACCAAAGGAATCAATAGATTATATCAACAACTCGCATGTGTGTGAGTGGCAATCAAGTGGATGTACATTTATCATGAACATAGAATATAACTTAGATAACCATTTAGCAATGCTTCGATTACAAATCTCATGTTTTATTCACATTCTAAAATGAAATCATTAAGAACAGGTGTTATCACTTTAGTATATGCAAGGGAGATAATCCTTTACCGAATAAATAAATCTCGAACATGACAAGAAACAACGTATGACACAAAAGAATAATAGTCTCACAGATAGGATATCAAACATCAAGTAAATGTCATCACTATCATGGTTTATTCCCCTGTTCTAACATTTCCGCATTCAAACCAAGTTTCCCTAGGATCAATTAGGAATTTCTATTCGGGATGAAATGTTGGTCAAGGGTTAAGCTAAGAAAAGAAATGTAAGGGATAAACAAAGGGTCCGAAAGTGGTTATGAACGGCCGTATCGTCTAATACCAAGGCTTTCGCTACAATGACTATTTATTTTGCTATCACGACTTTTTTTTTCTATTTTTTCTCTTGTTTTCTAAGCCGACAATCCAACTATTTTCTTCTTTTCAATCTTTTCCTATTTATATTTTTTCATATATAGATCACCTCCCTTTTTCATCATTTTTTTAATTATTTTTTTTATTCAATACTCTAATCTCAACTAGTCATTCTCATCCCAATTTCCTTTTGGACAACCATTTTGAACCACTCTTGGACCTGAGTTAGGTAATTTTATACATTGGCAAACTGCATATTGGAGTGGGTAGGATAATGGGTAAATAAAGAAAACAGCTTATTTTAAGGCTTTAGGGTCTAACAAAGGATATAAAATTATTGTAATGGGTAGGTCAAAGTCCAAAAAGGGTTTAGGTAGAAGGATGGCCTGATATCAACTCCTAAGGTCACATGGTTCTTCAATGTTACTGACACGAGAATTATTTGTGTGTGCTTGTGTGCTATACCCATGTGTAGGTAATCGTGCAAGTAGTAATCTGGTTAAGATGTAACAACCCTAAAATTTTTAAGTGATTTAACTAACTATTCAATTAATTGTCGTTAGTAAATATTAGTTGGGTGTGCCTCAGTAACACACACATTTGAAATTTTCAGTTTGGAGAACCCATAAATTTAATTGCTGGTAAGCAAGTTTAAATCGTTAGTAATACTAGTAATATTTCTCCATTTTTTTTTTCTAATATTTTACTATTATTATAAGATGAGATTTCAAGCTTTAATTAAATCGTGCGATAGATTATTGTATGACCGAGTTATAATTTTTTTTGTAGAATAACGAGTTTAGTTTCAGGTAGCGCTTATAGGCCCGTGAACGCTTTGATTTGTGTTTTTAACATTTAAATTAAGTGCCCGGGGTCATGGGTACCCATTGGGCTAATCACTTGTCCCTTTAGAATGCATTTTCGGGCCCATGTTAGCCTTTTTGTGAGGCCTTAAGCCAAAAAACGGGAGTTGATATGTATATATGAGTTATTTGTATATGTTGTGTATGTATATAGTATACTATGTATGTAGTACATATATACTTATATTAAAACCCTAGTCCCCATATTAACAAAAAAGAAAAAGGAAAGAGGAGAAAAGAGAGAAGAAGAGAGAACAGACGTTTGTGTGTGTGTGTGTGTATGTGTGTGTGTGTGTGTGTGTGTGAGAGAGAGAGAGAGAGAGAGAGAGAGAGAGAGAGAGAGAGAAGAAGAAGAAGAAGAAGAAGAAGAAGAAGAGAGTAAGAGAAGAAAAGAGGAACTTCAACTTTTGTTTTGCGAAATCATTATCAACATTGAAACCCTGAATTGGTGAGTTAACTTGTTATTTTCTTTCAATCTCGTTTGATTAAAAATTTAAATGTATAGAATATTAAATTAGTATGATTATGGATTATGAGATTTAGGATTTTTTTTACAATGATTGAAGTTGTAATTTGAGATATATAGATGATCATTGAATATACATTTGAACAATTATTTAATTTTTGAATTTGGGGTTTTCACGGATCAGATTTGAGTAGGAAATTCATAATAAATCATACGTTAGAGTTTTTGTGATTCTGTTCGCATAAGCCTTTAGGAAACGCAATACTGCACAACTTTTGTCTAATAGCATTTTTCCCAATTCTGCACCGTTTGGGCAGAAAATTTATATTACAGTAGCAGTGAATGTTAACTCCGAATTTCGAATTTATGTTTATAAATATTGTTAGAGATGTTTCTTTGTGCGGAATTATTATGAGCAATAATTTCAGTCCATGTTAGTTTTGGGACTGTTTAATGTAAGGGTATGTTTGGGATTGTTTTAAATAGTATTGTTGAGTGTCGATTTTATATGCTATGTGTTAAGAAACCCCAACTTATTCTATGTGTGGTATTAAATAATTATTATGAAAATACTACGCCAGAGACTTGAATAGAATTAAAAAAAAAAGGGCCTTATCGTGAATAATTGGATAATGATATTTCATGGAATAAATGATAAATTCTCGAAGTGGTTAATGACGTGATTAAACCCTCATGAATGGGTACTTATGAGAATTAACGTAGATGGTAAGAAACTGGGAAAAAACCTTAGTGTTCACTACTCGCCGTTGTTATGTTATTGTTTTTGGTAGCTCGCACACTTTTGCCAGTGGCTTTGTGATCAAGCTGGCTTAAGACTTGTTGAGTGTACTTTTTGCCAGTGGTTGTGTGATCAAGCTGGCATAAGCCTTATGCTCGGCTTATATTGTATAGACGTCTTGACATATTGACCAACCGTCCGTTGAGTATACTTGGTTTGGTTGATACCCCAACCAAACTGGCACCGGAGTGGGTGTTGGTAGTATGTCCGGGCACACATGGGATATATGTGTGGGCTGTACCATGGAGGGTGGCGAAGTGGTGAACCTAGGAAACACAAGATAATTAAAGGCTAATAAATAATGACAATGGAGTATTTCATAAGACTGATAAGTTTGGAATAATGAATGCGACGTTTAAGTTAGAATGTGGATATGTTATTTACTGACTTATTTGCTTGGTTTGTGATAACTATATATTACAGGATGGTGGGTCCACTAACTTTTATGCATGGATGACTCACCATAGATATCCGACCGGTAAGTATTCAGTTGTGTTTATTCGGGGTTGGAGCCACTGCCACCACATTGAAGGAAACTACCGTTCTGTCCTAAATGTGCGTGGAACTACTGTTCTAACCCAACATGAATTATGTGTGATGACATTGTTTATTTTCTGGGCAACGATATTGTATGATATGAGGTGATCATGTTTTTTCTTTGTGAGTACTTTTGGGAGTCTATGGGACACCGTTGTTCCCTAAGACTCGTTTTATATTTTTTTTGTTAACTTATACCAGTATTTTATATACTGACCTGGGCACGTAATGCATTCGGGGCGTTTCTATATGAAACGTGGTCGAATGTATGTGGAGGTTTAGTATTTGGAGATTTTTATTTGGAGCTTCTGTTTGGGTGAAGAGATGGTCGCGGTGTTGTTTAGTATTAGAGTTGTACTTATTTTTTTGTTGTACTTTATTTTATTTATGGCAGTGTGGGCCATAAGTGTATAATTGTAATAAGGATTATATATTGGGTATTGGGAACGTTGTAGTTGCTCTGACCAATGGATGTATGGATTTAATGCTTACTTATTTTCTTTCCGCTGAACTCTGTAAAGAGGACTTTATTGAATGAACCTAATATTTCATTTGTAAATCGAAAGGATATAATATGTGCAATAGAGGTTAATTTTTTTATAATGAAAATGAATGTTTGGGAATACAACTTTAATAATAAAGAGTTTTTCTTTAAACACAAAACCACATGTACTTATTTAATGAGTATAAAATACTATTTTCAATAATTATCTATTAGTCTGTGTGAGTGTGTCACTCTCGGTGTTTTGGAAATTGAATATTAGTCTAGATACATGCTCTGGATTAAATATTTGGTTGTCTAAAAATCAGGGTGTGACAGTTTGGTATCAGAGCCTTTGGTTGCCTTAGATTGGGAGGTGTCTAGGGGATCCTTGGCATTGTGTTATTGGGTCAGAGCTATAGGTCGCGAATTTATTTGGGTTTCGAGTTATGTGTACTTATGTGTTATCCATGTGTTGCCTACATGTCATTTAATTGTCTTTAATCAATTAATTACATAACTTTCCGAGCCTGTCATTATATATTAATTTGTTGAAATCATTTGTTACATACTGAGTTGCATAATAGTGCATGCATACATATTGTTGGTATGATGGGTAGTAGAGGAGAGTTGGAGGATGATCAAGAGTGTAGCTCCTGCCTAGTGGATTTATATTGTTATTAGCGGGCCTTTAGCATTATCTGGTATCTACATGCATATTATCCGAGAGATTATTATTCTATTGGAGTATCGAAATTTTTATTATTATCGGAAAAAATCATACATATTATTTCCCTTATCGACTGGTATTCTCATATGTGTTCTATAATTCGGTTATCTCGGACTTCTTATTATGGAGCTGTACTTATCAACAAGTATTTTGGTATTGAGCATAATTCTTGTATCTTTATTCGGGCTTTCTATTATATTCTGGAGCATCTATCGGATCAACGAGATTTTATTTTCTACAACTATGACAGATCTGAACACGTGTTGGTTTATTTTTGACAGCATTATTATCTTCGCAGTCTTATTTCCAGTGCAGAGTTATGTATATTCTTGAAGCAGCATGTTTGAATAGTAAGTAAGGGTATCCTGAGGAGGTGTAATGGGGGACATGGTAAGAGGTAAACATGGGCATATAACTAGAATCTTTGATTAATTACAGCATGTTGCATGTATAGTTTGTATTAACATGTTTTGCATCAATATCCATGTTTTGGATTATCTGTTAACGTTTGAATATTGACTATAAACGAATAAGGTATATAGATGAGGGTTTTCTTGTTTGGATTAGTCGCTTGACATACTTGGTTTCGTATAGTTGAGAGTTAAACGTAATCCATGTTTTGTATGAAATTACGTGCTTAACTTTATTGATGACTGCTTTGTGTATTTATCATTACATCAAATTTCGGGACGAAATTCCTTTAAGAGAGGGTAGAATGTAACAACCCTAAAATTTCTAAGTGATTTGACTAACTATTCAATTAATTGTCGTTAGTAAATATTAGTTGGGTGTGCCTCAGTAACACACATTTGAAATTTTCAGTTTGGAGAACCCATAAATTTAATTGCTAGTAAGCAAGTTTAAATTGTTAGTAATACCAGTAATATTTCTCTATTTTTTTTTTCTAATATTTCACTATTATTACAAGATGAGATTTCAAGCTTTAATTAAATCGTGCGATAGATTATTGTATGACCGAGTTATAATTTTTTTTTTAGAATAACGAGTTTAGTTTCAGGTAGTGCTTATAGGCCCGTGAACGTTTTGATTTGTGTTTTTAACATTTAAATTAAGTGCCCGGGGTCATGGGTACCCATTGGGCTAATCATTTGTCCCTTTAGAATGCATTTTCGGGCCCATATAAAGACTTTTTGTGAGGCCTTAAGCCAAAAAACGGGATTTGATATGTATATATGAGTTATTTGTATATGTTGTGTATGTATATAGTACACTATGTGTGTAGTACATATATACTTATATTAAAACCCTAGCCCCCATATTAACAAAAAAAAAAAAGGAAAGAGGAGAAAAGAGAGAAGAAGAGAGAACAGACGTTTGTTTTTGTGTGTGTGTGTGTGTGTGAGAGAGAGAGAGAGAGAGAGAGAGAGAGAGAGAGAAGAAGAAGAAGAAGAAGAAGAAGAAGAGAGCTAGTAAGAGAAGAAAAGAGGAACTTCAACCTTTGTTTTGCGAAATCAATATCAACATTGAAACCCTAAATTGGTGAGTTAACTTGTTATTTTCTTTCAATCTCGTTTGATTAAAAATTTAAATGTATAGAATATTAAATTAGTATGGTTATGGATTATGAGATTTAGGTTTTTTTTTACAATGATTGAAGTTGTGATTTGAGATTTATAGATGAGCATTGATATACATTTGAGCAATTATTCAATTTTCGGATTTGGGGTTTTCACGGATCAAATTTGAGTAGAAAATTCATAATAAATCATACGTTAGAGTTTTCGTGATTCTGTTCGCTTAAGCCTGTAGGAAACGCAATACTGCACAACTTTTGTCTAATAGCATTGTTCCCAATTCTGCACCGTTTGGGCAGAAAATTTATATTACAATAGCAGTGAATGTTAACTCCGAATTTCGAATTTATGTTTATGAATATTGTTAGAGATGTTTCTTTGTGCGGAATTATTATGAGCAATAATTTCAGTCCATGTTGGTTTTGGTACTGTTTAATTTAAGGGTAAATAGTATTGTTGAGTGTCGATTTTATATGCTATGTGTTAAGAAACCCCAACTTATTCTATGTGTGGTATTAAATAATTATTATGAAAATACTATGCCAGAGACTTGAATAGAATTAAAAAAAAAAAAGGCCTTATCGTGAATAATTGGATAATGATATTTCATGGAATAAATGATAAATTCTCGAAGTGGTTAATGACGTGATTAAACCCTCATGAATGGGTACTTATGAGAATTAACGTAGATGGTAAGAAACTGGGAAAAGACCTTAGTGTTCACTACTCGCCGTTGTTATGTTATTGTTTTTGGTAGCTCGCACACTTTTGCCAGTGGCTTCGTGATTAAGCTGGCTTAAGACTTGTTGAGTGTACTTTTTGCTAGTGGCTGTGTGATCAAGCTGGCATAAGCCTTATGCTCGGCTTATATTGTATAGACGTCTTGACATATTGACCAACCGTCTGTTGAGTATACCTGGTTTGGTTGATACCCCAACCAAACTGGCACCGGAGTGGGTGTTGGTAGTATGTCCGGACACACATGGGATATACGTGTGGGATGTACCATGGAGGGTGGCGAAGTGGTGAACCTAGCAAACACAAGATAATTAAAGGCTAATAAATAATGACAATGGAGTATTTCATAAGACTGATAAGTTTGGAATAATGAATGCGACGTTTAAGTTAGAATGTGGATATGTTATTTACTGACTTATTTGCTTGGTTTGTGATAACTATATATTACAGGATGGTGGGTCCACTAACTTTTATGCAAGGCTGACTCACCATAGATATCAGACCGGTAAGTATTCAGTCGTGTTTATTCGGGGTTGGAGCCACTGCCACCACATTTAAGGAAACTACCGTTCTGTCCTAAATGTGCGTGGAACTACTGTTCTAACCCGACATGAATTATGTGTGATGACATTGTTTATTTTCTGGGCAACGATATTGTATGATATGAGGTGATCATGTTTTTTCTTTGTGAGTACTTTTGGGAGTCTATGGGACACCGTTGTTCCCTAAGACTCGTTTTATATTTTTTTGTTAACTTATACCAGTATTTTATATACTGACCTGGGCACGTAATGCATTCGGGGCGTTTCTATATGAAACGTAGTCGAATGTATATGCAGGTTTAGTATTTGGAGATTTTTATTTGGAGCTTCTGTTTGGGTGAAGAGATGGTCGCGGTGTTGTTTAGTATTAGAGTTGTACTTATTTTTTTTTTTTGTACTTTATTTTATTTCTGGCAGTGTGGGCCATAAGTGTATAATTGTAATAAGGATTATATATTGGGTATTGGGAACGTTGTAGTTGCTCTGACCAATGGATGTATGGATGTAATGCTTACTTTTTTTCTTTCCGCTGAACTCTGTAAAGAGGATTTTATTGAATGAACCTAATATTTCATTTGTAAATCGAAAGGATATAATATGTGCAATAGAGATTAATTTTTTTATAATGAAAATGAATGTTTGGGAATACAACTTTAATAATAAAGAGTTTTTCTTTAAACACAAAACCACATGTACTTATTTAATGAGTATAAAATACTGTTTTCAATAATTATATATTAGTCTGTGTGAGTGTGTCACTCTCGGTGTTTTGAAAATTGAATATTAGTCTAGATACATGCTCTGGATTAAATATTTGGTTGTCCAAAAATCGGGGTGTGACATAAGACCAGGTCGATCCCACAGGGAAGGTTGAAAACTAAATACCTAGATTAAACTCAAAAAGGAAAATAAAATTCAATATTCAAGATAGAGTGTAGAACACAAAGTTCCACAAAGTAACTACTACTAAAGCGATAAAATTAAACTAATGATTAACTAATTAAATATAGCAATATTTAAAACAGGTTTGTACTTAATAAAAGGGGAGTGTTGGGATCACACGAATCCGCAGTGACCTAGCCATCTACCATGCAACTTTCATGAATGTTCAACGGAGTTCATCTCTCTATAGTATTCCGTATTTCTCTAAAAATAAAGAATCAATAGTCCTTTCATGATCGGGACTATATCATCACAGTTAATTTGAAACACATGAAAGCGGTTTAAAACAATAATTAAGACTCACACCTACAATGGTGTTAGCATTGAATGTGGTTTGCAAAATTTATTGAAGGAAAATGCTTTAAGGCCTTAAGTTCAGAGACTATTTTGACAAAGTGAGCATTTGGGGACAGTTTGATAACAAATCTCTGAAGCAGAAAGTCTAGGAATACTATAGGGGATCTTCTCAAGAATTTGACTTCTCGATCGATCGAAGCGCTTTCGATCGATCGAGAATCCATATCTTGTGAGCGATCGAAATGTCTTCGATCGCTTGACTGTGTCCAGGGTTTGATCGATCGAACTAACTTTGATCGATCGAACACAGGTTCTAAACTAATGCATGGCAGAGGCTACAGATCATTGTTTCATCATGATCTCCTAACCATAGGACTACTCAGACATAGTTTGGAGTGTCACAGATTCGTTTCTAATGTGAAAGTTCATTAAAGATGCGTTTGTTTGTGATTTTAACATGAAAACTATAAAAACTATGAGTGTAACACTATCTAACATGCAAGACTATGATTAACCTTACTAATACTACTGGAGACTATAAAAAGATTGTAAATAAACCAAAATAACAGAACCTGAGATGATGTATTAAGATCAAACTCCTAGAAAATCCAAGAACAAGCAATATTGTACTTTGAATCCTACAAAAAACAATGTAAACTTTCTAACTCTCTCTATAAACTGATGAAAAACAAGTTGGGCGTTCCTGGACGTATACGTAACGTGTATTTATGCTAAAACCTAGTGCTAGGGTTGATTATAAGTATTCTTCTACGCACATAAGTTTTAATAAAAACCATGTTTGATCGATCGAACATCACTCAATCACTTGAACTTTTGGAATTCTTGAGCACTTTAACAACTGTCGATCGATCGAAAGCTCGATCGCTTGAGGTGTCTTCGATCGCTCGAACCGCACTTTTCATTTTTGAATTGTCTTTCTTATAATCCAGGTTTCCTTTTATCCTATTATTCACTTCTTCACACAGCAAAACAGTGATCTGCACAAATAATAGCTAAAACAACACAACTTACCATAGATTTGATATATTATATGAAAGCTGGCATTGTAATACAAACTACAGGTATAATAAGGATTTATAAACCACATCAATGCATTTTCTTCGTTTAACGCAGTTATATTTTACAAATATCCCAGCTTGTCACTTACGATATCAAGGGAAATATGTTTATGTTTCGTTAAAAATGACAATTATAAGACTAGCTCAACTTTCAATCAAAACAAAACAAATAATGAGCCTAATCAACAAGTTTATGCGCTCTGTCAATGAGATTCGAAAAAGTATTTTACAGCCCTCGAACAAGGATGAAAGGCTCTAAAGCTCACTGGTTTAGTCTCCATAATGTTGCTATATATAGAAATCCAATATATATTATCATTCATTATAAACATGCATCCTCATGATTACGTGCCATGCATATGTAAGTATGCAAGTTCAAAATATAAAACGATGATTCCAATGATATATGATATTTCTACATACCTTCATAACTGTAGTAGACATCAAATTATATACTCTCTTAACTTGAAGTTTCAATGAAATCAAGTCAATCAAGAAAGAATTTAAACGTTGGAACAGTATTAAAGGAATAAAGGAATAAACAAAATTTTTATTTTATTTTTCATTTCTCATTTGATGAAAATGAATAAAGCAATAAAGAAATTGAAATCTAATCACACGAAAAGAAAAATTCTTAATAGAAATGCTACTAATAATGCTGTTAATAGCGAAACAAAATAACAAGACTACTACTATTAAATAAAGAATCCATAACACTCCCCCAAACTAGGTCACCGCATGTCTATACAGGTGGGAACATTATAATGACATGAATGAATTCGATGGAAAAGCTCACCAGTACGTCCACTCCCATGAAAGCATCTGCCGAAGGTGGTGTGGCATCATGTCTATATGTATCAAACAACGCCCAATACGGATGCTTCATAGAATCAAATGGGGTCAACTCTATATCATCCTCCTCTGGACCGTCATATGGTGCGAAAATGGAAGCAACATCCTATGGGGAGCAATCAGGATGTCCAGGCCGCTATCTCACAACGTCTGGGACATAATCCAGCAAATCCCTATAAGGAAACGTGACCTCAGGTAAAGCGGCAATAGTCTAAATAGGCTCACTCGAAGAGGCATCACCTAGACTCTGTATAACGTCCTCTTTATCCTCATCGTCATCGTCATCGGTCGATTAATCGATCAAATCAGAAGGAGAGAATGACTATGAGGATGTTGGGGGTGCACCATAGGGACCATCTATGAGTGTGGGGTCCTCACCAATTAAGCTATCATCATCATCTGAAGAATCAGAACAAACAGGAATAGGGATATGAGGATGACAACGGTACTATGAACATGGGTCATGACCGGGACGACCAATTGGACCCTAGGATTTAGCTTTAGGTACATGTGTTGTAGGTGAGATGTCATCTGCAGATATACTATGATCGAACTGAAGATTTGGCTCACTCGAATTCCTATCCGGTGAAGATGGTGGAGAGATAGGGTGGTCCATAATATCGGGTTGGAAAAATGAATAAAGGAATGGCAAAGCTGTATGGATCTTTGAAGTTCTAAACCTGAAAACAAAATTAGACACAAATTGATCTCGTCAAAATAAAGATAAAATGTATGTTGTATTTATTAATATTTGTAGTATGGAAGTAAAGGTCTAACCTAAAGAGACTGCTTATTTTTATTCGTTAACTTATAAAACCTTGATCTATTTAGTTAGGAAAAAAAAGAGGTTTGATTGATTTTTAATTGAATTATTACTATGAACTAAATTGTGGAACTACAAAGATACTAAAATTAAAACTAAGTAAACGAGTGCAATATTTAAAGTTATTTTAATATGTATGAATGGGATCTACTATCTAGAGTTGCATTTCCACCACTAACCATGCAGAGGGGGTCTATACTTCCTACTTTCAAATCTATGATTGGATAGTTAAGATATAATGTAGCTACAACCCCGGTAGTATCAATAAGAGGATTACTAGTTCAATCTAAGCATAACTCATCTTTGGTTGGCATGAATTGTCTACCTATAATTAGGGTGTAGCACAACCCATCTTTCCTAAGCATGAGTCATAAAAGAAATAAACATCGCATCAAGTAAGCACTATTATATGTAAATACTCCTATCATTCATAGAAATCAAGGAATATCGAGTTCAATAAATGCAAGGGAGAATCTAAGATAAGGGTAAACCAAAAATATTATTGATTATTAACATTGAAACAGATTATATATTCATAATCCTCAAACATACAACCAACTATCCAAATACATAAATTCTAAAGAAGTAAGGCACAAATGCTCCTTTACATGGTTAGGGTTTCATTAAAACCCTAGACTAGATGTTTAGTTGCGCATAGTCGTTGAAAATTGAGTCTTGATAAAATTGAGTCTCAAATAAAAACCTAAAGTCATTGAGAGTATCACAACTGTACGTCCACTCGAATCTTGAAAATAGCCTCAACCATATACACCAAAGGAATCAATAGATTATATCAACAACTCGCATGTGTGTGAGTGGCAATCAAGTGGATATACAATTATCATGAACTTAGAATATAACTTAGATAACCATTTAGCAATGCTTCAACTACAAATCTCACGTTATTATTAATACTCTAAAATGAAATCATTCAGAACAGGTGTAATCACTTTAGTTTATGCGAGGGAGATAACCCTTTACAAAATAAATAAATCTCGCACAAGACAAGAAACAACGTATGACATGAAAGAATAATAGTCTCACAGATATGATATCAAACGTCAAGTAAATATCATCACTACCATGGTTTATTCCCCTTTTGTAACATTTCCACATTCAAACCAAGTTTTCCTAGGATTCTTTGGGACATTCAATTCGGGACGAAACATTGGTCAAGGGTTTATGCTAAGAAAAGAAGGGTAAGGGATAAACAAAGGGTTTGAAAGTGGTTTTGAACGGCCGTATTGTCTAATACCAAGGCTTTTACTACAACGACCATTTATTTTGCTTTCACTACTTCATTTTTTACTTTTTTTTTTCTCTTTCTTTCTAAGCCAAGAATCCAACTATTTTCTTCTTTTTAATCTTTTTCTTTATATAGATTACCTCCCTTTTTCATCATTTTTTATTGTCATAATTTTTTTTATTCAATACTCTAACCTCTTCTTGTCGTTATTATCCCAATTTTCTTTTGAACAACCATTTTCAACCACTCTTGGAATTGAGTTAGCTAATTTTATACATTGATGAACTCCATATTGGAGTGGGTAGGATAATGGGTGAACAAAGAAAATGGCTTATTTTAAGGCTCAAGGGGCTAACAAAGGATATAAAATTATTGTAATGGGTAGGTCAAAGGCCAAAAAGGGTTTAGGTAGAAGGATGCCCTAATATTATCTCCTAAGATCACATGGTTCTTCACTATTACGATATCAAGGGAAATATGTTTTTGTTTCGTTAAACATGGCAATTATAATACTAACACGGCTTTCAATAAAAAAAAATAAAAAATGAACCTAATCAACAAGTTTATGCTCTCTGTCAATGAGATTCAAAAAAGTATATTTATAACCCTCGAACAAGGATGAAAGGCTCAAAAGTTTACCGGTTTAGTCTCCATAATGTTGCTGTCTAGAAATCCTAAATGTATTATTGTTCACTATAAACATGCATCCTCATGATTACATGTTGTGCATAGGTAGGTATGCAAGTTCAAGATATAAAACAATGATTCCAACAGTATATGACTTTCCAACATACCTTCATAACTGTAATAGACATCGGATTCGGTACTCTCTTAACTTCAATTTTCAATGAAATCAAGTCAATCAAGAAAGAATTTAAACGTTGAACATTATTAAAGGATTAAAGAAATAAACAAAAGTAATTTTGATTTTTTTATCATTTCATTTCTCATTTGACGACAATGAATAAAGAATAAAGAGCTTGAAATCTAATCACACTCAAAGAAAAATTCTTAGCAGAAGCGCTACTAATAAAGCTACTAATAAACGAAACAAAATAACAAGACTAATACTACTAAACAAAGAATCCATAACACTCCCCAAACCAGGTCACCGTATGTCTTTATGCAGGTGGGAACATAACAATGACATAAATGAAATTCTTGGAAAATATCACCAGCACGTCCACTCCCATGAAAGCATCTGTCGAAGGTGGTGTGGCATCATGTCCAAATGTATCAAACATCACCCAATCCGGATGCTTTGCAGGATCAAATGGGGGCAACTCTATCTCATCCTCCACTAGACCATCATATGGTATGAAAATGGAAGCTATATCCTTTGGGGACAAATCAGAATCTTCGACCGTTATCTCACAACGTCCGGCACATAATCTGGTAAATCCATAGAAGTATACGTGACCTCAGGCGAAGCGACAATGGTCTCAAAAGGCTCACTCGAAGAGGCATAACCTAGACTCTGTATAACACCCTCTTCATCCTCATCCTCATCTGCCAAAAACTTGACACGAATATTTTTCTGTGTGCGCTTGTGTACTATACCCAAGTGTATGTAGACGTGCAAGTAGTAACTAGTAAGACCAGGTCGATCCCACAGGGAAGGATAAGAATTAAATTACTTAGATTAGACTCTAAAAGAAAAGAAAAATTCAATATTTTAATGAAAGAGTAGAACACAAAGTTCTACAATTAACAACTACTAAACTTAAAAACAACTAAATTAAATTAGCTATTGATTAACTATTTAACTAAAGGAGATTTGAAAACGGTTTTTCTTGATAAAAGAAAGTGTTGGGATCACGCAAATCCACTATGACTCGGCCATCTACCATGCAAATGCAATTAAGCTCAACGGAGGGCAACTTCTACAATATCCCGTACTTCTCTAAGGATATAAAATCAATAGTCCTTTCATGACCGGGACTATATCATCACAATTAAGTTCGAAATACACAAAGGTGTTTTAATTCAATAGTGAAGACTCGCACCTTCAATGGTGTTAGCATTGAGGGTGGTTTGCAAAATATATTGAAAGAAAATGCCTTAAGGCTTAACGTTTCAAGACTGTTTTGACAAACTGAGCATTTGGGGACAGTTTGATAATGAATCAGTAAAGCAGAAAGTCTTGGAATACTGTATTGAATGTCCTCAAGAATCAAAGGTCTCGATCGATCGACGCGCTTTCGATCGATCGAACTTCTTCATCTCTCGATCGATCGAACAACATTCGATCGATCGACTATGTCTCTGGCCTGATCGATCGAACTACATTCGATCGATCGAACACAGGAATAAAAATACTGCATGGCAGAGGCCTGAAATCACAGTTTCATTGCGATTTCCCAACCCCGGACTACTCAGACATGATCTGGAAAGTCTCAGATTTATTTTTAACGTAAAGGTCCATTGAAGTTATGTTTGTTTGCGAGTTTTTCATGAAAACTATGAAAATCAATGATTTTAACTCATCTAGCATGTAATACTATGATATGGAAGATTATACTACGAATAAATAAGTGCAGAATGTAAACAAAATAAAACGAAGTAACCTGGAGAAAAGCAACTACTATTAAACCTTACGAAATCCAAGCTACAATGAAATCCTTGATAAAAAAACCTACAAAATAAGATAAAACTCTTTACTCTCTATGGAAAACTGATAAAACAAAGTATGTCCGTCCCCTTGGGACGTAAACAAAACGATTATATATAGCCTAAACCTAATGCTAGGGTTAAAAACCCATTTCCGCTGTATGCGCTTATAATCTGATAAAAGGCACATTCGATCGATCGAGGAACTCTCGATCGATCGAACTTCCAGAAACGGCGATCGCTTGAACTCCACTCGATCGATCGAAACATCGATCGCTCGAACCGTGTTCGATCGCTCGAACCCTGTATTTCAGCTTTGAGTTGTCTTCATCTAGACTAAGCACTTCCTTTTATCAACAGTCTTCAATCTTGTGCACACCAGCAGTAATCTGCACAAATAATCACTAAAACAATACCACTTATCATAGTTTAATCAATTTGTGCAAAAACTGATATTGTAATTCAAATTGCAGATAAACAGGGAAATTGTAGACTTTTCTAGTGTATTTTCCTCTTTTAGCGCGGTTGTATTTTACAAATACCCCATCTTGTCACAACCCCCAACTAGCGATTTGCTAGTCCCTAGCAATAAAGCGAAAATAAAACAAGCTTACTACTACTATAACGAATAAAATAACAAAAATAAGACTAAAGCAACTAATCTAGTAAAATGAAAGAAACTTCCTAACTCACTTTCGCAGGAATCGCGGTTGCATTTAGCAAATGCAACAAGCCGTTAAACCCCTAGGTTCCCCTAGTGGACGAGTGTTGTCTCGTGAGGGTTTGCAGTGAATCTACCCACAAAATTCTAAATTTTAAGCTCAAAAAGATATAGAAAAACTTATAAACATTCTTTCCCATTCGACTATCAATTTAGCTCCACATAACATATCAACCTCATACAAACCATGAAGAAATCCACATGTTCCTCATGTCACCAAGATAAATATACATATGCGTTACATTCATGTATCCGTGTGTGTGAGGTCAACAGCTATGCATCCAACTTTATTTAGAATTGTTTAGACTATCATACTCTTGGAACGCGTAGTTTCAACTCGATTCTCACATGGGTTTGCACTCAAAAATGAACATCTCACAGAAACTTGTTTAGAAATGATCGCTCATGGTGTGAAAACTTTAATAAGAGTGATGTTTTGGCTACTAGTGTTTCACACCGAACTCGATAAAGGACGAACATTTAGAGTAATATAGTCTCATGAAAGGAATACTACTTACTAGAGGAGCGAAATACCGTGGATAACTCAACTTACACTTTCATATTCAAACTACGTCGTCAAGAATCATTAAGGCTTAGACAATTCGGCATTTATTTAGTGAGATAAAGATAAGAGGGGTAAGAAATTGCACATCCTTGGCATTTGATTGCATTTATTTCTTCTTCATTCCAACCATCCTCTATTTTCATATATATTTATTTCTCTTTACCTTTTTTTTTTTAACCTGCTTCCCACAACTACTCCCTTCTTGTCAAATACTTCAGCAATTTTAATCACATCAGCCGTGCAATCGAGTTTATAGAGGTTAAAGTATCAGACGAAAGGTTAGGCTTTCATATTGGCGATATTTAATCAGTGTGGGGTCAAGAGATTCTTGGATGTTGATACAGGTATATGAAAAGAAAAAATAAGGAATGAATAACGAAGGCTTAAATAATTTTCTTAACTTCTTAGTTTTAGCACTTCAGTGTTCATTGAGTTTTAATTGGTAAATCCTGAACGTTCTCCTCTAATAAACAGCCTAAATGAAGAATTTTGAGACTATCAAACGAATTTAAAGTATATTCAAGAAAAAAAAATTCGAATTAATGTGACAATTCCCTCAGAATTGAAGATTGGATTCAAAAGCTCACTAAGGGTTGTTAGTTTCCACTAGTTATTGCTTGAAGCATAAAAGTCATATTAACTCTAATTTCAGTTTTCTGCATAGCTCTTAACATGTGCAAATGATTTGGATACTAGAATGGTTAACAAATGCATCCCTCTTAGTGAAGCTAGAAAAACGCGTGAACTTAAGTCATAATGGGATGAGATGAATATGAATATGTCATTGCTTGATAACAGCTAAATAGGAGAGAAAATTCAAAATTTTTCTACCAATTTAGTTCCAAAACTTGGTTAAAAATTTGCAATTTATTTATTTATTTATTTTTTATTTTTTAATTTTTTTTTTATACTGGAGATTTGCAATAGATAGAGTGATACAGATTGCTAAGTATAGATATGCACAGGTGATGGTCTATCGACATCCTACCCCCCACTGAAAATTACGATGACCTCAGAAGTTGATTTTCAAATAGATAGAGTGATATCACCTAATAAAACACGTAAAAACCTCGCGCATAACAATCTGTAAAGAAACAGACAATCTCCAAGTGGACAGGATAAAAAGTAAAATAAATAGAAATATAAAGCACAAGATCCATATATATTAACATAACCAATCACTGTAAAGATAAAACAAAGAAACTAAAAGAGCAGTGATAAGAAAGTACAGCCAAACCAAACCACAGTAACCTAACAGTGTCCAAAAATACCCAACAAAAACATAACGAACAACCATATCCCAAACCAACCCATAATATCCAAAAATCTACTACAAATACACCAAATGACTACCCATCATCGGGAACATCCGACAAAATCTCTACCAATAAATCTGGAGCATCCATAACTCCACCCTCGACACCGGTAGTAGCGGTAGCCGGATCGCTCGTCGTGGCAACTGTAGTAGTGACAGATGTGTCGACCATGATAGGAGCAAGTGGAAGTGATGTCTCCGAAGCAGTGGGTGTGGCGGATGTCGATGGGGCGGTAGATGGTGCAGTTGATGTCGATGGTGCCAAGGGATCAATCGGTAGATCGAAAGCAGAGGGACCAGTAGGTGCAGAGGAAGATGGGCCAGTGGTGTGTGGTGGAGCAGGAGGAGGAGTAGTGGTAGATGGAGGTGTATGCAATGACTGGTCAACCCCCAACTGGATCAAGATGGCCTCCAGCAAAGTCGTCATGTGGTCGACCCGGCCCTCGAGTCTGATCCGAGCCTCTTTCTCCTCCAACAATAACTCATGAACAGTCGGGAGAGGCACGGATGAAGAAGACTCTCCCTGGGCCTGAGCTTGAGCCTGAGATCGCTGTCTCAGCTCAAACTGTGCAATCTCCACCCGAGGATCAACCTCGTCATCAGAATAAAGCTCCTCAGCCTCAGTGGGCATCCTAGAAGCAGCTCCCTCGGTGTCCGTCCCGCCTCCCCGTCTCCTCTTCTCCCCCACCTTGGCCTTGCCTTTACCCTTTGCTTTTCTCTTTTTATGTGCATCAGAACGGCGGGCCGCTGTCTCACCAAATCGACTAGAGGCCTGAAGAATGGAATCTGTGGCCAATGGGACTAATCCGGCCCGCTCAATAACCCTATGTATAGGCCAAGCACCCTTCAGATGGCGCTTGGCGGCAATGTACCGCGTAGGCTGAACAAAAAAATTGATATATAGGCGAGACAGACAGACACGGTGTCCTGTCCCAATGGAGTACAGAGCACGGGCATACTACGGTGCAAATTTCTCGTGGTAGGACGTCATCAGAATACAGTTGACCAATGCAAGGTGGAGGAGGTGGTAATTCTCAGTCAAAAACTTATCCTCGATATTTGATTCGCCGTTCCAGAACTGAACGACACCTCCTGTGAGCTCACGGATAATGGTGGTGGACGAGATCGGTGGGGCTCCTGGTAAGGAGGGATAGAAACAGTCAGGGACCTCAGGAACCCCCAAAGCTGCAGAGACTATGGCAGGACTGAAAATGATCTCGCGCCCGCGAAAGAATGATCGGTAGGTGAACGGGGCCGCGGGATCCTTAATCATGGAAGAGCAAGCTTCACGAACACAGTGGATATTGATTTTCTTGGTCTGGATCAACATGTCGTACCATAATGGCATGTCTCTGATCCGTGCTAGGAACCATGGAGCGGCAAGCCATACAGACTCCAATGGCCGCTCGAGCATCACCTTACGCGTCTGAAAAGAGCGGCTAAACTAAACACGCTCCTCGGGGCTCCGGAACTCGTGGTCAGGTATGGGATCCGGTATAGCAAGATCCAGAGGTTTGGACTTGTGATATCCCGTGATAGGATTCATTGTGGGGCCCTGAAAATAGAAGAAATACAGAATAGAAATCAAAACAAGGAAGAGAAGAAAAGAAACTGAAACTGCTTGTGTTCGACCGATCGAACAATGTTCGATCGCTTGAGAAAGGACAGAGTTCGATCACTCGAGACTTTGTCGATCGATTGAGAAAGGGCTGGGTTCGAGCGATCAAACCCAGCTCGATCGATCGAGCACAGCGAATATGCGGTGACTACTTTCGAGAACAGAAAGAGTCATCACACACACAAAACAAGATATAAACTAAAAGAAAAGGTCTAAATAACCACTGGGGGGCACCCCCATGCACAAATGAAAGAAAAGAACAACGAGGGGTAACGTGGGGCCTCACCTCGAGGTGACGGTTGCCCGCAGTGCCACTAATGATCAGGGGAACCCGGAGCTCCGTGAATCATGAGATATAGATAGGGGAGGCCAAAGCTCGTGGGATGCTCTCTCTATTCTCGAGCGATCGAGCAGGTGTGAGAAACAAAATGAGATTTTATAAAACTTCAGAACGACGCCTCGTTTTAATACCAGTCTCGATCGATCGAGAGAGTTCGATCGATCGAACGTTCAATCGATTGAAGTCTCTTCAAGCGCTTGAATAACTGATAAGGTCGATCGATCGAGATAAGTTCGATCGATCGAACACCCTAATTTTTGTAATAACCCTGAATTAAGAAATTTAGCAACCCCAACAAGCCAACAATGTTCTAGACAAGCAGAATAGTGAAAAACAGTGCATTTGACAGAACATGTAAGCCAAACTCATCCTCAAAATAGAAAATTGCAATTTGATATAAATAAATCCTTTTAATAGCATCCATATTGCAACAATATTGCCCCCAACTGGTATTTAAAACCTTATTCAACTAAAGAAAACCGAAAATAAAACTAAAACCAATAAAATTCTGTCAAGGATTCCACTCCAATTGATAAACGAAAGATGAAATGAATGGAAACAATTGAAATGCGGCACTATCCTTCGAGCATGAAGATGTCCTCTTCCACAATCGCTTCATGATCCGCCAAATTTTCAAAAGTGGAGTCCAAACTTGATGATTCCCTTTCCCAGAACAGTCAAAAAGCAGCAAGGATATCATCGAGCAAGTCTGGCGTCTCTAAAGGATTGAAAGCCCATGCAAGAGGTGATCCGGATGGAGACAAGGATAAAGGTGTGTAATCGCGCAACGGACTGTCCTCTTGCGGCGGAGTGTGTGGGGGCCTTATGTAGGGCCCAAAACCATGAACCAGTTGATGTGGAAGGTAAAGCGGCGGGAATGGTGGATTCATAGTGACAATCCTGACAAAGGAAATAAAAATAAAAGACAAACAAACCGATATTAAGATAACGGAACACAAGAAACAAGGATTAATACGAAAAGAAAAACAAGGAACAGAAACAAAATACAAAGAAAAATGTGATTAAGTTCCAACCTCACTATTGGCATAGACTCCCAAAATGCACTAGCTGGTAAGGGGCATTGGAGCCTGAATAGCAGAAAGCTCAGGCGCACATAGCGGTATGGGACCAACTCGGGAACAAGGAAGTCGTCAACAAAAACAAAAACTGCATTGTGACGTTCTGGGACGACATCTTGGAGGTCATGATCTTCCCATGGCTCCCACATATCATCATTTTCCCATTGTGCCATGAGTGCATCATCCACCATTCTCCCTATGCACAGGTCTTCTTACTCATCCACATCATCGTCATCCCGAAATCCCATATTTTCATATGGATTGATGTCAAGGAGGGCCGGTGGGTATGGAATGTACCCTTGAGCAGCATCAATGAGAGAGTGAGCTTCAGGGTCTTGATGAAGCAAGGGGCAGGGTGTGAGTTCACCCTCAGTCCAGGTGCCACAACGACATTCTAAATCAGTCCATGAACCGATAGAATGAACATCATCACCTCGCATTTATGCACCTGCAATAGAGTGGTTTAAGGTATAACGGATTAGAACAAGATCACAAACACAAAAGAACGAACAAAGACTTAAAAACAAAAGAGAGAAACTAAAATGCAGGGAAAGATAAGGAATACAACAACAATATGGAACTCCCCTTTGGATTTTTAAGTGAAAGAATAGTTGGGCTCATCCAGCTGGATGTGTTCAACTTTAGTTTGGAAGTTCTCCAAGAACGGTTTCAACCTTTGGCCATTAACCTTGAAACAATCATCGTTCTTTGGATTGACAAGCTCAACCGCCCCGTGTGGAAAGACAATTTTTATAACGAACGGGCCTGTCCAACAGGAACGGAGCTTTCCTGGGAAAAGGTGGAGGCGAGAGTCATACAGCAAAACTTTCTGCCCCGGCTCAAATGATTTACAAAAGATCGTACGATCGTGTCATGGCCGTTCCAGAATTTCATAGTTTAATCATGCATGATATGAAATTTTATGAATTATCATTGATATATGATAATTGAGGATAAGTGGTTGACTGTGGTCAACGGTAAGGTGTCCGTAAGGACACGAGAATATGGAAGTTCATATTGCATAATCATGAGTAAATGATATTTATATGATTTAAATGTTATTTGACTTTATCTGGTATTCCTGTGAATAGTAATTATACCTGTGTAGTATAATTCTGGTAAATTTTGATATGATAGTATCATTTTGAGAACTGTGGTGAGAACGTGAGTGATACGTTAATTGAAAAGGTAGGTTGTGTAGAGATTCCACTGAATATAGATTCGGACGTTATTTTCGGACCCAAACGAAACGTAGTCAAAAACTTTTGAAATTTATAATTTTCACTCGTAAAGTTATAAAATGGACGTGTGCGAAGTTTCATGGGTGAATGAGGAGTTTTGAGAAACTTGCGGGGAGGTAAACACAATTTTTGAGAAGTTTTCCTATAAATAGAAGTGGATGAGATTTCATTCTCATCCACAACTTTTATAAATATCTAGAGAGAGGAGAGAGAAGGGAGATTTGGAGCCAACGGGCTTTGCGACGCCGATCGACGACCGTTCGTCTGTCAGATTTTCTCCAGATTTCAGATTTGAACTCGTGGAGGTAAGATCTACGTTTTGATACCACTTAGGCCATGTTTGGCCAAGTTTTGTAAAGATCTTAATTTTAGACTTTTGGGAAAAATAGGTATAAACTTGTAGGAATTTTCTCAAATTCGGAATCCGACGTTTATTTAGCCTCCTAGTCGATCCTTCAAAATTTGGGGGAAATCGCACGAGGTATGAAGTTCTAACTTGTGAAATATAGGGAAATACATGTTTTATATTTTGACGACAAAATTGTGATCCGGGCAAAATCCATGTGTTAATTGTAGGCCCGTTAATTATGCACGCGCTAAATTGTGAAAAGCATGTCTAAATTTACGCGAGCACGTTAAGTTGTCTATGTGGGTCAAAGGAGAGTCTTATACAAATTTATACCGGAGTAAGCTTCTCGATGTTTGAGAATTTAGTAGCGACGGCTACTGTGCATGGTTGATAGACTTCGACTTGCCACGACACTCGTGGGTACAATGGTTGATAGACTTGGACTTGCCATTGGTATCGCGGTTTAAGGCTTGGACTTGCCGCTACCGGATGAATGCGTATTTTTCTCCCTAGAGACAATTGTTTGATTTATGAGATTAAAGCATGATTTGTCATATATTGTACATGTTAGACTTGTACGCTCAGCATATAGCTGAGCAGTGGAGATGTACTCCATTGCAGGTAAAAAGAAGGACAAGAAGAAGTGTGTGGAGTGAGGCCGATGAACGCCGGGGAATCACCTTGTATATGTTTTTTGTTTTAAATCCTAATCTTGTGTAAGGATTTGTATTTTATAATACGTGGTAATAGATCCTTGAATTAGCTTTGTAATATGGTAATTCTGTATTTGAACATCTGTAATTGTGTTTTAATATGTTGAAATCAGTTATGGTTGGGATTGTTGTTGGTATTGAGAAGCATGTGTTAGTATATTTCTTCACTGGGCTGCCAGCAGGGGAGCAGTCGACTGGACCCAGGGTCAGTCGACTGGATCTCGTGTGGTTGAGACACTGTAAGTGAATGATAGAAAAGCAGTCGACTGGACCTCTTCATCAGTCGACTAAACCACTGTTGATTTTGGCTACTGCTTCTAATAGTAGAAAAGCAGTCGACTGGATTCTCTGAGCAGTCGACTGGACCCCTTTGAATAAGTTACATTTTTGTGTTCTGCTTGACCCAGTCGACTGGGCAGTCGACTGGACCTCTGTTGAGAATTTAGGGTTTTAGTTTCTGCCAGGCACAGTCGACTGGACCCTAGTATAGTCGACTGGGCAGTCGACTGAATCTCTATTTTCAAAACTGATTCTTTTGAAAGTGTTTTCCTTTAGCCAAAACTTTTTATAACTCTGATTTCAATGGATTTTACAACCTCGGAGGGTAATGTTCCCTAAGTTTTAAATACCCAGGATTGTTTTAAAGTTCTTTCCGCTGCGTATATTTATATGATTGTTTGGGATGAGCCTTGGTGGCGTGCCACGTGTCCTATTTCCACACGTAGTGGGATGGGTCGTGACATTTATTGGTATCAGAGCTAGAGGTAACAAAACTTTGGGAACGTTCGACGACGAGTGGAGTGTTGAGTGAATTGTCACATGTTTTAAATTTCATTCATACATCTTAGAGATGTTTGATGCATATGGATGTTGTTTTACATACATGACATTGTTATTGTTGTACATGCATAGTGTTTATGCATTGCGAACTACATGATTGTGATCATGAGTGACGAAGAGCGAGAACTATCGCCACACACTCGACGTATGAATGAAATGGCAGAGATGATGGGGAATATGGGGGAAATGATACGGAATATATCAGAGCGATTGCCTCCCACGCCTCACATTGAAGTGGAACCAATAACTGTAGTACACGCACCCGAAAATAGGGGTATGAGATCAATATCTGAACAGTTTGCTCGCAAGAAACCGATGGAATTTCATGGGACACCCGATCCAACGCTCGCAGAACATTGGATAATGGACATGGAACGAATCTTCCGATCTATCCCGATGACCGATAAGGAGAAGATGGAAAATGCAAGTGATGTATTGAAGGGTGAAGCCCAGAACTGGTGGGTAAATGTACTAGATCAAGGGGCACCGATTACTTGGGAAGGGTTCAAGGCGGAATTCAATCGCCGGTTCTTTCCACGAGCCGCCTACAATGCAAAGAAGAGAGAATTTGATAACTTGAAGCAAGGAGACATGACTGTGACGGAGTATACTTCCAAGTATAATGCGTTGTTGAGATTTGGAAAGGGTTCTGTACCAGAGGAGGAAGATAGGGCAAGGAAATTTGAAGAGGGCTTAACGGAAAATATCCGTTTGAGGGTAGAGACTTACGAGCATTCGACCGTGGCAGCAGTACAACAAATGGCACTAGTGGCCGAGAGTGGAATGGAAAGGTCGAGGCAGAATCAGCACGGAAAACGAAGCAATGAGAGTGGGGATAGGAACCAAGGCGGATCTTTCAAGAGGCCGTTTCAAAGAGGCTCTGGTTCTAGTTTCAGTGAATTCAGGAGGACGCCAAGTAACATACCGTTGTGTTCACTTTGTAACCGACCACACTCAGGCCGATGTTTCATGACCAAACCCCAGAACAGGAGCCAAGGCGGGGGTAGTGCAAATTCAACACCCGACATGAGAGGCAAGTGTTATGATTGTGGAGTACTTGGGCACCAAGCCAGGGATTGCCCGAGGAAGTATCCTCAGCAAGGAGCTAGTTCTATGGCTTCCAGTGGGTCGAAGCCTAGACAATCCAATGACGGAGGACAAAGGACGGAACAACGTCAAGGAAGAGCATATCAGATGAACCTAGGAGATATGACTACTTCCGAGATAGTAGTCTCAGGTATGGTGCTTGTATGTTCGCACTTAGCACGCATACTTGTTGACTCGGGATCTACGCATTCATTTGTATCACATGCTTTTGTTGAACATTTGAATGTTAAATCGGCACCGTTAGGATATGAATTGTCTATTGCTGTGCCACTTAGTAAATCGATAGTGACGTCTACTATATATAAGAACTGTGAGATCAAATTAGGTGAGAAGTTGATGACCGTAGACCTTATACCGATTGTGGTGAACCATTTCGATGTAATACTGGGAATGGATTGGTTAGCCCTTAACCAAGCTACGATAGATTGTGAACGGAAAGAAGTTAATTTTCGATCACCAGTACATGGGAGCTTTTGTTTCCAAGGGAGTGGGGTTATATTGCCGCTGTATTTGATTTCAGCTATCCGAGCGGGAAAGTTATTGAAAAAGGGATGTCATGGATTTCTTTGTTCAGTGACTGATGTCTCGGCGACTGACTTAAAAGTAGAAGACATTCCGATAGTGCGAGAATATTCAGATGTATTTCCTGATGAACTACTAGATGTTCTTATTGAGAGAGAGGTCGAGTTCACTATTGAGATTATACCAGACTCAAGGCCGGTATCCAAAGCACCGTATAGAATAGCACCAGTAGAATTGAAGGAACTGAAAGTTCAACTACAAGAGTTACTTGACAAGGGTTTCATTCGACCAAGTGTATCCCCGTGGGGAGCTCCAGTATTGTTTGTTAAGAAGAAAGATGGCTCAATGCGTATGTGTGTGGATTACCGGGAACTGAACAAGTTGACGATTAAGAACAAGTACCCGTTACCCAGAATTGATGACTTATTTGATCAACTTCGTGGGGCACAAGTATTCTCCAAGATAGACCTAAGATCGGGTTACCATCAGTTGAAAGTGAAGGCCGAAGATGTTGAGAAAACAGCTTTCAGAACGCGTTATGGACACTACGAGTTCTTAGTTATGCCATTTGGAGTTACGAATGCACCAGCCGCGTTCATGGATCTTATGAATCGAGTATTCAAGGATTATTTGGATGACTTTGTGATTGTATTCATTGACGATATCCTTATCTATTCACCTAGTGAGATAGAACACGAGAAGCACTTGAGGTTGATACTTCAGAGATTACGAGAGAAACAATTATTTGGTAAATTCAAGAAATGTGAATTTTGGTTGTCTAGTATTACTTTTCTTGGTCACGTGATTGACAAGAATGGAGTATCAGTTAATCCTCACAAAGTAGAAGCTGTATCAAATTGGCAAAGACCGACTTCCGTATCTGAAATTCGAAGTTTCTTGGGATTAGCGGGATACTACCGCCGTTTTATTGAACATTTCTCGAAGATTTCATTGCCTATGACAAGGTTGATGAGAAAGGGAGTTACATTTGAATGGAGTCAGGAATGTGAAGACAGTTTCCAAGAATTGAAGTCACGACTAACGAGAGCACCTATTCTGACAATACCATCCGGAACCGAGGGGTTTGTGATCTATAGTGATGCTTCACACAAAGGGTTGGGATGCGTGTTGATGCAAGGGGGTAAAGTGATTGCTTATGCTTCTAGACAGTTGAAGACACATGAGATTAATTATCCGATTCATGATCTTGAATTAGCTACAGTAATTCATGCTTTGAAGATTTGGAGACATTACTTGTACGGAGAAAAGTGTGAGATATTCACGGACCACAAGAGTTTGAAATATATTTTCACCCAACGGGACTTGAATATGAGACAGCGAAGATGGTTGGAGTTGATGAAGGATTATGATCTTTCGATTGAGTACCATCCGGGGAAGGCGAATGTAGTAGCCGATGCATTAAGCCGTAAGACGCCGAGGAACTTAGCCGGCGAGCTAACGCAACAAAAGGAATTAGTAAAGGAAATGGAACGTTTGGACTTGGATGTGATACCAAAGGTTAGTGGTGGCTTAATGATGGCAATCATGGCACACCCAAATATTATTGATGAGATTCAGAAAGAACAATTCAACGATGTCTATTTGTGCAAAATGAGGGATGAGATACCTTTGGGGAAGCGACCTGGTTTTGTGTTGGAACGAGGAAAGTTGAAACTGGGAAATCGATTATGTGTACCAAATGTGAAAGACTTAAAAGAGAGAATTCTAGAAGAAGCTCATAGTACGAGATATTCAGTGCACCCGGGAAGTAATAAGACGTACAGAAACCTGAGAGAAAACTTCTGGTGGAAGGGTATGAAGCGTGAAGTCGCTAAGTTTGTATCTGAATGTTCAGCATGTCAACAGGTTAAAGCTGAGAGACAAGTACCCGCGGGGTTACTACAACCTTTACCTGTGTCAGAATGGAAGTGGGATGAGATTACGATGGATTTTGTTTCAGGATTTCCACGATCATGCAATAAGAATGATAAGATTTGGGTTATAGTTGACCGATTAACCAAGTCAACTCATTTTCTACCGATCAAGATGACTAAGCCGTCCAAGTTAGCGGAATTGTATGTGAAAGAGATTGTAAGGCTACATGGAGTCCAAGTTTTACGTAAAGATTTTGGGGAAGTTTGTAAGAAGCTATGGGTACAAAATTGAGTTTCAGTACTGCATTTCATCCTCAGACCGATGGACAGTCAGAGGGTATGATTCAGACCTTAGAAGATATGTTGAGATTGGGTGTATTAGACTTTGGGAGTGATTGGGAGCACCACTTGCCGTTAATTGAATTTGCTTATAACAACGGATTTCAATCAAGTATTGGTATGGCACCATATGAAGCTCTGTATGGCCGTAAGTGTCGATCACCGGTTTGTTGGACCGAGGTTGGAGAAAGGAAGTTGTTAGGACATGAGTTAATACAGGTGACTACTGAGAAGGTGAAATTGATCCAAGAGCGACTCAAGGTAGCTCAGAGCCGATATAAGAGTTATGCGGACTCTAAACGACGACTGATGAATTTTGAAGTGGGAGATTTCGTATATTTGCGGGTATCGCCATCAAAAGGCATTGTGCGATTTGGAAAGAAGGGAAAGCTCAATCCGAGATTCATAGGACCTTTTGAGATCCTAGAGAGAGTAGGTCCAGTGGCTTATCGATTGGCCTTGTCATCAGAGTTGGCACATGTGCATAACATATTTCACGTGTCGATGTTGAGACGATGTATGACAGATGCGAATAAGATCATTGTACCTGAACCATTGCAAATTCAGGGGGACTTGACTTATGTGGAACAACCAGTGGAGATTCTAGATCGCAAAGAACAAGTTTTGAGAACCAAGACTATTCCAATGGTGAAAGTGCTATGGCGTAGTCATACGGTGGAAGAGGCTACATGGGAAAGTGAGGAAGACATGAGGAATGAGTATCCATACTTATTCGACGCATGAGGTAAAGTTTGGGGACAAACTTCCTTTTTGGAGGGGAGAGTTGTCATGGCCGTTCCAGAATTTTATAGTTTAATCATGCATGATATGAAATTTTATGAATTATCATTGATATATGATAATTGAGGATAAGTGGTTGACTGTGGTCAACGGTAAGGTGTCAGTAAGGACACGAGAATATGGAAGTTCATATTGCATAATCATGAGTAAATGACATTTATATGATTTAAATGTTATTTGACTTTATCTGGTATTCCTGTGAATAGTAATTATACCTGTGTAGTATAATTCTGGTAAATTTTGATATGATAGTATCATTTTGAGAACTGTGGTGAGAACATGAGTGATACGTTAATTGAAAAGGTAGGTTGTGTAGAGATTCCACAGAATATAGATTCGAACGTTATTTTCGGACCCAAACGAAACCTAGTCGAAAACTTTTGAAATTTATAGTTTTCACTCGTAAAGTTATAAAATGGACGTGTGCGAAGTTTTATGGGTGAATGAGGAGTTTTGAGAAACTTGCGGGGAGGTAAACACAATTTCTGAGAAGTTTGCCTATAAATAGAAGTGGATGAGATTTCATTCTCATCCACAACTTTTATAAATATCTAGAGAGAGGAGAGAGAAGGGAGATTTGGAGCCAACGGGCTTTGCGACGCCGATCGACGACCGTTCGTCTGTCAGATTTTCTCCAGATTTCAGATTTGAACTCGTGGAGGTAAGATCTACGTTTTGATACAACTTAGGCCGTGTTTGGCCAAGTTTTGTAAAGATCTTAATTTTAGACTTTTGGGAAAAACAGGTATAAACTTGTAGGAATTTTCTCAAATTCGGAATCCGACGTTTATTTAGCCTCCTAGTCGATCCTTCAAAGTTTGGGGGAAATCGCACGAGGTATGAAGTTCTAACTTGTGAAATATAGGGAAATACATGTTTTATATTTCGACGACGAAATTGTGATCCGGGCGAAATCCATGTGTTAATTGTAGGCCCGTTAATTATGCACGCGCTAAATTGTGAAAAGCATGTCTAAATTTACGCGAGCACGTTAAGTTGTCTATGTGGGTCAAAGGGGAGTCTTATACAAATTTATGCCGGAGTAAGCTTCTCGATGTTTGAGAATTTAGTAGCGACGGCTACTATGCATGGTTGATAGACTTGGACTTGCCACGACACTTGTGGGTACAATGGTTGATAGAGTTGGACTTGCCATTGGTATTGAGGTTTAAGGCTTGGACTTGCCGCTACCGGATGAATGCGTATTTTTCTCCCTAGAGACAATTGTTTGATTTATGAGATTAAAGCATGATTTGTCATATATTGTACATGTTAGACTTTTACGCTCAGCATATAGCTGAGCAGTGGAGATGTACTCCATTGCAGGTAAAAAGAAGGACAAGAAGAAGTGTGTGGAGTGAGGACGATGAACGCCGGGGAATCACCTTGTATATGTTTTTGTTTTAAATCCTAATCTTGTGTAAGGATTTGTATTTTATAATACGTGGTAATAGATCCTTGAATTAGCTTTGTAATATGGTAATTCTGTATTTGAACGTCTGTAATTGTGTTTTAATATGTTGAAATCAGTTATGGTTGGGATTGTTGTTGGTATTGAGAAGCATGTGTTAGTATATTTCTTCACTGGGCTGCCAGCAGGGGAGCAGTCGACTTGACCCAGGGTCAGTCGACTGGATCTCGTGTGGTTGAGACACTGTAAGTGAATGATAGAAAAGCAGTCGACTGGACCTCTTCATCAGTCGACTGAACCACTGTTGATTTTGGCTACTGTTTCTAATAGTAGAAAAGCAGTTGACTGGATTCTCTGAGCAGTCGACTAGACCTCTTTGAATAAGTTACATTTTTGTGTTCTGCTTGACCCAGTCGACTGGGCAGTCGACTGGACCTCTGTTGAGGATTTAGGGTTTTAGTTTCTGCCAGGCACAGTCGACTGGACCCTAGTACAGTCGACTGGGCAGTCGACTGAACCTCTGTTTTCAAAACTGATTCTTTTGAAAGTGTTTTCCTTTAGCCAAAACTTTTTATAACTCTGATTTCAATGGATTTTACAACCTCGGAGGGTAATGTTCCCTAAGTTTTAAATACCCAGGATTGTTTTAAAGTTCTTTCCGCTGCGTATATTTATATGATTGTTTGGGATGAGCCTTGGTGGCGTGCCACGTGTCCTATTTCCACGCGTAGTGGGATGGGTCGTGACAGATCGTGGCGAGCCTTCAACCTTTCCTTATGCAACCTTGCAGAGTCATACGCATCTCGTCGTATTTCTTCTAGTTCTGCAAGTTGGAGCTTGCGTAACTGTCCTTCCTCTTGAATATCAAAGTTCAATGAGCGTGTCGCCCAGTAAGCTTTATGTTCAATTTCAACAGGGAGGTGACAAGCTTTCCCGTAAACCAGTCTATACAGGGACATACCTAGATTCGTCTTGTAAGCAGTACGGTATGCCCATAAAGCGTCGGTCAGCTTGAATGCCCAGTCTTTTCGGTTGGAGCTAACCGTCTTTTCGAGAATATGCTTGATTTCTCGGTTAGCTAATTCCGCTTGCCCATTCGACTGTGGATGATAGGCAAGAGCGATTTTATGGTGGACTCCGTATTTTTTGAGAAGTGACTCCAAAGGCCTATTGCAGAAATGCTTACCTTGGTCACTTAGTAAAGCTTTCGGAGTTCGAAAACGAGATAAGATATGTTCTCTTAGAAAGTAAAGACCGTTCTGTGGTCATTGTGTCTCGTTGGTATCGCTTCAACCCATTTTGACACATACTCTACAGCAAGGAGTATGTATTCACAGTTATTTGACTTGGGAAATGGGCCCATAAAATCTATGCCCCAACAATCGAATATCTCAATTGTGATGATAGGGGTTAAAGGTATAGAATTCCTTTTAGAAATAGTTCCAAGCTTTTGACAGCGTTGGCATGTCTTGCAAAAGGAATATGCATCTTTGAAAATTGTGGGCCAGTAAAAACCGCTTTGTAGAACTTTTTGTGCGGTCTTCTGTGATGCGAAGTGGCCACCGCATGCCTCAGAATGGCATGATGCTAAAATTACGGTTATATCCTCATTGGGGACGCAGCGCCTGATGACCTGATCAGCACAGTACTTGAAAAGATATGGGTCATCGAAGAAGAAATGACGCGCGAACGAGAGGAACCGTTTTCTGTCTTGGTTTGACCAATGATTCGGGGTTTCTCCCGTGACAAGGTAGTTCACGATATCAGCATACCAAGGCAGAACCCTTACTGCCAGTAGCTGTTCGTCCGGGAACTCATCCTTAATGGATTGGGATTCAAAATTATCGACAAAAGTCAATCGTGACAAATGGTCCGCAACCACATTCTCTACTCCTTTCTTATCTTTGATTGTTAGATCAAACTCTTGGAGTAAGAGTATCCAGCGAATTAGCCGTTGTTTAGCGTCTTTCTTAGACAGCAGATACTTGAAGGCCGAGTGATCTGTAAAATAGACAATTGGTGACCCTATCAGATAAGACCTAAACTTATCCAAGGCGAATACTACAGCCAGTAGCTCCTTTTCAGTAGTTGTATAATTCATTTGAGCTTCATTCAAAGTTCGGCTGGCATAGTATATCACATATGGCTTCTTGTCCTTTCTCTGGCCTAGGATCGCGCCGATGGCGTAATCACTAGCATCGCACATTAATTCGAAAGGCAAACTCCAGTATGGTGCCTGTATTATAGGTGCAGTGGTGAGGAGCTCTTTTAGATCCTCGAAGGACTTTTGGCAACTCTCTGACCACTCGAATGGTGCATCTTTGACAAGAAGTTGACAAAGAGGTCGAGAGATTGCACTGAAATTCTGGATAAACCGACGATAGAATCCCGCATGCCCCAAGAACGAACGGATGTCTCTCACTGTACGGGGGACAGGTAGATTTGAGATTATGTCGATTTTTGCCTTATCTACTTGGATTCCTTCATCGGAGATTATATGGCCGAGGACTATTCCCTTGGTCACCATAAAGTGACATTTTTCCCAATTCAAAACTAGGTGTTTATCCTCGCATCGCATTAATACCTACTCGAGATTGTTGAGGCAATCTTCAAAGCTATGGCCAAACACTGAAAAATCATCCATGAAGACTTCAAGGATGTGTTCGACCATGTCACTGAATATGCTTAGCATGCACCGCTGAAAGGTAGTCGGTGCATTACATAAGCCAAACGGCATTCGACGGTAGGCAAATGTACCAAATGGACATGTGAATGTGGTTTTCTCCTGATCTTCAGGAGCAATTTCAATTTGATTATATCCACTATATCTATCCAAAAAGCAGTAATACTTGTGACCTGCCACACGTTCTAGCATTTGATCCATGAATGACAAAGGAAAATGGTCTTTTCGGGTCACAGTATTCAACTTTCTGTAGTCAATACACATCCTCCATCCAGTGGGGACACGTGTTGGTACCAATTCACCATCTTTATTTGGGATGACCGTTATGCCTGCTTTCTTTGGAACCACTTGGGTTGGACTAACCCAAGGGCTATCAGATATCGGATAAATCATCCCAACATCAAGTAGTTTGAGCACTTCCTTTTTAACTACTTCTTGTATGTTGGGATTCAGACGCCTTTGCATTTGCCTTGAGGGTCTAGCGTCTTCCTCCAGATATATCTTATGAGTGCATATGGATGGGCTGATGCCTTTGAGGTCAGTAATCGTCCATCCCATAGCATCCTTATGCTTGGTCAGCATTTGCACTAACTTACCTTCCTGTTCACGAGTTAAAGCAGATGAAATGATCACAGGGTAAGTTTTTCCAGTCCCTAGGAATGCATATTTTAGCTCTTTGGGTAGCTCCTTTAATTCTAACTCCGGAAACTGAAAACTAGAAGGCATTGCTAACTTAGTTTTAGGAGGCAATTGTTCATATGGCATTACCCACATGCATTCTGCTCTATCCTCCTCTATCGTATCCATCATAAGACACGTCTGGTTCAGGTCAGCATCCAATGGAGTTGACTCTACAGGCTGATAGATATCGCCAAATTGAGTCATCACAACTTCCAAAGGATCTTTGTAGTCGACCAAGTCAACTTCATCTTCAATGACTGTGTCAATGTAATGAATTTCCTCCTCATCATCGTATTGTTCAGGTCGGGGATTAGAAAAAATTTTGACATTCAATGTCATGTTCTTGAATACGATAGTCATGATATAACTTCTAATCTTGATCGTGGCATCAATAGTGTTGAGGAATGGACGTCCAAAGATAACCGGGATGTGTGCACCAGGATTAGTCACAGGTTCTGTGTCCAATATCACGAAATCAACCGGAAATACAAAAGAGTCTATTTGAATAAGGACGTCCTCTAACACCCCTCTAGGGTACTTCAAAGATCTGTCTGCCAATTGCAAAGCGACTCGGGTGTGTTTGAGTTCACCCAACCCTAGCTGTTTATAGACTGAATATGGCAGTAGGTTCACGCTTGCTCCTAGATCGAGGAGTGCGTTATCTATCCTTTGATTCCCAATTCTACATGAGACAGTAGGTGTACCGGGGTCTTTGAGTTTTGGAGGCAACTCATTTTGAATGATCGCACTTGCTTGGCACGCGACATAAGCATGCTTCTTCACGCTTTGCCTCCTCTTGACCGTGCATAGATCTTTGAGATACTTAGCATAGGCCGGCACTTGCTTGATAGCATCTAGGAGTGGAAGGTTTATTTTGACTTGTTTAAACAATTCCAGAAACTCCTGATTCTTCGTCTCATTCTTGGGTTTCTTCAACCGTTGAGGATAAGGTGCAGGAAAAGGGCATTTTGGTTGTTCATCCTCAACAGACTCCTTTCCAGGCCTTCGCTCAACTTCTTCCTCTACTCTAGGAGCTTCAATGTTTGCCTTTATTGCCTCGTCATTAGTAGACGGCTCCTCCTCTTGAGTAGATGGTTGTTCAAGCTCATCATCCACCACTTCCTCCTCTTTGTACACTTCGGGTGTAGACAGAGGCATGCTTTTTTCTATGATTCTTCCACTTCTCAGTGTAGTCACAGCTTTAGCATGTTCTTGATTGTTAGGACCATTGTTATGTCCCTTGGGGTTCGGAAGTGGTTGGGCAGGGAATGTTCCTCCTGAACCCTCTTGCAGTGCATCTATACTTTCTAACGTGGCAGACATTCTACTCATCATCTGTAGTGCATTGGAGGGTTGAGCTTGGTTGTAGTTATTGGTTCTGTTTTGATTATATTGATGGGACGGCCTATTGTTTTGCCCTTGATATTGATTGTTTTTGTAGGGATGCTGTTGATATTGATTTTGGGTCCCTGCATTATTTCTCCAATCAAAACCGGGGTGATTCCATCTATTGTTACTTTGAAAGTTATTGTTGGAATTCCCCGCCCCTTGAAAACCGTGCATGGCATTCATCTCCATAGGGGCTTGCTCTTGAAAATACGGCACATTGGGACAGTATTGAGTTGTATGTCCCAACATGTTGCATGTGCCGCATGGTTCTTCAGGCATCACCTGCCTAGAGCTCTCTCATCGCATCCCTAGTTCTTCTACCTTCTTCGCCAGTTCTTCGTACTTGTTCATCAGATGATCTTCACTTTTCAATTAGTACAAACTCTTATTTTCCACACTCGATATTTGAGTTCGAGGTGTATCTTCAGAGTTAGACCATTCATGAGCATGTTCAGCTAACCACTCGAAATGAGCTTCAGCCTCTTCGGTGTTCTTTCGAAGGAATGGTCCAGAGCTCATAGTTTCGACCAACTTTTTTGTTTCACCATTCAGTCCTTCATAGAAGTGACTGATGGTACGCCATTTCTCATATCCGTGGTAGGGACATGATAGAAGCAAATCTTTGAAACGCTCCCAAGTTTGGGTGAAAGTTTCATTGCTCCTCTGCTTGTATGAACTTATTTGGCGTTTTAGCTCTGTGATCATGCGAGGTGGAAAGAATTTCTTCAAAAATGCAGTGTTCATCGCATGCCATGTGAAGATGGAATTTGGTTTCAGGGTGAGTAACCACGCCTTTGCTTTATCCTTCAAGGTGAAGGGAAATAACATTAAGCGTGTCACATCTACAGGACAAGTTTGGGAGAATGTTTTACAAACATCCTCGAAATCCTTAACGTGTAGATATGCCTTCTCGCTTTCCATCCCATGAAATGTTGGAAGGAGTTGAATCATCCCATTGCGAAATTGAAATTTGCCAGCATGTGGGGGAATGAGAATGCAAGAAGGAGTAGGTGCGTGTTCTGGTTGCATGAGATCGCACAACGGCCGCAGTGAATCATCCACTGGTACCACAACATTTTCACCATGTTCACTCTGATCGTCATCCATTGATTCAGTTGGAGTGGTGACAGGGTTACTAGAACTGGAAGAATTAGATGAATATAGAGGATTTCCGAAAATTCCGTGGACGGAACTATCGGACATAAATGAGAAAACCTAAGAAGATTGAAAACCTAGAGAACTCAAAGAAAAAGAAAAACAGAAATAGATCAGGAAAGATTGAGGTAATCTAAGCAATTGATCGTCGCCTTCCCCGGCAACGACGCCAAAAACTTGACACGAATATTTTTCTGTGTGCGCTTGTATGCTATACCCAAGTGTAGGTAGACGTGCAAGTAGTAACTAGTAAGACCAGGTCGATCCAACAGGGAAGGATAAGAATTAAATTACTTAGATTAGACTCTAAAAGAAAAGAAAAATTCAATATTTTAATGAAAAAGTAGAACACAAAGTTCTACAATTAACAACTACTAAACTTAAAAACAACTAAATTAAATTAGCTATTGATTAACTATTTAACTAAAGGAGATTTGAAAACGGTTTTTCTTGATAAAAGAAAGTGTTGGGATCACGCAAATCCACTATGACTCGGCCATCTACCATGCAAATGCAATTAAGCTCAACGGAGGGCAACTTCTACACTATCCCATACTTCTCTAAGGATATAGAATCAATAGTCCTTTCATGACCGGGACTATATCATCACAATTAAGTTCGAAATACACAAAGGTGGTTTAATTCAATAGTGAAGACTCGCACCTTCAATGGTGTTAGCATTGAGGGTGGTTTGCAAAATATATTGAAAGAAAATGCCTTAAGGCTTAACGTTTAAAGACTGTTTTGACAAACTGAGCATTTGGGGACAGTTTGATAACGAATCAGTAAAGCAGAAAGTCTTGGAATACTGTATTGAATGTCCTCAAGAATCAGAGGTCTCGATCGATCGACGCGCTTTCGATCGATCGAACTTCTTCATCTCTCGATCGATCGAACAACATTCGATCGATCGACTATGTCTCTGGCCCGATCGATCGAACTACATTCGATCGATCGAACACAGGAATAATAATACTACATGGCAGAGGCCTGAAATCACGGTTTCATCGCGATTTCCCAACCCCGGACTACTCAGACATGATCTGGGAAGTCTCAGATTTATTTTTAACGTAAAGGTCCATTGAAGTTATGTTTGTTTGCAAGTTTTTCATGAAAACTATGAAAATCAATGATTTTAACTCATCTAGCATGTAATACTATGATATGGAAGATTATACTATGAATAAATAAGTGCAGAATGTAAACAAAATAAAACGAAGTAACCTGGAGAAAAGCAACTACTATTAAACCTTACGAAATCCAAGCTACAATGAAATCCTTGATAAAAAAACCTATAAAATAAGATAAAACTCTCTACTCTCTATGGAAAACTGATAAAACAAAGTATGTGCGTCCCCTTGGGACGTAAACAAAACGATTATATATAGCCTAAACCTAATGCTAGGGTTAAAAACCCGTTTCCGCTGCATGCGCGTATAATCTGATAAAAGGCACATTCGATCGATCGAGGAACTCTCGATCGATCGAACTTCCAGAAACGGCGATCGCTTGAATTCCACTCGATCGATCGAAACATCGATCGCTCGAACCGTGTTCGATCGCTCGAACCCTGTATTTCAGCTTTGAGTTGTCTTCATCTAGACTAAGCACTTCCTTTTATCAACAATCTTCAATCTTGTGCACACAAGTAGTAATCTGCACAAATAATCACTAAAACAATACCACTTATCATAGTTTAATCAATTTGTGCAAAAACTGATATTGTAATTCAAATTGCAGATAAACAGGGGAATTGTAGACTTTTCTAGTGTATTTTCCTCTTTTAGCGCAGTTGTATTTTACAAATACCCCCTCTTGTCAGTCATCGGTCAAATAATCGACCGAATCGAAAAAAGAAAAGGGCTCCGAGGAAGTCAGGGGTGCACCATAGGGACCATCTATGAGTGACGGGTCCTCACCAAATAAGCTATCATCATCATCTGAAGAATCAAAACAAACAGGAATAGGGACACAAGGACGACGACAATACCATGAACAGGGGTCACAATTGGGACAACCGATTGGACTATAGGGTTTAGCTGTAGGTACACAAGGTCTAGGTAAGATGTCATTGGCACATATACTATGATCAGAGTGAAGACTTGGCTCACTAGAATTCCTATCCGATGAAGATGGTGGAGAGATAGGGTGGTCCATAACACTGGGTTGGAAAAATGAATAGCGGAATGAGGCAAAGCTGTATGGATCTTTGAAGTTCTAAACCTAAAAACAAAATTAAACACAAATTGATCTCGTCAAAATCAAGATAAAAAGTATGCTTTACTTATTAAGATTTGTAGTGTGGAAGTAAAGGTCAAAACCCACAGAGATTGTTCATTTTTATTCTTTACCTTATAAAACCTAGATCTATTTAGTTACAGAAAAACGGAGTTTTGATTGATTTTTAATTGAATTATTATGGTGAACTAAATTATGTAACTATAGAGATACTAAAATTAAAACTAAGTAAATGAGTGCAATATTTAAAGTTATTTTAATATGTATAAATGGGATCTAGAGTTGCAATTCCACCACCAACCATGCGTCGGGGGTCTATACTTCCTACTTTAAGATCTATGATTGGATAGTTAAGATCTAACGTAGATACAAGCCTAGTAGTATCAACAAGAGGATATTAATAGTTCAATCTAAGCATAACTCATCTTCGGTCGGCATGAATTGTCTACCTATAACAAGGGTATAGCATAACTCATCTTTCCTAAGCATGAATCATAAAAGATATAAACATCGCAATCAAGTAAGCACTAATGTATGGAAATACTCATATCAATCACAGAAATCAAGGAATATCAAGTTCAATAAATGCAATGGAGAATCTAAGACAACAGTAAACCCAAAATATTATTGATCATTAACATTGAAATCGATTATATATTCACAATCCTCAAACATACAACCAACTATCCAAATACATAAATCCTCAAGAAGTAAAGCAAAGAATTCCCCTTTACATGGCAAAGGTTGAATTGAAACCCTAGACAAGCTGTTTTGTTGTACATAGTCGATGAAAACATGAAGATGGAGATGATTGTCACCATTAGAGACCTTTAAGCTAGATCTTCTCTTCTCCTGCTTTTTTCTCCCAAGATACCTCCAAAAGTTGTATAATATGATGTGTAACCTTAAAATTGAATTAGAATGAAGTATATATAGTTGTAGAGGGATTAAGAAAGCTTTCATAAGCCTACTCTGATTAAAATGGCTGTATTTCATTTTCTGGATGCATTTAGGCAATTTCAATCATGTAGGAGTCTTCAGGACGTCAAAATATGCAACTTCACTTTTCCTATAGGTCGCGCGAGTGGGCTGCATGAGCGGGATGCTGGTAAGTCACACGAGCAGGCCGCGTGCACGTGGTGGGTTTTTCTACTCTATTTTACACCCTTAAAAGCCTGGAACTCTTGCTTTCTTCTAAAACCTGAAAAAATTTGAAAATGAAGTAAAAGTACAATAAAATAGGCTACTAAGTACTAACAAATGTGAATTAAGGCGTGTAAATAGGAACTTAACTCTCGATCATTTATCATAGTGGGATCTCTAATTGAAGAAACTTGTTCGATCAAAATAGGAACATAGTATATGAGTCTATAGTTCAATTAACATGTAATTGTTAGTCATCATGCAATAATTGTTTATGAATCTCTTATACCACTTCTAGAATTGAGGAGACCATTGATCAACGTTTATCATAGTGGGGTCTCTAATTGTAGAAACATGTCACGATCAAAATATTAACATAGTATATGAGTCTATATGTTTAATTGACATATAAGTGTTATTGATCACACAATACGTTTTTATGTAACTCTTCTACAATACCTAGAATTGAGGAGACCATTGATCAACTGTTATCATCACCTAAAAATACGAGGTCAACCTTATTATCTTCCATCAAGGCACCTTCACATGCCGGAATAAAGAAGATCATGGATTATAATTATTTTAAGTCTTTATTATTGGTAATTATGTACTTAATATAATGTTTTGATGATAAAGGAGGTAAAAGACAAGTTGGGGTTCATGCATAAATAAAAGTTACAATATTCTATGACCAAAGTACAATTTTATGTGACCAAGTTACAATTGTTTTCTATATATTACATCATTTGTGGTGCAGTTACAATATTTTGTCACTAAGGTTATAAAAAGTTTGAATTTCACATGTAGTCACTCAGATTGTAACATTGATGACAAAGGATTATAACCATTTGACAAAATATTACAACTTCAAAGAAATCAAATTGTCACCTAGTCCTTTTGGATTGTAACTCTATGACAAAATATTGTAACACATTCAAATGTTGGATGTAAAAGTGGTAGTAATACATATACATTTATTTGATATGTAATTGTTAGTAATCATGCAATAAGTGTTTATAAAGCTCGTTTACAATACCTAGAATTGAGGAGACCATTGTTCAATTGTTATTATAGTTCTTCCATACTTGGAGAAACTTGTCTAATCTAATTAGTAATACGATACTGATTTGAGAGTGTCGAACCTTAGAAACTTTAGCCAAGTTTGACCTTTAGGCAGTAGAATCAAGAGTAGGACAACCCTTTGGATGTCTTGTCATACAACCAACTCTCATTGGCCGTATTTTGGAAGCTTAACAACTAGATGAAGAATTGAATAGATGGTTCGCTAAGTTGTCAGCAAAAGAACCGGGAAAATGGAGTATTAGTTCAACGAAGACTTAAGATGCCAGGGTAGACCTTGTGTTTGTTTGCAAGCTAGTGAAGGCAGAACATTAAAAACCCCCTAAACTTTTACAACCGCTACTAATTCCCCAATGAAAGTAGGAACACATGACTATGGATTTCGTGGCAAGTTTGCCGAGGTCTCAGCAAAATCACAACGCTATTTGGGTAATAGTAGATTGACTCACCAAGACAGCATATTTCGTCGCCTATAGTATGACGTATCTAATAGAACAATGAGGCAGATATATCTTCAGCAAGTTGTGCGACTACACGACACACATGTCTCAATCATTTTAGATTGAGATTCGCGTTTCATTGCAATGTTTTGAAAAAGTCTTTAGACAACAATGGGAACTTCACTGAACTTGAGTTCAACCTTTCATCCGCAAACTGACGGCCAGACAGAACAAGTTAACTAAGTGATGAAGGATAGGCTTCGAGCTTGCATCATCTATTATGAGAAATCTTGGGCAATACATCTATTACTGATATAGTTTGCCAAAAACAATACCTATCACACAAGCATAGGGATGGCACCATTTGAAGTCTTGTATGGAAGACCCTGCCGATCACTGTTATGTTGGGACGAAGGCAGAGATACACAACTTTTCAGGCCAGAATGGAATGGGAAACCAATGAGAAGATTTAAGTTGTGAAAAAAAAAAGATGAAGACATCACAGATTAGACATAAGAGCTATGATGATAAGCGTTGTAAAGACTTGGAGTTCATAATTAGAGATCACATGCTACTCAAAGTTTCAACAATTCGAGGTATCGTTAGATTTTGTCAAAAGAGATGAAAGCTATCGCCGCGATTCGTTGGACCATTCGAGAGCATGTTGGTAAAGTTTCTTACAAACTTATATTGCCACCTAAGATGTCAGAAGTGTACAACGTTTTCCACATCAGTATGTTGAGGCAGTGTGCCCACCAGTACAAATCTTGGATCGAGGAGTGAAGAAGCTCAGGAACAAGGAGATACGATTAGTGAATATTCAATGGAGGCATCACGATGAAGGTGAAGCTTCATGGGAGGTAGAGTCAGAGATGCAGGAGAAGTTTTCGTTTTTGTTTTAACTTTACTTGCTTTAGATTTCGGGAACGAAATCTTTTGATAAGTGGTGGATGATGTAATACTCTATATTTCTGGATGTATATCATTGAAATGAGATTCAGCATATTTGCCTTAATTGTTCTTGTAAAGTCTTTCCTAATCAATTGGACTTTATTCAATCGATTACCTTAGGATCTTTCCCAATCGATTGAACCAATATCAATCGAATGAACTTTGACCACCTTAGTCCAATTGAACTTTGAACACTGTAGTCCAATCCATTGAACCCTTATCAATCGATCGGTAGTTGACCAACTATGACTAATCGATTGGATTTCGACCCATCTGAATCGATTAAATGGGGTCTAAACTTGGCTCCAAGTTTTTATGGGGAGATGACACATGCCCCTCTCCCTCTCTATATATACATGATATTTCGTGTGTGTGAGTATGTGTGTTGTTTGACAAAAATAGAGAGACAAAAGGATATTTTATGATATATATACTCTCATAAACATATATATATCTACATATGTACACATACACTACACATATATACACACTTCCAAGAGACAAAAGACTTAGAAGAAGAAGAAAGGAAAGAAAAATATAAAGAGAAGAAAATGAGAAAAGGAGACAGAGAAAGAGAAGAGGAGAGAGAAAGAGACTCCATTGGAGAAGAAGCTCCAAAAGCTCACCCAAACACTCCCTTAGCACTTTGGTGAGTGCCAAGCTCACTCTAGCTTAGGTGTAATGTTTTTAGAAGTTTTAAGGAAGGAAAAACAAACACAAATGGATTTCTTGAAATTTAGGGCACCTCTGCCCTGTTCTGGGAAGAAGATGCTTACCCAATCGATTGAACTTTTCCCAATTGATTGAAAAAGTATTCAATCGATTGGAAGGGACCCAATTGATTGAAAGAGATTTCAATCGATTGAACAAGGTCTTTTACCCAATCGATTAGCACTTACAGAACACTGATATTTTATGTTGTTTATGTTATGAACCGATTAACTATTTAAATGCTGATCCATGCTTTCCATATGTGATAAAGAAAATGTAACACTGAAATGAGATAATGATAAGAGTAACAAATTTAGGTTTGTAATGTTTATTAAGTATCAATCCTAACTCAGTTGGTTATGTGCTCATTTTAATCAGATTATTCAGGCCATATGGGGAAGTCATTCATCAACACTAGTGTAACGATAACTAGGTTTGATAAGTTCTGAGATTCTTGCAGGAACGAGCATTGGTCAATCACATATCTTTAAAAGTGGTGGACTGTGCATAAGTCCTTAACCATGGTGGATCTAACCAATTAGCCATAAGATAAGGTAGAGATCCAATCATATGTCCTTAAGAGTGGTGGACTACTCATATGTGACACGACTTAGATTGTGTGTGCTCTTACGAGTATGTCAAAGTGTAGACGGTCGCGTCGAGTAAAATTGGTAAGACCGGGTCGTATCCCAATGAACAAAGTTAGGGATAGAATGTTCTAGATTGAGACCTAAAGGAAATAAGTGATGATTTCTATTAAAATGGATGTTCTAACGATCCTACGGTATTCAAGATTAACTAAATTAACTGAGTAATAACTAAATCAAACAGAAATGAGTAATGTGACTTCGAAATATATGTATGAAAAAGATGTTGGGAACATGTGAATCCATATTAAGCCAACCACTACCATATGACATTGACGTACAATCGGGGCTTCATCCTTCTAGTATTCCTTATTTCAAGAAGGATTAAGTTAAGTAACCTGGACACTAAGTATGTGAATTTTACTTAACTAGTGGTTGAATTACTTTACTTACTATGAAAAACTGAAATCATAACCAATTAAAACTGTGAACTTTCACAAACAAATCAAGTATAAGATATTCGATGTGTTCATCATGCATGTTCATTGAATTAATTTGCCCAAAAGGCTTAAATTTCAAAATTTATTTGCAATTTGAACTTGAAAAAATCAATTTGAGTTTAGTTTCTGAAATAAAAGTTGCAAGAATACTATAAAGATTCTGCCCAAGACATAAGCATTCCAATCGAGTGCCATATAAAGCAATCGATTGGTATGGAATGTCTCTCAATCGATTGATTAGATTCCATGGCAATCGATTGGATACAGACACCAATCGATTGCCACTGATTTTCAAATAGATTCATGGCAGTGGCTAATAGGTCAGAAAATGTCCGGTAAAAGTTATATCACCACATCAACATAGAGACACTGGGTCAGTCGAGGAAGGTGCTTGGAATTCAGCTATCCCGGGCTAATCCGTCAATACTGCCTGGTCTATGACCAGAGTTCGGGATCATGAGGCAGACACATCCTCAGTAGGTATGGCCTAGGCCTACACCGTGGTTTGCTCTATGAAGTAGCTGGCAGTCCCCTAGCTTAGTCAGAAGTCTAATTCGAGCAGTTTCCTAAACCACTAAGGGAACCTCCTTGAATTATGCCGTTCATATTTAATCAAGATAGGTTTCCTAACTTATTTAGTTACCTTGTACGAGTGGTCTCTTGAAGAGACCCCTCACCCTCATTGAAAGGGATCGCATTCTTATTTCCAAGGACTACTATGCATATTACCTAGACATATACACCCGACCAATTTTTTGGTAGTGCCACCATCCTTGTTGGCTCACCAAAAGGCCGCCGGTGATCTATTAGTAAATCCGCTCTGACTCCCCCGTGGATGTAGGCCGCCTTGTTAACGGCGTCAAACAACATGCCAACTTCTTGTCTCTCCTAAAATTACTCTTCTTGTCCTTTGCCAATTTTTGGCATCATCAGTTTGGCGCCGTCTGTGGGAAACAAAAAACTCTCTCAGAAAAACAAATCTGTGATTGATAAACATGCCGCCGAAGAAGGGTAAGAAAACTGTTGCTCCAGCAGGTCAGGCAGATTCATAGGCCGGGTAACCGGTTGCTTCTATAACCTCCGAGATGATTACGACGGTCCTTGCGGAACTCCTGGAGGGCCAGCGGCATACTCAGCAGCAGATCAAAGCATTGCTGGCTAGCTAGGAAAAGCTCCCTCAAACCAAGAACTAGCCCGGTTATGGCGGGCACGACTGGGAACCCGCGCGGGTCCAAAGGCGTGCCCACACCGAGCCTGTGTCCCTGCCTGCTTTGGGTTGGTTCAGAAATAATGAGCATAACCAGGCTACCGAGCGGACCCGGCATCACCCCCCAGGCCAACATGCACCGGGCTGGGGACGCCAGAGAAATCACCAACAGTAGGTGCACCGCCAAATGGGAGCGACAAAGCCGGACTGCCTGGGATTCGGCCAAGGACGCCCCAGCCAAGAGCTATGGGGATCTTAGGCACACGATCGCCCGGAGTAGGGTCCTATCCCCGAGGACAACGCACTTCGAGGAAGTGGCCTCATCGTCCGACTCGACGTAACATTCAGATACGGAGCAGAAGATCGGTCAAAAAGATGTCAAGGCCCAGATCGAGGACCTACAAAAGCAAATTGAGAAACTGAGCCATAAGCAACATTATGATCACACATATACTGAAATCGAGTCACCCTTCACTGTTGGGGTCACAAGATTCCCCATCCCACAGAAGTTCAAATCACCACATCTCATCTCTTATGACGGTTCGGGAAGCCTGATGTATCATGTCCGGACATACAAGGCCCAGATGGCACTCGTCACCACCATTAACAAACTACTGTGCTTGGCCTTTCCCAACACTCTCAAAGGGCCGATAGCACAGTGGTTCCAAGCTCTCAAGCCCCGAACAATCGACAATTTTAAGGCACTCAGCAAACTATTTATCAGTCAGTTTGTGGGGATACTAGACCATTCGTAGCTCGACACCCAACTGCTGACCATCAATCAGCACAAGAGGGAATCCTTAAAAGATTACGTTAACCATTTTAACTAGCAAAGGCTCCAGATCCACCACCTAAACGAAGTGGTCTCTATCATAGCCTTTTGCTTGGGAGTTCAGCACACTAAAGTTGCTATATCATTCCACCATGGCTGACTGGCAACCTTGGTTGAGCTCTCCCAGAGGGTTGGGAAGTACATCAACACGGAGGAGTTCCTAAAGTCCAAGCATGCTAGCTTTGTAAGAGACGAGTCCCCATATCCAAATGCAAGCGCAAAAGCTCCGAGAAGGGCTCAAGAAAGAAGCCAAAGTAGGATCAGCAAAGAGGCGGTCAAGATCGGGCCCCGATTACCTTTACACCCCTTTCCCGGCCTATCCACGAGGTCATGGCTGCTTTTGAGACCCAGAGGCTCCTCCAGCAGCCAGCAAAGATAAAGAGCCTACCCAGAAAGATAAAATCGAGATAAGTTTTGCAGGTATCATAAAGACCACGGTCATGACACAGAAAGCTGCTTCAAACTTAAGATTGCTATCGAGAAACTAATTGAGCAGGGCAACCTCGCTGAGTTTGTCACGACTGATAAGCGGCCTCAACCTAACACCCGACCCCCTAAGCAACCTCAACTTCTTGGAAAAATCAATGTGATCTCCAGAGGAATCTCGGGCGGAGGGGATTTACAATTGGCCAGGAAGAGCCATGCTCGGGATCCCGATCAGATGTCTGGTATGTCGAGTCCACCAGCTCTCTACCGACCAATGTGCTAACATTCTCATCTTATAACGTGAAGGACCTGTACTACCCCCACGATGTTCCACTGGTGGTTACGCTCTCCATAGCAAATTATGTGGTCAAGAGGGTATTAGTGGACACAGGCAGCTCCTATGACATCTTATTTATCTCAGCTTTTGATCAGCTCAGGATATCAAGGGATCGGCTCTGGTTCGTAGGCACCCCTAGTAGGGTACAATGGGTCTAGCACGCAACCGCTCAGTACAATCGAGCTCCCAGTCCTCATGTGGACCTATCCCCAGCAAGTCTTTGTACTTATAAACTTTGGGGTGGTAAAAGCCCCATCCGCCTATAATGTCATCTTGGAAAGTCGACGCTCAATAGGGCCAAGCGATCTTATCAATGTATGGCCTAGTGATCAAGTTTCTAACCCTACAGGGGCCTGGGAACTTAGGCGGAGATCAATCAACAGCCCGGAGCTGTTATATCAGTTCTTTGCATAAAGAAGCAGTTCTAGAAATGTTGAACGTCCAAGAGATATGCCCGAGGGACATAAGGGATGGAGTAGGCCTAATTGAAGAACTGAAAAAAGTGATGCTGGACCCTCAACTCCCCGACTGGTCCGTCAGTATCGGTGCCCTCCTAGAGCCAAGTCTTAGGGAGAAGTTGATCCAGTTTCTGCGACAGAACCAGGATGTCTTTTCCTAGTGTCATGAGGACATGCCTGGGATAGACCCCCAGATCATGTCCCACCGTCTCAAAATCGACCCGGACTCTCGGTCGGTTAAGAAGAAAAAGAGGGGCATGGCCCCTAAAAGGCATACATCGTTGTACAAAGAGGTAAAAAAGGTCCTGAAGACAAAATCCATTCGAGAAGTCCACTATTCAGATTGGTTGGCAAATGTGGTACTAGTTAAGAAAAGCAATGGGAAGTGGAGAATGTGCATGGATTTCACCGACCTTAACAAAGCCTGCCCCAAGGATTGCTATCCGTTTCCTAGGATAGACCTCCTCATGGACTCCACGACCGGCCACTCGCTTATCTCATTCATGGATGCCAACTCGGGGTACCACCAGATCAGCATGTACCCCGGGGACAAAGAAAAGACGTCCTTCATCATCGATTAAGGGATGTACTGCTACATAGTGATGCCCTTCGGCCTTAAAAATACTGGGGCGTCTTATCAACTCCTGGTCAACAACATGTTCAAGGAGTTGATCAGGAAGTCAATGGAGTTGTACGTCAATGATCTGTTGGTCAAAAGCTGGGGAAGAGTCTGACCAACTCGAGCACTTAGCTGAGGCCTTCAGTATCTTAAGAAAATTCTGGATGAGGTTGAATCTGGCCAAGTGCACATTTGGAGTCTCGTCCAGAATGTTCTTGGGAGGTAGGGGATTAAAGCAAACCCTGAAAAAATTCAGGCTATTATTAACATGTGGTCGCTCAGGTCAACCAAAGAAGTTTAAAGTTTGGCCGGACGGGTGGCAGCGCTGAATTGATTTATCTTCTGAGTTACCTACTAGTGTCTGTCGTTCTTCAAAATCGTCTATAAAGCATTTCAATGGTCGGTGGAGTGTGATGATGCATTTCAGGACCTTAAAAAATACCTGACATCACCCCCTCTACTCTCTATACTTGTACTGAAGGAGGAGCTATTCTTATACTTGGCGGTATCACCCTCAACGGTGCTCGACGCTCATTTAAGAAGAGTGCGGGATACAATTCTCGGTCTATTATACCAGTCGGGCACTTCAAGGCGCAGAAAGCCAGTACTCCTTCATTGAGAAATCGGCCTTCGCCCTCATCACTTTTGCCTAGAGACTTTGCCCATACATTCAGGCCCACGTTATTATGGTCCTCACAGCTTAGCCTCTTCACTGGGTGTTTGGCAGGCCTGAGACATCCAGAAGGCTTGTGAAGTGGGCATTGGGGTTAAAGGAATTTGAAGTAAACTATAGACCGTGAACAGCGATCAAGGGGCAAGCAGTGGCAGATTTCCTCATTAAGTTCACATATCCAGATGATCCGATCGAGGAGCTCGACCCGCCGGATCTACTGCTCGGCCTAAAGCTTGACAACCTGACCTGGGTACTCTATGTGGACGGATCCTCCAACAGATAGGGTAGTGGAGTGGGGACCATCCTGACCACACTCGATGGGATACAACTGGAGTACTCACTAAGGTTTGGGTTCTGAGCCTCTAACAACAACGCCGAGTACGAAGCCCTACTTGTCAAGTTACTGTTGGCCAGCTCTATGGGTGCGCAGTAAGTCCAAGGGTATAGCGACTCCCAGCTTATTGTGAACCAAGTCAATCAGGAGTATAAAGCTCGAATTAATAACATGGTAGCTTATTTAGCCCTGGTTCGAACAGTTTCAAAAACGTTTAAGGTGTTCTTCGTTACACAGATCCCGAGGGAGGAGAACACTAGGGCCAATTGGTTAGCCCAGCTTGCCTCATCCTCTAAGTCAGACCTGCCCGGGATAAGAATCAGCGTAGTTAACATACAAGGCATGGAGGTTGAACCGGTCGTCCTAGGGCCCAACTGGATGGATCCGATCGTGACAGTTTTAACAACTGGTAATTTACCAGATGAAAAAGAAGAAACCCGACGGGTATAATACCTGGCGGTCAAATAACACCTCATTGATGGCATTTTATACAAAAGGGGATTCTCTATCCCGTATCTCTGGTGCATCCACCCAATACAAGTCCAGGAAATATTATATGAAATCCACGAGGGAGAAGCCATGTTGGAGGTTAGGCGTTTTCTCGGAAGGCCCTGCTGCAAGGCTATTACTGGCCAAGGATGGCCGGGATTCCCAAGAGTATGTCAAGCGATGTGACAAGTGTCAAAGATATTCGCCCATGATAAATCAACTGGGAGAGCCCCAGAAACCAATCCTTAGCCCCTAGCCATTCGCCCAATGGGATATTGATATTGTCGGTCCACTCTCGATGGGAAGAGGACAAGATAGGTTTATGATCATCGCCATTCATTATTTCACTAAGTAGGCGGAAGCTAAACCCTTAGTAGCAATGACCGAGAAAAAGATGGAAAGTTTCATTGAGAAAAACATTCTCAGCAGATTCGACATCTCCTGGGTCTTAGTCAGCGACAACGGTAAGTAGTTCGACACTCCGGTCTTCAGGCAATTATGCTCGGGATACGAAATATCAAATCACTACTCTTCCCCCAAGCACCCTTAAGCCAATGTCCAAGCAGAGGTGATGAACTGAACCATTCTACAGTCAATTAAAACCAGACTTGAAAATGCTAGAGGACTTTGGGCAGAAGAACTACCGACCCTTCTATAGGCATATCGCACCACCCCCCGAGAGGCCACAGGCGAGACCCATTTTTCCCTCACCTACGGCTATGAGGTGGTGGTCCCCATAGAGCTCAGGTTACACACTTACCGAGTAGAAAATTTCAGCAAGTAGGGCAACGAGAAAGCCCTCAAAGGAGAGCTCGACTTGGTAGTAGTGAAAAGGGACTGAGCATATCTGAAAGTGCCAGCCTACAAGCAGCGGGTTTCTCAGTACTTCAATAGTAAAGTCAAGCATCATAGTTTTACAGGTGGGAGACCAGGCCCTAAAGGCAGTGAATCAATCTACCAAGGTCCCAAGCCACAGAAGATTAGGGCTAAACTGGGAAGGACCATGCAGCGTTACCTGGGTCAACCGACCGGGAACATACTGGTTGCAGACTTTGGACGGGCTTGACCTATCTTACCCTTGGAATGTCCAACACCTCCGCAAGTATTTTCAGTGAAGTTTGGAGGAAAAACGTATTAACATTGGTTAGGAAATTTTTAGCTGTTTTTAAAAACAATTATTATGATTTTCAAAAAGGAATAAATTTTTTTGTTTTTGTTGCAAGTCATTGTCCTTACCAGTGTTCCATGCACAAAAGATCTCAGGGACACACCGAGGCACAAAAGACCTCGGTGTCACACCTGAGGCCCCAGCTTCGCTTAGGTTCATAACCGACAATGGGGGCAAATCCCCCCTAGGTGGCCAATGATGGAAAGCCCAAAAAGACCCTACAACTACCCACGTTCTAGGTCGGTTCCCTATGGTCACCCTCTCTACCAACGCTCACCTTAACAAAGCTTGTGGGGCAGGGAGATGTTGGACTAAAATAGGAAATCACACCGGGCACTAACAGGACTTGGAATTCCAAAACATTCCTAAGTACCTATAGTACTTAGAGAAACCGACTTGGATAGTAACAAGACCTAACTCCTACACTATACCCAGTGGGACCTTGAAAATAGGCTCTGAAGAAGACCAAGTATTCCTTACCAATCACGGTCCTAAACGTTTGCTAAGGCAGCATTTCCACAGGATTACTACCGGACGGGAACAAGCAAATGAAAATAGGCGAGTACAAAATTGAAAACATGCGAGTACAAAAAATTACACAGTAATGCACAGTTAATGCAAAAAGGCAGCCTCGGAGGGCCTTTTTATTAACAAAATAAAATGTTTGTACAGAGCCCGGGGGGCAGTTGTAGTAGCCTACCCAAAAAAAAAAGAAGAGAATGTACAAGATTGGGGGACAGGCGGAGAGGCCAGGCGTCCACCACGACCACATCATCGGTTTCACCGGCCTTTCCTCCCGGAGCAACCTCTCCTCCTGGGACATCATCTTCAGTAGGTCCAGCCTTAGTAACAGAACTTTTGCCAGTGGCAGGACCCATGTCCTAGTAGTCTGAATCGATCCCTTTATAGGACTAGATGTCCTACTCAGGATGATCCTGGGCTAGCCTTCTTTTCAGGTCCTTATAGCCTTGAAAAAAGCCATTGTCGAAGGTCTTCTCTGTAGACTCTGTAGCTACTGTCTTGGTGAGGGTTTTCTCTTGAGCTTCTACCACCAGGCTTGCCCGGGTGGCCTCCAAATCAGCCAAGGCGATGGCCAACTCTGCTTGGGCAGCGCCGAGGTCGGGGCAGCGCCGAGGTCGGGGCAGCGCCGAGGTCTAGGGCCAAGCCCTTGACCTTATCCTTCTCAACAGCTAAGGCATTCTCCTTCACCTCAGAGGCTGCCCGCTCTTGTGACAAGGAGGCCTCAGTAGTAGTGGCCCTCCTGGCCAGGGAGGGCAGGAAGGATTCAGCTCCAGCGGCCATGCAACTGACCTATAGAAGACAAGCACAAACACGTCAGTTGCTTAACAAAAGCAAAATGAAGAAAATTTTGAAAGGACATGAAAAATAGCAGAGATACTTACGAAGTAGGAAAGGCTGTACAGCCACCCCTGTAAGACTTAGGGAGATATGTTTGCACATATCTCTACCTAGTTAGGGAGGAGGACTGGTCTGACTCTCTTCCTTATCTCCACTGACTCCCCCAGCGGTGTCCCAAATGGCAGGTCTGCCCGGGGAGTAGTTTCCTCCACCACTACCACGCGAGGGGCCAACGTCCCCCTAGGTTCCTTATGCATTGCCATCTCGTGCCTTATTCGCCGGAGCAGATGATCACTACCTGAGGTCTCGGCAGTGGGCTATTTGCCTCTATCCGCCACCTGGGCAGCGACAGCGGTAGTGGCCTGTCTGGCCCTCAGCAGCTCTATATCCGAGGGCCCATTTTTGTGAAGGAATAAGATCTTACAGTCAGTAGTTGAGAAAAATAGGAAAAGACAGATAAAGCCAAATATTTTGCCTAAGAATTTACCCGGGATGATTGGAGGGAAGACGGGAGCTTCAATAGGTTCTTCTAGGGTGTAGGAGGCAATAAAGTCCCCCGTTCGGGATAGCACATTCCAGACATTGGTGGGTAGGTCAGTCAAATGCTTGATCCTAGCTTGACACTCCTCGAGAATGCTTGGCGGGTTAGTAGATTCCACTACAAAACGAAGCATGAAATGCTTAGCCACCAAGTTATAATCTAAAGTAAAGGAAAGTAACGGGGAAAATGATGGACGAGCTTACTCCTCGGCTCTCCCGTCCAGGAAGTCCTTAGCTGGATCCTTGGGGCTCGCTCGTAAAGCCTGGGCGTGGATACTTAGAAGAACTTGTTCTTCTACCCCTTGTTACTTGGGCAGTTGACAATGATTTTTCTCTCTTGTCGAGCCCGTGGAGAGAAGAACTGTACTTCCTCGTGCACATGGAATGGTCAGTGGGCCCAAAAAAACTCTTGAAGGGTGAGCTCATACTTGAAGACTTTGGGCCAGAGAGAAATGGACCCCATCAGAAACCTCCACCCATTCAGGGATAACTATCCAGAGCGGTCCTGAGATAGATCAGTACGTCCCGAGCAACCAGGTGGAGTGGAATACTAAACCCCACCATGAGGGAGTCCTCGTACAAAGTGATGAATCCTGGGTGATAGAGATGGGCCCTGCCGGCTTGCACGGTCAGGGAGCACCCATCGAGAATAGCATACTTATCCTTGATTCGACTGAGATCTTGGGCACGCAACATGGAAGGAGTAAACTCACAGGCAAACACTACCTCGTGGTCAGGACCCTCCGATATCTCATCACCATAACCCCACAAGACGGAGGCCACCGGGGCCTCCTGGCCTGACTCGTCGTCCGATACTCGAATTGGGATCCTACCCTCACTATGGTGGTCCGATGGAGTAGTGGAGGGTGGATCTAGGCCCGTGTCTAGGGTCCCAGACCGTAATTGTTCATCCTTTCACTGGAAAGAGGAATCAAAATTAGAGTGTTCCATCTCTAGGTTTCTTGGGATTGGACGGGGAAGTAATTGGCGGCCTAGGTAGGGGTCGGTAACTCCCAACCTAAGGTACAAGGGGACAAATCCAACAATCTCTGGGGTAAGGTGTACTGAGCTTTCATGGTAAAGAAATGCTCGGTTAACACTGCTACAGGACATCCCAACCGATTTAACCACTCTATCATAGAGGGAGGGTTACTTGACTTAAGAATGAAGATGAACCTAAGGAAGAAGAAATCCAACTCCTGCGCAAGCTCTAATGGGTTTGTGCTCTCCAGTGTCACTCGAAAAAGAAAAACATAAGAGGAAAAAGAATAAAGCAGTGAATTAAAGCTGGGAAAGTAAGGACTTACAAGAGTTAGAGCAGGAAAAGAGCTCAAGAAGCTTGACCGGGGACTTTTACTCTCAAAACCGCTCGGTGATCTCTGTCTGGAATGAAGGAAATGAACAAGGATCCCTTATATAAGAAGTGTGGATGGTCTAGATCAAATTAGATCCAACAGGCATGAAGTTTTCCCACCTAAACCACCTACACACTGTATCCTTGGGCACTTGAAGCGTCACCTCAAAACACGTGTGCATTAAATGCATGACGTGATGATCCGATTACCACACGACTGATCGATTATGCCAGCATTGGTCTTGTTGGATCCTAACCGAACTTATCAGACCCAGACATATGGTGGTCATCGGCCTTGGGTTCCCAATGGTACCGTTTGATTCAACCTCGGGAGGCCAAGGACGGGCCTATTCCCAAGGAATGGCACAACAATTTCCCTACTGGTACATTGAGTAGTATGGATTTTCAATCCATATCTGATATAGCATTACTTCCACTTTGAAAAGGGGGGTAGTTGATAGGTCAGAAAATGTTCGATAAAAGTCATATCGCCACATCAACACAGAGATGCTGGGTCAGCCAGAAAAGGCACCTGGAATTCAGCTATCTCGGTCTAATCCATCGATACTGCCCAGTCTATGCCCAGAGTATGGGATCACGAGGCAGACGCATTCTCAGTAGGTGTTGTTGGGTTTGTGCCCTCAAACCATTACTTTATGTATGAGACATTAACATTTTAATATATGGATATCAGCTTTATATTTCATAGTGTATATTTCTTTCATGAGATAATTGTTAATCCATAAGTATCATAGTTAAATCGTGTGTGTATGAGATACATATAAGTGAGATACGAATTACTATTCTTTGATACTTAGAACTTGTCACAGTGGATTATGAGACTAGATATCTCAATCGGTAAACGCTGTAGCATGATTAACTACCATTGGATGGAGTGATGAATCTCAATCACTAGAGTATGACTCTTAGTTAATATACTAGTGTTTGTAGTGCATTGATGGACTTGAACTTTCCTATTGACACTCAAGACTGTCAAAAAGTTGATAGGAACTCATAACTTGTATAAGGTACGTGTTCTCAATCTTGAGACGATTATGAACACACACTGTGGATATGGCTGCTTTAACTTACCAATCAGTGAGGTCTATAGAAGAACAACACCTGGGTATCTTGGGTATATCATGTTCATAGTTTTGTGAATGTATATTGTCAAGATAGAATCTATCCTCTAATTTCGAGTAATCATTTACTTGAGAATGCCACCAAGTTGATTACTAAGAACTGCAGTCTTGTTGATAAGTAGTTATCAACATGTTTGGTAATCATAAGAGGTGAATGAGACTCAAGGAATACAAGAAGTATTCATGATTCAGGTTGACAGTAACAGCTATTCGACTACTGAATATGATTACAAATGCTGAAGGTAGAGGCACATTAGTACACCATACAAGTCTTATTATCGCTTCAAATATGTTCTTTTGCGTTGGAGTTCAGTTATCATTTTATAGTGGAGTAAATGTTAACTGATCAGTTGGTTAGTTTAGTGATCAAAGAGTTTGGTCATATGAATTATCAACTGGCCTGAGCCAACAATAAAGAGCCTAGGAGGTCCCACTCTTAGCTCTGTTAGGATGCTTGGAAAGGCACATGAGGATGATGTCAAGACAGGTTCGATCGATCGAAGTTGTCTTGAGCGATTAAAGTCTAGACAGGTTCGATTGATCAAAGGTGGTTCAATCGATTGAACATTTGGTTAGTTCTGGGAATCTATAAATAGGGCAACTGCGTCTAGAGAAAATCAGTTCGTCATTTTAATTCGTTAGAAGCTGCAGAAATTATTTTAGAGCTCCCAAAACTTCTCCATCTTTCTTATTAGAGATCCCACCATCTCTAGTCTTTTCGGGAAGCATCTGCAGGAGTCATAAGGGTGAAGACAACCTAATGGAGCCTGTTGCACCATCAAGGAGAAAGAGAATCAAAATTGGGTTCAAGACCTGAGGTATAATTCTTGTCCCCTCTTGTTAGTACGGATCTATAGATTTAACATGTAGTAGATCTGGGCTACCAATAAGTTTTGTAACTCAATATTTCTGATGTGCATTTAAAATAACTTTTAAACCTGTTTTTCCTACAATTGGTATCAGAGTCGCGCTTGTTGAATCTATAGATTCGTTTTGGAACACTAGTTTTGATTTGTAGGTTGTTTTTAGAGCTATTTTTGAAACTGCATCATCATAGATCTATTTTTGCAGTGTTATCGCAGTAGAATACAAATCTGTTACTGCATTGGATGCATGATGAATATGATTGATCGAAGTAGTCTCGATCGATCGAACTTTGTCTGTTCTCAAGCAATCGAAGGACCTTCGATCGATCGAATTCAGCCGATTGAACTATGTTCGATCGATCGAGAATGATTTTCTGTGCAGGTGTACTTTTCACAGATTCAAAAGTTTTTAAAATTATACATTTTAATATTTAAATTATTCTGTGAAATTGAATGTTCAAGTGATTGAACAATATTCAATCGATCAAAGGTTCGAACGATCGAATGGTCTTTGATCGAACGAAGTGTGACAGAGAAGTTAGATGCTATTGAAACGTTCTAAATCAGTGCATAAAGAGTTTATATACTGTGTAAATCAATTAAGGGTTCCAATGGATTATATATATTTGTTACATATGTGCATACGACTAACCCTTTTACAGCAAGATTAGTCTGCTATCTCCATGGCACCAATCATCAACAAATATTTTATTTTGTATTTCAATGTTTTTTGTTTGGTGATTGTTGTATTAATTTTGGTTTGGTTTTAAGGCATGTGTAAAGGGTGCTGGGATTTCAATCCTACGAAAAGGAAAGTCACACCGGTTTCCCTAGCCTTCTTTGTTTTCTTGTTGTTGATTTCTATTTCTAGATAAATTGTAAGCTTTGAAAGAAGCATAGGAGCAATGCAATAGAATTAGAAAACCCATGAAGATGGAGCTAGAGGCGATCAAACCAAGAAGGAGGTTCTATGGAGATAGAGCCATAGGAGATAGAGTCATATGAATGCCTTTGTATCAATTTTAGTTTTTTGTTTTATGTGCCTGGTTATCATTGGCATTTAATCATACTATTACTATTTGCATGCACATAAACAAGTTTTCTAGAATAAAATTCAAAAACCATTTTCAGCGCATTAGTAAACATTGGATGTTTATGGGTAATGTGTGGAAACAATTCTTTCAAAAGCAAAATCCTTTTCTATCAAATCTAGTAGGAGAGGGTCTTATTATAACACCCATGATCTTCCATTAACGGTTCATTGTAAGATGAGTAGTGCATTGTGTGTCACCTCGCCAGGGGTGATCATTCCATACAGAGGGTACATTACTCATTAGTTACTAGATGTGAACTTCCTATAGATAGGATCAATCAGACGTGTTAGATGGTGACCACAACACGGAGGCACTACTTGAGGCGGTTGTGATTGGATCCTTGTTAATGGTACACACTAGCTAAGCTATGGATAAGGAATCCCACATGGGGCATTATTCAGAAACTTAGAGATTAAATAGGTTCAGGAGTCATAACTTGTTTTATAAGTGTTGCATAGCGGACAAATCATGATTAATCAAAAGATCGAGTATTGACCACCACACGGAGGCTTGACTCTTTCGTTTTCATATTCCGACGACTTTGTTTTTAAATAAGAGTTTTAAGGATTCTTTGATTTCGAACTATCAAATTCTGATATCCATATTTATTTTGTCTTTTGATTTTTTTCAGTAAATTATAATGTCTGGATCTACATTTAGTTAACTTGCCACCATACTCACTGAAAACAAGTTAACTAGAAATAACTACACTGAATGGAAATGAAACCTTGACATCGTATTAACTGTAGAGGATCAAATATATGTCCTCGCTACCCCATGCCCTGAAGAACCTGCGACAAATGCTTCGGCAGCTGCCAGATGCGAGTTTGATAAATGGAAAAAGTCGAATGGAATGGCCCATTGCTACGTTCTGGCCTCAATGGCTGGTGTGTTGCAACACCAAATCCAGTCAAACAATTCTGCCAGTGACATTATCAAATCCCTGAAAAAGATGCTTGGGAAGCATGGTATTCCTGCCAGACAGGTAGCCATGTAGAAGATAATGAGTGCTAAGATGTCAGAAGGGACTCCAATCAAAGAACATATTTTAAAAATGATTGGTTATTTGAACGAGCTGGAGACCCTAGGTGCCAACATTAACGCACAGACCCAAGTTGATATGATCCTCAATACGCTGTCGTCGTCATTCGCTCAATTTAAATTAAATTGTAATATGAATAAAATGGATTTCTCAATGAGTGAATTAATGAGTTCTTCACTGGCAGCAGAAGGGGTGATCAAACCTGGGGACAAAATTTTGAATGTTGAAAAAAGCTCTTCTTCCTACTGATCTACACCAAAAGGCAAAAAAGGGAAGAAGAAGGCTAGCACTGGTGGTCCAAGTGTTGGACCGATCCCTAAGATTATAAAATCCAAGGGAAAATGCAAGGGCAAAGGGAAAGGTGGGTGGCCAAGGCAAAGGAAAGTGTTTCCAAAGTGGTGAGAAGGGCCACTGGAAGAGGAACTGTCCAGAATTCTTAGCTACAAGAGTTCAAGGTATGATTGAATCATATGAGATTGAAGTAAGTTTTATAATCGATACTTTAAACACTTGGTGCATTGATTCTGGTGCAACTAACCATATCTGTAATTCGTTGTAGGGGTTCAGATCAACCAAGAAATGCAGTGATAGGGAGATCGTGCTGACTCTGGGTTCTAGCATAACCGTTTCTGCGGTTGCTATGGGATTATTAGTTTTAGAATTTTTGGATAATAAGCCAATAGTTTTATCAGATTTACTTTACGTCCCTTTAACGTGACGTAATTTAATTTCAGTTTCAAATTTATCGAATAATGGTTATTCTTTTCATTTTGGAACAGAAGTTGTCATTAAAATAAATAGTTCTTTTATATGTTCTGGTGTTTAAACTAATGGCTTGTATGTGATTACTCCTAGTATTTCTAAAGACTCTTGTATGGAACTTAATAACTCAGTGGTAACTGTACCATCTAAAAGAAAGGAACCTTCCACTAATCCAATAAAGCTTTGACATATGAGGCTTGGTCATATAAATCTAAATAGGATTGGCAGACTAGTCAAAGAAGGAGTCTTAGGCGCACTGGTTCTCGAACCAATGGAAGTTTGCGAGTCTTGTTTAGAGGGTAAGATGACCAAAAGGCCCTTTCTAGGAAAGGGTAATAAGACCAATGTGTTTTTGCAATTAGTTCATACTGATGTGTGTGAACCAATAAATATTAGAGCAAGGGGTGGTTATGAGTGTTTCATCACATTCACTGATGACCACTCTTGGTATGGATATGTGTACCTAATGCAGCACAAGTCTGAAGCCTTTGAAAATTTCAAAGAATTTAGGGCTGAAGTAGAGAAGCAATTGGGAACACATATCAAGGCCATTCGATCTGATCGAGGTGATGAGTACCTCTCTAATGTGTTTATTGATCACCTCATACAGAATGGGATTCTGTTAGAGTTGGTAGCACCTAGTACGCCTCAGCAGAATGGTGTAGCATAGAGAAGGAATCAGACTCTTTTGGACATGACTAGGTCAATGATGAGTTATTCGGAGTTATCATTATTCCTTTGGGGTTATGCTTTGGAAACCGCTGTGTACATACTAAATCGAGTACCAAGCAAATTTGTTCCCAGGATACCATGAGAGATGTGGATTTGGCACAAGCCTTCTTTATAACATCTCCGGATATGGGAGTGTCCGGTACATGTGTTGAAAGAAAAGATGAGCAAGTTGGGTTCTAGATTGGAAGTATATTATTTCGTAGGGTATCCAAAGGGTACTTATGGATGGTATTTTTATGATCCAAGAGAACAGAAAGTGTTTGTTAGTATAAATCCTATTTTCTTGGAGGATGATTATATCATGAACCATAAACCTAAGGGAAGGATAGATCTTAGAGAGATAGAAGGAGAGCCCTCAGTCCTACCCACAGTTGATAATGATGTATGACAAGAAAATACCACTTCTCTACCCATTCCCACACCAGTACCTCATCGTAGTGGGAGGATGGTCAGCTAGCCTGATAGATACATATTCTAAGGAGAAGTTTTTGAAATTATCTCCATAGAATCTGAATCTAATCCTACCACGTATGAAGAGGCAATTGTTGATGTAGACTCAGCTCATTGGGTTAAAGCTATCCAGGCTAAATTGGAATCTATGGATTACAATCAGGTATGAGATCTTGTAGAACTTCCAGCCAATATTAAACCCATTGGCTGTAAGTGGGTCTACAAGAGTAAAAGTTGATCTGATGGAAAGGTTGAGACCTTTAATGCAAGGCTTGTAGCAAAACCTTACACTCAGAGGGAGGGCATTGACTGTGAGGAAACCTTCTCGCCGGTAGCCATGCTCAAGTCCATCAGAATACTCTTATCCATTGTTGCATGCCTAGATTGTGAGATCTGGTAGAAGGACGTCAAGACTGCATTCTTGAATGGCAATCTTGAGGAGGACATCTATATGCAACAACTAGAAGGGTTCATAGCTGGTGGGAAAGGTAACTTGGTATGCAAGTTGCAAAAAGTCCATTTATGGGCTTAAGCAGGCATCCAGGAGTTAGAAGATACGTTTTGACCAAACGGTCAAGTCATTGGGTTTCATACAGAATCTGGATGAACCTTGTGTATACAAGAAGTGTGAAGGGAAAGTGGTGGCTTTTCTTGTGGTCTATGTTGATGATATTCTCCTCATTGGGAATGATGTAGCAACATTGTCAACAGTTAAGGTTTGGCTAGCTAGTACTTTTGATATGAAGGATCTAGGAGAGGAGAGCTATATTCTTGGAATAAAGCTCTTTCGGGATCGTAAGCGAAAGATAATGGGATTATCTAAAGCTGGTTATAATGATAAGGTGCTAACTAGGTTTTCAATGGATAATTCGAAGAAAGGTTTGTTACCTTTCAGGCATGGTTTAGCGTTCTCCAGGTACTAGTGTCCAAAGACACGGGATGAGTGGAATCGCATGGCAGGAGTTCCCTATGCTTCGGTAGTGGGAAGTCTCATGTATGCGATGTTATGCACTAGACCAGAAATCTGCTTTGCTATTGGCATGGTTAGTAGATATCAATTGAATCCAGGTCCAGAACATTGGCATGCCATTAATCACTTTCTTAAGTACTTGAGAAGGACTAAAGATTACATGCTTATGTACATTGGTAGTGAGTTAATTCCAGTAGGATATACAGACTCAGATATTATGTCAAATAAAGATTCGAGGAAGTCGACTTCCGGTCATCTTTTTACCTTAGGAGATGGTGCTGTTATTTGGAGGAGCACTAAGCAGAACTGGATTATAGACTCAACTACAGAAGCTGAGTATGTGGCTACTTGTGAAGCCACAAAGGAAGCTATTTAGCTTAAGAAGTTCCTTATGGAGCTCAATGTGGTGCCAGTATCACTGTCACCTATTACGCTTTATTGTGATAATAGTGGGGCAGTGGCACAGTCCAAGGAGCCAAGGAACCATGAAAAGGGAAAGCATGTAGAATGAAAATATCATCGATTCTAAGATATTGTTCAACGTGGAGATGTGACTGTCACCAAGATTGCCACTGCTGATAATCTTGTTGATCCGTTTACAAAGGCCTTGCCACAGAAGGTCTTTGATCATCATCTAGATAGTTTAGGTCTCAGATGTAGTTCTGAATGATTATGAGTACAAGTGGGAGTTTGTTGGGTTTGTACCCTTAAACCATTACTTTATGTATGAGACATTGACATTTGAATATATGGATATCAGCCTTTTTATAGTGTATATTTCTTTCATGAGATGATTGTTAATCCCTAAGTATCATAGTAAGTAATTCGTGTGTGTATGAGATACATACAAGTGAGATATGAATTACTATTCTTTGATACTTCGAACTTGTCACAGTGGATGATGAGACTGGATATCTCATCAGGTAAACACTGTAGCATGATTAACTACCATTGGATGGAGTGATGAATCTCAATCACTAGAGTATGACTCTTAGTTAATATACTAGTGCTTATAGTACATTGATGGACCTGAGCTTTCCTATTGACACTTTGATTACTGAGAACTGCAGTCCTATTGATAGGAACTCATAACTTGTATAAGGTACGTGTTCTCAATCTTGAGACGATTATGAACACAGACTGTGGATATGGCTGTTTTAACTTACCAATCGGTGAGGTCTATAGAAGATCAACATCTGGGTATCTTGGGTATGCCATGTTCATAGGTTTGTGAACGTATATTGTCAAGATAGAATCTACCCTCTAATTTAGAGTAATCATTCCCTTGAGAATGCCACCAAGTTGATTACTGAGAACTGCAGTCTTGTTGATAAGTAGTTATCAACATGTTTGGTAATCATAAGAGGTGAATGGGACTCAAGGAACACAAGAAGTATTCATGATTCAGGTTGATAGTAACAGTTTTCCGACTACCTGAATATGATTACAAATGCTGAAATTAGAGGGACATTAGTACACCATATAAGTTTAGTTATCGATTCGGATATGTTCTTTTGCATTGGAGTTTAGTTATCATTTTATAGTGGAGTAAACGTTAACTGATCAGTTGGTTAGTTTGCTGATCAAAGAGTTTGGTCATGGGAATTAACAACTAGTCTGAGCCAACAATAAAGAGCTTAGGAGGTCCCACTCTTAGCTCCGATAGGATTCTTGGAAAGGCACATGAGAATGATGTCAAGATAGGTTCGATCGATCGAAGTTGTCTCGATCGATTGAAGTCTGGATAGGTTCGGTCAATCGAAGGTGGTTCAATCGATTGAAAGTTTGATCAATCGAAGACACTTCGATTGCTTGAACATTAGGTCAGTTCTGGGAATCTATAAATAGGGCAGCTGCATCCAAAGAAAATGAGTTCATCATTTTAATATGTTAGAAGCTGCAAAAACTGTTTTAGAGCTCCCAAAACTTCTCCATCCTCTTTATTAGAGATCCTACCATCTCAAGTCATTCCGGGAAGCACCCGCAGGAGTCATAAGGGTGAAGACAACCTAGTGGAGGCGGTTGCACCATCAAGGGGAAAGAGAATTAGAATTGGGTTCAAGACCTGAGGTACAATTCTTGTCCCCTGTTGTTAGTACGCATCTATAGAATTAACAGGTAGTAGATATGGGCTACCAATAAGTTTTGTAACTCAATATTTCCTCTGCGCGTTTAAAATAACTTTTAAACCTGTTTTTCCTATAGGTGTGGCCCAGGATTGTCCCGTGGTTTGCTCTATGAAGTAGCTGGCAGTCCCCTAGCTTAGTCAGAAGTCTAATTCAAGCAGTTTCCTAAACCACTAAGGGAACCTCCATGATTTACGCCGATTACATTTTATCAAGAAAGGTTTCCTAACTTATCTAGTTACCTTATAGAGTGGTCTCCTGTACCTATAAAAGGGACCCCTCACCCTTATTGAAGGTGATCGCATTCTTATTTCTGAGAACTGCTATACATATTACCTACATGCATACACTCGACCGGTTTTCTAGTAGTGTCGCCCTCCTTGTTGGCTCACCAAAAGGCCGTCGGTGATCTATTATTAAACGCATTCTGACGCACCCATGGATGTAGGCCGCCTAGTTAACGGGGTCGAACCACATACAAACTTCTTGTCTCTCCTGAAATTACTCTTCTTGCCCTTGGCCAATTTTTGGCATCATCAGTGGCTGGGGAACAATGTTTCATCACATTGATCCCAATCAGGGTTCTAAGCTAGCATATTGGAAGATGCAGAAACAAAAATGAACTGAAATGTATTGTTGAAATCAAATCTAGACATAGATTTAATCATAAAACTTGAGATTATAATAGAAGTTCAAACTAAAACTAAAACTGAAACAGGATTACAACTGGAGCAAGATCCAGAATAATAGAACAAAATGAATAAAACCTAAATTGTAATATGAAATTGAAATATATAATCTCAACACTTGTAGTTGTTCCTATAAATTCAAAATGAAAAACAAAACCTACAAAACAAACCAAAAGATGAACCAACCCTTGACTCCTATATCTGTCCCCTATAAATACTAATCTCTGTACGAACAAGGAGTGTCGAGGTTCACACTATAATGGATGGTTGTCACATCAATGAATGATCGTTGGAATCTTGCGCCATTAAAGAGGTTTGACTGCCAGTCTTTACCAATTGATTGGCTACTTAAACCAATTGATTGGTATGACTTCCAATTGATTGCTTTATATGGCCATTGATTGGTTTGAAAAGCATGTCAATCAATTGCCAAAAGATGGCAATGGATTGGAACTTGAACTTCATCTTTAAATTGTCCTCTTTATTTCTTGAGCTATCCCTTTCAACCTGTTATTCGTTCTGGCTTCAGGACCTACATGTAATGGAGCTAAACACAACAACATACCACAAAAATACATCATTGCATAAAGAGATAGATTGAAGTACAAATGCAAGTAAAACTAGAGATCTGTGGTTAAGATTGACCAATTCTATTCTTATCTGGCCAATTTCTTACAAATATCAGCCCTCATCACCACCCCAAGTAGCGTATTGCTAGTCTCTAGCAATGAAGTGGAATCAGAACAAGCTAAGACCAATAACAACCAACGTTACAATTCTACTAAACTAAAACAAAAAGTATATCCTAACTCACTTTCATAGGAATCGCGGTTGCATTTAGCGTATGTAACATGCGTTTGAACCCCTAGGTCTTCCCTCATGGACGATTTATGTCTCGTGAGGGTTTTTAGAGAATATACCCACAAAATTCAAGTGGTAAGCTCTCTAAACTTATCAAGGAATCTCAATCTCTAATATATGCTAAAAATTATGCTCAACAAAGACATAGCTTCCTTTACCATGCCATGGAAAATAACATGTTACAAAGTAACCATTCTAGTCAGAATTACATCCATAGCTTTCACATATCATTGTGTGTGTGTGTGTGGAGTCAAAAACTACAATCAAAATCTTCATCTCTGAGTTATTTAGATTGATTATGTTCAAGATTTCAAGTTTCAACTCAATTCTCACACGGTTTATGCTAAAAAATGGAATCACTCTGAAACTAGCGTATAAGATGTGCACTCATAGTATGAAGCTTAAATGAATAAATGTAGAGGCTATCAAACATGCTTTCATACTACACACTGAAAAACGTTTATTTTGAAGTGTAAGAGTCTCATGAACGGAGCACTATTTACTACATGAGTGATCTACTATGGAGAACTCATTCTATGCTCGAAATTTTATTAAAGTTATCTCGAATCCTTAGGACTTATGAAAGAAATAAGCAGAGAAGTTAAGATGGTGAGATGTGATTACGAGTTCAAGCATGTGGTTGGGTATTTTCACGTTCAACTTCACACTTTTCGTTCACCCAATCTTCCAACATAATTTCTTCAACCCACCAATACTCATAATTTTTTACTTCTTCTTTTCCTCCTTTAGCCACCAACACGAACCAGTCACATGCTTAAACTTTAAATAAATATACGATTTCAAGTAGAAGCATTGATTTATTATAGGTAAGTGGGAATTGAACTTATTCGGGTGGTGAGGTGAGATATCGATGGGATAAATCATTTTCTTGACACTCTATTTATCTCGAGTATTTCTTGAGTTTTAGATTGGTAGATCCTGAACGTTCTCCTGAAGCAACTAGCCAAATAAAACAAAACTGAGACTCTCAATGAGTTATTAGAGTATTTCAAGGAATGACACGAGTTTTTGTGATTCACCCTAAAAAAAAAAAAAGAAAGGCTCAAAACTCACTAGGGTTTAAAGTTTTCACTATTAATCCAATCACATGTCAATCGTATTTCACTCTTATTAAACATTTTATCGCGACTGTCAACTCATACAAATGTTTTCAAGATATATTCGTACTATGGATATACAATCAGATTAGCGACAAAGTAACATGTAATCAAAATCCATAACATGACAAGAAAGAATATGATTGTGTCATCACACAGTAATTTTAGCTAGGCAATATGAGATATCTGAAAGTCAAAAGCTTAACGACAACCAATTTTTTTTTTTTTGAATTTTCAATTTTTCAAGAAAACAAACTAAAACGTACTAAACTACCAAAATGGAAATTATAATACTTAACAGGTGTACATTTTCAATTAAAAAATAAATAGGTGTGTGTATCTACCCCCACCCCCAACTGAAATAAACAATGCCCCCAATGGAAGTATTTCAAGAAAATAACTGGTAGATATCACCTATCATAAGCATTGTGGTACTCATTTTAGAATTCACCTGTTTGGATGCAACAATCTCCACAACCAAGATTAAGAATGTCATGAATAACAATAGAGAATGTGAACAATTAAAAAATACGATCCATGAGCAAAAAGAACTATCCATATAACAATGTCCAGAAATCATACAAAGTCCATATATAGATATAAATTAAACCAAAAATATCCATCCAACAAAAAATATCCAAAAATCCAAAGATAGGAACAAAAGAGAGAGGATTCATAATATGGTATAAGCAGCAACGCTCTCACTCCTCACACTCAATCCTAAGTCTTAGTGGATGGAGGGTCATCAAGGGTCACAGGCGTAAGATCGAAAACAGGATCTATGACCTCACTGCAACCCTCAGTAGCTGTCTCAGTTTGGACAATAGCTGCCACGTCACTCTCAACTGGCGTAGGAACAGCAGTTGGAGGTGGTGCCAGTGGTGGTCGCATCTCTGAAATAACGACATTCGGTGGAGTAGAAGTGGATGTTAGGCCAGTGGATGAAGTTGTCTGTGGTGGTGTAGATGTGGAATGCAGGGACTGCTCTACTCCCAACATCATCAAAATCTTGTCCATCTGACTTGCCAGATGCCCAAGCTGTAAGGAAAATTGTTCTCCATCTGAACCCCTCTGAATGGCCTCTAACTCCTGCTGGGCAGTCAGTTGTCTAATCGTCTCCTGCGTCTTATCCTCACCTATCTCTCCTCAATAAGAAGATCATGAACCACCTGAATAGTGGCGGGAGCTGCAGGCTCTCGGGGCTTGAACTCAAATCCCTCAACCTCAGTGGGCGTCCCTCGGAGTACAATAGTAGGTGCAATAGTGAGGTCCTCAGCACCCTCCTCCTCATCCTGACAATCTGCCTCTAGCATCCCTGGGTCCTCTTCCTCCTCCTCCTCTGATTCTTCCCCTCTTTTTTCTCTTTTTCACTTCACTCTTCCTTTTACCGCTTCCTTCCCCCACCTTCCCCTTTCCGTTACTAAGGGCCTTAAACTGTCCGTCTGATTATTTTGCCATAGCCTTATAGAAGATACCAATCTTCGAGCCCTGGAGAGGAAGATCGACAGGAAGTTGTGGGATGTTCGCCTCAGCACAAATGCGATGAATGACCCATGCACCTTTGAGGTACTGTGTATACCCTAACGCGTACAGTTGGATAAGAAATCCAACAGAAGGCAAGAGAGGCAGACTAGTTTCTTGGTTCCGATTACATAAAATAATTGTGCACACCACCCACCAAGCTCCATTTTACACATCGTCGGAAGAATACATCCCACAAAAGCCAAGTGGAGAAGATGATAAGTTGAAGTGAGGTTGTGATCCCAAAAGGTTCCAATGCCATTCCACTTTTTAACCTTGCCTCCTGAAATTTCGGAGGCGGCCGTATCAAAGGAAGGAAACGGCCGATCGGTGTGGACTGGGAATAAATGATTTGGGACTTCAGTGATCCCAAGAGCTCTCACAACTATTGCTGAGCTGAATATGACTCCCTACCCTCAGATGCATGATGAGAAAGTATATAGGGCTCCCGAGACCTTGATCATACTTACTATAGCTGCCCGGATCCAAGGGGCATTAACCTTCTTGGCGGTTATGAGGATAGAGATCCAATCAGAATCGGCGCAGAGCTGAGAAAGGTAGAATAGAATTGTATTGTCACTCTAGAGATTTTCAAATTGGCACTCAACCATCACTTCCCAGGTTCGAAAATGTTTTGGGAACTAGGTGTTCTCATTCTCTGTACGAAACCCATGAGCAAGCGGAGGATCCGGAATGACCAAGGAGGTGGACTTATTAGGATGAAGACTGCTATCCTTAGGCTTGGGAACCATAAGAGCTGAAAAGAAGAACAAAACAGAACGTAAGGATGAGAAAAAGGAAGAATTTGCTCTCTACTTATACCAATCGATTGCCATTTATTGGAAATCAATTGAAGTTTTATGCCAATTGATTGGGACTTGATGGCAATTGATTGCCATCAGCGAGTAGGAGGGGGCTGCCAAGACAAAGGTCTCATGGCCCCAATATCATTTTTAGTGGTCTTATGACCATGAGGGGCACCCTCTATGTTTAGATCAAGTTAGGGCATGAATGGATATGGGGTTTGGGAGATTACCTCAATGGTCTTGCGGCTGAGATAAAATCGAACCCTCCAAATAATTTGGGAAGAAAATGATGAAGTTTATGATGGATGATGATGATTGATGATTGATAGTGCCAGCTTGACCTTGAAATACCCCCCTCTTAACTCCTCTACACCGTGACAACGGCCATATAGTGATGGTGGAGACGCGATGATGAGGGTGGTGATGATGGGTACAATTCTGAAGATGATGGCTAAAGGAGGAAAGGAAAAGGGTAAAAGGGGGGCTCTCCCTCTCACAGAATCACCTCGTCTCTCTCTCTCGAATTGATTTGAAATTATGAGTGAGAAGTAGAGATGCACAGACGCTTAAACTGCTAGAATTGCCAAACGATTGCCAAGTGAGGGCAATCGATTGGGAACTAAATGCAACCAATTGGTGTCAAAATCCAATCGATTGGGGATGAAAATTCATGGGAGCCTATAAATTCATCACCTGATCACCCCCAATTATTCACCAATGCCTTTTGATGAAGAAAATGTGAATACTAACATCCAAACAGTTCACAAAACACCAATCACACAGATAGAAAGAGTTAACATAGAAATTCGACAACTTGATTGCTCAAATATGAATTTTCAATATCCAAAATTACAAGATCTTGATTGAAAGCACAAACAACAAATGGAAAGAAATCCAAAAAGAAGTTCTATCTTATTTAGTGGCTTCAGAATTATGCTAATCAATTAGGCATAGGCTCAGGCTTCGGGAAAGAAAGGTCTTCTTCTTCAGCATAATCCACGAAATACTCCACCACTTCTCTATCCGAGTTAATCTGAAGTTCTTCTAGAATTTCTCAAACTGTGCACAATAGATCCCAAGTGTTCATGCCATCAATTGTATCATTTGGGGATTCTGGGCATGAGGTGGACAACGGAGTGAATGCTGGTCATTCTTGTTCTAGCTGTTCTGGAGTTACAGGAGAATGAAACCCATGGTAGAGCAAATGTGGCAGAAATTGCAATAGATTCATCCAGTAACTAGGAAATAGATAAAAATAAGAAACGAAGTTAGAACAGAATGAAAGAAACACACCAAGATAAAGAAAACTACTATACAATAACAAAGTTCCCAAAATTTTTTAAGAAGAATAGTCAGGATCATCCAATTGGATGGTCTTTGACTCGGGTTCAAACCTCTCCAAAAATGGCTTTAAGGGTTGCCCATTTACCTTGAATGTATTCCCATTTTTAGGGTTTACTACTTCCACTGTCCCGTGAGGAAATGCCTCCTTAACAATAAATGGTCCTATCTACCTCGTCCTCAACTTTTTTGGGAAAAGATAAAGCTTTGAATCGTAGAGTAATACCTTTTGTCCCAGTTCAAGCTTATTTCTTAGGATCGATCGATCATGCTTTGCATATAATTTTGATTTATACGTTCGGGCACGATCGTATGAATCATTCCTGATCTGTTCCAACTCATTAAGCTAGAGCTTTCGCAGTGTACCACTCTTATGAATATCAAACTTTAGCAATCGTGTAGCCCAGTATGCATAATGCTCCAACTCCACAGGCAAATGGCAGGCCTTTCCATAAATTGGCCTATATGGAGGCATTCCGAGGTTCGTTTTGTACATTGTCCTGTATGCCCACAAAGCATTAGTCAGGCGTGATGACCAATCTTTTCTGTTAATGTTAACAATCTTTTCCAGGATGTGTTTAATTTCCCTGTTGGCTAGCTCTACCTGACCATTAGATTGTGGGTGATAAGATAAATCAATCTTATGGTTTACCCCCTATTTTTTCGTTAATGCCTCGAAAGGCCTATTACAAAAATGGGACCCATAATCGCTAATCATGGCCTTCGGCGTTCCAAATCTTGAAAGAATATTTTCTTTTAAGAATGCGAACACAGTTCTGTGATCATTTTTCCTTGTCGGAATGGCCTTAACCCATTTGGGCATGTACTCAACTGCCAAAAGAATATGTTCAAAATGAGAAGAAGGTGGGAATGGTCCAGCTCTACAAAAACCATAAGAATTTTTGAAAACTATCAGCCAGTAAAATCCATTGATGAACACCTTTTGGTCTGAGAAATGACCACCATATGCTTCTGAGTGACAAGAGGAAACAATGTGAGCGATATCCTCTTTTGGAATACATTGCCTTATAACCTGATCCGCACTATACTTAAATAAGTACGGATCATCAAAATAAAACCATAGGGCAATGGACAAAAACCTTTTTCTATCAGGAGTGGACCAGTGAGATGGGGTCTCCCCTGTAGCCAAGTAATTAACAATATCTGCGTACCAGGACAAGGGGATCGCGGTAAATAACTGCTCATCTAGAAAAGAATCACAGATCGGAGTAGATTGCAAGGAATTATCCTTAAAGGCCAACTGGGAAAGGTGATTAGCCACGATGTTCTCTACCCCCTTTTTATCTTTGATAATAATATCAAACTCTTGGATCTAGAGAATCCAACGTATTAATCACTGCTTTGTATCCTTCTTTGACAGAAGATATTTCAACATGTTATGATCGGTAAAGAAAATAATCTGAGATCCAACGAGATATTGTTTGAACTTTTCCAATGCGAATACAATGGCCAGCAACTCTTTTTTGACAGTAGAGTAGTTTCTTTAAGCTCCATCAAGAGTCCGGCTAGCATAGTAGATCACAGACGGCTTCTTGTCCCTCCTCTGCCCCAACATAGCCCCGATCGCATTGTCACTGGCATCACACATCAGCTCAAATAGAAGGCTCTAATCCAGAGATTGCATTATCGAAGCTATAGTGAGATGATGTTTAAGCTTATTAAAGAACTCTTGGCACTCGCTGGTCCATTCAAATGGTATGTCTTTTGCTAGAAGTTGACACAGCGGCCTAGACACGACACTAAAGTCCTTAATGAACCTTTGGTAAAAACCAACGGGACTAAGAAACGATCGTATATCCGTTACTATAGTAGGGACAGACAGATTAGAAGTTATGTCAATCTTTGCCTTACCTACCTGTATTCCTTCAGCAGAAACAATATATCCTAGTACTATTCATTTTATCTCCATAAAGTTACATTTCTCCCAATTAAGGACAAGATTCTTGTCCTCACATCTTTTCAAAACTTTTATAGATTCTCAAGGCAATCATCAAAGCAATTGCCAAACACAGAGAAATCATCCATAAATACCTCCACGATCTTTTCCACCATATTGCTAAAAATGCTCAGCATATACCTCTAGAAAGTAGCAGGTGCATTATATAAGCCAAATAGCATCAACGATGTCCAAATGTTCCCAACGAACAGGTGAAAGTGATCTTTTATTGATCAGTCGGATCGATCTCAATCTGGTTATAACCACTATAACCCTCAAGGAAGCAATAGAGCTGGTGACCCGCTACTCTTTCGAGCTTTTGATTCATAAAAGGCAATGAGAAGTGGTCTTTTTAGGTCACCGCATTCAATTTTCTATAAGTAATACACATGAGCCTGTTAGGTTTGTGCCCTCAAACCATTACTTTATGTTTGAGACATTGACATTTTAATATATGGATATCAGCTTTACATTTCATGGTGTATATTTCTTTCATGAGATGATTGTTTAATCCTTAAGTATCATAGTAGGTGATTCGTGTGTGTATGAGATATAAACAAGTGAGATACAAATTACTATTCTTTGATACTTAGAACTTGTCACAGTGGATGATGAGACTAGATATCTTATCAGGTGTACACTGTAGCATGATTAACTACCATTGGATGGAGTGATGAATCTCAATCACTAGAGTATGACTCATAGTTAGTATGCTAGAGCTTATAGTGCATTGATGGACCTGAGCTTTCCGATTAACACTCAAGACTGTCAAACAGTCGATAGGAACTCATAACTTGTAAAAGGTACTTGTTCTCAATCATGAGACGATTATGAACACAGACTGTGGATATGGCTACTTTGACTTGCCAATTAATGTGGTCTATAAAAGATCAACACCTGGGTATCTTGGGTATGTCATGATCATAGGGTTGTGAACATATATTGTCAAGATAGTATCGACCCTCTGATTCAGAGTAGTTATCAACATGTTTGGTAATCATTAGAGGTAAAATCCATTGATGCATTCCCTTGAGAATGTCACCAAGTTGATTTCTGAGAACTGCAGTCTTGTTGACAAGTAGTTATCAACATGTTTGGTAATCATTAGAGGTAAATGGGACTCAAGGAATATAAGAAGTAATCATGATTCAGGTTGACAGTAACAATTATCCGACTACCTGAATATGATTATTAATGCTGAAGGTCTCTGAGACAATAGTACACCATACAAGTCTAGTTATTGCTTCAAACATGTTCTTTTGCGTTCGAGTTTAGTTATCATTTTATAGTGGAGTAAACATTAGTTGACCAGTTAGTTAATTTGTTGATCAAAGAGTTTGGTCATAGGAATTAACAACTGGTCCGAGCTAACAATAAAGAGCCTAGGAGGTACCATTCTTAGCTCCGATAGGATGCTTGGAAAGGCACAAGAGGATCTAGTCATGACAAGTTCGATTGATCGAACATGTTTCGATCGATTGAAGTCTAGGTAGGTGCGAGCGATCGAAAGTAGTTCGATCGATCAAAAGTTTGATCGATCAAAGCCACTTCGATCGGTCCAAGATTAAAGTCGGTTTTGGAAATCTATAAATAGGGCAGCTGCGTACAGGGTTTAATAATCGTCATTTTTCCTATACGAAAGCTGCAGAACCTGTTTAGGGCCTCCTAAACCTTCCTATCCTCCTTGTTAGAGATCCCACCATCTCTAGTCTCTCCAGGTAGCATCCGCAGGAGTCATAAGGGTGGAGACAATCTAGTGGAGACTGTTGCATCACCAATGTTGACGATTTTAGAACTGGGTTCAAGACTTGAGGTATATTTCTTCTCCCACTTGTTAGTACGCATCTAGAATTAACGAGTAGTAGAGCCGATAATTCTAATAAGTTTTTGAAACTCAATCTTTCCACTGTGCGCTTAAAAATAAATTTTAACCTATTTTTTCCAATAATTGGTATTAGAGCTACACTAATTTGGATCTATAGATATGTTTTGGAACACTAGTTTTGATTTGCATGTTGATTTTAGGATTGTTTTCAAAACTGCATCATCATAGATCTGCTTCTATAGTGTTTTTGTAGTAGAATACAAATCTGTGATTGCATTGGATGCATGGTGTGTTCGACTGATCGAAGTAGTCTCGATCGATCAAAGCTTGTCTGTTTTCAAGCGATCGAACTAGTTTTGAGCGATCGAACAATGGTTCTTTTTGATCGATCGAATGGTGTTCGATCGATCGAGATTGATTCTATGTCCATGTATTCTTTTCACAGTTTTAAAGTTTTAAAAATCATATACTCTTTTATTTTTACAATTTTTCTGTAAGATTTTAAAATCATTCTGTGAAACTGAATAGTTCGATCGATTGAACATAAAGGTTTGATCGATCGAACCCTTTTCGATCAATTGAAGTGTGACAGAGAACTCAGATGCTATTTTATCTTCTAAATTAGTGCCTAAAGAGTTTATGTACTGTGTAAATTATTTAAGGGTTTCGATGGATTATATATTTGTTATATATGCGTGAATGTGCGTACGACTAACCCTTTTGCAGCAAGATTAGTCTGATATCTCCCATGGCACCAAGATTATAGTTTTAATTTTGTATTAAGATGTTTGTGATTGGTGGATGATTATAAATTGTATAAAATTTTGGTTTGGTTTCAGGGCATGTGTGAAGGGCGCTGCGACTTCAATCCTACGAAAAGGAAAGTCGCACCGGTTTCCCTAGCCTTCTTTGTTTTCTTGTTGTTGTTTTCTATTTCTTGATAAATTGCAAGCTTTGAAAGAAGCATAAGAGCATTGTAATTGAATTAGAAAGCCCATGAAGATGGAGGAGCAAGCCGTTGTCCATGAAAATGGAGGCAGAGGTGATCAAACCAAGAAAGAGGTTCTATGGAGATAGAGTTATGGGAGATAGAAGCATCGTTTGGATGTTTTTATTTCATTTTAGTTTTTTGTTTTATGTGCTTTGTTTGTGATTGGCATTTAATTATGTAATTACAACTCTCATGCACGTAAAACAAGTTTTCTAAAATAAAATTCAAAAACTATTTTCAACGCACTAGTAAACATTGGATGTTTATGGATAATGTGTGGAAACAATTTTTTCAAAAAAAGGAAAAATCCTTATTTACCAAATCTAGTGGGAGATGGTCTTATTAATAACACCCACGATCTTCCATTAACGGTTCATTGTAAGATGAGTAGTGCATTCTATGTCACCTCGCCAGGGGTGATCATTCCACACAGAGGGTACACTACTCATTGGTTACTAGATGTGAACTTCCTATAGATAGGAATAATCAAACGTGTTAGAGGATGACCACTACATGGAGGCACTACTTGAGGCGGTTGTGATTGGATCCTAGTTAATGGTACACACTAGCCAACCTATGGATAAGGGATCCCACACGGGGTATTATTCAGAAACTTAGAGATTAAAAAGGTTCAGGAGTCATACTTGTTTTGTAAGAGTTGCATAGCGGACAAGTCATGATTAATCAAAAGATCGAGTATTGAGCACCACACGGAGGCTTTACTCTTTCGTTTTGACATTCTGGCGACTTTGTTTTAAAATAAGAGTTTTAAAGATTCTTTTATTTCAAACTGTCAAATTATGATATCAATATTTATTTTATCTTTTGATTTTTTGAGTAAATCATTATGTCTGGATCTACATTTAGTTCACTAGCCACCATACTCACTCAAAACAAGTTAACTGGAAATAACTACACTGAATGGAAATGAAACCTGGACATCGTTTTAACTATGGAGGATCACATATACATCCTCACCACCCTATGTTCCAAAGAACCCGCGACAAAATGATTATACAGCTGCCAAACGTGAGTTTGATAAATGGAAGAAGTCGAATGGAATGGTCCGTTGCTACATTTTGGCCTTAATGGATGGTGTGTTGCAACATCAATTATAGTCGAACAATTCTGCCAGTGATATTATCGAATCCCTGAAAAAGATGTTTGGGGACATGGCAGGCCTGCCAGGTAGGTAGCTATGCAGAAGATAATGAGTGCTAAGATGTCGGAAGGGACTCCAATCAAAGAACATGTTTTAAAATTATTGGTTATTTGAACGAGCTGGAGACCGTAGGTGCCAAAATCCATGTATAGACCCAAGTTCATATGATCCTCAATACGCTATCGTCGTTATTCACTCAATTTAAACTGAATTATAATATGAACAAAATGGATTTCTTAATAAGTGAATTAATGAGTTCTTTATTTGCAGTAGAAGGGGTGATCAAACCTAGGGGCAACGTTTTGAACATTGAGAAAAGCTCTTTGTCCTCCCAATCTACACCGAAAGGCAAGAAAGAGAAGAAGGCTGACACTGGTGGTCTAAGTGTTGTACCGATCCCTAAGATTGCAAAATCCAAGGAAAAAGGTAAGGGCAAAGGAAAGTTGGATGGCCAAGGCAAAGGAAAGTGTTTCCAATGTGGTGCGAAGGGCCACTGGAAGAGGAACTGTCCAAAATTTTTAGCAACAAAAGTTCAAGGTATGATTGTATCACATGTGGTTGAAGTAAGTTTTATAATTGATACTTCAAACACTTGGTGCATTGATCCTGGAGTGACTAACCATATCTGTAATTCATTGCAGGGGTTTAGATCAACCAGGAGGTGCAGTGATGGGGAAATCGTACTTACTCTAGGTTCTAGTGCAATCGTATCTGCGGTTACTATAGGAGTCATAGTTTTAGAATTTCGAGACAATAAAGTTTTGATTTTATCAGATATACTTTACGTCCCGTCAATGAGACGTAATTTAATTTCAGTTTCAAATTTATCGAATAAAGGTTATTCTTTTCATTTTGGAACTAAAGTTGTGATTAAAAGAAATGGTTCTTTTATTTATTCTGGTGTTAAGTCAGATGGTGTTTATGTGATTACTCCTGATATTTCTAAAGATTCTTGTATGGAACTTAATAACTCAGTGGTAACTATACCATCTAAAAGAAAAGAACCTTCCACTAATCCAACAAGGCTTTGGCATATGAGGCTTGGGCATATCAATTTAAATAGGATTGGCATACTAGTCAAAGAAGGGGTCTTAGGCAATTTGGTTCTCAAACCAATGGAAGTCTGCGAGTCTTGTTTAGAGGGTAAGATGACCCAAAGGCCTTTTCCCGCAAAGGGCAACAGGACCAATGCATTGTTGGAATTAGTTCATAATGATGTGTGTGGACCAATAAATATTAGAGCATGAAGTGGTTATGAGTATTTCATAACATTTACTGATGACCACTCAAGGTATGGATATGAGTATCTAATGTAGCACAAGTCTTAAGCCTTTGAAAATTTTGAATAGTTTAGGGCTGAAGTGGAAAAGCAATTTGGAACACATATCAAGGCCATTCGATCTGACCGAGGTTGCGAGTACCACTCTAATAAGATTATTGATCACCTCGTACAGAATGGGATTCTGTCACAGTTGATTGCACCTGGTACACCTCTGTAGATGGTGTAGCAGAGAAAAGGAATCAGATTCTTTTAGACATGACTAGGTCAATGATGAGTTATTCGAAGTTACCTTTATTCCTTCGGGGTTATGCTTTGGAAACTGCTACATACAGACTAAATTTGGTACCAAGAAAATCTGTTCCCAGGACACCACGAGAGATGTGGATTGGGCGCAAGCCTTCTTTGCAACATCTCCGGTTATGGGGGTTTCCGGCACATGTGCTGAAAGGAAAGATGAGCAAGTTGGATTCTAGATTGGAGGTATGTTACTTCGTAGGGTATCCAAAGGGTACTTATGGATGGGATTTTTATGATCCAAGAGAACATAAAGTGTTTATTAGTACAAATGCTATTTTCTTGGAGGATGATTATATCATGAACCATAAACCTAAGGGAAGGATAGATCTAAGAGAGATAGAAGTAGATCCCTCAGTCCAACCAGCAGTTGATAACAATGTAAATCAAGAAATTACCACTTCTTCACCCTTTTCCGCATCGGTACCTCATCGTAGTGGGAGGATTATCTGCTAGCCTGATAGATATATATTCTTAGGAGATGTTTTTGAAGCTATCTCTAAAGAATCTAAATTTGATCCTACCACATACGAATAGGCAATAACTGATGTTGATTCAGCTCATTGGGTTAATGCTATGACGGCTGAATTTGAATCTATAGATTCCAATCAGGTCTGGGATCTTGTAGAGCTTCTAGCCAATATTAAACTCATTGGCTGAAAGTGGGTCTACAAGAAAAAAAGTGGATCTGATGGAAAGGTTGAGACCTTTAAGGCTAGGCTTGTAGCGAAAGGTTATACTCAGAGGGAGGGCATTGACTATGAGGAAACCTTCTAGCTGGTAGCCATGCTTAAATCCATCAGGATACACTTATCGATTGCTGCATGCCTAGATTATGAAATATAGTAGATGGATGTCAAGACCGTATTCTTGAATGCCAATCTTGAGGAGGATATCTATATGCAGCAACCAGAAGGGTTCATAGCAGGTTGGAAAGGTAACTTGGTATGCAAATTGCAAAAGTCCATTTATGGGCTTAAGCAGGCATCCAGAAGTTGGAACATCCGATTTGACTAAGCGGTCAACTTGTTTGGTTTCATACAGAATCTGGATGAGCCTTGTGTATACAAGAAGTGTGATGGTAAAGTGGTAGCTTTTCTTTTGCTCTACGTTGATGACATTCTGCTCATTGGAAATGATGTAGCGACATTGTCAACGGTTAAGGTTTGACTAGCTAGTACTTTTGATACAAAGGATCTAAGAGAGGCGTGCTATGTCTTTGGGATAATGCTCTTTCCGGATCCTAAGCAAAAGATAATGGGATTATCTTAAGCTAGTTATATCGATAACCTGCTAACTAGGTTTTCAATGGATAATTCGAAGAAAGGTTTGTTACCTTTCAGTCATGGTTTGACATTCTCCAAGGACCAGTGTCCAAAGACACAGAAGGAGAGGAATCGCATGGCAGGAGCTCCCTACGCTTTGGCAGTGGGAAGTCTCATGTATGTGATGTTATGCACTAGACCGGATATCTGCTTTGCCATTGGGCATGGATAGTAGATATCAATTGAATCCAGGTCCAGAGCACTGGACATCCGTTAAGCACATTCTTAAGCACTTGAGAAGGGCTAAAGATTATATACTCATGTATGCCGGTAGTGATTTAATTCTAGTGGGATACACTGACTCGAACTTTATGTTAGATAAAGATTCGAGAAAGTTAACATCCCGACATCTCTTTACCTTGGAAGGTGGTGCTGTTAGTTGGAGGAGCATTAAACAGAAATGCATTGTAGACTCAACTACAGAAGTTGAGTATATGGCTGGTTGTGAAGCCATAAAGGAAGTTGTTTGGCTCAAGAAGTTCCTTATGGAGCTTGAGGTGGTACCAGCATCGCTATCACCTATTATGCTATACTGCGATAATAGTGGGGCAGTGACTCAGTCCAATGAGCCAAGGACCCACAGAAAGGGAAAGCATGTAGAGTGGAAATATCATCTTATCCGAGATATTGTTCAACGTGGAGATGTGACTGTTAGCAAGATTACCACCTCTGACAATCTTACGGATCCGGTTACAAAGGCCTTGCCTCAGAAGGTCTTCGATCGTCATCTAGATAGTTTAGGTTTCAGGTGTAGTCCTGAATGGTTATGAGTGCAAGTGGGAGTTTGTTGGGTTTGTGCCCTCAAACCATTACATTATGTACGAGACATTGACATTTTTAATATATGTATATCAGCTTTACATTTCATTGTGTATATTTCTTTTATGTGATAATTGTTTAATCCGTAAGTATCATAGTAGGAGATTCGTGTGTGTATGAGACACATACAAGTGAGATACGAATTGCTATTCTTTGAGACATAGAACTCGTCATAGTGGATGATGAGACTCGATATCTTATCAGGTGTACAGTGTAGCATAATTAACTACCATTGGATGGAGTGATGAATCTCAATCACTAGAGTGTGACTCTTAGTTAATATGCTAGTGCTTATAGTGCATTGACGCACCTGAGCTTTCTTATTGACACTCAAGACTATCAAACAGTCGATAGGAACTCATAACTTGTATAGGATATGTGTTCTCAATCTTGAGACGAATATGAACACAGACTGTGGATATGGCTACTTTGACTTACCAATTAGTGAGGTCTATAAAAGATCAACACCTGTGTATCTTGAGTATGTCATGTTCATAGGGTTGTGAGCATATATTGTCAAGATAGTATCTACTCTCTAATTTAGAGTAAGCATTCCCTTGAGAATATCACCAAGTTGATTACTGAGAACTGCAGTCTTGTTGATAAGTAGTTATCAACATGTTTGGTAATCATGAGAGATGAATGGGACTCAAGGAATATAAGAGGTAATCATGATTCAGGTTGACAGTAGCAGTTATCCAACTACCTGAATATGATACGAATGCTGAAGGTAGAGGGACATTAGTACACCATACAAGTCTAGTTATCGCTTCGGATATGTTGTTTTGCGTTGGAGTTTAGTTATCATTTTATAGTGGAGTAAACGTTAATTGACTGGTTAGTTAGTTTGTTGATCAAGTACTTTGGTTATGGGAATTAACAGCTAGTCCGAGCCAACAATAAAGAGCCTAGGAGGTCCTATTCTTAGCTCCGCTTGGATGCTTGGAAAGGCACAAGATGATCTTGTCATGACAAGTTCGATAGATTGAAGTCTAGGCAGGTTCGAGCGATTGAAAGTTCGATCGATCGAAGCCACTTCGATCGATCGAGGTTAAAGTCGATTTTGGAAATCTATAAATAGGGCAGTTGTGCACAGGGTTTAATAATCATCATTTTTCCTATACAAAAGTTGCAGAACCTGTTTAGGGCTACCCAAACCATCCTATCCTGCTTGTTAGAGATCCCACCATCTCTAGTCTCTCCGGGAAGCATCCGCAGGAGTCATAAAGGGTTAAGACAACCTAGTGGAGGCTGCTGCATCACCAAGGTTGAAGATTTCAGAATTGGGTTCAAGACCTAAGGTATATTTCTTCACCCTCTTGTTAGTACGCATCTATAGATTAACGAGTAGTAGATCCGGGCATTCCAATAAGTTATTGAAACTCAATCTTTCCGTTTCGCGTTTAAAATTAATTTAAAACCTGTTTTCCCAACAGCGCCAGCATGTGGTCACACGTGTTGGCACTAGTTCTCCTTCCTTTTTCTGCACCACTATAATGCTGGCTTTCTTCAGCACTACATGAGTCAGACTTACCCATGGACTATCCGAGATTGGATAAATTACCCCAACCTCAAGCAATTTTAGAACTTCTTTCTTAACCACTTCTTGCATGTTCGAGTTTAGACGCCTCTGCATTTTTGGACACGACTTGGCGTCTTCTTCTAGGTAAATCCTATGGGTACATATAGATGGACTTATTCCTCTTAAATCCACAACGGTCCATCCTAGTGCACTCCGTTGCTATCTTAACAGCTTTATTAAATTACCTTCCTGTTCTTGATTCAACACAGATGAGATGATTACAGGAAATGTCTTCTCTTCTCCTAAAAACACATATTTTAACTCCTTCGGGAGCTCTTTCAATTCCAACTCCGAAAATTGTAGGTTTGACCACACTGCCAACTTTGTCTTTGGCGGTAGTTGCTCATATTGAGCCGTCCACATAACCTTTGCAACTTCCTCCTCAACAACCTCCAATATTGCACATATCTGACTCATCTCCTTGTCTTGCGGAGTATATTTATCTAGTTCATAACAAGAGTTAGTGATAATGGACTCCACATGATTAGATAGAGCAGTCGAATCAAAACAGTCGAATCAAAGCAGTCGAATCAAAACAGTCTTCATCATCACGGTCATTCGATTTAGGATTCGAAAAGATCTTGACATTTAATGTCATGTTCCTAAATAGTAGGGTCATTACTCCACTTCTTACCTTGATAGTCGCATCAATCATTGCAAGGAAAGGACGTCCAAAGATCACCAGAATTTGAGCCTTGGCATTATATACCGGCTCAGTGTCTAAAACAACAAAGCTAACCACTACCATATTTTAACATTGATGTATAACTAGGGCTTCATCCTTCTAGCATTCCTTATTTCGAGAAGGATTAAGTTAAGTAATCTGGACACTAAGTATGTGAATTTTACATAACCAGTGGTCAAATTACTTTACTTACTTTGAAAAACTGAAATAACAACCAATTAAAACTATGAACTTTAACAAACAAATCAAGTATAAGATATTCGATGTGTTCATCATGCATGTTCATTGAATTAATTGGCCTAAGAGCCTAAATTTCAAAATCTATTTGCAATTTGAACTTGAAAAGATCAATTTGGGTTTAGTTTCTAAAATAAAAGTTGTTAGAATACTATAACGAGTTTGCCCAAGACATAAACATTCCAATTGATTGCCATATAAAGTAATGGATTGGTATGGAATGTCTCCCAATCGATTGATATAAGTACCTATAGATTGGCTTAGATTCAATGGCAATCGATTGGATACAGACACAAATCGTTTGCCACTGAATTTCAAATAGATTCATGGCAGTGGCTGTGGAACAATGTTTCAACACATTATTACCAACCAGGGTTCTAAGCTAGCATATTGGAATATGCAGAAACAAAAATGAACTGAAATGTATTGCTGAAATAAATCTAGACATGGATTTAATCATAAAACTTGAGATTATAATAGACGTTCAAACTAAAACTAAAACTGAAACAGGATTACAACTAACCAAGATCCAGAATAATAGAACAAAATGAATAAAACCAGAATTGTAATATGAAATTGAAATACAGAATCTCAACACTTGTAGTTGTTCCCAGAAGTTAAAATGAAAATAAAACCTACAAAACAAACCAAAAGATGAACCAACCCTTGACTCCTATATCTCTCCCCTTTATATACCAATCTCTGTACAAACTAGGAGTGTCTAGGTTCACTCTGTAACGGCTGGTTGTCGCATAAATGAATGATTGCTGAAATCCTGTGCCATTAAAGAGGTTTGACTACCTATCTTTACCAATCGATTGGCTATTGGAACCAATGATTGGTATGACCTCCAATCGATTGGTTTGAAAAGTATGTCAATTGATTGCCAAGAGATGGCAATTGATTTGAACTTGAACTTCATCTTTGAAATGTCCCCTTTATTTCTTGAGCTATCCCTTTTCAACATGTTAATCATTCCAGCTTTAGGACCTACATCTAACAGAGCTAAACACAACAACATACCACGAAAATACATCATTGCGTAACGAGATTGATTGAAGTACAAATACAGGTAAAACTAGAGATCTGGGGTTAACATTGACCAATTCTATTCTTTTTCGGGCCAATATCTTACAAATATCAGCCCTCATCAGTATGTCCTCAAGAGAGGTGGACCAGGATCACTGGTTGTCACACCCCATGTCTCCACGTGCGGATTACAACCATGTAACAAAGGATTATCCAAACCAAGCACCAACTATTAACGTGGTTTAGAGTAATACCCATTAGATACATGGTAAAACACTTGTATTTAGAAACTAGCAGATCTAGTCCACTGGTCCGGGATCCGATCGATTGGATTTGCATTTACAGAGAGCACAAATTCTTTGAATACCTTGTCTGGTCGACTACGAGTCATCAAATCTAGCTGACTAGCTTCGCTCAGTTAACTGGATTAGCATTTACAGAGAGCTATGATTTTTAAAAAGTTAACCCAATCAACTACTTTTCCAATACAGTCGACTATTTTTTAAACTTATGAAAACTGTTATATAATATAGACGAATCCAGTTAACTGTACACCCGATCAGTCGACTGGTTTACACCAGTAGAGCATTCTGCAACAATCTAACACATAAGTATTCCCAGTCAACTCAAAATAAAACAAACATGAACAAACTTGCTGAAGACAATCACAAGCATTACTAATCATACTTAAACATTCCGAAAGGCTACCACATGAGTCTTGAGTTACAAAACCATAGAATTCACAAAGGTAACAAGCAACTACTAGTTGTCAATTACACAAGTCAGATTTTACATAAGTTCTAGAAATCTTAACGGCTACAACCCATTTCAAAACTAGTCCCGAAGGAAAAACAACAACTCCCAACCCTTCCCCATGTATTGAATGATCACCTCCTCTCCAAGTCCTGTTCTAAACCTGCAGTGGTTATTATGCACCACAATAGAAAAAAAAATGATTTTCTTTAACATTATGCTTATTGAGAAATCTAAACATGATGGAATGCATAAACGTTTTCAATGCAGCAATTCAACATAAAACACATAATCATGATCACTGAACTACCAAGTTAATGATTCATTCTGACCTGAAGACCTTTCCCTTGGTCCCGAGTCCACTTATTCCTTGGACATCTGATCTTAAAATGAATTTCTTCTCCTTCTCCTCCCTTATTACTCCACAATAAATCATTTCCCCAAGCATTCATTGATTACATATCATATAGACATATAATCATGTAAGCATGGCAACTTTTCATATAATTGACATATCATTCTCAATTTAGAAATATCATGACTTCTAAGCATGAATTTATCGATTCTATCTATAATTGGAGCACTGAACACATTAAACCACAGTCAATTTTAGTTATAAACTCACCTTATCTGATTTCTATCTAAATTAAGATAAAAGACGTCGAATTTCATCAAATTCTAACTCAATTATCACTTCGGAGTAAATCCTGCATGTTTTTGGTAATCCGCGTGTCATCGATTAGAATGAGTCACTAAAATTGACAATTAAATCAGAAATGAAGGTATAAAAATGATCATCTCACCTCCATGAGTCTAAATATGGCTTCGGTTCACGAATTAGACAAACAATGAAGACAACACATCGAATTGATGATGAGGAGCTTGTATTCTCTCTCTTTCTCTCGCCCTCGGAGCCTACTCTTTCTCTGCCCATGTCTAGCTATTTTGCTATCTTTTGTTTTAAATTTGAGAGACCCACTTGTCTCCTCCCAAAAAACTTAAGTGATGCCTCATTCCCATTAATTCAATTCACGTACCCACAACTTCCAAGTTCTATTATAAAACCCCCAAACATTATATTAACTACCCAATTATCTAAATGGGTGTTTGTCTATGTCCCATATGGGTCTAAAACGTGATCCCAAATATTGTATGAAGTTGTTATCATACCTACTAATTATAAAATTTTTCATTTATGGATACCTAAACTAGTATCAAAAGCTAACATATAACATTAAATAGCATGAAAGTGATTTAAACACATATTCATTTAATCATATAAATGCACCTAAATGCAAATTATATTATTTGGACCCTTCTTGGATCCCACCTCAATACCTGTCCCACCTCACTGGGGACTTCAACTGTGTTCCTCACTGAACACTTTTCCATGAGTGAGTCCACTGCCTCCCCTTAATCCATCACATACACCAATTATATTAATTAATGCTTATTCATAAGATAATTAAACATTTTCTTGGGTATAGGTGTTACATTTCTTCCCCCCAAAAGAAAGCTTGGTCCCCAAACTTACTATTACCTCAGGTATCGAATACATGCGGGTACTTTGCTCGAATTTCATCTTTCCGTTCCCAAGTAGCTTCCTCGATTGAATGACTATGCCATTGAACCATTACTAGAGGAATCACTTTGGTTCTTAATACCTGATCCTTTCTGTCAAGGATTTGCACTAGATGCTCCACATAAATCATATCTTCCCAAACTTTCAACGATTCTGGAATGTTTCGAATATGATACACAACATCGAAGCATCAAACACGTGGAACACATTATGAACATTCGCCAATTCTTGTGGCAATTTCAAGTGATAAGTCACTGGTCCAACTTGATTCAAAATTAGATAAGGTTCTACATACTTCAGACTAAGCTTACCTCGCTTAACAAACCGTGCCATGCCTTTCGAAGGTGATACTTTCAGAAAAGCATAATCATTTACCTCGAACACTAACGGTCTTCTACCTATATCTGCATAACTGTTATAACGACTCTGAGGCATTTGTAGTCACTGTTTGTAATATTTTCAGTAGTGATTTGACCTATCTCCGGTCCCGAAAGTTATTTTTCACCAACTTCTGTTCAATAAACCTGTAATCTGTACTTTTTTCCGTTCAATGTCTTGTAAGATGTCATTCTAATACTTGTTTGAAAACTATTGTTATAGAAAAACTCAATTAATTGCAAGCGAGTCTCCCAATCATCCTCAAAATCCATAACACATACTCGGAACATATCTTCCAAAATCTTAGTCACCCACTCGGATTGACCATCGGTTTGGGGATGAAAAGCGGTACTAAAATGTAAAGTTGTCCCCATAGCTCTTTGTAAGCTTTCCCAAAACCTTGACACGAATCGAGTGTCACAATCTGACACTATCGACACTGGCCTCCTGTGAAGTCCGATAACTTCTTTGATATAAGTCTCTACAAGCTTTGACGGATCCCTGGTCTTGATCAGTAAGAAATGGACTGACTTAGTCAACCAATCAACAATGACCCAAATGTTATCATTTGACTTTGACGATCTAGGTAATCCCAATACAAAATCAATTGTGATGTACTCCCACTTCCGCTTTAGTGTTTCTAGAGGTTGTAGTTCCTCTTCGGTTCGTTGATGTTCCATCTTTACTCTTTAGCAAGTCATACATTTAGCTACAAATTCTGTGACTTCTCGCTTCATACCACTCTATCAATAAACCTCTAGTAGGTCTTGATGATGCCAGAATTTGGTAAGAGTAAAGTAAAGCAATTTAAGGAGAGAGAGAGAGAAAGACTATTTTTTGTATGTGGTTCGGCCCTGTTAATGAAGGTACCTACGTCCACGGGTGTGTCTGAGCACGTTCACTAGCAGATCATCGGCGGGCCTGGTGAGCCAACAAAAAGGGGCGGAACTACCAGTAATACCGGCTGGGTGTATGCGTATAATGGTGAATTTTATAGAGGTGCTGTGTAGACTAAAGAGTTGGCGGCCCCTTCAATGGGGGGTGAGAGGTCTCTTTTATAGATGGAAGAGACCTACTCATACATGGATAAGGAAATATAATCCTATTGATATAGATTGACATTAATTATGGGGATTTCCTAATTGGATTAGGAAATAGTGTGTACTTTCCATTAGTCTTCTAGCTAGAGTAGGAAACTGCCTGTAATGCTCGGGATCACGCCTGTGAAGCTCGGGATCATGCATGTGGGCCCGGATGGGTTGTTCCCGCGGTGGGATGTGCCTGTGCAGTTTTCCCGACCTGTTGGCCAGGTCGTAGATGAACCGCTCGGGCAGATGCTTCTGAGGAGTTGTGTATGATTTTCCCGGGGCATGGACTGACTGCTGATTTGAACTGCTCGGTCATAGGATAGAGCCAAATTTGGGTGTATCTGGTCTCTTTGTACATTTGAGTACTAAAGGATGCATTGAATACCTGGTATTATGAGCTTCTTCCATAACTTTATCTCTCAGGTCTCCAACTTTAGGAAAATATAATCGATTGATATACCTCAAAATACCATCTTGGAAGCTAAACTCTAACCTCCTTCCCTTAGGTAATTCATATACTATCTTCTTGAAGTCTGAATCCAAAAGATAACTTGTCTTTATTTTACTAATCTAATTCAGTTGTACCACAATTGTAGCCATTATATCGCCCTCAACTCTAGGAATCATTCCATGTTCTAATTGTTCAAATTTCTTTACTAACTTTCCTGTCCCGTCAAGGTATAGGCTAAGTTTTCTAATGACTTCTGGCTCTAAACATCGGCCACTACATTCACTTTTCCCACGGTGATGCTAAATCTTTAAGTCATAATTTTTCACTAGTTCTAACCATCTTCATTGTCTCAGATTGAGCTCCCTTTGAGTGAATAGATATTTCAAGCTTTTATGGTTAGTGAAGATTTCACATGTCTCCTTGTATAGATAATGCCTCCAAATCTTTAAAGCGAAGATTGCCACCGCTAATTCCAAATCGTGTGTCGGATAATTCTTTTCATGAGGTGTCCATTGTCATGAAGCATAGGCTACCACCTTGTTATCTTGTGTTAAAACACATCCCAAACCTTGATGAGAAGTACTACTGTAGATTATGAATTTTTCGATACTTGACAAAATCATAAGTATCGATATCGTAGTCAATTGCTCTTTTAATACTAAGAGACAATCATCACATTCTTTGTTCCACTACAAATAAATACATCTTTCCTCATTAGTCGTGTCATCGGAGTAATAATTCTGAAAAAGTCTTTGACAAATCTTCTGTAATATCCAGCTTATCCCAAGAAACTTCGAATATCTGACACATTCGTCGCCCTTGACCAGTTCATAATGGTTTCTATCTTCTGTGGGTCTATAGAAATACCTTCCTTGGAGATCACGTGTCCTAGGAAAGTGACACTTGTTAACTAAAACTCATTTTTCTTCAACTTCCCAAATAATTGATTCTCTCAAAGTCGTGCAAGACTACATGGGAATGAGAGGACGAAATACGCATAAAATATCCTCATCTTTTCGACTCATGAGGTGAGTTGAGTTTGGAGGACCGAACTTTCTTAAGTAAGGGAGAATGTCAAGACTCGAATTTCCATTATTAAATTTTGTAAAATTAAATCATATTTTATGCATTAACCAATCAACTTTAGACATGTGTCAAAGACTAATTGGTCTTTCACCTAACTAACTAACTTATATGTGATCCTAGCCAATGAACAAAGTGGGAAACTTCTACCTAATACAAATGTTTCAGATGGTTTTATTCACAAAAACAATGGAAAACAACAAAAAAAAACACACACACACAAAAAAAAAAAAAAACTAACATACAAAAAAAAAAAAACATAATGCTTCAATTGATGAAGTATGTCTTTACTTCCCTCAGTTAAAAAGTTGTTTCTTTTACTCACGTATCTTAAATTTAATGAACTGAATTATTTACTAACACTGTTTCATTTACTAAAATACGTAGAATGCATTCTTACCTCACATTATAAATAGGAAAGCAACAAAAGCATTTCACTCAACTAATGAAGAGAGAGAGAGAGAGAGAGAGAGAGAGAGAGAGAGAGAGAGAGAGAGAGTTTCTCAGAAATTATTTTGTACTCCTAATGTGGGACGCTTTGGGGATAAAATACTAGACTAGTGGTGACGGTTCCAGTGGTGACCCAAACTACAGATTTCAAACTATCACAGTTAGTGGGTAAATTTATTTTTCCAAATCTTTTTATGCATTTTATCATAGGCACCTTTTAAGTGTATTTTATAATCTGTATTAATTAGACCTCTAGAAGGCCTTATCAAAACTTAAAGTTTGAGCAAGGCCAAACAGACCTTGAATCGCCATTAATGACAAATTCAAGTTTCAAAGCTTACTTAATTTTTGGGATACATAAAAATGGTATTTTTGGTATTTCAAAAATATGTTAAATCATTATAAATTATCTTATACCATTTTCTAAAATTTGGTGAATTTTGGATGTCATATGATATTTATTTGAATTTTGAATTTATAAAATAGCTTTAGAATTAGAGTTTTTAACTTTAAAAATATTTTTACAATTTTGTACAACTCAGAAAAATAAACGAAAAATACTGTTATGACCAATTTAATATTTTGAATATTTTTTCATACACCAACCCACCCCAGTGGATTAGGACACGTGTAACAAGACTATACGCACCCAAAATATGCTAATAAGCAAGAAACCATGTTAGTTATTAAGAAAAACAGGATTTAAACCAACATAAAAGGGCTTGGTGCGACAAAACAACCCTAAGGAAAAAATGGTCATTTAAGAAAGGTAGTAAAAATTTATACCAAAAGCTAGATCTTTGAGTCCCGGTTCCAACGCCAAAAATAGCACGCGATTTTGAGTTTTCTAGAAAGAGTTATGCATATTTCCGTAAAAGATGACGTGCAGTAGATTGGTAAGCGGATCGATCCGCCCTTTAGCCCGGATTGATCCATCTTAGTAATTTTCTAGCAAAATGTCCTCCCAGAAGTTAGGAGCGATCCGTCCTTTAACCTGGATCGATCTGGGTTCTGCAGAATAGTTTTCTGCTGCTAAAAACCCCTGCTTTTAAAGTCCAAACCATATCCAAACACAACCAAACTAGATGGGACTTCAAGAAAACATTTCAAAACTATTTCCCAACATTCTTAAACATTTCAAAGTATGTAAAACATATGTATATATCACCTTAAACATTCCTAAACATTTCCAAGTACGTAAAATATATATATATCCCCTTAAACATTCTTAAACATTTCAAAACTATTTCTCAACATTCTTAAACATTTCCAAGTATGTAAAACATTTGTATATATCACCTTAATTGGATCAAAACAATCATGAACTCATTTCTTTTGATTGAAAACACGTTATTGACATTCGTCTCTTGTCCAAAACTAACATCTCATGAAAACATCAAGATCATTCCAAAAACATTCCTATGTGCCCCAAACCATATCCAAACCTCACAAGAGTTACAAAGATCATTTTGCCCATACTTGCTTGGTTATACACACACAAAACTCATAATACTCCAACTAAGAGCTTAACCAGGCATTAAACCATATTTTCCAACATGAGTATAACTTGTCAAACAAAAGACCCCAATTCTAGTTTACCTTTTAAAGTTACATATTCTATAAAGTTCTCTCCATACACACACAACTTGTGGATAACATATTACAACCCGTACCACAAGATACAACCAACACTAAATTGAACCTTACATATTATATGTTTTTCAAAACATGAGTTAATTATACATCTCCAAACTATAAGTTGCATTAGGAAACTTAAACATCTAGACATATAAACATATTGATGCACATCTCAGAACCCCACTCCAACCTATCGTACGGATCATTTCCTATCCTGTTCCCGTTCCCGTTCCCGTTCCTGTTCCGTACCTACAGTGGTTATTAATAACCACACAAAAATTGTATTCGCTTACGCTTTCATTTAGTACGTAAAGCTAATCACATGTATGAATGTATGTCATATTCAATGCACAAGTCAACAATCAACATGTCATTTAGTCTCCAAAAGACCAAATGTCAATTCACCGTGACGTCGCTTTTCCCTTTTTTCCTTATGTGCACATAGCACCTCTAATTCACACATCTCACATACCTTTCTACAGCTGGGTCGTCACCCATACACCTTTACACAGTTAAGTAGTGAGTACCCTTACACACTTGGGTTTTACCACGTCTCCTTATTATGGAACAAATACACGATGAACCAACATAAGGCTTTCTTCAACCTACATAATCACATAATCATCTCAATATGGCAATCCTTGCAAAATTAGGTATCAAAACCCACATAGATTTACATGCTAATATCATAATTTTATATCCATGCATTAATCTACCAGAATCTAACATACTAGTATAAAATTATCACCTTAAATATAATTTTACATTCAGCCCATGGATTAGAGTCACTCACCTCTAACAGATTTTACCCTAAACAAGCAAATTCCTTAATGATTCTTGCCTAAATCATACTCCAGAGTAATTCCTAGAAGTTTTCAGCAATCGCATGTCACTGATTTGAATGAGCTACCAAAATCTGGCGATTAAAACATAAAAGAAAAGTATAAAAACGGTCGTCTCACCTCCACGAGTCCGAATACGGCTCCGGTTCGCGAGTTAGACGAACGACGGCGACGACACGGTGAATAAACGGCGTCGGCAACTCTCGTATTCTTTCTTCTCTCTTTTCCTTTTATTTTTTCTGTAAATTACCACGATACTGACCTCTTTGACACGCATGCAATGCATGTTGTGTGTTCTCAATCCCTCATTTTCCCCCAGATCTCTTAAGGTCCTATTATGAAATTCCCCAAACATTCTATTAACTACCCAATTATCTAATGGTTGTTTATCTAAGTTTCGTATGGGTCCCCCCCATGTGGGTCCTAATTATTTTTTGAAGTTGCTAACGTACCTACTAATTATGAATCATTTTCATTTATGCCCTTATTTGCTATACCAAACTAGCATTTTAACAATGAACATATTAATCAATGCAATATGGAAGCTACTAAACATATCTTCAATTAATCATATAAATGCATCTAGTAATTTAAATGCAAATTTTATAACCTCGGCCTTCACTGGGTCCCACTTCATTACCTGTCCCTCCTTACTAGGGACTTTTTCAATGGTGTCGTGTACTGAACATTTTTCTCGAGCGAGTCCAAGCCTCCCGCTTAATCCATTTTATACACTAATTATATAAATTAATACATATTAACATGTTGATTAAACCTTTTTCCGATTACGGGTGTTTCATTTCTCCCCCTCTAAATAGAAGTTTGGTCCCCAAACTTTGTTCTACTCAAATTTCAACCACTCATAGTCGTTCTCCCCAAACATCAATTTCCAATCTTCTAATTATCGTCTCAACTAAATGATCTAGTAACTATACCTGTCGCCTCTTTATCCATGGTGGATGTCCCTGCGGTTGTGAGTTAGAAATATGTAGCTCCCATTTTTTCTCTTTGCACCGGCTGCTGCACAGATCCTTGAGTTGTTTCACCTGATGCAAAAGAATCCGAACCTCCTTGTCATTTATTAGGACATTCCCGTACTCGATGACCCGATAGATCACATGAATAACAATTACCCTTAATCACCTTGCTCCGATTTGGACAGTTCCTCGCGATATGTCCTAGTTCATGATAGATATCACAAGTTATTGTTTGATAACACTTTCCCCAATGTTGTTTATTACACGTGGAACACCACGGTCTTTGCTTTCTTGAACCACTACTTATCGATTGGATTCCAGTGTTTTGTCGTTTGAAACTATCTTGTCCACTATACTGGCTTGACTATGGCCTCTTGTTTTGTTGATTTATTTGAACTTGTGAATTCAATTGATACCCTATATCCCTTTCAGCAATAGAAGCGATATCCAATGCCCCGACAAAAGTCTGAAGTCAAAACACAGTTACTCGTCCTCGAATATCTTTTCGAAGTCCCGCCACAAATTTCCTCACTTTCACCATTTCATTTGTTATCATATCTCCAGCAAACCTTCCCAGACATGTATATTGTGCCGAGTACTCTCTAACCGACATCCCACCTTGTGTTAACTCCATGAATTCTTGAGCCTTTTGGTCTTTGAAAGACTCCGAGAAGTATTTCTCATTGAATACTTCTAGGAGTAGTTCCCAAGTGGTTGGTTGACCAGGCCCTTGTTGGGAATATATGCCCTCAAACCATTTTATTTGATTTTATGTAGACATTTTAATCCTATTTATGGACATGAGCTATGTTTATTTCCTTTTATTTCATGAGGTGAATTGTTTTAGCAGGATATCCATTAATGACGTTTTATATGATTTATTTATGTGAATGAGATTTATATAAAGGGGATGTAAATCATAATTACTCGTCATTTTAAATATAAGTCACAATCTTTAATAAGACTGTATATCGTATTAGGTAGACTACAGTATATTAACTCCTATGAGATAAGGTGGAAAATCTCAACCACTAGAGTGTCTGACTCTTAGTTAATATACTAGTGCATGTATTGCATTGATGGACAATGACCCGTTAACATAAATTATTGTCAAGGTTAATCAGATTCTTATACTTGCTTTGAAGTAATGTACTCTTAATTCTAAGACAATAGTGACCTTAGACTTTAGAATTGATCACTTTGATTTGTCAATCAGTGAGGTCTCTAAGTTCAACATCTGGGTATCTTGGGTAATCAATTTCTAGTGTTGTAGGAACATAAATTTCCAAGATGGAATCCACCCTCTCTTATAGAGTCAGTATCCCCTTGAGTTAATCACTAGTTGAATTACTAGAATCTGATCAGTCGTTTTAGTAAAATGTGTACTGGAATAAGTAGCAATATTTTGAATAAGTGGGATAATAAGTTATGGGCATTTAATTGGTTAGACAATCTTTATTTAAAGATCCAATTAAATCATGGATACATATGGTGGAGGGGTATTATTGAAATATCAAGCAAGTTGAGGGGTCACTTTGCAATATTATAGTTTTTCTATATTGGAGTGCAATTATTATTATTTGGTGGAATTAACAATAATTAATTCAGATAATTCCATAGATAAAGAGATCTAATTGGAACGAAATTATCTAATTGGAGCCACTATAGAAAACCCTAAGTGTCCCACTTCTAACTGATAAGAGTGAGTTGGACAAGGATAAGTTATAATATTTTTGAAATACTAATTGGAGGATATATACTTATACATACATGTATACACAAATATCTCCAAATTATGCTAATAGGTAATTCAAAAATAAGGGAAATAGAAAAGGTCACGTATCTTTTATTTTTCAGATATATTTTTGAGTCTCCTATCCTATGAGATACCACTGTTCTCTAATTCCAACTAAGAAACTCTAACAGCCATAGGAGTGCAACTTGAAGGTATACAAAGCTGATCAAGAGGAAGAGATCAAGGATCGGAAGAAAGGATCAAGGGCCATATCTACATACCTCATTGGTATAAGGTATGTTCTTAAATCTGATTTCTTACAAGGCTTAAGATTTGATCTTGTTTAAAAAATAAAAATAATAAAAAAAAAAAGTTTGAATCCGTTTCCACTTATTCCAACAATTGGTATCAGAGCCTCCTTGCGTAGATATCAGATTTAATGATTACGTTGGTTTGTGCGGTAGTGACCACTATGGGTACTCGTATATATATATACATGAACATATTTTTTTGATCAAAAGCAGATTGATTGAGATGGATCTCAAAATTGGTGGCTATTTATTTATTTAATTTTAACCAGCCATGACCTATTACTTTATTAATAAAATGTTAAAATAGTTAAAAGTTTTGGTCCATATGTTTTCTCTAGAACCCATTAGATGGCCAAGTTGACTTGGGTATGAGATACTCGAGTATCATAAAAAAAAACACACTTTGTATGACCACATTGTATCGGGTATGGGATATCCCACAAAGCTTTTTTTTTTTGGTTACCGCAAACAACCAATTAAACCAAACATAAAATTATATTTTGTGTAAATCTGATTTATACTTTCTTTGTGTTTCGGTTGCCATATGGTTATGCATGTCTTCTATTGGTGTAAACATGTATGATGTGATTGTATAGAATGCCATCTAACTCTTTTTTTCAGCATATAAAATAAAGCCTTGTCTCCCATGGTTAGTTTATTTATTTATTTATTTTTCTAAAAAATAAATATTTATGATTTGTTTGTTGTGGCAAATGTAAAGGGCATCATAGTCTAAATTTCCTGCAAAAAGGGAGACTATAATGGTTTCCCTATGCTAACTTTATTTTAATTTCTTAGACATTATGTACACTTCTTCGAGAAGTATTGGAAATTAAATATAAATTTCATCTAAGAATAGATTTTGATAAGAGTTATCAAGATGGAGTTCCACAAGATGGAGTAGACCCCAATGCAAGATGGTGGCTATCATGAAGATAATGGATACATCGTTAGGGTGCAAGGCCATGAGAGACAAAGGCTCTTTTTATGTGTGCTTTATTTTATATTTTGAATACCTGATTTATGTTATATGTGTGCAGTAGCTTTATATGAGTTTATGTGTATGAGACATCACCATAACAAGTAAACTTCTATTATAATATTTTTCATAGACAAAAGATTTTTTCAAAAAAAATTAAAGTGAATAATTAACTATGAGATATTTAGTGGCAATATGCATGTTATGGTTTATTATTAAAAATCCTCAATAATTTATAAATTCAAGTGGGAGAGGGGTTTCTTTTACCAAAGAACCCCTCGGTCTTCCATCATCGATTCATTGTAAAATGAAATGAGTGCCTCGTGTCGCTTTAAGCGTGATCTCCTCTGGGAGGGCATTCTTTTCTTTGGCTACTAGATATGAATTTCCTTACGGAAAGAGTTGGTGAAACGTATTGTGGGTGACTTCCCCTTGGAGACACTGCTTAATGCGGTTGTCACGAGATTCTTGATAATGGTATACACTTGACTAATATTTATTAAGAGTCTTCCTTAGAAGTTTTAATAAAATATTGGAGACCAGAGTATCAGGAGTCATGAACTATTTGGTATGAGTTACCTAGTTAATAGTAATGATGGTTTCCCAATTAGGTTATGAGCATTTGATCTCCCCTAGGAGGCTTGTGCTATAATTCTAATATTCTGATGGTATTTTTTCCATATTGGTTTGAAGAATCCATAGTTTGTGTTTAAAATTGCATTTTTTTTCTCATGTCTATTTTCTTATATTTGTATGTCTGTTTTTAAATTTCAGATATCATGTCGCCTACATTCAATCCTTTTGCTACTATTTTGAATCAAAACAAATTGGTTGGAAATAACTATGTGGACTGGAAGCGTAACATTGATATTGTACTTACTGCGGAGGGACACAAATATGTTCTTACTACTCCATGTCCCGAGCTTCCAACCTCTGATACTCCTGCTGGGGAAATGGATAGGTATGATCGGTGGCGTACGGCTAATGAAAGGACTTGATGCTACATGTTGGCATCCATGTCAAATGTATTGCAGCATCAGCATCAGTCATATGCCACTGCAGCTGATATCATGCAAAACCTTAAGGAAATATTTGGGGACCAAGGGTGACCTGCTAGGCAGCTTATCATTAGAAACATTATGAACTATAAGATGACAAAGGGTACTAAAGTAAGAGAGCATGTTTTTGAAATGATGGATTCTTTAAATGTGCTGGAGATCCTTGGAGCTGAGATTGATGGCGAAACTCAGATTGACATGATCCTGGAATCCCTTCCTGATTCATTCACTTAGTTCAAATTAAATTATAATATGAATAAAATGCATTTATCCTTAAGTGAACTGATGAGCTCTCTCTAGGCAGTGGAAGGGATTCTCATGGGTTATCGTATTGTTCATAATATTGAAAAGGCTTCATCTTCTGGGTCCATGCCCTAGGGAAAGGGATGGAAGAAGAAGAAGCAAGGTCCCAAGAATCCTAAAGGTAAACCTGGTCCATCTGGTGGAGTAGAGAAAGGGAAGCAGAAAGCTGGTGCCAAACCAAAAGGAAAGTGTTTCAAATGTGGTGTACCTAGACATTGGAAAAGGAACTGTGCTGTTTATCTAGCTAAAATAAAGAACCGAGGAATGACTAAATCACTCGTAGTTGAAGTAAGCTATCTAGTGGATACATAAATTACTTGGTGTATTGATTCCGGAGCAACTAATCATATATGTAATTCGTTGCAGGGATTTCAAATAACCAGGCAGTTGAGTGATGGTGAGGTGTCTCTTAAATTAGGTTCAGTTTCAACAGTTTCAGCTGTTGCAGTTGGAATAATTAGATTAGCTTTAGCTAGTAATAAAACATTGGTTTTATCAGACGTTTTGTATGTTCCTAGTATAAGGCGCAACCTCATTTCAGTTTCTGCTTTAGTTAGCAGTGCTTATACCTTTACTTTTGGTACTGAGATGGTTATAAAAACGAATGGTTCTTTTATATGTTCTGGTGTGTTGACCAATAGTTTATTTTTTGTTACTCCTGTCTCTTATGAATTGTATGATGTGGAAATGAATAAATCTACTATATCTTTACCTTTTAAAAGAAAGCATTCCACCACTAATCCTACAAGACTTTGGCATATGAGGCTGGGTCATATTAATCTTAATAGGATTGACAGATTGGTAAAAGATGAGATTTTATCCTCACTTGTTCTTGAACCAATGCCAATCTGTGAATCATGTCTAGAAGGTAAAATGACCAAGAGACCTTTTACTTCTAAAGGCAAGAGGGTCAAAGACTTATTGGAATTAGTACATTTTGATGTTTGTGGTCCCATAAACATTAAAGCGAGAGGTGGTTTTGATTATTTCATTACTTTTACCGATGAATACTCCAGATATGGATACTATCTATTGCACTAAAAATCCGAAGCCTTTGAAAAGTTTAAAGAATTTTGGGTTGAGGTAGAAAAATAATTCGATAAGAACATTAAAGCTCTTCGATCTGATCGAGGTGGGGAATATCTCTCCATTGAGTTTATAGATAACTTAACTCAAAATGGGATTTTAAATTAATTGACTACATCCGGAATGCCTCAACAGCATGGTGTAGCAGAAAGGAGGAATAGCACTCTCTTAGATATGGTCAGGTCTATGATGAGTTATTCAGATTTACCACTTTTTTTGCCGGGGCGCCTTTTGTTTTACAGATTTGGCTCATGGAGCGCTTGGACCTCTTCATACACCCTTCCCATCTTCGCGGGTCACTTCGTTACGATCGTATAGAGATTCACCACTTGTTTCACTCTGCAAATGCATAGCTCGGTTGGCTCTAGGGCATCTCTCCTGGTGATATTTGTTGGGTCTGCCTGCAGTGGATTTATTGCTCTGTCGTAGTAAGTGATATTTGTTGGGTCTGCCTGCAGTGGATTTATTGCTCTGTCGTAGTACGACTTCCTGGGCGGCCCAGCATCTGGTTACCTTGCTTGCATGCCACCACTTTCTACATTCCTGACTGGGTGGTCCGTCAATTTGAACTCTTGCAGGATACCACCGAGACCGTTACTGCTGATTTCACGAGGGGGTCCGCTTTGCGCCCTTCTATTGTGAAGGCTTTCATTGAGGCTTGGCATGCCAGAGTGTCTGCTCCCTTTCGGAGGTCCCCGACTTTGGTCATGCCTACTCCCATGTACCTTTTTCAGAATCAGACCCTGATCCAGAAGCACACTTCATAGGCATATATGGATGAAAGTGAAACGATAGGACAAAGCTTCATTTTACAAAAAAAATTGACAAGTCGTACCTAGCCTTTTCACACTTTTGAATGTGACTTTTTTTGTTTACCTCCAAAGAGTGTTTCTCATTTTTAGAAAATGTTCTAACATGCTTTAATCAAAGTGTTCACTTTTTCGATTAATCTCTTCAGTTATGAAAATTTTCCTTTTAATGTTTTTTCTTGGCTCTTTACTTTGCTTTGAGTCTTGCCCAAAGCTTTAATCATTCTATACCATGAATTTTTTCGTTTGTTCTTTTATAGTACTTATTTTAATAGCCAGGAGATCCAGAGACGGGTTTAAAGGAAATATCTGGGTTCTTCGGATAGCAAACGAAGTTTGCCCCTGGTTTCGGGGCTTTGAAGCGGTTCCGGGCAAACGCAAGTTTGCCCCTAGTTTAACACAAGTATTGAAAATATATTTTCAAAACCCCCATTTCAAAACCTACTGTTAACCACACCCCCCCCCCCCCCCTCTTTGATTTCAAGAAATAAACCTTGTTTTCTCAAAACCTTCAAAGCAGTGAGTCATTTAACTTCAAAGAATTATTTTGAGTTCAATACTCAATATATGAATGCAAGACCGCTTGGAAAGTCTTTCGAACTCATTAGAGAACATCCATGATTTTTGGTTTGACTTGGAAGCACTTGAAAGGGGTCCATTTTTGTCCAAACATTCTGCCTCTACTGTTACAGCAGCTTGGTTGACTTTCAATTTGTTTTATAGAAAACGTTTCCAAAAGGAGTGGTCCCAAATTATTTTGCCCTTAAACTTCAATGTCTTAGGGAACTTTATGTATAAAATGGGCCTCTAGAACTTGTGTTTTCATTTTCTAAGAGTTTCTAACATTTCAGTCGACAGTAGGGACTCTGTTTCTGAATAACCTCTATTGTTTATATGATTTCTCTCAATCTGTGATAGTTATTAAAGATTGGCTTTTTGGGTTGTGTTCTAGACACAATAAGAAAGATCTCCATAAAAAATCATGCATTAAAAATATTCCTAACTTCTCTTTTCAATTTCCAAAAAATCATATTATTATTCTGTCCACTATTCACAGCAAGCCTACTTTTACTTCCATTCTTTGATTTGGTGCTTACATGCACTCCAAATTAGCTCATGTCTTAAGAAGTAGTTCATACTACATTTGTACATATCCCATAATGATTTTCTTCATTCATTCATATACATTCTAGACTTCTAAGTCATTCTAGGAACCCATGTAATAAACACACTACAACCCTTGCACATTCTAGGATCATACATTGCATTCATGGAAGATTTGGGGTTTTTGTAACTCCTAATCTAAGAAGATTAAAAGGAATGATCATGATCACACGTTCATGCTTTCCCTTGATCTAATCCTCCTTTCTCATCCGTCCTGGGGAATGAGAGATCTTCTTTTCTCAAAGATTACGATGCATCATTCTAGCTTGCTAAGCATCCTTGTTTTCTTTGATTTATTTGTTTCAAGAACAATTTATGTCACCTTAGATTAGGAAAACTTGATTATTTGATATATGATTAGACAATTTTCCTAGGTTTATTCATGTGATCTTTCACTTTTGCATTGCATGATATTTGGCTAAGATCTTATGAATGATATCTTATCTTTCGATCTTCCATTTCAAAATTCTTGTGTGATGTAATATATTATCATAGTATTATTTGTCAAACCAAACATAGTATAAGATGATTATTTGTATGCGAATTGAGGCCCATCGAAAGATGGGGCGAGTTGAGGGCGTTTTAGTTGCGACAAAGGCTCCTTTCTCTCTCATACCAAAACCCCGAGCCAAGTTCTTTGCTTATGAAGGGCCGGTGCCCTTTATTCATTTATGTGAGTCAAAATTAGGTTTCTTGGTTCCTTAAAGGCCAAGTAGCGACTCTGTATGTGTTTTCAACAGACAGACCTTTTCCTTTCCTTTTTCAAAAACAATCTCAAAACCAAAACTAAAAAGAGTGGATGAGCGATTCCGCGTGTCCACAATCTGACGACTCCACTGGAGACTTATTTTCCAAACAAAATAATACAGAGCTTTAACTCATAAGAAGCATCCTTAAAATCATTTTTTTACTATGTCTGGTTCACCGCATTGCACTTCTGCATTTCCCCTCTGACTGTGTCTGAAACACGGCGCTGACATTGTTCAGGTCTTGCTCTGCCAGGGCATAAGTCATCGTTGATACTGTAACTTCCAAGGTATATCAAAAAGAGTAAAAACCTCTGTACTGTCTCTCTGACGGTATATTGGAACTCTTGTCAATGGACCCTCTCTGACTAAACCCAGCCTTTGTATATAGATTCCTGTAGAACCTTTCATAGGACTGTTCATTTATCTTTTCAGATAGGACAATTTGATGTAACTACTGTATGCCCTGACGGGATTACCTGCGTGGTGTAGACGCTTATATGGCGTGAGGCAGAACCTCTTTCTTATGATTCCCAAGGCAATCACTCACATGTGATCACATTGAGTTGACCTGCCTAGGCACCATGACAAGGATGTTTGCTCCATGCTCACAAAGATATACATCTCAAACCTTGTTTGTCAGTCCTAAGACATAGGAGTATGAAAACCTGCTAGACAGTATGATCACCATCATCACATGGTCCCTCTATATCAACCTGTTTCTCCCAGAAACTCTGTCCAGATACCCCAGATATAAACGTATTAACCTGTTTCTCCCAGAAACTCTGTCTAGATATCCCAGATATAACCGCATAAACCCGTTTCTCCCAGAAACTCTGTCCATATATCCCAGATATAACAGTATTAACCAGTTCTCCCAAAAAATCTGTCCACATATCCTAGATATAACTGTACTAACCTGTTTCTCCTAGAAACTCTGTCCAGATATCCCAGATATAATCGCATTAACCCGTTTCTTCTAGAAACTCTGTCCAAATCAACCAGAAATGCCCTGATATGCCAGTTTCTCTCCGAAACTCTTTCCAAACCAACCAGAAATGCCCTAATATGCCAGTTTCTCTCTGAAACACTGTCCAAACCAACCAAAAATGCCCAGTCTCTCCTAGAAGCCTTCATAAAACCTTGGAAGCCCCTGTTATCCCTTGGTGATGATACTGGAAAGCAATGTTGGGACACTCTATATGGTTAGGACCTTATTTGTTTAACTGCTATCTGTTAGAAATAGGAGCATCATACAGATTAGAGCTTACATCCGTGTGCTTGTCTCATTTGCATGCACCATTCCTATCAGTTTGCACGCACTATTTCAGTCAGGCTGTACACAAGTCAGTCCACGTTTGTTAACATCACTGTCATTTGTCTATCTAAAGTCATCACTATCAGAATCTGATACAAATCTTCTCGAATCTGTAGGGTCACTATTGATTCTCAAAGTCAGCAATCTGACAGCCTGGCCCAGGTCCTGAAGTTTATAGAAGAACTGAAACAGCAGTGGCAGCAGCGTCCCCCTGAGTTCCCACCACCACCGTTCGGATTCATACCGCATCCCGAGAATAATGGAGAAGAAGACTGGTTTCAAGGGGCCCTGCCGCCTGCATATGAGAAAAATTTCCAAGAGAAAATGGACAAAGTCGACAAGCTGGAAAGCATATTGAGGAAGAGTAAAGGGGTTGATGATTATATGCTAGACTTGGAAGGAACTTTTGAACCTGTTAAGCTGAAACTGTCGAAAAACTTCAAGATGCCTGCCATTGACCGTTTTGATGGAACCGAAAATCCGAAGAGCCCTATAAAGCTATGTATGAACATTTTTCAATCAATGGGCTGCACTCACGAGCACATTGCAATGTTGTTCCCACAAACTCTGGTGAAGTTTGCACTGTCATGGTTCCTTACCTTGGAAGATTCCAAAACTCGGGCATGGGAAGACATAGTCCGAGTATTCATTGATCACTATTCCTATAACCAAGAACTTGATGCCACTATTAGAGACTTGGAAACAACTCGGCAGAACAACAGTGAATCATTCGCCGGATTTCTGAGCAGATGGAGGAATAAAGTAGCCCAAATGACCCACCGTACGATTGAAAAGGAACAGGTAAGGATGCTAATCCAAAATCTACAGCCGCTCTACCATAAGAAATTATTTTACCAGTCCATCTCCACCTTTGAGGAATTGTTTGAAGTTGGGACTCGAATCGAAGATGCCATAAGGGAAGGAAAGATCAAAAAAGAAGAGCCTCTGAGTCAGTCAAAAAGGCCAAACTACTCCCGCATCCCTTCGGATGTCAATGCCCTTAGCAGTCAACCTATGGCTTACCCTCCTAGACCGTACCAACCTCCCAACCAAGCTAACTCCTCCAATCGCCCTTTCCCGAGGAAGCCTCCTAGTAAGTTCACCAAATTAGAAATCCCCCTCTCCTCAGCCTTAGATCGCCTCCTTAAAAAGGGCCACCTCCAACTACTCCAGCCTCGAAATACCCCGCTCCTGCCAAATTGTGATATTTCCAAAAGGTGCACCTACCACCAAGCCCCTGGCCGCAATACTGATGATTGCATGCGTCTTCGCCATGATATCCAAGACCTCATTAACCAGAATATCATTGAGCCACCTCCAAAGCAGCCCCATATCACTCAAAATCCTCTACCGAACCACCAAAATATCAGCCTCATTGAGTCCAACCATGTATCCTTCAATCCTCCTACCTATATCACCCTCTTAGGTCAACCTTTATCCCTCATTGACAACCCAAAATCTATGGGAATTCATCTGATTAAAGGAGGGGATGATGAGTGGCAGCAACAGTTGGCTGATGAACAAGATCTATTCTTCTTGGAAAAACACGATCTAGGGGTAGTGGACCTCAAATGGTGTGATCCCGACAATGAAAGCGATGCTTCTATCTGGAATAAGTTGGAGAAACCATTTGTTAGAACAGATTGTGACTAGTTTAAAGAAGATGGGACTGTAGAAGGGCATACTCCTACCGAGATTGATCATCTAACTAGGTCAGGCCGTCATCATCAGCCTCCGCAGCCTACCACTAAAGCAATCGAAAAAAGTCCGGTTAAAGACAAGGGAAAGGGAAAAATGGATGAGATCATCGAAGAAGATAATTAGTTGATAAAGCAGTTGAAGAAAACCCAAGCACATCTCTCGATGTGGGACATCATGGTAATGTCCTACAAGCATAGGCAAGCTGTGTTGAATGCCTTGGCTGGAATTGAGGTCCCCATCGACGCTGCACCAGAAGACATGGTGGCTTTCTTGGGCGCACTCACCCCTGACCCAATCATTGCATTTTCTGATGAAGACGTGCTGCAGGAAGGGTCTACACATAACAAAGCTTTGTACATCACTGTTGGATGTAAGGGACAACAGGTGCCATTCTGTCTGGTTGATACAAGCTCTGCCCTAAATGTTTGTGCTCTAAGGATTGCCCCCACCTTGGGGGTCAATTTCCTTGACATCACACCATCTGTGCATCCGTGAGGACCTATGATAATACTAAGAGAAATGTGATGGGGACTGTTTCTCTCAAAATCCGGGTAGGATCTTTGGTTAGCACTAAAATCTTTCAAGTTCTGGACATACCTGCCTTGTTCAATTTATTGATTAGAAGGCCCTGGCTACATGTCAACAAAGATGTATCATCCACTGTGCATCAAATGATCAAGTACATTCATGAGAAGGAGGTGAAAATCATCCTCGGCAATAGTTGGGGTAATGAAGCTTTTCCAAACTATGCTCCCATCTTTGAAATCCAAATACTTGAGCTAGAAGAAGGAGAAATCGGGGGATTCTTCATGGAATAAGTCCACATGATCAATGATGAAGACAGGTTCCCCGAGATCCATTCTGCAGTTGTCAACATCGTCTGCAAAATGAACTACTTCCCTGGAATGGGATTGGGCTGACGCCAACAAGGGATTCATGAGTTTTCTCAGATCAAAGGGCAACAAGGCACTTTTGGGTTGGGGTACAAGCCCACTGAAGAAGACGTCAAGCTATAGAGGCCATGGAAGAAAAGATTGAGGAGTATCCCACAATACCACAAAACCTTGAATGGGCAATTCATCAAAGAAGGGGATGATTTCCCCTATTTTGGGTTCCCAAAACCTTGGATCCATCAGGCCACTGGAAAAAGGCACCCCGGGCTGGAAATCTTCGCTGACTGCGAAAGACCCCCTATCAAGATCTGTTCTATCCTGAAGAAATTGAGAAAACCCTAGAGGAAGACTGGTTAGAGTATTTGGACACATAAGCCATCGAGAAAATGTGGGAAGAGTTCACCAAAGAAAAGGAAGAAAAGAGGGCCGAGAGCCAAGATGATCAGATCAAGCCAACTGAGGAGGGTCTGAGCAACCAGGCTGTAGAGTCATCTGTCTCCCTATCCCCTGTTCGCCCAGAGTCTCTACTTCCAAATATCGAGTCTGTACCAGAGCCGGCTGCTGTAAGCCCACCACTATCTAATGTCATCACTCCACCTGTCATAAATGAAATGAAAGAGAATTCTGCTTACTCCTTTGTGTCTAATACTTGTGAATGCACAGATCCCTCTGAGGATCTCCCAATTGAAGTTAAACAACTAATTGAAAAACCATCTGCTTATGAAATAATCGAAGATACTTTATCGGTTAACCTAGGTGAAATAGATAATCCACAAATTGTGCAAATTGGCTCAACTCTTAATAAAAAAGAAAAAGAAAAATTGACTTTCTTACTAAAAGAATTCAAAGATGTTTTTCCTTGGTCTTACGAGGACATGCCTGGGGTAGATCTTGACATCGTCCAACATCGCATTCCCCTCCTTCCCAATTATAAACCCGTCAAGCAGAAACTTAGGCGCATGAGACCAGAAGGGGCACTCAAGGTCAAAGAAGAAGTGGAGAAAATTCAAGACAGGGTTCATCATTGTTACCGAGTATCCGGAATGGGTTGCCAACATCGTGCCAGTCCCCAAAAGGAAGGAAAAGTTCATGTGTGCGTCGACTTCCATGATCTAAACAAAGACAATCACAAGGATGACTTCCTGCTTCCCCACATCGATGTCTTAGTGGATAACACCACAGGACATGAGCTACTAACATTTATGGATGGCTTTTTGGGGTACAATCAGATTCTAATGCGCCAGAAGATCGGGAAAAGACGACATTCACCACCTTGGGGAACCTACTAGTATAGACTAATGCCTTTCGGACTCAAGAATGCTAGAGCAACCTACCAAAGAGCTGCCACCACTCTGCTGCATGACATGATTCATAGGGAAGTAGAAGTGTACGTAGATGACATGATCGTGAAGTCCAAGGACAGAGAAGGACACTTGGTGGCATTGGAAAAGTTTTTTGAAAGGTTGTGCAAATACAAGATGAGGTTGTATCCAAAGAAATGCACTTTCAGTATGACCTCCGATAAGCTCCTGGGTTTTTTCATCACACAAAGGGGGCTAGAGGTGGATCCCTCTAAAATTAAGGCAATCCTAGAAATGGCACCACCACAGAATGAAAAGGAAGTGAGAGGGTTTCTCGGAAGAATCCAATTTATCAGCCGCTTCATCTCCAAACTCACAACTATGTGTGATCCTTTGTTCTAATTGCTGAGAAAAGGAGAGGAGTTCCAATAGGACGACCAATGCCAAGCCGCCTTCGATAAAATAAATACCTACCTCCAAATTATGCTCGTCCTTTCACCACCTACTCCTCAAAAGCCCTTATTCCTTTACCTATCTGTCTTTGAAAATGCCAAGGGTTGCATGCTAGCCCAAGAAGGAGAAGAAAGCCACTCCAAAAAAGTCATATATTACCTTAACAAGAGGATGACTGGGTATGAGCTCAACTACTTTACCCTTGAAAAAACATGTTGGGCCTTGGTTTGGTGCACTCGTCAACTGAGGTACTACATGCTGGCCTTCCCAGTTGTACTCATATCCTGCATGGATCCTCTAAAATACCTCCTCGAAAAAGCTGCCCTGACCAGTCGTATTTCCCGTTGGTTACTTCTACTGTCCGAATTCGATATCAAGTATGTGACAAGCAAATCGGTAAAAGGGAGAACTATAGCTGAACATCTGTCTGAACACGCCATTGATTCTGAAGTAAATGGAGATTTTTCATCCCCGGATGAGAGTATCATGGAAATCAAGGAAGAATAGTGGAAGTTGTACTTTGATGGAGCAGCCAATATTAAAAGCTATAGAGTAGGAATGATTCCAGTGTCACCAAATGGGGACCACACCCCACTGGCAGTCAAGCTCAATTATAACTCCACCAACAACATTGCTGAATACGAGGCATGCATTCTGAGGATGGAAGCAGCCATAGAACTGAAAGCTCAGAAGTTGGATGTCTTTGGAGATTCAAACCTCATTATATCACAAGCTAGAGGTGAATGGAAAGTGAAAGAAGAAAGGTTGAAGCCCTATCATGATCATCTCAATGGACTCAAGAGACAGTTCAGGAACATCACATTCTTCTACTTGCCAAGGGAAGAAAACCAGCTAGCAGATTTGTTGGCTACCTTAGCCTCCATGATCAAAATTTCCATGGGAGTCAAGATGATGCCTTTGGTAATTGAGCAAAGATACGAGCCTTCATTCAACATAGTCGCCACAATCGGAGAAGAAGACAACGAAACACCATGGTACTAAGATGTTTGGGACTTCATAGAAAAGGGGGCGAATCCCCTAGAATCTTTCGAGAAAGACAAAAGAGCAATTCGAAGGTTTGCAGTACAGTTCATCATTTTAGTGGGAAAATTATTTAAGAAAGGATACAATGGTCACAATCTAACTTGCTTATTCGGAAAGTGCGCCAGAAGAATGATGGAACAAATACACGAAGGGGTGTGCGGTCTGCACATGAATGGTCACATGCTAGCCAAAAAGATCGTAAGACAAGGGTATGTTAAGTTACCAACTACTCCAAAAGCTTAAGCTGCTAGAGAATGGGCCTAACAATGTATATCAAGCTTCAACACCCTCCCTCACGTGCAACCCCGACTTGCACGTGGAGAGCAAACAAACCAAACTCCATCATATTGGAGACAAATAACAAAGTGCAAATATGCACAACAAAGCGGGGATGGAGAGTCGAACCCAGGACCTCCCACAAACAAGGCTTTGATACCATGTTAAGTTACCAACTACTCCAAAAGCTTAAGCTGTTAGAGAATGGGCCCAACAATGTATATCAAGCTTCAACAGGGTACTACTAGACAACGTTGGAGAAAGATTGTTGTGAATAAGTGAAAAGGTGCCACAAGTGCCAGATCCACGCAAACATGATGCATGTACCACCATCTTTGCTCTATAGTATGACCTCCCCTTGGACATTCTCGACTTGGGGAATCGATATCATTGGCGAAATTGTCCCGAAGGCCGCAAACGGGAACCGATACATTTTGGTGGCCATTGAGTACTTCACAAAATGGGTAGAAGCCGCATCCTATAGCAAGTTGGGGGCCAAGGAAGTGGCCAAGTTCATCAAGAAAAACCTCATCTGTCACTATGGAGTCCCATATGAGATCATTTCAGATAATGGTAGTCATTTCAAAGCTGAAGTCAGGGATCTGTTTGAGCAATACAAAATCACTTATCACAAGTCGTCACCATACAAGCCGCAAACTAATGGGCAGTCGAAGCTACAAATAAGAATGTCAAGGCCATACTGCAGAAATCAGCCGATACCTACAAAGACTGGCACGAAAATCTACCGTTCGCACATTGGGGATACAGAACATCAATAAGGACGTCCATAGGAGTAACTCCTTACTCACTAGTACAGGGAATGGAAGCAATACTTCTAGCCAAGGTAGAACTACCTTCCCTGAGCGTGATGGTAGAATGTCAAATTTCTGAATCGGATTGGTTAAGGGAAAGGTACGAAGATTTGGCTCTAATAGATGAAAAGTGCCTAGCGGCAGTCGACCATGTCCGAATCTATCAAAAGAGGATAGCCCGTGCTTTCAACAAAAGGGTTCATCCGAGGAAAATTGTCAAGGGTGACCTTGTCCTTAAAGAATTGAGAGCCCCGATCTTTGATCCACGCAGAAAGTTCAAACCCAAGTGGGTCGGCCCTTATATCATCAAAACTATCCTTTCTGGAGGAGCAACCTACCTTATGGACCTCGATGGCATTGAATTCAAAGAGCCAATCAACATGGACCGCCTCAAAAGTACTATGCTTGACCATTCCCCAACCCCTTTTCTTTCAAGCCTTGGCCTGAACTACGCTCGACCTGATTCCCACTCGGGGATACGTAGGCAACCGCTTCGGTTCGGTCGACACTATCACAATCAACCCCTTTTCTTTCAATACTTTGGCCCGAACTACGTTGGACCTGATCCCCGTTCGGGGGTACGTATACAGACTTTCAAAAAAAGAAAAGAAGAATGGCTTACTAGGTCAAAAATCCAAAAGGACGCCTAGGCAAAAATTAGAGTTAAATCTAAAGTGAGCAATAACAAAAGAGAGAAAAGAGCTTGCTAGGTCACCTAACTATCGCTTAGGAAAAATTATGAGCATGTGAGAAAAATAAAGTTGCGGTAGAAATCACCTTTCACACTAGGGGCAAACTTCGGCCACCCGCCTCGTTTGCCTGAACCTCTTCTAAAATAGGGGCAAACGTCAGTCATCTACCTCCTTTGCCTCACAACCATACATATCCCAAACTAGGGGCAAACTTTGGCTACCCGCCTCGTTTGCCTCTAATCGTCCTAGCGTGCCCAAACAAGTACCAAAAGCAAACATCTGATCAAAATCATACTACGAATGTTTTCAGAAAGCTAAATGTATAAAATAAGGTTCTCCAAGTAACCAAGGTTCACTGATAAACAAACTTCAAATATTACATAAGCTGGGATAAATGAAAACACAAAAAGTTCTTTCAGAAAGCAATCCCAAATATCAAAGACACTTGGAGGAAACAAGCAGAATCAGTCAAGTCTAGTTTTATTTTGTGTCTTTTATTTCTTCAAGGGTCTCTAGAAATAGGCTCTTACTCGACCGGCCCAGCCCCTGATAAAAGCAGCAATAGTAGTGGCTCTGACTTTGGAAGCAAAGACCCTCTCAATAAACCCCCGGGAGACCTCTTGAAATCACCCATACTGTCTGGCCAATCGGCGAGGATGATAGAAAGAGGTCTCTCTCAGACCCATCAGCCACACTCTCTGGTAATCCTCGAGACTAGTGGTCACAGCATGAAGGCCCCAACGCCTCCCGATCCAGCAAATGTCAGCCTCAGATAAAGCACCCATCATGCCAACCCAATCGACAGAACTGTAGTGAGGATGAAGCACAGCCCTGTGGAATTGAACTGGCGGCACACTACCAGTCCATAACTCAAGGTGCTCGTAGAGCCAAGCCTGTAACACCAAAGGCGCCACAGAAAGAAGAAGCATTCCTTAATTGAAAGCGCGATCCAAACCATTCAGGGTTTCAGCCAAAACTATGGCCATGGGATTCCTGCTAAATTTCAGCCCAAGGCACACGTGCACCAAGTCGATAGAAGCAATCAGGAATAGAAAGTATGAAGTTATGGACAAAATCAGAGTGGCCCCACGCGTAGCATCATATACGCTAGGATTCCCAGGACTAGCATACCGGGCGATGATGGAAGCAATGTCAAGAACCTCACCATGAATTAGCCAGCGGGAAATAGTAGTGGAATAGTTCAGGTATTCAGCCAAGCCTCGCGTGGGACTGGGGGTATCAGCAGAAGGGAAAATCAGGTCAGAGTCAGAGTTGAAGCCAAGGATAGCACAGAACTCCTCAAACAGGGGACATATCTCTAGGCCATTGAAGTTGAAGACATGATTCACCAGGTCCCAGTGGACAATAGCGACACGCATGAACTCAGTGTTCAGAGCCATCTGGTGAAGAAAGAATAGCTCGGTCAGACGATAGCTGAAGAGGTTGATCCGCTGCACACAATCTATGATATTTAGCCTAGTTGTGAGTTGAGTCGGATCATACAATGCCATATTTTCGGTCGCGGCTCTAGCAAAATTCAAAATTTCGGTAGCACCTCCCTGTTTTATGGACTATTCCACCTGCAAGGCAAACACACTCACTATCACAAGGCTACTCATCGCAGTAACATCAATAATCATAGAATCACAATACACAACCACCAACTAAAGTAAGCACACAACTGCACCTTCAAATCGGAAACTATCCGGCTCGAAAGGTAAAACATCATAATACTCTGTCAAGGGTGATAAATCACCCTACAAATCATCGTACACATCATCCTACACATTATCTTACACATTGTCCATCAGTCACATTATTCACTTGTACAACCCTATTAAAAACATAAAATAAAGATAAAATAAAAATCCCCGCTTAGGAGGCCTCAGTCTTCCTCTTCTTCGTCCTCTATCGGGCCACCCGGAGTGTATGTCGGCGATGGCCTCCTCCTGCTACCTCTGCACCTCAGCCCCGTTCTCGATAAGTTAGTACCACCCCAGCGATACTACACACACAAATAAAATGAAAGCAATCTGTAGTGAAACAACAAAAAGTACAAAAGCAAAGTCGAGTCAGAAACTTACCAAGGACACCATCTGACTAGTGGCGAACTACCGCATACTATCCATCTGTCAAGGGCATAATCGGGGTTAGGACCTCATAACCTTAAGGAGCGCAAAATTAGAGACATACCCGATGATCTTGCGTGAGGACCAAAGACCTTAAGCTAGCTGCCAAGGCGTGGCCCTCCTCAGCATAACTCCAAGGGACATTGAGGACACCTACTGGCTAGGTGGAATACCCACATGTGACTCGTGGCACTTTCATAACCTAGGGAGAGCCATCTGCACCCAAAACATCAACGGTCTAATCCCAAGGAGGGATAGGATCAGAAACTGGGGGAACCTGTCTCCTGTACATCTCACAAAGCTGTAGGCATAAAACAAGTTAGGAAAAAGATGAGTCGAAAACATAGGCATTGACAGATGGATGGTATGCCGCAGTTCATCACTAGTCAGATGGCATCCTTGGTAAGTTTTTGACTCGACTTCGCTTTTGTACTTTTTGTTATTTCTCTACTGATTGCATTCATTTTATTTGTGTGTACAATATCACGAGGGTGGTGCCGACTCATCGAGGATTGGGCTGAGGTGCAGAGGTGGCAGGAGAAGGCCATCGCTAATGTACACTCCAGGTGGCCCGACAGAGGATGAAGAAGAGGAAGACTGTGGCCTCCTAAACGAGGATTTTTGTTTTATCTCCATTTAATGTTTTCAATTGGGTTGTACTAGTGAATAATGTGACTGATGGACAATGTGTAAAACAATGTGTAGGATGATTTATCACCCTTGACAGAGTATTATGATGTTTTGCCTTTCGAGCCAAATAGTTTTTGGTTTGAAGGCATATTTGTGTGCTTGCTTTGGTTGGTGGTTATGCATTCTATGGTGGTTTCATTGCTAGAATTGCCTTGATCTTAGAGGGATCCACCTCTATCCCCCTTTGTGTGATGAGAAAACCCAGGAGTTTATCAGAGGTCACACCGAAAGTGCATTTCTTTGGATTCAACCTCATCTTGTATTTGCACAACCTTTCAAAAAACTTTTCCAGTACCACCAGGTGTCCTTCTCTATCCTTGGATTTTATGATCATGTAATCTACGTATATTTCTACTTCTTTATGAATCATGTCATGAAATAGAGTGGTGGCAGCTCTTTCGTTGGTTGCTCCAGTGTTCTTGAGTTCAAAAGGCATTACCCTATAATAGTAGGTTCCCCAAGGTGTGGTGAATGTCGCCTTTTCCCGATCTTCTGGCGCCATTAAAATCTGATTGTACCCCAAAAAGCCATCCATAAATGACAGTAGCTCATGTTCTGCAGTGATATCCACTAAGACATCGATGTGGGGAAGTGGGAAGTCATCCTTAGGACTGGCTTTGTTTTGATCATGGAAGTCGACGCACACACAAACTTTTCCATCCTTTTTGGGGACTGGCACGACGTTGGCAACCCATTCCGGATGCTCGGTAACAATGATGAACCCTGCCTTGAATTGTTTCTCAACTTCTTCTTTGACCTTGAGTGCCCATTCTGACCTCATGCAACTTAGTTTCTGCTTGACAGGTTTAGAATTGGGGAGGAGAAGAATATGATGTTGGACAATGTCGGGATCGACCCCAGGCATGTCCTCGTAAGACCAAGCAAAAACATCTTTGAATTCTTTTAGCAAGAGAGTCAATTTTTCTTTTTCTATTTTATTAAGAGTTGAGCCAATTTGCACAATTTGTGGATTATCTATTTCACCTAGGTTAATCGATAAAGTATCTTCGATTAGTTCATAAGCAGGTGGTTTTTTAATTAGTTGCTCAAGTTCAATTGGGAGATCCTCGGAGGGATCGGTGCATTCACAAGTATTAGACACAGAGGAGTAAGCAGAATTGTTTTTCATTTTATTCATGACAGGTGGAGTGATTACATTAGACAGTGGTGGGCTTACAGCAGTCGACTCTGGTACAGACTCGATAATTGGAAGTACAGACTCTGGTGGAACAGGGGATAGGGAGACAGATGACTCTACAGCCTGGTTGCTCAGACCCTCCTTAGTTGGCTTGATCTGATCATCTTGGCTCTTGGCCCTCTTTTTTTCCTTTTCTTCGACGAGCTCTTTCCACATTTTCTCGATGGCTTCAGTGTCTAGATACTCCAACCAGTATTCCTCTAGGGTTTTCTCAATTTCTTCGGGATAGAACGGATCTTGATAGGGGGGTCTTTAGCAGTCAGTGAATATTTCTAGCCCGAGGTACCTTTTTCCAGTGGCCTAATGGATCCAAGGTTCTGGGAACCCAAAATAGAGGAAATCATCCCCTTCTTTGATGAATTGCCCATTCAAGGTTTTACGATATGGTGGGAGACTCCTCACTCTTTTCTTCCATGGCCTCTGTAGCTCGACGTCTTCTTCAGTGGGCTTGTACCCCAACCCAAAAGTGCCTTATTGCCCTTTGATCTAAGGGAACTCACGAATCCCTAGGCGTCGGCCCAATCCCAATCCAGGGAAGTAGTTCATTTTGCGGACGATGTTGACAACTACAGAGTAGATCTCGGGGAACCTATCTTCATCATTGATGGGAGCTTAGTTTGGAAAAGCTTCATTATCCTAACTATTGCTGAGGATGATTTTCACCTCCTTCTCATGAATGTACTTTTTCATTTAATGCACAGTGGATGATACAGCTTAGTTGACATGCAGCTAGGGCCTTCCGATCAACAAATTGAACGAGGCAGGTATGTCCAAACTTGAAAGATTTCAGTGCTAACTAAAGATCCTACCTGGATTTGGAGAGAAATAGTCCGCATCACATTTCTGTTGGTGTTATCGTAAGTCCTCACGGATTGCATAGATGGTGTGATGTCAAGGACATTGATCCCCAAGGCGGTGGCAGTCCTTAGAGCATAAACATTTAGGGCGGAGCCTGTATCGACCAGACAGAATGACACCTGCTGTCCCTTACATCCAACAGAGATGTATAAAGCTTTGATATGTGTAGACCCTTCTAGTGGCAGGTCTTCATTAGAAAATGTAATGATTTGGTCAGGGGTGAGTGCGCCCAAGAAAGCCACCATGTCTTCCGGTACAGCGTCGATTGGGACCTCAATTCCAGCCAAGGCATTCAACACAGCTTGCCTATGCTTGTAGGATGTTACCATGATGTCCCATATCGAGAGATGTGCTTGGGTTTTCTTCAATTACTTTATCAACTCATTGTCTTCTTCGATGATCTCATACATTTTTCTCTTTCCCTTGTCTTTGACCAGACATTTTTTGATTGCTTCAGTGGTAGGGTGCAGAGGCTGATAATGATGGCCTGACCTAGTCAGATGATCCGGCAGGAGTAGGCCCTTCTACAGTCCCATCTTCTTTGAACCAGTCTCTATATGTTGCCAAAAATGGTTTCTCTGGCTCGTTCCAGATAGAAGAATCGCTTTTATTATCGGGATCATACCATTTGAGGTCCACTACCCCTAGATCTTGTTCTTCCAAGAAGAATAGATCTTGTTCATCAGCCAACTGTTGCTGCCACTCATCATCCCCTCCTTCAATTAGATGAATTCCAACAAATTTTGGGATGTTAATGAGGGGTAAAGATTGACCTAAGGGGGTGACATAGGCAGCAGGGTTAAAGGATACATGGTTGAACTCAATGAGGCTGATAATTTGGTGGTTTGGTAGTGGATTTTGAGTGATATGGGGTTGCTTTGGAGGTAGCTCAATGATATTCTGGTCAAAGAGGTCTTGAATATCATGGCAAAGGTTCATGCAATCATTGGTGTTGTGGCCAGGGGCTTGGTGGTAGGTGCATCTTTTGGATATATCGTAGTTTGGCGGGAGTGGGGTATTTCGAGGCTGGAGTAGTTGGATGTAGCCTTTTTTAAGGAGGCGATCTAAGGCTGAGGAGAGGGGAATTTCTAATTTGGCGAAGTTAGGAGGAGGCTTCCTCGGGAAAGGGCGATAGGAGGAGTTAGCTTGGTTGGGAGGTTGATTCGGCCTAGGAGGGTAAGCCATAGGTTGACTGCTAAGGGCATTTGTTGGGTTTGTGCCCTCAAACCATTACTTTATATAGGAGACATAGACATTTTAATATATGGATATCAGCTTTACATTTTGTTATGTATGTTTCTTTCATGAGATGATTGTTATCCTTAAGTATCATAGTAAGTAATTCGTGTATGTATGAGATACATACAAGTGAGATACGAATTGCTATTCTTTGTTACTTAGAACATGTCACAGTGGATGTTGAGACTAGGATATCTCATCAGGTTTACACTGTAGCATGATTAACTACCATTGGATGGAGTGATCAATCTCAGATCACTAGTGTGTAACTCTTAGTTAATATGCTAGTGCTTATAGTGCATTGACGGACCTGAGTTTCCTATTGACGCTCAAGGCTGTCAATCAGTCGATAGGAACTCATAACTTGTGTAAGGTACGTGTTCTCAATCTTGAGACGATTATGAACACAGACTGTGGATATGACTGCTTTGACTTACCAATCAGTGAGGTCTATAGAAGATCAACACCTGGGTATCTTGGGTATGTCATATTCATAGGGTTGTGAACATATATTGTCAAGACAGAATCTACCCTCTGTTTCAGAGTAAGCATTCCCTTGAGAATGTCACCAAGTCGATTACTGAGTACTGCAGTCTTGTTGATAAGAGTTATCAACATGTTTGGTAATCATGAGAGGTGAATGGGACTCAAGGATTATAAGAAGTAATCATGATTCAGGTTGACAGTAACTGTTTATCCGACTACCTGAATATGATTGCGACTGCTGATGATAGAGGGACATTAGTACAACATACAAGTCTAGTTATCGCTTCGGATATGTTCTTTTGCGTTGGAGTTCAGTTATCGTTTTATAGTGGAGTAAATGTTAACTGATCAGTCGATTAATTTGCTGATCAAAGAGTTTGGTCATGGGAGTTAATCAACTGATCTGAGCCAACAATAAAGAGCCTAGGAGGTCCCACTCTTAGCTCCGCTAGGATGCTTGGGAAGGCAAATGAGGAAGCTGTCAAGACAAGTTCGATCGATTGAAGTATGTTCAATCGATTGAAGTCATGGCAGGTTCGATCGATCGAGAATGGTTCGATCGATCGAAGTGTCGATTGATCGAAGTCACTTCGATCGGTCGAAGTCTAGGTCAGTTCTGGGAATCTATAAATAGGGCAGCTGCATTCTGGAAAAGAAGTTCGTCGTTTTTTATACGTAAAAGCTGCAGAAACTATTTAGGTTTCCCAAAACCTTCCAATCCTATCCATTAGGGTACCAACCCTAGTCCTTCCTGCGAGCATCCATAGGAGTCATAAGAGTGAAGGCCATCTAGTGGAGGCTGCTGGAAGTTGAAGATTTCAGAATTGGGTTCAAGACACTAAGGTATAAACTCTTGTCCCCTCTTGTGCGCATCTATAGAGTTGATGGGTAGTAGATCCGGGCATGCCAATTAAGTTTTATAACTTGATTTTTTCGCTGCGCGTTTAAACTTAGAACTTAAACCGGTTTTTCCAACAATTGGTATCAGAGCCACGCTCGTTTGGATCTATAGATGCGTTTTTGGAACACTATTTTGATTTGCATGTTGATTTTAGAACTATTTTCGAAACTGCATCGTCACAGATCTATTTCTGTAGTGTTATCACAGCAGTATACAAATCTGTGATTGCATAGGATGCAAGGAGGATTCGATCGATCGAACATATTTCGATCGATCGAACATCTATTCTCAGTCTTCGATCGATCGAAACGTCTTCGATCGATCGAAACCTTCTGGTATTCGATCGATCGAATGAAGTTCGATCGATCGAGATAGATTCTTTGTCAGGTTCTCTGTTTCACAGTTTTAAAGTGTTTTGAAATTAAAAACTTTAATTTTAAAATATTCTGTAAAATTTTCAAATCATTCTGTGAAACAGAATGTTCAAGCGATTGAACAGTGTTCAATCGATCGAAGGTTCGAGCGATCGAACGGTCTTCGATCGATCGAACTATGACAGAGAAGTAAGATGCTGTTTTAAGTTCTAATTCAGTATGTAAATAGTTTATATACTGTGTGAATCAATTAAGTGTTTCAACAGTTACATATATTTGTTATGTATGTATGGATGCGTGTACGACTAACCCTTTTGCAGCTAGATTAGTCGCTATCTCCCATGGCACCAAATCATTTGAATATTTGTATTTAAATTGTTTGAGATTGGTGCATGTTGTAATTTAAGTTTGGTTTGGTTTTAAGGCATATGTAAAGGGCGCTGCGACTTCAATCCTACGAAAAGGAAAGTCGCATCGGTTTCCCTAGCCTTTTATTTTGTTGTTATTTCTATTTCTAGATAAATTGTAAACTTCGAAAGAAGCATAGGACAAATGTAATAGAATTAGAAAATCCATGAAGATGGAGCAAGGAGCCGTTATCCATGAAGATGGAGCTAGAGGCGATCAAACCAAAAGGAGGTTCTATAGAGATAGAGCCATGGGAGATAGAGGCATTGTTTGAATGCCTATATTTCATTTTAGTTTTTTGTTTTATGTGCTTGGTTTTTTGATTGGCGTATAATACATTGTTGCATGCACGCAAAACAAGTTTTCTAAAATAAAATTCAAAAACCGTTTTCAACACATTAGTAAACATTAGATGTTTATGGGAAGTGTGTAGAAACAGATTTTCTCAAAAAGCAAAATCCTTTTTTAAAAAAAAACTAGTGGGAGAGGGTCTTATTAATTACACCCACGATCTTCCATTAACGGTTCACTGTAAGATGAGTGGTGCATTCTGTGTCACCTCGTCAGGGGTGATCATTCCATACGGAGGGTGCATTACTCATTGGTTACTAGATGTGAACTTCTTATGATAGGATCAATCAGACGTGTTAGAGGGTGACCACTGCAAAGCGGGGGTATTTGTAAAATACAACCGCGCTAAAAGGAAGAATTGTATTAGTTTTTATCACAATTTCCCATGTTATCCGCAATTTGCATTACATGGCTAATTTTTATACAGTATGATTAATCTATGATAAGTTGTATTGTTTTAGCTGTTGTTTATGCAGATCACTGCTGTGCGGACTAAATAGATGAACATCAGAATAAATGGAATGCTGGAATGCAAACAAAAGAAGTCAAAGCTGAAAAGTGGAGTTCGATCGCTCGAAGAGAGTAGAAGCGCTTAAAGATCAAGGGTTCGATCGATCGAAAGCAGTTCGATCGATCGAACGGGGTATTTCCAGAAACATTTGCGTGCGCAGCAGAATGCGGATTTTAACCCTAGTGCATTAGGTTTTCTATTTATATGCGTTTTGTAGACGTCCATAGGGACGCCCACTTTTGTTTTCAACAGTTTTATAGAGAGAGATAGAGAGTTTGTTTGTTTTTTTTGTAGGTTTTTCCTTGAATTTGCATAGTGTGGTTTGGATTTTTTTGAAGTTCATACGAGTATCGTCTATTCCAGGTTATTTACATACTGCTTATTTATATTCTGCACGTGTTAGTCATAGTTTGCTTGATCATTTTGTGATATTGCATGCTAAATAATTACAAAACTATAGTTTTTAGATTTCTTATGAATAACTCACAATCAAACATAGCATTAATGTTTTCTTACGTTAAAAACCAATCCTCGACACTCCAGACGATGTCTGAGTAGTCCCAGGTTGGGAGATCACGATGAAACAGTGATCTCCAGCCTCTGCCATGCAGCAGGATAATCGCTGTGTTCGATCGATCGAAGTCAGTTCGATCGATCGAAGTCAGTTCGATCGATCGAACCAGAGACAGTCAAGCGATCGAAGTTAGTTCGATCGATTGAGGGATGAAGGTCTTCGATCGATCGAAGGCGCGTCGATCGATCGATTTCTCGGATTCTTGAGGATGTTACCTGCAGTATTCCAGGACTTTTTGTTTTAGGACTTGTTATCATTCTGTCCCAAATAAATGCTCAGTCTGTCAAAACAGTTTTAAAACTAAGGCCCTAAGGCATTTTCTTTCAATACATTTTGCAAACCATCTTCAATGCTAACACCATTGAGGATGCAAGTCTTAACTATTGAATTAAACCGCTTTTGTGTATTTCAATTTAACTGTGATAATATGGTCCCGGTCATGAAAGGGCCATAGAATCTTTATTTCTTTTGAGGAATACGGAAAACTGTAAGTAATATGCTCCATTGTGCTTCAAGGTAAATGCATGGTAGATGGCTAGGTTACTGCGGATTCGTGTAATCCCAACACTTACTTTTTAAAGTTAAACTCCTTAATTCTGAGTACTGTTTAATTAGCTAGTTAGATTGCTTAGTTAATTTTAATTACTTTCATTAGTAATCCTAGTTTGTGGAACTTCGTGTTCTGCACCTTCATTCAAACTTAGTTATTTAATTTTGTTTTCTTTAGAGGTTAGTCTAATTCGATAGGTCAACACCTTCCCTGTGGGATCGACCTGGTCTTACCAGATATTACTTGCACGTCTACCTACACTTGGGTACTGCACAAGAGCGCACAAGAAAATTCTCGTGTCAACCACCACACGGAGGCGCTACTTGAGACGGTTGTGATTGGATCCTAGTTAATGGTACACACTAGCTAAGCTATGGATAAGGGATCCCACATGGGGCATTGTTCAGAAACATAGAGATCAAAAGGGATCGGGAGTCATAACTTGTTTTTGCAAGAGTTGCATAGCGGACAAGTCTTGATTAATCGAAAAAATAGAAAATTGACCTCCACACGGAGGCTTTATTCTTTTGTTTCGATATTCCGGCGACTTTGTTTTTAAAATAAGAGTTTTAAGGATTCTTTTATTTCAAACTGTCAAATCCTGATATCCATATTTATTTTCTTTGTTTGATTTTCAGTAATCATAATGTCTGGATCTGCATTTAGTCCACTTGCCACCATACTCACTCAAAACAAGTTAACTGGAAACAACTACACTGAATGGAAACGTAACCTTGACATCGTGTTAACTGCGGAGGATCACATATATGTCCTCACCACCCCATGACCCGAAGAACCCGCGGAAAATGCTTCGGCAGCTGCCAGACGCGAGTTCGACAAATGGAAGAAGTCGAATGGAATGGCTCGTTGCTATATTCTGGCCTCAATGGCTGGTGTGTTGCAACACCAATTCCAATCGAATGATTCTGCCAGTGACATTATCACATCCCTGAAAAAGATGTTTGGGGAGCATGGCAGGCCTGCCAGGCAGGTAGCTATGCAAAAGATAATGAGTGCAAAGATGTCGGAAGGGACTCCAGTCAAGGAACATGTTTTAAAATTGATTGGTTATTTAAACGAGCTGGAGACCCTAGGTGCCAACATCGATGCACAGACCCAAGTTGATATGATCCTTAATTCGCTGTCGCCTTCATTCGCTCAATTTAAACTTAACTATAATATGAATCAAATGAATTTTTCAATGAGCGAATTGATGAGTTCTCTTTTGGTAGCAGAAGGGGTGATCAAACCTGGGGTCAACGTTTTGAACGTTGAGAAAAACGCTTCCTCCTCCCGTTCTGTGCCGAAAGGAAAGAAAGGGAAGAAGAAAGCTAGCACTGGTGGTTCAAGTGTTGGACCAGTCCCTAAAATTGCAAAATCTAAGGGAAAAGGTAAGGGCAAAGGGAAGGTGGGTGGCCAAGGCAAAGGAAAGTGTTTCCAATGCGGTGAGAAGGGCCACTGGAAGAGGAACTGTCCAGAATTCTTAGCTACAAGAGTTCAAGGTATGATTGAATCACATGTGATTGAAGTAAGTTTTATAACGGATACTTCAAACACTTGGTGCATTGATTCTAGTGCGACTAACCATATCTGTAATTCATTGCAGGGGTTCAGATCAACCAGGAGGTGCAGTGATGGGGAAATTGTACTTACTCTAGGTTCTAGCGCAACCGTTTCTGCGGTTGCTATAGGAGTCGTAGTTTTAGAATTTCTAGACAATAAAGTTTTGATTTTATCAGATGTACTTTACGTCCCTTTAATGAGACGTAATTTAATTTCAGTTTCTAATTTATCGAATAATCGTTATTCTTTTCATTTTGGAACTGAAGTTGTGATTAAAAGAAATAGTTCTTTTATATGTTCTGGTGTTAAATCAAATGGTTTGTATGTGATTACTCCCAATATTTCTAAAGATTCTTGCTTGGAACTTAATAACTCAATGGTAACTATACCATCTAAAAGAAAAGAACCTTCTACTAATCCAACAAGGCTTTGGCACATGAGGCTTGGCCATATCAATCTAAATAGGATTGGCAGACTAGTCAAAGAAGGGATCTTAGGCGATTTGGTTCTCGAACCAATGGAAGTCTGTGAGTCTTGTTTAGAGGGTAAGATGACCAAAAGGCCCTTTCCCGCAAAGGGTAATAGGACCAATGCATTGTTGGAATTAGTTCATACTGATGTGTGTGGACCAATAAATATTAGAGCAAGGGGTGGTTATGAGTATTTCATAACATTTACCGATGACCACTCCAGGTATGGATATGTGTACCTAATGCAGCACAAGTCTGAAGCCTTTGAAAAGTTCAAAGAGTTTAGGGCTGAAGTGGAGAAGCAATTGGGCACACATATCAAGGCCATTCGATCTGATCGAGGTGGCGAGTACCTCTCTAATGAGTTTATTGATCACCTCGTACAGAATGGGATTCTGTCACAGTTGACTGCACCTGGTACGCCTCAGCAGAACGGTGTAGCGGAGAGAAGGAATCGGACTCTTTTAGACATGACTAGGTCGATGATGAGTTACTCGGAGTTGCCATTATTCCTTTGGGGTTATGCTTTAGAAACCGCTGCGTACATACTAAATCTAGTACCAAGCAAATCTGTTCCCAGGACACCACGAGAGATGTGGATTGGGCGCAAGCCTTCTTTGCAACATCTCCGGATATGGGGGTGTCCAGCACATGTGCTGAAAGGAAAGATGAGCAAGTTGGATTCTAGATCGGAAGTATGTTACTTCATAGGGTATCCAAAGGGTACTTATGGATAGTATTTTTATGATCCAAGAGAGCAGAAAGTGTTTGTTAGTACGAATGCTATTTTCTTGGAGGATGACTATATCATGAACCATAAACCTAAGGGAAGGATAGATCTTAGAGAGATAGAAGGAGAGCCCTCAGTCCAACCCGTAGTTGATAACGATATAAATCAAGAAAATACCACTTCTTCACCCATTTCCGCACCGGTACCTCGTCGTAGTGGGAGGATTATCAGTCATCCTGATAGATACATGTTCTTAGGAGAAGTTTTTGAAGCTGTCTCCATAGAATCTGAATCTGATCCTGCCACATACGAAGAGGCAATGACTGATGTTGATTCAGAACATTGGGCTAAAGCTATGAAGGCTGAATTAGAATCTATGGATTCTAATCAGGTCTGGGATCTTGTAGAACTTCCAACCAATATTAAACCCATTGGTTGTAAGTGGGTCTACAAGAGGAAAAGAGCATCTGATAGAAAGGTTGAGACCTTTAAGGCTAGGCTTGTAGCGAAAGGTTATACTCAGAAGGAGGGCATTGACTATGAGGAAACCTTCTCACCGGTAGCCATGCTCAAGTCCATCAGAATACTCTTATCCATTGCTGCATGCCTAGATTATGAAATCTGGCAGATGGACGTCAAGACTGCATTCTTGAATGGCAATCTTGAGGAGGACATCTATATGCAACAACCAGAAGGGTTCATAGCTGGTCGGAAAGGTAACTTGGTATGCAAGCTGCAAAAGTCCATTTATGGGCTTAAGCAGGCATCCAGGAGTTGGAACATCCGATTTGACCAAGTGGTCAAGTCGTTTGGTTTCATACAGAATCTGGATGAACCTTGTGTATACAAGAAGTGTGAAGGGAAAGTGATGGCCTTTCTTGTGCTTTACGTTGACGATATTCTACTCATTGGGAATGATGTAGCGACATTGTCAACGGTCAAGGTTTGGCTAGCTAGTACTTTCGATATGAAGGATCTAGGAGAGGCGAGCTATGTTCTTGGGATAAAGCTCTTTCGGGATCGCAAGTGAAAGATAATGGGATTGTCTCAAGCTGGTTATATCGATAAGGTGCTAACTAAGTTTTCAATGGATAATTCGAAGAAAGGTTTGTTACCTTTCAGGCATGGTTTAGCGTTCTCCAAGGACCAGTGTCCAAAGACACAGGAGGAGAGGAATCGCATGATAGGAGTTCCCTATGCTTCAGCAGTGGGAAGTCTTATGTATGCGATGTTATGCACTAGACCAGATATTTGTTTTGTCGTTGGCAGGGTTAGCAGATATCAGTCGAATCCAGATCCAGAGCACTGGACAGCCGTCAAGCACATTCTTAAGTACTTGAGAAGGACTAAAGATTACATGCTTATGTACGGTGGTAGTGAGTTAATTCCAGTAGGATACACTGACTCGGACTTTATGTCAGATAAAGATTCGAGGAAGTCGACGTCCGGTCATCTCTTTACCTTGGGAGGTGGTGCTGTCAGTTGGAGGAGCATTAAGCAGAAATGCATTGCAGACTCAACTACAGAAGCTGAGTATGTGGCTGCTTGTGAAGCCGCAAAGGAAGCTGTTTGGCTCAAGAAGTTCCTTATGGAGCTCGAGGTGGTACCAGCGTTGCTGTCACCTATTACGCTTTATTGTGATAATAGTGGGGCAGTGGCTCAGTCCAAGGAGCCAAGAAACACGGAAAGGGAAAGCACGTAGAGCGGAAATATCATCTTATCCGAGATATTGTTCAACGTGGAGATGTGACTGTCACCAAGATTGCCACCGCTGACAATCTTGCTGATCCGTTTACAAAGGCCTTGCCACAGAAGGTCTTTGATCGTCATCTAGATAGTCTAGGTCTCAGATGTAATCCTGTATGGTTGTGAGTGCAAGTGGGAGTTTGTTGGGTTTGTGCCCTCAAACCATTACTTTATATAGGAGACATTGACATTTTAATATATGGATATCAGCTTTACATTTTGTTATGTATGTTTCTTTCATGAGATGATTGTTATCCTTAAGTATCATAGTAAGTAATTCGTGTATGTATGAGATACATACAAGTGAGATACGAATTGCTATTCTTTGTTACTTAGAACATGTCACAGTGGATGTTGAGACTAGGATATCTCATCAGGTTTACACTGTAGCATGATTAACTACCATTGGATGGAGTGATCAATCTCAGATCACTAGTGTGTAACTCTTAGTTAATATGCTAGTGCTTATAGTGCATTGACGGACCTGAGTTTCCTATTGATGCTCAAGGCTGTCAATCAGTCGATAGGAACTCATAACTTGTGTAAGGTACGTGTTCTCAATCTTGAGACGATTATGAACACAGACTGTGGATATGACTGCTTTGACTTACCAATCAGTGAGGTCTATAGAAGATCAACACCTGGGTATCTTGGGTATGTCATATTCATAGGGTTGTGAACATATATTGTCAAGACAGAATCTACCCTCTGTTTCAGAGTAAGCATTCCCTTGAGAATGTCACCAAGTCGATTACTGAGTACTGCAGTCTTGTTGATAAGAGTTATCAACATGTTTGGTAATCATGAGAGGTGAATGAGACTCAAGGATTATAAGAAGTAATCATGATTCAGGTTGACAGTAACTGTTTATCCGACTACCTGAATATGATTGCGAATGCTGATGATAGAGGGACATTAGTACAACATACAAGTCTAGTTATCGCTTCGGATATGTTCTTTTGCGTTGGAGTTCAGTTATCGTTTTATAGTGGAGTAAACATTAACTGATCAGTCGATTAATTTGCTGATCAAAGAGTTTGGTCATGGGAGTTAATCAACTGATCTGAGCCAACAATAAAGAGCCTAGGAGGTCCCACTCTTAGCTCCGCTAGGATGCTTGGGAAGGCAAATGAGGAAGCTGTCAAGACAAGTTCGATCGATTGAAGTATGTTCTATCGATTGAAGTCATGGCAGGTTCGATCGATCGAAGTGTCGATCGATCGAAGTCACTTCGATCGGTCGAAGTCTAGGTCAGTTCTGGGAATCTATAAATAGGGCAGCTGCATTCTGGAAAAGAAGTTCGTCGTTTTTTATCCGTAAAAGCTGCAGAAACTGTTTAGGTTTCCCAAAACCTTCCAATCCTCTCCATTAGGGTTCCCACCAACCCTAGTCCTTCCTGCGAGCATCCATAGGAGTCATAAGAGTGAAGGCCATCTAGTGGAGGCTGCTGGAAGTTGAAGATTTCAGAATTGGGTTCAAGACACTAAGGTATAAACTCTTGTCCCCTCTTGTGCGCATCTATAGAGTTAATGGGTAGTAGATCCGGGCATGCCAATTAAATTTTATAACTTGATTTTTCCGCTGCGCGTTTAAACTTAGAACTTAAACTTGTTTTTCCAACAGCATTGACATCTAGAGGGTTGCGGGAGTAGTTGGGCCTTTTTGACTGACTCGAAGGCTATTCTTTTTTGATCTTTCCTTCCCTTATAGCGTCTTCGATTTGAGTTCCAACTTCAAACAATTCCTCAAAGGTAGAGATGGACTAGTAATATAATTTCTCATGGTAGAGCGGTTGCAGATTCCGGATTAACATCCTTACCAGTTCCTTTTCAATCGGCCGGTGGGTTATTTGGGCTACTTTATTCCTCCATCTGCTCAGAAACGCAGCGAATGATTCATTGTTGTTCTGCTAAGTTGTTTCCAAATCTCTGATAGTGACATCAAGTTCTTGGTTATAGGAATAGTGATCAACGAATACCCAAGCTATGTCTTCTTATCCCCGAGTTTTGTAAGCTTCCAAGGTAAGGAAGCATAACAGTGCAGACTTCGCGAGAGTTTGTGGGAATAGCATTGCAATGTGCTCTTGAGTGCAGCCCATTGATTGAAAAATGTTCATACACAGCTTTATATGGCTCTTCGGATTTTCGGTTCCATAAAAAATGGTCAATGGCAGGCATCTTGAAGTTTTCCCGAAGCTTCAGCTTATCAGGCTCAAAAAGTCCTTCCAAGTCTAGCATATAATCATCAACCCCTTTACTATTCCTCAATACGCTTTCCAGCTTGTCAACTTTGTCCATTTTCTCTTGGAATTTTTTCTCATATACGGGCGGCGGGGCCCCTTGAAACCAGTCTTCTTCTCCATTGTTCTCGGGATGCGGTATGAATCCAAACGGTGGTGGTGGGAACTCAGGGGGACACTGCTGCCGCTGCTATTTTAGTTCTTCCATAAACTTCAGGACCTGGGCCAAGCTGTCAGATTGCTAGCTTATGGTGGTTCCGAATTCGGTGACCTTGTTTTCTAGCTCTTCCTGATTCATGCTGAAATAACTTGTTGGGTTGATTCTAACCAAACGATTATCTGAATTTTTGACCCAAGACAAAGATCCCAGCTGTTGTCTTTTGAGAATATATAGTGATTGTACAGATACGAGAGGATTTCTATCAGATTCTGACAGTGATGTTAAGAGACGTGGACTGACTTGTGTACAGCCTAACTGAAATAGTGCGTGAAGACTGATTAGAATGGTGCATGCAAATAAGACAAGCATGCGGATGTAAGCCCTAATCTATATGATGCTCCTATTTCTAACAGATAGCAGTTAAACAAATAATGTCCTAACTATATAGAGTGTGCCAACTTTACTTTCCAGTATGATCACCAAGGGATAACAGGGGTTTCCAGGGTTCTAGGAGAGATTGGGCATTTCTAGTTGATTTGGACAGAGTTTCTGAGAGAAACTAGCATATCTGGGCATTTCTGGTTGGTTTAGATAGAGTTTCTGAGAGAAACTGGAATGTCTTGGCATTTCTGGTTGGTTTGGACAGAAGTTTTGGGAGAAATTGGCATATCTGGGCATTTCTGGTTGGTTTGGACTGAGTTTCTGGGAGAAACTGACATATCTAAGCATTTCTAATTGGTTTGGACAGAGTTTCTGAGAGAAACTGGCATATCTGTGCATTTTTGGTTGGTTTGGACAGAGTTTCTGGGAGAAGCTAGTTTATACGGTTATATGTGGATATCTGGATAGTGTTTCTGGGAGAAACTGGTTAATACGGTTATATCTAGGATATCTAGACAAAGTTTCTGGGAGAAACAGGTTGATATGTGATGATGGTGATCATACTGTCTAGCAGGTTTTCATACTGCGATGTCTTAGGACCGACATACAAGGTTTGCAGTGTATATCTTTGTGAGGATGGAGCAGACATCCTTGTCATGGTGCCTAAGCAGGTCAACTCAATGTGATCACATGTGAGTGATTACCTTGGGAATCATAAGAAAGAGGTTATGTTCTATGCCACATAAGCGTCTACACCGCACAGGTAATCCCGTCAGGGCATACAGTAGTTATATCACATTGTCCTATCTGAAAAGATAAATGAACAGTCCTATGAGAGGTTCTACAGGAATCTATATGCAAAGGCTGGGGTTTAGTCAGAGAGGGTCCATTGACAAGAGTGCCAATATACCGTCAGAGAGACAGTACGGAGGTTTTTACTATTTTTGATATACCTTGGAAGGTACAGTATCAATGGTGACTTATGCCCTGGGATAGCAAGACCTGAACAATGTCAGCGCCGCGTTTCAGACACAGTCGGAGGGAAAATGCAGAAGTGCAATGCGGTGAACTAGACACAGTAAAATGATGATTTAAGGATGTTTCTTATGAGTCAAACCTCTGTATTATTTTGTTTTGAACATAAAATTATCCCCAGCAGAGTCGCCAGATTGTGGACATGCGGAATCGCTCATCAACTCTTTTTAGTTTTGTTTCGAGATTGTTTTTTAAAAAGGAAAGGAAACGGTTTGTTGAAAATAGATACAGAGTCGCCACTTGGTCTTTAAGGAACCAAGAAACCTAATTTTGACTCACCCAAATGGATGAAGGGCACCGGCCCTTCATAACCAAAGAATTTGGCTCAGGGTTTTGGTATGAGAGAGGAAGGAGCCTTTGTCGCGAATAAAGCACCCTCACCTCACCCTGTCTTTTGACGGGCCTCAATTAGCATCCAAATAATCATCTTATACTATGTATGGTTCGACAATTAATACTATGACATTATATTACATCACACAAGAATTTTAAATTGGAAGATCAAAAGATAAGATATCGTTCATAAGATCTTAGCCAAATATCATGCAATGCAAAAGTGAAAGATCACACGAATAAACTTAGGAAAATCGTCTAATCATATATCAAGTATTCAAGTTTTCCTAATCTAAGGTGACATAAATTGTTCTTGAAACAAATAAATCAAAGAAAACAAGGATGCTTAGCAAGCTAGAATGATGCATGGTAATCTTTGAGAAAAGAAGATCTCTCAAACCCTGGGATGGATGAGAAAGGAGGATTAGATCGAGGGGAAGCATGAACGTGTGATCATGATCATTCCTTATAATCTTCTTAGATTAGGAATTACAAAAACCCCAAATCTTGCATGAATGCAATGTATGATCCTAGAATGTGCAAAGGTTGTAGTGTGTTTTGTACATAGACTTTCTAAAGTGGCTTAGAAGTCTAAGATATGCATGAATGCATAAAAAAATCATCATAGAATATGTACAAATATGGCATGGACCACTTCCTAAGACATGAACAAATTTGGAGTACATGTAAGAACCAAATCAAAAGATGGAAGTAAAAGTAGGCTTGCTGTGAATAGTGGACAGAATAGTAATATGATTTTTTGGAAATTGAAAAGAGAAGTTAGGAATATTTTTAATGCATGATTTTTTATGGAGATCTTTCTTATTGTGTCTAGAACACAACCCAAAAAGCCAATCTTTAATAACTATCACAGATTGAGAGAAATCATATAAACAATAGAGATTATTCATAAACAGAGTCCGTACTGTCGACTGAAAGTTTAGAAAATATTAGAAAATGAAAACAAAAGATCTAGAGGCTCATATTATACAGAAAGTTCCCTATGACATTGAAGTTCAAGGGAATAATAAGTTGGGACCACTCATTTTGGAAAGGTTTTCTATAAAATAAGATGAAAGTCAACCTAGTTGCTGTGACAGTAGAGGCTGAATGTTTGGACAAAAATGGACCCCTTTCAAGTGCTTCCAAGTCAAGCCAAAAACCATGTGTATTCTATAATGAGTTAGAAAGACTTTCCAAGTGGTCTTGTATTCATATATTGAGTATTAAACTCAAAATAATTCTTTGAAGTTAAATGACTCACTGTTTTGAAGGTTTTGAGAAAACAAGGTTTATTTCTTGAAATCAAAATGAGGGGTTTAAGATGGGGTTTTGAAATAGGGGTTTTAAAAACATATTTTCCATACTTAATGAAGATTATAATCACTTAAAATGTCAACATTTGACTCACATCAAGAACCTCCAAGATTATTGGAAAGTATTATTTCCATTTTAAAGACAACTCCATGAATACATAGGAATGTATTGGAGTTGAAATCATCATCTATCAAACATGTTTTTGAGATCAAGAGCTACTATCCATAAGGATTCACTCACCTCAAACTTCGTGTCATCATCTAGATGATGATAAACTAGTAAGTAAATGAAGAAAAAAAAATTAAGAAATGAGATAAGAGAAGATGAACAAATATAACCAAGCAAATAGATAGCAATCAGTAGATGATATTCATGATAATCTTGGACTTATAGCTTGATGTTTCACTCATGTATGGTGACTTTGGACATGGAAGTAGCTTTCTCTCTCATAAATACCCACTAGAATGGTAGTTGGGTGTATTGAATGTGAAGTAAATAGAAGTAATGAAGTAAAAACAAAGTTTAAAACTCACTTTCTTGTTTGAAAATCAAAGGAGGATGCTTCTTTTCTCTCTATTCTAACCTTATCTCTACAACTTTCTCTCTAAAACTTTTCAAAGCTTGCATTCGACACACACAAAATGAGAAGCCAAGGGGGGTTTATATAGGCCAATTTGGGGTGGTCTTGGGGTTTTAGAAGTAGTCCCATTGGTCCCAAATATTTGTGAACATAGAACCACGTCGTTTTGGTTTCTAATTTATAACCCCCAAAAGAAATTACAAAAGTGGACCATTCTGGGAGAGAGTGCCACGGCTGCACTGGGCCTAAGCCGCGACAGTAGTGGGCCAGTGTTGCGGCGGCACTGCTCCTCATTCATCCAAATAATCCTTTTTAGGCCCCCAGATGTTCCGGTATTCGCTTAAAGGCCCTATTTCGTCCGAAATTCACAGAAAATGCATACGAACTCCGAATTGAGGTTGTAATATACCGTTAGAAAGGTAATGGAGTCTAATTTACATAAAAAATAGTTCAGAGATAGGTCACTGTAGACACCCCGATTTTGACCAAATGTCAAATCCAGGGATTGGTTACCTCTTAGTACCGATGATGACGATGACCGGTGAAATTTGGAGATTTTTCAGAAAATTCAAATCCTTCAAAGATTCTTCAAATAAAATTTTGAAATTCAAAATAAAACAAGGAGAAATTAGGTATTCGAGATAAACCTGAATATTGAAGAACGTATGAGAAAATCAGTCTGGGGATCCGTCTTAAGAAGTAAGATATGAAAGAAAGTTTTTGAAATGAGTAATAGAAAAGAAAAGAAAAAAGGAAAAGAAATAACACATTAAAGTACATGCTATGCATGTATTCTTGATGAAATATATCACAAATATGAGTATTTATATGTAATTTACCAAAAAAAATTATGTTCTTTGTAACATATGTTTTGAAAATTAAAAAGAAGGCAGGGATTCTGTTAGCCGCGGCACGCGGCGAATCCGGCGGCACCACTGAGTGCCGCGCCGGCATTCAGTAAGTGCCGCCCGGCAGTCAGTGAGTGCCGCAGGCAAGTCGTCGAGTGCCGCGCGCTGTAACAGACTGCTCTTCTCATATGTTCTAAAAGAAACCTTTGCACATGGATTTTCACCTGAATTTACCCATTTAACCTTGTCATGTGGGTCTACATAAACAGACCTTCATCTCCATTTTTGGGACTTTTTTTGGCTTAATCTATATAGAGAATTGAGAGAATTGAGAGAGAAAAAGAGAGAGTTTTCTTGAAGAATTTAAAGAGGAGGAGAAGAATTTGAAGATTTTTTCGGAAGAACTTCACAAGAGATAGAAGAAATCCTTGAGGTCATAGAGGTAACCTCTCAATCCTTGATAGAATTGGGCAAATTCAATCACAAGTTCATAGTTCTAGGAACTTTACACATTTTCAAAACCTCTCTTCCTACCTCATTTCATTACACACCACTTAGAGCTTGTGATTGAATCTCATGACATTTCATTAATTTGGATCCAATTGATGCCTTGGGTTTAAGATAAGTTTGATTTTGAAGAACTTGTGTTCCAATTTTCTCTAAGTAAACTTTGATTCCTCATTTCTGTTTTCTTTTTGAAATTCATAAAACTTTATGTATTCCTTTGAGTCATTTTTGAATTCAATTCCTTAGTTTCCTATGGTCTCATGATTCATATGGAGATTAAGGAAAACTATGGTCATGTCTACACATAGTTAGTGGGATTCAAATCTCAACTCATGATTTGAATCACCTTACTAAGAATCTTATGGGATACATGCTATATTCCATAGAGGTTTATGTATAATTTTGATTTCATTTAGTCTCCAAGGATCATTAATTTGAGAAGGGATTAGGATGTCATGACTCTATATTCCTCAAGGATCATATGTTTGAGAGAGGAATTAGGTGTAGATTTTCATAGTTTATATTCATAATTCACGACATTAAGTAAGATCTTAGGATTCTTTTGCTATTAGATCTTTGATGGAAATCCATTAAGGTTAAATCCATGAACATCTTCATATTTCATTATTTACTCCAATGATCATAATCATACTTGATCCTAGTTCTCTCTAGAATCATGGATCGAGTTTGATTCAGAATATGAACATCAATTTAACAAAGGTATAGTGAATCCATAAACCAACTATGATCAAAGATTTTTATAAAGTCATGGTTCATTGGAAATTGGATGAGACCATTGGAGGGTGTTCATAACCCATTTAAGTACCTTTGTGATTTTTGTTTTGATGAAATTCCATGTCTAAGATGGTTTGGTCTTATGATTTCAAAACAAGCAACTCTCTGTCCAAAATTTCAGAACAGTAAGTCCGTTTTAAAATTAATAAATCAGAAACTTAATCGAACTTCCTTGGCCTCTAATAATTTTTTCTAAGTATTTCAATATGTTAGGAAGACACCCTAAAAAGATCTAAGTGTTTCTCATTTTTTGCTATTTTTAGAAAATCGTACAAGATCTCTGAATAGAGAGTTGAAGATTCCTGAGTGATCCATAGTGTTTTCCATATTCCCAGAGATCTAAGCGTTCAAACCTTGATTTTCTTTTTGGGTTAGAAACTACACTCACCGAGGCATATCATATCCAAAAATCATTAAGATCCGACAGTTGGAAGTATGGTTTCTCCACCTTTTCAAATCCGGTCTGCTCTGTGTAAGTTATGAAAAACAGTCACTATTTTTGTCTAGTCTCATTAATTTTAAGTTAAATGGTTTCCTAATGTCTTGGGACCCAAATCATGTTTTGAATAATGATAATTTAGCTTAAATCCAGAGGCTAAGTGGTCCAAATTAGTGATTAAATTCATATCTCATTCTTGTTCATAATCATTCATTCATTCATGTATGTTGATGCTTATAATTAGAACTAGTTATTGGTTAAAGTTGGACTTAGTTGAACCTAATTGAACACAACCATGGATTCTTTATGATCATGTCGGGATTATAGCACCCCTGTATGGACATTACATTGGCTCCTTGTTGAGGCTTGTATATCTATAAAGGTGCTATGACTCCAAATAATCAAAATGAATTCATAGTTTTGTCAATTCTTTCCATGCTTGATATATCTAAGCTAGAGATTTAGGATTGATTATTTGATGTCATATTATTGTGTGAAGCATGTGTACTAACCTTTATTTTGTAGCGCATTCGAGGTACAACTTCTCACCTCTTCTCTAGTTTTTTTCATTTGTTGATTTTATTGATTTTTGACTCCATGAGCGACACCTTAGCTTAGGCCTTGCCTTATGTGTATATGTGATTAGAGACATTTTTAGGATTTCTATCCTTTGTATGCATTGCACATTTCCCATTTCGCGGCTGGGTCCCGGGTAAGTTCTCTAGTTCCCTACTTGTACATCATTTTGCTTGCTATTTGAATTATGTGGCATATGAATGATATTTTATCGTTAGCAATTTTGCACCCTTTTGACATGCTTTTGTAATGTGTATATATATATATGTATTAGATGAGGGCATACTTAGATTATTAATTCGATTAAATAGGATGATGAGTAGAGGCCTATCACGAGATAGGATCAAAGGGGGTGTTTTAGTCCGTCGGGCTCCTTCCCCTTTCATTCTATAATCCCCAGACCCAGATTATCTTTGGTTTCGCAAAAGATCGGTTGCTTTTAAAAAGTGGTTTCTTAATTTTCCTAAAAAAAATTAAGTGGCGACTCTTTGATGTTGTATTTTTGAAAAATGTTTTAAAAGTGGGCCCAAATTCCGGTATCCACAATCTATCGACTCTACTAGGGATCGAACCCAGAATCTCTGGTTTCGCAGACCAGAATTTCTGATTTTGGGTTCACTCAAGGATTAGACTTGAAAGCATCTTTTTAATCGAATTAATTAATTTTTGTGTGTGCCCGTTACATTGCTCTTGCATGTTTCGCCAGTCGATTGCATGGAACTATGACCTTGGAGGCTCGGGGCAACCCGGTCGGTGAAGCCATCATGGGACTGTGTGATCACCCTTGATCTTGTACCATGTGTTGGTATATGAAGCATCCTATCGGTGTGTGTCAAGGGTCCCTTATTTGACCAAAACCCGGCTTTTGCATGATAGCTTCTATAGAACCTTTCAATCATAGGAAATCAATTCTTGATTAGGATTATGTGCTAGGGAGTTTTGTATGCCTGAAAGGGATTAATTGAGATGATGACAATGCTTGCTTGATGAAAGATGTGTAACCTCTTAATCACTTTTGAGCAATTTTCTTCATGTCATACAACATTTGACCTCTTAATCACTTTTGAGTAATTTTCTTCATGTCCTACAACATTTGAGAACATGCCGAATCTTGATTATAAGGTTACACTTCTTATATCTTGCTAGCCAAGCATCTTTGACCTTGTATGCATCCGAATCTATGAAAAGTGCGATAATTATCCGATTCATGTGATCCTCCTATCCAAAGAATGTTAAATACGTCTCTAAAGCAAACAGATTTTTGCCATATTTATCCCAAAGTATTTAATCGCTCTTTCAAAATCTTTGGAGTTCATTTTTGAGAAAAAATCCCAAGTCAACCCTTGTTGAGGTATATTTGCACATCTTCATCTTTGAAGGAAGAATCCAATTTTTTTTTTTTTTTTTGTGGGAATTGTTTTTGGAAGAAATGTTTTTTCAAATGAATTTCAAAGCAAAGTTTTAACCCAATCATCTTTTGTTAGGAAATGTCGTTGCTTTCAAAGGAAAGCATCTTAAGAATTTGAAGATCCCACCATGATTTTCAAACGAAATATCCAAACATTGAAAGAATAGTGAAGTTCACAATGAAATGAGAAGTTAGCGCACTTAACATGAATGGAGATTTTATATGCTTATGTGATTATATGTTAGGAATAGAATTTTTCCTTCTCTTTCGCATATAGAGTAGGCACACACATACTTGCATTTCATCTGTGTACCACGTGCGCGGTGCATGCATTTAGCCACATCAAATCATCAAAGCATTGCATGCATGTAGAATACAATTTACACCATCCTCTTTCCAGTCAAGATCAAAGTAATCCAATAGTTCCTCAAAATTTCTTGAAATTCCTTGCCTCTTGAAAATCAATTCTGCATACGGACCTTTTACCTATCTATGTTGAAAGAGTGGAACAACTAGATCCCCTAGTGAGGACACTTCTAACCTTCATGGGTTGTTTTTCCATGATTTTAGTTAAAATGGACACCAAGTACTGGGGAAGAAGCAGAGTTAAGGGCAATTATGGAACAACAGGCCGAAAACATGAACTGCATGATGGCCATGATGCAGACAATGGCACGACAGTCGCCAGTTGTTGATCATCCTCCACCTGTTAGGGATGAAGATTGGTTTGATGATCCAGAAAGAGCTGAAATGCCGAGGGCAAAAAAAGAAAAGATAGAGAAAGAAAGAACTGAGAAAGAGAAAATAATGGGTGAGAAAGTAGAGAAACTTGAAAGGGTAGTCCTCAAGGCTCAAGGAGTTGACACTTTTTTGCTTGAACTAGAGGGATTGTATGAAGGGGTGCGAGAAACGTTGCCTGTCGGTTTCAAAATGCCAATTTTTGACAAGTTTGATGGTACTGGTAATCCTCGCAGTCATATAGGGATGTGCATTAGGGCTTTCCAACCCAGTGGTTTGAGCACTACGATGATGGCTATTTTGTTTTAACAAACTCTGACCGGAGCTGCCCTAGTATGGTACCTCACGATCGAGCCAAGTAAAACTAGGATCTGGGAAGAAGTAGTGAAGTTGTTCGTGGCCCAATATGAATACAACCAAGAAATAGATGTGACAGTTCGAGATTTGGAGACCACCGGTCAGGAATATAATGAATCATTTGCTGAGTTTTTAAGTCGATGGAGGGGTAAAGCAGCCAAAATGGTTCAAAGGCCATCTGAAAAAGAGCAGATTAGAATGCTAATGAAAAATTTATAGTCGGTTTACCAAGAGAAGATGAGGTTCTAATCAATTAATACTTTTGCTGAGGTTTTTGATGTGGGGACAAGAATTGAAGACGCTATCCTCGAAGGGGTAATCAAAAGAGAGAATCAGGTGAACAAATATGTAGGGCTAGGATCCGATGTTAATACTTTGGCACAACCACCTCAACAGAAGGGCCATTATCAAAAAGGTAATTAGTCGATTTCTAATCAGGGACGACATGGAGAGACCGCTGGATTCAGAATACCATTGAGTGTGGCATTAGAACAGGCAGTAGAGAAAGGATACTTGAAAAAAATGGATCCACAACCCATGCCTAACCCCATCCCAAAGGGATATAACATTGACCAGTATTGTGCTTATCACCAGATGTTGGGTCATGATACTGACCATTGTATGAGATTGAAGCATGAAATTCGAAGCATGGTTGAGACAAGGATTATGACACATGCTGTTGGTGATGAACTCGACGGTTCAAATGATGATTTTGGGTTGATAGTGTTTGGGAATACTGTTGTTGAAGTGAATGTGGATTCTCTTTGGGACCCAATAAATTGAAAATCATCTATGACACTCCAGTTGAGACCATATCAAGTCTAGTCCGGTAATCGAGTCATGTCAAGTAGGAGTCAAGTGTCAAATCCAGTCAAGTCTTTGAGTCAGTCGATTATCGAGTTTATTTTTTTCCAAGTCTATTTTTATCGAGTCGAGTGATGTAATCCTCTTTCTCTACTAGTTAAATAAAATCTCATTTCGCTTGATTCACTGTGTTAAGTCATGAATGAATGGATCATTAAGCCAAAAAAAAAAAAGAAAAAAAATCACTTTTTCAAATGATCATGGAAAATACTTTGTTAATAAATCTTTGCATTAAAAAGGATCCCCAAGTGATCAAAGCAAATTTTATGCCAAAACCAAGGAGGGGTAGAGAATTGACTAGCTTTACTTTAAGAATTTAAAGATGCTCTTGCTCAATCTTGAAAAGATAAACTTGGGACTTGAGGCTTGCTCACCATCTAAATACCAAGCCTAAAAGATGAGCTCACAGTCCAAAGCCATAAACTTGGTCCTTGGTGGTAGCCAGATATTTTAAATGAACTTCTTCCAAAAAAGAAAAAGAAGAGAGAAAAGAAAGAGCTTGCTAGGAAGAAAACCCGAAAGGGCGCCTAGGCGAAAGTGAGAGCACAAAAAAGGAGAAAATAAAAAAGAGAGAAGAAGAATAAAAAAGTGAACGAGCTCGCTAGGATGAAAACCCGGAAGGGGGCCTGGCAAAAGTTAGAGCAAAAGTAAGATGCGTGTTGATTTCAAAATCCGAATCCTAGCCAGTCAAAATCATGAAGAGAATAAGAGAGACTGAGGTAGAGAAAAGAAAGGAAAGAGAAAAGAAAAAGCAGAGAATAAATAAGATTGAGAATTCTTGGGTGCTTCAAAGTACATCATTGGAACATGAATTATCTCAAAGCTTTGAGTTGTTCTAAACAAAGAAAATAAATTGGAAATGAAAAGGAGATTTGAAAGTATCAATCAAAATTTTATAAGAGGCTCAATGGCTAAGTGGGCCCAAAATAATGCAAAAGTATCTTTGAGAAAAACAAAGAGTGATTTGGAGGGCAACTATTGCTTTATGAGTATGGTGGAGTATGATTAAAACACGATGTGTTATGAAAGTTGTAAAGATTGACTGGCTAGTGAAATGGTGAAAAGAATCAATTGCCATAAAAAAAAAGAAAAAAAAGAGAAGAAAATAAAAAAATAAATAAAAGGGAGAAGTAGTTTATGTTCTCATCATCTTGTTCAAAAGCTACCACAAGGAATCTGTTTCGGAAAATCTTCCCAGAAAAAAACACTCATTGGACCCAAATGAAAACATGGCTCGAAAAGCCCACAAATTCTTGAAGCATTATTCTTTCAAGACCTCCAGAGTCCATGTACTACATTTTGACCTGATTCCCACTTGGGGATACGTAGGTAACCTGCTCAGTTCGGTCATCACCCCATCATCTCATGCTATCTTTCATTCAGGCTTTGGTCGAACTACTTTGGACCTGATTCCTGCTCGGGGATAAGTAGGCGAACCTCCCAAGGTTCTCGATCCATAACCATCCCTAAAACTATAAGCATCACCTTTTTGCGCCATTGGTTTCCTTCCTTCAAACTAGGGGCAAACTTACATTTTCTTGGAGCCACATATATATCGCCAAACTAGGGGCAAACTTCATTTGCTGAACACCTCATTTAATCTTGAAAGCAATGCCTTCGAGTCCTATTCCAACTAGGGGCAAACTTCGTTTGCCAAAATCCCTCTATGTCAGAGGCAAGTTCTCAAGTAATCAAGTTTATTTTGAAAGGATTGAAATAGAGAACCTTTCATTCTATAAGCTAAAGCACTAATTTGAAGCACATTCTAGATGGGCAAAGAATTTGCTAAATCGAAAAGGGGAAGTTTTCAAAGTTTAGATTTATCAGCAAAAGCAGTACCATTTGTAAGATAATGAATAAATGAAAGGAAAGATGATACATTATTCACGATGAAAGCACATTCATTCATAATGAATGTAGAGTTTGAGTTAGTCATCTTGAGTAACTGGCTTTGTCAGGTCTGTCCTCCTTTGATGAGTCAATAAATGGTGTTAAATGTGTAGGTTTAAGATGATGAATAAAGATTTGAAAGTCTTCATGAGCATCCCAAGAGCAATACGAGTAGAGGTTTCGAACACTATCACAGCATAAAGTGGCAATATAAGAAGAGTCCAAGACTAGGGGTAAAGGCGACTTCCCTCTTTTGACATAATCGATATGTTTCTTCCAAAGGTCCACAAATGTAGAAAATCATTCTTTTTATCAGCTTCGTTCAAATTCCTTGAGTCTCGTTTAGAAAATAATTTGAATTGAGTTTGATTGACTCCTGATAAGTGGAATTCGAACTCGATTTGAGCCAAAATTACTCTGAATTTGGTGAAATTGAATTTGTTTGAGTCTGACTGACTCTTGATGTAAAAAGTGAAATAAATGGAGTTTGATTGATTCCTGATTTTGAAAATTTGAGTTGAATGGAGTCTGATTAACTCTAGATTTTGAAAAAGTTGAATTGATTTGAGTCTGATTGGCTCCAGATTTAAGAAATTGAACTGAATTGAATTGATTTGAATCTGACTGACTTTTGATTTTTTTTTTAATTAATTTGCAACATAAGTCCTTGTGAGGCTGTTGATTGTCTTGATCAGCAAAAAAAAATTAAAAAAATAAAAAAAAAAGAGGCTGTTGATTGTCTTTTTTTGCAACATAAGTCCCCTAAAGGGCTGTTGATTGTCGCTTTTGCAACATAAGTCCTTGCGAGGCTGTTGATCTCTACTTTTGCAACATAAGTCCCAAAAAGGGCTGTTGATTGCTACTTTTGCAATATAAGTCCTTACGAGGTTGTTGATCTCCGCTTTTGCAACATAAGTCCTTACAAGGCTATTGACCATCGTTCTTGCAATGTAAATCCCTGAGTAGCTTTTGACCATCATTTTTGTAATGTAATGAGTGGCTATTGATGAATATCTTCTCTTCATAAGCATTAGTCCTCAATGGCAGCTTCTCTTCCTTGCGTTAGTCCTCAATGGCAGCATTATCAGTATTAGTCCTCAATGGCAACCTTATGTTCAATGGCAACCTTACGTTAGTCCTCAATGGCAGCATTATCGGTGTTAGTCCTCAATGGTAACCTTGTGTTAGTCCTCATTGGCAGCATTATCGGTGTTAGTCCTCACTGGCAACCTTGCATTCAATGGCAACTTTGCATTAGTCCTCAATGGCAGCATTATCGGTGTTAGTCCTCAATGGCAACCTTGCATTAGTCCTCAATGGCAGCATTATCAGTGCTAGTCCTCAATGGCAACCATGCGTTAGTCCTCAATGGCAGCATTATCGGTGTAGTCCTCAATGGCAACCTTGCATTAGTTTTCAATGGCAGCATTATTTGTGTTAGTCCTCAATGGCATCTGCATGAGTCCTTAATGGCAGCATCATCTGCATTAGTCCTCAATGGCAGCATCATCTGTGTTAGTCCTCTAAGGCAATTCCTGTTAGTCCTCAATGGCAATCTCTGTTAGGCCTCAATGGCAACCCTCATTAGTCCTCAATGGAAGTTTCTATTAGTCCTTAACGGCAATTTTCGTTAGTCCTCAATGGAGATCTCTGTTAGGCCTCAATGGTAATGCTCGTTAGTCCTCAATGGCAACTTCTCTACAAAGGCATTAGTCCTCAATGGAAGCTTCTTTACATAAGCATTAGTACTCAATGGAAGCATTATTCGTGTTAGTCCTCTATTGCATCTAATACTAGTACTCAATGGCAATCTTTTTGAACTTGCGTTAGTCCTCGATGGCAGCATCTTTTTGGTCGATTTTAGTCCTCGATGGCAATCTTTGCTGAAGTCCTCTAGATTGAGGCAAATCGGTTGAAGTCCTCTAGATTGAGGCAAATCTCTGTTGAAGTCCTCTAGATTGAGGCAAATCCGTTGAAGTCCTCCAGATTAAGGCAAATCTCCGTTGAAGTCCTCTAGATTGAGGCAAATCTCTGTTGAAGTCCTCTATATTGAGGTAAATCCTTGTTCAAGTCATCTAAGTTGAGGCAATTCATATCGGTGTAAGGCATAGAATGCGTTCATATCACCACAAAGAGCACGATCTTAGATATTCGCATCTACAAGGCATGAACTGACTCAATCTTTCAGCGTGCTACCTGATTCGACTTTGGAGTGTAAGGCGTGAAGCGGCTCATCGATCAGATTATTTTTGGAAGATTATAGAGTGTAAGGTGTGAAGTGACTCAATCTTTCAGCGTGCTACCTGATTTGACTATGGAGTGTAAGGCGTGAAGCGGCTCAGTCGATCAGATGATTTTTAGAGGGTTATGGAGTATAAGGCATAAAGCGACTCAATCTTTCAGCGTGCTACCTGATTCGACTATGGAGTGTAAGGCGTTAAGCGGCTCAGTCAATCAGATGATTTTTGGAGGATTATGGAGTGTAAGCATGAAGAGACTCAATCTTTCAGCGTGCTACTTGATTCGACTATGGAGTGTAAAGCGTGAAGCGGCTCAGTCAATGAGATGATTCCTCGAAATACATGTCACCAAGAATAAAACTATAACATAACCAGAGAATTTGAAACATAAAGCGCATTTCTGATAATAAGAAGATCAACATGACTCCGGATCATCACATTCAGGAGCATGAGACATGAAATTTGAGCATATGCATCACGATAAGATAGGAGTACATCTGTGTGGTTATTTGCGTTTATGCATCACGATAAGATAGGAGTACATCTGTGTGGTTATTTCCGTTTATGTGTTGTCCTTTGCCCGAACTACGTCCTGGTCTGATTCCCGATGGGATACGTAGGCAGCTCACCATTGAGCACGACCAACTTTTGGATCTCTCGCACCCCACTTTTGCAATGCACTTTTTTGTTTTTACCTGGATTCGACTGCTTGGTCAAAGGCTTGTCTTTCACACAAGCTTCGACATTCACTTGTGATACGCGTTGCTTTACAAGCTGTGCCGAAGAGGGGAAACTGTAGACACCCCAATTTTGACCGAACGTCAAATCCAGGGATTGGTTACCTCTTAAGACCGATTATGACGATGACCGGTGAAATTTAGAGATTTTCCAAAAAATTCAAATCCTTCAAAGATTCTTCAAATAAAATTTCAAAATTCAAAATAAAACAAAGATAAATTGGGTAATTAGGAGAAACCTGAATATTGAAGAACGTATGAGAAAGTCAGTCTGGGGATCCGTCCTGAGAAGTAAGATATGAAAGAAAGTTTTTGAAATGAGTAATAAAAAAGAAAAGAAAAAAAGGAAAAGAAATAGCACATTAAAGTACAAGCTATGCATGTATTCTTGATGAAATATATTACAAATATGAGTATTTAAATGTAATTTACCAAAAAAATTAAGTTCTTGTTAACATATGTTTTGAAAATTAAAAAGAAGGCAGGGATTCTGTTAGCCGCGGCATATGGCGAATCCGGCGGCACTCACTGAGTGCCGCGCCGGCATTCAGTGAGTGCCGCCCGGCACTCAGTGAGTGCCACAGGCAAGTCATCGAGTGCCGCGCGCTATAACAGACTGCTCTTCTCACATGTTCTAAAAGAAAACTTTGCACATGGGTTTTCACCTGAATTTACCAATTTAACCTTGTCATGTGGGTCTACATAAACAGACCTTCATCTCCATTTTGGGACTTTTTTTTGGCTTAATCTTTGAATAAAATTGAGAGATACAGGAGGAGAAGAATTTGAAGATTTTTTTGGAAGAACTTCACAAGAGATAAAAGAAATCCTTGAGGTCATAGAGGTAACCTCTCAATCCTTGATAGAATTGGGCAAATTCAATCACAGGTTCATAGTTCTAGGAACTTTACACATTTTCAAAATCTCTCTTCCTACCTCATTTCATCACACACCACTTAGAGCTTGTGATTGAATCTCATGACATTTCATTAATTTGGATCCAATTGATGCCTTGGGTTTAAGATAAGTTTGATTTTGAAGAACTTGTGTTCCAATTTTCTGTAAGTAAACTTTGATTCCTCATTTCCATTTTCTCTTTGAGATTCATAAAACTTTATGTATTCCTTTGAGTCCTTTTTGAATTATATTCCTTAGTTTCCTCTGGTCTCATGATTCATATGGGGATTAAGGAAAACTATGGTCATGTCTACACATAGTTAGTGGGATTCCAATCTCAACTCATGATTTGAATCCCCTTACTAAGAATCTTATGGGATACATGCTATATTCCATAGAGGTTTATGTAAAATTTTGATTTCATTTAGTCTCTAAGGACCATTAATTTGAGAGGGGATTAGCATGTCATGACTCTATATTCCTCAAGGATCATATGTTTGAGAGAGAAATTAGGTGTAGATTTTCATAGTTTATATTCATAATTCATGAGATTAAGTAAGATCTTAGGATTCTCTTGCTATGAGATCTTTGATGGAAATCCATTAAGGCTAAATCCATGAACATCTTCATATTTCATTATTTACTCCAATGATCATAATCATACTTGATCCTAGTTCTCTCTAGAATCATGGATCAAGTTTGATTCGAAATATGAACATCAATTTAATAAAGGTGTAGTGAATCCATAAACCAACTGTGATCAAAGATTTTTATAAAGTCATGGTTCATTGGGAATTGGATAAGACCATTGGAGGGTGTTCATAACCCATTTAAGTACCTTTGTGATTTTTGTTTTGATGAAATTCCATGTCTATGATGGTTTGGTCTTATGATTTCAAAACAAGCAACTCTCTGTCCAAAATTTCAGAATAGTAAGTCTGTTTTAAAATTAATAAATCAGAACCTTAATCGATCTTCCTTGGCATCTAATAATTTTTTATAAGTATTTCAATTTGTTAGGAAGACACCCTAAAAAGATCTAAGTGTTTCTCCTTTTGTGCTATTTTTAGAAAATCGTACAATATCTATAGACAGAGAGTTGAAGATTCCTAAGTGATGCCTAGTGTTTTCCATATTCCCAAAGATCTAACCGTTCAAACCTTAATTTTCTTTTTGAGTTAGAAACTAGACTCACAGAGGCATATCATATCCAAAAATCAATAAGATCCATCCGTTAGAAGTATGGTTTCTCTACCTTTTAAAATCTTGTCTGCTCTCTGTAAGTTATGAAAAACAGTCACTATTTTTGTCTAGTCTCATTGATTTTAAGTTAAATGGTTTTCTAATGTCTTGGGACCCAAATCATGTTTTGAATAATGACAATTTAGTTTAAATCCAGAGGCTAAGTGGTCCAAATTAGTGAATAAATTCATATCTCATTCTTGTTCATAATCATTCATTCATTCATGTATGTTGATGCTTATGATTAGAACTAGTTATTGGAAAAAGTTGGACTTAGTTGAACCTAATTGAACATAACCATGGATTCTTTATGATCATGTCAGGATTATAGCACCCCTATATGGACATTACATTGGCTCCTTGTTGAGGCTTGTATATCTATAAAGGTGCTATGACTCCAAATAATCAAAATGAATTCATAGTTTTGTCAATTCTTTCCATGCTTGATAGATCTAAGCTAGAGATTTAGGATTGATTATTTGAGATTGATTATTTGATGTCATATTATTGTGTGAAGCATGTGTACTAACCTTTGTTTTGTAGCGCATTCGAGGTACAACTTCTCACCTCTTCTCTAGTTTATTTCATTTGTTGATTTTATTGATTTTTGACTCCATGAGCGACACCTTAGCTTAGGCCTTGCCTTATGTGTATATGTGATTAGAGACAATTTTAGGATTTCTATTCTTTGTATGCATTGCACGTTTCCCATTTCGCGGCTGGATCCTGGGTAAGTTCTCTAGTTCCCTACTTGCACATCATTTTGCTTGCTATTTGAATTATGTGGCTTATGAATGATATTTTATCGTTAGCAATTTTGCACCCTTTTGACATGCTTTTGTAATGTATATGTATATATGTATTAGTTGAGGGCATGCTTAGATTATTAATTTGATTAAATAGGATGATGAGTAGAGGCCTATCACGAGATAAGATGAAAGGGGGTGTTTTAGTCCGTCGCGCTCCTTCCCCTTTCATTCCATAATCCCCGGACCAAGATTATCTATGGTTTCGCATAAGATCGGTTGCTTTTAAAAAATGGTTTCTTAATTTTCCTAAAAAATATTAAGTGGCGACTCTTTGAATTTGTATTTTTGAAAAATGTTTTAAAAGTGGGCCCAAATGCCGATATCCACAATCACTTGAAAAGTTTGGCGGTATTCGCGATAAAAGTCGATTTGATCGCCTTTTTCACCTTCGAAAACTCATAATAAATTCGTTTGAAATTCAAAAATTATGTGTGATATACCGTCGGAAAGCTATTGACCTCTAGTATCCATGAAAAATGTTTGAAAATGATACGGTACTCAGGTTTCAAAGTCAACTTTTGGTCAAACTGGTCAAACTTGGTATTCCCAAGAAGTTCTGGAAACCTCTGGGAGCTCCCAAGAGTTGACATTTTCGTTCGATTTTCTTTTAAAACTCATTTTAATACTTTCCACATGATCTAGAATGATTCCTGAACTTTTTGACGAATTTGGACGATTTCGGTCAAACCTTGGTCAAACTTGGTCAAACCTTGATCAAACCGGTCAACGGGGACTTTCTGGGAACTTCCTGGACTTTCGGAGGTCTCTAGGAGCTAACAATTTCATCCGATTTTGATTTAGAACTCATTCTATTGTTTTTCTTATGATGTAGCGCGTTTCCAGGACATTTGGTCCGAATCCAGGAGCGTTCGGGCTTTCAGGGGTGTTTTGGTCATTATGAACATTTTGAGAGATAGAACTAACTTCCAGGAGTCCTTTTTGAGTCTTTTCGATCATTGTGAACTACAAAGCTATAGGTCTCCTAAATCTGATAGCCGAAAAAATGGGGTGTCTGCAGCCGATTTCTCTATTTCTCTCTTTTTCTTTTTTGTTTTGAATTGGAAAAGCCTTCGGAAGAGCTTGAATCACTTTTGGAAGTCTTGGATTAATCGGACATCTTTCATCATCGGATCTTAGAGGTAATACTCTCCTTAATTCAATGCTTGGTCAAAATCGGGATGTCTACAAGTATTTCATTACTTTTACCGATGACTACTCTAGATATGGATACATTTATCTATTGCACTAAAAATCCGAAGCCTTTGAAAAGTTCAAAGAATTTCAGGTTGAGGTAGACAAACAATTGGATAAGAACATCAAAGCTCTTCGATCTGATCGAGGTGGGGAATATCTCTCCATTGAGTTCATAGATCACTTAACTCAAAATGGGATTTTAAATTAATTGACTATACCAGGAACGCCTCAACAGAATGGTGTAGCAGAAAGGAGGAATAGGACTCCCTTAGATATGGTAAGGTCGATGATGAGTCATTCAAATTTAACACTTTTCTTTGGGGGTTTGCCTTGGAAATCGCGATGTATATACTAAATCATGTTCCAACTAAATATATCCCTAAGACTCCTCGGGAGCTGTGGAATGGGCGCAACCCTAGTTTACAGCAATTTCGTATACGGGGTTGTCTAGCACATGTGTTGAAGGGAAAGATGGATAAATTGGAATCTAGATCAGAAGTATGTTACTTTGTGGGTTATCCAAAGGGAACCAAGGGTTGGTATTTTTATAATCCTAGAGAACAAAAAGTCTTTGTCAGTACAAATGCTACTTTTCTTGAAGAGGATTATATAATCAACCACAAACCTAAAGGAAGAATTAATTTAGAAGATATTCAAGGAAAGCCCTCAATCCCGAATGCAGTAACGACTAATTCTGAAGAAGAACAACAAAACACTATATCTACACCTATTCCTGAACCAGAACCTCGTCGTAGTGGGAGGATTATCAGACCACCTAATAGATTCACACTCTTGGGTGAAGCTTATGAAGCTATCCCAGAAGGATCTGAATCTAATCCTACTAACTTCCACGAGGCAATGTCCAATAAAGATTCAGGACATTGGGAACAGGCTATGAAAGCTGACATGGAGTCAATGTATTCCAATCAGGTCTCGAAACTTGTAAATCCACCTTCCAATATTAAACTTATTAGCTGTAAGTGGGTTTACAAAAGGAAAAGAGGATCAGATGGAAAGGTAAAGACATTTAAAGCTAGGCTTGTTGCGAAAGGGTTCTCATAAAAGGAGGGCATAGATTATGAGGAGTCCTTCTCGCCAGTAGCCATGCTTAAATCCATAAGGATCCTCTTATCCATTGCAACTTGTCTCGATTATGAGATATGGCAGATGGACGTCAAGATGGCCTTTCTAAATGGTCAACTTGAGTAGGACATCTATATACTGAAACCAGAAGGGTTCATAGTCAATAATAAGGAACAGATGGTATGCAAGTTGCATAGGTCTATTTATGGACTTAAGCAAGCATCCAGAAGTTGGAACATCCGATTTGACCAAGCAGTCAAATCATTTAGAGTTATACAAAATCTGGATGAGCCATGCATGTATAAGAAAGGAGAAAGAAGATTGGTGGTTTTTTTTGTCCTTTATGTTGATGATATACTACTCATTGGGAATGATGTAGGTGTTTTATCAACAGTTAAGGTATGGTTAGCAAGTACTTTTGATATGAAAGACTTAGGAAAAGCCAGTTACATTCTTGGGCTTAAGCTTATGCGAGATTGAAGAAATAGGATGTTAGGGCTTTCCCAAGTTTCATATATAGATAAAGTACTAGTGAGATTCGCTATGGATAACTCCAAGAAAGGGTTCTTACCTGTTAGACATGGAGTTCTACTCTCTAAAGATCAGTGTCCTAAGACATAAGAGGAGAGAGATTACATGAAAGATGTACCATATGCCTCGGCAGTGGGTAGTCTTATGTATGCGATGTTATGTACCAGACCAGATATCTGTTTTGTTGTTGGCATGGTTAGCAGATATCAATTTAATCCTGGACCATCTCATTGGATAGCTATAAAGCATATTCTCAAGTACTTACAAAGAACTAGAGACTATATGCTTGTGTATGGCGGAGAAGACTTAGTTCCAATCGGTTATACTGATTCTGACTTTATGTCAGACAAGGACTCAAGAAGATCGACGTCTGGACATGTGTTTACCCTAAGAGGAGCAGCCGTCAGCTGGAGAAGTGTCAAGCAATAGTGTATTGTAGATTCCACTACAGAAGCTGAATATGTGGCTGCTTCAGAGGCATCTAAAGAGGCTGTTTGGCATAAGTAGTTCGTTTTGGAATTGGAAGTGGTACCATTGGCACTGTCCCCTATTACTCTCTATTGTGATAACAGTGGGGCTGTTGCTCAATCCAAAGAACCGAAGAACCATAAGGGAGGAAAACACATAGAGAGAAAGTATCATCTAATTAGGGAGATTATATAGCGTGGAAACATTGTGGTCACAAAGATTGCATTACCAGAAAACTTGGTAGATCCTTTTACTAAAGCCTTACCTGCAAAGGCTTTTCATTGTCATTTGGATAGACTAGGAATTAGATGCATCCCTAATTGGTTGTGAGTGCAAGTGGGAGTTTGTTGGGATTGTATGCCCTCAAACCATTTTATTTGATTTTATGTCGACATTTATATTGTATTTATGGACATGAGTTATGTTTATTTCCGTTTATTTCATAAGATGAATTGTTTTAGCACATTAATGACGTTTTATATGATTTACTTATGTGAATCAGATTTATATAAAGGAGATATAAATCATAATTACTCGTCATTTTCAATATAAATCACAGCCTTTAATAAGACTAGATATCTTATTAGGTAGACTGCAGTATATTAACTCCTATGAGATAAGGTGGTAAATCTCAACCACTAGAGTGTCTGACTCTTAGTTAATATACTAGTTCATGTATTGCATTGATGGACGATGAGTAAACCCATTAACAAAATTCTGTCAAGGTTAATAGGGTTGTCATACTTGCTTTGAAGCAATGTACTCTTAATCCTGAGAAAATAGTGAACTTAGAATTTAGAATTGATCACTTTGATTTATCAATCAGTGAGGTCTCTAAGATCAACATCTGGGTATCTTGGGTAATCAATTTCTAGAGTTGTAGGAACATATATTTTCAAGATGGAATCCACCCTCTCTTATCGAGTCAGTATCCCCTTGAGTTAATCACTAGTTGAATTACTAGAATCTGATTAGTCGTTTCAGTAAAATGTGAATTGGAATAAGTAGTAATTATTTGAATGTGATTAAGTTTCAAGGATAATAAGATATGGGCTTTTAATTGGTTAGACACTCTTTATTTAAAGATCCAATTAAATCATGGATACATATGGTGGAGGGGTATTATTGAAATATCAAGCAAGTTTAGGGGTCACTTTGTAATATTATAGTTTTTCTATATTGGAGTGCAATTATTATCATTTGGTGGAATTAATAATAATTAATTTAGATAATTCCATAGATAAAGAGATTTAATTGGAATGGAATTATCTAATTGGAGCCACTATAGAAAACCCTAAGAGTCCCACTTCTAACTGATAAGAGTGAGTTGGACAAGGATAAGTTAATAGTATTTTTGAAATACTAATTGGAAGATATATACTTATACATATATGTATACACAAATATCTCCAGATTATCCTAATAGGTATTTCAAAAATAAGGGATATAGAAAAGGCCACGTATCTTTTATTTTTCAGATATATTTTTGAGTCTCCTATCCAATTAGATACCACTATTCTCTAATTCCAACTAAGAAACTCTAACAGCTATAGGAGTGCAACTTGAAGGTATACAAAGCTGATCAAGAGGAACAGATCAAGGATCGGAAGAAAGGATTAAGGGCCATATCTACATACCTCATTGGTGTAAGGTATGTTCTTGATTTGCTCACTAATAAATCTTATTTATTGCAAGGCTTAAGATTTGATCTTGTTTTAAAAAAATAAATAAAGAAATTGAATCCATTTCCGCTTATTCCAACAGCCCCAGCTTGGTACGCCACCAATATTGTGCTTCATCCTTCAATGTACCAGCCGCAAATAAAACTTGTTGCTCTTCTTTACATGGTAATACCCTGCATATCTTTTCCATGTCAGAAATCCAAAAATTTGCTTTCATTGGGTTGGCTTTCCCACGGAATATAGTTGGCATTTTCTTGTGGAATTTTGAAATAGTAACAAATTCGACCCTCGAATTCGGATTCGGTTGCACTGGTCTTTCCCCAACCATGTGTGTCTCAACCACTCGGACTAGCCTTTCAATAGCCCTTTTAACTCGTTCCATTTGGGTTGGGTTCTCACCTCCAGACATTATGCTCTTAGCACCCACAATATAATGTACATGCACATGTTACTTTAAATGACCCCATGGCATTATAATCAATATTAGAAACTTTCTAAGTAAACGTGTATGCATGATCATGTAACTACGTGTCGTTATGTGCACACTACACATCGTACGTCACTCGTCCACAAGGCTCTAGCCTATTGCTCTGATACCAAAAATTGTTACACCCCAACCCACCCCAGTGGACTAGGACATGTGTAACAAGACTATACGCACCCAAAATACATTAATAAGCTAGAAACCATGTTAGTTATTAAGAAAAACATGATTGAACCAACATAAAAGGGTTTGGTACGACAAAGCAGTCCTAAGGGCAAAATGATCATTTAGGAAAGATAGCAAAAATTTACACCAAAAGATAGATCTTTGAGTCCCAGTTCCAATGCAAAAAATTGGCACGCAAATTCGAGTTTTCTAGGAAGAGTTATGCATATTTCCGTAATAGTCGACGTACAGTAGATTTGTAAGCGGATCGATCTGCCCTTTAGCCCGGATAGATCCATCTTAGTAATTTTCTACAGAATGTCCTCCCAGAAGTCCGGATCGACCCTCCCTTTAACCCGGATTGATCCAGGTTCTGCTAAAAACCCCTACTTTTAACTCCAAACCATATCTAAACACAACCAAACTTCATGGAACTTCAAGAAAACATTTCAAAACTATTTCCCAACATTCTTAAACATTTCCAAGCATGTAAAACATATGTATATATCATCTCAATTGGATTAAAACAATCATGAACTAATTTCTTTTGATTGAAAACACATTCTTGATATTCGCTCTTATCCAAAACTAACATCTCATGAAAACATCAAGATCATTCCAAAAACATTCCCATGTGTCCCAAACCATAACCAATCCTCAGAAGAGTTATAAAAGATAATTTTGCCCATACTTGATTGGTTATATACACACAAAACTCATAATGCTCCAATTAAGAGCTTAAGCATGTATCAAACCACATTTTTCCAACATGAGTATAACTTGTCAAACAAAAGACCCTAAATCTAGTTTACCTTTGATAGTTACATAATCTATAAAGTTCTCTCTATACACATATAACTTGTGAATAACAACGTACAACCTGTACCACAAGATACAACCAACACTAAATTGAACCTTACATATTACAAGTTTTCCAAACCATGAGTTAATTTTACATCTCCAAACCATAAGTTATATTAGGAAACTTAAACATCTAGATATATAAACATATCAACACACATCTCATAACCCCCACTCTAACCTGTCGTGCAGATCATTTCTTCTCCTACTCCCATTTACGTTCTGTACCTGCAGTGGTTATTCAATAACCACACAGAAAATAGTACTTGCTTAAGCTTTCGCTTAGTGAGTAAAGCTAATCACATGTATGAGTGTATGTCACATTCAATGCACAAGTCAACAATTAATATATCATTTGGTCTCCAAAAGACCAAATGTCAATTCACCATGACATCGCTCTTGCCTTTTTTCCTTATATATATATAGCACCTCTAGTTCACACCAACTCACATACCCTTCTACAGCTGGGTCGTCACCCATACACCATTACACAATTAAGTGGTGAGTACCCTTACACTGTTGGGTTTTACCAAGTCTCCTTATTGTGGAACAAATCCACATTGAACCAACATAAGGCATTCTTAAACCCACATAACACACATAATCACATAATCATCTCAACATGGCAATCCTTGCAAAATTAGGCATCAAAACCCGCATAGATTCACATGCTAATATTCATAATTTTATATTCATGCATTAACCTACAAGAATTTAACATGCTAGCATAAAATTAACACATTAAATATGATTTTACATTCAGCCCATGGATTAGAGTCACTCACCTCTTACAAATTTTACCCAAATAAGTGAATTCTTTAACGATTCTTGCCCAAATCATACTTTGGAGTAATTCCTAAAAGTTTTCGACAACTGCATGTCACCGATTAGAATGAGCTACTAAAATTTGATGATTAAAATGTAAAAGAAAAGTATAGAAATGATCGTCTCACCTCCGCAAGTCCAAATACGACTTCGGTTCGTGAATTGGATGAACGGTGATGACGGCACGATGAATAAACTGTAGCGGCCTGTATTTTTCGCATCCCTAATAAAAAATAAAATGTCAAATTTATTTCATTCATGTGCATTATTTTCAATAAACAAATAATACTTGGATGAATATTCATAAATACGATGTCTTTAAATTTTTTAGCATTTAGTAATTTTTAAGTGTATTATATTAGTGCTTAAGACTGCGCCCCTAAGTTATCCTATGATTTGGAATAAAATCCATTAATAGAATATAGGATCACATCGCTTAAATTTTTATCCCTAATGATTTTATTTGAGGCATTTTAAAAATGCTAACTAACCAAATTAAACTGAAACAACCAGTTATATTACCCAAGCGAACTAGTTTATTTAACTAATCAGCTGCATCATTACAATGCCTGATTGGTGCTCAATCATTATCTTTGCATGGCTATCAAACATGAGACGTGCCTAAGTTTTTAAAGCCACAAGCCTTACTTATCCATGTCTACTAATTGAGAACAATGAGTGTTTTCACAAGGCTATAAATATATTGAGGTGTGTGCTTCAATTCTTACCACTATACTTACTTACTGATTAGAGGTTCCAGCATCATATTCATATGGTTGATATAGGAGAGGTATGTGCATCCATTTTAACCACATACCAAACTTACCTCATCACTTGAATTGGCTATAAAAGCATACATTGAACTTTCAAAATCTCTCAGTAAGCTCCCTCTCATTTACTCTCTCCCTCCATTGCTATCTCTCTTACTCCTCTTTTGATCTCTTACTATCAATCACTCACCATACAATCTGAAATTTAGAAGACAAGAAAGGAAATACAGAAAGAATAATATCACAGTCAAAGAGGTATTATAGTAGCAGGAAGCTTCAAAAGCCATTGTTGTGGCTGGAGCTTATATTTCAGAATTTCATCTTTTCTTCAGCGAATCACGCCACCTAATCTAGCAATTGGTGAGTCTTTTGAACCTACTCTTAATGTCCTTTTAGTCATTACGCACAATCCGTGGGGTTTGAAAATAAGTGAGTATGTATAGATATGTATATATAGCTATGGAGGTCCAAAATCAGCGGTACCAAAAATGTTAATGAAAACTCATTTTGTAAATTGACAATGAAATATTAGGATCTCAGCTAGTCCCCCTTGAAATAGTTTGTTGATTGGTTAGTTCCATGACCCCAAGGTTGGGAGTTCAACACTTGTTACTTACATAAAAGTTTGTAAATTATTTTTTTTACATAAAAATAAATAATAAATCTATTAGATTACTATGTATAAAATAAGTATTAAAATTACTTATTTACCCTATTAAATTTTATGTTATAATTGTTAACATGTTGGAGATCACTTTATATAGTTTTATAATTTACCAAATCATAACTAGAACTTGATGTTTTTAATAAGTGGTTATTTAACTAGCATTTAAATTATTTCAAATACCTACGATACTTCTAAAATTTTTGAAAAATAGAGGAAATTGTATTTTGATGTCATGCCTTTATTAAAAATTATGTCAAAGCATGTACCCTCTACTTTTATATGATTATGTCTTTGAGAAGGGCCTTATGGGTAAATTTATATTCCATTTTTATCTTCTAAAATTTGTAATATTCTATGGCTCCGAAAATTACGCCATCAGTTTCCTAAAATCAAATTAAGATAAATTGGTTTACTTGATGATAATCACGAGTTTAAAACAACCGCTTCCATGTTAAAGAAAATCATAAATAGAATAAGTCATACATGTGCATAGTCGAGATGGCACATTGGAAAGGGGTCGTGAGGGTCGACATATATGTCTTGTGAGAAATAAGTGAAAGAAGGGAGTCTTGAGTTGTGTCACCTTAATTATTCAAGGCTGATTCGGATACGGCAGATTAATTAGGAATGATTGAGCCTATGCCGACTCGGATACAGTAGGCCAGTCAGAGTCTTATGTCACCTTAATTATTCCAAGCCAACTTAGATATGGTAGACTAATTAAGAAGGATTGAGCCCAGACCGACTTGGATAAGGTAGGCCAATCAGGTAATGTCCAGGCCGACTAGGATACGACAGACAGATCTAATACAACGACCTTGTGCCGAATGGTTCTGTCGAACTGAATGAGTCGACAAATTGTAGTCGAGATAAAAGAGTTAGTAAGATGAGAAGGTTACATTGTTCATGCACGGTCTTATAAAATTGATTTAACTGTTCATTATATGCAATGACTAGAATAATGAACTAAAAATGCTATAAAGTATGAAATATAAAGACGATTAATGTGCTGTTACATACATTGCTTGTATGTTCATTATCCTCACTCGACTTTAATTAGCTGATGACTTTTTTTGTCCTGGACACCCAAAATGTCCAGGAGTTGGCAATGCAGGGTTATACGATTATGCCAGCTAGAGAAGTCTACAGAGCTGCTTTTTTAATTTATTAAAAGTTATAATAAAGGATATGAATAATGTTTTAATTTGAATAAGGTAGCTTTTGCCTTAGGAAATACATTCATTTGAGATAATGTAATATTAATTAAGTTTGTAATGTTGATCTACATTTTTCCCTGCTGCTTTATATACTATGTTTTTCTGGTACATGTTAAGCTAAGTACATGACAAGCGATCCCTCACCTGTCATGACCTATCGGTCCAAAATGGAATTAAAATTTTTTTCGTATTTTACTACGTTGGGGCGTGATAGGATTTTTGGTATCCGAGCCTGGTTGTATTCTTAGGCTTAAGCCTAGACACAGGTTGTGATAGCAAAAGGATAAGCATCGTCGAGTGTCCATAGTACTTAGGATCCGACATCTAGATAAATTAAGATTAGCCCTGATATAAGGTAGTTTGCTTTTGTTAGGTCATTATCATAGACCCATATCTTGTTCCAGATGACATTGGAGGACATGTTATTGGCCCTAATGGGATAGAGCCACTCGATTGGGAGTTGTACCTCACTTTGAAAGGATAACAGGCCACTGTTAGGCTAGATAACCCTGTGTGGTAGGAGATTCACGTTGAGGGAGCCATGGACTTGAGGCGAATTCAGTTAGAGGCCCTTTACCAGGCTCTGACAAACAGACTAATAGCCGATGAGAGGATCAGGAGGATCCTTGACCCTAAGATCTACGTACCCCTCGAGATGGATATTGTCCAGGTACAGCTAGTCTTTTTAGCCGTTACAGTTGTACCGCCCCAGCTATGGCTCCCGTGGCCGCTTTACCTGTTGAGCCTATCGGTGAGCATGATGACAAGGATGACGAGATGGATGGAGTGGTCTTTGTACTGATCGAGGGGATCGAGGTTGAGATAGATGGGGACGATGGGATGGAGCCCGAATTTCATATCATATAGTTACCTGAGCCACCACTAGAGCTACATATTGAGCTCAATGTTATTATGGAGGATGTCCCACCGTCTGTATCTGATGATGATAGCATCTACCGAGCTGTAGTACGCCCAACTTGTAGGCCCGGTGTTTGGCACAGATGGCCGTTGCCTTCGCTAGGCGCTCTTAGGTGTTCTTATTTGGTCTTGCTGTAAATATTGGACTGGTAGTCCCCTTTTGTTTTAGATGCCTATGTAGGTAGCATTAAAATGAATATAGGGCAATGACTCCCATATTTTGTATCGGACTGGTAGTTCCAAAAATCTCACTTCTTACTACATAGAAGCATTAACTTGACATACTTGATGTAATTGCTTATAGAGATATATATATAAAATATTTTTGGAATTTTGTTTTGATAATTGTACTTCTTTTTATAATTATTTAAAATTGATAACATTAATACTATCAGGACTTAAGATATAGTATGGCAAGAAGGAGTCCTAGAAACTACGGTTTGAACTAGGGAGACCCCTTAGCTGTCGATCTAACCAGCATGTTTGAGGCGTTTGTCCGACGAATTGAACTGAGAGAAGACCTGACCACCCAGAACAATATAAATTGAAATGATCAAGGGAATGTAATACCACCCCCGTCAAATGGGAGATAAATGATTGGAAAGGTTCCGTGCCTTGCAACTAGAACAATTTGCTGGCACTGCCGAAACATGGAAGGCTGAACCGTTGCTAATGCAGATGGATCACATCTTTGAGATAATGGATTATACTAACTAGGAAAAGAAGAGACTGGCAACATTCCAGTTGACATATGTTGCTGCGGATTGGTGGGAGGCAGTGAAATCTACCATGGGAGAAGACATTGTACGGGCAATGACATAGACAATGCTCAGGAAAAAATTCCTGGAGAAGTATTTCCCAGCGATCGATAGACACAAACGAGAAAGAGAATTCATGGACCAAGTATAGGAAAACAAGCCAGTATAAGAGTACACAACTCAATTAGAGAGGCTATCCAGATTTGCTCCATAAATGGTGGATACTTATGAAAAGAGAATCTAGAAATATAACCAAGGCTTGGCTCCACCTATTCAGCGTATGACTATTAGGCACTTGGACAAAACATTTGAATCTCTCATGAACCTGGCCACCGAATTGGAAGAATACAAGCGATCGAGCCGCAAGCAGTTTGACTTCTACCCACCATAAAAAGGAAAATTCAGGAATAAGCAACCACATAGCAATCAGGGTTAGAAGAGGACTTTCGATGGAAACCAAAAACTTCAGCTAGCCCCTTATCAGACTCAGCCACAATCAGGCTTAGGAGGGAGTACTAGTAATTATTTGAATTTGGCATCCCCAGTCACCTATCTCAGGACTGCAAAGCACCAAGGCGCGATAATTGTCAGAATATAATATGCTATAATTGTGGCAAGACTGGTCACGTCAGCAAGTATTATCGTGCCCCTAAAGGAGGAAGTTGTGGTCAACCGGGATAGGCCTAACTAAATGCTATCATTCCCGATGCCGCAGGTTATAAGAAAGGTAATTACGAAGAAGTTGGGTATGAGGGAACCCAATATGAAGAGAAGCCAGAGCAGCAAGTCATGGAAGGTACTTAAACACTTTATAATCATTGTGTGAAAGTCTTATTTGGCACGGGTGCCATACACTTTTTTACTGCTACCAAAATTCTTCTGAATGTGATCATAGTACCTAAGAAGTTGGACATAGCTTTAGGAGATACTATCACACTAAAACATGTATGCAAGGGTTGCCTTGTACATCTAGAGAATTGGAATCTTCCAACTAATTTGGTTATCCTAACAGTGAAGGAAATTGATGTGATATTAGGAATCGACTGGCTCACTAAGTATCACGCTAAGTTGGACTGTGTTAAGAAGAGTATTACTTTTTACCTGAAGGTCAACTTTTTGAATTCTAGTGTAACCCTATGAGTGATACATTCCTCACCAATTATCTAGCTAACATCGAGACTATTAGTACAAAAGTGACTCTCTCATCGATACCCATAGTCAGAGACTTTGAGGATGTTTTTTAGGATATTTCTGGGCTACCACCTAAGAGAGAGATCAATTTTTGCATTGATCTAGTGCTGAGCACTACTCCTATATCCAAAGCACCTTACAGAATTGCCCCTACAGAAATGCTAGAACTAAATAAACAAGTTCAAGAACTTGAGGATCTGGGATTTGTACGCCTAAGTACATCACCCTGGGGAGCACCAGTGTTATTCATAAAGAAGAAGGACAAATCACTTCGGTTGTGCATTGACTACAGAGAATTGAATAAAGTCACCATCAAGAACAAGTATTCTTTACCCTGAATAGATGATCTATTTGATCAATTGCAAGGAGCCACGATGTTTTCAAAGATAGATCTAAGATCAAGATACCATCAGTTACTCATACAACGTGAGGATGTAGCAAAGATAGCTTTCAGAACAAGGTACGGTCACTATGAGTTCCTAGTAATGTCGTTTGGATTAACTAATGCCCCAGCAATTTCATAGATCTGATGAGCAGAGTATTCAAACCTTACTTGGATTAATTCATCATAGTTTTCATTGATGATATCTTCATCAATTTAAGGACAGCAGACGAACATGAACAACATTTATGACTCGTATTGCAGACACTTCAAAGTCATCACTTATATGAAAAGTTTAGTAAGTTTGAGTTTTGGCATCAAGAGGTGAAATTCCTAGGACATGTGGTCTCATAACAAGGAATTGCGATAGAATCATCAAAGACTGATGATGTTTCAAATTGAACTCGACCAACCAATCCTACAGAAGTCAAAAGTTTCCTTGGACTCGCGGGTTATTATCGGAGATCGGTAGAAGGATTTTCAAAAATAGCAGCCCTCTGACTTGTTTGACTAAGAAAGATGTGAAGTTCGAATGGAATGATAAGCTTGACCAGACTTTTCAAGAATTGTAAGTAAGACTTACCAAGACTCCAGTATTCGTAATACCAAAAGATGGCGAGAAGGTTTCTATTTTTAGTGACGCATCATATCAAGGATTGGGATGTATACTTATGCGTGACGGTAAGGTTATTGTTTATGCTTCAAAGCAGTTGAAGCCAAATGAATTGAACTACCCAACTCATGATTTGGGATTGGCAGCAGTAGTGTTTTCTCTTAAGATCTGGAGACACTATCTATATGGAGAGAAGTTTGATTTGTTCTACGATCACAAGAGTCTGAAGTATTTATTTACTCAGAAATAGCTGAATATGAGGCAATGCCGATGGATGGAATTGATTAAGGACTTTGACTTTATGTTAGAATACCACCATGGTAAAGCTAATGTAGTCGCAGATGCCTTAAGTCAGAAACCTCAAGGAATGATTGCATCTCTAATGGTTAGAGAATGGAAAGCTTTGGAAACAATAGCTGAATTTGATGGTCAGGTCTCTACAGAAAGCGAAGGACAACACTTTGGATGTCTTGTAGTGAAACTGATACTTATCAATTGTATTTTGGAAGCTCAAAAGAAAGACGCCAATCTTCAACTGTGGTTTCAGAAGCAAAGGACCTAGAGGAATGGAAAATTGGGACCGATGGAGCACTCCGGTTCATGAATAGATTATGTGTGACTAACACGGATGGTCTAAGAAATGATATTCTCGAAGAAGCACATAGGTCGAGATTGACAGTTCATCCAAGAGGAACAAAAATGTACAAGGACCTAAAGAGAAATTTCTGGTGGGAAGGAATGAAAAGGGATGTAGCCGAGTTCGTGTTTAAGTGTTTGACTTGTCAACAAGTGAAAGCCGAACATCAAAGACCCTTAGGACTTTTGCAATCCCTACTGGTTCCGGGTTGGAAATGGGAGCACATCACGATGGTCTTTATAGTTGGATTGCCCAGGACACAATAGCACCAAGATGCTATTTGGGTAATTATGGATCGTTTGATGAAGTCGCTCACTTCATCGCTTTTAGTATGACCTACTCGGTAGAGAAGATGAGTAGGATGTACATTCAGCAAGTTGTATGACTACACAGAGTACCAGTGTATACTGTATCAGATCGCAATTCACGGTTTACTTCAGGATTTTGGGAAAGTCTTCAAGAAGCTTTAGGAACTTCATTGAATTTCAGTACTGATACCAATGATTTCGTGTACCTAATAATAAATAAAATGTTAATTTTATTTCATTAATGTGTATTATTTTTAATAAATAAATAATAATTGGGTGAACATTAATAAATATGATGTCTTTAAATTTTGTAGCCTTTAGTAATTTTTAACTGTATTATATTAGTACTTAAGATTGCGCCCCTAAGTTACCCTATGATTTGGGATAAAATCCATTAATAGAATATAGGGTCACATCGCTTAAATTTTTATCCCTAATAATTTTATTTTAGACATTTTAAAAATGATAACTGACCAAACCAGACCGAAACAACCAGTTATATTACCCACGCAAACTGATTTATTTAACCAATCAGCCGCATCATTACAATGCCTGATTGGTGCTCAATCATTATCTTCACATGGCTATCAAACATGAGACGTGCCTAAGTTTTCAAAGCCACAAGCCTTACTTATCCACGTCTACTAATTGAGAACAATGAGTGTTTTCACAAGGCTATAAATATACTGAGGTGTGTGCTTCAATTCTTTCCACAATACTTACTAATTGGAGGTTCAACTGTCATATTCATGCAGTTGATATAGGAGAGGTATGTGCATCCATTTTAACCACATACCAAACTTACCTCATCACTTGAATTGGCTATATAAGCATACTGGCACGAGAATTATTTGTGTGCGCTTGTGTGCTATATCCAAGTATAGGTAGACGTGCATGTAGTAATCTGGCTAAGACCATGTCGATCCCGCAGGGAAAGTTGGAAACTAAGTACCTAGATTAGACTCTAAAAAGAAAATAAAAAAAATGTTTAAGGAAAGTGTAGAACACGGAGTTCCACGATTATCAACTACTAAAGATAAAGCAACTTATTCAAATTAAACTAATGGTTAACTAATTAACTAAAGCGATATTTAAAAAAAATGGTTTTCTTAATAAAAGTGGAATGTTGGGATCACACGAATCCGCAGTGACCTAACCATCTACCATGCAGTTACATTAAAGCTCGATGGAAAACATCTTCTACAGTATTCTGTATTTCTCTTAAAATAAAGAATCTATAGCCCTTTCATGACCGGGACTATATCATCACGGTTAATTTGGAACACGTGAAAGCTGTTTAAAACAATAGTTAAGTCTCGCACCTACAATGGTGTTAGCATTGAGGATGGTTTGCAAAAGATATTGAAGAAAAATACTTAAGGCCTTAAGTTCAGAGACTGTTTTGAGAAACTGAACATTTGGGGACAGTTTGACAACAAATCTCTAAAGCAGAAAGTCTAGGAATACTGCATAGAATGTTCTCAAGAATTAGAGAGTTCGATCGATCGACTCGCTTTCGATCGATCGAACTTCATCAACTTTCAATCGATCAAAATGTCTTTGATCGATTGACTGTATATATGTTCTGATCGATCAAACTAACTTCGATTGATCGAACACGGATTTCAAACTACTCCATGGCAGAGGCTGCAGATCACTATTTCACCGTCATCTCCTAACCCTAGGACTACTTAAACATAGTCTGGAGTGCCTCAGATTCATTTTTAACATAAATACTCATTAAGGCTTTGTTTGGTTGTGATTTGAACATGGAAAAAACTATGAAACTATGGTTTAATCACTATGTGCAAGCAAATCTACGATTCTAACAGATTATAACTAATAAAACTATTGAAAGAATGTAAATTACACAATATAACAGAACCTGGAACATTGTATTAAGATCAAACTCACAGAAAATCCAATAAACAAGTAATATCACACTTGAAACCTACAAAACCAATATAAAACTCTCTAACTCTCTCTATAAACTGATAAAAAGTAAAGTTTGGCATCCCCTTGGACGTAAACAAAATGAATATATCTACTAAAACCTAGAGCTAGGGTTAAAACTCTATCTCTGCTGCGTGCGCGTAAGTTCTGATAAAAGCCATGTTCGATCGATCGAATGTTACTCGATCGATTGAACCCTAGAATCTTCAAGCGCTTGAACAACCTTCGATAAATCGAATCCTCGAATACTCAAAATGCACTTTTCATCTTTGAATTGCCTTTCTTATAATCTAGCTTTCCTTTTATCCTGTTGTTGATTCCTGTACCCAGCAAAACAGTATTATGTACAGATAACAGCTCAAAACAGCACAACTTATCAAAGATTAGTCATATTGTATAAAAACTGGCATTGTAATCCAAATTGCAGATTTACAAGGGAGTTGTAGACTAAATCAGTGTATTTCTTTATTTTAGTGTGGTTGTATTTTACAAATACCCACGCTTGTCACAACTCCCAACTAGCGAATTGCTAGTCCCTAGCAATGAAGCAAAAATAAAAACAAGCTAAACTATTACTGCAACGATTAAATTAAAACACAAATAAACTAAAGCAACTAATCTAAATAGAAAGAGAAACTTCCTAACTCACTTTCGCAAGAATCGCAGTTGCATTTAGCGAATGCAACAAGCCGTTAAACCCTTAGGTTCTCCCTAGTGGACGAGTGTCATCTCGTGAGCGTTTGCAGTGAATATACTCACAAAATTCTCAATTTTAAGCTCAAAAAGATGTAGAAGAACTTATGAACACTCCCTCTCATTCAGCTATTAACTTAGCTCTACAAAACATATCAACCTCAAACAACTCATGAAAGAAACTCACATGCTTCTCATACCACCAAGATAGATCTCACATATATATATATCATAGTCATTTATCCGTGTGTGTGTGAAGTTAACAGCTATGCATCAAACTTTATTTAGAGTTGTTTCGACTATTATACCCTCAGAACTTGTAGTTTCAACTCAATTCTCACATGGGTTTACAGTCAAAAATGAACATCTCACAGAAACTTGTTTAATAATAATTGCACATGGTGTGAAAGCGTTGATTAGAATGGTATGTTGTTTACTAGTGCTTTCACACTTGACTCAATAAAAGAGGAACATTTAGAGTGTATAGTCTCATGAAGGGGATACTACTTACTAGAGGAGCGAAATACCATGAATAACTCAATTTACACATTCATGTTCATCTAAGTTGTTAAGAATCATTAAGGCTTTGGCTTTTCGGTTTTTATATAGTATGATAGAAATAAGAGAAAAAGGAAACGCACACCGTGATGGAGTCTATTAATTTTACTTCACTTCATTCCAACCATCCTCTATTTTCATATATGTTGTTTTTTTTGGATGTACTCCACATTCAAACATCTCTTTGTATATTTCTTTTTTTAAGGTCACTACCACAACTACTCCCTTCCATACTTCAACAGTTTAATCATATTAGATGAACAATGGGGTTCATTGAGGTCAAAGTATAAGATTTAGGAGTTCAGGTTTCCATACTAGAATTGGAAAAATTTAATTGGTGTGGGGTTGGAAACAAAACAGATTCTTGAATGTTGATTCAAGTATATGAAAAAGGTAAGGAGCGAATAATGATGGCTTAAATCATTTTCTTAACTTCTAAATTTTAGCACTTCAGTGTTTATTGAGTTTAGTTGGTAAATCCTGAATGTTCTCCTCTAATAAGTAGCCAAAAGGAAAGAATTAATTGAGACTAGTGCAACGAATTTAATGTGCATTATCAAGAAAAACAATTCAAATTTTATGTGATAATCCCCTCAGAATTAAAGATTGGATTCAAAAGCTCATTGCGGGTAACTAGTTTCCACTACTCATTCTTTAGACACAATAGTCGTATCAACTTAATTTTTTTTTTTAGCTTTTCTACATAGCTATCAACACGTGCACATGGATGTTGGATACAAGAATGGTCAACACATGCAATCATCTTAGTGAACTCAAGAAAATGCGTGAATTTAATTCATAACAAGATGAGATTACTATGAATGTATCATTGCTTGGTAACAGCTAAGCAAAAGTGAATGTTCAAAGTCATTCTACCAATAAAGTTCAAAATAAAAATTTCAAATTTAATTTTTTTTTAAACCTTCCATTTTAATCCAATTCTAATCCATATTGTATGATATGTGCAACAACCATATTGCTAAGTATAAACATGTGCAAGTGATTATCTATCTACATCCTACCCCCAACTGAAAATGACAATGCCCTTAGAAGTTGATTTTCAAAAGCAAATAGATGGATATCACCTGATAGAAGCAACATAACAACAGCAACACAAAGCAACCTGTACCAAAAATATGATCTCCAAATAGCCAAGATCAAAAGAAATGAAATATAATTATAAAACATGATCGAAGCATAATAACATATCCAATCCCCAAAACAATTAAACAATAGAGCAGAGAACAGTGATAATAATGTCCACACAACCCAACAGTCCCAAAATATCCACAAGACTAAAAAAACTACGAGAGAAAAGAGAGAATAGTAATAAACAAAATACAACAAAACTCCCACTCTCAACGAACATAATCTACTCAGCACCAACATCGGATAAAATCACGATTGGTGCAGCAGGAGCATCCTCATCTCCACCCTCAGCAATAGTAGTAGCCATCGCCGGGTCACTCATAGTCGCGGCAGCAGATGTAGAGAATGATGGGTCAGCCACGACTGGAGGTGGTGCAGATGATGATGATGGGGCATAGGGATCAGCTGGTGGTGGAAGTGGAGTATCAAAAATAATTGGCTGAGCTGTGGATGTACATGGAGCAGTAGGATCAGAAGATGGTGGCGGAACAGAAAAAGATGGACAAGTGGTGGGTGATGCAGAAGGGCCAGTAGGTGGATGTGAAGCTATGTGAATAGACTGATCTACCCCTATCTGTATCAAGATCGCCTCCAGTAAGGTCATCATATGATCCATCTTGCCCTCGAGCCATATCTGTGCCTCCCTCTCCTCAATAATCAATGAGTGGAGAGACTGGAGAGATACGGAAGACGACACTCCTTGGGCCTGAGCCTGAGAGCGTTGTCTCAGCTCTAACTGTGTAACCTCCTCAACAGGATCAATCTCCTCCTCTGAATCTAGCTCCTCAGCCTCTATCGGCGTCCCAGAAGCGACACCCACAGTATCAGTCCCTCATCGCCTCTTCTTCTTCCCTCAGACTTTCTCCTTTCCTTTTCCTGTCCTCTTACTCTTCTGGGCATCTGAGCGACAAGCTGCTATTTCTCCAAGTCTGCTCGAAGAAGTCTGGGATACGTCAGCAGCGAGGGGGAGCAATCTAGCTTGGGCCACAACACTGTGAATGCCCCAAGTACCTTTCAGGTGCTTCCTACCAGAAATGTAGCATGTGGGCTGAACTAAAAACTCGATATATAAATACGGGAAGCAGACACGCTTCCCTGTCCCCACAGAGTACAATGCCCTAACATACCATGCTGTCATCTTCTCGTGATATGACATCAGGAAAATACATTTACTAAGCACTAAGTGGAGCATGTGGTAATCATCTGTGAGATGTCTATACTCTATAAGTGATGAGCCGTTCAAGAACTGGATGGCCCTGCCTATAATCTCATGCACTATGGTGGAATGAGGGATCTCGGGAGTACCCAACCTATGAAGACAGTGATACTCAGGCTCCTCGGGGACGCCTAAAGTAACCGATAACGTCGCAGGGCTGAAAATGATCTCTCGGCCGTGGAAGTAGGATCGATACATGAATTATGCGATCGGGTCCTTGATCATCGTGCTGGTAGCCTCTCTCACCCAATAGATATTGACCTGTCTAGGCTGGGTCAACATCTTATACCACTGTGGCATTACCTGAATCTTTCCCAAGAACCATGGTGCTGAAAGCCACACCGTCTCTAGGGGCCGCTCCAACATGAACTAGCGGTGGCTAAAGAACTGCATGTACCAAGAACGATTAAACAAATTTTGGAACCCATGATCGAATGGTGGGTCCAGAATGGTCAAGTCAAGGGCTTTTCCCTATGATAGCCTATCACTGGACTCATGGTGGGAGACCTAAAATAGGAAATTAAAAGAAAAGACAAATGAAAAATAAGAAAGCAAAGCAAAAGGAAAAAACTGTCACTGCACTGGTTTGATCGATCGAAGAAATTTTGATCGATTGAAAAGAGCTAGGCTCGATCGATTGAGCCCAGTTCGATCAATCGAATGTAGTAAAAATGCAGGGACAAGAAACAATCATAGAAATGAAAAGAAAAGACAAAATACAAGATCAACACAGTAACGAATAGGTCTTAGGGTCAATGGGGGGCACCCCCAACTAGATTAATATGAAAAGACATTACGGGTTTGAAACAAAACCCATACTTTGGAGTGACGCGCAGTGGGGAAAGGAGAAGATGATGGTGAAGATTTTGGACATTGAGAATTCTTCAATGGATGCGTGTGAAAAGGGCAGAAGAAAATCACCGGGTGCTCTTCTTTGTGAGGAATCGCTCGATTGTGTAAGGGAGAGAGAAAAATGATGCAGCATCTGAGAGACGCCTTATTTTAATACAAGTCTCGATCGATTGAGAAACTTCGATCGATCAAACTCTCGATCGATTGAGACCTGTCAAATCGCTTGAGGATTTGACGCCTTCGATCGATCGATCGAATAAAGTTTGATCGCTCGAACCTGGAAATCTTAAATCTCTCTGAATGGGAAAAAACTATGCACCCCCAACTAACCAACATAGTTCTGGACATACAGGAAAATTATATAAAAATAAATAAAAATAGTGAATTTACAGGACATGTAAGCCAAAAGTCATCCTCATAAAAGAAAATTGCAAATATTTATAAATATAACTTCGTAATAGCATCCATTTTGTAAATTGTAATCCTTAAATTGGCACTTAAGACGTTATTACATAGAAAACTAAAATTAAAAACAAAGCTGGCAATTCTTTGTCCAACATTACACTTCAATTGAGAAAAGATGAATCAAACGAAATGACATAATCAAAGCGAGTCACTATTCTTCTAGCATGAAAATTTCATCTTCTATAAATGCTTTGTGCTCCGCCAAATCTTCATAGTTGGAGGCCAAACGCGATAATTCACGATTCCTAAAAGATCTGAAAGTGTCCAGAATATCATCGACAGTGTCTGAATCCTCCAAAGAATTGATTGCACAGGCAAGAGGTCATTGATACAGGAAAAAAATTTCTCAGTTGTTTGCTCTCTTGTAGCGGAGTACCAGGAGACCCTATGTAAGGTCTAGGTCCATGAAATAGTTGATGCGAAAGGATCACCGGCAAACCATTGTGAAACATAGTGGTAATTGTGGACAAAGGAAAACAAAACAAAAGGAAGAAGGTAAATAAAACAAATGAAAGAACTAACAGAAAGGAATAAACAAAACACAATGGAAAGCAAATGAAATGTGACAAAGCGTTAACCTCACTATTGGCATGATGAAACCATGTGCACTAGCAGGTAGAAGGCATTGGAGCCAGAACAACAAATAGCTCATGTGCACATAAATATATGGAATCGTCTCGATAACAATGAAGTCATCCACATATGTGAAGACAACGTTATGGCGTTCGGGCACATCCTGTAGATCTTCTTCCACCCATGGCTCCCACATTGAGTCGTTCTCCCATTGTTCCAAGAGTAAATCATCCACCTCCCCGACGAAATACCCTTTTGGTTCTCCTTCTTCTTCTGGAAGATCCATATTGGCAAAACGGTTAATCTGGAGGAGGGCAGGATTGTAAGGGATGTACCCTTAAGTCAGGTCAACTACATCATCAGCATCCAGACCTTGGTACGGTAAAAAGCAAAACGCAATCTCGTTAGCGGTCCATGCAGGGTTTTGATCTTCCGAGTCAGCCCATGAATAAATCAAAAACATGGACCGTGTACCATCATGATTTCTCATTCTAAACAGCCTATAGGAGATAGATAATAAAGAATAGTGGGTTAAACACAATGACACATTCAAAAAAATAGAAATGAATAAAACAAACAAAGTGCAGCAAATGGAACAAATACAACAGTGTGAGAACACTCTTTAGTATTTTAAGTAGAGGAATAGCTGGGCTCATCCAGTTGGATGTGGTCAGCTTCTAGTTCAAAGTTCTCCAAGAACGGTTTTAATCTTTGGCCATTGACCTTGAAACTTTCATCAATCTTAGGATTTATAAGCTCAACGATCCCGTATAGGAAAATAGACTTAACAATGAACAGTCCTGTCCACCGGGAGCGAAGCTTCCCAAGAAATAGGTGAAGGCGAGAGTCGTATAATAAGACTTTTTGTCCTGGCTCAAATGATTTATGAAAGATCGTTCTATCGTGGTGAGCCTTCAACCTTTCCTTATGTAATTTGGCATTGTCATACGCATCGCGACGTATTTCTTCCAGTTTAGCTAACTACATTTTTCGGAGATGACCTCCCTCTTTAATATCAAAGTTCAATGAATGTGTTACCCAATATGCTTTGGCTCGATTTTGATAGGGAGGTGACATGCCTTTCCATATACTAGCCTATATGGGGACATTCCAAGATTTATCTTGTAAGCAGTATGGTATGCCCATAGAGCACCGGTCAGCTTGTATGCCCAGTCTTTTCGATTTGAACTAACCGTCTTTTTGAGAATATGTTTGATTTCTCGATTAGCCAGTTCTTCTTGCCCATTAGTTTGTGGGTGGTAGGCTACGATAATTTTATGGTTAACCCCATACTTTTTGGGAAGTGACTCTAAGGGTCTATTGCAAAAGTGCTTTCCTTGGTCACTTATTAATGCCTTTGGGGTTCCAAAATGTGAAAGACTATTTTCTTTTAAGAAATAAATTACTGTTCGATGATCATTTTGCCTTGTTGGAATTGCCTCTACCCATTTTGAAATATACTCTACAGCAAGGAGTATATACTCCCAGTTATTTGACTTCGAGAATGAGCCCATGAAATCTATGCCCCAATAATAAAAAAATTTGATTGTGATTATGGGAGTTAAAGGCCTAGAATTTCACTTTGAGATTGCACCTAGCTTTTGACAGCATTGGCACAATTTACAAAATTCGTGGGCATCCTTGAATATGGTTGGCCAGTAGAAACCGCTATGGAGGATTTTCTGTGCGGTCTTTTGTGAAGCAAAGTGGCCACCGCAAGCTTCGGGGTGGTATTAAGCTAAAATCATGGTTATATCCATATTGAGAATGCAACGTCAAACGACCTGATCAACACAATACTTGAATAAGTACGAGTCATCGAAGAAGAAGTGACGTGCGAACGAGATGAACCGTTTCTTGTCTTGAGTTGACCAATAACTTGGGGTCTCTCCCATAACTATATAGTTTACTATATCTGCATACCAGGGTAAACTGGAAATAGTCATTAATTGCTCATCTAGGAATTCATCCTTAATCAGTATTGGTTCAGTATTGTCAATAAACGTTAACAGAGACAAATAGTTAGCGAGCACATTTTCTACTCCCTTTTTATCTTTGATTGTGATATCGAATTCCTGGAGTAGGAGTATCCAACGGATAAGCCTTTGTTTCGCATCCCTCTTGGATAATAGGTATTTGAGGGTCGAGTGGTCTGTAAAACAGATGATTAGGGACCCTATTAGATATGACCAGAATTTATCCAAAGTGAAGACTATTGCCAGTAGCTCTTTTTCGGTAGTCGTGTAATTCATTTGAACTTTGTTAAGTGTTCGACTGGCATTGTAGATTACATAAGGCTTATTATCCGTCCTCTGTCCTAGGACTTCACCAATGGCATAGCCGCTAGCATCGCACATTAGTTCAAATGGCAAACCCTAGTCGGGTGCCTGTATTATGGGTGCAGAGGTAAGGTGTTCTTTTAGTACGTCAAACGATGTTTGACAGCTTTCTGACCACTCAAATGGTGCGTCTTTAATGAGAAATTGACAGAGTGGACGGGATATTGCACTAAAGTTCTGGATGAAGCGACGATAAAATCCCGCGTGCCCCAGAAAAGATCGGATGTCTTTGACTATACGGGGGACAGGTAAGTTCAAGATTATATCGATTTTTGCTTTGTCTACTTGGATACCTTTATCAGAAATAATGTGGCCGAGGACAATTCCCTTGGTCACCATGAAGTGACACTTTTCCCAATTTAGTACAAGGTGTTTGTCCTCTCATCTAGCTAATACACGTTCAAGGTTTTCCAGACAGTTTTTGAAACTATGGTCAAACACAGAAAAGTCATCCATGAAGACTTTTGAGTATCTGTTTGACCATGTTGCTAAAAATACTTAACATTCATCAGTGAAAGGTAACAGGTGCATTGCACAAGCCGAAAGGCATACGACGGTAAGCGAAAGTACCAAACAGACACATGAAAGTTGTCTTCTCCTGATCTTCAGGAGCGATTTCAATTTGGTTATGCCCACTATATCCGTCCAAAAAATAATAGTACTTATGACCCGTCACTCGTTCTAGCACTTAATCCATGAATGGTAAAGGAAAGTTGTGTTTTTGGGTCACGGCATTCAGTTTTTGATAATCAATACACATCCGCCATTCGGTGGGGATGCGTGTCAGTACCAATTCACCAACTTTATTCAAGATTACCGTTATGCCTGCCTTTTTGGTCACCACTTGGGTCGGACTGACCCAAGGGCTTTCAGAAATAGGATATATAATCCCAACATCAAGTAGCTTTAGAACTTCCTTTTTGACAACTTCTTGCATGCTGGGATTCAGAAGCCTTTGCATTTGCCGCGATGGCTTGGCGTCTTCCTCCAAATATATTTTATAGGTGCAGACAGACGGACTTATGCCTTTGAGATTAGCATTAGTCCATCCTAATGCTCCCTTATGTTGTTTCAACATTTGGACTAACTTATCCTCTTGTTCAAAATTTAACGTAGATGAGATTATGATAGGATGAGTCTTTTTAGTCCCTAAGAAAGTGTATTTGAGCTCTTTTGGGAGTTCCTTTAATTCCAAATCGGGAAACTGAAAGTTGGAAGGCATGACTATTTTGGTTTTGGGAGGTAGTGGTTCATATGGTGTTACCCACATACATTCATCCCTATCTTCCTCTAGCATGTCCATCATAAGGCAAGTTAAATTTAAGTCTCCGTCTAATGGGGTAGAGTTTTGAGGTTGGTAGACGGCATCAAATTATGCCACCACTACCTCCAAAGGATCTTTATAATCGACCAAATCAGCCTTATCATCAATGACCATTTCAATGTAGTTAACTTCTTCCTCATCCTCGTATTCTTCAGGTCGGGGATTTGAAAAGATTTTGACATTTAAAGTCATGTTCCCAAATACGATGGTCATTATGCCACTTCTTATTTTAATTGTGGCATCAATTATGTTAAGGAATGGGCGTCCGAATATCACCGGGATTTGTGCACATGGATTAGACACAGGTTCAGTATCTAAGATCACAAAATCAACCGTTAAGACAAATGAGTCTATTTGAATGAGGACGTCCTCCAGTATTCCTCTAGGGTATTTGACTGACCTATCTGCCAGTTGTAGTACAACTCGGGTAGGTTTAAGTTCACCCAACCGTAATTATTTGTAAACTAAGTATGTCAGTAGGTTTATGCTTGCTCCAAGATCAAGGAGTGCGTTGTCTATCCTTTGATTCCCAATTCGACATGAGACAGTGGGAGTACCGGGGTCTTTAAGTTTCAGAGGCAACTCTTTTTAGTTGATTGCGCTTGCTTGGCAAGCGACATAAGCATGTTTCTTCACAATTTGCCTCTTTTTGACTGTACATAAGTCTTTGAGATACTTAGCGTAGGCCAGTACTTGTTTAATAGCATCAAGGAGTGGAAGGTTTATTTTGACTTGTTTAAACAATTCCAAGAACTCTTGATTCTTTGTCTCGTTTTTGGGTTTCTTAAGCCTTTGAGGGTAAGGCACGGGGAAAGGACATTTTGGTGATGTGTCATTGACAGGTTCCTTTCCGGGCCTCTTCTCAACTTCTTCCACTTCTTTAGGAACTTCATCATTTGAATTTAATGGTTCATGATTAGTAGATTGCTCTTCTTCCTGCGTAGTAGTTTCATTTTTATTAACCACTTCGTCCTCCTCATATATCTCAGGGGTAGAGAGAGGTATGTTGTGCCCTATAATCTTGCCGCTTCTTAGAGTAATCACGGCTTTTATGTGTTCTTGATTATTGGGACTATTGTTGTATCCCTTAGGGTTTTGAAGTGGCTGGGCAGAAAATATACAACTTGACCCCTCTTATCGTGCATCCAATCTCTCTAACATTGCAGACATTTTACTCATCATTTGAATTAATTGTTGTGTCAAATTCGCGTTAGAGAGTGGATCTTCTTCTTGCACCTTTTTGTGTGGTGGCACGTACACGTTTGACTGTTGATTATTAGAGGGTTGAGCTTGGTTGTAGTTGTTTGATCTATTTTGATTGAAAGGCTGGGACTATCTATTATATTGCCCTTAATATTGATTATTGTTGTTGTAGGGCTAGCTGCTGTTGTTGATATTGATTTTGGGTTCCAAAATCAATTTTCCAATCAAAACCAGGGTTATTCCATCGATTGTTATTATTTTGAAAGTTATTGTTGTTATAGGAATTACCCGGCCCCCTATACCCTTGCATGGCATTCATTTCCATGGGGGATTGCTCTTGAAAGTACGGCACATTGGGACAATATTGAGTAGTATGTCCCAACATGTTGCATGTGCCACATGGTTCTTTAGGCAAAACCTGCCTAGAACTCTCTCCTTTCACCCCTAACTCCTTTACTTTCTTTGCTAGTTCTTCATATTTGGTCATTAGGCGATCTTCGCTTGTTAGTTGATATATACTTTTCTCCTCTACACCTAATATCTGAGCGCAGGAGACATCTTCAGAACTAGACCATTCGTAAGCATGTACGGCTAACCACTCAAAATGGGCTTCTGCCTCTTCGGTGTTTTTGCGAAGAATGGGCCTGAGCTCATGTTTTCAACTAGTTTCTTTGTTTCACCATTAAGTCCTTCATAAAAGAAACTGATGGTCCACCACTTCTCATACTCGTGATGTGGGCATGAGAGAAGCAAATCCCCCAAGTTTGAGTGAAGGTTTCATTACTCTTTTGTTTATAAGAATGAATTTGAAATTTAAGTTCAGTGGTCATGCGAGGTGGAAACAGTTTTTTTAAAAACGCAGTATTCATCGTATGCCAGGTGAAAATCGAATTTGGCTTGAGGGTAAGTAGCCACGCTTTTGCTTTATCCTTTCAGGTGAAGGGAAATAGCATTAGGCGTGTCACGTCTATAGGACGGTTCTGCGAAAATATTTTGCAGACATCCTCAAAATCTTTGACATGTAGATACGCCTTTTCACTCTCCATTCCATGGAAGGCTGGAAGGAGTTGAATCATTCCATTGCGAAATTGGAATTCACCCGCATGGGGTGGAATGAGAATACAAGAAGGCATAGGTGAGTGGTCGGGGTGCATAAGATCACCCAAAGGACCTAACAACTTATCAAGCATAACTTCATTCTCACCATTTTAACTTTGATTATCAGCCATTGAATCTGTAGGTGTAACTACAAGATTAATAGAACTAGAGGAATTAGATGAGTAGAATAGATTTCTGCGAATTCCTTCAATGGAATTATCGGACATGAAAGGGAAAAGATCCTAAAAGGTTTTAATCTAAAGAATTAAAAGAAAAGGAAAAAAGAAAGGGGTAAAGATAGATCGAGGTAATCTAAGAGTTAGCTAGTTACCTTCCTCGGCAACGGCGCCAAAAACATGACACGAGAATTATTTGTGTGCGCTTGTATGCTATACCCAAGTATACGTAGATGTGCAAGTAGTAATCTAGTTAAGACCAGGTCGATCCCGCAGGGAAGGTTGGAACTAAGTACCTAGATTAGACTATGAAAAGAAAATAAAAAAAATATGTTTAAGGAAAGTGTAGAACACGGAGTTCGACGATTATCAACTACTAAAGATAAAGCAACTTAATTAAATTAAACTAATGGTTAAGTAATTAACTAAAGCGATATTTAAAAAAAATGGTTTTCTTAATAAAAGTGGAATGTTGGGATCACACGAATCCGCAGTGACCTAACCATCTAACATGCAGTTACATTAAAGCTCGATAGAGAACATCTTCTACAGTATTCTGTATTTCTCTTAAAATAAAGAATCCATATCCCTTTCATGACCGGGACTATATCATCACAGTTAATTTGAAATACGTGAAACCGGTTTAAAATAATAGTTAAGACTTGCACCTACAATGGTGTTAGCATTGAGGGTGGTTTGCAAAAGATATTGAAGAAAAATGCTTTAAGGCCTTAAGTTCAGAGACTGTTTTGACAAACTGAGCATTTGGGGACAGTTTGATAACATATCTCTAAAGGAGAAAGTCTAGGAATACTACATAGAATGTTCTTAAGAATCAGAGAGTTCGATCGATTGACGCGCTTTCGATTGATCGAACTTCATCGACTCTCAATCAATCGAAATGTCTTCGATCGATTGACTATATCTCTGTTCCGATTGATTGAACTAACTTCGATCGATCGAACACATATTTCAAACTGCTGCATAGCAGAGGCTGGAGATCACTGTTTCACCATGATCTCCCAAACCTAGGTCTACTCTGACATAGTCTGGAGTGCCTCAGATTCGTTTTTAATGTAAATACTCATTAAGGCTTTGTTTGGTTGTGATATGAACATGAAAAAAACTATGAAACTATGGTTTAATCACTACGTGCAATCAAAACTACAATTCGAATAGATTACAACTAATGAAACTACTGAAAGAATGGAAATAATTCAATATAATAGAACCTGGAACGTTGTATTAAGATCAAACTCGCAGAAAATCCAATAAACAAGCAATATCACACTTGAAACCTACAAACCCAATGTAAAACTCTCTAACTCTCTTCTATAAACTGATAAAAAGTAAAGTTGGGCGCCCCCTGGACGTAAACAAAACGAATGTATATACTAAAACCTAGAGCTAGGGTTAAAACTCTATCTCTGCTGCGTGCGTGTAAGTTTTGATAAAAGCCATGTTCGATCGATTGAATGTTACTCAATCGATTGAACCCGAGAATCTTCAAGCGCTTGAACAACCTTCGATTGATCGAATCCTTGATCGCTCGAGGGGTCTTCGATCGCTCGAAATGTACTTTTCATCTTTGAATTGCCTTTCTTATAATCTTGCTTTACTTTTATCCTATTATTGATTCCTGCACCAAGCAAAATAGTAATCTGCACAGATAACAGCTCAAAACCGCACAACTTATCAAAGATTAGTCATATTTTATAAAAACTGGCATTGTAATCCAAAATGCAGATTTACAAGGGAGTTGTAGACTAAATCAGTGTATTTCTTTGTTTTAGCGCAGTTGTATTTTACAAATTCCCCCACTTGTCACATACATTGAACTTTCAAAATCTCTCAGTAAGCTCCCTCTAATTTCCTCTCTCCCTCCATTGCTATCTCTCTCACTCCTCTTTTGTTATCTTACTCTCAATCACTCACCATACATTCTGAAATTTAGAAGACAAGAAAGGAAATGCAGCAAGAATAATATCTCTTTAAAAGAGGTATTATAGTAGCAGGAAGCTTCAAAGGCCATTATTATGGCCGGAGCTTATATTTCAGAATCTCATCTTTTCTTCGGCGATTCACGCCGCCTAATCTAGCAACTGGTGAGTCTTTTGAACCTACTCATAATGTACTTTAAGTCATTACGCACAATTCGTAGGGTTTGAAAATAAGTGAGTATGTATAGATATGTATACATAGCCATGGAGGTCTAAAATTAGCAATACTAAAAATATTAACGAAAACTCATTCTGTAAATTGACAATGAAATGTTAAGATCCCAGTTAGTCCCCATTGAAATAATTTGTTGATTGGTTAGTTCCATGACCCTAAGGTTGGGAGTTCAATACTTGGTACTTACATAAAAGTTTGTAAATTTTTTTTTTTTTTTTTTTTACATAAAATCAAATAATAAATATATTAGTTTACTATGTATAAAATAAGTATTAATAATACTTATTGACCCTATTAAATTCTATATTATAATTGTTGACATGTTGGAGGGATATGCTTTTTAATGGTTTTGAGGAAAACTAGAAATTGTTCTTTGAAATTATTATGTTCCTCTTCTGAGAACATTTTTAATAACATTCTATTCTATTGATTCTGTGGTTTCAAAAAATCTTTATTTAAAAGATCTCCATTTATTTCAAAGTCTGAAATGGTATTAACAGAATACCCTGAAAAAGAACTATCATTAATAAATCGATTAGATAAGTATGTATAAAATAAGTATTAAAAATATTTATTGACCCTATTAAATTCTATATTATAATTGTTAACATGTTGGAGATCACTTTATATAGTTTTATAATTTACCAAATTATAAAACTAGAACAAATTATAAAACTAGAACTTAATGGTTTTAATAAGTGGTTATTTAACTAGTATTTTAATTATTTCAAATGCCTATGGTACTTCTAAAATTTTTTAAAAATAGAGAAAATTGTATTTTTATGTCATGCCTTTATTAAAAATAATGTTAAAGCATCTACCCTCTACTTTTATATAATTATGTCATTGAGAAGGGTCTTATGGCTAAATTTATATGCTATCTTTATCTTCTAAAATTTGTAATAAAAATTCTATGACTCCAAAAATTACGCCGTCAGTTTCCTAAAATCAAATTAAGATAAATTGATTTACTTGATGATAATCACGAGTTTAAAAAAAACACTGCCATGTTAAAGAAAATCGTAAATAGAATAAGTCATACATTTGCATAGTCAAAATGACATGTTGGAAAGAGGTTATTAGGGTCGACATATACGTCTTATGAGAAATAGTAAAGAATGGGTGTCTTGGGTTATGTCACTTTAATTATTCCAAGCCGATTCGGATACGGCAGATTAATTAGGAATGATTGAGCCCAGGCCGACTCGGATACGGTAGGCCAGTCAGAGTCTTGTGTCACCATAATTATTCCTGGCCAACTCGGATACGGTAAATTAATTAGGAAGGATTGAGCCCAGGCCAACTCGGATATGCTAGGCCAATCAGGTCATGTCCAGGCTGACTCTGATATGGTAGACCGATCTAAAACAACGGTCTCGTGCCAGATGGTTCTGGTGAACCGAATGAGTTGAGAGATTATGGTTGAGATAAAAGAGTCAGTAAGATAAGATGGTTACATTGTTCATGTACAGTCTTATATAATAGATTTATTTGTTCATTATATGCGATGACTGGAATAATGAACTAACAATACTGTAAACTACGAAATATAAAAACAATTAATGTGCTTTTATATACATTGCTTGTATGTTCATTATGCTCACTCGGTTTTCATTAGCTGATGACTTTATTTTGTCCTGGACACCCAAAACGTCCATGAGATGGCTATGCAAAGTTGTGCGATTATGGCAGCTAGAGAAGTCTGCAGAGTTGCTTTTACACTTTATTAAAAGTTGTAATAAAGGATATGAATAATGTTTTAATTTGAATAAGGTAGCTTGTGCCTTAGGAAATACTTTCATTTGAGACAATGTAATGTTAATTAAGTTTGTAATGTTGATCTACATTTTCCTGCTACTTTATATACTCTATTTTTCTAGTATATGTTAATCTAAGTACAGGACAAGCAATCCCTCACCTATCATGACTTGTGGGTCCAAAATGGAAAAGAAATTTTTTCCTTATTTTGCTACACTAGGGCATGACATAAACGGCGTCGGAAACTCTCGTCTTCTCTCTTCTCTCTTTCCCTTTTATTTTTTCTATAAATTACGAGGATACTCACCTCTTTGACACACATACAGTGCATGTTGTGTGTTGTCAATCCCTCATTTTCCCCACTTTTCGTTTACACACCTAGAACTCTTAAGTTCCTAATATGAAATCCCCCAAATATTTCATTAACTACCCAATTATCTAATGAGTGTTTATCCAAGTTTCGTATGGGTCCCCCCCCCCCCCCCCCCCCACATGGGACCCAAATATTTTGTGAAGTTGCTAACATACCTACTAATTATGAATTATTTTCATTTATGCCCTTATTTGCTATACTAAACCAACATTTTAACAACGAACATGTTAATCAATGTAATATGGAAGCCACTAAGCATGTCTTCAACTAATCATATAAATGCATCTAGTCATTTAAATAAACATTTTATAACATGGGCCCTTCACTGGATCCCACTTCATTACCTGTCCCTCCTTACTGGGGACTTTTCCAATGGTGTCTTTCACTGAACACTTTTCTCGAGCGAGTCCAAGTCTCCCCCTTAATCCATTTTATACACTAATTATATAAATTAATGCATATTAACATGTTGATTAAACCTTTTTTCGGGTACGGGTGTTACATATTTGGAGACAACAAATTTTGTCGCGTATTTTGAAACCCAAATTACTATAGAAAATCTCTATATTTTTATATACTATTGTAATGAACTCTGAATCTACTGTAGTCAATGGCATTAGTTCTATAATATTATAAGGATCATTTTAGCAAGGGAAAATCGTATTTTGGTAAAATTATAAAAATACCCCTAAGAAGCTATAATTACCATTTTTGCCCCTACACCTTGGACTTAAACTAAATTACTCACTTTTATAATATGAATTGCGTAGGACTTGAGGATTAACTTAGCCACAAAAGAAGTACTTTAATCATTTAAGTTGCCAAGGTGAGTGATCGTTTTCATTTTTTACTGATTCAACTCCTCACGGGTGAGTCTTATCCTATTACTTGAACAAGTTTTATTTTAATTATGAAATCGTTGTTTGTACATTTATTCTGGAACACTTCAATTTGTTCCACTGAAAGAGAGGTTATCTTGTTTGATTCTAGTGTCAATTACTACCATTCTAGGTGATTACATATTAGTTCTATTAAGAAACTATGAGTCCCTATGTGGGATGATCATTATTGGATCTACAAGTGGCCGCAAAGTTAGCCTACCCTCCTTATTGGGTCTACTAGTGCTTCTAATAAGTTAGCTATTGTAGTGTATATATATGTGTGTGTGTGTAAGTGTGTATGAATGGGTGGCTGGTAATCTAACCTTTTTTGTATTCGTTATCCCTGTCATAATGATGTTCAATACTCTCAACATACTGCTTATTAAGTTTATCTCGTTACCATTGATATACAAATTTCTCTTTATATTCATCATCAAGGATTATGATTATTCACTGAGTCTTCTACTCACACTCTCCAAATCTTTCTAACCCCTTTCAGGCGATAAGGGTGATGAGTAAAATATAGTGGGAGATGACCTAGTTGAGGAAGATCCTGTAGAAGAATAAGAAACTTGAAATATAGGTTATAAAGTTAAATGACATGAGTTTTCCATGGAATTCTCAAAATCTATATTCAAAGGCTCGAGTTAGCCAATAAGGAGTAAGCTCAACTAACATGGATGAAGCAACGAATGCTAGATTTGAACGTTTTGAACAAATCATCAAAGGACTGGATTAAGCTGCCTAGGATGGAGTAGCTAATTCTGAGGATAGTGGTAATGGAAGTAAAAATAATGGACAATAGGAAATGCAAATAACAGTGGAGCAATTTCAAAAACTATGACCACTAACTTTTGATGGCACTTTAGACCCTGCTAAGGCTGAAGCATGGGTCCGTCAGATGGAAAAGATATTCAAAGTCTTTCCCTGTCCTAAGGAAGAGAAAGTGAAGTATGCCACCTTTACCTTTGTAGGGGAGGCAGATCATTGGTGGACTACAATGGAGGAAAATGAGCCCGAGATGAGCTGGCAGGGATTCTTGAAAGTATTCTATGGCATATACTTCCCAGACTCTATGAAGAAACAGAAGGCTAAGGATTTTATGAACCTGAAGTAGGGAAACATAACAGTGCTCCAATATGCTACATAATTCTCTACCTTATCCCGTTTTGCCACGTATTTAATCCCTACAAAGGAGAAAAAGGCAAAGAAATTTAAAGATGGTCTCCAGATTCACATTTATAGCAAGGTGGAAATGTTCAAACTTAAGTTATACAAGGAGGTGCTAGACCGAGCTCTCATTGCTGAAAGAATAAGCTTGGAACTTTAGAAATATCAAGACAATTTTAAAAGACAATCAGGAAACCAGGGAAAAGGACAAAGAAACAACAAGAGACAGTTTACGGGAACGTCCAGTGTAGGTTCTAACTCTCAGAACAAGAGTAGACCACAGGGTAAAATCATATCTCGATGCGAAATATGTGTGAAGTTACATTAGGGTATCTGTCGACTGAATATAGGAGCATGCTACAAGTGTAGGGAAATGGTCATATGATCCGAGAATACCCAGCATGGAAGACTGGGAAGGAAGTTGTTCCAATTGCCACTCTAACCAACCAATGTCTGGCTCAAAATTAAGGGAACCAAGGGAAGAACCAACAACGTCAGGGACGTGTATTTACCTAAGTCCCAAGTGGCAAGGCTACAACTGATGCTGTGGTGGCAGGTACCATTTGTATTTGTGGTATTGATGCTCATACGTTTATGGACTCAGGATCTAACAATTCATTTGTATCACTATATTTTGCCTTAAAATTCAATAAGTCACCAGAGCCTTTAGGTTATGTCCTATATGTCGTTAACCCCTCTAGAAATTCTACGATTAGTACCTTAGTGTATCAATCATGTAAGATCATAATAAGTTATGTGCCATTACTTGTAGACCTGATACCTTCAGAGATCCAAGGTTCCGATGTCATCTTAGGTATGGGTTGGTTATCTTAGGTATATGCTACTATCGATTGCATTGCAAAGCGAGTCATTTTCTAATTTTTTTGATCAACCTGACTTTTCTTTTGAGAGAAAGGTTGCAATGTTACCTCCTTGTCTTATCTCCCCCATGAAAGCCAATAAATTACTTAAAAAAGGATGTCAAGGTTATCTCTGTACCATACTAGAAGATTCGCCTATAGAAGTAACTCTGGAAGATATCCAAGTGGTAAAGGAATTTCTAAATGTCTTTCCAAATGACCTGCCTAACATTCTGACTGAAAGAGAGATTGAATTCACTATTGGTCTCATTCCAAATACCCAACCAATATCGAAGACCCCTTATCTATGGCTCTAATAGAACTGACAGAGTTAAAGACGCAGTTACAAGAGTTGATGGATAAAGGTTTTATTAAACCTACCATTTCTCCTTGGGGTGCACCTATTTTGTTTTTGAAGAAGAAAGATGGGACTAAGAACTGATGTGTCGATTACCACGAGTTAAACAAGGTGATGATAAAGAATCGATATCCTCTTCCAAGAATCGACAATTTATTCGATCAATTACAAGGAGCACAAGTATTGTTAAGATTGATCTGAGATCAAGTTACCATCAATTGAAGATTAAAGTAGAAGATGTAGAAAAGATGAATTTCAAACTCGATATGGTCATTATGAATCGAGTGTTGAAACCCATCTTGATGATTTTGTAATAGTATACATCGACGATATCCGTATTTATTCTAACAGTCTTGAGGAGCATAAACGTCATTTGTTTACCAAATTCAAGAAAAGTAAGTTCTGGCTTCCAAAGATTTCTTTTTTGGGGCATATAATCTCAAAAGAAAGTATATCAGTTGATCCATAGAAAGTGGAGGCAATTATGTCCTGGTCGAGACCAACAACTATAACAGAAGTACACAGTTTCCTAGGTTTTGTGGGATATTACCAGAGATTTGTTAAAGACTTATCTAAGATAGCTAGGCCAATGACTCAACTGATGTAGAAAGGCGTACCTTTTGAATGGACTAATGACCATAAGCAATGTTTCCTATAGTTAAAAAATAGAATGGTTTTTGGACCGATTTTAAGCATACCTACTGGATAAGGTGGGTTTGTGATCTATAGTGACACTTTCCATTGAGGGTTGGGATGTGTTCTATTGCAACATGGCAAAGTCATTGCATATGCATCCCAACAGATCAAGATTCATGAAAAGAACTACCCTACTCACGACTTAGAACTAGCGGCAGTGGTGTTTGCATTAAAGATTTGGTGTCATTACCTATATGGTGAAAGATGTGAGACTTTCACTGATCACAAGAGTTTAAAGTATCTTTTCTCTCAGAAAGAACTGAATATGAGGCAACAAAGATGGCTTTAGTTGATGAAATACTACGATCTTGATATCCAATATCATCCTGGTAAGGCTAATGTTGTAGCTGATGCTTTAAGTAAAAAATCTTTAGGAAATATGGCTTACATGCTCACTACAGAACAACAATTGATCGAAGACTTTGAAAGATTAGAAATAGAAGTTACCCCTCGTCATTGCAATGGTATATTGGCAGCTCTTATTGCACAACCAGAAGTCATTGATGAGGTAAAAAGAGCTCAAATGCAAGATGACCACCTAAAGAAGATCTCTAAGGAGATACCAGAAGGGAAGAGACCTAAATTTATATCACGAGATGGTAATCTACTATATCGAGACCGTATTTGTGTATAAAACTTTCCTAAGATTGAGAGTAAAGTAATGGAGGAAGCGCAATCTTCTAGATTTACAGTACACCCAGGTAGTACTAAAATGTACTAAGACATGAAGAAATCCTTATGGTGGCCCAACATGAAAAGAGTGATCACTAACTTTGTATCACGTTGTCTACATTGTCAACGAGTTAAGACAGAGCATCAATGACCAGTTGGAGTTTTTTAACTACTACCTATCACAGAGTGGAAATGGGAGTATATTACCATGAACTTTGTAGCTGGATTACCACGACCTCCAAAGCAAAACGATGCAATTTGGGAATTGTTGACAAATTGACAAAATTAGCACATTTTTTGCCAATCAAAGTCACTCATACACTAGATAAGTTAGCAGCATTGTATATTGATGAGATTATCAAGCTTCATGATATATCGATTACGATTGTTTCTGATCTGGTCAGAATCAAGATAAAAAGTATACTCGACTTTAAATGTAATACCTGTAATTTTCTTTTCTTTAATAATATTAGTTTCTGAATTTTTGGCATTCGATTGTCTAACTTTATATTATTTTAATTACGTGACGATATTGACGTGTCATAGTGTTAGTAATTAGACTGTAAGCACCGCACTGGCTCGATCGTAATAAGACTTAAACTAGTTCCGTACATGTACCCGGACATTAGAAATAATACCTAGTTGCACGTAAATTGAAAAAATGGCATGAAACCCGAGGTGGACCCCACATGGCTGGCCACATGGCAGCCCATGCAATACCTCCTCCACATGTCACCCACACCCAAGCCACTTGTCTTGTACAAGGACACTTGTCCATACATGTGTACACTAGCACATGCATGGAGACACATATCACTACACCACCTCTATATAAACATGCATATACACTTGCATGATACTTTTTGATCATCTATAATCTGCATATAAAGTTAGAGAGAGCTAGGAGATGAAATCCATGGTGAGATAAAAGAAGTTAGAAGGAGAAGAACAAGGAGCTTTCACCATTGAAGCTTGTGTTCAAGCTCCCTAAGCTCAAATCAAAAGCCCAAGCTCAATTTCAAGTTTAGGTGAGTATTCTAACACACTTTAGAAACTATATAGTATGTAGTAATGTTTAGCAAGTGTTTGATGTTGTATTTGGAGGTTTTATGCAACATGCAAGACAAAATTTCAAATCTGGGAAGCTGAAACTTCCAGCAGAATGTTGTTTACTAAAATGAACATTTTGAGTAGTTTGAAAATGGGAATGAGGCTAGGTTTTTTGGTAGCAAAAGCTAACTTATTTATCTACAAATAACTCTTCTATAGATCAGTCTGAAAATCACTTCTTCATAGGTGAAATGTACATACAACAAAGTACTTTAAATCTGAGAAACAGAGACCTCCAGCAGAATGTAGTTTAGTAAATTGAGTGTTTTAAGCAGCTCCGAAATCTGAATTAAGCTAGATTTTTTTGTAGAGAAATGTAACTCATTTTTCTACAAATAACTCTTCTATATCTTAGTCTAGATATCACTCCTTAATGGGTCAAATGCATGTACAACGCAGTGTTATAAATCTTGGAAACATAAACTTTCAGCAGAACATAGTTTAGTAAAATGAACGTTTGGAGTAGCTCAAAAATTATAAAGAAGCAAGGTTTTTTTGTGGAGAAAGCTAACTCATTTATCTACAATTAACTCTCTATAGCCTGGTCTGAAAATGGCTCCTTCATAGGTGAAATGCACATGCAACGCAGTACTATAAATCTGGGATAGAGCAGTCCAAAAATATAGAAATGTCTAAGTAAAATAAATATTTTGAGTAGTTCAAAAATGTAATTGAAGCTAGATTTTGTTGTACATGAAGATAATCCAATTATATACAATGTTTTAGTTTTGAGTTTGATCTACAAAGCAATTTATCATGCCCAAATAAATCATATCAATTCAGTCGACATAGTAAAATTAATTCCTGGCAGATTGTATAACTACTTGTATGATGTGTTTATTCATGATGCTTGCTTTCTGGTACCTATATGGTTATGGATATCTTGTGCTATCGACAGATGAGTATGTTAAGGCTTTCGTCTATATGGTTATTGATATCAAATCCATGTTATAGATCTATGAGCTACATGCTATGTTTTTCCGTTGTTTCAAATTTAGTGTATTGACCATTAAAGGTTCATCCCCAAGCTTTTAGTATGTTGTACGACACGATTATTGCATCGATAGCAATTGGGTAAGTTTCCATCGTAAGTATATTATAACAAAATACAATGACGGATGTATAACGTAACTTCGAAAGTATAAATGAAAGTAATTAACAAACTAAACTACGGAACGAGTGACGCGAATGCGGTCTAGGATACGTACGGACTAGTTGTACTTGATCGAGAGCAGCGTATGTCAAGGATAAGTGTTGGATAGGTAAACCAGGCCACAGGGGCCGAGAGGGTAAGAAAAGGGATATGTTGTTGAGTTGTGAAGTGGTGATTCTTGAGTATTCTTTCGGTTCTTCGTGACGAAAGAGATACGGTTAAAATGTGACTATTGTAAGTATACTTTCGATTCTTCGTGATGAAAGGGATACGCATAACGCTTTCGGTTCTTCGTGACGAAGTGCTGATTCTTTGAGTAAAGGCTCCTTTCGATTCTTCATGAAGAAATGGATGTTCTTGTACTCCGTAACGCTTTCGATTCTTCATGACGAAGCGGTGATTCTTTGAGTAAAGACTCCTTTCAGTTCTTCGTGACGAAATGGATGTTCTTGTACTCCGTAACGCTTTCGGTTCTTCTTGACGAAGTGGTGATTCTTTGAGTAAAGACTCCTTTCGGTTCTTCGTGACGAAATGGATGTTCTTGTACTCCGTAACACTTTTGGTTCTTCGTGACGAAGCGGTGATTCTTTGAGTAAAGACTCCTTTCGGTTCTTCGTGACGAAATCGATGTTCTTGTACTCCGTAACACTTTCGGTTCTTCGTGACAAAGCGGTGATTCTTTGAGTAAAGACTCCTTTCAGTTCTTCGTGACGAAATGGATGTTTTTGTACTCCGTAACGCTTTCGGTTCTTCATGACAAAGCGGTGATTCTTTGAGTAAAGACTCCTTTCAATTCTTCGTGACGAAATGGATGTTCTTGTATTCCATAACGCTTTCGGTTCTTCGTGACGAAGCGGTGATTCTATGAGTAAAGACTCCTTTCGGTTCTTCGTGATGAAATGGATGTTCTTGTACTCCGTAATGCTTTCGGTTCTTCGTGACGAAGCGGTGATTCTTTGAGTAAAGACTTCTTTCGGTTCTTCGTGAAGAAATGGATGTTCTTGTACTCCGTAACGCTTTCATTTCTTATTGACGAAGCGGTGATTCTTTGAGTAAAGACTCATTTCGGTTCTTCATGACGAAATGGATGTTCTTGTACTCCTTAACACTTCGGTTCTTTGTGATGAAGTGGTTGATGAAAGATGTTTTGGTTTATGAAAGATGGTTTGGTTAGCAAGTGATACTTTGGGTTTGTAAATGACGTCGGATGTTAGAAATGAATGGTAGTGGCATTAAGAACGTCTAGATGGGTCTCCTGAATTGTTTGTATTCCTATCGAATACGTAGTCGGGAACGCTAATAGTTATAATTCGACAGAAAGAATGTAAAGATCCTAAAAGACATGTTGAAAGGTAGTAAATGTATTCTTATTGTGTTTTACTATATACATTCTATTTGATTTAGCTTACTCACTCAAGTTTCATAAGCTGACGATGTTCATGTCGCTGGACATTCCCATGTCCAGCTTATCCAGGTGAGGAGTACCAAGGTTATGAAGCCGTGCAAGAAAGAAACATTGAAGAAGATTACACTGAAGATGACTATGGTTATGCTAGTTAGAGAGAAGACTAGCAGTTTTCCTCTGTAAATGCTTTTGATTATAACTAGAAGACTTAGCATATATTTCGTAATAGTTTTGTAAGGCCAAGAGCCATAAGACTCTGATGTATTTATAATGATGTATTAACTAGCTAAGTACTTTGACTTCTCTTTGTAATATATTCCAGTAAGTAAATGATGGTGTTATCCTTTTATTATATCCTTTAGTTATTATTATTTCATCATGGATAATTCGGCACTACAACCAGTCACGCCCTCAGGGTCCAAGATGAAAATTTTAAAAATTTTCCATATTTTGGCTATGCCAGGGCGTGACAGGGATTTTTGGTATCAGAGCCTTTGGTTAAGAAGTGTGCATTGATTGTCCTACACACTTAAGATATGAACCTTAAGATAGTTTTGTGATTAGCATGGTACCTTATTACATGCCGGATGGATGTGGAGGACTTTTGGGATAGGATTCCCAATATCTAGAATTTTACTTGTAATAGGGTTAGTAGCCCATCTTTTGTGTATATAGTTGTACTCAGGCTTGAAACACGTGTTAGTAGACATGTATGCCTTTTCTATGTATATGTTTTTGGTACCGTTGACCCAACTATGTATTTTTTTAGCGTGCGCATTTTCTTATGTAAATATTTAGAGTTATTAATGAAGACTAGTTTATTTTATATGATAATATGAATTCTTGATGTGTTATGTGTTGCTATTTATAACTCAATTGTTCATATAGCTTGTATCTATGGTTAGGATTGGCGAGTAACCAATAGATATTCATGTAGGTACATAAGCACACTAGCACAATGCAGGAAGACCAAGAAGAAATTGTAACGGAGGATCATCAGATCCTATTCTTGAAGGAATTGATCCTACTGGAATCTTTGGAGCATTTCTGCAGCGTCTGGACCATTTAGGCAACAACCATGGTAATGGAAATGGCAACAACAATGACAATCGCTAAAGACCACCACCTCAGACACGCGACAGATTAATGGAAGGATTCAGGGCTTTGCGTCTTGATAGGTTCGACGGCACCGGTGAATCCTGGTGAGCAGAGCAATGGCTAAGGGATATGGATCGTATCTTTGAATCAATCGAATGCCCCGAGACAGAGAAGCGTCGTCTCGCCACTTTCCAACTCACTTATGCGGCAACCGATTGGTGGGAAGTCGAGAGAGCAACTATTGGAGTAGAAGCTTCAAGGAGGATGACATGGACTACCTTCTGGGAGAAGTTTTTGGAGAAGTATTTCCCAGACGATGAAAAGGACCAGAAAGAGAAAGAATTCATCGATTTGACACAAGGAAATAGGAGTGTAAGAGAGTATATGACACAATTCGAACGCCTGTCCCGCTTTGCCCCTCACATGATTGACACTCCTCAAAAGAAGATCAAGAAGTTTCACCGAGGACTCAATCCGCACCTCCGGCATCTAACATTGGGACACCTGAATCAAACTTTCAAAGCTTTGGTCAGGTTGGCGGTAGGTTTGGAAAGAGATGGCTACCATGGCCCAAAGCAAATGGTACACCGACCACCCCCGCCAAGGAACAGACCACGAGGAAGACCTTTGACTCAGTTCCTAGGAAACAAGCGCCCATGGAACAGCGGCAAGAAACCAGAACCTACACTTACCCGGGACAAGAATGTAGTACCTCCTGCACCACAAGTATCAACCACTACTACCGAGAACAATAGGGTTGGATGCTTCAAATGTGGGATCCCCGGACACATGGCTCGAGACTGCACAGTCCCCAGGGACAATTATCGAATTAATGTTGTCTGTTACAACTTTGGCAAGAGGGGACACACATGAGCAGAGAATGTAAGGCACCAAAACGAAACTATCATGGGCCTACTACTCAAGGCCAAGCTGGTAAGGCTCGACTCAATGCTATCATACCCCAGGCAGCTGCCTATGATGAAAAGGAATAGCAGAACTTGGAAGGTACACTCTCATTATATGCTAGTCGACTTAAAGTACTTTTTGATACGGGTGCTACGAATTTGTTTATTGCCTTTGAGATTGTACGACGATTGGGTTTAGTACCCCAAGCACTTGAGGTAGCCCTGAACGCGGTATCACCTTTGGGAGTGACCGTGAAGCTAGGAAAGGTTTGCAAGGACTGCACTTTGACATTGGAGGATAGGAACCTACATGCAGACTTAATTGTTCTATCAATGAAGGAATTCAACGTAATCTTAGGATTCGACTGGCTTACTAAGTATCATGCGAAGTTAGATTGTGCTGGTAGGTCAATTACATTTTCAGTATCTGGAGGTACACCCTTCAGTTTTCAATGCAACCCCACTAGTGACGCCTTTCTTACAAGTCATTTAGCCACTATGGATACTACAGGCTCAGATTTGACGATCGCTCAGATTCCGATAGTCCGAGACTATGAGGATGTCTTTCAAGACATTTTTGGATTACCACCAAAGCGCGAGATCGACTTTTGTATTGAGTTAGTACCCGGAACAACACCGATATCCAAGGCTCCTTATTGTATGGTCCCACCGGAAATGCTGGAGTTCAAGAAGCAAGTATAAGAGTTAGAAGATCTTGGATTTATTAGACCAAGCACGTCACCTTGGGGAGCCCCGGTTCTATTTGTTAGAAAGAAGGATGGAAATCTTCGACTCTTTATTGACTACAGAGAGTTGAATAAGGTTACTATTAAGAATAAGTACCCGCTTCCCAGGATAGACAATTTGTTCGATCAACTACAAGGAGTGACGACCTGTTCGAAGATTGAATTACGATCTAGGTACTACGAGTTCTTAGTTATGCCTTTTGGATTAACTAATGCCCCAGCGGTATTCATAGATTTGATGAATCGGGTGTTCAGACCCTTCTTGGATCAATTCATCATCGTGTTTATCGACGACATCCTTATTTATTCGAAGAATGATGAAGAACACGAGAAGCATGTAAAGATTGCACTTCAGACACTTAGAGAAAATCGTCTCTATGCTAAGTTCAGTAAGTGTGAGTTTTAGCTGAAAGAAGTCAAATTCTTGGGACGTGTAGTCTCACAAAATGGAATTTTAGTGGACTCAACCAAGACGGACGCAGTTTCTAGTTGGAATAGATCAACCAATGCATCGGAAGTATGAAATTTCCTTGGATTGGATGGATACTACAGGAGATTCGTGGAGGGTTTCTCAAGGATCGCGTCTCCTTTAACCGGACTAACAAAGAAGGATTCAAAGTTTGAGTGGAAGGACAAGCACGAACGCGCCTTTCAGGAATTAAAGGAAAGGTTGACCTCAGCGCCAGTACTAGCCATACCCAAGAGTGGTGAATAGTACACTATCTACAATGATGCTTTATATCAAGGACTAGGATGTGTACTTATGCAGAATGGTCAGGTGATCGCTTATGGATCTAGGCAATTAAAGCCACATGAATTAAACTACCCTACACACGATCTGGAATTGGCTACAATTGTCTTTGCACTTAAGATTTGGAGGCACTACCTCTACAGAGAGAAGTTTGACCTGTTCTCAGACCACAAAAGCTTGAAATACCTGTTCTCTCAAAAGGAACTAAACATGAGACAACGACTCTGGATGGAGCTACTTAAAAACTACGACTTTAATTTGCAGTACCACCCCGGTAAGGCAAATGTAGTCACAGATGCTTTGAGCAGGAAACCCCGAAGGTTGATCGCCTCACTTTTAATCAGGGAATGGAAAGCCTTAGAAGCTTTAACGGAATTTGACTTCCAGACTACAAGATCAGGTATTGGACGACCTTTTGGATGTCTTATGGTGCAGCCAACCCTCATTAACCGAATACTCGAAGCTCAAAAGAAGGTCGAAGGATTGAGGAAATGGTTTGAGAAGGCAAAAGCAAAGGATCCGACTGAATGGAATATTAGAACAGACGGGGGATTCAGATGTAAGGACAGGTTATGTGTACCCAACATGGATAATTTGAGGAAAGACATTCTGAATGAATCACACAAGTTGAGAATGACCATACATCCCGGTGGAACCAAGATGTACAAAGACTTAAAAAGGAACTTCTGGTGGGAAGGCATGAAAAGAGAAGTCGCAGAATACATAGCCAAATGACCTACTTGCCAACAAGTCAAGGCGGAACACCAACGACCTCCGGGATTACTACAACCTCTACCAGTCCCAGAATGGAAATGAGAGCATATCACCATAGATTTTGTTATGGGATTGCCAAGATCTCAATAGAACCATGATGCTATTTGGGTAGTTGTTGATCGACTGACCAAATCAGCCCATTTTATTGCATATAATATGACCTATCATGTTGAGAAGATGAGTCGACTTTATCTGCAACAGGTTGTGCGGTTACATGGGGTACCGATGTCAATAGTATCAAATCAAGATTCGAGATTCACCGCTGGATTTTGGGAGAGTCTTCAAAGAGCGATGGGAACATCTCTGAAGTTAAGTTCTGCATTTTATCCATAAACTGACGGAAAAACAGAAAGGACGAATCAAGTAATGGAGGACATGCTTCGAGCATGTGTAATCGATTTCAAAAGTTCGTGGAAAACTCACTTACCGTTGGTTGAGTTTACCTATAACAATAGTTTTCATTCGAGCATAGGGATGGCACCGTTTGAAGCACTATACAGAAGACCGTGCCGATCACCTTTGTGTTAGGCTAAAATTGGGGATGGAAAACGGTTGGGACCAGACTTAGTCCAGGAGACCAATAAAGGAATCAATACAGTAAAGAAAAGAATGAAGGCAGCACAAAGTAGATATGAGAGCTATGCGGATAAACGACGTCGAGACCTAGAATTTGAAGTGCGAGATCATGTTTACCTGAACGTTTCCCCGATCCGAGGCATGGTAAGGTTTAGACAGAAGAAGGGAAAGCTATCGCCATGCTACATTGGACAGTTTAAAATTCTGGATCGCGTAGGAAAAGTAGCCTACAGGTTGGCATTACCACCCAAAATGTCGGGAGTTCATAACGTATTCCATGTAAGCATGCTGAGGAAATGTCTTCATAACCCGGTACACGAGATCGACTTCAGAGATATCGAAGTTAACGACAATGCCACATTCATTGAAGGACCTGTAAATATTCTGGATCATGGAATCAAGAAGCTAAGAAATAAAGAGATTCCGCTGGTAAAGGTTCAGTTGAAACACCATGACGAAATAGAAGCCTCTTGGGAGTTGGAATCAGAAATGCAAGAGAAATTTCCTTTTCTTTTTAATGACTAGATAGTCCAGATTTCGAGGACGAAATCCTGTAATAGGTGGTAGAACATATAATTCTTGTAATTTTCTTTTCTTTAATAATATTGGTTTTCGAATTTTTGGCATTCGACTGTCTAACTTTATATTATTTTAATTACGTGACGATATTGACGTGTCATTGTGTTAGTAATTAGACTGTAAGCATCGCACTGGCTCGATTGTAATAAGACATAAACTAGTTTCGTACCTGTCCCCGGACATTAGAAATAATAATCGGTTGCACGTAAACTGAGAAAGTGGCACGAAACCCGAGGTAGGTCCCACATGGCCGGCCACAAGGCAGCCCATACAATACCTCCTCCACATGTCACCCACACCCAAGCCACTTATCTTGTACAAGGACACTTGTCCATACATGTGTACACTAGCACATGCATGGAGACACCTATCACTACACCACCTCTATATAAACATGCATATACACGTGCATGATACTTTTTGATCATCTATAATCTGCATATAGAGTTAGAGAGAGCTAGGAGATGAATTCCATGGTGAGATAAAAGAAGTTAGAAGGAGAATAACAAGGAGCTTTCACCATTGAAGCTTGTGTTCAAGCTTCCTAAGCTCAAATCCAAAGCCCAAGCTCAATTTTAAGATTTAGTGAGTATTCTAACTCACTTTAGAACCTATATAGTATGTAGTAATGTTTAGCAAGTGTTTGATGTTGTAATTTGGGGTTCTATGCAACATGCAAGACAAAATTTCAAATCTGGGAAGCTGAAACTTCCAGCAGAATGTTGTTTAGTAAAATGAACATTTTGAGTAGTTTAAAAATGGGAATGAGGCTAGTGTTTTTGGTGGAGAAAACTAACTTATTTATCTACAAATAACTCTCTTATAGCTCAGTCTGAAAATCACTTCTTCATAGGTGAAATGTACATACAACGAAGTACTTTAAATCTGAGAAACAGAAACCTCCAGCAAAATGTAGTTTAGTAAAATGAGTGTTTTAAGCAGCTCCAAAATCTGAATTGAGCTAGGTTTTTTTGTGGAGAAAGCTAACTCATTTATCTACAAATACCTCTTCTATAGATTAGTCTAAATATCATCCTTGATGGGTGAAATGCATGTACAACGCAATGTTATAAATATGGGAAACAGAAACTTTCAGCAGAATATAGTTTAGTAAAATGAACGTTTAGAGGAGCTCAAAAATCATAAAGAAGCTAGGTTTATTTGTGGAGAATTCTAACTCATTTATCTACAAATAACTCTTCTATAGCCTGGCCTGAAAATGAGTCCTTCATAGGTGAAATGCACATGCAACGCAGTACTATAAATCTGGGACAGAGCAGTTCAAAAATATAGAAATATCTAAGTAAAATAAATATTTTGAGTAGTTCAAAAATGTAATTGAAGCTAGATTTTATTATACATGAAGATAATCCAATTATATACAATGTTCTAGTTTTGAGTTTGATCTAAAAAGCAATTTATCATGCCCAAATATATCATATCAATTCAGTCGACATAGTAAAATTAATTCCTGGCAGATTGTATAACTACTTATATGATGTGTTATTGATGATGCTTGCTTTCTGGTACCTATGTGGTTATGGATATCTTGTGCTATCGTATAGATAAGTATGTTAAGCCTTTTGTCTATATGGTTATTGATATCAAATCCATGTAATAGATCTATGAGCTACATACTATGTTTTTCCGTTGTCGCGAATTTAGTGTATTGACCATTAAATGTTCATACCCAAGATTTTAGTATGTTGTACGACACAATTATTGCATCGATAGCGATGGGGTAAGTTTCCATCGTAAGTATATTATAACAAAATAGAATTACGGATGTATAACGTAAGTTCAAAAGTATAAATAAAAGTAATTAACAAACTAAACTAGGGAACGAGTGACGCGAATGCGGTCCAAGATACGTACGGACTAGTTATACTTGATCAGGAGCAGCGTATGTCAAGGATAAGTGTTGGATAGGTAAACCAGGCCACGGGGGCGGGAAGGCAAGAAAAGGGATGTGTTGTTGAGTTGTGAAGTGGTGACTCTTGAGTATTCTTTCAGTTCTTCGTGACGAAAGGGATACGGTAAAAATGTGACTATTGTAAGTATACTTTCGGTTCTTTATGACGAAAGGGATACGCGTAATGCTTTTGGTTCTTCGTGATGAAGCAGTGATTCTTTGAGTAAAGACTCATTTTGCTTCTTCGTGACGAAATGGATGTTCTTGTACTCCGTAACGCTTTCGGTTCTTCATGACGAAGAGGTGATTCTTTGAGTAAAGACTCCTTTTGGTACTTCGTGACGAAATGGATGTTCTTATACTCCGTAACACTTTCGGTTCTTCGTGACGATGCGGCGATTCTTTGAGTAAAGACTCCTTTCGGTTCTTCATGTCGAAATGGATGTTCTTGTACTCCGTAACGCTTTCAGTTCTTTGTGACGAAGCGGTGATTCTTTGAGTAAAGACTCCTTTCGGTTCTTTGTGACGAAATGGATGTTCTTGTACTCCATAACACTTTCGGTTCTTCGTGACGAAGCGGTGATTCTTTGAGTAAAGACTCCTTTCGATTCTTCGTGACGAAATGGATGTTCTTATACTCTGTAACGCTTTCCGTTCTTCATGATGAAGCGGTGATTCTTTGAGTAAAGACTCCTTTCGGTTCTTCGTGACGAAATGGATGTTCTTGCATTCCTTAACACTTCGGTTCTTCGTGACGAAGTGGTTGATGAAAGATGTTTTGGTTGATGAAAGATGGTTTGGTTAGCAAGAGATACTTTGGGTTTGTAAATGACGTCGGATGTTAGAAATGAATGGTAGTGGCATTAAGAACGTCTAGATGGGTCTCCTGAATTGTTTGTATTCCTATCGAATACGTAGTCGGGTACGCTAACATTTATAATTCGACGGAAAGAATGTAAAGATCCTAAAAGACATGTTGAAAGGTAGTAAATGTATTCTTATTGTGATTTACTATATACGTTCCATTGGATTTAGCTTACTCACTTAGCTTTCATAAGCTGGCGATGTTCATGTCGCTGGACATTCCCATGTCCAGCTTATCTAGGTGAGGAGTACCGAGGTTATGAAGCTACGCAAGAAGGAAACATTGAAGAAGAATACACTGAAGATGACTATGGTTATGCTAGTTAGAGAAAAGACTAGTAGTTTTCCTCTGTAAATGTTTTTGATTATAACCAGAAGACTTAGCATATATTTCATAATAGTTTTGCAAGGCCAAGAGCCATAAGACTCTGATGTATTTATAATGATGTATTAACTAGCTAAGTACTTGACTTCTCTTTGTAATATATTCCAGTAAGTAAATGATGGTGTTATCCTTTTATTATATCGTTTAGTTGTTATTATTTGGTCATGGACAATTCGGCACTGCAACCAGTCACGCGCCTCAGGGTCCAAGATGAAAATTTTAAAAATTTTCCATATTTTGGCTACGTCGGGTCGTGACATTAAAAGATTTGTAGTATGAAAGTAGAGGTCGAACCAACAGAGATTAAATACTAAAGCACTTTAATTTTAATAACCTAAACCTAGTTAATTAAGAAAACAGAATTTTAATTTTAATTTTAATTAAACTAGGAAACTAAGGAAATGAATCTAACTATGAAAGTGATTAAAAGTTGTTTTGATAAATAAGTGTAATGAACCTAGGATTGCAAATCCACCACTAGCTTCATAATAAGGGTATCTATGCATTCAATTAGCTTATTACGTTGGATGATAATGGGAAATCGTAGCTACAAGCCCAATCCCTCCGTCAAGAAGATAACTACGATTTAAGCATGAACATAATTAATCTTCGGTTGGCACGGATTGTCTCACACTAAACTAGGGTTGCAGCACACTCTGTCTTCTCTAGGCATGAACTATTCGACTACTTGATATTACAATTTAAATAAGTACTATTACATGTAAATAATCCATAGAAGCACAGTAAATATAGACTATTGAGTACATCACATCTAAAATAGATCTAAGACAAGAATAGAATTTGAAAGCAATGATTTAATCATTGAATACGATTTATTAATTAAAATCCTCAAAACATGTAATCATCATCCATACATAATAAATCTAAAAGAAAAACATAAATAACATCATATTACTTGGCTAGGGTTTCATTGAAACCCTATATATTGGTCTAGGCAGCCATAGAATCAAAGATTGGCAAGAGGTTGATGGAGGAGGCCATAAGAATCCTTGGTCTTCTTCTTCTTCTCCTTGCTTTCCTCTCTTCAATGGTTGAAGTTTTAGTTGTAAAAGGATGTGTATAATATTGTGCAACCCAAAATCGAATTAGAATAAGATATATATAGATTTGGAGCATGTTTTGGAGGCTTTCCTAAACTTAATCGCAATAAAACTGTCATATTTATGTTTCTGGACGTTGTATGCACAAATCACCTTTGCTGGGGGCTCCAATTTGACGAAATACGTGTTTTTGGTGAAAAGAAAGGTCGTTCGCGCAAGGTACTTTTTACTGCTCTGCGCACCAATCGTAGAATTGTGAAAATGTTTTGCTCGGACCTCGGATTGACTCACCGATTACGGACGTTTACGGCCATGCGTCCATAATCCAAGGATCTACGTTTTTTATCTCCAGAGAAATTTCTTAAATCTAAAGTCTTCAATGTCAAAAATACAATTTACCAAGATTGCTATTGTCTCCATCTTTCACCGAAATCACCTTTTGAGCACGAAATGTCTTCCAAAGCCACTAATCATTGAATTTTAGTGCATTTTCAAGTTAAAGCTCCAAAACTTGCAAAACATAGAAAACTTCTTAAAAATAATTAATAATTAAATGAAGTGGGCTAAGAAAGAGTAACTTAAGGACTACAAACGGGAACTGTTCGTCACCGATCACACCCCCAAACCTACACTTTGCTAGTCCTCAAGCAAAGAAAAACAAAAAATAAATACTACTATACTTAAAATTCCTAACTCACTGTCGCAGGCAACGCAATTGGATGTAGCTCATACAACAAGCCTTGTAAACCCCTAGGTGTCTCTAGTAGGACGAGTGAAGTCTCGTGAAGGTCCGCGTCGAATAAGACACCCACAAGCATCTTTATTTTGATATATCTTTACAAAGTTTTATTAAAACAAAAAACATAACATTCAATACTCCTTATTATAAAATAGTGATTTGAAATAGAATAACGAACAAGAAGAAACAGAACAAAAGGTCCACCTACGTCATGGAAAACAATTCCAAGCATATGCATCATATAAATCAATAGAGTTTCTCATAAAATTGCACATGTGTGATGTGGTAGTCAAATAGACACGGGCATGTTATAAACTTGGAACACAAATCAAATAACCATCCAACTATGCTTTGACTATGAATCTCATAATGTTACTTACACTCTCAAATAAAATGTTCAGAACATGTGTAATCTGTCTAATATATGGGAGCAAAGGAAATATATTTTAAAATGAGAAACGCTCACATATGACTCTAAAAAGATGCATGACACGAAAGAACAGTAGTCTCATGGATGAAATGCCAATAGTCAAGAAAAATTAATTGTTACCATGTTTTAACCCCCCCTCCCATCGTTTACATATCCAAACCATGTTTTCTAGGATCAAATAGGACTTTTCAAAGGTTGTAACGTGGTTCAGGCAATGAAAAAGGATAAAAAGAATTCATTAAGTAATTTTAGAGTGGCGTTGTAAGGCATGTTCGATTTCTTTCATCATCTCTTCTACCAACTTTCATCTTTTCATTCTCTTCTTTCATTTTTCTTTTTATTTCTTTCCTCTTCTTTTTTGTCTTTTCTTCTTCAACCGTTTTCTTTTCCTTTTCGTTACTTTTGAAATGAATATTCATTGAATACTGAGGCAACTACCCCAAACATCATCTTATATTCTTCTTCTTCTCAATCAACACATCGTCTTATCACCACTAAAAGTTGATCAATCTTTCAGTAGTAAACTCCAAGTTGGCTAAGTTGGAGCAAAAAAAAAAGGATCATGGTGATTAAAGACAGAGAGGCACTTTAAAGGCTCAAAGCGGCGAACTAAGGAAATTTTATCATTTATCTGGATAGGTCAAAGGTCAAAAGGGTGAAAATCAAAGAGGGCCTAAAATCACATCCTAGGGTGATATGGTTATTCAACGTTCACGACGGAAGATTATTTAGCATCGTAGCAAATATTTTAAGTTGACTATCAACCAAAACAAGAATAATGAGACTAAATAATGAGTTAATGCGCTATTTCAATGAAATTTGACAAACACAAAATGTATTTATAACCCTCTAAAAGAAAAGATAGGCTCAAAAGCTCACTGGGTCTAGTCTCTACACCATGTGATATCTAGAAATCTGAATCATATTATAGTTCACATCAAACATGTAGTCAAGAAACTACATGCAGTGCATAGCTTTGGTGCAAATCTATGATGAAAAACTACGATTCAAACGATTCATATCCTAAATGTTGTATCATGACCTCAGTAGATATTTAACCACATCTTTCCTTGTTTACCATTCTATAACAATCCAAGTTACATAACAAGTAGTATCAACTCGAGATTGCAAAAACGTTGGTAATATTGTTTATTTACGCACAAGTATCAAATTTTTTTGAAAATGTGAGTGCATATCCCCAAACAAAACCTTTCATTGTCCTCAATGAAATAATAAAATGAAAGAAAGGGGAGTACGGAAGGAACGACATTACCTCAATCTCGGCAATCACAAACAAGGTGAACATATATGAATATGGCGATAAAGTTCAATTGCTCCATATGGAGCTACTAATTCACCTGTCAATACTCGACAAAAGAAAATAAACAAACAAAAGAACAATGATAGCTAATAGAAATATATATACATGTAATGTAGACCGTGGCATACTCATTGAGAAACTAGACTAAAACCAAAAGACTCAACAAAAAAATAATGATAATAATAAGCACAAACGGAACTATCAAAACAAAGAAGGACTTGATCTAAAAGGGGCTAAAGAGATCAAACAGAAAGGAGAAAAATACATAAGGGTTGGGAGTGAAAAGAGGAGAACAAAAGAAACCAAACCAAACCAAACCAAGCCTTGTGTCACAATCAATTGGGGTCGGCTGAAAAGAGGAGAACAAAAGAAAATCACAAAACTCCCCCCTTCGCGCGAGCGACCCATTGTGCGCCCAATTCCTCGCTCGAGGAAATTTTGAGGCTTGTTTTAATAAAAAAAAATAATCTTAAAGCTTTTTAAAGTCCAAAACTCATGCGCGCGGACTGCACGAGCGACCTCTCGCACGTGCGAGTAACCCATTTTTCTTTGTTGTTTCTTAAAAAGTTAAATGGATTCAAAATAAAATGACTACGACCCCCAAACTATCCAGAACTCAAAAAAATTGACTCAAAATGACCAAAAATTGTACACAAATGAGGCAATGAAAAAATTAAAGCTGGGGTTACCGCCCAAGAACCGCTGTCTATTACATCTTCGGCTAGATCGTGCTATGCTCAAGACATATGGAGGTCAAGACTCGGACATTATGCCCCTATTAACAGGAGGAAGCCCATGGTTGAAGATCAAAATAACATCTTAATGAGTTAATTTGTTCGACAAATCTCCCTGATCATGCTCAAATCAATTTTTCACCTTTCGAGTAAATTCCTCGTTAGGATCCGGATTATTCGAGTTTGTCTGCTCATTACTCATTATATTATTCTCCTTACTTACATTTATTTCTTTATTAGGTTCAATATTTCGTTTAACCTCACTATCTACCACACATGGGTAATCATCATCATTGGTGATTGATCAATAGTGTTAAAAACGTTTAATTTTAGGTTCATGTCCCCTAATGACACTTTCATTACCCTCATTCATCAATTGACACACGCATTAACGGTTGCTAAAAATGGATGATCAAGAATGATATAAGTGTGTTTCCTAGCATCTATCACCAGTATAGTATCAAGGACCATGAAATTGACAGGATAATAGCATTTGTCGACTTTAACTAGGATGTCTTCGATGATTCCCTTGGGGTTTTTGACAGAACAATCCACTAATTGTATGGTAGCGGCCATGGGTTTAAGTTTACCTAATCCTAATTGTTTGTAAACCGTGTATGGCAGCAGGTTAACACTCGCACTTAAGTCAAGGAGAGCCCGATGAATGATAGTGTCACCTATGATACATGAAATCATTAGTGTTCCAGGATCCTTATATTTTGGATGAGTGTGTTAGAAAATCGAACTTACTTTTTCGGTGAGGAAGACTTTTTTCAGAATATGACTGCACAACTTGCGATTTTGATTGCATAGGTCTTTAAGACATTTAGCACATGCGGGAATTTGTTTAATAGCATCGAGGAATGGAATATTTATTTTCACTTGTTTAAACACCTGAAGTATATCTTCAATTTTTGACCCTTTCTTTGAAAATGTGACAGTTCATCAATGTTTGGTGGGAAAGGCATTTTTGAAAACATAATTAGTTAGGAGCGATTCATTTTCTTTCCTAATTTGACTCGTGTCCTCACCCTTCTCATGATTTGAATTAATGTTCACATCTTTCAAATCATCTCTCGGAATCTCTATAACTTCTTCTTCTCGTGTAGTCATCCTAGTCAAGACGGAATTTACTTGTTCACTAGTACCCCCAATCTTGTATTGTCCCTTATGGTTTTGAATAGTTTAACTAGGCAACTTACCCTCGGTCAAACGGTTTAGTGTGTTAGCTATTTGTCCCACTTGGGACTCCAACTTTGCGATGGACTGTGTGTGAGAGTGTACTAACTGGATCACCGAACAAAAACTTTCAAGTGAGGCCAAGACTTTCTCCTCAAATGCATTATTACATGGAGGTGGAAGAGGCGGAGGGTTGAGCAATATATTGTTGAGACGGATGTTGCCATGATTTGGGAAAGTTAGTTTCAATTTGAGGTTTTTGGGAGGAATGTGGACCTTCATTATTTTGAGATCTCCATGCAAAATTAGGGTGACTTCTCCATGGTGCATCGTAATTATTTCCCGAAGGGTTGTGAGTATTTCGTGGGAATTATTGAATAGAGTTAATGTGTTGCTCCACGAATTCTGGAAATTGAGATGCGGATGGGCATCTAAGTGTAGAATGCAAAGGGTCGAAACATATTTGACAAATTCTGTAAGAGGGTGAGCCCGTCATTTGGTTCATCAACATAAATTGGTCAAGTTTTTTAGATAGTTCTTGAAATTCATTGAGTGACTTGACTCAAACCGCTCCTCTCGCTTAGGTTGAGGGGGAAGGCACCCTTCAGGACGTACTGACGCGACTTGATGCATTGAATTTTCACTTAATATCTCAAAAACTTTCCATGCCTCATCGAGGCTTTTGTGTAGGAAGGTACCCATACAAACAAAATTGATGGTATTACAAACTAAGGGAACAAGTCCCTCGTAGAAGATCTGCACCAATTGCCACTTGGGAATTTGATGATGTGTATAAGAGAGCAATAGTTCTTGAAATTGTTCCAAGGGTCATAGAGCGTTTCCCCATCTTGCATCATAGAGTTCATTATGGATTTTCTTACTTGATTAGTTCTTGTGATGGGATAATTTTTTTGTAAAAATGCAGTATATAATGCTTCCCATGTTCTGATAGTGTTTGGCTCAAGAGATTGGAGCCAATACATAGCTTTATCTTTTACGAAGAATGGGAAGAGGCACAATTTTAATTCATCATCAGTTAGATTTTGGATTCTCAATGTAGAGCTTATGTCTTGGAACTCACCTAAGAGATGATGAGAATATTCTTTAATACGGCCATGGAATGAAGGGAATAGCGCGATGGTAGATGACTTTATCTCAAAGTGAGACTCCAACACCTTCAGTAATTCGATACATGCTTGTGGCGTGTAGGCTATAGAATAATCTTTTAAGGGAGGCGGTTGAGGTATATTAGGATTATTTTTATTATTTCCGAAGTTGGCCATCGGAATCGGTTCTATGTTATTAACACATGTTTTCTTTAGTTGTTTAAGTGTGCTTTGTATTTTGACTTGAAAAGATGATGAGGGTTTAGGGGTTGACTCGTCGCATACCAACAACCGAGCTAGAAGCTTGAGTTGATGATCTAAGGATTCTTAAAGTACGTTCGAATTTGAGGTTAAGCGGATGTAACTTGGGTTGATTCGACCAGGTACCGAACAAACACTACGAGAACTACTCTAAACTAAGACTGACTCAAACCAATTAAGCAAAGAAATAACAGAAATAAAGAGACCAGGTGCACAACACTAATAAAATACATGCAATCATGTTAAAGCCTAGCGCCCCAGCTTTCCTAGCTAATGCACTTGCAAATCACCCCTAAACTAATGCAAATAGTGTGTCTCAGCGACCTGACTTATAGTGGTTTGAAGCCAATTTTAATGAAGCGATTCACTTAAATTTTTTCTTTTTACAATTTTCTTTTTATTTGCTTAAGCTCCTTTGATGTGCTAAGCTCTTCTACTCTGAAACGCTAGAATTTGATGACTCGAGAAACTACAAAACAAAGGGAAAAGTGAGCGACTCAAAACAAAAATGGAAAATAAGAAAAAGAAAACCTAATCTAATATTTATGAATTAACTAAACTAAGATTCTAAAACTAAAGGTAATAATTTGCAATCCCCAGAAAAGGCGCCAAAAATTGATCTCGTCAGAATCAAGATAAAAAGTATACTCTACTTTAAAAGATTTGCAGTGTGGAAGTAGATGTCGAACCCACGGAGATTGAAATACTAAAGCACTTTAATTTTAAAAACCTAAACCTAGTTAATTTAGAAAACTGAATTTTGATTTTTGATTTTAATTAAACTAAGAAACTAAGGAAATAAATCTAACTATGAAAGCAATTAAAAGCTGTTTTGATAAATAAGTGTACTGAACGTATGATTGCAAATTCACCACTAGCTTCATAATAAGGGTATCTATGAATTCAATTAGCTTATTACGTTAGATGATAATGGGGAATCATAGTTGTAACCACGATCCCTCTGTCAAGAATATAACTACGATTCAAGCATGAACATAATTCATCTTCGGTTGGCACGGATTGTCTCACACTAAACTAGGGTTGCAGCACACTCCGTCTTCTCTAGGCATGAACTATTCGACTACTTGATATTATAATTCAAGTAAGTACTATTCCATGTAAATAATCCATACAAGCACAGTAAATATAGACTATTGAGCACATCACATCCAAAATAGATCTAAGATAAGAATAGATTTTGAAAGCAACGATTTAATCAATGAATACGATTTTATTAATTAAGATCCTCAAAACATGTAATCATCATCCATACATAATAAATCTAAAAGAAAAACATAAATAACATCTTATTACTTGGCTAGGGTTTCATTGAAACCCTAGATATCGCTCTAGGCGGCTATAGAATCGAAGATTGGCAAGAGGTTGATGGAGGAAGCCATGGGAATCCTTGTTCTTCTTCTTCTTCTCCTTGCTTTCCTCTCTTTAATGGCTGAAGGTTTAGTTGTAAAAGGATGTGTAAAATATTGTGTAACCCAACTTTGAATTTGGGTAAGATATATATATAGATTTGGAGCAAGTTTTGGAAGCTTTCCTAAACCAAATCGCACTAAAACTATCGTATTTACATTTCTGGACGTCGTATGCACAAATCACCTTCGCTGGGTGCTCTAATTTGACAAAATACATGTTTTTTGTAAAAAGGAAGGTCGCTCACGCGGTTCGCTCGTGCGAGGTACTTTTCACTACTCTGCTTACTGATCGTAGAATTGCGATAGCGTTTTGCTCGGATCTTAGATTGACTCACCGTTTACGGCCACGCATTCATAACTCAATGATCTACATTTTATATCTATAGAGAAATTTCTCAAATTCAAAGTCTTCAATGTCAAAAGTACAATTTACCAAGGCTGCTACTGTCTGCAACTTTCACCGGAATCACCTTTTAAGCACATAATGTCTTCAAAAGCCACTAATCATTGAATTTTAGTGCATTTTTAAGTTAAAGCTCCAAAACCTACAAAACATAGACTACTTATTAAAAATAATTAATAATTAAATGAAGTGGGCTAAGAAAGTGTAACGTAAGGACAATAAATGGGAACTATTCATTGCTGATCAGTTTCTGATTGAGATCTAAGATTCGTATCATGATTTTGGAAGAGCTTACGAAGAGCTTTGGGAACTACTCTTAAATTCAACCCCTCTTTTTACCCTTAAACGGATGGACAATCTGAGCGAGTAATTCAAATTTTGGAGGATATGCTTCGACTTAGTGTTCTAGATTTCAGAGTCAACTAGGAAGTACGCCTACATTTAGTAGAATATGCGTATAATAATAGTTTTCAGGCTAGCATTGGCATGGCACCATATGAAGCACTTTATGAAAGGAAGTGTCGTTCTCCTATATGTTGGACCAAGGTTGGTGAAAGGAAAATTTTGGGACCAGAGATTGTTCAGCTAACTATAGAAAAGATTCAATTCATTCGTCAACGGCTTCAGACAGCACAAAGCAGGCACAAGAGTTATGCAGATACACGTAGAAGAGATCTAGAGTTTGAGAAAGGTGATCATGTATTTCTCAAAGTTTCACCTTCAAAAGGTATAGTTCATTTTGGAAGGAGGGGTAAACTCAATCCTCGTTAGATTGGACCGTTGGCGATCATAGATCGAGTTGGAGTTATAGCTTATTGTTTGACGTTACCTCTAGACCTATCTAACATCCATAACGTATTTCATGTGTCGATGCTTCATCGTTATATATCGGTTACCAGTTATGTGTTAGCCTACAAACCTTTGGAGGTACGAGAAGATCTTACATACGTGGAACACCCAGTTCAGATTCTAGATCATCATGACCAAGTTCAGAGAACTAAGGTCATTTCGTTGGTTAGAGTCCTTTGGCGAAATCATGTAGTGGAAGAAGCTACATGGGAACGAGAGAATGAAATATGCATAAAATATCCTCGTCTTTTCGACTCATGAGGTGATTTAAGTTTGGAGGACCAAACATTCTTAAGTGGGGGGAGAATGTCAAGACCCGAATTTCTATTATTAAATTTCGTAAAATTAAATCATATTTTATGCATTAACCAATCAACTTTAGACATATGTCAAAGACTCATTGGTCTTTCACCTAACTAACTAACCTATGTGTGATCCTAGCAAATGACCTAAGTAGAAAACTTTCTACCTAATACAAATGTTACAGATGGTTTTATTCACAAAAATAGGGGAAAACAAAAAACAAAAAAAAAAAAAAAAAAAAAAAACCAAAAAAAAAAACAAAATACAAAAAACAAAACATAATGCTTCAATTAACGAAGCATGTCTTTACTTCCCTCCGTTAAAAAGTTGTTTCTTTTACTCGTGTATCTTTAATTTAATGAGCTGATTGATTTATTAACATTGTTTCATTTACTAACATACGTAGAATGCATTCTTACCTCGCATTATAAATAGGAAAGCTACAAAAGCATTTTACTCAACTAATGAAGAGAGAGAGAGAGAGAGAGAGAGAGAGAGAGAGAGAGAGTGTGTGTGTGTGTGTGTGTGTGTGTTTCTCAGAAATTCTTATGTACTCCTAAACTGGGATAGTTTGGGGATAAAATAATAGAATAGTGATGGTAGTTCTAGTGGTGACCCAAATTACAGATTTCAATCTCTATCACAGTGAGTGGGTAAATTTCTTTTTCCAAATCTTTTCATGTATTTTATCATATGTACTTTTTAATTGCATTTTATAATTTGTATTAATTAGACCTTCAGAAGGCCTTATCAAAAATCAAAGTTTGAGCAAGGCCAAACAGACCCTGAATCGCCATTAATGACAAATTCAAGTTTCAAAGCTAACTTAATTTTTGGTATATATACAAATGGTATTTTTGGTATTTCAAAATTATGTTAAATCATTATAACTTATTTTTTACTATTTTCTAAAATTTGGTGAATTTTGGATATCATATGATAGTTATTTGAATTTTGAAGTTACAAAATAGCTTTAGAATAAGAGTTTTTAACTTTAAAAAAATACTTTTATAATTTTGTACAACTCAGAAAAATAAACAGAAAATACTGTTGTGACCAATTTAATATTTAAAATATTTGGAGACTAATTTTGTAGATTTTGGAGACAACAAATTTTATCGCTTATTTTGGAACCCAAATTACTATGGATAAGCTATATATTTTTATATACTATTATAACGAACTCTGAATCGACTGTAGTCAATGGCTTTAGTTCTATAATATTTTAAGGATCATTTTAGTAAGGGAAAATTTGCATTTTGGTAAAATTACAAAAATACCCCTAAAAAGCTATAATTACCATTTTGCCCCTATACCTTGGAATTAAACTAAATTACTCATTTTTATCATATGCATTACATAGGACTTGAGGATTAACTTAGCTACAAAAGAAGTATTTTAATCATCTAAGTTGACAGGGTGAGTGATTGTTTTCCTTTTTAATGATTCAACTCCTCACAGGTAATTCTTATCATATTACTTGAACAGTTTTATTTTAATTATGAAATCGTTGTTCTTACATTTGTTCTGGAACACTTCGATTTGTTCCACTGAAAGAGAGGTCATCTTGTTTGAAGTTATTGTAAGTTCCATGTTTCACTGATTCTAGTGTCAATTACCACCATTCTACGTGATAATATTTTAGTTGTACTAAGAACCTACGAGCCTCTATGTGGGATGATCCTTATTGGATCTACGGGTGGCCCCTAAATTGGCCGACCCTCCTTATTGGGTCTACGACTTCTTTGTAATCAGTTAGCTACTGCAGTATATGTATGTGTAAGTGTACGTGAATGGGTGGCTGGTAATATGACCTTTTATATATTCATTATCCATGTCATAATGATATTCAATACTCTCAATATACTGTATATTATGTTTATCTAGTTACCATTGATATACAGATTTCTCTTTATACTCATCATCCAGGATTACAATTATTCATTGAGTCTTCTACTCGCACTCTCCAAATCTTTCTAACCCCTTTCATATGATAAGGGTGATGAGGAGTAAAATACGGTGGGAGATGATATAGTTGAGGAAGATCTAATAGAAGAATAAGAAACTTGATATACAAGTTATAAAGTTAAATAACATGAGTTTTCCATGGAATTCTCAAAATCTATATTCAAAGGCTTGAGTTAGTCAATAAGGATCTTATGTAATGAGTTTGTACTTATTTGTATTATTATGGTCTTCATGACCTTTATTTGGAATAAAATTTAATTATGTTGCTTCCGCTAGTCTCTATACAAGTTATGAGGCCTTGGGGGCCAGTCATGTGCCTTAAATCTACCATTTGGACACTTGAGCTTTCTGGCCTTTAAATGATTCTAGAAAGTACTGTTCATTGAAGATCTCCAAGAATTGGGGTATTCAGTTGTCCAGGCCCCAATTTGGTACGCCACCAATATTGTGCCTCGTCTTTCATTGTAACAGCCGCAAACAAAACTTTTTGTTCTTCCGAACATGGTAGCACTCCAAAAATCCTCCCCATATCAAAAATCCATAAATTAGACCACATCAAATCGGCTTTCCCTCGAAATATCGTTGGCTTTTGCTTGTAAAATTGTGAAATGGTAACAACATCGTCCCTTGGATTCGAATTTGGTAGTACCGGTCTTTCCTCAACTACATGAGTTTCGGCCACTCGTACTAGCCCTTCGATTTCCCTTTCGACTCATTTCAGTCGGTTTGGGTTTTCACCTCCAGATATTATGCCTGGCACCCACAATAAAATACATACACACGTTACTTAAATAAACATATGGCGTGCTAATCAACATTAGAAGCATGCTAAGTACACGTGTATGAATGATCATGTAGCGTGTTGTTGTATGCACAGTACAAGTTGGATATGTCACTCATCCCAAAGTCTCTAGCCTATTTTTCTGATACTAAAAATTGTCACACCCCATCCCGCCATGCGCAGATTAGGATCGTGCCACAAAGGAATATCCAAATTGAACACCAATCATAAACATGATTTAGAGTAATACCCATCAGATGCATGATAAAACACTTGTATTTAGAAACTGGTAGATCTGGTTGACTGGTCAAAGATACGATCGATTGGATTTGCATTTATAGAGAGCACAAATTCTAAGAACACCTTCTCCAGTCGACTAACCTATGTCCGGTCGACTAAGTTTGTAGAAGGAGTGATCAAATCTAGTTAACTGGCTCCGGTCCGGTGTACTGGACAGACATTTACAAAGAGCCATAATTTTTTAAAAGTTGACCCTGTCGACTACTTTTCCAATATAGTTGACTATTTTTTAAACTGGCAAAAACTGCTATGAAATATAGGCAAACCCCGTCGACTGTACACTCGATCAAGCAACTAGTTTGCACCAGGAGAGCATTCTATAGCACACTAACACACAAGCATTCCTAGCCAACTCCAAATAGAACAAACATGAACACACTTGTTGAACATAATCACAAATATTACTAAACATACTCAAACATTCCTAAATGTAACCACATGAGTCTTGAGTTACAAAACCACAGAATTCACAAGGTTATAAGCAACTACTAGTTCTCAACTACACAAGTCATATTTTACATAAGTTCTAGATATCCTAACGGTTACAATACATTTCAAAACAAGTTATAAATGACAAACAACTCCTAGCCGTTCCACGTGTATTGAATCACCTCATCTCCAAGTTCTATTTTGAACATGCAGTAGTTGTTATATACCACAACAGAAAAGGAAAATAGTTTTCTTAATCATTACGCTAAGTGAGAAATCTAAACATGATTGAATGCATCAATGTGTTCAATGCAGCAATTTAACATATAACACATAACCATGATCACTAAACTACCAGGTTAATGATTCACTCCAACCCGAAGACCATTCCTTAAGTCCCGCGACCACTTCTATTCCTTGGACATCCGATCTTAAAGAATATTTCTTCTCCTTCCCCATACTTATTACTCCATAATGAACAATTTCCCCAAACATTCATTGATCACATATCATATAGATATAGAATCACATAAGCATGGCAACTTTTCACATAATTGATATATTTTTCTCAATATGGCAATTGTCCGCACCTAAAATATGTATTTAGTCGCATGACTGATTGTTGTTGCATGGCAAATGGGCTCCTAAAAATATTGGGAAGTGGCAACCAAAATTGGTCCCAAAAGATGTCAAAGGCTCAGACTGAATAACCAAGAGTGTGTGGGGTCGAGGTCAAACATATTCTGTCTGTGCATTTTTGGTTTATCAATGAATTCACAGTCAAGAAATGATGGTTGGCCCATGTGGCGTCCTGTGTTATCACTTAACAAAGGCCATCGGACATGGCATCAAAGCCATTGGGCATGTCATCAATACCATTGGGCACATTATCAAGACGACCTTGGTCATCCTTGCCAACATAATTGATATAAACTTGAAGCCCATATGCATGGGCCCCACTAGAAGAGCAAACATATTGCAAGCACCTTAATCCATCTAGAAAGTTCAAAATGTCATGATGCATGATACATCAATGCATATTGAATTGGGAAATAATAGTGGACCCCACAATTTGACTAATTGGTCTTGGACATGCCAATTTGGACTACATGACAGCATCAAAGGCCTTTACCCTTTGGCCATATGGGCAAGGACAGCATCAAAGGCCTTTTGCCTTTGGCCATATGGGCAAGGTTAGGCACTTCTTGGGCATAAGTCATTTGACAGAGAGGTGGGCCGAGAAGATATTTTGGGAGTTCCAATACATTTGTACATGGCCAAGTGAGAGTCCCAAAAAGCATTGGGGGTAACAAATTGATCATTCCAATCCAAGAAAGCTTCCACAAGAAGCTTCATCACTTCGCTACATATATAGATCAAACCCGAACAGCAAAAAACCCTCCAGCTCGGACCAAACACTCTAAAAAAGCATTCTTTCTTTTTCCTGTGTTCCAATAGCATTTTCTCTAGTGTTCTTACACTATTTTCATTTTGCTTTCTTAAGCTTTAGTTTCCCTTAAGTTTCCCTACTATATTGTACTTTCTTAAGTAATTTCCTTTCAAGCAATATATTTTACATTTCAAAAGCCTTGCTTTATTTCCATTGTCACCACTTTTTGACTTGTGTGCTTCAGTATTGTCAGAGAACCTATAACTAGGGTACTTTCCTATTAGTTTTTAACAATCCTTATACAATAGAAGTCAGATCATGCATCACTCGCACAAAGTATTAGGAAAAATCATGTTTGCTAACACACATACACATTCGAGCTATCTCAGCTCTAGCACGCCCGAAGCAAAATATTCTACCAAATAATTTGGCATGCCTAGTAGGACCACTGAGTGATGAGAAATGTCATACGAAGCATGGCTACAATTCTACCATGATTAAATTTGTTGACGAATTGAAGACAAAAGACAACTTCAAAATGAAATTTATCACTCTCTAACGATAAAATCATAGTTTGGGCAATATACGGAGACAAGTGACATTTGTGTCATTGGATTGCAAGAATGTAAATCAGCATAACTACGAATCACCCCGATTTAATTATGAGCTACAGTCTTCTTACCAAGAGATTGGCCATTTTGAGGCCGATAAATTGTTTTTCTACAAAGAAATTGATCTCCTCAAAAGGCTCAAGTAGGACAGACGATCCACCACCCAAAGTGCAAGGCGATGGTTTTCATTTCTCTTGATGATTTTTTAAGTAGTGAATGGGTAAAGAAACTGAATGCTTTACCAGATTTGCCTCTTGACGAGCAAAATATCGAATCGATAGTTAATTTGGTTAAGATGACCATGTTGGATTTTTGCAAAGAGGCCACACTGATCCTTGACAAGCATAACAAAATGCTTCATGAAAGAGAAAATCGGTCCAATGAGACCAATGAAGTCAATGAAAAAATTGACATCTCCACTAGTCAAAAGACTGATGTCTCTAATCAGACTAAATCCATGCCATCCAAGCCACAAGGGGGGACAAGACGACAAGAAAATAATTATAAGTACCAAGCCAAAAATTTCCAATTCGGCTAAAGAGCCCCTCACTAGTGTTGAAGTCATAAAAACACAAGGGGGCAAAATATCACAAAGACCGATTGACACAAAATCGGTAAAATATTTATTATTTGTATTTGAACATATTCCTTTGAGAAAACTAACTCTTAAAGAATTGTTAAAGTATTTTGGCATTTTGTTGCTAAAAACACTTTTTGTATTAGGCCAACTAATTATTTTGGTTCTAAAAATACTCATCCACACTAGCTTTGTGGATCTCACCAAATATTGTCTTTAATTTGGTGGCTCTTCCTCCAACAATATTATTATCAAAAGGTGCTAAGGACCCAAATCAAATACTGATTCGGTCAATGTTTAATCACAATTATAAAAATAGCTCTTCAAAATTCACTTCTTCTTTTTTTAAAGAGCTAGTGGGGCAATTGTTTATAGCCAAAATATTTATTTTGTCGCATAACCGTTTGTCTGGAGCATTTGATCAAAAGTACTTGGCAAATGGGTTCCTGAAAATATTGGGAACTGGCAACCATAATTGGTCCCAAAAGATGTTGAAGGCTCCGACTGAATAACCAAGAGTGTGTGGAGTTGAAGTCGGACACACTCTGTCTGTGTATGTTTAGTTTAGCTTCCCTTAAGTTTGCCTACTGTAATTTACTTTCTTAATTAATTTTTTCTTTGTAATTTCCTTTCAAGCAATATATTTTACATTTTCAAAAGCGTTACTTTATTTCCATTTTCACCACTTTTTGACTTGTGTGCTTTAGTATTGTCAAAGAACTTATATAACTAGGGTACTTTCCTACTAGTTTTTAACAATCCCTATGTGATAGAAATCATATCGTGCAACACACACAAAAAAGTATTAGGAAAAACTATGTTTGCTAACACACACACACACACACACACACACACACACATGCACACACACAATCGAGCAATCTCAACTCTGACACGCTTGAAGCAAAATATTCTGCCAAACAGCAATATCATGACTTCTAAGCATGAATTTACCAATTCTATCTATAATTGGAGTACTCAACACATTAAACCACAATCAATTTCAGTCAGAAAACTCACATTATCCGATTTCTTTCCCAATTAAGATAAAAGATGCTGCATTTCACCGAATTCCAACTCAATTATCACTCCTGAGTAAATCCTACACGTTTTTGAAAAATTGTGTGTCACCAATTAGAATGAGTCACTAAAATTCACAATTAAATTAGAAATGAAAGGTATAGAAATGATTAACTCACCTCTATAATTCTGATTATGACTTTGGTTCATGAATTAGAAGAATAATGATGACGACATGACGAATTAACAACGGCAGAGTATGTATTCTTTCTCTCACTATGATGCCCCACAGTAGCAAAAATAGAGAAAAAAGTTTCCTTTTTGGGTCCCTATGCCACGACTAGTGAAGTCATTAAATTGTCCATACCACACAGTTCTAAACAATGGTAAATAGAAAGAACGGAAATACAACCAAATTGATGATAATATAAACTTACTAACTATTACATCAAAGTTTAGAAGTACATATAATAAGGTCTTAGGGCAACATATGCAAAGTCACAAAACATAATAATTAAATAACTAAAATAGAATCTATAGTGTATTTTATTCTTCAACTTGTGTAAACGTAGCTGTCAGCATAGTAGTCCTCTCCAGCATATCCAACCTCGGTGATGCTACTGTAACACCCGTACCCAGAAAAAAGGGGTTAATAATTATAGTAACATGCACTAATTTATATAATTAGTGTGTAAGATGGATTAAGGGGAGGCTTTGGACTCACGCGAGGAAAAGAGTTCAGTAAATGACACAATTGGAAAAGTTCCCAGTGAGGTGGGATAGGTAATGAAGTGGGACTCAGTGAAGGGCCGGGTGATAAAATTTGCATTTTATGTGTTAAATGCATTTATATGATTAGATGAATACTTGTATAAAGATGCCTTTAAATTATATTTCTATATGTGTTAGCATTTTGTATTAGTTTGGATACCCAAATAAGGGTATAACTGAAAAGATTCATAATTAGTAGGTACGGTAGTAACTTCATAAAATATTCGGGACCCAAATGGGACTTAGAGAAACACTCGTTAAATATTTGGGAAGTTAATGGAATGTTTGGGGGACTTCTTAATATGAACTTAAAAGTTATGAGGGTGTAAACGAAAAGTGGGAAATTGAGGCAATGACACCTCAAAACATGCAAATGCATGTGTGTCAAGTAATTGAGAGAAGTCCCAAAATTTTATAGAAATTCAAGAGGAAAGAGAGAGATGACAAAAATTCCAAGACACCGACGTCTATTTCACACCGTTCTGTCACCGTCCGACGTCCAATTCACAAATTAAAGTTGTATTCAGACTTATGGAGGTGAGACGATCATTTCTATACCTTTAATTTATGTTTGAATTATCATAATTTTGGTAGCTCACTCTAATCGCTGACACGCAGTTGCCAAAATCATGTAGGATTCATTTCGAATTAGGATTTGAGCAAGATTTTGTGAAAAAAGTCTGCATTTCTAGCTTATTTGGGATAAAATCTGTAAGAGGTAAGTTTTCTAACCTAAGCATGGATTTGGTACATGTTTTGTGCTTCAATTGATAGTTAGGAAGTGATAATTCTAGAGATTGGGGTTGAATTCATGTTAAATACTAGAACTTCATGTTAATTCGGTATAAAATTATCATGTTTATGTGGCTATGTACTTATATGTTAGGTGGTCAATGAATGATTGAGAGTAATGGTTCATTGTGGGGAGTAATAATGAAGGAGAAGAGGAAAACTCCGATAAATACGAAAGTCCAAGGATTAGAAGTGACCGCGCGGCCAAGGAAATGGTCTTTCGGTCTGAGTGTACAATGAACCCATAAATTCTGAGATTACGTATGCTTACGTGCTTATATTATTGTATTATACAAGTTCACAATATCCAATGCACATTAGTTTATTCACTAAGCGTAATGCTTAAGAAAACCGTTTTCCTATTTCTGGTGTGGTATAAAACAACCACCACAGGTTCAGAGCTATTTTTTCGAAGAGGAAATGACGCGTGGTTGGGAGTGGGAGAGATTTGGGACTTGTTCATATGAACTCTCTTTAAACTTGTAAAGTGTTGTAAAATGTAGTTCCTATGATGTCAATGTCGATACTTTTCTTGTACCCATGAAACATAAGTCCTTAAAATTGTAATTTGGTAACTATAAGATTAAATTTGGAGAACGTGTGTGAATTTCCATATTTTGGTTGGTTTGGTGCAAGTTGTTGTATTGAATCAATTCGGAAAGTCTAGTTTGTGTCATTAGTATTTTGGACAAGTGCCTTTTGTGTTTATAATGTTTTTTATAGCTTTGAGTTCATGTCCAACAAGATTTCATGAGATGTAAGGTTTTGTCAAGAGTTGAATGTCAAGACTTGTTTTAATTCAAGAAAGAAGTGTTTCATGGGTTGGTTTGATCCAATTGTGGTTGTGTTTATATTCTACATGCTTGATTAATGTTTAAAATGGTTTGGGAGTGTGTTTGAAATATTTTCCCAAGGTTTCTTGAGGTTTGGTTTGGTTTAGGGTATGTAAAAACAAGATTTTTAGCAGCAGAACTGCATTCTATAGAACCTGAATTGATCTGGGTTAAAGGGCAGATCAATCTGAATGTTCTGGTGAATATTCTGTGAGAAAAACAGCGATATGGATCGATCCGACACAAATGGCGGATCGATCCGCTCACAAATGTTCCGCCGTCCACTCTTACGGAAATATGCATATCTTTTTCTAGAAAACTCGAATTCGCATGCCATTTTTTTTTTGCGTTAGAACCGGGACTCAAAGATCTATCTTTTGGTATAAACTTTTACTATCTTACCTAAATGACCATTTTGCCCTTGGGGTTATTTTGTCACAGCAAACCCTTTTGTGTTGGTTCAAATCATGTTTTTCCTTAATAATTAACATGGTTTCATGCTTATTAGTATATTTTGGGTGCATATAGCCTTGTTACATGTGTCCTAATCAACTAGGATGGGTTAGGGTATGACAATTTTTGGTATCAAAGTAATAGGCTAGAGCCTTTGGGACGAGAGATGTATACGATGCATAGTATGCACTCAACGACGTGTAGCTACATGATCATGCATACACGTTTACTTATCATACTTTTAATGTTGATTAGCATGCCATATGTTTATCTAAAGTAACGTGTGTGTGTAATAATGTGGGTGCCAGGTAATATGTCTGGAGGTGAGAATCCAAATCGAATGGACAGGGTAGAAAGGGCTATTTAAGGATTAGTGCGAGTTGCCGAGACACGTGTGACTGAGGAAAGACTGGTACAACCGAATCCAAATCCGAGGGAGGAAGTTGTTACTATCTCAAAATTTCACAAGCAAAAGCCGACAATATTTCATGGGGAAGCCGACCCGATGAGGGTAATTTTTTGGATTTCTGATATGGAGAAAATCTTTAGGGTGTGACCGTGTACGGAGGAACAGAAAGTCCTATTTGTCGCCGACATGTTGAAAGATGAGGCATAGAATTGGTGGCTTACTAAGTTGGGACCCGGTCAATCGACTACTTGGGATCAATTTCTTGAGATATTCAACGAACAATACTTTCCAGAATCATTTGGGGATCAAAAAGCTCAAGAGTTTATGGAATTAGTACAAGGAGGGAAGACAGTCCGAGAGTATTTGACACAATTTACAAGCTTGGCAAGATTTGTGTGGACACGCGGCCTTCGGGAGTCCACCCCCGTTTCGTTTTTCGGGGATTCGGAATTGATTTTCCTTTGTTTTGAAATGTATTGAAGAAATGAAAAAAAAAGGTCTGTTGAAAACAGATACAGAGTCGCCACTTGGTCTTGAAGGAACCATGAAACCTAATTTTGACTCACACAAATGGATAAAGGGCACCGGCCCTTCATAACCAAAGAACTTGGCTCGGGATTTTGGTATGATAGAGGAAGGAGCCTTTGTCGTGACTAAAACACCCTCAACTCGCCCCATCTCTCGATGGGCCTCAATCAGTATCCAAATAATCATCTCTTACTATGCTTGGTTCGACAATTAATACCATGATAGTATATTACATCACATAAGAATCTTGAAATGGAAGAACAAAAGATAAGATATCATTCATAAAATCTAAGCCAAATATCACACAATACAAAAGTGAAAGATCATACAAACAAACCTAGGAAAAATCGTCTAATCACATATCAGGTAATCAAGTTTTCCAAAAAAGGGGACATGAATTGTTCTTGAAACAAATAAATAAATAAATCGAAAAACAAGTTTAGCAAGCTAGTATGATGCATGTTTATTCTTGAAAAAGAAGATTTCTCAATCCCCAGGACGGATGAGAATTGAAGATTAGATCGGGAGAACATGAACAAGGGATCGATTTCATTCCTTATGATCTTCTTAGATTAGGAGTCACAAAAGACCCCAAATCTTGCATGGATGCAATGTATGAACCTAGTATGTCCAAGGTAGTAGTGTGTTTGTGTTCATGGATTTTCTAGAATGACCTGAGACCATATAATATGCATGAATGAATGAAGAATGTCATTGTAGGATATGTACAAATGTAGTATGAACTACTTCCTAAGAGCTGAGTTAATTTGGATTGCATGTATGCATCAAATCAAAGAGAAGAACACAAAACATGCTTGTTGTGAATAGTGGATAGAACAGTGAGTTGATTTTGTAAAAATGGAAAAGTGAGGTTAGAAATGTTTTTAATTCATGATTTTTCATGGAGATCATCCTTATTGTGTCTATAACACATATCAAAAAGCCAAATCACTTTTGAAGTTACAGACTAGAGGAATCATATAAATAAGAGAGGTTGTTCAGAAACATAGTCCATAGTGTCGACTGTAATGTAGAAAAATCTTAGAAAATGAAAACAAAATATATAGAGGCCCATATTATAATGCATATGAATGTATTGAAGTTAAAATCATCACCCATCAAACATGGCTTTGAGGTCAAGCGCTACTATCCATAAGGATTCACTCTCCTCAAACAACATGTTATCTAGAGGATGATAAACAAGTAAGTAATCAAAGAAAAATAAAAAAGAAATGAGGTGAGAAGAGATTAACATAATATGTAAACAATCAAATAAGCAATCAATAGATGATAATCAATGAGATATTGGACTTGTAGCTTGGTGTTTCACTCATATGTAGTGACATTTAGATATGGAAGTAGCTTCCTATCTCATGAATGATCAAGAGTGATGGTTGGGGCTGATTTTAATGTGAAGTATAATAGAGGTAATGGAAGAAAGCAAGATTAAAACTTACTTTCTTATAGAAAATCAGTGCGAGAAGCTCCCTTTTTCTCTTCTAAACCTATCTCTATCTCTCTTTCTCTCCACAACTTTCTTAAGCTTTGTACATTGCCCCCCCCCCCCCCCAAATGAAGAACAAAGGGAGGTTCATATAGACCAATTTGGGGTGGTTTTGGGATTTAGAAAGTGCTCCCATTGGTCCCAAACATCTCTGAACAAGAAACAACGTCGTTTTGGCTTTCAATTATTCAATTTGGACCCCCAAAATAAATTACAAAAAATGGCTTCAGCGAGGGTTGAGTGCCGTCGCAACACTGGCCATGTGCCACCGTGGAAGTGGCCCAATGCCACTGTAGCATTACTCCTTAGACGCCCAAAAAATTACGTTTAGGTCCCCAGAGGTTCCAGTATTCGCGAAAAGGCCCTATTTTTCGTCTGAAATTCACAGAAAATGCAAACAAACTCTAAATTAAGGTTGTGATATACCATTCCAAAGGTAATGGAGTCTACCTTACATAACAAATAGTTCAGAGTTAGGTCACTTTATAAAGTTTTGCTGTATTCGCGATAAAATTCGATTTGATCATCTTTTTCACCTTCAAAAATTCATAACAAATTCATTTTAAATCTAAAAATTAAGTGCGATATACCGTTGGAAAGCTATTGACCTCTAGTATCCATGAAAAAAATTTGAAAAATGATATGGCACTCCAGTTTCAAAGTCAACTTTTAGGTCAAATCAATTAAACTTGGGATCTCCAAGAAGTTCTGGGAACCTCTGGGAGGGCCCAAGAGCTGACGCTTTCATCTGATTTTCTTTAAAAACTCTTTTTATCACTTTTGTTATGATGTAACATGTTTCTAGAACTTTCGGTCAAAATCTGGGACTATTTGGGCTTTTAGGGGCAGTTTGGTCATTTTTACCACTTCTGAGTATTTTGAGAGATAGAACTAACTTCCATGAGTCCTTTTGAGTCTTTTCGATCATCGTGAACCACCAAGCTATAGGTCTCCTAAATTTGATAGCCCACAAAATGGGGTGTCTACAGTTTGCCCGTGTTTGGCATGAACTTGCAAGGCAGCGCATGTCACAAGCGAGTGCCAAAGCCTTGAAGAGACAGGTCTTTTGAAGGCTATAGATTTAGGATAAAAGTGTTGCAAAATATGTAAGGATGATGCTGAGGTCAGTGCTGATCATGCCCTGCTTGAGCTGCCTACGTATCCCAAGGGGAATCAGACCAGGACGTAGTTCGGGGCACAAAAGAACAAATCACACATGCACAACAAGATAGGCGGATGCTATGCTATGAAGATGATATACAATGCATGGATGTGCTATGAATTGTGTACAAAGTCGTGTTGTAATTCTATTATGACTACGGTGTATTTGCCAGCCTTAATGGGTTTTATGCATGCTTTTTATGGTGCTGATGATCCTAGCATGAGCTAGTGCTGTGGGGTATGCCACTTCGAGTGGGCTTGTGTTGTGCTAGTGCTTCTAACTATGATGCAGTGGCCGACCATAGTCTGAAAATACTCTGGGTTTTGGGGAAAACTTCTCAAATTACGAGAAGTGTACTTCGCGAGCAAATAGAATTGGATGAGGGTCCTTGAGGATGACAATTAAAGATAACTGATGGACATAGAAGTCTTGGATGCCAAGCGATGGATAAGGAATGTAAAGATACCCAACAGGAGAGGGATTTTACGATAACCGATAAGCGAGAAAGCTCATGATAACCGATGGGTAGGTGAGGGGCTCACAATTTTAGACAAAGGAGTGAGGAAGCTCACGATAAGTGAGAAAGCTCACGATAACCGACAGGTGAGAAAATTCATAATAAGCGAGGAGGATCACGATAACCAATGGGTATGTGAGGGGCTCACATTTTTGGATAAAGGAGTGAGGAAACTCAAGATAAGTGAAAAAGCTCACAATTTTGGACAAAGGAGTGAGGAAGCTCACGATTTGGACACAGGAGTGAGGAAGCTCATAATAAGTGAGAAAGCTCAAAATTTTGGACAAAGGAGTGAGGAAGCTTACGATAAGTGAAGAAGCTCACAATTTCGGACAAAGGAGTGAGGAAGCTCACGATAAGTGAGAAAGCTCACAATTTTGTACAAAGGAGTGAAGAAGCTCACGATAAGTGTGAAAGCTCACGATAACTAAGGAGGATCACGATAACCAATAGGCATGGAGCCTTGGGATGTGAATAGATAATGCTTGCCCTAGGAGTCGGGGTCTTTTGACTGTTAGCGGTGTTTTTTAATCGTTGGCCGATTTTTATTATGACCAATCCAAAAATTTGGTTCAGACTTCTGCTGGGGATGGTAGGGGATTCTTCGGGAACCATTCTTAACTTCAGACCTAGAAACAGGATCCATCTCAAAATCCCTCAAGGTTGATCAAATTTTGCTAACCTAGGACCAGGACCCATCTCTGAATCTCTCACGGTTGATCAAATTCTAATGACCTAGAACCAGGACCCATCTCTAAATCTCTCACGGTTGATCAAATTCTACTGACCTAGAACTAGGACCCATCTCTGAATCTCTCATGGTTGATCAAATGTGCTGACCTAGAACCGAGACCCATCTCTGAATCCCTCATGGTTGATCAAGTTCTTACAATGCCCAATCCAAAAGAGCCAGTTAGAGCCTTCGGGAGCCAATTTTCTGTCTGTATTTGTCTGCTGGGGATAGTTCTTGGAATCTTTGAGGATCTCTCTTCAAATTTTAACCTAGATCTAGGATTCTTCTCTAAACCTTTCGCGGTTTATCAAATTTTCTGACAGAGAACCAAGATCCATCTCTGAATCTCTCGCGGTTGATCAAATTCTACTGACCTAGGACCAAGACCCATCTCTAAATCTCTCACGGTCGATCAAATTTTTCAAGGCCCAATCTAAAAGAGCCGGTTAGGGTCTTTAGAAGCCGATTCTGGACTCTTTAAGAATCTGTATGTTAATTCTTGACTTAGAAGTAGGATTCTATCTCTAAATCTCTCGCGGTTGATCGAGTCTTCTAATCGAGAACCAGGATCCGTCTTTGAATCTCTCACGGTTGATCAAATTCTACTGACCTAGAACTAGGACCCATCTTTGAATCTCTCCTAGTTGATCAAATTCTGCTGACCCAGAACCAGGACCCATCTCTGAATCTCTCGCAATTGATAAATTTTTTTCAAGGCCCAATCCAAAAGAACTGGTTAGGGTCTTCGGGAGCCGATTTCTGATGAACACAACATTTTTTAAATGAGAGTGACTATAAACTAATGATGATTAACGAACTGATGATACACGAATCGAGATGACTAGTTGATAGTGAACTGCTGTGACTGTCATAGATTGGACTGACGATACAAGAATCGAGATGATGAGTCGACATTGAACTACTGTGACTGTCACAGATTGAACTAACAATGTACTAATCGAGATGATGAGTCGACAGTGAACTACTATGACTGTCATGGATTGAACTGACGATGCATGAATCGAGATGATGAGTCGACAGTGAACTACTGTGGTTGTCATGGATTGGATCAATGGATGGACTAACCTTGATCAGAAGGAATGACGATGTATGAATCGAGATGACGAGTCGATAGTGAACTACTGTGGCTATCATGGATTGGATCAAAGGTTGGACTAACCGTGATCAGAAGGAACGATGATGTATGATTCGAGATGACGAGTTGACAGTGAACTATTATGACTGTCAAGGATTGGACTGACGATGTACTAATTGAGATAATGAGTCGACAGTTAACTACTGTGACTGTCATGGATTGGACTGACGATGTACTAATCAAGATGACGAGTCGACACTGAACTACTGTAACTGTCATGGATTGAACCGACGATGTACTAATCTATAAGCCTACTGGGAATAAAACTGAATCTTCTAGGAATGAAGCGACTCAATTGAGGAGGAATGATAAGATGAACTCTACTAGGGAAGAAGGCAATACGCCCACTGATGGGAGTAAAGGTATGATTCTATTCTTAGACGATCTGTAGCGGCTAAGGATTTGACATTGATGGAGGACGATGATCAACTGCCACTCATGGACTTATGTTACATGGATGAGGAAAGATAATCAATAGCCACTCATAGACTTATGTTGCATGGATGAAGGAAGATCAACAGCCACTCATGGACTTATGTTGCATGAACGAAGAAAGATGATCAACAGCCACTCATGGACTTATGTTGCTAGGACGAAGGAAGGTGATCAATAGCTACTCATGGACTTATGTTGCTAGGATATGATGGTTAAGTTTTGGTAGCTTGTTACCCCAAGTTTGGACACTTCTCATGCTGACGCCTTGATTGGTGGAGTAATTGTGTTTGGTTCTCCTGCTTGTATTGTCCTTGGAATGATCTTAAACATTTTATGACTTGATTTGAAAAATTTGTTATTCGTCACTGTTGACTTACACATTTGAGACTACGACAGACTCAAAAACTAACAGACACTGACGCACGAGGGCGACACATTTGACACCAAATTAGAAGAAGCTCGACTTTGCCCAGATCATAGATGATACCATTTCACTCCTCATCTTAACATGGTAGCACTTTGCTGATAAATTTGATTTTTGAAAATTCCTCCCTATTAATCTAGTTGATTCTATGTTTTTCCTAGGATGTACTTTGAATTAGTGCCTTAGCTTTTAGAATAAAAGATACTCCATTTCAAAAAAAAATTCAAAACAACTTGGTGACTTGAAAGCTCTCCCTGGGTGTGAAGGGGTCCTGTTAGGCAAACGGAGGGAAACTAGTTTGCCCCTAGTTTGAGGTGTATGAAGTAGAATTCATAAGCAAACGAGGTGGGTGACCGAAGTTTGCTCCTAGTTTGGACGATGGTTTATGGAGGTTTTGGGCAAATGAGGTAGGTGACCAAAGTTTGCCCCTTGTATGAAGGGTAGATAGTAAAATTCAGGCAAACGAGGCGGGTAGCCAAAGTTTGCCCCAAGTGTAGAAGGTGATTTTCTAGCTTGATGCAAGGACAGTGACTTTAATCTCTCAAATGCTCATAACTTTTGCCTAGGAACCAGTGAGGTGACCTAGTGAGCTCTTTTCTCTCTTTTTTAATTGCTCACCTTGGATTTAGCTCTAATTTTTGCCTAAGCGTCCTTTCGAATTTTCAACCTAGCTAGTCATCCTTCTTTTCTTTATGAAAGTCTGCCTACGTACCCCCGAGCGTGGATCAGGTCCAATGTATTTCAGGCCAAAGTCTTGATAGAAAAGGGGGTTGATTATGATGGTGTTGACTGAACCGATGCAGTTGCCTACATATCCCCGAGTGGGAATCAGGTCAAGCGTAGTTTGGGCAAGGCTTGAAAGAAATGGGCTATTTTTGTAGGTGAAACGACCGAACCGATGCGGTTGCCTACGTATCCCCGAGTGGAAATCTGGTCGAGCGTAGTTTAAGGCAAGGTCTTAGAAAGGTCAAGGTATGAGGGTTTTTCGAACCAATCTTCAAAGAAGTTCAAACATCGGTCACTTGTGGTAGCCTTGAATAAGAGGATTCACTTTCGATCTCCCTTTCTTATCTTCTTTTTTTTCGTTTTCTTTTTGTTTTGAGGATTGATCCTTTTTACTTTCACCTAGCCAGTCAATTTTTATTTTACGTAGTTGATTCGTGCGAGATCTTCTGATTAGAATTCCAGAATGTGCATGTCAGTTCCCAGACTTTGTTTGTGGTCATTCCGAGCCGTTTGGAATATGATCCAGGCATGTTTTATGATGTACATTGAAGGGTACAATTCTCTCATTTGTCTCATCAAATTTTTTTTTTCTTTCTTACATTTTCTCCATCATTTTGACTGGCTAGGGTCAGATCTTGGAAATCAATACCTTTCAGCTCTAACTTTTGCCTAGGTGCCATTCAGGTTTTCAACCTAGTGAGCTTTTCATTTTATCTCTTTTTTTTCTTTTTCTTTTTCTTTTTTTTTCTTTTAAATGGAGATGAAACTCACTGAAATGTTTGGCTACCATCAAGGACCAAGTCCGCACAGATTCGTGTGGCTATCAACTGGGTTAGGCCCAAGACTTTGAAATGGTAGAAAAAAGGTGTTGGGCAAGTCCCAAGTCAACTCCAAGAATGTCTTTTTGAGATTTGAGCAAAAGCATCTTTGAAATTCTTAAAGTAAGACTAATCAATTCTCTGCTCTTCTTTGGTGTCAGCGCGAAATCGACTTCGACTTTTTAGGAAATTTTTTGTTTTTTTTTTTTTTTTTGCAAAAATTTATTAGCAAAGTAATATCCATGGTATTTTGAAAAGTGACACTTTCGGTTCAGTGATTCATGCATTTATGACTAGGCACATCAGGTTAAGCAAAATGAGAATTCATCCCATCAAAAGAGCATGATTATATATCTCGACACAGACTCACATCAACTCGATGAGAGACAGACTCGACCACAAGACTAAACTTGAAATAGATTCAAAACATAGGACAGACTCGACCTGGTCTCAAATGGAGTGTCACTGTGACTCGCTTATTCTTTTCTCTCTTTTTTTTCGAAAGAGAATCCTCATTTGCTTTACTAGCAAAAGTCCTAAACACCACTACTTCACTTGTACAGGTTCAACATTCATGGGCCTCAGCAAAGGGGATCATTTGAACAGATAAGCCATGGGCATTAGGTTCGATGAAGCTGACATTTTGGTTAACATAGAGTTGGATGGGGGATGGCTCAATGATTTTCCTACCGAGGAGGTCTTGGATATCATGTCAAAGGCATATGCGGCTGTCGATGACATGGCCTAGGCCTTGCTGGGTTTATGACAGTCTGGGCTAGCCTACGAACAAGGCAACGAATCCAGGGAGGTGAAAAAGTGTCCTTACCCGGGACTATGATAGAAGTAAAAGCCAAAATCAACAAAGGTGCAAAATACTTCTTATGGACTCCTAGTGGGGAGAGATGATCGGAATTTTAAAGAATTTATCAATGTGAACCGATGAAGGTTGTAGTATGTATACGACCTCCATACAAAGATTGAGATGAGTGGGGATGATGACATGTATACGCTAGATGTGTAGAGACAAACACATGTGAGACTGACAAGATGTGTGCGCAAACGAACTGACATAAATTGTGTATGCATATGAGACAAGCATGCGGATGCAAGCCCTAATCTACATGATGCCCCTACTTCTAACATATAGAAGTTAAGTAAGTAAGGTCTTAACCATACAGAGTGTGCTAACTTTCCTTTCCAAGATGATCACCGTTAAGGGAAGGGTGAGGAAGACAGGTTTGCTCTTTGAGGAATGACAATCTGGAAAATTTATAAGTAGAGATTTTTGGGAAATTTGGGTGAATTTTGGCAGTGTTTCTAGGAAACAAGGATTTCTAGGAAATCTAGGTGATTTAGACAAAGTTTCTGAAAGAAACAGTTATTTCTAGGTGAGTTAGACAAAGTTTTAGGGAGAAACTGAGATTTCCGTGTGAGTTGGACAGAGTTTATGGGAGAAATTGGGAAATCAAACTTTCTGGGTGAAATAGGGGTTTCTGGGTGACTAAGTCAGAGTTACTAAGGGAGGCAGGGATAGCTGGATAGTTCGGATAGTGTTTTGGGAAAAACAGGAATATTTGGGTGAGTTTCTGGGAAATGGGAATTTTTGGGAAGCATGGGTAGAGGTTCAGGAGAAACATGGATTTTTTGGAATTTTAGGTGAAACAAAGATACCTATGGAGTTCGAATAGGATTTTTGGGAGAAGCAGAAATATCTGGGTGATTCAAACAGAGTTTCTGGGATAAACAAGTATATCGGAGTTTCTGGGAGAAACTAAGATTTTTGGGTAATCTGGGGGATTTGGACAGAGTTTATGAGAGAAACAACTTTTTTTTGGGAAATCTGGGAGATTTGGATATAGGTTCTGAGAGAAACATGTATTTCTGGGAAATTTAGGTAAGTTGGACAGAGTTTCTGGGGGATACAGGGATATTCGGATGAGTTGGGTAGAGTTTATGGGAGAAACAGGTGCATACAACAAGAGTATGTGATGATGGTGATCATACTGTCTAGCAAGTTTTCGTACTCCGATGTCTTAGGACCAACAAACAAGGTTTGCGGTTTATATCTTTGTGAGCATGGAGCAGACATCCTTATCATGATGCCAAGGCAAGTCAACTCAATGTGATCACATATGAGTGATTGCCTTGGGAATCATAAGAAAGAGGTTCTGCCTCATGCCACATAAACGTCTACACCACACATGTAATCCCGTCAGGGCATACAACAGCTATCACATTGTTCTATTTGAAAAGATAAATGAACAATTTTATGAAAGGGTCTACAGGAATCTATATGCAAAGGCCGGGTTTAGTCAAAGAGAGTCCATTGACGAGAGTTCCAATATACCGTCAAAGAGACAATACGGAGGTTCTTACTCTTTTTGATATACCTTGGAAGGTACAGTATCAATGGTGACTTGTGCCCTGGCAGAGCAAGACCTGAACAATGTCAGCGCAGCGTTCAGACACAGTCGAAGGGGGAAATGAAAAAGTGCAATGCGGTGAACCAGACACTGTAAAAGATGATTTTAAGGATGCTTCTTATGAGTCAAACCTCTGCATTATTTTGTTTTGAAAATAAAAATATCCCCAGCAGAGTCACCAGATTGTGGACACGCGGCCTCCAGGAGTCCACCCCCGTTCCATTTTTCGGAGTTTCGGAATTACTTTTCCTTTATTTTGAAATTAATTGAAGAAATAAAAAGAAAGGTCTGTTGAAAACAGATACAAAGTCGCCACTTGGTCTTTAAGGAACCAAGAAACCTAATTTTTACTCACCTAAACAGATAAAGGACACCAGCCTTTCATAACCAAAGAACTTGGCTCGGGGTTTTGGTACGAGAGAGGAAGGAGCCTTTGTCGCAACAAAAACACCTCAATTCACCCGGTCTCTCAACGGGCCTTAATTAGCATCCAAATAATCATCTTTTACATCACATAAGAATCTTGAAATGGAAGGTCAAAAGATAAGATATCATTTATAAGATCTAAGCCAAATATCACACAATGCAAAAGTGAAAGTCACACAAACAAACTTAGGAAAAATCATCTAATCACATATCAGGTAATCAAGTTTTCCGTAAAAGGGGATATGAATTGTTCTTGAATCAAATAATTAAAGAAATCAAAAAACATGCTTAGCAAGCTAGTATGATGCATGTTTATTCATGAAAAAGAAGATTTCTCAATCTCCGGGACGGATGAGAAAGGAAGATTAGATCGGGAGAACATGCACGGGGGATCGATTTCATTCCTTATGATCTTCTTAGATTAGGAGTCACAAAACACCCCAAAATCTTGCATGGATGCAATGTATTAACCTAGTATGTGCAAGGTAGTAGTGTGTTTGTGTTCATGGATTTTCTATAATGACTTGAGACCATATAATATGCATGAATGAATGAAGAATGGCATTGTAGGATATGTACAAATGTAGTATGAACTACGTCCTAAGAGATGAGTTAATTTGGATTGCATGTATGCATCAAATCAAAGAGAAGAACTCAAAACATACTTGCTGTAAATACTGGACAGAACAGTGAGTTGATTTTGTAAAAATGGAAACGTGTGGTTAGAAATGTTTTTAATTCATGATTTTTCTTGGGGATCATTCTTATTATGCCTAGAATACATATCAAAAATCCAAATCACTTTTGAAGTTATAGATTGAGGGAAATCATATAAACAAGAGAGGTTGTTCAAAAACAGAGTCCGTAATGTCGACTAAAATGTAAACAAATCTTAGAAAATGAAAAGGAAACATCTAGAGGCCCATATTATATAGAAAGTTCCCTAAGACACTAAAGTTCAAGGGAAAAATTATTTGGGATAGCTTCTTTTTGAAAAGTGTTCTTAAAGACAAGTTGAAAGTCAACCAAGCTATTGTGACAGCAAAAATAGAATGTTCGGAAGGAATGTTTGAGATGGAACCCTTCCAAGTGTTTTCAAGCCAAGCCAAAAATCAAGGTTGTTCTATAATGAGTTAGGAAGACTTTCTAAGTGGTCTTGTAATCACCCTTTGAGTATTGAGTTCTAGTGCTATCTTTGAACTCAGATCATTCACCGTTTTGAAGATTTTTGGTAAAACAAGGCTTGTATCTTGGAATCCAAATGTTGGGATTTTAGAGGGGTTCTGAAATAGGAGTTTTAAAAGCACATTTTCAGCAGAAAAAGGGGATTAAGAACACTTAAGAAATCAACATCAAACTCATCATCAAGAACTCCTAATATTGTTTGCACAAGCATAGTTTTGTTTGAGAATATGACTTCAATAATACATATGAATGTATTGAAGTTAGAATCATCATCCATCAAACATGTCTTTCAGGTCAAGAGCTACTATCCTTAAGGATTCACTCTCCTCAAACAACATGTTATCTAGATGATAATAAATAAGTAAATAATCAAAGAAAAATAAAAAAGAAATGAGGTGAGAAGAGATTAACATAATATGTAAACAATTAAATAAGCAATCAATAGATGATAACCATTGAGATATTGGACTTGTAGCTTGGTGTTTCACTCATATGTGGTGACATTTGGACATAGAAGTAGCTACCTATCTCATGAATGCTCAAGAATGATGGTTGGGGAGGATTTGAATGTGAAGTATAATAGAGGTGTAAGTAAGCAAGATTAAAACTTACGTTCTTATAGAAAATCAGTGGGAGAAGCTCCCTTTCTGTCTTCTAAACCTATCTCTATCTCTCTTTCTCTCCACAACTTTTTCAAGCTTTGCACTTGCCCCCCCAAAATGAAGAGTAAAGGGGGGTTTATATAGGCCAATTTGGGGTGGTTTTGGGATTTAGAAAGTGCTCCCGTTGGTCCCAAATATCTGTGAACAAGAAACTACGTCGTTTTGGCTTTCGATTATTAAATTTGAACAGCCAAAATAAATTACAAAAATTACTTCAGCGGGGGTTGAGTGCCACTGTGGCACTGGCCATGTGCCATCATGGAAGTGGCCCAATGCCGCCGCTGCACTGCTCCTCAGACACCCAAAAAAATACATTTAGGCCCCCAAAGGTTCCGATATTCGCAAAAAGGCCCTATTCCGTCCAAAATTCACAGAAAATGCATACAAACTCCAAACTGAGGTTGTGATATACCGTTGGAAAGGTAATGGAGTCTACTTTACATAAAAAAAAATAGTTCAGAGTCAGGTCACTTTAAAAAGTTTTGCGGTATTCGCGATAAAATCAGATTTGATCGTCTTTTTCACCTTCAAAATTTGATAACAAATTCGTTTTAAATCTACAAATTAAGTGCGATATACCATTGGAAAGCTATTGACCTCTAGTATCCATAAAAAATATTTAAAAAATGATACGGCGCTCCAGTTTCAAAGTCAATTTTTAGGTCAAATCGGCCAAACCTTGGATCTACAAGAAGTTCTAGGAACCTCTGGGAGCTCCCAGGAGCTAACATTTTCATCTAATTTTCTTTAAAAACTCATTTATCACTTTTCTTATAATGTAGCATGTTTCTAGAACTTTCGGACTAAATCTGAGAGTGTTTGGGTTTTTAGAGGCATTGTGGACAAGTAGAATCGGTCGTCAACTCTTTCGTTTGTTTGAAATTGATTTGGAATAAAAAAGAGGCCTGTTGAAAATAGATATAGATTCGCCAGTTGATCTTTAGGGAACCAAGAAACCCAATTTGACTCACTCAAATGGATAAAGGGCACCGGCCCTTCATAACCAAAGAACTTGGCTTGGAGTTTTGGTACGAGAGAGGAATGAGCCTTTGTCATGACTAAAACACCCCCAACTCGCCCCGTCTTTTGACGGGCCTCAATTAACATCCAAATAATCATCTTATACTATGTTTGGTTCTACAAATAATACTTATGCTAATATATTACATCACATAAGAATCTTGAAATGGAAGATCAAAAATAAAATATCATTCATAAGATCTAAGCCAAGTATCACACAATGCAAAGTGAAAGATCACACAAACAAACCTAGGAAAAATCATTTAATCACATATCAAGTAATAAAGTTTTCCTAATCTAAAGGGGACATGAATTGTTCTTTAAACAAATTAATCAAGGAAATTAAAAAATATGCTTAGAAAGCTAATATGATGCATGTTAATCTTTGAGAAAAGAAGATCTCTCATTCCCCAGGACGGATGAGAAAGGAAGTTTTGATCGAGAGGGAGCATGAACGTGTGACCAAGTTTATTCCTTATAATCTTCTTAGATTAGGAGTCACAAAAACCCCAAATCTTGCATGGATGCAATGCATGGTCTTATAATGTGCAAAGGTTGTAGAGTGTTTATGTACATGAATTTTCTAAAGTGACTTAGAAGTCTAAAATAAGAATGAATGCATGGAGGAAATCATCATGGGATATGTACAAATATGGTATGGACCACTTCCTAAGCTATGAACGAATTTGAAGTACATATAAGCATCAAATCAAAGAATGAAAGAAAAAGTATACTTGCTGTGAATAGTGTACAGAATAGTGAGTTGACATTGTAGAAATTGAAAAGTGGGGTAAGAAATATTTTCAATGCATGATTTTTTATGGTTATCATTCTTATTGTGTCTAGAACACATATCAAAAAGTCAAACTTAAATAACTATTACAGATTGAGAGAAATCATATAAACAATAGAGGTCACTCAGAAACAGAATCTGTACTATCAACTGAAATGTCAAAATATCATAAAAAATGAAAACAAAATATCTAGAGGCCCATATTATACAGAAAGTTCCCCAAGACACTGAAGTTGAAGGAAAAAATGAGTTGGGACCACTTCGTTTGAAAGCATTTCTGGAAAACAAGTTGAAATTCAATCATGCTGCAGTGACAATAAAAATAGAATGTTTGGAAGGAATGTTTGGGCCAAAATAGGGCCCTTCCAAGTCAAACCAAAAATCATGGGTGTTCTCTAACAAGTTAGGAAGACTTTCTAAGTGGTTGGTAATCTCCCTTTAAGTATTGAGTTCTAGAGAAATCTTTGAGCTCAGATTATTCACTATTTTGATGATTTTTGAGAAGAAAAGGGTTTTATTTCTTGAAGTCAAAAGAGGGGTTTTAAAATAGAGGTTTTGAGAGTATATTTTTAGCACTTAAATGAGGATTATAACCACATACAATATCAATATTAGACTTGTATCAAGAACCTCCAAGATTGTTGGAGGGTATTGTTTTTATTTTTGAAGATAACTTCAAGAATACATAGGGATATATTGAAGTTAGGATCATCATCTATCAAACATATTTTTTCGGTCAAGATCCACTATCCATAAGGATTCACTCACCTCAAATACTATGTCATCACTTAGATGATGATGGACTAGTAAGTCATCAAAGAAAAATAAAAAAGAAATGGGGTAAGGAGAGATGAACAAACATAAACAAAGCCAGTAAGAAGCAATCAATAGTTGATGATCATTGAGATATTGGACTTGTAGCTTTGTGTTTCACTCATATATAATGACTTGGGACATGGAAGTTGATTCCTATCTCACGAATGCTCACAAAAATGGTGGTTGGATGTATTGAATGTGAAGTAAATGGAAGTAATGAAGTAGAAAACAAAGTTTAGAACTCACTTTTTAGTTGAAAATCAAAGAAGGAAGCTTCTTTTCTCTCTATTCTAACCTTATCTCTATAACTTTCTCTCTAAAACTTTTTTAAGCTTTCATTTCCCACCCCCTAAATAAGAAGTCAAGGGGGGTTTATATAGGCCAATTTGGGGTGGTTTTGGGATTTAAAGAGTGCTCCCATTGGCTCCAAATGTCTGTGAACAAGGAACTACAATGTTTTGGTTTTCAAGTAATCAAAATGGACCCCCAAAATAAATTACAAAAATGGACAGTTCTGGGAGAGAGTGTTGCGGTGGCACTGGGCCTGTGTCGCGGTGGTAGTGGACCAGTGCCGCGGTGGCACTACTCCTCTAATGTCCAAATAATACTGTTTAAGCCCCCAGAGTTTCTAGTATTCGCGAAAAGGTCCTATTTCGTTCGAAATTCACAGAAAATGCATATAAACTCCAAACTGAGGTTGTGATATACCGTTTGAAAGGTAATTGAGTCTAATTTACATAAAAATTAGTTTGGAGATAGGTCACTCTGAAAATTTTTGTGGTATTCGCATTAAAAGCCGATTTAATCGCCTTTTTCACCTTCGGAAATTCATAATAAATTCATTTTAAATCCAGGAATTATGTGTGATATACCATTGGAAAGCTATTGATGTCTAGTAACCATGAAAAATGTTTGAAAAACGATACGGTTTTAAAGTCAACTCTTGGTCAAATTGGTCAAAGCAGGGACCTCCAAGAAGTTCTGGGAACCTTTGGGAGCCCCTAAGGGCTGACGTTTTCATTTGATTTTCTTTTAAAACTCGTTTTAGTACTTTCCACATGATCTAGAATGATCTCAAACTTTTTGGCAAATTTGGATGATTTTGGTCAAACTTGGTCAAACCTTGGTCAAACCAGTCAACGGGGACTTTCCGGGAACTTCCAAGACTTTCGAGGGTCTCTGGGAGCTGACAATTTCATCCAATTTTGCTTCAAAAATACATTTTACCATTTTTCTTATGACGTAGCATGCTTCCAGAACTTTCGGTCTGAATTCGAGAGTTTTTGGGCTTTTAGGGGTATTTTGGTCATTCTGAGCATCTTGAGAGATAGAACTAACTTCCAGGAGTCCTTTTTCGAGTCTTTTTTTATCATCGTGAACCATCAGGCTATGGGTCTCCTAAATCTGATAGCCGACAAAATGGGGTGTCTACAATTTGCCCCTCTTTGGCATAAACTTGCAAGGCAGCGCATGTCACAAGTGAATGCCAAAGCTTTGAAGAGACAGGTCTTTTTGGAGGCTATAGATTTTGGATTAAAGCATTACAAAGGATGCAATGATGAAAACATGATGTTAAGGTTTATGCTGGTCGTGCTCTGCATGAGCTGCCTACGTATCCTAAGGAGAATCAGACCAGGACGTAGTTCGGGGGGGACAAAGGGACAAAGAGTTCATGCAAATGTACCATTTAGAACAGGCGGATGCTATGATATGACATGTCATGCATGAACGTGATATGAGTTGTGTCATAAATCCTATCATGTCTAGTGTTCTGATCCTAGTATAAGTAGGTGCTATGAGTTGTGCCACTCCGAGTGGGTTGGTGTTGTGCTAAAGTTTATCTGACTCTTATGCAGTGGTCGATTCTGATAAAGATATCGAAGTGTTTGAAGACTCTAGGCCTCGGGGAAAACTTCTTGTGCTTCGGGTAGTGCGTTTGCAGGTAAAATCAGAATGTGAGGTCCTTAAGGATGACAACTAAAGGTAACTGATGGACACGGAAGTCCTAGGCACCAAGTGATGGTTCAAGATAACCGACAGGGGAAGGTTTTTGCGATAACTGACAGGTGAGAAAGCTCACAATAGTTGGTAAGTGAGGAAGCTCAAGGCGACTAACAGATGAGGAAGCTCACAAAAGACAGGTGATGGCAGTAACCGACAGATACGGAGTTTTGGACACCATAGAGTAGTCTTGTTGTAACTAGGCGATGCTTATCCTGGGAGCCAGGATCTTAGACCGTTGATGATATTCTGATCAGCTACTGATCCTTGTCCAATCCAAAAAGCCGATTCTGGTTTCTGAGCGCCATTGTTCCCTGTTCTCTTCTGTTGGGGATAATAAGGGACTTTCTAAGATTTTCCTTTAATTGTCGATCGAGAGCCAGGATCCATCTCTGAATCTCTCATGTTTGATCGAATCTCTCTAACCAAGAACCAGGATCCATCTCTGAATCTCTCACAGTTGATTAAATCTTGCAACGCTCAATCCTAAAGAGCTGGGTATGGCCTTTGGGAGCTATTTTCGTCTGTAGGATTCTATGAGAATCTCTCCTAACTATTTTCCTTCGTATTTTGATCGAGAACCAGGATCTATTAGTGAAACTCTCATGGTTGATCAAATTTTGCGACGGTTGATCCAAAAAGACTGATCTGGACTCTCGAGAGCCATCTTCTTCCAATCTTTGCTAGCTGGGGGTAGCCTTGACAAGTTTTAGATTGCTAGGGGTAGAACCTTGTAAAACTTGACTAAAATGGGCTACTGGGGCTAATCAGGGCCAGAAACGGGCTAAAAAAGGCCCAAAACGGGCAAAATGGGCTGAAACAGAGCGAAATGAAGCGAAACAGAGCAAAATGGAGCAAAGCAGTGCCGCGGTGGCACTGGGCCAATGCTGTAACTACAGTTGGCCAATACTTCGACAGCAGTGGGTGGACGGACTCCATGTTTGTATATCTTGGGTTTTTGAGCTCTAAATGCTCATTTTTGGTCATTTTGGGGTGTTTTTAGAGCTAAAATCCGTCAGAACACAGCTTGTGCATGCTCAGGTGAGTAATCTTTTTCCATGATTTGAATTTTTTGATTGGTGTTTTACTTTTCTCTAATTTCAAAGAAGAAAATTCGACTTTAACTTCCATTTTCTTTGTAGATTCATGGCTTTAAGCTCGAGGAGGCTCTCTAAGAAGGCCAAAGAACGGGTAAGGGTTGAGAGCCAACCCCCGAAGTTGATTTTGCGTAACCCTCAATGTCACCTTTTGGCAGCGGCTCTAGCAAGCCAGTTATGTAAAACTTTTGATAGTTCAGGACTATTTGTGTGCATTGTGCTAGTTTTGTGAATTGTAGTGTGCGCCTAGAGGTCGTTGGAAGTTCATTTTGTGTTCATTTATTTATTTTGGAAAGTTGGACTTCATGTCATAAATAGTGATTTTATGCTTATTTTTGTTGTTTTTAATGTGTGTAGGTACTGGAGGTGGTCTTGAAGGGCCACAGTAGTCTTGCCTATGCTTTCCTGTGGTATACTCAACTTTTCCCTAATGTTAATAAAATGATAGACGATGCCAGGTTTGGCGACTTTTTCTACTGGTTTTGAAAAGTACCAATGACCTGGTACACTTTTATGCACTTACGGAGAGATGGTGGGACACGATAAACACTTTTCATCTGCCGTTCGGTGAAATGATGTCACGACCCATCCCACTACGCGTGGAAATAGGACACGTGGTACGCCACCAAGGCTCATCCAGACATCACATACCAATACGCAGCGGAAAGAACTGTAAAACAACCCTGGGTATATAAAACTTAGGAAACATTATCCTCTAAGTTTGTAAAAATCCATTGAAATCAGAGTTTTAAAAGAAATTTGTTCAATTTAAATCGTTCACAAGAATTCAATTCAAAATACAAAGGTTCAGTAGACTGCCCAGTCGACTGTACTAGGGTCCAGTCGACTGTGCCTGGCAGAAACTAAAACCCTAAATCCTCAACAGAGGTCCAGTCGACTGCCCAGTCGACTGGGTTAAGCAGAACCCAAAATGCAACTTACTCAAAAGGGGTCCAGTCAACTGATATAGGGACCCAGTCGACTGCTTTTCCATTTTTAGAAGCAGTAGCCAAAATCTACAGTGTCTCAGTCGACTGATGCAGGATCCAGTCGACTGCTTCTCTTACTATTCACTTTCAGAGTCTCAATCACACGGGGTCCAGTCGACTGATCCTGGGTCCAGTCGACTGCTCCCCTGCTTGGCAGCCTGTAATGAAATATACTAACACATGCTTCTCAATATCCACAAACCATCACAACCAACTCCAATTACAACATTTAAAACATCACTACAGACGTTCAATTACAAGATTACAATACTGCGAAACTAATCCATGTTTATATTACATCATATTACAATATCCAAATCCTTACTCAAGTTTAGGATTTAAAACAAAACAGATACAAGTGTGATTTCCCCGGCGTTCATCGGCCTCACTCATCACGCTTCTTCTTGTCTTTCTTCTTACCTGCAATGGAGTACATCTCCACTACTCAGCTATATGCTGAGTGCACAAGTCTAACATATGCAATATATGACAAAACATGCTTTAATCTCATAAATCATATCAATAGTCTCTAGGGAGGAAAATACGCATTCATCCGGTAGCGGCAAGTCCAAGCCTTAAACCGCGATGTCAATGGCAAGTCCAAGCCTACAACCATTACATCCCACAAGTGCCATGGCAAGTCCAAGCCTACAACCATGCACAGTAGCCGTCGCTACTAAAATTCTCAGACATCGAGAAGCTTACTCCGGCATGAATTTGTATAAGACTCCCCTTTGACCCACATAGACAACTCAACGTGCTCGCGTAAATTTAGACATGCATTTCACAAATTAGCGCGTGCAAAATTAACGGGCCTACAATTAACACATGGATTTCACTCGGATCTCAATTTCGTCGTCGAAATATAAAACATGTATTCCTCTATATTTCATAAGTTAGGACTTCATACCTCGTGCGATTTCCCCCAAACTTTGAAGGATCGACTAGGAGGCTAAATAATCGTCGGATTTCGAATTTGAGAAAATTCCTACAAGTTTATACCTGTTTTTCCCAAAAGTCTAGAATTAAGATTTTTACAAAAATTGGCCAAACACGGCCTTAGTAGGATCAAAACGTAGATCTTACCTCCACGAGTTCGAATATGAAATCTGGAGAAAAACTGACAGACGAACGGTCGTCGATCGGCGTCGCAAAGCCCGTTGGCTCAATCTCCTTTCTCTCTCCTCTCTCTAGATATTTGTGAGTGTTTGGATGAGAATGAAATCTCATCCTCACCTATATATAGACAAACGTTCTGGAATTTACGTTTACCTCCCCGCAAGTTTCTCAAAACTTCTAATTAACCCATGAAACTTCGCACACGTCCATTTTATAACTTTACGAGTAGAAACTATAAATTTCAAAAGTTTTTGACTAGGTTTCGTTTGGGTCCGAAAATAACGTCCGAAAACTCAAATCTGTGGAATCTCTACACAACCTACCTTTTTAATTAACGTATCACTCACATTCTCATCACAGTTCTCAAAATGATATACTAAAATATCCAAAATACCAGAATTATACTACACAGGTATAATTACTATTCACAAAATACCATATAAGTCAAGTAACATTTAAATCATGTAAATGCCATTTACTCATGCTCATGCCATATGAACTACCATGTTTCCGTGTCTTCACTGACACCTTACCGTTGACTCACAGTCAACCCCATCACCATTATCAACTAACATTGATAAGTTCCCAACTTACAAAAATGCATGATAAAATTATGAATTCCTGGGACGGGTGTGACAACTCTCCCCTCTAAAAAGGAAGTTTGTCCCCAAACTTTACCTCATACGTCGAACAGGTACGGATACTCATTCCGCATGTCGTCCTCACTTTCCCATGTAGCCTCTTCCACCGTATGACTACGCCATAGCACTTTCACCATTGGAATAGTCTTGGTTCTCAAAACTTGTTCTTTGCGATCTAGAATCTCGACCGGTTGTTCCACATAAGTCAAGTCTCCCTGAATCTGCAGCGGTCCGGGTACAATGATCTTACTTGTATCAGTCATACAACGTCTTAACATTGATACGTGAAATACATTATGCACAAAGGATAACTCAGCTGATAAAGCCAAACGGTAAGCCACCGGCCCTACTCTTTCTAGTATCTCAAATGGTCCTATGAATCTCGGGTTAAGTTTTCCTCGCTTCCCAAATCGGACAATGCCTTTTGAAGGCGATACTCGCAAGTATACGAAATCTCCCACTTCAAAATTCATCGGTCGTCATTTAGAGTCCGCATAGCTCTTATATCGACTCTGAGCTACTTTAAGACGTTCCTGAATCAATTTCACCTTTTCGGTAGTCACCTGTATTAACTCAGGTCCTAACAACTTCCTTTCTCCAACCTCGGTCCAACAAACCGGTGAACGACATTTACGCCCATACAATGCCTCATATGGTGCCATACCAATACTTGACTGAAATCCGTTGTTATACGCAAATTCAATCAACGGTAAGTGTTTCTCCCAATCACTACCAAAGTCTAAAACACACAGTCGAAGCATATCCTCTAACGTCTGAATTATGCGCTATGACTGTCCATCGGTCTGAGGATGAAATGCAGTACTAAAACTCAACTTCGTACCCATAGCTGTCTGTAGACTTCCCCAAAACCTCGATGTAAAACTACTATCGCGATCTGATATAATCACTGCTGGAACTCCATGTAGTCTTACAATCTCTTTCACATACAATTCTGCTAACTTAGACGGTTTAGTCGTCTTGATCGGTAGAAAATGTGCTGACTTGGTTAGTCGGTCAACTATAACCCAAATCTTATCATTCTTATTGAATGATCGTGGAAATCCCGAAACAAAGTCCATCGTAATCTCATCCCATTTCCATTCTAACACAGGTAAAGGTTGTAATAACCCCGCAGGTACTTGTCTCTCTACTTTAACCTGTTGACATGCCGAACATTCAGATACAAATTTAGCGACTTCACGCTTCATACCCTTTCACTAGAAGTTTTCTCTCAAGTTTCTGTACATATTATTACTTCCCGGGTGCACTGAATATCTAGTACTGTGTGCTTCCTTTAAAAGTCATTCTTTCAAATCTTTCACATTCGGTACGCATAATTGGTTCCCAAGCATCAATGCCCCTTGTTGTAAGATAATTCCCGGTCGTTTTCCCAAAGGTATCTCATCTCTCATTTTGCACAAATAGACATCGTTAAATTGTTCTTTCTGAATCTCATCAATAATATCTGGGTGTGCCATGATTGCCATCATTAAGCCACCACTAACCCCTGGTATCACATCCAAGTCTAAACGTTCCATTTCTTTTACCAATTCTTTTTGTTGTGTTAGCTCGTCGGCTAAATTCCTTTGTGTCTTCCGGCTTAATACATCGGCTACTACATTTGCCTTTCTCGGATGGTACTCAATCGAAAGATCGTAATCCTTCATCAATTCCAACCATCTTCGCTGTCTCATATTCAAGTCTCGTTGGGTGAAAATATATTCAAACTCTTGTGGTCCGTGAATATCTCACACTTTTCTCCGTACAAGTAATGTCTCCAAATCTTCAAAGCATGAATTACTGCAGCTAATTCCAGATCATGAGTCGGATGATTAATCTCATGTGTCTTCAACTGTCTAGAAGCATAAGCAATCACTTTACCCCCTTGCATCAACACGCATCCCAACCCTCTGTGTAAAGCATCACAATAGATTACAAATCCTTCGGTTCCAGATGGTATTGTCAATATCGGTGCCTTCGTCAAACGTGACTTCAACTCTTGGAAACTGTCTTCACATTCCTGACTCCATTCAAAACTAACACCCTTTCTCATTAATTTTGTCATTGGCAATGAAATCTTCGAGAAATGTTCAATAAAACGGCGGTAGTATCCCGCTAATCCCAAGAAACTTCGAATTTCGGATACGGAAGTCGGTCTTTGCCAATTTGATACAGCTTCTACTTTGTGAGGATCAACTGATACTCCATTCTTGTCAATCACGTGACCAAGAAAAGTAATGCTAGGTAACCAAAATTCACATTTCTTGAATTTCCCAAATAACTGCTTTTCCCGCAGTCTCTGTGATTCGTGGTGAAAAGTGCATATTTCTAGTGTATTACGTAGTATTTTATGCATACTTTATCCCCAAAGTCCCTACATTTAGGTTCATTCTAATAACAATGTTCTTTTTATTGTGTTAATGCTAAACTATATGTTTTTGCATGGTTTTATAGGTATTAGGATGTAAATCAATGAAGTGGAGCTAAAGAAAGTGATTCTGGTGGATAGAACAACAGAAGCAGCTGAGAAAATGCCAATTTTGACAATGATGACTTCAGATTTGGAAGATTTTCCCAGAGACAAGAAATGTAGATCTTTGAGTTACGGTCGCGTGGCCGCAAACGGGAGGTCAATCCGAGGTCCGAGTAAAAAGTTATGGCCATTCTCCCATCGGGGTGCAGTGCTGTCAAAATCTGAGAGTTCAAGCGATTGAAGAGAGTTCAATCGATCGAACCTTCGATCGATCGAACTGAGCTCGATCGATCGAACCTTTTATTCACCCAAAAGTTGCGTAAACTCTGTGGGAACCCTATATATACGTCGTTTTGACGCCAGACGAAGGGAGGACGCTCCAGAACGCACAGAACAGCAGTTTAGGGTAGTTTTAGGGTTAGATTAGGAGTAGGTTAGGTTAGATTCATATTCTTCTTCATCTTTTTCATTAATATACTGAAGATTACTCAAGATTGATGTTGATTACAAGTTCTATTCAGGTTTATTCCAGGTTTTTATGTTCCTTTATCTCTATTTGATTGTTTATTAGTTTATATGTTATGATTACATTAGTTTACTATTCCTGCACTAGTTTGATCATGTTTCCGTAGTTTAGACGTTGGAGATATGTGATGAAATATTGATTCTTAGCCTCTGCCATGTATGATATAGAAACCTTGGGCTCGATCGATCGAAGACAGTTCGATCGATCGAACCAGGGACAGTCAAGCGATCGAACACCTTTCGATCGATCGAAGGATGATGCAGTTCGATCGATCGAGAGCGCTTCGATCGATCGAACATGTTAAATCTTGAGATGATTCTTTTAAGTATTCCATGACTTTCTGTTTTAGAAATCTGTCATCAAATTGTCCCAATAAGCTCAGTTTGTCACAACAGTTTTTAGAACTTAAAGCCTTAAGGCCTTTTCTTCAATGACTTTTGAAAACCACTTTGAATGCTAACACCATTTAGAGTGCAAGTAATAACCATTGTTTTAAACCGTCTTCCAAGTATTTTAAATCAACTGTGATGATGTAGTCCCGGTCATGAAAGGGCTATTGATTCTTTATCTTTAGAAAGATACGGAATACTGAAGAGGGATGTACTCCATAGAGCGTTAATGAATGTGCATGGTAGATGGTTAGGATTAATGTGGATTCATGTGTTTCCAACACTTTTAGTTTGTTAATTTAATTAGTTATGTTTCTATATGTTTAGTTTAATATTTAGTTTAATTTAATTAATTAGGATTCGTTAGAACCTTCACTCCTACATTCATCTTCTCTTTTTCTTTAGGTTATAACTTAGTATCTTTTCTTCCTATTCCTTCCCTGTGGGATCGACCTGGACTTCCAGTACTATATTACTTGCACGATCACCTACACTTGGGTGTTGCACAAGAGCGCACAACTTTTTAGTCGTGTCAAGTTTTTGGCGCCGTTGCCGGGGAAGGCAACTAGGTTAGGATTTTACTAAGTTTTTCCATTTTTCTTCTTTTACTTAAAAAAAAAAAAAAAAAATCATTGGACTTTTTCTCTCACAAGGAAAAAAAATAAAATTTTCTTTTGTTTAAATATTTTGGGTAAACATGTCTTATCCATATTACCCTCCATACAACACAAATACCACGAATGGGTACACATTAGGTAATGAGAACTATACCCCGAGTTGGCAAGCACCCACATATGATGCACATTATCAACCTGAGTGCTACCAATCACCACAATGGGAAAACCATAGTGTTAGTCCCCCATGTTATCAAACGTACCAAGAATCTCCACCTGGAGAGTTCTATCAATCGCAATGGGGATATAACCAAAATGATAGTGTAGGATATAGTAGTAGTTCCCACGATTACCAAATGCACCAAGACTTTCCTTCTGGGGAGTCTTGCACACAAACACAATGGGAAGGGGACTATTACCAACAACAATGGGGTGAAACTTCATATAGTCATAATGAGGAGAATAACCAAGTTGAGGATAATGGTATGTTAGAATTGCTGCTTAGTGAAATGAAAAGGCTAGAGAGTGCAATTGATAACTTAGAAGCTAGATATCAACAAGCATTTGATAGCCAACCTTTAGAAGACTATACCAGTCCTTCAATGCTACAACTTGAATTTCAAGACACTAACAATGGAAGGGAATTAGAGGACAATGATGGGTTCATACCGAGTGATGTTAACAACTCATTTGAGAAAGTGATAACCCAACAAGAACTCCAAAACCAAACCATTGAGCATGAAGTTGTAGAACCATCTTCTCCTCAACATACAACCCCAGACATCAACTCCTTCGCTGCCTTGATAAAGTTGCACAATCTCTTTATCCAGAGTACTTCAATAGATGACACATATAGTGAGGAGAGTTGCGAGGATGAGAATGAGGTTTTAAAAGATGACGAGAGTTTAGGTGATTGCACGCAATTAGGAAAGGATGAGTCCCATGTTGACTCTACCCCTACCTTTGATAGTGACCCTAGGGAGGACGTTATTGAAAAATCTAAATCCTGTTTAGATTCATGCGATATTCATGAACCCTCACCTCTTTCGAACGAAGAGGTGGTGTCACCAAGTTGCCCATCACCTATCCTTGCTATCAATCAAAGTTCTCGTCCTGAGCTTGAATGTTATGTGTACCCCATTCGTGAACAAACAGAATGTGTTGTGGAAGAGGATGGTAAGGATACTAGTACATGTTCTTCACAAAATTTTAACTTTCAAAATTCTTTGAGAGAAGACTTGGAAAATATTGGGCCCACTTTAGATGATCTTAAAATTCAACAAGAAGCTAGTAATCTGCTAGACTGCTTGACCTTCTTGAGTGATTATGACATTGAGGCCCAAATAGATAGCTTTATCCAAGTCCAGTCCAAAACCATGTGCATAGAACAGAAATTCAATTCCTATGATTATATCTCCATAGATTCTGTTCTAGGACAAGCGGAGGGTGGTGAAGCTTCATTAGAACATCACTTCGACCCTGCCCCTTTTATTGAACCATGGCCTCCACCTGTTTTTAGTATTAAAATAGAGGCTGTTATAGGAAATACCAACACCAAAGCTCGTTTCTTGCATATAATTCCTAAAAAGTGTGGTATTCCTCTTATAACTGTCCCCAATAACTTTGGAAGCCATTGGTTTTGCATCATCTCCTCTGACCTTGAGCCTGACATTAGTTGGGGGGAGTTGCATTTTTATGAGGATCTCAAAAGTCTTGTCATTGTTAAATTATTTCACTGGGAAGATTCTCAAAAATTTCGGTTGTTACTTTATGATAAGTATCTTGATTAACCGAATTTATTAACTGAGTTGTTATATTATGTTCTCTATTTTTTCTTGTTGCTACGAATGATTTTGCAGGTAACTTGAAAAAAATTGGATATTAATGCCTCGAGGTAACATCCTTCCTTCTCTCGCTTTACTTTACATGTCCATGTGCTTAGTTTAGAACATTGGGGACAATGTTTAGTTTTAGTTGGGGGGAGTGAGCCATTGCATGCCTCATATCTTTTTGTTGTGCTTTAGTGTCATATACCTGCTTAGCAACATGTAACTCAGTAAATTAAAATTGTTAAAAATTTTAAAATTTTTTATTTTATTTTTAAATATAATAAAATGGTTCTTGTATTTCTCTCATAGTTAATGTAGTTAGTTATGATGCATTAGTGTTATTTTCTGTATGTTATTAGTATGTGATACACTATGATAGTTTGTTTACTATCTTAGTTATAGTATGTTCTATGCTTTTTAATCTTCAAACAACTTTGAGCACGTTGTGACAACCTTGTACATAGCTAAAATGGATTAGTAAGCATAGTTTAAGTGTCTTGAAAGACTGTAGTGGAGACTAATAACCCAAGTGAGCTTTTGTACCATTCTTTGTTTTTGAGGGTTTTATAAAATTACTCTTACTTTTTGAAAAGCGTATTAATTCGTTGAAAGTCTCATTTTTCTTCTTCATTTTGACTGATCACTAGAAGAGAACGTTCAGGATTTACCAAATTTTAGAGCTCTTGAATTTACTGAAATGAATTATCCTATTAACTTAGAAGATGATTTAGGCCATCTTTTGACCATATATAGATAATATAGCCTTGGCCTACCTCCATGATATTCCTTTACTTCACCTCTTGAGCTTATCATATTTTCCTTGTCCTCACAATCCTACAGTCTATACCTAACTCCAAATTAGGAGTTCAAGCATCAGTTCTTTATTTAGGTGTGATCGGGATGTGTTGCATTGACAAGAAGTTTGGTTGTGTGAATAAGGAAAAGTTGGCAGAAAAAAAAAATGGAAAAAAGAAAGAAAAAGAAAAAGAAAGGCATAAAAAAAAAAAAAAAAAAAAGAAAAAAAAATGCCAATGGTTGTTACAAAAGAAAAAAAAAAGGAATGAAAAGAAGAGTGTGAAAAAAAAATAAATAAAAGAAGAAGAAGAAGAAGAGAGATTGGAGATGTGGGAAGTTTGAAAAGTTTTAGTAGACATTCCAATCACATCCTTTGACCCAATTGAATATCACGAGCCTTTTTCTTCTTAATCTAACACCTCTTTTTCAAAGTCCTGATGATTTTAAGTAAATTGGATTTGAAGTTAAGGTAATGAGAGAGTTATCCACGGTATCTCGCTCTTCTAGTGAAAAGTATCATTTCATGAGACTTTGTGCACTAAAATGTCCGTTTTTCTACTTAGATATGAGAAGCATTAGATTCCATTTACAATTACTCTTTATAGCTTCCATATCATGAGTGATAATTATTACACCTAATTCGGAGTGATTTCATCTTAAGAGTGTAATCCCGGTGAGAGTTGAGTCAAAATGAACGTCTTGATAGTATCTTAGGTTATGCAAGCTTTGAAATTGAAGTTTTGTATTTTGGTTGTCCATTCACACACACACTTGAAGATTAATAGGTATGGAACATTCTAATGACTTTGATAGTAGATTAACTATAGTGTGTGTATTGCATTGCTATGGCTTACTAGAGAGTTTCATGAGATTGTTGAGCTTAACTATATTGCTAAATGAGAGGAAAAATTTCTTGACAACATTTAAATGAGAACCATTACTATAAACATGAATTTTGTGGGTAGATTCACTGCAAACCCTCACGAGACAACACTCGTCCACTAGGGGGAACCTAGGGGTTTAAAGGCTTGTTGCATATGCTAAATGCAATCGCGATTCCTGCGAAAGTGATTTAGGATTTTTACTTTCTTTTGTTTTTAATTTTTAGAGTTAAATAAACACTGTTGTAGTTCGCTTCATTGCTAGGGACTAGCAACGAGCTAGTTGGGGGGTGTGATTCGTGGTGAAAAGTGCATATTTCTAGTGTATTACGTAGTATTTTATGCATACTTTATCCCCAAAGTCCCTACATTTAGGTTCATTCTAATAACAATGTTCTTTTTATTGTGTTAATGCTAAACTATATGTTTTTGCATGGTTTTATAGGTATTAGGATGTAAATCAATGAAGTGGAGCTAAAGAAAGTGATTCTGGTGGATAGAACAACAGAAGCAGCTGAGAAAATGCCAATTTTGACAATGATGACTTCAGATTTGGAAGATTTTCCCAGAGACAAGAAATGTAGATCTTTGAGTTACGGTCGCGTGGCCGCAAACGGGAGGTCAATCCGAAGTCCGAGTAAAAAGTTATGGCCATTCTCCCATCGGGGTGCAGTGCTGTCAAAATCTGAGAGTTCAAGCGATTGAAGAGAGTTCAATCGATCGAACCTTCGATCGATCGAACTGAGCTCGATCGATCGAACCTTTTATTCACCCAAAAGTTGCGTAAACTCTGTGGGAACCCTATATATACGTCGTTTTGACGCCAGACGAAGGGAGGACGCTCCAGAACGCACAGAACAGCAGTTTAGGGTAGTTTTAGGGTTAGATTAGGAGTAGGTTAGGTTAGATTCATATTCTTCTTCATCTTTTTCATTAATATACTGAAGATTACTCAAGATTGATGTTGATTACAAGTTCTATTCAGGTTTATTCCAGGTTTTTATGTTCCTTTATCTCTATTTGATTGTTTATTAGTTTATATGTTATGATTACATTAGTTTACTATTCCTGCACTAGTTTGATCATGTTTCCGTAGTTTAGACGTTGGAGATATGTGATGAAATATTGATTCTTAGCCTCTGCCATGTATGATATAGAAACCTTGGGCTCGATCGATCGAAGACAGTTCGATCGATCGAACCTGGGACAGTCAAGCGATCGAACACCTTTCGATCGATCGAAGGATGATGCAGTTCGATCGATCGAGAGCGCTTCGATCGATCGAACATGTTAAATCTTGAGATGATTCTTTTAAGTATTCCATGACTTTCTGTTTTAGAAATCTGTCATCAAATTGTCCCAATAAGCTCAGTTTGTCACAACAGTTTTTAGAACTTAAAGCCTTAAGGCCTTTTCTTCAATGACTTTTGAAAACCACTTTGAATGCTAACACCATTTAGAGTGCAAGTAATAACCATTGTTTTAAACCGTCTTCCAAGTATTTTAAATCAACTGTGATGATGTAGTCCCGGTCATGAAAGGGCTATTGATTCTTTATCTTTAGAAAGATACGGAATACTGAAGAGGGATGTACTCCATAGAGCGTTAATGAATGTGCATGGTAGATGGTTAGGATTAATGTGGATTCATGTGTTTCCAACACTTTTAGTTTGTTAATTTAATTAGTTATGTTTCTATATGTTTAGTTTAATATTTAGTTTAATTTAATTAATTAGGATTCGTTAGAACCTTCACTCCTACATTCATCTTCTCTTTTTCTTTAGGTTATAACTTAGTATCTTTTCTTCCTATTCCTTCCCTGTGGGATCGACCTGGACTTCCAGTACTATATTACTTGCACGATCACCTACACTTGGGTGTTGCACAAGAGCGCACAACTTTTTAGTCGTGTCACTCTGAAGTATCAATCTCAAATGATTCTCGTGTGTTATCTCACTTGGCGAATAAACAAGGATATCGTCGATGAACACTATCACAAAATCATCCAAATAGTCCTTAAAGACTCGGTTCATAAGATCCGTGAACGCAGCTGGTGCATTAGTAACCCCAAATGGCATAACTAAGAACTCATAGTGTCCATAACGCGTTCTGAAAGCTGTTTTCTCAACATCTTCGGCCTTCACTGTCAACTGATGATAACCCGATCTTAGGTCTATCTTGGAGAATACTTGTGCCCCACAAAGTTGATCAAATAAGTCATCAATTCTGGGTAGTGGATACTTGTTCTTGATTGTCAACTTGTTCAGTTCCCGATAATCCACACACATTCTCATTGAACCATCTTTCTTCTTTACAAACAACACTGGAGCTCCCCACGGCGAAATACTTGGTCGAATGAAACCCTTGTCAAGTAACTCTTGTAGTTGAAGTTTTAGTTCCTTCAATTCTACTGGTGCCATCCTATACGGTGCCTTTGATACGGGTCTTGAGTCTAGCATTACCTCAATGGTGAATTCAATTTCCCTCTCAATCAGGACGTCTGGTAAGTCATCGGGGAATACATCCGGGTACCCTCGCACTACTGGAATATCCTCTACTATTGATTCAGTCACTGAGACATCAGTCACTGAACATAGAAATCCCTGACATCCCGCTTTCAATAACTTTCCCGCTCGGATAGCTGACATCAAGTACGGCGGCGGTGTAACCCCACTCCCTTGGAAACAAAAGTTCCCATGTACCGGTGATCGAAAATTAACTTCTTTTCGTTCACAATCTATCGTAGCTTGGTTAAGGGCTAACCAATCCATTCCCAGTATCACATCAAAATGATTCACCCCAATCGGTATAAGGTCTACAGTCATCAACTTCTCGCCTAGTTTGATTTCACAGTTCTTATATATAGTAGACGTCACTATCGATTTACTAAGTGGCACAGAAATAGACAATTCATATCCTAACGGTGCCGATCTAACAGTCAAATGTTCAACAAAGGCATGCGATACAAATGAATGCGTAGATCCCGAGTCGACAAGTATGTGTGCTAAGTGTGAACATACAAGCACCATACCTGAGACCACTGTCTCAGAAGCAGTCATATCTCCTGGGTTCATCTGATATGCCCTTCCTTGACGTTGCTCCAACCTTTATCCCCCGTCATTAATCTGCTTAGGCTTCGAACCACTAGAAGCCATAGAACTAACTCCTTGCTGAGAATACTTCCTCGGGCAATCCTTGGCTTGGTGTCCAAATACTCCACAATCATAGCACTTGCCTCTCATCTCGGGTGTGGAATTAGCACTACCCCCTCCTTGATTTCTGTTCTGGGGTTTGGTCATGAAACACCGGCCTGAGTGTGGTCGGTTGCAAAGCGAACACAATGGTATGCTACTTGGCGTTCTCCTGAAATCACTGGAACTAGAACCAGAGCCTCTTTGAAATGGCCTCTTGAAAGATCCGCCTTGGTTCCTATCTCCACTCTCATTGCTTCGTTTTCCGTGCTGATTCTGCCTCGACCTTTCCATCCCACTCTCGGCCACTAGCGCCGTTTGTTGTACTGCTGCCACAGTCGAATGCTCGTAGGTTTCCACCCTTAAACGAATATTTTCCCTTAAACCTTCTTCGAATTTCCTTGCTCTATCTTCCTCCTCTGGTACTGAACCCTTGCCAAACCTCAACAACGCATTGTACTTGGAAGTATATTCGATTACAGTCATATCTCCCTGCTTCAAGTTATCAAATTCTCACTTCTTTGAATTGTAGGCGACTCGCGGAAAGAACCGGCGATTGAATTCCACCTTGAACCCTTCCCAAGTAATCGGTGCCCCTTGATCTAGTACATTTACCCACCAGTTCTGGGCTTCACCCTTCAGTACATCACTTGCATTTTCCATCTTCTCCCTATTGGTCATCGGGATAGATCGGAAGATTCGTTCCATGTCCATTATCCAATGTTCTGTGAGCGTTGGATCGGGTGTCCCATGAAATTCCATTGGTTTCTTTTGAGTAAACTGTTCAGATATTGATCTCATACCCCTACTTTCGGGTGCATTTACTACAGTTATTGGTTCCACTTCGATGTGAGGTGTGGGAGGCAGTCGCTCCGCTATATTCCGTATCATTTCCCCCATATTCCCTATCATCTCTTCCATTTCATTCATTCGTCGGGTATAGGGTGATAACTCTCCGTCATCCATGATTACAATCCTGTAGTTCTCAATGCATAAACACTATGCATGTACAACAATAACAATATCATGTCTGTAAAACAACATACATATGCATCAAACATCTCTAATATGTATGGATGCAATTTAGAACATGTGATAAATCACTCAACACTCCTCTCGTCGTCGAACGTTCCCAAAGTTTTGTTACCTATTACTCTGATACCACTAAATGTCACAACCCATCCCACTACGCGTGGAAATAGGACACGTGGCACGCCACCAAGGCTCATCCAGGCATCACATACCAATACGCAGCGGAAAGAACTTTAAAACAACCCTGAGTATATAAAACTTAGGAAACATTACCCTCTGAGTTTGTAAAAATCCACTGAAATCAGAGTTATAAAAGAAATTTGTTCAATTTAAAGCGTTCACAAGAATTCTATTCAAAATACAAAGGTTCAGTCGACTGCCCAGTCGACTGTACTAGGGTCCATTCGACTGTGCCTGGCAGAAACTAAAACCCTAAATCCTCAACAGAGGTCCAGTCGACTGCCCAGTCGACTGGGTTAAGCAGAACCCAAAATGCAACTTACTCAAAAGGGGTCCAGTCAACTGATATAGGGACCCAGTCGACTGCTTTTCCATTTTTAGAAGCAGTAGCCAAAATCTACAGTGTCTCAGTCGACTGATGCAGGATCCAGTCGACTGCTTCTCTTACTATTCACTTTCAGAGTCTCAATCACACGGGGTCCAGTCGACTGATCCTGGGTCCAGTCGACTGCTCCCCTGCTTGGCAGCCTGTAATGAAATATACTAACACATGCTTCTCAATATCCACAAACCATCACAACCAACTCCAATTACAACATTTAAAACATCACTACAGACGTTCAATTACAAGATTACAATACTGCGAAACTAATCCATGTTTATATTACATCATATTACAATATCCAAATCCTTACTCAAGTTTAGGATTTAAAACAAAACAGATACAAGTGTGATTTCCCCGGCGTTCATCGGCCTCACTCATCACGCTTCTTCTTGTCTTTCTTCTTACCTGCAATGGAGTACATCTCCACTACTCAGCTATATGCTGAGTGCACAAGTCTAACATATGCAATATATGACAAAACATGCTTTAATCTCATAAATCATATCAATAGTCTCTAGGGAGGAAAATACGCATTCATCCGGTAGCGGCAAGTCCAAGCCTTAAACCGCGATGTCAATGGCAAGTCCAAGCCTACAACCATTACATCCCACAAGTGCCATGGCAAGTCCAAGCCTACAACCATGCACAGTAGCCGTCGCTACTAAAATTCTCAGACATCGAGAAGCTTACTCCGGCATGAATTTGTATAAGACTCCCCTTTGACCCACATAGACAACTCAACGTGCTCGCGTAAATTTAGACATGCATTTCACAAATTAGCGCGTGCATAATTAACGGGCCTATAATTAACACATGGATTTCACCCGGATCTCAATTTCGTCGTCGAAATATAAAACATGTATTCCTCTATATTTCATAAGTTAGGACTTCATACCTCGTGCGATTTCCCCCAAACTTTGAAGAATCGACTAGGAGGCTAAATAATCGTCGGATTTCGAATTTGAGAAAATTCCTACAAGTTTATACCTGTTTTTCCCAAAAGTCTAGAATTAAGATTTTTACAAAAATTGGCCAAACACGGCCTAAGTAGGATCAAAACGTAGATCTTACCTCCACGAGTTCGAATATGAAATCTGGAGAAAAACTGACAGATGAACGATCGTCGATCGGCGTCGCAAAGCCCGTTGGCTCAATCTCCTTTCTCTCTCCTCTCTCTAGATATTTGTGAGTGTTTGGATGAGAATGAAATCTCATCCTCACCTATATATAGACAAACGTTCTGGAATTTACGTTTACCTCCCCGCAAGTTTCTCAAAACTTCTAATTAACCCATGAAACTTCGCACACGTCCATTTTATAACTTTACGAGTAAAACTATAAATTTCAAAAGTTTTCGACTAGGTTTCGTTTTGGTCCGAAAATAATGTCCGAAAACTCAAATCCGTGGAATCTCTACACAACCTACCTTTTTAATTAACGTATCACTCACGTTCTCACCACAGTTCTCAAAACGATATACTAAAATATCCAAAATACCAGAATTATACTACACACGTATAATTACTATTCACAAAATACCATATAAGTCAAATAACATTTAAATCATATAAATGCCATTTACTCATGCTCATGCCATATGAACTACCATGTTTCCGTGTCTTCACTGACACCTTACCGTTGACTCACAGTCAACCCCATCACCATTATCAACTAACATTGATAAGTTCCCAACTTACAAAAATGCATGATAAAATTATGAATTCCTGGGACGGGTGTGACAAATGACGATGATGCCCTTTGACTTTTCTATGATTATCGGTTTGAGAGTTGCCAGAAAGCGCCTAATCCTGCATTATCTTTATGAGATTGAACTTGAAGCCGTTGAGATGCTGATTGGGGCTATTCTTCTGAATCTGGAAGGGCATCGGTTCCATTGTGGCTGGCTTTATCGGGCTTATGGCAGGGGAGGACACACTCTCAATGACCGACAACTGTTATGGTCCTTCATTTTGTTTGCTCTCGGCTTCTTAATTTTTGCGTCACGAAATGACCGGGTGAGCCTGAGGCTTCTCACCTGCTTGGCAACTATTGACGAGATTCCTTCCTACGACTGGGGCAGTGCTGCCCTAGCCCACCTTTATAACCACATGGGTGAGGCTTCTCATGGCGGCATTAAATCCACTAGAAGGTTCTGGCGATCTTGGGAGCTATGTTCTGCGACTTTTTCCCTTTTTCTTTTTGGCCCTTTCCTGTTTCTGTTTTCTAACTTTCACTTTTTCTGTGCAGCTCTGGAGCTTCGAGTATCTGAAGATGTTGGCTCCTACTCCTGTCAATGAATCAGGTGAGGATAAGGATGGCATGGCTCCTGTGCCTCTGTTCCCTTGGGGCTTGAGATGGAGGAGGGATGTTATTGGGGTAAAAAGTGGGGCCCATCAGATTGTCCCCCTGAGAAATTTATTATCCGAGCTGACGGTCGCCAGTGTTGATTGGACACTTTAGGAGCATGTTTCCTATGCTGCCCTAGAGGAGATACAGGCGGTCAGGCTTCTTGCTTCTTGCCGACTTCTGATGGAGAGTACCAAATGTAGGTAGTGGTATCTTGGCGAGCGGGTATCTCGGCAGGTAAATGGCAGTCTGAGGTACCGCGTTCCTTATACTCCTCTCGACGCTTGGGACCATTTCCATTATAAGACTGGCTATAAGACCTATCGTGGCTGATTCCTGATGCCCAACTTCCCACTTCTGGATGTGAGTTTCTTTTACGTTTTTGTCTCTATTCGTCACTTATGTTTTTGAACTCATATTTTCCTAACTTGTCTTATGCCTATAGCTTCACGAGATGTATAGGAGACAGGCCCCCTATCTTTTGATCCTATCCCTCCTTGGGATTAGACCGTCATTATTTTGGGTGCCGATGGCTCTCCGCAGGTCATGGAGGTGCCACGAGTCACGTGCGAGTACCCTACCTAGCCAGCAGGCGTCCTCAACGTCCCTTGGAATTATGTTGAGGAGGGTCACATCTTAGCAGCTAGCTTACGGTCCTTGGTTCTCACGTGAGACCATCGGGTACGTCTCTAAATTTTATGCTCCTTAAGGTTATGAGGCTCTAACCCAATATTTTACCCTTGATAGATGGACGGTATACGGTAGTTCACCACCAGTCAAATGGCGTCCTTGGTAAGTTTCTGACTCAACTCTGTTTTTTGTACTTTTGTTGTTTCCTGACTGATTGACTTTATTCTATGTGTGCAGTGTTGCAGAGGTGATGCTAGCTCGTCGAGGACCAGGCCAATGTGTAGGGGTGGCAGGAGGAGGCCATCGCCGACGTACACTCCGGGTGGCCCGACAGTGGACGAAGATGAGGAGGACTGAGGCCTTCTAAGCGGGGATTTTTGTTTTGTCTCCATTTCATGTTTTTGATTGGGTAGTACTAGTGAATGATGGACAATGTGTAGGATGATGTGCAGGATGATTTATCACCTTTGACAGAGTATTATGATGTTTTGTCTTTTAGGCCAGATATCTTCCGGTTTGAAGGCGCGATTGTGTGCTTGTTTCAGATATCTTCAATTTCAACGGCCTGGAGATATGTCCCCTGTTTGAGGAGTTCTGTGCTATCCTCGACTTTGATCCGGACTCCGACCTGATTCTTCCTTTTGCTAATAACCCTAGTCATACGCGAGGCTTGGCTGAATACCAGAACTATTCCACTACTATCTCTCGCCGACTAATTCATGATGTGGTCTGCGACATTGCCTCCATCATTGCCCTGTATGCTAGTCCTGGAAATCCCAGCATATATGATGCTACCCGTGGGGCCGCTCTGATATTGTGCATAACTTTGCACTTCCTGTTCTCGAGTACTTCCAGTGACTTGGTACATGTGTGCCTTGGGCTGAAATTGAGTAAGAACCCCATAGCCATGGTTCTAGTCGAAACCCTAAATGGTTTGGATAATGCTTTCGACCAAGGAACTCTTCTTCTTTCTGGGGCGCCTTTGGTGTTACAAGCTTGGTTATATGAGCCTTCAGCTATGGACAGGTAGTGTGTTTCTAGTTTACTTTCGCAGGGCCGTGCTTTATCCCTACTATACTTTTGCCGATTGGGTTAGCCTGATGGGTGCTGTTTCTGAGGCAGACATTCGCTGGGGTTGTGGGGCGTTGGGGCCTTCACTCTGTGACCACAAGCCTTTGGGATCACCCGAGAGTGTGGTTGATGGGTCTGAGAGAGACTTCTTTTTTTCATCCTTGCCGATTGGCCAAGCAGTACGGGCGAGTTCAGGAGGTCCCCCGGGGATTTAGTGAGAGGGTGTTTGCTTCCAAAGTTAGGGCTGTCATTATTGCTGCTTTTATCTGTGGCTGGGCCTGCCGAGTAAAAGCTTATTTCTAAAGACCTTTGATGAAGAAATAAAAGACACAAAATAAAACTAGACTTGACTGATTCTGCTTCTTCCTCCAAGTGTCTGCTTTCTGAAAGTAAAACTTTTTAGGTTTTCATTTATTCCTACTTATGTAATATTTGAAGTTTGTTTATTGGTGAACCTTGGTTACTTTTGAGAGCCTTATTTGATGCATTTGGCTTTTTGAAAACATTTGTAGTATGATTTTTGTCACATGCTTGCTTTTGGTACTTGCTTGGGCATGCTGGGGCGATTAGAGACAAACGAGGTGGGTAGCCGAAGTTTGCCCCTAGTTTGGGGCATGGGTTGTGGTAAGGTAAACGAGGTAGGTGACCGAAGTTTGCCCCTAGTTTAGAAGAGATTTAGGCAAACGGGGTGGGTGGCCGAAGTTTGCCCCTAGTGTGAAGTGTGGTTTTTGGGTTATGGTAGGGACCGCAACTTTATTCTCTCATATGCTCATAATTTTTTCCTAGGCACCGATGGAGTGACCTAGTGAGCTATTTTCTCTCTTTAGTTATTTCTCACTTTGGATTAGCTCTAATTTTTGCCTAGGCGTCCTTTCGGATTTTCGACCTAGCGAGCCATCCTTCTTTTCTTTTGAAAATCTGCCTACGTACCACCAAGTGGGGATCAGGTCCAACGTAGTTCGGGCCATGGTCGGGAAGAAGTGGGTTGATTTTTAGGTAGATGGGACTACCTAACCGATGCAGTTGCCTACGTATCCCTGAGCGGGAATCAGGTCAAGTGTAGTTCAGGGCAAGGTTTGAAAGAAATTGGTAAAAAGGTCAAGCATAGTACTTTTTAGGCGATCCATGTGTAGACACCCCATTTTGTCAGCTATCAGATTTAGGAGACCAATAGCTTGGTTGTTCAAAATGATCGAAAAGACTCAAAAAGGTCTCCTAGAAGTTAGTTCTATCTCTCAAAATGCTCAGAATGACCAAAATACCCCTGAAAGCCCGAACGCTCCCGGATTCGGACTAAATGTTCTGAAAATGCGCTACGTCGTAAGAAAAATAATAAAATGAGTTCTAAAGCAAGACCGGATGAAATCGTCGGCTCTTAGAGACCCCCGGAAGTCCCGAAAGTTCCCTGAAAGTCCCCGTTGATCGGTTTGACCAAGGTTTGACCGAAATCGTCCAAATTCACCGAAAAGTTCCAAAATCATTCTAGATCATGTGAAAGTATTAAAATGAGTTTTAAAAGAAAATCGAATGAAAACATCAGCTCCTAGGTGCTCCCAGAGGTTTCCAGAACTTCTCGGAAATCCCAAGTTTGACCAATTTGACCAAAAGTTGACTTTAAAACCGGAGCACCATATCATTTTTCAAATATTTTTCATAGATACTAGAGGTAAATAGCTTTCCAATGTATGTCGCACATAATTTTTGGATTTAAAACGAATTTATTATGAATTTTTGAAGGCGAAAATGGCGATCAAATCAGCCTTTATTGCGAATACCGCAAAACTTTTCAAAGTGGCCTATCTCCGAACTATTTTTTATGTAAAGTAGACTCCATTACCTTTCCAATAGTATATCACAACCTCAATTTGGAGTTTGTATGCATTTTCTGTGAATTTCGGATGAAATAGGGCCTTTTTGCGAATACCGGAACCTCTGGGGGCCTAAAACGGATTATCTGGACGAATGAGGAGCAGTGTCGCCGCAGCACTAGCCCACTGCCACCGCGGCACAGGCTCTGTGCTGACGCGGTACTCTCCCCCAGAAAGGTCCATTTTTGTAATTTCTTTTGGGGGTTCATTTTGATTAATTAGAAACCAAAACGACGTAGTTCTATGTTCATAGATGTTTGGGACCAATGGGAGTACTTCTAAAACCCCAAAACCACCCCAAATTGGCCTATATAAACCCCCCTTGACTTCTCATTTTGGGGGTGTCAAATGCAAGCTTTGAAAAGTTTTAGAGAGAAAGTTGTAGAGATAAGATTAGAGTAGAGAGAAAAGAAGCTTCCTTCTTTGATTTCCAAACAAGAGAGTGAGTTCTCAACTTTGTTTTTACTTCATTACTTCCATTTACTTCATATTCAATACACCCTACCACGATTTTAGTGAGCATTTAAGAGAGAAAAAGCTATTTCCATGTCCAATGTCACCACATATGAGTGAAACACCAAGCTACAAGTCCAATACATCATTGAATATCATATATTGATTGTTTATATACTTGTTTGCTTACTTTGTTGTTCATCTACTCTTACCTCATTTCTTTTTTTGTTTTCTTTATTTACTTACTAGTCTATCATCATCTAGATGATGACATGAAGTTTGAGGTGAGTAAATCCTTATGGATAGTAGCTCTTGACCTCAAAAACATATTTGATAGATGATGATTTCAACTCCATTACATTCCTATGTATTCATGAAGTTGTCTTTAAAATGGAAATAATACTTTCCAATAATCTTGGAGGTTCTTCATGTGAGTCAAATGTTGAAATTTTAAGTGGTTCTAATCTTCATTAAGTATTGAAAATATGTTTTCAAAACCCCCATTTCAAAACCCACCCCCTCTTAAACCCCTCATTTTGATTTCAGGAAATAAACCTTGTTTTCTCAAAACCTTCAAAACAGTGAGTTCTTTAACTTCAAAGAATTATTTTGAGTTCAATACTCAATATATGAATGCAAGACCACTTGGAAAGTCTTTATAACTCATTATAGAACACCCATAATTTTTGGCTTGACTTGGAAGCACTTGAATGGGGTCCATTTTTGTCCAATCATTCCTTCCAAACATTCTGCATCTGCTGTCACAGCAGCTAGGTTGACTTTCAACTTGCTTTACAGAAACCTTTTCCAAAAAGAGTGGTCCCAACTTATTTTTCCCTTGAACTTCAATGTCTTAGGGAACTTTCTGTATCATATGGGCCTCTAGATGTTTTGTTGTCATTTTCTAAGATTTTCTAACATTTCAGTCGACAGTACAGACTCTGTTTCTGAATAACCTCTATTGTTTATATGATTTCTCTCAATCTGTGATAGTTATTAAAGATTGGCTTTTTAGGTTATGTTCTAGACAAAATAAGGAAGATGTCCATAAAAAATCATGCATTGAAAACATTTCTAACCCCTCTTTTCAATTTCCAAAAGATCATGTTACTGTTCTGTCCACTATTCACAGCAAGCATACTTTTATTTCCATCCTTTGATTTGGTGCTTACATGCACTCCAAATTTGTTCATGTCTTAGGAAGTGGTCCATACCATATTTGTGCATATTCTATGATGATTTCCGTCATGCATTTATGCATATTTTAGACTTCTAAGCCACTTTAGAATGTCCATGTACACAAACACACTACAACCTTTGCACATTATAGGATAATACATTGCATCCATGCAAGATTTGGGGCTTTTATGACTCCTAATCTAGGAAGATTATAAGGAATGAGTTGGATCATACGTCCATGCTTCCCCTGTCGATCTAATCATCCTTTCTCATCCGTCCCGGGGATTGAGAGATCTTCTTTTTTCAAAGATTAACATGCATCATTCTAGCTTGCTAAGCATCCTTGTTTTCTTTGATTTATTTATTTCAAAAACAATTCATGTTCCCTTAGATTAGGAAAACTTGATTACTTGATATATAATTAGACAATTTTCCTAGGTTTATTCGTGTGATCTTTCACTTTTGCATTGCATGATATTTGGCTAAGATCTTATGAACGATATCTCATCTTTTGATCTTCCATTTCAAAATTCTTGTGTGATGTAATATACTATCATAGTATTAATTGTCAAACCATACATAGTATAAGATGATTATTTGGATGCTAATTGAGGCCCGTCGAAAGACGGGGCGAGTTGAGGGTGTTTTAGTCGCAACAAAGGTTCCTTACCTTGGAAGCTTTCAAAACTCAGGCATGGGAAGACATAGTTCGAGTATTCGTTGATCACTATTCCTACAACCAAGAACTTTATGTCACTATCAAAGATTTGGAAACAACTCAGCTGAACAATAATGAATCATTCGTCGCGTTTCTGAGCAGATAGAGGAATAAAGTAGCCCAAATGACCCACCGGCCGATTGAAAAGGAACAGGTAAGGATGCTAATCCGGAATCTACAACCGCTCTACTATGAGAAATTATTTTACCAGTCCATCTCCACCTTTGAGGAATTGTTTGAAGTTGGGACTCGAATCGAAGACACTATAAGGGAAGGAAAGATCAAAAAAGAAGAGCCTCCAAGTCAGTCAAAAAGGCACAACTGCTCCTGCAACCCTCCAAATGTCAATGCCCTTAACAGTCAACCTATGGCTTACCCTCCTAGGCAGTACCAACCTCCCAACCAAGCTAACTCCTCCAATCGCCCTTTCCTGAGGAAGCCTCCTCGCAACTTCGCCAAATTAGAAATCCCCCTCTCCTTAGCCTTAGATCGTCTCCTTAAAAAGGGCCACCTCCAACTACTCCAGCCTCGAAATACCCCGCTCCCGTCGAACTGCGATATGTCCAAAAGATGCACCTACCACCAAGCCCCTGGCCATAACACCGATGATTGCATGCGCCTTTACCATTATATCCAAGACCTCATTGACCAGAATATCATTGAGCCACCTCTAAAGCAGCACCATATCACTCAAAATCATCTACCAAACCACCAAAATATCAGCCTTATTGAGTCCAACCATATATCCTTCAACCCTGCTACCTATGTCACCCCCTTAGGTCCACCTTTACCCCTCATTGACATCCCAAAATCTGTGGGAGTTCATCTGATTGAAGGAGGGGATGATGAGTGGCAGCAACAGCTGGCTGATGAACAAGATCTATTCTTTTTAGAAGAACACGATCTAGGGGTAGTGGACCTTAAATGGTATGATCCCGATAATGAAAGCGATGTTTCTATCTGGAATGAGCCGGAGAAACCATTTGTGGGAACAGATTGTGATTGGTTCAAAGAAGAAAGGACTGTAGAAGGGCCTACTCCTGCCGAGATTGATCATCTGACTAGGTCAGGCTGTCATTATCAGCCTCCATAGCCTACCACTTGAGCAATCGAAAAAAGTCCGGTCAAAGACAAGGGAAAGGGAAAAATGGTTGAGATCATCAATGAAGATAATGAATTGATAAAGCAGTTGCAGAAAACCCGAGCACATCTCTCGATGTGGGACATCATGGTAACATCCTACAAGCATAGACAAGCTGTGTTGAATGCCTTGGCTGGAATTGAGGTCCCCATCGACGCTGCACCGGAAGACATGGTGGCTTTCTTGGGCGCACTCACCCCTGACCCAATTATTACATTTTTTTGATGAAGACCTGCCGCCAGAAGGGTCTATACATAACAAAGCTTTGTACATCATTGTAGGATGTAAGGGATAGCAAGTGCCATTCTTTCTGGTCGATACAGGCTCCACCTTAAATTTTTGTGCTCTAAGGACTGCCACTGCCTTGGGGGTCAATATCCTTGACATCACACCATCTATGCAATCCGTTAAGGCCTACGATAACACCAAGAGAAATGTGATGGGGACTGTTTCTCTCTAAATCTGGGTAGGATCTTTGGTTAGCACTGAAATCTTTCAAGTTATGGACATAGCTACCTCATTCAATTTATTGATCAGAAGGCCCTGGCTGCATGTCAACAAAGTTTTATCATCCACTGTGCATCAAATGATCAAGTACATTCATGAGAAGGAGGTGAAAATCATCCTCGGCAATAGTTGGGGTGATGAAGCTTTTCCAAACTACGCTCCCATCTTTGAAATCCAAATACCTGAGCTAGAAGAAGGAGAAATTGGGGGATTCTTCATGGAAGAAGTCCACATGATCAATGATTAAGACAGGTTCCTCGAGATCCCCTCTGAAGTGTCAACATCGTCCGCAAAATGAACTACTTCCCTAGAATGGGATTGGGCCGACGCCATCAAAGGATTCATGAGTCCCTCAGATCAAAGGGCAACAAAGCACTTTTTGGTTGGGGTACAAGCCCACTGAAGAAGACGTCGAGCTACAGAGGCCATGGAAGAAAAGAGTGAGGAGTCTCCCACCATACAGTATAACCTTGAATGGGCAATTCATCAAAGAAGGGGATGATTTCCCCTATTTTGGGTTCCCAGAACCTTGGATTCATCAGGCCACTGGAGAAAGGTACCCCAGGCTGAAAATCTTCGCTGAATGTGAAAGGCCCCCCTATCAAGATCCGTTCTATCCCGAAGAAGTTGAGAAAGCCCGGGAGGAAGACTGGTTGGAGTATCTGGACACTGAAGCCATCGAGAAAATGTGGGAAGAGTTCGCTAAAGAGAAGGAAAAAATGAGGGCCAATAGCCAAGATGATCAGATGAAGCCAACTGAGGAGGGTCTGAGCAACCAGACTGTAGAGTCATCTTTCTCCCTATCCCCTGTTCCCCCAGAGTCTGTACTTCCAATTATCGAGTCTGTACCAGAGTCGGCTGCTGTAAGCCCACCACTGTCTAATGTAATCACTCCACCAGTCATGAATGAAACGAAAGATGATTCTGCTTACTCCTCTGTGTCTAATACTTGTGAATGCATAGATCCCTTTGAGGATCTCCCAATCGAACTTAAGCAACTAATTGAAAAACCACCTGCTTATAAAATAATCGAAGATACTTTATCAATTAAGCTAGGTGAAAAAGATAATCCTCAAATTGTGCAAATCGGCTCAACACTTAATAAAGAAGAAAAAGAAAAACTGACTCTCTTACTAAAAAATTTTAAAGATGTTTTCGCTTAGTCTTATGAGGATATGCCTGGGGTCGATCCCGACATCGTCCAACATCGCATTCCCCTCCTTCCCAATTCTAAACCCGTCAGGCAGAAACTTAGGCGCATAAGACCAGAATGGGCACTCAAGGTCAAAGAAGAAGTAGACAAGCAGCTCAAGGCAGGGTTCATTATTGTTACCGAGTATCTAGAATGGATCGCCAACATCGTGCCAGTCCCCAAGAAAGACAAAGAAGTTCATATGTTCGTCGACTTTCGTGATCTAAACAAAGTCAGTCCTAAGGATAACTTCCCGCTTCCCCACATCGATGTCTTAGTGGATAACACCAGTGGACATGAGCTACTGTAATTTATGGATGGCTTTTCGGGGTACAATCAGATTCTAATGGTGCCAGAAGATCGGGAAAAGACGATATTCACCACACCTTGGGGAATCTACTATTATAGGGTAATGCCTTTTGGACTCAAGAACGCTGGAGCAACCTACCAAAGAGCTGCCACCAATTTGCTGCATGACATGATTCACAAGGAAGTAGAAGTATACATAGATGACATGATCGTGAAATCCAAGGACAGAGAAGGACACTTGGTGGCACTGGAGAAATTTTTCGAATGATTGCAAAAGTACAAGATGAGGTTGAATCCAAAGAAATGCACTTTTGGTGTGACCTCTGGAAAGCTCCTAGGTTTCCTCATCACGCAAAGGGGGATAGAAGTTGAACCCTCCAAAATCAAAGCAATTTTAGAAATAGCACTGCCACAGAATGAGAAAGAAGTGAGAGGATTCCTCAGGAGGATCCAATTCATTAGCCGTTTCATCTCCAAGCTCACAACCACATGTGATCCCTTGTTTCGATTGCTAAAGAAAGGAGAGAAGTTCCAGTGGGATGACCAATGCCAAGCCGCCTTCAAAAAATAAAAACCTACCTCCAAAAACCACCCATCCTTTCGCCACCTACCCCTCATAAGCCTTTGCTTCTTTACCTATCTGTCTCCGAGAATGCCATGGGATGCATGCTAGCCCAAGAAGGAAAAGAAAGCTGCTCTAAAAAAGCTACATATTACCTTAGTAAGAGAATGACTGGGTATGAGCTCAACTACTCTACCCTCGAAAAAAACATGTTGGGCCTTGGTTTGGTGCACTCGCCGACTGAGGCACTACATGCTGGCCTTCCCAATTGTGCTCATATCCCGTATGGATCCTCTAAAATGCCTCTTCGAAAAACCCGTCCTGACCGATCTTATATCCCGTTGGTTACTTCTACTGTCCAAATTCGATATCAAGTATATGACAAGCAAATCGGTAAAAGGAGAACTATAGCTGAACATCTTGTTGAACACGCCATTGATTCTGAAGTAAATGGAGATTTTCCATTCCCGGACAAGAATATCATGGAAATCAAGAAAGAACAGTGGATGTTGTACTTTGATGGAGCAGCCAACATGAAAGGCTATGGAGTAGGAATGATTCTAGTGCCACCAAATGGGGACCACTCCCTATTGGCAATCAAGCTCAATTATAACTCCACCAACAACACTGCTGAATACGAGGCATGGATTCTGGTAATGGAAGCAGCCATAGAACTGAAAGTTCATAAGTTGGATGTCTTCAGAGATTCAAACCTCATTATATCACAAGCTAGAGGAGAATGGAAAGTGAAAGAAGAAAGGTTGAACCCTTATCATGATCATCTCGATGGACTCAAGAGACAGTTCAAGAACATCACCTTCTTCTACTTGCCAAGGGAAGAGAACCAGCTAACAGATTTGTTGGCTACCTTAGCCTCCATGATCAAAATTCCCGTAGGAGTCAAGATGATGCCTTTGGTAATTGAACAAATATTCGAGACTTCATTCAACATGGTCGCCGCGATCAAAGAAGAAGAGAACGAAACACCATGGTACCAAGATGTTTGGGACTTCATAGAAAAGGGAGCATATCCCTAGAATCTTCCGAGAAAGACAAAAGAGCAATTCGAAGGTTCATAGCATAGTTCATCATTTACGGGGGAAAATTGTTGAAGAAAGGATACAATGGTGGAAGAAATACACAAAGGGGTGTGCGGTCCACACATGAATGGTCACATGCTAGCCAAAAAAATCGTAAGACAAGGGTACTACTGGACGACATTGGAGAAAGATTGTTGTGAATACGTGAGAAGGTGCCATAAGTGCCAGACCCACGCAAACATGATGCATGTACCACCATCTCTACCTATAATATGACCTCCCCATGGCCATTCTCAACTTGGGGAATCGATATCATTGGCGAAATAGTCCCGAAAGCCGCAAATGGGAACCGATACATTTTGGTGGCCATTGACTCCTTCACAAAATGGGTAGAAGCCACATCCTACAGCAAGTTGGGGGCCAAGGAAGTGGCCAAGTTCATCAAGAAGAACCTCATCTATCGCTACAGAGTCCCCCATGAGATCATTTCAGATAATGGTAGTCATTTCAAAGCTGAAGTCAGGGATCTGTTTGAGGAATACAAAATCACTTATCACAAGTCGTCACCATACAGGCCGCAAACTAATGGGGCAGCAAACAAGAATGTCAAGGCCATACTGCAGAAATCAGCCGATACCTACAAATACTGGCACAAAAAGCTACCATTTGCACTTTGGGGATACATAACATCGATAAGGACGTCCATAGGAGCAACTCCTTACTCACTAGTATATGGAATGAAATCAGTACTTCCAGTCGAGATAGAACTACCATCCCTGCGCGTGATGGCAGAATATGAAATTTCAGAATTGGATTGGTTAAGGGAAAGGTACGAAGAATTGGCTCTCATAGATGAAAAGCGCCTAGCAGCAGTCGACCATGTCCGAATCTATCAAAAGAGGATAGCCTGTGATTTCAACAAAAGGGTTCGTCCAAGGAAAATTGTCAAGGGTGACCTTATCCTTAAAGAATTGCGAGCCCCAATCTTTGATCCACGCGAAAAGCTCAAACCCAAATGGGTCGGCCCTTATATCGTCAAAACTATCATTTCTGGATGAGCAACCTACCTCATGGACCTCAATGGCGTTGAATTCAAAGAACCAATCAACATGGATCGCCTCAAAAAGTACTATGCTTGACCATTCCCCAAACCCAATTTTCTTTCAAGCCTTGCCCTGAACTACACTCGACCTGATTCCCACTCGGGGATACGTAGGCAACCGCATCGATTCGGTTGACACCATCATAATCAACTCCTTTTCTTTCAAGACTTTGGCCCGCACTACGTTGGACCTGATCCCCATTCGGGGTACGTAGGCAGACTTTCAAAAAAGAAAAAAAGGATGGCTCGCTAGGTCGAAAATCCGAAAGGATGCCTAGGAAAAAGTTAGAGTTAAATCCAAAGTGAGCAATATCAAAAGAGGGAAAAGAGCTCGCTAGGTCACCTAATTGGTGCCTAGGAAAAATTATGAGCGTGTGAGAAAAATAAAGTCGCGCTCCTTACCATAACCCACAAATCACCCTTCATACTAGGGGTAGACTTCGGCCACATGCCTTGTTTGCCTGAACCTCTTCTAAACTAGGGGCAAGCGGCAATCATCTACCTCATTTGCCTCACAACCATACATATCCTAAACTTGGGGCAAACTTCGGCCACCCGCCTCGTTTGCCTATAATCGTCCTAGCATGCCCAAACAAGTACCAAAAACAAACATCTGATCAAAACCATACTACAAATATTTTTAGAAAGCCAAATGCATAAAATAAGGTTCTCCAAGTAACCAAGATTCACCGATAAACAAACTTCGAATATTACATAAGCAGGGATAAATGAAAACACAAAAAGTTCTTTCAAAAAGCAATCCCAAATATCAAAAACACTTGGAGGAAAGAAGCAGAATCAATCAAGTCTAGTTTTATTTTGTGTCTTTTATTTCTTCAAAGGTCTCTAGAAATAGGCTCTTGCTCGACCGACCCAGCCCCTGATGAAAGCAGCAATAGTAGTGGCTCTGACTTTGGAAGCAAAGACCCTCTCAGTAAACTCCCGGAGGACCTCTTGAACTCGCCCGTACTGTCTGGCCAATCGGTGAGGATGATAGAAAGAGGTCTCTCTCAGACCCATCCGCCACACTCTCTGGTAATCCCCGAGACTAGTGGTCACAGCATGAAGGCCCCAATGCAATATCGGCCTCGAATAAAGCACCCATCATGTTAACCTAATCAGCAGAAGTGTAATGAGAATGAAGCATGGTCCCATGAAAATAAAATGGCGGCACATTACCTATCCATAACTGAAGGTGCTCGTGGAGCCAAGCCTGTAACACCAAAGGCGCCCCAGAACGAAGAAGCGTTCCTTGATTGAAAGCGCGATCCAAACCATTCAAGGTTTCAGCCAGAACCATGGCCATGGGATTCCTGCTAAATTTCAGTCCAAGGCACACGTGCACCAAGTCGATAGACGCACTCGAGAACAGAAAGTGTGAAGTCATGCACAATATAATAGCGGCCCTGCGGGTAGCATCATATACGCCAGGATTCCCAGGACTAGCATACCGGGCGATGATGGAAGCAATGTCAAGAACCTCTCCATGAATTACCCAGTGGGAAATAGTAGTGGAACAGTTCAGGTATTCAGCCAAGCTTCGCGTGGGACTGGGGGTATCAGCAGAATGGAGAAGCAGGCCAGAGTCAAAATTGATGCCAAGGATAGCACAGAACTCCTCAAACAGGGGACATATCTCCAGGCCATTGAAACTCCAGGCCATTGAAATTGAAGACATGGTTCACCGAGTCCCAGTGGACAATAGCAGTACACATGAACTCACTGTTCAGAGCCATCTGGCGAATAGGGAATAGCTCGGTCAGACCGTAGCTAAAGAGGTTGATCCGCTCCACACCATCCGTGATGTTCAACCAAGCTGTGAGTTGAGCGGGATCGTATAATGCCATATTTTCTATCGCGGCTCTAGCAAAATTCAAAATTTTGGCAGCATCTCCCCGTTTCACGGACTAACCTACCTATAAGCCAAACACACTCACTATCACAAGGCTACTTATCGCAGTAACATGAACAATCACTGAATCACAGTACACAGATATGTATATCGTCACACGATCACCAAAAAAAAAAAAACAAAGCACACAATTGCGCCTTCAAACCAAAAGCTATCCGGCCTAAAAGGCAAAAACCTCATCACACTCTGCCAAAAGGTCACAAATCATCCCACACATCATCCTACACATTATTTTACACATAGTCCATCAATCACAAAATTCACTAGCACAACCCAATTGAAAATATAAAATAGAGATAAAACAAAAATCCCCGCTTAGGAGGCCTCAGTCTTCCTCTTCTTCGTCCTCTGTCGGGCCACCCGGAGTGTACGTCGGCGAAGGCCTCCTCCTGCCACCTCTGCACCTCGGCTCGGTCCTCGACTAGCCAACACCACCCCCACGATACTCCATACACAAATAAAATGAAAGCAATTAATAGAGAAACAACAGAAAGTACAAAAGCAAAGTCGAGTCAGAGACTTACTAAGGACGCCATCTGACTGGTGGCAAACTGTCTCATACCATCCATATGTCAAGGGCAAAATCAGGGTTAGGACCTCATAACCTTAAGGAGCGCAAAATTAGAGACATACCCGATGGTCTGGGGTGAGAACCAAAGACCGTAAGCTAGCCACCAAGGTGTGGCCCTCCTCAGCATAACTCTAAGGAACGTTGAGGAAGCCTGCTGGCTGGGTGGGATACCCACATGTGACTCATGGCACCTCCATAACCTGGGGAAAACCATCGGTACCCAAATCATTGACTGCCCAGTCCCAAGGATGGGTAGGATCGAAAATAGGATGAGCCTGCCTCCTGTACATCTGTAGGCACAACACAAATGAGGCAAAGATGAGTCCAAAAACATAGGTAATGGATAGAGACCAAAAACATAAAAGAAACTCACATCCAGGAGTGGGAGTTTGGGCATCAAGAAGCGGCCATGGTAAGTCTCGTAGCCGGTCTCAGAGAGAAAGTGATCCCAAACATCAGTACCAGCTAAGGCCGCCAGCAAAGCATCACCAGAAAGGTCATCAGCATCCATCACAGTAGGATTATGAGGGACACGATACCTCGAACTGCCAACCTACTGCTAAGACACTCACTCGCCAAGGAACCATTGCCTGCTTTCGGTACTTTCCATCAAAAGTCGGCAAGAGGCAAGTGGCTTGACCACCTGTATCTCCTCTGGGGCAGCAAAGGTAACGCACTCCCAAGGTGTCCAATCAACGCTAGCAGTTATCCGCCCAGATAAGAAGTTTCTGAGGAGAACAATCTGATGAGCCCCGCTCTTTACCCCGACAACATCCCTCCGCCATCTCAAGCCCTGGGGGAACGAAAGCACAGGAGCCATACCGTCCTCATCTTCACCTGATTCATCAGTAGGGGAAAGAGCTAACATCTTCAAGTACTCAAAGCTCTAAAGCTGGACAGACAAAGGGAAAATTAGAAGTACGAAAATCAAAAAGCCAAAAGATAAAAGAGGTTGCAGCACATACCTCCCAAGCTCCCCAGAATCCCCCCGTCGATTTGATATCACCTCGAGAAACCTCACCCATATGATTGTAAAGGTGGGCTAAGGCAGCACTGCCCAGTCATAAGAAGGGATCTCACCAATGGTCACCAGGCAAGAAAGGAACCTCAAGCTCACTCGGTCATTCTGTATCGCAAAAATTGAGCAACCAAGGACATATAGAAGAAATACCCTCAAAAGCTGAAAATTATTTAGGTTGTGATTCCCTCTGCCGTAAGCCCAGTAAAGCAAGCCGCAAGGAAATTTGTGCCCCTCTAGATTAGGGGGAACAACCCCAATCAACATCTCAACAGCCTCGGGATCAATCTCATAGAAATAGTCCAGATGCAGGCGTTTCCCGCCAATTCTCAAACCAGTAATCATGGAAAAGTCAAAAGGCGTCATTGTCATCTCACCAAATGCCAGATGGAAAGTGTTGGTGGTGTCCCACCATTTCCCAGCAAGAGCGTAAAAATGCGCCAGATCATTTGTACTCTTTTAAACTAGGCGGACAAAGCCGCCAAACCCGGCATCGTCTACCATTCTCTTAACGATAGGCGAGAGTTGAGTGTACCACAGAAAAGCGTGAGCAAGGCTACCATGGCCCTTCAATGTCACTTTCGGCACCTACACACATCAAAAATGACAAAAACGAGCGTAAAATCACTATCACAACCCAAAGTCCAACTTCACAAAATCAACATACAAGCACAAAACAAGTTTCTAACAAACTATAGGTGCACACTATAGTTCATAAAACTAGCACAATCCACAAAATAGTCCTAAACTGTCGAAAGTTTCACATGCCAGGCTCGCTAGAGCCGCGGTCAAAAGATGACATTGGGGGTCCCATAAAATCAAGTCTGGGGTTTGGCTCTCAACTTTCATTCGTTCCTTGGCCTTCTTAGACGGTCTCCTTGAGCTCGAAGCCATGGATCTGCAAGAAAAATGGAAGCTAAAATCAACTTTCTTCTTGAAAAATGGAACAAACTAAAACACCAATCAAAATTCCAATCATGGGAAAAGATTACTCACCTGAGCATGCACAAGCTACGTTTTGACGGATTTTGGCTCCAAAAGCACCCCGAAATAACCAAAACTGAGCTTGAAATGCTCAAAAACCCGAGATATACCCACATGAAGTCCGGCCACCTAGTGCCGCCGCGGCACTAGCCAACTGCCACTACAGTAGTGGCCCAGTACCACCACGGCACTGCTCCCCGTGGGCCCCGTTTCACTCCGTTTTAGCCCGTTTTGGCCCATTCTGACCCGTATTAACCCGTTCGTGATCCCGATTAACCCCGGTGGCCCATTTATTCAAGATTTATGAGGTTTCATCCCCAAAAAATCCATTTTATCCCCAGCAGATTCAATTAATCCCGCGAGGACAGAAATAGAAAGATATCAGCTCCCGAAGGCCCGAATCAATTTTTTCGGACTGACCATTGCAAAGATCTGATCAACCGTGAGAGATTTAGAGATGGGTCCTAGTTCCTGATCAAGAAACAGTTAAGAGAGATTCCCCAAGAGTCCTACACCATCCACCGGGGACAAAAACAGATATTAGCTCTCGAAGGCCCAAATCGACTTTTCGGGCTGACCATTACAAAGACGAGATAAACCGTGAAAGATTCAGAGATGGGTCCTTGTTCCCGATTAAGAAACAGTTAAAGAGAGATTCCCCGAGAGTCCTACACCATCCACCGGGGATAGAAATAGAAAGATATTAGCTCCTGAAGGCCCGAATCAGCTTTTCAGACTGACCATTGCAAAGACTGATCAACCGTGAGAGATTCAGAGATGGGTCCTGGTTCCCGATCAAGAAACAGTTAAGAGAGATTCCCCAAGAATCCTACACCATCCCCCAAGGATAGAAATAGAGATACCAACTCCCGGAGGCCCCGATTGGCCTTCTTGGATTGAGCGCTAGAAGATTTGATCAACCTTGAGAGATTCAGAGATAGGTCCTGGTTCCCGATCAAGAAAAGAGAGATTCTCTGAGAGTCCTACGCCATCCCCCAAGGACAAATACTGAAGGATGCTAGTTTCCACTATCCCCAGCAGAAAGTAGCAAAAGCAGAACCGACTCCCAAAGATCGGTCATCAGGAACAACCAGAACATCGCCCGTGTCCAGTTTTCAAAGACGAACACCGTCGTTCAACTACTCCGTGTCTCCTGATTATCATGAGCTTTCTCATTTGTCCATTATCATAGCTTTTGCACTTATCGGTTATCACAAGATCCCTCGGTCACCTTTGGTTGTCATCCTCTAAAACCTTGCGTCTGATCCATTTCACTTTAAAAGCACGTTTCTCAGAATTTAAGAAGTTTGCCCTGAGACCCAGAGTCTTCCAAACCATTATGTCTTTATCTAAGTTAGCCACTGCATCACAGTCAGAGACACTAGCACAGCATAAGTCCACTCAGAGTGGCACATATCCCACAGTACCAACTCATACTAAGATCAGAACTCTAAACATGATAGGACTCAGGATGCATTTCATATCACATCCATGCATTGCATATCATTCATATAGCATAGCATCCGACCGATTGTTGTATATGTGCATATGTGATCTGTTCCTTTATGCCCCGAACTACGTCCTGGTCTGATTCCCTTTAAGATACTTAGGCAGCTCACGAAGAGCACGACCAGGCCTAGCCCTAGCATCATGATTTCTATCATTAAATCTTTTGCAATGCTTTTATACTAAATCTATAGTCTCCAAAAATACCTGTCTCTTCAAAGCTTTGGCACTCACTTGCGACATGCGTTGCCTCGCAAGTTCATGCCAAAGAGGGGCAAACTATAGACACCCCATTTTTTCGACTATCAGATTTAGGAGACTCATCGCTTGGTAGTTAACAATGATCAAAAAGACTCAAAAAAGGACTCATGGAAGTTAGTTCTATCTCTCAAAATGCTCAGAATGACCAAAATACTCCTGAAATCCCGAACGGTCCTGGATTCGGACAAATGTTCTAGAAATGCGCTACGTCGTAAGAAAAATAATAAAATGAGTTCTAAAACATGACCGGATGAAATCGTCGGTTCCCAGAGACCCCCGGAAGTCCCGAAAGTTTCCAGAAAGTCCCCGTTGACCGATTTGACAAAGGTTTAACCAAGTTTGACCAAGGTTTGATCGAAATCGTCCAAATTCCTTGAAAAGTTCCAAAATCATTCTAGATCATGTGGAAAGTATTCAAATGAGTTTTAAAATAAAACCGAACGAAAACGTTAGCTCCTAAGAGCTCCCAGAGCTTTCCAGACCTTCCCGGGAATCCCAAGTTTGACCAGTTTGACCAAAAGTTAACTTTAAAATTGGAGCACCGTATCATTTTTTAAATATTTTTCATAGATACTAGAGGTCAATAGCTTTCCAACGGTATGTCGCACATAATTGTTTGATTTAAAACGAATTTATTATGAATTTCTGAAAACGAAAAAGGCGATCAAAGCAGCTTTTATTGCGAATACTGCAAAACTTTTTAAAGTAACCTATCTCTGAACTATTTTTTATGTAAATTAGACTCCATTACCTTTCTAATTGTATATCACAACCTCAATTTGGAATTCGTATGCATTTTTTGTGAATTTCGGACGAAATAGGGCATTTTCGCGAATACCGGAACCTCTGGGGGCCTAAAAAGGATTATCTGGATGAATGAGGAGCAGTGCCGCCGCGGCACAAGCCCAGTGATGCAGTGGCACTCTCCCCCAGAATGGTCAATTTTTGTAATTCCTTTTGGGGGTTCATTTTGATTAATTAGAAACCAAAATGACGTAGTTCTATGTTCATAGATGTTTGGGACCAATGGGAGTACTTTTAAAACCCCAAAATCACCCCAAATTTGCCTATATAAACCCCCCCTTGACTTCTCATTTTGGGGGTGTCAAATGCAAGCTTTGAAAAGGTTTAGAGAGAAAGTTGTAGAGATAAGGTTAGAGTAGAGAGAAAAGAAGCTTCCTTCTTTGATTTCCAAACAAGAGAGTGAGTTCTAAACTTTGTTTTTACTTCATTACTTCCATTTACTTCATATTCAATACACCCAACCACCATTTTAGTGAGCATTTAAGAGAGAGGAAGCTACTTCCATGTCTAATGTCACCACATATGAGTGAAACACCAAGCTACAAGTCCAATTTATATATTTGTTTGCTTACTTTGTTGTTCATCTTCTCTTACCACATTTCTTTTTTTGTTTTCTTTATTTACTTACTAGTCTATCATCATCTAGATGATGATATGAAGTTTGAGGTGAGTGAATCCTTATGGTTAGTAGCTCTTAAACTCAAAAACATGTTTGATAGATGATGATTTCAACTCCAATACATTCCTATGTATTCATGAAGTTTTCTTTAAAATGGAAATAATACTTTCCAATAATCTTGGAGGTTCTTGATGTGACTCCTAATCTAGGAAGATTAAAAGGAATGAGTTGGATCATATGTCCATGCTTCCCCTTTCGATCTAATCATCCTTTCTCATCCGTCCCAGGGATTGAGAGAACTTCTTTTCTCATAGATTAACATGCATCATTCTAGCTTGCTAAGCATCCTTGTTTTCTTTGATTTATTTGTTTCAAGAACAATTCATGTCCACTTAGATTAGGAAAACTTGATTACTTAATATATGATTAGATAATTTTTTTAGGTTTATTCGTGTGATCTTTCACTTTTGCATTGCATGATATTTGGCTAAGATCTTATGAACGATATCTTATCTTTTGATCTTCCATTTCAAAATTCTTGTGTGATGTAATATACTATCATAGTATTAATTATCGAACCATACATAGTATAAGATGATTATTTGGATGGTAATTGAGGCCCGTCGAAAGACGGGGCGAGTTGAGGGTGTTTTAGTCGCAACAAAGGATCCTTCCTCTCTTGTACCAAAACATTGAGCCAAGTTCTTTGGTTATGAAGGGTCGGTGCCCTTTATCCATTTGGGTGAGTCAAAATTAGGTTTCTTGGTTCCTTAAAGACCAAGTGGCGACTTTGTATCTGTTTTCAACAGAACTGTTCCTTTCCTTTTTTAAAAACAATCTCAAAACAAAACTAAAAAGATTGGATGAGCGATTCTGCGTGTCCACACCATGTTGATTTATTCTTTGAATTTGACACCGTCGGGATCCATGAGATAGGTCGCTCCTCCAGAAAGGATAGTTTTGACGATGTAAGGGCTAACCCATTGAGGTTTGAACTTCCCAAGCAGATCAAAGATTAAAGGTCATAGTTCCTTCAGGACAAGGTCACCCTTGACAATTTTTTTCAGACAAACTTTCTTGTTGAAAAAATGGGCTATCCTCTTTTGATAGATTCGAGCATGATCGATTGCCACTAGGTGCTTTTCATCTTGGAGAGCCAATTCTTCGTATCTTTCCCTGAACCAATCTAACTCCAAAATTTCACATTCTACCATCACTCGCAGGGATAGTATCTCTATTTCGACCGGAAGTACCGCTTCCATACCATATACCAGTGAATAAGGAGTCACTCTTGTAGACGTCCTTATCGAGGTTCTGTATCCCTAAAGCGCGAATGGTAGTTTTTTGTGCCAATCTTTGAAAGTATCGGCCGACTTCTGCAGTATGGCCTTGACATTCTCGTTTGCAGCTTCGACTGCCCCATTGGTCTGTGGCCTATATGGTGATGACTTATGATAAGTGATTTTGTATTCCTCAAACAGATCCCTGACTTCTGCTTTAAAATGACTCCTATTGTCAGAAATAATCTCATGGGGGACTCCATAGCGGCAGATGAGATTTCTCTTGATGAACTTGGCCACTTCCTTGGCCCCCAACTTGGTGTAGGATTTAGCCTCTACCCACTTTGTGAAATAATCGATGGCCACCAAAATGTATTTATTCCCATTCGAGGCCTTTGGAACAATTTCAGCAATGATATCGATTCCCTAAGTTGAGAATGGCCATGGGGAGGTCATACTGTAGAGTAGAGATGGCGGTACATGCATCATGTTCGAATGCATCTGGCATTTGTGGCACCTTCTCACGTATTAACAACAGTATTTTTCCAATGTTGTCCAATAGTACCCTTATCTTATGATCTTTTTGACTAGCATGTGACCTTTTATGTGTGGATTGTATACCCCTTCGTGTATTTCTTCCATCATCCTTCTGGCGCTCTTCCCGAACAAGTAAGTCAGGTTATGACCATTGTACCCTTTCTTTAACAATTTTCCTTCGCAGACGATGAACTGTGCAGCGAACCTTCGAATCGCTCTTTTATCGTTCTCAGAAGATTCTTGGGGATACACTCCTTTTTCTACAAAGTTCCAGACATCTTGATACCATGGTGTTCCATTCTCTTCTTCTTCGATTGCAGCGATCGTACTGAATGACGGCTCGTATCTTTGCTCAATTACCAGGCATCATCTTGACTCCCACGGGGATTTTGATCATGGAGGCAAGGGTAGCCAATGAATCTACTAACCGGTTCTCTTCCCTGGGCAGGTAGAAGAACATCACATTCTTGAACTATTTCTTGAGTCCATCGAGATGGTCATAGATAGGGCTTCAACCTTTCTTCTTTCACCTTCCATTCCGCTCTGGCTTGTGACACAATGAGGTTTGAATCTCGTAAGACATCCAATTTCTGAACTTTTAATTCTATGGCCGCTTCTATCCCCAAAATGCATGCCTCATAATCAGCAGTATTGTTGGTGGAGTTATAAATGAGCTTGACTGCTGACACGACTGGAAATGTGTTCTCCTAAGAGTATGTCCAAGTGTAGATGGTCGCGTCGAGCTATAACCAGTAAAACTGAGTCATATCCCAAAGGACGGAGAATAAGGACAGAAGGATCTAGATTGTATTCTAAAGAAAATAAAAGATGATTTCTTTTAAAGTGGAGGTTCTTACGATCCTACTGAATTCAAGATTATAATTAAAAGAGTTAAAGTAAAGCAGCAATTTAATGAAATAGGAACAAACAATGTTGTTTTATATTAAATATGAAAAAGGTGTTGGGAACATATGAGTCAATATTGCACCGACCACTACTATGATTTAACATTAACACATAAAAGGGGGTTTCATCTTTCTAGTATTCCATATTTCAAAAAGGGATTAAATGAAACAACCTAGATACTAAAAATGTTAATTTAACATAACTAGTAGTAGAATTCCTTTACTTTCCATGAAGAACTGAAATAAGGGCTAATTAAAACTATGAACTATAACTAACAAATCGAATATAGGATATTCAATGTGTTCGTCATACATGTTCATTGAATTAATTAACCAAAAGTGCTCATATTTCATAATCAGATTGCAATTTGAACTTAAAAAGATCAATTTGGACTTAGTTTCTAAAATAGAAGTTGATGGAATACTCAAAGGATTCTGCCCAAGCCATAGGCATACCAATCGATTTCTGTGAATGGCAATCGATTGGCATAGTATGACTCCTAATTGATTGGTAAAAGTGCCATTCGATTGGCTTATAATTTATGGCAATGGATTGGTTTTTGTGTCCAATCAATTGCCGTTAATTCTCTCACAGATTCATAGCAGTGGCTGGGAGCAACGTTTCCTCACATTATTCCCAACCAGGGTTCTACTCTAACATATTTAAAATTACAGAAACAAAAATAGACTGGACTTTGCTATCTAAATTGAATCTAAACATGAGTTCACACATGAAATCTTGAGCTTACAATGGAGATTCAAAGACTAAATTGTGATTAAATATAATAGAATGTAACAAATCACAACAAATTAAACCTGATTGCATACAGAAATTGAGAATTGCAGAACTCTCAAGCTTTATAACAAAATTAGAATGAAGAAATTCCCTACAAAGCAAAACAAAAATAAGCCAACCCTTGACTCCTCTCATTCTCCTCTATTTATACAATAACATCACGAGCTAAAGTCGTCTAGGTTCACAGTGTAACAGCTGGTTGCCGTCATTAACACTGATTGCTGAGAATCTGCTCCATTAACGAGATTTGATTTCCAAATTTTGCCAATCGATTGGTTACTGATTCCAATCAATTGGTAAGAATACCAATTGATTGGTTAAATTGGCAATCGATTATTTTAGATTTCAGAATGGCAATCAATTGCTATCATGGTAATCGATTGGTACTTGGATTTTAATTTTGACTTGGTCTCTTTGTTTCTTGAGCTATCTCTTTTAGCCTTGTTATTCATCAGCTTCAGAACCTGCATTCGAAGAACCAAACACAACAACATACCATGGAAAACACATCATTGTGTAAAAAGATGGATTAGGACACAAATGCAGGTAAAACTAGAGATAGGGGCAAAGTTTAACCAATTTTACTCTTTATCGGGCCAATATTTAACAAATATTAGCCCTCATCAGCTGCCAGTGGGGTGTGGTCCCCATTTGGTGATTCCAGAATCATTCCTACTCCGTAGCCTTTTATGTTGGCTGCCCCATCAAAGTACAACTTCCACTGCTCTTCTTTGATTTCCATGATATTCTCGTCTGGGAACGGCAAATCTTCATTCTCCTTGGAATCAACAACGTGTTTCGCAAGATGATTAGCTATAGTTCTCCCCTTCACCGATTTGCTTGTTACATATTTGATATCAAATTCAGATAGTAAGAGTAGCCAATGGGATATACGACCGGTCAGGGCAAGTTTTTTTTAGGAGGTACTTTAGAGGATCCATGTAGGATATGAGCACAATCAGAAAGGCTAGCATTTAGTGCCTTAATCGACGGGTGCACCAGACTAAGGCCCAACACGTTTTTTTGAGGGCAGAGTAATTGAGCTCATACCCAGTCATTCTCTTGCTAAGGTAGTATATGACTTTTTCAAAGTGGCTCTCTTCTCCTTCTTGGGCTAGCATGCAACCCATGGCATTTTCAGAGATAGATAGGTAAAGAAATAAGGGCTTGTGAGGAGTGGGTGGTGAAAGAACAGGCGGATTTTGAAGGTAGGCTTTTATTTCGACGAATACGGCTTGAAATTGGTCATCCCATTGGAACTTCTCTCCTTTCCTCAGCAATCGGAATAAAGGATCACATGTGGTTGTGAGCTTGAAGATACAGCGGCTAATGAATTAAATCCTCTCGAGGAATCCTCTCACTTCTTTTTCATTCTGCGGAGGTGCCATTTCTAGAATTGCCCTGATTTTAGAGGGGTCGACATCTATCCCTCTCTGTGTGATGAAAAAACTTAAGAGCTTCCCACAAGTCACACCAAAAGTGCATTTCTTCAGATTCAACCTCATCTTGTACTTGCGCAATCTTTCAAAAAACTTTTCCAATGCCACCAAGTGTCCCTCTCTATCCTTGGATTTTACGATCATGTCATCTACGTATACCTCTACTTCTTTGTGCAATAGAGTGGTGGCAGCCCTTTGGTAGGTTGCTCCAGCATTCTTAAGTCTGAAAGGCATTACTCTATAGCAATAGGTCCCCCATGGTGTGGTGAATGTCGTCTTTTCTCAATCTTCAAATGCCATTAAAATCTGATTATACCCTGAGAAACCATCCATGAATGACAGTAGCTCATGTCTTGTAGTGTTATCTACCAAAACATCAATGTGGAGAAGTCATCCTTTGAACTGGCTTTGTTTAGATTATAGAAGTTAACGCACACGTGAACTTTTCCATCCTTCTTAGGGACTGGCACGATGTTGGCAACCCATTCTGGTTACTCTGTAACAATGATGAACCCTACCATGAACTGTTTTTTTACTTCTTCTTGGACCTTCAGTGCCCATTCTGGTCTCATGCACCTCAGTTTCTGCTTGATAGGTTTAGAATTAGGGAGGAGAGGAATATGATGTTAGACAATGTCGGGATCGACCACAGGCATGTTCTCGTAAGACCAACCAAAAACATCTTTGAATTCTTTTAGCAAGAGTGTCAATTATTCTTTTTCTTCTTTATTAAGTGTTGAGCCAATTTACACAATTTGTGGATTATCTTTTTCACCTAGGTTAATTGATAAAGTATCTTCAATTATTTCACAAGCGGTGGTTTTTTAATTAGTTTCTTAAGTTCAATTGGGAGATCCTCAGAGGGATCTGTGCATTCAGAAGTATTAGACACAGAGGAATAAGTAGAACTATCTTTCATTTCATTCATAATAGGTGGAGTGATTACATCAGACAGTGGTGGGCTCACAACGGCCGACTTCGGTACAGACTCGATAATTAGAGGTACAGACTCTGGGGGAACAGGGGATAGGGACATATAGACAGATGACTCTACAACCTGGTTGTTCAGACCCTCCTCAGTCGGTGTGATCTAATCATCTTGGCTCTTGGTCCTCTTTCCTTCATTCTCTTCATCAGATTCTTCCCATATTCCCTTGATAGCTTCAGTGTCCAGATACTTCAACCAATCTTCCTCTGGGGCTTTCACAATTTCTTTCGGATAGAACGGATCTTGATAGGGAGGCCTTTAACAATCAGCACAGATTTCAAGTCCGGGGTGCCTTTTTCTCGTACTCTGATGAATCAAAGGTTCGGGGAACCCAAAATAGGGGAAGTCATCCCCTTCCTTGATAAACTACCCCTTCAAGGTCTTACGGTACAATGCGAGACTCCTAACCCTCTTCTTCCAGCACTTTTGCAGCTCGAGATCTTCCTCAGTGGGCTTATACCCTAATCCAAAAGTGCCTTTTTGTCCTTTGATTTGAGGGAACTCGCAGATCCCTTATTGACATCGGCCCAATCCCATTCCAGGGAAATAGTTCATTTTGTGGACGATATTGATGACCGTGGAGTGGATCTCAAGGAACCTCTCTTCATCCTCGATCATGTGGACCTCTTGCATAAAGAATCCTCCAATTTCCCCTTCTTCTAGTTCGGGTGTCTGGATTTCAAAGACGGGAGATTAGCTTGGGAAGGCTTCATTTCCCCAACTGTTGCCGAAGATGATTTTCGCCTTTTTCTCATGAATGTACTTGATCATTTGGTGCACAATGGATGATACCACTTTGTTGAAATGCAGCTAGGGCCTCCCAATCAATAAATTGAATGAGGCAGGTATATCCATGACTTGGAAGAGTTGAGTACAAACCAAAGACCCTACTTGGATTTGGAGAGAAATAGTCCCCATCACAGTTCTCTTGGTATTATCATAGGCGCTCACATATAGCACGGATGGAGTCATGTCTAGGATGTTGACACCCCAAAGCAGTGGCGGTTCTTAGAGCACAAACATTCAAGGCAGAACCCGTATCGACTAGACAAAATTGTACTTGCTGCCCCTTGTACCCAATAGTAATTTACAAAGCTTTGTTATGTGCAGATCCTTTCGACGGCAAATCCTCATCAGAAAAGGTCATGGCTGGGTCAAGGATGAGTGTGCCGAAGAAAGCCACCATATCTTCCGGTGCGGCATCAATGGGAACCTCAATTCCAACCAAGGCGTTTAACACGGCCTGTCTATTCTTGTGGGATGTCACCATGATGTCCCATATTGAGAGGTGTGCTTGAGTTTTCTTCAATTACTTTATCAACTCATTCTCCTCTTGGATGACCTCATCAATTTTTCCATTTCCCTTGTCTTTGACTGGTCCTTTCTCAACAGTGACAGGCTATGGAGACTGATAATGACGGCCTGACCTAGTCAGATGATCAATCTCAGTAGGAGTAGGTCCTTCTACAGTCCCATCTTCTTTGAACCAATCGCAATCCATTACCATAAATGGTTTCTCTGGCTCATTCTAGATGGAGGCATCACATTCTTTATTGGGATCATACCATTTGAGGTCTAGCGCCCCTAGATTATGTTCTTCCAGAAAGAATAAATCTTATTCATCATCTAGCTGTTGTTGTCATTCATCATCATCCCCTTCGATCAGGTGAATTCCCTCAAACTCTGAGATGTCAATGAGGGGTAAGGGGTGTCCTAAGGGGGTGATATAGGTGATGGGGTTGAAGGATACAGGCACAAATTCGATGAGACTAATATTTTGGTGGTTTGGCAGGGTGGTTTTGGGTAACATGGGGCTGCTTTGGTGGTGGCTCAATGATATTCTGGTCAATGAGGTCTTGGATGTCATGGTGGAGGCGCGTGCAATCATCGGTATTGTGGCCAGGGGCTTGGTGATAGATGCAATGTTTGGACATGTCACAGCTTGGTGGTGGCGGGGTATTTCCAGGTTAGAGCAATTCGAGGTGACCCTTTTTGAGGAGACGGTCTAAGGTTGAGGACAGGGAGATCTCTAGCTTGGCAAAATTGCGATATGGATTTTTCTGAAAAGGGCGATTGGGTAAGTTTACTTGGTTGGAGGGTTGGTACGGCCTAGGAGGGTATGCCATGGGTTGACTGCTAAGGGCATTGACATCTGGAGGGTTGCGAGAGTAGCTGGGCCTTTTTGACTAACTTGGAGGTTCTTCTTTCTTAATCTTTCCTTCCCTGATAGCATCTTCAATTCGAGACCCAACTTCAAACAATTCTTTAAATGTGGAGATGGATTGATAGAACAGTTTCTCATGGTAAAGCGATTGCAAATTTTGGATTAACATTCACTTGTTCCTTCTCAACTGGCCGGTGGGTCATTTGGGCCACTTTATTTCTCCATCTACTCAGGAAACCAATGAAGGATTCATTGTTGTTTTGCTGAGTAGTTTCCAAATCTCTGATTATGACATCTAGCTCTTGATTGTAAGAATAGTGATCAATGAATACCCGAACAATGTCTTCCAATGCCCGAGTTTTGGAAGCTTCCAAGGTAAGGAACCATGACAGTGCAGACTTTGCGAGCGTTTGTGGGAACTGCATTGCAATGTGCACATGAGTGCAGCCCATTGACTGAAAGATGTTCATACACAGCTTCACATAGCTTTTCGAATTCCCGATTCCATCAAAATGATCAATGGTGGGCATCTTGAAGTAATCTGGTAGTTTCAGCTTACCAGGCTTGAAAAGCCCCTCCACGTCTAGTATATAGTCATCAACCCCCTTACTCTTTCTCAATACACTTTCCAGCTTGTCGACTTTATCCATTTTCTCCTGTAGCTTTTTCTCATATACAGTCGGTGGGATCCCTTGAAACTAATCTTCTTCCCCATTATTCTCATGTATGCCGACAGGAGGTGGCACAAACCCTGGCGGTGGTGGTGGCATTAATCCCGGTGGTGGTGGGAACCTAGGTGGATACTATGGCTACTGCTGTTTCAATTCTTCTATGAACTTCAAAACTTGGGCCAGGCTGTCGGACTGCTGGCTTATGGTAGCTCCTAACTCGGTAACCTTGTTTTCTAACTCTTCCTGATTGATACTGAAATAACTTGCCGGACTGATCCTGACCAAGCGATTATCTAAATTTCTAACCCAAGATGAGGATCCTAGCTATTGACTTTGAGAGTCTATAGTGGCCTACAGATTTGAGAGGATTATATCATATTCTGACTATGACAACTTTAGACAGACAATGACAGTGACATTAACAAATGTGGACTGACTTGTGTATAGACTGACTAAAATAGTGCATGCGGACTGATAGGGAAGGTGCATGCATATGAGACAAGGATGCGGATGCAAACCCTAATCTACATGATGCTCCTATTTCTAACAGATAGCAGTTAAGCAAATAAGGTTCTAGCCATGCAGAGTGTTCTAACCTTTCCTTCCAGTATGATCACCAAGGGATAATAAGGAGTTTCCAGGATATTTCGAGAAATTTTGATAAAGTTTCTAGGAAAAACTGGTATCGTTGGTAAATCTAGGATAAGTGGAGAGAGTTTCTGGGAGAAACAGGTAATATCTGGGATATCTAGACAGAGTTTCTAGGAGAAACAGGTTATATCTTGGATATCTAGACAGAGTTTCTGGGAGAAACAGGTTATATCTGAGATATCTGGACAGAGTTTCTAGGAGAAACAGGTTATATGACGGGAGCAATTGACGATGGTGATCATACTGTCAAGCAAGTTTTCATTCTCCTATGTCTTTGGACCAGCAAACAAGGTTTGCGCTGTATATCTTTGTGATCATGGAGCTGACATCCTTGTCATGGTGCCTAGGCAGGTCAACTCAATGTAATCACATATGAGTGATTGCCTTGGGAATCATAAGAAAGAGGTTTTGTTCTATGCCACATAAGCGTCTACACCGCACAGGTAATCCCACCAGAGGATACAGCAGTTATATCACATTATCCTATCTTGAAAAGATAAATGAACAGTCCTATGAAAGGTTCTACAGGAATCTATATTCAAAGGCTAGGTTTAGTCAAAGAGGATCCATTAACGAGAGTTCCAATATACCGTCAGGGAGACAATACGAAAGTTGTTACTCTTTTTGATATACCTTGGAAGGTACAGTATCAACAGTGACTTGTGCCCTGGCACAGCAAGACCTGAACAATGTCAGTGCCGTGTTTCAGACACAATCGGAGGCGAAATGCAAGAGTGTAATGTGGTGAACCAAACACAGTAAAAAGGTGATTTTAAGGAAGTTTCTTATGAGTCAAACCTCTGTATTATTTTGTTTTAAAATAAAATTCCCTAGCAGAGTCACCAGATTGTAGACACCCGGAATCGGTCGTCCACACTTTAGTTTGCTTGAAATTGATTTGAAAAAAAAGAGGTCTATTGAAAACAGATACAGAGTCGCCACTTGGTCTTTAGGGAACCAGGAAACCCAATTTGACTCACCCAAATGGATAAAGGGCACCGGCCCTTCATAACCAAAGAACTTGGTTCGGAGTTTTGGTATGAGAGAGGAAGGAGCCTTTGTCATGACTAAAACACCCCCAACTCGCCCCGTCTTCCGACGGGCCTCAATTAGCATCCAAATAATCATCTTATACTATGTTTGGTTTGACAAATAATACTTATGATAATATATTACATCACATAAGAATCTTGAAATGGAAGATCAAAAATAAAATATCATTCATAAGATCTAAGCCAAGTATCACACAATGCAAAGTGAAAGTCACACAAACAAGCCTTGGAAAAATTGTCTAATCACATATCAAGTAATAAAGTTTTTCTAATCTAAAGGGGACATGAATTGTTCTTGAAACAAATTAATCAAAGAAATTAAAAAATATGCTTAGAAAGCTAATATGATGCATGTTAATCTTTCAGAAAAGAAGATCTCTCAATCCCCGAGACGGATGATAAAGGAATTTTTGATCGAGAGGGAGCATGAATGTGTGACCAGGTTTATTCCTTATAATCTTCTTAGATTAAGAGTCACAAAAACCCCAAATCTTGCATGGATGTAATGCATGGTCTTATAATGTGCAAAGGTTGTAGAGTGTTTGTGTACATGAACTTTCTAAAGTGACTTAGAGGTCAAAAATATGAATGAATGTATGGAGGAAATCATCATGGGATATGTACAAATACAATATGGACAAATTCCTAAGATATGAACTAATTTGAAGTACATATAAGCATCAAATCAAAGAATGAAAGTAAAAGTATACTTGCTATGAATAGTGGACAGAACAATGAGTTAACCTTGTAGAAATTGAAAAGTGGGGTAAGAAATGTTTCAATGCATGAGTTTTTATGGAGATCATACTTATTGTGTCTAGAACACATCAAAAATCCAAACTTCAATAACTATTACAGATTAAAAGAGATCATATAAACAATAGAGGTCACTCAGAAAAAAAATCCGTATTGTCAACTGAAATGTCAAAAAATCTTAGAAAATGAAACCAAAACATCTAGAGGCCCATATTATACATAAAGTTCCCCAAGAAACTGAAGTTCAAGTTAAAAATGAGTTGAGATAGCTTCTTTTGAAAAGATTTCTGGAAAATAAGTTGAAATTCAACCAAGCTGTTGTGACAGTAAAAACAGAATGTCTGGAAGGAATGTTTGGGCCAAAATAGGACCCTTCCAAGTGTTTCCAAGTCAAACCAAAAATCATGGGTGTTCTCTAACAAGTTAGAAAGACTTTCCAAATGGTCTTGTAATCTCCCTTTAAGTATTGAGTTCTAGAGAAATCTTTGAGCTTAGATTGTTCACTGTTTTGATGATTTTTGAGAAGATAAGGGTTTTATTTCTTGAAGTCAAAAGAGGGGTTTAATATGGGTTTTAAAATAGAGGTTTTGAGAGTATATTTTCAGCACTTAAATGAGGATTATAACCACTTACAATATCAACATTAGACTTGTATCAAGAACCTCCAAGATTGTTGGAGGGTATTGGTTTTATTTTTTAAGATAACTTCAAGAATACATAGGGATGTATTGAAGTTAGGATCATCATCTATCAAACATGTTTTTGAGGTCAAGAGCTACTATCCATATGGATTCATTCACCTCAAACACCATGTCATCACTTAGACGATGATGTACTAGTAAGTAATCAAAGAAAAATCAAAAAGTAATGGGGTAAGGAGAAATGAACAAACATAAACAAAGCAAGTAAGAAGCAATCAATAGTTGATGATCATTGAGATATTGGACTTGTAGCTTGGTGTTTCACTCATATATAATGACTTTAGACATGGAAGTAGCTTCCTATCTCATGAATGCTCACAAAAATAGTGGTTGGATGTATTGAATGTGAAGTAAATGGGAGTAATGAAGTAGAAAACAAAGTTTAGAAATCACTTTTTAGATGAAAATCAAAGAAGGAAGCTTCTTTTCTCTCCATTCTAACCTTATCTCTACAACTTTCTCTCTAAACCTTTTCTAAGCTTTCATTAACCACCCCCTAAATGACATATCAAGGGGGGTTTACATAGGCCAATTTGGGGTGGTTTTGGGATTTAAAGAGAAATGTCTATGAACAAGGAACTACGTCGTTTTGGTTTTTAATTAATCAAAATGGACCCCCAAAATAAATTACAAAAATGGACAGTTCTAGGAGAGAGTGTCGCGGCCACACTGGGCTTGTGCCGCGGAGGCAGTGGGCCAATACCGTAGCAGTACTGCTCCTCCAATGTCCAGATAATGCTGTTTAAGCCCCCAGAGATTCCAGTATTCGCGAAAAGGCCTTATTTCATCCGAAATTCATAGAAAATGCATATGAACTCTAAACTGAGGTTGTGATATACTGTTGGCAAGGTAATGGAGTCTAATTTACATAAAAAAAATTGAAGATAGATCACTTTGAAAAGTTTTGCGGTATTCGCGATAAAAGCTGATTTAATCGCCTTTTTCACCATCAGAAATTCATAATAAATTCATTTTAAATCCAAGAATTATGTGCGATATACCATTGGAAAGCTATTGACCTCTAGTATCCATGAAAAATATTTGAAAAATGATACAGTGCTCTAGTTTTAAAGTCAACTCTTGGTCAAATTGGTCAAACCAGAGACTTCCATGAAGTTCTGGGAACCTCTGGGAGCCCCCAAGGGCTGACGTTTTTGTCCGATTTTCTTTTAAAACTTGTTTTAGTACTTTCCACATGATCTATAATGATCTTGAAACTTTTCAACGAATTTGGATGGTCAAACCAGTCAACAGGGACTTTCTGGAAACTTCCGAGACTTCCGGGGATCTTTAGGAGCTGACGATTTCATTCGATTTTGCTTCAAAAACTCATTTTACCACTTTTTTTACGACGTAGCATGTTTCTAGAACTTTCTGTCCGAATCTGGGAGTTTTTGGGCTTTTAGGGGTATTTTGGTCATTCTGAGCATCTTGAGAGATAGAACTACCTTCCAGGAGTCCTTTTTTGAGTCTTTTTCGATCATCGTGAACCACCTGTCTATGGGTCTCCTTAATCTGATAGCCAACAAAATGGGGTGTCTACAGGCATTTTGGTCATTTGTACCACTTTTTGAGTATTTTGAGAGATAGAACTAACTTCCATGAGTCCTTTTGAGTCTTTTCGATCATCATGAACCACCAAGCTATGGGTCTCCTAAATCTGTTAGCCAACAAAATGGGGTGTCTGCAGTTTGCCGGGGACATTATAACGACTCAGAAAGTAAAGGCGATAAAATTTATGGCAGGGCTACGAAGTGATATCTGAGGATGAGTGACAGTATTTTGGCCTCAGACTTATGTCTGGGCACTAGACATCACCTTTATTACTGAGAGAGATCTTGGGTTTACTTCCAGCATGCTAACACCACCAAGATAACAAAGCAAAAGAATGGGATCAAGTCAATTCAGCTGCCAAGGTAGTGCCTAGAGGCAGAGTCCAGGAGGATCATCAACCAGTAGTGGCAATGGTTCCAGTGGGAACAAACCGAGATGTCCAACTTGTCAAAAATTTCATTATGGACGGTGCAACCAACTTCAAAACCCAATTACTTATAATCTATGTCGATAATTGGGACACATGGCAAGAAATTGTCGAAATCAGGTTATTGATATGAGAGGTTGATGTTTTACTTGTAAGGAGTAAGGGCATCAAGCTAAAGAATGTCCAACCAAGTACCAAGGAGCTTCAGGTTCCAGTTCTTCCGTAGTTAGTGCTATTACACTGAGGACTACTCAATAACCTCCAAAGAGAGAGCAATGGGAGGCAAGATCATATCAGCTCAGGCCAGGAGAGACTGCTTCTGCCGACACCATTGTCATAGGTATGCTTTCCATTTGCTCATACCTAGAAAATGTAGTCATAGATTCAGAATCCATGCACTCATTCATGTCATACCACTTTGCTAAGCGACTAGATAAACCATTAGAGTTTCTGGATTATGATCTTTCTATTACAATACCATTGGGGGCTCCGTTGGTTAGGACGGGTGTATTTTGAAAATGTGAGATTAACATGAATGGTAAAGATTTATACGTTGATTTGGTACCATTAGTTATTCAACACTTCGATGTTATATTGGGTATGGATTGGTTAGCGGCTAATCCTGTGAATATTAATTATAACAATAAAGGGGTGATATTCTGTGTTCCAAATCAAGAAGTGTTTTATTTCTAAGGCAATGGTATTGTAGCACCACCATACATTGTGTTAGCCATTGAGGCTTGTCACTTATTAAAGAAGGGTTGTCGTGGGTTCGTATATGGTATATTTGATACTAGAGGTCCTTATTTAAAACTTGAAGATATCCTTGTAATTAGAGAATTTCCGAATGTATTTCTAGAGGAGTTGCTTAGTTTGTATATTGAGCGAGAGATTAAGTTTGGTTTTGATGTTATGCCAGGAACGTAACCTATTTCAGGCATCATATCGAATGGCACCGGTTGAACTGAAAGAGTTAAATATTCAGTTGTAAGAGTTGCTAGACAAGGGTTTCATCCAGCTAAGTATGTCTCCGTGGGGTGCACTGGTATTATTTGTGAAAAACAAAGATTGGACAATGCGTATGTGCATTAATTATCGGGAAATCAATAACGTAACCATCAAGAACAAGTATCCATTGCCTCGCATCGATGACCTATTTGACCAACTACAGGGAGCACAACTCTTCTCAAAATTTGATTTAAGATCTGGGTTCCATCAACTAAAAGTTAAAGCCGAGGATGTAGAGAAGACAGCCTTTAGGACTCGATACGGACACTATAAGTTTATAGTAATGCTGTTTGGGGTTACTAATGCATCTGCCGCCTTCATGGATTTAATGAATTGGGTGTTTAAATCGTATTTGGATGAGTTTGTGATAGTCTTTATTGACGATATTCTCATTTATTCCAAGAGTTCAGAGGAGCATGAACAACGTTTGAGGTTAGTTTTATAGCGACTCCGAGAGAAATAGTTGTTTGGAAAGTTAAAGAAAAGTGAGTTTTGGTTGACAAGTGTCACTTTTCTAGGACACGTGATCTTTAAAGAAAGTATTTCTATAGACCCACAGAAGATCGAAGCCATTATGAATTGGTCAAAGCTGACGAATGTGTCTGAGATTTGAAGTTTCTTGGGGTTAGTTAGATATTATAGAAGGTTTATCAAAGACTTTTCTAAAATTGCAACTCTGATGACACAATTAATGAGAAAAGATGTACCGTTCGAATGGAACAAGGAATGTGACGAATGTTTCTTGGAATTGAAGAAGAAGTTGAAAACGGCAACGATACTTGCAATTCCGACAAGCACCAGAAATTTCAAAATTTCTAGTGATGCTTCTCACCAAGGCTTGGGATGTGTGCTAACATAAGATGACAAATTGATAGCTTATGCTTCACGACAGTTCAGATCTCATGAGAAGAATTACCTGACACATGATTTGGAGTTAGCAGCGGTAATCTTCGCTTTAAAGATTTGGAGGCATTATTTGTACGGGGAGACGTGTAAAATTTTTACCAACCATAAAAGTTTGAAGTACTTGTTCACTCAGAGAGACCTTAACATGCGATAAAGGAGGTGGTTGGAACTCATGAAAGATTATGACTTAAAAATTCAGTATCACCCTAGGAAAGTGAATGTAGTCGTCGATGCCTTGAGCCGAAAGTCATCGAAAAACTTAGCTTATACCTTAACAGCACAAGAGAAGCTAGTGGAGGAATTTGAACAATTAGAACTTGAAGTCATTCCTAGAATTAAATGTGGTTTAATGGCTGCGATTATGGCACAACCGAGTTTAATTGGTGAAATCAAGACTAATCAGCTTCTAGATCCACATTTCAAAAAGATTGTGGACGAATGACCTGAGGGTAGAAAGCCAGAATTTAGCTTCCCAGATGGTGTTCTGAGGTATATCTACCATTTATGTGTGCCTAAGGTTGTAGATTTAAGAGATAAAGTTATGGAAGAAGCTCAAAAAACCAGGTATTCAGTACATCCGGATAGTACTAAGATGTACCGAGACTTACAAGAGATTTAATGGTGGAGTGGTATGAAGCGAGAAGTAACAGAATTTGTTACCAAATGTATGACATGTCAAAAGGTGAAAATGAAACATCAACTACCCAGAGGAGAGCTACACCTTCTAGATATATCGGAGTGGAAGTGGGAGCATATCACAATGGATTTTGTTTCTGGATTTCTAAAGTCTCAGAACTCAAATGATAGCATCTGGCTTATTGTCGACCTATTGACTTAGTCAGTCCATTTTTTACCTATCAAGACCAAAGATCCATCAAAACTTGCAGAGATTTATATCAGAGAAATTATACGTCTTCATGGGGGCCAGTTTTGATAGTGTCAGACTGTGACACTCAATTCGTGTCAAGATTTTGGGAGAGCTTATAGAGGGCTATAGGGACAGTTTTATATTTTAGTACTGTATTTCATCCCCAGATCGATGGTCAATCCAAGAGGGTGATTCAGATTTTGGAAGACATGTTGAGAGTATGTGTTATGGACTTGCTGGCCGATTGGGAGACTCATTTGCCGTTAATAGAATTTTCCTATAGTAATAGTTTCCAAACCAGCATTGGAATGGCACCTTATGAGGCATTGTACAGAAAAAAGTGTAGATCACCGATATGTTCGACAGAAGTTTGTGAAAAAACATCTTTTGGGACTGGTGATAGTATAAATTACCACTGACATGATTCGATTAATAAAACAGCAATTGCAAGCTCAATGTCGTTACAAAAGTTATGCGGATACAGGTAGAAGGCCATTGGAATTCGAGGTAGGTGAGTATGTCTTTTTCAAGGTGTCGCCTTCGAAAGGCATAACACGTTTTGGTAAGCGAGGTAAGCTCAGTCTGAGATATGTTGGACCGTATTTGACTCTTAATCGAGTAGGACCATTAGCCTATCGCTTAGAATTGCCATAAGAGTTGGCGAATGTTCATAATGTGCTCCACATGTCGATGCTTTGACGTTATGTATCGAATTTGAGACATGTCATCATTCCAGTGCCATTAGAGATTCCTGAAGATATGACTTATGTGGAGCATTCGGTCCAAATTCTTGACAAAAAAAAGATCAAGTATTGAGAACCAAAGTGATTCAAGTTGTAATGGTTCTATTGCGAAGTCATTCAGTCAAAGAATCTACTTGGGAGCGGGAGGATGAAATTCAAGCCAAGTACCTGCATCTCTTTGATTCTTGAGGTAAGAGTAAGTTTGGGGACCAAACTTCTCTTTAGGGAGGGAAAAATGTAACACCTGTACCCAGAAAAGGTGTTAATAATTATAGTAATATGCACTAATTTATATAATTAGTGTATAAGATGGATTAAGGGCAGGCTTTGGACTTGCCCGAGGAAAAGTGTTCGGTAAAGGACAAAATTGGAAAAGTTCCCAGCTAGGTGGGATAGGTAATGAAGTGGGATCCAGTGAAGGGTTGAGTGAAAATTTGCATTTTATGTGTTAAATGTATTTATATGAGTATATGAATACTTGTTTAAAGATACTGTTAAATTATGTTATTATTTGTGTTAGCATTTTGTATTATTTTGGATATCCAAATAAGGGTATAACCGAAAAAGATTCATAATTAGTAGGTACGATAGTAACTTCACAAAATATTCGGGACCCAAACGGGACTTAGACAAACACTCATTAAATATTTGGGAAGTTAATGGAATGTTTGGGGGAGTTCATAATAAGAACTTAAAAGTTTCGGGGGAGTAAACGAAAAGTGGGAAATTGAGGCAATGACACCTCAAAGCATGCAAATTCATGTGTGTCAAGGAATTGAGAGAAGTCCCAAAAATTTACAAAAATTCAAGAGGAAAGAGAGAACCGATGAAATTCTGAGATGCCGACGTCTATTTCACGTCGTTCCGCCACCGTCCGCGTCCAATTCGCGAACCGAAGTCTTATTCAGACTCGTGGAGGTGAGACGATCATTTCGATACCTTCAATTTATGTTTTAATCATCGTAATTTTGCTAGCTTACTCCAATCGATGATATGCGGTTGCCAAATTCATGTAAGATTCACTTTGGAGTTGGATTTGAGCAAGATTTGTGAAGAAGTTCTGCATTTCTAGCTTATTTGGGGTAAAATCTATAAGAGGTGAGTTTTCTAACCTACGTTTAGATGTGGTACATGTTTTGTGCTTCAATTGATAGTTAGGAAGTGATAATTCTAGAGATTGGGGTTGAATTCATGTTAAATACTAGAACTTCATGTTAATTTGGCATGAAATTATCATGTTTATGTGGCTATGTGCTTATATGTTAAGTGGTTAATGAATGATTAGGAGTAATGGTTCATTGTGGGGAGTAATAAGGAAGGAGAAGAGGAAGAATTCGATAAATACGGAAGTACAAGGATTAGAAGTGACCGCGCGACCAAGGAAATGGTCTTTTCCATCTGAGTGTACAATGAACCCATGAATTCTGAGATTACATATGCTTACGTGCTTATATTATTGCATTATACATGTTCACGACATCCAATGCACATTAGTTTATTCACTAAGTGTAATGCTTAAGAAAACCGTTTTCCTATTTCTGTTGTGGTATATAACAACCAGCGCAGTTCAAAGCTATTTTCGGAGAGGAAATGACGCGCCGTTGGGAGTGGGAGAGATTTGGGACTTGTGCATATAAACTCTCTTTAAACTTGTGAAGTGTTCTAAAATGTAGTTCCTATGACGTCAATGTTGATACTTTTGTTGTACCCATGAAACTTGAGTCCTTAAACTTGTAATTTGGTAACTTTGAGATTAAACTTAGAGAACATGTGTGAATTTCCATATTTTGGTTGGTTTGGTTCAAGTTGTTGTATTGAGTCGATCCGGCAAGTCCGGTTCGTGTCGTTAGTATTTTGGACAAGTGCCTTTTTTGTGTTTATAATGTTGGTTATAGCTTTGAGTTCATGTCCAACAAGATTTCATGAGATGTAAGGTTTTGTCAAGAGTTAAATGTCAAGACTTGTTTTAATTCAAGAAGGAAGTGTTCATGGGTTGGTTTGATCCAATTGTGGTTGTGTTTATATTTTACATGCTTGGTTAATGTTTAAAAAGGTTTGGGAGTGTGTTTGAAATGTTTTCCCAAGGTTTCTTGAGGTTTGGATTGGTTTAGGAATGATTTTTAGCTACAGAACTGCATTCTGCAAAACCCGAATCGATCTCGGTTAAAGGGCGGATCGATCCAAATGTTCTGGGGAACATTCTGTGAGAAAAACAATGAGATGGATTGATCCGGCACAAAGGGCAGATCGATCTGCTCACAAAATGTTCCGCCCTCCACTCTTACGGAAACATGCATATATTTTTCTAGGAAACTCAGATTCATGTGCCGTTTTTATTTTTTATTTTTTATTTTTTTTTTTCTGTGTTAGAACTGGGACTCAAAGATCTATCTTTTGGTATAAAATTTTATTATCTTACCTAAATGACCATTTTGCCCTTGGGACTAGTTTGTCACAGCAAGCCCTTTCGTGTTGGTTCAAATAATATTTTTCCCTAATAACTAACATGTCTTCATGCTTATTAGTGTATTTTGTGTGCATATAGTCTCGTTACACTTGTCCTATTCTACTGGGGTGGGTTGGGATGTGATGCCACCCTCTACATAATTGCCTTCTGGGTAGTAGTCATTATCGTAGGGTTCGTTACCTGCATTATCAGAAACAGTGTAGTCTGGACGGAGAATGTCCAGGCATAAAAGGTCATCAGCTATTGAAAGCTAAGTGAGAAGAAAACTAACAGGCTACCAAAGATATGTAAGTAATAATAAGTCATCGAAGGTATAAGTTAAGTTCTACTAAATAGTATCTTCTTCTTTATTCAATCTCATCATTAACCAAACATTATCGTCTTGTTATCCTAAGACTAATAACCAACACACTCATGATAGATGAACAGACTCGATCATTCAACTATATAGATATACCATCATTCCATCCATCGCTTTTAAGAACATATTCACAGTTCACCGCATGTCATGGACACCACATTAGTCCATCTCCAGCTTTTAAAAATATGTTTACATCTTACCACATTATAGGGACAAAATGTTTGAAAAATGAATATAATCTATTGCCACGACTTAACGTCATCTACCAGTGATCCCAGCTCACCACCTTTTAAGAACATATTAACAGATCACCAGCTTTTAAGAACATATTATGGATCACCTGGTCTATCTTAGGGCTACTTATTCCAGCTCGCCTCCTTTTAAGAACATATTAATAGCTCATTGGCTTTTAAGAACATATCACGACCAAATGCCCATTCCTGTAAGTTTCCCAGAACTTATCAAACCTACCTATTTTCTATACTATTACCAATACATGACAATTCCCATGTGTCCTGACATCATTGAAAGAAAGGGATGACAACCCAAACGGTTCATAACCGCTATGTTATCTGATGGTGTTAAATATCCTCACATTACTCTTAACGCTATCTTATTAACGTATCGCAGTATCTCTTATTCCTACTATTCTCGGATGTCCCATTATCTCTTTGTTATAACATAGTCGCATATCGAAACTATGAAACAATATCTTATCACTTAAATAGTGCATCTAAGAACTAACAGAAAATATCCATATTCTGTAACTTCCAATAGATTAGGACATAGGTCCAATCGATTGGGATAAAAACAGTAACAATCGATTGGGAAAAAGTCCAATTGATTAGATAACAGTCAATGCCAATCGATTGTAAACTTTTGCAATCGATTGGGGTAAACATCTATGGCAATCTATTGGATAAAAGTCCAATCGATTGCGTCCAGGTCACTTGCAATCAATTTGGAAAAAGCCCAATCGATTGGGACTTTGTCTTCTTCATAGAGACTGGCAGTCCAGAATACAAAAGTTTGGGGGACATGTTTTGCTACGTCTGTCCTTCTTAAAAACATGTAAAATATCATATGAATGAGACCAAGTGAGTTTTGGACTCACCTAGTGGGTGTGTATGTATGTGTGGCTATGGAAGCTTGAAGCTTTCTCACTCCACTTTATCTTCTCTTCTCTTCTCTTTTTTGTCTTTCCTTCCTTCTTTCTTCCTCTGTTTTCTTCTCCTCTTCTGCCTCTGCTTCTCTTCTTCTTCTCCTTCTGCCCAAGGCAATGTATGTGTGTGTGTGAGTATATAGGTGTATATATATGTGTGTGTATATGAATATGTACATATATATATCACTCTCTCTCCCAAATTCTGTAAACCCCATATGCAAGAAATGAGCTCACATATGTAGAAAATATGAGCGCCACGCTTCAAAACCTTGAGAAAACATGGAGACCAAGTTCATCTCCCGACCAATCGATTGGACCATCGGCAATCGATTGGACTCATATATTTATGAAGGCAATCTATTGGGAAAAGGGCAATCGATTGGTTATGTAATACCCTATATTTTCAATAATTTCATTCAGAGAGATTCTATAGACTTCCCTTGACCAAACTTGAGAATTAATTTTCGATCGATCGAAGCTCTTTCTTGCGATCGAGCATTTCAAAGTTCAAGCGATCGAACCTTTTTTAATTGATCGAAACCCTACCGACATAACTTTAATACGTGGTCCCCACTTCAATCGATCAAACCCTTTTCAATCGATTGAATGTGACCGATCTGCTCTCGAGCGATCGAACTTCATCCGATCGATCAAACCTGTAATCATCAAGATTTCTAGGTTTCACGTAAAAACAGCCACATACACCCCCATTCCCTCTATATAAACCTTGTGCTTGTGTGTGTGTGAGGTTTGCTGAACCTTGTGAGTTTGAGAGAGTGTGTGCTTGTGTTTGGTACATATATACACACATACATATATATTATATATATATTATACACACACATCCATACATATATTATGATTGAGAGAGAGAAGCAGAGGAGAAGAAGATCAGAAGGAGACAGTGAGAAAGAGGAGACAGAGAGAGATGAAGAACCGCCATTAAAGCTCGGGAGCCCAAGATTTGCCAAATGCGCCCTTACGACGTTCAGTGAGTGTTTACTCACTTGATCTCATTTATATAATGTTTTAACAAGTTTTGGTATGTTTAGACGTATTAAACACGTCCGTAAGACGTTATACACTACAAGGAGAAAGGCTAATAGGTATTTATGTCACTTTTTTCCAGTAAAAAGTGACATAAATGGGGGTGACATAAATGTTTTAAAAGTGACATAAATGTTTTATAAAAGTGACATAAATATTTCATAAAATCAAAACATATGTTAATAAAAAGTGACACAAATACTTAAAAGCGTCATAAATACCATTTTATGTCACTTTTAACCTACAGTGACATAAAACTAGAAAAGTGACATAAATACCAAAAACAAATATTACATCAAAGTCTTAAAAGTGACATAAATACTTTAAAAGGGACATAAAAACTTTAAAAGTGACATAAATACTTTTTAAAAGTGACATAAATGTGTAATTAGTTATGTCAATTTTTTTTAAAAACGACATAAATGTTTTAAATGGTATTGATTCAATACCACCCTGTAAAAACAATATATACCACCCTGTACATACAATACCACCCTTTACAAAATTAAATCCAACTCAATGATCTATTTCAACAAATAAATTTCATCGATTCATCTCAATATCAACCAATTAATATTGGAATTACTGAACAAAAAATACATACAATCGATCCATGTCAAGTGCTTAATAACATATACATATTATATATTCATCAAAAAGTACTAACAAAACTATGAAAGTAACAAAAAATTAGCCCAACAAAAAAAGTAGTTTCGCTTGTTTGAACTTTCCATCAAAATGCGAAACTTTGTACCTACAAAAAAGAAAAAGTTTTCATTAATTAGTTGTATATATATAAAATAATAAAAGAGAAAAACTAAGTTTGGAGGTTTTGAGAAACCAAAATGTGTTCGGGGACTCGGAATGACACAGGACCACAACCTAAACTTCATACTCACCTAAATAGACTTGTAGGAAGAAATGGCAAGCAATTCTGACTCACGAATTGCAAGTTAGATGCGAATACGTCAAATTCCTAATGTGCGCATGTTTTCAAAAGAAATTTATAAACTAAACATTAATTGGTACACATATTTTAAAAATCCCTGATGTGCTTATTTATGTAACTTTAGTCAAATTTATAAACACAAAACCGTGTATAATTATACATGTATATTTATATATGTTACTAAACGTATTACTAAGTGTTTCGCCCTTTGTTTGTTCAGCATTGTTTTAGCCTTTTGTGCCTCATCCATGCTTGTATTTCTTTATTATTTCTCAAAAGGTTTTGCTGGCTTCTTGTCCCTTTTAATTGGTTGGGATGGATTTCTCTCTTTACGTTTTGGCCTAGATAGATCCTCATCCATTGTTAGAGTTGGTCTCTATGCTTACTTCTGCTTATTGTCTATCTTAGAATATGCCCCTTGTATTCTTTGTATATGTCATTTGGCTTTTTCTTTTCTATGCTTACTTCTGCTTATTGTCTATCTTAGAATATGCCCCTTGTATTCTTTGTATATGTCATTTGGCTTTTTCTTTTTTAATTAACTCATTTAAAAAAAAATATAGTAGTGTTTCATATTTGTCAAGTGCTGTAGACACCCCGATTTTGACCAAACGTCGAATTAAGGAGAGTGTCACCTCCATATTCAATGATGACAAGGACCGAAAGATTCGAAGTGTTACAAGCTCTTCAGAAAGTCCTCCAAACGCGGTAAAATTTTCACAGAATGAAACACCAGGTGTTTAGGAGAATTCAGGTATAAAACACCACTTTTGGAAAAGATCTTCGAAAATAAGTTTTTTTAAGAAAAAGGAGAAAAGAAAAGACCTAAAAAGGGGAAGTTCAACAGAAATCGGCACACGGAAGTTGTTTGCGACACTCAGTGAGTGCCGAACGGCAGTCACAGAATGCTGGACCGGCATTTACTGAGTGCCGCCGACAATTTCTGACTGCCGTTTGCTTTAACAGTCCGTATTTTATGGTACAATACGTATATGTATGCGGATAAAAACAAAAAACTAATAAAGTAAGGTTGACAAAAATGCGGCAATCAATAATTTAGTGCGGCACTTACTGAGAGCCGCGCGGCAGTCACGGAATTCCGCCACGGCTTTCACGGAGTGCCGCAGCGGCATCCACTGACTGCCGCAAAGGATTTTTGACTGTCGCCTTCTGCAGCAGTCTGTCTATTTTCAGGAAGTACGTATTGTACCACCAAATGAGACATTTACACCTGTCTTTTACTCTGAATTCACTGAGAATACTTGGTATTTTTTGTCTATAAAAGAAAGAGGATCTTCCTTGGGAGGAGATACAAAAAAAAATATACAAAAAAATATACAAGAAGTGGATACCAAAATATACCAATATAACATATTTGAGAGAGATAGAGTGTTTTGGAGAGCTTGAAGAAGAGCTTGGAAGATCTTCAAAGTAGAGAAGCTTTGAGGATAGTTGGAGGTGATCCTCTAAATTTTAGTTATGTTTTCATTCTTGTGTTTCTTTCTTTCTTGTGTTTTCATTCTTGTGTTTTCTTTTTTTTTTTTTATACATTTCTTTTGGGATTCTTGGAGATCTTCAATGTCTCTCTTGAAATCTTTTGAGTTTGATCTTTTGAATCGCATGTAAGCTTATGCTTCACCTGGGAGTCAAGGTTTGATCATCACTTCATTTTATAAGCAAATAGATGGATCCAAGTCCATACTTATGACTTGGGTCCTATAACTTGATGTTTCATGGAATCCTTTCTATATTCCTTTGAGATTCATGAGTATTAGTCATGTCTTCATCTCCAATGACCATCAAGTGGTAGGAGGAAGTAGTTTGAGTCTAAGCCCATCTCCATGGTTTAGATTCATTATCTTGAGATTTCATGAAGCCTATTCATACTTCATTTGAAATCTACAAATATAAAGGTCTTTAGCCTCCAATGACCATCAAATGGTAGGAGAAAATGGTTTGGTTTAAGTCCAACCTCATGGTCTAATAGTTGGGGTTAACAAATAAAAGTTGAACTTGACAATGAAACAGTGGATTCATAAACCGGTTTTGATCAAAGATTTTTAGTTCGAAATCTAACCGTTGGAATCAAGTGAAACCAACGGGGAAGTGTCAATAACACAATGTTTTACCACTGTAAGTTTTGTTTTAAGGAGATTTCATGTTTAAAGTGGTTTGGTCATGAGTTTTGTGAAGTCATTACAATCTATCCAGAGTTTCAGAACAGTAACACTCTTTTGAAATAAGTAAATCAGAACCTTAATAAAGTATTTGTGACCCAAAATAATTTTTTCTAAGTAGATTAATGTGTTAGGAAGTCACCCTAAAAAGAACAAAGCATTTTTGATCTTTTTGCTACTTTTAGAAAATCGTGCAAGAACTCTGACAGAAGGTTGTAGAATGCTGAGTGATGTCTGGTTTTTGTCCACTTCCCGGAGATCCAACCGTTGAAACTTTGATTTCTTTTTTGGGTTAAAACTAGACACACAGAGGCATCTTGTGTCCAAAATTCACCAAGATCAAGCCATGGGAACCATGCTTTTTATTTCTTTAAAGCTATGATCTGCTCTCAGCAATTTCCAGAATTCTGCAAGTTTCAACCAATCTTATGAGTAGTGGCTTAGATGATATTTTCATGAGTTAAGGTCAAAACCATGTTTCAATAATGATTAGTTAAGCTTGAATTCAAAGTTTAAATGATCTAAATCATTGAGTACTCCAATAATTTATTCTTTTCATGTACATATTCATCCATATGACTTGACACTTATAATTAAGACTTGGTTGCTTTAGATTTAATTACATTTCATACATTTAAGCTAGAAATTCAGGGTTGTTATTTCAAATTTCGTATCTTGTATAGCATGTGGACTAACCCTTTGTTTTGCAACGCTGTTAAGGTATGATTTCTTGAACTCCTCTTAATTTATTTTAATTTCTTGATTTTATCGATTTTCTTGACCTTTATACGCGACACATTAGAATTAAGATTTTGCCTTAAATGTATATATGTGAATTAGGGACTCTTTTCCTTTGTTTTTTATTTAATCGCATGCATTGCACGTTTTATATTCGCGGCTAGATCCCGGGTAAGTTCTCTCATTCTTTATTGCATATCATATTGCTTGCTACTTGAATTACGTGGCCTTTTTGAATGATATTTTGTAAATTGGTAATTTTACACCATTTTGACATGTTTGTGTAATGTATACGTATACCTATGTATTAGTTGATGGGCTCCTTCCCTTCTCATTCCATAATCTCCGGACCTAGTTAATCTTTGGTTTCGCAAAAGATCAGTTGCTTTAAAAATGGTTTCTTAATTTTCCTTTTAAAAATTAAGTGGCGACTCATTTGTTTTGAATTTGAAATTTAAAAAAACTTTAAAAGAAAAAGCTGTGGGTAAGAAAAATTGCGATATCCACAATCTGGCGACCCTGCTGGGGATCGAACCCAGAATCTCTGATTTCGCAGACCAGAATTCTGATTTTGGGTTCTCCCGAGGATTAGACTTGAAAAATATCCTTTTAATCGAATTAATTAATCTTTGTGTGCCTGTTGCATTTCACTTGCATGTCCAGCCAGTCGATTGCACTGAACTATGACCTTGGAGGCTCAGGACAACCCGGTCGGTCAAGTTATCATGGGACTGTGTGATCACCCTTGATCTCGTACCATGATTTGGTATATTAAGCATCCTATCGGATGTGTGTCAAGGGTCCCTTATTTGACCAAAACCCAGCTTTTGCATAGTAGTTTCTATAGAACCTTTCAATCTTAGGAAATCAACTCTTGATTAGGATTATGTGCTAGGGAGTTTTGTATGCCCGGAAGTGATTATTTGAGATGATGACGATATTTGCTTGATGAAAGATGTATAATCTTTTAATCACCTTTTAGCAATTTTTCATCATGTTCCACGACATTTGGGAGAACATGCCGAACCCTGATTATAAGATTATACTTCTTATATCATGCTTAGCTAAGCATCATTGACCTTGTATGTATCCAAATTCATGGAAAGTACGGTGACAATCCGGTCATGTGATCCCCCTGCCCAAAGATTTTTTTTTTCCTTTCAACTAAAATTCCCAAACTAACCTTTGTTAAAACATATTTCACGTGATCATCTTCAAAAGAAAAATTCGAAAATCCTTGAAATTATTTTTGTAGAAGAATGTTCTCAAAAAGCACTCTCAAGCATTGTTTTCAAAATCTTTTTACCATCTAAGGAAAGCTTTTCAAAGGAATTTTGAAAATTTTGAATATCCGACCTCTAGGAGGGTAGTGAGATCACAATGAGAGGAGAAATCAGCGCACTTGACATGGGTGAGGATTTTATGTGCTTATATGCTTATATGTTAGGATTAGGATTTTTCTTTTTCCTTGGCATATAGAATAGGCACACAGACACACACATGCATTGCATCCATGTGACATATAAAAAAGGTTTTTACTAAACGTCTTTTAAAAATATATCTTTGTGTGACAAAAAGAAAGTGGGCAAAAAGTCTTAAAAAGAAATTTTCAAAATTTTTTGTAGGAGCAAAAATAGCATCAACATCAAACCAAGCGTGGTTTAGGGATCCCACGACGAGGCTGGTAAGAAGAGAATACGCTGACATGGCTGAAGAAAGAAACAACGAAGAAATGGCCGGGTTGAGGATACTGGTAGAACAACAAGCAGAGCAAATGAGGCGACAGGCCGAAAACATGAACCGTATGATGGGGATGATAGAAGAACTGAATCGCCGACCACCACATGTAATTCTGCCTGTTATGGACCCACCTTTGGGAGGAGGGGAAGGAGATTGGTTCGATGATTAAGAGGCATAATGGACTGATGCATTACGGGCCAACAGAGACAGAGAAAAAGCTGAGAAGGAGAAGCTGCTGACCGAGAAAATAGAGAAGTTGGAAAGGGTGATGCGCAAAGCTCAGGGAGTTGATACCTATTTGATGGAGTTGGAAGGTCTGTATGACGGGGTCCACGAGACGCTGCCTGCCGGGTTTAAGATGCCAATTTTTGACAAGTTTGACGGGACTGGGAATCCTCGCAGCCATGTAAGGATGTGTATTGGGGCTTTCCAACCAAGTGGGCTGAGCACAACCATGATGTCAGTCCTATTCCAATAGACTCTAACCGGGGCTTCTTTATCCTGGTATCTTACTCTCGAACCAAGCAAAACCAGGGTGTGGGAGGAAGTAATCAAAGCATTTGTGGCATAATACGAGTACAATCAAGATTTAGATGTCACTATCCGAGATTTGGAGACCACTAGGCAAGGGAACAAAGAATCATTCGCCGAATACCTGGGCAGATGGAGGGGAAAGGCAGCCAAAATGGTACAAAGGCCGTTTGAGAATGACCAGATCTGAATGCTGATGAAGAACCTACAGCCAGTGTACTAAGAAAAGATGAGATTCCAGTCAATCAACACCTTTGCTGAGGTTTTCGATGTCGGGACGAGGATAGAAGATGCAATCTAGGGGTAATCAAGAGAGAGGAACAACCAAACCGGTATAGGAGGCCGAACTACGGATCCAACGGAGGACAAACAGGGGGTCACTCTGGCCCCACCGATGTCAATGCACTGAATGGGCCAGAAAGGAAATTCGACATAACACTGAGGAGAGGAGGGGACAAAGTACCAAGGAAGTTCTCAGATTTGGGGTGTCACTATCAACTACCCTCGATAGACTATTAGCGAAGGGGCATCTCCGTCAGATGGAACCTCGACCTCTACCAAGTCCACTTCCGCCAAATTTCCAAGGAGACCTCTTCTGCAAATTTAATCAGCAAAAGGGTCACTCAACGGACCGGTGTATGAGATTAAGGCACGAAATCCAGAACCTCATTGATAACAAAGTAATTTCAGAACCACCTACCAATGCTTCAAATGTTACTAGAAATCCGCTTCCGAATCATCAAGTTATGCCACCACCGCAGGGCCTTTATCTCTTGGGGATGGAAGAAGCAACCTTCGATCCGTCTAGGCTAATCACTAAGGCCAGGACACCAAGAAAGTTATACCAGCCACCTAAGGATTCAACAATTTGTGCTTTGGAGGATCAGCCGAAGAAGAGTGAAATGGGACAGTCAGACTGGTGGATTCAAGGGAGTGACAGTCGAAACGTGAGTCAAGTAAAAGATGATCTTTGGTACGAGAGCGACAAAGAAACAGAGATGGTGGAGGGTACTCTGAAAGTTGATTCAGAAGTTGACAATCTGTGGGCAAGGGAAGAAGTCATTCATTTAACTCGGTCGGGCAGACACTTTAAACCGCATGACCTGGAGGAAGATCATCCGGGGAGAGAGTTGGACAAGGAAAAAGGGAAGATGAACAAAGAAGAGGAAGAAGACAGGGTTCTAAAGCAGATGAAGAAAACTCAGGCCAATATCACCATTTGGGGGTTGCTGATAGCATCAAAACGCCACAGGCAGGCAGTATTGGACGCCCTAAATCAATCTGACGTTCCCATCAACACAACACCGGAAGATATTGTGGGAATGATTGGCAGAATTCCAACCTTGGCTATTACCTTTTCTTCAAATGACATGCCCCCCGGAGGACCCATGCTCAACAAGCCGTTGTATGTCACTATTGAATGTTTGGGGAACACCGTGCCCGCTTGTCTCATTGACAACGGGTCTGCTCTGAATGTATGCCCCTTTCGAATAGCCAAACGAATGGGCTTAGATGAATCGTCTTTCGTGCCTTCCCAGCAAAAGGTCAGGGCATATGACAACACTCAGAGAACGGTCATGGGCATCATCTTTCTTAATCTTGTTATTGGACCAGTGGAGAAAGTAGCTGAATTCCAAATCATTGATATGCCCGCTTCCTTTATAGCTTGGGTGCCATACCGTCAACCATTCACCAAAAGGTGAAATGCATTTAGAATAGCAAAGTCTGTGACATTCTCGGGGACAGCTGGGTTCGTTTGTCCGAAGCATCATCGAGCGCACCGGTTCTAGAATTACAGTTACAAGAAGAAGGAGCAAATATGGGAGGGTTCGAGTTCGTCGGCATGATTGAAGATGAAAAGCCAAAAGAATTCCTGCCACTATACTTTGATCAGTATGCCAGTCCATCGGTCACAGGGATACTGAAAAATATGGGTTTCTTTCCAGGCATGGGATTGGGAAAGAATCATCAAGGCATGCCTGAATTCCTGCACATTCCAACTCAGACTCACACTCATGGTTTGGGTTACCAGCCGACGAAGAAGGAACTGAGGGCAAAGAAGAAGACAGCTGATGCGCCAATGGACCCCTATCAAAAAACGCTCAACGGTTACTTCGCGAAGGAAGGAAAAGATTACCCCTTCTGTGGCTTCCTGGAGCCATGGATGCACCAGAAAGACAAATGTCTAAAGCCGGGGTTCGAGATCTTTTTCTCTCATGAATTCTCCGAGTACAAAGACCCGTTTTTGCAAATGCCTGAAAAGTCTGCTACCGTCAACGATTGGATTGGTGTACTGGACGGACCAGTCATGCAGAACCTGTTGAGCAAAGGAGGGGTGAAAGCCAAAAGAAAAGGGAAAGAAGACAAGGGTCTGGAAGTCGAGGCTGAGGAGGAGAATGTTGAGGATGTGCTGGAAGAAGAGTCGAAACCAGAAAGGGAAGAGAAGACGGAAACCGGGGGACTGCCGGGTTGTAACACTGTAGAGCTCAAGCAGGGGGATAACAAGGAGTGGGTCTTTGAGTCTAGTGATAAGTATCCCCCTCACCCAGAGTCTGTAATGGCCCAAATGAGGCATCTTACTATCGCTATGTCTGTTGTAATCACTCCTGACAAGATCAATGAAAGAATGATTGATTCTGCCTACTCGAATGCGCTTAATGAATGTGATGAATGTGAAATACCTGATGAATTGCAAAAATTAATTGAAAAAGAAAATGAATCTTCATGCAAAGTCATAGAGAACACCCTAACAATTAATCTAGGAAATGAAAACAATCCTCAAAATGTCTTTATCGGCTCTACACTTAGCAATGAAGAAAGCAAAGAACTAATCAATCTATTGAATGAATTCAAAGATGTTTTTGCATGGTGTTATGATGATATGCCAGGTATTGATCCAGAGATAGTCCAACACCACATTCCCATTTTCCCAAATTCTAAACCAGTAAAACAAAAATTGAGGCAAATGAGGCCTGAATGGGCACTCAAAGTCAAAGAGGAAGTTGAAAAGCAGTTAAAAGCTGGATTTTTGATGGTCACCGAGTATCCTGAGTGGATTGCCAACATAGTGCCCATCCCCAAAAACGATGGTCGTGTTAGGGTTTGCATTGATTTTCGAGACCTAAACAAAGCAAGCCCTAAAGACGATTTCCCTTTACCGCATATCGACGTCCTCGTCGATAACACCGCCGGACATGAGCTTCTGTCCTTTATGGATGGATTCTCTGACTATAACCAGATCCTGATGGCCCCAGAAGATAGAGAGAAAACTATTTTTTTCACGCCATGGGGGACATACTGCTATAGGGTGATGCCATTTGGGCTCAAGAATGCAGGAGCAACATATCAGCGGGCCGCTACTACGTTATTGCACGACATGATCCATAAAGAGGTGGAAGTGTATGTGGACGATATGATTGTGAAATCTGAGAGGGGAGGTCACTTGGAGGCTCTGAGGAAATTCTTCGGGAGGTTAAGGGAGTTCAGGATGAGATTGAACCCACAGAAATGTACCTTCGGAGTCACCACGGGAAAATTTTTAGGGTTCCTTATTACTCAGAGGGGAATCGAAGTAGACCCAACCAAGATAAAAGCCATAGTCGAAATGCAGCCACGCAAGAATGAAAAAGAGCTGAGGGGGTTCCTGGGTAGAATACAATTCATAAGCCAGTTTATCTCAAAACTCACCATGACCTGCGACCCGTTATTTAAATTACTCAGAAAAGGAGAGAAGTTCGAGTGGGATACCTTGTGTCAGAAAGCCTTCGATAAGATCAAAACTTACCTCCAAAACCCACCTGTCCTGTCACCACCTTCACCCGGGAAGCCTTTACTGCTGTACCTTTCTATGACCGAAGATTCAATAGGATGCGTGTTGGCCCAAGAAGGAGAAGAAGGACACGTAGAAAAGGCCATTTATTATTTGAGTAAAAGGATGACCGGATACGAGTTGAAGTACTCACCCTTAGAGAAGGCATGTTGGGCCTTAGTTTGGTGTAACCGTCGCCTTAGGCATTATATGTTAGCCTTCCCCGTGATCTTAATCTCCTGAATGGATCCGCTCAAATACCTGTTTGAAAAACCTGCCTTGACCAGTAGGATTTCCCGATGGACCATGATGCTAGCCGAGTTTGATATTAGATATGTCACCTCCAAATCTGTTAAGGGGAGAGCCATCGCCGAGTACCTAACCGACTTCGCCGTGAAAACTAGGGAGAAAGGAGAATTCAAGTTCCCTGATGAAGAAGTGATGGAGGTAAGGGAGGATTTGTGGAAAATATATTTCGATGGGGCCGCCAATCAATTAGGCTATGGGGTCGGGGTTATCCTTGTAGCACCTGATGGAACCCCTACCCCATTGGCCGTCAAGCTTAAGTACAACTCAACCAATAACACCGCAGAGTACGAAGCGTGCATAATTGGAATGGAGGTGGCACTGGCCTTAAAGGTTGAAAAAGTTGATGTGTTCAGAGATTCCAATTTGATCATATCCCAAGTACGGGGAGATTGGAGGGTGAAACACAAAAAGCTGAGGCCATACCATGACTATTTGGAGAGTTTGAAAGAACAATTCAAGAAGATATCATTCTACTACCTTCCCCGAGAGGAAAACCAATTGGCTGATTCCCTAGCAACCCTGGCATCAATGATACAGATCCCCTCGGGGGTCACAATGGTCCCATTATCCATAGAAATCAGAAATCAGCCCTCATTTGAGACAGTCGCGGCCATAGAAGACTAAGAGGAAATACCATGGTATGTGGATGTATGGAAGTTCATTAAAGAAGGAGAATACCCCAGAGGAGCCTCAGAAAAGGACAGAAAGGCGATTCGACGATTCACCGCTCAATTTGTGATTTATGCAGATAAGCTATGGAAGAAATCCTATACCGGGTATAATCTGGAGTGCCTATATGGGAAAGAAGCTAAGAGAATGATGGAAGAAATACATGAGGGAGTATGTGGGCCCCACATAAATGGGCACATGCTGGCAAAGAAGATCATCCGACAGGGGTATTATTGGACGACCTTGGATAAAGACTGTTGTGAATATGTTAGAAGGTGTCACAAGTGCCAGATTCATGCAAATCTAATGCACACCCCGCCGTCACAGCTCTATAGCATTACCACCCCTTGGCCATTTTCCGTATGGGGGATTAATATCATTGGTGAAATAGTCCCGAAGGCTTCCAATGGGCACCGATACATAATCGTGGCAATCGATTACTTTACCAAATGGGTAGAGGCAGCCTCGTATGCGACTTTGAAAGCCAAAGACGTGGTGAGTTTCATCGAGAAAAACATAATCTGCAGGTATTGGGTCCCGAATGAATTTATCTCCGATCATGGCAGTCATTTCCAAGGAGAGGTTATCCCGCTCTTAGAAAAGTATAAGATCACTCGCCATCAGTCATTCCCGTATAGGCCTCAGACGAATGGAGCAGTAGAAGTGGCGAATAAAAATGTTAAAGCAATCTTGGGAAAAACAATGGATACGTACAAGGATTGGCATGAGAAGCTGCCATTTGCATTGTGGGGATACAGAACCTTGGTGAGAACTTCAACGGGTGATACACCTTATTCGCTGGTTTACGGTATGGAGGTCGTTCTCCCAGTTGAAGTAGAAATACCCTCTCTTAGGGTTTTGGTGGAGTGTGAGATCACCGAATCGGAATGAATACGAGGAAGGTATGAGGAGTTGATGTTGCTCGATGAGAAGAGATTGGCCGCAATAAACCATACTCATGGATATCAGAAGAGAATAGCTCATGCTTTCAACAAAAGGGTCCGCCCAAGGAAGCTTGCTAAGGGTGACCTAGTCCTCAAAGAACTGAAAGTGCCCATTTACGACCCCAGAGGAAAATTCAAACCCAACTGGGTCGGGCCATACATCATAAATACTCTCCTCTCTGGAGGGGCGGCCTATCTCATGGACCTGGACAGGGTTGAATTTAAGCAACCAATTAATCTCGATCTCCTCAAGAAATACTTTGCTTGAAACCGTTTCTTTCAAAGCCTCCTACCTCGATGAACTACGCTTGACCTGATTCCCGTTAGGGGATACGTAGGCAACCGACTCGATTCGGTCAGTAAATAACTGCCTGATTGGCACTTTTCTTTGCAGCCTTAAGCCGAACTACTTGGGACCTGACACCCGTTTGGGGATAAGTAGGCGGGCTCTCCAAAGCCTTCGATCCATAATAAAAAAAATTAAAAAAAAAAAAAAAAAACTGTGCTAAACTAGGGGCAAACTGGCGTTTGCCCAGAACCACTTTGAAGCCCTAAAACCAGGGGCAAACTCCATTTGCTATCCGAAGAACCCAGATATTTACCTAAAACCCATCTCGGGATCTCGTGGCTATCAAAATAAGTACTATAAAGAAACAAACGAGAATTCATGGTATAGAAGGAGTAAAGCTTTAAGCAAAAAAAAAAAAAGGCGGCAAAGTAAAGAGCCAAGAAAAGACATTGAAAGGAGAATTTTTCACAAAAGATTAATCGAAGGGATGAACACTTTGATTAAACATGTTAAAACTTTCCTAAAGATAACAACACTTCTTGAAGAGAAAAATAATAATAATAATAAGGAAAATCACATTCAAAAGCGTAAAAGGATAGGCAGGATTTGTCAGAAATTTTTAAGAAATTCATCCTGTTTTGCCTTACTTTCATCAATACAAGCATGTCTCTAGATCAGTGTTTGAATCTGAAGAAGGTATTCAGCTGTGGGCACAGTAGGAGCCAGGATTCTCCAGAAAGGAGCTGAAACCCTGTCGTGCCAAGCCTCGATGAAAGCCTTCACAATAGAAGGGCGCAAAGTGGACCCCCTGGTGAAATTACCAGTCATAGATTCAGAAGTATCCTATAAAAGTCCAAACTGGCGGACCACCTGATCGGGAATGTAGAAAGTAGTAGCAAGCAAGCCCGGCAGCCAGATGCCAGGTTGCCCAGGAAGACGTACAGCAATAGAGCGATGAATCCACTACGGATAGACCCAGCAGATATCACTAGAAGAGAGACCCTGGAGCCAACCGAGCCATGCATCGGCAGAGTGAAATAAGCTGTGAATCTCCATACGATCGTAAGGAAGTGACCCGCGAAGATGGGAGGGGTGTATAAAGAGGTCCAAATGCTCCATGAGCCAAATCTGCAGAACGAAAGGTGCCCCGGCAGATAATATGGCCCCGGTAGCATGAGCATGGTCCAGTCCTATCAGAGTCTCGCAGAGAACCAGCATGACTGCACTCTTCATCTCTCTCAAACCGCAGGCAATAGGTATGAGAATGTCAGAGGACGATTGAAAGAGAAAGTAAGAAAGCATAGCAATCGATAGAGCGCTACGCCGTATAACTTGATACCCTCTATCGTAAGGATCCCCAATGAGAGCATAAACCGAGGAGAGGCGCTCGAAGTCATCCTGTCTGTCATGAATGAAAGAGCCTGCGGCACCGCAGGAAATATGGAGAAGAGCCGCCAAGTCTTGAACATACCCGGCTTGTACCGAAGGAACAGTCAGATCCGCGGAAGGGTCAGTATGAAGGATAGCACTGAACTCTTCAAACAAAGGATAAATCTCTTGATGACTGAAACGGAAGACGTGGAGCGAAGGATCCCAACATCGGATAGCGGCTTGAAGCAAACTTTCGTTCAGAATCATTCGCCGGAAGGAGAAAAGGTCGTTTAGCCTGAAATACTCGAAGTTGAGCTTATCGATACCAGAGAGGGTATCCATCCACGGGAAAAGGATTTGAGAGCTAACGGGGCCATTTGAGAGAGGGGAGAATGAAAGAAGATAGTGTTTTGCGGAGTTTTGAAGAAAAGAGGGTATAAATGAAGGTAGATCTGCCTGGAGTCAGGGCGGCATTCGGTAAAGTAGAATGGCACTCGATGAAGTGCCGCACGGCAGTCCGTGAGTACCGTTGTGGCATTCGCTGACTGCCGCTGCGGCACTCACCGAGTGCCGCTGAGACCTCACCGAGTGGCGTTCTGAGTTTCTGTTGGCCAGGGGACCATTTGTAACAGTTTCAGCCCACCTACAAATAAAAAACTAAATAAAGAACGATAAAATGTGCGCATCATGCAGCACGTACAACAAAACCAAGCCGTGGCCGCATACATTCACCCATTCATTTGTTCATTTCAAAATAAATAAAAGAGATAGAAGCATTCAAAACTCAAATAAAAGGTGGACCAAGCTATGGTCCCACATACGGCAAGTAAGAGAAAATGAAAGCATAATAAAAGGACCAAGCTATGGTCACGCATACGGTGAATGAGCATAATGAAAAACAGAAAATGTAAAAGACATCTAAATGCCTATCCTACCAGCTATCCTAAAGCCGCCATCAAAATAAAGTGTATGTGTATATACAATCATCTGAATAAAATATATATGTCCTCCCGGAACACTCAAAAGTAAAAAAAGTAAAGAAGAAGGCGAGATCAGCCTCGACCCCGGCCCCGAGCCTGACGGGTCACACGCCTGAGGGGCTCCACCTCTGACTCTATCCCGCTCCCGCCGCCCCTACCTCTACCTCCGCCGCTGCCTCCACCGCTACCGCCGCCTCGTCCAGCACCGCCGTCTCCAGGAGTGTCGCTGAGAGGAATGCCGAACTGCTGGAGCCGTTGCTGAAGCTGCCCCACCTGTTAGGACAGGACTCTGATCTCCTCCGCCTGAAATGAGAAAGGATAAATCCAGAAAGTGTTGAGAGGACAATTGAAACACTGAAAATAAAAGGTGAAGATAATGCCTGAGCCCTCAGCTGAGCCGCGGTAGTCGCTCGAGCTCCCTCAGCCTAAAACCAACAATCAAGAAACAAGAATAAGAGTTGATAAAAATAACCCAAGTTGAAGTTAAAAGCTAAAATAAGTTTCTTACCATCCACTCTCGTCCAAGGACCCACTGCTGCACGCTGTGGGCATACGTCAAGCCCTCCTCCGCATAAGCACGCGGGATGACGTCTGACACGACTAAATAGTTGTGCGCTCTTGTGCAACACCCAAGTGTAGGTGATCGTGCAAGTAATACTGGATAAGTCCAGGTCGATCCCACAGGGAAGGAATAGGAAGAATATCTACTAAGTTATAACCTAAAGAAAAGGAAATAAAAATGAAGGATTGGAGGTTCTAATGAATCCTAATTAATTAAAGTAAACTAACTAATAAACTAAAGTATAAAGAAACATAACTAATTAAACAGATGAACTAAAGGTGTTGGAAACACGTGAATCCACATTGATCCTGACCATCTACCATGCATACTCACTAATGTTCTATGGAGTTTATTCCTCTTCAGTATTCCGTATTTTTCTAAAGATATAGAATCAATAGCCCTTTCATGACCGGGACTACATCATCACAAATGATTTAAAATACATAGAAGACGGTTTAAAACAATGGTTATTACTTGCACTCTGAATGGTGTTAGCATTCAAAGTGGTTTTCAAAAGTCATTGAAGAAAAGGCCTTAAGGCTTTAAGTTCTAAAAACTGTTGTGACAAACTGAGCTTATTGGGACAATTTGATGACAGATTTCTAAACAGAAAGTCATGGAATACTTAAAAGAATCATCTCAGGATTTAACAAGTTCGATCGATCGAAGCGCTCTCGATCGATCGGACTGCATCATCCTTCAATCGATCGAAATGTCTTCGATCGCTTGACTATCCCTGGTTCGATCGATCGAAATACCTTCGATCGATCGAGCCCAAGGTTTCTAAAGATTGCATGGCAGAAGCTGGGAATCAATGTTTCATCACATATTCCCAACGTCTAAACTACGGAAACATGATTAAACTAGTGCAGAAGTAGTAAAACATAGCAATCATAACAACTAGATTAACAAACAATCAAGTAAAGAAAAGGAACAGAAAAACCTGGATATAATCTGAAATAAACTTGAAATAAACATGAAAGAAACTTGAATCTTCAATAATCTTCAGTAAATCAGTGGAAAAGAGGAAGAAAAACAAGAATCTAACCTAATCTACACCTAATCTAACCCTAAAACTACCCTAAAACTGCTGTTTTCTGCGTTCTGGAGTGTCCTCCCTTCGTCTGGCATCAAAACGACGTATATATAGGGTTCCCGCAGAGTTTACACAACTTTTGGATGATTAAAAAGTTCGATCGATCGAGCTTAGTTCGATCGATCGAAGGTTCGATCGATTGAACTCTTCTTCAATCGCTTGAACTCTCTGATTTTGACAGCTCTGCGCACCGATGGGAGAATGACCATAACCTTTCACTCGGACCTCGGATTGACCTCCCGTTTGCGGCCACGCGACCATAACTCAAAGATCTACATTTCATGTCTCTGGGAAAATCTTCCAAATCTGAAGTCTTCATTGTCAAAATTGGAATTTTCTCAGCTGCTTCTGTTGTTCTCTTCACCAGAATCACTTTCTATGCAATGTTTGCTTTCCATGACCTGTAAAATAGTGTAAAAACACATGTTTGAGTCTCAACATCATAGAAAACACTTAATCATTGATATGCATCTAAATCTAGGGACTTGGGGATAAAAGTATGCATAAAAGACCGTGTAATACACTATAAACATGCACTTTTCACCTCGAATCACACCCCCCAACTAGCTCGTTGCTAGTCCCTAGCAATGAAGCGAACTACAGCAGTGTTTATTTAACTCTAAAAATTGAAAATAAAAGAAAGTAAAAATCCTAAATCACTTTCGCAGGAATCGCGATTGCATTTAGCATATGCAACAAGCCTTTAAACCCCTAGGTTCCCCCTAGTGGACGAGTGTTGTCTCGTGAGGGTTTGCAGTGAATCTACCCACAAAATTCATGTTTATGGTAATGGTTCTCATTTACATGTTTTCAAGAAATTTTCCTCTCATTTAGCAATGTAGTTAAGCTCAACAATCTCATGAAACTCTCTAGTAAGCCATAGCAATGCAACACACATTACAGTTAATCTACTATCAAAGTCATTAGAATGTTCCATACCTATTAATCTTCAAGTGTGTGTGTGAATGGATAACCAAAATACAAAACTTCAATTTCAAAGCTCGCATAACCTAAGATACTATCAAGACGTTCATTTTGACTCAACTCTCACCGGGATTACACTCTCAAGATGAAATCACTCCGAATTAGGTGTAATAATTATCACTCATGATATGGAAGCTATAAAGAGTAAATGTAAATGGAATCTAATGCTTCTCATATCTAAATAGAAAAACGGACACTTTATAGTGCATAAAGTCTCATGAAAGGATACTTTTCACTAGAAGAGCGAGATACCGTGGATAAGTCTCTCATTACCTTAACTTCAAATCCAATTTACCTAGAATCATTAGGACTTTGAAAAAGAGGTGTTAAGTGAAAGAAAGAGGCTTGTGATTTTCAATTGGGTCCAAGGATGTGATTGGAATGTCTACTACAACTTTTCAAACTTCCCCACATCTCCAATCTCTCTCATCTTCTTCTTCTTCTTTTTTTTTTTTCTTTTCTTTTTTCCACACTCTTCTTTTTATTATTACTTTATTTTTTTAACAACCATTGGCACTTTTTCCTTTTCATGCTTTTTTTTTCTTCATTTTTTTTTTGATTGCCAACATTCCCTTATTCACACAACCAAACTTCTTGTCAAGATAACACATCCCAATCACTCCTAGATAAAGAAAAGAAACTCAAACTCGTAATATGGAGTTAGGTATGAACTTCAGGATTGTGAAGACAAAGCGATTATGCTAAGCACAAGAGGTGAAATAAAGGAATATCATAGAGGTATGTCAAGGCTGTATTATCCATGTATGGTCAAAAGATGGCTTAAATCATCTTCTAAGTTAATAGGATAATTCATTTCAGTAAATTCAAGAGCTCTAAATTTTGGTAAATCCTGAACGTTCTCTTCTAGTAATCAGTCAAAATCAAGAAGAAAAATGAGACTTTCAACGAATTAATACGCTTTTCAAAAAGTAAGAGTAATTTTATAAAACCCTCAAAAACAAAGAATGGCACAAAAGCTCACTTGGGTTATTAGTCTCCACTACAGTCTTTCAAGACACTTAAACTATGCTTACTAATCCATTTTAGCTAAGTACAAGGTTGTCACAACGTGCTCAAAGTATTTGAAGATTAAAAAGCATAGAACATACTATAACTAAGATAGTAAAGAAACTACCATAGTATATCACATACTAATGACATACAGAAAATAACACTAATGCATCATAACTAACTACATTAACTATGAGAGAAATACAAGAATCATTTTATTATCTTTAAAAAAAAAATAAAAAAAATAAAAATTTTAAAATTTTTGCAGATTTTAATTTACTGAGTTACATGTTGCTAAGCAGGTATATGACACTAAAGTACAACAAAAAGATATGAGGCATGCAATGACTCACTCCCCCCCAACTAAAACTAGACATTGTCCTCAATGTTCTAAACTAAGCACATGGACATGTAAAGTAAAGCGAGGGAAGGAAGGATTTTACCTCGAAACGTTAATATCCATTTTTTTTCAAGCTACCTGCAAGATCATTAGTAGCAACAAGGAAACATAGATACAACTACTCAGTAAATAAATTCGGTTAATCAAAATTTTTATCATAGATTAACAACCGAAATTTTTGAGGATCTTCCCAGTAAAATAATTTAACAGTGAGAAGAATGTTGGGATCCTCATAAAAATGCAACTCCCCCCAACTAATGTCAGGCTCAAGGTCAGAGGAGATGATGCAGAACCTATGGCTTCCAAATTTTTTTGGGACAGTTATAAAAGGAATACCACACTTTTTAGGAATTATATGCAAGAAACGATCTTTGGTGTTGGTATTTCCTATAACAGCCTCAATTTTAATACTAAAAACAGGGGGAGGCCATGGTTCAATAAAAGAGGCAGGGTCGAAGTGATGTTCTAATGAAGCTTCACCACCCTCCGCTTGTCCTAGAACAGAATCTATGGAGATATAATCATAGGAATTGAATTTCTGTTCTATGCACATGGTTTTGGACTGGACTTGGATAAAGCTATCTATTTGGGCCTCAATGTCATAATCACTCAAGAAGGTCAAGCAGTCTAGAAGATTGCTAGCTTCTTGTTTAATTTTAAGATCATCTAAAGTGGGCCCAATATTTTCCAAGTCTTCTCTCAAAGAATTTTGAAAGTTAAAATTTTGTGAAGAACATGTGTTAGTATCCTTACCATCCTCTTCCACAACACATTCTGTTTGTTCACGAATGGGGTACACATAACATTCAAGCTCAGGACGAGAGCTTTGATTGATAGCAAGGATAGGTGATGGGCAACTTGGTGACACCACCTCTTCGGTCGAAAGAGGTGAGGGTTCATGAATATCACAAGAATCTAAATCAGATTTAGATTTTTCAATTATGTCCTCTCTAGGGTCACTTTCAAAGGTAGGGGTAGAGTCAACAGGGGACTCTTCCTTTCCTAATTGCGTGCAATCACCTAAACTCTCGTCATCTTTTAAAACCTCATTCTCATCCTTGTAACTCTCCTCACTATATATGTCATCTATTGAGGTGCTCTGGGCAAAGAGATTGTGCAGTTTTATCCAGGCAGTGAAGGAGTTGATGTCTGGGGTTGTATGTTGAGGAGAAGATGGTTCTACAACTTCATGCTCAATGGTTTGGTTTTGGAGTTCTTGTTGGGTTATCACTTTCTCAAATGAGTTGTTAACCTCACTCGGTATGAACCCATCATTGTCCTCTAATTCCATTCCATTGTTGGTGTCTTGAAATTCAGGTTGTAGCGTTAAAGGACTGGTATAGTCTTCTAAAGGTTGGCTATCAAATGCTTGTTGATATCTAGCTCCTAATTTATCAATTGCACTCTCTAGCCTTTTCATTTCACTAAGCAGCAATTCTAACATACCATTATCCTCAACTTGGTTATTCTCCTCATTATAACTATATGAAGTTTCACCCCATTGTTGTTGGTAATAGTCCCCTTCCCATTGTGTTTGTGTGCAAGACTCCCCAGAAGGAAAGTCTTGGTGCATTTGGTAATCGTGGGAACTACTACTATATCCTACACTATCATTTTGGTTATATCCCCATTGCGATTGATAGAACTCTCCAGGTGGAGGTTCTTGATACGTTTGATAACATGGGGGACTAACACGATGGTTTTCCCATTGTGGTGATTGGTAGCACTCAGGTTGATAATGTGCATCATATGTGGGTGCTTGCCAACTCGGGGTATAGTTCTCATTACCTAATGTGTACCCATTCATGGTATTTGTGTTGTATGGAGGGTAATATGGATAAGACATGTTTACCCAAAATATTTAAATAAAAGAAATTTTTTTTTTTTTCTTGTGAGAGAAAAAGTCCAATGATTTTTTTTTTTTTAAGTAAAAGAAGAAAAATGGAAAAACTTAGTAAAATCCTAACCTAGTTGCCTTCCCCGGCAACGGCGCCAAAAACTTGACACGACTAAATAGTTGTGTGCTCTCGTGCAACACCCAAGTGTAGGTGATCGTGCAAGTAATACTGGATAAGTCTCGGTCGATCCCACAGGGAAGGAATAGGAAGAATATCTACTAAGTTATAACCTAAAGAAAAGGAAATAAAAATGAAGGATTGGAGGTTCTAATGAATCCTAATTAATTAAAGTAAACTAACTAATAAACTAAAGTATAAAGAAACATAACTAATTAAACAGATGAACTAAAGGTGTTGGAAACACGTGAATCCACATTGATCCTCACCATCTACCATGCATACTCACTAATGTTCTATGGAGTTTATTCCTCTTCAGTATTCCGTATTTTTCTAAAGATATAGAATCAATAGCCCTTTCATGACCGAGACTACATCATCACAAATGATTTAAAATGCATAGAAGACGGTTTAAAACAATGGTTATTACTTGCACTCTGAATGGTGTTAGCATTCAAAGTGGTTTTCAAAAGTCATTGAAGAAATTAAGGCTTTAAGTTCTAAAAACTGTTGTGACAAACTGAGCTTATTGGGACAATTTGATGACAGATTTCTAAAACAGAAAGTCATGGAATACTTAAAAGAATCATCTCAGGATTTAACAAGTTCGATCGATCGAAGCGCTCTCGATCGATCGGACTGCATCATCCTTCAATCGATCGAAATGTCTTCGATCGCTTGACTATCCCTGGTTCGATCGATCGAAATACCTTCGATCGATCGAGCCCAAGGTTTCTAAAGATTGCATGGCAGAGGCTGGGAATCAATGTTTCATCACATATTCCCAACGTCTAAACTACGGAAACATGATTAAACTAGTGTAGAAGTAGTAAAACATAGCAATCATAACAACTAGATTAACAAACAATCAAATAAAGAAAAGGAACAGAAAAACCTGGATATAATCTGAAATAAACTTGAAATAAACATGAAAGAAACTTGAATCTTCAATAATCTTCAGTAAATCAGTGGAAAAGAGGAAGAAAAACAAGAATCTAACCTAATCTACACCTAATCTAACCCTAAAACTACCCTAAAACTGCTGTTTTCTGCGTTTTGGAGCGTCCTCCCTTCGTCTGGCATCAAAACGACGTATATATAGGGTTCCCGCAGAGTTTACACAACTTTTGGATGATTAAAAAGTTCGATCGATCGAGCTTAGTTCGATCGATCGAAGGTTCGATCGATTGAACTCTTCTTCAATCGCTTGAACTCTCTGATTTTGACAGCTCTGCGCACCGATGGGAGAATGACCATAACCTTTCACTCGGACCTCGGATTGACCTCCCGTTTGCGGCCACGCGACCGTAACTCAAAGATCTACATTTCGTGTCTCTGGGAAAATCTTCCAAATCTGAAGTCTTCATTGTCAAAATTGGCATTTTCTCAGCTGCTTCTGTTGTTCTCTTCACCAGAATCACTTTCTATGCAATGTTTGCTTTCCATGACCTTTAAAATAGTGTAAAAACACATGTTTGAGTCTCAACATCATAGAAAACACTTAATCATTGATATGCATCTAAATCTAGGGACTTGGGGATAAAAGTATGCATAAAAGACCGTGTAATACACTATAAACATGCACTTTTCACCTCGAATCAACGTCATAATGAAGAGGAATAGTAGGGGCGCCCTGTGAGAACCGGGGAATCGTCGTCACGAAAGGCTCGCCGAACGAGACAGTCAACATGGTCCAATCCCACTCGGGTAAGACGGGAGGACGAGTAGCGGCAGGGACGGGCTGTAAACAAGATATAAGCATAAATAAAGATTAAAAAGAAAATTCATGAAAGATTGAAGGAAGGAATTTTGTGCTCACCCGAGTCACTTCCATCAGAGGGAAGTTCGGCATCAGCTTATCAGCACGAAAAGCTGCGTATCATGTGGAAGGCTCCAAGAAGCCATGAATACCCGAGCCAGCCAGAGCAGCCGTGAGCTCGCTACCCTGAAGCGTATCTATGGCTCTCATAGAAACTGGAGGAGGGTGTGGCACGAAAAATCCCGGAGCCGCCAGTGACTGCCTAGTCACCCTCTCTCCCAAATACCATGCCTGGACCTCCGGCCCATCCATAAGCCGCCTCATCGGATCCCATCCGCCCGATGCCTGAATCCTCGCAAAAGTCTCGGGAAGCACTTTGAGTCACGGCTGCCAGCGAACGTGCTGCTCCCTCAGGTTCGTCAGGAAACTCCTGAACGAAATAAAGTCATGTGCCCCAGTCTTCCGCCCGACCCTGTCCTTCGCCCATTTCAGCCCCTGGGGCATGATGAGGGCGTCGACATCGCGTGTCTCGGGGGACATCATGTGGAAATACTCGTGGGGACCAAATCTGCAATAAATAAAAAGAAAAGGAGGTCATGAGTCTCATAGTTTATATAAACATCCAAAAGCATAATAAATATTGAAATGGAAATAAAAAGAAAGGACGTACCTCCCACGCCCTCCAAAAACCACCAGTAGAAGTCGGCCTGTCCCGAGAGATCTCTCCCATGTGCTTGTACAGGATGGCTAATCCTGCACCAGCCCAGTCGTACTCATGAATCTGGTCCATGCACTCCAAAGAGGATACCACGGTGACGGAGAACCGATCGCCCATGGTGCTCAACAGGGAGCACCCCAGCATATACATCATTAAGCCCCGAGCCATCTGCTCATCGGTAAAGCCCGGTCTGCCCTGGAATGTATCCATAAACCACTTGGCCGTGACCAAGGGCTCCTCCGAAATCGCTCCAAGCAACGCCTCCACCTGGTCCTAGTCTCTGGTCGCATCCAAATACCGTAAGGGCTCTCCCCCAAATGGAATCCCTGTAACCATGCTGAAATTGAGGGGAGTCATCGTCATCTCCCCAAAATCGAAGTGGAAGGTATTGGTGGTATCCCACCACCTCTCCGCCAGCGCTTGGATCTGTCGTAGATCATTGGAGCTCTTTGTCAAAAGTTTGACGAAGTCCCCAAAACCGGCAGCCCAAATAAATCCCTGCACTGTCTCACTAAGCTCCCCATACCACTCATAGCCATGAGCGAGACTGCCATGCCCCTTTAACACCTTGGGCTGTAGCTGCAAGAAAAACCACAAGTTTTAGTGCTAGTAATTGGATAAAGGAGAACAATAAAAAATATATATATATATATATGTATATATAAATTATAAGCAGGTGATAATAAGGAGACAGAGGAAAAGAGACATGAGAATGAATAAAAAGAGAGGGAGAGAGAAAGAAAAGGAAAATCCGAAAATATTTATAGAAAGTTTCACAAGCATGGCACTCGTTCATATAAAGCCTAGAGATCATTCACAGAATAATAAAAGAAGTAAGAATGTTCAAAATTGCTGGAGAGATTTCAAGAAAGAGAAAAAGAGGGAGAGGAGTTTGTTCATATTTTTGAAATACATGTGTATATAAACTTATGAAAGTTCAAAAGAAATTTAATTTCAAAAGAAGCATAGTTTCAAAGAGAAGTATATGATCACAAGCGTTCAGAATCAATTTGGAATAATAAAAGGGCGTTCGGAACGCTCGAGAAAATTCATAAGTATAATAAACACGGGGGAATGTTCAGGATTTCAAATAAAACGCATCGCATTCGTAAATCTTGAAAATGGGAAGCAAAATTCGCAAGCATTAGGTTCTTTATTCACAAGAGGTGTTTTAAAACTTTGGTTAAACACAAACGGCATTCAAAAGTTCTTGAGAAAAGTCGAAAGAAAAATAAGGGAATTGATACAGGCGGAACGCCCGAAAGTTCAACAAACATCAGGAAGAATAATGAATTATGATTCGTCGGGCATAATATTCATAAAGTTCATGGGAAGTGCAATAGAAATCTTGAATAAAGTATGCATGAAAACGCTACAAGCATGGCATTGGCATTTAAAATTAGACATTCAAAGTTATGATTCATTATACATTCCATAAAGTTCTAAAAGAAGAAAATTAAAAAAGAAAAGGCAGAGCGTTTACCTCGCGCTTGAACGCGCGGACAGATAAGTGATCATCAGAATCCCGGAGCAAGATTGTGGCGTCGGGATGATGAGTGGCCGTATACTTGGCCTTCTTTTTTCTCCCCGAACCGCTCGCCATAATCTGTCAAAGAGGGAGAGAGAGATCCGCGCGTTAAATTCATGAAAAATTCAGAAAAATAATGAAATAAAAGAGATTAACTGAGTTCTGATCGTGAGAAACTAACCCGATAGCCCTGGTAGATCGATCTAAGCAAGAAAAGGAAAAAGGAAAATTTTTCTCCAGAGGAATCCACGGGAAAAGAAATGAAAGAATGAAATGAAATGAATTGAAAAAGCCGGATTTTAGCCACTGCCGCTCAAATGCGGCACTCGATTTTCGTGCGCGGCATTCAGTGAACTGCCGCGCGGCACTCTCTGAGTGCCAGGACGGCACTCCGTGAGTGCTGCATGGCAGTCACAGACTGCCGCGAAGAGCCGCGTGTGCCGCGGTTAAGTCGGTTCAAAGCCCCTTCATTTTCCCCTAAAAAATTCAAATCAGGTCCTGAAAATTGAACTCGAGCCCCCCAAAATTTGCCCTTATTGCACTTTTGGCTCCCAGGGTAGTTTTTAGGTTTAAATCGACCACAAATTTCAAAAAATTAGAATAAATTTTAGGCCGCGGGCTCCAAATTTTGAAAATTAAGATAAATTTGAACCTGTGGGTTCTAGATTTTGAAAATAAAAGATAAAATTAAGCCCGCGGGATCTAAATTTCAAAAAAAAAATAAATAAATAAATAAATAAAAATTTTGAGCCGGTGGGCTCCGAAGTTTTGATCACCTCGTTCTGGGAATATAACAAATTTATATCCTCGATCCTCGTAACAAATTTACGTCGATCCTTTGTCTTGAGAATGTAACGAATTTACATTCTCGGTTCTCGCAATGAATTTGCATTAACCCCCGTTCTGAGAATATAACTAACAAATTTATGTCGATCCTTTGTCTTGAGAATGTAACGAATTTACATTCTTGGTTCTCGCAACAAATTTGCGTTAACCCCAAAATTGAATCAAAAGCATCTTTATGACCCCCATAACAGATTTTGCATCAGTCAAGAATCAGGCAATCTTCTCTGACTAACACATCACGTAATGTGCGACATACGTAGAGAAGACATGACAAGCGTGACGCTTGCATAACCAGGTCTATTCAGGAATCACCATTACATGGCATGCGCATCACGATAGGATAGGTGCATCCATCCGTGTGACTACCTGCATTTGTGTGTGTTTGACCTCGTGCCCGAACTACGCTTTGATCTGATTCCTGATGGGATACGTAGGCAGCTCATCATGGAGCACGACCAATTAGAATTCCTCTACGCGCTCGCTTCCTTTTGCAACGCGTTTTGTTTTTCCCTTTAATCCGACAGTTTGGTCAAAGGCCTATCTTCACACAGGCTTCGACGTTCGCTTGCGGTTCGCGCTGCCCCACAAGCTCCGTCAAAGAGGGGCAAACTGTAGACACCCCAATTTTGACCAAACGTCGAATTAAGGAGAGTGTCACCTCCATATCCGATAATGACAAGGACCGAAAGATTCGAAGTATTCCAAGCTCTTCAGAAAGTCCTCCAAACGCGGTAAAATTTTCACAGAATGAAATACCAGGTGTTTAGGAGAATTCAGGTATAAAACACCACTTTTGGAAAAGATCTTCGAAAGTAAGTTTTTTTAAGAAAAAGGAGAAAAGAAAAGACCTAAAAAGGGGAAGTTCAACAGAAACCGGCACACGGCAGTTGTTTGCGGCACTCAGTGAGTGCCGAACGGCAGTCACAGAATGCCAGACCGGCATTTACTGAGTGCCGCCGACAATTTCTTACTGTCGTTTTCTTTAACAGTCCATATTTTATGGTACAATACGTATATGTATCCGGATAAAAACAAAAAGCTGATAAAGTAAGCTTGACAAAAACGCGGCAATCAATAATTTGGCGCAGCACTTACTGAGAGCCGCGCGGCAGTCACGGAATGCTGCCGCGGCTTTCACGAGGTGCCGAAGCGGCATCCACTGACTGCCGCAAAGGATTTTTTATTGTCGCCTTCTGCAGTAGTCTGTCTATTTTCAGGAAGTACGTATTGTACCACCAAATGAGACATTTACACCTGTCTTTTACTCTGAATTCACTGAGAATACTTGGTATTTTTTGTGTATAAAAGAAGGAGGATCTTCCTTGGGAGGAGATACAAAAAAAATATACAAGAAGTGGATACCAAAATATACCAATATAACATATTTGAGAGAGATAAAGAGTTTTGGAGAGCTTGAAGAAGAGCTTGGAAGATCTTCAAAGTAGAGAAGCTTTGAGGATAGTTGGAGGTGATCCTCTAAATTTTAGTTATGTTTTCATTCTTATGTTTCTTTCTTTCTTGTGTTTTCATTCTTGTGTTTTCTTCTTTTTTTTATACATTTCTTTTGGGATTCTTGGAGATCTTCAATGTCTCTCTTGAAATCTTTTGAGTTTGATCTTTTGAATCTCATGTAAGCTTATGCTTCACATGGGAGTCAAGGTTTGATCATCACTTCATTTTATAAGCAAATAGATGGATCCAAGTCCATACTTATGACTTGGGTCCTCTACGTTGATGTTTCATGGAATCCTTTCTATATTCCTTTGAGACTCATGAGTATTAGTCATGTCTTCATCTCCAATGACCATCAAGTGGTAGGAGGAAGTAGTTTGAGTCTAAGCCCATCTCCATGGTTTAGATTCATTATCTTGAGATTTCATGAAGTCTATTCATACTTCATTTGAAATCTACAAACATAAAGGTCCTTAGCCTCCAATGACCATCAAATGGTAGGAGAAAATGGTTTGGTTTAAGTCCAACTTCATGGTCTAATAGTTGGGGTTAACAAATAAAAGTTGAACTTGACAATGAAACAGTGGATTCATAAACCGGTTTTGATCAAAGATTTTTAGTACAAATTTTAACCGTTGGAATCAAGTGAAACCAATGGGAAAGTGTCAATAACACAATGTTTTACCACTGTAATTTTTGTTTTAAGGAGATGTCATGTTTAAAGTGGTTTGGTCATGAGTTTTGTGAAGTCATTACAATCTGTCCAGAGTTTCAGAATAGTAACACTCTTTTGAAATAAGTAAATCAGAACCTTAATAAAGTATTTGTGACCCAAAATATTTTTTGTAAGTAGATTAATGTGTTAGGAAGTCACCCTGAAAAGAACAAAGCATTTCTGATCTTTTTGCTATTTTTAGAAAATCGTGCAAGAACTCTGGACAGAAGGTTGTAGAATGATGAGTGATGTCTGGTTTTTGTCCAATTCCCGGAGATCCAACCGTTGAAACTTTGATTTCTTTTTTGGGTTAAAAACTAGACACACAGAGGCATCTTATGTCCAAAATGCACCAAGATCAAGCCACGGGAACTATGCTTTTTATTTCTTTAAAGCTATAATCTGCTCTCAGCAATTTCCAGAATTCTGCAAGTTTTAACCAATCTTATGAGTAGTGGCTTAGATGATATTTTCATGAGTTAAGGTCCAAACCATGTTTCAATAATGATTAGTTAAGCTTGAATTCAAAGTTTAAATGATCTTAATCATTGAGTACTCCAATAATTTATTCTTTTCATGTACATATTCATCCATATGGCTTGACACTTATAATTAGGACTTGGTTGCTTTAGATTTAATTACATTTGATAGATTTAAGCTAGAAATTCAGGGTTGTTATTTCTAACTTCGTATCTTGTATGGCATGTGGACTAACCCTTTGTTTTGTAGCGCTGTTAAGGTATGATTTCTTGAACTCCTCTTAATTTATTTTAATTTCTTGATTTTATCAATTTTCTTGACCTTCATGCGCGACACATTAGAATTAAGATTTTGCCTTAAATGTATATATGTGCATTAGGGACTCTTTTCCTAGGTTTTTTATTTAATCGCATGCATTGCACGTTTCATATTCGCAGCTGGATCCCGGGTAAGTTCTCTCGTTCTTTATTGCATATCATATTGCTTGCTACTTGAATTACGTGGCCTTTTTGAATGATATTTTGTAAATTGGTAATTTTACACCATTTTGACATGTTTGTGTAATGTATACATATACCTATGTATTAGTTGAGGGCACGCTTAGATTAGCAATTCAATTAAAAGGATGTTAAGTAGAGGCCTATCGCGAGATAGGATGAGAAGGGGTGTTTTAGTCCGATGGGCTCCTTCCCTTCTCATTCCATAATCCCCGGACCTAGTTAATCTTTAGTTTCGCAAAAGATCAGTTTCTTGAAAAATGGTTTCTTAATTTTCCTTTTAAAAATTAAGTGGCGACTCATTTGTTTTGAAATTGAAATTTAAAAGAACTTTAAAAGAAAAAGCTGTGGGTAAGAAAAATTGCGATATCCACAAGTGCAACATCGTTCTATTAGGGATTCATAATTATGAACGAAACTATTGGTGAAATATATTTTAGTTAGATGTAAACGGCCATTCTTCATTGCAACAATATAACATAGACATTTGTAATATTATTTTTAGGATAACTCTCGGGGCACATAAGAATCTCACATAACATAAACAAGATACATAAATTATAACATGTCTATCTCTTTGTGGGGTCTACAGATGAGAGAGATAGACACATTAAATTTATATATCTTATTTATGTAAGATTCTTATGTGCCCCAAGATTTATCCTTATTTTTATGGGAAATGTCAGTATCAAAGCAAAAATTGCTAATGTAACTAATTTATGATCAGTATATTAACAATTACTAATTTTAGCGACACATTTTTATCCTGGCATTAGCAATTATTAATTTGACATTAACATTAGCCATTGTTATATAGAATTTAACAAAACCAACTAACGAATTATGTATTTTGTTTAGATTTAAGGAAAAAAAATGCACAAGGTACATTATCTCATGTATAAGAAAATTCATATGACAAATCCACATACCTCCTTTGGATCACCCAACATTCCAACTATAGCGGTGTCTATTGCATCTTGGTTTTCCATATGGGAGGCTCTTGTAGCCATCAAAACTATAGTATCTGCTTCTACTGCTTCAGCAAAAACCTATGCAGATATACCAAAACAAAAGGTTAAAACTTAAAACAGACATTTCGCAGTAGAGTTCTAGTTCGGGACGAGTTTGGAGGAAACTATTTGTACGAGGGCAGTATTACGCTGACAGACCCATAGTACTATGCCTGGAAGGTTAGGCAGAGAGCCCTCACTGAGATAGTGTGAGACATGCAGATTGAGCAGCAGAGATTTGGGACCCAGGACCCGGAGGTGATACGTCACGAGATGACCTACCATAAGGAGACCTTCAAACTCATTGAGGAGGATTCAATACAGATGTTATGAGAATGTTTCTCTTATCAGGTTCTACTTTCAGAGGTTAGAGCAGCGCCTCTACCTCCCCCGATGGAGCCACCGCCCCCACCAGAGGAGGACATGGTTGATGCACCCCCAGCAGAAGAGGACCCGGAGGATGATGATCCGAAGGATGATGAGAGCGATGATGACGAGGATATGGAGGATGAGGAGGATGAGGACACCAATGACAAGGAACCAGAGTATGACCCATAAGAGGACCCCGAGGACCCAGTTGGTATGGATGTGCCAATTGGCATAGATATTGTAGTAGCAGAGGGTTATCCGATAGAGTATGAGGCTATAGCAGATGACGATGCGGGTGATGACGTTGTGGTACCAGTCTTACCAGGCAGCATGATAGCACAACTGGCACTAAAGTAGGCTACAGAGATGGCTACACATCCCCATGGATTTAAGATAGGAGCATCGGAGTTGGCACAGGCTATAGCACAAGCTGAGGCACTTGCAGCTGCATTCGATGCAGCCCAGGCTGACATGGCTACCGATGTAGGAGACTTAGGAGTTATTGTAGAACACGATGGACCTAAGTTATCTGAGGATGATTTGATAGAGGATGAGGACATGATGGATGACTATGATATGGATGAGGATGATGTGTTGTCCGAGGTTGCCCCAGAGGATGAGGGTTCCATCTATGGATCTGATGTGGATAACTTTTGAGTCCAGTACATTTAGGACTTAGACTGTTGACTTATGACTTCAGGACATGTTGTCCACTTACTTTTGATGCTTACATAGACAGCTATTGACCATAGCCCTTTTTATATAGGTAGCCACCAGTGATGGTTTATTTATATTTCTTTTGCTAGATCTTGTATAGGATCATGTACTATACGGTACACAGGTGATCTATTGTGTACTCCGCTATACATCTTTTAAGTATATATATATGGCAGATCGTTTCTTTTGGTTATTTCTATTATCGTCTCGTTACCTATATTATGTTGTGATTTAGATTGGTGCTATGCTTCTTGTTGTTTTAATTATGTTGGTATCCCTGAGAAGATTATCAACTAACCATTAGATCCTTCATAGTTATACCTCACACAGATCACTATGGTTGGACACACGAGATATCAAGCGCGACTGGGAGCACCCATTCTTGAGGGTATGGACCCAACCAAAGTCTTCAAAGCGTTCATGAAATGGATGGAGCACGTTGGCGATACCTATAATCATGCCACCAACAATAATGGCAATAACCACGTTTTCCTCTGAGATAGACAGGCGATAAGTTATTGGAATGATTTCATGGCCTACAACCCGAGAAGTTCGATGGCATGGCAGAATCATAGAAAGCCAAGTAATGGATACGAGAGTTGGAGCTAATCTTCAAAGCCCTGGAGTGCAGTGAGCTTGAAAAGAGACGTCTAGTCGCGTTTCAACTGACTTACTCTGCCACAGACTAGTGGGAGGCCGAGAGAGCCATAATTGGGATCAACGTTGCAAGGAGAATGCCTTAGGAAGCATTCAAGACTCGATTTCTTGAAAAGTATTTCCCCGAGGATGAAAGAGACCAGCAAGAGAAAAATTTCCTGAGTCTGACTCAAGGGAACTGGACGATCAGAGAGTATACCACACAATTTGAGTGACTTTCCCGCTTCGATCCACACATGATAGATACCCCTGCCAAGAAGGTCAAGCGATTCCACCAAGGACTTAACCCACACCTTCGACACGTGATGATAGGCCATCTGGGCCAGTCGTTTGAAGGGATTGTCCGTCTCGCTTTGAGTTTGGAAAAGGATGCTCATTTTATGCAAGGACCATAAGCAAATCGACCTCCACCCAGGACCTTCCAACCGAGGAACTTTCTAGCACAGTCATCAAGGAGCAATCAGGGATGGAAACCCCAGATTAATAACTACCAAGGAAACAAGCGCACATGGGATGGGACAATGAAGCCCCAAGTTAACTTTCCACGATAGCATAATCGACAGCAAGTACCATCTCAGACACAGCTCGCCACCCAGCGATAGAACACTGATGGATGTTTCAACTGTGGAGTGTCCAGACATATTACAAGGTATTGCACAGCTCCCAAGACCAATCACTACAATGACCTCGTCTGTCGCAATTGTAACAAGCCTGGTCACATGAACAAGGATTGTCGAGCACCTCATGGAGGCTACTATGGAGCGTCCACCTAGGGACAACAAGGATATCAAGGACAGATTAGGGTGAATGCCATCATCCTTAACAATGCAGGATACGATGCTGAGGAATTGCAAAACTTGGAAGGTACACTCATTTTATTTCACAGTCAAGTTAGAGCTTTATTTTATACCGATGCCACCCGTTCTTTCATAGCTATTAAGATTGTGCATGACTTGGGTTTGGTACCCTTAGTACTTGAACCAGTCCTTAATGTCGTTTCACCCTTGGGAGTAACTGTTAAGTTGGGTAAGATATGCCAGGATTGTCCCTTAGCCGTAGAGGATAGAAATCTCCTAGTAGACTTGATAGTTTTGTCAATGTCTGAGTACAACATGATCCTAGGAATGGACTGGCTTACCAACTATGGATCCGTTCTAGATTGTGTTATTCGGACCATTGTCTTTTTGACACTTGGTTGCCTACAGATTAGATTCCAATGCCAACCGTTGAGCGATATGTTCATTACGACCCGCTTAGCCGCAATCGAGAGTTCAAGCATGGAGCTTACTATAAACCAGATCCCCGTTATTCAAGACTTTAAGGATGTATTTTGAAATATCTTAGGACTCTTGCCAAAGAGAGAGATAGACTTCTGCATTACGCTAGCACCCAGAACGTTGCCGATTTCCAAGACCACGTACCGGATGGCGTCGACGGAAATGTTAGAATTGAAGAAGCAAGTTCAGGAACTTGAAGACTTAGCTTTCGTTTTCCATAGTACGTTACCTTGGGGAACACTAATCCTATTTGTGAAGAAGAAGGACGGAGAGCTATGACTCTATATCGACTACAGAGAGCTGAATAAGGTCATGATCAAGAATAGGAATCCACTTCCCCGGATAGACGACCTGTTTGATCAATTACTAGGATCAAGGATATTCTTGAAGATTGATTTGCATTTAAGATATCATCAGTTACTAGTTCGACCAAAAGATATGCTGAAGACTGCCTTCAGGACGAGGTATGGACACTATGAGTTCTTAGTGATGTCCTTTGAACTGACCAATGCCCCGATAGTATTTATGGACCTAATGAATAGAGTATTCAGACCTTTTCTAGATCAATTCATTATAGTATTCATCGATGACATTTTGATTTACTCCAAGACAGAAGAAAAGCATAAGAAGCATCTACAGGTTGCTCTACAGAATCTAGAGACAATAGTCTTTATACAAAATTTAGCAAGTGTGAATTCTTGCTTCAGGAAGTCAAATTCTTGGGACATGTGATATCACCTGATGGAATTTCTGTAGACTCATCTAAGGTTGATGTAGTCTTGGGCTGGAATCGACCGACTAACGTGACCGAAGTTAGGAGTTTTCTTGGATTGGTCGGATATTATCAGAGATTCGTGGAGGGATTCTCCAAGATCATAGGACCGTTGACAAGTTTGACAAGGAAAGACACAGAGTATGAATGGACTGATAAGCATGAGGATGCATTTCGTGAATTAAAATAGAGACTAACCTCAGCACATGTTCTACGATACCCAAGAGTGGTGAACGATTCATAATCTATAGTAACACCTCACACCAAGGGCTTGGTTGTGTGCTAATGCAAGATAAAAACGTGATTGCGTATGGATCAAAACAATTGAAACCACATGAGAAGAATTATTTGATGCATGACTTGGAACTAGCTGTGATCGTGTTTGCCCTGAAGATTTGGAGACACTACTTGTATAGAGAAAAGTTTGATCTATTCTCGGATCACAAGAGTTTGAGGTACTTGTTCTCTCAGAAGGAGTTGAACATGCGACAGGGAAGATGGATGGAACTACTCAAGTACTATGATTTCTTTTTGCAATTCCATCCAGGTAAAGCAAATTTTGTATCTGACGCTTTGAGTCGGAGACCACGCCTTTTGATTTTTTTTTATTTTGATTAGAGAATGGCGAGCATTGGAGACGTTAGCCGGATTTGACCTTCGGCTAGTAGAATCAATAGAAGGAAAACACGTTGGTTGTTTGGTCATGCAACCAACTCTCATCAGCCGCATCTTGGATGTTCAATGATCTTGTCAGAATCAAGATATAAAAGTATTCTTTACTTTTCAAAGGATTTGCAGTGTGGAAGTAAAGGTCGAACCCACAGAGATTGATTACTACAGCAACTTAATTTTAAAACCTAAGTTTAATTAATTAGGAAAAACGGAATTTGATTTGGATTTAATTAAACTAATAACAATAAAAATAAATCTAAACTATGAAAGCAATTAAAATTGTTTTAATGAATGTTTAAGGGAACCTAGGATTGCAAATCCACCACTAGTTTCATAATAGGAATATTTATGAATTACTTTAGCTTATTACGTTGGATGAATATGGGGAATTGTAGCTACAAGCCCAATTCCTCCGACAAGAAGATAATCATGGTTCAAGCACCAACATAATCCATCTGCGGATAGCACGAATTATCTCACACTAAACTAGGGTTGTGATCTAATCCGTCTAACCTAGGCATGGACTATTCGGATACTTGATAGCACGAATCAATAAAGCACCATCACATGTAAACAATCTAAACAAGCACAGCAAGAATAGATCGTTGAGCACATCACAGTCAAAATAGATCTAAGACAAGAATAAATTCTGAAAGCAATGATTTAATCAATAGTAGTACGATTTATTTATAAAAACCCTCTAAACATGTGACTGTCATCCATACATAATAAAACTAAAATAAAAGCATAAATAAAACCCTATTACTCATCTAGGGCTTCATTGAAACCCTAGATCAATGATCTAGCCGTCCATAGAAGTAGTAGATAGCAAGAGGTTGATGGAGGAGGCCATGGAAACCCTTGGTCTTCTTCTGCTTCTCCTTGCTCCCCTCTCTTCAATGGCTGGAAGTATGGTTGTAGAATGTGTGTATAATAATTGCCAGCCCTCTAATTGAAGTAAAATAGAGTTTATATAGATGTACAACATGTTTTGGAAGCCTTTACAACTCGAAACGGACTGAAACGCATGTAATTTACAGTCTGGACGTCGTTTAGCAGTCTCGTTTGCACAGGAGTCTTCAGTATACTGAAATACGCAACTTTGGTTTTTGGGCATATCGCGCGAGCGGGTCGCGCGAGCGCGACATTTGGCTTTCGCGCGCGCGGATCGCGCGAGCGATTTCTCGGATTTCGCGGGCGCGGGTCGCGCGCGCGACTTGGTTTTTTCAGCTTCTTCAACTATGCTTTTTCACCCTGTTTAGCCTGGTTTAGTTGATTTCTTCCAAAACCTGTCAGAAACTAGAAAACGAAGTAAAAATATACAAAAACAGGATAAAAAGGTACTAACAAATGCGCGTTAAAGCGTATAAATAGGATTAGTTCTCTCCCGATCATTCAACAATCAAACGAAGATTTGAAGCTATGGTTTACTAAAATGTCCGCAAAGGAACCAGAAATATGGAGTATTAGTACTGATGAAGCATTAAGTTGCAAAGGTAGACTTTGTGTGCCAAATGACGGTAGTCTCAGTAAGGACATTTTGGACGAAGCACACAAGTCAAGGATGACTATGCACCCCGGAGGAAACAAGATGTATAAGGATTTAAAGAGGAACTTCTGGCGGGAAGGAATGAAGCGAGAAGTGGCCGAGTACGTATCGCAGTGTCTTGTTTGCAAATAAGTGAAGGAAGAACTTCAGAAACCACCTGGACTTCTACAGCTGCTACCGATTCCCCAATGGAAATGGGAACAAATCACCATGGATTTCGTGGTTGGATTGCCAAAGTCACAGCAAAACCATAATGCTATTTGGGTAATAGTGGATCGACTCACCAAGTCAGTGCATTTCATTGCCTACAGCATGACGTACCCAGTTGAACGATTGAGCGGCATGTATCTACAGCAAGTTGAGAGACTGCATGGTGTACTTGTCTCAATAGTATCGGATCGAGATTCGCACTTCACCGCAGAATTCTAGAAGAGCCTTCAAACAGCAATGGCAACTTCATTGAACTTGAGTTCAACTTTTCACCCATAAACAAACGGCCAAACAGAATGAGTCAATCAAGTGAAGGAGGATATGCTACGAGCTTGTGTCATTGAATTCGAGAGTTTATGGGAGATGCATCTACCTTTGATCGAGTTTACCTACAACAACAGCTTTCACACAAGCATAAGGATGGCACCGTTCGAAGCTTTATATGGAAGACCTTGCCGATCGCCGCTATGTTGGGCCGAAGTCAGAGATAGTCAACTACTTAGGCCTGAGATGATTAGTGAAACCAGCGAGAAGATCCAAATCATACGGGAAAAGATGAAGACAGTGCATCTAGACACAAGAACTATGCCGATAAGCGACGGAAAGATCTAGAGTTCGCAGTTAGAGATCATGTACTACTCAAAGTTTTGCGAGTTCGAGGTATCGTCAGATTCGGACAGAAGAGGGGCAAGCTATCACCGTGATTCATTGGACCATTCGAGATTCTAAAATGTGTTGGGAAGGTTGCTTATCAACTTGTGTTTCCATCGAAGTTGTCAGGATTGCACAACGTTTTCCACATTAGCATGTTGAGGAAGTATGCCCATAACCCAGCATACGAGATTAGTTTTGAAGATATCGAGGTGAACAAGAACATGACATACAACGAAGGACTAGTGTGTATTCTAGACTGAGGAGTGAAGAAGCTCAGAAATAAAGAGATCCCGCTAGTGAAGATTCAGTGGAAGCACCACAATGAGGGAGAAGTTTCATGGGAATTGGAGTCAGAGATACGAGAGAAGTTTTCATTTTTGTTTTGACCCTGCTTACTTCGGATTTTGGGGACGAAATCTTTAATAAGTGGTGGATGATGTAATACCCTGTATTTTTATATTATATAAATAAGATCTTGTATGCTTCTTGTAATACTTGTATGAGTTTTTCCTTGCCTTTGGTATAATTTGGATACCAATCGATTGACAAGAATACCAATCTATTGCCAATACCAATCGATTGACAAGAATACCAATCTATTGCCAATACCAATCGATTTTCACTTTTACCAATCGATTGGATCATTTATACCTAATACCAATCAACTGCCATTTATGCTAATTGATTGGCAGCAGCTGGGCAAATTCTCTTGCCTTAGCTGGGAAAAGGCCATGTGAACACTAATCCCTCTATATATATTAACTCATTTTTGCATTTTCGGGGTTCCAGTTAATAGAGAAGGTAAAAGGGAGAGTTATATGTGTGTTTTATATATATACAATTATATATATACACACATATATATATATCTATATCCTCACACACACTCACATGGACTAGAGAAGAAGGAGAAGACCAGAAGAAGAGAAGAAAGAAGAAAAGAGAAGAAGAAGGGAGAGATAGGTAGAGAAGATAGAGGAGAGAGAGAGGAGCCACCATTGAAGCTCCAAGCATCAATATGCACTCCCAAACACACCCTATAATCCTAACGTGAGTTCTAAACTCACTTGGTAACATTTAATTGATGTTAGAGCGCGTTTGAATGAAGAAATGGAGTCTAAATCATGTATTTCCCGTATTTCATATATTGGACTGTCTTCACTGTGAAGAAGACGAAGTCCTAATTGATTGGGACTTTTCCCAATCGATTGCCATTATTTGAATCCCAATCGATTGACATCTTTCCAATCGATTGATATCCCAATCAATTGCCAATATTAGCAATCATTTGGCATGTGATCCAATCGATTCGACTTTATACCAATCGATAGTTACTATTTTTTTACCAATCGATTGGAGCCCTGTCCCAATCAATTGGCAGTTGTAGAATGTTGATATTCTTGTTTAGTTTATATTATAACTATTTAGTTGTTTATTCACTATTCAGTACCCCCAGCATGCTATGTTGTTGTAATACAGACGTGATAACGAGATAATGCATTATAGGATCGTAGTAACGACGAGATTGACGGATAATGGTTGTGACATTAGATAATATAATAATTGTGACCCTTGGAGTTATTGTTCATTTCATTCAGAGTAGTCAGGCCACATTGGGATTTTCATGTATCGATGTTAGAGTTGAACTTAAGTAGGTTTGTTAAGATTTGGGAATCTTGCGTGGGCAGGCTTTGGTCGATCATATGTTCTTAAAAGTGGTACACAGATGAAGGTGTCTATGACCTGCGGTGGACCGGACCATTTTCCCTAAGATAGCCAGATGATCTAATCATATGTTCTTAAAAGTAGTAGACAGACAAAGGTGTCTACGACTGTGGTGGACCGTGATCACTGGTAGACGTCACAAAGTCGTGGCTTTAAAATGATGTACTATTGCTTAAAGCATTATATCCCTGTAGTGCGGTGGACTGTGCATATGTTCTTAAAAGCTTGAGATGGACTAACGTGGTATCCGTGACATGCAGTGGACTGTGCATATGTTCTTAAAAGCGGTGGACGGAGCAATAGTGTATCCTTAAGAGTGAACTACTGTCGAGTCTGTTCTTCTATCACAATGTATTATCGGTCTTAAAATGAATAAGACATTAATAATCATATCATCAGTTTGATTGAAGGAGTTACCCTCACTGAGTTTAATGGTGTTCAACTGGTAATAACTTTAATAGTTGATACCCAGTATCTAATTCACTCAGCTTTCATTAAGTTGACAGCGTTTATGCCACTGGACATTTTTACATTCCAGCGCACCCTGGTCATGAATATATAGGTGAAGGACCTGTAGGCGAGGACTAATATACCTATGACGATGTCCCTGCAGAGGACTACCCCAAAGGAGGTCAGGTAGAAGAGGACTACTACGCCGAGGACTACCTCTACGCCAATTGAAGATTAGGCTAGACTGTAGTTACTTATCTTTACTGGTTTCTAGACCTTTTGTAATCAGGCATATGTTGCCTTGATATTTATGCTTCTGATATGGAATAGTTAGTAACCTCCTTTTGACATTAAGTTATGTTTTAACCAGAACCTAGATTTCATTCTTGCCATCTCTTTTAGTTATTGTTGCTTAGTACTGCGTGGTGTGGACAATCATGTGACTTCACCTGCCACTGCCTTTAGACCCAAAAATGAAATTTGTTTTTCTCTATTTTTGCCGTTCCGGGGTGTGACACGACGGTTATACCGGAGAAGGCTATTATGCTGACAACTACCCTTATGCCAGCTGAGGATTTGAAGATGTTATAATTAGTTTTATATTTCTGTTATTTTTATTGAACTTTAGTTTAATGGGTACTTGGGCATATTCTCCAGACCCATTGTGATCCTGCGGACCATACTCTGATATTTGTAATAGATACAACTATTATTATATTTAGTTGATATTATTGTTGTTTTTGTATATCTCGTGGACTAGTGCTATGTGGTGTGGATAATTAGTGACTTTCACTTGTCATTCCCTATGGACCCAAAAAGAAAATTTATTTTTGCTGCTCCGGGGTGTGACAGGTTATGTCGGCAAGAAGTCAATCGATAGGGATATGGGAAATCGATTGGGACTCCAAGGTTGGTAATCTATTGAAAAATTTTCCAATCAATTGGAACACTAAAATTATTAACATAAGGGTAAGGTTCATACATGTACCCAAGGAATAATATCAAGTCTCATACATTCATATGTATACGAAAATACAGGGTATTACACTCACTCTCGGCGCCTGTTAGATCCCTCTCTCCCCTTGTCAAGCTATTTTGTTCTCTTTTGTTCTAAATTGAGAGACACGCTTGTCTTCTCCAAAACAAAGTGATCATGCCTATATTCAGTTCACCTCCCCACAACTTCCAAGTTCTATTATGAAACCCTCAACATTCCATTAACTACCCAATTATCTAAATAGGTGTTTGTCTAAGTCTTGTATGGTCCCAAACGTGGTCCCAAACATTTTATGAAGTTGCTATCGTACCTACTAATTATGAATCTTTTTCATTACGCCCTTATATGGATATCCAAATTGTTACCAAAAGCTAACATATAGCACAATATAATATGAAATCGATTTAAACACATATTCATTAAATAATATAAATGCACCTAAATGAAAATTATACTATCCGGGCTCTTTCAGGGTCCCAACTCACTGGTGACTTCAACCATGTTACTCACTGAACACTTTTTCATGGGTGAGTCCACTGCCGCTCCTTAATCCATCATATACACTAATTATATTAATGAATACATATTCATAAGATAATTAAACCTTTTCTCAGGTAAGGGTGTTGCACTGGTAGACGTCGATAAGTCATGTTAATAGAAATTATGTGTCTTTGCTCAAAGCATTAAGTCTCAGACAGTCGGTTAATGAAGAGATTGAATAATTAAGCAATAACTAGTAGAACTATAATTGAAGTCCTCTCATAACTTGTAATCACTTCATATCTATGATACTGCATTAGTTTTCTACTCACTCAACTTTCAATAGCTTATGGCATTTTATGCCTGGACTTTCCCCATCCAGACTACCCTGTTTCTGACAATGCAGGTAATGCACCCTATGACGAAGGCTTTTACCATAACGGTGGTTATGCAGAGGGTGGCCCCTTGGAGGACTACTATGCTAACGATTACATATACGCCAACTGAAGATTAGATAGCTCGTAGACTTTCTATTTCTATTTATTCAGACTTTATTACTCTGTTTTGTAATCTAGTATATGTTACCCTAACACTCTAGCTAATTTTATTTCAGATGATGTTGTAATAATTTAGTAACTTATTATTATGTTATGCAGATGCTGTTTTGTAACTTTGTCTCTTTATTATTTTATTGTTTAGAACTATGTGGTGTGGACAATTAAGTGCCTTCACCCCGTAATGGCCTACGGACCCAAAAATAAATTTTTTTTTCTATTTTTGCTACTCAGGGGCGTGACATGTACAACATCTAGAATTGAAGAAACCATTACTCAACATTTATCATAGTGAGTCTCTAATCAAATAAACATGTTCGATCTAAATAGTAACACATTATATCAGTCTGTATGTTTGATTGACAAGACAGTGTTAGTAATCACACAATAAGTGTTTATGAAGCTTTTTTACAAATGTCAAAAGCAATAGCAGTCCACCTTATTGTCTTCCACCAAATGCAACTTCATTTTTCAGAATGATAAGGACAAATAATTTACTATTATAAGAAACAATAAAATAAAAACCCTTCTTTTATCACGAGTTTCTCTACAATACCAAATTTATTTGCATTGACGTGGAATACCAATAACAATGGCATGTATTTTTACTCTTTGATATTAGACTCTATACTACTTGTGTAAAATAGTAGTGGACTTAGTGGTTACTATGTATGAATTTTCTTTATAAACAACAAGATTAATTTTTTTTATTTAAACGAGACAGGGCTGTGTGGAGTCGCACTAACCTTTATTAAATAGAGTAGGAGTTGGTATTTCTCAATAGGTGGGATGGGACAGATTTGAAGTAAGAGCGCATTAAACATAGTAGGGGATGGTAAAAGAGGACTCCATACCAACTTTGTCCTATTTGTTATTCCTAGTTGTTACAGGCATAATAACATCGACGACTATCTTTAGCTACTATCGCAGACTGGTGTTTAAGTAATGTGTTCCTATTTAGACAACATCCGATGGATGAATGACACTTAAGAAGATTAAAAGAGAAAATTTGCAAATAGTTAGTTTTGAATTTTCAAAGATTACAATTATTTTGGGGATATCACTAAATAGAAAGGGTGATGCTAATGCCAAAGTAGAAAGTGTTGCTAAACGTTTTAGCGACACTTAGTTAGCTGTCGCTAAAACTTTTAGCGACACTTTCTACTTTGGCATTAGCACTAGCCAATAGAAAATGTGGCAATAATTTTGGGACGGGGTGTAATTAATTCTGAGAATAACTAAAACCTACATGTCAAAAAAATTAAAATAATAAATTACTCTCTCCATCCCAGTTTGGGCAAGCGTTCTTCTTAATCGTCGAAAGTAATTAGTGCATTTATGTCTATCAACTTTAATTCTTTTTCCACAATCTAAAAGATATACTTTAGTTTTGTAGAGAAAATTGATAAATCATTTCAAAATAAATAAGAAAAAATTATTTGGGGATCCCTAGTTAGGGATATATAGTGGTTTAAGGACAACTAATTATTTTCACTTTGGTTTAGATTATTTACCAAACTTCACATGTTTTGTCACCTGGAATAAGAAGTGGTAAAATTTTCCCACTGTGTTTAAAAGTTATGAAAATATGATTCTAGTTAATACTTTCATAAACTTCACATGTTTTGACATCCATGATTAAAAGTGTGAAATTTAAGCACTTTCAGAAACAAAGCTATCAAGGCATGTAAATTTTTTTGTTTGCTCAAAATATATCAACAATAGTACTAGTTTTGTTGCTCTTGTCGACACGATTCCAATGGTATAAATTTTGCAAAAAATAGACTTGTAGATCAAAAGTTATGAAGGTTTAAAGTTTAAAAAATATTTTTAAAATGTAGTTTTATATGGTACAACCACTCATACGGAGTACATGTCAAATACACGTTTATCTCAAACTATTTAGGTTCATGGTTAGAGAAGTTATAATTTTTCATGACCAAGTTACAATATTCGCTGGAGAAAGTTACAATATTTTCACTCCAAGTTACAATATTTTGTCACATAGTTATAGAATTTGTCACCAAGGTTACTGATCGGCGACGAATCGTTCCCGTTTATAGTCCTAAAGTTACACTTTGTTAGCCCATTTCATTTAGTTATTATTTTTTTTAATAACTATTCTATATTTTGTAGATTTTAGAGCGTTAACTTGAAAATGCACTAAAATTCAATAATTAGTGATTTTGGAAGTCATTCTGGGCTCAAAAGTTGATTTCGGTGAAAGCTTAATGCAGTCGAAGCCTTGGAAAATCACATTTTTGACCATGAAGATTTTGAATTTTAGAAATTTCTCCAGTGATATAAAATGTAGATCTTCAAGTTATGGACGCGTGGCCACAAACGGAGAGTCAATCCGAGGTCCGAGTCAAAAGTTATCGCAATTCTACGATCGGTGCACAAAGTTGAGAAAATTTGGAAAAAGTGGAAAAAAGCCATCTCGTTGGAACGGCCTACTCACGCAATTTTGGAGATCACGCATGAGTGGCCCGTGCGAGTGACCCATACAAAAAAGTCAAAAATGCATATTTAGATGTCCTAAAGAGCCCTGTGCGAACGGAATTGCCTAATTACGTCCAGAAACGTAAATAAAGCAGTTTTAGTGCATTAGGTTTAGGAAAGCTTCCAAAACATGCTCCAAATCTATATATATCCTCTGTTAAGTCAAAATAGGGGTTACACAACTTTATACACATCCATATACGACAGAAACTTCAGCCATTGAAGAGAGGAAAGCAAGGAGAAGAAGAAAAAGACCAAGGATTCCCATGGCCTCCTCCATCAACCTCTTGTCGTTCATCGCTTCTATGCCACTTAGACCGATATCTAGGGTTTCAATGAAACCCTAGCTAAGTAATAGAGTGATATTTATGTTTTTTCTTTTAGAATTATTATGTATGGATTATGATTACATGTTCAGAGGATTTGTTTACAATAAAATCGAACGTCTATTGATTAAATTGTTACATTCAAAATCTATTCTTGTCTTAGATCTATTTTGAATGTGATGTACTCAATGATCTTTATTTGTTGTGCTTGTATGGATTATTTATATGTAATGGTGGTTAATTGAATTGTGATATCGAGTAGTGGAATAGTTCATGCCTAGGGAAGACGGGATGTGCCGCAATCCTAGTTTAGTGTGAGACACTCCATGCCAACCGAAGATGAATTATGTTGATGCTTGAATCGTAGTTATCTTCTTGACGAAGGAATTGGGTTTGTAGCTACAATTCCCCATTATCATCCAATGTAATAAGGTAACTAAATGCATAGATACCCTTATTATGAAGCTAGTGGTGGATTTGCAATCCTAGGTTCAATTCCCATATTCATCAAAACAACTTCTAATTGCTTTCATAGTTCAGATTTATTTTTACTATTCTTAGTTTAATTAAAATCAAAATCAAAGTTCTGTTTTCTTAATTAACTAGACGTAGGGTTTTTAAAATTAAAGTGCTTTAGTAATTCAATCTCTGTGGTTCGACCTTTACTTCCACACTATAAATCCTTAAAAAGTAAAGCATACTTTTATATCTTGATTTTGACAAGATCAATTTTGGCGCCCTTGTCGGGGATTGCAAATTACTACCTTTAGTTTTAGAATCTTAGTTTAGTTGATTCGTAAATATTATATTAGGTTTTCTTTTTCTTATTTTTCATATTTGTTTCAAGTCGCTAAAAAAAATTATCCATATTTTGTAGCTCTCAATTAGTCAAATCATAGCAAGTTGGAGTAAAATCGCAGTGCACATCAGCAAAGCGTACACGAATTATAAATAAAAAGTGCAGTAAATCAAAAATTCAAGTAAATTTCTTCCTTTAAAATTCACTTCAAACCACTATAAGTCAGGGCGCTGAGACGCACTATTTATACTAGTTCAGGGGTGATTTGCACATGCATTAGCTAGGAAAGCCGGGGCGCTGGGCTTTGACTCGAATCACTGCATAACAGGATAATTGTATGCATCATAGTAGTGTTATGTGCCTTTTTAATTATTTGCGAAGTTTATTTTCTTATTCGGTTGAGTCAGTCTTTATCGTAATATCAGTTTCTTTAGTTTATGTTTGGTGCCCGTTCGAATCAACCTGAATTACAGCCGCTTAATTTTGAACTCGAGCGAACCCTTAGAGTCCTTAGGTGTTCAACCCAAGCTTCTAGAGCTCGGTTGTTGTTAGAAGACGAATCAACTCTGAAACCGTCGTCGTTATTTCAAGCTGAAATTCAAAGTACCCTTCAACGCTTAAGAAAAACTCGAACTATTAAAATCGACCCTATTCCAATGTCCGGCTTAGGAAACAATGAGAATAATGGAAATAATATAAATAACCCTAATATACCTCTACCTCCTCCACTAAAAGACTATTTCACTCCTACGGCCTACACACCACCATCATGCATAGATTTACCGGAGGTGACGACATCTCACTTTGAGATAAAGTCATCTACCATCGCGCTACTCCCTTTATTCCATGGTCGTGTTAAAGAGGACCCATATCACCATTTAGGAGAATTTCAAGATATTTGTGCGACCTTCAAAATACAAAACTTAACCAATGATGAGTTAAAATTGCGCCTTTTTCCATTTTTCATAAAAGATAAAGCTAAGTATTGGCTCCAATCTCTTGAGCCAAACACTATCAAAACATGGGAAGGGTTGCACACTACGTTCTTACAAAAGTTTTTTCCCATCACCCGAACTAATCAAATTCGGAAATCTATAATGAATTTCATGATGCTAGATGGTGAAACACTTTATGATACGTGGGAATAGTTTAAAGAACATTTACGCTCTTGCCCTCCTAATCAAATCCCTAAGTGGCAGTTGGTGTAAATCTTTTACGAGGGACTTATTCCCTCTATCCGTAACACAGTCAATGTTGTTTGTGCCGGAATATTTCTTCACAAAAGCACCGATGAGGTGTGGAAAATTTTTAAAACATTAAGCGAAAACTCCATGCACCAAGCCTTGTTCGTCCATCCTGAGGGGTGTCTTCCACCTAAACCCAAGCGAGAAGAGCAGTTCGAGTCAAGTCACTCAATTGAAATACAAGAACTATCTAGAAAACTTGACCGACTCATGAGGATGGGCTATATGTCCAATCCACCTCCTTCTGAAGTATGTGCATTGTGTTCTGAACCTTCTCATAATATCTTCGCATGTCCTTCTACTTCTCAATTCCCAGAGTTTGTCGAGCAGCACATTAACTCTATTCAATAATTCCTACAAAATGCTCACAACCCTTCGGGAAATAATTCCGATGCGCCATGGAGAAGTCACCCAAATGTTTGGTGGCGATCTCAAAATAATGAGGTTCTGTATTCCTCCCAAAGACCTCAAATTGAAACTAACTTTCCCAATGCATGGCAACATCAGTCTCAACAATATCAATATACACAACCCGACCCTCTGCCTCTTCTACCTTCACGTAATAATGCATTTAAGGAGAAAGTGTTGGCCTCACTTGAAAGTTTTGGTTCGGTGATCCAGTTAGTACACTCTCATACACAGTCCATTGCAAAGCTAGAGTCCTAAGTGGGAAAAATATCTACCACACTAAATTGTTTAACCGAGAGTAAGTTGCCAAGTCAACCTATTTCAAAACCTAAGGGACAATACGAGGTGGGTGGTACTAGTGAGCATGTAAATATCGTTTCGACTAAAATGACTACTCGAGAAGAGGAAGTTGTTGAAAGCCCGAATGAGAGTGAGAAAGACATGAACATGAATTCAAATCAATAGAGGAGTGAGGACATGAATCAAATTAAGAAAGAGTACATTACAGTCCTAACTAGTCATGCTCCAAAACTGCCTTTCCCACCAAACATTGAGGAACCGTCACATTTTTCAAAGAAAGGATCGAAAACTGAAGATATGCTTAAGGTGTTTAAACAAGTTAAAATCAATATTCCATTCCTCGACGCTATAAAACAAATTCCCACTTATGCTAAATGTCTTAAAGACCTATGAACTCAAAAGCACAAGTTGTGCAGTAATATTCCGAAAAAGGTATTTCTCACTAAAAAAAGTAAGTTTAATCTTCCAACACGCTCCTCCAAAGTATAAGGATCCTAGAACGCCTACCATTTCTTGTCATATAGGTGACACTTTAATCCATCAGGTTCTCCTTGACTTAGGAGCAAGTGTTAATCTCTTACCTTACACAGTTTATAAACAGTTAGGTCTAGGTAAACTTAAACCCACGGCCGCTACCATACAATTAGCATATCGTTTTGTTAAAATCCCTAAAATAATCTTCGAGGACATCTTGGTAGTTGATAAATGTTATTATCCTATTGATTTTATGGTCCTTGACACTGAACCGGTGATAGATGCTAGGAAACACACTCCTGTCATTCTTGGTCGTCCATTCTTAGCAACCGCTAACGCGCGTGTCAATTGTTGAACGGGGGTGATGAAGGTGTCATTTGGCAACATGAACCTAAAATTAAATGTATTCAATGTTGTCGATCAACCTCCTAATGATGATGATTACCCTTGTGTGGCAGAGAGTGAGGTTAGACAAGCTAATGGATCCAATAATGTAATAAACATGAATATAGGGAAGGAGATAATACACAGACAAATCCTACTAACCCGGATCCTAATGATGAATTTACTCAGAAGGTGAGAAATCAATTTGAACATGCTCAGGGAGAACCATTGATCGAGTTAACAAATAATGACATTATTTCTGTTTTCCACCAGAGTCTCCCTAATGCCTTCAAGGGTACAAAGTCCGAGTTACAGCCTCCATAAGTCTTGAGCTAGAATGGTCTAGCTGAAGACGTGAAAGACAACGCTTCTTAGGAGGCAACCCGAGCTTTTATCGTTCCGTTTTCTCATTTTTGTATACTTTTTGGGTCATGTTGAATTAGTTTTGGTCGTTCTGGACAGGTTCGGGGGTCGGGGTCAATTTATTTTGAATTTATTTACATTGAAAGGAAGAGAAAAGAGAAAGAGAACATGTCGTGCGCGCGGCCCACTCGCACGAGATTTTACCTTAGGAATAATTTTTTAAATTTCTATATATAGCCTCAGATTCATGTCGCGCCTCAAATCGCGTACGCGAGGGCCTATCGCTTGAGCGGCCCGCTCGCATGATCTGTTGACTTATAAATATTTTTTATGAATCTTGGTAACAAGCCTCAGATTCACCTCACGGAGGGACTCGTGCATGCGAAGGTCGCTAGCGCGAGGGGGAATTTATTTGTGTTTTTTTTTTCTCTTTTGTTCTTTTTTTCTCACTCCCAACCCTTGTTTATGTGTTTGTTCTTTTCTGTTTGCTCTCGCAGGTCCCTTTTAGATCGAGTCCTTCTTTGTTTTGATAGTTCTGTATGTTTTTTTTTTATTTGAGTCGTTCAGTTTTAGTTTAGTTTCTCAACAAATATGTCACGGTCTGCATTACATACATCTATAGCTATCATTATTTGTTTATTTTCTTTTTTCAAGTATTGATAGGTGAATTAGTAGCTCCATTTAGAGCAATTGAACTTTATCACCATATTCATACACGTTTACCTAGTTTGTGATTGTTGAAAGGTAATGTCGTTCCTTCCTTTCGTACTCTCCTCTCTTTCATTTTATTATTTCATTGGGGATAATGAAAGGTTTAGGTTTGGGGGTATGCACTCACATGCACATTATTATGCACCAATTTTTCAAAAAATATTTGATACTTGTGCTCTAATAAATGATGTTAGCTATGTTTTTGCAATCTCGAGTCAATACTTCTTGTATGTAACTTGGATTGTTATAGAATGGTAAACATAAAAAGATGAGGTTAAACATTTGCTGAAGTCATGATGCGACGTTTAGGATAAGTATCCTTCAAATTGTAGTTTTATATCATAGATTGAACACAAACCTATGCACTGTACGTAGTCATTTAAATACATGTTTGATGTGAATTGTAATATGATTCAGATCTCTAGATAACATATGGTGGAGACTAAACCCGGTGAGCTTTTGAGCCTATCTTTTCTTTTTAGAGGGTTATAAATACATTTTGTGTTTGTCGAATTTCATTGAAATAGTGCATTAACTCGTTGTTTAGTCTCATTATTCTTGTCTTGATTGATAGTCAAGTTAAAATATTTGCTACCATGCTAAATAATCTTCTGTCACCAAACATTGAAGAACCATATGACTGTAGGAAATGATGGTAGGCCCTCTTTGTTTACCTATCCTGATAAATGATCAAAATTTCCTTAGTTCGCCGTTTGAGCTGTTAAATGCCTCTCTTTCTTTAATCATCAGGATCCTTTTTTTTGCTCTAATTTGGAGTTTACCACTGAAAGATTGATCAACCTCTAGTGGTAATAAGGTGATGTGTTGTTTAAGAAAAAGAAGAAAACAAGATGATATTTGGGATAGTTGCCTTGATATTCAGTGAATATTTGTTTCAAAAGCAACGTTAAAGAAAAAGGTTGAAAGAAGAAAAAAAAGAGAAAGAAAAAGGTTGAAAGAAGAAAAGAAAGAAAAGAATAAAAAGTAGGAAAGAAATAAAAAAAATATGAAAAGAAGAGAATGAAAAGATGAAAGTTGGTAGAAGAATGAATGAAAGAAATCGAACATGCGTACAAAGCCATTCTAAAACTACCTAACGAATCCTTTCTATCCATTTTCATTGTCCGAGTCACGTTAGAACCCTTGAAAAGTCCTATTTGACCCTAGAAAACATGGTTTGGATATGTAAACGATGGGAGGGGGATTAAAACATGGTAACGATTAATTTTTATTGACTGTTGGCATCCTATCCATGAGACTATTGTTCTTTCGTGTCACGCGTCTTTTACGAGTCATATGTGAGCATTTCTTATTTTGAAAACATATTTCCTTTACTCCCACTTGTTTCTGAGTGTTTCATTTGAGAGTGTAATTAACATTATGATATTCGTTGTCGAAGCATAGTTGGATGGTTATCCAAGTTATATTCCAAGTTCATAACATGCGCGTGTTCATTGACTACCATATCACACACGTGCAATTTTATGAGAAACTCAATTGATTTATACGATGCATGTGCTTGGGATTATTTTTCGTGACTTAAGTGGATGTTTCATTATGTTTCTTCTTTTGTTCGTTATTATATTTCAAATCACTATTTTATAATAAGGAGTATTGAATGTTACGTTTTTCGTTTTTAATAAAACTTTTCATGTACAAGTTAATAAAGATGGTTGTGGGTGTCTTATTTGACGAGAACCCTCACGAGACTTCACTCGCCCTACTAGGGACACCTAGGGGTTTAAAAGGCTTGTTGCATATGCTAAATTGAATCGCGTTGCCTGCGACAGTGAGTTAGGAACTTTAATTGCATTTCAGTTTTATTTTTATATTTTCTTTGCTCGAGGACTAGCAAAGTGCATAGTCCTAAAGTTATGCTTTGTTAACCCATTTCATTTAGTTATTATTTGTTTATTAATAAGCATTCTATATTTTGTAGGTTTTGGAGCATTAACTTGAAAATGCACTAAAATGCAATGATTAGTGGCTTTGGAAGTCATTCTGGGCTCAAAAGTTGATTCCGGTGAAAGCTGAATGCAGTAGCAGACTCGGAAAATTACATTTTTGACCATGAAGACTTTGGATTTTATAAATTTCCCCAGAGATATAAAATGTAGAACTTTGAGTTATAAACGCGTGGCCACAAACGAAAAACCAATCCGAGGTCCAAGCCAAAAGTTATCGCAATTCTACGATCGGTGCACAAAGTTGAGAAAATTTGGAAAAAGTGGAAAAAAAGCCATCTCGCTGGAGCGGCCCGCTTGCACGATTTTGGGGATCGCACGTAAGTGGCCCGCACGAGCGACCCATACAAAAAAGTCAAAAACGCATATTTTGATGTCCTGAAGAGCCCTGTGAAACAGAATTGCCTAACTACGTCCAGAAATGTAAATAAAGTAGTTTTAGTGCGATTAGGTTTAGGAAAACTTCCAAAACTTGCTCCAAATCTATATATATCCTCTGTTAAGTCAAAATAGGGGTTACACATCCATATACAACAAAAACTTCAGCCATTGAAGAGAGGAAAGTAAGGAGAAGAAGAAGAAGACCAAGGATTCCTATGGCCTCCTCCATCAACCTCTTGTCATTCATCACTTCTATGGCCACTTAGACCGATATCTAGGGTTTCAATAAAACCCTAGCTAAGTAATAGAGTGTTATTTATATTTTTTCTTTTAGATTTATTATGTATGGATTATGATTACATATTCAGAGGATTTTTTTTTTACAATAAAATCGAACGTCTATTGATTAAATCGTCACTTTCAAAATCTATTCTTGTCATAAATCTATTTTGAATGTGATGTACTCAATGATCTATATTTGTTGTGCTTGTATGGATTATTTACATGTAATGGTGCTTAATTGAATTGTGATATCAAGTAGTCGAATAGTTCATGCCTAGGGAAGACGGAGTGTGCCGCAACCCTAGTTTAGTGTGAGACACTCCGTTCCAACCGAAGATGAATTATGTTGATGCTTGAATCGTAGTTATCTTCTTGACGGAGGAATTGGGCTTGTAGCTACAATTTCCCATTATCATCCAATGTAATAAGGTATCTGAATGCATAGATACCCTTATTATGAAGCTAGTGGTGAATTTGCAATCCTAGGTTCAATTCCCATATTCATCAAAACAACTTCTAATTGCTTTCATAGTTTAGATTTATTTTCACTGTTCTTAGTTTAATTAAAATCAAAATCAAAGTTCTGTTTTCTTAATTAACTAGACTTAGGGTTTTTAAAATGAAAGTGCTTTAGTAATTCAATCTCTGTGGGTTCGACATTTACTTCCATACTAGAAATCCTTAGAAAGTAAAGCATACTTTTATATCTTGATTTTGACAAGATCAGTTACAAAGTGTATGGCTGAGAATGATGACATGTTTGACCAGTTATAGTATGATTTTTGTGCAAAACCACTATGGTTTTTAATCACATGGCTGACATTTTTTGCGCCCATGTTTTTTGTCATATAGTGGCTTATCTAGTAGATAAGAGAATTTCTCTCTCCTGGCAACACCATGCACCCATACCACCACCGGGAATGGAAGAAGGACCTTTACATAGTATTCCGGACTCCGTGCTCAGTCTATAACTACTATTATGAAAATGATTATTTGTCAAACTAGTATTATATTGGTTCATCTAAAAATCAGATAAAAAGTGAAATAGGAGCCAGTTTTAAACTTTCCCAAACAGCCCCTTAGAAGATTTTCAAGTTAGGAATTATTTTTCCTCCTTTTTTTTTTTGGTACAAAAGAAAGAACAAACACACACTAACCTCCTTAGAGGAAGCAAGTTCCAAAAATAAGCCATCAGGGATGAACAAGGCTCCCTAGTAGAGGAGTCTAAGCAAAACTAAGGAGTGGTGTTAGTTTGCTCCTAGAGACACTAAAATATATGCACATCAGTTTTCTTCCCTTTTAACATGGGTAATGGAACCATTACATTAAAATCTAGATATCATGAATTTACAATTTTCCATTACTCAAAGTGAGAAATAAAATTGAATATTGATTAAATTAGTTGTTGTCCAATAGTGAAAAGTCATAATTCCATGTGCAATTCTTGGGACATAAAGTCCTTGCATGTTTACAATAATTAATTCATTAGGTCTTTTGGTTAAAAAAAATAGTATTTCATGATTAAAAATCTTTAAAATAACACCTTTGTTGTATAAGTTCGTTTATGTATATACTAGGAAGACGCTCCTTGCAATGCGCGGGCGTTGGATTTTGTAGAAAAATACAATGTATATTTTTTTTTAAATGTGGACAAGAAAGAGAAATAAGTTTTATTAAAGTTTTATTAATTCTTAAGATGGTGTTAGAAAAATATGGTTTAACAGCAACTATATTAATTGATGTTAACATATACTTTAAAGCTCTTTTCTTTAACGTATAGATAATAAATATATATGTATATACATATATACAAAAAAAGGGTAATATAAAATAGGCAAAAGGGTAATTTGGTAATTCGATTTAACAAAAGAGTAATTTGCAAAAGGCTTAAGGGTAATTTGATTATTCAATTTGTAATTGTACATACTTTAAACTTTTAGGCTCTTTTCTTTAATGTATAGATAATATATATATATATATGCACACACACACACACACGCACACTCGTATATACAAAAGGGTAATTTACGAAAGACAAAAGGGTAATTTGGTAATTTGATTTAACAAAATGGTAATTTGTAAAAGGTATAAGGGTAATTAGATTATTCAATATATATCATAATAGAATAAAAGGGTTTTTGGTAATTCAATTTAACAAACGGGAATTTATAATTGTAAACACTTTAAACTTTAAGCTCTTTTCTTTAAGGCATAGAAACTAAGGGTAATTTGCATAAGGCATAAGAGTAATTTGGCTAATGCAATTTATAATTGTACATAGTTTTATTCAATTTTGGCATATAATATATTCAATATGTGTAGTATAATAAAATAATATGTACATCTACTATACTATAAGAACAGATAAACAAGCACGTCAAAAAATATGAACTTCCTATTTTGCCCTTATTTAACTAAAAATTTACTTTTTTGTCAAAGAAGTCTCTCCTGGCTTTTAAAAAAAATGCAGAGGTCAGTAAAGGATTCTTCAGTCATTTTAGGTTGGGCTTACTTTAGGACACTAAGCAACCCTCGCGGCCTTCATTCATCCACGTATGGACTGTATCGTCTACAACTGTCATTCATCTGCACATCTACGTAAGTTTGATTCTTTTTTTTTTGTTTCCTGGGTTTAACTTCTCCGCTCTCTCTCTCTCTCTCTCTCTCTCTCTCTCTCTCTCTCTCTCTCTCTCTCTCTTATCCTTCACCTATTCTCGATTCCTCTCTCTCATTGTCTCTCTCTTCTACTGTCTTCTCTTTCTTCTTTGTCTTCTCCAATTTCGGCTCTTCTTTTTCTCTCTCTTTGATGCTTGTGTTCCATACTTTCGTTTGTTTGTCTCGGATGTTGATTCGCCATAATCGACTCAGCCAATCTGGTTGAAGATGATATCAAGGAGGAAAGGAGTCTCGCGCTGTCGATGTTTGATTCCCTAATTGGAAGCAACCACCGATTTTCAAAGCCATCACAGGACACCGTTTCCTCGATGATTAATTACGGAGTCATCAGATCTATCTAATTTCTCTTCTATTCAGGTAATTAAGATTGACGACATGTACTTTCCCCAGCTACTGATTGTGTATTTCGATGGGTTTATAGATGTGCATATCAATATGATTGTGTCACTCTGTTCGGTTAATAAAAATTGAACGAATTTTATTTTCAATCTCTCTCATCTCTTTGTGTGTCGCTCAATTTTATGTTCCAATTTTTTCTACAGAGTGCGGCAATTCTCGGTTAACAGTTTCTGCTATAAAATTTTGGGGTTAATTTTTCAGTTTTCTGCAATTTGGCTGCTTTCTCTCTTAGGGCGTATCATATTTTGAGCTTATATTTCATTCCTGTGTATCTCTTTGCAAGCCAAAAGAGCTGTCATTTGACTGTGCATCAAGTCACATTTGTTGCCTTCTTTATCTTATTTGTTACTCATACAATCGGTTCTTTGCCTTCCCAAACAATGCTTTTGGTTTTGTTTCAATAATACAATTTATGATTTGAAGCATCACTTTTCACGTAACTCTCACTTTTTAGAATCGTATAATTGAAGAAGATGGATCTCTTTGAGATGCCATGACAATTGTGCATTGGAGTATTGAAATTAAAGTAACGAGCAAAACATGCCATTAGATTCTGGGTGAGATTCAAAATGGATGATGGATGTGTTGCAGGTTTGAGAGTGCAATTATAGCCGCTGAAAAAGCTGCACAAATTGACCCCCGAAATGTTAAAGTTTCTGTTTTGCTCTACAATGTGAGGTTGGTGGCAAGAGCTCGTTCTTGAGGCAATGATCTCTTCAAATCCGAAAGGTTCACCGAGCTTGCTTGGCTTACGGGGAAGGCCTCGAACTTGATACTTCAAACTCAGTTCTATATTACAACAGACCAGCTTGTTGGTATAAGATTGGGATGTGGGACCGATCTGTTGATGATTGCAACCAAGCTCTCTGTATCCAGCCCAATTTCACAAAAGCCCTTCTTCGAAGAGCTACCTCTAATACCAAGGTAAAAATGGCTTCTAAAGCTTTCTTTCAGCCATTAGCAAGGGGATAGAGATGAAAACATCGAAAAAAACAAGAACAAAAAGGAAATAGTTTTGTTCTCATTTTCCTTTCCTTTTAATTTTTCCTTCTGTAAATCCACAAACCCAAGGGCTTGTGTGGGATTGCTTAAAATAGTATTTGGTTCAGTTTTCCTTTCTATCCAGTCTTTCTAAGAAGCAAGTTAGGTTGGTTTGACAAAGAATGAGTTTCCAGAAAAATATTACACTGGGCACAAGCTCCATGCAAGAGATGAACTCTCACCAACCACTTTCTTTTCTTCCTCTCTTTTTCCTTTTTATTTATTTTTTTTTTTGTTTCACTCTGCCAAACACTTTCATTTGGGGTATAGGTTCACTTATGATCCACAGAACCTGTTTTTTGCCTTCACAAATAGTCCCTCAATTAAATTGTCACTGCTTGACATTTTTCGCGTGTTTGTAAATTCGAAATTAATAGAGACTAATTGTTTTAGTGTATAGCTTGAACGGTGGGCTGAAGCTGTTCGAGATTACGAGGTCTTAGAGGAGGGAGCTTCCTGATAACAACGAAGTTGCAGAATCATTATTCCACGCCCAAGTTGTGTTAAAAAAACTCCCGTGGGGAAGAGATTCATAATATGAAATTTGGTGGGGAAGTTGAGTTAATCTCAAGTCTAGAGCAATTCAGAGCTACAGTTTCTTTCCCGGGTAAGTAAATCTTGCTTTTGCCACTCCTTGCTCATCCTTCCATCAAATCAAACGCTTTGAGTTTGATGACATATTAGATATATACACATGTATACACAAGTTTTCATTTTTTCGGCTATGTAGCGTGTTTGATTGTTTCAGTCATATAGCACATGGAAACAATCATGTACCATATAAAGAAGATCAGTTCTAAGCTTTATTCTTTGCATAATTTATTTCATCATTTCTTGGATATTGGACAGCAAGAGCAGAAACTTATAACCCTGTGATTTGTAGACGTGCCTACAACTTGTTTCATGTGATGTTAATCCGATAGTATTTGCACGTGAAGCTGACCTCCAGCGCTGCTACTCCTAAAACTCATAAACTAGCTATTCTTTAGTGTCTATATATACATGTTTACAACTTTTATTAAACCCAAACTCTAATATTTACTTTGTTTTGTAGTTATTTGATATTAGTTTACGGAAGATGATGCTGCTGCTACCAAATGAGTTATGAATTTTTGAATGGCACAAACCTGCCTCTTCATGAGATTTAGATCTCCTTTGACCATTTCTTGTGAATTTGCCTACTTTGCCTATTTTGATTTCATTCATTGTTATAAAGTGTGTGGGGCACATTCACATTGGAATTGTAGTAAATTAGTTTATTCTCAACTTCGATCAATTCCAATTACTAGACTTCTATTTTCCGGAATTACCCCCTGAAAGAGAGGGAAAAAAAAGTGTTCTTGCTTGAGTTTTGTGGTTCGTAACAAAATTTGGAGATCCATTCTCCTTTTGCTAGATTGGAGTTGACATTTTTGTGTGCACCTTGTTGCTCATTTGCGATCAATCTGTGGGGGTATTGTCAATGTAAAATAGTGCAAAGAGAGATATCATTAGTAATAACTGATTTTGGCATCTTTGTTGGACAGTTATTCCCACGTTTTTGTTCGTGACAACTTACTCATGGTGCAGATTGTTTAACAATTTCTCACATTATTTTTTACCTGCACTGTTTTTTTCCTTAGCCAAAGAACAACTACGCTATTTGTTTAAAGAGTACCATTAGCTATTTATTTTGGTCCTCAAGACCTGTACGATACTAATTACATGTTGTCATCTACATTGTATAAGTTATAGATCGAGAACAACACAACTGGATCTTCTATTATCTTATTCTCTTTGTTAGACACTTATATGATTTCTTGAATTCTTTTTCAATTTTCATTAACAGCATAATTATTTTTCCTACGAAATGAATTGACGCAACTTCCTCTTGTTACTAATGCGTTTTCCATTATGCTCTATCATTCAAAATATATATTTTCAAATAATTGATTAAGATGTTTTTGTATTGCTTCTCTGTTGTTCAGGGATTAATTTAATAGCAACGTAGATCAAACTGCATGCAAATCTGGTTATCCGCTGTCTATTGACATTACTTTAAAAGACATTACTCGGCAGAGATAAATCTCTCTCTCATCTTGCCTCCATTTTCTTTTCTTCCTTATTCCTATTTTTAACGGTCTTTCAGGCGTCACATTGCAGACCACAAGATTGATTAGAATCCCTGACAACAGAAGCTACTCATCCCACTTGCTTACGGGTAAGCTAAATAAGCTGATTCTTCTTATTCAATTAATTTATGTGCCTCTTTTTTGGAACCCCTTCCTTCAATCTGTTCAGATTGATCATGGAATGGTGAAACTTGTAAACATACCCCTAAGTTGGTTAAACTTTTATTTCCTTCAGACTAATAAAAGTATATTTACAACTGAGCAAGTAGTAAGAAATTTAAAGATGATACAATTTGAATGTTCACACGAAGCCAAAAAGTTATACTACAATATATGCCTATTACTCAAGAATCAATTGGTAGAAAATTTATGTTTTATGTTCAATCAATTGGTAGAAAATTGATGTTCATAACAGAGCAGGAATTAAGTGAAAAGTACCAAAAACTTAGAAATTAACCCATGTGCCCGTCACATCCCAACCTATTTTTTAGTAGCTCCGATAGCGACAAATTTTTTTTTTTTGAAGATTGGATAGGCACACTGATCACCGAGCTGAGGTTATGTGTCGTCGTTATAACTTACAGTGATTAAAAGCCTTTTCTAATATATGATTCCAGCTAGAGTGCCTAATTGCCTATATGGTGCTTGATTTGGGGTCTCAATGGGTTGGATTTTTTTGAGCTAGGAGTTTTGTTGCTGTGGGAGCTGTCTTGGGGGCTCGGTTAGTGTAAAGATAGCACAATTGTGCTAGTTTTTTTCTCTTGATGGTCTTTAACAAAGTACGTTTTCTACTGTTGAAAAAAAGGTAGCACAAAGAGAAAAGTATCAATAATTAAATTTGCTTTCCAAGAACTAACAAATCATTTCAGCTTTAAATAAGAGAAACCCATTTATACCAAAATAGCAATTTTAGAAAGCAGAAAACCAACCACCAACATTTAAGCCCCTCAAATGACGAAATCCCCATTTCAACACTTACTTCAGCGAAAGAAAGGGAGAGAATTAGTACCCATATGTTTGTTTTTGTTCTCTATACATTTTCCTGTGCTTTTTTCCAGTTCCTCATTTCACCTGTTATTAGTATATGCCTATGTTACGTTTTAAAATTCTTGATTGGTTTATATAGTTCTTCACTAATCAGATCTAATTATTTGGAATCTTGTAAAGAATTGTTGGAAGTTGGGAAGTTGCAGAGGGTAATTCGTGTGATAATGCGCAAGTCCCCCAATGAAGTGTTGGAGAGGTGGAATTTCAGCATTCAGACTGATAACAACGTCATCGAAAAAAGGTAATATATATAATCTTGATCTAGAATCACAAATTCTTAAATATGCTCATATTTATGGAAATGTAATTGATATTTGATATTTTTTACTATGTTTACTATGATGACAGTCTGTCAAGAGAAGAGTGATAAAGAAATTATGAGAGAGATACAAGCAATTATGAGACAGATAGCATCAAGCATTACATACTTGCCATGCCTCGATGAACCTTGTAATAATCACTATGCAATCTCTATGGGCCTTCATATGATTATTTTTATGACTGTTTTGCCAATTTAAATTTCCATCATTATTGGATTTTTTATCAGCTGTGTTTGATGTGTTGGCATAGGCTGACAAAGATGTTGACGTGAAGTCCCATTCACTTGGATTGAGAGTGACCCAAAACTGATTGCCAATCCTCATTGCATTCTTTTGATACCAAGGTAGCATTTTGATTTCCCAACTTCAATACCAAGTCTTATTCTAAGAACTTCTTGTTGGCTAATATATTTCTCATCTTCATTTAGATTGTAATACAGCTTTTTTTTTTTTTTTTTGGAAATCCACATATGAGACTTGATTTATGGACTTTGCTGCAGTATAGATGTTCTTTTTCTTCAGTGCCTTACATATATGGCTTTTTGTATTGTTGAACTTCTTCACCGTGTAAAATTACCAATTCAGCACGTGCAATGCACGCGCCTTTATCTTCTTCCCTTAACTACATGAATAACCATGGTTTAACATAGGTCTGGTTAGTTTACAGGTGGTAAAATATGATCTAATTCCTCGCTTGTGTCATGTATTTTCAGTAGTGATTTATTTGGTACCTTTACTGCTAATTTACAGGGGTAGTCAGAGTTATCAACTTTTTCTGTAGGAGTTGTAGATAACATTGCATTGACAATTTGTTTGCTTTAATTATTTATTCGGGCGTGCCAGAGCCTTGTTAGGTAGACCCAAACTAATAAAACAAAATTTCCTAAGTCACTTGTGTGAGTGATACACAATGTTTGAAAATCTGACATCTAACGGGCGATTGTGAAAGGTGAGTAGGAAAGTACCCTCACCTAAGGTCCCTAGACAGTGTTGAAGCACACAAGTCTAGCAAGTGATGAAGAAAAGAAATAAAATGAATTAAATAAAAGACATGTTTTATTTAATTGAAAGTAATGAAATTACAAGAGATTGTAATATAAAAAACTAAGAATGCCTAAAAAGCTAAGAATGCTAAGAATGCTAAAGGGTGCTTTAGAATGCAGTTTGTCGAGATGACGCGGAGTGCCTTCAATGTTGGCCAGCCTGTTGATTTATAGCGGCCATGGAGGTCTTCTAGATAAGATAGGAAATAACTGTTGAATAATAATCTGATAAAAAATATCAGTTTATTTCCATATCAGTAAATAATATCTGATAAAAGCTTCCATATATCTTCTAATATATACATATATGTATACGCATATATATCTTGTATCTAGTCCGAATATGGTATAGATTCGGCTGACTTCCCATCCAAGTAAAAGATATACATAATAATTGATTGATATTATCTTCCTGATTGATATCTTGATAATATTACCATAAGTGATAATATTTCCCTCCCAAATGTGCTTTATCAAAATATTTTAAGACTGATCACCTTCCATTCGTAGGCCCACCTTTTCCAAGTGGCAGAATCATATACGGTCATATGTGAATGGACGAGCTTGTTAGCCCGATGCCAAGAAACCATGACCAAACAAGCCTCGGTCTGTTACAACTTATCACGTGGCCATATGATTAAAAACCAAACCATGGTGACCATATTTATAAAATGGTCAAGTCATAGTGACTAAATTAAGATAAAGTGAAACCGATTGGATTAGTGAAAGCCATAAGTGCACATAGCTTAATCATTAGAGTGGTGGCCCACCAATCAAGCAATCAAGTGCTTTGAAACAATCAAACCCACAATATTCAGTCTGGTTAAAATGATGATCAGTCCGATTTGTAACTAAATGGTTCGACACACGTTCAGTCCGATCAACTTTGAACCAATCACTTGACCCATAATTTTTGCAATCGGTCTCACTGTCCGATCAAAAAACATCAATCGGCCTTAAGCACATTATAATTTAAAAAATGTATTTTTTAGGTGCAAACACAATTCCCTATTCAACCGTTTTAATATCTTATTGTACACTTTTAACCACTTAATCCCAGGAAACAACAAAATTAAATTTCCCGCGCAACGCGCGGGTTTCCAACTAGTATATAGATACACATACAATGGTAGTTTACAAAAGGAAAAAGGGCAATTTGATAATTCAATTTATAATTGTACACACTTTAAATACATAAATAATAATAAAAATAAATTATAATATGCATATATACATATACACATAGATACAAAAGGGTAATTTACAAAAAAACAAAAGGGTAATTTGGTAATTTAATTTGACAAGTGGGTAATTTGGTTATTCAATTTATAATTATACACACTTTAAACTTTGACAAAAGGGTACTTTACAAAAGGCAAATGGTAATTTTAATAATATAATAAAATAATATATGTATATATATACACACAAGGGTAATTACAAGAGGCAAAAGGGTAATTTGATAATTCTATTTAACAAGGGTAATTTGATAATTCTATTTAACAATAGGGTAATTTGGTAATTCGATTTCTAATTGTACACACTTTAAACACATAAATAATAATAATAAATTTACAAATTAAAGTAACTTAAGGCTTGTTTGGTAAATTATAGGATTTCTTAAAAGTTGTCTTAAGGCTCAAATAAGCCTTGCCAAACAATCATTAAATTTCAAAAGTAATATGTGTTTTAGAAAAGTGACTGAAAGCTTGTTTGGTAATTCAAAGATTCCTTAAAAAGTTGTATTAAGGCTCAACCAAGCCTTGCCAACACAAGCATTAATCTATAAAAGTTATCTAAAGCTTGTTTGGTAATTCAAAGAAACAGTACAAAAAACACAAACAAATGTTAGTGCTTTGTTTGGGAAAACCAAAAAAAGAAAAACAAAACCAAACAAGGCATAGCCCAATTCGGGTTGTGTTATGCCTTGTTTGTGTTAGTGGTTTATTTGGGAAAACCCAAAAAAATAAAAACAAAACCAAACAAAACAAAACAAAAGAAGTTAGTGACTTGTTTGGGAAGAACGAAAAACCATACAAACTATACAGCCAAAAAGCGGTTGTGCCAAACAAGGCACAACCTACAATTTGTTGACTTTTGGGTGTTTTGAACCAAATTGTAACTATTTATAATTATTTCTTGAAAAGTTGATTGAATAATTACTTGTAGATTAAATAATTTTAAAAGTTGAATCAAATTGTAAGTATTTGTAATTATTGGTTGAAAAGTTGATTGAATCATCATTTGTAGAATAATTTAATTTTAAAAGTTGACCTAATAATAATAAGGGTTGTTTTGTGGGTGAAATGACAAACCTACTCTCACAAAAGGACAAAAACTTAAAGTAAACATTAAAGGAAAATAGAACAAAAGATAAAAGTAAGGGTAAAATCGTCATTTCAAACAAATCAAGAAATACCAAAATTGGGCAAAATCAAAATTGAAACTACTCTAAGCCTCTTTTATAGTATAAAATAATAATAATAATGTGTGTATATAGATAGTGTATATATCTAAGATTAGTAAAGGCTATGTACTATAAAGGGAAAATAACATACAAGAAGAAAACAATTGATAAAATGACAAGTAAGGGCAATTGAAATTGAAAGACTCTAAGGCTATGTAGATATATATATATATATATATATATATAATTGAAAGTTTTAAAATTAGAAAAATGAAATTTATCAAATAGAATATTGAATATATGAAATTATTAACAAAGTAATAAAAATAAATCTGAACTAAAAAGGTTAATTTGTGTGTGTGTATATATATATATATGCACATATGTTAAATGAATCTAACAAAAATACTCCGTTTTGCAGAATTTAGAATACACATATGCGTAGACCTTGAATTATATATATATATATATATATATTCAACCAAAAAGTTAAAAAATGATAAGGTTATGTTCATTTGATCCAAAAAGATAATATTATTGATTGTATCAAAGAAAATCATTTAATGGAAAATACTGAAATTGAAGCTCAAAACAATTTGTTTTTGAAAAATTGGCAAGTCCAAATCATAAATATTGAAATAATATATGAAAATGAAAAAAAAAAAAATCACCCAGAAAGCATAAAAAAATGACAAAGTTATGGGCCCTTTGATTCAAGCAAATAAAACAGATATTGTCTGCTTGTATCATATCTCAGATTTCAAATAGAAAATATCAAATTTTAAATGGATATTATCTATTTGTATCAGATTTTGATAGATAAAATCCCCTACAAAGCTCACTCAAAATAATTTTTTTTTTTTGTAAATTGCTAAGTTCAATGAATAGATTTTGAGAAAATACATGAAATAAACACATCACCCAAAAGGCCAAGAAATGGGAAAGTTTTGGCTATTTAATTTAAAGAGATAATTTCATATTCCAAGTTGATATTATTTGTTTTAATCAAATATAGATTTAAACATATATATTATCTATTTGTATGATATTTTTGACAAATAAAATCCACCAAAAGCTAAAGTTGAGGCGTAAAATCCCATGTTGTACAAAATTGTCAAGTCTAGTGCATAGATCTTGGGAAAAAAATATAAAGATTAATTTAAACAAAAAATGCAAAATAATGTGAAAGTTATAACCGTTTAATTAATTCAAACAGGTAACGTCTTATTTTGAATAGATATTACCTGTTTGCATCATATATATCAGATTTCAAAGATATATAGGTGCTATTTGGCGTAACTTCTCACACAGAAGTCCATTTCTGGAATGGATTTTTGAATATGGAATTTTCAAAATGGACTTTTTTTTAAAGAAGGATTTGTTTGGCAAATGAGTATTTTTTTTAAATAAAAAGTGCATCTAAATATGCAAATATGTTTGGTGGCAACTTTTTAAAAGTAAAAACTTATACTTACTTACCAATATTACCCTTAATCATGAATTTAAAACTAAATGGTTATAACATATTATAGTATATAATTTTAGACTGCGTGCAAAATAGTTAGCTGAAATAAATTAAAAATATTTATCCATAACTATCATGTCAAATGAACTAAAAATGGGCACCAAAAAAATGAAAAAAGAAAAAAACACTTTTAATTACAATGTTGGATAAATGACTTATTTTCAATAGGAATTGTAAAACAATAGGGATTCGGCTAGGCTACAAAATTCATGTATGGGGTTTGGATAAAGAGGGCATTAATTATAAAACAAGGGATAAAAGTGTAATTCTATGCATAAAGTTCCTGACTTCTGGGGAAGAGCAAAAATCACAGTTTTGAGAAGTCAGGATTTTTGACTTCTTGAAATGGGCATTCTGGGGATGCACTTCTTGTCAAGAAGTTCATTCTCAATTCTCACCAAACGAATTTCAATTCTGTAAATAGACTTCTTCTTCTAAAAGTCCATTCCCTTTGGTTTCCAAACACCCAATCACATCACATTTCGATAGAGAAATTCTCCAAAAATACTCAAATTGACACTTACAATTATTTGTTTTTGCAAAATTAACAAGTCTAATAAGTACATCTTGAAAATATACATGTAAGCAAAACAAAAACAAAAACAAAAAAATCCTCCAAAAATATCGAAAAAAAAATAAAAAATATTTTGATAAAATTATGGTACTTTAAAGTGCACAATACGTTAGCAACTTAGCACTAGCACATAATAGAACCGGTTATCTCAATTTCACAGAGCTAAAAAGATAAATATATCTATAAAAAAAATCAAACTGAAGCAGGGACTTTAATTGCCACTGCAAAGACAACCAGAGACCAGGCTGAAAAACTAAAAACGCGTGGAATTAAATTGGTATCGCCTTATTTTCAGAGATCTTTCAACAAATTTTCTTAATAAATAAATATCGATAAAACCATATCCAGTGTCAGTGGGTTGTCAAAGTATGGGTAAAGAGTAATGCTATGTTTTCTAAATTTAAATTATAAATTTTTAAACCAAATGATGCGGCAGGCTTACTGAATTTTGATTGGACCATTTTGAAGTGATCCCACAATGGTTAATGAGTCCACAAAATTTTGATTGATGCCACAGCGTTTGAGATGAGAATTTCGAAAGCATAACATTACTCATGAATAAATAAGTCCAATTTTGTTTGTTTGTTATTATTATTATTTATTTTAATATTTACATATTACAAAATATACGTATGTAAATGGATTCAATCGTAGTAACTTTACAATAACAGCTCAACTGGAAACTCAATGATTGAAAATGAAAACTGAAGTGTGCATTTTATGTATATTATAAGGTAATGTTATGATCACATAAAGATATGGATCATTCATTTTGGTGGAGTTCATGTCTATATACATGGCACATTTTATGTGCACCAATCATTACTCATATTATAAATCATCTAGCTGTGTAGGCATGTCAATGCACCGGATCATGGCCAGGAAACCGATCTGGATCCAACACTTTTTGATGGATTTGAGCTTTTTTTTAGATCCATATCCAAATCCGTTTAGAACGTTAGGTTGACGAATCGGATATGGTTTTATGGTATCCGATCCATATCCGTTCCGCCTATGAACCGAATCCGAATAACAATAAACTATACAAAAAATATACATTCAATATACTAGATAATATTACGATTACATATAAAATTGAATAACGTATATAGTATACACTAGACTATACATATTTTATTTCAGAGGTATATTATTTTCATTTACAGATAGGATTTTTCTACATAATCAAGTATATTGATGAGTTAAACGTTGATTGATTTTTGTGTGTATACATAGAGAAAAAAATAATAATAGTTTTTATGGTAACATTAGAATATACATAACCAGCTAAGTTGCCGTTTTATATTCGACTAACGGATCTGAATATCCAGATCCGATCAAATCTGGATATAGATTAAATAAGGCAGATCCGAATGATAAATGGACCAGATCTGGATAGTAGAATTGTTAACGAATCTGGATCTGATTTTTGTGGATCCGATCCAGATCCGATCCGGTTATAAGCCTACATACAATACACTAGATAAGTTAGATTATTATTACATATAAAATTGAACTACGTATATAGTATAGACTAGATTATACATATTTACTTTCAGTGGTATATTACTTTGATTTACAGATAGGATTTTTCTACATAATCAAGTATATTGATGGGTTAAATGTTAATTGATTTTTGTATATGTATAGAGAAAAATAATAAAAATAATAGTTTCTATGGTAATACTAGAATACATGTAAGTAGTTAAGTTGCTGTTTTAGATCCGATAAACGAATCCGAATATTCAGATCCGATCAAATTTGGATGTGAATTAAATAAAGCAGATCCGACGGATAAATAAACCGGATCTAGATAGTAGAATTGTTAACGGATCTGGGTATGATTAGTGTGGATTCGGTCCAGATCCGATCCGTTTACAGGCCTAGGTGTGTGCTACTGTGCCGAATGAGATATTTTGTGATGTTTTAGTGTGTGCTAATGATTGAAACTTCTACTTCCCAAAATAATTGATTAGAACTTCTAATTATTTTATTCCCCTTATTTAATTCCCAATTTTATTATTTTATTTAATGCATCAAAATTTCCCTAGATTTTTCCCCTACATTTTGATAAACCTTATTTTGTGTTGCTCCAAACTAACCCTAAGTCCAACCCTAACCCAAACATTGACAAAATATTGGTTATCGCGGTTATTGGAATGACATGGTATCCAAACCAATCCAAACTCTATATTTGTACTTTGTCCCCCCTATTTTTAGGAAAAAAAACATGTCGTGCCCGCCCCTTCAATGGGAGGCAGTCCCTTCGAGGATCGTGACTATTTACGTCGAAAAAGTGTGAGAAAGTATGTGAAATGGGAGTAGGTCCAGTGAAAGTTCAGAGTCGCTACCTAACCTAATTCAGGTGCTAGGATTCCTGCAAAGATGATAAAAACCGTCCTCGCCTTTTTGAAAATAGTTTTGAAAAGATGTAGGCCCTTTAAAAGTGTGACTCTAGATAGCCATGCGAAAACCAGAGTTCTTGAGATGGGCTCGAGGACTCGATTATGTCAAGGGAAGGTGTTACTCACGCTCAAGCATTCATGACACATAGTTTCCGGTTTTAGCAATTTTTATAGTAAGGGGGCATAAGTGAAAGATATTAGAATGTGAGAATGTACAAGAAATGGAAAAAGTAAAAAAAAATGGTTATGGCCACACCAGCAATGGTTGCATATGTATCCTGACTTGAGAATCCGGTTGTACGTAGTTCTGTGCTTTGTATGTGTGTGTGCAAGTGTTTGAAAAGTTGGTCGATCTAGATCGTAAGTATGAAGTGGCATTTTGAGTAAAGTCGGTGTAGCTAGGAACTTTAACCTCTACAGTGTAATCCTAGACTTTAACCTTTGCAAGAGTAGTGAGTTGCGAAAAGTGTTGAGTAAAACTTAGAGTAGATCGACCATGCGATGTGTATTGTGCCCGAACATCCATCATCAATCTATTGATTGACTCAATAGAATAGGCCCATTTGGGGGTAAAAGTGTTTTGTGTTTTATGTTATTTGATTTTTTTTGTCTTTTGTTTTGCTGAAAGTAAGGGTCGGTGCCCATTGTTTGACAAGTGTACCAGAAGTAAGGGTCGGTGTTCAGTGGTTTGAAAGTGTACGGGAGTAAGGGACGGTGCCCAGTGAAGGGAAAATGTACCGGATGTAAGGGTCGGTGCCCAGTGGAAGGGTTGCAAAAAAGTCGCAAGGTAAAGAACAAGTTTAGTTAAAAGTTTAGTAACGTAAATGAGTTTAGAAAAGTAACGAATTAGTAAAGTAACAAGTTCATAAACTAATAATTCAGTAAAGTCAAAAGTAAGATTAGTTAGGGAAAGCAATAAAGACGTAAAGTAAATCTAACAATTCTAGTCCGGCTAACTGGAAATCTAAGTGATCTCGGACGAAGCCAGTTCACAATGGTGACAAGTTCATAGACTCATTAGAAACCCATCCATTGGATGGAGCTATTCGTACGGAATGAGGGATTGATTCGGTCAAGAAAACATCTACCTCGTCCAGAATTATACTATATTCTCCCAAGAAAGCAGTCATGGATCAATTTGGACATTCGGTAGCTCTGGGACACGTTGGTCCCTCAGGACCAACAAACAATAGTTCAAGTCATGATGACCGAATCATGACTCAAACCCTACGCCCCCAAAACTAGAGTTAGACTCTTCCAGAGCCAACTTTTGAGCAACAAAAACACACGATGGGGGCACATTGGGCCGAACAAGCATTCTGGCCAAATAGGAACCAAGAGCAACAGGTTGTGCTAGCCCTTTGGTAAATCATCCAACCCTTTAGTACGCACCCATCAACATGAATCAACTAGTTGAGGGCTTTTGCGAGGAATATGACCCTTTTATGAGAAGGATCGGACGGTCGATGTATCATCGGCCATACCCGGCTTACATTGATCAAGTTGAATTTCCCATGAATTACAAGATACCAAGTTTTTCTCTTTTCTCTGGAACAAGTGAGCAGACTAGCTTAGAATACATTGGGCGGTTTACGGTGCAATGTGGTCACGTGGGAGGTAACGAACCTCTTCAAATTAGACTATTTCCTAACTCGCTCATAGGAATAGCATTCTCTTGGTGTGCAATTTTGCCTAACAACTCAGTTGCCACCTGGAAATAGATGGAAGAATTATTTCATGGATAGTTCTATCGGACTAAGCCTGAAACATTATGGCTAATTTGTCTAAAATGCATCAGTTGTCAGGAGAGTCGGTCGAACGTTATATCGACCAATTCAGAAAGGCTAAATACCAGTGCTAAGTCGTTCTTCCCGAGAGGGAATTCGTCAAGCTAGCTACCAGAGGATTGAAGTTCGAGCTCTGGAAAAGGTTTGATGGAATAGAGCTCAGGGATCTATTTGAATTGGCCTCTAGGGCAGCCCGATATGAAAGCATCCTGATGGACGAATATGAAATGAGAAATTTGTCAAAAGGCACCTATTATAAAGATTAGAACTATGAAGTCCATATCACCAAATGTGACTTCAATTTAGGAGAGATGGATATGGCCGAAATAGTAGTCAAACGGCCAGTACCTTGCTCGGCATTGAGCAAACCCATTAATAACAATGGAACCGTGAGAAAGCAAACCTTCGAGGCTGGAAAATATTATACTTTTGACCTGACAAAAGCAAATCAAATCTTTGACGCCTTATTGGCCGAAAAAGTAATAAAATTAACTGATGGATATTGAATTCCTAAGGCCGATGACATAAAAGGGTAAGAATAGTGTAAGTGGCATAATTCTTGGAAACATGCAACTAACAATTGTGTTGTTTTTCAAAATGTTATACAGGAAAATGTGGAAAATAGGATCTTCAAATTCTCGGACAAAGCAATGGGAGTGGATGCAAACCCATTTCCAAAGATTGCAGCAACCAGTATGACATCAGATATGTCAAAGTTTTCTAGACTAAGATTGAAAGTGGATCTTACCGAATCAACTATTCAAAAACCTCAACAAAGAGAGGGCAAGCAAGTGATGGAAGAGCCCAGAGATAAGAAAGATTGGCCAAAAATACAATTCGGGACCTATAGGCAACCCATGAACAACACAAGATCCTACAAAGAATCAAAAAGGCTGAAGAAGTCAATTCAACCTCAACAGGTACATAACAGTTATTGTCGGAGCTAAGACATCAGCTGAGACTTATGGAAGAGGAACACTATCCAAGGTGTAAGTCAGAAGTGCACCAATAACATGCTAGCTCTATCAAGAGACAGAGAGAGCCGGACGTTGAAGAACCACGAAGACCAATCCAAAAATGGGTCGTGTTTCCAGAAGCAGAGAAAAGAAGATCAATCCATGATCAAATTACATTTCCAGAGCAGCACCAAAAAGGAGGAAGGTCCCCAAGGAACATGGCCCGACCTCCAAATTTTAATCATCATTCGGAGCAACATGTCCCGGTCTCTAGCGTCGAGAATGGCGGCCATCGAGCTTTCCTTCTTCTATGGACCATCCTAGAATGGTCTCGCCACCAAAGGTGGAACCTGGGAGATGGTATCAGGTGGAGCATGCCAAGTTCTCAAGAACATACTCTAAATCTTAGAAAATGAGGCACCAAAGACACGGGCAGTCGGCCAGAGAACTGGTACAGAGACATTCAGAAACCCTGAGAGAGACAAAGGGCGTCGTAGCCTTGAAAAAGGCTAACACTCTTAAATAGTCAACCAATCAGCCCGTCCCTAGCAAACACGAGGCCGACATTCTGAACCCCATGAAAGAAAACAATGACAAATCTAAAGATTCGTTAAATACGTTTAACTACAAAATAGACGAGGTTAATTATCCAATTCGGGACCATTCTAATAGCTTTTTTGTCTAATATGGTATTCACTCTCCCTCTTGCTGCTAAGCTGGATCAACCAACAGCCATGAGTGGTGATATGATGGAGCAAGATAAGGGGACGCTAGTACTTGAGTTCTTTAAAGAGCTCGAAGAAGTAGTTAAGGGGACGCCAGTACTTGAGGACTCCTTTTTAGCTAGCAAAAATGTAGAAGTGACCAATCAAGAGTTAGATTAGCCATGAATCACCATATGGAAAACCCAAAGTATGCTAGGACAATAATACAGAGGAGCAAAAACCAATGAAGGTCAATTTTGAAAAGCCAACTTATAAAATGTCCCAACACTTGAAACGACTTTACATCAGAGGACATGTGGAAAGGTTTCGATGAATAGAATTTTAATTGATGGAGGATCAACCATTAACATCATGCCTTAGGCTATGCTAAGAAATTTATAGAAGTCTGAGGCATATTTAATCCCAACCAAGCTAAGCATACAATCCTTTACGAGGTCAACATGGAAGACCAAAGGGATATTGCTTGTAGAACTGACGATAGGCAGCAAGACTTCCATGGCAGCCTTCTTCATAGTAGAGACATCGGCCACGTACAACGCATTGTTGGGCCGAGACTAAATCTACCCAAACTATTGTATCCCTTCTACTCTACACCAGTTCTTGATTTTTTGGAATGTTGATGATATAAAAATAGTGGGGGATGATACCAGGCCATTCCAAGATATGGTACATTCAGCCGATGCACTTCTATATAAGGAATATATTGGTCATGTCAAACTATTCGGTCTTACTAAAGAAGGTAGACTAAGCTTATCTACATGCATCAAGTAATCTGCCTCAGATATTAAGGCATACTACGAAAAGTCTAATCAGACGGAGGAAACAAGGTCGATTGAGTTAATACAACAAGAAGTGGAAGATTAAGCCACAAACTTATGAGCTTCAAAGGCAACTGGCCTGGAAGGCTGGTTTAGCCAGGTTATACGATTTTGTGATTGATCAAAGAATGTCAGCCGATTTAGAGGACAGTTCTGGTAACTTGGCAGACTATATATTCGTGGAATAAATCGTGAAAAAAGATATGGTTCAAATAGAGAAATTAGAGACGACCCCCGCTAAGTTAGATGACCTAAAGGCCAACGTCTAGGATCCGCTGTTAGAAATCAATCTAGGAATGGAAGGAGAACATATCCTATTTATGTTAGCCAATTGTTGGAATCCGATTTCCATATTGAATTGATCACCATACTCAACGAAAAAAGGCTTGCTTTGCTTGGTAATATGATGAGGTGTCCGGCCTCATAAGAGAATTAGTAGAGCATCATTTTCCAATACATGATGGATATAGATCATTTAGGCAATCTCTTAGGAAGATATCTCCTGAAGTTGCCTCCAAAATTAAGGAGGAGATTGAGAGAGTACTACTGAAAGCAAGTTTTATTAGAACCACCCGATACGTAGAATGACTGTCTAATGTGGTTCCTGTGGTAAAAAGAATGGGAATATCAGGATTTGTATTGATTTTAGAAATATAAATCTTGCTACCCCAAAGGATGAGTATCCTATGCCCATAGCTTATCAGCTAATCGATTCGGCCTCGAAGCACCAGAACCTGTCTTTTATGGACAGACATTCAGGCTATAACCAAATTTTTATTGCATAAGAGGATGTTCCAAAAAAAAAAGCCTTTTAGATGTCCTGGGGTAATTGGGACCTTTGAATGGGTTGTCATGCCGTTCGGACTAAAGAACGCAGGGACAACTTACCAAAGGGCCATGAACTCAATTTTTCATGACATAATCGGTCAAATCATGGAAGTTTACATCGACGACATTGTGGTAAAATCTAAGAAATAGACTGATCACCTTTAGATCCTAAAAGGGTGTTTGAAAGATTGAGGACATACAAGATAAAGATAAACCCCCTCAAATGTGTTTTCGGGGTATAAGCGGGCAATTTCCTTGGGTTTTTAGTTCATCAAAGGGGGATTGAAGTAGACAAGAACAAAGCTCGAATGATTCAACAAGCCAAGCCTCCTGTTAATAAGGAGTTACAAAGACTCCTGGGGCAGATTAACTTTTTAAGAAGATTTTTTTCCAATTACGCAGGGAAAACTTAGGTTTGGTCACCCTTGTTGAAAATCAAAATCGATGGCATATTTTGCTAGGAGAAGCGCCATCACTTGGATTTTGAAGAGATAAATCATTATTTGTCCACCCCATTGGTTATGATACCCCTAAAGAAAGGAAGGAGCTTAAAACTGTTCATTTTGGCCTTTTGAGAACTCCATTGGAAGCATATTGGCTTAAGATAATGAGTCAAGCATGGAGCAGGCCATTTACTATTTAAGTATTATAAACTCCAATCGAGCAACGATATACCCCGATTGAGAGGTTATGTTTAGCTTTGTACTTCTCCTCACAGAAATCAAGAGCATATATTTTTATAGGCCCAAAATTGGCTCTACTCTATGACTGAGTGGTTATACTCAGCGACCGTGTAATATCCTGTATTGTCATTGTACTTTTATAATGCTTTTATGTTGATATTTACATTTCCTGTAATTTCTCATTCGGTCGATCGAACATCTTTCAATCAATTGAACTTTTATTTCTTCAATCGATCGAAACCTTTTCAAGCAATTGAACCTCTACCGTCCTAAATTATGACATGGATCCTTTTCCCAAGCGATTGAACATGTTTCAACCGATCGAACCCTGATTGACTTGTTCTCAATCTATTGAACTCACTTTGATTGATCGAACTTGTTATTATCAGTATACACAGAACTGCCACATGTTCCTTCCTTGACCTATATATATGGGTTAGTTTGGGTGTGTTTGGGTTGGTTGATATTTTTTAGGGAGTTAGAGAGAGAGATATAAGTTATATATACACACTTATGTATACATATATACACACACCTGGATATATATACACAAACACTCACATATACACACTCTCTGCAAAAAGAGGAAAGGGAGCAGACAGGGAGAATAGAAAGAGAAGGAGAAAGTGGAGAAAGAAACCATCGAGAACCCGCGGCAACCCCTGCATGTCACCGACGTCGCTGAACTTCACGGTGAGTGCCTATACTCACTTAACAACATAGATATGTTCGTGTATATGTGTTCCAGCAAGAAAAAAAGGACCTCAAATGTACGAGGATGGTCCACTTCAGTTTGGGAAGAAAACCAACTTTCAATCGATCGAACTAATTTTGAGCGATTGAACATAGACAGACTTCAGTCGATCGAACTTCAATTTCCTCAATTGATTGAACATTACTTTATTCAATCGATTAAATGACTTCAATCAATCGAACTTGACAGTAAGTTAAATGTTTAGTTTGTTTATCCAATGAACTGTTAAGCTGTATATTATCATGCGTTGATTGATAGAAGCTGTATTAGAATAATATACACGTGGGATAATGGAATTAATGTATTGAACAATGGAACTAATTGTATAATGATGGTATAATGTTGTAAATTAGCATGAGAAGTTGGCATGCATAGTTGTGGGTCTATCGATCGCAAAACATGATACTATTTATATTTGTGCGTATGAATATGGTCACTAAGATCGTATGATATAGGGTGTGGGATCCGAAGGTGCTAGGATAGGATTGGGACTACGTGTCAGGTTTTATGTATGATGGAGCTGGACTGTGTGTCGGATTTAGGAGGTTATGTGATGTACGACTTTGTGTTGAGTCTAATATATTAGGGTTGGTGGACGTAATGTTGTGGGGCTGGAGTACCGTAGTTGTATATCAGGGGCTACATGCCATAGTAGCATATTAGGGCTACATGTCAGGGCTACGAGCCGTAGTCGCTTATCGGGGCTACGTGCTGTAATAGTATTGTAATATTACTGAGTGTTGTGATATTGCTAAGTGTTGTGGCATTGCTAAGTGTTATGATATTGTTGAGTGTTGTAGTATTGCTAAGTGATGTTATCTCGTTGAGTGCTTACGGAGCTGAGTGCTGTGGTATAGAGGAGTTGAGTGATGCAGTATGTCAGGGCTGCGTATCGTATCATACTAGGGCTGCGTGCCGTATTATATCAGGGCTGGTTGGCCAGAACGTTAGGATTGTGCATCGGGATTTGATAGCTTGCGTGATATAGGACTACGTGTCTGTTTATGTGTTAAAGCGTGGGACTTCATGTCAGGTGTGACAGACCGTAGGTATAGGACTACATGTCTGATTAACATGGACCCAAGTGTCTATGTTATGTTTGGGATGAATTGGGACGATGTCCGTTGAGATATATTGAGTTGGTGCATTCATGAACATGTACGATGAGATGATGATTAATGATGATGTTGTTATATATGCTATAAATCTATAGACACTCTGTTAATATTTACATTCACTCGACTTCCATTGCTGACGGCATTTTATGTCGCTGGATATTCGACATCCAGCTGGCCAGGGTTATGATTATACAGGAGCTGCATACATGGATAGGGGTTATGAAGATGGAGCCTACAATGACGAAGGCTATGCTGCTGCTGACTACTATGCAAGCTGAAGACTTAGAGCTTGCCAATGATAGTTATTCTTATGTTCTTTTTAGAGAATGTTGTATTAGTTAAGTTTGAAATCGGCATATGTTGTCGTAATACTTTGATTACGTTTCTGCAGATACTTAAGTCTTGTAATAGTTTAGTATTAAACTCCAATTTTGTATAGCGACCTTAGAACTTTCCAATGCATGGTTTGATTCATTACTCTGATGATGAGACTTTGGTTATGGGCAATGTGGTGACTTTCAACTTTCATGGCCTACGGGTCCAAAAGGAATTTACTTTCTCTATTTTTGCTATTGCAGGACATGATAGACCGGCCCTATCCTGATTTCTCAAATAATTACGAGCCCCTTAGGCCTCTTGATCCTATAGCCCATGGCTCTACTGGAGGCGAAGCCCGACCCCTGGATCGGGGTAGCATCATCCAGTCATCACAGTCCAGGACATGTCAACAGACTCATCCAGAGCGATAGACCCGGTGTCCCGAGGACCGACCAAACAGGTCAGGATTGTAATGCTAGCCCAGCTCGTCAGGGGTACAGCATGGCCCACCCCTAGGACGTGATCCAGAATGTTCTAGGTAGTTTCCTATACAAGTTAGAAGACCAATGTAAAGTGTAAATTGTTTCCTAATCCAATTAGGAAACCCCCACGATTGATGCCAATCAATCCCAATTGGATTGCATTTACTTATCCATGTAGCTTCCTTCTGCGGTTAGGTCTCTTACACTTATAAAAGGGACCACCCACCTCCTCCAAGGGAAAGAACACTTTCAGTCTGTGTAGCACCTCTATAGTAATCATAATCGTGCCCGGCCGATCTCTGGTAGCTCCAAACTGTTGTTGGTTCACCAAAGGTCCCGGGCTTTTTAACAGTATAGTAAACATGCTCAAACATACACGTGGATGTAGGTTCCTTCATTGACAAGATCGAACCACATACAAACCCGGTCCCTCACACTATCTCTCTCCTTGATCTGCTTTAATTTATCTTGCCCAAAAATGGAATCATCAGCTTGGCGTCGTCTGTGGGAAGCGACAGTTTTCCAGAAATAAATCTCTCGACTGACCATTATGTCGCCCCGTAAGAATAAGAAGACTGCACAACAGGATCACCAGGAGGATCCGTCGGCACTGACGTCGGTAGCAGTTGTTATGACGCCTAAGCGGATCACAGCGTGCCTCTCACAACTTCTAGAGGGCCAGCGTCAGACTCAGCAGTAGATCGAAGCCCTGCTGTTTGCTTTTCTCTTTTGTTCTCTTTTTCTCACTCCCAACCCTTTCTTATGTATTTTTCTCCTTTCTGTTTGCCCTCTTATGCCCCTTTTAGATCGAATCCTTCTTTGTTTTGATAATTCCGTTTGTGCTTGTTCTTTTTTATTTTTGTTGAGCCTTTCGGTTTTAGTTTAGTATCTCAACAAGTACGCCACGGTCTGTATTACATATATATTTCTATTAGCTAACATGTTCTTTTATTTGTTTATTTTCTTTTATCCAGTATTGACAGGTGAATTAGTGACTCCATTTGGATCAATTGAACTTTATCACCATATTCATATACATTTGCCTGGTTTGTGATTGCTGAGATCGAGGTAATGTCATTCCTTCCTTATGTACTCTCCTTTTTTTCATTTTATTTTTTTATTGGGGACAATGAAAGGTTTAGGTTTGGGGGTATGCACTCACATGCACATTATTGTGCACTGATTTTTCAAAAAAATTTCAATACTTGTGCTTAAATAAACAATGTTACCAATGTTTTTGCAATCTCGAGTCGATACTTCTTATTAGGCAACTTGGATTGTTATAGAATGGTAAACAAGGGAAGATATGGTTAAATATTTGCTGAAGTCATAATGCCACGTTTTAGGTTATGTATCATTCAACTCGTAGTTTTATATCATAGATTTGCGCACAAAGCTATGCACTGCATGTAGTCGCTTGAATACATGTTTGATATGAACTGTAATATTATTCAAATTTCTAGATAACACAATGTGGAGACTAAACCCAGTGAGCTTTTGAGCTTATCTTTTCTTTTTAGAGGGTTATAAATACATTTTGTATTTGTCGAATTTCATTAAAATAGCTTGTTTAGTCTCATTATTCTTGTTTAGTCTCAAAATATTTGCTACCATGCTAAATAATCTTCCGTCGCAAACGTTGAAGAACCGTATCACCCTAGGATGTGATTTTAGGCCCTCTTTATTTTTTAGCCTTTTTACCATTTGACCTATCCAGGTAAATGATAAAATTTCCTTAGTTCACCCCTTTGAGCCTTCAAAGTGCCTCTCTTTCTTTAATCTCCATGATTCTTTTTTTTGCTCCAACTTGGCCAACTTGGAGTTTACCATTGAAAGATTGATCAACTTTTAGTGGTGATAAGGCGATGTGTTGATTGAGAAGAAGAAGAAAACAAGATGATGTTTGGGATAGTTGCCTTGGTATTTCAATGAAAATTCGTTTCAAAAGTAACAAAAATGAAAAAGAAAAAAGGAAGAAAAAATAAGAAAGAAAAAGAAGAGGAAAGAAATTAAAAAAAAAAATATGAAAATAAGAGAATGAAAAGATGAAAGTTTGTAGAAGAATGAATGAAAGAAATTGAACATACCTTACAATGTCATTCTGAAGATTACTTGATGAATCCGTTCTATTCTTTTTCATTGCCTGAGTCATGTTACAACCTTTGAAAAATTCTAATTGATCCTAGAAATCATGGTTTGGATATGTAAACGATGGAAGAGGGATTAAAACATGGTAACGATGAATTTTTCTTGATTATTGATATCCTATCCATAAGACTACTATTCTTCCATATCATGCGTCTTTTTTGAGTCATATGTGAGTGTTTCTCATTTTGAAAACATATTTCATTTGCTCCCATTTATTAGAGAGATTACACATGCTCAGAACATTTCATTTGAGAGTGTAATTAACATTGTGAGATTCGTAGTCAAAGCATAGTTGGATGGTTATCCAAGTTATATTCCAAGCTCATTACGTGCGCGTGTTCATTTAACTACCACATCACATACGTGCAAGTTTATGAGAAACTTTAGTGATTTATACGATGCATGTACTAGGATTATTTTTCATGACGTAGGTGGATGTTTGGTTCTATTTTTTCTTGTTCGTTATTCTATTTCAAATCATTGGTTTGTGATAAGGAATATTGAATGTTATGTTTTTTATTTTTAATAAAACTTTTTAAATATATAATGAAATAAAGATAGTTGTGGGTGTCTTATTCGACGAGAACCCTCACGAGACTTCACTCGTCCTACTAGGGACACCTAGGGGTTTAAAAGGCTTGTTGCATATGCTAAATGCAATTGCGTTGCCTATGATAGTGAGTTAGGATATTTAATTGTACTTCAATTTTATTTTTATTTTTTCTTTGCTCGAGGACTAGCAAAGTGTATGTTTGGGGGTGTGATCGGCGACGAATAGTTCCTATTTATAGTCCTAAAGTTATGCATTGTTAGCCATTTCATTTAGTTATTAGTTGTTTTTTATGTATTCTATATTTTATAGGTTTTGGAGCTTTAACTTGAAAATGCACTAAATTCAATGATTAGAGGCTTTGGAAGACATTCTGGCCTCAAAAGGAGATTCCGATGAAAGCTGGAGACAATAGCAGCCTCGGTAAATGAAATTTTTTACAAGGAATACTTTAGATTTATGAAATTTCTCCAGAGATATAAAATGTATATCTTCAAGTTACGGACGCATGGCCGTAAACGGTGAGTTAATACGAGGTCCGAGTCAAAAGTTATCGCAATTCTACGATCGGTGCGCAAAGCTCAGAAAATTTGAGAAAAGTTAGAAAAATGGCATCACTGTGGAGCGACCGGCTCATGCAACCTGTGCGAGTGACCCGTTGAAAGTCATAAATGCGTATTTTGAGGTATTGAAGAGCCCTATGCGATCCAAATTGGCCGAACACGTCCAAAAACGTAAAGACAGCAGCTTTAGTTCAATTAGGCTTAGGAAAGCTTCTTAATCCTTCCAAAATCTATATAAATCATATTCTAAATCAATTTTGGGGTACACAATATTATACACATCCTTCCATAACCAAAACTTCGGCCATTGAAAAGAGGAAAGCAAGGAAAAGAATAAGAAGACCAAGGATTTCCATGGCCTCCTTCATCAACCTCTTACAAATCCTCGATTCTATGGGCGCTTAGACCAAGATCTAGGATTTCAATGAAACCCTAGCCAAGTAATAGGATGTATTTTATGCTTTTTTTTAGATTTATTATGTATGGATGATGATTACATGTTTAGAGGATTTTGAATAATAAAATCGTACTTCTATTTATTAAACCATTACTTTCATAGTTTAGTCTTTTCTTAGATCTATTTTGAATGTGATGTGCTCAATAGTCTATACTTGCTGTGCTTGTATGGATTATTTACATATAATGGTGCTTATTTGAATTATGATATCAAAAAGTCGAATAGTTTATGCCTAGAGGACGGAATGTGCCACAACCCTAGTTTTGTGTGAGACACTCCGTGCCAACTGAACATGAATTATGTTGATGCTTGAATCATAGTTATCTTCTTGACAGAGGAATCAGGCTTGTAGCTACGATTCCACATTATCATCCAATGTAATAACCTAATTGAATACATAAATACCCTTATTATGAAGCTAGTGGTGGATTTGCAATCCTAGGTTCAATACACATATTTATCAAAACAACCTTTAATCGCTTTCATAGTTAGATTTATTTACATAGTTTCATAGTTTAATTAAAATCAAAATTAAAATTTAATTTTCTTAATTAACTAGGTTTAGGTTTTAAAATTAAAGTGCTTTAATTTAGTATTACAATCTTTGTGAGTTTGACCTCTACTTCCACACTACAAATCTTTTAAAGTAAAGGTAAATCTTTTAGCATAATCTTTTACTCTGCATAATAGCCTCATAAATACCCACCTCCTCCCATACACCTTTCTTCTCTATAGCAACTCTGTCGACCCATTCTATCCAGCTAGGAGCCGGAACAGGTCACCCCCTCACCGAAATAGGTCTCTTATAATACGTTCTCCAATTTCCCAAATCAAAGAGTGTGTCGTCTTTATGCAGAGGAAAGGAACGAGTAAAATCTCCAAGATCGGACCCTAGGAATGCAGGGCCTAACCTAGTAGTAGCAGAGAAGACTTCTATTGCTTCAAGATCAATGTAAAAGGAGGATGAGGAGTAAGAGGAGGAATGTGTCAGCAGAAGGGGACTTATTGCCTTCTCTCTTCTTCTTTTTTTCAGAAATAGGTGAATAAATAAAAAGAAAAGCCTTTCGACATCTACAAAAACATAAGGCATACCCCGGGATAGACAAGAAGCACAACATCAATGGTTGAAGAAGCAAACATGGGATGGAACACTATCTACACAAAAGCAAAGAGAGAATCCCATCCCTAACATTCAACAGGGACAAGAAGGAAACATGTCATCTGTGACTACCCTTAGGCCGACTAACACTGAACTTCATCTTCACTTTTCGCTTCCTTTGCCTATAAGCAATGGGAGTACCTAAGGCAGTATCATCCTCAGCATCCAAACTTCCTGTACCATAATCAACATCATAGAGATCCTCCTACAAGTGGGTATCCAAACTATCAAGTTGATGTTCAATCTTAGGGAAAAATAGTAAGAGCTAACAACTCGTTACTATTTACTTATAAGGAATAAAAAGAACTTGAATTTTTAATCAAAAACGTCGTCGAAACGAGCCATAAAGGCCCAAGTTGAATATTGACATGTAATCGACTAGAAAGGACGTTATGGTTGGGCTCGAAAGGGACAAAATAGTTAAGATGCCCGTATGACAAGCAGGAAAGGGTCTCGACTGAGCTGAGTTGATCGAGACTCGTAAGGGTCAGAACTAGGCGGGAGAGTTGAAAATTCCCTTATAAAAAGAGAAAAAGTGCCAAAAAGTTGGGATTGGCTCAAATCCGAGGTCACCAACACATCTGGAGCAGCCAAATTAGTCAAAACGCCTATAAGTTGGCTTGTAGTAGGCCCGGGCTGAGCTAACCGAAACTTTTATAGGTCAAAATTGGGCCGGAACAGCCTATAAGGATCATATAAAATCCCAAGTAGGCCATAAAAGTTGGATTCGCCCAAATTTGAGGTCACCAGTGTGTCCAAAATGGCCAAATTAGCTAGGAACGAGTGTCCATTCGTTGAAAATCAGACCCGGAGTGGCCAAAATGGGTATAAAAAATTGAAAGTAGGGCCCACTGCACATAGAAGCCATGTGGAAGTCAATAATGACATATGTCGCAAGCTCATTGGTCGATCAAACTAACAGAGGACATGCTTCAAATCGCAATCAGACCACGCCCTGACAAATGTGATGGTGGCAGCGCTAGTTTGGACGCACAGTGGGTGCGTCAGACCTGATACAACACGTGTCAAGATGCGATTAGTGGGTCAATAATTGACCATTCTATGTAGTAGATGTGATTGGCTAGTCAACCGTTGACTTGCCATATGGCGACACCGCATTGGCTGGTCAATTGAACCGCGCGTGGAGGAGGCAGCATGGTGTGTAGTGGCATATGCCTCTCATCGCGGCGTTTTCCAGTGAGTTTGGTGGTTGGGCTATCGCCGACAGCTTCGTCTTGTCCAGACGATGGTGGTTGTGGTTGTGGACGACGACGATTATGGGTTGAGTGGTCGTCGGAGCTCCTGGATGCTAGCGGTGGACCGGTGGCGCGTGAAGTCTTTAGACGGCGCATACAGTGGCTGTGAGGGTTATTTGGTGGTCGGATCGGTGACGACCGCTTCGTCTGGGCAGGAGATTTCTTGTGGTGGCGGTGGTGGCAGTGAGGTCTAGATATCGATTTAAGGTCGGTTTGGCAATCTTTTCAATTTTTGTGAAGGGATAAGGGGTTGTTTGGTTTGAGCTCTATTTTGGGGGTATCTGGGTGTTTTTAGGGGCTGCGATTGGGAAGGAGGCTGGGTAAAAGAGTGGTGATCATGGGTTTTGGGTGGCGGCAGCCAATGATGGTGTATGGTGGTGATATGGTGTGTAGAGGTGGTGGTGTGGTTGTGGGGAGTTGCTAAATAAGGCCTTAAGGGGTTACTTACCTTTGTTTTCCCAAACAGAGAAAAAAAAATGAGATAGGAGGTTTTTTGGTTGTAGCTACCAAAAAAATGAGAGAGGAGGTTTGTGGTTGTCACTTCCATTTTATAAATAAATAAATAAAAAACCTACATGGGCACCGATCCCATGTAGCCACCGGTTGACCAGTGCAATATTCGATCGCGGCCGTACGCCTTTTCAAGATCTTCGGTTGTCCATAATTCTCAAACAGGCCGTCCAATCTTTGTGATTCAAAAAGATTTCGACTCGAATCGACATATTCTTCAGATCCGTATGGTCGGATTGAAGATTTCCGAGTCTGAATAATGATAAGGATGACCCAGTCCTGCCTGACATGGCTGTTAAAACTTCGGTTGGATGCCATTTCTTCCCCGATTGTCTGATTGGACTGATTCAAGTGGCAGAATCTCTATTTTTCTCTATAGATTTAGTCAGTTATGTCCTTTAGGACTTTTGGTGCTTCTGGATTTATGATCGCATCCTTTTTCCTCGATGAGGCAAAATTTAATTGGAGCCCAAAACTTCACTAGTTATCAAAATTCAATGACTTGATGTGCTGTGGGCCCGCATTGAAGCCTATTTTGCCTTGATGTAATCGAATTTGACCTTCAGTCATCTCGGGCTTGATTTCGATCTTGAACTAGGTGTCAAACTTCGATTTCGGTTGAAAACGTCACTGATTATCGAAATTGGACGATTTTGGGCTCTGTATCTTTCGGTTGATGAGTTATGGGCTCTGAAATTACTTCGATTTGACGTCTGGTCATCCCAACCTCCAATACGATGACTTTTGGCTCAAATCGGCACTAATTAATGACTTTCGAGAGATTCAGAATGCAGTACGTTTGCGTTGGTGTAATTTAGGTCGTCGATTTGACCTCTCTGGGACTCTTGAATGGACTTCGAAGCTCTTTTCCTCGATTTACTTGCCCCGTGGACCCCCTATGACAGTTAGGTTTTTTTTTTGGGTTGGGGAAAAATGGGGTATCTACAAAACCCTTCCCACATCAGCAAAATTTCAAAATCTATTTGTACATTGTAGATAGTGATCGACATGGCATATTTCCCTGTTATAGCCAACATCTCCGAATTTCTAACCTAAAGTCAAACAGACCCTAGCTAATTCATTTTTGGAATTTAAAATTAGACAACTTCTATTTTGGAAAACATTATTTAGAAAGCTTTTATTTTTGGAGGGCTTATCTTGTGTTGTTTCAAACTACCTCTTATTAGCCAAATCCTAATCCAAACATCCCATAGTTCCAAACAACCCTAAGCCAAACAAACCCTCACTAGATACTTTTTTAAAATTTTATTTGGAAAAAACTTTTTTTGGCTTAAGGGATGTTTGGCTTAGTGCGCTTTGGTTTAAGGGTTGTTTGGCTATCGGCTTAAGGGTTTTTTGGTTTTTGACTAAGTGGATATTGACCTAATGTTTGTTTGACTACTTAAGAGCTTTTTCTTAGGAATTGTATTATACAAAAATGTTTATTTTAATTTATCGCAAAGTTCTGAAGGCACACTAAGTTATAAAATGCCAAAAGTATGTGAAGTTACTTATTGACTAGGGGTGTAATTGGTTCGGTTCGGTCTGTTACAAAGTCAAAATTCCAATCGAACCGATTAAGTCGGTTTTTCAAACCATGGAATTGAAATAGACCAAAACCGAGTAAACTCGGTGTAAAATTGACCGCACTAAGAATGGTCGGTTTCGGTCGGATTTGGTGATAACCAAATGGGCAAAGAAAATACAAAGAACAAAAAGAGGAGATCAAATCTATACCCCAAATCAAGCATAAAAATCATAAATCAAAATAAAAAATCAGATCTGAAATTAAAAGTCAACAAAAATCAACATGAAAATCTACCAATAATCAACATAGATCTAAAAAAAAAAAAAAAAAGAAGACTTGGAGATAGACCTAAGAGATCTTTTAGGTTGTGATTCTTGTGAAGCTTTGTCCATAGATCTTGACAAGAATCACAAGTTACACCTAGTATCAGTATGATATAGAGAGAATGCCTTTTAAGGACTAGGACACTTTGGATCTTAGATGTGTGTCGTCATCTAAGAGTCCAAAATTATTCTCACTCTTCACCACTTTCTTAATTTTGAAACTTCTACACTTTTTACTCCTTTTGCATTTTCCTCCCCATTTTCAATATTTTCGTTCTCTCGAAATTTAATATGTATTGAACTATTAGTACTGTAAAAATAATTCTATAAAAATATAATTAATTTAGATTTAAACAGACTTTTTTTAGTAGTTCCCTTGGACACATGCAATTTCTAGTATAGCTATACCCCATGAAATATATAGATAAAATAGTTAATACAATTCATGAATAATGAACAATAATTCAAAGAAAACTACAAAACTATCCAGAACAAATACACTGAGGTGGTGACCGGTGCGATGCATGACAATTGACAGTCACAAGTTCCACCACAATTGATTGGGTCCTACAATGTCTGTTCGGATTTACTTTCAGATCATGAGGGATTGAGACTGACGACCTAACCAAGAGAGAGAACGCAAGAGTGACTCCCCGTCCAATCACACACTATTATGAAATCACCTGTGTTACAAGAATGAATCCATTGTGTATTTGGTGCGTTATGAATTGTGTAGTAGTAAAAGAAAAGGAAATTATACAATAAAAAAATTATTTAAATCAAGGACATTGTGTCTTTTTTAATGGTAGGACCTTGTATGGATGTCAATGTGGTCCTTGTTACTATTATTTATCAAAAAGGTCATTTATTGAGCATTTTGCAAAATTGCAATATACAATAGTAAAGTTGATACACTATGGTTAAAAAAACAAAACACGAAAAAGAAAAAGAAAGAAGTTGATACATTATGATGATTTGGAATCAATAATTAATGGGTAATACTTGGGACATAACTTTCATACAACTTTCATACAACCTCTCCAAAAGATATGTCTATCTCTTTCCTGTGTCACTGTGGGGTACAGTGACACAGGAAAGAGATAGACATATACAGTGACACAGGAAAGAGATAGACATATCTTTTGGAGAGGTTGTATGAAAGTTGTATGAAGGTTGTGTCCCAAATATTACTATTAATTAATTGGGAATGTTGAGACAATCTCTGTACATTCGGGTCAAGCTGAACAAATTAATGTAATATTAATTTTCCATGAGCTCATACACAGTTGCCTTTTCCATTATCTCTCTCCAACTGCAAGTTGGATGCTGACACATGCCTGTTAGACGTAAATTCAAAAGCAGAGCTAGAGATGGTGCTTGGTTGGAAAATTTATATAAGTGTGTGCGAGCGTGCTAGGTAAGTAAATTGCCAATGTGTAAATGTGATTATCCAAACTGAGCCTCACCAAGCATATTGTGGTGACGTTCGATGCCTTGAACATGACTTTAATCGTATAAAGATGTAATTAATTAAAACACTTCGAACTTATTCTAGAACAACTACTCCTAAATAAAACAGTAAAGAAAGCACTAAAGTAAGAAACTACTTTTATTAAATTAAATAGACTACAATCTAACCTTGAAGATGACTTCGAAGGTGTTCTACTCCTAAATTTAAGTATTTAGATAGAAATACAGTAAATGTATTAAAATATATATGTTGATGTTGATCCAAGGATCTCTTTTCAAACACAAACTCCTTCTATTTATAGACATCGAGGCTTCTCAGCAACTTTGTTTGAATGTTCCCTCCTCTTTTCAAACTGAAAACTGCTCTTACACCTGGTATATCCTCATGCTGACACCTGTCATTTCAGTTATTCCACAATGACCAACACGTGTCCTTTGGCAGTTGACAAAATAAACCCGCAAACTGTTATAACTACTCCTGAGTTGCTTCTGATTTGGGCAACTTTTCTACCACGTCGGATCCTACGTGGCACCTTTACATTGGCTGAATATTTTTATCACAAACATTACCCCCCGCGCCATTTTCCTTTTGGTTCAAAAAAGATAACGGTGATCGTGGCTAGATCATATTATGCAGTTAAAATCTTTCATGCAACCTTCTCATCGTGATTTAAAAAATCCAATTTTTCACTTATTTTCACATAAACTGCTACATCTACCTTAATCCTTGAATCCCCAACTCTGCTTGTCACTTCGAATCTACTTTGTTACTCATGTCTTCTTCTCAATCTTCATTCGATATTAGTGATATCTTTCCTTTAGACCTTCCCGAAAAAGTAATGCTATCATCTAAACGTCCTGAAATTCCTCCCCAAACTAATTGGGATCCTTTTGAGGTCCCTCCCGAACCTTTTACTTATTCGAAGTGGGGAAAGTAGCATACTATGCTAAACCGGCCAAGTGCTTCTTCATCAGGACAAAGTTCAACTTCGATCCCTTTAAAATCAATTTACAATAATCAAACCTTCCCTCCTGCTTGGGAACAACCTATTTCCCATGGTGAAGGGGTAGGATATCATAAGGGCATAAAGCTTGAACCAATTTACAATGCCTTCAGTTGTTCATCCAAACTTTGAATACCCTGAAACTGAAGGTATCATTCGAAGTAGGATCATAAAACCATATTATCCATTTTCTAACCGACTTCCCGAGAACAAAATCTATTGAATGCCTGGTTGATCTCTTCAACCAGTCCTCCTGGTGAGAGGCTTCAAAGAGGTAATATCTTAATTCCTCAAGGCAGACCCCCCATCCATACATATGTAAGGGCATCTCATGAAAATTTTTCTAATGAGCATTACTCCTCAGCTTTCCTTTTCAAATGCAAACTTTTCGAGAAAGACTATGAAGAGAGAGTACTTCTTTTTGACCATTCTGCATTAGGTTTCCCAAACAGCAAAGTTCAAATGGTGGATCCTACTGAAGATATTAATGACCCTTACATGAAATTAGACCAATTATGCAGGCATGGTCCCATTTTCGAACATATTCCACCCATTCTATCGCCTTCTCCATGCTTAATCATCCAAGCCCAAAGGCTTCTGGTTGTTTTTTCACATCTTCCCTTTTTCGCTTTACAAAATCCAAGGGCTCGAATCAACTTTGAATGGAGCTATCACATCTTATGCCATGAATGGAATATTTCGACACTTGTTCGAACCCAAATGGATTTCACCCTTCGAACCTTAGCCTCTCATATAAGATGGTATTCTCATCACCAAGAGAGTGTCCATCATTTGAATTATTTAATGGATCTTTATGAGAGTTTTAAGGAAATGCCCACTGCACTTCTCGATGAAGTTTCGGAGTTCAAGAAAAAATACATCTATGGTTGTGGAAGTTCTGATGAAGAAAGCAATGTTTCTCATTACTCGAAACCTGACCTCGAAGGTCGAATTGCATATCTTAAAGAAGAAGCCAAGGCTGTTGGCATATCTCTTCGAAGCAAAACTTCATTAGCCAAGGAACTTCGAGGTCTTCGCAAAGCCTTATTCAAGATCAATTTGAGGCTAAATCAGTATGAAGAACAACTCAAGAAGGCTTACCTCACTCTTCGAAGCGAAGATAAATTAGCTCTACAAATCATGAACCTATGCCTCGAAATAGAACTAGAAGCAGAGTACTTTGCCTATTATTGGGCTATGTTCCATAATTTAGTGACCTATGGGTTTCCACACTTTTATCAATTATGTCTATGAATTGTAACTGCATTTTCCTTTTAATGTAATGAATTATGAAAAACTCATGTTCTCATTAATCAAACTAAACTAGTTCATTCTGAACCAATATGTCTCTTCCTTTGATACAACGGTCCAAAAAAAAGTAACCGAATCTAACGGCTATTTTTCAATAAATGCACCTCTTTCCAAACGTCACCAAAGGCTATAAATAGATAAGCAAAAGGAAAACAAACCTTCTAACTTCTATAAATTCGTTTTGCTTTCTATTTATTCACTTCGCACTCTGTTTTATTTACCTATTATTCTCTTTGCAATCCAATCACCTCGTTTCTAAAAATGGCAAAATCTGGTGACAGTACTCAACTTCAGAAAATCTGCGATGACTTCGAAAAGATCATTAAAGATGAACAAGAGTGCTATTCGAAAGGGCAAGAGACTTCACTAATTCATGAGATTCTTGTCCCCATTACTTTTCCAAACCAAGAATCTTCTATCGATGTAGGTCCTTGCCTGAGCACTCCCAGCCTTAAACTCCATGTCTACTATCCTAGATTAGGAGAGCAACGCTTGACTTACCAACAAGAGATTCCAATCCCCAAGTTTGACTGGAAGTTTCGACACTGGCCTAAACCTGCGAAGGATTGGTCTGAATGGGTAGATAGGATCTTAGAGAACAAAAGAGAAATTCTGATCACCACAGGGATTTATCTTGCTGTCAACCTTTTTAAATTTCCCATCGAATCCAGCCCTAACCTATTAGCTGGAGCTCTCTGCTTTTGGAACCCTATTTTTAACCATTTTCAATTTCGATTTGGTCCAATAGGTCCAACTGTCTTGGACATTTATCATTTATTAGGGTTTTTATCTCACGGAGAAGATGCTCATCCTTATATGGCTAAATCTAATAGTCCCTCAATCAACACTGATTCCAAATCATTAGGATACACCAACTTCCTGACTACCCACAGAAAATCATCAGGAGCAGTGACGGATAAGGAATATTACTGCTTCTTTTTATATTGGCTTTCGAAACATCTATTCTGCACTTCTTCTCAGATGGTTGTCCTGGAATTTTCCAATATTGCCAGAGCTCTGGTTGCTGGTCGAAGATTAGCCCTAGCCCCTTTTGTTCTAGGATCTCTCTACAGATCTTTTTCTGATTTGTGTCTCGATCCCTTCCTTCTTACTCAAGGTGGTCCTTTCTGGATTTTACAATTATGGTTATATGCTTATTTCCCAGAAATTCACAACTTAGGACCTCTATCCAATACTATGGCCTATGGGACCTTCTTTGCTTTATTGCCAAATGTTGAAAAGACTTTTAAAGAATCCCTCTCCTTCCTTTTTAATCTTCCTACAATAAGGCCAAACAAATTGTTCCAACCATTCACTGTCCTCTATAACTCTGAAGACAAAACTCCTCTCTCTCCCCATTGGCTTTGTCAGATATTGGACAGAGCAGCAAGTGCACTCGAACTAAAAGCTGCATGGGGAAGTTTCCTGATTAGTAGGGATTTGTTCTTTGGAAATGTCCTTAGCATCAAGTCTCAGGGTGAACTCTATCTTCCAAATCAGTTTTCGAGGCAATTTGGGCTCACTCAGTCAATCCCTTTCCCAATTAGGAGTCAGGCCAATATACTTATGGCTTACAAAACTCATTCAAAGGTACCAGAATCAGTGATAATTGCTGCCTTGGCAGTTTATCATAACAAAGTTAGCAACTTGGAGTTTACTTCTCTGCCAGTTTATACAACTTGCACTCCTGCCTTTTCGAGTTGGTGGGAAAACTTGATGTCAATGGAGATGGACAAGTGCCAACTTTTGAGGCATATTGATTCGAAGCAAACAGGTAATCAAAATTCTAATTCAATCCTCTTCCTCTTAAGTGATGAAAAGAAATCTGATTTATTATTATTTGAATTTTATAACGCAGGGGTGGCAATTGGAGGAAGCTCTTCGCCAAAAACCAGAGCTTCGAAGGCCAAACCAAACGTTCCAATCTCTTCAAAGACCTCTAAAACTTCAACTCCTGCTCCACCACCCTCGAAGCCAAAAAGGAAATTGGTCCTTCCAGCAGAGAGCTCTCCTCCTACATCAGAGAATGTTAAGTCTGAAGAAGAAGAAGATGTTAGTCCTGTCCCTGCCTTATCTCGAAAGAAGAAGGCCAAGATAACAGTTAAACCATCTGGTGGTTCAAAACTCATCAAAGAAGTTCCTATTCCAGCAGTTCCTCTTTCGAAGGTGGAACCTGAACCTGAATTATCCCAAACCAATCTAGAACCATCATCTCAAAGCTCTGACATTCCAGAGGTTCAAAAATCTCCTCCATCCAGTACTCAACCTCCATTACTTGAATATCAACCAGCAGTAAGTTATTTAAACTTTTCTGGTATTGTTTTTTTTTATAGACACGATTTAATAAAATGTTCATCCTTTGTTGACCAGACTGAATCTGTTCCTAAGACTGAGGCTGGTCCTTCAAAAGTCAGCACCAGTCCTGACCCTAAAGTTGCCTCAACTTCCACTTCGACTGACCCACAACCCATTCCTAGTGTTTCGATTTCTGGGGAATTTCACATATCCCTTCCTCCCAATCTGACTCCTGAAGAAACAGCATATTTCAAAGATGGTCTGAAGTCTGTTTTAAAGATGGGAGACACTATTGCGACCAATGTCCAGGAATTTTTTCAACAGATGACAGGTCAAAGCAAGCCAAAGGTACCCTCCATAGATCCAGTAGTTGCACTTGCCACATCGAGGCTATTCAGTAAGGTCTCTTTCGAAGTGTTCGAGGACAAAGAAGTTCAAAGGGCTATGAAAATTTTGTGCCAGTTCATGTTGGATAGCTCAGCCATAACTGTTCCTGACAAGGAAACCATCTCTGCATTAATGTCTACCTTTGATTTTGACTGCTTTTTACTAGAAAAGGTCATCGAAGAGAGGAAAAAACTAGATGTTGACATGGAGTATACAACAGAAAAGACTCTCGAGATGGACCAATTGTTAGCAGAATTTGGTAAAAATAACACTGCAATTGAAAAACTTTCCAGCAAAGTAGATAAACTTAAAAAGAAGCTTGAACTTGCAGAAGGTGAACTGGCCAGGTTGAAGGTGAAGCAGGGGAATACTGAAACAAAGCTACTGGCTCTGATGACAGAAATTGAATCGAAGCCTTTGAAGAACCAAGAATCAATTTCAAGGCAAAAATTCATTCTTAGCCAATCAAAATTGTATACTAGGTCTTGGGACAGTTTTAGGTTGAAGACCCAATTTATAAGTAAATTGGTATGAAAGATTATACCAGTAGAACTTTGCAGTGTATCAACCTTTGGTCTTTGTAATTTAACTATAAATGTGAAACACATATTCTTGTCTTGAATGCTGCACTTCTTATTCTAAACTTCTTGTTTCCCAAATTGGGGATAATACTGTTTAAGAACCTACCATTGATTTTTCTAACATGAACAAAACCATTCAAATTTTTTAAATGGTAAAATCCACCTTTGAAAACCTTGTGGATCTGAAATGGACCTTCCCACTTAGGGGACCATTTTTCATATTCTGGATCTTTAGATCCAATGGGCAATATTGTTTTCCAAGCCAAATCTCATTCATCAAAGGTTCTTGGTTGCACTTTCTTATTATACCCCTTTGATGCTATTCTTTTCTGTATCAAGATATTATTGAGAGCTTTGATTCTTTCTTCATCAATATCTTCTAATTCCATAGCCATTGATGTTTGGTAATCATCCAAAGATAATTGATTTTGTTTCATTACTCGAAGAGAATTAATTTTTATCTCAATAGGCAAGACTGCCTCATGTCCAAAAGTTAAAGTATAAGGAGACACACCTGTACTTGTTCGCTTCGAAGTCCTATATGCCCATAAAATTTCTGGCAAAATCTTATGTCATATTCTTGGATTATTTTTTATGACTTTAGCCATATTTTCCTTTATGACCTTGTTGCTGGCTTCAGCCTGTCCATTCGATTGAGCATAATATGGGGTTGATTTTGACATTGTGATTCTCAATTTATTAGCAAATGCAACAACATCTCCTTCAAATATAGATGCATTGTCAGATATAATGGTCTGAAGAATACCAAATCTGTAAATTATATTTTCTAGGAATTTTACAACCATTGTTTGGGTCACAGTCTACATAGATTCTGCTTCTACCCAATTAGTAAAATAATATGTGGCTAAAATAATGAATCCATGACCCTTTGAAGAAGGAGGACTAATTTTTCCTATTACATCAATGGCCCAACCTCTAAAAGGCCAAGGTTTTATCACATATTGAAGATCAACAGTGGGCAAATGCTTCAAGGGACCATGCTTTTGACATTCTTGACATCTTTTGGCAAACTCAATACAATCTTTTAAGATAGTTGGCCAATAAATGTTATGCCTTCGAAGTAACCATCTCATTTTAACCCCAGATTGATGGGCTCCACATAATCCCTCATGAATTTGAGCTATAGCTTCTATTCCTTCGAGATTGCTCAAACATTCCATTAATAACCCATCACTTCCTCTTTTGAATAATTTCCCACTGTAGAAGATGTAATTGACAGATTTCAATCTTATACTTCGATCAGAATTTTCATTAAATCCTGAGAGATAATCTATGATTGGCTTTCTCCAATCATCATGAATCTCTACATTTGAGATATCAACATAAGGTAATCTATCCATCAATATTGGTAATAATTTCCTATAAGTAACTTACTCCATCTCGATATCTTCAACATTTGTTCTGAATCCAGATGCCTTCTAGGCCACATCATTGGCTTCTTCATTAAAACTTCTAGGAACATGCAGAAGATTCACATTATCGAATTTGGATAATAAATCCATTGTAGTGTCATAATATATTTTCAATGTACTGCTCATACATTTGTATGTCCCATTCATATGATTTATAACCAACTGGGAATCTCCAAATACATCTATAAATGTAGCTTCAAGATTCAACAAGGTCTCAAGACCCATTATTAAGGCTTCATACTCAACTTGATTGTTACATTGATTCGAATCCAATTTGTAGCCATATTTGGTTTTAATCTTCTCAGGTGACTCAATGACAAAACCAATGCCTACAACAAATTCAGTTTTTGAACCATCAAACCATAATTTCCATGGACTAATAGTTATTTGTCCAATTTCATAATTTCCCTCTGTTTCGAGGCAATTTGGATGATCAGCCAAAAAATCTGCTAAGGCTTGGCCTTTTACTTCTTTTTGTGGAACATAAAACAAACAAAATTCTGACAAAGTCAGAATCCATTTACCAATTCTATTTCTCAGAATAGGTCGAGTCAACATATATTTGATTAAATCAAACTTAGCAATCACATAAACTTCAGTAGGAAGAAGATAAAATCTTAATTTCATAACTGCAAAATACAGAGACAAACATAGTTTTTCCATAAAGGAATATTTGCATTCAACAGAATTTAAAAACCTACTAAGGTAATACACATCTTGCTCTTTCTTATCATCATTGTCCTAGGCTAATAAAACCCCAATCGATGCTTTGCTACTGAGATATATAACTTCATAGGTCTATCTTTCCTTGGAGACATTAACACTGGTGGCTTCACCAAATAGTCCTTCAAGGCTTGAAAGGCAGTCGGATGTTTATCTTCCCACTTTAACTCTTCATGGTCCTTTAATTTCAACAAAGGAGAAAAGATCAAAGTTTTCCCAGCAGTATTAGAAATAAACCTTCGAATGAAATTGACTTGTCCTAAGAATTTTTGCAATTCTTTTTTGGTCGAAGGGGGTTTACTTCGAATAATTGCTTATGCCTTATTCTTATCCACTTGAATTCCCTTTTCATGCACCAAATATCCTAGAAAATTTCTAGTACTAACTCCAAAGGCACATTTTAATGGATTTAACTTAAGTTTAAAAATTTTCATTCTTTCGAATGTTGACTTCATTTGTATAAGATGATCATTAAATGTTTTTGATTTAACAATTATATCATCTATATAACATTCTAAAAATGTTCTAATCATGTCATGGAAAATAGCATTCATGGCTCTTTGATAAGTAGCCCCTGCATTTTTTAAACCAAAATACATTTGTACTCATTCGAAGGTACCTATACTACCTGGACACCTAAATGCAGTCTTATGAATGTCTTCCTCAGCAATACATATTTGATTATATCCTGAGTGACCATCCATCATGGACATTATAGTATTTCCAGCAGATCTATCAATTAATAAATCAACTATTGGCATAGGATATTCATCTTTAGGTGTGGCTAAATTTAGATTTCTATAATCGATACAAACTCTTAATTTACCATTTTTTTTCATAACTGGAACAACATTCGAAAGCCATTCAACATACCTGGCAGTTCTAATGAATCCTGCCTTGAGCAATCTTTCGCTCTTCTTTAATCTTCATAGTGACCTCTGGAGTCATCCTTCATGGTTGTTGCTTTACTATTTTGTAGCCAGCTTTGATAGGCAACCTATGCTCTACTAAGCTTCTTTCGAGTCCTGGTAATTCATCATAATCCCAAGCAAAACAATCTCGAAATTCCTTTAACAACTCGACCAATTTATGCTGATCACACTTCCCAAGTTTGGAACTTAAGTAAGTAACTCTCTTTTGTTGATCTGATCCTAAATTGACTTCCAATAGGGGATCCTGTGACACTTCTTGTATTGAATTTTTTGGCAATACAGACAATTCTTCCTGGCCAACATCCTTTAATTCTTGTGAATCTTCCTCGAAGACATAATCTGACCAATTTATGGTCAAATCTTTCTTAATTCTTGACTCTAAATCTGCTATCATTAGCTTGTGTAAGACCAGTCGAATGGTCTCTTCTACATCTCCCATTTCTATAGGTGTATGAGTCATTAAACCATTTTATCATCACCTAATGGTTCCAAAGAACCAAATGGCATTTCAGCCAAAATGTCCCAATTTTCTTCTGGAGATTCATCTTCTGACTCTTTAAGGTCAATTGGCTTGACATTATCTTGATATAATTAAGCTTTGACACAATTGGAACTTGTATGAAAAGGCTGAACATTAGCCTTCACTATTTCAACTTCACAGTTTTCCTTCACAAGCAACTATTTCTGATGCATTGAAGAAGGAACACATTTATTAGCATGAATCCAATCTCTTCCTAATAAGGCATGATAACTAGGATTAGCATCTACCACAAAGAAAGAAGTTTTGGACTTGTTCGAACCTACTATGGTTTCAATGGGTATTACTCCTTTGGTCTTTTTCTTATCACCAGTAAATCCTGATATCATAATGTGAGTCTGTATCAGCTTTACATTTTGTTTATTAATCTTTTTCAAAGTATTCTGAGGAATAATGTTGACAGCTGCACCATTATCAACCAATACCTTGTTTAAAAGAACACCATTCAAACAAGCCTTTATATATAATGGTTTAAGATGCTTAGTCATTTCTGTTGATGGTTCTTCGAATGAATAAACAAAATTACAATCACTAAAAACAAACTCAGGAAGATTTACCTCAGAGACATCCTCAGTAGATGCTTTCATTTCCATTTCTTCATTTATTTGTTGATCTTCTGTTGCTTCAAAGATTTTTGGTAACATGAATGTGGCAGTGTTAACTTCCATATGTTCTAGAAATGTGCCAAACTGAATAAGCATATTTTCACCCTTGGTAGTTTCATCTTTGAGTTTCATTTCAAGATTTCCCAAGACTTGGGATTCTACCACTGTCATTGCTTCATCCCCATCATCAATACTCATTGCCTTTTCTAATTCTAATACTTTGTCTTTAATAATGCTTTCCTCAGACATAGTATCAGAATCAACCTTTGCATTTCGATCAAACCTGGGATTAGGCCTCGAAATATCACTAAAATCCCTTTTGATTTCATTTCCTAACTCTTGACTTTGAGCCTGCATATTAGAAAATTCTTTCCACATAGTGAACTTCCTCTACAATCTCCTTTGTTGAGTCCTATTTATCATAGGGTCCATAGTTTGGTTCTTTTCCTTGGGATGTTGCAGCACATGCCATGTATTCTTTTCAACATGAGGAGGTTTAATCATCCTATTTTTGTTTTGAGGGCCTTGTTGTTCCATCATATTTTTGACTCAAACAAACCAATTTGGTACTCCTGATACCAATGTAGATTCACATGATTGTGTTGTCTCACCAACTTCTGGTGATTCCTTCAATGCATCCATGTCTTTCTCAGCCTGCACCACATGTGCTGGTACCCATTTTGACGGAATGGATTGAGTTTGCCTTTCTCTCTGCATCCTATAATGTTTCTTTTGTGCATAAGAGATTCCTAGCCTTACATATTGCATGTTCCTTGATGGTTGAACATAGCTACCAACATGGAAATTCCTTAAAAAATTGGCTTTAAAAGGAGCCATTGGCTTTGAGGCATACCTTGCTGTCATAGGACCAGTATATGTTGAGGCTTGATAAATTGGTCCTCTAAACTACCCTCTTCCAACATTCATGATTGGTTGGAAAGGAGGTCCACATGAAGTGTTCACCCTCTTTTGTTCGAACAAAGGTTGTTTGTTTTTTCTGCCTGTCTTGACCCCAACCCTTTCATCATAGATTTCAGCATACCTTTTCCAACAACCAATGCATAAATTCTTTGCATATTCATGGTTGAAAACTGATAACTTAGGGTTTTTCCTTGTCAGTTCTTCGAGTCTCTTCATCTGGTCCTCTGACTTTGCATTTTCTCTTTCTTTGACCAGTGTTTCGAAGGAAATGTCATGGACATTGATTGACACCTCTTGTACTGCTGGGAATGGATCTTCATCAACCCCCATTTGTTTTTTAGGGAATTTCAATTTTCCTTTCTTGATCAGATCTTGAATCCTGTCTCGAAAAACAGTACAATTATTAGTTGAATGGGTCCAAGAATTATGCCACTTGCAGTATTTCTTACCTTTTAATTCATCATTAGAAGGTAATTTTGTCCCATCTGACAATTTGATGATTTTCCCTTCTAGTAGATGATCAAATATTTCATCCAATTTATAAACATCGAATGAATATTTTTTGAATGATCCTTTAGATTTGTACATCTCAGCAGAAACATTTTTCTTCACAAGACCCTTACATGTGAAAGGTTCTTTTCCTATTATTTCTGTAGCATCTATCTCATAATTAGGATCTTTATAATATGGTTTTATTAAAGAAGCATTCCTTTCATTTTCTTCTTCCAATAAAGCTTCATATCTAGAGACTCGAGCAATTAATTCAACAAGATCTCTGTAACACCCGTACCCGGAGAACGGATTAATTATTATGTTAATATGCATTAATTAGTATAATTAGTGTATAAATGGATTGAGGGGAGGCTTGGACTCGCCCATGTAAAAAGTGTTCAGAGAAGGACACTAGTTGGAAAAGTCTCCAGTGAGGTGGGACAGGTATTGAAATGGAACCCAGCAAAGGGTAAATTAGTAATTTGCATTTTAAATAATTAAATGCATTTTATGTGATTACATGAATATTTGCTTACATGCTTTCATATTATATGTTAATGTATGTGTAGCATTTGGAACTAGTTTGGACACCCAAATAAGGGTATAAATGAAAAAGATTTAAAATTAGTAGGTGCAATAGCAATTTCACAAAATATGTGGGACCCACGTTGGGACCCATACGGAACTTAGACAAACACTCATTAAATAATTGGGTAGTTAATGGAATGTTTGGGGGAGTTCATAATAAGAACTTAAGAAAATTCGGGGGTGTAAGTGAAAAATGGGTAAAGTTGAGGTTAAAACACCTCATGCTTGTGCATGTATAGGTGTAGGAGAGAGGGAGACTCTCATTTCTGCAGAAATTAAAAGAAAAGAAAAGAGAAATCACCGAGAGAGAAGACGGACCGTCGCCGACGTCGAAATCTTGCCGTTCCGTCGCCGCCTTTCGTCGGATTTACGATCCGAGACCACTTTCGGACTCGTGGAGGTGAGACGATCATTTCTATACCCTTAATTTCTGTTTAAATTGCTAGATTTTAGTAGCTCGTACTTAACGGTGAGACGTCGTCTACCAAATTCTTGTAGGATTCTTGTTGGGGTAGAAATTGAGGTTCAATTGGTGAAATTCAGCACTTCTCTAGCTTAATCTTGGGTAAAATCTGTGTATTAGGTGAGTTTTCTAGCCTAAAAATGATTGTGTTTAATGTGTTCAAGGCTTCAAGTGGTGTTAGAGATATTAATCCTTGTTTAGAAGCTATTATATTGTTGGATTGATAATTTCATATCAATTTTATGAGAATTATGTGTTGATACATGTTTATGTGCTTATATGTTTATGTGGTATTCAATGAGCACCGGGAAAATGATTCATTAGTTGGGAGTAATAAGGGTGGTGAAGAGGAAGAATCCGAGAAATACGGAAGTCCAAGGAATAGAAGTGGCCACGGGACCAAGGGAGGTCCCGGGTCTGAATGAATCATTGAACCGGTGACTCGGCGATTACAAAGATATGATTTATGTGTTTATTGTTGCATTACACATGTTAAACATTCAGCCATGTTTAGATTACTCACTAAGCGTAATGCTTAAGAAAATCGTTTTCTGTTTCTGTTGTGGTAAATAACAACCACCGCAGGTACGGAGCAATATCCGGAGAGGAAATAGCGTGCTCGGGAGTGGGGAAGAGATGTGGGGCTTGTAATTAAGTTTATAACTTGTAATATAATGTAACTTGTGGGTTGATATCCTTGACTTGTGGATTTAAGACTTGACTCGTGGTTGTATCCATGGAGTTAGTTTTAGAGTCCCATGACTCATATGGTGAATGTAAATTTGTAGAAACTTGTGTTATTCTCTATGTTGATAGTTTGAGTAAGAATGTGAAGAATTTGAAGTTTTCCTTGTAAATTCTACGTATGTCCTTAAGGTTCAACTATAACTATGGGTGAGATGGTTTTGGAAATGCTATTTGGAAAGTTTTATGCTTATGGTTGTTCATGGAAAGAGTTAAGATTTGATTCACTTGTTCAATTCAAATGAGGATATATTCATGGATTGAATGCTTGGAATTAGTTTTGATATGATTTCTTAATGTTCTATGTGGTTGGTTGTAGCTTTAAGTTCATTTCCAACAAGGTCTTATGAGATACAAATTCTTGACAAAAGTTGAACTTCAAAGCTTATTTTGATTCAAAAAGAGTTGAGTTCATGAATGATTTTGATCAAATTTTGGGTGTGGACATGTGATACATGCTTGGGTAATGCTTAAACATGTTTATGAATGTGTTTGAAATGTTTTCTTAATGTCCCAAGAAGTTTAGTTTGGTTTGGGTATGAGTTGGATAGGTTTTGACAGTGTTTTTAAAAGTAAAAACAAGTTCTGGGAAGCCCGGATCAATCCGGGTTAATGAAGGGATCGATCCGGCCTTTTTCGGGGACATTCTGCTAGCAAAATGGGAAGATGGATCGATCCGCCCTTTTTGCGGATCGATCCGCATGCAATTTCACAGCACGTCCGCTTTTACGGAAACACGCATAACTCTTTCTAGAAAATTCGAATTCGCGCGCCGTTTTTTGCGTTGGAACTGGGACTCGTAAATCTATCTTTTGGTATAAAATTTGATATACTTTATTAATGACCATTTTACCCTTGGGTCTGTTTTTGGCACAGCAAGCTCTTTTCTGATGGTTTAAATCATGTTTTTCCTTAATAACTAACAAGGTTTAGTGTTTATTAGTGTATTTTGGGTGCGTATATTCTTGTTACACGTGTCCTAATCCACCGGGGTGGGTTGGGGTGTGACAAGTTTGGTATCAGAGCATTAGGTTAGAGCCTTTGGGGACGAGAGACGTATACGATTCGTAGTGTGCATACAACGACACGTAGTTGCATAAACATGCATATACGTTTACTTAGCATGTTTTAATGTCGATAAACATGCCATGTGTTTATTTAAAAGTAACGTGCATGTGTGTACTATATGTGGGTGCCAGGCATAATGTCTGGAGGTGACACCTCAAACCGAATGGAACGGGTTGAAAGAGCAATCGAAGGATTGGTACGAGTCGCTAAAACTCATTTAGTAGAGGAAAGACCGGTACAACCAAATCCAAATCCGAGGGAGGAAGTTGTCACTATTTCCAAATTTCACAAGCATAAGCCAACGATATTCCGTGGGGAAGCCGATCCGATGAAGGCAAATTTTTGGATCTCAGCTATGGAGAAGATCTTCTGAGTGTTACCATGTACTGAGGAACAAAAAGTGCTATTTGCTGCAGACACGTTAAAAGATGAAGCGCAATATTGGTGGCGTACTAAGCTGGGTCCGGGTCAACCGACTACCTGGGAACAATTCCTTGAGATATTCAACGAGTAGTACTTCCCAGAATCATTTGGGGATCAAAAAGCGCAAGAATTCATGGAGTTAGTGCAAGGGGGAAAGTCAGTGCGCGAATATTCAACACAATTTACAAGTTTAGCAAGGTTTGCTAGGGATATCGTAACAACTGAGAAAGTGAAAGCAAGAAATTTTGTGGCAGGGCTTCGGAGTGACATCCGGGGACGAGTGACAGTATTCCGTCCAGAGACTTATGCTAAGGCATTGGACATTGCCTCTATTGCGGAGAGAGACCTTGGGTATACTTCAAACATGCCACCACCACCGAGTCAACAAACCAAAAGGGCTGGGTCGAGTCAATTTAGTAGTCAAGGGAGTGCAAAAAGACAGAGTTCAGGAGGATCATCAATTAGTATTGGTAGTGGTTCTAGTGGGAACAAGCCGAGATGTCAGACTTGTCAGAAATTCCATTGGGGCCGATGCAATCAACTTCCAAATCCAATCATTTGCAATAGTTGCCGACAACCGGGACCATTGCTAGAAACTGTCCGAATCAGAATATGGACATGAGGGGCCGATGCTTTACTTGCAAGGAATTGGGGCACCAAGCGAAAGATTGTCCTACCAAACGTCAAGGAGCTTCCAGTTCCGGTTCATACGCAGCTAGTGCCATTACACCGAGAACTACTCAACCTCCGAGGAGAGAGCAGCGAGAGGCAAGATCATTTCAACTCAGGCCAGGAGATACCGCTTCTACCGACACTGTTATCTCAGGTATGGTTCCTATTTGCTCACACCTAGCAAATGTACTTATAGATTCGGGATCCACACACTCATTCGTATCACACCACTTTGCTAAGAATTTAGATAAGCCATTAGAGTTCCTAAACTATGATTTATCTATCGCGATACCATTGGGGGCTCCGTTGGTTAGTTCGGGTGTGTTTAGAAAGTGTAAGATTAATGTGAATGGTAAAGAGTTAACTGTTGATTTGGTACCGTTAGTAATTCAGCACTTCGATGTTATATTGGGTATGGATTGGTTAGCAGCTAATCATACTAATATTGATTGTAACACTAAAGGAGTAGCATTCCGTATTCCGAATCAAGATGAGTTTTATTTTCAAGGTAAGGGTGTTGTATCACCACCATATATCGTGTCAACTATTGAAGCATATCGATTGTTGAAGAAAGGTTGTCAAGGGTTCTTGTACAGCATTCATGATACTAGGGGTGTCAATCTTAAACTTGAAGATATTCCGATAGTTCGAGAATTTTCAGATGTATTTCCAGAGGAGTTACCTAGTGTATTGATTGATCGAGAAATTGAATTTGGTATTGATGTTATGCCGGGAACCCAACCAATTTCACGAGCACCATATCGAATGGCACCAGTCGAGTTGAAAGAGTTGAAGATACAGTTGCAAGAGTTGCTAGATAAGGGTTTTATCCGACCTAGTGTATCCCCATGGGGTGCACCGGTATTATTTGTGAAAAAGAAGGATGGTACAATGCGGATGTACATTGCTTACCGGGAAATTAACAAAGTAACAATCAAGAACAAGTACCCGTTGCCACGTATCGACGATCTATTTGATCAGCTTCAAGGGGCTCAGGTATTTTCAAAGATTGACTTGAAGTCAGGATATCATCAATTGAAGGTCAAAGCAGAGGATGTAGAGAAGACAGCCTTTAGGACCCGCTACGGGCACTATGAATTTCTAGTGATGCCGTTTGGGGTTACTAATGCGCCTGCCGCCTTCATGGATTTGATGAATCGGGTATTCAAATCGTACTTGGATGAGTTCGTGATAGTATTTATTGATGACATCCTTATTTATTCCAAGAGTCCGGAGGAGCATGAACAACACCTGAGGTTGGTTTTACAACGACTTCGGGAAAAACAATTATTTGGAAAGTTAAAGAAAAGTGAGTTTTGGTTGACAAGTGTCACATTTTTAGGATACGTGATCTCTAAGGAAGGTATCTCAGTAGACCCGCAGAAGATTGAAGCCATTATGAATTGGTCAAAGCCGACAAATGTATCAGAGATTCGAAGTTTCTTGGGATTAGCTGGATACTACAGAAGATTCGTCAAGGATTTTTCTAGAATTGCGACTCCGATGACAAGGTTAATGAGAAAAGATGTACCGTTCGAATGGAACAAGGAATGTGATGAATGTTTCCTAGCATTGAAAAAGAAGTTAACTACGACACCAATACTTACGATTCCAACAAGTACTGGGAATTTCAGAATTTACAGTGATGCTTCTCACCAAGGCTTGGGATGTGTTTTGACACAAGATGACAAGGTAATAGCCTATACTTCAAGGTAGTTGAGACCTCACGGGAAGAACTAACCGACACATGACTTGGAGTTAGCGGCAGTAATTTTCGCATTAAAGATTTGGAGACATTATCTATACGGGGAAACTTGTGAAATCTTCACGGATCATAAAAGTCTGAAATATCTATTCACTCAGAGGGATCTTAATATGAGATAAAGAAGATGGTTGGAACTCATGAAAGATTATGACTTGAAAATTCAGTATCACCCAGGAAAAGCCAATGTAGTTGCCGATGCCTTGAGCCGAAAGTCGTCGGAAAACTTAGCTTATGCCTTAACAACAAAAGAAGAGCTGGTAAAAGAATTTGAACAATTAGAACTTGAAGTAATTCCTAGAGTCAAGGGTGGTTTAATGGCTGTGATCGTGGCACAGCCGAGTTTAATTGATGAAATCAAGACTAATCAACTTCTAGATCCAGAATTCAAGAAGATTGTTGATGAATTACCAGAGGGGAGAAGGCCAGAATTCAGTTTCCAAGATGGTGTTCTGAAATACATCAATCGGTTATGTGTTCCTAAAGTTGGTGATTTGAGAAACAAAGTTATGGAAGAAGCCCATAATATAAGATATTTCGTGCATCCGGGAAGTACCAAAATGTACCGAGATTTGCGAGAAATTTACTAGTGGAGTGGTATGAAAAGAGAGGTCGCAGAATTTGCGTCCAAATGTATGACATGCCAAAAAGTGAAACTCGAACACCAACGACCCGGGGGAGAATTACATCCGCTAGAGATACCGGAGTGGAAGTGGGAGCATATCACGATGGATTTTGTATCGGGATTTCCAAAATCTCAAAAGTCGAACGATAGTATTTGGGTCAATGTTGACCGGTTGACCAAGTCAGCCCATTTCTTACCTATCAAAACCAAGGATCCATCGAAACTTGCAAAGATTTATATCAGAGAAATTATACGGCTTCATGGAGCACCGGTGTCGATAGTGTCAGATCGTGACACTCGGTTCGTGTCAAGATTTTGGGAGAGTTTACAGAGGGCTATGGGGACAACTTTACATTTTAGTACTGCATTTCATCCCCAGACCGATGGTCAATCCGAGCGAGTGATTCAAATTCTAGAAGATATGTTGAGGGTATGTGTTATGGATTTCAAGGCCGATTGGGAGACCCATTTGCCTTTAATCGAGTTCTCTTACAATAACAGTTTCCAAACCAGCATTGGAATGGCGCCTTATGAGGCATTGTACGGTAGAAAGTGTAGATCGCCGGTGTGTTGGACAGAAGTTGGAGAGAAACAACTTTTGGGACCAGAGATAGTGCAAATTACTACTGACAAGATCAAATTGATTAAACAGCGATTACAAACGGCTCAGAGTCGTTATAAAAGCTATGGGGATACGGGTAGAAGACCGTTGGAGTTTAAGGTTGGTGACTATGTGTTTTTGAAAGTATCGCCTTCAAAAGGCATAGCACGTTTTGGTAAGCGAGGTAAGCTCAGTCCGAGATATGTTGGACTGTATTTGATTCTTAATCGAGTTAGGCCATTAGCTTATCGGTTAGATCTGCCACAAGAATTAGAGAATGTTCATAATGTGTTTCACGTGTCGATGCTTCGACGTTATGTGCCGGATTCAAAACATGTTATCATTCCGGAACCGTTAGAGATTCGAGAAGTTTTAACTTACGTGGAACATCCAGTGCAAATTCTTGATAGGAAGGATCAAGTATTGAGGACCAAAGTGATTCCCTTGGTGATGGTTCAATGGCGAAGCCATTCAGTGGAAGAGGCTACTTGGGAGCGGGAGGATGAGATCCGAGCCAAGTACCCACATTTCTTCAATTCTTGAGGTAAGAGTAAGTTTGGGGACCAAACTCCATTTTAGGGAGGGAGAAATGTAACACCCGTACCCGGAGAACGGGTTAATTATTGTGTTAATATGCATTAATTAGTATAATTAGTGTATAAATGGATTGAGGGGAGGCTTGGATGTTCAGAGAAGGACACTAGTTGGAAAAGTCCCCAGTGAGGTGGGACAGGTATTGAAATGGAACCCAGCAAAGGGTAAATTAGTAATTTGCATTTTAAATAATTAAATGCATTTTATGTGATTACATGAATATTTGCTTACATGCTTTCATATTATATGTTAATGTATGTGTAGCATTTGGAACTAGTTTGGACACCCAAATAAGGGTATAAATGAAAAAGATTTAAAATTAGTAGGTGCGATAGCAATTTCACAAAATATGTGGGACCCACGTTGGGACCCATACAGAACTTAGACAAACACTCATTAAATAATTGGGTAGTTAATGGAATGTTTGGGGGAGTTCATAATAAGAACTTAAGAAAATTCGGGGGTATAAGTGAAAAATGGGTAAAGTTGAGGTTAAAACACCTCATACTTGTGCATGTATAGGTGTAGGAGAGAGGGAGACTCTCATTTCTGCAGAAATTAAAAGAAAAGAAAAGAGAAATCACCGAGAGAGAAGACGGACCGTCGCCGACGTCGAAGTCTTGCCGTTCCGTCGCCGCCTTTCGTCGGATTTACGATCCGAGACCACTTTCGGACTCGTGGAGGTGAGACGATCATTTCTATACCTTAATTTCTGTTTAAATTGCTAGATTTTAGTAGCTCGTACTTAACGGTGAGACGTCGTCTACCGAATTCTTGTAAGATTCTTGTTGAGGTAGAAATTGAGGTTCAATTGGTGAAATTCAGCACTTCTCTAGCTTAATCTTGGGTAAAATCTGTGTATAAGGTGAGTTTTCTAGCCTAAAAATGATTGTGTTTAATGTGTTCAAGGCTTCAAGTGGTGTTAGAGATATTAATCCTTGTTTAGAAGCTATTATATTGTTGGATTGATAATTTCATATCAATTTTATGAGAATTATGTGTTGATACATGTTTATGTGCTTATATGTTTATGTGGTATTCAATGAGCACCGGGAAAATGATTCATTAGTTGGGAGTAATAAGGGTGGTGAAGAGGAAGAATCCGAGAAATACGGAAGTCCAAGGAATAGAAGTGGCCACGGGACCAAGGGAGGTCCCGGGTCTGAATGAATCATTGAACCGGTGACTCGGCGATTACAAAGATATGATTTATGTGTTTATTGTTGCATTGCACATGTTAAACATTCATCCATGTTTAGATTACTCACTAAGCGTAATGCTTAAGAAAACCATTTTCTGTTTCTATTGTGGTAAATAACAACCACCGCAGGTACGGAGCAATATCCGGAGAGGAAATAGCGTGCTCGGGAGTGGGGAAGAGATGTGGGGCTTGTAATTAAGTTTACAACTTGTAATATAATGTAACTTGTGGGTTAGTATCCTTGACTTGTGGATTTAAGACTTGACTCGTGGTTGTATCCATGGAGTTAGTTTTGGAGTCCCATGAATCATATGGTGAATGTAAATTTGTAGAAACTTGTGTTATTCTCTATGTTGATAGTTTGAGTAAGAATGTGGAGGATTTGAAGTTTTCCTTGTAAATTCTACGTATGTCCTTAAGGTTCAACTATAACTATGGGTGAGATGGTTTTGGAAATGCTATTTGGAAAGTTTTATGCTTATGGTTGTTCATGGAAAGAGTTAAGATTTGATTTACTTGTTCAATTCAAATGAGGATACATTCATGGATTGAATGCTTGGAATTAGTTTTGATATGATTTCTTAATGTTCTATGTGGTTGGTTGTAGCTTTAAGTTCATTTTCAACAAGGTCTTATGAGATACAAATTCTTGACAAAAGTTGAACTTCAAAGCTTATTTTGATTCTAAAAGAGTTGAGTTCATGAATGATTTTGATCAAATTTTGGTTGTGGACATGTGATACATGCTTGGGTAATGCTTAAACATGTTTATGAATGTGTTTGAAATGTTTTCTTAATGTCCCAAGAAGTTTGGTTTGGTTTGGGTATGAGTTGGATATGTTTTGACAGTGTTTTTAAAAGTAAAAACAAGTTCTGGGAAGCCCGGATCGATCCGGGTTAATGAAGGGATGATCCGGCCTTTTTCGGGGACATTCTGCTAGCAAAATGAGAAGATGGATCGATCCGCCCTTTTTACGGATCGATCCGCATGCAATTTCACAGCACGTCCGCTTTTACGGAAACATGCATAACTCTTTCTAGAAAATTCAGATTCGCGCGCCGTTTTTTGTGTTGGAACCGGGACTCGTAAATCTATCTTTTGGTATAAAATTTGATATACTTTATTAATGACCATTTTACCCTTGGGTCAATTTTTGGCACAGCAAGCTCTTTTCTAATGGTTTAAATCATGTTTTTCCTCAATAACTAACAAGGTTTAGTGTTTATTAGTGTATTTTGGGTGCGTATATTCTTGTTACACGTGTCCTAATCCACCGGGGTGGGTTGGGGTGTGACAATCTCTAAACTCTAAAGCATCGAATTTCTTTCTAAGTCTAAATTCGAGGCCATTTTGTGCCAACTTAACAAATTCAGGTTCAGGTAAAATGATTTTACACTTTGTTCTAGCCCTTTTGAACCTATTTATGAATTGAGTAGCCTTCTCATCAGGCTTTTGACGTATTCTGGCCAAGTCAGCCATTGATACTTCTGGTTATGTCTGGAAAAACTGAGTGTGAAAGGATTCTTCCATCTATGCCCAATTATAGATCGAATTAGGGGCTAAATTAGTAAACCAAGTGAATGCAGTATCTGTTAATGAACTAGGAAACAAACGAAGCCTAAGATATTCATTATTTCCTGCATCAGCACACTGACTGATGAATTTTGCTACATGTTCAACTGTGGATTGACTTCCATCTCCAGCAAACATAGCAAAGGTGGGGAATTTAAATCCCCTAGGGAATTCGATCTTATCAACCCAGTCAGGATAAGGTTTTCTGTAAACTGGAGTTTGTACCCCCCGAGCCATGGGTCCACAAACCTCATGGATTAAATTAATCATGTCATTTCTATCACCCATATTAAATGGTTGTTGATGACCTGGTTGATCCAAAGGAGGGTTCATTGGTGGTATTGGAGGTGGTTGAGGATTATTATCCATCCTCCTAGGATTTTCATTCCTTCGACCCACTCCTATTCCAGTAGGGTCTGGTTCGAATATAGGATTGTTGTTTATTCTCCTATTCTGGCCTGTTATGTTTTCTCTAGGCCTTGGTTCTTCGATATTTACTGATCTATAAACATAATCTTGACCACTCACATAGTTCCCTTGCATCCCTTCAACTACTGGAGGAGTATTATTAGGGACAGACATATAGAAACTTTCTTGTGAGTTAGGCCTAAAAGGAGGCCCATTTGCATGAGTCATAGGATTTGGTTGAAACAAGCCATAGGGATGACCTATTTCATTATGTCGAATCATAAAAGGATTTCCACTTGGCACCATTACTGGTGTAAATTGTGGTATACTATTGTTAAGGGAAGTGATCAGAACATTAACATTCTGGATCATATTTCCCAAATGATCGAATATTGGTGTCAATTGATTCACCAAGTTATGTTGACTTTCTGAACCAACATTCCCATTATTCGGAATTGGATTTAAGTTTTCAACTCCTATTTCTGGATTTTCATTGGTCGCATGATTCCCAGTATTGCTGCTCTGAGGATCTTGGTGTGGAGAACCACCAGTTTCAGCAATATTAACACCAACATTGGCGTTATCAACAAACCTATTGCTTCGAAGGTTTCTATTTGCCATCCTTTGACACTAAGTGTCCCACCGGGCGTGCCAAAAATGTTTGGTTGGAAAATTTATATAAGTGTGTGCGAGCATGCCAGGCAAGCAAATTGCCAATGTGTAAATGTGATTATCCAAACTGCGCCTCACCAAGCAAATTGTGGTGACGTTCGATGCCTTGAACAGGACTTTAATCGTGTAAAGATGTAATTAATTAAAGCACTTCGAACTTATTCTAGAACAACTACTCATAAATAAAACAGTAAAGAAATCACTAAAGTAAGAAACTACTTTTATTAAACTAAACAAACTACAATCTAACCTTGAAGATGACTTCGAAGGTGTTCTACTCCTAAATTTAAGTATCTAGATAGAAATACAGTAAATGTATTAAAAGATATATGTTGATGTTGATCCAAGGATCTCTTTTCGAACACAAGCTCCTTCTATTTATAGACAACGAGGCTTCTCAGCAACTTTGTTTGAATGTTCCCTCCTCTTTTCAAACTGAAAAATGCTCTTACACCTGGTATATCCTCATGCTGACACCTGTCATTTCAGTTATTCCACAATGACCAACACGTGTCCCTTGGCAGTTGACAAAATAAACCCGCAAACTGTTATAACTGCTCCTGAGTTGCTTCTAATTTGGGCAACTTTTCTACCACGTCGGATCCTACGTGGCACCTTTACATTGGATGAATATTTTCATCACAAACAAATGGACAACCTTTAAATCTTAGTTAAATTTTTAATGTAATATCTTAACTAAATTGTATTATAGTCCATCTAAATATTTGTTTGACTTATTATAGTTTAGGCTTAATTTAAATTCCTGGCTCTATCTTTGTGTAAAGTGATCATGTTTTGAATGTATACATTAACATGTTAGCATGGTGCCAAAAAAAAAAATAGGAGACCAAGAAAATGAATTGAAAAGATTTTATTGAAAATATGATGGTTGCATGAAGTTTTTGTTAGTATATATATAGTTATGAATAAGTCATTTCATAAAGCAGCAAGCACTAGCATATATGCTCACGCACTTTAAAAAGTTAACAAAGAGGATTACATTTTGTTCCAAATTCATGATCAAATCTAATCCTAAAAGATTAGGTGATGCCGTGATGGGGATTTAGAGACATTGACATGTTCCCAATTTGACAAAAGTTTTCTCCAAAGAATTGAGCTTTTATGCTCCAAATAAGGGAGATAAATATACTGTTTTCCTTAGTAACAGAGGATCAGCTGCTTTATTACCAAATTAGAGCAGTGACACATCTTTGGGACCCATACAATGACCCAACCCAGGTTGTTGTCAATGACAATTTTGTCCCCAACATTTGTATTCTTTAGTGGGATTAATTCCATAGCATGAGTAACGGTTTAGTCTAGTTTGTGAAAAGATTTTTCATGACACGCTCATACTAGGGGTTTGAACCTCGCATCTTTTTCCAGGACTCTAACATTTATGACTTCATACGAGACCACTACACTAAAGGATAAAATAAAAAAATCTCACAATGTTGGAATCAAAAGACAAGATCCCATGGTTGTACCTCCTCTCACGTACTTACGCCCAATTGCGAATCTTTGAATAATGGCTAATAATCTCACCAGTGCTAGGGGCACTAACAAATCTCACTAACACTCACACCAACACTCTATCTCTCTTTTAGTGGCACTGTGGGGCCTGCAGCCACAGTGCCACTAGAAGAGAGATAGAGTGTGGATGTGAGTGTTAGTAAAATTTGTTAGTACCTCAAATCTTACTCTAATCTCATAGTGTTGGACTCAAACACAATATCGTACGGTTGTGCCTCCTCTCAGACACTTCTGTCAGTTGTGAATCTAAGAATAATGGCTAATAGAAATAAATGTAAAAATAGCACAAATTTAGGTGTTGCCTATATAAATTTGAAAGATTTTCAAAACTTTCTAAAGAATTTTAAAAAATTTATGCATTGTGAAGCCTATGGCCTTCCTCTGGATCCGCCACTACTTCCGGATACCACCACCACCTCGATAACAAATTAATTATACGCCCTAGAGTTCCTAATCACACAATATGAGTAACACATTTTAATAAAGTCAACACATTTTCTTTCTATTTACTAGCACAAATATTGGTCAATTTTAATTTAGCCTCCACTTTTTTCCCTAGAAATATACGATTTGATCTCTAATTATGGCCATTAGTAGAAATTGATCCTAACTTGATTTGGTCTATTGAAATTAATCCTTAATTTGCTATAGAAATTAATAATTAGTCCCTATTCCTAAATGGTTAGTATAAATCCGGACCATCATACCATTGTCATACATATATACATAATTGTATATATATACACATATATATGACACATGTGAAATTCAAATAAAGTTAAATAAGACAGTTAATAAATTGAGCGGATTGTTAGGAGATCATGGATAATGATTTTTATCCCAAAGATCATGCTGATTTGGGGTTCAAAACAATGCCTTTTTAAATATGTATGTAATATCCTTTATAGTAGAAATGATTTGTATGTTTTATTAATTCGAATCATAGAAAAAACAGATAATTTTGTGTGGAGGATTAAAGGTTGCTGATAAAAAGGTGAGAAATTCTCACAATGTAGTGCGAAATTCATAACTGTAATTCACAATATAGTGCAAAATCATGCTGAAATTTATAATCTGAGATATTGGTGATAAGCTTATTGAAAGAAGTGACTTAGTCGTGAGAAATTTTGTATTATATCCAATCAAAAAGAGAGAAATTTGTATTACTAAATGAGAAATTTGTTATTAGAGCATTCGAAATAGGCCATATGATTAGATGTACTCATGTACATATGTATATATGTACCACCAGCACAAATAAAGTGTGTGAATGACGGGTATGGCAAGGGTAATCCATGGAGATCATGGATAAGAGTATAAATATTGCTAAAATCAAGAAATTTCCTTATTTTACTCAACTTTCAAATTTGTTTGCCAATTAAGTGTCTATATTAGGACTATATACTAAGTGCTAAAATCAAGAAGTTTCCTTATTAAAGGTTGCTGAAAAAAAGGTGAGAAATTCTCTTAATATAATGCAAAAATTTTATATATACATATATATATATATAGAGAGAGAGAGAGAGATGTGTATATTCAAAATACTTCCAAAATAGTGTATATGCAGTTATGGGAAACGAATTTTTAGGAGATCATGGATAAGGGGGTTAATATCCTTAAAATTAAGGGATTTCGGTTTAACAGAGTAATGTGAGAATTTCTGACTTTTTTTTTTTTTTTTTGGTATATACAGCTGTGTATATTCAAAATACTTCCAAATTCGTGTTACATATAGTTATGGGAAACGTATTTTTAGGAGATCATGGATAATGAGATTAATATCCCTAAAATCAGTTGATAATTTTCTTATTATTTAGTGAGAATTTCCCACTTAATGTGTAATAATTTTTTCTCATTATTAAGTGAAAAGCTTCTCCGTATGTTTGCATATCTTTCTTTTGAAATAATCATAGTTGTGTTATGTACATGCGTAATGGTATTAGCAAAAGTTTTTTTCGAGTTTTTTTAATTTAAAGTGAGAAACTTGTGGTTATTTAGTGGGAATTTCTCACTTTTGTTCAAATATATACACATACAGACAATATTTATCATAAATTTATCACTTCTCATTAATAAAGTGAGAAGTTCTCACCAAATAACCACAAATTTGATGAGAAATTTCTCACTTCTATTTGAAAACAAAAATTTTTATAAGACGAATTCTTTGAGAAACTTCTATTCAAATATATATACACAAACAAATTTCTCACTATTATTCTCTTAGAGATCATGAAATTTTCCACATCACCAAAAAACAACAAACAAAACAAATATAATGTAGAAAAAATGAAAAGATTATAGAGGTTAAACGAAAGACTCGAGCTAGTGTTTTGTCCATTGCTGTCATGCAGTCTTCTAGTCATCGTCGTCGAATTGAAAACCTTTAGTGTGAAGCCAAGCCCTAATCAAAACATTAACCGTTTTTCTCAGAAAACTCCAACGTTTGAATTGAAGCTACGTGAGATTTGTTCCAAAATTGTGAGAAATTTGTATCAAATTCATAGATTGCGTAGTCGATAGTGAATCGAGCTTCTGTGTCGACGATCTTCATGAATCGCCTATGAAGAAAGGTGATGGACGTGGTGTTGTGGAGGTAGTGTCGACAATCTTCTTTCTTTCTCTTCATCAACTTCTGTTTCTCTCTCTCTCTCTCTAGTGAATTTTAAAACCTTAATTGTGGGAAGTAAATACTATATATGTGTATATATATATATATTTGTACATATAATTATATAGGGCTATTTTGGTCCTCAAAATAAATTAGAGACCTATTTCTAGTTTCATTTTAAAAAGGGATCAATTTCTAATTAGGTGTCTATAGTATGACTATATACTAAGTTACCCTTTTTTCCCTTGCTTTTCTGTCCTTTATATGAATATTACTACCTCTGCCTTTGATTACGACTTACATATTTCTTAAAAATAAAAAAGAAAAAAAAAATTTGTCTATTAAATAATATGTTGATGATACTCAATATTGTTTTAACCTGAAAAAAAAAAAAATTTAAATAGTAGCATAGATCTCTTGTGAAAAAAATCATTCCTCCTAAGGTAGTAAAATGCTGGCATCTTTTATTTAATTTTTTGGAAATAGGTTCTTTTTTTATTTTATAACAAAGCATATTATTTAGTAATCTTGTTTTTTTTTTTTTTTCAGTTAATGATTAATTTGGTATTTTCCCTTTACTTTTTTAACAATTTGTGATAAATAAAAAATAAAAAATTGGAAGTAGGATTTTGGATAAGGATAAAAACCTCGTAACAAATTAACAATATTGTAACATGAGCACGTATCTCTCTAAGAATGTAGTTATATATATATTTTTGATGATAAGGGCAAATCCCTCAACCTGTCATTCGCGACTTTCGGATCAGTACCTATTGTCGTTTAATCGGAGTAGAACCTGAGGAAGTACACTGACCCAAAAACACGCACCATGTAAATTAGAGAGGTAAGTGAAAGGTAAGATTCAAATCCACACCAAGCTCTGAATACGGGCCGACCGTCCAACTACTCGAGATTTGTCCTTTCTAACCCACTCATACGACCCTTAGAGGTATCAAACTTTTGACCTCCCTTTAAAAAACCAAAAATTTTTGACCACAATCACTATATAATTATGAAATTTTAAACCTTCAACAAAGAGATATAACACCGCTATTCAAACTCACTTCCACTAAACCAAGTGGTCCATGTGCTCGTGATTAGAACGCAGTTATATATATCTCCTGTATATTTTCAACTGTCCCACAACACCATATCCCAAAGTTTTATCTGTACCATAAAATGAGCAATTTAGCAGTAACCTGTCGGACTCTGATTGCAGGACCCACAGGTGAAACCACAGTCGCAGAAGATTGAGAGGCCAAACTGAAGTAAATGCTTGTACTTTTACATACTCAATGCGTCGACTGTACAATATAAATGTACTTTGGTTAATACACGTGTCGATATATGACGGGTGAGATACCAACTATAGGAAAATTATGTGCTTTTGGTGGTTTAGGATGAATTTTTTCCCAACCACATCCGGGCCATCATTTTTTTTTTGTCATCATATTTTTAACTAATTCTCTAAATTCATTAATTTTTTAGAATTGTATGTTCAAAATGCGACGTCTCCAAAAAAAAATTTGCCTCAAGTTGCATTTTGAAAATACTTCACTACACAAAAAAAAAAGTCCATGTCAACCAAAATTAAAAATAAAAATCTTAGAGTCAGAAGTCGCATGTTGAAAATGCAGCTTGGGGCAAAAAAATTTTGGTAGAAGTTGCATTTTGAACATGCGACTTTGAAAAGTTTATGAATTTGGTAAATAAGTTGAAAAGTTAGGCTTAGTTTGGCCCCCTTTTTGGGGCTTCTCCTTTTTTAAAGCACAATTTCATGTTAATTCATTTGGTAACTAGTTTATGAGCTTTGTAAAAATTAAACTTAGGGCTTTTTTTGAGGAGCTTTTAAAAAGCTCTAGAATTGAGCTTTTAAAAGCTCAAGGTGACTTTTTGGTTTCATGATATCTTTTTGAAGAGTAGTGTGTCACTTGTATAAAATTATCAAACAACTTGGTAGTAAATTTCATAAGCTCCTTTTAAAAAGCCACGTGGGGGTCAAACTAAGCCTTAATGGGTTTGGAAAATAAGGTCCCTAATGTAATAGATTGGATTAAAAATTCGGTTTAGCATATATCATATATTATAGCGGCTTTGATTCTACAATGTGGTAACTTGGTGCTAGAATTTATACCATTTGATTTAAGTGATTTTCAACAATAAAGTGATTTTCAAAGTTCCAATCATTTGATACTAAGTCACAATATTTTAGAACAAAAAGTAGTGCCAAAGTGTTGTACCTATCATGTTGTAGCTTTGAAAATCCACTTTAGTTTTAAAGTTAAAGTGGTTTTCAATCTTGTAATTTGTTGGACTTACTTGTAATATTTTGGACCAAAGTTACAACATTTTGATGCTAAATTGGGATGTATGATACATGTAAAACCTCTATTTATCATAAAATCCCTAATGCAAGTTAAATCCTAACTATTATATGATTATATCATATTTTGACCAAAATACGACAGTTAGCCTGTTAGCATAGTTGGTTAGAGCGCTGTCCTAATAACGCGGAGCAAAATACGATAGTTAGCCTGTTAGCATAGCTGGTTAGAGCGCTGTCCTAATAACGCGGAGGTCTCAGGTTTCAGACTTGCATGGACCAATTGTCAAAAAAAATTTTGTTAATTGTTTTTTTTTTTTTTTTTTTCTTTCTAAATTTGCACTCCTCTCTCTCTCTATGTCCACCACCCATACTATTATAGGGTTTGTTTGGTCAACTTTTTGGTTTGCAATTCTTTGTCAAGTTTAAATTTCTGTAATTGACTCAAATTTTTGGGCAATTGAATCTTACAATCTTGTTTTCCAAATTAATTAATGAAAATTTCGCCATTCCATAATCACTTATGAGCTTGAAAAACTATTGCCAAACGGGGCTTAGCCATGACTGAAACAAAGGGCCTGTGTAGGGGTGGCCATGGGCCGGGCCGGGCCGGGCCAGGTTCGAGCCGGGCTTGCACTCTATACTAAGGGTAAGCACCTTTGCCTAAGCCCGGCCCGGCCCGTTGCGGGCCTACAATTGGTTGCCCAAGCTCGGCACGGCACCAACCACTAAAATCCCAAGCCTGGCCCGCGGGCCGGCCTATTGCTATTTTTTATTTTATATTTTTAAAAACTTGAACTAAAAAAATTACCATAAATAATGTTTTGAATGATTATTAAGACACATTATTCACAAAAATACAATAAAAACTCTTGTGATAATACATATACATTCATGAATATCTTATGTAAAATTAAATTAATTTATATATATAATAAAATAGAAAATACAAAAAATAAATATAATTTATTAATAGTCGGGCGGGCCGGGCCAAAGCGGGCCTTATTTGTTTTGACCAAGCTCGACCCTAAAATTGATCGGGCATAAAATTGATTGCCCAAGCCCGCTTGAACGGGCCAATATCTTTGCCCAAGCCCTTAAAAATTAGGGCCGAGCTGGGCGGGCCAAACAGGCCACGGGCCGTTTGGCCACCCCTAGGCCTGTGTGGGAATAATATTGACAAAACAAGACTAGCTTTATACTTAAGTCTCATTTTTGTCTCCTACAATAAAAAAAATATAAGCACCTTTCTAGTTATAGTGAAAATCAGTAATAGTAGTTTAATATTAGTTTGATAAAGAATTAATTTTTGTAGCATTATTTAAGTCAAGGACGATCTCTTATATAGTTAGAAAGTAGATACACAAACACTAAGTTGTTTAACACTGATTTTTCTCTAAATCACGTAACAGATTCTTGTTTATCCAACTAGCCTCGAAGCGTAAAAATGCAAAACTTTAGGAGAAACACACTTCTGCTCAACTCTTTTTAGGAACCATTAGTTCTACTTCAAATCTTGAAGAAATTAGGCAATCATTCCTGAACAATTCAGTTCACAAGTTCTCTGTTAAGTAACCTTCGCAAGCAAAAATAAAAATAAAAATTTCTCTGCTAGGAAATTCATCTATGTTAATTTCACACCAACATATATAATAGTGATGATTGTTCATTCCAATGGAAAAATTCGACTTTTCTTCGGATTGAAGTCACATCTATTCGGGTTCATTTGGTTTATAGCTTGGCCGCATCAACCTTGAAACCATGCAATAGCTAATTACAGCAAAATTAACTACAATAGAACAATTTCAAGTTCAATTATTCATTTATAATTTGATAATTAAATAGAAATTCCTCTCGACTTGGAGGAAATTAATGGACCTTCAATGGCCAAAAATGATAGGATAGAGTCAATTGCTAAGGGACAGATGGCACTCCCTACATTGACCAAGTTGTTAGCGTATGGGTTGGATGACCCTCATCGGTCAAAGCCTAAAACGCTTTCAGATCATTTTGATCGATCAACTCTACACGATAAGGGTCTTGAATTGTGCTCAAGCTTTATCGGCACATTACATCTGCCCAGTTGAGAGTCAAGCTCATTGAGGACCAGCTCTAGAACTGTGATCAGATCATGTTATCAACAACGTGATCTTGTGCAAACCCAACTAAACGCTAACTTTTTTTTTTTGATAATCGGGGGCCTGGAGAACGCTAACTTCTCTTATATAAAAAAAGTTCCTTAGTATGTACAAAGACACTCTTGAATACTCAATTTATCTCCATCTTGAACTGACTTGATCGTCGGAGTTTTTGAGCCCAAATCCATTGTCTTTGTTTGCAGATATTCGAGAGAAGAGCCAAGTCCGCAGTCCATTGCAGTTTTTGATTACAACAAACCTGTAAATGACAAGCTCGTCTAGCACATTTTTATTATAAATAAAAATAAATAAACAATAAATATGTCATGCCCCGTAGTAGTAAAAATAGATAAAATAAATTCCTTTTCTGACTTCCGTTGCGGTGGTTGTGCACGTTAGGATTGTTGATCTGTTCCATCCTACGCACAAATGCTTCGAACAGCCCAGTTAGATCAGCAACTTGGGGTGCTTGGGGGGCATCTTCAATCTGAGCGGGACGATTTCGAGTAGGCATTCCTTCCATCGATGCAATAAGGTTGGGTACCTATACAGACATCTCTCGGTTAACCATCAACCCCAAAAATATAAATATAGAAAGTAATTTGCAACTAAACATAATAGTTATAACTATTATCACATTAATAGCAAAACAACTATATATGAACAACTCCAAAAAAGTTAGAGTTAACTCCTATCTCAAGGAATCTTAAGTTCCTACTCAAGAAATGTTGGACAATTGGTGAACACGATTACTAAACTTGGTTCTGATACCAAAAATCCTATCACGTCCCGTAGTAGTAAAAATAGAGAAAATAAATTTCTTTTTGGACTTGTAGGCCATATATTTACTCCATCAGGCTGGCCATCAAGTAGTCTCAATCGGGCTACACGAATTTACCTTCTGTCCGATTTAGAGTTATCAAGGAGTTGGCGACCATGACAAGTTGCCATGGAATTTTGGTTAATCATGCCCAATTAGGTTAATGCATAGTCATCAATGTGTTCGGGCTCTCACTGAAAAACCGGTTTAAGTTCTAAGTTTAAACGCGCAGCGGAAAAATCAAGTTATAAAACTTAATTGGCATGCCCGGATCTACTACCCATCAACTCTATAGATGCGCATAAGAGGGGACAAGAGTTTATACCTTAGTGTCTTGAACCCAATTCTGAAATCTTCAACTTCCAGCAGCCTCCACTAGATGGCCTTCACTCTTATGACTCCTATGGATGCTCGCAGGAAGGACTAGGGTTGGTGGGAACCCTAATGGAGAGGATTGGAAGGTTTTGGGAAACCTAAACAGTTTCTGCAGCTTTTTCGTATAAAAAACGACGAACTTCTTTTCCAGAATGCAGCTGCCCTATTTATAGATTCCCAGAACCGACCTAGACTTCGACCGATCTAAGTGTCGATCGATCGAACCATTCTCGATCGATCGAACCTGCCATGACTTCAATCGATCGAACATACTTCAATCGATCGAACTTGTCTTGACAGCTTCCTCATTTGCCTTCCCAAGCATCCTAGTGGAGCTAAGAGTGGGACCTCCTAGGCTCTTTATTGTTGGCTCAGATCAGTTGATTAACTCCCATGACCAAACTCTTTGATCAGCAAATTAATCGACTGATCAGTTAACGTTTACTCCACTATAAAACGATAACTGAACTCCAACGCAAAAGAACATATCCGAAGCGATAACTAGACTTGTATGTTGTACTAATGTCCCTCTACCATCAGCATTCGCAATCATATTCAGGTAGTCGGATAAACAGTTACTGTCAACCTGAATCATGATTACTTCTTATAATCCTTGAGTCCCATTCACCTCTCATGATTACCAAACATGTTGATAACTCTTATCAACAAGACTGCAGTACTCAGTAATCGACTTGGTGACATTCTCAAGGGAATGCTTACTCTGAAATAGAGGGTAGATTCTGTCTTGACAATATATGTTCACAACCCTATGAATATGACATACCCAAGATATCCAGGTGTTGATCTTCTATAGACCTCACTGATTGGTAAGTCAAAGCAGTCATATCCACAGTCTGTGTTCATAATCGTCTCAAGATTGAGAACACGTACCTTACACAAGTTATGAGTTCCTATCGACTGATTGACAGCCTTGAGCGTCAATAGGAAACTCAGGTCCGTCAATGCACTATAAGCACTAGCATATTAACTAAGAGTTACACACTAGTGATCTGAGATTGATCACTCCATCCAATGGTAGTTAATCATGCTACAGTGTAAACCTGATGAGATATCCTAGTCTCAACATCCACTGTGACATGTTCTAAGTAACAAAGAATAGCAATTCGTATCTCACTTGTATGTATCTCATACATACACGAATTACTTACTATGATACTTAAGGATAACAATCATCTCATGAAAGAAACATACATAACAAAATGTAAAGCTGATATCCATATATTAAAATGTCAATGTCTCCTATATAAAGTAATGGTTTGAGGGCACAAACCCAGCACTCACTTCATGGCCCGGTCCAGTTGCACAAGCCCGATGTCAATTAATTCAAGTGATAAGCAAGTTTTCCACTTAAAGACGGTATTTTCAATTCAAGCCGCCACCTCATCATTCATCAACACAACCTAAGTTATGGTTTCATCGGATTGCTTGATTGGCAAGCCATTCTGTCAGTTCAGAAGTTGATACAGATTTGGCCAATTATGGCAAGAGTCAATTCCTACAAACCTTCAATGTGATAATATTTACATTATCAGATTTAGGAAGGAATATCACTTATGGAAAAGATAATGTCAAATATTATCTGTTATGGAAAGATAATATTCAAAATATTATCACTTTTGGGGATAATATCAGCATATATATGGGATATCTTTTACTTGGAGGCCAAGTCAGCCGAACCAAGACCACATATGGACCACATTCAAAGTTGCAGACATATATATATATATATATATATATGTATATTTGAAGATATGGAAGCTTTGAGTAGTTTATGGAAATAAACTGGTATATTTTACCAGAATATTATTCATCAGATTTCCTACCTTATCTAGAAGACCTCCATGGCCGCTATAAATCAGCAGGCAGGCTAAGCAGTTAAGGCATTCTGCATCACTTCGACAAACCGCATTCAACAGCGTTCTTAGCATTCTTAGGATTAGCGTTTAGGCAAATAAAGCAGTCTTTTTTATTGCTCTCTTGTAATTTCTCTTTTACATCAATTAAATAAAAACATGCTTTTATTTAATTGCTTCTTCTATACTTTTCATCACTTGCTAGACTTGTATGCTTCAATAGTGTCTTGGGACTACAGGCTTCCTACTTGACCATCACAATCACCTGTTAGAAGTCAGATTTTCAAAACCTTGTGTATCACTCACACAAGTGATTTATGAAATTTTGTGTTTATTAGTTTGGGTTTACCTAATAAGGCTCTGGCACGCCCGAACCGAAAACATAGCAAACAGGTAGGATCATATACTTTAAATAATGTGTGATCCTACCAATACCAAATGGATACTGCCCACCCAACAACACCCAATGGTGCAGCCGATGATCCTTAGTCATTTCTCTTTTTTTTTTTTTTTTTGTTCATTTCATTTTACTCTTGCTGAGAACCATATTTTTTTTACTTAAAAAGAGTCAATTATACTCGTTGTGGTGATAGTGATGAAATTTTGCCTGTTTGCTAAAGTTACAGTTTAGTTTTAATTTTTATAAAAATAATCTTTTTTTTTCTTCTCAATTTCATTATCGTTTTCAAAAAAAAGAAAAAAAGAAAAAGATAATTTCCACTAAATCCTTCATTATTGTACTTTCATGGATGAATGACACTCATTATTATCTTTATGGATTGGATCTCTAGAATCTTAGATAATATACCTTAATCATGGTTTGATATTTTTGTCATCTAAATACCCCTATACATATTTTGTGATATATATATATATAGTGTATATTCTACCAATCATTCACGTAAAGTTGGCATTTATGTCCTAAAATTTCAAGTTAGTATATTGTATTCAATGAGAGTTTTAATGCAACATTTCAATACCCTTAATTTATGCGGATTGGTGATACACCTTCTTTATAAACGAAAAAAAAATTGCCAAACAAATTTGACTCATTTAGTGAAGGGTCCTGAACCATCTCACTTAGATGAGATGATCAGGGCTCCTCTATTCAGTGTGGTGGTTGTGGGTTCGAACCTCTTTAGGGAGAAGCAATAGAGACAATTTCTTTAAAATGAGATATGAACTCATGTTACAGAGGTGGTTCGTTTATGAGACACTAGCAAAAAAAAAAAAAAAAGTGCAGGGTCCTGCGATTTCATTTTCTATTTTAAGGAGTGCATTTGTTATTTTATTTTTCAATCAATGTGCATCTTAATTATGATATTTACTCCTGTAAATTTTTTTAACATGGAGCTATGAAATTCACAAATAAGTCTGTCTACTTTTTAGAATTGTGAATATGAAGTTAGACCTGTGAAAATTCACAAACCCCATTGTTCTGATTATGGATATTTTGGTTTTTAGAAGTTGTGAAGTTAGCATTATTAGTAGTCCTTATAATGTAGATTAAACATGTGTTGGTCTGTGAATTTTAGAGGTCTCACTTCAAAAGATCACAAGTTCCAACAAGTGGACATGCTTGTTTGTGAATTTCATAGCTACCATGGCATGCATTCATTTGCACAGTTAAATTTGTGAAATTCACCAATATATAGTCATGTTGGCACGACATCCAATTTGAATTGTGAAATTATAAAGCATTGATTTTTGGTAATATGAAGAATACATTAGTACACTATTAATCAAAACAACATTTTAATATATTTATTATAATTAAATCGAATCCAATTTATTTGTCTCAATTGTGTTCGCACTAACGACAGTTTCAAAATTAAATAATTGATAAAGAAAATTAACAAGTAATGGACTATTACAACATCGTCCAAGCACAATTAAGTGGGGCTACTGCTATGTGTATTTGTGAATCATTTGGTTAGAAGCATAGCATTTTTCTTTCTATTTTTTGTTTTTTTTTTTTGAAGAAATACCAAAAAATACTCAAAAAAAAAAAATAAATAAATAAATAAAAAAAATAAAGAAATACCGAAAAAGAAATTAAAAATAACACGCTCAAATCTGAAATATAGGGTTTCCAAATTCCACAGTTAGAAGCTTGTTTGTAAGCTCTGCAAGCTTCAGACCGAAAAACTAATCTTCCCAAGCTTCAGACTTTCTCTCACCTCCGTCGTTCATCCGCCGCCGCCGCCGACATCATCAAGAGAAACAAAAGTTATTATTCCTTAGATAATCATTTTTGTTAATCATTATACGACATGGGTACTGTCGCCGAAAAAGCAGGGGATGAAGAGAAGCAGAGAAGCAAATCAATGTCGACTGACCTCAACGATTACACCATTATCAAAGAAGGAGAGGCTGAGATTCTCATGCACGCCAAAAACGAAGTCTTTTACAACAAAACTCAGGTTTTTTTTTTGTAGTACTCCCCTTTTAAGCTTATGGTCTTTGTTTGTGCTCTATACACGCAAATTATTGATTTTTGGTATATTATGCATCCAATTTTGTTGAAATTTTCACTTTCTGAATTGTATTTGTTCATTCACACAGTTGGCTCAAAAGGGTTTCAATTGAATTTTATTGATGGATTAATGTGCTAGGTGTTATTACTCTATTGGACTTTTTGTGGTTTGTTGATTTCTGCTGTATCTGTATAGCATATGCAATTATTTTTCTTTTTGGATTGTTTTGGAATTTGCATATTTGCAGAAAACAAGTTAAGTTTTGCTCATAGCTGAAATTATTAGAGGGTTTCTGGGAAGTTCGCTTTTTCGGAAAGAAGAGTCATTCTGTAAAATTGTTATATGAAGAGAAAATAATTCGCTATAATGATGTTGTTCTTATAGAGAGATGATTATATTCTGAAAATGGTCTATGTACTGATTTCACATTCTGGTACCTTTCTTGTCTTTTAATATTATCCATAGGGCATTAGGGTGCTCACTAGGGTGCTCATCTTTCTAGGTTATCTTTCTAGATGTCAAACCATGGCAGCAACTCATTTTGCTACGCCATGTTAGCAAAACAAGCTCCAATGGAGGCATCGAACACCCGCAACAAAGTTGATGCACCTCTCATCCAAGGCAATGTTGATGCATTTGATAGTTGCATCAAATCAATATTTTCATAATAAAAAATGAATCTCACACAATCAAAACCCAATTTCAATTCCACAATTCCACAATTCACAAATTCTTTTCACAAAAACCCCAATTAATCAAGGAAATGTAAAGATTGCACAAAGAAAATCCACCACCACCAACCCAGTCGCCACTCCTACCAGCCCCACCACCCATGGTTCGAGGTCGCGGTATCGGTCGCGGTATCGGAGTCCGTTGTGATGACTCGGGGTTGCGGTATCGGCCTGGTATCGGGCGATACGCAACGAAACGATAGATTTAAGGTTCAAAAAAATATGAAAAAATAACCAAAAATTCTAAAATAATAAGAATAGCAAAATTGACATAATAGATTGTCACAATACCCAATTTACCAACTATAAATTCACAAATTATTCACCTCACACGTTGCCGATCTACTGTTTGAACATTTTTTTATTACACACACATTTTAAACAAATAAGTAAACATTTTAAACATATTTTATTACACATACAAATTTTAAACAAATAAGTAAACATTTTTTTTTAATAAACAAACATTTTAGACAAATAAGTAAACATTATTATTATTATTTTTTTATAAACAAACATTTTAACACAAATAAGTAAACATTTTTTTTTATAAACAAATACTTTTTAAATTAATAAGTAAACATTTTAAACAAATAAGTAAACATTTTTTTAATAAATAACCAAACATTTTAAATATTTTTTATTACACACACATTTTAAAAAAATATGTAAACATTTTTTTTAAGCAAATATTTTTTAATCCACATTCAAATAACATAATCTTCATACACAACATTATCCCTAATAATTAATAATTAATTAAATACAAAAAATTGCACATCACACGATTCACACCCACCCAAGCACAACTTAACCCTTTCGTTGGACTATCTACCACACCCAGATTAACAAAAAATAAAGGGGGGAGAGAGAGAGAGAGAGAGAGAGAGAGAGAGAGAGAGAGAGAGAGAGAGAGAGAGATATCAGAGAAGAAAGAAGAAGAAAATGACGACGGAAGAAGACGACGGTGGAAGAAGAAGAAGAAGAAGAAGAAGAAGAAGACGAAGAAGAAGATGACGATGGAAGAAGAAGACGACGGTGGAAGAAGAAGAAGAAGACGGAGGGAGAAGAATGAGAAGTAAAGAGAGAAAAACACACCTGTTTCTCAGATCTGGTAAGTTTTTGCTTGCTGATTCTTCTCTTTTTCTTTTTTCCTCTGATTTCTCTTTTTCCCTTTCAAATTTTTCTCTTTTTCTTCAAGAGATGTGTATAGTCTCGGGCGTATCGCTAGTCATCTCGGCCGAGATGCAGAAAACTCGGTCGTTTCGGCCGAAACGACCGATATATAGAACGATCCTCCAATTTTTTTTAACTCGGCTTGAATCGGCCTATATCTCGTATCGGACCCTCACGATACCGAGTTAACTCGGCCGATACGACTCGGTATCGGCCGATACTTCGAACCATGCCACCACCACAGTCGCCGCTCCTTCCAAATCTTGACCCTTCATTTTGTTACTGTTTATTGCTACAAGCAACGCTGCTGCAATGGTCTTTTTTTTTTTTTAGAGCATTTTTGCTCACCCAAACATTGCTCACCCATCTCCCTCATTGGCCAATGCAGTAGGACCCATGATTTTACACCATTAATTAAGTCTCATTTAATCATGGGTCCCATTGTATTGGCCAATGACAAAGTTGGGTGAGCATTTGGTAAGCAATTTTCAGGCAAAAAGTTTTCCCACTCATGGAATGGCTTTCTGGCCAATCAAATACTCCTATTTTATTTTTACAAGTAAAAGGAAATTGGTGTGTTTTTTTCCCTTACTAAAACCAAATTCAGTAAGCAAATTTAAAAATACATGTATCACTTTTTTTTTTGTCCTCGGCTCCAAGTGATGATTTGAGTGCAACTAAATGACTCTTATTGGTTGAGGCTTATGTGGATTTAGTTTTCCAATGCATGCTAAGTAGATTACATCCCCTGTTATAAATTTCCCTGGCCAGAAAATCTTCTAATTTGTTACATTCAAGTGTGCTTTTATATATCTATGTGAAGATTTCGTGAGAGATAGGTTCTCAGAATACCATTTCGTTGCTGCTGTTTCCGTTGGCAATCGACTGCAGTTAAATTCTATGCTCATCTGGGCATGACTTCATGGAATTGGTGCACAAATTTGTGATATCCTTGGAGTATTGCTGGTTTCTCATCATAACGATTTTTGGCATGGATTTGTTTTGCTGTCCTTTTTATTTTGTTTTTTTTCCTATTGATTGAAAACAAGATTTATGCATGGAGGTTTTACCAATCCATTCTAAAAACTATATGCTGTGAAGTGAAACAATTAGGTTCGACTGTTCGAGTCCCATTGCTCTAAAATGGCATAAGAGATAGGTTCATTGATGTTCATATCCTGCCTGCAAAAAGATCTAGAATTTATCAACAAACAAAAGGATAGTTGCCTATGCTATTTTGACTTAGACGTAAGTATCTTCATTTGGGGTGTGAAAACTGCAGAATGGTGGAAAGGGACCATATTAGAGACCTATCCAATTTGTTGTAGAATTTTTCTTTATCAATGATGTGAAACCATGCACACTAGAAACAACTTGCACAACGTGACAAACAGTTATTTGAAATTTGATGGAGATCGCATCATTTCGACGAAGGTTACACAATACATGATTCCTGTTGAATTAGGATTGGAAATTGAAACACCTCATGCGCAAAAAAAAAAAAAAAAAAAAAAAAAAAGATCATCGCTTTCTAGATTTATCTTGTAGATATGTGATCTTGTCAAAATCAAGATATAAAGTATGCTTTACTTTAAAAGATTTGCAGTGTGGAAGTAAAGGTCGAACCACAAAAATTGAAACACTAAAGCACTTTAATTTTAAAACCTAGACCTAGTTAATTAAGAAAATAGAATTTTGATTTTGATTTTAATTAAACTAAGAACAGTGAAAATAAATCTAAACTATGAAAGTGATTAAAAGTTGTTTTAATAAATATGTGTATTGAACCTAGGATTGCAAATCCTCCACTAGCTTCATAATAAGGGTATCTATGCATTCAATTAGCTTATTACATTGGATTGTAATGGGGAATCGTAGCTACAAGCTCAATTCCTCCGTCAAGAAAATAACGACGATTCAAGCATCAACATAATTCATTTTCGGTTGGCACGGAGTGTCTCACACTAAACTAGGGTTGCGGCACACTCCGTCTTCCCTAAGCATGAACTATTCGACTACTTGATATCACAATTTAAATAAGCACTATTACATGTAAATAATCTATACAAGCATAGCAAATATAGACTATTGAGCACATCACATCCAAAATAGATCTAAGACAAGAATAGATTTTGAAAGCAACGATTTAATCAATAGAAGTACGATTTTATTATAAAAAATCCTCTGAACATGTAATTATCATTCATACATAATAAAACTAAAAGAAAAATATAAAATACACCCTATTACTTGGCTAGGGTTTTATTGAAACCCTAGATATCAGTCTAGTTGGCCATAGAATCGATGAATGGCAAAAGGTTGATGAAGGAGGCCATGGGAATCCTTGATCTTCTTCTTCTTCTCCTTGCTTTCCTCTCTTCAATGACTGAAGTTTTGTTGTATATGGATGAATATAATGTTGTGAAACCCCAAAATTGAATTAAAATAGGGTATATATAGTTTTGGAGCAAGTTTGGAGGCTTTCCTAAACTTAATCGTACTAAAATTGTTTTATTTACGTTTCTGGACGTAATTAGCCAATTCTGTTTGCGTAGGAGTCTTCAGCACACAGAAATACGCGCTTTCACTTTTTCCGTACAGGTCGCGCGAGCGGGCCGCGCGAGCGCGTTTTTGGGAAGTCGCGCGAGCGAGGTGCTAGATTGTCGCTCGAGCGGGCCGCTCGCGCGAGGTGCGTTTTTCTGCATCTTTTCTTCTGTTTTTACACTTTATTTAGCCTGGAACTCTTGCTTTTTCCAAAACTTGCTAGAAAATGGAAAACAAAGTAAAAGTACACGAAAACAGGATAAAAAGTGCTAACAAATGTGAATTAAGGCGTGTAATTAGGACTTGTTCTCCCGATCACACCCCAAACCTACATTTTGCTAGTACTCGAGCAAAAATAACAGAAAAATAAAACTACTAATAAAAATCTACTCCATTATCGCATGGATCGCGATTGCATTTAGCATATGCAACAAGCCTTTAAAACCCCTTAGTGTCCCTAGTCGGACGAGTGAAGTCTCATGAGAGTTCTCGTTAACAAGTCACCCACAACCATCTTTATTTCATTCTATATATTAAAAGTTTTATTTAAAACGAAAAACATAACGTTCAATACTCCTTATTATAAAACAATGATTTGAAATAGAATAACGAACAAAAAGAAACAGAATCAAACGTCTACCTACGTCATGAAAAACAATTCCAAGCACATTATAAATCAATAGAATTTCTCATAAAATTGCACGTGTGTGATGTGATAATCAAATGAACACGCGCATGTAATGAACTTGGAATATAACTCGGATAACCATCCAACTATGCTTCGACTACGAATCTCACAACATTAATTACACTTTCAAATGAAATATTCAGAACATGTGTAATCTCTCTAATATATGGGAGCAAAGGAAATATGTTTTCAAAACGAGAAACGCTCACATATGACTAAAAAAAATGCATGACATGAAAGAACGGTAGTCTCATGGATAGGACGCCGATAGTCAAGAAAAATTAATCGTTACTATGTTTTAATCCCCTTCCCATCGTTTACATATCAAAACCATGTTTTCTAGGATCAAATAGGACTTTTCAAAGGTTGTAATGTGGCTCAGGCAATGAAAAAGAATAGAACAGATTCATCAAGTAATCTATAGAATGACTTTGTAAGGCATATTCAATTTCTTTCATTCATCTCTTTTACCAACTTTCATCTTTTCATCTTCTTCTTTTCATATTTTTTTTATTCTTTCACCCTTTTTTTCTTTTCTTCTTTCAACTTTTTTTTTCTTTCCTTTTCGTTACTTTTAAAACGAATATTCATTGAATACCAAGGCAACTACTCCAAACATCATCTTGTTTTCTTCTTCTTCTCAATTAACACATCGCGTTATCACCACTAAAAGTTGATCAATCTTTCAGTGGTAAACTCCAAGTTGGCCAAGTTGGAGCCAAACAAAAGGATAATGGTGATTAAAGGAAAATGGCATTTTAACGGCTCAAAGGATGAACTAAGGAAATTTTATCATTTGTCTGGATAGGTCAAAGGTCAAAAGAGTGGAAAACAAAGAAGGCCTAAAATCACATCCTAGGGTGATACGGTTCTTGAACGTTTACAATGGAAGATTATTTAGCATGGTAACAAATATTTTAATTTGACTATTAACCAAAACAAGAATAATAAGACTAAACAACGAGTTAATGTGCTATGTCAATGAAATTCGACGAACACACAATATATTCATATCCCTCTATAAAGAAAAGATAGGCTCAAAAGCTCATCGGGTTTAGTCTCCACACTATGTGTTATCTAGAAATCCCAATCATATTATAGTTCCCATCAAACATGTATTTAAGTGACTACGTGCAGTTTGTGTGCAAATCTATGATATAAAACTACGATTCGAACGATACATAACGTAAACGTCGCATCATGACTTCAGCAAATATTTAACCACATCTTCTCATGTTTATCATTCTATAACAGTCCAAGTTACATAACAAGAAGTATCGATTCGAGATTGCAAAAACATAGGTAACATCGTTTATTAGAGCACAATATTGAATATTTTTTCAAAAATTGGTGTATAATAATGTGCATGTAAGTACATACCCCCAAACCCAAACCTTTCATTATCTTTAATGAAACAATAAAACGAAAGAAATGAGAGTATGTAAGGAAGGAACGACATTACCTCGATCTCAGCACACAAACCAGGTAAACGTATATGAATATGACGATAAAGTTCAATTGCTCCAATTGGAGCCACTAATTCACCTGTCAATACTTATAAGAACAAGAAAAACGAAAAATATGCTAATAACAAGCTAATGTAAGACTAAATATGTAATGCAAAAGATCAAACATAAAAAGAAAAACAAAAAAAAACTTAATATGGTAAAAAATAAACAAAACAAACAAAAAGAAACGAAATAAAAAAAGTAACAAATAAATAAGTACTCGATCTAAAAGGGGCCTAATAGAGCAAACAGAAAGGAAAAACACAAACGTAAGGGTTGGGAGTGAGAAGAAAAGAACAAAAGAGAAAAAACATAAAAATACCCCTTCGCGTGAGCGGGCCGCGCTAGCAACCTTCGCGCGCGCGAGTCCCTTCGCGATGTGAATCTGAAGCTTGTTGTCAAGATTCATAAAAAATATTTTCTAAGTCAACAAATCGCGTGAGCGATTTGTGGCGCGACATGAATCTGAGGGTATATATAAAAAAATTTGAAAATTGTTTCCTAAGGTAAAATCTCGTATGAGTGGGCCGCGCGCGCGAGATGTCTTTTTCTCTTTTCTCTTCCTTTCAATGTAAATAAGTTCAAAATAAATTAATCCCGACCCCCAAACCTGTCTAAAACGACCAAAACTGACACAAAACTGACCCAAAACGATCAAAAAGTGTACAAAAATGAGAAAACGGAATGCTAAAAGCTTGGGTTGCCTCCCAAAAAGCGCTATCTTTTACGTCTTCAGTTAGACCATTCTAGCTCAAGACTCATGGAGGCCGAAACACGGACATTGTACCCTTGAAGACATTAGGGGTATTCCAGTTGAAAACAGAAATAATGCCGTTATTTGTTAACTCAGTCGACGGTTCCTCTTTTTCGGTTTTGAATCGATTCTTGACCTTTTGGGTAAATCTTTCATTAGGATCCGGTTCAGTAGGGTCTGTTTCACTAAGGTTCATCTGTGCACTACACTCTATATAGTCTTTCCTTAAGTCTTCTTGTCTATTAAGTTCTTTAGCATGCCTTACCTCATTTTCTGTCACACATGGGTAATCATCATCATTTGGAGGCTGCTAAACAGCGGTAAAAACGTTTAATTTTAGGTTCATGTTCCTAAACGACACTTTCATTACCCCTGTTCGACAGTTGACACGCGCATTAGCGGTTGCAAAGAATGGACGACCAAGAATGACAGGAGTGTGTTTCTTAGCATCTAGCAAAGGTTTGGTGTCAAGGGCCGTGAAATCGATGGATAGTAACTCTAAACAATCAAGAAATTAGGAAAGAATTGTTTCTGTGAACAATTGTATTTCATTGATACACAAAGTAATATATGTATACACTACTTATAGACTGTACAAGATACTAAAAAAGGAACAAAATAATCTTACAGTTAATTTCCTTTATTTACAGAGTTGACTAGCTTATATTAAGCATAAAACCAGTTAGGCAATCCCTAGAGATTAGCAATTAATCTCAGTCATAGCAGCAATTAATCTCAGCCAGATCAGCAATAAATCTCAGCTGAATATTCTTCTTTCCAACACTCCCCCTCAAGCTGGTTTGAAGATATCTTCCATAGCCAGCTTGCTCGTAAATTTCTCAAATTGTTTCTTGGACAGTCCCTTTGTAAGAACATCTGCAATCTGTTCATCAGTTGGTATATAGGTTATACAAATCTGCCCGTTCTCTATTTTCTCCTTGATGAAGTGCTTGTCTACCTCAACGTGCTTGGTTCTGTCATGAAGAACAGGGTTATGTGCTATTGAGATTGCTGTTTTGTTATCACAGTATGCCTTTATCGGAGAGGGACTTGAGACCTTTAATTCATCTAAAATTCTCTTAATCCACATCACCTCACAAATTCCGTGGGCAACTGTTCTAAATTCAGCTTCAGCACTGCTTCTTGACTACCACATTTTGCTTTTTACTACGCCAAGTAACAAGGTTTCCTCCAACAAAAGTACAGTAGCCAGAGGTTGACCTTCTATCGGTTATACTCCCAGCCCAGTCTGCATCTGTATATACTTCAATTTGTAGGTGACCATACTTTCCAAATAGCAGGCCCTTCCCTGGTGATCCCTTCAAGTACCTTAGGATTCTGTACACCGCCTCGAAGTGTTCTGGACCTGGTGAGTGCATAAATTGGCAAACCATGCTCACTGCAAAAGCTATATCTGGGCGGGTATAGGATAGATAAATGAGTCTACCAACTAGCCTCTGAAATTGTTCCCTGTTCTTCACAACTTTAGGTTTAGCAGATTGGAGCCTTCAAATTAGGTTCAATTGGTGTCTCTGCTGCCTTGCAACCAAGTAGACCTGTCTCTCCAAGAAGATCCAGTACATATTTTTGTTGAGACATGTAGATACCCTTTTTTGACCTGGTGAACTCCATTCCAAGAAAATACTTTACGACTCCTAAGTCCTTGATCTCAAAGTCATCAGCAAGAACGTTTTTGAGTCTTTTGAGCTCATCATGATGATTACCTGTTAATATTATATCATCAACATAAACAATTAAAATAGCAATCCTCCCTTCTATTGGGTGCTTATAGAACATAGTGTGATCTGCTTGACTTTGTGTATATCAGTGGCCCTTTACAGCAGCTTTTCCAAATCGCTCAAACCATGCTCTAGGGGATTGTTTGAGGCCATACAAGGATTTTCTTAGTCTGCACACTTTTCCTTCATCAAGATGTTCTTCAAACCCCGGTAGTAGGCTCATAAAGGCTTTCTCTTTCAAATCTCCGTTTAAGAATGCGTTTTTTACATCTAGCTGGTGTAAGGGCCAGTCAAGACTAGCAGCTAAGGATATTAAGACGCGGATTGAATTAATCTTTACGACTGGGGCAAAAGTCTCCTGGTAATCAATACCGTGTGTCTGTGTAAACCCTTTTGCCACTAAACGCGCTTTGTATCTTTCTATACTTCCATCAGCTCTACACTTAATTGTAAACACCCATTTGCATCCCACCGTTTTCTTCTCCCTCGGTAAGTTAACTATCTCCCAAATCTTATTCTTTTTCAGAGCGTTCATCTCTTCCAAAACTGCTAATTTCCAATCTGGATTTTCCAAGGCTTCCTGAATGGTTCTCGGGATAAATAGGTGGGAGATTTTTGAGGTAAAGGCTTTATGAGACTTAGAAAGCTTATGGTAAGACATATACTTAGTAATAGGATGTTCTGTACAGGTTCGGACTCCCTTTCTAAGTGCTATAGGTATATCAAGACCGGAAGTAGTAGGAGTGGGATTTGACAAAGAAGTATTAGAGTTACCTGCGGTACTAGGCAGATCATTGCTCGGAGACAGTGATTGGTCTTGTGCTAGAGTTGTAGGCAAGTCTTTATTTGTTTGATGAGTACCCTTTCGAGTGTAAACACGGAGCTCCTTGTCTTGGTATTTCTCCCCCTGTTTGTGAGTCATCTAAGTTTGGCAATGGTAGACTAGTATTTTCCATTTTTTTTTATTATTATGACTACCAATTTCTTGACTACCAGAGGTGGAAGAATCACAAACAGATACGGGAAATAAGGTATTAGGTAGAGGGACATCTGTTTCCCAAAACTGAGCTTCATTATTTTCTATCCCCCCCTGAAGACAGTTTTGTTTAAAATAAGGTTGACTTTCCACAAATGAGACATCCATACTCACAAAAGTTTTTTTTTTGTTTTAGGGTCATAAAACTTGTATCCTCTTTTATTTAGAGCATAACCTATGAACACACATTTTTCTGCCCTAGGATCAAGTTTGGATCGTAGCCTACTAGGTATGTGAACAAACACAGTGCATCCAAAGATTTTCAAGGGTAAGTCAGAGAAAAGTCGACACTCAGGGAAGAAAGTTTTAAAGCTTTCTAAGGGTGTAATATATTTTAAAACACGAGTAGGCATTCTATTTATCAATTAAGATGCTGTCAAAATCGCAGCTCCCCATAGATATTTTGGAACATGCATTGAGAACATAATGGCACGTGCAACTTCTTTCTTTCGGCAATACCATTTTGTTGGGGAGTATCACTACAAGTAGATTGATGTTGAATCCCTTTTTCCTTTAAAAAATTTCCCAAAACTTGATTGAAATACTCAGTTCCATTATTTGAATGAAGTATTTTTATTGTTTGAAACTGGTTTTCAACCATAGTGGAAAATTTTTTGAACAAGTTTTCAACTTCAGATTTATCATTCATCAAATATACCCAACATAGCCGAGTCTGATCATCTATGAAAGTTATAAACCATTTTTTTTCCGAGGATGTGGTAATTTTCGAAGGACCCCAAACATCACTATGAATCAAGTAAAATGGTTTTGAGGCACAATATGGTTTTGAACTGTAAGTGGTGCGATGACTCTTTGATAAATGACAACTTTCACATTGAAGGGATGAACAATCCACCTTTTTAAATAGAATAGGAAATAGATACTTCAAATAAGAAAAACTAGGATGTCCTAGTCTAAGATGCCAAATCATTATTTGTTCACGGACAGAGAGAGAACTAATGCTAGTACTAAAGCCTTGAGCTTCTTTATTATTGAGGAAGTTGTCATCAAAATAGTAGAGACCGTCCACCATTCTAGCACTGCCAATCATCATCCCCGTGCTCAGATCCTGAAAATCACAGTGGGAATCAAAAAAGGTAACACGACAATTAGAATCTTTAGAGAGTTGGCTTACAGATAAGAGATTACAGGCAAGATTAGGGACATGAAGGACAGATTTAAGGGTGATTTTTTCAGAAATTTCGATAGAACCTTTTCCTGCAATAGATGAAAAATTCCCATCTGCAATTCTGACCTTTTTATCACCAGAACAAGGCGAATATGAGTGGAAAACATGGGAGAGGTTTGTCATGTGATTAGAATCACCTGAATCAATGATCCAAGGTGTAGGACTAGAATGACAACAGAAAGCATTAGAGTTGCTACCTGATTGAGCCAGAGAAACACTAGGAATACCAGACTCTTGATTGGATTTCAGCAACTTCCGAAGATGATCCATCTGCTCTTCATGAAGGTACTAGCATTAGTCTCATTTGCACGAACAGGTCGGTCTCCAGGTTTGCTACCCTTCCAGTTGGCAGGTTTGCCATGGATCTTCCAGCACGTCTCATGTGTATGGTGGGGTTTGTTGCAGTAATCACACCAAATCCGAGGCTTGTCCTCAGTTCTGGGCTTGCTATTGGAGGCTCTTCTCGCATTTGCATCAGCAGCGACCAGAGCAGAGTTTTCAATTGGTGCCCCAGTCTCCTTTTTTCTAAGCATAACACTACGACGGCTTTCCTCCCTCCGGACTTCAGCAAATACTTCTCCAAGTGAAGGAAGTGGACCACGACCAATGATCCTTCCCCTTACTTCATCGAATTCCACATTCAGACCAGCGAGAAATTTGTAGATGCGGTCGTTTTCCACTGTCTTCTTGTGGTGTTTGCAATCATCTGGAGATTTCCATTCATAGTTATTGAAGATATCTAGATCTTGCCACAACCTTGTCATAGTGCTGAAGTATTTGGTCTCATTGTCTCCCCCTTGTCGAGTTCCTCCAAGTTGTAGTTGCAGTTCGTACACTTGGGATTGATTGCCGAGGTCAGAATACATGGAATTAACATTATCCCATAGTTCCTTGGCAGTTGGATAGCACATATAATTAGAGGCGATGTCTTCATCCATGGAATTAACAAGCCATGCCATAACCATGGAATTTTCTGCATCCCAAGTAGCATAAGTTGCATCCTTCGAATTTGGTGCCTTTGTATCACCAGTCAAGTACCCAATCTTTCCTCTCCCTCGGATATACATACGCACTGATTGAGACCAGCGTAGGAAATTGTCTCCATTAAGACGTATAGTGGTAATTTGAACGAAGTGGGAGTCACGATTTTCAGCTGAGATTTATTGCTGATCTGGTTGAGATTAATTACTGATATGACTGAGATTAATTGCTGATCTCTGGGGATTGCCTAGCTGGTTTTTATGCTTAATATAAGCTAATCAACTCTGTAAATAAGGGAAATTAACTGTAAGATTATTTTGTTCCTTTTTTAGTACCTTGTACAGTCGATAAGTAGTGTATACATATATTACTTTGTGTATCAATGAAATACAATTGTTCACAGAAACAATTCTTTCCTAATTTCTTCATTGTTTAGATGTTGAGTTGGAGCATCCAACCCAAAACCAATTGGCAATGGGTGGAGTGGCCCCTTGAACTTATATATTGAGTATCAAGGTTATAAGTCCCCGATGTGGGACAAACAATCTCAACACGCCCCCGCAAGTATTGAATATATATATATACTCGATATATATTGAACTTATATATTGAGTATCAAGGTTATAAGTCCCCGATGTGGGGCAAACAATCTCAACACGCCCCCGCACGTATGGCATGACTGAGAGCCAAACACGTGGATTACTGAGATAGGGTGACGTGGAGCACACGTGGACAAATTGGGCCCAACAATAACCTGATTTGATACCATCTAAACAATCAAGAAATTAGGAAAGAATTGTTTCTGTGAACAATTGTATTTCATTGATACACAAAGTAATATATGTATACACTACTTATAGACTGTACAAGGTACTAAAAAAGGAACAAAATAATCTTACAGTTAATTTCCCTTATTTACCGAGTTGACTAGCTTATATTAAGCATAAAAACCAGCTAGGCAATCCCTAGAGATCAACAATTAATCTCAGTTATATCAGCAAGTAATCTCAGCCAGATCAGTAATAAATCTCAGCTGAATATTCTTCTTTCTAACAGTAACATTTGTCGACTTTAACTAGGACGTCCTCGACGATCCCTCTAGGGATTTTTACGGAACGATCCGCTAATTGTATGGTAGCGGCCGTGGGTCTAAGTTCACCTAATCCTAATTGTTTATAAATCGTGTAAGGTAAGAGATAAACACTTGCTCCTAAGTCGAGGAGAGCCCGATGGATTAAAATGTCACCTATATGGCAAGAAATGGTAGGAGTTCCAGGATCCTTAATACGTTGGAGGAGCGTGTTGGAAGATTTAACTTACTTTTTCGGTGAGAAAGACCTTTTTCGGAGTATGACTGCGCAATTTGCGTGTTTGAGTGCATGGGTCTTTAAGACATTTACCATAAGCGGGATTTTTTTTAATAGCTTCGAGGAATGGAATATTGATTTTAACTTGTTTAAATACCTCAAGTTCAGTTTTTGACATTTCTTTGAAAAAGTGACTGTCCCTCAATGTTTGGTGGGAAAGGCAGTTTCGAAACATGATTACTTGGGACCGGTTCATCTTCTTTCTTCATTTGACTCGTGTTCTCACATTTCTTTTGATTCGAATTAATGTTTGCTTCTCTCTTACTCTCCCTTGGAATCTCAACAACTTCTTCCTCTCGAGTAGTCGTCCTAGTTGAAACAGCGTTCACTTGCTTACTCGTACCACCCACCTCGTATTGTCCCTTAGGTTTCTGAATAGGTTGACTTGACAACTTACTCTCGGTCAAATGGTTTAGTGTGTTAGTTATTTGTCTTACTTGGGACTCCAACTTTGCAATGGACCGTGTGTGAGAGTGTACTAATTGGATTACTGAACCAAACTTTCAAGTGAGGCCAACACTTTCTCCTCAAATGCATTATTACGTGGAGGTGCAGGAGGCGGAGGGTTGGGTTGTGTATATTGATATTGTTGAGACTGATGTTGCCATGTATTGGGAAAGTTAGTTTCAATTTGAGGCCTTTGGGAGGAATATGGACCCTCATTATTTTGAGATCGCCACCTAACATTTGGGTGACTTCTCCATGGCACATCGTAATTATTACCCGAAGGGTTGTGAGTATTTCGTGGGAATTGTTGAGTAGAGTTAATGTGCTGCTCGACAAACTCCGGAATTGAGAAGCAGAAGGACATGCGAAGATATTGCGAGAAGGTTCAGAACACAATGCGCATACTTCGGAAGGAGGTGGACTGGACATATTACCCATGCGCATAAGTTGGTCAAGTTTTCTAGATAATTCTTGTAGTTCGATTGAATGACTTGACTAGACAATGTTCTAAAAATCGCTAGGCGCTAGTCGGGCGGCGGAGGGGGGCCTAGCGCCTAGGGGCCTAGGCGGACGCCTAGGCGGGGCCTAGGCGGATTTTTTTTATAAATACAATTAATTATAAAATAGATATATATACGAGTTATGTGGTGTTAATTAAAAATAATTATAGATTTGTGGTTCAAATAATAGATATATATATATATATGTATATATATATAAAGGTTATGTGGTGTTTTTTGGAAATAAGTAAAGATTATTAGAAGGTTTTAATATTTAAAAAACTATTAGGGATCTCTCCATAATTAACTTAAACCTTAAGTGTATATATATATACTAATGTTAGGGTTTTTTTTTCGAAAGAGTTAGACCCAAATAAGACTTTCTAGCATTCTCACCCTAGCACCGCCTAGCCCGCCTAGGCGCCGCCTAGCCCGCCTAGGCCCCGCCTAGAGGCCGACTAATCCACTGGCCGATTTTCGCAAACGCCTAGGGAAAATCTCGGCGGCCGGGCACCGCCTAGCGCCTAGGCGCCGCCTAGGCCGATTTTTAGAACACTGTGACTAGAAATGTTCCTCTCGCTTGGGTTTAGGTGGAAGACATTCCTCAGGACGGACGGACACGGCTTGGTGCATGGAGTTTTCGCTTAATGTTTCAAAAATTTTCCAGGCCTCGTTGGCGCTTTTGTGAAGAAATGTTCCAGCACAAATAGCATCAACTGTGTTACGGACAGAGGGAATAGGTCCCTCGTAAAAGATTTGCACCAACTGCCACTTAGGGATTTGATGATGAGGGCAAGAGCGTAAAAGTTCTTTAAACTGTTCCCACGTATCGTAAAGTGTTTCACCATATTGCATCATGAAATTCATTATAGATTTTCGAATTTGATCAGTTCGGGTGATGGGAAAAAACTTTTGTAAGAACGCAATATGCAACGCTTCCCATGTTTTGATAGTGTTTGGTTCTAGAGATTGGAGCCAATACTTATTTTATCTTTTAGAGAAAATGGGAAAAGGCGCAATTTTAACTCTTCATCAGTTAAGTTTTGTATTTTCAAGGTCGCACAAATATCTTGAAATTCTCCTAAATGGTGATATGGGTCCTCTTTAGCACGACCATGGAATGAAGGGAATAGTGCGATGGTAGATGACTTTATCTCAAAGTGAGATGCCGCACCTTTGGTAACTCTATGCATGATGGTGGTGTGTAGGCCGTAGGAGTGAAATAATCTTTTAGAGGTGGAGGCGGAGGTATGTTAGGGTTGCCTCCATTATTTTGGTTATTCTCGTTATTTCCGAAATTGGCCATTGGTATAGGGTTGATTTTAATAGTTCTAGTTTTCCTTAAACGAGTGCTTTGGATTTCAGCCTGAAATAACGACGACGGTTTCGGAGTTGATTCGTCGTCTAACAACAACCGAACTCTAGAAGCTTGGGTTGAAGACTTAAGAATTCTAAGGGTACGTTCCAGTTCAGGATCGAAAGAATGTAATTCAGGTTTACTCGAACGCGTACCAAACATAAACTAAAAAAAAAAAAACGACACTAAGATAAAGACTGACTCAAACAAATACGAAAGACAATTACGCAAATAAGACAACAAGTACACAACTACTATGATGCATAAAAGTTATCCTATAATGCAGTGACTCGCGTCAAAGCCCAGCGCCCCGGTTTTCTTAGCTAATGTACGCGCAAATCACTCCTAAACTAATGTAAATAGTGCGTCTCAGTGTCCTGACTTACAGTGGTTTGAAGCAAATTTTAAATGAAGTGATTTACTTGTATTTTTGCTTTTTTTTTTTAATTGATTCACGTAAGCTTCTTTGATGTGCTAAGCTCTTCCACTTCGAAATACTAGAATTTAATGACTCGAGAAACTACAAAACAAAAGAAAAAGTTAGTGATTCAAAACATAAACGGAAAATAAGAAAAATGAAACCTAATATAATATTTACGAATTATATAAACTAAGATTCTAAAACTAAAGGTAGTAATTTGCAATCCCCTGCAGCGGCGTCAAAAATTGATCTTGTCAAAATCAAGATATAAAGTATGCTTTACTTTAAAAGATTTGCAGTATGGAAGTAAAGGTCGAACCCACAGAGATTGAAATACTAAAGCACTTTAATTTTAAAACCTGATATGTACAAAAATATCAGGTCAAAGTCAAGCCCTACCGTGTCAGCAGGGAGAAGCCGAGTCACTTTAAGTTTGGGCTGACTACTCGGGCATCCCGGGCCGCTGCACAAAAGCGCCCGGTTCGGTCAAAAGCCCGGGCATACACTTCAGACCGGCCCCATATGGGCGCACCTCCAGAAGGCGTGGTTGCTTACTCGGCAAGCTTCCAGACAATTAATCCCAGCTAGAAGACTAAATGGAAGGAGCAAGTGGTTTCCTAAACCACTTAAGAAACCCTCCTAAATTCATGTAAATCAATTGTAATCAGATTAAGCTTCCTAATCTGCAGACTTACCTTCTACGGGTCGTCTCTTGCACCTATAAAAGAGGCCACTCACCCTCATTAAAGGGGGGATGAACCAATTGCATTCTAGACCTATAGAATAGCATAAAAACAAACACTTTTACGTATACACCCGGTCAGGGCTTGATAGTGCCGCCCACTTTGTTGGCTCACCAAACGCCACCGGTGATCTGCTAGTGAAAGCGCACTGACGCAACCGTGGACGTAGGTCACCTCATTAACGGGGCCGAACCACATACAATCTCTTGTGTCTCTCTAAATCTCTCTTACCAATATTCGGCATCATCAGTTTGGCGCCGTTTGTTGGAAACGACAAGTTTTTCACCAACAAATTTCTTGACTGATCAACATGCCGCCGAAGACGAGTAAGAAGAATACCGCTCACGCCGGTCAGGAGAACTTGCAACCGAGTAGCAGGCTGTCTCCATTACCTCCGAGCAAGTAACAGCGGCGCTCGCGCAACTTCTGGAAGGCCAGCGGCAAACCCAGCAACAGATCGAAGCACCGTTGGCCCTACAGAAAAAGCGTCCTCAATCCGAGAACCAGCCCGGGAAAAACGTCCCCGACCGGGAGCCCGCACGAGTCCGGAAGCATACCCACTCTGCGCTGGTGTCCCCGTTGGACTGGGAACGCGACAGGGATGGTGATCGTAGTAGAGCGCCCAGGCGTACTAGACGGCGAGCTCGGACCAATCCTCGCCGGGTGGAAGATGCTAGAGATATCATCACAAAACGACGCGCCGCCAGAGGGGAGGAATCAGGACAAAAGGCCCGGGAATCGGCCAAAGACCCTCCGGTCAGGAGCCGGGGAGATCTTAGGCATACGATTACCCGGAGTCGGAGTCAGGTTCTATCCCCGAAGACGACGCACTTCGAAGAGGAGGCCTCATCATCGGACCAGACGTACTGCTCGGATATGGGGAGGAAAACTGGGCGAGATGTAAAGGCCCAGATCAAGGACTTGCAGCAGCAATCGAAAGGTTGATCGCAAGTCTTGCCAAGATCTCACCAACACAGAGACCGAGTCGCCCTACACCGCCCAGATAACGGGATTCCCCATCCCGTGAAAATTCAAGCCGCCACATCTCAGCTCTTATGACGGTTCAGGGAGCCCAGTGGATCATGTCCGCACATATAAAGCTCAAATGGCGCTGGTTACCACGGTCGACGAGTTATTGTGCCTGGCCTTTCATAGCACTCTTAAAGGGGCATCCGCGCAGTGGTTCCATGCTCTGAAACCCCGAACGGTTGATAACTTCAAGACATTGGGCAATCTCTTCATCAGTCAGTTTGTTGGGATGCTCGACCGGTCACAACTGGACACCCAGCTGCTGACCGTCAAGCAGCGAAAAGGGGAATCCCTAAGGGAGTATGTGGACCGTTTCAACTAACAGAGCCTTCAGATCCGTAATCTGAATTCTCAAAAAGAAATAAAAGATTTTCTATTTCACTTCAAGAAATTACTCCTCTCAGTGTTCTGTAACAAAAAAGACCTCAGGATCACACCTGATGCACAAAAGACCTCGGGATCACACCCGAGTCACAAAGACCTTGGCTAAAACCCAAGGCACAAAAGACCTCGGGATCACACCCGAGGCACAAAAGACCTCAGGTTAATCCCCGGGGCACCGGCTTCGCTTAGATCCGACCGACGATGGGGCAATTCCCCTAGGTGGCAGATGATGGCAAGCTTCAAAAGATCCTGCAACCACCCATGTTCCAGGTCGGTTTCTTACGGCCGCTCCCTTCTTAAACGCCCGCCTTAGCAAAACGCTTGTGGGGCAGGAGAATACCAGACCAAAACAGGAAATCACACCGGTCACTAGCAGGGCTTGGAATCCTAATATTTCTAAGTACCTACAGTGACCAGAGAAAACACCCGGATAGTAAACAGGGTATTCCTATGATACACCGGGCAACCCGGGTCGTAAACAAGATATCCCTATAATACACCGGGCCACCTGGATAGTAAACAGGACAAATTCCTATAAACACCGGGGCGGGACTTTTAGAATAGGCAAGAAGACCAGGTATCCTACCAGTTACGATCCTAAATCATTTTGCTAAGGCAGGGATTTATATCGGCTAAAAACCGGGCGGGTACTGGCAATCACAAACAGGCATACAACTGCAGAATAATAAATAGTTAATGCAAAAGATGGCCTCCATGGACCTTTTCATTAATTAAGAGGTTTTGTACAGAGACTGGGGGGCAATTGTAGTAGCATCCCCCCCACCCCCTAGGGCTGTCCAACAAAAACCGAACCCGACCAAACCCGACCCCACCCGACCGAACCCGACCCCACCCGACCCCACCCGTGACTGTTTGGTTGAGTCACGGGTTTTACAAGTCAAACCCGAACATGTTTCGGATGGATGTCGGTTTCTCCCTTCAAACACCCGACTACACCCGACCCGACCCGACTGTACACAACATGATTAAAAAAATTATTTTTTAATTACAGACTATGCAATAAAACTTTGAATGTGCATGTATATATATGTATGTATATAATTTGTGTGTGTTTTACAGCTCTATAGCGATTGTTCTTAAGTTTTTCTTCATATCTACAATTTGTGTGTGTGTGTTTTTTTTTTGGTTTACAGATCTATCATTTACACATTGTTGTTTTTACTTAACTGAATGTATAATTGTTTTTATTTTACAGATCTATAATTGTTGTTCCTCAGAATTTTAGTTGTTCTTTACATTGTACAATTTTTCTTCACTTTGTTGTTTTTAGTCGGGTTTCACCCGACCCAACCCGAAACCACCCGAACCCGAACTCACCCGAACCCGATGGATGATGAGTGGATCACGGGTGGAGAAGGTCTAACCCGACTGCTATTCGGGTGGATGATCGGGTGAGGGCTAAACCCGACTCACCCGACCCGTGGACACCCCTACCACCCCCCCACCCCCCCCCCAAAAAAAAAAAAAAAAAAAAGCAACAAGAAGCTGCCCGAGGGGGCTGCTACTGGTCGTCCACGACCACCTCTTTCACCTGCAGCTGCAGTCCGGACCGGTTCAGCTTTAGCGACGGCCTACTCACCGGCTTGATCCTCCTTCCAATAGTCGGACTCCACCCATGAGTAGCCTGAGAGGTCCCAGTCCAGGTGGTCCGAGGCAGCCCTGGCGGTCATGTCGGCGTAGCCTTTGAGGAAGCCCGCCTCAAATTCCTCGTCCGGATCCTTGGCCTCAGCCTCTCGAGCAGCGGTGACCTCGGAGAGAGTCGCTGACAGTACCTCCGCCTCCTTCTCTGCAACCACCCTCCCGGCCTCTATAGCCGCCACCTTAGCCTCTGCAGACTTCCAAGCAGCCTGCTCGATTGAAACAATGTCCCTGACCTCCTCCAGCTCCAGGGCCAAAGCCCTGGACTTCTCCTCTGCCACGGAGAGGGCAAAGCCTGAAGACTCCCGGGCGGCTTTTTCTGCGGACAGGGTCGCCTCGGCAGCGGTGAGCTTCTCGACCACCTGGGCAGGGTAGCCTCAGCCCCGGCCGCCAAGCAGCCAATCTACAAAAAAAAAAAAAAAAAAAAAAAAAAAAAAAAAAAAGACAGAAGCTGTTAGTATATTGGACGGAGCAGAAAAACAAAAGATGACGAGCAAGTGCATCGACGGCTTACCATATGACTGACGCTGTACAGCCAGCCGACTAAGGCCTCGGGCCCTAGTAGAGAACACTTGTCCACTTGGCTCTGCAGAAGGCCAGGCCGGACCCTCTCCCGAACCTCGTCCATCGTCTCCGCCACCGGCATCGCGGGAGGCCTCCCGCGCGGCACCGAGGGAGTGAGCTCGTCCAGACACGGGAACGAAACCTCGTCCGGTGCAGCAGCCGGCGGTAGCTTGGGCGCCGTAGCCACGGTGACCCCAGGAGTCGAAGTCCCTACTGCCTCCTTCCCCGTTCGGATCCTTCGAGAGATTCGCTTTAGTTGCTGACCCTCAATGGTGTCCGGCTTCTTTCTTTTCTGGCCCGCCCGGGCCAGTAACGCCGCCTCCTTCTCCTCCAAGGTCGCCGCGTCCTTAGGAGCCATCTCTGCACAGCCATAGAGGATACGCATCAATGGCAGTTAGTTAAAATTGAATACTAAGACAACCAAGACATAGGTGGAGGACTCACCAGGAATGATCGCAGGAAAAACGGGAGTTGTGAACCGGTGCTTGGGCTTGTAAGAAGTCTTCTGGTCTTCCGTCTGGGTCAACAGCTTATTTACGTTGGTTGGGTCCTCAACCAAGGATAGTATCCTTGCCTGGCACTCGTCGGATATACCGGGCGGGTTGAGTGATCCCACTGCAAAGTAAAAACAAAAAAAGGAAAAGCAGTAAGTTCAACAATAGCGTCAAGGTAAACGCAAAGTAGAAAGGGAATGTCGGCTTACTCCTTAGTTTGCCCGCCCAGGAGGTCCTTAGCTGTGCCCCCGACGCCATCTCGCAAAACCCGAGGGTGGACACCTGGAAGAATTTCTTCTTCCATCCCCTGTTGTTGCTCGGGCAGAGCCCAGCTTTCTTTCCGATAGATATCCCTGCCTGGCCCCGAGCGAGAAGAAGCCGGCCTCTCCGTACACTGGGAACGGCTGGTGTGTCCAAAAGAACTCCTGTAGGGTAAGCTCGTAACCTAGAACCTGGGGACAGAGGGAGATGACTCCCATCAGGAACCTCTACCCGTTCGGGACCAGCTACCCGGGGGAGATCCCGAGGTATATTAGCACATCCCGAGCGGTTGGGTGAAGAGGAAGGCGAAGGTCCGCTAGAAGAGCATCCTTGTACAAAGTAACAAAACCTGACTCGTGCAAATGAGCCCCGCCGTCGTGCACCGCCAGGGAAAAGTAATCAGCAATATCGAATCTCTCCCGTATCCGGCCTAAGTCAGGGGAACGGAGAGTGCTAACAATCTGTTCGCAAGCAAACACTACGTCGGGACTATTCGGTCTCGACCCCTCACTGCCCGACCTGCCAGACACCGAAGCAACTGGGACGCCCTGAACCACTTCGTCCTCGGGCACTTGGACGGGAATCCTCCCCTCGCTGTGTTGGTCGGAGGGGGTTGCAGAAGGTGGATCTAGGCTCGTATCCGGCGTCCCTGATCGCGACTGCTCGTTTTCCGATCGGGAAGACGAGTCAAAACCGGAGTGACATATCTCTAAGTTCTCTATGATTGGGTAAGGGAGTAGTTGGTGGCTTGTGTAAGGGTCCGGAACCCCAAGTCTGACGTATAAGGGAGGCAAAGCTACGCACCTAAAAGGTAAAACATATAAGGCCCTCACAGTCAGGTAACACTCGAGCAAAGCTGACACGGGACTACCCGATCGGGTCAACCGCTCGGCTACACCTCCTATCCTAATGAAGAATGTGAACCTAAGGAAAAGAAATCCCAGTCCCGGGTAAATCCTAGGGGGCTCGCTCTCTCCAGCCTCACTCGGAAAGAAAGAAAAAGAAAGGGGAGAATGAGGAGTGCAGCAAATGGAAACTTAGGAAGAAAGGACTTACGAGAATAAACGCAGAAAAGGGCTCGGGAGGCTTTGCTGGGAATTTCTTGCTCTCAAAACCGCTCGGTTGTATCTATCGTTTGTCAGCAGGAATGAGAGAAATGAGTAAGTGTCCCTTATATAAGAAGCACGGACGGCCCAGATCAGATCGGATCAGATCTAACGGCTACGGAGCTTTACTGCCAAAACCTGCCGACAACTGTCACGTCGGGCACATGGAACGTCGCCTCAAAAGACGCGCACATTTAATGCAGGACGTGACGGTCCGGTTACGACGTGACTGTTAGGTTACGTTCATACCAGCCTCGCTGGATCCTTACCTGGCCAGTGACCAGTTGACACGTGGCAGAAGTCGATCCCGGGCCCACATAGTCACCGCTCGGTCCAGATCCCGGAAGGCCAGTGCGACCTGTCAAGTCCTGGGTGAGAACCTGGCCTCTTCCCCACACGGTTTTTCCGAAGCAGTCTTGATTTTCAAACCTCATTTGATAGAGCATCCCATCAGTTTTGAAAATGGGGGGCAACTGATATGTACAAAAATATCAGGTCAAAGTCAAGCCCTACCGTGTCAGCAGGGAGAAGCCGAGTCACCTTGAGTCTGGGCTGACTACTCGGGCATCCCGGGCCGCTGCACAAAACCGCCCGGTTCGGTCAAAAGCCCAGACATACATTTTAGACTGGCCCCATATGGGCGCACCTCCAGAAGGCGTGGTTGCTTGCCCAGCAAGCCTCCAGACAATTTTCTATCCCAGCTAGAAGACTAAATGGAAGGAGCAAGTGGTTTCCTAAACCACCTAGGAAACTCTCCTAAATTCATGTAAATCGGTTGTAATCAGATAAGGCTTCCTAATCTGCAGACTTACCTTGTACGGGTGGTCTTTTGCACCTATAAAAGAGGCCACTCACCCTCGTTAAAGGGGGGTTGAACCAATTGCATTCTAGACCTACAGAATAGCATAAAAATAAACACTTATACGCATACACCCGGTTGGGGCTTGATAGTGCTGCCCACTTTGTTGGCTCACCAAAAGCCACCGGTGATCTGCTAGTGAAAGCGCACTGACGCAACCGTGAACTTAGGTCACCTCATTAACGGGGCCAAATCACATACAATCTCTTGTGTCTCTCTAAATCTCTCTTACCAATTTTCGGCATCATCAAAACCTAAACCTATAGTTAATTAAGAAAATAGAATTTTGATTTTGATTTTAATTAAACTAAGAATAGTGAATAAATCTAAACTATGAAAGCGATTAAAATTTGTTTTAATAAATGTGTATTGAACCTAGGATTACAAATCCACCATTAGCTTCATAATAAGGGTATCTATGCATTCAATTAGCTTATTACATTGGATGATACTGGGGAATCGTAGTTAGAAGCCCAATTCCTCCGTCATGGGATAACTACGATTCAAGCATCAAGATAATTCATCTTCGGTTGGCACGGAGTGTCTCACACTAAAGTAGGGTTGCGGCACGCTCCGTCTTCCCTAGGCATGAACTATTCGACTACTTGATATCACAATTCAAATAAGCACTATTACATGTAAATAATCCAAACAAGCACATCAAATATAGACTATTGAGCACATCACATCCAAAATAGATCTAAGACAAGAATAGATTTTGAAAGCAACGATTTAATCAATAGAAGTACAATTTTATTATAAAAAATTCTCTGAACATGTAATCATATCCATAGATAATAAAACTAAAAGAAAAACATAAAATACACCCTATTACTTGGCTAGGGTTTCATTGAAACCCCAGATATCGGTCTAGTTGGTCATAGAATCGGGCAAGAGGTTGATGGAGGAGGCCATGAGAATCCTTGGTCTTCTTCTTCTTCTCCTTGCTTTCCTTTCTTCAATGGCTAAAGTTTTGTTGTATCTGGATGTATATAATGTTGTGTAATCCCAAAATTGAATTTAAATAGGGTATATATAGTTTTGGAGCAAGTTTGGAGGCTTTCCTAAACCTAATCGTACTACAACTGCTTTATTTACGTTTCTGGACTTATTTACGTTTCTGGACGTAATTGGCCATTCCGTTCGCATAGGAGTCTTCAGCACACAGAAATACACGTTTTCACTTTTTCCGTACAGGTCGCGCAAGTGCATTTTTGGGAAGTTGCGTGAGCGAGCCGCGCGAGCGAGGTGCTAGATTGTCGCGCGAGCGGGCCGCTCTTTTCTGCATCTTTTCTTCTGTTTTTACACCTTATTTAGCCTGGAACTCTTGCTTTCTTCCAAAACCTACTAGAAACTTGAAAACAAAGTAAAAGTACAGGATAAAATGTGCTAACAAATGTGAATTAAGGCGTGTAATTAGGACTTGTTCTCTCTCGATCAATATGCATAGTTAACCAATTACCACTTTAAATATGATTCACGAGGCATGAAGTTGAATTTGGGCTGCATGAGTAACATAATTGGGGTAGCAAAGCTGAAGTCCATCAACATATCTAGCATCAAAGTTCGTACATCACTCTTATGGCCTCCAAATTGTTTTGTTCAGACCTTTATGTAAGGATCATTATTCCCTCATTCAGTTCAGCCCGTCGTAGTTATATTGCATGCTAACATAGCTCATTCAAGAAGGGTAACAAGTCCTACAACCATTCTTTTTTCTTTGATCATTCCGTATATATGTTCAAATATATGCAAGTACCTTGCAGAAAATGTGATTATTGACTTCCTATTATGACCTTGGTGTTGTTTACTTAGTTTTCTGTTCAAGTGAGAGTGTGTCTTACCTTGCATGTTGAATGAAACCAGGTGAACAACAGGGACATATCTATTGCTGTCCTGAGGACATTTATATCCAAGCGCAAACAGGAGCACGATGCATTTCTATCCAGAAGAGCAAAACCAAAACAAAAGGTGTCCACAGAGAATGCTTCAGAACTGGAAGCACCTGTGGAGTTTCTTATGGATAATGATGAACAATCTAATGGAAAATGTGAAGAGTCAGAAGAGATATCTCATACTGAACCTTGTAGCATCTCAGAAGAACGAGTCAAAATCCCTGAGGGCAAAGGACAAAGGGAATTGAAGCCAGCAAGGGTTCTTGAGGTTTTCTCCTGATGTGATCTATCTCTATATGTGTGTGCGTGTGTGTGTGTGTGTGTATAAGTAGATAAATTTTGGTCATTTGCTAATTCTGACGAAGAAGTGGAAATTGTGATTTTCAGATTGAATTTTAAGTCCTCATCCAAATTACTCCGAGTCCTATTTTTTGGTTTGTTATAGGCCTTGTCAGCTTCTGGATTAAGAGCTCTAAGATATGCACGCGAAGTAGAAGGGATAGGCCAGGTTGTGGCCCTTGACAATGATAAAGGTAGTTACATCTTGTTATTAAACTACATTAATGTTGCCTTTGTTCTTTGACATGAAAAGAGTCTTTCATGCAAAATCTGGTGCATAGAACTAGATGAAGACGCCTGTTTCCTGTGTAGACACCTTTCGGTATATGTTGCATTACAAGTCGTATATTCATGCTTTCAGAATTTATTTTGCACAGAAAATTATTATTTATTTAAAATGGTTTGTAACGGAACTCATACATGAGAAGGGTTATTTGTCATTTGTCTTTTTGCAGTGTCAGTTGAAGCTTGCAGGAGAAATATTAAATTTAATGGTTCAGTGGCAAGTTCAAAGGTGGAGTCACACCTTGCCGATGCTCGAGTTTATATGCTGACCCACCCAAAAGATTTTGATGTGGTATGCTCCATTATCTTATTGAAGTTTTCGTAGTTGAAAAACATTTAAAGAAATCTGTGTGAAGAATTGCAAGTGAGTTAGGCTCCTTTGGATTTTGAATAAAAAGAAAGTTTTATGGTCTGTTTGCTTAGAATAGGATCAGGTTCAGACTTAGTCTCATTTTGATCTGGTTTTAATTCAAACCAATTTTGTGTTGGTTTGACACCGAACTAGTTCTTGGAGTTTTTTTTTTTTTTTTTTGGGGGGGGGGGGGGGGGGGGGGGTGGGAGAGAGAAACTGACTTCTACGAAACATAAAAGCAGCTACAACCTACAAATACCATGAATATTTAGTTCATGTACTACCCAAATAACCTCTTATGCTCACCTAAGCATGAGTTGATGGAGTTGTTGTGGATGGTGCTGCTATCCTTCACATATTACCCACATTTTCTGTTATATTTTTTAATTTGGGCAGAGATGGTTTTCAGGGCATGTTTACTAGTCCCCTTGAAATCTGCCACTACTGGTACTTAGTACTTCTTACTGGTGTTTCAGGTAGATCTTGATCCCTATGGTTCACCTTCTGTTTTCTTGGACTCTGCGGTTCAATCGGTTGTCGATGGAGGCATTTTAATGTGTACAGCAACTGATATGGCAGTGTTATGTGGGGGTAATGGGGAGGTTTGCTATTCCAAGTAAGGGTTAATACTTTCCTCACCTTTGATAGAGCAATGATGGTTGTTAGAATCGGTGGATTCACGAATTGATTCATGCTAGTCGATTCGAGTCTCATACAACCTGGTACAATTCACGATTCAATACGATTCAGGATTCATGATTTGAACTTCAAAGTTTTGAGTGGAAAAGAAAAAAGCGTAAAAGAGGTTCTAGATAGACATAACCTTCCACTGCCCGAATTAATTGCCTCTAGCCTTGAGGATCTACCCTAAAAGAAAAGCTGAAACTTTCAACATTTTGAGCAATGTTTAATTGTCACTTGTTCATTTTAAGCATTGTATTGTGTTCTTTTACGTATACTTTGTATACTTACATATCATCATTGATTTTCTAGAAAAAAAAAGTGAAGCTATTTTGATAACCATGAGTGTTATGGCTTTGAAATAGTATTCTTATACAATGCTACTTGTGGAATTAGATACGGTTCCTATCCATTGAGAGGAAAATATTGCCATGAAATGGCTTTGAGGATCCTTCTTGCCTGCATTGAGGTACTCCTATTTTTATGACCAGTCTTTAATATCTTTATCTTTTTATGAAGAAATATTGTGACGTATCTTTACCCTAATCTTGGGTTGACTCAGCTATAATCTCTCTTTTTCTACAATTTAAGATGTCAGAATTCTAAATGCAGAGCCATGCAAATCGGTACAAGAGATACATTGTTCCAGTGCTATCTGTTCAGATGGACTTTTACGTTCGGGTTTTTGTTCGTGTGTACACGTGAGTCATATATTTCTTGATTGTGCTTATTTTAACTGATTGGGTAATGTGGCACAATATCTGGATTGGATTCTCGTTTCTAATCATGTTGTTATCCGACTGATATCTTAAATTACCCATTCCAGCTCTGCAAGTGCAATGAAGAACACTCCTCTTAAGCTCTCTTACGTTTATCAGTGCATTGGTTGTGATTCTTTTCATCTTCAGTCGATTGGAAGGACTGTGTCCAAGGTATGTCTCAATTCCATATTTCTTTCAATGTAGCTTTTGACAACTTCACTTATCTCTAGTGTGCATAGGAATCCAAAACTATGATGTTTCCTAGTTCTTTATGACACTTATTGTTAGTTAAATGAGTTTAGTTTTATTTTATTATTGTATAAGGGCTTTAATGTAATTATTATCTCTCCTATATTGAATATATATATGGGGTGTGACTAATTTTCAACCCTAAGTTTGGCATAATCCTATTGTTAACATAGTATTAGAGCCACCTTAACACCCTAACAGGGGTTTCAGCTACCACACTATCCACCACCATTGGACCACCATTCACCACCACTACAGCTTGCGCATGCCCTTCCCCAGCCCAGCCGCACCCCATCTGACCTGACCCAGACCTATCGCACCTACCCAAGGCGACCCCTGCCCTATGCGACACCACCAGACTACTACCCACCTGTAGCCGCTGCATCATAGACCATCACAGCCCCTCCCAGCCCCTGTGACAGCCTCCAAATCATCCCCTCCCTGCGCCGACAGACTCATATGGTCTCGTAGACCAGTCGCAGCTCCTAATCTTCATTCGGATCTCTCCACTGCATCGTCTATTCGACACGGATCAACTATTTTGATTGGAGTTTCAGCTTTTTCCAGTTTTTTTTGGTTCTTTCATGGCCCTTTGATCAACTAGACTGTTTTTTTGCATCCTCTATGGTGATTGCTTAGTGAGTGCTGCACTACTGTTGATCCATTGCCTAGTCCCTCTAGTTGCTGTCATTGTTGCGGGTATTTTTTTTGTGTTGATTCATGGTGACGGATTTAGACAAATCCAACGTGAATACACAAATTGTACGGAGTGATATTGTGCCTCCTACTGATAGCCCGAAATTCAATGGCCAAAACTACCTAGCATAGTCCGGATCTGTGATTATGTCCTTGAAGGGCAGAGGCAAGATGGGGTATATCAATGGCAAGAGTAAAGCACCGCCAACTGAGGATGCTTCGTATGACAAGTGCGAGATGGAGAACTCCACTGTCATGACGTGGCTTTGCCACTCTATGGTTCCTGAGATTGCTGAAGTTTTTCTGGACATGGCGACTGCCCAAGATATTTGGGAGACCATGGCCAACACTTATTGCCGAAAGGGAAATTCAGCTCAAATTTTTGAGCTTCGCCGTTTGATTGGACGTTCAGAATAAGGAGAGCAGAGTGTTCTTCAGTACTACACAGCTCTTTCCACTAATTGGAAACGTTTGGACCATCTAGTGAATTATAAACCTGTTAGCATTACGGATTCTATGGCTTACCATAAGGTGGTTGTTGAAGAACGAATATTTAAATTCCTTGAAGGTTTCCACCCCGATTTGGATTCTGTTCGCAGCCGTGTTTTGGGAATGGAGCCTTTGCCTTCTCTTCAGGAGGCCTTTGCCTGTGTACATAATGAGGAAAGCCGTCGTTCTACTATGCTTCCGCCTGTCATTACAGAGAGATCTGCTCTCATTTCAGCTCCTCAGGAGGATGGACACCGTACTCATGATATCTCTAGTGACTCCAGTTCATCGGATAAGTCTAAGCCGTCGGTGATTATTGCAATGCCAAGTTTCACACTGGAGAGACATGCTATAAGCTTCATGGTTATCCACCGGGTGGTCGTGGAGGTTGTTTTGGCTCCTTTAGAGTTCGTGGGGTCGGTTTTATGGTCGTCGTTCCCATGCTCATTACACTGCCGCTGTTGATCCTCCAGATCCGGTTCCAGATCCGCCAGCTTCGCCTGGTATGTTTACTGCTTCCGAGTTAGAAGAGGCCTTTCGGGGTTTAATGGCTCGTCGTTCTTCCACGGCTACTTCTACAGGTGCTTCCTCTTCATTTGCCCAGACAGGTAACTTAGTCACTTCTGCCCGAGCATACTTATCTCATTTGTCCTCTCCGTAGATTATTGACTCTGGAGCTTCAGGCTATATGTCTAGCTCTTCCGATTTGTTTTCTGTTTATACTCCTCATTCAGGTCAAGACAAAGTTCGCATTGCCGATGGCACCTTTTCTTCTGTTTCAGGAAAGGGTGTCATTCATGCAACTCCCTCGCTACCTCTGTCATCGGTTCTTCATATTCCCAGTTTTACTTCTAATCTGTTATTTGTTAGTCGTAGAACTCATGATTTGAGCTGTAGTGTAACTTTTTTCCCTTCACTGTGTTTTTCAGGATCTTACCACAAGGAGGGCGATTGGCAGTGGTAGAGTGGAGAATGGCCTTTACCTTCTGGATGGAGGTAGCAAAGGAGCTCATCATACTACTAGTTCTGAGCATAAGTCGGACGACATTTGGTTATTACATAAGAGATTAGGACATCATTCTTTCCATTTACTTAAGCATATGTTCTCTTCTTTAGTTAATAAACCTGTTTCTGAGTTTTATTGTGAATCTTGTGAACTTGGGAAACATCATCCGACATCTTTTGCTCCGACTTTTAATAAAAGTTTAGTTCTTTTTTCTTTAATCCATTCTGATGTATGGGGTCCTCGTATTAATTCTTTAAAAGGTCATCATTGGTTTATGAGTTTTATTGATGATTATTCACGCACTACATGGCTTTATCTTATGAAGGAGAAGAGTGAAGTGTTTTCTATCTTCAAATCTTTCTATCAAATGGTTTTAACTCAGTTTGGGACAGGTATAAAAATTTTACGTTCTGATTAAGGAGGTGAATATATTTATTCGGGTCTAGGTGAATTTTTTACATCCAAGGGTATTTTACATCAAACTTCTTGCACCGATACACCACAACAAAATGGAGTAGCAGAATGCAAGAATCGTCATTTGCTTAATGTTGCTCACTCTTTGATGTTCATAGCTAATGCCCCTATGCCATATTGGGGTGAAGCCGTCTTAACAGCAGCTTATCTCATTAATAGACTTCCTACCCAGGTCCTCAATAAAAAAGCACCCACTGATCTTCTGATTTATCCTTCTTCCAGTTTTTCTAATCCTCCTCGGGTCTTTGGTTGTGTGTGTTTTATCCATAATAGCTCTCCTTCAAGGGGGAAGCTAGATCCTAGAGCCATTAAATGTATTTTTCTTGGGTACTCTCCTACTCAAAAGGGGTACAAGTGTTATAATCCTGATACTAGAAAGTGGTATGTGTTTATGGATGTCACTTTCCATGAATCTATACCTTTTTTCACATCTCCCAGAGTACCTCTTCAGGGGGAGAAGGAAAATGAAGAGATTCTGGGACATCTTTCTTGGCTTACCTGAAATTTCTAGTGAGGAGAAGGTTAATGAGGAACCCATATTGTTAGGAGTGGAAGAAGAGGAAGAGGAACCAATAACTCCCAGACAGAATGAGGTTAATAAAGGTGCAGTAGAGCATGTTACTCTGAAGGAAAAAAATTTGTTAGTGTATTCCAAAGGCACATGGAGTAAGAACAAGGGTAAGGGGGTAGAGGCCAGTACTCCTATTCCTCCACTGCCATCTTCTCCAACTGGTGACGTCTCTGATATTTCCCCAGGTAACACTGATAACTCATTTTCTCTAGAGTCTGGTGATCTCGATATTCCTATTACTGTTAGAAAGGATGTTAGATCTTGTACTCAACACCCTATATCTAACTTTGTGTCTTATTCCCACTTGTCTCCTACTTATTGTTCCTTCCTTTCGAATATTGCTTCCGTTTCTGTTCCTAATCATGTCCAGGATGCTCTCGGAGATCCCAAGTGGAAACATGCCATGGATGAAGAGATGAAAGCTCTTCATAAAAGTGGCACGTGGGAGTTGACTAAGTTACCTATGGGGTGCAAGTGGGTGTAGCAGTGAAGAGAACAGTGGGGTGCAAGTGGGTGTATGCAGTGAAGCATAGAGCAGATGGTTCCATTGAAAGGTTTAAAACTCGTCTTGTTGCTAAGGGTTTCACTCAGACATATGGAGTGGATTATCAGAAGACCTTTGCTCCAGTTGCGAAGATGAACTCTATCAAAGTCCTTTTACTCTTGCAGCCAACTAACTGTGATTGACCTCTTCATCAATTAGATGTGAAGAATACATTCTTACATGGTAATTTGGAGGAAGAAGTGTGCATGGATATTCCCCTTGGATGTGCAAACTCAGAAACAGAAGGTAAAGCATGTAGGCTCAAGAAGTCGTTCTATGGCCTAAAGCAGTCACCAAGAGCCTGGTTTGAGAAGTTTACACAGGCTATGTGTCGATAAGGGTTCAAACAAAGTCAAGCCGATCATACGTTATTTATCGAACACTCTTTGCATGGTAATACTACTGCACTGATTGTGTATGTGGATGACATTGTCCTTACAGGTGATGACGTGGAGGAAATGCAGCGATTAAAAGAGTACATGGCAAAAGAGTTTGAAATAAAAGATCTGGGAGAGCTAAAGTATTTTCGGGGAATTGAAGTGGCCAGGTCTCAGCATGGAATATTCATCTCTCAGAGAAAGTATGTTCTAGATCTCTTGAGTGAAACTGGGATGCTTGGAAGTAGAGCATGTGATACCTGTTGAACCAAATAAGAAATTGAGTGATGACAAAAGTGGGAAGATGGTAGACAGGGGGAGATATCAGCGACTGGTAGGAAAACTTATCTATCTCATACCCATCTTGATATTTCATTTGTTGTAGGTGTGGTTAGTCAGTTTATGCACGCACCTTATGAGAGACACTTAGATGTGGTTAACAGGATATTGAGATATCTTAAGTCAGCTCCTGGCAAGGGTTTATTTTTTGGTAGGCATGACCATTTCAGAATAGAAGCATACACTTTCAGAATAGAAGCATACACTGATGCGGATTGGGCCGGTTCTGTGACAGACAGAACGTCTACTTCAGGGTATTGTACTTTCGTGGGAGGTAACCTCGTTACGTGGAGAAGCAAGAAGCAAAGTGTTGTGGCTCGGTCTAGTGCAGAGGCCGAATTTAGAGCAATGGCTATGTGAACTCCTGTGGTTAAAATTGCTATTGAAAGACTTGAAGGTGGAAACTAGTGATTCAATGAAGTTGTACAGTGATAGTAAGTCAGCTATTAGTATTGCACACAATCCTGTCCAGCGTGACAGAACGAAACATATTGAGATCGACATGCACTTCATTAAAGAGAATCTTGATAATGGAACAATTTGCACTCCTTTTGTGAAGAGTAGTAATCAACTTGCTGATGTTCTTACTAAAGGAGTTGGAGTTGCACCGTTTCATGATATGCTTGGCAAGCTGGGATTGAGTGATATCTTCTCACCAGCTTGAGGGGGAATGTTAGTTAAATGAGTTTAGTTTTATTTTATTATTGTACAAGGGCTTTAATGTAATTATTATTTCTCTCCTTTACTGAATATATATATGGGGTGTGACTAATTGTCAACCCTAAGTTTGGCATAATCCTATTGTTAAACACTTATCACTCGGCAAATTGTCACGTGTAAAAACAGTCACTTTTTAAGTTATTGTTGGCCCCGAAAAAGCTATCCCGAACGGGTCTTAAACCCTTAACCTTATTGAAAACGAATTCTTCTGATTTTTAATTTTTAAAGTGTGACTATCTTGATTTTTTGATGTATTCTCAAGAATAACAGCGTAAGATATCTACCTGGCTTTGGTCCCGTAGTCGGTCAAGAGTGCAGCGATTGTGGGAAGAAATTCAACATGGGTGGGCCCATATGGTCTGCTCCAATCCATGATCAAGAGTGGGTGACTTCCATTCTAGCTGATGTAAAATCATTGGAGGAGTGTTATCCTGCTTTTGATCGAATCTATGCTGTATTAACAACAATTTCAGAGGTGAGTTATTGGGTCTGAGATTCTGAGCTGATTCATATCTGTACTGTTTGAAAATTATGTACCTATGAGCTGTTCACTGTCCATGTGATTGTGAGGCAAAAATTAAGTATGACTACCCTTGGGTAGAGGTGTAGATAATTCTTCAAGAAAACTCCATATTGTTTCTGGGGACACAAATATCCTAACCCTCTTTTTCCTTTTTCTATATCTTCTCTCTCTATCTATCTGTGTATATACATATAGAGGAGAAGAATCAAGTGATTGGCAGTACATATGACAATTAACGCTTGTGAGTGTATGACTTGCAGGAATTGCCAGATGTTCCTCTGTTTCTCAGTTTGCACAATCTCTGCGCAACACTAAAATGCACTTCCCCGTCTGCTGTAATATTCCGCTCTGCAGTGATCAATGCCGGATATCGTATATCGGGAACTCATGTGAATCCACTTGGTCTGAAATCAGATGCTCCCATGGATGTCATTTGGGACATTATGCGTTGCTGGGTAAGTAACGCCTCATGCTTTTGGTGCATTTGGAACTTGTCTGTGGTGTGTTCTTTCCTAGATCTAAGAATCCATTTTTAGCTTTAAAAAGGAATCAGATTTTCTAAAAGGCTGTAAGAAAGGTAATTCAAAGGGTCACAACTTTTTAAACAATCACATACAAGTCCCAAACGGACTATAAATCCTCAAAATTTTGATGAGAATTGAAGATATGTCCTTAAATATCTTCTTGCTCATGGTTCTTACTTTGTGATTTGTTTCTTTTTGTATGGGATTTTTAAAGCAAAATTTTCAAGTGACCATACCATCTTGTGGGCTTGTCACCCCGATTCCAGGAAAAAGAACTGGCTGGATAGTGTGGATACAAAGTTAATTTTGTCTTCATCGGTGAATAGTGATTTTCTCCCTCTGGAAGTGATGTAAAACTTAAAGTTTACGTGGTGTTTGTGTAGTGGTTATGATGTAACTTGCGGTTTATGATTTTCTTGTGTAGGTCAAAATCCATCCTGTGAAAGCTCAACCACCAGATCAGGCAGGAAGTGTTATACTCGCCAAAGAACCAGTTCTTCAAGTACGTGTACCTCCCTAAACTTCTGTTTAATTCTCCCCGAGGAGCCAGCAGTTCTGTTGTATTCCCCTTGTTTTGCTGATTTTTATGTGTCGTTTTTAATACTCTTTGAAATGAAAAAATCTGCGGAAAGAAACACCATTCTTCCCTCTTTGGTGGGTGTGAATAAAATGTTAGAACTTCCACCGCCTAGTCTATTGGACACAACTGAAACTTAAAGCCCTGCTTTGGAAATAATGCTTAGAACATGATCAAGTTCAGACCCAGTCTTGCTTTTATCTAGTTTATATGAAAACAGGTATTGCATTGGTTGGTTAAACAAAAAAAAAAAAAATTAAATAAAAAGAAAGAAAGAAAGAACAAAGTAAAAACCGCTCTTGGGGTATGTAAAACCACAAACACCAAATTTTAAGAGGCTGTTATTTTCTAAACAATAGAACCGGTTCTTGTATTACCCAAGCAGCCTCTAAATTTCGATGAAAACTAGCTGGAAGTTTTCAGGTTCTTGGCTTCCTTATGGCACACTGAATATTTGGTCTATGGCTAAAAGTTTCACTTCTGTGCAGGCTAATTTTGCTCGGGCCATTGCATCCCTTAGCAAAGCGCAAGCCAAGAAGGTCGCGAGATTCCTTCCCAATCCTGAAAAGCATTGGGGTCCGAAGCTCAGGGCAGGCCGCCAGGTCACCAGCAAACACGTTTCTCTATTAGGTCCAAAGGCAATGAACGGAGTAAAAGACCTCGAAGAAGGTGATGAGAAGCAAGCCAAGCGAACAAGGACGGAAGATCCTGCTACTGTTTCATGAGAATTGGCGAGTCTTCTCAGAAATGTTCATGTGCCTGTCGTTAAGCTGACGTAACGCTTGTTTTGCTCTCGTAATCTCTGCCATTCCATCTTGTATCTTAATGATTATTATTCAAATGGTATTAGAAAAATGATGATTAAGATGGTTTTTTTTTTATTATTGAAAGGATTAAGATGATTTTTTCAGTCAATGTTTGGGTTATGAAAGGGCAAATAAGATTTTGCTTGTTTTTGAGTTAATTATTTCTTGGACTTGCTGTTGTAACAATTTAATCTCTCCTTTTGGTTGAGTAGCCCTGTTAAATTAAGGTGCCTTGCTGAATTTAGATTTATTTTTGTGTCACCAAATATTGAGTTTGATCTTCAGTAAAATATATATTGTTGATACATACAGTGCAATTCATTTTTATTTTTTTATTTTTGTGAAAATCTAAGTGATTTTTTTTTTTCTTCCTGAATGTGAGAAAGAATCCTCTCTATAGAATATCTGAATGTTGTCCAATGTTTTTTTTTTTTTTCCAGAAAACTGGTTAATTAATCCAAAAAAGAGAACAGAATTACAAGGGGCATACCCCAAGGATAAACAATAAGTGCAGAGAAAAGGCGGCGAAACACCAACCAACAAAAAATAAGGGAATGACAGATTATCTACATGGCAGCACAAGATAAAGATCATTCCCTTGAGATCCTAAACAGCACAATTGCTCCAACAGGGACTCAAAAGAAAAAATGGGCAAAATCAAAAGTACCCAACACATGGTACATGGCACAACCTACATTAAAACAAGAGGAGATAAGACCAAAATAGCATCAATCCCACATGGACAAGTAGTCATGGACTTTAGGGTCCTTAAACCATTTTATCTGAATTTGGTCCCGGATGCTACAGGTAATATCCTTGATGATCTTGTCCAATGTTGTCCAATTGTAAAAGTAATTACATTATGCGTCTATTGTTTTTCATGAATTTGATTTTGAATCTTTGGATATTTTAATTAATTGGATGTGCATTAACTAATGTATTGTTATAACTATAACTTCATCTGCTGAGAAACAGAGGAAAGGCAAAATCTTTGACCTGAGCAACAACCCGGTGTTGCACTTAAAAAACACATTTTTAAAGTCAAAATTAGCATAGGTCGATTGTAATTTTTTAATTAGACTTATAGGTCGATCACATAAATTATGGGTCAAGTAATTGATTCAAAGTTAGTTAGAATGGATGACTTTTGAACCATTTAGCTAAAATTTAGGCTGACATACATATTTGCTCGGGGTGCTTCCAATTTGATAGTTCGGTCTGGTAGACCAACCCGATGGAGGAAAGCTTTACAGTCAGACTTTTTAATGATTTTGGCTACATTAGCTGGCCTTTTGGTAATTTAGGCCATGCTTATGTTTGGTCCACTGGTATTGAAAGGCAGCTCAATGGCTTTTGGCCATTTAGTCCGATCTATTTATAAAATTGGCCATCTTGACAATTTTATAAATATGGCCACATATTTAGTTGCCATGAAATGGAGCAATCATGAGTTCACCCAGATTGGCTACGTGGCCATTGAAGATCAATTTGACCTAGCCCATTTCAACTCGGACACCTCATTTTAGATCATACATGAGAGATATGAGCTGTGCCTCTATTTTAGTCGGGCAGATGTCAATAAGAAAGATTGTTTGCACCACTTCAGTATCTCAGTTCGGGTTGCACATTTTGGCAACGGCCTCACTATTTGCCCATTCAAGTATAACGGTGGGTCTAGTTATGGTAAGTATATCAGTCGCTACAAACTTTCAAACATATAATATTGCCATATTATGGACATAATATTTTAAGATATGGTATAATATTATCTTATTTTGGGATGGTATTATCTTTTTTTTTTTTTTTTTTTTGCGAAAAAAATGGTATTATCTTATTTTGGCAAGATAATATTAAAACTATTATCATTGATAGGCAATATAATATCAGCACATTATTCGAGATATTCACTTTGGGAAATATATATCTTTTACTTGGGGGAAAAGTATGTCGAATGAAGCCATGATTCGGACTAGATTCATGATCAAGATTGAGAGATAAATCTGATATTTTCAATCAAGATATTTTATTAATGTAGCAACCTGTATTTTCGAGTCTCCAATAAATAAATTAAATATCATTTTTAATTTTACTACTGGATATTTCTTCTAGCAATGTAATTATTTTAATAAATAATAATACTCGTGTTATTAATTGTTAACTCAGTGCCATCTTATTTTACTACTATGTACTTTTATTAATTGTGATGTAATTTCCATGAATAATTGTATTGGTATCATTAATTGTTAATGTAAGACTTTAATTTTGTGACCCTTAATAATTTTAATTGTATTAATATATGTTCAAGACTATGCCCTAAGTTACCCTATGATTTGGGATAGGAACCATTAATTAATATTAATCACGTTGTTACATTTTTGATTCCTAAAAATTATTTGGGGTATTTTCCTAAACTACCCGAACCAACGTAACTGACCTAACTGATTTAACTGGACTAACTATAATATTGATACAAATTGATTTGCCAAATCTTATCTCACAACTGTTAATATTCTAGCAATCATCACTTTATATAATTGAGCTTACAACTTGCAAAGCCCAAACCATTTGCCTATATAACATTTACAAAAAACATTACACCCACATACACATTTGATTTTCACAAAGCATAAGCATACTCTCACAATAGCTCTCAATCTCTCAAGCTTCTCATTGATTTCATCATCTCCATTGCTCTCTCTCTCTCTCTCTCTCTCTCTCTCTCTCTCTCTCTCTCTTGGAAATACACACACACACACATATATATACCAAGCCTCCATTGATGCACAAGTTTTCATTACTACCTCTTAATCACAATCACACACATCTAATCACATATACATTTTGGAAGTTGAATGAAAAGAAAGAAAAATAGAATTAGAAGCATCACAGTGAGCTCCCGAAGCTTCAAAGAGGCCGTAACTTATATTCTAGACTTACGTCTTTTCTTCGGCAAGTCGCGCTGCCTAATCTAGCAATCGGGGAGTCTTTTTAAATCACTCATAATGTAGTATTTTTCATTACGCACAAGTCGGGGGTATCAAATACAGAGATATACAAATATGTACATATATATATATAGTTATGGAAGCTTAAAAATGGTGGTCTCACAAACTTTAACAAAAATGATTTTTGTAAATTGGGAATGAAAGATTATAACCCCAGTAAGCTCTATTTTAAATCTTAGACCTTAATTTGTAACAGTTGCGACGTACGGTTAAAACGAAGTTTTGATAACTCTCGGATTTTTCTCTATAAGTTGAGCTACATTATAAATTGACAAACGAGACTTATACATATATTTATACTCTACGTGAAGAGAATGGTATGTTATACTTGCTGTATCGTTTACGTATGTAAAACTCGTATTTTACTCTGCAATTGTACAATCCTGAGGTTGAACACGACCAGGACCTGTCATGCTATTTGACCAGGATCGGTCACGACCATGACCGGTCACAAAACATGACCAGGACCGATCACGACCATAATCGGTCCCGCTATAAGACCATGACTGGTCATGCTCCTCTGTGACAGAATGATTTGTTTCATTGAATAGTGCATTCACTGCATGTTAATTCCATTCCATCATGTTAAATCATTTCCCCCTTCCATTTATTATTTTACTTAAGTCATTAATGTAATTAACAAAATACCCCCCTTTGGATTCAATAACAATACTTTTAAAAAATAATTCCTTAAAGATAAAAAGTCAACTTTTCCTCCAAAGGTAAAATTTTTGATTTTTGCAGAGTGTATGATATTGGGGCATTATTTATACTAGGTACCCTTCTTTTTAAAAATTCTTAAAAATCATATTTGATATATGGGGATCTAAATGAACTACTGGCATGACTTTTAAACTCTTGAATCGAAAATCTTATTTTTAACTATACTTAGCCATTTTGGCTATTCTGGGCTAACGATTGACTTGTCTGGACTTACCCGGAACCCTCTTCGGATTATTATATACTTCTTCCTCTATGGATTGGTCTACTTAAGATCATCGAAGTTTTCAAAAGAGTTTCAAAAGAAGATTGTAGTTTCATTTTATAGATCCGCTCTAACGCCCATGTTCAGGATGCAGGACTTTACATGTTCTATTTTATATTGTGAACTATTGTACATTCTGTTTTAAAGACTTGTACGTCATTGCTACTGTTTTATACGAAAAAAGGAAAACAGAAATGGAATTTGGATAAGTTGATTTTGTTATTGATAATAACCATATGTATAAGTTGCTATGATACCATTTGTAGTAATCAAAGGTATAAAAAGCTCTAATATCCTATAAAAGAAATGTACAAGGAAAAGTATCAATCACTCTAATGCCACTATAAAGAAAAAAGATTAAAGTCATATCGCTCTGATACCTTTATAAAGAAAATGTAAAATGAGATAATAAGTCGTACGATCGCTCTGATATTTTTATAAATGCAAAAAGAAAGGAAGAGAATAAGTCATACACTTGCATAGTCGAGATGGCATGTTAGAAAAGGATCGTTTGGTTTTAGAATATATGTTTTGTATAAGCAAAGGGATAGAGAATGGTGGTAATGGTTTTTAAGAGAATATCTTAATTGTTGATCGGACCTTGGGAGGCACTCTACTATCTTGGTCAACATGGTTGACCATTTGGCCCTTGGGAGGCACGCTAGTATATCAAAATCATTTGGCACTTGGGAGGCACGCTATTATGAACTAATGATATTGTACGAGTAGATGGAGGTGTTGGTGACCTCAAATATCTAGATATGGTATTATCGATAATACCAATCATTCAGCCCTTGGGAGGCACGCTATTCTGAAACCATATGTCAGTTGTGAGATTGTTATTAAGGTAAAAGAGTCGATGAGATGAGAATGTTGCATTGTTTATACACAGCTGCATAATTTTTTTACGTGGAGAATTGTATTGCATATTTTTATTGTATAACTTTTGAAAGAAATAAAGAAGAATACGTGATCTTGTCAGAATCAAGATGTAAAAAGTATTCTTTACTTTTCTAAAGATTTGTAGTGTGAAAGTAAAGGTCGAACCCACAGAGATTGATTACTACAGCTTTTAATTTTAAAACCTAAGTCTAATTAATTAGGAAAAACGGATTTGATTTGGAATTTAATTAAACTACTAACAATAAAAATAAATCTAAACTATGAAATCAATTAAAAGTGTTTTTAATGAATGTTTAAGGAAACCTAGGATTGCAAATCCACCACTAGTTTCATAATAGGAATATTTATGAATTACTTTAGCTTATTACGTTGGATGAATATGGGGAATTGTAGCTACAAGCCCAATTCCTCCTACAAGAAGATAATCATGGTTCAAGCACCAACATAATCCATCTGCGGATAGCACGAACCATCTCACACTAAACTAGGGTTGTGATCTAATCCGTCTAACCTAGGCATGGACTATTCGGATACTTGATAGCACGAATCAATAAAGCACCATCACATGTAAACAATCTAAACAAGCACAGCAAGAATAGATCGTTGAGCACATCACAGTCAAAATAGATCTAAGACAAGAATAAATTCTGAAAGCAATGATTTAATCACTAGAAGTACGATTTATTAATAAAAATCCTCTCAACATGTGACTGTCATCCATACATAATAAAACTAAAATAAATACATAAAATACTCCCTATTACTCATCTAGGGCTTCATTGAAACCCTAGATCAATGATCTAGCCGTCCATAGAAGTAGTAGATAGCAAGAGGTTGATGGAGGAGGCCATGGAAACCCTTGGTCTTCTTCTTCTTCTCCTTGCTTCCCTCTCTTCAATGGCTGGAAGTATGGTTGTAGAATGTGTCTATAATAATTGCCAACCAACCTAATTGAAGTAAAATAGAGTTTATATAGATGTACAACATGTTTTGGAAGCCTTTACAACTCGAAACGGACTGAAACGCATGTAATTTACAGTCTGGACGTCGTTTAGCAGTCTCGTTTGCACAGGAGTCTTCAGTATACTGAAATACGCAACTTTGGTTTTTGGGCATATCGCGCGAGCGCGACATTTGGCTTTCGCGCGCGCGGGTCGCGCGAGCGATTATGGGGATCTCGCGCGAGCGGATCGCGCGCGCGTTTTCTGGATCTTCGCGGGCGCGGGTCGCGCGCGCGACTTGGTTTTTTCAGCTTCTTTCTTTCTGACTTTTTACCCTGTTTAGCCTGGTTTAGTTGATTTCTTCCAAAACCTGTCAGAAACTAGAAAACAGAGTAAAAATATACAAAAACAGAATAAAAAGGTACTAACAAATGCTCGTTAAGGCGTATAAATAGGATTAGTTCTCTCCCGATCAATACGTTTCCTAGGAATATTCACATGTTGATCTATATCTTATCTATTATTTGACGACGTCTTGGAATAAGTGATTAACAGTACTTTAAGGTACTGAACATCGATGACAGTCAAATATGTTTTTATATACATTGTGTATGTTGTTTATTATATTCACTTAGCTTGTATTCAAATTGATGATGTTTATGTCCTGGACACCCAACCTGTCCAGGGTTCTCAGGAAATGAGGATATAGAGGACTATGGCTATGCTAGCTAGGGACAAGAGCTTTTGGAAGAAAACCTCTTTTATATTTCTTATGCTTAAGGCTGTAAGCTAAAAACAATATGTTTTGTTTAGAATAATATTGTAAAGGTAATATATGCCTAAGATAGATATTGATGTAATAGTTTAGTTAAGTTTGAGAATGGAGTAATAAGTTTTAATTATTCCCGTTTGCCATTTACTTTGCTTTAGCATTATTGTTTAGTTGTATTATGGACAATTGAGATCCTTTCACCTGTCGTGACCTATGGGTCCAAAAGAGAAATGAAATTTTTTCCCTATTTTGCTAGGTCGAGGCGTGACAGGATTTTTTGTATCATAGCCTAGGTTTCTAGCCAAATATAGGCATAACTAATTGTCTAGAATATTAGAACCCAATGTCTAAGTATCGGTCATAATGTAATTAGCCTGGATAAACTAGTACAAACATCTTGTCGAATAGACGTAAGGTATAATGCTCACCAGGTATCCCCCAAGCAGACCAATTTGAGGTAGAGATAGTGATAAGACAACAACAAGCTGTTTCAAATGGTCAGTAGGATTCGACGGAGAACTAGGCATCTAGAGATATGTTTTGTCATGGGGATCACAGTTGATAAATTGTAAGTTTAGAAATTGACAAACTTCCTGAGTAAGATCTCGAAAACAGTCAGTGATAGCTTAAGATCTAGAGAAACTAAGAATAAGACCACCTCATTATGTTATGCCACATATTAGAATACATGATCTCATAGCCAAGTTCTAAGAATAGACAAGTATAAGTATGACATAAGTAAATAAACAACCCTATATGTATTATCCCCCTTTATATTAAATGATTGTGTTATTTGATAGAATTCTTATATTTAAAATGTCCCAATTAACCAATTTGACGCCAACTCGTGCTAGGATTACAACAACACTATCTACATCTGTAATGTTCAAATTAGACCAACCAACCAGAGATCAGTCAAGAAGACTATCCGATGTGTTACCCTCAGAAGTCGACCCAACTGGTATGGCTGGAACAATCATTCGAAAGTTATGGGATGTCAGTAACAGAGCCACCGTGAGTTACTTAGGAGATATAATGTACGAAGATTTCCTCAGTACTGAATCACTAGGACTACAAGTCACTCTTGATCTGCTTTAATTATCAGATGCTCGGACATCATTCCAAGGACTGCATAGCACCCAGGAGGACAAAAAGATAAGATGCATAATGCTATCACTGTGGCAATATGGGCTACGTCTGCAAGTATTGTTGGGAAATAAGAAACATTAATCAAGTTCTGCCAGTTGACTCAGAAGGAGAAGGGAAGGATCATCGTTGCGAACGCCAGGAGGATAAGGTCGTAACAAACTATGATTTGTACATATGAATGGATGAAGAGCCACAGACTTGGAAGAAGCTCCACCCTATGAATCAGATATAGGTGTCATGCCCCGCAGCAGTAGAAATTAGCAGGAAATAAAATTTTCCTTTCTAGGTTCGTAAGCCATGACTAGTTACATTAACTGATTGTCCACAAACATACTAGATAAATAAGAGAGTAACTTAAGCAGAAGCATAAACGGAATATACATCAAAAGATTACTAGCTATTACATCAGAGTTGTAGTTTCAAAAGATAAAAGAACAAAAGAGATGAAGGCATTGGATGCCGTTTACATCTTTATATGTAAAGACAAAAGGAAGTGTAAGATCGTTGAAGTAGGGTGTGTGACGCCAATTTACAACATAGTACGAATTGACAAAACTCTATAAAGAACAACTAAGTCTTCTTTCTTGAAGCCGCGCAATTAACTAGCATAGCCGTGACCTTCAGCATTTTAGGCCTCCCCTTCGAAGGCTTCCTCTTCATAGGCTCCTTCCTGATAGTCCTCTTCCGAAAAATCATATCATGCATAGTTCTAGACATGGGAATGTCCAGAGCGTAGTATGCCGTTAGCTTTAATAAAAGCTAAGTGAGCATCCTAACTGAGCATTCCTAATATAAAATATGTATCCAAAAGTACACAGCGACTAGTTACAACGATTGAATGAATTATAATTAGACCATGCGTGAAACTATGCATCATCGATATATTTGACTTCACTCGACTTAACATCCGACTTACTTAACTTTGTTACAGTACCAGTGTAACGCCATAGTAGTAATCTCGCTTTCTAAGCAAACCATGTACTCTAGGTCCAAGGGACCTTGCCTTATGAATATCGTCGCTGATTTGCAAAATGGTTACTTTACTATTGTTAGTCGTCGCGACTGCCGTAGTAATCTCGCCTTATAGGCTAACTATATTTATTCATTTCTCGATGTATTATTATCAACATAGTTACTTTGCTATCGTGTTTGCCTCTCCGTGGCCATAGTAGTAATCATCGCTGACATGCAATCCGGTAATTCCATTTGACAGTACCGACTCACTACATATCAACTTTCAGACCTCCACAGTCGACTACACATATTTCCAAATACATATGGACATGGTCTCTGCGACCGTTCGACTCTATTCCCGTACACGTCGACTTGACATTACGATACTGACCCTACATGAGGTGTATCATATATTATGCACAAGATACAAGTTAATTAAACATGTACTATTTATTCTTAAAATATAGTACAGACCTTAAGCTCGTAGTACCACACGTTAGATTAACCGAACTGATAATAATAACGAGCAAAAATAAAATAATAATAATGGAGATAATATCTTCAGGGTATACCATATTAATATGAGGTTAACCGGAAAGTGATAACAATAATATTATTAATATTAATAATAATATTAATAATAGTAGCGGAATAATATGTTCGGGGTAGAACATATTAGAGCTTTGAAGTTTAATCAATAATAATAATAATAACAATAATAATGGACAGAATATAAAATGGAACTAGGTTCGAGGTACAACTTGTTAAATCGCGAGTTTTAATGGATAAGTAATAAGATAATATTAATAATAAATAACAACAACAATCATAATAAAGATAATAGAAATCCTAATACGGATCTAAGTTAGGGACACCACATGTTAAGCACAAAGCTTTCCATGAATCATAATAAACAAAGGATAATATAGATATTAATCTAACTATACCAAGTGAGTTAAGAACTCACCGTAGGTTCGGGGTCGCGGTGTGGTTTGGGATTTCTTCCTTTCCTTTCCTTTCTTTTCTTTTCTTTCCTTTTCTTCTCACTCTCTCGGCTTAACTCTCTCTCTCTCTCTCTATATATATATATATATATATTTTTTTCTTTTTGTTTCCTAAAATTAATGAGAGGGAGGGGTGGGTTTTAATAGGGGAATGGAGAGGGTCCATCAATATGTATATATATTATACATACACACACACATACATACACACACACACACACAATACTCAAGCACACAATACCTCACATGCACACCTATACACAACTCACTCAAGTACACAATATCTCACATTGACACCTACACATAACTCACTAAAGCACACAATACCTCACATGGACACCTACACATAACTCACTCAAGTACACAACACCTCACATGGACACCTGCACACAACTCACTCAAGCACTTAACACCTCACATGGACACCTCACCACCACTTGATAGGGGTTGTTTGGGGGTTGTCTTAGGGTATAAGCATGGTTGCGTAACACAGGTATAATTACGGATTTCGAAATAATATTAATTAGAGTGGAAATCTTATAATAACTGTCCGAAACTAGAAATTAAATTTAATGAAATAAAATAAAAATTATAGGTATTACAATATCTACCTCCTATAAAAGATTTCGTCCATGAAATCTAAGCTAGCTAGTCAGTAAACAAAGCAGGAAACTTCTTGCACATTTTTGATTCCAACTCCCAAGAAGCTTCGTGTTCGTTATGGTATCTCCACTAAACTTTCACCAGAGGAATTTCCTTAGTCCTCAGGTTCTTGACTCCTTGATCCAAAATTTGGACTGGTCCTTCAGTATAAGTCACGTTGTTACTCACCTCAATGTTCGTGAAGTCAATTTTATGTGATGGATCATGTACAACCTTCCTAAGCATGCTGATATGAAATACATTATGTACTCCTGACATCTTAGGTGGTAATGCCAGTCGGTAGGCTACTTTTCCCATGCACTCTAAAATTTTAAACTGTCTAATGTAGTGTAGTGACAACTTTCCTCATTTTTGTCTGAATCTGACAACACCTTGTACCAAAGACACTTTGAGAAGTACATGATCTCCAACACTGAACTCCAATTCCTTGCAGTGCTTGTTTGCGGAGCTTTTCTGTCTGTTCTATGCTGCTTTCATCTTTTGTTTTACGAACCATTCATTCATCTCTCAAACTATTTTGGTTCAAGAAATTTATTATCTCCAACTTTCACCCAGCACAACGGTGATTGGCACGGTCTTCCATATAGTGCCTCGAATGGTGCCATCCCGATGCTCAAATAATAACTATTGTTGTACGCGAACTCTACCAATGGTAGGTGTGTCTCCTAAGAACTCTCAAAGTCTATGGCATAAACTCGGAGCATGTCTTCCATTACTTGGTTGATTAGTTCTGTTTGTCCATTGATTTAGGGATGAAATGCTGAACTTAACTTCGATGAAGTCCCCATTGTTGCTTGTAAGCTTTCCCAAAATTCTGATGTAAAATGCGAGTCGCGATCTGATACGATTGATATAGGCACTCTGTGTAGTCGTACGACTTGCTGTAAGTACATTCTACTCATCTTCTCAACATGTTATGTTGTAGGCGATAAAATGAGGTGATTTGGTGAGTCGGTCCACGATCACCCAAATAACGTCATGATTGTGTTGCGATCTTGGCATTCCCACAACGAAATCCATAGTAATGTGTTCATATTTCCACCCAGGAACTAGTAGTGATTGTAATAACCCTACTGGCCTCTGGTGTTCTACTTTGACTTGCTTGCAAGTTAAATTTCTGGATACGTGATCTGCTACCTCTTTTTTCATTCCTTCCTACAAGAAGTTTCTTTTCAAGTCTTTATACATTTTTGTTCCTTCAGGGTGGACCGTCATTCTTGACTTGTGCACTTCATTCAGTATGTCCTTCCTTAAGTTGTCCTTGTTAGGCACACAAAGTCTATTGCAACATCTAAATCCTCCGTCTGCCCTAATGTTCCATTATGCTGGCTCCTGTGCTGATGCTCTCTCAAACCATTGACGAAGTTCTCTGTTCTTTCCTTGAGATTTAAAGATGCGATTTATGAGCGTCAGTTGTATTACTAGACATTCCAAAAGTTTTCCTTCATTAGATTCGACAGTTTGAAAGTCTGTAGACACCCCGATTTGGATCAACTGTCGAATTTAGGGGATTGTTACCTCCAAAACCGATGATGATAGTGTCAGGCAAATTTTGGGTTTCCAAAGTGATTCAAGCTCTCCCAAAGGCTCTTCAATTTCAATTTCAAAAAGAAAATTAAATAAAAAGAAAGGAAAAGGAAGGAAAAAAAGGAGAACATGGGAAAGGAAAGAAAACGGCACGCGACAAAGCCTGCAGCAGTCACGTGGTGGTGCAGCGGAATTCATTGGGTGCCGTAGCGGTTTTCACTAATAGCCGCATCGGCAATCACTGAGCACCGCGAACAACTCGCCAAATGTTGCGAAAAATAGAAGGAGTTTTGAAAGCAAAAAAAAAAAAGAAAACGAATAAGAAAAAGGAAAAGAAATAAAAAACAAAACAAAATGTAGGACACCAAAAGACGGCAGTCCGCGAGTAGTTGGCGGCACTCACTGAGTATCGCTCCGGCACTCAATGAGTGCCATGGCAGCACTTGATGAGTGCCGTTCTGGCAATTACTGAATGTCGCGGACAACTCCACCAAGTGCTGCCCTTGTTAATAGCCTGTTTTAGATAGTACGCATTGTACCATCAAAAGTGCTTTTAGGATTAGGGTTTTACCCTCCGAATTTTACAAAAAATGACCTTTGAAATTTGTCTATATAAAGAGGTGAATATCCCATTACATAGGGGGGATCTAGAACAAAAAAAATTCTGAGCATTCTTGAACTACTTTGAGATAATTAGGAAGTTATTGAGAAAATCTTAAGGAGAATTGACAAACTAGGGGACAAGAAGAGCTTGAATATTTTTTTTGAAGATCTTCAAATCATAACAAAGTTAAGGATAATTGGAGGTTGACACAGAAATTATTTGTGCGCTTTTTGTGTAATACCCAACTATAGGTAGACATGGAAGTAGTATTCTGGTAAGACCTGGTCGATCCCACAGAGAAGGTTTTAAGTTATTTGCTTAGATTAAACTCAAAAATAAAAATAAAAATTCAATGTTTAAATAAAGTGTAGAACACAAAGTTCCACAATTAACAACTACTAAAGTAAAGCAATTAAACTAGTAATTAACTAAAGCGATAATTAAAACGGTTTTTACTTTATAAGGGAAGCATTGGGATCACACGAATCCATAGAGACCTAACCATCTACCATGCAGTGTCATCAATGCTCTATGGAGTACATCCATCTATAGTATTATGTATTTTTCTAAAGATAAAATTCAATAGTCCTTTCATGACCGGGACTATATCATCACAATTGATATAAAATACATGAAGGATGTTTAAAGCAATAGTTAAGACTCGCACTGTGAATGGTGTAAGCACTCAAAGTGGTTTGCAAAAGTTATTGGAGAAAAATGCCTTAAGGCTTAAGGTTAAGAAACTGTTTTGACAAACTGAGCATATGGGGACAGTTTGATAACAAATATTTAAAATAGAAAGTCTAGGAATACTGCAAGGATCATCTTATTAATCTGAGTGTTCGATCGATCGACGCACTCTCGATCGATCGAGCATCATCATCTCTCAATCGATCGAAATGTCTTCGATCGTTTGACTATGTCTCTGGTTTGATCGATCGAATTAACTTCGATCGATTGAGATAAGGTTTTATTCTAGTGCATGGAAGAGGCTGGAGATTACTGTTTCATCGTGATCTCCCAACTCTGGGACTACTTAGACATGGTCTGGAGTATCACAGATTGGTTTTTAACGTAAAAAATCATTAAGGGTCCGTGTGGTTGTGTTTTAATCATAAAACTTCTAAAACTATTGAATTTACCACTATTGGCATAAAAACCTAAGTTAGAAATAGATTATGACTACGAAAACTATAAGCAGAATATAACTAAGACAATATTAAAGAACCTGAACAATAGAAAAACTTGGATTTTACTTCAAACTTTAACAATTAAAGTAATATCAAAGCATGTACCTACAAAATCAAACAAACTCTCTTCCTCTCTCTATCAAAAACTGTCAAAACAAAAGTGGGCATCCTTAGGACGTGTTTATAACTTGTATATATAGAGAACTCCTAGGCTAGGGTTACAAAAAATACATCTCTGCTGCGTGCGCGTAATTCTGATAAAAGGCATGTTCGATCGATCGAACTTTGTTTGATCGCTTGAACGGTGAAATCTTCAATCGCTTGAAAATCCTTCGATCGATCGAGAGCTCGATTGCTTAAGTGTTCTTCGATCGCTCGAACTTTATATTTCAGCTTTGAATTGTATTGCTTGTAATTTAAACTTTATCTTTTCCGGTTATTCATTCCTGCACACGGCAACACATCGATCTGCACAAGATAACAGCTAAAACAACCAAACTCATCATAGATTTATCACATTGTATAAAAGCTGGCATTGTAACACAAATTGTAGATATAATAGGGAGTTATAAACTAAATCATTACATTTTCTTATTTCAGCACGGTTGTATTTTACAAATACCTCCACTTGTCATAGGTAACCTCTAATCTTAATTAGTTCTTAGCTTAAGTTTAATCAAAATTCATAGAACTACTTAGGAACTTTTACATATTTTCCAAAAGTCTCTTCCCACCTCATTTCATCATACACCACAAGAATTGTGATTGAAGTTTAATTTGCTTTTCATTGATTTGGATCTAAATGGCCTTGGGTTTAAGACTAAAAAGTTCTCAAGTGAAGTCTAAACATTAATTGAGCTTTGATTTCATCTCTTTTTGTTTACATTCCTCTATTGGGATTCTTGAGATTTTCAATATCTCACTCGATTTCCTTGAGTTTAATCCTTTAAATTATCTACAAAAATGGTTTTAAATAGGAATTAAGGTTGATCATAGTTATGTCCATACATAATTATTGGATCCAAGCCTTGGTTCAGTACTTGGGTCTTCTAATTTGGAGCCTCATGGAATCCTCTTCATTTTCCATTGATGTTCATATGGATTGTTCATAATTGGTCTCTAAGGATCACTAACTTGGGAAGAGAATTGAATAAATTTAGCTACATTCCTCAAGGATCATCAACTTGAGAGGGGAATTAAGGCTTAAGAAGAGCCAACTCCAATTGCTTAGATGTCAACATTGGTGAAGTAAGTTCAATGACTAGCTGTGATCAAGGATTTTTTATTAAATCATGACCTATTAGAATTGAATGAGACCAATTGGAATGTGTTAATAACATAAAGATCTACCATTGCAATTTTTGTTTTGATGGAATTTCATGGTTAAGATGGTTTGGTCTTAGGATTTGTGAACTAGTTACTCTCCGTCCAAAATTTTAGAATAGTGAGTTGGTTTTGATTTGAATAGATCAAAGCCTTAACCAAACATTTTTGATTTCAAATAATTTTTTCTATAAAGTTAAATGTGTTAGTGAGATCCCCTAAAAAGATTGGAGTAAATCATATTTATTTACTATTTTTTAGAAAATCATACATATTCTTTGGACAGAGAGTTGTTAAATCCTGAGTGATGTCTAGTTTTGATCTAATTCCTAGAGGTTGCACCGTTTGAACTTTGATTTTCTTTTTGGGTTAGAAACTAGACTCACATAGGCACCTTGTGTACAAAAATTATTAAGATCAAACGATAGGAAGTATGCTTTTCCTATTTTTGAAAGTCTGGTCTGCTCTCTATAATTTTTGGAATTCTGTGATAGATTTGATGAACTTTGCAAATAATGGTCCAAATGACTTTTCCATGATGTAGGGCTTGAAGTATGTTTTGATTATGATTAATTGAACTTAAATCCACAGATTAGATGATCCAAATCAATGAATGATTTATAGCCTATTCATGCTCATATTCAAGCATTCATCATACATGTATAGATTCTAACAATTAGGACATCATCTTGTATTGTACTAAGCCATAATTAGTTGAACATAACTATGGATCCCTTGTGATCATGTTGGGAATACATCATCTCTATATGGACATTACAATGGCTCCTAGTTGAAACTTGTATATCTATAGAGGTGTTGTGTTTCCAACTAGTTCGAAGGAATTCATGATTGTGTTAACTCTTTCTCTGCTTAAAAAACTTAGGCTACAAGTTTGGATATGTTATTTAGAATTCGATATTATATTTTTATAAAGTATGTGGACTAACCTTTATTTTGTAGCGCTTTTGAGGTGTAATTTCTTGACCTCTCCTCTAGTTTATTCTATTTCTTGACTTTATTGATTTTTTGACTACATGTGCGACTCCTTAGATTAGGGTTTGCCTTATGTGTATATATGTGTTAGAGACACTTTTTCCAAGTTTTCTCTTTATTTGTATGAATTGCACGTTTAATATCGCAGCTGGATCCCGGGTAAGTTTCCTTGTTCCTTATTTCATATCATTTTGCTTGCAATTTTGTACCCTTTTCAACATGCTTTTGCAATGTATATCTATATCTATGTATTAGTTGAGGGCATGTTTAAATTAGTAATTTGATTAAAAGGATGTTGAGTAGAGGCTTAGTGCAAGATTGGATGAGAGGGGGTGTTTAATCCGCCGGGCCTTCCCCTCTCCTTCCATAATCCTCGGACCTAGAAATCTTTGGTTTCCAAAAAGATCAGTTTGCTTTTAAAATGGTTTCTTAATTTTCATTTAAAAAAAATTAAAGTGGCGACTCGCATTTGAATTTGAAAAAGCGTAGTTAGCCTGCGATATCCACAAAGTCAAATTCGGCTAGTGCTTCCAACGTTCTCCACTCTTTGACCATAAGAGAGGATATAAACAGTTTATGAGGTTTTCGGCTTTGTACGTTGGCAACTACATTTGCTTTACCAGGGTGGTATTGCAAAGTGAAATCGTAATCCTTGAACAATTCCATCCAACGTCACTACCTCAAGTTCATCTCCTTCTGAGAGAACAGTGTCTCGAGCTCTTGTGATTTGAAAATTGGTCGAGCTTTTCTCCGAAAAGGTAATGTCTCCAAATCTTGAGAGGAAAAACAATTGTGGCTAGTTCGAGGTCGTGCGTAGGGTAGTAAATCTCATGTGGTTTCAATTGTCGTGATCCATATGCTATCACTCTTCCCTCCTACATGAGCACACATGTAAGTCCTTGGTGTGATGCGTCGCCATAAATGGTAAACTGCTCACTGCTATTTAGTATTGCAAGTACTGGCACCAAGTATAATCTTTCCTTTAGCTCTTGGGCCTTTGAAAAAGAAGTTGAGTTTCAGATCATCGACATCCGTTCCTCTTTCAACTTGCTGTTGGATAGGCCGTGGCTGGACAGTATAGGTGCCATACCATTGAAAATTCATCAGAAAGTCAAGTGTGTTTGGGTAAACAAGGTCTGCAATATTCTCGGGGATAGTTGGGTCTGTCTCTCTGAAGCTTCATCAAGCGCACCAGTTTTAGAGGTACAGTTGTAGGAGGAAACGAGTTTGGGAGGGTTTGAGTTCATCAATATGTTGGAAGGAATAGAGCCAATGAAGTTTCTGCCGCTATACTTCGATCAATAAGCGAGTCCATTAGTCGCTAGAATTATGAAAAAGATGGATTTCTTCCCAAGAATGTGATTGGGAAAAAATCATCAAGGTCTGTCAGAGTGTCCAAGGATTTCGACAAAGACCCATACTTATGGTTTGGGTTATCAGCTATCAAAGAAGGAATTAAGAGAAAAGAAGAAAGCAACTGATGCACGTGCACCGATGGACCCTTATCAGAAGACGCTTAATGGGTACTTTGTGAAAGAAGGAGAGGATTTCCATTTCTGCAATTTTCCGGAGCCATAGGTGGATTAGGGTTTAAAATCTTCTTCCCTAATGAATTTTCTGAATATGAAGACCCATATTTACAAGCTTCCATGAAGTCTACCACTGTTAAAGACAAGATTGGTACGCTGGATGGTCCGATTATGCAGAACCTGTTGGATGAACGAAGCACGAAAATCGAAGAGAATGACCGAGAAGAGATTGTAGAAGCCGAGATCAAGGAAAAGCATGTTAAGGATATGGTGGAAGAGGTGCTGGGAAGAAATGAGGGAAATGACAAGGGAGAACCAGAGGGAGCAAAAAACAGAAGGAGGGGATGAAAAGGGAAAGCTGCCAGATTGTGATACCATAGAGCTCAAGCAAGGAGTCAACAGAGTCTAGTGATAGGTACCCCCCTCCCCAGAGTCTGTAATACCCCAAATGAGGTGTCTTACTATTGCTATGTCTATTGTAATCACCCCGAACAAAGTTAATGAAAGTATGACTAATTCTGCCTCCTCGAATGCACTTAATGAATGTGATAAATGTGATAACCATGAAATACCAAGCAAATTGCAAAAACTAATCGAACAAGAAAAAGAATCAGCATGCAAAAATTATTGAGAACACTTTAACGATTAATCTGGGAAATGAAGATAATCCACAAAATGTTTTTATTGGCTCTACACTTAGCAATGAAGAAAGCAAAGAACTGATCAATCTATTAAACAAATTTAAAGATGTTTTTACTCGGTCTTATAGTGATATGCCAGGTATCAATCCAGAGATAGTCCAACATCATATCCACTTCTTTTCTAATTCAAAACCAATAAAATAAAAATTGAGGCGGATGAGGCCTGAATGGGCACATAAAGTAAAAGAGGAAGTTAAAAAGCAATTAAAAGCTGGATTCTTGATAGTCACCGAGTATCTCGAATGGATTGCCAACATTATGCCAGTCTCGAAGAAGGATGGTCGTGTTAGAGTGTGCATTGATTTTTGAGATTTAAACAAAGCAAGCCCTAAAGACGACTTCCCTTTACCTCATATCGACGTACTAGTTGATAACACTGTGGGGCATGAGCTCTTGTCTTTTATGGATGGATTCTTAGGGTATAATCAGATTCTCATGGCACCAGAGGATAGGAGAAAACCACTTTTATCACGCCTTGGGGTACCTATTGTTATAGGGTAATGCCGTTTGAACTCAAGAGTGCAGGGGCAACGTATTAACTGCCACCACATTGTTACACGACATGATTCATAAGGAGGTGGAGGTATACGTAGATGATATGATTATGAAGTCTAAGAAGAAGGAAGGACAATTGGAGTCATTGAGGAAGTTCTTCGAGAGGTTGAAAAAGTTTAGAATGAGGTTGAATCCAAAAAGTGCACTTTCGGAGTTACTACCGGGAAGTTGTTAGGATTTCTTATCACCCAAAGGGGAATAAAGGTGGACCCAACTAAAATTAAAGCCATAGTTGAGATGCAACCACTGGAAAATGAGAAAGAGCTGAGGGGATTTTTGGGTAGGATACAAATCATAAGCCGCTTCATTTCCAAGCTCACCTTAACCTGTGATCCACTTTTTTAAATTACTTAGAAAAGGAGAAAAGTTTGAGTGGGATAGCCTATGCCAACAACCCTTCAATAATTACTTAGAAAAGGAGAAAAGTTTGAGTAGGATAGCCTATGCCAACAAACCTTCGATAAAATCAAAACCTATCTCCAAAACCCACCTGTCCTATCACCACCCGTACCCAAAAGGCCTTTATTACAATACCTTTCTATGTCCGAATATTCGATAGGGTGTATGTTCACCTAAGAAGGAGAAGAAGGTCACGTAGAGAAGGCCATTTATTATTTGAGCAAAATGATGACTGGATATAAGTTAAAATATTTACCCTTCGAGAAAGCCTATTGGGCCTTAATCTGGTATATCCCTCACCTTAGGCACTACATGGTAGCCTTCCTTGTAACTCTGATATCCCAAATGGACCCACTCAAATCCCTATTTGAAAAGCTCGCTTTGACCGTTAGGATCTCCCGATGGACCATGATGCTGGCTGAATTTGATATTAAGTATGTCACTACCAAATCCATAAAGCGAGAGCTGCTATTGAGTACCTAACCGATCTTGCGATAGAATCTAAGGAGAAGGGTGAGTTTCGATTCCCAGATGAAGGAGTGATGGGGATAGAGAAAAATTTATGGAAGATTTATTTCGATGGAGTAGCTAACGAATTAGGCTATGGGGTCGAAATCCTCCTTGTAGCACCTAATAGAACTCCTACCCCGTTAGCTGTCAAGCTTAAGTGCAACTCAACAATTAATATGGTGGAATACGAAGCATGCATAATTGGGATGGAAGCAGCCTTAGCCCTAAAAGTTAAAAGGATTGATGTTTTGGGAGATTCTAAGCTGATTATATCCCAAGTGCGAGGTGATTGGAGAGTAAAGCATGAGAAGTTAAGACCTTACCACGAATACCTGGAGAGCTTGAAAGTTCAATTTATGAGGATTTTATTCTATTATCTTCTCTGTGAGGAGAATCAGCTAGCCGATTCCCTACCAACCCTAGCGTTAATGATACAAATCCCCTCAAGGTCACCATGATCCCACTATCCATAGAAGTAAAAAATCAACCTTCATTTGAGATAATCGCAGCCATAGAGGAAGAGGGTGAGATGCCCTGGTATATGGATGTTTGGAATTTCATTAAGAACGGAGAATACCTTGAAGGAGCCTCAGAGAAGGACATGAAGGGGATTCGAAGATTTTCTGCTTAATTTGTGATCTATGCGGATAAGCTGTGGAAGAAGTCTTACACCGGGTATAATCTGGAGTGTCTATATGGAAAGGAAGCTAAGAGAATGATGGAGGAAATACACAAAGGAGTTTGTGGACCTCACCTGAATGGGCACATGTTAACAAAGAAGATAATTAGGCAAGGGTATTTTTGGACGACCTTAGACAGAGATTGCTGTGTATATGTCAAAAAATGACATAAGTGTCAGATCCATACAAATCTGATGTACACCCCACCGTCCAAACTCTATAGCATGACCACACCTTAGCCATTTTCTATATGGGGTATAGATACTATTAGTGAAATAGTTCTAAAGGCCTCCAATGGACACCGTTGCATAATTGTGGCAATTGATTTTTTTATTAAGTGGGTAGAAGCAGCGTCATACACGACTTTGAATGCCAAAGATGTGGTGAGCTTTATAGAGAGAAATATAATCTACAGGTATGGGGTCCCAAATGGGTTCATTTTTGATCATGGCAGTCATTTCCAAGGAGAAGTCATTCCACTTCTAGAGAAGTATAAGATCACCCGCCATCAGTCCTCCCCGTATAGATCCCAAACAAACGGAGCGGTAGAAGTAGCAAATAAGAATATTAAGGCAATTTTGGGAAAAATGACAGATACGTATAAGGATTGGCACAAAAAACTCTCATTTGCATTATGGGGATACCAAACCTCTATAAGGACATCAACGGTTGCTACGCCTTATTCGTTGGTTTATGGGATAGAAGGTGTCCTTCTGGTTGAAGTAGAAATACCCACTCTTAGGATTTTGGCAGAATGTGAAGTGGCTGAACTTGAATGGATACGGGGAAGGTATGAGAAGTTGATGTTGCTTTATGAGAAAAGATTGGTTGCCATAAATCATAGTCAGGGATATCAGAAAAGGATAGCTCGTGCCTTGAATAAAATGGTTTGCCCAAGGAAGCTTGCTGAGGGTGACCAGGTCCTCAAAGAACTTAAAGTGCTCGTTTATGACCTAAGAGGAAAATTTAAACCCAATTGGGTTAGACCATATATCATTAAGACACTCCTCTCTGGAGGGACTGCCTATCTTATGGACCTAGATGGGGTTGAATTTAAGCAGCCAATTAACATCGATTGCTTAAAAAAAAATACTTTACTTGAGACCTTTCCCTTCAAAACCTCCTACATCGATGAACTACGCTTGACTTGATTCCCACTAGGGGATACGAAGGCAACTTGCTCGATTTAGTCACTAACAATTGCCCGGGTGGCACCTTCCTTCTAGCCTTAAACTATACTACTTTGGACTTGATACCCATTTGGGGATAAGTAGGTAGGCTCTCGAAAGCCTTCGGTCCTTGAAAACCTAAAAAAAAACCTGTGTTAAACTAGGGGCAAACTTGAGTTTGCTCAAAACCATGTCAAAGCTCTATAACTAGGGGCAAACTTCGTTTGCTGTTCGAAGCACCCAGATATTTACCCTAACCCGTCTTTGGATCTATTGGCTATCAAAATATGCATTATGAAAAAACAAATGAGGATTTTTGGTATAGGATGATTGAAACTCCAAGCAACCTTCAAAGCAATGGTAATAAAGGCTAAAAAGAAACATTAAAAAGAAGATCTTCATAGCTCCAAGATAAATTGAAAAGTGAACACTTTGATAGAACATGCCAAAATATTTTACAAGAACATTTTTTTGGAAAAGAAAATAACATTTAAAGTGCGTTAGAGAGTAGACAGAGCTTGTCAGAAGTTTTGTAAGATAATGTGCTACCCTTCATTTTTTTTTTTAACCTATGTCTGTCTATGAAGTCTGTCGCTCAACCAGGGCCTAGATCACCAGAAGATATTCAGCAGTAGGCACAATTGAAGAGGGAACTCTTCGAAAGGGAGTCACCACCCTGTTATAACAAAGCCTCAATAAAAGCCTTCACGATGGAAGGGCGCTTAGCAGAACTCCTCGTGAAATCCATGGTAACATCCTCAGGAACATCTTGAAGAAGTCTGTACTGACGAACCACTCAGCCAGGAATATAAAAACTGGTAGCATACAAGCTAGGCAACCAGATGCCAGGTCACCCAGGGAGTCGTATTGCAATAGAGCAATAAATCCACTATAGGCAGATTCAATAGATGTCGTCGGAAGAGAGATCCTAAAGCTAACCAAGCCAAGTGACAGCAAAGTGGAATAGGTGGTGGATCTCTCGACGATCATAGGAAAGTGACCTACAAAAGTGTAAAGGGTGGATAAAGAGATCTACATGCTCCATGAGCCAAACCTGTAAGACAAAGGGAGCCCCGAAGGATAACATGGCTCCAGTAGTATGGGCATGATCTAGTTCCGCCAAAGTCTCACCAAGAACCAGCATGACGACACTCTCCATTTCCCACAAACCGCAGGCGATGGGTATAAGAAATCAGAAGATGACTGAAAGAGGAAATGAGAAAGCATGAGCAATAGATAATCCATTGCGTCGTATGATCTGGAACTCACTATCATAGGGGGAGTATAGACTGAAGAAAGATGCCCAAAGTTGATTTGCCTGTCATGAACAAAAGAGCTTGCGGCATTACGGGATATATGGAGGAAGGTAGCCAAATCTTGAATACAGCCGGACTGCATAGGAGGAAGCATCAGATCAACAAAAGGATCAGTGTGGTTTTTAGCACTGAACTCCTCAAACAGAGGGCTGATCTCTTGGTGACCAAAGGGGAAGACATAAAATATAGGGTTCTAACACTGGATAGTAGCTCAAAGTAAACTTTCATCTAAATTCATCTGCCAAAAAGAGAAAAGGTCGCTTAACCTAAAATACTTGAAGTTAAGCCTATTAATGCCTGAGAGAGTATCTATCCATGGAAAGAGGATTTGAGAGCTTATGGGAACCATTTGGGAAGGAAGTGAAAGAGGGAGAATAGTGTTTTGCGAAGTTTTAGAGAAAAAAAAGAGTATAAAAGGAGAAATAGATCTGTCTAGGCCACCAAACGGCACTCGGGGAACCTCACGGCACTGCGTATAGCGCCACGTGACAGTTAGCAAATTACCGTACGAAAGTCACCAACTGTCGCTTCGACACTCGCTGAGTGCTACTCAGACCTAATTGAGTGCCGTAAAGAGCTAGACTTTTGCCAGAACCTGTTTTGATATATCTCTAACCCTAACCTGAAAAGAAAAAGCAAGACATGCAGCAAAATGTGTGCATCATTCGCATCATAAATAGAAGCAAGCAAGACCAAGCTATGGTCGCATGCATATAAGGTACGACATTCACAGAAATAAAATAAAGACCAAGCCATGGTCACATTTATCATTCACGAAAATAATCATAATAACAATGCATGATCAAGTCATGGTCGCACTCATAAGCATTCATCATTTGTAAAAATAAAATGCATGACTATGCCATGGTCTCATTCACACACAAAAAATATATATATATATATAATAATGCATCAAAAGCAAGCAAAGAAATAAAAGGCGATAAACATAGTAAAGTAGGTGTGTGCCTATCCTATCCAAAAAGATAATCCTGGTGACCCAGAGTCATCATCAAAATAATGAATACACAGTCATCCAAATAATCCTTTCCAACACTCAAAAAAAGAGAAATAATAAAAAGAGAGATGTAAGGTCAACTCCGACCTCGACCCCGACTTTGATGAGTGACGCATCTAAGAGGCTCCTGCTCTGACTCCGTGTCACTCCCATCACCATAGCCTCTGCCTCTACCTCAACCGGCACCTCCATAAGCATCGCTAGGACCCGTCCCGAGGTGCAGCTCTAGCTCTCTAACCCGCAAGGTCAATGTCCGGATCTCATCATCCTAAAAAATTAAAAGAGAAAGCCAGAATTGGTTAAGCAGTTGGAAACATGAATAATAAAAAAGAGAAAGAGAAAAATAGTTTTACTTTAGCCCACAGCTGAGCCTCGGCGGCTACTCGAACACCGTCATCCAGAATAATCAAAAGATCAGAAATAAGTTAGCGTAAACTAAGAGTAAAAGGTCAGAAGAATGCAAAGAATCAGAGCAGGGTTTTTTTGAAAAGTTACCCTCCACTCCTGTCTGTGGACCCATTGCCTCAAAAGTAGGCCTTCCTCGGCATATTCCTAGGGACATGATCATACTCGAACGGGACAGTGGGAGCACCCTGGTGGTGTCGAGGAATCATGGTTATGCTCTGCTCGCCCTGAAAGACCGTCGAGAGGCTCCAATCTTACTGTGGTAGAGTAGGAGGTTGGGTCGCGACATGAATAGGCTGCAAGAGAAGAAAAGATAATTTAATAAAAAAACATAAAAGACCAAAAGAGGGAATGAAGAAGCTATAAATGATACTTACTCGGGTCACTTCCATCAGAGGGAAGTTCTTCACCAACTTAGCAACACAGAAAGCTGCATACCCCTTGAGAGGCTCCAGATAATCCTGAATGGAGAGACCATTTAGGGCAGTTGTAAACGTACTGCCATGAAGAGTCTTGACAGTTCTCATAGAACAAGGAGGAGGATGTGGCACATGGAATACGGGAGCCATCAGTGACTGCCTGGTCACTCTCTCTCTCAAGTACCAATCGCGAGCATCTGGATTGTCTAAAAACAACCTCATTGGGTCAAAACCTACAGACCTTTGCCTCTTTGGAGTGAAAGTAGTAAGTACAGAAACCTAGGGCTGCCAGTTGACGTGGGACTCCCTCAAGGTCATCAAGAAATTTTTAAACTCGATAAAAGCGTGGGCCCTAATCTTCTACCCAATGCGGTCCTTCTGACACTTCAGCCCCTGAGGCATGACGAGGGCATCCATCGGTTGTGTTGAGGGCGGCATCATATGGAGATACTTGTAGGACCAAATCTAAAAAGAAAAGAAAGAAAAGCTGTGAGATTAAAAAAATGGAAATAGGAAATTAAAAGGAAAAGGGAAAGGAAATTAAGACAGTAATGTACCTCCCACGCTCTCCAAAAGCCGCCCATGGAAGCTGGACAATCCCGGGAGAGCTCTCCCATGTGTCTGTAGAGAATGGCCAGTCCAGCACTGGCCCAATCGTACTCGTAGATTCGGTCCATCTCCTCTAGGGACCCCAGCAGTGCGACGACAATCTGGTTGCCCTTGGTGCTCAACAGAGAGCACCCCAACAAATACATGATGAACCCTCGTGCCATCTACTAATCTGTAAATCCCTCCTGGTCCTTGAACATATTAAGGAACCACTTGGCTATAACCAAAGGCTCGTCTAGGGCCACTCCCAATAGCACAGTTACCCGATCACACTCTGTCACTATGTCCAGTGTCCGTAGGCACTCACCCCCAAAGGAGATCCCTGTGATCATACTGAAGTCGAGAGGGGTCATCTTCATCTCCCCAAATCGAAGTGGAAGGTGTTGGTGGTATCCTACCACCGCTCCGCAAGGGCATGAATCTGCCTGAGATCATTGGACCTCTTCGTCAAGATCTTGACAAAGTCTCCAAAGCCAGCTGCGTCAATGTAACCCCATAGTCTCGTTTAGACACTAGTACCACTCATAGCCATGCGCGAGGCTGGCGTGCCCCTTCAGTGAGTCAGGCTGAAGCTGCATTAAGTCACAAAATTTTAATATCAGTAAAATGGAAGGATAAAAGTAAAAGAAAATGGAAAATAGTAATGAATAAATAAAATGATCAGCGCACTCGAAAATCTTTAGAATAGAGCACATACATCCCAAAAGCCGTTTGATAATCAAAAGAGAGCATTTCAAAATTTTGTGTTATCATGCATTGTATTCATTAGGGGTAATAAACAAAGAATTGAAAATCAGAGAATGGAAAAAGAGATGTACCTCTCATCGGAATGCCCGAGCAAATAGTTGCTCGTTAGGGTCCCGGAGTAGAAAAGTGTGGTCGGCATGAGGAGTGGGCTTACACTTCCTCTTCTTCTTGCATGAACCACCCGAACTGCTAGCCAAGTCAGTCAACCCGTCAAGAAAAAGAGAGATGAAGATCAAGTTTTAGGAAAATGGGGAAAAGATAAGAAATCAAGAAAATAACAATAATAAGTAGCAAAATAAGATTTTGATCGAGGGGAACTAACCTACTGATCCTTTAGAGCACTACAATAAAAAATCTCGAGAGGGAATTTTTGATTCATAGAGATTCTTGGGAAGTGAAAGAAATAGAAGAAAGTGGAACATATAAAGCATTCTGCATCTCGAACGACACTCGAAATTCATGAACGACAGTCGTTGACGGCCGTATGGCACTCAATAACTGCCGCCGCGACATTCCATGAGTGCCGCCACAGCATTCTGTGACTGCTGCATTCATGCATGTGTGCCGCAAATCAAGCGGCTGAAGGGTCACTGGTTTTTCCCCCAAAATTCAAAAAGGGTCCTAAATTTTGAATTCAAACCCCCAAAGTTTGCCAGCCTCGTACACTTTGGTCCCCGAAAAATGATTTTTCAAGTCCACATGACTCCTAATTTTGAAAGATGAGTTGGAATTAATTCTGATTAACTTTTGATTTTGGAAATTGAGTGGATTTTCGACTTTGAATTTGAAATTTGAATTAAGTCTGATTAACTCCCAACTTTGAAATTTGAGTTGATTTAAGTCTTGGTTGACTCCTGATTTTAGAATAAAAATCGATTCTAAGTCTAACCAATTACCGATTGAAAAAATTTGAAAAGATTTGAGTTTGACCGACTCCCGATTTTAAATTTGAATAGATTTGAGTTTGAAGGACTCCGAATTTTTTGAGAATTAAACTAAATCGAGCCTAATTGACTCCTATTTTGAAATTAGAGATTCTTCTGAGTCTGATTGACTCCAGAGGCTATAAAATTAAAATTCCTGTTGTGCCGATTTGACTCCTAGTTTTGAAAAATTTGAATGCTTTGAGTCTATTGACTCCTAGTTTTGAAATATAAATTCGTTTGAGTCTAATTAACTCCTAATCTGGAAGTGGAAATTTATTTTTAGTCCAATTGACTCCCGATTTTTTGAATTGAATTTGAGTCAACTCCCGCGTTTTGAAAATTGAAGAGAATCAAGTCTAATGGATTCCCAAACTTAAAATTTGAAAAATTGATTTCTTGAGTTAAAGGAACCTAGAGCAAACATATCCGACGGGGTCGAAGGGCTGCGGATACCTAGAGCAAACGTATCTGACGGGGCCAAAGAGCTACATATACATAGAGCAAATGTACCTGTGGACCACATGTGGTAAGGGGTCCTGGCATTCCTTGATAGTGTCCCGAGACGGATCCAAGGAGCACACTTCAAGAACTAGAACTCCTCACGTGATCCTAGAGACAAAGAGTCGCCACCTAATTTTTATCGGGAATTAGGAAACCAAATTTGACTCATCTAAAATTGAATAAGGTTACTTGACACGAATAAAAAGTTGTGTGCGCTTGTGTGCTATACCCAAGTGTAGGTAGTCGTGCAAGTAGTAATCTGGTAAGACTAGGTCGATCCCACAGGGAAGGTGTTGAACTAAAAACTTATATTAAACTCTGAAGGAAAATGAAAATTTAAGATTTAAAGTAAAGTGTAGAACACGAAGTTCTACAGGCTATAACTACTAGAGTAATTAAAATAAACTAATGAATAACTAATTAACTAAAGGAATGTTTTAAAAATAGTTTTCTTTATAAAAAGGGAATGTTGGGATTACACGAATCCGCAGCGATCATGCCATCCACCATGCAATTACATTTAAGCTCTAAGGAGTGTGTCTATCTACAGTATTCCTTATTTTCTAAAGATAGAGAATCAATAGTCCGTTCATAGCCAGGACTACATCATCACATTTATTTCCAAAACACATGAAGGTGGTTTAAAACAATAGTTATGTCTCGCATTCTGAATGGTGTTAGCATTCAAAATGGTTTGCAAAATTTATTGAAGAAAAATGCCTTAAGGCTTAAAGTAATGAAACTGTTTTGAAAAACTGAGCATTTGGGGATAATTTGATAACAAATCTCAAATGCAGAAAGTCTTGGAATACTGCAAAAAGACTTCTCAAGAATCTGACAATTCGATTGATCGACGCGCTTTCGATCGATCGAATATCATCATCTCTCGAGCGATCGAAATAGCTGCGTTCGCTTGACTATGTGTCTGCTTCGATCGATCGAACTACGTCATTTGATCGAGTGCAGGTTTTATACTACTGGAGATCACTATTTCATCATGATCTCCCAACCTGGGGACTACTCAGACATGGTCTGGAGTGTCATAGATTCAATTTCAATGCAAATATTCATTAAAGTCCTGTTTGGTTGTGATTTAAACATAAAAATGATGAAAACTAATGATTTAACGCTAACTAACATACAACTCTACGATCTAACAGATTAAACTACAATAAACTGCAAAAAGAAAGTAACTAGAACAATAAGATGTAACCTGGACTAAAGAACTTTAATTAAACTTAAGAGAATCCAAACCAAAATAATGATAATCCTTGAAAAACCTACAATAATTAAGAATAAACTCTCCTCTCTCTATGTAAACTGATAAAAATGAAGTGGGCATCCTCTGGGACGTAAATAAAATGCATATATATATATATCCTAAAACCTAAAGCTAAGGTTCAAAACTCTATTTCTGCTGCGTGCGCATAAGTTCTAATAAAAGCCATGTTCGATCGATTGAACATGACTCGATCGATCGAACTTCTAGAATCGTCGAGCGCTTTAACTCTCTTTGATCGATCGAACTCTCGATCGCTTGAGACTTGCTTTTCATGTTTGAGTTGTTTTCCTTAAAATCAAGCATCCCTTGTATCCTGCTTATTCATTTCTTCACACAGCAAGCAGTGATCTGCACAAATTTTAGCTAAAACAATACAACTTATCATATATTAATCATATTCTGTAAAAGCTGGCATTGTAATCCAAGTTGCAGATTTGTAAGGGAGTTGTAGACTAAATTAGTGTATTTCTTTATTTTAGCGCGGTTGTATTTTACAAATACCCGACTTGTCACAATCCCCAACTAGCGAATTGCTGGTCCCTAGCAATAAAGCAAAAATAAAAACAAGCTAAACTAATACTACAACGACGAAAATAAAGTAAATCAACACGAACTAAACTAGAAAGAAAAAGATAACTCCTAACTCACTTTCACAAGAATCGCGATTGCATTTAGCGTATGCAACTAACCGTTAAACCCCTAGGTTCCCCCTAGTGGACGAGTGTTGTCTCATGAGAGTTTACAGTGAATATACCCACAAGATTCTCAATTTTAAGTTCAAAAAGATATAGAAAAACTTTTATAACATTCTTCTCTATTGAACTGTTAACTTAGCTCTACAAAAAAAAAACTATATTAACCTCAAGCAAACCATGAAAGAGACCCACATATTCCTCATGTCACCAAGATAGATATAACATATGCATCACAATCATGTATCTGTGTGTGTGTAAAGTTAGCAGCTATGCATCCAACCTTATTTAGAGTTGTTCCAGACCATTGTACTTCCAGAACTCGTAATTTCAACTCAACTCTTACATTGGTTTACACTAAAAAATAAATGTCTCACAGAAACTGACTTTATAAGGATCACATGTGATATAAAAGCTTTGATACGAGTGAATTTCTGGATACTAAATGCTTTCATATTCAACTCTACAAAAGACGAACATTTAGAGTGCATAGTCTCATGAATAGGATGCTACTTACTAGAGGAGCGAACTACCATGGATAACTCAACTCACACGTTCATATTCAAACTAAGTCATTAAGAATCATTAAGGCTTGGGAATTTCGGGTTTTATGTAGAAAATACAGATGATGAATGGAAAGATTGCGCATCTTAGCATATGATAGAGCTTATCATCTCATTTTATTCCTACTTTATTCTTTTCACATCTCCAACCACTTGTCATCCTTTCATCTTTTCCCTTTTTCCTTTTTTTTCATTACTTTTCTTCTTCATTCATTTTTTTAAAGATGTATAGCAATCACTTCCCACAACTACCCTCCTCTACTCACATACTTTGACAGTTTTCTATTATTGGATGCGCAATGAGGTCATTTAGAGTCAAGGTGAAGGATTAGGGGTTTAAATTCCATAATAGATCAAGTATTATTCAGTCAGTGTGGGTAAAGGGGTATGGAGGGTGGTAGGAATTGGGTAACGATGGCTTAAATCATTTTCTTAATTCCTTAGTTTTAACACTTCAATGTTTATTGAGTTTGGTTGGTAGATCCTGAACTTTTTCCTCTAATAAGTAGTCAAAATCGAAAATTTAACTGAGACTAGTGCAACGAATGTAATATACGTAATCAAGAAAAACAATTCGAATTTATGTGAAAATTCCCCCAGAAATAAAGATTGGATCAAAGACTCACTAAGGGTTTAATAGTTTCTACTACTCGTTCTTTTAGCACCATAGTCGTATTAACTCATTTTCAGGTTTTCAACATAGCTACCAACTAGTGCACTTGGATGTTGGATACATGAAAGGTCAATGAATGCAATCATCCTAGTGGAACTAGATAAATGCGTGAACTTAATCCATAGAAAGATGAGATTAACATAAATGTATCATTGCTTGATAACAGCTAAATAGAAGTGAATATTCAAAGTTGTTCTACCAATTAAGTTCAAAAATTCCTTAATAAATTGAAATTTTAAAATTTTCATATTTTTTCAATTTATTTTATAGATTTAATCCAATTCTAATCGAGATTGTATGATATGTGCAATAAAGTTATCCAGATTGCTAAGTATAAACATGTGCAGGTGATTACCTATCTACATCCCACCCCCAACTGAAAATTTTGATGTCCTCAGAAGTTGATTTTCAAAATAAATAGAGAGATATCACCTGATAACACATAGCAAACACCACAAGCATAGCAATTTGTAAAGACATACAAACTCCAAGCAGCCAAGATCAAATGAAATAATAGATACTGATAAAGCAATGTCTATATGTAATACACAACCCCAATCACCAGAATGATAGAACAATATAAGTATAGAACAGTGATAAAAATGTCCAAAAGATCTATCAGTCCCATCATAACCAAACAACCCAAAAGAAACTAAGAGAGAGAAGAGAGAGAAACAATAATAAACAAAATACATTAAACCTCTCCCTCTCAAAGGACATAACCTACTCATCACCAATATCGGATAGAATCACGATCGGTGCAGCAGAGGCATCCTCATCTCCACCCTCAACAATAGTAGGAGCCATCGTCGGGTCACTCACAGTCTGGGCAGCTGATATAGACAATGATGGGTTAGCCATAACTGGAGGTGGTGCAAATGATGATGATGGGGCATAGGGATTAGTAGGAAGTGGAGGTGGAGTAACAGAAGTAGTAGGTAGAGCAGTGGATGTAGATGGAGCAGTTAGATCAGAAGTAGATGGATCTGTGGTGGGTGGTGCAAAAGAAGCAGAGGGTGGGTGTAAAGCTGTGTGAACAAACTGATCTACCCCGATCTGTATCAAGATCGCCTCTAATAAGGTCGTCATCTGATCCATCTTACCCTCGAGTCGTATCCACGCTTCCCCCTCCTCAATAAGCAATGAGTGGAGAGTCTGGAGGGATATGTAAGACGACTCTCCCTGGGCCTGAGCCTGAGACCGCTATCTTAACTCGAACTGCTACACGGAAGCAACGGGGTCCTCATCATCTTAATCTAACTCCTCAGCCTCGGTAGGCATCCCAGAAGCTGCACCCTCTGTGTCGGTGCCTCCCCCTCTCTTCCGCTTTGCTCCCTCCTTTGCCTTTCCTTTCAGCTTTCTCTTTTTCTGTGCATTAGAATGGCGCACTACTATCTCTCTAAACCAACTCGAAGCCTATAAAATTGTGTCAGTGGCCAATTGGAGCAATCCAGCTTGCTCAATCACACGATGGATGGGCCAAGCACCCTTTAGATGACGCTTGGCGGCAATGTACTGCGTGGGCTGGACAAGGAAGTTGATATAGAGTCGGGGTAGGCAGACACGCCGCTCCGTCCCAATGGCATACAAAACTTGAGCATACCATGGTGCCACCTTTTCATGATATGATATCATCAAAATGAAATTGGCTAGCGCCAGGTAGAGGAGATGATACTGTTCGGTCAGAAAATGATCCTTAATCAGGGAGATGCCGTTCCAGATCTAAATTGCACCACTGGTAATTTCCTGGATAATGACAGAGGGCATAGTCTCTGGTGTACCAGGTATATGCGGATAAAAGTGGTCGGGAGTCTCCGGTACACCCAAAGCAGCGGCCACAGAAGCTGGGCTGAAAATGATCTTGCGACCCCGGAAGAATGATCGGTAAGTAAACTGGGTCACAGGGTCCTTAATCATGGTTGCACACGCTTCATGCACCCAATTGATGTTGATTTTCTTTGACTGCATCAACATCTCGAACCAACTCGGCATGGCACGGATCCATGTAAGAAACCACGGGGCGAAAAGCAATACAACCTCAAGTGGGTGCTCTAACATTACTTTCCGCGTCTGGAAGTATCGGGTGTACCAAACTTGTTCCTTGTCATTTCTAAGGCCATGATCTGGTACTGGGTCAGGAATAGCGAGGTCAAGGGGTTTAGATTTGTGATACCCCGTAATAGGATTCATTTGGAATACCCTGAAATTAAAAATGAAAAGAAAAGATTAAAGAAAACAAAAGTAGAAGATCAAAAGAAGAAACTGCCACTGCATTAGTTTGATCGATCGAACAATTTTTTATCGATCAAAAAAATGCTTCGTTCGATCGCTCGAAACCAGCTTGATCGATCAAGCACAGCGAGATGCAAAAAAAATGACAGAAACACAAATAAAAGAAACAAACAAGAACCTAAGGTTTCTTAGGTTACAAATAAGTCTTGGGACAAATGGGGAGCACCCCTTTGAGGTTTTGACCAAAAAATTGAATAGGGATTTTAGAGGATCCTTACTTCGGTTAGAGCACAGCAGAGAGGAAGAGGTGATGATGATGATAGTTGGTGATGAGCAAGGGCAACCCTTAACTGATGGAAATGGAATTGGGAGGAAAATTGCCAGGTTCTCTTTCTCTCTGTCTTCAAGTGCTCGAGAGTGAGGGAGAGGAAGAGATTGAAGAAATGTATGCTAGATGCTTCGTTTAAATACAAGGATCGAGCGATCGAACATTCTTGATCGATCGAACTTTCGATCGATTGTAAATTTTTCAAGCGCTTGAGGATTGGACGTTTTCGATTGATCGAGGGTTTTTCGATCGATCGAACATGAAAATCATTAGAAATCTTTAGACAGAACAACTGTGTACCCCCAACTAACAAAAATTGATCTGGACATACAGAATAGCGTAAAAGCAGTCAATTACAAGACATGCAAGCCAGAAAAAGATCATCATCAACAAGGTAATATAAAATTGCAATTTTATAACTTTAACTTTGTAATAGCATCCTCTTTGCAAAATTGTTGCCCGCAACCATGGTACTTAAGACCTTATTAATAAAAAAAAACTAAAAATTAAAAGTAAAACTAACAATCCTTTGTCCAGCATTACACTTCAAATGATAAAAGGAAGACCAAATGACAAAATGCAGTTGAAAGTGGAACACTAATTTTCAAACATGAATATTCAATCTTCCACAATTGCTTCTTTCTCCGCCACATCTTCGAGTGTAGATTTCAAACTTGATGATTCCCTTTCCTAGAATAGTCGAAAAGTAGCAAGGATATCATTGAGCGAGTCTGAAATCTCCAAGGAAATAATTGCACAAGCAAGAGGTGATCCGGATGGAGACAAAGACAAAGGAGTGTAATTTCTCAACGGACTTTTCTCTTGCGCAGAGTACCCGGGACCGTATGTATGGTCCAAAACCATGGAATAGTTGATACAGAAGGAACAACAGTGGTAACATTGGATTCATAGTGAAAATCCTGACAAAGGAAAAACAAAAGAAAACCAAAAAAAAGAAGAAATTAAATAAAACAAAAGAAAGAACCAACATAAAGGAATAAACATAGAAAAACGAAAAGAAAATGATGTGGGACAAGGAATTAACCTCACAATTGGCGTGAAATAACCATATGCACTAGCAAGTAGAGGGCATTGAAGCCAGAATAACAAATAACTCATGTGCACATAAATGTATGGAACCAATTCGATGACAAGGAAGTCATCAACATAAGTGAAGACAACATTATGGCGTTCAGGCACCACATACTGTAAATCGTCTTCTTACCATGGTTCCCACATTGAGTAGTTCTCCCATTGTGCCAAGAGGGCATCATCTACTTCCCCAACAAAATACCCCTCTGGTTTGCCTTCCTCTTCAGGGAAGTCCATATGCTCGAAGGGGTTAATGTGGAGGAGTGCAGGATTGTAAGGGATGTACCCTTGGGTCAAGTCAATTATATCATCTGCTCCTGGTCCTTGATACAGAGAGAGGTAGAATGCAATCTCCTCAGTAGTCCATGGAGGGTTAGGATATTCTGAATCAGCCCATGACCCGATTGAATGGACCTCATCATCCCTCATATTTTTAATAGCTTGTAGGGGAGAGATAACATGGAATAGCAGATTATAATCGAAGTCACACTCAAAATGAGACGGAAATAAATGAAACAAAATAAAGTGCAGTAAATGAAAGAATACAGCAACAATGTGTGAACACTCTTTAGTGTTTTAGGTGGAGGAATAGCTGGGCTCATCTAACTGGATGTGCTCAGCTTCTGGTAGGAAGTTCTCCAAGAACGGTTTTAACCTTTGGCCGTTAACCTTGAAACATTGGTCGTTCTTAAGATTGAATAACTCGACAGCCCCATGTGGAAAAACAGATTTGACTATGAATGGTCCTGTCCACCGAGAATGGAGTTTTCCTAGGAATAGGTGAAGGCGAGAATCGTACAGTAAGACTTTCTGCCCTGGCTTGAATGATTTTTGAAAGATTGTTCTATCATGGTGAGCCTTCAACCTTTCCTTATGTAATTTAGAATTGTCATATGCATCTGGACGTATTTCTTCCAGTTCAGCCAACTGGAGTTTTCGGAGATGACCTCCCTCTTTAATGTCAAAGTTTAATGAGCGTGTTGCCCAATACGCTTTATGCTCGATTTTGACAGGAAGGTGACATGCCTTGCCGTACACTAGCCTGTACGGGGGCATCCCCAGGTTTATCTTATAAGCAGTGTGGTACGCCCATAGAGCATCGGTCAGTTTATATGCCCAGTCTTTTCTATTGCAACTAATCGTCTTTTCAAGTATATGCTTGATTTCTCAGTTAGCCAACTCTGCCTGCCCGTTAGTTTGTGGGTGGTAGGCTAGAGCGATCTTGTGGTTGACCCCATATTTCTTGAGAAGTGACTCCAAAGGCCTATTGCAAAAATGCTTGCCTTGGTCACTTATTAGTGCTTTCGGGGTTCCAAAACGCGACAGAATATGTTCCTTAAGAAAGGACATTACTGTTTTGTGGTCGTTGCATCTTGTCGGTATCGCTTCTACCCATTTTGATACGTACTCCATAGCTAAGAGTATGTATTCATTGTTGTTTGATTTCAAAAATGGGCCCATGAAGTCTATGCCCCAACAATCGAATATTTCAATTATGATAATGGGAGTTAAGGGCATAGAATTCTTTTTTGAAATAGTAACAAGCTTTTGACAGCGTTGGCACGATTTATAAAAAAAATAGACATCCTTAAACACAGTGGGCCAGTAGAAACCGCTGTGTAGGACTTTTTGTGCGGTCTTTTACAAAGAAAAATGGCCACCGTAGGATTCAGAATGATAAGAGGCCAAAATTACAGTTATATCCTCATTTGGGACACAGTGTCTAATGACTTGATCAACACAATACTTGAATAAGTAAGGGTCATCAAAAAAGAAATGACGTGCGAACGAAAGGAGCCGTTTCTTGTCCTGATTTGACCAATGGCTCGGGGTCTCTCCCGTAACAAGATAATTTACTATATCTGCATACTAAGGCAAACTGGAAATAGTCATCAGTTGCTCATCTGGGAATTCATCTTTAACTGGTACAGGTTCAGTGTTGTCAGTAAACGTTAACCGAGATAAATGGTCAGCGACCACATTCTCTATTACCTTTTTATCCTTGATTATGATATCGAATTCTTGGAGTAGGAGTATTCAGCGGATAAGCCTTTGCTTCGCGTCCTTCTTAGATAGCAGGTACTTGAGGGCCAAATGGTCTGTGAAACAGACGATTGGGGACCCTATCAGATATGACCTGAATTTATGTAGAGCAAAAACTATTGCCAGTAGCTCTTTTTTGGTAGTCGTATAGTTCATTTGAGCTTCATTAAGTGTTCAACTGGCATAGTAGATTACATAATGCTTATTATCCTTCCTCTGTCCCAGAACTGCACCAATGGCATAGTCGCTAGTATCGTACATTAGTTCAAACGGCAAACTCCAGTCGGGTGCTTGTATCATCGGTGCGGAGGTAAGGTGTACATTTAGTGCGTCAAAAGACGTTTGACAGTTTTTTGATCACTCGAATGGTGCATCTTTGACTAAGAATTGACACAGTGGTCGGGAAATTGCACTAAAATTTTAGATAAAGCGACGATAAAATCCCGCGTGTCCCAGAAAAGAGCGGATGTCTTTGACTATATGAGGAACAGGTAGGCTCGAGATTATATCAATTTTTGCTTTATCAACTTGGATACCTTTATCCGAAATAATGTGGCCGAGGATAATTCCCTTGGTCACCATGAAGTGACACTTTTCCCAATTTAGTACAAGGTGTTTGTCCTCACATCTTGCTAACACTTTTTCAAGGTTTTCCAGACAGTTGTCAAAACTATAGCCAAACACTGAGAAGTAATCCATGAAAACCTCGAGTATTTGTTCAACCATATCACTAAATATGCTCAACATGCACTACTGAAAGGTAGCAGGTGCGTTGCATAAGCCGAAGGGCATACGACGGTAAGTGAATGTACCAAACGGACATGTGAAAGTCATTTTCTCCTGATCTTCAACAGCGATTACAATTTGGTTATAGCCACTATATCCATCCAAAAAGCAATAGTATTTGTAACCTGCCACTCGTTCTAGCATTTGATCCATGAATGGTAATGGAAAGTGGTCTTTTCGGGTCACAGTATTCAATTTTTGGTAATCAATACACATTCGCCATCCGGTGGAGACACGTGTTGGTACCAATTTGCCGTCTTTATTTGGGATTACCGTTATACCTACCTTTTTGGGCATCACTTGAGTTGGACTAACCCAAGGGCTATTAGAAATAGGATATATGATCCCAACATCAAGCAGTTTTAGGACTTCCTTTTTGACTACTTTTTGCATATTGTGATTCAGACGCCTTTGCATTTGTCGCGAAGGTTTACCGTCTTCCTCTAGATATATTTTATGGGTGCACACAGACGTGCTTATGCCTTTGAGGTCGGCAGTAGTCCATCCCAATGCTCCTTTATGTTGTTTTAGCATTTGGATTAACTTATCCTCTTGTTCAGGATTTAATGTAGATGAAATTATGAAGGGGTAAGTCTTTTCAGTCCCTAGGAAAGCATATTTGAACTTTATTGGGATCTCCTTTAACTCAAAATCAGGAAATTGAAAATTAGAGGGCATAGCTAATTTTGATTTCGGAGGTAGTAGTTTATATGGTGTTACCCACATGCATTAAGCTTTATCCTCCTCTTTCGTTTCCATCATAAGGCAAGTGTGATTTAAAGAAGCATCCAATGGAGAAGAATCATTAGGTTGATAGATAGTGTCAAATTGTGACACTACTACCTCCAAAGGGTCTTTATAATCAACGAAGTCAGCCTCATCTTCGATGACTGTTTCGATGTAGTTAACTTCTTCTTCGTCCTCGTATTCTTCAGGTCGGGGATTTAATTTTTTTTTTTGACATTTAGAGTCATGTTCCCGAATACGATGGTCATTATACCACTTCTTATTTTGATTGTGGCATCTACGGTGTTGAGGAATGGACGTCCAAAAATCACCAGGATTTGTGAACTTGGATTAGACACAGGTTCAATGTCCAAAATTATAAAATCGACCGGGAAGACAAAGGAGTCTATTCGTACGAGAACGTCCTTCAGTATTCCTCGAGGATATTTGACTGACCTATCTGCCAGTTGTAGTGCAACTCGGGTAGGTTTGAGTTCACCCAACCCTAGTTGTTTATGAACTGAGTATGGCAAAAGGTTTACGCTTGCTCCTAGATTAAGGAGTGCATTGTCTATCCTTTGACTCCTAATTCGGCACGAGACAGTTGGAGTACCGGGGTCTTTGAGTTTGGGTGGCAATTCATTTTGGATGATTGTGCTTGCTTGGCAAGCAACGTAAGCGTGTTTCTTCACACTTTGCCTCCTCTTAACCGTGCATAAGTCTTTAAGGTACTTAGCGTAGGCCGGCACTTGTTTGATTGCATCAAGGAGCGGAAGATTTATTTTGACTTGTTTAAACGATTCCAAGAACTCCTGATTCTTTGCCTCATTTTTGGGTTTTTAAGCCTTTGAGGGTAAGGCGCAGGGAAGGGTATTTAGGTAATTTGTCTTTAACAGGCTCCTTTCCGGGCCTTCTCTCAACTTCTTCTACTTCTTTAGGAGCGTCATCATTTGATTCTAATGGTTCGTTATTAGTGGACGACTCCTCTTCTTGAGTGGATGGTTTGCTTTTATTCACCACTTCATCCTCTTCATATTCTTCAGGGGTAGAAAGGGGTATATTACACCCTATAATCTTGCCACTTCTCAGATTATTCACGGCTTTGGCATGCTCTTGATTATTGGGACAATTGTTGAATCCTTTAGGGTTTTGAAGTGGTTGGGCAGGAAACATTCCACTCGACCCCTCTTGTCGTGCATCCATTTTCTCTAATGTTGCGGACATTTTACTCATCATTTAAATTAACTGTTGCGTTAAATTTGCATTAGAGAGTGGATCTTCCTCTTGCATCTTTTTGTGAGGTGGTACATAAACATTTGATTGCTGATTGTTAGAGGGTTGAGCTTGGTTGTGGTTGTTTGATCTATTTTGATTGAATGGCTTGGGCTGCCTATTGTATTGCCCTTGATATTGATTATTGTTATTGTAGGGCTGTTGTTGTTGGTATTGATTTTGGGTCCCAGCATAATTTTTCTAATCAAAACTGGGGTGATTCCATCGTTTGTTACTATTCTGTGAATTATGATTATTATAGGAATTCCCCGCCCCCCCTATACCCTTGCATGACATTCATTTTCATGGGGGGTTGTTCTTGAAAGTACAGCACATTGGGACAGTATTGATTGGTGTGTCCCAACATGTTGCATGTGCCGCATGGTTCTTCAAGCAAAACCTGCATAGAACTCTCTCCTTTCATTCCCAACTCTTCTACCTTCTTAACTAGTTCTTAATATTTGTTTATCAGATGATCCTCACTTTTTAATTGGTAAAGACTTTTCTCCTCTACACAGGATATCTGTGAGCGTGAGACATCTTAAGTATTTGACCATTCATGAGTATGTTCAGCTAGCCACTCGAAGTGAGCTTCTGCCTCTTCAGTGTTTTTGCAAAGAAATGGACCTGAGCTCGTGGTCTCAACCAATTTTTTGGTTTCATCATTTAACCCTTCATTAAAGTAGCTTATGCTTCACCATTTCTTGTACCCGTGATGTGGGCATGAGAGAAGCAAATCCTTGAAACGCTCCAAAGTTTGGGTGAAGGTTTCATTGTTTTTTTGTTTATAAGAGTTTATTTGTCGTTAGCTCGCTGGTCATGTGAGGTGGAAAGAATTTCTTTAAGAATGCAGTGTTCATTGCATGCCAGGTGTAGATTGAATTCGGCTTTAGGGTGAGTAGCCACGCTTTTGCTATATCCTTCAAGGTAAAGGGAAATAGCATTAGGCGTGTTACATCCACGAGATAATTTTGTGAGAATGTTTTACACACATCCTCGAAATCTTCGACATGTAGGTATGCCTTCTCGCTCTCCATTCCATGGAAGGTTTGAAGGAGTTGAATCATTCCATTGCAAAATTGAAATTCGCCAGCATGAGGTGGGATGAGAATACATGAAGGCATGGGTGTGTGTTCGGGTGTCATGAGATCGCACAAAGGACGAAGCAAATCATCAATTGGTTCAACCACATTCTCACCATTTTTGCTTTGATTGTCAGCCATAGATTCGGTGGGTGTGGCCGAGAGATCAATAGAACTAGAAGAGTTGGATGAATAGAGTGGATTTCCGTAAATTCCTTCAATGGAATTATCAGACATGAAGAGAAAGGTCCTAAGTAGTTTTAATCTAGAGAACTTAAAAGAAAAAGAAAACAGAAATAGATAAAGATAGATTGAGGTAATCTAAGTATTAACTCGTCGCCTTCCCCGGAAACGGCGCCAAAAACTTAACACGAATAAAAGTTGTGTTCACTTGTGTGCTATACCAAGTGTAAGTAGACGTGCAAGTAGTAATCTGGTAAGACCAGGTCGATCCCACAGGGAAGGTATTGAACTAAAAACTTAGATTAAACTCTAAAGGAAAAGGAAAATTCAAGATTTAAAGTAAAGTGTAGAACCCAAAGTTCTACAGGCTATAACTACTAGAACAATTAAAATAAACTAATGAGTAACTAATTAACTAAAGCAATGTTTTAAAAACGGTTTTCTTTATAAAAAGGGAATGTTGGGATCACACGAATCCGCAGCGATCATGACATCTACCATGCAATTACATTTAAGCTCTAAGGAGTGTGACTATCTACAGTATTCCGTTTTTTCTAAAGATAGAGAATCAATAGTCTGTTCATAGGCAGGACTACATCATCACATTTATTTCCAAAACACATGAAGGTGGTTTAAAACAATGGTTATGTCTCGTATTCTGAATGGTGTTAGCATTCGAAATGGTTTGCAAAAGTTATTGAAGAAAAATGCCTTAAGGCTTAAAGTAATGAAATTGTTTTGATGAACTGAGCATTTGGGGATAGTTTGATACCAAATCTCAAAAGTAGAAATTCTTGGAATATCGCAAAAAGACTTCTCAAGAATCTGACAGTTCGATCGATCGAATATCATCATCTCTCGAGCGATCGAAATAGCTTTGATCGCTTGACTATGTGCCTGCTTCGATCAATCGAACTGCGTCGATCGATCGAGTGCAGGTTTTATACTACTGCATGGCAGAGGCTGGAGATCACTGTTTTATTGTGATCTCCCAACCTGGGGACTACTCAGACATGGTCTGGAGTGTCATAGATTCAATTTTAATGTAAATATTCATTAAAGTCCTATTTGGTTGTGATTTAACATAAAAATGATGAAAACTAATGATTTAACGCTAACTAACATGAAACTCTACGATCTAACAGATTAAACTACAATAAACTGCAAAAAGAAAGTAACTAGAACAATAAGATGTAACCTGGACTGAAGAACTTTAATTAAACTTAAAATAATCCAAACCAAAATAATGATAATCATTGAAAAACCTACAAAAATTAAGAATAAACTCTCATCTCTCTATGTAAACTGATAAAAACTGAAGTGGGCGTCCTCTGGGACGTAAATCAAATGCATATATATACTAAAACCTAAAGCTAGGGTTCAAAACTCCATTTCTGCTGCGTGCACGTAAGTTCTGATAAAAGCCATGTTCGATCGATCGAACATGATTCGATCGATCGAACTTCTAGAATCGTTGAGCGCTTTAACTCTATTCGATCGATCGAACTCTCGATCGCTTGAGAAATCTTCGATCGCTTGAGACTTACTTTTCATGTTTGAGTTGTTTTCCTTAAAATCAAGCATCCCTTTTATCTTGATTATTCATTTCTTCACACAGCAAGCAGTGATCTGCACAAATTATAGCGAAAACAATACAACTTATCGTAGATTAATCATATTCTGTAAAAGCTGGCATTGTAATCCAAATTGCAGATTTGTAAGGGAGTTGTAAACTAAATTAGTGTATTTCTTTATTTTAGCGCGGTTGTATTTTACAAATACCCCTGGTTGTCATTACTCGCCCTTCATCACCAGAAACAAGGTTCAGAGGTCTTGGTACAAGAGGGGAAGGAGCCCGAGCAAAACTAAAGCACCCCCTCCTCGCGTACCAAATGGTAGGCCTTGATTCAAATATCCTTGTTCTTAATTCATAATAGGTGTTGTTTCCTCAATCATACTAGATAGTGTATATATGGCAAAAAGGAAAATCTAATGAAAATCATTTCAAGAGATTAAATCAAGTAGCAATCGGATGCACATGCAATACAAGAGAGAGGAATACTCACAATGGCTAGTCCCGCCCGGGACCAATGCAATAAAGGAAACATGCCATGATATGCAAAAGGGAACAAGAAGACTTACATTGGGTTGACTCAAGCGGGGTCACAAAAAGAAAACAAAAGAAAACGTGTAATGCAATCATGAAACAACCATAGATAAGATGTCTCTAACATATAAGTACATAAATGGGGACTATCCAAAGGAATTGTGCCGTTGAAAATAAAGTTGTAAACCTAGAAAAATTCTAAGAGAAAAGATAGAGATAGTGCATGATATCAAAACTCTCTTCAATTATCTTATCTAATTATCTTAAAATTCATTTTTAGAAGAAATCAATTCATGATTCACTATTCTCTCTCTAGAAATTTCTTGAATTCAAAGTGTATGTGATTGTATCTTCAAGTATATTCAAGGTATGCTTAAGGATCTTCCAAAGTGATTCAACATGATCTAATATGAGATGCATGGGATCTTTATATAGAGTTTGGAAAACTTAACTCTTAAGTTTTAAGGTTGAAACAGGAATTTTAGAGATCAGAAAAGGGTTAAAATGGCCATTTCAGTGCCTAAAACGCAGTTTTTGGACAATTTACTAACAGTGGGAAGCCTCTGGAAGGGTCTGGAACTTAAAAAGCTCGATAAAGGGGGAACATGTGAGGTGGCGGCTTAAGTGGGACCCACCACCCCATAAGTGGGACCCACCACTTACTATTCCTCATCTTCTGGGTTCCCTTATGTCCTTCTTCAAATACTACGCGCATTGCTTTTCCAGATTTTCGTAAAAAAGCTTTTTGGTGTCCGAAATCATCAAACACATACCATTGGAAAGTTGTCGAGTTGAATTTTAGTATAAAAATATACCAGGAGGATTTGAAATGAAAATTGAAGTTCAATTAAAGCCCAGATCAATTAAAGCCTGGAAGTCCTCTGGAACTTTCGTTGTCTTTTTGAAATCAAACAACTTCTTTTCAAAAGTTGCTTTTCAATGCACATCGATTTTGAGTTTTACTTTGAAATTGAATCTCTAGATACCTAGAATACTGTATTTAGAACACTTCATGTTCATATAACCCTAAGTGAATATGAATCCTGAGAGATGATTTTGACAAAATTGGGATTTATGCATGGAAAAGGGCTTTCTGAGCTAGAAGTCATTTTTTGAAGTTTGATCTTTCGATTGTGTGGAATCCAGTACCTTCCATATGATACTTTTCATCATTGAATCCTTTAAAACATTGTACACCCTAAATCCTATCTGTGTGGTCAAAATTGGGTGTCTACAGTTTGCCCCTTTTTGACAGAGCTTGTTGTGAACAACGTGAGCTGCAAGTGAGGGCCAAAGCTAGAAGGCACCCAATAATCATACTGAGAGGTTTTAGGAAAAACAAAAATCCACAAAAATTAAAAAATTCAAAATATGAGAAATTCAAGAAATTACGGAAGCAAGAATGCTATGCAATGCTAGGTAGATGCTGCTAAATTGAAGCTGCTGCTGGTCATGGTCCACTGGAGCTGCCTACGTATCCTTTCTAGGAATTAAGCCAGGGCGTAGTTCAAGTACAAGGTGAAATGCTCCTATCCTAAGATGCTAATGTAGTATGGAAACGTGAATGTGCAAGTGCTGGAGGAATCATCCTCAAGGGTTCCCTAGATGCAAAATCTAATGCAAGGGATGCAATGTCTTGCTCTTATAGTCGAATATGTCTAAAGAGAAGTATGCTATCTATACTTGGATGATTCTTGGAGTCTTTCTTTTGAGTTTGAGGTTGTAGGTGTCATCTATATCTCGGATGACTGCAGAGTATCTTGAATGAATTCTTAATTATGTCAAACAACTTCTGATAAAACATGTCGTTAAGCTTGGACGATTTCTAAAATAATGCCTCCTTAAATATGGATGATTGATTAAGTGTCCTATACCTTGGAAGATTGTTGATGTAGAGTCCTAACCTCTGGACGATTGCTGATGAAGAGTCCTAACCTTTGGACGATTTGTTGATGTAGAGTCCTGCTGGGGATGATTTATTGATGCAGAGTCCTTCTACTGGGGATGAACTTTTTTGTGGCTGGATGAATCTTCTATAATAGGTCCTTCCTCTGAGGACAAATCTTCTATTCTTTTAAAACAGGTCCTTTATCTGGGTATAAATCTTCTGTTCTTCCAAAACAGGTCCTTCCTCCGGGGACAAATCTTCTGTTCTTCTGAAACAGGTCCTTCCTCTGGGGACAAATCTTTTGTTCTTCAGAAATAGATCCTTCCTCTGGGGACAAATCTTCTATTCTAATGCATGATTTCAGAGAGATACACTGATTTTGAGAGAAACCCTACTTTTGGAGGCCATCCTGATACACGATTTTTGAGATATACCCTTCCTCTGGAGGTAATTCTGATACACGATGCTAAGAGAAACCCTATCTCTTGAGGTAATCCTGATACACAATTTTTGAGATATACCCTTCCTCTGGAGGTATTTTTGATACACGAATTCTGATATACCTTTCCTCTGGAGGCAATTTTGATACAAGATGCTGAGAGAAACCCTATCTCTGGAGGCAACCCTGATACACGATTTATGAGATATACCCTTTCTCTGGAGGTATTTCTGATACACGAATTCTAATATACCTTTCCTTTAGAGGTGATCCTGATACACGATGGTGAGAGAAATACCCTTCCTCTGGAGGTAATTCTAACGATATTTGAAAGTTCTTTACTGGGGAGATTCTAGAATTCTAAGATGTAAGTAAAAGGCTCATATTCTAGAGACCCTGCTGGTTTAATCTGAGACACATATCGATGCTTTGACCAGTTCAATCATTCTTGTAACACGTCGGGCTTATTCTGACCCTTTCTTGAATATCTTGATCATGGTTTTGAAGATTCTGATTCATCTTCTGCAAATCCTTTCTGGATGTAATTCTCGAGCGATAGTAGACCCAAATGTCTATTTTCTAAGATAACACATAATTAATCCCAAAATAACTGGAATTCGCTACAAATCATCATTTTTGGCTATTTTCAAGCTGCGGTGCCCTCGATTCTTCATGTTTGGGGACTTTTCTTCAACTTCAAATGGTTTTCAAGCACTTTTAAGGCTTATATATCAAGATTAGACCAATCTGGGGTCAAAACAAGGGTTCCGAGGCCCAAAACGTGATTATAGAGCAAAATGGGGAACTGTTAGGAAGTGAACAGTAAATGGCGGTTCCCCATATCCTCTTTGGAGCCTTCAGCTGCAAACATGGGATTAAAAACCCATCTTTCTTCTTGTTCTTCATTTATCTCATCTTCAATGTATCACCTCTATTCTCTAAGGTGCCAAAGTCTTGTAATTTCTTGATGTTTTAAGTGATTTTATGCATCAAAATCTCCAAAAACCTTGTTGATTTCATCAACTCCTCTCTATTCTAGGAGATTCAAATGCCAAGGGTTTCACTATTCATCATCTTCAACCTCTATCTTCAAGCTTCAAGCATTAACAACCATGAGTTCCCATGGACAAGGTGAGAGTTCTAGAATGCGCAGAAATCAATTTCAAGCTAGTGGAGCTTCATTAACTCAATCCATGGAGTATCCAACTATGAAGGAGCCACTAATCCATTCTTCAATTTTGCACTATCTCTTTGCTTGATGTGTGTGTGCTTCCAAATTCTTGTAAATTCTTAGGAATCATCCCTCAATTTCTGCTAGAATGTGCTTGGGTACCTTAAAGGTCACGGTAGCCATGGAAAATGTCTTGAATGGTTCAATGAATTGTCGGAATCACATCCCCAAGTAGCAGCCAATATTAAACACGCGGGCTTTGGGTCTTTTATAATCTTGTTGGAGAGACCTATCAATGATCTAGCCATGATTCAAGCTCTTGCTGAGAGGTGGTGGGATTTCAAATAATTTTCACATACCTTTTGGGGAGATAACCATGACCCCACTTAACTTTGAAATGATTACTGGCATCTCATTCAGTAGGCATTGTCTTGCCTTCACGAAGAATATCCATAGACATCCTGCTATTGTCGAGCGACTTCTAAGCCTTATTCCGTCCTAGAGAGATCTTCATGGATCAAGTGTGAGCATTAAATGGTTTGCCAACAACTTTTGGCCTTTTGAAAAAGTAGCTGGATTCACTGATATGCAACTTACCTGTGCTTTCATCTTGTATTTGGTTGGTTGCTCTCCTGTCTCTACTCGAGCTGAGCGGAGTACACTGAACATGCTTGAGAGCCTTCGGAATCTTGAGGTTATTAAAAACTTTGATTAGGTTCTGCTGGCTTAGCTATTCTTTATAGTAACATGTGGGAGCATTCTTAAGGCAATCCCTTGGATTTGGTGACTTTTGGAGATCTTGGGAGGTACAAAAATATTTTCTTTTCAAGTTTTATCATCAATGTTCTATTTTCAGACCACTGCTATATATTATTTCATAGGTGTGGGCTTTTGAGTACTTTTCCATGACAGCTCCATCATTTCGGGAGGAAGAGATGCACATTTTTCCATGGGCTTTGTGGACATGCGGAATCCCACTTCTTTTTGTTTTTGTTTGAAATTAATTTGGATCAATGAAAAAGGTCTGTTGAAAACAGATACAGAGTCGCCACTTGGTCTTTATGGAACCAAGAAATCTAATTTTGACTCACCCAAATGGATAAAGGGCACCGTCCCTTCATAACCAAAGAAATTGGCTCGGGGTTTTGGTACAAGAGAGGAAGGAGCCTTGTCGCGACTAAAACACCCTCAACTCACCCCGTCTTTCGACGGGCCTCAATTAGCATCCAAATAATCATCTTATACCATGTTTGATTTGATAGTTAATATTTATGATAGGTATGTTACATCACATAAGAAACTTAAAATGCAAGATCTAAAGATAAAATATCATTCATAAGATCTAAGCCAAGTATCACACAATGCAAAGTGAAATATCACACGAACAAACCTAGGAAAAATTGTCTAATCACATATCAAGTAATTAAGTTTTCCTAATCTAGAACTTATCTCTACAACTTATCTCTCTAAAACTTTTCTCTCTATTCTAACCTTATCTCTACAACTTTCTCTCTAAAACTTTTCAAAGCTTGCATTTGACACCCCCAAATGAGAAGTCAAGGGGGGTTTATTTTGGCCAATTTGGGGGTGGTTTTGGGATTTTAGAAGTACTTCCATTGGTCCCAAACATCTGTGAACATAGAAATACGTAGTTTTGGTTTTTAATTAATCAAAATGAACCCCTAAAAGAAATTACAAAAATATACCATTCTGGGGGAGAGTGTCGTGGCGGCACTGGGCCTGTTCCGCGGCGACACTGCTCCTCATTCGTCCAGATAATCCTTTTTAGGCCCCCAGAGTTTTTGGTATTCGCGAAAAGGCCCTATTTCGACCAAAATTCAAAGAAAATGCATACAAAATCCAAATTGAGATTGTGATATACCGTTGGAAAGGTAATGGAGTCTATTTTATATGAAAAATAGTTCAAAGATAGGTCACTTTGAAAAGTTTTGCGGTATTCACGATAAAAGCCGATTTGATCGCCTTTTTCACCTTCGGAAATTCATAGTAAATTCGTTTGAAATCCAAAAATTATGTGTGATATACCGTCAGAAAGCTATTGACCTCTAGTATCTATGAAAAATATTTGAAAAATAATACGGTGCTCCAGTTTCAAAGTCAACTTTTGATCAAACTGGTCCAACCTGGGATTACCGGGAAGTTTTGGAAACCTCTGGGAGCTCCCAAGAGCTGACGTTTTCGTTCGATTTTCTTTTAAAATTCAATTCAGTATTTCCCACATGATCTAGAATGATTTTGGAACTTTTTGGCAAATTTGGACGATTTTGGTCAAATCTTGGTCAAACTTGGTCAAACCTTTGTCAAACCGGTCAACGGGGACTTTTTGGGAAATTTCGGGACTTCCGGGGGTCTCTGGGAGCTGACGATTTCATCCGATCTTGCTTTAGAACTCATTTTAATACTTTTCTAATGATGTAGCACGTTTCCAAACATTTGGTCCGAATTCGGGAGCTTTTGGGCTTTCAGGGGTATTTTGGTCATTCGGAGCATTTTGAGAGATAGAACTAACTTCCAAGAGTCTTTTTTTTAGTCTTTTTGATCATTTTGAACCACCAAGCTATGGGTCTCCTAAATCTGATAGCCAAAAAAATGGGGTGTCTACAGTGTGCCCCTCTTTGGCATGAACTTACGAGGCAATGCATGCGCAAGCGAGTGCCAAAGCTTTGAAGAGACAGGTCTTTTTGGAGGCTATAGATTTAGGATAAAAAGCATTGTGAAAGATGTAGTGACAGAAAACATGATGCTGGGGCCAGGGCTGGTCATGCTTTTCTTGAGCTGCCTACGTATCCCAAGGGGAATCAGACCAGGACGTAGTTCGGGGCACAAAGGAACAAGTCACATATGCACAACATGACAGGCAAATACTATGTTATGAGGATGATATGCAATGTATAGATTTGATATGAATTGCGTTTTGAGTCCTATCATATTTAGTGTTCTGATCTTAGTATGAGCTAGTGCTGTGGGTTGTGTGCCACTCCGAGTGGACCTATGCCGTGCTAGTGTCTCCGACCGTGATGTAGTGGCTGACTCGAATAAAGACACAATGATTTGGAAGACTTTGGGTCTCGGGGCAAACTTCTTAAATTACGGAAAGTGTGCTTTGCAAACAAATGAAATGGATCAGACACAAGGTTTTAGAAGATAAAAACTAAAGGTGACCGAGGGATCTTGTGATAAATGATAGGTAAGGAAGCTATGAAAATGGACAGATGAGAAAGCTTATGATAATCAGGAGACACGGAGTTGTAGAACGACGGTACTCGTCTGGACACATGCGATGTTCTGGTTGTTCCTGATGACCGATCTTCAGGAGTCGGTTCTTCTTTTGCTACTTTCTGCTGGGGATAGTGGGAACTAGCATCCTTCCATATTTATCCTCAAGGAATGGTGTAGGACTCTCAGAGAATCTCTCTTTTCTTGATCGGGAACTAGGACCCATCTCTGAATCTCTCACGGTTGATCAAATCTTTGCATTAGTCGGTCCGAAAAGCTAATTCAGGCCTTTGGGAGCCGATATCTTTCTATTTTTGTCCTTAAGGGATGGTGTAGGATTCTCGGAGAAACTCTCTTAATTGTTTCTTGATCGAAAACCAGGACTCATCTCTGAATCTCTTACGGTTGATCAAATCTTTGCATTGGTCAGTCTGAAAAGCCGATTCTGGCCTTCAGAAGCTAATATCTTTCTATTTCTGTCCTTGGGGGATGGTGTAGGATTCTCAGAGAATCTCTCATAATTGTTTCTTGATCGGGAACCAGGACCCATGTCTGAATCTCTTACGGTTCAAATCTTTGCATTAGTCGGTCCGAAAAGCCAATTCGGGCCTTTGAGAGTTGATATCTTTCTATTTCTGTCCTTGGGGGATGGTGTAGGATTCTCAGAGAATCTCTTTTAACTGTTTCTTGATCGGGAACTAGGACCCATCTCTGAATCTCTCACGGTTGATGAAATCTTTGCATTGGTCAGTCAGAAAAGCCGATTCAGGCGTTCGGGAGCTGATATCTTTTTGTTTCTATCCTCAGGGGATGAACTGAATCTGCTGGGGTTAAAATGGATTTTCTGGGGATAAAGCCTTATAAATCTTGACTAAAATGGGCCACTGGGGCTAAACGGGATCACGAACTGGCTAAAGAGGGTCAAAACATGCCAAAATGGGTTGAAATGAAGCAAAGCGGGGCCAGCGGGGAGTAGTGCTGCTGCGACACTAGGTGGCTGGACTCCATGTGTGTATATCTTGGGTTTTTGGGCATTTTAATCTCATTTTTGGCCAATTTGGGGTGCTTTTTAAGCCAAAATCTGTCAAAACGCAGCTTGTGCGCGCTCAGGTGAGTAATCTTTCCCCATGATCGGAATTTTGATTGGTGTTTTGGTTTGTTCCATTTTTCAAGAAGAAAGTTTGGTTCTAGTCGTCCAATTTCTTGCAGATCCCTGGCTTCGAGCTCAAGGACCGTCTAAGAAGGCAAAGGAACGATTGAAAGCCGGGAGCCAAACCCCGGACTTGATTTTACAGGACCCCCAATGTCATCTTTCGTCCACGGCTCTAGCGAGCCTGGTATGTGAAACTTTTGACAGTTTAAGGCTATTTTGTGCAATGTACTAGTTGTATGAATTGTAGTGTGCTCCTAGAGTTTGTTGGAAGCTTGTTTTGTGCTCGTATGTTAATTTTGTGAAGTTTGGACTTTGGGTCATGAATAGTGATTTTGTGCTTGTTTTTTGTTGTTTTTGATGTGTGTAGGTGCTGGAAGTGACATTAAAGGGCCCTGGTAGCCTTGCTCACGCTTTTCTGTGGTACACCCAACTTTCGCCTGCCATCAAGAGAATGGTAGGTGATGCCGGGTTTGGCGGCCTTGTCTGTCTAGTTTCAAAGAGTACCAACGATTTGGCACATTTTTATGCTCTTGCTGAGAGATGGTGGGACACCACCAATACTTTCCACCTGCCATTTGGTGAGATAACAATGACGCCTTTTGATTTTTCCATGATTACCGGTTTGAGAGTTGGCAGGAAGCGCCTGATTCTGGACTACTTCTATGAGATTGATCCCGAGGCTATCGAGATGTTGATTGGGGTTATTCCTCCTAATCTGGAGAGGCACTGGTTCCCTTGTGGATGGCTTTATTGGGCTTATGGCAGAGGAAATCACAACCTGAATAATTCTCAGCTTTTGAGGGTATTTCTTCTGTATGTCCTTGGTTGCTCAATCTTCGTGACACGGAATGACCAGGTGAGCTTGTGGCTTCTTTCTTATCTGGTGACCATTGGTGAGATCCCCACTTATGACTAGGGTGGTGCTGCCCTGGCCCACCTTTACAAGCATATTGGTGAAGTTTCCTGGGGCGATGTCAAATCGACAGGGGGATTTTGGCGAGCTTGAGAGGTATGTACTGCATCCTCTTTTATCTTCCAGCTTTTTAATTTCCATGCTTCTTGGCTTTTTTGATTTTTCCTTTGTCTGTGCATCTTTGGAGTTTTGAGTACCTGAAGAAGTTGGCTCCTTCCCTTACTGATGAATCAGGTGAAGATGAGGATGGCATGGCTCCTGTGCCTTTGTTCCCCTGGGGCTTGAGATGGCGGAGGGATGTTGTCGGGGTGAAGAGCGGGGCTCATCAGATTATTCTCCTCAGAAACTTCTTATCTGGGTTGACAGCTGCTAGCGTTGATTGGACGCCTTGGGAGTGTGTTGTCTATGCTGCCCAGAGGAGATACAGGCGGTTATGCCCCTTTCCTCTTGCCGACTTCTGATGGAAAGTACCGAAGGCAGGCAATGGTTCCTTGGTGAGCGAGTGTCTCGGCAGGTGGTTGGCGGTCCGAGGTATCGTGTCCCTTGTAATCCTCTTGTGATGGATATTGATGACCTATGTGGTGATGCTTTGTTGGCGGCCTTAGCTGGTACTGATGTTTGGGATCACTTTCTCTCTGAGACCAGCTATGAGACTTCTCGTGGCCGCTTCCTGATGCCCAACTTCCCACTCCTGGATGTGAGTTTCTTTTACATTCTTGTCTTCATCCGTTGCCTATGTTTTTGACTCGTCTTTTTCCTAACTTGTTTTGTGCCTACAACTTCGCGAGATGTACAGGAGACAGGTTCTCCCAGTTTCTGATCCTATCCCTCCTTGGGATTGGACCGTTAATGTTTTGGGTGCAGATGGCTCCCCCCAGGTTATGGAGGTGCCGCAGGTCACATATGGGTATCCTACCTAGCCAGCAGGCGTCCTCAACATCCCTTGGAGTTATGATGAGGAGGGCCACGCCTTGGCAGCTAGCTTACGGTCTTTAGTCCTCATGCGAAACCATCGGGTATGTCTCTAATTTTGCGCTCCTTAAGGTTATGAGGTCCTAACCCTAATTTTGCCCTTGACAGATGGATGGTATGTGGCAGTTTGCCACTAGTCAGATGGCATCCTTGGTAATTTCCTGACTCGACTTCATTTTTGTACTTTTGATTGTTTCTCTACTGATTGCTTTCATTTTATTTGTGTACGTAGTATCGTGGGAGTGGTGCCGACTCATCGAGGATTGGGCCGAGGTGCAGAGGTGGTAGGAGGAGACCATCGCCAACGTACACTCCAGGTGGCGTGATAGAGGATGAAGAAGAGGAAGACTGAGGCCTCCTAAGCGGGGATTTTGTTTTATCTCCATTTTATGTTTTCAATTGGGTTGTACTAGTGAATAATGTGACTGATGGATAATATGTAAGACAATGTGTAGGATGATGTGTAGGATTATCACCCTTGATAGCGTATTATGATGTTTTGTCTTTCGAGCCGGATAGTTTCTAGTTTGAAGGCGCAGTTGTGTACTTGCTTTGGTTGGTAGTTGTGTATTGTGATTCTGTGATTGTTGATGTTACTGCGATGAGCAGCCTTGTAATAGTGAGTGTGTTTGCCTTGCAGGTGGGATAGTCCGTGAAACGGGGAGGTGCTACCAAAATTTTGAATTTTGCTAGAGTCGCGACAAAAAATATGGCATTGTATGATCCCGCTCAACTCATAGATTGGCTGAACATCACGGATGGTGTGGAGTGGATCAACCTCTTCAACTATAGTCTGACCGAGCTATTCTCTTTTCGCCAGATGGCTCTGAACATTGAGTTCATGCGTGCTGCTATTGTTCACTGGGACTCGGTGAACCATGTCTTCAATTTTAATGGCCTGAAGATATGCCCCCTATTTGAGGAGTTCTGTGCTATCCTTGGCTTCAATTCTGACTCTGACCTGATTCTCCCTTCAGCTGATACCCCCAGTCCCATACGAGGCTTGGCTGAATACCTGAACTGTTCCACTATTATTTCCCGCCGGCTAATTCATGGTGAGGTTCTTGACATTGCTTCCTTCATCGCCCGGTATGCTAGTCCTGGGAATCTTAGTGTATATGATGCTACCCGCGGGGCTGCTCTGATATTGTGTATGACTTCGCACTTTCTATTCTCGAGTGCTTCCATTGACTTGGTGTACGTGTGCCTTGGGCTGAATCTTAGCAGGAATCCTATGGCCATGGTTCTGGCAGAAACTTTGAATGGTTTGGATCGTGCTTTCAATCAAGGAACGCTTCTTCTTTCTGGGGCACCTTTGGTGTTACAGGCTTGGCTCTACGAGCACCTTCAGTTATGGGCAGGTAATGTGTTGCCAGTTTATTTCTGCAGGGCTGTGCTTCATTTTCATTGTACTGCTGCCGATTGGGTTGGCATGATGGGTGCTTTATCTGAGGCCAACATTTGCTGGATCGTGAGGCATTGGGGCCTTCATCTTGTGACCACTAGTCTCGGGGATTACCAGAGAGTGTAATTGATGGGCCTGAGAGAGACTTCTTTCTATCATCCTCGCCGATTGGCCAGACAGTATGGGCGAGTTCAAGAGGTCCCCCAGGGGTTTACTGAGAGGGTCTTTGCTTCCAGAGTCAAAGCCACTACTATTGCTGCTATCATCAGGGGCTGGGCCGGTCGAGCAATAGCCTATTTCTAGAGACCTTTGAAGAAATAAAAGACACAAAATAAAACTAGACTTGACTGATCCTGCTTCTTTCCTCCAAGTGTCTTTGATATTTGGGATTGCTTTCTAAAAGAACTTTTTGTGTTTTCATTTATTCCTACTTATGTAGTATTTGAAGTTTGTTTATCAGTGAACCTTGGTTACTTAGAGAACCTTATTTCATGCATTTGGCTTTCTGAAAACATTCGTAGTATGATTTTGATCAGATGTTTGCTTTTGGTACTTGTTTGGGCATGCTAGGAAGATTAGAGGCAAACGAGGCGGGTGGCCGAAGTTTGCCCCTAGTTTGGGGTATGTATGGTTATGAGGCAAACGAGGTAGATGATCGACGTTTAACCCTACTTTAGAAGAGGTTCAGGCAAATGAGGCGGGTGGCCGAAGTTTTCCCTTAGTGTGAAGGGTGATTTCTGGGTTACGGTAAGGACCGCGACTTTATTTTTCTCACATGCTCATAATATTGCCTAGGCACCAGTTAGGTGACCTAGCGAGCTCTTTTCTCTCTTTTGTTATTGCTCACTTTGGATTTAACTCTAACTTTTCCCTAGGCGCCCTTTTAGATTTTCGACTTAGCGAGCCATCCTTTTTTCCTTTTTTTTTTTAAAGTCTGCCTACGTACCCCCGAATAGGGATCAGGTCCAACGTTATTCGGGCCAAAGTTTTGAAAGAAAAGGGGTTGATTATGATGGTGTCGACCGAACCGATGTGTCTGCCTACGTATGCCCGAGTGGGAATCAGGTCGAGCGTAGTTCAGGGGAGGCTTGAAGGAAAAGGGGTTTTGGGGAATGGTCAAGCATAGTACTTTTTGAGGCGATCCATGTTGATTTGTTCTTTGAATTCAACGCCATCGAGGTCCATAAGGTAGGTTGCTCCTCCAGAAAGGATAGTTTTGACGATGTAAGGGCCAACCTAGTTGGGTTTGAACTTTCCACGTGGATCAAAGATCGGGGCTCACAATTCCTTAAGGACAAGATCACCCTTGACAATTTTCCTCAAACGAACCCTTTTGTTGAAAGCATGGGCTATCCTCTTTTGATAGATTCGGACATGGTCGATTGCCGCTAGGTGCTTTTCATCTATGAGAGCCAATTTTTTGTACCTTTCCTTTAACTAATCTGATTCCGAAATTTCACATTCTGCCATCACGCGCAGGGATGGTAGTTCTATCTCGACTGGAAGTACTGCTTCCATTCCATATACTAGTGAGTAAGGAGTTGCTCCTGTGGACGTCCTTATCAATGTTCTGTATCCCCAAAGTGCGAATGGTGGCTTTTCATGCTAGTTTTTGTAGGTATCGGCCGATTTCTGCAGTATGGCCTTAACATTCTTGTTTGCAGCTTCGATTGCCCCATTAGTTTGTGGCCTGTATGGTGACGACTTGTGATAAGTGATTTTGTATTCCTCAAACAGATCTCTGACTTCAGCCTTGAAATGACTACCATTATCTGAAATGATCTCATGGGGGACTCCATAGCGACAGATGAGGTTCTTCTTGATTAATTTGGCCACTTCATTGGCCCCCAACTTGCTGTAAGATGCGGCTTCTACCCATTTTGTGAAGTAGTCAATGGCCACCAAAATGTATCGATTTCCATTCGAGGCTTTTGGAATGATTTCACCGATGATGTTGATTCCCTAGGTCGAGAATGGCCACGGGGAGGTCATACTGTAGAGTAGAGATGGTGGTACATGCATCATGTTCGCGTGGATCTGGAACTTGTGGCACCTTCTCACGTATTCACAACAATCTTTCTCCAATGTGGTCCAATAATACCCTTGTCTTACAATCTTTTTGGCTAGCATGTGACCATTCATATGTGGATCGCATACCCCTTCGTGTATTTCTTCCATCATTATTCTGGCACACTTTTCGAACAAGCAAGTTAGATTGTGACTATTGTATCCTTTCTTCAATAATTTTCCCCCGCAAATGATGAACTGTGCTGCGAACCTTCGAATTGCTCTTTTGTCTTTCTTGGAAAATTCTAGAGGATATGCCCCCATTTTCTATGAAGTCCCAAACATCTTGGTACCATGGTGTTTCATTCTCTTCTTCTTCGATTGCGGCGATTGTGCTAAATGAAGGCTCGTACCTTTGCTCGATTATTAGAGGTATCATTTTGACCCCCACGGGGATTTGAATCATAGAGGCCAGGGTAGCCAATGAATATGCTAATTGGTTCTCTTCCCTGGGTAGGTAAAAGAATGTCACACTTTTGAACTGCTTCTTGAGCCCATCGAGATGGTCATGATAGGGTTTCAACCTTTCTTCTTTCACCTTCCACTCCCCCCTGGCTTGTGACACAATGAGGTTGGAATCCCCCAAGACACCTAATTTCTGAATTTTTGATTCTATGGCTGCTTCCATTCCCAAAATGCATGCCTCGTATTCAGCAGTGTTATTGGTGGAGTTATAATTGAGCTTGACTGCCAGTGGGGTGTGGTCCCTATTTGGTGACACTAGAATCATTCCTACTCCATAGCCTTTCATGTTGGCTACTCCATCAAAGCACAACTTCCACTGTTCTTCCTTGATTTTCATGATATTCTCGTCCGGGAATGAAAAATCTCCATTTACTATAGAATCAATGGCGTGTTCAGCAAGATGTTCAGCTATAGTTATCCCTTTTACCAATTTGCTTGTCACATACTTGATATCGAATTCGGACAATCAAAGTAACCAACGGGATATACGACTGGTCAGGGCGGGTTTTTCAAGGAGGTATTTTAGAGGATCCATGTAGGATATGAGCACAACTGGGAAGGCCAGCATGTAGTGCCTCAGTCGGCGAGTGCACCAAACCAAGGCCCAACATGTTTTTTCGAGGGTAGAGTAGTTGAGCTCATATCCAGTCATCCTCTTTCTATGGTAATATATGGCTTTTTCAGAGTGGCTTTCTTCTCCTTCTTGGGCTAGCATGCAACCCATGGTATTTTCGGAGACAGATAGGTAAAGGAATAAGGGCTTATGAGGAGTGGGTGGTGAAAGGACGGGCAAATTTTGAAGGTAGGCTTTTATTTTGTCAAAAGCAGCTTGGCATTGGTCATCCTATTGGAACTTCTCCCCTTTTCTTAGCAATCGGAACAAAGGATCACATGTAGTTGTGAGTTTGGAGATGAAGCGGCTGATAAATTGGATTCTTCCGAGAAACCCTCTCACTTCCTTTTCATTCTGTGGTGGTGCCATTTCTAGGATTGCCTTGATCTTAGAGGGATCCACCTCTATCCCCCTTTGTGTGATGAAAAAACCCAGGAGCTTACCGGAGGTCACACCGGAAGTGCATTTCTTTGGATTCAACCTCATCTTGTATTTGCGCAACCTTTCAAAAAACTTTTCCAATGCCATCAGGTGCCCTTCCCTATCCTTGGATTTTATGATCATGTCATCTACGTATACTTCTACTTCTTTGTGAATTATGTCATGTAACAGAGTGGTGGCAGCTCTTTGGTAGGTTGCTCCAGCGTTCTTAAATCCAAAAGGCATTACCCTATAACAGTAGGTTCCCCAAGGTGTGGTGAATATCGTCTTTCCCCGATCTTCTGGTGCCATTAGAATCTGATTGTACCCTGAGAAGCCATCCATAAATGACAGTAGTTCATGTTCTGCAGTGTTATCCACTAAGATATCGACGTGGGGAAGTGGGAAGTCATCCTTAGGACTGGCTCTGTTTAGATCACGGAAGTCGACGCACACACAAACCTTTCCATCCTTTTTGGGGACTGACACGATATTGGAAACCCATTTCGGATACTCGGTAACAATGATGAACCCTGCCTTGAATTGTTTCTCCATTTTTTCTTTGACCTTGAGTGCCCATTCTGGCCTGATGCGTCTCAGTTTCTGCTTGATGGGTTTAGAATTGGGAAGGAGCGGAATGCAATGTTGGACGATGTCGGGATCGACCCCAGGCATATCCTCGTAAGACCAAGCAAAAACATCTTTGAATTCTTTTAGCAAGAGAGTCAATTTTTCTTTTTCTTTTTTATTAAGAGTTGAGCCAATTTGCACAATTTATGGATAATCTTTTTCACCTAGGTTAATTGATAAAGTATCTTCGATTATTTCATTAGCAGGTGGTTTTTCAATTAGTTGATTAAGTTCAATTGGGAGATCCTCGGAGGGATCTGTGCATTCACATGTATTAGACACAGATGAGTAAGCAGAATCGTCTTTCATTTTATTCATTACTGGTGGAGTGATTATATTAGACAGTTGTGGGCTTATAGCAGCTGACTCTGGTATAGACTCGATAATTGGAAGCACAGACTCTGGGGGAATAGGGGATAGGGAGACAGATGACTCTACAGCCTGGTTGCTCAGACCCTCCTCAGTTGGCTTGATCTTCCAACCAGTCTTCCTTCGGGGTTTTCTCAATTTCTTCGGGATATAACAGATCTTGATAGGAGGGCCTTTTGCAGTCAGTGAAGATTTCCAGCCCGGGGTACCTTTTTCCAGTGGCCTGATGGATCCAAGGTTCTGGGAACCCAAAATAGGGGAAATCATCCCCTTCTTTGATGAATTACCCATTCAAGGTTTTGTGGTATGGTGGGAGACTCCTCACTATTTTCTTCCATGGCCTCTGTAGCTCGACGTCTTTTTCAATGGGCTTATACCCTAACCCAATAGTGCCTTGTTGCCCTTTGATATGAGGGAACTCACGAATCCCTTGCTGGCGTCGGCCTAATCCCATTCCAGGGAAGTAGTTCATTTTACGGACGATGTTGACAACTGCAGAGTGGATCTCGGGAAACCTGTCTTCATCATTGATCATGTGGACTTCTTCCATGAAGAATCCCCCAATTTCTCCTTCTTTTAGCTTAGGTATTTGGATTTCAAAGATGGGAGAGTAGTTTGGAAAAGCTTCATTACCCCAACTATTGCCGAGGATGATTTTCACCTCCTTCTCATGAATATACTTGATCATTTCGTGCACAGTGGATGGTACAGCTTTGTTGACATACAGCCAAGGCCTCCCGATCAATAAATTGAACGAGGCAGGTATGTCCATAACTTGAAAGATTTTGGTGCTAACCAAAGATCCTACCCAGATTTGGAGAGAAAAGTCCCCATCACATTTCTCTTGGTGTTATCGTAAGCCCTCACGGATCGCACAGATGGTGTGATGCCAAGGACATTGACCCCCAAGGCGGTGGCAGTCCTTAGAGCATAAACATTTAGGGTGGAGCCCATATTGACCAGACAGAATGGCACCTGCTGTCCCTTACATCCAACAGTGATGTACAAAGCTTTGTTATGTGTAGACCCTTCCGGCGGCAGGTCTTCATCAAAAAACGTAATGATTGGGTCAGGGGTGAGTGGGCCCAAGAAAGCCACCATGTCTTTGTTAGGGATATATACTAAAAGCCATGCTTTATGTAGTTGATTTATTATTCATTTAATAAAATCAGTTAATCCATTTTTTATGAGAATCTGTGTAGGCAATATTTGTATTATATTGTTTATTTAATATTATGCATGTGTGTCTTTCACTCTACATAGTAGGTGGTTTGGTGTGTAGAGTTCGGCTTGCACATGGAAGATCAGACAATCGGATCTTGTAGAATGTAAGATTTTGGTTAACAGTCTTAGATGGATTGGACACACCATCGGTAGGACTGCAGCACGGTGTTGTAGTAGGTTTGTCTTGACTGCGGGAAACGGTATAGTTTCAACTCACCATGTTGGTACATTTTGTGTATTAAACGGGACCGACTTGGGGTAATTATCTTTATACTGACTTATAAGATAATTAATACCTCATGACTATTATGAGTGCTTATGCTCTAAATCCTAAGTTATTTTATGGACACGTACATTTGATATTTACACTTTGATCCCTTAAAGGGTGAGATCCTTAAATGGGTCAATATCTCATTGGATTGGATGACAATATTAATTGTGTGGTGGATATTAATTAATGATGGAATCCATGTCTCAATTTTGGGATTGATGATATCCCCTTGAGAAAGCTTATAAGTTTTGATTATGTGAAACCCTGCAGGTGGATTTTGTATCCGACATATCAGATAAGTTAAGCAGAGGATCTCAAGAAATTTTAAGAGATTAATTAAATATAATTGTCAGTAATTATATTTAATTAATGGATATCTGTAATCTTAACATGGGGAGATAATAAGCATTTAATAACATGGAGCTCGAAATATATTTTTGAGATAAGGGTAGGAGTGCAATTATAATTCTTTAGTGGTATGAATTATAATTTATGGAAATAGGAATCTGATTCAATTCGAATTAGGGTTTCCTAATTCCATAAGGAAGCCTATTCCTTATTGACTTCTTATGGCCCCTATCGTAGCCTATACATATGCTGCTTTGGCTCTCTCCTCGGTTTGCGTTTTTCCATTAAGAGTATTATAACTCGGAATAGAAAAGAGAGCATAAAAAGAGAGAGCAGAAACATAAAGGATTTCGAAGGAGCCCACACTCAGTTCGATATTCTGGCAGCAAAGGAATACGATAGAAGATCGTGAGCTGTTATCGAGCCCGTGTTTTCGATTCGTCTACTACAGCAATCCGTTTTACCAGTTTAAGGTAACCCTAGTTCCGCCCGTGTAGAGTTATTGGAGTTTTCATGTAAATTTTTTTTTTGCAGTACTGTAGACACCCCATTTTGTCGGCTATCATATTTAGGAGACCCATAGCATGGTGGTTCACAATGATCGAAAAAGACTCAAAAGGACTCCTGTAAATTAGCTATATTTCTCAAAATGCTCAGAATGACCAAAATGCCCCTGAAGGCCCGAAAACTCCCAAATTTGGTCCAAAAGTTCTGAAAAGATGCTATGTTGTAAGAAAAGTAAAAAAAAATGAGTTTTTAAGTAAAATCAGATGAAATCGTCAGCTCCCAAGGACCCCCGGAAGTCCCGAAAGTTCTCGGAAAGTCCCCGTTGACCGGTTTGACCAAGGTTTGACCAGGTTTGACCAAGTTTGACCAAAATCGTCCAAATTCACCGAGATCATTCTAGATCATGTGTAAAGTATTAAAATGAGTTTTAAAAGAAAATCGAGCGAAAACGTCAGCTCTTGGGGGCTCCTAGAGGTTTCCAGAACATCCCGGGAATCCCAAGTTTGACCGGTTTGACCAAAATTTGAATTTAGAACCGGAGTACTGTAACAATTTTCAAATATTTTTCATGGATACTAGAGGTCAATAGCTTTCCATCAGTATATCGCACATAATTTTGGGATTTAAAACGAGTTTATTTTGAATTTCTGAAGGCGAAAAAGGCGATCAAATCGACTTTTATCGCAAATACCGCAAAACTTTTCAAAATGACCTATCCCCGAATTATTTTTTATGTAAAATAGACTCTATTACCTTTCCAACGGTATATCACAAATATGCATTTTCTGTGAATTTCGGACGAAATAGGGCATTTTCACGAATACCGGAACCTCTGGGGGCCTAAATACAATTATCAGGACGAAGGAGGAGCAGTGCCGCCGCGGCACAGGCGTAGTGCCGCCGCGGCACTTTCCCCCAGAACAGTCCACTTTTATAATTTATTTTGGGGGTTCAATTTGATATATTAGAAATCAAAACGACGTAGTTTTGGTTCTCAGCTTATTTTGGACCAATGGGAGACCATTTTAAACTTTTTAAAACTCCATTTACCACCCCTCCTTTGCCTATAAAAGAAGCCATTTACTTCCATTTAGGGGGAGACATGGAAGCTTAGAGAGAGCTTAGGAAGAAACTCTAGAGAAATATAGAGAGAGAAAGAGAAGTAGTCTTCTTCTTCCATTTTTTCCAATCAAAATGAGTTTCAATCTTATTTTCTTCCATTACCTCTCATATGCGAATCTGCTGGGGATATTTATTTTCAAAACAAAATAGTACAGAGGTTTGACTCATAAGAAGCATCCTTAAAATCATCTTTGTACTGTGTCTGGTTCACCGCATTGCACTCTTACAATTCCCCCCCTCCGACTGTGTCTGAAACGCGGCGCTGACATTGTTCAGGTCTTGCTGTGCCAGGGCACAAGTCACCGTTCATATTGTACCTTCCATGGTATATCAAAAAGAGTAAAAACTTCAGTACTGTCTCTCTGACGGTATATTGGAACTCTCGTCAATGGACCCTCTTTGACTAAACCCAGCCTTTGCATATAGATTCCTATAGAACCTTTCATAGGGCTGTTGATTTATCCTTTTAGAAAAAGACAATATGATATAACTGCTGTATGCCCTGGTGGGATTCCCTGTGCAGTGTAGATGCTTATGTGGCATGAGGCAGAACCTCTTTCTTATGATTCCTACGACAATCACTCATATGTGATCACATTGAGTTGACCTGCCTAAGCACCATGACAAGGATGTCTGCTCCATGTTTACAAAGATATACACCGCAAACCTTGTTTGTTGGTCCTAAGACATAGGAGTATGAAAACTTGCTAGACAGTATGATCACCATCATCCAAATCTCCCAAATTTCCCAGATATAACAATTTCTCCCAGAAACTCTGTCCGATTTTTCCAGATATACCAGTTTTTCCCAGAAACTCTGTCCAAACTTCCCAGAATATCCCAAAAATCCCTATTATCCTTTGGTGATCATACTAGAAAGTAAGGTTAGCACACTCTATATGGCTAGGACCTTACTTGTTTAACTGCTATCTGTTACAAATAGGAGCATCATATAGATTAGGGTTGGCATCCGCATGCTTGTCACATGTGCATGCACCATTTTCATCAGTCTGCACACACTATCTCAGTCAGTCTGTACGTAAGTCAGTCCATCTTCCTTAACATCACTCTCATTGTCTCTCCAGTCATCGCTATCAGTATCTGATACACTCCTCTTGAATCTGTAGGTCATTATAGATTCCCAAAGTCAGCCACTGAGATCCCCATCCTGGGTCAAAAGTTCAAACTGTCATTTAGTTAGAATCAGTCCACCGAGAAAATTCAACATGAATCAGGAAACTTTGGAAGCCAAGGTCACTGAATTAATCAATCAACAGTCAGATCGGCTGACTCAAGTTCTAAAATTTATGGAAGAGTTCTGACAACAACAGCCACAGTACCCACCTGGGTTCCCACCACCGCCTAGATTTGGACCACCTCCTTAAAACAATGGAGAAGAAGAATGGTTTCAAGGGGTCCCGCCGCCTGTATATGAGAAAAAGCTGCCCGAGAACTTCAAGATGCCTGAAATCGACCGTTTTGACGGAACTGGAAATCCGAAGAGCCACGTGAAGTTTTGTAAGATCATTTTCCAGTCAATGGGCTGCACCCATAAGCACATAGCTATGCTGTTCCCTCAAACCCTCCAGAAAACCGCACTATCCTGGTTCCTAACCCTTGAAACTTCCAAGACCCGAGTTTGGGAAGATGTTGCTAGAACTTTCATTGATCACTACTCCTACAACCAAGAGCTTGATGTCACCATCCGAGATCTGGAAACTACCAGGCAGAATTTCAACGAGTCCTTCACTGCATTCTTAAGCAGATGGAGGACTAAAGTAACCCAAATGATCCACAGGCCTATTGAGAAAGAGCAAGTACGTATGCTAGTCAAGAACCTACAACCAGTATACCATTAAAAACTATTCTACCAGTCCATCTCAACATTTGAAGAGTTGTTTGAGGTTGGGACTAGAATCGAGGATGCTATCTGTGAAGGCAAGATCAATGGAGCTGGGTCACTGAAAAAGGAGAAGAGATCCAATACCTTTGGTGAAGATCAAGAGAGCCTAGATGTCCATGCCTTGAGCCCATCATCAAGCCAAAATGACTGCAGTAAGAGGCACAAGAAAGGAAACCAAAGAGTCTTCACACCACTTGACATGAGCTTATCCTCCGCTCTCAATCACCTTGTTCAAAAGGGCCACCTTGTACCTTTGGAGGCCAGTAACCCTCCTTATCACCCACCTCCTGGGTACAATGAATCCAAGTATTGTGATTACCACCATGACCAAGGCCATGAGACCGACAACTGTAAGAGGCTCCGTCACTCAATTCAGGATCTCTTAGATGATGCGCCGCACCCCAATCCAATCCACTACCTCGGTCTCGACCAACCCTTGTCTTATCCATTTAAATGATCCCCTTCGCTGAGGACTGTGAATGTTGAACCTGTGTAAGTGAAGTGATGGTGTTTGGGACTTTTGCTAGAAAAATAAATGAGGATGCTCTTTCAAATGAAAAAAAAAAGACTAAGCGTGTCACTGTGACATTCCTTTTGAGACCAGGTCAAGTCTAGTAGAGTCTGTTCTATGTTTCGAGTCTATTTCAAGAGTAGTCTTGTTGTCAAGTCTGCCTGTCATCGAGTTGTGTTGAGTCTGTAATCTTTCTCTTTTGATGGAACGAAATCTCGTTTTGCTTAATCTGATGCGTGTAGTCATAAGTGCATGAATCCCTGAACTGAAAATGTCACTTTTCAAATTACCATTACTCTGCTAATAAATTTTTGCATCAAATAAAAAATAGAATCCTGAAAAGGTCAAAGTCAATTTCGCATTGGCACCAATGAGGAGCCGAGAATTGAATAGTCTTACTTTAAGAATTCAAAGATGCTTTTGCTCAAATCTCGAAAAGACATACTCAAGACTGATTTGGGGCTTGCCCAACACCCTTTCCACCATTTCCACCATTTCAAAGCTTTGGGCCCAACCCAATCGATAGCCATGCGAACCTGTGCGGAGTTGGTCCTTGATGGTAGCCGAACATTTCAGTGAGTTTCATCTCTACTTTCAAAAAAATAACAACAAAAAAAAAGAAAAAAAAAAGAAAAGGCTCGCTAGGTTGAAAACCCGAAAGGGTACCTAGGCAAAAGTTAGAGCTGAAAAGGTATTGATTTCCAAGATCTGACCCTAGCCAACCAAAATGACTTTACAAATGAGAGAATTGTAAAATTCAAGGTACATCATAAAAACGTGCCTAGATCAAATTTCAAAGGCTCAGAATGACCACACATAAATCCTGAGAATTGACGTGCGCATTCTGGAATTTTGAGATTCTGATCGGAAGATCTCACATGGATCAACTATGTGAAAAGGAAAATTGACTGGCTAGGCAAAAGTGAAAAGGATCAATCCTCAAAACAAAAGAAAAAGAAAAATAAAAAGAAAAAGAAAAAGAAAAAAAGAAGAAAAGAAAAGAATAGAAAGGGAGATGGAAACTGAATCCTCTGCTTCAAGGCTACCATAAGTAACCCAAGTTTGAACTTCTCTGACGATTGGTTTGAAAAACCCTCATACCTCAAACCCCTTCTTTCAAGCCTCGCCTTGAACTACGCTCGACCTGATTCCCACTCGGGGATACGTAGGCAACCGCATTGGTTCGGTCGACACCATCATAATCAACCCTCTTTTCTTTCAAAGACCTTGTCTTGAACTACGCTCGACCTGATTCCCACTCGGGGATATGTAGGCAACCGCGTTGGTTCGGTCGACACCATCATAATCAACCCTCTTTTCTTTCAAAGACCTTGGCTTGAACTATGCGAGACCTGATTCCAACTCGGGGATACGTAGGCAACCACATCGGTTCGGTCGCTCCACCCACAAAAATAGCCCAATTTCTTTCAAGCTTTGGCCCGAACTACGTTGGACCTGATCCCCGTTCGGGGGTACATACGCAGACTTTGAAAAAAGAAAAGAAGGATGGTTCGCTAGGTTGAAAATCCGAAAGGACGCCTAGGAAAAAGTTAGAGCTGAATCCAAGGTGAGTAATAACAAAAGAGAGAAAAAAAGCTTGCTAGGTCACCTCACTAGTACCTAGGCAAAAGTTATAAGCATTTGAGAGATTAAAGTCACAGTCCTTGTCTCAAGCCAGAAATCACCTTCGACACTAGGGGCAAACTTTGGCTACTTGCCTCGTTTGCCTAAATTTTACTATCTACCCTTCATACAAGGGGCAAACTTCGGTCACCTACCTCGTTTGCCCAAAACCTCCAAACTAGGGGCAAACTTCGGTCATTTACCTCATTTGCCTACCGATCCCACTTTATGCCCTTCAAACTAGGGGCAAACTTCATTTGCCACCCGATCCCTATACACCAATGGTAAGCCTTCAAGTCACAACCATTGTCTTGAACAGATGGAAATGGAGCATCTTTTATTCTATAAGCTAAGGCACTAATTCAAAGCACATCTTGGGAGAAGCAAAGAAATTTATTAGATCAGTAGGGAGGAATTTTCAAAAATAAGATTCACCATCAAAGTGATGCCACGTTAAGGTGAGAAGTAAACACAAAAGAGAAATGGTACATCATTTATGACAAGAGCACATTAAGTTTTGGCAAGTCGAGCTTGTTTCATTTCAATGTCAAATGTGTCATCCTCGTGTGTCAATGTCAATTAGTCGTCAAGTCTGTCGTAGTCTTAAATAAGTGAGTTGACAGTGACTAATAATGAATTTTTCAAATAAAGTTATAAATTTTTTTTAAATAGCATTCCAATGACAATACAAGCAGGAGTACCAAACATCATTACTGCACCAGACAAGGCGTCAGCATGAGAAGCGTCCAAACATAGGGAAAATTTCATCCCTTTCCAAACTGCCAAAAGTTAACCATCATCTTCTAGCAACATAAGTCCATGAGTGGTTGTTGCTCACCTTCGTTCACGTAACATAAGTCCATGAGTGGCTATTGATCTTTCATCTTTCTTCATGCAACATAAGTCCATGAGTGGCTGTTGATGATCTTCCTTTCTTCTAGCAACATAAGTCCATGAGTGGCTGTTGATCTTTCACCTTTCTTCATGCAACATAAGTCCATGAGTGGCTGTTGATGATCTTCCTTTCTCCTAGCAACATAAGTCCATGAGTGGCTGTTGATCTTTCATCTTTCTTCATGCAACATAAGTCCATGAGTGGCTGTTGATGATCTTCCTTTCTTCTAGCAACATAAGTCCATGAGTGGCTGTTGATCTTTCACCTTTCTTCATGCAACATAAGTCCATGAGTGGCTGTTGATGATCTTTCTTTCTTCATGCAACATAAGTCCACGAATGGCTGTTGACGATCTTCCTTCATCCTAGCAACATAAGTCCATGAGTGGCTGTTGACCATCTTTCTTCGTTCATGCAACATAAGTCCATGAGTGGCTGTTGATGATCTTCCTTCATCCTGGCAACATAAGTCCACGAGTGGCTGTTGACTGTCTTCCTACGCTCATGCAACATAAGTCCATAAGTTGCTATTGATTATCACCCTCCATCAGTGTCAAACCACCGCAAATCATCTCTGTCACAAATAGAATGATACCTTTACTCCCATTTAATGGACGTATTTCCTTCTTCCTAGCAGAGTACATTATACATCAGCTCCCAAAGGCCCTAGCCGGCTCTTTTGGATTGAGCATTACATAATATCACCAACCACGAGAGATTTAGAGATGAATCCTGGTTCTAGGTCAAGAATTGAAGAGAGATTCTCAGAGAGTCCATTAGCTCCCGAAGGCTCTAACCGGCTCTTTTGGATTGAGCATTACAAAATCTGATCAACCACGAGAGATTCAGAGATGAATTCTGGTTCTAGGTCAAGAATTGAAGAGAGATTCTCAGAGAGTCCATCAGCTCCCGAAGGCCCTAACCGGCTCTTTTGGATTGAGCATTGCAGAATCTGACAAACTACGAGAGATTCAGAGATGAATCCTAGTTCTAGATCAAGAATTGAAGAGAGATTCTCAGAGAGTCCATCAGCTCCCGAAGGCCTTAACCGACTCTTTTGGATTGAGTATTACAAAATCTGACCAACCACGAGAGATTCAGAGAAGGATCCTGGTTCTAGGTCAAGAATTGAAGAGAGATTCTCAGAGATTCCCCTACCATCCCCAGCAGAAGATAACAAAAGTTTGAACCGATTCTCCGGACTTGTCATCATAAGGATCGGCCAACGATTGAAAACATCACTCGCAGTCAAATCACCCCAATTCCCAGGGCAAGCACTGTCTATTCACAATTCAAGGATCCGTGTCCACTGATTATCATGAGCTTTCTTACCTGTCAGTCATTATGAGTTTTCTCACTTATCGTGAGCTTCTTCGCTCCGGTTATCTCACCTGTCAATTATCGTGAGCTACCCCACTTATTATGAGCCTCCTCACTTTGGTTATTATAAAACTGTCGGTTATCATGAACTCCCTCACCTATGGGTTATCCTTAGTTGTCATCCTCAAAGACCCTACATCTGATCCCATTCACTTGTAAAGCACACTTCCCGTAATTTAAGAAGTTTGCCCCGAAACCTAGCGTCTTTTCAGACCGTGGTCGGCCACTGCATCGTAGTCAGAAGCACTAGCACAAACAAGTCCACTTGAAATGGCACACACCCCACAGCACCTGCTCATACTAGGGTCATAACACTAGACATGATAGGACTCATGACACAACTCATATCACCTCCATGCATGGCATATCACTCATATAGCATAGCATCCGCCTGATTGTTGTGTACATGCATATGTGATTTATTCCTCTGTGCCCTAACTACGTCCTGGTCTGATTCCCCTTGGGATACGTAGGCAGCTCACGCAGAGCACGACCAGCACTAGACCTCAGCATCATTGCATCTTTTGCAACGCTTTTTTTTTATCCTAAATCTATAGCCTCCAAAAGCCCTGTCTCTTCAAAAACTTTGGCACTCGCTTACGACATGCGTTGCCTCGCAAGTTCATGCCAAAGAGGGGCAAACTGTAGACACCCCATTTTTTCGGCTATCAGATTTAGGAGACCTATAGCTTGGTGGTTCACAATGATCGAAAAAGACTCAAAAGGACTCTTGGAAGTTAGCTATATTTCTCAAAATGCTCAGAATTACCAAAATGCCCCTGAAAGCCCGAAAACTCCCAGATTTGGTCCAAAAGTTCTGGAAACATGTTATGTTGTAAGAAAAGTAAAAAAAAATGAATTTTATGTAAATTCAGATGAAATCGTCAGCTCCCAAGGACCACCGAAAGTCCCGGAAGTTCCCGAAAAGTCCCCGTTGACCGGTTTGACCAGGTTTGACCAAGTTTGACCAAAATCGTCCAAATTCACCAGGATCATTCTAGATCATGTGGAAAGTATTAAAATTAGATTTAAAAGAAAATCGAGTGAAAACGTCAGCTCTTGGGGGCTCCCAGAGGTTTCCAAAACTTCTCGGGAATCCCAGGTTTGACCGGTTTGACCAAAATTTGACTTTAGAACCGGAGTACCGTAAAAATTTTCAAATACTTTTCATGGATACTATAGGTCAATAGTTTTCCATCAGTATATCGCACATAATGTTTTGATTTAAAATGAGTTTATTGTGAATTTCTAAAGGCGAAAAAGGCGACTAAATCGACTTTTATCGCAAATTCCGTAAAACTTTTCAAAATGACCTATCCTCGAATTATTTTTTATGTAAAATAGACTCCATTACCTTTCCAACGGTATATCACAACCTCAATTTGGAGTTCATATGCATTTTCTGTGAATTTCGGACGAAATAGGGCCTTTTCGCGAATACCGGAACCTCTGGGGCCTAAATATAATTATCTGGACGAAGGAGGAGCAGTGCCGCCGCGGCACTAGCCACTACCGCTGCGGTACAGGCCCAGTGCTGCCGCGACACTCTCCCCAGAACAGTCCACTTTTGTAATTTATTTTGGAGGTTCAATTTGATATATCAGAAATCAAAACGACGTACGTAGTTTTGGTTCTCAGCTTATTTTGGACCAATAGGAGACCATTTTAAACTTTTTAAAACTCTATTTACCACCCCTCCTTTGCCTATAAAAGAAGCCATTTACTTCCATTTAGGGGGAGACATGGAAGCTTAGAGAGAGCTTAGGAAGAAACTCTAGAGAAATATTGAGAGAGAAAGAGAAGAAATAGTCTTCTTCTTCCATTTTTTCCAATCAAAGTGAGTTTCAATCTTATTTTCTCCCATTACCTCTCATATACTCCACATTCAAATCATCTCCAACCACCATTCTTGAGTAGCTATGAGATAGGAAGCTACTTCCATGTCCAAATGTCACCACATATGAGTGAAACACCAAGCTACAAGTCCAATATCTCAATGAATATCAATTATTGATTGCTATTTGAATGTTTGTTTACTTTGATGTTCATCTCTCTCTTAACCTCATTTCTTTTGACTTTTCTTTGATTATTTAGTTGTTCATCATCATCTAGATGACATGTTGTTTGAGGAGAGTGAATCCTTATGGATAGTAGCTCTTGACCTCAAAGACATGTTTGACGGATGATGATTCTACCTTCAATACATTCATATGTGTTATTGAAGTCATATTCTCAAACAAAACTATGTTTGTGCAAATAATATTAGGAGTTCTTTGATGATTCAAGGTTGGATGAGGTTCTAAGTGGTCACATGATCATCTCAAGAGTTTAAGTTCATGCTTTGAACATCTATTTCAAAACTCCCAATCAAGAACTCAAACTCCATTTCAAAACTCAAATCCATTTTCTTCAAGAATGATCCAAAATAGTAAGCTGTTCAGATTCAAAGATTTGTTTTTAATTAAATACTTGAGTTATGATGATGAAACCACTTGAAAAATCTTCCTAAGACATCATAGTTTGTCTCCAATTTTTCCCATCAATTATAGAGATGTGAAAGTATTATTTTTGGATGTGAGAAGTTCATATTCATAATCTGCCTCTATTCTCACAGAATGTTCACCCGACTTCTTGCACTTATTCTGGATGTTTTTGTCACTGTACATATATCTTTTCTATTTTTTTTATGAAAGTTGGGTGTCTTAGGAAACGTTTGGTATATAATGGGTCATCATAAACCATTTCTTTGATTTATGATAAATCATACAAAATCTGTCAACAGTGCAGCTTTTGTTTCTGAGTTATGTGTACATTCTGATTTTTTTCTTTTAATCTGTGATAGCTATTGAGGTTTGGCTTTTTGGGTTATTTTCTAGACACAATAAGGATGATCTCTGATGTTTCCCAGATTTTTCTAGGCATGTTTGACCTCCCATTATGATGTTATAAAGTAATGTATACAGTCTGTCAACTATTCACAGCATGTCATTTTTTTGACTTTCACACTTTGATGCAACACTCTCTTGTATCTAGATGTGCTCATATCCCATGAACATGTTCTTTACCACTTTTAGCATGCTATATCATATCCTGTATCATACTCCCATAGATTCTTGAGTTTGGTTTCCAAATAAAACCATGTTTTGCAAATACTTGGGAAGTTCTTGAAATGAGTTAGGAATTGATATTCCAAGTGGTTAGAATATTCATCCAAGTTCTGGAAGTATACTTTAAAAACCCCCCATTTCAAAACCCCCCATTTTAAAACCCCCCCTTTTAAACCCCTCATTTTGATTTCAAGAAATAAACTTGTGTTTCTCAAAACTCCCAAAACAGTGAGTCATTTAACTTCAAGGAATTGTTTTGAGTTCAATACTCAATTTATGAATGCAAGACCACTTGGAAAGTGTTTCTAACTCATTATAGAACATCCATGATTTTTGTCTTGACTTGGAAGCACTTGAAAAGGGTCCATTCTTGCCCAAACATTCTCTCCAGATATTTTGTTTTTGCTGTCACAGTAGCTTGGTCTACTTTCAACTTGTTTTACAGAAAATGTTTCCAAAACGAGTGGTCCTAACTTATTTTTCCCTTGAACGTCAATGTCTTAGGGAACATTCTGTATAAAATGGGTCTCTAGATCATTTGTTTGCATTTTCTAAGATTTTTTGACATTTCAGTCGACAGTACAAACTCTGTTTCTGAGTAACCTCCATTGTTCATATGATTTCTCTCAATCTGTAATAGTTATTAAAGATTGGCTTTTTGAGTTGTGTTCTAGACACAGTAAGGAAGATCTCCATAAAAACGTATGAATTGAAAACATTCCTAACCCCTCTTTTCAATTTTCAAAAGATCATGTTACTGTTCTGTCTACTATTCACAACAAGCACATTATTACTTTCCCCCTTTGATTTGATGCACTCCAAATTAGTTCATATCTTAGGAAGTAGTTCATACTACATGTGTACATATCTCATGATTTCATTGATACATTCATTCATTCTCTAGGCTTTTAAGTCACTTTAGCAAGTCCATGTACACAAACACACTACAACCTCTGCAGATTTTAGGATCATACATTTCATTCATGCAAGATTTGGGGCTTTTGTGACTCCTAATCTAAGAAGATTATAAGGAATGATCATGGTCACACGTTCATGCTTCCCCTCGACCTAATCCTCCTTTCTCATCCGTCCCGGGGATTGAGAGATCTTCTTTTCTCAAAGAATAACATGCATCATACTAGCTTGCTAATCATATTTTGATTTCTTTGATTATTTGTTTCAAGAACAATTCATGTCCCCTTTAGATTAGGGAAGGCTAATTACTTGATATATGATTAGACGATTTTTCCTAGGTGTTTTTGTGTGATCTTTCACTTTGCATTGTGTGATACTTGGCTTAGATCTTATGAATGATATTTTATCTTTAGATCTTCCATTTCAAGTTTCTTATGTGATGTAATATATTATCATAGTATTAATTGTCGAACCATACATAGTATAAGATGATTATTTGGATGCTAATTGAGGCCCGTCGAAGGACGGGGCGAGTTGAGGGTGTTTTATTCGCGACAAAGGCTCCTTCCTCTCTCGTACCAAAACCCTGAGCCAAGTTCTTTGGTTATGAAGGGCCGGTGTCCTTTATCCATTTGGGTGAGTCAAAATTAGGTTTCTTGGTTCCTTAAAGACCAAGTGGCGACTCTGTATCTGTTTTCAAAAGACCTTCTTTTCTTCAAAACAAACCTCTTTTTTTCTCTTTCAAATCAATTTCAAAACAAAGGAAAATCAATTCCGAAAACCCGAAAATAGAAACCGGGAGTGGACGGTGGAATTCCGCGTGTCCAAAATATGGCAACTCTGCTGGGGATATTTATTTTCAAAACAAAATAATACAGAGGTTTGACTCATAAGAAGCATCCTTAAAATCATCTTTTTACTGTGTCTGGTTCACCGCATTGCACTCTTGCATTTTCCCCCTCCGACTGTGTCTGAAACGCGGCGCTGACATTGTTCAGGTCTTGCTGTGCCAGGGCTCAAGTCACCGTTTATATTGTACCTTCCAAGGTATATCAAAAAGAGTAAAAACTCCCTTACTGTCTCTCTGACGGTATATTGGAACTCTTGTCAACGGACCCTCTTTGACTAAACCCAGCCTTTGCATATAGATTCCTATAGAACCTTTCATAGGGCTGTTGATTTATCTTTTTAGATAAGACAATATGATATAACTGCTGTATGCCCTGGTGGGATTCCCTGCGCGGTGTAGACGTTTATGTGGCATGAGGCAGAACCTCTTTCTTATGATTCCTACGACAATCACTCATATGTGATCACATTGAGTTGACCTGCCTAGGCACCATGACAAAGATGTCTGCTCCACGTTCACAAAGATATACACCGCAAACCTTGTTTGTTGGTCCTAAGACATAGGAGTATGAAAACTTGCTAGATAGTATGATCACCGTCATCCAAATCTCCCAAATTTTCCAGATATAACAATTTCTCCCAGAAACTCTGTCTGATTTTTCCAGATATACCAGTTTTTCCCAGAAACTCTGTCCAAACTTCCCGAAATATCCCAAAAATCTCTGTTATCCTTTGGTGATCATACTGGAAATTAAGGTTAGCACACTCTATATGGCTAGGACCTTACTTGTTTAACTGCTATCTGTTACAAATAGGAGCATCATATAGATTAGGGCTGGCATCCGCATGCTTGTCACATGTGCATGCACCATTCTCAACAGTCTGCACACACTATCTCAATCAGTCTGTACATAAGTCAGTCCATCTTCCTTAACATCACAGTCATTGTCCCTCCAGTCATCACTATCAGAATCTGATACACTCCACTTGAATCCGTAGGTCACTATAGATTACCAAAGTCAGCCACTGAGATCCCCATCCTGGGTCAGAAGTTCGAACAGTCATTTGGTTAGAATCAGTCCGCCGAGAAAATTCAACATGAATCAGGAAACTTTGGAATCCATGGTCACTGAATTAATCAATCATTAGTTAGATCGGCTGACTCAAGTTCTGAAATTTATGGAAGAGTTCCGACAATAGTAGCCACAGTACCCACCTGGGTTCCCACCACCACCAGGGTTCATGCCACCACCACTGCCTAGATTTGGACCGCCTCCTTAAAATAATGGAGAAGAAGAATGGTTTCAAGGGGTCCCGCCGCCTGTATATGAGAAAAAGCTCCAAGAGAAAATGGACAAGGTCGACAAGCTTGAGAACATACTAAGGAAGAGTAAGGGAGTCGACGATTACATGTTAGATCTGGAAGGATTGTTTGAGCCCAACAAGGTGAGGCTACCCGAGAACTTCAAGATGCCTGAAATCGACCGTTTTGACGGAACTGGAAAACCGAAGAGCCACGTGAAGTTTTGTATGTGCATTTTCCGGTCAATGGGCTGCACCCATGAGCACATAGCTATGCTGTTCCCTCAAACCCTCCAGAAAGCCGCACTATCCTTGTTCCTAACCCTTGAAACTTCCAAGACCCGAGTTTGGAAAGATGTTACTAGAACTTTCATTGATCACTATTCCTACAACCAAGAGCTTGATGTCACCATCCGAGATCTGGAAACTACCAGGCAGAATTTCAATGAGTCCTTCGCTGCATTCTTAAGCAGATGGAGGAATAAAGTAGCCCAAATGATCCACATGCCTATTGAGAAAGAGCAAGTACGTATGCTAGTCAAGAACCTACAACCAGTATACCATGAAAAACTATTCTACCAGTCCATCTCAACATTTCAAGAGTTGTTTGAGGTTGGGACTAGAATCGAGGATGCTACCTGTGAAGGCAAGATCAATGGAGCTGGGTCACTAAAAAAGGAGAAGAGATCCAATACCTTTGGTGAAGATCAAGAGAGCCTAGATGTCCATGCCTTGAGCCCATCATCAAGCCAAAATGACTGCAGTAAGAGGCAGAAGAAAGGAAACCAAAGAGTCTTCACACCACTTGACATGAGCTTATCCTCCGCTCTCAATCAACTTGTTCAAAAGGGCCACCTTGTACCTTTGGAGGCTAGTAAGCCTCCTAATCACCCACCTCCCGGGTACAATGAATCCAAGTATTGTGATTACCACCAAGACCAAGGCCATGAGACCGACAACTGTAAGAGGCTCCGTCACTCAATTCAGGATCTCTTAGATGATGCGCCGCACCCCAATCCAATCCACTACCTCAGTCTCGACCAACCCTTGTCCTATCCGTTTAAATGATCCCCTTCGCTGAGGACCGTGAATGTTGAACTTGTGTAAGTGAAATGATGGTGTTTGGGACTTTTGCTAGCAAAATAAATGAGGATGCTCTTTCAAATTAAAAAAAAAAAGAAAAAAAAAGAAGACTAAGCGAGTCACTGTGACATTCTATTTGAGACCAGGTCAAGTCTAGTAGAGTCTGTTCTATGTTTCGAGTCTATTTCAAGAGTAGTCTTGTTGTCAAGTCTTCTTGTCATCGAGTTGTGTTGAGTCTGTAATCTTTCTCTTTTGATGGAACGAAATCTCGTTTTACTTAATCTGATGTGTGTAGTCATAAGTGCATGAATCCCTGAACTGAAAATGTCACTTTTCAAATTACCATTACTCTGCTAATAAATTTTTGCATCAAACAAAAAATAGAATCCTGAAATGGTCAAAGTCAATTTCGCATTGGCACCAATGAGGAGCCGAGAATTGAATAGTCTTACTTTAAGAATTCAAAGATGCTTTTGCTCAAATCTCGAAAAGACATACTCGAGACTGATTTGGGGCTTGTCCAACACCCTTTCCACCATTTCTACCATTTCAAAGCTTTGGGCCCAACCCAATCGATAGCCATGCGAACCTGTGCGGAGTTGGTCCTTGATGGTAGCCGAACATTTCAGTGAGTTTCATCTCTACTTTCAAAAAAATAACAACAAAAAAAAAATGAAAAAAAAAAGAAAAGGCTCGCTAGTTTGAAAACCCGAAAGGGTACCTAGGCAAAAGTTAGAGCTAAAAAGGTATTGATTTCCAAGATCTGACCCTAGCCAGCCAAAATGACTTTACAAATGAGAGAATTGTACAATTTCAAGGTACATCATAAAAACGTGCCTAGATCACATTTCAAAGGCTCGGAACGACCATACATAAATCCTGAGAACTGACGTGCACATTCTGGAATTTCGAGATTATGATCGGAAGATCTCACATGGATCAACTATGTGAAAAGGAAAATTGACTGGCTAGGCAAAAGTTAAAAGGATCAATCCTCAAAACAAAAGAAAAAGAAAAAGAAAAAGAAAAAAAGAAGAAAAGAAAAGAAAAGAAAGGGTGATGGAAACTGAATCCTCTTCTTCAAGGCTACCATAAGTAACCCAAGTTTGAACTTCTCTGACGATTGGTTTGAAAAACCCTCATACCTCAAACCCCTTTTTTCAAGCCTCGCCTTGAACTACGCTCGACCTGATTCCCACTCGGGGATACATAGGCAACCGCATTGGTTCGGTCGACACCATCATAATCAACCCTCTTTTCTTTCAAAGACCTTGGCTTGAACTACGCTAGACCTGATTCCCACTCGGGGATACGTAGGCAACCACATCGGTTCGGTCGCTCCACCCACAAAAATAGCCCAATTTCTTTCAAGCTTTGGCCCGAACTACGTTGGACCTGATCCCCGTTCGGGGGTACGTAGGCAAACTTTGAAAAAAGAAGAGAAGGATGGCTCGCTAGGTTGAAAATCTGAAAGGACGCCTAGGCAAATGTTAGAGCTGAATCCAAGGTGAGCAATAACAAAAGAGAGAAAAAAAGCTTGCTAGGTCACCTCACTAGTACCTAGGCAAAAGTTATGAGCATTTGAGAGATTAAAGTCACGATACTTGTCTCAAGCCAGAAATCACCTTCCACACTGGGGGAAAACTTTGGCTATTTGCCTCGTTTGCCTAAATTTTACTATCTACCCTTCATACAAGGGAAAAACTTCGGTCACCTACCTCGTTTTCCCAAAACCTCCAAACTAGGGGCAAACATCGGTCATTTACCTCGTTTGCCTACCGATCCCACTTCATGCCCTTCAAACTAGGGGCAAACTTCATTTGCCACCCGATCCCTATACACCAATGGTAAGCCTTCAAGTCACAAACATTGTCTTGAACAGATGGAAATGGAGCATCTTTTATTCTATAAGCTAAGGCACTAATTCAAAGCACATCTTGGGAGAAGCAAAGAAATTTATTAGATCAGTAGGGAGGAATTTTGAAAAATAAGATTCACCATCAAAGTGATGCCACGTTAAGGTGAGAAGTAAACACAAAAGAGAAATGGTACATCATTTATGACAAGAGCACATTAAGTTTTGGCAAGTCGAGCTTGTTTCATTTCAGTGTCGAATGTGTCGTCCTCATGTGTCGATGTCTGTTAGTCGTCAAGTCTGTCGTAGTCTCAAATAAGTGAGTTGACAGTGACTAATAATGAATTTTTCAAATAAAGTTATAAATTTTTTTTAAAGAGCATTCCAATGACAATACAAGCAGAAGTACCAAACATCATTACTGCACCAGACAAGGCGTCAGCATGAGAAGTGTCCAAACTTGGGGAAAATTTCATCCCTTTCCAAACTGCCAAAAGTTAACCATCATCTTCTAGCAACATAAGTCCATGAGTGGTTGTTGCTCACCTTCGTTCACGCAACATAAGTCCATGAGTGGCTGTTGATGATCTTCCTTTCTTCTAGCAACATAAGTCCATGAGTGGTTGTTGATCTTTCATCTTTCTTCATGTAACATAAGTCCATGAGTGGCTGTTGATCTTTCACCTTTCTTCATGCAACATAAGTCCATGAGTGGCTGTTGATGATCTTCCTTTCTCCTAGCAACATAAGTCCATGAGTGGCTGTTGATCTTTCATCTTTCTTCATGCAACATAAGTCCATGAGTGGCTGTTGATGATCTTCCTTTCTTCTAGCAACATAAATCCATGAGTGGCTGTTGATCTTTCACCTTTCTTCATACAACATAAGTCCATGAGTGGCTGTTGATGATCTTTCTTTCTTCATGCAACATAAGTCCACGAATGGCTGTTGACGATCTTCCTTCATCCTAGCAACATAAGTCCATGAGTGGCTATTGACCATCTTTCTTCGTTCATGCAACATAAGTCCATGAGTGGCTGTTGATGATCTTCTTTCATCCTGGCAACATAAGTCCACAAGTGGCTGTTGACTGTCTTCCCTCACTCATGCAACATAAGTCCATGAGTGGCTGTTGATGATCTTCTTTCATCCTAGCAACATAAGTCCATAAGTTGCTAGTGATTATCACCCTCCATCAGTGTCAAACCACCGTAAATCATCTCTGTCACAAATAGAATGATACCTTTACTCCCATTTAATGGACGTATTTTCTTCTTCCTAGCAGAGTACATTATACATCAGCTCCCGAAGGCCCTAACCGGCTCTTTTGGATTGAGCATTACAGAATTTGACCAACCACGAGAGATTCAGAGATGAATCCTAGTTCTAGGTCAAGAATTGAAGAGAGATTCTCAGAGAGTCCATCAGCTCCCAAAGGCCCTAACCGGCTCTTTTGGATTGAGCATTACACAATCTGACCAACCACGAGAGATTCAGAGATAAATCCTGGTTCTAGGTCAAGAATTGAAGAGAGATTCTCAGAGAGTCCATCAGCTCCTGAAGGCCCTAACCGGCTCCTTTGGATTGAGCATTGCAGAATCTGACCAACTACGAGAGATTCAGAGATGAATCCTGGTTGTAGATCAAGAATTGAAGAGAGATTCTCAGAGAGTCCATCAGCTCCCGAAGGCCCTAACCGGCTCTTTTGGATTGAGCATTACAAAATCTGACCAACCACGAGAGATTCAAAGATGGATCCTGGTTCTAGGTCAAGAATTGAAGAGAGATTCTCAGAGAGTCCCCTACCATCCCCAGCAGAAGATAACAGAAGTCCGAACCGATTCTCCGGACTTGTCATCATAAGGATCGGCCAACGATTGAAAACATCACTCGCAGTCAAATCACCCCAATTCCTAGGGCAAGCACTGTCTATTCACAATTCAAGGATCCGGGTCCACTGATTATCATGAGCTTTCTCACCTATCAGTCATTATGAGTTTCCTCACTTATCGTGAGCTTCTTCGCTCTGGTTATCTCACCTGTCAATTATCGTGAGCTACCCCACTTATTATGAGCCTCCTCACTTTGGTTATTATAAAATTGTCGGTTATCATGAACTCCTTCACCTATGGGTTATCCTTAGTTGTCAACCTCAAAGACCCTACATCTGATCCCATTCACTTGTAAAGCACACTTCCCGTAATTTGAGAAGTTTGCCCCGAAACCCAGAGTCTTTTCAGACCGTGGTCGGCTACTACATCGTAGTTAGAAGCACTAGCACAACACAAGTTCACTCGAAATGGCACACACCCCACAACACCTGCTCATACTAGGGTCATAACACTAAACATGATAGGACTCATGACACAACTCATATCACCTCCATGCATGGCATATCACTCATATAGCATAGCATCCGCCTGATTGTTGTGTACATGCGTATGTGATTTATTCCTCTGTGCCCTGAACTAGGTCCTGGTGTGATTCCCCTTGGGATACGTAGGCAGCTCACGCAGAGCACGACCAGCACTAGACCTCAGCATCATTGTATCTTTTGCAACGCTTTTTTTTTATCCTAAATCTATAGCCTCCAAAAGTCCTGTCTCTTCAAAAACTTTGGCACTCGCTTGCGACATGCGTTGCCTCGCAAGTTCATGCCAAAGAGGGGCAAACTGTAGACAACCCTTTTTGTCGGCTATCAGATTTAGGAGACCCATAGCTTGGTGGTTCACAATGATCGAAAAAGACTCAAAAGGACTCCTGGAAGTTAGCTATATTTCTCAAAATGCTCAGAATGACCAAAATGCCCCTGAAAGCCCGAAAACTCCCAAATTTGGTCCAAAAGTTCTGGAAACATGCTATGTCGTAAGAAAAGTAAAAAAAAAATGAATTTTTAAGTAAATTCAGATGAAATCGTCAGCTCCCAAGGAACCCCGGAAGTCCCGGAAGTTCCCGAAAAGTCCCCGTTGACCGGTTTGACCAAGGTTTGACCAAGTTTGACCAAAATCGTCCAAATTCACCGGGTTCATTCTAGATCATGTGGAAAGTATTAAAATGAGATTTAAAAGAAAATCGAGCGAAAACGTCAGCTCTTGGGGGCTCCCAGAGGTTTCCAGAACTTCCCGGGAATCCCAGGTTTGACCGGTTTGACCAAAATTTGACTTTAGAACCGGAGTACCGTAACAATTTTCAAATATTTTTCATGGATACTAGAGGTCAATATTTTTCCATCAGTATATCGCACATAATTTTTGGATTTAAAACGAGTTTATTGTGAATTTCTGAAGGCGAAAAAGGCGATCAAATCGGCTTTTATCGCAAATACCGCAAAACTTTTCAAAGTGACCTATCCCTGAATTTTTTTTTATGTAAAATAGACTCCATTACCTTTCCAACGGTATATCACAACCTCAATTTGGAGTTCATATACATTTTCTGTGAATTTCGGACGAAATAGGGCCTTTTCGCGAATACCGGAACCTCTGGGGCCTAAATATAATTATCTGGACGAAGGAGGAGCAGTGCTGCCGTGGCACTGGCCCACTACCGCTGCGGCACAGGTCCAGTGCTGCCGCGGCACTCTCCCCTAGAATAGTCCACTTTTGTAATTTATTTTGGGGGATCAATTTGATATATTAGAAATCAAAACGACGTACATAGTTTTGGTTCTCAGATTATTTTGGACCAATGGGAGACCATTTTAAACTTTTTAAAACTCCATTTACCACCCCTCCTTTGCCTATAAAAGAAGCCATTTACTTCCATTTAGGGGGAGACATGGAAGCTTAGAGAGAGCTTAGGAAGAAACTCTAGAGAAATATAGAGAGAGAAAGAGAAGAAGTAGTCTTCTTCTTCCATTTTTTCCAATCAAAGTGAGTTTCAATCTTATTTTCTTCCATTACCTCTCATATACTCCACATTCAAATCATCTCCAACCACCATTCTTGAGTATCTATGAGATAGGAAGCTACTTCCATGTCCAAATGTCACCGCATATGAGTGAAACACCAAACTACAAGTCCAATATCTCAATGAATATCAATTATTGATTGCTATTTGAATGTTTGTTTACTTTGATGTTCATCTCTCTCTTAACCTCATTTCTTTTGACTTTTCTTTGATTATTTAGTTGTTCATCATCATCTAGATGACATGTTGTTTGAGGAGAGTGAATCCTTATGGATAGTAGCTCTTGACCTCAAAGACATGTTTGACGGATGATGATTCTACCTTCAATACATTCATATGTATTCTTGAAGTCATATTCTCAAACAAAACTATGTTTGTGCAAATAATATTGGGAGTTCTTTGATGATGCAAGGTTTGATGAGGTTCTAAGTGGTCACATGATCATCTCAAGAGTTTAAGTTCATGCTTTGAACATCTATTTCAAAACTCCCAATCAAGAACTCAAACTCTATTTCAAAACTCAAATCCATTTTCTTCAAGAATGATCCAAAACAGTGAGCTGTTCAGATTCAAAGATTTGTTTTGAATTAAATACTTGAGTTATGATGATGAAACCACTTGGAAAATCTTCCTAAGACATCATAGTTTTTCTCCAATGTTACCCATCAATTATAGAGATGTGAAAGTATTATTTTTGGATGTGAGAAGTTCATATTCATAATCTGCCTCTGTTCTCACAGAATGTTCACCCGACTTCTTGCACTTATTCTGGATGTTTTTGTCACTGTACATATATCTTTTCTATTTTTTTTATGAAACTTGGGTGTCTTAGGAAACGTTTGGTATATAATGGGTCATCATAAACCATTTCTTTGATTTATGATAAATCATACAAAATAAGTCAACAGTGCAGCTTTTGTTTCTGAGTCATGTGTACATTCTGATTTTTTTTCTTTTAATCTGTGATAGCTATTGAGGTTTGGCTTTTTGGGTTATTTTCTAGACACAATAAGGATGATCTCTGAGGTTTCCCAGATTTTTCTAGGCATGTTTGACCTCCCATTATGATGTTATAAAGTAATGTATATAGTCTGTCCACTATTCACAGCATGTCATTTTTTTGACTTTCACACTTTGATGCAACACTCTCTTGTATATAGATGAACCCATATCCCATGAACACATGTTCTTTACCACTTTTAGCATGCTATATCATATCATGTATCATCTATCCTCTCATGTATCATACTCCCATAGATTCTTAAGTTTGGTTTCCAAATAAAACCATGTTTTGCAAATACTTGGGAAGTTCTTGAAATGAGTTAGGAATTGATATTCCAAGTGGTTAGAATATTCATCTAAGTTCTGGAAGTATACTTTCAAAACCCCCCATTTCAAAACCCCCCATTTCAAAACCCCCCCTTTTAAACCCCTCATTTTGATTTCAAGAAATAAACTTATGTTTCTCAAAACTCTCAAAACAGTGAGTCATTTAACTTCAAGGAATTGTTTTGAGTTCAATACTCAATGTATGAATGCAAGACCACTTGGAAAGTCTTTCTAACTCATTATAGAACATCCATGATTTTTGGCTTGACTTGGAAGCACTTGAAAATGGTCCATTCTTGCCCAAACATTCTCTCCAGATATTTTGTTTTTGCTGTCACAGTAGTTTGGTCTACTTTCAACTTGTTTTACAGAAAACGTTTCCAAAAAGAGTGGTCCTAACTTATTTTTCCCTTGAACGTCAATGTCTTAGGGAACTGTCTGTATAAAATGGGTCTCTAGATCATTTGTTTACATTTTCTAAGACTTTATGACATTTCAGTGGACAGTACAAACTCTGTTTCTAAGTAACCTCCATTGTTCATATGATTTCTCTCAATATGTAATAGTTATTAAAGATTGGCTTTTTGGGTTGTGTTCTAGACACAGTAAGGAAGATCTCCATAAACAATCATGCATTGAAAACATTCCTATCCTCTCTTTTCAATTTCCAAAAGATCATATTACTGTTCTATCCACTATTCACAGCAAGCACATTATTACTTTCTCCCTTTGATTTGATGCACTCCAAATTAGTTCATATCTTAGGAAGTAGTTCATACTACATTTGTACATATCTCATGATTTCATTCATACATTCATTCATTCTCTAGGCTTTTAAGTCACTTTAGCAAGTCCATGTACACAAACACACTACAACCTCTGTACATTTTAGGATTATACATTGCATTCACGCAAGATTTGGGGCTTTTGTGACTCCTAATCTAAGAAGATTATAAGGAATGATCATGGCCACACGTTCATGCTTCCCCTCGACCTAATCCTCATTTCTTATCCGTCCCGGGGATTGAGAGATCTTCTTTTCTCAAAGAATAACATGCATCATACTTGCTTGCTAATCATATTTTGATTTCTTTGATTATTTGTTTCAAGAACAATTCATGTCCCCTTTAGATTAGGGAAGCCTAATTACTTGATATATGATTAGACGATTTTTCCTAGGTGTGTTTTGTGTGATCTTTCACTTTGCATTGTGTGATACTTGGCTTAGATCTTATGAATGATATTTTATCTTTAGATCTTCCATTTCAAGTTTTTTATGTGATGTAATATATTATCATAGTATTAATTGTCGAACCATACATAGTATAAGATGATTATTTGGATGCTAATTGAGGCCCGTCGAAGGACGGGGCAAGTTGAGGGTGTTTTATTCGCGACAAAGGCTCCTTCCTCTCTCGTACCAAAACCCCGAGCCCAGTTCTTTGGTTATGAAGGGCCGGTGGCCTTTATCCATTTGGGTGAGTCAAAATTAGGTTTCTTGGTTCCTTAAAGATCAAGTGGCGACTCTGTATCTGTTTTCAAAAGACCTTCTTTTCTTCAAAACAAACCTCTTTTTTTCTCTTTCAAATCAAAATTTCAAAACAAAGGAAAATCAATTCCGAAAACCTGAAAATAGAAACCGGGAGTGGACGGTGGAATTCCGCGTGTCCACAAGTACTAACTTATATGCGCTGTCAATGGATTCTGGGAACGCAGTTTCCTAACAGTCTTCCGGTGCAGCGTTGATGGGGACCTCAATTCTAGCCAAGGCATTCAACACTACTTGCCTATGCTGTAGGATGTTACCATGATGTCCCACATTGAGAGATGTGCTTGGGTTTTCTTCAACTGCTTTATCAACTCATTGTCTTCTTCGATGATCTCATCCATTTTTCCATTTCCCTTGTCTTTGACCGGACATTTTTTAATTGCTTTAGTGGTAGGCTACGGAGGCTGGTAATGACGGCCTGACCTAGTCAGATGATCAATCTCGGCAGGAGTAGACCCTTCTACAGTCCTATCTTCTTTGAACCAGTCACAATCTGTTCCCATAAATGGTTTCTTCGGCTCGTTCCAGATAGAAGCATCACTTTCATTGTTGGGATCATACCATTTGAGGTCCACTGCCCCTAGATCGTGTTTTTCCAAGAAGAATAGATCTTGTTCATCAGCCAGCTGTTGCCGCCACTCATCATTTCCTCCTTCAATCAGATGAATTTTCATAGATTTCGAGATGTCAATGAGGGGTAAAGGTTGACCTAAGGGGGTGATATAGGTAGCAGGGTCGAAGGATACATGGTTGGACTCAATGAGGCTGATATTTTGGTGGTTTGGTAGGGAATTTTGAGTGATATGGGGCTGCTTTGGAGTTAGCTCAATGATATTCTGGTCAATGAGGTCTTGGATATCGTGGCGAAGGTGCATGTAATCATCGGTGTTGTGGCCAGGGGCTTGGTGGTAGGTGCATCTGTTGGACATATCGCAGTTCGGCGGAAGCGGGGTATTTTGAGGCTGGAGTAGTTGGAGGTGGCCCTTTTTAAGGAGGCGATCTAAGGCTGAGGAGAGGGGGATTTCTAGCTTGGCAAAATTATGAGGAGGCTTTTTCTGGAAAGGGCAATTGGGCGAGTTTGCCTGGTTGAGGGGTTGGTATGGTTTAGGAGGGTATGCCATGGGTTGACTGCTAAGAGCATTGACATCCGGAGGATTGCGGAAGTAGTTGGGCCTTTTTGACTAACTCGGAGGCTCTTCCTTCTTGATCTTTCCTTCCCTGATAGCGTCTTCAATTCAAGTTCCATCTTCAAACAGTTCTTCAAAGGTAGAGATGGACTGATAAAACTATTTATCATGGTAGAGTGGTTGCAAGTTCCAAATTAGCATTCTCACCTTTTCTTTCTCAACTGGTCGATGGGTCATTTGGGCCACTTTATTCCTCCATCTGCTCTGAAATGCAGCGAATGATTCATTGTTGTTCTGCCAAGTAGTTTCTAAATCCCTGATAGTGACATCAATTTCTTGATTATAGGAATAGTGATCAATGAATACCCGAACTATGTCTTCCCATGCCCGAGTTTTGGAAGCTTCCAAGGTAAGGAACCATGACAGTGCAGACTTTGCGAGAGTTTGTGGGAACAACATTACAATGTGCTCATGAGTGCAGCACATTGATTAAAAAATGTTTATACACAGCTTTACATGGCTTTTCGGATTTTCAGTTCCATTAAAACGGTCAATGGCAGGCATCTTGAAGTTTTCTGGTAGCTTCAGCTTAACAGGCTAAAAAATTCCTTCTAAGTCTAGCATGTAATCATCAACCCCTTTACTCTTCCTTAATACGCTTTCCAGCTTATCGACTTTGTCCATTTTCTCTTGGACCTTTTTCTCATATGTGGGCGGCGGGGCCCCTTGAAACCAGTCTTCTTCTCCATTGTTCTCGGGATGCGGTATGAACCGAACGGTGGTGGTGGGAACTCAGGGGGACACTGCTGCCGCTGCTGTTTCAGTTCTTCCATAAACTTCAGGACCTGAGCCAGGCTATTGAATTGATGGCTTATGGTGGTTCCTAATTCGGTGACCTTGCTTTCTAGCTCTTCCTGATTCATGCTGAAATGACTTGTTGGGCTGATTCTGACCAAACGATTATCTGAATTTCTGACCCAAGACGAAGATCCTAGCTGTTGGCTTTGAGAATCTATAGTGACCCTATAGATTCGGGAGGATTTATATCAGATTTTGGCAGTGATGACTGACGACATCCTATTGACGCGTTTTCTTATCACCCAAGTGTAGGTGATCGTACAAGTAATAAAGTTCTGGAAGTCCAAGTCGAACCCACAGGGAACGGAATAAAATTTTATAAAGTTAGACAGATAACTATTTTGTCACTAAAAAGAAAATAAAAGATGATGGATTTTTGTGGGGTTTATTAAACTACTAATTTTTATATTTTTGCAATAAAAGTAATTAAAGCTTTTTTTTTTTTCTTAACAGTTTATGGTAAAGATTTTAACAGTGCAAAATAAATTAACTAACATACTAGTAAGAAAATGAAGAAAAATATATAAAAGCTAAATTTTTGTGAGATAAACTTTTTAGATTTAATAATAGCAAAAGATGGAAATAATACAGGTATTTAAGCAAAACTATTATAAAACATGAAATATTAATTAACTAAGGGAAATGATTTAAAGAAATTAGGAATATGCAAACCAACACTAGATCCCACAACTTTTGTGCATTTGAAAAGCGTTTGGCATTTAAGACCGCAGAGTCATTCTTTATTTAAAAATAAAATTTCACTAGTCAGGGTCATATCAAGTGTGTCAGGTTTGATATGAAATGACGTCGTTTGGTTTAAAGAAAAATAAAAAGGCAATTGGGCAGTTGCCAGGTTCGAACCGTGCCCCGCCGCAGACGTGGGTTATTCGGTGTCCAGTCCCCACCACTCTGCCACTACACAATTGCCTATCCATTATTGGATAGAAATATATATAAACACATATTTGAAATATTAACTTTGTCATATGAGTTGTTTGAGTATGCTAGGTGTTTTTTATGACAAAAGGCATAGTTTGACAATCCACATAATTAGGCTTTTTATTTCAAATATGTACTCTTTTGAGCCCAATATAGCCATAGTATATAAACATGTTAAATGGTCATAAACTATAGATAGATAGATATTTTTGGTCATAAATGGAAAAACAACCCATCTAGATAAATTTGCCCATTTAAGATTAGTGCACAGAAGCTGTGGTTTCTAAGTTTTTTATTACATATCCCCAATTAAAGTTCTAGCCTACCATTTTGGAATTGAAACTGTCTTCCAAATAAAATTTAAAGATAAATTAAATAGGTGTAAACAGTGACTGCTCAATTAAAACTAAAGCTATAAGACCAAGGTAAAGGTGAAAACTAATATTATTATATTATTTTCTTTACTTAACATGAGCTGGGGTTGAATTTGTGGAATCTGCAAAATAGCAAAGTTTAGTACAACTAGGCTAATAAAATATACATAAATGGAAATACTGAACCAAAGATAAAAATACTAAACCTTTGACTTTGGATTCTTGTGGGGTCACAGTGGTTGAACTCCAAGAACACAAATAAGGCCAAACCAAATCCTAATCTACTTTGGAGTGAGATATGAATATGGTGTGCTTGGGGCTTTGGTAGGTGATTACAACAACTACGTGGCTAAGAAATAAGATATTTACTTGCAAAAATCTGTCTTCTAGTGAATAAAAATATTGCTATAAAAACTGAAAATTTGGAGTTTCAAACTATTTTAGGGACAACTATAAGTACTACTAGACTAAAAATATTAAATCTAAATTTAAATAGGACTATTTTTACTACCACAAATTGACAAAGGTCATACAAGAAAACAAATATTTTATTTTAAGAAATACAGTACACAAAGTTTTGCTACATATTTTTGAACATGAAATCATCAATTACATAAAAATAAATTTTTACAACTACTAGAACTAGAAAAGGCAAAGAAAAGCTAAAGTTTCCTATTTCTAGGGACAATATAAAGTGCTCACATAATAACCTCCCCTAAACTATTCTCTCCCTAACAGTGATTGTTGTGAATTGTGATGTTGGCTCTTGGATTGTGTGTGTTGCTTCCTCTGCCTCCTCCTTTCCTTTTATAGACGAATTCAGTGATACAATTCGTCATTGCTTCGATCACCTTTGGCACCCTTTTCTCCGCTTGTTCAATCCCATTTTCTTTACCTCTTCTGACAACTTTTGAAAAAAAAACGAAACTGAGAGAGAGAGGGAGAGACTGAAAGAAGGAACTGAAGAAGAAAACAAACACTAATAAAAAAATCCACATCCAAGCAATTGCTTGGATGTGCTTTCCGTTCTCTCTCTCTTTTTTTTTTTTTTGGATTTTTCATATTCAAACAGTAATTTTTACTGTTTATTCACTATTCATTACTATTCATATTTGACTAACTATGGGAGATACTACAGTGTGATTGCTACTTCTTTCCTTCCCTTTATTTCACTTCATTTTTACCTAAACATATAAAATGTGTAAAAACAAATAATTACATGCATTTGAGTGACATCACTGTTAAATTATATTAATTCAAATATGCATGTAAAACTAGGGGTTTGGGAGATTAAATGAGCATTATGTCTATTATATTGGCACATAAATGCTCAATATTCAATGTTCGTCACACCCCTCAACTAGCTTATTGCTAGTCCCTACCAATGAAGTGAAAGAGAAACTGTTCTAAAAGTTTTATTAAAAAGTAGGAGTAAACTAAGGAAAATAAAATTACCTAACTCACTGTCGCAAGAATCGCGATTGCATTTAGCGTATGCAACAAGCCGTTAAACCCCTAGGTTACCCCTAGTGGACGAGTGTTGTCTCGTGAGGGTTTGCAGTGAATATACCCACAAAATTCATTAATTTTTTTTTAAATGTAAAAAATAAAATGAAATAAAAATAAAGGTAGATTTTCTCCTTTTACAACAGATAAGATTAAATTTTACAATAAAATGAAATTTTCAAGTATGTAATAATAATGAAACACATATACTCACACTTTGTCAATGGAAGCATTTTTTATACTCTTTAAACTTACAGTGTGTACTTGAAAAATCAAGCAACTGATCTTAACTTCAAAGTTTACATAACTATTAACAGTCATAAAACTTGTAGTTTTAACTCAAATCTCACTAGGATTTCACTCTTTTAAGGAGAAACTCTCAGAAATCGGTGTAGAGAACATCTCACTTGGTAGGGAAGCAAAGATAGAGGAATTGCTTCCATTTTTTTTATGACTCAATATATAGGCATTTGGAGTACAATAAGTCTCATGAAAGAATACTTAGCATTAGAAGAGCGATCTACCGTGGAGAACATCCTTATCACTTAAATTTAAAAATCAATTTCTTTTAAATCATTAGGACTTTCACTGGTAGGTTAGAAATTAAGATGAGTAGGAGATTTGGAGTGTATTTGTTCTAAGCATGTGATTGGAGTGTTTGCGCAATTCATTCCAACCTCTTTTTTTTCTTCTCCTTTTTATCATATGTACTTTTTTTTTTCTCATTTTTTTTTTCCTTTTTTTTTTTTTTTTGAAATCAACTCCTTTCTTTCTTTACCACTTCGTGCAATATTAATATAGTCCAATCACATACCTGGATATAGAAGTGAGGTTTGTACTCCCAGGTGGAGCAATGTATGATTTGGATATAACTGAGAATAAGGTAATATTAGGTGAAGGGGGGTGCATTTGAAAGAAAAGATGGCCTAAATCATTTTAAAAATAGATTGACTTTGTTCATTTAAGCAATTTAGACGTTCTAATGGTAAATCCTGAACGTTCTCTTCTAATGATCAGTCAAAGAAAAATAATGAGACTTTCAACGAGTGGTATGATAAAGAGAATAAAATGAGACTGAAAAGAATAGTAACCCTCATAAAGGAAGATTGGCACAAAAGCTCACATGGGTTAATTAGTTTCCACTACTTGTCTTTAAACTGCATAGCATATGCTTACTCATCCATTTAGATTTAGTAAATATTTTCACACTATTTCAAAAAGTGTTTAAAGTCTAAAGAGTTCTAGTATTTGAAAATAGTAAAACATGTGACAATGTGTTGTATGCTATTAACATACCCAAAATAACATTAACGTGTTAAATTTATCTTATATAGAGTAAAAGAAAAACTTCTGAAAAATCCTAAGCATATCCACTAAGTTGGATACATATATGGTGCAACTAGTATCCTCTGCACCTATACAAAAGAGGCTACGCAATTCGGAGCGCCCAAGTTGTCATGATTACCCATCCACCTCTAGTAAAAGAGATGAGTCTAGAACCACTAGCAAGCTAAAACATCAGTAATATGCTAGGAGATAACTCTGGCTTTACTTAGTTTTTGGCTACCTCTTGGGACATTCACCGCACTAGACATATCTGGTGATGCTTGGATCATGCAAATTACTTCTATCGAACCAGCTAATGAAAACCAGATGTACACGTAGGATCATTTTAAAGTCTGACCTGACTGAAAATTATTGACTGTACAAAAACTAAAAATAAAAATAAAAAGAAATGAGGGATGGGAAAATAAAACTTATTTGGGTATCAAAGGATCCAGTCCTCTTTCTCAACCAAAATTTTCTTTTGTTTTGATTTGAATTGTCTTTTATAGCAGTAGTAAACTGTAAAAGATGTGTCATTATGAGCAACTAAACCAGGACATTCTTCTCTATAACAATTCAAACACCATCCTAACCTTTTAGCTTTCCTTTTGATGGCATAAAGGCTAGTGCCAGCAAAGGGTTTCTTCTACTCAGAAACAAGTGAGCGACCCATTAACGTCTGGTCATCGACTATTGGATCCATTTTTTATACTCTCAGCCAACAAGAGAGGCTAGACTCAACCCTCCACTCCTTCCAACTATCAACTAAGATCTAATTAAAGAGAGCTTAGAGGGGGTGGGTGGGAATTTTATTTAAAAACTAAAAATATTTAAGAAAAATATATACATTCAGAAACTAATTTTTTTTTTTTTTTAAACAAAAAACTTAAAACACACAAAAAGAGAAACTACATTTTTCTATATATATATATATATAAATAAAATAGAAAACTAGAAATATATAAATAAAACAGAAAACTAGAAACTACATTTTTCTCTCTTTTTTTTTTAGAAAAGTCCAAGACAGCGTATCATTACAATAACAATAATAAGAAAAATTATGGTATAAACTTCGAAAATCATAAGAGCGGTGACGTGTTCGTCATTCATTTTTTTTTATTTAAAAAAAAAACAGAAAACTTGGATATTTTTTTTTTAATAAGGGCAACACAGCATTATCATAACAACAATTAAGAAAATGACAAGGTAAAGTTCAAAATACATAATACCAATAGCTAGCGCATCGTCCATTTTTTTTTTACAAAGAACTGTAAAAATATCACCTGTCTCTTGGAAATCTGAAAACCTGGTAGAGCCGTAGATCGAGTGATATTTCCAAGCTTCTTTGATGCGTGGGTACCTACAACTTATGGATATCATTTTTGTTAAATAATGGAAAAGAGAGAAAATAAAAATCTAAAATAAAAACTAAGCCGAAATTGGAAAAATAGAGAACAAAATCAAAATCAAGCTTTTCTCTGGATTATAGATCTTACCTTTAGTGATCAGTAGAGTGGATCTTGATTTTGGATCGAAGAAAATAATAAAAAAAAAATGAGAAGAAAATGAGAGAGGGAGATCGGGTCGAGAGTGAGAGAGTTGCAGAGAGTGAGAGAGAGAGCGCGGCGAGAGAGTGAGAGGAAGAAGGAAAAGAAAGGAAAAAGAGAAATAGGGAAAAGTTTTTAGGGTTCAAAGTCCTATATAAAGCCATTTTCTCTTTTTCAGTGTATCTCTCCCTAGAGAAGATAATTTTTTTTTTATGAAATAAAGATAAAATAAATAAACAGGTGTTAATCGTGAAACCGTCCCCCCCAACTAAGTCTGACATTGTCCTCAATGAGTGAGATGAGAAAAAGAAGCTAAGGATAACACCTGTAATAAAAAAAAAATACACAAAGAAAAGATAATAATAATGACAAAATTAACTTATATATATAAAGTAAAAGTACTATCACTATTTTGAGATAAAGTTATCAAGAATTACTGTACAATTGATCTTTTGAACTGCAGTTTCAAAGGATCGATCATGTATTCAAATTTTGCTATCTAGCAGTTTCAGCAACATGGTTTTTAAACCAGCAATACTTCTAGTATGCCTTTTTATTTTGGACTGTAATGTGATAGTTTAAACATACAATTTAGAGATGTCCCCCATTCGAGTAGGAAAAAGAACCAATCCCTTTGAAAGGCGTATCTTAACATTTCCCCGTTAACAACTCTAGTTAACAAACGCCCCCATCCAAAAATATTGTCATTATCATCATAAATGGGGAATTGTACTAGGGATGTTAAGTATCGCTCCCATTCATTTTCTTCATATTCATGATATAGTTATTGGAACACCTCATATTGAGCTTGTTCCCATTCATCGTAGTTTGTGCTAATATTCTGCCAGTCATCTAATCCATCAAATATTGGCTCACCATCCCACTCCCTAGGTTGGTCAGATTCCACCAAATAATCAATTTTTTCATCAGTGTCGTAAATTCTATCGACACACCTAGCGTAGAACATTTCATCCTCGTCAGAGTCCATGAGATATTCAAATCTTGGGGGTGTCTCATCATCTGATGAAGTTCTATCCTCTGGAGGATAGTTGTTATTGTTAGACGAACTGGCATGGTTTATACTCATTCTTGCAGTTCTGCGATGATTAGATGGGTTCATATCTCTTTGTAACCTGTTGTCACGCCCCGAAGTACCAAAAATAGGGAAAAATAAATTTCCTTTATGGGTTCGTAGACACGTGACTGGTTGTGAGTGTCACCTGATTGTCCAAACATGCTTATAACAATAATGTGATATGGGAAAGTGACTAAGTTCAGCGGAAGCAGAAATTTAAAACATCCAAGTCTTACATCAGTAGTATATTACAGGCCAAAAAGATATCCAAAAGATACATATTACAAGACCAGCTAAACTATTACATCACTAACATAATAGTAACAGAACTATAACAAAAGGAAAAACTCCAAAGTCTTCAGCTGGCGAAACCGTAGCCTTCCTCGTAGTAATCTTCACCAGCATAGTCTTCAGTAGTATAGTCAGCATCTTGATAGCAGTCGGCTCCATCTAGACATGTAAAGGCTGGACGTGGAAGGTCCAACGGCATAAAAAGCTGTTAGCGGTTAAGCTAAGTGAGGGCCCCCTTAAGGTTACCACCACTTAAGGTAAGTTATTCTTCATCTCTTCTTATTTCCCGAAACCATATCTCGTTCGTCATTTCTTATTCTCGATACTATGTTTTGTTCGTCTTTTCTTATTCTCAAAACCATGTATTATTTAAACCCAATCATTCCTTTTGAAACTTAACCCAGAACTGAACTGACCAATGACATTGACTGAAAGAAGACTTAACTCCAAACGAATTTACTGGTCAAGAAAGTACAACACTCAATAATGAATAGTTAACTGTCGCCCAATTGGCACTCGAACTGTCGCCCAATTGGCACTCGAACACGTCATGCCGATCCTCAGGTTGCCCGCACGTTACCGAACACGTCATGCCGATCCTCAGACCAAGGGTACGGGAAATTAATAATCACTTGGACGAACACGTCATGCCGATCCTCAGGTCACCCGTACATAACCGAACACGTCATGCCGATCCTCAGTCCAAGGGTGCGAAAAAATAATCAACCACTTGATCGAACACGTCACGACGATCCTCAAGTCATCCGCACTTGACCGAACACGTCATGCCGATCCTCAGATCAAGGAACAAAACATAACTCACCAATCGACACCATGGAATTACCGAAAGACCAATTTTGCAAGAAATATCCAAACACGACACGAAAGTTCACGAATCAACTTTGACCGGTAGTCACACGACTAGAAACGAGGCCCAATGTCCCTTATTCGCATTAAATCTGTTATCGAAGGTTTTATCATTATTTTACGCGTTCGCATGTTTCGTAGTTTAGTTCATTAATATCATCCATTTATAACCGTTAATATTTCGCGATACGTCCGATATTCCGTTTTCCTCTCAATATACTTACGATGGAAACTTTCCCGATCACTTATCAACGCAATAATCGTGCCATACAATATATTTATAGTTTGGGTATGAACTTTCAACAGTCATTAGACTATATTCATAACAATAGAAAATATAGCATGTAGCTCATGGATTTATAACGTGAATTTAATACCAATAAACACATAGACGAAACCCTTAACATACTCATCTACGCGATAGCACTACCATAGCATGAGATTTTCATAACAACACATGTACCGGAAAACTAGCATCAACAATCAACACCATGCATAAACAAAACATTATACAAAAAGTTGTACAATCTGCCAAGATACATTTTCACTGTGTTGACTGAATTAACATGATTTATTTGGGCATGATAAATTGCTTTGTAGATCAAACTCAAAACTAAAACATTGTATATAATAGGAATATCTTCATGTACAAAAAAAATCTAGCTTCAATTACATTTTTGAGCTACTCAAAATATTTATTTTACAAGACATTTCTTATATCTCAGACTGTTCTGTCCCAGATTTATAACACTGCATTTTACGTGCATTTCACCTATGAAGGAGTGGTTTTTAGACTGAGGTAAAGAAGGGTAATTTGTAGATATATGAGATAGATTTCTCCATAAAAAAACCTAGCTTAATTCTCATTTTTGAGCTGCACAAAACATTCATTTTACTAAACTATGTTCTGCTGAGAGTTTCAGTTTCTCAGATTTATAACTCTGTGTTGTACATGTATTTCACCCATGAAGGGTTGATTTCTAGACTAAGCTATAGAAGAGTTATTTGTAGATAAATGAGTTAAATTTTACCACAAAAAAACCTAGCTTAAGTCGGATTTTGGAGCTGCACAAAACATTCATTTTACTAAACTATGTTCTGCTGAGAGTTTCTGTTTTCCCAGGTTTATAACACTGCGTTGTACATGCATTTCACTCATGAAGGAGTGATTTCTAGACTGAGCTATAGAAGAGTTATTTGTAGATAAATGAGTTAGTCTTTACCACAAAAAAACCTAACTTAATTCGGATTTTTGAACTGCACAAAACATTCATTTTACTAAACTATGTTCTGCTGAGAGTTTCTATCTTCCCAGGTTTATAACACTGCGTTGTACATGCATTTCACTCATGAAGGAGTGATTTATAGACTGAGCTATAGAAGAGTTATTTGTAGATAAATGTGTTAGCTTTTATAAAAAAAAAATCTAGCTTAATTCGGATTTTTGAGCTGCACAAAACATTCATTTTACTAAACTATGTTCTGCTGAGAGTTTCAGTTTCTCAGATTTATGGATTTGTCTTGCATGTCATGAAAACTTCAACACATCAACATCAAACTTCTACTAAACATTAGTACATATTATATGGGTTCTAAATTGAGTTAGATTACTCACAAAAACTTGAAACTAAGCTTGGATTGTTGATTTGAGCTTGATGGAGCTTGAACTCAACTTCACTAGTGAACTTCTTCTCATTCTAACTTTCTATTTCTTCTCTCTTTTTCTCATGAACCACCCAAGTCTTAATTTTCTCTCCAAAAATTCAGATTGTGATCTAACTAAGAGAGTGTAGTGTGTGCATGTGCTTGTTTATATAGAATTTCCATGTGCTAGGTGTCCTTTGCATGTTGCATGCTTAGGACATGTGTCCATTAAGTGGACATGTGTCCAAGAGGGTGGCATGTGGTTGCCACATGGCCTACCATGTGGGCCCACCTCGGGTTGTGTGCCACTTCCTCGATTTACGTGCAAAAGTTCCTCGGTATGCATGTCGATCTCGAAGTACGTGCAAACTGGTATTATTACTAATGTCCGGGTCTGGGTACGGGACTAAGTTAAATCTTATTATGGTCGAGTCAGGATGGTTACTATAGGCTTTATGGTAATAATACAACACGTCCATACCGTCACCTAATTAAAATAATAATATAATAATATAGTGGGTCCAATACAGAAAATTACAGGTGTTACATCTTCCACCACCTATCAAAGGATTTCGTCCTCGAAATCTAGATTTTGCTAGGTCTTAGAAAGTACAAGGTACTAATAATATCTCAGATTTTAAGGTTATGAGGTTCCCACTAGCTAACTAATCAGACCTTCTTAAAAATTCTTTCAAACGTCCAAACTTCTTTGCTAAAACAATGCCAAGTGAAATTCATAGTTCTGACATTGAATATGACACCTTTGGTCTTTCGTCTTGTTCATTGCTGAGATTGATTTGTGATCTGCAAGTTCTCTTTCGAGATCTTCTTTGTGGTGGAACCTTGTTCTGAGTTCCTCGTTCTGGACAATCTTTGCGCACACGCCCAGTCTTTCCACAATTAAAGCACTGTGCGTATCAACTTGTGAGAAGTTTCGGTGCTTTGCATTCTTTGAAGTGATGTCTAGATATTTCGCAGCTGTTGCAGATATCACGTTGCTTTGGATGTGTCTGAACAACAGTCTGATGAACTTTCCTTTCATTGTTTCTTTGCCTCTTGTGATGATTCTTGATGTATCTAGAGTTTTCCTCAATGATTGTGGGCTGCATTCGAGTAGTTGTTTGGGATACTGGTTTGTTTCTTCTGTGTCGTTAATCGGGCAAGATTCTTGCCTCTCAGCTTTTTGATGCGATGGTTGAGAAGTCTAGTTGGTCTCACGATTGTCTTCTATAACTTGTAGGAGTCGTGGCGTCCTTTTAAGCGTGTTATTGTGATTGAGTTCCTTTGCGTGTAGTCATGAAATCGTCGTGGAGTTTTGGCATCGTAGGTGATGGCACAAGTCATTAAGCAATTTTTCCATGCATTAATTAATACCAAGCATATAAGTTGTTACTGGTAATTGGAGTAGGATTGAATTCACTTGTAAGGAGTTGAATTCATAACAAAATGAATACTCATTATATACTGAGTTAGAAACGAAGAGGTATGTGATCAATCACTTGTAGGATCACAATGTATAGAATGAGTATCTGAGAATAACCATTAGATGATTACTGTAGGACAATCATAGTAATGCAATGACTGTAGGCGCAAGGCCTCCCAGGTAGGACATAAGAATTCCTTGTTTCATGAGCCAATAATTTAGGTGAAGCCTTAATGATAAAAGTCAAGGTTTCCAATAAGAAGAATTTGTGAAATGAAAGGAAATGAAGTCTAATTTACAAAGGGTGCAAAGAGATCCTTCGCAATAATGTCAAGGGATACGCACTTGCAAAAGTTGGTCAAACGGTTGACAGTCCAAACGATTTACAAAGATTGATTTAACAGATCATAAGTCCAAATGACTTACAATGATTGGTTTATAAATGAATTATTGGAATCGATTTTCATGGTGATAAGTCCAAAGAGGTGACTTATAGCATTAGAAAGCAAATGAATTCACAATTGGATTTATCACTGATCAAAATGATCCAAAATCTTGTTAAGTGAAATCAGAGAGGACAATGAATAACTGTCAATTAGTGAAACAATAAAGGACATTCCAAGGTTCATCATAAGGATAATTGATCTAACGCAACCAATGGTAGAAAATAGTGGGTTTACTCAAAAGGAGTTAAATTAGAAAGATGAATATAATTACTCAGCCTTACATGGTTTTAATTTATAACGTACGCAGGGTCAGAGATGCATTTCTTCAGCGTGTTGATGGAACATCGATGTTGTAAACCTGAAACGTGTCTTCCCTTGGTAGGCCCTATGCGATCTGATCATTGGCTTGAAGGTGGAATGCAGTACTCATCTTCACTAATGTTCGCGGTGCGAGTCATTCGTTGTGATTAAACGTGGTCGATGTCAGCAGTCTAGGAGGTTGTTTGATTTGTTGAAGGTATGTTCTATTCTTGCGTCTTCCATCGCCTCGGGTTAAGTCAATATCTCATGTGCTCCTTGTAGTAGGGTTGACCTTGGTAGTGTAGCAGGTTGTGGCTTGAGTGGTCTAAAAAGTGATTCTGAATGGACGATATGGAGGTGTCTAAACAACTCGTTTCCATAGTCACTTGTGCTTGTGCCATCAGCGGTCTTCCATAAGCCTTGTATCAGTCTTCCAAATACACTGGTGGGATCGATCTCCTTAGGTATTATGTTGCTTAGCCTTCTGGACTGGTCCTCAGTTGTTTGAGATGATTCATCCATTGCAGAGATCGAGAAGATTCTTCTGTTCCTACGTATGAGTTCATGTCTATAAGGTTTCTATCATACCTTATGCAAAGCAATCATAACCTGTTATATTTCACATTATGGTTATCATCATAATCTCGGTAGCTAGAATACAATGATTGAAATGATTGAACAGATTGACCCAAAATGAAGCCGAATCCGAAAAGGCATATGAATCCTCACAGATAGAAGTATAATAGTAGAATGATGTGATCCATTCAAGAATAAGATGTAAATCTAACAATGATTGAATGACTGTTTACTATGGAATAAATCGTAGTATCTCAAGATTTATAGGAAATGAAAGTAACTGATGGCATAAGGCCTTCAACGAATGAAATAAGAATTAGGTATTTCATAAGTGAAATAGTCCAAACAAAACCCCACTGATAAAGAATAAGGTAGCAACTGATAGAGACAATAAGAGGTCAAGATGTCCAGAGAGTACAACATTTTTTTTTGAGTTCATGGCAAGAACAAGGACAGAGAACTCATTTAGGATTATTTCAAATGAAATGAACTTGTAAGAATTTGTTCAAGGAATAATAAGTCAAAAAGAATGACTTTGCAGTACTAGTGATCGAACTTGTTCTCAAAAGAATTTGTCAAGAATCGGATGATCAAGGTACATACTCAAGAATCGTTGACTGGGGAATTTCTAAAAATTCAAGGAAATGAATTACTTATCAAGGAGTGTATCACAATAATTATTGATGGTAATCGGAGCCACTTTACAAAATATATAGATCCCTTTTCCAGAAAAAATGACCATTAGAATAAAAGGTATCGATTTACTCAAACATAGTAGAATGAGTAGAAAGGATATGATTGCTTACTATGGTACTCGCTTACCATATCTAAGGTAAAGTTTGCCTCTCTTATTATCTATAACGGGTCCTTTAAGAGCTCCTCCTCTTTTTCCTTGATGTCAGCTGGATCTGCTTCGTGGTCCTGCTCAGGCATCAGTATCATCTCGTCCCCGTCAACTGGTGGTGCTGGATGGTCGTGTACATCATCCCCTAATCTCTAAAGATCGTCCGTAGGGTCAACCTCCTCGATTAGCTCGTCATCGCTACTTGCCAGATTGTCACAATTGTCAGGTCATTGTCATCATATGTGTCGTCATAATCAGATGGGTCATCTGCTGAGTGGTCACTGCCTGCAGAATCCTCTCCACTCGCTATGTCGTTGTCACTATCTGTATCAATGGGATCTAAATCTGCATCTGGCTCTGGTATGGGCTCGGGTGAGAATGGTGGTACTGGTGCCGTCATGATAATCGGAAAGAGTATATCGTGATATAGTGCCTCGTCATGAGTCATGCTGATAGGCTCCTGGCGAATAAGTACGATAGTCTCTGAAGCATGGATCGACTCGGGCTGAACTTGATCCGGATACTGCAATGTATCGGTAAGCACAGCTCTCCGTATGTCCTCCTCCAAAATATGCCTTGCCCTCTACCAGATCCGCTGTCGATATAGTACAGGGTCGGCAGGCTGGATACGACCGCCGCGATTATAGTGACCTCCGAAATCATCATGAACGAAGCTCGACTCCATAGTCATGCAAGAGGAGCTAACTTAGTGTCAGTACTAATACGAGCTAAATCTTAGGCTCATAACTTAAGGTGTAGGACAATCAGTGAGCGCGTCTAAACCTAAAGCTCTGATACAAAAAATCCCTGTCACGCCCCGAAGTACCAAAAATAGGGAAAAATAAATTTCCTTTATGGGTTCGTAGACACGTGACTGGTTGTGAGTGTCACCTGATTGTCCAAACATGCTTATAACAATAATGTGATATGGGAAAGTGACTAAGTTCAGCGGAAGCAGAAATTTAAAACATCCAAGTCTTACATCAGTAGTATATTACAGGCCAAAAAGATATCCAAAAGATACATATTACAAGACCAGCTAAACTATTACATCACTAACATAATAGTAACAAAACTATAACAAAAGGAAAAACTCCAAAGTCTTCAGCTGGCAAAACCGTAGCCTTCCTCGTAGTAATCTTCACCAGCATAGTCTTCAGTAGTATAGTCAGCATCTTGATAGCAGTCGGTTCCATCTAGACCTGCAAAGGCTAGACGTGGAAGGTCCAGCGGCATAAAAAGCAGTTAGCGGTTAAGCTAAGTGAGGGCCCCCTTAAGGTTACCACCACTTAAGGTAAGTTATTCTTCATCTCTTCTTATTTCCCGAAACCATATCTCGTTCATCATTTCTTATTCTCGATACTATGTCTTGTTCGTCTTTTCTTATTCTCAAAACCATGTATTATTTAAACCCAATCATTCCTTTTGAAACTTAACCCAGAACTGAACTGACCAATGACATTGACTGAAAGAAGACTTAACTCCAAACGCATTTACTGGTCAAGAAAGTACAACACTCAATAATGAATAGTTAACTGTCGCCCAACTGACACTCGAACTGTCGCCCAAATGGCATAAGTGTGCGGGACATTAACAATCTCTTGGTCGAACACGTCATGCCGATCCTCAGGTTGCCCGCACGTTACCGAACACGTCATGCCGATCCTCAGACCAAGGGTATGGGAAATTAATAATCACTTGGACGAACACGTCATGCCGATCCTCAGGTCACCCGTACATAACCGAACACGTCATGCCGATCCTCAGTCCAAGGGTGCGGAAAAATAATCAACCACTTGATCGAACACGTCACGACGATCCTCAGGTCATCCGCACTTGACCGAACACGTCATGCCGATCCTCAGATCAAGGAACAAAACATAACTCACCAATCGACACCATGGAATTACCGAAAGACCAATTTTGCAAGAAATATCCAAACACGACACGAAAGTTCACGAATCAACTTTGACCGGTAGTCACACGACTAGAAATGAGGCCCAATGTCCCTTATTCGCATTAAATCTGTTATCGAAGGTTTTATCATTATTTAACGCGTTCGCATGTTTCGTAGTTTAGTTCATTAATATCATCCATTTATAACCGTTAATATTTCGCTATACGTCCGATATTCCGTTTTCCTCTCAATATACTTACGATGGAAACTTTCTCGATCACTTATCAACGCAATAATCGTGCCATACAATATATTTATAGTTTGGGTATGAACTTTCAACAGTCGTTAGACTATATTCATAACAATAGAAAACATAGCACGTAGCTCATGGATTTATAATGTGAATTTAATACCAATAAACACATAGACGAAACCCTTAACATACTCATCTACGCGATAGCACTACCATAACATGAGATTTTCATAACAACACATGTACCGGAAAACTAGCATCAACAATCAACACCATGCATAAACAAAACATTATACAAAAAGTTGTACAATCTGCCAAGATACATTTTCACTGTGTTGACTGAATTAACATGATTTATTTGGGCATGATAAATTGTTTTGTAGATCAAACTCAAAACTAAAACATTGTATATAATAGGAATATCTTCATGTAAAAAAATAATCTAGCTTCAATTAAATTTTTGAGCTACTCAAAATATTTATTTTACAAGACATTTCTTATATCTCGGACTGTTCTGTCCCAGATTTATAACACTGCATTGTACGTGCATTTCACCTATGAAGGAGTGGTTTTTAGACTGAGCTAAAGAAGGATAATTTGTAGATATATGAGATAGATTTCTCCAGAAAAAAACCTAGCTTAATTCTCATTTTTGAGCTGCACAAAACATTCATTTTACTAAACTATGTTCTGCTGAGAGTTTCAGTTTTCCCAGGTTTATAACACTGCGTTGTACATGCATTTCACTCATGAAGGAGTGATTTCTAGACTGAGATATAGAAGAGTTATTTGTAGATAAATGAGTTAGTTTTATCACAAAAAAACCTAGCTTAATTCGGATTTTTGAGCTGCACAAAACATTCATTTTACTAAACTATGTTCTGCTGAGAGTTTCAGTTTCTCAGATTTATGGATTTGTCTTGCATGTCATGAAAACTTCAACACATCAACATCAAACTTCTACTAAACATTAGTACATATTATATGGGTTTTAAATTGAGTTAGATTACTCACAACAACTTGAAACTAAGCTTGGATTGTTGATTTGAGCTTGATGGAGCTAGAACTCAACTTCACTAGTGAACTTCTTCTCCTTCTAACTTTCTATTTCTTCTCTCTTTTTCTTATGAACCACCCAAGTCTTAATTTTCTCTCCAAAAATTCAAATTGTGATCTAACTAAGAGAGTGTAGTGTGTGCATGTGCTTGTTTATATAGAATTTCCATGTGCTAGGTGTCCTTTGCATGTTGCATGCTTAGGACATGTGTCCATTAAGTGGACATATGTCCAAGAGGGTGGCATGTGGTTGCCACATGGCCGACCATGTGGGCCCACCTCGGGTTGTGTGCCACTTCCTCGATTTACGTGTAAAAGTTCCTCGGTATGCGTGTCGATCTCGAAGTACGTGCAAACTGGTATTATTTCTAATGTCCGGGTCTGGGTACGGGACTAAGTTAAATCTTATTATGGTCGAGTCGGTATGGTTACTACAGGCTTATTGGTAATAATACAACACGTCCATACCGTCACGTAATTAAAATAATAATATAATAATATAGTGGGTCCAATACAGAAAATTACAGGTGTTACACCTGTAACATCAGATAATATGTTATAATTCCTGAAAAATATTAAATAGTAAGAAAAATAAAAAATAAAAAAAATAAAATTCCTACTATGTACAATTCTAATCATAATTTATGAATTTAAGAGGTATCATAGTTGGGGTCCTCCAAAGGAAAGGACTCCAATTCAGTTTCAAAATCTCCTAAGAATGGTTTTAATTTATTCCTACTGACTTTAAATGTATTTCCATCTTTAGGGTCTTCAATCACGATAGTTCCATAAGGATGAATATTTGTTACAATATATGGACCAGTCCATCGAGATTTCATTTTTCTTTTAATAAGATGCAGTTTTGAGTTATATAATAGAACTTTTTGCGCGGGGGTAAATCTTTGATAAACAGGAGTATTAAGACATTTTTCTGTAGAGTACCCCATCATATGACATGTACTGCAAAGTTCTAATTTATTTTTAGATAGAGGAGGATTAATTTTCTCCAGTTTAACAGATACTAGCTTGCGAGTTAATTCTTCAATTTTTATGACTAATTCATCTTCAGTTTGTGATTGTTGTGATTTTTTAGCCTTTTCTTTCCTAGCATTTTCTTCTTTTTCCCTTTGTGGAGCGTCTTTGCTAAGCCAATCAAAATATGATTCAGCTTCGTCAGCATTTTTAAAAAATTCCCCTTGATACATGGCTTCAATTATTTCCCTTGACTCTGGATCTAATGTTTCATAGAAGTAATTAATTATACGCCATTTTTTAAATCCATGATGTGGACAGGTTTGTAGGAGATCTATAAAAAATTCACAGTCTTTTATGCATGGTTCCTTCTTTTTTTCAGTGAAAAGTTTATATTCTCGCATCAAGCAATAAGTTAAATTCATTTGATAGAATTTATTTAGAAATGCTTGATTCATATCTGGCCATGAAGTTATAGATCCAGGGTGGAGAGATAAAAGCCAAGATTCAGCTTCATCTTTTAAAGAAAAAGGAAAAAGTTTGAGATAGATTATCTCAATAGGACAAGTTTGATCAGCAAACGTTTCACAAACTTCTTCAAATTCACGAATATGGACATAAGCATATTCTTTCTTAATTCCGTGGTAAGTTGGTAAGCATGGTAGCATGTTATATTTAAAATGAAAATATCCTGTATGTCTAGGTAGTGTGATGCAAGGAGTGATGATTTGTTCTGGCATAAATATACCACGTAAAGACCATCGCTCACGTTCTGATAAAACAGGTTGTGGTATATTATTCCCATGATCATTATGAGTATCATCAGTTATTCCTTCCATGCCTTCTATTTCAGTCACGATTCTAGGAAAATGAATACTAAATGATTCACTAGAAATATTAGAATTATGTGGTACTTGATATAAAGCCTCAGTAATATCTAAGGACATAAGAACTAAAAGAAAAACTAAGTGATAAAAATATTATTATGATTATTATTATTATTATTAGCTAAGTAAAAATAAAACTTTTTTTTTTATTTTATATTTTTTTATATATTTATTTTTTAGTAGATAGGCTTATATATGTATATAAATGTTTTTTTTTAGAAGATGCACAAGTACATATCTATAAATATATATTTATATATTTTTCACAAGGAAAGATTATATAGTTTTTTTTTTATTTTTCTTATGTTATCATTTTAAAAAAAAAAAAAAAAAAACTAGAATATTTATAAATTAGAATAAGTATATATAGATATAGATATAGATATAGTAGGAGAAAATAGTTTTAAACCTAACTTATTTATTTATTTATTTACCGTTCCCCGGCAACGGCGCCAAAAACTTGACGACATCCTATTGACGTGTTTTCTTATCACACCCAAGTGTAGGTGATCGTACGAGTAATAAAGTTCTTGAAGTCCAGGTCGAACCCACAGGGAACGGAATAAAATTTTATAAAGTTAGGCAGATAACTATTTTGTCACTAAAAAGAAAATAAAAGATGATGGATTTTTGTGGGGTTTTATTAAACTACTAATTTTTATATTTTTGCAATAAAAGTAATTAAAGCTATTTTTTTTTCTTAACAGTTTATGGTAAATATTTTAACACTGCAAAATAAACTAACATACTAGTAAGAAAATGAAGAAAAATCTATAAAAGCTAAATTTTTGTGAGATAAACTTTTTAGATTTAATAATAGCAAAAGATGGAAATAATACAGGTATTTACGCAAAACTATTATAAAACATGAAATATTAATTAACTAAGGGAAATAATTTAAAGGAATTAGGAATATGCAAACCAACACTAGATCCCACAACTTTTGTGCATTTGAAAAGCGTTTGGCATTTAAGACCGCAGAGTCATTCTTTACTTAAAAATAAGCTTTCACTAGTCAGGGTCATATCAAGTGTGTCAGGTTTGATATAAAACGACGTCGTTTGGTTTAAAGAAAAATAAAAAAGGCAATTGGGCAGTAGCCAGGTTCGAACCGTGCCCCGCCGCGGACGTGGGTTATTCGACGTCCAGTCCCCACCACTCTGCCACTACACAATTGCCTATCCATTATTGGATAGAAATATATAAACACATATTTGAAATATTAACTTTGTCATATGAGTTGTTTGAGTATGCTAGGTGTTTTTTATGACAAAATGCATAGTTTGACAATCCACATAATTAGGCTTTTTATTTCAAATATGTACTCTTTTGAGCCCAATATAGCCATAGTATATAAACATGTTAAATGGTCATAAACTATAGATACATATATTTTTTTGGCCATAAATGGAAAAACAACCCATCTAGATAAATTTGCCCATTTAAGATTAGTGCACAGAAGCTGTGGTTTCTAAGTTTTTATTACATATCCCCAATTAAAGTTTTAGCCTACCATTTTGGAATTGAAACTGTCTTCCAAATAAAATTTAAAGATAAATTAAATAGGTGTAAACAGTGACTGCTCAATTAAAACTAAAGCTATAAAACCAAGGTAAAGGTGAAAACTAATATTATTATATTATTTTCTTTACTTAACATGAGCTGAGGTTGAATTTGTGGAATCTGCATAATAGTAAAGTTTAGTACAACTAGGCTAATAAAATATACATAAATGAAAATACTGAACCAAAAATAAAATACTAAACCTTTGACTTTGGATTCTTGTGGGGTCACAGTGGTTGAACTCCAAGAACACAAATAAGGCCAAACCAAATCCTAATCTACTTTGGAGTGAGATATGAATATGGTGTGCTTGGGGCTTTGGTAGGTGACTACAACAACTACGTGGCTAATAAATATGATATTTACTTGTAAAAATCTGTCTTCTAGTGAATAAAAATATTGCTATAAAAACTGGAAATTTGGAGTTTCAAACTATTTTAGGGACAACTATAAGTACTACTAGACTAAAAATATTAAATCTAAATTTAAATAGGACTATTTTTACTACCACAAATTGACAAAGGTCATACAAGAAAACAAATATTTTATTTTAAGAAATACAGTACACAAAGTTTTGCTACATATTTTTGAACATGAAATCATCAATTACATAAAAATAAATTTTTACAACTACTAGAACTAGAAAAGGCAAAGAAAAGCTAAAGTTTCCTATTTCTAGGGACAATATAAAGTGCTCACATAATAACCTCCCCTAAACTATTCTCTCCCTAGCAGTGATTGTTGTGAATTGTGATGTTGGCTCTTGGATTGTGTGTGTTGCTTCCTCTGCCTCCTCCTTTCCTTTTATAGACGAATTCAGTGATACAATTCGTCATTTCTTCGATCACCTTTGGCACCCTTTTCTCCGCGTGTTCAATCCCATTTTCTTTACCTCTTCTGACAACTTTTGAAAAAAACGAAACTGAGAGAGAGAGAGAGAGAGAGAGAGAGAGAGAGAGAGAGACTGAAAGAAGGAACTAAAGAAGAAAACAAAAACTAATAAAAAAATCCACATCCAAGCAATTGCTTGGATGTGCTTTCCGTTTTTTTTCCTATTCAAACAGTAATTTTTACTGTTTAATCACTATTCATTACTATTCACTACTATTCATTACTATTCATATTTGACTAACTATGGGAGATACTACAGTGTGATTGTTACTTCTTTCCTTCCCTTTATTTCACTTCATTTTTACTTAAACATATAAAATGTGTAAAAACAAATAATTACATGCATTTGAGTTACATCACTGTTAAATTATATTAATTCAAATATGCATGTAAAACTAGGGGTTTGGGAGATTAAATGAGCATTATGTCTATTATATTGGCACATAAATGCGCAATATTCAATGTTCGTCAATGACTTTAGATATGCAAATGACAGTGATGTTAACAGACGTGGACTGACTTGTGTATAGCCTGACTGAAACAGTGCGTGCACACCGATAAGAATGGTGCATGCAAATGAGACAAGTATGCGGATGTAAGCCGTAATCTATATGATGCTCCTATTTTTAACAGATAGTAGTTACGACTAAGGTCCTAACCAAGGGATAACAGGGGTTTCCAGGGTTTTATGAAGGCTTCTAGGAGAGACTGGGCATTTCTGGTTGGTTTGGACAGGGTTTCGGAGAGAAACTGGCATATCAGGGCATTTCTGGTTGGTTTGGACAGAGTTTCGGAGAGAAACTAGCATATCAGGGCATTTCTGGTTGGTTTGGACAGAGTTTATGGGAGAAACTGGCATATCGGGGCATTTCTGGTTGGTTTGGACATAGTTACGGAGAGAAACTAGAATATCTGGCATTTCTGGTTGGTTTGGACAGAGTTTCGGAGAGAAACTGGTTAATATGGCTATATCTGGGATATCTGAACAGAGTTTCTGGGAGAAATAGGTTAATATGGTTATATTTGGGATATCTGAATAGAGTTTCTGGGAGAAACAGGTTAATATGGTTATATCTGGGATATCTGGGTAGAGTTTCTGGGAGAAATAGGTGAATATGGTTATATCTGGGATATCTGGATAGAGTTTCTGGGAGAAACAGGTTAATATGTGGTGATTGTGATCATACTGTCTAGCAGGTTTTCATACTCCTATGTCTTAGGACCGGCAAACAAGGTTTGCGGTGTATATCTTTGTGAGCATGGAGCAGACATCCTTGTCATGGTGCCTAGGCCGGTCAACTCAATGTGATCACATGTGACTGATTGCCTTGGGGATCATAAGAAAGAGGTTCTGCCTTATGCCACATAAGCGTCTACACTGCGCAGGTAATCCTGTCAGGGCATACAACAGTTATATCACATTGTCCTATCTGAAAATATAAATGAATAGTCCTATGAAAGGTTCTACAGGAATCTATATGCAAAGGCTAGGTTTAGTCAGAGAGGGTCCGTTGACGAGAGTTCCAATATACCGTCAGAGAGACAGTACAGAAGTGTTTACTCTTTTTGATATACCTTGGAAGGTACAGTATCAACGGTGACTTATGCCCTGGCACAACAAGACTTGAACAATGTCAGCGCCGCGTTTCAAACACAGTCGGAGGGGAAATTCAAAAGTGCAATGCGGCGAACCAGATACAGTAAAAAGATGATTTTAAGGATTCTTCATTTGAGTCAAACCTCTGTATTATTTTGTTTTAAAATAAAAAATCCCAAGCAGAGTCGCCAGATTGTGGACACGCGGAATCCCACTTCTTTTTGTTTTTGTTTGAAATTGATTTGGATCAAAGAAAAAGGTCTGTTGAAAATAGATACAGAGTCGCCACTTGGTCTTTAAGGAACCAAGAAACCTAATTTTGACTCACCCAAATGGATAAAGGGCACCGGCCTTCATAACCAAAGAACTTGGCTCGGGGTTTTGGTACGAGAGAGGAAGGAGCCTTTGTCGCAACTAAAACACCCTCAACTCGCCCCGTCTTTCGACGGGCCTCAATTAGCATCCAAGTAATCATCTTATACCATGTTTGGTTCAACAGTTAATATTTATGATAGGTATATTACATCACATAAGAAACCTGAAATGGAAGATCTAAAGATAAAATATCATTCATAAGATCTAAGCCAAGTATCACACATTGCAAAGTGAAAAATCACACGAACAAACCTAGGAAAAATCGTCTAATCACATATCAAGTAACCCTAATCTAGAGAGGACATGAATTGTTCTTGAAACAAATAAATAAAGAAATCAAAATATGCTTTGCAAGCTAGTATGGTGCATGTTAATCTTGGAGAAAAGAAGACCTCTCAATCCCCGGGACGGATGAGAAAGGAAGATTAGATTGAGAGCGAAACATGAACGTGTGATCAAATTCATTCCTTATAATCTTCTTAGATTAGGAGTCACAAAAGCCCCAAATCTTTGCATGGATGCAATGTATGTATCTAGAATGTGCCAAGGTTGTAGTGTGTTTTGTGTTCATGAATTCCTAGAATGACTTAGAAGTCTAGAATGTGTATGAATGAATGAAGTAAATCATCATGGAATATGTACAAATATGGTATGGACCACTTCCTAAGACATGAACAAATTTGAAGTACATGTAAGCATCAAATCAAAGTATGGAAGTAAAAGCATGCTTGCTGTGAATAGTGGACAGAACAGTAACATGATCTTTTGGAAATTGAAAAGAGGGGTTATGAATGTTTTCAATGCATGATGTTTTATGGAAATCTTCCTTATTGTGTCTAGAACACAACCCAAAAAGCCAATCTTTAATAACTATCACTGATTGAGAGAAATCATATAAACAATAAAGGTTATTCAGAAATAGAGTCTGTACTATTGACTGAAATGTTAGAAAATATTAGAAAATGAAAAAAAAAACGATCTAGAAGCCCATATTATACAGAAAGTTCCCTAAGACATTGAAGTTTAAGATAAAAATAAGTTGGGACCACTCGTTTTGGAAAAGGTTTCTGTAAAACAAGTTGAAAGTCAACCTAGCTGCTGTGACAGGAGAGGTAGAATGTTTGGAATGAATGTCTAGACAAAAATGGACCCCTTTCAAGTGTTTCCAAGTCAATCCAAAAATCATGGGTGTTCTATAATGAGTTAGGAAGACTTTACAAGTGGTCTTGAATTCATATATTGAGTATTGAACACAAAATAATTCTTTGAAGTTAAATGATTCACTGTTTTGAAGGTTTTGAGAAAACAAGGTTTGTTTCTTGAAATCAAAATGAGGGGTTTAAGAGGGGGGGAGGGGGGGGGGGGGGGGGGGGTTAAAAATGGGGGTTTTGAAAACATATTTTCAATACTTAATGAAGATTATAACCACTTAAAATGTCAACATTTGACTCACATCAAGAACCTCCAAGATTATTGGAAAGTATTGTTTCCATTTTAAAGACAACCTCAAGAATACATAGGAATGTATTGAAGTTGAAATCATCATCTATCAAACATGTTTTTGAGGTCAAGAGCTACTATCCATAAGGATTCACTCACCTCAAACTTCATTTCATCATCTAGATGATGATAGATTAGTAAGTAAATAAAGAAAACAAAAAGAAATGAGGTAAGAGAAGATGAACAAATAAAGTAAGCAAACAAGTATATAAACAATCAATAGATGATATTCAATGATGTATTGGACTTGTAGCTTGGTGTTTCACTCATATGTGGTGACTTTGGACATAGAAGTAACTTCCTCTCTCTTAAATGCTGACTAAAATGGTGGTTGGGTGTATTGAATATGAAGTAAATGGAAGTAATGAAGTAAAAACAAAGTTTAGAACTCACTGTTTTTGTTTGGAAATCAAAGAAGGAAGCTTCTTTTCTCTCTATTCTAACCTTATCTCTACAACTTTCTCTCTAAAACTTTTCAAAGCTTGCATTTGACACCCCCAAATGATAAGTTAAGGGGGGTTTATTTAGGCCAATTTGGGGTGGTTTTGGAATTTTAGAACTACTCCCATTAGTCCCAAACATATGTGAACATAGAACTACGTCGTTTTAGTTTTTAATTAATCAAAATGAACCCCAAAAGAAATTACAAAAATATACCATTTTGGGGTAGAGTGTCGCGATGGCACTGGGCCTGTGCCGCAGCGGCAGTGGGCTAGTGTCGCGGTAGCACTGCTCCTCATTCATCCAGGTAATCCTTTTTAGGCCCCCGGAGGTTTCGGTATTCGCGAAAAAGTCTTATTTCGTCCGAAATTCACAGAAAATGCATACGAACTCCAAATTGAGGTTGTGATATACCATTGGAAAGGTAATGGAGTCTATTTTACATGAAAAATAGTTTAGAGATAGGTCACTTTGAAAAGTTTTGCGGTATTCACGATAAAAGTTGATTTGATCGCCTTTTTCGCCTTCGGAAATTCATAATAAATTCGTTTGAAATCCAAAAATTATGTGCGATATACCGTCAAAAAGCTATTGACCTCTAGTATCTGTGAAAAATATTTGAAAAATGATACGGTGCTCCAGTTTCAAAGTCAACTTTTGGTCAAACTGGTCAAACCTGGGATTACCAGGAAGTTCTGGAAACCTCTGGGAGCTCCCAGGAGCTGACGTTTTCGTTCGATTTTATTTTAAAACTCATTTTAGTATTTCCCACCTGATCTATAATGATTTTGGAACTTTTTGGCAAATTTGGACGATTTCGGTCAAATCTTGGTCAAACTTGGTCAAATCGGTCAACGGGGACTTTCGGGGGAACTTATAGGACTTCCGGGGGTCTCTGGGAGCCGACGATTTCATCGGGTCTTGATTTAGAACTCATTTTATTATTTTTCTAACGATGTAGCGCATTTCAAGAACATTTGGTCCAAATTCGGGAGCTTTTGGGCTTTCAGGGGTATTTGGGTCATTATGAGCATTTTGAGAGATAGAACTAACTTCCAGGAGTCCTTTTTGAGTCTTTTTGATCATTGTGAACCACCAGGCTATGGGTCTCCTAAATTTGATAGCCGACAAAATGGGGTGTCTATTGGCTCTAAAGTGGCATCGGCAAGCCGTAGGTGTCAAGAACGGTGCTCACAATTTTATTTCTTGTCGGAATTTTCTAACCCGTCTCAGGTTTAATCAAGTTAACTAGCATCCTTGGGCGACAAATGATGATGTGATTGAGATAGGCTTGGCCAGACAGATGATAGGAGATAGGATTCTTCTTGAGGGTCCCTCTGTTCTTGAGTGGTATCTTGGAGAAAGAGTAGCTCCTCAGACAGATTTGGAGGATCATCTCTTAGTTCCACAGGATTCTCCATCTTGCATAAGGTTGGCGTATAATTTGGAAGATGATGATCTTGTTGATACTTTGAATGGAATCCCTTCTGCCTCATTTACTCTGTTTGAGGAGAACTATGTCGTCTTCAAGGCCATTCATCTGATGTCCAATTTCTCGCTCTCAGATGACCCACAGGTATTTCATGGCTTCTTCATTTCTAATTAAAATGCTTGTTTTCTCTTATTTCTCATTATCATTTGCAGGGGAGCTATTTCGTGGATGGCCCTGGCCGACCTTTAACTCCCATTCTTCCTTGTGACTGGCGGGCCTCGACTATGATGTGCGGAGTTATATCCTCAGTGGAGATTCCTCATGATCTTGTGTAACCTTAGTAAGTTTCAAAGCAATATGAGTCAATTCCCCGAGATATTTTCAATGAAGAGCGAGCTTATGCATAGAATCTGAGAGCTTGGAGCCTTGCCCGGAAGGGATATGTGAGTACTTCTAAACTCATTTCTTCTGATTCTCTTGATCTTTCTAATATCATCTTTCTTCTTTTGTAGTGGGATGGCATGTGTCAGACTTATATTGATCGAGATGCGACTCTGATAAATTCCTTAATCTCTCCTTCTTTTCATTGCATTGTCAACCTTGTACTGATTCTTTTTTTCGACAGGTGGCCCGAGTTAGGTAGCTTTAATCACAGCTAGAGCGGATGAATGCAGGTTCTTCTGGTGGGGCTAGCATGCCTGGGAGAAGGTGCTGAATTGATGATGATGATAGTTCTACATCTTCATATTTGCCTGCTCGATACCCACGGGCTACTCGTCGTCGCCGATTCTGATTGTATTTCTTATTTTCTTGCTTTCTATACTGAGACTGATGTTGACATATTCTGTTTGAGACTTAATGGGCTTGTACCCTTGACTTTGCTTAATGCTACTTTATGCTATCCTTTGCTTTTGCTTTGCCTTCCTTGTCATGAGACTGATTTGGTTGACATTTTGCACACTAACACACAAGGCTCAGTTTACAGGGAAAGGAAATTTCCAACGATTCCCTTTCTCGACAATGTCTTTAGATTTTGATTCTTGAATTTCTAAGGATTTGCATGTTTGAAATGAAAATTTTATCTTGTAGCAGTACATTGTATTAGCTTTGCATATATATCTTGAAGCTTTGAAAATTTTCCACGTAATGTTTCAGTCTTGACATTAGACTCACATCCTTAAAACTTTTCATCTTAATATCAAGAATTATTAGATTTTCATTTATGTGCTTAATTCTGATAGCCAGGTGATCCAGAGAGGACAGGTAGCGAGGCATGGGCAAATGACAATTTGCCCCTAATTAACAAGGATAAATGGAAGTTTGGGCAAACGCAGTTTTCCCCTAGTGTGGCAGTGATATCTTGAAGTTCTCAACAAACCTGAAAGCTTTGCCCCTAGTTTGCAAGGTTCAGGGACCGAGATCTAAGAAAGCTCACCTAATTATCCCCAAGTGGGAATCAGGTTCAAAGTAGTTCGGCTAAGTCTTGAAAGAAGGTATTTGAGATGTGGTTGAGTATTTCAGGAGCAGTGACCGAACCGAGTTGGTTGCCTAAGTATCCCTAAGTGGGAATCAGATCAAGCGTAGTTCCTCGAAGGTTGGAGGCTTTAACAAAAAAGGTTTGAAAGAAAGATTTTAAGCATAGTATTTCTTGAGACGATCAACGTTGATTGGCTGATTTGAATTCAACTCCATCTAGATCCATCTGTTATGCTGCTCCTCCAGAAAGAAGCTTCTTGATGATGTACGGACCAACCCGATTTGGCTTAAATTTCCCTTTAGGATCATAAACTGGTGCTTTTAATTCTTTAAGCACAAGGTTGCCTTCCTTAAGTTTTCTTGGACGGACCTTCTTGTTGAATGCTCGAGCTACTCTTCTTTGATCCACATGCACATGATTGATTATAGCTAATCTCTTTTCATCAAGTTACATTAGCTCTTCGTATCTGTTCCTTAGCCAATCAAATTCTGGAATCTTGGATTCAGCCACAATTCTTAGCGATGGTAGTTCAACTTCAACTGGGAGTACTACTTCCATTCTGTAAGCCAAGGAATAAGGAGTGGCTCCTGTAGACGTTCTGATTGATGTTCTATATCCCCACAGTGCATATGGTAGTTATTCATGCTAGTCTCGGTATGTATCAGTCACCTTTCTTAGAATCGTCTTCAAATTCTTATTAACTGGTTCAACTACCCCATTTGTTTGCGGCCTATACGGTGCTAACATGTGATGCATGATCTTGTATTCTTCTAGTAAATCCAAAACTTCTTTCTAGAAATGACTGCCATGATCGGATATCAACTCTTAAAGGACCCCGTATCGACATATTATATTTATTTTGGTAAATCTAGCCACATCTTTAGCCTTTAATGTCGCATAGGACTCTGCTTCCACCCATTTCGTGAAATAATCAATTGCTACCAGGATGTATTGATGCCCATTAGATGCCTTTGGGGCTACTTCTCCAATAACATCTATTCCCCAAACTGAGAATGGCCAAGGGTTATGTTGTATAGTAGTGATGGTGGCACATGCTTCATATTGGCATGGATTTGACACTTGTGACATCTTCTGACATATTCATAGCAATCTTTGTCTATAGTAGTCCAATAATACCCTTATCGGATGATCTTCTTGACTAACATGTGTCCACTCATATGAGGACCATACACCCCTTTGTGAATTTGCTCCTTCATTTTCTTCACATTGTTCCCATATAAACATGTTAAGTTGAATCCATTGTAAGATTTCTTTAGCAGACTTCCACCGCAAATCATGAACTAAACCGAAAATCTCTTATGACTCTCTTGTCTTTCTCGGATGCACCTTCTAGATATTTTCCATTTTCAATGAAGTTCCATACGTTAGTATACCATGGAAGTTCTTTTGCCTCTTCTATTTCCCCAATCATCTCATAAGATGGCTTTTCTCTCTGTTCAATCATTAACAGAGTTAACTTTATCCCCACGGTAATTTCGATCATCAAGGCTAAAGTAGCCAAGGAGTCTGCTAGCTAATTTTCTTCTTGAGGTAAGTAGAGGAACATGATATGCATGAAGCGAGTTCGTAGAGAATCGAGGTACTCATGATAAGGTTTTAGCTTTTCTTCTTTGACTTTCCAATCTCCTCGAACTTGAGATATGATCAGATTGGAGTCCCTGAATACATCAAGTTTTCTCACTTCCAAAGTCAATGCGGCTTCTAACCCCAAGATGCAAGCTTCGTACTCAGCAGTATTGTTGGTGGAGGTATACTCAGCTTAATAGCGAACGGGGTATGTGCTCCTTCAGGGGATACAAGGATGATCCCTACTCCATACGCTTTCTGGTTTATAGCTCCATCAAAGTACATTTTCCACACATTTTCTCTCAATTCCATCAATTCTTTGTCAGGGAACATGAATTCTTCTTCATTTTTAGACTTATCGGATGTTCTGCTAAATGTTTTGCGACAACCCTTCCTTTAATAGATTTACTCGTAGCATAAGTCAAGTTAAACTCAGATAGTATCAAGGTCCATCGGGAAATTCTGCTGGTCAATGCTGGTTTTTCATAGAGGTACTTCAAAGGATCCATTCGTGAGATTAAAACAACAGAGAAGGCCAACATGTAATGCCTTAGACAATGAGTGGCTCAAACCAAAGCCTAACATGTCTTTTCTAGTGGAGAATACTTTAGCTTGTACCCAGTCACCTTTTGCTCAATTAGTAAATGGCTTTCTCTCTATACCCTTCATCTTTTTCTTGGGATAACATGCATCCCATAGCATTCTCTGACATGGATAAGTAGAACAATAAAGGCTTTCCTGACTTCGGGGGTGAAAGAACCGGTGGGTTCAAAAGATAAGTCTTGATCTTATCGAAAGCTTTTTGACACTGATTATCCCATTTGAATTTCTTACCTTTTCTCAACAAGTTGAAAAGCGGATTACAAGTTGTAGTGAGCTTAGATATGAAGCGACTGATGAGTTGGATTCGTCCCAAAAACCCTCTTACTTCCTTTTCATTTATTGGAGGAGACATATCTATAATAGCCTTGATCTTTGTGGGGTCAACCTCAATTCCCCTCTGTGTAATGAGAAATCCTAGCAGCTTCCCAGTGGTTACTCCAAAAGTACACTTCTGTGGATTTAATCTCATCCTGTATTTTTTCAATCTTTTAAAGAACTTGGTGAGGGCTATTAAATGCCCACTCCTTCTTTTGGACTTGACAATCATGTCATCCACATAGACTTCCACTTCTTTATGAATCATGTCATGTAAAAAAGTAGTAGCAGCTCTCTGATAGGTTGCTCCAGCATTCTTTAACCCAAACTGCATCACTCGATAATAGTACGTCCCCTAGTGAGTTGTGAATGTGGTTTTTTCTCTATCTTCAGGTGCCATTAAAATCTGATTGTACCCTAAGAAATCTTCCATGAACGATAACAGCTCATGCCCCACCGTGTTATCTACCAAGACATCTATGTGTAGGAGTGGGAAATCATCTTTGGGACTGGATTTATTCAAACCCCTAAAGTCAACACATACTTGGATTCTCCCGTCCACCTTTGGCACAGGAACTATATTGGCTATCCATTCAGGGTTTTGGGTTACCATCAAGAATCCATCTTTCAACTACTTCTCAGCTTCCTCCTTAATTTTCAAAGTCCATTCAGGTCTCATGCGTCTCAATTTCTGCTTAACAGGTTTTGAATTAGGAAAGAGAGGGAAATGGTGTTAGACAATCTATGGATCAATGCCTCGCATATCTTTATATGACCTAGCGAAAACTTCTTTAAACTCTTTTAATAAATTGATTAGTTCATTGCTTTCTTGTAAAGTGAGCGTGGTGCCAATATGAACATTTTGTGGATTATCTCCGTTACCTAAGTTTATTAGCAAAGTTTTTTCAATAATCTTGCATGCAGATTCATTTTCATTTTCAATTAATCTTTGCAAATCCTCAGAAATTTCAAAATCAAGATCATTAGATATAGAAGAGTAAGCAAAATCTTCATTCATTTCATTAACATTTTTGGGTACATCAAAAGCAAAAGCAGATTCAACATCATGGCTTATATTGGCCTTTACAGACTTCCAGGGGAGAGGATTTGTTGACTCCTGATTCTATCACCCAATTGTTTAGAGCTCCCTTTATCGGCTTGATTTATTTTACATTTCCTAATGGTTCTTCAACATCCATCATCATGTTCAGTTCTTCACCCATTAGTATGTTCAGGTCATCACTCATCATCAGATCAGCCCAATCCTTGTTTTCTTTCTTGGCAGGTAGAGCACATAAGAACGGATCTTCATAGTCAGAGAATTCATGCTTGAAGAAAATCTTAAACCCAGGCTTGATGCTCTTGGCATCCGGACCATACCATGGTTTAGGAAAACCACAGAAGGGGAACTCATAACCTTGTTTTACAAAGTACCCATTCAGGATTCTCAGCCCAGAAACAACCATCGGCCCTTTTCCTTTTATCATCTGCTTCTAATCTTCTTCGGTCAATCAATACCCAAGCCCAGATTTATCCTTCTGCTCATGGAAGTCAGGCGGTTCAGTTATTCCTTGTTGATGATGACCCAGTCCCATTTCAGGGAAATAATTCATCTTTCGCACCATATGAGCTACTTTAGGATTTGCATATTGGTCAAAGTACAATGGTATGACTTCCAGGATCCAATTCTGTCCCACTTCTTCTTGTAGATCTTCAATAACTGGGTTTCCTTTCTCAAACATCTTTCGATACTCGCGTCTAATGATGAATGGGTTCTTTTTCTTGAACGGAGTGACTTCTTTGCTCCAGATAGATGCATCAGGATGTCTCTTCTCTCTGTTATAGCTGAGTTAATCCCAAACATATTTCTTTTACTGAACCCTATCCCAGGTTCTCCCATATAGTTTCTTTCCTTTTCTAGAATCCCCACAAAGTTGAATCCTCATAACTCATTTTCTTCTTCTGGTGTTTGGACTTCTAGCACAGAGCCATGGCTTGTCCCTTCTTCCTTGATCCAGCTATCCCCAAAGACTGTCACCACATCTTCTTTCCATATAAACTTGACTTTCTAGTGGAGAGTACAGATGACTGCGTCATTTATATGTAACCACAGACGTCCCAATAATAGATTGAAACTAGCCAGAATATCAATCACTTGGACTTCAACTTCTTTGTTCAATGGTCCAACATCAATTTTCAGCTTAATCATTCCCACGATAGCTCTATTAGTATTATTATAGGCCCTCACAGTCTGTGTTGATGGCAAGAGTTCTGAAATAGATAGTCCCATTCTGAGAGTTGTTTAGAGAGGACATACATTCAAAGCCGATCCATTATCTACTAAGCAAACTGGTAATCTATTCACCAGGCAGTGTATAGTGATGTAGAGAGCCATGTTGTGGTTTGCCCCTTCTGGCGGTAAATCTTCATCTGTCAATGTGATTATAGGCTTACGAGAAATTGAAGAGATCTTGTCCACTAAATCTTTGGGAGTAGTGTTGACGGAAACATCCAATCGGTTGAGCATGTCGAGCATAGCCTTCTTGTGTTTATGAGAGATCATAAGCGATCCCCATACCGAGATCCAGGCTTATGTTTTCTTCAACTGCTTTAGGATTTCATCTTCTGTGCTCATGGTTCCCTTATCAGTTTCTTTTGCTTTGGCGACTTCTTTTCATTCTATGTTTCTTTATTGCGATTTTATAACTCATAAGGTTTGAAATGACATCCAGAACGGGTCAAGTGGTTGGCTTCATTGGTGATCCAGATAGACTCAAGTTCTTTGGCTAACTTTTTAGTGCCAGTAGTGCCTTTCCAAACAGAGTCATCGGGGATTATGGTATTATTAACGGAATCATCCTCATCATCATACCACCAATCTTCTTCTTCTCCCATCATTGCAATGAGTTCATTATCTATGAATTCAAGTCTTTTGATGGACTCCACCGATTCTTCTATCAGTCTAGTGCTTTCTTCCTTGATGACTACCTCTATGGGCTTTTCTTCTTCATACCAGATCGAGTCATCAGTGACTGTATTAGGATCCCACCATTCAATAGTGAGATTTTTGTTGGCTATCTCCTCTTCAAAAGCCATTTCTTCTTTAACCCGCTCTTCTTCTTCCACATTCCTTAAGATACAAATTGTGACACTTTATGGGAGCTGAACATCCACAGCTGGCTGGTCTAAAGATGTGATGTAGACCATTGGGTTATAAATCTGAGACCCTTCTTCCACAAAATTAACATTTGGCAGGTTCCCCTTATGATTAGGGAAATGATTCTTCTGAACATTTGGCTGAGCGGGAGGAGGGGAGATGGCCCCTTTTCAATCAAGTCTTCAATCTCATGACAAAGTCTCCAGCATCTATCTGTGCTATGTCCATGGCTTTGATGAAAGTCATAAAAGAATTCAGTTTTAAAACCTGGTAGAAGCGGACTTGGCTCTGGTTTGGGTTCCAATTTTTGCAAATATCCCTTTTCTAGAATCCTCTCAAGTACAATGCTTAAAGACATTCCCAAATCAAAAAATTCTCTTATCTCTTTTGACTACTTCTGGTTTTGATTTCCTCTTGCATTAGCCATGCTTCAACGTTCTTTCTGAAAAGCCTGAGCAGATAGCATATCGATGTCAACAAACTGATAATAGACTGGCCTTTTTGTCTTTCTGTATCGATTGCTCATGCTCTCTTTCTTGATCTTTCCATCCCTGATGGCATCCTCTATTAAAGTCCCCACATCAAATAGCTATTCGAAGCTCACAATGGACTAAAATTATAGCCTCTTTAAGTACTCGGGCTGTAGATTTCTGATGATAATTCAGACTTGATCCTTTTCCGTCGGTCTGCTAGTCATTTGAGCAACTTTAGCCCTTCAACAAATAAGGAAACCTGCAAAGGATTCCCTATACTTCTGTCTAGTGGTTTCTAGATCTCTTGCAGTTACATTAAATGATTGGTTGTACGAATACTGGGCCATGAATGCTTTGGCCAATGCCTCCCAATCCCTGGTTATAGCTGGTTCTAGCATCAGGTACCATGAAAGTGCTGCCCCACTCAAAACTCTTAGAAATAACAGAACGAAGAAGTCAGGCCCTATGCCCATGGACTGCAATGTTCCTACATAAAGCCTCAGATGGCTCTTCAGATTTTGATTCCATTGAAGAATTCGATATGTGGCATCTTAAACTTCTCTGGGAGTTTGGCTTTCAGAGCATCACACAACCCCTCAACATCGAACAAATACTCATCCACCCCTTTGCTTTTTCTGATCACGCTTTCTAGCTTGTCAATTTTAGCCAATTTGTCTTGGGTTTCTTGAACTAGCTGAACCTTTGGTTGGACTGTCTCCCCAAAGTCTTCTTCCTCATGATGCACCGAAGGCGGTGGTGATGGTACATTAGTCAGCTACTCAATCATTCTCATCATAGAGGCAAGTTGTTCCTGATTCTATTCTCTACTCTGATCCAACGCAGTCTGCATTTCGGCCAACCTGGCTTCCATATCAGCTTCGTATGCCATACCCTCAACCCTAGTCGACTCGGCTGTTCCTTTTGTAAATCCTGATTTGTTCAAATAACTGTTTGGATCTTTGACCTAGGATGGAGTACCACTTTTTAGTCCTATCTTCTCTTCTGGATTATTAGGGATTTTCATATAATCAGGTATCTTTATTGCAAAAGAATTTTCAAAAAATGATATTTACAAAAGTAGATTTATAAAGATGGAAAATCAAAGATGGAAATCTTTTCCGTTTAAATTTTTTTTTCTGAAATCAAAGAAATCTTTCTTAAAAAAAGTCACTTCAAGTTTCAAATTCTGAGGAAAACAATTCTTTTCTTTTTCAAAAGTATGTTAGAGGCATCACACATGTGAGTCGTATATGCAATGCTCGTGTAGTGTACGCAATATAGATGAAATGCAATCTAATCTAATGCAATGCACCTTAATCTAGCTTAGAACTAGCATATCAAAACATAAACACATAAGATTCCTTGAGTATGCTAATCACCCTACTAATCCAATCATTATCCAAGGATTTTTAGCTTTGAAAATCTTGATGGCTTAGGTCTACAAAATTGATTTTTTTTTTCATGAAAATCTTGAAAGATAGGGGGAGATTTGTAATTTTCAAAAGCACTTTTGAACCATCAATGCCCGAGGTGTGAAATCATGATTCTTGAAAACCGAGGTAGTGTGGATACCGGCATTTGGGTCCACTTTTAATTTTAAAACAATTTCTTTCAAATTCAAATACAAAGAGTCGCCACTTAATTTTTAAAAGAAAAATTAAGAAACCATTTTAAAAGCAAACCGATCTCTTGCGAAACCAAAGATAACCTGCGTCTGGGGATTATTGAATGAGAGGGAAAGGAGCCCGGCGGACTAAAACACCCCCTTTCATCTTATCTCATGATAGGCCTCTACTTGACATCCTTTTATTCGAATTAATTATCCAAGTGTGCCCTCAACTAATATGTATATATAAATATAACTTACACAAGCATGTTGAAAAGGGTGCAAAATTGCTAACGATAAAATATCATTCATAATCCATGTAATTCAAGTAGCAAGCAAAATGATGTACAAATAGGTAACTAGAGAACTTACCCGGGATCCAGCCGCGAATATAGAAACGTGCAATGCATACAAAATAGAAATCCTAAGAAAAGGTCTCTAATCACGTATACACATAGGGCAAAACCCTAAGCTAAGGTGTCCTGTATGAAGTCAAAAATCAATAAAATCAAGTAAGTGAAATAAACTAGAGAAGAGGAGAGAAGTCATACCTCCAAAGTGCTACAAAACAAAAGGGTTAGTCTACATGCTTTGAACAAAATATAATATTGAATTCTAAATAACATATCCAAATTTCTAACTTGAATCTAACAATCATAGTAAGGGTTGACATAATCATGAATTCGTTATAAGTAGTTGGAAATGCAACACCTCTATAGATATGCAAGTCTCAACTAGGAGCCCATGCAATGTTCATATGAAAATGGTGTAATCCCAACATGATCATAAAGAAACCATAGTTATGTTCAACTAGGTTGAATTTGAATGCAACCTTGAGCTAAAGATTAATCCTAATCATAAACATTAACATATGTGGATGGATACATAGACATGAATAATGATGGACTATGAACTTTTGAACTTTTCATTAATTTGGATCACTTAGCATCTGGATTTAAACTTGATTGACATTATTTAAGACATGGTTTAGATCTTAGGACATTAGGAGTCCATTAGATTAGAGTTATTCAAGTTTTATCAAAACAGTGATAGAATTGTAAGAATTATAGAGAGCAGACTAGACTTCAAAAATATAAATAAAATAATTTCAACGGTTGGATCTTAATGATATTTGAGTATGTTATGCCTTTGTGAGTCTAGTTTCTAACCCAAAAAGAAAATCAAAGATCCAACGGTTGAATCTCTGGAAAAAGGGTCATGACTAGACATCACTCAAAAATTTTCAACTCTCTGTCCAGAGTTCTTGTATGATTTTCTAAAAATAGTAAACAAATCAGAAACACTTTGATCTTTTTAGGGTATTTTCCTAACACATTGAACTAACTAGAAAAATATATTTGAGGTCAAGAAAACTTGATTAAGGCTCTGGTTTACTCATTTTAAAACGAACTTATTGTTCTGAAATTTTGGACAGAGAACAACCTACTTACAAATCATAAGGCCAAACCATCCAAAGTATAAGATTTCATCAAAACAAAAGTTCTAGTGATGCATATATGAGTTCTGAACATCCTCCAAGTGGTCTCATCTAATTCCAATGGACCGTGATTTAATAAAAAAATCTTTGATCACAATTGGTTAAAGGATTCGCTGCACCATTGTTGAATTGGTGTTCATAACTTAAACCATACTTGATCTATAATTCTATGGAGAATCTAGATCAATCATGATTATGACTTATTATTGAAGTATAAGAAGGATTAATGGATTTATCCTTAGGGAACATCATTCATTGATCTCAAATGTGAAGATCTAGGAAGATGACCCATTTGATTTTAACTAAACCCTTCATCTAATTCCCCTCTCAAACATATGATCCTTGAGGAATAAGAGTTTACTTTATTCGAGTCTCCTCCCAATTTGATGGTCCTTGGAGACTAGATATGACTAAACCCACATGAACCTCATAGAATATAGAAATAACTCTATGAGATTCAATTTAGAGGACTCAAGTCATGAATGAAGACTTAAACCCAAAAAAAATCATATGGATATGACCATTTCCCATATTAATCCCCATATAAATCATAAGATCATAGGAGACTAAAGGATCAAACCAAAGAGGATCTATTGAGACATTAAGGATCTCATGGATTTCAAAGAGAAAATAGAGACAAAAGGAAGTAAAATCAAGGTTTGAATAAAATCCAAGTAAGAATGCTTTTACAACTTGTTTTTTGCTTTAAACCCAAGGCTATATCTAGATCCAAATCAATGAAAACAACTCATGAGAGTTCAATCACAAACTCTATGTTGTGTGTGATGAAATGAGGTAAGAAGAGAGGCTTTGAAAATGTGTAAAGATCCTAGACTTATGAATTTATGATTGAATTTGCCTAATTCTCTATAGAATTAGAGGGTTACCTCTTATGACCTTAGGAATTTCTTCTCATTCTTGTGAGGATCTTCCAAGTTCATCTATTTCCTCTTCAAATTCTTCAAAGAACTCTTCAAAAATCTCTTATTTTCTCTCTTAATTCTCTCTCTATTATATGTATATCTCTTGTATATATGGAAAAATGATTTAAGTCCCCCACAATGGAGATGAAGGCCTGTTTATATAGACCTCTCTTTCAAGGGTTAATTGGGTAATTTCGGGTGAAAACCCATGTGAGTGAATATTCCATACGTATTTGAAAAATACAATCTGTTTACAGCGGGCGGCACTCGACGAATTGTCTATGGTACTTATTAGGAAACTGTGTTCCCAGAATCCATTGACAGCGCGTATAAGTTGGTACTGCAAAAAAAAATTACGTGAAAACTATAATAACCCTACAAGGGCGGAACTAGGGTTACCTTAAACTGCTAAAATGGATTGCTGTAGTAGACGAATCGAGAACACGTGCTCGATAACAGCTCACGATCTTCTACCATATTCCTTTGCTTCCAGAATATCGAACTGAGTGTGGGCTCTTTCGAAATCCTTTCTGTTTTTTGCTCTCCCTCTTTTACGCTCTCTTTTCTATTCCGAGTTATAATTCTCTTTATAGAAAAATGTTAACTGAGGAGAGAGCCAAAGCAACATGTATATAGGCTACGATAGGGACCGTAAGAAGTCAATAAGGAATAGGCTTCCTTATGGAATTAGGAAACCCTAATTCGAACTGAATCAGATTCCTATTTCCATAAATTATAATTCATACCACTAAAGAATTATAATTGCACTCCTACCCTTATCTCAAAAATATATTTCGAGCTCCATGTTATTAAATGCTTATTATCTCCCCATGTTAAGATTACAGATATCCATTAATTAAATATAATTACTGACAATCATATTTAATTAATTTCTTAAAATTCCTTGAGATCCTCTGCTTAACTTATTTGATATGTCGGATACAAAATCCACCTGCAGGGTTTGACATAATCAAAACTTATAAGCTTTCTCAAGGGGATATCATCAATCCCAAAATTGAGACATAGATTCCATCATTAATTAACATCCACCACACAGTTAACATTGCCACCCAATCTAATGAGATATTGACCCATTTAAGGATCTCACTCTTTTAGGGATCAAAGTGTAAATATCAAATGTACGTGTCTACAAATTAACTTAGGATTTAGAGCATAAGCACTCATAATAGCCATGAGGTATTAATTATCTTATATGTAAGTATAAAGATAATTGCCCCAAGTCAGTCCCGTTTAATACACAAAGTGTACCAGCATAGTGAGTTGAAACTATACCGTTTTCCGTAGTCAAGACAAACCTACTACAACACCATGCTGCAGTCCTACCGATGGTGTGTCCAATCCCATCTAAGACTGTAAACCAAAATCTTACATTCTATAATATCTGATGGCCTGATCTTCCGTGTGTGAGCCGAACTCTACACACCAAACCACCTACTATATAGAATGAGAGACACACATGCATAATATTAAATAAATAATATAATACAAACATTGCCCACACAGATTCTCATAAAAAAATGGATTAACTGATTTTATTAAATGAATAATAAATCAACTACATAAAGCATGGCTTTTAGTATATATCCCTAACAGTACTCAGTGAATGCCAGCGCGACACTCAGCGAGTGCCGGTTGAGTGTTGCTGGCTTCGTCACGTGCCACAACTAACAGAATTCCCTTTTCTTTTATTCATCTTTTCAAATGTATACTATATTTATACTTATACTAGTATTTGCCTCATCCTAGTATGTCCAAGATGTACTTTATACAAGTATATACTTTATTAGACTAACCACATGTGTGTTTTTTGTTTTCTTTTCCTTTTCTTTTCAAAATCTTTTCTTTCTCTCTCCTTTTTATCTCTTTTCAAAATTCTTTTCTATTCTTTCATTTTTTATCATTTCCCAGACTGTGTTTCTCATACGTTCTTCAAAATTCGGGATTCTCCCAAATCACCCAATTCTTCTCTTTTCCTCTCAATTTTGAAAACTTAATTTGAAGAATCTTCAGAGGACTTGAATTCTTTGGAAAATCTTCGAATTTTACTGGTCATTGTCATCATCGGTCTTCAGATGTAATCATCCCCTGAATTCAACGATCGGTCAAAATTGGAGTGTCTACAGGTAGGAAATTTGAATTTCTAAAATTTGGGAGGTAAAATTGAAATTGAATCATCAAAGTGTGAAATCACAATTTTTGAAAACCAAGGTAGGAAATTTTGAAATTCTTTAAAATCTAGAGAGAAAAGTTTTTGGAAGGATTTTGTGAAAGCGAATTTCAAAGCGCATTTTCAAAAGGGATATTCCTGAAATTTTCAAAATACTTGGGTTTTTCAAAGAAGTGCTTGTATTTTTCAAAATTTTCAAAAATCGTCGTTGAATTATGATTGAATATTTGGATAAAGACCATACTACTCTAGAGGAATCTACCATACAAGGTTTGATGATGCCTTCGCATACACGTCCTCATGATCCATACAATCCCTTACGGGTAAATGCAAATAATTCATCACATCGTCCTAATCAAAGATAATAATCAAGATCCTAATTAAGGGTTCTATAGAAACTATATGCAAAGTTTAGGATTTAGTCTTATAAAGGGTCCATTAGCTAGCCAAGGGCTCTATATACCACACGCGGTACAAGGCTAACGGTGAATACATGCTACCGAAGTCTCTTGACAAATGGAGGAAAAGGGGCCCTCCATCCTCAAGGCAATGGTTTCAAGCAATCGCGGTGAAAGAATAATGCAAGTGCAAATGCAGGCAGAAACAACACGATTATCGAATTAATAACAAGGATATTTATTAGCTCAAGTCAAACTCTCAAAGAACAAGAAACCATATATTTCCTACTCAAATCCCTAGCAGAGTCGCCAGATTGTGGACCATACGCGGGAAGGGGTCCTGGCGTTCCTTGACAATGTCTCAGGATGGATCCAAGGAGTACACTTCAGGAACTAGAACTCCTCACTCGATCCTAGAGACAAAGAGTCGCCTTCTAATTTTTATCGAGAATTAGGAAACCAAATTTGACTCGCCCAAAATTGAATAAGGTTACTTGTCCTTCATCACCGGAAACAAGGTTCGTGGGTCTTGGTATAAGAGGGGAAGGAGCTCGAGCAGGATTAAAGCACCCCCTCCTCGCCCTACTGAATGGTAGGCATTGATTCAAATATCCTTGTTCTTCATTTACAATAGGTGTTGTTTCCTCAATCATATTAGATAATATGTACATGGCAAAAAGGAACATCTAATGAAAAGCATTTTGAGAGATTAAGTCAAATAGCAGTCGGATGCACATGCAATACAAGAGAGAGGAATAGTGATAGTGGCTAGTCCCGCCCGGGACCGATGCAAATAAAGGAAACATGCCATAATATGCAAAAGGGAACAAGAAGACTTACATTGGGTTGACTCAAGCGAAGTCTCAAAAAGAAAAAGAAAGAAAATGTGTAATGAAATTATAAACCAATCATAGATAATATGTATCTAGCATATAAGCACATAAATGGGGACTATCCTGAAGGAATTTTGTCATTGAAACAAAGTTGTAAACCTAAAAAAATTCTAAGAGAAAAGATAAAGATAGTACATAATACATGGGCACTAAGCCACATGTAGACGAGGTAAGCCCACAAATTGAAGTTCGGATCCATGACATTCAATTCTCTACACTAAGACACTAAGGAATACCCAAGCATTGCAAAAATACAAGCAACCAAATGATATGCATGATAATCAAGAAGAAGATGTCATCCATCAAATTTCCAGATTCAGCAACCTCTAATGAATCCTATCAAAAGTGGTCTTAAACATGAGCTGGGTTAAAATCCTTTTACAGAAAGTTAAATACATGTCTTAGGGAACTCGTCCAAAAAGTAGGACCTCATAAGCATTTTTGAAGTTTGAGAAATAAGAGTTTTGGTAACAATGAATTAGGACTGCCCACTGTTCTTGTAAAAATCATAATTAATTCTACAAAAATCACATGAAGCTCTATTTGGTATCAAAAGAAAGCTATTTCATTGTAGTTTATGACAAAAATAATTCCATAGACATTTCATAAAATTAAGGTCTTTGAAAAATTAGTTTAAACAGACTCTATTATTCTAGAAATTCGGTATCATCTAACAAAGGAATGCAAGACATAATAGAAGTTCATAAATCAAGTAGCAGTTGAATGCACATGTAATACAAGAGAGAGGTATACTCACAGTGGGTAGTCCCACTCGGGACAGATGCAATAAAGAAAATGTGTCATGATATGCAAAAGGGAACAAGAAGGCTTACATTGGGTTGACTCAAGCGGAGTCGCAAAAAGAAAAAGAAAGAAAATGTGTTATGCAATCATGTAACAATCCTAGATAAGATGTCTCTAACATGTAAGCACACGAATGGATACTATCTAAAGGAATTGTGTCGTTGAAAACAAAGTTGTAAACCTAGAAAAATTATAAGAGAAAAGATAAAAATAGTACATGATATCAAAACTCTTTAATTATCTTATCTAATTATCATAAAATTCATTTTTAGAAGAAATCAATTCATGATTCACTATTCCCTCTCTAGAAATTTCTTGAATTCAAAGTGTATGTGATTGTATCTTCAAGTTTATTCAAGGTATGCTTAAGGATCTTCTAAAGTGATTCAACATGATCTCATATGATGCATGGGATCTATATATAGAGTTTGGAAAACTTAACTCTTAAGTTTTAAGGTTAAAACAGGAATTTTAGAGATCAGAAAAGGGTTAAAATGGCCATTTTAGTGCTTAAACGCAGTTTTTGGGTAATTTCCTCACAGTGGGAAGTCTGTAGAGGGTTTTAAAACTCAAAAAGCTTGATAGAGGGGCCACATGTGAGGTGGCAGCTTAGGTGGGACTTGACACCCCATAAGTGCAACCCGCCACTTACTATTTCTCATCCACTGGTTGCCCTCATGTCCTTTTTCAAATATTACACGCATTGCTTTTCGTGATTTTCGTAAAAATGCTTTTTGGTGTCCGAAATCATCCATTTATGTACCATTGGAAAGTTTTCGAGTTGAATTTTAGTATAAAAATATTCCAGGCGGATTTAAAATGAAAATTGAAGATCAAATGAAGCCCGTAAGTCCTCCAGAACTTTTGTCGTCTTTTTGAAATCATACGACTTCTTTTCCAAAATTGCTTTTCAATGCACATCGATTTTGAGTTTTTCTTTGAAATTGAATCTTTGGATACCTAGAATACTATATTTAGAACACTTCATGTTCATATAACCCTAAGTGAATATGAATTATGTGAGATGATTTTGACAAAATCGGGATTTATGCATGGAAAAGGGCTTTTCTGAGCTAGAAGTCACTTTCTAAAGTTTAATCTTTCGATTATGTGGAATTCAGTGCCTTCCACAGGGTATTTTTCATCATCAAAACCTCCAAACTCGTTGTGCACCCTAAATCCTATCCGTGTGGTCAAAATTGGGTGTCTACAGTTGCCCCTCTTTGGCAGAGCTTGTTGTGAACAACGTGAGTTGCAAGTGAGTGCCAAAGCTAGAAGGCACCCAGTAACCATACTGAGAGGTTTTAGAAAAAATTAAAATCCGCAAAAATCAAGAAATTCAAAATCTGAGAAAATCAAGAAATTACGAAAGCAAGAATGCTATGCAATGTTGGGTCGATGCTGCTAAATTCAAGCTGCTGCTCGTTGTGCTCCGCTGGAGGTACCTACGTATCCTTTCCAGGAATCAGACCAATGCGTAGTTGAAGCATGCGAGGAGACAAATTAACATACACAAACAACAATACAGGTAAAATGTTCCTATCCTAAGATGCTGATGTAGTATGGAAACGTGAATGTGCAAGTGCTGGAGGAATTGTCCTCAAGGTAGATGCAAAATCTAATGCAAGGGATGCAATGTCTTGCTCTTACAGTCAAATATGTCTAAAGAGAAGTATGCTATTTGTACTTTGGATGATTCCTGAAGTCTTTTTTTGAGTTTGAGTCTTATAGGTGTCATCAATATCTTAGATAACTACGGGGTATCTTGAATGAATTCTGAATCATGTCAAATAACTTCTGATAAAACATGTCCTTAAGGTTAGACGATTTATGAAATTATGCCTCCTTAAACCCGGATGACTGATGAAGTGTCCTATCCCCTGGACGATTGCTGATGTAGAGTCCTAACCTCTGGACGATTGCTGATGAAGAGTCCAAACATTTGGACGATTTACTGATGTAGAGTCCTTCTGCTGGGGACAGTTTACTGATGTAGAGTCCTTCTATTGGGGATGATCTTTTCTATAGCTAGATGAATCTTCTATAATAGGTCCTTCCTCTGAGGATAAATCTTCTTTTCTTCTGAAACAGGTCCCTCCTCTGGGGATAAATTTTCTATTCTTCTGAAGTAGGTCCTTCCTCTGGGGACAAATCTTCTATTCTTCTAAAATAGGTCCTTCCTTTAGGGATAAATCTTCTGTTCTTCTGAAATAGGTCCTTCCTCTAAGGACTAATCTTCTATTCTAATGCACGATTTATGAGAGATACACTGATTCTGAGAGAAACCCTACTTCTGGAGGCCACCCTGATATACGATTTTTGAGATATACCCTTCCTCTAAAGGTAATTCTGATACACGATGCTGAGAGAAACCCTATCTCTGGAGGCAACCCTGATACATGATTTCTGAGATATACCCTTCCTTTGGAGGTATTTCTGATACACGAATTCTAATATACCTTTCCTCTGGAGGTAATTGTGATACACGATGCTGAGAGAAACCCTATCTCTGGAGGCAACCCTGATACACGATTTATGAGATATACCCTTCCTCTAGAGGTGTTTCTGATACACGAATTCTGATATGCCTTTCCTCTAGAGGTGATTCTAATACACGATGCTGAGAGAAATACCCTTCCTCTGGAGGTAATTATGACGATATCTAAAAGTTCTTTACTGGGGAGATGTAAGTAAAAAGGCTCATATTCTGGAGACCCTACTGGTTTAATCTGAGACTCATATTGATGCTTTGACTAGTTCAATCATTCTTGCAACACGTCGGGCTTATTCTGACCCTTTCCTGAATATCTTTATCATTGTTTTGAAGATTCTAATTCATCTTCTGCAAATCCTTTCTAGATGTAATTCTCGAGCGATAGTAGACCTAAATGTCTATTTTCTAAGATAACACATAATCAATCCCAAAACAATGGGAATTTGCTATAAATCATCATTTCTTGGCTATTTTCAAGCTACGGTGCCCTCGATTCTTTGTGTCTAGGGACTTTTCTTCTACTTTGAATGGTTTTCAACCAAGATCAAAATTCTAAAGGGTCCTTAGACCAATTCCAACAAGTTTCAAGCACTCTTAAGGCTTATATATCAAGATTAGACCAATCTGGGGTCAAAACAAGGGTTTCAGGGGCCAAAACGCGATTATAGAGCACAATGGGGAAATAGTAGGAAGTGAACAGTAAATGGCCGTTCCCCATACCCTCTTGGGAGCCGTTAGCCATAAACATGGGATTAAAAACCTATCTTTCTTCTTGTTCTTCATTTATCTCATCTTCAATGATGTATCACCTCTATTCTCTAAGGTGCCAAAGTCTTGTAATTTCTTGATGTTTTAAGTGATTTCATGCATCAAAATCTCCAAAAACCTTGTTAATTTCATCAACTCCTCTCTATTCTAGGAGATTCAAATGCCAAGGGTTTCACTATTCATCATCTTCAACCTCTATCTTCAAGCTTCAAGCATTAACAACCATGAGTTCCCATGGACAAGGTGAGAGTTCTAGAACATGCAGAAATCAATTTCAAGCTAGTGGAGCTTCATTAACTCAATCCATCGAGTAACCAACTATGAAGGAGCCACTAACCCATTCTTCAATTTTGCACTATCTCTTTGCTTCATGTATGTGTGCTTCTAAATTCTTGTAAATTTTTAGGAATCATCCCTCAATTTCTGCTAGAATGTGCTTGGGCACCTTAAAGGTCATGGTAGCCATGGAAAATGTCTTGAATGGTTCAATGAATTGTCAGAATCACATCCCCAAGTAGAAGCCAATATCAAATACGCGGGCTTTGGGTCTTTTATAACCTTGTTGGAGAGACCTATCAATGATCTGGCCATGATTCAAGCTCTTTCTGAGAGGTGGTAGGATTCCACAAATACTTTTCATATGCCTTTTGGGGAGATAGCCACCACTTGACTTTGTGATGATTACTGGCATCTCATTCTGTGGGCATTATCTTGCCTTCGTGAAGAATATCCATAGACATCCTGCTATTATCGAGCGACTTCTAGGCATTATTCCGACCCAGAGAGATCTTCATGGATCGAGTGTGAGCATTATATGGTTTGTCAACAACTTTTGACCTTCTAAAAAAGTAGCTAGATTAACTGATATACAGCTTACTTGTGCCTTCATCTTGTATTTGCTTGGTTGCTCTCTTTTCTCTACTCGACCTTAGCCATTCTTTATAGTCACATGGGGGAGCATTCTTGAGGTGAATCCCTTGGATTTGGTGGCTTCTGGAGATCTTGGGAGGTACAAAACTATTTTCTTTTCAAGTTTTATCATCAATGTTTTGTTTTTAGACCACTGCTATATATTCTTTCGCAGGTGTGGGCTTTTGAGTACTTTTCCATGACAGCTCCATCATTCCGGTAGGAAGAGATTCACATTTTTCCACAGGCTCTGAAGTGGCATCGCCAAGCAGTCGGTATTAAGAATGGTGCTCATAATGTTATTTCTTACCGGGATTTTCTAACCCATCTTATGTTTAATCAAGTTAACTGGTATCCTTGTGCGATAAATGGTGATGTGACTAAGATCGGCATAGCTAGACAGATGTCAGGAGAGAGGATTCTTCTTTAGGGTCCCTTTATTCTTGAATGGTATCTTGGAGAAAGAGTAGCTCCTTAGACTGATTTGGAGGATCTTCTCTTAGTGCCACATGATTCGCCTTCTTGCATGAGGTTGGCACATAATTTGGAAGATGATGATCTTGTCGATGCTTTGAATAGAATCCCTTCTGCCTCATTTACTCTGTTTGAGGAGAACTATGATGTCTTCAAGTCCACTCATCTGATGCCCAATTTTCTGCTCTCAGATGACCCACAAGTATTTCATGGCTTCTTCATTTCTGATTAAAAGGCTTATTTTCTCTTATTTCTCATTATCATTTGCAGGGGAGCTCTTTCGTGGATGGACCTGACCGACCTTTACCTCCCATTCCTTCTTGTGACTAGCGGGCCTTGACTATGCTGTGCGGAGTTATATCCTTAATGGAGATTCCCAGTGATCTTGTGTAACCTTAGCTAGTTTCAAAGCAATATGAGTCGATTCCCCAAGTTATTTTCAATGAAGAGCGAGCGTATGCACAGAATCTGAGAGCTTGGAGCCTTGCTCGGAAGGGATATGTGAGTACTTCTAAAGTTATTACTTCTGATTCTCTTGATCTTTTTGATATCATCTTTCTTCTTTTGCAGTGGGATGGCATGTGTCAGACTTATATAGATCGAGATACGACTCTGGTAAATTCCTTAATCTCTCCTTCTTTTCATTGCATTTTCAACCCTGTATTGATTCTTTTTTTCGACAGGTGGCCCGAGTCAGGTAGCTTTAATTACAGTTGGAGCGGATGAATGCAGGTTCTTCGGGTAGGGTTGGCGTGCCTGGGGGAAGGTGCCAAATTGATGATGATGATAGTTCTACATCTTCAGATTTGTCTGCTTGATACCCACGGGCTACTCGTCGTCGCCAATTCTGACTGCATTTCTTGTTTTCTTGCTTTCTATACTGAGACTGATGTTGACAATATTCTATTTGAGACTTGATGGGCTTGTACCCTTGACTTTGCTTAATGCTGCTTTATGCTATCCTTCGCTTTTGCTTTGCATTCCTTGTCATGAGACTGATTTGGTTTGACAATTTGCACATTAACACATAGGACTCAGTTTACAGGGAAAGAAAATTTCCAACGATTCCCTTTCTCGACAATGTCTTTAGATTTTGATGCTTGAATTTCTAAGGATTTGCATGTTTGAAATGAAAATTTTATCTTGTAGTAGGACATTGTATTGGCTTTGCATATAATCTTGAAGCTTTAAAAATTTTCCACGCGTTTCAGTCTTGACATTAGACTCACATCCTTAAAACTTTTCAATTTAATATAAAGAATTATCAAAATTTTCATTTAAGTGCTTAATTCTGATAGCCAGGTGATCTAGAGAGGACAGGTAGCGAGGTATGGGCAAATGACAATTTGCCCCTAATTGATAGGGATAAATGGAAGTTTGGGCAAATGCAGTTTTCCCCTAGTGTGCAGTGATATCTTGAAGTTCTGGGCAAACCTGAAAGCTTTGCCCCTAGTTTGCAAGGTTCAGGGACCGAGATCCAAGAAAGCTCACCTACTTATCCCCAAGTAGGAATTAGATTCAAAGTAGTTTGGCCAAGTCTTGAAAGAATGTATTTGAGATGTGGTTAAGTATTTTAGGAGCAGTGACCAAACCAAGTTGGTTGCTTACGTATCCCTAAGTGGGAATCAGATCAAGCGTAGTTCCTCAAAGGCTGGAGGCTTTAACAAAAAAGGTTTGAAAGAAAGATTTTAAGCATAGTATTTCTTGAGACGATCAACGTTGATTGGCTGATTTGAATTCAACTCCATCTAGATCCATCAGTTATGCTGCTCCTCTAGAGAGAAGCTTCTTGATGATGTACGGACCAACCCAATTTGGCTTGAATTTCCCTTTAGGATCATAAACTGGTATTTTTAATTCTTTAAGCACAAGGTTGCCTTCCTCAAGTTTTCTTGGACGGACCTTCTTGTTGAATGCTCGAGCTATTCTTCTTTGATACACATGCGCATGATCGATTATAGCTAATCTCTTTTCATCAAGTAACATTAGCTCTTTGTATATGTTCCTTAGCCAATCAAATTCTGGATTCAGCCACAATTCTTAGTAATGGTAGTTCTACTTCAACTGGGAGTACTGCTTCCATTCTGTAAGCCAAGGAATAAGGAGTGGCTCCTGTAGACGTTCTGATTGATGTTCTGTATCCCTACAGTTCATATGGTAGTTTTTCATGCTCGTCTCTGTATGTATGAGTCATCTTTCTTAGAATTGTCTTCAAATTCTTATTAACTGCTTCAATTGCCCCATTTGTTTGCGTCCTATACGGTGCGGACATATGATGTATGATCTTATATTCTTCTAATAAATTCAAAATTTCTATCTGGAAGTGACTGCCATGATCGGATATCAACTCATAAGGGACCCCGTATCGACATATTATATTTCTTCTGATAAATATGGCCATATCTTTAGCCTTCAATGTCGTATAGGACTCTGCTTCCATCCTACTAGGATGTATTGATACCCATTAGACACCTTTGGGGTTACTTCTCTAATAACATCTATTCCCCAAACTGAGAATGGCCAAGGGTCATGTTGTATAGTAGTGATGGCGGCACATGCTTCAGATTGGCATGGATTTGACACTTGTGACATCTTCTGACATATTCGTAGCAGTCTTTGTCTATAGTGTAGACACCTGATATTGACTACACATATAGGATTTAGGGTGGACAACATCTTGGAGGATTCAATGATGAAAAGTACCCTATGGAAGGTACTGGATTCCACACAATCAAAACATCAAACTTCGGAAAGTGACTTCAAGCTCAGAAAAGCTATTTTCCATGCATAAATCCCGATTTTATCAAAATCATCTCTTAGAATTCATATTCACTCAGGGTTATATGAACATTAAGTGTTCTAAATGTAGTATTCTAGGTATCCAGAGATTCAATTTCAAAGAAAAGTTTGAAATCGATGCACATTGAAAGTAATTTTGGAAAAGAAGTCGTTAGATTTCAAAAAGACGATGAAAGTTTTGGTGGACTTTCGGGCTTCAATTGGACTTTAATTCGCATTTCAAAACCTCCTGGAATATTTCTATACTGAAATTCAACCCGAAAGATTTCCAACGGTACATAAATAGATGGTTTCAGACACCAAAATGTATTTTTACAAAAATCTGGAAAAGCAGTGCAGTTGAAACTTAAAACAAGGCTTGTGGGCAACCAGGGGAACCCAAATAGTAAATGGCAATTTTGGGAAGTGAGGTGGCGGGTCCCACCATAATCGCCACCTATAAATCATGTTCTTAATCATAATTTTTTGGTTCCAAACCCTTCTAAAAAGCTCCCACTGTGAGGAAATTGCCTGGAAACTGCGTTGAGGCACCGAAATGACCATTCTAACCCTCTTTTAAGCTCTAAAAATCTTGTTTTAACCTTGAAACTTAGGAGTCAAGATTTCAAAACTCTATATAAGATCCCATGCATCTCATATGAGATCATCTTGGAGTACCTGGAAGAACCTTTTGAAATATCTTGAAGAAGCTTGAAGTACACAATTGAATATACTTACAAGGGGAGGATATCCTTTCAATTAGGAGAGAGTTCTAGAAAGAGAGAATTATGAATTGAAATTTGATAAATTAATCTTAGGGTAATTAGATCATGATTTTAACATCAATTACCTCCCTCAACATCCATGGATGAGTGCTTGAAGAACATTTGAAGAACACTTGAAGAAGGAGATCTTCAATACAACTTTGATTGCAAAATTGAGATTCCTCCAAGAGGTGAACACTATAATTCATCTCTAATTCCTATTATATATATATATATAGATCTATAAGATTTGGATCTAGCTTAGTTTTATTTAATTTGTTAGAACACTCATCTTCTTCATCTCTTGTTTTTCACACACTCACATAACTAGATCCAAATCTCTTTGGTTTTGTTGATAATTCATAATTAGAGATTGATTTTCAATTTGATTTTGAATTTTGATTTCCTTTTTCTATTCTAGTTTTAGATTTATGCATACATGATTATATATATGTATCTATTTTGAATTCTATGATGGTTTGTAATCGTGATCTATGAGAAGGATGATTCCTACATTCATACCTATCTCTTGATTATTCCTATAACCTAGAATTCTTATTGAAATTCATCTCCAGTAGGATGTTTGTAAGTCCCTTTGATCCATGATCTAAAGTTCTTCATAGAACTTGAGGGCTAAATTGATTGGAAATCATAATAGTTAAGTAGATCTATGAATTTGATCTCTCTAATAAGCTTTAACCAACACCTACGATAATTTCCTCACACTTTAAAATGAATTAGTCAAAATTCAGCAAAACAGATTGATTTTGTCCAGAAGATTTGGTCCATTGAAACTCATAGTTTGATGGATTTCAAAATTTCTGTGTAAACTTTGATGAATTAGCTTTCATCCGGTCTGTTTTGAGAACTTGTAGGATCCTTATGCTATTTTTAGAAATTGTTAAGAAATTGGTTGAGAGATTTGAACATAGTCTCTTTGTGCTTGAATTTCAGAAAATCTATAACAGTTATAGATTTTCTGCTTTTTAGGGATGATTCCTAACTCATGTATCTATATGCCGATGTAAAATCGTGAGCATATGATTGAGGTAAGATCGTTTTCTAAGCATTTGAGGTTAATACTACTATTCTGGAATTTTTTAAGTTTAACTACAATTATGATTATGTATACAAAATGGTCATACCTTGATCACTCTACAACAATTGATGAATAAAACATGGTTTAGAAATCATCTAGAATAAATGGATGAGAGATCAAAAGCTTAGATCTACTTAATTAACATGATTCATGAATTTCTATTATACATCTATTATATTTTACATTCCTTTGTCAAATGAAACCAAATATCCAGAATCACAGAGTCTGTTTAAAACAATTTTTTAGAAACCTTAAGATCATTCCATGTCTATGGGATTATTTTTGTCATGAACTACAGTGAAATAGCTTTCTTTTGACACCAAATAAAGCTTCACATGATTTTTTTAGAATTAATTAAGATTTTTACAAGAATAGTGAACAGTCCTGATCCAATGTTCCCAAACTTAAAAAATTGTAAAGAGGTTCTACTTTTTAGAGAAGTTCCCTAAGACATGTATCTATCTTTCTATAAAAGTGTTTTAACCCATCTCATGTTTAAGACAACTTTTGAAAGGATTCATTAGAGGTTTCTGAATCTGGAAATTTGATTGATGACATGTCTTCTTTGTTTTTCATACATAATATTTGTTTGCTTGTATTTTTGCAATGCTTGGGTATTCCTTAGTGTCTTAGTGCAGAGAATTAAATGCCGTGGATCCGGACTTCGATTCATGAGTTTGCCTCGTCTACATGTGTCTTAGTGCCCATGTATCGTGTATTATCTCTACCCATTCTCTTAGAATTTTTCTAGGTTTACAACTTTATTTCAACGACACAAATTCCTTTAGGATAGTCTCCATTCATATGATTATTTGTTAGAGACATCTTATCTAGGATTGTTGCATGATTGCATTACACGTTTCCTTCCTTTTTGCCTTTTGCGATTCCGCTAGAGTCAACCAATGTAAGTCTTTTGGTTCCCTTTTGCATATCATAGCATGTTTCCTTTATTTGCATTGGTCCCGGGTGGGACTAGCCTCTGTAAGTATACATCTATCTTGTATTGCATGTGCATCCGACTTCTACTTGATTTAATCTCTTGAAATAATTTTCATTAGATGTTCCCTTTTGACATGTATATATTATCTAGTATGTTTGAAGAAACAACACCAATTATGAATTAAAAACAAGGATATTTGAATCAAGGCCTACCATTCGGTAGGGCGAGGAGGGGGTGCTTTAGTACTGCTTTGGCTCTTTCTCCTCTCGTACCAAGACCCCCAAACCTAGTTTCTGGTAATGAAGGGTGAATAACCTTATTCAATTTTGGGCGAGTCAAACTTGGGTTTCCTAATTCCCGATAAAAATTAGGTGGCGACTCTTTGTCTCTAGGATCACGTGAGGAAGTCCTAGGCTTCCCTGAAGTGTGCTCCTTGGGATCCGTCCCGGGACACTATTGATGGAAGATGCCAGGCCCTCAAGCGGATTGGTCCACAATCTAGCGACTCCACTGGGGATTTGAACATGAAACCTATGGTTTCTTGTTCTTCGAGGGTTTGAATTGAGCCAAAGAATATCCTTGTTATTAATTCGATAATCGTGTTGTTTCTTCCTACATTTGCACTTGTATTGTTTTTTCACCGCGACTGCTTGAGACCATTGCCTTGTGGGTAGAGGTCCCTCTTTCCTCCATTTGTCAAGAGACTTTTGTAGCATGTAGTCACCGTTAGCCTTGTACCGCGTGCGGTATATAGAGCCCTTGGCTTGCTAATGGACCCTTTATGAGACTAAAACCCGACCTTTGCATATAGTTTCTATAGAACCCTTCAATTAGGATCTTGTTTATTATCTTTGATTAGGACAATGTGATGAATTATTTACGTTTTCCCATAAGGGATTATGTGGATGATGAGGACATGTATGCGAAGACATCATCAAACCTTGTATGGTAGATTCCTCTAGGGTAGTATGGTCTTTATCCAAACATCCAGTCATTATTCGAAGACATTTTTTGAAAATTTTGAAAAATACTAGCACTTCGTTTAAAACCCGAGTCTTTTGAAAAATTCCAGGAAGATCCCTTTTAAAAATCGCTTTGAAATTCACTTTCACAAAATCCTTCCAAAGGTCTCCCTAGATTTTAGAGAATTTCAAAATTCCTACTTTGATGATTGAATTTTTAAATTCTCCTCTCAGATTTTAGAGGATTTCAAAAACCTTGATTTTCAAAAAGAAAATCATGATTTCACACTTTGATGATTCAATTTCAAAACTCTCCCAGATTTTAGAATTTCAAATTTCCTACCTCGATTTTAAAGAATCATGATTTCGCACCACAAGCAATGATGGTTCAAAAATATTTTTTCCCCCTTCTTTTAAGATTTTCATGAAAAATTCAATTTTGTAAACCCGAGCCATCAAGAATTTCAAAACTAAAAAAATCCTTGGATAATGATTAGATTAGTAGGATGATTGGCATACTCAAGGAATCTTATGTTATGCTAGGTCTAAGATAGATTAAGGTGCATTGCATTTAGATTAGATTGCATTTCGTCTACATTGCATACACTACACAAGCATTGAATATACCACTTACAAGTGCGACGCCTCTAATATACTTTGAAAGAAAAGATTCGTCTTCCTCAGAATTTTGAAAAAGATTTCTTCAATTTTAAGAAAATGTTGTAGAAAAGAAAAAGATTTTCCATCTTCATAAATCCACCTTTGTAAATAAGACACCTGATTATTTGAAAATCCCTAATAAACCATAAAAGAAGATAGGACTGAAACGTTGTACTCCTTCCTGGGTCAGAGCTCTGAATAGTCATTTGATTAGATCAAGGTTTGAAGAAGGAACAGTCGAGTCGACTAGGGTTGTGGATATGATATACAAAGCTGATATGGAAGCCATGTTGACCGTAATGCAAGCTGCGTTGGATCAGAGGAGAGAATAGAATCAGGAACAACTTACCACCACGATGAGAATGATTGAGAAAATGACTAGTCTACCACCACCATCGCCTCCGGTGCATCATGAAGAAGAAGACTTTGGGAGATATGTGGGAGATTCTCTAAAAGCAAAACTCCCTGATAAGTTTAAAATGCCTCATATCGAATTCTTCGATGGAACTGGAAATCCAAAGAGCCATCTGAGGATTTATGTGGGAGTGTTACATCCTATAGGCATTGGGTCTGACTGTTTCGCTGTGCTATTTTAAAGAACTCTGTATGGGGCAGCACTGTCATGGTATTTGACCTTAGAATCAGCTGTGGCCAAAGATTGGGAAGCCCTGGGTAGAGCATTTATGGCTCAATACTCGTACAATCAGTCATTCGATGTTACTATAAGAGATCTGGAAACCACTAGGCAAGAGTGTGAGGAATCCTTCGAAGGATTCCTTACTCGTTGGAGGGCTAAGGCTGCTCAGATGACAAGCAGGCCTACTAAGAAAGAGCAAGTCTGAATGATCGTCAAGAACCTGCAGCCTGAGTATCTTGAAAAGCTCCAATTCCAATCTATCATGACATTTGAACAACTATTTAGCATAGGTACACTCGTTGAAGATGCAATCAGGGATGGGACAATCAAGAAAGAGAACATGAACAATCAAAGGCCAGTCTGTCGTTAGTCTGCTGATGTCAATGCATTATCTCCTCAGCCTTTTCAAAAAGAATGTCGAAGTACTACTGTAGCAAGAGAAAGTCAAAACCAGGGGTAGTCAAGAGAAAAGATGGAGTTTTATAAATTGGGAATGTCTTTAAGCACAGCATTGGAAAGAATGCTAGAAATAGGGTACTTGAAGAAGTTAGATCCGATGCCGACTCCAGACCCACTTCCACAAAACTTTAGGATGGATTTATATTACAACTTCCATCAAGGACATGGCCATGGAACCAACAAGTGTTGGAGGCTCTCAGACATGAAATTCAAGATCTAATTGATAATGGGATCATTACCCCTCCACCTACACAGCCAGATGTCAACAAGAGTTTGATGGTTCCACCACCACGAGATATTAGCTTCATTGAAATAGGGCATGAATCCTATGACATCACATCACTGGACCAACCAGCCATGTCTATTGAGCTTCCAAAAGATTCGATGATTTGCACAATAAGAGCTGGAGAAGAAGAGATGGCATTTAAAGAATATATGAATGCTAGGATGACCGCCATGGAATCTACTATCAACCAAATTAGTGAACTACTTGTGAAAATGATGGGTGTGATAAAGCAATTGGCTGACACAATGCCTCCGACCCCACCTCTTGCACCTTGTGATGATAATGAGTGGTTTGAAAGATTGGCTAATCTAGGAACACAAACTCTGGATCAGGAAATCCTTGACAAGTTCACCGAGAGTGGTTTACTAGAGAATGTGACCTGCAAAAGCAAAAGAATTGGTGACCACAAGCTTGATAGGGATGGATTATTTGATATGCCCAATGCAAGGCCTTCGAAAAAGTTCAAAGGGCCACTTCATTTGAACAAATATCCATTACTTGATATCGATGTATTGGCACCACAACTGCCAAATAGACCAATTCAACAGCAATGGGGAAAGAATGCCAGATTTGCAAGGGAAAACCAGAATCAAGGGCAACAGAAAGAGAAGAGAGAATTTTCTGAGTAGCGCAATTGAAAAAAATACTAGAAGAAGGGTACTTGGAGAAGCTGGAACACAAGCCAGAACCTAATCCACTTCCACAAGGCTTCAAGACTGAGTACTACTGCAATTTCCATCAGGGCCGTGGGCATAGCACAGATAGATGTTAGAGGCTTAGGCATGAAATTCAGGAATTAATCGAAAAGGGTATCATCATTCCTCCACCTCAAAAGGTCCAAGGAATTAGCCAAAGAATACAAGAATGAAGAACTTGGGACAGCTTACAAGGGGTAGTATTGTTATGATGTTTTGAATAGCTGCTTGTTGAAGCCAAATGGATGTTTAAAAAGGAATAAGCAAGTCACAGTGACGCTCCACTTGAGTCTAGTCGAGTCAGTTTTGAGTCATGTTTTCAAGTCCATCTATCGCCAAGTTAGGTTTTGAGTCTATGTCGAGCACTGTAATCCTTATCTTTCCAGTGATGAAATAAAATCTTCATTTTCTTGATCTAATGTGCCTTGTCATGAATGAATGAATCTCTAACCTAAAAATGTCATTTCTTTGATTATTATGAAAAATACACTATTGATAATTTTGTGCATTGAAAAGAATCCTGAAAGGATCAAAGGTGATTTTTCGCTGACGCCGAAGAAAGTTAAGAATTGATTAGTTTTACTTTAAGAATCTGGAGATGCTTTTGCTTGAATTTTGAAAAGATATGCTTGATAGTAACTCGGGACTAGCTTAATTCCCTGACCTTCCCATTTCACAATCTTGAAGCCCAGAAAAATGAGCCATTCAAACCTGTCTAAACTACAAGCCATGTACACTTTGTCCTTGATGGTAGCCAAAACATTTCAAATAAACTACTTCTCTAAAAAAAAGAAAAGAAAAAGAAGCTCGCTAAGATGAAAACCCGAAAGGATGCCTAGGCAAAAGTTAGAGCACAAAAGAAAAAGAAGAAAAAAGAAAAAGAAGAAGCTTGCTAGGATGAAAACCCGAAAGGGCGCGTAGGCAAAAGTTAGAGCATGAAAAGAAAAGAAAATTTTGCGTGTTGTTTTCAAGAACTTGATCTTAGCCAGTCAAAACTTTAGAGAGAAAAGAAAATAAAAGAAAGAAGAGGAAGAAGAATGAAGAAGAATGAAGAAGATCGAGAAATTGGGAACATGAACTATCCCAAAGCTTTGAATTAAAATCTCTTTGAATAAGCCCAAAAGATTTAAAGGGCTAATCTTGTTCCGAAAATATGTATGATGTACAATGACAAATGAAAAACTGGCTGGATAGTGAAAGGTGAAAGAATCAACCGTCAAAAAAAGAGAAAAGAAAAGAATAGAACAAAAAAAAGGAGATGTAGTTTAATTTCTTTCAACGCTACCACAAGTGACCTGCTTCAGAAAATCTGTCTGATGACATGGCTTGAAAAGTCCCCCAATTCTTGAATCCTTGCTCTTTCAAAAACCTTAAACCTTCGAGGAACTACGCTTGACCTGATTCCCACTTGGGGTTACGTAGGCAACCTACTCGGTTCAGTCACTGCTCCTGAAACACTCAACCACATCTCAAATGCCTTCTTTCAAGACTTGGCCGAACTACTTTGGACCTGATTCTCACTTGGGGATAAGCAGGAAAGCTTCCCTGGCTCTCGGTCCCTAAACCTTGCAAACTAGGGGCAAACTCTTAAGTTTTCCCAATGCCTCAAGATATCACTGCCACACTAGGGGCAAACTGAGTTTGCCCAAACTTCCATTTATGACCATTAACTAGGGGCAAACATCGTTTGCCTGTACCCCCTTTCACATTAAAAGCGAATCCTGAGCTGTGAAGTATATCTTTGAAAATATTTGAAATGAATTGTCTCTTATTCTAAGCTAAGGCACTAATTCAAAGCAAATTTTAGAGAAAGCAAAGGATTGATTGAGATCCATATAGAGTATTTTCAATGCATTACTTTATCAGCTGAGTATTATCACACTAAGATGAGAAGTGTACTTGAAAAGCAAAGAGATACGTCAAACATGAAAAATGTGTAGTATGTTATGGCAAATTGAGTGTCTCCTCCAAACTTCTATTTCAGTGTCAAGAATATCATCTTCTTGTGTATCGAGGGCACCACAACATAAAAAAGCCAACAATTGATGTTTTGCAGCAAACTTTAGTTATTTTGGGATTAATTGTGTATCGACTCAGAAATTGGACATTCGGGTCTACTATCCAGAACATATTTGTTGGGTATACAAAAGATGGGTCAGAATACAAGATCTTCAAACCATGAGCAAGATATTCTAGAAATGGTTTGAATAAGCCCGACGTGTTGCATGAATGTTTAAGCTGGTCAAAGCACTGATATGAGTTACATATGGAATCAACAGAGCCTCTAGAATAGAAGCCTTTCACATCTCTCAGAATTTTAGCAATCTCCCCAGTAGAGGACTTTCATCAATCGTCAAAGTGGTTAGGACTCTCAGGTATCGAGTTTAAAATTAGATCGAGTTTAAGATCAGGTCGAGTTTAAGACAGAATCGAGTTTAAGATTAGATCAAGTTTAAGATTAGGTCAAGTTTAAGACAGAGTCGAGTTTAAGATTAGATCAAGTTTAAGATCATGTCAAGTTTAAGATAGAATCGAGTTTAAGATTTGATCGAGTTTTAGATCATGTCAAGTTTTAGATTGAGTTTAAGATAGAATCGAGTTTAAGATTAGGTCAAGTTTAAGACAGAATTGAGTTTAAGATTAGATCGAGTTCAAGGTCATGTCGAGTTTTAGATCGAGTTTAAGATCATGTCGAGCTATAGATCGAATTTAAGATTGGATCGAGTTCAAGATCCTGTCAAGTTTTAGATAGAGTTTAAGATCGTGTCGAGTTTTTGATCGAGTTTAAATCATATCGAGGTTAAGATTATGCCAAATTTAAGATTGTATCACGTTTAAGATTTTGCTGAGTTTAAGATCATGTCGAAGTGTAAAATTGTCGTGAGTTTAAGGATAGGTCGAGTTTAAGATCATAACATGTCTAGGATTAAGTTAAGACCTGTTGAGAATAAGACTTGTCTAGAACCCTCTTCATTAAAGAACTCGAATCAAATAGGAGAGATTGTGTCAAAAGTTTCCATATGTGAGTGAGAGCCGACGCATCCCTTGTATTAGATTTTGCATCTAGAACCCTTGAGGATGATTCCTCCAGCACTTGCACATTCACGTTTTCATACTGCATCAGCATCCTAGGATAGGAGCATTTCATCCGTATTGTTGTTTGTGTGTTTTTTGTCTCCTTGCGTGCTTGAACTACGCCCTGGTCTGATTCCTAGAAAGGATACGTAGGCAGCTCCAGCGGAGCACGACCGACAACATCTTAGATTTAGCAGCCTTTACCCAGCATTGCATTGTATTATTGCATTTCGTAATTTCTTAATTTTTTCAAATTTTTGTTTTTCCTAAAACCTATTGGTATGGTTATTGGGTGCCTTCAAGCTTTGGCACTCACTTGCAGTTCACGTTGTTCACAACAAGCTCTGCCAAAAAAGGGCAAACTGTAGACACCCGATTTTGACCACATTGATAGGATTTAGGATGGACAACGTCTTGGAGGATTCAATGATGAAAAGTATCCCATGGAAGGTACTGGATTCCACACAATCGAAAGATCAAACTTCAGAAAGTGACTTTAAGCTCAAAAAAGCCCTTTTCCATGCATAAATCCCGATTTTGTCAAAATCATCTCTTAGAATTCATATTCACTCAGGGTTGTATGAACATTAAGTGTTCTAAACACAGTATTCTAGGTATGTAATAAGCCTAAAATTTCTAAGTGATTTGACTAACTATTCAATTAATTGTTGTTAGTAAATATTAGTTGGGTGTGCCTCAGTAACACACACATTTGAAATTTTAAGTTTGGAGAACCCATAAATTTAATTGCTAGTAAGCAAGTTTAAATTGTTAGTAATACCAGTAATATTTCTCCATTTTTTTTTCTAATATTTCACTATTATTATAAGATGAGATTTCAAGCTTTAATTAAATCGTGCGATAGATTATTGTATAACCGAGTTATAATTTTTTTGTAGAATAACGAGTTTAGTTTCGAGTAGTGCTTATAGGCCCGTGAACGTGTTGAATTGTGTTTTTAACATTTAAATTAAGTGCCCGGGGTCATGGGTACCCATTGGGCTAATCATTTGTCCCATTAGAATGTATTTTCGGGCCTGTATAAACCCTTTTTGTGAGGCCTTAAGCCAAAAAAGGGGATTTGATATGTATATATGAGTTATTTGTATATGTTGTGTATGTATATAGTATACTATGTGTGTAGTACATATATACTTATATTAAAACCCTAGCCCCCATATTAACTAAAAAAGAAAAAAGAAAGAGGAGAAAAAAGAGAGAAGAAGAGAGAACAGACGTTTGTGTGTGTGTGTGTGTGTGTGAGAGAGAGAGAGAGAGAGAGAGAGAGAGAGAGAGAGAAAGAGAGAGAGAGAAGCAGAAGAAGAAGAAGAAGAAGAAGAAGAAGAAGAAGAAGAAGAAGAAAAGGAAGAAGAGAGTAAGAGAAGAAAAGAGGAACCCCAAATATTGTTTTGCAAAATCATTATAAACATTGAAGCCCTAAATCGGTGAGTTAACTTGTTATTTTCTTTCAATCTCGTTTGATTGAAAATTTAAATGTATAGAATATTAAATTAGTATGGTTATGGATTATGAGATTTAGGTTTTTTTTTTTACAATGATTGAAGTTGTGATTTGAGATTTATAGATGAGCATTTAATATACATTTGAGCAATTATTCAATTTTCGGATTTGGGGTTTTCACCGATCAGATTTGCGTAGAAAATTCATGATAAATCATACGTTAGAGGTTTCATGATTCTGTTCGCGGATGCCTATAGGAAACGCAATTCTGCACAACGTTTGGCTAATAGCATTTTTCCCAATTCTGCACCATTTGGGCAGAATATTTATATTACAGTAGCAGTGAATGTTAACTCCGAATTTCGAATTTAGGTTTATGAAAATAATTAGAGATGTTTCTTTGTGCGGAATTATTATGAGGAATAATTTTAGTCCATGTTGGTTTTGGGACTGTCTAATGTAAGGGTCTGTTTGGGACTATTTTAAATAGTATTGTTGAGTGTTGATTTTATATGCTATGTGTTAAGAAACCCCAACTTATTCTATGTGTGGTATTAAATAATGATTATGAAAATACTACGCCAGAGACTTGAATAGAATTTTGGCAAAAAATAAAATAAAAAGGCCTTATCGTGAATAATCGGATAATGATATTCCATGGAATAAATGATAAATTCCCGAAGTGGTTAATGACGTGATTAAACCCTCATGGGTACTTATGAGAATTAACGTAGATGGTAAGAAACTGGGAAAAGACCTTAGTGTTCACTACTCCCCGTTGTTATGCTATTGTTTTTGGTAGCTCGCACTCTTTTGCCAGTGGCTTCGTGATCAAGCTGGCTTAAGACTTGTTGAGTGTACTTTTTGCCAGTGGCTGTGTGATCAAGCTGGCCTAAGCCTTATGCTCGGCTTATATTGTATAGATGTCTTGATATATTGACCAGCCGTCCGTTGTGTATACCTGGTTTGGTTGATACCCCAACCAAACTGGCACCGGAGTGGGTATTGGTAGTATGTCCGGGCACACATGGGATATATGTGTGGGCTGTACCATGGAGGGTGGCCAAGTGGTGAACCTAGGGAACACAAAGATAATTAAAGGCTAATAAATAATGACAATGGAGTATTTCATAAGACTGATAAGTTTGGAATAATGATTGCGACGTTTAATTTAGAATGTGGAAATGTTATTTACTGACTTATTTGCTTGGTTCGTGATAACTATATATATTACAGGATGGTGGGTCCACTAACTTTTATGCAGGGCTGACTCACCATAGATATCCGACCGGTAAGTATTCAATTGTGTTTATTCGGGGTTGGAGCCACTGCCACCACATTGAAGAAAACTACCGTTCTGTCCGAAAATGTGCGTGGATCTACTGTTCTAACCCGGCACGAATTATGTGTGATGACATTGTTTATTTTCTGTTCAACGATATTGTATGATATGAGGTGGTCATGTTTTTTCTTTGTGAGTACTTTTGGGAGTCTATGGGACACCGTTGTTCCCTAAGACTCGTTTCATATTTTTTTGTTAACTCATACCAGTCATGTGACTGACCCGAGTGTGTTATGCATTTGGGTGCGTTTCTATATGAAACGTAGTCGAATGTATGTGCAGGTTTAGTATTTGGAGATTTTCTTTGGAGCTTCTGTTTGGGTGAAGTGATTGTCGCAGTGTTGTTTATTATTAAAGTTGTACTTATTTTTTTTGGTACTTTATTTTTTTTTTCTGGCAGTGTGGGCCACAAGTGTATAATTGTAATAAGGATTATATATTGGGTATTGGGAACATTGTAGTTGCTCTGACCTATGGATGTATAGATTTTATGCTTATTTGTTTTCTTTCCGCTGAACTCTGTAAAGAGGGTTTTATTGAATGAACATAATATTTCTTTTGTAAATCGAAAGGATATAATATGTGGAATGGAGTTTAATTTCTTTTGTAATGAAAATGAATGTTTGGGAATTCAAGTTTAATAATAAAGAGTTTTTTTTAAACACAAAATCACATGTCCTTATTTAATGAGTATAAAATTCTATTTTCAATAATTATTTACTAGCATGTGTGAGGCCGGGTGTCACTCTTGGTGTTTTGGAAATTGAATATTAGTCTGGATACATGTTCTGGATTGAATATTTGGTTGTCCAAAAATTGGGGTGTGACAAGGTATCTAGAGATTCAATTTCAAAGAAAATTTCAAAATCAACGCACATTTGAAAGTAATTTTGGAAAGAAGTCGTTAGATTTCAAAAAGACGACGAAAGTTCCGGAGGATTTTCAGGCTTCAATTCGACTTCAATTCTCATTTCAAAATCTCCTGGAATATTTTTTATACTGAAATTCAATCTGATAGCTTTCCAACGGTACATAAACGGATAGTTTCGGACACCAAAAAGCATTTTTACAAAAATCTGGAAAAGTAGTGCACTTGAAACTTGAAACAGGGCTTGTGGGCAACTAGGGGAACCCAAATAGTAGATGGCAGTTTTGGGAAGTGAGATGGCAGGTCCCACCATAACCGCCACCTATGAATCATGTTCTCAATCATATTTTTTTGGTTCTAGACCCTTCTAGAAGGCTCCCACTGCGAGGAAATTGCCTAGAAATTGCGTTTAGGCACCAAAATGGCCATTCTAACCCTCTTTTAAGCTCTAAAAATCCTATTTTAACCCTAAAACTTAGGAGTTAAGATTTCAAAACTGTACATAAGATCCCATGCTTCTCATATGAGATCATCTTGGAGTACCTAGAAGAACCTTTTGAAATATCTTGAAGAAGCTTGAAGTATACAATTAAATATACTTGCTGATAATGTCAAAATTTGGTAAGAATAAAGTAAACCAATTTAAGGAGAGAGAGAGAGAGAGAGTTAGTGTAATACCCCATATTTTTAATAAATATTGAATGCAGAGAGATTCTATATACTTCAATTTACCATTCAAGAAATTTCATCTTCGATCGATCGAAGCTAGTTCGAGCGATCGAGACCCTTCAGTTCAAGCGATCGAACCCTTTTCGAGCGATCGAAACCCTACCGACATAAATTTAATATGTGGTCCCCACTTCAATCGATCAAACTGTTTTAAATCGATCTAACCTGACCGATCTGAGTTCGAGCGATCGAACATACTTCGATCGATCGAACGTGTAATGATTTGAATCCCAGTTTTCGCGCAGAAACGGCCACCTACACCCCATCCTCTCCTATATATACACTGCATTCGTGTGTGTGGTGGGTTTGCTGAACCCTTGTAGCAAGAGAGAGTTGAGAGTGTGTGTGCTTGTGTGTTGGTATACATATATATACACATACCTCCATATATCTATATATATACACACACACATATCTATATATATATACACTCAGCAGAGAAGAGAAGAAGGAGAAGAAGAAGAACAAGAAGAGAGGAGGAGACAGAGAGAGACAGAAGAGACGAAGAAAGGAGCAGAGAGAGAGGCCGCCATTAAAGCTTCGGAGCTAAAGCTTACCCAAACGCGCCCTTACGACTTTTGGTGAGTTCCAAACTCACTCGGTATCTTAGTCATGATGTTTTACATATTCTGGACGTATTAATTATAACCCAAACACCCCCTAGCACATTCTGCACGTTCACTGGCAGAATCTGTAGAAGACGAAGTTCGATCGATCGAACTGAGTTCAATCGATCGAACAGCAGAGTCCCAATCGATCGAACTGAGTTCAATCGATCGAACATACTGATCCCAATCGATCGAACTGAGTTCAATCGATCGAGACTACCTTCACTTCGATCGATCGAGAAGACTTCAATCGATCGAACAGCATTTTCTTCGAGCGATCGAGATGACCTCAATCGATCGAACCTAGCAGAACATGAATGTATTCCTTTCAGTTTATAATTCATAATGCGTAGTGGTTTAATTGTTGTTTCATGTTACTATTATGCGATATTATGGATTACGGAGGTAATGGGATACGATAACGAGATTGAGATAATATGGTGAGTAACGTAGTCGGGTTCGGAACGCTAGTAATAGTACGACGCGATAACGTAGTAAGTTTGAGATGATAATACTGGGTAGTATTGGATAAGTGAGAAAGGAGTCAGTAAGAGGATTGGTATGTTTAAGGTTGTGTAAGTCGAGCTGATGATTCGCTCAGGTTGAATCCGATAAGTGTATGTCAAGGATTTGATCAGGATCGTGAGAATTATGGGTGCACAGTACTCGCAAGAGTTCTTAAAAGCGGTGAACAGTAAGAGTTCTTAAAAGTGGTGAACAAGAGTAGATGTGGCACGCCCATGATTTGAATTACCAGAGCTGTGTATGTATCGTACTCGCAAGCGTTCTTAAAAGCGGTGAACAGTAAGAGTTCTTAAAAGCGGTGAACAAGAGTATGGGTACATCCATGGACCAGTCGTTATATGAGAACGATGTATGGGTGCTCGCAAGAGTTCTTAAAAGCGGTATAGCGGTGAACAAGAGCACTGGTATGTTGTGCTGATATAATCAGTTCGAGATAGTCAGTTGGGTATTGTGAAATCAGTCTTAGAGTGGGAGTCGATAAGAATCGATTTATGATATATCTGAATAAATGAATGAGGAATATATATTTAGTATCACTGTCTTACACTGTTCATAACTGTAAATATGTCATTTCTATGAGACTGTGTTAGTTAGTGCTCACTCAGCTTTCAACAAGCTGACGGCCTTTATTGCCTAGACATTCCCCGTCCAGACTATCCTGTCCTTTACAATGCAGATGACGGAACTCATGGCGATAACGATTACCCTGAAGGGAGTTACGTAGAGATTGGCCCCACTGATGCCAGTTATGCTGACGCCTATCTGTACGCTAGCTGAAGACCTGAAGATAGATAGTAGTTATATTACTACTTTTCCTTTTACTGTTGTACTTTGTAGTTAACGGGTACTTGGGCATATGTTGTCTCCAGACCTGTTGTGATCCTGTGGACCGTACTCTGATGTTTGTAAAAGATAGAACCGTGTTTTTATTTCAGTTGTTTTACTGTTCCTGTTTGGACTAGTACTGTGTGGTGTGGATTATCAGTGACTTTCACTTGTCATTCCCTATGGACCCATAAAGGAAATTTATTTTTCTCTATTTATGCTACTCCGGGGCGTGACAGGGTTTTTGGTATCAGAGCACCTGGTTATATTACAGTTAGGATCTGATATTTTCGTTCACTGATGGATTCCACACCATCTGGTTCTAGTATTTAAGATTTTCTTGAGATGAGATATGAGTATAAGATAAGTTCGTCTTCCTGACGATAGATAGTTTTCCTTTGCAGGATAGCATGGATCCAGAGTTTCATCAGTTTGTTACCGATGCTTATGGAGGACACGTGATCCATGGGGATACCGTGGAGCCAGCTGACCCAGAGTTTTATCATGAGCGTGTGTGCCAGATAGCTAGTAGACATTTGGAGGAGGACATGTGGAGAGCACTTTATGTGACAGAGAGGACTCACCCGACACAGATGCGTATGGATGCTTACCATACTGCGAGGATTGGTAGAGACATTTGCCAGGAGATATTACGGTTAGTTCAGAGTAAGCCTGAGATGGATGAGATTGAGTTGAGAGCTATTATAGCCGGTCCACCAGAGCCTGTAGTTGCACCAGCGCCAGCAACACCACTACCATCGCCGGTACCCGATGTACCAGTTCCAGAGCCTGAGCCGATTCAGGAGGATGAGGACCTGGAGCCTGAGGATGAGCATGCCGATGAGGACATAGACGGAGATGGAGAGGAGGAGCCGATAGATGACGAGGACCCAGTAGAGGATGAGTATGCAGATGATGCAGATGATGATGAGCCTGAGGATGACCCCGAGGAGCCAGAGTTTGAGCCAGAGGATCCAGTACCAGACCCAGAGGCTGTTGAGGCAGACATAGTAGTAGATGAGGATGCGCCCGATGAGGAGGTAGTTGTGCCAGAGGCACCAGTTGTGCTTCAGATACCAGCTGGACCCATTATGCATATGGCAGCTATGGCCGATATGGCAGTAGGATGGATAGCTCAGATGGTCGCACAGCCAGCAGATTTTGTTATGGGAGAGGCAGCCATAGCAGGAGCTCTTGATATAGCCGATGGATTCGCCGCAGTAGCAGTCGATGTCGCCAACCAGGCGATAGCAGACGGGATAGAGGATGATGATGCAGAGGTGATAGAGGATTGGGATATAGGAGTTGTAGTCGGAGATCTTGCTGCTCCAGTTGAGGACGATCCACTCGAGGAGATGGAGATTGATTCAGAGGATGAGGCACCACCAGCAGGATCAGACGCTGACGACTTTTGAGTCAGGACCTGCAGGACTTAGTTTTGTTAGTTTTATCAGGACATGTTGTCCACTAGATTTTTGGGAGCTTGAGAGATAGCTATTTGACCATAGCTTTGTATAGATGTTAACAGTAGTATTAGTAGTTGACCTTAGTGATGTGTTGCTTATGTCCCACGTGGTACATGGTATGGTTACTGTGTACTCCATGGTACATCTTTTGATATCTATATATATACGAGCAGTACTTTTGATATTGATTGTTGGTTGTTTGATGTGTTGCTTTGTAGAACTGTTAGTTCTTGTTGCTTTTCGTTCTATCTTGGTTTCGTTTCTACGAGAAGACTTTCAGCTGATCAATATGTCTCTTGTAGGCAATACTCGTTGTCATCATGGTAGGACCCTTGAGAAATCACCAAGCGCGTAATGGAGCACCTATTCCGGAAGGGATGGATCCGACGGGAATTTTTGAAGCTTTCATGCAGAGGATGGAGCATGTGGGGGATACTTATAATCACTCCACCCACCAGAGACCTTTTGCACCCCCGCCACCAAGACAGACTGGAGATAAGTTGTTAGCAAATTTTCGTGGGTTACGTCCAGAGAAGTTCGATGGACTAACAGAACCATGGAAAGCGGAACAATGGATAAGAGAAATGGAGTTGATATTTGAAGCATTGGAATGCAGCGAACAAGAGAAGCGTCGCCTTGCTACTTTTCAGCTCACTTATGCCGCCGTAGATTGGTGGGAAGCCGAGCGAGCCACTATTGGGATCGATGCTGCTAAAGCTATGCCATGGGAAACATTCAAAGGACGATTTTTGGAGAAGTATTTCCCAGAGGATGAGAGAGATCAACAGGAAAGGAATTTTCTCAATTTGGTACAAGGAGGATGGACTGTACGAGAATATACAACACAGTTTGAGCGTCTATCCAGATTTGCTCAGTATATGAAAGACACGCCACAGAAGAAGGTGAAGAGATTTCACCAAGGATTGAATCCCCATCTCAGACATATGATGATTGGTCATCTGAATCAATCCTTTGAAGAGATTGTAAGATTTGCTGCAGGATTAGAGAAGGATGCTTATCCAGCACAACAACCACAGATGAATCGATCTCAGTCATCTAGAAGTTTTCAACATAGGAATTTCCATAACTTGCCACCAAGGAATACTCAAGGTTGGAGACCACAGGGAAATTTCCAAGGAAACAAGAGAACCTGGGAAGGAACCAGAAAGCCACAACAGGGCTATACTCGACCCCAACAATATCGCCAGCAAGGATCACAACCGCAGGCACTACTGACAGCGCCGCCAAGCAATAGCGGAGGATGTTTTAATTGCGGAAAGCCAGGGCACGTTGCCAGATTCTGTACAGCCCCTAGAGTTAATCGCAGAATGGATATTGTCTGTCGGAATTGCAACAAGCCAGGGCACTCGAGCAAGGATTGTCGTGCACCACAAGGAGGATACTATGGAGCATCAATTCAAGGGATACAAGGACCTCCAGATCAGACAAGGATAAATGCTATTATCCCAGAAGAAGCAGGCTTTAACGCTGATGAGCAGCAACATTTGGAAGGTACACTTGTACTTTTTCATAGTCCAGTTAAAGCTTTATTTGATACTGGAGCCGCACGTTCATTTATTGCTGTTAAGATTGTGCGTCAATTGGGTTTAGAACCCCAGACACTTGAGTCAACACTGAATGTTGTGTCACCTTTGGGAGTGACAGTTAAGTTGAGTAAAGTGTGTAAAGATTGCCCATTGACTTTGGGAGATAGGAATCTTCCAGCAGACTTGGTAGTTCTGTCGATGTCAGAGTTCGACATTATCCTAGGAATGGATTGGTTAACTAAGTATAGTGCTAATTTGGATTGCCTTACTAAGACGATTGTATTTCCGAGACAAGGAAGGCCGACGATTAGATTTCAGTGTCAGCCGACGAGCGACATGTTTCTTACGAGTAGTTTGGCTACGATTGGGAGTACAAGTACAGAGCTCACGATGGATCAGATTCCTGGTGTGCAAGACTTTCAAGATGTATTTCAGGATATTAAAGGACTCCCACCGAAAAGAGAAATAGACTTCTGTGTGGAATTAGTACCTGGTACATTTCCTATTTCTAAGACTCCATATAGGATGGCACCAACTGAGATGTTAGAACTGAAGAAGCAAGTTGAAGAGCTTGAAGATCTAGGATTTGTTCGTCCGAGTACGTCACCTTGGGGAGCACCAGTTCTGTTTGTAAAGAAAAAGGACGGAACACTTCGACTCTGTATGGACTACAGGGAGTTGAACAAGGTTACGATCAAGAATAGATATCCACTACCTCGGATAGATGACCTATTCGACCAGTTACAAGGATCTAGGATCTTTTCCAAGATCGATCTGCGTTCAGGATACCACCAATTGTTAGTTCGACCAGAGGATGTATCGAAGACTGCATTCAGGACAAGATACGGGCATTACGAGTTTCTAGTTATGCCTTTTGGATTGACGAATGCGCCAGCAGTATTTATGGACTTAATGAATAGAGTATTCAAACCATATCTGGATCAATTCATTATAGTGTTCATCGATGATATACTGATCTACTCAAAGACGGAAGAAGATCACAAGAAGCATTTACAGATTGCCTTGCAGACACTTCGAGATAGCAAGTTGTATGCAAAATTCAGCAAGTGTGAGTTTTGGCTACGGGAAGTCAAATTCTTGGGACATGTTATATCTCAGAAAGGTATTTCTGTGGACTCATCTAAGATTGATGCAGTCTTAAGCTGGAATAGACCGACCAATGCGACAGAAGTCAGAAGTTTTCTTGGATTAGCAGGATATTACAGAAGATTTGTAGAAGGATTTTCCAAGGTAGCAGGACCTTTGACGAATTTAACAAGGAAGGAGACAAAGTATGAATGGACGGACAAGCATGAGGGTGCATTCAGGAGTTAAAAGAGAAATTGACTTCTGCACCGGTACTTGCGATACCTAAGAGTGGAGAAAGATATGTGATCTACAGTGACGCATCGCACCAGGGATTGGGTTGTGTGCTCATGCAAGACGGGAATGTTATCGCATATGGATCAAGACAATTGAAGGTACACGAGAAGAATTATCCGACGCATGACCTGGAATTGGCAGCAATAGTGTTTGCCTTGAAGATTTGGAGACACTATCTCTATGGAGAAAAGTTTGATCTGTTTTCCGATCATAAGAGCTTGAAATATTTGTTCTCTCAAAAGGAGTTGAACATGCGACAACGGAGATGGATGGAGTTACTCAAAGACTATGACTTTTCATTGCAATACCATCCAGGTAAAGCAAATATCGTAGCAGATGCTTTGAGCCGTAAACCTCGACTAGTGATCGCTGCATTACTAATTCGAGAATGGCAAGCATTGGAAGTTTTAGCCGAATTCAAGTTTCAGCCAGTGGAACCAATGGAAAGACAACATTTTGGATGTCTGATGGTACAACCAACTTTGATCAGCCGTATCATAGAAGCTCAACAGACAGCAGAGGATTTGAAGTTATGGTTCACCAAGATGACAGCAAAAGAACCTGAGATCTGGAGTGTTAGTACAGATGGAGCTTTACGATGTAAAGGTAGACTCTGTGTACCTGACAAAGAAAATCTCCGGAAGGACATATTGGATGAAGCTCATAAATCACGGATGACGATTCATCCTGGAGGTACAAAGATGTACAAGGACTTGAAGAGAAATTTTTGGTGGGAAGGAATGAAGCGAGAAGTGGCTGAATATGTTTCTCAGTGTCTTACTTGTAAACAAGTAAAGGCAGAACATCAGAAACCACCTGGACTTCTACAGCCGTTACCAATTCCTCAATGGAAATGGGAACACATCACCATGGATTTTGTGGTAGGATTACCAAAATCGCAGCAGAATCATGACGCTATTTGGGTAATCGTGGATCGACTTACGAAGACAGCACATTTTATCGCCTACAGTATGACGTATCCAGTGGAACGATTGAGCCGAATGTATCTGCAACACATAGTACGGTTACACGGAGTACCTGTTTCTATCGTATCAGATCGAGATTCGCGCTTTACTGCAGAGTTTTGGAAGAGTCTCCAGACAGCGATGGGAACAACTTTGAACTTGAGTTCAGCTTTTCATCCACAGACCGATGGACAGACTGAAAGAGTTAATCAAGTAATGGAAGATATGTTACGCGCTTGTGTCATTGATTTTGAGAATTCTTGGGAGACACACTTACCTTTGATAAAATTTGCTTACAACAACAGTTATCATTCGAGCATAGGAATGGCGCCGTTCGAAGCTTTGTACGGAAGACCTTGCCGATCACCGCTATGTTGGACTGAAGTCGGAGATACACAACTTCTTGGGCCAGAGATGATACGAGAGACTAGTGAGAAGATTCAGATTGTACGTGAGAAGATGAAGACAGCTCAGACCCGACACAAAAGTTATGCTGACAAGCGACGCAAAGATTTAGAGTTTGCCATTGGAGATCATGTGCTACTCAAGGTTTCACCTGTACGAGGCATCGTCAGATTTGGTCAGAAGAGAGGCAAATTATCGCCACGATTCATCGGACCGTTTGAGATTCTAGAGCGTGTTGGAAAAGTTGCTTATCGCCTAGCATTGCCCCCGAAGATGTCAGGAGTGCACAACGTTTTCCACATCAGTATGCTGAGGAAATGTGTTCATAACCCAGCGCACGAGATCAACTTTGAGGAGATTGAAGTCAACGACAATGTTACGTTCAACGAAGGACTAGTTCGCATTTTAGATCGTGGAGTCAAGAAGCTCAGGAATAAGGAGATCCATTAGTCAAGATTCAGTGGAAGCATCATGATGAAGGAGAAGCTTCGTGGGAGCTAGAGTCAGAGATGCGTGAGAAGTTTCCGTTTTTGTTTTAACCCTGTATGTTTCTGATTTCGAGGACGAAATCTTTTGTTGGGTGGTGGATGATGTAATACCCCATATTTTTAATAAATATTGAATGCAGAGAGATTCTATATACTTCAATTTACCATTCAAGAAATTTCATCTTCGATCGATCGAAGCTAGTTCGAGCGATCGAGACCCTTCAGTTCAAGTGATCGAACCCTTTTCGAGCGATCGAAACCCTACCGACATAAATTTAATACGTGGTCCCCACTTCAATCGATCAAACTGTTTTCAATCGATCTAACCTGACCGATCTGAGTTCGAGCGATCGAACATACTTCGATCGATCGAACGTGTAATGATTTGAATCCCAGTTTTCGCGCAGAAACGGCCACCTGCACCCCATCCTCTCCTATATATACACTGCATTCGTGTATGTGGTGGGTTTGCTGAACCCTTGTAGCAAGAGAGAGTTGAGAGTGTGTGTGCTTGTGTGTTGGTATACATATATATACACATACCTCCATATATCTATATATATATACACACACATATCTATATATATATATACACTCAGCAGAGAAGAGAAGAAGGAGAAGAAGAAGAACAAGAAGAGAGGAGGAGACAGAGAGAGACAGAAGAGACGAAGAAAGGAGCAGAGAGAGAGGCCGCCATTAAAGCTTCGGAGCTAAAGCTTACCCAAACGCGCCCTTACGACTTTTGGTGAGTTCCAAACTCACTCGGTATCGTAGTCATGATGTTTTACATATTCTGGACGTATTAATTATAACCCAAACACCCCCTAGCACATTCTGCACGTTCACTGGCAGAATCTGTAGAAGACGAAGTTCGATCGATCGAACTGAGTTCAATCGATCGAACAGCAGAGTCCCAATCGATCGAACTGAGTTCAATCGATCGAACATACTGATCCCAATCAATCGAACCGAGTTCAATCGATCGAGACTACCTTCACTTCGATCGATCGAGATGACTTCAATCGATCGAACAGCATTTTCTTCGAGCGATCGAGATGACCTCAATCGATCGAACCCAGCAGAACATGAATGTATTCCTTTCAGTTTATAATTCATAATGCGTAGTGGTTTAATTGTTGTTTCATGTTACTATTATGCGATATTATGGATTACGGAGGTAATGGGATACGATAACGAGATTGAGATAATATGGTGAGTAACGTAGTCGGGTTCGGAACGCTAGTAATAGTACGACGCGATAACGTAGTAAGTTTGAGATGATAATACTGGGTAGTATTGGATAAGTGAGAAAGGAGTCAGTAAGAGGATTGGTATGTTTAAGGTTGTGTAAGTCGAGCTGATGATTCGCTCAGGTTGAATCCGATAAGTGTATGTCAAGGATTTGATCAGGATCGTGAGAATTATGGGTGCACAGTACTCGCAAGAGTTCTTAAAAGCGGTGAACAGTAAGAGTTCTTAAAAGCGGTGAACAAGAGTAGATGTGGCACGCCCATGATTTGAATTACCAGAGCTGTGTATGTATCGTACTCGCAAGCGTTCTTAAAAGCGGTGAACAGTAAGAGTTCTTAAAAGCGGTGAACAAGAGTATGGGTACATCCATGGACCAGTCGTTATATGAGAACGATGTATGGGTGCTCGCAAGAGTTCTTAAAAGCGGTATAGCGGTGAACAAGAGCACTGGTATGTTGTGCTGATATAATCAGTTCGAGATAGTCAGTTGGGTATTGTGAAATCAGTCTTAGAGTGGGAGCTAGTCGATAAGAATCGATTTATGATATGTCTGAATAAATGAATGAGGAATATATATTTAGTATCACTGTCTTACACTGTTCATAACTGTAAATATGTCATTTCTATGAGACTGTGTTAGTTAGTGCTCACTCAGCTTTCAACAAGCTGACGGCCTTTATTGCCTGGACATTCCCCGTCCAGACTATCCTGTCCTTTACAATGCAGATGACGGAACTCATGGCGATAACGATTACCCTGAAGGGAGTTACGTAGAGAATGGCCCCACTGATGCCAGTTATGCTGACGCCTATCCGTACGCTAGCTGAAGACCTGAAGATAGATAGTAGTTATATTACTACTTTTCCTTTTACTGTTGTACTTTGTAGTTAACGGGTACTTGGGCATATGTTGTCTCCAGACCTGTTGTGATCCTGTGGACCGTACTCTGATGTTTGTAAAAGATAGAACCGTGTTTTTATTTCAGTTGTTTTACTGTTCCTGTTTGGACTAGTACTGTGTGGTGTGGATTATCAGTGACTTTCACTTGTCATTCCCTATGGACCCATAAAGGAAATTTATTTTTCTCTATTTATGCTACTCCGGGGCGTGACAGTTAGAGACTATTTTTTGTATGTGGTTCGGCCCTGTTAATGAAGGTACCTACGTCCACGTGTGTGTCTGAGCACGTTCACTAGCAGATCATCAGCGGGCCTGGTGAGCCAACAAAGAGGGGCAACACTACCAGTAATACCGGCCGGGTGTATACGTATAATGGTGAATTATAGAGGTGCTGTGTAGACTGAGAAGTTGGCGGCCCCCTTAATGGGGGGTGAGAGGTCTCTTTTATAGATGTAAGAGACCTACTCATACATGGATAAGGAAATATAATCCTATCAATATAGATTGGTATTAATTATGGGGATTTCCTAATTGGATTAGGAAATGGTGTGCACTTTCCATTAGTCTTCTAGCTTGAGTAGGAAACTGCCCGTAATGCTCGGGATCACACCTGTGAAGCTCGGGATCATGCTTGTGGGCCCTGATGGGTTGTTCCCGCGGTGGGATGTGCCTGTGCAATTTTCCCGACCTGTTGGTCGGGTCGTAGATGAACCGCTCGGGCTGATGCTTCTGTGGAGTTGTGAATGATTTGCCCAAGGCATGGACTGACTGCTGATTTGAACCGCTCGTTCATAGGATAGAGCCAAATTTGGGTGTATCAGCTGCCCCCCATTTTCAAGGTTGGCCAGATGCTATATCGGGGCAAGTTTGGAAAATCTGTTTGATGTTACTTGCCACTGTCTGAGTACTTGGAGAAGCTGTCTCGGGGCTTCTGAGCCTGGTGAGTCCTCGGGAACTGACTGAGAGTTGAGACCCAGCCTAGCTCGGGACCTTTAGGTGCTCGGGAACTGACCGGGAGTTGAGACCCGGCCTAATTCGGAGTCTTTGAATGCTCGGGAAGTGACCGAGAGTTGAGACTCGGCCTACTTCGGAGTCTTTTTTCCTTGAGTTAGCTCCCAGGAAGGTTATCTTCTGCCCGTAAACCTTCGTCAAGGCTGTGAGTTGAAGGATTTTACCATGTTGGAAAAGCCGACCTAAAGCGTATTGCTCTAGGGTCCTTTTTTTTATGTTAACTCCCCATGATGGTTGTCTTCCGCCAGGCCAGCCTTCGTCAAGACTGTTGGGAGAAGAGCTTGACCATGTTGGTGGAGCCGACCTAAATCACATTGCTTTAGGGTCCTTTTGCTCCTCTATCGTCGGCCAACCTAAGAGATTTTAATCACCTCTATCGTTCGTTTGGACCTAAGTGGAATTAATGCCTCTGAGTACTGTAGGTGCTCGGGTTGTCCAAGATTTTGACTTGGTTATCCGCGAGGCCTGTAGATACCCGGTGTGATTACCTATATAGTTCACTACGCCGTCTTGCCCCCCAAGCTTTCGCTAAAACGAGGGTCTTATAGAGGCTATGAACTGTAGGTAACTAACCTGGAACATGGTGGTTGCAGGGTCTTTTGAAGCTTGCCATCATCAGCCACCTAGGGGGTTTGCCCCCCATCGTTGGTTGTACCTAAGTGAAGCCGGTGCCTCGGGCGTGACCCCGAGGTCTTTAGTGCCTGGGTTCGGAGCTCGAGGTCTTTTGAGTGCCTGGGTTCGGAGCCCGAGGTCTTTTGAGTGCCTGGGTTCGGAGCCCGAGGTGTTTTGATGAGTTCTCTGACGATCGGTGGAGCCTCATGTGGTGATCGAGCAAGTACCACTGTAGTCGGGCTCTTCTAGATCGATGGAGATAGGAGGTCGGATCAGGATCGTCGGGCTCCAGTTTTCTCTGGGCGGGAGGTAAAGTCAGAATTGCTTGATCCTGACCGATATGAACTGGAGGTCGGGTCGGGGCTGCCGAAATCCACTTGCTGTGAGCTGGAGGTCGGGTCGGGACTGCCTGACCCGGACTGCTGTGAACTGGAAGAACTGTCAAAATCCCCGGGCTGATCTCGCTTTCGCTTACTTCTGGAAGACTCGTTGCTTTCTTGCTCGGGGTCTTTGATCTTTAGAAATTTTTCAGTGTCAATGTATCTTCCAACCCTCTCTGCGAGTTCAACCAAGGTTACCGGTCGATTTTGGTGGAACGACGCGGCGCACTTGGTGTGTTGAACTCCCGAGCAGAAGGCTATGATGGCAATTGTCTCGTTCAGATTGCAGATTTGAAGCTTCTGTTGGTTGAACCGGTCGGTGAACTCCTTGAGGGACTCATTATTCCGTTGTCTGACCGTCAGTAGCTGCATGTCTGGCTTTGGCCGCTCATGCATACTGGCGAACTGGTTGATGAACTGCTTGCTGAGTCATTTGAAACTGCAGACTGATCGGGGCTCCAAGGAGTAGAACCACTACATGGCCGGGCCTTTCAAAGTGCTGGGGAAGGCTAGGCAGTGTAGTTCATCGGAGTTGGTGGCTAGGGCCATCTGAGCCTTATAGGTCTGGACGTGGTCGACCGGGTTTCCCGAGCCGTTATATGAATCTAGCCGAGGCTGCTTAAATTTACACGGGATGGAGAACCTCGCGATCTGGTTGGAGAATGGTGACTCTGTCTCGGTATTGACTTGATTAGGAACACGGTTTTGACCAAGCTTTTTGGCCACGCCGTCGATCTGCTTCTACAAGTCCTTGATTCGGGCTTCCACTCCTTCCCGACCGGTATCTGAGGAACTAGTCGGGTTGGTGGAAGATGCTTCTTCATGACGGGGTGCTGTCCTCTGGGATAGGGCTCGGCTATGACTTCGGGTAACCGTATCCCCAGGGACGACTTGGCTCTTGACCGAGTGATCCTGGACTGATTCCCGGGCCATATGCTCCCGCCTTTCCTCTCGAGCAGCACGCCCACTGTTGATGTCTCTGGCATCCTCAACACGGGACGGGTTGGCTCGGGCACGTTGTCTGGTCCAGATTGGTTCCCGACCGTATGAAACGTTCCCGGGTCGTTTCCCGGCCCCTGGAGGATAACTTTCCTGGGCCAGCAGGGCTTCGATCTGTCGCTGGATTTGACGCTGGCCCTCCAAGAGTTGTGTGAGGGTCATGGTGATCTGCTCAGATGTCATGGCTGCCGCAGCCGGTGCCGGGGCCGAAGGAACATCCCGGTCGGACTGCTGATCAGCCTTCTTACCCTTCTTCGGTGGCATGACGATCAGTCAAGAGATTTGTTGATGAGAAGATTTGTTGCTTCCCACAGACGGCGCCAAAATGATGATGTCAAAATTTGGTAAGAATAAACTAAAGCAATTTAAGAGAGAGAGAGAGAGAGTTAGAGACTATTTTTTGTATGTGGTTCGGCCCTGTTAATGAAGGTACCTACGTCCACGTGTGTGTCTGAGCACGTTCACTAACAGATCACCGGCGGTCCTGGTGAGCCAACAAAGAGGGGCGGCATTACCAGTAATACCAGTCGGGTATATGCATATAATGGTGAATTATAGAGGTGCTGTGTAGACTGAGAAGTTGGCGGCCCCCTTAATGGGGGGTGAGAGGTCTCTTTTATAGATGTAAGAGACCTACTCATACATGGATAAGGAAATATAATCCTATCAATATAGATTGTCATTAATTATGGGGATTTCCTAATTAGATTAGGAAATAGTGTGCACTTACCATTAGTTTTCTAGCTTGAGTAGGAAACTGCCCGTAATGCTCGGGATCACGCCTGTGAAGCTCGAGATCATGCTTGTGGGCCCGGATGGGCTGTTACCGCGGTGGGATGTGCCTGTGTAGTTTTCCTGACCTGTTGGCCGGGTCGTAGATGAACTGCTCGGGCTGATGCTTCTGTGGAGTTGTGCATGATTTGCCCAGGGCATGGACTGACTGCTGATTTGAACCGCTTGGTCATAGGATAGAGCCAAATTTGGGTGTATCACTTGCAAGGGGAGGATATCCTTTCAATTAGGAGAGAATTCTAGAAAGAGAGAATTATGAATTGAAATTTGATAAACTAATATTAGGGTGATTAGATAATGATTTTAACATCAATTGCCTCCCTCAACTTCCATGGATGAGTGCTTGAAGAACACTTGAAGAACACGTGAAGAAGGAGATCTTCAATACAACTTTAATTGCAAAATTGAGATTCCTCCAAGAGGTGAACACTATAATTGATCTCTAATTCCTATTATATATATATAGATCTATAAGATTTGGATCTAGCGTAGTTTTATTTTATTTGTTAGAACACTCATCTTCTTCATCTCTTGTTCTTCACACACTCACATAACTAGATCCAAATCTCTTTGGTTTTGTTGATAATTCATAATTAGAGATTGATTTTCAATTTGATTTTCAATTTTGATTTCCTTTTTCTATTCTAGTTTTAGATTCATGCATACATGATTATATATATGTATCTATTTTGAATTCTAAGATGGTTTGGAATCGTGATCTATGAGAAGGATGATTCCTACGTTCATACCTATCTCTTGATTATTCCTATAACCTAGAATTCTTATTGAAAATCATCTCGAATTGGATGTTTGTAAGTCCCTTTGATCCATGATCTAAAGTTCTTCATAGAACCTGAGGGCTAAATTGATTGGAAATCATGATAGTTAAGTAGATGTATGAATTTGATCTCTCTTATAAGCTTCAACCAACACCTAAGATAATTTCCTCACACTTTAAAATGAATTAGTCAAAATTCAGCAAAACAGATTAATTTTGTCCATAAGATTTGGTCCATTAAAACTCATAGTTTGATGGATTTCAAAATTTCTGGGTAAACTTTGATGAATTAGCTTTCATCTGGTCTGTTTTGAGAACTTCTAGGATCCATATGCTATTTTTAGAAATTGTTGAGAAATTGGTTGAGAGATTTGAACATAGTCTCTTTGTGCTTGAATTTCAGAAAATCTATAATAGTTATCGATATTCTGCTTTTTAAGGATGATTCTTAACTCATGTATCTATATGCTGATGTAAAATCGTGAGCATACGATCGAGTTAAGATCATTTTCTAAGCATTTGAAGTTGATACTATTATTCTGGAATTTTCTCTTTTGACTGCTTCTGGTTTTGATTTCCTCTTGCATTAGCCATGCTTCAACGCCCTTTCTGAAAAGCCTGAGTAGATAGTGTATCGATGTCAGCAGATCGATGATAGACTGGCCTTTCTGTCTTTCTGTATTGATTACTCGTGCTCTCTTTCTTGATCTTTCAATCCCTGATGGCATCCTCTATTAGAGTCCCCACATCAAACAGCTGTTCAAAGCTCACAATAGACTGAAATTCTAGCCTCTCTAAGTACTCGGGTTATAGATTTCTGATGATCATTCAGACTTGATCCTTTTCTGTCAGCCTGCTAGTCATTTGAGCAACTTTAGCCTTCCAACAAGTAAGGAAACTTGTAAAGAATTCTCTATACTCCTGTCTAGTGGTTTCTAGATCTCTTGCAGTTACATTAAATAACTGGTTATCCGAATACTGGGCCATGAAAGCTTTGGACAATGCCTCCCAATCCCTGGTTTTACCTGGTTCTAGCATCAAGTACCATGAAAGTGCTGCCCCACTCAAAACTCTTGGAAATAATAAAGCAAAGAAGTCAGGCCCAATGCCCATGGGCTGCAATGTTCCTACATAAAGCCTCAGATGGCTCTTCAGATTTTTGGTTCCATTGAAGAATTCGATAAACGGCATCTTAAACTTCTCTGGGAGTTGGGCTTTTAGAGCATCACACAACCCCTCAACGTCGAACAAATACTCATCCACCCCTTTGCTTTTTCTGATCACGCTTTCTAGCTTATCAATTTTAGCAAATTTATCTTGGGTTTCTTGAACTAGCTAAACCTTTGGTTGAACTGTCTCCCCAAAGTCTTCTTCCTCATGATGCACCAAAGGCGGTGGTGGTGATAGATTAGTCAGCTACTCAATCATTCTCATCATAGAGGCAAGTTGTTCATGATTTTGTCTCTGCTCTGATCCAACACAGTCTGCATTGTGGCCAACCTGGCTTCTATATCAGCTTCATGTTGCCATACCCTCAACCCTAGTCGACTCAGTTATTCTTTCCTCAAATCCTGATTTGTTCAAACGACTATTCGAAGCTCTGACCTAGGAGGGAGTACCTCTTTTTGGTCCTATCTTCTCTTCTGGATTATTAGGTGGTATGTATAAAACTATCAGGTCAAAGTCAAGCCTCGCCACCTCAGTAAATAGAAGCCAAGTCACCTTGAATTTAGACTGGCTACTCAACCATCCTGGGCCGTTACACAAAACTGCCTGATTCGGTCCAAAGCCCAGGCATTCACTCTAGACTGGCCCCATATGGGCCCTCCTCAAGAAGTCATGGTTGCTTACCCAACAAGCGTCTAGATAGTTTCCTATCCCAGCTAGAAGGCTAAATAGAAGGAGCAAGTGGTTTCCTGAACCACTTAGGAAACTCGCCTAAATTCATGTAAATTGGTTGTAATCAGATTAGGCTTCCTAATCTGCAGACTTACCTTGTACGGGTGGTCTCTTGCACCAATAAAAGAGGCTACTCACCCCCATTGAAGGGGATCGCATTCTGACTCAAAAAAATGGCATACAAATAACTTACTATTACACATATACCTGGTCGGTTTTCGGTAGTGCTACTCACTCTGTTCGCTCACCAATAGCCGTCGGTGATCTGTTAGTGAAAGCGCTCCGACGCACCCGTGGATGTTGGTTACCTCATTAACGGAGCTGAACCACATACAAAATCCATCATGTCATCAGTTTGGCGCCGTCTGTGGGAAAGTCAGATTTCCTTTGAAAATAAATTTTTAGCTGATTGCCATGGCACCGAAGAAAGGTAAGAAGACTGCTGCTGCGACGGGTCAGGCGGAATCGTAGTTCGGGTAGCCGGCTACCTCCATGACCCCCGAGGAGATTACTGCGGCTCTCACGTAACTTTTTAAAGGCCAGTAGTGAACTCATCAATAGATCAAAGTATTGCTTGCCCGACAGGAAAAGCTCCCATTGATCGAGGATCAGCCCGGGAAAAGCGTCCTCGACCAGGAGCCCACGCGAGTCCAGAAGCATACCTACTCTGCGCCGGTATTCCCATCAGATTAGGAACACCTTAGGGATGGTGAGCATAGTAGGGCACCCAGGTGTACCAGACAGTAAGCCTGGAACAATCCACTCTAGGTAGAAGACGCTAGAGATATCATCAACAAACGACGTACCGCCAGAGGGGAGGGGCCAAGACAAAAGGCTCGGGAATCAGCCAAAGACCCTCTGGTTAGGAGCTGGGGAGATCTTAGGCACACGATTACCTGGAGTCAAAGTCGGGTACTATCCCCAAGGACGACGCACTTTGAGGAAGAGGCCTCATCATCAGACCCGACGTACCACTCAGATATGAAGAAGGAGACCGGGCGAGATGCAAAGGCCCAGATCGAGGACCTGTAACAGCAAATTGAACGGTTAAGTTGAAGTCTGGCCAGGACCTTACCAACACAAAGACTGAGTCACCCTATACTGCCAAGGTAACGGGATTCTCCATCCTGCAGAAATTCAAACTGCCACATCTCAGCTCTTATGATGGTTTAGGGAGCCCAGTGGATCATGTCCGCACTTACAAGGCTCAGATGGTGCTAGTTACAACGGTCGACGAGTTACTGTGCCTGGCCTTCCCCAGCACCCTTAAAGGGTCAGTCGCGTAGTGGTTCTATGCTCTGAAACCCCGAATGGTTGATAACTTTAAGACATTGAGCAAGCTCTTCATCAGCTAATTCGTGGGGATGCTCGACTAGTCGCCATCAAGCAATGAAAGGGGGAATCCCTAAGGGAGTACGTGGACCGTTTCAATCAACAGAGGCTCTAAATCTGCAACTTGAACGAAACGGCCACGATTATGGCCTTCTGCTCGGGATTTCAACACACTAAAGTTGCCACGTCGTTTCACCGCGAGTGACCGGCAACCCTGGTGGAACTCTCGAAGAGGGTCAGGAAGTAAATTGACATCGAGGAGTTTTTGAAAGCAAAACGTACCAACTTAGCAGGAGATGAGTCCTCGAAAGCAAAACGGAAGGGTGGTGGCCTCGAAAAGGGACCGAGAAAGAAGCTGAAGCAAGACCAGCAGAGAGGTGGTCAGGATCAAGCCCTGATTACCTTCACACCACTTTCTTGGCCTATCCATGAGGTCATGGCCACTGTTGAAACTCAAAGACTGCTTTAGCAGCCATCAAAGCTAAAGAGCCGACCCGGTAAGAGGAACCGGGACAAGTTCTAGCGGTTCCACAAAGACAACGGACATGACATGGAGGACCACTTCAAGCTTAAGATCACCATTAAGAAGCTGATTGAGCAGGGCCATCTCGCCAAATTCGTCGCTACAGATAGACGACCTTGGCCAGATGCTAAAGCTTAAGATCAGCCACAACCCCTTGAGCAAATCAATGTAATCTCAAGAGAAACCTCAGGCGGGGGGGATTCACAGCCGGCCAGGAAGAGGTATGCTCGGCCATCCCGATCGGATGTCTAGCATATTCAATCCAGCGGCTCCTCCCTGACCGACATGTTAACATTCTCATCTGATGACATATGGGATTTGCATTGCCCCCACTATGACCTACTGGTGGTAATGCTCACCGTAGCAAATTACGCGGTGAAAAGGGTGTTGGTGGACACAGGAAGCTCCTTAGACATCATATTCATTTTAGCATTCGATCAGCTCGAGATATCCAGGGATCGACTTCGACTAGTAGCTACTCTGCTGTTCAACGAGTCCAGCACACAACTGCTTGGTACCATCGAGCTCCCGGTTCTTATGGGGACTTACCCCCAACAGACATCTATACTGGCAAGCTTTGTGGTCGTAGAGGCTCCATCTGTGTACAATGTCATCCTTGGGAGGCCGACTCTCAACAAGGCCAAGGCGATTGTATCTACGTACAACCTAGTGGTGAAATTCCTGACCCCTCAGGGTCTCGAGAGCCTATGTGGAGACCAAGCGGTCGCCCGGAGTTGCTGTGTCAGTTCCTTGCACCGGGAAGCCATTACTGAAACATTAAATATTCAGGAGATGGACCCTAGAGACAAAAGTAATGGAGTAGGTCCAATGGAGGAGCTGGAATAAGTGATGCTGGATCCTCAGTTTCTCGACCGGTCCGTTAGCATTGGCACTATCTTAGAGCCAGGCCTCAAGGAGAAATTGGTTCAATTCCTATGGTAAAGCAAGGACGTCTTCACCTGGAATCATGAAGACATACCTGGGATAGATGCCCAGGTTATGTCTCACCATCTCAACAGCAACCCCAACTGCTGGCCGGTCAAGCAAAAGAGGCAGGGTATGGCACCCGAAAGGCAGATGGTGGTATGTGAAGAAGTTGAGAAGCTCCTGAAAGAAAATTTCATCCGAGAGATCCACTATCCCGACTGGTTAGCAAATGTGGTACTGGTAAAGAAAAGCAACAGGAAGTAGAGAATGTGCATGGATTTCACCGACCTGAACAAGGCCTTCCCCAAGGACTACTACCCATTGCCTAGGATAGACCTCCATGTGAACTCCACAGCCGGTCATGCACTCCTCTCATTCATGGATGCCTACTCGGGGTACAATCAGATTAGCATGTACCCCGGGGATGAAGAGAAGACTTTCTTCATAACAGATCAAGGAACGCACTGCTACAATGAGATGCCCTTTGGCCTCAAAAACGCCGGGGTAACCTATCAATGCCTGGTCATTCACATGTTCAAAGATCTGATCAGGAAGTCCATAGAGGTATATGTTGACTATCTTTTGGTAAAAGCCAAGACGAATTCAACCATCTCGGGCATCTGGCCGAGGCATTCAACATTTTGAGAAAGTTAAGGATGAGGTTGAACCCAGCCAAGTGCACATTTGGCGTCTCGTCCGGGAAGTTTTTGGGATACCTAGTCAGCAGACGGGGAATCGAAGCCAACCCTTAGAAAATCTAGGCCATCATAAACATGTGGTCACCCAGGTCAACCAAAGAAGTGCAGAGCCTAGCCAGGCAGGTTGTTGCGTTGAACAAATTTATTTCCCAAGCTACTTACCGATGCCTGTCGTTTTTCAAAATCCTCCGTAAGGCCTTTCAGTGGTCAGAAGAGTGTGAGGAGGCATTTTAGGAACTCAAGAAGTACTTGGCATTGCCCCCCCTCTACTCTCAACACCCACGCCGAACGAGGAGTTGTTTTATACTTGGTAGTATCACCCTTAGTTGTTAGCTCGACTCTCATCTGAGAAGAACACGAGATATAATTCTCGGTCTACTACACTAGTCGACCACTTCATGGCGCGAAAAGCAAATACTCCAGCATTGATAAGCTTGCCTTTGCCCTCATCACTGCCTAGAGACTTTGCCCATACTTCTAGGCCCACGTGATCGTGGTTCTCACAGATTAGCATCTCCGCCGAATCATAAGCAGGCCTAAAATGTCCGGAAGGCTCGTCAAGTGAGCCTTGGAGTTGGAAGAATTTGAGTTGGTCTATAGACCTCGGACGACAATTAAAGGATAGGCCTGCTAGACTTTCTTGTGGAGTTCACATACTCGGAGGACCCAGTTAAAGAGCTCAACACGCCCGACCTACTACCAGGCCTATAGTCAAATATCCTGACCTGGGTGCTTTATGTGGACAGGTCTTCCAACAAACAAGGAAGCAGGGCAGGGATCATCCTCACTAATCCTGATGGAATCCAGCTTGAGTATGCACTGAGGTTCGGATTCCATGCCTCTAACAACGAGGCCGAGTATGAAGCCCTATTTGTAGGATTATAGCTGGCTACTTCAATGGGTGCCCAACAAGTTCAAGGGTACAGCGACTCCTAGCTCGTGGTCAACCAAGTTTGTTAGGAGTACAAAGCCTGAGAAGATAACATGGTAGCTTACCTAGCCCTTGTCCGAACGGTATCGAAAAAGCTTAAATACAAATCCTGAGGGAAGAGAACATTAGGGCAGATCGGTTAGCCCGCCTCACCTCATCCTCTGAGTCAGACTTGCCAGGGATAAGGATAGAATACTTACCCGAGCCAAGTGTGATTAACTCAGAAGGCATGGAAGTTGAGCCGGTCGCCTTGGGCCCCAGCTGGATGGATCCTATCATGACATTCCTCACAACAGGCATGCTATCGGACGAAAAGGAAGAAGCCCACCGGGTCAAGTACCGAGTGGCCAGATATAACGTTATCAATGGAATCCTCTACAAGAGAGGGTTCTCTATCCCCTATCTCCGTTGCGTCCACCCTGCACAGGTCCAGGCGATGTTGCATGAAATCCACGTGGGAGTTTGCGGGAACCACATTGGAGGCCGGGCACTTTTGCGAAAAGCCTTGCTACAAGGTTATTACTGGCCAACAATGGCTCGGGATTCCCAGGAGTATATAAAGAGGTGTGACAAGTGCTAAAGATACTCCCCCATGATCAACCGACCGGGAGAACTCGAAACACCCATCCTCAGCGCATGACCGTGGACTACTTCACCAAGTGGGCAGAAGCCGAGTCCTTAGCAATAGTCACCGAGAAAATGATGGAAAGTTTCATTGAGAAAAACATCCTCTGTAGGTTCGGCATTCCCCGGGTTCTGGTCAGCAATAATGGCAGATAGTTTGACACCCTAGCATTCAGGCACTACTCGGGCTACGGGATATCAAATCACTACTCCTCCCCTGAGCACCCTTAAGCCAATGGCCAAGCCGAGGTGACAAACCAGACTATTATGTAGTTTAATTAAAACAAGGCTTGAAAATGCCAAAAGGGGTATGGGCGGAGGAATTACCGACTCTCCTGTGGGCCTACCGCACTACCTCCCGAGTGGCAACAGGCGAGACACCATTCTCACTAACCTATGGCTTTGAAGCAGTGGTCCCCACAGAGCTCGGGTTTCCTATGTACCGGGTGGCAAATTTTAGCGAGTAGGGCAACGAGGAAGCCCTCAGAGGAGAACTCGACCTAGTAGAAGAGAGAAGGGATTGGGCATATCTGGGGCAACCTACAAATAGAGGGTCTCCTGGTACTTCAACAATAAGGTAAAGCACCGCAGTTTTCAGGTGGGAGATCTCGTTCTAAAGGCGGTAAACCAGTCTACCAGAGTCATGAGCCATGGAAAGTGGGGCCAAATTTGGAAGGCCCATACCTAGTCACCTGGGTAAATAGGCCGGGCACCTACTGGTTACAGACTTTGGACGGGCACAATCTATTTCACCTATAGAACGTGCAACACCTACGCAAGTATTTTCAATAACGCTTGGATAAGGGCGATCTAGCATTAGGTGGCTAATGATGGAAACCCTCAAAAGACCTCAGGATCAACCCCTGAGGCACCAGCTTTGCCTAGGTCCAACCGACGATGGGGGCAAATCCCCCTAGGTGGTTGATGATGGCAAGCCTCAAAAGACCCTTCAACTACCCATGTTCTAGGTCGTTTTCCTACAGTCACTCCCTTTATACGCCTTCCTTAGCAAAAGCTTGGGGGGCAGGGAAATACCAAACAAAAATAGGAAATCACACCGGGTACTAACAGGACTTGGAATCCTAGAACATTCCTAACATTCCCAAGTATCTATAGTACCCAAAGAAACCTCCCGGATAATAAATAAGAAAAAAATCCTACACTATACTGGGTGGGACATTCAAAATAGGTCCCTACAAGACCAAGTATTCTGTATCGGTTACAGTCCTAAACCTTTTGCTAAGGCAGGGATTTAGATCGGCTAACAACCGGTCGGGTATTGGCAATAACAAACAGGTATACACGTACAAGTAGTAAAAACAGTTGATGAAAAAGATGGCCTCAAAGGACCTTTTCATTAATTAAAAAGAAAAAATTGTACATTACCTGGGGGACAGTTGTAGTAGCCTCCCAAAAAAAAAAGTACAAGTTGGGGACAAAGCATCGTCAATCTCGACCACATCTTTGGTATCTCCGATCTCTCCCCCTGGGGCGGTTCCTTCTCCCAGGAATGAGCTACCGCCCAGTGCAATAGAACCACCAGTAGCTCCGGCCAAGGCGGCAGAGTCATCAGCATCTCCAGCCAAGGCAACAGAATCATCAGCAGCAGGAGGACCAAGGTCCCAGTAATCCGAATCAATCCCCTCAGAGGATGAGATGTCCCATTCGGGGTGATCCCGAACTAGCCTTCGTTTTAGGTCTTCGTAACCTTAGAAGAATCCATCATTAAAAACCTCCTCCGTGGCCCCTATCGCATTTTCCTCAGTCGCAGCCTTTGCTCGAGCCTCTACAGCTGTCGGGATAGCCCAGGATGCCTCCAAATCTGCCAGGGCAGTCGCCAAATCTGCCTGGACCACACCAAGGCTCAGGGCTAAGCCCTTTACCTTATCCTTCTCCAGAGCTAGGGCATTTTGCCTGGCCTCCGAGGTCGACAGCTCCTTTGACAGAGCGACTTCAGTAGTAGCGGACCTTCTGGCCAGAGAAGGCAGGAAGGACTCAGCCATATCGGCCATGCAGCTGACCTGCAAGAAGTCTAAATTGGTCAGTCAATAGGGCAAACACAGAAAAAGTTATGGAAATGAATGGGCAAAGGCACCAGTGCTTACCATATGGGAGAGGTTGTATAGCCATCCCTGGATGCCTCAGGAGACATATTTGCACACATCTCCACTTGACTGGGGAGAAGGGTGGATTTGACCCTTTCCCTGATCACTGTCGATTCTTCAACCGGCACCCCGGACGGTATTCCTGCTCGGGGGAAAGTCTCTACCACTACCACGTGGGGAGTTGAGGTCCCCACGGGCTCCGGACAGTTCGTTGTCCCGTGCCGGATCTGCCTTAGCGGATGTTCGCTACCTGAGGCCTCAGCAGCTGGCCTCTTTTTTCCTCTTATTGTCGCCTGGGCGACGGCAGTGGCCTGCCTGGCCCTCAACTGTTCAAGATCTCTTTTGGGGGCCATTTTTATAAAAAGAAGGGATAAGCGGTTTGTAACTAGCAAAAAGAGCGAAGAGTACAACAGGAATATAGTTGAGACTAAATGTGTCCAGGCACTTACCAGGAAGTATGGGTGGAAAGACAAGAGCTTCGACGAGCTTGGCTGGATCGTAGGAGGCCTTGAAATCGCCCGTCAGGGTCAGCATATTCCAAATATTCGTTGGCAAATCTGCCAAGCCCATGATCTTGGCCTGGCACTCCTCGGGAATACTCGGTGGGTTGGTTGACCCCACTATAAGGCAAAATACAAAGTAATCAGTCTCAGGATCGAAGTAAAAAATGTAGACGAAAGATACTCGACTGACTTACCCCTAAGCTCTCCCGCCCAAGAATTCCTCATCTGGATCCCTGGGGCAAGCTCACAAAGCCCAAGGGTAGATACTTAGAAGAATCAATTCTTCCAATCCTTGTTGTTGCTCGGGCAGTTGAGTATAATTTTTCTCCCCTGTCGAGTCCCGAGAGAGAAGAACCCAACCTCCCCATGTACGGGAATTGGTCGGTGTGTCTAGAAAAATTCCTAAATAAAAAGCTCATACCCAAAAACATGGGGGCTAAAGGGAGATGGACCCCATGAGAAACCTCCAACCGTTAAGGGTCAACTGTCCCGGGATGATCCCCAAATATATCAGGATGTCCCGGGCGACCGGATGAAGGGGAATGCGGAATCCAGCCATGAGGGTGTCCTTATAAAGGGTGGTGAAACCCTTCTGGTAGAGATGGGCTCCGCCAGCATTCATAGCCAGGGAGCAGTAGTCGGGGAGGCCATACCTATCCCTAATGCGATTGAGATCTTGATCGCACAGGGTGGATGGGATGAACTCATAGGCGAATGCTACCTCAGGGTCGGGTTCCCCTGGTGTCTCATCAACCGAACCCTGGGAGACAGAGTCAATGGGGGCCTTCGGGTCTGACTCGTCATCAGACACACGGATGGGGATTCTACCATCACTCTGGTGGTCAGATAGGGTAACTGAAGGGGGGTCAAGACTTGTATTCGGGGTCCCAAACCGGAACTATTCACTCTTAGACTGGGAAGCGGAGTCAAAGTCAGAATGTTCCATTCCCGAGATCCCTAGGACTGAACGGGGAATTAACCAATGACCTAGATATAGACTGGGAACTCCGAGTCTGAGGTAAAAAGGGGGCATGGTAATGAACCTGAAAGGCAGAGAGTACAAAGTCCTTAAAGTAAGATGGCACTTAGCTAAAACTACCCCGGTAAAACCCGCTCGGTGCAACCAACCTAAGGTACCCAGGACCTAAAGAAGGTACATAATCTAAGGAAAAAGAAATCCCAGTCCTGTGCGAATCCTAGAGGGTTCGTTCTCTTCAACCTTACTCAAGAAAGGAAAAGAAAACAGGGAAAGAAGGAACACAACGAATTAAGACTAGGGAGAGGAGACTTACAAAAATTAACGCTGAGAGGAGCTCAGGAAGCTTGCTCGGGAACTTTTGCTCCTAAAACTGCTCGGTATCTCTATCATTTGGTAGTAGGAATAGCTGAAATGAACAAGTTTTCCTAAAACTGCTCGGTATCTCTACCATGGGAAGTATGCTTTTCCTATTTTGAAAGTCTAGTATGCTCTCTGTAATTTTCGGAATTCTATGATAGATTTGATGAACTTTACAAATAATGGACCAAATGACTTTTCCATGACCTAAGGCTTGAAATATGTTTTGATTATGATTAATTAAACTTAAATCCAGAGATTAGATGATCCAAATCAATGAATGATTTATAGCATATTCATGCTCATATTCATGCATTCATTATACATGCATAGATTCTAGCAATTATGACATCATCTTATTGTACTAAGCCATAATTAGTTGAACATAACTACGGATCCCTTGTGATCATGTTGGGAATACATCATCTCTATATGGACATTATATTGGCTCCTAGTTTAAACTTGTATATCTATCGAAGTGTTGTGTTTCCAACTAGTTAGAAGGAATTCATGATTGTGTCAATTCTTTCCATGCTTGATAGACTTAGGCTAGAAGTTTGGATATGTTATTTATAATTAAATATTATAGCTTATAAAGTATGTGGACTAACCTTTGTTTTGTAGCGCTTTTGAGGTATAATTTCTTGACCCTCTCCTCTAGTTTATTCTATTTCTTAACTTTATTGATTTTTCGACTACATGTGCGATACCTTAGATTAGGGTTTGCCTTCTATGTATATATGTGTTAGAGACCCTTTTCTAGGTTTTCTCTTTATTTGTATGCATTGAACGTTTAATATCGCAGGTAGATCCTGGGTAAGTTTCCTTGTTCCTTATTTCATATCATTTTGCTTGATAGATGAATCTAATTGGTTTTTGTATGTCTTTTATCGTTATCAATTTTAATCCCTTTTCAACATGCTTTTGCAATGTATATCTAAATTTATGTATTAGTTGAGGGCATGTTTAAATTAGTAATTTGATTAAAAGGATGTTGTGTAGAGGCCTAGCGCGAGATTGGATGAGAGGGGGTGTTCTAATGCACCGGGCTCCTTCCCCTCTCCTTCCATAATCCCCGGACCTAGAAATCTCTGGTTTCCAAAAATATCAGTTTACTTTTGAAATGGTTTCTAAATTTTCCTTTAAAAAAAATTAAGTGGCAACTCGTATTTGAATTTGAAAAAGCGTGGTTAGCCTGCGATATGCACAGAGTTAAATTCGACTAGTGTTTCTAATGTTCTCAACTCTTTCACCAGAAGAGAGGATATAAACAGTTTGCGAGGTTTTCGTCTTTGTGCATCGGCAACTACGTTTGCTTTGCCGGGGTGGTATTGCAATGTGAAATCGTAATCCTTCAACAATTCCATCCAACGTCGCTGCCTCATGTTCATCTCCTTCTGGGAGAACAAGTATCTCAAGCTCTTGTGATATAAAAATTGGTCAAACTTTTCTCTATAAAGGTAATGTCTCCAAATCTTGAGAGCAAAAGCAATTGTGGCTAGTTCGAGGTAATGCGTAGGGTAGTTCATCTCATGTGGTTTCAGTTGTCGTGATCCATATACTATCACTCTTCTCTCCTACATGAGCATACATCCAAGTCCTTGGTGTGATACGTCGTTGTAAATGGTGAACTGCTCACCTCTTTTTGGTATTGCAAGCACTGGCGCCGAGTTTAATCTTTCCTTTAGCTCTTGGAATGTGCGTTCCTGCTTGTCTTTCCATTCGTCCTTCACGTCATTCCTTGTCAGATTGGTCAAAGGGGATGCTTTCTTAGAAAATCCTTCAACAAATCTTCAGTAGTATCCAGCTAAACCAAGGAAACTCCTAACTTCAGTTGCAGTGTTCGGTCTATTCCAATCTAAACTAACATCTGTCTTTGTTGAATCCATAGATATCCTGTCCTGTGAGATAGTGTGACCCAAGAATTTGACTTCCTTTAGCCAAAATACATACTTGCTGAACTTCGCATACAAGTGGTTGTCTCGAAGCATCTGTAGTACAATCCTAACATGCTCTTTGTGTTACTCTATGGTCTTTGAGTAGACCAGGATATTGTCTATGAACACAATCACGAATTGATCCAAGTAGGGCTTGAACACTCTGTTCATTAAATCCATGAATACAACTAGGGCATTTGTTAGTTGAAACGGCATGACCAGGAATTCATAGTGCCCATATCTGAAGGCTATCTTTGATACATCTTCAGGTCGAACCAACTGTTAGTGGTATCCAGATCGTAGATCTATCTTGGAGAAGGTCATCGCTTCATATAATTGATTGAATAGGTCCTCGATTCTGGGAAGTAGGTATCAGTTCTTGATTGTGACCTTGTTCAACTCTTTGTAGTCGATACAGAGTCAAAGTGTCCCATCCTTCTTCTTAATAAATAACACAGGCGCTCCCCAAGGCAACGTACTTGGTTGAACGAATTCGACAAGTTCCTGGACTTGCTTCTTTAATTCTTGCATTTCTGTCGTGGCCTTCCGATACGGGGTCTTAGATGTCGGTAGGGTGCTGGGTACTAGCTTAATACAAAAGTCGATGTCTCTCTTGGGTGGTAGTCCTAAGATTTCCTGAAATACGTCCTCAAAGTGTTGAACTACCAGGATTTGTGCAATCAGAATTTATGAACTTACACTTCCAAGGGTAGCTAGATAGCTAGTGAGGAAGATGTTGAACAAAGGATCGCATTGGAATTTAAATGGTTGGCTTTTGGGTATCAAAAAAGTAATAGACTTGCTAACACAGTCTAATTTAGCATGGTATTTTGTGAGCCAGTCAATTACTTAGATTAAGTTGAATTCCTTCATCGACAGAACTATCAGATCAGCGGGGAGGTTCTGATCTTCCAAGTTCAAAGTGCAAACCTTACACACTTTTCCCAACTTAATGTTCATTCCTAAGGGAGACAAAATGTTGAGAGCTACATCAAGCGTCTGGGGTACTAAACCCAACTGTTGTACAATCTTAATAGAAATAAAGGAGTTGGAAGCACCAGTATCGAACAAAGCATTAACCTGATTGTTAAACAATGTGAGGGTACCTTCTATATTTTGTTATTCTCCTTTATTGAATCTGGCTTCCTCTGGAACAATGGCATTTAGGCGGGCATGCTTGGGTTGACCTTGAGTGTATACTTTGTAGTATCCGCCTTGAGGCGCTCTACAATCCCTAGATACGTGATCCTTTTTGCCACAGTTGTAGCAGATGGTGTCCTCTTTACTTCTCTTAGGGGCTTGGAAGTCCTTGGACATGTGTCCGGATTTCCTACAATTGAAGCATCCATTGTTATTGGCTCCAGTGGTAGCAGGTGGTCCTCTTGGGGGTTGTGCTTAGGGTGCAGCTGGTCGGTTATGAGGGAACGTGAGTTGTGGCATCCTTTTGCTAGTATAATTATGCTTATTCCCTTGGAATCTCATTGGGGGTCTTGGTCCTTGGTTGTTTCTGAACGGTAGTCGATTTCCAAAACATCCTTGCTCTCGACCATTGATTTCCTCATGGCCAATTACCATGCTTACCATGGCTTTGAAGGTCAGGCCTTAATTGTTGAGAGTCATGCGTTGAAGTGGTAGCGATAGGCCTTGGTGGTACTGTCTGTTTTTCTTCTCCGGGGTATCAATCATATGGCGGGCAAAGTGGGACAATCATTCGAACTGCACTGTGTATTCCCTCACAGTTCGATTTCCCTGTGTTAGTTCGATAAACTCCCTCTCTTTCTTGTTGCTCTCTATCTATGGAAAATAATTCTCCAGGAAAAGCTCTTTAAATGTAGCCCAAGGCATTCTTCTTACTGGCGCTTATCCTACTGTTGCTTTCTCCGATTCCCACCAATTGGCTTTCGCGTATGTTAACTGGAATGTCGCCAATCGACACTTCTCGATCTCTATACATCCCAGTGTGTATAAGATTCACTCCATTTCTCAAAGCCACTATTCCACACACCATGGATCAGCATCTCCGTCGAACATTTCAAGACAAAGATGACAGAAACGCTCTACCACTCTATCCTCTACAAGTTTTGGAGGTGGTACAAGGCGGTTCCCATTATTCGTGTTATTGTTGTCATTGTTGTTGATGCGTTCTAGTCTCCGCATAAAGGCCTCAAATAGACCAGTAGGATCAGTGATTACAGGTGCTAGGGGTGCAGCCTCAATTTCCCAGCAGGATTGTTACAGGTATTCCTATTTCACCTTGCCATATTGATCTATGTGATGGTGTACCTACATAGACATCTATTGGTTATAACAAGTATACGAGCGCACATCTACAAGTTTATCACCGAAACATCTACGTCGAGATATGAAATTTAACAAATTAGCAAAAATAGTAATACTAGAAACATCAAGATCATTGGACCACAGTATATACCAAAAGGTAGCTTTCATTATAGTTTAGAGGTTACAGGGCCGATTTACAAAATCTAGGATGCATAGATTACAAAATGAGAATTTTACCCTAACACATGCATCTTACAAAAGACATGATTACTAACATGAGTTAATACATATATGAACATAAAAGTGGGCTACTATCCCATCCTAATACATCATTCCTAATAATTACGGCTTGCGAGCCCTAATCCAGCTCTTATAGATCTTACGAGTCTTGTTCCAATAATCGCCATCATCGTCGAACTCTGGAGATAGCGCATCATCTCTACTAGTGATCTCCTCTGGTGGGACCCAATCAAGGTATGGATCGAACTTATCCTCATCATATACGTCATCATCATTCTCATCATCGTAGACCTCATCTACTATTCCAAAATGCCACCAAGGTGACGGGGGTCTATCATATGTGGTACTGGGGCTTCCTCAATGTTGTAGACACCCCATTTTGTCGGCTATCAGATTTAGGAGACCCATAGCTTGGTGGTTCACAATGATCGAAAAGACTGAAAAGGACTCATGGAAGTTAGTTCTATCTTTCAAAATACTCAAAAAGTGTCACAAATGACCAAAATGCCCCTACAAGCCCAAACACTCCCAGATTTGGACCGAGAGTTCTTGAAACATGCTACATCATAAGAAAAGTGATAATATATGTTTTTAAAGAAAATCACATGAAAACATCAGCTCCTAGGAGCTCCCAGAGGTTCCCAGAAGTTCCTGGAGATCCCAGATTTGACCGATTTAACCTAAAAGTTGACTTTGAAACCAGAGTGTCGTATCATTTTTCAAATACTTTTCATGGATACTAGAGGTCAATAACTTTCCAATGGTATATCGTATTTAATTTCTAGATTTAAAACAAATTTGTTATGAATTTCTAAAGGTAAAAAAGATGATTAAATCGGATTTTATCGTGAATACTGCATAACTTTTCAAACTGACCTAACTTTGAACTATTTTTTGTGTAAGGTAGACTCCATTACCTTTCCAACGGTATATCATAACCTCAGTTTGGAGTTTGTATGCATTTTCTGTGAATTTTGAACGAAATAAGGCCTTTTCTCGAATACCAGAACCTTTGGGCACCTAAACGTAATTTTATGGGCGTCTGAGGAGCAGTGCTGCGGCGGCACTGGGCAACTGCTGTGGCGGTACATGGCTAGTGCTGCGGCAGCATCCAACCCCCGCTAGGCCATTTTTATAATTTATTTTGGGGGTTTAAATTGAATAATTGAAAGCCAAAATGATGAAGTTTCTTATTCACAGATGTTTGGGACCAATGGGAGCACTTTCTAAATCCCAAAACCACCCTAAATTGCCTATAAACCCCCTTTGCTCTTCATTTTTTTTTTGGGGGGGGGGAGGGGGGCAAGTGCAAAGCTTGAGAAAGTTGTGGAGAGAAAGAGAGATAGAGATAGGTTTAGAAGAGAGAAAGTGAGCTTCTCCCACTGATTTTCTATAAGAAAGTAAGTTTTAATCTTGCTGTCTTCCATTACCTCCATTATGCTTCACATTCAAATCCTCCCTAACCATCATTCTTGAGCATTCATGAGATAGGAAGCTACTTCCATGTCCAAATGTCACCACATATGAGTGAAACATATTATGGTTGGGGATTATCCTCCCCAACCATCATTCTTGAGCATTATCATCTATTGATTCCTTATTTGATTGTTTACATATTATGTTAATCTATTCTCACCTCATTTCTTTTTGATTTTTCATTGATTACTTACTTGTTTATCATCATTTAGATAACATGTTTGAGGAGAGTGAATCCTTATGGATAGTAGCTCTTGACCTCAAAGACATGTTTGATGGATAATGATTCTAACTTCAATACATTCATATGTATTATTGAAGTCATATTCTCAAACAAAACTATGTTTGTGCAAACAATATTGGGAGTTCTTGATGATGAGTTTGATGTTAATTTCTTAAGTGGTCTTAATCCCCTTTTTGTGCTAAAATGTGCTTTTAAAACTTCTATTTCAAAACCACTCTAAAACCCCCAACATTTGGATTCCAAGAAACAAACCTTGTTTTACCAAAAATTTTCAAAATAGTGAATGATTTGAGTTCAAAGATTTCTCTATAACTCAATACTCAAAGGGTGATTACAAGACCACTTGGAATGTCTTCCTAACTCGTTATAGAACACCCATAATTTTTGGCTCAGCTTGAAAACACTAGAAGGGTTCCATCTTGACCCAAACATTTCTTTCAGACATTCTATTTTTGCTCAGCTTGGTTAACTTTCAACTTGTCTTTCAGAAACCTTTTCCAAAACAAGTGGTACCAACTCATTTTTACCTTGAACTTCAGTATCTTAGGAACTTTCTTTATAATATGGACCTCTAGATGTTTTGTTTTCATTTTCTATGATTTTTCTATATTTCAGTCGACAGTACGGACTCTGTTTCGGAACAACCTCTCTTGTTTATATGATTCCTCTCAATCTGTAACTTCAAAAGTGATTTGGATTTTTGATATGTGTTCTGGACACAATAAGGATGATCTCCATGAAAAATCATGAATTAAAAACATTTCTAACCTCACTTTTCCTTTTTTACAAAATCAACTCACTGTTCTGTCCACTATTCACAGCAAGCATGTTTTGAGCTCTTCTCTTTGATTTGATGCATACATGCAATCCAAATTAACTCATCTCTTAGGAAGTAGTTCATACTACATTTGTACATATCCTACAATGACATTATTCATTGATTCATGCATATTATATGGTCTCAAGTCATTCTAGAAAATCCATGAACACAAACACACTACTACCTTGCACATACTAGGTTCATATATTGCATCCATGCAAGATTTGTGGTGTTTTGTGACTCCTAATCTAAGAAGATCATAAGGAATGAAATCGATCCCCCGTTCATGTTCTCCCGATCTAATCTTCCTTTCTCATCCATCCCGGGGATTGAGAAATCTTCTTTTTCAAGAATAAACATGCTTCATACAGCTTGCTAACCATGTTTTTTTATTTATTTAATTATTTGTTTCAAGAAGAATTTATGTCCCCTTTTTAGGAAAACTTGATTACTTGATATGTGATTAGACGATTTTTCCTAGGTTTGTTTGTGTGATCATTCATTTTTGCATTGTGTGATATTTGGCTTAGATCTTATGAATGATATCTTATCTTTTGATCTTCCATTTTAAGATTCTGATGTGATGTAATATACTATCATAGTATTAGTTGTCGAACCAAGCATCGTAAAAGATGATTATTTGGATGCTAATTCTGGCCCGTCGAGAGACGGGGCGAGTTGAGGGTGTTTTAGTCGCGACAAAGGCTCTTTCCTCTCTCATACCAAAACCCCGAGCCAAGTTCTTTGGTTATGAAACTCCTTCTGAATCACCCAGATATTTCTGTTTCTCCCAAAATTCCTATTCAAACTCCCTAGGTATCTTTGTTTCACCTAAAATTCCAGAAAATCCATGTTTCTCCTGAACCTCTACCCAAGCTTCCCAAAAATTCCCATTTCCCATAAACTCACCCAAATATACCAATTTCTCCCAAAACACTACCCGAACTATCCAGTTATCCCTGCCTCCCTTAGTAACTCTAACTAAGTCACCCAGAAACCCCTGTTTCACCTAGAAACTCTAATTTCCTAGTTTATCCCACAAACTCTGTCCAACTCACCCAGAAATACCTGTTTCTTTCAGAAACTTTATCCAAATCACCTAGATTTCCCAGAAATCCCTATTTCCTAGAAACTCTACCAAAATTCACCCAAATTTCCCAAAAATCTCTACTTATGAAATTTCCCAGATTCTCATTCCTCAAAGAGCAAACTTGTCTTCCTCACCCTCCCCATGACGATGATCATCCTATAAAGGAAAATTAGCACACTTTGTATGGTTAAGACCTTACTTGCTTAACTATTATATGTTAGAAGTAGGGGCCTCATATAGATTAGGGCTTGCATCTGTAAGCTTGTCTCATATGCATACACAATTTATGTCAGTTCACTTGTACACACATCTAGTCAGTCTTACATGTGTCAGTCTCTACACATCTAGCACATACATGTCATCATCCTCACTCATCTCAATCATTGTACAGAGGTCGTATACATACTGTAATCGTCATCGGTTCACATCGATAAATTCTTCAAAATTCTAATCATCTCTCCCTACTAGGAGTCCATAAGAAGTAATTTGCGCCATTACTGATTTGGGCTTTTACTTCTATCTTAGTCCCGGGTAAGGACACTTTTGTACCTTCCCGGATTCGTTGCCTTGTTTCTAGGCTAGCCAAGACTGTCATAAACCCACCAAGGCCCAAGCTATGACATCGACTGCCGCATACACCTTTGCCATGATATCCAAGACCTCCTCGATTGGAAAATCATCAAGCCATCGCCCATCCAACCCTATGTTAACCAAAATGTCAGCTTCATCGAACCTAAAGCCCATGGCTCATCTGTTCAATTGATCCCCTTCGCTGAGGCCCATGAATGTTGAACCTGTACAAGTGAAGTAGTGGCGTTTGGGACTTTTGCTAGCAAAGCAAATGAGGATGCTCTTTCAAAAAAAAGAGAAAAGAATAAGTGAGTCACAATGACACTCCATTTGACACCAGGTCGAGTCTAGTCGAGTCTGTCATATGTTTTGAATCTATTTTAAGTTTAGTCTTATGGTCGATTCTGTCTCTCATCAAGTTGTTGTGAGTCTGTGTCGAGCAATATAATCATGCTCTTTTGATGGGATGAATTCTCATTTTGCTTAACCTGATGTGTGTAGTCATAAATGCATGAATCACTAAACCGAAAGTGTCACTTTTCAAAAAATTATGGATATCACTTTGCTAATAAATTTTTGCAAAAAAAAAAAAAAAACAAATTTCTTGAAAAGTTGAAGTTGATTTAGCGCTGACACTGAAGAAGAGCCGAGAATGGATTAGTCTTACTTTAAGAATTTCAAAGATGCTTTTGCTCAAATCTCGAAAAGACATACTTGGAACTAACTTGGGACTTGCCCAACACCCTTTTTCTGCCATTTCAAAGCCTTGGGCCTAACCCAGTTGATAGCCACGCGAATCTGTGCGGACTTGGTCCTTGATGGTAGCCAAACATTTCAGTGAGTTTTATCTCCACTTAAAAAAAGTAAAAAAAAAAAAGAAAAAAAGAGAGAAAATGAAAAGCTCGCTAGGTTGAAAACCTGAATGGCACCTAGTCAAAAGTTAGAGCTGAAAGGTATTGATATTCAAGGTCTGACCATAGCCAGTCAAAATGATGGAGAAAATGTAAGAAAGAAAAGAAATTTTTGATGAGACAAATGAGAGAATTGTATGCTTCAAGTTACATCATAAAACGTGCCTGGATCATATTCCAAAAGGCTCAAAACGACCACAAACAAATTTTGGGAGCTGACATGCACATTCTGGAATTCTGGTCAGAAGATCTCACACGAATCAACTACGTGAAAAAAAAAATTGCCTGGCTAGGTGAAAGTAAAAAGGAACAATTCTCAAAACAAAAAGAAAAAGAAAAAAAGGAAGAAAAGAAAGGGAGACCGAAACTGAATCTTCTTATTCAAGGGTACCACAAGTGACCTAAGTTTGAACTTCTTTAACAATTGGTTTGAAAAATCCTCAACCAATCTCCTTCTAACCTTGCCCTGAACTACACTTGACCTGATTCCTACTCGGGGATATGTAGGCAATCGCATCGGTTCAATCGTTCAACTCGCAAAAATAGCCCATTTATTTCAGACCTTGCCTTGAACTACGCTTGACCTGATTCCCACTTGGGGATATGTAGGCAACTGCATTGGTTTGGTCGTTCTACCCACAAAAATAGCCCATTTTTTTCAAGCCTTGCCCAAACTACGCTTGACCTGATTCCCACTCGGGGATACGTAGGCAACCGTATCGGTTCGGTTAACACCATCATAATCAACCCCCTTTTTTTTCAAAACTTTGGCCCAAACTACGTTGGACCTGATCCCCACTTGGGGGTACGTAGGCATACTTTCGAAAGAAAAGAAGGATGATGCCTAGGCAAAAATTAGAGCTAAATCCAAGGTGAGCAATAAAAAAAGAGAGAAAAGAGCTCGCTAGGTCACCTCACTGGTGCCTAGGCAAAAGTTATGAGCATTTGAGAGATTAAAGTCACTATCCTTGTCTCAAGCCAAAAAATCACCTTCTACAATAGGGGCAAACTTCGGCTATCCGCCTCATTTGCCTGAATTTTACTATCTACCCTTCATACAAGGGGCAAACTTCGTTCACCTACCTCGTTTGCCCAAAACCTCCAATAAACCATTGTCCAAACTAGGGACAAACTTTGATCACCACCTCATTTGCCTATGAATTCCACTTCATACACCTCAAACTAGGGGCAAACTTCGTTTGCCTAACACGATCCCTTTACACCAAGGGCGAGTTTTTAAGTCACCAAGTTATTTTAAAAAAAAATTTGAAGTGGAGTATCTTTTATTCTATAAACTAAGGCACTAATTCAAAGCACATCCTGGGAAAAGCAGAAAATCAATTAGATCAATAGGGAGGAATTTTCAAAAATCAGATTTATCAGCAAAGTGCTACCATGTTAAGATGAGGAGTGAAATGCTATCATCTATAATCTAGGAAAAGTTGAGCTTCTTCTAATTTGGTGTCAAATGTGTCGCCCTCGTGCGTCGGTGTTTGTCAGTTTTGAGTCTGTCGTAGTCTCAAATGTGTAAGTCAACAGTGATGAATAATGAATTTTTCAAATCAAGTCATAAAATTTTTAAGAGCATTCCAAGGACAATACAAGCAGGAGAACCAAACACAATTACTGCACCAATCAAGGCGTCAGCATGAGAAGTGTCCAAACTTGGGGTATATCTCAACTCTTTTCAAGTTGCCAAAAGTTAACCATCATAACCTAGCAACATAAGTCCATGAGTGGCTATTGATCACCTTCCTTCGTCCTAGCAATATAAGTACATGAGTGGCTATTGATCATCTTTCTTCGTTCATTCAACAAAATTCTATGAGTGACTATTGATCTTCCTTCATCGATGCAACATAAGTCCATGAGTGGATGTTAATTATCTTTCCTCATCCATGCAACATAAGCCCATGAGTGGCTGTTGATGATCGTCCTCCATCAATGTCAAATCCATAGCCGCCACAGATCATCTACGAATAGAATCATACCTTTACTCCCATCAGTGAGCGTATTGCCTTCTTCCTTAGGAGAGTACATCTTATCCAGTCCTCCCTAGTAGAGTCGCTTCATTCCTAACAGATTCAGTTTTATCCCCAGTAGGCTTATCGATTAGTACATCGTTGGTTCAATCCATTACAGTCACAGTAGTTCATTATCTACTCGTCATCTCGATTAGTACATCGTCAATCCAATCCATGACAGTCAGAGTAGTTCACTATCGACTCGTCATCTCGATTAGTACATCGTTAGTCCAATCCTTGACAGTCACAGTAGTTCACTATCATCTCATCATCTTGATTCGTACATTGTCATTCCTTCTGATCACGGTTAGTCCAACTTTTGATCCAATCCATAACAGTCACACTAGTTCACTATCGACTCGCCATCGCGATTCGTACATCGTCATTCCTTCTGATCATGGTTAGTCCAACCTTTGATCCAATCCATGATAATCACAGTAGTTCACTATCAACTCATCATCTCGATTCATACATCGTCAGTTCAATCTATGATAGTCATAGTAGTTCACTGTCGACTCGTCATCTCGATTAGTACATTGTTAGTTCAATCTGTGACAGTTACAGTAGTTCACTATCGACTCATCATCTCAATTTATGCATTTTCAGTCCAATTTGTAATAGTTAGTTCAATCCATGATAGTCATAGTAGTTCACTGTCGGCTCGTCATCTCGATTCGTGCATCATCAGTTCGTTAATCATCATTAGTTTATAGTCACTCTCATTCAAAATACATTGTGTTCATCAGAAATCGGCTCCCGAAGACCCTAACCGGCTCTTTTGGATTGGGCCGTAAAAAAATTGATCAATTGCGAGAGATTCAGATATAGGTCCTAGTTCTGGGTCAGCAGAATTTGATCAACCACGAGAGATTCAGAGATGGGTCCTAGTTCTGGGTCAGTAGAATTTGATCAACCGCGAGAGATTCGGAGATGGATCTTGGTTCTCGGTCAGAAGATTCGATCAACCGCAAGAGATTCAGAGATAGAATCCTGGTTTTGGGTCAAGAATTGAAAGAGAGATTCTCAGAGAGTCCAGAATCGGCTCCCGAAGACCCTAAACAGCTTTTTTGGATTGGGCCTTGAAAAATTTGATTAACCGTGAGAGATTTAGAGATGGGTTCTGGTTCTAGGTCATCAGAATTTGATTAACCGCAAGATATTCAGAGATGAATCCTGGTTCTCGATCAGAAAATTTGATTAACCACAAGAGGTCTAGAGAAGAATTCTGGTTTTGGGTCAAGATTTGAAGAGAAATCCTCAGAGATTCCAAGAACTATCCCCAGCAGACAAATACAGACATAATTAGCTCTTGAAGGCTCTTACTGGCTCTTTTGGATTGGGCATTGTAAGAACTTGATCAACCGTGAGAGATTCAGAGACGGGTCCTAGTTCTAGGTCAGTAGATTTGATCAACCATGAGAGATTCAGAGATAGATCCTGGTTCTAGGTCAGCAGAATTTGATCAACCGTGAGAGAATCAGAGATAGCTCCTGGTTCTAGGTCAGCAGAATTTGATCAACCGTGAGAGATTCAGAGATGGGTCCTGGTCCTAGGTAAGCAGAATTTGATCAACCATGAGGGATTCAAAGATGGGTCCTATTTTTAGGTCAGAAGTTAAGAAAAGTTCCCGAAGAATCCCCTACCATCCCCAGCAGAAGTCTGAACCAAATTTCCGGATTAGTCATCGTATGAATTGGCCAACGATTGAAAAACACCGCCAACAGTCAAAAGACCCAGGCTCCTAGGGCAAGCATTGTCTATTCACATCCCAAGGCTCCGTGTCCAATGGGTATCATGAGCTTCCTCGGTTATCGTGACTTTCTCACTTATCGTGAGCTTCCTCACTCCTGTGTCTAAAATCGTGAGCTTTCTTACTTATCGCGAGTTTTCTCACTCCTTTGTCCAAAATAGTGAGCTTCTTCATTTATCGTGAGCTTCCTAACTCCTTTATCCTAAATCGTGAGCTTTCTCACTTATTATGAACTTCCTCACTCCTTTGTCCAAATCATGAGCTTCTTTCCTTATCGTGAGATTCCTCACTCCTTTGTCCAAAATCGTGAGCTTTCTTTACTCCTTTGTCCAAAATTGTAAGCCCCCTCACCTACCCATCGGTTATGGTGAGCCTCCTCACTTATTATAAATTTTCTCACCTATCGCTTATCATGAGCTTCCTCACTCCTTTGTCCAAAATTGTGAGCCCCCTCACCTACCCATCGGTTATCATGAGCTTCCTCACTTATCAGCTATCATGAGCTTTCTCGCTTGTCAGTTATCGCAAAATCCCTCTCCTGTTGGCTATCTTGAACTTCTTCATCCATCATTTGGTATCCAGGACCTCCGTGTCCGTCGGTTATCTTTAATTGTTGTCCTCAAGGATCGTACATCCGATTCTATTTGTTTGCGAAGCACACTTCTCGTAATTCGAGAAGTTTTTTACAAAACTCAGAGTCTTTTCAGACCATTGTCAGCCACTGCATCGTAATCAGAAGTACTAGCACAATACAAGCCTACTCGGAGTGGCATATCCCACAGCACTAGCTCATGCTAAGATCATCAGTACCATAAAAAGCATACATAAAACCCATTAATGCTGGAAAATACACCGTTGTCATAATAGAATCACAACAGGACTCAGTACACAGTTCATATCACATCCATGCATTGCATATCATCCTCATAGCATAGCATCCGCCTGTCTTGTTGTGTATGTGTGATTTGTACTTTTATGCCCTGAACTATGTCCTGGTCTGATTCCCCTTGGGATACGTAGGCAGCTCATGTAGAGCGCGACCAACACTGACCTCAGCATCATCCATCCATCTTTTGCAATGCTTTTATCCTAAATCTATAGCCTCCAAAAGACATGTCTCTTTAAGGCTTTGGCACTCACTTGCGACATGCGTTGCCTCGCAAGCTCATGCCAAAGAAGGGAAAATTGTAGACACCCCATTTTATTGGCTATCAGATTTAGGAGACTCATAGTTTGGTGGTTCATGATGATTGAAAAGACTCAAAAGGACTCATGGAAGTTAGTTCTATCTATCAAAATACTTAGAAAGTGGTACAAATGACCAAAATGCTCCTAAAAGCCCAAACACTCCCAGATTTGGACCAAAAGTTCTAGAAACATGCTATGTCATAATGAAAGTGATAAAATGAGTTTTTAAAGAAAATCAGATGAAAATGTCAGCTCCTGGGAGCTCCCAAAGGTTCCCAGAACGTCTTGGAGATCCCAGGGTTGATCGATTTGACCTAAAAGTTAACTTTGAAACCAGAGCGTCGTACTATTTTTCAAATATTTTTCATGGATACTAGAGGCCAATAGCTTTCGAACGGTACATCACAATTAATTTCTAGATTTAAAAAGAATTTATTATGAATTTCCAAAGGTGAAAAAGGCGATCAAATTGAATTTTATCGCGAATACTGCAAAACTTTTCAAAGTGACCTGACTCTAAACTATTTTTTATGTATAGTAGACTCCATTACCTTTCCAATGGTATATCACAACCTCTATTTTGAGTTCGTATGCATTTTCTGTGAATTTCAGACGAAATAGGGCCTTTTCACGCATTCCGGAACCTCTGGGGACCTAAACGTATTTTTCTGGGCATTTGAGGAGCAGTGATGCGGCGGCACATGGCTAGTACCGCAGCAGCACTCAACCACCGCTGAAGCCATTTTTGTAATTTATTTTGGGGATTCAAATTGAATAATTGAAAGCCAAAACGACGCTTGTTCACAGATGTTTGGGACCAATGGGAGTACTTTCTAAATCCCAAAACCACCCCAAATTGGCCTATATAAACCCCCCTTTGCTCTTCATTTTGGGGGGGCCAAGTGAAAAGCTTGAGAAAGTTGTGGAGAGAAAGAGAGATAGAGATAGATTTAGAAGAGAAAGGGAGCTTCTCCCACTGATTTTTCTATAAGAAAGTAAGTTTTAATCTTGCTTTCTTCCATTACCTCTATTATACTTCACATTCAAATCCTCCCTAACCATCATTCTTGAGCATTCATGAGATAGGAAGCTACTTCCATGTCCAAATGTCACCACATATGAGTGAAACACCAAGCTACAAGTCCAATATCTCAATGATTATCATCAATTGATTGCTTTTTTGATTGTTTACATATTATGTTAATCTCTTGTCACCTCATTTCTTTTTTATTTTTCTTTGATTACTTACTTGTTTATCATCATATAAATAACATGTTGTTTGAGGAGAGTGAATCCTTATGGATAGTAGCTCTTGTCCTCAAAGACATGTTTGATGGATGATGATTCTAACTTTAATACATTCATATGTATTATTGAAGTCATATTCTCAAACAAAACTATGTTTGTGCAAACAATATTAGGAGTTCTCGATAATGAGTTTGATGTTGACTTATTAAGTGGTCTTAACCCCTTTTTGTGTAGAAATGCGCTTTTAAAACTCCTATTTCAAAACCCCTCTAAAATCCCAACATTTGGATTCCAAGAAACAAGCCTTGTTTTACCAAAAATCTTCAAAACAGAGAATGATCTGAGTTCAAAGATTTCTCTATAACTCAATACTTAAAGAGTGATTAAAAAACCACTTGGAAAGTCTTCCTAACTCATTACAAAACACCCATGATTTTTAGCTTGGCTTGAAAACACTTGGAAGGGTTCCATTAAACATTCATTCCAGACATTCTGTTTTTGCTGTCATAGTAGCTTGGTTGACTTTCAACTTGTCTTTCAAAACACTTTTCCAAGAGAAGTGGTCCTAACTCATTTTTCCCTTGTACTATAGTGTATTAGGGAACTTTTTGTATAATATGAACCTCTAAATGTTTTATTTTCATTTTCTAAGATTTTTCTACATTTCAGTCGACAGTACGGACTCTGTTTCTGAACAACCTCTCTTGTTTATATGATTCCTCTCAATCTTTAACTTCAAAAGTAATTTGGCTTTTTGATATATGTTCTAGACACAATAAGGATGATCTCTATGAAAAAACATGAATTAAAAACATTTGTAACCTCACTTTTCCATTTTTACAAAATCAACTCACTGTTCTGTCCACTATTCACAACAAGCATGTTTAAAGTTCTTCTCGTTGATTTGATGCATACATGCAATCCAAAATTAACTCATCTCTTATGAAGTAGTTCATACTACATTTTTACATGTCCTACAATGACATTATTCATTCATTCATGCATATTATATGGTCTCAAGTCATTCTAGAAAATCCATGAACACAAACACACTACTACCTTGCACATACTAGGTTCATACATTGCATCTATGCAAGATTTGGGGTGTTTTGTGATTCCTAATCTAAGAAGATCATAAGGAATGAAATCGATCCCCCGTTCATGTTCTCCTGATCTAATCTTCCTTTTTCATCTGTCCTGGGAATTGAGAAATCTTCTTTTTCAAGAATAAGCATGCATCATACTAGCTTGCTAAGCATGTTTTTTTTTATTTCTTTAATTATTTATTTCAATAATAATTCATGTCCCCTTTTTAGGAAACTTGATTTCATGATATGTGATTAGACGATTTTTCTGAGGTTTGTCTGTGTGATCTTTCATTTTTGCATTGTGTGATATTTGGGTTAGATCTTATGAATGATATCTTATCGTTTGATCATCCATTTCAAGATTCTTATGTGATGTAATATACTATCATAGTATTAATTGTCCAACCAAGCATAGTAAAAGATGATTATTTTTATGCTAATTGAGGCCCGTTGAGAGACGGGGCGAGTTGAGGGTGTTTTAGTCACGACAAAGGTTCCTTCCTCTCTCGTACCGAAACCCCAAGCCAAGCTCTTTGGTAATGAAGAACTGATGCCCTTTATCCATTTGGGTGAGTCAAAATTAGGTTTCTTGGTTCCTTAAAGACCAAGTGATGACTCTGTATCTATTTTCAACATACCTTTTTTTTCATTTCTTCAATCCATTTCAAACAAAGGAAAATCAATTCTGAAACCCCAAAAAACAGAACAAGGGTGGACTCCCAGAGGCTACATGTCCACAAATGTCAACCTCCTCAATGACTGGCTCATCTGCCATTAGAGCTATCTCTGGCTCCTTATCTGGCTCATCTTCCACTGGCTCATCATATTCGATTGGCTCCATATCAAGCTCCTCGTCGTCGCTATCTTTGTAATACCCTGAATTTCTGGAGAGTATTAATAAATAAGATTTTGTACTTGTGTTTACGCAACCCTTACCTTTCTTTTGGTAAACTTTGGTTACCAATCAATTTCCTTTATTTCCCAATCAATTGCCTCTTTTCAGATACCAATCGATTATCATGTTTTCTAATCGATAGCTATTCTGCTGACCTGAATTTATTATGTGGCAATATACCAATCGATTGTCATCTTTTCCAGTTGATTGGTTTTTTCAATCGATAGCCTATAAATATCTATAACCAATTAATTGCCATCAGTTCCAATCGATTGGCATAACCAGAGACAAGTTTTCTTCTTTGCTTGAGCTTTGGACGTGTTGCACTCTCATTTACTATACATGCCAGTCCATTTCTATGCCTTGGGTCTGTTTTGGTTCAGTGGAGTTTGAGAGAGAGAGAGAGAGAGAGAGAGAGAGAAATTTTATACATATATACTGTAATACCCGCAAATTTCTGTTAATTATAAAATGAATCCCCGTAAATTTTTGTCCGTATTTCCAGCATTTTGATTTCGTAATTCCATAAACCTGAACATGGATGTATGCATATTATTTTAACTTTAACTTGGACTGTAAATTATGCCCTAGACTGGCATATTGCGTGGACCCATAAAATTTGCATTTACCTGGACTATCTTGCACATTAGTATACTTACCCAATCAACTTAAACCCATTACCCAAACACCTCCCAAGAACCCACCTAAAACCACCTAGTCCCACAGATATACAAAGCTATTATTACACCAACGTGGAGAATTGCGTGCATGGGTAGGTTTGTGTTTGTGTTGGACCATTTAGAGTAGAGAGAGAAACGGGTAGACTCGGCAAAGCCCCCACACTGGCTCCTTTTCTCTCAGGCACCAGTCACCTCAATCAGTCCCTTAGCAGATTTGGAGCACATGCACGAGCTGGTTATGCATGTGTGTATGTATATGTGATTGTGTATATAGAGCACCATCGAGAGATAAAGAGCACATGCAAGCAAGAAACCCCCTTTGCATTGTATTCTCTATCTATTCTCCCCACAATCACAGACCATACCCACATTATGGACTAGTAGAGAAGGAAGAAGAGACGCAGAGATAGAGAGAGAGAGAGAAGGAGGCTCGCCGGAGAAGGAGAAGGAGAAAAGAAGGAAACTGAGACCCTGAGGTAAAAACCCATGCCCCTAATTGTTTCTATACAATCACACCGCCCTCACACTCACACCCTAACCCCCCTCTTTGGACCAGACAGAGCCTAAGGCTCAAAATAAGCCCCAGGTAGCCATTAAAGCTCCTTACCGGGGCTCAAATTTCCAAAACCCAACTATGGTCCCTAAAATTTATACCAAACAGACCCCTGTCCCAAATAGGCCCCATAGAAGCAACTTTCGATTTGGGGTACGTTTAGTAACCCATGCAAGCCATTATTCCTTAAAAACCCGAAAAGAATAATCCTATGGAAGGTCTAGTAAACGAGATAACCCAGGCCTAAGCTCATACTATGTTATAGAGGGTCCCAAACCGGTCATTTTGGCATTAATTTGAGCCATTTCTATGGAGAAATGGCCAAGATATGGCCATTTGAAGTTTTTCGGCGAAGCCCCCCGAGATTTTCCGGCACCCCTATTTCACCGGAGAAGACATGACCCGGATAGAAAACGGGTTATATCATTTACCCGTTTTAAATTAAGTTGGATCGGGTCATGGGTTTGTGTATGGGTTAGTTTGTTTGTATAAGCGGTAGTGGGTTCGGGTTATATTAACTAAATGAGTACCGGTTCGGATCTTTTAAGTTGAATTAGACTATGTGTATTAATGGGTAACCTGTTGGGTTCGGGTTGGATATGGGTTTGACCCGCGGATCTTTGTATTTGATTATAATTAGTTATTTTATATTATTAATTAACCTTCTAATCTTGATTAAGTTTTAATAATCTGTTTTAGTAATAATTAGTGTTTATTTTAATATGTTAACTGAGATTAGTATATAAATATATTATTATGATATACTGTGTATTAATAAATAATTATAAATAGTTATCAATAGAAAATAAATGGTTTAAATAGTTAAATTATTTTAAAAATAGTTTTAAATACCCAAAATTATATTTTAAATAATCTAAAATATTATTTTTAGTATAACCTTATATTATGAAATAATAATGTAATTCTTATATAATATACTTATTATTTATTTAAGTTTCTTATAAATAATAAGTAATTGTTTTAAATTAAAATAATTAGGTAATAAATACCTAATGACCATTTTTAAAATATAAGAAAATTATATAAATTTTCCCTAAGGCCTATGCCATCGTTTTATAAATTCTTATTTATAAAACCCGAACTTTTGTATTACTAATAATTATTTATTAATTATAAAGGACCCATTTGGTTATGTTTTAATTATTTTAAATACCAAACTAGCTCCGAAAATTATGAGAAAAATATCACTAGCCTATTTTAAGGCCTAGTATTTAATAAAAATATTTATAAGGGTCAAATGTCTCCCTAAATTATATTTTATAATTAGAGTGTTCCTAAGTCTATTAATTAGATGATTAGAGCTTCGATAATTCATAGAAAATGAACCGTAGCTAAAAGAAATACGCGATCAGTTCCTAGAGTCTTAGAATAATGTCTAGAACATTCACTTAAAATTTGGTGACCTTTCAACACAGTCAAAAATGCAGCTTATTTCTAGGGCCCAAACTAGTATAGAAAACCCAGTCTTTTATGCGACGGACTCCGATTTGAGTCTAGTCAATGGCGTTCGACTCAGAATGATGTCTAGATCATCATGTTGAGGTTTAGGAACACATCCGGCATAATTACCATTATGCCCTTGATTTTAGTACGCTTATTAATCAATGTTCTATGTATTTATATACTTTGTAGGAACCGCTACGCTTACTTACGCACCCGCATCGAGGTGAGTTGTCCTAACTCACTTGGTATATTATAGAATTATTCTTGTGAATTATATGTATACCCAGTACATCCTGCGTGGACAAAGCTGATAAGTACGATTTATGTAAATGATGAGATTGTTTCTTATATAAAGAACGCATGTTAGTTAGCTATACTTCATGCTTAGTTAATATTCGTTGATATTCTTACTTATCATAAATTCACGTTTATACAGTCACATAAACATTTATATGAACATAGTCGAGTCATGATGTCAATGTTGACGTCTACATGGTTAGTCACGGGGACTAACCCAGCCATATTGTTATGCACATTGAATGGACCGCAGTGGTCCGAGTGGTACAATCAAGTAAATGGGAACAACGATGAAACTGCTATAGGGCCCTGCTAAGCGATGATAGCCAGAGTTTCCATTGAAATCATTGAAGTTATGTATAAGTTGATGGTTGATACGCTATAGGGCCATGCTAGGCGACGATAGCAAAGTATCCATCAGAATACAATAGTTACTTTTTGAATGCTATAGGGCCATGCTAGGCGACGATAGCACTGTAACTATTCTATTCTCCCGGTAAGGTCACGAGGACCTAAGCGTCCAATGATTATACTCTTTTAAAACCAAAACTGCTATAGGGCCCTGATAGGCGACGATAGCAACGTAATCATTCTACTCTAAGCTAACGGCATTACACAGGTAATGTAACAAGTCACATGAGTTAGTTGTAGTATTCATGGTTGAGTAAAAGTCGAATATATCGATACTGCATTGTGTCGTCATACTACCATGTCACATGCTCATTAATGTTGTTTCAAGATATTTTTGTACGTGCATATCCTTAATTGTATTAAGAGTGATCGATTAAGACGATTTCACTTAACTTCAAAAGCTAACGGCTCCTTCCCTTCCTTGGACAACTTACGTCTAGGTTACAAAGAGGAGGACTACCAAGGTAACCCTGAAGGTGAATATCACTATCCTCAAGATGGGAACTATCAGGAAGGTGATCCTAAGGCAGACTACCAGGAAGAGTATGCTAACGAAGGTTATAGGTTTGCCAGCTAGAAGAAGGACTCTGGCCTACTTTCATATTAAGACTTCTTTTATGTTTTAAATAGCTATCTTTTGTTATGTAATAATTTAAGTGGCGTTGATCGCCCAAACTTATCTTTTATGGTTTTCATTTGGAACTTCTATAATAGCCTAAGTAGCAAACACTTTAAGTTCCCCTATGAATACCATTAGACGCTTTTGCAATTCCTTGCTCTGATATATAATTATGTTAATATGTTGCACGGACAGGTCAATTTTATGTAACTCGTCATTCCCTACAGGTCCAGAAAGGAAATTTTAAATTTTTCCTATTTTTGGCTACTTTGGGGCATGACATATACACACAAACACACATATATACGTATATATATACACACACACTTACTGTCAAGAAGACCGAGGAAAAGAAGAGGAAAAAAGAAAGAAGGAGAGACAAAGGTAGAGAGCAGACATAGAAGAGAATGAGAAGAGGAGGAGAGAGAAAGCTTGGAAGTTTTAAGCTATACACCGACCAAGCACACCCTTAGGTGAGACTTTACTCACTTGGTCTCACTTATATGTGTTTTTACAAGTTTATGGGGGTGATTAAATGTGTTAAACATTTCCTCAAGATGGTTATCTATATGTATATTCTATTTTATGAATCTACTAGAGAAGATGGAGTCCCAATTGATTGGACTTTTCCCAATCGATTGACATCAGTTGAGCTGCAATCGATTGGATAAGATTTCCAATTGATTGGCATTATTGTAACTCAATGGATTGCCAAAGTTAGCAATCAATTGCCATTGTTTTGAATCCAATCGATTGACAAGTTTTTCCAATCGATTTGTCAATCGATTGGTATATATTTTACCCTAATCGATTGACCTTTATTCCAATCGATTGACATTGGCAGAACATGGATTTCTCTGCCTATTTATTATATTAAGGGTCGGTCATTCGATTCACGATTCAGATTCTCATTATGCGATTATGGGTTAATCAGGGATAATGTGACAACAAAGATAAGTACGATTAATAATAATAGATTAACGTGATGACGTTAGATGTTATGCGGTTCATGTACAAGTTTGATATCCGTTCATTTTAATCAGAGTAGTCAGGCCACATGGGAATTATCATGTATCGATAGTAGTACTAAGTTTAAGTAGGTTTGATAAGTTCTGGGAATAATACGTGGGTGGACGCCTAGTCATATTATGCGTTCACATGCAATGGATGGTTTATATCCTTAACAAGTAGTGAGCGGGACCATGCAGTCCTAAGGTAGCCAGATGATCCATGTTATATCCTTAATGAGAGGTGGATGGGGCATCACTGGTATACAGCGATGAGTCGTGGCAATAGATTTGATATGTTGTTGTTCAAAATGTTGTATCCCTGACATGCGGTGGATGGTTTATATCCTTAATGAGTGGGGGATGGACTGACGTGGTGTCCATGATATGTGGTGAATGGTTTATATCCTTAACGAGTAATGGACAGAATGATGGATGTCGATATATGTTAAATGATTGAGTCTATTCTTTGTAGTCAGAGTATGCTGATTATCGGTCTCTGGATAATAAGACGATAAGGGTTGAGTTACGACATTGGAATACAAAGAAGTTATTATTTAGTAGAACTATATCTTATGACTTTCATAACTTGTTATTCTGTTATATAATTGGTACCTTGTGAGTTTCTATTCACTTAGTTCTTAGTAAGCTGACAACCGTTATTTCCTGGACATTCCCTGTCCAGATTACCATATCCCTTTTTATTTCAGATAATGGAGGTTATGAGGACATCTACTACCCGGAGGGGGAATTTTCAGGGGATGGCCCCACTAATGCCGGTTACACTAGAGAAGGCTGTTATGCTGACGTGTACTCTTATGCCAGCTTAAGATCTATAGCTAGTTTTATCTAGTTTATATTTCTGTTATTTATGTTGAACCGTGTTTAGTTTAACGGGTACTTGTTCATATGTTGTCTCCAGACGTGTTGTGATCCTGAGGACCATTCTGATGTTTGTAATCGATACACTGTTATTATATTTCAGTTATTTATGCTACTGTTCTTGTAGACTAGTACTTTGTGGTGTGAATAATTAGTTCCTTTGACTTGTCATTCCCTATGGACCCAAAAAGAAAATTTATTTTTCTCTACTTTTGCTACTCCAGTGTGTGATAGGATTTTTGGTATCAGAGCCCTAGGTTTGTGATACTTTTGTTCACTAATGGTTCCACACCGTCTAGTCCTAGTATTTTTAGATTTTCCTGAGATGAGATATAAGTTTAAGATAAGGTCGTCTTCCTGACGATAGATAGTTTCCTTTGCAGGTTAGCATGGATCCAGATTTCCACCTGTTTGTGGATGACTCTTTTGGCGGACATGTTATTCATGGCGACACTGTGGAGCCAACTATAGCAGAGATTTACCAGAGCCATATTCACTAGACAGCTAGTCGTTACTTAGAGGAGAGGATATGGCTTCTCTCAATGTTGTAGGCATGACACACTCGACAGATATACGTATGGATGTGTACCACTACACTATGACCCGAGCAGCCATATACCAAGAGATGGCTAGATTGATTTAGAGTAAACCTGAGGTAGACGAGATCGAGTTACGAGCTATCATAGCAGCGCCTATTCTACCAGAGCCTATAGCTACACCAGCACCTGTAACCTTACCATCACCGGTACCCGACGTACCAGTTCCAGAGCTTGAGCCAATTCAATGAGAGGAGGACCCAGAGCCAGAGAATGAGCATCTTGACGAGTATATTAACGGAGATGGAGAGGACGAGCCGATGGACGATGAGGACCCAGCAGAGGAGGAGCCTGCAAACGATGACGATGACGATGAGCTGGAGGATTACCTAGAGGAGCCAGAGTTTGACCCACTACAGGAGCCAGAGGACCCCAACACCATTGAGGCAGATATAGTGGTTGGAGAGGATGACGCGTTTGTAGAGGGAGACATGATTATGGATGTGGTAGAGGAGGATATTCCTGACGAGGAGGTAGTTGTGCCAGAGATACCTGTATTGCATTAGTTACCCATCGGACCTATTGTACATATGGAAGCCATGGCTGATATGGCAGTAGGATGGATAGTTGAGATGCTAGGACATCGACTTGGATTTATTATGGGAGAGGTTGCATTAGTAGGGGCAATGGACATAGTTGGCGGATTTGCTACTGTAGCCGTCGACATCGCTAATCAGGTGATGATGGCAGAAGACGTAGTTGAGGACGGGGATATCGGAGTGGTAGCTGGAGATCTTGCTACACTAGCTGAGGATGCACCCCTTGAGGAGATGGATATCATTTCAGATGATGAGGGACCACCAGCAGGATCAGACGCTAATAATTTTTGAGTCAGGATCTGCAGTGTTTAGCTTTTTCTAGTTTTATATCATAACATGTTGTCCACATGATTTTTGGGAGCTTTGAGAGATAGCTATTTGATCATAGCTTTATTGTATAGCTAGATAACACTAGTATAGTTGTCCTTAGCATTGCATTTGCTTATGTCCCACGTGGTACATAGTACGGTTACTGTGTACTCCATGGTACATCTTTTGATATATATATATGAGCAGTACTTTCTCTATTAAATTGTATGTTGAGTGTTATATGCTGATTTGTAGAAATGTTAATTCTGGTTGCTTCTAGTTCGATCTTGATTTCATTTCTGCGAGAAGACTTTCAGATAATCAGTGGGTCTCTTATAGGCGACACTTGTTTTCATTGTGGTTAGACCGAGGAATCAAGCGCAATTAGGAGCCCTTATTTTGGAAGGTATGGATACAATAGGAGTTTTTGAAGCCTTCATGCAAAGAATAGAACATGTGGGAGATACATATAACCACTCTACTCACCAGAGACCTGTTACATCACTGCCACCGAGACAGACTGGTGATAAGTCACTCGAATGTTTTTGTGGGTTACTATCACGCCCCAGAGCAGCAGAAATAGAGAAAAATAAATTTCCTTTTTGGGTCCATAGGGAATGAAAAGTAAAAGTCACTAATTATCCACACCAGATAGTACTAGTCCAAAAGATAAATAGGAATGGTAAACAACTAAAACATAAAAGTAGTATCACTACTAGAAACATTAAAGTGTGGTCCACAGGATCACCACAAGTCTGGAGAAGACAACATATGCCTAAGTACCCGTTAAACTAATAAAGTTCCACAGAAACAACATAAATATAAACTAGATATCACTATCTTCATATATTCAGCTGGCATAAGGGTAGTGTGGACACGCGGTGTTCCATCACTTGCTTGTTTTGATTTGAGATTCATTTTGAAAAGGGAAAAGAAAATGATCGGTCTATTGAAAATAGATACAGAGTCGCCACTTGGTCTTTAAGGAACCAAGAAACCTAATTTGACTCACCTAAATGGATAAAGGGCACTGGCCCTTCATTACCAAAGAACTTGGCTCGGGATTTTTGTACGAGAGAGGAAGGAGCCTTTGTCACGACTAAAACACCCTCAACTCGCCCCGTCTTTTGACAGACCTCAATTAGCATCCAAATAATCATCTTATACTATGTATGGTTCGACAATTAATACTATGATAGTATATTACATCACATAAGAAAATTTGAAATGGAAGATCTAAATATAAGATATCGTTCAAAAGATCTAAGCCAAATATCACACAATGTAAAGTGAAAGATCACACAAATAAACCTATGAAAAATTATCTAATCATATATCAAGTAATCATGTTTTCCTAGTCTAAGGGGACATGAACTGTTCTTGAAATAAATAAATCAAAGAAAACAAGGATGCTTAGCAAGCTAGAATGATGCATGTTAATCTTTAAGAAGAGAAGATCTCTCAATCCTCGGGACGGATGAGAAAGGATGATTAGATCGAGGGGAAGCATGAACGCGTGATCATGATCATTCTTTATAATCTTCTTAGATTAGGAGTTACAAAAACTCCAAATCTTTGCATGGATGCAATGTATGTATCTAGAATGTGCCAAGGTTGTAGTGTGTTTTATGTTCATGGATTCCTAGAATGACTTAGAAGTCTAGAATGTGTATGAATGAATGAATGAAATCATCATGGGATATCTACAAATATAGTATGAACTAATTCCTAACACATGAGCTAATTTGGAGTGCATGTAAGCATCAAATCAAAGGATGGAAGTAAAAGTATGCTTGCTGTGAATAGTGGATTGAACAGTAACATGATCTTTTGGAAATTGAAAGGAGAGGTTAGGAATGTTTTCAATGCATGTTTTTTTATGGAGAGCTGCCTTATTGTGTCTAGAACACAACCCAAAAAGCCAATCTTTAATAACTATCATAGGTTGGGAGAAATCATATAAACAATAGAGGTTATTCAGAAACAGAGTCCGTACTGTCGACTAAAATGTTAGAAAATCTTAAAACATGAAAACAAAAGATCTAGAGCCCCATATTATATAGAAAGTTTTCTAAGGCATTGAATTTCAAGGGAAAAATAAGTTGGAACCACTCTTTTTGGAAACGTTTTCTGTAAAATAAGTTGAAAGTCAACCTAGCTGTTGTGACAGCAGAGGCAGAATGTTTGGACAAAAATAGACCACTTTCAAGTGCTTCCATGTCAAGCCAAAAATCATGGATGTTCTATAATGAGTTAGAAAGAATATCAAAGTGGTCTTGCATTCATATGTTGAGTATTGAACTCAAAGTAATTCTTTGAAGTTAAATAACTCACTGCTTTGAAGGTTTTGAGAAAACAAGGTTTATTTCTTAAAAATCAAAATTAGGGGTTTAAGAGGGGGTTTTGATATAGAGGTTTTGAAAACATATTTTCAATACTTAATGAAGATTATAACCACTTAAAATGTTAATATAACACTCATCATCAAGAACCTCCAAGATTATTGGAAAAGTATTATTTCCATTTTAAAAGACAACTTCATGAATACATAGGAATGTATTGAAGTTGGAATCATCATCTATCAAACATGTTTTTGAGGTCAAGAGCTACTATCCATAAGGATTCACTCACCTCAAACTTCATGTCATCATCTAGATGATGATAGACTAGTAAGTAAATAAAGAAAACAAAAAGAGAAATGAGGTAAGAGGAGATGAACAAATATAAACAAGCAAGTATATAAACAATCAATAGATGATATTCAATGATGTATTGGACTTGTAGCTTGGTGTTTCACTCATATGTGGTGACATTGGACATGAAAATAACTTCCTCTCTCTTAAATGTTCACTAAAATGGTGGTTGGGTGTATTGAATATGAAGTAAAATGGAAGTAATGAAGTAAAAACAAAGTTTAGAACTCACTTTCTTGTTTGAAAATCAAAGAAGAAAGCTTCTTTTCTCTCTATTCTAACCTTATCTCTACAACTTTCTCTCTAAAACTTTTCAAAGCTTACATTTGACACCCCCAAAATGAGAAGTCAAGGGGGGTTTATATAGGCCAATTTAGGGTAGTTTTGGGGTTTTAGAAGTACTCCCATTGGTCCCAAACATCTGTGAACATAGAACTACGTCGTTTTGATTTTCAATTAATCAAAATGAACCCCCAAAAAAATTACAAAAAACACCACTCTGGAGGAGAGTGCCGCGGCAGCATTGGGCCTGTGTCGTGGTAGTAGTGGACCAGTGCCACGGAGGTACTGCTCCTCATTCGTCCAGATAATCCTTTTTAGGCCCCCAGAGGTTTCGGTATTCGCGAAAAGGCACTATTTCGTCCGAAATTCACAGAAAATGCATACGAACTCTAAATTGAGATTTTGATATACCGTTGGAAAGGTAATGGAGTCTAATTTATGTAAAAATATAGTTCAAAGATAGGTCGCTTTGAAAAATTTTGTGGTATTCGCGATAGAAGCAGATTTGATCGCCTTTTTCACCTTCTGAAATTCATAATAAATTCATTTTAAATCCAAAAATTATGTGCGACATACCATTGGAAAGCTATCGACCTCTAGTATCTATGAAAAATATTTGAAAAATAATACGGTGCTCCAGCTTCAAAGTCAACTTTTGGTCAAACTGGTCAAACTTGGGATTCCCGGGAAGTTCTGGAAACCTCTGGGAGCTCCCAGGAGCTGACGTTTTTGTTCGATTTCCTTTTAAAACTCATTTTGATCCTTTCCACATGATCTAGAATGATCTTAGAACTTTTCAGCAAATTTGGACGATTTCGGTCAAACATGGTCAAAGCTTGGTCAAACCGGTTAACGGGAACTTTTTGGGAACTTTCGGGACCTCTGGGGGTCTCTGGGGGCCGACAATTTAATCCGTTCTTGATTTAGAACTTATTTTATTGTTTTTCTTATGACGTAGCGCATTTCCAGAACATTTGGTCTAAATTCGGGAGCGTTTGGGCTTTCAGGGGTATTTTGGTCATTCTGAGCATTCTGAGAGATAGAACTGACTTCCATGAGTCCTTTTGAGTCTTTTACGATCATTGTGAATCACCAAGCTATGGGTCTCCTAAATCTGATAGCCGACAAAATGGGGTGTCTACAGTTTGCCCCTCTTTGGCATGAACTTGCGAGGTAATGCATGTCGCAAGCGAGTGCCAAAGCTTTGAAGAGACAAGTCTTTTTGAAGGCTATAGATTTAAGATAAAAAGTATTTTTGGAGCCTATAGATTTAGGATAAAAAGCATTGCAAAAGATGTAATGATAGAAAACATGATGCTGGGGCCAGGGCTGGTCGTGCTCTTCGTGAACTGCCTACGTATCCCAAAGGGAATCAGACCAGGACGTAGTTCGGGGCATAAAGGGACAAACCGCACATGCACAATAAGACAGGAAAATGCTATGATATAAAATGATATGCAATGCACGGAAGTTATATGAATTGTGTCCTGAGTCCTATCATGTTTAGTGTTCTGATCTTAGCATGAGCTGGTGCTGTGGGGTGTGTGCCACTCCGAGTAGACTTATGCCGTGCTAGTGTTGAATCTAATGCAGTGGTTGATCCTGATAAGGGTGCCAAGGTGTTGAAGACTCCGTGTCTCGGGCAAACTTCTTAAATTACGGGAAGTGTTCTTCGCAAATAAATGTAATCGAACGTGGGGTCCCAGAGGACGACAACCAAAGGTGACCGAGGGATCTTGTGACACTGATAAGTGCGAAAGCTATGATAATGGAAAAATGAGAAAGCTCATGATAATCAGGAGACACGAAGTCATGAACGACGGTGCTCGTCTTCAAAATCTGGATACTGGCGATGTTCTGGCTGTTCCTGATGACCGATCTTTGGGAGTCGGTTCAGCTTTTGCCACTTTCTGTTGGGGATAGTAGGAACTAGTACCCTTCCATATTTGTCCTCGGGGGATGTCGTAGGATTCTCAGAGAATCTCTCTTTTCTTGATCGGGAACCAGGACCCATTTCTGGATCTCTCATGGTTCATCAAATCTTTTGTGCTCAATCCAAGAGTGCCGGTCGAGGCCTCTGGGAGCTGGTGTCTTTCTATTTCTGCCCTCAGGGGATGATGTAGGACTCTCAGGGAATCTCTCTTACTACTTCTTGATCGGGAACCAGGACCCATCTCTGAATCTCTCACGGTTGATCAAATCTTTGCATTGGTCGGTCCAAAAAGCCGATTCGGGCCTTCGGGAGCTGATATCTTTCTATTTTTGTCCTCAGGGGATGATGTAGGACTCTCATGGAATCTTTCTTACTGTTTCTTGATCGGGAACCAGGTCCCATCTCTGAATCTCACACGGTTGATCAGATCTTTCGTGCTCAATCCAAGAGGGTTGGTCGGGGCCTCCGGGAGCTGATATCTTTCTGCTTCTATCCTCAGGGATTACCTGAATTAGCTAGGGTTAAAATGGATCTATTGGGGATAAAACCTCATAAATCTTGGCGAAATTGGGCCATCGGGGCTAAACGGGATCATGAACGGGCTAAAACGGGCTGAAACGGGCCAAAACGGGCTAAAACGGAGCAAAGTAGGGCCCGCGGGGAGCAGTGCCACAGTGGCACTGGCCCATTGCCGCGGTGGCAGTTGGCCAGTATCGCGACGACACTGGGTTGGCGCACTCCATGTGTGTATATCTCGGATTTTTGAGCATTTCAAGCTCATTTTTGGCCATCTTGGGGTGTTTTTGGAGCCAAAATTCGTCAAAACGTAGCTTGTGCATTCTCAGGTGAGTAATCTTTCCCCATGATTGGAATTTTGATTGTTGTTTTGGTTTCTTCCATTTTTCAAGAAGAAAGTTTGCATTTAGTCTTCCATTTTCTTACAGATCCATGGATCGAGCTCGAGGAGACCGTCTAAGAAGGCCAAGGAACGAATGAAAGCCGAGAGCCGAACCCCGGACTTGATTTTACGGGACCCCCAATGTCATCTTTTGGCTCCGGCTCTAGCGAGCATGGTATGCAAAACTTTCGACAGTTTAGGACTATCTTGTGCATTGTGCTAATTATATGGACTGTAGTGTGTACCTAGAGTTTGTTGGAAGCTTGTTTTGTGCTCGTACGTTGATTTTGTGAAGTTGGACTTTGGGTCGTGAATAGTGATTTTGTGCCCATTTTTTTGCCATTTTTGATATGTGTAGGTGCCGAAAGTGACATTAAAGGGCCATGATAGCCTTACTCACACTTTTCTATGGTACACCCAACTCTCGCCTGCCGTCAAGAGAATGGTAGACGATGCCGGGTTTGGCGGCTTTGTCCGCCTAGTTTCAAAGAGTAGCAACGATTTGGCGTATTTTTACGCCGTTGTTGAGAGATGGTGGGACACCACCAATACTTTCCACCTTCTATTTGGTGAGATGACAATGACGCCCATTGATTTTTCCATGATCACCAGTTTGAGGATTGGCGGGAAGCGCCTGATTCTGAACTACTTCTATGAGATTGATCCCGAGGCTGTCGAGATGTTGATTGGGGTTGTTCCTCCTAATCTGGACAGGCACTAGTTTTCTTGTGGCTGGCTTTACCAGACTTATGGCAGAGGGAATCACAATCTAAATAATTCTCAACGTTTTGAGGGTATTTCTTCTGTATGTCCTTGGTTGCTCGATCTTCGCGACACGGAATGACCGGGTGAGCTTGAGGCTTCTTTCTTGTCTGGCAACCATTGGTGAGATCCCCTCTTATGACTGGGGTAGTGCTGCCTTGGCCCACCTTTACAAGCATATGGGTGAAGTTTCCCAGGATGATGTTAAATCGACGGGGGGATTCTGGCGAGCTTGGGAGGTATGTACTGCAAATTCTTTTATCTTCCAGCTTTTTGATTCTCATATTTCTTACTTTTTTATCTTCCCTTTGTCTGTGCAGCTTTGGAGCTTTGAGTACTTGAAGATGTGGGCTCCTTCCCCCGCTGATGAATCAGGTAAAGATGAGGACGACATGGCTTATGTGCCTTTGTTCCCCCAGGGCTTGAGATGGCGGAGGGATGTTGTAAGGGTATAGAGCAGGGCTCATCGGATTGTTCTCCTCAGAAACTTCTTATCTGGGCTGACAACTACTAGCGTCGATTGGACGCCTTGGGAGCATGTTGCCTATGCTGCCCCAGAGGAGATACAGGCGGTCAAACCCCTTTCCTCTTGCCGACTTCTAATGGAAAGTACCGAGAGCAGGCAATGGTTCCTCGGCGAGCGAGTGTCTCGGCAGGTGGTTGGTGGTTCGAGGTATCGTGTCCCTCATGATCCTTTTGCGATGGATGTTGATGACCTTTCTGGTGATGCTTTGTTGGTGGCCTTAGCTAGTACCGATGTTTGGGATCACTTTTTCTTTGAGACCGGCTACAAGGCTTACCGTGGCCGCTTCCTGATGCCCAACTTCCCACTCCTGGAGGTGAGTTTTCTTTTACATTTTTGTCTCTATCCATTTCCTATATTTTTGTCTCGTCTTTTCCCTAACTTGTTTTGTGCCTACAGCTTCGCGAGGTGTACAGGAGACAGGTTCCCCCAGTTTTCGATCCTATCCCTCCTTGGGATTGGACCGTTAATGTTTTGGGCGCAGATGGCTCTCCCCAGGTTATGGAAGTGCCACGGGTCACATGTGGGTATCCTACCCAACCAGCAGGCGTCCTCAATGTCCCTTGGAGTTATGCTTAGGAGGGCCACGCCTTGGTGGCTAGCTTATGGTCTTTGGTTCTCATGGGAGACCATCGGGTATGTCTCTAATTTTGCGCTCCTTAGGGCTATGAGGTCCTTATCCTGATTTTGCCCTTGACAGATGGACGGTATGCGGCAGTTCGCCACCAGTCAGATGGCGTCCTTGGTAAGTTTTCAACTCGACTTCATTTTTTTGTACTTTTTGTTGTTTCTCTACTGATTTCTTACATTTTATTTGTGTGTGCAGTATCGTGGGGGTGGTGCAGGCTCATCGAGGACCGAGCTGAGGTGCCGAGGTGGTAGGAGGACACCATTGCCGACGTACACTCCGGGTGGCCCGACAGAGGATGAAGAAGAAGAAGACTGAGGCCTCCTAAGCGGGGATTTTCGTTTTATTTCCATTTCATGTGTTTCAATTGGGTTGTACTAGTGAATAATGTGACTGTTTGGACAATGTTTAAGACAATGTGTAGGATAATGTGTGTAGGATGATGTGTCACCCTTGACATAGTATTATGATGTTTTGCCTTTTGAGCCGGATAGTTTCCAATTTGAAGGTGCAGTTGTGTGCTCGCTTTGGTTAGCGGTTGTGTGATGATATATGTGCATTGTGATTCTGCAATTGTTGATGTTACTGCGATGAGCAGCTTTGTAATAGTGAGTGTGTTTGCCTTGCCGGTGGGATAGTCCCTAAAACGGGGAGGTGCTGCCGAAATTTTGAATCTTGCTAGAGCCGCGACAGGAAATATGGCATTGTATGATCCCGCTCAACTCACAGCTTGGATAAACATCACGGATGGTGTGGAACGGATCAACCTCCTCAGCTATGGTCTGACCGGGCTATTCTCTCTTCGCTAGATGGCTCTGAAGGCGTGCCGCTATTGTCCACTGGGACCCGGTGAACCACGTCTTCAATTTCAACGGCCTGGAGATATGCCCCCTGTTTGAGGAGTTCTATGGTATCCTTGGTTTTGATTCTGACTCTGACCGGATTCTCCCTTCTGCTGATACCCCCAAGTCCCACGCGAGGCTTGGCTAAATACCTGAACTGTTCCACTACTATTTCTCGCCAGCTAATTCATGGTGAGGTTCTTGACATTGCTTCCATCGTTGCCCGGTATGCTAGTCCTGGGAATCCTAGCGTATATGATGCTACCCGCGGGACTACTCTGATATTGTGCATGACTTTGCACTTTCTGTTCTTGAGATCTTCCATCGACTTGGTGCACATGTGCCTCGGGCTGAAATTTAGCAGGAGTCCCATGGCTATGGTTCTGGCTGAAACCCTGAATGGTTTGGATCGCGCTTTCAGTCAAGGAACGCTTCTTCTTTCTGGGGCACCTTTAGTGTTACAGGCTTGGCTCTCCGAGCGCCTTTAGTTATGGACAGGTAATATGTCGCCAGTTTATTTCTGCAGGGCTGTGCTTCATCCTCATTACACTGCTGCCGATTGGGTTGGCATGATGGGTGCTTTATCTGAGGCCAATATTTGCTAGATCGTGAGGCGTTGGGGCCTTCATACTGTGACCACTAATCTCGGGGATTACCAAAGAGTGTGGCTAATGGGTCTGAGAGAGACCTCTTTCTATCATCCTCGCCGATTAGCCAGACAGTATGGGCGAGTTCAAGAGGTCCCCCAGGGGTTTACTGAGAGGGTCTTTGCTTCCAAAGTCATAACCACTACTATTGCTGCTTTCATCAGGGGCTGGGCCGGTCGAGCAAGAGCCTATTTCTAGAGACCTTTGAAGAAATAAAAGACAGAAAATAAAACTAGACTCGACTGATTCTTCTTTTTTCCTCCAAGTGTCTTTGATATTTGGGATTGCTTTTCTGAAAGAACTTTTCGTGTTTTCATTTATCCCTGCTTATGTAATATTCGAAGTTTGTTTATCGGTGAACCTTGGTTACTTGGAGAACTTTATTTTATGCATTTGGCTTTCTGAAAACATTTGTAGTATGATTTATATCAGATGTTTGCTTTTGGTACTTGTTTGGGCATGTTAGGACGATTAGAGGCAAACGAGGCGGGTGGCTGAAGTTTGCCCCTAGTTTGGGATATGTATGGTTGTGAGGCAAACGAGGTAGATGACCGACGTTAGTCCCTAGTTTAGAAGAGGTTCTGGCAAGCGAGGCAGGTGGCTGAAGTTGCCCCTAGTGTGAAGGGTGATTTCTGGGTTATGGTAAGGACCGCGACTTTTATTTTCTCAAATGCTCATAACTTTTGCCTAGGCACCAGTGAGGCAACCTAACGAGCTCTTTTCTCTCTTTTGTTATTGCTCACTTTGGATTTAACTCTAACTTTTGCCTAGGCGTCCTTTCGAATTTTCGATTTAGCGAGCCATCCTTCTTTTCTTTTTGAAAGTCTGCCTACGTACCCCCGAACGGGGATCAGGTCCAATGTAATTCGAGCCAAGGTCTTGAAAGAAAAGGGGTTGATTATGATGGTGTCGACTGAATCGATGTGGTTGCCTACGTATCCCCTAGTGGGAATCAGGTCGAGCGTAGTTCAGGGCCAAAGTCCTGAAAGAAAAAAGGGTTGATTATGATGGTGTCGACCGAACCGATGCGGTTGCCTACGTATCCCCTAGTGGGAATCAGCTCAAGCGTAGTTCAGGGCCAAAGTCTTGAAAGAAAAAAGGGTTGATTATCATGGATTTCGTACAACACTGATTGGACCTGTGTGGGATAGACGCAGAAGAGGTAAGGTACAGAGAATCCCCTTTTGTAGAGGATTCCGTCTATATGATGATATCGGGCTGCCCGATTCCTGACCCGGCGGGCTTGCTCTTTCTCGTTTGGTAACACGCTCGTTGCCAGGAATGCTAAATCGGGTCCATCCAGTTGGGTCCCAAGGCGTCTGGTTCCCCCTCCATGCATTCTGAGTTGATCAGACATGGCTCGGGCAGGTATTCTACCCTTATCCCTGGCAAGTCTGACTCAGAAGACGAAGCGAGGCGGGCTAACCGGTCGGCCCTGGTGTTTTCCTCTCTGGGTATCTGTACGATACAGAAACCCTGAAGCTTCTTCGAAACAGCTCGGACAAAGGCTAGATAGGCTACCATATTGTCTCCCCGGGCTTCGTACTCTTGGTTGACTTGATTGACCACGAGCTGAGAGTCGCTATAACTTTGGACCTGTTGTGCACCCATGGAAGTGGCCAACTTCAATCCAACCAATAGGGCTTCATACTCAGCTTCGTTGTTGGAGGCACGGAACCAAAACCTTAGGGCATACTCGAGCTGGATGTCATCGGGCATATTCAAGATGATTCCTGCCCCACTGCCTTGTTGGTTTGAGGAATCGTCCACATAAAGCACCTAGGTGGGGATGTCAGCCTGTAATCCGGGCGGTAGGACCGATGGGTCGAGCTCTTCAGCTGGGTCTTCCATGTGAACTCAACCAGAAAGTCTGCTACTGCTTGCCCTTTGATTGCCGTCCGGGGGCGGTAGGTTACTTCAAATTCCTCTAACTCCACGGCCCACTTGACGAGCCTCCCTGACGTATCAGGCCTGCTTAGGATCCTGTGGAGAGGTTGGTCAGTAAGGACCACAATGACATGGGCCTAAAAGTACGGACGAGGTCTCCAGGCAGAGGTGATGAGAGCGAATACAAGTTTTTCGATGCGGGAATATATACTCTCCGCACCTTGGAGCGCCCAGCTGGTATAGTACACTGGGAACTGTATCCCGTGCTCTTCCCTGATGAGTGTTGAGCTAACCGCCGAGTGTGATACTGCCAGGTATAGGAACAATTCTTTCCCTGGTACGGGTGTTGAGAGTAGAGGAGGAGATGCCAAGTACTTCTTGAGTGCCTGGAATGCCGCCTCACACTCCTCATACCACAAAAACGTCTTACGGAGGATCTTGAAAAATGGCAGGCACCGGTCGGTAGCTCTAGAGACAAATCTGTTCAGTGAGGCAACCCGTCCGGCCAGACTCTGCACTTCTTTTGTCGACCTAGGTGATCGCATACTGATGAGGGCTTAGATTTTCTCGGGGTTTGCTTCAATACCCTGCCAGCTGGCTAGGTGCCCCAATAACTTTCCAGATGAGACGCCGAATGTGCACTTGGCCGGGTTCAACCTCATCCTGAACTTCCTCAAAATGCTAAAGGCCCCAGCCAAATGTTCCAGATGGTCAGACTCGTCCCGGTTTTTGACCAGTAGATCATCGATGTACACCTCCATTGATTTCCCGATCAGGTCTTTGAACATGTGATTGACCAGGCGTTGATAAGTTACCCCAGTGTTTTTGAGGCCGAAAGGCATAACTTTGTAGCAATAGGTTCCCTGGTCCGTGATGAACGAGGTCTTTTCTTCGTCCCCGGGGTACATGCTGATCTGATTATACCCGGAGTAGGCGTTCATAAACGAGAGGAGCGAATGGCCGGCTATGGAATCCATAAGAAGGTCTATCCTGGGCAGCGGATAGCAATCCTTGGGGCAGGCTTTGTTCAGGTCAGTGAAGTCTACGCACATCCTCCACTTCCTGTTGCTTTTCTTGACAAGTACTACCGCTACACCAAATTGGCCGAATTGTCACACTTTTTTTCGGGCGTTTTGTCACGGTTATGACAGTGACAAATTTTGTCACAGTTTGACAGTGACAACATAGCGAGGGTGACAAAAATAAAATATTGTCACGGTTGACAGTGACAAATTTTGAGGTAGTTTGTCACTGTCACATACAGTGACAAATTTCACTTAGTTGGTATAAACCCATTTTGTTTTCCATTCTTTTTAACTTTACCCCCTCTTATCTCCCTCCTAAAATTTCTCAAAAAGTCGCGTATTATTCTCCCCCCCCCTTCCTCTTATCCCCTCTCTGCAAACCCTAATGAAGAGCCCCAATACTAGCACCGCCGCCTCCACCATCCACTCAACTCACCACCTAGCCCCTTCGTTGCACCACCAGTGATATCTCTGCGACCCCACCAGTCCACCATCAAGGCCCTCTCTCCGGCGGTGCACTCACAGTCTCTCTCTCAATAGTTTACCCCTCTCTGTTGGTGCGCATGCCATGAAGCCATGTTGACGTAGAAGCCTTGATTGGTCTTGATTTCAGGTTTGATTATGTTTTGATTAGAGCTTCTAAACACACACACATACACACACACTCCCACATCTGTGGGATTTGAGTCCTTTGACCGTTTCAAACATATATGTTTAACATACCCATTTTAGGGGTCTCTAATTTTGTGATTTGATTTTGGGATTTTAGGTCCTCAATTTAGTATTCTTCTCAATTTAATTTCTTCTCCAATTTTGGTTTTTTATTTTTATTCAATAAGACTTTGGTTCATTTGGTTTTTTGGGTTTTGAGGCAAAAAAAAAAGTGATTGAATTTCATCGTTTGATTGAGGTAGGATTGAGGTTTGTTTGATTGAACTTTGTTCAGCTTGCCCATTTTAATTTATTTTTGCTATTGTTTGTTCTCTAGAGGTAGTAGCAGAGAAGGCAAATGGAGGAGGTTCCATTTTTTAAATGACAAATGGAGGAGGTAGTAGTAGAGAAGAGGTCTTCTACCTTCGATTCACACATTAGGAACCAGTACTTCAATATTGTAAGTTGTATAACACATTATTTTTGTTTAGCAATTTTCTAACTTCTGCACTCAATTCCTTTGTCTTTGAATAATTTGTTTTCTGAGTTTTGGTTAATTTCTTTGTGATTAAAAGCTTGCTAATAGGATGAGTTGCCACATTTTACTTTATTTTCTTTAAATTTCATAAAAAGATGAACTAATTAGACTGTTAGGTAATTGATATAAAGCCAATGGCCTTCTTATTTGTGACTGATTTGGAAACAAGACATGTGAATCTGGTCATGATCTACATATACACTGATTATTCATAGGGTCAAGGAGATTTGTTTTCATGCTTTGGTGGGCCTGGATTATTTGAATAGATGGCTCTCTATGATACATACCGATTTGAAACCAAAGATTATTTGAATGCTTCTAACAAGGTTAATCTTTTTTGCACATTAATCTCCATTAGTTGTTCTTTTTGGTAATCTCGTTGGAAATCTATGTGCTCTATTGACCCATGTCAATATAAAAAGATGGGTTTTTGGATTTTTTGCTCTTATTCCATTTCAAGAATGATGATTCCAAGACAATCTGAGAAACTTTCTGGTATACTACAGATTTAAATGCAAACATTGCTTGAGCAACTTGGGATTTGTTTAGATTAAGTGATTTAGTTGTCAGTTCAAAATCAGGTTGCTTAGTTGGTTCTAGTAAGACTGATAGTATCCCAATTTATGAAGCAGTTGATTTCAAAAGGCCACTATAGCAAAGCAGAAAAGTATAGGCAAGGAATGCAATCTGAAGAAATAAATGTTTGTTGGGGTATTTGATTGGTTGTCTAATAATGTCTTCCTATTCCTTCTTTTGGTATTTAAATGTGGACACCAAGTGTTTGTTAAAACGACTATGAAAAAGTTTCCAACAATTTAGTACAATCATTACTTTTGTTTTTTTCTTTTTAAATTGCCTATGAGTAACTAATTTAGGAAAGTGGACAACAATTTTGGGACATCCCAAAAAAGGAAAGGGGACACATAAAATGGGGCGGAGGGAGTATATATGTATAGGTGTGTATGTATGTGGGGAAAAAAAGTTACTTTCTTTGTCTTTGTCGATTCTCTGTTAATTGGGTTCTTCGTTGATTAGTTGATAATGCTTCTGATTTTCTGTTGTTGATTTTTTGTGAGATGTTTTAACTGGGATACATACACAGCATAGAAGGCATTGAAGGGAAAATATATAGGTTGGAAAATGTAAGTGGGAATTGAGTGTACTTGACAATCCTTGGGTCGAGTAGTTACAAATGTATTGTTTGTCCCGATCATGTGCTATTGGGGTATCATATATAGTCATTGGTTCATTGGTTGGAGAATATTATAGCAAAGATAGAACTTTGTTGTACTAAGTGGACAAATTAAAAGAAAACATTTGCTATGAAGGCAGGCTTGCAATTTTTCCATTTGTATTCGACTTAGCAAGAAATGGGATCGCAAGCATATGTAAGACAATGAATGATTAGAATTTCACAGGTTTTCTTGCAAGAGCCAACTACTAGAACATGTGATAATTCAACTGTCAACCACTAGCCAGAATTCTAACTTAACCTTCAAACCATTTTGTACGTAATGTTTGATTTATGTAGAGGTGTATCTGGTTTCCGTGCCTTGCAATAGTTTTCTTGGAAACACCCATCACACTAAGAGACACGCTTTGCCCCAACTTTCTCTCCAGTGAAAGATTAGTCAAGGTTATCCAAAGGGAAGCTTTTGCTTAAAATTGTGACTGAGTGAGCACTATCAGTCTTTCACCATAGATTGTGTTCGTTCCTAGTCACTTCGTAGGTTTGTTCTTCCCCCATTGACCTTCTTCATGAACGCTTCAATCACAATTGTCAGATTCTATGTGTCACTTCCTTATGGGCTTTATTCCATGCCTCTAATGATTTTTGATCCAGCCTGCTATCTGACGTATTATCTGATTTTTAGGTGTTATATTTTTGCACTTATATCTATTTGTATTTAAAATGAATTTCCAGCACTGTTGAAGATGATATAATCATCGACCCAGTGCACCTCCCAGAGATCATTGATGATTTTGAACTTAGGCAAGATGAAGCCGTCGACATTAAAGATAAAGAGGTCAATAAGCAGAAGTTGAGACAACGCGCTAATCAGTGCAAGGTCAGTTTTGGGCCTTTTGGTATTATTGGTATAAAAACTTTGAAATGAGATGGCCGGTGGGATGTGATACCCTTGTTACTCTGTAATTAAAGCAAAGCTTGAGTACTAAATGACGTTATCATATATAATGCAGTGAACAGTGCATTATCATCACATGAGTGACAACCTAGAATTAACCATTTTTTGTTGGTTTTATCGGTGATAACACTGTCTCGTGATGTATCGGTTACAATCACTTTGTACAGCCTTAATAATGCATTCAGTCATTGATTCAGTACTACTATTACTTTCATTGTCCAAGTTTGCAGAGATGAAGAGGCACAACAGAAGAGAGAAGTTGGGAATTCTCTGTCTCTCTTCTTGGTTTTTGGTTCATTTTCCCGCGGCGTGGACCTATCATTCACTTCTATATTTATTTGGTGCAATTTGGAGTCTAACTTCCTGGTATTCCCAATCCAATCTATAGTTTCATAAAATGAATTGGAACCAACTTGGCGAGGGTGGAAGATAAGGGGTTACTCATTCAACCAATGAGTGGTCAGTAGAAATTGCGTGATTTAGTTCTTAATGTACGTGCTGTGAATATTATTTCACCCATGCAACCAATTTTTAGTGAGTATTGCTGATGGGAAAGGAATGACAGTGGTCATAGGCAATTTTATCCACTCAAATTGTTCAACTTATTAGCTGGTCAAACCTATCAGGTCAATCTTGTTTCATTTCATTGGTTTCGAGTTGCTCGCCCTTGTTCGTTTAAGTCACAAAAAATTCCTACAATTTATTACAAGGATTTTTAATGATCAGTACTCTTTACTTTTGTTTTTCTTTTAAACGGTATGATAATTTGCACGATGAATGACCAAGAATTGTTTCAGCGTTATGGTTCCCAAATTTGAATCCCAAAATTAGTTTCCAAATGATTTGAACGTTGTAGCACATTTCTACAAACTACTGGTGATTCCCGTTTTTTCAAGAATATAATAATGCAATGCTTGGTTGCCTGATAGTTTTGCCCACGTGTTGTGGTAGTGATCGATGGAACAAGTGACAAAACATATGGGAACCAAATTTGTTACTCAAATTTGGGAAGCATAGCAATACACATGCCACTGCAATAGTGTCTTCTAGCTCCTAATGTGAATCTTAAGTTATTGTGCCAGCGAGTTACGGTTTGATTTAGCGGTTGTTTAATTAGGACTGATTACTATTACTATTTTTTTTCAATATAGTTATACATACTCTATATTGATCAATTTGGACTGATTACAATATTTTTTGAATTTTCCAGCAGTTCTCAAGACCAAGATAGGTTAAAAGAATGGGAAATGAAGAGTCCAAAGAGAGGAGGCTGAACCTTTGTTGTGAGTATAAAAAACTTCAATTTCATAGTGGTTCTCATACATGTTTATAATTCATGTTTATAATTATCTACTTTAAGAAATATTGATTGGTTGTATACATCTAATCCTAAATTCTACCCATTTTCTTGGTTGTTAGTACCCAAGAAAATGAAATTCAATTTCAATGATTATTTGTTTGACCATTGATTTTTTTAATGTTTATTATTATTATTATTATTATTATTATTATTATTATTATTATTTATGTTAAACATGCTTTGAACTTGGAAACAACCAATTTTGGTGTAGACTCCACCCATCTACTGAAACGAGACCACAACACAGGGAGATCCACCCACCTATCATACTATCATACACAAATTGAGGGAACTATTACCACCCCCTTACAATTAAATCTAGAGTAATGATACGCTTCCCAATTTTCTATCCCAAAAGTGCTTCCCAAATGATGTGGCCGTGGGACCAAGTAAACAACTTCGAATTAAAATTCAGCTGGTCTCACTATATTGGACCTGGCCCACTGCCACATCATTTGGGAAATACTTTTGGATAAAATTTTGGGAAGCATAGCATCATTCTTAAAAATATATGTTTTTACTATTATTTTTTTTCATACTAATTGATGATTAAAACGGTTAGATCCTATTGATTTTAAGTGAAAAATAACTAGATTATTTTCGAGGAAAAGGAGGGCAGCCCACTGCCCAGCACAGCGCACATGCAGGACATGTGCATGCACATAGCACACATGCACAATAGCACATCACAGCACAAGCAGTACAACACAGATGCAACACAGCACATGTGTATAGCAGCACAGCACAACACATTTGCATTGCAGCACATCACAGCACGTGCACAGTACTCATGCACTGCACACACGCGCACAGGTAGCACACGTGCATGCCCATAGGCATCACACATGCATGCACTCCCTCTCTCTTTCTCTTTCTCTCCCACCCCTCTCTTGCTCTATATGTCTCTCTCTCTCATCTAACCATATGAATATACTATATAGACACTTTTCAATACTCTATTCATTTGTTTCATGCTTTATGAATACATATAGCAGCAACCAAATCAGCCCCACTCCAACCAAAATTTGAGCGGGATGGAATTAGAAATTTTGTTACATTTGTAATCAGTTTCATTCATGCCTGCTAATAGTTCACGTGTGGAATTGGTATATTCCTAATACCTCTAAGTCCATATGTTATCATTTCTACAGTTCCAGATTTCTTTCGAGTACCAGCATAAAATAACTCTTAGGAGCTCGGCTATGGACTTATTCAACTAGGATCCTTCAAAATGCCATTTGTTTTTGGACTGAACAAATTTGTGAGTTGAAATGTCATTATTTTTAATTAATACATTTCTATAACTTAACATCTGCTCAATACGCCATATTTACTTTTTCTGGTGTAATCTTTGCCTCTATTTCACTTACATTTTACTCACTATTTCCTCTAAGCTATTGAGTGTTTGCAATATTTGATTAAAGTTTTCATTCCTTAGACTTGCAATTAGAGCTTTTCCCAAGTTGAGGGGTGAAATGTAAGAAAGTTTTTATTGTTTTCCTTTTGTGAATCTTAGGTCACCTTGAATGCATATTTTAAGGAAATGCAAATCAACTTGGGTAGTGGTAAGTTTCAACTTCAGCAGATTCTGTTTATTAAATTGATTGAAACCTTGTAGGTTCCTTACACAGATCTAGGGTTTGGTTTGTGCTGTCTCTCTAAGTGTTGTGTTATCTGATTAAGAGATTCATGCAACACAACACACATATACAACATCACAGCACTACACACATGTACAGCAGCACAACACAGTACGCATGCAACATAGCAGCATAAAAGCACAGCACGTGCATAGTACATGTGCACGGCACACGTGCATGGCACACATGCACGGCAGCGCATAGTAAGACGCACCGACAGCACACAGCACGACGCACTGGCAGCACACGTGCATGCACACAAGTATAAGGTTCCTTTGATTACTTAGTCTCAACATATTGTAACTTTGAAAACTACTCTGGGACCTAATGGTAACATTTTCGGACCAAATTACTACATTTTGGCACCAAATTGGGATACATACAACCTAAACAACCACTCATATCCATTTTTCTTACTTTACTCATTTCTTCCTTCCGACGATGTTGTCACTGACCGAACACTTTCACATTTCCTCTCATGTTTTATATTGTGCCTGTGTGTGTGTATTAGGGGCGGCAATTTTTGACACGACAACCCGTTTTACTGAGATAACCCGAACACGACACGACATGACACGATTAATTTAAAATAGTTTTTATTATAGAATCTTATGGATGCTTATTAGAGTTATCATAGAATCTTATAGAATCTTATGTTTTTAGCAAGAATAATTGCTCACTTTATACTTTGTCAAAAGGTCAATAAATGAGTTTAATTTTTTTTTTGTGAGTGCAGTCTTATATTTACAAATAGTGAATTCATGGACGAGATCAAGCAATTAGTACCAAATTGGATTGCTTGAAATTAAGGTATGTACATAATACTACCAATTTGCACTTACTCTTTGATTGTAATTTTTTTTTTTTGTAAAATACACGGTTGGTTTATTGAATTTTCTTTTTTATGTTATATAGTACGAGCCTACAGACTTCTAAAGGAAAAGAAAAATTGGGAAGTATGTGTTGAAAAGGACGTGAAGTCTCGTAGAAGGTATCGAGCCCACTTGAAGTGTCCTCACAGTTGAGAAGCTAGAAGTTGGAGACTAGATATGTAGCATTTATAGCTTTTCTTTTTATTCACAAGTTCATGAGAACCAGCTAGAATTTATAGATTTTATTTTTGGTTTTTCAATTTTGCAACTCTAGGAGAAAATCTTGATTGAATGTGTTTATAGATAAATCGTATTGAATTGCAATTGTGTTTTGTTGTGACTTATAATTTGTATTTATGAGTGCTTTTTATGGATTGCAATTGTGTTTTGTGGTAATATTACAATTTTTTATGGACCGTGACAACTTTTGATATTTGTGATTATATTGTGTCATGTACCAAAAGTAATAGGGTGGATTCATGTAAAAATAAACTTTTTTTTAAAAAAAAAAAATTTCGATTTGTCACTGTAATAAATCGTGACAATTATTTTTACATATTAATCACTGTTATTAATTATTGTCACAGTTGATAACCGTGACAAGAAATGTGACTAATTCCATAAATTGTCACAGTCTATAATCGTGACAATCAATGTGACAAATACCACAAATTATCACGGTTTATGACCGCGACAAATAAATAAATTGTCACTGTCATAAACAGTGACAAAATCGTGACAATTGGAAGCGATATTTCACTTTTAAAGTGTAACATATGAACCGTGACAAAGAATATTTGTCACGGTTTTTACAGTGACAATTTTTTTTTGTCACACCCAAAAATGTCACGGATTTTAACCGTGACAAAGGGCCTTTGTCACTGTCCAATACCGTGACAAATCGGCCATTCTGGTGTAGTGTACGTTGGCTAGCCAATCGGGGTAGTGGACCTCTCGTATGGAGTGGGCTTTGAGGAGCTTCTCGACCACCTCACTTACTGCTTTCTGCCTCTCGGGGGCCATGCCCCGTCTCTTCTGCTTCACAGGCCGGGAATCTGGGTCGACGTTGAGCCGATGAGACATTACTCGGGGATCAATCCCGGGCATATCTTTGTGGCACCAGGCGAACACATCCTGACTCTTTTGCAATTGAATCAGCTTCTCCCTAAGGTGGGGCTCTAACAGGGTGCTGATGCTTACCGTTCAGTCTGGGAGTTGTGGGTTCAACGCCACTTTTTCCAATTCTTTGATCGGGCCCATTCTATCATTCTGATCCCTCGGGTCCATCTCCTGGACATTCAATGTTTTTGTAATGGCTTCCCAGCGAAGGGAACTGACATAACAACTCTGGGCGGTTGCCTGATCTCCACGCAGGCTCCCGGGTCCCTAAGGGGTCGGAAACTTAACTGTCAGGCTATGGGTGGAGATGACGGCCCTGGCTCTATTGAGTGTGGGCCTCCCCAGAATGACGTTGTATGCAGATGGAGCCTCCACTATTATAAATTTTGACAGCAGGGAGGTCTGCTGAGGGTAAGTTCCCATAAGCACAGGAAGTTCCATGGTACCGAGCGGATGGGTGCTTGGTCCGTTGAAACCCACCAGGGGAGTAGCAATCGGGCGGAGCCGATCCCTGGACATCCCGAGCTGATCAAATGCTAACACGAACATGATATCGGTCGAGCTGCTTGTGTCCACCAAAACCCTCTTGACCACGTAGTTGGCTATGGAGAGCATTACAACCAACGGGTCATCATGGGGGCAGTGGACACCTCGTAAATCGTCAAAGGTGAATGTCAGTATGTCAGTTGGCGGGGAGCCGGTGGATTGGACCTGCTAGACATCTGGCCGGGATGCCCGAGCATGCCTCTTCCTTGTCGACTGTGAGTCCCCGCCGTCCGACGTTCCTCCGGAGATCACGTTGATTTGACCAAGAGGCTGTATTTGACCGGGAGCTCGGGCTCCTTGCACAGGCCGTCCATCGGTCACAATGTACTCTGCCAGATGACCCTACTTGATCAGTTTTTCTATGGCTATCTTCAGCTTGAAACAATCCTCTGTGTCATGGCCGTGGTCTCTATGGAAGCGGCAAAACTTATCCCAATTCCTCTTCCCGGGCGGGGCTTTTAGTTTTGCCGGTTGTTGAAGTAACCTCTGTGCCTCGGTGGCGGCCATGACCTCGTGGATTGGTCGAGATAGAGGTGTAAAAGCGATCTGGGAATGATCCTGCGCTCCTCTCTGTTGGTCCTGCCTGGGATTTTTTACCGGGCCCTTCTCAGAGCCCTCATGCCTCTGCTTGGCTTTTGGGGACTCGTCTCCTGCGAAGCCGGTGCGTTTGGACTTCAGGAATTCTTCTGTGTCTATATACTTTCCGACCCTCTTCGAGAGCTCCACCAGGGTTGCCAGTCGGTCTCGATGGAATGACGTAGCAACCATGGTGTGTTGAACTCCCGAGCAAAAGGCCATGATGGCTGCTGTTTTATTCAAATTACGGATCTGGAGCCTCTGATGGTTGAAGCGATCCACATACTCCCTTAGGGGTTCACCCTTGCACTGCTTGATGGTCAATAACTGAGTGTCCGGCTGCGACCGGTCGAGCATCCCTACAAACTAGCTAATGAACAGCTTGCTCAGCGTCTTGAAGTCATCAATTGTTCGGGGCTTGAGGGCATGGAACCACTGCACGGCTGGCCCCTTTAGAGTGCTGGGGAAGGCCAGGCATAGCAATTCGTCGACACTGGTAACCAATGCCATCTGGGCCCCTGTAGGTGCGGATGTAATCCACTGGGCTCCCTGTCCCGTCATAAGAACTGAGATGCGGTGGCTTGAACTTCCGTGGGATGGGGAATCCGGTGACCCGAGCGGTATAGGGCGACTCGGTCTTTATGTTGGTATGGTCAAGGCGCTGCTTGTGGCTCAATTTCTCGATCTATTTTTGCAAACCTTGGATTTGAGCATTCACGTCTTTCCGCTCAATTTTCCTATCAATATTCGAGCGATAAGTCGGATCAGACGACGAAGCTTCTTCTTCGAAGTGTGTTGACCTCGGAGATAGAACCCGGCTCCGGCTTCGGGTAATCGTATGCCTAAGATCCCCCTAGATCTGGGCAGGAGGGTCTTTGGGTGATTCCTGGGGCTTTAGCCCTGATACCAGCCCCCGGGTGGCGCGGCGCCTATTGATGATGTCTCTGGCATCTTCCTCCCGACGAGGATTGGTACAAGCTCGCCGCTTGGGGCACCTAGGCGCTCTGCTACGGTCACCATCCCGGGCGTGTTCCAAATCCAACGGGGATACCGGTGCAGAGTGGGTATAGTTCTGGACTCTTCCGGGCTCCTGGTCGAGGACACTCTTCCCTGTCTGTTTCTTTGATTGAGGGCGTTTCTCCTGCATGGCCAACAACGCTTCGATTTGCTGTTGGGTTTACCGTTGGCTTTCCAGGAGTTGCGCAAGTGTCGCTGTCATCTGCTCGGAGATCATGGAGGCGGCCTGCGGCTCGAGATGCAAGTTCTCCTGACCGACTAGAGCAGTGTTTTTCTTACCCGTCTTCGGTGGCATATTGATCACTCAAGAATTTTGTTGATGAGAAGACTTGTCATTTCCCACAGACGGCACCAAACTGATGATGTAAAAAATTGGTAAGAGGGATTAAGAAGAAAGATACTGTGACACAATCAATTGTATGTGGTTCGGCCCCATTAATAAGATGACCTACGTCCTCGGGTGCATCATTGCACTTCACTAGCAGATCACCGGCGGGCCTGGTGAGCCAACAATTGGAGCGGCACTACCAGTACTACCGACCGGGTGTTTGCGTATGAGATGAATGTATATACTATTCTTTATGTTTAGAATGCGATCCCCTTGATGGAGTTGAGTGGCCCCTTTTATAGGTACAAGAGACCACCCGCATTAGGCAACTGATTAGATAAGGAAGCCTAATCTAATTACAAGTTGATGAGCACAAATCATGGGAGGTTTCCTAAATGGCTTAGGAAACTATTTACACCTTCCATTAGTCTTCTGACCAATTTAGGAAACTGCTGAGCAGCTTAGCTGTCAATCTGTACCTCGTGAAGAGCTGCTAAGCCGCATTCTTGGGCTGTGCGAGCACCTCGAGCGGGAGCACTCGAAAGACCCCGGGATCAGTGGGTCATAGGCTCCCTTGCCGGATAATCCGGGTGCTTAGCTGCTGACGTGGAGGTTTGACTTGCAGCAGAAAATTTCTGGGTGTATCATATGCCAAGCCTCCATTGATTCACAAGTTTTCATTACTACCTCTTAATCACAGTCATACACATCCAGTCACATATACATCTTGGAAGTTGAACGAAAAGAAAGAAAAATAGAATTAGAAGCATCACAGTGAGCTCCCAAAGCTTCAAAGAGGTCATAGCTGATATTTTGCATTTATGTCTTTTCTTTGGCAAGTTGTCCTGCCCAATTTAGCAACCGATGAGTCTTTTAAACTCACTCATAATGTAGTATTTGTCATTACACACAAGCTGCGGATATCAAATATAGAGATATATTCTCGCAATCATCACTTTCATATAATTGAGCTTACAACTTGCAAAGCCCAAACCATTCACCTATACGAGTGTTCACATAGCCTTAAAATTTGCAAAAAACATAGCAACCACACACATATATATTTGATTGTTACAAAACATAAGCATACTCTCACAGTAGCTCTCAATCTCTTAAGCCTCAATGATTTCATCATCTCCATTGCTCTCCCTCTCTCTCACTCTCTCCCTTAGAAATACACACACACACACACACACACACATATATATACCAAGCCTCCATTGATCCACAAGTTTTCATTACTATCTCTTAATCACAGTCACACACATCCAGTCACATATACATCTTGGAAGTTGAACGAAAAGAAAGAAAAATAGAATTAGAAGCATCATAATGAGCTCCCAAAGCTTCAAAGAGGCCGTAGCTGATTTTTTGCATCTATATCTTTTCTTCGGCAAGTCGTCCCGCCCAATTTAGCAATCGTTGAGTCTTTTAAACTCACTCATAATGTAGTATTTATCATTACACACAAGCCGGGGTGTCAAATATAGAGATATATTCTCGCAATCATCACTTTCATATAATTGAGCTTACAACTTGCAAAGTCCAAACCATTCGCCTATATGAGTATTCACATAGCCTTAAAATTTTTAAAAAAACATAGCAACCACACACACATATATTTAATTTTTACAAAGCATAAGCATACTCTCACAGTAGCTCTCAGTCTCTTAAGCCTCTCATTGATTTCATCATCTCCATTCCTGTCCCTCTCTCTCACTCTCTCTCTCTCTCAGAAATATACACACACACACATATATATATACACCAAGCCTCCATTGATCCACAAGTTTTCATTACTACCTCTTAATCATAGTCACACACATCCAATCACATATACATCTTGGAAGTTGAACGAAAAGAAAGAAAAATAGAATTAGAAGCATCACAATGAGCTCCCAAAGCTTTAAAGAGGCCGTAACTGATATTTTGCATTTATATCTTTTCTTCGGCAAGTCGTCCCGCCCAATTTAGCAATCGTTGAGTCTTTTAAACTCACTCATAATGTGGTATTTATCATTACACACAAGCTGGGGTGTCAAATATAGAGATATATTCTCGCAATCATCACTTTCATATAATTGAGCTTACAACTTGCAAAGGCCAAATCATTCGCCTATATGAGTGTTCACATAGCCTTAAAATTTTAAAAAAAACATAGCAACCACACACACATATAATTAATTTTTACAAAGCATAAGCATACTCTCACAGTAGCTCTAAATCTCTTAAGCCTCTCATTGATTTCATCATCTCCATTGCTCTCCCTCTGTCTCTCTCTCTCAGAAATTTACACACACACACATATATATACCAAGCCTCCATTGATTCACAAGTTTTCATTACTACCTCTTAATCACAGTCACACACATCCAGTCACATATACATCTTGGACGTTGACCGAAAAGAAAGAAAAACATAATTAGAAGCATCACAGTGAGCTCCCAAAGCTTCAAAGAGGCCATAGCTGATATTTTGCATTTGTCTTTTCTTCGGCAAGTCGTCCCGCCTAATTTATCAATCGGTGAGTCTTTTAAACTCGCTCATAATCTAGTACTTGTCATTATACACAAGCCGGGGGTATGAAATATAGAGATATATTCTCGCAATCATCACTTTCATATAATTGAGCTTACAACTTGCAAAGCCTAAACCATTCGCCTATATGAGTGTTCACATAGCCTTAAAATTTGGAAAAAACATAGCAACCACACACACATACATTTGATTTTTACAAAGCATAAGCATACTCTCACAGTAGCTCTCAATCTCTTAAGCCTCTTGTTGATTTCATCATCTCCATTGCTCTCCCTCTCTCTCACTCACTCACTCTCTCCCTCTCCCTATCTCTCTCTCTCTCTCTCGGAAATATTTACACACACATATATATATATACCAAGCCTCCATTGATTCACAAGTTTTCACTACTACCTCTTAATCACAATCGCACACATCCAGTCACATATACATCTTGGAAGTTGAACGAAAAGAAAGAAAAACAAAATTAGAAGCATCACAGTGAGCTCCCAAAGCTTCAAAGAGGCCGTAGCTGATATTTTGCATTTATGTCTTTTCTTCGGCAAGTCATCCATCCCAATTTAACAACCGATGAGTCTTTTAAACTCACTCATAATGTAGTACTTGCCATTACACACAAGCCGGGAGTATCAAATATAGAGATATACGTATATATACATATATATATGTAGTTATGGAAGCTTAAAAAAATGATGGTCTCACAAACCTTAACAAAAATGATTTCTGTAAATTGGAAATGAAAGATTATAACCCCATTAAGCTTAGACCTTAATTTGTAATGGTTGTGACATACAGTTAAAGCAAAGTTTTGACGACTCTCGAATTATTCTCTATAATTGAGCTACATTACAAAATGGCAAACGAGACTTACATATTCATAATCTACGTGAAGAGATTGGTATATTATACTTGTTATATCGTTTAAGCTTGTAAAACTCGTGTTTTGCTCTACAACTGTATAGTCCTGACGTTAAAGACGGACCGGTCCCCCCCATTTTGGATTCAATAAAAATACTTTTAAAAATCAATTCTTTATATATAAAAGTCAACTTTCTCTCTGAAAGTAAAATTTCCAATTTTTGCATAGTGCATGATATTGGGGCATTATTTATACTAGATACCCTTTCTTCTAAAAATTCTTAAAAATCAAATTTGATAGATGGGGATCTAAGTGAACTATTCGCGAGACTTTTAAACAATTGAATCGAAAATATTATTTTTTACTATACTTAACCATTTTGGCCATTCTTGGCCAACAGTTGACCTTTTTGGACTTACCCGGAACTCTCTTTTGATTTTTACGTACTTCTTCCTCTATAGATTGGTCTGCTTAAAATCATCAAAGTTTTCAAAAGAGTTTTAAAGGAAGTTTGTAGTTTCATTTTATATATCCGCACTAATGCCCATGTTCGGGATGCGGGGCTTTACATTTTCTATTTTATATTGTGAACTAGTGTACATCCTATTTTAAAGACTTGTACGTCAATATTTGCACCCAAAAATAGCCAAAGGTTTTTGAGCCAGAATAAATTACTAGAATGGACAGGCCGGCCCAGGGACTGCAAAAGCCCATTGGGCTCAAGAGATAAATGTCACGTGGTTCAGGGAGACAAGGCTAGTGATTTAAACGGTGAAGTCCGATTGATGAAGTGGTGGTGTACAGTCGGGCTATAGCTAGTAATGAAGCCCTGAAGCCCAGTTAGGAAGCTAAACATGGACCAAGCTTATCGGGGGTAGGAGGAATATAACCTAGCGTCAGGGCAAGTCCGATGGAGGGTAAGAGCAGCAAGCAAGACAATCGGGCACCATATCTGGTAAAAATGGTAAAAGGCGGTTGTGTGAGTCCGATTGGCTACAGGCATTCAGGAAGAGGCCATCAAGCATGGAAGACAGAAAATACAACAGGTGGGCTTATATGAACCCGATTTAAGTAAGGACATAATTGACGAGCCCGATGGAAGAGCAGGGGAAGGCGGTGTTGCTCACAACTGTCATGATGACGTCGTATGGATTGTTAAGGAAGCAGAGTCCATTTCGGAAAGGCATCTAATCACGTTCAGCTAGATTTGGAAGGCCAATCCCTAAAATATTGAGATTTATTCAATCAAGATAAAGATAAGGCAAGAGTTAGAGATTAGGCAGGATTCTGCCACTATCAATTGACCAATCAATTAGGACTACTTGAGGCGCAAGTCAAAGGAGTCCTTTCCTAATCAAAATTCCAAAGGCCACTATAAATATGGTGGCAGGACAACCATGCAAAGGACTCCGCGTCATCTCGATACACAGCATTCAAACCTGACCCTACGTCTCAGCTTTCTACAGCATTCAATTCACTGCATTCAAGGCATCTACCCCTTTGAGTTCTCACTTTTTCCATAGCAAATAGGTCTGCCCTTTTTGTTATTTCTTTTCATTCTTCTGGACAATCAGAGTCTGTTCTGATCTTATTATTTGGATTTTTTTTATTTTTTCAAACATTTAATAAAACCTGCTTTTTATTAATCGTTTGTGATTTGTTTACACGGCAAACACTTGCATTATTTGGCTTGTGCGCTTCAGTACAGCCAAGGGATTTATGGTGAGGGTACCTTCCTACTCACTACACACAATCACCCTATTTTGAAGTCAGATTCATAAAGCCTTGTGTATCACTCACACAAGCATTTAGGAAATTAGTTTGCACACACACACCGAGCCCGTTTAGCTCTGGTACACCCGGGCAAAACTACAGGCAAACATTTTTGGCACGCCCGGTGGTACCCATAGTGTCAAGTCATGCCTCCAAAGAAGGACAAGTAGACAGAGAAAAAAGGATAAGACGATTCTACCGTTGACCCATCTGTTGAAGAGAGTACCGGCTATTCCCTGCAGGATGGCTGTGTAACTTTAGGGGGAATTTCTGAAGTCATGAGAATGAACATCGAGCCTATAAGGCAAGACAATAATACCTTGATAGGATCGATGAGCAATTTTAGAAATCTAATCGGCCAGACGGTCGAGATACATTAGGGTCAAGCTGACCTTGTCATGGCTGCTAGGACCACACACGTAAAGTTGGATTAACTAATGGACATGATAAACAAGCTCATAAATATTTATGAAGCCAATGGTAACAACGAGCAGATCATCGGATCGGGCACTGGCACATCACTTAAGTCCAATAAGCTGAAGGATCCGCCCTATGTTTGCCCAAACCTTAGGGAGAATAACGGTGCAGGGAAACAATCTGAGTTGTAGATTAGACAGGCTAGTGGCTCAGTTATCAACGATCCCAGTGGATCGGCGACACCAGTCTTCATTCGACCAAATGGCCATAATGGAGATTCAATCGGCCACACACAACCCCCAGTCCACACTACTGGGGGGCAAAGAAATAAAGGTGGGTTTTGGACCCATCAGATCAACAACAATCAATAACAGCTACTACCTCCATTGCTACCCTCGTAGGGGGTAGCTCAGCCTGTAGCTCCACAACCCATCAATAGGGAGGAGCTGATAGCGGTCATACATGAAGAGTATGGCCCGTTTATGAGACGGATGGAGAGGCCGACTTACAGACGGCCGTATCTGCCTGAAATCGACCAGGTTATATTTCCCCAAGGGTACAAAGTCCAAAATTTTACTCTGTTCTTTGGGGAGAGTGAACAGTCTTCGGTGGAACATATCGGTCGTTTTATCATTCAATGCAGCTATGTGAGTAGCAGTGACCCACTAAAGCAACGATTGTTTCCAAACTCTCTAACGGGAATACCATTTTTATGGTATGCCAATCTTCTAATGAATTCTATACAAAATTAGCAGGGGATGGAAGAGTTGTTCCATAGACTGTTCTACACGACTGAGCCCGAGACATCACTGGCAGATCTATCTAGGATGTTACAGCTAGTAGGAGAGACCATTGAAACCTACATAGCCTGATTCTACAAGGCGAAGTATCGGTGCAAGACGATTTTTCCCAAGGAAGAATACGTGAAAATGGCCATAGTGGGCATATCCTTTGAACTTCGTAAGAGGTTTGAAGGAACTGACTTTCGTGATCTATTTGAGCTGGCCACATGGGCTGCTCGTTACGAGTGCATCCTTTTGGACAAGCAGGAGGACAAAAACTCGTCCAAGGGCACTTACTAAAAAGACCCTAATTACGAGGTACACCTAGCGGACTGTGACCTTGAAACAGAAACTGATATGGCTGAGTTAGTCTGCAAGCGGCCGATTGTATGTAATGCTTTGAACAAGCCTGTCAATAACAACACCGCTGTAAAGAGGATGGCATTTGAGGCGGGGAAGAACTGCACTTTTGATATCACTATGGCTGATCAAATATTTGATGCCTTGTTGGCCGATAAAGTGATCAAGCTGAATGAAGGTCATCGAATCCTGAAGGTCGATGACATAAAAAATAAAGAATACTGCAAATGGCATAATTCCTAGAAATATTTCACTAATAATTGCGTTGTTTTTTAGTAATGTTATACAGGAGAACATGGAGAAAGGAATTTTCAAGTTCTCGAAAAAGGCTATGGGGATTGATGCGAATCTATTTCCTCAAATTACTGGCACCAATATGGTTACGCCCGATTTAACCAAGCTGACAAGACCAAGGCTGAAAGTGGACTTGACTGAGATGGAAGAGCTGCCAAAGCAGAGAGAAGGAAAACAAATTGCCAATTCAACCACTAATAGGCCGAACATGAGCTCCAAAGAACCTATCCGGAGCACAAAGAAAAAGAACACAGGGCCGAAATGGAAACGACCAGGTCCACCACTAACAGCTTGATTGCAGACCTATGACACTAACTGGGGCTTATTGAACAAGGCATTTGCCCACGGTTCAAGACCGATATCAAGAGGGAGGCCTCTAGCCCGAGTAAGAGACCCAGAGTCAATGAACATCGAGAACCAAGCCTGAGAAGGTCTGTACACGAGAGGCTTTTGCTGCCCAAGCATGGGCAGCTGAAGCCCAAGCGGCAGCCAAAATAATCCCTCGCTCCATAGACGGCCCATAAGAGATTCGGGCCGATTGGGGGCAAGGCGCAGCCAAACAGTCTCCAAGCCAAGGATGCTAGCAAGGGCATCGACCTCAAATAGGGGTCTGAGGTTGGTATTGCCACCCAGAATAGTAGACCAGAGGTGGCATCAGGCTGTACATCCTAAATTCCCAATGCAGCCCCAGTACAATAAGTCTCAAAAAAGGAGATATCAATGTACGAGGCAAGCTGAAAGGGAATGTGAGTATTGGAAGAATCGGACTCATACCCTCCTAAGCCTAGTGCACCGTTAGAGCCTGACACCCAAGAACTCTTAGCTGGAACAGAACTAGTTTTTGACAAGAAATCTGGTAAGGGAGAGATGTACACTACTGAATGCTTGAAGGAAAGCTTTAGGCGGGAGAAGCTATAGGAGGGGTGTAAGCTCGAATCAGACAAGATGGACATGGAGACTGATGATGACTTTTTCAGATTTGGACGCTACACCAATTCAATTCGGAACCATCCCTGTAAGTTTATCTTCTAACATGGCTTTTACACTGCCCATGTCTTTTATGGCCAAGCCAAACCAACCTTCGTCCATAGAAGAAGATGTAATGGAGGGCCTGACTAAAGAGTCGGCCATGATAGAAGACATATTTTGGAATGTAGGAGAGACCTTTAAACCCAATGTGGTGGAAGGCACAAGCAAGAATGTGGACGCCACCGATGTACAATCTGATTGGCCTAAGATCACAATTTTAAGGCCGAAAGGACATCAAACTGAAGGGGGATGAAGCCTGCAGGACATGTTAAAGTTGCTTTTAAGAAAGCTACTTATCAGATTTCCCAGTATCTAAAGCCGCTATACGTGAAGGGGACATATTGAAGGGATCCCGATAAACAGAATCCTTGTTGACGGAGGATCTACCATCAACATTATGCCCCAAATAATGTTGAGGATCCTTCAAAAGCCCGAGTTAGAACTGATTTTGACCAAAATGAACGTTCAAACCTTCACAGGGACACCCTCAAGAACCAAGGGCATCCTACACTTGGAGCTAATTGTTGGCAGTAAAACAATATCGTGGATACATCGACCGCCTACAATGCATTACTAGGCCGAGACTGGATTCACCCTAACTACTGTATCCCTTCTACCCTCCATCAGTTTCTGATTTTCTAGAGAGGTGATGAGGTCAAGGTGGTTGGAACAGATATAAAGCCCTTTGTAGTCGGTGTTAAAACGATCGATACTGTCTTGTATGAAGACGAAATCGGTCCGACCAAGTTACTAGGATGCGGCAAGATGGGCAGACCCAATACTACCAGATTCCTTAAAAAAATTCCATCGAACGTAAAGTCATGTTACCATAACCTTAGTCGGACAGAGGAGTCAAGGCCGATAGAGATTATTGAACAAGGAGATGTCAATGGAACTACAACCAATTGAAGAATAGAGATAGCTGGCCCTAAGGGCCAGCATGGCCAGATGGTGTGCATATTTAGCTGATCAATCTGGCCGATTGTACTATGAAGATGAAGCACCAAGAGAGGAAGAGATCCAGATGAATGATTTAGAAAAGGCTACTGCTAAGCTGGATGATTTAAAGACCGATGTGTAGGATCCCCTCTTGCAAGTCAACCTAGCAGAGAAGGAGAGCATAAGCCAACTTATGTGAGTCAAATGCTTGAGCCACAGTATCAGGCCGAGTTGATTGCACTCTTACATAAGTCCAAGGATTGCTTTGCTTGGAATTATGATGAGATGCCAGGGCTATCTAGGGAACTGGTGGAACACTGATTGCCAATTAAATTAGGGTTCAAGTCGTTTAAGTAGCTACCTCAGCGGATGTCACCAGAGGTTACTCTGAAAGTGAAGGAAGAGATTGAAAGACTACTAGGCACTGACTTTATTTGAACTGCCCGATACGTAGAATGGGTCTCGAATGTAGTCTCGGTAGTCAAGAAAAATGGGAAGCTCAGGGTCTGCATTGACTTTAGAAACTTAAACCTAGCTACCCCAAAAGATGAATATCCCATGCCCATGGCTGAACAGTTGATTGGTTCGGCCGTTAAGCAAAAAATGCTATCCTTTATGGATGGGAATTCAGGGTACAACCAAATCTACATCACTGAGGAAGATGTCCCAAAGACAGCTTTTTGGTGCCCCGGGGCAATTAGAACCTTTGAATGGGTTGTCATGTCTTCCGGATTAAAGAATGTGGGAGCCACATTTCAGCGAGCGATGAACTCAATCTTCCATGACATGATAGGATGTTTCATGGAAGTCTACATTGGTGATGTGGTGGTAAAATTAGTGGATAACGCCGATCACTTAAGGGACTTAGAAAAGGCATTTGAAAGAATGCGGGCTCACAAGCTAAAGATGAACCCCCTCAAATGTGCGTTTGGCGTCTCAGCAGGGAACTTCTTAGGTTTCCTAGTGCACCAGAGAGGGATAGAGATAGACAAGAATAAGGCTCAGGTTATCCAAGTAGCAAAGCCCCCAGCCAACAAGAAAGAGCTGCAAAGGTTCCTTGGGCAGATCAATTTCCTTAGAAGGTTTATATCCAACTGTGCAGGAAAGACTCAGGTATGGACTCCACTTCTGAAAATCAAGATCGATGAGGAATTCAAGTGGGAGGAGAGCCACCAGCAGGCCTTTGAAGGTATAAAGCAGTACTTGTCTACACCCCCAGTGTTGATGCCACGCAAGAAGGGTAGGTGCCTTAAGTTGTATATATTGGCCTCTGACTACTCAATAGGAAGTATGTTAGGTCAAGATAATGAGCAAGGAAACGAGCAGGCTGTTTATTACTTAAGTAGAATTTTGACTCTAATCGAGCAGCATTATGCGCCGATTGAAAAGTTATGCTTGGCACTGTATTTTTCATCTCAGAACTTAAGAATATATATGCTTCCTGTTTTTACTTACATTATATGTCAAACTGATATGATAAAATACATGTTGTCAAGACCAATTATGGGAGGCCAAATTGGGAAATGGACCTTGGCCTTGATGGAATTTTCCATTCAATACTGATCATAGCAATCGGTCAAAGGCCAGGCTATAGCAAATTTCCTTACCGATCACCCAGATCCTACTGATTTGGGAGATCTGTCACCAACACCAAAAGTATTAAATACATCCTTAGTCCCATGGACGTTGATCTTTGATGGCTCAAAGAATGCAGAAGCTGACGGGGCAGGGGTGATCATTGTATTGCCCAAATATAAAAAGACGAAGATGTCATTTTGGCTCGATTTCAAATGTACAAACAATCAGGCCGAGCTCTTATTATCGGACTTGAGATACTCTTTGAAATGGGGGCATCATCTGTCCATATCAAAGGAGACTCAGGGCTGGTAATCGGACTGATATCAGGTGAATTCCAAATTAAGAGTTGGGAGCTATGCCCGTTTCACTCAGTGGCCATTCAACTCATGGATTCATTCGATGATATAAGTGTTAGCGATATCCTTAGGTCAACAAATACGGAGGCCAATAAGTTAACAAAAAGGGGATCAGCCTTGTCAACTAAAATGGACCTAGAGGATAGAGCTGTCACGATACAAGTCTGATCACTGCCGTCCGTGGCAAAGAGAGGTTGGTACGCTACAACCAATTTGATCTTGATGGAGGATGAGGATTGGAGAATCCCAATCATAGGATATCTACAGCACCCAAATGTGAGAGTAGACCAAAAAGTCAGACTATTTGCAGTCCAATTCATTGTATTATATGGGGAATTGTTCAAAAAGCCCATCGGGGATGATGTGATCCTAAAGTGCCTCGGGAAAAAACAAGCCATGAGGTTAATGGCCGAAGTCCACAAAGGGATTTGTGGAGCTCATCAGGCCAACACAAAGATGAAATGGCTCCAAAGGAGGTATAACTACTACTGGCCAGGCATGCTGAAAGATTACATCAGTTACGCTAAAGGATGTCAGGCTTGTCACAAGCATGGTCCGATTCAAAGAGTACTAGCCAAAGAACTTCAGCCTATAATCAAGTCATGGCCGTTCAAGGGGTGGGCCATGGATTTGATTGGCGAGGTTCTTCCACCTTCATCAGGCCAACATTGCTTCATAATAGTAGCTACAAACTACTTTACTAAGTGGGTCGAAGCCATACTGTGCAGAATAGTGATGCAAGCAACGGTGATCAAATTCATTGAAGAACACATAATTCATTGTTTCAGCCTTCCAAAAACTATAACGGCGGATCAGGGATCCATGTTTATGGGCACAGAAATAATGACCTTTGCAACAAGTAAGGGAATTAAGATCCTCAACTCCACTCCATACTATGCTCAGGCCAACAGACAGTCCAAGTCAACAAACAAGATCCTCAAGGGGATCATTAAGAAAATGATAGATGAAAATCCAAGAGAGTGGGACATGCTACTGTCCGAGGCGTTATGGGCATATCAGACTTCTAAAAGGTCCAGTACAGGGATTACACCATTCATGCTAACCTACGGGCATGATGCTATGTTACCAATGGAGGTTACAGTCCGATCGGCTAGGAGGGCATTACAAAATCATCTTGAGCCTGCTGAGTACACAGAGGCTATGATAGTTGAGTTAGAAGGGCTTAATGAAACAAGACTGGCGGCCTTGGATTCATTAAGGGTACAAATTAATGGGCTACCCGGGCGTACAACAAGAGGGTGAAGGAGAACTCTTTTTGCACAGAAGACTTGGTCTGGAAGGCCATGTTGCCAATCGGAGATAAGGATAACTGATACGGCAAATGGTTGGTCAATTGAAGGTCCATTCATTGTTCACCAGGTCAAGAGAGGTGGAGCGTATGGGCTGCATGATATGGATGGAACAGTGCATGTCAGGTTAATTAATGGTCAGTATTTGAAATCCTATTATCCTACTGTAGACACCCCATTTTGTCGCCTAACAGATTTAGGAGGCCAGAAGCATGTCAAACCTCGATGATTAAAAAGATCGGATTTTTAGAGATTGCCTCTAACTCTCAAGAAATTAAGGAAATGACCAAAATACCTCTAAAAGCTCAAAACTCTCCGGATTGGCCCAGAATGTCGAAAATCATTTGATGTTGTTCCAAACAAAAAAAAGCATTTTTAAAGATAAATATTTGAAATTATAAGCTCCCAGAGACCCCTAGAAGTCCTAGAAGTTCCCGGAAAGTCTCCGTTGACGGTTTGACCAAGGTTGACCAGGATTTGACCAAAATCATCCGAATTCACCACAAAGTTCCAAGATCATCCTAGATCATGTGAAAAGTCTTAAAATATGTTTTGAAAAAAAAATCAGACGGAAACGTCAGTCTTTGGAGGCTCCCAGAACTTCTCAGAATTTCCTGGAAGTGCACTGTTTGACTGATTTGAATGCAAGTTTGACCAAAAATCAAAGTCTCCTTTTCACAATTGAAATATTTTTATCAAATAATAGAGGTCAATAGCATTCCAATGGTATATCGCACATAATTTTTGGATCTAAAACGAATTTGTTATGAATTTCTGAAGGTGAAAAATGCGATCAATTCGACTTTTACCACGAATACCGCAAAACTTTCCAAAGTGACCCAACTCTAAACTATTTTTTATGGAAAGTAGAGCTCAATACCTTTCCAACGGTATATCACAATCTCAATTTGGATTTTGTATGAATTTTTTGTGAATTTCGGACGAAATAGGGCCATTTTGCAAATTTCGGGAGTTCCGGAGGCCAAAAAGCAATTTTTGGTCAACGGGGGTTGACTGCCGCGGCGGCACTAGCCGTGTGCCACGGCGGCACTCTGAGTGATTTTTCAATTTTTGGTAATTTTTGGATTTTAATTCATATTTTCAATAAACAAAACGACATAGTTTTGAAATTCTGAAGATTTTGGACCAATTATAGACTTTTTAAAACCCAAAATACCTCCCCAAATTGGCCTTTAAAGGAGACCCATTTGCTTCCATTTGGAGAAGAACTTGGAAGCCATTATAGAGAGATATAGAGAGTTAGGAAGAAATAGAGAGAGGAATCGAGATTTTCTTCTTCGAAATCCAATCCAAATGTGAGTTTCAATTAGTTTTCTCAAAACTAAACTTGTGTTCACAAGATTTCAATTCATTTTCTTCATCTTCTTTGAGTTTTAGAGAGCGATATACACCCACATACACACATATATGAGAGGTTGAATGCTTGTGGTTCCACCATTGAATATCATCCATTGATTGTTTATTTTATTGCTTATATACAATGTTTATCTCCTCTTACCTCATTTCTTTTTTATTTTCTTGGTTTTACTTATAGTTCATCATCATCTAAGTGATGACATGAAGTTTGATGTGAGTGAATCCTTATGGATAGTAGCTCTTAACCTCAAAAACATGTTTGATAGATGATGATTAAAAACCCAATACTTCCAAAGTATTCTTGAAGTTATGCTCAAATGTAAACAAATCTCTCCAACAATCTTGAAAGTTCTTGACTTGGATTTGATGTTGATATTCCAAGAGGTTATAATCTCTATTTGATGCTGAAAATATACTTTCAAAACCCCTATTTCAAAGCCCTTCTAAAATCCCCAATATTTGGATTCCAAAAAACAAACCTTGTTTTTTTAAGAAATCTTCAAAACAGTGAATGATCTGAGTTCAAAGATTTCTCTAGAACTCAATACTCAATGTATGGATGCAATACCACTTGAAAAGTATTTCTAACTCATTAGAGAACACCAACGATTTTTGGGTTGGTTTGGTTTGGAAACACTTGAAAGGGTTCCATTTTGGCCCAAACATTCATTCCAGATATTCTGTCTTTACTGTCATAGCATCTTGGTTGACTTTCAACTTGTTTTACAGAAACCTTTTCCGAAAGGAGTGGCTCCAACCCATTTTTCCCTTGAACTTCAGTGTCTTATGGAACATTCTGTATAATATAGGTCTCCAAATATTTTGTTTTCAGTTTCTAAGATTCTTCAACATTTCAGTCGACAGTACAGACTCTGTTTTTGAGTAACCTCTATTGTTTATATGATTTCTCCCAATATGTAATATTTATTGAAGATTGGCTTTTTTATTTGTGTTCTTGACACAATAAGGATGATCTCCATAAAACAATCATGCATTGAAAGCATTTCTAACCCTACTTTTAAATTTCCACAAGATCAAGTCACTATTCTGTCCACTATTCACAGCAAGCATACTTTTAGTTTCATTCTTTGATTTTATGCTTACATGCACTCCAAATTAGCTATTCTCTTAGGGAGTAGTTCATACTACATTTGTACATATCTCATGATGATTTCCTTTATTCATTCATGCATACTTTAGACTTCTAAGTCACTTTAGAAAATTCATGTTCATAAACACTCTACAACCTTTGCATATTATAAGACCATGCATTGCATCTATACAAGGTTTGGGGGATTTGTGACTCCTAATCTAAGGAGATTATAAAGAATGAACTTGATCATACGTTCATGCTCTCCCTCGATCTAATCTTCCCTTCTCATCCGTCCCGGGGATTGAGAAATCTTCTTTTCTCAAAGACTAACTTTGATTATTTGTTTCAAGAACAGTCCATGTCCCCTTAGATTAGAAAAACTTTATTACTTGATATGTGATTAGACAATTTTTCCTAGGTTTGTTTATGTGATCTTTCACTAGGGCTGTCCAATTTCACTTGAGACCCACGAAACCCAACCCAATCCGACCGACCCGAAGGCTATGAGTCCGATTTGGTGGATGGTGGATGGAGTCGGGTTACACAAGACACACCTGACACCATTCGGTTCGGATGTCGATTCCTTCTACACAACACCCGAATACACCCCGACCCAACCCGACCCGACCCGACCCGACCCGACCTTGCTACCTAATACATCATACGTATAAGTTCTATTGTGTTCTAGAGAGACTGAGATTTTCTCATTTAATAATTAGTCTCATTTACTCTTCTAGAGAGAGAGTCTCTCAAGGAAACCCAAAATATCAAAACCCTCCGGTCATCCCGTACGCCGTAGTCGTCACCACCAGTTGCCGTTGCCCTCAATCCAACACCAAGCTTCGACTCCCTTTGCCGGCGTCGAGGTATTTCTTGGTGATTGACAAATCCCTTTGCCTACGGTCCCTCTCTCAGTGATTGACCGCAAGTTTGTTCAGCACCTTTTCTTCCTCATCTTCTTCTATGATCTATCCCTTCTTGTTCTCTTTTCAGATTTTATAGATCTAGATCTTGTATCTATAGATTCGATTTTATACACATCATCTTGCAAATAGAAACATGATTGTTAAATTACAGACTTTTGAGTTTTGAGCAACTCTATGTGCGTGTGTATATATGTACAGATGTATAACTTTTGTGTGTGCATATAAATATGTGTGTGTGTGTGTGTGTGTGAATGATTTTGACTTCTTAATATAATTTTTTTAACCTTTCCAAGTTTGAAGTTTTCAGATCTAGAACATATTTTTTATAGCAAAACTTTGACTTTTAAATTCTTTGAAGAATAAATTTTTTAATTGTTGGACTCCACCCGAACCCGAACCGACTCACCCAAGCCCGATGAGTCGATTTAACCCGACCATTTGGTTGGATGATGGGTGACAAATCTAAAACCCGATGGGGTTCGGGTGGATGAGCGGGTTGACCTCAAACCCGACTCACCCGACCCGTGGACAGCCCTATCTTTCACTTTACATTGTGTGATACTTGGTTAGATCTTCTGAATGATATCTTATCTTTTGATCTTCCATTTCAATATTGTTATGTGATGTAATATACTATCATAGTATTGACTGTCGAACCATACATAGTATAAGATGATTATTCGGATGCTAATTGAGGCCCGTCGAAAGACGGGGCGAGTTGAGGGTGGTTTAGTCGCGACAAAGTCTCCTTCCTCTCTCGTACCAAAACCCTGAGCCAAGTTCTTTGGTTATGAAGGGCAAGTGCCTTTTATCCGTTTGGGTGAGTCAAAATTAGGTTTCTTGGTCCTTAAAGACCAAGTGACAACTCTGTATCTGTTTTCAACAGACCTTTCTTTTTCTCTTTCAAATCAATTTCAAAACAAAGGAAAATCAATTCCGAAACCCCAAAAATAGAAATCGGGAGTGGGCTCACGGAGGCTGCGTGTCCACACCTACGTTGTGGGAGACTATTGATCTTGAATACAAACCAAATCCTGGCCTAGAGTACGAACCATTTAATTATGAGCCTGAGATGGAAGTTTGAGTAAAATCATCATTGTATTGATAAGGCTGAGCACAGCTTACTTACAAGATGATAAATAATTAAAAAGAAAAAATATACAAGTATCAAAAGGAGTCAGCCTCTAGGCTGACCCAAAATTCCTAAGCTTGGCCTTTAGGTCCTCCCAAGTCTTGGTTGCCGCAGCTCGGTCTTGTTTGGCTTTTTCCAACTTTTGAGTCTAAGACCAAGAGATGGGAATGCTGGCCTGTAATTGCTCACTGCATTTCTGGGCATCTCCATCAAGTTAGGCCAGAACTCCGTCGATCTTCATAAGAGCCACGTCATTAGCCACCACCTCGACCTCGCATTGTACTAGCTGGGCTTTGAGTGTTGTAATGCGATTTTACAACCAGGCATCTCGGGCAATTACTTGGGCCCGAGAGGCCTTCCCTGCTTCATACTTGGTTTTTCCATCCTGGAGGAACTGCGTGGCCTTCTGACGGGAACCAAGATGAATTTCGACCTCAACTTGAACCGACGAGGCCGATCATTCTAGGAGACGGCATCTAGGGTGTCTTTCTTGTATTTCCCGAATTAGCAGGAGTTGCCTGTCTGTTGAAGAACAATCGGCCATGAGCACGTTCAAGGCGGCGTCTACGTCAGCAGCAGGTGGAAGGCATGGAAGGTCCTGATCAGCCAGCCCAACGATGAGGTCTTTCGATCATTGAATGCTCGAGGAGACACTGGTTCAGGCTCGAGAAGACCCAGGTCGAATGCACTTAGGTCCAGGCCGCTAAAGAAGTCATCAAAGTGGATGTATGGCTCTGGACCTATGGGAATGGCCTGTTCAAAGCATTGGGGGTTAAAAGAGGATAAAGTATTCATGAATGAAATTAGAAAGTGAGGCTACAATACCTGGGCGTGTGAGGATAGTGAGGCCGAGATTTCTTGACGAACGTCAACCTCACCACTTGGTTGAGAAATGGATGGTTAGGATGGTTGCTGATTGGGTTCAGGAGAGGGAGCGGAACGGTTTCCACCATCGGACCAGCAATGACCTCATTTGATAAAGTTTGAACACCCGATGTGGAGGTCGTGGCTTCAGGCATAGCCCTATCCTCAACATTTGAAGTTGTAGGGGCTTCAGGAATAGATGAAGGATTGGCCTCAATAGGTTCCTCTGTTGGCTCAGAGGCCGACCCCGTTGCAGCGTAGCTCCAGCCTGGCCGAAAGGGGTTTCAACTACAAGTGGGGTTGCCTGTTCTACTTCTTCTTCTCCAGCAGTTCCCCTAGCCACATCGCCTATTGGTAGGTCTTTGCTACTGGAACACAGTACAACCGGTTCAGGCATTGATCCTCCTGCAGGACTAGTAGTGTCCTCCTCCCCATCTGAAGGAGTCAAGGGCAGCAGGGAGTGGAAAGGCATTACTCTCTTGGCAACCAGCTCAAGATAGGCTGCCTTCTGGGAAGGAGAGGAAGGAAGATCGGCCAAAAGAGTCTGAGAGGGTGGAACTGTTGTTGATTGAGAACCCTGCCCGGCCAGTGGAACGTCTTCTCCAAAATCCTCATCAATAAGCTGAAATGAGAGAAAAGCGATAGTACATGAGTGGAGGAGGCCGAGGCTTGTTTTTGTTTTTTCTTCGGTCCCTGCCCAGGTGCTAGCTTACGGGCCGGCCTCTTTGCTATTTGCTTCCGTCGGGGTGGCGCTGATGGAAAAGTTAGGTTTAAAATTATTTTAAATGCGCAGCGGAAAAGATTCAGTTATAACAACTGATTGGTAGCCCAGGATCTACTACTCGTTAATTCCATAGATGCGCACAAGAGGGGACAAGAGTTATACCTTAGTGTCTTGAACCCAATTCTGATTTTCTTGAACTTCCAGCAGCTTCCACTAGATGGCCTTCACTCTTATGACTCCTATGGATGCTCGCAGGAAGAACTAGGGTTGGTGGGAACCCTAATGGAGAGGAAGGAGAAGGTTTGGTACTCTAAAACAGTTTCTGCAGCTTCTGACGTTCAAAACGACAAACTTCTTTTCCAGAACGCAGCTGCCCTATTTATAGATTCCCAGAACCGACCTAGACTTCGAGCGATCGAAGACCTTCGATCGATCGAAGACCTTCGATCGATCGAACCTTCGATCGATCGAACCATTCTCGATCGATCGAGACTTCCAAGACTTCAATCGATCGAACATCCTTCGATGGATCGAACTTGTCTTGGCAACTTCCTCATGTGTCTTTCCAAGTATCCTGGTGGAGCTAAGAGTGGGACCTCCTAGGCTCTTAATTGTTGGCTCAGACCAGTTTGTTAATTACCGTGACCAAACTCTTTGATCAGCAAAATAACTAACTGGTCAGTTAACGTTTACTCCACTATAAAACGATAACTGAACTCCAACGCAAAAGAACATATCCGAAGCGATAACTAGACTTGTATGTTGTACTAATGTCCCTCTACCTTCAGCATTCGTAATCATATTCAGGTAGTCGGATAACTGTTACTGTCAACCTGAATCATGATTACTTCTTGAATTCCTTGAGTCCCATTCACCTCTCATGATTACTAAACATGTTGATAACTCTTATCAACAAGACTACAGTACTCAGTAATCGACTTGGTGACATTCTCAATAGAATGCTTACTCTGAAACAGAGGGTAGATTCTGTCTTGACAATATATGTTCACAACCCTATGAATATGACATACCCAAGATACCCAGGTGTTGATCTTCTATAGACCACATTGATTGGTAAGTCAAAGCAGTCATATTCACAGTCTGTGTTCATAATCGTCTCAAGATTGAGAACACGTACCTTACACAAGTTATGAGTTCCTATCGACTGATTGACAGCCTTGAGTGTTAATAGGAAAGCTCAGGTCCGTCAATGCACTATAAGCACTAGCATATTAACTAAGAGTTACACTCTAGTGATTGAGATTGATCACTCCATCCAATGGTAGTTAATCATGCTACAGTGTAAACCTGATAAGATATCCTAGTCTCAACATCCACTGTGACATGTTCTAAGTAACAAAGAATAGCAATTCGTATCTCACTTGTATGTATCTCATACATACACGCATTACTTACTATGATACTTAAGGATAACTATCATCTCATGAAAGAAACATACATAACAAAATGTAAAGCTGATATCCATATATTAAAATGTCAATGTCTCCTATATAAAGTAATGGTTTGAGGGCACAAACCCAACAAACTCCCACTTGCACTCACAACCATACAGGATTACATCTGAGACCTAGACTATCTATATGACGATCAAAGACCTTCTGTGGCAAAGCCTTTGTAAACGGATCAGCAAGATTGTCAACGGTGGCAATCTTGGTGACCGTCACATCTCCACGTTGAACAATATCTCGGATAAGATGATATTTCCGCTCTACGTGCTTCCCTTTTCCGTGGTTCCTTGGCTCCTTGGACTGAGCCACTGCCCCACTATTATCACAATAAAGCGTAATAGGTGACAATGACGCTGGTACCACCTCGAGCTCCATAAGGAACTTCTTGAGCCAAACAGCTTCCTTTGCGGCTTCACAAGCAGCCACATACTCAGCTTCTGTAGTTGAGTCTGCAATGCATTTCTGCTTAATGCTCCTCCAACTAACAGCACCACCTCCCAAGGTAAAGAGATGTCCGGATGTTGACTTCCTCGAATCTTTATCTGACATAAAGTCCGAGTCAGTATATCCATCTGAAATTAACTCATTACCGCCGTACATAAGCATGTAATCTTTAGTCCTTCTCAAGTACTTAAGAATGTGCTTAACGGCTGTCCAGTGCTCTGGACCTGGATTCGATTGATATCTGCTAACCATGCCAATGGCAAAACAGATATCTGGTCTAGTACACAACATCTCATACATGAGACTTCCAACTGCCGAAGCATATGGAATTCCTGCCATGCGATTCCTCTCCTCCTGTGTCTTGGGACACTGGTCCTTGGAGAACGCTAAACCATGCCTAAAAGGTAACAAACCTTTCTTCGAATTATCCATTGAAAACTTAGTTAGCACCTTATCGATATAACCAGCTTGAGATAATCCCATTATCTTTCGCTTGCAATCCCGAAAGAGCTTTATCCCAAGAATATAGCTCGCCTCTCCTAGATCCTTCATATCGAAAGTACTAGCTAGTCAAACCTTGACCGTTGACAATGCCGCTACATCATTCCCAATGAGTGGAATATCGTCAATGTAAAGCACAAGAAAAGCCATCACTTTCCCTTCACACTTCTTGTATACACAAGGTTCATCCAGATTCTGTATAAAACCAAACGACTTGACCGCTTGGTCAAATCGGATGTTCCAACTCCTAGATGCCTGCTTAAGCCCATAAATGGACTTTTGCAGCTTGCATACCAAGTTACCTTTCCGACCAGCTATGAACCCTTCTGGTTGTTTCATATAGATGTCCTCCTCAAGATTGCCATTTAAGAATGCAGTCTTGACGTCCATCTGCCAGATCTCATAATCTAGGCATGCAGCAATGGGTAAGAGTATTCTGATGGACTTGAGCATGGCTACCAGCGAGAAGGTTTCCTCATAGTCAATGCCCTCCCTCTGAGTATAACCTTTCGCTACAAGCCTAGCCTTAAAGGTCTCAACCTTTCCATCAGCTGCTCTTTTCCTCTTGTAGACCCACTTACAACCAATGGGTTTAATATTGGCTGAAGTTTTACAAGATCCCAGACCTGATTAGAATCCATAGATTCTAATTCAGCCTTCATAGCTTTAACCCAATGTTCTGAATCAACATCAGTCATTGCCTCTTCGTATGTGGCAGGATCAGATTCAGATTCTATGGAGACAGCTTTAAAAACTTCTCCTAAGAACATGTATCTATCAGGCAGGCTGATAATCCTCCCACTACGATGAGGTACCAGTGCAGAAATGGGTGAAGAAGTGGTATTTTCTTGATTATATCGTTATCAATTGCGGGTTGGACTGAGGGATCTCCTTCTATTTCTCTCAGATCTATCCTTCCCTTAGGTTTATGGTTCATGATATAATCATCCTCTAAGAAAACAGCATTTGTACTAACAAACACTTTCTGTTCTCTTGGATCATAAAAATACCATCCATAAGTACCCTTTGGATACCCTACAAAATAACATACTTCTGATCTAGAATCCAACTTGCTCATCTTTCCTTTCAGCACATGTGTCGGACACCCCCATATCTGGAGATGTTGCAAAGAAGGCTTGCGCCCAATCCACATCTCCCGTAGTGTCCTGGGAACAGATTTGCTTGGCACTAGATTTAGTATGTATGTAGCAGTTTCCAAAGCATAACCCCAAAGGAATAATGGCAACTCTGAATAACTCATCATTGACCTAGTCATGTCTAAAAGAGTCCGGTTCCTTCTCTCAGCTACATCATTCTGCTGAGGCGTGCCAGGTGCAGTCAATTGTGACAGAATCCCATTCTGTACGAGGTGATCAGTAAACTCATTAGAGAGGTACTCGCCACCTCGATCAGATCGAATGGCTTTGATATGTGAGCCCAATTGCTTCTCCACTTCAGCCCTAAACTCTTTGAACTTTTCAAAGGCTTCAGACTTGTGCTGCATTAGGTACACATATCCATACCTAGAGTGGTCATCGGTAAATGTTATGAAATACTCATAACCACCCCTTACTCCAATATTTATTAGTCCACACACATCAGTATGAACTAATTCCAACAATGCATTGGTCCTATTGCCCTTTGCGGGAAAGGGCCTTTTGGTCATCTTACCCTCTAAACAAGACTCACAGACTTCCATTGGTTCGAGAACCAAATCGCCTAAGATCCCCTCTTTGACTAGTCTGCCAATCCTATTTAGATTGATATGGCCAAGCCTCATGTGCCAAAGCCTTGTTGGATTAGTGAAAGGTTCTTTTCTTTTAGATGGTATAGTTACCATTGAGTTATTAAGTTCCAAGCAAGAATCTTTAGAAATATTGGGAGTAATCACATACAAACCATTTGATTTAACACCAGAACATATAAAAGAACTATTTCTTTTAATCACAACTTCAGTTCCAAAATGAAAAGAATAACCATTATTCGATAAATTAGAAACTGAAATTAAATTACGTCTCATTGAAGGGACGTAAAGTACATCTGATAAAATCAAAACTTTATTGTCTAGAAATTCAAAAACTACGACTCCTATAGCAACCGCAGAAACGGTTGCGCTAGAACCTATAGTAAGTACGATTTCCCCATCACTGCACCTCCTGGTTGATCTGAACCCCTGCAATGAATTACAGATATGGTTAGTCGCACCAGAATCAATGCACCAAGTGTTTGAAGTATCCGTAATAAAACTTACATCAATCACATGTGATTCAATCATACCTTGAACTCTTGTAGCTAAGAATTCTGGACAGTTCCTCTTCCAGTGGCCCTTCTCTCCACATTGGAAACACTTTCCTTTGCCTTGACCACCCACCTTCCCTTTGCCCTTACCTTTTCCCTTAGATTTTGCAATCTTAGGGACCGGTCCAACACTTGGACCACCAGTATCAGCCTTCTTCTTCCCTTTCTTTCCTTTCGGTGTAGATCGGGAAGAGGAAGCGCTTTTCTCAACATTCAAAACGTTGACCCCAGGTTTGATCACCCCTTCCGCTGCCAAAAGAGAACTCATCAATTCGCTCATTGAAAAATTCATTTGATTCATATTATAGTTAAGTTTAAATTGAGCGAATGAAGGCGATAGCGAATTGAGGATCATATCAACTTGGGTCTGTGCATCGATGTTGGCACCTAGGGTCTCCAGCTCGTTTAAATAACCAATCATTTTTAAAACATGTTCCTTGACTGGAGTCCCTTCCGACATCTTTGCACTCATTATCTTTTGCATGGCTACCTGTCTGGCAGGCCTGCCATGCTCCACAAACATCTTTTTCAGGGATGTGATAATGTCACTGGCAGAATCATTCGATTGGAATTGGTGTTGCAACACACCAGCCATTGAGGCCAGAATATAGCAACGAGCCATTCCATTCGACTTCTTCCATTTGTCGAACTCGCGTCTGGCAGTTGCCGAAGCATTTGCCGCGGGTTCTTCGGGGCATGGGGTGGTGAGGACATATATGTGATCCTCCGCAGTTAACACGATGTCAAGGTTACGTTTTCATTCAGTGTAGTTGTTTCCAGTTAACTTGTTTTGAGTAAGTAGGGTGGCAAGTGGACTAAATGCAGATCCAGACATTATGATTACTGAAAATCAAACAAACAAAATAAATATGGATATCGGGATTTGACAGTTTGAAATAAAAGAATCCTTAAAACTCTTATTTTAAAACAAAGTCGCCGGAATATCGAAACAAAATAATAAAGCCTCCGTGTGGAGGTCAATTTTCTATTTTTCGATTAATCAAGACTTGTCCGCTATGCAACTCTTGTAAAAACAAGTTATGACTCCCGATCCCTTTTGATCTCTAAGTTTCTGAACAATGCCCCGCGTGGGATCCCTTATCCATAGCTTAGCTAGTGTGTTCCATTAACTAAGATCCAATCACAACCGTCTCAAGTAGCGCCTCCGTGTGGTGGTCACCCTCTAACACGTCTGATTGATCCTATCAAAAGAAGTTCACATCTAGTAACCAATAAGTAATGCACCCTCCGTATGGAATGATCACCCCTGACGAGGTGACACATAATGCACTACTCATCTTACAGTGAGCCGTTAATGGAAGATCGTAGGTGTCAATAAATAAGACCCTCTCCCACTAGATTTGGTAAATTAAGGATTTTGCTTTTTAGAAAAATTTGTTTTTATACATTACCCATAAACATCCAATGTTTACTAATGCGTTAAAAAATAGTTTTTGAATCTTATTTTAGAAAACTTGTTTTACGTGCATGCAAGTAGTAACAATATAATTAAATGCCAATCACAACCAAGCACATAAAACAAAAACTAAAATTGAAAATAAAGACATCCAAACGATGCCTCTATCTCCCATGGCTCTATCTCCATAGAACCTCCTTTTTGGTTTGATCGCCTCCAGCTCCATCTTCATGGACAATGGCTCCTTGCTCCATCTTCATGGATTTTCTAATTCTATTACATTTGTCCTATGCTTCTTTCGAAGCTTACAATTTATCTAGAAATAGAAATAGCAACAACAAAATAAAAGGCTAGGGAAACCGGTGCGACTTTCCTTTTCGTAGGATTGAAGTCGCAGCGCCCTTTACATATGCCTTAAAACCAAACCAAACTTAAATTACAACATGCACCAATCTCAAAAGTTTAAATACAAAATTTAAAAGACTTGGTGCCATGGGAGATAGTGACTAAACTAACTGCAAAAGGGTTAGTCGTACACGCATCCACACATACATAACAAATATATGTAATATTGGAACACTTAATTGATTCACACAGTATATAAACTCTTTACATACTGAATTAGAACTTAAAAACAGCATCTTACTTCTCTGTCACAGTTCGATCGATCGACGGCCGTTCGATCGCTCGAACCTTCGATCGATTGAACACTGTTCAATCGCTTGAACATTCTATTTCACAGAATGATTTAAGAAATTACAGAATACTTTTAAAATTAAAGCTTTTTATTTCAAAACACTTTAAAACTGTGAAACAGAGAACCTGACAAAGAATCTGTCTCGATCGATTGAATGTCATTCGATCGATCGAACATATCCATGTTCGATCGCTCGAAACCTGTTCGATCGCTCGAGTACAGAGGATGTTCGATCGATCGAAACATGTTCGATCGATCGAACCGGCCTTGCATCCCATGCATTCACAGATTTGTACTCTGCTGTGATAACACTGCAAAAATAGATCTGTGACGATGTAGTTTCGAAACCAGTTCTAAAATCAACATGCAAATCAAAACTAGTGTTCCAAAACGCATCTATAGATCCAAACAAGCGTGGCTCTGATACCAATTGATGGAAAAATTAGGTTTAAAATTATTTTAAATGCGCAGCGGAAAAGATTCAGTTATAATAACTGATTGGTAGCCCAGGATCTACTACTCGTTAATTCCATAGATGCGCACAAGAGGGGACAAGAGTTATACCTTAGTGTCTTGAACCCAATTCTAATTTTCTTGAACTTCCAGCAGCTTCCACTAGATGGCCTTCACTCTTATGACTCCTATGGATGCTCGCAGGAAGGACTAGGGTTGGTGGGAACCCTAATGGAGAGGAAGGAGAAGGTTTGGTGCTCTAAAACAGTTTCTGCAGCTTCTGACGTTCAAAACGACGAACTTCTTTTCCAGAATGCAGCTGCCCTATTTATAGATTCCCAGAACCGACCTAGACTTCGAGCGATCGAAGACCTTCGATCGATCAAACCATTCTCGATCGATCGAGACTTCCAAGACTTCAATCGATCGAACATCCTTCGATCGATCGAACTTGTCTTGACAACTTCCTCATGTGTCTTTCCAAGTATCCTGGTGGAGCTAAGAGTGGGACCTCCTAGGCTCTTAATTGTTAGCTCAGACCAGTTTGTTAATTACCGTGACCAAACTCTTTGATCAGCAAACTAACTAACTGGTCAGTTAACGTTTACTCCACTATAAAACGATAACTGAACTCCAATGCAAAAGAACATATCCGAAGCGATAACTAGACTTGTATGTTGTACTAATGTCCCTCTACCTTCAGCATTCGTAATCATATTCAGGTAGTCGGATAACTGTTACTGTCAACCTGAATCATGATTACTTCTTGAATTCCTTGAGTCCCATTCACCTCTCATGATTACTAAACATGTTGATAACTCTTATCAACAAGACTACAGTACTCAGTAATCGACTTGGTGACATTCTCAAGGGATTGCTTACTCTGAAACAGAGGGTAGATTCTGTCTTGACAATATATGTTCACAACCCTATGAATATGACATACCCAAGATACCCAGGTGTTGATCTTCTATAGACCTCACTGATTGGTAAGTCAAAGCAGTCATATCCATAGTCTGTGTTCATAATCGTCTCAAGATTGAGAACACGTACCTTACACAAGTTATGAGTTCCTATCGACTGATTGACAGCCTTGAGTGTTAATAGGAAAGCTCAGGTCCGTCAATGCACTATAAGCACTAGCATATTAACTAAGAGTTACACTCTAGTGATTGAGATTGATCACTCCATCCAATGGTAGTTAATCATGCTACAGTGTAAACCTGATGAGATATCCTAGTCTCAACATCCACTGTGACATGTTCTAAGTAACAAAGAATAGGAATTCGTATCTCACTTGTATGTATCTCATACATACACACATTACTTACTATGTTACTTAAGGATAACAATCATCTCATAAAAGAAACATACATAACAAAATGTAAAGCTGATATCCATATATTAAAATGTCAATGTCTCCTATATAAAGTAATGGTTTGAGGGCACAAACCCAATAGGCGGCATTGTAGCAACAGGGACACCAGCCTCTGTGGCCGTTGACGCAACAAATTGAAGTAGGGCTACTATGGCAGTGCTTGTGAAAATCTTGGCAGCCCGATCAGACCACCACTTTTCAAATTCATTGGTCACAACCGGTCAGCCTAAGAACGGTGTGAATTCGAAGGCGGTCTTCAACTTGTCTGACCTCTTCTTTACTTTCTTCACTTGCCCATCATTAACAATTAGGCCACGTTCAACCCAGTCCACATTTACGGTGATGGTTGGTGGAACGGGAACGAGCTGAGAAAACCCCAGTTGACGGGCATAGAGTGGAGCAAAGTAGTACTCCACCCCGTAATTGTTGTTGGCAGAGGGAATTCTCGGGCTGAAAATTATGTCTCTAGCTACTAGGTAGCAAGAGAAGACTTCATTATACATAGAGTGGGTACCCGGTCCCCAGTTTGAAGGATTATTTGGAAGCTGGAAGAATGTTGGAAAATGACGAGAGGAGAAGGGTTGAAAGAGAGGGACAGTCCAATTGGCACATCCCTCGTAAAAGAAAGAGAAGCACTCCTTAAAGGACTGGGAGGAAGGAGTGACATCCAGAAATTGGACAGCAAAAATGGGAATGGCTGATAATTGCTGATCGGCCGGCCTGAATTGCTGGAAATGAGAATAGAACTAGACTTGAAAAATCCAGATCGGGCTGCCTCCGGCAGTGAAGCCCGAATGCACAAAGTCAGTCATTCCGCAAATAAGTTAAGCTAGACCAGTGTGGCTAGGGCTAAGGGCTTCCCAGCAGTGAGGACTAAGGCCAGAGTAGTGTACTCCTTGGTGATGGCCTGACTAGCTGAGCAGAAGAGGTATCTATTCAGCCAGTATATCATAAAGGCCGTGTGCTCAGCTTCGGACACTTCGGTCTCTTCAACACATATGCAGGCCATCAAGAAGCCGCCAAAGGCTGTGATCGGTCTATAGGAAACGGCCCCATCTCTTACAGATTCCTGTTGGGGGTAGGTGAAGCTGGCCATTCCAACATCTAAGCCCGAGACCACTTCTTTTCCGTGAGGGTGGAGACCGAGCAAGTGACTCACAAACTTGACGGTGGGAGCCATCGGGCCGCAATGGAAAAGGAACCCATTTATTGAGGCCGACCAAAAAAGAAGTAATGAGAAGAAGAGAGGCCAGTCTATCTCCAGCTTGGACCAGCTGAGCATTATGGCATCATGGATGCCCGTTCTCTTCCACAGATCAGGCTTGGAGGCCGATACTCTTGTCACCCATTTGTCTCAGTCAGCAGTAGAGATGGGCCAACCCCTGATTGGGTGTGAAGCTGTCCAAACTTTGCTCCAGTTGGCAGGAAGTTGGAGGAATGCCCCATATTCTACCAGTGGGGATTGGTTACCTCTAGAAGACCGATGATGACGATGACCGGTAAAATTTGAAGATTTCCCCAGAAGATTCAAATTCTTCAAAGATTCTTCAAAGATTCTTCAAAACAAAGTTCAAAAATCAAAGTAAAGGAGAGAGAAGGGAATTGGGTACTCGGGGGAAAATCCGAATATTGAATAACATGTGAGAAAATCAATATAAAACATATATATATAAATGAGAGATGAGTATAAAAGAAGTTTTCAAAAGAAAAAAAAACAAAGAAAAAAGAAGAAAACGAAGAAGAAAAAGAAAGAAAAAGAATAAATAAATAAAATGATAGTATATACTATGTATATGGGTAAAGTACACTACAAATATAAGTACATTAGTACATACTTTGTTGATAATTAAGATTGAGGTAATGTATATTTTGAAAATTAAAAAAGAGGGCAAAATTCTGTTAGCCCCGGCACGCGGGAAAGCCGGCGACACTCACTGAGTGCCGCGCCGGCATTCAGTGAGTGTCGTCCGGCACTCAGTGAGTGCCGCAGGAAGCCATCGAGTGCCGCGAGCTGTAACAGACTGCTTTTCTCACATGTTCTAGAAGAAAACTTTGCACATGGGTTTTCACCCGAATTTACCCATCTAACCTTGAATTGGTGGTCTATATAAACATATTTTCATCTTCATTTTGAGATATACTTGAATTAAGAGAGAGGAATACAAGAGTTATATACATACATTAGAGGGAATTGAGAGAAAGAAGATAGAGTTTCTTGAAGAAATTTGAAGAATTGAAAAAGAATTTGAAGATTGTTGGAAGAGCTTCACAAGAGATACAAGAATTCTTTGAGGTCATAGAGGTAACCTTTTAATCTTTTGTAGAATTAGGAGAACTCAATCACAAGTTCATAATTCTAGGAAATTTTACACATTTTCAAAACCTCTCTTCCTACCCCATTTCATCACATACCACTTAAGAGAGCTTTGGATTTAAGATAAAAGAGTTTTTGGACTTGAAGTTTTCAAGTAGCCTTTGATTTCCTTTCTTTTATTTATATTCTTCTCAAGAGTTCTATGAGATCTTCAATATCTTATTGGGTTTCTTTGAGTTTGATCCTCTAATTCCCTATGATCTTATGATTTATATGGGGATTAAAGTGGATCATCATGATCATCTCTACATGTAGTTTGTTGAAATTAAGTCTTAACTCATGGTTTGAAATCTCCTCACTAAAAATCTTATGGAATTCATGCTATATTCCATAGAGGTTTATGTAGTTGGGATATCATTTTGTCTCCAAGGACCATTAACTTGGTAGGAGAAATAGTAATATGACTCTATATTCTTCAAGGACCATACATTTGAGAGAAGAATTGGATGCAGATTTTCATTTAAAATAAGTAGAACCTTAAGATTCTCTTGCTAGATCTCCAATTATGTGATCTATGATAGGAATCCATCAAGGTTAAATCTAGGGGTTTCTCCCTATTTCACCATTTATCTCATTAATCATAATCAAACTTGATTCTAGTCCTTCCTAGGATCATGGATCAAGTTGGTTTTAAACTATGAACATCAATTTAACAAAGGTGCAGTGAATCCATAAACCAATCGTAATAAAAGATTTTTTATAGAGTCATGATTGATTGGAAATGGATGAGACCAATTGGAGAATGTTCATAACCCATCTAAGTACCTCTGTGATTTTTGTTTTAATGAAATTCCATGCCTAAGATGGTTTGATCTTATGATTTCAAAACATGCAACTCTCTGTCCAAAATTTCTAAACAGTAAATCCATTTTGAAATTAATAAATCAGAACTTTAATGAAGTTTCCCGGGTCTCTAATAATATTTTCTAAGTACCTTACTGTGTTAGGGAGATACCCTAAAAAGATCTAAGTGTTTCCCATTCATTTACTATTCTTAGAAAATCGTACAAGATCTCTAGACAGAGAGTTGCAGATTTATGAGTGATGTCTAGTATTTTTTATAGTCATAGAGATCTAACTGTTAAAACCTTGATTTTCTTTTTGGGTTATGAACTAGACTCACAGAGGAATATCATATCCAAAAATCATTAAGATCCAACCGTTGGAAGTATGGTTTTCCATTTTTTAAGATCTGGTCTGCTCTCTGTAATTCATAAAAAACTGCAACTGTTTTTGTCTAATCTTATTTATTTCAACTCAAATGGTCTCCTAATGTCTTGGGACCCAAATCATATTTTGAATAATGATAATTTAGCTTAAATCCAGAGGCTAAGTGATCCAGAGGATATGCCTTATAGTAGTCGAGGAGGAGGATTGGCTGATAGGAGGAGAAGAGGAACAAGCATTTGAGGAAGATATGGACAATGAAATTCTCCAAATCAATTGGTGGGATCCAAACAATCCTACTGATAACTCCTTCTGGGAGGAGGAGGTTTACAGTGACACAGATGGTTTGTGGTCCGAGGGAGGAGAAGAAGGAAATGCTGAAGAAGTGGTCAATCATGCTGAGCTACATGGGTTAGATGAGAATGATTTAGAGAAAGGGAAAGAGAAGGATCTTGAGGAGAATAAAGAAGAAGGTCAAGCGTTACATAAACACTTCATCAAGAAATGAGGAGATTTCCCCTACTGTGGCTTTCCAGAGCCATGGGTGGACTGCAAAGATAAGTACTTAGAGCAAGGGTTTGAGATCTCTTTCCTACATGAATTCGCTGACTATGAAGATCCATACCTACAAGCGCCCACAGAACCTAAGTCTGTCCAAGATTGGATTTGTCCGCTGGATGGCCTGGCCATGAGGAATCTCTTTTATGAAGAAGGCAGTAAGACCGAGGAGAGCGGTCCAAAGAAGATCATGGAAATGAAGATTGGGAAAGACTAGACGGGAGAAATACTAAAGGAAGAGATCAAGGGAAATAAGGGAAGGGAAGAAAAGTCAGGAAAAGAAGAAGAGACAGAACCAGGAGATTTGCCAATAGGTCCTTGAGTCTAGTAATCGAGTTCCCCTACCCCGGAAGTCTGTAATGGCCAGTATGAGCGAAACTTTTAATTTTCTATCAATGAAAGTGACTGATTCTGCTTACAGGATCGTGCTTAAATAATTATAATAACTGTGAAAAAGAAAATGAACCTGCATGCAAAATCATTGAGGAAACTTTGGCAATTGACTTAGGAAATGAAGAAGATTCTCAAAGTGATTCTTTCTTTCTCTTTTCACTCAATAAAGATAAAAGCATAAAATTGATCTCGTTGCTAAAAGAATACAAGGTTGTCTTGCATGATCCTATAATGACGTGCTAGGAATAAATCCAGAGATTGTCCAACATCCCCCTTATGCCAAACCTAAAAGGTGAGCTCACAGTCCAAAGCCATGAATTTGGTCCTTGATGGTAGCCAGATATTTTAAATGAACTTCTTCTTCAAAAGAAAACAAAAAGAGAAAAGAAAAGAAGAAAAAAAAAAGAAATAAAAAGAAAAGAAAAAAAAGAGAAAGAGAGCTCGCTAGGATGAAAACCCGAAAGGGCACCTAGTCAAAAATTAGAGCAAAAATAAGATGCGTGTTGACTTCAAAACTTGAATCCTAGCCAGTCAATATCATGAAGAGAGTAAGAGATAGTGAGATAGAGAAAAAAAAAAAGAGGGCAAAGAATAAATAAGATTGAGAATCTTTGGGTGCTTCAAAGTACATCATTGGCACCCGGATTATCCCAAGGCTCTGTTTTGTTCTAAGCAAAGAAAAGAAATTGGAAATAAAAAGGGAGATTTGAAAGTATCAATTAGTCTCAAAATTTTGTGAGAGGCTCAATGTCCAAATGAGCCTAAAACAATGCAAAGATATCTTTGAAGAGTGATTTGGAAGCTTGATACTGCTTTGAGAGTATGATGGAGTATGATTAAAACACGATGTATAATAAAGATTGACTGGCTAGTGAGAAAGTGAAAAGAATCAACCGCCACAAAAAAAAATAAGTAAAAAAAAAAAGAGAGCAAAAAAAAATAATAATAATAAATAAAAGGGAGAAGTAGTTCATCTTCTCATCATCTTGTTCAAAAGCTGCCACAAGGAATTTGTTTTAGAAAATCTACCCAGAAAGGGTACTCATTGAACCCAAATGAAAAACATGGCTCGAAAAGCCCACCAATTCTTGAAGCCTTATTCTTTCAAAACCTCTAGAGTAGATGAACTACGTTTTGACCTGATTCCCATTCGGGGATACGTAGGCAGCCTGCAAAGTTCGGTCATAACAATCACACAAAGTCAATCATCGCACTTTTTTCAGGCCTCGACCGAACTACAATAGGACCTGATGCCCATTCGGGGATAAGTAGGCGGGTCTCCCAAGGCCCTCGGTCCAAAGAAGAAACCCAACCAATTCATGAAATTACCTTTGCTTGCCCAGAGGCGGTGTCATCTCCCTCAAACCAGGGGCAAACTTCGTTTGCCCAGCACTTCCAAGCCCCCTATCAAACTAGGGGCAAACTGTCGTTTGCCAAATAAGATATCTCTGGGTTTTCTAGCTTTCCAAATAAGGATCAAGTTTGGACATCCTGAAAGTTCTTGAGGTTAAAAGCTGAAGTTTTCATGCCAAAATCTGAAATTGATTTAAGATGGAAAGAAACATTGAAAAGAAGAATTCCTCGTTACCTTAAAGTCAATTGTAAAGGACGATACAATGAAAGAATACTATGGGATGATGATTCTCTAAAAAATAATCAGAAAAGCACAAAGAAAAGAAAGCAGAATTGGTCACAACAGGTGTGTGTCTCTCCTCAGTTTGAGTTTACCATCCGAAAGATACATTCCTCAGATGGATCAGCAAGAAGTGGAAATTTCAAAAGAAGGGTAATAGCATAGAGAACAGGAAGTCGAGTTCTGCTCTGCCAAGGAAAGGGCGAGTAATATCTTCAAAGAAAACAAAATCAAGTGAATATTCTCAGTAGATCAAGATGTACCAGAAAGCCTTTTGACTTGTCCATAGTCAAAAGGGGAATCCATGAGTAGAAAAGTGGGGTTTTCGTAAGGAACTGGCTCGTACTTCTTCCACTTCTTGCTCGAATCACCTAAACTGCTATCCATAGCAAACAATCTATCAAAAAAAAAATTTGATGAATGAATCTAGAATAAGAAGCGCATGAACATCTCTTTAGATTGATTAGCCCCAAGGAAATTCTTTTGAGGCTGGACCAGCTCCGATCAAATCCTCGGTCTTGGCATAAGTCGTCTATCGCAGTCTATGAGTTATCGATCAAATCCTCAGTCTTGGCATAAGTCGTCTATCGCAGCCTTGGAGTTACCGATTAAATCATCGGTCTTGGCATAAGTCATTTATCGCAGCCTTTGAGTTACCGATCAAACCCTCGGTCTTGGCATACGTCGTCTATCGTAGTCGATGATTTACCGATCTAATTCGCGGTCTTGCCATAAGTCGTCTGTCACAGCCTATGTGCCACCAATCAAAGCAAAATATAGGCATAATCCCTACCTTTGAAATAGAAAATGAATTTTTGAGTCTGTGCGACTCCAAATCTTTGAAAATGGAAAATGAATTTTTTGAGTCTGCGCAACTCCAAATCTTTGAAAATAGAAAATGAATTTTCGAGTCTGCGCGACTCCAAATCTTTAGAAATAGAAAATGAATTTTTGAGTCCGTGCGACTCAAGTTCTTTCTGAAAATGGAGAACGGATTGTTAAGTCCACATGACTGTTCTGAAAAAAAAAAGAAAAAAAAAAAGAAAGGGTATTTACCCTAGCAATACCAAGCTTCTTTTCTACGATCATTGGGGTCATTGAATCTGGAACGATTCTGACTTTTCTGCGATCTTTGGGGTCATTGAATCTGGAGCGATTTTGACTTTTCTGCAAAACATCTCATTTCTTAGAAGACACCGGAGTATAAGACGCAAAGCGCATCTCAGTTGATCAGATGATCCTCAAAAGACACCGAAGTATAAGACGCAAAGCGCATCTCAGTCTTTCAACACATTTCCTGATTCGGCACCGGAGTCTAAGACACAAAGTGCATCTCAGCCAATCAGATGATTCTCAAAAGACACCGGAGTATAAGACGCAAAGCGCATCTCAGTCTTTCAGCACATTTCTTGATTCAGCACCGGAGTCTAAGACGCAAAGCGCATCTTGGCCAATCAGATGATTCTCAAAAGACACCGGAGTATAAGACGCAAAGCGCATCTCAGTCTTTCAACACATTTCCTGATTCGGCACCGGAGTCTAAGACGCAAAGCGCATCTCAGCCAATCAGATGATTCTCAAAAGACACCGGAGTATAAGGCGCAAAGCGCATCTCAGTCTTTTCAAAAAGTGTGGATCCTGGTTTAACATCGGAGTATAAGGCGCGAAGTGCATCTCAGTCGATCAGATGATTCTTGGAAGACACTGGAGTATAAGGCGTGAAGCGCATCTCAGTCTTTCAGCGTGCTACCTGGTTTGACACTGGAGTATAAGGCGCGAAGTGCATCTCAACCTTTCATCTTGCTACCTGATTTGACTATGGAGTGTAAGGCGCAAGGCGCATCTTAGTCTATCAGACAATTCTCAAAATTCATAAGGACCCTGAACTTCGTAATTGTGACGTTCCCAGAGTATGACTATAACATAAACGGGGGATTTGGGGTTTAAGGCGCTTTTTGGTGATAAAAAGATTAATATGGGTCATCACGTTGGGAACATGAGGCATGATATTTGAGCATGTGCATCACGTTAGGATAGGTGTATTCATCCGTATGGTTATTTGTGCTTAGGAGTTGTCCCTTGCCTGAACTACGTCCTGGTCTGATTCCCGATGGGATACGTAGGGAGCTCACCATTGAGCACGACCAGCATTTGGCTCTCTGCGCACCCGATTTTTGCAACGCACTTTTGTTTTTACCTGGATTTGACTGTTTGGTCAAAGGCTTGTCTTTCACACAGGCTTTGACATTCACTTATGATACGCGTTGCTTCACAAGCTCTGCCGAAGAGGGGCAAACTGTAGACACCCCGATTTTGACCAAACGTCAAACCCAGGGATTGGTTACCTCTAGAAGACTGATTATGACGATGACCGGTAAAATTCGAAGATTTCCCCAGAAGATTCAAATTCTTCAAAGATTCTTCAAAACAAAGTTCAAAAATCAAAGTAAAGGAGAGAGAAGAGAATTGGGTACTCGTGGGAAAATTCGAATATTGAAGAACATGTGAGAAAATCAGTCTAAAAACATATATACATATACATATATATAAATGAGAGATGAGTATAAAAGAAGTTTTCAAAAGAAAAAAAGAAAAAGAAGAAGAAAAAGAAAGAAAAGGAATAAATAAATAAAATGATAGTATATACTATGTATATGGGTAAAGTACACTACAAATATAAGTACATTAGTACATACTTTGTTGATAATTAAGATTGAGCTAATGTATATTTTGAAAATTAAAAAAGAGGGCAAAATTTTGTTAGCCCCGGCACGCGGGAAAGCCGGCGGCACTCACTGAGTGCCGCGCCGGCATTCAGTGAGTGCCGCCCGGCACTCAGTGAGTGTCGCCCGGCATTCAATGAGTGCCGCCGGAAGCCATCAAGTGCCGCGAGTTATAACAGAGTGCTTTTCTCACATGTTCTAGAAGAAAACTTTGCACATGGGTTTTCACCCGAATTTACCCATCTAACCTTGAATCGGTGGTCTATATAAACATATTTTCATCTTCATTTTGGGATATACTTGAATCAAAAGGAGAGAAAGACAAGAATGATATACATACATTAGAGAGAATTGAGAGGAAGAAGATAGAATTTCTTGAAGAACTTGAAGAATTGAAGAAGAATTTGAAGATTGTTGGAAGAACTTCACAAGAGATAGAAGAATTCTTTGAGGTCATAGAGGTAACCTCTCAATCACTTGATAGAATTAGGCAATTCAATCACAAATTCTTACATCTAGGACTTTTTCACATTTTCAAAACCTCTCTTCTTACCTCATTTCATCACACACCACTTAGAATTTGTGATTGAATATTATAATGTTTCATTAATTTGGAACCAAAATAGAGCTTTGGATTTATGAATAAAAGAGTGTTAACTTGAAATTTTCAAATAATATCTTGATTTCCTTTATTTTGTTTATATTCTTCTCAAGAAATCTATGAAATCTTCAATATCTCATTAGATTTCTTTGAGTTTGATCCTCTAATTCCCTATGATCTTATGATTTATATGGGGATTAAAGTGGATTATGATCATCTCTACATGTGTTTTGTTGAATTTAAGTCTTAACTTATGGTTTGAAATCTCCTCACTAAAAATCTTATGGAATTCATGCTATATTCCATAGAGGTTTATGTAATTGGGATTTCATTTTGTCCCAAGGACCATTAACTTGGTAGGAGAAATAATAATATGACTCTATATTTTCCAAGGACCATTAACTTGAGAGGAGAATAAGGTTTCATGGATCTATATTCCTCAAGGATCATATGTTTGAAAGAGGAATTAGATGTAGATTTTCATAATTCATAAGATCAAGTAAGACCTTAGGATTATGTGATCTAGGATAGGAATCCATCAAGGTTAAATCTAGGGGTCTCTCCCTATTTCATCATTTGTCTCATTAATCATAATCAAACTTGATTCTAGTCCTTTCTAGGATCATGGATCAAGTTGGTTTTAAACTATGAACATCAACTTAACAAAGGTGCAGTGAATCCATATACCAATTGTGATCAAAGATTTTCTATAGAGTCATGATTCATTAGAAATGGATGAGACCAATTGGAGAATTTTCACAACCCATCTAAGTATCTCTGTAATTTTTGTTTTGATGAAATTCGATGCCTAAGATGGTTTGGTCTTATGATTTCAAAACATGCAACTCTCTGTCCAAAATTTCAGAACAGTAAATCCATTTTGAAATTAATAAATCAGAATTTTAATGAAGTTTTCCCGGGTCTTTAATAATTCTTTCTAAGTACCTTAATGTGTTAGGGATATACCCTAACAAGATCTAAGTGTTTCTCATCATTTTGCTATTTTTAGAAAATCGTACAAGATCTCTGGACAGAGAGTTGTAGATTCCTGAGTGATGTCTAGTGTTTTCTATATTCCCAGAGATCTAATCGTTAAAACCTTGATTTTCTTTTTGGGTTATGAACCAGACTCACAGAGGCATATCATATACAAAAATCATTAAGATCCAACCGTTGGAAGTATGGTTCTTCCATTTTTTAAGATCTGGTCTGCTCTCTGTAATTCATAAAAAACTGCAACTGTTTTTGTCTAATCTTATTTATTTCAACTCAAATGGTCTCCTAATGTCTTGGGACCCAAATCATATTTTGAATAATGATAATTTAGCTTAAATCCAGAGGCTAAGTGATCCAAATTAGTGAATAAATTCACATCTTATCCTTATACATGTTCATGCATTCATTCATACATGTTAATATTCATAAGTAGGACTTATCTCTTGTCTAAGTTGTATCTAATTGAACATGACTTAGGATTAATTATTCTTTGATATTATATCTTGTCTAAAATATGTGAACTAACTCTTTGTTTTGTAGCGCATTTGAGGTACAATTTCTCAACTCTTCTCTAGTTAATTTCATTCTTTGATTTTATTGATTTTTCAACTCCATGTGCGACACCTTAGACTAGGTCTTGCCTTATGTGTTTTTATGTGTTAGAGACCTTTTCTTAGGTTTTATTTTGTTCTTGCATGCATTGCACGTTTAATATTCGCGGCCGGATCCCGGGTATGTTTTCTAGTTCCCTATTGCATATCATATCGCTTGCTACTTGAGTTACATGGCTTATGAATGATATTTTGTCATTAGCAATTTTACACCATTTCCAACATGCTTGTGTAATGTATATGTATATATGTATTAATTGAGGGCATGCTTAGATTAATAATTCGATTAAAAAGGATGATGAGTAGAGGCCTATCACGAGATAGGATGAAAGGGGGTGTTTTAGTCCGCCAGGCTCCTTCCCCTTTCATTCCATAATCCCCGGACCCAGATCATTCCATAGGCGTGGCTTTTGGCCAAAGCCCTGACCTCTCTGTAGCGGTTTTGGGGCGGCAGAGCATCCACGAAGGTTTTCTTGCCTTTAGAGGTGGTTGTCGGAGCAGTTTTGGGGGCCATTACAGCAGGTAGGGATGCATATTAGCTTCACCGGAGATGATGGAATTCTAGAGACAGAAGCTCTGGGCGTTTAGAGTTCTAGAGAGAGAGAAAGAAGACGCAAATGAGAAGGTAAGGAGTTTTTTGAAAATATCGCAACTTTATACACGCCGCATTTAATGAGGAGTGACTGGTGGGATCCCCCAAATATGACAAGTCTCTGTATGGATGACACGTGGCATATTTAAAATCAAAACGTCACATCAATCAAGGCGGGACGTTTGATATGACCTTTTGGGGGGCAATTGTTTGCACCCAAAAACAGCCAAAGGTTTTTGAGCCCGAATGATATACTGGAATGGACAGGTCGGCCCAGGGACTGCAAAAGCCCATCGGGCTCAAGAGGTAAGTGTCACGTGGTTCAGGGAGACAAGGCTAGTGATTTAAATGGTGAAGTCCGATTGATGAAGTGGTGGTGTATAGTCAGGCAGCTAGTAATGAAGCCCTGAAGCCCAGCTAGGAGGCTAACATGGACCAAGCTTATCGGGCGTAGGAGGAATATAACCTAGCGTCAGGGCAAGCCCGATGGAGGGTAAGAGCAGCAAGCAAGACAATCGGGCACCATATTTGGTAAAAATGGTAAAAGAAGTGTATGAGTCCAATTGGCTACAAGCATTCAGGAAGAGGCCATCGGGCATGGAAGACAAAAAATACAACAGGTGGGCTTGTATGTGCTAGATTTAACTAAGGAGATAATTGATGAGCCTGATGGACGAGCAGGGCAAGGCAGTGTTGCTTACAGCTGTCATGATGACGTCGTATAGATTGTTAAGGAAGCAGAGTCCATTTCGGAAAGGCATCTAATCACGTCCAACTGGATTTGGAAGGCCAATCTCTAAAATATTGAGATTGATTCAATCAAGATAAAGATAAGGCAAGAGTTGGAGATTAGGAAGAATTCTGCCACTATCAATCGACCAATCAATCAGGACTGCTTGAGGCGCAAGTTAAGGGAGTCCTTTCCTAATCAGAATTCCCAAATGCCGCTATAAATATGGTGGCAGGCCAACCGTGCAAAGGACTCCACGTCATCTTGATACCCAGCATTCAAACCTGACCCTACGTCTCAGCTTTCTACAGCATTCAATACACTACATTTAAGGCATCTACACCTTTGAGTTCTCACTTTTTCCATAGCAAATAGGTCTGCCCTTTTTGCTATTTCTTTTCATTCTTCTCGACAATCAGAGTCTATTCTGATCTTGTTCTTTGGATTTGTTTATTTTTCCAAACATTTAGTAAAACCTGCTTTTTATTAATCGTTTGTGATTTGTTTACACCGCAAACACTTGCATTATTTGGCTAGTGCGCTTCAGTACTGCCAAGGGATTTATGGTGAGGGTACTTTTCTACTCACTGCACACAATAACCCTGTTTAGAAGTCAGATTCATAAAGCCTTGTGTATCACTCACACAAGCATTTAGGAAATTAGTTTGCACACACACACCGAGCCTGTTTGGCTCTGGCACGCCTGCGCAAAACTACAGGCAAACAGTCACTGCTACTGTTTTATAAGAAAAGGAAAACAGATATGAAAATAGAATTCAGATTAGTTGATTTTGTTATTGATAATAACCATATGTATAAGTCGCTTTGATACCATTTGTAGTAATCAAAGGTATAAATAGCTCTGATATCCTATAAACGAAATATACAAAGAAAAGTATGAATCACTATGATGTCGTAATAAAGAAGATAGATTAAAGTCATATCGCTCTGATAGCTTTATAAAGAAAATGTGAAATGAGAAAATAAGTCGTATGATTGCTCTGATACCTTTATAAAATGCAAAAAGAAATTAAGAGAATATGTCATATACTTGCATAGTCGAGATGACATGTTGGAAAGGGGTCGTTTAGTTTCAACATATATGTTTTGTATAAGCACGGGGATAGAGAATGGTGGTAATGGTTTTTAAGAGAATATCTTGATTGTTGATTGATCCTTGGGAGGAAGGCTGTTATCTTGGTCAACATGGTTGACCATCCAGCCCTTGGGAGGCACGCTAGTATATCAAAATCATTTGGCCCTTGGGAGGCACGCTATTCTGAACTAATGATATTATACGAGTAGATGGAGGTGATGGTGACCTCGAATATCTTGATATGGTATTGCCGATAATACCAATAATTCGGCCCTTGGGAGGCACGCTATTCCGAAACCATATGTCAGTTATGAGATGTTGTTAAGGTAAAAGAGTCGGTGAGATGAGAATGTTGCATTGTTCATATTGTGGTTGCATAATTTGTTTACGTGGATAATTGTATCACATGTTTTATTGTATAACTGTTAAAAGGAATAAAGAAGAATATGTTTCCTATGAATATTCACATATTGATCTATATCTTATCTATTATTTGAGAACGTTTTAGAATAAGTGATTAACCGTACGTTAAGGTATAGAACATTGACAGCAGTCAAATATGCTTTTATAAATATTGTGTGTGTTGTTTATTATATTCACTAAGCTTGTATTCGAGCTGATTACGTTCATGTTCTGGATACCCAACCTGTCCAGGGTTCTTAGGAAATGAGGATACAGAGGACTATGGCTATGCTAGCTAGGGTCAGGAGCTTTAGGAAGAAGATCTCTTTTATATTTCTTATGCTTAAGACTGTAAGCTAAATGTAATATTTTTTATTTAGAATAATATTGTAAAGACAATATGTGCTTAAGATAGATATTAATATAATAGTTTAGATAAGTTTGAGAATAGAGTATTAAGTTTGATTTTTTCCCGTTTGCCATTTACTCTGCTTTAGCATTACTGTTTAGTTGTATTATGGACAATTGGGATCCTTTGACCTATCGCGACCTACAGGTCCAAAAAGAAAATGAAAATTTTTCCTATTTTGCTACGTCGGGGCGTGATAATTACCCTTATCTTTATCAGCTTCAGACATGCCTGTAAATACAGTAGACAGGCAACATTCTTAGCATTCTAGCATTCTTAGTTTTTTTAGCATTCTTAGCATTCTAGCATTCTCTTGTAATTTTTTTTTCTACAATTAAATAAATTAATTTTTTATTTAATTTTTTTATGGCTTTTTCAGCACTGGCTAGACTTGTGCGTTTCAGTACTGTCTAGGGACCTTTAGATGTGGGTACTTTCCTACTTATCTTTTACAATCATCTGTAGAAGTTAGGAAATGAAACCTTGTGCGTCACTCACACAAAGTAGTTTTAGAAAATTTTGTATTTACATGTTTGAGTCTACCTCACAAAACTCTGGCACGCCTGAACCGAAAACTATAGCAAACACCCGGACGACACAGGTTCGATCCCCAGCAACGGGGTCCTATTTTTCGTTTTTGAGATCTAATAAATCTGTGATTGAGAACTCAAAGTTGTTTAATGACCCTAATATCATTTCAATGAATGAGCTGGGTTTTACTTTGAAACAAATATTATTCAAATATATTATATTTATATGCATAATTTTGATTTATAGTTGTCAACAAAATTTAATATCAGTCCCGCTAATTTTACAAACTTCTTTGCAAATTTTGTAACACTCAAAATAGGCATGTCACTTGATAGAATTTCAATTCGAATCCGATTAAATAAAATTCCAATCTGTTACACTTAATTGGAGTTGTGTGATTATAAAATATAAAATTCGAATCTGTTACATTTAATTGGAGTTGTGTGACTATAAAATCCGAATCCGTGGATTTAAATTCGGTGAGTTATATCATATATCTAATACAATAGTATAAACTAATATACAACACATTTATTACATGTAGCATGGGATTTACATGATAGATACATCATATGTGCAATAGATATGTTATTTGTACAATAACAATGGTATTTACAAATATGTTTTTTTTTTTTTTGACAGTATTTACAAAATATGTTATGCAATAAGAATTGTATTTACACAATAAATATGGCTATATACAATATGCTATACAACAAAAATAGTATTTGTATAACAAATATAGAGTTATAATTTAAAATAAAATGTAAATATGCTTTTTGATTTTAAAAATAATAGATTGCTTATTGGAACTCCGTTAGAAAACCAGATAGCTAACAAGTCCGGATATGGATTTCACATAAGTCAATCCGATTCGAATCTAATAAGATTAATCGGATTGTACTTAACAAATGAATTTGTATATTATCACGAATCCATCTACACTCAAGTTACCGGTCCAATAATTTGCCTAACTCTAAAGGCCAAAATGCTTTAAGCCCGGTACTTAGTAGTAACACTCCTCTAACATAACCAATGCCAGACATCATTATCTTTTGTCACGTAGATAAGTAATGTCCTCGTCAAATCACATGGCCACACTGTAGGAACTAGGCTCGACTTTGATACCATTTGTAACATATAAAATCCGTTGGCCCAAAATATTAAAAAGTGGTCTAACAATTCATCCCATATATCAAAATATTTCAAAAAAAAAAGAAATTTATTTAAGTCCAATAATAATTGTTTGATCCTATTCATGGAGTTTCCGTAAATATTCCATTTCAAAAATAAAGACTGTAAACACCATCTTTGAGTAGTTTCATACTAGCACAATAGCAAGGCATTGGTAATCTTAGCTCGTGTGATTTGTAATCTTGTTTGAGAAAGCCAAAAGCAGGATCTGGTTCAGTCCAAGTCTAATTTTTATCTTGTTCTTACGAAAACTTAGTCTAGTGAGTATCTATTTCATACATAAGAGGTCGTGGTCAGTCTAATAAATTTCTTAAAACAGGTTCTTTGTTAAACCAACATATACGTTGTTCTCACAAAAACTATATAGAAAGGTGGACTTGAATTGATTTAGTTCCTATTTTGAATGTTCCCAAACGCGCCCTAATACCTAACGTGAAACACGCAGTGGAAACTTAAAACCAATAAGTACTTCATGGTTTTGTGCCATTAGGCACAAGTTGGGCATTCAATTTTGGCAAATGTGGTTTGACATCAACACCCACCCATCCACCCAAAAAAGGCCTATTATTGATCATTGAAAGTAGCTAAAAAAGATCCTTGAGAGAGAAGGAAAGGTTGTTCCTAAATCCAAACTCACAAAGATTTTCTCACAATGTCCAACCACTAAATTCCTTTGATCATTGTCAAATAAATAAGCAAGAATGCTATATTCAAAGAAAAAACAACTGTGATTTATTCTTCTAAGGTTATCCAATAAAAATAACAAGATTATTACATCCGTCAATATCCAAAAAGAAGCCATTATGAGAGAAGTCTCGAGAACTACTAGAGAACATAAAGGATAAATGTGATGAAAAAGTATTGAACTCTTTTAACTATAAGAAACTAAATGTAGTAACTGTTAATAATTTTATTCTTATTTGGCAGAGCCATTGGGCAGTTTGGCTGAACCTTTAGCTTGGTTAAGCTCATCCCAAGCTTCGATCCACGTGACCATGGCGTCGGCCAGCTTGACAAAGTACTGGTCTACTTTCCCGAGCTTTTCCTTGACCTGCTTGGCCAGTTCAACGTAGCACTTTTGAACAGAAGTGCAGTCCTTGGGGAGGGCTGCCGCCTGGAAGAATGGGATGATCTCTTCTTGCCAGAAGATGCCGTTGTACTCCTTTTTTAGGTTCACAAATGGGTTGCTAGCTTTGCTGTGCCAGATATAAGGCAAACCTGTCTTCACTCCCAGTCCCAAATGGTCACATATCACCTAAGAAAATGAACAATCAACTATCAGTAAGAGTAGTTCTATAAGAGAGAATTTGGGTACTGAAACAACCAGTTCTATTGTTCACAGGAACCATTTTTAAATAGTTTGGCATTTGTGTAGCTGCCTTTTGGTCCCATTGGAAATTTGGAATCCGGCCTGACTTAAAGTCAAAGATGCCCCCCACAACTTGTTCTGTAGCAAACTCACATAGTACTGGTATTCATAAAAGCCACATAAAACTGATACTAGATTTGAACCTCATCTTGTTTGAAGCATCCCCAAACAGACTGTAAAAGTTCCTTGATTTGATTTGACTAGGTTAAACTTTTGAATAATGCTGCCAGATTTGTGTCACAAACTTGGATCTCAAGTGATGCAGCAACGGGGTCACATTCAATTCCAGTGGGGCCACCTAAATTTCATTGAAAGTTGTTTTGAATGGTACCACATCCCACTTCCACATCAATTGTAATACAAATTTGGGAACCTCAACATTACTCTAATCTCTAAACAAATTTGGAATATGCTAAAGGTTCTCATATAACCGTCATAGTGTTTTGTGCATCTAGGTTTGTCAACTGAGATTAGTAAAAGTAGTAGACACCTTAATGCACCAGCCAGCCCACATATCATCATAGCGCCCAATTGGCTGACCGTCACCCATGAGCCCAAAGTACATAGCGGGTCCAATGAGCTCACGATCGAATGCCAGATTCATACCACACATGGGGAACAGGGTGCCCTTCGGTATTGTCAAAACTGCATCCACATACCTGATAGACATATACCCACATTTAAGCATCATAAACTAAAAAAATAACAGAGGGGTACATGTTTATTAGTTTTTAAGAAAGCTGGACAAACCTGGTGTTTCTCTCAAGAGGCTTCACAAGCTGTGTAGGTGCATCATAATCCGGGATGTTCATCCACAGGCCATGAGAAACAGCGGTTGGAACACCCTCACGGTAGCTGAATGGGTATCCACGCACGAAATCTGCTCCCTCACGGAAAGGGTCATAAAGGGTGTTGAAGAAAAAGGGAGTTGACGGACAGAGAAGGTTCTTAATGTGCTGTTCAAGAGCATTGATGTCTTTCCCAGATGGGTCTTTAGCAACCTGAGCATCGATTGTTTTACTTCCACCATTAAGTTCAATAAAACTACCGACAACTCAAAGTAGACGTTAATAACTAATCATTGAACTAAAGTTTTTGTTAATTGTTAATTTGTGATAAGACATAAACAAGTGACACAAAAATAATTTTTAAACAAAAAGGCAATACGCAGAGCATGGCATGATGTAGTATAAGACTATTAATTTATTCACTGGTGTAGACAATTTGATAGATGTGCATAGTGGGCTGTTTTGAATAATCAAAGAGGTAATGGGAACCATTATAAATGTACGTTTGAGTAAATTATTAAGTCAAGAGGCACAATCTTGTGACAATGATTTGGAAAGGCCACATGGCAAGAACAACAAACCACCGTCAAAATCATTAGCTAACCTTTGTGATTCTGGGCAGTGAACAAGGAAAAAGAAAAATAAATCAAACCAACCACGGCGTTACAATATTAGACGTGTAAAATAAGTAAATAACTATGTTGTCATCTTTCATCTTTTGAATCTTTGATTCAAAGGTGGCCCAGCAACTTCGTAGTCATACACTTGTGTACATACAGGAACAAGAATCAAACTATTACTTTTGCTATATAAAGTCAAGAGTGTGGAGACCATGTCTAAGTACCAATCTGGACCCATCAATCAAGAGTAGAAAAGGTAAAATTAAAGAAACAAATGGTGTCCATGGGCCAGGCCATGTCTCAATGTATAATATATGTATTGCACAAAGAAGCAACCAGATGTAACTTCTTAATAGACAAAATTTTAGACTTGTAGCGTTCAAAAAGATTTCAATGAATTTTTATCTATGACTGAAAAAAGAAACAAAAAAACGTTTCCAATGAGCAGAATTATTAAAAGAAATGGGAAGGAAAAAAATATGAGAAACTACCAGAAATAACATTATTACTAATTTGTTGGTAGATCCAAGTTTTAAACAATTTGTTATGGGATTTAAATATTCAAGCATTGCTCATAGACATGATATAATTGAATATACATTTCTAAACTACCGCAATAGGGTCATAAAAATAAGTTACTTCCAATCAGGCTATGGTTTGTTCTGCAAATCTAATTGGTACGAAATGCACTAAGGTCAAAGCTTTTAATAGCCACTCTTCTCAGTCTGACCATCGACAAAACCCAACGTAAATGCATAGCATAACTGATCCCTACTTAAATTCATAGTTTTAATTACACAAATCAACACTTAACCAAAAATAAGGAAAAAAAAAAAAACAATTAACAATAAAGCCATAAGAGATCCATTCCAATTGTTCAAAGTTCACCAAAATACTAAATATTTCAGTTATAAAGCCCCCATCAATACTCTGAATTGAGCATGAAAAGCAATGTAGATCAAATTGGAATAAGAAATTACAAAAGCAAATATCACTTGAATGGAAAAACAAAAAAAAAAAAAAAATTCAAAAAAGTGATGGCTAGAATACCCTACAAAACAATAAAAAATCAAATCAACCAAATTTCTAGAAAACCCAAATTCAATCAAACCACAATTGAAAGCCAAAACATATGAAGAATCCTAATTTGTAACTCATAAGAAAAACCCAGTTGGAAGAAATCAAAACAATGTACAACAAAACGGATATTACAAAAGCAAATAGCACTTGAATGAAATATATATATATATATATAGCGATGGCTTGAATACCCCAAAAAATAAAATTTGTAACTAGAATTTTACAAAACCCAAATTTGAAAGCTAAAACACATGAAGAATCCAAATTTGTAACTAAGAAATAAATATAAAAAAAAAAAAACCAACTTGCAAGAAATCAAAATTATAATTACACTGCTTCTCCTGCATTTGATTTATAAACACATAAGGGATATATAAAAAAAAAAATGTAGGTATGCTGGTAAGGATCAAGATCTAAACTAATAAGTTTCAAATCTAAAATACAAAAGCCAAAAACTTACAAAGCAATCATCGTCGATTGTGAAGATATATTTCTTCTTAGAGACCATGTACCCAAAGCATCGACAAGCAGAGTCCTTAAACGAGATACAATTAGCCTTTGGACCCAGAATTTTGTTAATGTCGTTTCGATTATAGAGCTCGTAATCGAAACCCTCTGGCACTTTGATCGTCTTCGAAGGGTCACCGTCCTGTACGATGATCAAATGATACGGTTGAAAGAATGGCCTCCACATCTCGAGAAAATCGAGGTTTCGGATCGTGGGTATCACGATGTCCAGCTCTTCGGTCAGCAGGGGCGTCGCGGCGGCCATGTTTAGAGAGAGAATCAAGAGAGGGAGAGAAAGAAAGAAAGTATGGAGGGAGAGAGAAGGTGCAGTGTTTTGAGTCTGGAGGGAATTATATATATAAGCGTTATATATAAGATCGGCACGTGCGAGTGATATGGAATCGGCACGTGCGTGGAGTCCCCAAACACGGAGGATTGTCTTTAGATTTGAGAAAATTTTTCTTGGTGAGGGACTTGTTCAAAGCGATTTACGTGGGGCGCCTTGTATTTTTTGTGGTTTGTGTTATTAAATTTAAAAAATAAAAAATAAAATGATAAACAAAATATGTTTTTATTTAGGGAGCACATGTTTACTGAATCTGATGGATATTAATGCAAATCAGATATGATCAGAGGGTGTTTGGTTGTTTTTGATTGAAATTTACGGGATACATGTATATATGTCATGATTTTATACACAAATTTCTATAGAATTTTTTGGATTTGAGATAAATGGATTTACATTAACTCAGATCAAATAAACATTATCTTATACGACTTAAGCAAAGTTACATAAATTCTTTACACAAATTTTGGTCATTGTGAAACTTTGAGGAAATGTTATTATTATTTAGAATATTTGCATTTTTTTACAAACAAATGTAATATTCTCAAAGCGCAAATTTCAAAATTAGTGTAACTACTGCGTTTAATGCAATGCTATGCGATTGCCAAAAAAGATAAACCGTTTTATTTTGGGGACAATTAGAAATATATCCCTTGTCAACTAAAAATTTAACAAAAAGTACCTTCAATATCTGCATTTAATCAAAAGTCTCTGATCTTTGACAAAATGACAAAACTGACATGCACCCAAATATTTTCCACATTTTTCCCACTCCCACCCAATTTTCAAGCACCATGTTTTTGCAGCCGCTTATACGGTATGAGCACTGTACATATTCTAAATTCAAAAAATATTTTGCAACTTTAAATCACCCTAACTTTTGACATACAACTCCATTTTTCTCAAATTTTATACCGTTAGAATCGTGTCGACGAGAGCTACAAAACTACTACCATTGTTGATATGTTTTGAGCAAAAAAATAAATAAAATTCAAAATCATACATACATGGTGTAACTGAAAATTTCACAAAATTATTTTCAACAATTTTGACAGTTATTTTGTGAAATTGTCAAATTTCATAAACTTTGTTTTTTTTTTCAAAATTTCTTCAAATTTCACAAAACTTTTTTTTTTTGTTAAATTTCACAAATTTGTGAAAGTATCAAATTTCAAAAAACTTTTTTTTTTCAAAATTTCTTCAAATTTTACAAAACTTTTCTTGTGAAAATTGTTTTGTGAAATTTCACAAACTACTTTTGTGAAATTTCACAACTCTCTATTTTTTTCAAAATTTCTTCAAATTGAAAAAAAAATAAAATAAATAATTTGCTCAAAACATATCAACAATGATGCTAGTTTTGTAGCTCTCGTCGACACGATTCCAACGGTATAAAATTTGTAAAAAAATGGAGTTGTAGATCAAATGTTATGGAGGGTTAAACTTTTGAAATATTTTTTGAAATGAGAAATATTATAGTACAACCACTCACACTGGCTGTGATGTTTGGGCTGCTGCTAGGCCACGCACGCGTGGGTTTGTTCAGCGAAATTGCTGACAATGATGACAAGGACTTTGAAACAAATAGCCAAAAACGCAGCTAATTTTTATTTTTTGGCACTTTAACTAAGGATTGAAGTCTAATTTTCCGTTTATTTTGTCATTAGTGGCGTGAAGGTTTTGAGATAGCAATTTTTGTGTAGCAGCCCTCTTGCTGCTTTTGGGATTTGCCTTTTAGATTTGCGACGCACCATTATATTCTAACTTTCTAGGCCAAAAAAGACCAATTAAAAGCCACCATATCAATTAACATTGCATTAGTTTTAAGATTGATGCAAGAGACACCTAACAAAATTTCCTGAAAAGCTAGCAGATTGTGTGGATAAATAGAACTCTTCTTGAGCCACAATACCAAATAGCATAAACTTCCATTCTATTTAGAAGTTACAATTGACAATTCGATATATAAACAATTTAGGTAACTAAATTAAGTGCAATTAGCATTTTGGGTCTTGCTAGGGGGCACTAACAACTTCCACTAACACTTAGCCACTAGGAGAGAGATAGAGTGTGTTAATAAGTGTTAGAGATAGAGTGTGTTAATAAGTGTTAGTGGAAGTTGTTAGTGCCCCAAATATTACTCATAGCCTTTTTTTTTTAGTCCACCACAGATTAATTCAGATGGAAAGGTTGTCTACACAAGCCTTACAAGGGGTGAATTAACCTCAGAATTTGAAAAATTTTAAGAAAGGTAATTAGTGAAAATTATGAATTGAGATTTTTAAAATCTCAGTATGCCAAAGTCCTTAAATGTTTTAAGCGAAGGGTATGTTGCAATTAAGGACTTCAAAGACTTTTACATGGATTGTCCCATGTCCAAAGTTTGTAAAGAAGAGTTACCAAACCAAATTCGCAATTTAGGACCTCAAAGACTTTGGGTAAACCTTTTATTTTATTTTTGGTCATCATTTGCTCTGTGGTGCAAAGTAAATTGGGAGAATCAAAATCTTGCATTTTGACATGGTGGCACCAACTCACGAAGACTAGACGAAGAATAAGAGACAAAGACATAGGAGAGACCTTTGAGCTTGGGCATGAACAATCTCGAGAAGAGAAAGAAAGCGTGTTGAATTTAAATCTCTCTCTTTGAGTGAGAAATGATAAAACTTTAATTAACTATGCTAACTAAATTTTGGGTTTACTTTGATGGTACTATAAAGGTACTCTATACCCAATGAAAGTGGATTTTACGAGTAGGACCCATATTCGGATCCACAAATAGTGAGACTCTTCACATGTGAATATGGATTGTAAGTCTGACTTAAAAGACTCAGTGTTATTGATAGCATAATGCTATGCGGTACTCTCAAAGAATCCAAGAACTTTTCCTAAGTGCCACAAAAATCTACAGGACCACAATTGTAGTGCCATTTTGGGGAGTAAAAGGTTAGGTATGTAAGTGTCACAGCCCGATCCCACAATAGCGGAACCGGAGCCCGTGGCACGCCACCGAGGCTAAACCAATTCATTAACATTCCCAAAATTTAGTTTGAAGAACACACGCAGCGGAATAAACAAGTCATTTTGAAAACTAAATGTCCAGTCGACTGATCCTCAGACCCAGTCGACTGATCATGGACCAGCAGAAAGTTGGGTTTTAAAACACCATCCAGTCGACTGCTTTCTAGTTTCTACACCCAGTCGACTGGGGCTTCAAAATTTCAGTCGAATGATACGGTCCGGTCGACTGAAATCCAGCCTGAACAAAATATCTGAATTGAAAACATGATCCAGTCGACTGTGTCGAGAACCCAGTCGACTGATCCTCAAATAAAAAGTGCAGTGAGTTGCTGGAAACAGAGGCTCCAGTCGACTGTTTTCTCAACCAGTCGACTGATTTATGGCAGCTTCTCATTCTGCAGAGTTTTCTAAGTTTAAAAGCTTTTGAAATCAAACGGGGATCCAACACACACTTCCAAAAGTACTCCAAAACAATCCTAACTGTATTAACATATTACCGAAGCACAATTACAACATGTTACTAACTATTACAACATTTTAGATTCGTTCTAACATACCAAGTTAAACATAACTAAAAACCATAAGAATTCTTATTACAACATTCCTATTGTCTCAAAACTACAAGATTAACGTTCAAGTTGCCTTCAAAGCGAACTCTAAACCCACGTGCTCACTTCTGCGATTCCTCGCCAGCATTTACACCTGAAATGGTTATTTGAATAACCAAACATATTCGATTTGTTTAAGCTAACGCTTAGTGAATAAAACAACATATGCACATAAATGATAAACATGTCCGCATTCACATCTCTACAATTCATACTAGTCGCCGGAGACTCACGTGCCCGTCCATACTCCCAATTCGCGACTCCTCGCCAATAAGTCCACGCGAAAGGGTAAGACCCACGATTCTTCTATTCAATCGTGCGACCTTAATGCCTATATCGGCTCCACAAAATGGCACGGTGACCACGTGCTCCTTCTGACCCAAATAAGCAACTTAACATGCTCAAATACATATCAACATGCTCGCGGTAATCAAAACATTTCATCGTGCTATTGGGCCTACTTGTCAATATAAATGCCCAATATGAACTACACAAGATATCTCTAAGAATTAATACATGCTATTCAAACATAACATGAATACATGTCAAGAAACCATTCCAAAAACACAGTTGAATCACTCACCTCCGATTTACGCGCTTAAAATATGATCTAAAGAAAACCCGTGCACAAAGAACGTGCAGAAGTCTGTCTAGTACAATTCCTATGAATCAAAATTCCATTTATCAACTTTTATGAAAAATTCTAGAAAACAACTTTTCAGAAAATTTGGCCAAACAAGGCCTAACCCATATCAAAACGAAGCTCTTACCTCGAGAAGTTCGAATATGAAATCTAGGAGAAAACAAACTGACGGAAAGTCGTCGTTTGGCGTCGCAAAGCTCTAAGCTCCCAAAATCTCCCTATGACCTCCTTTCTTGAACTTAGGTTAAGACTAATGAAAAATATCTCAACCATCTCTATCTATATATAGGCAAAACTCTCGTGAATTACGTTTACCTCCCCACGAGTTTCCAAACTCCTAATTAGTCTCTGAAACTTTCTATACAGCTTATTCACAGCTTTAGAAGTGAAACCTCAAGATTATAAAAGTTTTCGACCAAGTTTCGTTTGGTCGCTAAAACGCGAATTTCTACATGACGTTTCCGAAGTTGCTAATTAGCCTACCAAATTAATAGCGTGTTAATTCGTTCTCACTAGGATACTAAAACTAGCAACAGATATAAATTCAAAAACAGAAATTAATACAGATATTGAAAAACACAGGTGAACATTTATTTTCAGATAAACATTTAAAGTATTCCACAGTAACCGTCTCATACTCGGAGAGACGTCGCAACAACAAATCCTCAATCACCACAGTTTCAAAGGGTTCTCTAATACAGACACCCAAATCAACTCGCGAGTCAAAACTCACCCAAACATGTGTCATAAGACACGCCACATCACATTATCATGCATGACAATGTAATGCAAAAGAAATAACACAAATGTGGGTGTTATAATACTCTCCCCCTTAAAAGAAGTTTGTCCCCAAACTTATACCTCATGTCTCAAAAAGGTGCGGATACTGAGTACGCATCTTATCTTCTATTTCCCACGTCATCTCTTTCGTAGTTTCGCTACGCCATAACACTTTCACTTTGGGTATTACTTTATTCCGTAAGACTTGATCCTTCCGATCCAAGATCTCTACCGGATACGCAACATACGTCAAATCACTCTGAATCTCATTCGGCGTCGGAATTATCACTTGATCTCTATCATCCGCTAAGTGTTTACGTAGCAATGATACATGAAACACGTTATGCACTTGAGCATACTCACTTGGTAATTTCAAACGATAAGCTACGGGTCCAACTCTCCCAATAATTTCAAAAGGTCCTACATACCTCGGGTTGAGTTTCCCATATCTACCAAATTTGGCTATTCCCTTTGAAGGTGACACCTTCAAATACACTAAGTCTTCCACTTCAAATTCCAACGGTCGTCTACGCTTATCGGCATAACTCTTATACCTACTGATGTTGTCAAAATCAAGATATAAAAAGTGTACTTTACTTTTCAAAAGATTTGTAGTGTGAAAGCAAAGGTCGAACCCACAGGGATTGGTTAACTACAGCGACTTAATTTTAAAACCTAACTTTAGTTAATTGTGAAAACGGATTTTGATTTGATTTTAATTAAACTAATAACAATAAAAATAAATCTAAACTATGAAAGCAATTAAAAGTGTTTTTATAAATATGTAAAGGGAACCTAGGATTGCAACTCCACCACTAGCTTCATAATAGGAATATTTATGAATTACTTTAGCCTATTAAGTTGGATGAATATGGGGAATTGTAGCTACAAGCCCAATTCCTCCGTCAAGAGAATAATCATGGTTCAAGCACCAACATATTCCATCTTCGGTTAGCACGAATTATCCCACACTAAACTAGGGTTGTGAGATAATTCGTCTAATCTAGGCATGGATTATTCGGATACTTGATAGCACAAATCAATAAAGCACCATCACATGTAAATAATCTAAACAAGCACAGCGAGCATAGATCCTTGAGCACATCACAGTCAAAATAGATCTAAGACAAGAATAAATTCTGAAAGCAATGATTTAATCAATAGAAGTACGATTTATTTATAAAAATCCTCGGAACATGTGACTGTCATCCATACATAATAAAACTAAAATAAAAACCTAAAATACTCCCTATTACTCGACTAGGGCTTCATTGAAATCCTAGATCTTTGTCTAGGCTGCCATGGAAGTGGAGATCGGCAAGTAGATGATGGAGGAGGCCATGGGAATCCTTGGTCTTCTTCTTCTTCTCCTTGCTTTTCCCTCTTCAAGGGCTGGAATTTCAGTCTATATGGCTGTATGTGTATGTATGTATGGGTGTGTAACAATTGTCCAACCCTGAATTTGAAGTAAAATAGAGTATAAATAGAGTTTACAACAAACTTTGGAAGCTTTCCTAACCCGAAACGAACTGAAACTAATATATTTTACAGTCTGGACGTCATTCAGCAGTTTTGTTTGCACAGGAGTCTTCAGTATACTGAAATACGCATAATTGATTTTTACACATATCGCGCGAGCGGCTCGCTCGAGCGCGACATTTGGGACCTCGCGCGCGCGGATCGCGCGAGCGATTCTGGGATTTTCGCGCACGCGGATCGCGCGAGCGATTCTGGGATTTTCAGCTTCTTTTCTTCTGCTTTTTCACCCTGTTTAGCCTGATATACTTGATTTCTTCCAAAACCTGTCAGAAAATAGAAAATGAAATAAAAATATACAAAAACAGGATAAAAAGGTACTAACAAATGCTCGTTAAGGCGTATAAATAGGATTTGTTCTCTCCCGATCACACCCCCAAACCTACATTTTGCTAGTCCTCGAGCAAAACTAAACTAAAACTAACTACTAATAAAATACTACTCCATTTTCGCATGGATCACGATTGCATTTAGCGTATGCAACAACCCTTTTAAACCTCTAGGTGTCCCTAGTAGGACGAGTGAAGTCTCGTGAGGGTTCTCATCAACAAGTTACCCACAACCATCTTTATTAACTTGTAAACTTAAAAAGTTTTATTAAAAATGAAAAACAAAACATTCAATACTCCTTATGATAACACAATGATTCGAAATAGAATAACGAATCATAAAGAAACATAATGAAACATCCACCTACATTATGAAAAACAATCTCAAGCACATGCATCATATAAATCAATAGAGTTCATCATACAATTGCACGTGTGTGATGTGGTAGTCAAATGAACACGCGTATGTTATGAACATGGAATATAACTCGAATAACCGTCTAACTATGCTTCGACTACGAATCTCACAATGAATTACACTCTCAAATGAAACACTTAGAAACAAGTGTAATTTTTCTAAAATATGTGAGCAAAGAAATATATTTTCAAAACAAGAAATGCTCACATATGACTCGAAAAAGACGCATGACACAAAAGAACTGTAGTCTCATGGATAGGATGCCAATAATCAAGAAAAATTAATCATTACCATGTTTTAATCCCCCTCCCATCGTTTACATATCCAAACCATGTTTTCTAGGATCAAATAGGACTTTTCAAAGGTTGTAATGTGGCTCAGACAATGGAAAAAGATAGAAAGGATTCATTAGGTAGTTTTAGAATGGCATTGTAAGGCATGTTCGATTTCTTTCATTCTTCTTCTACAAACTTTCATCTTTTCTTTCTCTTCATTCATTTTCATTCATTTTTCTTCTTTTCTTTCATTTTTTCAACCTTCCTCTTCTTTATTTTGTTTCTTTTCCTTTTTCTTTTCTCGCTTCTCAAATGACTATGCATTGAATACCAAGCAACTACCCCAATAACATCTTATTTTCTTCTTCTTCATCAACACATCGCCTTAATACTACTAAAAGTTGATCATTCTTCCAGTGGTATACTCCAAGTCGATCAAGTTGGAGCTTTTAAGAAGGATAATGGTGAACAAAGAAAAAGAGGCATTGTAACGGCTCAAAGGGGCGAACTAAGAAAATTTTAGCATTTATCGGTCAGTAAACAAAGAAGGCCTAAAGTCATGTCCCATGGTTATATGGTTCTTCAACATTTACGACGGAAGATTATTTAGCACGGTGACAAATATTTTAACTTGACCATCAACCAAAACAAGAATAATGAGACTAAACAACAAGTAGATGCGCTATTTCAATGAAATTCGACAAACACAAAATGTACTAATAACCCTCTAAAAAGAAAAGATAGGCTCAAAAGCTCACCGGGTCTAGTCTCCACCTTGTGTTATCTAGAAATCCGAATCATATTATAGTTCACATCAAACATGTATTCACGCGACTACGTGCAGTGCATAAGTTTATGTGCAAATCTATGATATAAAACTACGATTCAACCAATACATAACTTAAAACGTCATATCATAACTTTAGCAAATGTTTAACTACATCTTCTCTTGTTTACCATTCTATAACAATTCAAAGTTCTCTATCAAAAAGCATCCAATTAAGATTGCAAAAACGTCGGTAACATCGTTTATTTAAGCACACTTGTTGAAAAATTTTAAAATTTTGCATAAACTAATGTGCATGTGTGCATACACCCCCAAACCTAAACCATTCATTGTCCCTAATGAAACAATAAAACGAAAGAAAGGTGAGTACGTAAGGAACGAACGATAGTACCTTGGTTTCGACAATGACAAACAGGTAAATGTATAAAAATATGGCGATAATGTTCAAATGTACCTGTTAATACTAGATAAACGAAAAGAAACTAACAAAAGAATATTAAAGAATTATAACTAAGTTAAACTAAACTAAATAAACTATAAGACTTAAAGAAAGTACGACAACAAAAAGATAATAAACTATAAAAGAACATAACTAGAACAATGAAAACAACAAACGACTCGATCTAAAAATACCTAAGAAATAGAAACAGAAAAGTAAAAACTATATGAATAGGTGTGGAGGGCTGATAGAGAAAACAAAAGAAAATATCAGAAAAATGGGGTATCGCGCGAGCGATCCGCGCGAGCGGCCGTCACGCGCGCGAATTCCTGATTTTTTTTTTTATAATATCTCGCGCGAGCGAGATGCCTCGCGCCCACGAAACCAGGCGCGATAAAAACCTGAGGGCTCAAAACAAAAAGAAAACGAAAATTTCACTAAGGCACATTTTCGCGCCAGCGGACCGCACGAGCGACGTCTCGCGCGAGTGGGCCGCGCGCGCGAGATTGGTATTTTCTCTCGGTCCACTTATTTTATGTATATAAATTAAAAGTAATTTTACTCTAACCCCCAAACCTGTCCAGAAAAACTCCAAAACTGACAAAAACGACTCAAAAACGACCAAAAACAAAGAAAACAGACGAAATTAAGCTTGGGTTGCCTCCCAAGAAGCGCTAACTTTTAAGTCTTCTGCTAGACCTTTCTAGCTCAAGATTCATGGAGGCTGAAACTCGGATTGTGTATCCCGTAGGATATCAGGAAGAGCTCGGTGATAAGCAGAAATAGCGTCTCTTTGAATCAGTTCAATTGACGGTTCTCCCTCATTATGTTCAAATCGATTTCTTACCTTTCGAGTAAATTCATCATTCGGGTCCAGATTAGTCGAATTCCTCTGCGCACTACTCACCAAATTATTTTCCTCACCCACAGGTTGCACGTTATTTGGTTCAATTGTTCGTCTAACCTCAATCTCCGCCTCACATAAGTAATCATCGTCTTTAGGAGGTTGATCAATAGCGTTAAAAACGTTTAATTTGAGATTCATGTTCCCAAATGACACCTTCATTACCCCCGTCCGGCAGTTAACACGTGCGTTAGCGGTCGCTAAGAATGGACGGCCTAAGATGACAGGAATGTGTTTTCTAGCATCTAACGCGGGTTCAGTGTCAAGGACCATGAAGTCTACAGGATAATAGCATTTATCAACTTTAACCAAGACGTCCTCGACGATTCCTCTAGGTATTTTAATTGAACGATCCGCTAACTGTATTGTAGTGGCCGTAGGTTTAAGTTCACCTAGTCCTAATTATTTATAGACGTGATAGGGTAAAAGGTTAACACTAGCTCCTAAATCAAGGAGAGCCCTATGGATGACAGTGTCACCTATGACACATGAAATCGTAGGCGTACCTGGATCTTTATACTTCGTAGGAGCGTGTTGAAAAATTGAGCTTACTTTTTCCGTGAGGAAGACCTTTTTAGGAGTATGACTGCGTATTTTGCATTTTTGCGTACATAGGTCTTTAAGACATTTAGCATAAGCGGGAATTTGTTTTATAGCATCGAGGAATGGAATATTGATTTTAACTTGTTTAAACACCTCGAGTATATCCTCAGTTTTCGACTTTTTCTTTGGAAAATTAGCCGGTTCCTCAACATTGGGTGGAAAAGGTAACTTTGGAATGTAATTAGTTGGGACCGGTTCTTTATCTTTCTTATTTTGACTCGTCTCCTCACCCTCTTCTTTATTCGATTTAACGTCATTTTGATCTGGAATCTTAACAACTTCATCTTCCCGAATAGTCGTCCTAGTTGATACAGCGTTCACGCTCTCACTCGTACTACCCACTGCATATTGCCCCTTAGGTTGCTGAGTAGGTTGACTCGGCAACTTACTCTCAGTTAAACGGTTTAATGTATTAACTACTTGTCCCATTTGGGACTCTAGCTTTGCGATGGACTGAGTATGAGAGTGCACTAACTGAATTACCGACCCAAAATTTTCCAGTGAGGCCAGCACCTTCTCCTCAAATGCATTATTGCGTGGAGGTGGAGGAGGTAGTTGGTATTGACTTTGTTGATATTGGGGTCGGTACGTATTATGAAAATTAGTCGACCTAGGATTAGAATTATTTTGTGGGAATTGTTGCATAGAATTAACGTGTTACTCAACAAATTCCGGATATTGAGATACAGAAGGACATGCAAAGATATTATGAGACGGTTCAGAACATAATGCACATACTTCTGAAGAGGGTGGATTGGACCTATTCCCCATCCTCATAAGTTGGTCAAGTTTTCTATTTAATTCTTGTATTTCGATTGACTGACTCGACTCAACTTTCACCTCTCTCTTAGGTTGAAGATGATATCCCTTGAAACGCACCGACACAGCCTGATGCATCGAATTCTCGCTTAATGTTTCAAAAATCTTCCAGGCCTCGTCGGCGCTTTTGTGCAGGAACGTTCCCGCACAAACGGCATCGACGGTATTACGGACTGAGGGAATAAGTCTCTCGTAAAAGACCTGTACCAACTGCCACTTAGGAACCTGATGATGTGGACACGAGCGTAATAATTCTTTAAACTTCTCCCACGTGTCGTAAAGTGATTCCCCATCTTGCATCACAAAGTTTGTTATAGATTTCCTTATCTGATTCGTACGCATAATAGGAAAAAACTTTTGTAAAAATGCGGTGTGTAAGGCTTCCCATGTTCTAATTGTGTTTGGCTCCAAAGATTGGAGCCAGTATTTAACTTTATCTTTTAAAGAGAATGGAAAGAGCCGCAATTTTAATTCATCATCAGTGAGATTTTGAATTTTCAAAGTAGAGCAAATATCTTGAAAATCTCCCAAGTGTTGATATGGATCTTCATTTAGACGGCCATGGAAAGACGGAAGTAGCGAGATCATAGACGACTTTATCTCAAAGTGAGATGCTATCGCCTCCGGTAATACGATACCGGCTTGTGGCGTGTAAGTAGTAGGAATAAAATAATTTATAAGTGGAGGAGGTGGCGGTATATTAAGATTATTCATATTAGCACCGTCGTTTTGATTGTTATTATTATTTTCACCGTCAGCCATTTTAATCGGTTCAATTTTAAAAGTTCGAGTTTTCCTTAACCGTTCACGGGTACTTTGAATTTCGGCCTCAAACAACGACGACGGAATCGGAGTTAATTCGTCGTCTTGCAACCCAGCTCTAGAAGCTTGGGTTGTGGACTTACTAGTTCTTAAGGTACGTTCAAGTTCAAGATCGAAAGATTTTAATTCTGGTTTATTTGAACGTGTACCTAACATAAACTAAAATAAAGAAAAAGAAAACTAAAAACAAAGACTGACTAAACAAAAGAAACAAATAGCAATCACGCAAATAAGACGACAAGCAAGCACATAGTACTACTATGATGCATGAATATTATCCTGTAATGCAATGACCGCGTCAAGCCTAGCGCCCCGGGTTTCCTAGCTAATGCAGTGTTCACTCCACAACTAACCTAATGCAAGTAATTGCGTCTCAGCGCCCTGACTTACAGTGATTTGATGCGAAGTTAAAGCGAGCAATTTACTTAATTTTTATTTATTTTATTTGCGTAAGCTCCTTTGATGTAATTAGCTACTCCACTCGGAAACGTTGGAATTTGATGACTCGAAAACCTAGAAAATAAAAAGAAAAGTTAGTAACTCAAAATAAAACGAAAAATAAGAAAAGAAAACCTAATATAATATTTACGAATTAACTAAACTAAGATTCTAAAACTAAAGGTAGTAATTTGCAATCCCCGGCAACGGCGCCAAAAATTGATGTTGTCAAAATCAAGATATAAAAAGTGTTCTTTACTTTTCAAAAGATTTGTAGTGTGAAAGCAAAGGTCGAACCCACAGGGATTGGTTAACTACAACGACTTAATTTTAAAACCTAACTTTAGTTAACTGTGAAAACTGATTATGATTTGATTTTAATTAAACTAATAACAATAAAAATAAATCTAAACTATGAAAGCAATTAAAAGTGTTTTTGTAAATATGTAAAGGGAACCTAGGATTGCAACTCCACCACTAGCTTCATAATAGGAATATTTATGAATTACTTTAGCCTATTAAGTTGGATGAATATGGGGAATTGTAGCTACAAGCCCAATTCCTCCGTCAAGAGAATAATCATGGTTCAAGCACCAACATATTCCATCTTCGGTTAACACGAATTATCCCACACTAAACTAGGGTTGTGATATAATTCGTCTAATCTAGGCATGGATTATTCGGATACTTGATAGCACAAATCAATAAAGCACCATCACATGTAAATAATCTAAACAACCACAGCGAGCATAGATCATTGAGCACATCACAGTCAAAATAGATCTAAGACAAGAATAAATTCTGAAAGCAATGATTTAATCAATAGAAGTACGATTTATTTATAAAAATCCTCGGAACATGTGACTGTCATCCATACATAACAAAACTAAAATAAAAACATAAAATACTCCCTACTACTCGACTAGGGCTTCATTGAAACCCTAGATCTTTGTTTAGGCTGCCATGGAAGTGGAGATCGGCAAGTAGATGATGGAGGAGGCCATGGGAATCCTTGGTCTTCTTCTTCTTCTCCTTGCTTTTCCCTCTTCAAGGGCTGGAATTTCAGTCTATATGGCTGTATGTGTATGTATGTATGGGTGTGTAACAATTGTCCAACCCTTAATTTGAAGTAAAATAGAGTATAAATAGAGTTTACAACAAGCTTTGGAAGCTTTCCTAACCCGAAATGAACTGAAACTGATATATTTTACAGTCTGGACGTCATTCAGCAGTTTCGTTTACACAGAAGTCTTCAGTATACTGAAATACGCATAATTGATTTTTATACATATCGCGCGCGCGGCTCGCTCGAGCGCGACATTTGGGACCTCGCGCGCGCGGATCGCGCGAGCCATTCTGTGATTTTCAGCTTCTTTTCTTCTGCTTTTTCACCCTCTTTAGCCTGATATACTTGATTTCTTCCAAAACCTGTCAGAAAATAGAAAACGAAGTAAAAATATACAAAAACAGGATAAAAAGGTACTAACAAATGCTCGTTAAGGCGTATAAATAGGATTTGTTCTCTCCCGATCACCTACTCTGCGCTGTCAGTAATCGTTGTCTAATTACCTTTATCTTATCCGTCGTTTCTTGTACAATTTTTGGCCCTTCAATCATTCTTTCTCCCATCTCCGTCCAACTAATCGGTGAACGACATACACGACCATATAAAGCTTCATAAGGAGCCATTCCAATACTCGACTGAAAACTGTTGTTATATGCAAACTCAATTAACGGCAGGTGGTCTTCCCAATCACCCTGGAAATCAAGTACACATAACCGAAGCATGTCTTCCAAAATCTGAATTACTCTCTCTGATTGACCATCGGTCTGAGGATGGAAAGCTGTACTAAAGTGCAATTTGGTACCCATTGCTTCTTGCATGGCTCTCCAAAACTTCGACGTAAAACTACTATCCCTATCCGAAACGATAGAAACTGGGATACCATGTAGTCTCACAATTTCGCGAATATACAACTTAGCTAACGGCATCGGCTTAGTTGTTCGAAGCGGTAGGAAGTGCGACGACTTCGTCAAACGGTCAACAATCACCCAGATAATAGTATTCGATCTCTTCGACCTCGGAAACCCACTAACAAAATCCATTATTATGTGTTCCAATTTCCACTCGGCTATCGGTAACGGTTGTAACAATCCCGAGGGTACTTGGCGTTCGGCCTTTACTTGTTGACAACTAGTACAACGCGAAACATAACGTGCTATTTCTCTCTTCATTCCCGGCCACCAATAAACATGTCTCAAATCTCTATACATCTTGGTGCTCCCTGGGTGAACGGTATACTTTGTGTTGTGTGCTTCCTCTAGGATGTTTCGCTTTAACTCTTTCTCACTAGGTTCACAAATTCTACCCCTCAGTCTCAACACATTGTTCTCAAACGTGAATCCCGGTTGTTTGCCCATTGGAATCTCATCACAAATCTTCTTCAAAGCCACGTCTTGAAGTTGTTTCTCCGTGATCTCGTGAATCAAGAGTGGTTGTGCCACTATCGTCGACATAAAACCACTTTCAATCCTCGGAATCACTTCAAGTTCTAAGTTCTCCATATCTCTTATCAATTCTTTTTGAGAAGTCAAATCTGATGCGGTATTGGTTAGTGCCTTACGACTAAGAGCATCGGCGACTACATTCGCCTTGCCCGGATGATATTGAATCGACAAATCATAGTCCTTCATCAACTCTAGCCATCTCCTTTGCCTCATGTTCAAATCTCGTTGTGTAAACAGGTACTTCAAACTCTTGTGATCCGTATAGATCTCACATTTCTCTCCGTATAGATAATGACGCCAAATCTTCAATGCAAAAATCACGGCGGCCAATTCTAGATCATGAGTTGGATAATTCTTCTCGTGCGGTCTAAGTTATCTCGATGCATACGCAATGACTTTATCACCTTGCATAAGAACGCAACCTAAACCTCTATATGAAGCATCACTGTAAATAATAAATCCTTCGGTCCCTGACGGAACGGCTAAAATTGGTGCTTTCACTAGTTGGCTCTTCAACTCTTGGAAACTTTCTTAACATTCTGGACTCCAAACAAAAACAATATCTTTCCTCATTAACTATGTCATCGGCATTGCTATACGCGAAAAGTCTTTTACAAATCTCCGATAATACCCAGCTAATCCTAGGAAACTTCGGATATCTGTCACATTCGTCGGTCTCACCCAATTGGTAACTGCTTCTATCTTTTGAGGATCCACTGAAATTCCTCTCGCCAACACTATATGTCCAAGAAACGCAATCTCTGTCAACCAAAACTCACACTTTTTCAATTTCCCAAACAATCTCTTCTCACGTAATCGTTGTAATGCTAATCGTAAATGATGCTCGTGATCTTCAACGCTTTTGGAGTAGATTAGGATATCATCTATAAACACAATGACAAACTCGTCTAATTAATCATTGAAAACGCGATTCATTAAGTCCATGAAGGCAGCTGGTGCATTAGTCACTCCAAACGGCATAACCAAAAATTCAAAGTGACCATATCGAGTCTTGAAAGCTGTCTTCTCAACATCTTCCTCTTTGACTTTCAACTGATGGTAACCGGATCTCAAGTCAATCTTCGAAAATACCTGAGCCCCTTGTAACTGATCAAACAAGTCATCTATTCGCGGCAACGGATACTTGTTCTTGACGGTCAACTTATTCAACTCTCGATAGTCGTTGCACATACGCATTGTTCCATCCTTCTTCTTCACAAACAAGACTGGAGCTCCCCACGGCGAGACACTCGGTCGGATAAAACCCTTCTCAAGTAGTTCTTGTAACTGAACCTTCAATTCTTTCAACTCTATCGGTGCCATTCGGTATGGCGCTTTAGATATCGGTTGTGACCCTGGTACTACTTCTATTGTGAACTCAAGTTCTCTTTCAATCAATACGTCAGGTAACTCATCGGGAAAAACATCTGGAAATTCTCGAACTACTAAAATGTCTTCTATTAGTCATCCAAGAACTCGCGTGTCGACAATTGAACATAAGAAACCCGAACAACCCTTCTTCAACATCTTACTTGCTTGAATCGCCGATATCAAGTACGGCGGTACGATCACTCCCTTACCCTGAAAAGTAAATTCTTCTCGCCCTGACGGATAAAAACTAACCCGTTTCTGTTCACAATCGATTCTGGCTTGATTAACCGACAACCAATCCATACCCAAGATAACATCAAAGTAATTCACCGTCAACGGAATCAAATCAACGCTCAATACTTTATCACCTATCTTGATCTCACATGACTTGAATATCGAAGAAGTAACTAGCGGTTCACTACTAGGAAATGATACACACAAGTCATATCCTAGCGGTTCTGACTTAACAGTTAAATGCTTAACAAAATCACGTAATACAAATGAATGCGTTGAACCAGAATCCATAAGTATACGTGCAGGATACGAACAAATAGGAAGAATACCTGATACGACGGTATCATCTGTATTCCCCGGCCTGAGCTGAAAGTATCGTCCTTGTTGTTGTGCAACTCCTTTTCCTTTTTCCACTCGAGGTTCTACCCTTGATCCGCTTGGCACACTCGATGCCCCGGTACTCATTCCTGGTTGTCTCTTACTCGGACAGTTCTTTGCTATGTGTCCCGGTTGTCCACACTCAAAACATTTTCCTCTCATTTCTGGGTTGTAGCTCTTCGTATTCGGAAAGGTATTTGGTGTGGTCGAGTTTGCATTCAAAGGACAATTGCGAGATATGTGTCCTAACTGCTTGCAAAAGTAACAGGTGCTTAATTGGTAGCAGGTTCCTCTGTGTCGCAGGTTACATGTTGGACACAACGGTCTCGAGTCCCCCATGAACGTACTCCCTCCTTGGTTACTCAAATATGATCCCGAACCTTGCGTAAACGGTTTCTTCACATTCCCTTGGCTCTTACCCCGAATGTCATTTGCTCTCTTCCCTTGTTGTCCCTGTCGATATCTGTCGACACTTTTCTCAGCTATACGGGCAGCTTCCTCAACGAGAGAAACGGTCGGGTGTTGTAACATATCCACACGGCCACAGATATTCTCCCTAAGTCCTTCCTCGAACTTACGAGCTTTATCCCTATCAGTCGAACGGTAGTTTTCCCAAATCGTAACAAGGCATTGAAACGAGAAACATACTCACCCACAGTCATATCTCCCTGAACCAAACTCGCAAACTCTTGGCGTTTCTGAGTATAAGCAGATTGCGAAAAGAAATGTTTGTTGAATTCTTCCTTAAATGCTTCCCAAGTGGTCGGCTTCCCTTGTTCAAGTACGTTGTTCTACCAATCCAAGGCTTCGCCCATCAACGTATCGGATGCGCATAAAATTTTCTCCTCATCGGTACATATTACCTGACGGAAATGTCTTTCCATGTCCATCATCCAATGATCGGCCAAGTCTATGTTAACTTGTCCATAATACAATGTCGGTTTCCGCTTATGAAACTGTTCCACGATTGTGTGTTGAGGTCGCGGTGCTAGTGGAGGCTGAACGTTCATTTGTTCTCTTTCACTTACCGCTTGTATGAAATTTCCCACCATATTCACTATTTGGTCCATCCGCGACGCGGTGACAATTCTCTTGGCGGATCAGTCATAATATTTCAAATATTCCCCTGTTGAGTTCAATGCAAAATGACCATGCATGCTATGCCACAATATAGATATATGTGCACAGTTCATCATACTCAACAAATGCTAACACATGAAGCATTCCTACAATGATAACAATTATCTTCACAATTACACACTTCACTCGACGTCACTCAACATATATAACGTCACTCGTTCCCAAGGCTCTAAACTTATGCTCTGATACCACTAAATGTCACAGCCCGGTCCCACAATAGCGGAACCGGAGCCCGTGGCACGCCACCGAGGCTAAACCAATTCATTAACTTTCCCAAAATTTAGTTTGAAGAACACACGCAATGGAATAAACAAGTCATTTTGAAAACTAAATGTCCAGTCGACTGATCCTCAGACCCAGTCGACTGATCCTGGTCCAGCAGAAAGTTGGGTTTTAAAACACCATCCAGTCGACTGCTTTCTACACCTAGTCGACTGGGGCTTCAAAATTTTAGTCGACTGATACGGTCCGGTCGACTGAAGTCCAGCCTGAACAAAATATCTGAATTGAAAACATGATCCAGTCGACTGTGTCGAGGACCCAGTCGACTGATCCTCAAATAAAAGGTGCAGAGAGTTGCTAGAAACAGAGGCTCCAGTCGACTGTTTTCTCAACCAGTCGACTGATTTATGGCAGCTTCTCATTCTGCAGAGTTTTCTAAGTTTAAAAGCTTTTGAAATCAAACGGGTATCCAACACACACTTCCAAAAGTACTCTAAAACAATCCTAACTGTATTAACATATTACCGAAGCACAATTACAACATGTTACTAACTATTACAACATTTTAGATTCGTTCTAACATACCAAGTTAAACATAACTAAAAACCATAAGAATTCTTATTACAACATTCCTATTGTCTCAAAACTACAAGATTAACGTTCAAGTTGCCTTCAAAGCGAACTCTAAATCCACGTGCTCACTTCTGCGATTCCTCGCCAGCATTTACACCTGAAATGGTTATTTGAATAACCACACATATTCGATTTGTTTAAGCTAACGCTTAGTGAATAAAACAACGTATATGCACATGAATGATAAATATGTCCGCATTCACATCTCTACAATTCATACTAGTCGCCGGAGACTCACGTGCCCGTCCATACTCCCAATTCGCGACTCCTCGCCAATAAGTCCACGCGAAAGGGTAAGACCCACGATTCTTCTCTTCAATCGTGCGACCTTAATGCCTATATCAGCTCCACAAAATGGCACGGTGACCACGTGCTCCTTCTGACCCAGATAAGCAACTTAACATGCTCAAATACATATCACCATGCTCGCAGTAATCAAAACATTTCATCGTGCTATTGGGCCTACTTATCAATATAAATGCCCAATATGAACTACACAAGATATCTCTAAGAATTAATACATGCTATTCAAACATAACATGAATACATGTCAAGAAACCATTCCAAAAATATAGTTGAATCACTCACCTCCGATTTACGCACTTAAAATATGATCCAAAGAAAACCCGTGCACAAAGAACGTGCAGAAGTCCGTCTAGTACAATTCCTATGAATCAAAATTCCATTTATCAACTTTTATGAAAAATTCTAGAAAACAACTTTTCAGAAAACTTGGCCAAGCAAGGCCTAACCTATATCAAAACGAAGCTTTTACCTCGAGGAGCTCGAATATGAAATCTAGGAGAAAACAAACTGACGAAAAGTCGTCGTTTGGCGTCGCAAAGCTCTAAGCTCCCAAAATCTCCCTATGGCCTCCTTTCTTGAACTTAGGTTAAGACTTATGAAAAATATCTCAACCATCTCTATCTATATATAGGCAAAACTCTCGGGAATTATGTTTACCTCCCCACGAGTTTCCAAACTCCTAATTAGTCTCTGAAACTTTCTATACAGCTTATTCACAGCTTTAGAAGTGAAACCTCAAAATTATAAAAGTTTTTGACTAAGTTTCGTTTGGTCGCTAAAACGCGAATTTCTACATGACGTTTCCGAAGTTGCTAATTAGCCTACCAAAGTAATAGCGTGTTAATTCGTTCTCACCAGGATACTAAAACTAGCAACAGATAAAAATTCAAAAACAGAAATTAATACAGATATTGAAATACACAGGTAAACATTTATTTTCAGATAAACATTTAAAGTATTCCACAGTGACCGTCTCCTACTCAGAGAGACGTCGCAACAACAAATCCTCAATCACCACAGTTTCAAAGGGTTCTCTAATACAGACACCCAAATCAACTCGCGAGTCAAAACTCACCCAAACATGTGTCATAAGACACGCCACATTACATTATCATGCATGACAATGTAATGCAAAAGAAATAACACAAATGTGGATGTTGTAGTAAGTACCTACACGGTGTTTTTAGCAAAAACAAAAAAGTACCTACACGGTGTAGCAGTAGTCATGAAGTATATAAGAATAAAATTAAAACACAACTTTTTTTTTTGGTAAAATCAATCTAACATTGTATTTATATTATCAGATAGAAAATGGACGCGATCTTAATTTCTTTTGTATATTACCAAATATGCTATGAAATTAATTGGTTGGAATTTGATTGGTTGTGTGGAGCCTGATAATATTTCCGAACTATTAACTCAAGGAAAGTTAATTTGGTAATTTTTGCACTTGAAGGCACCATTCTAGGTTATTAAAGAGGGGCTAACAAAAAATCTTATAATACTCTCTTTTGTCTCTTCTGCCTCTTAAGCGTACTAAAAATCTCAATAGCTCCACAGTTATAGTCTTAGGTCATCGTAACGTTTTTAGTTTTTTGTTTTTTGTTTTTGTTTTTATGTTTTGCATTAATAATAGTCAACTCCCAATGCAAAAAACGGAAACAAAAATTGAAATAAAAACTACAACATTATCATACGAGGCCTTAGTTTTGAGGTGAAGGACAATAAAATATGGTGTTCACGTATTCTTGTGTTTGCTTTTTTTGCTTTTGTTTTCCTATCACGATGACACGTGGTACAATCAAATACCCCCAAAAACTTCCCTTAGGTGGCATAAAAATCTGTAGGACCACAATTTATGTAAGTACCTGCATGCGATATATAGGTGATGTTTATAAAGTATATAAACATACAATTAAAAATCGTTTTTATTTTTTATTTTTCAATCTAACACTGTATTCAATAATCACAGAGAAAATGGGTGTGGTCTTCTTTTGTCACCAAACATCTTATAAAACAAATTGATCTGAATTTGATAGGTAGTGTCGAGTCTAGTAATATTGTGTAACTATTAACTCAAGGAACGTTTGATGATTTTTGTACCTGAGTTTTGAAGCCGCCATTCTAAATTATTTAAGAGCTCCTATCAAAAAACTTATAATATTCTCTTTTGGGGTGAAGCACAAAAAAATCTGACCTTCATGTATTCTTGTGTTTGCTTTTTCTGTTTCTATTTTTGCATCACATATATACATAGTGTGATAGAGGTGAATCCCTATCAAAATCTAATCTCACTCCCTTATATGTAGTTCATATTTGATAGAGCATTCAAAGGTAACAAGACTTGATAATATCCGGCCATCAAAGCACATATGACCTACTAATAATCACTTGCAATCTCAAATTCTCACAAATTTTAAACCTTTAATGCTTGTTGACTATGGTGTTATCATTTTGTTTCTCGTAACTCCCTTGTTGCATATATATCATCATTGCTTGTTAACTATCATAATTAAGTCGCATGTTGATACTTTGCCATTGATGAATGTCATTATCTGAGGGTCTAAAATTGTTTCTATTCTTTACCTTTTTTTTAAATTTCGATTTTGAAGATTTTGAAACTTCCCACACTTTAAAGATTTTTTTACATATCCCACCCCTCTATCTACATCATTGATTCCCCTTCTCTCAACTTTCTCTTTAGCTATAAATCATATATATACCTAAATACTAACATTAGAAATGGCAATAAGAATTTAGTTCATTTTAGAGTACTTTTTAAGCATTAGGTCCAATAAGGAAAAAAGTTTAGTGAAAGGTCCCTTATATATAAAATTGGGCAAAAAATTTCGACAACTTTGTGAAAATTTTGTGAATTCTTCTGAAATGTCACAAAGTTGTCGGGGTTTTTATTCTGTTTTTTTTCTCAGGTTTGTACTAGGGGACTTTTCACTAAAAAAAGGTTTACATGGTGTCCTTTAACCAGTAACTTTTCCTAACGGGGGACTTAACGCTAATTAACCCTATTATAAAACAAATTTTATAAGAAAATTAATTTAAGTTTAAACAAAGTTTTTTTAGTATCATCCATAAACATGAGCAATTCTAGTATATATATATATATATAAACACCTAGTCACATACAACTATACAAGTCTTGCTTTTCAACAGGAATGGGGACAAGTAACTAGAATCCTCCATGGGGACCCTCTTTCTTCCCCACTGGGAAGAGAGTGGCTATGCCAATTGGGCTACAGCCCGCTTGGTAACCCTATTATAAAACTAATTTTATAAAATTATTATTTTAGATTTAAACAAATTTATTTATTTATTTTATTTTTTTTAAAGTATCCTCCATAAACACAAGCAATTTCTAGCATATATATATATATACATAAACACCTAGTCACATACAACTATACAAGTCTTTGCTTTACAAGAGGAATTGGAATTAATCCACAATCCACATAAAGTGACGACATTTGAAGACAAGTTAGGTGGTTTTAAGTCTTCCAACTTGATAAAGTTTGGAGTTTCAAAGTTTTTTTTTTGGTAACTGTGAGTGTTTGGGCCAGTTTGTCCGCACTTTGACTAATCTCACTAGGTCAGGGCGTCTGGGTGAATCAACTGTGACCACCCCTTTGAGATTCGAATTTAAAACTTCTGAATATAACACTCAGAACCCTTGTCATTCGACCACAAAGGAAGTGGTTCGGAGTTTCAAAGTTGGTTCTAAAAAAAATGTCCATGGACATTTGAATTAACAGGTACATAATGGGACATGTGAACTAGGGGTGGCAATTTTTGACACGACACGGCAACACGACACGAATCTGACACGAATTAAACGGGTTTGGGTTTAGCTTATACGGGTATGGGTCATAAACGGGTCGACCCGTTTAACACGATTAATAAACGGGTTGGGTCATGTTTTAATTGGGTCAACCCGTTTAACACGATTATAGAGGGTATTTTCGAAAATATATTTTTTTTTTAAATACATTTTTTTTAAAAGCAAGTAATATTTATTTATTTTATTATTTTATTTTTTTTGGAGGGAAAAGTGGAGTTAAGAGTATTACAGTCCTACCTTTATAATAGTTAGATATTGTTATATTGTACTGAATTAGTTTAAATTTGGAACAATTGATCATTTACTGTCGTTGACTTGTTGGTAGTTGGTACATTAGGTGGGAAGACTTGTGTTCTTGGAATCATGCCTGTTCATTTTTTTTCCCTCTATGTTTGGTTTTTTATTACATGAAGTCAATCTATTAAATATGTCATGTTATACAAGGAAAAAAAAAAGTTACGAGAAAACGGCTTGTTCAGTACGCGGGTTAGTGGGTTAAATGGGTGACACGTGAATTGCATTAAACGGGTATGGGTTTAGGTTTTTGACACATTTAGAAATGACACGATTATTGACACGGCACGATTATGACACGACACAATTATGACACGACACGATTATGACCCAACACGACACGATTGCCACCCCTAATGTGAACGAATATATTTTATACGTTATATAATATGTACACCTCGAATTCATGACCCATCCAACGTTATGTTAAACAGTTGACTGTCTGTATATGCGTAGTGATGTGAAAAGTAGGGGTATGCATGCGAGGACTTTAATAGAAAATGGAGAAAGTGCATGTTCTCATGAGGATCGAACGTGGTTGACACCTTCTAACTACTAAAAAGTGACACCGAAACGTTAGCTGATTTCCACGTTGTTTCAACTCAGATCTGCTTCGATATAGCATTTAAAGTAATTGGCGCATGTTCATTAAAATTGCGTGTCTTTCCACGTTATTAGTGATGCTATATACATGCTTGCCAAGTTGCCAAGTGATGTACCATAAATGTTTTTTAAATAAATGTAGTAATGGTTTTACGAGTTGTTTTCATAAATAATGTATTATTAACATTTAATTATTAAATTAGTGTGTTTTGAAACTTAAAGACAGAAATAAAGTAAATCGTTTTTACTAATAACGACTCTATAGAGTCGTCATTACTAAAAACGACTTTAAAAATAAAATCGGTTTTAGTAATACCGATTTTAAGTAAATCGTTTTTTTATTTTCTACGAAAATAATATTTTTTGGAAAAAAAGAAAAATGGTTATTAGTCGTTTTTACAAATAACGACTTTAGAGAAGTCGGTTTTCGTAAAAACGACTACATAGAGTCGTTATTACCATAAACGACTTAAAGTAAAAATCAGTATTACTAATACCGACTATATAGAGTCGTCATTACCATAAACGACTTAAAGTAAAAATCAGTGTTACTAATACCGACTTTCTTAGTCGTCTCTATCTGATTGGACACATCTGACCAGTGATTGGATGGTCTAGAATTAGTCGTTTTTACTAAAAATGACTTTTTTTTAAAGTCGTTACTAGTAATCACGACCTTTTTTAAGTCGTTTTTAGCAATCACGACTTTAATTTAAAGTCGATTTTACCAAAAACGACTTTTATTAAAGTCGGTTTTACCAAAAACGACTTCTGGTAAAGTCGGTAATACTAATCACGACTTTTAAGTCGGTTCAAATCCTTCTATTCTTGTTTTCAGTTCACCTTCTCTCCATTTGTCTCTCTCTCCTCTCTCTCTTCTCCGGCGATTGTCTCTCTCTCCGGCGATATCTCTCTCTCTCTCCGACGAGGTCTCTCTCTCTCCGGCGATATCCCTCTCTCTCCGACGAGGTCTCTTTCTCTCTCTCTCTCTCTCTCTCTTTCCGGCGATATCTCTCTCTCTCTCTCTCCGATGAGGTATACATATATTATATGTATGTATATGTATATATCATATATATATAATAGCATTTGCCCGTGCTTGCACGGGTATCATTCAAATATATGTGTATATTTTTTTTTAAATTTATATATATCACCCATGAAATTTGTTTTAAAAAAATATGAAAAAAAAAATAGAATATATGATAGGAGAGAGGCATTTACAATGAATGTGAGAGAAGTTATTGCAAAATTGTAGAAGGTTAGGAGGGTTTTTTTTTTAATAACTTTTTAAATTTCATTAAATTTCAAATATATATACAGTCATATATATACACATATATACATGGTGTAGCAATGCCATGTGGCATTCCATTTACATGGGGTTGCCATGTGGCACCTACATTTGTATTTATATATATATATATATGATATGTATATGTATATTGTACTTGATGTATCTATTAATTGTCACTTATGACTTATGAAATACACTAGGGTATTGCCCGTGCCCGAGGGCACTACCACCCAAAAAAAATGGTTTTAACTCTAGAACTATACATGTATAAAAAAAAAAAAAAAAAAAAAAAAGAAATCGACCTCTGAGTGTCAAGAAAATAACATGTACATTACCTTTTTATGCAATCAGTTGTTAATTTAGTAGTTTCTTAATTAATTCAATCTACCTCTTGTATAATTTTTTTTTTCATATGAATTTATGATAATTGATTGTTATTTTATTTAGGATTACCCTGAGTTAATTGAACTCTGTTTAGTTTATTAATATCATGTACCCATTTTTTAATGGAGTAATGTTAGGCACACGTTGAAATTCAATCAAAGTGTGACATCTAGCTTTAAATGTATGTACCCCGTGCTGTGTAAGTGGCACACATAAAAGTATGAAAAATTCAAACATAGACCCAAAAAGATAAAAGACTTTTGTACCAAATTTAAAAGATAAAAGACCTTGGGGTTAGCGTATAGATCGGTCTCTTCTTCTTCGAAGACTAGCTTGAAGAGAAAAAAAAATAATTATTTTGGAATAAAATGTTGATATGTTTCAAAGGATTTTGGAATAATGATTCACAGTTCAGTTAATTGAATTGAACTGTGAATGCCTCTTTTGGTTAATTTGTTGAAAAAATAAAAAATACCAAATTAATTTGTAATTGTATAATTAATGCAGTTTAAATGACGAGTCCGCGGCGGGGTCCTATAGACCCATCTGTCCTGACTTTACAGTCGACCCACGTATCGCAGGATATATGGGAGCATCCCAGGGTATGTAAAAATTATATCTATATATATGTATGTTATTTTGTACCAATATACCAAAGATCAGAAATCTAACATAATTTATGCAATTGTAGGATTACGATGCGTTCGTTTCAGTACGGAGGGCTGATTACAGGCTATGGGAGTAGGGCGTCGATTCACGACTGATGCCTTATTTTATGCGAGCTGGATTCTATGGCGTTTTTCGGGTCGGCTGGATCCAGTGCAACCATGCCCTCATCAGTGCATTACTTGAGAGGTGGCGTCAGGAGACCCACACCTTTCACCTACTGATAGGTGAGGCGACCGTCACACTTGAGGACGTCATTGTGTTGTGGGGTCTGCCTGTGGATGGTGAGCCAGTGACATGCATGGTTGAGTCACGTAGCATCGCAGACTTGCAGGCTCTCTGCATGGAGTTCCTGGGGGCAGCACCACCCCCTCAGAGGTTTGACCACGGCAGGATATATCTCTCTTGGCTAGCCGAGCATTTGGAGGCTATGCCAGCAGGTGACTTGCCAGTCCATACACTTGAGCAGTATGCTCGTGCTGCCATATTGTGGCTACTTGGAGGTCTCTTGTTATCCGACACATCGGATAACAAGGGTAAGTTGATGTACCTTCTGTTGCTACGTGATTTGGACGCATGTGGCCGCATGAGCTGGGGATTAGCCATATTGGCGTGGTTGTATCGATGCTTATGTCGGTCATCCCGTATGCATGTGTGCGACGTTTGCGGCCCAGTTACGTTATTGCAGGTATGTTTTAATATCTCATTAAGTAAACCTTATTTCTATAAATTAAAAAAAATTACATATTAATTATGATGTGTGTTGTTGCAGATATGGGCATGGGAGCGTATACCGGCGATTAGGCCGGGCTTGTCCAGCATTCCTCCCATTGGTTTTCAGCTCCTCCAGGCCCATCCAGATCTTCCCATTGGACCGCGTGGGTGCAGGTATTAGTTGGTGTTTCATTCAATTATGTTAACATTATATGATTTGTAGAGTACTATAACAATTTTTTTTTGTTTATTTGCTTAGGTGGACGGTTCCTTTGGAGGTGCATACCGTCAGCACTCACGTGCGTCGTGTACACAGGGATCAGCTAGACCTGTTGGATGAGGCCCATTTTAAGTGGCGACCATACTTAGTGGAGCCGCATGGTTACGTGCTCCCTGATGTGTACCTGGTGTGACGCGAGTTATGGAGAGCTCGCACTCCTTTGATCTGCGTAGACACTATTGAGTTCCACGTACCTGATAGGGTCGTTCGGCAATTCGGTTTCCGACAGACAGTTTCAGAGCCGGTCGACACATCACGGCGCCTACATAGTATAGATCGACGAGGTCGGGCATCGCAGGATTGGACTGTGTTCTACCGGGAGTATATTCGGATGTGGGTGGCCCGGAGGACCTCAATTGTCGGGGGTGATATTGTTGACATGCCCATGGAGTCCACTGATCCTTATATGCGGTGGTATCATCGGATTACAATTTTACAGGTCGGACACATTCATCGAGTGCTGACCGGTTACCACGGAGGAGGATCTACCATTGAGCTGCTGGTACGTATGTAATTTAACTAATTTATTTATATTTTACTAGTTTTTTGGACCAACCATAGGTGCTTGACTTATATTTGAATTCTTTCAGGTTCACACTGTTAGTACGGTGTATCAGAGTGCGCAGACCAGCTTACAGCAGTATGGTGGTCTTGACTGTGGCCACCATAGTACGCTTCAGGGGATTGTGAGATCATGTGCTGAGGTATTGCAACATATACATTCGTCGATATCTCCTTCAGTCGGCACATCATCTGACGCCCCTAGCACTGGCAGGACAGCCCCAGACCCCGACGCCCCTAGCACTAGCAGGACAGCCCCAGTCCCTGACCATTTGTTTGATGACCTATCCCAGTTTCAGGGATCAGACATTTCACATATTTTTGATGATATTCCGCTTGATGAGATTTATGATATTATAGGTAGGGTACCACCCCCTCCACCTACCACCGCTACCACCACCCCCATCATACGACCTGTGGCCCCATTAGCCGCCACCACCACCACCATACCTTCCTCACTAGTCACCCCCCTCGCATATACCATCGCCACCACTTCCACCATACGACCTGTGGCCTCAGTAGCGACACACCCCGCATATACTACCACCACTAATACCATACATCCCGTGCCTCCACTAGCCACCCACCCTGCATATACCACCACCAGACCACCGCCTACCCCCATACCACTGGTTACCCCCATAGCCACCACCCCGGTAGCTATAGATGATACATATATGGGCGAGGCGTTGACCCAGGTTCATGTTGACCCGCCTACCACCACTGCCACCATCACCATACCACCGACCATGCCGACCCATTTACCACATGATACAGATATGGGAGAGGTGACACAGATTGTTGTTGGTGGCGTAGTGGGTCGTGGGAGAGGACGTGGGAGAGGAGGGCGTGGGATAGGAGGGCGTGGTAGAGGACCCTCGATGAGACATCGTGGTAGACATGTTGCTTTTGCTATACCAGCGGCAGTTGAGGCGGGTCCCTCACAGCCATCCCAGGTTGCTCCAGATATTGGGACGGCGGCAGCAAACGTCAGTTCTTCGATTCCTACCCAGGTTGATTTAGATACACAGTCGGCACCAGTTGTGGGTCAGGAGCCAGAGCCAGAGCCCGAGATTGTTGTAGATACATAGTTGGCACCAGTTGTGGGCCATGAGCAGCCGTCCCTGCTTGCTTCAGATACCCTGGCAGCATCAAAGCCAGCTACCTCGCAGTCGGCCCAGGTTGCACCAGTTACATAGGTGCCACCACAGGTGCCACCGGATGAGGATGAGGATGAGGATGATGATGAGGATGAGGGAGAGCAGAGAGGTAAACCTAGGAGGATTATTATTCGACCACCGTGTGGAACATAGATATGTTCTTTTGAAAACTGGTGTTTTGTATATTTGTACTTATATAGTGGTTTAGGTATGTTGTTTTGTACATTTGTGTGTACTTATATTTTGAGTAAATCACTTTAACGTCAGAGTTTATTGTAACGTCAAAGTTTATGTGATATGATATTATTGTTATATTTTTAGTGCTCTATTACTGTGATTTTATTGTAATATGTTGCTTCAATAAAATTGCACTTACATGTTGGGACAAGTATAGAATTGGAAATTGGGGTTCGTCTTCTTACATCATAATAATTATGAAAAAAGCACTCCATTGCAGAAATAAAATAGCCCACCATACATTGAATTCAAATAAGGAAAAAAAAATAAAATAAAATAACAAAAACAGGAACGTTGACAACATCAGGACTAAGGGCATCTCCGGAAAACTAAGGCCACTGAAAATTCATTCGTCATCCAATCCTATGACATTCTGAACATTGCTGAGTTTTATATCCAATTTTCCATCACAAGGATGTAAACGCCATACGACTACACTAGTTAGGATCAATGCGACACCTGAAACGATCTTCCCTTGCCATTTTTCATCCTCAAATATATGGCAATCCATATTACCACAGATCTTTCCCGTGTGATCCTTAATAACACAGAGGTAAGTGTCGTTAATAATATCATTACGATCTATCTTTGTCAAGCTTTCCAAAACCCCCACGGCACGATCTGCCAGCCAAGGGCCATTAAGGGGTACTAACGTCTCGATGGGACACCAGTCTCCCATGTCTAAATACCCACTGTTGATGACTTTCAACCAAGGGTTCTTCCGGAATGTATTGTCCTCCGTGTGCTGTTGTTGTAATGCCCTTTGGAGAAAACTGGTCGGGCCAGGGATGTGCCTCATAGGAACTCTTGATGAAATACCTCGGGATGAACCACCTCTTTCCATATCTCTGCTAGGTAGGGAGTTTGCAATAATCTCTTAGATTGGTTAGATACGTCGTTAGAAATCCATTATATATAGGGCATACACTTCTGAATGTATGTATGGCGTTAGACGTTGCGAGTTATCAAGTCATGTGTCAGAATTTAGTGAGTTGTCAAATCATCTGTGCAACGTCAGACGTAGTAAGTGTTCTGAAATCATATGGCTTACGCCAACGAGTTGTCAAGTCAGGCGTAATTTGTCAGTGAGTTATCTAGTCATAGGTATGAAAATTCTCAGATTTACCATTACTTTTCCAGTTTGTATAGAAAATTCTCAGCACGAACTTAATAGTAAATGAATGGGCACACAAAATTTACCAACTAAAATGAAGACAATATCATTATGATTATAAATTCATACATGCATTCATGCTTTTAAGGGAAAACAAAATCATAAAATCACAAAACTCAAGTTACATTTGAATGTTAGAATCAGCAACAACCCGTGGTCGTGCTAGACACTGGCGTCGATCATGACCAATTACCTTACAAATACTACATTGTTTGGGCACACGAGCCCTGGGTACATCCATGTCACTGTGGATACGTGTAGATTGGGGACGACCCGGCTTTATCACACGCCGAGTGTTTTTATTCGGTAGCAAGACGGGTACGTTAATTTGTGGCCAATAGTCCTCGTGCTCCAGGGGGTGGAAATTGCTCTCCCATGTATGAATAAAAGATTCCATGCTATACTCTTTTGCTACAAACTGGAAAGGATCTAGTCCTTGATTCGTTGGAACAGCTAATATGTGGGAGCATGGATATTTATATATATTTCTCCTCCCACAAGAGCAATAACCCAAATTGAGTTGCACCACCTGCCGGTTACCCCCACTTGTTTGACTCATCCGTGTGATAACTTGGAACTCCCCTGTGGACCTATTAAATGAATATTTGCAAAAGTTAACTTATTAACAGTCCTTGATTAGTTTTTGCAAAAGCTAAATAAGTATGGTAAGTGAAAATTTAGTAATAAAAAATACCTGTCATACGCCTGTAACTCGTGGGTATTAGCTTTCTTTTGTTCTTTATCAAGTTCATCTATCACGTGTTTCGTGAAGATACGCCCATCTCTTAACCATTTCTGCACGAGTAACCTTCCTTCGTCAAAATATTTCACAACTCGGTAAAATATGAGTTGGATGCATGCAGTTATTGGGAGAGCACGGGCCCCCTTCAGTACTGAGTTAAATTCTTCAACGTGGTTAGTGGTTATAATAACCCAACGGTGGCCACCATCATTCGCTAAACACCACTGTTCTGAGGGTACACGTTCTAACCAACGCCGTGCATTGGTATCTATTTTTCCAATATTATGCATATCACGGTTGAACTTCCTAATCTGATGCTTGATCCCAGCTAACCAAAGTAGGTCCTTCAACAGGATATTCTTGAATTTCTTGTGGAAGTTGCACTGGAAGTGTCTTAAACAAAATCGATGATACGCATTGGGCTCACGCCACTCTGTTAATCTTTGAACTGCATTGATTATAGCAGAATATCGGTCAGATATTAGGCATATGCCCTGCTTACCACGGACAACATACGTACTTAGGTTCCTTAGGAACCATGACCAACTAGGAAGGGTCTCTTCATCAATAATTGCAAATGCAAGAGGAAATATCTTGTTATCAGCGTTTATCCCCATGGCTACAAGGATCTTGCCTTTGTATTTGCCATTAATATGGGTGCCATCCACACAAATTACTGGACGGCAATGAGTAAACCCGTCAATTGAAGGTTTGAAGGCCCAAAACAAGTATTGGAACGTGACCACATCATGGGTGTCTGTAGGATTCGTTTTCCATTGAACCACTGTCCCAGGGTTGTATTTCGGAAGAGCTGACATAAATTTAGGCAATTTTCTATAAGACTCGTCCCAGTCTCCAAAAACCATCTCTATAGCTTTTTTCCTCGCACGCCATGCCTTTTTGTACGAGATAGTGAATTTCTGGCTTTCCTTCACCCTTTCAATAATCAAAGTGATTTTCATACATGGATCATGTTGCACATAACCCATGATTAATTTTAATATAAGATTCATATCTAGGTTAGCGTGGTCCTGGCTATTGTGCGGGTACACACAGTGGTGGTCGCCGTTATACTGTGTAATTTGAAAACCACCAATCATTAATCTTTTTGTTGCCCGCAAGCACCATGTGCACCCATTTTTGCACTGCACCACCCAAAGTTTTGAATTTGTTTCAACTACCTCGTATTGTCGATCATTCTTTGTATGATAAAACTTTACGCATTCCTGGAGATGCTGCTTATCTCTGAATGTCATTTTCTTCTTTAACTCAACTTTGTCAGAGTCCCATATTGGAAAAGTACGATTGCTGTCACGTGTAGTAACTTCACAACCCTCATACCCCACTGATGTTGTCAATATCAAGATATAAAAAGTGTTCTTTACTTTTCAAAAGAATTGTAGTGTGAAAGTAAAGGTCGAACCCACAGGGATTGGTTAACTACAGCGACTTAATTTTAAAACCTAACTTTAGTTAATTATGAAAACGGATTTTGATTTGATTTTAATTAAACTAATAACAATAAAAATAAATCTAAACTATGAAAGTAATTAACAGTGTTTTTTGTAAATATGTAAAGGGAACCTAGGGTTGCAACTCCACCACTAGCTTCATAATAGGAATATTTATGCATTCAATTAGCTTACTAAGTTGGATGATTATGGGGAATTGTGGCTACAAGCCCAATTCCTCCGTCAAGAAAATAATCATGGTTCAAGCACCAACATATTCTATCTTCGGTTAGCACAAATTATCCCACACTAAACTAGGGTTGTGACATAATTCGTCTAATGTAGGCATGGATTATACGGATACTTGATAGCACAAATCAATACAGCACCATCACATGAAAATAATCTAAACAAGCACAGCGAGCATAGATCATTGAGCACATCACAGTCAAAATAGATCTAAGACAAGAATAAACTTTGAAAGTAATGATTTAATCAATAGAAGTACGATTTATTTATAAAAATCCTCGGAACATGTGACTGTCATCCATACATAAAAAAACTAAAATAAAAACATAAAATACTCCCTATTACTCGACTAGGGCTTCATTGAAACCCTAGATCTAGGTCTAAGTTGCCATGGAAGTGGAGATCGACAAGTAGTTGATGGAGGAGGCCATGAAAATCCTTGGTCTTCTTCTTCTTCTCCTTGCTTTTTCCTCTTCAAGGGCTGGAATTTCAGTCTATATGGCTGTATGTGTATGTATGTATGGGTGTGTAACCCTTCAATTGAAGTAAAATAGAGTATATATAGAGTTTACAACAAGCTTTGGAAGCTTTCCTAACCCGAAACAAACTGAAACTGATATATTTTATAGTCTGGACGTCATTCAGCAGTTTCGTTTGCACAGGAGACTTCAGTATACTGAAATACGTATCTTTGCTTTTTGTACGGATCGCGCGCATGGGCCGCGCGAGCGCTTCATTTAGCAGGTCGAGCGCGCGGGTCGCGCGAGTGAATTCTGGATTATCGCGCGAGCGGGTCGCGCGCGCGAGGTGGCTTTTTCAGCTTCTTTTCTTCTGCTTTTTCATCCTGTTTAGCCTGGTTTAGTTGATTTCTTCCAAATCCTGTCAGAAACTAAAAAATGAAGTAAAAATACACAAAATAGGATAAAAAGTACTACCAAATGTGAATTAAGGCGTATAATTAGGATTAGTTCTCTCCCGATCACACCCCCAAACCTACATTTTGCTAGTCCTCGAGGAAAACTAAAAATAAAAACTACACTACTCATAAAAATCTACTCCATTTTTGCATGGATCACGATTGCATTTAGCGTATGCAACAAGCCTTTTAAACCTCTAGGTGTCCCTAGTCGGACGAGTGAAGTCTCGTGAGGGTTCTCATCAACAAGGCTCCCACAACCATTTTGATTAACTTAGAAATTTAAAAAGTTTTATTAAAAAGAAAAACATAACATTCAATACTCCTTATTATAAAACAATGATTCGAAATAGAATAATGAACAAGAAGAAACGGAATCAAACGTTCACTTACGTCCTGAAAAACAATCCCAAGTACATGAATCGTATAAATCAATAGAATTTCTCATAAAATTGCACGTGCGTGATATGGTAGTCAAATGAACACGCGCATGTCATGAACTTGGAATATAACTCGGATAACCATCCAACTATGCTTCGACTACGAATCTCACAATGTCAATTACACTCTAAAATGAAACACTCAGAAATATGTGTAATTTCTCTAGTATACGTGAGCAAAGGAATTATGTTTCAAGACGAATAACGCTCACATACGACACGAAAAAGACGCATAACACGGAAGAACAGTAGTCTCATGGATAGGATGCCAACAATCAAGAAAAATTACTCATTACCATGTTTTAATCCCCCTCCCATCGTTTACATATCAAAACCATGTTTCCTAGGATCAATTAGGACTTTTCAAAGGTTGTAACGTGGCTCAGGTAATGAAATAGGATAGAAAGGATTAATGGGGTAGGTTTACGAATGGCATTGTAAGGCATGTTCGATCTCTTTCATTCTTCTTCTACAAACTTTCATCTTTTCTTTCTCTTCATTCCTTTTCATCCATTTTTCTTCTTTTCTTTCATTTTTTTCAACCTTCCTCTTCTTTATTTCTTTTTCTCTATTCTTTTCCTTCTTGTTGCTTTTGAAACAAATATTCAGTAAATAACAAGGCAACCACCCCAAACATCATCTTATTTTCTTCTTCTTCTCAGTCAACACATTGCCTTACCACTACTAAAAGTTGATCAATCTTTCAGTGGTACGCTCCAAGTTGATCAAGTTGGAGCTTTTAAACAAGATAATGGTGATTAAAGAAAAAGGCACTTTAATGGCTCAAAGGGGCGATCTAAGGAAATTTTATCTTTTATCGGCCGGTAGTAAACAAAGAAGGCCTAAAATCATTTCCTAGGGTAATACTGTTCTTCAATGTTTACAATAGAAGATTATTCAGCATGGTAACAAATATTTTAACTTGCCTATCAACCAAAACAAGAATAATGAGACTAAACAACAAGTAGATGCGCTATTTCAATGAAATTCGACAAACACAAAATGTATTTATAACCCTCTAAAAAGAAAAGATAGGCTCAAAAGCTCACCGGGCTTAGTCTCCACCTTGTGTTATCTAGAAATCTGAATCATATTATAGTTCACAACACACATGTATTCAAGCGACTACGTGCAGTGCATAAGTTTGTGTGCAAATCTATGATATAAAACTACGATTCAAACGATACATGACCTAAAATGTTTCAACATGACTTCAGTAAATATTTAATTACATCTTCTCTTGTTTACCATTCTATAACAATCATAGTTACATAACAAGAAGTATCGAATCAAGATTGCAAAAACGTCGGTAACATTGTTTATTTAAACACACTTATTGAAAATTTTAAAATTTTAAAATTTTGCATAAAATAATGTGCATGTGTGCATACCCCCAAACCTAAACCGTTCATTGTCCCTAATGAAACAATAAAATGAAAGAAAGGTGAGTACATAAGGAAGGAACGATAGTACCTCAATCTCGGCAATGACAAACAGGTAAATGTATAAAAATTTGGCAATAAAGTTCAAATGTACCTGTTAATACTAGATAAACGAAAAGAAACTAACAAAAGAATATTAAAAGTATATCTAAACATGGAATATAAATCTAAAAACTAAGCTAAACGAGCAAATGGAACAGAAATAAAATGAAAAAGTATAAATGTAACAAGGAAAACAACGAACACGAACTAAACTGAACCAAATAAACAAAAACTGAAAAGAAACACAAATAAAATAGGTAGGGGGAAGGATATAGAAAACAAAAGGGAAAAAACAGGAAAATAAGGAATCGCGCAAGCGGTCCGCGCGAGCGGCCGTCGCGCGCGCGAATTCCCAAAATTATTTTTTATTTTTAATTTTTTTTTTTTGAAAGTCGCGCCAGCGAGCCACCTCGCGCCCGCGAAACCAGGCGCGAGAAGAAGCTGAGGCATCAAATAAGAAAAAGAAAGGAAAAACGCCTAAGGCACAAACTCGCGCCAGTGGACCGCGCGAGCGAGGCCTCGTGCGAGAGGATCGCTCGCGCGATTGGGGTTTTTTCTATTTTTTTGGCTAAAATTATGTATGTAATATTAAAATAAATTAATTCCAACCCCCAAACCTGTCCAGGAAAACTCCAAAACTGACAAAAACGACACAAAAACGACCAAAAACAAAGAAAACAGACGAAATTAAGCTTGGGTTACCTCCCAAGAAGCGCTAACTTTTACGTCTTCAGCTAGACCTTCTAGCTCAAGACTCAAGAAGGCCATAAATCGGAGTTTGTACCCCTTAAGATGTCAGGAAGAGCCCGATGGTAAGTTGAAAGCATGTCGCTTCAAATTAATTCAATCGACGGTTCATCCTGATTAAGGTCAAGTCGATTTTTCACCTTTCGAGTAAATTCATCGTTAGAGTCTGTTGTATTCAAATTCATCCGCTCATCACTCACCGTATTATTCCCCTTATTGATATTTATTATTTTATTAGGTTCAACAGTTCGTCTAATTTCATTACCTTCCACATATTGATAATCATCGTCTTTAGGAGGTTGATCAGCAGCATTAAAAACATTTAATTTTAATTTTATATTCCCGAACGACACTTTCATCACCCCTGTTCTACAATTGACACGTGCATTGGCCGTGGCTAAGAATGGACGACCAAGAATAACAGGAGTGTATTTTCTAGCATCTAGCACCGGTTCGGTGTCAAGGACCATAAAATCAACAGGATAAAAACATTGATTAACTTTAACTAAGACATCTTCGATGACTCCCCTAGGTACTTTAACAGAACAATCCGCTAATTGAATAGTAGCGGCCGTAGGTTTAAGTTCCCCTAGTCCTAATTGTTTGTAGACATGATAAGGTAAGAGGTTAACACTAGCTCCTAAGTCAAGGAGAGCCCGATGAATGATAGTGTCACCTATGACACATGAAATCGTAGGCGTACCGGGATCCTTATACTTCGGAGGAGCGTGTTGAAAAACTGAACTTACTTTTTTCGTGAGGAAGACCTTTTTAGGAGTATGACTGCGTATTTTGCGTTTTTGCGTACATAGGTCTTTAAGACATTTAGCGTAAGCGGGAATTTGTTTTATCGCATCGAGGAATGGAATATTTATTTTAACTTGTTTAAACACCTCGAGTATATCCTCAGTTTTTGATTTTTTCCTTGGAAAATTAGACGGTTCCTCAACATTGGGTCGAAAAGGTAACTTTGGAACATAGTTAGTTGGGACCGGTTCTATAACTTTCTTATTTTGACTTATCTCCTCACCCTCTTCTTTATTCGATTTAATGTCATTTTGATCCGGAATCTTAACAACTTCATCTTCCCGAATAGTCGTCCTAGTCGATACGGCGTTTACTTGTTCACTCGACCCCTTAATCTCATATTGTCCCTTAGGATTTTGAATAGTTTGCGCAGGCAACTTCCCCTCGTTCCTACGACTCATTATATTCGCTATTTGTCCAATTTGGGACTCAAGCTTCACAATGGATTGTGTGTGAGAGTGCACTATTTGTGCTTGTGCTTGGACTTGAGTTTCAATATTCTTAAGGGAAGCCAACACCGTCTCTGCAAAAGCGTTAGTCCTTAGGGGGTTAGGATTAGGAGGAGGGTGTTGGTATTGATTTTGTTGAAATTGGGGTCGATAAGTGTTAGGAAAATTATTCGACCTAGGCATATAATTATTTTGTGGGAATTGTTGCATAGCATTTACGTGTTGCTCCACAAATTTGGAAAACTGAGATGCCGATGGGCATGTAAAGATATTATGTGACGGTGCAGAACACAATTCACATACTTCGTGAGGAGGTGCGGTTGTCGCTTGATTCATTGTCATAAGGCGGTCAAGTTTTTTAGATAATTCTTGAAATTCAATAGAATGACTCGATTCAAACTTCACCTCTCGTTTGAGTGGAGGAAGATATCCCTCCGAACGTACCGACACAGCCTGATACATCGAGTTCTCGCTTAAAGTTTCAATAATTTTCCAGGCCTCGCCAGCGCTTTTGTGTAGGAAAGTTCCCACACAAACGGCATCAACGGTATTACGGACAGAGGGAATAAGCCCCTCGTAGAAGACCTGAACAAGTTGCCACTTAGGAACCCGATGATGTGGGCACGAGCGTAATAATTCTTTAAACATTTCCCAAGTGTCATAAAGCGTCTCCCCATCTTGCATTACAAAATTCGTTATGGATTTTCGTATCTGATTTGTACGCATAATAGGGAAAAACTTTTGTAAAAATGCGGTGTGTAAGGCTTCCCATGTTTTAATTGTGTTTGGCTCAAGTGATTGAAGCCAGTACTTAGCTTTGTCTCTTAAAGAAAATGGAAAGAGCCGCAATTTCAACTCATCATCAGTTAGATTTTGAATTTTCAAAGTAGAGCATATATCCTGAAAATCTCCTAAGTGATGATATGGATCTTCATTTAGACGGCCATGGAAAGACGGAAGTAGCGAGATCGTAGACGATTTTATCTCAAAGTGAGATACTATCGCCTCCGTTAATTCGATACCGGCTTGTGGCGTGTAAGTAGTAGGAATAAAATAATTTATAAGTGGAGGAGGTGGCGGTATATTAAGATTATTCATATTAGCACCGTCGTTTTGATTGTTATAGTTATTTCCACCGTCAGCCATTTTAATCGGTTTGATTTTAAAAGTTCGAGTTTTCCTTAACCGTTCACGGGTACTTTGAATTTCGGCCTCAAACAACGACGACGGAATCGGAGTTGATTCGTTGTCTTGCAACCCAGCTCTAGAAGCTTGGGTTGTGGACTTACTAGTTCTTAAGGTACGTTCAAGTTCAAGATCGAAAGATTTTAATTCTGGTTTATTTGAACGTGTACCTAACATAAACTAAAATAAAGAAAAAGAAACTAAAAACAAAGACTGACTAAACAAAAGAAACAAATAGCAATCATGCAAATAAGACGACAAGCAAGCACACAGTACTACTATGATGCATGAATATTATCCTGTAATGCAATGACCGCGTCAAGCCCAGCGCCCCGGGTTTCCTAGCTAATGCAGTGTTCACTCCACAACTAACCTAATGCAAGTAATTGCATCTCAGCGCCCTGACTTACAGTGATTTGATGCGAAGTTAAAGCGAGCAATTTACTTAATTTTTATTTATTTTATTTGCGTAAGCTCCTTTGATGTAATTAGCTACTCCACTCGGAAACGTTGGAATTTGATGACTCGAAAACCTAAAAAATAAAAGAACAAGTTAGTAATTTAAAACAAAAACGGAAAATAAGAAGAATAAAGACTAATCTAATATTTACGAATTAACTAAACTAAGATTATAAAATTAAAGGTAGTAATACAATCCCCAGCAATGGCGCCAAAAATTGATGTTGTCAATATCAAGATATAAAAAGTGTTCTTTACTTTTCAAAAGATTTGTAGTGTGAAAGTAAAGGTCGAACCCACAGGGATTGGTTAACTACAACGACTTAATTTTAAAACCTAACTTTAGTTAATTATGAAAACGGATTTTGATTTGATTTTAATTAAACTAATAACAATAAAAATAAATCTAAACTATGAAAGTAATTAACAGTGTTTTTTGTAAATATGTAAAGGGAACCTAGGGTTGCAACTCCACCACTAGCTTCATAATAGGAATATTTATGCATTCAATTAGCTTACTAAGTTGGATGATTATGGGGAATTGTGGCTACAAGCCCAATTCCTCCGTCAAGAAAATAATCATGGTTCAAGCACCAACATATTCCATCTTCGGTTAGCACAAATTATCCCACACTAAACTAGGGTTGTGACATAATTTGTCTAATCTAGGCATGGATTATTCGGATACTTGATAGCACAAATCAATACAGTACCATCACATGTAGATAATCTAAACAAGCACAGCGAGCATAGATCATTGAGCACATCACAGTCAAAATAGATCTATGACAAGAATAAACTTTGAAAGCAATGATTTAATCAATAGAGGTACGATTTATTTATAAAAATCCTCGGAACATGTGACTGTCATCCATACATAATAAAACTAAAATAAAAATATAAAATACTCCCTATTACTCGACTAGGGCTTCATTGAAACCCTAGATCTAGGTCTAAGCTGCCATGGAAGTGGAGAACGGCAAGTAGTTGATGGAGGATGCCATGGAAATCCTTGGTCTTCTTCTTCTTCTCCTTGCTTTTTCCTCTTCAAGGGCTAGAATTTCAGTCTATATGGTTGTATGTGTATGTATGTATGGGTGTGTAACCCTTCAATTGAAGTAAAATAGAGTATATATAGAGTTTACAACAAGTTTTGGAAGCTTTCCTAACCCGAAATGAACTGAAACTGATATATTTTACAGTCTGGACGTCATTTAGCAGTTTCGTTTGCACAGGAGTCTTCAGTATACTAAAATACGTATCTTTGCTTTTTGTACGGATCGCGCACGCGGGCTGCGCGAGCGTGTCATTTGGCAGGTAGCGCGCGCGGGTCGCGCGAGCGAATTCTGGATTATCGCGCGAGCAGGTCGCGCGCGCGAGGTGGCTTTTTCAGCTTCTTTTCTTCTGCTTTTTCATCCTGTTTAGCCTGGTTTAGTTGATTTCTTCCAAATCCTGTCAGAAACTCGAAAATGAAGTAAAAATACACAAAACAGGATAAAAAGTACTACCAAATGTGAATTAAGGCGTATAATTAGGATTAGTTCTCTCCCGATCACCCACCTCGTCAAGGTCGGTGAAGAAAGGGACTGGACTGTGAAGCTCTTGCACATGAGGGGGAGATGGCGTTATGGCACCCTACCCACCCACTGTTTCGCCTTCTTCATCAGAGTTTGAACCTCCCATCATCGCCTCTTCCTCTTCTTCCTCCTCCTCTAAGGGGTATTCTGTGTGCGCACCGCCGCTGTCTGCAGTAATATCTTGAGCATTTTCTTCAAGTCTTACCAGCTGCTCAACGAGATTCATATACCCTTCATCGGTTGGCATCGTTTTACGTAGATTCTGGCTACTGAAGTCATAACCGCTCTCAAAGTTTTGAGTCCTAAAGCTAGGAACTGCACTTTCAAAGTTCGGAATGCTACAACTAGGACCTTCATTTACATGAACTTCTGACAGATTGTTGTACCTTCCGTAGGACTCCGAGTAATGTGAGCTTCTTCGATACCCATCAAAGTTGTGGGCGTAGTCTTCGTTTAAATTCAAAGGGGACAAACAAGGGGACTCAACATTAAAGTTTTCGGGCCCTTGTGTCAGCAGTTGAGTAAACGGTCCAGATTGTATCCTTTGCGGCAAGGGTCTTATAACATGATGGACCTTCTCAACATACACCTCAACACATCTTACTGCCGAAAATAATGAAGGAATATGAAGTACCTTATCAAGTATCGAATCATCCACTATGGAAAGAGCCATGTAATTCATGACAGCTCCGTATTGGTTGACTGGAAATCTACAAGTGAATTTCAAATCGGTAATTTCACCTTCACAGATTACTTTATGATATACCAATTGAACTAACTCAGAGAGGGTTGTTCCGTGATTCACTTCTTGAATATCCTTGGCTGGAATATTGTATTTAACACCTCCTTCGTTGTGATCCATTATCATACTACCCCCCCAATAAAATGCAATAAATGTCGACATTGTCTAACGAAGGAAATTTTAGAGAAAAATCACAATAAGGGTTACAAACATAAGAATAAGGAAAATATCGAAGAAGGGGAAGAAGAAGAAGAAGAAGAAGAAGAAGAGAAGATCAGAATAGAGATATACACCTAAAGTTGTTTTTACTAAAACCGACTTTAGGGTGGCGGAAATTTTCCCAGTCTGGCATTTGATTGACAACTCTCTGATCACACAGAGTAATTAGGCTTAAAATCGGTTTTACTAAAACCGACTTTAAAATCGTTTTTGGTAAAATTGATTTTTAGATGGTAAAAGCTGCATTGATTGAACAACACTCTGGTGTCATTAAAGTCGTTTTTACCAAAAACGACTTTAAAGTCACTATTAGTAATACCGACTTTATAAAAGTCGTTTTTGGTAAAACCGACTTTAATTTAAAGCCGTGATTGTTAAAAACGACTTAAAAATCCATATAGTCGGTATTAGTAGTACCGATTTTTACTTTAAGTCGTTTATGGTAATAACGACTCTATGTAGTCGTTTTTACGAAAATCGACTTTTCTAAAGTCATTATTTGTAAAAACGACTAATAACCATTTTTCTTTTTTTCCAGAAAATATTATTTTCGTAGAAAATAAAAAAACGATTTACTTAAAATTGGTATTACTAAAATCGATTTTGTTTTTAAAGTCGTTTTTAGTATTGACGACTCTATAGAGTCGTTATTAGTAAAAACGATTTACTCTATTTCTGTCTTTAAGTTTCAAAACACACTAATTTAATAATTAAGTATTAATAATACATTATTTATGGAAACAACTCGTGGTTTTACTTGATTTTGATTTGATGATATTTTGAAGTGCTCACACCATCCCGTCATTATTGAATGTGACCTCACTACTACAGCGTGATTACCATTTGCGATACAAAATTTGAGAAACATAGCATTAATCTTAGTTATGATTGTTATATATATATACATGATATGTTAGTAATAGGAATGAGTAATGCTATGCTTCCCAAATCCACATTCTCAAATAATGTGGCAGTGGATTCACTGAATTTTGACTGAAGGATGTTGAAGTGGTCCCATCATTATTGAAGGTTGTCGGTAATCCCACTACCACATCATTTAGGATGTATATTTGGGATTAGAATTTGGGAAACATGTCATTACTCCATAAGAATTGCCCATACTAGTGGCACTACACAGAACCAAAAAGAAAAAGAGAATAACAAAGAATTTGGTATGGCGCAGTCAAGATTTTTTTCCAGTGGTGTCATTCTATCACATAAATTCATGTTACAGAATACGGATGTAGTTTTGGAAATTGTCATGTCTCAGAATGGCAAAAATAGTGACAAATAAAATTTCCTTTTTGGGTTAGTAAGCAATGACTGTTGAAGTCACTGAATTGTCCACACTACACAGTTCTAAGCAGAAGTAAACAAGAGAACAATAATACAACTAAACTGATCATAATATAAACAACCTAATTATTACATCATAGTTGGAATGAAAAATACAAAAGTCTTAGGGCAACATATGCCCGGTTACAAAAGATAACAGTAAAGTTTAACAGCAACATAAAACTAATATTTATCTTCATCTTCAGCTGACGTAGATATAATCATCAGCGTAGTAGTCCTCCTCGACGTCACTACAAGAAAACAAGCCTTTCGTGATGACATTTTTTAAGATCGATACAAATCTGTCACAAAAAATATTTTTGTGACGGATTCTGTGATGGAAATGTATCCGTCACAAATAATTTTTTATTCTTAATGAAAACGTACCTCTCCGTCACAAATAAATTTTATTCATAATGGAAACATACTTATCCGACACAAATAAATTTTGATTCGTGACAGAAACGTACTATCCGATACGTAATATCTTATTTGTAAAACAAATGCACAAAAAGATACAGATACCCATTTTTTGTGCCTCTCTCTACTAATCATTGTTTCATGCCTCTCTTTCTCTACTCTCCGGCAGCTCTGAACTCTCTGACAAATCTCCATCCCTCCCTTGAAGTTCTATCTCTCTCTCTCTCTCAGTCAGATTATACATGTATGTATATATATACGTAGATCTATCAGTCCCTCCCTCCCTCGTAGATCTATCTTCGAGCTATTTTTCGACGAAACCCTAGGTAACCCTTTGTTGGTCCGGATTATGTCGCTTTGCAGATCAACCCGAGTAGTTATAGGTATGTGATATATCTGATACATCTCTGTCGATTATATATACGCCCTAGCTTTTCTATATCGATCTAGTTTGAATTATTTCATTGTCTTTCTCATCGACCAAACATCGAATTACAAAACCCTCGAGGCCTTTCGATGTTCACTCTTCACCATTCTTATAATAGTTGAACATACTTTTTGTATATCTGATTTGTTTTCTGTTTGTGGACAAATTAACCCTCGTGATTCCATCAACTTCCCCAGAGTCTATACCTATGTTGGTACATAATTTCCAGAAGAGGTTCGTATAATATGTCTCGTTATCTTATAATTTTGCCTTAGATTGCTTCAATGGTGATTTAACAACAATCCATGTATGCATATAGTTGCTGAATGAAATTGATTTACAATGCTTTTGGGGAAGTTTATAATTTGAGACCATTAAAAGTAAATTTAGTTCTATACAACTATTTTATTTTTTTATTTTTTATGTTTGGATAATTTTTAGATTTTTTATTTTTATTCGTTTGTAGATTTAGCTCTATACAACACCTTTTCTTGCTCTGTTGGTTTTTACCCCTGGTCAACTACTTCGTGTATTACCCCCAAATTATTTGTCTATTTAATAGCACACTTGTGATTTAATGTAATTTCTATCCTTTGGAAACTACGATTGAAGAATGCGTAATATCAGTGATGCATTATTGATTTTAATTGATCTTTTTGATGGTTTATCTTGTTTTACAGTGTTGAATTTTTTTAGATTCTTTGTTTTATCACTACCCATTAACATTTGCCGCCTCTTTGAGGGGTACCTTCTTTGCTTCCAGAACAATTAATGATTAATCATCTTATTGTCCCTTTTAATATCCTGACATACATGCACACACGTAATGGAGGGATCATAGTTTTCAAAGTAGATATGTTGTGTGATTTATGTTCTGAGAAAAGCTAAGCAGAATACTAGTGATGAACAAGTTGCTGTTGTTTCTTCTTCTAATCCTCTACCACAAAGTGCCTTAAAAATTGATTGGATTTTTATCTCAAGTTGGCAGTGAAATAACATAGCAGAAGGAACCTTTTTCTAAAATAATACCATTCTAATTTCTCTCTTTGCAACTACCTTTACTTCCCGAGATGACTGAAATTTTATGTCCAAGTATAAGTGGATTTTGTTAAGCTAATTTCTTGTGTTAGTGCTAATTAGCAAGAATGTGCTAGTCCTCTGAAGAGGTTAAGAACTCTTAGATTTTGTTGTAAATGCAACAAAGGTAGCAAAATTTAAGGATTGCAACTATTGATCAGAATCTTCTATTCGCCTAGACAGCTAAAATCATTATTAGGAAAACCGATGATGTACGTAGGCTTAACTAATTTTTTTTACATAATCAGTTTCTCTGATACTTTTGTTCATCTTGTAATGAAGCAATAAGTTCCTTTGTAATTACTATTGGTATTTGTAAACAATTCAATGTATTTTTTTTTCTTTCTAATTTATGCTTTTTTCCTCAATATAACCAAGTAACTGGAAGCTATCTGGCGTGCTTCACGTACTTTAGAACGTCAGCAGATTACATCAATGAAGTAATTCATGCCACGTACGTTGTACATTTTGCTTCAGACATTAAAATTATTTTCTTAACTGTTATACTTAGGTGTTACTATGTCTCTAGAGATAAAACAATTAGACAGAACTATTGCAACTGGCAGTTTTTGTTTTGGTAGGAACGCCAACAATTCTATCTTAGCTCTAGCTTGTCACTTGATACATACTGTTTGATTACATGGTTAAGCCACTCTTGTTTCATATGGCTGTTTTAACTATTGATGACCTAAAACATGATCTTTAGTAGGAACCTTTTTAGAGAAGAGACAATTAATTACTTTGGGGGCATCTAGTTCAAACTCCACCAAGCACCAGCTTTTAAGAAGTTCGATCCCCATGTTGGTTTCTTACTGAGGATTTATTATCTGTTAGGCTCCGTACCAATGTTTCCAACAAGGATTATTGTGAAACGACTTTAATTGTTGATCAAGGAGTGTGTAAATAGTTTCTCGTTGGGCTTGCTTTTGTTGCAACAATATTTGCAGAAAATTAATTGGAGTATTTTTTAGCTGTATAATATGGCCCAGTAATAGGGGCATTCATCCCACTTGGAAGATGGGATGAGGCAAATCTAGGTGAGATTGAAGCAAATAAACCTGTAAGGCAGAAAATTACTGAACCCAACACAACATATCACCCCGTGATTGATAATGATGGTATGTTCCCCTAGTTTCTTTCCTTATCTTTATGTAATGTCCTAGTGCACTAGGTGTATACTTTTTTTTTGCCAAGAAACACATGAATTTCAGACCTTTGCTTTCTTGTTAGCTGGACTCAATATTGCGCATTCTTTCTAATATTTTCTTCTATTTTTAAAGAGATTTTTAGTAGAAATTTCATGGTGCAGAAGTTAATATGTCAAACGTTTAGACAAAATAAAAATTTACCTGTCCTAAGTCATATGGCAATTCCAAGAGAATTCATAGTCTGATGAATCATACTACAATTCAAACACACACTCTTGAACTTGTAGATATAACGTAAGAAAAGACATGATGGGTTATGCTTCAAAAAACAAGTATAGCATTGTAAAGTGGAATAAGGATCTTTTCTTGTTAGTATATCTTGTACCATAAGACTTTTTGAGGTGAAGTTTAGGAAAATTAGGGAAAGTTATTACCAACGACAATGCTTGCATGTCAGATTTAAAACTATCACTGTTTCAAAAAAATACCTATTTATTTTATTATCTTTTAACTTTTCTATTTGAAATTTTGACTTTGTTGCAACTTGCAACGAGTAATAGATAAATTCCAATGTTTACGTAGGATTGCTATCTCCAATATGGGGTAGTTTTGAAGATATCCCTAGTGACTTTATGAATGCAGAAGCAATATTACCAGCTCTGAATGATGTGGCTTCTTCTAGTAGAAATAACTCGTAGCACACTGGTTGGACATTATCCGAGGATGAAGGCGATGCTAATCCCTTGCTCTTTAGTGGCATTCGTTTTTATCATTTAGCCTCTTTTGACTAATTTGATTTGTGATCATTGCTTCTGTGAATTGCTTCTCAATTTTTCGCTCTTAATTAACTAGAGTCAGAATCCAAGAAAGAGGAACTTGCTACCAATATTTGAATGGTTGAAAATTAAGCCTTTAACCAGCTCTCCTTTTATGTTTTTGATACGGCAGTTATTTCATTTTCCAGTTAGTAGGTGGGAAAGCTTCTAAAGTAGGAGAATTCATGGTTGGACTCACCTTCACTTAGTTTTCTTCATTAAGGCTGTGTTTGGTATGTTGATTTTGGGTTGTGATAAATTTATTTACACAGCCTTATGAAAATTTTTGGATGTTATAGAAACAGAGGAAACTCTGCCGATATTTTTTTAGGAATCCCTGCCGGGTTTTTTTTTTTCGTGTGTGTGTGTGTGTTTTTTTTTTATTTGTATTTTTTGTCTTGTTTTGCTCTTTGGGTTGCTAGGTGGTTGCATTATTATATTTTTTATTGAACTTTAATTTTCTGTTTCAAGTTGTGGCGAGAGATTAGAGGATTTAGATCATGATGAGAATTAGTTATGAGCGTAAACACTTTATTTAGATTATTATAATTTTATTTTATTTCTACTAATGTCAGCTATGAAAGAATTATGTATGAACACTTACTTTATTGTATCTTGTTTTATCTTTAATTAATATGCTTTTAAATTTTATGTGATTCTTTTCTTTAAAAATGAGTATGTCATAATTTATTGTGATGGAAAAATAATAATTTGTGGTGAAAATATATAAATTTTCGTCACAATTATTATTTGTAACAGTTTCGGTAATAACTGTGGTCATAATTTTTAAAATTCTACCACAAACACTATTTATTCCGTCACAAATATTGTGAAGGTTTTGGGTAATGGGTGTTTGTGATGGTTTTGAGTTGTGTCACGCCCTGCAGTAGCAAAAATAGAGAAAATAAATTTCTTTTTGGACCCGTAGGCCATGACAGTTGAAAGTCACCACATTGTCCATAACCAAAGTCAAAACCATCAGAGAAATGATTTAAACCACGCATTAGAAAGTTCTAAGGTTAATATATAAAAATGGAGCGTAATACTAAACTATTACAAACCTTGAGTATCTGCAGAAATGTAATTCAAGTACTACGACAACATACGCCGATTACAAACTTAACTATTACGACGGTCTCTAAAAACATAAGCATAAACTATCAACAGCAAGCTCAAAGTCTTCAGCTTGTGTAGTAGTCAGCATCAACATAGCTTCCGTCATCGTAGGCTCCATCCTCAAAGCCCCTGTCCATGTATGCATCTCCTGCATACTCAGAACCCTGGTGTAGACACCCCATTTTGTCGACTAACAGATTTAGGAGGCCACAAGCATGCCAAACCTCGATGATTAGAAAGATCGGATTTTCAGAGATAGCCTCTAACTCTCAAGAAGTCAAAGAATTTGCAGAAATGACCAAAATGCCCCTAAAAGCCCAAAACTCTCCAGATTGGCCTAGAATCTCAAAAATCATTCGATGTTGTTCAAAACAAAAAAAAGATATTTTAAAAGATGAATATTTGAAATCGTAAGCTCCCAGAGACCCCCGGAAGTCCCGGAAAGTCTCTGTTGACCGGTTTGACCAAGTTTGACCAAGGTTTGACCAAAATCATCCAAATTCACCCAAAAGTTCCGAGATCATTCTAGATCATGTGAAAAGTCTTAAAATATGTTTTAAAAGAAAATCGGACGAATACGTCAGTCTTTGGAGGCTCCCAGAACTTCCCGGAATTTCCTGGAAGTGCACTGTTTGACTGCAAGTTTGACCAAAAATCAAAGTCTTCTTTTCGACATTGAAATATTTTTATCAAATACTATAGGTCAATAGCTTTCCAACGGTATATCACACATAATTTCTGGATCTAAAACGAATTTGTTATGAATTTCTGAAGGTAAAAAATGCGATCAATTCGGCTTTTATCGCGAATACCGCAAAACTTTCCAAAGTTACCCAACTCCAAACTATTTTTTATGGAAAGTATACCTCAATACCTTTCCAACGGTATATCACAATCTCAATTTGGATTTTGTATGAATTTTCTGTGAATTTCGGACGAAATAGGGCCGTTTCGCGAATTTCGGGAGTTTTGGGGGCCAAAATGTAATTTTTGGTCAACGGGGGCGTTGACTGCCGCGGCGGCACTGGCCCACTGCCGCGGCGGTAGTGGCCAAGTGCCGCGGCGGCACTTTGAGTAATTTTTCATTTTTTTTGTAATTTTTGGTTAATTTTTGGGTTTTAATTCAAATTTTCAACAAATAAAACGACATAGTTTTGATTATTCCTGGATTTTGGACCAATTAGAGACTTTTTAAAACCCAAAATACCTCCCCAAGTTGGCCTATAAAGGAGACCCATTTACTTCCATTTGGGGAGAGCTAGGAAGCCATTAGAGAGATATAGAAAGTTAGGAAGAAATAGAGAGAGAAATCAAGATCTTCTTCTTCAAATCCAAGCCAAATGTGAATTTTTTTATTTAGTTTTCTAAAAACTAAACTTTTATTTTCAAGCTTTCAATCCATCTTCTTCATCTTCTTTGAGTTTCCTATGAGTTAGAGAGTGATGTACTCACCCATATACACACATATGAGAGGTTGAATGCTTGTGGTTCCACCATTGAATATCATCTATTGATTTGTTCATTTCCTTGCTTATATACAATGTTCATCTCTTCTTACCTCATTTCTTTTTTATTTTTCTTTATTTACTTACTAGTTCATCATCATCTAGATGATGACATAAAGTTTGAGGTGAGTGAATCCTTATGGATAGTAGCTCTTGACCTCAAAAACATGTTTGATAGATGATGATCATAACTTCAATACCTCTAAGGTATCCTTGAAGTTATGTTCAAATAAAAAAGAATCTCTCCAATAATATTGGGGGTTCTTGATGATGAGTTTGATGTTGATATTCCAAGAGGTTATAATCTCTATTTGATGTTGAAAATATACTTTCAAAACCTCTATTTCAAAACCTCTCTCAATCCCTCTCATTTTGATTTCAAGAAAGAAAATCCAAGTTTTTCCCAAAATCTTCAAAACAGTGAGTCAAAACAGTGAGTGATCCGATTCAAAGATTTCTATAGAACTCAATACTCCATGTATGGATGCAAGACCACTTGGAAAATCTTCCTAACTCATTAGAGAACACCCATGATTTTTGGTTTGACTTGGAAATACTTGAAAATGGTCCATTTGGACCCAAACATTCTCTCCAGATATTCTGTTTTTGCTGTCACAGCAGCTTGGTCTGCTTTCAACTTATTTTACAGAAAACTTTTCCAACAAGAGTGGTACTAACTTATTTTTACCTTGAACTTCAATGTCTTAGGGAACCTTCTTTATAATATGGGCCTCCATATCATTTGTTTTCATTTTCTAAGATTTTTCAACATTTCAGTCGACAGTACGGAATCTGTTTCTGAGTGACCTTCATTTTCTATATGATTTCTCTCAATCTGTGATAGTTATTAAAGATTGGCTTTTTGAGTTGTGTTCTAGACACAATAAGAAATAGCTTCATAAAAAATCATGCATTGAAAACATTCCTAACCCCTCTTTTCAATTTTCAAAAGATCTAGTTACTGTTCTGTCCACTATTCACAGCAAGCACATTTTAACTTTCATTCTTTGATTTGATGCTTATATGCATTCCAAATTAGTTCATATCTTAGGAAGTAGTTCATACTACATTTTTACATATCCCATATTGATTTCATTCATTTATTCATACACATTCTAGACTTCTAAGTCATTCTAGGGATCCATGAACACAAGGCACACTACAACCTTAGCACATTCTAGATACATACATTGCATCCATGCAAAGATTTGGGACTTTTGTGACTCCTAATCTAAGAAGATTATAAGGAATGATCATGATCACACGTTTATGCTTCCCCTCGATCTAATCCTCCTTTCTCATTCGTCCCGGGGATTGAAAGGTCTTCTTTTCTCAAAGAATAACATGCATCATACTAGCTTGCTAAGCATATTTTGATGTCCTTGTTTATTTGTTTCAAGAGCAATTCATGTCCCCCTTTAGACTAGGAAAACTTTATTACTTGATATGTGATTAGACGATTTTTCCTAGGTTTGTTTTGTGTGATCTTTCACTTTGCATTGTGTGATAATTGGCTTAGATCTTATGAATGATATCTTATCTTTAGATCTTCCATTTCAAAATTTTCTTATGTGATGTATTATACTATCATAGTATTATTTGTCGAACCAAACATAGTATAAGATGATTATTTGGATGCTAATTGAGGCCCGTCGAAAGACGGGGCGAGTTGAGGGTGTTTTAGTCGCGACAAAGGCTCCTTCCTCTCTCGTACCAAAACCCCGAGCCAAGTTCTTTGGTTATGAAGGGCCAGTGCTCTTTATTCGTTTGGGTGAGTCAAAATTAGGTTTCTTGGTTCCTTAAAGACCAAGTGGCGACTCTATATCTGTTTTCAACAAACCATTTTCTTTCTTTGAGCCAAATCAAATTTCAAAACAAAAAACAAACAAGTGGTGGAACCCCGCGTGTCCACACCTGGCCAGCTAGACGTAGAATATCTAGCGGCATAAAACGCCATCAGCTACGAAAGCCAAGTGAATGCAAATACTAACAGAGTATCTATAGATTTGCAGAATAAGTAAGCAACAACATCATTTAAAGGATCATCTCATCATTCGCATGCATGTATGCACCAACTCAATATATCTAACAACGGACGTTATCCCAATCTCCCAATACATAACATAGACTCTTGGGTCCATATTAATCTGACACGTAGTCCCATACCTACGGTCTGTCAAACCTGACACATATTCCCATATAATCTAGCCAAAAGCCCCGATATACTCTGGCCAACACGCCCGACACGTTACAGCCGACACGCTCAATTCCCTATGGCCAACACACTCAGCCAATACACTCAATACCTTATGGCCATGGCGCTTAATACATTATGGCCAGCATGCCCGATTCATTACGGCCAATGCGCCCGATACGTTACAGCTAACACGCCCAACCAATATGCTCAATATGTTACGACCACCACGCCCATCCAATATGCTTAATATGTTACGGCCACTACGCCAATGCCAATATGCTCAATATGTTACGACCACTACGCCCAGCCAATATGCTCAATATGTTACGGCCACTACGCCCAACTGTGGACACCTAATTTTGACCACACTGATAGGATTTAGGGTGGACAACATCTTGAAGGATTCGATGATGAAAAGTACGCCATGGAAGGTACTGGATTCCATACACTCGAAAGATCGAACTTTGGAAAGTGACTCCAAGCTCAGAAAAGCATTTTTTTATGCATAAATTCCAATTTTGGCAAAATCGTCTCTCAGAATTCATATTCACTCAAGGTTATATGAACACAAAGTGTTCTAAATGTAGTATTCTAGGTATCCATCAATCCAATTTTAAAGAAAAATTCAAAATCAACGCGCATTGAAAGGAAATTTTGAAAAAGACGTTGTTTGATTTCAAAAAGACGACGAAAGTTTCAGAGGACTTCGGGGCTTCAATTGGACTTCAATTTTCATCTAAAAATCTCCTAGAATATTTTTATATTGAAATTCAACTTGACAGCTTTCCAACGGTACGTAAACGGACGATTTTGAACACCAAAAAAGTATTTTTACAAAAATCTGGAAAAGCAGCGCACGTCATTTTTGAAACAGAGATTAAGGGCAACCAGGGGAACAAGAAAGGAAGTGACGGGTCCCACTTATGGGGTGGCGGGTCCCACTTAAGCCGCTACCTCACATGTGGCCCCTTCTATTGATATTTTTGAGTTTCAGATCCTTCTAGAAGCCTTCCACTGCGAGGAAATTGCCTGAAAACTACGTTTAGGCGCCGAAATGGCCATTTTAACCTTTTCTGACCTCTAAAATCTCTATTTTAACCCTGAAACTTATGAATTAAATTTTCAAAAATCTATATACAGATCCATATAAGATCATCTTAGGGAGGGACAGACAAGTAATCTGATGATAATTAGATTAGAGATTTGGACATCAAATTCCCTCCCTTAACTTCCATGGATGAGTGCTTGACGAACTTGAAGAACACTTAAAGAAGAAAACTCTTCAATTCAACTTTGTTTGCATAATTGAGAATCCTCTAAGAGGTAGACATCACAATTCATCTCTAATTCTTACTTTTATATATAGATCTATAAGACTTGGATCTAGTTTAGTTTTACTTTCTTTGTTAGAACACTCATCTTCTTCCTCTCTTGTTCTTCACATACTCACATAGCTAGATCCAACTCTCTTTTGATTTTATTGGTAATTCTTAATTAGAGATTGATTTCACTTTGGTTTCCAATTATGATTTCATTCTTCTATTTAATTTAGATTCATGCATACATGATTATATATATGTATCTATTTTGAATTCTATGATGGTTTGGAAGTATGATCTATGAGAAGGATGATTCCTATGTTCATACCTATCCCTTGATTATTCCTGTAACCTAGAATTCCTATTAAATTTCATCTCCAATAGGATATTTGTAAGTCCCTTTGATCCATGATCTAGAGTTCTTCATAGAACTTGAGGGCTAAATTGATTGAGAATTATGTTAACCAAGTAGATATATAAGTTTGATCTCTCAAATTAAGCTTCAACCATCACCTAAGATGTTTTCCTCACACTTTAAAATAAAGTGGTTAAAATTCAGCAAAATTGATTGGTTTTGTCCATAAGATTTGGTCCACCAAAACCCATAGTTTGATGGATTTCAAATTTTATGGGTAAACTTTGATGAATTAGCTTTCATTCGATCCGTTTTGAGAGCCTCTAGGATCCATATTCTATTTTTAGAAATTGTTGAGAAAAAGGCTAACAGATTTGAACATAGTCTCTTTGTGCTTGAATTTCAGAAAATTTATAATAGTTATCGATGTTCTGCTTTTTAGGGATGATTCCTAACTCATGTATCTATATGCTGATATAAAATTGTGAGCATACCATCGAGTTAAGATTGTTTTCTAAGAGTTTGAAGTTGATACAACTATTCTAGAATTTTCTAAGTTTAACTACAAACATGATTATGTATACAAAATGGTCATACCTTGATTACTCAATGTAAGTCTAGAGACATCTTATATAAGATTGTTGCATGATTGCATTGCACATTTCCTTTCTTTTGCTTTTTGCGACTCCACTTGAGTTAACCCAATGTAAGTCTTTTCATTCCCTTTTGTATATCATGACATGTTTCCTTTATTTACATCGGTCCCGGGCGGGACTAGCCATTGTAAGTATACCTCTCTCTTGTATTGCATGTGTATCTGACTTCTACTTCATTTAATCTCTTGACATGATTTTCTTTAGATGTTCCCTTTTTTGACATGTATGTATTATCTAGTTGTGGACACGCGGGATTCCACCTCTTGTTTGTTTGAGATTATTTTGAAAAGGAAAAGAGAAGGTCTGTTGAAAACAGATACAGAGTCGCCACTTGGTCTTTAAGGAACTAAGAAACCTAATTTCACTCACCCAAATAGATAAAGGGCACCGGCCCTTCATACCCAAAGAACTTGGTTCATGGTTTTGGTACGAGAGAGGAAGGAGCCTTTGTCGCGACTAAAACACCCTCAACTCGCCCCGTCTTTCGACGGGCCTCAATTAGCATCCGAATAATCATCTTATACTATGTTTGGTTCAAGAATTAATACTATGATAGTATACTACATTACATAAGGAACCTGAAATGGAAGATCAAAAGTTAAGATATCATTCATAAGATCTAAGCCAAATATCATACAATGTAAAGTGAAAGATCACACAAATATACCTAGGAAAAATTATCTAATCACGTATCAAGTAATTAAGTTTCCCTAATCTAAAGGGGACATGAATTGTTCTTGAAACAAATAATCAAAGAAATCAAAATATGCTTAGCAAGCTAGTATGATGCATGTTAATCTTTGAGAAGAGAAGATCTCTCAATCCCCGGGACAGATGAGAAAGGATGATTAGATCGAGGGAAAGCATGAACGTGTGACCATGATCATTCCTTATAATCTTCTTAGATTAGGAGTTACAAAAACCCCAAATATTTGCATGGATGCAATGTATGTATCTAGAATGTGCTAAGGTTGTAGTGTGTTTTATGTTCATGGATTCCTAGAATGGCTTAGAAGTCTAAAATGTGTATGAATGAATGAAGGAAATCATCATGGGATATATACATATGTCGTATGAACTACTTCCTAAGACATGAGGTAATTTGGAGTGCATATAAGCATGAAATCAAAGTATGGAAATAAAAGTATGCTTGCTGTGAATAGTGGACAGAACAGTAACATGATCTTGTGAAAATGGAAAATAGGGGTTAGGAATGTTTTCAATGCATGGTTTTTATGGAGATCTTTCTTATTGTGTCTAGAACACAACCCAAAAAGCGAATCTTTAATAACTATTACAGATTTAGAGAAATCATATAAAGAATAGAGGTCACTCAGAAACAGAGTCCGTACTGTCGACTGAAATGTTGAAAAATCTTAGAAAATGAAAACAAACGATCTAGAGGCCCAGTTTATACAGAAAGTTCCCTAAGACAAAGAAGTTCAAAGGAAAAATAAGTTAGGACCACCTCTTTTGGAAAAGTGTTCTGAACAACAAGCTGAAAGTCAACCAAGCTGCTGTGACAACAAAAATAGAATGTCTAGAAAGAATGTTTGGGTCAAAATGGAACCCTTCCAAGTATTTCCCAATCAAACCAAAAATCATGGGTGTTCTCTAATGAGTTAGGAAGACTATCCAAGTGGTCTTGCATCCATACATTGAGTATTGAGTTCTAGAGAAATCTTTGAACTCAGATCATTCACTATTTTGACTCACTGTTTTGAAGATTTTGGGAAAAACTAGAGTTTTCTTTCTTGAGATCAAAATGAGGGGTTTTAAGAGGGGTTTTGAAATAGAGGTTTTGAAAGTATATGTTAAACATCAACTACATATTATCACCTCTTGAAATATCAACATCAAACTCATCATCAAGAACTCCCAATATTATTGGAGAGATTCACCTTCATTTGAACATAACTTCAAGGATACCTTGGAGGTATTGAAGTTATAATCATCATCTATCAAACATGTTTTTGAGGTCAAGAGCTACTATCCATAAGGATTCTGTCACGCCCGTTCCAAAATTTCACAAGTTTTTATCATGCATATTTGAATCTGTGAGTTTATCAATGTTAATTGATAATTGGGGTTAGAGTTGAGTGTGAGTCAATGGTGAGGTGTCAGTGAGGACACAGGAACCTAGTAGTTCATTTTACATTGGCACGATTAAATGACATTTATATGATTTAAATGTTATTTGACATTCTGGTATTATGATGAATAGTGAATTTACCTGAGTAGTGTAAATTCTGGTAATTTTAGTATTATTGTATAACTTTTTGAGAACTCTGGTGAGAACGTGAGTGTCACGTCATATAAAAGGTAGGTTGGGTAGAGATTTCACAGAATTTAATTTTCGGACGTAATTTTGGAACCAAACGAGACTTAGTCGAAAACTGTTGAAATTGATAATGTTCACTCGTAAAGTTATAAAATGGACGTGTGCGACGTTTCAGGAAAATAATTAGGAGTTTTGAGAACTCATGGGGAGGTAAACGTAATTCCCGAGAGTCGTGCTTATATATAGAAGCTCATGAATTAATTTCATTAGTTCAAACCTAACTTGGAAATCAAGAGAGGGGAGATTTGGGGATTTGATTGCTACGAGCTTTCCGACACGAATCGACGACCTTCCGATCGTCAGTTTTTCTCCAAATTCCATATTTGAGCTCCTTAAGGTAAGAGCTTCATTTTGATACCACTTAGGCCTTGTTTGGCATAGTTTTTATAAAAGTCCTAATGTTGAAATTTTGGGGAAAACATGTCTAAACTTGTAGGAATCCCTTGTAATCGGAGATCCGACGTTTAATTAACCTCCTAATTCATCCTTCAAAGTTATAAGAAAATCGCACGAGGTATGAATTCTAAGCCTATGAATTATAGGAAATTTCATGTTTTAATTATCTGACCTAATATTTTGGATCCGGGCGAAATTCATGTATTAAGTAGGCCGGTTAATTATGCACATGAAAATGCTATGAAATCACGTATAGATGATTATATGAGCATGCTATGTGTCTATGTGGGTCAAAGGGGAGTGTGATACAAATTCATGTCGGGGTACGCCTCTCGATGTTTCAGAGTTATAGTAGCGACGGCTACTTGCTTGGTTTGGGAACCGGCCCTGCCAGAGCAGTTGGGTGCAATGGTTGATAGACTCTGGGCTTGCCATTGGCATCGCGGTTGATAGACTTTGGGCTTGCTGATATACCAGATGAATGTGTGTCTCTCTCCCTAGAGACTATTTAATGTGTTGAGATGTTTAATGCATGAATTGTCATATAAGCATATGTTTAGAATTGTGCACTCAGCATATAGCTGAGCAGTGGAGATTTACTCCATTGCAGGTGAAAGAAAGAAAGGAAAGAAGAAACGTGAGGAGTGAGACCGCGAGAGCGACGGGGATTCTCCTCTCGTATATGTTTTTGTTTTCTTATCCAAGCCTTGTAATATTTAGCGCTTTAAATAACTAGAACTATGGAATTGACTTGGAAGGTGTAGTACGGTGTTCATGATGTTGTAATAAGTCTTAAAACTCTTTTTAACTACGTTGTAATGAATCCGAACTCATGGATTCGTGTGTTAAATGCTTAACTTGTTAATTTCGTGTTTTGGGAGGAATGTAATAGAACTTTCATGTTTTAATCCAAACAAGCCTTAGCTTGTTTCTTTATCGTCCTTGTTCATGGATTGGTAAGTCTAAACGTTGGTTTTGATAGTAAGTTGTGACTTGTGAAGTTTGAATTGGTTTGCATGTGGAGTTGAGGTGTTATGTGTGGGTTATTTGATGCCTTAGCACAATTCTGCAGCATTAGGCAGAGTTCTGCTGAAGGGTTATTCGACCGGTCGAAGGGGGTCGCTCGACCGGTCGAAATACCCCCTGTAAGAAATCTTTTTCTATACCTTTCGGAAATATTTTAAATGTGTTGATTGGTTCTTAGGGTACCTTTGGGACCCCTTTTAACATGTATTCATCCGACTCGAAAAACAATTACGTTTTGAATTTTATATGGATTTTACCACTCAGAGGGTAATGTTTCCTAAAGTTTTATATTCTCCAGGTTGTTTAAAGTTCTTTTCCGCTGCTTATAATTATCTAATAGTTGGTTGAGCCTTGGTGGCATGCCACGTGTCCTATTTCCGCACGTTAGCGGGATGGGTCGTGACATTTATTGGTATCAAAGCAATAGGTAACAAAACTTTGGGAACGTGCGACGACGAGTGGAGTGTTGAGTGTTTTCGCCACATTCTAGAATGCATCCACATATTGCAGAGATGTTTGATGTATATGTATATTGTTGTACATATATGTTATAAATACTGTTGTACATGCATAGTGTTTATGCATTGAGATTGACAGGACTGTAATCATGAGTGACGAAGAGCGAGATCTGTCACCACACACTCGACATATGAATCAAATGGCAGAAATGATGGGAAATATGGGAGACATGATCAGGAATATAGCAGAGCGGTTGCCCCCAACACCTCCATTGGAGCCAGAACCGATAGCTGTGGTGCATGTGCCTGAGAATAGGGGTATGAGATCTGTGTCAGAACAATTTACAAGGAAAAAGCCGACAGAGTTTCATGGGACTTCTAACACGACACTGGCAGAACATTGGGTTATGGACATGGAAAGGATTTTTCGATCGATCCCGATGACTAATAGGGAGAAGATTGAGAACGCTAGTGATATACTCAGAGGTGAAGCCCAGAATTGGTGGGTGAACGTTCTAGAACAGGGAGCACCGATAACTTGGGATGAATTCAAGGCGGAGTTCAATTGCCGATTCTTTCCAAGGGCTGCTCTCAATGCAAAGAAGAGAGAATTTGATAATCTTCGACAGGGAGATATGACAGTCACAGAGTACACTTCGAGGTACAACACCTTATTAAGATTTGGAAAGGGGTCTGTGTTGATAGAGGAAGATAGAGCAAGGAAGTACGAGGAGGGGTTAATAGAGAATATCCGTTTAAGGGTTGAAACCTATGAACATTCAATAGTTACCGCAGTACAACAAACAGCACTTGTAGCTAAAAGTGGGACGGAGAGATCAAGGCAATATCAGCCAGGCCAACAGGGGAAGAGAAATTATGAGGGTAGCGATCAGAACCAAAGCGGATATTTTAAGAGGCATTTTACGAGGGGTCCTGGTTCTAGTTCTAATTTTGGCGGACAAGGAAGAACAACGAGCAACATACCAATCTGTCTGCTTTGTAATCGACCACACACCGGCCACTGTTTCATGACTAACTTCCAGAATAAGAACCAGGGAACGGGTAGTACCAATTCTACACCTGATATGAGGGGTAAGTGCTTTGATTGTGGGATGCTTGGACATCGATCTAGGGATTGCCCGAGGAAACGTCCTCCACAAGGACTAGTTCTATGGCTTCTAGCTGTTCAAAGCCTAGACAGACCAACGATGGGGGACAGTGGATAGAGCAACGCCAGGGGAGATCATTTCAGATGAACCCAGGAGATATGGCTGCTTCAGAGACAGTGGTCTCAGGTATGGTGCCTATATGTTCGCACTTAGCAAGCATACTTGTTGACTCAGGATCTACGCATTCGTTTGTATCGTATGCCTTTGTTGAACATTTAAATGTTAAATCGGCACCGTTAGGATATGAATTATCTATTACCGTACCACTTAGTAAGTCGATCATGACGTCTACGATATACAAGAACTGTGAAATCCAACTAGGCGAGAAGTTGATGACCGTAGACCTTATACCAATCGTCGTGAATCACTTTGACGTAATACTAGGAATGGATTGGTTAGCCCTTAACCAAGCCACGATAAACTGTGAACGGAAAGAGGTTAACTTTCGATCATCGGTGCATGGGAACTTTTGTTTCCAAGGAGGTGGGGTTTCACCGCCACCGTATTTGATTTCAGCCATTCAGGGATTTTTGTGTTCAGTGACTGACACGATAGCGACCGAATTGAAGGTAGAAGATATTCCAATAGTGCAAAAATATCCAGATGTATTTCCTGATGACTTGCCAGATGTTCTGATTGAGAGAGAAATTGAGTTCACCATTGAAGTAATGCCAAACCCAAGACCTATATCAAAGGCACCATATAGAATGGCACCCGTGGAGTTGAAAGAATTGAAAATTCAACTACAAGAGTTGCTTGACAAAGGTTTCATTCGACCTAGCATATCACCGTAGGGAGCTCCAGTATTGTTTGTGAAAAAGAAGGATGGTTTAATGAGAATGTGTGTGGACTATCGGGAACTGAACAAGTTGACAATCAAGAACAAATACCCATTACTAAGAATTGATGATTTATTTGATCAACTTCGTGGGGCACAAGTTTTCTCTAAGATAGACTTGAGATCGGGCTACCATCAGTTGAAAGTAAAGGCCGAGGATGTAGAGAAGACAGCTTTCAGAACGCGCTACGGACATTACGAGTTCTTAGTCATGCCATTTGGAGTTACAAATGCACCAGCTGCGTTCATGGATCTTATGAACCGAGTCTTCAAGGACTACTTGGATGATTTTGTGATAGTGTTTATAGATGATATCCTTATTTACTCGGCGAATGAGATAGAACATGAGAACCACCTGAGACTTATACTTCAAAGGTTGCGAGAGAAGCAACTGTTTGGAAAATTCAAGAAATACGAATTTTGGTTACCTAGCATTACTTTTCTTGGTCACGTGATTGACAAGAATGGAGTTTCAGTTGATCCTCACAAAGTGGAAGCAATATCAAATTGGCAAAGACCGACATCTGTATTAGAAATCTGAAGTTTCTTAGGATTAGCAGGGTACTATCGCCGTTTTATTGAGAACTTCTAGAGAATTTCGCTACCTATGACAAAGTTGATGAGGAAGGATGTTACGTTTGAATGGAGTTCGGAATACGAAGAAAGTTTTCAAGAGTTGAAATCACGGTTGACAAGAGCACCTATCTTGACAATACCATCCGGGACCGAAGGATTTGTGATTTATAGCGATGCATCACATCAAGGTTTGGGATGTGTGCTCATGCAAGGTGGCAAAGCAATTGCTTATGCTTTAAGACAGTTGAAGACTCATGAGGTAAATTATCCGACTCACGATCTTGAATTAGCCGCCGTAATTCATGCCTTAAAAATTTGGAGACACTACCTATACGGGGAAAAGTGTGAGATAATCACCGACCACTAGAGTTTGAAATATATTTTTACTCAACGAGACTTGAATATGAGACAAAGAAGATGGTTGGAATTGATGAAAGATTATGATCTTTCTATAGAGTATCATCTGGGAAAGGCTAATGTAGTGGTCGATGCGTTAAGCCGGAAGATGACATGGAAATTAGTCGTCGAGCTAACACCACAGAAAGAATTAGTAAGGGAAATGGAATAGTTAGAGTTGGATGTAATTTCAGAAACCAATGGTGGCTTAATGATGACGATCATAGCACACCCTGATATTATTGATGAGATCAAGAGGGCACAATTTGACGATGTCTATCTGTGCAAAATGAGAGATGAGGTACCTTTGGAAAAACGACCGGGGTTCACCTTACAACAAGGAGTATTGATGCTTAGAAACCAATTATGTGTACCGAATGTGAAAGATTTGAAAGATAGAATCCTAGAAGAAGCACATAGTACTAGATATTCAGTACACCCGGGAAGTAATAAGATGTACCGGAACTTGAGAGAAAACTTTTGGTAGAAAGGTATGAAGCATGAAGTCGCTAAGTATGTTTCAGAGTGTTCGACATGTCAACAAGTGAAAGCAGAGAGACAAGTACCTGCAGGTTTATTGCAACCATTACCAATGTCAGAGTGGAAATGGGATGAGATTACGATGGACTTTGTTTCTGGATTTCCACGCTCGTTCAACAAGAATGATAAGATTTGGGTGATAGTTGACCAATTAACAAAGTCAGCTCATTTCCTACCGATCAAGACGAATAAACCTTTGAAGTTAGCCGAGCTGTATGTGAAAGACATTGTGAGACTACACGGAGTTCCAGAAGTGATTATATCAGATCAAGATAGTAGTTTTACATCGAGATTTTGGGGAAGTTTACAAAAAGCTATAGGTACGAAGTTGAGTTTTAGTATTGCATTTCATCCTCAGACTGATGGACAGTCAGAACGCATGATTCACACACTGGAGGATCTGTTGAGACTTTGTGTTTTAGATTTTGGGAGTGATTGGGAAAAACATCTACCTTTGATTGAATTTGCTTACAACAATGGGTTCCAGTCAAGTATCGGCATGGCACCTTACGAGGCATTGTATGGGCGCAAGTGTCGATCACCAATTTGTTGGACCGAGTTTGGGGAAAGGAAGTTGCTAGGACCTGAGTTAATACAGGTGACTACTGAGAAAGTGAAGTTAATTCAGGAAAGACTTAAGGTAGCTCAGAGTCGCTATAAGAGCTATGCAGACTCTAAACGACGACCGATGGTTTTTGAAGTAGATGACTTCGTATACTTGCGAGTATCGCCTTCGAAAGGCATTGTCCGATTTGGAAAGCGGGGAAAACTTAACCCGAGATTTATAGGACCTTTTGAGATCCTAGAGAGAGTAGGACCAGTGGCTTATCGATTAGCCTTATCATCGGAGTTAGCATTCGTGCACAACGTATTCCACGTGTCGATGTTGAGAAGGTGTATGACGGATACGAATAAAATCATAGTACCTGAACCATTGCAAATTCAAGAGGACTTATCTTATATAGAGCATCCAATAGTGATCTTGGATCGAAAAGAGCAAGTACTGAGAACTAAGACGATTGCGATGGTGAAAGTCTTATGGCATAGTCATTCAATCGAGGAAGCTACATGGGAACATGAGGAAGAGATGAGGAATGAGTACCCGCACCTGTTCGGCGTATGAGGTATAAGTTTAGGGACAAACTTCCTTTTTGGAGGGAAGAGTTGTCACGCCCGTTCCAAAATTTCACAAGTTTTTATCATGCATATTTGAATCTGTGAGTTTATCAATGTTAATTAATAATTCGGGTTGGAGTTGACTGTGAGTCAACGGTGAGGTGTCAGTGAGGACACAGGAACCTAGTAGTTCATTTTACATTGGCACGATTAAATTACATTTATATGATTTAAATGTTATTTGACATTCTGGTATTATGATGAATAGTGAATTTACCTGAGTAGTGTAAATTCTGGTAATTTTAGTATTATTGTATAACTTTTTGAGAACTGTGGTGAGAACGTGAGTGTCACGTCATATAAAAGGTAGGTTGGGTAGAGATTTCACAGAATTTAATTTTCAGACGTAATTTTGGAACCAAACGAGACTTAGTCGAAAACTGTTGAAATTGATAATGTTCACTCGTAAAGTTATAAAATGGACGTGTGCGACGTTTCAGGAAAATAATTAGGAGTTTTGAGAACTCATGGGGAGGTAAACGTAATTCCCGAGAGTCGTGCTTATATATAGAAGCTCATGAATTAATTTCATTAGTTCAAACCTAACTTGGAAATCAAGAGAGGGGAGATTTGGGGATTTGATTGCTACGAGCTTTCCGACACGAATCGACGACCTTCTGATCGTCAGTTTTTCTCCAAATTCCATATTTGAGCTCCTTAAGGTAAGAGCTTCATTTTGATACCCACTTAGGCCTTGTTTGGCATAGTTTTTATAAAAGTCCTAATGTTGAAATTTTGGGGAAAACATGTCTAAACTTGTAGGAATCCCTTGTAATCGGAGATCCGACGTTTAATTAACCTCCTAATTCATCCTTCAAAGTTATAAGAAAATCGCACGAGGTATGAATTCTAAGCCTATGAATTATAGAAAATTTCATGTTTTAATTATCGGACCTAATATTTTGGATCCGGGCGAAATTCATGTATCAAGTAGGCCCGTTAATTATGCACATGAAAATGCCATGAAAGCACGTATAGATGATTATATGAGCATGCTATGTGTCTATGTGGGTCAAAGGGGAGTGTGATACAAATTCATGTCGGGGTACGCCTCTCGATGTTTGAGAGTTATAGTAGCGACGGCTACTTGCTTGGTTTGGGAACCGGCCCTGCCAGAGCAGTTGGGTGCAATGGTTTATAGACTCTGGGCTTGCCATTGGCATCGCAGTTGATAGACTTTGGGCTTGCTGATATAACGGATGAATGTGTGTCTCTCTCCCTAGAGACTATTTAATGTATTGAGATGTTTAATGCATGAATTGTCATATAAGCATATGTTTAGAATTGTGCACTCAGCATATAGCTGAGCAGTGGAGATTTACTCCATTGCAGGTGAAAGAAAGAAAGGAAAGAAGAAACGTGAGGAGTGAGACCGCGAGAGAGACGGGGATTCTCCTCTCGTATATGTTTTTGTTTTCTTATCCAAGCCTTGTAATATTTAGCGCTTTAAATAACTAGAACTATGGAATTGACTTGGAAGGTGTAGTACGGTGTTCATGATGTTGTAATAAGTCTTAAAACTCTTTTTAACTACGTTGTAATGAATCCGAACTCATGGATTCGTGTGTTAAATGCTTAACTTGTTAATTTCGTGTTTTGGGAGGAATGTAATAGAACTTTCATATTTTAATCCAAACAAGCCTTAGCTTGTTTCTTTATCGTCCTTGTTCATGGATTGGTAAGTCTAAACGTTGGTTTTGATAGTAAGTTGTGACTTGTGAAGTTTGAATTGGTTTGCATGTGGGGTTGAGTTGTTATGTGTGGGTTGTTTGATGCCTTAGCATAATTTTGCAGCATTAGGCAGAGTTCTGCTGAATGGTCATTCGACCGGTCGAAGGGGGTCGCTCGACCGGTCAAAATACCTCCTGTAAGAAATCTTTTTCTATACATTCCGGTAATATTTTAAATGTGTTGATTGGTTCTTAGGGTACCTTTGGGACCCCTTTTAACATGTATTCATCCGACTCGAAAAATAATTACGTTTTAAATTTTATATGGATTTTACCACTCGGAGGGTAATGTTTCCTAAAATTTTATATTCTCCAGGTTGTTTAAAGTTCCTTTCTGCTGCGTATAATTATCTAATAGTTGGTTGAGCCTTGGTGGCATGCCACGTGTCCTATTTCCGCACGTTAGCGGGATGGGTCGTGACAGATTCACTCACCTCAAACTTCATGTCATCATTTAGATAATGAAGAACAAGTAAGTAAATAAAGAAAAATAAAAATGAATGAGGTAAGAAGAGATGAACATATATATAAACAAGCAAGTAAATAGGAATCAATAGATGATAATCAATGTGATGTTGGACTTGTAGCTTGGTGTCTCACTCATATATGGTGACATTTGGACATAGAAGTAGCTTCCTATCTCATGAATACTCAAGAATGGTGGTGAAAGAAATGTTTGGATGATTGAAGTTTGGATAGCAAACTCAAGTAAAAAGAAAAACTCACTTTGATGGAGAAAATAGAAGAAGAAGACTACTTATTCTCTTTCTCTCTCTATATTTCTCTAGAGTTTCTTCCTAAGCTCTCTCTAAGCTTCCATGTCTCTCCTCTAAATGGAAGTAAATTGCTTCTTTCATAGGCAAATGAGGGGTGGTAAATGAGGTTTAAAAAAGTATAACAAGGTCTCCCATTGGTCCAAAATAAGCTGGGAACCAAAACTATGTCGTTTTGGTTGCTAATTAATTAATTTGGACCCCCAATCAAAATTACATAAATGGAGTGTTCTGTGGGAGAGTGCCGCGGTGGTAGTGGGCCTGTGCCACGGCGGCAGTGGGCCAGTGCCGCGGTGGTACTGCTCCTCCTTCGTCCAGATAATGCTGTTCAGGCCCCCAGAGGTTCCGATATTCGCGAAAAGGCCCTATTTCGTCCGAAATTCACAGAAAATGCATATGAACTCCAAATTCAGGTTATGATATACCATTGGAAAGGTAATGGAGTCTATTTTACATAAAAAAAATAGTTCGAAGATAGGTCACTTTGAAAAGTTTTGTGGTATTTGCGATAAAAGCTGATTTGATCGCCTTTTTTGCCTTCGAAAATTCGTAATAAACTCGTTTTAAATCTGAAAATTATGTGTGATATACCGTTGGAAAGCTATTGACCTCTAGTATCCATGAAAAATGTTTGAAAATTGTTACGGTGTTCTTGTTTCAAAGTCAAATTTTGGTCAAACTGGTCGAACATGGGATTCCCGGGAAGTTCTGGGAACCTGTGAGAGCTCCTAGGAGTTGACGTTTTCGTGCGATCTTCTTTTAAAACTCATTTTAATACTTTCCACATGATCTAGAATGATCCCGGCGAATTTGGATGATTTTGGTCAAACTTGGTCAAACCTGGTCAAACCTTGGTTAAACAGGTCAACGGGTACTCTCTGGGAACTTCCGGGACTTCCGGGGGCCTCTGGGAGCTGACGATTTTATCTAAATTTGCTTCAAAACTCATTTTTATCACTTTTCTTACGACGTAGCAAGTTTCCAGAACTTTCGATCCAAATCTAGGAGTTTTTGGGCTTTTAGGGGTATTTTGGTCATTCTGAGCATTTTTGAGAGATAGAACCAACTTCCAGTGGTCCTTTTGAGTCTTTTTCCATCACTGTGAACCACCAAGCTATGGGTCTCCTAAATCTGATAGCCGAAAAAATGGGGTGTGTACAGTTTGCCCCTCTTTTGCATGAACTTGCGAGGCAACGCATGTCGCAAGTGAGTGCCAAAGTGTTGAAGAGACATGTCTTTTGGAGGCTGTAGATTTAGGATAAAAAGCATTGCAAAAGGTGCAATGATGCTGAGGCTAGTGCTGGTCGTGCTCTGCGTGAACTGCCTATGTATCCCAAGGGGAATCAGACCAGGACGTAGTTCAGGGCACAAAGGAGCAAATCGCACATGCACAACGAGACAGGAATATGCTACGCTATGAGGATGATATGCAATGCATGGATGTGATATGAATTGTGTCATGAGTCCTATCATGCCTAGTGTTCTGATCCTAGTATGAGCTGGTGCTGTGGGGTGTACCACTCTGAGTGGACTTGTGTCGTGCTAGTGTTTCTGACTGTGATGCAGTTATTGACCTGAATAGGGACACCAAGGTTTGAAGACTCTAGGTCTTGGAGCAAACGTCTGAATTTTGGAAAGTGTGCTTCGCAAGCGAATGTAGTCAAATGTGGGGTCCCTGAGGACGTTAATCAAAGATAAAGTTTGACAGATAACCGATGGACATGGAAGTCCTGGACACAGAAACCCTAAGAATTCAAGTGATGGACATGAAAACCAGAGATGTCAAGCGACAAACACGGAAGCACCATTAATGGACATGGAGGCCCAAGATTTTGAATGAGAATGATGAACATAACATATTTTGAATGGGAGTGAAGATAAACTAATGATGATTATTAAACTGACGATGCACGAATCGAGATGACGAGTAGTCAGTGAACTACTGTGACTGTCATGGATTGCACTGACGATGTATGAATCGAGATGACGAGTCGACAGTGAACTACTGTGACTGTCATGGATTGAACTGATGATGTAGGAATCGAGATAACGAGTCGACAGTGAACTACTGTGACTTGTCAGGATTGAACTGATGATGTAAGAATCGAGATGACGAGTCGATAGTGAACTACTGTGACTGTCAAGATCGAACTGATGATGTACGAATCGAGATCACGAGTCGATAGTGAACTACTGTGACTGTCGGGATTGAACCAACGATTGGACTAACTGTGATCAAAAGAACTAACGAATTGACATGCCCGCTGGGGATAAAACCTTGTCAATCTTGACTGAAATGGGCCACTGGAATGGATAATGCACTCTGCTAGGAAGTAGGAAATACGACCATTGAATGGGAGTCAAGGTATCATTCTATTTGTGATGAGGGATCCGGAGATGGTCTGCGGCAGTTAAGGTTTTGATATTGAAAGAGAAGGGTGATCAACAATCACTCATGGACTTATGTTGCTTTAGGATGAAAGAAGGTGATCAACGGCCACTCATGGACTTATGTTGCATGAAGAAAGATGATCAACAGCCACTTATGGACTTTTGTTGCATGAAGAAAGACGAAAGATCAATAGCCACTCATGGACTTATGTTGCTAGGATGAAAGAAGATCATCAACAGCCACTCATGGACTTATGTTGCATGAAGAAAGACGAAAGATCAACAGCCACTCATGGACTTATGTTGCTAGAAGATCATCAACAGCCACTCATGGACTTATGTTGCATGAAGAAAGACGAAAGATCAACAGCCACTTATGGACTTATGTTGCATAAAGAAAGACGAAAAATCAATAGCCACTCATGGACTTATGTTGCATGAAGAAAGACGAAAGATCAACAGCCACTCATGGACTTATGTTGCTAGGATAAAGGAAGATCATCAACAGCCACTCATGGACTTATGTTGCTAGGATAAAGGAAGATCATCAACAGCCACTCATGGACTTATGTTGCATGAAGAAAGACGAAAGATCAACAGCCACTCATGGACTTATGTTGCTAGGAGAAAGGAAGATCATCAACAGCCACTCATGGACTTATGTTGCTAGGAGAAAGGAAGATCATCAACAGCCACTCATGGACTTATGTTGCATGAAGAAGGTTGAAAGATCAATAGCCACTCATGGACTTATGTTGCTAGAAGATGATGGTTAACTTTTGGCGGTTTAGAAAGGGATAAAATTTGTATTTACCATAAGTTTGGACACTTCTCATGCTGTCGCCTTATCTGGTGCAGTAATGATGTTTGGTACTCCTGCTTGTATTGTCATTAGAATGCTCTTTATAACTTGATTTGAAAGATTCATTATTAGTCACTGTTGACTTACACATTGAAGACTACGACAGACTCTTTTTCTGGGAAAGACTATGATAGACTCAGAAACTGACAAACACCGACGCGCGAGGGCGACACATTTGACACCAAAATGAAACAAGCTCAACTTGCCAAAATTGGATGTGCTTTCATCAGAAATGATGTACCATTTCTCTTATGAGTTCACTCCGCATAATTTTGATGATAAATCTCATTTTGAAAGTTCTTCCCTATTGATCTAATCAATTCTTTGCTTCTCCCAAAATGTGCTTTGGATTAGTGCCTTAGCTTTTAGAATAAAAGATGCTCTAATTTAAAATTTTCAAAACAACTTGGTGACTTGAAAACTCACCCTTTGGTGTGAAGGGATCGTGTTAGGAAAACGGAGTTTTCCCCTAGTTCATAGGCAAACGAGGTAGGTGATCGAAGTTTGCCCCTACTTTGGAAGATGGTTGTTTGAAGGTTTTGGGCAAACGAGGTAGGTGACCAAAGTTTGCCCTTTGTATGAAGGGAAGATAGTAAAATTCAGGCAAACGAGGCGGGTGGCCGAAGTTTGCCGCTAGTGTGGAAGGTAATTTTCTGGCTTGAGGCAAGGACCGTAACTTTAAAATCTCAAATGCTCATAATTTTTGCCTAGGCACCAGTGAGGTGACCTAGCGAGCTCTTTTTTCTCTTTTGTTATTGTTCACCTTGGATTTAGCTCTAATTTTTGCCTAGGCGTCCTTTCGGATTTTTGACCTAGCGATCCATCCTTGTTTTCTTTTTGAAAGTCTGCCTACGTACCCCCGAGCGGGGATCAGGTCCAACGTAGTTCGGGCCAAAGTTTTGAAAGAAAATGGGGGTGATTATGATGGTGTCGACCGAACCGATGCGGTTGCCTACATTTCCTCGAGTGGGAATTAGGTCAAGCGTAGTTCAAGGCAAGGCTTTGAAAGAAATTGGTTGAGGGTTTTTCAAACCAATCGTCAAAGAAGTTTAAACTTAGCTCACTTGTGGTAGCTTTGAATAAAAGGATTCAATTTCAATCCCCCTTTCTTTTCTTTTTCTTGTTCTTTTTGTTTTGTTTTGAGGATTGATCCTTTTCACTTTCTCCTAGCCAGTCAATTTTTCTCTTCACACAGTTGATTCATGTGAGATCTTCTGATCATAATCTAGAACTTCCAGAATGTGCACGTCAGCTCTCGGGATTTATTTGTGGTCGTTCCGAGCCTTTTGTAATGTGATCTAGGCACATTTTTATGATGTACCTTGAAGCGTATAATTCTCTCATTTGTAAAATCATTTTGACTGGCTGGGGTCGGATCTTGGAAATCAATACCTTTTCAGCTCTAACTTTTGCCTAGGTGCCCTTTCGGGTTTTCAACCTAGCGAGCTTTTCTTTTCTTTTCTTTTTTTTTTTTGTCTTTTCTTTTATTTTATTTTTTTGAAAGTGGAGATGAAACTCACTGAAATGTTTGGCTACCATCAAGGACTAAGTCTACACAGGTTCATCTGGCTCTCAATTGGGTTGGGCCCAAGGCTTTGAAATGGTGGGAAAAGGGTGTTGGGTAAGCCCCAAGTCAGTTCCATGCATGTTTTTTCAAGATTGAGGCAAGAGAATCTTTAAATTCTTAAAGTAAGACTATTCAATTCTCGGCCCTTCATCATTGTCAGCGCAAAATTGACTTTGACCTTTCAGGATTTTTTGTTTGAGCAAAAAAATTTTTTTTAGCACAGTAATATCCATGGTAATTTACAAAGTGACACTTCAGTTCAGCGATTCATGCATTTAAGACTAGACACATCAGGTTAAGCAAAATGAGATTTCATTCCATTAGCAAGAGAGAGGGATTACATTACTCGACACAGACCCATAATTACTCGATGGTAGATAGACTCGACCACAAGACTAAACTTGAAATAGATTCAAAACATAGGACAGACTCGACTAGACTCGACAGAGTGTCACGATGACTCGCTTATTTTTTTATTTCTTTTTCTAAAGAGCATCTTCATTTGGTTTTCTAGCAAGAGTCCCAATCACCATCACTTCACTTGCACAGGTTCAACATTCATGGTCCTCAGCGAAGGGGATCATTTAAACGGATAGGTCAAGGGTTGGTCCAGACCGAGGTAGTGGATTGGATTGGGGTGCGGTGCATCATCTAAGAGATCCTGAATTGAGTGACGGAGCCTCTTACAGTTGTCGGTCTCATGGCCTTGGTCTTGGTGGTAATCACAATACTTGGATTCATTGTACCCAGGAGGTGGGTGATTAGGAGGCTTACTGGGCTCCAAAGGTACAAGGTGGCCCTTTTGAGCAAGGTGATTGAGAGCGGAGGATAAGCTCATGTCAAGTGGTGTGAAGACTCTTTAGTTTCCTTTCTTGTGCCTCTTACTCCAGTCATTTTGGCTTGATGATGGGCTTAAGGCATTGACATCTAGGCTCTCTTGATCTTTACCAAAGGTATGGGGTCTCTTCTCCTTTTTCAGTGACCCAGTTCCATTGATCTTGCCTTCACAGATAGCGTCCTTGATTCTAGTCCCAACCTCAAACAACTATTCAAATGTTGAGATGGACTGGTAGAATAATTTTTCATGGTATACTAGTTGCAGGTTCTTGACCAGTATACGTACTTGCTCTTTCTCAATAGGCCTGTGGATCATTTGGGCTACTTTATTCCTCCATCTTCTCAAGAATGCAGCAAAGGACTCATTAAAATTCTTCCTGGTAGTTTCTAGATCTCGAATGGTGACATCAAGCTCTTGGTTGTAGGAGTAGTGATCAATAAAAGTTCTAGCAACATCTTCCCAAACTCGGGTCTTGGAAGTTTCAAGGGTTAGGAACCAGGATAGTGTTGCTTTCTGGAGGGTTTGAGGGAACATCATAGCTATGTGCTCATGGGTGCAACCCATTGACTAGAAAATGCTCATATAAAACTTCACGTGGCTCTTCGGATTTCCAGTTCCATCAAAACGGTCGATTTTAGGCATCTTGAAGTTCTCAGGTAGCCTCACCTTGTTGGGCTCAAACAATCCTTCCAGATCTAACATGTAATCGTCGACCCCTTTACTCTTCCTTAGTATGTTCTCGACCTTGTTTATTTTCTCTTGGAGCTTTTTCTCATATGCAGGCGGCGGGACCCCTTGAAACCATTCTTCTTCCCTATTGTTCTCGGGAGGCAGTCCAAATCTAGGCGGTGGTGGTGGCATGAACCCTGGTGGTGGTGGAAACCCATGTGGGAACTATGGCTACTGTTGTCAGAACTCTTCCATAAATTTCAAAACTTGAGTCAGCCAATCTGACTATTGATTGATTAATTCAGTGACCTTGGCTTCCAAAGTTTCCTGATTCATGTTGAATTTTCTCGGCTGACTAATTCTTACCAAATGACTGTTCGAACTTCTGACCCAGGATGGGGATCTCAGTGACTGACTTTGGGAATCTATAATGTCCTATAGATTCGAGAGCAGTGTATTAGATTCTGATAGTAATGACTGGAGAGACAATGACAGTGATGTTAACAAACGTGGAATGACTTCTGTATAGACTGACTAGGATAGTGCGTGCAGCCTGATGAGAATGGCGCATGCACATGGGACAAGCATGCAGATGCAAGCCCTATTCTATATGATGCTCCTATTTTTAACAGATAGCAATTAAACAAATAAGGTCTTAGCCATATAGAGTGTGCTAACCTTACTTTCCAGTACGATCACCAAGGGATAACAGGGATTTCCGGGATACTTCGAGAATTTTGGACAGAGTTTCTGGGAGAAACATGGATTTGGAAGTGATCGGGAGAGAACTAATCCTATTTATACGCCTTAACGAGCATTTGTTAGACCTTTTTATCCTGTTTTTGTATATTTTTACTTCATTTTCTAGTTTCTGACAGGTTTTGGAAGAAATCAACTAAACCAGGCTAAACAGGGTGAAAAGTCAGAAAGAAAGAAGCTGAAAAATGCAAGTCGCGCGCGCGACCCGCGCCCGCGAAAATCAGAAAGTCGCGCTCGCGCGATCCGCTCGTGCGAGACCCCCAATAATTCGCTCGCGCGATCCGCGCGCGCGAAGGACCAAAAGTCGCGCTCGCGCGACCCGGTCGCGCGATATGCCCAAAAACTAAAGTTGCGTATTTCAGTATACTGAAGACTCCTGTGCAAACGAGACTGCTAAACGACGTCCAGACTGTAAATTACATGCGTTTTAGTTCGTTTCGAGTTGTAAAGGCTTCCAAAACATGTTGTAAATCTATATAAACTCTATTTTACTTCAATTAGAGGGTTGGCAACTATTATACACATTCATATACAGCCATATACACAAACTTCCAGCCCTTGAAGGGGGAGAAGCAAGGAGAAGAAGAAGAAGACCAAGGATTTCCATGGCCTCCTCCATCAACTACTTGCCGATTTCTACTCCTATGGCAGCTTAGATCATTGATCTAGGGTTTCAATGAAGCCCTAGATGAGTAATAGGGAGTATTTTATGTATTTATTTTAGTTTTATTATGTATGGATGACAGTCACATGTTTAGAGGATTTTTATAAATAAATCGTACTTACATTGATTAAATCATTGCTTTCAGAATTTATTCTTGTCTTAGATCTATTTTGACTGTGATGTGCTCAACGATCTATTCTTGCTGTGCTTGTTTAGATTGTTTACATGTGATGGTGCTTTATTGATTCGTGCTATCAAGTATCCGAATAGTCCATGCCTAGGCTAGACGGATTAGATCACAACCCTAGTTTAGTGTGAGATGATTCGTGCTATCCGCAGATGGATTATGTTGGTGCTTGAACCATGATTATCTTCTTGTCGGAGGAATTGGGCTTGTAGCTACAATTCCCCATATTCATCCAACGTAATAAGCTAAAGTAATTCATAGATATTCCTATTATGAATCTAGTGGTGGATTTGCAATCCTAGGTTCCTTTAAATATTATTTAAAAACACTTTTAATTGCTTTCATAGTTTAGATTTACTTTTATTGTTATTAGTTTAATTAAATCTAAATCAAAATCCGTTTTTCCTAATTAATTAGACTTAGGTTTTAAAATTAAGTCGTTGTAGTAATCAATCTCTGTGGGTTCGACCTTTACTTCCACACTGCAAATCTATTGAAAAGTAAAGAATACTTTTATATCTTGATTCTGACAAGATCAATTTTTGGCGCCGTTGCCGGGGATTGCATTACTACCGTTAATTTTATAATCGTAGTTTAGTTAATTCGTAAATACTAGATTAGTTTTTATTCTTCTTATTTTCTGTTTTTGTTTTTAGTTACTAACTTGTTTTCTTTTATTTTGTAGTCAACGTTTCCGAGTGGAGCGGCTAATTACATCAAAGGAGCTTACGCAAATAAAATATAAATAAAATTAAAATAAATTGCTTCCTTTGGAATTCGCTTTAAACCGCTGTAAGTCAGGGCGCTGTGACGCACTATTTGCATTAGTTTAAGGTTAATTGCACTGCATTAGCTAGGAAACCCGGGGCGCTGGGCTTGACGCGGTCATTGCATTACAGGATAATTTGCATGCATCATAGTAGTTGAGTGCTTGTTATCTTATTTGCGTGATTGTATTTGTTTATTTTCTTTAGTTAGTCTTTGTTTTTAGTTTCGTTTCTTTTGTTTTAGTTTATGTTGGGTACACGTTCACATAAACCAGATTTAAAATCTGTCGATCTTGAACTTGAACGTACCTTAAGAACTAGTAAGTCCACAACCCAAGCTTCTAGAGCTAGGTTGCAAGACGACGAATCAACTCCGATTCCATCGTCGTTGTTTGAGGCCGAAATTCAAAGTACCAGTGAACGGATAAGGAAAACTCGAACTTTTCAAATTGAACCGATTAAAATGGCTGACGGTGGAAATAACAACAACAATCAAAACGACGGTGCTAATATGAACAATCTTAATATACCGCCACCACCTCCACTTATAAATTATTTTATTCCTACTACTTACACGCCACAAGCTGGTATTGAATTACCGGAGGCGACGGCATCTCACTTTGAGATAAAGTCGTCTACGATCTCGCTACTACCTTCCTTCCATGGCCGTCTAAATGAAGACCCTTACCAACACTTAGGGGATTTTCAGGGTATATGCTCTACTTTGAAAATACAACACCTAAATAATGATGAATTAAAATTGCGGCTCTTCCCATTTTCCTTAAGAGACAAAGCGAAGTATTGGCTTCAATCACTTGAGCCAAACACAATGAAAACATGGGAAGCTTTACACACCGCCTTTTTACAAAAGTTTTTCCCTATTATGCGTACAAATAAGATAAGAAAAGATATAACTAATTTTGTAATGCAAGATGGGGAATCACTGTATGACACGTGGGAAAAATTTAAAGAATTGTTACGCTCGTGTCCACATCATCAGGTTCCCAAGTGGCAATTGGTTCAAGTCTTCTACGAGGGGCTTATTCCCTCTGTTAGGAATACCGTCGATGCCGTTTGTGCGGGGACTTTCCTACACAAAAGCGCCGACGAGGCTTGGAAAATATTTGAAACGTTAAGCGAGAATTCGATGCATCAGGCTGTGTCGGTACGTTCTGAGGGGTACCTTCAACCTAAGCGAGAGGTGACAGTTGAGTCAAGTCAATCAATTCAAATACAAGAATTAAATAGAAAGCTTGATCGACTTATGCAAATGAACAAACCGTCTAATCCATCCTCTTTAGAAGTATGTGCATTATGTTCTGAACCGTCACATAATATCTTTGCATGTCCTTCTGCATCTCAATATCCGGAATTTGATGAACAACACGTTAATTCTATGCAACAATTCCCACAGAATAATTATAATCCTAGGTCGACTAATTTTCCAAATACGTACCGACCCCAATACCAACAAGGTCAATACCAACCACCTCCTCCACCTCCACGCAATAATGCATTTGAGGAGAAGGTGTTGGGCTCACTTGAAAACTTTGGTTCGGTGGTTCAGTTAGTACACTCTCACACACAATCCATCGCAAAACTGGAGTCCCAAGTAGGGCAAATTGCTAATACGCTAAACCGCTTAACTGAGAGTAAGTTGCCCAGTCAACCTACTCAGTAACCTAAGGGGCAATACGCGGTGGGTAGTACGAGTGAGAGCGTGAACGCTGTTTCGACTAGGACGACTACTCGAGATGAGGAAGTTGTTGTAATTCCGGATGGAGGTGAGAAAAATAAGTATTTAAATTTGAATAAAGAAAAAGGTGAAGACGTGGATAGAGCTCAAAAAGATAAAGAACCGGTCCCAACAAATTATGTTCCGAGAATGCCATATCCACCTAATGTTGAGGAACCGTCTAATTTTTCAAAGAAAAAATCAAAAGCTGAAGATATACTCGAGGTGTTTAAACAAGTTAAAATCAATATTCCTTTCCTCGATGCTATAAAACAAATTCCCGCTTATGCTAAATGTCTAAAAGACCTTTGTACGCAAAAACGCAAAATACGCAGTCATACGCCTAAAAAGGTCTTCCTCACAGAAAAAGTAAGTTCTATATTTCAACACTCACCTCCAAAATATAAGGATCCCGGTACGCCTACGATTTCATGTGTCATAGGTGACACTATCATTCATAGGGCTCTCCTTGACTTAGGAGCTAGTGTTAACCTTTTACCTTATCACGTCTATAAACAACTAGGTTTAGGTGAACTTAAACCTACGGCCGCTACTATTCAATTAGCGGATCGTTCCGTCAAAGTACCTAGAGGAATCGTCGAAGACGTCCTAGTAAAAGTTGATCAATGTTTTTATCCTGTTGATTTTATGGTCCTCGACACCGAACCAGTGCTAGATGTTAGGAAACATACTCCTGTCATCTTAGGCCGTCCATTCTTAGCAACTGCCAACGCACGTGTCAATTGTAGAACAGGGGTAATGAAAGTGTCATTTGGGAACATGAACTTAAAATTAAACGTTTTTAATGCTATGGATCAACCTCCTAAAAATGACGATTCCCTATGTGAGGTGGAAGGTGAGGTAACACGGAATATTGAGCCTACTAAAGAAATAAAGGTGAGCGAAGAAAATAATATAGCGGACGATGAAGAGTGGATGAATCCTAATCCCGTGGACCCTAATGCGGAATCTACTCGGAAGGTAAGAAATCGATTCGAACATCATGACAAACCGTTAATCGATTTAATTCAAAGCGACGTGATTTTTGCGTACCATCGAGCTCTACCTGACATCCTTAGGGGTACACAGTCCGATATATGGCCTCCATAAAATCTTGAGCTAGAACGGTCTAGCTAAAGACGTAAAAGTTAGCGCTTCTTGGGAGGCAACCCAAGCTTTATTTCATCCGTTTATCTTGTTTTTGGTCGTTTTTGGGTCTGTTTGTGTCTGTTGTGGACATTTTGGATAGGTTTGGGGGTTGGAATTCAGTTTTTTTTATAGTATATACAAAATTTTAACTAAATAGTGGAAAAAACCAATCTCGCGCGCGCGGCCCGCTCGCGCGAGACGTTGCTCGCGCGGCCCGCTGGCGCGAGATTGCCCCTTAGATGTTTTTCTTTGCTTTTCTTTTTATGATGCCTCAGTAGTTACTCGCGCCTGGATTCGCGGGCGCGAGGTACCTCGCTCGCGCGAAAGTTAAAAAAAAAAAAAAAAAAAAAAAAAAAAAATTTCGCTGGGTATTCGCGCGCGCGACGGCCGCGCGCGCGATTCCCTCATTTCTGCATATTTTCTTTTGTTTTCTGTATCCTTCCCCCATACTTGTTCTGATAAAGTTTTCGTTTCTGTTTTTGTTTTTTTTTTTAGCCATTTTAGATCGAGTTAGTTGTTGTTTTCCTTATTACATTTATACTTTTTCGTTTATTTCTTTTCCATTTATTCGTTTAGTTTAGTTTTGATTAGTTTATAGATTTATATTTTGTATTTAGATTTCATTTACTTTCAATATTTTTGTTAGTTTCTTTTCGTTTATATAGTAGTAACAGGTAACATTGAATTTTATTGCCATATTACTTCGTGTTCACTTGTTATATGCTTGTCGAAATCGAGGTATTATCGTTCCTTCCTTCTGTACTCTCCTTTCTTTCGTTTTATTGTTTCATTGGGGACAATGAAAGGTTTAGGTTTGGGGGTATGCACACACATGCACATTAGTTTATGCACATTAGTTTATGCTAAATTTTAAAAAAGTGTGTTTAAATAAACGATAGTACTAATGTTTTTGCAAGATTAATTCGATACTTCTTGTTCAATAACTTTGAATTGTTATAGAATGATAAACAAGGGAAGATGTGATTAAACATTTGCTGAAGTTATGATGTAATGTTTTAAGTTATGTATTGTTTGAATCGTAGTTTTATATCATAGATTTGCACATAAACTTATGCACTGCACGTAGTCGCTTGAATACATGTTGGTTGTGAATTATAATATGATTCGGATTTCTAGATAACACATGGTGGAGACTAAGCCCGGTGAGCTTTTGAGCCTATCTTTTCTATTTTAAGGGTTATAAATACATCTTGTGTTTGTCGAATTTCATTGAAATAGCGCTTTAACTTGTTGTTTAGTCTCATTATTCTTGTTTTGGTTGATAATCAAGTTAAAATAGTTGTTACCATGCTAAATAATCTTCCGTCGTACATGTTGAAGAACCGTATTACTCTAGGAAATGATTTTGGGCCCTCTTTGTTTATTACCGACCGATAAATGAAAAATTTCCTTAGTTCGCCCCTTGAGCCGTTAAAATGCCTCTTTTTCTTTGTTCACCATTATCCTCTTTAAAAGCTCCAACTTGATCGACTTGGAGTATACCACTAGAAGAGTGATCAACTTTTAGTAGTATTAAGGCAATGTGTTGATGAAGAAGAAGAAAATAAGATGTTATTGGGGTAGTTGCTTGGTATTCGATAAATAATCATTTGAGAAGCAAGAAACGAAAGGAAAGGAAAAGATTGAAAAAAATAAAGAAGAAGAAGGTTGATAAAAAAAAATATGAAAGAAATATGGAAAAGAAGAGAATGAAAAAGATGAAAGTTGGTGGAAGAGAAGAATGAAAAAAATTGAACACGCCTTACAATGCCATTCGTAAACCTACCCAATTAATCCATTTTATCCTTTTTCATTACCTGAGCCACATTACAACCTTTGAAAAGTCCTATTTGATCCTAGGAGACATGGTTTTGATATGAAAACGATGGGAGGGGGATTAAAACATGGTAATGATTATTTTTTCTTGATTGTTGGTATCCTATCCATGAGACTACTGTTCTTTCATGTCATGCGTCTTTTTCATGTCATATGTGAGCATTTATCGTTTTGAAAATATATTTCCTTTGCTCCCATATATATTAGAAAAATTACACATGTTTCTGAGTGTTTCATTTGAGAGTGTAATTGACATTGTGAGATTCGTAGTCGAAGCATAGTTAGATGGTCATCCGAGTTATATTCCAAGTTTATGACAAGCGCGTGTTCATTTGACTGCCTCATCACACACGTGCGATTTTATGAGAAACTCTATTGATTTATACGATGCATGTGCTTGAGATTGTTTTTCATGATGTATGTAGACGTTTGATTCTATTTCTTTATGTTCGTTATCCTATTTCAAATCTTTGTTGTATAATAAGGAGTATTGAATAGTATGTTTTTCGTCTTTAATAAAACTTTTTAAATTTTAAAGATGGTTGTGGGTAACTTGTTGACGAGAACCCTCACGAGACTTCACTCGTCCGACTAGGGACACCTAGGGGTTTAAAAAGCTTGTTGCATACGCTAAATGCAATCGTGATCCATACGAAAATGGAATAGATTTTTATTAGTAGTTTTTATTTTAGTTTTGCTCGAGGACTAGCAAAATGTAGGTTTGGGGGTGTGATCGGGAGAGAACTAATCCTATTTATACGCCTTAACGAGCATTTGTTAGACCTTTTTATCCTTTTTTTGTATATTTTTACTTCGTTTTCTAGTTTCTGACAGGTTTTGGAAGAAATCAACTAAACCAGGCTAAACAGGGTGAAAAGTCAGAAAGAAAGAAGCTAAAAAATGCAAGTCGCGCGCGCGACCCGCGCCCGTGAAAATCAGAAAGTCGCGCTCGCGCGATCCGCTCGCGCGAGACCCCCAATAATTCGCTCGCGCGATCCGCACGCGCGAAGGACCAAAAGTCGCGCTCGCGCGACCCGCTCGCGCGATATGCCCAAAAACCAAAGTTGCGTATTTTAGTATACTGAAGACTCCTGTGCAAACGAGACTGCTAAACGACGTCCAGACTGTAAATTACATGCGTTTCAGTTCGTTTCGAGTTGTAAAGGCTTCCAAAACATGTTGTAAATCTATATAAACTCTATTTTACTTCAATTAGAGGGTTGGCAACTATTATACACATTCATATACAGCCATATACACAAACTTCCAGCCCTTGAAGGGGGAGAAGCAAGGAGAAGAAGAAGAAGACCAAGGATTTCCATTGCCTCCTCCATCAACTACTTGCCGATTTCTACTCCTATGGCAGCTTAGATCATTGATCTAGGGTTTCAATGAAGCCCTAGATGAGTAATAGGGAGTATTTTATGTATTTATTTTAGTTTTATTATGTATGGATGACAGTCACATGTTTAGAGGATTTTTATAAATAAATCGTACTTACATTGATTAAATCATTGCTTTCAGAATTTATTCTTGTCTTAGATCTATTTTGACTGTGATGTGCTCAACGATCTATTCTTGCTGTGCTTGTTTAGATTGTTTACATGTGATGGTGCTTTATTGATTCGTGCTATCAAGTATCCGAATAGTCCATGCCTAGGCTAGACGGATTAGATCACAACCCTAGTTTAGTGTGAGATGATTCGTGCTATCCGCAGATGGATTATGTTGGTGCTTGAACCATGATTATCTTCTTGTCGGAGGAATTGGGCTTGTAGCTACAATTCCCCATATTCATCCAACGTAATAAGCTAAAGTAATTCATAGATATTCCTATTATGAATCTAGTGGTGGATTTGCAATCCTAGGTTCCTTTAAATATTATTTAAAAACACTTTTAATTGCTTTCATAGTTTAGATTTACTTTTATTGTTATTAGTTTAATTAAATCTAAATCAAAATCCGTTTTTCCTAATTAATTAGACTTAGGTTTTAAAATTAAGTCGTTGTAGTAATCAATCTCTGTGGGTTCGACCTTTACTTCCACACTGCAAATCTATTGAAAAGTAAAGAATACTTTTATATCTTGATTCTGACAAGATCAATTTTTGGCGCCGTTGCCGGGGATTGCATTACTACCGTTAATTTTATAATCGTAGTTTAGTTAATTCGTAAATATTAGATTAGTTTTTATTCTTCTTATTTTCTGTTTTTGTTTTTAGTTACTAACTTGTTTTCTTTTATTTTGTAGTCAACGTTTCCGAGTGGAGCGGCTAATTACATCAAAGGAGCTTACGCAAATAAAATATAAATAAAATTAAAATAAATTGCTTCCTTTGGAATTCGCTTTAAACCGCTGTAAGTCAGGGCGCTGTGACGCACTATTTGCATTAGTTTAAGGTTAATTGCACTGCATTAGCTAGGAAACCCGGGGCGCTGGGCTTGACGCGGTCATTGCATTACAGGATAATTTGCATGCATCATAGTAGTTGAGTGCTTGTTATCTTATTTGCGTGATTGTATTTGTTTATTTTCTTTAGTTAGTCTTTGTTTTTAGTTTCGTTTCTTTTGTTTTAGTTTATGTTGGGTACACGTTCACATAAACCAGATTGGTACATCTAGGCATTTTTGGGAAGTTTGGATGGAGTTGCTGGAATTTTTGGGAAATCTGGGAGATTTGGATAGAGCTTATGGGAAAACATGCAAATTTGGGTAAGTCGGATAGAGTTTCTAGGAGAAACAAGTATACCGGAGTTTCTGGGAGAAATTGAGATTTCTGGATAATCTGAGAGATTTGGACAGAGCTTCTGGGAAAACAGGTATATTTGGGTAAGTCGGACAGAGTTTCTGGGAGAAACAAGTATATCGGAGTTTCTAAGAAAAATTGGGGTTTCTGGGTATTCTGGGGGAAGCAAGAATATCTGGGGGACATAAGTATATCGGAGTTTCTGGAAGAAATTGAGATTTTTGGGTAATCTGAGAGAAATAGAGATTTCTAGGAAATCTGGGTGATTCGGACAGAGTTTCTAGGATAAATAGGGATATCCTGATGAGTTGGGCAGAGTTTCTGGAAAAAATAGGGATATATGACGAGAACAGGTAATGATGGTGATCATAGTGTCTAGCAAGTTTTCATACTCTTATGTCTCAGGACCAACAAACAAGGTTAGCGGTGTATATCTTTGTGAGCATGGAGCAGACATCCTTGTCATGGTGCCTAGACAGGTCAACTCAATGTAATCACATGTGAGTGATTGCTTTGGGAATCATAAGAAAGTGGTTCTGTTCTATGCCACATAAGCGTCTACATTACGCAGGTAATCCCACCAGGGCATATAGCAGTTATATCACATTGTCCTATCTGAAAAGATAAATCAACATCCCTATGAAAGGTTCTACAGGAATATATATGCAAAGGCTGGGTTTAGCCAAAGAGGGTTTGTTGACGAGAGTTCCAATATACCGTCAGAGAGACAGTACGGAAGTATTTACTCTTTTTGATATACCTTGGAAGGTACAGTATCAACGGTGACTTGTGCCCTCGCACAGCAAGACCGGAACAATGTCAGCGCCGCGTTTCAGACACAGTCGGAGGGGGAAAAGGCAAGAGTGTAATGCGGTGAACCAGACACAGTAAAAAGATGATTTTAAGGATGCTTCATGAGTCAAACCTCTGTATTATTTTGTTTTAAAATAAATATCCCCAGTGGAGTCACCAGATTGTAGACACGCAGAATTCCGCTTTCCTTTTGTTTGTTTGAGATAATTTTGAAAAGGAAAAGAGAAGGTCTGTTGAAAACAGATACATAGTCACCACTTGGTCTTTAAGGAACCAAGAAACCTAATTTGACTCACCAAAATGCATAAAGGGCACCGACCCTTCATAACCAAAGAACTTGGTTCGGGGTTTTGGTATGAGAGAAGAAGGAGCCTTTGTCACGACTAAAATACCCTCAACTCGCCTCGTCTTTCAGCGGGCCTTAATTAGCATCCGAATAATCATCTTATACTATATTTGGTTCAATAATTAATACTATGATAGTATACTACATTACATAAGGAACTTGAAATGGAAGATCAAAAGATAAGATATCATTCATAAGATCTAAGCCAAATATTATACAATGTAAAGTGAAAGATCACACAAATAAACCTAGGAAAAATCGTCTAATCACGTATCAAGTAATTAAGTTTCCCTAATCTAAAGGGGACATGAATTGTTCTTGAAACAAATAATCAAAGAAATCAAAATATGCTTAGCAAGCTAGTATAATGCATGTTAATCTTTGAGAAGAGAAGATCTCTCAATCCCCGGGACGGATGAGAACGGATGATTAGATCGAGAGGAAGCATGAACGTGTGACCATGATCATTCCTTATAATCTTCTTAGATTAGGAGTTACAAAAACCCCAAATCTTTGCATTGATGCAATGTATGTATCCAGAATGTGCTAAGGTTGTAGTGTGTTTTATGTTCATGGATTCCTAGAATGACTTAGAAGTCTAAAATGTGTATGAATGAATGAAGAAAATCATCATGGGATATATACATATGTAGTACGAACTACTTCCTAAGACATGAGCTAATTTGGAGTGCATATAAGCATCAAATCAAAGTATGGAAGTAAAAGTATGCTTGCTGTGAGTAGTGGACAGAACAGTAACATGATCTTGTTAAAATGGAAAAGAGGGGTTAGGAATGTTTTCAATGCATGGTTTTTTATGGAGATCTTTCTTATTGTGTCTAGAACACAACCCAAAAAGCCAATGTTTAATAACTATCACAGATTTAGAGAAATCATATAAACAATAGAGGTCACTCAAAAATAGAGTCCGTACTGTCGACTGAAATGTTGAAAAATCTTAGAACCTGAAAACAAACGATATAGAGGCCTATTTTACACAGAGAGTTCCCTAAAACACTGAAGTTCAATGGAAAAATAAGTTTGGACCACCCCTTTTGGAAACGTTTTCTAAAAAATAAGCTGAAAGTCAACCAGGCTACTGTGACAGCAAAAACAGAATGTTTGGAAAGAATGTTTGGGTCAAAATGGAACCCTTCCATGTATTTCCAAGTCAAATTTTTTTTTTTTTTTTGTGTTCTCTAATGAGTTAGGAAGACTTTCCAAGTGGTCTTGCATCCATACATTGAGTATTGAGTTCTAGAGAAATCTTTGAACTCAGATCAGTCACTAATTTGAAGATTTTGGGAAAAACTAGAGTTTTCTTTCTTGAGATCAAGATGAGGGGTTTTAAGAGGGGTTTTGAAATAGAGGTTTTGAAAGTATATGTTCAACATTAAGTGGAGATTATCACCTCTTGAAATATCAACATCAAACTCATCATCAAGAACTCCCAATATTATTGGAGAGATTTACCTTCATTTCAACATAACTTCAAGGATACCTTGGAGGTATTGAAGTTATAATCATCATCTATCAAACATGTTTTTGAGGTCAAGAGCTACTATCCATAAGGATTCACTCACCTCAAACTTCATGTCATCATTTAGATGATGAAGATCAAGTAAGTAAATAAAGAAAAATAAAAAGAAATAAGGTAGGAAGAGATGAACATATATATAAACAAGCAAGTAAATAGCAATCAGTAGACGATAATCAATGTGATGTTGGACTTGTAGCTTGGTGTCTCACTCATATATGGTGACATTTGGACATGGAAGTAGCTTCCTATCTCATGAATACTCAAGAATGGTGGTGAAAGAAATGTTTGGATGATTGAAATTTGGATAGCAAACTCAAGTAAAAAGAAAACTCAATTTCATTGAGAAAATAGAAGAAGAAGACTACTTATTCTCTTTCTCTCTCTATATTTCTCTAGAGTTTCTTCCTAAGCTCTCTCTAAGCTTCCATGTCTCTCCTCTAAATGGAAGTAAATTGCTTCTTTTATAGGCAAATGAGGGGTGGTAAATGGGGTTTAAAAAAGTAAAAATAGGTCTCCCATTGGTCCAAAATAAGCTGGGAACCAAAACTTCGTCGTTTTGGTTTCTAATTAATCATTTTGGACCCCTAATCAAAATTACAAAAATGGAGTGTTCTGGGGGAGAGTGCCGCGGAGGCACTGGGCCTGTGCCACAGTGGCAGTGGGCCAGTGCTGCGGCGGCACTGCTCCTCCTTCGTCCAGATAATGCTGTTTAGGCCCCCAGAGGTTTCGGTATTCGCGAAAAGGCCCTATTTTGTCCGAAATTTACAGAAAATGCATACAAACTCCAAATTGAGGTTGTAATATACCGTTGGAAAGTTAATGGAGTCTATTTTACATAAAAAAATAGTTCGTAGATAGGTCACTTTGAAAAGTTTTACGGTATTTGCGATAAAAGCCGATTTGATCGCCTTTTTCGCCTTCGGAAATTCCTAATAAACCCGTTTTAAATCCGAAAATTATGTGTGACATACCGTTGGAAAGCTATTGACCTCTAGTATCTATGAAAAATGTTTGAAAATTATTACGGTGCTTCGGTTTTAAAGTCAAATTTTGGTCAAACTGGTCAAACTTGGGATTTCGGAGAAGTTCTGGGAACCTTTTGGAGCTCGTAGGAGTTGACATTTCCGTGCGATCTTCTTTTAAAGCTCATTTTAATAATTTCTACATGATCTAGAATGATCCCAGTGAATTTGGACAATTTCGATCAAACTTGGTCAAACTTGGTCAAACCTTGGTCAAACCGGTCAACGAGGACTTTCTGGGAACTTCCGGGACTTCCGGGGGCCTCTGGGAGCTGATGATTTTATCGAACTTTGTTTCAAAACTCATTTTATCACTTTTCATACGACGTAGCATGTTTCCAAAACTTTTGGTCCAAATCTGAGAGTTTTTGGGCTTTTAGGGGTATTTTGGTCATTCTGAGCATTTTTGAGAGATAGAACCAACTTCCAGGGGTCCTTTTGAGTCATTTTCGATCATTGTGAACCACCAAGCTAGGGGTCTCCTAAATATGATAGCCGACAAAATGGGGTGTTTACACTAGTATGTTTGAGGAAATAACACCAATTATGAATTAAGAACAAAGATATTTGAATCAAGGCCTACTGTTCGGTAGGTCGAGGAGGGGGTGCTTTAGTCCTGCTTGGGCTCCTTCCCCTCTCGTACCAAGACCCCCGAACATAGTTTCTGGTAATGAAGAACGAGTAATCTTATTTAATTTTGGGCAAGTCAAACTTGGATTTCCTAATTCCCGATAAAAATTAGGAGGCGACTTTTTGTCTCTAGGATCGCGTGAGGAAGTCCTAGTTTTTCCTGAAGTATGCTCCTTGGGATCCGTCCCAGGACATTATCGAGGGAAAATTCCAAGACCACCCACATGTGCACGGTCCATACTAGCCAATACGTTCAATATGTTACGGCCAACACGCCCAGCCAACAAGCTCGATACATTCTCTGACCAACTTGCCCCAATACATTATGGCCAATGCACCCAGCCACTATACGCTCGATACATTCTCTGGCCAACTCGCCCCAACACTCTCTGGCCAACACGACCCACATGTTCTGGCCACCGCGCCCTAACTTAACTAACTTGATACGAAGTCCCATATCATATAATATCTTAAGCCTGACACGTAGTCCCCATCCTATCCCAGCACCTTGGGATCCCACACCCAACATCATACGATTTTAGCGACCTCATTCATACGCACAACTGTAAATAGTATCGACCTCTACAGTCGACAGACCCACTACTATGTACATCAGCTTTTTATTCTGATTTACAACATTATACTATTTATTCCACTATTCAATGCATTAAATCCATTACTCTACGTGTGTTTTATTCTAATATAGTTTTCCAACAATCAACGTATGATAATAAATAGGTTAATAGTTCATCCAGTATTAAACAACTAAATATCATTCTGATATGTTCGATCGATTTAAGTCATTTTGATCGATTGAGGTAAAGCAAGGTTTGATCGATCGAAGTTACTTTGATCGATTGAGAACGGGCTATGTTCGATCGTTCGAACGCTATTTGATCGATTGAATACAGTATTATTCCAGAGTTGAACTGAACCATTCATGCACATTCAGGGTCCATCCTTTCTTCCCGAAACACATATAAACATACATATCTATGCTACTAAGTAAGTATAGACACTTACCTTGAAGTTCGGCGACAGCGGCAAGCTCGGTGTGGCCGCGGGTGGTTTCGGGTCCTCGGGGTAGTCTCTTATCTCCTTCTTCCTCTTTCTCCTTCTCTTTCTCTCCTCTTGTCTTCTTCTCCTCTTCTTCCTTGAGAGTGTGAGTTATGTGTGTATATATATAACCGGGTGTGTGTATATATATATGAGAGTGTGTATATATAAACTATGTATATCTCTCTCTCTCTCTAACCCTCTCTAAGAAATTCAGCAAACCAAACATGTGTGCGAGTGATACATATATATAGAGGAGAGGAAGGGCAGGTGGCAGAACACTTAAACTGAAAATACCACATTCGATCGATCAAAGTGGGTTAGATCGATCGAGAACAGGTCAGTTAGGGTTCGATCGATTGAGAGCAGGCCAATCGCTTGAGAATGGGGACACATCATGAATTCAGGTTGGCAGAGCTTCGATCGCTTGAAATAGGCTCGATTGATCGAAACTGAAATTATAAGAAATGTAAATACAAGCATACATAATCTCATTTATATTAAAATTAATATAAAAGTACAACAAAAATACAGGGTATTACATCATCCCCCTCGAAATAAAGATTTCGTCCCCAAAATCTAAACTAAGCGTCGGTAAATATCTCTGGATAATTCTCACGCATCTCTGACTCTAATTTCCAAGAAGCTTCTCCTTCATCGTGGAACTTCCATTGAATCTTCACCAATAGAACCTCTTTATTCCTCAGCTCTTAACTCCCCAATCTAGAATTCGTACTGGTCCTTCGTGGACTGACACATTGTCGTTCACCTCGATGTCTTCAAAATTAATCTCATGACTTGGATTATGAACACACTTCCTTAACATGATGACGTGAAAGACTTTGTGTACTCCCGACATCTTAGGAGGCAATGCGAGTCAGTAGGCTACTTTTTCTACACGTTTGAGGATCTCAAACGTTCCAATGAAATGCGGTGCTAGCTTTCCTCTCTTTTGTCCAAACCTGAAAATTCCTCACACTGGAGATACCTTGAGTAGCACATGATCTCCAACACTGAATTCGAAACTTCTACGGCGCTTATCAGCGTAACTCTTGTGTCTACTTTGCACCATTCGCATCCTTTCCTTCATAATCTTGATCTTCTCATTAGTTTCCCGAACTAAGTCTGGTCCAAGCAGTTGATTGTCTCTAACCTTTTCCTAACACAATAGTGATCGGCACAGTCTTCCATATAATGCCTCGCAGGGTGCCATTCCTATGATTGAATGGTGACTTTTGTTGTACGCAAATTCTATCAGCGGTAGATGAGTCTTCCATGAGCTCTCAGAATCAATAACATACGCTCAAAGCATGTCCTCCATCACTTGGTTGACTCGTTCAGTCTGTGGATGAAAGGCAGTGCTCAAGCTTAATGAAGTCCCCAAAGCTGACTGTAGACTCTTCCAGAACTCTACAGTGAATCTCGAATCGCGGTCGGATATGATAGAGCCTGGTACACTATGCAGTCGCATGATTTGTTGTATGTACATCCGACTCAAACGTTCGACTGGATATGACATACTATAAGCTATGAAATGTGCTGATTTGGTAAGTCGATCCATAACTACCCAAATAGCGTTGTGGTTTTGCTGTGATCTTGGCAAACCTACCATGAAGTCCATAGTTATATATTCCCACTTCCATCCAGGAATTGGTAACAATTGTAGAAGTCTGGGTGGTTTCTGATGTTCCACTTTTACTTGATTACACGTAAAACATTGAGACAAGTGCTCAGCAACTCCTCGCTTCATCCCTTTCCACCAGAAGTTCCTCTTCAAATGTTTGTACATTTTTGTACCTCCTGGGTGGATAGCCATACGTGACTTGTCAGCTTTTTTCAGTATCTCCTTTCTAAGATTTTCTTCATCTGGCACACACAGTCTGCCTCTGCATTTGAGTGCTCCATCTTCACCAATACTCCAATTCTCGGGTTCTTTTACTGTGTTGCTTTTTAACCACTCCTGAAGTCCTTCATTCTTCCTCTGGACTGATGAGGGTAGGTTATACCATGAGACATCCAAAGTGTCATCCTTCACTTGGATCTGAGGCCTGAATGCCAGATTTAGCTAAAGTTTCCAATGCCTGCCACTCTTTGACCATAAGAGAAGCTTCTATTATCCTCCTGGGTTTCCAACTCAAAGCATCAACCACTATGTTTGCCTTCCTAGGGTGATACTACAGTGTGAAATCGTAGTCTATTAACAATTTCATCCAACGTCATTGTCTCATTACAACTCTCTTTGAGAGAACAAGTATCTCAGACTCTTGTGATCCGAAAATAGATCAAACTTCTCACCGTAAAGATAATGTCTCCAAATCTTGAGAGCAAAAACAATCGCGGCTAGCTCAAGGTCATGTGTTGAATAATTTAACTCATGAGGTTTCAATTGTCGTGATCCATATGTGATTACTTTCCCGTCTTGCATCAAAACATATCCAAGTCCTTGGTGTGATGCGTCGTTGTAGATGGTAAACTGCTCATCGCTCTTGGGTATCACAAGCACTGGCACTGTGGTTAATCTTTCTTTCAATTCCTGTAATGCACGTTCATGCTTGTTACTCTATTCAAACTTCAAGTCCTTCTTCGTTAGTCCGATAAGAGGAGCTGCGATCTTGGAGAATCCTCTCACAAATCTCTGATAGTATCCAGATAAACCAAGAAAATTTCTGACTTCTGTTGCAGTGGTTGGTATATTCAAATCCAAAACTGCGTCTGTCTTTGACGAGTCTACGACTATTCTATCCTGTGAGACGACATGTCCTAGGAACTTGACCTCTTTCAGCCAGAACTTGCACTTACTAAACTTCGCATATAATTGGTTATCTTGAAGGGTCTATAGTGCGATCCTTACATGCTCTTCATGTTCCTCGTCGATCTTTGAGTAGATCAGAATATCATCGATGAACACGATAATGAACTGGTCCAAGTAGGGTCTAAGGACTCTGTTCATTAGGTCCATGAATACCACTGGAGCATTGGTTAATCCAAAAGACATAACCAAGAATTCATAATGCCCATACCTCGTCTTGAATGTAGTCTTGGAAATATCCTCTAGTCGAACCAATAGTTGGTGATATCCGGATCGTAGATCGATCTTTGAGAAAGTCGTCGCTCCTTGCAACTGATCAAATAGATCATCGATTCTATGGAGTGGGTACTTATTCTTAATCGTGACCTTGTTGAGCTCCCTATAGTCGATATAAAGTTGTTGAGTTCTGTCCTTCTTCTTAACGAATAGCACTGGCGCTCCCCAAGGTGACGTGCTAGGTCAAACAAACTTGAGATCTTCTAACTCCTATACTTGTTTCTTCAGTTCCTACATCTCCATTGGTGCCATTCGATAAGGATCCTTCGATTATGGTAAAGTACCAGGCACTAACTCGATACAGAAGTCAATCTCCCACGTTGGTGGCAATCCTAAAATATTCTAAAACACATCCTCAAAGTCTCAGACTACAGGAATCTGTACAATAGTGAGTTTCAAAGTCGAGCTATCGATAGTTGCTAGACGGCTAGTGAGAAAAGCATTGCTAGAGGGGTTGTAATGAAAATCAAAAGGCTGACTTCTTAGTACCAAAAAGGTAATCATCTTATTAGCACTGTCCAACTTGGCACGATACTTCGTGAGCCAATCAAATCCTAATATGATGTCAAATTCCTTCATTGATAACATGATTAGATTTGCGAAATGAATCCTATCCTCGAGGGTTAAGGCAAAATCCTTCCATACTTTCCCTAATCTTACGGTTACTCCCAATGGTGACACTGCATTCAAGGCTACATCAAGCGCCTGGGGTACTAAACCCAAAAGTTTAACGATCCTGATAGCAATAAACGAATTTGAAGCACCAGTATCAAATAGAACTTTACCTCCAGTGCTGAATAACTTTAGAGTACCTTCTATGTTTTGCTAATCAATCTCATCAAATCCCGCATTCTCAGGGAGGATAGCATTCATACGAGCCTGTCCAACTTGGCCGTGAGCAGTTGGTCCGTTGTATGCCCTATGGGGTGCTCTCTAATCCCTGTTGATATGGCCATGCTTGTTGCAGTTGTAACAGAGAACGCTCGCCCTATTGTAGTTCTTAGAAGCTCAGCAGTCCTTAGCTAAATGACCTGGCTTTCTGCAATTAAAGCATCCACCGGTATTGCCTCCAGTAGTAGCAGAGAGTCCTTACAGTGGACTTGCTTGGGTTGCAGCATAGCGATTTTGGGAAAATGCAGGTTGTGGCTTCCTCTCTCTAGTACAATTATGCTTATTCCCTTAGAACCATATCGGAGGTAGTGGTCCTTGGTTACCCCTGGGTGGTGGTTGATTCCCAAAACGTCCTTATTCCTGACCATTAATATCCTCATGACCAACTTCCATTCCTACATAGCCCTGATGATTCAGAGTAATCTGCTGTAGTGGTAGTGAGATTGCATGGTGATACTGCCTATTCTTCTTCTCTGGGTATCGATCATTTGAAGAGCAAAATAGGATAATCATTCGAACTGCACCATATGCTCCCTCACGGTAAGGTTCCCTTGCCTTAGCTCAATGAATTCTCTCTCCTTCTTATTCCTCTCCATTTGAGAAAAGTAGTTCTCAAGAAACAACCCTTTAAATGTGATCTAGGGCATCCTTGCCTTCTCTGATTCTCACCAATCAACAGTCGCATAAGTTAATTGGAATGTTGCCAATCAACGCTTCTCTATCTCGTTACATCCCAGGGTGTTAAAGATTGCTTCCATCTCTCAAAGCCACTATTTTGCCTGACATGACTCAGTATTCTCGTCAAATTTCTCTGGGCCAAAATGACAGAAACGTTCCACTATTCTATCCTCAACTAGCCTCAGAGGTGGTCCATGATTATTTTCGTTGTTCCTGTTAGGGGAGTTGATCCGTTCCATTCTACGCACAAAGGCTTTGAATAGTCCGATTGGATCAGCAGCTTGGGGTGCTTGGGGGACATCTTCAATTTGAGCGGGATAATTCTGAGTAGGCGTTCCTACCATCGATGCAGTAGGGTTGAGTACCTACTGACACGACTAAAAAGTTGTGCGCTCTTGTGCAACACCCAAGTGTAGGTGATCGTGCAAGTAATACTGGATAAGTCCAGGTCGATCCCACAGGGAAGGAATAGGAAGAATATCTACCAAGTTATAACCTAGAGAAAAAGAAAATAAGAATGGCTGATTGGAGGTGTACTAACAAATCCTAATGAATTAAATTAAACTAAATAATAAACTAAACTTATAGAAACATAACCAATTAAATAAATAAACTAAAGGTGTTGGAAACACGTGAATCCACATTAATCCTAACCATCTACCATGCATACCCATTAACGTTCGATGGAGTTCATTCCTCTTCAGTATTCCGTATTTTTCTAAAGATATAGAATCAATAGCCCTTTCATGCCCGGGACTATATCATCACAAGTGAGTTAAAATACATGAAAGACGGTTTAAAACAATGGTAATTACTTGCACTCTAAATGGTGTTAGCATTCAAAGTGGTTTTCAAAAGTCATTGAAGAAAAGGCCTTAAGGCTTTAAGTTCTAAAAACTGTTGTGACAAACTGAGCTTATTGGGACAATTTGATGACAGATTTCTAAAACAGAAAGTCATGGAATACTTAAAAGAATCATCTCAAGAATTAACATGTTCGATCGATCGAAGCGCTCTCGATCGATCGGACAGCATCATCCTTCAATCGATCGAAATGCCTTCGATCGCTTGACTAGCTCTGGTTCGATCGATCGAACTACCTTCGATCGATCGAGCCCAGGTTTCTAAAGATTGCATGGCAGAGGCTGGGAATCAATGTTTCATCACATATTCCCAACGTCTAAACTACAGAAACATGATTAAACTAGTGCAGAAACAGTAAACCAAAGCAATCATAACAACTATATCAATAAACAATCAAATAAGATAAAGGAATAGAAAAACCTGTAAATAATCTGAAATAAACTTGAAATAAACATGAAAGAAACTTCAATCTTCAATAATCTTGAGTAAAACAATGAAAATGATGAAGAATAATATGAATCTAACCTAATCTACACCTAATCTAACCCTAAAACTACCTAAAACTGCTGTTTTTCGCGTTCTGGAGCGTCCTCCTTTCGTCTGGCGTCAAAACGACGTATATATAGGGTTCCCACAGAGTTTACGCAACTTTTGGGTGAATAAAAGGTTCGATCGATCGAGCTCAGTTCGATCGATCGAAGGTTCGATCGATTGAACTCTCTTCAATCGCTTGAACTCTCAGATTTTGACAGCACTGCACCCCGATGGGAGAATGGCCATAACTTTTTACTCGGACCTCGGATTGACCTCCCGTTTGCGGCCACGCGACCGTAACTCAAAGATCTACATTTCTTGTCTCTGGGAAAATCTTCCAAATCTGAAGTCATCATTGTCAAAATTGGCATTTTCCCAGCTGCTTCTGTTGTTCTATCCACCAGAATCACTTTCTTTAGCTCCACTTCTTTGATTTACATCCTAATACCTATAAAACCATGCAAAAACATATAGTTTAGCATTAACACAATAAAAAGAACATTGTTATTAGAATGAACCTAAATGTAGGGACTTTGGGGATAAAGTATGCATAAAATACTACGTAATACACTAGAAATATGCACTTTTCACCACGAATCACCTACACAATCGTATATTGATTACTCGTCAAACCAAAAATAGTCATAGAAAGTAATTCAGAAATTAAACGTAATAGTTATAACTATTATCACATTGATAGCAAGTAAACTTTACACGAACAACTCAAAAATGTTAACTTAGAGAGTCAACCCCTATCTCAAGGAATCTTAAGGTTCAAACTCAAGAAGTATCAGATAATTGGTGAACACACTCACTAAACCTAGGCTCTGATACCAAAAATCATGTCAAGCCCTACAGCAGCAAAAATAGAGAAATAAATTCTTTTTTGGTTCCGTAGGTATCTGAATACTGATGTAAATGCTAGGGCGTTCCCTTTAAGCGATGCGTTGTGCCTACCTTCAGATGTTTCGAAAAAAGTGCAAGGGGCGACGCATCGACGCTCGGGTGCGATGTTAAATAAGCAAGGGTTCCCGCGCTTATCTGGGCCACCGTGGGTAAAAGAAGATAGTCCAGAACTATAGACTTAGGTTAGCAATTTGGAATATAGGAACCTTAACAGGTAAAGCTATGGAACTAGTAGACACTATGACTAGAAGGAAGGGTAATGTAGTATGTTTACAAGAAACAAAGTGGGTTGGAGAGAAAGCTAAGGAGGTAGAAAAGACCGGGTATAAGATATTCTATACAGGGAAAGATAGGCATAGAAATGGTGTTGGAATCGTGGTTGATAAGAACCTCAAGGATAAAGTTGTGACAGTCACGAGGAAAGGAGATAGAATATTGCTTATCAAACTGGTAGTTGGAGTGAATATAATTAATGTGATTAGTGCATACGCGCCCCAAGTAGGATTGGATGATCACACTAAAAGATAATTCTGGGATGAGTTGGACGCTTTAATGCGAGAAGTACCGGGAGGAGAGAAGATAATTGTAGGTGGAGATTTTAATGGCCATGTAGGCAAAGATAGAACTGGATATAAGAGGGTGCATGGGGTGTATGGTTTTAGAGATCAGAATAAGGCAGGGGTGAGTATTTTAGATTTCGCCGTAGCATATGATCTTGTAGTAGCAAACACCTTTTTTAAAAAGAGGGAAGAACACTTGATAACCTTTAAGAGTGGATCTAATAGAAGCCAGATCGATTTGTTCCTTGTGATAAAGGCAGACCGCTTAGCATGTAAAGACTGTAAGGTCATCCAAGGAGAGAGTTTAACATCTCAACATAGACTTACTATAATTGTGCAAATAAGGAGGTTAAAAGGACAGTTAGAGTTGCTAAAATGGAAGCCTATGACGTCTTCTACACCAAACTAGACACTAGAAAGGGAGAAAAATGTATTTATAAGCTTGCTAAGTCGAGAGAAAGGAAAACAAGAGACATTAATCAGGTTAAGTGTATAAAAAGCGATGACTCGAGGGTATTAGTGAACGACGAAGAGATTAAGGAAATGTGGAAGAGCTATTTTGAGAAGTTGCTGAATGAAAAACATATGGATAACACAATTGAAGAAGAAACTGAAAGTTACGATGAAACTAGAGAATACAGATTCTATTGGAGAATAAAGAAGTTTGAGGTGGAATTTGCTTTAAAGGAGATAAAACCCATCAAGGCCTTAGGACTAGATGGGATCCCCATTGAGGTTTGGAAATGCTTGGGAGATGTGGGGGCATCTTGGCTTACAAAAGTTTTTAATAGGATTTTAATGACTAAAAAAATGCCTGATGAGTGGAGGAAGAGCATCGTAGTGCCTATATATAAGAGTAAATGAGATGTACAACAATGCAATAACTATAGAGGTATTAAGTTGATGAGCCATACTATGAAGCTATGGGAGAAAGTGATGGAGCATCGATTAAGAGGCGCAACATCAGTGTCAGAAAATCAGTTTGGATTTATGCTTGGAAGATCAGCTATGGAAGCAATTTATTTACTTATAAGACTAATGGAAAAGTATAGAGAGAAGAAACATATGGTTTTTATTGATTTAAAGAATGGTTATGATAGAGTGCCTAGAGATTTAATTTGGTGGGTGCTAGAGAAGAAAGGAGTGACCAAGGGTTATATTGACGTGGTGAAGGATATGTATGATGAAGCGGTTACTACAATTAGATCACCAGCCGGAGAAACAAGCGAATTCCTAATTACCGTAGGCCTACACCAGGGGTCGGCCTTGAGCCCTTATTTGTTCCCCCTAATTATGGATGAATTGACTAGACACATTCAAGATGAGGTCCCATGGTGTATGTTGTTCGCAGATGATATTGTCTTGGTTGATGAGACTAAAAGGGGACTCAACACTAAACTAGAAGCTTGGAAAGAAGCACTGGAGACTAAGCGGCTAAAGATAAGTAGGACGAAAATAGAATACATGGAATGTACTTTTAGCAACAGTGGAAGTAGAGACAACGAAGCAGTGAAGATCGAAGATCAGGAGATCCCAAAGAGGGAACACTTTCGCTATCTAGGTTCAATGATCAATAGAGCCGGTGAGATTGGTGATGACGTGACCCATAGAATTAAAGTGGGCTGGCTTAAGTGGAGGAGTGCTTCTGGAGTATTATGTGACCAGAGAATACCAGTAAAATTGAAAGGAAAATTTATAAGACAGCTTTTAAGCCAGCTATGCTCTACGGGACGGAGTATTGGGCAACTAAGAAATAACACATTAGCAAAGTGAGTGTAGCTGAGATAAGGATGCTAAGATGGATGTGTGGTAAGACTAGGAAAGATAGAATTAGAAATAATTACATCCGAGAGACTGTAGGAGTAACACATATTGAGGATAAGTTGAGAGAGAATAGACTTAGATGGTTCGGCCATGTGCAACGAAGACCTCTAGATGCACCTGTGCGAAAGAGTGATAAGATCGTAGTTCCTAGAATGGCTAGAGGGAAAGGTAGACCTAGATAGACTTGGGAATATGTAGTGCAACAAGATATGAATGTATATAATTTAAATGAGCATATAGCTCTTGATCGTGCAGAATGGAGAAAAAGGATTCATACAACCGACCACAATTGATTGGGACACAAGGCTTGGTTTGGTTTGGTTTGGTTTTGGACCCATAGGCTATGACATTAGAAAGTCGCCACATTGTTAATAACCAAAGTCAAACCATTAGAGAAATGATTTAAACCACGCATTGGAAAGTTCTAAGGTCGATATATAAAAACAGAGCATAATACTAAACTATTACAAACCTTGAGTATCTGGAGAAATGTAATTGAAGTACTACATCAACATATGCCGATTACAAACTTAACTATTACAACGGTCTCTAAAAACATAAGCATAAACTATCAACAGAAAGCTCAAAGTCTTTAGCTTGTGTAGTAGTCAGCATCAGCATAACCTCTGTCATCGTAGGCTCCATTTTCAAAGCCCCTATCCATGTATGCATCTCCTGCATACTCATAATCTTGGCCAGCTAGACGTAGAATATCCAGTGGCATAAAATGCCGTCAGCTACGAAAGCCGAGTGAATGAAAATACTAATAGAGTATCTATAGATTTGCAGAATAAGTAAGCAACAACATCATTAAAAGGATCATCTTATCGTTCGCATGCATGTGTGCACCAACTCAATATATATAACAATGGACGTCATCCCAATCTCCCAATACATAATGTAGACTCTTGGGTCTATGTTAATCAGACACGTAGTCCCATACCTACGGTCTGTCAAACTTGACACACATTCCCATATAATCTAGCCAAACGCCATGATATACTTTGGCCAACACGCCCCTGATATACTTTGGCCAACACGCTTGACATGTTACAGCCGACGTGCTCGATACCCTAAGGCCAACACGCTCAGCCAACACACTCAATACCTTATGGCCATGACGCCCAATACATAACAACCAGCATGCCCGATTCATTACGGACAATGCACCTGATACGTTAGAACCAACAAGCCCAGCCAATACGCTCAATATGGTACGGCCACCACCCCTAGCTAATATGCTCAATATGTTACAGCCACTACGCCCAACCAATATGCTCAATATGTTACAACCACTACGACCAGTCAATACGTTCAATATGTTACGGCAAACACGCCCAGCCAACACGCTCGACACATTCTTTGGCCAACTTGCCCCAATACATTACGACCAATGCGCCCAGCCAATACGCTCGATACATTCTCTGGCCAACTTGTCCCAACACTCTCTGGCCAACACGCCCCACACATTTTGGCCACCACACCCCATCTTAACCAACTTGACATGAAGTCCCATATCATATAATCTCTTAAGCCCGACACACAGTCCCGATCCTATCCCAGAACCTTGGGATCCCATACCCGACATCATACAATTTTAGCGACCGCATTCATACGCATAACTGTAAATAGTATCGACCTCTATAGTCCACAGATCCACTACTATACACGTCAGCTTCTTATTCTGATTTACAACATTATATTATTTATTCCACTGTTCAATACATTAAATCCATCACTTTACGTGTGTGTTGTTCTAATACAGTTTTCCAACAATCAACGTATGATAATAAATAGGTTAATAGTTCATCCGGTATAAAATAACTAAACATTTAACATCGTGACATTTTTGATCGATTGAAGTCATTTCAATCGATTGAGGTAAAGCTAGGTTCGATCGATCGAAGTTACTTCGATCGATTGAGAACGGGATGTGTTCGATCGATTGAACGCAGTATTATTCCAGAGTTGAACTAGACCATTCACACACATTCAGGGTTCGTTCTTTCTTGCCAAAACACATATAAACATACATATCTATGCTACTAAGTAAGTTTAGACACTCACCGGGACGTTCGGCGACTCCGGAAAGCTCGGGGTGGCCACGGGTGGTCGTGAATCCCCGGGGTAGTATAGACACCCCAATTTTGACCAACCGTTGAATCCAGGGGATGGTTACCTCTGAAGACCGATGATGACAATGACCAGCAGAATTTGAAGATTTTCCAAATGATTTAAGTCCTCCAAAAGAATTCTTCAGATTAAATTTTCAAATGGAGGAAAAGGGAGAGAGAGTTGGGTGTTCGGAAGGCCTGAGTATCAAAATAGAAGTGAGAAAGACAGTCTGGAAATTAATTCCCAAATTGAAATATATGTGAGAATTTTGAAGGAAGTAAAGAATTTCAAACAAGAAAAAAAAGAAAAAAAAGGGGTTTTTTGTTATAAGTATAAGTAATATATATAATCTATTTAAGGGTATACTAGTATAAGTATAGTTTAAGTATATTATTTTAAAGTATAATACTAGTATAAGTATAAATCAAGAGTATTTTTTGAAAAATAAATCAACAAATAAATAAAAAGTGGAATTGAATTAGCCGTGGCATGCGACGAAGCCGACGGCACTCAACGACTGCCGCGCCGGCATTCACTGAGTGCTGCTCGGCACTTAGTGAGTGCCAGAATGGCATTGAGTGAGTGCCGCAGACAACTCGTCGAGTGCCGCACTCTGTAATAGTCTATTTTTCTCATATATTTTAGAAAAAATCTTTGCATATGGATTTTTCATCCGAATTTACCCAATTGACCCCATGGGAGAGGTCTATATAAGTAGGCCTCTATCTTCATTATAAAGGGAGGAGCTTGAATATTAGCAGAGATATACTAGAGATATACATAGAGAGAGAGAGAATTAAGAAGAAACAAGAGATTTTTGAAGAAGCTCTTCGAAGAATTTGAAAGGAGAATTGAAGAATTTGGAAGATCTTCACAAGAACAAAGAAGAAATCCCTGAGGTTGTAAGAGGTAACCTCTAATCTTACCTAGAATTAGGAATAGATTCAATCACAATTCATAGAATTAGGACTTTTACACATTTTCAAAAATTCTCTTCCCACCTCATTTCATATCACACCACATAGAATTGTGATTGAATCTATGTTTGTGTTCATTAATTTGGATCAAAAAGAGCTTTGGATTTAAGGATAAAAGAGCTTTGACTTGAATTTTCTTAAATAAACCTGGATATCATCACTTTTGATTAGTTGTTTTTTATGGTCTATGAGATTTTCAATATCTCCTTAGGTCCATTTTTCAATTGGATCCTCTAATCCTTTATGATCTTATGATTTATACGGGGTCCAAGATGGGTCATGGTTACATCCACACGATTTTTGTTGGATTTAAGTTTTGAACCATAGTTTGAGTCCTTCAAATTGAATCTCTTAGAGTTATTCCTATATTCTATGAGGTTAACATGGTTTAGAGTCATATTAGCCTCCAAGGACCATTAATTTGAAAGGAGAATGAGATATAGTGAGTAATTTCCCTCATGGATCATCAATTATGAGAGAGGGATTTGATTTGATAGATTCCTATAAATTTCAAGTCAATATTGGTGTAGTGAACTCATAAACTCACTGAGATCAAGGATTTTTTTATTAAATCATGGTCCATGAGAATTGAGTGAGACCAATAGGAGGACATTCATAACTCATATGAGTACCTCTGTGATTTTTGTCTTGATGAAATTATATGCGTAGAATGGTTTGGTCTTATGATTTATGGGTAGATTGTTCTCTGTCCAGAAAATCAGAACAGTAAGTTCTTTTTAAAATAAGTAAATCAGAGCCTTAATCAAGTTTTCTTGACCTAGAATAAATTTTTTTATGAAGATTAATGTGTTGGGAAGATACCCTAAAAAGATCAAGGTGTTTCTAATTTTTTTTTTTACTATTTTTAGAAAATCATACAAAAACTCTGGACAAAGAGTTGAAAATTTCTGAGTGATGTCAGGTCATGACCCTATTCCTAGAGATTCAACCATTGGATCTTCGATTTTCTTTTTTGGGTTAGAAATTAGACTCACAGAGGCACAACATACTAAAAATTTATTAAGATCCAACCGTTGAAAATATTTTATTTTTATTTTTGAAAGTCTGGTCTGCTCTTTGTAATTCTTACAATTTCATCACTATTTTAATAAAATTTGAATAACTCTAATCTAATGGATTCCTAATGTCCTAAGATTTAAACCAGGTCTTAAATAATGTCAATTAAGCTGAGATCCAGAGGATAAATGATCCAAATCAATGCATAAGTTCATATCTCATCCTTGTTCATGTCCATACATTCATCCATGTATGTTGATACTTGTGATTAGGACCTATTTTGCATTCGGTTAAGTTGCATTTAATTGAACCTAGTTGCGAGTTCCTTTGGATCATGTTGGGATTATACCATCTCTATATGGACATTGCATTGGCTCCTAGTTGAGACTTGTATATCTATAGAGATGCTGTGCTTCCAACTAGTTAGAAGGAATTCATGGTTATGTCAATTCTTTCTATGCTTGATAGATTTAAGCTAGAAGTTTAGGGATGTTATTCAATATTATCTCTTGATCAAGGCATGTGGACTAACCCTTTGTTTTGTAGCGCTATTGAGGTTTGATTTCTCAACCTCTCTAGTTCATTTTATTCTTTGATTTTAATTGATTTTCGACTCTATGTGCGACACTTTAGAATTAGGTCTTGTCTTATGTGTATATATATGTGATTAGAGACCCTTTTCTTAGGATTTCTATTTTGTGTGCATTGCATATTTTCAATTTTACGGCTGGATCCTGGGTAAGGTCTCTTGTTCTTATTGCATATCATTTTGCTTGCTAATTGAACTATGTGATTTTGTATGCCTTTTATTGTTAGCAATTTTGCACCCTTTTCACATGTTGTGCTATGTATACTTATATATATGTATTAGTTGAGGGTAAGCTTAATTTAATAATTCGATTAAAAAGGGATGTTGAGTAGAGGCCTATAGCGAGATAGGATGAGAGGGGGTGTTTTCGTCTGCTGGGCTTCTTCCCCTTTCATTCCATAATCCATAGACCCAGTTTATCTTTTGTTTCGTAAAAGATTGGTTTGCTTTTAAAATGGTTTCTTAATTTTCCTTTTAAAAATTAAGTGGCGACTCGAATTTGAATTTTGAATTTGAAATGTTTTTAAAAAAAGTGGGCCCAAATGCCGGTATCCACAATCTGGCGACTTTACTGGGGAACGAACCCAGAATATCTAGTTTCGCAGACCAAATTTATTGATTTTGGGTTAACTCGAGGATTAGACTTGAAAGCATCATTTTTATCAAATTTATTAATTTTTGTGTGCCCATTGCATTGCACTTGCATGTCTCGCTAGTCGATTGCATGGAACTATGACCTTGGAGGCTCTGGGTAACCCAGTCGGTCAAGCCATCATGGGACTGTGTGATCACCCTTGATCTCATACCATGTTTTGGTATATGAAGCATCCTATCAGGTGTGTGTCAAGGGTCCCTTATTTTGACCAAAACCCGGCCTTTGCATAATAGTTCTTTAGAACCTTTGAATCTTAGGAAAATAATTCTTGATTAGGATTTATGTGCTAGGAAGTTTTGCATGCCCAGAAGGGATTACTTGAGATGATGACGATACTTGCTTGATAAAAGATATATTATCTTTTAATGACTTTTGAGCAATTCCTCTTCATGTCCTATGACATTTGAGAACATGCCGAACTTTGATTATAAGATTACATCTCTTATATCATGTTTAGCTAAGCATCATTGATATTGTATGTATCCGAATTAATGAAAAGTGCTGTAATTACCTAACCATGTGATCTTTCTTATTCAAAAGTTTTCAAATCCATCTTTGTAAATCCCAAAGTATTTTAGAAAATCACTTTTACAAGGAAAATCCTTGAAACCCACTTTCTTTTGATCAAAGTAAAGTAAATAAAATCATTGTATCAAAGTGCGCGAGAATTGTTTTAAAACACTTCATCATCTAGAGAAATGTTTGTACAATGAGTTTCAAAGTAAAATTTTAACTCAAATCATCTTTTGCGGAATAATGCTTTACCTTCAAAGAAAAATCCAAGGAATTTGAAGGATCCCACCATGATTTTCAAATAAGTTTTTTAATATCCAACCCTTGGAAAAGGTAGTGAAGGTCACAATGAAAGGAGAAATTAGCGCACTTGACATAGATGAGGATTTTATGTGCTTATGTGCTAGGATTAGGATTTGTTTTTATTTTGGCATATAGATTAGGCACACACACGTTGCATCCGTGTGACATATGAATCATTCATGAGCCATCTATCAAGCATTGTTTTTTATAATAAATGAAAAATAAGGTCGTTTAAAAATCAGTCAAAATATTTAAAAATAAAATATGGTTGTTGGTGAAAGATAGAATCAGCTACGAGCACAGCTTGGGTCAGGGATTCAAGTGCGAGACTAGTAAGAAGGGAGCTAGAAAAAGAAATGGATCAGGGACAACACGCCGCCGAAATAACGCAACTAAAAGAGAGAATGGATCAAATGATGATAATGCTAGAAACACTGACCCGCCAAAGGCCTGCAGTTGATCCACCAATAATTAATCCTCCGCCTGCTACTCAAGATGTGAAAGATGATTGGTATGAGGATCTGGAACAACCCAGAGCTAGTGCAAATAAGGAAGAAAGAGAGAAGGTTGAAAAGGCTGAGAAAGAGCATATCGAGATGAAAGAAAAAAGTGGAAAAGGTAGAAAAAGTCGTCCGCAAACCAATGGGGTTGACAGTTATCTGCTAGAGTTGGAGGGATTGTTTGAGGGCACCCGAGAAGAACTACCAGTTGGTTTCAAGATGCCCGAGATTGATAAGTTCGATGGTTCTGGCAATCCCAAAAACCATGTAAGGATGTGCATTGGGGCTTTTCAGCCAAGCAGCCTGAGTCCTTCCATGATGGCCATGCTGTTTCAACAAACTTTGACTGGGGCAGCCTTGTCTTGGGATTTCACTATGGAGCCAAGCAAAACCCGTGTGTGGGAAGAGGTTGTAAAAGCTTTTATCATCTAGTATGAATATAATCAAGAACTCGATGTAACTGTGAGGGATCTAGAGACGACTACGCAAGAAAATAAAGAGTCGTTTGTTGAATTTTTGGCATGTTGGAGGGGAATGGCCGCAAATATGACCCAACGACCCTCGGAGAAAGAACAAATCCAGACTATATTAAAGAATCTGCAAATTGTCTATCAAGAGAAGCTCATGTATCATTGCATCTATACCTTCATAGAATTGTTTGATATTGGAACAAGGATCTACGCAATCAAAGATGGGAAGATCAAGAAGGAAGAGTCCCCGGGGCATCGCTCTAAGAGACCGTTTTATGGATGGAATACGGGAAATCAGATGACAAGTGATATTAATGTTCTAAGCCAAGGGCAGAATTTTGCGAAGAATAGGAGTGTGCCGAGACCAAGGATGGGGAGACAGTCTCGTCGCTTCACAGAGTTAGGGATTTCTTTGGCCACCACTCTTAAGCGGCTAATGGAAAAAGGATATTTAATGCTGTTAGATCCGAGGCCAATGCCTTATCCACTCCCGCTGGGCTTCAATACAAACCTCTATTGCGAGTTTCATCAAGCTCATGACCATGCAATAGATCGATGTATGAGGCTAAGGCATGAAGCACAAAATTTGATTGATGACAAAATCACTTCCCCTCCACCAACAGATCGGTCGAATATGACCCGAAACCCGCTCCCCAACCATCATGCTGTACCACTGCCGTAAAATATCAATCTTTTGGATGATAAGAAGAAACTCTTCAATCCGTTTGTGTTAATCATACCAATAGGGCAGACTGCCAAACCTTATAAATTTCCAGAGGATCAGGAGATATGTCTTGCAGGAGTTGAGGAAGAGGAATGGTTGGTAGGAGGAGAGGAAGAATAGGCGTTCGAGGAAGATTGAGATAATGAAATCCTCTAAATCATTTGGTGGGATCCCAATAATCCGGCTGATGACTCCATTTGGAGGGAGGAAGAGGTGTATAGTGACACCGATGGCCTACGGTCTGAAGAAGTAAAAGAGGGAAAAGCTGAAGAAGTAATCAATCATGCTAAGCCTCATGAATTGTAGGACGGCGATTCAGGAAAAGGGAAAGAGAAGGATTTTGAGAGAAATAGGGAAGAAGGTCAAGCGTTAAATAAATCGAGAAAGGAGGAGATTTCCCCTACTGTGGCCTTCTAGAGCCATGGCTGGACTACAAAGATAATTACTTGAAGCAAGGGTTTGAGATCTCTTCCCTATATGAACTCGCTGACTATGATGATCCATACCGACAAGCGCCCATAGAACCAATTTTTGTCCAAGATTAGATTTGTGCACTGGATGGTTTGGCTATGAGGAATCTTTTTAGTAACGAAGGCAGAAAGACCGAGGAGAGTGGTCTAAAGAAAATCACAGAAGTGGAGACTGGGAAAGGCCAGATGGGAGAAATATTGGAGGAAACAAGGGAAATAAAGCAAGAGAGGAGAAGTCAGGAAATGGGGGAGATACAGAATCAGAGGATTTGCCAATAGGTCCTCTAGTCTAGTGATAAAGTTCCCCTCCCCCGGAAGTCTATAATGGCAAAGCATGTGCCAAACGTTTTAATTTTCTATTATCATTGAAAATGTGATTGATTCTGCTTACTTGATTACGCTTAATCATTATAATAACTGTGAAAAAGAAAATGAAACTGCATGCAAATCATTGAGGAAACCTTGGCAATTGACTTATAAAATGGAGAAGATTCTCAAAGTGATTCTTTCCATATTTCACTCAATAAAGATAAAAGCATAACATTGATCTCATTGCTAAGAGAATATAAGGATGTTATGCATGGTCCTATAATGATATGCCAAGAATGAACTCAGAAATTATCCAACATCACCCCTTCGTATCAAGCCTAACAGGTGAGCTCATAGTCCAAAACCATAAACTTGGTCCCTGAGTGGTAGCCAGATGTTTTAAATGAACTTCTTATTAAAAAAAAAAAAAACAGCTCGCTAGGATGAAAACCCGAAAGGGCGCCTAGGCAAAAGTTAGAAAAAAAATAAGACGCGTGTTGATTTCAAAATCTGAATCCTAGCCAATCAAAATCATGATTGTGAGGTAGAGAAAATAAAGGAAAGCGAAAGGAGAGAATAAATGAGATTGAAAATTTTTGAGCACTTCAAAGTACATCATGAGTATAAAAATTATCTCAAGGTTTTGTGTTCAAAAATTAGAAATGAAAAGAGAGATTTGAAAGCATCGATTAGCCTCAAAAGTTTGTAAAAAAACTAAATGTAGCCAAGTGAGCATAAAGCAAAGTAGAGATATCTTTGAGAAAACAAAACAAAGAAAGATTTGGAGAGCTGATGACGGGGTATGATTAAAAGCGCAACGTGCTATGAGGGTTATAAGGATTGACTGGCTAGTGAAAAGAAAAAATAATAAACCATCATTAAAAAAAAAGAAAAAAAAAGAGAGAAGTAGTTCATCATGCTATACAAGGTTACCACAAGTGACACGCACTCATTAAACCCAAATGGCAAAATGCCTCGAAAAGCCCACAGTTTCTTGAGGCCTTTTCCTTTCAAGACCTCCAGAATGGATGAGCTATGTTTTGACCTGATTCCCATTCGGGGATAGGTAGGCAGCCTGCAAGGTTTGGTCACAATCAGATACACACAGCAATCATTGCACTTTTTTTTTCAGGCCTCAGTCGAACTACTATACGACCTGATGCCCATTCGTGATAAGTAGGTAGGCCTTCCAAGGCCCTCGGTCCAGAGAAAAAACCCAACAAATTTGTGAAATTACCTTAAAAACTAGGGGCAAACTATCATTTGCCCAAAGGCCTCATTACTTCCCTCAAACCAGGGGCAAACTTTGTTTGTCTAGCATTTCCAAGCCCCCTATCAAACTAGGGGCAAACTGTCATTTACCAAATAAGATATCTTTGGGTTTATCGGCTTTCCAAATAAAGATTATGTTTGGACATCCTAAAAATTCTTGAGGTTAAGAGCTGAAGTTTTCATGCATAAAATCTGAAATTTATTTAAAATGGAAAGAAATATGAAAGGAAGAATTCTTCATTATCGTAATGTCAGTCGTAAAGGAAGGTACAAAAAAAAAACACCAACTATGAGATGATAATTTTATTAAATTAATCAAAAAAGCACAAAGAAAAAAAAGCAGAATTGATCACAACATTTGAAAAATGTATGTGTCACTACTCAGTTTGAGTCCACCTTCTTGAAATCCAAAAGATACATCCCTTAGATAGATCAGTAAGAATTGGAGATTTCGAAAGAAAGGTAATAACATAGAGGTCAGGAAGTCAAATCCTGCTCTGCCAAGGAAATCGAATAGAGATCGAGTAATACTCTCAGAAAGAACAAAATCAGGTAAATATCCTCAGCAGATCAAGCTCCAAACTATATAAGCTAACCACTAGATGTACCGAAAGCCTTGTCCATAGTCAAAAGGGAAATCAGTGAGCAGAAAAGCGAGGTTGTCATAAGGAACTGCCTAGTACTTCTTCCTCTTCTTGGTTGAATCACGTAAACTTCTGCTCATGGCGAGCAATCTATCAAAAAAGAAAATTTTGGAAAAAGCATAAATCCAGAACACATAGAAACCATTTTGAGATAGAATAGCTCCAATCAAATCCTCGGTCTAGGTATAAGTCGTTTATCGCAGCCTATAAGTCACCGATAAAAATTCTCGATCTTGGTATAAGTCGTCTATCGCAGTCTATGAGTAACCGATTACAATCCCCAGTCTTGGAGTAAGTCATATATCGTAACCTATAAGTCACCGATCAAATCATCTGTCTTGGTATAGGCCATCTATCGCAGTTTATAAGTCACCGATCAAATCCTCAATCTTGGTATAAGTTGTCTATCGCAGCCTATAACTCACCGATCAAATCATCTGTCTTGGTATAAGCTATCTATCGTAGCCTATAAGTCACCGATCAAATCCTCAATCTTGATGTAAGCCGTCTATCGCAGCCTATAAGTCACCAATCAAATTCTCGGTCTTGGTATAAGTTGTCTATTACAGCCTATAAGTCACCGATCAAAATTCTCAGTCTTGGTATAAGTCATCTATCACAACCTATGAGTTAACGATTACAATCCTCGGTCTTGGCGTAAGTCGACTATCGCAGCCTATAAGTCACCGATCAAAATCCTTGGTCTTGGTATAAGTCATCTATCGCATCCTATAAGTCACTGATCAAAATTCTCGGTCTTGGTATAAGTCATCTATCGCATCCTATAAGTCACCGATCAAATCACCAGTCTTGGTATAACTCATCTATCGCATCCTATAAGTCACCAATCAAATCCTCTATCTTGGTATAAGTCGTCTATCACAGCCTATAAGTCACCGATCAAATCCTCGATCTTGGCGTAAGTCGTCTATCGTAGCCTATAAGTCACCAATCAAATCCTCGCTCTTGGTATAAGTTGTCTATTGCAGCCTATAAGTCACCGATCAAAATTCTCGATCTTGGTATAATTCGTCTATCATAGCCTATGAGTTACCAATTACAATCCTCAATCTTGGTATAAGTCATCTATCGCAGCCTATAAGTCATCGATCAAAATTCTCGGTCTTGGTATTAGTCATCTATCGCATCCTAGAAGTCACCAATCAAAATTCTCGGTCTTGGTATAAGTCATCTATCGCAGCCTATAAGTCACCAATCAAATTCTCGATCTTGGTATAAGTCATCTATCGTAGCCTATAGGTCACCGATCAAATCCTCTGTCTTGGTATTGCCGTCTATCACAGCTTGTAAAGTCACCAATTATAGGCTGAGAATTTAATTGGTGACTTTACAGGCTGTGATAGACGGCAGTACCAAGACAGAGGATTTGATCGGTGACCTATAGGCTACGATAGATGACTTATACCAAGATCGAGAATTTGATCGGTGACTAGGCTGCGATAGATGACTTATACCAAGACCGAGAATTTTGATTGGTGACTTCTAGGATGCGATAGATGACTAATACCAAGACTGAGAATTTTGATCGATGACTTATAGGCTGCGATAGATGACTTATACCAAGACTGAGGATGGTAATCGATAACTCATAGGTTGCGATAGACGAATTTACCAAGATCGAGAATTTTGATTGGTGACTTATAGGCTGCAATAGAAAACTTATACCAAGAGCGAGGATTTGATTGGTGACTTATAGGCTACGATAGACGACTTATGCCAAGACCGAGGATTTGATCAGTGACTTATAGGCTGCGATAGACGGCTTATACCAAGATAGAGGATTTGATTGGTGACTTATAGGATGCGATAGATGAGTTATACCAAGACCGAGGATTTGATCGGTGACTTATAGGATGCGAAAGACGACTTATACAAAGACCGAGAATTTTGATCAGTGATTTATAGGATGCGATAGATGACTTATACCAAGACCAGGGATTTTGATCGGTGACTTATAGGCTGCGATAGTCGACTTATGCCAAGACCGAGGATTGTAATTGTTAACTCATAGGTTGTGATAGATGACTTATACCAAGACTGAGAATTTTGATCGGAGACTTATAGGCTGTAATAGACAACTTATACCAAGACCGAGGATTTGATTGGTGACTTATAGGCTGCGATAGACGGCTTACACCAAGACTGAGGATTTGATCGGTGACTTATAGGCTATGATAGACGGCTTATACCAAGACAGATGATTTGATCGGTGAGTTATAGGCTGCGATAGACAACTTATACCAAGATCGAGGATTTGATCGTTGACTTATAAACTGCGATAGATGGCCTATACCAAGACAAATGTTTTGATCGGTGACTTATAGGCTACGTCTATCACAGCCTATAAAGTCACCAATTAAATTCTCAGCCTGTATAGTCATCTATCGCAGCCTATATAAATTTGGGGTCATTAAATCTGGAAGCGATTCTGACTTTCTCATACAAGACATTAGAGTATAAGGCACGAAGCGCATTTTAGTTTCAATCAGCGTGCTTCCTGATTCGACACCAGAGTATGAGGCGCGAAGCGCATCTCAATCGATCAGTTTACCCTTAGAAAACATCGTAGAATTAAGATCTATATCAATCATGGCCTTCTTGGAATAGGATGGCATCAGAATAGGAATTGTAAGGGGTATAATGTGCCCTTACCATTTAGGGGAGCATTGTGATTTCGAGTTGTCACATTTAAGAGCATAGAACATGAGATTGGTTGAGAATGTGCATCACGATAGGATAGGTGCATTCATCTATGTGGTTATTTAGGCTTAGTTGTTGTCCCCTACTCGAACTACGCCCTAGTCTGATTCTCATTGGGATACGTTAAAAGCTCAATGATGGGCACGACCAGCACTAACCACTTTGTATTTGTTTTTACGACGCACTTTGTTTTTACCTGAATTCGACAGTTTAGTCAAAGGCTTGTCTGCACACAGGTTTTGAAATTCACTTGTGATATACCCAAAATTGGCTCTATCCTATGACCGAGCGGTTCGACTCAGCAGCCAGTCCATGTCCCGGTCAAATTGTGCACAACTCCTCAGACAAGCATCAGCCTGAGCGGTATAATCTACCTGAGACTCACCATCCTGAGCTGTTTATTCACGACCAGACCAACCGATCGGGAAGATCGCACTGGCACGGTTCGTAAATGCGCAGGCCAACTGGGCCCACAACACATGCCCTAGAATATTCCAAGCAGTTTCCTACTCAAGATAGAAGACTTATGGAAAGGGCGAATTGTTTCCTAATCCAATCAGGAAACCCCCACAATTAATATCAATCAAGCTCAATTGGATTATATTTCCTTATCCATGTATGAGTAGGTCTCTTGCATCTATAAAAGAGAGCACTCACCCCAATAGAAAGGGACCGACTTTTCAGTCTCTATAGCACCTCTATAGCGGTCACCATCACGCCCAACCGACTTACGGTAGCTCCAAACTATTGTTGGTTTACCACAGGTCCCCGACTTTTTACAGTATAGTGAACGTGCTCAGACACACATGTGGAGGTATGTTCCTTCATTAATAGGGCCGAACCACATACAAAAAACAAGTCTTTCACTCTCTGTAGACACCCCAATTTTGACCGACCGCCAAATTTAGGAGAGCGTCGCCTCCACGTCCAATGATGATAATGACTGAAAGATTTGAAGTATTCCAAACTCTTCAGAAAGTTCTCCAAATGCGATAAAATTTCACAGAAAGAAGAAAATACCAGGTATTTAGGAGAATTCAGGTATAAAACACCATTTTCGGAAAAGATCTTCAAAAATAAGTTTCTTTAAGAAAAAAAGGAAGAAGGAAAAGACCTAAAAAGGGAAGTTCAACAGAAAACGGCGCACGTCAGTATACCGCGGCACTCAGTGAGTGCCGCACGACATTTAGTGAGTGCCGGCCCAGCATTTACTGAGTGCCGCCGACATTTTCTGACTGCCGTTTGCTTTTAAAGTCCGTATTTTGTGGTACAATACGTATGTGTATGCGGATAAAAACAAAAAAACTGATAAAGTAAGGTTGACGAAAATACGACAATCAATAAGTTGGCGCGGCACTCACGGAGAACCGCGATGGCAGTCGCGGAGTGCCGCGGCGGCAGCCACGGACTGCCGTGAATAACCTTTGAATGCCGCCCTGGGCAGTAGTCTGTCTAATTTTAGGAAGTACGTATTGTACCACCAAATGAGATGTTTACACCTGTCTTTTACTCCAAATTCACTGAAAATACTTAGTAATTTTGTCTATAAAAGAGGGAGGATCTTCCTTGAGAAAAGGAGAGAGAGATACAACACAATACATGAGAGATAACCACCACTATACTAACATTTTTTGAGAAAGAAAAGAGAGAGTTTGGGAGAACTTGAAGAAGAGTTTGGAAGATCTTCATAAGAGAGAAACTTTGAGGATAGTTTGGAGGTGATCCTCTAACCATAAGTTGTCTATTTACATTCTTCCTTTTCTTGAATCTCTAATCCTCAAACTATTTTTATTTTCTTTGCTCCATTTCTTTTATTGATCATACTTCCTTCTTGAGACTCTTAGAGATTCTCAATATCTCTCTTGAAATCTCTTGAACATGTTCTTTTGAATCCCATGTAAGCTTGTGCTTCACATGGGAATCAAAGTTTGATCATCACTTCATTTCATAAGCAACTAGATGGATCCAAATCCATACTCATGACTTGGATCCTCTAAACTTGATGTTTCATGGAATCCTTTCTATATTCCTTTGAGACTCATGAGCATAGTCATGTCCTCATCTCCAATGACCATCAAATGGTAGGAGAAAGTGGTTTTGAGTCTAAGCTCACCCCCATGGTTTAGATTCGTTATCTTGAGATTTCATGAAGTCCATTCATACTTCACTTGAAATCTATAAATATAAAGGTCTTTAGTCTCCAATGACCATCAAATGGTAGGAGAAGATGGCCTAGTTTAAGTCCAACTTCATGGTTCAATAGTTGAAATTAACAAATAAGAGTTGAACTTGACAAATGAAAACAGTGAGTTCACAAATTGTTTTTGATCAAAGATTTTTAGTTCGAAATCTAACCGTCGAAATCTAGTGAAACCAACCGGAAAGTGTCAAAAACACAATATTCTACCACTTCAATTTTTGTTTTAAGGTGGTTTCATGTCTAAAGTGGTTTGGTTGTGAGTTTTGTAAGGACACTACAATCTGTCCAGAATTTCGGCATAATGACACTCTTTTGAAATAAGTAAACCAATGCTTTAATAAAGTGTTTGTGACCCAAAATAATTTTTTCTAAGTAGAGTAATGTGTTAGGAAGTCACTCTAAGAAGAACAAAGCATTTCTGAATTTTTTGTTATTTTTAGAAAATCGTGGAAGAACTCTGGACAGAAGGTTGTAGAATGCTGAGTGATGTCTGGGTTTTGTCCAATTCCCGGAGATCCAACCGTTGAAACTTTGATTTCGTTTTTGGGTTAAAAACTAGACACACAGAGGCATCTTGTGTCCAAAATTCATCAAGATCAAACCGCGGGAACCACGCTTTTTCATTTTTTAAAGTTATGATCTGCTCTCTGTAATTCATAAAAACTGCTACTGTTTTTGTCCAATCTTATTTATTTCAACTCAAATAGCCCCTAATGTCTTGAGACCCAAATCATACTTTGAATAATGATAATTTGATAATTTAGCTTAAATCTAGAGGATAAGTGACCCAAATTAGTGAATAAATCCATGTCTTATTCTTGTTCACATTCATTCATTCATGTACATTTGATGCTCATGATTAGAACTAGCTATTGAATAAAGTTGGATTTCATGCTTGATAGGTTTAAGCTAGGAATTTAGGATTGTTATTTCTAACCTCACATCTTGTATATCATGTGGACTAACCTTTTGTTTTGTAGCGCTATTAAGGTATGATCTTTAGGACCCCCTCTAATTTATTTTAATTTCTTGATTTTATTGATTTTTCAACCTCATGCGCGACACGTTAGAATTAGGATCTTGCCTTATATGCATATGTGATTAGAGACTCCTTTTTAGGATTTTCTTTTGTTTGTATGCATTGCACGTTTAATATCGCTGTTGGATCCCGGGTAAGTTCTCTTGTTCCCTAGTGCATATCATGTTGCTTGCTACTTGAAATATGTGATTTTTGAATGATATTTTATCAATTGCAATTTTACACCCCTTTGGACATGCTTTTTGTAACGTATATCTATACATATATATTAGTTGAGGGCACATTTAAATTAATAATTCGATTAGAAGGATATTGAGTAGAGGCCTATCGCAAGATAGGATGAGAGAGGGTGTTTCAGTCCGACGGGCTCCTTCCTCTCTCATTCCATAATCTCCGAACATGGTTTATCTCTGGTTTCTCAAAGATCAGTTTGCTTTTAAAATGGTTTCTTAATTTTTCCTTTTAAAAATTAAGTGGCGACTCGTTTGTTTTGAATTTAAAAGAAAAGCTGTGGGTAGAAAGAAAACCTGCGATATTCACAATCTGGCGACTCTACTGGGGATCGAACCCAGAATCTCTGGTTTCGCAGACCAGGAATTGTGATTTTGGGTTCACTCGAGGATTAGACTTGAAAACTATCCTTTGAATTAAATTAATTAATCTTTATATGCCTGTTGCATTTCACTTGCATGTCCAGCCAGTCGATTGCACGGAACTATGACCTTGGAGGCTCGGGGCAACCCGGTCAGTCAAGTCATCATGGGACTGTGTGATCACCCTTGATCTCGTACCATGATTTGGTGTATGAAGCATCCTATCGGATGTGTGTCAAGAGTCCCTTATTTGACCAAAACCCAGCCTGTGCATGATAGTTTCTGTAGAACCTTTCAATCTTAAGAAATCAACTCTTGATTAGGATTATGTGCTAGGGAGTTTTGTATGCCCGGAAGGGATTACTTGAGATGATGATGATACTTGCTTGATGAAAGATGTATAATCTTTTAATCACCTTTTAGCAATTTCTCCTCATGTTCCACGACATTTAAAGAACATGCCGAACCTTGATTATAAGATTATGCTTCTTATATCATCTTTAGCTAAGCATCATTGACCTTGTATGTATCCGAATTCATGGAAAGTACGGTGATAATCCGGTCATGTGATCCCCTTCCCAAAGGTTTTTCTCAAGGTTTTCGACTACCTTTTCAAAAAAAATTTTCCTCTTTTCAATTAAAAATTCCCAAATTAACCTTTGTTAAGGCATATTTCACTTGATCATCTTCAAAAGAAAAATTCGAAAATCCTTGAAAATTATTTTGGTAGAAGAATGTTCTCAAAAAGCACTCTCAAGGATTGTTTTCAAAGGCCTTTTTACTACCCAAAAAAAATGCTTTTCAAATAAATTTTGAAAATTTTGCAATGACCAACCTCTGAGAAGGTAGTGAGGATCACAATGAGAGGAGAAATTAGCGCACTTGACATGGGCGAGGATTTTATGTGCTTATATGCTTATGTGTTAGGATTAGGATTTTCTCTTTTTGGCATATAGAGTAGGCACACACGCACACATGCATTGCATCCGCATGACATACAAAAGGAAAGTTTTTTAAGTGTCTTTGCGTAATAAAAGGAAGATAAAAAGTTTTTAAAAAGGAAAAATTTCAAAATTTTTTGTAGGAGCAAAAATAGCAAATCAAGCATGGTTTAGGGATCCCACGGCGAGGCTGGTAAGAAGAGAATACGCTGACATGGTTGAAGAAAGAAACAACGAAGAAATGGTCGTGTTAAGAATACTGGTAGAACAACAAGCAGAGCAAATGAGGCGACAGGTGGAAAACATGAACCGTATGATGGGGATGATAGAAGAACTGAATCGTCGACCACCACATGTAGTTCCGCCCGTTATAGACCCACCTTTGGGAGGAGGGGAAGGAGATTGGTTCGATGATCAGGAAGCACAAAGGACTGATGAACTGCGGGCCAACAGAGAGAGAGAGAAAGCTGAGAAAGAGAAGCAACTGACTGAGAAAATAGAGAAGTTGGAAAGGGTGATGCGCAAGGCTCAGGGGGTTGATACCTATCTAATGGAATTAGAAGGCCTGTATGACGGGGTCCACGAGACACTGCCTGCCAGGTTCAAAATGCCGGTCTTTGATAAGTTTGATGGCAACGAAATTCCTCGTAATCATATAAGAATGTGTATTGGGGCTTTCCAACCGAGTGGCTTGAGCACAACTATGATGGCAGTCCTATTCCAACAAACTTTGACTGGAGCTACTCTGCACTGGTATTTTACTATCGAACCAAGCAAAACCAGGGTGTGGGAAGAAGTGATTAAGGCATTTGTGGCACAATACGAATACAATCAAGATTTGGATGTCACTGTCCGAGATTTGGAGACCACTAGGCAAGGGAACAAAGAATCGTTCGCCGAATACCTGAGCAGATGGAGGGGAAAGGCAGCTAAAATGGTACAATGGCCGTCTAAGAAGGACTAGATCCGAATTCTGATGAAGAATCTACAGCCAGTGTATCAAGAAAAGATGAGATTCCAGTCGATCAACACCTTTGCTGAGGTTTTCGATGTCGGGACAAGGATAGAGGATGCAATCTAAGAAAGGGTAATCAAGAAAGAGGAGTAACCAAACCGGTACAGGAGGCCAAACTATGGGTCCAACAGAGGACAAACAGGGGGTCACTCTGGCCCCACCGATGTCAATGCACTGAATGGACCAGAAAGGAAATTCGACATAGCACCGAGGAGAGCAGGGGATAAAGCACCAAGGAAGTTCTCAGATTTGGCAGTGTCACTGTCAACCGCCCTCGATAGGCTATTAGCCAAGGGGCATCTCCGTCAGTTGGAACCCCGACCTCCACCAAGTCCACTTCTGCCAAATTTTGAAGGGGACCTCTTTTGCAAATTTCATCAGCAGAAGGGTCACTCAACGGATAGGTGTATGAGACTAAGGCACGAGATTCAGGACCTTATTGATAATAAGGTGATTTCGGAACACCCCACAAAGCACCGAATGTTACTAGAAATCCGCTTCTGAATCATCGAGCTGTGCCACCACCACAAGGCCTTTACCTCTTGGGGAGAGAAGAAGCAACCTTCGATCCGTCTAGGCTAATCACTAAGGTCAGGGCACCAAGAAAGCCATATCAGCTGCTTAAGGATTCGACAATCTGTGCTTTGGAGGATCAACCGAGAAAGAATGAAATGGGACAATCAGACTGGTGGGTTAAAGGGAATGACGATCAAGATGAAAGCCAGGTAGAAGATGATCTTTGGTACGAGAGTGACAAAGAAATAGAGGTGGTGAAGGGTACTTTGACAATTGATTCAGAAATTGACAATCTATGGGCAAGGGAAGAAGTCAGTCATTTAACTCAGTCTGGCAGACACTTTAAACCACATGAGCTGGAGGAGGATCATCCTGGGAGAGAATTAGACAAAGGAAAAGGGAAGATAAACGAAGAAGAGGAAGAAGACAGGGTTCTAAAGCAGATGAAGAAAACTCAGGCCAATATCACCATTTGGGGGTTGCTGATTGCCTCCAAACGCCATAGGCAGGCGGTCTTAGACGCTTTGAACCAATCTGACGTGTCTATCGACACCACCCCGAAGGACCTCATAGGGCTAATCGGCAAAATTCCGACCTCGGCTATTACCTTCTCGTCAAATGACCTGCCTCCAGGAGAGCCCGTTCGCAACAAACCATTATATGTCACTGTCGAATGCTTGGGGAACGTCGTGCCTGCTTACTTTGTTGACAATGGATCGGCTCTCAACGTGTGTCCCTTCTGAACGGCTAAGCGAATAGGCCTAGATGAGTCGACTTTTACACCATCGGAGCAAAGGGTAAGAGCCTACGACAACACCCAGAGAACGGTCATGGGGATAGTCCTTCTTCGTCTCATTATCGGACCTTTTGGAAAAGAAGCTGAATTCCAGGTCATCGATATCCTGGCCTCTTTCAACCTGCTGCTAGGTAGGCCTTGGTTGGACAGTTTAGGTGCTATACCGTCAACAATCCATCAGATGGTTAAGTATGTCTAGGAGAATAAAGTTTATGATATCCTCGGGGACAGCTAGGTTCGTTCGCCCGAAGCATCATCAAGCGCACCGGTTCTAGAATTACAACTGCAAGAAGAAGAAACAAAAATGGGAGGGTTCGAGTTCATCAGCTTGTTGGACGAGGAAAAGCCGAGGGAGTTTCTACCGCTCTATTTCGATTAGTATGCCAATCCAGTGGTGGCAGGAATCATGAAGAAGATGGGTTTCTTTCCAGGATTAGGACTGGGGAAGAACCTTCAGGGCCTGCCTGAGTTTCCAAGAATCCCTACTCAGACTCACACTCACGGCCTGGGTACCAGCCGACAAAGAAGGAATTCAAGGCGAAGAGGAAGGCCGTCGATGCACTGCTAGACCCTTACCAAAAGACGCTCAATGGATATTTTATGAAGGAAGGAGAAGATTTCCCCTTCTGTGGCTTCCCAGAACCATAGATGGACCAGAAAGACAAAAGTCTAAAGCCAGGGTTCGAGATCTTTTTCTCCCATGAATTCTCCTAGTACATACAAATGCCCGAAAAGTCCGTTGCTGCCAAGGATTGGATTGGTGGGCTAGATGGCTCTGTCATGAAAAATCTGCTGGATGAGGAAGCACGGAGGTTATGAAAGCGGATCCTGGAAAAGCCAAAGGTGAACACGCCGAAGGTCTGGTGGAGGAAGCAGCCGAGAGTGGAGAAGATGAGGAAAATCAGGGAGAGACCGACAAGGGGAAGGCCGAGAAAGAAAGGATGAAAGAAATTACCAAGACAGGGGATCTGGAAGAATGCTTCATCACTGATCTGGGGGAAGAGAACAAGAGAGAGTGGGTTTTTGAGTCTAGTGATACGTTTCCCCCACACCCAGAGTCTGTAATGGCCCAAATGAGGCGTCTGTCAATTTCTATGTCTGTTGTAATCACTCCAAAGAAAATCAATGAAAACATGACTGATTCTGCCTACTCGAACGCACTTAATGAATGTGATGATCATGAAATACCTAATGAATTGCAAAAGTTAATTGAAAAATAAAAAGAATCTGCATGTAAAATCATTGAGGACACTCTAACGATTAATCTAGGAAATGAAAATAATCCTCAAAATGTCTTTATCGGCTCTACACTTAGTAATAACGAAAGCAAAGAACTAATCAATCTATTAAATAAATTCAAAGATGTTTTTGCATGGTCTTATAATGATATGTCAGGCATTGATCCAAAGATAGTCCAGTACCACATCCCTCTCTTTCCCAATTCAAAACCCATAAAACAAAAATTGAGGCGAATGAGGCCGGAATGGGCACTTAAAGTAAAAGAGGAGGTTGAAAAGCAATTAAAGGCTGGATTCTTGATGGTCACCGAGTATCCTGAGTGGATTGCCAACATTGTACCTGTCCCAAAGAAGGACGGTCGTGTTAGGGTTTGCGTTGATTTTCGAGATTTAAACAGGGCAAGGCCTAAAGATGATTTCCCGTTACCCCACATCGACGTGTTGGTCGATAACACTGCGAGACATGAGCTTCTATATTTCATGGATGGATTCTCTGGGTATAATCAAATCCTCATGGCACCCGAGGATAGAGAGAAAACCATGTTCATCACTCCGTGGGGGACATATTGCTATAAGGTCATGCCATTCGGACTCAAGAATGTAGGTGCGACCTATCAAAGGGCTGCCACCACTTTACTGCACGACATGATCCACAAAGAGGTGGAGGTATATGTGGATGATATGATTGTTAAATCCAAAGAGAGGGGAGGGCACCTAGAGGCTTTGAGAAAGTTCTTTGAGAGATTGAGGGAGTTCAAAATGAGGCTAAATCTGCAGAAATGCACGTTCGGAGTCACTACCGGGAATTTACTGGGATTTCTTATTACTCAGAGGGGAATAGAGGTGGACCCCACCAAAATAAAAGCCATAACCGAAATGAACCCGCTGAAAAATGAGAAAGAACTGAGAGGTTTCTTCGGGAGAATACAGTTCATCAGCCGCTTCATTTCCAAACTCACCTTAACCTGCGACCCACTGTTCAAACTGCTTAGAAAAGGAGAGAAATTCAAATGGGACGCCCCTTGCCAACAAGCCTTCGACAAAATCAAAACCTACCTCCAAAACCCACCTGTCCTATCGCCACCTTTACCTGGGAGACCCCTGTTACTTTATCTCTCCGTATCTGAAGACTCGATGGGGTGTATGTTGGCCCAAGAAGGAGAAGAGTGGCACGTGGAGAAGGCCATTTATTACTTGAGCAAAAGAATGGTCGGATATGAGTTAAAGTACTTGCCCTTTGAAAAGGCCTGTTGGGCCTTGGTTTGGTGTACCCGTCGCCTTTGCCATTACATGCTAGCCTTCCCTGCAATCCTAGTATCCCGAATGGACCCATTAAAATACCTATTCGAAAAACCCGTCTTGACCAGTAGGATTTCCCGTTGGACCATGATGCTAGCTGAATTCGACATCAAGTATGTCACTGCCAAGTCTGTGAGAGGAAGGGCTGTCACTGAGTTTTTAGCCGACCTCGCCATAGAATCCGAGGACGAGGGAGTATTCAAGTTCCCGGATGAGGAAATAATGGAGGTGAAAGAGGATTTGTGGAAAATGTACTTCGATGGAGCAGCCAACCAATTAGGTTACAGAGTTGGAATCATTCTCATAGCACCCGATGGGGCCCCTACCCCATTAGCCATCAAGCTCAAGTATAACTCGACCAACAACACTGCGGAGTACGAAGCATGCATAATTGGCATAGAAGCAGCCTTGACTTTGAAAGTCAGACGGATTGATGTCTTCGGAGATTCCAATCTGATCATATCCCAAGTCCGAGGAGATTGGAAGGTAAAGCATGAGAAACTAAGGCCTTACCACGACTATCTGGAAAGTCTAAAAGCGCAGTTCCAAAAGATTTCTTTTTACTACCTCCCTCGTGAAGAAAACGAACTAGCCGACTCTTTGGCTACCTTGGCCTCAATGATCCAAATACCCTCGAAAACTGCCATGATCCCGCTATCCATAGAATTGAGGAACCAACCGTCATTTGAAATGATTGCGGCCATGGAAGACGAAGAGGAAATACCGTGGTATGTGGATGTGTGGAAGTTCATTAAAGAAGGAGAATACCCCGAAGGAGCCTCAGAAAAGGACAGAAAAGCGATTCGACGATTCGCCGCTCAATTTGTGATTTACGCAGATAAGCTATGGAAGAAATCCTACACTGGGCATAATCTGGAGTGCCTATATGGAAAAGAAGCTAAGAGAATGATGGAGGAAATACATGAGGGAGTGTGTGGGCCCCATATGAACGGGCACATGCTGGCAAAGAAGATCATCCGACAGGGGTACAATTGGACGACCTTGGACAAAGACTGTTGCGAATACGTTAGAAGGTGTCACAAGTGTCAAATTCATGCAAATTTGATGCATACCCCGCCGTCATAGCTCTATAGCATGACCACCCCTTAGCCATTTTTCGTGTGGGGGATCGATATCATTGGTGAGATAGTTCCGAAGGCTTCTAATGGGCACCGATACATAATCGTGGCGATTGATTATTTTACAAAGTGGGTAGAGGCAGCCTCGTATGCAACTTTGAAAGCCAAGGACGTGGTGAGTTTTATCGAGAAAAACATAATCTGCAGGTATGGGGTCCCGAATGAGTTTATCTCCAATCATGGCAGTCATTTTAGGGAGAGGTTATCCCGCTCTTGGAAAAGTATAAGATCACACGCCATCAATCGTCCCCGTAATGGCCTCAGACGAATGGAGCAGTAGAAGTAGCGAATAAGAATGTTAAAGCAATCTTGGGAAAAACGACGGGCACATATAAGGATTGGCATGAGAAGCTGCCGTTTGCTTTGTGGGGATACCGAACCTCAGTAAGAACTTCAACGGGCGCTACGCCATATTCGTTGGTCTACGGGATGGAAGCCGTTATCCCAGTCGAGGTAGAAATACCCTCTCTTAGGGTTTTGGCAGAGTGTAAGATCACCGAATCAGAATGGGTACGAGGAAGGTATGAGGAGTTGATGTTACTCGATGAGAAGAGGCTGGCCATAGTAAACCACACTCGGGGGTACCAGAAGAGGATAGCTCGTGCTTTCAACAAAAAGGTCCACCCAAGGAAGCTTGCTGAGGGTGACCTGGTCCTCAAAGAACTGAAAGTGCCTGTTTATGACCCCAGAGGAAAATTCAAACCCAACTGGGTCGGGCCATACATCATTAAGACTCTCCTTTCCGAAGGAGCGGCCTATCTCATGGACCTGGACGGGGTTGAATTTAAGCAACCAACTAACCTCGATCGCCTCAAGAAATACTTTTCTTGAAACCGTTTCTTTCAAAACCTCCTACCTTGATGAACTACGCTTGACCTGATTCCCGTTAGGGGATACGTAGGCAACCTACTCGGTTCGGTCAGTAAATAAATGCCTGATTGACACTCTTCTTTGCAGCCTTAAACTGAACTACTTGGGACCTGACGCCCGCTTGGGGATAAGTAGGCGGGCTCTCCAAAGCCCTCGATCCATACAAAAAACATATGCTAGGGGCAAACTGGCGTTTGCCCCGAACCAATTCGAAGCCCTAAAACCAAGGGGCAAACTTCGTTTGCTAGCCGAAGAACTCAGATACAGGACCCCCTTTTTGGATCACCTGGCTATCAAATAAGTACTATAAAGAAACAAATGAGAATTCATGACATAGAAGGAGTAAAGCTTTAAGCAAAAAGCAAAGTAAAGAGCCAAGTAAAGACATTGAAAGGAGAATTCTTCGTAAAAGATTAATCGAAGGAGTGAGCACTTTGATTAAGCATGTTAGAACCTTCCTAAAGATAACAACACTTCTTTCAAAAAAAAATAAAAATAATAATTTAATAATAATAAGGAAAATCACATTCAAAAGCGTAAAAGGAGTAGGCAGGGTCTGTCAGAAAGTTTTGTAAAATGGCAAGCTTTTCCCTGTTCTTGTCCACTTTATTATGCATGTGTCTGTCAAGCTCGTCTCGCAATCAAGGCTTGGATCTCTAGGAGGTATTGGATAGTAGGCATAGTCGGAGCAGGAATCCTCGGGCACAGAGCAGCCATCCTGTTGTGCCAAGCTTCGATGAAAGCCTTCACGATAGCAGGGCGCAAAGTATACCCCCTGGTGAAATCAGCAGTCACAGATTCAGTAGTATCTTGCAAAAGTCCAAACTGACGGACAACCCAATCGGGAATGTAGAAAGTAGTAGTACGCAAACCCGGCAGCCAGATGCCAGGTCGCCCAGGAAGGCGTACAGCAATAGAGCGATGGGTCCACTGTGGACAAACCCAGCAGATATCACTAGAAGAGAGGCCCTGGAGCCAACCAAGCCATGCATCGGCGGATTAAAATAAGCTGTGAATCTCCATACGATCGTAAGGAAGTGACCCGCGAAGATGGGAAGGATGTATAAAGAGATCCAAACGCTCCATGAGCCAAATCTGCAAAACAAAAGGTGCCCCGGCAGGTAACGTGGCCCCGGTAGCATGACCATGGCCCAATCCAATCAGAGTTTCACCAAGGACCAGCATAACAGCACTCTTCATCTCCCGCAAACCGCAGGCAATGGGTATAAGAGTGTCAGAAGATGACTGAAAGATGAAGTAAGAGAGCATAGCAATTGACAGGGCACTACGTCGGATGATCAGATACTCATCATCGTAAGGGTCCCCTATGGGAGCATAAATGGAAGAAAGGCGCTCAAAATCAATCTGCCTGTCCCAAATAAAGGAGCCCGCCGCATTCCGAGATGTGTGGAGAAGAGTAGCTAAATCCCGGACATACCCGGCCTGAACTGGAGGAACCGTCAATTCAGCAGAAGGATCGGTGTGAAGAATGGCGCTGAATTCCTCAAACAAGGGGCAAATCTCCTGAGAGCCAAAACGAAAGACGTTGAAAGAAGGATTCCAACATTGGATGGCAGCTCGAAGTAGGCCCTCATTCAAATTCATCCGTCGGAAAGAGAAAAGATCATTCAACCTGAAGCACTCAAATTTGAGCCTGTCAACGCCGGAAAGGGTATCCATCCATGGGAAAAGGATTTGGGAGCTGATGGCGGCCATTTGGGAAGAAAGTGAAGAAGAAAAGAGAAGTGTTTTGCGGAGCCTTGAGAAAGAAGGGGTATAAATAGGAGAATGGAACTCCATCTACCCGCGACACTCGATAAAGTAAGGCGGCACTCTACGAAGTACTGCGCGGCAGTCCGTGAGTGCCGTCGCGGCATTTTCTGACTGTCGCAGCGGCACTCGCTGAGTGTCGCGGAGACCTAACTAAGTGCCGTTCCAGGCTTTTCATTGGCCAGGGTCTGTTTATAACACTTTCAGCCCACCTGCAAACAGAAAACTAGATAGAAAACAATAAAACGTGCGCATCATGCAGCACGTGCAACAAAGATCAATACATTCATTCATTCATTCATTCACTTTCATTTCGCAATAAGAAAAAGAGAAATCAAAGCATTCAAAATTAAAATAAGGAAGGACCAAGCCATGGTCCCACATACGGCAAAAGAAGGACCAAGCTATGGTCACACATACGGTGAATAAACAGAACGAAAAAGATACCCAAGTACCTACCCTACCGGTTATCCTAAGCAGCCATCAAAATAAAGTGTATGTATATAGAATCATCCGAATAAAAGTATGCATCCTCCCAAGAAAACACTCAAAAGAAATAAAAAAGAAGAAAAAGTAGTATCAGCCTCGGCCCCGGCTGCGAGTCTGGCGGCTCGTACGCCTGAGGGGCTCCTCCTCCGACTCTGTCCCGCTACCTCCACCGCTCCCTCCATGTCCGCCGCTACCGCCGCCTCTGCCTCTACCGCTAGTGGTGCCCTCACCGCCGCCTCCGCCACGTCCAGCGCCGCTACCACCGTCTCGCCCCACGCCTCGTCCAGCACCGCCATCCCCTGGAATGTCGCTGAGGGGAATGTCGAACTGCTGAAGCTGCTGCTGGAGCTGCCCTACTTGCTGGGACAGGACTCTGATCTCCTCCGTCTGAAATAAGAGAGGATAAGTCCAGAAAGTGTTGAAATGACGGATGAAATACTGAGAATAAAAGGAATAAAAAAAAATCATACCTGGGCCCTCAACTGAGCTGAGGCAATCGCCCGAGCTCCCTCAGCCTAAAAACAAGAACCGAAAATAAAGATTAGCAAAAGGAGAGGCAATCAAAGTTGAAGTAAAAGAAAGGGATAAGTTTCTTATCATCCACTATCGCCCGAGAACCCACTGCCGCACGCTGTGGGCATACGTCAAGCCCTCCTCCACATAAGCACGTCGGACGACGTCATAGTGAAGGGGAATAGTAGGGGCACCCTGTGAAAGCCGGGGGATCGTCGTCAAGAAGGGCTCGCCAAAAGAGACTGTCGACATGGTCCAATCCCACTCTGGCAAGGCAGGAGGACGAGCCGTGGTAGGAACAGGCTACAAACCAAAAATAACAAAGCATAAAAAAAAACGAAAGGAAATTCATAAAAAATAGTAATAAAGGAATCATTTGCTCACCCGAGTCACTTCCATCAGAGGGAAGTTCGGCATCAGCTTAGCGGCACGGAACGCTGGATATCCAGTAGGGGGATCCATAAAGTCATGAATGCCCAAGCCCATCAAAGCAACCGTCAGCTCACTGCCCTGAAGTGTGTCTATGGCTCTCATAGAGTCGGGAGGAGGGAACGGCACAAAGAATCCCGGGGTCGCCAGTGACTGCCTAGTCACCCTCTCTCCTAAATACCACGCCTGGCCCTCTGGCCCATCATGGAGTCACCTCGTCGGGTCATATCCAGCCGACTCTCGGATCTCCGCACGAGCCTCAGGAAGCACCCTAAGCCAGGGCTGCCAGTGAACGTGCTGCTTCCTCAAGTTCGTCAGGAAATTCCTGAACGAAACGAAGTCGTGGGCCTCCAGTCTTCTGCCCGACCCTATCCTTCCCCCATTTCAGCCCCTGGGGCATGATAAGGGCGTCATCATCACGTATCTCAGGGGACATCATGCGAAGATACTCGTGGGACCAAATCTGTAATGCAAAAAGAAGAAAAGGAATTAGTCTCACAATTTAAATAAGTTTCTGAAAATGCAATAAGTAATGGAATATAGAAAAGGTATACCTCCCACGCTCTCCAATAGCCACTGATGGAAGCCGGCCTGTCCCGGGAGATGTCACCTATATACCTGTACAAGATGGCTAATCTTGCACCAGCCCAGTCATACTCCTCGACCCGGTCCAGGTGCTCCAGGGACGCCACCAGGGAAACGTCGACCCGATCACCCTTGGTGCTCAGCAGAGAGCACCCCAGCATATACACGAGAAAGCCCCGGGCCATCTGCTCGTCGGTAAAACCCGGCTGGCCCCTAAATGTAACTATAAACCATCGGACTGTGACCAAAGGCTCCTCCGGGACCACTCCCAACAATGGCTCCACCTGGTCCCACTCCTGATCCGTCAGATACCGTAAGCGCTCTCCGCTGAAGGCAACCCCCGTGATCATCGAGAAGTCCAGAGGAGTCATCGTCATCTCCCCAAAGTTGAAATGGAAAGTGCTGGTGGTGTCCCACCACCGCTCCGATAATGCATGAATCTGCCGCAAGTCATTGGAGCTCTTCGTCAAGAGTTTGACGAAGTCTCCAAACCCGGCAGCATCAACCAAGGCCCTCATCGTCTCACTGAGCTGTGTGTACCACTCATACCTGTGGGCGAGGCTGCCATGCCCCTTCAGCACCTTGGGCTGCAGCTGCAAGGAAGAATCACAAGTTTTTTAAATTAGTAATTGGATAAAAAGAAAAGTAAAAAATATATAAATAAATGAAACAGATGGTAAGTAAAGAAACAAGGAAAAACGTCATAAAAAAAGAGAGAGAGAGAAAAGGAAAGAAATAGAAAAAAATCTGGAAATACTCGCAGAAATTTCACAAGCATGGCACTCATTTGCGTTCAGTTCAGCAAATGTTCACAAAATAATAAGAAGAAATAAGGGAAAGCACTCAATGTTCTAGCAAGGTTTCGAAGAAAGGGGAAAGAAAAGAATAGTTTGTTCACATTTTTTTGAAATACATGCATACGAAGGTGCAAAAGAAATTTGAGTCCAAAAGAAGCGTAGTTTTAAAGAGAAGTTCGTGAGAATAATAAAAGGCGTAATTTGAGTCACAAGCGATCAAGAATCAGTATTGAATAATAAAAGGCGTTTGGAACGCTCAAGAAAATTCACGAGTTCAGTGAACACGAGTGAGAATAATAAATTGTGATTCATCGAGCATAATATTCATAAAGTTCATGAGAAGTAAAATGAAATGCGAGATCTTGAATAAAGTACGCGCGAAAATGCTGCGAGCATGGCATTTACATTTTGAAATGAGACATTCAAAGTCATGATTCACAATACGTTCCATTAAGTTCTAAAAGTAGAAAATTAAAAAGAAAAAGGGAGCGTTTACCTCGCGCTTGAACGTGCGGACAGATAAATGCTCATCCGGGTCCCGGAGCAGGAGTGTGACGTCCGGATGGTGAGTGACCATATACTTGGCCTTCTTCTTTCTCCCCGAATCGCTCGCCATAATCTGTCAAGGAAAAGAGAGAATTCGCGCGTTAGATTCACAAAAATTTCAGAAAAATGAAGAAATAAAAGAGATTAATCAAGTTTTGATCAAGTAGAACTAACCTGAAAGCCCCGGTAGATCGATCCAACCGAGAAAAGAAAAAGGGAAAGTTTTATCCAGAGAAAAAACGAGCGAGAGAAGTGCGAGAGAATGAGAAAAATGTATTGAAACCGCCGGTTTTAGCCACTGCCGCGTTTGAGCGGCACTCAATTTTCCGTGCGCGGCAGTTGATGGACTGCAGGGCGGCACTCGCCAAGTGCCGCAACGGCACTCCGTGAGTGCCGCACGGCAGTCACAGACTGCCGTAAAAATCTGCGTGTACCGCGGCTAAGTCGGTTCAAAGATCCTTCAGTTCCCCCCAAAAATTCAAATCAAGTCCCGAAAATTGAATTTGAGGCCCCCAAAATTTGCCCTCATTACACTTTTGGCCTTCGGGGTCATTTTTAGGTTTAAGTTGGCTACAAATTTCCGAATTTAGGAGTATATATGAGCCCGTGGGCCCCTAATTTTCGAAAATTAAAAATATTTGAGCACGTGGGCTCCTAATTTTGAAATTGAAAAGATTTGAGCCCGCGGGCTCCCGATTTTTGAGAAAGATTTGAGCCCGTGGGCTCCCGATTTTGAAATTGAAAAGATTTGAGCCCGCGGGCTCCCGATTTTTGAAAAAGATTTGAGCCCGTGGGCTCCCGATTTTTGAAAATTAAAAAAGATTTGAACCCGTGGGCTCCAGATTTTTGAAAATTGAAAAAGATTTGAGCTCGTGAGCTCTTGATTTTTGAAAATTGAAAAAGATTTCTTAAATATAACAAACTTATATTCTCGGTTCTCACAACAGATTTGCATTTACCCCCGTTTTGGGAATATAACAGATTTATATTCTCGGTTCTTGCAACAGATTTGCGTTTACCCTCGTTTTGGGAATATAACGGATTTATATTCTCGGTTCACGCAACAGATTTGCGTTTACCCCCGAACGGATTTATATTCTCGGTTCTCGCAACAGATTTGCGTTTACTCTCGTTTTGGGAATATGACGGATTTATATTCTCGGTTCTCGCAATAGATTTGCGTTTACCCTCGTTTTGGGAATATAACGGATTTATGTTCTCGGTTCTCGCAACAGATTTGCATTTACTCTCGTTTTGGAAATATAACGGATTTTTATTCTCGGCTCTCGCAACAGATTTGCGTTTACCCTCGTTTTAGGAATATAACGGATTTATATTCTCGGTTAACGCAACAGATTTGCGTTTACCCTCGAAATCAAATCAAAAGCATCATGACCCCTGTAACAGATCTTCGCATCAGTCACAGAATTATGTAATCCTCCCTGACTAACGTGTCACGTAAAATACGTCATACGTAGGGAAGACATGATAAGCGTGGCACATATGACCAGATCAATTCAGAAGATATCATTGTATAGCATTTGCATCACGACAAGATAGGTGCATTCATCCGTATGGTTGCTTGTGCTTGTGTATGTTTGGCTCCTGCTCGAACTACGACTTGGTCTGATTCCTGATGGGATACGTAGACAGCTCACCGTTGAGCACGACCAACATGAACCGTTTGTGAAGCCGTCTTTTACAACACATTTTGTTTTACCTAAATTCGACAGTCTGGTCAAAGGCTTGTCTTCACACAGGCTTTGACATTCACTTATGGGACGCGTTCCCCCACAAGCTCTGTCAAAGAGGGGCAAACTGAAGACACCCCAATTTTGACCGACCGCCGAATTTAGGAGATCGTCGCCTCTACCTCCAATGATGATAATGACCGAAAGATTTGAAGTATTCCAAACTCTTCAGAAAGTTCTCCAAACGCGATAAAATTTCATAGAAAGAAGAAAATACCAGGTATTTAGGAGAATTCAGGTATAAAACACCATTTTTGGAAAAGATCTTCAAAAATTAGTTTCTTTAAGAAAAATAAGAAGAAGGAAAAGACCTAAAAATGGAAGTTCAACAGAAAACGGCGCACGGCAGTATGCCGCGGCACTCAGTGAGTGCCGAACGGCGTTCAGTGAGTGCCGGCCCAGCATTTACTGAGTGCCGCCGACATTTTCTGACTGCCGTTTGCTTTTAAAGTCCGTATTTTGTGGTACAATACATATGTGTATGCGGATAAAAACAAAAAACTGATAAAGTAAGTTTAACGAAAATACGGCAATCAATAACTTGGCGCGGCACTCACTGAGAGCCGTACGACAGTCACAGAATGCCGCGACGGCAGTCGCGGAGTGCCGCGGCGGCAGCCACGGACTACCACGAATAACCTTTGAATGCCGCCCTGGGCAGCAGTCTGTCTAATCTCAGGAAATATGTATTGTACCACCAAATGAGATGTTTACACCTGTCTTTTACTCCGAATTCATTAAAAATACTTGGTAATTTTGTCTATAAAAGAGGGAGGATCTTCCTTGAGAAAAGGAGAGAGAGATATAACACAATACATGAGAGATAACCACCACTATACTAACATATTTTGAGAAAGAAAAGAGAGAGTTTGGGAGAACTTGAAGAAGAGTTTGGAAGATCATCATAAGAGAGAAACTTTGAGGATAGTTTGGAGGTGATCCTCTAACCATAAGTTGTCTATTTACATTTTTCCTTTTCTTGAATCTCTAATCCTCAAACTATTTTTATTTTCTTTGCTCCATTTCTTTTATTGATCATACTTCCTTCTTGAGACTCTTAGAGATTCTCAATATCTCTCTTGAAATCTCTTGAACATGATCTTTTGAATCCCATGTAAGCTTGTGCTTCACATGGGAATCAAAGTTTGATCATCACTTCATTTCATAAGCAAATAGATGGATCCAAATCCATACTCATGACTTGGATCCTCTAAACTTGATGTTTCATGGAATCCTTTCTATATTCCTTTGAGACTCATGAGTATAGTCATGTCCTCATCTCCAATGACCATCAAATGGTAGGAGAAAGTGGTTTTGAGTCTAAGCTCACCCCCATGGTTTAGATTCCTTATCTTGAGATTTCATGAAGTCCATTCATACTTCACTTGAATTCTATAAATATAAAGGTATTTAGTCTCCAATGACCATCAAATGGTAGGAGAAGATGGCCTAGTTTAAGTCCAACTTCATGGTTCAATAGTTGAAATTAACAAATAAGAGTTGAACTTGACAAATGAAACAGTGTGTTCACAAACTGTTTTTGATCAAAGATTTTTAGTTCGAAATCTAACCGTCGAAATCATTTGAAACCAACCGGAAAGTGTCAACAACACAATATTCTACCACTGTAATTTTTGTTTTAAGGTGATTTCTTGTCTAAAGTGGTTTGGTTATGAGTTTTGTAAGAACACTACAATCTGTCCAGAGTTTCGGCATACTAACACTCTTTTGAAATAAGTAAACCAATGCTTTAATAAAGTGTTTGTGACCCAAAATAATTTTTTCTAAGTAGATTAATGTGTTAGGAAGTCACCCTAAGAAGATCAAAGCATTACTGATTTTTTTGTTATTTTTAGAAAATCGTGCAAGAACTCTGGACAGAAGGTTGTAGAATGCTGAGTGATGTCTGGTTTTTGTCCAATTCCCGGAGATCCAACCATTGAAACTTTGATTTCTTTTTTGGGTTAAACACTAGACACACAGAGGCATCTTGTGTCCAAAATTCATCAAGAGCAAACAACGGGAACCATGCTTTTTCATTTTTTTAAGTTATGATCTTCTCTTTGTAATTCATAAAAGCTGCTACTGTTTTTGTCCAATCTTATTTATTTCAACTCAAATGGCCCCTAATGTCTTGAGACCCAAATCATACTTTGAATAATGATAATTTAGCTTAAATTCAGAGGATAAGTGACCCAAATTAGTGAATAAATCCATGTCTTATTCTTGTTCACATTCATTAATTCATGTACATTTGATGCTCATGATTAGAACTAGCTATTGAGTAAAGTTGGATTTCATGCTTGATAGGTTTAAGCTAGGAATTTAGGATTGTTATTTATAACCTCACATCTGGTATATCATGTGGACTAACCTTTTGTTTTGTAGTGCTATTACGTATGATCTCTAGGACCCCTCTAATTTATTTTAATTTCTTGATTTTATTGATTTTTCAACCTCATACGCGACACGTTAGAATTAGGATCTTGCCTTATATGCATATGTGATTAGAGACTCCTTTTTAGGATTTTCTTTTGTTTGTATGCATTGCACGCTTAATATCGCTGCTGGATCCCGGGTAAGTTCTCTTGTTCCCTAGTGCATATCATGTTGCTTGCTACTTGAAATATGTGATTTTTGAATGATATTTTATCAATTGCAATTTTACACCCCTTTGGACATGCTTTTTGCAACGTATATCTATACATGTATATTAGTTGAGGGCACATTTAAATTAATAATTCGATTAGAAGGATATTGAGTAGAGGCCTATCGCAAGATAGGATGAGAGGGGGTGTTTTAGTCCGACAGGCTCCTTCCTCTCTCATTCCATAATCCCCGGACCTAGTTAATCTCTGGTTTCTAAAAGATCAGTTTGCTTTTAAAATGGTTTCTTAATTTTTCCTTTTAGAAATTAAGTGGCGACTCATTCGTTTTGAATTTAAAAGAAAAGCTGTGGGTAGAAAGAAAACCTGCGATATCCACACTTTCTCTCTCCTTAAATTGCTTTAATTTACTTTAACCAAATTTTGGCATCATCAGCTTGGCGCCGTCTGTGGGAACGACAAGTTCTTCATCAACAAATCTCTTGGTAGATAGCCATGCCTCCAAAGAAGAGTGAGAAGACTGCACAGTAGGACAACCGGGATGTTCCGCCGGCCCCGGCACTGGCTGTGGCAGTCATGACATCTGAGCAGATCACCACAACCCTCACACAACTCTTGGAGGGCCAGCGTCAAATCCAGCAACAGATCGAAGCCCTGCTGGCCCAGCAAAGTAGTCCTCCAGTGGCTGGGAAATGACCTGAGAACGTTGCGCACGGTCAGGAACCAATCTTGACCTGACAAAGTGCCCGAGCCAACCCGTCTCGCATTGAGGATGCCAGAGACATCAACAGTAGCCGTACTGCCTGAGAGGAAAGGCTGGAGCATATGGCCAGGGAATCACTCCAGGGTTACTCGGTCAAGAGCCGAGTTATCCCTAGGCACACGATGAACCGGAGTCATAGCCAAGCTCGATCCCAGGGGACAGAACACTGCCATGAGAAGGAAGCCTCCTCCATCAACCTAACCTACGGCCCGGATACCTGTCGGGAAGGTATGATGGCACGTATCAAGGACTTACAGAAACAGATTGATGGAGTGGCCAAAAGGTTGGGCCAAAACCGTACTCAGAATCACGCCAATACCGAGACAGAATCACCATTCTCTAGCCAGATCATGAGGTTTGCCATCTCGCGTAAATTTAAGCAGCATCGTTTAGATCCCTATAATGGCTTGGTAAGCCCGGTCGAGCACGTCCGGACCTACAAGGTTCAGATGGCCCTAGCCACCAACTCTGATGAACTACATTGTCTAGCCTTCCCCAACACTTTAAAAGGCTTGCCCGGGCAATGGTTCTACTCCTTGGAGCCCCGATCGGTCTACAGATTCAAGCAACTCAGCAAGCAGTTCATAAACTAGTTCATCAGTATGCATGAACGGCCAAAGCCTGATATGCAGCTACTGACAGTCAGACAAAGGGATAATAAGACCCTCAAGGAATTCACCGACCGGTTTAATCAAGAAAAGCTCAGAATCTATGATCTTGATGAAATTGTCGTTATTATAGCATTCTGCTCGAGAGTTCAACACACCAAGTGCACCACGTCATTTCACAGAAACCAACCAGAAACCTTAGTTGAACTCACAGAGAGGGTTGGAGAATACATTGGCACTGAAGAATTTTTAAAGACCAAAGACCCCGGGCTCGTAATCAATGAGTCTTCCTGAAGTAAGCGAAAGAGAGATCAGCCTGGGTGTTCTGCCAGTTCTTATAGTTCACAGCAGTCAGAGTCCGGCAACCCCGACCCGACCTCTAGTTCACAGTGGTCTGAGTCCAACAGCCCCGACCCGACCTCTAGTTTGCAGCAGTAAGGATCCAATGATACCGACCTTGAATCTAGCTCAGAGTAATTAGGAGTCCGGTGATCCTGGCTCGACCTCTTGTCTGTCTCTAACAGTCTCGACCAATCCAACTACAGTGGTACTTGCCCGATCATCGGATGAGGCTCTCCAGACTATCAAAGTGCTCTTAAAAAGACCTCGGGCTCTGAACCCAGGCACTAAAAAGACCTCGGGCTCCAAACCCTGGCACTAAAAAGACCTCGGGTTCTGAACCCAGCCACTAAAGACCTCAGGATCGCACCCGAGGCAAAAGACCTCTGGGTCACGCCCAAGCCATCAACTCTGCTTAGGTCCAACCTACGATGGGGGAAAATCTCCCTAGGTGGTTGATGATGGCAAGCTTAAAAAGACCCTGCAACCACCATATTCCAGGTCGGTTACCTACAGTCCTAGTCTCTAAAAGACCCTCGTCTTAGCGAAAATTTGGGGGGCTGAAAGGCACGATGGACTAAACAGGCAATCACACTGGGTACTTACAGGCCTTACGGTAACTAAGTCTAACTCTTAAACAACTCGGGCGCCTACAGTACTCAGAGGCAATAACTCCACTTAGGTCCAAGCTGACAATAGAGGTGACTAAAATCTCTTAGGTTGACCGACAATAGAGGAGCAAAAAGACCCTCAAGCAACGAGATTTAGGTCGACTCCACAAATATGGTCAAACTCTTCTCCCAACAGTCTTGATGAAGGCTGACCGGGCAAAAGGTAACCATCCTGAGGAGTTAACACAAAAGAACCCTAAAGTAACACACTTTAGGTCGGCTTTTCCAACATGGTCAAATTCTTTTGCCCACAACCTTGACAAAAGTTTACGGGTAGAAAATAACCATCCTGGGAGCTAACTCAAGCAAAAGACTCTGAATTAGGCCGAGTCTCAACTCTTGGCCAATTCCCGAGCACTTAAAGACTCCGAGCTAGGCTAAGTCTCAACTCTTAGCCAGTTCCCGAGCACTCACAAGACTCAGATGGTCCAAGGTAGCTTCCCCGAGCACTCAGACAGTGGCAAGTAGCATCACACAAATTTCCAAACTTGCTCCGATATAGCATCCGACCAACCTTGGAAATGGGGGGCAGCTGATACACCCAAAATTGGCTCTATCCTATGACCGAGCGGTTCAACTCAATAGCCAGTTTTCCCGGTCAAATCATTCATAACTCCTCGGATAAGCATCAGCCTGAGCGGTATAATCTACCCGAGACTCACCATCCCGAGCAATTTATTCACGACCAGACCAACCGGTCGGGAAGAGCGCACTAGCACGGCCCATAAAGGCACAGGCTAGTTGGGCCCACAACAGATGCCCCAGAATATTCCAGGCAGTTTGCTACTCAAGATAGAAGACTTATGGAAAGGGAAAATTGTTTTCTAATCCAATTAGGATGTTGGGTTTGTGCCCTCAAACCATTACTTTATATAGGAGACATTGACATTTTAATATATGGATATCAGCTTTACATTTTGTCATGTATGTTTCTTTCATGAGATGATTGTTATCCTTAAGTATCATAGTAAGTAATGCGTGTATGTATGAGATACATACAAGTGAGATGCGAATTGCTATTCTTTGTTACTTAGAACATGTCACAGTGGATGTTGAGACTAGGATATCTCATCAGGTTTACAGTATAGCATGATTAACTACCATTGGATGGAGTGATCAATCTCAATCACTAGAGTGTAACTCTTAGTTAATATGCTAGTGCTTATAGTGCATTGACGGACCTGAGCTTTCCTATTGACACTCAAGGCTGTCAATCAGTCGATAGGAACTCATAACTTGTGTAAGGTATGTGTTCTCAATCTTGAGACGATTATGAACACAGACTCTGGATATGACTGCTTTGACTTACCAATCAGTGAGGTCAATAGAGGATCAACACCTGGGTATCTTGGGTATGTCATATTCATAGGGTTGTGAACATATATTGTTAAGACAGAATCTACCCTCTGTTTCAGAGTAAGCATTCCCTTGAGAATGTCACCAAGTCGATTACTGAGTACTGCAGTCTTGTTGATAAGAGTTATCAACATGTTTGGTAATCATGAGAGGTGAATGGGACTCAAGGAATTCAAGAAGTAATCATGATTCAGGTTGACAGTAACAGTTATCCGACTACCTGAATATGATTAAGAATGTTGAAGGTAGAGGGACATTAGTACAACATACAAGTCTAGTTATCGATTCGGATATGTTCTTTTGCGTTGGAGTTCAGTTATCGTTTTATAGTGGAGTAAATGTTAACTGACCAGTTAGTTAGTTTGCTGATCAAAGAGTTTGGTCACGGTAATTAACAAACTGGTCTGAGCCAACAATTAAGAGCCTAGGAGGTCCCACTCTTAGCTCCGCCAGGATACTTGGAAAGACACATGAGGAAGTGGTCAAGACAAGTTCGATCGATCGAAGGATGTTCGATCGATTGAAGTCTTGGAAGTCTCGATCGATCGAGAATGGTTTGATCGATCGAAGGTCTTTGATCGTTCGAAGTCTAGGTCGGTTCTGGGAATCTATAAATAGGGCAGCTGCGTTCTGGAAAAGAAGTTCATCGTTTTGAACGTCAGAAGCTGCAGAAACTATTTTAGAGCACCAAACCTTCTCCTTCCTCTACATTAGGGTTCCCACCAACCCTAGTCCTTCCTGCGAGCATCCATAGGAGTCATAAGAGTGAAGGCCATCTAGTGGAAGCTGCTGGAAGTTCAAGAAAATCAGAATTGGGTTCAAGACACTAAGGTATAACTCTTGTCCCCTCTTGTGCGCATCTATGGAATTAATGAGTAGTAGATCCTGGGCTACCAATCAGTTATTGTAACTGAATCTTTTCCGCGGCACATTTAAAATAATAATAAACCTATGTTTTCCTTTAATTGGTATCAGAGCCACGCTTGTTTGGATCTATAGATGCGTTTTGGAACACTAGTTTTGATTTGCATGTTGATTTTAGAACTGGTTTCGAAACTACATCGTTGTAGATCTATTTCTGCAGTGTTATCGCAGCATAGTACAAATCTGTGAATGCATGGGATGCAAGGCCGGTTTGATCGATCGAACATGTTTCGAGCGATCGAACATCCTCTGTACTCGAGCGATCGAACAGGTTTTGAGCGATCGAACATTGATATGTTCGATCGATCGAATGACATTTGATCGATCGAGACAGATTCTTTGTCAGGTTCTCTGTTTCACAGTTTTAAAGTGTTTTGAAATGAAAAGCTTTAATTTTAAAAGTATTCTGTAATTTTTTAAATCATTCTGTGAAATAGAATGTTCAACCGATTGAACAGTGTTCAATCGATCGAAGGTTCGAGCGATCGAACGACCTTCGATCGATCGAACTGTGACAGAGAAGTAAGATGCTATTTTTAAGTTCTAATTCAATATGTAAAGAGTTTATATACTGTGTGAATCAATTAACTGTTCCAATATTACATATATTTGTTATGTATGTGTGATGCGTGTACGACTAACCCTTTTGCAGCTAGTTTAGTCACTATCTCCCATGGCACCAAGTCTTTTAAATTTTGTATTTAAACTATTTGAGATTGGTACATGTTGTAATTTAAGTTTGGTTTGATTTTAAGGCATATGTAAAGGGCGCTGCGACTTCAATCCTACGAAAAGGAAAGTCGCACCGGTTTCCCTAGCCTTTTATTTTGTTGTTGCTATTTCTATTTCTAGATAAATTGTAATCTTCGAAAGAAGCATAGGACAAATGTAATAGAATTAGAAAATCCATGAAGATGGAGTCAGGAGCTATTGTCCATGAAGATGGAGCTGGAGGCGATCAAACCAAAAAGGAGGTTCTATGGAGATAGAGCCATGGGAGATAGAGGCATCGTTTGGATGTCTTTATTTTCAATTTTAGTTTTTGTTTTATGTGCTTGGTTGTGATTGACATTTAATTATATTGTTACTACTTGCATGCACGTAAAACAAGTTTTCTAAAATACGATTCAAAAACTATTTTTTAACGCATTAGTAAACATTGGATGTTTATGGGTAATGTATAAAAACAAGTTTTTCTAAAAAGCAAAATCCTTAATTTACCAAATCTAGTGGGAGAGGGTCTTATTTATTGACACCCACGATCTTCCATTAACGGTTCACTGTAAGATGAGTAGTGCATTCTGTGTCACCTCGTTAGGGGTGATCATTCCATACGGAGGGTGCATTACTTATTGGTTACTAGATGTGAATTTCTTTTGATAGGATCAATCAGACGTGTTAGAGGGTGACCACCACACGGAGGCGCTACTTGAGACGGTTGTGATTGGATCTTAGTTAATGGTACACACTAGCTAAGCTATGGATAAGGGATCCCACACGGGGCATTGTTCAGAAACTTAAAGATCAAAAGGGATCGGGAGTCATAACTTGTTTTTTGCAAGAGTTGCATAGCGGACAAGTCTTGATTAATCAAAAAATAGAAAATTGACCTCCACACGGAGGCTTTATTCTTTTGTTTCGATATTCCGGCGACTTTGTTTGAAAATAAGAGTTTTAAAGATTCTTTTATTTCAAACTGTCAAATCCTGATATCCATATTTATTTTGTTTGTTTGATTTTCAGTAATCATAATGTCTGGATCTGCATTTAGTCCACTTGCCACCATACTCACTCAAAACAAGTTAACTGGAAGCAACTACACTGAATGGAAACGTAACCTTGACATCGTGTTAACTGCGGAGGATCACATATATGTCCTCACCACCCCATGCCCCAAAGAACCCACGGCAAATGCTTCGGCAGCTGCCAGACGCGAGTTCGACAAATGGAAGAAGTCAAATGGAATGGCTCGTTGCTATATTCTGGCCTCAATGGCTGGTGTGTTGCAACACCAATTCCAATTGAATGATTCTGCCAGTGACATTATCACATCCCTGAAAAAGATGTTTAGGGAGCATGGCAGGCCTGCCAGACAGGTAGCCATGCAAAAGATAATGAGTGCAAAGATGTCGGAATGGACTCCAGTCAAGGAACATTTTTTAAAAATGATTGGTTATTTAAACGAGCTGGAGACCCTAGGTGCCAACATCGATGCACAGACCCAAGTTGATATGATCCTCAATTCGCTATCGCCTTCATTCGCTTAATTTAAACTTAACTATAATATGAATCAAATGAATTTTTCAATGAGCGAATTGATGAGTTCTCTTTTGGCAGCGGAAGGGGTGATCAAACCTGGGGTCAACGTTTTGAACGTTGAGAAAAGCGCTTCCTCTTCCCGATCTACACCGAAAGGAAAGAAAGGGAAGAAGAAGGCTGGTACTGGTGGTCCAAGGGTTGGACCGGCCCCTAAGATTGCAAAATCTAAGGAAAAAGGTAAGGGCAAAGGGAAGGTGGGTGGCCAAGGCAAAGGAAAGTGTTTCCAATGCGGAGAGAAGGGCCACTGGAAGAGGAACTGTCCAGAATTCTTAGCTACAAGAGTTCAAGGTATGATTGAATCACATGTGATTGAAGTAAGTTTTATTACGGATACTTCAAACACTTGGTGCATTTATTCTGGTGCGACTAACAATATCTGTAATTCATTGCAGGGGTTCAGATCAACCAGGAGGTGCAGTGATGGGGAAATCGTACTTACTCTAGGTTCTAGCGCAACCGTTTCTGCGATTGCTATAGGAGTCGTAGTTTTAGAATTTCTAGACAATAAAGTTTTGATTTTATCATATGTACTTTACGTCCCTTCAATGAGACGTAATTTAATTTCAGTTTCTAATTTATCGAATAATGGTTATTCTTTTCATTTTGGAACTGAAGTTGTGATTAAAAGAAATAGTTCTTTTATATATTCTGGTGTTAAATCAAATGGTTTGTATGTGATTACTCCCAATATTTCTAAAGATTCTTGCTTGGAACTTAATAACTCAATGGTAACTATACCATCTAAAAGAAAAGAACCTTCCACTAATCCAACAAGGCTTTGGCACATGAGGCTTGGCCATATCAATCTAAGTAGGATTGGCAGACTAGTCAAAGAGGGGATCTTAGGCGATTTGGTTCTTGAACCAATGGAAGTCTGTGAGTCTTGTTTAGAGGGTAAGATGACCAAAAGGCCCTTTCCTGCAAAGGGCAATAGGACCAATGCATTATTGGAATTAGTTCATACTGATGTGTGTGGACCAATAAATATTAGAGCAAGGGGTGGTTATGAGTATTTCATAACATTTACCGAAGACCACTCTAGGTATGGATATATGTACCTAATGCAGCACAAGTCTGAAGCCTTTGAAAAGTTCAAAGAGTTTAGGGCTGAAGTGGAGAAGCAATTGGGCTCACATATCAAAGCCATTCGATCTGATCGAGATGGCGAGTACCTCTCTAATGAGTTTATTGATCACCTCGTACAGAATGGGATTCTGTCACAGTTGACTGCACCTGGCACGCCTCAGCAGAATGGTGTAGCTGAGAGATGGAACCGGACTCTTTTAAACATGACTAGGTCAATGATGAGTTATTCAGAGTTGCCATTATTCCTTTGGGGTTATGCTTTGGAAACCGCTGCATACATACTAAATCTAGTGCCAAGCAAATCTGTTCCCAGGACACAACGGGAGATGTGGATTGGGCGCAAGCCTTTTTTGCAACATCTCCGGATATGGGGGTGTCCGGCACATGTGCTAAAAGGAAAGATGAGCAAGTTGGATTCTAGATCAGAAGTATGTTATTTTGTAGGGTATCCAAAGGGTACTTATGGATGGTATTTTTATGATCCAAGAGAACAGAAAGTGTTTGTTAGTACAAATGCTGTTTTCTTAGAGGATGATTATATCATGAACCATAAACCTAAGGGAAGGATAGATCTGAGAGAAATAGAAGGAGAGCCCTCAGTCCAACCCGCAATTGATAACGATGTAAATCAAGAAAATACCACTTCTTCACCCATTTCTGCACCGGTACCTCATCGTAGTGGGAGGATTATCAGCCAGCCTGATAGATACATGTTCTTAGGAGAAGTTTTTGAAGTTGTCTCCATAGAATCTGAATCTGATCCTACCACATACGAAGAGGCAATGACTAATGTTGATTCAGAACATTGGGTTAAAGCTATGAAGGCTGAATTAGAATCTATGGATTCTAATCAGGTCTGGGATCTTGTAGAACTTCCAGCCAATATTAAACCCATTGGTTGTAAGTAGGTCTACAAGAGGAAAAGAGCATCTGATGGAAAGGTTGAGACCTTTAAGGCTAGACTTGTAGCGAAAGGTTATACTCAGAGGGAGGGCATTGACTATGAGGAAACCTTCTCGCCGGTAGCCATGCTCAAGTCCATCAGAATACTCTTATCCATTGTTGCATGCCTAGATTATGAGATCTGGCAGATGGACGTCAAGACTGCATTCTTAAATGGCAATCTTGAGGAGGACATCTATATGCAACAACCAGAAGGGTTCATAGCTGGTCGGAAAGGTAACTTGGTATGCAAGCTGCAAAAGTCCATTTATGGGCTTAAGCAGGCATCCAGGAGTTGGAACATCCGATTTGACCAAGCGGTCAAGTCGTTTGGTTTCATACAGAATCTGGATGAACCTTGTGTATACAAAAAATGTGAAGGGAAAGTGATGGCCTTTCTTGTGCTTTACGTTGACGATATTCTACTCATTGGGAATGATGTAGCGGCATTGTCAACGGTCAAGGTTTGGCTGGCTAGTAATTTCGATATGAAGGATCTAGGAGAGGCGAGCTATATTCTTGGGATAAAGCTCTTTCGGGATCGCAACCGAAAGATAATGGGATTGTCTCAAGCTGGTTATATCGATAAGGTGCTAACTAAGTTTTCAATGGATAATTCGAAGAAAGGTTTGTTACCTTTCAGGCATGGTTTAGCGTTCTCCAAGGACCAGTGTCCCAAGACACAGGAGGAGAGGAATCGCATGGCAGGAATTCCATATGCTTCGGCAGTTGGAAGTCTCATGTATGCGATGTTATGCACTAGACCAGATATCTGTTTTTCCGTTGGCATGGTTAGCAGATATCAATCGAATCCAGGTCCAAAGCACTGGACAGCCGTTAAGAACATTCTTAAGTACTTGAGAAGGACTAAAGATTACATGCTTATGTACAGCGGTAATGAGTTAATTCCAGTTGGATATACTAACTCGGACTTTATGTCAGATAAAGATTCGAGGAAGTCAACATCCGGACATCTCTTTACCTTGGGAGGTGGTGCTGTTAGTTGGAGGAGCATTAAACAGAAATGCATTGCAGACTCAACTACATAAGCTGAGTATGTGGCTGCTTGTGAAGCCGCAAAGGAAGTTGTTTGGCTCAAGAAGTTCCTTATGGAGCTCGAGGTGGTACCAGCGTCATTGTCACCTATTACGCTTTATTGTGATAATAGTGGGGCAGTGGTTCAGTCCAAGGAGCCAAGGAACCACTGAAAAGGGAAGCACGTAGAGCGAAAATATCATCTTATCTGAGATATTGTTCAACGTGGAGATGTGACTGTCACTAAGATTGCCACCGTTGACAATCTTGCTGATCCGTTTACAAAGGCTTTGCCACAGAAGGTCTTTGATCGTCATCTAGATAGTCTAGGTCTCAGATGTAATCCTGTATGGTTGTGAGTGCAAGTGGGAGTTTGTTGGGTTTGTACCCTCAAACCATTACTTTATATAGGAGACATTGACATTTTAATACATGGATATCAGCTTTACATTTTGTTATGTATGTTTCTTTCATGAGATGATTGTTATCCTTAAGTATCATAGTAAGTAATGCGTGTATGTATGAGATACATACAAGTGAGATACGAATTGCTATTCTTTGTTACTTAGAACATGTCACAGTGGATGTTGAGACTAGGATATCTCATCAGGTTTACACTGTAGCATGATTAACTACCATTGGATGGAGTGATCAATCTCAATCACTAGAGTGTAACTCTTAGTTAATATGCTAGTGCTTATAGTGCATTGACGGACCTGAGCTTTCCTATTGACACTCAAGGCTGTCAATCAGTCGATAGAAACTCATAGCTTGTGTAAGGTACGTGTTCTCAATCTTGAGACGATTATGAACACAGACTGTGGATATGACTGCTTTGACTTACCAATCAGTGAGGTCTATAGAAGATCAACACCTAGGTATCTTGGGTATGTCATATTCATAGGGTTGTGAACATATATTGTCAAGACAGAATCTACCCTCTGTTTCAGAGTAAGCATTCCCTTGAGAATGTCACCAAGTCGATTACTGAGTACTGCAGTCTTGTTCATAAGAGTTATCAACATGTTTGGTAATCATGAGAGGTGAATGGGACTCAAGGAATTCAAGAAGTAATCATGATTCAGGTTGACAGTAACAGTTATCCGACTACCTGAATATGATTACGAATGCTGAAGGTAGAGGGACATTAGTACAACATACAAGTCTAGTTATCGCTTCGGATATGTTCTTTTGCGTTGGAGTTCAGTTATCGTTTTATAGTGGAGTAAACGTTAACTGACCAGTTAGTAAGTTTGCTGATCAAAGAGTTTGGTCACGGTAATTAACAAACTAGTCTGAGGCAACAATTAAGAGCCTAGGAGGTCCCACTCTTAGCTCCGCCAGGATACTTGGAAAGACACATGAGGAAGTGGTCAAGACAAGTTCGATCGATCGAAGGATGTTCGATCGATTGAAGTCTTGGAAGTCTCGATCGATCGAGAATGGTTCGATCGATCGAAGGTTCGATCGATCAAAGGTCTTTGATCGCTCGAAGTCTAGGTCGGTTCTGGGAATCTATAAATAGGGCAGCTACGTTCTAGAAAAGAAGTTCGTCGTTTTGAACGTCAGAAGCTGCAGAAACTGTTTTAGAGCACCAAACCTTCTCCTTCCTCTCCATTAGGGTTCCCACCAACCCTAGTCCTTCCTGCGAGCATCCATAGGAGTCATAAGAGTGAAGGCCATCTAGTGGAAGCTGCTGGAAGTTCAAGAAAATCAGAATTGGGTTCAAGACACTAAGGTATAACTCTTGTCCCCTCTTGTGCGCATCTATGGAATTAACGAGTAGTAGATCCTGGGCTACCAATCAGTTATTATAACTGAATCTTTTCCGCTGCGCGTTTAAAATAATAATAAACCTAGGTTTTCCTTTATAGGAAACCTCCACAATTAATGTCAATCAAGCTCAATTGGATTATATTTCCTTATCCATGTATGAGTAGGTCTCTTGCATCTATAAAAGAGACGACTCACCCCCATAGAAAGGGACCGGCTTTTCAGTCTCTACAACACCTTTATAGCGATCACCATCACGCCCGGTCGATCTACAGTAGCTCCAAACTATTGTTGGTTCACCACAGGACCCCGACTTTTTACAGTATAGTGAACGTGCTCAGACACACACGTGGAAGTAGGTACCTTCATTAATAGGGCCGAACCACATACAAAAAACAAGTCTCTCACTCTCTCTCTCTCTCCTTAAATTGCTTTAATTTACTTTAACCAAATTTTGGCATCATCAACTTGTAATACGTGTCGCATTACAAGCTCTACCAAAGAGGGGCAAACTGTAGACACCCCAATTTTGACCAATCAACGAATCCAGGGGATGGTTACTGATCGGCGACGAATAGTTGCCGTTTATAGTCCTAAAAATACGCTTTGTTAGCCCATTTCATGTAATTATTAAGTGATTTTTAATAGGTATTCTATATTTTGTAGATTTTGGAGCTTTAACATGAAAATGCACAAAAATCCAATGATTAGTGGCTTTGGAAGTCATTCTGGGCTTAAAAGATGGTTCCGGTGAAGGAAGAATGTTGTAACAGTCTCGGAAAATTGCATTTTTGACAAATAATACTTTGGATTTGAAAAATTTCTCCAGAGATATAAAATGTAGATCTTCGAGTTACGGACGCGTGGCTTCAAACGGCAAGTCAATCCGAGTTCCGAGCAAAAAGTTATCGTAATTCTACGAAAGTCGCGCAGTGCAGCGAAAAAGACCTCGCGCGAGCGACCCGTGCAAAAATCAAAAACACGTATTTTGTTAAATTAAAGTGCCCAGTGAAGGTGGTTTGTGCATATGACGTTCAGATTACAAAATATAGCTGTTTTAGTGCGATTTGGCTTAGGAAAGCTTCCTAAATCACTCCAAACTCTATATAAATCCTATTCTAAATCAAATTGAGTGTTACACATCATTACACAACATTCTACACAGCCATATTATACATTATTTTTTAGCCATATTGAAGGGAAAAAAAGCAAGGAGAAGAAGAAGAAGACCAAGGATTCACATGGCCTCCTCCATCAACCTCTTGCTATTCATCAATTCTATGGCCAACTAAACTCTAGATCTAGGGTTTCAATGAAACCCTAGCCAAGTAATAGGGTTTTATTTATGTTTTTATTTTAGATTTATTATGTATGGATGATGATTACATGTTTAGAGGATTTTTTATAATAAAATCGTACTTCTATTGATTAAATCATTATTTTCAAAGTTTATTCTTGTCTTAGATCTATTTTGACTGTGATGTGCTCAATGATCTATACTTGCTGTGCTTGTTTAGATTATTTACATGTAATGGTGCTTTATTGAATTGTGCTATCAAGTATCCGAATAGTCCATGCCTAGATTAGATGGATTATACCACAACCCTAGTTTAGTGTGGGATAATTCGTGCTAACCGAAGATGGATTATGTTGGTGCTTGAACCATAGTTATTTTCTTGACGGAGGAATTGGGCTTGTAGCTACAATTCTCCATTATCATCCAACTTAATAATCTAATTGAATGCATAAATATTCCTATTATGAAGCTAGTGGTGGATTTGCAATCCTAGGTTCCTTTAAACATATTTAGAAAAATACTTTTAAATCGCTTTCATAATTTAGATTTATTTTATTGTTCTTAGTTTAATTAAATTCAAAATCAAAATCTCGTTTTCATAATTAATTAGACTTAGGTTTTAAAATTTAAAGTCGTAGTAATTCAATCTCTGTGGGTTCGACCTTTACTTCCACCTTACAAATCTTTAGAAAAGTAAAGTATACTTTTATATCTTGATATGGACAACATCAATTTTTGGCGCCGTTGCCGGGGATTGCATTACTACCTTTAGTTTTAAAATCTTAGTTTAGTTAATTTGTAAATATTAGATTAGTTTTTATTCTTCTTATTTTCCGTTTTGTTTTTAGTTACTAACTTTTTCTTTTATTTTGTAGTCAACGTTTCCGAGTGGAGCAGCTAATTACATCAAAGGAGCTTACGCAAATAAAAATAAAATAAAATATAGTGCTTCTTGTGAAACTCGCTTTAAACCACTGTAAGTCAGGGCGCTGTGACGCACTATTTGCATTAGTTTAGGGTTAATTGCACTGCATTAGCTAGGAAACCCGGGGCGCTGGGCTTGACGCGGTCATTGCATTCCAGGATAATTTGCATGCATCATAGTAGTTGAGTGCTTGTTATCTTATTTGCGTGATTGTTATTTGTTTATTTTGTTTAGTTAGTCTTTGTTTTTAATTTCTTTTCTTTTGTTTTAGTTTATGTTAGGTACACGTTCAAACAAACCGGAATTAAAACCTTTTGACTCTGAACTTGAACGTACATTAAGACTTAATAAGTCTTCAAACTTAACTTCTGGAACTAGGTTTTTAATAGACGACGATTTGACACCGAAACCAACGTCTTTATTTGAGTCCGAAATACGTAGTACCCTTCAAAGACTAAAGAAACTACGCTTTCATAACATAGAACCAATTAAAATGCCAGACATTGGAAATAATAACGACAACAACCAAAATAACAACGGAGCTAATATGAATAATTTTAATATACCGCCACCTCCTCCACTCAAAGATTATTTTATTCCGACGACTTACACGCCACAAACATGTATTGAATTACCGGAGTCGATAGCATCTCACTTTGAGATAAAGTCGTCTACCATCTCGCTACTTCCATCTTTCCATGGCCGTTTAAATGAAGATCCATATAAACACTTAGGAGATTTTCAGGATATATGCTCTACTTTGAAAATCCAGAATCTTACTGATGATGAATTAAAAATGCGGCTCTTTCCATTCTCATTAAAAGACAAAGCTAAATATTGGCTACAATCACTTGAGCCAAACACAATTAAAACATGGGAAGCCCTACACACCGCATTTTTACAAAAGTTTTTCCCTATTATGCGTACAAATCAGATAAGGAAATCCATAACCAATTTTGTAATGCAAGATGGGGAAACACTTTACGATACTTGGGAGAAATTCAAAGAATTATTACGCTCTTGCCCACATCATCAGGTTCCTAAGTGGCAACTTGTTCAGGTCTTCTACGAGGGGCTTATTCCCTCTGTTAGGAATACCGTCGATGCCGTTTGAGCGGGTACTTTCCTACACAAAAGCGCCGACGAGGCTTGGAAGATTTTTGAAACTTTGAGCGAGAATTCGATGCATCAGGCTGTGTCGGTACGTTTAGAGGGATATCATCTTCAACCTAAGCGAGAAGTGATAGTTGAGTCAAGTCAATCAATGCAAATACAAGAATTAAATAGAAAACTTGACCGACTTATGCAAATGAACAAAACGTCCAATCCACCTTCTTCAGAAGTATGTGCATTATGTTCTGCACCGTCCCATAATATCTTTGCATGTCCTTCTGCATCTCAATATCCAGAATTTGTGGAACAACACGTAAATTCTATGCAACAATTCCCACAAAATAATTATAATCCTAAGTCGACTAATTTTCCTAATATGTACCGACCCCAATATCAACAAGGTCAATACCAACTACCTCCTCCACCTCCACGCGATAATGCATTTGAGGAGAAGGTGTTGGCCTCACTTGAAAACTTTGGTTCGGTGGTCCAGTTAGTACACTCTCACACACAATCCATCGCGAAACTGGAGTCCCAAGTAGGGCAAATTGCTAATACGCTAAACCGCTTAACTGAGAGTAAGTTGCCCAGTCAACCTACTCAGCAACCTAAAGGGCAATATGTAGTGGGTAGTGCGAGTGAGAGCGTGAACGCTGTTTCGACTAGAACGACTATTAGAGCAGAGAAAGTTGTTGAAATTCCGGATATGAGTGGGAAAAATATAAATAATAACTCAAATAAGGAGGGTGAGGAAACGAATAAAAATAAGAAAGAGAAAGAATCGGTCCCAACGAATTATGTTCCGAGAATGCCATATCCACCTAATGTTGAGGAACCGTCTAATTTTTCAAAGAAAAAATCAAAAGCTGAAGATATACTCGAGGTGTTTAAACAAGTTAAAATCAATATTCCTTTCTTCAATGCTATAAAACAAATTCCCGCTTATGCTAAATGTCTAAAAGACCTTTGTACGCAAAAATGCAAAATACGCAGTCATACGCCTAAAAAGGTCTTCCTCACAGAAAAAGTAAGTTCTATATTTCAACACTCACCTCCAAAATATAAGGATCCCGGTACGCCTACGATTTCATGTGTCATAGGTGACACTATCATTCATAGGGCTCTCCTTGACTTAGGTGCAAGTGTTAATCTCATACCTTATCATGTCTACAAACAACTAGGATTAGGTGAACTTAAACCTACGGCCGCTACCATACAGTTAGCGGATCGTTCTGTGAAAGTACCTAGAGGAGTCGTCGAGGACGTCTTGGTTAAGGTTGATAAATGCTATTATCCTGTCGACTTCATGGTCCTTGACACTGAACCCGTGCTAGATGCTAGGAAACACACTCCTGTCATTCTAGGTCTTCCATTCTTAGCAACCGCTAACGCACGTGTTAACTGCCGGACGGGGGTGATGAAAGTGTCGTTTGGGAACATGAACTTAAAATTAAACGTTTTTAATGCGGCTGATCAACCTCCTAAAGACGACGATAACCTATGTGAGGCAGAAGGTGAGGTAAGACGGAGTATTGAGCCTAGCAAAGAAATAAATGTGAGTAACGACAAAGATATAGCGGATGATGAGTGGATGAACCCTAATACTTCGGACCCTAATGCTGAATCTACTCGGAAGGTAAGAAAGCGATTTGAACATACTGACAAACCGTCGATTGAATTAATTCGAAGCGACGTGATTTCTGCTTACCATCGAGCTCTACCTGACATCCTTAGGGGTACACAGTCCGATTTACGGCCTCCATAAAATCTTGAGCTAGAACGGTCTAGCTAAAGACGTAAAAGTTTGCGCTTCTTGGGAGGCAACCCAAGCTTGATTTCGTCTGTTTCTTTGATTTTAGGATGTTTTTGAGTTGTTTTGGTTAGTCTTAGAGTTTTCTGGACAGGTTTGGGGGTCGGAGTTAATTTATTATAATATTATATACATCATTTTAACTAAAAAATGGAAAAAAACTAAATTCGCGCGCGCGGCCCGCTCGCGCGAGACGTCGCTCGCGCGGCCCGCTGGCGCGAGAATGTGCCTTAGTGTTTTTCTTTCGTTTTCTTTATATGAGATCTCAGGTTCTCTTCGCGCCTGGTTTCGCGGGCGCGAGGTACCTCGCTGGCGCGAAAATTAAAAAAAAAAAATTAAAAAAAAAAAAAAAAAAAAATTTGGAAATTCGCGCGCGCGACGGCCGCTCGCGCGGACCGCTCGCGCGATTTTCCCTTTTCTTGATATTTGTTTTTCTTTACTGTATCCTTTCCCCATACCTGTTCAGGTAGTTTTTCCATTTCTGTTATTGTTTCTTAGGTACTTTTAAATCGAGTCTTTGATTGTTTTCATAATTCTGGTAATGTTTTATTTCCTTTTATAGCTTATTTTCGTGTTGTCTTCATAGTTTTGTTTCTTCTTATAGTTTATTTAGTTTAGCTTAGTTATAATTCTTTTAGCTGTTTTTATTATTTTGTCTGTTTAATTTTATTGTGTTAAGAAGTAACAGGTAACATTGAATTTTATTGCCATATTCCTTTGTGTTCACCTGTTTGTCATTGCCGAGATTGAGGTACTATCGTTCCTTCCTTATGTACTCTCCTTTCTTTCGTTTTATTGTTTCATTGGGGACAATGAAAGGTTTAGGTTTGGGGGTATGCACACATGCACATTATTTTATGCGAAATTTTAAAATTTTTCAATAAGTGTGTTTAAATAAACGATGTTACTGACGTTTTTGCAATATCAATTTGATACTTTTTGATAGACAACTTTGAATTGTGATAGAATGGTAAACAAGGGAAGATGTGATTAAACATTTGCTGAAGTTATGATGTAATGTTTTAAGTTATGTATTGTTTGAATCGTAGTTTATATCATAGATTTGCACATAAACTTATGCACTGCACGTAGTTGTTTGAATACATGTCTGATGTGAACTATAATATGATTCGGATTTCTATATAACACAAGGTGGAGACTAGACCCGGTGAGTTTTTGAGCCTATCTTTTCTGTTTTGAGGGTTATAAATACATTGTGTTTGTCGAATTTCATTGAAATAGCGCATTAACTCGTTGTTTAGTCTCATTATTCTTGTTTTGGTTGATAGTCAAGTTAAAATATTTGCTACCATGCTAAATAATCTTCCATCGTACATGTTGAAGAACCATATGACCATAGGACATGATGATAGGCCTTCTTTGTTTACTACCATCCGATAAATTAAAAAATTTCCTTAGTTCGCCCTTTGAGCCATTGAAATGCCATTTCTTTCTTAAATTACCATTATCCTGTTTTTTTGCTCCAATTTGGCCAACTTGGAGTTCACCCCTGAAAGATTGATCAACTTTTAGTGGTGTTAAGGCGATGTGTGATTGAAAAGAAAAAGACAAGATGCTATTGGGGTGGTTGCCGTGTTATTTATTGAATATTCGTTTCAATAGCAACGAGAAGGAAAAAGGAAAAGGAAAAAAATAAAGAAGAGGAAGGTTGGAAAAAAAAATGAAAGAAAAGAAGAAAAATGAATGAAAAGGAATGAAGAGAAAGAAAAGATGAATGTTTGTAGAGATGAACGAAAGAAATTGAACATGCCTTATAATGCCATTCTAAATCTACCCAATTAATCCGTTCTATCATTTTTCATTGCCTGAGCCACAATACAACCTTTGAAAAGTCCTATTTGATCCTAGGAAACATGGTTCGGATATGAAAACGATGGGAGGGGGATTAAAACATGGTAATGATTAATTTTTCTTGATTGATTGGCATCCTATCCATGAGACTATTGTTCTTTCATGTCATGCGTCTTTTTTGAGTCATATGTGAGCATTTATCGTTTTGAAAATATATTTCCTTTGCTCCCATATATTAGAAAAATTACACCTGTTTTTGAGTGTTTCATTTGAGAGTGTAATTGACATTGTGAGATTCGTAGTCAAGACATAGTTAGATGGTCATCCGAGTTATATTCCAAGTTCATGACATGCGCGTATTCATTTGACTACCATATCACACACGTGCAATTTTATGAGAAACTGTATTGATTTATACGATGCATGTGCGTGGGATTGTTTTTCATGATTTAAGTGGACGTTTGATTCCATTTCTTCTTGTTCGTTATTCTATTTCGAATCATTGTTTTATAATAAGGAGTATTGAATATTATGTTTTTCATTTTTAATTAAAGTTTTTGAATTTATAAGTTAATAAAGATGGTTGTGGGTGACTTGTTGATGAGAACCCTCACGAGACTTCACTCGTCCGACTAGGGACATCTAGGGGTTTAAAAGGCTTGTTGCATATACTAAATGCAATCGTGATCCATGCGAAAATGGAGTAGTATTTGGAGTAGTAGTTTTATTTTTCTTTTCTTTTTGCTCGAGGACTAGCAAAGAGTAGGTTTGGGAGTGTGATCGGCGACGAATAGTTGTCGTTTATAGTCCTAAAAATACGCTTTGTTAGCCCATTTCATGTAATTATTAAGTGATTTTTAATAGGTATTCTATATTTTGTAGATTTTGGAGCTTTAACATGAAAATGCACAAAAATCCAATGATTAGTGGCTTTGGAAGTCATTCTGGGCTTAAAAGATGGTTCCGGTGAAGGAAGAATGTTGTAACAGTCTCGGAAAATTGCATTTTTGACAAATAATACTTTGGATTTGAAAATTTTCTCCAGAGATATAAAATGTAGATCTTCGAGTTACGGACGCGTGGCTTCAAACGGCGAGTCAATCCGAGTTCCGAGCAAAAAGTTATCGCAATTCTACGAAAGTCGCGCAGTGCAGCGAAAAGGACCTCGCGCGAGCGACCCGTGCAAAAATCAAAAACACGTATTTTGTTAAATTAAAGTGCCCAGTGAAGGTGGTTTGTGCATATGACGTCCAGATTACAAAATATAGCTGTTTTAGTGCGATTTGGCTTAGGAAAGCTTCCTAAATCACTCCAAACTCTATATAAATCCTATTCTAAATCAAATTGAGTGTTACACATCATTACACAACATTATACACAGCCATATTATACATTATTTTTTAGCCATATTGAAGGGAGAAAAAGCAAGGAGAAGAAGAAGAAGACCAAGGATTCACATGGCCTCCTCCATCAACCTCTTGCTATTCATCAATTCTATGGCCAACTAAACTCTAGATCTAGGGTTTCAATGAAACCCTAGCCAAGTAATAGGGTTTTATTTATGTTTTTATTTTAGATTTATTATGTATGGATGATGATTACATGTTTAGAGGATTTTTTATAATAAAATCGTACTTCTATTGATTAAATCATTACTTTCAAAGTTTATTCTTGTCTTAGATCTATTTTGACTGTGATGTGCTCAATGATCTATACTTGCTGTGCTTGTTTAGATTATTTACATGTAATGGTGCTTTATTGAATTGTGCTATCAAGTATCCGAATAGTCCATGCCTAGATTAGATGGATTATACCACAACCCTAGTTTAGTGTGGGATAATTCGTGCTAACCGAAGATGGATTATGTTGGTGCTTGAACCATAGTTATTTTCTTGACGGAGGAATTGGGCTTGTAGCTACAATTCTCCATTATCATCCAACTTAATAATCTAATTGAATGGATAAATATTCCTATTATGAAGCTAGTGGTGGATTTGCAATCCTAGGTTCCTTTAAACATATTTAGAAAAATACTTTTAAATCGCTTTGATAATTTAGATTTATTTTATTGTTCTTAGTTTAATTAAATTCAAAATCAAAATCTCGTTTTCATAATTAATTAGACTTAGGTTTTAAAATTAAAAGTCGTAGTAATTCAATCTCTGTGGGTTCGACCTTTACTTCCACACTACAAATCTTTAGAAAAGTAAAGTATACTTTTATATCTTGATATTGACAACATCAGTTACCTCTGAAGACCGATGACACCAATGACCAACGGAATTCGAAGATTTTCCAAATGATTTAAGTCCTCCAAAAGAATTCTTCAGATTAAATTTTCAAATTGAGGAAAAGGGAGAGAGAATTGGGTGTTCAGAAGGCTTGAGTATCAAAATACAGTCTAGAAATTAATTCCAAAATTGAAATATATGTGAGAATTTTGAAGGAAGTAGAGGGAAGGTGATAGTAAAAGAATTTCAAACAAGAAAAAAACAGAGAAAAATAAGGGTTTTTTTTTTCTAAGTATAAGTAATATATATAATCTATTTAAGGGTATACTAGTATAAGTATAGTTTAAGTATATTATTATAAAGTAAAATACTAGTATAAGTATAAATCAAGAGTATGTTTTGAAAAATAAATAAATAAAAAGTGGAATTCAGTTAGCTGCGACAGTAACGAAGCCGGCGGCACTCGCTGAGTGCCGCGCCGACATTCAGTGAGTGCCATAGACAACTCGTTGAGTGCCCCGCTCTGTAACAGTCTATTCTTCTCATATATTCTAGAAGAAATCTTTAAATATGGATGTTTCATCCGAATTTACCCAATTGGCCCCATGGGAGAGGTTTATATAAGCAGGCCACTATCTTCATTATAAAGGGAGGAGCTTGAATATTATTAGAGATATACTACAGATATACATAGAGAGAGAGAGAGAATTAAGAAGAAACAAGAGATTTTTGAAGAGGCTCTTTGAAGAATTTGAAAGGAGAATTGAAGAATTTAGAAGATCTTCACAAGAACAAAGAAGAAATCCCTGAGGTTGTAAGAGGTAACCTCTAATCTTGCCTAGAATTAGGAATAGATTCAATCACAATTCATAGAATTATGACTTTTACACATTTTCAAAAAGTCTCTTCCCACCTCATTTCATTACACACCACATAGAATTGTGATTGAACCATGTTTGTCTTCATTAATTTGGATCTAAAAGAGCTTTGGATTTAAGGATAAAAGAGCTTTAACTTGAATTTTCTTAAATAAACCTTGATATCATCACTTTCGATTAGTTTTTTTTATGGATCTATGAGATTTTGAATATCTCCTTAGGTCCCTTTTTGAATTGAATCCTCTAATCCCTTATGATCTATTGATTTATATATGGGGTCCAAGATGGGTCATGGTTACATCCACATGATTTTTGTTGGATTTAAGTTTTGAACCATAGTTTGAGTCCTTCGAATTGAATCTCTTAGATTTATTCCTATATTCTATGAGGTTAACATGGTTTAGAGTCATATCCTAGCCTCCAAGGATCATTAATTTGAGAGGAGTGTGAGATATAGTGAGTAATCTCCCTCAAGGATCATCAATAATGAGAGAGGGATTTGATTTGATAGATTCCTATAAATATCAAGTCAATATTGGTGTAGTGAATTCATAAACTCACTGAGATCAAGGATTTTTATATTAAATCATGGTCCATGAGAATTGAGTGAGACCAATTAGAGGACATTCATAACTCATATCAGTACCTCTGTGATTTTTGTCTTGATGAAATTATATGCCTAAAATGAAAGTCTTATGATTTATGGGTAGGTTGTTCTATGTCCAGAAAATCAGAACAGTAAGTTCGTTTTAAAATAAGTAAATCCGGGCCTTAATCAAGTTTTCTTGACCTAGAATAATTTTTTTTTATGAAGATTAATGTGTTGGGAAGATACCCTAAAAAGATCAAAATGTTTCTGATTTTTTTTTACTATTTTTAGAAAATCATACAACAACTCTGGACAGAGAGTTGAAAATTTCTGAGTGATGTCAGGTCATGACCCTATTCCTAGAGAATCAATCGTTGGATCTTTGATTTTCTTTCTAGGTTAGAAACTAAACTCATATAGGCACAACATACTAAAAAATCATTAAGATCTAACTGTTGAAAGTATTTTATTTCTATTTTTGAAAGTCTGGTCTGCTCTTTGTAATTCTTTCAAATCAGTCACTGAATTAATAAAATTTGAATAAGTCAAATCTAATGGATTCCTAATGTCCTATGATTTAACCATGTCTTAAATAATGTCAATTAAGTTGCGATCTAGAGGCTAAATGATCCAAATCAATGAATAAGTTCATATCTCATTCTTGTGTATGTCCATGCATTCATCCATGTATGTTGATACTTGTGATTAGGACTTATTTTGCAATAAGTTAAGTTGCATTTAATTGAACTTAGTTGCGAGTTCCTTTTGATCATGTTGGGATTATACCAACTCTATATGGACATTACATTGGCTCATAGTTGAGACTTGTATATCTATAGAGATGTTGTGCTTCCAACTAGTTAGAAAGAATTCATGGTTATATCAATTCTTTCTATGCTTGATAGATTTAAGCTAGAAGTTTAGGAATGTTATTCAATATTAACTCTTGATCAAGGCATGTGGACTAACCCTTTGTTTTGTAGCGCTATTGAGGTACAATTTCTCAACCTCTTTAGTTTATTTTATTCTTTGATTTTAATTGATTTTCGACTCCATGTGCGACACTTCAGAATTTCTAAAGAAAATAGGCAGTAGGCTTTTTGTTATGTATATCAAATGAGCAGAGTACAATATAAATACATGTACAAGAATTAATATGTGCTGTTTCTAAGGCTATGAATCCGTGATCCACCTATAGTGGGATCTGATCTACACTATCTTAGGAAAGTCAAACCAAGGCAATCAATTACATGTATTACATCAATATTTCTTAATACTCCCCCTCAAGTTGGAGAGTGAATATCATGAAGTCCCAACTTGTTACGTAGAGTCACAAATTGATCTTTCCCCAAGGCTTTTGTAAACACATCTGCCAATTGGAACCGCGTAGGTACATATGAAGGGCTAATCATTCCATCTTGCAGTTTTTCTCTAACAATGTGACAATCAATTTCAATGTGCTTTGTATGCTCATGAAAAATGGGATTTGCCGCAATATGCAAAGCTGCCTGATTGTCACAGAATAGTGGTGCAGGAGTTATCTGTGGGACTTTTAAGTCTTCTAATATATAACGCAGCCAAGTCAGCTCCAAACATGTGTTGGCCATAGCTCGATATTCGGCCTCTGCCGATGATCTAGAAACATTAGTTTGTTTATTGGATTTCCATGAAAAGAGAGAATTCCCTAGAAAAATACAGTATCCTGTAACTGATCTTCTCGTGACACGACAACCTCCCCAATCTGAATCACAAAAAGCTTTTAAGGTGAAATTGTTGGTGGAAGGTAACAGTAAACCTTGACCAGGAGTACCTTTGAGGTACTTGAGGATTCGTATGGCAGCATCCCAATGAGGTTTTCGAGGCTCATGCATGAATTGACTCAATGTTCGAACGGAATAGACTATGTCTGGTCTCGTGACGGTGAGATAAATCAATCTCCCAATCAATCTTCTATATTAAGTTGGATCATTTAGTAATTCTCCATCCGTGAGAGTGAGTTTCAAGTTTTGTTCCATTGGGAATTTATCCGGGCGGGCTCCCGTAAGTCCTGAATCTTGCAAAATGTCTAGTGCGTATTTTCTTTGAGACATATAGATACCTTTCTTGGAACGGGAAAATTCAATACCCAAAAAAAACTTCAAGTCTCCAAGATCTTTGATACGAAAATGTTTGAGGAGAAATTTTTTGAGACGTTCAATTTCCTCAATGTCATTTCCTGTTAGAAGAATGTCGTCAACATAGATCAGAACTGCAGTAAGTGAAGCACCTTGAGCCTTCGTGAAGAGAGAATAATCAGCTTTTGATTGTTGATAACCAGCCTTTTGAATGCTATCTGAGAAAGTAGAGAACCAATTTCTTGATGCCTGTTTGAGCCCATAGAGGGACTTGTTGAGTCGACACACAATGTTCTCCCCCTGTCGACGAAGACCAAGTGGAGGTTCCATGTATACTACTTCATGCAAATCGCCATGAAGAAAAGCATTTTGGACGTCTAACTGGTGAGCAAACCAATTTCGAGCAGCAGCAACAGTGAGAAGGCAACGGAGTGTAGTGAGTTTGGCCGTAGGAGAAAATGTTTCCCGATAATCTATGCCCTCAATTTGATTATATCCTTTAGCAACAAGACGAGCCTTATAGCGCTCAATGGTCCCATCAGACTTGTACTTTATTTTGTAGACCCATTTGTAACCGATTGCTTTATGTCCAATGGGTAGAGGAACCAAATGAGCATATGATTTTGGCTCGGTGTGACCTGTAATGTTAGCTAGGAAAGTACGATGGGCAGAAGAGATACGAGAATATAAAAGGAAATGAGAAATAGGATACCGAGTACCTGATGTAAAACTTGGGTCCGAGTTAGAGTGATTGACTTGAGCGGACATTACGTAGTCTTTATGCCATTCTGGAGGTTGCTTAGGACGAGTAGAATGCCGCATAGGAGGAATGGAAGGTAGGAGAAGATCTGAAGTGTTTGAAGTTGGTGTATTGTGCTCAACTTGAGATGAAGATGAAGTGTTTGAAGTGTTTGAAAGATCTGGATTTGGTGTGGAAAGTGGCTCAGGTGTTGTAGCCACGTGTGTTGGGGATATAATGTCATTTGTGTTAGGTGACTCAGTTTGTTCAGTTTGAGGAGATGGAATGTTTGTGGTGAAGGGTAGTGTAGGGGACCAGTTGTCCGTAGTGTCGAAGGGAAGATTAGGCAACTCAGAATCTGGTTGAGGTGGAGTTGAAGTGGAAGAGAAAGGAAAAATGATTTCACAGAATTTGACATCACGGCTTACAATGAATTTCTCAGTCTCCATATCATAAAGTTTGTAACCTTTTTGTCCAGTGGGGTATCCAACAAAAATACAACGTTTTGGCACGCTGATCAAATTTGTGAGTAGGATGAACGATAGTTGCATAACATAGACAACCAAAAACTTTTAAGTGATCAAGTAGTGGTGGACGGTTGTATAACAACTCAAAAGGGGATTTATTGAATAACAATGGTGATGGTAGTCGGTTAATAAGGTAGACAGCGGTCAGAACACACTCACCCCAGAAAATAAGTGGTAAGTGAGATTGGAAAAGCAACGCACGTGCTACAGTGAGAATATGGCGATGCTTTCGTTCGACAACTCCGTTTTGCTGTGGAGTGTAAACACAAGTACGCTGATATTCAATGCCATGAAATCGAAAGAAATTTCTCATGGATAAAAATTCAGAACCATTGTCAACTCTGACAGCCTTAACATGGGCATGGAATTGAGTATAAGCAAAATCAATAAAAGACTTCAAAAGGTTCTGTGTTTCTGATTTATGTTGCATAAGAAATATCCATGTGCATCTTGTAAAATCATCCACAATAGTAAGAAAAAAACGTGCTCCTGAATGTGTGGGAACTTTGTGTGGTCCCCAGATATCACAATGCAACAAATCAAATGGAGCATGAGTTGATATGGAACTTAAAGGAAATGGAAGTCTTGTTTGTTTAGCCATGGGACAAACAGTACAATTATTATCATAAGAGATCTTATTGGAAGGCAACAATGAAGAAATCAATTTAAGACGAGATGGTGATGGATGTCCAAGACGCATATGCCATAGATTTGAAGGATGAGAAACTTGATGGGAGACAGGTGTCCTTTGCAATGGAGACATGTAATAGAGACCACCGCACTGTTTACCCGAGCCAATCATCTTCCCCGTAGCCAAGTCCTGCAAGACATAGAAAGTGGGAAACAAAATGACACAACAGTTTAGAGCAGTGGTGACTTTGCTTACAGATATCAAATTTAAGTGAAAAGATGGAACACATAAAACTTTGTCTAAGGTTATGTCTGAATTGAATGGTACAATGCCCGCTGAAGTGATTGGAGCAGAAGACCCAGTGGGTAAATTAACAACAGGTATTGATGCAGAGGATTCTGTTTGAGTGAAAAGGGTGGAATCTGAAATGATGTGATCAGTAGCTCCGCTATCTAAAATCCAAGGTCTAGTGAATGAAGAATTGACTGAAGCATTGAAAGGAAGATTCAGACCTGCAGCATTTGCATAAGCATTACTGTTACCGGAAGCATGGTTTGGAGTCATCATAGACACGGCATGAGCAAGTTGTTGAAGTTGTTCTGTAGAAAGACCATGTAATGATTTAGATGAAGTACTGATCTCTTGCGAATATGCTTCATGTGCAGATTGAGAAGAATCTGTTGCATTAGCAGCAGGAAAAGAGTTGCGCGCATTACCCCGAAATCCGCGTTGATGTTGTTGTGGCTGATTTTGTCGATTGCGTGTTCCTTCTCTATTGCAGTGCTCACAATGCTTGTCTTTGGGCTTATTTGAAAAGCTGTTTGAACGGCTCTGAATTGCAGCGGCGATGGAAAAATTCTCTGTTGATTCTGAGGTCATTTGTCGCTGTGTTTCTTCTTGAATGACGAGGGAATAGGCTTGACGTACATTAGGCAGTGGTGTCATCATGAGAATATTGGTACGGACAACGTTATAGGTGTCGTTGAGACCCATGAGAAACTGCATCAATCGATCCTCTTCTCTCTGTTCGTCATGTGCTTTCATCTGGTTGCAGGTGGGAAGAGTTAGATATGTCTCTAATTCGTCCCAAAAGCCTTTGAATTTTGTGAAATAGGTTGAGACTGTCATAGTGCCTTGTGAAAGAGATGCCAATGATTTTTGGATTTGGTATATTGCTGGTGCATTCTATTGTGAAAATTGATCTTTGAAATCTTCCCAAACTTGACGGGCAGTCTTGGCGTGAACAACCCCTTTGGCTAGATCGGGTTCTACTGAGTGAGTGAGCCATGATAAAATCATGCTGTTGCATTGATTCCAAAGAGCATATTCTGTTGGCTTCTCTATTTCTGAAGGTGGCTGGATCGATCCATTGACAAAGCCAATTTTGTTCTTGGCTGTGAGAGCATGAATCATGGATTTACTCCATGATGGATAATTGGCGCCGTTCAACTTTGTCGGAACGAGCATGTGTCCGGGGTGATCTGAGTGATGAACAAAGTATGGGTTTGATGGGTCCATACCAGAATTATTGTTGCTGGTGTTGGATTGGGATTTTTTTGGTGATGTTTGATCATGACCTGTCATGGTGTTTGTGGGTTTGCTGTTGTTGAAAAAGGCAAGTAATCAAGCAATATGACACTGCTCTGATACCATCTAAAGAAAATAGGCAGTAGGCTTTTTGTTATGTATATCAAATGAGCAGAGTACAATATATATACATGTACAAGAATTAATATGTGCTGTTTCTAAGGCTATGAATCCGTGATCCACCTATAGTGGGATCTGATCTACACTATCTTAGGAAAGTCAAACCAAGGCAATCAATTACATATATTACATCAATATTTCTTAATAGAATTAGGTCTTGCCTTATGAGTATATATGTGATTAGAGACCCTTTTCTTAGGATTTCTTTTTTTTGTGCATTGCACATTTCCAATTTTACGGCTGGATCCCGGGTAAGTTCTCTTGTTCTTATTGCATATCATTTTGCTTTCTAATTGAACTATGTGATTTTGTATGCCTTTTATCGTTAGCAATTTTGTACCCTTTTGACATGCTTGTGCAATGTATACTTATATATATATATGTATTAGTTGAGGGCATGCTTAGATTAATAATTCGATTAAAAAGGATGTTGAGTAGAGTCCTATCACGAGATAGGATGAGAGGGGTGTTTAAGTCCGCCGGGCTCCTTCCCCTTTCATTCCATAATCCCCGGACCCAGTTTATCTTTGGTTTCGTAAAAGATCGGTTTGCTTTTAAAATGGTTTCTTAATTTTGCTTTTAAAAATTAAGTGGCGACTTGAATTTGAATTTTGAATTTGAAATGTTTAAAAAAAAAGTGTGCCCAAATGTCGGTATCCACATGTGGTCTCTTCTCTCGTTCTTCCTCTTTCTCCTTCTCTTTCTCTGTCTCTTCTCTTTCTCTCCTCCTATCTTCTTCTCCTCTTCTTCCTTGAGAGTGTGAGTTGTGTGTGTATATATATATAACCAGGTGTGTGTATTTATATATATGTGAGTGATTATATATAAACTATATATTTCTCTCTCTCAAACCCTCTCCAAGAAATTCAGCAAACCAAACATGTGTGTGAGTGATACATATATATAGAGGAGAAGAAGGGTAGGTGGAAGAACACGTAAATTGGAAATACCACATTCGATCGATCGAAGTGGGTTCAATCGATCGAGAAAAGGTCGGTCAGGGTTTGATCGATTAAGAGCAGGTCAATTGCTTGAGAGTGGGGACACGTCATGAATTCAGGTTAGCTGAGCTTCGATCGCTTGAAATGGCCTCGATCGATCGAAACTGAAAGTACAGAAAATGTAAATACAAGCATATAGAATCTCATTTATATTAAAAGTACTATAAAAGTACAATAAAAATACAGGGTATTACAGGTTGACATAAATAAAGTACACAAATCCGTCTTAACTAGTATTTATGACAGTTTTGGGTCGACACAAATAAGTGCCGAAAATCAAATGAGACACTACTATTTGTGTTGTACACAAATTTGTCACAAATACTATATGTGACGGTTTCAGGTTGACACAAATAAATTGCCACATGCAAATCCGATACAAAATCCGTCACAAATACTTTATATGACAAAAATTGACCCGACCCAGACTTTATGTGATGCCCCTAACTTGTGTAGGGCACAAATTCGTCACAAAAGACGCAATTCCATCACAAATACTATTTGTGACAGAATTGCACCTTTTTTGTGATGGATTTTTTCCGTCATAAAAGATATATTTTTTGTAATGCATATCTGTCATTAGTGGGCCCACCCTCTATGTACTCCCCTTCCGGGTAGTAGTCACCCTCGTAAGACTCATCACTTGCAGTATTAGGAATATGATAGTCTGGATGGGGAATGTGTAGGCAATGAAGGTCATCAGCTTATTGAAAGCTGAGTGAGCAAAAACTTACACAATATCCTAAAGGTGAAGTTATTATGAGTTATAAATGATAGGTAATAATGTTACTAATAATATCTTCCCTTTCTTCCAATCATCAACCATTTACTAACGTCTTTTACCCAAAGACTGGCATAGTACTCATGATTAAAGAACAGACTCGATAGTTCAACTCTATAGATATACCATCATTTCGTCCACCGATTTTAAGAAAATATTCACAGCAAACTGCTAGTCATGGACTCTATGTCAGTCCATCCCCAACTTTTAAGAACATATTCGTAGCTCACCGCATTATAGGGACATAACATTTTAAACAAGGCATATCAATCTATTGCTATGACTTAGCGACATCTACAAGTGATCCTAGCTTACACCTTGTAAGAGCATATTAATAGCTCACCAGCTTTTAAGAAAATCTCATGGATCACCTAGCTATCTTAGGACTAGTTGGTCCAGCTCACCGCCCTTTTAAGAACATATTGACAGCTCACTGGCTTTTAAGAACATATCATGACCAAGTGTCTGCCCTCGTTAGATTCCCAAAAGTTATCAAACCTATCTAGGTTCCGTACTACTACTAATACACGACATCCCATTTTGGCCCGACTACTATGTTATCTAACGTTAAGAAACATTCTTACACATTATCAACGTATTTCATTATTACATCTCATTATCTCTTCGAATTCACTAGTATTGCATAATGGAAGCGTAAAGATAGTATTTAAAAAACTCAACAGTTTATATCATAACCATCAGAGGAAGTCCACATTTTGTATGTACCGATAGATTGAGACAAGGGTTCAATCGATTGGGGTAAAAACAAATTCAATCGATTGAAGTCATTTTCAATCGATTGATACATTTTCAAGCAATTGAGTGAACAGTGCTTTCAATCAATTGAAATCCATTTCAATCTATTGATAAACAGTTTAATAGATTGAATCCATGTTCGATTGATTGAAATAGTCATCTTCTCCAGAAAATCCATGTTCAATGGATTGAAACAGCCATATTGTCTAGAAAACTGGCAGTTGTAGACACCCCAATTTTGACCGATCGTTGAATTCAGGGGATGATTACCTCTAGACCGACGATGATAATGTCCAACAGAATTCAAAGATTTCTTTCTAAATAATTCAAGCTCTTCGGAAGGTTCTTCAGTCTCAAATAAAGTTTTAAAGAGAAAAACCAGGTTTTCGTGGGAATTCAGGTATAAAATACGTATAAGAAAAATGATTTGGAAGATTTAATTCTGATATAAAAAAAACGATTTGAAATAAAATAAAAAGGGAGGGAAAGGAATCTTAAAAGAAAAGAAAACAAAAAGATGTAAATAAATATGTAAATATATGTATATATAATCTATATAAATATATATTTGAAAAATAAATAAAAAGGGAGAGAATTCTGTTAGTAGCGGCACGCGGCGAAGCTGGCAGTGCAGCACCGGCACTCACTGAGTGGTAGAATGGCACCCACCCTCTGAGTGCCGCAAACAAGTCACTGAGTTCCGTACACTATACCAGACTGCTTTTCTTCAATACGTATTGAAATCCATTGCACATGGATTTTTACCTCGAAATTACCAAATTGACCCCTTGAAATTGGTCTATATAAAGAAATGTTCATCTCCATTAAAAGGGACTTGGGAAAAAAAGCAAGAAATATTGAAGAAGAACTTTTTTAAAGAAAAACTAAAGGATTTTGAAGAAGAACTTGAAGACTTGGAAAATCTTCACCAAGAATAAGGAAAATCTGAGGAATTCTAGAGGTAATCTTCTAGCCTTAACTTAGTTTTTCTCTAATTCAATCACAATTCAAAGGACTCTAGGACCTTTTACACAATTTTCAAAAACTCTCACCCCACATCATTTCATCACACACCACTAGAATTGTGATTGGAATCTCATTAGTTTTCATTGATTTGGATCTAAATAGCTAAGAATTTGAGATAAAAACAAGTTTACAAAAATAATTTTGACTTAGATCATCTATTAAATTTTTATTTCATCCCTTCCTTTGCCTATGTTCTTCTTTAGGGGTCATGAGATCTTCAATATCTCGTTTGATTGCTTTGAGTTTGATCCTTTAGTTCTCTATAACCTTATGATTTATATGGGAATTAAGGTTGATCATAGTCATATTAATATATAATTAGTGAATCCAAGTCTTGTTTCATGATTTTGATCCTCTAATTTGAAATCCCATGGAATCCCCTCCATATTTCATTGAGGTTTATATGGATTTAGTCATGTTTAGTCTCCAAGGATCATTAATTTGAGAGCATAATTGAATAAAATAAGTCTATCTTCCTTAAGGATAATCAACTTGAGAGAGGAATTAAGTCTTAAGAAGATCCCACTTTCATGACTTAGATGTCAACATTGGTGCAGTGAACTCAATACCCAGCAGTGATCCAAGATGTTTAATTAAATCATCATCCATTAGAATTGAATGAGACAAATTAGAATTCATCCCAAACCCATAGATGTACCACTGTAATTTTTGTTTTGACAATATTTCATGGTTAGGATGGTTTGATCTTAGGATTTGTAAACTAGCTACTCTCTGTCCAAAATTTCAGAATAGTAAACAAATTTTGATTTGAATAGATCAGAGTCTTAAACATTTATTGTAAGTTTTAAATAATCGTTTCCATGAAGTTAATTGTGTTAATAAGATTCCCTAACAAGATCAAAGTGATTATGATTCGTTTACTATTTTAAGAAAATCATGCAAAAACTCTGGACAGAGAGTTGTAAAATTCTGGGTAGTGTCTGATTTTGGTCCAATTCTTAGATATTTGACCATTCGATCTTTGATTTTCCTTTTGGGTTACAAACTAGATTCACAGAGGCACATCATATCCAAAAATCATTAAGATCAAACCATGGAAGTGTGTTTTTTCTATTTTTGAAAGTATGGTTTGATCTCTGTAAATTCCTGAATCTTGTTTCAATTTTGATAAACTTTGTGAATGATGATCCAAATATCTTTTATATGACCTATGAATTAAGCTATATTTTAAATATGATTAGTTGAACCTAAATCCAGAGGGTAAATGATCAAAATCAATAAATGATTCTTAGCTTGTTCATATTCATACATTCACTATCATCATGTACATACTGATTCTTATAATTAGGACATTGCTTTGTATTATAATGAGTCAGAATTGGTTGAACCTGGTGATGGGTTTCTTATAATCATGTTGGGATTACATTATCTCTATATGGACATTACATTGACTCCTAGTTGAGACTTGTATATCTATAGAGGTGGTGTAATTTCAACTAGTTAGAAGGACTTCACGATTATGTCAATTTCTTCATTACTTAATAGATGTAAGTTAGGAATTGGACATGGTATTTAGGAGTTAAGACTATATCTTGTTCAAAGCATGTGAACCAACCCTTTGTTTTGTAGTGCTATTGAGGTATGATTTCTCGACTCTTCTTTCTATTTATTTGTATCCATTGCAAAATTTCTTTCACGGTTGGATCCTGTGTGAGTTCCTTTGTTCTTTATTGCATATTATCTTGTTTGCTATTTGAATTACGTGGTTTTGGATGCCTTTTATCGTTACCAATCTTGCACCCCTTTCGACATGCTTTGGTAATGTGTATATATATGTATTAGTTGAGGGTATGCTTAGATTAATAATTTAATTAAAAAGGATGTTGAGTAGAGGCCTATCATGAGATAGGATGAGAGGGGGTGTTTTAGTCTGCTGGGCTCCTTCGCTTCTCATTCTATAATCCCTAGACCTAGAAATCTCTGGTTTCTAAAAGATCAGTTTGCTTTTAAAATAATTTCTTAATTTTTCTGTAAAACTTAAGTGGCAACTCGTATTTGAATTTCAAATTTGAAAAGTTTTAAAAGCGTGCTTAGCCTGCGATATCCACAATTTGGCAACTCCACTAGGGATCAAACCTAGAATCTCTAGTTTCGTAGACCAGAATTTCTGATTTTGAGTTCACTCGAGGATTAGATTTGAAAGCATCCTTTTAATCGAATTATTTAATTTTTGTGTGCCCATTGCATTGCACTTGCATGTCTCGCCAGTCGATTATACAGAACTATGACCTTGGAGGCTCAGGGCAACCCGGTCGGTCAATTTATCATAGGACTGTGTGATCACCCTTGATCTCATACCAGGTGTTGGTATATGAAGCATCCTATCGGATGTGTGTCAAGGTTTCCTTATTTGACCAAAACTTAGCCTTTGCATGATAGCTTCTATAAAACCTTTCAATCTAGGAAATCAATTCTTGATTAGGATTATGTGCTAGGGAGTTTTGTATGCCTGGAAGGGATTATTTGAGATGACGATGATACTTGCTTGATAAAAGATGTGTAACCTCTTAATCAATTTGAAGCAATTCCTCTTCATGTCCCATGACATTGAGAAGATGCCGAATCTTGATTGAAAGATTACGCTTCTTATTTCTTGTTAGCTAAAGCATCATTAACCTTCTATGTATTCAAATTCATGAAAAGTATGGTGATAATCCGATCATGTGATCCTTCTACCCAAAGAATTTTAAATCCATCTTTGAAAGCAAATAGATTTTTGCCACTTTTATTGCAAAGTATTCAATCGCTCTTTCAAAAATATTTAGAGTTTACTTTTTGATTAAAATTCCAAGTCAAACCTTGTTGAGGTATATTTTCACATTCTCATCTTCGAAGCAAGAAAACAAAATTCTTGGGAGTTGTTTTTGAAATGTTTCGCCATCTAAAGAAATGATTTTCAAATGAATTCCAAAATAAAATTCTAACCCAATCACCTTGTGTTGAAAGATATTTTCACATCCCCATTTTTTTCAAAAACAAATCAAAAATGTTTGGGGATTGTTTTCAAAAAGAATCATATCACCCAAGAAATACTTTTCAAGTGAATTTCAAAATTTTAAAAAAATATCCAACCTTGGAAAAGGTAGCAAGGATCACAATGAAAGGAGAAGTTAGCACACTTGACATGGGTGAGGATTTTATGTGTTAGGATTATGATTTTTTATTTTATTTTGGCATATAGAGTAGGCACACACACACACACACACGTGCATCTCATCCGTATGCCATATGTGTGGTGCATGCATTCAATTGCATCAAATCATCAAAGCATGAACATTTTTATCACATCAATCAATATCATTCCATGCATGTAGAATACAAATTCACAACATCTTCTTCCCAATCAAAATCAAAATGATCCAATAGTTCCTCAAAATCCCTCACTGTTTGAACCTCTTGAAAACCAATTCTACATGCAGACCTTTTACCTATCTATGTTGTTGGATCTGTTGAAAGAATGGAACAACCATATCCCCTAGTAATGACACTTTTAACCTTTTTGGGTGCTTTTTCCTTAATTTTAGTTGAAATGGCTCATGAAGGGAATACTGGAAAAGTAGCAAAATTAAGAGTGATGGTAGAACAACAAGCCGAGCATATGAGACGACAAGCCAAAAACATAAACTGTATGATGGTTATGATGGAAACCATGCCGCGGCAGCCACCACTTGTAAATCCTCAAGTTGTTAACCCTCCTCCAGGTGTAAGTGTAGAAGAGGATTGGTATGATGATCCAGAGACACAGAGAGCCGAAATGCCACGAGCTGAAAGAGAGAGGATAGGGAAGGAAAATGCTAAAAGAGAAAGGGTAGAAATAGCTGAAATGGTAGAAAACTTGAGAGAGTGGTTCGTAAAGCACAAGGAGTTGACACTTATTTGCTTGAACCAGAGGGATTGTATAAAGGGGTGAGGGAAATATTGCCTACCGGATTCCAAATGCTGATTGTTAACAACTTTGATGGTATCGGTAACCCTCGCAGTCATATACGGATGTGCATTGGGGCTTACTGATCGGGAGAGAACAAATCCTAATTATACGCCTTAATTCACATTTTTTAGTACTTTTTTATCCAATTTTTGTAAATTTTTACTTCATTTTCTATTTTTTGTCAGGATTTGTAGAAAAGTAAGGATTCCAAGGTAAATGGGGTGAAAAAGCAGAAGAAAAGAAACTGAAAAAACCACATCGCGCGTGCGGCCCGCTCGCGCGAAAGGCCTGAAATCGCTCGCGCGACTCGCTCGTGCGACTCGCTCGAGTGACCTCCCAGAATGGCGCTCGCACGGCCCGCTCGCGCGACCTATGCAAAAAAGTGAAAATGTGTATTTTAGTGTATTGAAGACTCCTACGCAAACGAAACTGCCTAATTATACCTTGAAATCTAAATACAGCAGTTTTAGTGCAAATTGGATTAGGAAAGCTTCCAAACTTGCTCCAAATCTATAAATACTCAATTATAATTCAATTCTTGGGTTGGCAATTGATATACATACAATATACAACCATACTTTTAGCCATTTAAGAGAGGAAAGCAAGGAGAAGAAGAAGAAGACTAAGAATTCCCATGGCCTCCTCCATCAACCTCTTGTCGTTCATCAATTCTATGACTAACTAAACTCAAGATCTAGGGTTTCAATGAAACCCTAGCCAAGTAATATGGTGTATTTTATGTTTTTATTTTAGTTTTATTATGTATGGATGACAGTTACATGTTCTGAGGATTTTTATAAATAAATCGTGTTTTTATGGATTAAATCGTTACTTTCAAAGTTTACTCTTGTCTTAGATCTATTTTGATGATAGTGTGCTCAATGATCTATGCTTGCTATGCTGGTTTAGATTATTTACATGTAATGGTGCTTAAATTGAGTTGTGCTATCAAGTATCCGAATAGTCTATGCCTAGATTAGACGGATTGTACCACAACCCTAGTTTAGTGTGGGATAATTTGTGATAACCGAAGATGGATTATGTTGGTGCTTGAACCATAGTTATTTTCTTGACAGAGGAATTGGGCTTGTAGCTACAATTCCTCATTATCATCCAACTTAATAAGCTAAAGTAATTCATAAATACCCTTATTATGAAGCTAGTGGTGGATTTGCAATCCTAGGTTCCTTCAACTTATTATAAAAAATAAATATTTAATTGATTTCATAATTTAGATTTACTTTTATTGTTATTAGTTTAATTCAAACTAAATCTAAAATCCGTTTTTCTTAATTAACTAAATTTAGGTTTACAAAATTAAAGTGCATAGTATTCAATCTCTGTGGGTTCGACCTTTACTTCCACACTGCAAATCTTTTGAAAGTAAAGCATAAGTTAAGCGTACTTTTATATCTTGATTTTGACAAGATCAATTTTTGGCGCCGTTGCCGGGGATTGCAATTCACTACCTTTAATTTTAGAATCTTAGTTTAGTTAATTCGCAAATGTTAGATTAGTTTTATTTTTCTTATTTTCCATTTTTATTTGAGTCACTAACTTTTCTTTTTGTTTTGTAGTTACTCAAAGTAATCAAATTCTAGCGTTTTGAGTGGAGCAGCTGTGCACGTCAAAGGAGTTTACGCGAAAATAAAAAAATAATAAATAAACTAAATTGCTTCCTTTGAAATTTGCTTCCAACCACTGTAAGTCAGGGTGCAGCGAGGCACTATTTGCAGTAGTTTAGGAGTGATTGTTCATGTGCATTAGCTAGGAAACCCGGGGCGCTGTGCTTGACGCGGTCATTGCAATACAGGATAATATTCATGCATCATAGTAGTTGTGTGCCTGTTGCCTTATTTGCGTGATTTCGTCTTATATTTGTGCAGTCAGTTTTTGTCTTAGTGTCGCTATTTTCTTTTAGTTTATGTTTGGTACCCGTTCAAGTAAACCTAAATTAAATTCACTTAACCTCGAGCTTGAACGTACCCTCGGAATTAGTAAGTCTTCAACCCAAGCTCCGAGAGCTCAGTTGAAAATAGACAACGAGTCGACTCCAAAACCATCGTCATTGTTTCAGGCTGAAATTCAAAGCACCCGTAAATATTTAAGAAAAACTCGAACTTTAAACATAGAACCTATTCCAATGGCCGACATTGGAAACAACGGAAACAATGAAAATAACCCTAATATACCACCACCTCCTCCTCTTAAAGATTATTTTATTCCTACGACTTACACGCCTCAAGAAGGTATCGAATTACCGAAGGCGACGACATCTCACTTTGTGATAAAGTCGTCTACTATCTCGCTCCTTCCTTCTTTCCATGGCCGTATCAATGAAGATCCTTATCAGCACTTAGGAGATTTTCAAGATATTTGCTCTACTTTAAAAATCCAGAATTTCACTGATGGTGAATTAAAACTGCGTCTCTTCCCATTCTCTTTAAGTGATAAAACAAAGTATTGGCTCCAATCTTTGGAGTCGAATACAATTAAAACCTGGGAAGCCTTACACACTGCATTTTTACAAAAGTTTTTCCCTATTATGCGTACAAATCAGATAAGGAAATTTATAACAAACTTTGTGATGCAAGATGGGGAAACACTTTATGACACTTGGGAGAAGTTTAAGGAATTACTACGCTCTTGCCCACATCATCAGGTTCCTAAGTGGCAATTAGTACAGGTTTTCTACGAGGGGCTTACTCCCTCTGTCTGTAATACCATCGATGCCGTTTGTGCGGGGACCTTCCTACACAAAAGCGCCGATGAGGCCTGGAAAATTTTTGAAACATTCAATGAGAACTCGATGCATCAGGCCGTGTCAGTACGTTCCGAGGGATATCCTCATCAACCTAAGAGAGAGGTAAAGTTCGAGTCAAGTCACTCAATTAAATTTCAAGAAATATCTAAAAAACTTGACCGAGTTTTGACAATGAATCCAATGTCGGGTTCACCCTCTTATGAAAGTTGTGCATTATGTTCCGATCCTTCACATTCTATACTTTCTTGCCCATCGGTATCTCAATTTTTGGAATTTGTGGAGCAACACATAAACTCGATTCAACAATTCCCACGAAATAGTTATAATCCTATGCCGAATAATTTTTCTAATACTTATCGACCCCAGTTTCAACAAAACCAATGCCAACACCCTCCTCCTAATCCTAACCCTCCAAGGGTTAACGCTTTTGAGGATAAGGTGTTGGCATCCCTTAAAAACATTGAAACACAAGTAAAGGCACAAGCACAAATAGTGCACTCTCACACACAATCCATTGCGAAGCTTGAGTCCCAAATGGGACAAATAGCTAATACAATGAGCTGTAGAAATGAGGGTAAGCTGCCTAGTCAAACTATACAAAACCCTAAGGGACAATATGAGGGTGGGGGTACGAGTGAGCAAGTAAATGCCATGTCGACTAGGACGACTATTCGTGGGGAGGAAATTGTTGAAATTCTGAATGCGAGAGAAAAAGAGGTGCACATTAACTCGACTAAAGAAAAGGTTGTGGATAGAGTTAGGAAAGAAAAAGAACCGGTCCCAACGAATTACATTCCGAGAATGCCCTTTCCGCCAAACGTTGAGGAACCGTCTAATTTATCAAAGAAAAATAAAAAAACGGAAGATATACTCGAGGTGTTTAAACAAGTAAAAATTAATATTCCATTCATCGATGCAATAAAACAAATTTCTGCTTACGCTAAAGGTCTAAACGACCTTTGCACGCAAAAGCGCAAAATACGCAGTCATACTCCGAAAAAGGTCTTCCTCACAAAAAAAGTAAGCTCAATTTTTCAACACGCTCCTCCAAAGTATAAAGATCCCAATACGCCTACTATTTCATGTGTCATAGGTGACATTATCATTCATCGGGCTCTCCTTGACTTAGGAGCTAGTGTTAACCTCTTACCTTACCACGTCTATAAACAACTAAGTTTAGGTGAACTTAAACCTACAACCGCTACTATACAATTAGCGGATCGTTCTGTTAAAGTACCTAGAGGAATAGTCGAGGACGTCCTAGTTAAAGTTGATCATTGTTTTTATCCCGTTGATTTTATGGTCCTTGATACTGAACCTATTTTAGATGCTAGGAAATACACTCCTATCATTCTTGGTCGTCCATTCTTAGCCACCGCTAATGCGCGTGTCAACTGTCGAACAGGTGTAATGAAAGTGTCGTTCGGGAACATGAACCTTAAATTAAACGTGTTTAATGCAGTTGATCAACCTCCTAAAGATGATGATTATCAATATATGGAGGGTAGTGAGGTTAGAAGAAAGGTTGAACTTAATCAGGACATAAACGTGAGTAAGGAGAATAATATAGTGGAAAATTAGCGGATGAATTTGAATAGTACAGACCCTAAGGACAAATTTCCTCGAATGGTTTGGAATCGATTTGAACACGATAAAGGGGAGTCATCAAAGGAATTAACGAATAGCGACCTTGTTTCGGCTTTCCACTAAAATCTCCCTAATGCCCTAAAGGGTACAAACTTTGATTTACGACCTGATTGAGTATTGAGCTAGAATGGTCTAGCTAAAGATGTAAAAGATAGCGCTTCTTGGGAGGCAGCCCAAACTTTATTTCGTCCGTTTCTTTTAATTTTGAGTATTTTTGGTCATTTTGGGTCAGTTTTGACTCCTATTTTGGTCATTCTGGACAGGTTTGGGGGTCGGAATAAATTAATTTTGAACTAATATACATTAAAATAACTAAAAAAGGAAAAAAGACCATATCGCGCGTGCGACCCGCTCGCGCGGCCCGCTTGCACGATATTCTCCCTTAGGAAAATTTTTTTTTTCAACTTTTTATTATATGAGCTCTCTGTTACATCTCGCTCTCAGAATCGCGCGCGCGAGGGGTTCGCTCGCGCGGCCTGCTCGCGTGATTCTGACACTTACAAATTTTTCTAAATAAAATTAATAACAGGCCTCAGGTTTACCTCGCGGAGGAATTTGCGCGAGCGACGCTTGCTCGCGCGGCCCGCTCGCTCGAGGTAGGATTTTCAGGAATTTTCTCTTTTGTTCTCTAACCTCTCGTCTCCTGCACCTGGTCAGTTGTTTTTATATTTTCTGTTTGTTCTCTTAAGTTTATTTTAGATTAAGTGTTTCTTTGTTTTCATAAGTTCTATTTGTTTCCTTTACGTTCTTTTAATTCTAGTTGAGTTTCTATTGTTTAAAAAAATAATAATAAATAAATAAATAACAAAATAAAAAGAAAAAAAACATATGTATTATATATTAGCTTTTATTATTTATTTGTTTGTTTAATTTTCTTTTGTTAAGTATTAACAGGTGAAATAGTGCTCTGTTTGGAGTAATTGAACTTGCATATTATTATACGTTCACCTGGTTTGTGTTTGCCGAGATCAAAGTATTATCATTCCTTTCTTACCTGCTCTCCTTTCTTTCATTTTAATGTTTCATTAGGGACAATGAAAGGTTTAGGTTTGGAGGTATGCACATACATGCACATTATTACACTAAATTTTTAAAATTTTTCGATATTTGTGCTTAAATAAACGATGTCACCTATGGTTTTGCAATCTTGATTCGATACTTCTTGTTATGTAACTGTGATTCGTTATAGAATGGTAAACAAGAGAAGATGTAATTAAATATTTGCTGAAGTCATGATGCGACGTTTTAGGATATGTATCGTTCGAAGCGTAGTTTTATATCATAGATTTGCACACAAACCTATGCACTGCACGTAGTTGCTTGAATGCATGTTTGATGTGAACTATAATATGATTCGGATTTCTAGATAACACATGGTGGAGACTAAACCTGGTGAGCTTTTGAGCCTATCTTTTCTTTTTAGAGGGTTATAAATACATTTTGTGCTCGTCGAATTTCACTTGAAATAGCGCATTAACTCATTGTTTAGTCTCATTATTGTTGTTTTGGTTGATAAGTCAAGTTAAAATATTTGCTACCATGCAAAATAATCTTCCGTCGTAAATGTTGAAGAACCATATAACCATAGGACATGATTTTAGGCCTTCTTTGTTTGCTACTCACCGATAAATGATAAATTTCCTTAGTTCGCCCTTTGAGCCATTAAAATGCCATTTTTTTTAATTACCATTATCCTGTTTTTGCTCCAATTTGGCCAACTTGGAGTTCACCCCTGAAAGTTTGATAAACTTTTAGTGGTATTAAGGCGATGTGTGATTGAGAAGAAGAAGAAAAAGAAAAAGAAAATAAGATGATGTTGGGGGTGGTTGCCTTGTTATTTAATGAACATTCGTTTCAAAATAAATGAGGAGGAAAAGAATAATAAAATATAAAAAAAAGATACAGAAGGAGAAAAAAATTGAAAGGAATGAAAAGAAGAGAATGAAATGATGAAGTTGGTGGAAGAGAGAATGAAATAAATCGAACATGCCTTACAATGCCATTCTAAAATTACCTAATTAATCATTTTTATCCTTTTTCATTGGCTGAGCCACATTACAACCTTTGAAAAGTCCTATTTGATCCCAGAAACATGGTTTGGATATAAAAACGATAGGAAGGGGATTAAAACATGGTAATGATTAATTTCTCTTGACTGTTGGCGTCCTATCCATGAGACTGCTGTTCTTTTGTGTCATGCGTCTTTTTCGAGTCATATGTGAGCATTTCTCGTTTTGAAAATATATTTCCTTTGCTCCCATATATTAGAAAAATTACACCTGTTTCTAATTGTTTCATTTGAGAGTGTAATTAACATTGTGAGATTCGTAGTCGAGACATAGTTAAATGGTTATCCGAAGTATATTCCATGTTCATGACATGCGCGTGTTCATTTGACCACCACATCACACACATGCAATTTTATGAGAAACTCTATTGATTTATACGATGCATGTGCTTGGGATTGCTTTTCATGATGTAGGTAGACGTTTCATTATGTTTCTTTATGTTCGTTATGCTATTTCAAATCTCTGTCATATGATAAGAAGTGTTGAACGTTATATTTTTTGTTTTAAAATTAAAAGAAAAAAAAAAGTTTTGAAATTTATAAGTTAATAAAGATGGTTGTGGGTGACTTGTTGACGAGAACCCTCACGAGACTTCACTCGTCCGACTAGGGACACCTAGAGGGTTAAAAGGCTTATTGCATACGCTAAATGCAATCGTGATCCATGCGAAAATGGAGTAGTATTTTTCATTAGTAGTTTAATTTTTATGGTCTTTTTGCTCGAGGACTAGCAAAATGTAGGTTTGGGGGTGTGATCTGGAGAGAACAAATCCTAATCATATGCCTTAATTCACATTTGTTAGTTCTTTTTTATCCTATTTTGCATATTTTTACTTCATTTTCTATTTTCTGTCAGGATTTGGAGAAAAGTAAGGATTCCAAGCTAAATGGGGTAGAAAAGCATAAGAAAAGAAGCTGAAAAAACCACATTGCGCACGCGGCCCACTCCGCGAAAGGCCCGAAATCGCTCACGCGACCCGCTCGTGCAACCTCCCAGAATCACGCTCCACGGCCCGCTCACGCGACCTATGCAAAAAAGTGAAAATGCATATTTCAGTGTATTGAAGACTCCAACGTGAACGAAACTAGCTTATTACGTCTGGAAAGCTAAATACAGCAGTTTTAGTGCGAATTGGATTAGGAAAGCTTCCAAACTTGCTCCAAATCTATAAATACTCAATTATAATTCAATTCTTGGGTTGGCAATTGATATACATACAGTATACAACCATACTTTCAGCCATTGAAGAGAGGAAAGCAAGGAGAAGAAGAAGAAGACCAAGGATTCCCATGGCCTCCTCCATCAACCTCTTGCCGTTCATTAATTCCATGGCTAACTAAACTCAAGATCTAGGGTTTCAATGAAACCCTAGCCAAGTAATAGGGTGTATTTTATGTTTTTATTTTAGTTTTATTATGTATGGATGACAGTTACATGTTCCGAGAATTTTTATAAATAAATCGTGCTTTTATTGATTAAATCGTTACTTTCAAAGTTTACTCTTGTCTTAGATCTATTTTGATGATAGTATGCTCAATGATCTATGCTTGCTGTGCTTGTTTAGATTATTTACATGTAATGGTGCTTAAATTGAATTGTGCTATCAAAATCGTGCTTTTATTGATTAAATCGTTAGTTTCAAAGTTTACTCTTGTCTTAGATCTATTTTGATGATAGTATGCTCAATGATCTATGCTTGCTGTGCTTGTTTAGATTATTTACATATAATGGTGCTTAAATTGAATTATGCTATCAAGTATCGGAATAGTCCATGCCTAGATTAGACGGATTATACCACAACCCTAGTTTAGTATGGGATAATTCGTGCTAACCAAAGATGGATTATGTTGGTGCTTGAACCATAGTTATTTTCTTAACGGAGGAATTGGGCTTGTAGCTACAATTCCTCGTTATCATCAAACTTAATAAGCTAAAGTAATTCATAAATACCCTTATTATGAAGCTAGTGGTGGATTTGCAATCCTAGATTCCTTAAACTTATTATAAAAACAAATATTTAATTGCTTTCATAATTTAGATTTACTTTTATTGTTATTAGTTTAATTCAAATTAAATCCAAAATCCATTTTTCTTGATTAACTAAATTTAGGTTTTAAAAATTAGAGTGCGTAGTATTCAATCTCTGTGGGTTTGATCTTTACTTCCACACTGCAAATCTTTTGAAAGTAAAGCATAAGTTAAACATACTTTTATATCTTGATTTTGACTAGATCACTTACCAACCCAGCGGTTTGAGCACTAAGATGATAGCTATTTTGTTTCGACAACCTCTAACCGGAGCTGCCCTGGCATGGTACCTAACGATCGAGCCAAGTAAAACTAGGATCTAGAAAGAAGTAGTGAAGTTGTATGTGGCCCAATTTGAATACAACCAATAGATAGATGTGACAGTCTGAAATTTGGAGACCACCAAGCAGGAATACAATGAATCATTTGCTGAGTTTTAAGCTGATGGAGGGGTAAAGCAGCAACAATGGTTCAAAGGCCATCCGAAAAAGTGCAGATCAGAATGCTAATGAAAAATTTACAATCGGCTTACCAAGAAAAGATGAGGTTATAGTCAATCAACACATTTGCTGAGGTTTTTGATGTGGGGACAAGAATTAAAGACGATATCCGCAAAAGGGTAATCAAAAGAGAGAATCAGGCGAACAAATATGTAAGGCCAGGTATCACACCCATCCCAGAAAATAAAAAAATTGTTTAAAATGCATAAATGAAATTTTGTGAATTATCAATGTCATTTGATAATGGTGAATGAGGTTGACTGGAAGTCAATAGTGAGGTGCCAATCGAAGACATGGTAATAGGAAAATCATGTGGCATTAACATGAATAAATGACAATGGCTTAAATGTTATTTGACGTTTTTGGTATTTTGTGAATCGTAATTATACCTGTTTTTTATAATTTTTGGCAGTCTTGGTCTGGTTTTAGATTATTTTGAATACTGTGGTGAGAACGTGACTGATACGTTCCATAAAAGGTAGGTTATCTAGAGATTCCACATAATTTAGTTTTTGGATATAATTATGGACCCAAATGGAACTTAGACGAAAACTTTTACAATATATAGTTTTCATTCGTGAAGTAATAAAATGGACGTGTGCGACAATTCAGGAGTTAAATAAAAATTTTGAGAACTCGTGGGGAGTTGAATGTAATTCCCGAGAGTTATGCTTATAAGTAGAATAGTTCAAGATATTTTTCATTATATCTTCAAACTCATAAATATCTTGAGAGAGAGAGAGAGAGATAGAGAGAGAGAGAGAGAGAGAGAGAGAGAGAGAAAAGGGGATTTAGTTGCTATGAGCTTGCCGACGATTTACGATGACCGTTTGTCCGTCAATTTTTGGATCGATTTCATATTTGGACTCCTTAAAGTAAGAGCTTCATTTTGATACCTCTTAGGCCCCGTTTAACACAGTTTGTCTGAAAAGCTAATTTTAGAAATTTGGAAAAAAGATGTGTATACTTGTAGGAATCACTTAAGATCGAAGATCTGACGATTTATTGGTCTCTTAGTACTTCTCCTGAGGTTATAGAGTTATAGCTTAAGGTATGAATTGTGAACCTATGTATTATAGATAATTTTTGATTTTTTTGAATATTGTGTACGAAATTGTGATCCGGGCAAAACTTATGTGTTAAATTAGGCCCGTTAATTTTAGCGAGTATGTATAGAAAAGCCTGGTGATATGATTAAGTGAGTATGCTAAATGTTTATGTGTGTCAAAAGGGGAGTTTAGTGTAATTTCATGTCGGGGTACGCCTCTCGGTGTTTGAGAGTTTTAGTTGTGATGACTACTTTCTTGGTGGGAACAGGCCCAACTAGAGCAGATGGATGCAATTGTTGAGTGTTCTTTGGCTAGCCATTGGCATCACGATTTAAGATTTAAAGAATTGCCGATACACTGGATGAATGCTTATCTCTCTTCCCAGAGACTAAAATTTTGTGATTTAGATGTTTAAAACATGAATAGCCTATATGCATTTGTTTAGAATTGTACACTCAACATATAATTGAGTAGTTGAGTTTCTTCTTTTACAAGTGATAAGAGGAAAGGAAAGAAGAAGCGTGAGGAGTGAGGCCAAAGAATGCTGGGGATCATCAATTGTTTTTATTTTTGTAATTCTATTCCAAATGATGTAATACGGATTCATATATGTTTAGCTGGTAAATTGGAGTAGATTCGTAGTAGTGTAATCGATAGTAAAAACTTCTATAATCATGTTTGGAACTTTGAAATCTAATTGTGTTTATGTTGGTGTTGATTTTGGAGTGGAGAACCTTGTCCTTGGAATTCTGCAGAACATGCTGAATCTGGGGAGATCAGTCAACTGAGACCCCGACACAGTCGAATGGACCCCTGTGGTACAGAGATTTTCTTTCAATTTTCAAAGGAATCAGTCGACTGGGAGATTGGAAACAGTCGACTAGTTTTTGCATGAAAATATGGCATTCTGCATAATGGGTTCAGTCGACCGGACAAGTGTCAATCGATTGAGAAATTGACTGGACATGGCCATTGGACTTTAATACCTTCTCCAGTAGATCGATCTCCAGTTGACTGGGGAACCACCATAGTCGATTGGACCTCTGTTATTCTAAAAGGATTCTTTTGGAAATGTTTCAATTGGATAAAACTTTTTATAACTCCATTTTTTAATGGATTTTTCTTATGTTTTCCACTGCTATTTTTCTTTAAAGGAATTGGATGAGCCTTGATGGCGTGTCACATGTCATATTTCCGTGCGTTAGCGAGATGGGTCATGACATTTTGTGGTATCATAGCTTTAGGTAACAAACTTTGGGAAAGTGCAACGTCGAGTGGAGTGTTGAGTGTTTTGGCACATGTTTTAGAGAGCATTCATACATTGTAGAGATGTTTGATGCATATGTATGTTGTTGTACATACACGTTTATATTTATTGTAATACATGCATAGTGTTTATGTATCAAGATTGACAGGATTGTAATCATGAGTGACGATGACCGAGATCTATCCCCACATAATCGCCGAATGAATCAAATGACAGAAATGATTGGAAATATGGGAGATATGATACTGAATATAGCGGAGCGATTGCCTCCAACTCCTCCATTTGAACCAGCACAGATAGTTATGGTGACAGTACCTGAGGAAAGAAGTGTGAGGTCTGTGTGAGAACAATTTGAAAGGAAGAAGCCAATAGAGTTTCATAGGACTTCTGATATGATGCTCGTAGTGCATTGGATTATGGATATAGAGATGAGTTTTTAATCTATTTCGATGTCTGATAGGGAAAAAATTGAGAACGCTAGTGATATACTCAGGGGAGAGGCCCAGAATTGGTGGGTGAATGTTCTAGTCAGGGAGTACCGATAACATGGGAGGGATTCAAAGAGGAGTTTAATTGTCAATTCTTTCCGAGGGCTGCTCTTAATGCGAAGAAGAGAGAGTTCGATAATCTTCAACAGGGTGATATGACTGTCATGTGGACACGCGGGATTCCACCTCTTGCATGTTTTTGTTTGAAATTTGATTTTGAAAAGAGAGAGAAAAGGTCTATCGAAAACAGATACAGAGTCACCACTTGGTCTTTAAGGAACCAAGAAACCTAATTTTGACTCACCCAAATAGATAAAGGGCACCGGCCCTTCATAACCAAAGAACTTGGCTCGGGGTTTTGGTACAAGAGAGGAAGGAGCCTTTGTCGCTACTAAAACACCCTCAACTCGCCCCGTCTTTCGACGGGCCTCAATTTGCATCCAAATAATCATCTTATACTATGTATGGTTTGACAATTAATACTATGATAGTATATTACATCACATAAGAAAATTTGAAATAGAAGATCTAAAGATAAGATATCATTCATACGATCTAAGTCAAATATCATACAATGTAAAGTGAAAAATCACACAAATAAACCTAGGGACAAATCGTCTAATCATGTATCAAGTAATTAAGTTACCCTAATCTAAAGGGGACATGAATTGTTCTTGAAACAAATAAATCAAAGAAAACAACGATGCTTAGCAAGCTAGAATGATGCATGTTAAACTTTGAGAAGAGAAGATCTCTCAATTCCCGGGACGGATGAGAAAGGATGATTAGATCGAGGGGAAGCATGAACGTGTGATCATGATCATTCCTTATAATCTTCTTAGATTAGGAGTTACAAAAACCCCAAATCTTGCATGAATGCAATGTATGTATCTAGAATGTGCCAAGGTTATAGTGTGTTTTGTGTTCATGGATTCCTAGAATGACTTAGAACTCTAGAATGTGTATGAATGAATGAAGGGGGTCATTATGGGACATGTACAAATCTAGTATGAACTACTTCCTAAGACATGAGCTAATTTGGAGTGCATGTAAGCATCAAATCAAAGGGGAAAAGTAAAAGTGTGCTTGCTGTGAATAGTTGACAAAACAGTAACATGATCTTTTGGAAATTGAAAAGAGAGGTTAGGAATGTTTCAATGCACCATGTTTTATGGAGATCTTCCTTATTGTGTCTAGAACACAACCCAAAAAGCCAATATTTAATAACTATTACAGATTGAGAGATATCATATGAACAATGGAGGTTACTCAGAAATAGAGTTTGTACTGTCGACTGAAATGTCAAAACATCTTAGAAAATGAAAACAAATGATCTAGAGGCCCATTGTATACAGAAAGTTCCCTAAGACATTGAAGTTCAAGGGAAAAATAAGTTAGGACTACTCGTTTTGGAAAGGTTTTCTGTAAAACAAGTTGAAAGCAGACCAAGCTGCTGTGACAGCAAAAACAGAATATCTGGAGAGAATGTTTGGGTCCAAATGGACCATTTTCAAGTATTTTCAAGTCAAACCAAAAATTATGGGTGTTCTCTAATGAGTTAGGAAGACTTTCCAAGTGGTCTTGTATCCATACATTGAGTATTGAGTTCTAGAGAAATCTTTGAACTCAGATCACTCACTGTTTTGAAGATTTTGGGGAAAACTAGAATTTTCTTTCTTGAGATCAAAATGAGGGGTTTTAAGAGGGGTTTTGAAATAGAGGTTTTGAAAGTTTATTTTCAACATCAAATAGAGATTATAACCTCTTGGAACATCAAAATCAAACTCATCATCAAGAACCCCCAATATTATTGGAGAGATTCATTTTTATTTGAACATAACTTCAAGGATACCTTGAAGGTATTGAAGTTATAATCATCATCTATCAAACATGTTTTTTAGGTCAAGAGCTACTATCCATAAGGATTCACTCACCTCAAACTTCATGTCATCATCTAGATGATGATGAACTAGTAAATAAATAAAGAAAATCAAAAAGAAATGAGGTAAGAAGAGATGAACATTGTATATAAGCAAGCAAATGAACAAATCAATAGATGATAATCAATGTGATATTGGACTTGTAGCTTGGTGTTTCACTCATAGATATAGACATTTGGACATGCAAGTAGCTTCCTAACTCAAAAATGCTTACAGAAATGGTGATTGGGTGTATTGATGATGAAGTATATAGAAGAATGGTGGAGGAAAACAAGATTGGAACTCACTTTCTATAGAAAAATAGTAGGAGGAAGCTCATTTCTCACTTCTAAATCTATCTCTATATTTTTTCTTTCTCTCTACAACTTTGTCAAGCTTTGCACTTGACCCCCCAAAATGAAGAGCAATGGTGGGTTTATATAGGCCAATTTGGAGTGGTTTTTGGGATTTAGAAAGTGCTCCCATTGGTCCCAAACATCTATGAACATCAAACTACATCGTTTTGGTTTTTAATTAAACAAATTGGACCCCCAATCAAAATTGCAAAAATGGACTGTTCTGAAGAAGAGTGCCGCGGCGGCACTGGGCCTATGTCGCGGCGGCAGTGGGCCAGTGCCGCAGCAGCACTGCTCCTCCTTCGTCCAGAAAATGCTGTTTAGGCCCCCAGAGGTTCCGGTATTCGCGAAAACGTCCTATTTCGTCCGAAATTCTTAGAAAATGTATACGAACTCCAAATTGAGGTTATGCTATACCATTGAAAAGGCAATGGAGTATATTTTACATAAAAAATAGTTTGGAGATAGGTCACTTTGAAAAGTTTTGCGGTATTTGCAATAAAAGCCGATTTGATCGCCTTTTTTGCCTTCGGAAATTCATAATAAACTCGTTTTAAATCCGAAAATTGTGTGTGATATACCGTTGGAAAGCTATTGACTTCTAGTATCCATGAAAAATGTTTGAAAATTGTTACGGTGCTCCGGTTTTAAAGTCAAATTTTGGTCAAAGTGGTCAAACCTGGGATTCCCGGGAAGCTCTGGAAACCTCTAGGAGCTCCCAGGAGCTGACGTTTTCGCTCGATCTTCTTTTAAAACTCATTTTAATAATTTCCATATGATCTAGAATGATTCTGGAGAATTTGGATGATTTCGGTCAAACTTGGTCAAACTTGGTCAAACCGATCAACGGGGACTTTTCGGGAACTTCCGAGACTTCCAAGGGTCTCTAGGAGCTGACGATTTCATCTGATTTTTCTTAAAAACTTATTTTTTACTTTTCTTATGACATAGCATGTTTCCAGAACTTTTGAACCAAATCTGGGAGTTTCCGGGCTTTCAGGGGCATTTTGGTCATTCCGAGCATTTTGAGAAATAGAACTAACTTCCAGGAGTCATTTTGAGTCTTTTTCGATCATTGTGAACCACCAAGCTATGGCTCTCCTAAATCTGATAGCCGAAAAAATGGGGTGTCTACAATGCTTTGTTGAGATTTGGAAAGGGGTCTGTGTTGACAGAGGAAGATAGAGTAAGGGAGTATGAGGATGGATTGAGCGAGAACATCTGCCTAAGGGTGGAGACCTATGAACATTCAACTGTTGCCGCAGTACAACAAACAACACTTGTAGCCAAAAGTAGAATGGGGAGATCGAGGCAAAATCAGCAAGGCCAACAAGGGAAGAGGAACCACTAGGGTAATGACCGAAGCTATGGTGGATCTTTCAAGAGGACGTTTGCAAGGGGCTGTAATTCTAGTTTCTGTAGGTTAAGAAAGCCAACAAGTAACCTACCATTCTGTCTACTTTACAACCGACCACACATTGGTTGATGTTTCATGACCAACTTCCAGAACAAAACCCAAGGGATGAACAGTGCAAGTGCTACAGTTGATATGAGGGACAAATGTTACGACTGTGGGATGTTTGGACATCAATCTAAGGAGTATCCGAGGAAGCGTCCTCAACAAGGGGCTAGTTCTATGTCTTCCAGTGGATCGAAGCCTAAACAGACCAACGATGGGGGAAAGAGGACGGAGTAACATCAGGGAAGGTCATTTTAGATGAACCCAGGAGATATGGCTGCTTCGGAGACAGTGGTCTCAGGTATGGTGCCTATATGTTCATATCTAGCACGCATACTTGTTGACTAGGGATCTACACATTCATTCGTATTGTATAATTTTGTTGAACATTGGAATATTAGATTGGCACTGTTAGGATATGAATTATCTGTTGCTGTACCCCTTAGTAAGACAAAAGTGACGTCTACGATGTACAAGGATTGTGAGATCAAACTAATTGAGAAGTTGATGACTATAGTTCTTATACCGATTGTGATGAACCACTTTGACATGATCCTAGGGATGGATTGGTTATACCTTAACCTTGCCATGATTGACTGTGAACGGAAAGAAGTTAATTTTTGATCATCGGTGCATGGGAACTTTTGTTTCCAAGGGAATGGGGTTACACTGCCACCGTATTTGAATTCAGCTATTCGAGTGGGTAAGTTGTTAAAAAGGGATGTTAGGGATTTATGTGTTCAGTAACTAACACTTCAATGACTGACTTAAAAGTAGAAGACATTCCGATAGTGCGAGAGTATCCAGATGTATTTCCAGACGACTGTGGACACGCGGAATTCCACTTCTTGTTTGTTTTAAATTGTTTTGAAAAGGGAAAAGAAAAGGAAAAGGTCTGTTGAGAACAGATACTGAGTCGCCACTTGGTCTTTAAGGAACCAAGAAACCTAATTTGACTCACCTAAATGGATAAAGGGCACCGGCCTTTCATAACCAAAGAACTTGGCTCGGGGTTTTGGTACGAGAGAGGAGCCTTTGTCACGACTAAAACACACTCAACTCGCCCCGTCTTTCGACGAGCCTCAATTAGCATCCAAATAATCATCTTATACTATGTTTGATTCGACAGTTAATATTTATGATATGTATATTACATCACGTAATAAAATTGAAATGGAAGATCCAAAGATAAAATATCATTCATAAAATCTAAGCCAAGTATCACACAGTGTAAAAGTGAAAGACCACACAAACAAACCTAGGAAAAATCGTCTAATCATATATCAAGTAATTAAGTTTCCCTAATCTAAAGGGGACATGAGTTGTTCTTGAAACAAATAATCAAATAAATCAAAATATGCTTAGCAAACTACAATGATGCATGTTAATCTTTGAGAAAAGAAGACCTCTCAATCCCCGGGAAGCATGAACGTGTGATTAAATTCATTCCTCATAATCTTTCTTAGATTAGGAGTCACAAAAGCCCCAAATCTTTGTATGGATGTAATGTATGTATCTAGAATGTGCCAAGGTTGTAGTGTGTTTTATGTTCATGGATTCCTAGAATGACTTAGAAGTCTAAAATGTGTATGAATTAATGAATGAAATCATTATGAGTTATGTACAATTATGGTATTGACCACTTCCTAAGACATGAACAAATTTGGAGTACATGTAAGCATCAAATCAAAGTATGAAAGTAAAAGCATGTTAGCTGTGAATAGTGGACAGAACAGTAGCATGATCTTTTGGAAATTGAAAAGAAGGGTTAGGAATGTTTTCAATGCATGATTTTTTATGGAGATCTTCCTTATTGCGTCTCGAACACAACCCAAAAAGCCAATCTTTAATAACTATCACAGATTGAGAGAAATCATATAAACAATAGAGGTTATTCAGAAACAGAGTCCGTACTATCGACAGAAATGTTAGAAAATCTTAGAAAATGAAAACAAAACATATAGAGACCCATATTATACAGATATTTCCCTAAGACACTGAAGGTCAAGGGAAAAATGAGTTGGGACCACTCCCTTTGGAAACGTTTTCTGTAAACAAGTTGAAATTTAACCAAGCTTCTGTGACAGCAAAATCAGAATATCTGGAGAGAATGTTTGGGTCAAAATGGACAACGTCCAAGTATTTCCAAGTCAAACAAAAGATTATGGGTGTTTTCTAATGAGTTAGGAAGACTTTCCAAGTGGTCTTGCATCCATACATTGAGTATTGAGTTCTAGAGAAATCTTTGAGCTCAGATTATTCACTATTTTGTCTCACTGTTTTAAAGATTTTGGGGAAAAAAAAAACTTGAGTTTTCTTTCTGGAGATCAAAATAAGAGGGTTTGAGAGTGGTTTTGAAATGGAGGTTTTGAAAACATATTTTCAATACTTAATGAAGATTATAACCACTTAAAATTTCAACATCAAACTCATCATCAAGAACCTCCAAGATTATTGAAAAGTGTTATTTCCATTTTAAAGACAACTTCATGGATACATAGGAATGTATTGAAGTTGAAATCATCATCTATCAAACATGTTTTTGAGGTCAAGAGCTACTATCCATAAGGATTCACTCACCTTAAACTTCATGTCATCATCTAGATGATGATAGACTAGTAAGTAAATAGAGAAAACAAAAAGAAATGAGGTAAGAGAAGATGAACAAATATAAACAAACAAATAGATAGCAATCAATAGATGATATTCATGATGTATTGGACTTGTAGTTTTGTGTTTCACTCATATGTGGTGACATTGTACATGGAAGTAATGAAGTAAAAAACAAAGTTTAGAACTCACTCTTTCGTTTGGAAATCAAAGAACGAAGCTTCTTTTCTCTCTACTCTAACCTTATCTCTACAATTTTCTCTCTAAAACTTTTGAAAGCTTGCATTTGACACCCCCAAAATGAGAAGTCAAGGGTGGTTTATATAGGCCAATTTGGGGGTGGTTTTGGGGTTTTAGAAGTACTCTCATTGGTCCCAAACATCTGTGAACATAGAACTACGTCGTTTGGTTTTCAATTAATCAAAATGAACCCCCAAAAGAAATTACAAAAACATACCATTCTGGGGGAGAGAACTGCGAGGGAACTGGGCCTGTGCCACGGAAGAAGTGGGCCAGTGCCGCGACGACACTGCTCCTCATTCGTCCAGATAATCCTTTTTAGGCCCCCAGAGGTTCCGGTATTCTAGAAAAGGCCCTATTTTGTCCAAAATTCACAGAAAATGCATACGTACTCCGAATTGAGGTTGTGATATACCGTTGGAAAGGTAATGGAGTCTAATTTACATAAAAAAAAAATAGTTTGGAGATAGGTCACTTTCAAAAGTTTTGCGGTATTCACGATAAAAGTCGATTTGATCGCCTTTTTCGCCTTCGAAAATTCATAATTCATTCGTTTGAAATCCAAAAATTATGTGCGATATACCGTCGGAAAGCTATTGACCTCTAGTATCCATGAAAAATGTTTGAAAAATAATACGGTGCTCCAGTTTAAAAGTCAACTTTTGGTGAAACTGGTCAAACTTGGGATTCCCGAGAAGTTTTGGAAACCTCTGGGAGCTCCCAGGAGTTGACGTTTTCATTTAATTTTCTTTTAAAACTAATTTTAATGCTTTCCACATGATCTAGAATGATTTTGGAACTTTTTGGTGAATTTGGACGATTTCGGTCAAACCTTGATCAAACTGGTCAACGGGGACATTCTGGGAACTTCCGGGACTTCCGGGGATCTCTGGGAGCCGACGATTTCATCCGGTCTTGCTTTTGAACTCATTTTATTGTTTTTCTTATGACGTAGCGCGTTTCCAGAACATTTGGTCCGAATCCAGGAGCGTTTGGGCTTTCAGGGGTATTTTGGTCATTCTGAACATTTTGAGATATAGAAATAACTTCCAGGAGTCCTTTTTGAGTCTTTTCGATCGTTGTGAAATGCCAAGCTATGGGCCTCCTAAATTTGATAGCCGACAAAATGGGGTGTCTACAACGACCTACCACATGTTCTTATCGAGAAGGAGATTGAGTTTACCATTGACATAATGCCAGACTCAAGGCCTGTATCAAAAGAACCATATAGAATGGCACCCGTGGAATTGAAGGAATTGAAAATCCAACTACAAAAATTACTTGGCAAAGGGTTCATTCGACCAAGTATATCGCTGTGGAGAGCTCCAGTATTGTTTGTGAAGAAGAAAGATGGTTCAATGTGTATATGTGTTGACTACCGGGAGTTAAACAAGTTAACCATCAAGAGCAAGTATCCGTTGTCGAGAATTGATGATCTATTTCATCAACTTCATGGAGCACAAGTATTTTCCAAGATCGATTTGAGACCGGGCTACCATTAGTTAAAAATAAAGGCCAAAGTTGTTGAGAAAATAGTTCTCAGAACGCGCTACGGACACTACGAGTTCTTAGTCATGCTATTTGGAGTTACAAATGCACCAGTCACGTTCATGGATCTTATGAACTGAGTCTTCGAGCACTACTTAGAAAATTTTATGATAATGTTCATCGATGAAATTCTTATCTATTTACCGAGTGAGATGGAGCACGAGAATCATTTGAGATTGATACTTCAGAGATTGCAGGAGAAGCAATTATATGAGAAATTTAAGAAATGTGAATTCTGGTTACCTAGCATTACTTTTCTTGGTCATGTGATTGAAAAGATTAGAGTTTCAATTGATCCTCACAAAGTGGAAGCGGTATTTAACTGGCAAAGACCTACATCCGTATCCGAAATTTAAAGTTTTTTAGGATTAGCTAGGTACTATTGCCGATTCATTGAGAATTTCTTGAAGATCTCATTACCTATGACAAAGTTAATGAGGAAGGGTATTACATTTGAATGGGGTCAAGAGTGTGAAGGCTGTTTTCAAGAGTTAAAGTTGGGATTGACAATAGCACCTGTTTTGACAAACCATCCAGAACTGAGGGATTTGTGATCTTGAGTGATGAATCACATCAGGGTTTGGTTTGTGTACTAATGCAAGGTGGCAAGATGATTGCTTACGCTTCAAGATAGCTAAAGGCACACGAGATTAATTATCCGACTCATGATCTTGAATTGGACGCGATAATTCATGCTTTAAAAATTTGGAGGCATTACCTATATAGGGAGAAATGTGAAATCTTTATGGACCACGAGAGTTTAAAATACATTTTCTCCCAATAGGATTTGAATATCAGACAAAGAAGATGGCTAGAGCTGATGAAGGATTACGACCTTTCAATAGAGTATCATCCGGGGAAGGCTAATATATTAGCTGATGCGTTAAGCCGGAAGACGACAGGGAACTTAGCCAATGAGCTAACCAAGCAAAAGGAATTGATTAGAGAAATGGAACATTTGGAACTAAATGTGATTCCAGAGACGAGTGGTGGCTTAATGATGGCAATCATAACTCACCCAAACATCATTGATGAGATCAAGGTGGAACAGTTCAACAATTTATACTTGTGTACGATGAGAGATGAGATACCTTAATGGAAATAACCTAGATTTAGCTTAGAGCAAGGAGTGTTAATGCTTGGGAATCGGTTATGTATTCTGAATTTGAAAGACTTAAAGGAGAGATTCCTAGAAGAGGCTCATAGTACCAAATATTTAGCTCATCCGGGGAGTAACAAGATGTACTGAAACTTACGGGAAAACTTTTGGTGGAGAGGTATGAAATGAGACGTTGCCAAATTTGTTTCAGAGTGTTTAGCATGTCAGCAAGTGAAGGCAAAAAGACAGGTACCTGCGGAACTACTACAACCACTACCAGTGTCAGAGTGGAAATGGGATGAGATCATGATATATTTTATATCCAAATTTCTACGATTGCCTAACAAGAACGACAAGATCTGCATTATAGTTGATAGGTTAACAAAGTCAGCTCATTTCCTACCGATCAAGTCGATTAAGCCTTCGAAGTTAGCTGAGTTGTATGTGAAAGAGATTGTGAGACTACATAAGGTTCTAGTTGTGATCGTATCATATCATTATAGTAGTTTTACGTTGAGGTTTTAGGGAAGTTTGCAAAAGGCGATGGGTACGAAGCTGAGTTTCAGTATGACTTTTCATTTTCAAACTAACGGACAGTCAGAACGAATGATTTAGACATTGGAAGACATGCTTCGGTTGTATATCCTGGACTTTGGGAGTGACTGGGAGAAACATTTATCGTTGATTGAATTTGCCTACAACAACGGGTTTCAGTCAAGTATTGGTATGGAACCATATAAAGCTTTGTATGGATGTAAGTATCGATCGCCGATTTGTTGGACTGAAGTTGGATAAAGGAAGTTAATAGGACCAGAGATAATATAATTGACTATGAAAAAAGTGAAGTTAATCCAGGAGTGACTTAAGGTGGCTCAAAGTCGTTATAAAAGTTATGCGAACTCTAAGCGATGACCGATGTCATTCAAAGTGAGAGATTTTGTATACTTGCGAGTATCAATTTCGAAAAGCGTTGTCCAATTTGGAAAGCAAGGGAAGCTTAACCCGAGATTCATAGGACCATTTGAGATCCCAGAAAGAGTAGGACTAGTGGCTTACCGATTAACTTTTTCATTTGAGTTAGCATTTGTGCACAAAGTATTTCAAGTGTCAATGTCGAGGCGATTGACACGACTAAAAAGTTGTGCGCTCTTGTGCAACACCCAGGTGTAGGTGATCGTGCAAGTAATACTAGATAAGTCCAGGTCGATCCCACAGGGAAGGAATAGGAAGAATGTCTACTAAGTTATAACCTAAAGCAAAAGAAAAGAAAATAAGAATATAGAAGTGGAGGTTCTACGAATCCTAATTAATTAACTTAAACTAAATAGCAAACTAAATCATAAAGAAACATAACTAATTAAACATATAAATTAAAGGTGTTGGGAATAAATGAATCCACGTTAATCCTAACCATCTACCATGCATACTCAGTAATGTTCTATGGAGTTCATTCCTCTTCAGTATTCCGTATTTTTCTAAAGATAAAGAATCAATAGCCCTTTCATGACCGAGACTACATCATCACAGTTGATTTAAAATACTTAGAAGACGGTTTAAAACAATGGTTATTACTTGCACTTTAAATGATGTTAGCAATCAAAGTGGTTTTCAAAAGTCATTGAAGAAAATAGCCTTAAGGGTTTAAGTTTTAAAAACTGTTGTGACAAACTGAGCTTATAGGGACAATTTGATGACAGATTTCTAAAACAGAAAGTCATGGAATACTTTAAAGAATCATCTCGGGAATCAACATGTTCGATCGATCGAAGCGCTCTCGATCGATCGGACAGCATGATCCTTCAATCGATCGAAGTGCCTTCGATCGCTTGACTATGGCTCTGGTTCGATCGATCGAAATACCTTCGATCGATCGAGCCCAAGGTTTCTAAAGATTGCATGGCAGAGGTTGGGAATCAATGTTTCATCACATATTCCCAACGTCTAAACTACGGAAACATGATAAAACTAATACAGAAATAGCAAACTAAAACAATCATAGCAACTATAGCAATAAACAATCAAATAAGATAAAGGAAAGGAAAAACCTGGAATAAATCTGAATATAACCTTGAAATAAACTTGAAATCAACTTGAATCTTGAGTTTACAATGGAAAAGGAGGAAGAAAACATGAATCTAATATAATCTACACCTAATCTAACCCTAAAACTACCCTAAAACTGCTGTTTTCTGCGTTCTGGAGCGTCCTCCCTTCGTCTCGCGTCAAAACGACTTATATATAGGGTTCCCACAGAGTTTACGCAACTTTTGGGTGAATATAAAGTTCGATCGATCGAGCTTAGTTCGATCGATCGAAGGTTCGATCGATTGAACTCTGCTCAATCGCTTGAACTTCTCTGATTTTGACAACTCTGCGCACCGATGGGAGAATGGTCATAACCTTTTACTCGGACCTCGGATTGACCTCCCGTTTGCGGCCACGCGACCGTAACTCAATGATCTACATTTCATATCTCTGGGACAATCTTCCAAATCTGAAGTCTTCATTGTCAAAATTGGTGTTTTCTCAACTGCTTCTGTTGTTCTATCCACCAGAATCACTTTTCTTTAGCTCCACTTCATTGATTTGCATTCTAATACCTATAAAACAATGCATAAACATATATTTTAGTATTAACACAATAAAAAGAACATTGTTATTAGAATGCACCTAAATATAGGGACTTTGGGGTTAAAAGTATGCATAAAGTACCATTAATACGCTATGAATATGCACTTTTCACCTCGAATCACACCCCCTAACTAGCGCGTTGCTAGTCCCTAGCAATGAAGCGAACTACAGCAATGCTTATTTAACTCTAAAAATTGAAAACAAAGAAAATAAAAATTGTAAATCACTTTCGCAGGAGTTGCGATTGCATTTAGCGTATGCAACAAGCCTTTAAACCCCTAGGTTCCCCCTAGTGGACGAGTATTGTCTCGTGAGGGTTTGCAGTGAATTTACCCACAAAATTCATATTTATGGTAATGGTTCTAGTTTAAATGTTTTCAAGAAATCTTTCTCTCATTTAGCAATATAGTTAAGCTCAACAATTTCATGAAACTCTCTAGTAAGCCATAGCAATGCAACACACACATTACAGTTAATCTACTATCAAAGTCATTAGAATATTCCATACCTATTAATCATCAAGTGTGTGTGTGAATGGACAACCAAAATACAAAATTTTAATTTCAAAGCTTGCATAACCTAAGATACTATCAAGACATTCATTTTGACTCAACTCTCACCGGGATTACACTCTCAAGATGAAATCACTCCGAATTGGGTGTAATAATTATCACTCATGATATGGAAGCTATAAAGAGTAAATATGAATGGAATCTAATGCTTCTCATATCTAAATAGAAAAACGGACATTTTAGTGCACAAAGTCTCATGAATGGATACTTTTCACTAGAAGAGCGAGATACCGTGGAGAACCCTCTCATTACCTTAACTTCAAATCTAATTACTTAAAATCATTAGGACTTTGAAAAAGAGGTGTTCGATGAAAGAAGAAAGAGCTCGTGATATTCAATTAGGTGAAAGGATGTGATTGGAATGTCTATTACAACTTTTCAAACTTTCCCACATCTCCAATCTTTCTCTTCTTTTCTTTTAATATATATTTATTTTTTCACTCTTCTTTCTATTCTTATTATTTTTTTTCTTTTTCTTTGGTAACAACCATTGGCATATTTTTATTTTTTTTTCTTTTTTATGCCTCTCTTTTCATTTTTTTTCATCATTTTTTTTCTTTGCCATCTTTTCCTTATTCACACTACCAAACTTCTTGTCATGATAATACATCCCAATCACTCCTAGATAAAGAAAAGAAACTCAAACTCGTAAATGGAGTTAAGTATGAACTTTAGGATTGTGAAGACAAGGTGATTATGATAATGCTCAAGATGTGAAGTAAAGAAACAACATATAGGTAGGCCAAGGCTGTATTATACGTGTATTGTCAAAAGATGGCCTAAATCATCTTCTTAGTTCATAGGATTATTCATTTCAGTAAATTCAAGAGCTCTAAATTTGGTAAATCCTGAACGTTCTCTTCTAGTAATCAGTCAAAATGAAGAAGAAAAATGAGACTTACAACGAATGAATAGGCTTTTCAAAAAGTAAGAGTAATTTTATAAAACCCTCAAAAACAAAGAATGGCACAAAAGCTCACTTGGGTTATTAGTCTCCACTACAGTCTCTCAAGACACCTAAGCTATGCTTACTAATCCATTTAAGCTAAGTACAAGGTTGTCACAACGTGCTCAAAGTTGTTTGAAGATTAAAAAGCATAAAATATACTATAACTATGATAGTAAACAAACTACCATTGTGTATCACATACTAGTAACATACAGAAAATAACACTAATGTATCATAACTGACTACATTAATTATGAGAGAAATACAAGAACCATTTTATTATCTTTAAAATAATTCAAATATATATATATATTTTTTTAATTTTTGACAATTTATTTTACTGAGTTACATGTTGCTAAGCAGGTATATAACACTAAAGCATAAAAAGAAATAAACGAGGCATGCAATGACTCACTCCCCCCAACTAAAACTAAACATTGTCCCCAATGTTCTAAACTAAGCACATGGACATGTAAAGTAAAGCGGGAGAAGGAAGGATGTTACCTCGAGGCATTAATTTCCATATTTTTTTATTTTCCTTTATTTCTTTGTTAAGCTACCAGCAAAATCATTAGTAGCAACAAGGAAAAAATAGAGAATATACAACTACTCAGTAAATAAATTCGGTTAATCAAGATTTTTATCATATAGTATTAACCGAAATTTTTGAGAATCTTTCCAATGAAATAATTTAACAGTAAAAAGAATGTTGGGATCCTCATAAAATTGCAACTCCCCCCAACTAATGTCAGGCTCAAGGTCAGAGGGGATGATGCAAAACATATGGCTTCCGAATTTGTTGAGGACAATTATAGGAGGTATACCACGCTTTTTAGGAATTATATGCAAGAAACGATCTTTAGTGTTGGTATTTTCTATAACAACCTCTATTTTTTTATTATCAAAAACAGGTGGAGGCCATGGTTCAATAAAAGAGGCAGGGTCTAAGTGATGTTCTAATGAAGCTTTACTACCCTCCTCTTGTTCTAGAACAGAATCTATGGAGATGTGATCATATTAATTGGATTTCTCTTCTATGTACATTTATTTGGACTGGACTTTGATAAAGCAATCAATTTGGGCCTCAAGGTCAGTATTACTCAAGAAGGTCAAGCAATCTAGCAGATTACTAGCTTCTTGTTGAAGTTTAAGATCATCTAATGTGGGCAAAATAGTTTCTAAGTCCTCTCTCAAAGAATTTTGAAAGTTAAAATTTTGTAAAAAACATGTGCTAGAATCCTTACCATCCTCTTCCACAACACATTCATTTTGTTCAATATTGAGGTACACATAACTTTCAAGCTCGGGATGAGAGATTTGATTGATAGCAAGGATAGGTGATGGGCAACTTGGTGACACCACCTCTTCGGCCGAAAAAAGTGAGGGTTCATGAATATCACATGAATCTCAATCGGATTTAGATTTTTCAAATATGTCCTCCCTAGGGTCACTATTAAAGGTAGGGGTAGAGTCAACAGAGGACTCCTCCTTTCCTGGTTGTGTGTAATCACAAAAACTCTCATCATCTTTTATAACCTCATTCTCATCCTTGTAACTCTCCTCACTATGTATGTCGTCTATTGAGGTGCTTTGGACAAAGAGATTGTGCAATTTTATCAAGGTAGTGAAGGAGTTGATGTCTGGGGGTGTATATTGAAGAGAAGATGGTTCTACAACTTCATGCTCAATGGTTTGGTTTTGGAGTTCTTGTTGGGTTGTCACTTTCTCGAGTGAATTGTTAACCTCATTCGGTATAAACCCGTCATTTTCCTCCAATTCCATTCCATTGTTAATATCTTGAAATTTGGACTGGTATAGTCTTCTAAAGGTTGGCCATCATATGCTTGTTGATATCTAGTTTCTAATTTATCAAGTGCATTATCTAGCCTTTTCATTTCACGAAGCAGTAATTTTAACATACCATTATCCTCAACTTGGATATTCTCCTCATTATTACTATATGAAGTTTTGCCCCATTGTTGTTGGTAGTAATTCCTATCCCAATGTGTTTGTGGACAAGACTCGCCAAAGGGAAAGTCTTGGTGCGTTTTGTAATCGTGGGAACTACTACTATATCCTACATTATTATTTTGGTTATCGCCCCATTGCGGTTGATAGAACTCTCCATGTGGAGGTTCTTGATACGTTTGATAATATAAGGGACTACAACTATTGTTTTCCCATTGTGGTGGTTGGTAGCACTCAGGTTGATAATGCGCGTCATATGTGGGTGCTTGCCAACTTCGGGGATAGTTTTCATTACCTAAAGTGTACCTATTCATGGTGTTTGTGTGGTGTGGAGGATAATATGGATAAGACATTTTCACTCAAAATTTTTAAACAATAGAAATTTTATTTATTTTTATGTTTATCTTGTGAGAGAAAAAGTCCAATAGTTTTTATTTGTATTTTTTTTAAGAAAAAGAAAAAAAAATGGAAATAACTTAGTAAAATCCTAACCTAGTTGCCTTCCCCAGCAACGGCGCCAAAAACTTGACACGACTATAAGTTGTGCGCTCTTGTGCAACACCCAAGTGTAGGTGATCGTGCAAGTAATACTGGATAAGTCCAGGTCGATCCCACAGGGAAGGAATAGGAAGAATGTCTACTAAGTTATAACCTAAAGCAAAAGAAAAGAAAATAAGGATATAAAAGTGGAGGTTCTACGAATCCTAATTAATTAACTTAAACTAAATAGCAAACTAAATCATAAAGAAACATAACTAATTAAACAGATAAATTAAAGGTGTTGGGAATACATGAATTCACGTTAATCCTAACCATCTACCATGCATACTCAGTAATGTTCTATGGAGTTCATTCCTCTTCAGTATTCCGTATTTTTCTAAAGATAAAGAATCAATAGCCCTTTCATGACCGGGACTACATCATCACAGTTGATTTAAAATACTTAGAAGACGGTTTAAAACAATGGTTATTACTTGCACTTTAAATGATGTTAGCATTCAAAGTGGTTTCAAAAGTCATTGAAGAAAATAGCCTTAAGGCTTTAACTTTTAAAAACTGTTGTGACAAACTGAGCTTACAGGGATAATTTGATGACAGATTTCTAAAATAGAAAGTCATGGAATAATTTAAAGAATCATCTCGGGAATTAACATGTTTGATCGATCGAAGCGCTCTCGATCGATCGGACAGCATGATCCTTCAATCGATCGAAGTTCCTTCGATCGCTTGACTATGGCTCTGGTTCGATCGATCGAAATAACTTCGATCGATCGAGCCCAAGGTTTCTAAAGATTGCATGGCAGAGGTTGGGAATCAATGTTTCATCACATATTCCCAATGTCTAAACTACGGAAACATGATAAAACTAATACATAAATAGCAAACTAAAACAATCATAGCAACTATAGCAATAAACAATCAAATAAGATAAAGGAAAGGAAAAATCTGGAATAAATCTGAATATAACCTTGAAATAAACTTGAAATCAACTTGAATCTTGAGTTTACAATGGAAAAGAAGGAAGAAAACATGAATCTAACCTAATCTACACCTAATCTAACCCTAAAACTACCCTAATAACTGCTGTTTTCTGCGTTCTGGAGCGTCCTCCCTTCGTCTCGCGTCAAAACGACTTATATATAGGGTTCCCACAGAGTTTAGGCAACTTTTGGGTGAATATAAGGTTCGATCGATCGAGCTTAGTTCGATCGATCGAAGGTTCGATCGATTGAACTCTGCTCAATCGCTTGAACTTCTCTGATTTTGACAGCTCTGCGCACCGATGGGAGAATGGCCATAACCTTTTACTCGAACCTCGGATTGACCTCCCGTTTATGGCCACGCGACCGTAACTCAAAGATCTACATTTCATATCTCTAGGAAAAGCTTCCAAATCTGAAGTCTTCATTGTCAAAATTGGTGTTTTCTCAGCTGCTTCTGTTGTTCTATCCACCAGAATCACTTTTCTTTAGCTCCACTTCATTGATTTGCATTCTAATACCTATAAAACAATGCATAAACATATATTTTAGTATTAACACAATAAAAAGAACATTGTTATTAGAATGCACCTAAATATAGGGACTTTGGGGTTAAAAGTATGCATAAAGTACCATTAATACGCTATGAATATGCACTTTTCACCTCGAATCACACCCCCCAACTAGCGCGTTGCTAGTCCCTAGCAATGAAGCAAACTACAGCAATGCTTATTTAACTCTAAAAATTGAAAACAAAGAAAATAAAAATTGTAAATCACTTTCGCAGGAGTCGCGATTGCATTTAGCGTATGCAACAAGCCTTTAAACCCCTAGGTTCCCCCTAGTGGACGAGTATTGTCTCGTGAGGGGTTGCAGTGAATTTACCCACAAAATTCATATTTATGGTAATGGTTCTAGTTTAAATGTTTTCAAGAAATTTTCCTCTCATTTAGCAATATAGTTAAGCTCAACAATTTCATGAAGGCCTAAGAGGTATTTTGTGGATAGTAATTATACCTGTTTTGTATAATTTTTGGCAGTTTTGATATAGTTTTAGATTAATTTGAATAGTGTGGTGAGAACGTGAGTGATACATTGCATAAAAGGTAGGTTATCTAGAGATTCCATGGAATTTAGTTTTCGGATGTAATTATGGACCCAAACGGAATTTAGACGAAAACTTTTACAATTTATAGTTTTCACTCGTGAAGTAATAAAATGGACGTGTGTGACGTTTCAGGAGTTAATTAGAAGTTTTGAGAACTCGTGGGGAGTTGAATGTAATTTTTGAGAGTTGTGCCTATAAATAGAATAGTTCAAGATATTTTTCATAATATCTTCAAACTCACAAATATCTTGAGAGAGAGAGGGAGAAGGGGATTTAGTTGCTACGAGCTTGCCGACGACCGTTTGTCCATCAGTTTTCAGCCAGATTTCATATTTGGACTCCTCGAGGTAAGAGCTTCATTTTGATACCTCTTAGGCCTTGTTTGGCAAAGATTTTATGAAAAACTAATTTTAGAAATTTGGGAAAAACATGTGTATACTTGTAGGAATCACTTGAGATTGGAGATCTGAAGATTAATTGGTCTCTTAGTACTTCTCCTGAAGTTATAGAGTTATAGCTTAAGGTATGAATTCGAACCTATGTAATATAGATAATTTTGAATGTTTTGAATATTGTGTACGAAATTGTGATCCGGGCAAAACTTATGTGTTAAATTAGGCTCATTAATTTTAGCGAGTATGTATAGAAAAGCATGGTGATATGATTATGTGAGTATGCTAAATGTTTATGTGGGTCGAAAGGGGAGCTTAGTATAATTTCATGTCGGGGTACGCCTCTCAGTGTTTGAGATTTCACTAGTGACGACTACTTGCTTGGTGGGAACCGGCCCAGCCAGAGCAGATGGATGCAATGGTTGAGTGATCTTTGGCTAGCCATTGGCATTGTCTTTTAAGATTTAAGGCATGCCGATATACTGGATGATTGCGTATCTCTCCCCAAAGACTAAATTATGTGATTTAGATGTTTGAAACTTGAATTGCCCATATGCATATTTCTAGAATTGTACACTCAACATATAGCAGAGCAGTGGAGATTTCCTCCTTTGCAGGTGATAAGAGGAAAGGAAAGAAGAAGTGTGAGGTGTGAGGCTGAAGAATGCTGAGGATCATACTTTTTTTTTAATTTTTGTAAATCTATTCCAAATGATGTAATACAGATTCGTGTATGTTTAGCTGGTAACTTAGAGTAGATTCATAGCAGTGTAATCGATAGTAAAAACTTTTGTAATCGTGTTTGGACCATTGAAATCTAATTGTGTTTATGTTGGTGTTGGTTTTGGAGTGGAGAACCTTATCCTTGGAATTCTGCAGAACATGCTAAATCTGGGGAGATCAGTCGACTGAGACCCCACCACAATTGACTGGACCCCTGTGGTACAGTGATATTCTTTCATTTTTTAAAGGAATCAGCCGACTGGGAGATTGCAAACAGTCGACTTGTTTCTGCATGAAAACATGACATTCTGCATAAATAGGTTCAGTCGACAGAACAAGTGTCAGTCGATTGAGAAATTGAGCCCCAATCGACTGAGTCCCTGACACAGTTAACTAGACAAGGTCATTGGACTTTAATACCTTCTACATTGGATCTCTAGTTGACTGGGGAACCGCCACAGTCGACTGGACTTCTGTTATTAAAAAATGATTCTTTTGGAAATTTTTAATTAAACAAAACTTTTTATAACTCCGTTATTTTAATGGATTTTTGTTATTTTTTCTGCTACTTTTTTTCTTGAAAGGAATTGGATGAACCTTGATGGCATGCCATATGTCCTATTTCCGCGTGTTAGCGGGATGGATCGTGATACTAGGATCTGATATTAACACTTTGGCACAATCACCTCAATGGAAGGGCCATCATCAAAAAGGTAATCGGTCAAGGTCTAATCAGGGTCGACATGGAGAGACCGCTGAATTCGGAATACCATTGAGTGTGGTATTAGAATAGGCAGTAGAGAAAGGATGCTTGAAAAAGTTAGATCCGCAACCCGTGCCTGATTCCATCCCAAAAGGATATAACATTGACTAGTATTACACTTATCACTAGATGTTGTGTCATGATACTGACCATTGTATGAGATTGAAGCATGAAATTCGAAGCCTGATAGAGAAAGGGGTTATGACACATGCTATCGGGGAGTGGTGAACCCGAGGGTTCAAATGATGATAGTGAGGTGATAGTGTTTGGAAATACGATTGCTGAAGCGAATATGGATTCTCTTGGGGACCCAATAAATTGAAGATTATCTGTGACACTCTAGTTGAGACCGAATCTAGTCTAGTATGGTCCATGATCGAGTCATGTCAAGTAAGAGTCAAATGTCAAGTCCAGTCAAGTCTTCGAGTTAGTCTGTTATCAAGTTTATTTTCAAGTCTTTTTTTATCGAGTCGAGTGATGTAATCCTCCTTCTATCCTAGTTGAATCAAATCTCATTTTGCCTGATACAATGTGATAAGTTGTGAATGAATGGATGATTAAGCCAAAAAAAGGAAAAAAATCAAGCAAAAAAAAAAAAGAAGAAGAAGAAGAAGAAGAAAAGAAAAAGTCACTTTTTCAAACGATCATGGAAAATACTTTATTAATAAATCTTTGCATTGAAAAGGATCCCCAAGTGATCAAAACACATTTTGTACCAAAACCGAGGAATAGAAAATTGATTAGCTTTACTTTATGAATTTAAAGATGCTCTTGCACATTCTTGAAAAGATGAACTTGGAACTTCTTGAAGTTTGCTCACCATCCCATTTTCTCAAATACCAACCCTAAAAGATGAGCCCAACCAGTCCAAAGCCATAACTTGATCCTTGATGGTAGCCAAATATTTTAAATGAACTTTTTCTTCAAAAGAAAAAAAAAATAAAAAGAAGCTCGCTAGAGTGAAAACCTAAAAGACACCTAGGTAAAAGTTAGAGCACAAAAAAAGAAGAGAAAAAAAGGGAAGAAAAAAGAAAAAGAAAAAAGAATAAAAAAGAAAAAAAAAAGAAAAAAAGAGAGAAAGGAGCTCGTTAGGTTGAAAATCTGAAAGGGCGCCTAGGCAAAATATAGAGCAAAAATAAGATGCATCAGTCAAAAGTAGGAAGAGAATAAGAGATAGAGAGATAAAGAAAAGAAAGGAAAGAGAAAATGAAAAAAAAAATAATGATAAGATTGAGAATTCTTAAGCACTTCAAAGTACATCATTGGCACATGAATTATCTCAAGGCTTCGTGTTGCTCTAAACAAAGAAAAAGCAATTGATAATGAAAAGAGAGATTTGAAAGTATCAATTATTCTCAAAAATTTTATGAGAGGCTCAATGGTTAAGTGGGCCTAAAACAATGCAGAGATATCTTTGAGAAAAACAAAGAGAGATTTGGAGGGCTGATATTGCTTTGTGAGTATGATAGAGTACGATTAAAACACGATGTGTTATGAGAATTGTAAAGATTGATTGGCTAGTGAAAAGGTGAAAAGAATCAACCGCCACAAACAAAAAAAAAGAAAAAAAAAAGAAGAAAAGAAAACAAAAATAAAATAAGAAAATAAAAAGGAGAAGTAGTTCATGTTCTCATCATCCTGTTCAAAGGCTACCACAAGCGACCCATTTTAGAAAGAGCACTCATTGGACCCAATGAAAACATGGCTTGAAAAGCCCAACAATCCTTGAAGCTTAATTCTTTCAAAACCTTCAGAGTACTTAAACTACGCTTAACTTGATTCCCGCTAGGGGATGCGTAGGCAACCTACTCTGTTTAGTCATCACCCTTGCCATCTCATGGCATCTTCATTTCAGGCCTTGGCCGAACTACTTTGGACCTAATTCCCGTTCAGGGATAATTAGGCGAACTTCCCAAGGTTCTCAGTCCATAACCATCCCTAAATCATAAGCATCACTCTTTTGTGCCTTTGGTTTCCTTCCTTCAGACTAGAGGCAAACTTACGTAAGTTTGCCCAGAGCCACATATATACTGCCAAGCCAGAGGCAAACTTTGAAGCAATGCCTCTGAGTCCTATTCAAACTAAGGGCAAACTTCGTTTGCCAAAATCCCTCTATGTCAGAGGCAAGTTCTCAAGTAATCAAGTTTGTTTTGAATGGATTGAAATAGAGTGCCTTTTATTCTATAAGCTAAAGCACTAATTTGAAGCACACTCCAAAAGAATCAGTTAAACGAAAAAGGAGAAGTTTTTAAAGTTTAGATTTATCAGCAAAGCACTACCATTTGTAAGATGATGAATAAATGAAAGGTGAGTTGATACATTATTCACGATGAAAGCACATTGATTCATAATGAACATAGCGTTTGGGTCAATCAACTTGAGTAACTGGCTTTGTCAGGTCTGTCCTCCTTTGATGAGCCATTAAATAGTCTCAAATGTGTAGGTTTAAGATGATGAATAAAGATTTGAAAAGTCTACATGAGCATCCGAAGAGCAATACGAGCAGAGATTTCGAACACTATTACAACATAATGCTAAAGTGGCAATATAAGAAGGTCCAAGACTAGGGGCAAGGGTGACTTCCCACTTTTGGCAGAATCGATGTGTTTCTTCCAAAGGTCCACAAATGCAGAAAATCATTCTATTTATCAGCTCCGTTCAAATTCTTTGAGTCTGAAAACTCTCCAAATTTTGAAAAATTAACTCTCTGAGTCCGCGGACTCCCGACCTTTTGTGAAATCAATTCTTTGAGTCTGAAGTGACTCCAAATATTAAAATTTAGTTCTTTGAGCACAAGGGAACTCCCGAAAAAGTGTTAGTCCTTAATGGCAGCTTCCCTGCCTAAGCGTTAGTCCTCAATGACAGCCTCTCTTCATAAGCATTGGTCCTCAATGGTAGCTTCTCTTCATTTGTGTTAGTCTTCAATGGCAGCATCATCGGTATTAGTCCTCAATGGCAACCTTGCATTAGTCCTCAATTGCAACATCATTGGTGTTAGTCCTCAATGGAAACCTTGCATTGATCCTCAATGGAAGCATCATCTATGTTAGTCCTCAATGGCAATTGCATTAGTGCTCAATGGCAGCATCATTTGCGTTAGTCCTCAATGGCATCTGTATTAATCCTCAATGGAAATCTTATTAGTCCTCAATGGCAATCCCCGATACTCCTCAATGGCAGTATCATTTATGTAAGTCCTCAATGGCTATCTTTGTTAGGCCTCAATGGCAATCCTTGTTAGTCCTCAATGGCGATCCTTGTTAGTCCTCAATGAAAATCTCTATTAGTCCTCAATGGCGATCTCTATTAATCCTCAATGGAAATCCTTGTTAGTCCTCAATGGCAGCTTCTTTAAAAAGGCATTAGTCCTCAATGGTAGCTTCTTTACATAAGCGTTAGTCCTCAAATGGCAGCTTCACTTCAATTTGCATTTGTCCTCAGTGGCAACATCATTTGTGTTTGTCTTCTATAGAATCTATATTAGTCCTCAATGGCAACCTCGCATTCGCATTAGTCCTTAATGATTCTTTGAGTCTCATTTAAACTCCCAATTTTGAAAATTGAAATTCATCTGAGTTGAATTGACTCCGATGTTGTAAATTAAAATTTTTGTTGAGTCAAATTGACACCGATTTTGAAATTTGAGATTCTTGTTGAGTTGAATTGACTCCTGTTTTGGATATTTGAATTTTTTTTTGAATTGACTCTGATTTTGAAATTTGAATTCTTTGAAAGTCAAATTGACTCTGATTTTGAAATAGGAATTCTTTTGAGTTAAATTGACTCTGATTTTGAAATTTATATTCTTTGTAAGTCTAATTGACTCTAGTTTTGAAATATGAAATCCTTTCGAGTCGAATTGACTCTGATTTTGAAATTCAAAAACTCTTCTTAGTCAAATTGACTTTGATTTTGAAATATGAATTCTTTGTATGTCGAATTGACATCGATTTTGAAATTCTATATTCTTTGTGAGTCCAACTATCTCAGATTTGTGAAATTTTGAAATTCTCTTTGAAATTTGAATTCGTTCGAGTCAAATTGCCTCCGGTTTCGAAAATTGAAAAAAAAGGAAAAAAAAATAAAACCAAACAGAAACAAAAAATTTTGAGTCGAAGTGACTCTGATTCAGAAATATGAATTCTTTTGAGTCGATTTGACTTCGGTCTTTGAAAATTTATATTCGTTCAATTCAATTCGACTCCCGATTTTGGAAATTTGAAATTCTTTGAGTCTGATCGACTCTCGATTTTGTGAAATAGAAAATTGAATTAAGTCTAATCGACTCTCGATTTTGGAAGTTTGACTTGAGTCTAGTCTGATTGACTGCCGATTTTTGAAATTAAAACTGAATTGAGTCTAACCGACTCCTGATTTTGAAAATTTGAATTTAATTGAGTCTAATTGACTCCCAATCTCAGGAATTGACTTGAATTGAGTCTGATCGACTCCCGATTTTTGAAGTTTGAATAGAGTTTAGTCTGATCGACTCCCGACTTTGAAATTAGAAATTTTCGTGAATCTAATTTACTCTCAATTTTGAAATTAGAGCAAAACTGTGTCGGCACCAGGGCGTACGGCGCAAAGCGTAACCCAGTCAATTGTATTTTGAGAAATCATACATCCTTGGTTGTTGGAATAAGTCACCTCTGAGCAAACATCTTGACTGTTGGAATAAGTCACAATGAATTCCGTTGTTGAATTCCTCTAGATTGAGGCAACCCTTGTTAGTCTTCTATGGCAATGTATTAGTCCTCTATGGCAATCCTCGTTAGTCCTCAAAGGCAATCTCTGTTAGGCCTCTATGGCAACTTGTTAAGTTCTAAGTGGCAATTTTTTATGTCCTCAAAGGCAACCTACATTAGTCCTCAATGGCAATATCATCTGTATTAGTCCTCAATGGCAACCTTGCCTTAGTCCTCAATGACAGCATCATCAATGTTAGTCCTCAGTGGCAACCTTGCATCAGTATCCAATGGTGGCATCTTTGTGTTAGTCCTTAATAGCAATCTTTTCGAACTTGCGTTAGTCCATGATGGTAGCATCTTTTGGTCGATATTAATCCTCAATGGTAATCTTTGCTGAAGTCCTCTAGATTGAGGCACATCCCTGTTGAAGTTTTCTAGATTGAGGCAAATCCTTGTTTAAGTCCTCTAGATTGAGGCAAATCCGTTGAAGTCCTCTAGATTAAGGCAAATCCTTGTTGAAGTCATCTAGGTTGAGGAAATTCATATCGGTATAAGGCATAGAATACATTCATATCACCAGAAAGAGCATGATCTTGGATCTTCGCATCTACGTAGCATGAAGCATGAAATTGCATTGATAGTCGTGATTCCATGAGCATGTGCATCATGATAGGATAGGTGCATTCATCGATGTGATTGTTTGTGTTCAGGTTTTTGTCCTATGCTTGAACTTCGTCCTGGTCTGATTCCCGTTGGGATACGTAGGCAGCTCACCGTTGAGCAGGACCAGCACCAACCATCTAGGCGTCCTATTTTTGCAACGCATTTTGTTTTTTTTACCTGAATTTGATAGTCTGGTCAAAGGCTTGTCTTCACGCAGGCTTTTGACATTCACTTGTGATACGCGTTGCTTCACGAGCTCTGCCGAAGAGGGGCAAACTATAGACACCCCAATTTTGACCGGCTGTTGAATTCAGGGGATGATTACCTCTAGTTCGATAATGATAATGTCTGACAGAATTCGAAGATTTATTTCTAAATAACTCAAGCTCATTGGAAGGTTTTCTTCAGTCTCAAATAAAGTTTTCAAGAGGAAAACCAGGTGTTTGGGGAAATTCGGGTATAAAATGTGTATAAGAAAAACGGTTTAGAAGATATAATTCTTATATTTAAAAAAAAAACTATTTGAAAATAAAATAAAAAGGAGGAAAGGGAATCTTAAAAGAAAAGAAAACAAAAAGATGTAAATAAATGTATAAATATATATGTATATATAATCTTTATAAATATGTATTTGAAAAATAAATAAAAAGGGGGAGAATTCTATTTTTCTTCCATACTTATTGAAATCCATTGCACATGGGTTTTGACCCCCGAATTCACCAAATTGACCCCTTAAAATTGGTCTATATAAAGAGATTCATCTCCATTACAAGGGACTTGGGGAAAAAAGCAAAAAATATTGAAGATATATACAATTGTGAGGAATTGAGAGCATTTTTGAAGAAGAACTTGAAGACTTTGAAAATCTTCACCAAGAACTAGGAAAATCTGAGAATTTCTAGAGGTAATCTTCTAGTCTTAACTTAGTTTTTCTCTAATTCAATCACAATTCATAGAGCCGTAGGACCTTTTACACAATTTTGAAAACTCTCTTCCCACTTCATTTCATCACACACCACTAGAATTATGATTGGATTATCATTAGTATTCATTGATTTGTATCTAAATAGCTAAGGAATTGAGGTAAAACAAGTTTGCAAAAGAATTTTGACTTGGATCATTAATTAAATTTTGATTTATGTGGACACACAGAATTGATTTTTCTTTTGTTTTGAGATTGATTTGGAAAAAGGAAAGAAAAGGTCTATTGAAAACAGATACAGAGTGGCAACTTGGTCTTTAGGGAACCAAGAAACCCAATTTTGACTCACCCAAATGGATAAAGGGCACCGACCCTTCATAACCAACAAATTTGGCTCAGGGTTTTGGTACGAGAGAGGTAGGAGCCTTTGTTGAGACTAAAACACCCTCAACTCACCCCGTCTTTCGACGGGTCCCAATTAGCATCCAAATAATTATCTTTTACTATGCTTGGTTCGACAATTACTGCTATGATAGTATATTACATCACATAAAAATTTTGAAGTGGAAAATCTAAAGATAAGATATCATTCATCAGATCTAAACCAAATATCACACAATGCAAAAGTGAAAGATCACACAAACAAACATAGGAAAAAATGTCTAATCATGTATTAAATAATCAAGTTTTCCTAATATAAGAGGGGACATAGATTGTTCTTGAAACAAGTAATCAAAGAAAATAAAAATATGCTTAGCAAGCTAGTATGATGCATGTTAATCTTTGAGAAAAGAAGACCAATGATAACATAGGGATCGAGCAGTAACTCCCTCATAATAGGACCGACATTCAGTCAAGAAAACTCTTGAATGCATGAGAATTCGTAACTCTGAAAGTTAGAATGAGGGAACAGCCTCATAGAGCTCTCCCCGTAGCCCCAAAAGCATAGGGGAGAGCGTATATAGAGGCAGTGACTGAATGAGCTAAAGGAGGAGGGATGGGGAAGACCCCTATTCCTGATAGGGAATAGTTCTACCTCTCTTGTAGCTCTGAGTTTTGAGTTAGTTCAGACAGTCTGAGCTATAAGCTAAGGGAGTTCAATGCTTCTTTTTATGTAGTTCGAAGGCTTCTTTAAAAGATCTTTAATTGCAAGTAAGAACATCTTAGCCTCTTAAAGACATTGTTATCAAGCTCTATCTTGGACTTACAGGGCTTCCTATAGATATAGGGAACATCATTATTGTTTCAATCCCCGGGACGGATGAAAAAGGAAGATGTGATCGAGGGGAGGCATGAACGTGTGATCAACTTCATTCCTTGTAATCTTCTTAGATTAGGAGTCACAAAAATCCCAAATCTTACATGGATGCAATGTATTATCCTAGAATATGCAAAGGAAGTAATGTGCAAGTGTTCATAAGATTTCTAAAGTGATTTAGAAGTCTAAAATATGCATGAATGTATGAAGGAAATCATCATAGGATATGTACAAATGTAGTATGGACTACTTCCTAAGACATGAGCTAATTTGGATTGCATGTAAGCATCAAATCAAAGGAAAGAACTCAAAACATGTTTGCTGTGAATAGTGGATAGAAAAGTGAGTTGATTTTGTAAAAATGGAAAAGTGGGGTTAGAAATGTTTTTAATTCATGATTTTTTATGGAGATCTTCCTTATAGTGTGTAGAACACATATCAAAAGGCCAAATCACTATCGACATATTGAGAGAAATTAACATATTTTTACCATCAAATGGAGATTATAACCTCTTGGAATATCAACATCAAACTTAAGTTAAGAACTTCCAAGATTGTTGGTGAGATTTGTTTTCATTTAAGCATAACTTCAAGAATACTTTGGAAGTGTTGAAATTGAAATCATCTATCGAACAAGAAACTACGTCGTTCTGGCTTTCAATTAATCAATTTGGACCCCCAAATAAAATTACAAAAATGGACTATTCTGGAGGAGAGTGCCACTGCGGCAGTGGGCCAGTGCTGCAGCAGCACTGCTCCTCAAATGTCCAAATAATGCTGTTTAGGCCCCCAGAGGTTTCGGTATTCGCGAAAATGCCCTATTTCGTCCAAAATTCACAGAAAATGTATACAAACTCTAAACCGAGGTTGTGATATACCATTGGAAAGGTAATGGAGTCTACTTTTCATAAAAAATAGTTTTAGAGATACGTCACTTTGAAAAGTTTTGCAGTATTCGGGATAAAAGCCGATTTGATCGTCTTTTCTACCTTCAGAAATTCATAATAAATTCATTTTAAATCCAAGAATTACGTGCGATATACCATTGGAAAGTTATTGACCTCTAGTATCCATAAAAAATGTTTAAAAAATTGTACAATACTCTAGTTTCAAAGTCAACTTTTGTAATACCCTGTATTTTGTAATATATTATATAACTAAGACATTGTATGTTTCTTTTAATACTTGTATGAGCTTGGCCTTACCCTTGGTATATTTTACATACCAATCGATTGAACTTTATCTCAATCGATTGATTGTTCCAATCGATTGAACTTTATACCAATCGATTGATTATATCAATCGATTGACACTTATGTCAATCGATTGGAGGCAGCTGGGCAGATTCTTTTGCTCTGGCTGGGGAGAGGCCACGTGAACACTCATTCTCTATTTATACCAGCCCATTTTGGGCGTATTTCTGTTTACAGAAATCAGAGAGAGTGAGAGGGGGGTGTTTGTGTGTGTTTATATATATATATACACTCATATATATATACTCACATATTTACATATATTTACACACACACACTCAGAGATGGACTGAGAAGAAGAAGAAGAAGGTCAGAAAGAAGAAGAAAAGAAGGAGAAAGAGAAGAGAGAAGGCAGAGAGCAGAGGAAAGAGAGAAGAGGGAGACCACCATTGAAGCTCAAGCTTCAAACATTCCCAAACACGCCCTTAACGCCTAAGGTGAGTTCTAAACTCACTTGGTAACTTGATATTGATGTTAGGACATGTTTTGAATGAAGAAATGAAGAAGAAATCATGTATTCCCGTTTATATGTTGCTGAGCAGTCTTCTCTGTGAAGAAGACGAAGTGTCAATCGATTGACACTATATCAATCGATTGACATCTCTCATGTCTCAATCGATTGACACTATATCAATCGATTGACATCTCTCATGTCTCAATCGATTGACACTATATCAATCGATTGACATCTCTCATGTCTCAATCGATTGACACTATATCAATCGATTGACATCTCTCATGTCTCAATCGATTGACACTTTATCAATCGATTGACATGGATTGTGATCCAATCGATTGAACTTTCTTCCAATCGATTGACACTACTTTTATACCAATCGATTGACATCTATACCAATCGATTGGTAGTTACAGTTTACTGTTTTACTTGTTTAGATAATGTAATAACTGTTTGGTTGTTTATTTACTGCTCATTATTTCCCAGTATGCTTTATTACTGTAATACAGACATGATAACGAGTTAATGCAGCATAGGATCGTAGTAATAACAAGACTATCGGATAATGTTTATGATGTTAGATAACGGAATAGTTGTGAATCCTTTGGAGTTAACATTCATTCATTCAGAGTAGTCGGGCCACATTGGGATTGTCATGTATCGGAAATAGAGTTGAACTTAAGTAGGTTTGCTAAGATTCGGGAATCTTGCGTGGGCGGGCTTTGGTCGATCATATGTTCTTAAAAGCGGTAGACAGACGAAGGTGTCTATGACTTGCGGTGGACCGGACCAATTGCCCTAAGATAGCCAGATGATCTAATCATATGTTCTTAAAAGCGGTAGACAGACGAAGGTGTCTATGACATGCGGTGGACCGTGATCACTGGTAGACGTCGCTAAGTCGTGGCATAGAATGATGTACTGTTGTTTAAAGCGTTATATCCCTGACATGCGGTGAACTGTGCATATGTTCTTAAAAGCGGGGGATGGACTAACGTGGTATCCATGACATGCGGTGAACTGTGCATATGTTCTTAAAAGCGGTGGATGAGCAATGGTGCGTTATAGAGTTGAACTACTGTCGAGTCTGTTCCCCTATCTAGACGTATTATCGGTCTTATAATGAGTAAAACGTTAGTAATCGGATCATTGGTCGATTAAAGGAGTTACCCTTACTGAATTCTAATTTGATTACGGTTTGTAACTTGTAATAATATCAATAGTCGATACCCTGTTAGTATCTAACTCACTCGGCTTTCATTAAGCTGACGGCGTTTATGCCGCTGGACATTTCTACGTTCCAGCGCACCCTGGTTATGACTATACAGGTGAAGGGCCTGCAGGAGGAGACTACTATGCCGGTGACGGAGTTCCCGTGGAAAATTTCCCCGACGGAGGTCAGACCGAAGAAGACTACTACGCCGAGGACTACCTTTATGCCAACTGAAGTCTTGACTAGAATTGTAGCTAGTTGTCTTTACCGTTTTAGAATCTTTTTGTAGTCAGGCATATGTTGCCTTGGCATTTGTACTTCCGCTGCCTTATATTTGATTCGAGACTCTGATATGTAATAGTTAGTAACTTCTGTTGACTTTATGTTACGTTATGTTCAGAACCTAGACTTCATTGTTGTTACACTATTTCACCTTGTTGCTTAGTACTGCGTGGTGTGGACAATCATGTGACTTCACCCGTCATTCCCTATGGACCCATAAAGGAAATTTATTTTTCTCTATTTATGCAATTCCGGGGCGTGACAGGATTCTTGGTATCAGAGCCTAGGTTGTATACCTTTTCGCTCACAGATTGTCCCACACCATCTGGTCCTAGAACCTTGAGATTCTATAGATGAGTATTAAGATTAGTTCTGACTTAAGGTAGTCCCTTTTCAGGTAGCATGGCACCATCGCTGTTCATTCCAGACGAGTTCGGAGGACACTATGTGTATGAGAGTATTATTGCGCCAGCAGATCCAGAGTACTATGCCTGGAAGGTTAGACAGAGAGCTATTGCAGAGACAGAGCGAGACATGCAGATCGAACAGCAGAGATTTGGGACCCAGGACCCAGAAGTGATACGTCAGGAGATGATCTACCGCAAGGAGACCTTCAAACGCATCGAGGAGGATTCTCTACTGATGTTACGAGACCGTTCTTCGTACCAGGTTCTACTTGCAGAGGTTAGAGCAGCACCTCCACCCCCACCAGAAGAGGACATGGCTGATGCACCCCCAGCAGGTGAGGATCCGGAGGATGATGATGAGAGCGATTACGACGATGAGCCAGAGGATGCAGATGAGGAGATGGAAGATGAAGAGGACGAGGACACCGATGACGAGGAGCCAGAGTATGATCCAGAGGAAGAGGACCCCGTGGACCCAGCCGGTATGGACGTGCCAGTTGGCGTAGATATTGTGGTTGCAGAGGGTTATCCGATAGAGGAAGAGGAGGTAGCCGCAGACGATGATGCAGTGGTACCAGTCTTACCAGGAGGAGTTATAGCACAGCTAGCAGCTGAGTGGGCCCCAGAGATGGCTGCACATCCCCATGGATTTGAGATTGGAGCACCGGAGTTGGCACAGGCTATGGTACAGGCTGAGGCACTTGCAGCCGCATTTGATGTAGCCCAGGCTGACATGGCCGCTGATGCGGGAGATTTGGGAGCTGTTGTGGAGCATGATGGACCCGAGCTGATCGAGGATGTTGTGATAGAGGATGAGGACATGATGGATGACGATGACATGGATGAGGATGACGTTTTGTCTGAGGTTGCCCCAGAGGACGAGGCTTCCATCTATGGATCCGATGTGGACAACTTTTGAGTCCAGTACCTTTAGGACTTAGACTTTTACGCTTGACTTTAGGACATGTTGTCCACTTACTTTTGACGCTTACATAGACAGCTATTGACCGTAGCCTTTTGTATAGGTAGCCACCAGTAGTGGTTTTGTATGTATCTTTCTTTTGTTTAGATCTTGTATAGGATCATGTACTACGCGGTACACAGATGATCTGTTGTGTACTCCGCTGTACATCTTTTGGGTATATATATATGGCAGATCGTTTCTCTTGGTTATTTCTGTTATCATCTCATTGTTATGTTATGGTTGTGATTTTGATTCATGTTATGATTTCTGTTATTTAAGTATGATCATTTCCCCGAGGAGATTGTCAGCTAATCGTTAGATCCTTCATAGGTACACCTCACACGGATCACTATGGTGGGACCCACAAGGAACCAAGCACGATTGGGAGCACCCATTCCCGAGGGTATGGACCCAACTGGAGTCTTCGAAGCTTTCATGCAACGGATGGAGCACATCGGTGATACCTACAGTCATGTCACCAACGACAATGGCAACAACCACTTTGTCCCTCCAAGGCAGACAGGCGATAAGCTATTGGAACGATTTCGTGGCCTGCGACCTGAGAAGTTCGACGGCATGGCAGAGTCCTGGAAAGCAGAGCAATGGATACGAGAGTTGGAGCTAATCTTTGAAGCCCTGGAGTGCAGTGAGCTTGACAAGAGACGTCTAGCCGCATTTCAACTGACTTACTCCGCCGCGGACTGGTGGGAGGCCGAGAGAGCCACGATTGGGATTGACGCTGCAAGGAGAATGCCTTGGGAAGCATTCAAGGCTCGATTTCTCGAGAAGTATTTCCCTGAGGACGAAAGAGATCAACAAGAGAGGAATTTCTTGAGTCTAACCCAAGGAAACTGGACAGTCAGGGAGTATACTACACAATTTGAGCGACTTTCCCATTTCGCTCCGCACATGATAGACACCTCCGTCAAGAAGGTCAAGCGATTCCACCAAGGACTCAACCCACACCTCCGGCACATGATGATAGGCCATCTAGGCCAGTCGTTTGAAGGGATTGTCCGTCTTGCTTCAAGTTTGGAAAAGGATGCTTACCCTGTGCAAGGACCACAAGTGAATCGACCTCCACCCAGGACCTTCCAACCAAGGAACTTTTCCGCGCAATCATCAAGGAATAACCAAGGATGGAAACCCCAGACCAACAACTATCAGGGAACTAAGCGCACGTGGGATGGGACAAGGAAGCCCCAAGCTAATTTTCCTCGACAACAGAATCAACAGCGAGGACCACCTCAGGCACAGCCCGTCGCCCAGCGACAAAACACTGATGGATGTTTCAACTGTGGAGTGCCCGGACATATTGCAAGGTATTGCACAGCCCCCAAGACCAACCGGCGTAACGACCTCGTTTGCCGCAACTGTAACAAGCCTGGTCACATAAGCAAGGATTATCGAGCACCACGTGGAGGCTACTATGGAGCGCCTGCTCAAGGACAGCAAGGACAGGTTAGGGTGAATGCCATCATTCCTGACAATGCAGGGTATAATGCAGAGGAACAGCAAAACTTGGAAGGTACACTCATTTTATTTCACTGTCAAGTTAGAGCTTTGTTTGATACCGGTGCCGCCCGTTCTTTCATAGCTATTAAGATTGTGCGTGACTTGGATTTGTTACCCCTAGCACTTGAGCCGACCCTTAATGCCGTTTCGCCCTTGGGAGTATCCGTTAAGTTAGGTAAGGTGTGCAAGGATTGTCCCTTGACACTAGAGGATAGGAATCTCCCAGCAGACTTGATAGTCCTGTCAATGTCTGAGTTCGACGTGATCCTAGGAATGGATTGGCTTACTAAGTATGGAGCTAACCTGGATTGTGTTAGTCGGACCATTGTCTTTTCGACGCCTGGTTGCCCGCAGATCAGATTTCAGTGCCAACCGTTGAGCGACATGTTTATCACGAGCTGCCTAGCCACAATTAAGACTTCAAGCACGGAGCTTACTATCAAGCAGATCCCCGTTATTCAAGACTTTGAAGATGTGTTCCGAAGTATCTCAGGACTTCCGCCGAAGAGAGAGATAGACTTCTGCATTGAGTTAGCACCCGGAACGTTGCCAATTTCCAAGACCCCGTATCGGATGGCGCCAATAGAAATGCTAGAACTGAAGAAGCAAGTTCAGGAACTCGAAGATTTAGGTTTTGTTCGCCCGAGTACATCACCTTGGGGAGCACCAGTCTTATTTGTGAAAAAGAAGGACGGAGAGCTACGACTCTGTATCGACTACAGGGAGCTGAACAAGGTCACGATCAAGAATAGGTATCCACTTCCCCGGATAGACGACCTGTTCGATCAACTACAAGGATCAAGGATATTCTCGAAAATCGATTTGCGTTCAGGATACCATCAATTGCTAGTTCGACCGAAAGATATACCGAAAACTGCCTTCAGGACGAGATATGGACACTACGAATTTCTAGTGATGTCTTTTGGATTGACTAATGCCCCGGCAGTATTCATGGACCTAATGAATAGAGTATTCAGACCCTATCTGGATCAATTCATTATAGTATTCATCGATGACATTCTAATTTATTCAAGGACGGAAGAAGAACATAAGAAGCATCTACAAATTGCTCTACAGACTCTCAGAGACAATAGTCTGTATGCGAAATTCAGCAAATGTGAATTCTGGCTTCAGGAAGTCAAATTCCTGGGACATGTGATATCACAGGATGGGATTTCCGTGGACTCATCTAAGATCGATGCAGTCTTGAGCTGGAACAGACCAACCAACGCGACCGAAGTTAGGAGTTTTCTAGGATTGGCTGGATATTACCGGAAATTTGTGGAAGGATTCTCTAGAATCGCAGGACCATTGGCAAGCCTGACTAAGAAGGAGACGAAGTACGAATGGACTGATAAACATGAGGATGCATTCCGGGAATTGAAAGAGAGACTAACCTCAGCACCCGTGCTTGCAATACCTAAGAGTGGTGAACAATTCATAATCTATAGTGATGCATCACACCAAGGACTTGGTTGTGTGCTAATGCAAGAGGGGAATGTCATCGCATACGGATCAAGACAATTGAAGCCGCATGAGAAGAACTATCTGACGCACGACTTAGAACTAGCTGCAATCGTGTTCGCCTTGAAGATTTGGAGACACTATTTGTATGGAGAAAAGTTCGACTTGTTCTCAGATCACAAGAGTTTAAGATACCTGTTCTCTCAGAAGGAGTTGAACATGCGACAACGGAGATGGATGGAGCTACTCAAGGACTACGACTTCTCTTTGCAATACCACCCGGGTAAAGCAAATGTTGTAGCCGACGCTCTGAGCCGGAGACCACGCCTTTTGGTTGCTTCGATTTTGATTAGAGAATGGCGAGCAATGGAGACGTTAGCCGAATTCGATCTTCAACCAGTGGAATCAGGAGAAGGACAACACTTTGGATGTCTTGCTGTACAACCGACTCTCATCAGCCGCATCTTGGAAGCTCAACAGTCGAACGAGGATTTAAAGTTATGGTTTGCTAAGGTGTCCGTAAAGGAACCCGAGATATGGAGTATTAGTACGGACGGAGCACTGAGATGCAAAGGTAGACTCTGTGTGCCAAATGACGATGGACTCAGGAGGAACATTCTGGACGAAGCACACAAGTCAAGGATGACTATCCACCCAGGAGGAAATAAGATGTATAAGGACTTGAAGAGAAACTTCTGGTGGCAAGGAATGAAGCGAGAAGTGGCCGAGTATGTATCACAATGTCTTATTTGCAAACAAGTAAAGGCAGAGCATCAGAAACCACCTGGACTCCTACAACCGCTACCGATTCCCCAATGGAAATGGGAGCATATCACCATGGATTTTGTGGTTGGATTGCCGAAATCTCAACAAAATCACGACGCTATTTGGGTAATAGTGGATCGACTCACCAAGTCAGCACATTTTGTCACCTACAGCATGACGTACCCTGTTGAAAGATTGAGCCGGATGTATTTAGAGCAAGTAGTGCGACTACACGGTGTACCCGTCTCAATAGTTTCAGATCGAGATTCACGCTTTACCGCAGAATTCTGGAAGAGCCTTCAGACAGCAATGGGAACTTCATTGAATTTGAGTTCAGCCTTTCATCCACAGACAGACGGTCAGACAGAACGAGTCAATCAAGTGATGGAAGATATGTTGCGAGCCTGTGTCATTGAATTCGAGAGTTCATGGGAGACGCATCTACCTTTGATCGAGTTTGCCTACAACAACAGCTACCACACGAGCATAGGGATGGCACCGTTTGAAGCTTTGTATGGAAGACCTTGCCGATCGCCGCTGTGTTGGGCCGAAGTCGGAGATACTCAACTACTTGGGCCTGAGATGATTCGAGAAACCAACGAGAAGATCCAGATTGTACGAGAGAAGATGAAGACAGCGCAATCCAGACACAAGAGCTATGCCGACAAGCGACGGAAAGATCTAGAGTTTGCAGTTGGAGATCATGTGCTACTCAAAGTCTCACCAGTTCGAGGTATCGTCAGATTCGGACAGAAAAGAGGCAAGTTGTCGCCGCGATTCATCGGACCGTTCGAGATCCTAGAACGTGTTGGGAAGGTTGCTTATCGACTTGCGTTGCCGCCAAAGATGTAAGGAGTACACAACGTTTTCCACATCAGCATGTTGAGGAAATGTGCCCACAACCCAGCGCACGAGATCAGTTTTGAAGATATCGAGGTGAACGAGAACGTGACCTACAACGAAGGACCAGTGCGTATTCTAGACCGAGGAGTAAAGAAGCTCAGAAACAAGGATATTCCGCTAGTGAAGGTTCAGTGGAAGCACCACGACGAAGGAGAAGCTTCATGGGAGTTGGAGTCAGAGATGCAAGAGAAGTTTCCATTTTTGTTTTAACCCAGTTTATTTCGGATTTCGGGGACGAAATCTTTTGTGAGTGGTGGATGATGTAATACCCTGTATTTTGTAATATATTATATAACTAAGACATTGTATGTTTCTTTTAATACTTGTATGAGCTTGGCCTTACCCTTGGTATATTTTACATACCAATCGATTGAACTTTATCTCAATCGATTGATTGTTCCAATCGATTGAACTTTATACCAATCGATTGATTATATCAATCGATTGACACTTATGTCAATCGATTGGAGGCAGCTGGGCAGATTCTTTTGCTCTGGCTGGGGAGAGGCCACGTGAACACTCATTCTCTATTTATACCAGCCCATTTTGGGCGTATTTCTGTTTACAGAAATCAGAGAGAGTGAGAGGGGGGTGTTTGTGTGTGTTTATATATATATACACTCATATATATATATACTCACATATTTACATATATTTACACACACACACTCAGAGATGGACTGAGAAGAAGAAGAAGAAGGTCAGAAAGAAGAAGAAAAGAAGGAGAAAGAGAATAGAGAAGGCAGAGAGCAGAGGAAAGAGAGAAGAGGGAGACCACCATTGAAGCTCAAGCTTCAAACATTCCCAAACACGCCCTTAACGCCTAAGGTGAGTTCTAAACTCACTTGGTAACTTGATATTGATGTTAGGACATGTTTTGAATGAAGAAATGAAGAAGAAATCATGTATTCCCGTTTATATGTTGCTGAGCAGTCTTCTCTGTGAAGAAGACGAAGTGTCAATCGATTGACACTATATCAATCGATTGACATCTCTCATGTCTCAATCGATTGACACTATATCAATCGATTGACATCTCTCATGTCTCAATCGATTGACACTATATCAATCGATTGACATCTCTCATGTCTCAATCGATTGACACTTTATCAATCGATTGACATGGATTGTGATCCAATCGATTGAACTTTCTTCCAATCGATTGACACTACTTTTATACCAATCGATTGACATCTATACCAATCGATTGGTAGTTACAGTTTACTGTTTTACTTGTTTAGATAATGTAATAACTGTTTGGTTGTTTATTTACTGCTCATTATTTCCCAGTATGCTTTATTACTGTAATACAGACATGATAACGAGTTAATGCAGCATAGGATCGTAGTAATAACAAGACTATCGGATAATGTTTATGATGTTAGATAACGGAATAGTTGTGAATCCTTTGGAGTTAACATTCATTCATTCAGAGTAGTCGGGCCACATTGGGATTGTCATGTATCGGAAATAGAGTTGAACTTAAGTAGGTTTGCTAAGATTCGGGAATCTTGCGTGGGCGGGCTTTGGTCGATCATATGTTCTTAAAAGCGGTAGACAGACGAAGGTGTCTATGACTTGCGGTGGACCGGACCAATTGCCCTAAGATAGCCAGATGATCTAATCATATGTTCTTAAAAGCGGTAGACAGACGAAGGTGTCTATGACATGCGGTGGACCGTGATCACTGGTAGACGTCGCTAAGTCGTGGCATAGAATGATGTACTGTTGTTTAAAGCGTTATATCCCTGACATGCGGTGAACTGTGCATATGTTCTTAAAAGCGGGGGATGGACTAACGTGGTATCCATGACATGCGGTGAACTGTGCATATGTTCTTAAAAGCGGTGGATGAGCAATGGTGCGTTATAGAGTTGAACTACTGTCGAGTCTGTTCCCCTATCTAGACGTATTATCGGTCTTATAATGAGTAAAACGTTAGTAATCGGATCATTGGTCGATTAAAGGAGTTACCCTTACTGAATTCTAATTTGATTACGGTTTGTAACTTGTAATAATATCAATAGTCGATACCCTGTTAGTATCTAACTCACTCGGCTTTCATTAAGCTGACGGCGTTTATGCCGCTGGACATTTCTACGTTCCAGCGCACCCTGGTTATGACTATACAGGTGAAGGGCCTGCAGGAGGAGACTACTATGCCGGTGACGGAGTTCCCGTGGAAAATTTCCCCGACGGAGGTCAGACCGAAGAAGACTACTACGCCGAGGACTACCTTTATGCCAACTGAAGTCTTGACTAGAATTGTAGCTAGTTGTCTTTACCGTTTTAGAATCTTTTTGTAGTCAGGCATATGTTGCCTTGGCATTTGTACTTCCGCTGCCTTATATTTGATTCGAGACTCTGATATGTAATAGTTAGTAACTTCTGTTGACTTTATGTTACGTTATGTTCAGAACCTAGACTTCATTGTTGTTACACTATTTCACCTTGTTGCTTAGTACTGCGTGGTGTGGACAATCATGTGACTTCACCCGTCATTCCCTATGGACCCATAAAGGAAATTTATTTTTCTCTATTTATGCAATTCCGGGGCGTGACAACTTTAGGTCAAATCGGTTAAATCTGGGATCTCCAGGAAGTTTTAGGAACCTTTGGGAGCTCCCAAGAGCTTACGTTTTCATCCGATTTTCTTTTAAAACTTGTTTTAGTACTTTTCACATGATCTAGAATGATCTTGGAACTTCTTGGAAAATTTGGATGATTTCGGTCAAATCCTGGTCAAACCTAGGTCAAACCGGTCAATGGGGGCTTTTCGGGGGTCTCTGGGAGTTGACGATTTCATCTGATTTTTCTTCAAAAGTCATTTTATCACTTTTCTTATGACGTTGCATGTGTCCAGAACTTTCGGTCCAAATTTGGGATTTTTGGGCTTTCAGGGGTAATTTGGTCATTCTAAACATTTTGAGAGATAAAACTAACTTTCAAGAGTCCTTTTTGAGTCTTTTCGATCATCGTGAACCACCAAGCAATGGGTCTCCTAAATCTGATAGCCGACAAAATAGGGTGTCTACTATTTCATCCCTTCCTTTGTCTATGTTCTTCTCTAGGGATCATGAGATCTTCATTATCTCATTTGATTCTTTTAGTTCCCTATAACCTTATGATTTGTATGGGAATTAAGGTTGATCATAGTTATATCCATATATAATTAGTAGATCCAAGTCTTGTCTCATGATTTGGATCCTCTAATTTGAAATCCCATGGAATTCCCTCCATATTCCATTGAAGTTTATATGGATTAGTCATGTTTAATCTCCAAGGATCATTAATTTGAGAGGAGAATTGAATAAAATAAGTCTATATTCCTCAAGGATCATCAACTTGAGAGAGGAATTAAGTCTTATGAAGTGCTCACTTTCATGACTTAGATGTCAACATTGGTGTAGTGAACTCAATACCCAGCAGTGATCTAAGATTTTTAATTAAATCATGATCCATTGGAATTTAATGAGACCAATTGAAATTCATCCCCAACCCATAGATGTACAATTGTAATTTTGTTTTGACAAGATTTCATGGTTCAGATGGTTTGATCTTAGGATTTGTAAACTAGCTACTCTCTCTCCAAAATTTTAGAATAGCAAACCAGTTTATCTTGAATAGATCAGAGTCTTAAACATGTTTTTTAAGCTTTCAATAATTTTTACCATGAAGTTAAATGTGTTAATAAGATTCCCAAAAAAGATCAAAGTGACTCTATTTCGTTTAGTATTTTTAGAAAATTATTGAAAACCTCTGGATAGAGAGTCGTTAAATTATGGATAGTGTTTGGTTATTCTAATTCCCAGAGATTGGATTGTTTGTTTGATCTTTGATTTTCCTTTTGGCTAGAAACTAGATTCATAGAGGCATGTCATATCCAAAAATGACTAAAATCAAACCATGGGAAGTATGTTTTTTCTATTTTTGAAAGTCTGGTCTGCTCTTTGTAAATGCCTGAATCTTTTTTCAATTTTGATCAACTTTGTGAATGATGATCCAAATGTATTTTATATGACCTATGACTTAAGCCATGTTTTAAATATGATTAGTTGAACCTAAATTCTGAGGCTAAATGATCCAAATTAATGAATGATTCTTAGCTTGTTCATATTCATACATTCACTATCATCATGTGCATGTTGATTCTTATAATTAGGACATTGCTTTGTATTATAATGAGTCATAATTGGTTGAACTTAGTCATGGATTCCTTGTAATCAAGTTGGGATTACATCATCTCTATACGGACATTACATTGGCTCCTAGTTGAGACTTTTATAGCTATAGATGTGTTGTAATTTCAACTAGTTAGAAGGAATTCATGATTATGTTAATTTCTTCATTACTTAATAGATGTTAGTTAGGAATTGGACATGATGTTTAGGAGTTGAGACTATATCTTGTTCAAAGCATGTGAACTAACCCTTTGTTTTGTAATGCTATTGAGGTAGGATATCCCGACTCTTCTCTAGTTTATTTATTTCTTGATTTTATTGACTTTCGACTCCATATGCGACACCTTAGATTAGGTTTTCCTTATGTGTGTATATATATATATGTTAGGGACCCTTTTTCTAGGTTCTATCTATTTATTTGTATGCATTGCATGTTTTCTTTCGCGGCTGGATCCTGGGTGAGTTCCTTTGTTCCTTATTGCATATCATCTTGCTTGTTAATTGAATTACGTGGTTTTGTATTCCTTTTATCGTTAGCAATCTTGCATCCCTTTCGACATGCTTTTGTAATGTATATATATGTATTAGTTGAGGGCATGCTTAGAATAATAATTCAATTAAAAAGGATGTTGAGCAGAGGCCTATCACGAGATAGGATGAGAGGGGGTGTTTTAGTCCGCTGAGCTCCTTCCCCTCTCATTCCATAATCTCCGGACCTAGAAATCTCTGGTTTCTGTAAGATCAGTTTGCTTTTAAAATGGTTTCTTAATTTTCCTTTAAAAATTAAGTGGTGACTCATATTTGAATTTGAAATTTGAAAAAGTTTTAAAAGAGTGGTTAGCCTGCGATATCCACAGTAATGACACCCAAAATTTCTGAGGGGTGTTGTGGGTACTTGAACCAAGCTTAGGGCCTATAAGGATTAAGCCCGCTTGATTGGTCCCATTTCAAATCTCATGTCAACACCCACGAGTGAGGTTCACCATCCTTCATTAGCCTTTATCCGATCCGACCGATTTAGATTACTCATTTTTGGATTCTATGGGGCTTTTTATCTAACCTGAGGCAACAATCGATGCCCATGATCCATATCCGAGGCTACACGATTGAGTAATCTATGTTTTATCCCACAAGGCTAAATCCAGAGAGATCTTCACTTATAGAGTCACCACTTGGTTTGATAAAGGAAACCAAGAAAACTAAATCTATCATGTCCAATGGATAGAGAGCACCGTCCCATCATCACCAAAGAACTCGGTTCGGGGGTTAAGGTACGAGAGAGAAAGGAGCTAGATCGTGCTAAAACACCTCCTCTCGCCCCATTGTGAGATGGGCTTTTACTCAACTTTCAAGGTGAATGACTAGACATTATGTGGACCATTTCAGTTAATTCTAATGCAATCCTAATTCAATTTATGAACAACTGATAGAAGAAGAACCTAAGCAATTACATGTAATGCATGTGCTAAAATTATAATTCGGGGACTAAACGTATTAGTACGCTCCCCTATGCATGCAAAAGGAAATAAAATTAATTAAACGTGAAAGCCACACACAAAACCCTAGAAAAACATGATATCTATGCATAAGTAATCATGTAGGCAATTTAAAATCTGTGATTTATCCACCTACGCATGCTCCTACGTGATCCTAAGAAAACAATAAATAAGAGGGATGCTAGGAACTTACCCGGGATAGCATAGCACACCTAATTATCCTAATTAACCATGGTTAGGACAATAACATCATGATATTTTGAGGATAATCTAAGAATGTCCTACTATTCTAGGCATGGATAGCATGTATATGCAAACATGACTACTATGTGCAGTAGTGTGCATGTATAAGCCTATTTAAGTGTTATCCCTAGTATGGATAACCTACTATTCTATTTGAGGGTAGTGTGAATTTGTATGCATGAGAATAAGCATGGATATGAATTAATTCATGAATTAAGCTATTTGAATTAAATTAACTATTATGCATAATCTAATTCATGGATTAAACTACTATGCGTGGATAAATCATGAATGAGAATAAAACGTGGATAGCCTACTATTCCAACTAATATAAATTACAACATTATTCCTACGTGAATGCCTAAAATCTAGACTTGTAGATCCAAATTAAGGTTTCATTATCCCCGAGGATCGAATATCCATGGATTGGATACCAACCGAACGAACTCCGACTACCCCAACATATAGGGATAGCTTTGCTAGGGATACCTATACTTTAATAGGGATACTACAAACAAGGAAATAAAACTATCCTAAAATTTTAAAGATCAAACAGAAAATAAAAGAAGAAAAATTAAAAGGAAGAAGAACTTACCCTAAGAACTCCCCTCAGAATACTCCTCTGGCAGAGCTTCGCTGGCACCACAGACTCCAAGACTCAATCCTAACTCTAAGAAACTTATACTTTTCCTAAGAACTTTCTAGGAGTGATTAGGAATCCTCGAATGGGGGTTTGCTTGGGTTCTCGCGTTAGTGCACCACAAGTACCTTCTCTCCTCGGAACCTCTAATTCGGTTATGTCCCTCGGCTTAGCTAGCTCGCTCTTGTCCAGTAACTATTCTGAGGGGAGGTAGGAGTTAAGGGAAAGTTTGCATTACAATTATAGAGGAAAGAAAGAACATCGATACGAGAAGGCTGTCATTGACTTAAGAAACTCGGGTAGCTCCGATAGTACTTTGGTCGCTGGGTCCCCAACCAATGCCGAAAGGTTTTGGAAGCGTAACATCATGCAAAGGATCCATGGTTCCATACTGGGAGTGTTGTATGGAATCGCATGGTAAAACAAACACTCTAACTCCCTATCACAAACTAGATGCTTACAGTCCTTTTTTCTCTCCCATTGCAGTAAGTAAGAAATACATCTCGAAAGAAGATATTCACAGGACTAGAGGATAGAGTACTAAGATAAGAAAGGCGGGATTCTAGGAACAATCAGGATACTCACTCACAAGGGGAAGCTACATCCCTATAGAGAAGACATTCTTGTGACATATCTTCTTTTCACGATTTGAATGTGTTAAGCATCAAACTAGTATTAGAACAAGCGAATGAACTGAGAAAGCCTCTTGTCGCACAATCGACCTCTCTCTATAGTATCACATGATTCTTGAATTTGATTTTCACATTCATTCTCTTTAGGATTTTCAAGTGTGTTGGATGGAGAGGGGAGGACCCCCTTTTATAGTCTAAGATTTGGGTGAAAAATTTTATAGCTAAGCGAAGTGGGATGAAAAAAACACAAAATTTCACGTTTTCGGGCATTTTCACACGGATTGGGGTCAAATCAAGGGTCCAAAATTTTGGATTTTGATTTATGGTCAAAAGAGTGAGGCTGACTCCAAGAAGGAGCAAACCAGTGAGGTGCAAAAATAGTAAAAATTTTCCTTATGGTTTTTTGGCCAATGTAAGGGCTTGGATCACTAATTTAGGTTATTTTAGGAATATTTTGTAAAGGGAATTCTCAGGATCCCTCCCCGAGGTCCGGATTTTGCTTTGTAAAAGGCAATTTTTCGTCATTTCATGTGAAAAAGCTATTCTAAATTGGGTTTTTGTCTCTAAATTGTGTTTCTAATGTACTTAAGTTTCCCTAAAGGTTATTCTAATGTATCTCGAAGACCACAGTGCCTCACTGAGCTCTACTTCATAACCAAAAAATCATGATTCCAATCATTGGGTTGTTCTTGAGGCGGGGTCCCTTCCGACGAACGGATGAACCAGAATAGGGTGTCTACAAGTGTTTGGATTTATTTCTTTAGGTCCAAAACTTGTAAAAACAACTCCCTAGGATATTGAGTGAATTTAGAACTCACCTAGTTGAAGAGAGTGTGTGTGGTGAGCTTGGTTAGCTTCAAAGCTTCTATGGTTGCCTCCTCCTCTCTCTTCTTCTTTTTCTTCTTCTTCTCTCTGTCTCTTTCTCCTCTCTCTGTCTCTTTCAGTTCGTCTTCTTCTTCTTCTTTCTTCTTTTTCTTTTTCCCCGGATATATGTATATATAGTGTATATATATTATAACAATATCTCTCTTTCTCTCTAAACTCTCTAACACACACCAATGAACCCATATATATAGGCCAAAGGGGTGCAAGGTGGCAGCTTCTACACAGAACTGGGGATAATGTCCTGATGTTTTCAATCAATTGAGAACATGTGGAACTATATCAATCAATTCACAAGGGTTTAATCGATTGGAATGGGATGCAATCATTGAATTTATGTCAGTAATTTGTTAGCAATGTTTCAATCGATTGGAAAGTGTTTAAGAGATTGAGAATGTACAATGTCAGTTCAATCGATTGAGAAAGACACAAGGTCAATTGATTGATAAAAGTACAATCAATTGGAAAAAAAATTACAAGCATTGCAAAGGCATTTATACAAAATCTCATGTAGTACTATACGTACAAAAATACAGGGTATTATATTATCCACTACTTATTAAAAGATTTTATACTCAAAATCTGAAGTAGTAGAATTGAAACAGAAATGGAAACTTCTCTCTCATCTCTAGCTCTAGCTCCCACGAAGCTTATCCTTCATCACGGTATTTCCACTGAATCTTTACTAACTAAATCTCCTTATTCCTGACCTTTTTGATTCCATGATCGAGGATCCGCACTGGTCTTTCGTTAAATGTAAAGTTATCATAGACCTCAATGTCTTCAAAGTTGATCTTATGTGCCGAGTTGTGGCACCTTTTTTCAGCATACTAATGTAAAACACGTTGTGCACTCCTGATATTTTTGGTTGTAATGCAAGTCTATAGGCAACCTTTCCAACACATTCTAGGATCTTGGATGGTCCGATGAATTGAGGCGATAGCTTGCCTCTCTTTTGACCAAATCTAATGATGCCTTGAAAATGCAAGACCATAAGTAGCACGTGATCTCCTACTACAAACTCCAAGTCTTTGCGTCGCTTGTTAGCATTAGTCTTATGTCGGGTCTGAGCCGTCTTCATCTTCTCACGTACCACTTGAATCTTTTCGCTGGTTTCTCATGCCATTTCTGGTCCAAGAAGTTGAATATCTTCGACTTTTGCCCAACATAATGGTGATCAGTAGGGTCTTTTGTACAAAGTTTTAAATGGTGCCATTCTTATTCTACTATTTTATCTACTATTGTAGGTAGGTGTATCTCCTAAGAACTCTCGAAATCGATAATGCAAAAGCATAGCATGTCCTCTATCATGTGATTAACACATTCGGTGTGTGCGTCAATTTATGAATGAAAGGTTGAACTCAAGTTTAGTGTAGTTCCCATCACTGTCTGGAGACTTTTCTAAAATTTGTCCATAAAACATAAATCTCGATCCAAAATAATTGAGATAGGTATTCCGTGTAGTCACATACCATGTTGTAGATACATCCGGCTTAATTGTTTTATCAGATACGTCCTGCTGTAGGTGATAACATATGCCATCATCGTAAGTTGATCCATGATTACCTAAACAGCGTTGTGGTTTTGCTAGGACCTTGGCAAACCTAGCACAAAATCCATGGTTATATGTTCCTATTTCCATTAGGGAATCGGTAGTTGATGTAGAAGTCCAGGCGGTCTTTAATTTTCTGCCATCACTTGATTACAAGTATGATACTGAGATATATACTCAACTACTTCTCTTTTCATTCCTTGCAACCATGAATTCCTCTTCAAGTCCTTGTTCATTGTCGTACCTCCAGGGTGTTCACTCATTCGTGATTTATGTGCTTCGTCCAATAAGTCTTTACGGAGATTATCTTCGTTAGGCACTCAAAGTTTACCTTTACATCTTAAGCTCCGTCTGTACTAATACTCGATACTTCTGGTTCATTCACCGATATCTTAGGGAACCATAGTTTCAAATCTTCAGTTATTTGCTAAGCCTCTATGATACGGTTGATAAGAGTAAGTTGTATGATAAGATATTCCAGATGTAGTCCTTCCATTGATTATACTAGCCAGAGATCAAACTCGCCTAAGGTTTTCAATGCTTGCCATTCTTGAACCAATAATACAATGATGACTAATCGAGGTCGATGACTCAAAGCATCAGCTACAACATTTGCATTACCCAAATGGTATTACAACAAAAAGTCATAGTCTTTGAGTAACTCCATCCATCTTGGTTGTCGCATGTTCACCTCTTTTTGAGAGAACAAATACTTTAAACTCTTGTGATCAGAGAATAAGTTGAATTTCTCCCCATACAAGTAATGACTCCAAATCTTTAATGTAATACAATCGATTACAAGTCATGCATAGGGTAATTCTTCTCATGTGGCTTCAGTTGTCTTGATCCAAACGCAATCATATTTCCATCTTGGAAAAGTATACAACCAAGTCCTTAGTGTGATGCATCAATATAGATTATATCTTTCTCCAGAGTACCGATGCTGAAGTTAATCTTTCCTTTAACTCCTAAAATGCACCTCATGCTTATCCTTTCATTCATACTTCATCTTCTTTCTTGTCAAATTTGCCAGTCATCCCGCAATCTTGGAAAATCCTTCCATGAATATCTGATAATAACCAGCTAGAGCAAGAAAACTTTGAACTTCTGTTGCATTGGTTAGTCTAGTCTAGCTTAAGACTGCATTAAGCTTAGATAAGTCTCCCAAGATACTATCCTGAGATATAATATGTCCCAAAAATTTGACTTCTTGTAGCCAAAATTCATACTTACTAAACTTTGCATATAGCTGGCTATCCCAAAGCATTCGTAGAATAATTTGTAAGTGTCCCTTATGTTCTTCCTTGGTCTTGGAGTAGATTAGGATGTCGTCGATGAATACTATAATGAATTGATCTAGATAAGGTTTGAATACTCTATTCATTAGGTCCATAAATACGGCTGGGGCATTAGTCAATCCGAAAGGCATAACCAAAAACTCATAATGCTCATACCTCATCCTAAATGTAGTCTTCGACATGTCCTCTGGTTGAACTAATAACTGGTGATATCCTGACCATAGGTCGATCTTCAAGAAGATCCTTTGCAACTGGTCGAAGAGATCGTCAATCTGAGGAAGTGGATATCTATTCTTTATCATAACCTTGTTCAACTCTCTGTAGTTGATACAGAGTTAAAATGTCCCATCCTTCTTCACAAACATTATGGGTGCTCCCCACGGTGACGTACTTGGGTGGACAAATCCTAAATCCTCCAATTCTTGAACTTATTTCTTCAATTCTAACATCTTAGTTGGCGCCATTCGATACAGAGTTGTGGAAATTGGCAGTGTTCTAGGTACCAATTCCACATAAAAGTCTATCTCTCTCTTTGGTAGAAGTCCTGAAATATCTTGGAATACATCTACAAAATCTTGTACGGTAGGAATCTGGTCTATAGTAGGTTTTGTACTCGTATTCCCAATTACAGATACATAATTTGTAACGAACATGTTACTCGTCGGCTGACACTAGAATTGAATTGTAGGATGTCCTAGTATTAGAAACATGATAGTCCTGGTAGGGAAATCCAAGTTGGCATTGTACTTGGTGAGCTAATCCATTCCCAATATGATGTCAAACTCTGACATTGACAGACCTACCAAGTCTGCTAGAAGATTCCTATCTTCTAGGGTTAAGGGACAATCGTTGCACACTTTATCCAACATAACAGTCACTCCCAACGGTGACACAACATTAAGTGTCGGCTTAAGTGCTTAAACCCAACTGGCGCACAATCTTAACAGTAATAAACAATCGTGTAGCACCAGTATTGAATAAGGCTTTAACTTGACTGCAAAAGAGTATAAGCATACCTTCCAAGTGTTGCTATTCCTCAGCATTAAAACCTGCTTCCCCTAGGATGATGGTGTTCATCCGAGTTTGATCTGGGGGTCTTCAAATTCCTTGAATGGGTGGCCCGTAATATCCTCTACGAGGAACGTAATAATCTCTGCTCAAGTGGAAAGAATTGTTGTAGTTTAGAAAAACGATGTCTGGCCTGTGTTTAACTCCAGGGGTGGTACAATTCTTGCAATGTGCCCAGACACTCCACAGTTAAAACATCCTTTGTTGCTTGATTGTGGGGTAGTAAGCAGTGCCCAGGGTGGTGGTCCTTATTTCTGATACTACTGAGGTCGAGGGTAATTTGATTAAGGTTTCCTAGTTCCATGCCAAGTGTGCTTATTCCCTGAAAAATTTTCTTGAGGTCTCCAACCTTGGGTATTTCTCGATGGTAGGGCTTCAAAATTCCTCTGCTAAAAATTCCTCAATGGCTGGGGTCGATTTATCTATTGTCACTGTACTGGATAAGCATCATTTTCTAGACTTACAACATATCTTACCAGTCCCTCGAAACCCTGATTGAGGTGACTGATCATCATGTGTCGAATGTGGGGGTTCAGATCCTAGTAAAATCTCTTCACCTTCTTCTACGAGGTGTCGATCATGTGTTGAGCAAATCAGGACAATCACTCAAACTATGTTGTATATTCACTCATAGTCCAACGTTATGAAATTCTTTTCCTATTCATCCTTCTCATCCTTTGGAAAATGCTTTTCTAGAAATCTACCTCTGAATGTTTCCCAAGGCATCCTTCTCGCAACATCTATTCCTATTGTAGCCCGTTCAACTTCCCACCAGTTTGCGGTGGCATAGGTTAGCTGAAAAGTAGATAGTCATCGCTTGTCCTATTCGTTACATTTCAGGGCTTCAAATATCAGCTCCAGCTCATGAGCCATTGTTTTGCCTTCCAGTGTTTTGTCAACCCATCAAACTTCTTCGGGCGTAATGCTTGAAAATGTTCTAGCAACTTATCTCTGGTCTGCCTTAGCGGAGGTGGTAAAATGGAGTATTGTATAGGTTGTTGGTTAGTAGCATGGTTGTAGGTGTCTCCAACATGCTCTATCCTTTGCATGAAAGCTTTAAAAACCTGACAGGTCTATACCCTCCGGAATAGGTGCTACTAAATGAGGTGGATTACTCCTAGCTCCTACCATAGTGATCTGGTATATTGTGTACCTTCAAAGACCTTCAAAGACCTTCAATAGATGAGATGAACTAATAGTTCTAAATCATACACTTATAACACAATCAAATTAGAATCACATCATAGATATCTCAAAAACGATACTCATACATATATATATATATCAAAAGATGTATCGCGGACTACACACTAGTCAAACTGTGTACCACGTGGGACATAAGATAATATAGTACTAAAGTCAGCTACATACAATACCACTACTAGTGGCGGCTATCTATACCAAAAGAGTTATGGTCAATAACTATCTCTCAAATCCTCAAAAAGAAGTGGATAATATGTTGTGGACATGTGCCTCGGGGTCCACTCTGTTTGTTAAAATCATATTATGGTCTAAAAAAATAGATATAAAGTCACCACTTGGTCTTTAGGGAACCAAGAAACACAATTTAACTCGTCCAAATAGATAAAGGGCACCGACCCTTCATAACCAAAGAACTCAGCTCAGGGTTTTGGGACGAGAGAGGAAGGAGCCTTCGCAATGACTAAAAACCCTCAACTTGTCCCGTCTTTCAATGGGCCTCAACTAGCATCCAAATAATCATCTTACTAAGTTTTGTCATCTTACAAAGTTTGGTTCTACAAGTAATACTATGATAAGTGTATTACATCGCATAAGAATCTTGAATTAGAAGATCAAAAGATAAGATATCATTGATAAGATCTAAGCCAAATATCTCACAATTTGAAGTGAAAGATCACACATAACATACCTAGGAAAAAAATTCGTCTAATCACATATCAAGTAATCATGTTTTCCCAATCTAAGGGGGTTAAGGATTGTTCTTGGACAAATAATCAAAGAAATTAAAATATGCTTAGCAAAACTAGAATGTATGCATGTGGATTCTTGAGAAAATAGAACATCTCAATCCCCGGGATGGATGAGAAAGAAAGATTTGATCTAGGGGAAACATGAACATGCGATCAATCCCATTCCTTGTAATCCTCTTAGATTAAGAGTCACAAAGACTCCAAATCTTGCATGGATACAATGTATGATTCTAGAATGTGCAAGGTTGAAGTGTGCTTGTGTTCATAGATTTCCCTAAAGTGAGTTGGAAGTATAAAATATACATGAATGTATGAAGAATTTCATTATAGGATGTGTTCAAAAGTATTATGAACAACTTCCTAAGATATGGGCTAATTTAGAATGCATGTGAACATCTAATCAAATAGTGGAAATCAAAACAAGCTTGCTGTAAATAGTTGACAAAATGTTAGAGACATCTTGCAAAAATGGAAAAGTGCGATTACGAGCATTTTATATTCATGATATTTTATGGAGCTCATCCCTACTGAGTTTAGAACACAAAAAAAAAAAAAAAGCCAAACTAAGATTGAAGTCATAGATTGAGAGAAATCATATAAGCAAGAGAGGTTACTCAGAATCAGAATCGATACTATCAACTAAAATGTAGAATAATATTTGAAAATGAAAACAAACCATTTGATGACTGAGTGGCAAAGATTGAACAGTCGAGGACATGTAGAGAAAGGCCCACAGAAGCTACTGATTGCCCAGATTATGCATTCCCATTCCATAAGTCCAACAGAGCTGGCTGCAGGTGAGATGATGCACCTCCAGATTAGGAGTAACAACCCCAATCAAGGTCTTAACAACATTTGGATTAGTCTCATATGAATAATCCAAAACCAGGCGCTTCCCGCCGACCTTCAAGCTAGTGATCATCGAAAAGTCATAGGGGGTCACGGTCATCTCATCGAAAAAAAGATGAAAAGTATTGGTGGTGTCCCACCATCTCTCAGCAAGAGCATAGAAGTGTGCCAAATCATTTGTGCTCTTTGAAACTAGGCAAACAAAGCTGCCAAAACCTACATCGTCAACCATCTACTGAGCAATGGGCGAAAGATGAGTATACCACATGAAAGCATGAGTGAGACCCTTCTTCGACTGGCGTCTTTAGGGACCCCATATCCGATTACATTAACTTATAAAACTCACTTTCCAAAATCCAAAAGTTTTCCCCAAGACCCAGAGTCTTCAAAACCTTGGTGTCCTTGTCTGAGTTAACCACTGCATGAAAAAAGGGTCTGGAACGTGAGTTTCCAGGCAATTTCCTCGCAATGGGAGGCTTCTAGAAGGGTCTGGAACCAAAAAAGCTCGATAGATGGGGCACATTATGGGTGACGGCTTAGGAGGGACCCGCCACCCCACATATTGGACCCGCCATTTACTATTTGGGTTCCCCTGGGTGCCCTTATGTCCTGTTTCAAATTTTACGTTCTCTGCTTTTCCAGATTTTTGTAAAAATGTTTTTTGGTGTCCAAAATCGTCTATTTACATACCGTTGGAAAGTTTTCGAGTTGAATTTCAGTATAAAAATATTCCAGGAGATTTTGAAATGAAAATTAAAGCTCAATTGAAGTCCAGAAGTCCTCCGAAACTTTCATCATCTTTTTGAAATCAAACGACGTCTTTTTCAAAATTGCTTTTCAATGTGCATCGATTTTGAAATTTTCTTTAAAATTGAATCACTGGTTACCTAGAATACTGTGTTTAGAACACTTTGTGTTCATATAACCCTTACTGAATATGAATTCTGAGAGACGATTTTGACAAAATCGGGATTTATGCATGAAAAAAGGCTTTTCTGAGCTTGAAGTCACTTTTCGATGTTCGATCTTTCGATTGTGTGGAATCCAGTACCTTCCATGGGGTACTTTTCATCATTGAATCCTCCAAGACATTGTCCACCCTAAATCCTATCAGTGTGGTCAAAATTGGGTGTCTACAGTTTGCCCCTTTTTGGCAGAGCTTATTGTGAACAACGTGAACTGCAAGGGAATGCCAAAGCTTGAAGGCACCCAATAACCATACTGAGAGGTTTTAGGAAAAACAAAATCCGCGAAAATAAAGAAATTCAAAATTAGAGAAAATTAAGAAATCACGAATGCAAGAATTCAATGCAATGCTGGGTAGAGGCTGCTAAATCGAAGCTGCTGCTAGCCGTGCTCCGCTGGAGCTGCCTACATATCCTTTCCAGGAATCAGACCAGGGCATAGTTCAAGTACGCGAGGAGACAAAGAACACACAAACAATAATACAGATGAAATGTTCCTGTCCTAGGATGCTGATGCAGTATGAAAACGTGGATGTGCAAGTGTTGGAGAAATCGTCCTCAAGGGTTCCTTAGATGCAAAATCTAATGCAAGGGATGCAACGTCTAACACTTACAATCCAATGTGTCTAAAGTATGATATCTATATCATGGATGATTCTCGGAGTCTTGTCGGTGTCTTTCTTCTGAGTTTGAGGCTTGTAGGTATCATCTATATCTCGAACAATTGCTAAAGTAGCGGATTATCTTGGATGAATTTTGAAGACAACTTATGACGATTTCTGAACTAATGTCTCCTTAAACCCGGATGACTGATGAAGAGTCCTTCTGCTGGGGACGATTATTGATGTAGAGTCCTAACCCTTGGATGGTTGCTAATGTAGTGTCCTTCTACTAGGGACGATATGCTGATGTAGTGTCCTAACCCCTGGACAGTTGCTGATGTAGAGTCCTTTTGTTGGGGACATATCTTCTGAAATAGGTCCCTCTGCAAGAGACAAATCTTCCAAAACGGGTCTCTCTGCCAGAGATAAATCTTCTTTTCTTTCTGAAATAGGTCCTTCTACTGGGGACAATTCTTGTTTTTTTTTTTCTGAAATAGGCCCTCCTACCGGGGATAATTCTTTTGTTCTTCCAAAACAAGTCCTTCTTCAGGAGATAATTCTTCTGTTATTCTAAAATAGGTCCTTCTGCTAGGGACAAATCTTCAGTTCTGATGCACAAATTCTGAAAGATACAAGGATTCTGAGAGATACCCTGCTTTTGGAGGCAACCCTGATACACGATTCTGAGATGTACGCAATTCTGAGAGATACCCTATATCTGGAGGCATCACGATGCTGAGAAAAACCCTATATCTGGAGGCAACCCCGATACTCGATTCTAAAATACATGATTTTGATGGATACCATAGATCTGGAGGCGATTCTGATACATAGTACTGAAAGATACCCTTTATTTGTAGGCAACACGATGCTGAGAGAAACCCTATATTTGGAGGTAACTCTGATACTCGATTTTGAGATACACGATTCTGATTGATACCCTATATCTGGAGGCACTTCTGATACACGATGTTGAGAGATACCTTATATTTGGAGGCAATTTTGATAGTTGATGCTGATAGATACCCTTCATCTAGAGGCAACACAAATTAAAAAAATTCTCTTCTGGGGAGATTCTATGATCCTGAGAGATGTACGGGTTCTGATTTTACGAATTCTGATGAAGAATACCTTGCTTCTGGGGGTAGTTCTAATACACAACTTCAGAGATACCTTTCTTCTGGAGGTAATTCTGACGATATCTGAAAGTTCTCTGCTTGGGGAGATATCTGAGATTTCTGAGAGGTGAGCACATATTCTAGAGGCCCTACTAATTCAATCTAAGACTCATATCGGTGCTTCGACCAGCTCACACATTCGTGCAACATGTCGGGCTTATTTTGACCCTTTCTTGAATATTTTGCTCATGAAGATCTTGTATTCTGATTCACCTTCTGCAAATCCATTCTGGATGTAATTCTCGAGCAATAGTAGACCAAAAAATGTCCATGTTCTAAGACAACACTCAATCAACCCAAATCTATGAGAGTTTGCTGTAAATCATCATCTCTCGGCTGGTGCCCTCGATTCTTCGTGTTTGGGGACTTTTCTTCAACTAAAATTCAAATTCTCAAGGGTTCTTCAGACCAATTCCAATAAGTTTCAAGTACTCTTAAGGCTCATATATCAAGATTAGCCCAATCCGGGGTCAAAACAAAGTTCCCAATATCACAATTCTGATTCATCATTGACAGGTTCTCAAAAGACCTAATGATTTTGGCATGACTTTGACGTGCTTCACAAGTCTTCAACAAATTCTAGCAAATATTCATGCAAGGCACTCTGATCTGTTTCAACAACGGCTCAGCTTAACATCCAAGGCCGGTCTTCTGATTAGTATTTTTCCATCAACCACTCGATGCTTCATCTTGACTAGGATTAATTGATGTAATAATGGTGTTCAGAACTTCTGCTCGTATCCACCGTTGGATGCTTTAAAAACTTTACAATTATAGATCACTTCGGACCCACACACTCGAGATCACGACAGACTAGACGATGACAGACTTAACCATGACAGAGGTTGACAGACATTAACACAGGAAGATGGTACTCTTGATAGGAGTTTTGGAGGAAAAGACTCAATTTGCCATGTCATAATGCGCATTTTTCATGTTTGACGTATCTCTTTGCTTTTCAAGTACACTTCTCATCTTAGTGAGATAATACTCAACTGATAAAGTAATGCATTGAAAATACTTCATATGGATCTCAATCAATCCTTTGGTTTCTCTGAAATGTGCTTCAAATTAGTGCCTTAGCTGATAGAATAAGACACAACTTATTTCAAATGTTTCAAAGATATACTTGACGATTCAAGCCTGCGCAGTACTCCTGAACTGTTTGCTGTGGTCGAACTATACCAAGCTGTTATGAATATACGGCCCGGGATGGCCCTGAGGTGGGCGCAGTTACGGGGTGACTTGAGTTCCTTGCTGAGCTGGCAGTGATCGACTCCTACTTGATAATTTTGTACATATCACTAGCTATACAAGTGTCTAAATGTATTACCAAACAATTCTAATCTTGCATGCCTTCAATCAATAACAAACTCCACGTGTCTTCAAAATTTAATCAATAAGCTAGGCATACATACTTTTTTACACACTATGCTTTAAATGTATGTACACTGTGTTGTTTGAATTTTTCATACTTTTTTGTGCACTACTTGCACAACACAGGGTACATACATTTAAAACTGTGTCAAAAAATGTGTAGAAAAGTGTGTAAATGTAGTAGTGCTCATATTTAATAACTTCGGGTGCCTTTTGAAATTTTCAACAAATTATGAAAAAATATTTTTGTAATATAATTCCTAATCCAAAAGTCAGTAAAACTAGACAACCGTTAAGTCAATAGCCTAAATAGTCCTTAACTCAAAAGCTAAATAACCAAATAGTCCTTAAGCAAAATCAAATAACTTTGAAGCCATTAAATCAAACTATCCTTAAGCCAAAAGCCAAACAAAGCCAAAAAGCCCTTAACCCCAAAGCCAAACATAAGCTAAAAGCCTAACAATGAAAGCTAAGCTCAATTTTGGGAGGGATTTCAAAATTTTAATGGAAAGTAAAAATATATGGGGAAAATGCATTGATATCAACTATTTTTTAAAAACCAAACTTATCTTATCGTTAAAACAACTTATCATTCACATGGACAATTTTTTAAAAAAACATGTCTCAGTCAGCACACACTAATTATCTTTAGCTGACTATCTAATCAAGCTCTATGTATATTCTTTTTCTATTTCTCACCAACACAGACGCTTTTCTCTTCCTAATGGCATTTCTATAACTCACTCAAAAAATCAAAATGAGATTGAAGTTTAATCCTAATCCTGTAGTTAACGCATATGATTAAAGGTGTCAAGAAAATTGAATGGACCAAACCAACCGACCGAATCGATTGGGTTGGTTAGTTTTTATTAAAATATTTGTATTTTAAAAATCAAACAAAATCAAAAAAAAATCCTTAAAACTGAAAAAACAGACCGAACCAAAACTGATTGGTGGGTTTTGAAACCTCCAAAAACCGACCCTACAAATGACATTGAGTTTTACTCATAACAATCCATAATATATATATGTTATCATTCAATCATCTATATTTGATAGATTTTAAGTAAATGGTTGGAGAATGGCCGGCCCAAAGGGTGTGTGTGTGTGTGTGTGTGGTGGTGGGGGGGAGCAAATGGGCAACCGCCCCGGGTCACTAAGGTTCACAAAATTTTGAGGACCCCCATGAAATTTTCATAATTGCATTTTTATTTTGAAATTTTTAGTATTTTACATTAAGCATCCCCCAAGGCCCAATTTAGTGTCATCTATTATATATATTTTGATATACATGTATATAAAACACAAAAATAAAGGCCCTAGAATTTTGAAAATTACATTTTTAGTTTAAGAATTTTTTGAGTTTTAGAAATATGCCCCTCTAGAATTTTAAAAGATATCATCCAATGTTTTAAGTTTCACAAATAGACTAATATTATAAGTAGACCCCAAAAAATTACCAATTATGTATAAGTAAACCCTAAAAAAATTGTCAATTATGTATAAGTAGACTCCAAAAAAACCGCCTCGGGGGCGCTGCCCCCGAATCCCCCGTATAAGAACCTCCCTTTTAATAGTTCGTCCCGGGCCTCCAAATACTCAGGACCGGCCCTGGGTTGGAGGGTTTTTCCTAAATATTTTGCTAAAAACTAAATATGGTATGGGTTTGATGTTATACTTGAGTAATATCTTTCGAGCAAGGCTATTATGAGTTGTTTTTGCATATGTACAAGCACTCGATGATTATTGCATTGTCAAAATTACATCAAGATTATAAATAAATAATTATTTAATAATATTTTTACTCGATATCTCAAGACTCATTCTTCATCCAACGAGATGAGTAGAAAAATTAAGTTCTCATATTTTTACAGCTGTACTCATATAATTGAGTAGAAAATTGAGCAAGTTGGGGATAACTTAACTTTGGTTGATGGAGTAGGCCTTAAAGTTTATGGGCTGAGCCAGTTATGCCAGCCCAAAAGCATCTCCCATTGGCGCATTTATAACGCAGATTTTGACTCTTTGAAAAATCAACACTCAAAGTTAGGCTTCTCTAGGCGCTAAATTGGTGGTGGGGTGCAAAATTTTGGCGGAAAAATTTTCTCAGAAAACGGCGACAGAAAGTGCAAGAAAATGAGACAACCCACAAATCATACTGTGATTACTGATCAGGATGCTATCATCGTTCATATCATTGCTGTATTCGGTCTAATACTCTACAAACAGTATCAAGTGTGAACTATTCTCTCCTGTAAGTTTTGTTGTCTGCATGATTTTAATACACCTCTCTCTCTCTATCTCTCTACATATATATATATATATGTATCTATATGATGCATTGCCTTATCCCTTATCGGATGTGTACGGGGTTGTCCTTGGGCAGTGGGTGACCCTTTCCTCCAATTAGTTTAGCCTTTTAAGAGTGAATGTTACTACATATTTAGTATTAGATCCAACTCCAGAGTACTAGCACGGGGGCCACCTGTGGTGTCCGACAAGGCGGTGTTGTCTGATGCAGTGTGTTGACCCACATCGGTTGTGTATTGTGTTGTCCATAGGCTTATATATATACTAGTAATAACCCGTGCCCATTGATGTTGTCAGTATCAAGATATAAAAAATATATTTTACTTTTCTAAAGATTTGTAGCGTGGAAGTAAAGGTCGAACCCACAGAGATTGAATACTACGCACATTAATTTTTAAAACCTAAATTTAGTTAATTAAGAAAAATGGATTATGGATTTAATTTGAATTAAACTAATAACAATAAAAGTAAATCTAAATTATGAAAGCAATTAAAAATTATTTTTCTAAATATATTTAAGGAACCTAGGATTGTAAATCCACCACTAGCTTCATAATAAGGGTATTTATGAATTACTTTAGCTTATTAAGTTGGATGATAATCGGGAATTGTAGCTACAAGCCCAATTCCTCCGTCAAGAAAATAACTATGGTTCAAGCACCAACATAATCCATCTTCGGTTAGCACGAATTATCCCACACTAAACTAGGGTTGTGATATAATTCGTCTAATCTAGGCATGGACTATTCGGATACTTGATAGCACAATTTAATTTAAGCACCATTACATGTAAATAATCTAGACAAGCACAGCATGCATAGATCATTGAGCACATCACAGTCAAAATAGATCTAAGACAAGAATAAACTTTGAAAGTAATGATTTTAATCAATAGAAGCACGATTTATTTACGAAAATCCTCGGAACATGTAACTATCATCCATACATAATAAAACTAAAATAAAAACATAAAATACACCCTATTACTTGGCTAGGGTTTCATTGAAACCCTAGATCTAGGTTTAAGCTGCCATGGGAGCGGTACATGGCAAGAGGTTGATGGAGGAGGCCATGGAAATCCTTGGTCTTCTTCTTCTTCTCCTTGCTTTCCCCTCTTCAATGGCTGAAAGTATGGTTGTATATTGTGTGTATAATATTTTCCAACCCCTAAATTAAAGTAAAATAGGGTATATATAGATTTTAGGCAAGTTTTGGAAGCTTTCCTAACCCGAAACGCACTAAAACTGCTATATTTTACAATCTGGATGCAATTAGGCAGTTTCGTTTGCGTAGCAATCATTAGTATACTGAAATACGCAAGTTCCATTTTTACACAGGTCGCGCGCGCGGGCCGCCTGAGCGCGATATGGGGACCCTTGCGCGAGCGGATCGCGCGAGTGATTTCTGGGATTTCGCGCTAGCGGGCCGCACGCGAGATGTGGTTTTTTCAGCTTCTTTTTGTTTGCTTTTTCACCCTGTTTAGCCTGGTATACTTGATTTCTTCCAAATCCTGTCAAAAAATAGAAAGTTAAGTAAAAATATACAAAAACAGGATAAAAAGGTACTAACAAACGCAAGTTAAAGAGTATAAATAGGATTTGTTCTCTCCCGATCACACCCCCAAACCTACATTTTGCTAGTCCTCGAGCAAAACTAAAAATAAAAACTAAACTACTTATAAAATACTACTCCATTTGCACATGGATTGCGATTGCATTTAGCATATGCAACAAGTGAAGTCTCGTGAGGGTTCTCGTCAACAAATCACCTACGACCATCTTTATTAACTTATCAATTTAAAAAGTTTTATTAAAAACAAATAACATAATATTCAGTACTCCTTATCATAGAACGATGATTTAAAATAGAGTAACGAACAAGAAGAAACGAAATCAAACGTCTACTTACATCATGAAAAACAATCATAAGCACATGCATCGTATAAATCCATAGAGTTTCTCATAAGATTGCACGTGTGTGATGTGGTAGTCAAATGAACACGCGTATGTCATGAACTTGGAATATAACTCAGATGTCCATCTAACTATGCTTCGACTACAAATCTCACAATATCAATTACACTCTAAAATGAAACATTCAGAAACAGGTGTAATTTTTCTAAAATATGTTAGTAAAGAAAATATATTTTCAAACAAGAAATGCTCACATATGACTCAAAAAAGATGCATGACACGAAAGAACAGTCGTCTCATGGATAGGATGCCAACAATCAAGAAAAATTAATCATTACCATGTTTTAATCCCCCTCCCATCGTGTTTATATCCGAACCATGTTTCCTAGGATTAAATAGGACTTTTCAAAGGTTGTAATATGGCTCAGACAATGGAAATGGATAGAAAGGATTTGTTAGGTAGTCTTAGAATGGCATTGTAAGGCATGTTCGATTTCTTTCATTCGTGTCTTCTACCAACTTCATCTTTTCAAACTTTTTTCATATATATATATTTTTTTCAACCTTCTGTTTCTTTCTCCTTTTTTTTTTCAACATTATTCTTTTTTTTCTTTTTTTTTCCTCCTTGTTGCTTTTGAAACAAATATTCAATAAATAACAAGGCAACCACCCCAAACATCATCTTATCTTCTTCTTCTCAAATGACACATCGCCTTATCACCACTGAAAGTTGAACAATCTTTCAGGGGTGAACTCCAAGTTGACCAAATTAGAGCAAAAACAGGATGATGGTGATTAAAGAAAGAGAGCATTTTACAGCTCAAAGAGGAGAACTAATGAAATTTTTTCTCATTTATCTAGATAGTAAACAAAGAAGGCCTACCATCATTTCCTAGGGTGATATGGTTCTTCAATGTTTATGACGGAAGATTATTTAGCATGGTAACAAATATTTTAACTTGACTATCAACCAAAACAAGAATAATGAGACTAAACAACAAGTTAATGCGCTATTTCAATGAAATTCGATAAACACAAAATGTATTTATAACCCTCTAAAAAGAAAAGATAGGCTCAAAACCTCACCGGGTCTAGTCTCCACCTTGTGTTATCTAGAAATCCGAATCATGTTATAGTTCACATCAAACATGTATTCACGCGACTACGTGCAGTGCATAGGTTTGTGTGCAAAACTATGATATAAAATTACGATTCGAACGATACATAACCTAAAACGTCATATCATGACTTCAACAAATATTTAATCACAGCTTCTCTTGTCTATCATTCTATAACAATCCAAGTTACATAACAACAAGCATCGAATTAAGATTGCAAAAATGTCGGTAATCATCAAAATTAGTGCATATTACTGTGCATGTGAATATGTGAATGCATACCCCCAAACCTAAACCTTTCATTGTCCCCAATGAAACAATAAAATGAAAGAAAGGAGAGTACGTAAGGAAGGAACGATAATACCTCGATCTCGGCAATCACAAACAGGTGAACACAAAGGAATAGGTCAATAAAGTTCAATGTTACCTATTAATACTTAACAATAGAAAATAAAAGAATAGAATAATAACAATAACAATTAATATATAAGTTTTTTTTTCTTTTTTTTTTTTAATAGAATAATAGAATCTAAACTATAATCAAGAGACTCAATAAAAAAAAAAAAAAAAAAAAAACAAACAGAGCTTATAAAAACAAAGACAAATGAACCTAAACAGGGCTAAAAGAACAAACAGAAAGTATAAAAAAAAAAAAAACACTGACCAGGTATGGAGAGAGGAGGGAAGAGAACAAAAGAGAAAAACCAAAAAACCCTACCTCGCGCGAGCGGACAGCGTGAGCGAGCCTCGCGGGCGCGATTCCTTCCGCGAGTTTAAGCAGAAGCTTGTTTTACGTTTTATAAAAGAAAATTTTCTAAGTTCTCAGATCGCGCGAGCGGGCCGCTCGAGCGAACCCCTCGCGTGCGCGAATTGTGGCGCGAGGTGATACTAAGGCTATATATCATAAAAGTTTTAAAAATTTTCTCTAAGGGGAGGCTCGCGCGAGATGCCATTTTTCCTCTTTCTTTACCTTTTTATTTTTTATTTTTTTAGATAAGCCAAAAATAAATTTACTCCGACCCCAAAACCTGTTCAGAAAGACCACAACTGACTCAAAAAGACCAAAAAACAAGAGAAACGGACGAAATAAAGCTTGGGTTGCCTCCCAAGAAGCGCTATCTTTTATGTATTTAGCTAGACCGTTCTAGCTCAGGACTTATGGAGGCTGAAACTCGAACTTTGTACCCCTAAGGATTTCAGGAAGAGCCCGATGGTAAGCAGAAAGAATATCACTTTGTATTACTTCATTCAATGGTTCATCCTTTTCGGTTGCAAATCGATTCTTCATCTTTTGAGTAAATTCGTCATTAGGATCTAAATTAATCAAATTCGTCCGCTCATTTTCCAATATATTATTGTCATTGCTCACCTTTATTACGTTATTAGGTTCAGTTTTTCACCTTACCTCACTCTCCGCCTCACATAGATAGTCATCATCCTTAGGAGGTTGATCAATAGCGTTAAAGATGTTTAGTTTTAAGTTCATGTTCCCAAATGACACTTTCATTACCCCCGTTCGAGAGTTGACACGCGCATTAGCGGTGGCTAAGAATGGACAACCAAGAATTATAGGAGTGTGCTTCCTAGCATCTAGTATGGGTTCAGTATCAAGGACCATGAAATCAACAGGATAATAGCATTTGTCAACTTTAACTAAGACGTCCTCGACGATTCCTCTAGGTATTTTGACAGAACGATCCGCTAATTGAATAGTAGCGGCCATAGGTTTAAGTTCACCTAAACCTAGCTGTTTATAAACATGATAAGGTAAGAGATTAACACTAGCTCCTAAGTCAAGGAGAGCCCTATGGATGATAGTGTCACCTATGACACATAAAATTGTAGGCGTACCTGGATCTTTATATTTCAGAGTAGCGTGTTGGAAAATAGAACTTACTTATTCCGTGAGAAAATTCTCAACCTCATCCGGAATCTCAACAACTTCTTCCTCTCGAGTAGTCGTCCTTGTTGACACAGCGTTCACTTGCTCATTTGTACCACCCACCTCGTATTGTCCCTTAGGGTTCGAAATAGGTTGACTTAGCAACTTACTCTCGGTTAAACGATTTAGCGTGTTAACTATTTGTCCTACTTGGGACTCCAGTTTTGCAATGGACTAGGTGTGAGAATGTACTAACTGGATCACCGGACCAAAACTTTCAAGTGAGGCCAACACCTTCTCCTCAAATGCATTATTACGTGGAGGTGGAGGAGGAGGTTGTTGGTATTGACATTGTTGAGGTCTATAAGCGTTAGGGAAATTACTCATCTCATTATTATTATTATTATTATTATTTTTTCACGAGAAATTAGGATGGTTTCTCCATGGCGCGTCCGGATTATTAGTAGTCGAATCGTGGGTATTGTTGAATAGAATTAATGTGTTGCTCCACGAATTTTGGAAATTGACTCGCCGATGGACATGCTAGGATAGAATGTGAACGATCAGAACATAATGCACAAATTTCATGAGCGGGTGGGGCTGTCGTTTGGTTCATTGTTAAAAGCCGGTCAAGTTTTTTAGATAGTTCTTTTATTTCAATTGAATGACTTGACTCGAACTTTAACTCTCTCTTAGGTTGTGAATGATATCCCTCGGAACGTACTGACACAGCCTGATGCATCGAATTCTCGCTTAATGTTTCAAAGATTTTCCAGGCCTCGTCGGCACTTTTGTGTAGGAAGGTACCCGCACAAACAGCATCGACGGTATTACGGACTGAGGGAATAAGTCCCTCATAGAAAACTTGTACCAACTGCCACTTAGGAACCTGATGATGTGGACACGAGTGTAATAATTCTTTAAACTTCTCCCAAGTATCATAAAGCGTTTCCCCATCTTGCATCACAAAATTTGTTACAGATTTCCTTATCTGATTCGTATGCATAATAGGGAAAAACTTTTGTAAAAATGCGGTGTGTAAGGCTTCCCATGTTCTAATTGTGTTTGGCTCCAAAGATTGGAGCCAGTATTTAGCTTTATCTTTTAAAGAGAATGGAAAGAGCCGCAATTTTAATTCATCATCAGTGAGATTTTGAATTTTTAAAGTAGAACATATATCTTGAAAATCTCCCAAGTGCTGATATGGATCTTCATTTAGACGGCCATGGAAAAAAGGAAGTAGCGAGATGGTAGACGACTTTATCTCAAAGTGAGATGCCGTCACCTCTGGTAAATCAATACATGTTTGTGGCGTGTAAGTTGTCGGAATAAAGTAATCTTTAAGCGGAGGAGGTGGCGGTATATTAAGATTATTCATATTATTTCCGTTGTTTCCGTTGTTTCCGTCAGCCATTTTAATCGGTTCAATTTTAAAAGTTCGAGTTCTCCTTAACCTTTTAAGGGTACTTTGAATTTTAGCCTCAAACAACGACGACGGAATCGGCGTTAATTCATCGTCTTGCAACCTAGCTCTAGAAGCTTGGGTTGCGGACTTACTAACTCTTAAAGTACGTTCAAGTTCAAGATCGATAGAATGTAATTCAGGTTTATTTGAACGCGTACCAAACATAAACTTAAAAGGAAAACTAAACTAAAATAAAAATTGACTCAAATAAAAAAAAAAAAATAAATAGCAATCACGCAACTAAGATAACAAGCATTCAACTACTGTGATGCATGAATATTATCCTACAGTGCAATGACCGCGTCAAGCCCAGCGCCCCGGGTTTCCTAGCTGATGCAGTGCAATTAACCCTAAACTAATGCAAATAGTGCGTCACAGCGCCCTGACTTACAGTGGTTTAAAGCGAGTTTCACAAGAAGCAATTTACTTGAATTTTGTTATTTTATTTTATTTTATTGATTTGCGTAAGCTCCTTTGATGCGCTAAGCTATTCCTCCCGAAAACGTTAGAATTTGATGACTCGAGAAACTACAAAATAAAAAGAAAAGTTAGTAACTCAAAATAAAACGAAAAACAAGAAACTGAAAAACCTAATCTAATATTTACGAATTAACTAAACTAAGATTATAAAACTAAAGGTAGTAATGCAATCCCCGACAACGGCGCCAAAAGTTGATGTTGTCAGTATCAAGATATAAAAAGTATATTTTACTTTTCTAAAGATTTGTAGTGTGGAAGTAAAGGTCGAACCCACAGAGATTGAATACTACGCACTTTAATTTTTAAAACCTAACTTTAGTTAATTAAGAAAAATGGATTTTAGATTTAATTTGAATTAAACTAATAACAATAAAAGTAAATCTAAATTATGAAAGCAATTAAAAATTATTTTCTAAATATATATAAGGAACCTAGGATTGCAAATCCACCACTAGCTTCATAATAAGGGTATTTATGAATTACTTTAGCTTATTAAGTTGGATGATAATCGGGAATTGTAGCTACAAGCCCAATTCCTCCATCAAGAAAATAACTATGGTTCAAGCACCAGCATAATCCATCTTCGGTTAGCACGAATTATCCCACACTAAACTAGGGTTGTGATATAATTCGTCTAATATAGGCATGGACTATTCGGATACTTGATAGCACAATTCAATTTAAGCACCATTACATGTAAATAATCTAGACAAGCACAGCAAGCATCGATCATTGAGCACATCACAGTCAAAATAGATCTAAGACAAGAATAAACTTTGAAAGTAATGATTTTAATCAATAGAAGCACGATTTATTTATAAAAATCCTCGGAACATGTAACTGTCATCCATACATAATAAAACTAAAATAAAAACATAAAATACACCCTGTTACTTGGCTAGGGTTTCATTGAAACCCTAGATCTAGGTTTAAGCTGCCATGGGAGCGGTACATGGCAAGAGGTTGATGGAGGAGGCCATGGAAATCCTTAGTCTTCTTCTTCTTCTCCTTGTTTTCCCCTCTTCAATGGCAGAAAGTATGGTTGTATATTTTGTGTATAATATTTTCCAACCCCTAAATTGAAGTAAAATAGGGTATATATAGATTTTAGGCAAGTTTTGGAAGCTTTCCTAACCCGAAACTCACTAAAACTGCTATATTTTTACAATCTGGATGCAATTAGGCAGTTTCGTTTGCGTAGGAATCATTAGTATACTGAAATACGCAAGTTGCATTTTTACATAGTTTGCGTGCGCGGACCGCGCGAGCACGATATGGGGACCTCGCGCGAGCGATTTCTGGATTTCGCGCGAGCGGGCCGCGCGCGTGATGTGATTTTTTCAGCTTCTTTTTGCTTGCTTTTTCACTCTGTTTAGCCTGGTATACTTGATTTCTTCCAAATCCTGTCAGAAAATAGAAAACTAAGTAAAAATATACAAAAACAGGATAAAAATGTACTAACAAACGCAAGTTAAAGAGTATAAATAGGATTTGTTCTCTACCGATCACCCGTGGGCACGAAGCGAAAAAAAAAAAAAAGAAAAAAAAAAAAAGAAATTCATTCAAAAGATCAAATCTTTTGCGTCTATTGTCCATGTCATTCAAATCCATGTGAAGACATTGGTTCCGCGGGCACAACAATATATTTTCAGTTCATTGCTTTTGATTTTGAAATTAAACTGAGATATGGTTGGACTTTTTACAACAGATTCATAGATATCATCACTACAAAGATAAAAAATGTGGTAATCTTCAACAAACAACGGCAAAAAAAGATAGAAAACTATAATGACAAAGAAAATATCAATACCAAAACAGAAATAGAAGCACTATCTTGATCATATTCCAAACAGATTTATGTAAAAGGTAGTGTATTGAGAGTTTTTTTATTTCTTTCATTCAGGTCATAACCTATTTAGCGTATTGAGTTTGCAGCAACCTACATGTCAATGTTAGTTTCAAGTAATAATATGCTTCTCAAATTTAGTTATTCCAATAATTTAGTTATTTGTAAAACATGTTGTAGAGACCTTCAATAATATTGGATTACTTCAACACCCTCCAATGAAAAAAATCTGAGAAGCATTACATCAGTCAGTAGATACAAATAGTTGTGTTGTGGCCCACACATCTCTTGAACTACTTAACCAATTTTAAAATAAATTTGCAATTGGGTTGCTGTTGACTTATGAAAATAGTCTTGACTAATCTAATGAAAGTAGTTTTTTATTATATTTTTGGGATGGTTTGGATTTATTGTAGGCCTAAGTTTAATAGCCTCTAAACTGTAGCTAAATAGTCCCTAAGCCCAACCTTAACCCAAATACCCTCTATTTTTTCCTATAGTTTCATTATTTTTTTCTCTTTTTCTTCTTCTTTTCTTTTTTAAAATTAGAAGACCAGTTAGGATAAACTTTAAGTTATTCTTTATTTACTTAAAATCATTGAAATGAGTAAACATTATTGAATTTCTCCACCTTATTTTGTGGGTTTATATGTACTGTTATTTTTTAGACTATCTCCACCTTATTTACTATTTGGCTTTTTATTGATTAACCCTTTTTCCGAAACAATTTTGTTTGTTCTTTCAGACTTGGCATTTAGATTTTTCAAAAATATATTTGCTTCGACAATTCAATATGAAACACGAAAATTTAAAAATAAGAAGAAAAAAAATACTATGAATACCTTTTGATGATGTCCTTCCAATGACAGCTGCATCCCCCGTGATCATCCGGCCTAATATCATTCCCATTGCAGAAAGGCAAAACTAATTAAAACCAATGAGTAATCAAATCAAACAGAAAGAGAGTAGCCATAAAACTGGTTAAATTAAGAATAAAGAAAAAGTAAAATTTTGTAGAGAGTAGCCATCCTCAAACATGAAAAAAAAGTAAAGAAAAAAAAAACGCGAAGAAGAAGAAGAAAGAAAGAAAAAAGAAAGAAATATCCTTATATCTTTCTTCTTCTTCTTCTTCTTCTTTTTTTTTCCCTATCGTCCTTCTAAAGTCTGGAAAAAAGAGCCATCCTCAAACATGCAAAAAAAAAAAAAAAAAAGAGAAAAAAGAAGAAGAAGAAGAAGAAGAAAAAGAAAAAAAAACACATGCTGCATGGTCCCATTGTCCTTCTAATGGGACACTGTCCTTATAACCCGTTTCATTAACAAATGTTCACTAAGCAAAAACACATGTTGCATGGTTCCATTGACCTTATATTATGGTGGCAGTGGTGGCTCGTGAGAGAGAGAGAGAGAGAGAGAGAGAGAGAGAGAGAGGATTGTGCAATAATAAAAGAAAGTTTTTGTTTCTATTAAAAAAAACAATTAATGATTTTTTTTTTAAATGGATTTTCCACCATAACATCACAGTTTGAGAGTGAGAAAGAGAATTTTCACCATAACATCACATTTTGAGAGTGAGAAACACACGGTGTACACACCCATAAACACACACACATGCACACACAAACACACGCACACAAATCTATATGAATAGAGAAAGAGAGACAAAGGGAGAGATCTAGATTATATCTGGTAGTGGTCGAAGATGGTGGCAGTGGTGGTGGTCGAAAATGATGAGAGAGGACCGAAGATGGTGGTAGTGGTGGTGGTTGTGAGAGAGAGAGAGAGAGAGAGAGAGAGAGAGAGAGAGAGAGAGATGAGAAAGAGCCAAAAAAAAGGAGAGTTTTTGTTTCTCTCACCAAAGAAAAAAAAAAGCAATTCATGATTTTTTTATTATTTTAAAATGGCAATATGATTATATGGCAATTGTCTATACTGGGTGGGGGATTTTGAGTAAATTTTAAAATTATATGGCAACTGTTTTTTTCGACTATTCTCTCTGATATGGCAACTGTTTTTTCCCAAGTAATTAAGGGATTTTGTTTTGAATTGAAATTGACTGTATCCTTCCAAATTGAAAATAACAATTGAGAGAGAGAGAGAGAGAGATAGCTTATACAACCAGTTATTTCTATTTTTAAAGAATATACCTTAATTTGAAATAGTACGTTTGAAATGAGATTGAGTTAGATGGGACTATTGTGAGGATAGGATTTTTAGACATTGGGTGAGATTTGGTGGAGCAACGATCCAAGGGTTTAAAATATCTAAACTTGTCTCAATGGCTCGGATTGAAAGTTGTTAATTTGAGAGGGACCCACACCGCTCTAACTTATTATATAGATATATTTTCGCTGAAAGGCCTTGGGCTTATATAATGGGTGACCCCGTCCTCCCATTAGCTTAGGATTTTGTGAGTGAATGTTACTACATCAAAAATGATAGGGATATACACGAAACGACACACTAAATGACACACCAGCTTTAAATGTATGTACCCTGTGCTGTAAGTGATGCACAAAAAAGTGTGAAAAATTCAAACAACACAGGGTACATACATTTAAAGCACAATGTGTCATTTGCGTGTCGTTTGGTGTGTATCCCTATCATTGTTGTTACTACATATCTGTTTCAGTTCCTGATTAATCTTTCAAGCATGAGGGTTGGTAATTTGTAGAATTATATCTATAAATGTGCAGCAATTCATGTATTCATTGGTGCATTATATGGAAACGATTTATAGTTTGCTTAAATGGAGATAATCAATTACATTGAATTTCTAATTTGTTAGAAAATTATTGTACATCAATGTTCCTTTGTTAAGCTATAATCTATGCTGTACATAAATAGGTCATTTAGTAACTTGAAACCCTAATATGCAGCCCATTAGGTGCTTCAACTCTTGGAAATTTCATCAGCTTATCTCCTCCTACCTCTTCCCATCTGCATAAAAAGCAAAAGTTAGATTCAAAAAATTTGTTAACTAACAAATTGTAGCCAAATTTTCTAATTTTTGCTCATAAAATTTCTTGGGAACCAAACAGAAAATATGGAAGCTAAACTGTATACCGGTATCTAGTTACAAAGTAATGAAGGAAGGTTGAAATTTCTGCTATTCCAAGTTCCTTTCCAGGACACTGCCTAGTGCCTCCTCCAAAAATCAAGAAGTTGCTCTGAGACTCCAAACTCTTATCCTGCATTTGGCAAGCATAGCTCAATTAAGTCACTTTTAAATCATACAAGCCTCTTAGATTAATACCCATAAAATTGAACTACTGTCTCGGTCCCAAATTGTTCGGCACTCTTTTTATTTTGGGTTGTCCCATAATGTTAGTCTATGTTGAAAAGTCAACACAATATATTTTAAATCTTTATTGTTTTGTCATTTCTTTTTTCACACCTCTAACTAAATCTTAATGCATTTATGAGGGACATACTTGGAAAGTTGGAGCATAAAAGTTTGACAAATGTGTAATCATTATGTTCCTTTAAAGAGTTGAATATTCCAAAAATGCCAAGTAATTTGGGACAGAGGGAGTATAACAATAATAATTAAGAAGGGAATTAAGAAAAAGTTCACGATTACGAACCATCCATCTCCATGGATTAAAGGTTAGTGGCTCGGAATATATACATGGGTCGTAATTGATCTCTCTTGTATAAACATATATTCTCCACCCTTTTGGGATGGCAAATCCTGAAAAATAAAACAGAGAAATGATGTGATTAATTATTTTTTCTTAAAAGTCGGATAAAAACATCAAAATTGAATTACACGGCATTATTTGAACACAAAGGAAGTGTCATTCTTGATACTAAGTATAGCCTACTCGCGTAGACAGACTAATCAAAATCACAGGTTGATGTTCCTCTCTATTTGAATAATATGTTAGTGTTTTTTATTTTATTTTATTTTGGAAAGGATGGCTAAGGTGTTTGAATTATTTCATTGCAACAAGAGGTGGGTCATCAAGAGAATGTTCTTGCTGGAATGGTAGTTACGCCATGTGGATCATTACAGAGTAGGGCCCGAAGGAACAAAATGATTTCTCACACACACACACTATTGGTTTTTATGTTTTAGCAAAAAAAAAGTTCCATAAAGAGGAGCAACTTCAAGAATAGTTCCTTGAGCCCCTAAAGTGACTATTAAAGCAAACACCAAAACTCATGTACACCTTTTTATGTATATTCTATACTCACCATTGAGCTCCATGTCTTGAGTAGTTTTCCTCAAAACCCCATTAACAATTGTAGCTAATCTTGAGGTTTCAACGATCACCTGCATCATCAACATCATAATAATTTTTAACTTTCGAAACTTTTTTTTAATACTAAGTGTCCGTTTGATAAAAAAACTGAAAAATTAAGTAATAAAAATTGAGTGCTAATTTTAAACACAGAAAAATTTTAAGTTATTGAATTTTCAATACTGAAAACAATGTTTCACATACTGAAGTAGACTGCATTCAGTGATTATTTTTAGTAGAATATTTTCCCTTAAACTTTTCAGTGGGATTTTGGCAGCTTTTTCAATTAAGTGGTATATTATCAAAAGCAATGTGAAAAAAATTAAGTGTTAAAAATATTCATTTAATTGGGTTATCAAATATACCTTAAATCCAACAAAAATTCCTTAAAATCTGAATTTACTTACTGCGCGAGTGAAACGCATTGATTTGTAGTCATTCCAGTCAATTGGATCCTCTGGTCTTTTCTTCTGTCTGATTGCCGAATGTTCTTTCTAAAGAATTAAAAACAGGGAACTCCTAAATTAAAATTTTATAGTATTAAGGTTAATACATGAAAATGAGATTTGAAAGTTTGTTTTTTTACACTTACTCTGAGTTCTTCCAGAACTTGTGGATGATCATGAAGATACTTGACAGCCATCATCGAAGTAGTCGAAACAGTCTCATACCCAGAATACAAAATTGTGATCATTTGATCAATCATCTCTTCATCACTTAGCTTGTGATTGTTTTCTTCACTTCTCATCAAGAAACCAAGCATGTCAAATTGGACTTCTTGGGACTCTCTTCTCTCCTCTATCAGTTTTCTCAACATGTTGGTAATGGTTTTCCTTGCCTGTTTGACACACCTATGTTACACATGTAATAAAAATAATTACATTAATAAAATGATGGAAACTACTAGGCTTTGTTTGGTTCATGGATATAGAGAGGGAAAAGAAAAGAAACACCGAAAAAAGCACTTTTTTTTTTGGAGGAAAATAAATTAGGATAAAGTAAAATGTTCAACTTTGTGAGTCACTTCACTTCTTCTTTGTTTCTCTTAAACTTTTCAAATTTTAGTAACAACAGGATTAACTTTAAGGAATAATTTTACTTCTTCTTTTTCCGAGCCCTTTTCTTTTCTTTCTCAAAATCCATAAACCAGACAGAGCCTTAGGATATTTACCTGGAAACCACGTCGATAATTTGTGCCCGGAAGGTCAATAGGCAGAGAAAAGGCTCCCAACACCAGCTTAAAGAATTCTGGCATGAATACTCGAGATATTGAGTTGGATTCGTTTCTCGCAATTTGATTAAGGGATGAGAGAAGTGCCATCTGAACATAAATATATATATTTTTTTAACAAATAGATAAAACCCGAGGAAAAAATCCATTATACTTATTGTATACTTGATAAAAAAAAAAAGTCTTTTTGTGTGTTTAATTTCTAGGACTAACCTCTTTGGTTTTTCCTTGAATGTCAATGATCTTATTATCCCAATTGCCCAAGTGGGATCTCATGAATTCATCTATTTTAGGCAAAAGTTGGTCTCTGATCATTGAGGGACTTATGAGAGAGAGTAATGCCCCTCTCATGTACTTGTGAGTTGAGCCATGAACAGCTGCAATGTTGCATTTCCCTAAAATGTCTAGCATGGACTGTGGGTACCCAGGAACAAGCCCTTTTGCTTCATTCATGAGTATATATCTGTTGATCTTTGGATCCATAGAAACAATTGTAGGACACCCCAATATGTGAGATTTGAAAAAACTCCCAAACCTGTCACATAGATTGATATGCACATAATATAATGGAATTTTAGAAGAAAATCATAACCTACTCACAGGAATTAAATAAGAATGATTCGTTTTAGAAATATAGTTTAAAGTCCATCGAAGGAACTGCCAAGAGTTTAAAGTCCAATGTAATTCTTAGTTTGTTGAAAAGTCACTAAAATGTGCAATTTCACGTAATATTCATGAGTGATTCAGTAAAAATTTCACTTTATATTAATATGTATGTACAGAGGAACTTTTTCCTAATTAGGAATAAAATGACATAATGAACTTTTCACTAAATCGCCTTAAAAATTACCTTGCTCTGTGGGTTTTCATGAAATTTGGACCTTGTTTTAGAAACTCATTTGTCTCTCCAAAAACTGGCCAACCCATGGTACCAGGAGGCAACCTTTTCTTGCTGTACCTAACCTCATTCCATCTCAAAAGAGCTGAGCAGAAACATAGCCCCAAAACCACCCCAAACACCACCACTACAATAGCCATTTATGCTCTTTAACAAGCTTCAACTAACTCAGAGAGAGCTGTAAATGGCATGAGCTTGCTCTAGTTTAAGTTAGTCACAGGTGTATATATAGAACTGTGGAGTACCATATATTGTACATAAGAGAGTATTAAAATAGGCCAATGGAGACCATACCCCACAAGGGGAGGGACCCATGTTTGTAACCCAAAGTAATAAAAGTACACCTAAGAAAATTTAATGACAATTCTTTTTGTTACTTATTTTTTCTTTACTGGGCAAACCACTTGACTATGAAAAGATATTCAAGATCTCAATGGCTTCTCTTTCATTATAATAATAACATTCCATGATTTAACTACCCATTTATCATGGTTTTGGCCATGAATGTTTGTTAGTATGTTTGTGCAAGTATAATATGAGAGAGAGAGAGAGAGAGAGAGAGAGAGAGAGAGAGAGAGAGAGAGATTAATGGGGAAGATACTACAAGGTATTTTATACATTCAGGTCTTTAATGATTTGGGTATTGATTTTTTCTTTTGAGTATTATAGCTATTTGTGATGAGGCACATGCAGAGCACTCCATTGGGGGGGGGGGGGGGGGGGGTTGAAGAAAAGCACACTTAAGACTCAGTGATGTTCACATGTTAATCAACAAGACCTGACCATGGAATAACAAAACACACTAGTAGACAGACACTTGGCTGCCCTGTGAATAGAGATTAGGGAGGGAGTGAGAGAGAGACCTGGTTTCATTCTAATTGCAAGTTTGCAGCTAAGAGCATCTGCAGTGGTGTGGTAGAACGGCAAATTAAAGTCAAGTTTGTGTACGAAAAATTGGAGGTTTCGCAGTGGCATAGGAGCCTAAACGGCAAAGCAAATGCTGGCTATACTCTAAACGGCGAAGTCATTAAAGTCAAGTTCCTGTACGAAAAATTGGAGGGTTCGCAGTGGCATAGAAGCCTAAACGGCAAAGCAAATGCTGGCAATACTCTAAACGGTGAAGTCATTGTTGTTCGGCATCGAACATTGCCATTTGGTAAAAAAATAAAAAAATCCTGAATAATGGCAAAGCCTTTGCCTTTAGTGACTAAACAACATTGGCTTTGCCGTTTTGTCACCAAACGGCCTTCTATTTGCCATTATTCGCTGTATGGTAAAAAAAATTAACTGAATGACAAAATTAACTTTCGCTATCCTACAGTAGACTAAGTTACCCTACCAACTATACCATTGAGAACCACTCGTAGGGTAACTACCATAATCTGCCTTACACTATCACACCATTGGAAATGCTATTTACACCAACTAGTTTGAACCTGCTGACTTGTAATTCCTAGTAAAACTGTGATTTTGACTTTTGGGCTGTTTTGTATATAACTTCAAGCCACGTTTGTTTCGCTGGACAGGATTAGGGAGAATACTTCTCCCCTTTACTATTTGAGAGACTATTAATACCAGTCCCTTATGGAATAAAATAGTGGCCCATTTGGGGGACTATTTAGTTAAAAAAGACTAATAGTCCGGTGCAAGGTGACCGAACCAAACACCGGACTATTAAATTAAAATAGACTAATAATCCTATCCTCCCCTATCCGGCCCTTAGCCCTGCGAAACAAACGAGGCCTCACTGTAATGGATTTCCACAACTGACTTAAGAGTCTAGTGAAAACGAGATAAAGGACTTGCTTTCTGTCTAATAATTTGTGAATTTCCTTGGAATGGATGAATGATTAGATTGGATCCTTGTGCGAGAATGAGATAAAAATGTAGTTATCCAATAGTCACATCAATTGACTTAATTAAAATGATTGAAGATGTGGAGTTTTCACTTAGAAGAAACTTTAATTGACTATTTTACATTCATCGAATTTAGCCTAAAATTCTAGAAATATTTAGATGGACTAATATATTCTGATCAGAACTAACATTTGCGGATGAGATAACATATATATATATATATGCCTGCACGCACATACTCACACCCCAATTACATGATAATCTGAGCAATTACTTAGCCTAATTAGTAAAAAGACGTTATATGCTACACTCATTCTTATGGACTCGCGAGATCATTACACCAATTAAAATAAATTAAATAATTTACATAAAAATATACATGAATAATTTACTCTTATTACAACATATATATACATCTATGTATGTGTGCGTGTATGTATGTATGTATTATGTGTGTGCGCGTGTGTTGTGGATGATTCAGTACACAAGTCATGATAAGTCACAATCAATGAGTGATATTTCGAATATAACCACCATCGAAGTGGTCAAGTGGCAAGTCTCTGGATGTTCTATTCAGAGGTTTGGTGTTCGAGTCATGAGGGGAGTGGCCACGGACTGTAGGATTTATCTCATTTCGAAAGCCTTAATCACAGAGGAGGAATTTAGTCTGAGGTGCGGGCAAGTTGGCCCATTATATCCTTCTTAACAACAACAACAAAAAAAATAAAATAATAAAAAATAAAAAATAAAAAAGAAAGAAGAAAAGAAAGAAGAAGATATTACGAATATAATGAGACATCAATGTCTTGTAATTTCAATGTTATCGATTTTACTCTCATTTTGTATATGACTTGTGTTGAAGCCGATAGTTTGTCTTGGAATGACACAAAAAGGTGGCTTGGATGGTGACTTGAGAAAAAGTGTGGATCCATGGGGGACAAAGGGATTGGACACAAAGATGCAATAGCAACTTTTACATTTAAAAGATTGAAGATATAATCAAACAGTGTTTAGCATATATATTCATCAATGTAACATATTGTGCCAAGGAGATGAAAATGAGAAAATTTTGGAAAAAAGGGATAAGCAGATTAAAGGAAGATTGCATTTTTGCTCACTCACAGATATCATGTTGTCACATGTCCTATTATTCTTGTCCCATTCATTAATTGTTTTGTTAAAGTAGGAGTAAAATGTGAATAGAATATGACACATGTGAGTACGGTGGTGGTGGTGGTGAGTAGGGTGAGCAAAATTAGGGTGAACAAAAATGTACTCTTAAAAGAATTAGGTTTCATGAATAGTATTGATATTCAATTCTTAAAGTAGGACTTTGTTTAAATTTTTCTTGGCTGAAGGAGGTCCTAATTAGGGTTTGGAATGGTGTTAAAAATTGGACCACTACCTAAATATGATGAGCCCAGAAACTAATATATTTGATAATCAACCGCAGATATAAAAGTATTTAGGCCACGTTTGGAAGCACTTCTCAAATATGCGTTTTGGCCCAAAGGCACTATTGGGATCCAAAACACATTTAGTAACTTCTTTAGAGTTTGGATAAACTTTCAGAAATCACTTTAGAGCTTTTAAAGCACGTTTCAGTTGAAGTAGGTTTATAACGGTTTTAGTTTAAACGTAACGCAGAAGTAGACTCAGGTTTTTAATTATAAAATATAAAAAATAAAAAATTATTCCCATATATATATATATATATATGACGCCTTTCTCATTAGAGCTTTTGTTTCTACTTGTGCTTAGGCGCAAAAACTAAAGCCAATCCAACTGAAGCCCTTAATTTGATTGGAAAAGCAAATTAGTTGGTAAATGTACTAAGGTTTCCTTGCTTCACCTCCTTAATTTTATAGTTATACAACTATTAGCTTTCTTCTATACACATTTTTTATCTCACCCTAATTTTAAATTTTAACTTCTACTCCCTCCGTCCCATAATAAGTGTCCACTTCCATTTTGCACAATGTTTAAGAAAGTTGTATTATATTAAGTTTTTTGGTTTTTTAAAGCGTCACTTTCCAATTTTACCCTTAGATGTGATAGATGTTTGACTTTTTGCTTGTTTTGGGACCATAAATAAATGCTACTTTGTCTTTATTATAAGGATAGTTTTGGAAAACAAGTAAAAGCTATATACCAATTTAGGAAAGTGGACACTTATTGTGGGACATCCAAAAAAGGAAATGTGGACACTTATTATGGGACGGAGGGAGTATTAGTTTAGTTACATAATCAAGTAAAATTTTGCCGACATGGAAAACAGATGCAGAAAACGCAAAAAAGAGCAAACAAACGAAAATAAATTATTGAAGTATAGAGACAGAGAGTTTGTTTATTCATTTTATGCCATTTGTTTTGGTCCTTTTTGGAGGCGGGGTAGAACTTGATAGGGATGTGTAAATGATAAGATGTAGGAAGTTCAAAAAGAGCTGCATGCAGAAAGTATTTATCTCAGTATACATATACATAAGGGCGTGTGTATATCTTGGTCACAAGCAAATCTCATAAACGTAATCTACCAACACTACAATGTTGTATCTATCTTTCAGTGTAAGTGAACCCCACCACGAAAGAGGAAAGAGATGTGATGTTTGTGAATTATGTTTGTGAGATTTATTTGTACCGTCGTGTGTATATGTCTACAATATTGTGGAGAGAGAGAGAGAGGACTGCCCACCCACACGAACACATGCAGATAATACACTCTATTTTCAATTGAAATTGTGGATGTACATTCAAAAACACCAGTCTGCACGAGGGCCTCTCTTTTGTTCTCTTGTGCTTTTCCTGCCTGGAATTCCTACCCTCTCCTTCTTCTCCCCTACCATTATTAAAGCATGCTGAATTATTTGACAGCACATTCTACAAAGTGATATGTGTATATGATGTATCATGTGTCTATACATAAACATATACATATCAGATATATTCCATTGTAGTAACTTATATTTACTTCCAAAAGCCTAAGCTGATAGGAGGATGGCATGGGGGCCTAGATGTAGTAATATTCACTCATGAAAGTCTACACTGATAGAAGATAGGGGTTTACTCAATACATAACCGATGTGGCACAACAGACTGTACGAGTTTCTGGGTAAGTCCTAATAATTCAGGGTTGCATACACGCATCTCTTTAAGAACTCCTTTGAAATAGATGTTAAAAAAAAAAAAAAGAGAGAGAAGAGAAAATTTTTAAGTTGTATGACTGTTTTTTCCAAAAAGAAAAAGAAAAAGAAAAGGTTGTACGTTGTGCTATAATTGTTGAATTAGGGACTTTTGTAAAATGGCAATTTAGTAGAACTTGATTTTAAAGATTTAATTGATTCAATCTTTTTGGAAACAGCAGACTTTAAGAAGCAATCCAAACTGGCTAGCTCAGCTTCGAGCTATTCTAATTCACCCAGGTCAGCTTTTTTGTTTGTTCGATTTTTTAAAAAAGGTGTAAAAGTTTGTTGTCAAGTGGATAATGGATTTAATTCTTTAACCCCCAAAAATGGATCTAATTCTTTTCAAAGTTTGTTGTCAAATTGTAATGACTAGTAAGAGATTGGAAAATTCTAGATATTCAAATTGTTTTGGTTGTACTATCAACAACCATCTTAGTGATTATAGTTATAGGCGCCAAGATGGTATCAATTATGTTTCAAAATGAACATCACCATATTGACACAAAATTTGGATGCATGTATCATATAAGTTCCCAGTACGGTGTATTTCGGTTTTAATTGATCGTAATAGCCTCTTTCGAAAAGAAAAAAAATATTTATATATGAAAATTTCAGAAATGAAATAAATAGTATTCCATTATTCGGCATTTTCCTTTTTGCTTTCGGATTCCGAATTTTCGAAAATTCCAAAATTTTTAAAAATTTCAAAATTTTCAAAAATTTCAAAAATTAAACTTAAAAAATAGAGCTCAAGCTCGACTTGAGTAATGGTGCAAAGCCAAGTCCTTGGCTCTCAAACAATAGCTCAAACTAATGCACAAGCTAAGGCAATCCACCAATGGGCTTTGGGTTTGTCATACTTGTCTTCCAATTTATAAAATCACTTGCCCTTTTCTCTCTTTCATTTTTTACTGATGTGACATGTACAAGAGATGAGATTTTCAGAATTTTTTGAAAAGTATATATTTTTGGAATATTTAGAATATTTTCGGAAATTTCATTTTTAGAATTTTCTGAAATCTCAAAACAAATTTGATTTGGATCAGAATTTATTTATTTATTTAATTATTTTTATTTTTATTTTTTTTTCAGAATTCGGTTTTCAGTTTAGTTTCAAAAATCCGAATTATTTGAAATAGAATCAGTCAAAATTGAAATTTTTGTTTTAAGTTGCACCCCTAGTTCCCACAGATATTTGATTCAGTAATTCTTAAATATATGATTTATATTGAAAATTTTGGAGTATTGATTCAGCGGAACATTTCCATGTCTGTTTTTTTTGGACAATACTATAGTGAGCAGTTTTTCATATGAGAAGGCGGGTTTTAACTGGATAAACATCCAGCCATAAAATTCTCATGAATCTCGAGATATTATTGCTAGATGTTCATCCAATGACAAGCTCTTCACAAAAAATTTACCAACTTTTGTTTTGATACTGTTTTCTCAGAGATGGCGCCTATTAATGATTGACCCACTCGTGTGGTGGCACCAGTCCACGTGCACGCGTCGTATTTACAGAATTGATTGATTTTGTCTTTTTTTTGCATTGTCCTTCTTCCCAGTCCTCCAATTTATCAGTACAATGCTGCCCGCGTGCCACATTTTGTTTTTGTTAAACTCTCTCTCTCTCTCTCTCTCTCTCTCTCTCTCTCTCTCAGACTCTCTCTCACACACACAAAACATATCCATGTTCATAACCTTGGGAAAAGAGAGTAAATTAATCCTAGAACCACCACGTTGTGTCATAGAATTTTCCATGTCTGTTTGGAGGGAACGAAGAGGAGATAGAGATGAGAAGTTTTCTTGTGAGACATTCACTTGACATTATAATAGTGTTGTAGTGTTACATTCTAATCACATATGATAATATGATCTCCAAAAGTAAGAAGATATTTACAAGAAGTGGAGACATAACAAAATATTATAATTTGGTCTCATAATATTTATATCTTGTTTATTTCAATTGTCATAATCTCTCGGAGGGAAGGTTTGAATTCATATAAGGTATTCTAGTTGCTTGTCCCTTGTTATTCTTCAGTCAAAATGAGTGACCATTGTTGTTCTTTGCCGTGGGCCAGTGTGGAGCTTTGGGCCAGGGTTGGGTTGAGGCTGACGTGTACAGTGTATCCAGTCCGGATCCAGGTAAGTATCAAAAAATAAAATTTGCAATTTTGAAAATCTGTTTGGTTTTAATTGTTGAAGCTTTTTTTTTTTATAATTTTATTATTATGTTCCATAGAATTGACATTATTTCTTCTAATTGCTTCTTCGACTTTGCATCATTCCACAATGAACTAGAATTTTCCTATCTTGTAATTATTAGTCCAATTTTAAAGATGATAGTTTTTTATGATGCTGAAAATTAGTAAGAGAGATTAAAAGAGACATATGGGGACACAAGAGCTTGTATGTGATTCGGTCCCGTTAACGAGGTGACCTACGTCCACGGTTGCGTCAGTGCGCTTCACTAGCAGATCACCGACGGGCTTGGTGAGCTAACAATTTGGGCGGCACTACCAGTAAAATCGACAGCGTTTATGCGTACGAGTGAGAATTAGATGCTATTCTTTTTTATCGAATTTCCTCCCCTTTAATGGGGGTGAGCGGCCTCGTTTTATAGGTGCAAGAGACCACCCGTACATGGTAAGTTTGTAGATTAGGAAGCCTAATCTATTTACAGTCTGATTTACAAGAATCTAGGGATATTTCCTAAGTAGTTTAGGAAACTGCTTGCTCTTTTCATTTACTCTTCTAACTGGGCTAGGAAACTGTCTGGAGGCTTGTTGAACAAGCAACCACGCCTACTGGGGCGCGCCCATGAGGGGTCCATCTAGAAAGAACAACCGGGCTTAAGGCCATCCCGGGCGGTTCTGTGTCATAGCCCGGGATACTGTGTAGTCAGTCCAAATTCAAGAGGACCTAGCTTCTCTTTGCTAAGGTGGCGAGGCCTGACTTTGACCTGATGTTTTTGTGCATATCAGCTACCCCCTAATTTCAAAACTAACGGGATGCTTTATCGGATGAGGTTTGAAAATTAAGACTGCTCTTGATAGAAAACCGTTCGGGAGATGGCCCCGGGTTGTTACCCGGGTTGCGACTGATCGGGTTGATCTTTCGGGGTCAAGACCGAGCAGTAGCTATGTGGGCTCGGGCCCAACTTTTGCCACGTGTCAATGGCTAGTTGGCCTGGTTTGGATCCAGCGAGGCAGGTAACCAAACAGTCACGTCGTAACCGGACCGTCACGTCTGGTATTAATTGGGCGCGTCTTTTGAGGCGACGTTCCGCGTGCCTGAGATGACAGTTGTCGGCAGGTTTAGGCGGGAAAATTTCCTGGCCTTTAGATCTAACTTGATCTGGATCGTCCGCGTTCCCTAGATAAAGAACACTTGTTCATTTCAGGGATTCCTGTTGCCAATTGATAGTGTTACCGAGCGGTTTAAGAGCAAAGAAAGTGTCCGGTAAAGCTTCCCGAGCTCTTCTTCTGCGATAACCCTTGTAAGTGTTCCCTTTTCAGTTTCAGTTCATCATCCTCTTCCTCTTCCTCTTCCTCTTCCTCTTCCTTTTTCTCTTCTTGTCTGAGCGAGGCTGGAGAAGGCAAACCCTCTTAGGTTGGAACGAGAGTGGGACCTTTTCTTTCTCAGGTTCTGCTCTTTCTTCAAGTCGGGAGGTACGTTAGATAAGTTGAAATGAGCGGGTTGTCCCCGAGAAGTTCTGATTTAGTGTCACCTTGTCTTTAAAATCGTATACTTTCTGCCCTTTAGGTTGATAACCCTGCCTCTTTTGTACCTCAGACTCGGAGTTCCTGATCCATACCTTGATCGTCCTCTTCTTCCCGGACCAATCACTGAAACCCCCAAGGATGTGTCACTCTGGTTTTGACTCGTCCTCCCGGTCGGAGGATGAGCGGTCCGGGTCAGAGGCGCCCGACACAAGTCTGAGTTCGTCGTCCGCGTCCCCCTCCAATCACCATAGTGAAGGCAGAATCCCAATCCATCTCACCGACGATGAGTCGGACCAAGAAGCCCCCGTTGCTTCCGTTTCCCGGGGTTCAGGTGACGAAACACTAGGGGAACCCGACCCCGAGGTAGCCTTCGCCAGCGAGTTCATCTCGTCCACCCTGCGCAGTGAAGATCTCGGTCGCATTAGGGATAGGTACAACATTCTCGACCACTGCTCCCTGGCCGTGAATGTCGACGGAGCCCAAATCTACCAACGGGGTTTCACTACCTTATACGAGGACATCCTCACGGCTGGGTTCCACATCCCCCTTCATCCAGTCACTTGGGATGTCCTGATATACCTGGGGATCGCCCCGGGGCAACTGGCCCCGAATGGTTGGAGATTCCTAATGGGGTCCATCTCCCTTTGGCCCCAAGTTTTGGGTATGAGCTTACCGTCCAGGAGCTTCTCTGGACATACCGACCGTTTCCTGTACATGGAGAGACCTGGTTCTTTTCTCTCGGGGCTCGTCAGGGGAGAAAGATCATAATGAATTGCCCAAGAAACAACAAGGGCTGGAAGAATAGATTCTTCTAAGTATCCACCCTTGGACTCTCTGAGCGGGTCCCGGGGATCCAGATGAGGAATTCCTGGGCAGGAGAACTAAGGGGTAAGCTAGTGCAGTAACTACCCGCTCTCTTTCTTTACTTTGCTTTGAGACTAACTGCACTATGTCTTGAGTTGCACCGGGATTAGCTAGCCCACCTAGTCTTCCCGGGGAGTGCCAAAAGAGAATCAGAAGCTTGGCGGACCATCCCATCAATATTTGGGACGTTCTGACCCGCTCGGGAGATCAGTGAGGCGATCTCCATCCAGAACACCCTGCCGAGGCCCCTGTCCTTCCCTCAATCATCTCGGGTAAGAGTTTATCGGTAACTTAATTTTGGTTATCCTTCATCATCTCGTTGCTCTGACTTTTGACTTTGTGGCCGCTTTCCTTTTGTAGAAATGGCCCCAAAGAGGAATTTGGAGCAGCTGAGGGAGAGTCAGGCCACTGCTACTGCTGCTGTTACTGCCCAGTGAGGCGATCTCCATCCAGAACACCCCGCCGAGGCCCCTGTCCTTCCCTCAATAATCTCGGGTAAGAGTTTATCGGTAACTTAATTTTGGTTATCCTTCATCATCTCATTGCTCTGACTTTTGACTTTGTGGCCGCTTTCCTTTTGTAGAAATGGCCCCAAAGAGGAATTTGGAGCAGCTGAGGGAGAGTCAGGCCACTGCTACTGCTGCTGTTACTGCCCCGTTTGGCGATTACTCAAGGAAAAAGGCCCGCCGGGGAAGCCTTGGCCATTGAACACCCGCTGAGGCGAATCGGGCACGGGACTGCGAACCATCCGGAACCCGTCGGGACTTCAGCCCCTCCCGTGGTGGTGGCCGAAACTTACCCCCGAGCGGGAATACCGTCTAGGGTGCCGGTTGAAGATTCAGCAGTGATCAGGAAGAGGGTCAAGTCTGCCCTCCTCCCTACCCAGGTGGAGGCGTGTGCGAATATGTCTCCCGAGGCGTTTCAGGGATGGTTACACAGCCTTTCCATATGGTAAGCACTCGGCGTTCCTGTTCTTCTTTACCATAGCTTCTCCTGCGTTTATTTTAATGACTAACCGTCTTGGATTCTTCACAGGTCGGCTGCATGGCCACTGGGGCTGAGACCTTCCTGCCTTCTTTGGCGGGGAGGGTTGTTGCTGCTGAAGTCGCTCTGTCTGAGGAGCGGGCGACCTTAGAGGCTAGGCAAAACGCCCTGGCTTTGGAGAAGGGTAAGGTGAAGGGCTTGGCCTTGAGCCTTGGTGCAGCCCAGGTGGAATTGGTGACCGTCCAGGCCGATTTGGATTCTTCCCGAGCCCTTACGACGGCGGCTGAAGCCTGAGCAAAGGCCGCAGCTGAGGTGACGGCAGCCGGAGCGCCGGAGGAGTCATTTGATGAAGCCTTCTTCCAGGGCTATGAGGATCTGAAACGGCGGATTGCCCGATATCACCCCGAGTGGGACATCTCGTCCTATGAGGGGATGGATTCGGACTATTGGGACGTCGGTCCTGCGACTGGTGAGGATCCTCCTGCTGGTGCTGGAGTTACTGAGCCTGCCCCGGGTGAGGGCTCGAAAACTGAAGAATGAGCTGCCCTAGGAGAAGGGGCTGGGGAGACTGAAGATGTGGTCGAAGTGGACGACTAAGATCCCCGACCTGTTTTTTTTTTTTTTTTTTTGTTGCAGTTTTTTTTTTTTTGGGGAGGCTATTACAAATTCCCCCCAGGCACTGTACAGTTTTTTTTTATATTAATGAAAAGGTTCTTGAGACCAACTTTTCCATCAATTGTTCACTCTTTCTGTACTTGTGTGCCTGTGCTTGCTAATTCCCAACCGATTTTTATTTTTAATTGACCGATCTAATTTCTTGCCTTAGCAAATGGTTTTGGGTCATAACCGGTAGAACAACTGGTCTTCTTGACCTGTTTGGAAGGTCCCGTCCGGTGTATTATAGGAATTTATCCTATTTTACTGATCGTACGGTTTTTCTCTTGCCAATGTAGGTACTTAGTAATGTTAGGATTCCAAGCCCTATTAGTGACCGGTGTGATTTACTTTATTTAGTCTGTTATCCCCCTGTCCCCCAAGCATTTTGCTAAGGTAAGTGTCTAGGAGGAGGGAACTATAGGAAACCGACCTGGAACATGGGTGGTTGCAGGGTCCTTTGAGGCTTGCCGTCATCAGCCACCTAGGAGGTTTACCCCCATCGCCAGTGGGGCCTAAGCGAAGCCGGAACCACGGGGTTAGGCCCGAGGTCTTTTTGTGCATTGGTTTTGAGCCAGGGTCTTTTGCCTCTCGGGTAAGTTCCTGGGGTCTTTGTTCCTTGGTTTTAAGCCAGGGTCTTTTGCCTCGGGTGTTGGCCCGAGGTCTTTGTGCAGAAAACCGACATGGGTTGTTTCTTAATGTAAGGCAGGAACCATTTTATTGCTTTTTGTTTTATTTTGAAAAATCATAATGACTACTCGAATGTAGCTACATGTACCCTAACCAGTATTAATCTATCCACATCTAATTGTTACTGATAGTACTTTCGGAGATGCTGCACATTCCAAGGGTGAGAAAGGTGACGGCCGCCCAGAGTTTGTAACCAATAGGTGCCCGGGCGGTTTATCCGGGTAACTAGATATGGACCTTCCCAGTTTGGCCCCAACTTTCCGTGGCTCCGGACTTTTGTGAACTGATTGACGGCTTAAAGGACCAGGTCCCCCACCAGAAAACTACGATGCTTCAACTTGCCGTTATAGTATCGGGATACTCTCTGCTTGTAGACTGCCACTTTTAGATACGCCCAGTCTCTTTTATCCTCTGCTAGGTCAAGCTCTGCCCTGAGGGCGTTTTCATTATCTAGCTCGCTATAATTTGCCACCCGATAGATAGGTAGCCCAAGCTCCGTGGGGACCACAGCCTCAAAGCCATAGGTTAGGGAGAACGGCGTCTCGCCTGTTGCCGCTCGGGGTGTAGTGCGGTAGGCCCACAGGAGGGTCGGTACCTCTTCTGCCCATAGTCCTTTAGCGCCTTCGAGCCTCATCTTGATTGACTGAAGAATAGTCTGGTTTGTCACCTTGGCTTGGCCATTGGCCTGGGGGTGCTCGGGGGATGAGTAGTGATTGGTTATCCCATAGCCCGAGCAGAATTGCCTGAATACCGGGCTGTCAAATTGCCTACCATTGTTACTACCCAGGACCCGGGGGACGCCAAACCGATTGAGGATGTTCCTCTCCATGAAGTTTTCCATTTTCCTCTTGGTGATTCTTGCCAGGGGCTCGGCCTTTTCCCATTTGGTGAAGTAATCTATGGCGATGACAGCAAACTTGACTTGTCCCTTTCCCATTGACAGGGGACCGACAATGTCAATGCCCCACTGAGCAAACGGCCAGGGGCTAAAGATGGGCGTCTGTAGTTCTCCCAGACGGTTGATCATGGGAGAAAATCTTTGGCACGTATCACACGTCTTGACATATTCTTGAGAGTCTCTGTCCATGGTCGGCCAGTAGTATCCTTGCAGCAGGGCTTTGCACTAGAGTGCCCGACCTCCGATGTGGTTCCCGCACACCCCTTCATGGATTTCGTGCAACACCCCGTGGACCTATGCAGGATGGACACATCAGAGATACGGTATGGAAAATCCCCGTTTGTAGAGGATTCCATCAATAATGTGGCATCTTGCCGCTCGGTATTTAACCCGGAGGGCTTCCTCCTTACCTTCTGGTAACACGCCTATTGCTAGATATGCCATGATTGGGTCCATCCAGCTAGGTCCTGGGGCGACCGGTTCTACCTCCATACATTCTGAGTTGATCACACTTGGCTCGGGTAGGTACTCTATCCTTATCCCGGGCAAGTCTGACTTAGAGGATGAGGCGAGGCGGACTAATTGATCGACTCTAGTGTTCTCCTCCCTCGGTATCTGTGTGACTGAGAACCCCTGAAGCTTCTTTGAAACTGCTCGGACAAGGGCTAGATATGCTGTCATGTTATCTTCTCGAGCCTCGTACTCTTAATTGACTTGATTTACTACGAGCTGAGAGTCACTGTACCCCTGGACCTGCGATGCACCCATTGAAGCGGCCAGCTATAATTCGGCCAAGAGGGCTTCATATTCAGCCTCGTTATTGGAGGCTTTGAATCCGAACCTAAGCGCATACTCGAGTTGGATCCCGTCGGGCGTGGTTAGGATGATACCTGCTCCACTTCCCTGTTTGTTGGATGATCTGTCTACATAGAGTACCCAGGTTGGGATATCTGATTGCAAACTGGGAGGTAAGACCAGTGGCTTGGGCTCTTTAACCGAGTCTTCTTGGTGTGTGAATTCAACAAGGAAGTCTGCTACTGCCTGTCCCTTGATTGCTCTGCGGGGTCTATAGACCACTTCAAATTCTTCTAACTCCAAGGCCCACTTGACAAGCCTTTCGGATGTTTCGGGCCTGCTTAGGATCTTACGAAGGGGCTGATCTGTAAGGACCACGATGACGTGGGCCTGGAAATACAAGCGAAGTCTCCGGGCTGAAGTGATGAGGGCGAATGCGACCTTTTCAATGCGGGAGTACCTACTTTCTGCGCCTTGAAGTGCTCGGCTTGTGTAATATACTGGGAATTGTATCCCGTGGTCTTCTCGAATGAGTGCCGAGCTAACCGCCGAGGGTGACACCTCCAGGTACAAGAATAATTCCTCGCCCGGCGTGGGCATTGAGAGTAGAAGGGGCAATGACAGGTACTTCTTGAGTTCCTGGAATGCTTCCTCGCACTCTTCTGACCACTGAAAAGCTTTACGAAGGATCTTGAAGATTTGAAGACGCTGGTCGGTAGCTCAAGACACAAATCTATTTAATGTAGCCACTCACCTGGCCAAACTCTGTACCTCTTTGGTTGACCTAGGTGACCGCATGTTTAAGATGGCTTGAATTTTTTTGGGGTTCGCCTCAATCCCCCGCCTGCTGACTAGGTACCCAAGGAATTTCCTGGATGAGATGCCAAATGTGCAATTGGCCGGGTTCAAGCTCATCCCGAACTTTCTCAAAATGCTGAAGGCCCCGGCTAAATGCTCAAAGTGATCAGACTCTTCCCGGCGTTTAACCAGCAGATCATCAACGTAAACCTCCATGGATTTCCCAATCAAGTCCTTAAACATGTGATTAACCAGGCGCTGATAGGTTTCCCCAGCATTTTTGAGGCCGAATGGCATGACTTTGTAGCAGTAGGTCCCTTGATCCGTGATGAATGAGGTTTTTTCTTCGTCCCCAGGGTACATGCTAATCTGGTTGTACCCGGAGTAGGCATCCATGAACGAGAGGAGTGAGTGACCGGCTATGGAGTCCATCAGGAGATCTATCTGGGGGAGTGGATAGCAGTTCTTGGGGCAGGCTTTGTTAAGATCGGTGAAGTCCACACACATCCTCCACTTCCCATTGCTTTCCTTGACCAGTACTACGTTCGCTAACCAGTCGTGATAGTGGACCTCTCAGATAGATTTTTCTTTGAGGAGTTTATCGACCTCCTTGCGTGCTGCCTTCTGCCTCTTGGGGGCCATGCCCCATCTCTTCTGCTTCACAGGCCGGGAATCTGGGTTGATATTGAGTCGATGAGACATTACCCGGGGGTCAATCCCGAGCATGTCTTCATGACACCAAGCAAACACAACTTGACTCTGGCGTAGGAACTGAATTAGCTTCTCGCTGAGGTCGGGCTCCAGCAGGGTGCCGATGCTAACCGTTCGGTCAGGGAGTTGAGGGTCCAACGCTACTTGTTCCAGTTCTTCGATCTGACCCACTCTATCATTCTGATCCCTCTGGTCCATCTCCTGGACGTTCAGTGTTTCTTGATGACTTCCCGGCAAAGGGAACTGACATAGCAACTCCGGGCGGTTACCTGATCTCCACGCAGGCTCCCGGGTCCCTGAGGGGTCAGGAACTTAACTGTCAGGCTATGAGTAGAGACGATGGCCCTGGCTCTGTTGAGTGTAGGCCTTCCGAGAATGACATTGTAGGCAGATGGGGCCTCCATGATTATAAAGTTTGCTAGTATGGAGATCTGCTGAAGGTAAGTTCCCATAAGAACAGGGAGCTCCACGATATCGAGCGGCTGGGTACTGGATCCGTTAAAACCCACCAGGGGAGTAGCTACTAGATGGAGCCAATCCCTGGACATCTCGAGCTGATCAAACACTGACACGAACATGATATCGGTCGAGCTGCCTGTGTCCACCAACACCCTTTTGACCACGTAATTAGCTATGGAGAGCGTCACAACTAACGGGGCGTCATGGGGGCAGTGGATGCCTTGCGCATCGTCGGAGGTAAATGTCAATACATCAGCTAGCAGGGAGCTAGTGGATTGGACTTGCTAGACATCCACCCGGGGATGCCTGAGCATGCCTCTTGTTTGCCGACTGTGAGTCCCCGCCGCCCTACGTTCCTCTAAAGATGACGTTGATTTGACCAAGAGGTTGTGTTTGACATGGAGCTTGGGCTCCCTGCGAAGGCCTTCCATCTATCGTGACGTATTTTGCAATCCTTCTCGATCAGTTTTTCTATAGCTATCTTTAACTTGAAGCAATCCTCTGTGCCATGACCGTGATCTCTATGGAAGCGGAAAAACTTATCCCGATTCCTCTTTTCGGGTGGGGGTTTTAGTTTTGCTGGTTGTTGAAGCAAACTCTGCGCCTCGGTGACGGCCATGACCTCGTGGATTGGTCGAGAAAGGGGCGTGAAGGCAATCGGGGGCTAATCCCGGCCTCCTCTCTGTTGGTCTAGCCTGGGCTTCTTTACCGGACCCTTCTCAGAGCCTTCACGCCTCCGCTTAGCTATCAGGGACTCATCTCCTGTGAAACCGGCACGTTTAGACTTCAGAAATTCTTTCGTGTCAATATATTTCCCGACCCTCTTCGAGAGTTCCACCAGGGTTGTCGGCCTGTCCCGGTGGAACGACGTAGCAACTTTGATGTGTTGAACTCACGAGTAGAAGGCCATGATGTCTGTTGTTTCATTCAAGTTACAGATCTGGAGCCTTTGCTGATTGAAACAGTCCACGTACTCCCTTAGGGATTCGCCCTTGTGCTGCTTGATAGTCAATAGCTGAGTGTCCGGTTACGACCGGTCGAGCATCCCTACAAACTGGCTAATGAAAAGCTTGATCAGCGTCTTAAAGTCATCCACCGTTTGAGGTTTAAGAGCGTGGAACCACTACACCACTGGCCCTTTGAGAGTGCTAGGGAAAGCCAGGCATAGTAATTCGTCGACAGTGGTGACCAACGCCATCTGGGCCCTGTAAGTGCGAACGTGATCCACTGGGCTCCCTATCCCATCGTAAGAGCTGAGATGTGGAGGCTTAAACTTCCGCGGGATGGGGAATCCAGTGACTTGAGTTGTATAGGAAAACTCGATCTCTGTGTTGGTATGGTTGTGATGTTGCTTGCGGCTCAGTCACTTGATCTGTTTCTGCAAGCCCTGGATTTGATCATTCACGTCTTTTCACTCGGGCTTTCTTTCAATGTTTGAGTGGTAAGTCAGATCTGATGATGAGGCTTCTTCTTCAAAGTGTGTTGACCTTGGGGATAGGAACCGGCTCTGGCTCCGGGTAATCGTATGCCTAAGATCTCCCCGGTACCAGGCCGGAGGGTCTTTGGCTGATTCTCGGCGCTTTGGCCCTGATCCGTCCCTCCTAGTGGCGTGTCGCCTATTGATGATGTCTCTAGCATCTTCTACCCGGTGAGGATTGATCCGATCTTGGCCCCTGGTGCGCCTAGGCGCTCTACTATGGTCACCATCCCGAGCGTGTTCCCAATCCAACGGGGATACCAGTGCAGAGTAGGTATGGTTCCGGACTCTTGCGGGTTCCTGGTCGGGGCACTCTTCCCGGTCTGGTTCTCGGATTGAGGGCGCTTTTCTTGCAAGACCAACACCATTTTGATTTGCTGCTGGGTTTGCCGTTGGCCTTCCAGAAGTTGCGCAAGCGCCGCCGTCATTTGCTCAGAGGTCATGGAGGCGGCCTGCTGCTCGAGCTGCAAGTTCTCCTGATCGGTCGGAGTAGTATTTTTCTTACCCGTCTTCGGTGGCATGTTGATCAGTCAAGAAATTTGTTAGTGAAAAACTTATCACTTCACACAGACGGTGCCAAACTGATGATGCCGAAAATTGGTAAGAGAGATTAAAAGAGAGGTATGGGAACGCAAGAGCTTGTATGTGGTTCGATCATGTTAACGAGGTTACCTACATCTACGGTTGCGTCAGTGTGCTTCACTAGCTGATCATCGGCGGGTCTGGTGAGCCAACAGTTTGGGCGGCACTACTAGTAAAATCGACCGGGTTTATGCGTATGAGTGAGAATTAGATGCTATTCTTTTTTATCGAATGTCCTCCCTTTTAATGGGGGTGAACGGCCTCTTTTTATAGGTGCAAGAGACCACTCGTACATGGTAAGTTTGTAGATTAGGAAGCCTAATCTATTTACAGCCTGATTTACATAAATCTAGGGATGTTTCCTAAGTAGTTTAGGAAACTGCTTGCTCCTTCCATTTAGTCTTCTAACTGGGCTAAAAACTGTCTGGAGGCTTGTTGACCAAGCAACCACGCCTACTGGGGCGCGCCCATACGGGGTCCATCTGGAAAAAACAACTGGGCTTACGGCCATCCCGGGCGGTTCTGCGTCACAGCCCGGGATACTGTGTAGTCAGTCCAAATTCAAGAGGACCTAGCTTCTCTTTATTGAGGTGGCGAGGTCTGACTTTGACCTGATATTTTTGTGCATATCAGTTTTCGTGTTTGAATAATTGTAGAGACATAATTTTGACAAGTCTGGTTATGTTCAACGAAAGAACGAAGGTAACTTAATATATAGTCCAATCTAGACACTCTTATTAGAAATAAATCCATTCTATCAGTCAACTTAGAAATTAGTCCCTCGCCTATTTTGATGACCAAAATATCCCCATATTATAGAAATATATATATGTATGTGGTAACTGTCTTCCAAATCTCACAAATCACGTCTTCCATCCAAATCTTTCTCTCTCTCTCTCTCTCTCTCTCTCTCTCTCTCTCTCTCTTTAGTTATAGATTGTCTCTCACCCATCGCCATGCTACCAACGCACAGATGCATCAGACCACCGACCAACCATGCACCAGCGTCTCCACCAAGCTCCGCCATCGCACTACCGATTATTGTCTCCCCCACCATTGATGATTGTCTCCCCATGATCGTCGACCTCCAACGCAGATTGAGGCAAATTTTACACATTTCTCGACGAGACATGCTCCGACGAAGCACATGCTGCCGTGACATGCTCCGTCGAATGCTTCCCAAACAGTGATCTCTAACATCAACACTGAACTCGCCTGAGTTGTATATGACTTGTTTCATACTCCATGTAATATAATTACTTTGGCTATTCTTCATCAAAGACCTACTTTACCTTTTAGATTCTCAGTGGATGATGCATCATGTAGTTTAGAAGTTTAAATGCTTGCCTTTTTTTTTTTTTGTTGATATTCCAATAATCTGTATTTGTAAAACTTCTTACAAAAAAGTGAGAAATTTCTTTTTGAAAATAATAAATAAAAAAATAAAAAAAGGTGAGAAATTTTTCACCAAAATCTCCGTGAATAAATTGATTGTCAGAACAAGAATATGAATTACTCACTTTGTTATACATCATTCAATCACAAATGATGACTTCTAACTATTCTAAATGAGAAGTTACGCATTTTGTTATTCATCATTTAGTCACAAAATGATGACTTCTCACTGTGACGGTGTAAAATTTCTCACTTAATACTATTACTAAGAAATAAACAAAATAACAAAATCATGACACATCGAAGTGAGAAATTTCTCAAAGAAACGGGCAAGTTCATCAAAGGTTCATAAATTACTCACCTCTTGATTGACTTGAAAAACAAAATCAAATACCCAGAAAAAATTCCATTTATTAATGATCAAACAAATTTTTAGAAACTTAAAAATACAAAAAAGAACACTAGAAAAAAGAAGGAAAAATTTCTTTTAGAAAATGAATAGAAAAAAACAATGTGAGAAATTTCTCACCAAAATTGTTGGAGAATTTTTAAAATAAAGGGCAAAAGAGGAATTGAGACTGGAAACTTGTTTGTAGCCATACGATTGAAATCATAAGGGGGATGAGTTACTTATTCATTGTGTGCGAGAAGCACTATATAATTTCTATTACTAAAGCACCCATTTGCATTTACTGATGTATCCATCCGGTTTCATCATTTTATATACATCTATTGGTATATACACAAACATCTAATCATTTGTCAGGTATTATATATTATATATATCAATCAGTAACTATAATTAATCTCAGAGGTACCTTTGGCAGTTTATACTCCATATGAATTGGTGCTTTGGAATCGGTGCATAGAACCATTGCGTACGATCAGTTCATTCATATCCCTTCCGTTCTATATAAGGAGTACGCTCAAACAATATTAGTGATCAAGACATAAACTGTTATCCATACCTTTCATCTCTGTGAAAAACGAGTGTGTCAAATACGATTCATCTTTGTTCTTTCCATTTTATAAAACACTATTGTTTGTGTTTTGTTAAACTGCAGTAATAGAATATAGACTAGGTTGAAAAATATCAGTGATAATTCTAGGGCTATCTTCAATAGTGCATTTTGCAGACAGTGTTTGCTTCATAGTATCTTGAATACAAACTTGCGGAATACCCAGTTGCACACTGATTATCATATCTGGTGTGGGCGAATATTGTATTTAGGAAAGTGTCTCGTACATGCTTTGAAGATCTATTCGGTGACTATTTGAAGAATTACTGCCAACCGGAAGATGCATTTATTTCAACAATCTAAATACAGTATTATACTAATGGCGAACACTTCTTCGGCAAAGTCACTTCGTCACTAAAAGTTTCATGAAATTGGATCGTTTTGATGGTGGTAATTTTCTTCGTTGGCAAAGGAAAATACATTTTCTACTCACCACTTTGAAGATAGTGTATGTTCTCAAAGAGAACAAACCCGCAGAATGAGAAAACTAGACGGTGGCTCAAGCAAGGTAACGTGCTAAATGGGAGACGGATGACTACCCTTTACTGCGGTGTAACACCCGTACCCAGAAAGAGAGTTAATTATTATGTTAATATGCACTAATTTATACAATTAGTGTATAAACTGGGTTAAGGGAAGGCTTTGGACTCGCCCGTGAAAAGTGTTCAAAGAAGGACACAGTTAGAAAAAGTCCCCAGTGAGGTGGGACAAGTATGGAAGTAGGACCCAGTGAAGGGCCCTGATAATATAATTTGCATTTTAAACGATTGGATGCATTTTTATATGATTAAATGGATACTTGTTTAAGTTACTTACATATCATGATGTTATATGTTAGCTCCTAATACCAGTTTGAAAATGATTCATAATTGGTAGGTGAGATAACAACTTCACAAAATATTTGGGACCCATACGAGGCTTAGACAAATGCTCGTTAGATAATTGGGCAGTTAATGGAATGTTTGGGGGATTTCATAATAAGAACTTAAGAAATTTTGGGGGATAGGAAAAATATGGCATTGACAACACAACATGCATAAAGCATGTGTGTCAAGAGACTAAGATGTTTCTTAATTTACAAAAAATTAGACTAAGGAAGAGAGAGTCCGGAGAAAGAGAAGACGAACATGAGACGCCGATGTCCAATTCACACCGTTCCGTCGCCGTCCGACGTCCAATTCATGAATCGAAGCCATATTCGAACTCGTGGAGGTGAGACGATTGTTTCCTTACCTTTCTTTTACATTTTTATCGTCGAATTTTGGTAGCTCAATCTAATCGGTGACAAGCGGTTACCTAAAATTTGTAGGAATTACTCCGAAATAGGATTTGGGCAAGAATCGTCAAGGAATTTACTTGTTGGGGGAAAAATCTGTAAGAGGTGAGTGACACTAATTCATGTGCTGAATATATAATTATGTTTAATGTTATAATTTGTGATGTAATATACTGATTATGATGTTAGTATGTTGAATTATGTTGGTTAAAGCATGATAGTATAAATTGGAAGTTATTATGCCTAATTTGCAAGGATTGCCATGTTGAGATGATTATGTGACTATGTGTTATGTGGGTTAAACAAAGTCTTATGTTGGTTCACCGTGAATTTACTCCATAATAAGGAGATGTGGGAAAACCCAACTGTGTAAGGGTACTCATCACACTAACAATGTAAAGGTGTATGAGTGACGTCCCAGTTGTGGAAGGGTAATTGAGATTGTGTGATTTAGAGGTGCTATATGCGCATAAGGAAAAAAGGCAAGAGCGACATCACGGTGAATTGATATTTGGTCTTTTGGAGACTAAAAGATATGTTAACATTGACTTGTGCATTGAATATGACATTACTCTCATACATGTGATTTTCATTTTTTCTGCAGAGAGTTAGATTAATTGAACTTTGGACTGAATTTTCGTGTAGAGAGTTGGATTGAGCTAACTCTGGGCAGAATGCTTGAGAGTAATTTGGGCACTCAAATTCAAAGTTTTAATGACCATAACTTGGTCTAGGGAGTTTATAATCACGCGTCGATTTCAATATTGGGTTCCTCATTTGAAAAGCTAACTTTTGAGATGGTATCCTGACAAAAATCTTAAATGACCATTTTACCCTTGGGGTTAATTACATGCAAATGTATTTTATAAAAGTTTAAACTTGATTTATGTTATATTCATTGGGGACGTGTCTTGGTGGCATTGTTACACGTGTCCTAATCCGCCTGAGGCGGGTTGGGGTGTGACAATTTTTTGTATCAGAACAATATGCTAGAGCCTTCGGGGACGAGAGACGAGAATGACTACTAACAATAATGCATAATACGAGGATAAAAAAAATTATGCATGTATATGAGGATTGTGACATGTAGTTGCATCTAGAGGCATACATGTTTTTAGCACGTGATTTAAATGTTGTTAAGCATGCATATCATGTTGCATGCATTCTATATATTATAAAGTGTAGAGGGATGATTAAAAGTTTCATTGTGATCAAATGGAGTATAAGGGAAAATGTATTCCTCATGTGATGGAATTGATTGAATTGGAAGGAGAAAGTGAGAGTTTGGTAAATTTTTTGAGTTTGAGAATATCAGTGGTGAATTTCTATAAAACATTTGGGTTATGAGATTAAGAATTAAGCTAGCTATTTGAAATGATATGATCGGTATTGAATTATCAAGAGTACTAATTCGATGAAGGGTTTGAGTACTGGGTATGAATTTCTTTTTGAGTATTATCGGGTATATTTATAATGGCAGAGATCCTTTGTTATTTTTCGTTGCAAACTTGGAAATTTAGATTTCTATACGTACGGTGGGATTTCTATTATTCATGATTTCTTGCCTACGGATATTATAGTTATGGGAATTCTAGATTTCTTATAATTTATTCTAAGTACTTTGAGCAGATACTATTAATTCTCTAGAGTCTTTTTCATGATCTTTGGAGTATTTATTGAGCTTATTATCTATTCTTTGAGATTAGGGAGATGTATTGGGTTTATTGAGGTGACGATAAATTTGGGGTATTTAATCATTTGTGTTATCTAGGGTTGTTGAGGAATCTCTCAACTCTATTTCGGGTTATAATGGTTGTTGAGGAATCTATCAACTTAAACCTATTAAATGTTCATCATTAAGATGCTTCTCTTATTATGGAATAGGAATTGATTCTCTACAATGAAGTAGTATGAATAGTAGATTGGGGTTTACCGAAAGGTGGTATGGGAATTTTCTGTTGTGATATGATGATTGGGTATCGCTATGGTTTATTGTGAAGTCAACATGTTTGGTATTTTATAAGATGAAGACTGAGTAGTTGTGTTGTCTGAATAACTAGTTGGATTGATTGGTTAGACGGGGTATTGGAATTCTCTACAAGTGATCTGGATTTAGAAACAAGTTTACAAGTTTAATGAGTAAGGAGTTCCTTGGTTTCTAAACTACTCTAAGATCTATTCAATCACCACGTGCAACAGGTAAGATTACTCTTATTAGTTTCTAGCATTTATTGAGACTGACTATTGCACTACACTGTAGCAATTGTCGGGTGTCCTAGTAAGTCACGAGAGACTTTCAGACTTTGGATTTAGTTGCTAATAATGTATTAGAAGTTTTTGAGATGGTTTGAGATGATGTCAAATGAATTTATACATGTGTAAACGAGTAGGAAAATGTTTTGAGATCATACTAGATTCATGTTGATTATGGAAATCTTTAAAAAAAAAATGTCTTGGATATTATCTTTTGTTAAAAAAAAAAAGAAATCAAGAGTGAAATTGTGAAGGAATAACTATTATTGGGACTAAGAAGCTTAATACGCACATTGTTTCCAACTTTGGTTTTAAGTTAAAATATTATATTTTGAAATGAATCCAAAATGAAGTCTGAAAGTAACTTGTGATCTATGTATTATTCTACGTACCATGTTACAAGATATTCAAAAGGGTAAGTGTCTATGAATATTTGAGTTGGAGATCAATGAGTGACATTGTTTACATACAAGTGACGCCTTCAAAAGGCATTGCACGCTTGGGTAAACAATGGGAAAACTAAGTTTGGGAACCGTTGGGATGAATTTGATTCGAGTCGCAGGAAAACCAGCTACTTCTTAGTTGGAAATGCTACAAAGATTGACAAATGAGTGCAAGGATTCCATATATTGGTGCCTAAACAGTATGCATCAAAGGACATGCAAGTTCTATAATCTACATAGTTTGGGATTTGAAATGTGCTGCCTTATGTTGAGCATCTGATAGAAATGGCGATACTTGGCAACGTGATTCCTCTGGTGATGATACAATGGTGCAGTCATTTAGTCAAGAAAGCGGCTTGGGAGCGGAAAGATGAAATCCGAACCAAATAACATCATCTATTCGATTCTAGAGGTAAGAGCAAGCTTGGGGACCAAACTTCCTTTTAGGGAGGGAGAAATGTAACACCCGTACCTGGAAAGAGAGTTAATTATTATGTTAATATGCATTAATTTATATTATTAGTGTATAAACTGGGTTGATGGGAGGCTTTGGACTCGCCCGTGAAAAGTGTTCAGAGAAGGACACAGTTGGAAAAAGTCTCCAGTGAGGTGGGACAAGTATGGAAGCAGGACCCAGTGAAGGGCCCAGATAATATAATTTGCATTTTAAATGATTAGATGCATTTTTATATGATTAAATGGATACTTGTTTAAGTTGCTTACATATCATGATGTTATATGTTAGCTTCTAATACCAGTTTGAAAATGATTCATAATTGGTAGGTGGGATAGCAACTTCACAAAATATTTGGGACCTATACGGGACTTAAACAAATGCTCGTTAGATAATTGGGCAGTTAATGGAATGTTTGGGGGATTTAATAATAAGAACTTAAGAAATTTCAGGGGTGCAAATGAGAATATAGGAAAAATGTGGCATTGACAACACAATATGCATAGAGCATGTGTGTCAAGAGACTTAGATGTCTCATAATTTATAGAAAATTAGACTAAGGAAGATAGAGACCGGAGTGAGAGAAGACGAACACGAGATGCCGATGTCCAATTTATGAAGTATTCGAACTCGTGGAGGTGAGACGATCGTTTCTATTCATTTATTTTACATATTTATCGTCTGATTTTGGTAGCTCATTCTAATCGGTGACAAGCGGTTGCCAAAAATTTGTAAGAATTACTCCAAAGTAGGATTTGGGCAAGAATCGTTAAGGAATTCGCTTGTTGGGGGTAAAATCTATAAGAGGTGAGTGACTCTAATTCATTGGCTGAATGTATATTTGTGTTTAATGTTACAATTTTATGATGTATTAAGTTGATTATGATGTTGGTATGTTGAATTATGTTGGTTAAAGGATGATAGTATAAATTGGAAGTTATTATGCCTAATTTCCAAGGATTGCCATGTTGAGATGATTATGTGACTATGTGTTATGTTGGTTGAAGAAAGCCTTATGATAGTTCACCATGAATTTATTCCATAATAAGGAGACGTGAAAAAATCCAACAGTGTAAGGGTACTTACCACAATAATTGTGTAAAGGTGTGTGAGTGGCGACCCAGCTGTGGAAGGGTGTGTGAGATGGTGTGACTTAGAGGTTCTATATGCGCATAAGGGAAAAAGGCAAGAGCGATGTCATGGTGAATTGATATTTAGTCTTTTGGAGACTAAATGATTTGTTATTGTTGACTTGTGCATTGAATATGACATTACACTCATACATGTGATTAGCTTTACTCACTAAGCAAAAGCTTAAATGAATATATTTTTTCTCTTATGGTTATTGAATAACCACCGCAGGTACGGAATGGGAATAGGAGAGAAAATGATCGGCACATCGGGTTTGGGCCGGGGAATTGTAAATATATGTGATTATGTCCATACGCTTAGATGGTTTTAGTTTTAAAATGTACTCTAATGTTTAAATAACTTCAGTTTTGGGAGGTTATAATATGTTAAGTCCAAGTTGAAGTTGTTTATGAGTTTTGTTATGTAGGTTACACTTATAAACCCCAAGTTGTGTATATTGGGAAAGAACTTGAGGATTAGCTTACCATGAATGTTAATTAACTTTGGTTTCTTTATACTCGAATGTTTATGCATATTTTGGGATAAAGGAGGAGTTGATGCAAGTTCATGTTTCTAGGGAGGAACCTATGTGTTTTGATTGATCAAACAACTTCTCAATTGCTTTGAAATGCTTTTGAAAACTCTCATGGTATTTGGTTAATGTTAATGAGACTTTGTCTAAACTTGAAAAGTGAGAAGGGTTGTATTTTGGTTTGTGAATGGTGGTAGAACCCATTGAGTCTTATGTAAAACTTGTTTCTACATCCTTTTAGTACTTCAAATGTTATGGGTATGATATAGGATTTCAAATGGAACCTATATGAAAGGAGTTGGAAAGGGTTGGACAAATTTTGATAGATTTTGTTTACTCATGTTAAGCTTAATGTTGGAAATGATGCATGTTTGTGTTCTTCTCTTATGATACATGGTTTCATGGATTGTCTGAGACAAGAAAGAGTTTGTGTCCATGTTTTGGAGCATTTGGAAGTAGTTAGACATGTTTTGAAGTGTTTTCCATAAGTCCCATGAGTTTGGATGTTGATTTGGTTTGGTTTAGACCTGCAAGTAGAAATTTTAGCAGCAACGTTATACTTCTGTAGAAAGTTGGATTAATCGAACTTTGGGCAGAATCGCTTCTGCAGAAAGTTGGATTAATCGATCTTTGGGAAGAACTGTTTCTGTAGAGAGTTAGATTAATCGAACTTTGGACAAAATTATTCCTACAGAGAGTTGGATTGAGCTAACTCTGGGCAGAATGCTTGTGAGTAATTTGGGCACTCAAACTCAAAGTTTTAATGAGCATAACTTGGTGTAGAGAGTTCATAATCACGCATCGATTTCAATATTGGGTTCCTCTTTTCAAAAGCTAACTTTTGAGATGGTATCCTGACAAAAATCTTAAATGACCATTTTACCCTTGGGGTTAATTACATGCAAATGAGTTTTATAAAGAGTTTAAAAGAGAGTTTAAACTTGATTTATGTTATATTCATTGGGTACGTGTCATGGTGGCATTGCTACACGTGTCCTAATCCGCCCGAGGTGGATTGAGTGTGACACGCGGTCACATACTAAATGATATGGCTGACTCTTTTTTCGATCTCTATCAAAATGTGGGCTCCTGCACAGGAACTTTGGGACAAATCGGAGGCAAAATATCTTGCGGAGGACGTAGCAAGTAAGAAATTTTTAATTCGTCAATTTCTTAATTATAAGATGGTTGATAATAAGTTGATCATTGATCAATTTCATGAGATTCAACATATTCTCAACCATTGCAAATTTAAAAAAATAAATATGGATGAAGATGTCATAGTTTATACAATTATTGAAAAACTTCCTCCATCATGGAAAGACTATAAGAAAAGTCTTACAAATAAAAAAGAGAACATATCACTCGAGGAATTGGAAACTCATCTCAAAATTGAACAAGAGTCTCGAATTCGAGATGGTAATGAGGAGCAAGATAAAAATGCTTTTAAGGTACATGTGGTGGAGAAAAAGGATCATAAACAGCCCCATCATAATGCACACCAGTGGAAAAATAACAATAAGAGAAAAAATAATTTTAATGACTCTCAAAACAAAAAGAAAACAGGTATTTGTTATTGTTGTAACAAGCTGGGCCACTTCAAGAAGGACTATGCTTATTCAAAATGAAGCAACAAGTAGCATCGAGTTCAAAAGGAAAATTCGAAGCGGTAATATCTGAGGTTAATCTCCTCGAAGACGATGGTGCTTGGTGGATAGACTCGGGTGCCACAATGCACGTGTGCAAGGACAAAGCTATGCTTTCTGCCTATGAGCATGTCGAAGATGGAGCCGTTCTCTATATGGGAAACTCCTCTACTGTAGCGGTCAAAGGCAAAGGGATTGTAGATCTAGAATTCACTTCCGGAAAAGTCCTTAGCCTCTCAAATGTCTATTATGTCCTTGAAGTGAGAAAGAACTTAGTTTCTGGAAGCTCGCTTAATAAGCATGGTTTCAAACTTGTATTTGAGGCAGCCAAATTTATTCAGTCTAAGAGTGGTACCTTTGTAGGAAAAGGTTATATGTATGAGGGCATGTTTAAGCTCAATAATATTAACAAAATGAATATTTGTGCTTATATGCTTGATTGTCTTTCTTTATGGCATAGTCACTTAGGACATGCTAATACTAAGAAAATGGATAACATGGTTAAATTAAATTTGATTCTTAGATATGAAAATGATATGAATGAAAAATATAAAGTATGTATGCACACTAAAATAACTAGAATACCATTTCCTAAAGTTGAAAGATCTTCATCTTTATTGCAATTAGTACATAGTGATGTTTGTGATATGCATAGTACTCTTACTAGAGGTGGAAAAAATTGACGACTTCTCAAAATATTGCCATGTTTATCTTATGAATACTAAGGATGAAGTTCTAGATAAATTTATTATTTATAAAAATCATGTAGAAAATCAATGTGATACTAAAATAAAATGTCTTAGATCTGATAGGGGAGGTGAATATCACTTTCCTAAATATTGTGAGGATGTTGGTATCATACATGAGCTCACTGCACCTTATACACCACAACAAAATGAAGTAGCAGAAAGAAAAAATAGGACACTGACTGAAATGGTTAATGCTATGCTTCCTTATTCCAGTTTAGGTAAAGGCTTTGGGGTGAAGCTATGTTAACTGGATGTTATATTTTGAATAGAATTCCTTCTAAAAATCTAAAAGAAACACCTTATAAATTTTGGAGGAAAAAGAAACCTAATTTAAATTATTTGAAAGTTTTGGGTTATAGGGCTACTATTAGATTGTCTAAACCTAAAAGGAAAAAATTAGGTAAAAAAGGAATTGAATGCATTTTCTTAGGATATGCACAGTATAGCAAGGCATATAGATATCTAGTTTGTGAACGAAATGAATACTATTATTGAATCCAGAGATGCAATGTTTTATGAAAACATATTTAGTACTATTCCTAAATTGCATGATATAATTGAAGTAGGAGAATCTTGATATTCTAAGGAAATTGAAAATGAAGAACAAGAGGAACATAGGAGAAGTAAAAGAGCTAGAAAGGAGAAGTCCTTTGGCCCCGACTTTTTAGTATACCTTGTCGAGGGCACTAGAGATTCACATTGTGAACAAGTTGCTCTTTCTTGAACTATTGAATCGGAGTCTCAAACATTTGAAGAGGTAATGAAATCTCAGGATACTGCCTTTTGGAAAGAGGCTATTAATGATGAGATGGATTCAATAATGGGTAGTAACACTTGAGTGTTGGTAGATTTACCACCAGGTTCAAAACCTATTAAGTGTAAATGGATTTTCAAAAAGAAAATGAAAATAGATGGAACTATTGATAAATTCAAAGTTAGGTTAGTAGCTAAATGTTTCACACAAAAAGAAGGAATAGATTATTTTGACACATATGCACCAGTAGCTAGAACATCTACTATTCGAGTTTTGATTGCCTTAGCTTCTATTCACAATTTTGAAATTCACCAAATGAATGTAAAAACTGCTTTTTTAAATGGTGATTTGGAAGAGGAAATTTACATGGAACAACCGGAAGGTTTTGCTGTGACTGGACAAGAAAATAAAGTATGTAAATTAGTTAAGTCACTTTATGGTCTTAACAAGCACCTGAGCAATGGCATGAAAAATTCGATATGGTTGTAGTATCTAATGGTTTCAAAATTCAAGAATCTAATAAATGTGTTTATAGCAAGTTTTATAATGATAGAGGTGTTATTATTTGCTTATATGTTGATGACATGGTTATACTTGGTACTGATTTAGAAAGCATTAATAACACTAAACGTTTTTTGTCATCAAAATTTGAAATGAAAGATATGGGCGTGGATGATGTTATTTTAGGCATGAGAATAATACGATAAGATAGAAACATTGTTCTCACACAATCACATTATATTGAAAAGATTTTAAAGAAGTTTAATCAGTTTGATTGTACACCTGTTATCACACCTTTTGAATCACAAATAAGATTTTTTCCTAACACTGGTAGAGTAGTTTCACAAATGGAATATGCTCGGGTTATTGGTAGCTTAATGTATGCCATGGCATGTACTAGGTCGGATATAGCTTATGATGTAGGTAAACTTAGTAGATATACTAGTAATCTTAGTCAACTACACTGGCATGCGGTATATAAAATTTTAAAGTATTTAAAAGGAACCATATGTTATGGAATATCTTATTGTGGTTATCCTTCAGTTTTAGAAGGATATTCAGACGGTAGTTGGATTTCAGAGTGAGAAGATCATTCATCATCAAGTGCATGGACATTCACTCTTGGTGGGGGAGCTGTCTCTTGAGGATCCAAGAAACAGACTTGTATAGCTGACTCTACCATGGTAGCTAAATTTGTAGCATTAGCTGCAAGTGGTAAAGATGCAGAATGGTTAAGGAATCTACTTTTAGAAATTCCGATTTGGCCTAAATCCATGCCTCCTATATCTATCCATTGTTATAGTGAATCTACACTTTCTACGCCCTATAGTAAAGTGTATAACGGTAAGTCCAAACACAATGGACTTAGATACAATTGTGTTAAAAAATTGCTCACGGATGATATAATAACCATGGATTATGTGAGGTCTTCCCAAAATTTGGCAGATTTGTTCACAAAAGGACTTGCAAGAAATTTGGTGTCGAAGACATCAGTAGGGACGGGACTAAAGCCCAACGAACATGGTCACTCTTGATGGAAACTCAACTTGACACTTAACATTTCAAGTCCTCAAGTTCAACGAGTAAAGTACATCATATGTCGTGATTGCAAGCACTTTAAATAATATATGTATATATATATATGGAAATCATCCCAAGAATAAGTACTTGGTGCCTGTAATGTAATGAGGAGGAGGGTGAGCTACTAAATAACAATTGTGTTGGAGTGTCTTAGTTACATGCACACTTCTGATAAGTCAACATATATGAGTGTGGAAGTGGTGCCGCTTCCTATGTGTTCAGGGCTTGACTCTAGAGCACACGCAAAATCAATGTATAGACACAAGGCCAAATTCATGTGTTGGCTTATATGAATATTCACTGATATAATGATTTGTGTGTGGAGATAAGTCTGGTTAGTGAATATGGATTGCCAGTTCGAAGACTTGTCTACTAAGCTTTCCAGATCAACTTTGATGAGTCTTCACAAAGTAAATGATTCAAGTTGCAAGACACTTTTACTGATACATAAATCTTACAACCGTATTTTCAAAAATAATTTTAAAAATAATAAGGGATGTAGACACCCAATTTTAACCACACTGATAGGATTTAGGGTGGACGATGTCTTGGAGGATTCGATGATGAAAAGTACCCCGTGGAAGATACTGGATTCCACACAATCGAAAGATCGAACTTTGGAAAGTGACTTCAAGCTCTGAAAAGCCCTTTTCCATGCATAAATCCTGGTTTGTCAAAATCGTCTCTCAGAATTCATATTCACTCAAGGTTATATGAACACAAAGTGTTCTAATGCAGTATTATAGGCATCCAGAGATTCAATTTCAAAGAAAAGTTCGAAATCGATGCACATTTAAAAATAATTTTGGAAAAGAAGTCATTTGATTTAAAAAAGACGACGAAAGTTCCAAAGGACTTTAGGACATCAATTGAACTTCAATTTTCATTTCAAAACCTCCTGGAATATTTTTATACTGAAATTCAACTTGGAAGCTTTCCAACGGTACCTAAATGGACGATTTCGGACACCAATAAACATTTTTACAAAAATATAGAAAAGCAATGCACGTAAAATTTGAAACAGGACATAAGGGCACACAGGGTAACCCAAATAGTAAATGGTGCATCCCACATGTGGGGTGGATGGTGCCCCTAAGCCTCCACCCATAATTTGCCCCCTCCATCGAGCTTTTTTTGGTTCCAAACTCTTCTAGAAGCCTCCCACTACGAGAAAATTGCCTGAAAATTGCACTTATTCACCGAAATGGACATTTTAACCCTTTTTTGACCTCTAAAATCTCTGTTTTAACCCTGTACCTTAAGAGTTAAGTTTTCAAAATTCTGCATATAGATCCATATGATATCATCTTTGATACACAAGAGAATATAGAGACAACAAGTACAGATAGAGAAGTGTATATAGAAGAGAAAAGTACATACAAGTGAATATACTTGCAAATTACTTTCAATTTAAGAATAAGAGATGAAGTGAATTATGAATGAAATCTCCATAAAGCTAATCTCAAGATAATTAGATTAGTGAATTAGAGAACAATTTTGCCATTAGTTGATTCCCTCAATTTCCATGGATTAGTGCTTGAAGACCTTGAACAACACTTGAAGAAGAAGACTCTTCAATTCAACTTTGATTGCATAATTGAGAATCCGCCAAGAGGTAGACATCATAATTCATCTCTAATTCCTACTTTTGTGTATAGATCTATAAGACTCGGGTCTAGTTTAGTTTTATTTTCTTTGTTAGAACACTCATCTTCTTCCTCTCTTGTTATTCACACATTCACATAGCTAGATCCAAGTCTCTTTTGATTTTATTGGTAATTTTTAATTAGAGATTGATTTTCACTTTGATTTTTAACTTTGATTTCCTTTCTATTTTAGTATAAATCCATGCATACATGATTTTATATATGCATCTATTTTGAATTCTATGATGGTTTGGAAGTATGATCTATGAGAAGGATGATTCATATGTTCATACCTATCTCTTGATTATTCCTATTAACTAGAATTCTTATTGAAGTTCATCTCCAATAGGATATTTGTAAGTCCCTTTGATGCATGATCCAGAGTTCTTCATAGAACTTGAGGGCTAAATTGATTGGCAATCATGAAAATTAAGTAGATCTATGGGTTTGATCTCTCTAAATAAGCTTCAACCACCACCTAAGATGTTTTTCTCACACTTTAAAATGTACTAGTTAAAATTCAGCAAAGCAGATTGGTTTTGTCCATAATATTTGGTCCACCAAATAGTTTGATGGATTTCAAATTTTCTGGGGTAAACGTTGATGAATTAGCTTTCATTCGATCCGTTTTGAAAACCTCTAGGATCCATATACTATTTTTAGAAATTGTTGAGAAATCGGTTGACAAATTTGAACGTAGTCTCGTAGTGCTTGAATTTCAGAAAATCTATAATAGTTATCGATATTCCGCTTTTTGGGGATGATTCCTGACTCATATATCTATATGCCGATGTACAATTGTGAGCATATGATTGAGTTAAGATTGTTTTCTAAGCGTTTGACGTTGATACCACTATTATGGAATTTTCTAAGTATAACTACAATTATAATTATGTATACAAAATGGTCATACCTTGATCACTCAATAATAATTTATAAATAAACATGGTTTAGAAACTTCTAAGATAAATGGATGAGAGAGCAAAAGCTTAGATTACCTTGATTAACATGATTCATGAATTTCTATTATGTCTTATATTCCTTTGTCAAGTGATAGCAAATTTCCAGAATAATAGAGTCTGTTTAAAATAACGTTTCAGAAACCTTAGGATCATGACATGTCCATGGGATTATTTTTTTCATAAACTACAATGAAATAGCTTTCTTTTGACACCATATAGAGATTCACATGATTTTGGTAGAATTAATTACGATTTTTACAAGAATAGTGGACAGTCCTGGTCCACAGTTCCCAAAACCTTTATTTCTCAAACTTCAAAAATGGTAATGAGGTTCTACTTTTCGAATAAGTTTCCTAAGACATGTATCTAACTTTCTGTAATAGGGTTTTAACCCAACTCCTATTTAAGACCTCTTTTGATAGGGTTTATTAGAGGTTGCTGAATCTGGAAATTCGATTGATGACATCTTTTACTCATCTTTCATGTATATCATTTGTTTGCTTGTGTTTTTGCAATGATTGGGTATTCTTTGGCATCTTAGTGCAGAGAATTGAATGCCGTGGATCTGGACTACGATTTGTGGGTTTGCCTCGTCGACATGTGGCTTAGTGCCCATGTATCGTGTACTATCTCTATCATTTCACTTAGAATTTTTGTAGGTTTACAACTTTGTTTTCAACGACACATTTCCTCTAGGATAGTCCCCGTTTATATGATTATATGTTAGAGACATTTTATCTAGGATTGTTGCATGATTCATTACACGTTTCCTTTAATTTTTTTTGCTTTTGCGACTTCGCTTGAGTCAATCCACTGTAAGTCTTCTCGTTCCCTTTTGCATATCATGACATGTTTCCTTTACTTGCATCGATCCCGGGCGGGACTAGCCACCGTAAGTATACCTCTCTATTGTATTGCATGTGTATCCGATTTCTACTTGATTTAATCTCTTGAGATGATTTTCCTTAGATGTTCCTTTTTGACATGTATATATTATCTAGTACGTGTGAGGAAACAACACCAATTATGAATTAAAAACAAGGATATTTGAATCAAGGCCTACTGTTCGGTAGGGCCCAGGGCATTCAAGATCAAAGTTCGCAGCTCTCCATGAAATCGGGGTGCTTTAGTCCTACTTGGACTCCTTTCCCTCTCGTACGACGACCCCCGAGCCTAGTTGATCTTGTCAGAATCAAGATATAAAAGTATTCTTTACTTTCTAAGGATTTGTAGTGTGAAGTAAAGGTCGAACCCACAGAGATTGAAATACTAAAGCACTTTAATTTTAAAACCTAAATCTAGTTAATTAAGAAAACGGTAGTTTGATTTGAATTTTATTTAAACTAAGAATAGTGAAAATAAATCTAAACTATGAAAGCAATTAAAAGTTATTTTAAATAATATTTAAAGTGAACCTAGGATTGTAAATCCACCACTAGCTTCATAATAAGGGTATTTATGAATTCAATTAGCTTATTAAGTTGGATGATAATGGGGAATTGTAGCTATAAGCTCAATTCCTCCGTCAAGAAGATAACTACGATTCAAGCACCAACATAGTTCATCTTCAGTTGGCACGGATTGTCTCACACTAAACTAGGGTTGCGTCATAATCCGTCTTTCCTAGGCATGAACTATTCAGCTACTTGATATCACAACTCAATTAAACACTATTACATGTAAATAATCCATACAAGCACATCAAATATAGATCATTGAGCACATCACATTCAAAATAGATCAAAGACAAGAATAAACTTTGAAAGTAATGATTTAATCAATAGAAGTACGATTTTATTATAAAAATCCTCTAAACATATAATCATCATCCATACATAACAAATCAAAAAGAAAAACATAAATAACTCCCTATTACTTGACTAGGGTTTCATTGAAACCCTAGATCTAGGTTTAGTTGGCCATAGAAGCGATGATTGGCAAGAGGTTGATGGAGGAGGCCATGGAAATCCTTAGTCTTCTTCTTTTTCTCCTTGCTTTTCTCTCTTCAATGGCTAAACGTTTTGTTGCATATGGATGTGTATAATAATGTCTAACCCCATAATTGATTTACAATAGGATATATATAGATTTGGAGCAAGTTTGCACACTTTCCTAATCCTATTCGCATTAGAACTGCTATATTTTATAATCTGGAAGTAATTAGGCAGTTTCGTTCACGTGGGGATCTTCAGTATACTGAAATGCACAACTTTGATTTTTGCATAGGTCGCACGCGCGGGCCGCACAAGCGCGAGGTCGTACGAGTGGGTCGCGCGAGCAGGCCGCTCGCGCGAGATGCCTTTTTCAGCATCTTTCTTTCTGCTTTTTCACCCCATTTAGCCTGGAATCCTTACTTTTCTCCAAATTCTGATAGTAAATAGAAAACAAAGTAAAAATACACAAAAACTGGATAAAAAGTACTAACAAATGTGAATTAAGGCGTGTAATTAGGATTTGTTCTCTCCCAATCACTAGTTTCTAGTAATGAAGGGCGAGTAACCTTATTCAATTTTGGGTGAGTCAAACTTGGGTTTCCTAATTTCGATAAAAATTAGGTGGTGACTGTTTGTCTCTAGGATCACGTGAGGAAGTCCTAGTTTTCCCTGAAGTGTGCTCCTTGGGATCCGTCCCGGGACACTATCGAGGGAAAATGCCAGGACACCCGCACGCGTGTGGTATCTACAATATGGCGACTGCACTGGGGATTTGAATATGAAACTGACGGTTTCTTGTTCTTCGAATGTTTGACTTGAGCCAATGAATGTTTGACTACTTGAGACCATTACCTTGTGGGTAGAGGGCCCTCTTTCCTCCATTTGTCAAGAGACTTTGGTAGCATGTAGTCACCGTTAGCCTTGTACCGTGTGTGGTATATAGAGCCCATATGTGAACGACACACCCTCAGGGAGGCGGTTACCCACACCGCTGAGGTTGCTAATGGACCCTTTATGAGACTAAAACCCTGCCTTTGTATATAGTTTCTATAGAACTCTTCAATTAGAATTTTGATTATCATCTTTGATTAGGACAATGTGATGAATTATTTGTGTTTGCCCATCAGGGATTATGTGGATGATGAGGACGTGTATGCGAAGGCATCAGCAAACCTTATATGGTAGATTCCTCTAGAGTAGTATGGTCTTTATCCGAACATTCAATCATTATTCGAGGACGATTTTTAAAAATTTTGAAAATACTAGCATTTCTTTGAAAAACCTGAGTCTTTTAAAAATTCCGGGAATATCCCTTTTGAAAAATTGCTTTGAAAAATCCTTCCCATAGATTTTACAGAATTTCAAAATTTCTACCTTAGTTTTCATAGAAATCATGATTTCACACCTTTATGATTCAATTTCAGATTTTGGAATTTCCAATTTCATACCTCGATTTTAAAGAATCGTGATTTCGCACCATAAGCATTGATGGTTCAAAGGTGCTTTTGAAATTTACAAATCTCCCTTTCTCTTTCAAGTTTTTGATGAAAAATTCAATTTTGTAAACCTGAGCCATCAAGAATTTCAAAGCTAAAAATCCTTGGATAATGATTGGATTAGTAGGATGATTAGCATACTCAAGGAATCTTACGTATTTATGTGTTGATATGCTAGGTCTAAATTAGATTAAGGTGCATTGCATTTAGAATTAGATTGCATTTCATCTGCATTGCATACACTACACGAGCATTGCATAAATGACTCACGAGTGCGAGATCTCTAATATACTTTTAAAAAGAAAAGAATTGTTTTCCTCAGAATTTTGAAAATTTGAAGCGACTTTTTTGTAGAAAAATTTCTTTGATTTTAGAAAATATTTTTGAAAAAAAAAATTTTAATCAACTTTTTGTAAAATATCATTCGTTGAAAATTCTTTTACAAATAAGACACCTGATTATTTGAAAATCTCTAATAAACAAAGAGTTACCCCTCCTGGGTCAGAGCTCCGAACAGTCTTTTGATCAGAAAAGAATTTGGGGTAAGATCAGCAGAATCAGTTAGGGTTGGAAAGATGGCACATAAAGCCGATAAGGATGCTAGGATGCTGCTATGGAATCTATTTTCAACCAAATCAATGAGCTGCTTGTGAAAGTGATGGGTGTGATAAAGCAATTGGCTGACACAACACCTTCGACTCCACCTCTAGCAACTTGTGATGATAATGAGTGGTTGGAATGATTGGCTAATCTAGGAATACAAACTCTAGATCAGGAAATCCTTGACAAGCTCACCAAGAGTGGTATACTGGAGACTGCGACCCGCAAGAGCAGAAGAATTGATGACCACAGGCTTGATAAGGAGACATTATTTGATATACCCAATGCAAGGCCTTCGAAAAAGTTCAAAGGGCCTCTTTATTTGAACAATCATCCATTCCCTGATAGAGATGCATTGGCACCATAATTGCCAAAGAAGAATGTTAGAGTTGCAAGGGAGAAACAGAACCGGGGGCAGATAAGAGAAAAGAGGGAGTTATCTGAATTGGGAATGCCTTTGAGCAGCGCGCTTGAGAGAATGTTAAAAAGAGGATATCTCAAAAAGTTAGAGCCGTACCCAGAGCCGGATCCGCTTTTGCCAAAATTTAGAACTCATTTGTACTGCAATTTTCATCAAGGGCGTGGACATAGCATTGACAAATGCTGGAGGCTCAGACATAAAATTGAAGATCTAATTGATAAGGGGATCATCGCTCCTCCCCTTATACAGCCAAATGAAAATAAGAATCCACTTCCATTTAGGGGCTCAGCTGCCACAGTAAATTATCTTAAGATAGAATCTACATGCTATGACCCGACAATTTATATCTCAGCTTTTGGGCAGCCAATGACCCATGAAATTTTGCATGATATTGTGAAGATGAACTATGCAATCTACCAAGGAAGATTATTGGTGCCTCGAAGACAATGAGTATCGGCTTGAAGGGTTAGCTGAGGAGCTTGAGCCTTTGGTGGAGAATGGAAAGCTCAAGAAAGTGATGAAGTGATGATGTTTAGGTTAGCTGCTTGTTGAAGCCAAATAGATGTTTAAGAGGAATAAACAAAACACAATGACGCTCCACTTGAGATCTAGTTGAATCGAGTCCAGCCTATTTTATATTTTAGAATTTAAGTCTTGTTGTCGAGTCTATCTATCGTCAAGTTGTGTTTAAGTCTATGTCGAGTACTTTAATCCTTCTCTTTGGAAGTAATGAAATGAAATCTTGATTTGCTTGATTATATGCGCCTAGTCATGAATGAATGAATCTCTAAGCTAAAAATGTCATATCTCTGATTATTATGAAAAATGCACTGTTGATAATTTTGTGCATTGAAAAGAATCCTGAAAGGATCAAAGTTGATTTTTCACTGACGGCGAAGAAAGCTAAGAATTGATTATTTTTGCTTTAAGAATCTTGAGATACTTTTGCTTAAATCTTGAAAAGATATACTTGATAGTGACTCAGGACTAGCTTAAATCCCTGATCTTCCCATTTCAAAATCTTGAGCCCAGAAAAATGAGCCATTCAAACCTGCCTAACCTGCAAGCCATGTACACTTTGTCCTCGATGGAAGCCAAACATTTCAAAATAACTAATTCTCTCAAAAGGAAAAAAAGAAGAAGCTCGTTAGGATGGAAACCCGAAAGGGCGCCTAGGCAAAAGTTAGAGCACAAAAGAAAAAGAAGAAGCTTGCTAGGATGAAAACCCGAAAGGGCACCTGGGAAAAAGTTAGAGCATTTTACGTGTTGTTTTAAAGAACTTGATCCTAGCCAGTCAAAACTTTAGAGAAAAAAGAAAATGAAAGAAAGAAGAGGAAGAAGAATGAAGAAGATCCAGAAATCGGGAACATGAATTGTCCCAAAGCTTTGAATTATAATCTCTTTGAATAAGCCCAAAAAGATTTGAAGGGCTAATATTGTTCCGAAAACGTGTATGATGTATAATGACAAATGCAAAATTGGCTGGTCAATGAAATGGTGAAAAGAATTAACGGCCAAAGAGAAAGACAGAAGAAAAATAAAAGAAAAGAAAAAGGAGAGGTTGTTTGGCTTCTTTCAAACGCTACCACAAGTGACCTGCTTCAGAAAATCTATCTAATGACATGGCTTGAAAAGCCTCTCAATTCTTGAATCCTTGCTCTTTCAAAACCTCCAGCGTTCGAGGAAATACGCTTGACCTGATTCCCACTCGGGCATACGTAGGCAACCTACTCGGTTCGGTCACTGCTCCTGAAATGCTCAGCCGCATCTTGAATACCTTTCTTCAAACCTCGGCCGAACTACTTTGGACCAAATTCACAGTTGGGGATAACTAGGAAAGCTTTCCTGGCTCTCGGTTCCTGAACCTTGCAAACTAGGGGCAAACTTTCAAGTTTGCCTAGAGCCTCAAGATATCACTGTCACACTAGGGGCAAACTTCATTTGCCCAAACTTCCATTTATCCTCGTCAACTAGGGGCAAACATCATTTGCCTATCACCTGAAAAGCAAATCCTGAATCGTCAAGTATATCTTTGAAAACATTTGAAATGAATCGTCTTTTATTCTATAAGCTAAGGCACTCATTCAAAGCAAATTTTAGAGAGAGTAAAAGATTGATTAAGACCCATATGGAATATTTTTAAGGCATTACTTTATTAGCTGAGTATTATCACAATAAGATGAGAAATGCATATGAAAGCAAAGAGATTTGTCAAACATGACAAACGCGCATTAAGATTAAGGAAAATTTGGTTTTTTCCTCCAAGCTTCTATTTCAGTGTCAGGAGTATCATCTTCCTGTATCAATATCTGTTAACCTTTGTCGTGGTTAAGTCTATCATCGTCTAATCTGTCGTGATCTTGAGTGTTTGGGTCCGAAGTGATGTATAATTGTAAAGTTTTAAAAGCATCCAAAGGTGGATACAAGCAAAAGTTCTGAACACGATTATTACATCAATAAATCTTAGTCAAGATGAAGCATCGAGTGGTTGATGGAAAAATGCTAATCAGAAGATCGGCCTTGGATGTTGAGTTGAGCTGTTGTTGAAACAAATCAGAGTGCCTTGCATGAATATTTGTTAGAATTGGTTCAAAACTTGTGAAGCACGTCTTTTGAATACCTGTAGACACCCCAATTTTGACCAACCGTCGAATTTAGGAGAGTGTCGCCTCCGTATCCGATGATAACAAGGACCGGAAGATTCGAAGTATTCCAAGCTCTTAAGAAAGTTCTCTAAAACGCAGTAAAATTTCACAGAAAAGAGAAAATACCAGGTATTTAAGAGAATTCAGGTATAAAACACAATTTTTGGAAAAAATCCTCAAGAATCATTTGCTTTGAAAAAAAGAAAAATCTAAAAGAGGGAATCTTAGCTAAAAACGGCACACGGCGGACTGCCGCGACACTCACTAAGTGTCGCACGGCAGTTATAGAGTGCCGGGCCGGCATTCACCAAGTGCCGCCAGCAATTTCTGACTGCCGTTCACTTTTAAAGTCTGTATTTTGCAGAGCAATACGTATGCGTATGCGAATAAGAACAAAAAACTGATAAAGTAAGACTGACAAAAACGCGGCAATCCATTAATTGCCGCGGCATTTGATGAATGCCGCGCGACAGTCGCGTAATGCCGCGACGGCAATCATGAACTGCCGCGGCGGCATTCACGGACTGCCGCGCTGGGCAGCAGTCTGCCTAATTTCAGAAAGTACACATTGTACCACCAAATGAGAGAATTACACCTATTTTTTTGCTCCGAAATTCACAAAAAATACCTGGTAATTTTGCCTATAAAAGAGAAGGGATCTTCCTTGGAAAAAAGAGGAGAAGAAAAAAACAACAAGAGCTACCCACTACATACAACATCCATCACTTCACCAACATTTTTTTGGGAGAAAAGAGAGTTGAGAGAACTAGAAGAGCTTGGAAGATCTTCAAAGAAAAGAAAACTTTGAGCATAATTTGGAGGTGATCCTCTAACCATAGATTATTCATATACTCTCTTCTTTTTTTGGATCTGTAATCCTAAAACCTCTTTCTGTTCTCTTTATTTGTCAAGCAAGCTTAGGAGTCTCTACTTCTAATTCTTCTTTCTTTTTTTTTGTATGTGTTCTTCTCTTGAGAGTCTTGGAGATCTTCAATATCTCTTTTGATCTCTTGAGTATGATCCGTTGAACCTCATGTAAAGCTTATACTCTACATGAGAGTCAAAATTTGATCATCACTTTGTTTCATATAGGTGGATCCAAGTCCATGCTCATGACTTGGATCCTCTAAACTTGGTATCCAATGAAGTCATCTTTTTTTTTTCTCTTGAAACTTAGGAGCATTAGTCATGTCTTTATCTCCCATGACCATCAAATGGTAGGAGTAATAAATTTGAATTCAAGCCTTGGTCTATAAAGTTGGAGCTCATTGTTTGGAATTTTGAGAAGTTCATTTCATACTTCATCAAAATCCATAAGTATAAAGTGATTTTTAGTCTTCAAGGACCATCAAATGGTAGAAAAAGTAGTTCGGTTTAATCTCAACTTCATGTTTTAATAGTTGAGGTTAACCAACAAAGTTGAACTAGCAAAAATAAAAACAGTGAGTTCACGAACTCTTTTTGATCAAAGATTTTTAGTTCAAAATCTAACCGTTGAAATCAAGTGAAACCAACGGAAAAGTGTCAATAACACATCGTTTTACCACTGTAATTTTTGTTTTGAGGTGGTTTTATGTTTAGAAAGGTTTGATCATGGGTTTTGTGAGACAACCACAATCTGTCCAGAATTTCAGAATAGTTTCAGAACAGCAAACCGGTTTTAAAATTGATAGATCAGAGCTCTAACCAAGTTTTCATGACCTCTAATAATTGTTTATAAGAACCTTAATGTGTTATGAAGGTTCCCTAAAAAGAATGAAGTAATTCGGATTTGTTTGCTATTTTTAAAAAATCATACAAGATCTCTGGACAGAGAGTTGTAAAATGCGGAGTGATGCCTAGTGTTTTCCACATTCCCGGAGATCTAACCGTTCAAACCTTGATTTTCTTTCCGGGTTAGAAACTAGACGCACATAGGCATAACATATCCAAAAATCATTAAGAACCGACCGTTGGAAGTATTTGATTTCGTTTTTTTAAGATCTGGTCTGCTCTCTGTAATTCGTAAAAAACTGCTACTGTTTTTGCCTAATCTTATTTATTTCAACTCAAATGGTTCCCTAATGTCTTGAGATTCAAATCATGTTTTGAATAACGATAATTTAGCTTAAATCCGGAGGTTGAGTGATCCAAATTAGTGAATAAATCCATGTTTCATTCTTGTTCACATTCACTCATCCATGTTCATCTAATGCCCATGATTAGAAATAGGTATTGAATAAAGTTGGATTTCATTGCTTGCTAGGTATAAGCTAGAGAATTAGGATTGATTGATTGATATCATATTATTATTATGTGAAGCATGTGGACTAACCCTTTGTTTTGTAGCGCTATTAAGGTATGATTTCTAGGACTCCTCTTTAGTTTATCTTAATTTCTTGATTTTATTGATTTTTCGACTTAATGCGCGACACCTTAGAATTAGGTTTTGCCTTATGTGTATATGTGATTAGAGACTCTTTTTTAGGATTTTCTTTTGTTCGCATGCATTGCACGTTTACTATCGCTACTGGATCCCGGGTAAGTTCACTTGTTCTCTATTGCATATCATATCGCTTGCTACCTGAATTATGTGACTTTTGAATGATATTTTGTCAATTGCAATTTTACACCCTTTGGACATGCTTTTGTGATGTATATGTATATATATATTAGTTGAGGGCATGCTTAGATTAACAAATTTGATTAAAAGGATGTTGAGTAGAGGCCTATCGCAAGATAGGATGAGAGAGGGTGTTTTAGTCCGACGGGCTCCTTCCTCTCTCATTCCATAATCCCCGGACCTAGTTAATCTCTGGTTTCTAAAAGATCAGTTTGCTTTTAAAATGGTTTCTTAATTTTCCTTTTAAAAATTAAGTGGCGACTCATTTGTTTTTGAATTTGATTTTGAAAAGCTGTGGGTAAGAAAAATGCGATATCCACAATCTGGCGACTCTGCTGGGGATCGAACCCAGAATCTCTGGTTTCGCAGACCAGAATTCTGATTTTGGGTTCACTTGAGGATTAGACTCGAAAAATATCCTTTTAATCGAATTAATTAATCTTTGTGTGCCTGTTGCATTTCACTTGCTTGTCCAGCCAGTCGATTGCACGGAACTATGACCTTGGAGGCTCGGGACAACCCGGTCGGTCAAGTTATCATGGGACTGTGTGATCACCCTTGATCTCGTACCATGATTTGGTATATTAAGCATCCTATCGGGTGTGTGTCAAGGGTCCCTTATTTGACCAAAACCCAGCCTTTGCATAGTAGTTTCTATAGAACATTTCAATCTTAGGAAATCAATTCTTGATTAGGGTTATGTGTTAGGAAGTTTTGTATGCCCGGAAGGGATTACTTGAGATGATGACAATACTTGCTTGATGAAAGATGAATAATCTTTTAATCACCTTTTAGCAATTTATCCTCGTGTTACATGACATTTGGAGAACATGCTAAACCTTGATTATAAGATTATACTTCTTATATCATGTTTAGTTAAGCATCATTGACCTTGTATGCATCCAAATTTATGAAAAGTACGGTAATAATCCGATCATGTGATCCTTCAACCCCGAAAGAATTTTAAGACCATCTTTGAAAGCAAGTGGATTTTTGTAAACTTCAAAGTTTTCAATTGCTCTTTCAAAAATCTTTGGAGTTCACTTTTGATTAAAGCTCCAAACTAATCTTTGGGAATTGTTTCTGAAAAAAACTCTTCAAATGAATTTTAAAAGAAACCCAAACATCTTCTAATAAAAGATTAAAAATCTTTGAGAATCATTTTTTAAAAATCTCACCTCTGAGAGGGTAGTAAGGATCACAATGAGAGGAGAAATTGGCGTACTTGACATGAGTGAAGATCTTATGTGATTATGTGCTTATGTGTTAGGATTAGGATTTTTCTTCTTTTTGGCATATAGAGTAGGCACACACGCACACATGCATTGCATCCGCATGATATACAAAAAAGTTTTTGTTAAAATAAAGGTAAAAGGTCTTCTAAAAAATTTTAAAATTTACTGTAGGAGCGAAAATAGCAAATCAAGCGTGGTTTAGGGACCCCACAGCAAGGCTAGTAAGGAGAGGACGTGCTGACATGGCCGAAGAGAGAAACAACGAAGAAATGTCCGGTTTAAGGGTATTAGTCGAACAGCAAGCGGAACAGATGAGAAAACAAGCCGAGAACATGAACCGCATGATGGGAATGATAGAAGAGCTAAATCGCCGACCACCACAAATGAATCCGCCTGTTATGGACCCGCCTTTGGGAGGAGGGGACGGGAATTGGTTCGACGATCAGGAAGCACAATGGAATGACGCACTAAGGGCCAACAGGGATAGAGAAAAAGATGAGAAGGAGAAGCTGCTGACTGAGAAGATAAAAAAGTTAGAAAGGGTAATGCGCAAGGCTCAGGGAGTAGATACCTACCTAATGGAACTGGAAGGGTTGTATGACGGAGTACGCGAAACACTGCCTGCCGGGTTCAAAATGCCAGTTTTTGATAAGTTTGATGGCACTGGGAATCCTCGCAGTCATATCCGGATGTGCATAGGAGCTTTTCAGCCTAGCGGTCTAAGCACTACCATGATGGCCGTTCTATTTCAGCAAACCTTAACAGGAGCTGCTCTAGCGTGGTACCTCACACTTGAGCCAAGCAAAACCAGAGTTTGGGAAGAAGTTGTGAAATCGTTTGTGGCCCAGTATGAGTACAATCAAGACCTGGACGTCACTGTTCGAGATCTAGAAACGACCAGGCAAGGGAACAAAGAATCGTTTGCTGAGTATCTGAGCCGATGGAGAGGGAAAGCCGCATAAATGGTACAGAGGCCATCAGAAAAAGACCAAATCCGAATGTTAATGAAAAACCTACAGCCAGTCTATCAAGAGAAGATGAGGTTTCAGTCAATCAACACTTTTGCCGAGGTGTTCGCTGTGGGAACTAGGATAGAAGACGCGATTCAAGAAGGAGTGATCAAGAAAGAAGAACAACCAAACCGGTATCGGAGGCCCAGTTATGGATCAAATGGAGGGCATTCAGGGGGTCACTCTAGCCCCACCGATGTCAATGCACTTAGAGAGCCGGAAAGAAAATTTGATATCACCAGAAACCATCCAAGAGGAGGAGGGGATAAGCAACCAAGAAAATTCTCAGATCTGGGAGTATCATTGTCAACCGCTCTTGACAGGCTGTTAGCGAAGGGGCATCTCCGTCAGTTGGAACCACGACCTCTGCCAAGTCCGCTTCTGCCAAATTTCCAAGGGGACCTCTTCTGCAAATTTCATCAGCAGAATGGCCACTCGACGGATCGATGCATGAGGTTAAGGCATGAAATCCAAGACCTCATTGACAACAAAGTGATATCCGAACCGCCTGTCAAAGCCCCCAATGTCACCAAGAATCCTCTGCCAAACCATCGTGCTGTGCCGCCGCCGCGGGGCCTTTATTTCTTGGAGATAGAAGAAGCAACCTTTGATCCATCTAAGCTAATCACTAAGTCTGGGGCACCAAGAAAACCATACCTGCTGCCTAAGGACTCAACAATCTGTGCTTTAGGGGATCAGCTAAGGGAAAATGAAATGGAAAAGTCAGATTGGTGGATCCAAGAGAGCGACGAGCAAGATGTGAGCCGGGTGGAGGATGACCTTTGGTATGAAAGCGACAAGGAAACAAAGGTGTTAGAAAGTACTTTGAAAGTTAATTCGGAAACCAATAATTTATGGATGTGAGAAGAAGTCAGTCACTTGATCCGGTCAGGCAGACACTTCAAGCCGCACGAACTGGAGGAAGATCACCCGGGGAGGGAGCTGGAGAAAGGAAAAGGTAAAATGAATGAAGAAGAGGAAGAAGACAGGGTTCTAAGGCAAATGAAGAAGACTCAGGCTAACATCACTGTTTGGGGGTTGCTGATTGCCTCCAAACGTCACAGACAGGCAGTTCTAGATGCTCTAAACCAGTCTGACGTATCTATCGACACCACCCCGGAGGATCTCATAGGACTGATCGGCAAGATCCCAACTTTGACTATTACCTTCTCGTGAAATGACCTGCCTCGGGGAGGGCCCGTGTGCAATAAACCGTTATATATCACCGTCGAGTGCTTAGGGAACGTCGTGCCTGCCTGCCTGGTAGACAATGGATCAGCCCTCAATGTATGTCCTTTCCGAACAGCTAAGCGGATGGGTCTAGACGAGTCAACATTTGCACCATCTGGGCAAAGGGTGAGAGCCTACGATAATACCCAGAGAACAGTTATGGGGATAGTCCTTCTTCGTCTCACTGTTGGCCCTTGTGAAAAAGAAGTTGAGTTTCAGGTCATTGACATACCCGCTTCTTTCAATCTGCTATTGGGGAGGCCTTGGTTGGACAGTTTGGGGGCCATACCATCGACAATCCATCAGAAGGTTAAATGCATTTGGGAGAATGAAGTCCGTGACATCCTCGGGGATTGTTGGAATCAGTTGACCGAAGCGTCATCTAGCGCGCCGGTTTTAGAACTTCAATTGCAAGAAGAAGAAGCGAAGATAGGAGGGTTCGAGTTCATCAGCATGTTGGAAGAAGAAAAACCGAGAGAGTTTCTACCGCTCCATTTTGATCAGCATGCCAGTCCAGTGGTCACAGGGATCATGAAGAAGATGGGTTTCTTTCCGGGATTAGGATTGGGAAAGAACCTTCAGGGCCTGCCTGAGTTTCCAAGAATTCCTACTCAGACTCACACTCACGGCCTGGGGTATCAGCCAACGAAGAAAGAACTAAAGGGCAAAGAAGAAGGCTTTCGATGCGCCGCTAGACCCTTACCTTAAGACGCTCAATGGATACTTCGTGAAGGAAGGAGAAGACTTCCCCTTCTGTGGTTTCCCAGAGCCATGGGTGGACCAAAAGGACAAGCGCTTAAAGCCGGGGTTCGAAATCTTTTTCTCCCACGAATTCTCCAAACACAAGGATCCGTTTCTGCAAGTGCCTGAAAAGCCTGTTACTATCGATGATTGGATCGGTGTACTAGAAGGACCGGTCATGCAGAATTTGTTGAGAAAGGAAGGGGTAGAAGTCAAAGGAAAAGGGGAAGAAAACAAGGGTTTGGAGGTCAAGGACGAGGAAGGGAATGTTGAGGATGTGCTGGAAGAGGATGCGCTGGAAGAAGAGCTGGAACTAGAAGAGGAAGAGAAGACAGACACCGGAGGACTGCCAGGCTGCATCACTATGGAGCTCAAGCAAGGAGCCAACAAGGAGTGGGTCTTTGAGTCTAGTGATAAGTATCCCCCTCACCCAGAGTCTGTAATGGCCCAAATGAGGCGTCTTACTATTGCTATGTCTGTTGTAATCACTCCTAACAAAATCAATGAAAGTATGACTGATTCCGCCTACTCGAATGCGCTTAATGAATGTGATGAATGTGATGATCATGGAATACCTAATGAATTGCAAAAGTTAATTGACAAAGAATCTGCATGTAAAATCATTGAGGACACTCTAACGATTAATCTAGGAAATGAAAATAATCCTCAAAATGTCTTTATCATCTCAACACTTAGCAATGAAGAAAGCGAAGAATTAATCAATCTATTAAATGAATTCAAAGATGTTTTTGCATGGTCTTATAATGATATGCCAGGTATTGATCCAAAGATAGTCCAACACCACATCCCTCTCTTTCCCAATTCGAAACCCATAAAATAGAAATTGAGGCGAATGAGGCCAGAATGGGCACTTAAAGTAAAAGGGGAGGTTGAAAAGCAACTAAAGGCTGGATTCTTGATGGTCACCGAGCATCCAGAATGGATTGCCAACATTGTACCTGTCCCAAAGAAGGATGGTCGTGTTAGGGTTTGCGTTGACTTTCGAGATTTAAACAAGGCAAGCCCTAAAGACGATTTCCCATTACCCCACATCGATGTGTTGGTCGATAACACTGCGGGACATGAGCTTCTATCTTTCATGGATGGATTCTCTGGGTATAATCAAATCCTCATGGCACCCGAGGATAGGGAGAAAACCACATTCATCACTCCATGGGGGACATATTGCTATAGGGTTATGCCATTCAGACTTAAGAATGCAGGTGCGACCTATCAAAGGGCTGCCACCACTTTACTGCACGACATGATCCACAAGGAGGTGGGAGTGTATGTGGACGATATGATTGTGAAGTCCAAAGAGAGGGGGGGCACCTAGAGGCTTTGAGAAAATTCTTTGGGAGATTGAGGGAGTTTAAGATGAGGCTGAACCCGCAGAAATGTACCTTCAGAGTTACAACAGGAAAGTTGTTAGGGTTCCTTATTACCCAAAGGGGGATCGAAGTAGACCCAGCCAAGATAAAAGCCATAACTGAAATGAACCCACCAAAAAATGAGAAAGAACTGAGAGGGTTCTTGGGGAGAATACAGTTCATCAGCCGCTTCATTTCCAAACTCACCTTGACCTGTGATCCATTGTTCAAACTGCTTAGAAAAGGAGAAAAATTCAAATGGGACGCCCTTTTCCAACAAGCCTTCGACAAAATCAAAACCTACCTCCAGAACCCCCCTGTCCTATCACCACCATCACCCGGGAAACCATTGTTGCTTTATCTCTCCGTATCCAAAGATTCGATGGGATGTATGTTGGCCCAAGAAGGAGAAGAGGGGCACGTGGAGAAGGCCATTTATTACTTGAGCAAGAGAATGATCGGATACGAGTTGAAGTACTCGCCCTTGGAAAAAGCCTGTTGGGCCTTAGTCTGGTGTACCCGTCGCCTTCGCCACTACATGCTAGCATTCCCTGTGATCCTGATATCCCGAATGGACCCACTAAAATACCTATTCGAAAAACCCGTCTTGACCAGTAGGATTTCCCGTTGGACCATGATGCTGGCTGAATTCGATATCAAATATGTCACTGCCAAGTCCGTGAAAGGGAGGGCTGTCGCCGAGTTTTTAGCCGATCTCGCTGTGGAATCCGAGGACGAAGGAGAATTCAGGTTCCCAGATGAGGGAATAATGGAGGTAAAGGAGGAGTTGTGGAAAATGTACTTTGATGGAGCAGCCAACCAATTAGGTTACGGGGTCGGAATCATTCTCATAGCACCCGATGGGACCCCTACCCCATTAGCTGTCAAACTCAAATACAACTCAACCAACAATACCGCGGAGTACGAAGCCTGCATAATTGGGATGGAAGCAGCCTTGGCTTTAAAAGTCGAACGGATTGATGTCTTCAGAGATTCCAATTTGATCATATCCCAGGTCCGGGGAGATTGGAAAGTAAAGCATGAGAAACTGAGACCTTACCATGATTACCTGGAAAGTCTGAAAGCGCAGTTTCAAAAGATTTCTTTTTACTACCTCCCTCGTGAAGAAAACCAATTAGCCGACTCATTGGCTACCTTGGCCTCGATGATCCAAATCCCCTCCAAAACTACCATGATCCCGCTATCCATAGAAGTAAGGAAACAACTGTCGTTTGAAATGGTCGTGGCCGTGGAAGACGAAGAGGAAGTACCATGGTATGAGGATGTGTGGAAGTTCATTAAAGAAGGAGAATACCCCGAGGGAGCCTCAGAAAAGGATAGAAAGGCAGTTCGGTGGTTCGCCGCTCAATTTGTGATCTATGCAGGTAAGTTATGGAAGAAATCCTACACCGGGTACAATCTAGAGTGCCTATATGGAAGGGAAGCTAAGAGAATTATGGAAGAAATTCATGAGGGAGTGTGTGGGCCCCACATGAATGGGCACATGCTAGCGAAGAAGATCATCCGACAGGGATACTATTGGACAACCTTGGACAAAGACTGTTGTGAGTATGTTAGAAGGTGTCACAAATGCCAGATTCATGCAAATCTAATGCACACTCCGCCGTCACAGCTTTATAGCATGACCACCCCTTGGCCGTTTTCTGTATGGGGGATCGATATCATTGGTGAGATAGTTCCGAGGGCTTCCAATGGGCACCGATACATAATCGTGGCGATTGATTATTTTACAAAGTGGGTAGAGGCAGCCTCGTATGCAACTTTGAAAGCCAAAGATGTGGTAAGTTTCATCGAGAAAAACATAATCTGTAGTTATGGGGTCCCGAATGAGTTTATCTCCGATCATGGCAGTCATTTCCAAGGAGAAGTCATCCTGCTCTTGGAAAGGTATAAGATCACTCGTCACCAATCATCCCCGTACAGGCCTCAGACGAATGGAGCATTAGAGGCAGCAAACAAAAATGTTAAGGCAATCCTGGGGAAAACGACGGATACATATAAGGATTGGCATGAAAAGCTGCCATTTGCTTTGTGGGGGTACCGGACCTCGGTCAGAACTTCAACAGGTGCTACGCCGTGCTCATTGGTCTACGGAATGGAGGCGGTCCTCCCAATTGAGGTAGAAATACCCTCTCTCAGGGTCTTGGCAGAGTGCGAAGTAACCGAATCAGAATGGGTACAAGGAAGGTATGAGGAGTTGATGTTATTCGACGAGAAGAGGCTAGCCGCGATCAACCATACTCGGGGGTACCAGAAGAGGATAGCCCGTTCTTTCAACAAAAAGGTCCGCCCAAGGAAGCTTGCTGAGGGTGACCTTGTCCTCAAAGAACTGAAAGTGCCTGTTTATGACCCCAGAGGAAAATTCAAACCCAACTGGGTCGGGCCGTACATCATTAAGACCCTCCTTTCCGGAGGAGCGGCCTATCTCATGGACCTGGACGGGGTTGAATTTAAACAACCAATTAACCTCGATCGCCTCAAGAAGTATTTTGCTTGAAACCTTTCTTTTCAAAACCTCCTACCTTGATGAACTACGCTTGACCTGATTCCCGCTAGGGGATACGTAGGCAACCTACTTGGTTCGGTCACTTAAATAAAACCGCCTGAACGGCGTCTTCCTTCATACCTTGAACCGAACTACTCGGGACCTGACGCCCACTCGGGGATAAGTAAGCGGGCTCTCCAAAGTCCTCGGTCCACTCAAAAAAAAAAAAAAAACCGTGCTAAACTAGGGGCAAACTGGCGTTTGCCCAGAACTACTTCAAAGCCCTAAAGCCAGGGGCAAACTTTGTTTGCTAGCCGAAGAACCCAGATATCTGTCTGAAACCCGTCTTTGGATCTCCTGGCTATCAAGATACATACTATAAAGAAACAAATGAGAGTTCATGGTATAGAAAGAATGAAGCCTAAAGCAAAATTCAAAGCAAGGTGAAGAGCCGAGAAAAGACATTTGAAAGGAGAATTCTTCATAAAAGATTAATTGAATGGGGGAACACTTTGATTGACATGTTAGAACTTTCCTAAAAGATAACAACACTTTTTGAAGAGAAAAATAAGAAAAATCACATTCAAAAGCGTAAACAAAGAGTAGGCAGGGTCTGTCAGAAAGTTTTTGTAAAATAGCAAGCTTTTCCCTGTTTTCGTCTACTTTATTATGCATGTGTCCGTCAAGCTCGCCTCGCAACCAAGGCTTGGATCTCTAGAAGATATTCGGTAGTAGGCGCACTCAGAGCAGGAACCCTCGGGAAAGGAGCAGCCATTCTACTGGGCCAAGCCTCCATGAAAGCCTTCACAATAGAAGGACGCAAAGGGGACCCCCTGGTGAAATCAGCAGTCACAGATTCAGTAGCATCTTGCACAAGTCCAAACTGACGGATAACTCGGTCAGGAATGTAGAAACTCGTAGCATGCAAACCCGGCAGCCAGATGCCAGGTCGCCCAGGAAGGCGTAGAACAACAGAGCGACAGGTCCACGACGGACAAACCCAGCAGATGTCACTAAAAGAGAGGCCCTGAAGCCAACCAAGCCACGCGTCGGTGGACTGAAACAAGCTGTGAATCTCCATGCGATCATAAGGAAGTAACCCACGGAGATGGGAAGCATATATGAAGAGGTCCAGATGCTCTATGAGCCAAATTTGCAAGACAAAAGGTGCCCCAGCGGATAACATGACCCCAGTAGCATGAGCATGGCCCAATCCAATCAGAGTTTCACCAAGGACTAGCATAACAGCACTTTTCATCTCCCGCAAACCGCATGCGATGGGTATGAGAGTGTCCGAAGATGATCGAAAGAGAAAGTAAGAGAGCATAGCAATCGACAAGGCACTACGTCGAATGATCTGATACTCACCATTGTAAGGGTCCCCTATGGGAGCATAAACAGAAGAAAGGCGCTCAAAGTCGATTTGCCTGTCATGAACAAAAGAGCCCGCCGCATTCCGAGACATGTGGAGAAGAGTGGCTAAGTCCCGAACATACCCGGCCTGAATCTGAGGAACCATCAATGCAGCAGAAGGATCCGTGTGGAGAATGGCGCTAAACTCCTCAAATAAGGGGCAAATATCTTAAGAGCCGAAACGAAAGACATTGAGAGCAGGATCCCAACATTGGACGGCGGCGCGAAGTAGACCCTCATTTAGATTCATCTGTTGGAAAGAGAAGAGATCGTTTAGTCTGAAGCACTCAAAATTGAGCTTGTCAATGCCAGAGAGAGTATCCATCCATGGGAAGAGGATTTGAGAACTAATGGGGGCCATTTGGAGAGGAAATGAGAAGAAATGAGAAGTGTTTTGCGGAACTTTGAGAAAGAAGGGATATAAATAGAAGAATAAGGCTGTCTACCTACCCGCGGCACTCGATAAAGTGCGGCGGCACTCGATGAAGTGCCGCACAGTAGTCAGTGAATGCCGTTGCGGCACTTACTGACTGCCGTCGCGGCTCTCACTGAGTGCCGCGGAGACCTAACCGAGTGCCGTTCTGAGTTTTTCATTGGCCAGGATTTGTTTGTAACACGATCAGCCCACCTGCAAACAGAAAACTAAATGAGAAGCAATAAAACGTGTGCATCATGCAGCACGTACAAATACATTCATTCATTCATTCATTTATTTGTACATTCCAAAAGATAAAAGAAACAAGAGCATTCAAAGATAAAAATAAAGACGGGATCAAGCCATGATCCCACATACGGCAAGAATTGGACCAAGCTATGGTTACACATACGGTGAAAAGCAATAATGTAATAATAAAAGTATTAGGAATGCCTATCCTACCAACTATCAGGGAGCAGCCATCAAAATAAAGCATATGTGTATATATACAGTCATCCACCAAAATAAAGTATAAATCCTCTCAAAAACAAAAAAAATGATAAAAGCAGGATCAGCTCCGACCCCGACCCCGGCCGCGAGTCTGACGAGTCGTGCGCCTAAGAGGCTCCTCCTCTGACTCGGTCCCGCTGCCTCCACCACTCTGTCCACGTCCGCTGCCTCGGCCTCTGCCACTGCTAGTGCCCTCGCCGCCGCCACCGCCACGCCCAGCACCGCTACCTCCGGGGGCATCGCTGAGAGGGATGCCAAACTGCTGAAGCCGCTGCTGGAGTTGACCCACCTGCTGAGACAGGACTCTGATCTCCTCCGCCTGAAATGAGAAAAATGAGTCTAGGAAATGGTGAAATGGCGGATAAAATACCGAGAACAAAAGGAACAAAAGTTATACCTGGGCTCTCAACTGGGTCGCAACAGTCGCTCGAGCCCCCTTAGCCTGAAAAACAAGAATCAAGAATAAAGAAGAAGCAATTAAAGTCAAAATGAAAGGCGGGGAGAAGTCCCTTACCATCCACTCTCGCCCAAGGACCCACTGTCGCACGTTGTGGGGATACGCCAAACCCTCCTCCGCGTAGGCACGCGGGACGACGTCATAATGGATAGGAATAGTGGAGGTGCCCCGTGATAGCCAGGGGATCGTTGTCACGTGGGGCTCACCAAATGAGACGGTCGACATGGTCCAGTCCCAGTCGCGCAAGGCAGGAGGTCGAACCACGGCAGGAACAGGCTGCAAACAAAAGTAATAAAGCATGAATAATAAATGAAAGATAATTCATAAAAAAAGGGGTTGAAAGAATCTTACTCACCCGAGTCACTTCCATCAGAGGGAAGTTCGGCATCAGCCTGGAAGCGCGGAACGCTGGGTATCCGTCGAGGGGGTCCACAAAGTCATGAATGCTCAAACCCAGCAGAGCAACCGTAAGCTCGCTGCCCTGAAGCGTGTCTGTGGCCCTCATAGAGACAGGAGGAGGGAATGGCACGAAGAATCCGGGGGCCGCCAGTGACTGCCTAGTCACCCTCTCTCCCAAGTACCACGCCTGGCCCTCGGGCCCGTCAAGAAGTCGTCTCGTCGGGTCGTATCCAGCCGACCCTCGAATCTCCACACGAGCCTCGGCGAGCGCCCTAAGCTACGGCTGCCTGTCTACATGCTCCTCCCGTAGGTTCGTCAGGAAGTTCCTGAACGAAACAAAATCGTGGGCCCCGGTCTTCCGCCCGACCCTATCCTTTGCCCATTTCAGCCCCTGGGGCATGATAAGGGCGTTCGCCTCACGCGTCTCGGGAGACATCATACGAAGATACTCGTGAGACCAGATCTGCGATAATAAAACAAAAAGGGGGGGGGGGTTAATCTCACAGTTCAAATAAATTTATGAAAGATGCAATAAGTAATGAAATATAGAAAAGGCATACCTCCCACACTCTCCAATAGCCACTGGTGGAGGCCGGCCTGTCCCGGGAGATATCACTCATATGCCTGTACAGGATAGATAACCCTGTACCAGCCCAATCATACTCCTCAACCCGGTCCAGGTGCTCCAGGGAAGCCACCAGGGACACAACGATCCGATCACCCTTGGTGCTCAACAAAGAGCACCCCGGCATGTACATCAGAAAACCTCTGGCCATCTGCTCGTCCGTAAAACTCGGTTTGCCCCGGAATGTGTCCATGAACCATCGAGCCGTGACCAAAGCCTCATCCGGGACCACCCCCAACAAGGGCTCCAGCTGGTCCCACTCCTGGTCCGTCAGGTGCCGCAATCGCTCTTTGCCAAAGGCGATCCCGGTGATCATCGAGAAATCCAAGGGCGTCATCGTCATCTCGCCGAATGAGAAGTGGAAAGTGCTCGTCGTATCCCACCACCACTCGGCCAGCGCATGTATCTGCCGCAAGTCATTGGAGCTCTTCGTCAAAAGTTTGACGAAGTCTCCAAACCCGGCCGCGTCTACCAAGGCCCTCACCGTCTCACTAAGATGTGTGTACCACTCATACCCGTGGGCGAGGCTGCCATGCCCCTTCAGCACTTTGGGCTGCAGCTGCAAGAAAGAATCACAAATTTTGATATTAGTAATTGGATAAAAGAAAGGGTAAATAAACAGATGGCAGCTAAAGACAGGGAAATGCGACATAAAGAAAGAAAAAAAAAAAAAAAAAAAAAAAATAAATAGGTGATAAAAGCAACATAAGAATGAATACTAAGAGAGAAAAGGGAAGAATTTGGAAATACTCGCAGGAAAATTCACAAGCATGCTACTCATTCACACAATAAAAGTGAGAGGTGAAAGCATTTACAGTACTGAAGAGATTTTTAGACAAGGAAAAGAAGAGATGGTTCACTTCCGTGGAGTTTCAAAAAGAAATTCAGTTTCAAAAGAAATTCGGATTCAAAAGATGTCTAAGCCGAAAAGTAAAATTAAAAAGCAGCAATGGCGCCCGAAAAACAAATTGTCTCTATGCATTAGGGGCATGTGCAAGATCTTGATTAACATAAGTCGCGCCCAGAAATCCTTTGAGGAAGAAAAGATAGTGAAAATTAAATATGCACAGATACAGGTGAAACACCGAGGAGTTCGTAACCATAATGATTATATTTATGAGGAAATGTGAAATTTCGAATAAAGCAGGGTTGTGTTCATGAACTTTAATAATAATAATAACAAGATAAGGTCAAGGGACGACCAAATTAAATAAGCGAGCAATCACAGATACGATTGGAACACCCGGAAGATCAACGAGCATAAAGAGGCATGAGAAATTATATTGCATAGCATTCATGAATTTCCAAAAAGAAAAGAATCGAAAAAGAAAAGAGAAGCGTTTACCTCGCGCTTAAACGCGCGGGCCGACAAATGCTCATCAGGGTCCCTCAGTAAGAGTGTAGCGTCCGGATGATGAGTGGCCGTATACTTGGCCTTCTTTTTGCGCCCTGAACCACTCGCCATAATCTGTCAAAGAAAAGATAAATTCACGCGTTAAATTCATGAAAAATGCAGGAAAATTGTGAAATAAAAGAGATTAAGCAAGTATTGATCGAGCAGAACGAACCTGCTAAGTCCCGGGTAGATCGATCCAAGCAAAGAGAGAAAAAGAAAAAAATTCTCCAGAGAGAAATCGAGAGAGGGAAGAGTGAGAGAATGAAAAAAATGTAATGAACCCGGAAGTTTTAGCCACTGCCGCATAATCGCGGCACTCGGTTTTCCGTGCGCGGCAGTTAGTTAACTGCCGGGCGGCACTCACTGAATGCCGCAACGGCACTCCGAGAGTGCCGCGCGGCAGTCACGGACTGCCGCAAAAATCCACGTGTGCCGCGGTTAAGGCGGTTCAAAGATACTCATTTTCCCCCCAAAAATTCAAACCAAGTCCCGAAAATTGAATTTGAGGCCCCCAAAATTTGCCCTCATTGCACTTCTGGCCCTCAGGGACGTTTTTAGGTACATATTAGCTACAAATTTTGAAATTTAAGAGTATATATGAGCCCGTGGGCCCCCAATTTTTGAAAATTGAAGATGTATGAGCCCGTGGGCTCCCAATTCTGAAAAGTGAAAATATTTGAGCCCGTGGGCCCCGATTTTTTGAAAAGACATTGGAATATAACAGACTTATATTCTCGGTTCTCGCAACAGATTTGCGTTAACCCCCGTTTTGGGAATATTACAGACTTATATTCTCGGTTCTCGCAACAGATTTGCGTTAACCCCCATTTTTGGGAATATAACGGACTTATATTCTCGGTTCTCGCAACAGATTTGCGTTAACCCCCGTTTTTGGAATGTAACGGATTTACATTCCCGGTTCTCGCAACAGATTTGCGTTAACCCCAGTTTTGGGATTATAACAGACTTATATTCTCGGTTCTCGCAACAGATTTGCGTTAACCCCCGTTTTTGGGAATATAACACTTATATTCTCGGTTCTCGCAACAGATTTGCGTTAACCCCTGTATTTTGGAATATAACGGATTTATATTCCCGGTTCTCGCAACAGATTTGCATTAACCCCCGTTTTGGGAATATAACAGACTTATATTCTTGGTTCTCACAACAGATTTGCGTTAACCCCCGTTTTTGGGAATATAACAGACTTATATTCTCGGTTCTCGCAACAGATTTGCGTTAACCCCCATTTTTGGGAATATAACAGATTAATATTCTCGGTTCTCACAACAGATTTGCGTTAACCCCCGTTTTTGGCAATATAACAGACTTATATTCTCGGTTCTCGTAACAGATTTGCGTTAACCCCCGTTTTTGGGAATATAACGGACTTATATTCTCGGTTCTCGCAACAAAATTGCGTTAACCCCCGTTTTTTGAATGTAACGGATTTATATTCCCGGTTCTCGCAACAGATTTGCGTTAATCCCCATTTTGGGAATATAACAGACTTATATTCTCGATTCTCGCAATAGATTTGCGTTAACCCCCGTTTTTGGGAATATAACAGACTTATATTCTCGGTTCTCACAACAGATTTGCGTTAACCCCCGTTTTTGGAATATAACGGATTTACATTCCCGGTTCTCGCAACAGATTTGCGTTAACCCCAGTTTTGGGAATATAACAGACTTATATTCTCGGTTCTCACAACAGATTTGCGTTAACCCCCGTTTTTAGGAATATAACACTTATATTCTCGGTTCTCGCAACAGATTTGCGTTAACCCCTGTTTTTGGGAATATAACGGATTTATATTCCCGGTTCTCGCAACAGATTTGCATTAACCCCCGTTTTGGGAATATAACAGACTTATATTCTTGGTTCTCATAACAGATTTGCGTTAACCCCCGTTTTTGGGAATATAACAGACTTATATTCTCGGTTCTCGCAACAGATTTGCGTTAACCCCCATTTTTGGGAATATAACAGACTAATATTCTCGGTTCTCACAACAGATTTGCGTTAACCCCCGTTTTTGGCAATATAACAGACTTATATTCTCGGTTCTCGTAACAGATTTGCGTTAACCCCCGTTTTTGGGAATATAACGGACTTATATTCTCGGTTCTCGCAACAAAATTGCGTTAACCCCCGTTTTTTGAATGTAACGGATTTATATTTCCGGTTCTCGCAACAGATTTGCGTTAACCCCCATTTTGGGAATATAACAGACTTATATTCTCGGTTCTCGCAATAGATTTACGTTAACCCCCGTTTTTGGGAATATAACAGACTTATATTCTCAGTTCTCACAACAGATTTGCGTTAACCCCCGTTTTTGGCAATATAAGAGACTAATATTCTCGGTTCTCGCAACAGATTTGCGTTAATCCCTGTTTTTGGCAATATAACAGACTTATATTCTCGGTTCTCGTAACAGATTTGCGTTAACCCCCGTTTTTGGGAATGTAACGGACTTATATTCTCGGTTCTCGCAACAGAATTGCGTTAACCCCCATTTTTGGAATGTAACGGATTTATATTCCCGGTTCTCGCAACAGATTTGCGTTAACCCCCGTTTTTGGGAATATAACGGACTTATATTCTCGGTTCTCGCAACAGATTTGCGTTAACCCCCGTTTTTGGGAATATAACAGACTTATATTCTCGGTTCTCACAACAAATTTGCGTTAACCCCCGTTTTTGGGAGTATAACAGACTTATATTCCCCCCGAGATCAAATCAAAAAAAAAAAAATCGTGACCTCTGTAAGAGATCTTCGCATCGGTCACTGAATTAGGTGATCTTCCTTAACTAACACGTCACACAAAATGCGTAAGGGAGTGTAGACACCCCATTTTGTCGGCTATCAGATTTAGGAGACCCATAGCTCGGTGGTTCACAATGATCGTAAAAGACTCAAAAGGACTCTTGGAAGTCAGCTCTATCTCTCAGAATGCTCAGAATGACCAAAATACTCCTGAAAGCCTGAAGACTCCCAGATTTGGTCCCAAAGTTCTGAAAACATGCAATGTCGTAAGAAAAATGATAAAATGAGTTTTTAAGTAAAACTGGATGAAATCGTCAGCTCCCAGAGACCCCCGGAAGTCCCGGAAGTTTCCCGAAAGTCCCCGTTGACCGGTTTGACCAAGGTTTGACCAGGTTTGACCAGAGTTTGACCAAGTTTGACCAAGTTTGACCAAAATCGTCCGAATTCACCGGAATCATTAGAAAAGTATTAAAATGAGTTTTAAAAGAGAATCGCGCGAAAACGTCGGCTCCTGGGAGCTCCCGGAGGTTCCCAGAACTTCCCGGGAATCCCAGGTTCGACCAGTTTGACCAAGATTTGACTTTGGAATCGGGGCACCGAAACAATTTTCAAATATTTTTCATGGATACTAGAGGTCAATAGCTTTCCAACGGTATATCGCACATAATTCCTGGATTTAAAACGAATTTATTTTGAATTTCCGAAGGTGGAAAAGGCGATCAAATCAGCTTTTATCGCGAATACCGCAAAACTTTTCAAAGTGACCTATCCCCAAACTATTTTTTATGTAAAGTAGACTCCATTACCTTTCCAACGGTATATCACAACCTCAATTTGGAGTTCGTATGCATTTTCTGTGAATTTCGGACAAAATAGGGCCTTTTCGCGAATACCGGAACCTCTGGGGGCCTAAACGTAAATTTCTGGGCGTCTGAGGAGCAGTGCTGCCGCGGCACTGGCCCACTGCCGCCGCGGCACTGGCCCAGTGCCGCCGCGGCACTCATCCCTCGCAGAGTCCATTTTTGTAATTTTTTTGGGGGTCCAATTTGATTAATTGAAAGCCAAAACGACATAGTTTTATGTTCACAGTTGTTTGGGACCAATGGGAGTACTTCTAAAACCCCAAAACCACCCCAAATTGGCCTATTTAAACCCCCCATTGCTCTTCATTTTGGGGGGGCCAAGTGCAAAGCTTGAAAAGTTGTAGAGAAGAAGAGAGATAGAGATAGGTTTAGAAGAGAGAAAGGGAGCTTCTCCCATTGATTTTCCATAAGAAAGTGAGTTTTATTCTTGTTTTCTTCCATCATCCTTCTATATACTTCACAATCAAAGTCCACTCCAACCCTCATTCTTGAGCATTCATGAGATAGGAAGCTACTTCCATGTCCAAATGTCAAAATCTATGAGTGAAACACCAAGCTACAAGTCCAAAATCACATTGATTATCATCTATTGATTGCTATTTACTTGCTTTGATTATATATATGTTCATCTCTTCTTATCCCATTTCTTTTTATTTTCTTTATTTACTTACTAGTTCATCATCATCTAAGTGATGACATGAAGTTTGGGGTGAGTGAATCCTTATGGATAGTAGCTCTTGACCTCAAAAACATGTTTGATAGATGATGATCATAACCTCAATACTTCCAAGGTATTCTTGGAATGTATTGAAGTTATGTCCAAAAACAAAATAAATCTCTCCAACAATCTTGGAGGTTCTTAAATGATGAGTTTGATGTAGGTATTCTAAGTGGCTATGATCCTTATTGAGTGTTGAAAGCATGTTTTCAAAGCACCTATTTCAAAACCCCTCTCAATCCCTCTCATTTGGTTTCAAGAAACAAAACTTTGTTTTCTCCAAAATCTTCAAAACAATGAGTCAAAACAGTGAGTGAGTTGAGTTCAAAGATTTTTCTAGAACACAATACTTAACATATGGATACAAGGCCACTTGGAAAGTCTTCCTAACTCATTGGAGAACACCCATGATTTTTGGTTTGACTTGGAAGTACTTGGAAATGGTCCATTTGGGTCCCAACATTCCTTCCAAACATTCTGTTTTTTGCTGTCACAGCAGCTAGGTCAACTTACGACCTCTTTTCCAGAAAACTTTTCCAAAAGGGGTGGTCCTAACTTATTTTTCCCTTAAAATTCAATGTCTTAGGAAACGTTCTGTATAAAATGGGCCTCTAGATCATTCTTTTTCATTTTCTAAGATTTTCTAACATTTCAGTCGACAGTACGAACTCTGTTTCTGAGTGACCTCTATTTTTATATAATTTCTCTCAATCTGTGATAGCTATTCAAGATTGGCCTTTTGGGTTGTGTTCTAGACACAATAAGGAACATCTCCATAAAATATCATGCATTGAAAACATTCCTAACCCCTCTTTTCAAATTCCAAAAGATCATGCTACTGTTCTGTCCACTATTCACAGCAAGTACATTTCAACTTTCATTCTTTGATTTGATGCTCATATGCATTCCAAATTAGTTCATATCTTAGGAAGTAGTCCATACTACATTTGTACACATCCCATGTTAATTTCATTCATTCATTCATACACATTTTAGACTTCTAAGTCATTCTAGAAATCCATGTACACAAAAACACACTACAACCTTTGCACATTTTAGATACATACATTGCATTCATGCAAGATTTGGGGTTTTTGTAACTCTTAATCTAAGAAGATTATAAGGAATGATCATGATCACACGTTCATGCTCCCCTCGACCTAATCATCCTTTCTCATCCGTCCCGGGGATTGAGAGATCTTCTACTCTCAAAGATTAACATGCATCATCCTAGCTTGCTAAGCATCCTTGTTTTCTTTGACTATTTGTTTCAAGAACAATTCATGTCCCCCTTTAGATTAGGAAGTCTTGATTATTTGATACATGATTAGACTATTTTTCCTAAGTTTGTTTGTGTGATCTTTCACTTCGCATTGTATGATATTTGGCTTAGATCTTATGAATGATATCTTATCTTTAGATCTTTCATTTCAAGTTTCTTATGTGATGTAATATACTATCATAGTATTAATTGCCGAACCAAACCTAGTATAAGATGATTATTTGGATGCTAATTGAGGCCCGTCGAAAGATGGGGCGAGTTGAGGGTGTTTTAGTCGCGACAAAGGCTCCTTCCTCTCTCGTACCAAAACCCCGAACCAAGTTCTTTGGTTATGAAGGGCCGGTGCCCTTATCCGCTTGGGTGAGTCAAAATTAGGTTTCTTGGTTCCTTAAAGACCAAGTGGCGACTCTGTATCTGTTTTCAACAGACCTATTTTCTTTCTTTGATTCAAATCAATTTCAAAACAATCTCGAAAAAGAGAAGTGGTCCGAAGCCCGGTATCCACAATCTGGCGACTCTGCTGGGGACTTTTATTTTCAAAACAAAATAATACAGAGGTTTGACTCATAAGAAGCATCCTTAAAATCATCTTTTTACTGTGTCTGGTTCACTGCATTGCACTCTTGTATTTCCCCCCCTCCGACTGTGTCTGAAACGCGGCGCTGACATTGTTCAGGTCTTGCTGTGCCAGGGCACAAGTCACCGTTGATACTGTACCTTCCAAGGTATATCAAAAAGAGTAAAAACCTCCGTACTGTCTCCCTGACGGTATATTGGAACTCTCGTCAACGGACCCTCTTTGACTAAACCCAGCCTTTGCATATAGATTCATGTAGAACCTTTCATAGGACTGTTCATTTATCTTTTCAGATAGGACAATGTGATATAGACGCTTATGTGGCATGAGGCAGAACTTCTTTCTTATGATCCCCAAGGCAATCACTTACATGTGACCACATTGAGTGACCTGCCTAAGCATCATGACAAGGATGTCTGTTCCATGCTCGCAAAGATATACACCGCAAACCTTGTTTGTCGGTCCTAAGGCATAGGAGTATGAAAACCTGCTGGAAAGTACGATCACTATAACCATATTAATCAGCTTCTCCCAAGAACCCTGCTCAAATTTCCCAGAAATACCAGAAACTCTGCCCAGATATCCCAGATATAACTGTATTAACCCGTTTCTCCCAAAAACTCTGCCCAGATATCCCAGATATAACTGTATTAACCAGTTTCTCCCAGAAACTCTGCCCAAATTTCCCCGAAATGCCCAATCCCTCCTAGAAGCTTTCATAAAAACCTGGAAACCCCTGTTATCCCTTGGTGATCGTACTGGAAAGTAAGGTTGGCACACTCCATATGGTTAGGGCCTTATTTGTTTAACTGCTATCTGTTAGAAATAGAAGCATCATATAGATTAGGCCTTACATCCGCCTGCTTGTCCCACATACATGCACCATCTATCTGCACGCACTACCTCGAGTCAGTCCACATCACTGTCTTTGTCTGTCTAAAGTCGTCACTATCAGGACCTGATACACCCTTTTCTCTTGAAATCTGTCAGGTCAGTATAGATTCCCGAAGTCAGCAACTGGGATCCTCGTCCTAAGTCAGAAGTTCGAACAGTCATTTGGTCAAATTAGCCCGCTAAGTCATGAATCAGGAAGAATTAGAAAACAAGGTCACTGAGTTGGGAGCAACCATAAACCAGCAATCTGATCGCATGGCCCAAGTTTTGAGTTTCATGGAAGAACTGAAACAGCAGCAGCCACAGTACCCACATGGGTTCCCACCACCACCGCCTGGGTTTGGACCGCCTCCCGAGAATAATGGGGAAGAAGACTGGTTTCAAGGAGTCCCGCCGCTTGCATATGAGAAGAAGCTCCAGGAGAAAATGGACAAAGTTGACAAGCTTGAAAGTGTGTTGAGGAAGAGCAAAGGGGTTGATGATTACATGTTAGACCTGGAAGGCCTCTTTGAGCCCATCAAGCTAAGGCTGCCCGAGAACTTCAAAATGCCTGAAATTGACCGTTTTGATGGAACAGGGAATCCAAAAAGTCACATCAAGCTGTGCATGAGCATCTTCCAATCGATGGGCTACACTCATGAGCACATTGCGATGTTGTTCCCGCAAACCCTTAAGAATGCCGCACTATCCTGGTTCCTAACCCTCGAAGCCTCCAAGACCCGAGTCTGGGAAGACATTGCTAGAACTTTTATTGATCACTACTCTTACAACCAAGAGTTTGATATCACCATCCGGGATCTAGAGACTACCAGGCAGAACTTTAATGAGTCCTTCACTGCGTTCTTGAGCAGATGGAGGAATAAAGTGGCTCAAATGATCCACAGACCTGTTGAGAAAGAGCAAGTACGTATGCTGGTCAAGAACATGCAACCAGTATATCATGACAAGCTATTCTACCAATCCATCTCCACATTCGAAGAGCTATTTGAAATAGGCACCAGAATAGAGGATGCCATCAGAGAAGGAAAGTTCAAAAAGGATGAACCCCAACACCAGTCCAAGAGACCTAACTACTCCCTGGACTCCCCGGATATCAATGCACTTAGCAACCAATCAATGGCCTGCGCCCTTCGTCCATACCAGTCCATTCCGCCAAGTCGCCCAAAAGGCCCTCGCGAATTCTCCAAACTTGATGTTCCTCTTTCCACAGCCTTGGACCACTTACTCAGAAAGGGCCACCTACAGCTCCTCCCTCACAAACCGCTACCGGATCCCATACCCTCCCACTACAACATGAGCCTAAGATGTGCTTACCATCAAAATTTAGGCCATGCCACCGATCAATGCATCCGCCTCCGCCATGACATTCAGAACCTCATAGAGGATGTATCCCATCCTAATCCAATCCACTATCTTGGCTTGGACCAACCGATCGAATGATCCCCTTCGCTGAGGACCATGAATGTTGAACCTGTGCCGGTGAAGCGATGGTGTTTGGGACTTTTGCTATCAAAACAAATGAGGATGCTCTTTTAAAAAAAAAAGAATAAGCGAGTCACTGTGACATTCCATTTGAGACCGGGTCAAGTCCAGTCGAGTCTGTTGTGTGTTTTGTCTATTTCAAGTTTAGTCTTGTGGTCGAGTCCGTCTGTCATCAAGTTGTTATGAGTCTGTAACCTTCTCTAGTGATGGAATGAAGTCTCATTTTGCCTAATCTAATGTGCCTAGTCATAGATGCATGAATCGCTGAATTGAAGTGTCACTTTTCAAATTACCATGGATATTACTGTGCTAAAAAAAAAAAAATATATTTTTTTTACTCAAACAAAAAGAATCCTGAAAGGTTAAAATCGATTTCACGCTGACACTGATGAAGAGCTGGAATTGAATAGTCTTACTTTAAGAATTCAAAGATTCTCTTGCCTCAATCTTGAAAAGACATGCTTGGAACTGACTTGGGGCTTGCCCAACACTCTTTCCACCATTTCTACCATTTCAAAGCCTTGGGCCCAACCCAATTGATAGCCATGCGAACCTGCGCAGACTTGGTCCTTGATGGTAGCCAAACATTTCAATGAGTTTCATCTCCACTTTAAAAAAAAAAAAAAAAAAAAAAAGCTCGCTAGGTTGAAAACCCGAAAGGGCACCCAGGGAAAAGTTAGAGCTGAAAAAGGTGTTGATTTCCAAAATCTGACCCTAGCCAGTCAAAATGTTGGAGAAAATTTTGATGAAACAAATAAGAGAATCATACGCTTCAAGATACATCTTAAGAACGTGCCAAGATCACATTTCAAAAGGCACGGAATGACCACAAATAAATTCCGAGAGCTGACATGCACATTCTGGAATTCTGAGATTGCGATTGAAGGATCTTGCAAGAATCAACTACATGAAAAGCAAAAATTGACTGGCTAGGCAAAAGTGAAAAGGATCAATCCTCAAAACAAAAGAAAAAGAAAAAGAAAAAGAAAAGAAAGGGAGATTGAAACTGAATCTTTTTTATTCAAAGCTACCACAAGTGGCTCAAGTTTGAACTTCTTTGACGATTGGTTTGAAAAACCCTCATACCTCTAACCCCTTATTTCAGACCTTGCCTTGAACTACGCTCGACCTGATTCCCACTCGGGGATACGTAGGCAACCACAACGGTTCGGTCACCCCACCTACCTAAAAATCAACCCGCTTCTTTCCGACCATGGCCCGAACTACGTTGGACCTGATCCCCACTTGGGGGTACGTAGGCAGACTTTCAAAACGAAAAGAAGGATGGCTCGCTAGGTCGAAAATCTGAAAGGACGCCTAGGCAAAATTAGAGTTAAATCCAAGGTGAGCAATAACAAAAGAGAGAAAAGAGCTCGCTAGGTCACCTCACTGGTGCCTAGGCAAAAATTATGAGCATTTGAGAGATTAAAGTCACGGTCCTTGCCTCAAACCAGAAAATCACCTTCCACACTAGGGGCAAACATCGGCTACCCGCCTCGTTTGCCTGACTTTTACTAACTACCCTTCATACAAGGGGCAAACTTCGGTCACCTACCTCGTTTGCCCAAAACCTCCAATAAACCATCATCCAAACTAGGGGCAAACTTCGGTCACCCACCTCGTTTGCTTATGAATCCCACTTTGTACACCTCAAACTAGGGGCAAACTCCGTTTGCCTAACACAATCCCTTCACACCAAGGGCGAGTTTTCAAGTTACCAAGTTGTTTTGAAAATTTTGAAATAGAGCATCTTTTACTCTAAAAGCTAAGGCACTAATTCAAAGCACTTCCTGGGAGAAGCAGAAAATTGACTAGATCACTATGGAAGAATTTTCAAAAATCAGATTTATCCGCAAAGTGCTACCATGTTAAGATGAGGGGTGAACACCAAAAGAGAAATGGTACATCGTTTATGACAAAAGCACATCAAGTTTTGACAAGACGAGCTTGTGTCAAATGTGTCATCCTCGTGCGTCAATGTCTGTCAAGTTTTTGAGTCTGTTGTAGTCTCAAATGTGTAAGTCAACAGTGACTAATAAAATTTTCAAATCAAGTTATAAAGAGCATGCCAATACAAGCAGGAGTACCAAACACCATTACTGTACCGGTTAAGGCGTCAGCATGAGAAGCGTCCAAACTTAGGGCAAATGCGAATTTCATCCCTTTCCAAACCATCGAAAGTTGACCATCATCTCCTTGCAACATAAGTCCATGAGTGGCTGTTGATTACTTTCCCTCGTCCATGCAACATAAGTCCATGAGTGGCTATTGATGGATCCCGGTTTCGGGCCAGCAAGATTTGATCAACTATGAGAGATTCGAATTTGAATCCTGGTTCCCGGTCAAGAGAAGTAGTTGAAGAGAGATCCCAGAAAGAGTCGCTTCATCCCCAACAGATTCAGTTTAATCCCCAGCAGGCATATCGATTCGTACATCGTCAGTTCAATCTACGACAGTCACAGTAGTTCACTGTCGACTCGTCTTCTTGATTCGTACATCGTCAGTTCAATCATGACAGTCACAGTAGTTCACTGTCGACTCGTCTTCTCGATTCGTACATCGTCAGTTCAATCACGACAGTCACAGTAAGTTCACTGTCGACTCGTCTTCTCGATTCGTACATCGTCAGTCCAATCACGGCAGTCACATTAGTTCACTGTCGACTCGTCTTCTCGATTAGTTTGATCGTCAGTTCAATCATGACAGTCACAGTAGTTCACCGTCGACTCGTCTTCTCGATTCGTACATCGTCAGTTCAATCATGACAGTCACAGTAGTTCACTGTCGACTCGTCTTCTCGATTCGTACATCGTCAGTTCAATCACGACAGTCACAGTAAGTTCACTGTCGACTCATCTTCTCGATTCGTACATCGTCAGTCCAATCACGACAGTCACATTAGTTCACTGTCGACTCGTCTTCTCGATTAGTTTGATCGTCAGTCCAATCACGACAGTCACATTAGTTCACTGTCGACTCGTCTTCTCGATTAGTTTGATCGTCAGTTCAATCACGACAGTCACAGTAAGTTCACTGTCGACTCGTCTTCTCGATTCGTACATCGTCAGTTCAATCATGACAGTCACAGTAGTTCACTGTCGACTCATCTTCTCGATTCGTACATCGTCAGTTCAATCATGACAGTCACAGTAGTTCACTGTCGACTCATCTTCTCGATTCGTACATCGTCAGTTCAATCACGACAGTCACAGTAAGTTCACTGTCGACTCGTCTTCTCGATTCGTACATCGTCAGTCCAATCACGACAGTCACATTAGTTCACTGTCGACTCGTCTTCTCGATTAGTTTGATCGTCAGTTCAATCCATGACAGTCACAGTAGTTAACTGTTGACTCATCATCTTGATTCGTACATCGTCAATTCTTCTAGTCACTGTTAGTACAACTGTTGATCCAATCCATGATAGTCACAGTAGTTCACTGTTGACTCATCCTCTCGATTCGTACATCGTCACTTCTTCTGGTCACGATTAGTCCAACTGTTGATCCAATCCATGATAGTCACAATAGTTCACTATTGACTCATCATCTCGATTCGTGCATCGTCACTTCTTCCGGTCACGGTTAGCCCAACTGTTGATCCAATCCATGATAGTCACAGTAGTTCATTATCGACTCATCAGCTCGATTCGTACATCGTCAGTTCATTAATCATCATTGGTTTATCATCACTCTCATTCAAAATATGCCGTGTTCATCATTCTCATTCAAAATCTTAGGCTTCTATGTCCATTAATGGGGATTTCATGTCCATCACTTGACGTCTCTTGACTTCTGTGTCCGTCTCTTAATTTCCAGGGCTTCCGTGTCCGTCGGTTAACTATCAAACGGCATCTCCGAATATAGTCCTCCGGGACCCCACATCCAATTACATTCGCTTGCGAAGCACACTTCCCAAAATTCAGAAGTTTGCTCCAAGACTTAGAGTATTCAAACCTTGATGTCCCTATTCGGGTCAATAACTGCATCACAGTTAGAAATACCAACACAACATAAGTCCACTTGGAGTGGCACACGCCCCACTACACCGGCTCATACTAGGGTCACAACACTAGGCATGATAGGACTCATGACATAATTCATATCACATCCATGCGTTGCATATCATCCTCATAGCATATCATCCGCATGTCTTGTTGTGCATATGTGATTTGTTTTTTTGTGCCCTGAACTACGTCCTGGTCTGATTCCCCTTGGGATACGTAGGCAGCTCACACAGAGCACGACCAGCACTAGCCTCAACATCATCGCATCTTTTGCAACGTTTTTATCCTAAATCTATAGCCTCCAAAAGACCTGTCTTTTCAAAACTTTGGCACTCGCTTGCGACATGCGTTGCCTCGCAAGTTCCTGCCAAAGAGGGGCAAACTGTAGACACCCCGTTTTGTCGGCTATCAGATTTAGGAGACCCATAGCTCGGTGGTTCACAATGATCGTAAAAGACTCAAAAGGACTCTTGGAAGTCAGCTCTATCTCTCAGAATGCTCAGAATGACCAAAATACCCCTGAAAGCCCGAAGACTCCCAGATTTGGTCCCAAAGTTCTGAAAACATGCAATGTCGTAAGAAAAATGATAAAATGAGTTTTTAAGTAAAACTGGATGAAATCGTCAGCTCCCAGAGACCCCCGGAAGTCCCGGAAGTTTCCCGAAAGTCCCCGTTGACCGGTTTGACCAAGGTTTGACCAGGTTTGACCAGAGTTTGACCAAGTTTGACCAAGTTTGACCAAAATCGTCCGAATTCACCGGAATCATTAGAAAAGTATTAAAATGAGTTTTAAAAGAGAATCGCGCGAAAACGTCGGCTCCTGGGAGCTCCCGGAGGTTCCCAGAACTTCCCGGGAATCCCAGGTTCGACCAGTTTGACCAAGATTTGACTTTGGAATCGGGGCACCGAAACAATTTTCAAATATTTTTCATGGATACTAGAGGTCAATAGCTTTCCAACGGTATATCGCACATAATTCCTGGATTTAAAACGAATTTATTTTGAATTTCCGAAGGTGGAAAAGGCGATCAAATCAGCTTTTATCGCGAATACCGCAAAACTTTTCAAAGTGACCTATCCCCGAACTATTTTTTATGTAAAGTAGACTCCATTACCTTTCCAACGGTATATCACAACCTCAATTTGGAGTTCGTATGCATTTTCTGTGAATTTCGGACAAAATAGGGCCTTTTCGCGAATACCGGAACCTCTGGGGGCCTAAACGTAAATTTCTGGGCGTCTGAGGAGCAGTGCTGCCGCGGCACTGGCCCAGTGCCGCCGCGGCACTCATCCCTCGCAGAGTCCATTTTTGTAATTTTTTTGGGGGTCCAATTTGATTAATTGAAAGCCAAAACGACATAGTTTTATGTTCACAGTTGTTTGGGACCAATGGGAGTACTTCTAAAACCCCAAAACCACCCCAAATTGGCCTATTTAAACCCCCCATTGCTCTTCATTTTGGGGGGGCCAAGTGCAAAGCTTGAAAAGTTGTAGAGAAGAAGAGAGATAGAGATAGGTTTAGAAGAGAGAAAGGGAGCTTCTCCCATTGATTTTCCATAAGAAAGTGAGTTTTATTCTTGTTTTCTTCCATCATCCTTCTATATACTTCACAATCAAAGTCCACTCCAACCCTCATTCTTGAGCATTCATGAGATAGGAAGCTACTTCCATGTCCAAATGTCAAAATCTATGAGTGAAACACCAAGCTACAAGTCCAAAATCACATTGATTATCATCTATTGATTGCTATTTACTTGCTTTGATTATATATATGTTCATCTCTTCTTATCCCATTTCTTTTTATTTTCTTTATTTACTTACTAGTTCATCATCATCTAAGTGATGACATGAAGTTTGGGGTGAGTGAATCCTTATGGATAGTAGCTCTTGACCTCAAAAACATGTTTGATAGATGATGATCATAACCTCAATACTTCCAAGGTATTCTTGGAATGTATTGAAGTTATGTCCAAAAACAAAATAAATCTCTCCAACAATCTTGGAGGTTCTTAAATGATGAGTTTGATGTAGGTATTCTAAGTGGCTATGATCCTTATTGAGTGTTGAAAACATGTTTTCAAAGCACCTATTTCAAAACCCCTCTCAATCCCTCTCATTTGGTTTCAAGAAACAAAACTTTGTTTTCTCCAAAATCTTCAAAACAATGAGTCAAAACAGTGAGTGAGTTGAGTTCAAAGATTTTTCTAGAACACAATACTTAACATATGGATACAAGGCCACTTGGAAAGTCTTCCTAACTCATTGGAGAACACCCATGATTTTTGGTTTGACTTGGAAGTACTTGGAAATGGTCCATTTGGGTCCCAACATTCCTTCCAAACATTCTGTTTTTTGCTGTCACAGCAGCTAGGTCAACTTACGACCTCTTTTCCAGAAAACTTTTCCAAAAGGGGTGGTCCTAACTTATTTTTCCCTTAAAATTCAATGTCTTAGGAAACGTTCTGTATAAAATGGGCCTCTAGATCATTCTTTTTCATTTTCTAAGATTTTCTAACATTTCAGTCGACAGTACGAACTCTGTTTCTGAGTGACCTCTATTGTTTATATAATTTCTCTGAATCTGTGATAGCTATTCAAGATTGGCCTTTTGGGTTGTGTTTTAGAAACAATAAGGAACATCTCCATAAAAAATCATGCATTGAAAACATTCCTAACCCCTCTTTTCAAATTCCAAAAGATCATGCTACTATTCTGTCCACTATTCACAGCAAGTACATTTCAACTTTCATTCTTTGATTTGATGCTCATATGCATTCCAAATTAGTTCATATCTTAGGAAGTAGTCCATACTACATTTGTACACATCCCATGTTAATTTCATTCATTCATTCATACACATTTTAGACTTCTAAGGCATTCTAGAAATCCATGTACACAAAAACACACTACAACCTTTGCACATTTTAGATACATACATTGCATTCATGCAAGATTTGGGGTTTTTGTAACTCTTAATCTAAGAAGATTATAAGGAATGATCATGATCACACGTTCATGCTCCCCTCGACCTAATCATCCTTTCTCATCCGTCCCGGGGATTGAGAGATCTTCTACTCTCAAAGATTAACATGCATCATCCTAGCTTGCTAAGCATCCTTGTTTTCTTTGACTATTTGTTTCAAGAACAATTCATGTCCCCCTTTAGATTAGGAAGTCTTGATTATTTGATACATGATTAGACTATTTTTCCTAAGTTTGTTTGTATGATCTTTCACTTCGCATTGTATGATATTTGGCTTAGATCTTATGAATGATATCTTACCTTTAGATCTTTCATTTCAAGTTTCTTATGTGATGTAATATACTATCATAGTATTAATTGCCGAACCAAACCTAGTATAAGATGATTATTTGGATGCTAATTGAGGCCCGTCGAAAGATGAGGCGAGTTGAGGGTGTTTTAGTCGCGACAAAGGCTCCTTCCTCTCTCGTACCAAAACCCCGAACCAAGTTCTTTGGTTATGAAGGGCCGGTGCCCTTATCCGCTTGGGTGAGTCAAAATTAGGTTTCTTGGTTCCTTAAAGACCAAGTGGCGACTCTGTATCTGTTTTCAACAGACCTATTTTCTTTCTTTGATTCAAATCAATTTCAAAACAATCTCGAAAAAGAGAAGTGGTCCGAAGCCCGGTATCCACAGGGAGACATGATGAGCATGACATTTTTACAACCGGTTCAATTCGAAAAGAACTGTGGCATGGCATTTGCATCACGATTGGATAGGTGCATTCTTCCGTGTGACTACTTGCGTTTGTGTGTGTTCGGCCCCCGTGTTTAAACTACGCTTTAGTCTGATTCCCGATGGGATACGTAGGTAACTCGCCATCGAGCACGACCAGCATGAACCGTTCGTACAGCCGATTTTTGCAACGCATTTTGTTTTTACCTAAATTCGACAGTCTGGTCAAAGGCTTGTCTTCACACAGGCTTTGACATTCACTTATGGGACGCGTTGCCCCACAAGCTCTGTCAAAGAGGGGCAAACTCTAGACACCCCAATTTTGACCAACCATCGAATTTAGGAGAGTGTCGCCTCCGTATCCGATGATAACAAGGATCGAAAGATTCGAAGTATTCCAAGCTCTTCAGAAAGTTCTCTAAAACGCGATAAAATTTCACAGAAAAGAGAAAATACCAGGTATTTAAGAGAATTCAGGTATAAAACACAATTTTTGGAAAAAATCCTCAAGAATCATTTGCTTTGAAAAAAAAAGAAAAATCTAAAAGAGGGAATCTTAGCTAAAAACGGCACACGACGGACTGCCGCGGCACTCACTGAGTGCCGCACGGCAGTTATAGAGTGCCGCCAGCAATTTCTGATTGCCGTTCACTTTTAAAGTCTGTATTTTGCAGAGCAATACGTATGCGTATGCGAATAAGAACAAAAAACTGATAAAGTAAGACTGACAAAAACGCGGCAATCCATTAATTGCCGCGGCATTTGATGAATGTCGCGCGGCAGTCACGTAATGCCGCGACGGTAGTCATGAACTGCCGCGGCAGCATTTACAGACAGTCGCGACAGTTTCTGGACTGCCGCGCTGGGTAGCAGTCTGCCTAATTTCAGAAAGTACACATTGTACCACCAAATGAGAGAATTACACCTGTTTTTTTGCTCCGAAATTCACCAAAAATACCTGGTAATTTTGCCTATAAAAGAGAAGGGATCTTCCTTGGAAAAAAGAGGAGAAGAAAAAAACAACAAGAGCTACCCACTACATACAACATCCATCACTTCACCAACATTTTTTTGGGAGAAAAGAGAGTTGAGAGAACTAGAAGAGCTTGGAAGATCTTCAAAGAAAAGAAAACTTTGAGGATAATTTGGAGGTGATACTCTAACCATAGATTATTCATATACTCTCTTCTTCTTTTGGATCTCTAATCCTAAAACCTCTTGCTATTCTCTTTTTTTGTCAAGCAAGCTTAGGAGTCTCTATTTCTAATTCTTCTTTCTTTTTTTTTGTATGTGTTCTTCTCTTGAGAGTCTTGGAGATCTTCAATATCTCTTTTGATCTCTTGAGTATGATCCTTTGAACCTCATGTAAAGCTTATACTCTACATGAGAGTCAAAATTTGATCATCACTTTGTTTTATATAGGTGGATCCAAGTCCATGCTCATGACTTGGATCCTCTAAACTTGGTATCCAATGAAGTCATCTTTTTTTTTCTCTTGAAACTTAGGAGCATTAGTCATGTCTTTATCTCCCATGACCATCAAATGGTAGGAGTAATAAATTTGAATTCAAGCCTTGGTCTATAAAGTTGGAGCTCATTGTTTGGAATTTTGAGAAGTTCATTTCATACTTCATCAAAATCCATAAGTATAAAGTGATTTTTAGTCTTCAAGGACCATCAAATGGTAGAAAAAGTAGTTCGGTTTAATCTCAACTTCATGTTTTAATAGTTGAGGTTAACCAACAAAGTTGAACTAGCAAAAATAAAAACAGTGAGTTCACGAACTCTTTTTGATCAAAGATTTTTAGTTCGAAATCTAACCGTGAAATCAAGTGAAACCAACGGGAAAGTGTCAATAACACATCGTTTTACCACTGTAAGTTTTGTTTTGAGGTGGTTCTATGTTTAGAAAGGTTTGATCATGGGTTTTGTGAGACAACCACAATCTGTCCAGAATTTCAGAATAGTTTAAGAACAGCAAACCAGTTTTAAAATTGATAGATCAGAGCTCTAACCAAGTTTTCATGACCTCTAATAATTGTTTATAAGAACCTTAATGTGTTACGAAGGTTCCCTAAAAAGAATGAAGCAATTCGGATTTGTTTGCTATTTTTAAAAAATCATACAAGATCTCTGGACAGAGAGTTGTAAAATGCTGAGTGATGCCTAGTGTTTTCCACATTCCCGGCGATCTAACCGTTCAAACCTTGATTTTCTTTCTGGGTTAGAAACTAGACGCACATAGGCATAACATATCCAAATATCATTAAGATCCAACCGTTGGAAGTATTTTATTTCTTTTTATTAAGATCTGGTCTGCTCTCTGTAATTCGTAAAAAATTGCTACTGTTTTTGCCTAATCTTATTTATTTCAACTCAAATGGTTCCCTAATGTCTTGAGATTCAAATCATGTTTTGAATAACGATAATTTAGCTTAAATCCGGAGGTTAAGTGATCCAAATTAGTGAATAAATCCATGTTTCATTCTTGTTCATATTCATTCATCCATGTTCATCTAATGCCCATGATTAGAAATAGGTATTGAATAAAGTTGGATTTCATTGCTTGCTAGGTATAAGCTAGAGAATTAGGATTGATTGTTTGATATCATATTATTATTATGTGAAGCATGTGGACTAACCCTTTGTTTTGTAGCGCTATTAAGGTATGATTTCTAGGACTCCTCTTTAGTTTATCTTAATTTCTTGATTTTATTGATTTTTCGACTTAATGCGCGACACCTTAGAATTAGGTTTTGCCTTATGTGTATATGTGATTAGAGACTCTTTTTTAGGATTTTCTTTTGTTCGCATGCATTGCACGTTTACTATCGCTGCTGGATCCTGGGTAAGTTCACTTGTTCTCCATTGCATATCATATCGCTTGCTACCTGAATTATGTGGCTTTTGAATGATATTTTGTCAATTGCAATTTTACACCCTTTGGACATGCTTTTGTGATGTATATGTATATATGTATTAGTTGAGGGCATGCTTAGATTAATAAATTTGATTAAAAGGATGTTGAGTACAGGCCTATCGCAAGATAGGATGAGAGAGGGTGTTTTAGTCCGACGGGCTCCTTCCTCTCTCATTCCATAATCCCCGGACCTAGTTAATCTCTGGTTTCTAAAAGATCAGTTTGCTTTTAAAATGGTTTCTTAATTTTCCTTTTAAAAATTAAGTGGCGACTCATTTGTTTTTGAATTTGATTTTGAAAAGTTGTGGGTAAGAAAAATGCGATATCCACAGTACCTATCAATTATGAATCAGAATTGTGATATTGGGAACTTTGTTTTAACCCCGGATTGGTTGAATCTTTATATATAAGCCTTAAGAGTGCTCAAAACTTGTTGGAATCGGTCTAAAAGACCCTTGGGGATTTTGAATCTTGGTTGAAAACTGTTGAGAATTGAAGAAAAGTCCCCAGACACGAAGAATCGAGGACACCGCAGCTTGAAATAGCCGAGAATTGATGATTTACAGTAACATTTGGGTCTACTGCCGCTCAAGAATTACATCCAAGAACAGATTTATAGAAGATGGGTCAGAATACAGGATCTTCAAACCATGAGCAAGATATTTGAGAAAGGGTCAGAATAAGCCCAACATGTTGCAAGAATGTTTGAGCTGGTCGAAGCACCAACATGAGTCTCGGATAGAATTTGCAGGACCTCAAGAATTTGATCCTTTTACTCACATCTCAGAAATCTCAGATACCTCTGCAAGCAAAAAACTTTCAGATATCGTCAGAGTTACCTCCAATGAAAGGTATACTTCAGCAAATTCATGAAATCAGAACCCGTACATCTCTTAGAATTGTAGAATCTTCCCAATAGAGAACTTTCAGAATTTGTGTTGCCTCCAGATATTGGGTATCTCTTAGCATCATGTTACCTCCAGATATAGGGTATCTCTCAACATCGTGTTGCCTCCAGATATAGGGTATCTCTCAGCATCGTGTATCAGAATTGCTTCCAGATATAGGGTTTCTCTCAGCATCGTGTTGCCTCCAGATATAGGGTATCTCTCAGCATCGTATATCAGAATTCGCCTCAAAATATAGGGTTCTTCTCAACATCGTGTATCAGGATTACCTCCAGATGAAGGGTATCTGTCAGAATTTGTATACCAGAATTGCCATAATTATAAGTATCTCAGAATCAAGTATCAGGGTTGCCTCCGGATATAGGGTTTCTGATCTCGTCAAAATCAAGATATAAAAATATGCTTACTTATGCTTTACTTTCAAAAGATTTGCAGTGTGGAAGTAAAGGTCGAACCCACAAAGATTGAATACTACGCACTTTAATTTTTAAAACCTAAATTTAGTTAATTAAGAAAAATGGATTTTGGATTTAATTTGAATTAAACTAATAACAATAAAAGTAAATCTAAATTATGAAAGCAATTAAATATTTATTTTTATAATAAGTTTAAGGAACCTAGGATTGCAAATCCACCACTAGCTTCATAATAAGGGTATTTACGAATTACTTTAGCTTATTAAGTTGGATGATAATGGGGAATTTTAGCTACAAGCCCAATTCCTCCGTCAAGAAAATAACTATGCTTCAAGCACCAACATAATCCATCTTCAGTTAGCACGAATTATCCCACACTAAACTAGGGTTGTGGTATAATCGGTCTAATCTAAGCATGGACTATTCTGATACTTGATAGCACAATTAAATTTAAGCACCATTACATGTAAATAATCTAAACAAGCACAGCAAGCATAGATCATTGAGCACACTACTATCAAAATAGATCTAAGACAAGAGTAAACTTTGAAAGTAACGATTTAATCAATAAAAACATGATTTATTTATAAAAATCCTCGGAACATGTAACTGTCATCCATATATAATAAAACTAAAATAAAAAACATAAAATACACCCTACTACTTGGCTAGGGTTTCATTGAAACCCTAGATCTTGAGTTTAGTTGTCCATAGAAGTGGCGGATGGCAAGAGGTTGATGGAGGAGGCCATGGGAATCCTTGGTCTTCTTCTTCTTCTCCTTGCTTTTCTCCCTTCAATGGTTGTGCATATTGTTGTATATTATGGCTGTGAATTGTGTGTATAACAATTGCCAACCCCTAAATTGAAGTAAAATAGGGTATATGTAGATTAATAGCAAGTTTTTGAAAGCTTTCCTAACCCAATTCGCCCTAAAACTACTGTATTTAGCTTTCCAGACGTAATTGGGCTGTTTCGTTCATGTAGGAGTCTTCAGTATACTGAAATACACGTATTTGAATTTCACAAAGGTCGCGCGAGCGGGCCGCGCGAGCGCGATTCTGAGCGGTTCGCCCGAGCAATTTCTGGAATTTCGCGCGAGCGGGCCGCGCGATCGAGGTGCCTGTTTTAGCTTCTTTCTTCCTGCTTTTTATCTCTATTTAACCTGGATTAGTGTTTTCTTCCAAAACCTACTCTAAAATAGAAAATGAAATAAAAATACATAAAAATAGGATAAAATATGCTAACAAATGTAAATTAAGGCATGTAATTAGGATCTGTTTTCTTCTGATCACACCCCCAAACCTACATTTTGCTAGTCCTCGAGCAAAAAGAAAATAAAAATAAAACTACTAATAAAAATCTATTCCATTTTTGCATGGATCGCGATTGCATTTAGCATATGCAAAAAGCCTTTTAAACCCCTAGGTGTCCCTAGTCGGACGAGTGAATTCTCGTGAGGGTTCTCGTCAACAAGTCACCCAAAACAATCTTTATTAACTTATAAATTTAAAAAGTTTTATTCAAACGAAAAACAAAACAATCAATACTCCTTATCATAGAACAATGATTCGAAATAGAATAACGAACAAGAAGAAACGGAATCAAACGTCTACTTACGTCATGAAAAACAATCTCAAGCACATGCATCGTATAAATCAATAGAGTTTCTCATAAAATTGCACGTGTGTAATATGGTAGTCAAATGAACACGCGCATGTCATGAACTTGGAATATAACTCGGATGACCATCTAACTATGCTTCGACTACGAAACTCGCAATGTTAATAACACTATCAAATGAAACACTCAGAAACAGGTGTAATTTTTTTAAAATATGTGAGTAAAGGAAATATATTTTCAAAACAAGAAACCGCTCACATATAACTCAGAAAAGACGCATGACACGAAAGAATAGTAGTCTCATGGATAGGATGTCAACAACCAATAAAAATTAATCATTACCATGTTTTAATCCTCCTCCCATCATTTTCACTTCCAAACCATGTTTCCTAGGATCAAATAGGTCTTTTCAACGGTTGTAATGTGGCTCGGGCAATGAAAAAGGATAGAAAGGATTCATTAGGTAGTTTTAGAGTGGCTTTGTCAGGCATGTTCGGTTTCTTTCATTCTCTCTTCCACCAACTTCATCTTTTCATATTCTTCTTTTCATATATAAACTTTTTTAATTTCTTTCGTATTCTTCTTCTTTTTTTTTCAACCTTATTCTTTTTTTTTTCTTTTCTTTTTCTCTATTCTTTTCCTCCTCATTGCTTTTTAAATGAATATTCAATAAATAACAAAGCAACCCCCCCAAACATCATATTGTTCTCTTCTTCATCTTAATCACACATCGCCTTAACACCACTAAAAGTTGATCAATCTTTCAGGGGTGAACTCCAAGTTAGCCAAATTGGAGCAAAAACAGGATAATGGTATTTAAAGAAAAATGGCATTTTAATGGCTCAAAGGGCGTACTAAGGACATTTATCATTTATCGGTCGGTAATAAACAAAGAAGGCCTAAAATCATGTCCTAGGGTTATTTGGTTCTTCAACATTTACGATGGAAGATTATTTAACATGGTAGCACATATTTTAACTTGACTATCAACCAAAACAAGAATAATGAGACTAAACAACAAGTTAATGCGCTATTTCAAGTGAAATTCGACAAACACAAAATGTACTTATAACCCTTAAAAAAGAAAAGATAGGCTCAAAACCTCACCGGGTCTAGTCTCCACCTTGTGTTATCTAGAAATCCGAATCATATTATAGTTCACATCAGACATGTATTCAAGCGACCACATGTAGTACATAGGTTTGCGTGCAAATCTAAGATATAAAACTACGATTCAAACGATACATGACCTAAAACGTCATATCATGACTTCAGCAAATGTTTAACCACATCTTCTCTTGTTTACCATTCTATAACAATCATAGTTACATAACAAGAAGTATCAAATCAAGATTGCAAAAACGTCGGTAACATCATTTATTTAAGCACAAGAATTGAAATTTTTTAAAAATTAGTGCATAATAATGTGCATGTAAATACATACCCCCAAACCTAAACCTTTCATTGTCCCCAATGAAACAATAAAACGAAAGAAAGGAGAGTACATAAGGAAGGAACGACAATACCTCGATCTCGGCAATCGCAAACAAGTAAAGTATATGAATCTGGAAGGAAAGTTCAAATGCTTCTAATGGAGCTACTAATTCACCTGTTAATACTTAACAAAAGAAAATTAAACAAACAAATAAATAATAAAAGCTAATACATAATACATATGTTATTTTTTTTATTTAATTTAATTTTATTTAATTTTTAATTTTTAATTTTTTAAAGAACGTAAAAGAAATAAAGAAAAACAGAGCTAGAACTATGGAAACAAAGATAAACTTAAACGAAAAGAACTGAAAAGATCAAATAGAAATGAAAAATAACTAGATAGGTTTGGGAAACAGAAGGTCAAAGAACAAAGAGAAAAATTGAGAAATCCCCACCTCGCCCGAGCAGACCGCGCGAGCAACCCTCGCTCGCGCGAATTCCTCCGCGAGGAAAACCTGAGTCCTGTTATTATTTTATTTAAAAAAATTTCTAGTTGCCAGAATCGCGCGAGCGGGCCGTGCGAGCGAACCCCTCGCGCGCGCGAATTCTGGCCCGAGATGTTACAGAGAGCTCATCTAATAAAAAGTTGAAAAACTTTTGTCTAAGGGGGAATCTCGCACGAGTGGGCCGCGCGAGCGATGCATCGCGGGAGCAGGTCGCACGTGTGATGTGGTCTTTTTCTCTTGTTTCTTTATTTCAAGGTAAATAAGTTCAAAATAAGGTTATCCCGACCCCTAAACCTGTCCAGAATGTCCAAAACAAACTCAAAAGGACTCAGAAATGACTAAAAATAAGGAAAACAGATGAACTGAAGCTTGGGTTTCCTCCCAAGAAGCGCTATCTTTTACGTCTTTAGCTAGACCATTCTAGCTCATGATTTATGGAGGTTGTAAATCAGACTTTGTACCCCTTAGGATATTAGGAAGAGCCCGGTGATAAGCAGAAATAACGTCACTTTGAATTAATTCGACTGACGGTTCTCCCAAATTATATTCAAATCGATTTCTTACCTTTTGAGTAAATTCATCATTCGGGTCTTGGTTGTCAGGATTCATCCGCTCATTACAAATTATATTATTTTCTTCACCCATATTCAGTTCTTTGTTAGGCTCAATATTCCATCTTACCTCACATTCCGCCTCACATAGGTAATCGTCGTCTTTAGGAGGTTGATCCATAGCATTAAAAATGTTTAGTTTTAAGTTCATGTTCCCAAATGACACTTTCATTACCCCCGTCCGACAGTTAACACGAGCGTTAGTGGTTGGTAAGAATGGATGGCCTAAGATGACAGGAGTGTGTTTCCTGGCATCTAGCACGGGTTCAGTGTCAAGGACCATGAAGTCGACAGGATATTAGCATTTATCAACTTTAACCAAGACGTCCTCGACAATTCCTCTAGGTATTTTAATAGAACGATCTGCTAATTGTATGGTAGCGGCCGTAGGGTTAAGTTCACCTAGTCCTAGTTGTTTATAGACGTGATAAGGTAAAAGATTAACATTAGCTCCTAAGTCAAGGAGAGCCCTATGAATGATAGTGTCACCTATGACACATGATATCGTAGGCGTACCTGGATCTTCATATTTCAGAGTAGCGTGTTGAACGATTGAACTTATTTTTTCTGTGAGGAAGACCTTTTTCGGAGTATGACTGCATATTTTGCGCTTTTGCGTGCAAAGGTCTTTTAGGCATTTAGCGTAAGCGGGAATTTATTTTATCGTATCGAGGAATGGAATATTAATTTTTACTTGTTTAAACACCTCGAATATATCTTCCATTTTTGAATTTTTCTTAGATAAATTAGACGGTTCCTCAACGTTTGGTGGAAAAGGTAACTTTGGAACATAGGTAGTTGGGAACGGTTCATTCTCTTTCCTAACTCTATCCATATCCTCACCCTTTTCTTTATTAGAGTTAATGTTCCCTTCCTTCTCGCTCTCATATGGCACGTCAACGACTTCCTCTTCTCGAATAGTCATCCTAGTCGAGATGGCATTTACTTGTTCATTCGAACACCCATTCCCACATTGTCCCTTAGAATTTTGGATAGTTTGCGCAGGCAACTTCCCCTCATTTCTACGACTCACTACAGTAGCTATTTTCCCATTTGGGATTCAAGCTTCACAGTGGAGTGTGTGTGAGAGTACACTATCTGTGCTTGTGCTTGTACTTGTGTTTTGATATTCTTAAGAGACACCAACACCGTAGCCTCAAACGCGTTATCCCTTAGAGGGTTAGGATTAGGAGGTGGGTGTTGGTATTGATTTTGTTGATATTGGGGTCGATAAGTATTAGGAAAATTGTTTGACATAGAATTATAATTATTCTGTGGGAATTGTTGTATAGAATTAACGTGTTGCTCAACAAACTCCGGGAATTGAGATGCAGAAGGACATGCAAAGATATTATGAGACGGTTCAGAACATAATGCACATACTTCTGAAGAAGGTGGAGTGGACCTAATTCCCATCCTCATAAGTTGGTCAAGTTTTATATTTAATTCTTGTATTTCAATTGAATGATTTGACTCAAACTTTACCTCTCGCTTAGGTTGAAGCTACCCCTCAAAACGTACCGACACCGCTTGGTGCATCGAATTCTCACTCAACGTTTCAAATATTTTCCAGGCCTCATCGGTGCTTTTGTGTAGGAAAGTACCCGCACAAACGGCATCGACGGCATTACGGACAGAGGGAATAAGTCCCTCATAAAAGACCTGTATCAACTGCCACTTAGGAACCTGATGATGTGGGTAGGAACGCAATAATTCTTTAAATTTCTCCCATGTGTCATAAAGTGTTTCCCCATCTTGCATCACAAAATTTGTTATGGATTTCCTTATCTGATTTGTACGCATAATATGGAAATTTTTTTGTAAAAATGCGGTATGTAAGGCTTCCTATGTTTTAGTTGTGTTTGGCTCAAGTGATTGAAGCCAATACTTTGCTTTATCCCTTAAAGAGAATGGAAAGAGACGCAGTTTTAATTCATCATCATTGAAATTTTGGATTTTTAACGTAGAGCAAATATCTTGAAAATCTTCTAAGTGTTGATATGGATCTTCATTTAAACGGCCATGGAAAGAAGGAAGTAGCGAGATGGTAGACGACTTTATCTCAAAGTGAGATGCTGTCGCCTCCAGTAATTCGATACCAGCTTGAGGCGTGTAAGTCGAAGGAATAAAATAATCTTTAAGCAGAGGAGGTGGAGGTATATTAGGGTTATTTCCATTATTTATGTTATTTCCAATGTCGGCCATTGGAATAGGTTTTATTTTAAAAATTCGAGTTTTTCTTAACCTTTTAAGTGTACTTTGAATTTCGGCCTGAAATAGAGACGATAGTTCTAGAGTCGATTCGTCGTCTAACAACAGAGCTCTAGAAGCATGGGTTGAAGATCTATTAATTCTTAATGTACGTTCAAGTTCAGGCTCAAAAGTTTGTAATTCAGGTTTACTAGAACGTGTACCCAACATAAACTGAAAAAAAAATAGCGACACTAAGACAAAAACTGACTCCACATAAACAAAAATAATTACGCAAGTAATCAAGCACGCAAACACACAGTACTACTATGATGCATGTAATTATCCTTATGCAGTGATTCACGTCGAAGCCCAGCGCCCCGGGTTTCCTAGCTAATGCAATGCAATCCACCCCTAAACTAATGCAATAGTGCATCACAGCGCCCTGACTTACAGTGGCTTGAAGCGAATTTCAAAGGAAGCAATTTACTTGGATTTTTTTTTTATTAATTTATCGCGTAAGCTCCTTTGGCGTGCACAGCTTTTCCACTCGAAACGCTAGAATTTCAAGCACCTAAAAAATTACAAAAACAAAAAGAAAAGTTAGTAACTCAAAATAAAACGAAAAAATAAGAAAACGAAAACCTAATCTAATATTTACGAATTAACCAAGCTAAGATTCTAAAACTAAATGTAGTAATGCAATCCCCGGCAACGGCGCCAAAAATTGATCTCGTCAAAATCAAGATATAAAAGTATGCTTACTTATGCTTTACTTTCAAAAGATTTCCAGTGTGGAAGTAAAGGTCGAACCCATAGAGATTGAATACTACACACTTTAATTTTTAAAACCTAAATTTAGTTAATTAAGAAAAACGGATTTTGGATTTAATTTGAATTAAACTAATAACAATAAAAGTAAATCTAAATTATGAAAGCAATTAAATATTTGTTTTTATAATAAGTTTAAGGAACCTAGGATTGCAAATCCACCACTAGCTTCATAATAAAGGTATTTAAGAATTACTTTAGCTTCTTAAGTTGGATGATAATGGGGAATTGTAGCTACAAGCCCAATTCCTCCGTCAAGAAAATAACTATGGTTCAAGCACCAACATAATCCATCTTTGGTTAGCACGACTTATCCCACACTAAACTAGGGTTGTGGTATAATCCGTCTAATCTATGCATGGACTATGGACCATTCGGATACTTGATAGCACAATTCAATTTAAGCACCATTACATGTAAATAATCTAAACAAGCACAGCAAGCATAGATTATTGAGCACACTACCATCAAAATAGATCTAAGACAAGAGTAAACTTTGAAAGTAACGATTTAATCAATAAAAGCACGATTTATTTGTAAAAATCCTCGGAACATGTAACTGTCATCCATACATAATAAAACTAAAATAAAAACATAAAATACACCCTATTACTTGGCGAGGGTTTCATTGAAACCCTAGATCTTGAGTTTAGATGGCCATAGAATTGATGAACGACAAGAGGTTGATGGAGTCGGCCATGGGAATCCTTGGCCTTCTTCTTCTTCTACTTGCTTTCCTCTCTTCAATGGCTGTGTATATTGTTGTATATTATGGCTTTGAATTATGTGTATAACAATTGCCAACCCCAAAATTGAAGTAAAATAGGGTATCTATAGATTAGTAGCAAGTTTTTGGAAGCTTTTCTAACCTAATTCACCCTAAAACTGCTGTATTTAGCTTTCCAGACGTAATTAGGCAGTTTCGTTCACAAAGGAGTCTTCAGTACACTGAAATAAACGTATTTGATTTTTACATAGGTCACGCGAGCAGGCCGCGCGAGCATGATTCTGAGAGGTCGCGCGAGCGATTTCTGGGATTTCACGCGAGCGAGGTGCCTTTTTCAGCTTCTTTCTTCATGCATTTTCTCCTTATTTAACCTGGATTAGTGTTTTCTTCCAAAACCTGCTCTAAAATAGAAAAAAATAAAATAAAAGTACATAAAAATAGGATAAAATATGCTAACAAATGTGAATTAAGGCATGTAATTAGGATTTGTTCTCTCCCGATCAGTTTCTCTCAAAATTATGTATCCTTCAGCATCGTGTATCAAGGTTGCCTCCAGATGAAGGGTATCTCTCAAAATCCGTGTATATCTTAGAACTCATTCATCATAACAGAAGATTTGTCCCCAGCAAAAGAACCTATTTTAGAAGAATAGAAGAATTATCTCCGGCAGACAGACCTGTTTCAGATGATTTGCCTCCAGACCTGTTTCAGATGATTTGTCCCCCGAAGAAGGACCTATTTCAGAAGAACAGAAGATTTGTTTTCGGTAGAGAGACTTATTTCAGAAGATTTATCCCTTGTAAAAGGACTCTACATCAGCAATTGTCCCCTGCAGAAGGACTCTACATCAGCAATAGTCCCCAACAGAAGGACTGTACATCAAGTAATCGTCCCCAGCAAAAGGACTCTACATTAGCATATCGTCTCTAGTAGAAGGACTCTACATCAGCAATTGTCGCCAGCAGAAGGACTTGACATCAGTAATCCTCCCCAACAAAAGGACTCTACATCAGCATATCGTCCCTAGCAGAAGGACTCTACATCAGCAATCGTCCCCAGCAAAAGGACTCTACTCTACATCAACAACCGTCTAAGGGTTAGGACACTTCATCAAGTCATCTGGGTTTTATTTTAGAGATCGTCCAAGCTTAAAGACACTTTTTTTCAGAGGTTGTTGGACATGATTCATAATTTATCCAAGATATTTTGATATTTTAGCAGTTGTTCGAGATATAAATGACACCTACAAGCCTCAAACTTAGAAGAAAGACTCCGACAAAGACTTTAAGAATCATCCAAGATATAGATAACATACTTATCTTTAGACATATTCGACTGTGAGAATGAGACGTTGCATCCCTTGCATTAGATTTTGCATCTAGGGAACCCTTGAGGACAATTCCTCCAGCACTTGCACATTCATGTTTTCACACTGCATCAGGATCCTAGGATAGGAGCATTTTATCTGTGTTGTTGTTTGTGTACTCTCTGTCCTTTCGCGCGGTTGAACTACGCTCTAGTCTGATTCCTGGAAGGGATACGTAGGCAGCTCCAGTGAAGCACGACCAGCAGTAACTTCAATTTAGTAGCCTCTACCCAGCATTGCATTGCATTTTTACATTTGTGATTTCTTTTTTGGGTGCCTTCTGGCTTTGGCACTCACTCGTAGTTCACGTTCTTTAGAACAAGCTCTATCAAAGAGGGGCAAAACTATAGACACACAATTTTGACCACATGTGGATATCGCAGGTTATTCTTTCTTTACCCACAGCTTTTCAAAATCAATTTCTAAAAACAAATGAGTCGCCACTTAATTTTTAAAAGGAAAATTAAGAAACCATTTTAAAAGCAAACTGATCTTTTGCGAAACCAAAGATAAACTGGGTCCGGGGATTATGGAATGAAAGGGGAAGGAGCCCGGCGAACTAAAACACCCCCTTTCATCCTATCTCACGATAGGCCTCTACTCAACATCCTTTTTAATCAAGTTATTAATCTAAGCATGCCCTCAATTAATACATATATAGGTATACATAACACAAGCATGTTGAAAGGGTGCAAAATTGCTAACGGTAAAATATCATTCATAAGTCACATAATTCAACTAGCAAACATCATAATATGCAATAGAGAACTAGAAAACATACCCGGGATCCGGCCGTGAATATCAAACGTGAAATGCATGCAAAAATAAACCTAAGAAAGGTCTCTAACACATATATACACATAAGGCAAAACCTAAGCTAAGGTGTCGCACATGGGGTCGAAAAATCAATTAAAATCAATAAAATAGATTAAACTAGAGAAGGGTTGAGAAATTGTACCTCAAAGCGCTACAAAACAAAGGTTAGTACACATGCCTTAGACAAGATATAATATCAAAAGGTAATTAATCATAGGTCATGTTCAATTAAATTCAACTAAGTCCAACTTCATCCAAGAACTAGTTCTAACTATAAGCATCAATGTACATGAATGAATGAATGATTATGAACAAGGATGAGACATGAATTTATTCACTAATTTGGATCCCTAAGCCTCTGGGTTTAATCTAAATTATCATTATTCAAAACATGGTTTGAGTCCCAAGACATTAAGAGACCATTTGAGTTGAAATAAATAAGATTAGACAAAAACAGTAGCAGTTTTTTGTGATTTACAGAGAGCAGACCCGACGTTCAAAAATGGAAATAAAATACTTTCAACGGTTTGATCTTACTGATTTTTGGATATGTTATGCCTCTGTGAGTCTAGGTTTTAACCCAAAAAGAAAATCTAGGTTTCAACGGTTAGATCGCCGGAAATACTGAAAATACTAGACCTCACTCATGATTCTGCAACTCTCTGTCCAGAGATCTTGTATGATTTTCTAAAAATAGTAACAAAATGAGAAACACTTAGATCTTTTTAGGGTACCTTCCTAACACATTAAGGTACTTAAAAAAAATTATTTGAGACCCCGAAAACTTTATTAGAATTCTGATTTATTGATTTCAAAACAGACTTATTATTCTGAAAGCATTCTAGAACTCTGGACAGATTGTGATTAGCTCACAAAAATCATGATCAAACCTCTCTAATCCCAAAATCTTACTAAAACAAAAATCACAGTGGTAAAACAATGTGTTACTGATATTTTCCCGTTGGTTTCACTTGATTTCAACGGTTAGATCTTAAACTAAAAATCTTTGATCAAAAAACGATTTATGAACCCACTATTTTTGTCTTGCTAGTTCAAGTTTATTTGTTAACCCCAACTATTAAATCATGAAGTTGGACTTAAAACAAACCATCTCTTCTACCAATTAATGGTCATTGAAGACTAAGGACATCTTTAGACCTATGGATTTTTGATGAAGTATAAAATGGACTTCACAAAATCCCAAAACAATGAACTCAAACTTATGGACCAAAACTTGAGTTCAAAATATTACCCCTACCACTTGGTGGTCATTGGAGGATAAAGACACACATACATGTAAGTTTTGGATGAAGTATGAAGAACTTCCCAAAACCCAAGGAAGGAATTAGTCTAAGCCATAGAGATAGACTCAAACTAAAGTACTTCTCCTACCATTTGATGGTCATTGGAGACTAAAAAAAAATAACTCTACTCTAATCTTCCATGGAATATAGTAGGAATTCCATAAGATTCATAGTAAAGAGATCCTAGTCATGAGTTGATACTAGTATCTCACCAACTATGTGTAGATTATGACCAATCTCCATATGGATCATAAGATCATAGGAAACTAAGGAATCAAAACTTAAAGAGTTTCAATGAGATATGGAAGATCTCATGAACCTCATGAATGAAATAGAAATAAAGGAAATCAAAGTTTTATTTAGGAACACAAATACTTCAAAACTAATTTATCTCATACCCAAGGCATTAATTAAATCCAAATTAATGAGATGTCATGAGATTCAATCACAAGTTCTTGGTGGTGTGTGATGAAATGGGGTAAGAAGAGAGGTTTTGAAAATGTGTAAAGTTCCTAGATCTAAGAACTTGTGATTGAATTATTATTATATACATATATATATATATATATTTGAAGGCTTTACCTCTAGATCTTCTCAAAACTTGTAGAGATGTTGAATTCCTCAAGCTTTTCCTCTTCTTCTTCCTCAAGCTTCAAGCTCCTTCAATGGTGATTTGATGGTTGGGTAGAGTTTTGGTCGGATTTGGGTAAAATAATTGGTAGAGTTTCTCTCTCTATATTTCTTTCCTCTAAAGCTTTCCCAATATTTCTCTATACAATTCAAGTGTCTCCTCCCCAAAATGAGAGAAATGGGTTTTTTTATAGACTTTCATTATCTTAGGGGCCAAGATAAGGGTAGATAGGTCAATTTGGGGTGGGTTAGGAATATTCTATGGCATCTCTAACTCTCCATGGCACTTCTATGTAATTCCAATAAACTTGAAAGGCATTTAAGTTGGCTAGAATAAAGGAATATTCTAGAGCATCTTCAAAACACATGGGAGATTAGTGCCCAACAAAGGGCTTTTTGGGTATTTCTTAGATAAGGAATATGCCAAGGGATCTCTAACTCTCCAAATCACATGGGCTACTTTCTTTTATTATTTTCTTTTTCCTATATATATATATGTATAGACACATTTTTTCTTTTTTTTTTTAAAATCTAAATTAATCATATGAGTTACCAAATAGTATATTTTTTTCTTTTTAAATCTAAATAAAATACAGGAAACAATGTTATTTTTAGAAAATATAATAATAATTATTATTATTCAATCTATTCTATTTTTTTAGAAAGTAACCCATGATCCAGTGAGCTCAAGACAGATGGTCAGTGATTGGCCAAATCTAGGGATATTAGGAGTAAGGTTTGGGAACTTGAAGCTTTTCAGAAGTCGAAGCGATGAACTTGAAGAAAATCGTCGGGACATTATTCATCATTGATTTCTAGAGATAAATCCCCCTAAGTTTAATAGTTCGGTCAAAATTGGGGTGTCTACAGTTTGCCCCTCTTCGGCAGAGCTTGTGAAGCAACGCGTATCACAAGTGAATGTTGAAGCCTGTGTGAAGACAAGCCTTTGACCGGGCTATTGAACTTAGGTAAAAATAAAATGCGTTGCAAAACATTCGCAGAGACGGTCGGTGCTGGTCGTGCTCAATGGTGAGCTGCCTACGTATCCCAACGGGAATCAGACCAGGACGTAGTTCGGGTAAGGGATAACACACAAATGCAAATAATCACACGGATGAATGCTCTTATCTTATCGTGATGCACATGCTCATGCAATCTTATATCTTATGCTCCCAAACGTGATGATCCCGAGTCACGTTACTTTTCCTATTATCAGAAATGCACCCTATACATTGAATTATCCTATTATGATACCGTCCTACTCTAGGAACATCATGATTGATGTATACACATTTCATATGTGATGGAGAATCGTCTGATTGACTGAGATGCGCCTTGCGCCTTACACTCCATAGCCAAGTCAGGTAGCACGCTGGAAGACTGAGCCGCTTCACGCCTTACACTCCATAATCTTCCAAAAATCATCTGATCGACTCCATAGCCGAATCAGGTAGCACGCTGAAAGATTGAGCCGCTTCACGTCTTACACTCCATAATCTTCCAAAAATCATTTGATCGACTCCATAGCCGAATCAGGTAGCACGCTGAAAGATTGAGCCGCTTCACGCCTTACACTCCATAATCTTCCAAAAATCATCTGATCGGCTAAGCCGAATCAGGTAGCACGCTGAAAGATTGAGCCGCTTCATGCCTTACGCTCCATAATCTCCCAAAATCATCTGATCGACTAAGTCGAATCAGGTAGCACGCTGAAAGATTGAGCCGCTCCATGCCTTACACTCCATAATCTTCCAAAATCATCTGATCGGCTAAGCCGAATCAGGTAGCACGCTGAAAGATTGAGCCGCTCCATGCCTTACGCTCCATAATCTTCCAAAATCATCTGATCGGCTAAGCCGAATCAGGTAGCACGCTGAAAGATTGAGTCGCTTCATGCCTTACGCTCCATAATCTTCCAAAATCATCTGATCGGCTAAGCCGAATCAGGTAGCACGCTGAAAGATTGAGCCGCTTCATGCCTTACGCTCCATAATCTTCCCAAAATCATCTGATCGACTAAGTCGAATCAGGTAGCACGCTGAAAGATTGAGCCGCTTCACGCCTTACGCTCCAAAATCTTCCCAAAATCATCTGATCGACTAAGTCGAATCAGGTAGCACGCTGAAAGATTGAGCCGCTTCACGCCTTACGCTCCATAATCATCCAAAATCATCTGATCGGCTAAGCCGAATCAGGTAGCACGCTGAAAGATTGAGCCGCTTCATGCCTTACGGTCCATAATCTTCCAAAATCATCTGATTGGCTAAGCCGAATGAGGTAGCACGCTGAAAGATGAGATGCAAATTTACTGCCTCACCAAGTAAAATCAAAGTTGACTTGGTTCAATTCATAATTCCTAACTTTCAGGAGCTGATTAAATTTCGAATTAACTTTCCTAAACCTGGAAACACTTGGATTCATATTTGCTTTTAATTTCCGAAATCGAAGATCAATCATATTAAAGTCGGCTGAATTTTTTCCTAACCTGGAGTCGAACCAAATCAATTTTCAAAGTTCCAGAATCAAACAAGACTCTCATATCAAATCAAATTCCAAAGAGTTGAAACCAATTAGGCTCAATTCAAATCTATTTTCAAAGAATCGGAGCCAATCAGGCTCAAGTCAAATCAACTTCAAAGTTCCGGAGCCGATCGGGCTCAAACCAAATCAATTTTCAAAGAATCAGAGCCAATCAGGCTCAATTCGAATCATTTTTCAAAGAATCAGAGCCAATCAGGCTCAATTCGAATCAATTTTCAAAGAATTGGAGCCAATCAGGCTTAAATTAAACAAACTTTCAAAGAGTCAAAGCCAATCAGGCTCAATTCAAATCTATTTTCAAGGAATCAGAGCCAATCAGGCTCAAATCAAATCAATTTTTTAAAGAATCGGAGCCAATTAGGCTCAAGTCAAATCAACTTTTAAAGAATCAGAGCCAATCAGGCTCAAATCGAATCAATTTTCAAAGAATTGGAGCCAATCAGGCTTAAGTCAAATCAGGTTTCAAAGTTCGGAGTCAATTAGACTTCGGTTGAATACATGCTTCCGCAAATCCCGGAATCAATCAGACTCTTAATCAGATTAAACTTCAAACTTACTCCAATTTATTTAATTTTCCAAAATCGGAGTTAATCAGGTTCTAATTTAACAAATTTCCAAAGAATCGGAGCCAATCAAGCTCGAACCAAATCAATTTCCAAAATTTCGGAGTCATTCAAACTCGAAATCAACTCATCTTCTCAAAATCGGAGCCTTTCAGACTCGAGTCAATTCTTTCTTCTAAAACCAGGAGTCAATCAGACTTAAATCAGCTTAGATTCAACCAAACTCCCATATATTCAATTTTCCAAAATCAGGAGTCAAATAGACTCTTAATCAAATCAATTTTCAAAAGCCCGGAGTCAATTAGACTCTAATTTACTCTAATTCTCAAAATCCGGAGTAAATCAAACTCCTAATCAAATCAATTTTCAAGAGTCCGGAGTCAAGCAGACTCCAATTTATTCAATTTTCCAAAAATTGGAGTCAATTAGACTCTTAATCAAATCAATTTTCAAAAGTCCGGGGTCGATCAGACTCCAATTTATTCAATTGTCCAAAATTGGAGTCAATTAGACTCCTAATCAAATCAATTTTCAGAAGTCTGGAGTTAATCAGACTCCAATTTATTCAATTTTCCTACAATCAAGAGTCAATCAGACTCAATTCAACTTAGATTCTTAAAATCAACCAAACTCAATTCAATTCATTCTTTTAAAATCAGGAGTCAATCAAACTCAATTCAACTTAGTTTCTTAAAATCAACTAAACTCAATTCAATTCATTCTTTTAAAATCAGGAGTCAATCAGACTCAAATAAAAAATTTGCCCAATCAAGAGTCACTTTGACTCAATTTCGAATTCAAATTCCACTTATCAGGAGTCAATCAAACTCATTTCAAATAAATTCACCTTCTAAAATCATTTAGTTAATCAGATTCAAATAAATTCAATTTTCTAAAATCAGGAATCAATCATACTTAAAGAATTTCAAATTTCTAAAAACAGGAGTCAATTGGACTCGAAGCAAATTCAATTTCACAAAACCGGGAGTCAATTAGACTCAAAGAATTTCAAAAAACAGACTCAAAGAATTTTAGTTTCACAAAATTAGGAGTTGATAAAACTCAAAGAATTCTTGCTTCACAAAATTGGGAGTCAATCAGACTCAATTTAGTTCAAACTCATGAATTAGGAGTCAATTAGACTCAAACAAATTCAAATTCTCAAAATCCAGAGTTCGGAGTCGATTCAACTTGAAACAATTCCTATTTCCAAAGGGGAGTTGCACTGATTCACATTTTACAAAGGAGAGTCATATGATCTTGAAAATTTTCACATTTCTCAAACACGAATTCATACGGACTCAAAAATTCACATTATATAAACACGAGGGAAGTCATACAGACTAAATATATATATATATATATTTAAAAAAGACAGAGTCACGCGGACTCTAGAACTCAGTATTTTACATAAATGAAGTCCCATGGACCCAACAAATTCACATTTTTCACAAACGGAGTCATGCGGACTCAAGAGTTCATATTTTACATAGACGGAGTCATGCAGACCCGAAAATTCATATTTTACACAGACGGAGTCATGCAGACTCGAAAATTCATATTTTACAGAGACGGAGTCATGCGGACTCAAAATTTCATATTTCACAAAGCCGGAGTCACGCGGACTCAAAATTTCATTTCGTTATTCAAACGAAGTCACACGGACTCAACAAATTCACTTTTTTATACAAATAGAATCATACAGACTCAATCAAACTCATATTTCATACAAATGGAGTCATACAGACTCAACAAATGTATATATATATTTATACAAATGAAGTCACGCGGACTCAAAGAATTTCCTATTTATACAAATGGAGTCACACGGACTCAAATAATTTCCTATTTCAAAATCGAGGGTTAATTTATAACATTTCAAATTTTCTTAATCAGAGTCAATTTTGACTTAATCAAAAAATTCCAATTTTCAAAATCAGGAGTTAAATCAAACTCAATTTATTTCAATTTCCCAAAATCGGGAGTTAAATTAGACTCAATTTATTTCAATTCAGTTCATCAGAGTTAGTCAAACTCAGTTTTATTCAAATTCTAAATAAGAAGTTAGTCAAATTGAATTCAATTCAATTCAACTTTCAGAATCGGGAGTCAATTAGGCTCAATTCAATTCAATTTTTCAAAATTTGGAGTCAATCAGCCTCATTTCAGTTCCATATTCTAAAATTGGAATTCAATCAGACTTAAATAATTTCTATTTCACCAATTCAAAAGTCAATTAGACACAAAGAATTTCTGTTTCACAAAATTGGAGTCAATTCGATTCACAAAGAATTTAGAATTTCCAAATCAGGAGTTTGAACGAGACTCAACAAATCATTCAGGACTAATGCGAATGCGAGGTTTCCATTGAGGAGTAATACCAATGATGCTGCCATTGAGGACTAATGCAAAGTTGCCGTTGAGGACTAACACCGATGATGCTGCCATTGAGGACTAACGCAAGGTTGCCATTGAGGACTAACACCAATAATGCCGCTATTGAGGACTAACGCAAGGTTGCCATTGAGGACTAACACCGATAATGTCTCCATTGAGGACTAACACCGATAATGCTGCCATTGAGGACTAACGCAAGGTTGCCATTGAGGACTAACACCGATAATGCCGCCATTGAGAACTAACGCAAGGTTGCCATTGAGGACTAACACCGATAATGCTGCCATTGAGGACTAACGCAAGGTTGCCATTGAGGACTAACACCGATAATGCTGCCATTGAGGACTAATGCAAGGTTGCCATTGAGGACTAACAAATATAATGCTGCCATTGAGGACTAACGCAAGGTTGTCATTGAGGACTAATGCCGATAATGCTGCCATTGAGGACTAATGCAAGGTTTGGGAGTCTCCTTGGACTCAAAGAATTGGAAAGAATGATTTTCTGTATCTGCGGACCTTTGGAAGAAACATATCAATTCTATCAAAAGAGGGAAGTCACCTTTTTCCCCTAGTCTTGGACCCTTCATATTTCCACTTTAGCATTGTGTTATGATAGTGTTTAAAAATCCTGCTTGCATTGCTTTTGGGATGCTCATGGAGACTCTTCAAATCTTTATTCATCATCTTAAACCCACTCATTTGAGACCATTATTGACTCATCGAAGGAGGACAATTTATACAAGACGACTGACTCAAACTCTGTGTTATTATGAATCAATGTGCTTTCATCGTGGATAATGTATCATCTCACCTTTCATTTATTCATCATCTTACAATGGTAGTACTTCACCAACAAATCCAAACTTTGAAGATTCTCCCCTTTCGAGTTAGCTGGTTCTTTGCCTATCCAGAGTGTGCTTCAAATTAGTGCTTTAGCTTAGAGAATAAAAGACATTCTATTTCAATCCATTCAAAACAAACTCGATTACTTGAGAACTTTTCTCTGACATAGAGGGATTTTTGACAAACGAAGTTTGCCCCTAGTTTGAATAGGACTCGAAGGCCTTGCTTCTGGGATTAAATAAGGTGTTCAGAAAATGAAGCTTGCCCCTAGTCTTAAGGGCAAATAGGCTTATCCAAGGGTTTTGAGAACATGATGGTGCAGGATGCCTGCAGTGCATTTACTCCCAACCTAGAGGTAATCATCATGAATGCGGTGGGTTGAAGTAGGACATCCCAATGCTGATGGGCAAACTTTGTTTGCCCCTAGTTTGGCAATATATATGTGGCTTCAGGCAAACTTACGCAAGTTTGCCCCTAGTCTAAAGGAAGGAAACCAAAGGCACAAAGGGTGATGCTTATGGTTTAGGGATGGTTATGGACCGAGAACCTTGGGAGGTTCGCCTACTTATCCCCGAACGGGAATCAGGCCCAAAGTAGTTTGGCTAAGGCCTGAAAGAAAGGGCCAGATCATAGCAAGGGCGGTGACCGAACCGGGTAGGCTGCCTACGTATCCCCGAGTGGGAATCAGGTCAAAAACGTAGTTCATCGATTCTGGAGGTCTTGAAAGAATAAGGCTTCAAGAATTATGGGCTTTTCGAGCCATGTTTTCATTTGAGTCCAATGAGTGCTTTTTTCTGGGCAGATTTTCTAAAACAGATTCCTTGTGGTAGCTTTTGAACAAAATGATGAGAACATGAACTACGTCTCCCTTTTATTATTTTTTTTTCTTTTATTCTCTCTTTTTTTTTTTTTTTTTGGCGGTTGATTCTTTTCACCTTTTCACTAGCCAGTCAATCTTTACAACTATCATAACACATCGTGTTTGAATCATACGCTACCATACTCATAAAGCAATAGTAGCCCTCCAAATCACTCTTTATTTTTCTTAAAGATACTTTTACATTGTTATAGGCCCACTTATCCATGAGCCTCTCACAAAAATTTTGATACTAATTGATACTTTCAAATCTCTCTTTCCAATTTATTTTCTTTGTTGAGAACAACACAAAGCTTTGGGATAATTCATCTACCAATGATGTACTTTGAAGTGCTTAAGAATTCTCAATCTTATTTATTCTTTGCCTTTTCTTTTCTCTACCTCACTATCTCTTATTCTCTTCATGATTTTGACTGGCTAGGATTCGGATTTTGAAATCAACACGCATCTTATTCTTGCTCTAACTTTTGCCTAGGCGCCCTTTCGGGTTTTCATCCTAGCGAACTCCTTCATCTTCATTTTTTTTTCTTTTTCCTTTTTTTTTAATTTCTCTTTTTTTTTTCGTGCTCTCACTTTTGCCTAGGCGCCCTTTTGGGTTTTCATCCTAGCGAGCTCTTTCTTTTCTTCTTTTTTTCTCTTTTTTTTTGGAAGAAGAAGTTCATTTAAAACATTTGGCTACCATCAAGGATCAAGTTATGACTTTGGACTGGTTGGGCTCATCTTTTAGGCTTGGTATTTAAAAAAAGGAGATGGTGAGCAAGCTTCAAGTTCCAAGTTCATCTTTTCAAGATTAAGCAAGAGCATCTTTAAATTCTTAAAGTAAAGCAAATCAATTCTCTACTCCTCCGTGGTTTTGGCACAGAATTTGCTTTGATCACTTGGGGATCCTTTTTAATGCAAAGATTTATTAACAAAGTATTTTCCATGATCATTTGAAAAATGATTTTTATTTTTTCTCTTCTTTTTTTTCTTTCTTGGCTTAATGATCCATACATTCACGACTTGGCACACTGAATCAAACAGAATGAGATTTTATTCAACTAGTAGGGAAAAAGGATTACATCCCTCGACTCAATAAACTCAACAATGACTTGCAAACAAACTTGATAACAGACTGACCAGAAGACTCGACTGGACTTGACATTTGACTCCAACTTAACACAACTCGACTACAGACTGGACTCGACTTGGTCTCAACTGGAGTGTCACAGACGACTTTCAAATTATTGGGTCCCCAGGAGCATCCATATTTGCTTTAGCAGCCGTATTTCAAAACACTATCACCTTACTAGCAACATATGTGCATAAACATCTCTCTTCCTATTATCTGTTCCTTCCTGACTAATCTCGTGTTTGAATCTCTGTACCAAATAGTGCTTGACTCGGGTGCTATTTCGCTTACAACAACACTTATATTTAATTAACTTTGACTGATTTTCTCAAGAGAATCTTATACTTCTATTGATTTTTATTAAATTTTTATGCCAAGTGAAATGCTCATGAATGATTCATATGTCACACAAATGCAATGCATGTGTGTGTTTGCCCATTCTATATGCCAAAAAAAAACGAAAAATCTAATCCTAACACATAAACACATAAGCACATAAAATCCTCATCCATGTTGAGTGTGCAAATTTCTCCTTTCATTGTGATCCTTTTTACCCCTTCAAGGTTTTCAAATTTAGAATTTTTGAAATCCATTTAACAAGTATTTCCCCTAGATGATGGGATCTTTTCAAAATTCCTTAAGAAGCTTTCCTTTGAAAACAACAACATTTCTAAACAAAAGATGGTTGGGTTGAAACGTTGCTTTTGAAATTTATTTGAAAATGATTTCTTTAATTGCAGAGATTTCTTGGATTATATTCCTGAACAAAAAGGTGATTAGGTCCAAATTTTGCTTTGAAAAAGCATTCCTTTAGTTGGTAAAACTTTTCAAACTCTTTCAAGAATTTTGGGTTCCAAGAATATTAGGTTCTTTCTTCAAATATGGTTGATTTGAAATTTTAATCCAAAAGTGAACTCCTAAAATTTTGAAAGAGTGATTGAATGCCTTGGAATAAAGATACCAAAAATCTATTTGCTTCCAAAAACGTATTTAAAATTCTTTGGGTAGGAGGATCACATGATCGGATTGTTGTCATACTCTTCATGAATTTGGATGCATACAAGGTCAATGATGCTTAGCTTAGCAAGATGTAAGAGATGTAATCACATAATCAAGATCCAGCATGTTCCCAAATGTCGTGGGACATGAGAAGGAATTGCTAAAAGGTGATTAAAGGGTTACACATCTTTTATCAAGCAAGCATCGTCATCATCTCAAATAATCCCTTTCGGGCATACAAAACTCCCTAGCACATAATCCCAATCAAGAATTAATTTCCTAAGATCGAAAGGTTCTATGGAAGCTACCATGCAAAGGCCGGGTTTTGGTCAAATAAGGGACCCTTGACACACACCCGATAGGATGCTTCATATACCAAAACATGGTACGAGATCAAGGGTGATCACACGGTCCCATGATGACTTGACCGACCGGGTTGCCCCGAGCCTCCAAGGTCATAGTTCCATGCAATCGACTGGCGAAACATGCAAGTGCAATGCAACAGGCACACAAAAATTAATTAATTTGATTAAAAGGATGCTTTCAAGTCTAATCCTCGAGTGAACCCAAAATCAGAATTCTGGTCTGCGAAACCAGAGATTCTGGGTTCGATCCCCAGCAGAGTCGCCAGATTGTGGATATCGCAGGTTATTCTTTCTTTACCCACAGCTTTTCAAAATCAATTTCTAAAAACAAATGAGTCGCCACTTAATTTTTAAAAGGAAAATTAAGAAACCATTTTAAAAGCAAACTGATCTTTTGCGAAACCAAAGATAAACTGGGTCCGGGGATTATGGAATAAAAGGGGAAGGAGCCCGGCGGACTAAAACACCCCCTTTCATCCTATCTCACGATAGGCCTCTACTCAACATCCTTTTTAATCAAGTTATTAATCTAAGCATGCCCTCAATTAATACATATATAGGTATACATAACACAAGCATGTTGAAAGGGTGCAAAATTGCTAACGGTAAAATATTATTCATAAGTCACATAATTCAACTAGCAAACATCATGATATGCAATAGAGAACTAGAAAACATACCCAGGATCCGGCCGCGAATATCAAACGTGCAATGCGTGCAAAAATAAACCTAAGAAAGGTCTCTAACACATATATACACATAAGGCAAAACCTAAGCTAAGGTGTCGCACATGGGGTCGAAAAATCAATTAAAATCAATAAAATAGATTAAACTAGAGAAGGGTTGAGAAATTGTACCTCAAAGCGCTACAAAACAAAGGTTAATACACATTCCTTAGACAAGATATAATATCAAAAGGTAATTAATCATAGGTCATGTTCAATTAAATTCAACTAAGTCCAACTTCATCCAAGAACTAGTTCTAACTATAAGCATCAATGTACATGAATGAATGAATGATTATGAACAAGGATGAGACATGAATTTATTCACTAATTTGGATCCCTAAGCCTCTGGGTTTAATCTAAATTATCATTATTCAAAACATGGTTTGAGTCCCAAGACATTAAGAGACCATTTGAGTTGAAATAAATAAGATTAGACAAAAACAGTAGCAGTTTTTTGTGATTTACAGAGAGCAGACCCGACGTTCAAAAATGGAAATAAAATACTTTCAACGGTTTGATCTTACTGATTTTTGGATATGTTATGCCTCTGTGAGTCTAGTTTTTAACCCAAAAAGAAAATCTAGGTTTCAACGGTTAGATCGCCGGGAATACTGAAAATACTAGACCTCACTCATGATTCTGCAACTCTCTGTCCAGAGATCTTGTATGATTTTCTAAAAATAGTAACAAAATGAGAAACACTTAGATCTTTTTAGGGTACCTTCCTAACACATTAAGGTACTTAAAAAAAATTATTTGAGACCCCGAAAACTTTATTAGAATTCTGATTTATTGATTTCAAAACAGACTTATTATTCTGAAAGCATTCTAGAACTCTGGACAGATTGTGATTAGCTCACAAAAATCATGATCAAACCTCTCTAATCCCAAAATCTTACTAAAACAAAAATCACAGTGGTAAAACAATGTGTTACTGATATTTTCCCGTTGGTTTCACTTGATTTCAACGGTTAGATCTTAAACTAAAAATCTTTGATCAAAAAACGATTTATGAACCCACTATTTTTGTCTTGCTAGTTCAAGTTTATTTGTTAACCCCAACTATTAAATCATGAAGTTGGACTTAAAACAAACCATCTCTTCTACCAATTAATGGTCATTGAAGACTAAGGACATCTTTAGACCTATGGATTTTTGATGAAGTATAAAATGGACTTCACAAAATCCCAAAACAATGAACTCAAACTTATGGACCAAAACTTGAGTTCAAAATATTACCCCTACCACTTGGTGGTCATTGGAGGATAAAGACACACATACATGTAAGTTTTGGATGAAGTATGAAGAACTTCCCAAAACCCAAGGAAGGAATTAGTCTAAGCCATAGAGATAGACTCAAACTAAAGTACTTCTCCTACCATTTGATGGTCATTGGAGACTAAAAAAAAATAACTCTACTCTAATCTTCCATGGAATATAGTAGGAATTCCATAAGATTCATAGTAAAGAGATCCTAGTCATGAGTTGATACTAGTATCTCACCAACTATGTGTAGATTATGACCAATCTCCATATGGATCATAAGATCATAGGAAACTAAGGAATCAAAACTTAAAGAGTTTCAATGAGATATGGAAGATCTCATGAACCTCATGAATGAAATAGAAATAAAGGAAATCAAAGTTTTATTTAGGAACACAAATACTTCAAAACTAATTTATCTCATACCCAAGGCATTAATTAAATCCAAATTAATGAGATGTCATGAGATTCAATCACAAGTTCTTGGTGGTGTGTGATGAAATGGGGTAAGAAGAGAGGTTTTGAAAATGTGTAAAGTTCCTAGATCTAAGAACTTGTGATTGAATTATTATTATATACATATATATATATATATTTGAAGGCTTTACCTCTAGATCTTCTCAAAACTTGTAGAGATGTTGAATTCCTCAAGCTTTTCCTCTTCTTCTTCCTCAAGCTTCAAGCTCCTTCAATGGTGATTTGATGGTTGGGTAGAGTTTTGGTGGGATTTGGGTAAAATAATTGGTAGAGTTTCTCTCTCTATATTTCTTTCCTCTAAAGCTTTCCCAATATTTCTCTATACAATTCAAGTGTCTCCTCCCCAAAATGAGAGAAATGGGTTTTTTTATAGACTTTCATTATCTTAGGGGCCAAGATAAGGGTAGATAGGTCAATTTGGGGTGGGTTAGGAATATTCTATGGCATCTCTAACTCTCCATGGCACTTCTATGTAATTCCAATAAACTTGAAAGGCATTTAAGTTGGCTAGGATAAAGGAATATTCTAGAGCATCTTCAAAACACATGGGAGATTAGTGCCCAACAAAGGGCTTTTTGGGTATTTCTTAGATAAGGAATATGCCAAGGGATCTCTAACTCTCCAAATCACATGGGCTACTTTCTTTTATTATTTTCTTTTTCCTATATATATATATATGTATAGACACATTTTTTCTTTTTTTTTTTAAATCTAAATTAATCATATGAGTTACCAAATAGTATATTTTTTTCTTTTTAAATCTAAATAAAATACAGGAAACAATGTTATTTTTAGAAAATATAATAATAATTATTATTATTCAATCTATTCTATTTTTTTAGAAAGTAACCCATGATCCAGTGAGCTCAAGACAGATGGTCAGTGATTGGCCAAATCTAGGGATATTAGGAGTAAGGTTTGAGAACTTGAAGCTTTTCAGAAGTCGAAGCGATGAAATTGAAGAAAATCGTCGGGACATTATTCATCATTGATTTCTAGAGATAAATCCCCCTAAGTTTAATAGTTCGGTCAAAATTGGGGTGTCTATACCACACTAATAGGATTTAGGGTGGACAACATCTTAGAGGATTCGATGATGAAAATTACCCCGTGGAAGGTACTGGGTTCCACACAATCAAAAGATCAAACTTCGAAAAGTGACTTCAAGCTCAGAAAAGGCCTTTTCCATGCATAAATCCCGATTTTGTCAAAATCGTCTCTCAGAATTCATATTCACTCAAGGTTATATAAATACGAAGTGTTCTAAATGCAGTATTCTAGGTATCTAGAGATTTAATTTCAGAGAAAATTTTGAAATCGATGCACATCTAAAAGTTATTTTGGAAAAGAAGTCATTTGATTTCAAAAAGAAGACGAAAGTTTCGGAGGACTTTCGGACTTCAATTGAACTTTAATTTTTATTTTAAAACCTCCGGGTATATTTTTATACTGATATTCAACTCCACAGCTTACCAACAGTATGTAAATGGACAATTTCAAACATCCAAAAGCATTTTTACAAAAATCTAGAAAAGTAGTGCACCTAAAATTTGAAACAGGACATAAGGGCACCCAGGGGAACCGAATTACTAAATGGCGGATCCCAAATGTGTGGTGGAGGGTCACCCCTAAGCCGCCACCCATAATGTACCCCCTCCATCGAGCTTTTTTTTTTGGCTCCAGACCCTTCTAGAAGACTCCCACTGCGAGGAAATTGCCTGGAAACTGCGTTTAGGCACCGAAATGGCAATTTTAACCCTTTTCTGACATCTAAAATCTCTGTTTTAACCCTGAGCTTAAGAGTGAAGTTTTCAAAACTCTATATATAGATCCATATGAGATCATCTTTGATCCACAAGAGAATATAGAGACAATAAGTATATATAGAGAAGAGTATAGAGAAGAGAGAAGTACATACAAGTGAATATACTTGCAAAATGCTTTCAATTTAAGAAAAGACTCTAGAGAGATGAAGTGAACTATGAATGAAATCTCCATAAAACTAATCTCAAAAAAATTAGATTAGTGAATTAGAGAATAACTTTGACATCAATTGCTTCCCTCTACTTCCATGGATGAGTGCTTGAAGAACTTGAAGAACACTTGAAGAAGAAGACTATTAACTTCAACTTTGATTGCATAATTTTGAATCCTCCAAGAGGTAGACATCATAATTCATCTCTAATTCCTACTTTTTTGTATAGATCTATAAGACTCGGGTTTAGTTTAGTTTTATTTTCTTTGTTAGAACACTCATCTTCTTCCTCTCTTGTTATTAGCACACTCACATACCTAGATCCATGTCTCTTTTAATTTTATTGGTAATTTTTAATTAGAGATTGATTTTCACTTTGATTTTTAACTTTGATTTCATTTCTATTTTAGTTTAAATCCATGCTGACATGATTTTATATATGCATCTATTTTGAATTCTATGATGGTTTGGAATTACGTTCAATGAGAAAGATGATTCCTATGTTCATACCTATCTCTTGATTATTGCTATTACCTAGAATTCTTATTGAATTTCGTATCCAATAGGATATTTATAAGTCCCTTCGATCCATGATCTAGAGTTCTTCATAGAACTTGAGAACTAAATTGATTGGGAATCATGTGTTGACCAATGCGCTCGGGTGAGGTCCTGGCGTCTTCCCTCGATAGTGTCCCGGGACGGATCCCAAGGAGCACACTTCAGGGAAGACTATAACTTCCTCACGCGATCCTAGAGACAAAGGGTCGCCACCTAATTTTCATCAAGAATTAGGAAACCCAAGTTTGACTCGCCCAAAATTGAATAAGGTTACTCGCCCTTCATTACCAGAAACTTGGTTCGGGGGTCTTGGTACGAGAGGGGAAGGAGCCCAATGTAACAACCTTAGTTTTTTTGTATGTTATTTATTTAATTTATTATTTTTATTTATTTTCTTATTCTAGTGTTTAGGTTATAATGTTTTATATGTAGGGTGTGGGGCCGTGTATGTGTAGTAGTAGTGGTAGTAGTGTGCGAGTGTGTATGTGTAGAATAGTTATATTGTGTGTGTGTGTGCATCATACATATAAACATATAATATAATATTAGGTTACATAGTACTCAAAGAAAACGTTAGTTCCTATACATAGCCGCTAAAAGAGAGAGAGAGAGAGAGATAGAGAGAGAGAGAGAGAAAGAGAGAAGAAGAAGAAGAAGAAGAAGAAGAAGAAGAAAGAGGAGAAAGGAGAAGGGTCCCATGTCTGTGATCTTGTGTGGAATCGCGGTACGTCGTTATTGTCGATTGCTTTGATCGAACGAGGTGACTTAAATTTTGTGTATCCGACCATGTATATACACATATGCATATGTGTATACGGGAGTAATTAAATTAGTACATGTTTAATTTAATTGTTAGGGTTAAATCTTTATAATGGATACACGTTGTTATTGTTGAAGTTATCTAGATTTTTTCTTTCCCCTTCGTGTGACTTTGCGATCATGACATTCGGGTAATCGAAAGGGTTAGGTGAATAGTTAGTTTGACAAATTAAGAAATATATGTAAAATTTGTTTTTTTATAATTCACACAGTTGCAGAAATTTTAGAAAATTATTAGAAATTCGTGGCATTAAATTTGAACATTCTGTCCACGAGTCTTATGTAAAACGTGATTCTGCATGTTTTTCGTATAATGGTGTTTTCTCTGATTCTGCACCGTTTGGGCAAAAATTGAAGATTTCAGTAGCAGTTTTTAGTGTATAAAAATGTATGAAATTTGGAAAATATGGTTCGTTGTGTTTTTTTTTTATTCGTTCGGATGACTTAACGAAGATTACTTGGAGATACATGAATTCTCATATAATGTTGAGCTATAAAAAAAAATAGGTGATAGTCATTAACGTTGAGTCCGATTAAATTTTATAATTTCGAGAATGCAAAATGGTTTCAAGTTCCTTAGTGTTCACCGCTCCCAATTGTGATATGGTTTTTTTTTGGTAGCTCGACTTGCTGAGTGTACCTTTTTGCCAGTGGCTTCGTGATCAAGCTGGCCTAAGCCTTATGCCCGACTTATTTGTTAGACATCTATGCATATTGATCTGCTTTCTGTGTGTATACATGGTTTGGTTGATACCCCAACCAAACTGGCACCAGAGTGGATGTTGGTAGTATGTTCGGGCACACATGGGATATATGTGTGGGTGTACCATGGAGGGTAGCCAAGTGGTGAACCTAGGAAATTGAATAATGAATCATTCATAAAAGTAAAAGGATTATTGTTAATTAAATTTCTGATGAGTTAAAGGGTCTAAAATGTTGATTTCCCCGACTACTGTTCTTTCTTATATAATTATTTTGGACGTGTAGTGAGCAAATTGTGATGATAATTTTTTCCGATATCTTAATACCAGTAGCATCGCATATTATTGTGGTATTTTATTGTTATTAATATTTGTGGTTGCAGGATGGTGGGTGTACTAACATTTTGCAGATATTGACTCACCATGAGACGGAAGGTAAGTAATTATTTATTTATTTATTTAAATTTGGGCAAGAACTGCATGGCCACCACATAGAGGGAAACTACCGCTCGTCCCGATATATGAAGTGGAACAACTCTCTTGCCTGAGTTATCTGTTGTGTGTGGTATTAAGAGTCACCGTGTGATTCCGAACCTGCATCTGTGTGTGATTTAACTCATACCAGTCATATGACTAACCCCTTGAGTTTTTCTCGCGGGTGCATTCTTGTTGGAGCGTAGCCGATCATGATTTGCAGGGCTAGTAGGGAGTTCGTAGCACCTGGCATCAGGAAGCATGTGGAGTCTTTATGCTATCTCTCCTTATTCATTTTTATTTCACTTTAGAGAGTTTAGTAATAATTTCTGGGATTGTGGGCCATTTAACAATTTATGATTTTATTTTAGTGAAGTGTTCTTTTTAGAAATTTATTTTGTTTTGGGGTTGGATTTAAATCATGGTTTGACTTTTATGGTTGGATGTTGACCATTGATATAGCTCATGTGAGTAATGATGTATTTTGGTACAGACTGTGTGATGTTTTTATTTTACAAACACACTTGATGATTGGACAACTGGACATTGGTTGAGGGTTCTCCCTTGATTAATACTGGTTGTCTAAAAATTGGGGTGTGACAGTTTGGTATCAGAGCTCATTGTCACCGTAGACTGGAAAGTGTCTAGGTGATCTTCAGAATGTGGTGAATGGGTTGTTAAATACAATGAACGAGTTTGTTTTAGATATTTATGTCTGTGTGGTTATCTTATGAACGTTATGGCTGGAGGCTACAATACCCCTCTTGGAGCTCAGGCTGGAGGTGGTGAGAGTTCTGGAGGAGTTGGGGCAGGAAATCCCAACTTAGTACAGGTTGACGTGGGAGCTATGATGAACCAGATTCTCTAAGCTGTGCAGAAAAATCAACAGAGAAACCAGGGTGACCCGTCTGCTAAAAGGAACAAGGATTTTGTTTCTATTGGCGGCCGAACATTCGATGGGAAAAAGGGTCTGTTAGCAGGAGATGCCTAGATACGAATGTGTGAGTTCGTGTTTGAGAATATGCGGGTCACAGAGGTGCAGAAACAGGAGTTGGCATCTTAACAGCTTGAGGGTGCAACTTTGCTTTGATGGGAATCATTGAGGGCTACTTATGATGTGGCAAAGATGACGTGGGAGGAGTTCAAAGTTTTATTTGAGGAGAATTTCATTCCCAGTGCAGTGAAGTCACAATTGGCTAGGGAATTCCAAGACCTCACTCAAGGTACTATGACTGTGTGGGAGTATGTGAAGAAGATCAACGAGCTATCTCAGTATGCTCCTCATCTGATTGATACGGAGGAGAAGAAGAACAAGAAATTTATTGATGGATTGGTGCATCACTTGTCCAAGGCAGTGTAGTGAGCCTTTCAACAAAGTGGTGGATTTAGCTTTGAAGTTCGAGCGGAAGGAGCAGAAATTTTAGGCTGAGAGGTCAGCAAGGGCGAAGACCATTGAGAATTCTAGAGACACTCGGCCTCAAACTCAGCAAAAAGATACAGGATGGAGTGGGAACATATTTAAGCCTTATGTTCAGGGTCAGAGAGGTCAGCAGTATCAAAGACAAGGATATGGTTGTTAGCAATTCTTGGAAAATCAGGGAAACTTCAGGTAGCAGAACAAGCAGTGGAATGGTCAGGGTGGTCAGCGTAATCAGGGCTTTTAGTGTCAAAGTCAACAAGCCCCGCAGCCACAGATTGGTTTTTGTCCACTAAGGCCTCAGATTGGAGCACCACCAGTAAGGGGAGAGATGGCTGTAGCTCCGAGAGTGTGTTTCAATTATCAATTACCTGGGCATATTGCTAGGGAATCTCCCCACCCTCCTAGAAATAATCAGGCATCGAGACCAAGTCAGACAGCTCCAGCTAGGGCATTTGTAGTGATGCTAGGCAATGAGAATGTGCAAGGTAGCCTCAAACTTTTCCATTCCGATCTTCTTGTTTTATTTGATTCGGGTGCATCCCACTCTTTTATCTCTCGTCAGTTTATTTTGAGAGAGAGTATTCCTGTTACACAGTTACTTGTTCCTATGAGTGCAGGAACACCTCTAGGGGTTCAGTTACTCTATATGAGCATTGTAAAGACTTTGTTATAGACTTTGGGGATAAGACTTTTCTCGTTAATTTGATTGTATTGGGTTCGAGGGGTTTTCCATTATTTTGGGGATGGATTGGCTTAGGGCGAATCATGTTGTCCTTGATTGTGCTAAGAGGACCATTCATATAGATACCCCAGGATTACCTCATTTCTCTCATACGTATCTAGATAGTGGAGAATTGGTTATGTCTAGTTTCCTATATTCGGTGGAGATACCGAAGAAGGATATTAGTCATGTGGAAGTGGTATGCGACTTTGAGGATGTTTTTTCAGGAGATCCTTGGACTGTCGCCTAAGAGAGAGGTGGAATTCTGGATTGATCTTGTACCAGGGTCCGCACTAATTTCTAAGGTAGCATATCGTATGGCGCCCAAGGAGTTGGGAGAGATGAAGAAGCAATTAGATGAGATGCTTTAGAAAGGGTGCGTTAATTATTTCTTTATGGTAGATTCATTTTCTTTGTAGTTGATCTTTCTTTCTGGTAGTGTAATTCTTTTGAGGTGTGTATAAATCAGGTTCATACATCCTAGTAACTCACCATGGGGAACTTCAACGATATTTGTATCCAAGAAGGATGGTAGTCTTTGTATATGTATAGACTACAGGGAGTTAAATAAAGTGACGATCAAGAACAAGTATCCTTTGCCTAGTGATGACTATCCCGATGGAAGTAGGGAAGCTTGTAGTGTTCACAGATGCTAGTGGGACTGGTTTGGGTAGTGTCTTGAAGTGAAAAGGGATGGTTGTTTCGTATGCTTCTAGACAGTTGAGGCCACATAAGAGGAGGTGTCCCACTTATGACTTAGAGTTGGCAGATGTCGTGTTTGCCTTAAAAGTGTGGAGCACTATTTGTTTGGGGAGAGATTTGAGTTGTATACTGATCATAAGAGTCTCAAGTACTTGTTTTCACAGAAGGAACTGAATATGAGACAACAGAGATGGGTTAAGTTCATCAGTAGCTACGACTTTGAGATTCTTTACCATTCGGGTAAGGGAAATGTAGTAGCCGATGCACTGAGTCGGAAACACAGTGTGATGGCTTCTTTGATAGTTAGGGAGTGGAATCTCTTGAAGTGTTAGCATCTCATGATATTCAGCCAGGGCATGAAGATGAGAAAGCATATATTGGGAGTTTGGTTGTCCAACCGACTTTGATAGGGAAGGTTCGACAGATGCAGAGGTCAGATGTAATTCTAGTTAACCATCTCAATGACTTGGTTGTGGATTTGCTTGATGAGTGTCTGACGGATTGGTCTGTGGACATAGAGGAAAGTTTATGTTTTCGAGGAAGACTCTGTGTATCAGATAGTGAAGAGTTGAAGAAGGAAGTGCTTGATGAGGCACATTGGTCTCGATACACTATACATCCTGCTGGGACTCAGATGTATCATGACCTGAAAGAACCTTTTGGTGGGAAGGTATGAAGAGAGATGTTGCAGAATATGTTTATGAGTGTATGGTGTGTCAGCAAGTTAAGGCGGAACATCAGAGACCGTTTGGCTTGTTGAAACCTTTAGAAATACCTATGTAGAAATGAGAGTGTATCTCTATGTATTTTTGTGGATGGTTTACCGAGATCCAAGAAGGAAAATGAGTCAATTTGGGTGAGTGTGTGAAGAACAAGAGATAAAGAAGATGAGTGTTCTAATAAATAAAATAAAACTAAGCTAGACCAAATCTTCTAGATCTATATATATAAAGTAGGAATTAGATATGAATTATAGTATTCACCTATTGGGGGAATCTCAATTTTGCAATCAAAGTTGTATTGAAGATCTCCTTCTTCAAGTGTTCTTTAAGTGTTCTTCAAGAACATATCCATAGAAGTTGATGGAGGCAATTGATGTTAAAATCATCTAATCTAATTATCTTGAGCTTAGTATAGGAAATTCTAATTCATAATTCCCTTCTTCTCTCTAGAAATTTCTCTTGAATTCTAAGTATATTCTTATCTCTTGCAAGTATATTCACTTGTATGTACTTAAAGCTTCTTCAAGATATTCCAAGATGATCTCATATGAGATGCATGGGATCTTATATAGAGTTTTGAAATCTTAACTCCTAAGTTACTGGGTTAAAACAGGATTTTCAGAGAGCAGAAAAGGGTTAAAATGGCCATTTCGGTGCCTAAACGCAATTTCCAAGCAATTTCCTCGCAGTGGGAACCTTCTGGAAGGGTCTAGAACCAGAAAAATGCAATGGAGAACACACATTGTAGTTGGCGGTTATGGTGGGACCCGTCACCCCATTTTCCCAAACCGCCATTTGCCTTTTAGGTTCCCCCTGGTTACCCACAAGCCCTGTTTCAAAAATTACGTGCACTGCTTTTCCAGATTTTTGTAAAAATGCTTTTTGGTGTCCGAAATCGTCCATTTACATTCCGTCAGAAAGCTATCGATTTTTAGTATGCAAATATTCCAAGAGGTTTTACAATGAGAATTGAAGTCTAATTGAAGTCCGAAAGTCCTCCGGAACTTTCTTCGTCTTTTTGAAATCAAACGACGTCTTTTCCAAAATTGATTTTCAATGTGCATCGATTTCGGACTTTTCTTAAAAAAAATGAATCTTTGGATACCTAGAGTACTACGTTTAGAACACTTAATGATCATATCACCCTGAGAGAATATGAATTTTGAGAGACGATTTTGAGAAAACCAGGATTTATGCATGGAAAAGGGCTTTTCTGTGCTTGAAGTCACTTTTCGAAGTTCAATCTTTCAATTGTGTGGAATCCAGTACCTTCCATGGGGTACTTTTCATCATCAAATCCTCCAAGACGTTGTCCACCCTAAATCCTATCAGTGTGGTCAATATTGGGTGTATACAATTTGCCCCTCTTTGGCAGAGCTTGTTGTGAACAACGTGAACTGCAAGTGAGTGCCAAAGCTTTGAAGGCACCCAATAACCATACTGAGAGGTTTTAGGAAAAAAAAAAAATCTGCAAAAATCAAGAAATTCAAAATCAGAAAAAATTAAGAAATTACGAAATGCAATAATGCAATGCAATGCTGGGTAGAGGCTACTAAATCTAAGCCGCTGCTGGTCGTGCTCCGCTGGAGCTACCTACATATTCTTTCCAGGAATTAGACCAGGGCGTAGTTCAAGCGTGCAAGGAGACAAAGAACACATAAACAACAATATGAATGAAATGCTCCTATCCTAGAATGCTGATGTAGTACGAAAACGTGAATGTGCACGTGCTAGAGGAATCATCCTCAAGAGTTCTAGATGAAAAGTCTAATACAAGGGATGTGATGGCTCTTTCTCACATATGGAAACTATTGACATAATCTCTCCTATTTGATTCAGGTTTCTTAATAAAGAGGGTTCTAGACAAGTCTCATTCTCAACAGGTCTTAACTTAATCCTAGACATGATATGATCTTAAACCCGACCTATTCTTATATTTGGGCGCGGTCATACACTCGACCTATGATCTTAAACTCGGCAAGATCTTAAACTCGATCTAAAACATGATCTTAAACTCGATCTAAAATTCGACATGATCTTAAACTCGATCTAAAACTCGACATGATATTAAACTCGATCTAAAACTCGACATGATCTTAAACTCGATCTAAAACTCGACATGATTTTAAACTCGATCTAAAACTTGACATGATCTTAAACTTGATAAAAAACTTGACATGATCTTAAACTCGATCTAAAACTCGACATGATCTTAAACTCAATCTAAAACTCCACATGATCTTAAACTTGATCTAAAACTCGACATGATTTTAAACTCGATCTGAAACATGATCTTAAACTCGATCTATGATCTTAAACTCAATTCTGTCTTAAACTTGACCTAATCTTTAACTCGATCTAAAACATGACCTTAAACTCGATCTAATCTTAAACTTGATTCTGTCTTAAACATGACCTGATCTTAAACTCGATCTAAAACATGATTTTAAACTCAATCTAATCTTAAACTCGATTATGTCTTAAACTTGATCTAATCTTAAACTCGATCTAAAACATGACATGATCTTAAACTCGATCCAAAACTCGACATGATCTTAAACTCGATGTAAAACTCGTCTTGATCTAAATATGACATGATCTTAAACTCGATCTAAAACATGATCTTAAACTCGATCTATGATCTTAAACTCGAATCTTTCTTAAACTTGACCTGATCTTAAACTCGATCTAAAACGTGATCTTAAACTCGATCTAATCTTAAACTCGATTATGAGAGTCCTAACCACTTAGACGATTGATGAAAGTCCTCTGTTGGCGAGATTACTGATGTAGAGTCCTTCTGCTGGGGCTGATTGCTAATGTAGAGTCCTTCTGTTGGGGCTGATTGCTGATGTAGAGTCCTTCTGCTGGGGCTGATTGCTGATGTAGAGTCCTTTTGCTAGGGATAAATCTTCTAAAATAGGTCACTCTACTGGCGACAAATCTTTTATTCTTCTAAAATAGGTCCTTCGGGGGATAAATCTTTTGAAATAGGTCTCGAGGCAAATCCTCTGAAACAGGTCTCTCTGTCAGAGATAAATCTTCTGTTATTCTAAAATAGGTCCTTCTTCTAGACAAATCTTCTGTTCTTCTAAAACAGGTCCTTTTGCTGCGGACAAATCTTCTATTCTGACGTACAAATTCTGAGAGATACACGGATTCTGACAGATACCCTTCATCTAGAGGCAACCTTGATACACGATTCTGAGATGCAAACGATTTTGGCAATTCTGGTATACAAATTTCTGAGAAATACCCTATATCTGAAGGCAACCCTGATGTATGATTCCTGAGACTGAGTGATATTCTTTAATGATTTCTAGTACGATTCTCAAATGCAGAGGTCACCTCCTTTTAATGACTTTATAGAGGGCGTCTCCAAACGACGACATTGAAAAGTTAAGGGCATCTCCATACGATGACATTCAAAGGTAGAGGGCATCTCCATACGATGGCTTTCTGAGGTAGAGGGCATTTCTATACGATGGCTTTCTGAAGTTGAGGGCATCTCCATATGATGGCTTTCTGAAGTAGAGGGCATCTCCTTGCGATGACTTTCAGAAGTAGAGAGCATCTCCTTATGATGACATTCTGAAGTAGACCCTTCTTTTCGAGATAATTCTGATGATATTTGAAACTTCTCTATTTAGGGAGGTTTCTGAAATTTCTGTGAGGTGAGCACATATTCTTGAGGCCCTGCTGATTCAATCTGAGACTCATATCGGTGCTTTGACCAACTCAAACATTCTTGAAAATACATCTGATTTATTCCGACCCTATTCTAAATTTCGATTCATCTTCTGTAAATCCTTTCTGGATGTAATTCTTGATCGATAGCAGACCCAAATGTCCACCACACAATCAACCTAAATCTACAGGAGTTTGCTACAAATCATCAATTCTTGGCTATTTCAAGCTGCAGTGCCCTCGATTCTGCGTGTCTGGGGACTTTTCTTCAACCAAGATTCCAATTCCCAAGGGTCCTTTAGACCAATTCTAACAAGTTTCGAGCATTCTTAAGGCTTATATATCATGATTGGACCAATTAAGTTCATGATATCACAATTCTGATCCACAGTTGATAGGTACTCGAAAGTCCTGATGATTTTTGGCATGACTTTGACAAGCATCACAAATCTTTAACCAATTCTAGTAGATATTCATGCAAGGCACTCTGAATGCCTCAACTCAAAATCAAAGGCCGGTCTTCTGATTTTTCCATTAACCACTCAATGCTTCATCTTAACTAGGAATAACTGATGTAACAACAATGTTCAGAACTTCTGCTTGTATCCACCTTTGGATTCTTTTAAAGTTTCACATTTTTAGATCACTTTGGACCCACATACTCGAGATCATGACAGACTAGATGACGATAGATTAGACCACGATAGAGATTGATAGACATTGCCACAGAAAGTTGACATTCTTGATCCTGAAATAGAAGTTTGGAGGAGACAACTCAATTTTGAATGATTTAAATGCGTGTTTGTCATGTTTGGCGTATCTCTTTGCTTTCATATGTACTTCTCATCTTATTGTGGTAATACTCAGCTGATAAAGTAATGCCTTGAAAGTACTCCATATGGATTTCAATCAATCCTTTAATTTTTCTGAAATGTTCTTTGAATTAGTGCCTTAGCTTGTAGCATAAGAGACAATTCATTTCAAATGTTTTCAAAGATATACTTGACGGCTCAGGATTCACTTATAATTGGAAAGGGGGTACAGGAAAATGATGTTTATCCCTAGTTGATGGGGATAAATGGAAGTTTGGGCAAACGCAGTTTGCCCCTAGTGTGGTAGTGTATCTTGAGGTTCTGAGCAAACTTGAAAGTTTGCCCCTAGTTCGCAAGGTTCAGGGACCGAGAGCCAGAAAAGCTCGCCTACTTATCCACAAGTGGGAATCAGGTCCAAAGTAGTTCGGTCGAGGTTTGAAGGAAGGTATTTGAAGTGTGGCTGAGTTTTTCAGGAGCAGTGATCGAACCGAGTAGGTTGCCAATGTATCCCCAAGTGGGAATTGGGTTAAGCGTAGTTCCTCAAAGTCTGGAGGTTTTGAAAGAGCGAGGATTCAAGAATTGGGAGGCTTTTCAAGCCATGTCATCAGACAGATTTTCTAGAGCAGGTCACTTGTGGTAGCATTGAAAGAAAAATTACCTCATCTTTTTCTTTTCTTTTCTTTTCTTTTCTCTTTGTGTTTTTGACGGTATATTCTTTTCACCTTTTCACTAGCAAGTCACTTTTACATTTCTCATCATACATCATACATGTTTTCAAAGCAAGATTAGCCCATCAAATCTTTTGGGCTTATTCAAAGAGATTATAATTCAAAGCTTTGGGACAGTTGATGTTCCCGATTTCTCGATCTTCTTCATTCTACTTCCTCTTTTTCTCTTCTTTCTTTTCATTTCTCTCTAAAGTTTTGACTGACTAGGATCGGGTTCTTGAAAACAACACGCAAATTTTTCTTTTCTTTCTCTGGTCTAACTTTTGCCTAGGCACCCTTTAGGGTTTTCATCCTAGCGAGCTTCTTTTTTTTTTCTTTTTGAGAGAAGTAGTTCATTTCAACTGTTAGGCTACCATCAAGGACAAAGTGTACATGGCTTGCAGGTTAGACAAGTTTGAATGGCTCATTTTTCTTGGCTCAAGATTTCGAAATGGGAAGATCAGGGATTTAAGCCAGTCCCAAATTACTATCAAGCATATCTTTTCAAGATTTATGCAAAAGCATCTCAAGATTCTTAAAGTAAGACTAATCAATTCTTAGCTTTCTTCGGTGTTAGTGCAAAATCAACTTTGATCCTTTCAGGATTCTTTTTAATGCACAAATTTATCAGTAGTGTATTTTTCACAACAATTAGAGAAGTGACACTTTTCAGCTTTAAAGATTCATTCATTTATGACAAGGCGCATTAGATCAAGAAAATCAAGATTTCATTTCATTGCTTCGAAAGAGAAATATTACAGTACTCGACATAGACTTAAACACAACTTGACAATAGAAAGACTCGACAACAAGACTCAAAACTGACTCAACTTGACTAAACTCGACTTGATCTCAAGTGGAGTGTCACTCTGATTTGCTTATTCCTCTTAAGAATCCATTTGGCTTTAACAAGCAGTTGTTCCCAAACATCATTATTCAATTATTTATTTCTAAGCATCAAGCCCTCTGTAATGTCCTTTCTAAGGTCTCTGCTGAATCTGGCTTTGCCTTTTAATCACCCTCTGGATCTCTATAAAATACTCAACTGATAACTGGATGAAGGTGGGAATGCGTGGGAAAGGTGCCACAATCCACTCATGCCATGTAGTGGTGAAAGCAGTAATCGATGAAGTTTGCAAAATTGAATCTCTAATAACCCCGATGGCGTCATCAGAAGTGTCCTGTCTATAACCATATTGCCTAGCTACTCTGTATGGGATGGAAAAAGTGGTAGCATGTAAACCAAGAAGCCATATCCCGCTTCACCCTAGAAATCTAACAGTAACTGAACAATAATCCCAACGGGCACAGACCCAACGGATGTCCTCGGTGGTGAGACAGCTTAGCCAAATGAACCAAACCTCAGAATTGCTAAAAAATCTTCGTACCTACCTCTAATTCCAAGGAAGGGATTCTACAAAGACTACGAGGATATACCAATAAGCTGAGTTGCTCAAGAAGCCAAGTTTATAGCACTAAAGGGGCACCGAAAAGGAGTACTGTCCCATCAGCATGTGCCTGATCTAAGCCCATTAGAGTTTCTGCTAGAACCAACATCATGGGGTTTTGCCGAGAACAGAGCCCACAGGCAACTAGTATGAGGGTATGTGATGAAGTGGAAAACAAGAAGTGTGAAATCATAGCCAATGTCAAGGAACCCCATCCAGATATGGAATGATCGAAATGTTCTCCCATGGTAGTGCAATAGCGAGCAAATAAGCGGGGAAAATCAATCTCCTGATCAAAAATCATAGATCGGGCAACAGAAGGAGAACAGTTGAGGAGTGATGATAAGCTCTTTACATATCCAGCCTGAATGGTGGGAAGAATTAGATCAGAATAAGGGCTAAAATCAAGGATGGCACTGAATTCTTCAAATAGTGGTGAGATCTCTTGATGTCCGAACTAAAATACATGAAATTCTGGATCCCAATACTGAATGGCGGCGCGCATAGTATCTTCTACAAATTTCACAATTCTCAACTGAAAGAGAGTATTAAGGCCAAAATATCTGAAATGTAAATGATCAATGTCGGTGAGCTCATCCATCCATGAGAAAAGAGCCTGAGGATCAAGAGGAGCCATCTGTCTGCAATGTTACTTCTTTCTGCTGAAATTCAGGGAGTTCAATCCTTAGGTCTCCATCTTTTATTCTGATTTAGGTATCTTATTGCAGAAGAATCTTCTTAAAAAATGATTTTTTAAAAACAAAAAGTGGTTTTTACAAAGCTGGAAAATCAAAGATGGAAAATCATTTTCTTAAAATCAAAGAAATCTTTTTCAAAATTCTGAGGAAAACAAAACTTCTTTTCGAGAATTTATTAGAGACGTCGCACTCGTGAGTCGTATATGCAATGCTCGTGTAGTGTATGCAATGCATATGACATGCAATATTATCTAAATGTAATGCAACTTAATCTAGCTTAGACCTAGCATATCAACACATTAACACATAAGATTGCTAGAGTATGTTAATCATCTTACTAATCCAATCTTTATCCAAGGATTTTTAGCTTTGAAATTCTTGATGGCTCATGTTTGCAAAATTGAATTTTTCACAAAAATCTTAAAAGAGAGGGGGAGATATGTAAATTTCAAAAATATTTTTGAACCATCAATGCTTGTGGTGTGAAATTATGATTCTTGACAATCGAGGTAGGAATTTTGAAAATTTCTAAAATCTGAAAGGAGGTTTTAAAATTGAATCATCAAACTAGAAATTTTGAAATTCTCTACAATCTGGGGAGAATTTTGGATTTTTTTGTGAAAGTGAATTTCAAAGCGAATTTTCAAAAAGGTATATTCCCAGAATTTTAAAAAGACTCGGGTTTTTCAAAGAAGTGCTTGCATTTTAAAAATTTTCAATAATTTGTCCTTGAATAATGATTGGATGTTTGGATTAGACCATACTACTCTAGAGGAATCTACCATACAAGGTTTGATGATGCCTTTGCATACACGTCCTCATCATCCAAATAATCCCTTATGGGCAAACGCAAATAATTCATCACATTGTCCTAATCAAAGATGATAAACAAGATCCTAATTGAGGGGTTCTATAGAAACTATATGCAAAGGTCGGGTTTTAGTCTCATAAAGGGTCCATTAGCAAGCCAAGGGCTCTATATACCGCACACGGTACAAGGCTAACGGTGACTACATGCGGCGAAAGTCTCTTGACAAATGGAGGAAAAAGGGCCCTCCACCCACAAGGCAGTGGTCTCAAGCAATCGCGGTGAAAGAACCATGCAAGTGCGAATGCAGGCAGAAATAACACGATTATCAAATTAATAACAAGGATATTCTTTGGCTCAAGTCAAACCCTCGAAGCATAAAAAACTAACAGTTTCATGTTCAAATCCCCAGTAGAGTCGCCAGATTGTGGACCAATGCGCTCGGGTGAGCTCCTGGCATCTTTCCTCGATAGTGTCTCGGGACGGATCCCAAGGAGCACACTTCAGGGAAGACTAGAACTTCCTCACGTGATCCTAGAGACAAATAGTCGCCACCTAATTTTTATAGGGAATTAAGAAATCCAAGTTTGACTCTCCCAAAATTGAATAAGGTTACTCTCCCTTCATTACGAGAAACTAAGTTTGGGGGTCTTGGTACGAGAGGGAAAGGAGCCCAAGCAGAACTAAAGCACCCCCTCCTCGCCGTACCAAATGGTAGACCTTGATTCAAATATCCTTGATTTTAATTCATAATTGGTGTTGTTTTCTCAAACATTCTAGATCATATATACATGTCAAAAGGGAACATATAATGAAAATCATTTCAAGAGATTAAATCAAGTAGAAGTCGGATGCATATGCAATACGAGAGAGAGGTATACTCACAATGGCTAGTTCGGCCCAGGACCGATGCAAATAAAGGAAACATGTCATGATATGCAAAAGGGAATAAGAAGACTTAAATTGAGTTCACTCAAGCGGAGTCGCAATAAGAAAAAGAAGGAAACGTGTAATGCAATCATACAATAATCCTAGATAAGATGTCTCTAACCAATAATCTTATAAACGGAGACTATCCTAAAGGAATTCGTGTCGTTGAAATAAAGTTGTAAACCTAGAAATATTCTAAGAGAAGGGATAGAGATAGTACACGATACATAGGCACTAAGCCACATGTAGACGAGGCAAACTCATGAAACAATGTCCAGATCCACGGCATTCAATTCTCTACAGTAAGACACCAAGGAATACCCAAGCATTGCAATAACACAAGCAAATAAATAATATGCATGAAAAACAAAGAAGACATGTCAGCAATTAAATTTCTAGATTCAACAACCTCTAATGAATCCTATCAAAAGTGGTCTTAAACATGAGCTAGGTTAAAACCCTTTTACCTAAAGTTAGATACATGTCTTAGGGAACTTCTCCAAAAGGTAGAACCTCTTTACCATTTTTGAAGTTTGAGAAATAAGGATTTTGGGAACAGTGGATCAGGATTGTCCACTGTTCTAGTAAAAATCATAATTAATTCTACAAAATCATGTAAGCTCTCTTTGGTGTCAAAAGAAAGCTATTTCACTGTAGTTTATGATATAAATAATCCCATAGATATGTCATGATCTTAAGGTTTCTAAAAAATTATTTTAAACAGACTCTGTTATTCTGGAAATTTGGCATCATTTGACAAAGGAATGTAAAATATAATAGAAGTATAATAAAAATTCATGAATCATGTTAATCAAGTAGATCTAAGCTTTTGATCTGTCATCTATTTATTCTAGATGATTTCTAAACCAAGTTTTATTCATCAATTGTTGTTGAGTGATCAAGGTATAACCATTTTGTATACATAATTATAATTGCAGTTAAACTTAAAAAATTCCAGAATAGTAGTATCAACTTCAAATGCTTAGAAAACGATCTTAACTCGATTGTATACTCACAATTTTACATCGGCGTATAGATACATGAGTTAGGAATCATCCCTAAAAAGCGGAACATTAATAACTATTATAGATTTTCTGAAATTCAAGCACAAAGAGACTATGTTCAAATTTGTCAACCGATTTCTCAACAATTTCTAAAAATAGTATATGGATCCTAGAAGTTCTCAAAACGGACCGGATGAAAACTAATTCATCAAAGTTTACCCAGAAAATTTGAAATCCATCAAACTATGGGTTTTGATGGACCAAAGTTTATGAACAATACCAATCTGTTTTGCTGAATTTTATCTAATTCATTTTAAAGTGTGAGGAAAACATCTTAGGTGTTGATTGAAGCTTATTAGAGAGATCAAATTCATAGATCTACTTAACTATCATGATTTTCAATCAAAATTCATAGATCTACTTAACTATCATGATTTTCAATCAATTTAGCCCTCAAGTTCTATGAAAAACTTTAGACCATGGATCAATGGGACTTACAAATATCCTATTGGAGATGAATTTCAATAAGAATTCTAGGTTATAGGAATAATCAAGAGATAGGTATGAATGTAGGAATCATCCTTCTTATAGATCACACTTCTAAACCATCATAGAATTAAAAATAGATACATAGATATAATCATGTATGCATGAATCTAAAACTAGAATAAAAAGAGGAAATCAAAATTGAAAATTAATCTCTAATTATGAATTATCAAAAAAATCAAAGAGATTTGGATCTAGCTATGTGAATGTGTAAAGAACAAGAGACAAAGGAGATGAGTGTTCTAATAAATAAAATAAAACTAAGCTAGATCCAAATCTTATAGATCAATATATATATAAAGTAGGAATTAGAGATGAAATATAGTGTTCACCTCTTGGCGGAATCTCAATTTTGCAATCAAAGTTGTATTGAAGATCTCTTTCTTAAAGTGTTCTTCAAGCACTCATCCATGGAAGTTGAGGGAGGCAATTGATGTTAAAATCATCTAATCTAATTATCTTGAGATTAGTTTAGGAAATTCTAATTCATAATTCCCTTCTTCTCTCTATAAATTTCTCTTGAATTCTTAGTATATTCTTATCTCTTGCAAGTATATTCACTTGTATGTACTTAAAGCTTCTTCAAGATATTCCAAGATGATCTCATATGAGATATATGAGATCTTATATAGAGTTTTGAAATCTTAACTCATAAGTTACAGGGTTAAAATAGGATTTTCAGAGAGCAGAAAAGGGTTAAAATGGCCATTTTGGTGCCTAAACCCAATTTTCAGGCAATTTCCTCGCAGTAGGAACCTTTTGGAAGGATCTGGAACCAGAAAAATGTGATGGAGAACACACATTGTAGGTGGTAGTTATGGTGGGACCTGTCACCCCACTTTCCTAAACTCCCATTTGCTTTTTAGGTTCCCCTGGTTTCCCACAAGCCCTATTTCAAAGATTACGTGCACTGCTTTTCCAAATTTTTGTAAAAATGCTTTTTAGTGTCCGAAATCGTCTATTTATGTACCTTCGGAAAGCTATCGAGTTCAATTTCTATATCAAAATATTCCAGGAGATTTTACAATGAGAATTGAAGTCCAATTGAAGTCCGTAAATCCTCTGAAACTTTCGTCGTCCTTTTAAAAGCAAACGAAGTCTTTTCCAAAATTGATTTTCATTGTGCATCAATTTTGGACTTTTTTTAAAATTGAATCTCTAGATACATAGAGTACTGCATTTAGAACACTTAATGTTCATTTAACCCAGAGAGAATATGAATTCTAAGAGACAATTTTGAGAAAATTGGGATTTATGTATAGAAAAGGGCTTTTCTGAGCTTGAAGTCACTTTCCGAAGTTCTATCTTTCAATTGTGCGGAATCCAGTACCTTCCATGGAGTACCTTTCATCATCGAATCCTCCAAGACATTGTCCACCCTAAATCTTATTAGTGTGGTCATAATTGGGTGTATATAGTTTACCCCTCTTTGGCAGAGCTTGTTGTGAACAACGTGAACTGCAAGTGAGTGCCAAAGCTTTGAAGGCACCCAATAACCATATTGAGAGTTTTAGGAAAAACAAAAAATATGCAAAAATCAAGAAATTCAAAATCAGATAAAATCAACAAATTACGAAATGCAGTAATTCAATACAACGCTGGGTAGAGGCTACTAAATCTAAGCCACTGCTGGTCGTGCTCCGCTGGAGCTGCCTACGTATCCTTTCTAGGAATCAGACCAGGGCATAGTTCAAGCACGCGAGGAGACAAAGAACACACCAATAACAATACAGATGAAATGCTCCTATCCTTGGATGCTGATGCAGTATGAAAGCATGAATACTCACGTGCTGGAGGAATCATCCTCAAGAGTTCTCGATGAAAAATCTAATGCAAGGGATGCGACGGCTCGTTCTCACATATGGAAACTCTTGACACAATCTCTCCTATTTGATTCAAGTTTCTTAATGAAGAGGGTTCTAGACAAGTCTTATTCTCAACAGGTCTTAACTTAATCCTAGAAATGACATGATCTTAAACCCGACCTATTCTTATTATTGGGCGCAATCATAAACTCGACCTATGATCTTAAACTCGGTATGAACTTAAACTCGATATTTCAATTGTGTGGAATCCAGTACCTTCTACGGGGTACTTTTCATCATTGAATCCTACTAGACATTGTTCACACTAAATCCTATCAGTGGGGTCAAAATTGGGTGTGTACATCATGATAATTAAGTAGATCTATGAGTTTGATCTCTCTAAATAAGCTTTAACCACCACCTAAGATGTTTTTCTCACACTTTAAAATGAACTAGTTAAAATTCAGCAAAATAGATTGGTTTTGTTCATAAGATTTTGTCCATCAAAACCCATAGTTTGATGGATTTCAAATTTTATGGGTAAACTTTGATGAATTATCTTTCATTCGATCTGTTTTGAGAACCTCTAGGATCTATGTACTATTTTTAGAAATTGTTGAGAAATCAGTTGACAGATTTGAACGTAGTCTCTTTGTGCTTGAATTTCAGAAAATCTATAATAGTTATGGATATTCCACTTTTTGGAGATGATTCCTAACTCATATATCTATATGCCGATGTAAAATTGTGAGCATGCGATCGAGTGAAGATCAGTTTCTTAGCGTTCGACGTTGACACTACTATTCTAGAATATTCCAAGTTTAACTACAATTATGATTATGTATACAAAATGGTCATACCTTGATCACTCAATAATAATTGATGAATAAAACTTGGTTTAGAAAATCATCTAAGATAAATGGATGAGAGATCAAAAGTTTAAATTAACTTGATTAGCATGATTCATGAATTTCTATTATGTCTTATATTCCTTTGTCAATTGATACCAAATTTCTAGAATAACAGAGTCTCTTTAAAACAACTTTTCAAAAACATTAGGATCATGACATGTCCATGGGATTATTTTCTTCATAAACTACAATGAAATAGCTTTCGTTTGACACAAAATAGAGCTTCACATGATATTTGTAGAATTAATTATGAATTTTACAAGAACAGTGGACAGTCCTGGTCCACTTTTCCCAAAACCCTTATTTCTCAAACTTCAAAAATGGTAATGAGGTTCTACTTTTTGGAGAAGTTCGCTAAGACATGTATCTAACTTTATGTAAAAGGGTTTTAACCCAGCTCATATTTAAGACCACTTTTGATAGGATTCATCAGAGGTTGCTGAATCTAGAAATTTGATTGATGACATCTTTTACTCGTCTTTCATGCATATCATTTGTTTGCTTGTGTTTTTGCAATGCTTGGGTATTCTTTGGAATCTTAGTGCAGAGAATTGAATGCCATGGATCCAGACTTCGATTTGTGGGTTTGTCTCGTCTACATATGGCTTAGTGCCAATGTATCGTGTACTATCTCTATCCTTTCTCTTAGAATTTTTGTAGGTTTACAACTTTGTTTTCAATGAAACATTTCCTCTAGGATAGTCTCTGTTTATATGATTATATGTTAGAGACATTTTATCTAGGATTGTTGCATGATTGCATTGCACGTTTCCTTTAATTTTTTTTTGCTTTTGCTACTCCGCTTGAGTCTACCCACTGTAAGTCTTCTCGTTCTCTTTTGCATATCATGACATGTTTCTTACTTGTATCGATCCCGGGCGGAACTAGCCACTATAAGTATACGTCTCTCTTCTATTGCATGTGCATCCGACTACTACTTGATTTATTCTCTTAACATGATTTTCCTTAGATGTTCCTTTTTGACATGTATATATTATCTAGTATGTTTGAGGAAACAACACCAATTATGAATTAAAAACAAGGATATTTGAATCAAGGCCTACCGTTCGGTAGGGCGAGGAGAGGGTGCTTTAGTCCTACTTGGGCACCTTCCCCTCTCATAACAAGACCCCCGAACCTAGTTTCTGGTAATGAAGGGTGAGTAACCTTATTCAAATTTGGGCGAGTCAAACTTGGGTTTCCTAATTCCCGATAAAAATTAGGTGGCAACTCTTTGTCTCTAGGATCGCGTGATGATGTCCATGTTTTCCCTAAAGTGTGCTCCTTGGGATCTGTCCTGGGACACTATCGAGGGAAAATGCTAGGACACCCGTAAGTGCGTGGTATCTACAGGGGATTGTTGGAGAATTTTTATAATAAAGGGCAAAAGAGGAATTGAGATTGGAAACTTGTTTGTAGCCATACGATTGAGATCATAAGGGGGATGAGTTATTTATTCATTGTGTGAGAAGCACTATATAATTTCTATTAGTAAATCACCCATTTGCATTTCTGATGCATCCATCTAGTTGTCATCATTTTATATACATCTATTGGTATATACACAAACTTCTAATCATTTGTTGGGCATTATATATATATATATTATATTATATATATATTAATTAGAAGTTACAATCAGTCTTAGAGGCACCTTTTGCAGTTTATACTCCATATGAATTGGTGCTTTGGAATCGGTGCATAGAACGATTGCGTACGGTCGGTTCATTCATATCCCTTCGTTTCTATATAAGGAATACGCTCAAACAGTATTAGTGATCAAGATAGAAACTGTTATCCATACCCTTTACCTCTGTGAAAAATGAGTGTGTCAAATACTATTCGTCTTTGTTCTTCCCATTTTACAAAATAATATTGTTTGTATTCTGTTAAACTACAGTAATAGAATATAGACTAGGTTGAAAAATAGCAGTGATAATTATAGGGCTATCTTCAATAGTGCAATTTGCAGACTGTGTTTGCTTCATAGTATCTTGAATACAAACTCGCAGAATACCCAATTGCACACTGATTACAATATTTGGTGGGGGCGAATATTGTATTTAGGAAAATGTCTCTGTCATGCCCCGGAGTAGCAAAAATTGAGAAAAGTAAATTTCCTTTTTGGGTCCATAGGGAATGACAGCTAAAAGTCACTAATTATCCACACCACACAGTACTAGTCCACAAGATAAACAGGAACATGAAACAACTGAAATATAAAAGCAGTATCGCTATTATAAACATCAGAGTGTGGTCCTTAGGATCACAACAGGTCTAGAGACAACATATGCCCAAGTACACGTTAACTAAAACAAAACATAGTTCGACAGAATATAAACTAGATAAAACTATCTTCAGGTCTTCAACTGGCGTAAGGATAGTCGTCAGCATAATACTCCTCCTCAGTATAACCGGCATCAGTGGGGCCACCCTTTGCATAATCCAACTCTGGGTAGTATCTATCACCGTAAGTTCCAGCGCCTGCATTGTTAGGGACATGGTAGTCTGGACAGGGAATGTCTAGGAAAATAAAGGCCGTCAGCTTACTAAAAGCTGAGTGAGAACTAACTAACACAGCCTCATAGAAATAATGTAATTTCCAGTCATGCACGATAATAAGCATTGATATTAATAATTTTTTTCCCCTTTTTATTCAGACACGACGTCATTAACCAGTTCTCATCATTCTCCAATTCTAAGACTGACTGTACCAATCCCAGCTGCCTATACCGAACTTGATTATATTATCACAACATACTAGTGCTCTTGTTCACTGCTTTTATGAACTCTTACTGTTCACTATTTTTAAGAACTCTTGCGAGCATAATACATTGCTATCATATAACGACTAGTCTATGGACGCACCAATACTCTTGTTCACCGCTTTTAAGAACTCTTATTGTTGGCCACTTTTAAGAATGCTTGTGAGTATCATCCGTTCATAATTCATATACATCAGTACTTCTTACTAGCACAACACATAATTCTCACATCCCATGTAGATTTGTTCACGACCAACTCATGATACTGACACACTTGAACTGACGGTCACCAATACCCCACTGACTCAAACACCAGGATTAACCAATGTTACCTACCATCATAACTCAAATCTTATTCCATTATCGCATCGTAATATTACCATCGTTCCGAACCTTATTAGGTTTCTCACAATATTATCTCAATCTCATTATTGCATCCCATTACCTCCGTAATCCATACTATCGCATAATAGAAACACGAAACATCAATTAAACAGCTAATCATTTTGGATTATAAACTAAAGGGAACAACCAAGTTCTGTTAAGGTTTGATCGATTGAAGTCCTCTCAGTCTCTTAAAAGAAAAGTGAGGTTCGATCGATTGAAGTGTTCTCGATCCATCAATGTCAAGGTGGTCTCAATCGATTGAAGTCATTTCCATCGATTAAACTCAGTTCGATCGCTTTAACTTTGTCATCTCCAATTCTGGCAGTAAATGTCCAGAATACGTTAGAGAGTGTTTGGATCCTTTGAAATCGTACGAAATACGTAAAAACATCATAACTATGCTACTGAGTTAGTTTGGAACTCACCGATCGTCGTTAAGGTCGCGTTTGGCAACTTTGAACTCCGAGCTTTAATGGCCTCTCTCTCTCTCTCTCTCCTCTACCTTGTCTTTGTCTCTCTCTCTCTCTCACTCTCTCTCTCTGCCTTCTTCCCTTTTCCTCTTCTTCTTCTTCTTCTTCTTCTTCTCTGCTTCTTTCTCTTCTTCTTTTTCTTCTTCTTCTTCTTCTTAATAGAGTATATATAGATATATGTATATATATGTATGTGTATAATATATAAACACATAACTCACAACTCTCTTAACTCTTTAAAATCTCTTGGTTCAGCCAACCCTCACAAACACAAGCACAAACATATATAGAGGGGGAAGGGTGCAGGTGGCATTGTTTGCACAAAAACTAGAAATTTTGATGATTACACGTTCGATCGATCGAACTACATTTGATCACTCGAGCTCAGATCGGTCAGGTTTGATCGATTGAAGTGGGGACAACGTCGTAAATTTATATCGGTAGGGTTTCGATAGTTCGAGAAAGGTTCGATCAGTTGAACTTAGAAATATTTGATCGCTTGAAAGAGGTTGATCGATCGAAGATAAAATCTCAAGTATAAACAAAGGAAGTATAAGGAAATCTCTTGTATAAATATATATTGAAAAAACAAGGTATTACATCATCCACCACTCATTAAGGATTTCGTCCTCGAAATAAAAAATATGCAAGGTATAAAACAGAAATAGAAACTTCTCTTGCATCTCTAACTCTAACTCCCACGAAGCTTATCCTTCATCATGATGCTTCTACTGGATTTTCACCAACGGAATCTCCTTTTTTCTGAGCTTCTTGATCCTTCGATCTAGAATGTGAGCCGGTCCTTCATTGAATGTAATGTTGTCAATGATTTCAATATTCTCAAAGTTGATCTCATGCGCTAGGTTATGAGCATACTTCCTTAGCATACTAATGTGGAAAACATTGTGTACTCCCGACATCTTCGGTTGCAACGCAAGGCGATAAGCAACTTTCCTAACACGTTCTAGAATCTCGAATGGTCTAATAAATCGCAGCAATAGCTTGCCTATATTTTGACCAAATCTGACGATGCCCCGAGCAGATGAAACTTTGAGTAGCACATGATCTCCAACTATAAACTCTAAGTCTTTATGTCGCTTGTCAGCATAACTCTTGTGTCGGGACTGAGCTGTCTTCATTTTTTCATGTACGATCTAATCTTCTCGCTGGTCTCTCGTACCACCTCTAGAGCAAGAAGTTGAGTATCTCCAACTTCGCCCCAACACAGCAGCGATCGGCAAGGTCTTCCGTACAATGCTTCAAAAGGTGCCATCCCCATGCTCGTATGATAACTGTTATTATAGGTGAATTTGATCAAAGGTAAGTACATCTCCTAAGAACTCTTAAAATCAATAACGCAAGCTCGTAACATGTCTTCTATCACATGCTTGACTCGCTCAGTCTGTCCATCAGCCTGAGGATGAAAAGCTAAACTCAAGTTCAGTGTTGTTCCCATCGTTGTTTAGAGACTCTTCCAAAACTCTACAGTAAAGCACGAATCTCGATCTGACATGATAGAAACATGTACTCCGTGTAACCATACAACATCTTGTAGATACATTCAGCTCAAACATTCTACTGGATACGTCATACTATAGGCAATAAAATGTGCTATCTTTGTAAGTCGATCCATGATTACCCAAATAGTGTTGTGGTTTCTTTGTGACTTCGGCAATCCTACCACAAAATGCATGGTTACGTGTTCTAATTTCCATTGAGGAATCGGTACCGACTGTAGAAGTCCAGATGGTTTCTGATATTCAGCCTCTACCCCGCTTACAAGTAAGACAATGGGCTACATACTCAGGCACTTCTTTCTTTATTCCTTCCTACCAGAAATTCCTCTTCAGATCCTTGTACATCTTTGCACTTCCCGGATGAATAGTCATTCGTGATTTATGTTCTTCATCCAATATTTCTTTCTAGAGATTTTCTTCGTCAAGTACACAGAGTCTACCTTTACATCGTAAGGCTCCGTCTGTATAGATACTCCAGATCTCTGGCTCATTGGCTGACATCTTGACGAACCATAACTTCCAATCTTTCATTGTCTATTGAGCTTCTATGATACGACTAATCAAAGTTGGTTGTACCATAAGACATCCAAAATGCTGTCCTTCCATTGGTTCCACTGGCTGAAAATCAAATTTAGCTAAAACATCCAATGCTTTCCATTCTTAAATTAATAATAAAGCGATCACTAGTCAAGGTTTAGGACTCAGAGTGTCTGCTACCACATTTTCTTTACTTGGATGGTATTGCAATGAAAAGTCGTAGTCCTTAAGTAACTCCATCCATCTTCGTTGTTGCATGTTCAATTCCTTCTGAGAGAACAAATACTTCAAGCTCTTATGATCGGAAAATAGATCAAACTTTTCTCCAAAGAGATAGTGTCTCCAAATCTTCAATGCAAACACTATTGGTTCTATCTCCAAATCATGCATTGAATATTTCTTCTTATGTACCTTCAATTGTCTTGATCCATATGCAATGAAATTCCCATCTTGCATAAGCACACAACGTAATCCTTGGTACAATGCTTCACTATAGATTATGTATCGCTCCCCACTCTTAGGTATCACGAGTATCGGTGCAGAAGCCAATCTTTCCCTTAACTCTTGAAATGCACCCTCATGCTTGTATGTCCATTCATACTTCATCTCCTTTCTCATCAATTTTATCAATAGTCCTGCAATCTTGGAAAATCCTTCGACAAATCTTTGCTAATTACTGCTAAACCAAGAAAGCTCCTAACTTTCGTCGCATTAGTCGATCTGTTCTAACTTAAGACTGCATCAATCTTAGATGAGTCCACTGAGATACTGTCCTGAGATATAACATGTCCCAAGAATTTGACCTCAAGTAGCCATACTCACATTTACTGAACTTAGCATACAACTTACTATCTTGCAGCGTCTGTAAATCAATCTGCAAGTACTCCTTGTGATCTTGCTCTGTCTTTGAGTAGATCAAGATGTCGTCGATGAATACTATAATGAACTTATCCAGATATGGTCTGAATATTCTATTCATTAAGTCCATGAACACTACTAGCGCATTCGTCAATCCAAAAGGCATAACTAGAAACTTATAATGCACATATCTTGTCCTAAACGCAGTCTTCAATACATCCTCCCATTGAACAAACAACTGATGATATCCTGAATGTAGATTGATCTTTGAAAATATCCTTCATCCCTATAACTAGTCAAATAGGTCATCTATCCGAGGAAGTGGATATCTATTCTTGATCGTAGCCTTGTTCAACTCCCTGTAGTCTATGTAGAGTCGAAGTGTTCCATCCTTCTTCTTCACAAACAAAACTGGTGCTCCCCAAGGTGGCGTACTTGGACAAACAAATCCTAAATCTTCAAGTTCCTAAACTTGCTTTTTCAATTCCAACATTTCAATTGGTGCCATCCTATATGGAGTCTTAGATATCGGAAATGTTCCAGGTACTAATTACACACAAAAGTCTATTTCACTTTTTGGTGGAAGTCCTTTAATATCCTAGAATACATCCTAAAAGTCTTCTATGGTAGGAATTTGATCCATCGTGAGCTCCGTACTATTACTACTGATCGTAGTTAAACCACTTGTCAAGAACATATCGCTTATTGTCTGACTCTGAAATTTGATCGTTGGACGTCCTTGTATTAGAAGTACAACCGTCCTAGTAGGGTTATCCAGGTTGGTATCATACTTAGAAAACCAATCCATCCCTAGGATAATGTCAAACTCTGATATTGACAAAACCACTAAGTCTGCTGGAAGATTCTTATCTCCCAAGGTCAATGGGCAATCTTTACATGCTTTACTCGGCTTAACAGTCACTCCCAATGGTGACATAACATTAAGCTTTAATCCAACTGACGTATAATCTTAACAGCGATAAATGAACGTGAAGCTCATTTATCAAATAAAGATTTAAATGGACTATGAAAGAGTACGAGCATACCTTTCAAATGTTGCTGCTCATCAGCATTAAAGCCTGCTTTAGCTGGGATGATAGCATTCATCCTTGAGTGATCTAGGGGTCCTTGGATTCCCTGAACTGGTGCCCTATAGTACACTCCACGTGGTGCACAACAATCCTTGGTCAAATGACCCGACTTATTGCAATTCTGGCAGACAGCATTCATTCGGTGATTAACTCTAGAGGCTGTGCAGAATCTGGCAATGTACCTTGGCTTTCCGCAATTAAAACATTCTTCATTATTGTTGGGCGGTGCTGTCAGCAATGTCTGCAGCTGTGGTTCTGGTGGCTATATTGCTGGGACTGGAAATTCCGTGGCTGAAATCCTCTTGACGACTGAGGTCGACTTATCTATGGTTGTTGTGCTGGATAGGCGTCCTTCTCCTGTCCTTTAGCAAATCTGACAATCCCTTCAAATGACTGGTTTAGATGACCAACCATCAAATCTGACAATCCATACATTGAGTGTTGAGTTCTAGAGAAATCTTTGAACTCAGATCACTCACTGGTTTGACTCACTGTTTTGAAGATTTTGGAAAAAAAACTAGAGTTTTCTTTATTGAGATCAAAATGAGGGGTTTTAAGAGGGGTTTTGAAATAGAGATTTTGAAAACATATTTTCAATACTCAATGAAGATTATAGCCACTTAAAATGTCAACATCAAACTCATCATCAAGAACCTCCAAGATTGTTGGAGAGATTTATTTTCATTTGAACATAACTACAAGGATACCTTGGAGGTATTGAAGTTATAATCATCATCTATCAAACATGTTTTTGAGGTCAAGAGCTACTATCCATAAGGATTCACTCACCTCAAACTTCATGTCATCATTTAGATGATGATGAACTAGTAAGTAACTAAAGAAAATAAAAAATAAATGAGGTGAGAAGAGATGGACATCATATAAACAAGCAAGCTAATAGATAGCAATCAATAGATGATATTCATGATGTATTGAACTTGTAGTTTGGTGTTTCACTCATATGTGATGACATTGGACATGGAAGAAGCTTCCACTCTCTTAAATGCTCACTAAAATGGTGGTTGGGTGTATTGAATGTTGAAGTAAATAGGAGTAATGAAGTAAAAACAAAGTTTAGAACTCACTTTTGTTTTGAAAATCAAAGAAGAAAGCTTCTTTTCTCTCTATTCTAACCTTATCTCTACAACTTTTTCTCCCAAACTTTTTAAAGCTTCTATTTGACACCCCTAAAATGAAGAGCAATGGGGTGTTTATATAGGCCAATTTGGGGTGGTTTTGGGGTTTTAGAAGTGTTCCCATTGGCTCCAAACATCTGTGAACATAGAACTACGTCGTTTTGGTTTTCAATTAATCAAAATGAACCCCCAAGAAAAATTACAAAAGTACACTGTTGTGGAGGAGAGTGCCACGGCGGCAGTGGGCCAGTGCCGCCTCAGCACTGCTCCTCAATCGTCTGGATAATCCTGTTTAGGACCCCAGAGGTTTCGGTATTCGCGAAAATGCCCTATTTTGTCCGAAATTCAAAAAAAATGCATACGAACTCCAAATTGAGGTTGTGATATACCATTGGAAAGGTAATGGAGTCTATTTTACAAGAAAAATAAACCGGGGATAGCTCACTTTGAAAAGCTTTGCGGTATTTACGATAAAAGCCGATTTGATCGCCTTTTCCGCCTTCGAAAATTCATAATAAACTCGTTTTAAATCCGAAAATTATGTGCGATATACCGTTGGAAAGCTATTGACCTCTAGTATCCATAAAAAATATTTGAAAATTGTTACGGTGCTCCGGTAATAAAGTCAAATTCTTGTCAAACTGGTCAAACCTGGGATTCTCGGAAAGTTCTGGAAACCTCCGAAAGTTCCCAAGGGCTGACGATTTTGGCTCGATTTTCTTTTAAAACTCATTTCAATACTTTTCACATGATCTAGAATGATTCCGATGAATTCGGGCAATTTTGGTCAAACTTGGTCAAACCGGTCAACGGAGACTTTCCTGGAACTTTCGGGACTTCCGGGGGTCTCTGGGAGCTGACGATTTCATTCGACTTTACTTAAAAACTTATTTTATCACTTTTCTTACGACGTAGCATATTTCCAAAACTTTTGGTCCAATTCTTGGAGCTTTTAGGCTTCCAGGGGCATTTCGGTCATTCTGAGCATTCTGAGAGATAGAATTGGCTTGCAGGAGTCCTTTCGAATATTTTATGATCATTGTGAACCACCAAGCTATGGGTCTCCTAAATCTGAGAGCGGACAAAATGGGGGGTCTACAGTTTGCCCCTCTTTGGCATGAACTTGCGAGGCGACGCATGTCGCAAGCGAGTGTCAGAGCTTCTGAAGAGACAGGATTTTTGAAGGCTATAGATTTAGGATAAAAGCGCTGCAAAAGATGCAATGATGCTGAGGTCAGTGCTGGTCGTGCTCTGCGTGAGCTGTCTACGTATCCCAAGGAGAATCAGACCTGGGCATAGTTCAGGGCACAAAGGAATAGATCACATATGCACATACACAACAATCAGGCGAATGCTATGCTACGAAGACGATATGCAACGTATGGATGTGATATGATTGTGTACATAAGTCCTATTATGTCTATTGTTATGACCCTAGTATGAGCAGGTGCTGTGGGATGTGCCACTCCGAGGGGGCTGGTGTCGTGCTAGTGTTGGCGACTGTGATGTGGTGGATGACTCGGATAGGGACATCAAGGTTTAGAAGACTCTGGGTCTAGGGGCAAACTTCTGTGCTTTGCAAACAAGCGAGATAGATCATATGCGCGTTGTCTAGTAGACGACAGCTAAAGGTGACCGAGGGATCTTGTGATGAAAATGGACAGATGAGAAAGCTTATGATAATCGGGAGACACGGAGCCGTGGAAGGACGGTGCTTCATTTCCCAAAATCCGAATGTGGGCGATGTTCTGATTGTTCCTGATGGCCGATTTTCGGGAGTCGGTTCCTCTTTTGCTACTTTCTGCTGGGGGTAGTGGGAACTGGTATCTATCCGTATCTGTCCTCGGGGGATGATGTAAGGTTCTCGGGGAATCTCTTTTCTTGATCGGGAACCAGGACCCATCTCTGAATCTCTCACGGTTGATCAAATCTTTCGGTGCTCAATCCAAGAGGGCCGATCGGGGCCTCCGGGAGCTGGTATCTGTCTGTATCTTTCCTCGGAGGATGATGTAGGGTTCTCGGGGAATCTCTTTTCTTGATCGGGAACCAGGACCCATCTCTGAATCTCTCACAGTTGATTAAATCTTTCGGTGCTCAATCCAAGAGGGCCGGTTGGGGCCTCCAGGAGCTGGTATCTGTCCGTATCTGTCCTCGGGGGATGATGTAGGGTTCTCGGGGAATCTCACTTTTCTATTTCTTTGGTGTACTGGCCAAAACCAAGATTCGTTATAGAAGCCCTCGTGCTTGATCAAAATTTGTGACGCTCGTCCTAAAACAACCGATTCGGATCCTCGGGAGTCGATTTTTCTCAATTTCTGCCTACTGGAGGTAGCCCTGACAACTTTTGGACTATTCAGGGTAAAACCCCATAAATCTTGACCGAAATGGGCCACCGGGGCTGATCGGGGCCACAAATGGGCTGAAAAAGGCCAAAACGGGTCAAAACGGGCCAAAACGGAGCAAAAAGGAGCAAAGCAGGGCCCGCAGGGAGCAGTACCGCGGCGGCACTAGGTGGCCGGACTCCAATTCTGTATATTTCGGGTTTTTGAGCTTTTCAAGCTCATACTTGGCCATTTTGGGGTGTTTTCGAAGCCAAAATCCCTCAAAACGCAGCTTGTGCGCGCTCAGGTGAGTAATCTTTCCCCGTGGTTGGAATTTTGATTGGTGTTTTGGTTTACTCAAATTTTCAAGAAGAAAGTTTTGATTTTGACTTCCATTTTCTTTGTAGATCCATGGCTTCGAGCTCGAGGAGACCGTCTAAGAAGGCCAAGAAACGAATGAAAGCCGAGATGCAAACCACGAACTTGATTTTACGAGACCCCCAACGTCATCTTTCGGTCGCGGCTCTAGCGAGCTTGGTATGTGAAACTTTCGACAGTTTTAGGACTATTTTCATGCATTGTGCTAGTTTTGTGAGTCGTAGTGTGCACCTAGAGATCGTTAGAAGTCCGATTTGTGCTCAAATGTTGATTTTTTGAATTTTGACCTCGGGTCATGAATAGTGATTTTGTGCATCGTCTTTGTTGTCTTTGGTATGTGCAGGTGTTAGAAGTGACATTAAAGGGCCACGGTAGCCTCGCTCATGCTTTCCTGTGGTACACTCAACTCTCGCCTACCGTCAAGAGAATGGTAGACGACGCTGGGTTTGGCGGCTTTGTTTGCCTTGTTTCAAAAAGCAGCAATGATTTGGCACATTTTTATGCTCTGGCTGAGAGGTGGTGGGACACCACCAATACTTTCCACCTGCCGTTTGGTGAGATGACAATGACGCCGTTTGACTTCTCCATGATTACCGACTTGAGGGTTGGCGGGAAATGTCTGATTTTGGACTACTTCTATGAGATCGACCCGGAGACTATAGAGATGTTGATTGGAGCAGTTCCCCATAACCTGGAGAGGCACTAGTTTCCTTATGGCTGGCTTTATCGGGCCTATGGCAGAGGGAATCATAACCTGAACAATTCCCAACTTTTGAGGGTGTATCTTCGGTATGTCCTTGGTTGCTCGATCTTTGCGACGCGGAATCACCAGGTGAGCTTGAGACTCCTTTCTTGCCTGGCGACCATCGATGAGATCCCCTCCTACGACTGGGGTAGTGCTGCCTTGGCCCATCTTTATAAGCACATGGGTGAGGTCTCTCGGGGTGATGTTAAATCAACAGGGGGATTTTGGCGAGCTTGGGAGGTATGTACTGCATCTTCTTTTATCTTTTGGCTTTTCGATTTCTGTACTCTTTCTGATTTTCTCCTTTATCTGTGCATCTTTGGAGGTTTGAGTATCTAAAGATGTTAACTCCTTCCCCTGCAGATGAATCAGGTGAAGACGAGGATGGCATGGCTCCTGTGCCTCTGTTCCCACGAGGCTTGAGATGGCGGAGGGATGCTATTTGGGTAAAGAGCGGGGCCCACTGGATCATTTTTCTCAGGAACTTCTTAACCGAGCTGACGGCTGCTAGTGTTGATTGGACGCCTTGGGAGCGTGTCGCCTATGCTGCCCTAGAGGAGATACAAGCAGTCAAACCTCTTTCCTCTTGCCGACTTATGATGGAGAGTACCGAGTGCAGTCAATGGTTCCTTGACGAGCGAGTGTCTCGGCAGGTGGTTGGCGGTTCTAGGTATCGCGTCCCTCATAATCCCCCTGCGATGGATGCTAGTGATCTTTCTAGTGATGCTTTGCTGGCGGCCTTAGCTGGCACCGACATTTGGGACCATTTTCTCTCTGAGACCAGCTATGAGGCTTACCGTGGCTGCTTTCTGATGCCCAACTTCCCACTCTTGGAGGTGAGTTTTCTTTACGTTTTTGTTTCTATCTGTCGCCTGTGTTTTAGACTCATCTTTTTCCTAACTTATTTTGTGCCTAGAGCTTCGCGAGATGTACAGGAGACAGGCTCCTCCTGCTTTCGATCCTATCCCTCCTTGGGATTGGAATGTCAATGTTTTAGGTACAGACGGCTCTCCCCAGGTTATGGAGGTGCCACGGGTCACATGTGGGTACCCTTCCCAGCCAGCAGGCATCCTCATTGTCCCTTGGAGTTATGCTAAGGAGGGCCACGCCTTGGCAGCTAGCTTACGGTCCCTGGTCCATACGCGAGACCATCGGGTATGTCTCTAATTTTGCGCTCCCTTAGGTTTTGAGGTTCTAATCCTGATTTTGCCTTTGACAGATGAATGGTATGCGGTAGTTTGCCACCAATCAGATTGCGTCCTTGGTAGGTTCTTGACTCGACTCTATTTTTGTACTTTTTTTTGTTTCCCTACTGATTGCCTTTATTTTATTTGTGTGTGCAGTACCGTGGGGGTGGGGCTGGCTCATCGAGGACTAGACCGTAGTGCAGAGGTAGTAGGCGGAGGCCGTCGCCGACATACACTCCGGGAGGTCCGACAGAGGATGAAGAAGAGGAGGACTGAGGCTTCCTGAACGGGGATTTTGTTTTATCTCTTTTTTTTCATGTTTTCGATTGGGTTGTACTGGTGATGTGACTATTTGGACAGTGTAGGATGATGTGTGGAACGGTTTGTGACTTTTGACAGAGTATTATGATGTTTAGCCTTTTGGGCCGGATAGCTTCTGGTTTTGAAGGCGCAGTTGCGTGCTTGTTTTAGTTGATGACGATATGCATATCTGTGCACTTGTGATTCTGTGATTGTTGATGTTACTGCGATGAGCAGTTTTGTCATAGTGAGTGTATGTGCCTTACAGGTGGGATAGTCCGTAAAACGGGAAGGTGTTGTCGAAATTTTGAATTTTTCTAGAGCCGCGACCGAAAATATGGCTTTATATGATCCCGCTCAACTCACATCTTGGCTGAACATCACGGATGGTGTGGAACGGATCAACCTCTTTAGCTATGGCTTGACCGAGCTATTCTCTCTTCGCCAGAATACCCTGAACACTGAGTTCTTGCGTGCTGCTATTGTCCACTGGGACCCAGTGAATCATGTCTTCAATTTCAACGGCCTGGAGATATGCCCCCTGTTCGAGGAGTTCTGTGCTATCCTTGGCTACGATCCTGATTCAGACCTGATTCTCCCTTCTGCTGATACCCCAGTCCTACGCGAGGCTTGGCTGAATATCAGGATTGTTCCACTACTATTTCCCGTTGGCTGATTCAAGGTGAGGTTCTTGACATTGCTTCCATCATTGCCCAGTATGCCAGTCCTGGGAATCCCAACGTGTATGATGCTACTCGTGGGGCTGCTCTGATTCTGTGCATGACTTTGCACTTCTTCTTCTCGAGTACTTCTAGCAGCTTAGTGCATGTATGTCTCGGACTGAGGGCAGGTAAGAACCCCATGGCTATGGTTCTAGCTGAAACCTTGAATGGCTTGGATAATGCCTTCAACCAAGCGACTCCTCTTCTTTTTAGGGCGCCTTTGGTGTTATAGGCCTGGTTATACGAGCGCCTCCAACTGTGGACGGGCCGCATACCACCGGTTTAATTTCGTCGAGCCGTGCTTCACCCTCACTACATTTTTGCTGATAGGGTTAACATGATGGGTGCTTTATCTGAAGTAGACATTTGCTGGATTATGGGGCATTGGGACCTTCATGATGTTACCACGAGCCTTAGGGGTAACCAGAGAGTGTGGTTGATTGGTCTGAGAGAGACTTCTTTCTATCATCCTCGCCGTTTGGCCAGACAGTATGGGCAGGTTCAAGAGGTTCCCCGGGGGTTTACTGACAGGGTCTTTGCTTCCAGGATCAGGGCTGCCACTATTGCTGCTTTCATTGATGGTTGGACTGACCGAGTAAAGGCCTACTTCTAAAGACCTTTGAAGAAATAAAAGACGCAAAGATAAAACTAGACCTGACTGATTCTGCTCATTCCTCCAAGTGTCTTTGAACATGTGTGATTGCTTTTTGAAAGACTTTTAATTCTTTGATCATTCCTACTTATGTAATATTCAAAGTTTGTTTATCGGTGAACCTTTTGGGAACCTCATTTTATGCATTTTAGCTTTCTAAAAACATTTTGTAACCGAGATTTTAATTAGATGTTGCTTTTGCTACTTGCTTGGGCATGCTAGGAAGATTAGAGGCAAACGAGGAGGGTGGCTGAAATTTGCCCCTAGTTTGGAATATGTATGGTTGTGAGGCAGACGAGGTAGATGACCGATGTTTGCCCCTAGTTTAGAAGAGGTTCAGGCAAACGAGGCGAGTGGCCGAAGTTTGCCCCTAGTGTGGAGGGTGATTTCTGGGTTATGGTAAGGACCGCGACTTTATTCTCTCAAATGCTCATAACTTTTGCCTAGGCACCAGTAAGGTGACCTAGCGAGCTCTTTTCTCTCTTTTGTTATTGCTCACTTTGGATTTAGCTCTAATTTTTACCTAGGCGCCCTTTCAGATTTTCGACCTAGCGAGCCATCCTTCTTTTTCCTTTCTGAAAGTCTGCTTACGTACCCCCGAATAGGGATCAAGTCCAACGTAGTTTGGGCCAAAGCTTGAAAGAAATTGGTTATTTTTTTAGAGTGGAGCGACCGAACCGATGTGGTTGCCTACGTAACCCCGAGTAAGAATCAGGTCGAGCGTAGTTCATGCCGGAGCTTGAAAGAAAATGGTTATTTTTTGTGGGTGGAGCGACCGAACCGATGTGGTTGCCTACGTATCCCCGAGTAGGGATCAGGTCGAGCGTAGCTCAGGCAAGGCTTGAAAGAAATTGGTTAGGGAATGGTCAAGCATAACACTTTTTGAGGCGATCCATGTTGATTGGTTCTTTGAATTCGACACCATCGAGGTCCATGAGATATGTTGCTCCTCTGGAAAGAATGGCCTTAACGATGTAAGGGCCGACCCATTTAGGTTTAAACTTCCCATGGGGATCAAAGATCGGAGCTCGTAATTCCATAAGGACAAGGTCGCCCTTGACAATCTTTCTCGGACGAACCCTTTTGTTGAAAGCACGGGCTATCCATTTTTGATAGATTCGAACATGGTCGACTGCCGCTAGGCGCTTTTCATCTATGAGGGCTAATTCTTTGTATCTTTCCCTAAACCAATCTGATTCTGAAATTTCACATTCTGCCATCAGGCGTAGGGACGATCTCGACTGGAAGTACTGCTTCCATCCCATACACCAGTGAGTAAGGAGTTGCTCCGGTGGATGTCCTTATCGATGTTTTATATCCCTACAGTGCGAATGGTAGCTTCTCATGTCAGTCTTTGTAGGTATCGGCCGATTTCTGCAGTATGGCCTTGACATTCTTGTTTGTAGCTTCGACTGCCCCATTAGTTTGTGGTCTGTACGGCGATGACTTGTGATAAGTGATTTTGTATTCTTCGAACAGATCCCTGACTTCTGCTTTGAAATGACTCCCATTGTCCGAAATAATCTCATGGGGGACTCCATAACGGCAGATGAGATTTCTCTTGATGAATTTGGCCACTTCCTTGGCCCCCAACTTGCTGTAAAATGCGGCTTCTACCCATTTTGTGAAATAGTCGATAGCCACCAAAATGTATCGATTTCCGTTCGAGGCTTTCAAAATGATTTCACCGATGATATCGATTCCCCAGGTTGAGAATGGCCAAGGTGAGGTCATGCTGTACAGAAGGGATGGTGGTGTATGCATCATGTTTGCATGGATCTGGCACTTGTGACACCTTCTTACGTATTCGCAACAATCTTTCTCCAATGTTGTCCAGTAGTACCCTTGTCTTACAATTTTCTTGGCTATCATGTGACCGTTCATGTGCGGGCCGCATACCCCTTCTTGTATTTCTTCCATCATTCTTTGTAGATCTATGGCTGTCTAAGAAGGCCAAGGAACGAATGAAAGTCGAGATGCAAACCACGGACTTGATTTTACGTGACCCCCAACGTCATCTTTCGGCCGCGGCTCTAGCGAGCTTGGTATGTGAAACTTTTTACAGTTTTAGGACTATTTTCATGCATTGTGCTAGTTTTGTGAGCCATAGTGTGCACCTAGAGATCGTTAGAAGTCTGATTTGTGCTCAAATGTTGATTTTGTGAATTTGGACCTCGGGTCGTGAATAGTGATTTTGTGCATCATCTCTGTTGTCTTTGGTATGTGCTGGTGCCAGAAGTGACATTAAAGGGCCACGGTAGCCTCGCTCATGCTTTCCTGTGGTACACTCAACTCTCGCCTACCGTCAAGAGAATGGTAGATGACGCTGGGTTTGGCGGCTTTGTTTGCCTGGTTTCAAAAAGCAGCAATGATTTGGCACATTTTTACGCTCTGGCTGAGAGGTGGTGGGACACCACCAATACTTTCCACCTGCCATTTGGTGAGATGACAATGACGCCCTTTCACTTCTCCATGATTATCGGCTTGAGGGTTGGCGGGAAACGCCTGATTCTGCACTACTTCTATGAGATCGACCCAGAGACTGTAGAGATGTTGATTGGGGTTGTTCCCCCTAACCTGGAGAGGCACTAGTTTCCTTGTGGGTGGCTTTACCGGGCCTATGGCAGAGGGAATCATAACCTGAACAATTCCCACCTTTTGAGGGTGTATCTTCTGTATGTCCTTGGTTGCTCGATCTTTGCGAAGCGGAATGACCGGGTGAGCTTGAGACTCCTTACTTGCCTGGCGACCATCGATGAGATCCCCTCCTACGACTGGGGCGGTGCTGCCTTAGCCCATCTTTATAAGCACATGGGTGAGGTCTCTCAGGGTGATGTTAAATCGACAGGGGGATTTTGGCGAGCTTGGGAGATATGTACTGCATCTTCTTTTATCTTTTGGCTTTTCGATTTCTGTACTCTTTCTGATTTTCTCCTTTGTCTGTGCAGCTTTGGAGCTTTGAGTATCTAAAGATGTTAGCTCCTTCCCCTGCGGATGAATCAGGTAAAGTCGAGGATGGCATGGCTCCTGTGCCTCTGTTCCCACGAGCCTTGAGATGGCGGAGGGATGTTGTTGGGGTAAAGAGCGGGGCCCACTGGATCGTTTTTCTCAGGAACTTCTTAACCGAGCTGACGACTGCTAGTGTTGATTGGACGCCTTGGGAACGTATCGCCTATGCTGCCCTAGAGGAGATACAAGCGGTCAACCCTCTTTCCTCTTGCCGACTTCTGATGGAGAGTACCGATTGCAGTCAATGGTTTCTTTGCGAGCGAGTGTCTCGGCAGGTGGTTGGCGGTTCTAGGTATCGCGTCCCTCATAATCCCCCTGCGATGGATGCTAGTGATCTTTCTGGTGATGCTTTGCTGGCGGCCTTAGCTGGCACCGACATTTGGGACCATTTTCTCTCTGAGACCGGCTATGAGGCTTACCGTGGTCGCTTCCTGATGCCCAACTTCCCACTCCTGGAGGTGAGTTTTCTTTACGTTTTTGTTTCTATCCGTCGCCTATGTTTTAGACTCATCTTTTTCCTGTCTTGTTTTGTGCCTACAGCTTCACGAGATGTACAGGAGACAGGCTCCTCCTGCTTCCGATCCTATCCCTCCTTGGGATTGGACCGTCAATGTTTTAGGTGTAGACGGCTCTCCCCATGTTATGGAGGTGCACGGTTCATATGTGGGTACCCTTCCATGCCAGCAGGCGTCTTCAACGTCCCTGGGAGTTATGCTGAGGAGGGCCACGCCTTGGCAGCTAACTTACGGTCCCTGGTCCTTACGCGAGACCATTGGTTATGTCTCTAATTTTGCGCTCCTTAAGGTTATGAGGTTCTAATCCTGATTTTGCCCTTGATAGATATATGGTATGCAGCAGTTTGCCACCAATCAGATTACGTCCTTGGTAGGTTCCTGACTCGACTCTATTTTTGTACTTTTTATTGTTTCCCTACTGATTGCCTTCATTTTATCTGTGTGTGCAGTACCGTGGGGGCGTGGCTGGCTCATCGAGGACTGGGCCGTGGTGCAGAGGTGGTAGGAGGAGGCCGTCGCCGACATACACTCCGGGAGGTGCGACAGATGAAGAAGTGGAGGACTGAGGCTTCCTGAACAGGAATTTTGTTTTATCTCTTTTTTTTTATGTTTTCGATTGGGTTGTACTGGTGATGTGACTATTTGGACAGTGTAGGATGATGTGTGGAACGGTTTGTGACTTTTGACAGAGTATTATGATGTTTCACCTTTTGGGCCGGATAGCTTCCGGTTTTGAAGGCGCAGTTGCGTGCTTGTTTTAGTTTATGACGATATGCATATCTGTGCACTTGTGATTCTGTGATTGTTGATGTTACTGCGATGAGCAGTTTTGTGATAGTGAGTGTGTTTGCTTTGCAGGTGGGATAGTCCGTGAAACGGGGAGGTGCTGCCAAAATTTTGAATTTTTCTAGAGCCGCGACCAAAAATATGGCTTTATATGATCCCGCTTAACTCACATCTTGGCTGAACATCACGGATGGTGTGGAACGGATCAACCTCTTTAGCTACGGCTTCACCGAGCAATTCTCTCTTCGCCAGATGACCCTGAACACTGAGTTCTTGCGTGCTGCTATTGCCCACTGGGACCCGGTGAATCATGTCTTCAATTTCAACGGCCTGGAGATATGCCCCTTATTCGAGGAGTTCTGTGCTATCCTTGGCTACGATCCTGATTCTGACCTGATTCTCCCTTCTGCTGATACCCCCAGTCCTACGCGAGGCTTGGCTGAATATCAGGATTGTTCCACTACTATTTCCCGTCGGCTGATTCAAGGTGAGGTTCTTGGCATTGCTTCCATCATTGCCCGGTATGCTAGTCTTGGGAATCCCAGTGTGTATGATGCTACTCGTGGGGCTGCTCTGATTTTGTGCATGAATTTGCACTTCTTGTTCTCGAGTACTTCTAGCGGCTTAATGCATGTATGTCTCGGACTGAGGGCAGGTAAGAACCCCATGGCTATGGTTCTAGCTGAAACCTTGAATGGCTTGGATAATGCCTTCAACCAAGGGACTCCTCTTCTTTCTAGGGCGCCTTTGGTGTTACAGGCCTGGTTATACGAGCGCCTCCAACTGTAGACAGGCCGCATACCACCGGTTTACTTTCGTCGAGCCGTGCTTCACCCTCACTACATTTTTGCTGATAGGGTTAACATGATAGGTGCTTTATCTGAAGTAGACATTTGCTGGATTGTGGGGCATTGGGACCTTCATGATGTTACCACGAGCCTCAGGGGTCACCAGAGAGTGTGGTTGATGGGTCTGAGAGAGACTTCTTTCTATCATCCTCGCCGTTTGGCCAGACAGTATGGGCAGGTTCAAGAGGTTCCCCGGGGGTTTACTGACAGGGTCTTTGCTTCCAGGATCAGGGCTGCCACTATTGCTGCTTTCATTGATGGTTGGACTGACCGAGTAAAGGCCTACTTCTAAAGACCTTTGAAGAAATAAAAGACGCAAAGATAAAACTAGACCTGACTGATTCTGCTCATTCCTCCAAGTGTCTTTGAACATGTGTGATTGCTTTTTGAAAGACTTTTATTTCTTTGATCATTCCTGCTTATGTAATATTCAAAGTTTGTTTATCGGTGAACCTTGGTGACTTTGGGAACCTCATTTTATGCATTTTAGCTTTCTAAAAACATTTTGTAACCGAGATTTCAATTAGATGTTGCTTTTGCTACTTGCTTGGGCATGCTAGGACGATTAGAGGCAAGCGAGGCGGGTTGTCGAAATTTGCCCCTAGTTTGGGATATGTATGGTTGTGAGGCAAACGAGGTAGATGACCGACATTTGCCCCTAGTTTAGAAGAGGTTCAGGCAAACGAGGCGAGTGGCGGAAGTTTGCCCCTAGTGTGGAGGGTGATTTCTGGGTTATGGTAAGGACCGCGACTTTATTCTCTCAAATGCTCATAACTTTTGCCTAGGCACCAGTGAGGCGACCTAGCGAGCTCTTTTCTCTCTTTTGTTATTGCTCACTTTGGATTTAGCTCTAATTTTTGCCTAGGCGCCCTTTCGGAGTTTCGACCTAGCGAGCCATCCTTCTTTTTCTTTTCTGAAAGTCTGCCTACGTTCCCCTGAATGGGGATCAAGTCCAACGTAGTTCGGGCCAAAGCTTTAAAGAAATCGGTTATTTTTTTAGAGTGGAGCGACCGGACCGATGTGGTTGCCTACGTATCCCCGAGTAGGAATCAGGTCGAGCGTAGTTCATGCCGGAGCTTGAAAGAAAATGGTTATTTTTTGTGGGTGGAGCGACCGAACCGATGTGGTTGCCTACATATCCCCGAGTAGGGATCAGGTCGAGCGTAGTTCAGGCAAGGCTTGAAAGAAATTGGTTAGGGAATGGTCAAGCATAATACTTTTTGAGGCGATCCATGTTGATTGGTTCTTTGAATTCGACACCATCGAGGTCCATGAGATAAGTTGCTCCTCCGGAAAGAATGGTCTTGACGATGTAAGGGTCGACCCATTTAGGTTTAAACTTCCCACGGGGATCAAAGATTGGAGCTCGTAATTCCTTAAGGACAAGGTCGCCCTTGACAATCTTTCTCGGACGAACCCTTTTGTTGAAAGCACGGGCTATCCTCTTTTGATAGATTCGAACATGGTCGACTGTCGCTAGGCGCTTTTTATCTATGAGGGCTAATTCTTCGTATCTTTCCCTAAACCAATCTGATTCTGAAATTTCACATTTTGCCATCAGGCGTAGGGACGATAGTTCTATCTCGACTGGAAGTACTGCTTCCATCCCATATACCAGTGAGTAAGGAGTTGCTCCGGTGGACGTCCTTATTGATGTTTTGTATCCCCACAGTGCAAATGGTAGCTTCTCATGCCAGTCTTTGTAGGTATATCGGCCAATTTCTGCAGTATGGCCTTGACATTCTTGTTTGTAGTTTCGACTGCCCCATTAGTTTGTGGTCTGTACGGTGATGACTTGTGATAAGTGATTTTGTATTCTTCGAACAGATCCCTGACTTCTGCTTTGAAATGACTCCCATTGTCTGAAATAATCTCATGGGGGACTCCATAATGGCAGATGAGATTTCTCTTGATGAATTTGGCCACTTCCTTGGCCCCCAACTTGCTGTAAGATGCGGCTTCTACCCATTTTGTGAAGTAGTCGATAGCCACCTAAATGTACCGATTTCTGTTCGAGGTTTTCGAAATGATTTCACCGATGATATCGATTTCCCAGGTTGAGAATGACCAAGGTGAGGTCATGCTGTACAGAAGGGATGGTGGTGTATGCATCATGTTTGCATGGATCTGGCACTTGTGACACCTTCTTACGTATTCGCAACAATCTTTCTCCAATGTTGTCCAGTAGTACCCTTGTCTTACAATTTTCTTGGCTAGCATGCGACCGGTCATGTGAGGGCCGCATACCCCTTCGTGTATTTCCTCCATCATTCTTCTGGATCTTTTCCCAAATAAGCAAGTCAGGTTGTAACCGTTGTACCCCTTCTTCAACAGCTTCCCTCCGCAAATGATGAATTGTGCTGCGAATCTTTGAATTGCCCTTTTGCCTTTCTTGGTCAACTCTTGGGGGTACATCCCCTTTTCTATGAAATCCCAGACATCCTGATACCATGGTGTTTCATTCTCTTTTTCTTCGATTGCGGCGATTATGTTGAACGAAGGCTCATACCTTTGCTCAATTACCAAAGGCATCATCCTGACTCCCACAGGAATTTTGATCATGGAGGCTAAGGTAGCCAATGAATCTGCTAGCTGGTTCTCTTCCCTAGGCAAGTAAAGGAATGTGTTGTTTTTGAACTGCCTCTTGAGTTGATCGAGATGATCATAATAGGGCTTCAACCTTTCTTCTTTTACTTTCCATTCTCCTCTAGCTTGTGATATAATGAGGTTTGAATCCCCAAAGACATCCAACTTTTGAACTTTCAGCTCTAGGACTGCCTCCATCCCTAGAATGCATGCTTCATATTCAGCAGTGTTGTTGGTGGAGTTATAATTGAGCTTGACTACCAACGGGGTATGGTCCCCACTTGGTGATACTAGGATCATTCCTACTCCGTATCCTCTCATGTTTGCTGCTCCATCAAAGTACAACTTCCACTGTTCGTCCTTGATTTCCATGATATTTTTGTCTGGAAATGGAAAGTCCCCATTTTCTTCGGAGTCAACAGCGTGCTCTGCAAGATGCTCAGCTATGGTTCTCCCTTTTACCGACTTGCTTGTGACGTACTTGATATCGAATTCGGATAGTAGAAGTAACCAACGGGATATACGACCGGTCAGGGTGGGTTTTTCAAGGAGGTATTTTAGAGGATCCATGCGGCATATGAGCACAACTGGGAAGGCCAGCATGTAGTGCCTCAGTCGGCGGGTGCACCAAACCAAGGCCCAACATGTTTTTTCAAGGGTAGAGTAGTTGAGCTCATACCCAGTCATCCTCTTGTTGAGGTAATAAATGGCTTTTTCGGAGTGGCTTTCTTCTCCTTCTTGGCCTAGCATGCAACCCATGGCATTTTCGGAGACAGATAGGTAAAGGAATAAGGGCTTATGAGGAGTGGGTGGTGAAAGGACAGGCGGGTTTTGAAGGTAGGCCTTTATTTTGTCAAAAGCAGCTTAGCATTGGTCATCCCATTGGAACTTTTCTCCTTTTCTCAGCAATCGGAACAAAGGATCGCATGTAGTTGTGAGCTTGGAAATGAAGCGGCTGATAAATTGAACTCTTCTAAGAAACCCTCTCACTTCCTTTTCGCTCCGTGGTGGGGCCATTTCTAGGATTGTCTTGATCTTAGAGGGATCCACTTCTATCCCCCTTTGTGTGATGAGAAAACCCAGGAGTTTACCGGAGGTCACACTGAAAGTGCATTTCTTTGGATTCAACCTCATCTTGTATTTGCGCAGCCTTTTGAAAAACTTCTCCAGCGCTACTAGGTGTCCTTCTCTGTCCCTGGACTTCACGATCATGTCATCTACGTACACTTCTACTTCCTTGTAAATCATGTTATGCAGCAGAGTGGTGGCAGCTCTTTGGTAGGTTACCCCAGCATTCTTGAGTCCGAAAGGCATTACTCTATAACAGTAGGTTCCCCAAGGTGTAGTGAATGTCGTCTTTTCTCGATCTTCTGGCGCCATTAGAATCTGATTGTACCCCGAAAAGCCATCCATGAATCACAGTAACTCATGTCCAGCGGTGTTATCTACCAAGACATCAATGTGGGGAAGCGGGAAATCATCCTTGGGACTGGCTTTGTTTAGATCACGGAAGTCGACGCACACACGAACTTTTCCGTCTTTCTTGGGGACTAGTACGATATTGGCAACCCATTCTGGATACTCGGTGACAATGATGAACCCTGCCTTGAATTGCTTCTCCACTTCTTCTTTAACCTTGAGTGCCCATTCTGGCCTCATGCCCCTCAGTTTCTGCTTGACTGGTTTAGAATTGGGGAGGAGAAGAATATGATGTTGGACAATGTCGGGATCGACTCCAGGCATGTCCTCGTAAGACCAAGCGAAAACATCTTTGAATTCCTTTAGCAAGAGAGTTAAATCTTCTTTTTCTTTTTTATTAAGAGCTGAGCCAATTTGCACAATTTGTGGATTATCTGTTTTACCTAGATTAACCGATAAAGTATCTTCGATTATTTCGTAAGCAGGTGCTTTTTCAATTAGTTACTTATGTTTGATTGGGATATCCTTGGAGGGATCTGTGCATTCACAAGTATTAGACACAGTGGAGTAAGCAGAATCGTCTTTCATTTCATTCATGACAGATGAAGTGATTACATTGGACAGTGGTGGGCTTATAGTAGCCGACTCTGGTACAGACTCGATAATTGGCAGTACAGACTCTGGGGGAACAGGGGATAGGGAGACATAGACAGATGACTCTACAACCTGGTTTCTCAGACCCTCCTTAGTTGGCTTGATCTGATCATCTTGGCTCTTGGCCTTCTTTTCTTCCTTCTTCTCAGCGAATTCCTCCCACATTTTCTCGATGGCTTTAGTGTCCAGGTATTTCAACTAGTCTTCCTCTGGGGTTTTCACAACTTCTTCGGGATAGAACGGATCTTGATAGGGGGGACCTTTCACAGTCAGCGAAGATTTCCAACCCGGGGTGCCTTTTTCCAGTGGCCTGATGGACCCAGGGTTCCGGGAACCCAAAGTAGGGGAAATCATCCCCTTCTTTGATGAATTGCCCATTCAAGGTTTTGTAGTACGGCGGGAGACCTTTTACTCTTTTCTTCCATGGCCTGTGTAGCTTAGCGTCTTCTTTAGTGGGCTTGTATCCCAACCCAAAAGTGCCTTGTTTACCTTTGATCTGCGGGAACTCCCGAATTCCTTGCTGGCGTCGGCCCAATCCCATTACAGGGAAGTAGTTCATTTTGCGGACAATATTGACAACCGCAGAGTGGATCTCGGGGAATCGGTCTTCATCATTGACCATGTGGACTTCTTCCATGAAGAATCCTCCGATTTCTCCTTCTTCTAGCTCAGGTATTTGGATTTCAAAGATGGGAGCGTAGTTTGGGAAAGCTTCATTGCCCCAACTATTGCCGAGTATGATTTTCACCTCTTTCTTATGAATATACTTGTTCATTTGATGTACAGTGGATGATACGGCTTTGTTGGCATGCAGCCAAGGCCTTCCGATCAACAAGTTGAACGAGGCAGGTATGTCCATGACTTGGAAGACTTCAGTGCTTACCAAAGATCCTACCCAGATTTGGAGAGAAACAGTTCCCATCACATTTCTCCTGGTGTTATCGTAGGCCCTCACGGATTGTACAGATGGTGTGATGTCAAGGATATCGACCCCCAAGGCGGTAGCGGTCCTTAGGGCACAAACATTTAAGGCAGAACCTGTATCAACCAGACAAAATGGCACCTGCTGTCCCTTACATTCGACAGTGATGTACAATGCTTTATTATGCGCAGATCCTTCTGGTGGCAGGTCTTCATCAGAAAATGTAATGATTGGGTCGGGGGTAAGTGTGCCCAAGAAAACCACCATGTCTTCCGGTGCGGCGTCAATGGGGACTTCAATTCCAGCCAAGTCATTCAATACGGCTTGCCTATGCTTGTAGGATGTTACCATGATGTCCCACATCGAGAGATGTGCTTGGGTTTTCTTTAGCTGTTTTATCAACTCATTATCTTCTTCGATGATTTCATCCACCTTACTCTTCCCCTTGTCTATAACCGGACCTTTCTCGATAGCTTCAGTAGTAGGCTGCAGAGGCTGGTAATGAAGGCCGGACCTAGTCAGATGATCAATTTCGGCAGGGGTAGGCCCTTCTACAATCCCATCATCTTTGAACCAGTCGCAGTCTGTCCCTACAAATGGTTTTTCTGGCTCATCCCAGATAGAAGCATCACTTTCATTATTGGGATCATACCATTTGAGGTTCACCACCCCTAGATCATGCTCTTCTAGAAAGAACAAGTCTTGCTCATCGTCTAGCTGTTGTTGCCACTCGTTATTCTCCCCTTCAATCAGATGAATTCCCGTAGAGTCCGGGATGTCAGTGTGGGGTAAGGGTTATCCTAGGGGGGTGATATAGGTAGCAGGGTTGAAGGATACAGGGTTGGACTTGATGAGGTTGACGTTTTGGTGGTTTGGTAGAGGATTTTGAGTGATATGGGGCTGCTTTGGAGGTGGCTCAATGATATTCTGATCAATGAGGTCTTGGATATCGTGGCGGAGGCGCATGCAATCATCGGTGTTGTGGCCAGGGGCTTAGTGGTAGGTACTTGCAGTTAGGCGAGGGCAGGGTATTTCGAGGCTGGAGTAGTTGGAGATGGCCCTTTTTGAGGAGGGGGTCTAAAGCTGAGGAGAGAGAGAGATTTCTAACTTGGCGAAGTTGCGCGGGGGCTTTTTCTGGAAAGGGCGATTGGAGGAATTTACCTGGTTGGAGGGTTGGTATGGCCTAGGAGGGTATGCCATGGGTTGGCTGCTAAGGGCATTGACATCCGGGGGATTCCGGGAGTAGTTGGGCCTTCTTGACTGGCTCGGAGGCTCTTCCTTTTTGATCTTTCCTTCTTTGATAGCGTCTTCAATTCGAGTTCCAACTTCAAACAACTCCTCAAAGGTAGAGATGGACTGGTAGAACAATTTCTCATGGTAGAGCGCCTGCAGATTCCGGATGAGCATCCTTACCTGTTCCTTTTCGATTGGCCGGTGGGTCATTTGGGCCAATTTATTCCTCCATCTGCTCAGAAACGCAGCGAAGGACTTATTGTTGTTCTGTCGAGTAGTTTCCAAATCCCTGATAGTGACATCCAGTTCTTGATTGTAGGAGTAATGATCGACGAAGACTCGAATAATGTCTTCCCATGCCCGGGTTTTGGAGGCTTCAAAGTTTAGGAACCATGATAGTGTAGACTTTACAAGAGTTTGCGGGAACAACATCGCAATGTGCTCGTGGGTATAACCCATGGACTAGAAGATACTCATACATAGCTTCACATGACTTTTTGGATTCCCAGTTCCGTCAAAACGGTCGATGGCATGCATTTTGAAGTTCTCCGGCAATTTCAGTTTAACAGGCTCAAAAAGGCCTTCCAGGTCTAGCATATAATCATCGACCCCCTTGCTTTTTCCCAGTACACTTTCCAGCTTGTCAACCTTATCCATTTTCTCTTGGAGTTTTTTCTCATATGCAAACGGTGGGACCCCTTGAAGCCAGTCTTCTTCCCTGTTATTCTCATGTGGGGGTGGTTCAAACTCCGGTGGTGGAAACCCAGGCGGAGGTTGCGGCCGCTGCTGCTTCAATTCTTCCATGAACTTCAGAACTTGGGCTAGGCTATCAGACTGTTAGCTTATGGTTGCTCCCAACTCGGTAACCTTGTTTTCTAACTCTTCTCGATTCATGCTGAAGTAAGCTGTCGGACTGATTCTGATCAAACGATTATGTGAACTCCTGACCCACGACGAGGATCCCGGCTGCTGACCTTGGCAATCTATACTGACCTGACAGATTTCGAGTGGACTAGAGTAGACCTTGACAGTGATGACTTTAAACAGACAAAGATAGTGATGTTAACAAACGTGGACTGACTCGAGACAGTACGTGCAGATTGATGGGAATGTTGTATGCAAATGAGACAAGCATACGGATATAAGCCCTAATCTCTATGATGCTTCTATTTCTAACAGATAGCAGTTAAACAAATAAGGTCCTAGCCATACAGAGTGTGCTAACCTTACTTTCCAGTATGACCACCAAGGGATAACAGGGATTTCTGGGATACTTCAGGAAATTTGGACAGAGTTTCTGGGAGAAATTGGTTAGTACGGTTATATCTGGGATATCTGGACAGAGTTTCTCGGAAAAACTGGTTAATAGGGTTATAGCTGGGATATCTGGACAGAGTTTCTGGGAAAAACTGGTTAATAGGGTTATATCTGGGATATCTGGACAAGGTTTCTGGGAAAAACTGGTTAATAGGGTTATATCTGGGATATCTGGATAGAGTTTCTAGGAAAAATAGGTTAATAGGGTTATATCTGGGATATTTGGACAGAGTTTCTGGAAAAAACTAGTTAATATGGTGATAGTGATCATACTGTCTAGCAGGTTTCCATACTCCTGCGCCTTAGGATTGACAAACAAGGTTTGCGGTGTATATCTTCGTGAGCGTAGAGCAGACATCCTTATCATGGTGCCTAGGTAGGTCAACTCAATATAATCACATGTGAGTGATTGCCTTGGGAATCATAAGAAAGAGGTTCTGTTCTATGCCACATAAGCGTCTACACCGCTCAGGTAATCCCGTCAGGGCATACAGCAGTTATATGGCATTGTCCTATCTGAAAAGATAAATGAACAGTCCTATGAAAGGTTCAACAGGAATCTATATGCAAAGGCTGGGTTTAGTCAAAGAGGGTCCGTTGACGAGAGTTCCAATATACCGTCAGGGAAACAGTACAGAGGTTTTTACTCTTTTTCATATACCTTGGAAGGTACAGTATCAGCGGTGACTTGTGCCCTGGCACACCAAGACTTGAACAATGTCAGCGCTGCATTTCAGACACAGTCAATGGGGGGAAATGAAAAGTGCAATGCGGTGAACCAGACACAGTAAAAAGATTATTTTAAGGATGCTTCTTATGAGTCAAACCTCTGTATTATTTTGTTTTAAAATAAAAAATCCCCAGTGGAGTCGCCAGATTGTGGACATGCGGAAGTGGACTACTTCTCTTGTTTGAGATTGTTTTTTGAAAAAGGAAAAGAAAAGGTTTGTTGAAAACAGATACAGAGTCGCCACTTGGTCTTTAGGGAACCAAGAAACCCAAATTTGAATCACCCAAGCGGATAACGGCACCGACCCTTCATAACAAAAGAACTTGGTTCGGGGTTTTGGTACGAAAGAGAGGAAGGAGCCTTTGTCACGACTAAAACACCCTCTACTCGCCCCGTCTTTCGACGGGCCTCAATTAGCATCCAAATAATCATCTTTTACTATGTTTGGTTCGGCAATTAATATTTATGATAAGTATATTACATTGCATAAGAATCTTGAAATTGGAATATCAAAAGATAAGATATCATTCATAAGATTTAAGCCAAATATCACACAATGCAAAAGTGAAAGATCACACAAACAAACCTAGGAAAAGGAATCATCTAATTACATATCAAGTAGTCAAGTTTTCCTAATCTAAAGGGGACATGAATTGTTCTTGAAACAAATAAATAAAGAAAACGAAATATGCATAGCAAACTAGTATGATGCATGTTAACCTTTGAGAAAAGAAGACCTCTCAATCCCTGGGATGGATGAGAAAGGAAGATTAGATCGAGGGGGAAGCATGAACATGTGATCATGGTCATTCCTTATAATCTTCTTAGATTAGGGGTCACAAAAACTCCAAATCTTTGCATGGATGCAATATATGTGTCTAGATTGTGCTAAAGTTGTAGTGTGCCTTGTGTACATGGATTCCTAGAATGACTAAGAAGTCTAAAAGGTGTATGAATGAATGAATGAAATCAATATGGGATATATACAAATGTAGTATGAACCGCTTCCTAAGATATGAACTAATTTGGAATGCATATAAGCATCAAATCAAAGAATGAAAGTTAAAATGTGCTTGCTGTGAATAGTGGACAGAACAATAGCTAGATCTTTTGAAAATTGGAAAGAGGGGTTAGGAATGTTTTCAGTACATGACTTTTTATGGAGATCTTCCTTATTGTGTCTAGAACACTACCCAAAAGGCCAACCTTAAATACCTATCACAGATTGGGAGAAATCATATAAACAATGAAGGTCACTCTGAAATAGAGTCCGTACTGTCGACTGAAATGTTGAAAACTCTTAGAACATGAAAACAAATGATCTAGAGGCCCATTTTATACAGAAAGTTCCCTAAGACATTGAAGTTTAAGGGAAAAATAAGCTAGGATCACCCCTTTTGGAAACGTTTTCTGAAAAAGAAGTTGGAATTCAACCAAGCTACTGTGACAGCAGAGGCAGAATGTCTGGAAGGAATGTTTGGGTCCAAATGGACCATTTTCAAGTATTTCCAAATCAAATCAAAACTCATGGGTGTTCTCTAATGAGTTAGGAAGATTTTTCAAGTGTCCTTGTATCCATACATTGAGTATTGAGTTCTAGAGAAATCTTTGAACTCAGATCACTCACTGGTTTGACTCACTGTTTTGAAGATTTTGGAAAAAAAAAACTAGAGTTTTCTTTCTTGAGATCAAAATGAGGGGTTTTAAGAGGGGTTTTGAAATAGAAGTTTTGAAAGCATATTTTCAGTACTCAATAAAGATTATAGCCACTTAAAATATCAACATCAAACTTATCATCAAGAACCTCCAAGATTGTTGGAGAGATTTATTTTCATTTGAACATAACTTCAAGGATACCTTGGAGGTATTGAAGTTATAATCATCATCTATCAAACATGTTTTTGAGGTCAAAAGCTACTATCCATAAGGATTCACTCACCTCAAACTTCATGTCATCATTTAGATTATGATGAACTAGTAAGTAAATATAGAAAATCAAAAAGAAATGAGGTGAGAAGAGATGGACATCATATAAACAAGCAAGCAAATAGATAGCAATCAATAGATGATATTCATGATGTACTGAACTTGTAGTTTGGTGTTTCACTCATATGTGATGACATTGGACATGGAAGAAGCTTCCACTCTCTTAAATGCTCACTAAAATGGTGGTTGGGTGTATTGAATGTTGAAGTAAATAGGAGTAATGAAGTAAAAACCAAGTTTAGAACTCACTTTTGTTTTGAAAATCAAAGAAGAAAGCTTCTTTTCTATCTATTCTAACCTTATCTCTACAACTTTCTCTCCCAAACTTTTCAAAGCTTCTATTTGACACCCTAAAATGAAGAGCAATGGGGGGTTTATATAGGCCAATTTGGGGTGGTTTTGGGGTTTTAGAAGTGTTCCCATTGGCTCAAAACATCTGTGAACATAGAACTACGTCGTTTTGGTTTTCAATTAATCAAAATGAACCCTCAAGAAAAATTAAAAAAATACACTGTTCTAGAGGAGAGTACCGCGGTGACACTGGGCCAGTGTCGCGGCGGCAATGGGCCAGTGCCGCGGCGGCACTGCTCCTCAATCGTCTGGATAATCTTGTTTAGGCCCCCAGAGGTTCCGGTATTCGCGAAAAGACCCTATTCCGTCAAAAATTCACAGAAAATGCATACGAACTCCAAATTGAGGTTGTGATATATCGTTTGAAAGGTAATGGAGTCTATTTCACATAACAATAAACCGGGGATAGGTCACTTTGAAAAGGTTTGCGCTATTTGCGATAAAAGCCGATTTGATCGCCTTTCCCGCCTTCAAAAATTCATAATAAACTCGTTTTAAATCCGAAAATTATGTGCGATATACCGTTGGAAAGCTATTGACCTCTAGTATCCATAAAAAATATTTGAAAATTGTTACGGTGCTCCAGTTCTAAAGTCAAATTCTGGTCAAACTGGTCAAACCTGGGATTCCCGGGAAGTTCTGGAAACCTTCGGGAGTTCCCAGGAGCTGACATTTTCGCTCGATTTTCTTTTAAAACTCATTTTAATACTTTTCACATGATCTAGAATGATTTCGGCGAATTCGGACGATTTCGGTCAAACTTGGTCAAAACTTGGTCAAAGCTGGTCAAACCTTGGTCAAATCGGTCAACGGGGACTTTCCGAGCACTTCTGAGACTTTCGGGGGTCTCTGGGAGCTGACCATTTCATCCGACTTTACTTAAAAACTCATTTTATCACTTTTCTTACGACGTAGCATGTTTTTAGAACTTTTGGTCCAAATCTGGGAGTTTTTGGGCTTTCAGGGGCATTTCGGTCATTTTGAGCATTCTGAGAGATAGAATTGGCTTCCAGGAGTCCTTTCGAGTCTTTTACGATCATTGTGAACCACCAAGCTATGGGTCTCCTAAGTCTGATAGTCGACAAAATGGGGTGTCTACAATTCGCCTCAATTTTTGTTTTACGGGTTTTGAATTTGGGAAAAGGAGAATATGATGTTGGACTATTTCTGGAACAATCCCTGGCATATCATCATAGCACTATGTAAAGACATCTTTGAATTCACTTAATAAATTAAATAACTCTTTGCTTTCCTCTTTACTAAGTGCGGAGCCAATAGAAACATTTTGTGGATTATTTTCATTTCCCAAATTAATCGTTAAAGTGCCTTCACTGATTTTACATGCAGATTCATTTTCCTTTTCGATTAATTTTTGTAAATCATCTGGTATTTTACTACATTCATCACATTCATCACAATTATTATGCACAGTGAAGTAAGCAAAATTAGTCATATTCTCATTAACTTTCTTGGGATCAATTACAACAGATATGGAAATTGAAAGACGCCTCATTTGGGCTAATACAAACTCTGGGTGAGGGGGATACCTATCACTAGAATGAAAGATCCATTCTTTCTTCTTTTCCCCTCCAAGATCAGCGATGAAGCATTCTTCTAGGTCTTCTGTCTGAGTAATTTCCCCCATTACTTCTCCCTCTGGTTCTTTTCCAAGCTTTAATTTTTCCCTTTCTGCTTTTTCATTGCTCTCTTCTTCGCTTCTATTCTGCCAATCTTTATCCATGCTTTCCCCGGTATTACCCTTTCTGATCCCCCTGTGTTCTTCTTCCAGCAGGTTTTCATTGCCAGGCCGTCCAAGGTGCTCACCCAATCCTGAATAGTGGTGGATTTCGTGGGTACTTCCAGGTACGGGTCCTTATAGTCAGAGAAGTCATGTGTAGAGAAAATCTCAAACCCCAGCTTCATGCATTTTTCCACTTTATCCAACCATGGCTTTGAGAAACCGCAAAATGGAAACTCCTCTCCTTCTTTAACGAAGTATCCATTGAGAGTTTTTGAATATGGTTCCATTGGCGCATCGGCCGATTTCTTATTTTTCTTCATTTCTTCCCTTGACAGCTGATATCCCAACCCGCGGGTATGTGTTTGCGTAACAATTTTTGGAAATTCGGGCAATCCTTGGTGCTTCTTACCTAGACCCATTCCTAGGAAGAAGCCCATCTTTTTCATAATTCCAGCCACTAGCGGGTTTGCATACTGATCAAAATAGAGCGGTAAAAACTCTTTTGCCCTGCTGTCTTCTATCACGTTGATGAACTCGAACCCGCCCAAGCTTGTTTCTACCCCCTGTACTTGTACTTCAAAAACTGGGGCATTAAATGAAGCCCAGATGCATGCATCCACCTGTCTCCTAGAACATCACAAACTTTACCCTTCTAAACGTACTTGACCTTCTGATGGATGGTTGATGGGATGGCACCCAAGCTATCTAGCCATGGCCTTCCCATGAGTAGATTAAAAGATGCAGGAATATCGATAATCTGGAACTCTGCCTTTTTTTCCCCGGTCCCAATAGATAGATTCAGAAAAATGATTCCTATAACTGCTCGCTGAGTATTGTCATAGGCCCTTACCTTTTGCTCTGATGGTATAAATGTTGATTCATCAAGCCCCATCCTTTTAGCTGTTTGGAATGGGCATACATTCAAAGTGGACCCGTTATCAACGAGACAGGCGGGCAATGAATTTCCTAGACACTTGACGGTAATGTGTAACGGTTTGTTGCGAGCGGGTCCCCCAGGGGGTATGTCAACTTCAGTAAAGGATATAGCGGGAGTCGAGCTTTTGCTGATCATACCGACAAGATCTTCTGGGGTGATGTTGTTGGAGACATCAGATTGATTAAGAGCATCTAGAACCGCTTGTCTATGATGCTTGGAAGCGATTAATAATCCCCAAATAGTGAGATTTGCTTGCGTCTTCTTCATCTGTCTCAAGACCCTATCTTCTTCTTCTTCCTCATTTAGTTTTCCCTTTCCTTTATCCAACTCCTGGCCTGAGTGGTCTTCCTCGAGTTTATGTGGTTTGAAGTGCCTTCCCGATCATGTTAAATGACAGATCTCTTCTTTGAACCAAAGATCATCTTGTGCTTCAGTGTCTCCCGGATTTTCATCTTCTTTCTCACTTTCGTACCAAAGATCATCCTTTACTTTCTTAATGCCCTGAATGTCACCCTCTTTGTACCAAATGGAGCTGTCTTCTTCAGGTGTCCACCAATCCGCATCAGGAGCTTTTCCTATCACCTTTCCCTTGTTTCCTTCTGTTAGTTCACCCAAAGTGCAAATGTTCAAATCTCCTTGTATCTGATAAAACTTCCTCGGGCACCCCAACTTAGTGGTCAATGTTGATGGATCAAAAGAGCTTTCTTCACTTTCCATACAGTAAACCGCGGGTGGCGGTACTGCATGATGATTTGGTAGTGGAGTCTTGGTAATGTTCGGCGGGTTGGTGGGTGGTTCACATATTACCTTCTTATCTATCAGATCCTGGATTTCATGTCTCAACCTAAAGCATCGATCGGTTGAGTGTCCCTGCTCTTGATAGAATTTGTAGTATAGATCGGCTTTAAAATTTGGGGGTGGTGGATTCGGTCTTGGTCGTGGCTCCAATAAGCGGAGGTGCCCCTTCGCTAGTAGCCTATCTAGAGCGGTAGACAATGACACTCCCAAGTCTGAGAACTTCCTTAAAGGCTTATCTCCTCCTCTCTTCAAGTAACTTCTGACGATATCAAACTTCTTCACAGATTCGCTTAGAGCATTCACATCTGTAGGACCTGAATTGCCTCCTGAATTCCCGCCTCCTGTCCCATAATTTGGACGCCTATACCTGCTCACCGGCTCTTCTCTCTTGATCGATCCCTCTTGTATCGCATCCTCGATCTTTGTTCCCACATCGAACACTTCAGCAAAGGTGTTGATGGACTGAAACCTCATCTTCTCTTGATCGACCGGTTGGAGGTTTTTCATTAACATCCGAATTTGTTCCTTCTCGGTTGGCCTCTGTACCATTTTTGCTGCTTTTGCCCTCCAACGGCTTAGATATTCAACGAAAGATTCCCTATTTCCCTGCCGAGTAGTCTCTAAATCCCTGACAGTAACATCCAAATCTTGATTATATTCGTACTGGGCTACGAACGCTTAGACAACCTCCTCCCAAATTCTGGTCTTACCAGGCTCCAATGTAAGGTACCAAGATAGAGCGGCTCCGGTCAATGTCTATTGAAATAGGTTAGCCATCATAGTTGTACTCAATCTGCTTGGCTGAAAAGCCTCTATACACATGCTGATATGGCAACAGGTTTCTGGTCCGATCGAATTTGTCAAACATAGGCATCTTGAACCCAGCAGGTAATACTTCGCAAACCCCTTCGTACAACCCTTCTAGTTCTAGCAAGTAGGTGTCTACTCCTTAGGCCTTCCGGACTACCCTTTCTAGTTTCTCTACTTTCTCTGTCATCAATTTCACTCTCTTAGCCTTTTCTCTTTCCATCTTCTCCTTTTCTGCCCTTGGCGCTTCAGCCCTTTCCTGATCATCGAACCAATCTTCCTCTCTTCCATGTGGAGGAGGATCAACAACTGGTGGTTGTCGTGCCACCGTTTCCATCATGGTCATCATCCTAGCCATTTGACCTGCCTGCTGTTCTACTATGGCCCTCAATTCTGCTATCTCTCTTGCAATTTCTTCTTGTGTCATCTCTCTTCTCACTAACCTTGTAGTAGAGTCTCTGTACCAAAACGTGCTTGTAGATGATTCTATCTTTTACCTACAACCACATTTTATTCTTTTATTTAAAATTAAAGAAACTTCTTTATTTTGCCATTTTGTTTTGCAAAATAAATTTTTATGAATGACCCATATGTCATGCGGATGCAATGCATGTGTGTGTGTGTGCCTACTCTATATGTCAAAGAAAGAAAATTCTAATCCTAACACATAAACACATAAGCACATAAAATCTTCACCCATGTCAAGTGCACCAATTTCTCATTTCATTATGATCTTCTCTACCCCTTCAAGGTTAAAAAACTTTTTTAGAAATTGTGAAATTCATTTGACAAGCATTTCCCCTTGATGATGGAATCTTTCAAAATTCCATAAGAAGCTTTCCTTTTAAGGCAACATTTCTCAACAGAAGATGATTGGGTTGAAACATTGCTTTGAAATTCATTTGAAAATGATTTTCTTTAATTGGGGAGATCTCTCATATACAATTCTCAAAAATTATTTTCCTCAACCAAAAGGTGATTAGGTCGCAATTTTGCTTTGAAAAAACGTTTCTTTAGTTTGTGAAATTTTCAAAATCTTTCTAGAATTTTGGGTTCCAAGAATTTTTGGTTTCTTCCTTTAAAGATGGCTAACTTGAGATTTTAAATCAAAAAGTGAACTCCAAAGATTTTTTTGAAAGAGCGATTGAATACCTTCGAATAAAGATAGCAAAAATCTATTTGCTTCCAAAGACGTGTTTAAAATTCTTTGGTAGGAGGATCACATGATCGGATTATTGTCATACTCTTCAAGAATTTGGATGCATACAAGGTCAATGATGCTTAGCTAGCAAGATATAAGAGATGTAATCACATAATCAAGATTCAGCATGTTCCCAAATGTCATGGGACATGAGAAGGAATTGCTCAAAAGTGATTAAGAGGTTATACATATTTCATCAAGCAAGCATCGTCATCATCTCAAATAATCCCTTTCGGGCATAGAAAACTCCCTAGCACATAATCCTAATCAAGAATCAATTTCCTAAGATCAAAGGGTTCTATAGAAGTTATTATGCAAAGGCCGGGTTTTGGTCAAATAAGGGACCCTTGACACACACCCGATAGGATGCTTCATATACTAAAACATGGTACGAGATCAAGGGTTACCACACAGTCCCATGATGGCTTGACCGGCCGGGTTGCCCCGAGCCTCCAAGGTCATAGTTCTGTGCAATCGACTGGCGAGACATGCAAGTGCAATGCAACGGGCACACAAAAATTAATTAATTTGATTAATTAATTCGATTAAAAGCAACTGATCTTTTGCGAAACCAGAAATTCTAGGTCCGGGGATTATGGAATGAAAGGGAAAGGAGCCTGGCGGACTAAAACACCCCCTTTCATCCTATCTCGTGATATGTCTCTACTCATCATCCTTTTTAATCGAATTATTAATCTAAGCATGCCCTCAACTAATATATATATATAAATAATACATTACACAAGCATGTTGAAAAGGGTGTAAGATTGCTAACGGAAAAATATCATTCATAAACCACATAGTTCAAATAGCAAGCAAGATGGTGTGCAAATAGGGAACTAGGAAACTTACCCGGGATCCAACTACGAATTTAAATGTGCAATGCATACATATAAAATAAACCTAAGAAAAGGTCTCTAACGCATATAAACACATAAAGCAAGGCCTAGTCTAAGGTGTCGCGCATGGAGTCAAAAATCAAGAAAATCAACAAATGAAATAAACTAGAGAAGAGATGAGAAATTGTACCTCAAATGCGCTATAGAACAAAGATTAGTCCACATGCTTCACATAATAATATGATATCAAAACAATCAATCATGATCCTCTAGCTTAGATCTATTAAGCATGAAACCCAACTTTATCCAATAGCTAGTTCTAATCATAGGCATTAACGTACATGAATGAATGAATATGAACAAGAATAAAACATGGATTTATTCACTAATTTGGATCACTTAGCATATGGATTTAAGCTAAATTATCATTATTCAAAACATTATTTTGGTCCCAAGACATTAGGGAACCATTTAAGTTAAAATCAATGAGAATAAACAAAACAGTGACTGTTTTTCCTAAATTACAGAGAGCAGACCAGATTTTAAAAAGTAGAAAAACCATACTTCCAACGGTTGGATCTTAATGATTTTTGGATATGATATGCTTCTGTGAGTCTAGTTTATAACCCAAAAAGAAAATCATTGTTTGAATGGTTAGATCTCTGGGAATATGGAAAACACTAGACATCACTCAGGAATCTATAACTCTCTGTCCAGAGATCTTGTACGATTTTCTAAAAATAGTAAAAAGATGAGAAACACTTAGATCTTTTTAGGGTATCTTCCTAACCCATTAAGGTACTTAGAAAAAATTATTAGAGACCCGGAAAACTCCGTTAAGGTTCTGATTTATGAATTTCAAAATGGACTTGCTATTCTGAAATTTTGGACAGAGAGTTGAATGTTTTGAAATCATAAGACCAAACCATCTTAGGCATGGAATTTCATCAAAAAAAAAATCACAGAGGTATTGAAATTGGTTATGAACATCCTAAAATTGGTCTCATCCATTTCCAATGAATCATGACTCTATAAAAAATCTTTGATCACGATTGGTTTATGGATTCACTGCACCTTTGTTAAATTGATGTTCATAGTTTAAAACCAATTTGATCCATCATCCTAGAAAGGATTAGAATCAAGTTTGATTATGATTAATGGGACAAATAATGGAGTAGGGAGAAATTCTAGATTTAACCTTGATGGATTCCTATCATAGATCACATAATTGGAGATCTAGCAAGAAAATCCTAAGGTCTTACTTGATCTTATTAATTTTGAATATAAATTATGAAAATCTACATCTAATTCCTCTCTCAAACATATGATCCTTGAGGAATATAGATCCATGAAACCTTATTCTCCTCTCAAATTAATAGTCCTTGGAGAATATAGAGTCATATTATCATTTCTCCTACCAAGCTAATGGTCCTTGGAGACAAGGTGAAATTCCCACTACATGAACCTCTATGGAATATAGTATGAATCCCATAAGATTTTTTAGTAAGGAGATTTCAAACTATGAGTTAAGAATTAAATTCAACCAACTACATGTAGAGATGATCTTAATCCACTTTAATCCCCATATAAATCATAAGATCATAGGGAATTAGATGATCAAACTCAAAGAAATCTAATGAGATATTGAAGATCTCATAGATTTCTTGAGAAGAATATAAACAAGATAAAGGAAATCAAAATATAATTTGAAAATTTCAAGTCAAAACTCTTTTAATCAAAAATCTAAAGTTCTATTTTGGATCCAAATTCATAAAACACCATGATATTCAATCACAAATTCTATGTGGTGTGTGATGAAATGAGGTAGGAAGAGAGGTTTTGAAAATGTGTAAAGGTCCTAGATCTAAGAATTTGCGATTGGATTGCCTAATTCTATCAGGTGATTGAGAGGTTACCTCCAAGACCTCAAAGATTTCTTCTATCTCTTGTGAAGCTCTTCCAACAACCTTCAAATTCTTCTTCAATTCCTCAAATTTCTTCAAGAAACTCTATCTTCTTCCTCTCAATTCTCTCTCTAATATATATAACTCTTGTATTTTTCTCTCTTAATTCAAGTCTCTCCTAATGAAGATGACGGTTTTTGTTTATATAAGCCACCAACTCAGGTTTAAATTGGTAAATTCGGGTAAAAACCCATGTGCAAAGTTTTCTTCTAGAACATGTGAGAAAAGCAGTCTGTTACAGCTCGCGGCGCTCGATGGCTGGCGGCGGCATTCACTGAATGTCGGGCAGAACTCACTGAATGCCGGACGGCACTTAGTGAGTGTCGGCGCGGCACTTAGTGAGTGCCGCCGGCTTTCCCGCGTGCCGGGGCTAACAGAATTTTGCCCTCTTTTTAATTTTCAAAATATACATTACCACAATCCTAATTATTAGCAAAGTATATACTAATGTACTTATATTTGTAGTGTACTTTATTAAGATATACCTATATACATGGTATATACTATCCTTTTATTTCTTTCTTTTCTTTTCTTCTTTTTTTTCTCTTTTTCTTTTGTAACTCCTTTCAAATTATATTTCTTCTTTGAATTTATTTATTTATTATTATTATTAATTTATTTTTTTTACTGATTTTCTCACATGTTCTTCAACGTTCGGGTTTCCCCCGAGTACCCAATTTCCCTCTCTCTCTTATTTTGATTTTTGAATTTTGTTTTGAAGAATCTTTGAAGAATTTGAATTCTGGGGAACCTTCCAATTTTATCGGTCTTTGTCATCATCGGTCTTCTGGAGGTAACCAATCCCTGGGCTTGACATTTGGTCAAAATCGGGGTGTCTATAGGGTCCTGCTGGTAAATCAAACACAACGGGTACCTTTGGCACTAAATCTCCTCTGGCTCGACTGCAACATCCTCTATACCCTCATTTCCTACTATGTCATCCCCTCCGGCCATAACATCCTCAACCCCAAACTCTAGGTCCTCCTTCGGGTCCTACTTTGGCTCCTCATCATCCTCAACAGGCTCAATGTCCTCAGCAGGATCCTCCTCTGGGTCAATATCTACCATCGGCTTAGCCTCTGGTGACTCTTTCTCCTCAGGCTACTCCTGTGGCTTTGGAATGGGTACCTCAGGTACCGGTGATGGTGGTGTTACTACAGGTGTTGCCTTAATAGGTCCTCCAAGAATAGATCGAAGCTCAATAGCGTCCATCTCCAGCTTACTCTGGATCAATCATATAATCTCCTAGTAAATACCCCTAACAATCCTTATTGAATGAAAAGAAACCATACACATCTCCGTAGGGTGAGTCTTCCCAGCCACATAAAGAGCCTTCCACATATCCTCCTCCAAATATCTACTAGCTGTCTGGTGTATGCGGCCATGATAAAACTCTGACATTTGTGCCCAATTTTAATTTTAAAATATTTTTTCAAATTTCAAATACAAAGAGTCGCCACATAATTTTTTAAGAAAAATTAGGAAACCATTTTAAAAGTCGAACTGATCTTTTGCGAAACCAAATATAAAACTGGGTCCGGGGATTATAGAATGAGAGGGGAAGGAGCCCAACGGACTAAAACACCCCCTCTCATCCTATTTTGTGATACGCCTCTACTCGACATCCCTTGAATTAAATTATTAATCCAAGCATGCCCTCAACTAATACATATATATAAATATATATTACACAAGCATGTTAGAAAGAGTATAAAATTGCTAACGATAAAATGACATCCAAAACCATATAGTTCAACTAGCAAACGACATGGTATGCACAAAAGGAACTAGAGAACTTACCTGGGATCCCGCCGCGAATGTTAAACATATAATGCATACAAAATAGAAATCCTAAGAAGCGGGTCTCTAATCACATATATACACATAAAGCAAGACCTAATCTTAGGTGTCACTCATGGAGTCGAAAAATCAATAAAATCGACAAGTAAAATAAACTAGAGAAAGGTTTGAGAAATTGTACCTCAAAAGCGCTACAAAACAAAGGATTAGTCCACATGCTTTGAACAAGCTATCAAATAATCAATCCTAAGCTTCTAGCTTAAATCTATCAAGTAAAGGAGGAATTGACATGACTTTGAATTTCTTTTAGCTAGTTGGAACCACAGCACCTCTATAGATATACAAGTCTCAACAAGGAGACAATGTAATGTCCATATAGAGATGTCAAAGCCTCAACATGATCACAAGGAACACCTAATCATGTTCAATTAAGTGCAACTTAGACCAAAAATGAGTCCTACTTATTAGTATCAATATGTATGAATGAATGCATGAACATGAGTTATGAGATATTCATTAGTTTGGATCATCTTGACTCTGGACTTAAATATAATTGACAATATTTAAGACATGGTTTAGATCTTAGGACATTAGGAATCCATTAGATTATAGTTGTTTAAGATTTCAAAAATTGTGACAGAATTACAAAAATTATAGAGAGTAGACCAGACTTTCAAAAAAAGAAATAAAATACTTCTAACGGTTAGATCTTAATGATATTTTGAGTACTTTGTGCCTCTATGAGTCTAGTTTCTAATCCAAAAAGAAAATCAAAGATTCAACAAATGAATCTCTGGGAATGGGGTCATGACCAGATAGCACTCAGAAATTTTTAAATCTCTATCCAGAGTTTTTGTTTTATTTTCTAAAAATAGTAAAAATATCAGAATCACTTTGATCATTTTAGGGTATCTTCCTAACACATTAATCTTCATAGAAAATTTATTTTAGGTCAAGAAAAATTGATTAAGGCTCTGATTTACTTATTTTAAAACGAACTTACTATTTTGGAATTTTGGACAAAGAGCAAACTACTCACAAATCATAAGACCAAACCATCCTAAATATAGAATTTCATCAAAACCAAGATCCTAATGATACATTTATGAGTTATGAACACTCTCCACTTGGTCTCACTCAATTCTCATGGATCATGATTTAATTAAAAATCTTTGATCATAGTGGGTTCATGAATTCACTGCACCAATATCAACATTTGAGTAATAAAAGTTATCAGTCAATCCCTCTCTCAAGTTGATGATCCTTGAGGGATATGAATTTATTATATCCTATTCTCCTCTCGAATTAATGGTTCTTGGAGATTAGATATAACCAAATCCACATGAACATTCATAGAATATAGAAAGAACTTTATGAGATTTCAATTTGAAGGGTCCAAGTCATGAATTGAAACTTGAACCCAACCAATCACGTGTAGATAAAACTATGATCCACCTTATTCCCCACATAAATCATAGGATCATAGGGGATTAGAGGATCAAAATCAAGAGGATCCAATGAGATATTAAAGATCTCATGGATTTCAAAAAGAAAATATAAACAAAAGGAAATAGAATAAAAGTTTATTTGAAAAATCCAAGTGAATTTTTTTTTGCAAACTAGTTTTATTTTAAACCCAAAGCTCTATATAGATCCAAATCAATGAGAGAAACAAAATGAATTTCAATCACAAATCTAGTGGTGTGTGATGAAATGAGGTAGGAAGAGACTCTTTGAAAATATGTAAAGATCATAGATCTATGAATTGTGATTGAATTATTATGTATATAGATTTGAAGGTTTTACCTCTAGACCTTCTCAAAATTTGTAGAGATGTTGAATTCCTCAAGCTTTTCCTCTTCTTCTTGCTCAAGCTTCAAGCTCCTTCAATGGTGATTTGATGGATTGTATGAATTGGGTAGTGTTTGGTGGGGTTTGGGTATGAGATTTGGTAGAGTCTCTCTCTCTATCTATTTTTCTCCTCTAAAACTCTCCCAATATATTTCTCTATAATTCAAATGTCCCCACTTAACCTAATGAGAGAAATGAGCTTTTGCAGACTATGATTTCCTTCGTGGCTAAGATAGGGGTAGATAGGTCAATTTGGGGTGGGTTAGGAACATTCTATGGTATCTCTAACTCTCCATGGCACTTCTATGTAATTCCAAGAAACTTGAAATGCATTTAAGTTAGGTAGAATAAAGGAACATTCCAAAGCATCTTCAAAGCACATGGGAGATTAGTGCCCAACAAAGGGCTCTTTAGGTATTTGCTTAGATTAGGAATATACCAAGGAATCTCCAACTCTCCAAATCACATGGCATACTTTCTTTTACTGTTTTCCTTTTCTTATATATATATGTATGTATAGACACACTTTTCATTTTAAATCCAAATTAATCATATGAATCACCAAATAGGATATTTTTCTTTTTTTTTCTTTTTGAATCTAAAAATATGGGAAATGATGTTATTTTTGGAAAATATCATTATTATTATTTACTCTATTCCATTTCTTTAGAAAGTAACCCATGATCTAGTGAGCTCGAGATAGATGCTCAGTGATTGGCCAAATCTAGGGGTACTAGGAGCAAGGTTTGGGAACTTGAAGCTTTTCAGAAGTCGAATCGATGAAATTGAAAAGAACCGTCGGGACATTGTTCATCATTGATTTCTAGAGGTAAATCCCCCTAAGTTTAATAGTTCGATCATAATTGGGGTGTCTACAGTTTGCCCCTCTGCGATAGAGCTTGTGAAGCAACGCGTGTCACAAGCGAATGTCGAAGGATGTGTGAAGACAAGCCTTGGACCGGGCTATTAAACTTAGGTAAAAACAAAATGGGTTGCAAAACCATTTGCGGAGATGGTCAGTGCTGGTCGTGCTCAATGGTGAGCTGCCTACGTATCCCATCAGGAATCAGACCAGGATGTAGTTCGGGCAAGGGACCACACACAAGCATAATTAGTCACACGGATGAATGTAGCTATTATGTCGTGATGCACATGTTCAGGCAGTCTCATGCTCCATGCTCTCAGGTGCGATGATTTAGAATCATACTGCTCTCCTCTAGCGACAAGAATGCATTTTAAATTTTTTATTATGACGTTATCCTATTTCGGGAAGGCCATGATTGATACAGATACATTTTCCTTGTTTCATACTGCAAAAATGATTAAATTGAGATGTGCTTTGCGTCTTATACTCTGGTGCCTTTTCAAGGTTTTTAGAAAAAAAAAATCAGAATCACTCTAGATTTAATATCCCCAATTTAGATAGGTTGTGAATTTGTGATCGATGTCTTAAACTGAAATTGGGAATTTGATTTGGTGATTGATAGGTTGTGATAGACGACTTATGCCAAGATCGAGGATTTTGATTAGTGACTTATAGGCTGCGATAGACAACTTATATTAAAAATGAGAATTTTGATAGGCAACTTATAGGCTGCGATAGTAGACTTATACCAAGACCGAGTATTTGATTGGTGACTTATAGGCTGCGATAGACGACTTATACCAAGACCGATGATTTAATCGGTGACTTATAGGATGCGATAGATGACTTATACCAAGATCAAGAATTTGATCAGTGACTTACAGGCTTCGATAGATGACTTATACCAAGACCGAGAATTTTGATCACCGACTTATAGGATGCAATAGACGACTTATTCTAAGACCGAGAATTTGATCGATGATTTATAGATTGTGATGAACGACTTATACCAAGACCAAGAAATTTGATCGGTAACTTATAGGTTGCGATAGAGGACTTATACCAAGACTGAGGATTTGATCGGTGACTTATAGGGTGCGATAGACGACTTATACCAAGACCGAGGATTTGATCGGTAAGTTATAGGTTGCGATAGACGACTTATACCAAGACTGAGGATTTGATCGGTAACTTATAGGCTGCGATAGACGGCTTATACCAAGACTGAGGATTTGATCAGAGCTGGTCCAGCCCAAAAGATTTTCATTGGGGCTATTGTATCTCAAAATGGTTTTCATGTGTTCTGGATTTTTTGTTTATTTTTTTTTTTTTTTGTTTAATTTTTTTTTCAAAATTTATTTTTGGTAGATTGGTTGCCATGAACAACAGTTTAGGTGAGTTGAGCAAGAAGATGAAGAAGCATGAGTCGGTTCCTTATGACAAGCTCGCTTTTCTGCTTACTGATTTCTCTTTTAACTGTGGTCAAGGCTTTCTAGTACTTCAGATGATTAGCTTGTATGGTTTGGTGCTTGATCTGTCGAGAATATTTACCTGATTTTTTTTTTCTGAGAGTATCACTCGATCTCTTTTCGATTCCCTTGGCGGAGTGGGCCCTGACTTCCTTACTCCATGCTATTACCCTTCTTTAAAAAAATTTGAATTCTTGTTGATCCATCTGAGGAATGTACCTTTCGGATTTCAAGAAGGTAGACTCAAACTGAGTAGAGACACACATTTTTTAAATTTTGTGACCAATTATGCTTTCTTTTCTTTGTGCTTTTTTGGTTAATTTTAGAAAATTATCATCCCATAGTATTCTTTCATTGTTTCTTTCTTCACAACTAACTTTATGATAAAGAAGAATTCTTCTTTTCATGTTTCTTTCCAACTTAAAATCAATTTAAGATTTATGCATGAAAACTTCAGCTCTTAACCTCAAGAATTTTCAGGATGTCGAAACGTGATCCTTGAAAGCTAGTAAACCCTAGGATCTCTTATTTGGCAAACGACAGTTTGCCCCTAGTTTGATAGGGATCTTGGAAATTCTAGGCAAACAAAGTTTACCTCTGGTTTGAGGGAGATGATGCGGCTTCTGGGGAAACGATAGTTTGCTCCTAGTTTCCAAGGCAATTTCATGAATTTGTTGGGTTTTCTTCTTTGGACCGAGGGCCTTGGGGGACCTGCCTACTTATCCCCGAGTGGGCATCAGGTCCTATAGTAGTTCAGTCGAGGCCTAAAAGAAGTGCAATGATTGACTCTGTGTGTGCGATTGTGACCAAACCATGCAGGCTGCCTACGTATTCCCGAATGGGAATCAGGTCAAAACGTAGTTCATCAACTCTGGAGGTCTTGAAAGAATAAGGCTTCAAAAATTTGTGGGCTTTTCGAGCCATGTTGCCATTTGGGTATAGTGAGTGCATGTCACTTTGTGGTAGCCTTTGTATAGCTTGATGAACTTTCTTGTCCTTTTCATTTTCTTTTCTTCTCTTCTTCTTATAGTCTTTTCTTCTTTTCCTTTCTTATTCATCTCTTTTGTTCATGACGGTTGATTCTTCTTTTTTTCACTAACCAGTCAAATCTCATAATGTGTTGAGCTATTGATTGCACTCTCATACATTTTCATAGCAATCTCATCCTTCTAAACCTCTCTTTGTTTTATTTTCTCAAAGAAATCTGTGCATTGTTTCATGCTCACTCAACCATTGGGCTTTCTCACAATTTTAAGACTAATTGATAATTTCAAATCTCTCTTTTTTCTGATTTCATTCCTTTTCTTGGAACAACACAAAGCCTTGAAGCACTTCAAGAATTCTCCTTATTTTTACCTCTCTTATTTTTTTCGTGATTTTGACTGGCTAGGTTTCGGGTTTTGAAATCAACAAACATCTTATTTTTGCTCTAACTTTTGCCTAGGTGCCCTTTCGGGTTTTCATCCTAGCGAACTCTTTTATATATATATAAGAAGTTTATTTAAAACATCTGGCTACCACCCCGGGACAAAGTTTATGGCTTCAGACTGTGAGCTCATCTTTTAGGCTTGTATGAAGAGGTGATGTTGGATAATCTCTGAATTTAATTTTAGCATATCATTATAGGACCATGCAAAACATCCTTGTATTCTTGTGGAAATGAGATCAAGTTTATACTTTTATCGTATTGAGTAAAATATGGAAAAAAATCACTTCGAGAATCTTCTTCTTTTCCTAAGTCAATTGCCAAAGTTTCCTCAATGATGTTGCATGTAGGTTCATTTCATTTTTCACAGTTATTATAATCAGTAAGCGCAATCAAGTAAGCAGAATCAATCACATTTTCATTGATAGCAGAAAGTTTAAAAAGTTTGGCTCATACTGGCCATTACAGACTTCGAGAGTAGAGGAATTCTATCACTAGACTCAAGGACCTATTGGCAAATCCCCTGATTCGATCTCTTTTTCATTTTCAGACTTTTCTTCCCCTGCTTTATTTCCATTAATCTCTTCCTCCAATATCTCTTCCATCTGGTCTTTCCCAATCTTCACTTTTATGATTTTCTTTGGGCCGCTCTCCTCGGTCTTCCTACTTTCTTCATTAAAAAGATTCCTCATAGCCAGACCATCGAGTGCACAAATCCAATATTGGACAGAAATTGTTTCTGTGGGCGCTTGTGGGTATGGATCTTCATAGTCACCAAATTCATGTACAAAAGATATCTCAAACCCTTCCTTCAAGTTTTTATCTTTGCAGTCCACCCATGGCTAAAATGGTCTCCTAGAACGATGCCCCTGGGACTCATCCTTCTTGATCTTCCCATCTTTGGTTGCGTCTTCTATTCTCGTCCCAATCTCTAGCAATTCTGCAAAGGTATGAATGCACTGATACATGAGCTTTTCTAGATAAACATTTCGTAGATTCTTGATTACCATTCAGATATTTTCTATCTCTGAGGGTCGTTGGGTCATTTTTGCGGCCTTCCCCCTCCAACATGCCAAAAATTCAGCAAACGACTCTTTATTCTCTTACGTTGTCGTCTCTAGATTCCTCACAGTTACATCGAGTTCTTGATTGTATTCGTACTAGGTGACAAAAACTTTTACAACTTCTTCCCACACACGGGTTTTGCTTGGATCCATAGTGAAATACCAGGATAAGGCTACCCCAGTCAGAGTCTGTTGAAATAGCATGGCCATCATGGTGGGACTCAGGCCGCTTGGCTGAAAAGCCCCGATGCACATCCTCACGTGGTTTCTAGGGTTCCCAGAACCATCGAATTTATCAATCTTGGGCATCTTGAAACTAGCTGGCAGCTTTTCTCGAGTGCCCTCAAACAATCCTTCCGACTCTAGCAGATAACTGTCAACCCCCATTGGACTTGCAGACGACTTTTTCTAACTTCTCCACTTTTTCTTTCATCTTGATATGCTCTTTTTCATCTTTTTCAACTTTTTCTCTTTCTGTCCTATTTGCACCAGATCTGGGTTGTTCCAAATCTTCATACCAATCATCTTCCCCATCCCAAGGACCAGGCGTAGGATCGATTATTGATGGGTCAACTGCAGGCCTTTGGCGGGTCAGTGTTTCCAACATTATCATCATTTGATCCATTCTCTCTTTTAGCTAAGCTATTTCTACGGTGCGTTGTCCTTGAACTATTTCTTTCTTGGGCTCTCTTCTCACAATTCTTGCACTTGAATCCCTGAACCAAATTGTTCTTGTAGCAAATTCTATTTTTTTAACCTACAACCATTTTTATCTTTAAGCAATTTGACTTATTTCAAACAACTTTATTTATTTTTAAAAATGCTTGGTGAAATTCTTATGAATGACCACTACAAGAAAAAAGGCTTTTTATGTCACTTAAAAAGTGACATAAATAGGTATTTATGTCACTTTTTTTTCCAGTAAAAAGTGACATAAATGGAGGCGACATAAATGTTTTAAAAGTGACATGAATGTTTTATAAAAGTGACATAAATGTTTCATAAAACCAACACATATGCGAATAAAAAAGTGACATAAATACTTAAAAGTGACATAAATAAAATGATATTTATGTCACTTTTAACCTAAAGTGACATAAAAGTAGAAAAGTGACATAAATACCATACAAAATTATTACATCAAAATCTTAAAAGTGACATAAATACTTTAAAAGTGACATAAATACTTTATAAAAGTGACATAAATACTTGATAAAAGTGACATAAATGTGTAATTAGTTATGTCAATTTTTTTTAAAATGGCATAAATGTTTTAAATAATACTGATTCAATACCACCCTGTAAAAACAATATATACCACCTTGTACATACAATACCACCCTGTACAAAATTAAATCCAACTCAATGATCTATTTCAACTACTAAATTTCATCAATTCATCTCAATATCAACCAATTAATTGGAATGAACAAAAAAAATATACAATCGATCCGAGTCAAGTGTTAAACTAATAACATATTACATATTCATCAAAAAGTACTAACAAAACTATGAAAACAACAAAAAAATAAAATTAACTCAACAAAAAAAGTCGTCCGCTTGTTACAACTTCCATCAAAATGTGAAATTTTGTACCTTCAAAAAAGAAAAAGTTTTCATTAAATAGTTGTATATATAAAATAATATCAAAATTAGTGCACAAACTATGAAAACTGAAGCACAAACATTTTAATGCATTTTAAGTCATATGCCTGGAAAAAAGCACACGCCAAAGTTCTAAAAATTAGTGTGCATGGAGAGGGTCTCATATGCGCGTGTTGTGCATGTGGTGCCCGAGCGCGGCTATGTGCCACGAAACTTGCCGGGGATGTTTTGGGAGTTGCGGCTTGTGCTTGTAATGCACGGTTAGGCATATGACTATATTTTAACACATAGGCACGAAAAAAAGCACATAAAAAGGGTCCTACTGACTGGTAGAAAGACTCGTGCATATATACGTATATATACATAATGAACTTACACTTTATTGCGTGGCATTGTCTACCAAAATTTTTATATAATTCCATAAATTAGCTCTACTTTTGGGTATTTGTTCTAATCAAGTTCAATTATTTTAACAATTTGATGTCGATCAATTGGTTTTTATATTTTTGCTCTTTTTTTTAGAAGATGTTTTTGTTCTTTTAAATTGTTGCTCTTAATAAATATTTTTTCATGAATCCTTGTCTCCCCTTTTACAAATTAGGTTGTTCCTTAATTAGTGTTTTCCCAATCTAAGGCTCTCTCAAAGTTGGAGTGATCCTCAAAATACTGAAATAGGTTTCTGAAGATCAAATATGCATATGTTCTCTACTTGATTTAATTGTTTACCTAAATGATATGCCGTATATTAAATAACAATACTAATATTGATTACATTTATTTTCTTACATGTTCATTTGAAAGAAGGAATATGTATATTTTCCAACAGATTCAAGTAGTGGTAAATACTAAATACTCTATGAACAATTTCCATGTGGTAATCTGCAAGCATTTTACACTGCTGAATTCATTAATTGCTATGATTATTTCCTAAATTATCCCTTTTTATTGTTTTCACAGGGTAAAGATCAGCCCTAAAATTGAAAGGTCTTGGTTCTAAATAGAAGAAATGCGATGGAATGGACTACAAGAGCATATAGTCTCAACTTTAGACAATTAACATAGTTGTTGAACAATGGAAGATTTGGTTTCGATCGGTGTGGAGGTAAAGATGGAAAGTTGATTCCACCAATAATTGCTTCCGATGAGAACACCTGTTGCTTTGAGTGGAGCACTGCTAGGGATAAGCTCACCGGTTGTGCCCGAGGGGACATAATAGGGAAATTTTGGTCAGGGAGATTTTTCGGCAGCTTTTCTCAGCTGAAGAAATGCTATGACTAAATTCATGATTTTATTGCATAATGCGATTAAAGGCCAACACACGAACAAGTTTCCATTTCCCTTCGATAAATATAGGAAATATGTATAAGCTCTCTTGACAGCAAATAAGACGGCAAGGTTATTGGAGCTTTCTGTTTCCTTCAGCTTCCAAGTGTTGAATAGCAGCAGCATTTGAAAGTTGATGCTAACAAGAGTTGCCAACAGGTGATTTCAATAATATGTTACAATGTTCTAAATATGTGATCTTAGTTGTGTTGAATGTAATGTGTGTTTGGTTTGGAATACAGACTTACAGCATTGAGTTGGATCAGAAACTATGCAGCCAAAGACACGCAAAAAAGTTATTCGAGATCATGCCAGTGCTTCAGAGTGACAATGGAACTGAAGGTGTTTTCCAGAGAACCATTGATGAGTCTGTGCTGTTGCTTTGGTTTTTGGCCATTGGTGTATAGAATCTAAGGGAAGTGAATGGAAGGCAAGAAAGTAAATAAGCTTCTTTCGATTTGATGTGAAGAGGAAAGAGACATATAAAGGTTTAATAGAGGTGGATGATAATGAAGAAGCTACTTGGTGGTGAATTGTTTTATGTGTGAAAGCTCACTATGGTGGAAAGCATTGCAAGTAGGGAATTTCAGCTAATATTCCAAATGATCAGGAAAGTAGAAAATTTTCTAGTTTTCTTGGCAATGTATCATATTCCAACTTTTTCGGCTTGCACTTTTCCCTCTAAAACTAAGACCGTGCTTGGTTTGTGGACGAAGGCTCATTTTGATAGCGGATTTAGAGAAGGAAAACTATTCCCCTGTAGTTTCCGTAATTACAATGAGTTATTGCGTATGTACACACACACACATATATGTACTCTCTCTAATTTACGAATCTAACTAACATGAATTAGTGAGTAGAAGGAATTTAATACTGACCCCAACTCATGTCACAAAATTTCAGACTGCACATTTCACAGATCGTGCACCATGTATTGGTTTATAAACATCATCCGATAATTTCCACAATTGACATGCACCACCTGATTTGCTGTTACAACAACATGAACGAATCATTCGATGCTTTTACTCTTATATAGTGCTAGCAATAGAGGCTCAACATATAGATCATCTCAGGAATCCATATTCATGGTCTAATTAGTTTCATACCTTCTAACGCTATATTGACAGTGCGACAACAAGAACATTGTACGCTTGTCGCTCCACGAATGTACATGAGTAAGGTGTGGCAGCCTCCACAAATTGAGCCATTTCTGTGCCTGTTCAGACACCATTCACTAAAATTATAAAATCTTTATGTTCTAGACTATAATTTTGAATTAGCCTGTGTGTGAAAAGAAAGAAAATTGGACGACGTCTTAGAGCAGCCCATGTGGTATTATTGCTATGACAGATTTTAGAGAAAGTAGCAAATTGCTGCTTCTGATTTGAAAAGTGACAAGTGATCATTTTTATTTTTTATTTTGGCCAAACGGACTCAAATAATCCCAAAATAAATGATTGTCGGTCCCAATTAAGCCGCCAATCCAAACGGGGTCTTAATCCATAATATCATAGAGTTACCTAGAGATGGCACAGTTGTAACTGCACTACAAACAGCACAGCATACAAAGGTTGCTCCAACTGGGTAGAGTAAAAGGTTTCGACAGCCAGAACACACGAGCTGGCTCTGTGAACCTGATAGTGATGACCAACCAACACAGCCATCTAAGGACTCTAGATCAAGATTAAAAAATAGGGCAACTCTGTATTGATACAAAATCCAAAAAGTAAAAGTACTTCTGGATTAACTTTGCCTTTGATTAGACTACCGAGTTTGGATATATATATATGTGTATTGGTCTAAAATTGTAATCTTTTCAGCTTTTGAATGTGAGATTGAAAATTGATTAGACAATCTTGTGGCGCACTTAATTGGGCTGCTGTACACATGTGTTGTACACGTGCTGCTGCTATGCGTGTGCTGTGCTTTGCTGTGCACATGTGCTGGGCTACTATGTACGTGGCTGTGTTGCTGTGTTGTGTGCGTGCTGTGCATGTGCACGTGCGAGTATTATGCTATGTTGTGTGCATGCTGCGCTACTGCTGTGCACGTGATGTATTGCTGCTTTGCACGTGTGCTGCTACTGTGCTGTGTACATGGACTGTGCGCGTGCTGATGTGCATATGGGCTGTTGTGCACTTGTGCGCATGCTGCTGCTATATGCGTGCCGTATATGATAATTGATAGTAAGTGCATCTATGTATACATATGTGTGGACACGCGGCGTTCCACCACTTTTTTTGCTTTGTTTGTTTGAAATTGATTTGGATCAAAGAAAGAAAATGGTCTGTTGAAAACAGATACAGAGTCGCCACTTGGTCATTAAGGAACCAAGAAACCTAATTTTGACTCACCTAAATGGATAAAGGCCACCGGCCCTTCATAACCAAAGAACTTGGCTCGGGATTTTGGTACGAGAGAGGAAGGAGCCTTTGTCGCGACTAAAACACACTCAACTCGCCCCGTTTTTCGACGGGCCTCAATTAGCATCCAAATAATCATCTTTTACTATGTTTTGTTCGACAATTAATATTTATGATAAGTATATTACATTGCATAAGAATCTTGAAATTGGAAGATCAAAAGATAAGATATCTTTCATAAGATTTAAGCCAAATATCACACAATGCAAAAGTGAAAGATCACACAAATAAACCTAGGAAAAATCGTCTAATCATGTATCAAATAATCAAGACTTCCTAATCTAAACGGGGGACATGAATTGTTCTTAAAACAAATAAATCAAAAGGATCAAAGTATGCTTAGTAAGCTAGAATGATGCATGCTAATCTTTGGGAAAAGAAGATCTCTCAATCCCCGGGACGGATGAGAAAGGATGATTAGATCGAGGGGAGGCATGAACGTGTGATCATGATCATTCCTTATAATCTTATTAGAATAGGAGTTACGAAAACCCCAAATCTTTGCATGGATACAATGTATGTATCTAGAATGTGCAAAGGTTGTAGTGTGCTTTGTGTTCATGGATTCCTAGAATGACTTAGAAGTCTAGAATGTGTATGAATAAATGAATGAAATCAATATGGGATATGTACAAATGTAGTATGAACTACTTACTAAGATATGAACTAATTTGGAATGCATATAAGCATCAAATCAAAGAATGAAAGTTAAAATGTGTTTGCTGTGAATAGTGGACAGAACAGTAACTAGATCTTTTGAAAATTGAAAAGAGGGGTTAGGAATGTTTTCGATGCATGATTTTTTATGGAGATATTACTTATTGTGTCTATAACACAACTAAAAAAGCTAATCTTTAATAACTATCATAGATTGAGAGAAATCATATAAACAATAGAGGTCACCCAGAAACAGAGTCCGTACTGTCGACTGAAATGTTGAAAAATCTTAGAAAATGAAAACAAATGATCTAGAGGCCCATTTTATACAGACAGTTTCCTAAGCCATTGAAGTTTAAGGGAAAAATAAGTTAGGACCACCCCTTTTGGAAAAGGTCTCTGAAAAAGAGGTTGGAAGTGGACCTAGCTGCTATGACAGCAAAAACAGAATGTCTGGAAGGAATGTTTGGGTCCAAATGGACCATTTCCAAGTACTTCTAAGTCAAACCAAAAATCATGTGTGTTCTCCAATTAGTTAGGAAGACTTTCCAAGTGGCCTTGCATCCATATGTTGAGTATTGAGTCCTAGAAAAATCTTTGAACTCAGATTACTCACTGTTTTGACTCACTATTTTGAAAATTTTGGGAAAAACTAGAGTTTTCTTTCATGGGATTAAAATGAGGGGGTTTTAAGAGAGGTTTTGGAGTAGATATTCTGAAAGCATATTTTCAATACTCAATGAAGGTTATAGCCACTTAAAATGCCAACCTCAAACTCATCATCAAGAACCTCCAAGATTGTTGGAGTGATTTATTTTTATTTTGAACATAACTTCAAGAAAACCTTGGAGGTATTGAAGTTATGATCATCATCTATCAAACATGTTTTTGAGGCCAAGAGCTACTATCCATAAGGATTTACTCACCCCAAACTTTATATCATCATTTAGATGATTATGGACTAGTAAGTAAATAAAGAAAATAAAAAAGAAGTGAGATGAGAAGAGATGAACATTATATAAGCAAACAAGTAAATTGATAGCAATCAATAGAGGATATTCATGATGTATAGAACTTGTAGTTTGGTGTTTCACTCATATGTAATGACATTGGACATAGAAGAAGCTTCCACTATCTTAAATGCTCACTAAAATGGTGGTTGGGTGTATTGAATGTTGAAGTAAATGGGAGTAATGAAGTAAAAACAAAGTTTAGAACTCACTTTTGTTTTGAAAATCAAAGAAGGAAGCTTCTTTTCTCTCTATTCTAACCTTATCTCTACAACTTTCTCTCCCAAACTTTTTCTAAGCTTTCATTTTGACACCCCCAAAATGAAGAGCAATGGGGGGTTTAAATAGGCCAACTTGGGGTGATTTTGGGATTTAGAAAGTTTTCCCATTGGCTCCAAACATCTGAAATCCTAAAACTACGTCATTTTGGTTTTTAATTAATCAAAATGGAACCCCAAAATTATTTACAAAAACACACTATTCTGGAGGGGAGTGTCGCGGCGGCACTGGGCCAGTGCCGCGGCAGTACTGCTCCTCCTTCGTCCAGATAATGCTGTTTAAGCCCCCAGAGGTTCCGGTATTCGCGAAAAGGCCCTATTTCGTCCGAAATTCACAGAAAATGTAAATGAACTCCAAATTGAGGTTGTGATATACCGTTGGAAAGGTAATAGAGTCTTATTTACATAAACAAAAGTTCAAGGATAGGTCACTTTGAAACGTTTTGCGGTATTTGCGATAAAAGCTGATTTGATCGCCTTTTTCGGCTTCGGAAATTCATAATAAACTCGTTTTAAATCTGAAAATTATGTGCGATATACCATTGGAAAGCTATTGACCTCTAGTATCCATGAAAAATATTTGAAAATTGTTATGGTGCCCCAGTTTTAAAGTCAAATTCTGGTTAAAACTGGTCAAACCTGGGATTCCCGGGATGTTCTGGAAAACTCCTAGGAGTTCCCAGGAGCTGACGTTTTTGCTCGATTTTCTTTTAAAACTCATTTTAATACTTTTCTCATGATCTAGAAAGATTTCGGTGAATTCGGATGATTTTGGTCAAACTTGGTCAAACTTGGTCAAACTTTGGTCAAACCGGTCAACGAGGACTTTCTGGGAACTTCCGGGACTTCCGGGGGTCTTTGGGAGCTGACGTTTTCATTCGATTTTTATTAAAAACTCATTTTATCACTTTTCTTACAATGTAGCATGTTTCCAAAACATTGGGACCAAATCTGGGAGTTTTTGGGCTTTCAGGGGCATTTTGGTCATTCTGAGCATTCTGAGAGATAGAACCAACTTCCAAGAGTCCTTTTAAGTCTTTTTCGATCATTGTGAACCACCAAGCTATGGGTCTCCTAAATCTGATAGCCGACAAAATGGGGTGTCTATAGTTTACCCCTCTTTGGCATGAGCTTGCGAGGCAACGCATATCGCAAGCGAGTGCCAAAGTTTTGAAGAGATAGGACTTTTTGGAGGCTATAGATTTAGGATAAAAGCATTGCAAAAGATGCAATGATGCTAAGGTCTGGTGCTGGTCGTGCTCTGCGTGAGCTGCCTACGTATCCCAGGGGGAATCAGACCAGGGCGTAGTTCAAGGCACAAAGGAATGAATCACACATGTACATACACAACAATCAGGTCGGGGACTCCGGGAGCTGGTATCTGTCTGCATTTGTCCTCAGGGATGATGTAGGGTTCTCGGGGAATCTCTTTTCTTGATCGGGAACCAGGACCCATCTCTGAATCTCTCACGGTTGATCAAATCTTTCGGTGCTCATTCCAAGAGGGCCGGTCGGGGTCTCCGGGAGCTTGTATCTGTCTGCATCTGTCCTCAGGGAATGATGTAGGGTTCTCGGAGAATCTCTTATCTTGATTGGGAACCAGGACCCATCTCTGGACCTCTCACAGTTGATCTTATCTTTCGGTTTCTGTCCTCGGGGGATGATGTAGGGTTCTCGGAGAATCTCTTTTCTTGATCGGGAACCAGGACCCATCTATGAATCTCTCACGGTTGATCAAATCTTTCGGTGCTCAATCCAAGAGGGCCACTCTAGGCCTCCGGGAGCTGGTATCTGTCCGCATCTGTCCTCGGGGGATGATGTAGGGTTCTTGAAGAATCTCTTTTTAATCGGGAATGAGGACCCATCTCTGAATCTCTCACGGTTGATCTTATCTTTCAGTTTCTGTCCTCGGGGGATGATATAGGGTTCTCGGAGAATCTCTTTTCTTGATCGGGAACCAGGACCCATCTCTGAATCTCTCACGGTTGATCAAATCTTTCAGCGCTCAATCCAAGAGGGCCTGTCGGGGCCTCTGGGAGCTGGTATCTGTCTATTTTTGTCCTCGGGGGATGATGTAGGATTCTCGGGGAATCTCTTTTCTTGATCGGGAACCATGACCCATCTCTGGATCTCTCATGGTTGATCTTAACTTTCAGTTTCTGTCCTCGGGGGATGATGTAGGGTTCTCAGAGATTCTCGTTTCTTGATTAGGAACCAGGACCCATCTCTAAATCTCTCACGGTTGATCTTATCTTCTGGTTTCTGTCCTCGGGGGATGATGTAGGGTTCTCGGAGAATCTCCTTTCTTGATCGGGAACCAGGACCCATCTCTGAATCTCTAACGGTTTATCAAATCTTTCGGTTTATGTCCTTGGGGGATGATGTAGGGTTCTTGGAGAATCTCTTTTCTTGATCGGGAACCAGGACCCATTTATGAATCTCTCACGATTGATCAAATCTTTCGGTGCTCAATCCAAGAGGGCCGGTCGGGGCCTCCGGGAGTTAGTATCTGTCCGCATCTGTGCTCGGGGGATGATGTAGGGTCCTCGGAGAATCTCTTTTTGATCGGGAACCAGGACCCATCTCTGAATCTCTCACGGTTGATCTTATCTTTCGGTTTCTATCCTCGGGGGATGATGTAGGGTTCTCGGAGAATCTCTTTTCTTGATCGGGAACCAGGACCCATCTCTGAATCTCTCACGGTTGATCAAATTTTTCGGTTTCTGTCCTCATCGGATGATGTATGGAAGGGTTTGTGACTTTTGACAGAGTATTATGATGTTTCGCCTTTTGGGCCGGATAGCTTCCGGTTTGAAGGCGCAGTTGCGTGCTTGTTTTAGTTGATGACGATATGCATATCTGTGCACTTGTGATTCTGTGATTGTTGATGTTACTGCGATGAGCAGTTTTGTGATAGTGAGTGTGTTTGCCTTGCAGGTGGGATAGTCCGTGAAATGGGGAGGCACTGCCGAAATTTTAAATTTTTCTAGAGCCGCGACCGAAAACATGGCTTTGTATGATCCCGCTCAACTCACATCTTGGCTAAACATCACGGATGGTGTGGAACGGATCAACCTCTTTAGCTACGGCTTGACCGAGCTATTCTCTCTTTGCCAGGTGACCCTGAACACTGAGTTCTTGCGTGCTGCTATTGCCAACTGGGACCCGGTGAACCATGTCTTCAATTTCAACGGCCAGGAGATATGCCCCCTGTTCGAAGAGTTCTGTGCTATCCTTGGCTACGATTCTGATTCTGACCTGATTCTCCCTTCTGCTGATACCCTCAGTCCTACGCGAGGCTTGGCTGAATATCTGAATTGTTCCATCACTATTTCTCGCCAGCTGATTCAAGGTGAGGCTCTTGACATTGCTTGCATAGTTGCTCGATATGCTAGTCCTGGAAATCCCAGCGTGTATGATGCTACTCGTGGGGCTACTCTGATTCTGTGTATGACTTCGTACTTCTTATTCTCGAGTACTTCTAGCGACTTAGTACATGTATGTCTCAGACTGAAGGCAGGTAAGAACCCCATGGCCATGGTTCTGGCTGAAACCCTGAATGGTTTGGATCGCGCTTCATGTCAGGGAACGTTTCTACTTTCTGGGCCGCCTATGGTGTTACAGGCTTGGCTCTACGAGCATCTTCAGTTATGGACAGGTAATGTGCCGCCAGTTTATTTTCATAGAGTTGTGCTTCATACTCATTTTACTTCTGCCGATTGGGTGGGTATGATGGGCGCCTTATCTGAGGCTGACATTTGCTGGATCGTGAGGCGTTGGGGCCTTTATGCTGTGACCACTAGTCTTGGGGATTTCCAGAGAGTGTGGCTGATGGGACTGAGAGAGAGCTCCTTCTATCATCCTTGTCGATTGGCCAGATAGTATGGGCAAGTTCAAGAGGTCCCCCGGGGGTTTACTGAGAGGGTCTTTACTTCCAGAGTCAGAGCCACTACCATCGCTGCTTTCATCAGGGGCTGGGTCAGTCGAGCAAGGGCCTATTTCTAAAGACCTTTGAAGAAATAAAAGACACAAAGATAAAACTAGACCTGACTGATTCTGCTCATTCCTCCAAGTGTCTTTGAACATGTGTGATTGCTTTTTGAAAGACTTTTATTATTATTATTATTATTTTTTTTTTCTTTTTGTTTGATCTTTCCTGCTTATGTAATATTCAGAGTTTGTTTATCGGTGAACCTTGGTTACTTTGGGAATCTCATTCTATGCATTTAAGCTTTCTAAAAACATTTTGTAACCAAGATTTCAATTAGATGTTGCTTTTGGTACTTGCTTGGGCATGCTAGGACGATTAGAGGCAAACGAGGCGGGTGGCCGAAGTTTGCCCCTAGTTTGGGATATATATGGTTGTGAGGCAAACGAGGTAGATGACCGACGTTTACCCCTAGTTTAGAAGGCGTTCAGGCGAACGAGGCGAGTGGCCGAGTTTGCCCCTAGTGTGGAGGGTGATTTCTGGGTTATGGTAAGGACCGCGACTTTATTCTCTCAAATGCTCATAACTTTTGCCTAGGCACCAGTGAGGTGACCTAGCGAGCTCTTTTCTTTCTTTTGTTATTGCTTAGCTTGGATTTAACTCTAACTTTTGCCTAGGTGTCCTTTCTGATTTTCAACCTAGCGAGCCATCCCTCTTTCTTGAAAGTCTGCCTACGTACCCCCGAACGGGGATCAGGTCCAACTTAGTTCGGGCCAAAGCTTGAAAGAAATCGGTTATTTTTTTTGTGAGTGGGGCGACCGAACCGGTGTGGTTGCCTACGTATCCCCAAGTGGGAATCAGGTCGAGCGTAGTTCAGGCCAAGGTTTAAAAAAAAATGGTCAAGCATAGTACTTTTTGAGGCGATCCATGTTGATTGGTTCTTTGAATTCGACACCGTTGAGGTCCATGAGATAAGTTGCTCCTCCGAAAAGAATGGTCTTGACGATGTAAGGGCCGACCCATTTAGGTTTAAACTTCCCACGGGGATCAAATATCGGAGCTCGCAATTCCTTAAGGATAAGGTCGCCCTTGACAATCTTCCTCGGACGAACCCTTTTGTTGAAAGCACGGACTATCCTCTTTTGATAGATTCGGACATGGTCGACTGCCGCTAGGCGCTTTTCATCTATGAGAGCCAATTCTTCGTATCTTTCGCTCAACCAATCTGATTTCGAAATTTCACATTCTGTCATTACACGCAGGGACGGTAGTTCTATCTCGACCGGAAGTACTGCTTCCATCCCATACACTAGTGAGTAAGGAGTTCCTCCTGTGGACGTCCTTATCGATGTTCTGTATCCCCAAAGTGCGAATGGTAGCTGTTCATGCCAGTCTTTATAGGTGTCAGCTGATTTCTGCAGTATGGTCTTGACATTCTTATTTACAGCTTCGACTGCCCCATTAGTCTGTGGTCTGTACGGTGACGACTTGTGATAAGTGATTTTGTATTCCTCGAACAGATCCCTGACTTCCGCTTTAAAATGACTTCTGTTGTCCGAGATAATCTCATGGGGGACTCCATAACGGCAGATGAGATTTCTCTTGATGAATTTGGCCACTTCCTTGGCCCCCAACTTGGTGTAGGATGCGGCTTCTACCCATTTTGTGAAGTAGTCTATGGCTACCAAAATGTACCGATTTCCGTTCGAAGCTTTCAGAATGATTTCACCGATGATATTGATTCCCCAAGTTGAGAATGGCCAAGGTGAGGTCATGCTGTACAGAAGGGATGGTGGTGTATGCATCATGTTTGCATGGATCTGGCACTTGTGACACCTTCTTACGTATTTGCAACAATCTTTCTCCAATGTTGTCCAGTAATACCCTTGTCTTATAATTTTCTTGGCCAGCATGTGACCGTTCATCTGTGGACCGCATACCCCCTCGTGTATTTCTTCCATCATTCTCCTGGAGCTTTTCCCAAACAAGCAAGTCAGGTTGTGACCGTTGTACCCTTTCTTCAACAATTTCCCACCGCAAATGATGAATTGTGCTGCGAATCTTCGAATGGCCCTTTTGTCTTTCTCGGTAGACTCTTGGGGGTACATCCCCTTTTCTATAAAATCCCAGACATCCTGATACCATGGTATTTCATTCTCTTCTTCTTCGAATGCGGCGATTATGTTGAACGAAGGCTCGTGCCTTTGTTCAATTACCAAAGGCATCATCCTGACTCCCATAGGAATTTTGATCATGGAGGCTAAGGTAGCCAATGAATCTGCTAGCTGGTTCTCTTCCCTAGGCAAGTAGAGGATCGTGACTTTCCTGAACTGCCTCTTAAGTCGGTCAAGATGATCATGATAGGGCTTCAATCTTTCTTCTTTTACTTTCCATTCTCCCCTAGCTTGTGATATAATGAGGTTTGAGTCCCCGAAGACGTCCAACTTCCGAACTTTTAATTCTAGGGCTGCTTCCATTCCCAGAATGCATTCTTCGTATTCAGCAGTGTTGTTGGTGGAGTTATAATTGAGCTTGACTACCAACGGAGTATGGTCCCCACTTGGTGATACTAGGATCATTCCTACTCCATATCCTTTCATGTTGAGTGCTCCATTAAAGTACAACTTCCACTGTTCTTCCTTGATTTCCATGATATTCTCGTCCGAAAATGGAAAGTCCCCACTTTCTTCGGAGTTAACAGCGTGCTCCGCAAGATGCTTAGCTATGGTTCTCCCTTTTACCAACTTGCTTGTGACGTACTTGATATCGAATTCGGATAGTAGAAGTAACCAACAAGATATACGACCGGTCAGGGCGGGTTTTTCGAGGAGGTATTTTAGAGGATCCATGCGGGATATGAGCACAACTGGGAAGGCCAGCATGTAGTGCTTCAGTCGGCAGGTGCACCAAACCAAGGCTCAACATGTTTTCTCGAGGGTAGAGTAATTGAGCTCATACCCAGTCATCCTCTTGTTGAGGTAGTATATGGCTTTTTTAGAGTGGCTTTCTTCTCCTTCTTGGGCTAGCGTGCAACCAATGGCATTTTCAGAGAGAGATAGGTAAAGGAATAAGGGCTTATGGGGAGTGGGTGGCGAAAGGACAGGCATATTTTGAAGGTAGGCCTTTATTTTGTCAAAAGCGGCTTGGCATTGGTCATCCCATTGGAACTTTTCTCCGTTTCTCAACAATCGGAACAAAGGATCGCATGTAGTTGTGAGCTTAGAAATGAAGCGGCTGATAAAATGAATTCTTCCGAGAAACCCTCTCACTTCCTTTTCACTCCGCGGTGGGGCCATTTCTAGGATTGCCTTGATTTTAGAGGGATCCACCTCTATCCCCCTTTGTGTGATGAGAAAACCCAGGAGTTTACCGGAGGTCACACTGAAAGTGCATTTCTTTGGATTCAACCTCATCTTGTATTTGCGCAACCTTTCAAAAAACTTTTCCAGTGCTACCAGGTGTCCTTCTCTGTCCTTGGACTTCACGATCATGTCATCTACGTACACTTCTACTTCCTTGTGAATCATGTCATGCAGCAGAGTAGTGGCGGCTCTTTGGTAGGCAGCCCCCGTATTCTTGAGTCCGAAAGGCATTACTCTATAACAGTAGGTTCCGTAAGGGGTGGTGAATGTCATCTTTTCCCAATCTTCTGGTGCCATTAGAATCTGATTGTATCCTGAGAAGCCATCCATGAATGAAAGTAGCTCATGTCCAGCAGTGTTGTCTACCAGGACATCAATGTGGGGAAGCGGGAAGTCATCTTTAGGACTGGCTTTGTTTAGATCACGGAAGTCAACGCACACACGAACTTTTTCATCTTTCTTGGGGACTGGCACGATATTGGCAATCCATTTCGGATACTCAGTGATGATGATGAACCCTGCCTTGAATTGCTTCTCCACTTCTTCTTTAACCTTGAGTGCCCATTCTGGCCTCATGCGCCTCAGTTTCTGCTTGACCGGTTTAGAATTGGGGAGGAGAGGAATATGATGTTGGACAATGTCGGGATTGACCCCAGGAATGTCTTCGTAAGACCAAGCAAAAACATATTTGAATTCTCTTAGCAAGAGGGTTAATTTTTCTTTTTCTTCTTTATTAAGAGTTAAGCCAATTTGCACGATTTGTGGATTATCTGTTTCACCCAGGTTAATTGATAAAGTATCTTCGATTATTTAATAAGCAGGTGGTTTTCAATTAGTTGCTTGAGTTAGATTAGGAGATCCTCGGAGGGATCTGTGCATTCACAATTATTAGACACAGAGGAGTAAGCAGAATCATCTTTCATTTCATTCATGACTGAAGTGATTACATTGGACAGTGGTGGGCTTACAGCAGCCGACTCTGGTATAGACTCGATAATTGGCAGTACAGACTCTGGGGGAACAGGGGATAGGGAGACGCTGGCAGATGACTCTACAGCCTGGTTGTTCAGACCCTCCTCAATTGGCTTGATCTTATCATCTTGGCTCTTGGCCCTCTTTTCTTCCTTCTTTTCAGCGAATTCCTCCCACATTTTCTCGATGGCTTCAGTGTTCAGGTATTTTAACCAGTCTTCCTCTAGGATTTTCACAACTTCTTTGGGATAGAACGGATCTTGATAGGGGGGCCTTTCGCAGTCAGCGAAGATTTCAAGCCCGGGGTGCCTTTTCCCAATGGTTTGATGGATCCAGGGTTCGGGGAATTCGAAGTAGGGGAAATCATCCCCTTCTTTGATGAATTGTCCATTCATGGTTTTGCGGTATGGTGGGAGACCTTTCACCCTTTTCTTCCATAGCCTCTGTAGCTTGACGTCTTCTTCAGTTGGCTTGTACCCCAACCCAAAAGTGCCTTGTTGTCCTTTGATCTGAGGGAACTCACGAATCCCTTGCTGGCGTCGGCCGAATCCCATTCCGGCGAAGTAGTTCATTTTGCGGACAATGTTGACAACTGCGGAGTGGACCTTGGGGAACCGGTCTTCGTCATTGATCATGTGGACTTCTTCCATAAAGAATCCCCCGATTTCTTCTTCTTCCAGCTCAGGTATTTGGACTTCGAAGATGGGAGCGTAGTTCGGGAAAGTTTCATTACCCAACTGTTACCGAGGATGACTTTCACCTCCTTCTCATGAATGTACTTGATCATTTGATGCACAGTGGATGATACGGCTTTGTTGACATACAGCCAGGGCCTTCAAATCAACAAGTTGAACAAGGCAGGTATGTCCATGACTTGGATGACTGATCTTGTCAGAATCAAGATATAAAAAGTATACTTTACTTTTCTAAAGATTTGCAGTGTGGAAGTAAAGGTCGAACCCACATAGATTGAATTACTACGACTCTTAATTTTAAAACCTAAATCTAATTAATTATGAAAATGAGATTTTGATTTGAATTTTAATTAAATTAATGAAACTAATGAAATTAAATCTAAATTATGAAAGCGATTTAAAAGTATTTTTATAAATATGTTTAAAGGAACCTAGGATTACAAATCCACCACTAGCTTCATAATAGGAATATTTAGGCATTCAATTAGATTATTAAGTTGGATGATAATGGGGAATTGTAACTACAAGCCCAATTCCTCCGTCAAGAAAATAACTATGGTTCAAGTACCAACATAATCCATCTTCGGTTAGCACGAATTATCCCACACTAAACTAGGGTTGTGGTATAATCCGTCTAATCTAGGCATGGACTATTCGGATACTTGATAGCACAATTCAATTTAAGCACCATTACATGTAAACAATCCATACAAGCACAGCAAATATGGATCATTGAGCACATCACAGTCAAAATAGATCTAAGACAAGAATAAACTTTGAAAGTAATGATTTAATCAATAAAAGTACGATTTATTTATAAAAATCCTCTAAACATGTAATCATCATCCATACATAATAAATCTAAAATAAAAACATAAATAAAACACTATTACTTGGCTAGGGTTTCATTGAAACCCTAGATCTAGATTTAGTTGGCCATAGAATTGATGAATAGCAAGAGGTTGATGGAGGAGGCCATGGGAATCCTTGGTCTTCTTCTTCTTCTCCTTGCTTTCCCCCCTTCAATGGCTGAAATTAATGTATAATATGGCTGTATATTGATGTGTATAATGGTGTGTAATCATTTGTATATATAAATTTGATTTAGAATAGGATTTATATAGAGTTTGGAAGGAGTTAGGAAGCTTTCCTAAGTCAAATCGCGCTAAAACTGCTGTTTTTACGTTTCTGGACGTATTTAACCAATTCGGATCGCACAGAGCACTTCAGGGCCTCGAAATACGCAACTTTGACTTTTTCAAAGGGTCGCTCGCGCGACCCGCGCGAGCGACCTGGGCAATTTCAAGAATTTTCTCATATTTCCGCTACTCTGCACCACTTTCGTAGAATTGCGATAACGTTTGACTCGGACCTCGGATTGACTCACCGTTTGCGGCCACGCGTCCGTAACCCGAAGATCTACATTTTATATCTGTAGAGAAATTTCTCAAATCTGAAGTATTACTTGTCAAAAATGCAATTTTCCGAGGCTGCTACTGTATTCATCCTTCTCCGGAATCATCTTTTAAGCCCAGAATGACTTCCAAAGCCACTAATCATTGGATTTTTGTGCATTTTCATATTAAAGCTCCAAAACCTATAAAATTTAGAATACTTATTAAAAATCACTTAATAACTACATGAAATGGGCTAACAAAGCGTATTTTTAGGACTAAAAACGGCAACTATTCGTCGCCGATCACACCCCCAAACCTACTCTTTGCTAGTCCTCGAGCAAAAAGAAAATAAAGATAAAACTACTACTACAAATACTACTCCATTTTCGCATGGATCACGATTGCATTTAGCATATGCAACAAGCCTTTTAAACCCCTAGGTGTCCCTAGTCGGACGAGTGAAGTCTCGTGAGGGTTCTCATCAACAAGTCACCCACAACCATCTTTATTAACTTATCAATTTAAAAAGTTTTATTCAAACGAAAAACAAAACAATCAATACTCCTTATCATAGAACGATGATTCAAAATAGAATAACGAACATAAAGAAACATAATGAAACATCCACCTAAGTCATGAAAAACAATCTCAAGCACATGCATCGTATAAATCAATAGAGTTCCTCACACAATTGCACGTGTGTGATGTGGTAGTCAAATGAACACGCGCATGACCTGAACTTGGAATATACTTCAAATAACCATTTAACTATGTCTCGACTACAAATCTCACAATGTTAATTACACTCTCAAATGAAACACTCAGAAACAGGTGTAATTTTTTCTAAAATATGTGAATTAAAGGAAATATGTTTTCAAAACGAGAAATGCTCACATATGACTCGAAAAAGACGCATGACATGAAAAAACAGTAGTCTCATGGATAGGATGCCAATAATCAAGAAAAATTAATCATTACCATGTTTTAATCCCCCTCCCATCGTTTTCATATCCGAACCATGTTTCCTAAGATCAAATAGGACTTTTCAAAGGTTGTAATGTGGCTCAGGCAATGAAAAATGATAGAACGGATTAATTGGGTAGGTTTAGAATGGCATTATAAGGCATGTTCGATCTCTTTCATTCTTCTTCTACAAACTTTCATCTTTTCTTTCTCTTCATTCCTTTTCATTCATTTTTCTTCTTTTCTTTCATTTTTTTTTTCAACCTTCCTCTTCTTTATTTTGTTTCTTTTCCTTTTTCTTTTCTCGCTTCTCAAATGACTATGCATTGAATACCAAGCAACTACCCCAATAACATCTTATTTTCTTCTTTTTTATCAACACATCGCCTTAATACTACTAAAAGTTTATCACTCTTCAAGTGGTATACTCCAAGTTGATCAAGTTGGAGCTTTTACAGAGGATAATGGTGAACAAAGAAAAAGAGGCATTGTAACGGCTCAAAGGGGCGAACTAAGGAAATTTATCATTTATCGGTCGGCAGTAAACAAAGAGGGCCTAAAATCATTTCCTAGGGTAATACGGTTCTTCAATATTTACGACGGAAGATTATTTAGCATGGTAACAAATATTTTAACTTGACTATCAACCAAAACAAGAATAATGAGACTAAACAATGAGTTAATGCGCTATTCAATGAAATTCGACAAACACAATGTATTTATAACCCTCTAAAAAGAAAAGATAGGCTCAAAATCTCACAGGGTCTAGTCTCCACCATGTGTTATCTAGAAATCCGAATCATATTATAGTTCACATCAAACATGTATTCAAGCGACTACGTGCAGTGCATAGGTTAGTGTGCAAATCTATGATATAAAACTATGATTCAAACAATACATAACTTAAAACGTCATATCATAACTTCAGCAAATGTTTAATCACATCTTCTCTGGTTTACCATTCTATAACAATTCAAAGTTCTCTAACAAAAAGTATCAAATTAATATTCTAAAAACGTCGGTAATCATCGTTTATTTAAACACACTTATTTCAAAATTTTCAAAATTAGTGCATAATATATGCATGTGTGTGCATACCCCCAAACCTAAACCTTTCATTGTCCCCAATGAAACAATAAATCGAAAGAAAGGGAAGTACGTAAGAAAGGAACGATAATACCTCGATCTTGATAAGCCTAGAACAGGTGAACACAAAGGAATATGGCAATAAAATTCAATGTTACCTGTTACTTCTTAACAAAAGAAAATTAAACAGACAAAATAATAAAAACAGCTAAAAGAATTATAACTAAGCTAAACGAAACTAAATAAACTATAAGAAGAAACAAAACTATGAAGACAACACGAAAATAAACTATAAAAGGAAAAAAAAACATAACCAGAATTATGAAAACAATCAAAGACTCGATCTAAAAGTACCTAAGAAACAAAAACAGAAACGAAAACATTATCAGAACAAGTATGGGGGAAGGATACAGAAAAGAAAAACAAATATCAAGAAAAGGGGAAATCGCGCGAGCGGTCGGCACGAGCGGTCGTCGCGCGCGCGAATCCCAATTTTTTTAATTTTTTTTTTTCTGAAATCTCTCGCGCGAGCGGGACCCCTCGCGCCCGCGATATGAGGCACGACGAGAACCTGAAAGCTCAAATAAAGAAAAGCAAGGAAAAACGTCTAAGGGGCAAACTCGCGCCAGCGGGCCGCGCGAGCGACGTCTCGCGCGAGCGGGCCGCGCGCGCGAGAAGGGTATTTTCCATTTTGTGGATAAAATTATGTATATAATATTAAAATGAATTAATTCCAACCCCCAAACCTGCCCAGAAAAACTCCAAAACAGACAAAAATGACTCCAAAACGACCAAAAACAAAGAAAACAGATGAAATTAAAGCTTGGGTTGCCTCCCAAGAAGCGCTAACTTTTACGTCTTTAGCTAGACCGTCCTAGCTCAAGATTTTATGGAGGTTGAAAACCAGATTTTGTACATTTTAGGGCGTTAGGGAGATTCTGGTGAAACGTCAAAACATGGTTGTTATGCGTTAATTTATTTGACGGCTCACCTTTATCGTCAAGTCGATTTTTCACCTTCTGGGTAAATTCATCATTAGGGGCCGAGGTATTAGGATTCATCCACTCATCATCCTCTATACTATTCCCCGCACTTATATTTATTACGTTAGTAAGTTTAATATTCCGATTAACCTCACATTCCGTCTCACATAGGTAATCGTCGTCTTAAGGAGGTTGATCCATAGCATTAAAAATGTTTAATTTTAAGTTCATGTTCCCAAACGACACTTTCATTACCCCCGTCCGACAGTTAACACGTGCGTTAGCGGTTGCTAAGAATGGTCGGCCTAGAATGACAGGAGTATGTTTCCTAGCATCTAGCACGGGTTCAGTGTCGAGGACCATGAAGTCGACAGGATAATAGCATTTATAAACTTTAACCAAAACATCCTCGACGATTCCTCTAGGTATTTTAATCGAACGATCCGCTAATTGAATAGTAGCGGCCATAGGTTTCAGTTCACCTAGACCTAATTGTTTATAGACGTGATAAGGTATGAGATTAACACTAGCTCCTAAGTCAAGAAGAGCCCTATGGATGACAGTGTCACCTATGACACATGAAATCGTAGGCGTACCGGGATCCTTAAACTTTGGAGGAGCGTGTTGAAAAATTGAACTAACTTTTTCCGTGAGGAAGACCTTTTTCGGAGTATGACTGCGTATTTTTCGCTTCTGAGTGCAAAGGTCTTTTAAACATTTAGCATACGCGGGAATTTGTTTTATAGCATCGAGGAATGGAATGTTAATTTTAACTTGCTTGAACACCTCGAGTATATCCTCCATTTTTGACCCTTTCTTGGGCAAATGTGACGGTCCCTCAACGTTTGGTGGATATGGCATTCTCGGAATATAATTCGTTGGGGCCGGTTCTTTATCTTTTTTATTTCTATCCACGTCTTCACCTTTTTCTTTATTCAAATTTAAATTTTTATTTTTCTCACCCCCATTCGGAATTACAACAACTTCCTCATCTCGAGTAGTCGTCCTAGTCGAAACAGCGTTCACGCTCTCACTCGTACTACCCACTGCGTATTGCCCCTTAGGTTGCTGAGTAGGTTGACTCGGCAACTTACTCTCAGTTAAACGGTTTAATGTATTAACTACTTGTCCCATTTGGGACTCTAGCTTTGCAATAGACTGAGTGTGAGAGTGCACTAACTGAATTACCGACCCAAAATTTTCAAGTGAGGCCAGCACCTTCTCCTCAAATGCATTATTGCGTGGAGGTGGAGGAGGTAGTTGGTATTGACCTTGTTGATATTGGGGTCGGTACGTATTAGGAAAATTAGTCGACCTAGGATTATAGTTATTTTGTGGGAATTGTTGCATAGCATTTACGTGTTGTTCCACAAATTCCGGATATTGAGATGCAGAAGGACATGCAAAGATATTATGGGACGGTTCAGAACATAATGCACATACTTCTAAAGAGGGTGGATTAGACATTTTGTTCATTTGCATAAGTCGGTCAAGTTTCCTATTTAATTCTTGTATTTGAACTGATTGACTTGACTCAACTGTCACCTCTCGCTTAGGTTGAAGATGATATCCCTCGAAACGTACCGCCACAGCCTGATGCATCGAATTCTCGCTTAATATTTCAAAAAATTTCCAGGCCTCATCGGCGCTTTTGTGTAGAAAAGTTCCCGTACAAACGGCATCGACGGTATTCCTAACAGAGGGAATAAGTCCCTCGTAGAAGACCTGAACAAGTTGCCACTTAGGAACCTGATGATGTGGGCAAGAGCGTAATAATTCTTTGAATTTCTCCCAAGTATCATAAAGTGTTTCCCCATCTTGCATTACAAAGTTTGTTATGGATTTCCTTATTTGATTCGTACGCATAATAGGAAAAAACTTTTGTAAAAATGCGGTGTGTAAGGCTTCCCATGTTTTAATTGTGTTTGGCTCAAGTGATTGAAGCCAATACTTAGCTTTGTCTTTTAAAGAAAATGGAAAGAGCCGCAATTTTAATTCATCATCAGTTAAGTTTTGGATTTTCAAAGTAGAACATATATCTTGAAAATCTCCTAAGTGTTTATATGGATCTTCATTTAAACGGCCATGGAAGGATGGAAGTAGCGAGATCGTAGACGACTTTATCTCAAAGTGAGATGCTATCGCCTCCGGTAATTCAATACATGTTTGTGGCGTGTAAGTCGTCGGAATAAAATAATGTTTAAGTGGAGGAGGTGGCGGTATATTAAGATTATTCATATTAGCTCCGTTGTTATTTTGGTTGTTATTGTTATTTCCAATGTCTGCCATTTTAATCGGTTCTATGTTATGATAGCGTGGTTTCTTTAGTCTTGTAAGGGTACTACGTATTCCGGATTCAAATAAAGACGTTGGTTTTGGTGTCAAATCGTCGTCTATTAAAAACCTTGTTTTAGAAGTTAAGTTTCAAGACTTGTTAAGTCTTAAGGTGCGTTCAAGTTCAAGTTCGATAGAATGTAATTCAGGTTTATTTGAACGTGTACCTAACATAAACTTAAAAAGAAAACTAAGCTAAAACAAAGCTAACTCAAAAATAAGAATAAATAATAAAAAAAAAAACAGATAGCAATCACGCAACTAAGATAACAAGCACTCAACTACTGTGATGCATGTATATTATCCTGTAATGCAATGACCGCGTCAAGCCCAGCGCCCCGGGTTTCCTAGCTAATGCAGTGCAATTCACCCTAAACTAATGCAAATAGTGCGTCACAGCGCCCTGACTTACAGTGGTTTAAAGCGAGTTCCAAAGGAAGCAATTTATTTTATTTTGTTTATTTTTTTATTTGCGTATGCTCCTTTGATGTAATTAGCTGCTCCACTCGGAAACGTTGACTACAAAATAAAAGAACAAGTTAGTAACTAAAAACAAAACAGAAAATAAGAAAAATAAAAACTAATCTAATATTTACAAATTAACTAAACTAAGATTTTAAAACTAAAGGTAGTAACGCAATCCCCGGCAACGGCGCCAAAAATTGATCTTGTCAGAATCAAGATATAAAAAGTATACTTTACTTTTCTAAAGATTTGCAGTGTGGAAGTAAAGGTCGAACCCACAGAGATTGAATTACTACGACTCTTAATTTTAAAACCTAAATCTAATTAATTATGAAAATGAGATTTTGATTTGAATTTTAATTAAATTAATGAAACTAATGAAATTAAATCTAAATTATGAAATCGATTTAAAAGTATTTTTATAAATATGTTTAAAGGAACCTAGGATTACAAATCCACCACTAGCTTCATAATAGGAATATTTATGCATTCAATTAGATTATTAAGTTGGATGATAATGGGGAATTGTAACTACAAGCCCAATTCCTCCGTCAAGAAAATAACTATGGTTCAAGCACCAACATAATCCATCTTCGGTTAGCACGAATTATCCCACACTAAACTAGGGTTGTGGTATAATCCGTCTAATCTAGGCAAGGACTATTCGGATACTTGATAGCACAATTCAATTTAAGCACAATTACATGTAAACAATCCATACAAGCACAGCAAATATAGATCATTGAGCACATCACAGTCAAAATAGATCTAAGACAAGAATAAACTTTGAAAGTAATGATTTAATCAATAAAAGTACGATTTATTTATAAAAATCCTCTAAACATGTAATCATCATCCATACATAATAAATCTAAAATAAAAACATAAATAAAACACTATTACTTGGCAAGGGTTTCATTGAAACCCTAGATCTAGATTTAGTTGGCCATAGAATTGATGAATAGCAAGAGGTTGATGGAGGAGGCCATGGGAATCCTTGGTCTTCTTCTTCTTCTCCTTGCTTTCCCCCCTTCAATGGCTGAAATTAATGTATAATATGGCTGTATATTGATATGTATAATGGTGTGTAATCATTTGTATATGTAAATTTGATTTAGAATAGGATTTATATAGAGTTTGGAAGGAGTTAGGAAGCTTTCCTAAGTCAAATCGCGCTAAAACTGCTGTTTTTACGTTTCTGGACGTATTTAACCAATTCGGATCGCACAGAGCACTTCAGGGCCTCGAAATACGCAACTTTGACTTTTTCAAAGGGTCGCTCGCGCGGGTCGCGCGCGCGGGTCGCTCCAGCGACCTAGGCAATTTCCAGAATTTTCTCAGATTTTCAGCTGCTCTGCACCACTTTCGTAGAATTGCGATAACTTTTGACTCGGACCTCGGATTGACTCACCGTTTGCGGCCACGCGTCTGTAACTCGAAGATCTACATTTTATATCTCTGGAGAAATTTCTCAAATCTGAAGTATTAGTTGTAAAAAATGCAATTTTCCGAGGCTGCTACTGCATTCATCCTTCTCCGCAATCATCTTTTAAGCCCAGAATGACTTCCAAAGCCACTAATCATTGGATTTTTGTGCATTTTCATATTAAAGCTCCAAAACCTATAAAATTGAGAATACTTATTAAAAATCACTTAATAACTACATGAAATGGGCTAACAAAGCGTATTTTTAGGACTATAAACGGCAACTATTCGTCGCCGATCAATGACTTCAGTGCTTACCAAAGATCCTACCCGGATTTGGAGAGAAACAGTTCCCATCACATTTCTCCTGGTGTTATCGTAGGCCCTCACGGTTTGCACAGATGGTGTGATGTCAAGGATATCGACTCCCAAGGCGGTGGCAGTCCTTAGGATACAAACATTTAAGGCAGAACCTGTATCGACCAGACAAAAAGGCACCTGCTGTCCCTTACATCCGACAGTGATGTACAATGCTTTGTTATGCGCAGATCCTTCTAGTGGCAGGTCTTCATAAGAAAATATAATGATTGGGTCAGGGGTAAGTGTGCCCAAGAAAGCCACCATGTCTTCCGGTGTGGCGTCAATGGGGACTTCAATTCCAGCCAAGGCATTCAACACGGCTTGCCTATGCTTGTAGAATGTTACCATGATGTCCCACATCGAGAGATGTGCTTGGGTTTTCTTTAGCTATTTTATCAACTTATTATCTTCTTCGATGATTTCATCCACCTTACTCTTCCCCTTGTCTTTAACCAGACCTTTCTCGATAGCTTCAGTAGTAGGCTGCAGAGGCTGGTAATGACGGCCCGATCTAGTCAGATGATCAATTTCGGCAGGAGTAGGCCCTTCTACAGTCCCATCATTTTTGAACCAGTTGCAGTCTGTCCCCATAAATGGTTTTTCTGGCTCATCCCAGATAGAAGCATCACTTTCCTTGTTGGGATCATACCAATTGAGGTCTACCACCCATAGATCATGCTCTTCCAGAAAGAACAAGTCTTGCTCATCGTCTAGCTGTTGCTGCCACCCGTCATTCTCCCCTTCAATCAAATGAATTCCCACAGAGTCCGGGATGTCAATGAGGGGTAAGGGTTGTCCTAGGGTGGTGATATAGGTTGTAGGGTTGAAGGATACAGGGTTGGACTCGATGAGGTTGACATTTTGGTGGTTTGGTAGAGGATTTTGAGTGATATGGGGCTGCTTTGGAGGCGGTTTAATGATATTCTTTAGAAAAGTAAAGTATACTTTTATATCTTGATTTTGACAACATCAGTGTGCTAACCTTACTTTCCAGTATGACCACCAAGGGATAACAGGGATTTCGGAGATACTTCAGGAATTTTGGACAGAGTTTCTGGGAGAAACAGGGACTTTGGGTATTTTTAGGAAATTTGGATAAAGTTTCTGGGAGAAACTGGTATATCTGAGAAATCTGGGAGATTTAGTCAGAGTTTCTGGGAAAAACTGGTTAATGTGGTTATATCCGGGACATCTGGACAGAGTTTCTGGGAAAAACTGGTTAATATGGTTATATCTGGGACATCTGGACAGAGTTTCTGGGAGAAACTGGTTAATATGGTTTTATCTGGGATATCTGGACAGAGTTTTTGGGAGAAACTGGTTAATATTGTTATATCTGGGATATCTGGACAGAGCTTCTGGGAGAAAATGGTTAATATAGTTATATCTGGGATATCTGGACAGAGTTTCTGGAAGAAACTGGTTAATATGGTTATATCTAAATTATGAAAGCAATTTAACAGTGTTTTTCTGAATATGTTTAAGGGAACCTAGGATTGCAAATCCACCACTAGCGTCATAATAGGAATATTTATGCATTCAATTAGATTATTAAGTTGGATGATAATGGGGAATCGTAGCTACAAGCCCAATTCCTCCGTTAAGAAAATAACTGTGGTTCAAGCACCAACATAATCCATCTTCGGTTAGCACGAATTATCCCACACTAAACTAGGATTGTGGTATAATCCGTCTAATCTAGGCATGGACTATTCAGATACTTGATAGCACAATTCAATAAAGCACCATTACATGTAAATAATCTAAACTAGCACAGCAAGCATAGATCATTGAGCACACTACAGTCAAAATAGATCTAAGACAAGAATAAACTTTGAAAGTAATGATTTAATCAATAAAAGCCCGATTTATTTATAAAAATCCTCGAAACATGTAACTGTCATCCATACATAATAAAACTAAAATAAAAAACACAAATAAAACCCTATTACTTGGCTAGGGTTTCATTGAAACCCTAGATCTAGGTTTAGTTGCCCATAGAAGTGATAAACGGCAAGAGGTTGATGGAGGAGGTCATGGGAATCCTTGGTCTTCTTCTTCTTCTTCTCCTTGATTTTCTCTCTTCAATAGCTGGAGTTTTTGTGTATATGGCTGTGTATAATATTTGTGTAATGATTTGTAATAACAAATTTGATTTAGAATAGGATTTATATAGAGTTTGGAAGGATTTAGGAAGCTTTCCTAAGCCAAATCAAACTAAAACTGCTATATTTACGTTTGTAGACGTATTCAACCAATTCGAATCGTACAGGGCTCTTTAGGACCTCGAAATACGCGAATTTGACTTTTTCAACGGGTCGCGCGCGCGGGTCGCTCCAGCGACCTGGGCATTTTCCAGATTTTTCTCAAATTTCTGCTGCTCTGCGTACCGATCAAAGAATTGTGATAACTTTTGACTCGGACCTCGTATTGACTCACCATTTGCGGCCACGTGTCCGTAACTCGAAGATCTACATTTCATTGTTCTCAAGAAATTTGTCAAATCCAAAGTATTCTTTGTCAAAAATGCGATTTTCTGAGGCTGCTACTGCATTCAGCTTTTACCGGAATCATCTTTTGAGCCCAGAATGACTTCCAAAGCCACTAATCATTGGATTTTTGTGCATTTTCATATTAAAGCTCCAAAACCTACAAAATATAGAATACTTATTAAAAATCACTTAATAACTACATGAAATGGGCTAACAAAGCATATTTTTAGAACTATAAACGGCAACTATTCGTCGCCGATCACACCCCCAAACCTACTCTTTGCTAGTCCTCGAGCAAAAAGAAAAGAAAAATAAAACTACTACTACAAATATTACTCCATTTTCGCATGGATCACGATTGCATTTAGCATATGCAACAAGCCTTTTAAACCCCTAGGTGTCCCGAGTTGGACGAGTGAAGTCTCGTGAGGGTTCTCGTCAACAAGTCACCCACAATCATCTTTATTAACTTATCAATTTAAAAACTTTTATTAAAAACAAATAACATAATATTCAATACACCTTCATCATATAACAAAGATTTGAAATAGAATAACGAACATAAAGAAACATAATGAAATTTCCACCTAAATCATGAAAAACAATTCCAAGCACATGCATCGTATAAATCAATAGAGTTCCTCATACAATTGCACGTGTGTGATATGGTAGTCAAATGAACACGTGCATGTCATGAATTTGGAATATAATTCGAATGACCATCTAGCTATGTCTCCACTACGAATCTCACAATGTTAATTACACTCTCAAATGAAACACTCAGAAACATATGTAATTTTTCTAAAATATGTGAGTAAAGGAAATATGTTTTCAAAACGAGAAATGCTCACATATGACTCGAAAAAGACGCATGACACGAAAGAACAATAGTCTCATGGATAGGATGCCAATAATCAAGAAAAATTAATCATTACCATGCTTTAATCCCCCTCCCATCGTTTTCATATCCAAACCATGTTTCATAGGATCAAATAGGACTTTTCAAAGGTTGTAATGTGGCTCAGGCAGTGAAAAAGGATAGAAATGATTCATTAGGTAGTTTTAGAATGGCATTGTAAGGCATGTTCGATTTCTTTCATTCTCTCCTCCACCAACTTCATCTTTTCATTCTCTTCTTTTCATATTTCTTTTTAAATTTCTTTCCTCTTTTTTTTTAACCTTATTCTTTTTTTTATTTTTTTTTTCTTTTCTTTTTCTCTATTCTTTTCCTCCTTGTTGCTTTTGAAACGAATATTCAATAAATAACAAGGCAACCACCCCAAACATCATCTTATTTTCTTCTTCTTCTTCTCAAACACACATTGCCTTACCACTACTAAAAGTTGATCAATCTTTTAGTGATGAACTTCAAGTTGGCCAAATTGGAGCAAAAATAGGATAATGGTAATTAAAGAAAAAAAACGGCATTTTAATGGCTCAAAGGGTACACTAAGGAAATTTATCATTTAACTGGATAGGACAAGGTTAAAAGGGTGGAAAACAAAGAAGGCCTAAAATCATGTCCTATGGTTATGTCCTTTGGTTATATGGTTCTTCAACGTTTACAACGGAAGATTATTTAGCATGGTAACAAATATTTTAACTTGACTATCAGCTAAACCAACAATAATGAGACTAAACAACGAGTTGATGCATTATTTCAATGAAATTCGACAAACACAAAATGTATTTATAACCCTCTAAAAAGAAAAGATAGGCTCAAAAGCTCACCGGGTCTAGTCTCCACCTTGTGTTATCTAGAAATCCGAATCATATTATAATTCACATCAAACATGTATTCAAGCGACTACGTGCAGTGCATAGGTTTATGTGCAAAACTATGATATAAAACTACGATTCGAACGATACATAACCTAAAACATTTCATCATGACTTCAGCAAATGTTTAATCACATCTTCTCTTGTTTATCATTCTATAACAATCATAGTTACCAAACAAGAAGTATTGAATCAAGATTGTAAAAACGTCGGTAATCATCGTTTATTTAAGCACAAGAATCGAATTTTTTTTAAAAAAAATAGTGCATAATAATGTGCCTGTGTGTGTATACCCCCAAACCTAAACCTTTCATTGTCCCCAATGAAACAATAAAATGAAAGAAAGGAAAGTACGTAAAGAAGGAACGATAATACCTCGATCTTGGCAAACACAAACCAGGTGAACATACAATAATATGGAATCAAAGTTCAATTACTCCAAACGAAGCTACTAATCACCTGGTAATACTTAACAATAGAAAATAAAAGAACAGAATAATAACAATAACAGCCAAATATTTAGATTATTTTTTTATTTTTTTATTTCATATTTTATTTTTATTATTATTATTATATTTTTTATTTAAATAGAATAATAGAATCTAAACTATAATCAAGAGGCTCAATAAAAATAAAAGAAACAAACAGAACTTCTAAAAACTAAGACAGACGAACCTAAACAGGGCTAAAAGAACAAACAGAAAGTATAAAAAAAACACTGACCAGGTACGGAGAGAGGAGGGAAGAGAACAAAAGAGAAAAACCAGAAAACCCTACCTCGCGCGAGCGCGAATCCCTCCGCGAGTTTAAGCATAAGCATGTTTTACGTTTTATAAAAAAAAAAAATTCTAAGTCCTCAGATCGCGCGAGCGGACCGCTCGAGCAAACCCCCTCGCGCGTGCGAATTGTGCCGCGAGGTGATACTGATGTTATATATCATAAAAGTTTTAAAAATTTTCTCTAAGGGGCAGGCTCGTGCGAGCGGGCCGCGCGCGCGAGTTGTCATTTTTCCTCTTTTTCTTTATTTTAATGTATATAAGCTGAAAATAAGTTTACTCCAACCCCCAAACCCGTTCAGAAAGACCACAACTGACTCAAAAAGACCCAAAAACATGCACAAATAAGATAAACAGACAAAATAAAGCTTGGGTTGCCTCCCAAGAAGCGCTAATTTTTACGTTTTCAGCTAGACTGTTCTAGCTCAAGATTCAAGGAGGCCATAAATCGGACTGTGTACCCCTAAGGATATCAGGAAGAGCCCGGTGGTAAGCCGAAAGAATGTTGCTTTGAATTAATTCATTCGACGGTTCATCTTTATTATGTTCAAATCTATTTCTTACCTTCCGAGTAAATTCATCTTTGGGGTCTTGATTATTCAAATTCATCCGCTCATCACTAACCATATTATTTTCCTCACCCATGTTTATTCCTTTATTACGTTCAACAGTTCTTCTAACCTCACTACCTTCCATATATTGGTAATCATCATCGTTGAGAGGTTGATCAACAGCGTTAAAAACGTTTAGTTTGAGGTTCATGTTCCCGAACGACACTTTCCTTACACCCGTTTGACAATTGACACGCGCATTAGCCGTGGCTAAGAATGGACGACCTAGAATGACAGGAGTGTGCTTCCTAGCATCTAGTACGGGTTCAGTATCAAGGACCATGAAATCAACAGGATAATAGCATTTGTCAACTTTAACTAAGACGTCCTCGACAATTCCTCTAGGTATTTTAACGGAATGATCTGCTAATTGAATAGTAGCGGCTGTAGGTTTAAGTTCACCTAAACCTAGTTGTTTATAAATGTGATAAGGTAAGAGATTAACACTAGCTCCTAAGTCAAGGAGATCCCTATGGATGATCGTGTCACCTATGACACATGAAATTGTAGGCATACCTGGATCTTTATATTTCGGAGTAGCGTGTTGAAAAATAGAACTTACTTTTTCCGTGAGAAAGACCTTTTTCGGAGTATGACTACGCAATTTACGTTTTTGAGTGCATAGGTCTTTAAGACATTTAGCATAAGCGGGAATTTGTTTAATAGCATCAAGGAATGGAATATTAACTTTAACTTGTTTAAATACCTCGAGTATATCTTCTGTTTTTGACCCTTTCTTAGACAAATGTGACGGTCCCTCAACGCTTGGTGGATAAGGTAAGGTTGGAATAATATTAGTTGGGACCGGTTCTTTTTCCTTTCTTCTTTGATTCACGTCCTCACCCCTCTCTTTATTCGAGTTAACGTTTTCATCCCTCATAACCTCCCTCGGAATCTCAACAACTTCTTCCTCTCGAGTAGTCGTTCTAGTTGACACAGCGTTCACTTGCTCACTCGTACCAGCCACCTCGTATTGTCCCTTAGGGTTCGGAATAGGTTGACTTGGCAACTTACTCTCGGTTAAATGATTTAGCGTGTTAACTATTTGTCCTACTTGGGACTCTAGTTTTGCAATGGACTGTGTGTGGGAATGTACTAACTGGATCACCGGACCAAAACTTTCAAGTGAGGCCAACACCTTCTCCTCAAATGCATTATTACGTGGAGGTGGAGGAGGAGGTTGTTGGTATTGACAGTGTTGAGGTCTATAAGCGTTAGGGAAATTACTCATCTCATTATTATTATTATTATTATTATTATTATTCCACGAGAAATTAGGATAGTTTCTCCATGGCGCGTCCGAATTATTGGTAGTCGAATTATAATTATTTCGTGGGTATTGTTGAATAGAATTAATGTGTTGCTCCACGAATTCCAGAAATTGACTCGCCGATGGACATGCAAGGATAGAATGTGACGGATCAAAACATAATGCACAAATTTCATGAGCGGGTGGGGCTGTCGTTTGGTTCATTGTTAAAAGTTGGTCAAGTTTTTTAGATAGTTCTTTTATTTTAATTGAATGACTTGACTCGAACTTTATCTCTCTCTTAGGTTGTGAATGATATCCCTCGGAACGTACTGACACAGCCTGATGCATCGAATTCTCGCTTAATGTTTCAAAGACTTTCCAGGCCTCGTCGGCACTTTTGTGTAGGAAGGTACCCGCACAAACAGCGTCGACGGTATTACGGACTGAGGGAATAAGTCCCTCGTAAAAGACTTGTACTAATTGCCACTTAGGAACCTGATGATGTGGGCAGGAACGTAATAATTCTTTAAATTTCTCCCATGTGTCATAAAGTGTTTCCCCATCTTGCATCACAAAATTAGTTATGAATTTTCTTATTTGATTTGTTCTTGTGATTGGAAAAAACTTTTGTAAAAATGCAGTATGTAATGCTTCCCATGTTTTTATTGTGTTTGGCTCAAGCGATTGAAGCCAATACTTCGCTTTATCCTTTAAAGAGAATGGAAAGAGACGCATTTTTAATTCATCATCAGTGAAATTTTGGATTTTTAATGTAGAGCAAATATCTTGAAAATCTCCCAAGTGTTGATAAGGGTCTTCATTAATGCGCCCATGAAAAGAAGGAAGTAGCGAGATGGTAGACGACTTTATCTCAAAGTGAGATGTCGTCGCCTCCGGTAAATCAATACATGTTTGTGGCGTGTAAGTCGTCGGAATAAAGTAATCTTTAAGCGGATGAGGTGGAGGTATATTAGGATTATTTACATTATTTCCATTATTTTCCAATGTCGGCCATTGGAATAGGTTTTATGTTAATAAAGCGTGGTTTCTTTAGGTTTTTAATGGTACTACGTATTTCAGACTCAAACAATGACGATGATTTCGGAGTTAATTCGTCGTCTATGTTTAACTTAGTTCTAGAAGTTATGTTTGAATACTTGTTAATTCTTAATGTACGTTCAAGTTCAATATCGAAAGGTTGTAATTCCGGTTTACTTGAGCGTGTACCAAACATAAACTAAAAGAAAATAAACTAAAACAAAGACTGACTAAAATAAAAACAAAAAAATAATCACGCAAGTAAGACAACAAGCAAGCACACAGTACTACTATGATGCATGAATATTATCCTGTAATGCAATGACCGCGTCAAGCCCAGCGCCTTGGGTTTCCTAGCTAATGCACATGAACAATCACTCCTAAACTAATACAAATAGTGCGTCTCAGCGCCCTGACTTACAGTGGTTGGAAGCAAATTTCAAAGGAAGGGATTTAGTTTATTTATTATTTTTTATTTTCGCGTAAGCTCCTTTGACGTGTACAGTTGCTCCACTCAAAACGCTAGAATTTGATTACTTTGAGAAACTACAAAAACAAAAAGAAAAGTTAGTAACTTAAAACAAAAACGAAAAATAAGAAAAAAAAATAATAAATAAAATAAATAAAACCTAATCTAGTATTTACGAATTAACTTAACTAAGATTCTAAAACTAATTGGCTAGTAATGCAATCCCCGGCAACGGCGCCAAAAATTGATGTTGTCAAAATCAAGATATAAAAGTATACTTTACTTTCGAGGGATTTGTAGTATGGAAGTAAAGGTCGAACCCACAGAGATTGAAATACTACAGTGCTTTAATTTTAAAACCTAAATCTAATTAATTAAGAAAACAATTTTGATTTGACTTTTAATTAAATTAATGTAACTAATGAAATTAAATCTAAATTATGAAAGCAATTTAAAAGTGTTTTTATGAATATGTTTAAGGGAACCTAGGATTGCAAATCCACCACTAGCGTCATAATAGGAATATTTATGCATTCAATTAGATTATTTAGTTGGATGATAATGGGGAATTGTAACTACAAGCCCAATTCCTCCGTCAAGAAAATAACCATGGTTCAAGCACCAACATAATCCATCTTCGGTTAGCATGAATTATCCCACACTAAACTAGGGTTGTGGTATAATCCGTCTAATCTAGGCATAGACTAATCAGATACTTGATAGCACAATTCAATAAAGCACCATTACATGTAAATAATCTAAACAAGCACAGCAAGCATAGATCATTGAGCACACTACAGTCAAAATAGATCTAAGACAAGAATAAACTTTGAAAGTAATGATTTAATCAATAAAAGCCCGATTTATTTATAAAAATCCTCGAAACATGTAACTGTCATCCATACGTAATAAAACTAAAATAAAACCATAAATAAAACCATATTACTTGGCTAGAGTTTCATTGAAACCCTAGATCTAGGTTTGGAGAAGAAGAAGAAGACCAAAGTCTTCTTCTTCTTCTCCTTGCTTTCCTCTCTTCAATGGCTGGAGTTTTTGTGTATATGGCTATGTATAATGTTGTGTAATGATTTGTAATAACAAATTTGATTTAGAATAGGATTTATATAGAGTTTGGAAGGATTTAGGAAGCTTTCCTAAGCCAAATCGTACTAAAACTGCTATATTTACATTTCTGGACGTATTCAACCAATTCGGATTGCACAAGGCTCTTCAGGCCATCGAAATACGCGAATTTGACTTTTTCAATGGGTCGCTCACGCGGGTCGCATCAGCGACCTGGGCATTTTCCAGATTTTTCTCAGATTTCTGCTGCTCTGCGCACCGATCGTGGAATTGCGATAACCGTTGACTCGGACTTCGTATTGACTCACCGTTTGTGGCCACGCGTCCGTAACTTTAAGATCTACATTTCATTTCTCTCAAGAAATTTCTCAAATACAAAGTATTCTTTGTCAAAAATGCAATTTTCTGAGGCTGCTACTGCATTCGGCTTTCACTGGAATCATCTTTTGAGCCCAGAATGACTTCCAAAGCCACTAATCATTGGATTTTTGTGCATTTTCATATTAAAGCTCCAAAACCTACAAAATATAGAATACTTATTAAAAATCACTTAATAACTACATGAAATAGGCTAACAAAGCGTATTTTTAGAACTATAAACGGCAACTATTCGTCGCCGATCAATAATCTTTGAAAATCATCTGATCGACTGAGCTGCTTCCCGCCTTACGCTCCATAGTTGAATCAGGTAGCACACTGAAAGATTGAGCCGCTTCACGCCTTATGCTCCATAATCTTTCAAAATTATCTGATCGACTGAGCTGCTTCTCGCCTTACGCTCCATATTCGAATCGTGTAGCATGGTGAAAGATTGCGACAATTGAGGACACACATTTTTCACGAGGCAAAGTCAATGCTGATTCGGTTCGATTCATAATTCCCAATTTCTCCTCTTTTTCTAGGAGTTACTTTTTTTCAGGATCTCACTCTGAATTAATTTTCCAAAATCTGGAACTTCTCGAATTGAAATCAAAAATCAGTCATATTCAAAATCGGCTCAATTTTCTCATAACCTGGAGCCAAAACAAATCTATTTTCAAAATCTGTATTGACACGAGAATTTTTCTGTGCGGTCTTGTGCAATACCCAAGTGTAGGTAGACGTGCAAGTAATATCTGGTAAGACCAGGTCAATCCCACAGGGAAGGTGTTGACCTATTGAATTAGACTAACCTCAAAAGAAAGCAAAATAAAATGAATAAGATTAAGCAATGGTGCGGAACACAAACTTCCACCGCTAAGATTACTAATGAAAATAATTAAGATTAACTTAACGATCTAACTAGCTAACTAAAACAGTACTCTAAATTAGGATGTTTAACTTTTAAAAAGAAAGTGTTGGGATTACACGAATCCGCAGTAATCTAGCTGTCTACCATGCAGTTGCCTTGAAGCACAAAGGAGTACATTACCCACAGTTTTCCGTATTCCTCTAAAGATGGAGAATCCATGGCCCTTTCATGACCGGGACCATATCATCACAATTAAATTAAAATACGTAAAAGCGGTTTAATCCAATAGTTAAGACTCGCATCCTCAATGGTGTTAGCATTGAAGATGGTTTGCAAAATGTATTGAAAGAAAATGCCTTAGGGCCTTAGTTTTAAAAACTGTTTTGACAGACTGAGCATTTTTTGGGACAGAATGATAACAAATCTTAAAACAAAAAGGTCCTGGAATACTGCAGGGAACATCCTCAAGAATCAGGGAGTTCGATCGATCGACGCGCTTTCGATCGATCGAAGACCTTCATCCCTCAATCGATCGAACTGACTTCGATCGCTTGACTGTCTCTGGTTCGATTGATCGAACTAACTTCGATCGATCGAACACAGCGATTATTCTGCTGCATGGCAGAGGCTGGAGATCACTGTTTCATCGTGTTCTCCCAACCTGGGACTACTCAGACATCGTCTGGAGAGTCACTGATTGATATTTAACGTAAAAAAACATTAACACCTTGTTTGGTTGCGAGTTTTTCATGGAAAATCTAAAAACTATGGTTTTGAAAATATTTAGCATACAATACCACAAAATGAGCGATTAAACTACGACTATCAAGTGCAGAATATAGATAGACAATATATAGATAACCTGGAATGAAGAATACTTGTATTAAACTTAGAGAAATCCGGTTCACAATGCAAAACTCAATGAAAACCTACAAAAACACAAGCAAACTCTCTATCTCTCTCTCTAAAACTGTAAAAATGTAAAGTGGGCGTCCCTCTATACGTATACAATACACATATATATAAGAAACCTAAGAAACTAGGGTTAAAAACCCGCATCTGCTGCGCACACGAATGTTACTGAAAATACCCCGTTCGATCGATCGAACTGATCTCGATCGATCGAACCATTGAGCCTCAAGCGCTTCAACACTCTTTAAGCGATCGAATGCTCGATCGATCGAACCTTCTTAGATCGATCGAACTCCACATTTCAGCTTTGACTTCTTTTGTTTTCATTCCAGCATTCCATGTATCCTGATGTCCATCTGTTCAGTCCACACAGCAGTGATCTGCACAAACAACAGCTAAAACAATACAACTTATCATAGATTAATCATATTGTATGAAAATTAGCCTTGCAATGCAAATTGCAGATAAAACGGGAAATTGTGATAAAAACTAATACAATTCTTCCTTTTAGCGCGGTTGTATTTTACAAATACCTCCGCTTTGCATGTATTCAATTAGATTCTAATCATTTTAACTTTCAAGGTATGCAGTCAATTAAGACACCAATTCATCCTGATTCGTAACTTCTGGAATCAATCAGATGCTTTCTCTCTCTCTCTTTTTTCAATTTGCGAAATAAAGAAACAAATAAGCTCAAATCAAATCAATTTTCAAAAGATCAGAGCCACTCAAGCTTAGGTCAAATCAATTTTCGAATATTCAGGATTAATCAGGCTGAAGTCAAATCTATTTTCAAAAATCGGGAATCAATCAAATTCCAAATTAAAACTCCAAAAAAATAATAATCCGGAGTCCCCAAATTATTCAATTTACAAAATCCGGAGTTATTCAGACTTTAATCAAATCAATCTTCGAAATCCTGAAGTTAATCAGACTCCAATTAGACCAAATCTTTCAAAACCTGAAGGCAATCAATCTTCAATCTAATTAAATTGCTGAAAATTTGGTGCTGACTAGACTCCAATTCATTCGACTTTCAAAGATCTGGAGTCAATTAGACACTAATTTGTTCAATGTCCTAGAAATTCGGAGTTGATTAGACTCCAATTAAAATCAAAATTTCAGAATTCTGGAGTCAATCAAACTACAATCACATCAAAATTTCAATATCCGGAGTCGATTCGACTCAACTTAGTTCATTTGCTGAACCTGGGTGTTTTTTGACAAAAATTCCTCGCAACCAAGGCTCATTTTGATTTATGAAAGGGCTTAAGAACTCATTTTTCAAACTTCGGGGGTCCTTTTGAAACGAGGGAAAAACTTTGAGGACACGGGAGCAAAATTGGGTGGTCCTCATTATAAATATGAAAAACTAGGAGGAATGGGGCCACCTGGCACACGCGGTGGCACTCGGTGAGAGGGAGCGGCACTCACTGAGTGCCGACCGGCACTCCATCAATTGCCGCGCGGCATTCACTGAGTGCCGGTTCCTTTTCGTCGAGTGCCGGCCTGTTCAGCAGTGTGTTAAAAACATGATTTACCTTCTTCCTTTTCATTCTCTCTCCCTCCCTATTTCGGATTTTCTCTCTAAGATTTCCCCCTCTTGGTTATTCACTCAAGCATTCAATCAAACAACAAGGTATGTTCACTTCTTTAATCACCAAGAATACATCTTTACTTGATTTTGTGTTTGAAATCATGATTCTTCATGTTATTTGATTTTCTTCCCCCAAGATTTCTCATATAAACATTAATTTCTCCCCTTATGCTTGTAGTTCTTTGAATGGCTAGTGGCTCAGGATCTTACGGTCCCCCAAAGAAGAAGTATAAGCCCAAACCTGGTTACGACTCACCAGTCTTACTTGCCGATCCTGGGGCGCATCTTTCGGCGCGGGCTTTTAATAGATCGGTATACTCCCAAACCCACTATTGTGCTTATGATGAAATAATACAATGCGATGCAATGTAAAATGAATGATGCATGTATGGATGCCCCCATGATTTTATGCACTCGAATGCAATTCAACTTATTTATGATGTCTCCCTTTTATTGAATAATTTTCTTGCCATGGTTGGGGTTCAATGCCCATCATCATGCCTCTCGTCTTTATTTGGATTTATTGATTTCTTTTGCTCATGGATTCCTCTATCTTATTACTAATGAGAGTTGCATCGGCCTTGCGAAGTACGTGAATTTTACACCGACCATGCTTTTATTGAACTTAAAACTTTGCTGTCAACGAGTCGCTTAGACTTGAAAATTTTGATTTCTTGAAACAACGAGTCGCTTGGACTCAAAAGAATTTTTATTTCTTGAAACCACGAGTCGCTTGGACTCAAAAGAATTTTTATTTCTTGAAACAATGAGTCGCTTAGACTTAAAAGAATTTTTATTTCTTGAAACAATGAGTTGCTTTAGAACTTAAAAGGAAAAGAATTTCTTTTGGAGTTTCAACACAAAGAGTTGCTTGGACTCAAAAGGAACCCTCTTCTTTTTTTTTTTTTTAATTCTTGAAACAGAAGGTTTTTTTGTTTTTTTTTTTTTAACCCTGGAAATAAGTTACCTGGACTCAAAGATCACCATTCTTTATTAATGTATTTTATTATTTTTTTTTCAAAGAATTTGATTACTTTTTTCTTTTTAGCTTCTTACTTCTCCTCTCTCTTTTTGTTTTGTTCTCTCTTGCAGACTCCAGAATTTGTCCTAAAAGGCCATGGGAGTATGGCTCACGGCCGAAGGTGGTATGAGGATCTTTCTGACGAGGTCAAAACTTTGGTTAACAATGCCGGATTTGGACTCTTTGCATTACTTCTAGAGAAGAGTTCAAACGATAGGACTCATATCCAGGCCTTGGCAGAGAGATGGTGGGATACAACAAACACTTTCCACCTGCCTTTTGGGGAGATGACGATGACTCCCTTGGACTTTGCTATGATCACAGGTGTTCCGTTCGGCGGGCTTCCCATTGCTCGCTACGACGATCTTCAGACTCGTCATGAAGAGATTATCGACTTACTCGGGGCTCATCCAGGAGACTTCATAGTACCCGCGAAATGGTTCCTGGATACTTTCAAGGGTCAGGTCTTTACTGATGACCAGATGGCTAGGGCCTTCATCATGTACGTGCTGGGTTGCTCACTGATGAGCACAAAGGGTGATACAATCAACCTCGGGTATTTAGCTTCTCTTGTAGACATTGACCGCATCTCCCAGTATAACTTGGGAGGGGCAGGGATGGCCACACTTTATAACCACATGAGTGAGGTTTCCAGGGGAAACTCACCTTCTACCGGCGGGTACTGGAGAGCTTGGGAGGTAAAATTTCAATGACATATACCCTCAACTCTTTTATTTCACTTCTTCTAATTTTATTTTGCTGACCGAATTCATTTTTCCTTGCCTTTCAGATATGGTCCCATGAATACCTTTGCATGAGGGCTCCCAGTACCCGTGGAAGCGAGGCTGCGATTATGCCTCAAGGCTTTAAATGGAGGAAAGGAGCGACAGGCCGGAATGTTGGAGCCCATGATTTTGTAGGCTACAGAAACCTGCTTACCAACCTGCATGTGGTATGGAATCCTTGGGAGGCGGCCCTCCCAGAAGCCAATGCAGATATCCAAGCTGCTGTGGGTTTTTCCAGGATGAGAATCCTGATGGTGGGGAAGGTGTGTCAGGAGTGGTATCTTGGTGAGAGGGTAACTAGGCAGTCACTTGCTGCCCTTGCCTTTTACGTGCCTAGGGCTCCTCCCGCTACTATGGGGAGCACTGAGACTCTGGATCATGGGGACCTAATTGCTGCCCTAGGTGGGGAGAATATTGCAAATTATTTGGACGATCCAGATGGCTATCCAGTTTTTAGGCTGAATTCCCTCATGTACAACTTTCCTCTCATGGATGTTATCCGGGTAACAGATATTTCGTCTTTTCATTTTCTTCTTTTCTTTTCCTTTTATTTTGCAATGATATTCACATAAACTAGGATTCCCCTCTCTTTTACAGCCTATTCCTGGGGTTGCTGACCCTCCAGCTCTCCCACAGTGGAACTGGAACGTTCCCATGGTTCACATGGGCCAGGAGACCATGTATCAGCTGGACCCTTATACCTAGAATGTTCCATCCATTCCTTTGCAATATGATATAGTCCCTAGAGATTATGCAGAGGAAGGTCTATCGTATGCACATACTGTCCAACATTGGGTTCATGGACGCGAATGGAGGGTAAATATCTTTCTGGAAACAAACTTTTATTGCCTTTCTTTTTTTTTTTTTTCTCTTTTCTTTTCTTCTTTCTTCTTTTTTTTTTCAATTTTTATCCTCATATTGGCAACTGTGTTTAAAATTCCTTCTAGGCTGATGGAGCGAGAGCCACTGCTGACCTTCAGGCCAGAGCTATGGTATTGCCATTTTATTCACTTTCATTTTATTCTTATCTCTATTCTTCCTTTCCTTTTTCTTATTCTTTACTTATTACTTATTCTTCATTTTGTTTTGTCTTTCCAGGAGGCCGAGATTGCTGCCTTGAGGAGGCAAATCCAAGAGTTTCAACTAGGTCAAGGCAGTGGATATCAAGAAGGTGCTGGTGGCAGCGGCCAAGGTGGTGACGGAGGCGATGGTGGAGATGGCGGAGATGGTGGAGATGGTGGAGCTGGGGGAAGTCAGACAGCTCCGCAGGAACCCAGAAGAAATCCTCGTCGCCGACGAGGATAAATGGCCTCTCTTAACTCTTAGTATGTTTTGTCCCTGCGAGGACAAGAACTTTTTCTTCCTAACAGATTTACTTAGGCGGCTTGATGGCATTCGTGCATGGTGGCCTGTGTGCCAGTTTTCGAATTCTGTTTATATTCATGCTCGATTACCTCTTTTTCCTCTCTTTTAGCTGTAGACCTTAGACATTATTCCCTTTATTTACTCAAAATATGAAGAACTTTATTGACTTATTGATGAATGGTGCTTAAATGATGGAATGATGATACTTTTATTCAAAGTTCTTATGCAGGTTTGGGCTAATTCCAATTACAAATTAACCCATGAGCATTTTAAACTCTGGCCGGCACTCGGGGAGGATGGCCGGCACTCACTGAATGCCGTGCGGCACTCAGTGACTGCCGGCCGGCACTCTGAGAGTGCCGTCTCTTTTCATCGAGTGCCGGTTCGAACCTTTTTCTTATAAAAAGTGCCATTTGCTCATTTTTACACCTTTTGAAAGCTCCCAAGACCCCTTTTTTTCTCTTCTTCAATCATAACCTTTTTCTATCCCATATGCTCCGACATTCTATACCCGTGGATGGATTCCCTTTCCGGTATTGGCCGACTCAACTTTGAGTGTCATAGATTGAACGACCTCATCGCATTCCGTCGTATGGCTCTAGACAATAGCTTACTCCTAGCGGCTATTTCATGTTGTGACCCTTCTTTGCACGTCTTCCGGTTTGGTCATGAGGAGGTTTGCCCGCTTTTCAAGGAATTTAGCGCCCTCCATACCGACCATTATGCTGATTTGATCATCCCCCAGATACAGGTAGGGTACACCCAAGATCTAGTAGCTCTTTTCTATATTTCCCGAGGTACTGCCGGCTCTTTTGTTCGTGACCGGCGTATCGATTTTGGCCAACTCTCTTCTATTTATGCCCCCGTGGGTGATCCTGATGATGGAGGGTACCAGATTATCAGACGTAATGCCCTCTCTTTGGCTATGCTCTCTCATTTCCTATTCCAGTCTTCCTCCGACATCCTTATCGCAATCGTTCGCGGTCTTCGAGAAATGCGGAGTGCTATCATGCTTGTTCTAGGAGAAACCTTACTAGGTTTGGATCATGCACGAAGCACCGGATCGATGTTGCTTTCAGGGTCACCTGATGTTTTACAGGTCTGGCTTCTTGAGCGTTTAGGCCTCTTTACTCACCCTCCTACTGGGAGACTGCTTCCCTATGATCGCCTGGATGTTCGTTTTCTCTATTGCGCGGTTGAGGGCTGGCTTTCTTGACTTCGGAACCTGCATCGTGGGGATATTTGCTGGGTGTGCCCTCGGTGGACTTACTGCTCTGTCACCGTGCGGCTTCTAGGGCATCCGGGGTTTGGTTACCTGGTCTGTATGTCACCACTTTTTATATCCCCGGGCGGGTGATTTGCCAGTTTGGATTGCTTCAGGATGTCCCGGACACTTTTACAGTCGACTTTTTGAGGAGCTACGCTCTACGTCCTTCCACCATGAGACTATTTGCCAAGGCTTGGCATGACAAAGTGTCAGCTCCTTTCTAGAGGGTCCCTTCCTCGATTGTGCCAACTACTGAGTACCTTCTTGAGATTCAGACTTTGGTTGGAAAATAGCTTTTAGACAAGCAAAAGGAGGAAAAGAAAACAAGGCTCCAAAGAGAAACTTCTGGCAGATCCTGCTTGACTCTTACTGCACTTTTTTGTGATGTATTTCAATTTTCAAAAAGACCTTTCTTTGTATTAGGAAAAAAAATGTTTTAATCATGTCAAATCGTAGTTTGCACTTCTCCCATCTTTTCAGGTTATGAGAATTTTCCTTCTAATGTCTCTCTTAACTCTTATTTCTTTGCTTTGAGTTTTGGTCTAGATTTTTAATCATTCTATACCATGAATCCTCATTTGCTTTCACATGGTACCTATTTTGATAGCCAGTAGATCCAGGAATGGGCTTAGGTACTTTCTGGGTTCTTTGGTTTAGCAAATGAAGTTTGCCCCTAGTATAGGGACTTTGACTCTAGTTCTGGGGAAACGCAAGTTTGCCCCTAGTTTGGCATAAGAAAACTCAGGATATTGAGTTACATCAAGAGTTGGGCTTCATTTGGACCGAGGGCCTTGTGAGCCCGCCTACTTATCCCCGAGCGGGTATCAGGTCCGTAGTAGTTCAGTTAAGGTTAGAAGGGAAGTGCCTTTTAGGCAAGTTATTTATGTGACTGACCCGGGCAGGTTGCCTACTTATCCCCTAGCGGGAATCAGGTCAAGCATAGTTCATCAACTCTGGAGGTTTTGAAACGACAAGGTCTCAAGCAAAATATTTCTTGAGGCGATCGAGGTTAACTGGTTGTTTAAACTCAACTCCACCTAGGTCCATGAGATAAGCAGCTCCTCCGGAGAGGAGCGTCTTAATGATATATGGTCCGACCCAGTTGGGTTTGAATTTTCCTCGAGGGTCATAAACGGGCGCTTTAAGTTCTTTGAGGACCAAGTCACCCTCAGCAAGCTTCCTTGGGCGAACCTTTTTGTTGAAAGCACGAGCTATCCTTTTTTGATATCCCCGAGTGTGATTTATAGCAGCCAATCTTTTTCTAATCTAATAGCATAAATTCTTCATATCTCCCCAGCAGCCATTCAAGTTCGGTTACCTCGCATTCGGCCAAAACTCTGAAAGATGGTATTTCAACCTCAACTGGTAGAACAACTTCCATCCCATAGACTAATGAATACGGCGTAGCCCCTGTTGAAGTTCTTATAGAAGTTCGGTATCCCCATAAAGCAAATGGTAGCTTCTCATGCCAATCCCTGTATGTATCTGTCATCTTTCCCAGGATCGCCTTCACATTCTTGTTTGCAGCTTCTACTGCTCCATTCGTCTAGGGTCTGTATGGTGAGAATTGATGGTGGGTAATGTTATACTTCTCTAAGAGTGGGATAACTTCTCCCTGAAAGTGGCTCCCATGATAAGAAATAAGCTCATTTGGCACCCCGTATCTGCAGACTATGTTTTTCTCGATAAAATTTGCCACATCTTTGGCCTTCAGAGTTGCGTATGATGCCGCCTCTACCCATTTGGTAAAATAATCTATTGCCACGATTAAGTACCGGTGTCCATTTGAAGCTTTCGGAACTACTTTCCAATGATATCAATACCCGATACAGAAAATGGCCAGGGGTGGTCATGCTGTAAAGTTGGGAAGGTGGGGTGTGCATAAGATTTGCATGGACTTGACACTTATGGAATTTCCTCACATATTCACAACAGTCCTTATCCAAAGTCGTCCAATAGTATCCCTGTCGAATTATCTTTTGGGCCAATAGATGTCCGTTCATGTGGGGCCCACAGACTCCTACATGTATTTCTTCCATCATTTCTCTGGCTTCATTTCCATGCAGACACTCCAGGTTATAACCGGTATAAGACTTCTTCCACAATTTTCCTGCGTAAATCACAAACTGAGATGAAAACCTCCGAATCGCCTTCTTATCCTTTTCTGATGCCCCTTTAGGGTATTTTTCTCTCTCAATAAATCTCCAAACGTCTGTATACCATGGTACTTCTGTTTCCTCTTCTCCTTCAATGCTTGCAATTCTCTCATATGAGGGTCGGGTTCTTTCTTCTATGGACAGGGGAATCATGGTAACTCCTACAGGGATTTGGATCATCGAGGCCAAAGTTGCTAAAGAATCAGCTAATTGGTTCTCCTCTCTCAAATGAGATTTTTCTAAACTGTACTTTTAGGCTCTCCAGGTATTCATGGTAAGGTCTCAATTTCTCATGCTTTATCCTCCAATCACCTCTTACTTGCGATATTATCAGATTTGAATCCCCAAAAACATCAATCTCGTCAATTTTTAAGGCCAAGGCTGCTTCCATTCTAATTATGCACGCTTCGTATTCTGCAGTGTTGTTGGTTGAGTTATACTTAAGCTTAACGGCCAATGGGGTGAGGGCTCCTTTAGGTGATATGAGGATAATTCCGACTCCGTATCCTACCTAATTGGCTGCTCCATCAAAATACATTCTCCACCGATCTTCTTCTACTTTCATCACATCCTCATCGGGGAACTTAAACTCTCCCTTCTCCTCGAATTCTATGGCAAGGTCGGCTAAGTATTCGGAGACAGCTCTCCCTTTGACAGATTTGGAAGTGACATATCTGATATCAAATTCAGCTAACATCATGGTCCAGCGAGTGATCCTACTGGTTAAGGCAGGTTTTTCAAAGAGGTATTTTAGTGGGTCCATTCGGGATATTAGGGTGACGGGGAAGGCTAGCATGTAATGCCTAAGGCGACGGGTACACCATACCAAAGCCCACATGCTTTCTCCAATGGCGAATAATTCAGCTCATACCCATTCATTCTTTTACTCAGGTAAAATACGACTTTCTCTATGCACCCCATGGAATTTTTGATAACGGATAGATAAAGCAATAAAGGCTTCCCAAGGTTTTGGAGGTGATAGGATAGGTGGGTTTTGGAGATAAGTTTTGATTTTCTCAAAGGCTTTCTGGCATTGGTCATCCCATTCAAACTTTTCCCCTTTCCTTAACAACTTGAATAGCGGGTCACAGGTCATGGTGAGTTTGGATATGAAACGGCTGATAAACTATATTCTCCCTAAGAATCCCCTCAACTCCTTTTCATTTCGGGGTGACAGCATTTCGGTTATGGCTTGAATTTTGGTCGGATCTACCTCAATCCCCCTCTATGTAATCAGAAATCCCAATAATTTTCCCGTGGTAACCCCAAAAGTACATTTTTGCAGGTTTAATCTCATTCTGAATTTTCTCAATCTCTCAAAGAATTTTCTTAGTGCTTTCAAGTGCCCTTCCCTCTCCTTGGACTTCACTATCTTGTCGTCCACGTACACCTCTACTTCTTTATGGATCATGTCATGTAGCAAGGTGGTGGCGGCTCTTTGATAAGTCGCCCCCGCGTTCTTAAGCCCAAATGGCATAACTCTGTAACAATAAGTCCCCCATGGTGTGATAAAGGTAGTCTTTTCCCTATCCTTATGTGCCATCAATATCTGGTTGTACCCTGAGAATCCATCCATTAAAGATAAGAGTTCATGTCCCGCCGTATTGTCTACTTACACATCAATGTGAGGCAGTGGGAAATCGTCCTTAGGGCTGGCCCTATTCAAATCTCGAAAATCCACACAAACCCTAACGCGACCATCCTTTTTTGGGACAGGTACGATATTAGCGACCCATTCTGGATACTCAGTGACAATCAAGAATCCAGCTCTAATCTGCTTTTCAACTTCCTCTTTCACTTTTAGCGCCCATTCAGGCCTCATTCACCTCAATTTTTGTTTTACTGGTTTTGAATTCGGGAAAAGGGGAATATGATGTTGGACTATTTCTGGATTAATCCCTGGCATATCATCATAGGACCATGCAAAGACATCTTTGAATTCACTTAATAAATTGATTAACTCTTTGCTTTCCTCTTTACTAAGTGTAGACCCAATAGAAACATTTTGTGGATTATTCTCATTTCCCAAATTAATTGTTAAAGTGCCTTCAATGATTTTACATGCAGATTCATTTTCCTTTTCAATTAATTTTTACAATTCATTTGGTATTTCACTATATTCATCACATACATCACAACTATTATGCATAGTCGAGTAAGCAGGATTAGTTATATTCTCATTAACTTTCTTGGGAGCGATTACAACAGACATGGAAATTGAAAGACGCCTCATTTGGGCTAATACAGACTCTGGGTGAGGGGGACACCTATCACTAGACTCAAAAACCCATTCTTTCTTCTTTTCCCCTCCAAGGTCAGTGATGAAGCATTCTTCCAGGCCCTCTGTCTGAGTAATTTCCCTCATTTCTTCTTCCTCTGATTCTTTTCCAGACTCTAATTTCTCCCTTTCTGTCTTTTCCTTGCCTCCTCCTTCACCTCTGTTCTCCCCATCTTTATTCATACTTTCCCTAGTATTACCCTTCCCGATCCCTCTGTGTTCTTCTTCCAGTAGGTCCTTCATTGCCAAGCCATCCAAGGTGCACACCCAATCCTGAATAGTGGTGGATTTCGTGGGTACCTCCAGGTAAGGGTCCTTATAGTCAGAGAAGTCATGTGTAAAGAAAATCTCAAACCCCGGCTTCATGCGTTTTTCCACTTTATCCAACCATGGCTCCGGGAAACCGCAAAATGAGAACTCCTCTCCTTCTCTGATGAAGTATCCATTGAGAGTTTTTGAGTATGGTTCCATTGGCGCATCGGCCGACTTCTTCTTTTTCTTCATTTCTTCCCTTGAAGGCTGATATCCCAACCCGCGGGTATGTGTTTGAGTAACAATGTTTGGAAATTCGGACACCCCTTGATGCTTCTTACCCAGACCCATCCCCGGGAAGAATCCCATCTTTCTCATAATTCTAGCCACCAACGGGCTTGCGTACTGATCGAAATAGAGTAGTAAAAACTCTTTTTGCCTGCTGTCTTCTACCGTGTTGATGAACTCAAACCTACCCAAGCTGGTCTCTTCCCCTTGTACTTGTACTTCCAGAACCAGGGCACTAGATGAAGTCCCAGGTGCATGTATCCAACTGTCTCCTAGAACATCACAAACTTTACCTTTCTAAATGTATTTGACCTTCTGATGGATGGTTGACGGGATGGCGCCCAAACTATCCTGCCATGGCCTCCGCAGAAGTAGATTAAAAGATGCAGGAATATCGATAATCTGGAATTCTGCCTCATTTTCCCAGATCCCAATAGATATATTCAGAAAAATGATTCCCATAATTGCCCCCTGAGTATTGTCATAGGCCCTTACCTTTTGCTCCGATGGTATAAACGTTGATTCATCAAGCCCCATTCTTTTAGCTGTTCGAAATGGGCACACATTTAATGCGGTCCCGTTGTCAACAAGACAAGCGGGCAAGGAATTTCCTAGACACTCGACGGTAATGTGCAACGGCTTGTTGTGGGCGGGTCCCCCAGGGGGTAAGTCAGCTTCAGTAAAGGAGATAGCGGGAGCCGAGTTCTTACTAATCATACCGACAAGATCTTACAGTGTGATATTAATGGAGACATCAGATTGATTAAGAGCATCGAGATCTTCTTGTTTATGATGCTTGGAAGCGATTGATAAACCCCATATAGTGATATTTGCTTGCGTCTTCTTCATCTGCCTCAGAACCCTATCTTCCTCTTCTTCCTCATTCAGCTTTTCCTTTCCTTTATCCAACTCTTGGCCTGAGTGGTCTTCCTCAAGTTCATGTGGTTTGAAGTGCCTCCCTGACCGTGTTAGATGACTGACCTCTTCTTTGAACCAAAGATCATCTTGTGCTTCAGTGCCTCCCGGATTTTCATCTTCTTTCTCACTTTCATACCAAAGATCATCCTTTACTTTACTAGCGCCCTGAATGTCACCCTCTTTGTACCAAATGGAGCCGTCTTCTTCACGTGTCCACAAATCCGCATCAGGAGATTTTCCTATCATCTCTCCTTTGTTTACTTCAATTAGTTCGCCCAAAGTGCAAATATCCCAATCTCCCTGTATCTGACGAAGCTTCCTCGAACACCCTAACTTAGTGATCAATGTTGATGGATCAAAAGAGCTTTCTCCACTTTCCAGACAGTAAGCCCCAGGCGATGGTACCGCATGATGATTTGGTAGTGGATTCTTGGTGATGTTTGGCGAGTTGGCGGGTGGTTCAGATATTACCTTCTTATCTATCAGATCCTGGATTTCATGTCTCAACCTCAAGCATCGATCGGTTGAGTGTCCTTGCTCTTGATGGAATTTGCAATAAAGATCAGCTTTGAAATTTGGAGGTAGTGGATTTGGCCTTGGTCGTGGCTCCAATAGGCAGAGGTTCCCCTTTGCTAGTAGCCTATCCTGAGCGGTGGACAATGATACTCCTAAATCTGAGAACTTCCTTAAAGGTTTGTCTCCTCCTCTCTTCGGGTAATTTCTGACGATATCAAACTTCTTCTCTGGTTCTCTTAATGCATTCACATCTGTAGGATTTGAATGGGTTCCTGAACTCCCTCCTCTTGTCCCATAACTTGGACGCCTGTACCTGTTCACTGGCTCTTCTCTTTTGATCTTTCCGTCTTTAATAGCGTCTTCTATCCTTGTCCCAATTTCGAACAACTCAGTAAAGGTATGAATACATTGATACATTAATTTTTCCTGGTAAACACTCTGCAGGTTCTTGATTACAATCTGTATCTGTTCTTTCTCTGATGGCCGTTAAGTCATTTTTGCATCTTTCCCTCTCAATCGCGCCAGGAACTCAGCAAATGATTCTCTATTCCCTTGCATGGTTGTTTCCAGATCCATCACAGTTACATCAAGTTCTTGGTTGTATTCATATTGGGTGACAAAGGCTTTCACTACTTCCTCCCATATACGACTTTTGCTTGGCTCTAATGTAAAATACCAGGATAAGGCTGCCCCAGTCAGAGTTTGTTGAAATAGCATGGCCATCATGGAAGGACTCAGGCCACTTGGTTGAAAGGCCCCGATGCACATCCTCACATGGTTTCTAGGGTTGCCAGAGCCATCAAACTTATCGATCTCAGGCATCTTGAAATCGGCTGGCAATTTTTCCTGAGCTCCCTCAAACAATCCCTCTAGCTCTAGCAGATAGCTATCAACCCCATTGGACTTGCGGACAACCTTCTCTAGCTTTTCCACCTTCTCCTTCATCTCGATACGCTCTTTCTCAGCTTTCTCAATTTTTTCTCTCTCTGCCCTGGGTATATCAGTTCTAGGTGGTTCCGGATCCTCAAACCATTCGTCTTCTACACCCTGAAAAGGTGGAGGAGGAGGGTTGATTATCGGTGGATCAATTACCGGCCTCTGACGGGTCAATGTTTCCAACATGGCCATCATTTGGTCCATCCTTTCTTTCAACTGTGCTATTTTTGGAGCATGTTGTTCATGATCCATTTCTCTTTCTGTCTCTAGCTCTCTTCGTACTAACCTTGCACTTGAATCCCTGACCCAAACTGTCCTGGCGTTCAATGCTATCTTGCCTACAACCATTTTATTTTTAATCAATTTTCAAACAACTTTATTTATTTTGAAAATGCTTGCTAGAATTCTTATGAATGGCTCATATGTCATGCGGTTGCGATGCATGTGTGTGTGTGCCTATTCTATATGCCAAATAAAATAAAATTCTAATCCTAACACATAAACACATAAGCACATAAAATCCTCATCCATGTTGAGTGTGCTAATTTCTCCTTTCATTGTGATCCTCTTTACCCCTTCAAGGTTTGCAAATTTAGAATTTTTGAAATCCATTTGACAAGTATTTCCCCTAGATGATGGGATCTTTTCAAAATTCCTTAAGAAGTTTTCCTTTGAAGACAACAATATTTCTAAACAAAAGATGATTGGGTTGAAACTTTGCTTTTGAAAATGATTTCTTTAATTACAGAGATTTCTTGGATTATATTCCTTAACAAAAAGGTGACTAGGTCCAAATTTTGCTTTGAAAAAGCATTCCTTTAGTTGGTAAAACTTTTCAAACTCTTTCAAGAATTTTGGGTTCCAAGAATGTTAGGTTCTTCTTTCAAATATGGTTGATTTGAAATTTTAATCCAAAAGTGAACTCCAAAAGTTTTTGAAAGAGTGATTGAATGCCTTGGAATAAAGATACCAAAAATCTATTTGCTTCCAAAAACGTATTTAAAATTCTTTGGGTATGAGGATCACATGATCGGATTGTTGTCATACTCTTCATGAATTCGGATGCATACTAGGTCAATGATGCTTAGCTTAGCAAGATGTAAGAGATGTAATCACATAATCAAGATCCAACATGTTCCCAAATGTCGTGGGACATGAGAAGGAATTGCTAAAAGGTGATTAAAGGGTTACACATCTTTTATCAAGCAAGCATCGTCATCATCTCAAATAATCCCTTTCGGGCATACAAAACTCCCTAGCACATAATCCTAATCAAGAATTAATTTCTTAAGATCGAAAGGTTCTATGGAAGCTACCATGCAAAGGCCGGGTTTTGGTCAAATAAGGGACCCTTGACACACACCCGATAGGATGCTTCATATACCAAAACATGGTACGAGATCAAGGGTGATCACACGGTCCCATGATGACTTGACCGACCGGGTTGCCCCGAGCCTCCAAGGTCATAGTTCCATGCAATCGACTGGCGAAACATGCAAGTGCAATGCAACGGACACACAAAAATTAATTAATTCGATTAAAAGGATGCTTTCAAGTATAATCCTCGAGTGAACCCAAAATAAGAAATACTGGTCTGTGAAACCAGAGATTCTGGGTTCGATCCCCAGCAGAGTCGCCAGATTGTGGATGCCGGCATTTGGGCCCACTTTTGTTTTTTTTAAAACATTTTCCAAATTCCAATTTCAAATACACGAAGAGTCGCCACTTAATTTTTTTAAGAAAATTAAGAAGCCATTTTGAAAGCAAACTGATCTTTTGCGAAACCAAAGATAATCTGGGTCCGGGGATTATGGAGTGAAAGGGGAAGGAGCCCGACGGACTAAAACACCCCCTTTCATCCTATCTCGTGATAGGCCTCTACTCATCATCCTTTTAATCGAATTAATAATCTAAGTATGCCCTCAACTAATATATACATATAAATAATACATTACACAAGCATGTTAAAAAGGGTGCAAGATTGCTAATAATAAAATATCATTCATAAGCCACATAGTTCAAATAGCAAGCGAGATGATGTGCAAATAGGGAACTAAGAAACTTACCCGGGATCCAGCTGCGAATTTAAACATGCAATGCATACGTATAAAATAAACCTAAGAAAAGGTCTCTAACGCATATAAACACATAAGGCAAGACCTAGTCTAAGGTGTCGCGCATGGAGTCGAAAATCAAGAAAATCAATAAATGAAATAAACCAGAGAAGAGATGAGAAATTGTACCTCAAATGCGCTACAAAAAAAAGATTAGTCCACATGCTTCACATAATAATATGATATCAAACAATCAATCTTAATTCTCTAGCTTAGATCTAGCAAGCATGAAATCCAACTTCGTCCAATTGCTAGTTCTAATCATAAGCATTAATGCACATGAATGAATGAATGTGAACAAGAATAAAACAAGGATTTTTTCACTAATTTGGATCACTTAGCCTCTGGATTTAAGCTAAATTATCATTATTCAAAATATGATTTGGGTCCCAAGACATTAGGAGACCATTTGAGTTTAAATAAATAAGATTAGACAAAAACAGTAGCAGTTTTTTATGAATTACACAGAGCAGACCAGATCTTAAAAAATGGAAAAACCATACTTCCAACGGTTGGATCTTAATGATTTTTGGATATGATATGCCTCTGTGAGTCTAATTCATAACCCAAAAAGAAAATCAAGGTTATAAGAGTTAGATCTCTGGGAATATAGAAAAAACTAGACATCACTCAGGAATCTGCAACTCTCTATCCAGAGATCTTGTACGATTTTCTAAAAATAGTAAATGAATGAGAAACGCTTAGATCTTTTTAGGGTATCTCCCTAACACATTAAGGTACTTAGAAATAATTATTAGAGACCCGGGAAACTTCAGTAAAATTCTGATTTATTAATTTCAAAATGGATTTATTGTTCTGAAATTTTGGACAGAGAGTTGCATGTTTTGAAATCATAAGACCAAACCATCTTAGGCATGGAATTTCATTAAAAAAAATCACAGAGGTACTTAGATGGGTTATGAACATTCTCCGATAGGTCTCATCCATTTCCAATAAATCATGACTCTATAGAAAATCTTTGATCACAATTGGTTTATGGATTCACTGCACCTTTGTTAAGTTGATGTTTATAGTTTAAAATCAACTTGATCCATGATCCTAGAAAGGCCTAGAATCAAGTTTAATTATGATTAATGAGACAAATGATGAAATTGGGAGAGACCCCTAGATTTAACCTTGATGGATTTCTATCCTAGATCACATAGTTGGAGATCTAGCAAGAGAATCCTAAGGTCTTACTTGATCTTATGAATTATGAAAATCTACATCTAATTCCTCTTCCAAACATGTGATCCTTGAGGAATATAGATCCCTGAAACCTTATTCTCCTCTCAAGTTAATGGTCCTTGGAGAATATAGATTCATATTATTATTTCTCCTACCAAGTTAATGGTCCTTGGAGACAAAATGAAATCTCAACTACATAAACCTCTATGGAATATAGCTGAATTCCATAAGATTTTTAGTGAGGAGATTTCAAACCATGAGTTAAGACTTAAATTCAACAAACCACATGTAGAGATGATCATAATCCACTTTAATCCCCATATAAATCATAAGATCATACGGAATTTGAGGATCAAACTCAAAGAAATCTAATGAGATATTGAAGATCTCATAGATTTCTTGAGAAGAATATAAACAAAAAAAAGGAAATCAAGATATTATTTGAAAATTTCAAGTTAACACTTTTTTATTCATAAATTCAAAGCTCTATTTTGGATCCAAATTAATGAAACATTATGATATTCAATTACAAATTCTAAGTGGTGTGTGATTAAATGAGGTAAGAAGAGAGGTTTTGAAAATGTGAAAAAGTCCTAGATCTAAGAATTTGTGATTGAATTGCCTAATTCTATCAAGTGATTGAGAGGTTACCTCTATGACCTCAAAGAATTCTTCGATCTCTTGTGAAGTTCTTCCAACAATCTTCAAATTCTTCTTCAATTCTTCAAGTTCTTCAAGAAACTCTATCCTCTTCCTCTCAATTCTCTCTAATGTATGTCTATAATTCTTGTCTTTCTCTCCCTTGATTCAAGTATATGTGTGAGTCCTCCAAAATGAAGATGAAAGTTTGTTTATATAGACTACCAATTCAAGGTTAGATGGGTAAATTCGGGTGAAAACCCGTGTGCAAAGTTTTCTTCTAGATCATGTGAGAAAAGCAGTCTGTTACAGCTCGCGGCACTCGATGGCTTCCGGCGGCACTCACTGAATGCCGGACTGCACTCACTGAATGCCGGCGCGGCACTCAGTGAGTGCCGCCGGCTTTCCCGCGTGCCGGGACTAACAGAATTTTGCCCTCTTTTTTAATTTTCAAATTATACATTACCTCAATCTTAATTATCAACAAAGTATGTATTAATGTACTTATATTTGTAGTGTAATTTATCCATATACATAGTATATACTATCATTTTATTTATTTATTCCTTTTCTTTCTTTTTCTTCTTCTTTTTTTTCTTTTGAAAACTTCTTTTATACTCATCTCATTTATATATATATATATATGTTTTTAAACTGATTTTTTCACATGTTCTTCAACATTCGGATTTTCCCCTGAGTACCCAATTCTCTTCTCTCTCCTTTACTTTGATTTTTGAACTTTGTTTTGAAGAATCTTTGAAGAATTTGAATCTTCTGGGAAAATCTTTGAATTTTACCGGTCATCGTCATCATCGGTCTTCTAGAGGTAACCAATTCCTGGGTTTGATGTTTGGTCAAAATCAGGGTGTCTACAGACAGTTGGATCTATGTCCAGAGTTTTTGTATGATTTTATAAAAATAGTAAAAATATCAGAATCACTTTGATCTTATTAGGGTATCTTCCTAACACATTAATCTTCATAGAAAAATTTATTTAAGGTCAAGAAAACTTGATTATGGCTCTGATTTACTTATTTTAAAACGAACTTACGATTCTAAAAATTTTGGACAGAGAGCAACCTACTCACAAATCATAAGACCAAACCATCCTAAATATGGAATTTCATCAAAACCAAGATCCTAATGATACATATATGAGTTATGAACACTCTCCACTTGGTCTCACTCAATTTTCATGGACCATGATTTAATTAAAAATATTTGATCATAGTGGGTTCATGAATTCACTGCACCAATACCAACATTTGAGTCATAAAAGTTATCAAGTCAATCCTTTTCTCAAGTTGATGATCCTTGTTGGATATGAACTTTTTATATCCTATTCTTCTCTCAAATTAATGGTCCTTGGAGATTAGATATAACCAAATCCACATGAACCTTCATAGAATATAGAAAGAACTCTATGAGATTTCAAATTGAAGGGTCCAAGTCATGAACTGAAACTTGAACCCAACCAATCATGTATGGATAAAACTATGATCCACCTTATTTGCCATAAAAATCATAAGATCATAGGGGACTGGAGTCAAACTCAAGAGGATCCAATGAGATACTAAAGATCTCATGGATTTTTCAAAAAGAAAATACAAACAAATGGAAGTAGAATCAAAATTGATTTGAAAAATCCAAGTGAAATTTCTTTTTACAAACTAGTTTTAGTTTAAACCCAAAGCTCTATTTAGATCCAAATCAATGAGAGAAACAAAATGAATTTCAATCACAATTCTAGTGGTGTGTGATGAAATGAGGTAGGAAGAGACTTTTTGAAAATATGTAAAGATCCTAGATCAATGAAATTGTGATTGAATTATTATATACATAGATTTGAAGGTCTTACCTCTAGACCTTCTCAAAATTTATAGAGATGTTGAATTCCTCAAGCTTTTCCTCTTCTTCTTTCTCAACCTTCAAGCTATTTCAATGGTGATTTGATGGATTGTATGAATTGGGTAGAGTTTGGGTATGAGATTTGGTAGAGTCTCTTTCTCTATCTATTTTTCTCCTCTACAACTCTTCCAATATATTTCTCTACATAATTCAAGTTTCCCTCCTTACCCTAATGAGAGAAGTGAGCTTTTGTAGACTTTGATTTCCTTGGTGGCTAAGATAACGGTAGATAGGTCAATTTGGGGTGGGTTAGGAATATTCTATGGCATCTCGAACTCTCCATGGCACTTCTATGTAATTCCAAGAAACTTGAAATACATTTAAGTTGGGTAGAATAAAGGAACATTCTAGATCATCTTCAAATCACATGGGAGATTAGTGCCCTACAAAGGGATCTTTCGGTATTTACTTAGATTAGGAATATGCCAAGGAATTTCTAACTCTCCAAATCACATGGGATACTTTCTTTTATTATTTTCCTTTTCTTATATATATACACATGCATGTATAAACACATTTTTCATTTTAAATCCAAATTAATCATATGAATCACCAAATAGAATATTTTTCTTTTTGAATCTAAAAATATGAGAAACAATGTTATTTTAAGAAAGTATCATTATTATTATTATTATTAAATCTATTCCATTTTTTTTAGAAAGTAACCCATGATCCAATGAGCTAGAGACAGATGCTCAATGATTGGCCAAATCTAGGGGAATTAGGATCAAGGTTTGGGAAATTGAAGCTTTTCAGAAGTCGAAGCGTTGAACTTGAAAAATATTGTCGGGACATTATTCATCATTGATTTCTAGAGGTAAATCCCCCTAAGTTTAATAGTTCGGTCAAAATTTTGGTGTCTATAGGGAATAGTCTCAAACTTATGGAACTTTGGACTGCAAAGGAAAACTAACTAGAAGGACGAACTTATCTCAAACTCATATATCATCTCAGGGAATCTAAAAACACTAGGACCAGATGGTGTGGACTTGTTAGTGAACGAAAGTATCAGAAACCTAGCTCTGATACCAAAAATTATGTCAATTCCCGGAGCAGCAAAATAGAGAAAAATAAAATTTTCTTTTTGGATCCATCGGGAATGGCATGTGAAAGTCACTAATTATCCACACCACAAAGTACTAGTCCACAAGATAAATAGGAACAGTAAACAACTGAAATATAAAAGCAGTATCACTATAACAAACATCAGAGTGTGGTCCTCAGGATCACAACAGGCTTGGAGACAACATATGCCCAAGTACCTATTAACTTAAACAAAATAGAGTTCAACAGAACATAAGCTAGATATTATTATCTCAGGTCTTCAACTGGCATAAGGATAGTCGTCATCATATCCTCCCCAGTATAACCGGCATCAGTGGGGCCACCCTCTACATAATCCAGCTCTGGGTAGTACCTATCACCATAATTTCCAGTAGCTACATTATTAGGGATAGGGTAGTCTAGATGGGGAATGTCCAGGCAAATAAAGGCCATCAGCTTACTGAAAGCTGAGTGAGAACTAACTAACACAGCCTCATAGAAATAACATAATTTCCAGCCATGCACGATAATGAGTAGTGATATTAATAATATCTTTTTACCTTTTTATTCAGACACGTCATTAATCGGTTCTCATCATTCTCCAACTCTGAGACTGACTGTACCAATCCCAGCTGCCTATACCGAACTTGATTATATTATCACGACATACTAGTGCTCTTATTCACCGCTTTTAAGAACTCTTGCTGTTCACCACTTTTAAGAACTCTTGCGAGCACAATACATCGCTCTCAAATAAAGACTAGTCTATGGACGCACCAATACTCTTGTTCACCACTTTTAAGAACTCTTACTCTTCACCGCTTTTAAGAATGCTTACGAGTATCGTCCATTCATAACTCATATGCATCAGTACTTCTTGCTAGATAACACATAACGCTCACATTCCACACAGATGTGTTCATGACCAACTCATGATACCGACACACTTGTACAAAGGGTCACCAATACCCCCACTGACTCAAACACCAGGATTAACCAATGTAACTCACCATCATAAATCAAATCTTATTCCGTTATCGCATCATAATATTACTAACATTCCAAACCTTATTACGTTTCTCACTAAATTATCTCAATCTCATTATCGCATCCCATTACCTCCGTAATCCATACTATCGCATAATAGAAACATGAAACGTCAATTAAACATCTAAGCATTTTGGATTATAAACTAAAGGGAATAACCATGTTTGATTAAGGTTCGATCGATTGAAGTCCTCTCAATTGCTTGAAGAAAGTGAGGTTCGATCGATTGAAGTGTTCTCGATCGATCGAAGTCAATTGATTGAAGTCATTTCGATCGATTGAGAAGCAAGGATGTTCGATCGATTGAACTCAGTTCAATCGCTCGAACTTCATCTTCTCCATATTCGGGCAGCAAATGTCCAAAATATGTTAGAGAGTGTTTGGATCCTTTTTAATCGTAAAAAATACATAAAACATCACTACTATGCTACTGAGTGAGTTTGGAACTTACCGAACGTCGTTAAGGGTGCGTTTGGTAACTTTGAACTCTGAGTTTTAATGGCCTCTCTCTCTCCCTCCCCCCTCTCTCTCTCTCTCTATCTCTCTCTCTCTCTCTCTCTCTCTCTCTTTCTCCTCTGCGTTGTCCCTGTCTCTCTTTCTGTCTTCTTCCCTTTTCCTCTTCTTCTTCTTCTCTGCTTCCTTCTCTTCTTCTTCTTCTTCTTCTTAATAGAGTATATATATATGTATGTGTATAATATAAGAAACTCACAACTCTCTCAACTCTCTAAAATCTCTAGGTTCAGCCAATCCTCACAAACACACTACCACAAACACATGAACACAAACATATATAGAGGGGGAGGGGTGTGGTGTCATTGTTTGCGCAGAAACTGGAAATTCTGATGATTACACTTTCGATCGCTCGAGCTCAAATCGGTCAGGTTTTATCGATTGATAAATGTTTGATCGATTGAAGTGGGGACCACGTCATAAATTTATGTCAGTAGGGTTTCGATCGCTCAAGAAAGGTTCGATCACTTGAACTTAGAAATGTTCGATCGCTTGAAAGAGGTTCGATCGATCGAAGACAAAATATTAAGTATAAACAAAGGAAGTATAAGGAAATCTCTTGCATAAATATTTATTAAAAATATAGTTTATTACAGTCTCGTACACGCTTTGAAGATCTATTCGGTGACTATTTGAAGAATTACCGCCAACCGAAAGACGAATTTATTTCAACAAAAATTTCCATGAATAAACTGATTGTCAGAAACAGAGTAAGAAATTACATTAAAAACATGAAATGAGAAAAAGATCCTAAAAAATAAGTGAGAAATTCACAAAAAATAATGCAAACAATTGAATATATTCTTTAAACAGTCCTTCACACTTGAGATAATACCATCCAATATGGTTGTTGAGTACAAACAGAGAAGTGTGATTTTTGGAATAATGATTCTCTCATCCGAGATTTCCTTAATGTTATTCCCATAACTGACTTTATACACACGAAAAAATATACAAAATGTATATACACATGCACACGAATATATATTAAATGGTACTCTAATTTTTGGGATAATGATTCTCTTATCCAAGATTTCCAAAAATGTTGTTAACATAACTGACTTTCTACACACGAAAATATATACACATGTATATATATACAAATATGTATTAAATGGCGGTATAATCGTCCAAAAAAATCTTCAAATTGGAGAAAATGACAAATTTCTAAGTATTAACAAAAACAAAGGATCAATTTCAATGTTATAACAAGTCAAAGGACAAAATCCATGTTGATCGTAATCTGAAGGACTATATTGTAGGTTTCTGTGCACACGAGGAATTGATTTTCCTTTTATTTTGAAATTGATTTGGAAAAAGGTCTGTTGAAAACATATACAGAGTCACCACTTGGTCTTTAAGGAACCAAGAAACCTAATTTTGACTCACCCAAATGGATAAAGGGCACTAGCCCTTCATAACCAAAGAACTTGGCTCGAGGTTTTGGTATGAGAGAGGAAGAAGCCTTTGTCATGACTAAAACACCCTCAACCGCCCCGTCTTTCGACGGGCCTCAATTAGCATCCAAATAATGATCTTATACTATATTTGGTTCGACGGTTATTATTTATGATAGGCATATTACATTACATAAGAATCTTGAAATGGAAGATCAAAAGATAAGATATCATTCATAAGATCTAAGCCAAATACCACATAATACAAAGGTGAAAGATCACACAAACAAACCTAGGAAAAATTATCTAATCACATATCAAGTAATTAAGTTTTCCTAATCTAAAGGGGGACATGAATTGTTCTTGAAACAAATAATCAAAGAAAACAAAATATGCTTATCAATCTAGGATGCATGCATGAGAAAAGAAGATTTCTCAATCTTCAGGATGGATGAGAAAGGAAGATATGATCGAAGGGGAGCATGAACGTGTGATCAAGTTCATTTCTTATAATACTCTTAGATTAGGAGTCATAAAAACCCCCAAATCTTGCATGAATGCAATGTATGATCCTAGAATGTGCAAAGTAGTAGTGTGCTTTGTGTTCATGGATTTGCTAAAGTGATTTAGAAGTCTAAAAGATGCATGAATAAATGAAAGATATCATTGTAGGATGTGTACAAATGTCATATGAACTACTTCCTAAGAGGTGAGCTAATTTAGGATGCATGTAAACATCTAATCAAAGAGTCAAAGTTAAGATATGCTTGCTGTGAATAGTGGACAGAACTGTTAGCTGATCTTGTAAAAATGGAAAAGTGGGATTAGGAATGTTTTTAATTCATGACTTTCTATGGAGATCATCCTTATTGTGTTTAGAACACATAGAAAAGCCAAATCACTATTGAAGTTACAGATTGAGAGAAATAGACTTTGTGTGCCTAATGAGGATAATTTAAGGAAAGACATACTGAACGAAGCACACAACTCAAGAATGACAATACACCCTGGAGGAACAAAGATGTGTAAGGACTTAAAGAGGAACTTCCAGTGGGGAGGAATGAAAAGAGAGGTAGCGGATCACGTATCCAAATGTTTAACCTACAAACAAGTCAAAGCAGAACACCAGAAGCCAGCAGATTATTACAACCACTACCAGTTCCTGGATGGAAATAGGAACACATAACTATAGACTTCATTGTAGGATTGCCAAGATCTCAATAGAATCATGATGCTATTTGGGTGTTCATGGACCGACTCACCAAATCGTCTCATTTCATCGCCTACAACATGAAGTACCCGGTTGAGAAGATGAGCAAAATGTACTTACAACAAGTCGTACGACTACACGGAGTGCCCGTATCAATCATATCAGGCCGTGACTCCCGTTTTAAATCTGGATTTTGGGAAAGCTTACAAGCAGTAATGGGAACTTCATTAAAGTTAAGTTCAGAGTTTCATCCCCAAACCGATGGGAAAATAGAACGAGCCAACCATGTAATGGAAGACATGCTCCGAGCTTGTGCCATAGACTTTGGGAGTTCTTAGGAGACGCACCTACCATTGGTAGAATTTGCTTACAACAACGGTTATCATTCTAGCATCGGGATGGCACCTTTTGAAGCTTTGTATGGGAGACCGTGTCGATCACCATTGTGCTAGACTGAGGTTGGAGACAACAAACTTTCGGGACCAGAAATGGTTCGGGAGACGAATGAAAAGATCATCATCTTGAAAGAAAAGATGAAAGCAGCACAAAGCAGACAGAAGAGCTACGCAGAAAAGCACCGCAAGGAATTGGAGTTCAGTGTTGGAGATCACGTACTTCTCAAGGTATCTCCGGTGTGAGGCATTGTCAGATTCGGACAGAAACGAGGGATGTTGTCACTGTGCTACATTGGGACGTTTAAAATTTTGGAACGCATGGGAAAAGTTGCCTACAAACTTACACTCTCACCCAAGATGTCAGGAGTACATAATTTATTTCATATCAGCATGTTAAGGAAGGTTATACATCATCCGTCAGATGAGATTGACTTCACAGACATCGAGGTGAATAACAACCTGACTTATACTGAAGGACCAGTCTGAATTCTGGATTGAGGAGTCAAGAAACTGAGGACTAAGGAAATCCCTCTTGTGAATGTTCAGTGGAGACACCATGACGAACGCGAAGCTACTTGGGAGTTAGAATCAGAAATGTGAGAGAAGTTCCCAGCCTTGTTTAGTGACTAGCTAGCTCAAATTTCGGGGACGAAATCTTTTAGAGGAGGTGGATATTGTAATACTTCTAAATTTTCTTCTTATTTTATTAATGTAAATTCTAATTTTTGAACTGTATTTATAAATTGTAGCTTCTAATTTGAGTGTCATTGACTGTATTAGAGTTATAGTTTGTATTATAGTTTTAATATCAATGTCTTTTACCCGAACTGTATTAGACCCCGGACTAGGTTAATACGCAAGCCTGTATTTATTTATACCTGTATTGCATGGACTCTGAAAGGGCGCACAATTCGAGACTTGTCACATCACCTAGCCATGTCCCCCAAATTTTGTGAAGCAACTAACCACCCCCTTACACATCCCTTACACAACCATGCCCTTACATCAACTTCCAACCACCAATCCCACCCCAACACTCTACCCTCACATCACCCTACCACCACCATACCCCATACACCTAACCTCTTACACATATGCTTGAGTGTGAGTGTGTGTATACTGTGAGGATGAGAGTGAGTGCAGTGGTGCAGTGTGTGTGGCTATGGTATTGCACGAGGGTGGGGTGTAGCATGGTATGGGGTGCATTTGTGTACATAGTGTGTGTGTGTGTGTGAGTCGTGTGAGGCAGTGAAGTGATGTTGTTGTGTGGCAGTGTAAAGTAGTGAGTTGAGTGTTGGCATTAGTATATTATATATGTATGTGTGTGTATATTATATATATATTGAGACACCTAAACCCTCCCCTCTATAAATACCATACCTCCCCTCCCAAATTTCCTTTACAGCCAAGAGAGTTGGCTGAGAGTGAGAGAAGAAGAGGAAAGAAAGCTTAGCCCCATTCCCACACTGCAATCCCGACCCTACGGTGAGTTCCTAACTCACTCGGTATACAAGATTTATGCCCATATTATCTTCATTTTATTATTATGTCTAGGAAATATTGTGCTTAACATGTGGTGTCCCTAACCTAGGCCCGTATTATCAGTCTATTTTTATTATTATTATCTTGTTAGTAATTCCTGGTTGATACCATGCTTAACCCAGTGGTACCGGACTAATGCCCGTGTTATGTGTTCTGCTATTATTATTATTATTATTAATTATTATAGCCCAGTAAATCCCATGTTTAACATATGTACCCCAAAGATTTATGTCCATATCTTTATTCTGTGAGTAACATTATTATTATTATTATTATTATTATTGTTATTATTATTATTATTATTACTATTCCGGTTAGAACTCATGTATAATGTATTGTGCCAAATTAATGTCCGTGTTATACTGTCTCTACTATTATTATTGTTCTTATTATTATTATTTATTTTGATTAAACCTCTTGCCTTAATATGTTGTACCACGAACATATTAATATTAATATTATTATTTATTCCAAGTTTAGCCTTATGTTAATATTATTATGTTGTCCCCCAAACATATTATTTATGTTATTATTATTATTATTATTGTTTATTATTACCAATTGATTTACCTCATGCTTTAACGTGTTGTACTACGAGTGTAGGGCTCGTACTATATTTCAAGAATAGCACCTGATTAATTAACTTGTACCTAGTGCATGTCATATGAAACACCTCACGTGGAAGTCAGTGTCGTAATGTCAAGTCGACGTGTACGGGTATAGAGTCGGACGGTCGTGGAGACCAAGTCCGTATGCATTTGGAGTTATGTGTAGTCGACCGCAGAGGTCCGAAAGTTGATATGTAGTGAGTCGGTACTATCAAATGGAATTACAGGATCGCATGTCGGCGATAATTACTACTATGGTCACGGAGAGGCAAACACGATAGCAAAGTAACCATGTTGATAAGAACAAATCGAGAAATGAATAAACACGGTTAGCCTGTAAGGCGAGATTACTGCTGCGGTCGCGATGACCAATGATAGTAAAGTAACCGTTTCGCAAATTGGCGATGATATTCATAAGGCAAGGTCTCGGGGACCTAGAGTACTTGGTTAGCTTGTAAAGTGAGATTACTACTTTGGCCACGGAGAGGCAAACAACGATAGTAAAGTAACCATAGCTCGACCCACTGAGCGAGTCACTCTAAGACAACGGCGTTACACTGGTAATGTAACAAAGTCAAGTGAGTCAGCTGTTAAGTCGAGTGAAGTGGAATATATCTGTGATGCATAGTTCATGCACAGTCTCATTATAATTCATTTACCCGTCATAACTAGTTGACATGTACTTTCGGATACGTATTTTATATTAGATGTGTTTAGTTAGGACACTCACTTAGCTTTTATTAAAGCTAACGGCATACTACGCCCTATATATTCCAACGTCTAGGCTTAACAGGATATGACTACCCAGAGGAGCACTACTCGGAAGAAGCCTATGAAGAGGAAGCCTTGAAAGGGGCGGCCTACAATGATGAAGGTTACGGCTACGCCAGTTAGAGGCACGACTTCTAGGAAGAAGACTTAGTTGTCCTTTATAGATTTTTGTCCAGTTATACTAAGTTGTATATTGGGGTCACACGCCTTACCCTAAACGATCTTACATTTTGTTTTGTCCTTACATGTAAAGATGTAAACGGCGTCGAACGCCTTAATCTCCTTTGTTATTTTATCTTTTGAAAACACAAACTCTGATGTAATAGTTAGTAACCTCTTAATGTATATATTTAGTTTATGCTTCCACTTAAGTCATTCTTTTATTATCTAGTGTGTTGTGGACAATTAGTTCATGTAACTAGTCATAACTTACGGTCCCAGAAAGGAAAATTTTAATTTCCTCCTAATTTATGCTACTCCGGGGCGTGATATCTCTACTTCTTTCATTTACTTCATTAACATGCCATGCGTTAACTACTCGGATTAGCAATCACCACAAAACGTGCATTTATCATCTCAACACTGGAAACATAATCATATAACCATAGATCACATAACAAGGATTTGATACCAATAAACATATAGATAAAACCCTTGACATGCTCACGTAAGCACTAACACTACCATATCACGAGTAATCACAGCGATACAGATTATGGGAAAGATATAGCATCATACACAATGCATTACTATACAACACATCATTCAGATAGCTTATAAGTATCTTCAATTAATCTTAATAGGATTACAGTAAGGTTAGGAAACTCACCTCGAGTCACCGATTCCCGGTAGTAGCTAACCGTCAAGTTCTACAACATAAAACCGGAGAATCGGGATAAAGTATAAGTGCTAGTAATAGGGGTAAAATGGTTATTTTACCAAATGAGGATATAAACCTAAGGGTAGTGATCTACGTGCCATTCTAAGTCCAACGCCATTGACTAGACTCAAATCGGAGTCCATCGCGTTTTACGAGGTAATATGTACGGCTTACTGCACTAATGTGGGCCCTAGAAGACAGGCTGTATTTTTTATCGAGTCGAAAGATCACCAAACTTTAAGGGAATGTTCTAGACATTATTCTAAGACTCTGGGAACTGACCGCGTAATTTTCGAAGTCCTAGATTATTTATTATGAATTATTGAAGATAATACATTCATGAAAATACACGAAAATGGATTTAAATACAATAATTATAATTGTACTGAGAAATCAATACTTAGAAGTATTTTTATTAAATATACTAGATATTAAAATACACTACCAGTATTTATCTCATAATTTTCGGAGCTCGTTTAGTATTTATAGTAATTAATACACTTCTAAAATAGCTTCTTATTGATTATTAAAAATACTACTATATAATATTATAGCTTTATAGATCTTGGGATATCATAAAATAGTATTGGGGACATTCCCCTAATTTCTCATAATTTATAAACATGTACAGGTATTTAATTACTATTTAATACCATAGAAAAGTAATATTTATTATTTATATAATACATAAAGATAATACCCATATGCTATTATATAACCATTATATACAGAGTATATAAAATATTAATTAATAATTTTGTATAAAACATTACTAGGGACATATCCCTAATTTTTTAGAATTTATAAACATATATAGGTATTTAAATACCATCAAAGGTAATATTTATTATTTATAATCAACATAAAATAATAAATACATATATTATTTAATATAACACTTATTTACAGAATATGTGAAATGTCTCATAATAATATTTTATAGCCCAAAATTACTAATAATATAATTTGAAACTAATTTAAATGAATTGAAACCTTTTTAAAATAATTTTCTAATTACTAATAATAATAACAAGAATAAGAATAATAAACTTAGAACTGGCGTGTCAGATCCGAACGTAGCCGAACCCTACGGGTACCCCGTTTACACTCTCAGCAAAACCCACTCGTATGACCCTTTGGGTCAAACCCGACCCGAACCGAACTCAAATGGACCACCCATATAGAGACTCAAAGGAACCCAACTCTAAAGTCCATCGGGTCGAACCCTGACCCGAACTAGGAACCCAACTCTACTCAGAATGAATCCTAACCCGCTAACCCAACCCGGACTAAACCTGATTCAAACCCTGAACCCATCTCCCTCACACGCCGACCCGAACCATTAACCCAAACCCGACCCGACTTATACCCGACGTCAAAATGATGTCGTCCCACTAAAGTGACCCGTGGGTTTTATAAAACCCGACCCTACCCCAAACCCTTACCCTCATACATTCACACTAACCCAACCAAACATTTACCCGACTCGACCCAAACCCGGGGTTATAACCCTTTTCTTTTATTTTCTTCTCCGACGAGCTTGGGCCGCCGGAAAGTCGCGGGTCGCCGGAAAAACTTCTGCAGCTCACATCTTCTTCACCTCTCCATCATAATCAATGAAACCAACGACAAAAGAACCGGAAATCACTCCTCTATAACACATTCTAAGCTGGGGATCTGGTTCATTCATTAAGAGTTCGAACCAGATGATTATTCTTGTTGGTTATTAGGACGGTAACAGCCTGCATGGCCTACCAAACATTGCCCTCATCAAAAGCTACAATAAGGAAAGTATATAGGGGTCATGAGGATTATATTGGTGTAGATTTTAGGAGATTTGGTTGTGATTTGCAAATCAAGCTCAATCTTGAGCTCTAATGGCTGGCCGGAGCTCACACAGAGCGTTAGGCTCTGTTTGGCTGCTTGCATGGGGATCCTAAGGGCTCCTAGATGACATTCAAAGGTTTAGGGAATACAAAGGGGGTGTGGTTTTACCTTTGGTAGTCTATGGTCACTCAACTCTTCTCCGATCAACTTCTTTCTCTCCTCTGTGCCCCTTTCTTCTTCCCCGTTTTGTTTTCTTCTCTCTCTACTGGTTTGTGTGGGAATTGTATATGTGAGAGAGGACAGAAATGGTACAGAGAGGGGGTGTATGGGTGTACACAATGTATGGTTGTGTGGTGTTTACGGGTGTAAGTGTGGGGGGATGATCTTTCAAGCTCTCTCTCCCCTTCTCGGTTTCTCTCTCTAATTACAATCTATATAAACAGATTATGTGGGCTGGGAGAGTGATATAAGAGTGAGGGGATGAGGGGGTGTGGTGTTATTTATAGAGGGGAGGATGAGGGAGGTTATCCCATGTAATGGGTACACAAGGTGTACGGGTATGTGTGTGCCTATAAATGTCCAAGGGTAGATTGAATGGGGTCCACATAGGTTGGTTGTGTGGGTCCCACATATTGGGTAATATTCTTAGAAATGTGCCTGAGTCCCAAAGCAGGTGCTCAACTGTGAAAGTGAAATCGAATAAATACTATAAATGTTCGGGGCTATGTGCGAGCTTAAGTTCAAGTCTATCTAAGGATTCTAGTATAGATATTATAATCGTCAAAGTTACGACTATCTTATTGGGTTCTAGATTAGGGTATCGTTGTCGTCCTTAAGACGTTGACTACAGGTTCTTATAGAGATTCCTAGTCAAGGTCATCCTAATGGACCTTCTGTAACCGTTTTTCCTGGGTAATATCATTATTTTCTAATATTCAACGTGAAATTTTTGAGGAAATTTAAGGTGCTACACAAGCAAGAACCGCAATCATAGCAATTTGTAAAGAAGGCATACAAACTCCAAGCAGCCAAGATCAATATGAAATAATATCACATGAGAGCCATACATAAAATAAAAACTAATCATTGAGATGATAAAACAATAAAACAGAGCAGTGATAAAAAATATCAACCCATAACCATACAGGCCAAAATATCTGCATACCATAAAAGAAAATAACAAGAGAGGAGAGAAAACAGAAATAAACAAAATACAACAAAACTCCCACCATCAACTGGCAGAATCTAATAATCCCCAACGTTGGGTAAAATCATGATAGGTGCAGCAGGATCATCCTCATCTCCACCCTCAGCAATAGTAGTAGGCGTCGTTGGGTCACTCACAGTCGGGGCAACTGATGTAGAAAAAGATGGGTCAGCCACGATTAGAGGTGGTGCAGATGATGATGATGGGGCAATGGGATCAACAGTTGATGGACGTGAGGTATTAGAGATAGTAGGCTAAACTGTAGATGTAGACAGAGCGGCAAGATCAAAAGATGGTGGCAGAACAGAAGAAGATAGACCGGTGGTGGGTGTTGCAGAAGGGGCAGTAGGTGGATGTGAAGTTGTGTGAATAGACTGATCTACCCCTATCTGAATCAAGATCGCCTCCAGTAAGATCGTCATATGATCCATCTTGTCCTCGAGCCGTATCTGTGCCTCCCTCAACTAAAAAATTAATGAGTGGACAGACTAGAGAGACATGGAAGACGACCCTCCCTGGGCCTGAGCTTGAGAGCGTTGTCTCAGCTCGAACTGCGCAACCTCCTCAACAGGATCAATCTCCTCCTCCGAATCTAGCTCCTCAGCCACTGTCGGCGTCCCAGAAACGAAGCCCTTATGTAGACACCCCATTTTTTCGGCTATCAGATTTAGGAGACCCATAGCTTGGTGGTTCACAATGATCGTAAAAGACTCAAAAGGACTCCTGGAAGTCAGCTCTATCTCTCAGAATGCTCAGATTGACCAAAATGCCCCTGAAAGCCCGAAAGCTCCCAGATTTGGACCAAAAGTTCTGGAAACATGCTACGTTGTAAGAAAAGCGATAAAATGAGTTTTTAAGAGAAAATAGGGTGAAATCGTCAGCTCCCAGAGACCCCCGGAAGTCCCGGAAGCTCCCGGAAAGTCCCCGTTGACCGGTTTGACCAAGGTTTGACCAGGTTTGACCAAGTTTGACCGAAATCGTCCAAATTCACCAGAATCATTCTAAATCATGAGAAAAGTATTAAAACAAGTTCCAAAAGAAAATCAAGCGAAAACATCAGCTCCCGAGAACTCCCGGAGGTTTCCAGAACTTCCCGGGAATCCCAGGTTTGACCAGTTTGACCAAGATTTGACTTTGGAATCGGGGCATCGAAATAATTTTCAAATATTTTTCATGGATACTAGAGGTCAACAGCTTTCCGACAGTATATCGCACATAATTTTTGGATTTAAAACAAGTTTATTATGAATTTCCAAAGGCGAAAAAGGCGATCAAATCGACTTTTATCGCGAATACCGTAAAACTTTTCAAAGTGACCTATCCCCGAACTATTTTTTATGTAGAGTAGACTCCATTACCTTTCCAACGGTATATCACAACCTCAATTTGGAGTTCGTATGCATTTTCTGTGAATTTCGGACGAAATAGGGCCTTTTCGCGAATACCGGAACCTCTGGGGGCCTAAACGTAAATTTCTGGGCTTCAGAGGAGCACTGCCGCCGCGGCACTGGCCCAGTGCCGCCGCGGCACTCATCCCTCGCAGAGTCCATTTTTGTAATTTTTTTAGGGGTCCAATTTGATTAATTGAAAGCCAAAACGACATAGTTTTATGTTCACAGTTGTTTGGGACCAATGGGAGTACTTCTAAAACCCCAAAACCACCCCAAATTGGCCTATTTAAACCCCCCATTGCTCTTCATTTTGGGGGGGCCAAGTGCAAAGCTTGAAAAGTTATAGAGAAGAAGAGAGATAGAGATAGGTTTAGAAGAGAGAAAGGGAGCTTCTCCCATTGATTTTCCATAAGAAAGTGAGTTTTATTCTTGTTTTCTTCCATCATCCTTCTATATACTTCACATTCAAAGTCCACTCCAACCCTCATTCTTGAGCATTCATGAGATAGGAAGCTACTTCCATGTCCAAATGTCAAAATCTATGAGTGAAACACCAAGCTACAAGTCCAAAATCACATTGATTATCATCTATTGATTGCTATTTACTTGCTTTGATTATATATATGTTCATCTCTCCTTATCTCATTTCTTGTTCTTTTCTTTATTTACTTACTAGTTCATCATCATCTAAGTGATGACATGAAGTTTGGGGTGAGTGAATCCTTATGGATAGTAGCTCTTGACCTCAAAAACATGTTTGATAGATGATGATCATAACCTCAATACTTCCAAGGTATTCTTGAAATGTATTGAAGTTATGTTCAAAAAATAAAAATAAATCTCTCCAACAATCTTGGAGGTTCTTGTTGATGAGTTTGATGTTGGCATTTCAAGTGGCTATAATCCTTATTGAGTATTAAAAATATGTTTTCAAAACATCTATTTCAAAACCCCCCTCAATCCTTCTCATTTTGGTTTCAAGAAACAAAACCTTGTTTTCCCCAAAATCTTCAAAATAATAAGTCAAAACAGTGAGTGAGTTGAGTTCAAAGATTTCTCTAGGACTCAATACTCAACATATGGATGCAAGGCCACTTGGAAAGTCTTCCTAACTCATTGGAGAACACCCATGATTTTTGGTTTGACTTGGAAGTATTTGGAAATGGTCCATTTGGATCCCAACATTCCTTCCAGACATTCTGCCTTTTTCTGTCACAGCAGCTAGAGCCACTTCTAACTTGTTTTACAGAAACCTTTTCCAAAAGGAGTGGTCCTAAATTATATTTCCCTTAAACTTCAATGTCTTAGGAAACTTTCTGTATAAAATGGGCCTCTAGATCATTAGTTTTCATTTTCTAAGATTTTTCAACATTTCAGTCGACGGTACGGACTCTGTTTCTGATCGACCTTCATTGTTTATATGATTTCTCTCAATATGTGATAGATATTCAAGATTGTCCTTTTGGGTTGTGTTCTAGACACAACAAGGAAGATCTCCATAAAAAATCATGCATTGAAAACATTCCTAACCCCTCTTTTCGAATTCCAAAAGATCATGCTACTGTTCTGTCCACTATTCACAGCAAGCACATTTCAACTTTCATTCTTTGATTTGATGCTCATATGCACTCCAAATTAGTTCATACCTTAGGAAGTAGTTCATACTATATTTATACATATCCCATGTTAAGTTCATTCATTCATTCATACACATTTTAGATTTCTAAGTCACTCTAGGAATCCATGTACCCAAAACACACTACAACCTTTGCACATTTTAGATACATACATTGCATTCATGCAAGATTTGGGGTTTTTGTAACTCTTAATCTAAGAAGATTAGAAGGAATGATCACGATCATACGTTCATGCTTCACCTTTGATCTAATCATCCTTTCTCATCCGTCCCGGGGATTGAGAGATCTTCTTTTCTCAAAGAATAACATGCATTGTACTAGCTTGTTAAGCATATTTTGATTTCTTTGTTTATTTATTTCAAGAACAATTCATGTCCCCTTTAGATTAGGAAAACTTGATTAATTGATATATGATTAGACGATTTTTCCTAGGTTTATTTGTGTGATCTTTCACTTCGCATTGTGTGATATTTGGCTTAGATCTTATGAATGATATCTTATCTTTAGATCTTTCATTTCAAGTTTCTTATGTGATGTAATATACTATCGTAGTATTATTTGTCGAACCATACATAGTATAAGATGATTATTTGGATGCTAATTGAGGCCCGTCGAAAGACGGGGCGAGTTGAGGGTGTTTTAGTCGCGACAAAGGCTCCTTCCTCTCTCGTACCAAAACCCCGAACCAAGTTCTTTGGTTATGAAGGGCCGGTGCCCTTATCCGCTTGGGTGAGTCAAAATTAGGTTTCTTGGTTCCTTAAAGACCAAGTGGCGACTCTGTATTTGTTTTCAACAGACCTATTTTCTTTCTTTGATTCAAATCAATTTCAAAACAAACAAGAGAAGTGGTCCGATTCCGCGTGTCCACAATCTGGCGACTCCACTGGGGATATTTATTTTCAAAACAAAATAATACAGAGGTTTGACTCATAAGAAGCATCCTTAAAATCATCTTTTTACTGTGTCTGGTTCACCGCATTGCACTCTTGCATTTCCCCCCTCTGACTGTGTCTGAAACGCGGCGCTGACATTGTTCAGGTCTTGCTGTGCCAGGGCACAAGTCACCGTTGATACTGTACCTTCCAAGGTATATCAAAAAGAGTAAAAACCTCCGTACTGTCTCCCTGACGGTATATTGGAACTCTCATCAACGGACCCTCTTTGACTAAACCCAGCCTTTGCATATAGATTCCTGTAGCACCTTTCATAGGACTGTTCATTTATCTTTTCAGATAGGACAATGTGATATAACTGCTGTATGCCATAGCGGGATTACCTGCGCGGTGTAGACGCTTATGTGGCATAGAACAGAACCTCTTTCTTATGATTCCCAAGGCAATCACTCACATGTGATCACATTGAGTTGACTTGCCTAGGCACCATGACAAGGATGTCTGCTCCATGTTCACAAAGATATACACCACAAACCTTGTTTGTTGGTCCTAGGACATAGGAGTATGAAAACTAGCTAGATAGTATGATTATCATCATAACTTGTTTCCCCCAGAAACTCTGTCCAGATATCCCAGATATAACCATGCTAACCCGTTTTTCCAAGAAACCTTGTCTAAATCTCCCTGATTTCCCAGATATACCCGTTTTTCCCAGAAACTCTGATTTCCCAGATATACCAGTTTCTCCCAGAAACTCTATCCAAATTTCCTAGAAATACCCAAAGTACCTGTTTTCTCAGGAGCTTTGCCCAAACCTCCCAGATTCTCCAAAAATTCCAGCAGCTCTGCCCAAATCACCTAGAAATGCCCGGATATACTTGTGTCTCCTAGAAACTCTATCCATATTTCTCATAAATACCCAAAATACCAGTTTCTCCTAGAAGCTCAGTCCAAATCAACCAGAAATCCTTATTTCTCTTAGAAACTCAAATGACTTCTAGAAATTTCTCTGAATCTTCCAAATCCATGTTTCTCCCAGAAACTCTATCCAAAACTCCCGAAGTATCCCAGAAATCCCTGTTATCCCTTGGTGATCATATTGGAAAGTAAGGTTAGCACACTCTGTATGGCTAGGACCTTATTTGTTTGACTGCTATCTGTTAGAAGTAGGGGCATCATATAGATTAGGGCTTGCATCCGCATGCTTGTCCCATATGCATACACCATTCCTATCGGTCTGCACGCACTGTTTCAGTCAGGCTGTACACGAGTCAGTCCACGTCTGTTAACATCACTATAGTTGTCATCTCAATCATCACTGTTAAAAGTCTAACACAGTCTTTTCACACCTATATGTCAGTACAAGTTTTGAGCACCCAGGATCTGCATTTGTGAGTCAGAGGATTAGGGAGTCACCTTGTCAGAATCACTCAGCCGAAAGTCAGCTTTATGGATCCAGAAGGTTTGGAAGCAAGAATGACAGAAATGATCAACCAACAGTCTAAACGGTTGGCCCAAGTTTTATCCTTCATGGAGGAATTGAAGCAGCAGCGGCCGCAGCCTCCACCTGGGTTTGAACCACCCCTACATGAGAACGACGGAGAAGAAGTATGGTTTCAAGGGGTCCCGCCGCCTGCATATGAGAAAAAGCTCCAAGAGAAAATGGATAAGGTCGACAAGCTCGAGAACATACTAAGGAAGAGTAAAGGGATCGACGACTACATGCTAGATCTGGAAGGCCTTTTTGAGCCTGTTAAGCTGAAACTGCCAGAAAACTTCAAGATGCCTGAAATTGATCGTTTTGATGGAACCGGGAATCCGAAGAGCCATGTAAAATTCTGCATGAGTGTTTTGCAATCAATGGGCTGCAGCCATGAGCACATCGCAATGTTGTTCCCTCAAACCCTCGCCAAGGCTGCTCTATCTTGGTTTCTGACCTTGGAGGTTTCTAAGACGCGGACTTGGGAAGATATAGTCCAGGTCTTCGTTGATCATTACTCCTACAACCAAGAGCTCGATGTCACCATTCGGGATCTGGAGACTACCCGGCAGAACTTCAATGAGTCCTTCGCTGCATTCTTGAGCAGATGGAGGAACAAAGTGGCCCAAATGACCCACCGACCAGTCGAAAAGGAACAAGTCCGGATGTTAATCAAGAATCTACAACTGCTGTACCATGAGAAACTATTCTACCAGTCCATCTCAACATTTGAAGAACTGTTTGAGATTGGGACTAGAATTGAGGATGCAATCAGGGAAGGGAAAATCAAGAATGAAGGATCACAAAGCCACTCCAAGAGGCCAGACTACTCCCGAAACTCTTCGGATGTCAACGCCCTTAGTAACCAACCCATGGCCTATTCTCCCCAATCATACCAGCTCAAAAACCAAACCAGCTCGCCTAGCCGCCCTTACCAAAATAGGGTACCCCGTGAATTTTCCAAGCTAGATATCTCTCCCTCTGTAGCCTTAGGCCGCCTGCTAAGAAAGGGACACCTCCAACTCCTTCAGCCTCGTGCCGATCCCCCACCACCTAACTGTGACGTGTCCAAACGATGTGCCTACCACCAAGGCCCAGGCCATGACACCGACCGGTGCATACGTCTCCGCCATGATATCCAAGACCTCATTGATCGAGGAATCATCGAGCCACCACCCATTCAACCCCATCTCACCTAAGCCCATGGCCTATCCTTTCAAATGGTCCCTTTTATTGACACCCATGAATGTTGAATCCGTGCAGTGGAGCGATAGTGTTTGGAACTTCTGCTTAAAAAAAAAAAACAATGATAATAAATGGGTCACAAAGACACTCCATTTGAGACCAAGTCGAGTCTGCTCTATGTTTTGAGTCTATTTCAAGTTTGATCTTATGGTTGAGTCTGTCTATCACCGAGTTGTTGTGAGTCTGTATCGAGTAATGTAATCGTTCTCTTCTAATGGAATGAAGTCTCATTTTGCCTAATCTGATGTGTATATTCATAAGTGCATGAATCGCTGAACTAAAAATGTCACTTTTCAAATTACCATGGACATTACTCTGCTAATAAATTTTTGCATCAAACAAAAAAAAAAAAAAAGAGAGAATCCCAAACAGGCCAAAGTCGATTTCGCGCTGACCCCAAAGAAGAGCTGAGAATTGAATAGTCTTACTTTAAGAATTTAAAGATGCTTTTGCTCAAATCTCGAAAAGACACTTGAGACTGATTTGGGGCTTGCCCAATACCTTTTTCTACCATTTTAAAGCCTTGAGAGCCATACAAACCTGTCCAATGCGGACTTGGTCCTTGATGGTAGCCAAAAATTTCAGTGAGTTTCATCTCCACTTTTCAAAAAAAAAAAAAAAAAAAAAAAAAAACAAAGAAAAAGAACAAAAAAGAGCTCGCTAGGTTGAAAACCCGAAAGGGCACCTAGGCAAAAGTGAGAGCTAAAAAGGTGTTGATTTCCAAAATCTGACCCTAGTCAGTCAAAAGGTTGAAGAAAATTTTGATGAAATAAATGAGAAAATTGTATGCTTTAAGGTACATCATAAGAACATGCCTAGATCACATTTCCAAAGGCACAGAACAACCACAAAATTTTGAGAGCTGATATGCACATTTTGGAATTCTAAGATTGCGATTGAAAGATCTTGTAAGAATCAATTCCATGAAAAGCAAAATTGACTGGCTAGGCGAAAGTGAAAAAGGATCAATCCTCAAAATAAAAAGAACAAGAAAGAGAAAAGAAAGGGGGATTGGAACTGAATCCTTTTATTCAAAGCTACCACAAGTGGCTCAAGTTTGAACTTCTTTGACGATTGGCTTGAAAAACCCTCATACATCAAACCAATTTCTTTCAAGACCCTGACTTGAACTACGCTCGACCTGATTCCCGCTCGGGGATACGTAGGCAACCACAACGGTTCGGTCACCCCACCTACCTAAAAATCAACCCGCTTCTTTTCAACCATGGCCCGAACTACGTTGGACCTGATCCCCACTTGGGGGTACGTAGGCAGACTTTCAAAAAGAAAAGAAGGATGGCTCGCTAGGTCGAAAACCCGAAAGGATGCCTAGGCAAAAGTTAGAGCTAAATCTAAGGTGAGCAATAACAAAAGAGAGAAAAGAGCTCGCTAGGTTACCTCACTGGTGCCTAGGCAAAAAAATTATGAGCATTTGAGAGATTAAAGTCACGGTCCATGCCTCAAACCAGAAAATCACCTTCCACACTAGGGGCAAACTTCGGCTACCCGCCTCGTTTGCCTGACTTTTACTATCTACCCTTCACACAAGGGGCAAACTTCGGTCACCTACCTCGTTTGCCCAAAACCTCCAATGAACCTTCCTCCAAACTAGGGGCAAACTTCGGTCATTTACCTCGTTTGCCTACCGATCCCACTTCATGCCCTTCAAACTAGGGGCAAACTTCGTTTGCCACCCGATCCCTATACACCAATGGTAAGCCTTCAAGTCACAAACATTGTCTTGAACAGATGGAAATGGAGCATCTTTTATTCTATAAGCTAAGGCACTAATTCAAAGCACATCTTGGGAGAAGCAAAGAAATTGATTAGATCAGTAGGGAGAAATTTTCAAAAAAATCAGATTTATTAGCAAAGTGCTGACATATCAAGATGAGGAGTGAACATAAAAGATGAGCGATACATCATTCATGGTAAAGGCACTTTGGATCGTGGCAATTTGAGAATTTCATGTCCAAGTCAATCCTTCTTTATTTGAGTCAGTAGTAATCTGATCACAAGTGTGTCAGAGACCAAGGTTTCATACAAACTAACCCAACTTTCCTTGTCGTTCCTGTTAAGTCCATTTGTCCTGATGGTCTCAAATGTGTGGGTTAAAGGTGATTCCTAATTATAAAAAAAAAAAAAACTTTGGATATAAGCAGAAGTGCCAAACATTATTACTACACCAGTCAAGGTCACAACATGAGAATGTCCTAGGTACGAGTGGCATAAACTCGTAAGTGGTTGCAAACTACAAACCGACAGTTGTTTCTCAAGGCGGCCGATCGGAGGAAATATCGCCAACACCGAGAAACTATTGCTGATAAGGTGTGTCGATGAGACGTGTTGTTGAGGTGTTTTAGGGCCCAAAGTCTAGATGTGTTGATGAGGAGTGTTGATAATATGTGTTTTAGGGCCCAAAGTCTAGATGTGTTGATGAGGAGTGTTGATAAGATGTGTTTTAGTGCCCAAAGTCCAAGTGTGTTGTTGAGGAAGAGCATCAGATGTGTCGAGGAACATCAGAAGAGGGTATAGTTGAAGAGAACATCAGATGTGTTGAGGAACATCAGATTTGTTGAGAAGCGTCGTTGAGGAACATCAGATTTGTTGAGAAGCGTCGTTGAAGAGTTGAAGAGAACATCGGATGTGTTGAGGAACATCAGATTTGTTGAGAAGCGTCGTTGAAGAGTTGAGGAATATCGGATGAGTTGAGGAACATCAGATTTGTTGAGAAGCGTCGTTGAAGAGTTGAGGAATATCGGATGGGTTGAGGAACATCAGATTTGTTGAGAAGCGTCGTTGAAGAGTTGAAGAGAACATCGGATGTGTTGAGGAACATCAGATTTGTTGAGAAGCGTCGTTGAGGAACATCGGATTTGTTGAGAAGCGTCGTTGAAGAGTTGAGGAATATCGAATGGGTTGAGGAACATCAGATTTGTTGAGAAGCGTCTTTGAAGAGTTGAGGAATATCGAATGGGTTGAGGAACATCAGATTTGTTGAGAAGCGTCTTTGAAGAGTTGAGGAATATCGAATGGGTTGAGGAACATCAGATTTGTTGAGAAGCATCATGGAAAAATCGAGAAGCATCGTTAAGATTTGAAGAACACCGTTGACAATCAAGAAGCCTTGAGAAAGCACCGTCAAAGATTCGAGGAACAACATAAGCGCCATTGAGAATTGAGGATTGAGAAGCACCGTTGAGACTTTGGGAGTCACCGAGTCCATAGTGTCACGACTAAGAGGAGCACGAGTCAAGAATCACTTCACCCAACATGACACATAGCCCATCGGTTGCGGCACACACAAATCACAAAGCCCACTGGAGTGGCAAACACACCATAAGCATTCTTTTGAGCACCACAGTATCACTTTGAGCACCACGCTCTTCCTTGAGTAAGACCTCCAGGTCGAGCTCCCTCACAAATCTATTAGTCATAGTGAAGCATAGATCACCAAGCCCACTGAGAGTGGAAAATGCACTGAACACATGTACTAGGACCACAAGCGTTTTAGAACACAATACAGGCACGACACAAGTCCACTCAGAGTGGTACACCCCACAGCACCAATTCATGCTAGGATCAGAACACTAGACATGATAGGACTTAGGACAAAATTCATATCACATCCATGCATAGCATATCACTCTTATAGCATAGCATCCGCCTGATTGTTGTGTATGTGCATGTGTGATTTATTCCTTTGTGCCCTGAATTACGTCCTGGTCTGATTCCCCTTGGGATACGTAGGCAGCTCACGCAGAGCACGACCAGCACTAGCTTCAGCATCATTGCATCTTTTGCAACGCTTTTATCCTAAATCTATAGCCTCCAAAAGACCTGTCTCTTCAAAGCTTTGGCACTCGCTTGCGAAATGCGTTGCCACGCAAGTTCATGCCAAAGAGGGGCAAACTGTAGACACCCCATTTTGTCGGCTATCAGATTTAGGAGACCCATAGCTTGGTGGTTCACAATGATCGTAAAAGACTCAAAAGGACTCCTGGAAGTCAGCTCTATCTCTCAGAATGCTCAGATTGACCAAAATGCCCCTGAAAGCCCGAAAGCTCCCAGATTTGGACCAAAAGTTCTGGAAACATGCTACGTTGTAAGAAAAGCGATAAAATGAGTTTTTAAGAGAAAATAGGGTGAAATCGTCAGCTCCCAGAGACCCCCGGAAGTCCCGGAAGCTCCCGGAAAGTCCCCGTTGACCGGTTTGACCAAGGTTTGACCAAGGTTTGACCAGGTTTGACCAAGTTTGACCGAAATCGTCCAAATTCACCAGAATCATTCTAAATCATGAGAAAAGTATTAAAACAAGTTCCAAAAGAAAATCGAGCGAAAACATCAGCTCCGAGAACTCCCGGAGGTTTCCAGAACTTCCCGGGAATCCCAGGTTTGACCAGTTTGACCAAGATTTGACTTTGGAATCGGGGCACCGAAACAATTTTCAAATATTTTTCATGGATACTAGAGGTCAACAGCTTTCCGACGGTATATCGCACATAATTTTCGGATTTAAAACAAGTTTATTATGAATTTCCAAAGGCGAAAAAGGCGATCAAATCGACTTTTATCGCGAATACCGTAAAACTTTTCAAAGTGACCTATCCCTGAACTATTTTTTATGTAGAGTAGACTCCATTACCTTTCCAACGGTATATCACAACCTCAATTTGGAGTTCGTATGCATTTTCTGTGAATTTCGGACGAAATAGGGCCTTTTCGCGAATACCGGAACCTCTGGGGGCCTAAACGTAATTTTCTGGGCTTCAGAGGAGCACTGTCGCCGCGGCACTGGCCCACTGCCACCGCGGCACTCATCCCTCGCAGAGTCCATTTTTGTAATTTTTTTGGGGGTCCAATTTGATTAATTGAAAGCCAAAACGACATAGTTTTATGTTCACAGTTGTTTGGGACCAATGGGAGTACTTCTAAAAACCCCAAAACCACCCCAAATTGGCCTATTTAAACCCCCCATTGCTCTTCATTTTGGGGGGGCCAAGTGCAAAGCTTGAAAAGTTATAGAGAAGAAGAGAGATAGAGATAGGTTTAGAAGAGAGAAAGGGAGCTTCTCCCATTGATTTTCCATAAGAAAGTGAGTTTTATTCTTGTTTTCTTCCATCATCCTTCTATATACTTCACATTCAAAGTCCACTCCAACCCTCATTCTTGAGCATTCATGAGATAGGAAGCTACTTCCATGTCCAAATGTCAAAATCTATGAGTGAAACACCAAGCTACAAGTCCAAAATCACATTGATTATCATCTATTGATTGCTATTTACTTGCTTTGATTATATATATGTTCATCTCTCCTTATCTCATTTCTTGTTCTTTTCTTTATTTACTTACTAGTTCATCATCATCTAAGTGATGACATGAAGTTTGGGGTGAGTGAATCCTTATGGATAGTAGCTCTTGACCTCAAAAACATGTTTGATAGATGATGATCATAACCTCAATACTTCCAAGGTATTCTTGAAATGTATTGAAGTTATGTTCAAAAAATAAAAATAAATCTCTCCAACAATCTTGGAGGTTCTTGATGATGAGTTTGATGTTGGCATTTCAAGTGGCTATAATCCTTATTGAGTATTAAAAATATGTTTTCAAAACATCTATTTCAAAACCCCTCTCAATCCTTCTCATTTTGGTTTCAAGAAACAAAACCTTGTTTTCCCCAAAATCTTCAAAATAATAAGTCAAAACAGTGAGTGAGTTGAGTTCAAAGATTTCTCTAGGACTCAATACTCAACATATGGATGCAAGGCCACTTGGAAAGTCTTCCTAACTCATTGGAGAACACCCATGATTTTTGGTTTGACTTGGAAGTACTTGGAAATGGTCCATTTGGATCCCAACATTCCTTCCAGACATTCTGCCTTTTTCTGTAACAGCAGCTAGAGCCACTTCTAACTTGTTTTACAGAAAACTTTTCCAAAAGGGGTGGTCCTAAATTATTTTTCCCTTAAACTTCAATGTCTTAGGAAACTTTCTGTATAAAATGGGCCTTTAGATCATTAGTTTTCATTTTCTAAGATGTTTCAATATTTCAGTCGACGGTACGGACTCTGTTTCTGAGTGACCTTCATTTTTTATATGATTTCTCTCAATATGTGATAGCTATTCAAGATTGGCCTTTTGGGTTATGTTCTAGACACAATAAGGAAGATCTCCATAAAAAATCATGCATTGAAAAAATTCCTAACCCCTCTTTTCAAATTCCAAAAGATCATGCTACTGTTCTGTCCACTATTCACAGCAAGCACATTTCAACTTTCATTCTTTGATTTGATGCTCATATGCACTCCAAATTAGTTCATATCTTAGGAAGTAGTTCATACTATATTTATACATATCCCATGTTAAGTTCATTCATTCATTCATACACATTTTAGATTTCTAAGTCACTCTAGGAATCCATGTACCCAAAACACACTACAACCTTTGCACATTTTAGATACATACATTGCATTCATGCAAGATTTGGGGTTTTTGTAACTCTTAATCTAAGAAGATTAGAAGGAATGATCACGATCATACGTTCATGCTTCCCCTTTGATCTAATCATCCTTTCTCATCCGTCCCGGGGATTGAGAGATCTTCTTTTCTCAAAGAATAACATGCATTATACTAGCTTGTTAAGCATATTTTGATTTCTTTGTTTATTTATTTCAAGAACAATTCATGTCCCCTTTAGATTAGGAAAACTTGATTAATTGATATATGATTAGACGATTTTTCCTAGGTTTATTTGTGTGATCTTTCACTTCGCATTGTGTGATATTTGGCTTAGATCTTATGAATGATATCTTATCTTTAGATCTTTCATTTCAAGTTTCTTATGTGATGTAATATACTATCGTAGTATTATTTGTCGAACCATACATAGTATAAGATGATTATTTGGATGCTAATTGAGGCCCGTCGAAAGACGGGGCGAGTTGAGGGTGTTTTAGTCGCGACAAAGGCTCCTTCCTCTCTCGTACCAAAACCCCGAACCAAGTTCTTTGGTTATGAAGGGCCGGTGCCCTTATCCGCTTGGGTGAGTCAAAATTAGGTTTCTTGGTTCCTTAAAGACCAAGTGGCGACTCTGTATCTGTTTTCAACAGACCATTTTCTTTTCTTTGATCCTAGTCAAATTCCTTTTCAAAACAATCTCAAACAAGAGAAGTGGTCCGATTCCGCGTGTCCACACCTTAGTATCGGTCCCTCGTCGCCTTTTCTTCTTCCCTTCGACTTTTTCCTTTCCTTTTCCTTTCCTCTTCCTCTTTTGGGCATATGAGCGGCGAGCTGTTGTTTCCCCAAATCAGCTCGAAGAAGTCTGAGATGTGTCAACAGTGAGGGGATCAAGCCAGCCCGGGCCATAACACTATGAATGCCCCAAGCACCTTTCAGGTGCTTCCTACCAGAAATGTAGCATATGGACTGAACCAAAAACTCGATATATAGACGCGGGAGGCAGACCCGCTTCCCTTTCCCCACAGATTACAATGTCGTAACGTACCATGTTTCCATCTTCTCGTGATATAAAGTCGGGAAATACAATTACTAAGAACCAAGTAGAGCATGTGGTAATCATCTGTGAGATGTCTGTCCTCTATAAGCGATGAGCCGTTCCAGAACTGGACGGCTCCGCCTGTAATCTCACGTACTATGTTGAAATGAGGGATCTCAGGAGTACCCACCCTATGGGGACAGTCACACTTAGGCTCCTCGGGGATGCCTAAAGCAATTGATAACATCACAGGGTTGAAAATGATCTCTCAACTGCGGAAGTAGGATCGATACATCAATGGTGCGACCAGGTCCTTGATCATCGTGGCATCAGCCTCTCTCACCCAAGAAATATTGACCTATCTAGGCTGGGTCAACATTTGATACCACTGTGGCATCGCCTAAATCTTTCCCATGAACCATGGTGCTGAAAGCCACACCGTCTCTAGGGGCCGCTCCAATATGACCTTACAGTGGCTAAAGAACCGCGTGTACCAAGAATGATCACGCAAATTTTGGAACCCATGATCGAATGGCGGGTCTGGAATGGTCAAGTCAAAGTGTTTTTCCCTATGATAGCCTGTCACAGGATTCATGGTGGGAGACTTAATATAGGAAATGAAAAGAAAAGACAAATAAAAAATAGGAAAGCAAAGCAAAAGGTAAAAACTGTTACTGCACTAGTTCGATCGATCGAAGAAATGTCGATCGATTGAAAAGGGAAAGGCTCGATCGTTTGAGCCTAGTTCAGTCGATCGAACATAGTAGAAATGCAGGGTTAAGAAACAAGCACAAAAATGTAAAGAGAAGACAAAAAACAAGATTAACATAGTAACGAATTGGTCTTAGTGTTAATGGGGGGCATCCCCAACTAGATTAATATGAAAAGACATGAAGGGGTTGAAATAACCCATACCTCGGAGTGACACGTAGTGGGGAAGTGAGTGTGATGAGGATGATGATCAGAGGTGACGAAGGCTGCCCAAATGAAAGGTGTGGTGAAGGGGAAAAAATTGCCCCAAGGCTTATCTCTGAGCTCGAGTGCTTGAAAGGGAGAGTAAGAGAGAGAAACTGAAGAAGATTGTGAAGGACACCTCGTTTAAATGCAAGTCTTGATCGATTGAGAAAGTTCAATCGATCGAACACTCAATCGATTGAGAACTATTCAAGCGCTTGAGGATTGTACACCTTCAATTGATCGAGGATGGTTCGATCGATCGAACCTGAGAATTCTAAGATCACTTTGGATGGCAGATTTATGCACCCCCAACTAATAAAAATTGTTCTAGACATACAGGAAGTGATAAGAACAACACATTTACAGGACATGTAAACCAAAAGTCATCCTCATAAAGGAAAATTGCAAATTCTTATAAATATAACTAAGTAATAGCATCCATTTTGTTAATTATAATCCCCGAATTGGCACTTAAGACCTTATTACATAGAAAACTAAAATTAAAAACAAAACTGGCAATTCTTTGTCCAACATTACACTTCAATTGAGAAAAGATAAACTAACTGACAGGACACAACACAACTGAAGTGAGTAACTAAACTTCAAGCATGAAAATTCCATCTTCCCCAATTGCTTCTTTCTCCGCTAAGTCTTCATAGTTAGAGGCCAAACGCGATAATTCACTATTCCAGAAAGATCTGAAAGAATCCAGAATATCATTGACAGTGTCAGAATCTTCCAAAGAGTTGATTGCACATGCAAGAGATGATTCAGATGGAGACATTGATAGAGGAGAATAATTTCTCAGCTATTTGCACCCTTGTGGTGGAGTACTAGGAGACCCTATGTAAGGTCCAGGTCCATAAAATAGTTAGTACGGAAGGAACACCGACAGGCCATTGTGGAACATAGTGATAATCCTGGATAAAGGAAAACAAAATAGAAAGGAAGAAGGTAAATAAAACAAATAAAAAAACAAATAGAAAGGAATAAACAAAACACGACAGAAAGAAAATGAAACGTGATAATGCGTTAACCTCATTGTTGGCGTGATAAAACCATGCATACTAGTAGGTAGGGGGCATTGAAGCCGGAAAAATAGATAACTCATGTGCTCAAAAACTTATGGATACAACTCGATGACAATGAAGTCATCCACATATGTGAAGATAGCGTTATGGCTTTCGGGCACAACATCCTGTAGATCATCTTCATCCCATGGTTCCCACATTGAGTCGTTCTCCCATTGTTCCAAGAGTGCATCATCCACCTCCTCGACGAAATACCCTTCTGGTTCTCCTTCCTCTTCTAGAAGGTCCATATTGGCAAAAGGGTTAATTTGGAGGAGGGAAGGATTTAAAGGGATGTACTCTTTAGTCAGGTCAACTACATCATCAACATCCGGACCTTGGTATGGTGAAAAACAAAATACAATCTCATCAGCAGTCCATTCAGGGTTTTGGTCTTCTGAATCAGCCCATGAACGAATCGAAAATATGGATTGTGTACCATCATGATTTCTCATTTTAAATAGCCTGCGGGAGATAGATAATAAAGAATAATGGGTTAAATGCAACGACACATTCAAAATGGACAGAAATGTATAAAATAAACAAAGTGCAGCAAAAGGAATAAATACAACAACAGTGTGAGAACACTCTTTAGTGTTTTAAGTAGAGGAATAGCTAGGCTCATCCAACTAGATGTGCTCAGCTTCTAGATGGAAGTTCTCTAAGAATGGTTAAATCTTTGGCCATTGACCTTGAAATTTCATCATTCTTAGGATTTATGAACTCAATGACCCCGTGTGGGAAGATAAATTTAACAATGAACGGTCCTGTCCACCGGGAGTGGAGCTTCCCAGGAAATAGGTGAAGGCGAGAGTCGTATAATAAGACTTTTTGTCCTGGATCGAATGATTTACGAAATATCATTCTATCGTGGTGAGCCTTCAACCTTTCCTTATGTAATTTGGCATTATCGTACGCATCTCGACGTATTTCTTACAGTTCAACTAACTGGATTCGGAGATGACCTCCCTCTTTAATATCAAAGTTCAATGAGCGTGTCGCCTAATATCCTTTGTGCTTAATTTCAACAAGGAGGTGGCATGCCTTTCCATATACTAGCCTATATGGGGACATTCCCAGATTTGTCTTGTAAGCAGTATGGTATGCCCATAGAGCATCGGTCAGCTTATATGCCCAGTCTTTCTGATTTGAACTAACCGTCTTTTCAAGGATATGTTTAATTTCTCGATTAGCTAGTTCTGCCTGCCCGTTAGTTTATGGGTGGTAGGCTAAGGTGATTTTATGGTTTACTCCATACTTTTTGTGAAGTGACTCCAAGGGTCTATTGCAAAAGTGCTTTCCTTGGTCACTTATTAATGCCTTTGGGGTTCAAAAACGCAAAAGAATATTTTCTTTTCAGAAAGAAATTACTATTTGATGATCATTTCACCTTGTTGGAATTGCCTCTACCCATTTCGAGATATGCTCTACAGCAAAGAGTATATACTCGCAATTATTTGACTTCGGGAATGGGCCAATGAAATCTATGCCCCAACAGTAAAAAATTTCAAGTATGATTATGGGAGTTAAAGGCATAGAATTTTGTTTTGAAATTGCACCTAGCTTTTGACAACGTTGGCACGATTTAGAAAATTCGTGGGCATCCTTGAATATGATTGGCCAATAGAAACCGCTATGTAGGATTTTCTGTGCGGTCTTCTATGAAGCAAGGTGGCCACTGTAAGCTTCGGAGTGGCATGAAGCAAAAATCACGGTTATGTCTTCATTTGGAATGCAACGTCCGATGACCTGATCGGCGCAATACTTGAATAAGTATGGGTCATCGAAGAAGAAGTGATGTGCAAACGAGAGAAACCGTTTCTTGTCTTGAGTTAACCAATGACTTGGGGTTTCTCCCGTAATTAGATGGTTTACGTTTTCAGCATACTACGGCAAATTGGAAATAGTCATCAGTTGCTCATCTGGGAATTCATCCTTGATCGATATGGGTTCAGTGTTGTCAACAAACGTTAACCGAGACAAATGGTCAGCGACCACATTCTATACTCCCTTTTTGTATTTAATTGTGATATCGAATTCCTGGAGTAGGAGTATCCAATGGATAAGCCTTTGTTTTGCATCCTTCTTGGATGATAGATATTTGAGGGTCGAGTGGTCTGTAAAACAGACGATTGGGGACCCTATTAGACAAGACCGAAATTTATCCAAAGCGAAGACTATTGCCAGTAGCTCTTTTTCAGTAGTTGTGTAATTTATTTGAGCTTCATTAAGCGTTCGACTGGCATAGTAAATTATATAAGGTTTATTATCCTTCCTCTATCCTAGAACTGTACCTATGGCATAGTCACTAGCATCGCACATTAGTTCAAATGGCAAACCCCAATCGGGTGATTGTATTATCGGTGCAGAGGTAAGGTGTTCTTTTAATGCATCGAACGATGTTTGATAGCTTTCTGACCACTCAAATGGTGCGTCTTTAACTAGCAATTGACAGAGTGGATGGGATATTGCACTAAAGTTCTGGATAAAGCGACGACAAAATCCTGCGTGCCCCAAAAAAGATCGGATATCTTTAACTGTACGGGGGACAGGTAGGTTCTAGATTATATCGATTTTATCTTTAGCCACTTGGATACCTTTTTCACAGATAATGCGGCTGAGGATAATTCCCTTGGTCACCATGAAGTGAAACTTTTCCCTGTTTAGTACCATGTTTTTGTCCTTGCATCGTGCTAATACACGTTCCAGATTGTCTAAGTAATTTTTGAAACTATGGCTGAACACAGAAATATTGTCCATAAAAATTTTAAGTATCTGTTCGACTATATCGCTAAAAATACTTAACATGCATCGTTGAAAGGTAGCAGGTGCATTGCATAAGCCGAAGGGCATACGACAGTAAGTGAAAGTACCGAACGGACATGTGAAAGTTGTTTTCTCTTAATCTTCAGGAGCGATTTCGATTTGATTATATCCACTCTATCCGTCCAAGAAGTAATAGTACTTATGACCCGCCACTCGTTCTAGCATTTGATCCATGAATGGTAATGGAAAGTGGTCTTTTCGGGTCATAGTATTCAATTTTTGGTAATCAATACACATTTGTCATCTGGTTGGGACGTGTGCTGGTACCAATTATCCATCTTTATTAGGAATAACCATTATGCCTAATTTTTTAGGCACCACTTGGGTTGGACTGACCCAAGGGCTGTCAGTAATAGGATATAAAATTCCAACATCCAGTAGTTTTAGAACTTCCTTTTTGACTACTTCTTGCATGTTGGGATTCAGACACCTTTGCATTTGTCGCGAAGGTTTAGCGTCTTCCTCCAAATATATTTTATAGGTGCAGACAGAACGACTTATGCCTTTGAGAATGACAATAGTCCATCCTAATGCTCCCTTATATTGTTTCAACATTTGGACTTACTTATCCTCTTATTCAGAACTTAACGTAAATGAGATTATGATAGGATAAGTTTTTTCAGTCCCTAGGAAAGCATATTTGAGCTCTTTTGGGAGCTCCTTTAATTCCAAATTGGGAAACTGAAAGTTGGAAGGCATGACTATTTTTGTCTTTGGAGGTAGTGGTTTATATGGTATTACCCATATGCATTCATTTCTATCCTCCTCTAGCGTGTCCATCATGAGGCAGGTTAAATTTAGGTCTCCGTCCAATGGGGTAGAGTTTTTTGGTTGATAGACGGCATCAAATTGTGCCACCACTACCTCCAAAGGATCTTTATAATTGACCAAATTGGCCTCATCTTTAATGACCGTTTCAATGTAGTTAACTTCCTCCTCATCCTCATATTCTTCAGGTCGGGGATTTGAAAAGATTTTGACATTCAAAGTCTTGTTCCGGAATACGATGGTCATTATGCCACTTCATATTTTGATTGTGGCATCAATTGCGTTGAGGAATGGGCGTCCAAATATCACCGGGATTTATGCACATAGATTAGACACAGGTTCAGTGTCTAAGATCACGAAATAAACCAGGAAGACAAATGAGTCTATTTGAACGAGGACGTCCTCTAGTATTCCTCTAGAGTATTTGACTGACCTATCTGCTAGTTGTAGTACAACTCGGGTAGGTTTAAGTTCACCTAAGCCTAGTTGTTTATAGACTGAATAGGGCAGTAGGTTTACGCTTGCCCCCAAATCAAGGAGTGCATTGTCTATCCTTTGATTCCCAATTCGACATGAGATAGTGGGAGTACCAGGGTCTTTGAGTTTTAGAGGCAACTCATTTTGAATGATTGCACTTGCTTGGCAAGCGACATAAGCGTGTTTCTTCACACTTTGGCTCCTTTTGACCGTACATAAGTCTTTGAGATACTTAGCGTAGGCCGGTACTTGTTTAATAGCATCAAGGAGTAGGAGGTTTATTTTGACTTGTTTAAATAATTCCAAAAACTCCTGATTCTTTGCCTCATTTTTGGGTTTCTTGAGCCTTTGGGGGTAAGGCACGGGGAAAGGACATTTTGGTAATTCATCGTTAGCGGGCTCCTTTTTGGGGCTTTTCTCAGCTTCCTCTACTTCTTTAGGAGCTTCAGTGTTTGTTTTTTATGGTTCGTTGTTAGTAGATGGCTCCTCTTCCTGAGTAGAAGATTCATTTTTATTTACCACTTCGTCCTCCTCGTACTCTTTAGGAGTAGAGAGAGGCATATTGTGCCCTATAATCTTGCCGCTTCTCATAGTAGTCACGGCTTTTGCAAGTTCATGATTAGTGGGACCATTGTTGTATCCCTTAGGGTTTTGAAGTGGTTGGGCAGGGAATGTCCCTCCCGCTCCCTCTTATCTGGCATCTATCCTCTCTAATGTCGCAGACATTTTACTCATCATTTGACTTAATTATTGTGTTAAATTGATATTAGAGAGTGGATCTTCTTCTTGTACCTTTTTGTGTGGTTGCCCGTACACGTTTGATTGTTGATTATTAGAGGGTTGAGCTTGGTTGTAGTTGTTTGATCTATTTTGATTGAATGGCTGGGGCTGTCTATTGTGTTGCCCTTGATATTGATTATTGTTGTTGTAGGGCTATTGTTGTTGATATTGATTTTGGGTCCCAACGTCATTTGTCCAATCAAAACCGGGGTGATTCCATCTATTATTATTATTCATAAAATTGTTGTTATTATAGGAATTCCCCGCCCCCTATACCCTTGCATGGCATTCATTTCCATGGGGGGTTGTTCTTGAAAATACGGCACATTGGGACAGTATTGAGTGGTGTGTCCCATCATGTTACATTTGCCGCATGGTTCTTTAGGCAAAACCTGCCTAGAACTTTCTCCATTCATCCCTAACTCCTCCACTTTCTTTGCTAGCTCTTCATATTTATTCATTAGGTGATCTTCACCTTTTAGTAGATATATACTTTTCTCCTCTACACCTAATATTTGAGCGTGTGGGATATCTTCAGAATTAGACCATTCATGAGCATGTTCGGCTAACCACTCGAAGTGAGTTTCAGCTTCTTTGGCATTTTTGTGAATGAATGGACTTGAGCTCATGGTTTCAACCAATTTTTTCGTTTTGCCATTTAATCCTTTATAGAAGTAGCTGATGGTTCGCTATTTCTCATACCCGTGATGTGGACATGAGAGAAGCAAATCTTTGAAACACTCCCAAGTTTAAGTGAAGGTTTCATTGCTCTTTTGTTTGTAGGAATTGATTTGACGTTTTAGCTCGGTGGTCATGCGACACGGAATTTTTTTTTTAAGAAGGCAGAATTCATCGCATGCCAAGTGAAGATTGAATTTGGCTTGAGGGTGAGCAACCACGCTTTTTCTTTATCCTTCAGAATGAAGGGAAATAGCATTAGGCGTGTCACATCTACAGGGCAATTTTGGGAGAATGTTTTACAACCATCCTTGAAATCTTTTACGTGTAGATATGTCTTCTCGCTCTCCATCCCATGAAAGGTCGGAAGAAGTTGGATCACCCCATTGTAAAATTGGAATTCACCCGCTTGTGGTGGGATTAGAATGCAAGAGGGTGTGGGTACGTGTTCAGGTTGCATGAGATCGCATAAGGGGCACAAAGATTCATCCAAAGGTATAACCGCATTGTCATCATTTTCACTTTGATTATCACCCATTGAATCTGTAGGTGTGGCTACGGAATAGAATAATAGGAATCAGATAAGTAGAATGGATTTCATAGAATTCCTTCAATGGAGTTATCGGACATGAAAGGGAAAAGATCCTAAAAGGTTTTAATCTAAAGGATTAAAAGAAAAAGAAAGCAGAAATAGATTGAGAAAGATTGAGGTAATCTAAGTATTAACTAGTCGCCATCCCCGGCAACGGCGCCAAAAACTTGACACGATATTTATTTTGTGTGCGCTTGTGTGCTATACCCAAGTGTAGGTAGACATGCAAGTAGTAATCTGGTTAAGACCAGGTCAATCCCACAGGGAATGTTATTAACTAACTACTAACTCATATTAAACTCTAAAAGGAAAATAAAAATTCAATGTATAAGGAAAGTGTAGAACACGGAGTTCCACACTTATCAACTACTAAAGATAAAGCAACTAAATTAGATTAAACTAATGATAAACTAATTAACTAAAATGAAATTTTAAAACATTGTTTTTACTTAATAAAAAGGAAAGTGCTGGAAGTGTTGGGATCACACAAATCCACAGTGACACAGCCATCTATCATGCAGTTGCATTAAAGCTCAATGGAGAACATTTTCTACAGTATTCCGTATTTCTCTTAAAATAAAGAATCCATAGCCCTTTCATGACCGGGACTATATCATCATAGTTAATTTGAAACACATGAAAGCGGTTTAAAATAATAGTTAAGACTCGCACCAACAATGGTGTAAGCATTGAGGGTGGTTTGCAAAAGATATTGAACAAAAATGCTTTAAGGCCTTAAGTTCAGAGACTGTTTTGACAAACTGAGCATTTGGGGACAGTTTGATAACAAATCTCTAAAGTAGAAAGTCTAGGAATACTGCATAGGATATTCCCAAGAATCGTAGAGTTTGATCGATCCACGGGCTTTCGATCGATCGAGCCTCATCAACTTTCAATCGATCGAAATGTCTTCGATCGCTTGACTGTATCCCTGCTCCGATCGATCGAACTAACTTCAATCGATCGAACACTAGTTTTAAACTGCTGTATGGCAGAGGCTGGAGATCACTGTTTCATCATGATCTCCCAATCCTAGGACTACTTAGACATTGTCTGGAGTGTCTTAGGTTTGTTTTTAACGTAAATCCTCATTAAAGTCCTGTTTAGTTGTGATTTAAACATGGAAAAGTTATGAAACTATGATTTAATCACTACGTGCAAGCAAAACTACTATTCTAATATATTGTAACTAATGCAACTATTGAAAGAATGTAAATAACACAATGTAACAAAACCTGGGACGTTGTATTAAGATCAACTCATAGAAAATCCAAGAAAACAAGCAATATCCAACTTGAAACCTACAAAATTAATGTAAAACTCTCTAACTCTCTCTCTAAAACTGATGAAAGCAAAGTTGGGCGTCCCTATGGACGTATACAAAATGAATACAAATAGTAAAACCTAGAGCTAGGGTTAAAAACTCCGTCTTCGCTGCGTGCACGTAAGTTCTGATAAAAGCCATGTTCGATCGATTGAACATCACTCGATCGATTGAATTCTAGAATCTTCAAGCGCTTTAATAACCATTGATCGATCGAACCCTCGATCGCTTGAGGGGTCGTCGATCGCTCGAACTTCACTTTTCATTTTTGAATTGCCTTTTGATGTTGTCAATATCAAGATATAAAAAGTATGCTTTTATTTATGCTTTACTTTTCTAAGGATTTGTAGTGTGAAAGTAAAGGTCGAACCCACAGAGATTGAATAATTTTTAAAACCTAAATTTAGCTAATTAAGAAAACAGATTTGATTTTAATTTGAATTAAACTAAGAACATAAAAATAAATCTAAATTATGAAAGCAATTAAAATAGTTGTTTTTAATGATATTTAAAGTGAACCTAGGATTGCAAATCCACCACTAGCTTCATAATAAGGCTATTTATGAATTACTTTAGCTCATTAAGTTGGATGATAATGGGGAATTGTAGCTACAAGCCCAATTCCTCCGTCAAGAAAATAACTATGGTTCAAGCACCAACATAATCCATCTTCGGTTAGCACGAATTATCCCACACTAAACTAGGGTTGTGGTATAATTCGTCTAATCTAGGCATGGACTATTCGGATACTTGATAGCACAATTCAATTTAAGCACCATTACATGTAAATAATCTAAACAAGCACAACAAGCATAGATCATTGAGCACGCTACAGTCAAAATAGATCTAAGACAAAAGCAAACTTTGAAAGTAATAATTTTAATCAATACAAGCACGATTTATTTATAAAAATCCTCGGAACATGTAATTGTCATCCATACATAATAAAACTAAAATAAAAACATAAATAAAACCCTATTACTTGGCTAAGGTTTCATTGAAACCCTAGATCTAGAGTCTAGTTGTCCATAGAAGCGGTAGATGGCAAAAGGTTGATGGAGGAGGCCATGGGAATCCTTGGTCTTCTTCTTCTTCTCCTTGCTTTCCCCTCTTCAATGGCTGAAAGTATGGTTGTATATTGTGTGTATAATATTTGCCAACCCCTAAATTGAAGTAAAATAGGGTATGTATAGATTTACAACTAGTTTTTGGAAGCTTTCCTAACCCGAAACGCACTAAAACAGCTGTTATTTCCAATCCGGACGTCATTAAGCAGTTTCGTTTACACAGGACTCTTCAATATAGTAGAATACGCAACATTGATTTTTGTACGGATCGCGCGAGCGGGCCGCGCGAGCGCGTAATTGGGAAGGTCGCGCGAGCGGATCGCGCGAGAGAATTCTGGGATCTCGCGCGAGCGGGTCGCTCGAGCAATTTCTTGATTTTCGCGCGCGCGATGTGGTGTTTCTTGCTTCTTTCTTCCTGCTTTTTCACCTCATTTAACCAGATCTCCTTGTTTTCTTCCAAAACCTGTCAGAAAATAGAAAACGGAGTAAAACTATACAAAAACAGGATAAAAAAAGTACTAACAAACGTATGTTAAGGCATATAAATAGGATCTGTTCTCTCCCGATCACACCCCCAAACCTACATTTTGCTAGTACTCGAGCAAAACTAAAAATAAAAACTAAACTACTAATAACATACTACTCCATTTTCGCATGGATCGCGATTGCATTTAGCATATGCAACAAGCCTTTTAAACCCCTACGTGTCCCTAGTCGGATGAGTAATGTCTCGTCAGGGTTCTCGTCAACAAGTCACCCACAACCATCTTTATTAACTTATAAATTTAAACAGTTTTATTCAAACGAAAAACAAAACAATCAATACTCCTTATCATAGAATGAAGATTTGAAACAGAATAACGAACAAGAAGAAACGTAATCACACGTCTACCTACATCATAAAAAACAATCATAAGCACATGCATCGTATAAATCCATAGAGTTTCTCATAAAATTGCACGTGTGTGAAGTGGTAGTCAAATGAACACGCGTATGTCATGAACTTGGAATATAACTCAGATGACCATCTAACTATGTCTCGACTACGAATCTCACAATGTCAATTACACTCTAAAATGAAACACTCAGAAATAGGTGTAATTTTTCTAAAATATGTGAGTAAAGTAAATATGTTTTCAAAACGAGAAATGCTCACATATGACTCGAAAAGATGCATGACACGAAAGAACAGTAGTCTCGTCGATAGGATGCCAATAATCAAGAAAAATTAATCATTACCATGTTTTAATCCCCCTCCCATCGTTTACATATGCAAACCAAGTTTCCTAGGATTAAATAGGACTTTTCAACTGTTGTAACGTGGTTCAGGCAGTGAAAAATGATAGAAATGATTCATTAGGTAGTTTTAGAATGGCAGTGTAAGGCATGTTCGATTTCTTTCATTCATCTCTTCTACCAACTTTCATCTTCTCATTCTCTTCTTATCGTTCCTTTCAATTTTTTCTCCTTCTGTTTCTTTTTCTTTTTTTTTTTTTTGTTCAACCTTATTCTTTTTTTTCTTTTGTTTATTCTTTTCCCTTTATTTTCATTGCTTTTGAAACAACCATTCCTTGAATACCAAGGCAACCACCCCAAACATCATCTTATCTTCTTTTTCTTCTCAATCACACATCGCCTTAACACCACTAAAAGTTGACAAATCTCTCAGTGGTGGACTCCAAGTTTGTCAAGTTGGAGCAAAAACAGGATAATGGTAGTTAAAGAAAAAGACATTTTAACGGCTCAAAGGGCGAACTAAGGAAATTTTATCATTTATCAGTCGGTAATAAACAAAGAAGGGCCTAAGATCATTGCCTAGGGTGATATAGTTCTTCAACGTTTACAATGGAAGATTATTTAGTATGGTAACAAATATTTTAACTTGACTATCAACCTAAACAAGAATAATGAGACTAAACAACAAGTAGATGCGCTATTTCAATGAAATTTGACAAACACAACGTATTTATAACCCTCTAAAAAGAAAAGATAGGCTCAAAAGCTCACTGGGTCTAGTCTCCATCATGTGTTATCTAGAAATCCGAATCATATTATAGTTCACATCAAACATGTATTCAAGCGACTACGTGCAGTGCATAGGTTTATGTGAAAAACTATGATATAAAACTACGATTCAAACAATACATGACCTAAAACGTTACATCATGACTTCAGCAAATGTTTATTCACATTTTCTCTTGTTTATCATTCTATAACAATCATAGTTACATAACAAGATGTATCGACTAGAGATTGCAAAACCGTAGGTAACCATCGTTTATTTAAGCACAAATATTGAAAAATGTTTGAAAATTTTTGAAATATTTCAGTATAATGTGCATGCGTGTGCATACCCCCAAACCTAAACCTTTCATTGTCCCCAATGAAACAATAAAACAAAAGAAAGGAAAGCATGTAGAGAAGGAACGATAATACGTCAATCTTGACAAGCATAGAACAGGTGAACACAAAGGAATATGGCAATAAAGTTCAATGTTACCTGTTGATATGTCCAGAAATATCCTGCTAAAGTCCAATAGCCACGTGGCAAAAGGACCCGGGCTATCCGGAAAGAGATCTTGGGGTCCGCGCCCCGCGTTAGACGCTACCTTTCGGGGAGATCATCGGGCCCGGGCGTGATTTACGGCGGCCTTCCAGCATGGGCAGCTTGGAGGAACATTCCAGGCCATTTCCTTGTATAATCCGGACTCTGTCAAGGAAAGATGATTAGTTTCCTAAACCGCTTAGGAAACTCTCCTAAAAATCATGTAAATCTATCATGATTAGATTAGGCTTCCTAATCCTATTGACTTACCATGTAAGGGTGGACTCTTGCATCTATAAAAGAGCCCACCTATCCTCTCTAGAGGGATCCAAAAATAATCTCTCGAAGTACGCAAGCACTTATGAAGAGAACTCACCACTTACACGCATACACCCGACCGGTATTACTGGTAGTGCCGCCCATCCTTGTTGGCTCACCAGGCCCGCCGGTGATCTGCTAGTAAGAAGCGCACAGATGCACACGTGGATGTAGGTCACCTCATTAACGGGGCCGAACAACATACAAACCTGTTTCTACTCTATCTTCCCACATAAATCTCGCTTACCAATTTTCGGCATCATCAGTTTGGCGCCGTCTGTGGCAACGACACAGTCTTCTCATCAACAAAATCTTTGACTGATCGACATGTCGCCAAAGAAGGGTAAGAAGACCGACAACCCCGCCGACTCAGCCGGTTAGGAAAACCTGCAGATCGAGCCTCGGGCCACCTCCATGACCACCGAATAGGTCACGGCGGCATTAGAGCAGCTCCTGGAGAGCCAGCATCGAGCACAACAGCAGATAGATGCGCTTATGGCCCAACATAAGAAGCGCCCCGCGTCAGAGAGTCGACTTGAGAAAAACGCTCCCGTCAGCCAGCCGGCTCGGGTGCGAGAGCATGCACGATCCGCTTCGGTGTCCCCACCAAACCGGGAACGTCCTGCAGGTGGAGAGCGCAGCCAGGCCACTAAGCGCTCTCAAAGGGTGCCTCGGTACATCCCTCGCCGAGCGCGCCGAGCGGAGGACGCCAGAATCATCATCGATCGACGGCGCACAGCAAGGGCAGAAAAATCCAGATAGAAAACTCGGGAATCGGTCGACGATCCTCCCAACCTGAGCCGAGGGGACCTTAGGCACAGGCTTACCCGAACCAACAGTCGGGTACTATCTCCGAGGTTGACGCACTTTGAGGAGGAGGCCTCATCGTGCGACCCCATCTACCGTTCAGACACGGATAGGAGAGCAGGGCAAAGTGACGTCAAAGCCCAGGTCGAGGAACTACAGCAGCAAATCGAGAGGCTAAATCGCAAGTCCGGTCACGACCTCACTAAAACGGAGATGGAGTGGCCCTATACCGCTCGGGTGACCCAGTTCCTTATTCCACGAAACTTCAAACCCTCGCATCTCAGCTCATACGATGGCACGGGGAGTCCAATAGACCACATCCGCACCTACAAGGCGCAGATGGCATTGGTCACCACGACAGAGGAGTTGCTGTGCTTGGCCTTTCCCAGTACCCTAAAGGGGTCAGCCGCCCAGTGGTTCCACGCATTGAAGCCCCGAACGGTTGACAACTTCAAAGCCCTCGGCAAACTCTTTATTAGTCGGTTTGTCGGGATGCTCGATCGGTCGCAACCGGACACCCAGCTGTTGACCGTCAAACAGCGCAAAGGGGAATCCTTGAGGGAATGTGTGGATCGTTTCAATCGGCAAAGGCTACTGATCCGCAACCTTAATGAAACGGCCGCGATTATGGCCTTCTGCTCAGGAGTTCAGCACACCAAAGTCGCTACGTCGTTCCATCGTAATCGACCGGCGACCCTGGTGGAACTCTCGGAGAGGGTCGGGAAATACATAGATACCGAGGAATTCCTAAAGGCGAAGCGCGCAGGCCAAACGGAGGACGAATCCCCCAAGGCTAAACGCAAGCGCGAAGGGTTCGAGAAGATTTTGGGAAAGAAGCCAAAGGAGGATCAGAGAGATGTAAAGGATCAGCCCCAGACTACTTTCACGCCTCTTTCCCGCCCGATCCACGAGGTCATGGCTGCCGCCGAGGCACAGAGGCTGCTTCTGCAGCCAGCTAAACTCAGGGCCCCGCCCGGTAAGAGGAACCAGGATAAGTTTTGCCACTACCACCAGGATCACGGCCATGAAACAGAAGATTGTTTCAAATTGAAGATAGCAATCGAGAAGCTGATTGAGCAGGGACACCTTACCGAGTTCGTCACCAAAGGACGGCCTCGGCAGGACTTCCGGGCTCCTAACTAGTTGCCACCACCGCCACTCGACCACATCCATGTGATTTCTGGAGGAACATCTGGCGGAGGCGATACACAGTCGGCACGGAAGAGGCATGCCCGAGCCTCCCGAACGGAGGTCGGGCAAGTCCAATCCACTGGCTCCTCCCCGGCCGAGGTTCTCACGTTCACGTCCGACGACCTGCAGGGGATCCACTGGCCTCATGACGACCCTCTAGTAGTAACCCTCTCCATAGCCAACTATATGGTCCAGAGGGTGTTGGTAGACACCGGCAGCTCGTCAGACATTATGTTCACATCGACGTTTGACCAGCTCGGGATCTCCAGGGATCGGCTCCGACCGGTCGCTACTCCCCTTGTCGGATTCAACGACTCTAGTACTCAACCGCTCGGAACAATCGAGCTTCCGGTTCTCATGGGGACATGTCCTTAGCAGGCCTCCGTGCTTACCAGTTTTGTGATTGTAGAGGCCCCGTCAGCATACAATGTCATCCTTGGCAGGCCAAATCTCAACAGGACCAGGGCAGTTATCTCCACATACAGCCTAACAGTAAAGTTCCCGACTCCGCAGGGGCCTAGATCCTTGAGTGGGGATCAGAGCACCGCCCGTAGCTGTTACGTTAGCTCATTGCACCAGGGGGCAATAACTGAAACGTTAAATGTCCAAGAGATGGACCCCCGGGACCAGAGCGACGTAATAAGACCGATAGAAGAACTGGAGCAGATCATGCTGAACCCTGATCACCCCGGCCGCACAGTCAGCATAGGGACCTTACTGGAGCCGGCTTTGAAGGAAGAGTTGATCCAGTTCCTAAGGCGAGAACAGGATGTTTTCGCTTGGAGTCACGAGGACATGCCCGGGATTGACCCCCGGGTAATGTCCCGTCATCTCAATGTTAGCCCGGATTGTCACCCGGTTAAGCAGAAAAAGAGGGGCATGGCCCCCGAAAGACAAAAGACAGTCGGGGAAGAAGTCGAGAAACTCATGAAGGTGAAGTCCATCCGAGAAGTCCACTATCCCGACTGGCTAGCCAATGTCGTTCTGGTCAAGAAAAGCAACGGGAAGTGGAGAATGTGTGTGGACTTCACCGACCTCAACAAGGCCTGCCCCAAGGACTGCTATCCGCTGCCCAGGATAGACCTCCTTGTTGACTCAATGGCAGGCCACTCACTCTTGTCATTCATGGACGCTTACTCGGGGTATAATCAGATCAGCATGTACCCCGGGGATGAAGAGAAGACAGCGTTCATCACCGACCAGGGCACGTATTGCTACAAAGTCATGCCGTTCGGCCTCAAGAATGTCGGGGCTACCTATCAGCGCCTGGTCAATTTCATGTTCAAAGACCTTATCGGGAAATCCATGGAAGTATATGTGGACGATCTCCTGGTCAAGAGCCAGGACGAATCCGATCACCTTGAGAATCTGGCCTGGGCCTTCAGCATTTGGAGAAAGTTTAAGATGAGGTTAAACCCGGCCAAATGCACCTTCGGTGTCTCGTCCGGGAAGTTCCTCGGCCATCTAGTCAGCAAACGGGGAATCAAAGCAAATACCGAGAAAATCAGAGCTATCATCAACATGCGGTCACCCAAATCAACGAAGGAAGTTCAGAGCTTAGCCGGACGGGTGGCCGCACTGAACAGATTCGTATCCCGAGCTACCGACCGGTGCTTGCCATTCTTCAAGATCCTCCGCAAAAGCGTTTCAATGGTCAGAAGAGTGTGAATAGGCATTCCAGGAACTCAAGAAATATCTGGTCTCTCCCCCTCTACTATGAACACCCACACCCGGTGAGGAATTGTTCCTGTACTTGGCGGTGTCGCCGTCGGCAATTAGCTCGACACTAGTTCGGGAAGAGCACAGGATACAGTTCCCAGTGTATTACACCAGTCGGGCATTGCAGGGCACGAAAAGCCGATACTCCCGCATCGAGAAGCTGGCCTTCGCCCTTATTACCTTAGCCCGAAGGCTCCGCCCGTACTTCCAGGCCCATATTATTGTAGTCCTGACCGACCAGCCTCTCTGAAGAATTCTCTCTCGGCCAGACATATCTGGGAGGCTCGTCAAGTGGGCCTTGGAACTGGAAGAATTTGAAGTAATCTATCGACCCTGGACAGCAATCAAGGGGCAGGTTGTAGTGGACTTTCTGGTTGAGTTTACATACCCTGAAGATCCAATCGAAGAGCCCGAGCCTTCGGCCTTACCGCCCGGGTTAAACTTCGATATCCCGACCTGGGTACTGCACGTGGATGGTTCCTCCAATTAGCAAGGTAGTGGAGCTGGAATTATCTTGACTACCCCAGACGGTATCCAGCTTGAGTATGCTCTAAGGTTCGGGTTTCGTGCTTCCAACAACGAGGCCGAGTACGAAGCTCCTTGGTTGGGTTGTAGTTAGCCATCTCAATGACTGCGCTGCAGGTCCAGGGCTACAGTGACTCCCAGCTTGTGGTCAACCAAGTAAATCAAGAATATGAAGCACGTGAAGACAACATGGTAGCCTACTTGGCCCTTATCCAAGTGGCTTCCAAAATGTTCCAAGGGTTCTCCATCACCCAGATACCAAGAGAAGAGAATACCAGAGCGGACCGGCTTGCCCGCCTTGCCTCGTCCTCTGAGTCAGACTTGCCCAGGATAAGGATACAGTTCCTACCCGAGCCGAGTGTGATCAACTCAGAAGGCATGGAAGTCGACCCGGTCACTCTGGGACCTAGTTGGATGGACCCGCTCGTGACGTTCTTAACGACAGGAAGGCTACTAGATGACAAGGATAAGGCTCGCCGGGTCAAGTACCGGGCAGCAAGATATCACCTTCTTGACGGTATTCTCTATAAAAGGGGATTCACTATCCTGTACCTCTGCTGCGTTCATCCTGCGCAAGTGCAAGCAATATTGTTTGAAATCCATGAAGGTGTGTGTGGAAACCACATAGGAGGTCGGGCGCTTTCCAGAAAGGCCCTACTACAGGGTTACTATTGGCCAACCATGGCCCGAGATTCGTAGGAGTATGTTCGAAGTTGTGACAAGTGCCAGCGGTATTCTCCCATGATTAACCAACCGGGAGAGCTCCAAACACCGGTCCACAGTCCCTGGCCATTTGCCCAGTGGGAAATCGACATTGTTGGTCCCTTACCGATAGGGAAAGGGCAAGTCAGATTTGCCGTGATAGCTGTTGACTACTTCACCAAATGGGCAGAGGCTGAGCCCTTGGCAACAATAACCGAGCAGAAAATGGAGAGCTTCGTGGAAAGAAATATCCTCAGCCAGTTCGGCATCCCGCGAGTCCTGATCAGCGATAATGGCCGACAATTCGACACACTAGTCTTCAGACAGTTCTGCTCGGGCTACGGGATATTAAATCACTATTCCTCCCCCGAACACCCGCAAGCTAATGGTCAGGCCGAGGTAACCAACCGTACAATTTTGCTGTCAATTAAGACAAGACTTGAAGGCGCCAAAGCCCTGTGGGCTGAAGAACTACCGACCCTCCTGTGGGCCTACCGCACCATACCCCAAGCGGCTACAGGCGAAATCCCATTTTCCTTAACTTATGGTTTTGAGGCAGTGGTCCCCACAGAGCTCGGACTGCCCACATACCGGGTGGCAACCTTCAATGACCCAGACAACGGAGAAGCCCTCAGGACAGAGCTCGACCTGGTGGAAGAAAAAAGAGACCAGGCCTATCTCAAGGTGGCCGCTTACAAGCAAAGAGTCTAGCGGTATTACAATAGCAAGGTGAAGCACCGTAGCTTTCAAGTGGGAGACCTCGTCCTCAAGGCGGTCAACCAGTCAACCCGAATCCCAAGCCACGGCAAACTGGGAGCAAACTGGGAAGGTCCTTACAAAGTGACTCAAATTAACAGACCAGGAACCTACTAGTTACAGAGTATGGACGGGCGTGATCTCACTCATCCTTGGAATGTGCAACACCTCCGCAAGTACTATCAGTAGCATCGGACCATGGGAGTTTAGTATTATAGGCAAAATTCTTTCTTATAGCTCCGATTGGATAATCGACGTAGTTTATTGTTTTTTAATAAAGTTACATGGTTCTACTTCAAAAATTTACTCCTGTCAGTACACCGTCCAAGGCAGAAAAGACCTCGGGCCTAACCCCGAGGCAACAAAGACCTTAGGCCTAACCCCAAGGCAGAAAAGACCTCGGGCTCCGAACCCAGGCACAAAAGGACCCTGCAACCACCCATGTTCCAGGTCGGTTTCCTATGGTCACTCCCAATCTCGCCCTCGCCTTAGCAGGGCGCCAAGGGCAAGGGGATTGTCGACCTAAACAAGAAATTACTTCAAGCTTCGCCTAGGCCCAGCCAACGACGGGGCCAAACCCCTAGGTGGCCGACAATGGCGAGCTTCAAATGCCCCTGCGACCACCCATGTCCCAGGTCGGTTCTTTACGGTCACCGGTTCCCGAACTCCCGCCTTAGCAAAATGCTTGGGGGGCAGGAAACCATTAGGCCAAAACAGGGAATCACACCGGTCATTACAAGAGCTTGGGAGATCTTCTTAAGCGCTTACAGTGATCAGAGATACGTCACGGGTCGTAAAACAGGATACACCTATGATACGCCGGGACAACCCGGATGGTAATACAGGGTACTCCTATAATACACCGGACGATCCCAGATGCTAGGTAGGGCTAGTCCCTACAACGTTCCGGGCGATTACCTTTCTAAAAAGGTTAATAAGACTAGGCGTTTCTGTTGGTTACGGTCCTAAAGCATTTGCTAAGGCAGGTGTTAGGTCGGCCAAAACCGAGCGGATACTAGCAACTATAAACAGGCATAGTACAAAAAGAAAAAAGACAGTTAATGAAAAGGAAATTTGACCTGAAGGGCCTTTTTATGAACACAAAATCGTACAGAGCCTAGGGGCAGTTGTAGTAGCCCCCCCATAAAAAAAAACTACAACAAAAATAAAAAAAAGGGGGGAGAAAAATAGCAACAGTCCGGGAGCAGGGAGCCTAGGCGTCATCGACATTAACAATGTCCACAGCCTCTTCGACTTCTTCCCCGGGCTGCCCTTCCTGGACGACAGCTCCCTCTTGGCCAGCCGGAGCAATGGCACCCTCATTAGCAGCAGCTTTGGCGTTAGCATCCTCGGTAGCTTCGGGCGCTATGTCCCAGTAGTCAGAGTCAACCCCCTGGTAAGGAGTGGTGTCCCGCTCCGGGTGGTCCCGGGTCAGCCTCCTCTTCAAATCCTCGTACCCAAGGAAGAAGCCGTCGTCGAAATTTTACCCCGGAGGATCGGCAGCAGTCGCCGCCTCCGAGAGTGTCCTCACCAGAGCTTCTGCGGCCGCGCGGCCAGCCCGCTCAGCCTCAAGCTCCGCTAGTGCCACCGCTAGGTCTTCCTGGGCTGCCCCGAGGCTTGAAACCAGGCCTTTGACCCTGTTTTTCTCCACGGTCAAAGCCCTCTCTTTGGTCTCCAGTGCAACCTCTTTCGCAGAGAGGGCGGCCTCGGCGGCAGTGGCTCTCCCGGCAAGGGCTGGCATGAAGGACTCAGCTCCGGCCGCCATGCAGCCAACCTATAATCAAGGCAAAAGAGGAAATGGTCAGCCACTGTTTTCCACAGAGCAGAAAATGCAAAGAAATCGGCCGATGCAGAACAGTTACTTACCAGATGAGAGATACTGTATAGCGAAGCCTGAAAGACTTGGGGAGACATGCCGGCGCACCTATCCACTTGACTAGGAAGTAGGCACGGTCTAACCCGGTCCCGGGCCTCCCTGGTCTCGTCCAGGGGTATCCCGGAGGGAATCTCGGCACGGGGGACAGACGTTTCGCCCGTTGTGATAGCCCGGGGGCTTGGCGCCTCCACGAGAGCTCGGGCCGTTGAAGGGCCATGCTTGAGTCGCCTAAGCGGGTGTACGTTGCCAGAAGCCTCCACGACCGGCCTCTTCCCGGTCACCGCCATCCGCTCGGCAGTAGCCGCCTGAAGAGCTCTCAAGCGCTCGGGATCTTTCATGGGGCCATCTCTGCAAAGGGAAAATAGCCACGGGGTCAACAACTAAGATAACAAGGACATGCAGCAAGGATAGCCCGGGCTGATACAAGTGAACCAACTCTTACCCGGAGGGATGTTAATGAAGGCCGGAGCCTTAGCAGGATGACGAGGTCGGCGGTCGCCTTTCTGATCTCCCGATCGCGTCAGCACGTCCCAGATATTAACGGGCTGTTCAATCAAGCCCCTGATTCTCTCCTTGCACTCTGCCGGAACATGTGGGAGGTTGGCTGACCCCGCTGCAAAGTAAACAAAAGCGATCAGTTCAAAACCGTAAATCAAGGCTTGAAGAGGGGGCATACGGAGTATGGGACGGACTTACCCCTCAACTCCTCTGCCCAAGAGGTCCTCAGTTGACTCCCAGGGGCTGGCTCGCAGAACCCAGGGGTAGACACTTGGAGGAAATTTTTCTTCCACCCCTTGTTGTTGGTCGGGCAGTTGACGATAACTCTCTTCCCCTGCCGAGCCCCTAGAGAAAAGAATCCGGCCTCCCCGTGAATGGGGAAGTGCTGGTGGATCCAGAAGAACTCTTGGAGGGTGAGTTCGTACCCGAAGACCTGGGGCCACAAGGAGATGGACCCCATAAGATACTTCCACCCGTTCGGGGCTAACTGACCGGGGGCTATTCCCAGAAAAATCAAAATGTCCCGGGCGACTGGATGGAGGGGGACACGAAGGCCAGCTAAGAAGGCGTCCTCGTATAGGGTAACCAAACCCGTATGGTGGATATGTGCCCCACCGGGGCGAACGGACAAGGAGCTGCCATCGGGGACGGCGTACTTACCTCTGATCCGATCGAAGTCCCCGGAATGCAAGGCTGAGGAAATAAACTCACAAGCGAATGCAACTTCAGGATCGGGTTCCCTAGGCACTTTGTCACCTGAGCCCCGTGACACCGATGCAGTGGGGGTCTCCTGGTTGGACTCGTCGGTCGACGCTCGGGCTGGGATACGGCCCTCACTATAACGATCTGAGGGGGAAGCTGACGGTAGGTCTATACTGGGATCAGGCGTGCCCGACCTGGACATCTCACTCTCTGATCGGGAGGCAGAGTTGAACCCGGAGTGGTCCATCCCTGATATTCCTACGGTACGGTATGGGAGCAGGCTGCGATCTGTGTAAGGGTCGGAAACCCCAAACCTAGTATACAGCAGGGGCAACATCACTAACTTGAACGGCAACGAATAAATGCTTCTTAACGATAGGTAACACTCCCTTAAAACAACCCACGGGATGCCCGCTCGGTTCAACTGAGCTAAGGTTCGCCCCGATTTAAAATATGCGCAGAATCTGAGAAGGAAGAAATCCCACTCCCGCTCGAACCCTACCAGACTCGTCCTCTCCAGCCTCACTCTGACAAGAAGAGAGATGGGGGGAAGAAGGAGAAATCAGTAAATAGAAGTTCGGGATAGAAGGAGACTTACAAAGCTTAAAGCACCGGAGTTTGGTCCGGGAATACTCGTCTCGGCGAAAGTGGTTCAAGAAGTGGCTAAACGTTCCTTATATAGGAGCTATGGATGGCCAAGATCAAAACCGGATCCGACGGCCCATATGACTTCCCGTCCCAAACTGTCGCTTCGGGTACATGACGCGTCGCCTCAAAAGGCACGCGCATTAAATGCGTGACACGACAGCTCGGTTAGCCCATCAATGATTCGGTTACGATCGTTCCGCCATCGTTGGATCCTAACTTGGCCACTCACCGTTTGCCACGTGGCAGTAATTGGTCCGGACCCATGATACCGCCACCCTAGCCTTTTTCTACACCAACCGGATCCCTGGGAGTTACCTGAACGGTTTTTAGAGCAATATTGATTTTCGATCCTTACCCGATGACATATCTAGTCAGTTTCGAAAATGGGGGGTAGTGCCGATAAAGTCAAACGAAGTTCCAAATATCAGTCGCTAAGGGGCAGAAAGCCAAAGTCAGGTCGGTCAACGAAAACCGATCGGGTATTGGAGTCTAAATCCTATGTAGAAGTAATAAATAGTTAGAAGAATAGAGAGATAAAAAGGGTTGGTCTCAAGGACCTTTTCATTGTAGTAAAAAGTAAACTGTACAGAGATCGAGGGCAGTAATAGTAGCTCCCCGGTAAAAAAAAAAAAAAAAAAAAAAAAAAAAATAGTAAGGAGTCTTCAAGTTCCTTTGCCCTTCAGAGCTTTCACCTCCTCTTCTAGGGCCATCATCCTTGCCACTAAATCCTTGACGGTGAGCTCTATGGTGTGAATATCCACCTCCTGCATGACAGAGTCAGTCTGCAGGCGGGCAGTCTGCTTCTCCACCTCTTGAAGACGACCCTCTAGGTTACCGAGGGCAAGGCCCGTCCAAGAGCTCGGCACATGAAGACCGGCCGGGGATTCCGTCCGGCTCCTTTTTGGTAGGGGTTGAGATTCTTCCTCGATTGCCTTCTCTTTCCCCTTCCGGGATGGGCCCGGTGGCGGGCTCGCATCCCCGGAGGAAGATGAGTCGCTGCTGGTGGACAGGGAGACTGGTCCCTCGGGTGCGCCGGCCCTGCTTGTGGCACGCCGACCAAAAGCCATGGACCGATTATAGCGGCGATACCCGGAGGCAACAGCAGCAGGGGGCGCAGGTGAACCCTCACCACCGACCTCACCAGCGGGACCCCCGGACAAATCCGAGAACGTGAGGCTGGCATCGATGGCGCGATTAATGGCCTCTGTGTCGGCAACAGAGGGGGCAATACTGCTGAAGGCAGCAAAGGATGCCTTGCACAATTCCGCATCAAAGGCCGCAGGGGGGCGGAGATCAGGGTCCACCAGCCAGTTGCCGGACACCACAACCCAAGGATATTGGCGCCACCTCTTGTTCGGGAAATCCAAGCCCTGGACAAGGTGCCTTCCCTCTGCACCAGGGCGTAAATAAGGGCCCCCGTGGTCGATCCCCAGGACATAACACCTGACGACGTCGATGGAACGAAGGAGCACCCAAAGTCGCTGGTTCAGGATTGATATCCCCCAGAGGAGGCGGGCCACAATTGGGCGGCACTTGGAAAGCGGAATCCGCAACCCCTGGAGCAGGTCACAGAAGGAGGCCAGGAGAGGGAAGCGTAGCTCCACAACAAGCAGCAGATAGCTGCTGATGAGGACGAAAGGGAAGGCTACTTCCTCCTCTTCGGTGTAAGGGCGAACTCCGACATCGTTGGGAAGTTCGCAGTCCTCTCGGAAAGCTTTTAGTCCTTCATCAGATGTCAGATCGATGTGAGAGGCCATTTGAGGGAAGCTTGAAGAACAAAAACAACGGAGAAAAAGGAGTTCGGGGATGTTTTGCTTTCAAAAACTGCTCGGGCGATTCAGCTGTTAACTTGCAGTAAGAGATAGATTGAACAGGTGCTCCTTATATAGGCATTGCGAACGGCTGAGATCAGATTTGATCGGATGGCTCATACGCTTTCCCGCCGAAACTATCACTTCGGGCACGTGGGGCGTCACCTCAAACAGTGTGAGCATTGAATGCACGACGTGATGGTTCGGTTGCTACATGGACGATTTGGTTGCTTCCGAACTGGCAGCGTTGGAATCAAACCAGACCACTAATCGATGGACATGTGGCGTCAGGGAGCCCGGTCATGCAGGGTCACCGCTCGATCGATATCCCGGCAGATCACTCCCGTCCGACCCCGTCCTGACAAGAGTCCTGGTCTTTTCCCGGACGGTATCTGGAAGACATTCTTAATTTTTAAAATTCATCCGACAAGATATCACATCAACTTTGAAAATGGGGGGCAGCTGATATGTCCAAAAATATCCTGCTAAAGTCCAACAGCCACGTGGCAGAAGGACCCGGGCTATCCGGAAAGAGATCTTGGGGTCCGCGCCCCGCGTTAGACGCTACCGCTCGGGGAGATCATCCGGCCCGGGCATGATTTACGGCGGCCTTCCAGCATGGGCAGCTTGGAGGAACATTCCAGGCCGTTTCCTTGTATAATCCAGACTCTGTCAAGGAAAGAGGATTAGTTTCCTAAACCGCTTAGGAAACTCTCCTAAAAATCATGTAAATCTATCATGATTAGATTAGGCTTCCTAATCCTATTGACTTACCATGTAAGGGTGGACTCTTGCATCTATAAAAGATCCCACCTATCCTCTCTAGAGGGATCCGAAAATAATCTCTCGAAGTACGCAAGTACTTACGAAGAGAACTCACCACTTACACGCATACACCCGGCCGGTATTACTGGTAGTGCCGCCCATCCTTGTTGGCTCACCAGGCCCGCCGGTGATCTGCTAGTAAGAAGCGCATAGATGCACACGTGGACGTAGGTCACCTCATTAACGGGGCCGAACCACATACAAACCTATTTCTACTCTATCTTCCCGCATAAATCTCGCTTACCAATTTTCGGCATCATCACCTGTTACTTCTTAACAATAGGAAATAAAAGAACAGAATAATAACAGTAACAACTAAGATATATAGATAAATATTTAGAATTTTTTTTATTTTTTAATAAATAGAATAATAGAATCTAAACTATAATCAAGAGACTTAGCAAAAATAAAAGAAACAAATAGAGCTTATAAAAACAAAGACAGACGAACCTAAATGGGCAGAGGAGAGACGAGAACAAAAGAGAAAAACCAGAAAACCCTACCTCGCTCGAGCGGGCCGCGCGAGCGAGCCTCGCGCGTGCGAATTCCTCCGCGAGTTTAAGCAGAAGCATGTTTTATGTTTTATAAAAGAAAATTTTCTAAGTCCTCAGATCGCGCGAGCGGACCGCTCGAGCGAACCCCTCGCGCGCGCGAATTGTGGCGCGAGGTGATACTGAGGCTATATATCATACAATTGTTAAAAAATTTCTCGAAGGGGTAGGCTCGCACGAGCGGGCCGCGCGCGCGAGATACCATTTTTCCTCTTTTTCTATACTTTTTTTTATTATTTTTTATTTTTATATAAGCCAAAAATAAATTTACTCCGACCCCCAAACCTGTTCAGAAAGACCACAACTGACTCAAAAAGACCCAAAAACAAGAGAACGGACGAAATAAAGCTTGCGTTGCCTCCCAAGAAGCGCTAATTTTTACGTCTTCAGCTAGACCGTTCTAGCTCAAGATTCAAGGAGGCCGTAAATCGGATTGTGTACCCCTAAGGATATCAGGAAGAGCTCGGTGGTAAGCCGAAAGAATGTCGCTTTGAATTAATTCATTCGACGGTTCATCTTTATTATGTTCAAATCTATTTCTTACCTTCCGAGTAAATTCAACTTTGGGGTCTTGATTATTCAAATTCATCCGCTCATCACTAACCATATTATTTTCCTCACCCATGTTTATTCCTTTATTACATTCAGCAGTTCTTCTAACCTCACTACCTTCCATATATTGGTAATCATCATCGTTGGGAGGTTGATCAACAGCGTTAAAAACGTTTAGTTTGAGGTTCATGTTCCCGAACGACACTTTCATTACACCCGTTCGACAATTGACACGCGCATTAGCCGTGGCTAGGAATGGACGACCTAGAATGATAGGAGTGTGCTTCCTAGCATCTAGTACGGGTTCAGTATCAAGGACCATGAAATCAACAGGATAATAGAATTTGTCAACTTTAACTAAGACGTCCTCGATGATTCCTCTAGGTATTTTGACGGAACGATCCGCTAATTGAATAGTAGCGGCCATAGGTTTAAGTTCACCTAAACCTAGTTGTTTATAAACGTGATAAGGTAAGAGATTAACACTAGCTCCTATGTCAAGGAGAGCCCTATGAATGATAATGTCACCTATGACACATGAAATTGTAGGCGTACCTGGATCTTTATACTTCGGAGTAGCGTGTTGGAAAATAGAACTTACTTTTTTCGTGAGAAAGACCTTTTTCGGAGTATGACTACGTAATTTACGTTTTTGAGTGCAAAGGTCTTTAAGACATTTAGCATAAGCAGGAATTTGTTTTATATCTTCGAGGAATGGAATTTTGATTTTAACTTGTTTAAATACCTCGAGTATATCTTCAGTTTTTGACCCTTTCTTAGACAAATGTGACGGTCCCTCAACGTTTGGTGGATAAGGTAACTTTGGAACATAGTTAGTTGGGAGCGGTTCTTTTTCCTTTCTTCTTTGATTCACGTCCTCACCCCTCTCTTTATTAGAATTAACGTTTTCATCCCTCATAACCTCCCTCGGAATCTCAACAACTTCTTCCTCTCGAGTAGTCGTCCTAATTGACACAGCGTTCACTTGCCCACTCGTACCACCCACCTTGTATTGTCTCTTAGGGTTCGGAATAGGCTGACTTGGCAACTTACTCTCGGTTAAACGATTTAGTTTATTAACTATTTGTCCCACTTGGGACTCCAGTTTTGCAATGGACTGGGTGTGGGAATGTACTAACTGGATCACCAGACCAAACTTTCAAGTGAGGCCAACACCTTCTCCTCAAATGCATTATTACGTGGAGGTGGAGGAGGAGGTTGTTGGTATTGACATTGTTGAGGTCTACAAGAATTAGGGAAATTTCTCATCTCATTATTATTATTGTTATTATTATTTTTTCACGAGAAATTAGGATGGTTTCTCCATGGCGCGTCCGGATTATTAGTATTCAAATTATAATTATTTCGTGGGTATTGTTGAATAGAATTAATGTGTTGCTCCACGAATTTTGGAAATTGACTCGCCGATGGACATGCTAGGATAGAATGTGATGGATCAGAACATAATGCACAAATTTCATGAGCATGTAGGGCTGTCGTTTGGTTCATTGTTAAAAGTCAGTCAAGTTTTTTAGATAGTTCTTTTATTTCAATTGAATGACTTGACTCAAACTTGAATTACCTCTCTCTTAGGTTGTGATTGATATCCCTCGGAACATACTGAAATTGCCTGATGCATCGAATTCTCGCTTAATGTTTCAAAGATTTTCCAGGCCTCGTCGGCACTTTTGTGTAGGAAGGTACCCGCACAAACAGTGTTGACGGTATTACAGACTGAGGGAGTAAGTCCCTCGTAAAAGACCTGAACCAATTGCCACTTAGGAACCTGATGATGTGGGCATGAGTGTAATAATTCTTTAAATTTTTCCCGTGTGTCGTAAAGTGATTCCCCATCTTGCATCACAAAATTTGTTTTAGATTTCCTTATCTTATTCGTACGCATAATAGGGAAAAACTTTTGTAAAAATGCGGTGTGTAAGGCTTCCCATGTTCTAATTGTGTTTGGCTCCAAAGATTGGAGCCAGTATTTAGCTTTATCTTTTAAAGAGAATGGAAAGAGCCTAAATTTCAATTCATCATCAGTTAAGTTTTGAATTTTTAAAGTAGAGCATATATCCTGAAAATCTCCTAAGTGTTGATATGGATCTTCATTTAGACGGCTATGAAAAGAAGGAAGCAGGATGGTAGATGACTTTATCTCAAAGTGAGATGCCGTCGCCTCCGGTAAATCAATACATGTTTGTGGCGTGTAAGTCATAGGAATAAAGTAATCTTTAGGTGGAGGAGGTGGCGGTATATTAAGATTATTCATATTATTTCCATTGTTTTCGTCAGCCATTTTAATCGGTTCGATTTTAAAAGTTCGAGTTCTCCTTAACCGTTTAAGGGTACTTCAAATTTCGACCTCAAACAAAGACGACAGAATCGGCATTGATTCGTCGTCTTGCAACCTAGCTCTAGAAGCTTGGGTTGCGGACTTACTAACTCTTAAAGTACGTTCAAGTTCAAGATCGATAGGAAGTAATTCAGGTTTACTAGAACGTGTACCAAACATAAACTAAAAAGAAAATAAACTAAAAACAAACACTGACTCAAACAAATAAATAAATAGCAATCACGCAACTAAGATAACAAGCATTCAACTATTGTGATGCATGCAAATTATCCTGTAATGCAGTGACCGCGTCAAGCCCAGCGCCCCGGATTTCCTAGCTAATGCAGTGCAATTAACCCTAAACTAATGCAAATAGTGCGTCACAGCGCCCTGACTTACAATAGTTTAAAGCGAATTTCACAAGAAGCAATTTACTTGAATTCTTTTATTTTATTTTTTTCGCGTAAGCTCCTTTGATGTGATTAGCTAATCCACTCGAAAACGTTAAAATTTTGACGACTCGAGAAACTACAAAATAAAAAGAAAAGGTAGTAACTTAAAATAAAACGAAAAATAAGAAAAAGAAAACCTAATCTAATATTTACGAATTAACTAAACTAAGAGTCTAAAACTAAAGGTAGTAATTCAATCCCCGGCAACGGCGCCAAAAATTGATGTTGTCAATATCAAGATATAAAAAGTATGCTTTTATTTATGCTTTACTTTTCTAAGGATTTGTAGTGTGAAAGTAAAGGTCGAACCCACAGAGATTGAATACTACGTACTTTAATTTTTAAAGCCCAAATTTAGCTAATTAAGAAAACGGATTTGATTTTAAATTGAATTAAACTAAGAACATAAAAATAAATCTAAATTGTGAAAGCAATTAAAATAGTTGTTTTTAATGATATTTAAAGTGAACCTAGGATTGCAAATCCACCACTAGCTTCATAATAAGGGTATTTATGAATTACTTTAGCTTAATAAGTTGGATGATAATGGGGAATTGTGGCTACAAGCCCAAATCCTCCATCAAGAAAATAACTATGGTTCAAGCACCAACATAATCCATCTTCGGTTAGCACGAATTATCCCACACTAAACTAGGGTTGTGGTATAATTCGTCTAATCTAGGCATGGACTATTCGGATACTTGATAGCACAATTCAATTTAAGCACCATTACATGTAAATAATCTAAACAAGCACAACAAGCATAGATCATCGAGCATATTACAATCAAAATAGATATAAGACAAGAGTAAACTTTGAAAGTAATGATTTTAATCAATAGAAGCACGATTTATTTATAAAAATCCTCGGAACATGTAACTGTCATCCATACATAATAAAACTAAAATAAAAACATAAATAAAACCCTATTATTTGGCTAGGGTTTCATTGAAACCCTAGATCTAGAGTCTAGTTGTCCATAGAAGCGGTAGATGGCAAGAGGTTGATGGAGGAGGCCATGGGAATCCTTGTTCTTCTTCTTCTTCTCCTTGCTTTCCCCTCTTCAATGGCTAAAAGTATGGTTGCATATTGTGTGTATAATATTTGCCAACCCCTAAATTGAAATAAAATAGGGTATATATAGATTTACAACAAGTTTTTGGAAGCTTTCCTAACCCGAAACGCACTTAAACAGCTATCATTTTCAATCCGGACGTCATTAAGCAGTTTAGTTTACACAGGACTCTTCAGTATAGCAGAATACGCAACTTTGATTTTTGTACGGATCGCGCGAGCAAATTCTGGGATCTCGCGCGAGCGGGTCACGCGAGTGATTTCTTGGTTTTTGCGCGAGCAGATCGCGTGCGCGATGTGGTTTTTCTTGCTTCTTTCTTCCTACTTTTTCACCTCATTTAACTAGATCTCCTTGTTTTCTTCCAAAACTTGTGAAAAAATAGAAAACGAAGTAAAACTATACAAAAACAGGATAAAAAAGTACTAACAAACGTATGTTAAGGCGTATAAATAGGATTTGTTCTCTCCTGATCACCTTTCTTATAATCTAACTTTCCGTTTATCTCGTTATTGATTCCTGCACCCAGCAAAATAGTAATCTACACAGATAATAGCTCAAAATAGCACAACTTATCAAAGATTAGTCATATTGTATAAAAACTGGTATTGTAATCAAAATTGCAGATTTACAAGGGAGTTATAGACTAAATCAGTGTATTTCTTTATTTTAGCGCGGTTGCATTTACAAATCCTCGCTTGTCAGGTACGAACCCTATGGCTATGGTTCTAATTGAAACCCTGAATGGTTTGGATAATGCCTTTAACCAAGAACTTTTCTTCTCTCTGGGGCACCTTTGGTGTTACAGGCTTGGCTATATGAGCACCTTCAGTTGTGGACAGGCCGTGCACCAGCTGTTTACTTCCATAGTGTTGTGCTTCATTCTTACTATACTTTTGCCAACTGGGTTACCATGATGGGTACTCTATCTGAGGCAAACATTTGATGGATTATGGGGTGATGGGGCCTTCATGCTGTGACCACTAGTCTTGGGAATTGCCAAGAGCGTGGTTAATGAGAATGATGGAGACTTCTTTCTATCATCCTCGTCAGTTGACTAGGCAGTACAAGCAGGTTCAAGAGGTTCCCTATGAATTCACTAAGAGGGCCTTTGCTTCTAGAGTCAGAGCTATCACTATTGCTGCTTTCATCATTGGTTGGACCTACCGAGGAAAGCCCTATTTCTGAAGTCCTTTGAAGAAACAAAAGACGCAAAATACAACTAGACTCGACGAACTCCTAGTGTCTTTAATATTTATGATTGCTTTTGAAATACTTTTACCTTTTTAACTATTCCTGCTTATGTAATATTCAAAGTTTGTTTATCGGTGAACCTAAGTTACTTTGGGTTCATTTTATGTATTTCGGATTTCTAAAAGCATTTTGTAGCATGATTTCGATTAGATGTTGCTTTTGATACTTGCTTGGGCATGCGAGGGCGATTAGAGGCAAATGAGATAGGTAGCCGAAGTTTGCCCCTACTTTGGTAAATGGGTTGTTGTGAGGCAAACGAGGTAAGTGACCGAAGTTTGTCCCTTTTTAGGAGAGATTTAGGCAAACGAGGCGAGTGTCTGAAGTTTGCCCCTAGTATGAACGGTGGTTTTTGGGTTATGATAAGGATCGTGACTTTATTTCTTTCATATGCTCATAAGCTTTGCCTAGACATTAGTGAGGTAACCTAGCGAGCTATTTTTTCTCTTTTGTTATTGCTCACTTTGGATTTAGCTCTAATTTTTGCCTAGGTGCCCTTTTGGGTTTTCAACCTAGCGACCCATCCTTCTTTTCTTTTTTAAAAGTCTGCCTACGTACCCCTGAGTGTGCATCAGGTCCAACGTAGTTCGGGCCTACATTTTGAAGGAAGAAGGTTTGATTATGATGGTATTGACCGAACCGATAAGGTTGCCTACGTATCCCTGAATGTGAATCAAGTCAAGCATAGTTCAGGGATAGGCTTGAAAGAAAAAGGATTAATTGTGATGTTGTCGACCAAACCGATGAGGTTGCATACGTATCCCAAATGGGAATCAGGTCGAGCGTAGTTCAAGGCTTGGCTTGAAAGAAAAAGGGTTAAGTCAAGCATAGTACATTTTTAGGCAATCAAGATCGACTGGCTCTTTGAATTTGACACTGTCTAGGTCCATGAGGTAGGTTACTCCTCCTAAAAGGATAGTTTTGACAATTTAAGGCCCAACCCATTTGGGTTTAAACTTTTGGCGTGAATCAAAATTCGGCGCTTGTAGCTCCTTAAGGACAAGATCACCTTTGATGATCTTCCTCGGATGGGTTTTCTTGTTAAAGGCTCGGGCTATTCTCCTTTGATATATTCAGATATGGTCGATCGCCACAAGGTGTTTTTCATCTATGAGTGCCAATTCTTCGTATCTTTCCCTCAACCAGTTTGATTATGAGATCTCATATTTAGCCATTACTCGTAAAGATGGCAATTCTATCTCGACGGGGATCACTGCTTCTATCCCATACACTAGTGAGTAAAGAGTCGCTCTTGTAGACGTCCTTATTGAAGTTCTATATCACCAAAGTAAAAATGGTAGCTTCTTGTGCCAATCTTTATAAGTATCGGCTGATTTTTATAGTATGGCCTTGACATTTTTATTCGCAGCTTCAACTGCCCCATTGGTTTGCGGCCTGTACGGTGATGACTTATGATAAGTGATTTTGTATTCCTCAAAAAGATCTCTGACTTCTGCTCTGAAGTATTTTTGTTGTCCTAAATAATCTCAAGAGGGACTCCATAGTGACAGATGAGGTTCCTCTTAACGAACTTGGCCACTTCCTTGGCTCCTAATTTAGTGTAGGATTTAGCTTTAACCCACTTTGTAAAGTAATCGATGGCCACCAGAATGTATCGATTCCCATTCGAGGCTTTTGGAATAATATCTCCAATGATATCGATTCCCTAGGTTGAGAATGTCCATGGAGAGGTCATACTATAGAGCAGCGATGGTGGTACATACATTATGTTCGCATGGATCTGGCACTTGTGGAACCTTCTCACGTATTCACAACAAACTTTCTCCAATGTTGTCTAGTAGCACCCTTGTCTTACGATCTTCTTAGCTAGCATGTGACCATTCATGTGTGGATCGTATACCCCTTCGTGTATCTTTTCCATCATCCTTCTGGTACTTTTTTCGAATAACAAAGTCAGTTTGTGACCGTTATACCCTTTCTTCAACAATTTTTCCACATAGATGATGAACTGCATAGTGAATCCTCAAAATAATCTTTTGTCCTTCTCAGTAGACTCTTGGGACACATTCGCTTTTCTACAATGTTTCATATATCTTGTTACCATGGTGTTTCTTTTTCTTGTTCCTCAATTACGGCGATCATGTTGAATGGTGGATTATATCTTTGTTCGATTACCAAAGGCATCATCTTGACTCCTACGGGGATTTTTATCATGGAGGCTACGGTAGCCAATGAATCTGCCAATTGGTTCTCCTCCCTAGATAGGTAGAAGAATGCTACGCTCTTAAACTGTTTCTTAAGTCCATCGAGATGATCATGGTAGGGTTTCAACCTCTCTTCTTTTACCTTCCATTCTCCTCTAGCTTTTGATATAATGAGGTTTGAATCTCTAAAGACGTCCAATCTTTGAACCTTTAATTCTATGGTTGTTCCATTCCCAAGATGCATGCTTTATATTTAGAAGTATTGTTGGTGAAGTTATAGTTGAGCTTGACTGCCAGCGAGGTGTGGTCCCCATTAGGTGATAACAAAATCATTCCTACTCCGTACCTTTTCATGTTGGTTGTCCCATCGAAGTATAACTTCCACTGCTCTTCTTTAACTTCCCTGATATTCTCATCCGGAAACGAAAAGTCTCCACTTTCTTCGAAACCAACTGTGTGTTCAGCAAGATGCTCAGCTATAGTTTTCCCTTTTACCGACTTGATTGTTTCATTTTTGATATCAAATTCAGATAGTAGAAGTAACCAACAGGATATGCGACCGATTAGGGTTGGTTTTCTAAGGAGGTATTTTAGAGGATCTATGCGGGATATAAGCATAATCGGAAAGGCTAGCATGTAGTGTCTTAATCGGCGAGTGCACCAGACTAAGGCCCAACATGTTTTTTCAAGGGTTGAGTAGTTGAGCTCATACCCAGTCATCCTCTTGCTAAGGTAATATATGGCTTTTTTGAAGTGGCTATCTTTTCCTTCCTCGGCTAGCATACAACCCATGTCATTTTCAGAGACAGATAGGTAAAGAAGTAAGAGCTTATGAGGGGTAGGTGGTAAAAGGACAGGTGGATTTTGGAGGTAGGCTTTTATTTTATCGAAGGCGACTTGGCATTGGTCATCTAATTGAAACTACTCTCCTTTCTTCAGTAATTGGAACAAGGGATGACATGTAGTTGTGAGCTTGGAGATAAAGCGGCTAATGAATTAGATTCTCCCGAGAAACCCTCATACTTCCTTCTCATTCTGCGGTGATGCCATTTCTAAAATTTCCTTGATTTTGGAGGGGTCAACCTCTATCCCTCTTTATGTGATGAGAAAAACCAGGAGTTTCCCAGAGGTCACACCGAAAGTGCATTTCTTCGAATTCAGTCTAATCTTGTATTTATGCAATCTTTCAAAGAATTTTTGTAATGCTATCAAGTGTCCTTCTCCATCCTTGGATTTCATGATCATGTCATCCATGTATACCTCAACTTCTTTGTGAATCATGTCATGTGGCAGAGTGGTGGTGGATCTTTGGTTAGTTGCCCCGACATTCTTGAGCCTGAATGGCATTACCTTATAATAGTAGGTCCCCCATGGTGTGGTGAATGTCGTCTTTTCCCAATCTTAAGGTGCCATTAAAATCTGGTTGTACCCTGAGAAACCATCCATAAATGACAATAGCTCATGACCCGCGGTGTTATCTACCAGAACATCGATGTGGGGAAGTGGGAAGTCATCCTTTAGACTGCCTTTGTTTAGATTGCAGAAGTCAACACACACACGAACTTTCCATCCTTCTTTGGGACTAGCACGATGTTGGCAACCCATTCTAGATACTCTGTGACAATGATGAATCCTGCCTTGAATTACTTCTCTACCTCTTCTTTGACCTTGAGTGCCCATTCTGGCCTCATGCGCCTTAGTTTTTGCTTGACGGGTTTAGAATTGGGAAGGCATGGAATATGATGTTGGATAATGTCAGGATCGACCCCAGGCATGTCTTCGTAAGACCAAGCAAAAACATCTTTGAACTCTTTTAACAAAAGAGTTAATTTTTCTTTTTTTTTTTTCTTTATTAAGCGTTGAGTCAATTTGCACAATTTGTGGATTATTTTTTTCACCTAGGTTAATCGATAAAATATTTTTGATTAATTCATAAGTAGGTGGCTTTTCAATCAGTTGTTTAAGTTCAATTGGGAGATCCTCGGAAGGATCTGTGCATTCATAAGTGCTAGAGATAGAGGAGTAAGCAGAACCATCCTTAATTTCATTCATGACAGGTAGAGTCATTACATCAGACAGTGGTGGGCCTACAGCAACAGAATCTGGTACAGACTCAATAATTGGAAATACAGACTCCGAGGGGATAGCAGATGAGGAGACACAGACAGATGGCTCTACAGCCTAGTTGCTCAGACCTTCCTCACTTGGCAGGATCTGATCATCTTGGCTCTTGGTCCTCTTTCTTCCTTTTCTTTAGAAAATTCCTCCCACATTTTCTCGATAGCTCCGGTGTCCAGATGCTTCAACCAGTCTTGCTCTGGGGTCTTGACTACTTCTTCTGGATAGAATGGATCTTGATAATGGGGCCTCTTGCAGTCAGCGAAGATCTCAAGTCCAGGATATCTCTTTTCGGTGGTCTGATGGTTCCATGGTTCAGGGAACCTAAAATAGGGGAAGTCATCCCCTTCTTTGATGAACTAACCGTTTGGGGTTTTGCGGTATGGTGGGAGATTCTTTACTCTCTTCTTCCATGGCTTTGCAGCTCGATGCCTTTTCCAGTGGGCTTATACATCAACCCAAAGGTGCCTTGTTGTCCTTTAATCCGAGGGAATTGGCAGATCCCTTGTTGACATTGGTCCAACCCTATTCCAGGGAAATAGTTCATTTTGTGGACTATATTAACAATTACAGAGTGCATCTCAGTGAACCTGCCTTCATTGCTGATTATGTGGACTTCTTCCATGGAGAATCCTCCGATTTCCTCTTCTTCCAGTTCCAGTATTTGGATTTCAAAGACAGTAGCGTAACTTAGAAAGGCTTCATTTCCCCAACTGTTGTTGAAGATGATTTTCACCTTTTTCTCATGAATGTACTTGATCATTTGGTGCACAGTGGATGATACAGCTCTATTGACATACAGCCAGAGCCTTCCAAATAATAAATTAAATGAAGTTGGGATATCCATGATTTGGAAAAGTTTGATGCAAACCAAAGACCCTACTTGAATTTGGAGATAAACAGTCCCCATCACAGTTCTCTTGGCAACTCATAAGCCCTCCTAGATTGCACAGATAGAATGATGTCTAGGATATTAACCCCCAAGGCAGTGATGATTCTTAGGGCATAGACATTCAAAGCAGAGCCTGTATTAACCAAGTAGAATGGCACTTGTTGCCCCTTTCACCCAACAGTGATGCACAAAGCATTATTATGCGCAAACCATTATGGCGGCAGGTCTTCATCAGTAAAGGTAATGATAGGATTAGGGGTGAGTGTGCCTAAGAAATCCAGCATATCCCCCGGTATAGCGTCGATGGGGGACTCGATTCCAGCTAAGGAATTCCACACAGATTGCCTGTGCTTATAGGATGTCACCATGATGTCCCACATCGAGAGATTTTCTTGGGTTTTCTTTAGCTGCTTTATCAGCTCATTGTCCTTTTCGATGATTTCATCCATTTTTCCATTTCCCTTCTCTTTGACTGGCCCTTTCTCGATGGTTTTAGTGTAGAGGCTGATAATGACGACCCGACCTAGTCAGATGATCAATTTTGGCAGGAGTAGGTCCTTCTATAGTTCTATCTTCTTTGAACCAATCGCAATTTGTTCCCACAAATGGTTTCTCCAGCTCATCCCAGATGGAGGCATCACTTTTATCGTTGGGATCATACCATTTGAGGTCTACTGCACCTAGATTATGTTCTTCTAGGAAGAATAAATCTTGTTCATCATCTAGTTGTTGCTGCCATTCATCGTCCTCTCCTTCAATCAGATGAATTCCCCAGAATCTGGGGGACAAGGGATGTCCTAAGGGGGTGATATAGGTGATAGGGTTGAAGGATACAGGGTCGTGCCCGATGGGGCTGGTATTTTGGTGGTTTGGTAGGGGATTTTGGGTGACCTGGGGCTCCTTTGGTGGTTGCTCAATGATATTTTGGTTAACAAGGTCTTGGATAATGTGACAGAGGTGCATGCAATCATTAGTGTTGTGGCTAGGAGCTTGGTGGTAGGCACAGTGCTTGGATATGTCACAACTCGGTGGTGGTGGGGTGTTTCATAGTTCGAGTAGTTGGAGATGGCCTTTCTTAAGGAGGAAGTCTAAGACTGAGGAGAGGGGGATCTCTAGCTTGGCAAAGTTACAGGGAGACTTTTTCTGGAATGGGCGATTGGAGGAGTTAGCTTGGTTAGGGGACTAGTATGGCCTGAGAGGGTATGGTATGAGTTGGCTATTAAGGGCATTTATATCCGAGAAGTTCCGGGAGTAGTTGGGCCTATTTGACTGACTTGGGGGCTCTTCCATCTTAATCTTTCCTTCCCTAATGGTGTCTTCAATCCGAGTTCCAACTTCAAACAGTTCCTCACAAGTGGAGATGGACTGATAGAATAGTTTTTCATGGTAGAGCGGTTGCAGATTCTGGATTAACTTACATGTTCCTTTTCAATCGACGGATGAGTCATTTGGGACACTTTGTTCCTCCACCTGCTAAAAAATGCAGCGAAGGATTCATTGTTGTTCTGCCAAGTAGTTTCTAGATCCCAGATGGTGACATTGAGCTATTGGTTATAAGAATGGTGATCAACGAATACCCGAACGATATCTCCCCATGGACGAGTTTTGGAAGCTTCCACGGTTAGGAACCATGACAATGCGGACTTCGCGAGAGTTTGCGGGAACATCACCGCATTGTGCTCGTAGGTGTAGACCATAGATTGGAAGATGCTCATACATAGCTTCACATGGATTTTTAGATTACCATTTCCATCAAAATGATCAATGGTAGGCATCTTGAAGTTCTCCGACAGTTTTAGCTTAACAGGCTCAAAACGGTCTTCCAGATCTAGCATGTAATCACTGACCCCTTTGCTTTTCCTCAGTATGCTTTCTAGCTTGTCAACTTTATCCATTCTCACTTGGAACTTCTTCTCATACGCAGGTGGCAGAATCCCTTGAAACCATTCTTCTTCTCTGCCATTCTCATGTACAGGGATGGGAGGTTGTACAAACTCAGCGGTGGTGGTGGCATGAACCTTGGTGGTGGTGGGAACCCAAGTGGGTGCTGTGGCTGCTGCTGTTTCAGTTCCTCCATGAATTTCAAGACTTTGGCTAGGCTGCCGAATTACTGATTTATGGTTGCTCCTAACTCGGTGACCTTATTTTCTAACTCTTCCTGATTCATGGTAAAATAACTTGGCGGATTGATCTTGACCAAATGGTTGTCTAAATTTCTGATTCAAGATGGGGATCCCAATTACTGACTTTGGGAATATATACTGACCTACAGAATTGAGAGGATTGTATCAGATTCTGATAATGACGACTTTAGACAGACAATGATAGTGGTGTTAACGAACGGACTGACTTGTGTACAAACTGACTAAAATAGTTCATACAGACTGATAGGAACGGTGTATGCATATGAGACAAGCATACATATGTGGGTCGTAATCTATATGACGCTCTTACTTCTAATAAATAGCAGTTAAATAGGTAAGGTCCTAGTCATACTGAGTGTGCTAACTTTACTTTCTAGTATGATCACCAAGGGAGAATAGGGATTTCTAGGACATTTCGAGAAGTTTGGACAGAGTTTCTCTGAAATACTTGTATTTTGGGTATTTCTGGGTGAATTGGATAGAGTTTCTTGGAGAAACAAGTATATCTGGGTATTTCTGGGAGATTTGGACAGAGTTTCTAGGAAAAACTAGTGTATCTGGGCATTTTTGGAAAATTTGGACATTGTTTCTAGGAGAAACTGGTGTATTTGGGTATTTTTGGAATATTTGAACAGAGTTTTTGGGGGAAACAGGTGTATCTGGCCATTTATGGGAAATCTGGATAGAGTTTATGGGAAAAATTGGTGAATATGATGGGGTGATGATGGTGATCATACTGTCTAGCAAGTTTTCACACTCCTATGTCTTTGGACCAACAAGCAAGGTTTGTAGTGTATATCTTTGTGAACATGGAGCAGACATCCTTATCATGGCGCCTAGGCAGGTTAACTCAATGTGATCACATGTGAGTGATTGCCTTGGGAATCATAAGAAAGAGGTTCTGTTATATACCATATAAGTGTCTACACAGCGCAAGTAATCCCACCAGGGCATACAATAGTTATATCACAGTGCCCTATCTGAAAAGATAAATTAGCAGTCCTATGAAATGTTCTACAGGAATCTATATGTAATTTTGGGTTTAGTCAAAGAGGGTCCGTTGACGAGAGTTCCAATGAGGGACAGTACGGAAGTTTTTACTATTTTTGATATACCTTGGAAGGTACAGTATCAACAGTGACTTGTGCCCTGGCACTACAAGACTTGAACAATGTCTGCGCCGCATTTCAGACACAGTTGGAGGGGGGAGGGGGGAGAATGCAGGAGTGCAATGTGGTTAACCAGAAGTAGTAAAAAGATGATTTAAGAATAATTCTTATGTGTCAAACCTCTGTATTATTTTGTTTTGAAAATAAAAATCTCCAGTAGAGTTACCAGATTGTGGACACGCAGAATTGATTTTCCGTTTGTTTTGAAATTGATTTGGAAAAAGGTCTGCTGAAAACAGATACAGAATCGCCAGTTGGTCTTTAAGGAACCAAGAAATCTAATTTAACTCACCCAAATGGACAAAGGGCACCGGCCCTTCATAACCAAAGAACTTGGCTTGGGGTTTTGGTACGGAGAGGAAGGAGCCTTTGTCACGACTAAAACACCCTCAACTCACCCCGTCTTTCGACGGGCCTCAATTAGCATCCAAATAATCATCTTATACTATGTTTGGTTCGACAGTTAATATTTATGATAGGTATATTACAATGCATAAGAATCTTAAAATAGAAGATCAAAAGAAAAAATATCATTCATAAGATCTAAGCCAAATACCACACAATGCAAAGATGAAAGATCACACAAACAAAAAAGTCGTCTAATCACATATCAAGTAATTAAGTTTTCCTAATCTAAAGGGGAACATGAATTGTTCTTGAAACAAGTAATCAAAGAAAACAAATATGCTTAGCAAGCTAGGATGTATGCATGTGATTCTTCAGAAAAAAAGATCTCTCAATCCATGGAACGGATGAGAAAGGAAGATATGATCGAAGCAGACCATGAATGTGCGATCAAGTTCATTCCTTGTAATCTTCTTAGATTAGGTGTCATAAAAACCCCCAAATCTTGCATGTATGCAATGTATGATCCTAGAATGTGCAAAGTAGTATTGTGCTTTATGTTAATGGATTTGCTAAAGTGATTTACAAGTCTAAAATATGCATGAATGAATGAAGGATATCATTACAGGATGTGTACAAATGTAGTATGAACTACTTCCTAAGAGGTGAGCTAATTTGGGATGCATGTAAATATCTAATTAAAGACTCAAAGTTAAGATATGCTTTCCGTAAAGAGTGGACAAAATAGTGAGCTGGTCTTTTAAAAATGGAAAAGTGGGGTTAGAAATGTTTTTAATTCATGATTTTCTATTGAGATCATCCTTATTGTGTTTAGAACACATATCAAAAAGCCAAATCACTATTAAAGTTACAGATTGAGAGAAATCATATAAAGAAGAGAGGTTACTCACAAACATAGTTTGTACTATCGACTGAAATGTAGAAAAATCTTACAAAATACAAAATACAATATTTAAAGGCCCATATTATACAGAAAGTTCCCTAAGACACTAAAGTTCAGAGGAAAAATGAGTTGGGACCACTATTTTTGTAAAAGTTTTCTGAAAAATAAGTTGAAAGTCAACCAAGCTGCTGTGACAGAGAAACCGAAGGAATGCTTGGGTCAAAATGGGACACTTCCAAGTGTTTTTAAGTCAAACAAAAAATCTTGAATATTCTATAATGAATTAGGAAGACTTTTCAAGTGGTCTCATGATCATCCTTTGAGTATTGAACTCAATATGTCATTTTAAAGTTGGATGACTCACTGTTTTGGAGAATTTTGAGAAAACAAAATTTATTTTCTTGGAATCCAAATGTTGAGGTATTAGAGGGGTTTTAAAATAGAGGTTTTGAAAGCACATTTCAAAACTTAAAAGGAGATTATAACCATTTTGAATATCAACATCAAACTCACTTCAAGAACTTCCAAGATTGTTGGAGAGCATTGTTTTCATTTTTGAAATAACTTCAAGAATACATAGGAATGTATTGAAGTTATAATTATCATCTATCAAGCATGTTTTTTATATCAAGAGCTACTATCCATAAGGATTCACTTACCTCAAATAGCATGTCATCATCTAGATGATGATGAACTAGTAAGTAATCAAAGAAAAATAAAAAAGAAATGAGGTAAGAAGCGATGAACATATATAAACAAGCAAGTAAATAACAATCAATAGTTGATAATCACTGAGATATTGGACTTGTAGCTTGGTATTTCACTCATATATAGTGACTTTGGACATGGAAGTAGCTTCCTATCTCATAAATACTCACAAAATTGGTGGTTGAGTGTATTGAATGTGAAGTAAAGAGGAGTAATGAAGTAAAAACAAGATTGGGAACTCATTTTCTTGTTGAAAATCTAAGGAGGATGCTCTGTTTCTCTCTACTCTAACCATATCTCTACAACTTTCTCTCTAAAAACTTCTACAAGCTTGTATTTCCACCCCCACAATGAGGAGTCCAGGGGGTTTATATAGGCCAATTTGGGGGGAGTTTGTGATTTCAAAAGTGCTCCTATTGGTCCCAAACATCTGTCAACACAAAACTATGTCGTTTTGATTTTCAATTATTCAATTTAGGGCCACAAAATAAAATTACAAAAAATGGATTTCTGGGGGAGAGTGTCGCGGTGGCACTGGGCCAGTGCCTTGCGACACTGCTCCTCAAACGCCTAGATTATTCCGTTTATGCCCCCAGAGGTTTCAGTATTCGCGAAAAGGTCGTATTTCGTCCAAAATTCACAGAAAATGCATACAAACTCGAAACCGGGGTTGTGACATACCGTTACAAAGGTAATAGATTCTACTTTCCATTAAAAAAAATAGTTTGGAGATGAGTCACTATGAAAAGTTTTGCTGTATTAGCGATAAAAGCCGATTTGATCGTCTTTTTCCTAAATCTAATAGCCGACAAAATGGGGTGTCTATAGTTTCTAATAGCCAACATGTACATAATGAAGCCCCAGGCCATCTGCTCATCCGTAAAGCCATGTTGGCCCTTGAATGTATCCATAAACCACATGACCGTGACCAAGGGCTCCTCAGGAACAACTCCCAACAGCAGCAACACCCGATCCCACTCTGTCACTGTATCAAGATAGCGAAGGCACTCCCCCCTGAAGGGGATCCCTATAATCATGCTAAAGTCAAGCGGGGTCATCGTCATCTCCCTGAACTCAAAGTAGAACGAGATGGTGGTGTCCTACCATCACTCCGAGAGAGCGTGAATTTACCATAGGTCATTGGAGCTCTTTGTCAAAAGCTTGACAAAGTCCCCGAAACCTACAACGTCAATAAAGTCCTGCACGGTCTGATTTAGGGACTCATACAATGCAAATCCATGGGCCAGGCTACCATGCCGCTTCAGCACACTAGGCTGGAGCTACAAGAATCACAAGACATGGTGTCAGTAAATAAGCGGATGAACGAAAAAGAAAAAAAAACAAAATAAGAAGAAATAAATGATAATAAAAAAGAAGTGATGAATAATGAATGGGTAAAGAGGAAAGCATTTAAAGTACTTGAGAAGATTTCAAAAAGTTTAATGTTCGCATTCTTAAGAAAACATATGTAGTTTTGACAACATGCCTCACGTCCATTGAACTTTGTACCAAAAGGTCAAAAGTATTGAAATCGAATTTGAATAAATAAAAGGGCGCTCAGAGCTCTTAAAAAAATTTATGGGCACAACAGTCGCATTCATGAAAGGATGTATAAGGTCTTGATTGACATGCATCGCATCCAAAAGTCTTTGAGAAAAGTTGAAGGAAATATAATGAAATTGAATATGGATGAATAAGCGCAGGTACAATTGAAACGCTTGAAAATTCTACATAGCATAGCACTTTTATTCATAAGAGGGCAGGAGAAGTTATGTTTACTGTGCGTGGCATTCATAAAGTTTACAAGGAAAAGTTAAAAGAAAAGAAAACAAGAGGAAGCGTGTATACCTCTTGTCGGAAGCCCCTGGCGAATAGGTGTGTGTCCGGATCCCAGAGCAAGAACGTAGGGTCAAGATGAGGAGTGGCCACATACTTGGCCTTCTTTGTACTGCCCGAACCACTCACCATATCAGAGAACCTGTTAAAAGGAGAGTAAACTGAGAGTTAAACCTTCGAAAGAATTCAAGAAAACAACAAAAATAAAGAGAATATTGAGATTCTGATCAAGAGGAACTAACCTGTAGACCCTTTTGATCAAAATAAGAAAAGGGAAAAAAATCCCTAGAGGATTTCGGATTGGAGAGAAATGAGAATGGAATGAAAAATGAATTGAAAACATGTGTATAAGCTTTCTACCCACCTAATGCGGCACTCCGTATTTGTGCACGGCAGTGGATGAAGTGCCGTACGGCACTTGCTAAGTGTTGCAACGGCATTCTGCGAGTGCCGCATGGCAGTCACAGACTGCCGCATTTTTAAGCGTGTGCCGCATTTGAGGTGGTTACGAGATATTTTGTTTTCCCCCCAAAATTCAAATTGAGTCTTGAAATTTGAAATCAGAACCCTGGAATTTGCCCTTCGTTTGCAAATTAACCCCCCGATTTTATGAAATTAAAATTCTTTGGGCCTAATTGGTTCTCGATGCTAGAAGTCGGTTTATTTTGGATCAATTTGACCCCTGTTTCAGGAATTTTTGAATGCTTCGAGTCTAATTTTGAAAATTGATAAGAATTTGAGTCTGAGTGACTCCTGACTTTGAAAATTGAGAAGAATTTGAGTCTGTTTGACTCCTAATTCTAAAAATTGAGAAGAATCTGAGTCTTCTTGACTCTTGATTTTGAAAATTAAGAAGAATTTGAGTCTGAGTGACTCATGATTTTGAAAATTAAGAAGAATCTGAGTCTGTTTGACTCTAGAATAATCTGAATATGATTAACTCCTAAATTTTGAGAATATAACAGATTTATATTCCCGGTCCTCGAAACAGATTTGCATTAGCCCTGCTTTTGGGAATATAACAGATTTACATTCCCAGTCCTCGTAACAGATTTATGTTGGCCCTGCTTTTTGGAGTATAACAGATTTATATTCCCAGTCCTCATGACACATTTGTGTTGGCCCCGCTTTTTGGAATGTAACAGATTTATATTCCCTGTCCTCGCAACAGATTTACGTTGGCCCCATTTTTGGGAATGTAACACATTTATATTCCCTATTCTCGCAACAGATTTGCGTTGGCCCCGCTTTTTGGAATATAATAGATTTATATTCCTAGTCCTCGTAATAGATTCACATTGGCCGCGCTTTTTCGAGTATAACAGATTTATATTCCCAGTCCTCGCAATATATTTGTGCTGGCCCCATTTTTTGGAATATAACAGATTTATATTCCCGGTCCTCACAAAAGATTTACGTCGGCCCCGCTTTTGGGAGTATAACAAATTTATATTCCCGATCCTCGTAAGAGATTTGCATTGGCCCCGCTTTTTGAAGTATAAAAGATTGATCTTCCCAGTCCTCGCAACAGATTGCGTTCGCCCCGCTTTTTGGAATATAACAGATTTATATTCCCAGTCCTCGCAACACATTTGCGTTGTCCCCGCTTTTAGGAGTATAACAAATTAATATTTCCGGTCCTCGCAATAGATTTGCGTTGGCCCTGCTTTTGGGAGTATAACAGATTCATATTCCCAGTCCTCGCAACAGATTTGCATTGGCCCTGCCTTTTGGAGTATAACAGATTTATATTCCCAGTTTCTCGTAACAGATTTATATCCCCGGTCCTCGTAACAGACTTACGATGGTCAGTGTTCAAGAAATTTTTCTCTGACTACCGCATTATGCATCATACATCATGTAATAAACGTATGGAATAGAGCAAACATATCCGACAAGGCCGAGCGGCTACAAATTTTTAGACTAAACGCGCGTTGACACCAGGTTCTAGGTCGTAAATCGCCGCCCAGTCAATTGCATTCATTCTTTTGGCAGAAACGGCCACATATCTTGAAGAGAGTTAACATAAGTATTCAGAAGCATAAGGCATGGACTGCGTCTACATACTTCAAAATAACAAGACCTCAAATCATTGCGTTTACATAATTGGAAAACATAAAGCATGAAATTGCATTGACAACTACCATTGTATGAGCGTGTGCATCACAATAGGATAGGTGCATTCATCCGTATGACTAATTGTTCTTGTGTATATGTTTGACCCCTACCCGAACTACACCTTGATCTGATTCCTAAATGGATACGTAGGCAGCTCACCGTTGAGCACGACCAACTTGAACCATGCCACACATCTGTTTTCTTTTTGCAACGCATCTTGTTTTCACCTAAATTCAACAGTTTGGTCAAAGGGCTTGTCTTCACACAGGCTTCGACATTCACTTACGACACGCGTTACTCCACAAGCTCTGTCGAAGAGGGGCAAACTGTAGATACCCCAATTTTTGACCAAAAGTCGAGTTAAAGGGAGTATTACCTCTAGATCCAATGATGACAATGTCTGACTAATTTAGGACTTTTAAAGGTGATTCAAGCTCTTCTAAAGACTCTTCAATTCAAACAAAAAATAAAAAGGGAAAGGAAAAGGGAAGATAGAGAAAACGGCACATGGCACACTTCTGCGGCATTCTTGGGTTGCCGGTGCGGCACTCTCTGATTGTTGTTCGGCATTCAGTCAGTGCCGCAACGGCAGTAAGTGAGAGCCGAAAAAATGAACCAAATGCCGCAAAAAATTGAAATTCCCAAAAAAATGGCAGTCCATGAAGTTGTCCGTGACATTCCTTGAATGCCGTATCTGCATTCACTAAATGCCGCATCGGCAGTCATTGAGTTCTGGTGCGGCAATCATTGGGTGCAACTCCCATCTCCATTGAGTGACGCATTTTTGTGACTGTCAGATTTGAAATAGTACATTTATACCTTCAAAAGGACGTCCGTAATTAGGGTTTTTGCTGTGAAAATACTGAAATACCCCTTTAAAAATTGACTATATATAGAGGATGAATATCCCATTGCAAAAGTATTCCAATTTTTTGGAGAGAATTTTGAATCTTAGAATCTTATCCTACTTCTCTTAAATCTCTTTAATTTTCTAGACACTATTAAGAGTAAGTTTTGAAGAGTTTGAAGAAGGAAGAGCTTGATTAATCTTGGGAAAATCCTAAAACAACCAAGAAGTTAAGGATAATTGGAGGTCAAATTCTAGACTAATTAATTCTTAGTTTAGTTCAATCACAATATTTAGAGAGCCACTTAGGATCTTTGCACCTTTTCACAAACTCTCTTCCTACCCCATTTCATCACACACCACTAAGGTTCTGATTGAACTTGCATTTTATTGGTTTGGATCTAGACTAACCTAAGGTTTAAAGTTGAATAAATCATAAAGTTGATTTAGATATTATTTGAATCTTGATTTTTATTTTCCTTTGGTCATATTCATCTTTTGGAACTCATAAGACATTCTATGTCCTATTTGAGCCCCCTTAGTATATGAATCACTTAAATCCCCTTGTAGGCTTATGATTTACAAGAAGATTAAGGTTGATGATAGCACATTTGGTTAATGAATCCAAACCCACCACTATGGTTTAGGTTCATTACTTAAAGATTTTTTGAAGTTCTTTCATACTTCATTGAGATCCATAAATACAAGTGTCATTAGTTTCCAAGGACCACCAAATGGGAGGAAAAGTAACGTAGGCTAAGCCAAATTTAATGGCTTGATAGCTAAAGTTATCAAATAAAAGATATACTTGACAATGAAGTAGTGGGTTCACAAACTGTTTTTGATCAAGGATTTTTAGTTAAATAATGGACCATTGTAATTGAATGAAACCAACTGGAAAATGTCAATAACACAAAGCTTTACCACTGTAATTTTTGTTTCGAGGAGATTTCATGTTTGAAGTGGTTTGGTCATGAGTTTTGTGAAACAACAATTTGTCCAGAATTTCAGAACAGTAACACCTCTTTGAAATAATTAAATCAGAGCCTTAATCAAGGGTGATTGATCTAATATAATTTTTTTGGGTAGATTAATGTGTTAGGAAGATACCCTAAAAATATCAAAGTGTTTCTGAATTTTTTTACTATTTTTAGAAAATCATACATGAACTCTAGACAGAGAATTGTAAAGTTCTGATTGATGTCTAGTGTTTGTCCAATTCCCAGAGATTGAACAGTTGATCTTCGACTTTTCTTTTTGGGTTGGAAACTAGACTCATAGAGGCATCTCGTGTCCAAAATTCATTGACATCAAATCATGGAAACTATGATTTCCCAATTTTTAAAGCCTTGACTTGTTCCCGACAATTTTCAGAATTTTTGGACAGATTTGGTATACTTTTTAAATAATGGTTCAAATGATCTTTCCATGACTTAGGACTTAAATCATGTTTTAATAATGATTAGTTAAGCTTAAATATAGAGGTTAAATGATCCAAATTAATGAATAATTCAATAGCTTGTTCTTGTCCACATCCATGTAATCATATACATTCATCTATATAGATTGGTATTAGAATTCGTACCTGTATCATCTCTTCTACCTGATATTTTGTTCAATAGCTTGTTCTTGAACAAAACAAGGCATTTATTGATGATTGTTCGATGTCATATATCCTTTCTAAATCATTTAGACTAACCATTGTTTTGTAGTGCTGATGAGGGATGTTCCCTTGACTCTTCTCTAATTAGATTAATTCTTAGTTTTATTTATTTTTGACTTCATGTGCGACACCTTAGAATTAAGATTTGCCTTATGTGTATATGTGTATTAGAGACCATTTTGTTATGATTTATACTTTTGTATGCATTACATGTTTAAGTATTCACGGCTGGATCCTTGATAAGTTTCCTAGTTCCCTAAATGCATATCATATTGCTTGCTAATTGAAATATGTGGTTTCAAGTGATATTTTATCATTTGAAATCTTAAAACCCTTTAGACATGCTTTTGTAATGTATATTTATACATATGTATTAGTTGAGGGTAGATTTAGATTAATGTAGACACCCCATTTTGTCGGCTATCAGATTTAGGAGACCCATAGCTTGGTGATTCACAATGATCGTAGAAGACTCAAAAGGACTCCTGGAAGTCAGTTCTATCTCTCATAATGCTCAAAATGACCAAAATACCCCTGAAAGCCCGAACGCTCCCGGATTCGAACCAAATGTTCTGGAAACGTGCTATGTCATAAGAAAAACAATAAAATGAGTTCTAAAGCAAGACCGGATGAAATCGTCGGCCCCCAGAGGTCCCGAAAGTTCCCAGAAAGTCCCCATTGACCGGTTTGACCAAGGTTTGACCAAAATCGCCCAAATTCGCCGAAAAGTTCCGAGATCATTCTACATCATGTGTAAAGTATTAAAATGAGTTTTAAAAGAAAATTGAACGAAAACCTCAACTCTTGGGAGCTTCCCAGAGGTTTCCAGAACTTCCCGGGAATCCCAAGTCTGACTAGTTTGACCAAAAGTTGACTTTGAAGCCGGAGCACCATATCATTTTTCAAATATTTTTCATAAATACTACAGGTCGATAGCTTTGCAACGGTATGTCGCACATAATTTTTGGATTTAAAACGAATTCATTAAGAATTCCCGAAGGTGAAAAAGGCGATCAAATTGGCTTTAATCGCGAGTACCGCAAAACCTTTCAAAGTGACCTATCTCAGAACTTTTTTTTATGTAAAGTAGACTCCATTACCTTTCCAACAGTATATCATAACTTCAATTTGGAGTTCGTATGCATTTTCTGTGAATTTCGGATGAATAGGGCCTTTTCGCGAATACCGGAACCTCTGGGGGCCTAAAAAGGATTATCTGGACGAATGAGGAGCAGTGCCGCCGCGGCACTGTCCCACTGCCACCATGGCACAGGCTCAGTGCCGCCGCGGCACTCTCCTCCAGAATGGTATGTTTTTGTAAATTCTTTTGGGAGTTCATTTTGATTAATTGAAAACCAAAACGACGTAGTTCTATGTTCACAAATGTTTGGGACCAATTGGAGTACTTCTATAACCCCAAAACCACCCCCAAATTGGCCTTTATAAACCCCTCATAACTTCTCATTTTGGGGTGTCAAATGCAAGCTTTGAAAAGTTTTAGAGAGAAAGTTGTAGAGATAAGGTTAGAATAGAGAGAAAAGAAGCTTCCTTCTTTGATTTTCAAACAAGAAAGTGAGTTCTAAACTTTGTTTTTACTTCATTACTTCCATTTTACTTCATATTCAATACACCCAACCATCATTTTAGTGAGCATTTAAGATAGAGGAAGTTATTTCCATGTCCAATGTCACCACATATGAGTGAAACACCAAGCTACAAGTCCAATACATCATTGAATATCATCTGTTGATTGTTTATATACTTGCTTGTTTATATTTGTTCATCTTCTCTTACCTCATTTCTCTTTTTGTTTTCTTTATTTACTTACTATTCTATCATCATCTAGATGATGACATGAAGTTTGAGGTGAGTGAATCCTTATGGATAGTAGCTCTTGGCCTCAAAAACATGTTTGATAGATGATGATTTCATTTTAAATACATTCCTATGTATTCAAGAAGTTGTCTTTAAAATGTAAATAATACTTTCCAACGGTCTTGGAGGTTCTTGATGATGAGTTTGATGTTGACTTTTTAAGTGGTTATATTCTTCATTAAGTATTGAAAATATGTTTTCAAAACCCCATTTCAAAACCCCCCCTCTTAAACCCCTCATTTTGATTTCAAGAAATAAACCTTGTCTTCTCAAAACCTTCAAAACAGTGAGTCATTTAACTTCAAAGAATTATTTTGAGTTCAATACTCAATATATGAATGCAAGACCACTTGGAAAGTCTTTCTAACTCATTATAGAACATCCATGATTTTTGGCTTGACATGGAAGCACTTGAAAGGGGTCTATTTTTGTCCAAGCATTCCTTCCAAACATTCTGTCTCTGCTGTCACAGCAACTAGGTTGATTTTCAACTTGTTTTATAGAAAACTTATCCAAAAGGAGTGGTTCCAACTTATTTTTCCCTTGAACTTTAATGTCTTAGGGAACGTTTGTATAATATGGGCCTCTAGATCTTTTGTTTTCATTTTCTAAGATTTTCTAACATTTCAGTCGAAAATATGGGCTCTGTTTCTGATTAACCTCTATTGTTTTTATGATTTCTCTTAATCTGTGATAGTTATTAAAGATTGACTTGTTGGGTTGTCTTCTAGACACAATAATTAAGATATCCATAAAATATCATGCATTGAAAACATCCCTAGCCCTTCTTTTCAATCTCCAAAAGATCATGTTACTATTCTGTCCACTATTCACAGCAAGCATGCTTTTACTTCCATCCTTTGATTTGATGCTTACATGTACTCCAAATTAGTTCATGTACTAGGAAGTAGTTCATACTACATTTGTATATATCCCATGATGATTTCATTCATTCATTCATACACATTTTAGACTCCTAAGCCACTTTAGAAAGTCCATGTACACAAACACACTACAACCTTTGCACATTCTAGGATCATACATTGCATTCATGCAAGATTTGGGATTTTTGTAACTCCTAATCTAAGAAGATTATAAGGAATGAACTTGATCACACGTCCATGCTTCCCCTCGATCTAATCATCCTTTCTCATCGGTCCCAGCGATTGAGAGATCTTCTTTTCTCAAAGATTAACATGCATCATTCTAGCTTGCTAAGCATCCTTGTTTTCTTTGATTTATTTATTTCAAGAACAATTCATGTCCCCTTAGACTAGGAAAACTTGATTACTTGATATATGATTGGACGATTTTTCCTAGGTTTATTTATGTGATCTCTCACTTTATATTGTGTGATATTTGGCTTAGATCTTATGAATGATATCTTATCTTTAGATCTTCCATTTAAAATTTTCTTGTGTGATGTAATATACTATCATAGTATTAATTGTTGAACCATACATAGTATAAGATGATTATTTGGATGCTAATTGAGGCCCGTCGAAAGATGGGGCGGATTGAGGGTGTTTTAGTTGTGACAAAGGCTCCTTCCTCTCTCGTACGAAAACCCCGAGCCAAGTTCTTTGGTTATGAAGGGCCGGTGCCCTTTATCCATTTGGGTGAGTCAAAATTAGGTTTCTTGGTTCCTTAAAGACCATGTGGCGACTCTGTATCTGTTTTCAACAGACCATTTTCTTTCTTTGATCTAAATCAATTTCAAACAACAACAAGCAAGTGGTGGAATCCCGCGTGTCCACAATCTGGCGACTCTGCTGGGGATGTTTATTTTCAAAACAAAATAATACAAAGGTTTGACTCATAAGAAGCATCCTTAAAATCATCTTTTTACTGTGTCTGGTTCACCGCATTGTACTTTTGCATTTCCCCCCCTCCGACTGTGTCTGAAACACGGCGCTAACATTGTTCAGGTCTTGCTGTGCCAGGGCATAAGTCACTGTTGATACTATACCTTCCAAGGTATATCAAAAAGAATAAAAACCTCCGTATTGTCTCTCTGACGGTTTATTGGAACTCTCGTCAACGGACCTCTTTGACTAAACCGGGCCTTTGCATATAGATTCCTGTAGAACCATTCATAGGACTGTTCATTTATCTTTTCAGATAGGACAATGTGATATAATTGCTGTATGCTGTGACGGGATTACCTGCGTGGTGTAGACGCTTATATGGCATGAGGCAGTATCTCTTTCTTATGATTCTCAAGGCAATCGCTCACATGTGATCACATTGAGTTGACCTGCCTAGGCACCATGATAAGGATGTCTGCTCCAAGCTCACAAAGATATACACCGCAAACCTTATTTGTCGGTCCTAAGATGTAGGAGTGTGAAAAACCTGCTAGACAGTATGATCACCATCATCACATATTAACCAGTTTCTCCCAAAAACTCTGCCCAGATATCCCAGATATAACCATATCAACCAATTTCTCCCATAAACTCTGTCCAGATATCCCAGAAATACCCAAAGTACCTATTTTCCCAAAAACTCTATCCAAATTTCCCAGAAATACCCAAAGTACTTGTTTTCCCGGAAACTCTATCCAAATTTCCCAGAAATACCTAAAGTACCTGTTTTTCCGGAAGTTCTGCCCAAATCTCCCGAATTCTCCAAAAATCCCAGCCTCTCTGCCCAAATCACCTAGAAATGCCCAGTCTCCCCAAACCTCAAAAAGATCTAAGCCATCATCAAGAGCTTAGCCGGACGGGTGGCCGCATTCAACAGATTTGTCTCCCGAGCTACCGACTGGTGCCTGCCATTCTTTAAAGTCCTCCGTATGGCATTTCAGTTGTCAGAAGAGTGTGAAGAGGCGTTCTAGGAACTCAAGAAGTACTTGGCGTCCCCTCCTCTACTCTCAACACCCGTACCGGGGGAAGAATTGTTCTTATATTTGGCGGTGTCAACCTCAGCGGTTAGCTCAGCACTCATTCGGGAAAAACACGGGATACACTTCCCAATATATTATACCAGCCGGGCGCTCCAAGGGGTAGAGAGCAGATACTCCCGTATCGAAAAACTGGCATTCGCCCTCGTCACCTCAGCCCGAAGGATCCGTCCGTACTCTCAGGCCCATGTCATTGTGGTCCTCACAGACTAACCTCTCCATAGGATTCTAGGCCGGCCCGACACGTCCGGAAGGATCGTCAAGTGGGCCTTGGAGTTGGACGAATTTGAAGTGGTCGACCGACCCCAGACGGCCATAAAAGGACAAGCCGTAGCAGACTTTCTTGTTGAGTTTAGGTATCGAGAAGACCCGGTTGAAGAGTTTGAGCCGTCGGCTCTACCGCCTGGGTTACAGGCTAACATCCCTACCTGGGTACTGTACGTGGACGGTTCATCGAATCAGCAAGGCAGTGGGGCAGGAATCATCCTAACTTCTCCCGACAACATCCAGCTCAAGTACGCGCTAAGGTTTGGGTTCCATGCCTCCAACAACGAGGCTAAATACGAAGCCCTATTAGTCAGATTGCAATTTGCCACGTCTATGAGTGCACAACAGGTCCAGGGATACAACGATTCCCACCTCGTGGTCAATCAGGTCAACCAAAAGTACGAAGCGAGGAAAGACAACATGGTAGCCTACTTAGCCCTTGTCCGAGGGGTTTCCAAGAAACTCTAGGGATTTTACATCACGCAGATACCTAGAGAGGAAAACACCAAGACCGACTGGTTGGCCCGTCTTGCCTCATCTTCTGAGTCAGACTTGCCCGGGATAAGGATAGAATATCTACCTGAGCCAAGTGTGATGAACTCAGAAGGCATGGAAGTAGATCCGGTCACCCTGGGACCCAGCTAGATAGACCCGATCGTGGAATTCTTGACAACATGTAGGCTTCCAGACGAGAAAGAAGAGGCCCGTCAGGTCAAGTACCGGACGGACAAATACCATCTTGTTGATGGCATCCCCTACAAGAGGGGATTTTCTATCCCGTACCTCCGCTCTGTCCACCCCGCACAGGTCCAAGCGGCATTGTTTGAAATCCACAAAGGAGTGTGCGGGAATCACATCGGAGGCCGGGCACTCTCCAGGAAGGCCCTATTACAAGGTTACTACTGGCCAACCATGGCCCGGAATTCTCAAGAGTATGTCAGCAGGTGCGATAAGTGTCAAAGATACTCCCCTATGATCAACCGACTGGGAGAGCTCCAGACACTGATCCATAGCCCGTGGCTGTTCACCCAGTAGGGTATTGACATTGTCGGTCCCATGCCGATGGGAAAATGACAGGTTAAGTTCGTCGTCATCGCTGTTGATTACTTCACCAAATGGCAGAGGCCGAGCCATTGGCAACAATAACCGAACGGAAAATAGAAAGCTTCGTGGAAAGGAATATCCTCAGTAGGTTCGGCATGCCCCGGGTCCTGGTCAGCGATAACGGCAGACAATTTGACACCCCTATCTTCAGGCAGTTCTGCTCGGGCTACGGGATACTCAATCACTATTCCTCCCCCGAGCACCCTCAAGCCAATGGTCAAGCCGAGGTGACAAACCGAACAATCTTGCAGCCAATCAAAACAAGGCTTGAAAGCGCCAAAGGGCTGTGGGCTGAGGAACTGCCAACCCTCCTGTGGGCCTATCGCACTACACCGCGAGCGGCAACAAGTGAGACGCCGTTTTCTTTAACCCACGGATTCGAGGCGATGGTCCCCATACAGCTTGGGTTGCCTACATATCGAGTGGCGAATTTCAATGCGCCAGACAACGAAGACGCTCTCAGATCAGAACTAGATCTAGTGGAGGAAAAAAGAGACCAAGCCTATCTAAAGGTGGTAGCCTACAAGTAACGGGTATCGCGATACCACAACAGCAAGGTGAAGCATTACAGTTTTCAAGTGGGAGACCTCGTCCTTAAGGCAGTGAACCAGTCCACCCGAATCCCGAGCCATGGGAAATTGGGGCCAAACTGGGAAGGCCTGTATAAAGTAACCCGGGTCAACCGACCTAGAACTTACTGGCTGTAGAGCCTGGACGGGCTTGATCTCTCTCATCCTTGGATGTGCAACACCTCCATAAGTACTATCAGTAACACTTGGCCATGGGCAATTTAGCATTGGTAGGGAAAAATTTAGCATTGTAGCTCTAATTGAGCAATCGCTATAAATTTTTGATTTTAAATAAAATTGAATAGTTTACTTTGCAAATTTACTCCCGTCCGTATCACGTGCAATGCAGAAAAGTCCTCGGGCATAACCTCGAGACATAAAAGACCTTGGCTAACAACCAAGGCAGAAAAGACCTCGGGCTCCGAACCCAGGCACAAAAGACCTCGGGGTCACCCCCGAGGCATCGGCTTCGCTTAGGTCCAACCGACGATGGGGGAAAACCCCTAGGTGGTTGATGATGGCAAGCTTCAAAGGACCCTGCAACCACCCATGTTCCAGGTCAGTTTCCTACGATCAGTCCTCACCACGCCCCGCCTTCGAAGGACGCTCAGGAGGCAAAGGGATACCATACCCAAACAGGAAATTACCCAACGCTTTGCCTAGGTCCAATCGACGACGGGGGCAAACCCCTAGTTGGTCGACGATGGCAAGCTTCAAAGGACCCTGCAACCACCCATGTTCCAGGTCAATTTCCTACGACCACTCACTACTGTACTCCCGCCTTAGCAAAATGATTGAGGGAATGGGCATATTAGGCCAGACCAGGAAATCACACCGGTCACTAAAAGAACTTGGAATTCCGACATCCTAAATACTTACAGTGATCAGAGATAGACATCCCGGACGGTAAAACAGGATACTCCTATCATACACCGGGACATCCCGGATGGTAAAACAGGGTACTCCTATAATACACCGGGACATCCCGGATACTAAACAAGACAAGTTCTTATGGTACACTGGGTAATTACCTTTAAAATAGGTCGAGAAGACCAGGTGTTCTACTGATTACGATCCTAAACCATTTGCTGAGGTAGGGCGGATACTAGCAATCACAAGCAGGCAAAGTGCAAACAATAGTAAGCATTTAATGGAAAGAAAATTGGCCTCGAGGGCCTCTTCATTAATTACAAAAGTATGCACACTGCCTGAGGGGGCAATTATAGTAGCCTTCCCCAAAAAAAAAAACAATACATCCAGAGGTCATGGGTCATCCACGAGGACCAACTCTTCCTCCCCAGCGCCCTGTTCTTCCACAACAGGGTCCCCGATCAGTGCAGCTTCAGCAACGACCTCGGCGTCAGCTTGGTCCTCCTTCCAGTAACTGGACTCTGCTCATGAGTAGCCAAACAGGTCCCAGTCAGGGTGGTCGGCAGCAGCCCGCTTAGCCAAATCTGTGTAGCAAGTAAGGAATCTTGTCTCAAACTCCTCCTCGGCGTCCTTGGCTTCAACGTCCCGAGCGGTAGTGAGCTCAGAAAGTGTAGCCGTCATGGCCGCCAGGTCTTTCTCGGCAATGATCCGTCCGGATTTCGCGACTGCAGCTTTCATCTCTGCAACCTTCCGAGCAGCACGCTCGGTTGAGAGAGAGTCGCGGATCTCCCCCAGCTCCAGGGCCACTGCCTGGGTCTCCCGGGCAGCCTTCTCCAACGACAAGGCATCTTTTGCATTGGCCAACCTCTTGGCAACACCGGGAAGGGTAGCTTCAGCCCCTCCCGCAATGCAGCCAACCTAAAAGATCAAAACATTATCAGTACACATATGGAAGAATGGCTAATGCTCATGTTACAGAATGACTTACAATGTGGCTGATGTTGTAGAGCCAACCGATTATGGCCTCATGACTTAACAGAGTGTATTTGTCTACTTGACTCTGCAGCAGCCCGGGCCGGACCCTTCCACGAACATCGTCCACCGTCTCGACCGCCAACCTCAAAGAGGGACCCGTACGAGCCGTCTCCTCTATGTTGGGGAAGGAGACCCGGACAGCTTGGCAGCGGGAGGAAGAGGTGATGGAGCGATGATAGTAAAACCGGGTGTTGAGATCCCCCGGGAGATCCTTTTGAGGGGCTGGCCTTCAGTGGGGTCTTGCTTCTTCCCCTTCTGGCCGGCCCGAGCCATCAGGGCTGTCTACTTTTCCTTCAGAGTCGCCGCACTCTTGGGAGCCATTTCTGTAAAATCGGGGAAGAGCGCACGAGAGCTCAGCAAAGTGCCAAATAAAAAGTAACCGGAAAAGTCAAGTAATGGAGTTTACCAGGAATGATCGACGGGAATATGGGAGCTTTGAAGCGATGCTTGGGCTGGTAAGAAGCCTTCCGGTTTCCTGACTAGGTCAGCACCTTATTGATGTCGGTCGGGTCCTCCACCAAAGACAAGATCCTCGCTTGGCACTCATTGGAAAGACTGGGCGGGTCAACTGACCCCACTGTAAAGCAAAAATACAAATAGGTTAGTCATGGTAAAACAAAGAGACTAATCATGAAAGGAAAGTGATGGGGCTTACTCTTCAACTGCCCCGCCCAGGAGGTCCTCAACTGCCCCGCCCAGGAGGTCCTCAACTACACACCCGATGCCTTCTCACATAGCCCCAGGGTGGATACTTGGAAGAATTTCTTCTTCTACCCCTTATTATTGCTCGGGCAGTTGACTATCACCTTCCGCCCCTGCCTGGCCCCAAGCGAAACGAAACTGGACTCCCTGTGAACTTGGAATGGCCGGTGGGTCCAAAAGAACTCCTGTAGGGTAAGCTCATACCCGAGGACTTGGGGCCACAAGGAGATGGACCCCATCAGATAACGCCAACCATTTGGGGCGAGATGCCCTGGGGAGATCCCGAGTTACATGAGTGCATCCCGGGCAATAGGATGGAGTGGTAGGCGAAGGCCTGCCATAAAGGCGTCCTCGTACAAGGTAACAAAGCCCGATTCATGGAAGTAAGCCCCGCCGTTGTGGACCGACAGAGAGAAATGGCCGGGAATATCGTATCTCTCCCTGATCCGACCCAAATTAGGGACGCACAGGCTGCTGATGATCGACTCGCAAGCGAAGACGACACCGGGACTGTTCGGTACAGACCCTTCGTCGCCCGACCCCCAGACACCAAGGCCACAAGAGAGCCCCGGTGCGTTTCCTTGTGAGATGCTCGGGCAGGGATCCTTCCCTCACTGTGCTGATCAAAGGTGGCCAAAGAAGGAGGGTCTAGGCTTGTGTTCAGGGCTCTCGATTGTGATTGCTCGTCTTCCGATCGGGATGACGAGTTGAAGTCGGAGTGGCACATATCTAAGTCTATGGTGGACCTAGGAGGCAGACGATGACCTAAAAATGGGTCAAGGACTCCAAGCCTGAGTTACAAGGGAGGCAGATCTAATAACCTAAAGGGCAGGTCGTACAAGACTCTGGACGAAAAGTAACACTCTCTCAAGACTCTCCTGGGAACACCCGTTCGGTCCAATTGCCTTAAAGTACCTCCTGATTGAAAGAAATAACAGAACCTAAGAAAGAAAAAATCCCACGCCTGTTCTGACCTAAGTGTGTTCGCTCCCTCCAGGTTCGCTCAGAAAATAAGAAAAGAGTGAAGAACTGAAGACAGAAAGGCGAGACTTACAAAGTTTAGCGTAGAAAAGGGATCGGGAATTTTGCTCGGGATCTTGTTCGCTCTCAAACCGCTCGGTAATTTCTATCACAAAGCAGTAGGAATTGAAGAATTGAACAAGTGTTCCTTATATAGAAATAATGGGCGGTCCAGATCAATCAGATCCAACGGCTCAGGATTTTTCCCGCCAAAACCGTCCAACAGCTGTCGCCTCGGGCACGTGAAGGGTTGCCTAAAAAAGCGCACGCATTAAATGCGTGACGTGACGATCCAGCTACCACGCAATTGTTCAGTTACCTTTGAACCAACTTCGATGGATCCTAACCAGGCCAACTACTCCCTGACACGTGACAACACCAACGCCCGGGCTCCTCTCTATACTAGTCGGTTATTCCACTGGGTGATCTGGAAGGTGGGTCCCCTCCCGGGCAGTATTCCCGGAGGGTATCCGGACAGTTTCCAAGGTGATACTGATTTTCGATCCTCACCCGATGAAGCATCCAATCAGTTTCGAAAATGGGGGGCAGCTGATATGTCCAAGTTTATCCAGTCATGAAGTCAGTTTGCCATATCACCGGGAGGTGCTGGTTACTTCGGTAATGATGCCAATAGCTCAGCGATCCCGAGGTGCTCATCAGGACCGCCCGATTCATGTCAATGGGCCAGGCACGGCAGGCCGCGGCATCCCGTGGACCTGGCCTAACCAGCAGTTTCCTAAACCAGCTGCAAGACTGCAAGAGGGAATGTGGCAGTTTCCTAAACCGCTTAGGAAACTCTCCACAAATCATGCAAATCAATTGTAATCAGATTAGGCTTCCGAATCTGACTAGCTTACCATGTATGGGTGGACTCTTACACCTATAAAAGAGCCCACCTACCCTGTCTACAGGGATCCGAAGAACTCTCTAGCTAACAAGTATAGAACACAAAATTCACCATTGTACGCATATACCCGTCCGGTATTACTGGTAGTGCCGCCCCTCTTTGTTGGCTCACCAGGCCCACCGGTGATCTGCTAGTGAACGCGCATAAATGCAACCATGGAGGTAGGTCACCTTATTAACGGGGCCGAACCACATACAACTTGCTTGTGTCTTTTCTCTCTTTAGATCCTTCTTACCAATTTTCGGCATCATCATGTCATTTTGCAAAAAAATCATTAAATGCTTTTTTTTTTGTGAGAAAAAAACAGTTTCATTTATCTCACAACATATCACTTTCTCACATCTCTCTCTTTCTCTCACTCCTCCCTCTCTCTCTCTCTCTCTCTCTCTCTCTCTCTCTCTCTCTCACCATTGCCGACAACTAGAACTACCACCATCTTCGGCCATCTCTCACCATTTCTGACCACCACCACTGTCACCATCTCCGACTCTTACCTTTTTCGACCACCACCACTACCAGGTTTAATCTTTCCCTCCCTTTCACTTTGTTTATCTATATATGCAAAAATATATATAGATTAGTGTGTGTTTGTGTGTGCATGTGTGTTTATGGGTGTGTACACTATGATGAATTCAAACCAACAAGTAAATTCGTAGTATTTTTATGGTTTTCTCTTTTTTTTTGTGATGAATTCCACCCAAAAATCAATTCATAGTCTGACCGTAAAACAAATTGTGGGGGAAAGAAAAAGTATTGGTACGTCTGCCATTTAAATTTACAAAAGAGTAGTAGTTAGTTTGTGTGTATATAGCAGTTATATATATAATTTGCTGCTAAATCTTTGTGTTAGGATTATTGTTTATTTGAATGTTTCATCATTGACATTTTTTTATCAAAATTTAATTGGTTATATAATACTCACAAGACCTTACATTTGGTTTTACTTACTTTCTCAGCCTTTTGCAAATGATCAACCTTTTTGTAGAACATGTCGTTTTTAAAAAATTGAATAGGACATGGTTTCTTAATTTTTCAAAAAGAAAGTTTGATGTCCTTTAAAATTAACAATGAATGTACATAAATCTATATAATATGGAAGAGCGGTCTGTTTAATCTCAACTGTTGGGAGAGAGTCAGATATTTTCAACCACTGGATCATTAGTCTAACAACAAAAGGAACGTTTTAAAATTAAACTTAATTTACAACCCAACCAATCAACTTAACCCACCACCCAATGTTAATTTCTCTCTATTTCTCTTTTCTCTCTCTCTCTCTCTCTCTCTCTCTCTCTCTCTCTCTCACACACACACACACACACACACACATACATACCGTCACACCCACTTCTTTCCACCCACAACCTCATGTCTCTCTTCATATCAGTTACAAGTAATTGCTATTTTTGAGAAAAACTCATTAATTGCCGATTTTGTGAGACAAAAAAACACTTTCTTTTATCTCATAGCATATCACTTTCTCACTTCCCTCTCTTTCTCTCATTCCTTCCACTCTCTCTCTCTCTCTCTCTCTCTCTCTCTCTCTCTCTCTCTCCATTGCCGACCATCACCACTACCACCATCTTCGGCCATCTCTCACCATTTTCAACAGCCACCACCACCACTGCCACCATCTTCGACTCTCGCCATTTCTGACCACCATCCCTACTAGGTATAATCTCTACCTCCACTACAACAAAAATGGCCTATAGAGACATTTATTTTGAGACAAAAAATGAAAGTGTCTTTAGAAGTTACTTGTAACGACACATAATTTTTCGTCTCTACAAAAGAAAATAATTGTCGTTAAAAGTGACTTGTAAGGACACATAATTTTTGGTCTCTACAAAAGAAAATAATTGTCTTTAGAACATACTTATAAGGACATATAATTTTTGGTCTATAAAAAAGAAAATAAGTGTCTTTAGAAATTCCTTATGAGGACATATAATTATTTGTCCCTAAAAAAAAAGGACCATGACTTTAGAAGTTACTTGAAAAACACATAATTTATTGTCTCTACAAAAGAAAATAAGTGTATTCAAAAGTACATAATAACAACATTTATTAATTTTTTTCTTTATAAAGAGAGAATTATCTCAATAAACAAAAAAAAATTAACATAACAAGAAAAACGGCATGTCCTTGCGTTTAAAAATATACCTTTAATTACTAGTTTTTTTTAAAAAAAAATAAGTGCTGTTAATTACCAAGACTTTAAAGAGCGCTCGCAAATACCAGCACTTGGTAGTTAAATGCCGATACTTAACATCGTTTTCATATAAAATACCGATAATTAGCGGCGTGTGTAAACCAATGTCGTTAACTAACAGCGTTTGAAATTTAAACGTTTTCCCTCTGTCCTACCTTAATGAAACGACGTCGGTAATTCTGTCTAATTTTTCTAATCTGTAATATTACTTAAGCATGAAGGACAACACAAGGGAAAATATAGAGTCCAATTTAGGGTAGTTTCCGCTTTGCGATTGCGATAGCTTTGAAATTGCTTTTGTCAGAATAGATTACAATAGTTGTGGTGTTTGGGTAATGAATTATAAAAGTGGTTACAGTGGAAGAATATATTATGTAGGTGTTTGGTGACATAAAAATAAGGTGATTTTAAATGTTAAAAAAATAATTATGCTCCTGGACTGGATTGAATACATAGTTATTTTGTGTACATAGTTATTTTAAATATTTCTCCATATTATTAGATTTAATAAAAATTAATTACTTAAACAATAAATTAAATAAATGTATTCGATAATAATAACTATAGTAATATATAATATAAAAATAAGTAAATATATTAGTAATATAAAATATATTATTAATGGTGTTTAATACTTTAAATATATGTTAATAATACATGATTTATTATATACAAATAAATAATTTTCGTACTTGTAGTTGAAAGTTGGCTATTTGTTCAAGCGGATTCAAGACTGCTACATATTCAATGAGGTATTAAGTTCAAAACTTGGTAGACTGTCAGAAAAAAAAAAAAATTGGTGCAATTTCTAGGGACACTCGTAGCGACACAAAAATATACTCCCTCCGTCCTATTTTATGTGTCCATCTTGGGGAATCCAACTATTTAAGGGGACAAAAAGAATCTACACCTACTTTCCACAATTGCCCATAATCATTGCACTTTCTTTTTTGTTTTGTTTTGGCATTGATTACAAGGAAGGGTACTTTGGGAATCTAAGTAAAATTTGCATACTAATTTAGGAAAGTGGACAACAATTTTGGGACATCCCAAAAAAGAAAGATGGACACATAAAATGGGACGGAGGGAGTATGTGTTAGTAAAAGTAGCTTCTAGTAACAGTTCTAATGACACTTTCGTTTTATCATTACTCACGAATATATGTCACTTCAAAAGTAACATTTAGTGACACTTTTAATGACATTTTTTTTGTCGTTACAAAGTACCCTTTACCGACAGATTTACCAATACTTGGGTAAGTGTCTCAACAAGGCTTAGCGACAACACTTATTATGACACTTAAGTAAGTGTTGGTAAAACAACTAGTGACACATTTTATGACCTATTGCAACACTTTTTTCTGTCTTAAAATGCCAATTTTGTTGTAGTGCTCCTTCTTACTTTCTCTATCCATATATGCAAAAAAATACATACAGATTTGGGTGTACATGTGTACGGTTATAGGTGTGTACACTATGATGAACTCAACCAAAAAAATTAATTTATAGCTTTTTTATTGTTTCCGCTTTTTTTTTTTTTTTTTTTGTGATGAATTCAACCTAAAAAATTAATTCATAGTATGACCGTAAAAAAATTGTGGGGAAAGGAAAAGTATTGGTACATCTTCCCTTTGAATTTATATACATAGTGTAGTTAGTTTGTGTGTATATAGCTGTTACATATATTGTTGCTAAATCTTTGTGTTAGAGTTATTTTTTATTTATATATTTCAACATTGATATTTTTATATGAAAATTTAATAATTTGTATAAGACTCACAAGACTTTATAGATGGTTTTACTTACTTTTTCAGTCTTTTGTAAATGATCATTCTTTTTGTAGAACATGTGATTTTTTTTTTTGAAAATTTAATAGGAAACAGTTTCTCTATTTTTCAGAATGAATTTTTAAAATTAATAGTAAATGTACTTAAATCTATATAATAAGGAAGAGAGGCCTGTTCAATCTCCACCGTTGAGAGAGAGTTTGACATTTTCAACTAGTGGATCATCAATCCTACAACAAAAGAAAAGTTTTAAAATGAAACTTAATTTACAGCCCAGCCAATCAAATTAACCTATCACCCAATATTAATTTCTCTCTCTCTCTCCATTTCTCTCTCTTTCTCTCTCTCTCACCCCAACCCGTCCTCGACGGATTAGGAAACATGTAACAAGAATATACGTGTCCCAAACTTTACTGGGACACAACAGCCTCAAGGACATAATGGTCATTTAGAAACATGATCAAATTGTATACCAAAAGATAGATCTTTGAGTTTCAGTTCCAACAAAAAATGCCTCACGAATCCGAGTTATGCAGAAAGCGTTAAGCACGTTTCCATAAAAGTCGACGTGCTGTGAAATTTGTTAGCAGATCAATCCGTCCTTTAGCCTGGATCTATCCATCTTAGCATTTCTTCTGCAGAATGTTCCCCAAAACATCTTAATCGATCCACCCTTTAACCTGGATCGATCCAAGTTCTGTAGACTGCAATTCTGGTGCTAAAAACCTTGTTTTAGCATATCCAAAACATACCCAGCCTCAACCAACTTCAAGAAACTTGGGGAAACCATTTCAAACACACTGCCACACATTCTTAAGCATTAACCAAGCATGTAGAACATATACACAACCCCAATTGGATCAAAATTGCCCATGAACTCGTCTCTTTTGAATCAAAACACATTCTTGACATTCATCTCTTGTCAAAATTAACATCTCATGAAAAACTTGTGGAACTTAAACTCAAAGCTACAACCAATACCATGATTACAAAAGGAACTTGTCCAAGACACTAATGGCACAATCTGGACTTGTCGGATCGGCTCAACACAATAACTTACACAAACCATAAATATACATAAGTTTTCTAAATTTAACTCCAAAAATGCCAAATGACAAGTTGAAGGAACCAAACCTCATGGTTATAACAAAACTACAAACTCACCATTATAGGAACTACATTCTACAACATATCATAAGTATAAAGAGAGATAATATAAACAGTCCCAAATCTCTCCCATTCCCCCAAACGCACAACATTTCCTCTCCGGGTATAGCTCTGAATATGCGGTGGTTGTTATTTACCACAACAGAAAAGTAAAACGGTTTTCTTAAGCACTACGCTTAGTGAGAAATTTGAACATGACTGAATGTTTAATATGTGCAATGCTACAAATAACCACAATGAGTTATATTTGTAATTGCCGATCACATGTTCAATGGTTCATTCAAACCCAAAGACCTTCCCTTGGCCCCGTGGTCACTTCTATTCCATGAACTTCTTATTTCAATGGATTGCTTTCCTTCTCCAACCTTATTACTCCCAACAATGAATTATTTCCCCAATGTTCTTTGATCACCACATAAACACAGAACACATAAACATGGCAAATTCACATTATTGACATGATAACCTCAAATTTAGCATTCTCATAACCTCTAAACATAAAATCAACAATTCAATATACTATGGAAATATTCAACACATTAAACCGCAATCACTTTCTAGTTAGAAAACCCACCTTATATGATTTCTACCCAAAATAAGCTAAAAAATGTAGAATTCTTTAGCAATTCTTGCCCAAATCCTACTTCGGTGTAAATCCTACAAGTGTTCGGCAATCACGTGTCACCGATTAGAATAAAGCTACCGAAATCCAACGATTAAAACATAAATAAAAGGTATAGAAATGATTGTCTCACCTCCACGAGTTTGGATACGGCTTCGGTTCGCGAATTGGACGACAAGTGGCGACGAAACGTCAATTTTATGGCATCGGAGTTACGTAATTTCGTGGTTCTCTCTTTCTTCTCTCTTTTCCTCTAAAATTCTATAAATCTTGAGAGTACTTAGCCTCTTGACACCCATGCATCAAGCATTGAGGTCTCAGTACCCAAATTTTCTTCTCTCTTCATTTACACACACAAATTTTCTTAAGTTCTTATTATCAAATCTCCAAACATTCCATTAACTACCCAATTATCTAAATGGATGTTTGTCTAAGTCCTGTATGGGTCCCTCATGTGGTCCCAAATATTTTGTGAAGTTGCTATCGCACCTACCAATATGATAATAAAAGCTAAAATATTTAAACAATATGATATGAAAGCTATTAACACATATATCCAATTAATCACATAAAATACATCTATTCATTTAAATGCAAGTTATATTGTCCGGGCCCTTCACTGTCCTACGTCATTACCTGTCCCACCTCACTGGGGACTTTTCCAATGGTGTCCTTCACTAAACACTTTTCACGGGCGAGTCCAAAGCCTCCCCTTAATCCATTTTATACACTAATTATATATATTAATTCATATTAATGTAATATTTAACCCTTTTCCATTAACTACCCAATGATCTCCCTCCCTATTTAATCAATCCAATCTTGTCAGTAGTAATTTGCACTATCTCCGGTCCCAAAAGCTATTTTTCACCAACTTCTATCCAACAAACCAACGATCTACACTTTCTTCCATACAATGTCTCATAAGGCGTAATTCCAATGCTGGTTTGGAAACTATTATTGTAGGAAAACTCTATTAACGACAGTTGAGTCTCCCAATCAGCCTTGAAGTTCATAACACATACTTTCAACATGTCTTCCAAAATCTGAATTACCCTTTTCAGATTGACCATTGGTCTGGGATAAAAAGCAGTGCTAAAATGTAAAGTTGTCCCCATAACGCTCTGTAAACTCTCCCAGAATCTCAACATAAATCAAGTGTCACGGTCCGATACTACTGACACCGGTGCCCTGTGAAGTCTAACAATCTCTCTAATATAAAATCTCTGCTAGCTTTGACGGATTCTTAGTCTTGATTGGTAAGAAATGGGCTGACTTAGTCAATCAGCAACAATAACCTAGATATTATCATTTGATTTTAAACACTTTGGAAAACCCAATACAAAGTCCATTGTGATATGCTCCCACTTCTACTCCGATATCTCTAAAGGGTGTAGCTCTCCTCCAAGTCGTCGATGTTTCATTTTCACCTTTTGACATGTCATACATTTAGCAACAAATTCTACGCCTCTCACTTCATACTACTCCACCAATAAATCTATCGTAGATCTCTATACATTTTGGTGCTACCCAGATGTACTGAATACCTGGTATTGTGGGCTTCTTCCATAACTCTATCTCTCAAATCTCTACCTTTAGAAAAACATAATCGATTAATGTAACTCATAGAAGCTGATTAGACTTTATTTGGATATAGAAGCTGATTAGACTTTATTTTACCAATAAAACTCAGCTGTGACAATCGCAGCCATTAACCAACCTTCAATTTTAGGAATTACTTTAAGTCTCATTTGTTCAAATTATTTTATTAATTTCTCTTGCTCCATCAAAACATAAGCCAAACTCTCCGTCGACTTTCGACTCAAGGCATTGACGACTACATTCGCTTTCCCTAGGTGATATTGAATTTTTAAGTCATAATATTTCATGAGTTCCAACCATCTCCTTTATCGCATGTTAAGGTCCCTCTGAGTGAATAAGTATTTTAGGCTTTTATGGTCAATGAAAATTTCACAAGTTTCCACGTATAGATAATGCCTCCAAATCTTCAAAGCAAAGATTACCGCTGCTAGCTCCAAATCTAGTGTCAGATATTTCTTTTCGTGAGATCTTAGTTGCCTTGAAGTATAAGCTATCACCATGTCATCTTGTGCCAAAATACATCCCAAGCCTTGGTAAGAAGCATCACTGCAAATTCTAAAATTTCTGGTACTTGTCAGAAATGCAAGCATCAGTGCCGTAGTTATCTTTTCTTCAATGCCAAGAAATATTCTTCACATTCCTTGTTCCATTCAAACGATACATCTTTTCTCATCAACCGTGTCATCGGAGTTGCAATTCTAGAAAAGTCTTTGACAAACCTTCTATAATATCCAACTAACCCCAAGAAACTTTGAATCTCTGACACATTCGTCGGCTTTGGCCAATTCATAACGGCTTCGATCATCTGTGGGTCCACAAAAGTACCCTCTTTAGAGATCACATGCCCTAAGAATGTGACACTTGTGAACCAAAACTCACTTTTCTTCAATTTTCCAAACAATTGTTTCTCTCGAAATCATCGTAAAACTAACTTTAAGTGATGTTCATGCTCCTCCAAACTCTTGGAATAAATAAGAATACCATCAATAAAAATAATAACAAACTCATCCAAATACGATTTGAACACCCGATTCATTAAATCTATGAAGGCAGCTAGTACGTTAGTAACCCTAAACGTCATCACTAGGAATTTATAGTGTCTGTATCAGGTCCTAAAGGCTACCTTTTCTACATCCTCTACTTTAACTTTCAGTTGATGATACCCTGACCTCAAGTCATTCTTTGAAAATACCTGAGCCCCTTGAAGCTGATCAAATAGATCGTCGATACGTGGCAACGGATATTTATTCTTGATTGTTACCTTGTTGATTTCCCTATAATTAATGCACATCCGCATTGTCCCATCTTTTTCCCTTATAAATAACACTGGTGAACTCCATGGAGAGACACTAGGTCGAATAAAACCCTTATCTAACAATTCTTGTAACTGAGTCTTTAACACTTTTAACTCAACCGGTGCCATTCGGTATGGTGCTCGTGAAATAGGTTGAGTTCCCGTCATAACATCGATACCAAACTCACTCTCTCAATCAATTAACACACTAGGTAGTTCCTCCGGGAACACATCTTGAAATTCTCTAACTATCAGAATATCTTCAAGTTTTTGATCATTGCCCCTAGTATCAAGAATGCTACACAAGAACCCACAACAACCTTTCTTCAACAAACGACAATAGCTGACACAATGTATGGTGGTGATACAACATCCTTGCCTTTAAAATAAAACACTTCTTGATTTGGAATATGAAATACTACCCCTTTCTATTACAATTGATATTAGCGTGATTAGCCGCTAACCAATCCATACCCAATAAAACATCAAAATGCTAAAATAATTAATGGCACTAGATCAACAGTTAAACTTTTACCATTAATATATAGATCATAATCCAGAAACTCTATTAGTTTATCTAGATGTTCAGCTAAGTGGTGTGATACTAACGAATGTGTGGATCCCGAATCTATAAGTTCATTTGCTAGGTGTGAGTAAATGAGAACCATACCTAAGACAATGGTGTCGCAGAAGCGGTCTCTCCCAGCCTGAGCTCATATGATCATGCCTCCCGCTACTCCTTCCTTATAGGTTGTTGAGTAGTACTCGGTGTAATGGCACTAGTTACGGAAGAACCAAAAAATGAAGCTCCTTAGCGCTTGATACGATAGTCTTTAGCTTGGTGTCCTGTAGACACCCCATTTTGTCGGCTATCAGATTTAGGAGACCCATAGCTTGGTGGTTCACAATGATCGTAAAAGACTCAAAAGGACTCTCGGAAGTCAGCTCTATCTCTCAGAATGCTCAGAATGACCAAAATGCCCCTGAAAGCCCGAAAAACTCCCAGATTTGGTCCCAAAGTTCTGAGAACATGCTACGTCGTAAGAAAAGTGATAAAATGAGTTTTTAAGAAAAATCGGATGAAATCGTCAGCTCCCAGAGACCCCCGGAAGTCCCGGAAGTTCCCGAAAAGTCCCCGTTGATCGGTTTGACCAAGGTTTGACTAGGTTTGACCAAAGTTTGACCAAGTTTGACCAAGTTTGACCGAAATCGTCCGAATTCACCAAAATCATCCTAAAATCATAAAAAAGGTGTTAAAACAAGTTCCAAAAGAAAATCGAGCGAAAACATCAGATCCCGGGAACTCCCGGAGGTTTCCAGAACTTCCCGGGAATCCCAGCTTTGACCAGTTTGACCAAAATTTGACTTCGGAACCGGGGCGCCAAAATAATTTTCAAATATTTTTCATGGATACTAGAGGTCAATAGCTTTCCAACGGTATATCGCACATAATTTCTGGATTTAAAACAAATTTATTATGAATTTCCAAAGGCGAAAAAGGCGATCAAATCGACTTTTATCGCAAATACCGCAAAACTTTTCAAAGTGACCTATCCCCGAACTTGTTTTTATGAAAATTAGACTCCATTACCTTTCCAACGGTATATCACAATCCCAATTTGGAGTTCGTACGCATTTTTTGTGAATTTCGGACGAAATAGGGCCTTTTCGCGAATACCGGAACTTCAGGGGGCCTAAACAGCATTATCTGGACGCAGGGAGGAGTAGTGCCGCCGCGGCACTCCCCTCCAGAACAGTCCATTTTTGTAATTAAGTTTGTGGTCCCATTTTGATTAATCAAAAGCCAAAACGACATAGTTTTATGATTTCAGATGTTTGGAGCCAATGGGGGTACTTTCTAAATCCCAAAAACACCCCAAGTTGGCCTATATAAACACCCCATTACTCCTCATTTGAGGGGAGTCAAATGTGAGTTTTGGAAAAGTTTGGGAGAGAAAGTTGTAGAGATAAGGCTAGAGTAGAGAGAAAAGAAGCTTTCTTCTTTGATTTTCAAAAACAAAAGTGAGTTCTAACTTTGTTTTTACTTCATTACTTCCATTTACTTCAACATTCAATACTCCCAACCACCATTTTAGTGAGCATTCAAGAGTGTGGAAGCTTCTTCCATGTCTAGTGTCATTACATATGAGTGATACACCAATCTACAAGTCTCATGCTTCATGAATATCATCTATTGATTATCATCTACTTGCTTGTTTATTTATTGTTCATCTCTTCTCATCCCATTTCTTTTTATTTTCCTTATTTACTTACTAGTTCATCATCATCTAAGTGATGACATGAAGTTTGGGGTGAGTGAATCCTTATGGATAGTAGCTCTTGACCTCAAAAACATGTTTGATAGATGATGATCATAACCTCAATACTTCTAAGGTATTCTTGGAATGTATTGAAGTTGTGTCTAAAAAACAAAATAAATCTCTCCAACAATCTTGGAGGTTCTTAAATGATGAGTTTGATGTAGGTATTCTAAGTGGCTATGATCCTTATTGAGTGTTGAAAACATGTTTTCAAAACATCTATTTCAAAACCCCTCTCAATCCCTCTCATTTGGTTTCAAGAAACAAAACATTGTTTTCTACAAAATCTTCAAAACAATGAGTTAAAACAGTGAGTGAGTTGAGTTCAAATATTTTTCTAGAACACAATACTCAACATATGGATACAAGGCCACTTGGAAAGCCTTCCTAACTCATTGGGGAACACTCATGATTTTTGGTTTGACTTGGAAGTACTTGGAAATGGTCCATTTGGGTCCCAACATTCCTTCCAAACATTCTGTTTTTGCTGTCACAGCAGCTAGGTCAACTTACGACCTATTTTCCAGAAACCTTTTCCAAAAGGGGTGGTCCTAACTTATTTTTCCCTTAAAATTCAATGTCTTAGGAAACTTTCGGTATAAAATGGGCCTCTAGATCATTCGTTTTCATTTTCTAAGATTTTCTAACATTTCAGTCGACAGTACGAACTCTGTTTCTGAGTGACCTCTATTGTTTATATAATTTCTCTCAATCTGTGATAGCTATTTAAGATTGGCCTTTTGGGTTGTGTTCTAGACACAATAAGGAACATCTCCATAAAAATAATGCATTGAAAACATTCCTAACCCCTCTTTTCAAATTCCAAAAGATCATGCTACTGTTCTGTCCACTATTCACAGCAAGTACATTTCAACTTTCATTTTTTGATTTGATGCTCATTTGCATTCCAAATTAGTTCATATCTTAGGAAGTAGTCCATACTACATTTGTACACATCCCATGTTAATTTCATTCATTCATTCATGCAAATTTTAGACTTCTAAGTCATTCTAGAAATCCATGTACACAAAAACACACTACAACCTTTGCACATTTTAGATACATACATTGCATTCATGCAAGATTTGGGTTTTTTGTAACTCTTAATCTAAGGAGATTATAAGGAATGAACTCGATCACCCGTTCATGCTTCCCCTTGATCTAATCATCCTTTCTCATCCGTCCCGGGGATTGAGAGGTCTTCTCTTATCAAAGAATAACATGCACCATACTAGCTTACTAAGCATATTTTGATTTCTTTGTTTATTCGTTTCAATAACGATTCATGTCCCCTTTAGATTAAGGAAACTTAATTACTTGATGCGTGATTAGACGATTTTTCCTAGGTTTATTTGTGTGATCTTTCACTTTACATTGCATGATATTTGATTTAGATCTTATGAATGATATTTTATCTTTAGATCTTCCATTTTCAAATTTCTTATGTAATGTAATATAATATACTATCATAGTATTAATTGACGAACCATACATAGTATAAGATGATTATTTGGATGCTAATTGAGGCCCGTCGAAAGATGGGGCGAGTTGAGGGTGTTTTAGTCGCGACAAAGGCTCCTTCCTCTCTCGTACCAAAACCCCGAACCAAGTTCTTTGGTTATGAAGGGCCGGTGCCCTTTATCCATTTGGGTGAGTCAAAATTAGGTTTCTTGGTTCCTTAAAGACCAAGTGGCGACTCTGTATCTGTTTTCAACAGACCTTTTCTCTTTCTTTGATTCAAAAGTCAAACAATTTTCAAAAAAAACAAAATGAAGCGGTGGAATCCCGGTATCCACAATCTGGCGACTCTGCTGGGGAATTTTATTTTAAAAAAACAAAATAATACAGAGGTTTGACTCATAAGAAGCATCCTTAAAATCATCTTTTTACGGTGTTTGGTTCACCGCATTGCACTCTTGCATTTCCCCCCCTCCGACTGTGTCTGAAACGCGGCGCTGACATTGTTTAGGTCTTGCTGTGCCAGGGCACAAGTCACCGTTGATACTGTACCTTCTAAGGTATATCAAAAAGAGTAAAAACCTCCGTACTGTCTCCCTGACGGTATATTGGAACTCTCGTCAACGGACCCTCTTTGACTAAACCCAGCCTTTGCATGTAGATTCCTGTAGAACCTTTCATAGGACTGTTCATTTATCTTTCCAGATAGGACAATGCGATATAACTGCTGTATGCCCTGACGGGATTACCTGCGCAGTGTAGACGCTTATGTGGCATAGAACAGAACCTCTTTCTTATGATTCCCAAGGCAATCACTCACATGTAGTCACATTGAGTTGACCTGCCTAAGCATCATGACAAGGATGTCTGCTCCATGCTCGCAAAGATATACACCGCAAACCTTGTTTGTCGGTCTTGAGACATAGGAGTATGAAAACCTGCTAGAAGGTATGATCACTATAACAGTACTTACCAGTTTTTCCCAGAAACTCTGTCCAAATATCCCAGATATAACCACATTAACCAGTTTTTCCCAGAAACTCTGTCCAAATATCCCAGATATAACCACATTAACCAGTTTTTCCCAGAAACTCTGTCCAAATATCCCAGATATAACCACATTAATCAGTTTTTCCCAGAAACTCTGTCCAAAAATTCCCGAAGTATCTTGGAAATCCATGTTATCCCTTGGTCATCATACTAGAAAGTAAGGTTAGCACACTCTGTATGGCTAGGACCTTATTTGTTTAGCTGCTATCTGTTAGAAATAGGAGCATCATATAGATTAGGGCTTACATTCGCATGTTTGTCCCATTTGCATGCACCGTTCCCCATCAATCTGCACGCGCTGTTTCGAGTCGGTCCACATCACTATCTTTGTCTGCCTAAAGTCGCCACTGTCAAAGATCTAATCTAGTCCTTTCAAAATCTGTCAGGTCAGTATAGATTCCCAAGGGCAGCAGTCAGGGTCTTATTCGTGGGTCAGGAGTTCGGATAATCGGTTAATCAGAATCAGTCCGACAGCTTACATCAGCATGAATAGGGAAGAGTTGGAAAACAAGGTTACTGAATTGGGAGCGACCATAAGCCAGCAGTCTGACAGCCTGGCCCAGGTTTTGAAGTTCATGGAAGAACTAAAGCAGCGGCGGCCGCAACCTCCGCCCGGGTTTCCGCCACCGGAATTCGAATTACCCCCACCTGAGAATAATGGGGAAGAAGACTGGTTTCAGGGGGTCCCACCGTCCGCATACGAGAAGAAGCTCCAAGAAAAGATGGACAAGGTTGACAAACTGGAAAACGTACTCAGGAAAAGCAAGGGTATCGACGATTACATGTTAGATCTGGAAGGCCTCTTCGAGCCTGTCAAGCTGAAACTGCCAGAGAATTTCAAAATGCCTGCCATCGATCGCTTTGATGGAACTGGAAACCCGAAAAGCCACGTGAAGCTATGTATGAGTATCTTCCAGTCCATGGGTTGCACCCACGAGCACATTGCGATGCTATTCCCGCAAACTCTGGCAAAATCTGCACTATCGTGGTTCCTAACCTTGGAAGCCTCCAAAACCCGGGCCTGGGAGGATATTGTTCGAGTCTTCGTCGATCATTACTCTTACAATCAAGAGCTGGATGTCACCATCAGGGATTTGGAAACAACCCGGCAAAGCAACAATGAATCCTTCGCTGCATTTCTGAGCAGATGGAGGAACAAGGTAGCCCAAATGACCCACCGGCCAATCGAGAAAGAACAGGTAAGGATGCTCATCCGGAATCTGCAGCCGCTCTATCATGAGAAATTATTCTACCAGTCCATCTCCACCTTTGAGGAGTTGTTTGAAGTCGGAACCCGAATCGAAGATGCTATCAGGGAGGGGAAGATCAAAAAGGAAGACCCTCCGAGTCAGCCAAGAAGGCCCAACTACTCCCGGAATCCCCCAGATGTCAATGCCCTTAGCGGCCAACCCATGGCATATCCTCCAAGGCCATACCAACCCTCCAACCAGGCAAATTCCTCCAACCGCCCTTTCCAGAAAAAGCCCCCTCGCAATTTTGCCAAGCTAGAAATCTCTCTCTCCTCAGCCCTAGATCGCCTCCTCAAAAAAGGCCATCTCCAATTACTCCAGCCCCGAAACACCCCGCTCCCGCCTAACTGCGATATGTCCAAGCGATGTACTTACCACCAAGCCCCCGGCCATAACACTGATGATTGCATGCGCCTCCGCCATGACATCCAAGACCTCATCCACCAGAATATCATCGAGCCGCCACCAAAGCAGCCTCATATTACCCAAAATCCCCTACCAAACCACCAAAATGTCAACCTCATTGAGTCCAGTCCCGTACCCTTCAACTCTGCTACTTATATCACCCCCCTAGGACAACCCTTGCTTTGCATTGACATTCCGGATTCTGAGGGGATTCATCTGATCGGAGGGGAGAATGACGAGTGGCAGCAGCAGTTTGACGACGAGCAGGACTTGTTCTTCCTGGAAGAGCATGACCTAGGGGCGGTAGACCTCAAATGGTATGATCCTAACGACGAGAGTGATGCTTCCATCTGGAACGAGCTAGAAAAGCCATTTGTGGGAACGGATTGTGATTGGTTTAAGAAGGATGGGACTGTAGAAGGGCCTACTCCTGCCGAGATCGATCACCTAACCAGGTCAGGCCGTCATTATCAGCCTCCACAGCCTGCCACCGAAGCCATCGAAAAAGGTCCAGTTAAAGACAAGGGGAAGGGCAAGATGGATGAGGTCATCGAAGAAGACAATGAGCTGATCAAGCAGCTAAAGAAAACCCAAGCACATCTCTCGATGTGGGATATCATGGTGACATCCTATAAGCACAGGCAAGCCGTGTTAAATGCCTTGGCTGGGATTGAAGTCCCCATCGACGCCGCGCCGGAGGACATGGTAGCTTTCTTGGGTGCACTTACCCCCGACCCCATCATTACATTCTCCGATGAGGACCTGCCACCAGAGGGATCCGCGCATAACAAGGCATTATACATTACCGTGGGGTGTAAGGAGCAACAGGTGCCGTTTTGTCTAGTCGACACAGGCTCGGCCTTAAATGTCTGTGCCCTGAGGACTGCCACCGCCTTGGGGGTCAATGTCCTGGACATCACGCCATCTGTGCAATCTGTGAGAGCCTATGACAACACTAGAAGAAATGTGATGGGAACCGTTTCTCTCCAAATCCGGGTAGGATCTTTGGTGCGCACTGAGATTTTTCAAGTCATGGACATACCTGCCTCGTTCAATCTGCTGATTGGAAGGCCCTGGCTTCATGCTAACAAAGCTGTATCATCCACTGTGTATCAAATGATCAAGTACATTCATGAGAAGGAGGTAAAGATCATCCTCGGTAATAGTTGGGGTAATGAAGCTTTCCAAATTACGCTCCCATTTTTGAAGTCCAAATACCTGAGCTGGAAGAAGGAGAAATCGGAGGATTCTTCATGGAAGAAGTTCACATGATCAAGGATGAAGACCGATTCCCTGAGGTCTACTCCGCAGTCGTCAACATTGTCCGCAAGATGAACTACTTCCCCGGAATAGGGTTGGGTCGACGCCAGCAAGGAATTCAGGAATTCCCGCAGATCATAGGGCAACAAGGCACTTTCGGGTTGGGGTACAAGCCCACTGATGAAGACGCCGAGCTACAGAGGCCATGGAAGAAAAGGGTGAAGGGTCTCCCACCATACCGCAAGACTCTGAATGGACAATTCGTCAAAGAAGGGGATGATTTCCCTTACTTCGGGTTCCCTGAACCCTGGACCCATCGAACCACTGGGAGAAGGCACCCTGGGCTTGAAATCTTCGCTGACTGCGAGAGGCCCCCATATCAAGACCCGTTCTATCCCGAAGAAGTTGAAAAGACCCCAGAGGAAGACTGGTTGAAATACCTTGACACTGAAGCAATCAAGAAGATGTGGGAGGAATCCGCTGAGGAGGAGGAAGAAAAGAGGGCCAAGAGCCAAGATGATCAGATCAAGCCAACTGAGGAGGGTCTGAGCAACCAGGCTGTAGAGTCATCTGTCTGTGTCTCCCAATCCCCTATTCCCCCGAAGTTTGTACTACCGGTTATCGAGTCTGTACTGGAGTCGGCTGCTGTAAGCCCACCACTATCCAATGTAATCACTTCACCTGTCATGAATGAAATGAAAGACGATTCTGCTTACTCCTCTGTGTCTGACACTTGTGAATGCACAGATCCCTCCGAGGATCTCCCAATCGAACTAAAGCAACTAATTGAAAAACCACCTGCTTATGAAATAATCGAAGATACTTTATCAGTTAACTTAGGTGAAATAAATAATCCACAGATTGTGCAAATTGGCTCAACCCTTAATAAAGAAGAAAAAGAAAAATTAACCCTCTTGCTAAAAGAGTTCAAAGATGTTTTTGCTTGGTCTTACGAAGACATGCCTGGGGTCGATCCCGACATCGTCCAACATCATATTCCTCTCCTCCCTAATTCTAAACCTGTCAAGCAGAAACTGAGGCGCATGAGACCGGAATGGGCACTCAAGGTTAAAGAAGAGGTGGAGAAGTAGTTCAAGGCAGGGTTCATCATTGTCACCGAATACCCAGAATGGGTTGCCAATATCGTGCCAGTCCCGAAGAAGGATGGAAAAGTTCATGTGTGCGTCGACTTTCGTGATCTAAACAAGGCCAGTCCCAAGGATGACTTCCCGCTTCCCCACATTGACGTCTTGGTAGATAACACCGCGGGACATGAGCTACTGTCTTTCATGGATGGCTTCTCAGGGTACAATCAGATTCTAATGGCGCCAGAAGATCGGGAAAAGACGACATTCACCACCCCTTGGGGAACCTACTGTTATAGAGTAATGCCCTTTGGACTCAAGAACGCGGGGGCGACTTACCAAAGAGCTGCCACCACTCTGCTGCATGATATGATTCACAAAGAGATAGAAGTATACGTAGACGACATGATTGTAAAATCCAAGGATAGAGAAGGGCACCTGGTAGCGCTGGAAAAGTTCTTCGAAAGGTTGCGCAAATACAAGATGAGGCTGAATCCCAAGAAATGTACTTTCGGCGTAACCTCTGGTAAACTCCTGGGTTTTCTCATCACACAAAGGGGAATAGAGGTGGACCCCTCTAAGATCAAGGCAATCCTCGAAATGACGCCACCACGGAATGAAAAAGAAGTAAGGGGGTTCCTCGGAAGAATCCAGTTCATCAGCCGCTTCATTTCTAAGCTCACAGCTACATGCGATCCTCTGTTCCGATTGTTGAGAAAAGGGGAGAAGTTCCAATGGGACGACCAATGCCAAGCCGCTTTCGACAAAATAAAAGCCTACCTTCAAAATCCGCCTGTCCTTTCACCACCAATGCCTCATAAGCCCTTATTCCTTTACCTATCCGTCTCTGAAAATGCCATGGGTTGCATGCTAGCCCAAGAAGGAGAAGAAAGCCACTCCGAAAAAGCCATATATTACCTCAGCAAGAGGATGACTGGGTATGAGCTCAACTATTCTACCCTCGAAAAAACATGTTGGGCCTTGGTTTGGTGCACTCGCCGACTAAGGCACTACATGCTGGCCTTTCCGGTTGTGCTCATATCCCGCATGGATCCTCTAAAATACCTTCTCGAAAAACCCGCCCTGACCGATCGTATATCCCGTTGGTTACTTCTATTATCCGAATTCGATATCAAGTATGTTACGAGCAAGTCGGTAAAAGGAAGAACCGTAGCTGAGCATCTCGCAGAACATGCCGTTGACTCCGAAGAAAGTGGGGACTTTCCGTTTCCAGATGAGAGCATCATGGAAATCAAGGAAGAATAGTGGAAGTTGTACTTCGATGGAGCAGCCAACATGAAGAGATACGGAGTAGGGATGATCCTAGTATCGCCGAGTGGGGACCATACTCCGTTAGCAGTCAAGCTCAATTATAACTCCACCAACAACACTGCTGAGTATGAAGCATGCATTCTGGGAATGGAGGCAGCCTTAGAGCTGAAGGTTCAGAGGTTGGATGTCTTCGGGGATTCAAACCTCATCATATCACAAGCCAGAGGAGAATGGAAAGTAAAAGAAGAAAGGTTGAAGCCCTATCATGATCGTCTCGACCAACTTAAGAGGCAGTTCGAAAATATCACATTCCTCTACTTGCCCAGGGAAGAGAACAAGCTGGGAGATTCCTTGGCCACTCTAGCTTCGATGATCAAAATTCCTGTAGGAGTCAGGATGATGCCCTTGGTAATTGAGCAGAGGTACGAGCCTTCGTTCAACATAATCACCACAGTCGAAGAAGAAGAGAATGTAGCACCATGGTACCAGGATGTCTGGGATTTCATAGAAAAGGGGACGTTCCCCCAAGAATCCACCGAGAGAGACAAAAGGGCAATTCAAAGATTCGCAGCGCAATTCATCATTTGCGGCGGAAAACTGTTAAAGAAAGGACACAACGGTCACAACCTAACTTGCTGGAAGAGCTCCAGAAGAATGATGGAAGAAATACACGAAGGGGTATGCGGCCCACACATGAACGGCCACATGCTGGCCAAGAAAATCGTGAGACAAGGGTACTACTGGACAACATTGGAAAAAGATTGTTGCGAATACGTGAGAAAGTGTCACAAGTGCCAGATTCATGCAAATATGATGCATGTACCACCATCCCTTCTATACAGCATGACCTCGCCTTGGCCATTCTCCACCTGGGGAATCGATATTATTGGTGAAATCATTCCAAAGGCCTCAAATGGAAATCGGTACATCCTGGTGGCCATAGACTACTTCACAAAATGGGTAGAAGATGCATCCTACACCAAGTTGGGGGCCAAGGAAGTGGCCAAATTCATCAAGAGAAATCTCATCTGCCGTTATGGAGTTCCCCATGAGATTATTTCGGACAACGGAAGTCATTTCAAGGCAGAAGTTAGGGATCTGTTCAAGGAATACAAAATCACCTATCACAAGTCGTCGCCATACCGACCACAGACCAATGGGGCAGTCGAAGCTGCGAATAAGAATGTCAAGGCCATACTGCAAAAATCAGCTGATACCTACAAAGACTGGCATGAAAAGCTACCATTTGCACTTTGGGGATACAGAACATCGATAAGGACGTCCACAGGAGCGACTCCTTACTCACTAGTGTACGGGATGGAAGCGGTACTTTCGGTGGAGATAGAATTACCATCCCTGCGCGTAATGGCAGAGTGTGAAATTTTGGAATCAGATTGGTTGAGAGAAAGGTATGAAGAATTGGCCCTCATAGATGAAAAGCGTCTAGCGGCGGTCGACCATGTCCGAATCTATCAAAAGAGAATAGCCCGTGCTTTCAACAAAAGGGTTCGTCCAAGGAAGATTGTCAAGGGCGACCTTGTCCTTAAGGAGTTGCGAGCTCCGATCTTTGATCCCCGTGGGAAGTTTAAACCTAAATGGGTCGGCCCTTATATCGTCAAGACTGTTCTTTCTGGAGGAGCAACTTATCTCATGGACCTCGATGGTGTCGAATTCAAAGAACCAATCAACATGGATCGTCTCAAAAAGTACTATGCTTGACTATCCAATAACCTTTCCTTTCAAGCCTTGCCTTGAACTACGCTCGACCTGATTCCCGCTCGGGGATACGTAGGCAACCACATCGGTTCGGTCGCTCCACCAACAAAAATAACCTTTCCTTTCAAGCCTTGCCTTGAACTACGCTCGACCTGATTCCCGCTCGGGGATACGTAGGCAACCACATCGGTTTGGTCGCTCCACCAACAAAAATAACCTTTCCTTTCAAAACCTTGGCCCGAACTACGTTGGACCTGATCCCCGCTCGAGGGTACGTAGGCAAACTTTCAAAAAGAAAAAGAAGGATGGCTCGCTAGGTTGAAAATCCGAAAGGACGCCTAGGCAAAAATTAGAGCTAAATCCAAAGTGAGCAATAACAAAAGAGAGAAAATAGCTCACTAGGTCACCTCCTTGGTGCCTAGGCAAAAATTATGAGCACGTGAGAAAAATAAAGTCGCGGTCCTTACCATAACCCAAAAAACCACCCTCCACACTAGGGGCAAACTTCGGCCACTCGCCTCGTTTGTCTGAACCTCTTCTAAACTAGGGGCAAACGTCGGTCATCTACCTCGTTTGCCTCGCAACCATACATATCCCAAACTAGGGGCAAACTTCGGCCACCCACCTCGTTTGCCTCTGATAACCCCGGCATGCCCAAGCAAGTACCAAAAGCAACAACTAATTGAAATCTCGGTTACAAAATGTTTTTAGAAAGCTAAAATGCATAAAATGAGATTCCTAAAGTAACCAAGGTTCGCCGATAAACAAACTTTGAATATTACATAGGTAGGAATAATCAAAGAAATAAAAGTCTTTCAAAAAGCAACCACATGTTCAAAGACACTTAGAGGAATGAGCAGAATCAGTCAGGACTAGTTTTGTCTTAGTGTCTTTTATTTCTTCAAAGGTCTTTAGAAGTAGGCTTTTACTCGGTCAGTCCAACCATCAATAAAAGCAGCAATAGTGGTAGCTCTGATCCTGGAAGCAAAGACCCTCTCAGTAAACCCCCGGGGAACCTCCTGAACCTGTCCATACTGTCTGGCCAAACGTCGAGGATGATAGAAAGAAGTCTCTCTCAGACCCATCAACCACACTCTCTGGTGACCCCTGAGGCTCGTGGTGATAGCATAGAGGCCCCAACGCCTCACGATCCAGCAAATGTCAGCCTCAGATAAGGCATTCATCATGCCCACCCAATCGGCAAAGGTATAGTGAGAATGAAGCACGGCCCGACGAAAGTAAACTGGTGGTATACGGCCCGTCCACAGCTGAAGGCGCTCGTAAAGCCAAGCCTGTAACACCAAAGGCGCCCCAGAAAGAAGAGGAGTCCCTTGGTTGAAGGCATTATCCAAACCATTCAAAGTTTCAGCTAGAACCATGGCCATGGGATTCCTGCTAAGTTTCAGCCCGAGGCACACATGCACCAAGTCAATGGAAGTACTCGAGAACAAGAAGTGCGAAGTCATGCACAATATCAAAGCGGCCCCACGGGAAGCATCATACACGCTGGGATTCCCAGGACTGGCGTACCGGGCAATAATAGAAGGAATGTTGAGAACCTCACCTTGAATCAGCCGGCAGGAAATAGTGACAGAGCAATTCAGGTATTCAGCCAAGGCTTGCGTAGGGCTGAGGGTATCAGCAGAAGGGAGAATCAAGTCAGAGTCAGAATCATAGCCGAGAATAGCACAGAACTCCTCAAACACAGGGCATATCTCCAGGCCATTGAAGTTGAAGACATGATTCACCGGGTCCCAATGACCAATGGCAGCACGCAAGAACTCAGTGTTCAAGGTCACCTGGCAAAGAGAAAACAGCTCGGTCAAGCCGTAGCTAAAGAGGTTGATCCGCTCCACGCCATCCGTAATGTTCAGCCAAGCTGTGAGTTGAGCGGGATCATACGAAGCCATTTTTTCTGTCGCGGCTCTAGCAAAATTCAAAATTTTGGCAGCACCTCCCCGTTTCACGGACTATCCCACCTGCAAGGCAAAAGCACTCGCTATCACAAAACTGCCCATCGCAGGAACATCCAGCAATCACAATGCACATGTATCAACAAGCACACAACTGCGCCTCTAAACCGGAAGATATCCGACCTAGGAGGCAAAACATCATAATACTCTGTCAAAAGGTCACAAATTGTGCTACACATCGTCCTACACTGTCCAAATAATCATATCCTCAGTACAACCCAATCGAAAATAGGAAAAGAAAATAAAATAATAATTCCCGCTTGGGAAGCCTCAGTCCTCCTCTTCTTCGTCCTTCGTCGGACCGCCCGGAGTGTACGTCGGCGACGGCCTCCTCCTACCACCTCTACATCTCGGACCAGTCCTCGATGAGCCAGCCCCGCCTCCACGGTACTGCACACACAAATAAAAATGAAGGCAATCAGTAAGGGAACAACAAAAAAAAAAAAAAAAACAAAAACAGAGTCGAGTCAGAGACTTACCAAGGACGCCATCTGATTGGCGGCAAATTGCCGCATACCATCCATCTGTCAAAATAAAAAATCCAGGGTTAGAACCTTATAACATTAAGAAAGTGCAAAATTAGAGACATACCCGGTGGTCTCGTGTAAGAACCAAGGACCGTAGGATAGCCGCCAAGGCGTGACCCTCCTCAGCGTAACTCCAAGGAACATTGAAGACGCCCGCTGGCTGAGTAGGGTACCCACATGTGACTCGTGGCACCTCCATCATTTGGGGAGTGCCATCAGCGCCTAGAACATTGACGGTCCAATCCCAAGGGGGGATAGGGTCGGGAGCCTGAGGAGCCTGCCTCCTGTACATCTCGCAAAGCTGAAGGCACAGAATAAGTTAGGAAAAGATAAATCAAAAACATGGACAATGAATATAAACAAAAAATACAAAAAGAACTCACCTCTAGGAGTGGGAAGTTAGGCATCAGGAAACGGCCACGGTAAGCCTCGTAACCGGTCTCAAAAAGAAAATGGTCCCAGACATCAGTGCCGGCTAAGGCCGCCAGCAGAGCATCTCCAGAGAGGTCACCAGCATCCATCGCAGGAGGATCATGAGGGACGCGATACCGAGAACCACCAACCACCTGCCGAGAAACCCGCTCCCCAAGGAACCACTGCCTACACTCGGTACTCTCCAGCAGAAGGCGGCAAGAGGTAAGAGATTTAACCGCTTGTATCTCCTCTAGGGCAGCATAAGCGACGCCCTCCCAAGGCGTCCAATCAACACTAGAGGCCGTCAGCTCAGTTAAGAAGTTTCTGAGCAAAACAATCCGGTGGGCCCCACTCTTCACCCCAACAACGTCCCTCCGCCATCTCAAACCTCGTGGGAATAAAGGCACGGGAGCCATGCCATCCTCATCCTCGCCTGATTCATCCGCCGGGGAAGGAGCCAACATCTTCAAGTATTCAAAACTCCAAAGCTGCACAGACAAAGGAGAAATCAGAACAAATATGGAAATCAAAAAGATGGAAGAATAAAAGAGGAAACAGTGCGTACCTCCCAAGCTCGCCAGAATCCCCCAGTAGATTTAACATCGCCCCGAGAGACCTCCCCCATATGCTTGTAGAGATGGGCCAGGGCAGCACCGCCCCAATTATAGGAGGGGATCTCATCAATGGTCGCCAGGCAAGAAAGGAGCCTCAAGCTCACCTGGTCGTTCCTTGTCGCAAAGATGGAGCACCCGAGGACATACAGAAGATAAACCCTCAAAAGCTGGGAATTGTTCAGATTGTGATTACCTCTACCATAGGCCCGGTAAAGCCAGCCGCAGGGGAACCAATGCCTCTCCAGGTTAGGGGGAACAACCCTAATCAACATCTCCACCGCCTCCGGGTCAATCTCATAAAAATAGTCCTGAACCAGGCGCTTCCCGCCGACCCTCAAGCCCGTGATCATGGAGAAATCAAAAGGCGTCATAGTCATCTCTCCGAACGGCAGGTGGAAAGTGTTGGTAGTGTCCCACCACCTCTCGGCCAGTGCATAGAAGTGAGCCAAATCATTGCTACTTTTCGAAACCAATCGGACGAAGCCTCCGAACCCAGCATCATCAACCATCCTCTTAACGGTGGGCGAAAGCTGGGTATACCATAAGAAAGCATGGGCAAGGCTACCATGGCCTTTCAATGCCACTTCCGGCACCTGCACACAACAAAGGCGACAAAAGATGCACAAAATCACTATTCACGACCCGAGAGCCGAATTCACAAAATCCACATTTGAGCACAAGTCGAACTTCTAACGGTCTCTAAGTGCACGCTACGGCTCACAAAACTAGCATAGTACATAAAAGTGGTTCTAAAATGTCGAAAGTTTCACATACCAAGCTCGCTAGAGCCGCGGCCGAAAGATGGCGTTGAGGGTCCTGTAAAATCAAGTCCGGAGCTTGCACCTCGGCCTTCATTCGTCCTTTGGCCTTCTTAGACGGTCTCCTTGAGCTCGAAGCCATGGATCTACAAGAAAAATGGAAGTCACATTTAAACTTTCTTCTTGAAAATTTGGGCAAACCAAAACACCAATCAAAAATCCAACTACGGGGAAAGATTACTCACCTGAGCGCGCACAAGCTGCGTTTTGATGAATTTTGGCTCCAAAAACACCCCAAAATGGCCAAGAATGAGCTTCAAAAGCTCAAAAACCCGAGATATACAAAGTTAAAGTCCGGCCACCCAGTGCCACCGCGGCACTGGCCAACTGCCGCTGCGGCAGTGGCCCAGTGCCGCTACGGCACTGCTCCCCGTGGGCCCCGCTTCGCTCCGTTTTGCTCCGTTTTGCCCCGTTCTGGCTCGTTTTGGCCTTTTTCAGCCCGTTTTTGGCCCCGATCAGCCCCGATGGCCCATTCCAATCGAGATTTATGAGGTTTTATCCCAAGCAGGCTAAAAGTCGTCAGAACTACCTCCAGCAGGCAAAAACTGGAAAAAATCGGCTCCCGAAGACCCGAATCGGTCGTTTCAGGATAACCGTCGCGAATTTCGATCAAACACGAGAATTCTGGTAACGGATCCTGGTTCCCGATCAAAGAAAGAGATTCCCCGAGAACCCTGCATCATCCTCCGAGGACAAAAGCAGACAGATACCAGCTCCCGGAGGCCCTGACAGGCTCTCTTTGATTGAGCACCGACAGTTTTGATCAACCGTGAGAGATTCAGAGATGGATCCTGGTCCCCGATCAAGAAAAGAGATTCCCCGAGAACCCTGCATCATCCTCCGAGGACAAAAGCAGACAGATACCAGCTCCCGGAGGCCCTGACAGGCTCTCTTAGATTGAGCACCGACAGTTTTGATCAACCATGAGAGATTCAGAGATGGATCCTGGTCCCCGATCAAGAAAAGAGATTCCCCGAGAACCCTGCATCATCCCCCGAGGACAAAAGCAGAAAGATACCAGCTCCCAGAGACCCCGACAGGCTCTCTTGGATTGAGCACCGAAAGAGATTCTCCGAGAACCCTGCATTATCCCCCGAGGACAGAAGCAGAAAGATACCAGCTCCCGGAGACCCCGACAGGCTCTCTTAGATTGAGCACCAAAAGAGATTCCCAGAGAACCCTGCATCATCCCCCGAGGACAAAAGATACCAGCTCCCGGAGACCCCGACAGGATCGTAAGATTTGATCAAAAGGAGCAGTTGAAGAGAGATCCTAGAAAGTATCGCTTCATCCCCGGCAGATTCAGATTAATCCTCAGCGGATTTATACACCGTCAGTTCAATCACAGTAGTCCATTGTCGACTCGTCATCTCGATCCAAACATCGTCGGCCCATTAATCATCATCGCTCTCATTACACCGTGAGGCTCCCATGTTCATCATGTGACATCTCAGGATTTCACTATCGTCCCGTGACTTCTGTGTCAGTCTCTTAATTTCCAGGGCCCCTGTGTCCGTCAGTTATTTGCCAAAAGACGTCTCCGATCATAGCCCTCTGAGACCCCACACCCAATTAAGTTTGTATACGAAGCACACTTCCAGAAGTTTGCCCCTAGTCCCGGAGTCTTCTAGACTTCAATGCCCTTATCTGGGTCACCCACCACGTCACAGTCGCGAACACTAGCACAATACCAGCCCACTCGGAGTGGCACACCCCATGGCACCTGCTCATTCTAGGATCAGAAAGCTAGGCATGATAGGACTCATGTACGAGATCATATCGCATCCACACATTGCATATCATCCTCATATAGCATAGCATCCGCCTGACTGTTGTGTATGTGCATATGTGATTTATTCCTTCGTGCCCTGAACTACGTCCTGGTCTGATTCCCCTTGGGATACGTAGGCAGCTCACGCGGAGCACGACCAGCACTAACCTCATCATCCTTTCATCTTTTGCAACGCTGTTTATCCTAAATCTATAGCCTCCAAAAAGTCCTGTCTCTTCAAAGCTTTGGCACTCGCTTGCGACATGCGTTGCCTCGCAAGTTCATGCCAAAGAGGGGCAAACTGTAGACATCCCATTTTGTCTGCTATCAGATTTAGGAGACCCATAGCTTGGTGGTTCACAATGATCGTAAAAGACTCAAAAGGACTCTCGGAAGTCAGCTCTATCTCTCAGAATGCTCAGAATGACCAAAATGCCCCTGGAAGCCCGAAAAACTCCCAGATTTGGTCCCAAAGTTCTGAAAACATGCTACGTCGTAAGAAAAGTGATAAAATGAGTTTTTAAGAAAAATCGGATGAAATCGTCAGCTCCCAGAGACCCCCGGAAGTCCCGGAAGTTCCCGGAAAGTCCCCGTTGACCGGTTTGACCAAGGTTTGACTAGGTTTGACCAAAGTTTGACCAATTTTGACCAAGTTTGACCGAAATCGTCCGAATTCACCAAAATCATCCTAAAATCATAAAAAATGTGTTAAAACAAGTTCCAAAAGAAAATCGAGCGAAAACATCAGCTCCCGGGAACTCCCGGAGGTTTCCAGAACTTCCCGGGAATCCCAGGTTTGACCAGTTTGACCAAAATTTGACTTCGGAACCGGGGCGTCAAAACAATTTTCAAATATTTTTCATGGATACTAGAGGTCAATAGCTTTCCAACGGTATATCGCACATAATTTCTGGATTTAAAACGAATTTATTATGAATTTCCAAAGGCGAAAAAGGCGATCAAATCGACTTTTATCGCAAATACTGCAAAACTTTTCAAAGTGACCTATCCCCGAACTTGTTTTTATGAAAATTAGACTCCATTACCTTTCCAACGGTATATCACAATCCCAATTTGGAGTTCGTACGCATTTTCTGTGAATTTCGGACGAAATAGGGCCTTTTCGCGAATACCGGAACTTCAGGGGGCCTAAACAGCATTATCTGGACGCAGGGAGGAGCAGTGCCGCCGCGGCACTGGCCCACTGCCGCCGCGACAGTGGTCCAGTGCCGCCGCGGCACTCCCCTCCAGAACAGTCCATTTTTGTAATTAAGTTTGTGGTCCCATTTTGATTAATCAAAAGCCAAAACGACATAGTTTTATGATTTCAGATGTTTGGAGCCAATGGGCGTACTTTCTAAATCCCAAAAACACCCCAAGTTGGCCTATATAAACACCCCATTAGTCCTCATTTGAGGGGAGTCAAATGTGAGTTTTGGAAAAGTTTGGGAGAGAAAGTTGTAGAGATAAGGCTAGAGTAGAGAGAAAAGAAGCTTTCTTCTTTGATTTTCAAAAACAAAAGTGAGTTCTAACTTTGTTTTTACTTCATTACTTCCATTTACTTCAACATTCAATACTCCCAACCACCATTTTAGTGAGCATTCAAGAGTGTGGAAGCTTCTTCCATGTCTAGTGTCATTACATATGAGTGATACACCAATCTACAAGTCTCATGCTTCATGAATATCATCTATTGATTATCATCTACTTGCTTGTTTATTTATTGTTCATCTCTTCTCATCCCATTTCTTTTTATTTTCCTTATTTATTTACTAGTTCATCATCATCTAAGTGATGACATGAAGTTTGGGGTGAGTGAATCCTTATGGATAGTAGCTCTTGACCTCAAAAACATGTTTGATAGATGATGATCATAACCTCAATACTTCTAAGGTATTCTTGGAATGTATTGAAGTTGTGTCTAAAAAACAAAATAAATCTCTCCAACAATCTTGGAGGTTCTTAAATGATGAGTTTGATGTAGGTATTCTAAGTGGCTATGATCCTTATTGAGTGTTGAAAACATGTTTTCAAAACATCTATTTCAAAACCCCTCTCAATCCCTCTCATTTGGTTTCAAGAAACAAAACATTGTTTTCTACAAAATCTTCAAAACAATGAGTCAAAACAGTGAGTGAGTTGAGTTCAAAGATTTTTCTAGAACACAATACTCAACATATGGATACAAGGCAACTTGGAAAGCCTTCCTAACTCATTGGGGAACACTCATGATTTTTGGTTTGACTTGGAAGTACTTGGAAATGGTCCATTTGGGTCCCAACATTCCTTCCAAACATTCTGTTTTTGCTGTCACAGCAGCTAGGTCAACTTACGACCTATTTTCCAGAAACCTTTTCCAAAAGGGGTGGTCCTAACTTATTTTTCCCTTAAAATTCAATGTCATAGGAAACCTTCGGTATAAAATGGGCCTCTAGATCATTCTTTTTCATTTTCTAAGATTTTCTAACATTTCAGTCGACAGTACGAACTCTGTTTCTGAGTGACCTCTATTGTTTATATAATTTCTCTCAATCTGTGATAGCTATTTAAGATTGGCCTTTTGGGTTGTGTTCTAGACACAATAAGGAACATCTCCATAAAAATAATGCATTGAAAACATTCCTAACCCCTCTTTTCAAATTCCAAAAGATCATGCTACTGTTCTGTCCACTATTCACAGCAAGTACATTTCAACTTTCATTCTTTGATTTGATGCTCATTTGCATTCCAAATTAGTTCATATCTTAGGAAGTAGTCCATACTACATTTGTACACATCCCATGTTAATTTCATTCATTCATTCATGCAAATTTTAGACTTCTAAGTCATTCTAGAAATTCATGTACACAAAAACACACTACAACCTTTGCACATTTTAGATACATACATTGCATTCATGCAAGATTTGGGTTTTTTGTAACTCTTAATCTAAGGAGATTATAAGGAATGAACTCGATCACCCGTTCATGCTTCCCCTTGATCTAATCATCCTTTCTCATCCGTCCCGGGGATTGAGAGGTCTCTCTTATCAAAGAATAACATGCACCATACTAGCTTGCTAAGCATATTTTGATTTCTTTGTTTATTCGTTTCAATAACGATTCATGTCCCCTTTAGATTAAGGAAACTTAATTACTTGATGCGTGATTAGACGATTTTTCCTAGGTTTATTTGTGTGATCTTTCACTTTACATTGCATGATATTTGATTTAGATCTTATGAATGATATTTTATCTTTAGATCTTCTATTTTCAAGTTTCTTATGTAATGTAATATACTATCATAGTATTAATTTCCGAACCATACATAGTATAAGATGATTATTTGGATGCTAATTGAGGCCCGTCGAAGGATGGGGCGAGTTAAGGGTGTTTTAGTCGCGACAAAGGCTCCTTCCTCTCTCGTACCAAAACCCCGAACCAAGTTCTTTGGTTATGAAGGGCCGGTGCCCTTTATCCATTTGGGTGAGTCAAAATTAGGTTTCTTGGTTCCTTAAAGACCAAGTGGCGACTCTGTATCTGTTTTCAACAGACCTTTTCTCTTTCTTTGATTCAAAAGTCAAACAAGTTTCAAAAAAAACAAAACGAAGCGGTGGAATCCCGGTATCCACATGTCCCAACTCCTTGCATGTAAACATCAACCTCTCATATCTATAACCTGATTTGGAAAGTTTTTGGCAATGTGTCCTGGTTGCCAACATATGTTAATTAGTCGGGTTTGGAAGTAGATTACCTCAGCTGCAATGAAATGTTTGACAAGTTTGACATCTTGGTTTGTTCCCACTAGAACCACTTACACAACCTGCCGATGAGCCCCCTGAACTTTGCCTCTTCACACTCCCTTGTCCACTAAAATAACTTGATCCCATTCGTTTACTTTGTTGGCTTGGTAGTGGTTGCATGCTCAGAGTATACCCATGATCTCTTTCAGCGATAGAAGCAATATCCAGTGCCTTAACATAGGTCTCTGGCCAGAATACAGTCACTCATCCTCTAATGTCACCTCGAAGTCCTGCTACAAACTATCTTGCCTTCACTTTCTCAGTCGTTACAATGTCCCCAGCAAACCTTGCCAAACTTGTAAATTATGTCGAATACTTGAGCTTTCTAGTCATTGAAGGACTCTGGGAAATATTTCTCATTGAATACCTCGAGAAATTGTTCCCAAGTGGTCGGTTGCCCTGGACCCAACTTGGCACGCCACCAATACTGCACCTCATCCTCTAGCGTATCAGCTGCAAACAACACTTTTTGCTTCTCCGTACATGGTAACACTCTAAAAATCTTTTCCATATGTGAAATACAAAAGTTAGCCCTCATCGGATAGGCTTCTCGACGGAATATTGCCTGCTTTTTCTTGTGAAATTTTGAGATGGTAACAACTTCTTCCCTTAGATTTAGATTTGGTTGTACCAGTCTTTCTTCGACCATATGAGTTTCAGCCACTCGGACTAATCCTTCGATTGCCCTTTTAACTCGTTCCATCCGACTAGGGTTGTAACACCCGTACCCGGAAAACGGGTTAATTATCATGTTATATGCATTAATTAATATAATTAGTGTATAAAATGGATTAAGGGGAGGCTTGGACTCGCCCGTGGAAAAAAGGTGTTCAGAAAAGGACACCAATTGGAAAAGTCCCAAGTGAGGTAAGAGGATTTCATAATAAGAACTTAAGAAATTTCGGGGGTGTAAACAGAAAATGATTAAACTTGAGATCAAGATACCTCATGTCTTGGCATGTATAGGTGTTAAGACTCTCATTATACAGCAAATCAAAAGAAAAGAAAGAGAGAGCTCCAAGAGAAAAGACAGAATCGTGACCGATGATGTTTTTCGCTGTTCCGTCACCGCCATTTGCCGGATTTACGATCCGAGCCCACCTTTGGACTCGTGGAGGTAAGAGGATCACATGCACGTAATTTGGTTTCATTTTCGGCAACGTTTTTCTGGTAACCGTTCTTGATAAATAATATTTGTTGAACCAAAACCATGTAAGATTTACTTTGGGTGAGAATTGAGCAAGATTTGTGAGAATTCTTCATTTCTAGCTTGAATTTGGGTAGATCTTGCTAAGATGAGTTTTTTAGCCTAAAGAATGGTTGTGTTTAACTATGTTCAAGGCATCAATGATGTAGAGATGTAGAGAATGATCTCATTGTGTTGATTATTCATGTTTAGAAAGCATGTAGTTACTAACTTGTGAATTGCATGTTAGCTTTATGAAGAATTTATGTGCCTACATGTTTATGTGCTTACATGTTTATGTGGTATTCAATGAGCACCGGAAAAATGATTCATTAGTTGGGAGTAATAAGGGTGGTGAAGAGGAAGAATCCGAGAAATACGGAAGTCCAAGGAATAGAAGTGGCCATGGGACCAAGGGAGGTCCTGGGTCTGAATGAATCATTGAACTGGTGACTCGACGATTACAAAGATATGATGTATGTGTTATTGTTGCATTGCACATGTTAAACATTCAGCCATGTTTAGATTACTCACTAAGAGTAATGCTTAAGAAAATCATTTTCTGTTTCTGTTGTGGTAAATAACAACCACCACAGGTACGGAGCAATATCCGGAGAGGAAATAGCATGCTCGGGAGTGGGGAGAGATGTGGGACTTGTAGCTATGTTTATAACTTGTAATATAATATAACTTGTGGGTTAGTATCATTGACTTGTGAATTTAAGACTTGACTCGTGGTTGTATCCATGGAGTGAGTTTTGGAGTCCCATGACTCATATGGTGACTTGTGTTATTCTCTATGTTGATAGTTAGTTTGAGTAAGAATTTGGAAGATTTGAAGTGGCCTTGTAAATTCTACATATGTCCTTAAGTTTCAGCTATGAATATGTGTGAGATGGATTGGAAATGAACCTTTCCGGCAAATCTGAATATGCATTGCAACTCTTTTGTGTAAGTTCCTTTTTGTAACTATATGGTTTGAATGGTTTTGGAAATGCTATTTGGAAAGGTTCATACTTATGGTTGTTCTTGAAAGAATTTGGTTGTAATCACTTGTTTTGATCCAAATGAGGTCATGATAGTGTTTTGGATGTTTGAAAGAACTTGGATTTGTGGTTGGAAATGTTTAAACGTATTTATAAATGGTTTTAGGAATGATTTCTTGAGGATTCCATGAGGTTTGATGGTGATTTGGGTGAGTTTGGGCTGATTTAGCAGAGGTTTTGCTGTCAAAAATAGGTTCTGCAGGAACCGGATCGATCTAGGCCTTGAGCGGATCGATCCGAAGCTTCTGGAGGAGCCAGAGAAATGCAATCTGCTAGATCTGGATCAATCCGGTCTTGGGCGGATCAATCCGCTGGTCCAGATTTAGCACTGTCGGCTTTTACGGAAACGGGCATAACTCACTCTAGAAAACTCGGATTCGCGCCCCGTTTTTTGCGTTGGAACCGAGACTCAAAGTTCTATCTTTTGGTATAAAATTTTCTATATCTTATTAATTACCATTTTACCCTTGGGAGCTATTTTTGTACAATAGAGGTGTTTAATGTTGCTAATCACATGCGATTCTTAGTCATTCGAATGTTTCTTTGCAAATTAATGTACGTGGACTCTTGTAGCATTGTTACACGTGTCCAAATCCGCACGAGGTGGGTTAGGGTGTGACAATTTTTGGTATCAGAGCATTAGGCTAGAGCCTTTGGGGACGAGAGACGTATACGACGCGTAGTGTGCACACAACGACACGTAGTTGCATAAACATGCATACACGTTTACTTAGCATGCTTTTAAATATTGATTTGCATGTCGTGTGTTTCTTAAAAGTAACGTGCATGTGTGTACTACATGTGGGTGCCAGGCATAATGTTTGGAGGTGACACCTCAAACCGAATGGAACGGGTTGAAAGAGCAATCGAAGGGTTGGTACGAGTAGCTGAAACTCATGTGGTAGAGGAAAGATCGGGACAACCGAACCCAAATTCGAGAGAAGAAATTGTTACTATTTCAAAATTTCATAAACAAAAGTCGACTATATTTCGCGGGGAAGCCGATCCGATGAAGGCAAATTTTTGGATCTCAGATATGGAGAAAATCGTCAGGGTATTACCGTGTATAGAGGAACAAAAGGTATTGTTTGCAGCCGATACACTAAAGGAAAAAGCACAATATTGGTGGCGTACTAAGCTGGGTCTGAATCAACCGACTACTTGGGATCAATTCCTTGAAATCTTCAATGAATAATATTTTCCGGAATCGTTTGGGGATCAAAAGGCTCAAGAAATCATGGAGTTAGTGCAAGGGGGAAAGACAGTTTGGGAGTACTCAACCCAATTTACTAGTTTGTCCAGGTTTGCCGGGGACATTGTAACGACAGAAAAAGTAAAAGCAAGGAAGTTTGTAGTAGGACTCAGAGGTAACATTCGAGGGCGAGTGACTGTATTCAGTCCAGAGACTTATGCTAAGGCATTGGATATTTTTTCTATTGCTGAGAGAGACCTTGGGTATACCTCAAATCTGCCACCACCACCAAATCAACAAGGTAAACGGCTGGGATCTAGTCAGTTCAGTGGTCAAGGGAGCGCAAAAAGGCAGAGTTCAGGAGGATCATCAGTTAGCATTGGTAATGGTTCTTGTGGAAGTAAACTGAGGTGTCAGATTTGTTAGAAATTTCATTGGGGCCGATGCAATTAACTTCCAAATCCAATCATTTGAAATATTTGCCGACAACCAGGTAACATTGCCAGGAACTGTCCGAATCAGAATTTAGATATGAGGGGTCGATTCTTCACTTGTAAGGAATTGGGACATCAAGCTAAGGATTGTCCAACCAAGCGACAGGGAACTTCCGGTTCCGGTTCATACGCGGCTAGTGCTATTACATCGAGACCTACTCAACAACCTCCGAGGAGAGAGCAGCGGGAGGCAAGATCATATCAGCTCAGGCTGGGAGAGACCGCTTCTGCCGATACTGTTGTTTCAGGTATGGTTCCCATTTCCTCACACCTGACAAATGTACTTGTAGATTCGGGATCCACACACTCGTTCGTATCACATCACTTTGCTAAGTATCTAGATAAGCCATTAGAGTTTCTGGATTATGATTTATCTGTTACAATACCATTAGGGGTTCCGTTGATTAGTTTAGGGGTGTTTAGAAACTGTGAGATAAATATAGGTGGTAAAAGTTTAACAGTCGATTTAATACCGTTAATCGTTCATCACTTTGATGTTATATTGGGTATGGATTGGTTAGCGGCAAACTATGCAAATATCGATTATAATAACAAAGGGGTCATATTCCATATTCTGAATCAAGATACGTTCTAGTTCCAAGGCAAGGGTGTTGTGTCACCGCCGTATATAGTGTCAGCTATTGAAGCATGTCATTTGTTGAAGAAAGGTTGTCGAGGGTTCTTGTGTAGTATCCTGGATACTGGGGGTAATGATTTGAAACTTCAAGATATTCCGATAGTTAGAGAATTTCCGGATGTGTTTCCAGAAGAATTACCCAGTGTGTTAATTGATCGAGAAATTGAGTTTGGTATCGATGTTATGCCGGGAACTCAACCAATTTCGCGAGAACCATATTGAATGGCATCGGTTGAGTTGAAAGAGTTGAAGATACAGTTGCAATAGTTGCTAGACAAGGGTTTTATCCGACCTAGTGTATCCCCGTGGGGTGCACCGGTATTATTTGTGAAAAAGAAGGACGGTACAATGCGAATGTGCATTGACTACCGGGAGATCAACAAGGTAACCATCAAGAACAAATACCCATTCCCACGCATTGACGACTTATTTGATCTACTTCAAGGGCTCAGGTATTTTCGAAGGTAGACTTGAGATTGGGATACCACCAATTGAAAGTCAAAGCAGAAGATGTAGAGAAGACTTCCTTTAGGACTCGCTACGGGCACTATGAATTTGTAGTGATGCCGTTTTGGGTTACTAATGCGCCTGCCGCCTTCATGGATTTAATGAACCGTGTGTTCAAGTCATACTTGGATGAATTTGTGATAGTATTCATTGATGATATTCTCATTTACTCAAAGAATTCAAAGGAGCATGAACAACATTTGAGACTAGTCTTACGACGACTTCGAGAGAAACAATTGTTTGGGAAGCTGAAGAAGAGCAAGTTTTGGTTAACAAGTGTCACTTTTCTAGGTCACGTGATTTCTAAAGAGGGTATTTCTGTTGACCCACAGAAGATTGAAGCCGTTATGAATTGGTCAAGGCCGACAAATGTATCCGAGATTCGAAGTTTCTTGGGGTTAGCCGGATATTACAGAAGTTTTGTTAAAGACTTCTCTAGAATCGCAACTCCAATGACGAAGCTGATGAGAAAAGATGTACCGTTTGAGTGGAATAAGGAATGTGAAGATTGTTTTGTAGCATTGAAGAAAACGTTAACTACGACACCAATACTTACAATTCCAACAGGTACTGGGAATTTCAGAATTTATAGCGATGCTTCGCACCAAGGCTTGGGATGTGTGCTAACACAAGATGATAAGGTAATAGCCTATGCTTCACGACAGTTGAGGTCTCATGAAAAGTCTAAGAAGCCATTTACATGAGGCTCTGGTTCTAGTTTTGGTGATTCTAGGAGGCTACCAAGTAACATACCATTATGACCACTGTGTAATCAACCACACACAGGCTGATGATGTTTTACAAATTCCCAAAATAAAACCCAAGGGATAAGTAGAACTAATTACTCATCCTATCCGTAAATCAAATGTTTTGATTTTTGTATCTTGGGACATTGAGTGAAGGATTGCCCGAGGAAGCATCCACAATAAGGGGATAGTTCTATGGCTTTGAGTGGTTTGAAGCCTAAGAAGTCAAATGAGAGGAGACCGGATACAGAATAGCATGAGGGGAGATCATTTCAGATGAATCCCAAAGATGTAACTACTACTGATACAGTGGTCTCAGGTATGATGCTTGTATGTTCGGACTTACCACGCATACTTGTTGATTTAGGATCTACTCATTCATTTGTATCACATCATTTTGTTGAGCATTTGAACGTTAAGTCTGAGCCACTAGGATACGAATTTTCCAATGTTGTACCACTTAGCAAGACGGTAGTAACGTCCACGATATACAAGTATTGTAAGATCAAACTAGGTTAGAAGTGGATGATAGTAGATCTTATACCAATTGTACGTGATACTAGGAATGGATTGGTTAGCTCTTAGCCAAGCCACAATAGACTGTGAACGGAAAGAGGTTAATTTTTTATCACCGATGCATGGGAACATTTGCTTTCAAGGTAGTGGGGTTACACTGCCACCTTATTTAATTTCAGCTATCCGAGCAGGGAAGTTGTTAAGAAAGCGATGTTAGGGATTTCTATGTTCAGTAGCTGACACTTCGGCGATCGAATTAAAAGTAGAAGATATTCTAGTAGTACGAGAGTATCTAGATGTATTCCCTAATGACTTACTAGATTTTCTTTTTTAGAGAGAGATTGAATTTACCATTGAGATAATTCTGGACTCAAGTCCTATATCGAAAGCACCGTATAGAATGACACCTATAGATTTGAAGGAATTAAAAATCCATCTACAAGAACTGCTTAACAAAGGTTTCATCCAACCTAGCATATCAACGTGGGGAGCTCTAGTGTTTTTTATAAAGAAGAAGGATGGTTCAATGCGTATATGTGTCGACTATTGCGAGTTAAACAAGTTGACAATCAAGAACAAGTAGCTGTTGCAGAGAATTGACGGTCTGTGATTGATTTGAGATCGGGTTATCATCAATTGAAAGTAAAAGCTGAAGATGTAGAGAAGACAGCTTTCAGAACACGCTATAAACACTATGAATTTCTAGTAATGTCATTTGGAGTTACCAATGCACCAGCCGCGTTCATGGATCTTATGAACCTAGTCTTTAAGGATTATTTAGATGACTTTGTGATCGTATTTATTGATGACATTCTTATCTATTTTTTGAGTGAGATGGAGCACGAGAATTATTTGAGACTTATACTTCAGAGATTCTGAGAGAAGCAACTATTCGGGAAATTAAAGAAGTCTGAATTTTGGTTACCTAGCATTACTTTACTTGGTCATCTGATTGGCAAGAATGGAGTTTTAGTTGATCCTCACAAGGTAGAAGTAGTATCAAATTGGCAAAGACTGACACCCGTATCTGAAATTCAAAGCTTCTTAGGTTTAGCAGGATACTACCGCCGTTTTATTGAAAATTTCTCAAAGATTTTCATTGCCTATGACAAAATTGATGAGAAAGGGCATTACTTTTGAATGGAGTTCGGAATGTGAAGATAGTTTTCAAGATTTGAAGTCGCGATTGACAAGAGCACCTATCTTGATAATACCATCCAGAACTGAGGAATTTGTGATCTGTAGTGATGCTTCGCATCAGGGTTTGGGGTGTGTACTAATGCAAGGTGGCAAGATATTTTCCTACGAATCTAGATAATTGAAGACAAATGAAGTTAATTATCTGACTCATGATCTCGAATTAGCTGCGATAATCCATGCCTTGAAGATTTGGAGACAGTGCTTGTATGGAGAAAAATGTGAGATTTTCACAGACCGCAAGAGTTTGAAATACATTTTCATGGAACAAGACTTGAATATGAGACAGAGAAGACAGTTAGAGTTGATGAAGGATTACAATCTTTCGATTAAGTATCATCTAGGAAAGGCTAATGTAGTAGCCGATGCTTTAAGCCGAAAGACGTCAAGGAACTTAGCAGATGCGCTAACCCAGAAAAAAGAGTTGATAAAGGAGATTGAACATTTGGAATTAGATGTGATTCCAGAGATGAATGGTGGCTTAGCAATCACAGCTCACCCAAACATCATTAATGAGATCAAGGTGTAACAGTTCAACAACTATTACTTGTGCAAAATGAGAGATGAGATACCTTCAGGGAAACAACCTAATTTTAGCTTAGAGCAGAGAGTATTGATGTTTGGGAATCGGTAGTGTATTATGAATTTGAAAGACTTAAAGAGCAAATCCTAGAAGAGGCACATAGTACTAAATATACAGATCATCCGAGAAGTAACAAGATGTACCAGACCTTGCTAGAGAATTTTTGGTGGAGAGGCATGAAGCGGGAAGTTGCCAAGTATGTTTCAGACTGTTCAGCACGTCAACAAGTTAAGGCAGAAAGACAAGTACCTTCAAGACTATTACAACCATTACTAGTGTTAGAGTGTAAATGGGATGAGATCACGATGGATTTTGTATTAGGATTTCAACGATCGCCTAAAAAGAATGAAAAGATTTGGGTGATAGTTGATAGATTGACAAAGTCAGCTCATTTCTTACCAATCAAGACGACTAAGCCGTCTAGTTTAGTAGAATTATATGTAAAAGAGATTATGAGACTATATGGAGTTTCAGCTGTGATTGTATTGGATCATGATAGTAGTTTTACGTCGAGGTTTTGGGAAAGTTTGCAAAAGGCTATGGGTACGAAGCTATGTTTCAGTCCTGCTTTTCATCCTCAGATCGTTGGACAGTCGGAGCGAGTGATTCAGACATTGGAAGACATGCTTAGGTTAATCGAATTTGCTTACAATAACGAGTTTCAGTCAAGTATCAAAAAGGCACAGTATAAAGCGTTGTATGGATGTATGTGTCGATGGCTAGTTTGTTGGACCAAAGTTGGAAAAAAGAGGTTGATAGGACTTGAGATACTATAGTTGACTACCAAAAAGGAGAAGTCAATTCAGGATCGACTTAAGGTGGCTCAGAGTTGTTATAAGAGCTATGCAGACTCGAAGTGACGATCGATGACATTTGAGGTAGGAGACTTTGTGTATTAGAGAGTATCGCCTTCGAAAGGCATTGTACGCTTTGGAAAGTGAGGGAAACTCAATTCTAGATTTGTAAGACCATTTGAGATCCTAGAGAAAGTGGGAACAGTGGCTTATCGATTGGATTTGTCATTAGAGTTGGAACATGTGCATAATGTTTTCCATGTGTCTATGCTAAGATAGTGTATGATGGATACGAGTAAGATTGTAGTACCATAACCATTGTAGATCCAAGAGGACTTGACATACATAGAGCATCCAGTAGAAATCTTGGATCGAAAGGAGCAAGTATTGAGAACAAAGACAATTTCGATGTTTTCAGCTTATGAGGTATAAGTTTGGGTACAAACTTCCTTTTTGGAGGGGAGAGATGTCACACCCATCCCGAAAATGCATTCTATAGAATTTTGGAATTATGTGAATTATTAATGTCGATTAGTTATTGATTTAAGTTGACGTGGGTCATGGTATCAAATGAGGACACAGTAATCAGAGAAGTCATGATGCATTGGCATGATTGAATGACATTTGTATGATTTAAACGTTATTTGTATTATCTAGTAATTATGAATAGTGATTTTACATATATAGAATAACTTTTTGACAGTTTCGATCTTGTTAGATCATTTTGATGGTTACATTGGGAACGCACGTGATACTTGCATAAAAAGTAGGTTTTATAGAGATTCCACATAAATAGGTTTGACAACATGATTTTGGACCCAAACAGAACTTTGACGAAAACCTTTATATTTTTTTTGTTTTCGCTCGTGAAGTGATAAAATGGATGTTTAGGATGTTTCGGGAGATAATTATAAGTGTTGAGAACTCATGGGGAGGAAAACATAGTTTTCGAAAGTCATGCCTTTAAATAGAAAAACATGAGATATTTTTGTCATAACTTTCCAAAAATAATATCTTAGAGAGCGAGAGAGAGAGAGAGAGAGAGAGAGAAAGGAGATTATTTACCCCGAGCTTCACGACGCAGATCGATGACTGTTCGTCCGACAATTTTCAATCAGATTTCATATTTGAACTCCTGAAAGTAAGAGCTTCATTTTGATATCTCTTAGGCCATGTTTGGTAACTTTTTACGAAAATCTAATTTTAGAAATTTGGAAAAAAAAACTAGGTAAAACTTATAAGAATCGCGTATAAACGGAGAACCAACGTTTATTTGGCTCTCTAGTTAATCCTTCAAAGTTATAGAGCGTTAGCACGAGGTATGAATTCTAGATCTATGTTTTATAAGGGATTTACATGTTTTAAATATCGGACTTGATATTTTGGATCCGGGCGAAATTCATATGTTAGTTAAGCCACTTATTTATGCACATGAAAACGTGATAGAAGCACGTATAACTGTTTATGTGAGCATGTTATATGTCTACTTGGATCAAAGCGTGGTTTGGTGCAATTCCATCCGGGGGTAAGCTCCTCAAAGTTTGAGGATTGTAACATTGATAGTTGTTGTGTCTGGTATGGAGGAAGGCCCAACCAGGACACGGTGCATTGTATGGAGGAATGTCCAACTAGAGCATGGGGTGCGTGGAAGAGGAAGGCATTCCACGACATCAGTTTCATTTATTGGATGGAAATGTACCACTCACCCTAGAGACTATTTTCATGTGTTTAGATGTTTTGAAACATGAATTTCCATATAAGCATATATTTAGAATTGTGCACTCAGCAAGTAGCCGAGCAGTGGAGCTTTGCTCCATTGCAGGTGATAGAAAGAGAGGAAAGAAGAAACGCAAAGAGTGGGGCAATGGGACAACGGGAGCACTCTTATATATGTTTTTTTGTTTTTCTTTCCAAATGTTGTAATAAGAACTTTGGAATTTGTAGCATGTTGTAATTGAATCTTGGAAATGATTGTAGTTGTTGTAATTAGTAGTAGAAATTTTGTATTTATGTTAAAAATCGTTGAATCACAGTGATAGATGTGTTGGTTATTGAGTTTGGAATAACTACATATTGAAATCTGCAGAATGCTTGTAACTGAGGTAAAACAGGCGACTAATTTATGGGAAATAGTCAACTCGAGGCCTGTTTGATCGAGCCACTGCCCTAATATATTGTGTCACAGTTGACTGAGTCCCCAACACAGTCGACTGGATTGTTGAGGGAAATGTTATTTTGGTTCTGTGAAAGAAACAGTCGACTGGGTGGGAGGCCACAGTCGACTAGATTGTATTTTAAAAATTGGAATTTCTAGTTTCATCGACTGATAGATTCAGTCGACTGAGAATTTGAGACCCTAGTCGATTGTGTCCCTAACACAGTGGACTAGCCAATTGATGAGATTTTCAAGCTCTCTGTATCTTGCATTACCAGTCAACTGGACCCTGATCAGTAGACTGGGTTGCTGTTTTCAACAGGATGTTTCTTTAATTGTTTTAAATGCGCAAACTTTTTATAACTTAGATTTTCATGGATTTTACTTATGTTTTCCACTACTACTTTACTTTAATCGAATTGAATGATCCTTGGTGGTGTGCCACATGTCCTATTTTTGCGCGTAGCAGGATGGGTTATGAAATGTTATTTTTGATTAAGTGGAGATACACACCTCAGTGCCATTCCCCATGGGTGGTGACAAAATGAAGTACGAAACGAGTATTAGAGTGCACAGTGAAAGCGTAGTTTGCATTGTGAAAGCCAGTTCAGAGTTAGTTGTCATTATAGGTTTTCTAACCTGATGTTTTTGAGTTTCATTGGTCGTAGAATTCATATTCCAGAGATTGGATTTGGGTTCATTGAGTACGCATTTACATGCACGATCATAATGGAGATAGATAAATGAAATTGTAACGCCCCGCATTTCGAACATGGCGTTAGTGCGAATATATATAATGGAACTACAAACATTCTTTTAAATTCATTTTAAAAAACATTCAATGGCCTAAGGTAGACCAATCCACAGAGGAAAAAGTAAACAAAATTCCGGCGAGGATTCTAGATAAGTCTAAAAAAGTCAACCATTGACCCAGAATGGCCCAAATGGCTAAGCATAGTCAAATGTTAAATTTTTTATTAAAGAGTTTAATAGTCCCATGAATAGTTCATCTAGATCCCCATATATCAAATGTGATTTTTAAGAATTTTTTAACGGAAAGGAACCAAGTAAAAATGATACTCCAATATCACAAATTGTGCAAAAATCGGCAATTCTGTCTTCAGAGGAAAAGTTGACTTTTTCTGTAAGGAATTGGATTTTTTAAGTATTTTTATTGAATCCAAATGGGAGGTATTTCGTTAATTACCTTAATGACTTAAGTAAAATAATAAATGGAAGAGAGAAATGATTTACTTAAATGGCATGAATGGAATTAGCGTACAGTGAAGGCACTATGCTGTGAAACTGTTTGCAATTGAAGACGCCAGTCGACTGATCAGGGGTGTCAGTCAACTATTTCATGAATTATAGAGTACCTTTTTTTTCACAGTCTAGTCGACAGTTTCTAATCCAGTTGACTTGAGGCTTGCAGGTCTAGTCGACTGATCTGGGGTATTAGTCGACTGTTTCTTGAATTTCAAAGATTTCAATTCTGGAAAAGGCATGATCCATTCGGCTGATAGAAATCTAGTCGACTATTTTGTATTAGCAGGGTATTCTGTAGCACTGCATTGATTCCTAACTTCTTAATCGAAAGTTCTAATAAAGGTTTGATTATCAGTACATAAATCAAGAGACTCAAGGTCCCAAATTCCGAACTAATGAAGATGTTCTTGATAGTCAAAGAAAGTTTGATGTTTGTAATCCAAATATTACATGTAGAAATGTTCATAGCATTAAAATGTTTAAAAGTCTACAAACATCATGTCCATTTCACCTAAACCATACTACGACCGTTACACATTTCAAATTGAATCAAAGAATCGAATTACATAGTTTTGAAATATAGGAATACTAAGTATTACATTTTCTAAATCAATCTACACAAACGGAACCTTAACACCTTGACTCCTTGAATTAACATAACTGGCCTTGCTAATCCAATCTAACCTGAAAAGGGGGTTTACATAGTTCCTGAGCACGACAGCCCGTTTAGGTCGCATAACACGCATTCCATGCGTGCGTGCAATGAATGCAACAAAAGAGTTGCTGAAGCAATTATATATTGTCCATAGACCTTTGTTTTATAAATTTTCCCACACATAGAGATTTTTTCTTATTTTTTTTGCAAACCTTGGAAGTCCCACACATGGAGAGCATCCCCTTTTTAAATAGAAAGCACCACACTAGAAGGTCTTTCTCTCAAATTCCTTTTTGTGCATTTTTTTTGTGTTCATGCACATGTCATGTATGATAATATGAAATATCTGTATCTATGCTTGCACAATAATATAAACAATGTTATATTCATAAGCAATAACCAATATCCAAAACTTCAATAACTACTAAGAAACATGAATTTTCACAAATTCACATGCTTTCTGATTAACGAGGATACAGACGATTAGTATACGTATATAGTAGTCAACATATATAGCTTGGCTGAAATGACTTGACATATTAACCAGAAGTTAAGACATTGACGAACTTCCTAAGATGGAATTCGGAATAGTCAGCATGACCTAGAGTCTAGAAAGAGAGTAAGAATAGGACCAACTTGTCCTTTGAGTTTCATAATAGACATGACGTATCATAACCTTAGTCTTAGAATTAAATATGCATCAGTGGACCCTATTCGTAGAACAAACCTTGCATGCCAATATCATATGGTGTTAATAGGATTGCTTGCATCCGCTATGTGATATGCATTGTTTAGCAGTGAGATAGGATGTGATTAACCGATTAGACATCGATTTTTATGTAGGAAACCTTGAACATCCCCTACGTACACCATGGTCAGATCAACCCAAGTAGTCCAGTACCTCACAGAATCGACCCAACTGGCGTGTTTGGAGCATTTCTTCGAAGGTTAGAATACATCAGAAACAACCACAACAACAACGGGAATAATCATAACAATGGCAATGAAGTACCAGTACACCAGACAGGATTCAAACAGCTCAAAGGATTTTGTTCACTCCATCCATAAACCTTTAACGGATTAGGAGCATGGCAAGCCAAACAATGGATCCACCCGATGGGTTTGATATTCAAAATGATCGATTGCAATGACGATGAGAAAAGACGCTTAGTCAATTTCCAGCTAACATTCACAGTAGCCAACTGGTGCGAATCAGAGAAGACAACCCTTAGAGAAGAAGCCATCCAAATAATGACCTGGCCAGAATTCAGAGAATTATTCCTAGAAAACTACCTTTCCCAGACTGAGATGCTCATAAAGGAGAAAGAATTCATTGAGCTGGTCCAAGGAAACTAGACTGTGAGAGAATACATTGTACAATTTGAACGACTATCCCGACTTGCATATCACATGATTGACACTCTAGAGAAGAAAAAACGGAAGTATCATCTAGGTTTTTCCCTACAACTTCAATGATCGAATCTTGGTCATCTAAACCAATCTTTCAAAGCCCTGGTGGGAATCGCAGACAGTTTTGAAGAGACCATTAACCGAGAACAAGGATGATTTGAGAACTGATCACCCCCACAGAGATTCAACCAAGGACAAAAGCAAACGCCCGATCAAAATTTCCCAGGAGTGATAAATCTCTCTGAACAAATCCAAGAAAAAGGACAAAGAATAATCATCATGAGCACAAAGGGCATAAAATAGTGAAAGGAAAGCTGACACAATAATAGCATCAATTCAACCCAAAACATGCCAACGTAGTTTCAATTGCAAAAATCGCAGACTTCACTTCTACAAATGCTCAGTATTGAAACAAATCGAAAGACAATAATAACCATGTTCTAAGTGTGGTGTGATAGACCACATCCATAAGAATTGTCCGAGACAAAAAAAAGAGCAACATCACTCAAAAGAAGTTAAAACGAAATCGCCGAACAATCAAACAGCAACCAGGACAGATTAAGTAGAGCGATACTGAGGACAGAAAGTACTACGCTCTACCAGCTCAACCATTTAATATCAATGCTTCTATTTCCTCACAAGGATGTTGATCGTTTGATGTAGTACTGAGAATACTAGACTCAGCCAGTAGAATCAATAGAGACTTCACAGCCATAGAATTGGATATAAGGTCAGAACTTTTGTAAGGTGGGTAGGACTAGCCACATTAAGATTTCGAGATGAAATCTCTTGTAAGTTGGGTAGATTGCAGTACCCGTAAAATCCGTAGTACTTTAATAATGTAATTCCTAGTTTCTAAGTCAGACCTTGTATGTTAATACTGCACTTCTAATATTTGGTTATTGTTGATATTTTAACTTTGGATTTTATTATATAGTTCGGGATCGCTTAAATTATAATTATAGGATATATCTTATATTCACTATCATATTAATTAATTTTAATAACTACAAGTTATATTACCGCCAATTTTATGACTATAGATTATATCATAATTTTGTTGTCACTTGTTTTTAGATTATATAAATTTGACCTCGCATATTAATATCACGTGTTTTAATATTCAGTTGTCATTTAGAATTCATGCTTATAGGTTATAGTATATTAATTGGGCTCGATAGTTCCATAGTCAAGTTAAGAACATATCATATTGACATTTTTATTTTAATAGACCCAGACTGAGAATTATACGAGGACCCATACAAACTGGTATTGTCCTGGATAGAGTGGCACATGGCCCAAGATGGGAACAACATCCCACGATTTAGGGAATATTCTAAGTACACTATATATAACTAGCTTGTACAACCCAATCTTCTCTCATTAAAACCCATCACCTTTATGTCACACCCATCACTCACCTTTCACCCTTCCTACACTCAACCCCCAAATGTCTCACAAATTTCCCACCCCCCCCCCCAAATCCCTCACATCACACCCATCCCCTCCCTCACTGCCATTGCCGAACACAGCACACACACACACGACACGTATGCATTGTAGTATGTATATATATTATATGTTATGTGGTAGGTGTATATATATATGTGTATGTGCATGTGCATTATGTCTATATATAAAGAGAGAAATAGCCGAGGAAGAGAGAGATAAAAAGTTAGAGAAAGAGAGAGGCAACCTGAGAGACATAACTAGAGAGAGAAGAAAAGAAAAAAAAAACCAACCAAAAAATAACTCCCCACCTTCACCTCACCCTTACTCCATGTCTCTACCCAAACACACCCACGGACCACACGCTACACACGCAGTAGCCCATATAGAAAAGAAGGTAGAAGAAAAAGAGAGAGAGGAGCCGAATCGAGATTGAACCGAGACCGAGGAAGAGAAAAAGAGGAGCCGAATCGAGATCGAACCGAGAGTGAAGAAGGAAAAGCTCTCACACCACTCTCTATATTTTTTATATACACAGACTCACACACACACCCTCACACACACCCCTGAACAGACCCGAGACCACGCCATAGCTATGACCACCATTGAAGCTCTGCCGAGCTCGAATTTTTGAACCATCACCAATACCAATAAAACCAATGCCAAACTGACCCTAATGATCCCCTTAAGCTACCTGACGAATGGCTCGAAGCTTAGACCGTGTTCGGTCTTCCAACGATTCGATTATTCTTTATTGGTCGAACCTGTTTTCCTCACGTACATGCAAACCGCTAAGAGTTAGATCATGAGACTTAGACCATTGGATCTGGCTCGTCGAGGCACTCAATTTTGACATAAAAGTTTGTCCTTTTTTGTCGACAAATGAATGAGATACGAAGGTTTGAAGTTTATGTATTGATTTATGTATATAACGTATGTAATGTATATGCCTAGAATCGTGAATAGGAAGAAGAAGAAGTGCTTAGGCACTGTTTGGGAAATTTTAGGGTATATTTTTAGTAACATGTAGGTATTTAGTTTGTTTATATTTTGTTTAGATTAAACTTAGTTATGATACATAATTAAAATGTGATAATTTTAGATAATATTAGTAAATTATATTTCTTATATTATGAAATTATATATTACATATTATACTTATCATTTATTTAGTTTTAAATAAATAATAAATGTTAGTCTAATTAAAATAAAAAGATATGAGTAGTTGTTGATGATGGCAAAATTTGGTTAAGGTAAATTAAAAAAATTTAAGGAGAGAGAGAGAGAGCCTGATTTTTTTTATGTGGTTCGGCCCTGTTAATGAAGGTACCTACGTCCACGTGTGTGTCTGAGCACGTTCACTATATTGTAAAAAGTCGGGGACCTGTGGTGAACCAACAATTGTTTGGAGCTACCGTAGGTCGGTCGGGCATGTTGGTGACTGCTATAGAGGTGCTATAGAGACCGAAAAGTCGGTCCCCTTGAAGGGGGATGAGTGGTCTCTTTTATAGATGCAAGAGACATACTCATACATGGATAAGGAAATATAATCCAACTATGCTTGATTGGCATTAATTGTGGGGGTTTCCTAATTGGATTAGGAAACAATGTCCACTTTCCATAAGTCTTCTATTTTGAGTAGGAAACTGCCTGGAATATTCTGAGGCATGTGTTGTGGGCCCAATTGGCCTATGCTTGTATGGTCCGTGCCAGTGTGGTCTTCCCGACCTGTTGGTCTGGTCGTGAATGAACCGCTCAGGGTCCTTTTGTGTTAACTCGCCAGGATGGTTATCTTCTGCCCAGCCAGCCTTCGTCAAGACTGTTAGGAGAAAAGCTTGACCATATTGGTGGAGCCGACCTAAAATCACCTTGCTTTAGGGTCTTTTTGCTCCTCTATCGTCGGCCAACCTAAGAGATTTTAGTCACCTCTATCGTCGCTTTGGACCAAAGTGGAGTTATTGCCTCTGAGTACTGTAGGCGCCCGGGTTGTCTAAGAGTTTGACTTAGTTAGCACAAGGCCTGTAAGTACCCGGTGTGATTACCTGTTTAGTCCATTGTGCCTTTCTGCCCCCTAAGCTTTCGCTAAGACGAGGCTCTTGTGGAGGAAAGGCTTGTAGGTAACCGACTTAGAACATGGGTCGTTACAGGGTCTTTTGAAGCTTGCCATCATCAGCCACCTAGGGGGATTTGCCCCCATCATAGGTTGGACCTAAGCGAAGCCGATGCCATGGGCGTGACCCCGAGGTCTTTTGCCTCGGGTGCGATCCCGTGGTCTTTAGTGCCTGGGTTCAGAGCCCGAGTTCTTTTGTGCCTGGGTTCAGAGCCCGAGGTCTTTGTTGCCTGGGTTCGAAGCCCGAGGTCTTTTGTGCCTGGGTTCGAAGCCCGAGATCTTTTGTGCCTGGGTTCGGAGCCCGAGATCTTTTGATGTGCCTCGGGTATGACCCGAGGTCTTTTGATGTGCCTCAGGTGTGGCCTGAGGTCTTATTAAGAACTCTCTGACAGCCTGTAGAGTCTCATCTGATGATCGGGCAAGTACCACTGTAGTTGGATTGGTCGAGACTGTTAGAGACAAGAGGTCGGGCCGGGATCACCGAACTCCAGATTACTCTGAGTTGGATTCAAGGTCGAGATCATTGGATCCTGACTGCTGCGAACTAGTGGTCGGGTTGGGACTGCCAGACCCTGTCTGTTGTGAGCTGGAGGTCAGGTTGAGACTGTCGGTCCCTGACTGCTATGAATTAGAAGAACTGTCAGAACTCCCGGGATGATCTCGCTTTTGCTTACTTCTGGAAGACTCTTTGCTAAGGTGCCCGGGGTCTTTGGTTTTTAAAAATTCTTCAGTGCCAATGTATTCTCCAACCCTCTCAGTGAGTTCACTAAGGTTTCCGGTCGATTACTGTGAAACGACGCGGTGCACTTGGTGTGTTGAACGCCCGAGCAGAAGGCTATAATAACGACAGTTTCATCAAGATTCATAGATTCCGAGCTTCTCTTGATTAAACCGGTCGGTGAATTCCTTGAGGGTCTCATTATTCCTTTGTATGACTATCAGTAGCTGCATGTCGGGCTTTAGCCGTTCATGCATACTGATGAACTAGTTGATGAACTGCTTGCTGAGTTGCTTGAAACTGCGGACCGATCAAGGCTTCAAGGAGTAGACCCATTGATCGGTCGGGCCTTTCAAAGTGCTGGGGAAGGCCAAGAAATATAGTTCATCGGAGTTGGTGGCTAGGACCATCCTAGCCTTGTGACCGGGCTTCCCGAGCCATTATAGGGATCTAGGCGAGGCTGTTTAAATTTGCGCGGAATGGAAAACCTTGTGATCTGGCTAGAGAATGGTGACTCTGTCTTGGTATTGGCGTGATTTCGAGGAGGGTTCTGGCCCAGCCTTTTGGCTACTCCATCAATCTATTTTGCAAGTCCTTGATACGTGCCACCACACCTTCCTGACCGGTATCCAGGCTGCAGGTCTGGTTAGTGGAGGAGGCTTCCTTCTCATGGCGATGTGCTATCCCTTGGGATCGGGCTTGGCTATGACTCCTGTTCATCGTGTGCCTTGGGACACCTCGGCACTTGACTGAGTGACCCTGGACTTATTCCCGGGCCATATGCTCCTGCCTTGCCTCTCTGGCAGCACGCTTATTGTTGATGTCTCTGGCATCCTCAATACGGGACAGGTTGGCTTGGGCACGTTGTCTGGTCAAGATCGGTTCCTGATCGCACGCAACATTCCCGGATCGTTTCCCGACCACTGGAGGACTGATTTACTGGGCCAGCAGGTCTTCAATCTGTTGCTGGATTTGACGTTGGCCCTCTAAGAGTTGTGTGAAGGTTACAGTGATCTGCTCAGATGTCATGACTTTTGCAGTAGGTGTCGGGGCCGGCGAAACATCCCGGTTAGCCTGCTGTGCAGTCTTCTCACTCTTCTATGGAGGTATGGCTATTAGCCAAGAGATTTGTTGATGAAGAACTTGTCGTTTCCTATAGACGGTGCCAAGCTGATGATGCCAAAATTTGGTTACGGTAAATTAAAGCAATTTAAGGAGAGAGAGAGAGAGAGAGAGAGAGAGAGAGAGAGACTGGTTTTTTGTACGTGGTTCAGCCCTGTTAATGAAGGTACCTACGTCCACGTGTGTGTTTGAGCACATTCACTATACTGTAAAAAGTCGGAGACCTGTGGTGAACCAACAATGGTTTGGAGCTACCGTAGGTCGGCCGGGGATGTTGGTGACTGCTATAGATGTGGTGTAGAGACTGAATAGTCGGTCGCCTTGAAGGGGGGTGAGTGGTCTCTTTTATAGATGCAAGAGACCTACTCATACATGGATAAGGAAATGTAATCCAACTAAGCTTGATTGGCATTAATTGTGCGGGTTTCCTAATTGGATTAGGATACAATGTCCACTTTCCATAACTCTTCTATCTTGAGTAGGAAACTACCTGTAATATTCTGTGGCATGTGTTGTGGGCCCAGCTGGCCTGCACTTATACGAACCGTGCCAGTGTGGTCTTCCGACCTATTTGTTTGGTCGTGAATGAACCGCTCGGGATAGTGAGTCTCGGGTAGACTAGACCGCTCGGGCTGACGCTTGTCCGAGGAGTTATGTATAATTTGACCGGGACAGGGACCGACTACGGAGTTGAACCGCTCGGTCATAGGACCGAGCCAATTTTGGGTGTATCAGTTGTTATATGTTTTGAAAATGGTTTTAATGTCATTAGTTAGTTTTTAATATTCTGGAATATAATTTTTTTAGATTTAAAACATTTTGAAAATTATGCTTATTATTCGGAGTATGTAGTATACTTATTATTTATTTAGCCTAAATAAATAAAAAGATTTAGTTGTAAATTATAATAATTAGGTAATAAATACCTAATGACCATTTTAAAAATATAGAAAATTAAATGGTTTATCCTAGGCCTATTAACTTTATTTTTTAAATAATTTAATTGTAAAACCAAGTTGTAGTGTTTATTTATTAAATACGGAACCGTCTATCCCTTATTTTAATTATTTTAAATACCAAACGAGCTTTGAAATTTTGAGAAAAATACCACTAGTCTACTTTGAGGTTTTGTATTTAATAAAAATGTTTCTAAGAATCAGTTATCTTTGTAAATTATATTTTGTAATTATAGGACTCCGAAGACTATAATTATATAAATAGGGCTTCAATAATTCGTAGTAAATAAACCATAGCTCAGAAAATTATGCGGTCAATTTTCAGAGTCTTAGAATAATGTCTAGAACTATTCCCTAGAGTTTGGAGACCTTTTGACAGACTCTAATTTGAATTTAGTCACTAGTGTTAGACTTAGAACAACACAAGGATCATCACCTTGAGGTTTATACACATATTTGGTATAATTACCATTACACCTCAATCATTAACACATACATTTCATCACCATTATTATGTTATACGTTGTAGGACCGTGACTTATCCTCTGTTCGGAGAGTCATAAGCTTGACAAGACATCTAGGTGAGTATTTCTAACCTTACTCTCAATATGCATAATGACTACTAAAGTATTTGTACGTGATATATATAAAGTTGTATTTATGATTTTTATGCTATGACTATACATTGATGTACGTTAATGTATATAGGGATTATGTTATGAAGTCGATTGCTATAAGACAAGCATGTTAGACATTACTATATTATATTTATAAGAAGTAAAAAAGAAGAATTGTATGTGAAAGACTGTATGGCCATGTATGTGTTATGGTGGATAATTGATTGTGAACATTAGTTTGTACATATCAATGTTGGTTATATGAATACGTCATCGTTATTACTTTGATAACCATGTCTAAATATGCTAATTAGAATAAAGAGCATGTTAAGGGTTTTATCTATATATCTTGCCTAATGTAGGTATGGTATCAAGATTCATGTAACTGCATATCTCATCATGGTGTCAGCACACATAGTTAGTGTTAGTGACTCTGGCCAAGTAAGGTCGTGAGTTGAAGTGTTTTGGAGTCTTGGGAATTAGGAGTTGATACAATTGAGATTCATGTATGTTGGGTTACGAGTTGTTATGTTTTGGAAACCTTTCAAGATGATAAAAATACGTGATAAACGAGACAGCATAATTAAGATACAGATTATTGTGATTGTAATAGTAAGAGAATAGTTAGAGCAGCTATTATGTCAGTTGTTCATGTAGAATGTCGGAGATGGAATATGCACCCGAGTGAGCACTAATGCCCTCGTACTGCTTAGCAGTTGGCACTTTAATGTACTAGTCATCCGAGGAAGTTTGCTGAAGATAGTACACACGATGTGTGAGTTTTGCCATTGTGCTGTATATCATGCCCTAGCTAGTCACTAACATATTGTCCACCTTGGTGAGCATTATCGGGATTGTACACATGATGCGTGCATTAGGTCGAGCGTAGTTCAAGACAAAGCTTAAAAGAAATGGGTAAAACGTCAAGCATAGTACTTTTTGAGGCGACCCATGTTGATTGGTTCTTTGAATTCGACACCATTGAGGTCCATGAGGTAAGTCGTTCCTCCAGAAAGGATAGTTTTGACGATATAAGGGCCAACCCATTTAGGTTTGAACTTCCCACGTGGATCAAAGATTGGGACTCACAATTCCTTAAGAACAAGGTCACCCTTGGCAATTTTCCTCGGACGAACCTTCCTGTTAAAAGCACGGGCTATCCTCTTTTGATAGATTCGGACGTAGTTGACTACCGCTAGGCACTTTTCATCTTCGAGAGCCAATTAATCGTATCTTTCCCTTAACCAGTCAGATTCTGAAACTTCACATTCTGCCATCACTCGTAGGGATGGTAACTCTATCTCTATTGGAAGTACTACTTTCATACCATATACTAGTGAATAAGGAATTGCTCTTGTAGAAGTCATACCCCCTCGTGTATTTCTTCCATCATACTTCTGGTGCTCTTTTCGAACAAGCAAGTCAGGTTGTGACCATTGTACCCTTCCTTCAGCAATTTTCCCCGCAAATGATGAATTGTGCTGCGAACCTTCCAATTGCTCTTTTGTCTTTCTCAGTAGACTCTTGGGGGTACGTTCCCCTTTCTATAAAGTCCCAGACATCTTGATACCACATTGTTTCCTTTTCTTCTTTGATTACAGTGATCATACTGAATGAAGGCTGGTATCTATGCTCAATTACTAGAGGCATCATCTTGACTCTCACTGGGATTTTGATCATGGAGGCTAGGGTGGCCAATGAATCTGCTAACTGGTTCTCCTCCCTGGATAGGTAAGAGAATGTCACACTCTTGAATTATTTTTTGAGTCCATCGAGATGGTCATGATAGGGCTTCAACCTTTCTTCTTTCACCTTCCATCTTCTTTCACCTTCCATCCTCCTCTGGCTTGTGATACAATGAGGTTTAAATCTCCGAATACATCCAATTTCTGAACTTTTAATTCTATGGCCACTTCCATCCCCAAAATGCACGCCTCGTATTCAATAGTATTGTTGGTGGAGTTATAATTGAGCTTAACTGCCAGTGGGGTGTGGTCCCCATTTGGTGATACCAGAATCATTCCTATTCTGTAGCTTTTCATGTTGACTGCCCCATCAAAGTACAACTTCCACTACTCTTCTTTGATTTCCATGATATTTTCATCCGGGAATGAGAAGTCTCCATTTTCTTCAGAGTCAACAGCGTGTTCCACAAGATGCTCAACTATAGTTCTCCCTTTCACCAATTTTCTTGTTACATACGTTATATCAAATTTAGATAGTAGAAGTAACCAACGGGATATACAACTGGTCAGGGCGGGTTTTTCGAGGAGGTATTTTAGAGGATCCATACGAGATATGAGCACAATTGGAAAGGCTAGCATGTAATGCCTTAATTGGCAGGTGCACCAGACTAAGGCCCAATACATTTTTTCGAGGGTAGAATAATTGAGCTCATACCCCGTCATCCTCTTGCTAAGGTAATATATGGCTTTTTCAGAGTGGCTCTCTTCTTCGTCTTGGGCTAGCATGCAACCCATGCCATTTTCGAACACAAACAGGTAAAGAAATAATGGCTTGTGAGGAGTGTGTGGCAAAAGGACAGGTAGATTTTGAAGGTAGGCTTTTATTTTATCGAATGCGGCTTGGCATTGGTCATCCAATTAGAACTTCTCTCCTTTTTTCAGTAATCGAAACAAGGGATCACATATAGTCGTGAGCTTTGAGATAAAGCGACTGATGAATTGGATCCTCTCGAGGAACCCTCTCCCTGTCACGCCCCGGAGCAGCATAAATAGAGAAAAATAAATTTCCTTTATGGGTCCATAGGGAATGACAAGTGAAAGTCACTGATAATCCACACCACATAGTACTAGTCCACAAGAACAACAGGAACAGTAAAACAACTGAAATATAAACACGGTTCTATCTATTACAAACATCAGAGTACGGTCCACAGGATCACAACAGGTCTGGAGACAATATATGCCCAAGTACCCGTTAACTACAAAGTACAACAGTAAAAGAAAAGTACTAATATAAACTACTATCTATCTTCAGGTCTTCAGCTAGCGTACGGATAGGCGTCAGCATAACTGGCATCAGTGGGGCCATTCTCTACGTAACTCCCTTCAGGGTAATCATTATCGCCATAAGTTCCGTCATCTGCATTGTAAAGGACAGGGTAGTCTGGACGGGGAATGTCCAGGCAATAAAGGCCGTCAGCTTGTTGAAAGCTGAGTGAGTACTAACTAACACAGTCTCATAGAAATAACATAATTACCATTATGAACAATATATGACAGTGATACAAAATATATATTCCTCATTCATTATTCAGACATATCATTAATCGATTCTTATCGACTCCCACTCTAAGACTGATTTCACAATACCCAACTAACTATCTCGAACTGATTATATCAGCACAACATACCAGTGCTCTTGTTCACCGCTATACCGCTTTTAAGAACTCTTGCGAACACCCATACATCGTTCTCATATAACGACTGGTCCATGGATATACCCATACTTTTGTTCACCGCTTTTAAGAACTCTTACTGTTCACCGCTTTTAAGAACGCTTGCGAGTACTGTACATACATAGCTCTGGTAAATATAAATCATGGATGTGCCACAATTACTCTTGTTCACCGCTTTTAAGAACTCTTACTCTTCACCGCTTTTAAGAACGCTTGCGAGTACTGTGCACCCATAATTCTCACGATCCTGATCAAATCCTTGACATACACTTATCGGATTCAACCTGAGCGAATCATCAGCTCGACACACACAATTTTGAACATACAAATCCTCTTACTGACTCACTTCTCACTTATCCAATACTACCCAGTATTATCACCTCAAACTTACTACGTTATCGCGTCGTACTATTTCTAGCGTTCCGAACCCGACTACATTACTCACCATATTATCTCAATCTCGTTATCGTATCCCATTACCTCCGTTATCCATAATATCACATAATAAGAACATGAAACAACAATTAAACAACTACGCACTATACATTATAAACTGAAAGGAATACATTCATGTTCTGCTCGGGTTCGATCGATTGAGGTCCTCTCGATCGATTGAGTAAAAGTGATGTTCGATCGATTGAAGTCTTATCGATCGATCGAAGTGAAGGTGGTCTCGATCGATTGAACTTAGTTTGATCGGTTGGGACTCAGTGATGTTCGATCGATTGAACTTATTTCGATCGATTGAGACTTAGTGATGTTCGATCGATTGAACTTAGTTCGATCGGTCGAACTTCGTTTTCCACAGATTCTACCTGTGAACGTGCAGAATGTGCTAGGGGTGTTTGGGTTATAGTTAATACGTCCAGAATATGTAAAACATCATAACTAAGTTACCGAGTGAGTTTGGAACTCACCAAAAGTCGTTAAGGGCGCGTTTGGGTAAGCTTTAGCTCCGAAGCTTTAATGGCGGCCTTTCTGCCATGTCTCTGTCTCTCTCTGTCTCCTTCTCTCTTGTTCTTCTTCTTTTCCTTCTTCTGTTCTTCTTCTTCTCCTCTGCTGAGTATATATATATAGTGTATATGTATATAGATATGGATGTATGTGTATATAATATATATCAACACACAAGCACACACTCTCTCAACTCACAAGGGTCAGCAAACACCCAATATACACGAATGCAGTGTATATATAGAGGGGAAAGAGGTGCAGATGGCATTGTTTGCGGGAAACCTGGAAATCTGATAATACATTCTCGATCGATCGAAAGATTCTCGATCGCTCGAACTCAGTTCGGTCAGTTTTGATCGATTGAAGAAAGTCTGATCGATTGAAGTGGGGACAACGTATTAAATTCAGGTCGGTAGGATTTCGATCGCTCGAACAAGGTTCGATCGCTTGAACAATGAAGATGCTTGATCGCTCGAACGAGCTTCGATCGATCGAAGATTAAATTTTAGGAATGGTCAAAGGAAGTATATAGAATCTCTCTGCATTAAATATTTATTGAAAATACGGGGTATTACATCATCCACCACCCAACAAAAGATTTCGTCCTCGAAATCGGAAACATACAGAGTTAAAACAAAAACGGAAACTTCTCGAGCATCTCTGACTCTAGTTCCCATGAAGCTTCTCCTTCATCATGATGCTTCCACTGAATCTTGACTAATGGAATCTCTTTATTCCTGAACTTCTTGACTCCATGATCTAAAATGCGAACTGGTCCTTCGTTGAACGTAACGTTGTTGTTGACTTCAATATCTTCAAAGTTGATCTCATGCGCTGGGTTATGAACACACTTCCTCAGCATACTGATGTGGAAAATGTTGTGCACTCCTGACATCTTCGGGGGCAACGCAAGGCGATAAGCAACTTTTCCAACACGCTCTAGAATCTCGAACGGTCCGATGAATCGTGGCGATAATTTGCCTCTCTTCTGACCAAATCTGACGATGCATCGAACAGGCAAAACCTTGAGTAACACATGATCTCCAATTGCAAACTCCAAGTCTTTGCGTCGCTTGTCAGCATAACTCTTGTGTCGGGTCTGAGCTGTCTTCATCTTCTCACGTACTACTTGAATCTTTTCACTAGTCTCTCGTATCATTTCTGGCCCAAGAAATTGAGTATCTCCGACTTCAGTCCAACATAGCGGCGATCAGCAAGGTCTTTCGTACAAAGCTTCGAACGGCGCCATTCCTATGCTCGAATGATAACTGTTGTTGTAAGCAAATTCTATCAGAGGTAAGTGTGTCTCCCAAGAATTCTCAAAATCAATAACACAAGCACGTAACATGTCCTTCATTACTTGATTAACTCTCTCCGTCTGTCCATCGGTCTGTGGATGAAAAGCTAAACTCAAGTTCAAAGTTGTTCCCATCGCTGTCTGGAGACTCTTCCAAAACTCTGCAGTAAAGCGTGAATCTCGATCTGACACGATAGAAACAGGTACTCCGTGTAACCGTACTATGTGTTGTAGATACATTCGGCTCAAACGTTCCACTGGATACGTCATACTGTAGGCGATAAAATGTGCTGTCTTCGTAAGTCGATCCACGATTACCCAAATAGCGTCATGATTCTGCTGCGATTTCGGTAATCCTACCACAAAATCCATGGTGATGTGTTCCCATTTCCATTGAGGAATTGGTAACGGCTGTAGCAGTCCAAGTGGTTTCTGATGTTCTGCCTTTACTTGTTTACAAGTAAGACACTGAGAAACATATTCAGCCACTTCTCGCTTCATTCCTTCCCACCAAAAATTTCTCTTCAAATCCTTGTACATCTTTGTACCTCCTGGATGAATCGTCATCCGTGACTTATGAGCTTCATCCAATATTCTTTCCGAAGTTTTTCTTTATTAGATACACAGAGTCTAACTTTACATCGTAAGGCTCCGTCTGTACTAACATTCCAGATTTCTGGTTCTTTAGCTGACATCTTGGCGAACCATAACTTGAAATCTTCTGCTGTCTGCTGAGCTGCTATGATACGGCTGATCAAAGTTGGTTGTACCATCAGACATCCAAAATGTTGTCTTTCCATTGGTTCCACTGGCTGAAGTTCGAATTCAGTTAACACCTCCAATGCTTGCCATTCTCGAATTAATAATGCAGCGATCACTAGTCGAGGTTTACGACTCAAAGCATCTGCTACGACATTTGCTTTACCTGGATGGTATTGCAATGAAAAGTCATAATCCTTGAGTAACTCCATCCATCTCCGTTGTCGCATGTTCAACTCCTTTTGAGAGAACAAATATTTCAAGCTCTTATGATCGGAAAACAGATCAAACTTTTATCCATAGAGATAGTGTCTCCAAATCTTCAAAGCAAATACTATTGCTGCCAATTCCAAATCATGCGTCGGATAATTCTTCTCGTGTACCTTCAATTGTCTTGATCCATATGCGATAACATTCCCGTCTTGCATAAGTACACAACCCAATCCCTGGTGCGATGCGTCACTGTAGATCACATGTCTTTCTCCACTCTTAGGTATCGCAAGTACCGGTGCAGAAGTCAATTTCTCTTTTAACTCCTGAAATGCACCCTCATGCTTGTCCGTCCATTCATACTTCGTCTCCTTCCTTGTTAAATTCGTCAGTGGTCCTGCTAACTTGGAAAATCCTTCTACAAATCTTTTGTAATATCCTGCTAACCCAAGAAAACTTCTGACCTCTGTCGCATTGGTCGGTCTATTCCAGCTTAAGACTGCATCAATCTTAGATGAGTCCACAGAAATACCGTCCTGAGATATAAATGTCCCAAGAATTTGACTTCCTATAGCCAAAACTCACACTTGCTGAATTTTGCATACAACTTGCTATCTCGAAGTGTCTGCAAGGCAACCTGTAAATGCTCCTCGTGGTCTTCTTCCGTCTTTGAGTAGATCAGTATATCATCGATGAACACTATAATGAATTGATCCAGATATAGTCTGAATACTCTATTCATTAAGTCCATAAATACTGCTGGCGCATTTGTCAATCCAAAAGGCATAACTAGAAACTCGTAATGCCTGTATCTTGTCCTGAATGCAGTCTTCGATACATCCTCTGGTCAAACTAACAATTGGTGATATCCTGAACGTAAATCGATCTTGGAAAAGATCCTAGATCCTTGTAACTGGTCGAATAGGTCATCTATCCGAGGTAGTGGATATCTATTCTTGATTGTAACCTTGTTCAACTCCCTGTAGTCTATACAGAGTCGAAGTGTTCCGCCTTTCTTCTTCACAAACAGAACTGGTGCTCCCCAAGGTGACGTACTCGGGCGAATAAATCCTAAATCTTCAAGTTCCTGAACTTGCTTCTTCAGTTCCAACATCTCAGTTGGTGCCATTCTATATGGCGTCTTGGAAATCGGCAATGTACCAGGTACTAGTTCCACACAGAAGTCTATTTCTCTTCTCGGTGGGAGTCCTTTAATATCCTGAAATAGATCCTGAAAGTCTTGCACCGTAGGAATCTGATCCATCGTGAGCTTTGTACTCGTACTCCCGATCATAGCCAAACTACTCGTAAGAAACATATCACTCGTCGGCTGACACTGAAATCTAATCGTCGATTTTCCTTGTCTCGGAAATACAATCGACTTAGTAGGGCAATCCAAATTGGCACTGTACTTAGTTAACCAATCCATCCCTAGGATAATATCAAATCCTGACATTGACAAAACTATCAAGTCTGCAGGAAGATTCCTATCTCCCAAGGTCAATGGGCAATCCTTACACACTTTACTCAACTTAACTGTCACTCCCAACGGTGACACAGCATTCAGTATTGACTCAAGTGTCTGGGGTTCTAAACCCAATTGACGCACAATCTTAACAGCAATAAATGAGCGTGCAGCTCCAGTATCAAATAAAGCTTTAACTAGACTATGAAAGAGTACAAGCGTACCTTCCAAATGTTGCTGCTCATCAACGTTAAAGCCTGCTTCTCCTGGAATGATTGCATTCATCCTTATCTGATCTGGAGGTCCTTGTATCCCTTGAATTGATGCTCCATAGTATCCTCCGCGAGGTGCACGACAATCCTTGCTCAAGTGCCCTGGCTTGTTCAATTCCGACAGACAATATCCATTCTGCGATTAACTCTAGGGGCTGTACAGAATCTGGCAACGTGCCCTGGCTTTCCGCAATTAAAACATCCTCCGCTATTTCTTGACGGTGCTGTCAGTAGTGCCTGCGGCTGTGATCCTTGCTGGTGATATTACTGGGGTCGAGTATAGCTCTGCTGTGGCTTTCTGGTTCCTTCCCAGGTTCTCTTATTCCCTTGGAAATTACTCTGAGGTCTCCAACCTTGAGTATTCCTTGGTGGCAGGTTATGGAAATTCTTCTGTTGAAAACTTCTAGATGCCTGAGGTCGATTCATCTGTGGTTGTTGTGCTGGATAAGCATCCTTTTCCAATCCTGCTGCAAATCTGACAATCTCTTCAAATGATTGATTCAGATGACCTACCATCATATGTCTAAGATGGGGATTCAATCCTTGGTGAAATCTCTTCACCTTCTTCTGTGGAGTGTCTATCATATGCCGAGCAAATCTTGATAGACGCTCAAACTGTGTTGTATATTCCCTGACATTCCATCCTCCTTGGACTAGATTGAGAAAGTTCCTTTCCTGTTGATCTCTCTCATCCTCTGGGAAATACTTTTCCAAAAATCGTCCTTTGAATGTCTCCCATGGCATAGCTTTAGCAGTATCGATCCCAATAGTGGCTCGCTCGGCTTCCCACCAATCTGCGGCGGCATAAGTGAGCTGAAACGTAGCAAGACGACGTTTCTCTTGTTCGCTGCATTCCAATGCTTCAAATATTAACTCCATCTTTCTTATCCATTGTTCTGCTTTCCATGGTTCTGTTAGTCCATCGAACTTCTCTGGACGTAACCCACGAAAATTTGCCAACAACTTATCTCCAGTCTGTCTTGGTGGCGGGGGTGCAAAAGGTCTCTGGTGGGTGGAGTGATTATAGGTATCCCCACATGCTCCATCCTTTGCATAAATGCTTCGAAAATTCCCGTCGGATCCATCCCTTCCGGAATAGGTGCTCCATTACGTGCTTGGTGATTTCTCAAGGGTCCTACCATGATAATAACGAGTATTGCCTACAAGAGACATATTGATCAGCTGAAAGTCTTCTCGTAGAAATGAAACCAAGATAGAACGAGAAGTAACAAGAGCTAACAGTTCTACAAATTAAACAACACATCAAACAACTAACAATCAATATCAAAAGTACTACTCGTATATATAGATATCAAAAGATGTACCATGGAGTACACAGTAACCATACCATGTACCACGTGGGACATAAGCAAACAAAGCACTAAGGTCAACTACTAACACTACTGCTAACATCTATACAAAGCTATGGTCAAATAGTTATCTCTCAAGCTCCCAAAAATCTAGTGGACAACATGTCCTGATATAACTAACAAAACTAAGCCCTGCAGGTCCTGACTCAAAAGTCGTCAGTATTTGATCCTGCTGGTGGTACCTCGTCCTCTGAATCAATCTCCATCTCTACGAGTGGATCATCCTCGACTGGTGCAACAAGATCTCCAACTACTACCCCTATATCCCAATCCTCTATCATCTCTGCATCATCGTCCTCCATCACGTCCACTATCGCCTGGTTAGCGACATCGACTGCTACTGCGGCGAATCCGTCGGCTATATCTGAAGCTCCTGCTATCGCGGCCTCTCCTATAACAAAACCCGCTGGCTGAGCGACCATCTGAGCTATCCATCCTACTGCCATATCGGCCATGGCTGCCATATGCATAATCGGTCTAGCTGGTATCTGAAGCACAACTGGTACCTCTGGCACAACTATCTCCTCATCGACTGCATCCTCATCTACTACTATGTCTGCCTCAATAGCCTCTGGGTCTGGTACTGGATCCTCTGGCTCAAACTCTGGCTCCTCGGGGTCATCCTTAGGCTCATCATCATCTGCATCGTCTGCATGCTCATCCTCTACTGGGTCCTCGTCATCTATCGGCTCCTCCTCTCCATCTCCGTCTATGTTCTCATCGGCATGCTCATCCTCAGGCTCCAGGTCCTCATCCTCCTGAATCGGCTTATGCTCTGGAACTGGTATATCGGGTACTGGTGATGATGGTGCTGCTGGTGCTGGTGCAACTACAAGCTCTGGTGGACCGGCTACAATAGCTCTCAACTCAATCTCATCCATCTCGGGCTTACTCTGAACTAACCGTAATATCTCCTGGCAATTGTCTCTACCAATCCTCGCGGTATGGTAAGCATCCATACGCATCTGCGTCAGGTGAGTCCTCTCTGTCACATAAAGTGCTCTCCACATGTCCTCCTCCAAATGTCTACTAGCTATCTGGCACATGCGCTCACGATAAAATTCTGGGTCAGCTGGCTCCACGGTATCCCCATGGATCACGTGTCCTCCATAAGCATCGGTAACAAACTGATGGAACTCTGGATCCATGCTATCCTGCAAAGGAAAACTATCTATCGTCAGACAGATGAACTTATCTTAAACTCATATCTCATCTCAGGAAATCTTAACATACTAGGACCAGATGGTGTGGGATCCATCAGTGAATGTCAATATCAGAACCTAACCGTAATATAACCAGGCTCTGATACCAAAAATACCCTATCACGCCCCGGAGCAGCATAAATAGAGAAAAATAAATTTCCTTTATGGGTCCATAGGGAATGACAAGTGAAAGTCACTGATAATCCACACCACATAGTACTAGTCCACAAGAACAACAGGAACAGTAAAACAACTGAAATATAAACACGGTTCTATCTATTACAAACATCAGAGTACGGTCCATAGGATCACAACAGGTCTGGAGACAATATATGCCCAAGTACCCGTTAACTATAAAGTACAACAGTAAAAGAAAAGTAGTAATATAAACTACTATCTATCTTCAGGTCTTCAGCTAGCGTACGGATAGGCGTCAGTATAACTGGCATCAGTGGGGCCATTCTCTACGTAACTCCCTTCAGGGTAATCATTATCGCCATAAGTTCCGTCATCTGCATTGTAAAGGACAGGGTAGTCTGGACGGGGAATGTCCAGGCAATAAAGGCCGTCAGCTTGTTGAAAGCTGAGTGAGTACTAACTAACACAGTCTCATAGAAATAACATAATTACCATTATGAACAATATATGACAGTGATACTAAATATATATTCCTCATTCATTATTCAGACATATCATTAATTGATTCTTATCGACTCCCACTCTAAGACTGATTTCACAATACCCAACTAACTATCTCGAACTGATTATATCAGCACAACATACCAGTGCTCTTGATCACCGCTATACCGCTTTTAAGAACTCTTGCGAACACCCATACATCGTTCTCATATAACGACTAGTCCATGGATATACCCATACTCTTGTTCACCGCTTTTAAGAACTCTTACTGTTCACCGCTTTTAAGAACGCTTGCGAGTACTGTACATACATAGCTCTGGTAAATATAAATCATGGATGTGCCACAATTACTCTTGTTCACCGCTTTTAAGAACTCTTACTGTTCACCGCTTTTAAGAATGCTTGCGAGTACTGTGCACCCATAATTCTCACGATCCTGATCAAATCCTTGACATACACTTATCAGATTCAACCTGAGCAAATCATCAGCTCGACACACACAACTTTGAACATACAAATCCTCTTACTGACTCACTTCTCACTTATCCAATACTACCCAGTATTATCACCTCAAACTTACTGTGTTATCGCGTCGTACTATTTCTAGCATTCCGAACCCGACTACGTTACTCACCATATTATCTCAATCTCGTTATCGTATCCCATTACCTCCGTTATCCATAGTATCACATAATAAGAACATGAAAGAACAATTAAACAACTACGCACTATGCATTATAAACTGAAAGGAATACATTCATGTTCTTCTCGGGTTTGATCGATTGAGGTCCTCTCGATCGATTGAGTAAAAGTGATGTTCGATCGATTGAAGTCTTATCGATCGATCGAAGTGAAGGTGGTCTCGATCGATTGAACTTAGTTCGATCGGTTGGGACTCAGTGATGTTCGATCGATTGAACTTATTTCGATCAATTGAGACTTAGTGATGTTCGATCGATTGAACTTAGTTCGATCGGTCGAACTTCGTCTTCCACTGATTCTGCCTGTGAACGTGCAGAATGTGCTAGGGGTGTTTGGGTTATAATTAATACGTCCAGAATATGTAAAACATCATAACTAAGTTACCGAGTGAGTTTGGAACTCACCAAAAGTCGTTAAGGGCGCGTTTGGGTAAGCTTTAGCTCCGAAGCTTTAATGGCGGCCTTTCTGCCTTGTCTCTGTCTCTCTCTGTCTCCTTCTCTCTTGTTCTTCTTCTTTTCTTCTTCTTCTCCTCCTCTACTGAGTATATATATATAGTGTATATGTATATAGATATGGATGTATGAGCATATAATATATATCAACACACAAGCACACACTCTCTCAACTCACAAGGGTCAGCAAACACCTAATATACACGAATACAGTGTATATATAGAGGGGAAAGAGGTGCAGATGGCATTGTTTGCGAGAAACCTGGAAATCTGATAATTACATTCTCGATCCATCGAAAGATTCTCGATCACTCGAACTCAGTTCGGTCAGTTTTGATCGATTGAAGAAAGTCTGATCGATTGAAGTGGGGACCACGTATTAAATTCAGGTCGGTAGGATTTCGATCGCTCGAACAAGGTTCGATCGCTTGAACTATGAAGATGCTCGATCGCTCGAACGAGCTTCGATCGATCGAAGATTAAATTTTAGGAATGGTCAAAGGAAGTACATAGAATCTCTCTGCATTAAATATTTATTGAAAATATGGGGTATTACACTCCCTTCTTTCTCATTCTGCGGTGGTGCCATTTCTAGAATTGCCTTGATTTTAAAGGGATCAACCTCTATCTCTCTCTGTGTAATGAGAAAACCTTGGAGCTTCCAAGAGGTCACACCGAAAGTGCAATTCTGTAGATTCAGCCTCATCTTGTATTTGCGCAATCTTTTGAAAAACTTCTCCAATGCCACCAAGTGTCCCTCCCTATCCTTGGATTTTACGATCCTGCCATCTACGTACACTTCTACTTACTTATAAATCTTGTCATGTAATAGAGTGATGGCAGCTCTTTGGTAGGTTGCTCCAGCATTCTTGACTCTGAAAGGCATCACTCTATAGTAGTAGGTCCCCCATAGTATGGTGAATTTCTTTTCCCGGTCTTCCAGCGCCATTAGAATTTGATTGTACCCTAAGAAACCATCCATGAATGACAGTAGCTCATATCCTGTAGTGTTATCTACCAAAACATCAATGTAGGGAAGCGGGATGTCATCCTTCGGACTGGCTTTGTTTAGATCACGGAAATTGACGCACATGCGGACCTTTCCATCCTTCTTGGGGATCAGCACGATGTTGGCAACCCATTTCGGATACTCTATAACAATGATGAACCCTACCTTGAATTGTTTCTCCACTTCTTCTTTGACCTTGAGTGCCCATTCTGGCCTCATGCACCTCAGTTTCTGCTTGACAGGTTTAGAATTGGGGTAGAAAGGAATATGATATTGGACAATGTCGGGATCGACCCCAGGCATGTCCTCGTAAGACCAAGCAAAAACATCTTTGAATTCTTTTAGCAAGAGAGTCAATTTTTCTTTTTATTCTTCATTAAGTGTTAAGCCAATTTGCACAAATTGTGGATTATCTTTTTTACCTAGGTTAATCGATAAAGTATCTTCGATTATTTTATAGGCAGGTGGTTTTTCAATTAGTTGCTTAAGTTTGATTGGGAGATCCTTGAAGGGATGAGTGCATTCACAAGTATTAGACACAGAGGAATAAGCAGAACCGTCTTTCATTTTAATCATAATAGGTGGAGTGATTACATCAAACAGTGGTGGACCTACAGCGGTTGGCTCTGGTACAGACTCGATAATTGGGAGTACAAACTCTGGGGGGACGAGGGATAAGGAGACATACACAGATGACTCTACAGCCTGATTGCTCAAACCCTCCTCAGCTGGTATGATCTGATCATCTTGGCTCTTGGCCCTCTTTTCTTCCTTTTGTTTAGCAAATTCTTCCCATATCTTCTTGATCGCTTTAGTGTCCAGATGCTTCAACCAGTCTTCCTCTGTGTTTTCACAACTTCTTTCGGATAGAACGGATCTTGATAGGGGGCCTTTCACAGTCAGCGAAGATTTCAAGTCTAGGGTGCCTTTTTCTAGTGCTCTGATGGATCCAAGGTTCAGGGAAGCTAAAATAGGGGAAGTCATCCCCTTCTTTGATAAATTGCCCATTCAAGATCATGCGGTATGGTGGGAGACTCCTCATCTCTTCTTCTATGGCTTTTGTAGCTTGATGTCTTCCTCAGTGGGATTGTACCCCAATCCGAAAGTGCCTTTTTGTCCTTTGATCTGAGGAAACTCGTGAATCCCTTGTTGACGTCGGCCCAATCCCATTCCAGGGAAGTAGTTCATTTTACGGATGATACTGATAACCACATAGTGGATCTTAAGGAACCTGTCTTCATCATTAATCATGTGGACTTCTTCCATGAAGAATCCTCTGATTTCCCCCTCTTCTAGTTCGGGTATTTGGATTTCAAAGATGGGAGAGTAGCTTGGGAAGGCTTTATTTCCCCAATTGTTGCCGAAGATGATTTTCATCTTTTTCTCATGAATGTACTTGATCATTTGGTGCACAGTGGATGATACCGCTTTGTTGACATGCAACCAGGGCCTTCCAATCAGCAAATTAAATGAGGCAGGTATATCCATGACTTGGAAGAGTTCAGTGCAAACCAAAGACCCTACTTGGATTTGGAGAGAAACAGTCACCATCACAGTTCTCTTGGTGTTATCATAAGCCCTCATGGATTGTACAGACAGAGTGATATCTACGATGTTGACCCCCAAGGCGGTGGCGGTTCATAGAGCATAAACATTTAAGGCGGAACCTGTATCAACCAGATAAAATGGCACTTGCTGTCCCTTGCACCCAATAGTGATGTACAAAGATTTGTTATGTAGATATCCTCTCGGTGGTAGGTCCTCATCGAAAAAGGTAATGATTGGATCAAGGGTGAGTGTGCCTAAAAAACTACCATATCTTCTAGTACAGCGTGAATAGGGACCTCAATTCTAGCTAAGGCGTTCAACACAGCCTGCCTATGCTTGTAGGATGTTACCAGGATGTCCCACATCAATGATGTGCTAGAGTTTTCTTCAATTGCTTTATCAACTCATTGTCCTCTTCGATGACCTCATCCATTTTTCCTTTTCCCTACTCTTTGACTGGTCCTTTCTCAACCATTTTTGTGACAGGCTGTGGAGGCTGATAATGACGGCCTGACCTAGTCAGATGATCAATCTCGATAAGAATAGGTCCTTCTATAGTCCCATCTTCTTTGAACCAATCATAATCTGTTCATACAAATGGTTTCTCTGGCTCGTTCTAGATGGAGGCATCACTTTAATTGTTGGGGTCATACCATTTGAGGTCTACTGCCCCTAGATTATGTTCTTCTAGAAAAGAACAAATTTTGTTCATCATCTAGCTGCTGCTGCCACCCATCGTCTTTTCCTTCAATCAGGTGGATCCCTATAGAATTCAGGGTATTAATAAGGGATAAGGGAAGTCCTAAGGGGATTATGAGGGTAGAAGGGTTGAAAGTAGTAGGGCTGGATTCGATGAGGCTGATATTTTGGTGGTTTGGTAGGGGATTTTGAGTGACATGGGGCTGCTTTGGAGGTGGCTTAATAATATTCTGGTCAATGAGGTCTTGGTTATCATGGTGGAGGCACATGCAACGATCGGTGTTGTGGCTAGGGGCTTGGCGGTAGGTGCAATGTTTGGATATATCACAACTTAGTGGTGGAGGGGTATTTCGAGGTTAGAGTAGTTGGAGGTGGCCCTTTTTTAGGAGGTAGTCTAAGGCTAAGGAAAGGGAGTCTCTAGCTTTGCGAAATTGCGAGGAGGCTTTTCTGGAAAGGATGATTGGATGAGTTTGCTTGGTTGGAGGGTTAGTACGACTTAAGAGGGTGTGCCATGGGTTCACTACTAAGGGCATTGACATCCGGAGCGTTGTTGGAGTAGTTGGGCCTTTTTTACTGACTCGGAGGCTCTTCCTTCTTAATCTTTCCTTCCCTGATAGCGTCTTCAATTCGAGTTCTAAATTCAAACAACTCCTCAAAGGTGGAGATGGATTGATAGAATAACTTCTCATGGTAGAGTGGTTGCAAATTTCTGATTAGCACTCTCACTTGTTCCTTCTCAATTAGCCGGTGGGCCATCTGGACCATTTTATTCCTCCATCTGCTCAGAAAAGCAGCGAAAGATTCATTGTTGTTCTACCGGGTAGTTTCCAAATCCCTGATCGTGACATCTAGCTCTTGATTGTAGGAATAGTGGTCGACGAACATTCGAACAATATCTTCCCATACCTGAGTTTTGGAAGCTTCCAAGGTAAGGAACCACGACAGTGCATACTTTACAAGAGTTTATGGGAATAGCATTGCAATGTGCTCATGAGTGCAACCCATTGACTGGAAGATGCCCATACACAGCTTCACATGGTTTTTCGGATTCCCAGTTCCATCAAAACGGTCAATGGCGGGCATCTTGAAGTTCTCCGACAGTTTTAGCTTAACGGGCTCAAAAAGGCCTTCCAGGTGTAGCATGTAATCATCAACCCCTTTGATCTTCCTTAATGAACTTTCTAGCTTATCAACTTTATCCATTTTCTCGTGGAGCTTTTTCTTATATGCATATGATGGAACCCCTTGAAACCATTCTTCTTCCTTATTATTCTCATGTACAGCGACGGGAGGTGGTACAAATCCCGGCGGTGGTGGTGCATGAATCCTGGTGTTGGTGAGAACCCAGGTGGGTACTGTGACTACTGCTACTTCAATTCTTCTATACACTTCAAGACTTGGGCCAGGCTATCAGACTACTTGCTTATGGTTGCTCACAACTCGGTAACCTTGTTTTCTTACTCTTCCTGGTTCATGTTGAAATAACTTGTCGGGTTAATTCTGATTAAACGATTATCTGAATTTCTGACCCAAGGCGAGGATCCCAACTGCTGACTTTGGGAATCTATGGTGACCTACAGATTTTAGAGGACTGTACCAGATTCTGATTGTGACAACTTTAGACAGACAACAGTGATGTTAACAAATGTGGATTGACTTGGGTACAGACTTACTGAAACAATGGTTGCAGACTGATAGGAATGGTGCATACAAATGAGACAAACATGCAGATGTGGGCCCTAATCTATATGATGCTCCTATTTCTAATAGATAGCAGTTAAACAAGTAAGGTCTTAGCCATACAGAGTGTGCTAACCTTACCTTCTAGTATGATCCTTGAGGGATAACAGGGGTTTCCATGATATTTCAAGAAGTTTGGATAGAGTTTCTGGGAGAAACTGGTATTTTGGGAAATCTAGGATATATGAATGGAGTTTCAGGGAGAAACTGGTTATATCTAGGTATTTTTGGGATATCTGGACAGAGTTTCTAGGAGACTAGTTATATCTGGGTATTTATGGGATATCTAGACAGAGTTTCTAGGAGAAACAAATGCACTTGGAAATTTGGGACATCTGGACGGAGTTTCTGGGAGAAACTGGTTATATTTGGGTATTTCTGGGATATTCGGACAGAGTTTTTGGGAGAAACTGGTTATATCTAGGTATTTATGGGATATCCGGGCAGAGTTTCTGGGAGAAACTGGTTAAATATGATGGTGATCATACTGTCTAGCAAGTTTTCATACTCCTATGTCTTAGGGGTTTGTGGTGTATATATTTGTGAGCATGGACCAAACATCATTGTCATGGTACCTAGGCAAGTCTACTCAATTTAATCATATGTGAGTGATTGCCTTGGGAATCATAAGAAAGAAGTTCTTTTCTATGTCACATAAGCATCTACACCGCGCAGGTAATCCCGTCAGGGCATACGGCAATTATATTGTCCTATCTGAAAAGATAAATAAACAGTCCAATGAAAGGTTCTATAGGAATCTATACGCAAAGGCTGGGTTTAGTCTAAGTGGGTCCGTCGACGAGAGTTCTATTATACCGCCAGAGAGACAATACGGAAGTTTTTACTCTTTTTGATATACCTTAGAAGGTACAATATCAATGGTAACTTGTGCCCTGGCACAGCAATACCTGAACAATGTCAGCACCGCTTTTCAGATACAGTCAGAGGGGGAAATGCAGGAGTGCAATGCGGTGAACCAGACACAGTAAAAAGATGATTTTAAGGATGCTCCTAAGAATTAAACCTCTGTATTATTTTGTTAAAAAATAAAAGTCCCCAGCAGAGTCGCTAGATTGTGGACACACAGAATCAGTTTTCCTTTTTGTTTGTTTGAAATTGATTTGAATGAAAAGAAAGGTCTATTGAAAACAGATACAGAGTCGCCACTTGGTCTTTAGGGAGCCAAGAAACCCAATTTGACTCACCCAAACGGATAAAGGGCACCAGCCCTTTATAACCAAAATCTTGGCTCTGAGTTTTGGTAAGAGAGAGGAAGGAGCCTTTGTCACGACTAAAACACCCTCAACTCGCCCCGTCTCTCGACGGGCCTCAATTAGCCTCCAACTAATCATCTTATATTTTGTTTGGTTCGACAATTAATACTATGATAGTACATTACATCTCACAAGAAACTTGAAATGGAAGATCTAAAGATAAGATATCATTCATAAGATCTAAGCCAAATATCAAACAATGCAAAGGTGAAAGATCACACAAACAAACCTAGGAAAAATTGTCTAATCACATATCAAGTAATTAAGTTTTCCTAATCTAAAGGGGGACATCAATTGTTCTTGAAACAAATAATCAAAGAAATAAAAAATATGCTTATCAAGCTAGTTTGATGCATGCTAATCTTTGAGAAAAGAAAACCTCTCAATCCCCGAGACGGATGAGAAAGGAAGATTGGATTGGGGGGAGCATGAATGTGTGATCAAGTTCATTACTTATAATCCTCTTAGACTAGGAGTCATTAAAACTCCAAATCTTGTATGGATGCAATGTATGATCCTAGAATGTGTAAAGGTTGTAGTGTGTTTGTGTTCATGGATTTGCTAAAATGATTTAGAAATCTAAATATATGCATGAATGAATGAAAGATGTTATTATAGGATGTGTACATATATAGTATGAACTACTTCTTAAGATATGAGGTAATTTGGATTGCATGTGAACATCTAATCAAAGAATAAAAATAAAACATGTTTGCCATGAATAGTGGACAGAACAGTGAGTTGATTTTGTAAAAATGGAAAAGTGGGGTTAAGAATGTCTTTAGTTCATGATTTTTTTATGGAGATCATCCTTATTGTGTCTAGAACATATATCAAAAAGTCAAACTACAATAACTACTACAGATTGAGAGAAATCATATAAACAATAGAGGTTACTCAGAAACAAAATCCGTACTGTTGACTGAAATATTGAAAAATCTTAAAAAATGAAAACAAAACATCTAGAGGCCCATATTGTACCAAATATTCCCTACGACACTGAAGTTCAAGGGAAAAATAAGTTGGGACCACTCATCTTGGAAAAGGTTTCTGCAAAACAAGTTGAAATTCAACATAGCTGCTGTGAGAGTAAAAACAGAATGTCTGGATGGAATGTTTAGACCAAAATGGAACCCTTCCAAGTGTTTTTAGATCAAACCAAAAATCCTGGGTGTTCTCTAGTGAGTTAGGAAGACTTTCCAAGTGGTCTTGTAATAACCCATTGAGTATTGAACTCTGAATATTATTTTGAAGTTGAATAACGCACTGTTTTGAAGACTGTTTAAAAAAAAGGTTTATTTCTTGGAATCCAAATATTGAGATTTTAGAGGGTTTTGAAATAGGGGTTTTGAAAGCATATTTTCAACATCAAATGGAGATTATAACTTCTTGGAATAGCACCATCAAACTCAAGTCAAGAACTTCCAAGATTGTTGAACAGATTTGTTTTCATTTGAGCACAACTTCAAGAATACTTTGGAAGTATTGAAGTTGGAATCATCACCTATCAAACATGTTTTTGAGGTCAAGAGCTACTATCCATAAGGATTCACTCATCTCATACACCATGTCATCATTTAGATGATGATGAACTAGTAAGTAAAACAAAGAAAAAGTCAAAAAAGAAATGAGGTAAGAAGAGATAAACATTGTATATAAACAAGCAAATAAACAATCAATAGATGATATTCAATGATATATTGGACTTGTAGCTTGGTGTTTCACTCATATATGAACATTTGGACATAGAAGTAGCTTCCTATCTCATAAAAGCTCACAAAAATGGTGGTTGGGTGTAGTGAATGTGAAGTAAAGACGAGTAATGAAGTAAAAACAAGGTTAGGAATTCACTTTCTTATTGAAAAATCAAAGGAGGAAGCTCTCTTTCTTCTATCATAACCGTATATGTACAACTTTATCTCTACAACTTCTATAAACTTGTATTTGCCACCCCCACAATGAGAAGTCAAGGGTGGTTTATATAGGCCAATTTGGGGGAAGTTTGTGATTTAAAAAGTGCTCCCATTGGTCCCAAACATCTGTGAACAAGAAACTACGTCGTTTTGGTTTTTAATTAATCAATTTGGACCCCCAAATAAAATTTCAAAAATGCATTGTTCTGGGGGAGAGTGTCGCGGCGGCACTAGGCCTGTGCCGCAGCGGTAGTTGTCCAGTGCCGCAGCGGCACTACTCCTCAAACGTCCAGATAATTATGTTTAGACACCCAGAGGTTTCGGTTTTTGCTAAAAGGCCCTATTTCGTCCAAAATTCACAAATAATGCATACAAACTCCAAATCGAGGTTTTGATATACGTTTGTAAAGGTAATGTTGGCCCAAAAGTGGAAACCTTAGAGAGGGGGTGAATAAGGTTTAAGCGGAAATTTAACCTTTTGAAAACTTAATACAAATTAAACACAATTACAAGCAATTATGTAAAGAGATAAGGGAAGAGAAACTTGCAAACCAATTTTTCAAGTGGTTCGGCAATCGCACCCCGCGACCTACGTCCACCCCTCAAGAACACCTCTTGAGGATTCCTTTAATCTCGGAGCACTTACGGGTGTGCACCAAACCGTTACAAGAGCCTATGATCTCTCCCAAAGAAGAACACCTCTTCTTTGCAAACAAGGGTTACTAACCCTCAACCTTTACAATTGATTTGATACAAATTGAACTCTCTTTATAGAGTGGATAATACAATTGAAAGCTCACTACAATTCACTCTCTCAAAGATTACAATTGAAGGCTAGAGCAAATTGATAAACTCACACAACTAGGGCTCAATTGTGAATGATTAAGAATTAACAAGTTGTGTGATTGAAATAGATGTTTTCCAATGGATTGATCAACATAAAATGGTGTGGGAAAACATGTATTTATAGGCCAAGAAAGATTATAGCCGTTGGTGGCAAGTTTGGTAATTAAAAGCCCCTTGAAAAACTAGCTGTTATGCCTTTTCAGGTCGATTCAGTCGACTGGAACATGAAGCAGTCGACTGGGCCTTGAAGCAGTCGACTGAGATGTGTTTACAGAGGGTTCTGTTTGCATTCTTCTCACTTCAGTCGACTGAATCGGGCCTTCAGTCGACTGCCCCTCCCTGTTTGGCAGCCTGACACATCTCCACTAAAATGGCCATAACTCCCTCTACAAAACTCGGATTTTTGATCCGTTTGATGTTTTGGAAACTAGATTCAAATACCTTTCCAACCATATAAGATTCAACATTTAATTATTTTCCAATTGGTTTGGGAATTGCTTTAAAGATGACCCATTTAAAATTTGTTTCCAAAACTTTAACTTTTAGCATTTGTTTGAGCCCCTAAGAGTGTGAGATCAAGATACCTTACAATGATGGTCCTAGACTTCAACCAAGGATGAAATATCTTCAAGTCTTCAAGCTTGATCCTTGTTGAGCTCCTTGTAATCTTGATCTACATCAATTAAATCTCATGCACACAAAGATGTTAAAACATTGATACAAAATTAATACATGAGATAATATATGATCATTAAAATGACTATGATAATAACAAAGAATGAATCAATATGAACCATGTAATTGTCATAGCATATTTGACATCATCAAAACATAATTAAATATGCCTTAATATATCTTAAGGCTAACAATCTCCCCCTTTTTGATGATGGCAAACAACCAATGAAGGATATGCCAATAGAAGCACATTTGGTCATTTTCATATTATCATTCATAATGGATATCATAATTTAAGGAACATGAACGATAACTACCCAAATGGTTCTCCCCAAACTTCTCATATTTGGTCTCTCCCCAATACTTCTCATATTTCTCCCCCTTTGACATTATCAAAAAGATTTGGGGATAAAACATAAAGCTCCCCCTCACAAAAGGCATACAAATCAAGAGGCCAAAATGATACCAAAAAAAAACAAATATAACCATATGTGAGAAAATGAATATATGAGAGTGCTCCCCCTAAGCATGTGCAATGATAAAGGATGCCAAAAGATATGAATAGAGAGCATATTCTCCCAAAAGATACCAATAATAAAGTTAGAGAACTCAAAATATAAGATAAACAATAATTCAGTCGGATCAGTCGACTCCTCAGTCGACGTCCCTAGGCAGAGAGTTTAAAACATCAATGCAGTCGACGCCACAGTCGACTTAACAATGCAGAATCAAAAAATTCAAAGCTTCACACCTGAATCAGTCGACTGTGTCGGGGTACCAGTCGACTGCTTTGTTCAGCAGTTCATAAAAATGACAGTTCAACAGCAAAAATTTGAATGATTCACAAAACATCATTTTGTCTAACCAATCTTAAAACTTTGTCTAATCAAACAAAAGCATATCATCATTTTTTCAAATAAGCAATATCAAAAGCATGATGATTTCAAACAAATAAGTGTATGATATGAAATGGAAAAAATAATAATTTAAGTATGATAATGAAAACAAATCAAAACAAAATTACTTACTAACCTACCATTACCAAATCAATACTTAACCTTTGTCCAAGCATTTCTTGGATGCTCCATTTGCCGAGGTGGTAGGAGAGGCCCTTTCCAATGTCATGAGGCAAAGATTGACAATCTCTTCACCATTTGACTCATCGTCCGATGATTCGCTCTCGGAACTACTATTTGTGGCCTTGATTGTCTTCTTTTTGTGTTTTTCCTCCTTGAGTGACTTCTTTCCCAATTTTTCTTTCTTTAGAAACTTTGCAAATTTTCGGGTGATCTTTGTCATTTCCTCATCCTCATCACTCTCAACATCTTTCCTCTTTTTCTTTGAGCTTGAGGATTTTAAAGCCATGTCTCCCCTTTTGGCCTCTTTCACTTCCAATTTCTTGTCTTCACTTTCGAAGACGGCCAATTCCATTTCATGAGTTATGAGAGAACCCATGAGTTGTTCCAAGGAGAGTGTTGAAAGCTCCTTTGCTTCACGAACCGCCGTGACCATTGGTTGCCAATCCTTTGGTAAAGACCTAAGCACTTTCTCAATCATTTCTTCATTAGTATAAACTTTACCAAGGTTTTTTAAGTTATTAATAAGAATGATAAAACGAGAAAACATATCTCCGATAGATTCATATGGCAACATTTTAAACATTTCATAAGTTTGAACAAGCAAATTGATTTTAGACTTTTTAACTTGGCTTGTTCCCTCATGAGCATTTTCAAGTTTATCCCAAATTTCTTTTGCAGATTCGCAAGATGAAATTCTATTGTATTCATTTGGGTCTAAACCACAATATAATAAATTCATTGCCATAGCATTTATTTTTATGAGTTTCTTATCGGCATTATTATATTCATCTACCGTCTTTAGAATAGAAAAACTATTTTCAATTTTTGTAGGTAGATGAGGCCCTTTGATCACGATTTGCCATAAATCAAAATCTTGAGAAATCATATAGATTCTCATTCTATTTTTCCAATAGGCATAGTTTGAGCCATTAAAACATGGTGGTCTTAATGTCGATTGACCCTCACAATAATAAATGCAAGAAGAGTCGGTTTCCATTTGGATCTTAACTCAAATTTTTCAAAAACTTTTGAAAATAGAAGAGCCGAAGCTCTGATACCAATTGTTGGCCCAAAAGTGGAAACCTTAGAGGGGGGTGAATAAGGTTTAAGCGGAAATTTAACCTTTTGAAAACTTAATACAAATTAAACACAATTACAAGCAATTATGTAAAGAGAGAAGGGAAGAGAAACTTGCAAACCAATTTTTCAAGTGGTTCGGCAATCGCACCCCGCGGCCTACGTCCACCCCTCAAGAACACCTCTTGAGGATTCCTTTAATCTCGGAGCACTTACGGGTGTGCACCAAACCGTTACAAGAGCCTATGATCTCTTCCAAAGAAGAACACCTCTTCTTTGCAAACAAAGGTTACTAACCCTCAACCTTTACAATTGATTTGATACAAATTGAACTCTCTTTATAGAGTGGATAATACAATTGAAAGCTCACTATAATTCACTCTCTCAAAGATTACAATTGAAGGCTAGAGCAAATTGATAAACTCACACAACTAGGGCTCAATTGTGAATGATTAAGAATTAACAAGTTGTGTGATTGAAATAGATGTTTTCCAATGGATTGATCAACATAAAATGGTGTGGGAAAACATGTATTTATAGGCCAAGAAAGATTATAGCCGTTGGTGGCAAGTTTGGTAATTCAAAGCCCCTTTAAAAACTAGCCGTTATGCCTTTTCAGGTCGATTCAGTCGACTGTAACATAAAGCAGTCGACTGGGCCTTGAAGCAGTCGACTGAGATGTGTTTACAGAGGGTTCTATTTGCATTCTGCTCACTTTAGTCGACTGAAGCGGGCCTTCAGTCGACTGCCCCTCCCTGTTTGGCAGCCTGACACATCTCCACTAAAATGGCCATAACTCCCTCTACAAAACTCGGATTTTTGATCCGTTTGATGTTTTGGAAACTAGATTCAAATACCTTTCCAACCATATAAGATTCAACATTTAATTATTTTCCAATTGGTTGGGGCATTGCTTTAAAGATGACCCATTTAAAATTTGTTTCCAAAACTTTAACTTTTAGCATTTGTTTGAGCCCCTAAGAGTGTGAGATCAAGATGCCTTACAATGATGGTCCTAGACTTCAACCAAGGATGAAATATCTTCAAGTCTTCAAGCTTGATCCTTGTTGAGCTCCTTGTAATCTTGATCTACATCAATTAAATCTCATGCACACAAAGATGTTAAAACATTGATACAAAATTAATACATGAGATAATATATGATCATTAAAAATGACTATGATAATAACAAAGAATGAATCAATATGAACCATGTAATTATCATAGCATATTTGACATCATCAAAACATAATTAAATATGCCTTAATATACCTTAAGGCTAACAGTAATTGAGTCTAATTTCATAAAAAATAGTTCAGAGATAGGTCACTTTAAAAAGTTTTGCGGTATTCGCGATAAAAGCTGATTTGATCGTCTTCTTCACCTTCAGAAATTCATAATAAATTCGTTTTAAATCTTGAAATTATGTGCAATATACCGTTGCAAAGCTATTGACCCCTAGTACCCATGAAAAATGTATGAAAATTATTACAGTGCTCCAATTTTAAAGTCAACTTTTAGGTCAAATCGGTCAATCTTGGGATCTCTAGAAAGTTCTGGGAACCTCTGGGAGCTACCAGGAGCTGACGTTTTCATCCGATTTTCTTTTAAAACTCAGTTTAGTACTTTTCACAAGATCTAGAATAATCTCAAAACTTTTTAGAGAATTCGGATGATTTTGGTCAAACCTTGGTCAAACCTAGTTAAACCTGGGTTAAACCGGTCAATGGGGACTTTCTGGGAACTTCCAGGACTTCCGGGGGTTTCTGGGAGTTGACGATTTTACCTGATTTTACTTCGAAACTCATTTTATTACTTTTTCTATGACGTAGTGTGTTTCCAGAACATTTGGTCTATATATGGGAATATTTGGGCTTTCAGGGGAATTTTGGTCATTTGTATCCCTTTCTGAGCATTTTGAGAGATAGAACTAACTTCCAGGAGTTCTTTTGAGTCATTTCGATTATCGTGAACCACCAAGCTATGGGTCTCCTAAATCTGATAGTCGACAAAATGTGGTGTCTATAGTCGTAATTGCGACGGTTTCATCACGATCATAAATCCCGAGCTTCTCTTGGTTGAACCGGTCGGTGAATTCCTTGAGGGACACATTATTTCTTTTCCTGACAGTCAGCATCTGTATGTCAGGCCTTTTCTGTTCATGCATACCAATGAACTGGTTGATGAACTGCTTGTTGAGCATCTTGAAATCTTTGACCGATTGGGATTTCAGGGAGTGGAACCATTGCGCGGCCGAGCCTTTCAAAGTGCTGAGGAAGGCCAAGCAGTATAGTTTGTTAGCGTTGGTGGCCAGGGCCATCTGAGCCTTTTAGGTCCGGACATGGTCGACTGGGTTTCCCGAGTCATTGTAAGAATCTAGACAAGGTTGTTTAACTTTGTGCGGGAGGGTAAACCTCATGATTCTGCTAAAGAACGGTGACTTTGTCTCGATATTAAAATAAGTAGCATTCTGGCCCAGGTTTTGGCTATGTCGTCGATCTGTTTATCAAAATCCTCGATACAGGCCACCACACCTTCCCGACCAGTATCCGGGATGTCGGTCGGGTCAATGGAAGAGGCTTCCTTCTCATGGCAATGTGTTGTCCTCTAGGATCGGGCTCAGCTATGACTCCAGTTTATCGTGTGCCTAAGGTTACTTTGACTTTTGACCGAGCGACCCTGGACCGATTCCCGGGCCACACGTTCCTGCCTCTCTTCTCGGGCAGCACGCTTACCATTGATGTCTCTGAAGTCTTCCATGTGGGACGGGTTATCTCGGGCACATTGTCTGGTCAAGATCAGTTCTTGTCCGGGCGCAACGTTCCCGGGCTATCTCCTGGTTATTGGAAGATTGTATCGTTGGGCCAGCAGGGCTTCAATCTGCTGATGGGTACTACGCTGACACTCCAAGAGTTGTGCAAGGGTCACGGTGATCTGCTCAGTTGTCAGGACAGCCGCTGCCGGTGCTGGGGTCGGCGGAAAGTCCCGATCGGCATGCTGCATAGTCTTCTTCAGACTTCAGAGGCATGACTATCAGTCAAGAGATTTATTTCTTAAAAACTGTCATTTCCCACAGACGGCGCCAAGCTAATGATGCAAAAATTTGGATAAGATAAACTATAGCAGTTTAAGGAGAGAGAGAGAGAGAGAGATAGTGAGAGACTGGTTTTTTGTATGTGGTTGGGCCCTGTTGATGAAGGAATCTACGTCCACGTTTGTGTCTGAGCACGTTCACTATACTGTTAAAAAGCCGGGGTGACCTTTGGTGAACCAACAACAGTTTAGAGCTACCAGAGGCTAGCCGGGCACGATTATGATTGCTATAGAGATGCTATCTTGACTAAAGAATGGATCCCCATAAATGAGGTGCGTGGTCTCTTTTATAGATGCAAGACCTACTCGTACAAGAAAATTATACAAATTAGGTAATACAATTTGATGTACGATTGGTTGGCATCAATCGTGGGGGTTGCCTAATTAGATTAGGAAATAATTTGCACTTTATATTAGTCTTCTAACTTATATAGGAAACTGTGTAGAACATTCTGGACCACACCTTAGGGCCTGGATGAGCTGTCCCTATGGCGACCTATGCCTGCGCGGCCTTTCCGACCTGTTGGTTGGGCCTCGTGCGCATACCGCCCGATTTTAGAGTGGAACCGTCCGATTATGTAATAGAGCCAATTTTGGGCGTATCAAGGTTTAAATTAGGATGGTCGACTAGAAGATCACATGAACTATTATACATGGTGTCAAATATTAGGTGGGTTTAACTATAATTTAAATTTAGAACACTAAATTATATTGGGTTGAAATGAGAATAGAAATAATAAAACTTTATATGAAATGTTATGGTTGGTTTAAGCTATAATATCAAATAAATATTTATTATTAGGGTAGACTAAATTATATTTGGACTAAAGTATCACATACGATAAATATATCTTTTTTTCTAAACGTTAAAAATTGAGTGAGTATAGTAGTAGCCACTAATCCCATGTAGTTACTTCCCGTGAAACAAACATGGCCTCAAAGAGTCGTCGAGGGCGTACTATTTCTATCAAGTACTATAGTCCCGCTGCAAAGGCCGCCTCAAAACTTCCGAATTGGCCAAAGCAAAGATTGGACCAGCTTTAGCAAATATCTGCCCAAAATAAATTAAAATAAAAAATAAAATAAACTTTAGCCATTGACTTAAATGTCATTATTGTACCAGCTAAATTTCTTTGAAAATGAAGAATCTATCAGTTAATGGAATTAAGCAACCATATCTATTTTAACAGATCTAGGCTTCATTTCCCTTGGGCAAAGCATATCTATACTTCCAATTAAAACTGGATTCATCAAGAAATAGAAAACTTCTCTAAAACTGAAATTGATGTACTATTGAGAAAAATTAGCTTTATTGAATAAAGAAAGTTTTAATGCTTTTTTATAAATAAAGGAACCAAAAGTTGTCCAATAGGCTAGTTGATTTAAGCGCAAATTTGAAAAAAAATAATAATAATAAGAGAGAGAGAGAAAAGAAAAATGTCAAAAGAATTCTAAAAGTAACAGTAACTCAAACATTAAACAATAATGCTAGATCCATACAAAATTCTACATAAAATTTCACACAAAATAATCATGATCCTTGATTCCAGTGACCCCCATGTGCGAAACACATGGATCCTACACAAGACCACCAGAATCAAGAGTCAAGATTATTTTGTGTGAAATTTTGTATGGGTATAGCATTACTCAGCATTAAATTGCTAAGCAGAGTTATTAATGAATTAAAAAATTGCCACGGGTGGTCACTCCCTTGTGGTTTGGAGACTAGTAGGTCTTGGGTTCGAATCCAAATATGTATTCACTCATTATTATTTGTAGCCCCCCCCCCCCCCCGGCTTGGAGTTCACTAGCGCCCCAATGGGGTTATGGTGACTCGCTCGCCTTTAATTCCTACCAATAGCTCAAAACAAACATTCCATAATGGGTGAGAACCCTCTTGGTCACGCACAGAGGGGATTGCTACTTTGGTTCCCCTTTCCACCTTTTTAGTTTAGAAAAAAAAATAATAAAAAAAAAAAAAAAGCTTCCTATAAATGACAACAACGTGTTTTTGAAAGCCTAAACGTATGTATTTGTCCAGAACGTGACCTACAACATAGCTTAAGGCAACTTGTTTTGCTTCTCAAAATATTTTTGATGAATCATGTACTTTTCTGGGCTTTTTGGGCATGCCCCATTTGTTGGATAAATATGTGTTTTGGCCATGTTTAAGGGCTAATAAAAGTGGGACCCACTTAGAGATTAAGTGGGGTCCTTGTGGATTTGAGTTCTCCTCCATGAGGAGATGAAGTTTGGATATTCACATGTCCAAAACTATTGATACCCAATGAGAAATTAATGATTAAAGGTTGCCCCATACAAGGAGCTGTTGAAATGAAAGAGGTTCACAATTTGCCTTGTCCCACATAGGAAAACTAGAAGTAGCCTTTAGTGTATTTATAAGGCTACTTCATGTTTTGGGTTTGGACCCCAAGGGGTACCCAGTTTTGTGGAAGGGGGAGGACCACACACGCGCGCACGCTGCCGCCGCCGTCTGTCCGACCGGCCGGCCGGACCGGGTCGTGGGTGCGGGTGCGGCCCGTACAGAATATTTCTTTTTAAACCCCTCAAGTTTTTGGTATTACAATTTTGTATTGAGAGACCCTTGAAATTTCTACACATGGTTAACATTGCAGAAACCTTTGGGATTTCTGGAAGAGTTACAGAACTCCAAGATGTTGTTGTTACAACCTTTGGAATTTCTGAACAGATATGGAGTAACCACAGATATATTCCAACTCTCCTTCAGTCTATAGACACACCTCCCTACACAGTTTTACACACAGTTCTTCAAAGAGTTCCCCTTCCAGTTCCAGTTTCAGAGAGAGAGTCACAGAACATAGTTGGTTCGCAGCAGTTGTATATTGTGCAAGTACTACTGCTAGAAGCCGCTGTATCCTGGGAGACAGACGCCGACGTTTTCCTCAAGCACATCCGGTGAGGCGGCGAATCTGCTTTATGGAAACTGTGAAATTTCACAGGCCTCGGTTTGATCTTATTTGTTGTTATAGTTTTTCCTGTTATTGCTTTCTGTTTACATATTGTAATTCTGTTTCTGTTCAAGTTCTTTTTCCAGTTTAAAATCAAGAATCTGTTTCTGTTTTCCAATTATATCAATGAAATGTTTCCAACAATCTTAAAACAGATTATATATATTTTACAAAACAAAAACAGATTCGGATTTGGAAAAACAAAATTATTTTTTGAAAACAGTTTTACAAAAAACTGCTACCGTAATCCTCATTTTCTGGCCAAACGGTGCAGAATCAGGAAATATTGCATTTGACAAAAAGTGTGCAGAATTGCGTTTTACGTGGGACTACGCGAGCAAAAGCTTAAAATTCATTCGTTTCTAACAATTATTTGAGAAAAGAAATTATGTTGCTGTTAAAATTATAAGGAAAATATTAGATTTAGTTTCTTTTCTCCTGTGATAATTTCAGAAATGGCAAATGAGACCATGAACTCTGTTGCGACCGATGGTGCTACCAAAACCGTGGTGATTGGTTCGAGTATTGTTAAGGTTCCCTCAATCCAAATGGTTCCTGTGAACCATGGGGAGAAACCTAATAAATCTAATGAAAATGAACAAGAACAAGAGGTTGTGCTAGCAATTGATGCTTTCAAGCACTCGGACTTTTTGTGCCAAAACTATGTCTTGAATGACTTAGACGATACACTCTATAACGTGTATAGGGTCAAGACCACTGCTAAGGAACTGTGGGAGTTCTTGGACATGGTGGACACAAAGACTGTGATCAGTCAAGTCCAAGAGACTAATGGTGAGAAGATGTATATGGAAAATTCTGCATCGTTAAATGTTGAAGAAAAAAAAATGCTATTTTTGTAACCCATTTTGTAGCAATTATTATGAAAGTTTTAAAGTGTTACACATAATTAAAATATCATGGAGGTTCATGAAGATGAGAATTGGTTCATAAAAACTAAAATTTTATGGTTGAAATTTACCGAGGCATGAACAAGAGTGTTGGTCGTGATAAAGTAAGGTCATGAGATCTTGGAATTTTATCACGATGGGACAATGATAAATTCTCGTATCAACTTGAAATGGTCCTATACTAGAAAATGTGGGGGTAGACATATGATGGAGAATACATCATATTGAGTATACTATTTTAGTATATGTGATAGCCTTGGGAGAACCAAGAAGATAGTGGCAATAAGTATTTATTACTTATTTCGGTGATAGCCTTAACTACTGCTATGTGAATTTGCCAAAAAGTAAGGATGAAGCTTTGGATAAGTTCATTCTATACAAGACAGGTTGAGAATCAACTTGGAAAAAAGATTAAGGTGTTAAGAAGTGATAGAGGTGGTGAATATGTAGCACCGTATGGTGACTATTGTGCACAAAATGGAATTATTCATCGAACCACCGCACCTTATTCGCCTCCATCAAATGGAGTTTCTGAAAGGAAAAATCGTACCTTAAAAGAAATGATGAATGCTATGTTAATAAGTTCTGGATTGCCACAGAACTTGTGGGGGGAGGCAAATCTCTCCGCAAATTATATTTTAAATAAGGTACCTCGAAAAAAAGCTGATCAAACCCCGTATGAACAATGGAATGATTGAAAACCTTCCTACAAGTTCTTACGAATGTGGGGGTGTCTTGCAAAAGTTCTTGTACCTACTCCTAAGAAAGAAAGGATAGGTCCAAAAACTATTGATTGTTTATTTATTGGCTATGCACATAATAGTAGTGCGTATCGGTTTCTTGTACATAAATCTGAAAGCCCAGATATACACAAGAACACGATCATGGAGTCTAGAAATGCGTCTTTCTTTGAGAATATATTTCCTTGTAAAGAGGAATATAGTTCTAAAAAACGCACATTTGAGACTGTTGGGGAAACTAGTAAAACTCAAGAAGAAAATGTTGATATTGAGCCTAGACGTGGGAAACGAGCTAGAACCTCAAAATCTTTTGGTCCAGACTTTCTAACTTGTGTTATAGAAAGTGAGCCTCAAAGCTATAATGAAGCTATTAGATCACCAGATGGTCCATTGTGGAAAGAAGCAATCAAGAGTGAAATTGATTCTATCCTACAAAACCATACTCGGGAACTGGTAGATCTTCCTCCTGGTTGTAAGCTGTTGGGCTACAAATGGATTTTTAAAAAGAAAATGAAGACAGATGCTACTATTGATAAGTATAAAGCAAGGCTTGTCATCAAAGGGTATAGACAAAAGGAGGGTCTAGACTACTTTGATACGTATTCTCCTGTTACGAGAATAACATCCATTCGTATGATTATTGCAATCGCAGCGTTGCGAGATCTAGAAATACATCAAATGGATGTTAAGACTGCCTTCCTTAATGGAGATTTGAATGAAAAATCTACATGGAACAACCTGAAGGATTTTCTACTCCAGGGCAAGAAAATAAAGTGTGCAAGCTTGTCAAATCATTGTATGGTTTAAAGCAAGCTCCAAAACAATGGCATGAAAAATTTGACAAAGCTATACTCTCTAGTGGATTTAAAATCAATGAGTGTGATAAATGTGTTTATGTCAAAGACACAATTGAAGGCTATGTCATCTTATGTCTTTATGTTGATGACATGCTCATAGTGGGCAGTAATGATAAGATCATTACATCTACTAAGAAAATGTTGAATTCTAAATTTGACATAAAAGATATGGGACTTGCTGATGTTATATTGGGCATCAAGATCTCTAGAAATACTAATGGACTTGTTCTGTCACAGTCACATTATGTAGACAAGATTCTAGAGAAGTTCAACAAGTTTGATACTAGTATAGCCAGGACGCCTGTTGTGACACCCGCTCTCGCGGTTTATATTTAATAATGTTTTAGCATGCATAATCATGAGTTAATGTTAATTAATGTGTTATGTGACGCTTATTGGAGGTGGGATAAACCCACTAAGTTGATTATGGGTGTCCAGTTGGGAACCCAAATTTGGCCAGTATGGCAATCCCAAGTTGGGATGTGCGTTGATGGGTCCCAGTTGAGATGGGACATTATATGTGGAACACCCTATCTGCCTAAATGTTTATCAAGGCTTAAATGATTTATTATTTTATTGTTGATAATATCATGCTATTAGGTAGTCACCACTTTTGGGGTCAATTAAGGGTACCTTTGTGAGCACGAATTGAACACGTTATATAATTAGTAGGCTAATTAGCAACTTCATATAATTATATGGGACCACTTATGGGACCCATGCGAGACATAGACAAATACCCATTTAGGTTTGGGATAGTTTGAATATAGTTTAATAATTAGTGGGGGTATAATTGTAAAACTAATAAAATTACCTGGAAGTGATGCTAAAATTTGAAATTGGTAAGTTAAAGCCACGTATAAGATGAGTTTGACTCATCATTTTATTTCATTTAGATTTAGGTTTGCAGAGACAAGGACGTGAGTTGACGAATTTTAACGGTGACGTTCTCGACGACGGTTGTTGAGCCGAGCGACGTTGGTTTTTAATTCTGATCACATATTCGGACTCCTGGGGGTGAGTCTAATCTATTGGTACTAATTTTATTGGGTTCTGTGATAGTTTTTCCGCTACCCATTTTAGGGTTTTAGCTCATAACTTGTAACTTTTGTATAGGATTTGTACCTGGTCCATAGTAGGGCTCTAATTTCACAATTAGGAGCGAAACCCAAGAGGTGAGTGATGTTAATTTTGATATTTGGATGATTTCCATGTTGGATTCAATTGTAATGCCAAAGCATGCCTAATTAGCGTAATTCAATTTATTTAGCTTAGTATTGGGCAAAATTCATGTGGCTAAATTAGGCCCAATTTATTTGTGAAAGCACGGTATAATGATTAAATGAGCATGTTGAGTTGCCTATTTGGGTCAATGGAAATTGCTAGTTCTATACCACCATGAGGTAATCTTTGTTGTGACGACCACGGCCGCCAGAGGCCTATGGGACCGCACGTGTGAGGGCGTGGGTCATGACTAGTCACGTGGGCTTGGGGAGTAGAGCTGCGGGCTAGCCGGTAGTGGTAGGAGTGAACTAGTAATTGCCAGAGACTATAGTTATTTTTAATATGTTGAATTGAGCGTGTTTATTATACATGTTCATGATTGGCATTGCTCACAAGCATATAGCTTATATATTGTAGTGGTTATTGAATAACCATCGTAGGTGATCGCGGCGAGGAATTGGGGAAGTAAGATGGGAAGTGGCTTGGCTAGCTTGTGGGTTTTGGGAGAGTTGCAATATTGTTAATAGCTACTTGTCCTTTTAGTTCTAAACTTGCAATATAGTTGTAATTAGTTTTAATCTGGATTGTACGAGTCATACTTTGGTTGGTTTAAGCTTATGCAATATTTCTAGTTAATCTGTATACTTTAGTTGGATTGTAACTTTACTCCTGTAATATAAGGTGGGACTGTGTTAGTTGGGATTATTTGATCATAGTGTTACTATAACTAATGTTATTAGATTGAGACATTTGAACTTGGAGATTTATTTATTAGGTTGGGTGTAAATTGTTATATTTAGTATTTCTCTTAAAGTATTTAAAAACTCTTGCTTGGACTTTGGGAGCTCATAACTATGATTTGGTAGTGTTATTTAAGAAGTTACTATTTGTTAGAACAGGGTTATTTTGGCTGATTGCAAAGATAGGATTTTTGTTTTTTTTTTATTATTTTATTTATTATTGTTGAGCTTCTTTGGTTTAAGTTTATTTTAAATTTATTTTTTTTGGTACTTTAATCACTTGTGTAAGGCCTTGGTGGCGTGCCACGTGTCCTAGGATCATCTGGGTGGTTCCGGGGCGTGACATTTAGTGGTATCAGAGCATTAGGTTTAGAGCCTTGAGTACGAGAGACGACGATTGAGAGTACACGTAGATGACGAGTATGTAAATGCATTTCATGGATGCATATGAATAATTGTTGCTATGTTGTTATATAACATATTGGCATAGCATGCAATATATTTATGTCAATTGACTGACAGGTAAGAAAATGGATCATAATCGGGAATGTTCACCTCATTCGAGGATGGACCACCTAGAAGATGTGGTAAGGAATTTTGTAAGGGCAGTATGTGATCAAATGGGACGCGATAGACCTGCAAACCCACAACCTCGGGCCGAACGGGGAGTCATTGAACAATTCTATAAAAGGAAACCAAGTCAGTTTGATGGAGGCCCAGATCCATCACAAGCCGACCATTGGGTGATGGATATGAATCGTATCTTTCGGGCAGTAGAGTGTACAGACGAGGAAAAGATAATGTGTGCTACCGACACTTTGAAGGGTGAAGCTCAAAACTGGTGGACAAATGTGATTGAACAAGGGGCACCAGAGACATGGGACAGATTTGTAAAAGTTTTCTATAAGCGGTAGTTTCCAGCATCCGTCAAGACACAGTTGGGCCGTGAGTTTGCAAATCTACAACAAGGGGATATGACAGTAAATGAGTACATAGCTAAGTACAACAGCTTACTTCAATTTGCACATCGAACAGTACCAAGAGAGGTGGATAGAGCACGGAAATTTGAAGAAGGCCTACAAGATAATATTAGAAGCCGAGTGGATACACATGAACTCAGAAAGGTGGCCGATGTACAAGATGTTGCTTTGATCGCAGAAAGGGATATTGACAAGTATAAACAGAGCCAACAGAATAAGCGGCCAGCCGAGGGGAAAAGTAAAGGACAAGGTTTCTTTAAGAAGCCATTCTTGCGAGGTTCTGGTTCTAGCTCAGAAGTTTAAAGGGGAAGTTTCTTATCTGGGGAGAGTCGCCCATTATGTCCAACGTGCAATCATCAACATTGGGGTGTATGCCACTTGACGCTTGTATGCAATATCTGCAAGCAGAAGGGGCATATAGCGAGAAATTGCTCACAAGCTCGAACTCAAAGTACGGGGAGCATAAATCCAGACGTAAGGGGAAAATGCTTTGAATTTGGCCAGCTAGGACATCAAGCCAAAGAATGCCCAACAAGACAATAGCGAGGGACAGGTTCTGTGGCATCAACTGGGGTAAAACTAGGGACTAGTGTGGACAAAGGGAAAGGGTCAGAACAAAGACAAGGAAGGTATTATCGACTAACGCCGGGGGATGCTGCAGCAGCCGATTCTATCGTGTCAGGTACATTACTCATTTGTTCACACCCGGCGCATGTTTTAATAGATTCAGGGTCAACACATTCTTTTGTTGCACATGAATTTGTTAGACATTTAGACAGCATGTCAGAACCTTTGGGGTATGATTTGTCGATATCTTTACCCTTAAGCAAATCTATGGTGACTTCATCAATATTTAAAGCATGCGAAATCAGGGTGAATGATAGGGAGTTCACAGTGAATTTAATTCCGTTGGCCATTAATTATTTTGACGTAATTTTGGGTATGGACTGGTTATCCGCAAACCAAGCAACTATCGATTGTGAATAGAAAAGAGTTACTTTTTGACCAATGGGACAAGGGGAGTTTAGTTTTCAGGGAACTAGTGTTGTAGCACCACCATATTTGGTTTCAGTAATTCGGGCAGGCAAGTTGTTAAAACAAGGTTGTCGGGGGTTCTTATGTTCAATAATTGATACACGGGTCACAGGGACTAAGGTAGAAGACATTTTAGTTGTCCGAGACTTCCCAGATGTCTTTCCTGAAGATCTACCTGATGTACTAGTTGAGTGAGAAATTGAATTTACTATTAAAGTAGCCTCAGGGTCTCAGCCAGTATCGAAAACACCGTACAGAATGGCACCGGTGGAGTTGAAAAAACTGAAGATTCAGTTGCAAGATCTTCTAGATAAAGGATTCATTCGACCTAGTGTATCGTCGTGGGGTGCACCAGTTTTGTTTGTCAAGAAGAAAGACGGGACTATGAGGATGTGTATCGATTATCGAGAACTCAATAAGTTAACTATCAAGAAAAAATATCCGTTGCCTAGAATTGATGACTTGTTTGATCAACTTCAAGGAGCCCAAGTCTTTTCCAAGATTGATTTGCGATCGGGTTATCATCAGTTAAAAGTCAAAGAAGAAGATGTGGAGAAAACAGCATTCAGGAACCGTTATGGTCACTATGAATTTCTTGTTATGCCTTTTGGGGTTACAAACGCACCGGCAGCATTTATGGATTTGATGAATTGAGTGTTTAAAGACTATCTGGATGAGTTTGTAATTGTATTCATAGATGACATCTTAATATATTCCAAGAGTGTAGAAGATCACAAGAGACATCTACGGTTGGTTCTACGACGACTTCGTGAAAAGAAGCTGTTCGAAAAGTTGAAGAAATGTGAATTTTGGTTAACTGAGATAGCATTTTTGGGGCACGTGATATAAAAAGAGGGTGTGTCAGTGGATCCACAAAAGATTGAAGCTGTGGCCAATTGGAAGTCGCCAGCAAGTGTGCCAGAAGTACGAAGCTTTTTGGGATTAGCTAGATATTACCGAAGGTTTATGGAAAATTTTTCAAGGATTGTAATGCCAATGACACAACTTATGCGAAAAGATGTCCCTTTTGTTTGGAGTCTAGAGTGTGAGGAATGCTTTGTTGAATTGAAGACTCGTTTGATGACGGCACCTATATTGACTATTCCTTCGGGGACTGAGGGGTTTGTGATATACAGCGATGCTTCCTACTGAGGTTTGGGTTGTGTTTTGATGCAAAGCAACAAGGTAATTGCATATGCCTCGCGACAGTTAAGGCCACATGAAGTGAACTACCCAACACATGATCTTGAGTTAGCGGCAGTGATCTTTGCTTTGAAGATTTGGAGGCATTATCTCTATGGGGAAAAGTGTGAAATTTATACTGATCATAAAAGTCTAAAATATTTGTTTACACAGCGAGAGTTGAATATGAGATAGAGAAGGTGGTTAGAGCTAATGAAGGATTATGATTTAACAATCCAGTATCATCCAGGGAAAGCTAATGTGGTGGCCGATGCGCTGAGTCGAAAGTCTACAACTAATTTGGCCTATGCTTAGACTTCACAAGAAAAGTTAATTCGGGAAATGGAGCAGCTAAAGTTAGAGGTGATTCCAAAAACTAGAGGTGGTCTAATGTCAGCCATTATTGCACAACCGTCTCTTATTGATGAAATTCGAGCCAAACAGCTTCAAGATCCAATATTGAAGAAGATTCATGATGAAATACCTGAGAATAAGCAACCGAAATTTACTTTTGAGAATGGTAAGTTGAAATTCAAAAATCGAGTTTGTATACCCAATATAGATGGTATCAAGAAAGTAATTTTGGAAGAGACGCACAATACGAGGTACTCAATTCATTCGGGTAGTACTAAGATGTACCGTGATTTGTGAGAGATCTATTGGTGGTCAAGGATGAAACGTGAAGTAGCAGAACATGTGGCAAAGTGTGTGGCTTGTCAGAGGGTGAAGGTAGAACATCAAAAACCAGCAGGAAAATTAGAACCACTACCTATACTAGAGTGGAAATGGGAAAATATCACAATGGACTTCGTAGGAGGGTTACCAAGATCTGGAAAGTTAAATGACAGTGTATGGATAATTGTTGATTGATTGACCAAGTCTACACATTTTCTACCAATCAAGACTAATGATCCAAAGAAACTAGCTAAATTGTATATTCAAGAAATTGTGAGACTTCATGGAGTTCCAGTATCTATAGTCTCTGATCGAGATAGTGTATTTACATCAAGATTTTGGCAAGGTATGCAGAAAGCAATGGGAACTAAATTGAGTTTCAGTACAGCCTTCCATCCTCAAACCGATGGCCAATCAGAACATGTAATTCAGATACTAGAAGATATGCTTCGACTTTGTGTTTTGGATTTCAAAGGTTATTGGGAAGAACATTTACCATTGGCTGAATTTGCTTATAATAATAGTTATCAATCCAGTATTGGGATGGTGCCTTTTGAGGCTTTATATGGGCATAAGTGTCGTTCTCCACTTTGTTGGACCAAGGTTGGTGAGAGGAGATTGATAGGGCCTGAAATTGTTCAACAGACCACAGAAAAGATAAAGACAATACAGCAACGGCTTCAAACAGCTCAAAGTAGATATAAAAGCTATGCGGATTTGAAAAGAAGACCGATGGACTTTGAAGTTAGGGATTTTGTATTCTTGAAAGTATCACCTTCAAAGGGTATTACAAGGTTTGGGAAACGTGGGAAGTTGAATCCAAGGTTTGTTGGGCCATTTGAGATCATTGGCAGAGTTGGACCAGTAGCCTATCGGTTAGAGTTGCCATCGGAGTTGACTAATGTACATGATGTATTTCATATATCAATGTTAAGAAGATGTGTATCAGATCCGAAGAAAGTAATTATTCCGGAGCCGTTGGAAGTCAGGGAAGACTTGACTTATTTCGAGCAGCCAGTCAAGATTCTTGACAGAAAAGAACAAGTTCTGAGGACAAAGACTATTCCTTTGGTTATGGTGTTATGGCGAAATCACTCTGTTGAGGAAGCCACATGGGAAAGAGAAGATGAAATGAAAGAGAAGTATCCATTTTTATTCGAAACTTGAGGTACTACAAGTTTGGGGACAAACTCCTTTTTAAGGAGGGGAGACATGTGACACCCGCTCTCGCGGTTTATATGTAATACTGTTTTAGCATGCATAATCATGAGTTAATGTTAATTAATGTATTATGTGTCGCTTATTGGAGGTGGGATTAACCCACTAAGTTGATTATGGGTGTCCAGTTGGGAACCCAAATTTGGCCAGTATGGCAATCCTAAGTTGGGATGTGCGTTGATGGGTCCCAGTTGAGATGGGACATTATATGTTAAACACCCTATGTGCCTAAATGTTTATTAAGGCTTAAATGATTTATTATTTTATTGTTGATAATATCATCTTATTAGGTAGTCACCACTTTTGGGGTCAATTAGGGGTACCTTTGTGAGCACGAATTGAACACGTTATATAATTAGTAGGCTAATTAGCAACTTCATATAATTATATGGGACCACTTATGGGACCCATGCGAGACATAGACAAATACCCATTTAGGTTTGGGATAGTTTTAATATAGTTTAATAATTAGTGGGGGTATAATTGTAAAACTAATAAAATTACGTCGAAGTGATGCTAAAATTTGAAGTTGGTAAGTTAAAGCCACGTATAAGATGAGTTTGACTCATCATTTTATTTCATTTAGATTTAGGTTTGCAGAGACGAGGACGTGAGTTGACGAATTTTGACGGTAACATTCTCGACGACGGTTGTCGAGCCGAGCAACGTTGGTTTTTAATTCTGATCACATATTCGGACTCATGGGGGTGAGTCTAATCTATTGGTACTAATTTTATTGGGTTCTGTGATTTTTTTTCGCGACCCATTTTAGGGTTTTAGCTCATAACTTGTAACTTTTGTATAGACTTTGTACCTGGTCCATAGTAGGGCTCTAATTTCACAATTAGGAGCGAAACCCGAGAGGTGAGTGATGTTAATTTTGATATTTGGATGATTTCCATGCTGGATTCAATTGTAATGCCAAAGCATGCCTAATTAGCATAATTTAATTTATTTAGCTTAGTATTGGGCAAAATTTATGTGGCTAAATTAGGCCCAATTTATTTGTGAAAGCACGGTGTAATGATTAAATGAGCATGTTGAGTTGCCTATTTGGGTCAATGGAAATTGCTAATTCTATACCACCATGAGATAATCTTTGTGGTGACGACCACGGCCGCCAAAGGCCTATGGGACCGTACGTGTGAAGGCGTGGGTCATGACTAGTCACGTGGGCTTGGGGAGTGGAGCCGCGGGCTAGCCGGTAGTGGTGGAAGTGAACTAGTAATTGCCAGAGACTATAGTTATTTGTAATATGTTGAATTAAGCGTGTTTATTATCCATGTTCATGATTGGCATTGCTCACAAGCATATAGCTTATATATTGTAGTGGTTATTGAATAACCATCGTAGGTGATCGCGGCGAGGAATTGGGGAAGTAAGATAGGAAGTGGCTTGGCTAGCTTGTGGGTTTTGGGAGAGTTGCAATATTGTTAATAGCTACTTGTCCTTTTAGTCCTAAACTTGCAATATAGTTGTAATTAGTTTTAATCTGGATTGTACGAGTCATACTTTGGTTGGTTTAAGCTTATGTAATATTTCTAGTTAAACTGTATACTTTAGTTGGATTGTAACTTAACTCCTGTAATATAAGGTTGAACTGTGTTAGTTGGGATTATTTGATCATAGTGTTACTATGACTAATGTTATTAGATTGAGACGTTTGAACTTGGAGATTTATTTATTGGGTTGGGTGTAAATTGTTATATTTAGTATTTCTCTTAAAGTATTTAAAAACTCTTGCTTGGACTTTGGGAGCTCATGACTATGATTTGGTAGTGTTATTTGAGAAGTTACTATTTGTTAAAACATGGTTATTTTGGCTGATTGCAAAGACAGAATTTTTGTTTTTTTTTTTTATTATTTTATTTATTATTGTTGAGCTTCTTTGGTTTAAGTTTATTTTAAATTTATTTTTTTGGTACTTTAATCACTTGTGTAAGGCCTTGGTGGCGTGCCACGTGTCCTAGGATCATCTGGGTGGTTCCGGGGCGTGACACCTGTGGACTTAAGTCTACACCTATCTAAGAATACTGGTGAGAGTGTTTCTCAACTAGAATATTCTCGAGTGATAGGAAGTTTGATGTACTTAATGAGTTGTACAAGGCCTGACATTGCTTATTCTGTTAGTAGACTAAGTAGATATACTAGTAATCCTAGTGCTGAACACTGGAAAGGGATAGTAAGGGTACTGCGGTACTTACGATATACACGTGATCAGGGACTGCACTACATGAGATATCCAGCTGTATTGGAAGGATACAGTGATGCACACTGGATATCCGATATGAAAGATTCAAAATCTACAAGTGGATATGTTTTCACACTTGGTGGTGCAGCGGTATCATGGAAATCTTCAAAACAAACTTGTATTGCTAGATTGACAATGGAATCTGAATTCATTGCGCTAGACAAGGCAGCTGAAGAGGCTGAATAGCTTCGCCATTTTGTAGAAGATATTCCTAGATGGTCAAAACATGTGCCAGCTATTTGCATACACTGCGATAGCCAATCTGCTATTGGAAGGGCGCAAAGTAATATGTATAATAGTAAGTCTAGACATATTCTTCGTAGACACAATATCATTAAACAACTACTCTCAAGTGGGATTATCACCATTGACTATGTAAAGTCAAAGGACAATATTGCGGATCCGCTAACTAAAGGGTTAAATCGAGAGTTATTTAATAAATCATCTAGAGGAATGGGACTAAAGCCTATGACATTACAAGGGAATGGAATGGAAACCCAACCTAGTTGACTGGAGATCCCAAGATCTAGGTTCAAAGGGACAACCTAATTTCGTGTACCTTAAGAGAATCACTGAGAAGAAATGTTCTTCTGCCCATTTCTATGATTCAACAGTGATACCTGCATGGTGTAAGGGTAAGCTTAGCTTTTAATGGCTATGTGTGTTGGTATAACCAAGCAGAGTATAGCAGGATACTCTAAATAGTCACCTATGTGAATGTGAAGTGGGGCCGCTTCTAAAAGAATTTGAGAAAGACAAAATTCTTTGATAAACATTCACTGAACCAGGCAAGTGTTCAAGGCCAAAATGAACACAAGTGTAAGAACTAAACTATGTTTGATAAGCTCCTGTGTGATGTCTGTCGGTTGTTTACACTAATGGCAATCAGTTCAAGACTATATGTTCACTGGTCAGCCAGTCAATCTGATAGATTGTCACAAGGGAAGGTTCAAAGTCAAAAGCTACCTATCCTTTGCAGGAGTGATCCGTTGTGCTCTCTCTCTTGTCGAGTCACTGTCTCACATCGTTTCAGTTAATTTCATTCATGTGGTGGATTGTTGGATAAATATGTGTTTTGGCCATGTTTAAGGGCTAATAAAAGTGGGACCCACTTAGAGTTTAAGTGCGGTCCTTGTGGATTTGTATTCTCCTCCATGAGGAGATGAAGTTTGGATATTCACATGTCCAAAACTATTGATGGGTGAATGAGAGGTTCACAATTTGTCTTGTCCCACATAGGAAAACTAGAAGTAGCCTTTAGTGTATTTATAAGGCTACTTCATGGTTTGGGTTTGGACCCCAAGGGGTACCCAGTTTTGTGGAAGAGGGAGGACCACACACGCGCACACACGCGCGCGCGCCGCCGTCTGTCCGATCGGCCGGCCGTGCCGGGTCGTGGTCGTGGTCGTGGTCGTGGGTATGGGTGCGGGTGCGGCCCGCACAGAATATTTCTTTTTAAACCCCTCAAGTTTTTGGTATTACAATTTTGTATTGAGAGAACCTTGGAATTTCTGCACATGTTTAACATTGCAGAAATCTTTGGAATTTCTGGAAGAGTTACAGAACTCCAAGAGGTTGTTGTTACAACCATTGGAATTTCTAAACAGATATGGAGTAACCACAGATATATTCTAACTCTCCTTCAGTCTATAGACACAGCTCCCTACACAGTTTTATACACAGTTCTTCAAATAGTTCCCCTTCCAGTTCCAGTTTCAGAGAGAGAGAGTCACAAAACATAGTTGGTTCGCAACAGTTGTATATTGTGCAATTACTACTGCTAGAAGCCGATGTATCCTGGGAGACAGACGCCGACGTTTTCCTCAAGCACATCAGGTGAGGCGGCGAATCTGTTTTAAGGAAACTGTGAAATTTCACAGGCCTCGGTTTGATCTTATTTGTTGTTATAGTTTTTCCTGTTATTGCTTTTTGTTTACATATTGTAATTCTGTTTCTGTTCAAGTTCTTTTTCCAGTTTATAATCAGGAATCTGTTTCTGTTTTCCAATTATATCAATGAAATATTTCCAACACCATTATGGTTCAGGTTGCTTTTCTACTTATTTTGCATCAAGTTGGCTCATTACCGATCAACAATGTATACTCAGACGCAAGTTTCTTGTCACCTACTAATTGCTAAAATCAAAAAGCGAAATGAGTGTGTATTGTTAGCTTGAAAAATAGGAGATGATATAATAAGATATTAAGATTTGTTTATTCTTTTTCAAGTTAGGGATTTTAAGAAATGAAGATACAAATTGTCTTCAATGTGTGTACCTCTGACCAACATATTGTAAAAGATCATGGTAGCTTTTAGTTGGATCCACTTCACAAGCTGAATTTCACACCACCCCCATGTGTTAAAAAGGTCCCCATTCCATTTTGTTTGATGCCCCAAGTGCTTGTCTTTGCTCTAGTTTCTTCCCTTCCCATTTTGTGCTTCTATTTTCTTATTTCTCTTTCTTTCCATTCTTTTTATCCCCCATTAGGTCCTGTATCTCTATATTATACACACACAAAAAAAAAAGGTCCCCATTCACACCACCCCCATGTGTTAAAAGGTCCCCATTCCATGTTGTTTGATGCCCCAAGTGCTTGTCTTTGCTCTAGTTTCTTCCCTTCCCATTTTGTGCTTCTTATTTCTCTTTCTTTCCCTTCTTTTTTATCCTACATTAGGTCCTCTATCTCTATATTATACACACACACCAAAAAAAAAATTACCAAAACCATGTGATCTCGGTGCTTGTTTGGCCACAACGGGAAAGAAACTTGAGCCATGTGGGGCTCTATTTGTTATTTATTATTATTATTTTTTTGGTGATATGTGGGGCTCTATTTGGTAGCTCTAATGTCACAATACAACAATGGGAAGAAAAAAATTTCATTGCATGTTACTCCATCGTGGGAGTATCATAGTCATCCTTATTTGATATTGGGCAATTAATTTTGACTTGACTATGAGATGTGATTGTGGAACCACTCAAAATAATAGCCAATGGAAGAAATTCTGTTGTATTTAATGTGTTGAGAACAGAATTTAGGAAACAAATTAGATAACTATAATATAATGCTTATTTCCTTTACTCTTATTCAAAGATTCTATTGGCTCACATACGTCCCACGTAAACACTTGTACCACATCTCGTAATAGCACAAAATGTGTCCAAAAAAATAACTGTATCTATTCTAAGCCCAATTTGACCGTAATAGTCATCTCCTAGTGTTTTACTAATACGGAGTACTTTCTCAACCCCAATACACTCAAAGTTACAAAGAAAAGAAAAGTCCAAGATAATTTAACAATAAAAAATTGATCCAGACACTGGTTCAGTAGGATTTCAGATAAGGGTGTAAATCAGTCGATTTAGTCGTTTTGAAAACAGTTTTTAATTGAACCATATTTTCGATTTTCTTACCAATGAACTGACACTAACCGATTTATAGTCGCTTGTTGTCGATTTGGGGACACCACCAATTTCAAGTCCACCACCATGGTTTTGTTACTCAATGAACAAATAAAAGGAGAGGGCAACAATTGTTAATCAAACCCCTAATAAACTTATATGGGAAAATGATATTGCACCCACAGATAACATGATGAAGCCCATTGTTGTGGCAAAGAGCAACATCGAAGCATGTTACTAGTGAAAGCGATATTAGGTTAATTATTCTGATCTGACATATTATAATACTGACTGCATGACAGAATTTAAATGTATAATCAGCATATTTATTAATTTATTAAGATTGCTAGCATGTGTTAGATAGCTCCTAATCTATCCACTCACATGCTCCACACAATAAATCAAATGAGTAAATTACTGATCTTTTATTAATGGAAAATGATAAGCACGAAATTAGTCACCTAAATTATTCATTGACAATTTTGAAAATAGATGCTAATGTGCGGGTGACTTTTTTAGGTGTCTCTGGCATTGTTCTATATAAGTCGCCTCCATCTCAAATTGCAAAAGGTAGTTTTTGACTGATCTCAAATTATAAATACCATATTAAATTATTTTTTTTAAATCTTCCCTGGTGTATAAATTAGTAGAAATGCATTTCAGAGGAATATGAATATTAAGGAAAAATTTAACTTAGCCACACATTTGGATAGCATATATGAAATTTAATTGAACGTATTGTGTTTTCTAAATCTAATTCTTGATTAGAATTACTGCAATTCAGGGGGGGGAAAATGGCTTCTTATTAACACCCAAACCAACAAAATTTGTATTTTTTTTTTGAAGTCTTTCTTTTTTTGACTTGTTTATGAAGGAGTCAAAACTTAGGTTTTTTTTTGTAAGAAAATTGTCAACTTTGCCCATTTTTTTTTTCCTACAAGTTTAAATTACATGTTTTATTCTTATTTTAAAATAAAAATGTGCCATTCGTAAGGAGAATCAGGCGACAAGAACCGAATCGCAGATTCGCAGAATACCTTTGCCATAGATGAAAATTTTGGGTGGGAATGGCAGCTTCCTACCATTTCCCCAAATTTAAAAAATAAAAAAATAAAAAAAATAAAAAAAATAAAAAAAACCTCTTTCATTTCATGTAAAAGCAAATTTAACTAATTATATTTAGTGCGCCATCGAATCTGTTGTTTTCATGGAAAACGCGTGTGCTCAGACAATTACCGAGTCAAGTCATAATTTTGAGCATTAGATGAACACACAAAGTGTGGTTAATCTTCTAAATCACTCTGTACATTTTTAGTGGTGAAAACGATGAAATATCTCTTCAAATATAACTGGACACATATTAATATAACCTTTGCTTTTATTCTTCTTCATAATTGTGTTTCGTCAAAATGTCCAACGAGTGCAGATTAATTGGACTAGTTCTAAAATACAGATACAATCTAAACCTATAAAAGAAGGGCAAAATAGACTATTTCAGTTTGTTTTGACTGGTTCATAAATAAAACAAAATAAAGAGACTTAAACATGGAATTAAACAACCGAGACACATTAATACATTTCATGACATGCAATTCTTTATAAATATATTATTATTTCATTAAAGAAATATTATATTGTATGTCACTATTTTGGGACATGGTGGTGTTATATAATTACATTCAACATTTTTTTATGTCTTAATGCGTGGTAACCTGGATTACCCATGCTCGGTATTTGGCGTGTGCATTGGTGGACACGATTTTTTTTTAGTAAATTATAATTTTTATTGTGAAAATACATATTTTCCAAATCATGAGGGAGATCCCTATGGGAAATTACATATAATTTACCCTAAATATTTTCATATGTGCTCCCAATACTTTCATTCTTACAATTTTGTCGACAAATATATCTCTGAGTGAGATGAATAATAATGTGAAGAATTGAGATATGGCCATGGACAATTGGTGTATACATGTCTTAATGCCTACTAACCTAGATTACTCATGCTTGATCCTTGATATTAGGTGTGTCCATGGGTGGACACGAGAAGGCCTTAGGCTTAGTTTGGCCCCCACGTAGTGCTTCTCCTTTTTTAAAGCACAATTTAATGTTAATTCATTTGGTAACTAGTTTACGAGCTTTGTAAACATTTAACCTAGGATTTTTTTGGAGAGAGCTTTTAAAAGCTCTAGAATGGAGCTTTTAAAAGCCCAATATTACTGTTTGCTCTAATTTGCGCGGGCGTGCCAGAACCAATCTGTGGTTCGGTGTGTGTGTGTGTAAGCGTGCAAACTAATTTCCTATCTGCTTGTGTCAGTGATACACAAGGCTTTTGGTGAATCTGACTTCTAAACTGGTGATTGTGTGTAGTGAGTAGGAAAGTACCCTCACTAAAAGTCCTTTAGCAGTACTGAAGCGCACAAGCTAAAAAGTATCAAGTTTAAACAAGTTAAACAAATCACAAACGGTTTAATAAAAATAGATTTTTATTAAATGCTTGGAAAACTAAAACAGATCTCAAGAACAACAGAATGGACTGATCATTCAAAAGAAACAAAGAATAAAAATAATAAAAAGACACAGACCTAATTGCTATTAAAGCTAGGAAACAAAGACTTAGAGAAAGTGCTCTGAATGCCTTGAATGTGCTGAATGCTGAATGCTGAATGCTGTATATGCTTTTGTCGAAGAGACGCGGAGTCCTTTGCTTGAAGGGCCTGCCTCTATATTTATAGCGGCCTGAACTGATTCCTATTTGGACTCTGATTCCTTCTCTTACGCCCCAAGCTACTGACTGATTGGCTGATTTGAAGAAATCCTTCCATATCACTACTTCCTACCTTATCCAGAACTTACTTGAATTAATCCCTTTAATTTAGGGATTAGACGCTCCAACCCAGCTGGCAACTAACAACTCCTTTCCCAGACGGACTCTTGTTTCCAAAAACTCTCATAGATGACGTCATCATGCCAGCTGTGAATGGCACCGCCCTGTCCTTCGTCAATCGTCCTCTCCCTGTTGGATGAATCGGGCTCATGACTTCTTCCATGTCCGATCATATTTCTTCAACTTCTTATAATCAATCGGACACACTGTTCCTTTTCGTGATGTCCGATTAATTATAACGTTGCTTTACTTTTCCATCGGGCCCTCAATCATGATAAGTTATGTTCTGATAGCCCGATGACGCTTACACTTGCCACATGCTCCCATCGGACTCTCCTCATCTCCCAACAGTTGTTCCCCCCATCGGGCTTACCTCTTGAGTCCGATGAGTCATCACTACTTCGCCAGTATCTCCTTCGCCCAACTTCAACTCCACTCGGGCTCAAAAATCATTGACGGTTTTTGGGTGCAAACAATTGCCCCCCAAAAGGTCATATCAAACGTCCCGCCCTGATTGATGTGACGTTTTGAATTTCAAATATGCCACGCGTCAAGCACGCAGCTAACGTCAGGTTATGGAGAGTCCCACCAGTCACCCTACTTTTAATGCGCCATGATTACGGCGTCGTGATATTTAAATATCACCCAACGTCCGAAAACTCATTACACATTCACATTTTACTCTCTCCAGAATACAAGCAAAACACAGAGCTTCTCACTCTATCTTCATCTTTTCCGGCGACTTTCTTCCTTCCATAGATATGGCTCCCAAAACCGCTCCGGCCACCTCCAAAGGAAAAAAGTCCTTCGCAGACGCTCCACCGCCACAAAATCGCTGCAGGGAGGTTAGGGCTTTGGCCAAAGCTCACGCCGCGGACATATCCACTGAATACCTCACCCCCTACAGCTCCTCCGACGGTTCTCCCGTCGCACCAGGCTTAGGCGCGGCGTTTCTGGGCCACCCTCCGGCGGCTTTTCTTCCTTTCTTTCCTCCGGTAGAAAACGAATCGTTCCTACAAGTCCCTGCTCATTGGTCCAAGGTCCAGACTGCGAACCAACCAATCCGAGGATGGCCGACACCCGCTGCTGATTGGGACAAGTGGGTAACTAGGGTTTCGGCCTCCAAGGCCTCCATCTGGAAGCAAACGGGCATCTACGATGCAATCATGCTCAGCCGGTCTCGCATTGAAATAGACCGGCCTCTCCTTCTCTCTGCCTTACTATTCTGGTCCTCATCTTGCAACGGCTTTCTTTTCCGCTGCGGCCCTATGGCTCCCACTGTCAAAGATATTAGTTATCTGCTCGGCCTCCGTCCCCATGGACAAGAGATCGTTCCCGGGCTTAACGTTGGGACAGCCAGCTTTGCCTATCCTCAACAAGAAATTGTCAGGGACGGGGCCGTTTCTCACAGGCCGATCACAGCCTTTGGAGGCTTTCTCTCCGCTTGCATTGGGGCAGATGACACGGAGGTGTCCGATGTAGAACACACAGCCTTCATCATCTACTGGCTCAACAAATATCTCTTCTGCTCAGCCAGCCAAGCCATCACTAAAGAATACACAACCCTGGCCTTGGCTCTTGCATCGGGGCAGCCGTTGGCCATGGCTACGCTGGTTTGGGCACATTTGGTCCGAGGCACAACAGATTTTGTTCATTCGGGCTTCAGTGCTGGTGGGAGCCCGATGTGGATACTGCAATTATGGCTTCACTCATACTTCCCTGAATTCCAACCCACCATCACTCCCTTGGCCGACATTCCAATCTCCGCTATCCAATTCGTGAACGTATCTCCTTCTATACATTCTTTTGAAGAGTGTTTTTCCTTCTTTTACCAGGGTTGCTCCCCTCGGGACGTCAATCTCTTCACCCCATTCTTTTCCCTTCAATTCTCTTCTTTTCTCCAGCTCTCCAATAACCCTTCAAACTGGGGTTCGGGCACCCAGTCTACCTATAATGAAATATTTTCTAGCTACTTAGTAGCTAGAGACATTATCTTTAGCCCAAGCATCCCGTCGGCCAACAATAAATGCGGGGCCGAGTACTATTTTGCTCCTCTATATGCCCGCCAATTCGGGCTTACTCAACTAGTGCCCGTTCCTCCTGGTATCACCGTCAACGTTGACTGGGTTGAACGTGGCCTTATTGTTAATGACGGGCAGGTGAAAAAAATAACAGAGAGGTCAGCCCGGCTCAAAGCCGCGTTCAACTTCACACCCTTCTCTGCCCGGCCAGTAGTATCAGAAGAGTTCACCCAGTGGTGGGGTGAACGGGCTCGAAGCATATTTTCACGCACCGCTGCTGAAGCCCTGGTGCCTTTCACTGCAACATCGGCCATTGTGGCCGATGTCCCTGTACCGGCAGCAGCTCCAACCCGGCGCAAACAAATCGCCAAGAGAACGGCTCGTAAACCAACCCCGGGCAAAAGTCCGTCTCAAAAGAAACAAAAAACAACGGCCTCCGTCCAGGTTTGCTCTTCCCCTTTTGATTTGAGCCCGAATTCCTTTTATTCAATATTAATCCTTTTGTTCTATCTTTGCAGCTTGCTGACAAAGATTCGGGAGAGGATCCACTTCCAAACCTTGCTCAGACTCTTCCCCCAACTCTCCCTACATCACCGGCCTCTGCAACGGCTTATCTAGAGCGAGTGGCCGTTCGGGTGATGCCACTTCACATCGTGCCTCCTCTAGATCCTTCAAGCGGAGACGGAGACGAAGACCTTGCTCATATCGGCCAAGTCCCTGAGCAAGTTGTTCTTTCTTCGAGCACTGAGGGTGAGGCCGGTGCTAAACCTACCACAGAGGCCGCTGGGGAGGAAGTAAATCAAGCCGTCCCTGAAGCACACGAAACTCCCACCGGACAAGGAGAACCTACCACCGCCGTCAGCTCTCCTGTTCACATAATACCAGGACCGGTGGTGGCCGAGATCAACCCTCCTGAGGCGTCTGCCGTCGAGGCCGGTGATGACAATTCGGGCTCTGTCCCTGAAACAGAAACCCCACAGACGACAATGGCCTCGATGAGTCCGGACGTGGGAACCGGACTCCCTTCTTCTTCTCAAACATCTTCTCAACCAAGCGAGGCCGATATTCGCGAAACAATCTCGGCCTCGCTTCGTCCTCACACCCAGGTATTGCTGTGTTAATTTGCGTTAATTCGTATGATTCCAAAAACAATACCTGACTGTATTCTCTTGAATAGGCCGATCCTTCAGACCCAGTGCCCGTTATTCCCTTCAATGACTTTTTCTTGGGCCTGGACCTGGGAGCTTTTGACCTCGGCCCCCTGGAGCCCGAAGCGGTTTCTCCTTCCCTGCTGCAACAATCCAAGGACTTACTCCTCGGACTGGCGGACCAGGAATTTTCCAACCTTCCTGCTACTGCTGACATTGACTCTGCCTTGAACACTCTCATGGCCGATCCTTCCCTTTCTGACGGGCAACTATCCTTACTGTTGGAGATAAAAGAGAGACTTCCCAGTGCCCGTCTCATGGACAGATCGGCCTCAAAAATTCAAGCTGATGCAGAACTGCATCTAGGCTCCCGGCAGAAGGCATTAAATTTCTTGGAAGGGGCCAAAGCCAAATTTGAAGCAGGGAAGGCCTCTCGGGCTCAGGTTCTAGCAAGGGATACTTGGCTGCGGGACCGTATCGCTGCATTAAAAGCTCAACTTGCCCAATGTGAGGCCGATGTAATCACCAACAGCGCCGCTCTTAAAAAAATTGACGAAGCCCTTTCTTCGCTAGGCGGTGACGCTCAGAAGTGCAGTGATCAGTTACAAGCCAGCGTCCCCATATCCCGGGCTTGGGCCCACAAGCTGGAAAAAGCCAAGCGAGATCGGTCTGGAGCCCTCAAGACATGGGAAGACTTGAAGGCTAAACTTAGGAGTTTTGGGTCGGCCTAGAGACCGACTCCTGTTTACATATACTTTGTAAAAAAAATTTTTTTTATTACTTTGTAAGTAAGCTGTGCTCAGCCTATCAATACAAAATCCCTGTTCATCTAAATCATTCGGGCTCCGGCTCATAATTTATCAGCTGATCATACTCCAACCCAGGATTAGGTTTATAATCTAGATCAATGGTCTCCCATAACGTTGGATAATAAGACTTTAAATACTGACCATTGATTAATCGGACATGGATAGTCCCATCTAAATCACAAAGCCTGTAAGCACCTCCTCTTTTAACGTGGTGAACTATGAACGGGCCTTCCCAATTGACCGACCATTTACCGTATCGATTATCCTTATCTCCAATAGGTAACACGGCCTTCCACACCAAATCATCGGTGCAAAAAGATTTCTCTCTCACCCTTTTATTGTAAGCTCGGGCGGCCCGTTGCTTTTGCACTTTTAATGAATCCAAGGCCATTAGCCTCATTTCATCAAGCCCTTCCAACTCAGCTATCATAGCCTCCGTATACTCAGCGGGCTCTAGTTGATTCTGTAAAGCCCTTCTGGCCGATCGGACTGTAACTTCCATAGGTAACATCGCGTCATGCCCGTAGGTCAGCATGAACGGTGTAACCCCAGTACTTAATCTTTTTGACGTCCGATAGGCCCATAATGCTTCGGACAAAAGCTTGTCCCATTCCCTAGGATTCTCCACGATCATCTTTTCAATGATCCCTTTAAGGATCTTGTTAGTAGACTCGGCCTGACCATTAGCCTGTGCATAATAGGGTGTAGAATTAAGAATCTTGATTCCCCTACTTTCTGCAAAGGCGGAGGTCTCCGTTCCTGTAAACACAGATCCTTGATCGGCCGTGATTGTTTCTGGAAGGCCGAACCTATGGATAATGTGTTCTTCAATGAATTTTATGACGGTGGCTTGTGTCACCGTTCTACAAGGTATGGCCTCGGCCCACTTGGTAAAGTAGTCCGTAGCCACTATTATGAAACAATGCTGGCCGGATGATGGCGGTAAGACTTTGCCAATCAAATCCATCGCCCATCCCCTAAACGGCCATGGTTTGATTATAGGTTGCAATACTTTGGCCGGCACATGTTGAATCGGACCATGCTTTTGACAAGGTTGACAACCCTTGGCATAGCTGATGCAGTCTTTCAACATGCCAGGCCAATAATAATTATACCTCCTCAACAGCCACTTCATCTTGGTGCCGGCTTGATGTACTCCACATATCCCTTCGTGTACTTCGGCCATAACCTGCATGGCCTGCTTCTTCCCCAAGCACCTCAGGACCACGTCGTCACCGATCGGTTTCTTGAATAATTCCCCATCTAGTACCACGAATCGGACTGCAAACAACCTGACTCTTCGGTCCACTCTGACATTTGGGTGACTCAGGTATTCAATAATAGGAACTCTCCAATCGCTATCCTCCATCAGGACCGAATTGGTAGTAGCGTACCAACCCCTCTTTGCAACGGACGGTAATGACCTGACATTGACCGTGATGAGTTGGTCTTCTGCGCTCTTCTGGGAGGGTGAGGCTGATCCTGTCTTTGCCAACTTATCGGCCTCAGTATTGGTTGTTCTTGGGATATAGCTCACACTAATGTCATCAAATGCTTCCATGAGCTGAGTAGCAACTGCATGGAACGGGCATAACTCCCAACTTCTTATCTGAAACTCTCCCGCAATCTGTCCGATCACCAAACCTGAGTCCCCTTTTATATGCACAGATGATGCCCCCATTTCAAGGAGTATTTCTAGTCCGATTATAAGTGCTTCGTACTCGGCCTGATTGTTAGTGTATTTGAAGTTGAGCCGAAAAGACATTTTTGTCTTTTTGTACTTGGGTGACACAATCACCACCCCTGCCCCAACACCTTCTGCGTTTTTGGACCCGTCAAAAATTAAAGTCCATGGGACTAAGGATGTGCTCAGAACTTTGGGTGTTGGAGGCAGTGTTCCCAAATCAGCAGGATCTGGGTGATCGGCCAAGAAATTGGCTATGGCCTGGCCTTTTACCGATTGCTGTGAACGGTATTGGATGGCAAACTCCATCAAGGCCAAGGTCTATTTCCCAATTCGGCCTCTCATGATTGGTCTTGATAGCATGTATTTTATCACATCCGTTTGACATATTATATAAGTGGAAACAGGAAGCATATATGTTCTTAACTTCTGTGAAGAAAAATACAAAGCCAAGCATAACTTCTCAATCGGCGCATAACGCTGCTCGATTGGAGTCAAAATTCTACTTAAATAGTAAACGGCCTGCTCGTTACCTTGCTCATTATCTTGAGCTAGCATACTACCTATAGAGCAATCAGAAGCCGATATATACAATTTTAAATACCTACCCTTTTTTGGTGGCATTAACACTGGAGGCATTGACAGATACTGTTTGATTCCTTCAAAGGCTTGTTGATGGCTGTCTTCCCACTTGAAGTCTTCATCGGTCTTGATCTTCAATAGTGGGGTCCATATTTGGGTCTTCCCTGCACTGTTTGATATGAATCTTCTTAAGAAATTGATTTGCCCGAGCAATCTCTGGAGTTCCTTCTTATTAGCAGGCGGTTTTGCTGCTTGGATAGCCCGAGCCTTATTTTTATCAATCTCTATCCCCCTTTGATGTACCAGGAAACCTAAGAAATTTCCTGCTGTAACACCGAATGCACATTTGAGAGGGTTCATTTTTAATCCGTGAGCCCGCATTCTTTCAAACGCCTTTTCCAAATCTCTCAAATGATCGGTGTAATTCCCTGACTTTACCACTACATCATCTATGTAAACTTCCATGAACTGCCCGATCATGTCATGGAAGATTGAATTCATTGCCCGCTGATAAGTGGCTCCAGCGTTCTTGAGTCCGAAAGGCATGACAACCCACTCAAAGGTTCCAATTGCCCCCGGGCACCGAAAAGCAGTCTTCGGGACATCCTCTTCGGCGATGTAAATCTGGTTATACCCCGAATGCCCATCCATAAATGACAGAATTTTGTGTTTAGCGGCCGAATCGATTAACCGATCGGCCATAGGCATGGGATACTCATCTTTCGGGGTAGCTAAGTTTAAATTCCTGAAGTCTATGCAAACCCTTAGCTTCCCATTCTTCTTCACTACTGGCACTACATTCGAGACCCATTCGACATATCGGGCTGTCCGAATGAAGCCAGCGTTCAGCAAACGTTCGATCTCTTCTTTCACCTTCAATGTCACTTCTGGTGACATGCGCCGAGGCAGCTGTTTGAACGGCCTGAACCCCGATTTAATTGGCAATCGGTGCTCCACCAGTTCCCTTGACAGACCAGGCATCTCGTCATATTCCCACGCAAAATAATCCTTATATTTATGCAGGAGTGCAATCATATCGGACTGACCCTGAGGATCCAGCATCTGACTCACATAGGTAGGCTTGTGCTCTCCTTCTTCACCTAAGTTGACTTCCAAGAGAGGGTCCTGGACATCGGCCTTAAGATCATCCAGCTTAGCCGTGGCCGTTTCCAACTCATGTATCTGAATCTCTTCTTCCTTCGGGGCTTCTTCTTCGTAAATGCAATCAGCCAGATTGATTGTTCCGTCAGTAGGGCCGATTTCCAATCTCCGGTCGGCCAAGAATGCACACCATCTGGCTATGCTGGCTCTTAAGGCCAGCAGCTTCCGTTCTTCAATTGTCGGAATTTCCATGGACGTCTTCTTGTTCAACGATCTCGATCGGCCTTGATTCTTCTGTCCGACTGAGATTATGGAAATATGCCTTGATGTCCGACGAACTTCTTTTGAGGAATGTCGCCGCATTTGGCCTTCCCAATTTGTTACACCCCAACAACTTCACTGGCCCGATGTCATCTTCATACAAGACTGCATCGGCCGTCTGCACCCGAGCTACAAAGGGCTTGGTGTCTGCCCCCACCACTTCCACCTCATCTCCTCTCCAGAAAATTAACAACTGATGAAGGGTGGATGGAATACAATAGTTTGGATGTATCCAATCCCGGCCTAATAAAGCATTATAGGCCGCTGAAGTTTCCACGATGAAAAACGCAGTCATGACCATTTTGCTGCCAACGGTCAATTCCAAGGGTAGGATCCCCTTCGTCCTTGAAGGTGCCCCCGTGAAGCTTTGGACATTCATTTCTGTCGGAATCAGCTCCGACTCCGATTTCTGCAAGATCCTTAACATGATTTGGGGCATGATGTTGATAGTAGACCCCCCATCCACAAGAATCCTGTTTATCGGGACGCCCTCTATGTGCCCTTTTACATACAATGGCTTTAGATGTTGGGACATCTGGTGTGTTGGCTTTTCAAACACTACTTTAACTGGTCCGGTCTTCACTCCTTCCTCAGTCTGTTGTTCCTTCGGCCTTAAGATAGTAATCTTTGGCCGATCGGTCTGCCCATCGGTAGCGTCTACACTTTTGCTAGTGGCTTCCACCACTTTAGACTTAACGACCTCTCCCCCGTTCCAAAAATTTTCCATCACGGCCGAGTCCTTAGCTGAGCCTTCAACCACATCCCCTTCCATGGCCGATGGTTGATCCGGCTTGGCCATGAAAGACATGGGTAGCGTAAACACCATGTTAGAAGACAGGCCTACTGGAATTGTCCCGAATTGGATTGGCGAAAAACTAGAATCCGACCCATCTCCATCGGACTCAATCATCTTGTCCACCGTACCTGTAAACTTTTCCTGTGAACTTTCTTGTCGGACTCTCTCCTTCCGAGGCTCGGTGGGAGCAATCGGACCCCCTACCTGATTCTTCAACAACTGGCGTTCCCGCTCGGCCTGTCGCATTCTCTGATATCTTCTTTTTTGGGACTTGCTATATTGCGGCCGTGCTGGGAACTTGGAGTGTTCAGCTCTATGCCATTTTTGATCTTCTACCCTAGGCGGTAGCACCATCCTCGGGCTCCTTCCAGAAATTGTTGCTTGCATCTGAGGCCTTGGAATCACTTGGGAACTACTTTCCCCCAGTCGGCCGTATTTTCGCTGGCCGACTTGGTGTCCCAACGGATGTTTTGCACGCCACTCGGGCTTGGCCTGGCCTTGCCACGGTAATGACAATCTTTCATGTACGGGCTTTCTCGGGCTTGAGTCCCGATGTTCATAGCTTCTCGGCCTCTTACTCGGGCTCGAGACTTCCTTCTTGATGTCGGCCTTGCACCTCGGGCAAAGGCCTTGTTCGATGAATTCCAGCTGTCGCCGTAGATCGGCTATCAGATTATCCGTGCTAGATTTGGCCGTCTCTTCGTCAGCTTTCTGTACTTCTGTTTTGCGTTCTTGGTGACTCTTTCGGAGGTCATGTATTGTAACCTTCGGCCCATTGGTGGCCGAAGTAGCAATTTGTTTACCCTCCCTTTGTGTTGGCACAAATTCCTCGTCAGATAAGTCAATCTTCAGTCTCGGCCTTGACAGCCTAGTTAGGTCGGGCATCACCATGTTTGTGCCCGTAATCTGAGGAAAAGGATTTGCGTCGATCCCCATTGCTTTGTCCGAGAATTTGAAGACCCCCTTCTCGACGTTTTCCTGTATAAAATTGCGAAAAACAACACAATTGTTAGTAGCGTGCTTCCAAGAATTGTGCCATTTACAATATTCTTTGTTTTTTATGTCATCGGCCTTTGGGATCCGATGACCTTCACTTAGCTTGATCACTTTATCGGCCAACAGGGCATCGAATATTTGATCAGCCATTGTTATATCGAAAGTATAGTTTTTCCTCGCCTCGAACGCCATCTTCTTTGCAGCAGCGTTATTATTAACAGGCTTGTTCAAGGCGTTGCATACGATTGGCCGTTTGCAAATTAATTCGGCCATATCGCATTCTGTTTCAAGGTCACACTCTGCCAAGTGGACCTCGTAATTGGGGTCTTTGTAATATGTTCCCTTGGAAGAGTTCTTCTTCTCCTGCTCATCCAAGAGAATGCGTTCGTAGCGACTCGCCCGTGTGGCAAGCTCGAACAGATCACGGAAGTCAGTTCCTTCAAACCTCTTGCGAAGCTCAAAGGACATGCCCCCCATGGCCATCTTTGCATACTCCTCCTCGGGCAACACTGTCTTGCAGCTGTATTTTGCCTTTCGGAAGCGGGCTATGTATGTTTCCACGGTCTCCCCCACCAGTTGCATCATTCGCGACAAATCTGCCAATGATGTCTCGGGCTCAGTCCTATAGAACTGTCCGTGAAACAACTCCTCCATCCCTTGCCAAGTTAACACCGAATTGGCTGGGAGGTTGACGTACCACAAAAATGCCATGCCCGTTAGCGAATTTGGGAACATTCTTAACTTCAATGGGTCACTGTGACCCACATGGCCGCATTGAACAATAAAACGGCCAATGTGCTCAACTGAGGACTGTTCACTCTCTCCTGAGAATAGAGTGAAATTCGGTACCTTATACCCCTGAGGAAATATGACTCGGTCAATCTCCGGCGGGTACGGCCGTCTGTAAGTCGGCCTTTCTAGTCTCCGCATAAACGGGCCATACTCCTCGTGTATGGCCGCTACCAGCTCTTCCCTATTGATGGGTTGAACTACGGGCTGAATATTCCTTATCGGGGGTATCAACGGCGGTGGTCCGTTCTGTTGGTTATTCTGGACCTGATGAGTCCAAAACCCACCGTTGTTCCTCTGCCCCCCATGGCCATTCCCTTGGGGCTGTGTGTGGCCGACTGAACTTTCAGTCTGGCCGGCAGATCCTCCAAACCCTGGTGTCACCGATCCGTTGGGATCGGTGACCACCACACTGCCAGCGATGCCGGTCTGTGACTCAGATTGCTTTCCTGAGCCATTTCCGTCTCTTAGGTTCGGATAGACATATGGTGGGCTCTTCGGCTTATCGGACTCCAGTGAGGTACCCGAGCCCGAACCGTTGACCTGTTCTCCTCTAGATCCGGCCTTATAGGTTTCAATCAACTTTTCGATTGTTTCTGTCAGTCGGTCCAACTTCACGTGAGTGGTCCTGGTTTCATGGATCAGATCAGCCTGACTTTTATGGATATCGGTCGTTTGTTGCATAACCGATTTGAGGTTGCCCATAGAACCTATGAGCGCGTTGTACTCATGCCACATGGGCTCTACGTTAGCCCTCATGGCTTCCGAGATGGCTTCTAACGTGATACTACCATCCTGTGGAGATTGGCCGGTGCTCTCCTCCATGGGCGGATCCATATGCTGATCGTCCTTTGTCGTCTTATCTTTCTTCGGAGGCATGATTTGACACTGTGGGTCCCACCGGGCGTGCCAAAAATGTTTGCTCTAATTTGCGCGGGCGTGCCAGAACCAATCTGTGGTTCGATGTGTGTGTGTGTAAGCGTGCAAACTAATTTCCTATCTGCTTGTGTCAGTGATACACAAGGCTTTTGGTGAATCTGACTTCTAAACTGGTGATTGTGTATAGTGAGTAGGAAAGTACCCTCACTAAAAGTCCTTTAGCAGTACTGAAGCGCACAAGCTAAAAAGTATCAAGTTTAAACAAGTTAAACAAATCACAAACGGTTTAATAAAAATAGATTTTTATTAAATGCTTGGAAAACTAAAACAGATCTCAAGAACAACAGAATGGACTGATCATTCAAAAGAAACAAAGAATAAAAATAACAAAAAGACACAGACCTAATTGCTATTAAAGCTAGGAAACAAAGACTTAGAGAAAGTGCTCTGAATCCCTTGAATGTGCTGAATGCTGAATGCTGAATGCTGTATATGCTTTTGTTGAAGAGACGCGGAGTCCTTTGCTTGAAGGGCCTGCCTCTATATTTATAGCGGCCTGAACTGATTCCTATTTGGACTCTGATTCCTTCTCTTACGCCCCAAGCTACTGACTGATTGGCTGATTTGAAGAAATCCTTCCATATCACTACTTCCTACCTTATCCAGAACTTACTTGAATTAATCCCTTTAATTTAGGGATTAGACGCTCCAACCCACCTAGCAACTAACAACTCCTTTCCCAGACGGACTCTTGTTTCCAAAAACTCTCATAGATGATGTCATCATGCCAGCTGTGAATGGCACCGCCCTGTCCTTCGTCAATCGTCCTCTCCCTGTTGGATGAATCGGGCTCATGACTTCTTCCATGTCCGATCATATTTCTTCAACTTCTTATAATCAATCGGACACACTCTTCCTTTTCGTGATGTCCGATTAATTATAACGTTGCTTTACTTTTCCATCGGGCCCTCAATCATGATAAGTTATGTTCTGATAGCCCGATGACGCTTACACTTGCCACATGCTCCCATCGGACTCTCCTCATCTCCCAACAGTTGTTCCCCCCATCGGGCTTACCTCTTGAGTCCGATGAGTCATCACTACTTCGCCAGTATCTCCTTCGCCCAACTTCAACTCCACTCGGGCTCAAAAATCATTGACGGTTTTTGGGTGCAAACAATTACTTTATGGTTTCATGATGTTTTTGAAGAGTAGTGTGTCACTTGTATAAAATTATCAAAGAACTTAGTAATAAATTTTATAAGCTCCTTTTAAAAAGCCACATGGGGGCCAAACTAAGCCTTAGTTGGGGTAGTTGTTCCCACTGATTTTTTATTTATTTATTTTTAAATCTTATAGTGTTACGGAGTATAATTTACTTGTTCTCACGGAGATGGATATGTTGGAGAATTCCATCTGACCTTGTTGAAGTTGGACTTCTGCATCGTGTGAGAGGATATTGAGTAAAAACAAAAAACAATTGAACAAAGAAATTCTCTCTTCTCGGCAGCAAAAATTGTAAAAGTTTCCCCCATTGACCAAGTTACTAGATCCACCCTAGTCTCTCCAAGTACAATACATAGCCATTTTTTTTTTTGGGTGTTTCATGCACACACACATAAATATACACCCGTCTATGTACATATTAGAATACAATAATTACATATACAAGTCCAAATATGCAAATAGCACACAAAAATAGAAAGAATACTGTTACATCTTTGTAGTATAATATCTAGTTTTGGAGTGAAATACTGTGAGAGATACTAGAAATGTTTGGAGCTCGATTCTCGCGCTTCTTTTTAGCCAGTTGGGTTCGGAGTTCTTTTTTGTTCCCTGGTTGCTATCACGGTTGAGGAGTGCAGGCTCCTGATGTAGATCCTGGCTGCAATTAAAAAATATTTGCTACAAATTTTTTGCCTTTAAGATAACCAAAATTTAATTAATACTTAGATAAAACTTATTTAATAAAAAATAAAAATTAATGGTAAGAAAAGCTATCTGCTTGAAAAAGTATATATAGTCAACTGGGCCATTTCAGACTTTGTGGTCTAAGCCCAGCCCATTAGTACTCTAACCAAAGTGAAAGTTCCACTATTATAACTAGTCGATAACCTGTGTTATGCACGGGATGTACCGTGGTTGGTTGAATTCATAAATAAATTGTTATTCGGGAAAAAAATGATACCACATCTTAGCTTAGTAATTGAGGATACCCTTGAATACATCCCATATATTTAACAGAAGTGGAGATTCCGTGAGTAATGTTATACCTCTCAAATCTTAATCCTAAATTCACTTCTCAAATGATGTGGTAGTGGGTCCACTGGATTATGATTGGATGATGTTGAAGTAATCATATCATTAATGAAGGTGGTCTCACTGCCACATTGTTGCCACATTATTTGGGATGTGAATTTGAGATTATGATTTGGAAAACATAGCATTATTCTTTAATTATTCTTTAATTTAGACTTACCATTTGTACTACTAACGGAATTCACCAAGAAGTCCATGGAATATTAATTCAAAATGATTCATTATGAGGTATACAAATATAAATATGTTATAAAACAAAGGGAAAATTACACTGACACCCCCTAAGGTTTGGCGTTTTATCAATCACACCCCCTGAAGTTTCAGACATGTCACTCACACCCCCTGTCAGAGATGTCGAGTTAACGCCGTTAACGGCAACGTTAAAAAGACAACTATACCCCTCAGAACACCCTTTCTCTATCCTCTTTCTTGCCTCCTCTTCTCTCTCTACAGTTTATCATCTCTCTCTCTCTCTCTCTCTCTCTCTCTCTCTCTCTCTCTCTCAAGCAATCAAGCTTACCACCACCACCACCGGATAGGTTTGGCCAACGCCGGAGTGCACTCCAAGTGCTTGATCTTAGGTCTTGTTCAATTCTTGGTCCTATTCATCCATTAATTGGAGAGTTGAGAAGCTTAAATTCTCTCTATTTATCTGATAATTCGCTTACTGGAATCATTCCAACAACATTGGGGCGGTCATTGTCTCTGTCAATTCTTGGCCTATCGCGAAATTCATTTACTACATATGGGCTCAGATCTACAACCAGTGACCCTCCAAAGGAGGAATAGGACTGAAGATTGAAGAAGTGAGAGAAGAAGACACTTTTGTCGGCGGCCGCGAGGCTAGGGGTTGGACAGTTTTCCCCCAAAAAAAATTCCCACAATTTTTCCCCAAATTATATATACATACACAATTATTCAGTCCTCTCTCTCTCTCTCTCAATCTCTCTCGATCTGAACTGGAGAAATTATTCAGTCCAATAGAATGATATATATACATACATACATATTTGGGTGTGTGCGCGTGTGTTTGGTGGCAGTGGTGGTGGTGGTGGTGATGGATTCTAAGCGTCTAACAGTGGGTTTGACATCAAAATTGAAAATTTCTTGATTTTTCAAGTTGATGATTTCCTGAAAATAAATGAATTTTATGTATAGGTGTGCCACAGGCTCTGCGGATTTGGGTGGGCAATCAATTTGGAGTTTTGTGGGTTGCTAAATTGCTTTAAATATTGTGGGTTTCCTTTATATGTTGTGGGTAAGAGTCGTATATATATATGTACTGCTTATGTATATGTATTATGTATAATCAAATTGGGGATGTGTATATGTATGTACTGTTTATGTTTATGAATTTCTAAAGGAAAAAAGAAAACCCCCTTTTTTTTGTGTGTGTATATGTATGTGTGTATATATATGTCTATGTGCGTGTGTGAAAGAAGAAGGAGATAAGGGCATTTTAGACATTTTAAAAAATTAACTTACCAATGTTAGCCATTTTGTAACGCTAGTTAACGGCATGGGGTGTCAGTGTTACCAACCCACAACCTGAAGGGAGGTCAGTGTAACCTAAAAAATCTCAGGGGGTGTGAGTGATAAAACGCCAAACCTCAGGGGGTGTCAGTGTAATTTTCCCTAAAACAAAATATGAAAGAGTTTTTGGCTTTGTCTAAAATAGATGAGAAGTCCTAGGCATATTAAGCCAAAAAAAAAAAAAAATTTGGTAAATTTTTGGGGGATAAGAAGTAAGATTGAGAAGTCATACGCATACTACTTAGAGGTGGGCACACTTCAGCCCAACCCAAACTTAAAGTATATTTTGGGTCGGTTAATTCGGGTTGTTCAAAAATTCGGGTTGAAATCGAACCTTTATTACAAGGTTCGGTTTGGGTTTCTGTACGGAAGTCCCAAATCAAATTCGACCCGAAATTTTGAATTTTCGAACCGAACCCAAAATTTTACTTTGGAACCGGAACTATAGTTTCGAACATTGTTTCAGTTCAAATTTCAGTAGCAAAAATCCCAAACAGAAGTACCTAAACAATCCGACCCAAACTAGTCGATTTGTACTCGCTGACCGATTGCCCACTTTGAATACTACTAAAGGAATAAATACAGTTAAATATTTTGGAATATTAGAAGTCTTGGGAAGTTAAAAGCCTTATCACATATATACCCATGTGTATATACATAAAGATTAAAATTATATTAGACCAAAAAAACAGAGAAAATTCCACGTGGTAAGTTGAGGAAAGACTTTTGACCTTGACTTGTAGATATATCTAATACATTTGTAATCCAGTTTGTTTCATGATTATTAGAGTAAGATTCACTTATTTTTTAAGGAGAAATTTTAGAGACACCTTAAAAAGGAAACAAAAATTAATAATCGTTGCGTGCTCGTCCAGGTTGGGTTCAATTCCCACTTTTCTTCCCTAAAAGAAATTAATAATAAAAACAATTTCTTTAGTTACAAATTAAAAGATAAATTTGCTTTTAACTTCAATATAGCTGAGGACTGAGGTCCTATTGAAGTTCGGCATCGCGCCTTCGGCCCGTGCAAGTTTTAACTTCCCCCTCCCCCTTATAATGTATATATTGGAGAAAGAGAGGCTCTAAAGTGAACTGGATCGAATGAACTTATCCAGTAAACTGATTCTTAAGATTAAAAGAACCATCTGGGTTCTTTTAAGGTTCTTTTAATCTTAAGAATCAGTTCACTGGATAAGTTTACTAGACCCAATTCCCTTTAGAACCTCTCCCATATATATGTATATATATACGGAGCCCTTATTATGAGGACTCCCTCACCATAAAATCTTGCGGACCTTCTTTAAATAGCCAAAGAAAAACACACGCGGGTCTTTTAAGTGCAAACCGACCCACTCACTCACATACCCACATACATAAATAAACCCAACTGACCATGTCGATATGCATGTCTTTCTCTCTCTCTCATCTTCTCATGTCTCTCTCTATTCTCCCTCTCCTTTTACGTCTCTCTCTCTCTCTCATCTTCTCACGTCTCTCTCTCTCTCTCTCTCTCTCTCTCTCTCTCTCTCTCAGCTGCTGCATCTACTATTGAAAGGTAATTATTTTGCAAGTCAATCCTTTTGTTACGTGAAGGGTTATTTTTGTGGGCTGATTTCTCTTGTTGCTGAGTACATTGTTTTCTGTTATCAATTTTCTCTCACATGTAGGATCAATTGTATAGTTGTGGGTTAAGGATATGGTGGAATCATGTGTAACATTGATGCTCTGTATCCTTTTAATACAATTGACCTTCTTGTGAAAAAAAAAATCCTTTTGTTATGTTTTATGTTTAATTAATTTATTGTAAAAGATTTGTCCAAAGAATTAAGACTCTTCTATATGTTTCTCCTTTGTCGTTCAGTATTATTGTCCCAAGTATGTTTGCTTCACTATTGGGTTAGAACAATACCAAGCTAGGTTTTTTTTTTTGGGTTCTATCTGAACTGTCATTGAGTGCTTTTAGTTCACCATTTTTGGTTCTATCGGAAACAATACTATGTTTTATGTTTTTTTTTTCCTTTAAATCAAAACATTACAAAGTTCCATGTTTTCCCTGTTAAACATTAGTAACCTATTAAGATGACTAATAATTTTTGTTAAATGAAAGTTGCTATCTTTCATGGCCTGTAGTAGTAGTTTGATTGTTATAAGTTTTTGTTGCTTTATTTTCAACCTACGATAGGCAATGAGTGCTACAGAGGGCAGGGAACTTGAGTCGGAAGATCATTTGGATCATGGGTCACAAGGTGAAACGGATGAGGAACAACCAAAGTTATGCACTCACATTCCAGAAGCAAGAGAACAAATCAAGCCAAAATTAAATCAGGAGTTCGATTCATTGAATGACGCCCAAACCTTCTATAACAATTATGCTAGGGAGGCTGGGTTTAGCGTTCGAAGTCATTCAAGCAAAAAGAGGGGGGCTGAAATTACGAGGAAAGAATTTGTGTGTTACAAACAAGGGAAAAGAGAAAAAATAAACAGCAATGCCAAACGGCGACATGGGTTAGTGAGAGAGGGATGTGAGGCAAAGATGTCAGTGGTGAGGTCCAAATTAGGGCAAGGCTTCATTGTTAGCCAATTCAATGAGGCCCACAACCACGTGCTTGCAACACCTCGAAAAGCTCATTTGTTGAGGTCTCACAGATTTGTTTCAAATGCCAAGAAACAATTGACATTACAATTTTCTGCAGCAAATGTGCCGACACATCAACAATTAAGTATTATGGAACTACATTCAGGAGGTCTAGAAAATATTGGTTGTACTCAACAAGATATTTACAATGCTGAGCGAGATTTAAGAAAGAAGTACGATGGACACAATGCTCAAATGTTGTATGAGTACCTTCAATCAAAAAAAGAAAAGGATCCGGGATTTATTTTCAAAGTAGAGGCAGATGATGATAAGAGGATTACTCATTGTTTTTGGGCTGATGCGACTTCCAGAAAGGCATACCAGGTTTTTGGAGATGTAGTTGTGTTTGACACAATGTACAACACAAACTGTTATAGTATGATATTTGCACCTTTTGTGGGGGTTAATAACCATACCCAAACAACTTTTTTTGGGTGTGCTTTCTTGAGTGATGAGACCTTTGAGTCTTTTGTTTGGCTTCTCAAGCAATGGTTGAGTGCTATGCAGGACCTCCTCCACGAATGATCATCACTGACCAAGATCCGGCGATGTCTAAAGCTATTACTGAAGTCAAATACTGTTCATAGATATTGCATTTGGCATATTTTGAACAAATTTTCAGAAAAGATCAATGCAATTAACTACAAAGTTCAATGGAGGGAGTTCAAAAATTGTATTGGGATTCAGAGACACCAGAAGAGTTTGAAACAAAATGGACAGATTTGATGGGCAAAAGTAACTTATCAGGTAATGAGTGGTTACAAGTGCAATATGTGAATCGTATAAGGTGGATTCTTGCATTTGTTAATAACACATTCCCTGCGCATATGTCAAGTAGTCAAAGAGCTGAAAGTTGCAACTCATTCTTTAAAAAATATGTGAATAAGACTATGGCTTATATGATTTTGTGACACGTTTTAATAGGGCATTGAAGCGTTTACGACACAATGAGCTAGAGCTTAATCACAGTGATATCAATGAAAACCCTGTTTGTAAAACACCATCTTTGATGGAGAAGCAAATGAGTGAAATTTATACACATACTATTTTTTATAAATTTCAAGAAGAGTTGTGGCAAACTATGGCTTATGTGATTGATGTTGAGTCTGAAAATGAGCATTTGTGCATCTATAGTGTTCAACGTGCAAATGGGAGTAAAAGGGTTCGAAAAATTGTGGAGGAAAAGTCATCAGGTTATGTGAGTTGTTCTTGCAAAAAAATGGAATCAGAAGGAATCCTGTATTCGCATATACTGACATATATGAATAAAAAGCAAATTGTGAAGGTACCTGATATATACATCTTTCGAAGATGGACAAAGGCAGCAAAGTTTGTTATTGTGGAAGATGATTTGGGTATGGGAGTGAAAGATGCATGTGACACTTCATTGGTGGTAAGGCATAATAGCTTATTTAGCCTTGCTTCTAATGTAATCGATGAAGCCGCACTGACTGAAGAGACATCTGAAGTGCTAAGAGAAAATTTGACGTATGTTTTTGGAAAGATCAAGTCTATGCTAATTGCTAAGGGAGTAGTTTCTACCCCCATCGCTACTCCTTTAGAGCGAATGTTCAATGAGCCACATAAAGTTCGATCAAAGGGGTGTGGGAGAAGGTTGAAAGGGGGAAAAGAGAAGAGAAAAGGAAAGGCTACTAGGCGCTGCAATGGTTGTGGATTGTCAGGTCAATCACACGACAAAAGGAATTGTTCAATGCTTAATAACATGTAAAAACAATATATCTATGAAAATCAAGTTTTTTTTAATATGTTTTTAGTGCAAAATGTATAATATGGACAATAACTTTTAATTTTCTTTCCTTGCAGATCTACCCATGGTGCTGAAATAAGAGAGGAAGATGACCATGATGATGATGATGAAGATGATGAGGAGTGATATTTACTTAGAGCAAATTTGGTTTGATGGATAATTTGTGTGGATTTTACCTTTGTTGATGGACCTTGTGGTATTTTAACTTTTGGGACTCTTTCAAATGGCATATTGATTTTCAATTTTTTCGCCTATTGGTTACCCTTCTTTGTTATTGTGTTGATTGCTAAGCATTTCTTCCTATGTAAATTCAATCATGTCTCAAGTAAATCTCTTTGTCTGAGATAAACCGAAGAGCCTGTCGGCTCAAGAACAGGGTCGGGTATTGGTGGACAGTGAGAGAAGATTGAATTTAAAGTGTTGAGGCTACCTGTTAATAAGAGTTGTGATAGCAAAGATCGAATATTGGCATTTTCAGTGAAACCCAATGGAACACTGTTGTTTTGTTTCATTCTGACTATTTTTCCTGGAAAGTTCTTAATTTTCTGAGAAAATTATAAATAGAAGAAAAGGCTACTAAAAAAATTGTTCCGTTTGCTCACAAACTGATAAACGTAGTGAAAGATAAGAGGAAAATTGTGTTCAATGCAAAAAATTTGGATATGGGTAACAACAAAATTTTGGGTTCTTATAATTTCAGTGGGAGAAAGGGGAAGAAACTGATAATTCTTGGCTAAGAAGCTTACTAATCCACTGAAGAGTTTGGAAAAGATTAAATTAGGAAATGGGTTTTTGTTGGAATTTGGAAAGAACAGAGTGATTATTGAAAGAGAGCTAGAGAGAGAGAGAGAAGCACCATGATTTGGTTTAGGGTGATTTTTTTTCAAGTTCTTCCCCTTCCAATCCTTAGCTGCCCAAGTCATGAAACAATCCCAATTGATGGGGGGTCCAATTGACTCCATTTTTCTGAAGGATTTCAATAGTAGATGTGAGTGACAGACTTTCTATAGCCACTTAGTATTGGACATTCACTCAGGAAAAAAAGCAAGCACATGAAGTGCAACGCTCAAAACTCATTAAACCAAAGCCTCTGTCGGAGTCCTGTACCTCACAAAATCGACATTAATAAAAAACATAGAAAGTGGATCAACAAATTGATTTCAATTATCAACAATGTGGTATAAAGGGAAATTTAAATACAAGAGAGAACACTATAGAACACTCTGTATCTTAATACTTATTTCATATACGAAGTTGAAATCCAAATTCCTTTACTGGAAATCGGAGACTTTGATATTTATATAAAATTTCTTTTGAACTTAATAAATAACCCCAGCAAAGATATTTTCTATGAAGAGAGAGAGAGAGAGAGGGAAACTGGAGTCGATCGAGAGAGAAAGAGAGAGTGGCTTTGGCCTTATGAGAATAATTTTACATGGATTTTTTTCAGCAATTTTATGTGCTCAAATCAACCACATTTAACAAGAGAGTAGAGAGAGAGATTTCAAGTTATGAGAGAGAGAGAGACGTTTGTATATTGACATGGGTTTTTTTATGGTGAGGGAGACGTTAGAATAAGATGAGAGAGAGAGATGATGGGCGGGTCGGTTTGCACTTAAAAGACACGCGTGTGTTTTTCTTTGGCTATATAAAGAAGGTCCGCAAGTTTTTATGGTGAGGGAGTCCTCATAAGGACTCCGTATATATATATATATATATATAGAGAGAGAGAGAGAGAGAGAGGCTTTTAAGTGAACTGGGTAGAGTGAACTTACCCAGTGAACTGGATTTTAAGCCTAAAAGAACCCGAGGACTAGCGGGGTGCAGGATGGTCAGCGGGGCAGCCCGTAGGTTCTTTAGGCTTAAAATCCAATTCACTAGGTAAGTTTACTCTAATCAGTTCACTTAAAAGCATCTCCCTATATATATATTTCAAAATAGTCACCACATCAGTATTTAAATAATCCAGGTAACTAAATCCAATATAATTAGTACGAAAATTCTCTAAAGAGGTGCCCTCTCTTTATTAAAGAGAGGGCCTCTGTTTTAACCGTCAAATTGTATATAAAAACTGTGAAACGATAAAACTGCCATTAATGAAAACACGATCCGACGGCCAAAACAGAAGCTAGCCCTCTCTTTAATAAAGAGAGGGTGCCCTCTTTAGATCCTGACTGATAATTAGTATTTTCCTTTTTGTAACATAAAAACTATGCCAAATGGGGTCATTGTGATTAATGAATATATCCAACTAATGACTTACCACACATGCATGTATGTCATCGCACCCACACAATAGCTCCCCATTTAGAGTGTCAACACCTTGAAATGCCCCTCCTCCTCCACTCCTCTGCACGAACAATGGACACATTTCATTGCTACAACCAAAAAATATAAATTTACCCATAAAAGAAAATGGTTAAGGGACAAATTTTTTATGGATTGTTTGGGAAGACAATGAATCAATACTTCTGTGGTTCTTAAGTGAGCGGTATTATAAATTAAAGTGTTTAGTGAATGTATATTTTCTTGCATAAGAGTCCGTTTTAAAACTGGTTCTTAGACCAATATTATAACCTTTATTATAAAAATGAGATAAAAACTAAGATTGGGTCTGAATGAGATCATGTTTTCAATATTCCCAAAGAGGCCCTTGCTTAATAAACAAGTAATTACCTTGTAATAATTGACTGCCACAAAATTAGCCCATCGGTTACCAGAAGCACCGTGACAAGTTTTGAGCATGTTAATGAGGTCGCCAGAGTTGTGTGCACATGTAGATTGCTTGTTTGGGATGGACTTAAAATAATTTACCAAAACCAAAGATTTACTCTTGTCATCAAGCGCCGATGACTCTCCCCTCTTTGGACAACTTCCATTTTTCATTCCTCCGTCCCCATCTACAAATTATTTAAACAATTACAAAAAATATAAATATAAATATAAAAAAAAAATAATAATAATAATTTTGTGACCATTTTCATTATAAAAATGAAGAAAAAATACCTCATACATATGCAGGCATTACATATTTTATTGTATTGATTCTTAGAAGAATAGTAATGTTTTTGTCATCTCACTAAAATAAGGCAAGATAATTTAATAACGAGTGTAGTACGTAACTGAAGTCAAGAATTGCTAAAAACACCCAGCCACTATCGCTTGCACCGAAGGAGTAGCATATGTACATCTAATATTGTATATTTTGAGGGAGAAGAAAATGTGGTAAGGGTATTTAGTAAATCCCATTAATTTCACATTTGCTCTTTTAAATAATTAATTTTGTAGGTGACAAAGGTTTTATTATTGGTTTTGAATACCCTACAATCAAGTAGATCAACATTTCTCAATATCCGTGAATGCAGTAGCAGAGCATTGTTTTTTTAAAATGGAAAAATAAGTCTTTGTCACTGTGTATGAAAATGACGGAAATGAAATTAATTTTTATAAGATGACAAATACTTCTTGTCTGTTTAAAAATAAAAATGCGTACTTTTGAACATGCAGTAGATTAGCATTTATCATATGTGTACATAGAAATTTGTGTGTACATCTATAAGACCAATGAAACAATTTAACAAAGAGAAGATGAATAGTTTAAGTGGCCTCTTACACTGGTTTTCAACCATATAATTCCACTGATAAGCAATGCTTTCACTGTCTTGCTTGGACTTGATTGAAGTAAATACAACTAGCCTTTGGTTATTGGCAACCATGTCAGTAACTAGTGGCCAATCTTGACCATTTTGTGGCATGTTGGTCAATGGAAACCAGTATTTCATCAACCCTGAGTCATTGAAGACTTTAGTCAATCCATTTGGAGCTTGAACATAGTCTTCTAATATCAATGTGACAATTTCTGATGGATTTGTTGATAAGAATGTCTCAATTTCCTTCAATGTGTCCATAGCCGGTTCCTACTAAGTAATGTTTAGAAATTAAAAATTAAAGACATAGATAGCAACAAAAAATGTAAATTTTGAGGGCTTAAATGATATGCTCTACTGTGTGATTGCATAAAAAAATATTTTGAACAAAATTAAAAAATAAAAATACTTACAAATGCAGTATAATCGTGACATTTTCCTCCAAACGAATGGCACAACCATACATCTCCATCGAAATCATAAGTATCAAGCATTAATCCTCGGACGCCATTCTACATATTAGTGAAGATCAAGGAAATATAAATTAAATTGACGGCAACAAGCTAGTGAACAAATCTAAAAAGTGATTCACAGAGTTGCCTGGAATTAGTTTGGAGGTGAATTGTACCTTTAGCTGTTGAGTAATATTGTCTTCTTGATTTGTGAAGGTGACTCTAGGAACTCCTGTATGTGATGCCTCTCCATCGATGGCATAAGCATTGTGTGTAGTCAAGAATGCATACTTGTTGAAAGGAAGAGAATTATTCTGAGTCATAATTAAAAAAAAAAAAAAAAAAGAGAAAATTGCAATTTGTTATTTTTGTGATAAATAAGAATAACAGAAAGGGTGATGTTATTTCCACTCTATTAAATTAAGGCACTCCATGGTACCCTTCTTAAAGCATGTGGTACATACATGTCATGCATTACATACATGGTATCACATGCTCTGATGTGATACCATGGAGTGCATTGGTTCAATGATGGAGTGGAAATAATAATTCCCTAACAGAAATTAGCATATTTAACAATAAAGATTGCAATATGAACATTAGGGGCTGAGCAAGAGTACTGGATTACACTCGAGCGTATACCCAACACTAATGGGTTCATTATGTTCAGTCTAATTGGGCAATACCATGGCTCCCAATAGACAATTAGGATAGGGATGGCAATATAAGCCGCCTTGTCGGAGACTCGTCTTGCTTGGCCCATACCATGTTGAGAAGGAGTTGGGCTTGAGTTAATTGGAGTCGGGTTCTTAAGAAATGCCCGAAAAAAGAAGGTCCTCTTACCGCACAAGAGAACTCCCCCGAATAGAGATCTTGTCCTGCTCGGTTTCCAGTGCTTCCTGAAGCTGATAGTAAGCTAAGCGTTGGAACTTTTTTCTAGGATAGGAACCAATATCGCGGAAATATTCCCCCATGGCACACCCAGAATATGGGGCCAGAAATTGCAGAGCCTGTCAAGTGATTATAAGGGTTTCCCCTTGCCCCGCCCATATTGGGAACGAGTTAGAATTAAAATAATCAGAGTCAAACCTGGTTTGGAAGACCCACAAAAAAAAAGACAATAAAGATTTACCCCGCCCTGTGACGAATTTGGGAAAAATATTTTTTTAACGGAGTTAGAGTTGAAAGCAAGGTTACCTGGATCGCGAATCAATTCAGTACGAGTAATGGGATCGGGAACGCGGATCGCCACGTGCTATAAAATGTGGTACGGTGGGAGTATACTTCTTCCGATCGTAAGAGGAAAAGTAGTTATGATGCCCAAAACTGGTAAGAAAGGTTTTAAGAGAAAATATGACAAGACCAATTTGTATGTGGTTCGGTCCCGTTAACAAGGTGACCTACGTCCACGGTTGCGTCTGTGCGCTTCTCAATAGCAAGTCACCGGCGGGCCTAGTGAGCTAACAAAGATGGGCGGCTCCACCAGTAATTCCGGCCGGGTGTATGCGTACGGATGGTGAGTTCTCTGTTTAGGCTTGTAAGCTAGAGAATAATAATCGGATCCCCATTGACAGGGTAGGTGAGCTCTTTTATAGATGCAAGAGTCCACCCCTACATGGTAAGTTGATAAGATTAGGAAGCCTGATCTAATCACAATAGATTTACATGATTTTCGGGGAGTTTCCTAAGTGGTTTAAGAAACTGCCATATCTCCTTTTGCAGGCTTGTAGTTGATTTAGGAAACTGCTGGACAGCTCGGGACTGATCTGCACCTCCTGGTAAGTTGCCGTACTACACGCCCGGGCTGCGCAAGCATCCCGAGCGGTGCCACCTGTTGATCTCGGGGGTGCTGACCGCAAGCTCCCCTTCCGGATAGTCCGGGTCATTCTGCTGACGTGGCGGTTAGGCCTTAACAGAATATTTCTGCCCCCCATTTTCGAAGTTGATGTGATGCACCATCAGATGAAGTTTGAAAATTAAGTCCGCGTCCGATAAACCGTTCGATAATAGACCAGGATTCTGCTGGGGACTGGACCAGTTGGAGTGATCGGTCGGGATACAGACCGAGCGGTGACCATGTGAGCCCGAGTTCTTCCCATGCCACGCGTCCACTGATCACTGGCCTGGTCAGGATCCAACGGCACCAGCCTGGAGTAACCGAACCATTTTCGTGGTAACTGAACCATCCCATCGGACATTTAATGCGCGTGTCTTTCGAGGCGACGCCCCACGTGGCTGAAACGACAGTTCTGACGGGAAAACATATGAGCCGTTCGATCAGTTTCGATCTGAGCCATCCAAGGTTTCTATATAAGGAGCACCTGTTCATTCCATGGATGCCTACTGTTTGAAGATTGTATTTACCGAGCGGTCTCTTAGAGCAAAATATTCCCGAGCTCCTTTCCTCTTCCTCTTTACCACCTGGGCTTCTCCCTATGGCCTCTCACATCGATTTGACTTCCAACGAAGGAATGACCACTTTCAGGAGGGACTGCGAGATCCCGGACGACGTCGGGATCCGTCCCTACGCTGAAGGAGAGGAGGTGGCCTTACCCTCGATCATTATTAGCAGTTATCTGTTGCTAATAGTGGGACTACGCTTCCCTTTCTCTGCTTCTTTCTGTGATCTCTTACAGGGATTACGCTTTCCATTGAACAAGTGCCGTCCAAATCTCGCCCGCCTTCTCTGGGGCATATCGGTACTGAATGAGCTGCTCGGGATTTGCCTGCGCTCTATGGACGTCGCCAGGTGCTATATCTTGAGCATCGACCGCGGGGATCCTTACCTACGCGCTGGAGCGGAAGGAAAGCATCTCGTCCGGATCTAGACTTCCCTAACAAGAACTGGCATCAATACCCTTGGGTCGTTGTCTCTGGTAACTGGTTGGTGGACCCCTCTATGTACCCCCCTGTAGCCTTTGACCCTGAACTGTGCAAGAGGTCCTTTGCCGCTTTCCATGACATCGCCTCTGTTGTGGCTGATATGGAGGCGATCAACCGAGCGGTTGAGGCCGGCCTCAGTTTTTCCGATTTGATCGGGGGACTAGCTGGAGAGGTCGGCGTTGACGTTCCCGTTGCAGCTCTTGTTGCGGCGGCTTCCAGGTCGCGCCGCTATACCCGGTCCATGGCTTCCGGCCTGCTTGCCATGAGAGGGGCCACCCCCCCTAAAGGGCCAATCGCTCTATCCACCAGCTCCGATTCAACCTCGTCCGGGGATACAGGTCCGCAACCAGGCCCTACCATGAAGGGTAAGGAGAAGGAGGTTGAGGAGGAATCTCAACCCCCACCAAAAAGGAGTCGGTTGGAAGCATACGTCGGGCTTCATATGCCCAGCTCCTGGACAGGCCTCTCCCTCGGTAATCTGGAAGATCGTCTGCAGGCGGTGGAAAAGCAAAGCGCTCTTCTGCAGACGGACTCTATCATGCGGGAGGTGGACTTTCACGCTCTGGAGCTTACTGTAAAAGAGCTGGTGGCCAGGATGGCTGCCATGGAAGAGGAAGACAAAGCTCTGAAGAGCAAGGGGACCTGAAGACCCTTTTTTATTTTTATTTTTGTCGGGGAAGCCACTAAACTGCCCCCCTAATGTACAAAATATTCTAATTAATGAAAAGGTCCTCTGAGGCCACCTTACTTTGCATCAATTGTGTTGTTTGTGATTGCCAATACACGGCCCGTTAATGTGACCAAGCGGTTTGCTTGGATATCTCAGGAATGCTTGGCCACATGGAGTGCGCCCTAACCGGGGAATGCTTGGCCACATGGGGTGCGCCCTGACCGGAATAACCGGTGCCTCTGGGTGACGTGGCACTCTCCTGGCTAGATTATTCTGGACATACGCTGCCCCACATTTTCGGAACTGACCGGATGCGCAATCGTGTGGAGTCAAAAATAAGTAGCTCCTGGGAAACCGTTCGAAAGTGGTCCGGGAATGATGCTCAGGATGGGGGACACACCATGGCCCCTCGTTGTAGTAACCAACCGGTAAGGTGGGAGCTCGGGTGTGGGGTATTGCCACGTGTCAGGGGATAATTGGCCTAGTCGGGATCCAGCGGAGTCGGTTAAGATGTAACCGAACAGTTGCGTGGTAATCGAACTGTCACGTCACGCATTTAATGCGCGCGTCTTTTGAGGCGACCCTTCAGGTGCTGGAGGTGACAGCTATCGGCGACTCTTGGCGGGAAAACTCCTGAGCCATCGAATCTGATAGATCTGGACCGTCCGCTATTCCTATATAAGGAACACTTGGCCCTCTCTCTAGTATCTGCTGCCAAGCAAGAGGATTTACCGAACAGTTTTAAGAGCATCCAAGATTCCCGAGCAAGGTCCCCGAGTTCTTTTCTACGATAACTTTTGTAAGTCTTCCCTTCCCGTCTTCAGTTCTTCATTCTCTTCTTCTTTTCTTGAACTAAGTTGGAGGGAGTGAACCCACTTGGGTTAGTACGAGCTTGGGATTTCTTCTTCCTTCGGTTTTGTCATTTCTTTCAGCCCGGGGGTACGCTAGGACAGATTGACCGAGCGGGAGTTCCTGAGAGAGTCTTGAGTGAGTGTTGCGTTTCTTCTCGAATCTTATACGACCTACCCGTTAGGTTGTTAGATCTACCTCCCTTGTACATCAGATTTGGAGTTCTTGACCCATTCTCAGGTCGTCTGCCCTTTAGGCCATCCACAGACGCAGTCATGTGTCACTCGGACTTTAACTCGTCGTCCCGGTCGGAAGACGAGCAGCTGTGATCTGGGTCTATGAGTACAAGCCCGGATCCCCCTTCTTCAGCCCCCTCCGACCAGCATAGTGAGGGAATAATCCCTGCCCCGGCATTTCACGAGGAGGCGCACCAAGATTCTCTTGCAGCTTCAACATCTCCGGGGTCTGGCGATGAAGGGTCTGTGCTGAACAGTCCTGGAATCGTATTCGCGTGTGAGTCCATCGTCAGTATCCTGCGTGGGCCTAACCTTGATCGAATCAGAGACCGTTATGATCTTCCTTTCCCCCTCTCTTGCTCTATTCACAACAGCAGAGCCCACTTCCATGTGTCGGGCTTCGTCACGTTGTACGAAGATGCCTTCATGGCGGGCCTTCGCTTGCCTCTTCACCCAGTCACCTGGGATACGCTCATCTACCTCGGGATATCCCCCAGGTAGCTTGCCCCGAATGGCTGGCAGTACCTGATGGGGTGCATCTCTTTGTGGCCCCAAGTCCTTAGGTATGAGCTCACTCTTCAGGAATTCTTTTGGACCCACCGGTCTTTCCCAGTTCACGGGGAGGCCGGCTTCTTCTCGCTCTCGGCTAGGCAGGGACGGAAGATAATTGTGAACTGCCTAAGCAACAACAAAGGTTGGAAGAAGAAGTTCTTCCAAGTATCCACCCTGGGTCTGTGTGAAAAGGCGCCGGGCGTTCAAATAAGGACCTCCTGGGCGAGTAAGCTGAGGAGTAAGTCCTAGCACTCTTTCTTCCTTGCTCAGTTTCCTTACCCGGCCTTGACTAACCCATTTGTCTGTTTTGCAGTGGGAGCAGCGGAGCCGCCGAGTCTCCCCGATGAGCTTCAAGCGTGGGTCTTGTCCCTGGCGCAGGACCCAACCGACGTCAATAAAGTGCTGACCCGGTCAGGGGGCCCGAAGACCTATTACGAGCCCGAGCACGACTTCACAGCTCCCATTCTCCCGGTGATCATCCCTGGTAAACACCTTTCCTTGACCGTCCGATTTTTCTACACTGTTGAATCCTGACATGCTTCTGGTTTTGCAGAAATGGCTCCCAAGAACGCGGCGTCACTGAAGGAGAAAGAGGCAGCCTTGATGGCCCGGGTTGGCCAGAAGAGGAAGAAAACAGCCCCCGCTGAGGGCCAGCCACTGAAGAGGATCTCCTGGGGGATCTCCATCCGGGCTAGGGAGGAAGCTGCTGCTACTTCCACGCCCGTGGTAACAATTGCTGCACCACCACCACCACCTGCTATCGCGACCACTGCCGCGCCTTCACCACTCCCCCCAATGGCCAGACCGTCCGGGGTATTTCTCCTGACCATGGAGGAGGCTCGGGCGGGTCCTTCTTCATTGTCGGAGACCGAGACAGCAGAGGATGTTTGGGGAAGGGTGCAGCCCGGGCTGTAGCAGAGTCAGGTTGATAGGTGCGCCCGAAAGGCAAGAAGAAAATGAAAAAGGCTCAAAAGAAGGCCGCGGGTCCTCCGCCAATCCAAAGGCCAAGAGGACAACCGGGAAAGCCTAAAGGCAAATATTTTGTTTGTAAGCAGCCAGGACATTGGAAGAAGCAATGTCCAGTTTACCTCGCCAGACAGAACAATCAGGGTAAATCTCATTTACTAGTTGTTGAATCGTGTTTAACGGTCCGATCTACCGGTACCTGGTGTGTAGATACGAGAGCCACTGATCATGTATGCAATTCTTTCCAGGGGTTCCAGGGAACCAGACAGCTCAGTGATGGAGAGATTTATCTATATATGGGAAATGCTACGAGAGAAGCGGCAGTTGCAGTAGGAGATCTACATCTTAGTTTTGGTAGAGATAGGATTTTAATATTACGAAATTGCCTTTTTGTACCTTCTATAAGAAGGAATTTAGTTTCAGTTTCTAGTTTAGTAAAGAATGGATATTCAGTTCATTTTAATAAAATAGTAGTTATTAAAGAAAATAAACATTTTATTTGTTCTGGTCTATTGGTGGATGATCTTTATATTATAAATCTTGTCTCTCCTATACTGCAACTTAATGAATTGAATAACACAAATAGTTTGCCATTTAAGAGAAAAGAACCTTCGAGGATGAACCAAATGCATCTTTGGCACTTACGCCTTGGTCATATTAATTTGAAAAGGATTCAAAGACTGGTTCAAAATGGGCCATTAGGCTCATCGGAAGTGGAGGCACTTCCAGTCTGTACGAATCCTGCTTGGAAGGTAAAATGACCAAGAGGCCATTCTCGGCCAAGGGCTATAGAGTTAAAGAGCCGTTGGAACTGGTTCACTCTGATTTGTGTGGTCCTATGACTGTCCAAGCAAGAGGAGGATTTGAGTACTTTGTCACTTTCATCAATGATTACTCAAGGTATGGGTACATTTATTTGATGCGGCATAAGTCTGAATGCTTTGAGAAATTCAAAGACTTCAAGGCTGAAACGGAGAAGCGTCTAGGTAAATGTATCAAGACACTACGATCTGATCGTGGTGGAGAGTACCTCTTGGGAGAGTTTAGGGAATACTTATTGGAGCAAGGGATTACATCCCAATTGTCTGCACCCCGTATGCCTCAGCAGAACGGTGTAGCAGAAAGAAGGAACAGGACTCTCATGGATATGGTAAGATCTATGATGAGTTACTCGGATTTACCAATTTCCTTTTGGGGACACGCATTAGAGACAGGTGCATACATTCTAAACTTGGTACCATCTAAGTCAGTACCTACTACTCCCAAGGAATTGTGGACTGGGCGAAAGCCTAGTCTGCGGCATGTTCGGATCTGGGGTAGTCCAGCACATGTGCTGAAAGGGAACGCAGAAAAGTTAGAATCGAGAACAGAAGTATGTTTCTTTGTTGGGTATCCAAGAGGAACTAAGGATCAGAAGGTTATTGTTAGCACCAATGCCACATTCTTAGAAGAGGACTATATTATGGACCACAAGCCCAGAAGTCGTATTGTTCTAGAGGAAATGAGAGGAGAGACACCGAGACATACTTCTTCGATACCAACGGTACGAGAAGAAACTCGTGTAGATCCCGAACCAACCATTAACACGCAGGTTCCTGAACCAGTACAACGTATAGATAATGGTGTATTAAGTTCAGAATCTTCACAACGAAATATCAGTGATACATAGAAACGGGTTGTGCCTCATCGTAGTGGGAGGGTTATTATTCAACCTGACCGGTATATGTTCTTGGGAGAGTCTTATGACCGGGTCCCTGATGAACAATGTATCAATCCCTGTACCTACAATGAAGCACTCCAAGATAAAGATGCAGATCTTTGGCAAAAGGCTATGAAGTCTGAAATGGAGTCCATGTACTCCAATCAAGTCTGGGATCTTGTAAAACCACCCAATGAAATAAAACTCATTGGATGTAAGTGGATCTATAAGAAAAGAGAGGAGCAGACGGTAAGGTGGAAATCTTTAAAGCAAGGCTTGTTGCGAAAGGGTTCACTCAAAAAGAAGGAATCAATTATGAGGAAATTTTTTCACCGGTGGCAATGCTAAAGTCTATCTGGATTCTCTTATCCATTGCTGCACATTTCGATTATGAAATTTGGCAAATGGATGTCAAGACAGCATTTCTAAATGGGAATCTTGACGAGTGCATCTATATGATGCAACTAGACGGGTTCATTGCAAAGGGCCAAGAACACATGTTGTGCAAGCTTAAGAAGTCCATTTATGGACTTAAGCAGGCATCTAGGTCTTGGAATATCCGCTTTGATCAAGCAATCAAGTCTTTTGGTTTTGATCAATGTGCGGATGAATCTTGTGTGTACAAGAAACATGATGGAAGAGTGGTGGTGTTCTTAGTACTATATGTGGATGATATCTTGCTAATCGGAAACGATGTGGGGGTATTATTTTCTGTAATGGTATGATTATACAGTCAATTCGATATGAAGGACTTAGGAGAAACCGGTCACATCCTAGGGATCAAGCTTATGCGAGATCGCAAGAATAGGATGTTGTGCTTGTCACAAGGCACTTATATTGACAATATTCTTACAAGGTTTAGCATGCAAGATTCCAAGAAGGGATTCCTTCCCTTCAGACATGGAATTATTCTATCTAAGGATCAGTGTCCTAAGACACCTGATGAGATTGAGAAGATGAAGGCAGTTCCTTATGCCTCGGCAGTAGGAAGCCTAATGTATGCTATGCTATGTACTAAACCTGACATCTGATTTGCTGTTGGCATGGTTAGTAGATATCAGTCTAATCTAGGGCAAGAACATTGGACTGCGGTGAAAAATATTCTCAAGTACCTGAAAAGGACTCGAGACTATATGTTAGTTTACCAAGCAGACAGTCTTGTACCCATTGGGTACACAGATTCTGATTTCATGTCAGATAAGGATTCCAAAAAGTCTACCTCAGGATATATGTTTACCCTAGGAGGTAGAGCCATTAGTTGGAGTGAGGTGTGTCACTTCATAGCTTTGAGTCTAAGTGGGAGATTGTTAGGGATGTATACTAAAAGTCATGCTTTATGTAGTTAATTTATTATTTTAATAAAATCAGTTATTCCATTTTTATGAGAATCTGTGTGGGCAATATTTGTATTATATTATTTATTTAATATTATGCATGTGTGTCTCTCATTCTACATAGTAGGTGGTTTGGTGTGTAGAGTTCGGCTTACACACGGAACATCAGACCACCAGATATTGTAGAATGTAAGATTTTGGTTTACAGTTTTAGATGGGATTGGACACACCATCGGTAGGACTGCAGCATGGTGTTGTAGTAGGTTTGTCTTGACTGCGGAAAACGGTATAGTTTCAACTCACTATGCTGGTACACTTTGTGTATTAAACAGGACCGACTTGGGGCAATTATCTTTATACTGACTTATAAGATAATTAATACCTCATGGCTATTATGAGTGCTTATGCTCTAAATCCTAAGTTAGTTTATAGACACGTACATTTGATATTTACACTTTGATCCCTAAAAGGGTGAGATCCTTAAATGGGTCAATATCTTATTGGATTGGGTGACAATATTAATTGTATGGTGGATATTAATTAATGATGGAATCCATGTCTCAATTTTGGGATTGATGATATCCCCTTGAGAAGGCTTATGAGTTTTGATTATGTCAAACCTGCAGGTGGATTTTGTATCCGACATATCAAATAAGTTAAGCAGAGGATCTCAAGGAATTTTAAGAGATTAATTAAATATGATTGTCAGTAATTATATTTAATTAATGGATATCTGTAATCTTAACATGGGGAGATATAATAAGCATTTAATAACATGGAGCTCGAAATATAGTTTTGAGATAAGGAAAGGAGTGCAATTATAATTTTTTAGTGGTATGAATTATAATTTATGGAAATAGGAATCTGATTCAGTTTGAATTAGGGTTTCCTAATTCCATAAGGAAGCCTATTCCTTATTGACTTCTTATGGTCCCTATCGTAGCCTATATATATGTTGCCTTGGCTCTTCTCTCAGGTTACATGATTTCACATTCTAAGCTTGTAATGTTTCAGAATTTTGATAAGGGTAATTGGGTAATTTCGCATGTTTTGTGTGGACTGGTATTTTAATTTACTGTATTTAAATTTTTCAGAGCATGATTAAATTATTTTATTTTGTCTTTCATATGCTTTAGAAATTAATTTTTGTACCCGTGGATGTGTTCATTTAATTTTGGGGTTACACATTGGGTCAGACTGTCCGTTTGGGTATCAAAACATTCAGTATTGACCAAATAAGTGATGTGGGTCCCACCCCACACCACTATAGCCGGCCACCCCCTCCTCCCCATTTCATTTTCACGTTAGTTTTAGGTTGGAAGCATTTCCCTTCATCACTTCTTCTCTATACACTTCAAGAGCCAAGAAAATCCATAGTTCTCCTTCTCCTTCAAGATTCATTCTTCAAGATTTCAAGGGTTTTTCAAGAACTTCATTATCTAGCATCTCTAACCATCCTAGAGCTTGGAATCATCATTTGGTACGCATTCTAGAAAACCCCCAAATTCTAGGGTTTCACTAGATTTCGAAATTTTGGATTTTGATTGAGCTTCTCTTCTCTTTTATAGCTTCCTTGGAGTATATAGAGTATCTCTTTCACATCCTAACCATTTCTATGGAGGATTTCTAGTGTGGGTAAGTTTTTCCAATCTCTAGCAACCTAGGATTTACTAGCTTTATGTTTCTATCCTAACCTTGGATTGTTATTGCTTAGTGTAGTCTTCTTGAAGCATCCTTCAAAATTTGGCAAGCTTTGGAGCTACTTGGATTTTTCTTTTCTAGCTCTCTTGAGTATTTCCTTGTTTGGAAGCTAAGCATTGAGGTAGATTTACATTGTGCAATTATATATGTTATACTTGTCTAAGGTGTTTTGAGTTCATATATATGTGCTAGGAGATAATTTAGACACATGCAATGGGTATTTCCCCAAAGTTGTAATGTAAGGGTTGTATGCCAAATTGTGGAATTATATGCCTTGGTTGTACTAGTTGAAAGTTTGGGGGTGTTAAATGTAATTAAAATGAAGTTATGAGAATAATTTAGACGCATGCATTAGGTTGTCCCCAAAGTTGTAAATTTAGGGTTATATGCCTAATTGTGAATTTACATGTTTTGGTTGTCCTATAATTGATTATGTGATGCTAGACGTGCCTAGGATGCTCCCTTTATGTGTAAAAGCATGTTAGGACGTTAGTTTAGAAATCCTTGTTAGGAGTGCTATATTATGAATTTTAATTTAACTCTTGATGTCTTTAATACATGTTCAACATGCAAGAATTATTGTGTTCATTATTTTGTTGGAGCATCTATGTTGTCATTTTAAACATTTCATGCATTGAGGCCAAATCGGCAAACATTCAAATATCACGACATAAAGGTTTTATTTGAAAAAGAGAGAAAAACCCCATGTGTGGGAATTTTGGTTTAAGAAATCCAGACGTGGGTTGTGATGTGAGACAGGGAGAATGACCCTTAGAAACATTCAAACTCCAAACTATATTCGGGTAGCTCCCGGAAGTTGGTATGATACACTCCATGCGTGGGTGGCTCATGGTCCGGTAACGAGAGAGATGTGCATTTGTCACGCATAGCCTTGCGGCTTTAAACATTTCATGGTAGCCATGGTGGCGATTCGTTGCATCTCATTTCATTTTAGTCATGGATAGCATATAGATTTGTTACAATGTTGTCTACGAGCCGTCGTTCTCATAAAAATGACAAAACATTTTTCAGGTGAACTTGATAAGGGCAAAAAGGGCACATGTGACCGACGTATAGACGTTGATGTATTTTGTTCTACTTTGAGGATTCGTGTCTACATATGTAAATGGATAGTTCTCATGTGAATTTTAGTCTTTGAGAAGTTCATAATAGTTAGAGCTCTTCAAGAAAATTGTTGTATTACTTTTATTAAACTTCTAAAGTTTGGAATCCATAATTTTGTCATCGGAAGGTCTTGTTGTAAGTTTGATGGACAAGTGTTAGTCCTTTTATTTATGTTATGTAACTATGTTTCCGAGACCGTAGCATTTCTTCTAAAGTTTTATATATGTGTGTGGATTTGAGTCCTTGTCGAATTCGTTTATGATTGGTTTTGTCCTTGCCGGACTCATTATATTTGTATGAAATCCTTGCCGGATTTGTCCATTTTGTTTTTAAAGGAAATGTTCAAAAATCTCTCCCATTCTTTTTCTCTCCTCTCCCCTCTTTGATCTCTTTCCCTTTTTCAAATATTCTCTCCTTTTACTTATGTTGGAATTATGTATATATATGTTTTTAAAAGGTTTTCGAATGTGAAAATACACATGTGTGTGTGTTTAGAATACATTCCTTATATCTCTCTCCCTATCTCTCCCTATGTCTCTCTCCCAATCTCTCCCTCTCCCCTTTTTCCTCTCTTTATCTCTTTCACTTCTCGTTTTTAATAAATTTTGAGTATATGAAGTTCCGTTTGGTCTAGGCATGTGTTATATGTCATTTAGGACTTGTTTAGTCATGTATTGAGGTTAAGATTTGAGGATTTAGCATAATTGGGAACATTTCTGCAAGTTGTAAAAATGCTGTCAAAAGTTGCTGTCATAGAAAAACTGCTACTGTTTTCTTTATTTTCTGCCCAAATGGGGCAGAATTGGAAAAAATGTTATTCGACGAAAGTTGTGTAGAATCGAATTTTACATGAACCTAAGCGGACAGAATGTGAATATTTCAAAAATATAGTTACTTACGGATGTTTTAAAATTCAGGAATTATCCAAAAATGGTCCTTATGCTGTCAAGGTTGCTGTCAAATAAAAAAAAAAACTGCTACTGTTATTTCAACGTTCTGCCCAAATGGTGAGGAATTGGAAAAAATGCTATTTGACGAAAGTTGTGCAGAATTAAATTTTACATGGACCATCGCGTACAGAATGTGAAAATTTCAAAGATATAGTTACTTACGGGTGTTTTAAAATTCAGCAACTGTCAAAAATGACCTTTTATCAAATTCATTGTAACTTTTCCTTTTCTCCTTGATATAGTGCTTGCTCGGAAAGGTTTTTTAATGTGATTTTCAAATGCTTTCATCTTTGATGGACTCGTTAACATGTAAGTCCATTTTGGATTTATGTATTAGTAAGTCATTGTTGTAGGAACCCCGTGAGTTTCCAAAGTCGCTTCCGCATTGTGATTGGGTTTTTACTTCTTTCCTCTCTATCTTTCCTCTTTCCCCGCGCTTCGGTTTCCGGGGCGTGACAGATTGGTATCAGAGCTAACCGGGTTTGAATACCTAGGGGCTATGGGTGTTTACTTCGGGCTTGTTTCGTTTCCGTCCACACTTAAGCTTGTTTATTGCTTTCCGTTTATTTCATTGAGGTTTTTCGTTGAGATGATGCGATGCCGCGGGGGCATGCGTAGAGGTTGAATTCCTTCGAGACCTACATGGTTATATGTTCAAATGTTTACATGTCTCACATTTGACGTAGTATATGCTTACATGTTAAATGTTTACATACTCCATGGGATGTCATTAGTCCTCCTATGAGTTGTTTAATGTGGTTAATAGTCATTGGATTCCTCATTCAATGCTAATTGTTTTAACTATGCCATCGTTTACTTTACATAGTGAGATGTTGCATGAGCATTTTTTTTTATTGAGTGAAAGTCTTCAGAACTTTTGTACTTATGTGCCCAGTTTACATGTTTCATATCTTACGTGTTATGTGAATTCATGTGAAGCCTATGTGCTCTATGTATTGTGTTGTGCACTTCTATTGGCTATGATATGAAGAGTACGTATTTCATGCAAGGCGAGTATAATGCTAACATGCTTAATGTTGAATACCTTCGAGGCTAGGTATGTATACGCTAAGTGCTTACATGTCAAAGATTACATGTTCCATACCCGATATGCTAAGTGTTTATATGATTTTCAATCGTTCTAATATGTATTGATGCATATTGAGTAATGTAATCCCGTATTGTTGATGAGCATGCTTCTATGTGAATTTGATGTTTATGTTAATGTTCACACGTGGTATGTGTACATGTTCTACATGCTATGAGCTAATTGGTTCCAACATTTATATATGTTTAGGATACATGCCAAGTACATTAATGTTTGATGTGCCCATATAGTTATGTTATAACCATGCATATTCTCAGTGCTATGTGTTCTCATGGGTCATGATAGGCACTGATTAGTATGAATCATGATATAAATTGCTTAAGGTTGCTAGTAATCTATATTGATGTTGATTGCCTTTCCTGTATTATCCTTGCCGTTATGTTATGTATTGAGTTGATTATAAAGCAATATGGTATCATCGTTCGCAAATGTAAATGGAATCATGAAGGGAAACGTTATATATTCTATGTGAACATGATTAATGTTGTGAGCTATGTGATCTCATGCTAAGTACACGTATCCCTCAATTGAGGTGTAAATTTATATTTAACCTATTAAGATTCGTGCCTGGTTCACGTGGAACTGTGGCTTGAGTGCGTATTTATAATTTGGAGTACCTTGGTACTATTTGAGGAGGATCTTCGAGTAGACGCTGCAACTTTTCAGTCAGATTTAAGTAGGGGTTAGTGTTGACTATATTGACTTTGGAGAGTATGTTATGGGACATCCTCAACCGATTATTTTGTGAACAGTATTTCCCGTTCATAGTTCATCGAGCTAAGAGGACTGAATTTCTGAAATCTTCAATAGGGAGTCGTGATAGTTTCTGAGTATGAGGCTAGTCTCATTTTTGATATAACATTGGACAATAGAATGAAGGTAAAAACTTTTGAGAATGGACTTCGTCCAGGCCTACACACCAACGTGGTTGGATTCGAGTTGAATGTACGTAGTAAAGTGGTTCAGAAAATATTAGTATTTGGGTATTTGAGTTCGAATAAAAATTTAGAGAACTTCGTGCACTGACTAAAACAATCAGTTGGACCACCCCCAGTTCGTCCACCTTTTCAATCGGCTTGAAAGCCACCTTTGTTACCACCACAGCCAACTCCTTCAACTCAGATTTTTGGGCCGAGCATTCCTAGGGGGACAATAAGGACAGTTTAATCTTTTTGCCGCCGCACCTTCCGTGGGTAATACCGATGCTTCTGTGATCCGAGGTAAGTTGTTCGTGTTTAGTCCCAGCACCACTATGCCTGTAGATATCGGCGCATCGTACCCCTTCGGATACCACCTTGTGCATCATCATTGAGTTGAGGAATGAGTCATTTGGTTCCTACATTGTTAGTTGTTAGTTGATACTTCCATTGGAGGCTTAGTCCCCTTGGATCGAGTTTGTTGTGACCGCGAACTGTGATAGCTGACTAGCACACCATCTTTGATTTTTGATTGTAAGTATGGACTAGTGAGTACTTACCGAGCACCTGTGACTTGTTCGAGAGGAAGGTAGCATTTGCATTACCATCCGGGAATCTTAATTGTTTTGTGGATGATCGTATAGAGACTCCGATATATCCGCTTCATAGTTTGTGCAACGGTAAAAATCGTATTGACTCCTTAAATAGATTGTTTGTTTTCCAATAAGAATGAACCAAATTTGATTGAGTTCTCTCCCATTGTGGGTTAGTACACCGATGTGTTCCCTGAGGATTTACATAACTTGTCGCCTATCCTTGAGAATTGAGTTGTGATAGATAATACCTAGTACTTTCATCTATTTTGACGCCGCCGTATTGAAGGACATCCGCAGGGTTGAAAGAATTAAAGACTCAGTTGGAGAACTTACAGGTTAGCGATTTCATCTGTCGTAATCCGTCTCCTTGGAGAGTACTCATTTCCCTTTGCCAAGAAGATAGATGGTTCGCTCAAGTTGAGTATTGCTTATGACATCGAATCTTGTTTATGACATTGAATCTTGTGACTATAGGAATCAGTAGATCCTTTTGACCAACTTCGTGGTTCGACGGGTTTGGTTTCAAAGATTGATTTAAAATAGAGTTATCACCAGTTGCGCACTAGGGAACGTGAGATTCCTAAGACTACTTTCCACCCGTGTTACGGACATTGTGAATCCCTTGTTATACCATTCAGTTTGACGAACGCACCTGTTGCTTTAGTAGATTTGATAAGCCATGTGTTTAATACTTGCTAGGACAAGTTTGTGATTGTGCAGCGATGACTACGTATGCCAAGTTACCTATGTGTGGATATTGATTATCCGAGGTACAAGTTTCTTGAATATGTCATTTCTGGTAATAGAGTATCCGCGAATCCTTCTAACATTGGGACTGTTATAGAGTTGCTTTATATCTGAGATTCATGGTTCCTTGGGACTAATAGGTTACTACCGTTGCTTTGTTGGAAACGTTTCCCATTTGGCAATTAACTTCATTGACTAAAATAGAGGTGAATTTTGTTTGAGATGCTTTGGGTGAGAATGTGTTATACCAAAGTTGCAAAACTTGTTTGACTTCGGCACCCGTTCTTGTGAGCATTGAGCGTGAGTTGATTGAACTATACTGTGTGAGCCCTGAGGGTAGGTTAATTTAACTATACCGAATGCTTCCTAAACGTGGATTGAACTACCCATGACTTAGGACTATGAGACATCACATATGAGACATTTCTGACTCAGAGAGACCTTAATTTGGGACAACGCCGTTGGGTAATTATAACTGTGACTATAAATGTAACTTTGGATGACCTTGAGACAAGAGCGGACTATGACTTGAATTGCATTGCCACCCGAGCTAGGCTAATGTCGTGACCGAGGAGTATGACTATGACTTGAATTGCATTGCCACCTGAGCTAGGCTAATGTCGTGACCAAGGAGTATGACTATGACTTAACTTTCTTACCTATGCAAGAGTGGAAAATGTTGAGACTTGCGCGTACCCTAGTGTATTTACCGGTGCAAGAGTGGAGAATACAGAGACGTTGTGATGACTTTGAGAATTGTGGTTCAGAGACTTTTGCCAAAATTTTCTCGTTTGACTTGAATGTGTAATCGAAAGTTTTGACTTGAAGTTGTTAGCAGTACATAAACTTGATGATGGGACCATTGCCTTGACATTCCGTATGCTTAATGGAGACTTAGGACAGGGTTGGACTTTTGGTGACATTAGAGGTTTGAGACCTCGAGACCGAGTGTTCATTCCCGTTGCTTGCTGTGGAGATGTGTTGAAAGAGTTCTGCCATTCCCGTTTCGCCATACATCCGGAGATGTACCATGACTTGCATCGTCAATACTGATGGAAAGGGTTAAAGGGATCCATTGTTGAATTTGTTTGATTTTCCAGTAGGTAAAGACCGACACCAGTGAATCACAGGTTTGTTACCACCATTTTCAATTGCCTGTTATAGCATTTCTAAGAACTTTGCGTAAGGACAACACTCTTTTGGATCCTTGTAGATCGTTTGGACCACATCTATACATTCGTTGCCATTCAGAGTGACCGACATCGTAGTTTCCCTTAGTGTGATTCATGTCTGTCTGATCGTGAGACGCCGTAGTGTATCAGTGTCGATGCGTTTAACCGTGATACGAAGGTTGTGTTTCCTTCTTGGCAGAATTTACAGTAAGTATGGGGTATTCAGCTCCTTCTATTCCGATTGATTCTGGAAAGCATGTTGAGAGTAGTGTTATGACACTTAGTAGTAATTGGGAAGAATAGTTCCTGTTAGCCGAGTTGCATCCAACATCAGTTATCAGATGACGTCATTTGAGGCATTGTATGGCCGTCCGTGTCGATCTCCCTTGTGTTGGGGTGAGGTAGGTAAGACTATCCTTCATGGTCCTGATATGGTTAGAGAGACTTCAGAAAAAAAATGAAAGTAATTCGTGAGAAGTTAATTTCAGCTCAGAGTCGTCAGAAATCGTATGCCAATCATCATCGTTGACCACTTGAGTTTGAGGTTGGTGACCTTGTGTTTCTGAAAGTTTCACCCCGTCGTGGGTTGCAACGATTTGGTCAGAGTGGTAAGTTAGCACCATGATTTATTGGGCCGTTCGAGATCCTTGAGAGGATTGGCATCATTGCTTATCGTTTGGCTCTTCTGCCACAGTTATCTAGTGTTCACAATGTGTTCCATGTTTCGATGCTTCGCTGGTATAATTCCGACCCACTCCATAAGCCTTATCCCGATCCGTCGCATGTACTTGATTGGACTGATTTGCCTCTCAGTGAAGATGCTTCATATGAGGAACAACCTGTTTAGATTCTTGAGAGGAAGGACCGTGTGCTACGAGGTAGAGTTATTCCGTTGGTGAGAATTCAGTGGAATCATCATGGTATTTTCGAGTTGACTTGGGGGGGCGAGGGTGAATCGAGGAAGAATTATCCTTATCTTTTTCCCGAGTAGTGTAAGCTTCTTTAGATGCTATGTGTTTTGCTGTGCTTTTTCCCTTGTTGTTGTTAAGGTTGAGCAAGTCGTTGCTCCCTTTGCGTGATCGCCGTTCCGGATTTCGGGACGGAATCCTTTTAAGAGGGGTAGACTGTAATGTTTCAGAATTTTGATAAGGGTAATTGGGTAATTTCGCATGTTTTGTGTGGACTGGTATTTTAATTTACTGTATTTAAATTTTTCAGAGCATGATTAAATTATTTTATTTTGTCTTTCATATGCTTTAGAAATTAATTTTTGTACCCGTGGATGTGTTCATTTAATTTTGGGGTTACACGTTGGGTCAGACTGTCCGTTTGGGTATCAAAACATTCAGTATTGACCAAATAAGTGATGTGGGTCCCATCCCACACCACTATAGCCGGCCACCCCCTCCTCCCCATTTCATTTTCACGTTAGTTTTAGGTTGGAAGCATTTCCCTTCATCACTTCTTCTCTATACACTTCAAGAGCCAAGAAAATCCATAGTTCTCCTTCTCCTTCAAGATTCATTCTTCAAGATTTCAAGGGTTTTTCAAGAACTTCATTATCTAGCATCTCTAACCATCCTAGAGCTTGGAATCATCATTTGGTAAGCATTCTAGAAAACCCCCAAATTCTAGGGTTTCACTAGATTTCAAAATTTTGGGTTTTGATTGAGCTTCTCTTCTCTTTTATAGCTTCCTTGGAGTATATAGAGTATCTCTTTCACATCCTAACCATTTCTATGGAGGATTTCTAGTGTGGGTAAGTTTTCCCAATCTCTAGCAACCTAGGGTTTACTAGCTTTATGTTTCTATCCTAACCTTGGGTTGTTATTGCTTAGTGTAGTCTTCTTGAAGCATCCTTCAAAATTTGGCAAGCTTTGGAGCTACTTGGATTTTTCTTTTCTAGCTCTCTTGAGTATTTCCTTGTTTGGAAGCTAAGTATTGAGGTAGATTTACATTGTGCAATTATATATGTTATACTTGCCTAAGGTGTTTTGAGTTCATATATATGTGCTAGGAGATAATTTAGACACATTCAATGGGTATTTCCCCAAAGTTGTAATGTAAGGGTTGTATGCCAAATTGTGGAATTATATGCCTTGGTTGTACTAGTTGAAAGTTTGGGGGTGTTAAATGTAATTAAAATGAAGTTATGAGAATAATTTAGACACATGCATTAGGTTGTCCCCAAAGTTGTAAATTTAGGGTTATATGCCTAATTGTGAATTTACATGTTTTGGTTGTCCTATAATTGATTATGTGATGCTAGACGTGCCTAGGATGCTCCCTTTATGTGTAAAAGCATGTTAGGACGTTAGTTTAGAAATCCTTGTTAGGAGTGCTATATTATGAATTTTAATTTAACTCTTGATGTCTTTCATACATGTTCAACATGCAAGAATTATTGTGTTCATTATTTTGTTGGAGCATCTATGTTGTCATTTTAAACATTTCATGCATTGAGGCCAAATCGGCAAACATTCAAATATCACGACATAAAGGTTTTATTTGAAAAAGAGAGAAAAACCCCATGTGTGGGAATTTTGGTTTAAGAAATCCGGACGTGGGTTGTGATGTGAGATAGGGAGAATGACCCTTAGAAACATTCAAACTCCAAACTATATTCGGGTAGCTCCCGGAAGTTGGTATGCTACACTCCATGCGTGGGTGGCTCATGGTCCGGTAACGAGAGAGATGTGCATTTGTCACGCATAGCCTTGCGGCTTTAAACATTTCATGGTAGCCATGATGGCGATTCATTGCATCTCATTTCATTTTAGTCATGGATAGCATATAGATTTGTTACAATGTTGTCTACGAGCCGTCGTTCTCATAAAAACGACAAAACATTTTTCAGGTGAACTTTATAAGGGCAAAAAGGGCACATGTGACCGACGTATAGACGTTGATGTATTTTGTTCTACTTTGAGGATACGTGTCTACATATGTAAATGGATAGTTCTCATGTGAATTTTAGTCTTTGAGAAGTTTATAATAGTTAGAGCTCTTCGAGAAAATTGTTGTATTACTTTTATTAAACTTCTAAAGTTTGGAATCCATAATTTTGTCATCGGAAGGTCTTGTTGTAAGTTTGATGGACAAGTGTTAGTCCTTTTATTTATGTTATGTAACTATGTTTCCGAGACCGTAGCATTTCTTCTAAAGTTTTATATATGTGTGTGGATTTGAGTCCTTGTCGAATTCGTTTATGATTGGTTTTGTCCTTGCCGGACTCATTATATTTGTATGAAATCCTTGCCGGATTTGTCCATTTTGTTTTTAAAGGAAATGTTCAAAAATCTCTCCCATTCTTTTTCTCTCCTCTCCCCTCTTTGATCTCTTTCCCTTTTTCAAATATTCTCTCCTTTTACCTATGTTGGAATTATGTATATATATGTTTTTAAAAGGTTTCCGAATGTGAAAATACACATGTGTGTGTGTTTAGAATACATTCCTTATATCTCTCTCCCTATCTCTCCCTATGTCTCTCTCCCAATCTCTCTCTCTCCCCTTTTTCCTCTCTTTATCTCTTTTACTTCTCGTTTTTAATAAATTTTGAGTATATGAAGTTCCGTTTGGTCTAGGCATGTGTTATATGTCATTTAGGACTTGTTTAGTCATGTATTGAGGTTAAAATTTGAGGATTTAGCATAATTGGGAACATTTCTACAAGTTGTAAAAATGCTGTCAAAAGTTGCTGTCATAGAAAAATTGCTACTGTTTTCTTTATTTTCTGCCCAAATGGGGCAGAATTGGAAAAAATATTATTAGACGAAAGTTGTGCAGAATCGAATTTTACATGGACTTACGCGAACAGAATGTGAAAAGTTCAAAAATATAGTTACTTACGGATGTTTTAAAATTCAGCAATTATCCAAAAATGGTCCTTATGCTGTCAAGGTTGCTGTCAAATAAAAAAAAACTGCTACTGTTATTTCAACGTTCTGCCCAAATGGTGAGGAATTGGAAAAAATGCTATTTGACGAAAGTTGTGCAGAATTAAATTTTACATGGATCTACGCAAACAGAATGTGAAAATTTCAAAGATATAGTTACTTACGGGTGTTTTAAAATTCAGCAACTGTCAAAAATGACCTTTTATCAAATTCATTGTAACTTTTCCTTTTCTCCTTGATATAGTGCTTGCTCGGAAAGGCTTTTTAATGTGATTTTCAAATGCTTTCATCTTTGATGGACTCGTTAACATGTAAGTCCATTTTGGATTTATGTATTAGTAAGTCATCCTTGTAGGAACCCCGTGGGTTTCCAAAGTCGCTTCCGCATTGTGATTGGGTTTTTACTTCTTTCCTCTCTATCTTTCCTCTTTCCTCGCGCTTCGGTTTCCGGGACGTGACAAAGCTTCCCTTGACCTCCTAGTTTTCTTCTAGAAGGGTTTCCGCCAATCCCTAGTCTCTGTGAGCATTCAAGAGACATAGGAGTGAAGATCGCTAGCGTCGGACAATGCTCACTAAAAGAACTTCGGACTGCTCGATACTGATCGAAAGTTGCTGAATTTTTTACACGACGTTCCTGACGTCGAGACGGAGCTGCTGTAAAAAATTCAAGTAAATCGGAGATCGTTTAGTCCTCCTGACGAACACATCTTTATCGGATCAATGTGATCGGGATTGAATCGTCACAGCAATCAAAGAGAGTGTTATAACTGGGATTAGAAAATAGAACGTAAAGAGGGAAGAGAAGAAAACATAAAGGATTTCGAAAGAGCCCAAACTCAGTTCGATATTCTGGCAGCAAAGGAATACGGTAGAAGATCGTGAGCTGATATCGAGCCCGTGTTCTCGATTTGTCTACTACAGCAATCCGTTTTTGCAGTTCAAGGTAACCCTATTTTCCGCCCTTGTAGGGTTATTGTAGCTCTCACCTAAATTTTTTTTTGCAGTACCAACTTATACGCGCTGTCAATGGATTCTGGGAACGCAGTTTCCTAACAGTATCGTAGGTGTATCCTGTTTTACTATCCGGGATATATCTCTGTTCACTGTAAGTACTTATGAATATTTTTAAGTTCTTGTAGTGACCGGTGTGATTCCCTGTTTTGGCCTAATGTTCCCTGCCCCCCAAGCATTTTGCTAAGGCGGGAGTGCTGGAGTGAGTGGCCGTAGGGAACCGACCTGGAACATGGGTGGTTGCAGGGTCAATTGAAGCTTGCCATCGTCGGCCACTTAGGGGTTTGGCCCCGTTGTCGGCTGGACCTAAGCGAAGCTTGAGTAATTTCCTGTCTAGGTCTAGTATCCTCCTACCTCCGAGCGTACTGTGAAGGCGGGGGTTTGTTGAGGATCGACCATAGGAAACCGACCTGGAACATGGGTGGTTGTAGGGTCATTTTGTGCCTGTGTTCGGAGCCCGAGGTCTTCTTAAGTGCCTGGGTTCGGAGCCCGAGGTCTTTTTAGATGCCTGGGTTGATAGCCAAGGTCTTTTGTGCTTTGGGGTTAGGCCCAAGGTCTTTGATGCCTCGAGGTTAGGCCCGAGGTCTTCTGAGTATTGAACACTGCATCGACAGGAGTAATCTTAAGGTAAATTTTGCAATTTTATTGAAAAACAAAAATTCATAATAGTTGCTCAATCAGAGCTACAAAAACAAATTTCTCTACCAACACTAAATTTCTCCTTGAGGTCAGACGCTACTGGTAATACTTGCGGAGGTATTGCACATTCCAAGGATGTGAGAGATCGTGCCCGTCCATGCTCTGTAACCAGTAGGTTCCCGGTCGGTTGACCCGGATTACTTTATATGGGCCTTTCCAGTTTGGCCCCAGTTTCCCATGGCTTAGGATTCGGGTAGAGTGGTTCACCGCCTTGAGGACGAGATCCCCGACTTGAAAACTGCGGTGCTTCACCTTGCTGTTATAGTATCAAGAAACCCGTTGCTTGTAGGCGGCTACCTTCAAGTAGACTTGGTCCCTCCTTTCCTCCACTAGATCTAGTTCTGACCGGAGGGCTTCTTCGTTATCCGGTGCACTGTAGTTGGCCACCCGAAATGTAGGCAACCCGAGTTCTGTGGGGACCACTGCTTCAAACCCGTAAGTTAAAGAGAACGGCGTTTCGCCTGTTGCCGCCCGGGGTGTAGTGCGGTAGGCCCACAGGAGGGTTGGTAGCTCTTCAGCCCATAGCCCTTTGGCACCTTCAAGCCTTGTTTTGATTGAGTGCAAGATTGTTCGGTTGGTTACTTCGGCTTGATCGTTGGCTTGTGGGTGCTCGGGGGAGGAGAAATGATTCAGTATCTCGTAGCCTGAGCAGAACTGTCTGAAGATGGGTGTGTCAAACTGTCTACCATTGTCACTGACCAGGACCAGGGGAATGCCGAACCTACTGAGAATATTCCTTTCCACGAAGCTCTCCATCTTCCGCTCGGTTATCGTCACCAAGGGTTCGGCCTCCGCCCATTTGGTGAAGTAATCAACAGCTATCACGGCAAATTTGACCTGCCCTTTCCCCACAGGTAAGGGACCAACGATGTCGATTCCCCACTGGGCGAACGGTCAGGGGCTGTGGATTGGTGTCTGGAGTTCTCCCGGTTGGTTGATCATGGGAGAGTATCTCTGGCACTTGTCACACCTCCGGACATACTCTTGGGAATCCCGGGCCATGGTCGGCCAGTAGTAACCTTGCAGTAGGGCTTTTCTTGAGAGTGCCCGGCCTCCGATGTGGTTCCCGCACACTCCTTCTTAGATTTAGAACAGTATTGCTGGGACCTGTGCGGGGTAAACACAGCGGAGGTACGGGATAGTAAACCCCCTCTTGTAGAGAATGCCGTCGAGGAGATAGTAACGGGCTGCCCGGTATTTAACCCGACGGGCTTCTTCTTTGTCGTCAGGTTGCGCCCCTATTGTCAGGAATGTCACGAGTGGATCCATCCAGCTGGGTCCCAGCATGATCGGGTCTACCTCCATGCCTTCTGAGTTGATCACACTTGGCTCAGGTAGGTATTGTATCCTGATTCCGGGCAAGTCTGACTCAGAAGACGAAGCGAGGTGAGCCAGCCGGTCGGGTCGGGTATTCTCCTCTCTGGGTATCTGCGTGATGGAGAATCCTCAGAGCTGCTTGGGAAACCGTTTGGACAAGGGCCAAGTAGGCTACCATGTTGTCTTCCCGCGCTTCGTACTCCTGGTTAACTTGATTGACCACGAGCTGGGAGTCACTGTAGCTCTGAACCTGTTGTGCGCTCATAGAGATGACCAACTGTAACCCGACCAAGAGAGCTTCGTATTCGGCCTCGTTATGTGAGGCGCGGAACCCAAACCTTAGTGCATATTCGAGCTGGATACCGTCGGGGGTGGTCAGGATGATTCCAGCCCCACTACCCTGCTGATTAGAGGAACCGTCCACATGCAGTACCCAGGTTGGGATGCCTGAGTGTAACCCAGGCAGTAAGGCCGGGGGCTCAGACTCTTCCACCAGATCCTCGGGATATGTAAACTCGACTAAAAAGTCCGCTACGGCTTGTCCCTTGATGGCTGTCCGGGGTCGGTAGGTCACTTCAAACTCTTCCAGTTCCAATGCCCACTTGACAAGACTCCCGGACGTGTTTGGGCTACTGAGGATTCTACGAAGAGGTTGGTCTGTGAGGACAACAATGGCATGGGCCTGAAAATACAGGCGGAGCCTTCGGGCCGAGGTGATAAGGGCGAACGCTAGCTTTTCGAAGGGAGAGCACCTGCTCTCTGCGCCCTGTAACACTCGGCTAGTGTAATACATGGGGAGCTGTATCCCGTGCTCTTCCTGGATGAGTGCCGAGCTAACTGCCGATGGTGACACTGCCAGGTATAGAAACAGCTCTTCCCCGAGCACGGGTGTTGAGAGTAGATGAAGAGATGCCAAGTACTTCTTGAGTTCCTGGAATGCCTCCTCACACTCTTCTGACCATTGAAATGCTTTGCGGAGGATTTTGAAGAACGACCGGCACCGGTCGGTAGCTCGGGAGACAAATCTGTTTAACGCGGCCACCCGTCCGGCTAAGCTCTGAACCTCCTTCGTTGATTTGGGCGACCGCATGTTGATGATGGCTTTGATGTTCTCGGGGTTTGCCTAAATCCCACTTCTGCTGACTAGATGGCCAAGAAATTTCCCGGACGAGACACCGAAGGTGCATTTGGTCAGGTTCAACCTCATCATGAATTTTCTCAAACTGCTGAAGGCCCCTACCAGATGTTCAAGGCGGTCGGGCTCGTCCCGGCTCTTGATCAGCAGATCATCCATATGCACCTCCATGGTCTTTCTGATGAGATCTTTGAACATGTAGTTGACCAGGCGTTGGTAGGTAGCCCCGACGTTCTTGAGACCGAAGGGCATAACCTTATAGCAATACGTGCCCTGGTCAGTGATGAATGCAGTCTTCTCTTCGTCCATGGGGTACATGCTGATCTGGTTGTACCCCGAGTAAGCGTACATGAATGAGAGGAGTGAGTGACCTGCGGTGGAGTCCACAAGGAGGTCTATCCTGGGAAGCGGGTAGCAGTCCTTGGGGCAGGCCTTGTTGAGGTCGGTGAAGTCCACACACATTCTCCACTTCCATTGCTTTTCTTAACAAGAACGACGTTGGCTAACCAGTCGGGATAGTGGACCTCTCGGATGGACTTCGCCTTTAGGAGCTTCTCGACCTCCTCACTCACCGCCTTCTGTCTCTTGAGTGCCATGCCCCTTCTCTTCTGCTTGACTTGGCGACAATCTGGGCTGACATTGAGACGGTGGGACATTACCCGGGGATCTATCCTAGGCATGTCCTCATGACTCTAAGCAAAACATCTTGATTTTGCCTCAGGAACTGAGTTGGTTTTACCTTCAAGCCGGGCTCCAGTTGGGTACCTATGCTGACCGTGCGGTCCGGGTACTCGGGGTCCAGCATTACTCGTTCCAATTCTTCAATATGACTGATCTTGTCAGAATCAAGATGTAAAAAGTATTCTTTACTTTTCTAAAGATTTGCAGTGTGGAAGTAAAGGTCGAACCCACAGAGATTGGTTAACTACAGCGACTTAATTTTAAAACCTAAATTTAGCTAATTTAAGAAAACGGATTTTGATTTGAATTTAATTAAACTAATAACAATAAAAATAAATCTAAACTATGAAAGCAATTAAAAGTGTTTAAATGATGTTTAAGGGAACCTAGGATTGCAAATCCACCACTAGCTTCATAATAGGAATATTTATGAATTACTTTAGCTTACTAAGTTGGATGAATATGGGGAATTGTAGCTACAAGCACAATTCCTCCGACAAGAAGATAATCATGGTTCAAGCACCAACATAATCCATCTTCGGTTAGCACGAATTATCTCACACTAAACTAGGGTTGTGATCTAATCCGTCTAATCTAGGCATGGACTATTCGGATACTTGATAGCACGAATCAATAAAGCACCATCACATGTAAACAACCTAAACAAGCACAGCAAGAATAGATTGTTGAGCACATCACAGTCAAAATAGATCTAAGACAAGAATAAATTCTGAAAGCAATGATTTAATCAATAGAAGTACGATTTATTTATAAAAATCCTCTAAACATGTGACTGTCATCCATACATAATAAAACTAAAATAAAAACATAAATAAAATCCTATTACTCGTCTAGGGCTTCATTGAAACCCTAGATCTACGATCTAGCCGTCCATGGGAGTGATAGATAGCAAGTAGTTGATGGAGGAGGCCATGGAAACCCTTGGTCTTCTTCTTCTTCTCCTTGCTTCCCTCTCTTCAATGGCTGGAAGTATGGTTGTCTAATGTGTATGTATGGGTGTGTAACAATGTGTAACCCCTTAATTGTAATAAAATAGGGTATATATAGATTTACAACAAGTTTTGGAAGCCTTCCTAACCCGAAACGAACTGAAACTGATGTAATTTACAGTCTAGACGTCGTTCAGCAGTTTCGTTTGCACAGGAGTCTTCAGTACACTGAAATACGCAACTTTGGTTTTTACCCATATCGCGCGAGCGGTTCGCGCGAGCGCGACATTTATCCTTTCGCGCGCGCAGATCGCGCGAGCGATTTTGGGGATCTCGCGCGAGCGGATCGCGCGAGCGATTTCTGGTTCTTCGCGGGCGCGGGTTGCGCGCGCGACTTGTCTTTTTCAGCTTCTTTCTTTGTGCTTTTTCACCCTGTTTGGCCTGGTTTAGTTGATTTCTTCCAAAACCTGTCAGAAACTAGAAAACAAAGTAAAAATATACAAAAACAAGATAAAATGGTCTAACAAATGCACATTAAGGCATATAATTAGGATTAGTTCTCTCCCGATCAATGACCTATCATGTCACTCTGGTCCCGATGATCCATCTCTTGGACGTTCAAAGTTTTCGTGATTGCCCCCCGGTGCAACGAGCTGACATAACAACTCCGGGCAGTGCTCTGATCTCCACGCAAGCATCCGGGTCCCTGGGGAGTTGGGAACTTCACTGTTAAGTTGTAGGTGGAGACGACCGCTCTGGCTTTGTTGACGGTTGGCCTTCCAAGGATGACGTTGTAGGCCGACGGGACTTCTACGATCACAAAATTGGTGAGCACGGAGGCCTGTTGTGGTTAGGTCCCCATGAGAACTGGAAGCTCGATTGTTGCGAGCGGTTGTGTGCTTGAGCCGTTGAATCCGACCATGATGTAGCAACCGGCCGGAGCCGATCCCTGGCAATCCCGAGTCAATCGAATGCCGACGTGAACATAATGTCGGACGAGCTGCCTGTGTCCACTAGCACTCTCTTGACCATATAATTTTCTATAGAAACCGTTACTACTAGAGGGTCATCATGGCGGCAGTGGACGCCCTGCAGGTCGTCGGATGTGTAGGTAAGAACATCAGTTGGGGAGGAGCCAGCGGATTGGACCTGCCAGACATCCGCTCGAGATGTCCGGGCATGCCTCTTCCGCACTGACTGTGAATCACCTCAACCTGACGCTCCTCCGGAGATCACATAGATATGGCCAAGAGGTGGTGGCCGATCGGGAGCTCGGTTATCCTGTCGAGGTCGTCCGTCTGCAGTGACGAACTCCGCGAGGTGTCCCTGCTCGATCAGCTTTTCTATTGCTATCTTCAATTTAAAGCAATCCTCCGTTTCATGGCAGTGATCCCTGTGGTAGCGGCAGAATTTTTCCCGATTTCTCTTACCGAGGAGTGCTCTGAGTTTGGCTGGCTGCTAAAGCAATCTCTGCACTTCTGCGGTGGCCATGACTTCATGTATGGGCTGGGAAAAGGGTGTGAAAGCGATCGGGGCTGACCCCGGGCATCCTTTTGATCTTGCTTTGGCTTCTTTCCCGAGCCCTTCTCGAATCCTTCACGCTTGCGTTTGGCATTCGGGGATTCATCTCCCGCCTGGCCAGCACGTGTCGCCTTCAGGAACTCTTTGGTATCGATGTATTTTTTGACCTTCTCCGAGAGTTCCACCAGGGTTGCCGGCCGGTCATGATGGAACGACACGGCGACCTTGGTATGTTGAACTCCCGAGTAGAAGGCCATGATTGCGGCCGTTTCGTTGAGGTTGCGGATCAGGAGCCTTTGTTGGTTGAAAAGGACCACGTACTCCCTCAGCGACTCCCCTTTGCGCTGCTTGACGGTCAGCAGCTGAGTGTCCGGTTACGACCGGTCGAGCATCCCGACAAACTGGCTGATGAACAGCTTGCCGAGGGCTTGGAAGTTGTCGACCGTCCGGGGTTTCAAAGCGTGAAACCATTGTGCAGCTGGCCCCTTGAGGGTACTGGGAAAGGCCAGGCACAACAGCTCATCCACCGTGGTGACCAGTGCCATCTGCGCCTTGTAGGTGCGGATGTGGTCCACCGGGCTCCTTGTGCCGTCATAGAAGCTGAGGTGAGGGGGTTTGAACTTTCGTGGAATGGGAAACCGTGTCACCCGAGCGGTATAGGGTGACTCAGTCTCCGTGTTGGTGAGGTCGTGACCGGACTTGCGGTTTAGCCTCTCGATCTGCTGCTGCAGTTCCTCGACCTGGGCTTTGACATCACTCTGCCCTGTTCTCCTATCCGTGTCTGAGCGGTAGGTTGGGTCGGACGACGAGGCCTCTTCCTTAAAGAGTGTCGATTTCGGGGATAGAGCCCGACTCTGGGTCCGGGAAAGTCTGTGCCTAAGATCCCCCCGGCTCAAGGCCGGAGGGTCATCGGCCGATTCCCGGGCTCTCCGTCCGGATTCCTCCCCTCTGACCGCGCACCGCCGATCGATGATAATCCTGGCGTCCTCCACCCGGGGATGGATGGGCTGAGGTCGTCTTTGCGAGCGCCTGTGGCATGGCTGCGCTCTTCATCGCCGGGGTGTTCCCTGTCCGGTGGGGATATTGGAGCGGAACGGGCTTGCCTTCGTGCCCGAGGGGGCCTATGAACAGGGGCACTCTTCTCGGGCTGATTCTTTGATGCGGGGCGCTTCTCGTGTCGGGCCATAAGTACCTCTATCTGTTCCTGTGTCCGGCGCTGGCCCTCCAAGAGTTGTGCCAGCGCCGCCGTTATCTGCTCGGTCGTCATGGAGGCAGCCTGCTGTTCAGGCTGCGGGTTCTCCTGACCCGTCTGATTAGAGGCTTTCTTACTCGTCTTTGGTGGCATATTTGATCAGTTGAGAATTTGTTGATGAGAAGACGCAGTCGCTTCCCACAGACGGCGCCAAACTGATGATGCCCAAAACTGGTAAGAAATGATTTAAGAGAAAATATGACAAGAACAATTTTTATGTGGTTCGGTCCCGTTAACAAGGTGACCTACGTCCACGGTTGCGTCTGTGCGCTTCTCACTAGCAAGTCACCGACAGGCTTGGTGAGCTAACAAAGATGGACGGCTCTACCAGTAATTCCGGCTGGGTGTATGCGTACGGATGGTGAGTTCTCTGTTTAGGCTTATAAGCTAGAGAATAATAATCGGATCCCCATTGACAGGGTAGGTGAGCTCTTTTATAGATGCAAGAGTCCATCCCTACATGGTAAGTTAATAAGATTAGGAAGCCTGATCTAATCACAATAAATTTACATGATTTTAGGGGAGTTTCCTAAGTCGTTTAGGAAACTGCCATATCTCCTTTTACAGGCTTGTAGTTGATTTAGGAAACTGCTGGACAGTTCGGGACTGATCTGCACCTCCTGGTAAGTTGCCGCAACGCACGCCCGGGCTGCGCAAGCATCCCGAGCGGTGCCGCCTGTTGATCTCGGGGGCGCTGACCGCAAGCTCCCCTTCCAGATAGTCCGGGTCATTCTGCTGATGTGGCGGTTGGGCCTTAACAGAATATTTCTGGACATACCAAGTAGTATGATAGATTAAAACATGAAACAAATTTTTAATTGTTTTACTGTCAAGTAAAATTTTAAATGAGAAAATACAATCAATGTAAATTTTGTAGTGTCATAAGTTTAATAGATTTTGGTGGTGTTATTATATTATTAGGTGATTTAAAGTGAAAACGCTCAAATTGACATTTCAATTCACTAGTGTACCACGTTTTGAAACGATCGTACCACAACACAGATCGCTAGGATCTGAGAGTTTCTGGGTAACATTGGTTGGAAGAGAAGCTCTCCGTTCCAAACTTGAGCAAATATCGGTTACAACCATTATTTTGCTTATGTGCTATCATAAATCCGTACATTATTCAAGCACATGTAGTAATAGCGATGGCGTGAGATTCCGGTAGTATAAAAAATGTGAGAGAGAGAGGGAGAGAGACCACATACCAGGAGTTTGAATTGATCTGTAATGGATGATCTAACACATCTAGAGCCTGAAAATCGTTGAGTACAAGAAAAGCAATAGAGTCCTGCCTCGCAATCTCCGTCTGATTTGGATTCATCCAGAAGCTACATTTACATACACCAAACTATACAGTATAAACTTAAAACACTAGTTCAAATTCAAACAATGTTATATATGGAGTATTCAATTACAAAAAATTAATTAGAAAGATTCATACCCTGCACTGCCCATTTGAGCAAGCTCTAGAATAACTGAACCATAGTGAAACTATGATCAAAATAAAAAATCCTCCCACAACCATGTAGATAATATGAGCAGAAAAAAGTGTGTGTGTGTGTGTGAGAGAGAGAGAGAGAGAGAAAGAAAATGAAAATATACAAACGATGGGATTCTGTTAAATATCTACGAATGTTTTGGCTGAGGAACAACGCGTTTACGCAAAAAAATTTCATGTGAAACAGCAAGACATGGAATATGCTCGAGAACCAACAAAATGGTAATCCAATTAGAAGCAAATGTCCATTGGAGTGGGGATCTTCTATGATACATCCTATGGTACACCATATACATATAGTATCATATTCCCTCCGCCCCACTTTATGTGTTCCTCTTTCTATTTTGACCAGCCCCAAAATTATTATTCCCTTTGTCCCTTTTTTTGAGTCATATATTCCATTTTGAGATGTCTCAAAATTAGTGTCCACTTTCCTAAATTGGAAAATAATTTTTACTTACTTTCCAAAATTACCCTTCCTTTAAATCTACCCCAAGACAAAACTAAAAAAGTTATTTTAATGATTAAGGACAATAGTAAAAAATAGGTGTAGATTCTTTTTGTCCTCTTAAAAAGTTTAGTTTTCAAAGATGGACTAAAAAAAAAAAGGACAGAGGGAGTATCCAATTGGTTACTACTTTCCAAAATTACCCTTGTTGATTTGACACACCAAACTACTTTTTTAATAAAACAAGGGCATTTTTTGGAAAAAAATCCCATGTTTTTGCCTATGTGCATCATAATCGTTATGTTCATTTAAAATTTTAGATTCCCCAAAGAGACACATAAAATGAAACAGGGAGAGTACATCCCTATATATTATTTCATGTCAGTGTCACACCGTGTGACTGCCTTCTATTATGAACTCTTTCAATGAAGTGGAACACAATGAATGCTCAAATCATAGTAAAAGTCACACAGGTGTGACGGTCAACTAAAATGTTGTAACTTTGGATACCCAATTGGTTTTAAAAGCAATGTAGTTTTTAAATTATAAAATTTTGAAACAAAATCGACTAAAAATTTATGATACATCCAAAACCATACGATGTATCATAGAATTTTCCTTTGGAATGAAATCAAAAGAAAGACGTTAACACAAGGATACTCATGTATGAACGCAAGTTATTGTAGTGGGGTCCATCATGTATCATAACCCCCTCAATCCACAACGCCCACTCATATGGACCGTTTGATTTTTTTTTTGTGGGGTGATGATCCATTTATGTGCCGTTTGTGGATTGGAATTCATCCATTGCGGGGTCCATCAAAGAGGGCGATGGATATATATATATATAATTTACTTTTTTTACTGAGGACGATGGATATTGAATGTTATGTTATGTTGATTGTTGGGTGAGAACATGAAGAAAATGCGGTTGTTGTGTATTGGTTGAGAGAAAATTTAGTAACTGTTTTTTTTTTGTAGGTAAGTGAGAAATTTCAGTACTTAGTCAATGTATTTAGTGGTACAAACTTTTTGAGTTTGACAATTGAATAGTTTGATCATCTACTTCGTGTGGCTTTCTTTAATGGGGAAAAATTTAGCATACACTCCTAAAATAGGAATTGATTTCATCTCCACAATTTGTGCCTCATAATCAACCACGTCAGGAAAATTGTTAAAAATATATTAAAATTAGTTATAAAAAATGTGACTATTATTATAAAAAAATGTGACTCTTATCATGAGGGATTGACATCCACCCATTTTCTAGAAAGATGTATTGTAATATAACTCTTTAATGGTGTAGCCTGTAAATGGGTTAGACTCAAGACAATAGTAACAGCATGCAAGAATATTTTTTTATTATTTTAATAGAAAAGGAGTTTTTTAGAAACCTGTTTAGCGTTTGATAATACTATGCGAATTAGAGATTTTTTAGATTTTTATACTAAAAGCAGCTTCTTATATAATAAAGTAATTTTTAACTTGTTAGAATTATATCATATGTGGGACAATCGCATTAATTTAGGGATTGTGATTTTTCTAGATTCTTATTGTGATTTGATTTCTTTAATTTTGTCATATAATTATATTACATGTCTAACAAGTAATAGGTTGCAAACTCTATGATGATGCCGAAAATTAGTAAGCAAGATTTAAGTGAGAAAATAAAGTAGAAAGAGGTTTGTAAGTGGTTCGGCCCCGTTAGCGAGGTGACCTACATCCACGGGTGCGTCTGTGCGCTTCTCACTAGCAGATCACTGGCGGACCTGGTGAGCCAACAAGGACAGGTGGCACTCCCAGTAATACCGGCCGGGTATATGCGTGTAAGTGATGAGTTCTCCAATAGAGCTTGTATGCTTAGAGAAGATAGATTTCGGATCCCCTTTTGACAAGGTAGGTGGCTCTTTTATAGATGCAAGAATCCACCCTTACATGGTAAGTTAGTAGGATTAGGAAGCCTAATCTAATCACAACAGATTTGCATGATCTTAGGAGAGTTTCCTAAGTGGTTTAGGAAACTATTCATCTTTACTTGACAGAGTCCGGGTTTCATAAGGAAACTGCCTAGAATGTTCTTCACGAGCAGCTCCTTCCGGAAGGTCGCCGCACATCACGCCCGGGCCAGCTGATCGTTTCGAGCGGTGACATCTAATGCGGGGCGCGGGCCCCAAGGTCTCTTCCCGGATAGCCCGGGTCCTTTTGCCACGTGGCGGTTGCTCTTTAGCAGGATATTTCCGGACATATCAGCTGCCCCCCATTTTCAAAGTTGATGTGACATCTCGGCGGATGAAGTTTGAAAATTAAGACTGTCTCCACGATACCGCTCGGGCGTAGATCGGGATTTCACCCGGACTGGGACCGATTGTAGCGGTCCGCCGGGATACTGACCGAACGGTGACTAGGCCCCGCATCCCGAATGCCACGTGCCCCCTGGCCACTGGTCTAGTTAAGATCCAACGATGCCCATGCGGAAATAACTGAATCGCTTGCGTGGCAACTGAAACATCATGTCGAGCATTAAATGCTCACACCTTTTAAGGCGACGCCCCATGTGCCCGAAATGACAGTTTTGGCGGGAGGGCACATGGGCCGTTCGATCAATTCTGATCTCTACCGTTCACGATGCCTATATAAGGGGCATCTGTGCAGTCTGATCGGCGACGAATAGTTGCCGTTTATAGTCCTAAAAATACGCTTTGTTAGCCCATTTCATGTAATTATTAAGTGATTTTTAATAGGTATTCTATATTTTGTAGATTTTGGAGCTTTAACATAAAAATGCACAAAAATCCAATGATTAGTGGCTTTGGAAGTCATTCTGGGCTTAAAAGATGGTTCCGGTGAAGGAAGAATGTTGTAACAGTCTCGGAAAATTGCATTTTTGACAAGTAATACTTCAGATTTGAGAAATTTCTCCAGAGATATAAAATGTAGATCTTCGAGTTACGGACGCGTGGCCGCAAACGGTGAGTCAATCCGAGGTCCGAGTCAAAAGTTATCGCAATTCTATGAAAGTGGTGTAGAGCAGCAAAAAATCTGAGAAAATTCTAGAAATTGCCCAGGTCGCTGGAGCGACCCGCGCGCGCGACCCGCGCGAGCGACCCTTTGAAAAAGTCAAAGTTGTGTATTTTGAAGCCCTGAAGAGCCCTGTGCGATCCGAATTGGTTAAATACGTCCAGAAACGTAAAAACAGCAGTTTTAGCGCGATTTGACTTAGGAAAGCTTCCTAAATCCTTCCAAACTCTATACAAATCCTATTCTAAATCAACTTTAGATATACAAATCATTACATACTATTATACACATCAATATATAGCCATATTATACATTATTTTCAGCCATTGAAGAGAGAAAAGCAAGGAGAAGAAGAAGAAGACCAAGGATTCACATGGCCTCCTCCATCAACCTCTTGCTATTCATCAATTCTATGGCCAACTAAACTCTAGATCTAGGGTTTCAATGAAACCCTAGCCAAGTAATAGGGTTTTATTTATATTTTTATTTTAGATTTATTATGTATGGATGATGATTACATGTTTAGAGGATTTTTTATAATAAAATCGTACTTCTATTGATTAAATCATTACTTTCAAAGTTTATTCTTGTCTTAGATCTATTTTGACTGTGATGTGCTCAATGATCTATACTTGCTGTGCTTGTTTAGATTATTTACATGTAATGGTGATTTATTGAATTGTGCTATCAAGTATCCGAATAGTCCATGCCTAGATTAGATGGATTATACCACAACCCTAGTTTAGTGTGGGATAATTCGTGCTAACCGAAGATGGATTATGTTGGTGCTTGAACCATAGTTATTTTCTTGACGGAGGAATTGGGCTTGTAGCTACAATTCTCCATTATCATCCAACTTAATAATCTAATTGAATGCATAAATATTCCTATTATGAAGCTAGTGGTGGATTTGCAATCCTAGGTTCCTTTAAACATATTTAGAAAAATACTTTTAAATCGCTTTCATAATTTAGATTTATTTTATTGTTCTTAATTTAATTAAATTCAAAATCAAAATCTCGTTTTCATAATTAATTAGACTTAGGTTTTAAAATTAAAAGTAGTAGTAATTCAATCTCTGTGGGTTCGACCTATACTTCCACACTACAAATCTTTAGAAAAGTAAAGTATACTTTTATATCTTGATATTGACAACATCAATTTTTGGCGCCGCTGCCGGGGATTGCAAATTACTACCTTTAGTTTTAGAATCTTAGTTTAGTTAATTCGTAAATATTAGAATAGGTACTAATTTTCTTATTTTCCGTTTTTGATTTTTAGTTACTAACTTTTCTTTTTATTTTATAGGTTATCGAGTCATCAAATTCCAACGTTTCCGAGTGGAGTAGCTAATTACATCAAAGGAGCTTACGCAAATAAAAAAAAAAAAAAAATCAAGTCATTTGCTTCTTTTGAAATTCACTTCAAACCACTGTAAGTCAGGGCGCTGTGACGCACTATTTGCATTAGTTTAGGAGTGATTGTTCACGTGCATTAGCTAGGAAACCCGGGGCGCTGGCTTGACGCGGTCATTGCATTGCAGGATAATATTCATGCATCATAGTAGTTGTGTGCCTGTTGTCTGATTTGCGTGATTATTTGCATTTATTTGAGTCAGTTTTTATTTTAGTTATTTTTCTTTTAAGTTTATGTTGTTGGGTTTGTGCCCTCAAACCATTACTTTATGTATGAGACATTAGCATTATAATATATGGATATCAGCTTTACATTTCATTGTGTATATTTCTTTCATGAGATGATTGTTTTGTCCTTAAGTATCATAGTAAGCAATTCGTGTGTGTATGAGATACACACAAGTGAGATACGAATTACTATTCTTTGATACTTAGAATATGTCACAGTGGATGATGAGACTGGATACCTCATCAGGTCTACACTGTAGCATAATTAACTACCATTGGATGGAGTGATTAATCTCAATCACTAGAGTGTAGCTCTTAGTTGATATGCTAGTGCTTATAGTGCATTGACGGACCTGAGCTTTCCTATTGACGCTTAAGGCTGTCAACAGTCAATAGGAACTCATAACTTGTATAAGGTACGTATTCTCAATCTTGAGATGATTATGAACACAGACTATGGATATGACTGCTTTGACTTACCAATCAGTGAGGTCTATAGAAGATCAACACCTGGGTATCTTGGGTATGTCATGTCCATAGGGTTGTGAACATATATTGTCAAGATAAAATCTACCCTCTGATTCAGAGTAAGCATTCCCTTGAGAATGTCACCAAGTTGATTACTGAGTACTGCAGTCTTGTTGATAAGAGTTATCAACATGTTTGGTAATCATGAGTAGTGAATGAGACTCAAGGAATACAAGAAGTAATCATGATTCAGGTTGACAGTAACAGTTATCCGACTACCTGAATATGATTACGAATGCTGACGGTAGAGGGACATTAGTACACCATACAAGTCTAGTTATCGCTTCGGATATGTTCTTTTGCGTTGGAGTTCAGTTATCGTTTTATAGTGGAATAAACGTTAACTGATCAGTTAGTTAGTTTGCTGATCAAAGAGTTTGGTCATGGTAATTAACAAACTGGTCTGAGCCAACAATAAAGAGCCTAGCAGGTCCCACTCTTAGCTCCGCTAGGATGCTTGGAAAGACACTTGAGGAAGCTGTTATGACAAGTTCGATCGATTGAAGTATGTTCGATCGATTGAAGTCAGCAGGTTCGATCGATCGAGAATGGTTCGATCGATCGAAGGTTCGATCGATCGAAGTCACTTCGATCGATCGAAGTCTAGGTCGGTTCTGGAAATCTATAAATAGGGCAGCTGCGTTCTGGAAGTAAGTGATCGTCGTTTTTATACGCAGAAGCTGCAGAAACTATCATAGTCTTCCCAAAACCTTCCTATCCTCTCTATTAGGGTTCCCACCAACCCTAGTCTTTCCGGCAGGCATCCCGTAGGAGTCATAAGGGTGAAGATCATCTAGTGGAGGCTGCTGGAAGTTAAAGTTTCAAGAATTGGGTTCAAGACACTAAGGTATAATTCTTGCACCTCCTTGTACGCATCTATGGAATTGACGAGTAGTAGATCCTGGAATACCAAAAGCTATATAACTTAACCTATTTCTGCTGCGCGTTTAAACTCTAACTTTAAACCACTTTTCCTTCATATGTTTGGTACGCGTTCAAGTAAACCTGAATTGCATTCTATCGATCTTGAACTTGAACGTACATTAAGAATTAATAAGTATTCAAACATAACTTCTAGAACTAGGTTAAACATAGACGACGAATTAACTCCGAAACCATCGTCGTTGTTTGAGTCCGAAATACGTAGTACTCTTAAAAACCTAAAGAAACCACGCTTTATTAACGTAGAACCTATTCCAATGGCCGACATTGGAAATAATCAGAATAATGGAAATAATGGAAATAATCCTAATATACCTCCACCTCCTCCGCTTAAAGATTACTTCATTCCTACGACTTACACGCCACAAACATGTATCGACTTACCGGAGGCGACGACATCTCACTTTGAGATAAAGTCGTCTACCATCTCACTACTTCCTTCTTTCCATGGCCGTTTAAATGAAGATCCTTACGAACACTTGGGAGATTTTCAAGATATCTGCTCTACTTTGAAAATTCAAAACTTAAATGATGATGAATTAAAATTGCGGCTCTTTCCATTCTCTTTAAAAGATAAAGCAAAGTATTGGCTCCAATCTCTTGAGCCAAACACAATTAAAACTTGGGAAGCCTTACACACCGCATTTTTACAAAAGTTTTTTCCTATTATGCGTACAAATCGAATAAGAAAATCTATAACTAATTTTGTGATGCAAGATAGGGAAACACTTTATGACACTTGGGAGAAATTTAAAGAACTATTACGCTCTTGCCCACATCATCAGGTTCCTAAGTGGCAGTTGGTACAGGTTTTCTACGAGGGACTTATTCCCTCTGTCCGTAACACCGTCGATGCTGTTTGTGCGGGTACCTTCCTACACAAAAGCGCCGACGAGGCATGGAAGATTTTTGAAACACTAAGCGAGAATTCGATGCATCAGGCTGTGTCGGTACGTTTCGAGGGATATCATCTTCAACCTAAGCGAGAGGTGACAGTTGAGTCAAGTCAATCAATTCAAATACAAGAATTAAATAGAAAACTTGACCGACTTATGCAAATGAACAAAACGTCTAATCCACCCTCTTCAGACGTATGTGCATTATGTTCTGAACCGTCCCATAATATCTTTGCATGTCCTTCTGCATCTCAATATCCGGAATTTGTTGAACAACACGTTAATTCTATGCAACAATTCCCATAAAATAATTATAATCCTAGGTCGACTAATTTTCCTAATATGTACCGACCCCAATATCAACAAGGTCAATACCAACTACCTCCTCCACCCCCACGCAATAATGCATTTGAGGAGAAGGTGTTGGCCTCACTTAAAAACTTTGGTTCGGTGGTCCAGTTAGTACACTCTCACACACAATCCATCGCAAAACTGGAGTCCCAAGTAGGGCAAATTGCTAATACGCTAAACCGCTTAACTGAGAGTAAGTTGCCCAGTCAACCTACTCAGCAACCTAAGGGGCAATATGCAGTGGGTAGTGCGAGTGAGAGCGTGAACGCTGTTTCGACTAGGATGACTATTCGAGATGAAGAAGTTGTTGAGATTCCAAATGAGAGTGAGAAAGATGGGAAAATTAACTTAAATTTGAATAAGGAGGGTGAGGGAACGAGTAAAATTCAAAAAGATAAAGAACCGGACCCAACAAATTATATTCCGAGAATGCCATACCCACCTAATGTTGAGGAACCGTCTAATTTTTCAAAGAAAAAATCAAAAACTGAAGATATACTCGAGGTATTTAAACAAGTTAAAATCAATATTCCATTCCTCGATGCTATAAAACAAATTCCCGCTTACGCTAAATGTCTTAAAGACCTTTGCACTCAAAAGCGTAGATTGCGTAGTCATACTTCTAAAAAGGTCTTCCTCACGGAAAAAGTAAGCTCAATTTTTCAACACTCACCTCCAAAGTATAAGGATCCTGGTACGCCAACTATTTCATGTGTCATAGGTGACACTGTCATCCATAGGGCTCTCCTTGACTTAGGTGCGAGTGTTAATCTTTTACCTTATCACGTTTATAAACAACTAGGACTGGGTGAACTTAAGCCTACGGTCGCTACTATTCAGTTAGCGGATCGTTCTGTGAAAGTACCTAGAGGAATCGTCGAGGACGTCCTAGTTAAAGTTGATCAATGCTTTTATCCCGTTGATTTTATGGTCCTTGACACTGAACCTGTCCTAGATGCTAGGAAGCACACCCCTGTTATTCTTGGTCGTCCATTCTTAGCCACCGCTAATGCGCGTGTCAATTGTCGAACGGGGGTGATGAAAGTGTCATTCGGGAATTTGAACTTAAAATTAAACGTGTTTAACGCTGTCGATCAACCTCCCAAAGACGATGATTATCTATGTATGGAGGGTAGTGAGGTTATACGACAAATTGAATCTACTAATACACTAAATATGAGTGAGGGGAATAATATAGTAGGTAATGAGAGGATGAATGCAAATAACCTGGACTCTAACGATGAATTTACTCGGAAGGTGAGAAACCGATGTGAGCATAATAAGGATGACCCGTTAAATGAATTGACTCATAGTGATGTTCTTTCTGCTTTCCACCGGAGTCTCCCTGAGATCTTAAGAGGTTCACAGTCCGAGTTACAGCCTCCTTGAGTCTTGAGCTAGAATGGTCTAGCTAAAGACATAAAAGATAGCGCTTCTTGGGAGGCAACCCAAGCTCTATTTCGTCCGTTTCTCTTGTTTTTGGGTCTTTTTGAGTCAGTTTTGGTAATTCTGAACAGGTTTGGGGGTCGGAGTAAAATTATTTTGCATTTGTTTACATTTAAATAAAGAAAAAGAGAAAAAGAACAAAGTCGCACGCGCGACCCGCTCGCGCGAGGTAGGATTTTCTGATTTTTCTCTTTTGTTCTCTTCCCTTCTCTCTCCTTACCTGGTCAGTGATTTTTTTTTTACTTTCTGTTTGTTCTTTTAACCCTGTTTAGGTTCGTCTGTCTTTGTTTTTATAAGTTCTGTTTGTTTCTTTTATTTTTGTTGAGTCTCTTGATTATAGTTTAGATTCTATTATTCTATTTATTAAAAAAAAATTGAAAAAAAAGAATAATAATAAAAATAAAATTAAAAAAATCTAAAATAAAAAATCTAAATATTTATATATATATATTAGCTGTTATTGTTATTATTCTGTTCTTTCATTTTCTATTGTTCAGCATTAACAGGTAACATTGAACTTTATTGCCGTATGCCTTTGTGTTCACCTGTTCATCTGCTTGTCAAGATTGAGGTACTATCGTTTCTTCCTTACCTACTCTCAATTCTTTCGTTTTATTGTTTCATTGGGGACAATGAACGGTTTAGGTTTGGGGGTATGCACTCACACATGCACATTAGTTTATGTAAAATTTTAAAATTTTTCAATAAGTGTGTTTAAATAAACGATGTTACCGACGTTTTTGCAATATCAATTTGATACTTTTTGATAGAGAACTTTGAATTGTTATAGAATGGTAAACAAGGGAAGATGTGATTAAACATTTGCTGAAGTTATGATGTAACGTTTTAAGTTATGTATTGTTTGAATCGTAGTTTTATATCATAGATTTGCACATAAACCTATGCACTGCACGTAGTCGCTTGAATACATGTTTGATGTGAACTATAATATGATTCGGATTTCTAGATAACACATGGTGGAGACTAGACCCAGTGAGGTTTTGAGCCTATCTTTTCTTTTTCGAGGGTTATAAGTACATATTATCGAATTTCATTGAAATAGCGCATTAACTCGTTGTTTAGTCTCATTATTCTTGTTTTGGTTGATAGTCAAGTTAAAATAGTTACTACCATGCTAAATAACCTTCTGTCGTACATGTTGAAGAACCATATAACCATAGGACATGATTATAGGCCTTCTTTGTTTATTACCGACCGATAAAAGAAAAAAATTTCCTTAGTTCGCCCTTTGAGTCGTTAAAATGCCATTTCTTTCTTTGATTACCATTATCCTTGTTTTTGCTCCGACTTGACAAACTCGGAGTTCACCACTGAGAGATTTGTCACCTTTTAGTAGTGTTAAGGTGATGTGTTGATTGAGAAGAAGAAAATAAGATGCTATTGGGGTAGTTGCTTGGTATTCGATGAATAATCATTTGAGAAGCAAGAAAAGAAAAAGGAAAAGAAACATAATACAGAAGAGGAAGGTTGAAAAAAAAATGAAAGAAAAAAAAAAAAGAAGAAAAATGAATGAAAAGGAATGAAGAGAAAGAAAAGATGAAAGTTTGTAGAAGAAGAATGAAAGAAATCGAACATGCCTTACAATGCCATCCTGAAAACTACCTAATGAATCCTTTCTATCCTTTTTCATTGCCTGAGCCACATTACAACCTTTGAAAAGTCCTATTTGATCCTAGGAAACATGGTTTGGATATGAAAATGATGGGAGAGGGATTAAAACATGGTAATGATTAATTTTTCTTGATTGATTGGCATCTTATCCATGAGACTACAGTTCTTTTGTGTCATGCGTCTTTTTCGAGTCATATGTGAGCGTTTATTGTTTTGAAAACATATTTCCTTTACTCACATATTTTAGAAAAATTACACCTGTTTCTGAGTGTTTCATTTGAGAGTGTAATTAACATTGTGAGATTCGTAGTCGAAGCATAGTTAAAAGGTTATCCGAAGTATATTCCAAGTTCATGACATGCGCGTGTTCATTTGACTACCATATCACACACGTGCAATTGTATGAGAAACTCTATTGATTTATACGATGCATGTGCTTGGGATTGTTTTTCATGATTTAAGTGGACGTTTGATTCCGTTTCTTCTTGTTCATTATTCTATTTCGAATCATTGAGTTATAATAAGGAGTATTGAATATTTTGTTTTTCGTTTTTAATAAAACCTTTTAAGTTTACAACTTAATAAAGATGGTTGTGGGTGACTTGTTGACGAGAACCCTCACGAGACTTCACTCGTCCGACTAGGGACACCTAGGGATTTAAAAGGCTTGTTGCATATGCTAAATGCAATCGTGATCCATACGAAAATGGAGTAGTATTTATAGTAGTAATTTTATTTTTTATTTTTTATTTTTTTGTTGTTCTTTTTGCTCGAGGACTAGCAAAGAGTAGGTTTGGGGGTGTGATCGGCGACGAACAGTTGCCGTTTATAGTCCTAAAAATACGCTTTGTTAGCCCATTTCATGTAATTATTAAGTGATTTTTAATAGGTATTCTATATTTTGTAGATTTTGGAGCTTTAACATGAAAATGCACAAAAATCCAATGATTAGTGGCTTTGGAAGTCATTCTGGGCTTAAAAGATGGTTCCGGTGAAGGAAGAATGTTATAACAGCCTCGGAAAATTGCATTTTTGACAAGTAATACTTCAGATTTGAGAAATTTCTCCAGAGATATAAAATCTAGATCTTCGAGTTACGGACGCGTGGCCGCAAACGGTGAGTCAATCTGAGGCCCGAGTCAAAAGTTATCGCAATTCTACGAAAGTGGTGCAGAGCAGCGAAAAATCTGAGAAAATTCTGGAAAATGCCCAGGTCGCTGGAGCGACCCGCGCGAGCGACCCTTTGAAAAAGTCAAAGTTGTGTATTTTGAAGCCCTGAAGAGCCCTGTGCGATCCGAATTGGTTAAATACGTCCAGAAACGTAAAAACAGCAGTTTTAGCGCGATTTGACTTAGGAAAGCTTCCTAAATCCTTCCAAACTCTATACAAATCCTATTCTAAATCAACTTTAGATATACAAATCATTACATACTATTATACACATCAATATACAGCCATATTATACATTATTTTCAGCCATTGAAGAGAGAAAAGCAAGGAGAAGAAGAAGAAGACCAAGGATTCACATGGCCTCCTCCATCAACCTCTTGCTATTCATCAATTCTATGGCCAACTAAACTCTAGATCTAGGGTTTCAATGAAACCCTAGCCAAGTAATAGGGTTTTATTTATGTTTTTATTTTAGATTTATTATGTATGGATGATGATTACATGTTTAGAGGATTTTTTATAATAAAATCGTACTTCTATTGATTAAATCATTACTTTCAAAGTTTATTCTTGTCTTAGATCTATTTTGACTGTGATGTGCTCAATGATCTATACTTGCTGTGCTTGTTTAGATTATTTACATGTAATGGTGCTTTATTGAATTGTGCTATCAAGTATCCGAATAGTCCATGCCTAGATTAGATGGATTATACCACAACCCTAGTTTAGTGTGGGATAATTCGTGCTAACCGAAGATGGATTATGTTGGTGCTTGAACCATAGTTATTTTCTTGACGGAGGAATTGGGCTTGTAGCTACAATTCTCCATTATCATCCAACTTAATAATCTAATTGAATGCATAAATATTCCTATTATGAAGCTAGTGGTGGATTTGCAATCCTAGGTTCCTTTAAACATATTTAGAAAAATACTTTTAAATCGCTTTCATAATTTAGATTTATTTTATTGTTCTTAGTTTAATTAAATTCAAAATCAAAATCTCGTTTTCATAATTAATTAGACTTAGGTTTTAAAATTAAAAGTCGTAGTAATTCAATCTCTGTGGGTTCGACCTATACTTCCACACTACAAATCTTTAGAAAAGTAAAGTATACTTTTATATCTTGATATTGACAACATCACAGTCCATCCCTTACTGTAGATTAACAACCGAATTTACCGAGCGGTTCTCGAGAGCAAAGCGTCCCCAAACTCCCTTCCTTTGCTTCTATTACCCACACCTTCTTTTCCGATGGCTTCTCATGTTGACCCGAATTTCGACGACGGACTCAGAACTTTCCGAGAAGACTGTGAAATTCCAGACGACGTCGGAGTTTGCCCCTACATCGAAGGAGAGGAGGTAGCCTTCCCTTTCGTCCTCATTAGCAGCTATCTGCTGCTAGTTATGGGGCTACGCTTCCCTCTCCCGGCCTCCTTCTACGACCTGCTGCAGGGGTTGCGTATTCCGCTCTCCAAGTGCCGCCCAAATGTTGCCCGCCTCCTCTGGGGGATATCAGTACTGAACCAGTGACTTGGGTTGCTCCTCCGTTCAGTCGACGTCGTCAGGTGTTATGTCCTGGGCATCGACCACGGGGGCCCTTACCTATGCCCCGTGGCCGAAGGGAGACACCTTGTCCAGGGTCTGGACTTCCTGAACAAGAAGTGGCGCCAATATCCTTGGGTTGTGGTGTCCGGCAACTGGATAGTGGACCCTTCTGCCCCCCTGCGACCTTTAGCCCGGAACTCTACAAGGGATCTTTTGCCGCCTTCCGCAGCATTGCCCTTGATGTTGCTGACACGGAGGCGATCGGCCGAGCTGTCAAAGCCGGCCTCACGTTCTCGGATTTGACCGGGGGTCCTGCTGTTGAGGTTGGCGATGGGGCTCCATCTGCGCCCCCTGCTGCTGCTGCTGCCTCCGGGTCTCGCCGCTACACTCGATCCATGGCAACCGGCAGGGCCGGCCCACCCGAGGGGCCAGTTTCTCTATCCTCCAACAGCGATTCTGCCTCGTCCGGGGATGCAAGCCCACCACCAGGCCCGTCCAGATAGGGAAATGAGAAAGCACTTGGGGAAAGATCTCCACCTCCACAAAAGAAAAGTCGGATGGAATACCCGGTCGGCCTTCACGTTCCCAGCTCTTGGACCGGCCTCTCCCTTGCTAACCTGGAGGGTCATCTTCAGGAGGTGGAAAAGCAGACCGCTCACCTGCAGACGGGCTCTGCCATGCAGGAGGTGGATATTCACACCCTCGAGCTCACTGTAAAGGAGTTGGTGACGAGGACGGCGGCTCTGGAAGAGGAAGTCAAGGCTCTGAAGGGCAAAGGAACTTGAAGGCTCCTCTTCCTCTCTTTCCTTTTTTTTTTTTCTTGTTGTAGTTTCTTTTTTATGGGGGGGCTACTACAACTGCCCCCTAGGCTTTGTACAGTTTTGCATTAATAAAAAGGCCCTTGAGGTCAAATTTCCTTTTCATTAACTGTCTTCTTTTTTGTACTATGCCTTAACACTTGCTAGTATCCGTAGGGTTTTGGCCGACCTAACACCTGCCTTAACAAATGCTTTAGGATCGCAACCAACAGAACGCCTAATCTTATTAACCTTTCTAAAAGGTAATCGCCCGGAGCGCTGTAGGGACTAGCCCTACCTAGCATTTGGGATCGTCCGGTGTATTATAGGAGTAACCTGTATTACCGTTCGGGTTGTCCCGGCGTATCATAGGTATATCCTGTTTTACGACCCGTGATATATCTCTGATCACTGTAAGCGCTTAGCAAGATCTCCCAAGCTCTTGTAGTGACCGGTGTGATTCCCTGTTTTGGCCTAATGTTTCCCTGCCCCCCAAGCATTTTGCTAAGGCGGGAGTACGGGAACCGGTGACCGTAGGGAACCGACCTGGGACATGGGTGGTCGCAGGGGCATTTGAATCTCACCATTGTCGGCCACCTAGGGGTTTGGCCCCGTTGTTGGCTGGGCCTAGGCGAAACTTGAAGTAATTTCCTGTTTAGGTCGACAATCCTTTGCCCTTGGCGTCCTGCTAAGGCGAGGGCGTGTTGGGGAGTGGCCATAGGAAACCGACCTGGAACATGGGTGGTTGCAGGGTCCTTTTGTGCTGGGGTTCGGAGCCCGTGGTCTTTTCCTGCCTTGGGGTTAGACCCAAGGTCTTTTTGTGCCTCGGGGTTAGGCCCGAGGTCTTTTGTGCCTCGGGGTTAGGCCTGAAATCTTTGGTACCCTAGGGTTAAGCCCGAGGTCTTTTATGCATTACACAGTGTACTGACAGGAGTAATTTTTCGAAGTAGAACCATGTAACTTTATTTAAAAAAATAATAACTACGTCGATTGTCCAATCAGAGCTACAAGAAAGAATTTTGCCTATAATACTAAACTCCCGTGGTCCGATTCTACTGATAGTACTTGTGGAGGTGTTGCACATTCCAAGAATGGGTGAGGTCATGCCCGTCCATGCTCTGTAACCAGTAGGTTCCCGGTCGATTAACCTGAGTCACCTTATACGGGCCTTCCCAGTTGGCCCCCAATTTGCCGTGGCTTGGGATTCGGGTTGACTGGTTCACCGCCTTGAGGACGAGGTCCCCAACTTGAAAGCTACGGTGCTTCACCTTGCTATTGTAATACCGCGAGACTCTTTGCTTGTAAGCGGCTACCTTCATATAGGCCTGGTCTCATTTTTCTTCCACCAGGTCCAACTCCGTCTTGAGGGCTTCTCCATTGTCTGGGTCATTGAAGGTAGCCACCCAGTATGTGGGCAGCCCGAGCTCTGTGGGGACCACTGCCTCAAAACCATAAGTTAAGGAAAATGGGGTTTCGCCTGTAGCCGCTCGGGGTGTAGTGCAGTAGACCCACAGGAGGGTCGGTAGCTCTTCAGCCCACAGGGCTTTGACACCTTCAAGCCTTGTCTTAATCGACTGCAAAATTGTGTGGTTGGTTACCTTGGCCTGACCATTGGCTTGTGGATGCTCGGGAGAAGAGTAATGATTTAGTATCCCATATCCCGAGCAGAACTGCCTGAAGATGGGTGTGTCAAATTGCCTTCCATTATCGCTGATCAGGACTCGCGGGATACCGAACCTGCTGAGGATATTTTTTTCCACAAAGCTTTCCATTTTCCGCTCGGTTATCGTTGCCAAGGGTTCAGCCTCCGCCTATTTGGTGAAGTAGTCAACAGCTATCACAGCAAACTTAACTTGCCCTTTTCCTGTCGGTAAGGGACCGACGATGTCAATTCCCCACTGGGCGAATGGCCAGGGACTGTGGACCGGTGTTTGGAGTTCTCCCGGTCGGTTAATCATGGGAGAATACCGTTGGCACTTCTCACACCTTTGAACATACTCCTGTGAATCTCGGGCCATGGTTGGCCAATAGTAACTCTGTAGTAGGGCTTTTCTGGAAAGCGCCCGACCTCCGATGTGGTTCCCACACACACCTTCATGGATTTCAAACAGTATTGCTTGCACTTGCACAGGATGAACGCAGCGTAGGTATGGGATAGTGAATCCCCTTTTTATAGAGAATGCCGTCAAGGAGGTGATATCGCGCTGCCCGGTACTTGACCCGGCGTGCCTCATCCCTGTCATCTGGTAGCCTTTCTGTCGTTAAGAATGTGATGAGCGGGTCCATCCAACTAGGTCCCTGAGTGACCGGGTCGACTTCCATGCCCTCTGAGTTGATCACACTCGGCTCGGGTAGGAACTGTATCCTTATCCCGGGCAAGTCCGACTCAGAGGACGAGGCAAGGCGAGCAAGCCTGTCCGCTCTGGTATTCTCTTCTCTAGGTATCTGGGTAATGGAGAACCCTTGGAGCTTCTTGGAAGCCGCTTGGACAAGGGCCAAGTAGGCTACCATGTTGTCTTCCCGTGCTTCATATTCTTGATTTACTTGGTTGACCACAAGTTGGGAGTCACTGTAGCCCTGGACCTGCTGCACACTCATCGAGATGGCTAACTGCAACCCGATCAAGAGGGCTTCGTACTCGGCCTCATTGTTGGAAGCGCAAAACCCGAACCTTAGAGCATATTCGAGCTGGATACCGTCCGGGGTAGTCAAAATAATTTCAGCTCCACTACCTTGCTGATTGGAGGAACCATCCATGTTCAGTACCCAGGTTGGGATATCAGAGTTTAATCCGGGCGGTAAGGCCGGAGGCTCGGACTCTTAGATTGGGTCTTCGGGGTATGTAAACTCAACCAGAAAGTCCGCTACAGCTTGCCCCTTGATTGCTGTCCGGGGTCGGTAGATTACTTCGAACTCTTCCAGTTCCAAAGACCACTTGACAAGCCTCCCAGACGTGTCTGGCCGAGAGAGAATTCTGCGGAGAGGCTGGTCGGTCAGGACTACAATGACATTGGCTTGGAAGTACGGGCGGAGCCATCGGGCTGAGGTGATGAGGGCGAAGGCCAGTTTCTCGATGCGGGAGTATCGGCTTTCCGCACCCTGTAATGCCTGGCTGCTGTAAAACACTGGGAACTGTATCCCGTGCTCCTCCCGAACAAGTGTCGAGCTAACCGCCAATGGCGACACCGTCAAGTACAGGAACAATTCCTCTCCGAGTGTGGGTGTTAATGGTAGAGGAGGAGCGGCCAGATATTTCTTGAGGTCCTAGAATGCCTCCTCACACTCTTCTGACCATTGAAATGCTTTGCGGAGGATCTTGAAGAATGGAAAGCACCGGTCAGTAGCTCGGGATATGAATCTGTTCAGTGCGGCCACCCGTCCGGCTAAGCTTTGAACTTCCTTCGTTGATTTGGGTGACCGCATGTTGATGATAGCTTTGATCTTTTCGGGGTTTGCTTTGATTCCCCGTCTGCTGACTAGATGGCCGAGGAACTTCCCAGACGAGACGCCGAAGGTGCATTTGGCCGGTTTCAACCTCATCTTGAACTTTCTCAAAATGCTGAAGGCCCCGGCCAGATTCTCAAGGTGATCGGACTCGTCCCGGCTCTTGACCAGGCGATCGTCCACATATACTTCCATGGATTTCCCGATGAGGTCTTCTAACATGAAATTGACCAGGCGCTGGTAGGTAGCCCCGGCATTTTTGAGGCCGAACAGCATGACTTTGTAACAATACGTGCCCTGGTCGGTGATGAACGCTGTCTTCTTTTCATCCCTGGGGTAAATGCTGATCTGATTATACCCCGAGTGCGTCCATGAATGAAAAGAGTGAGTGGCCTGTCTTTGAGTCAACAAGGAGGTCTATCCTGGGCAGCGGATAGCAATCCTTGGGGCAGGCCTTGTTGAGGTCGGTGAAGTCCACACACATTCTCCACTTCCCGTTGCTTTTCTTGACCAGAATGACATTGGCTAGCCAGTCGGGATAGTGGACTTCTCGGATGGACTTCGCCTTCATAAGTTTCTCGACCTCCTCCCCGACTGCCTTTTGTCTCTCGGGGGCCATGCACCTCCTTTTCTGCTTAACCGGGCTAACATTGAGATAATGGGACATTACCCGGGGGTCAATACCGGGCATGTCCTCGTGACTCCAGGCAAAAACATCTTGTTCGCGCCTCAGGAACTGGGTCAACTCTTCCTTCAAGGCCGGCTCCAGTAAGGTCCTTATGCTGACTGTGCGGTCGGGGTGCTCAGGGTTCAGTATGACCTGCTCCAGTTCTTCCATCGGTCCTATCACGTCGCTCTGGTCCCGGGGGTCCATCTCTTGGACGTTTAACGTTTCTGTTATTACTCCCCGGCGTAATGAGCTAACGTAACAACTACGGGCGGTGCTCTGATCCCCACGCAAGGCTCCAGGCCCCTGCAGAGTTGGGAACTTCACTGTTAGGCTGTATGTGGAGACGACTGCCCTGGCCCTGTTGAGAGTTTTCCTGCCAATGATGACGTTGTATGCCGACGGGGCCTCTACGATCACAAAATTGGCGAGCACGGAGGGCTGCTGAGGATATGCCCCCATGAGAACCGGAAGCTCGATTGTTCCGAGCGGTTGTGTACTGGAGCCGTTGAATCCGACAAGGGGAGTAGCGACCGGCCAGAGCTGATCCCTGGAGATCCCGAGCTGGTCAAACGCTGATGTGAACATAATATCTGACGAGCTGCCAGTGTCTATCAACACCCTTTGGACCATGTAGTTGGCTATGGAGAGCGTTACTACTAGCGGGTCGTCGTGGGGGCAGTGGATCCCCTGCAGGTCGTCGGACGTGAATGTTAGGGCATTGGTTGGGGAGGAGCCGGTGGATTGGACCTGTCCGACATCCGCTCGGGAAGCCCGGGCATGCCTCTTCCGTGCCGATTGTGAATCACCTTCGCCCGATGTTCCTCCAGAAATCACATGGATGTGGCCGAGTGGTGGTGGCGGTAGCTGGTTAGGAGCCCGGGTTTCCTGTCGAGGCCGTCCTTCTGTGACGAACTCGGCGAGGTGCCCCTGCTCAATCAGCTTGTCTATTGCTATTTTCAGTTTGAAGCAATCTTCTGTCTCATGGCCGTGATCCCTGTGGTAGCGGCAAAACTTGTCCCGGTTCTTCTTGCCGGGCGGGGCTCTAAGTTTAGCCGGCTGTGGAAGCAACCTCTGCGCCTCAGCGGCGGCCATAACTTCGTGGATCGGGCGGGAAAGAGGCGTGAAAGTTTTCTGGGGCTAGCCCCTTGCATCTCTCTGATCCTGCTTCGGCTTCTTTCCCGAAATCTTCTCGAACCCTTCACGCTTGCGTTTGGCCTTGGGGGATTCATCCTCCGCTTGGCCAGCGCGCTTTGCCTTTAGGAACTCCTCGGTATCTATGTATTTCCGGACCCTCTCTGAGAGTTCCACCAGGGTCACCGGTCGATCACAATGGAACGACGTGGCGACTTTGGTGTGTTGAACTCCTGAACAGAAGGCCATAATGGCGGCCGTTTCGTTAAGGTTGCGGATCAGGAGCCTTTGCTGATTGAAACGGTCCATATATTCCCTCAAGGATTCCCCTTTGCGCTATTTGACGGTCAACAGCTGGGTATCCGGCTGTGACCGGTCGAGCATCCCGAAAAACTGACTAATGAAGAGTTTGCCGGGGGCTTTGAAGCTGTCAACCGTCCGGGGCTTCAATGCATGGAACCACTGGGCGGCCGACCCCTTTAGGGTACTGGGAAAAGCCAGGCACAGCAACTCGTCTATCGTGGTGACCAATGCCATCTGCGCTTTGTAGGTGCGGATGTGGTCTACCAGACTCCCTGTGCCATCGTATAAGCTGAGATGCGGGGGTTTGAACTTTCGCGGAATAGGAAACTGGGTCACCCGAGCGGTATAGGGCGACTCCGTCTCCATATCAGTGAGGTCGTGACCGGACTTGGGGTTTAGCCTCTCAATCTGCTGCTGCAGTTCCTCGACCTGGGCTTTGACGTCACTCCGCCCTGCTCTCCTATCCGAGTCTGAATGGTAGGTTGGGTCAGATGATGAGGCCTCCTCCTCAAAGTGTGTCGACCTTGGGGATAGCACCCGGCTGTGGGTCCAGGAAAGCCTGTGCCTAAGGTCCCCTCGACTCAGAACGGGAGGGTCGTCGACTGATTCCCGGATTTTTCGTTCGAATTCTTCTGCCTTTGCTGCGCGCCGCCGACCAATGATGATTCTGGCGTCCTCCGCTCGACGCGCTCGGCGAGGGATGTACCAAGGTACTCTTTGCGAGCGCTTAGTGGCTTGGCTGCGCTCTCCGTCTGCGGGACGTTCCCGGTCTGGTAGGGACGCTGCAGCGAATCGGGCTTGCCTACGCATCCGAGCCGGCTTGCTGACAGGAACACTTTTCTCAGGTCGATTCTCTGACGCAGGGCGCTTCTCATGTTGGGCCATAAGCGTGTCTATCTGTTGTTGTGCTCGACGCTGACCCTCCAGGAGCTGCTCCAGTGCCGCCGTGACCTGTTCGGTGGTCATGGAGGTGGCCCGCGGATCGATCTGCAGGTTTTCCTGACCGGCTGAGTTGGCGGGGTTGTTGGTCTTCTTACCCTTCTTTGGCGGCATGTCGATCAGTCAAAGATTTTTGTTGATGAGAAGACTATGTCGCTTCCCACAGACGGCGCCAAACTGATGATGCCGAAAATTGGTAAGCAAGATTTAAGTGAAAAAATAAAGTAGAAAGAGGTTTGTATGTGGTTCGGCCTCGTTAACGAGGTAACCTACATCCACGGGTGCGTCTGTGCGCTTCTCACTAGCAGATCACTGGCGGGCCTGGTGAGTCAACAAGGACGGGTGGCACTCCCAGTAATACCGGCCGGGTAAATGCGTGTAAGTGATGAGTTCTCCATTAGAGCTTGTATGCTTAGAGAAGATAGATTTCGGATCCCCCTTTGATAGGGTAGGTGGCTCTTTTATAGATGCAAGAATCCACCCTTACATGGTAAGTTAGTAGGATTAGGAAGCCTAATCTAATCACAACAGATTTGCATGATCTTAGAAGAGTTTCCTAAGTGGTTTAGGAAACTATTCATCTTTCCTTAACAGAGTCCGGGTTTCATAAGGAAACTGCCTAGAATGTTCTTCACAAGCCGCTCCTTCCAGAAGGTCGCCGCACATCACGCCCGAGCCAGCTGATCGTCCCGAGCGGTGACATCTAATGCGGGGCGCGGGCCCCAAGGTCTCTTCCCGAATAGCCCGGGTCCTTCTGCCACGTGGCGGTTGCTCTTTAGCAGGATATTTCCGGACATATCACTCTATATAAGAGGACGTTGTATAGGAATTTAGGAAGCCCTTGGTATACCAAGTTGAGGGGTCTCCCCTCATGGGGGTGCATGGTCTAGAGTGAGAGAGTGAAAGTTTTTTGGGGTATTGAGAGTGGGTATACAAAGGGTGTGAGGGTTGGGTTATGTGATTTAACTCAATTGTATCTTGTACCAACTATTTATTCTCAATAGTGAAATAACTAGTTTCTTGGGTGTGGACGTAGACATTATTTGGTCGAATCACATCGAAATATGTGTTTTCTTTAGTGTACTTGTTTATTACTATTTGTGTATTTCTGTGTATTTATTGGGAAAAATTTAATTCTGCTTTTTTAAATTTCCAACAAGTGCTATCAAAGCCAAGTTGGTAAATCATGGTGGTCAGAGGCGCGCAAGGACAGCAGTGGAATAGTTGAACAGTCAACAAAAAGAGCAGACAAAAAAAAAAGGGGAATATAATCGGTGGGAGCAACGGCTTGCATGAACTATGAAGTACAAATGTATCAATGATTTTACTTTAGTTTCGGTGATTTCACTGGATTACATTAGCTTTCAACTTTTTGAAGTTAGTCATGGGAGTTATCCAATGTGGCATGGTGTATGGAAATTAGAATCATGATTGGTTTGAATTTCAAGTGACTTGTGAGACTAGCTGTGGTGATTGAAATTTAGGATAGAGATGGTTTCTAAGGCATGGCGTATGAGACTAGCGTTTTTTATTTTCTGTGTGGCCAAAAATACTCACAAAGAAAATATAAAACGCTATTACACAGCTAGTCTATCCTAAATTTCATATACTATCGCCACACAAAAAATAAAAAACGCTATTACACAGAATCTCTATCGGATTAGAACAGTAGTTTTATACACATTTCAGGACAGATGGGTAGTTTCCTTCAATGTGGTGGCAGTGGTTCCCTACCCGAATAATGCCAATTGAATACTTACCCATCGGATATCTATGGTGAGCCAGCCTTGTATAAAAGTTAGTGGGCCTACCATCATGCAAAATATAATTATCAGAGTTCTAATCAAACCCATAATTACTTTCTGATTTAATGTCCGTAATAATTCAAGCGTCAGTCATACTATCATCCAACTCAGAGTTTAACAACAGTATAAATTCATAAAATGCTCGCATCAAAATACTCAAAACGTAATTCAAAACTTAAGACACAGTCTATGGTTATCACATTCATGCTCACACACGACGATTACAACACGAAAAATTATTAGAAAAGTCGATTACTAAACATCCACAACTTTCTACGATGCAACCACAACAAGAGGTAATTAATTATAATTCAAACTTCTACATGCAAGAATAAAACACCACAAAGTATTTTATTTGATTACACCTTATGTTCACCACCTCGGCCACCCATCCATGGTCCAGCCTACACATATATCCCATGTGTCTCCTAACCTAATACTAACTCCCACTCCGGTCCCAACTCCTATTGGGTATCACTGGGATTTGAGTATACACCGAAAGGCTAGTTGTTACATTCTTGACGTCAATAAAATAATGTCTAAATACACATAAAATAGATCATGCCGGACATAAGGCTTTAAATAATGAAGCGACGGGTCTTCCACATAGTCGTCGTCTAATCACGCAAGGAGCAGTGGTGAACTCTAAGGATTTTTCTAACGTTCATATATCAATGTTTTTCACAAAAACTCAACCTTATAAGATATTCATACATCTCAAATCAAATTTCTGTTAAAATCATATTAACAGCTACATGTTCACAAAGATTTATAACCCTTACAAAATCACACAGTTACGATTTCACAAAACTTAACTATACATGAAAACTCATATATTTCTAATTACTAGCAAATTACTTCATATTAACAAGGACGAAATCACACAAAAATATGATGCAACAAATATGTTTATTTTAACCTTCATAAAACTGCTACTGTAATATGAATTTTTTGCCCATTCATCATTGTAAAAAAAACCTAAATCTCATAAATCCATAACCATACTACAATATTCTATCCATTTAAATTTCAATCAAAGAGATTGAAAGAAAATAATTAGTTAACTCACCAATCCAAATGATTTCGATCAACGAAGCGAAGGACGACCATCCTCTCTCTTCCTCCCCTCTAACCCTTCTCTTATCTTCTAGGTGATTGCTCTTTCTCTCCCTCTCTTTTTCTCTTTTATTTGTGTGGTGGCTAGGGTAAAGGATATATATATATATGTGGTTTCCTAATATCCTAACTAAGTTTAATAAAGTCACTAGCACTTAAATAACAAAAATCCCGTTTTGGGGATTATTGGCTCACAAAAGTCACCCATATGAGCCCAAGATGCACTACATTATGCATAAAACAATAGCCCAATGGGTACCCATGACCCAGATACTTAATTTTAATATTAGATATACTATTTGACACATTCGCAACCTACAAACACTATAAAAAAAAATACACATCAATTCTTCAATTTCTTTAACAAATGTAAATTAATGAGACATAGCACTCAAAATAAACGGGTTCACTAACGGTTTAATTTATGGGTCCTCCAAACTTAAAATTTAAACATGTGTCTTGCCTAGACACACTCATATAATATTGCTAGCTGAAAATAATAATAAAAATAATCATTTAAACACTTAGAAATTTTGGGATTGTTACATAGATCCTATATATATATTGCAACAGGTTGGGATCTAGGGCTGAAAAATAATTTTGATGTTGCTGTGATTGTAGCAGGTTGCGTATGGTGAAGAGGTTTTCACATTCCACTCATATGGGCATTTCTCTTGGGTTATTAGATTCCGAGTACAGTAAGTATATGCCTCTGGATAAAATAATTTGATGGGTTCCAAGAAGACGGGGGCAGACACAGGCACAATTATCCGACAGAGAGAATTGTTAGGATACTGCACGTAGGAACATTGATCAAATATTTTTGGAGCAGGCTCGCTATTTGGGTGGTGTGATATTGATCCCAAAATTACGGAGGAATCTAATATTGTTGCTGAAATCACACACAGCGGTTGAGTGAAGTATGGATGGTTTATGTCATCTGGTTGGTAGAATTGTACTCCCAAGTACTCGATGAAAAATTCTTATATAAGTGGCTGCGTGGATGGTTTGTTTACGGTTCAGAGGATAGTGAGGGGAAATCCTATTGGGAAGAAAGAGGGATCGAAACTCTTCTCTGGCGGAGTTAATGGATATAATTAACTTCGGGCTTGCACGCCGCAATTTGACGAATCGGGGATGTTGAGACTATGTTGATTCGGGGTGTGTATGCTGGTACGAAAGACGGTCAATGGTAAAAATGTTACAAAGTGGTCTTCTTTGTGGGTGCTCCGGTTGCGGGGTTGCCGGTCATATGATATAGAATGATTAGGCATTTTTCTCACAAGTGATGGAGGGGGTGATTGTTGGAATTATATCACATGTGGGACTGTGAATACCGGCATTTGGGCCCACTTTTGTTTTTAAAATATTTTTTGAATTTCAAATTAAAAGACGAGTCACCACTTAATTTTTAAAGGGAAATTAAGAAACCATTTTGAAAGCAAACTGATCTTTTGCGAAACCAAAAATAATCTGGGTCCGGGGATTATGGAATGAAAGGGGAAGGAGCCAGGCGGACTAAAACACCCCCTTTCATCCTATCTTGTGATAGGCTTCTACTCATCATCCTTTTTAATCAAATTATTACTCTAAGCATGCCCTTAACTAATACATATATATAAATAATACATTACACAAGCATGTTGAAAAGGGTGCAAGATTGCTAACGACAAAATATCATTCATAAGCCACATAGTTCAAATAGCAAGCAGGATGATGTACGAATAGGGAACTAGGAAACTTACCCGGAATCCAGCTGCGAATTTAAACGCGCAATGCATACAAAGAGTAAAAAAATCCTAAGCAAAATGTCTCTAATCACATATACACATAAGGCAAGACCTAAGGTAAGATGTCGCGCATGGAGTTGAAAATCAAGAAAATCAATGAATGGAATAAACTAGAGAATGATTGAGAAATTGTACCTCAAATGTACTACAAAACAAAAATTAGTCCACATGCTTCACATAATAATATGATATCAAACAATCAATCCTAATTCTCTAGCTTAAATCTATAAAGCATGATATCCAACTCATCCAATAGCTAGTTCTAATCATAAGCATTAATGCACATGAATGAATGAATATGAACAAGTATGAAACATGGATTTATTCACTAATTCAGATCACTTAGCCTCTGGATTTAAGCTAAATTATCATTATTCAAAACATGATTTGGGTCCAAAGACATTAGGGAACCATTTAAGTTAAAATCAATGAGTTTAGACAAAATAGTGACTGTTTTTCCTAAATTACAGAGAGCAGACCAGATATTAAAAAGTAGAAAGACCATACTTCCGACGGTTGGATCTTAATGATTTTTGGATATGATATGCCTCTGTGAGTCTAGTTTATAACCCAAAAAGAAAATCAAGGTTTGAACTGTTAGATCTCTGGGAATGTGGAAAATACTAGACATCACTCAAGAAACTGCAACTCTCTGTCCAGAGATCTTGTACGATTTTCTAAAAATAGTAAAAAAATAAGAAACACTTAGATCTTTTTAGGGTAACTTCCTAACACATTAAGGTGCTTAGAAAAAATTATTAGAGACCCGGAAAACTCTATTAAGGGTCTGATTTATTAATTTCAAAATGGACTTACTATTCTGAAATTTTGGACAAAGAGTTGCTTGTTTTGAAATCATAAGACCAAACCATCTTAGGCATGGAATTTCATCAAAACAAAAATCACAGAGGCATTTAAATGGGTTATGAACATCCTCCAATTGGTCTCATCCATTTCCAATGAATCATGACTCTATAAAAATCTTTGATCACAATTGGTTTATGGATTCACTGCACCCTTGTTAAGTTGATGTTCATAATTTAAAACCAACTTAATCCATGATCCTAGAAAGGACTAGAGTCAAGTATGATTATGATTATTGGGACAAATAATGAAATAGGGAAAAATCCCTAGATTTAACCTTGATGGATTCCTATCATAGATCTCATAATTAGAGATCTACCAAGAGAATCCTAAGGTCTTACTTATTTTAAATGAAAATCTACATCCAATTCCTCTCTCAAATGTATGATCCTTGAAGAATATAGAGTCATCTTATTATTTCTCCTACCAAGTTAATGGTCCATGGAGACTAAAGACATTGATATTTGGAGATTTCATTGAAGTATGAACTTCATAAAATCTTAAGACAATGAACCTAAACCATAGGGATTAGTTTAGATTCAAACCACTTCTCCTACCATTTAATGGTCATTGGAGACTAAAGACACACATACATGTAGGTTTTAAATGAAGTATGAAGAACTTCTCAAACCTAAGACAAAGATTAGCCCAAGCCATAGAGATGGACTTAAACTAAACCACTTCTCCTACCACTTGATGGTCATTGAAGACTAATAACACTTGAACTCATGGGTTTTAATGAAGTATAAAGGACTTCATAAAACCTTAAAGTAATGATCTCACTCTATGAATGAAGTTTGGACCCATTAACTCAATATACTAAAAAAAAATCAACCTCAATCCCCTCATGAATCATGAGTTTACAAGGACATTGAAGGATCCTAAACACATGGATTTAAGTAACACATTGAAAGTCTTATAAATCCAAGGAGATAAACATATCAAAAGAAAATGATCAAGGCTTTACTTCAAGATTTTATTAAGCTTTAACCATTGAACTATTTTGATCCAAACTAATGACATAAAAGCTCAATCACAATATATGTGATGTGTGATGAAATGAGGTGAGAAGAGAGGTTTTGAAAATGTGTAAAAGGTCCTAAGCATCTACATATTGTGATTGAGCTATTAAGTATACTAATTAGTCTTATAATCTTTACCTCTAAGTATCCTAAACTTCTTAATTTCCTCAAAGCCCTCCAAGTGATGATCAAACTTCTTCTTTTAGCTCTTTTTCTCAACCAAAATCTCCCTATTACTTTCTAATTCTGGAAATATTTGAGAATCAACCTAGGGATCCTAACATTTTAATAATGGAATATACACCTTCTATATATAGGCAATCTTTAGGGGTTATTTTGGGAAATTCTCAGCCAAAAACCCTAATTCCTGCCGCTATTTTAAGGCATAAACCGACCTACTTTAGGACAGACTGTCATAAAAACACGGTACTCGGGGAGATAGGAGCAACACTCAGTAAATGCCGCTGCGGCATTCAGTGAATGCCGGTGCGGCTTTCACTGACTGCCGGAACGACTTTCACTGAATGCCGCAGATAACTTAGGGACTGCCGTTTTGTAGTAAAAATTCATTTTATTGCGGCATTCACGGAATGCCGTCCGGCAGTCCAGAGACTGCTGCACGGCAACCCATGACTGCCGCAAAAAGGCCTAAGTGCCGTTCTGCCTCTTTTTCCCTTTCCTTTCTTTTTCCTTTTGTTGTTGAAGTGTAAGAGCTTGCAGAAGAGTTTGAATCATCTTTGGGAATCTTATATTAGTCGGAAGCTTGTCATCATTGGACCCTAGAGGTAACATTCTCCTTAATTCGACGTTTTGTCAAAATTGGGGTGTCTACAGTTTTCCCCTCTTCGACGGAGGTTGTGGGGCAACGCGAACCACAAGCAAACGTCGAAGCCTGTGTGAAGACAAGCCTTTGACCAAACTGTCGGGTTCAGGAAAAAACAAAATGCGTTGCAAAAGGAAACAAGCGCGCGGCAAAATCGGTCGTGCTCCATGATGAGCTGCCTACGTATCCCATTAGGAATTAGGCCAAAAATTAGTTCGGGCAAGGGTTAAAACACACGCAGGCACAAGTAATCACACGGACGAATGCACCTATCCTGTCGTGATGTACATGCTTATGCAATGGTTAAAATAAAACACACCGCTTACTTTTTCTGAGCAAATGTCATGCTTACTTTTATGTCACGTCTCGCATATTTCATGATGCGCTTATCCAGAGAAGATTTACCAAATGTTGATCAATGCAAAGATTCATTTGCAAGGGTCGAGAAAATGCATTTTTAAACTCCTAAGACAAGGGTTGACGCAAATATGTTGCGAGAACCGAGAGTGCAAATCCGTTACACTCCCAAAACAAGGATCAACATAAATTTGTTATGAGGACCGATAGTGCAAATCTGTTACACTACCAAAATGAGGGTTAACGTAAATATGTTGTGAGAACCGAGATGCAAATCCGTTACACTCCCAAAACGAGGATCAACATAAATTTGTTACGAGGATCGAGAGTACAAATCTGTTACACTCCCAAAATGAGGATCAACGTAAATTTGTTGCGAGAATCGAGAGTGTAAATCTGTTACACTCCCAAAATGAGGGCTAACGCAAATATGTTGCGAGAACCGAGAGTGCAAATCCGTTACACTCCCAAAACGAAGATCAACAAAAATTTGTTATGAGGATCGAGAGTGAAAATCTGTTACACTCCCAAGAATCGAGAGTGCAAATCTGTTAAACTCCCAAAATGAAGGATCAACAAAAGTCTGTTACAAGGATCGAGAACATAAATCCGTTATATTCTTAGGAACGGGGTAATCGTATTCAGATAAATTCAGAGCCTTCGGGTTCCAATTTATTTTAATTTCAAGATTTAGAGCCCGTGTGCTCAAATTCAATTTCAAATTTTCACAATTGGGAGCCCACGGGCTCAAATCAATTTCAAACTTTTAAAATTCAGAGCTCACGGGTTCCAATTTATTTCAATTTCAAGATTTAGAGCCCGCGGGCTCAAATTCAATTTTAATCTTTCAAAGTTAGAAGCCCATGGGCTCAAATTTATTCCGATTTTTAAAGTTTTGGGCCAGAAATGCACTGAGGGCAAATTTTGGGGGCTTAAGTTCAATTTTCGGGACCTAACTTGAATTTTGGGGGGAAAGCGAAGGGTTTCTGAACAGCCTCACTTGCGGCACACGTGCCAAAATGCGACAGTCTGTGACTGCCGCGCGACAGTTCGTGACTGTCGTAATGGCATTCAGCGAGTGCCGCACGGCATTTCAAAGACTACCGCGCACGGTTCCCCAAGTGTCGTTCCAAGCGGCAGAAATGTTTAAACCGAGATTTTCAAATCATTTTTCATTCATTCCTCAACTCTCTCACTCTCGGATCCTCTCTGGAGATTTTTTCTCTTTTCCTCATATTGATCCAAGAGATTCACGGGTGAGTTCTACTCGATCATAATCTTGAAATCCTCTTTATTTTGGTTGCTTGCTTGATTTTTCAAAAGAAATTGACGTCTCGTTCTCTTTCTCTTTAACAGGGCATGGCTAGTGGCTCGAGGAGCAAGAAGAAGGCCAAGTACACGGCTACTCCCCACTTTGATTCTTCCTTCCTGCTTCGGGACCCGGACAAACACTTGTCCGCACGAGCATTTCAGCGGCAGGTATGCGCGCTTTCACTCGTCCCTCCTCTTGTGAACATGTGTTGACATTATATTATCCCCTTTGAATATGATGCATGGCGAAGCTTCCCATACTTTCTGTGAAATGAGACCGTCGTCCCTATGAACCTCCAAATTGTTCCAAACGTGCCACATTATTTATGAATACAATGCATTAACTTCACATATCTCTCCATAACCACGACTGTTTATGCTTATGAATATTCCAAGCATCGCCTGCAGCCCTCTTTTTTATTCATTATTTCTTTACTTCCCTCTCGTATCCATATGGGTGCGATATATGCCAATAAAACACAATTCATACATTCTCTCATAAATACCAAGTTTTACAAAGAAAGGAATCCCCTAACTGCTTTAACTACTCTTTTTATCTATTTTTATTTCATTCATTTCCTTTTATTCCTACTTTCAGACCTTACGAACATATAGGAGTTTCTTTCAAAAAAATGAATGCCGTGTTTAGATTGTTTCCACTACTTGTATCCTTTATTCATTCTTACTTCATTCCATTCTTTCCATTTTTATTATTATTTATTATTATTATTATTATTTTTTACTGATATTGAATTTCTTCAACTTTTGCAGCTTCCGCCTGACGTGCTGAAAGGGCACGGGAGTTTGGCCCATGGCTTCGAGTGTTTCGGGGAGCTAAATCAAACGGTGAAGGGTCTTATTACTGCCGCTGAGTTCGGAGATTTCGTTAAGCTCTTGACGAAGAGCTCGAACGATCTTCTACAGATACATGCTTTAGCGGAGCATTGGTGGGACGCCACCAACAGGTTCCACTTTGATTTTGGGGAGATGACCCTGACCCCACTCGACTTCTCGATGATTACGGGGATCCCCTTTGGAGGGGAGCGTCTGCGATATCTCGCGGATACAAAGTGGGATCAGGTGGAGCCGCTACTAGGTGTGGTCCCGGAGGAGTCCCTGGTCATAGTTGAATGGTTCATGGATACGTTTAGGGGCCAACAGGGTTTTACCGATGAGCAGATGACCCGGGGTTTTCTTATGTATATGTTGGGGTGCTCTCTGTTGAGCACCATGGGTGACCGGGTATCTATTTCCTTAGTAGCATCTCTGGAGCACCTGGACCGGATTGACGAGTACGACTGGGCTGGTGCAGGATTAGCTATCCTGTACAAGCATATGGGTGAGATCTCCCGGGACAGGCCAGCGTCCACTGGTGGCTTCTGGAGGGCGTGGGAGGTACACCTTCTTCTTTTTCTTTATTTTACTGTTTATTACACTTCCGAAATTTACTTAAATTGTGAGACTCACGCCTCCTCCCCCTTTTTTTTTGTATTGCAGATCTGGTCCCACGATTATCTTCGTATGATGTCTCCTGAAACACGTGGCACTGACGCCCTCATCATGCCGCCGGGGCTGAAATAGGTGAAGGATAGAGTCGGGCAGAAGACTGGGGCCCATGATTTTATTTCGTTCAGGAACTTCCTGACAAATCTGAGGGAGCAGCATGTTCACTGGCAGCCATGGCTTAGGGTGCTTCCTGACGCTTCCGCGGGGATCCGACAGTCGGTTGGGTATGACCCTATGAGATGTATAATAGATGGACCAGAAGCCCGGGTGTGGTATTTGGGAAAGAGGGTGACGAGGCAGTCTTTGGAGGCTCCCGGGTTCTTCGTGCCACACCCTCCTCCGGATTCTATGAGAGCCACGGACACGCTTCAGGGTAGTACGCTCACAGCTGCTCTGATTGGCTTGGCCATCCGCGACTTCGTGGACCCCCCCAGGATACGCAGCTTTCCGTGCTGCTAAGTTGATGCCGAATTTCTCTCTGATGGAAGTGACTCGTCCGGGGCTGACTTTTCTTCTTCCCCTTTTTATTTTTGAGTGTTCTTTGGAGAGGACTTAGACTTTATTTTGGATGATTGTATATACACATGCACACACTTTACTCATGATGATGGCTTCAGGATAGCCAATAGGATAGGCACTTGCCTTTATCTTTTCAGCTTTTTTATTGCTATTCATCGTATGTGTGACCATAGCTTGGTCCTTTTATTATGCTATATATATTGTGCCGTATGTGGGACCATAGCTTGGTCCCTCTTTTATTTTAACCTTGAATGCTTTTGTGAATGAATAAATGAATGAAATGAATGTATGTGACCATGGTCTGATATTGTTTCTACGTGCTGCATGATGCGCACATTTATTCTCTCTTTTGTTTGTAGGTGGGCTGAATTATTACAAAATGAACCCTGGCCAAAATGAGGCTCAGGACGGCACTCGATTAGGTCTCAGCGGCACTCATTGAGTGCCGCAGCGGCATTCCGTGAATGCCGCAACGGCACTTACGGACTGTCGCGCGGCACTTTGTTGAGTGCCGTTCTGCTTTATCGAGTGCCGCGAGTTGGTGGATAGTTTTATTCCTCTATTTATACTACTTTCTTCCCCCAATACTCTGCAAAACACCATTTTCTCTTCTTCACTCCCGTCTTAAATGGCCCCCATCAGCTCCCAAATCCTTTTTCCATGGATGGATACCCTCTCCGGCATTGATAGGCTCAACTTTGAGTGCTTTAGACTAAATGATCTCTTCTCTTTCTGACGGATGAATTTAAATGAGGGCCTACTTCGAGCTGCCATCCGGTGTTGGGATCCCTCTCTCAATGTCTTTCGTTTTGGCTCTCAGGAGACTTGCCCTTTATTCGAGGAATTCAGCGCCATTCTGTACACTGATCCTTTTGCCGAGTTGACAGTTTATTTGGTTCAGGTCGAGTATGTTCGGGATTTAGTCACTTTTCTCCATATATCTTAGAATACGACGGGCTCTTTTGTTTGCGACAGGCAGATTGACTTCGAGCGCCTCTCTTCCGTTTATGCTCCCATAGGAGACCCTTATGATGGAGAGTATCTGATCATTCGGCGTAGCGCCCTGTCGATTGCTATGCTTTCTTACTTCCTCTTTCAGTCATCTTCCGACATTCCCATACCGATTGCCTGCGGTTTACGGAGATGAAGATCGCTGCTATGCTGATTCTTGGCGAGACTCTGGTTGGTTTGGGCCACGCTCATACTGCTGAGGCTATGTTATCTGCAGGGGCACCTTTTGTCTTACAGGTTTGGCTCATGGAATGCCTTGATCTCTTCATACACCCCTCACATCTTCGTAAGCCACTTCATTATGACCGCATGGAGGTTCATTGCCTATTCCACTCTGCCGATGCTTGGCTTGGCTGGTTCCGAGGCCTTTCTTTTGGTGATATTTGCTGGACCTGCCCGCAGTAGGTTTACCGCTCTGTCGTCGTACGCCTTCCTGGGGCGGCCCGGCATCTGGCTATCTAGCTTGCATGCTACTAGTTTCTACATTCCTGGTCGGGTGGTCCGCCAGTTCGGACTCTTGCAGGACATTACTGAGACTGTTATCGCTGATTTTACTAGGGGGTCCACTTTGCGCCCTTCTATAGTGAAGGCTTTCATCGAGGCTTGGCATGATAGAGTTTCAGCCCCCTTTCGGAGAATCCTGACTTCAATCGTTCCTACTGCTGAGTACCTTTCTCAGATTCAAACACTGATCTAGAGACAGGCTTCATAAGTAAAACAAACAGGACAAAGTTCTATATTAAAAAATTTCAGACAAGTCCTGTCTATCCCTTTTTTATGCTTTTGATTGTGATTTTCTTTATTTCTTTCTTCAAAAAGTGCTTTCATCTTTAGGGAAAGTTCTAGCATGTTTAATCATAGTGTTCACTCCTCCAATTAATCTTTTATGGAATATTCTCCTCTTAATGTCTTTTCTCGGTTCCTTACTTTGCTTTTTGTCTTGCTTAAAGCTTTAGTCTTTCTATACCATGAATTCACATTTGTTTCTTTATTGTACTCATTTTGATAGTCAGGAGATCCAGAGATGGGTTTAAGGTAAATATCTGGGTTCTTCGAGTAGCAAACGAAGTTTGCCCCTGGTTTTGGGGCTTCGAGGTGGTTCTGGGCAAACGCCAGTTTGCCCCTAGTTTAGCACAGGTTTTTTCTTTTAAGCTTTTCATGGGCCGAAGGCTCTTGAGAGCCCGCCTACTTATCCCCGAATGGGTATCAGGCCTGCAGTAGTTCGGTTCAAGGTTTGAAGGAATACACCGCTCGGGCGGTTTTATTTTAATGATCGAACCAAGTAGGTTGCCTACGTATCCCCTAGCGGGAATCAGGTCAAGCGTAGTTCATCGAGGTAGGAGGTTTTCAAAGGAACGGTTTCAAGCAAAGTATTTCTTGAGGCGATCGAGGTTAATCGGTTGCTTAAATTCAACCCCGTCCAATTCCATGAGATAGGCCGCCCCTCCAGAGAAGAGAGTCTTTATGATGTGCGGCCCGACCCAGTTAGGTTTAAACTTTCCTCTGGGTCATAAACGGGCACTTTTAGTTCTTTGAGGACCAGGTCACCCTCAGCAAGCTTCCTTGGGCGGACCCTTTTCTCGAAAGCACGAGCTATCCTCTTTTGATATCCCCGAATATGGTTTATAGCGGCCAACCTCTTCTCATCGAGCAACATTAACTCCTCATACCTTCCTCGTATCCATTCTAATTCGGTAACCTCACATTCTGCCAAAACCCTAAGAGAGGGTATCTCTACTTTGACTGGGAGATCAGTCTCCATACCGTAAACCAGCGAATAAGGTGTAGCTCCTGTAGAAGTTCTTACAAAGGTCCGGTACCCCCATAGTGCAAACGGTAGCTTCTCGTGCCAATCTTTGTACGTATCTGTTGTTTTCCCCAAGATTGCTTTAACATTCTTATTAGCTGCTTCTACTGCTCTGTTTGTTTGAGGCCTATATGGAGAGGACTGATGGCGGGTGATCCTGTACTTTTCTAAAAGCGGGATAACTTCTCCCTGGAAATGGCTACCATGATCTGAGATGAACTCGTTGGGGACCTCATACCTGCAGATTATGTTCTTTTCAATGAAGCTCACAACATCCTTAGCTTTTAATGTGGCATACGACGCGGCCTCCACCCACTTAGTAAAGTAGTCTATTGCCACAATTATATATCGATGCCTATTGGAAGCCTTCGAAACTATTTCACCGATGATATCAATGCCCCAAACAGAGAAAGGCCAAGGTGTGGTCATGCTATAGAGCTGGGAAGGTGGGGTATGCATTAGATTGGCGTGGATTTGGCATTTGTGGCATCTTCTGACATACTCACAACAATCTTTATCCAGAGTCATCCAATAATATCCTTGTCGAATGATCTTCTTTGCCAGCATAGGTCCATTCATGTGGGGCCCACAGACTCCTTCATGTATTTCCTCCATCATTCTTTTGGCCTCTTTTCCATATAGACATTCTAAATTGTACCCTGTGTATGACCTTTTCCATAGCTTATCTGCATAGATCGCGAATTGGGCTGAGAACCTTCAGATTGCTTTTTTGTCCTTTTCTGAAGCTCCTTCAGGGTATTCTCCTTCTTTAATGAAATTCCACACATCCGCATACCACGGTATTTCCCTCTCGTCTTCTATGGCCGCGACTGTCTCAAATGAGGGTTGATTTCTGATTTCGATGGATAATAGGACTATCGTGACCCCCAAGGGGATCTGTATCATTGATGCCAGGGTTGCAAGGGAATCGGTGTGGATACCGGGAATCGGACCACTTCTCTTGTTTGAGATTGTTTTGAAATTGATTTGAATCAAAGAAAGAAAATAGGTCTGTTGAAAACAGATACAGAGTCGCCACTTGGTCTTTAAGGAACCAAGAAACCTAATTTTGACTCACCCAAATGGATAAAGGGCACCGGCCCTTCATAACCAAAGAACTCGGTTCGGGGTTTTGGTACGAGAGAGGAAGGAGCCTTTGTCATGACTAAAACACCCTCGACTCGCCCCGTCTTTCGACGGGCCTCAATTAGCATCCAAATAATCATCTTATACTATGTTTGATTCGACAAATAATACTATGATAGTATATTACATCACATAAGAAACTTGAAATGAAAGATCTAAAGATAAGATATCATTCATAAGATCTAAGCCAAATATCATGCAATGTGAAGTGAAAGATCACACAAATAAACCTAGAAAAAATCGTCTAATCATATATCAATTAATCAAGTTTTCCTAATCTAAAGGGGACATGAATTGTTCTTGAAACAAATAAATCAAAGAAAGTAAAATATACTTAGCAAACTAGTATGATGCATGTTAATCTTTGAGAAAAGAAGATTTCTCAATCCCCGGGACGGATGAGAAAGGACGATTAGATCGAGGGGAGCATGAACGTGTGATCATGATCATTCCTTATAATCTTCTTAGATTAGGAGCTACAAAAACCCTAAATCTTTGCATGGATGCAATGTATGTATCTAGAGTGTGCCAAGGTTGTAGTGTGTTTTGTGTTCATGGATTCCTAGAATGACTTAGAAGTCTAAAATGTGTATGAATGGATGGATGAAATCAATATGGGATATGTACAAATGTAGTATGAACGACTTCCTAAGATATGAACTAATTTGGAATGCATATAAGCATCAAATCAAAGAATGAAAGTTAAAATGTGCTTGCTGTGAATAGTGGACAGAACAGTAGCATCATCTTTTGGAATTTGAAAAGAGGGGTTAGGAATGTTTTCAATGCATTATTTTTTATGGAGATGTTACTTATTGTGTCTAGAACACAACCCAAAAGGCCAATCTTGAATAGCTATCACAGATTGAGAGAAATTATATAAACAATAGAGGTCACTCAGAAACAGAGTTCGTACTGTCGACTGAAATGTTAGAAAATCTAAGAAAATGAAAAAGAATGATCTAGAGGCCCATTTTATACATAAAGTTCCCTAAGACATTGAATGTTAAGGGAAAAATAAGTTAGGACCACCCCTTTTGGAAAGGTTTTCTGGAAAAGAGGTCGTAAGTTGACCTAGCTGCTGTGACAGCAAAAACAAAATGTTTGGAAGGAATGTTTGGGTCCAAATGGACCATTTTCAAGTACTTCCAAGTCAAGCCAAAAATCATGGGTGTTCTATAGTGAGTTAGAAAGACTTTCCAAGTGGTCTTGCATTCATACATTGAGTATTGAACTCAAAATAATTCCTTGAAGTTAAATGACTCACTGTTTTGAGGGTTTTGAGAAAAACAAGGTTTATTTCTTGAAATCAAAATGAGGGGTTTAAGAGGGGGGGTTTTGAAATGAGGGTTTTGAAAGTATACTTCCAGATCTTGGATGAATATTCTAACCACTTGGAATATCAATTCCTAACTTATTTCAAGAACTTCCCAAGTATTTGCAAACCATGGTTTTATTTGGAAATCAAACTCAAGAATCTATGAGAGTGTGATACATGAGAGGATAGATGATACATGATATGATATAGCATACTAAAAGTGGTAAAGAACATGTGCATGGGATATGGGTTCATCTAGATACAAGAGAGTGTTGCATCAAAGTGTGAAAGCCAAAAAGTAAAATGCTGTGAATAGTGGACAGACTGTATGCATTACTTTGTAATATTATAATGGGAGGTCAAACATGCCTAGAAATATGTGATAAAAATCAGAGATCATCCTTATTGTGTCTAGAAAATAACCCAAAAAGCCAAACATCAATAGCTATCACAGATTAAAAGAAATAAATCAGAATGTACACATGACTCAGAAACAAAAGCTGCACTGCTGACTGATTTTGTATGATTTTTCATAAATCAAAGAAAAGGTTTATGATGACCCATTATATACCAAAAGTTTCCTAAGACACCCAAGTTTTATAAAAAAAATAGAAAAGATATATGTACAGTGACGAAAATATCCAGAATAAGTGCAAGAAATTGGGTGAACATTCTGTGAGAACAGAGGCAGATTATGAATATGAACTTCTCACATCCAAAACAAATACTTTCACATTTCTATAATTGATGGGAAAAATTGGGGACAAACTATGATGTCTTAGGAAGATTTTCCAAGTGGTTTTATCATCATAACTCAAGTATTTAATTCAAAACAAATCTTTGAATCTGAACAGCTCACTGTTTTGGATCATTCTTGAAGAAAATGGATTTGGGTTTGAAATAGAGTTTGAGTTCTTGATTGGGGGTTTTGAAATAGATGTTCAAAGCATGAACTTAAACTCTTGAGATGACCATGTGACCACTTAGAACCTCATCCAACCTTGAATCATCAAAGAACTCCCAATATTATTGGAGAGATTCATTTTTATTTTGGACATAACTTCAATACATTTCAAGAACATCTTGGAAGTATTGAGGTTATGATCATCATCTATCAAACATGTTTTTGAGGTCAAGAGCTACTATCCATAAGGATTCACTCACCCCAAACTTCATGTCATCACTTAGATGATGATGAACTAGTAAGTAAATAAAGAAAATAAAAAAGAAATGAGATTAAAAAGAGATGAACATAATATGAACAAGCAAGTAAATAACAATCAATAGATGATAATCAATATGATTTTGGACTTGTAGCTTGGTGTTTCACTCATAGATTTTGACATTTGGACATGGAAGTAGCTTCCTAACTCAAGAATGCTCAAGAATGGTGATTGGGTATATTGATGATGAAGTATATAGAAAAATGGTGGAGGAAAACAAGATTAGAACTCACTTTGATTGGAAAAAATGGAAGAAGAAGACTACTTCTCTTTCTCTCTCTATATTTCCCTAGAGTTTCTTCCTAAGCTTTTTCTAAGCTTCCATGTCTCTCCCCTAAATGGAAGTAAATGGATTCTTTTATAGGCAAAGGAGGGGTGCTAAATGGAGTTTTAAAAAGTTTAAAATGGTCTCCCATTGGTCCAAACATCTGAAATCATAAAACTACGTCGTTTTGGCTTTTAATTAATCAAAATGGGACCACAAAAGAAATTACAAAAATACACTGTTCTGGAGGGGAGTGCCGCGGCGGCACTGCTCCTCCCTTCGTCTGGATAATGCTGTTTAGGCCCCCCGAAGTTCCGGTATTCGCGAAAAGGCCCTATTTTGTCCGAAATTCACAGAAAATGCGTACGAACTCCAAATCGAGGTTGTGATATACCGTTGCAAAGGTAATGGAGTCTACTTTACATAAAAAATAGTTCGGGGATAGGTCACTTTGAAAAGTTTTGCGGTATTCGCGATAAAAGCCGATTTGATCGCCTTTTTCGCCTTTGGAAATTCATAATAAATTCGTTTTAAATCCAGAAATTATGTGCGATATACCGTCGGAAAGCTATTGACCTCTAGTATCCATGAAAAATATTTGAAAATTGTTTCGGTGCCCCGATTCCAAAGTCAAATCTTGGTCAAACTGGTCAAACCTGGGATTCCCGGGAAGTTCTGGGAACCTCCGGGAGTTCCCAGGAGCCGACGTTTTCGCTCGATTCTCTTTTAAAACTTATTTTAATACTTTTCTAATGATTCTGGTGAATTTGGACAATTTCGGTCAAACTTGGTCAAACTTCGGTCAAACCTGGTCAAATCTCGGTCAAACCTGGTCAAACCTTGGTCAAACCGGTCAACGGGGACTTTCGGGGAACCTCCGGGACTTCCGGGGGTCTCTGGGAGCTGACGATTTCTTCCGGTTTTATTTAAAAACTCATTTTATCACTTTTCTTACGACGTAGCATGTTTTCAGAACTTTGGGACCAAATCTGGGAGTTTTCGGGCTTTTAGGGGCATTTTGGTCATTCTGAGCATTCTGAGAGATAGAGCTGACTTCCGAGAGTCCTTTTGAGTCTTTTACGATCATTGCAAACCACCAAGCTATGGGTCTCCTAAATCTGATAGCCGACAAAATGGGGTGTCTACAGTTTGCCCCTCTTTGGCATGAACTTGCGAGGCAACGCATGTCGCAAGCGAGTGCCAAAGTTTTGAAGAAACAGGTCTTTTGGAGGCTATAGATTTAGGATAAAAGCGTTGCAAAAGATGCAATGATGCTGAGGATAGTGCTGGTCGTGCTCTGTGTGAGCTGCCTACGTATCCCAAGGGGAATCAGACCAGGACGTAGTTCAGGGCAAGGAACCGATCATACAAGCACATACACAACAATCAGGCGGATGCTATGCTATAAGAGTGATATGCAATGTATGGACGTGATATGAATTGTGTCATGAGTCCTATCATGTCTAGTGTTGTGACCCTAGTATGAGCAAGTGCTGTGGGGTGCGCCACTCCGAGTGGGCCGGTGTTGTGCTAGTGTTTGTGACTGTGATGTGGTGGATGACTTGGATAAGGGCACCAAGGTTTAGAAGACTCTGGGTTTAGGGGCAAACTTCTGGAATTTGGGAAGTGTGCTTTGCGAGAGAATGTAGTCAGATGTGGGGTCCCTGAGGATGACAACTAAGGATAACCCATAGGCGAGGGAGTTTAAGATAACCGACAGTTTTATAATAACCAAAGTGAGGAGGCTCATGATAAGTGGGGTAGCTCACGATAATGGATAGGTGAGATAACCGGAGTGAAGAGGCTCACGATAAGTGAGGAAACTCATAATGACTGACAGGTGAGAAAGCTCATGATAATCAATGGACACGGGTCCTTAAATTGTGAATAGACAGTGCTTGCCAAGGGAATCGGGGTGATTTGCCTGCGGGTGATGTTTTGGCCGATCCTTATGATGACAAGTCCGGAGAATCGGTTCGGACTTCTGCTATCTTCCGCTGGGATGGTAGGGGACTCTCTGAGAATCTCTCTTCAATTCTTGACCTAAAACCAGGATCCATCTCTGAATCTCTCGTAGTTGGTCAGATTTTGTAATGCTCAATCCAAAAGAGCCAGTTAGAGCCTTCGGGAGCTGATGGACTCTCTAAGAATCTCTCTTCAATTCTTGACCTAGAACCAGGATCCATCTCTGAGTCTCTCGTGGTTGGTCAGATCTCGCAATGCTCAATCCAAAAGAGCCGGTTAGGGCCTATCGGTTTCTATCCTCGGGGGATGATGTCGGGTTCTCAGAGAATCTCTTTTGGCACTCAATCCAAGGGGGCCGGTCAGGGCCTCCGGGGAGCTGGTATCTATTGGTTTCTGTCCTCGGGGGATGATGTAGGGTTCTCGGAGAATCGCTTTTGGCGCTCAATCCAAGGGGGCTGGTCAGGGCCTCCGGGAGCTGGTATCTATTGGTTTCTGTCCTCGGGGGATGATGTAGGGTTATCAGAGAATCTCTTTTGGCGCTCAATCCAAGGGGGCCGGTCAGGGCCTCCGGGAAATGGTATCTATCGGTTTTTGTCCTCGGGGGATGATGTAGGGTTCTCGGAGAATCGCTTTTGGCGCTCAATCCAAGGGGGCCGGTCAGGGCCTCCGGGAGCTGGTATCTATTGGTTTCTGTCCTCGGGGGATGATGTAGGGTTCTCGGAGAATCTCTTTTGGCGCTCAATCCAAGGGGCCCGGTCAGGGCCTCCGGGAGCTGGTATCTATCGGTTTCTGTCCTCGGGGGATGATGTAGGGTTCTTGGAGAATCTCTTTTGGCGCTCAATCCAAGGGGGCCGGTCAGGGCCTCCGGGAGCTGGTATCTATCGGTTTCTGTCCTCGGGGGATGATGTAGGGTTCTCGGAGAATCTCTTTTGGCGCTCAATCCAAGAGGGCCGGTCAGGGCCTCCGGGAGCTGGTATCTATCGGTTTTTGTCCTCGGGGGATGATGTAGGGTTCTCGGAGAATCTCTTTTGGCGCTCAATCCAAGGGGGCCGGTCAGGGCCTCCGGGAGCTGGTATCTATTGGTTTCTGTCCTCGGGGGATGATGTAGGGTTCTCAGAGAATCTCTTTTGGCGCTCAATCCAAGGGGGCCGGTCAGGGCCTCCGGCAGGTGGTATCTATCGATTTCTGTCCTCGGGGGATGATGTAGGGTTCTCGGAGAATGTCTTTTGGCGCTCAATCCAAGGGGGCCGGTCAGGGCCTCCGGGAGCTGGTATCTATCGATTTTTGTCCTCGGGGGATGATGCGGGTTTCTCGAGGAATCTCTTTTGGCGCTCAATCCAAGAGGGCCGGTCAGGGCCTCCGGGAGCTACTATCTATCTGCTTCTGTCCTCGAGGATGATGCAGGGTTCTCGGAGAATCTCTTTTGGCGCTTAATCCAAGAGGGCCGGTCAGGGCCTCCGGGAGCTGGTATCTATCGGTTTCTGTCCTCGGAGGATGATGTAGGGTTCTCGGGGAATCTCTTTTGGCGCTCAATCCAAGAGGGCCGGTCAGGGCCTCCGGGAGCTGGTATCTATCGATTTCTGTCCTCGGGGGATGATTTAGGGTTCTCGGAGAATCTCTTTTGGCGCTCAATCCAAGGGGGCCAGTTAGGGCCTCCGGGAGCTGAAGGATAATTTACTCTGTTAGGAAGAAGGAAATACGTCCTTTAAATGAGAGTCAAGGTATCATTCTTTTTGTGATGAGGGAAACGGAGATGGCCTGCGGCAGTTAAGGTTTTGATTTTGAAAGAGGAGAGTGATGGACTTATGTTGCTTTAGGATGAAAGAAGGTCATCAACAGCCACTCATGGACTTATGTTGCATGAAGAAAAATGAAAGATCAACAGCCACTCATGGACTTATGTTGCTAGGAGAAAGGAAGATCATCAACAGCCACTCATGGACTTATGTTTGCATGAACAAAGGAAGATCATCAACAGCCACTCATGGACTTATGTTGCATGAAGAAAGATCAACAGCCACTCATGGACTTATGTTGCAAGGAGAAAGGAAGATCATCAACAGCCACTCATGGACTTATGTTGCATGAACAAAGGAAGATTATCAACAGCCACTCATGGACTTATGTTGCATGAAGAAAGATCAACAGCCACTCATGGACTTATGTTGCAAGGAGAAAGGAAGATCATCAACAGCCACTCATGGACTTATGTTGCATGAACAAAGGAAGATCATCAACAGCCACTCATGGACTTATGTTGCATGAAGAAAGATCAACAGCCACTCATGGACTTATGTTGCATGAAGAAAGATCAACAGCCACTCATGGACTTATGTTGCAAGGAGAAAGGAAGATCATCAACAGCCACTCATGGACTTATGTTGCATGAACAAAGGAAGATCATCAACAGCCACTCATTGACTTATGTTGCATGAAGAAAGATCAACAGCCACTCATTGACTTATGTTGCATGAAGAAAGATCAACAGCCACTCATGGACTTATGTTGCAAGGAGAAAGGAAGATCATCAACAGCCACTCATGGACTTATGTTGCATGAAGAAATATCAATAGCCACTTAAGAAGATGAAGGTCAACTTTTGATGGTTTGGAAAGGGATGAAATTCGCATTTGCCCTAAGTTTGGACGCTTCTCCTGCTGACGCCTTGACCGGTGTAGTAATGGTGTTTGGTACTCCTGCTTGTATTGGCATGCTCTTTATAACTTGATTTGAAAATTTTATTAGTCACTATTGACTTACACATTTGAGACTACAACAGACTCAAAAACTTGACAGACATTGACGCACGAGGACGACACATTTGACACCAAAATGAAACAAGGTCGACTTGCCAAAACTTAATGTGCTTATGTCATAAATGATTTCTCTTTTGTGTTTACTTCTCTCCTTAACGTGGCATCACTTTGATGGTGAATCTTATTTTTGAAAATTCCTCCCTGCTGATCTAATCAATTTCTTTGCTTCTCTCAAGATGTGCTTTGAATTAGTGCCTTAGCTTATGGAATGAAAGACGCTCCATTTCTATCTGTTTAAGACAATGTTCTTGAAGGCTTACCATTGGTGTATAGGGATCAGGTGGCAAACGAAGTTTGCCCCTAGTTTGAAGGGCATGAAGTGGGATCGGTAGGCAAATGAGGCAAATGACCGAAGTTTGCCCCTAGTTTGGAGGAAGGTTCATTGGAGGTTTTGGGCAAACGAGGTAGGTGACCGAAGTTTGCCCCTTGTGTGAAGGGTAGATAGTAAAAGTCAGGCAAACGAGGCGGGTAGCCAAAGTTTGCCCCTAGTGTGGAAGGCGATTTTCTGGATTGAGGCAATGACCGTGACTTTAATCTCTCAAATGCTCATAACTTTTTGCCTAGGCACCAGTGAGGTGACCTAGCGAGCTCTTTTCTCTCTTTTGTTATTGCTCACCTTGGATTTAGCTCTAACTTTTGCCTAGGCGTCCTTTCAGATTTTTGACCTAGCGAGCCATCCTTCTTTTCTTTTTAAAAGTCTGCCTACGTACCCCTAAGTGGGGATCAGGTCCAACGTAGTTCGAGCCATGGTTGGAAAGAAGCGGGTTGATTTTATGGGTGGAGCGACCGAACCGATGTGGTTGCCTACGTATCCCCGAGTGGGAATCAGGTCGAGCGTAGTTCAAGGCAAGGCTTGAAGGAAATTGGGTTTGATTATGGTGGTGTCGACCGAACCGATGTGGTTGCCTACGTATCCCCGAGTGGGAATCAGGTCGAGCGTAGTTCAAGGCAAGGTTTGAAGGAAATTGGGTTTGATTATGGTGGTGTCGACCGAACCGATGTGGTTGCCTACGTATCCCCGAGTGGGAATCAGGTCGAGCGTAGTTCAAGGCAAGGCTTGAAGGAAATTGGGTTTGATTATGGTGGTGTCGACCGAACCGATGTGGTTGCCTACGTATTCCCGAGTGGGAATCAGGTCGAGCGTAGTTCAAGGCAAGGCTTGAAGGAAATTGGGTTTGATTATGGTGGTGTCGACCGAACCGATGTGGTTGCCTACGTATCCCCGAGTGGGAATCAGGTCGAGCGTAGTTCAAGGCAAGGTTTTGAAAGAAATTGGGTATGAGGGTTTCTCAAACCAATCGTCAAATTAGTTCAAACTTGAGCCACTTATGTCAGCTTTGAATAAAAGGATTCAGTTTCAATCTCCCTTTCTTTTCTTTTTCTTTTTTTTTTTTGTTTTGTTTTGAGGATTGATCCTTTTCACTTTCGCCTAACCAGTCAATTTTGCTTTTTAATGTAGTCGATTCTTGTGAGATCTTTCAATCGCAATCTCAGAATTCCAGAATGTGCATGTCAGCTCTCGGAATTTTTTTGTGGTCATTCCGTGCCTTTTGAAATGTGATCTTGGCACGTTCTTAAGATGTATCTTGAAGTGTATGATTCTCTTATTGGTTTCATCAAAATTTTCTCCAACATTTTGACTGGCTAGGGTCAAATTTTGGAAATCAACACCTTTTTCAACTCTAACTTTTGCCTAGGTGCCCTTTCGGGTTTTCAACCTAGCGAGCTTTTTTTTTTTTTTTTCTTTTCTTTTTTTTTTTTTTTTTTTTTGAAAGTGGAGATGAAACTCACTGAGATGTTTGGCTACCATCAAGGGTTAAGTTTGCATTGCTTTCAATCGGGCGGATTGCGTGGCTCCCAATTGGATTGGGCTTAAGGCTTCGAAATGGTGGGAAAATGGTGTTGGGCAAGCCCCAAGTCAGTCTCAAGTATGTCTTTTCGAGATTTGAGCAAAAGCATCTTTAAATTCTTAAAGTAAGACTATTCAATTCTCAGCTCTTCTTTGGGGTCAGCGCGAAATCGACTTTGGCCTGTTTGGGATTCTCTCTTTTTTTTTTTTTTTGTTTGATGCAAATAATTTATTAGCAGAGTAATGTCCATGGTAATTTGAAAAGTGACATTTTTAGTTCAGCGATTCATGCACTTATGAATATACACATCAAATTAGGCAAAATGAGACTTCATTCCATTAGAAGAGAACGATTACATTACTCGATACAGACTCACAACAACTCGGTGATAGACAGACTCAACCACAAGATCAAACTTGAAATAGACTCAAAACATAGAGCAGACTCGACTTGGTCTCAAATGGAGTGTCTTTGTGACCCATTTATTATCACTGTTTTTTTTTTTAAGCAGAAGTTCCAAACACTATCGCTCCACTGCACGGATTCAACATTCATGGGTGTCAATAAAAGGGACCAATTGAAAGGATAGGCCATGGGCTTAGGTGAGATGGGGTTGAATGGGTGGTGGCTCGATAATTCCTCGATCGATGAGGTCTTGGATATCATGGCGGAGACGTATGCACCGGTCGGTGTCATGGCCTGGGCCTTGGTGGTAGGCACATCGTTTGGACACGTCACAGTTAGGTGGTGGGGGATCGGCACGAGGCTGAAGGAGTTGGAGGTGTCCCTTTCTTAGCAGGCGGCCCAAGGCTACAGAGGGAGAGATATCTAGCTTGGAAAATTCACGGGGTACCCTATTTTGGTAAGGGCGGCTTGGCGAGCTGGTTTGGTTTGTGAGCTGGTATGATTGGGGAGAATAGGCCATGGGTTGGTTACTAAGGGCGTTGACATCCGAAGAGTTTCGGGAGTAGTCTGGCCTCTTGGACTGGCTTTGTGATCCTTCATTCTTGATTTTCCCTTCCCTGATTGCATCCTCAATTCTAGTCCCAATCTCAAACAGTTCTTCAAATGTTGAGATGGACTGGTAGAATAGTTTCTCATGGTACAGCGGCTGTAGATTCTTGATCAACATCCGGACTTGTTCCTTTTCGACTGGTCGGTGGGTCATTTGGGCCACTTTGTTCCTCCATCTGCTCAAGAATGCAGCGAATGACTCATTGAAGTTCTGCCGGGTAGTCTCCAGATCCCGAATGGTGACATCAAGCTCTTGGTTGTAGGAGTAATGATCAACGAAGACCTGGACTATATCTTCCCAAGTCCGCGTCTTAGAAACCTCCAAGGTTAGAAACCAAGATAGAGCAGCCTTGGCGAGGGTTTGAGGGAACAACATTGCGATGTGCTTATGGCTGCAGCCCATTGATTGGAAAACACTCATGCAGAACTTTACATGGCTCTTCGGATTCCCAGTTCCATCAAAACGATCAATTTCAGGCATCTTGAAGTTTTTCGGCAGTTTCAGCTTAACAGGCTCAAAAAGGCCTTCCAGATCTAGCATGTAGTCATCGATCCCTTTACTCTTCCTTAGTATGTTCTCGAGCTTGTCGACCTTATCCATTTTCTCTTGGAGCTTTTTCTCATATGCAGGCGGCGGGACCCCTTGAAACCATACTTCTTCTCCGTCGTTCTCATGTAGGGGTGGTTCAAACCCAGGTGGAGGCTGCGGCCGCTGCTGCTTCAATTCCTCCATGAAGGATAAAACTTGGGCCAACCGTTCAGACTGTTGGTTGATAATTTCTGTCATTCTTGCTTCCAAACCTTCTGGATCCATAAAGCTGACTTTCGGCTGAGTGATTCTGACAAGGTGACTCCTTAATCCTCTGACTCACAAATGCAGATCCTGGGTGCTCAAAACTTGTACTGACATATAGGTGTGAAAAGACTGTGTTAGACTTGTAACAGTGATGATTGAGATGACAACTATAGTGATGTTAACAGACGTGGACTGACTCGTGTGCAGCATGACTGAAACAGTGCGTGCAGATTGATAGGAACGGTGTATGCAAATGAGACAAGCATGCGGATGCAAGCCCTAATCTATATGATGCCCCTACTTCTAACAGATAGCAGTTAAACAAATAAGGTCCTAGCCATACAGAGTGTGCTAACCTTACTCTCCAGTATGATCACCAAGAGGATAACAGGGATTTCCGGGATACTTTGGGAATTTTGGATAGAGTTTTTGGGAGAAACATGGGTTTGGAAGATTCAGAGAAATTTCTAAAAGTCATTTGAGTTTCTAGGAGAAATAGGGATTTCTGGTTGATTTGGACTGAGCTTCTAGGAGAAACTGGTATTTTTGGGTATTTCTGAGGAATATGGATAGAGTTTCTAGGAGAAACTATATCTGGGAAGATAGGACAGAGTTTCTGGGAAAAACTAGTATATCTGGGAAATCAGGGAGATTTAGACAGAGTTTCTGGGAAAAACGGGTTAGTACGGTTATATATGGGATATCTAGACAGAGTTTCTGGGAGAAACAGGTTAATATGTATCTGGGATGTCTGGACAGAGTTTCTGTGAGAAACAGGTTAATATTTAATTGATGTGTTTGGGAAAAATTACTTAAGGCACTAATAGGTGATGATGGTGATCATACTGTCTAGCAAGTTTTCATACTCCTATGTCTCAAGACCGACAAACAAGGTTTGCGGTGTATATCTTTGCGAGCATGGCGCAGACGTCCTTGTCATGATGCTTAGGCAGGTCAACTCAATGTGATCACATGTGAGTGATTGCCTTGGGAACCATAAGAAAGGGGTTCTGTTCTATGCCACATAAGCGTCTACACCGCGCAGGTAATCCCGTCAGGGCATACAACAGTTATATCACATTGTCCTATCTGAAAAGATAAATGAACAGTCCTATGAAAGGTTCTACAGGAATCTATATGCAAAGGCTGGGTTTAGTCAAAGAGGGTCCGTTGACGAGAGTTCCAATATACCGTCAGAGAGACAGTACGGAAGTGTTTACACTTTTTGATATACCTTAGAAGGTACAGTATCAACGGTGACTTGTGCCCTGGCACAGCAAGACCTGAACAATGTCAGCGCCGCGTTTCAGACACAGTCGAAGGGGGAAAATGCAAGAGTGCAATGCGGTGAACCAAACACAGTAAAAAGATGATTTTAAGGATGCTTCTTATGAGTCAAACCTCTGTATTATTTTGTTTTTAAAAAAATAAAAATCCCCAGCAGAGTCGCCAGATTGTGGATACCGGGAATTGGACCACTTCTCTTGTTTGAGATTGTTTTGAAATTGATTTGAATCAAAGAAAGAAAATAGGTCTGTTGAAAACAGATACAGAGTCGCCACTTGGCCTTTAAGGAACCAAGAAACCTAATTTTGACTCACCCAAATGGATAAAGGGCACCGGCCCTTCATAACCAAAGAACTCGGTTCGGGGTTTTGGTACGAGAGAGGAAGGAGCCTTTGTCACGACTAAAACACCCTCAACTCGCCCTGTCTTTCGACGGGCCTCAATTAGCATCCAAATAATCATCTTATACTATGTTTGATTCGACAAATAATACTATGATAGTATATTACATCACATAAGAAACTTGAAATGAAAGATCTAAAGATAAGATATCATTCATAAGATCTAAGCCAAATATCATGCAATGTGAAGTGAAAGATCACACAAATAAACCTAGGAAAAATCGTCTAATCATATATCAATTAATCAAGTTTTCCTAATCTAAAGGGGACATGAATTGTTCTTGAAACAAATAAATCAAAGAAAGTAAAATATACTTAGCAAACTAGTATGATGCATGTTAATCTTTGAGAAAAGTAGATTTCTCAATCCCCGGGACGGATGAGAAAGGACGATTAGATCGAGGGGAGCATGAACGTGTGATCATGATCATTCCTTATAATCTTCTTAGATTAGGAGCTACAAAAACCCCAAATCTTTGCATGGATGCAATGTATGTATCTAGAGTGTGCCAAGATTGTAGTGTGTTTTGTGTTCATGGATTCCTAGAATGACTTAGAAGTCTAAAATGTGTATGAATGGATGGATGAAATCAATATGGGATATGTACAAATGTAGTATGAACTACTTCCTAAGATATGAACTAATTTGGAATGCATATAAGCATCAAATCAAAGAATGAAAGTTAAAATGTGCTTGCTGTGAATAGTGGACAGAACAGTAGCATCATCTTTTGGAATTTGAAAAGAGGGGTTAGGAATGTTTTCAATGCATGATTTTTTATGGAGATGTTCCTTATTGTGTCTAGAACACAACCCAAAAGGCCAATCTTGAATAGCTATCACAGATTGAGAGAAATTATATAAACAATAGAGGTCACTCAGAAACAGAGTTCGTACTGTCGACTGAAATGTTAGAAAATCTTAGAAAATGAAAAAGAACGATCTAGAGGCCCATTTTATACATAAAGTTCCCTAAGACATTGAATTATAAGGGAAAAATAAGTTAGGACCACCCCTTTTGGAAAAGTTTTCTGGAAAAGAGGTCGTAAGTTGACCTAGCTGATGTGACAGCAAAAACAAAATGTTTGGAAGGAATGTTTGGGTTCAAATGGACCATTTTCAAGTACTTCCAAGTCAAGCCAAAAATCATGGGTGTTCTATAGTGAGTTAGAAAGACTTTCCAAGTGGTCTTGCATTCATACATTGAGTATTGAACTCAAAATAATTCCTTGAAGTTAAATGACTCACTGTTTTGAGGGTTTTGAGAAAAACAAGGTTTATTTCTTGAAATCAAAATGAGGGGTTTAAGAGGGGGGGTTTTGAAATGAGGGTTTTGAAAGTATACTTCCAGATCTTGGATGAATATTCTAACCACTTGGAATATCAATTCCTAACTTATTTCAAGAACTTCCCAAGTATTTGCAAACCATGGTTTTATTTGGAAATCAAACTCAAGAATCTATGGGAGTATGATACATGAGAGGATAGATGATACAAGATATGATATAGCATGCTAAAAGTGGTAAAGAACATGTGCATGAGATATGGGTTCATCTAGATACAAGAGAGTGTTGCATCAAAGTGTGAAAGCCAAAAAGTAAAATGCTGTGAATAGTGGACAGACTGTATGCATTACTTTGTAACATTATAATGGGAGGTCAAACATGCCTAGAACAATGTGAGAAAAATCAGAGATCATCCTTATTGTGTCTAAAAAATAACCCAAAAAGTAAAACATCAATAGCTATCACAGATTAAAAGAAATAAATCAGAATGTACACATGACTCAGAAACAAAAGCTGCACTGCTGACTGATTTTGTATGATTTTTCATAAATCAAAGAAAATGTTTATGATGACCCATTATATACCAAAAGTTTCCTAAGACACCCAAGTTTTATAAAAAAAATAGAAAAGATATATGTACAGCGACGAAAATATCCAGAATAAGTGCAAGAAATTGGGTGAACATTCTGTGAGAACAGAGGCAGATTATGAATATGAACTTCTCACATCCAAAACAAATACTTTCACATTTCTATAATTGATGGGAAAAATTGGGGACAAACTATGATGTCTTAGGAAGATTTTCCAAGTGGTTTCATCATCATAACTCAAGTATTTAATTCAAAACAAATCTTTGAATCTGAACAGCTCACTGTTTTGGATCATTCTTGAAGAAAATGGATTTGGGTTTGAAATAGAGTTTGAGTTCTTGATTGGGGGTTTTGAAATAGATGTTCAAAGCATGAACTTAAACTCTTGAGATGACCATGTGACCACTTAGAACCTCATCCAACCTTGAATCATCAAAGAACTCCCAATATTATTGGAGAGATTCATTTTTATTTTGGACATAACTTCAATACATTTCAAGAACATCTTGGAAGTATTGAGGTTATGATCATCATCTATCAAACATGTTTTTGAGGTCAAGAGCTACTATCCATAAGGATTCACTCACCCCAAACTTCATGTCATCACTTAGATGATGATGAACTAGTAAGTAAATAAAGAAAATAAAAAAGAAATGAGATTAAAAAGAGATGAACATAATATGAACAAGCAAGTAAATAACAATCAATAGATGATAATCAATATGATTTTGGACTTGTAGCTTGGTGTTTCACTCATAGATTTTGACATTTGGACATGGAAGTAGCTTCCTAACTCAAGAATGCTCAAGAATGGTGATTGGGTATATTGATGATGAAGTATATAGAAAAATGGTGGAGGAAAACAAGATTAGAACTCACTTTGATTGGAAAAAATGGAAGAAGAAGACTACTTCTCTTTCTCTCTCTATATTTCCCTAGAGTTTCTTCCTAAGCTTTTTCTAAGCTTCCATGTCTCTCCCCTAAATGGAAGTAAATGGATTCTTTTATAGGCAAAGGAGGGGTGCTAAATGGAGTTTTAAAAAGTTTAAAATGGTCTCCCATTGGTCCAAACATCTGAAATCATAAAACTACGTCGTTTTGGCTTTTAATTAATCAAAATGGGACCACAAAAGAAATTACAAAAATACACTGTTCTGGAGGGGAGTGCCGCGGCGGCACTGGGCCACTGCCGCGGCGGCAGTGGGCTAGTGCCGCGGCGGCACTGCTCCTCCCTTCGTCTGGATAATGCTGTTTAGGCCCCCCGAAGTTCCGGTATTCGCGAAAAGGCCCTATTTTGTCCGAAATTCACAGAAAATGCGTACGAACTCCAAATTGACGTTGTGATATACCGTTGGAAAGGTAATGGAGTCTACTTTACATAAAAAATAGTTTGGGGATAGGTCACTTTGAAAAGTTTTGCGGTATTCGCGATAAAAGCCGATTTGATCGCCTTTTTCGCCTTTGGAAATTCATAATAAATTCGTTTTAAATCCAGAAATTATGTGCGATATACCGTCGGAAAGCTATTGACCTCTAGTATCCATGAAAAATATTTGAAAATTGTTTCGGTACCCCGATTCCAAAGTCAAATCTTGGTCAAACTGGTCAAACCTGGGATTCCCGGGAAGTTCTGGGAACCTCCGGGAGTTCCCAGGAGCCGACGTTTTCGCTCGATTCTCTTTTAAAACTTATTTTAATACTTTTCTAATGATTCCGGTGAATTCGGACAATTTCGGTCAAACTTGGTCAAACTTCGGTCAAACCTGGTCAAATCTCGGTCAAACCTGGTCAAACCTTGGTCAAACCGGTCAACGGGGACTTTCGGGGAACCTCCGGGACTTCCGGGGGTCTCTGGGAGCTGACGATTTCTTCCGGTTTTATTTAAAAACTCATTTTATTACTTTTCTTACGACGTAGCATGTTTTCAGAACTTTGCGACCAAATCTGGGAGTTTTCGGGCTTTTAGGGGCATTTTGGTCATTCTGAGCATTCTGAGAGATAGAGCTGACTTCCGAGAGTCCTTTTGAGTCTTTTACGATCATTGCAAACCACCAAGCTATGGGTCTCCTAAATCTGATAGCCAACAAAATGGGGTGTCTACAATCGGCCAATTGGTTTTCCTCTCGGGGAAGGTAGTAGAATGATATCCTCTTGAATTGTTCTTTCAAACTCTCCAAATAGTCATGGTATAGCCTCAATTTCTCGTGTTTTACCCTCCAATCTCCTCGCACTCTCGCACTTGGGATATGATCAAATTTGAATACCCAAACACATCAACTTTTTCAACTTTTAAGGCCAGCACCGCCTCCATGCCCACTATGCATGCTTCGTACTCTGTAGTGTTGTTGGTTGAGTTATACCTAAGCTTGACGGCCAGTGGGGTAGGGGTTCCATCAGGTGCTACAAGGATAACCCCGACTCCGTAGCCTAGTTGATTGGCAGCCCCATCGAAATACATCCTCCATAAATCCTGCCTTACCTCCATCACTCCTTCGTCAGGAAACTTGAATTCTCCTTTCTCCCCAGTTTCTACGGCAAGGTCACCTAGGTACTCAGCGATGGCTCTCCCTTTTACAGATTTGGAGGTGACATATCTGATATCAAACTCGGCTAGCATCATGGTCCATTGGGAAATCTTACTAGTCAAGGCGAGATTTTCAAACAGGTATTTGAGCGGGTTCATTCGGGAGATTAAGATCACGGGGAAGGCTAACATATAATGCCTAAAGCGACGGGTACACCAGACTAAAGCCCAACATGCTTTTTTTTAGGGTGAGTACTTCAACTTGTATCCGGTCATTCTCTTACTCAAATAATAAATGGCCTTTTGTACGTGCCCCTCCTCTCCTTCTTGGGCCCGCATGCATCCCATTGAATCCTCAGTCACAGAAAGGTACATCAGCAGAGGCTTCCCGGGTGAGGGTGGTGACAGGACAGGTGGGTTTTGGAAGTAGGTTTTGATTTTATCAAAAGCTTCCTGACACAAGGTATCCCACTTGAACTTCTCTCCTTTTCTGAGTAGCTTAAATAGGGGGTCGCAGGTCATGGTGAGTTTTGAGATAAAACAGCTTATGAACTGTATTCTACCCAGGAACCCCCTCAGCTCTTTTTTATTCTTGGGTGGCTGCATTTCGACCATGGCTTTTATCTTAGTCGGGTCTACTTTGATTCCCCTCTGAGTAATAAGGAATCCCAACAATTTACCGGTGGTGACACCGAAGGTGCATTTCTGTGGGTTTAGTCTCATCCTGAACACCCTTAACCTCCCAAAAAACTTCCTCAGAGCCTCCAAGTGTCCTCCCCTCTCCTTAGATTTCACAATCATATCGTCCACATACACTTCTACCTATTTATGGATCATGTCGTGCAATAACGTGGTAGCGGCTCGCTGATATGTTGCCCCCGCATTCTTGAGCCCAAATGGCATCACCCTATAGCAGTATGTTCCCCATTGCGTGATAAAAGTGGTTTTCTCTCTATCCTCTGGTGCCATGAGGATCTGGTTATAGCCGGAGAATCCATCCATAAAGGACAGAAGCTCATGCCCGGCGGTGTTATCATCGAAGACGTCGATATGTGGTAAAGGGAAATCATCTTTAGGGCTTGCTTTGTTTAGGTCTCGAAAATCAACGCAAACCCTAACACGACCATCCTTTTTGGGGACAGGCACTATGTTGGCGATCCATTCTGGATACTCAGTGACCATTAAGAATCCGGCTCTTAACTGCTTTTCAACTTCCTCTTTGACTTTGAGTGCCCATTCAGGCCTCATTCGCCTCAATTTTTGTTTTACTGGCTTCGAATTTGGGAAAACGGGGATGTGGTGTTGGACTATCTCTGGATCAATGGTCGGCATATCATTATAAGACAATGCAAAAACATCTTTGAATTCACTTAATAGTTTGATTAATTCTTTGCTTTCTTCTTTGCCAAGTGTAGAGCCAATAAAGACATTTTGAGGATTATTTTCATTTCCTAGATTAATTGTTAGAGTGTCTTCAATGATTTTACATGCGGATTCTTTTTCTTTTTCAATTAATTTTTGCAATTCAATGGGTATTTCATGATCATCACATTCATCACATTCATTAAGCGCATTCGAGTAGGCAGAATCAGTCACGCTTTCATTGATTTTCTTCGGGGTGATTACAACAGACATGGAAATTGAAAGACGCCTCATTTGGGCCATTACAGACTCTGGGTATGGGGGATACCTATCACTAGACTCAAAAACCCACTCTCTCTTGTTCTCTCCTCCCAGATTGTTGCTGAAGCATTCTTCTAGGTCCCCTGTCTTGGTAATTTCCTCCATTTCTTCTTTCTCGGTCTTTCCCTTGTCGTTCTTCCTCTGATCTTCCTCTTTCTCACTCCCGGCTGTCTCCTCTGTCAGACCTTCAACGTATTCATCATTGGTTTCTCCATGACCCATTTTCATAACTTCTGTGCTCCATTCGTCCAACAGATCTTTCATGACAGAGCCGTCGAGCGCACCAATCCAATCCTTGGCGATAATCGACTTGGCAGGCGGCTGCAAATATTGATCTTCATATTCAGAAAACTCATGAGAAAAGAATATCTCAAACTCTGGCTTCAAACATTTATCTTTCTGGTCCACCCATGGTTCTGGGAAGCCGCAAAAGGGGAAATCTTCTCCTTCTTTCATGAAATATCCGTTGAGCGTTTCTAGGTAAGGGTCTAATGGCGCATCGACGGCCTTCTTCTTTTCTTTTCCCCTTTCCTTGGATGGTTAGTACCCCAGACCGCGAGTGTGAGTCTGAGTAGGGATTTTTGGAAACTCCAGTAGGCCTTGGTGGTTTTTCCCCAATCCCAAACCTAGAAAGAAACCCATTTTCTTCATGATCCCTGCAACCAACGGGCTTGCGTATTGGTCAAAGTACAGTGGCAGGAATTCTTTCGGCTTTTCCTCCCCAATCATGCCGACGAACTCGAACCCTCCCATGCCTGCTTCTTCTTCTTGCATCTGCAATTCTAGAACCGGTGCGCTTGACGAAGCTTCAAACGAACGAACCCAGCTATCCCCGAGGATGTTGCAAACTTTGCCCTTCCAAACACATTTGACCTTTAGATGAATGGTGGACGGTATGGCACCAAAGCTATCCAACCATGGCCTCCCTAGCAATAAATTAAAAGAGGCGGGAATATCAATGATTTGAAATTCAGCTTCTTTATCCACTGGTCTAATGACGAGGTTAAGAAAGATGATACCCATGACCACTCTCTGAGTGTTGTCATACGCCCTAACCTTTTGTTGGGACGGCACGAAGGATGATTCATCTAAACCCATCCGTTTGGCTGTTCGGAAGGGGCATACATTCAGAGAAGACCCGTTGTCAACGAGACAAGCGGGTACAGTGTTCCCCAAACATTCAACAGTGACATACAACGACTTGTTGAGCATGGGTCCTCTGGGGGGTACGTCATCTGAAGAAAAGGTGATAGCTAAGGTTGGGATTCTGCCAATCATTCCCACAATATCTTCCGGTGCTGTGTTGATGGGAACTTCAGATTGATTATGGGCGTCCAACACTGCCTGCCTGTGGCATTTTGATGCTATCAGTAACCCCCAACTGGTGATATTAGCCTGAGTTTTCTTCATCTGCTTTAGAACCCTGTCTTCTTCCTCTTCTTTGTTCATTTTCCCTTTTCCCTTGTCCAAATCTCTCCCTGGATGATCTTTATCTATCTCATGTGGTTTAAAGTGTCTGCCCGACCGAGTTAGGTGACTGACTTCTTCTCTTGCCCACAGATCGTCAACTCCTGAATCAACTTTCAAAGTACCCTCCATCATCTCCGTTTCATTGTCGCTCTCGTACCAAAAATCGTCTTCTACCTGGCTCACGTCTCGACTGTCACTCCCTTGAACCCACCAGTCTGACTGCTCTATTTCACTTTTCCCCAGCTGATCCTCCAAAGTATAGATCGTTGAATCCTTCGGTAACTGATATGGCTTTCTTGGTGTCTCAGCCTTAGTGATTAGCCTAGATGGATTGAAGGTTGCTTCTTCTATCCCCAAGAAATAAAGACCCTGCAGTGGTGGCACAGCTTGATGATTCAGAAGCGGATTTTTAGTAATATTTGGAGCTTTGGTAGGTGGTTCCGAAATTACTTTGTTATCGATGAGGTTCTGGATTTCATGCCTTAATCTCATACATCGATCTGTTGAATGACCCTTCTGCTGATGAAATTTGAAAAATAGATCCCCTTGGAAATTTGGCGGAAGAGGACTTGGTAGAGGTCGAGGTTCCAACCGACGGAGATGCCCCTTTGCTAACAGCCTGTCGAGGGCATTCGATAGTGATACTCCCAGATCTGAGAATTTTCTTGATACTTTGTCTCCTCCTATCTTCGGCGTTATGTCAAACTTCCTCTCTGGTTCGGTTAGTGCATTGACATCGGTGGGGTCAGAGTGACCCCCCGTTTGTCCTCCGTTGGTCCCATAGTTTGGTCTCCTGTACCGGTTTGGTTGCTCCTCTCTTTTAATTACCCCTTCTTGGATTGCATCCTCTATCCATGTTCTGACATCGAAAACCTCGGTGAAGGTATTGATTGACTGGAACCTTATCTTTTTTTGATACACCGGTTGTAGATTCTTCATCAGCATTCAGATCTGGTCCTTCTTAGACGGCCTTTGTACCATTTTAGCTGCTTTTTCCCTCCATCTGCTCAGATATTCGGCAAACGATTCTTTATTCCCCTGCCTAGTGGTCTCCAAATCTCGGACAGTGACATCTAAATCCTGATTGCACTCATACTTTGCCACAAATGCTTTGATCACTTCTTCCCAAACCCTGGTTTTGCTTGGTTCGAGAGTGAGATACCAGGATAAAGCGGCTCCGGTTAAAGTTTGTTGGAATAGGACAGCCATCATGGTTGTGCTTAGCCCACTTAGTTGAAAAGCTCTGATACACATTCTTACATGGCTGTGAGGATTCACGGTCCCATCAAATTTATCAAAAATTGGCATCTTAAACCCAGCTAGCAGTGTCTCACGTACTCTGTCATACAACCCTTCCAGCTCCATTAGATAGGTATCAACTCCCTGACCCTTACGCATCACCCTTTCCAACTTCTCTATTTTCTCGGTCAGTAACTTTTCTCTCTCATCTTTCTCCCTTTCCCTGTTGGCTTGTAGTGCATCAGCCTATTGCGTCCCCCTGATCATCAAACCAATCTCCTTCTCCTCCATGAGACGGGTCCACAGCTGGCGGAACTATAGGCGGTGGTCGACGATTCAGTTTTTCTATCATTCCCATCATACGGTTCATATTTTCGGCTTGCCGCCTCATTTGCTCCGCTTGTTGTTTTACCAGTGCTCTTAACCTGGCTATTTTCTCGTTGTTTCTTTCTTCAGCCATGTCAGCGTTTTCTCTTCTTACTAAACTCGCCGCGGGATCCCTAAACCAGGTTTGATTTGATCTTGATGCTATTTTCGCCCCTACAACAAATTTTGAAATTTTCCTTTTAAAAAAAAACTTTTTATCTGCTTTCTTTTGTTATACAAAGACATTTAAAAAACTTCTCTTATATGTCACACTGATGCAATACATGTGTGTGTGTGCCTACTCTATATGCCAAAGAAAAGAAAATTCTAAATCCTAACACATAAGCACATAAGCACATAAGATCCTCGCTCATGTCAAGTGCGCCAACTTCTCCTTTCATTGTGATTTCACTACCCTTTCAAAATTTTTCAAAATTAATTTGAAAAGTATTTCTTTAAATGATGAGATCTTTCAAAAATGAAAAAAAAATGAGGAAGATGATTGGATTGGAACTTTGCTTTAAGAAAAAAATCTTTGAAAGGGTGATCGAAAACCTTGGGGAAAAGATGGTAAAATCTGTTTGCTTTCAAAGATGGGCTTAAAATTCTTTGGGTAGGTGGATCACATGATCGGATTATCACCGTACTTTCCATGAATTTGGATACATACAAGGTCAATGTTGCTTAGCTAAACATGATATAAGAAGTATAATCTTATAATCAAGGTTCGGCAAGTTCTCCAAATATCGTGGAACATGAGGAGAAATTGCTAAAAGGTCATTAAAAGATTATACATCTTTCATCAAGCAAGTATCGTCATCATCTCAAGTAATCCCTTCCGGGCATACAAAACTTCCTAGCACATAATCCTAATCAAGAATTGATTTCCTAATTTCGAAAGGTTCTATGGAAACTACTATGTAAAGGCTGGGTTTTGGTCAAATAAGGGACCCTTGACACACACCCGATAGGATGCTTCATATATCAACACATGGTACGAGATCAAGGGTGATCACACAGTCCAATGATGACTTGACCGATCGGGCTGCCCCGAGTCTCCAAGGTCATAGTTTCATGCAATCGACTGGTTGGACATGCAAGTGAAATGCAACAGGCACACAAAAATTGGTTAATTCGATTAAAAGGATGCTTTCAAGTCTAATTCTCGAGTGAACCCAAAATCAGAAATTCCTGGTCTGCGAAAACAGAGATTCTGGGTTCGATCCCCAGCAGAGTCGCCAGATTGTGGATATCGGCATTCGGGCCCACTTTTGTTTTTAAAATAATTTTTGAATTTCAAATTAAAAGATGAGTCGCCACTTAATTTTTAAAGGGAAATTAAGAAACCATTTTGAAAGCAAACTGATCTTTTGCGAAACCAAAAATAATCTGGGTCCGGGGATTATGGAATGAAAGGGGAAGGAGACCGACGGATTAAAACACCCCCTTTCATCTTATCTCGTGATAGGCCTCTACTCATCATCCTTTTTAATCAAATTATTAATCTAAGCATGCCCTCAACTAATACATATATATAAATAATACATTACACAAGCATGTTGAAAAGGGTACAACATTGCTAACGACAAAATATCATTCATAAGCCACATAGTTCAAATAGCAAGCAGGATGATGTGCGAATAGGGAACTAGGAAACTTAGCCGAGATCCAGCTGCGAATTTAAACGTGCAATGCATACAAAGAGTAAAAAAATCCTAAGCAAAACGTCTCTAATCACATATACACATAAGGCAAGGCCTAAGCTAAGATGTCACGCATGGAGTCGAAAATCAAGAAAATCAATGAATGAAATAAACTAGAGAATGATTGAGAAAGTGTACCTCAAATGCGCTACAAAACAAAGATTAGTCCACATGCTTCACATAATAATATGATATCAAACAATAAATCCTAATTCTCTAGCTTAAATCTATTAAGCATGATATCCAACTTCATCCAATAGCTAGTTCTAATCATAAGCATTAATGTACATGAATGAATGAATATGAAGAAGGATGAAACATGGATTTATTCACTAATTCGGATCACTTAGCCTCTGGATTTAAGCGAAATTATCATTATTCAAAATATGATTTGGGTCCCAAGACATTAGGGAACCATTTAAGTTAAAATCAATGAGTTTAGACAAAACAGTGACTGTTTTTCCTAAATTACAGAGAGCAGACCAGATTTTAAAAAGTAAAAAAGACCATACTTCCAACGGTTGGATCTTAATGATTTTTGGATATGATATGCCTCTGTGAGTCTAGTTTTGTAATACTTGTAAATTTCTTCCTATTTTAGTAATGTAATTTTTGGACTGTAATTATAAACTGCAATTTCTAATTTTGGTATAATTGACTTTACCAGAGTTAGAGTTTATTGTATATATATATTATCGGCACATTTTAATTTAAACCTGGACTGTATTTAGACCTAGACTAAAATTTACACGCGAACCCGTAAAAATAACTGTGTTTGCACAAAATTCTATACACGCGCGCTTAACGAGATATGTCATGTCAATCACATCAGTCACATCCCATAAGTTTTGGGAAGTAACCACCCACCCCCTTACACATCCCTTACACAACCATGCCCTTACATCAACTTCCAACCACCAATCCCACCCCAACACTCTACCCTCACATCACCCTACCACCACCATACCCCATACACCTAACCCCCTTACACATAAGTGAGTAGTGCATGTGCCGAGAGAGTGAGTGCAGTGTGTGAGTGAGGGCCTGCTGTGAGTGTGTAGTGTGATCATGAGGGAGTAAGGTGTAGTGAGTGATGTGTGTCATGTGTGTGGCGTGTGGTTGTGTATGAGCAATGTATGTGTGAGTGTAGTGCATGTATGTAGTATAGTGTGTCTGTGTGTCATGGTGTGGCGTGTGAATTAGTATGGCAATGGAGTGGTGAGTTGAGTGTTGACATTAACATATCATATATTTATGTGTGTGTATATATTATATATATATTGAGAAACCTAAACCCTCCCCTCTATAAATACCATACTTGCCCCTCCCAAATTTCCTTTACACCCAAGAGAGCTAGCCAAAAGTGAGAGGAGGAGGAGGAGAGACAAGGAGAAAGAAAGCCCACCCCCGAGCTACACCGCGACCTCGACCCTACGGTGAGTTCCTAACTCACTCGGTATACTAGAATAATGCCTGCATCATTTTTCGTTTATTATTATGTCTAGGAAATATTGTGCTTAACATGTGGTGTCCCTAACCTAGGCCCGTATTATCAGTCTATTTTAATTATTATTATCTTGTTAGTAAATTCTGATTGATACCATACTTAAACCAGTGGTACCGGACTAATGCCCGTGTTATGTGTTCCGTTATTATTATTATTATTATTATTAATTATTATTATAGCCTAGTAAATCTCATATTTAACATATGTACCCCGAAGATTTATGTCCATCTCATTATTCCGTGAATAACTTTATTATTATTATTATTACTATTATTATTAGTATTATCATTATTCTAGTTAGAACTCATGCATAATATTTTGTACCAAATTAATGTCCGTGTTATATCGTCACTACTATTACTATTGTTCTTATTATTATTATTTATTTTGAATAAACCTCTTGCTTTAATATGTTGTACCACGAACATATTAATGTCCATATTATTATTCCGTGAATAAAAATAAACCTCTTGCTTTAATATGTTGTACCACGAACATATTAATGTCCATATTATTATTCCGTGAATAATAATATTATAATTATTATTATTATCCAATAAACCTCATGCTTCAATAGGTTGTACCCCAAACATATTAATGTCCGATTTATTATTATTCTGTTTATTATTTATATATTATTATTATTTATTCCAAGTTTAGCCTTATGTAAATATTAATATGTTGTCCCCCAAATATATTATTTCCATTATTATTATTGTTTATTATTATCATTTGATTTACCTCATGCTTTAACGTGTTGTACTGCGAGCTTAGGGCTCGTACTGTATTTCAAGAATAGCACGTGTTTAATTAACTTGTACCTCGTGCATGTCATATGAAACGCCTCACGTAGAAGTCAGTGTCGTAACGTCAAGTCGACGTGTACGGGTATAGAGTCGGACGGTCGCGGAGACCAAGTACGTATGCATTTGGAGTTATGTGTAGTTGACCGCGGAGGTCCGAAAGTTGATATGTAGTGAGTCGGTACTATCAAATGGAATTACAGGATCGCATGTCGGCGATAATTGCTACTATGGCCACAGAGAGGCAAACACGATAGCAAAGTACCATGTTGATAAGAACAAATTGAGAAATGAATAAACACGGTTAGCCTGTAAGGCGAGATTACTGCTGCGGTCGCAACGACCAATGATAGTAAAGTAACCGTTTCGCAAATCGGTGACGATATTCATAAGGCAAGGTCCCGGGGACCTAGAGTACTTGGTTAGCTTGTAAAGCGAGATTACTACTTTGGCCACGGAGATGCAAACAACGATAGTAAAGTAACCATAGCTCGACCAACTGGGCGAGTCACTCTAAGCCAACGGCGTTACACTGGTAATGTAACAAGGTCAAGTGAGTTGGATGTTAAGTCGAGTGAAGTCGAATATATCGATGATGCATAGTTCACACACGGTCTCATTATAATTCATTCAACAGTCATAATTATTCACTATGTACTTTCGGATATGTATTTTAGTAGGAGTGTTCGGTTAGGACGCTCACTTAGCTTTTATTAAAGCTAACGGCACACTACGCCCTGGACATTCCCACGTCTAGGCTTCACAGGATATGACTACCCAGAGGAGCACTATTCAGAAGGAGCCTATGAAGAGGAAGCCTTCGAAGGGGAAGCCTACAACGATGAAGGTTACGGCTATGCCAGTTAGAGGCGCGACTTCAAGGAAGAAGACTTAGTTGTCCTTTATAGATTTTTGTCCAGTTATACTAAGTTGTATATTGGCGTCACACGCCTTACCTTAACAATCTTACACTTTCTTTTGTCCTTACATATAAAGATGTAAACTCTTTCGTTATTTTATCTTTTGAAACCATAAACTCTGATGTAATAGTTAGTAACCTTTTAATGTATATATTTAGTTTATGCTTCCGCTTAAGTCATTCTTTTGTTATTTAGTGTGTTGTGGACAATTAGTTAATGTAACTAGTCATAGCTTACGGACCCAGAAAGGAAAATTTTAATTTCCTCCTAATTTCTGCTACTCCGGGGCGTGACAAGTTTATAACCCAAAAAGAAAAGAGAGCAAAAAATAGAAAGAATTTCGAAAGAGCCCACACTCAGTTCGAGATTCTGGCAGCAGAGGAATACTGTAGATGATCGTGAGCTGCTATCGAGCCCGTGTTCTCTATTCTTCTGCTATAGCAATCCATTTTTGTTGTTTAATGTAACCCTAGTTCCGTCCTTGTAGGGTTATAGTAAATTTCACATAATTTTTGCTGTACCAACTTATATGTACTGTTAACGGATTCTAGGAACACAGTTTCCTAAAAATGGTATTAAAACAACGTTGATTCTGCGCATAGGTTGGATGAAACTATATTGTCCAGTAATACAGATCTTATGCGTGTATTGATGGATGGATTGAACGTAGATCTGTGCTAACCCTTGTTTTGCAGCGTTCTTATTCCACTATTATGGTCACTGGTTTAGTGTGATTGGATCCCACGATAGGTTTATTCGTGGTTAATTACTGTTTTGATATAGCATGTGAACTCCTTTATGGAGGCATAGGATTTGTATGTATTGGATCCCACGCTTGATTGATGCGTGGTTAATTTACTGCAAATAAGTAGCATGTGAACTCCTTCATGGAGGCATAGGGTGTAGACACTCCATTTTGTCGGCTATCAGATTTAGGAGACCCATAGCTTGGTGTTTCACAATGATCGAAAAAGACTAAAAAAGGACTCCTGGAAGTTAGTTCTATCTCTCAAAATGCTCAGAATGACCAAAATGCCCCTGAAAGCCCAAATACTCCCAAATTTGGACCAAAAGTTCTTGAAACATGCTACGTCATAAAAAAAGTACTAAAAATGAGTTTTGAAGCAAAATCAAACGAAATAATCAGCTCCCAGAGACCTCTGTGTCACGCCCCTAAGTACCAAAAATAGGGAAAAATAAATTTCCTTTATGGGTTCGTAGACACGTGACTGGTTGTGAGTGTCACCTGATCATCCAAACATGCTTATAACAATAATGTGATATGGGAAAGTGACTAAGTTCAGCGGAAGCAGAAATTTAAAACATCCAAGTCTTACATCAGTAGTATATTACAGGCCAAAAAGATATCCAAAAGTTACATATTACAAGACCAGCTAAACTATTGCATCACTAACATAATAATAACAGATCTATAATAAAAGAAAAGCTCCAAATTCTTCAACTGGCGAAACCGTAGCCTTCCTCGTAGTAATCTTCACCAGCATAGTCTTCAGTAGTAAAGTCAGCATCTTGATAGCAGTCGGCTCCGTCTGGACCTGCAAAGGCTGGACGTGGAAGGTCCAGCGGCATGAAAAGCCGCTAGCAGTTAAGCTAAGTGAGGGTCCCCATAAGGTTACCACCACTTAAGGTAAGTTATTCTTCATTTCTTCTTATTCTCGATATTATGTCTTGTTTGTCTTTTCTTATTCTCAAAACTATACCTTATTCAAACCCAATCATTCCCTTTGAAACTTAACCTAGAACTGAACTGATCAATGACATTGACTGAAAGAAGACTTAACTCCAAACGCATTTACTGGTCAAGAAAGAACAACACTCAACAATGAATAGTTAACTGTCGCCCAACTGGCACTCAAACTGTCGCCCAAATGGCAATCAGACTATCGCCCAACTGGCATTCAAACTATTGCCCAAATGGCATAAGTGTGCAGGACATTAACAATCTCTTGGTCGAACACGTCATGCCGATCCTCAGGTTGCCCACACGTTACCAAACACGTCATGCCTATCCTCAGACCAAGGATACGGGATATTAATAATCACTTGGACGAACACGTCATGCCGATCCTCAGGTCACCCGTACTTGGCCGAACACTTCATGCCGATCCTTAGTCCAAGGGTGTGAAAAAATAATCAACCACTTGATTGAACACGTCATGACGATCCTCAGGTCATCCGCACTTGACCGAACACGTCATGTCGATCCTCAGATCAAGAACACAAAACATAACTCTCCGATCGACACCATGGAATTACCGAAAGACCAATTTTGCAAGAAATATCCAAACACGACACGAAAGTTCACGAATCAACTTTGACCGGTAGTCATATGATGGAAAACAACGCCCAACGTCCCTTATTTGCATAAAATCTATTATTGAAGGTTTTATCATTATCTTACATGTTCGCACCTTTCGTAGTTCAGTTCATTAATATCATCTATTTATAACCGTCAGTATTTCGCTTTATGTTCGACATTCCGTTTTACCTCTCAATATGCTTACGATGAGAACTTACCCATTCATTATCAACGCAATAATCGTGTTGTACAACATACTTAAAGCTTGGGTATGAGCTTTTCAATGGTCATTAAACTATATTCATAACAATGGGAAAACATAGCAAGTAGCTCATGGATTTAAAACATGGATTTAATACCAATAAACATATAAATGAAACCCTTAACATACTCATCTACGCGATAGCACTACCATAGCACAAGATTTTCATAATAACACAGGTACAGGAAACTAGCATCAACAATCAATACCAAGCATAAACAAAACATCATAAAAAAAGCTACACAATCTGCCAGGATACATTTTCACTGTATTGACTGAAATAATATGATTTATTTGGACATGATAAATTGCTTTGTGGATCAAACTCAAAACTAAAACATTGTAGATAATAGGATTATCTTCATTTACAAAAAAAAATCTCGCTTCAATTACATTCTTGAGCTGCTCAAAATATTTATTCTACCTAGACATTTCTATACTTTCGGACTGCTATGTCCTAGATTTATAGCACTGCGTTGTACATGAATTTCACCTACGAAGGAGGGGTTTTTAGACTGATCTATAGAAGATTTATTTGTAGATAAATGAGTTAGCTTTCTCCACAAAAAACCTAGCCTAATTCAGATTTTTGAGCTACTCCAAACATTCATTTTACTAAACTATGTTCTGCTAAAAGTTTTAGTTTCTTAGATTTATAACACTGCGTTGTACATGCATTTCACCTATGAAGGATTGATTTATAGACTGAGCTATAGAAGAGTTATTTGTAAATAAATTAGTTAGCTTTTATCACAAAAAACCCTAGCTTAATTCCAATTTTTGAGTTCCTCAAAACATTCATTTTACTAAACTACATTGTGTTGGAAGTTTCAGTTTTCCCAGGTTTATAACACTGCGTTGTACATGCATTTCACCCATGAAGGAATGATTTCTAGACTGAGCTATAAAAGAGTTATTTGTAGATAAATGAGTTATATTTCGTCACAAAAAAACCTAGCTTAATTTGTATTTTTGAGCTGCACAAAACATTCATTTTACTAAACTACATTCTGCTGGAAGTTTAGTTTCTCAGATTTAAAGCACTTGTCTTGCATGTCATGAAAACTTAAACATAACAACATCAAACTCCTACTAAACATTAATACATGCTATATATGTTCTAAATTGAGTTAGAGTACTTACAATTACTCACAATTTACTCACCAAGTCTTGAAATTGAACTTGGGCTTTGGATTTGAGCTTTAGGAAGCTTGAACTCAACTTCAATGGTGGATGTTCTTTGTTCTTCTCCTTCTTCTTTACTTCTTGACTTATGGGATTATTTGTAGGTCTTCTAAGACTTCTTATTACAGATTCTAAGTCCCCATGGTGCTATATAATGGGTGTGTATATGTGTTTGTATATGTGTTTGCATGTGAGGTGTATACAAGAGGTGATTCTAAGACTTCTTTACTTCTTGAATGCTTGGATTTTCTTCCTAGCTTCCTATATGTCTAATCTCCTATCTCCCTCTCTAAATATTCAGATTGTAAAGAGTCCAAAGAGCACAATACATGTGCATGTGAGTTTATATAGAAGATTGGGTGGTGGCAAGTGTCATCTTGCATGTAAGCATGTATTCATGCAAGGACAAGTGTCCTAGAGGTGGACAAGTGGCACATGGGGTGGTGTCATGTGTTGGCGTGGTGCATGGAGCTTGCCATGTGGCTGGCCATGTGAGGCCCACCTTGGATTATGTGCCACTTTCTCAGTTTACGTGCATAAGTTTCTCTGTATACATGTCGATCTCGATTTACGTACAACCGGGTATTAATTCTAACGTCCAGGTCCGGATATGGGACTAAGTTAAATCTTATTACGGTCGGGTTGGTATGGTTACTATAGTCTAATCAGTAATCCTAAGATATGTCAAAACCATCACCCAACTAAAATAATAATATGATCATATAGCCGGTCCAATACAGAAATTCGAAAAGCTGAAATTATTAATGAAAGAAAAATTACAGGTGTTACACTCTAGAAGTCCCGGAAGTTCTCGAAAAGTCTCCGTTGACCTGTTTGACCCAAGTTTGACCAGGGTTTGATCAAAATCGTCCAAATTCAGTGAAAAGTTCTGAGATGATTTTAGATCATGTGAAAAGTACTAAAATGAGTTTTAAAAGAAAACGGACGAAAATGTCAGCTCCTGAGAGCTCCTAGAGGTTGCTAGAACTTCTTGGATATCCCAGGTTTGACCGATTTGACCAAAACGTTTACTTTGAAACCGGAGTGCTATGTCATTTTTCAAATATTTTTCATGGATACTAAAGATCAATAGCTTTTCAACGGTATACCACACATGATTTCTGGATTTAAAACGAATATATTATGAATTTCTGAAGGTGAAAAAGGCGATCAAATTGACTTTTATCGTGAATACCACAAAACTTTTCAAAGTGACCCATCTCTAAACTATTTTTTAAGGAAAGTAGACTCCATTACCTTTCTAACAGTATATCATAAGCTCAATTTAGAGTTCATACACATTTTCCGTGAATTTCAGACAAAATAGGGCCTTTTCACGAATACCGGAACCTCTGGGGGCCGAAATGTAAATTTCTGGGCGTCAGAGGAGCAGTGTCGCGGCGGCACTGGGCCACTACCATAGTGGCACATGGACAGTGCCACGGCGGCACTCATCGCCCGGAGAATCCATTTTTTAAATTTATTTTGGGATCCAAATTGAATAATTGAAAGTCAAAACGAAGTAGTTTCTTGTTCACAGATGTTTGGAACCAATGGGAGCACTTACTAAATCCCAAAACCACCCCAAATTGGCCTATATAAACCCCCCTTTGCTCTTCATTTTGGGGGCCAAGTGCAAGATTTGAGAAATTTGTAGAGAGAAAGAGAGCGAGAGATAGGTTTAGAAGAGAGAAAGGGAGCTTCTCCCACTGATTTTCTATAAGAAAGTGAGTTCTAATCTTGTTTTCTTCCATTATCTCTCATATACTTCACATTCAAATACCCCTCCCCCTAATCACCATTCTTGAGCATTCTTGAGTTAGGAAGCTACTTCTATATCCAAATGTCAATATCTATGAGTGAAACACCAAGCTACAAGTCCAATATCACATTGATTATCATCTATTGATTGTTATTTACTTGCTTGTTTATATGTATGTTCATCTCTTCTTTCCCCATTTCTTCTTGATTTTTCTTTGATTACTTACTAGTTCATCATCATCTAAGTGATGAAATGATGTTTGAGGTGAGTGAATCCTTATGGATAGTAGCTCTTGACCTCAAAAACATGTTTGATAGACGATGATTCCAACTTCAATACTTCCAAAGTATTCTTGAAGTTATGCTAAAATGGAAACAATGCTCTCCAACAATCTTGGAGGTTCTTGACATGAGTTTAACATTGATATTTCAAGTGGTTATAATCTCCATTTAAGTGCTGAAAGTATACTCTCAAAACCTCTATTTCAAAACCCCTCTTAAACCCCAACATTTGGATTCCAAGAAACAAACCTTGTTTTCTCAAGAAATCTTTAAAACAGTGAATGATCTGAGTTCAAAGATTTCTCTAAAACTCAATCTTCAATGTATGGATACAAGACCACTTGTAAAGTCTTCCTAACTCATTAGAGAACACCCATGATTTTTAGTTTGGTTTGGAAACACTTGGAAGGGTTCCATTTTGGCCCAAACATGCATTCTAGACATTCTGTTTTTATTGTCACAGCAGCTTGGTTGACTTTCAACTTGTTTTTCAGAAAATGTTTCTAAAACGAGTGGTCCCAACTCATTTTTCCCTTATATTTTAGTGTCTTAGGGAATGTTCTGTATAATATGGGCATCTATATGTTTTGTTTTCATTTTCTAAGATTTTTCAACATTTCAGTCGACAGTACAAACTCTGTTTCTGAGTAACCTTTATTGTTCATATGATTTCTCCCAATCTGTAATAGTTATTGAAGATTGGCTTTTTGATATGTATTCTAGACACAATAATGATGATCTCCATAAAAAGTTATAAACTAAAAACATTTCTAACCCCACTTTTCATTTTTCACAAGATCAACTCACTATTCTGTCAACTATTCACAGCAAGCATACTTTTACTCTCATTCTTTGATTTGATACTTTCATGCACTCCAAATTAGTTCATATCTTAGGAAATAGTCCACACTACATTTGTACATATCCTATGATAATTTCCTTCATACATTCATGCATACTTTAGACTCCTAAGCCACTTTAGAAAGTCCATGTACACAAACACACTATAACCTTTGCACATTTTAGGTTCATACATTGCATCCATGCAAGATTTGGGGTTTTTGTGACTCCTAAAATAAGAAGATTATAAGGAATCAACTTGATCACACGTTCATGCTTTCCCCCGATCAAATCTTCCTTTCTCATCCGTCCCGGGGATTGAGAGATCTTCTTTTCTCAATATTAAAATGCATCATACTAGCTTGTTAAGCATATTTTGATATCTTTGATTATTTGTTTCGAGAACAATTCATGTCCCCCCTTCTAGACTAGGAAAACTTGATTACTTGATATGTGATTAGATAATTTTTCCTAGGTTTGATTGTGTGATCTTTCACCTTTGCATTGTGTGGTATTTGGCTTAGATTTTATGAATGATATCTTATCTTTTGATCTTCCATTTCAAGATTCTTATGTGATGTAATATACTATCTGTAGACACCCCAATTTTGACCGGCCGTCGAATTTAGGAGAGCGTTACCTCCACGTCCGATAATGACAAGGACCGGAAGATTCGAAAGTATTCAAAGCTCTTCAGAAAGTTCTCTAAAACGCGGTAAAATTTCACAGAAAAGAGAAAATACCAGGTATTTAGGAGAATTCAGGTATAAAATACGATTTTCGGAAAATATCCTCAAGGATCATTTTGCTTTGAAAAAAGAAAAATCCAAAAGGGGGAATTTTAGCCAAAACCGGCACACGACGGGCTGCCGCGGCACTCAGTGACTGCCGCACGGCAGTCACAGAGTGCCGTGCCGGCATTCACCAAGTGCCGCCACAGATTTCTGACTGCTGTTCGCTTTTAAAGTCTGTATTTTGCAGAGCAATACGTATGCGTATGCGAATAAGAACAAAAAACTGATAAAGTGAGACTGACAAAAATGCGGCAATCCATTAATGGCCGCGGCATTTGATGAATGCCGCGCGGCAGTCATGAAGTGCCGCAACGGCAGTCATGAAGTGCCGCAACGGCAGTCATGAAATGCCGCAGCGGCAGTCACGGACTGCCGCGGCAGTATCTGGACTGCCGCGCTGGACAGCGGTCTGTCTAAATTTAGAAAGTACACATTGTACCACCAAATAAGAGAATTACACCTGTTTTTTGCTCCATAATTCACCAAAAATACCTGATAATTTTGCTTATAAAAGAGAAGGGATCTTCCTAAAAGAGAGAGACCAAGAAGAACACCAAGAAACATATTGGGAGAGAGAGCACATGCAATAATACTTCCATTACACCAACATTTTTTAGAGAGAAAAGAGAGTGTTTAGAGAATTAAAGAGAAGAGCTTGGAAGATCTTCAAAGAAAGGAAAACTTTGAGGATAATTTGGAGGTGATCCTCTAACCATAGATTATTGGCTTATTCTTTCTTCTCTTAAAATCTCTAATCCTAAAATCTTTCACTATTTTCTTTGTTTATCAAGTAAACTTAGGAGTTTCTTTTGTTTCCATATTACTTTCTTCCATTTTCTTGTTTATATTCTTCTCTTGAAGGTCTTGGAGATCTTCAATATCTCTTTTGATCTCTTGAGCATGATCTTTTGAATCCCATGTAGGCTTGTGCTTCACATAGGAGTCAAAGTTTGATCACCACTTCATAAGAGGATCCAAGTCCATACTCATGATTTGGATCTTCTAAACTTGATGTCTTGAGGAATCCCTTCTATATTCCTTTAGGACTCATGAGTCATAGTCATGTCTCCCTCTCCAATGACCATCAAATGGTAGGAGAATGTAGTTTTGAGTCTAAACCCATCTCCATGGTTTAGATTCCTTATCTTATAGATTTCATGAAGTCTATCCATATTTCATTTGAAATCTATGAAGAATAAAGGTTTGTAGTCTCTAATGGCCATCAAATGGTAGGAGAAGTGATTTGGTTCAACTCAACTTCATGGTTTAATAGTTGGAGTTACCAAATAAAAGTTGAACTAGCAAAATAAAAACAGTGAATCCACAAACTGTTTTTGATCAAAGATTTTTAGTTCGAAATCTAACCGTTGAAATCAAGTGAAACCAACGGGAAAGTGTCAATAACACGATATTATACCACTGTAATATTTTTTTTAAGGTGGTTTCATGTTTAGGATGGTTTGATCATGAGTTTTGTGACACAAATACAATCTGTCCAGAATTTCAGAATAGTTTCAGAACAGTGACACTCTTTTGAAACAATTAAATCAGAGTTCTAATAAAGTGTTTGTGACTCCAAATAATTTTTTCTATGAATTTTAATGTGTTAGGAAGTCACCCTAAAAAGAACAAAGCAATTCGGTTTTTTTTACTATTTTTAATAAATCGTGCAAGAATTCGGGACAGAAGGTTGTAAAGTGCTGAGTGATGTCTAGTATTTTTCATATTCCCGGAGATCCGACCGTTGAAACTTTGATTTTCTTTTTGAATTGAATACTAGACTCACAGAGGCATAACATATCCAAAAATCATTCAGATCCAACCGTTGGATGTGTTTTATTTCTATCTTTGAACATCTAGTCTGCTCTCTGTAATTCGTAAAAACTGCTACTACTTTTGTCTAATCTTACTTATTTCAACTCAAATGGTCTCTTAATGCCTTAGGACCCAAATCATACTTTGAATAATGGTAACTTAGCTTAAATCCAGAGGTTAAGTGACCCAAATTAGTGAATAAATCCATGTCTTATTCTTGTTCACATCCATTCATTTATGTACATCAATGCTCATAATTAGAATTAGAAATTGGATAAGGTTGGGTTTCATTGCTTGCTAGGTATAAGCTAGGGAATTAGGACTGATTGTTTGATATCGTATTATTATGTGAAGCATGTGGACTAACCTTTTGTTTTGTAGCGCTCTTAAGGTACGATTTCTAGAACTCCTCTTTAGTTTATCTTAATTTCTTGATTTTATTGATTTTTCGACTCAATGCGCGACACCTTAGAATTAGGTTTTGCCTTATGTGTATATGTGATTAGATACTCTTTTTTTAGGATTTTCTTTTATTCGCATGCATTGCACGTTTACTATCGTTGCTGGATCCCGGGTAAGTTCACTTGTTCCCTATTGCATATCATATCGCTTGCTACCTGAATTATGTGGCTTTTGAATGGTATTTTGTCAATTGTAATTTTACACCCTTTGGACATGCTTTTGTGATGTATATGTATATATGTATTAGTTGAGGGCATGCTTAGATTAATAAATTCGATTAAAAGGATATTGAGTAGAGGCCTATCGCAAGATAGGATGAGAGAGGGTGTTTTAGTCCGACGGGCTCCTTCCTCTCTCATTCCATAATCCCCGGACCTAGTTAATCTTTGGTTTCACAAAAAGATCGGTTGCTTTAAAATGGTTTCTTAATTTTCCTTTTAAAAATTAAGTGGCGACTCATTTTGTTTTCGAATTTGATTTTGAAAAGCTGTGGGTAAGTCAACCTGCGATATCCACAATCTGGCGACTCTGCTGGGGATCGAACCCAGAATCTCTGGTTTCGCAGACCAGAATTCTGATTTTGGGTTCACTTGAGGATTAGACTTGAAAAACGTCCTGTTAATCAAATTAATGAATCTTTGTGTGCCTGTTGCATTTCACTTGCATGTCCAGCCAGTCGATTGCACGGAACTATGACCTTGAAGGCTCGGGGCAACCCGGTCGGTCAAGTCATCATGGGACTGTGTGATCACCCTTGATCTCGTACCATGATCTGGTATATGAAGCATCCTATCGGGTGTGTGTCAAGGGTCCCTTATTTGACCAAAACCCGGCCCTTGCATAGTAGTTTCCATAGAACCTTTCAAAATTAGGAATTCAATTCTTGATTAGGATTTATGTGCTAGGGAGTTTTGTATGCCCGAAAGGGATTACTTGAGATGATGACGATGCTTACTTGATAAAAGATGTGTAACCTCTTAATCACTTTTGGGCAATTCCTTTTCATGTCCTATGACATTTGAGAATAAGCCGAGTCTTGATTATAAGATTACACCCCTTGTATCGCGTTAGCTAAGCATCATTGACCTTGTATGTATCCAAACCCATGAAAAGTACGATGATGATCTTATCACGTGACCCTTCTAGCCTGAGAATTTTAAAATCAGCCTTCGAAGAATAAGATTTCCGCGGCCTTTATTCAAAACCGCTCTTTCAAAGGACTTGGGGGATTTCAAAATCAAGATTTCGAAAAAAATTCATGCTTTTCAAAATTTTTTTTGACCCAATCACCTTATGATCCAAAATACTTGAAAACTGCTTTCTAAAGATGCTTCCCAAAATGGGTTTCAAGAATCCCCAAAATTTTTCAAAACTTCGAAGGATGGGAAAAGAGGGCCACAATGAATGGAGAAATCATCGTACTTGACATGGGTAAAGGTTTTATGTGCTTATGTGTTTATGTGTTAGGGTTAGATTTTTTTCGTTTTCTTTCGCATATAGAGTAGGCACACACGCACACATGCATTGCATCCGCATAACATACAAAATAAAAGTTTTTTAAAGGTAAAAAGGTATTCTAAAAAATAATAAAAACTTAAAATCTGCTGTAGGAGCAAAGATAGCCAATCAAGCGTGGTTCAGGGATCCTACGGCAAAACTCGTAAGGAGAGGATACACTAACATGGCCGAAGAAAGAAACAACGAAGAGATGACCGGATTAAGGGTACTAGTCGAACAGCAAGCGGAACAAATGAGGAGACAGGCCGAGAACATGAACCGCATGATGGGAATGATAGAGGAGCTGAATCGCCGGCCGCCGCCGCATGTAATTCCACCCATTATAGACCCGCCTTTGGGAGGAGGAGACGGAGATTGGTTCGACGATCAAGAGGCACATTGGAATGATGCACTGAGAGCCAATAGGGATAGAGAGAAAGATGAGAAGGAGAAGCTGTTGACCGAGAAGATAGAAAAGTTGGAAAGGGTAATGCGCAAGGCTCAGGGAGTGGATACCTATCTGATGGAACTGGAAGGATTGTATGACGGAGTCCACGAAACGCTGCCGGCTGGTTTCAAAATGCCAGTTTTTGATAAGTTTGATGGCACATGCAATCCCCGCAGTCATGTCCGAATGTGCATAGGAGCTTTTCAGCCTAGTGGACTGAGCACTACCATGATGGCTGTCCTATTTCAACAAACCTTAACAGGAGCTGCTCTGTCATGGTACCTTACACTTGAGCCAAGCAAAACCAGAGTATGGGAAGAAGTGATTAAGGCATTTGTGGCACAATACGAGTACAATCAGGATTTGGATGTTACTGTCCGAGATTTGGAAACGACCAGGCAGGGGAACAAAGAATCATTCGCCGAGTATTTGAGTCGATGGAGAGGAAAGGCAGCTAAAATGGTACAAAGTCCGCCTGAGAAAGACCAGATCTGAATGCTAATGAAAAATCTACAACCAGTTTATCAAGAAAAGATGAGATTTCAGTCAATCAACACCTTTGCCGAGGTGTTTGATGTGGGAACCAGGATAGAAGATGCAATTCAAGAAGGAACAATCAAGAAGGAGGAACCACAGAACCGATATCGAAGGCCCAGTTATGGATCAAATGGAGGGCACTCGGGGGGTCACTCTGGCCCCACCGATATCAATTCACTTAACGAGCCTGAGAGAAAGTTCGATATCACCAGAAACCATCCAAGAGGAGGAGAGGATAAGCCACTGAGGAAGTTTTCGGATTTGGGAGTGTCACTATCAACCGCCCTCGATAGGCTGTTAGCGAAAGGGCATCTCCGTCAGCTAGAACCTCAACCCCCGGCAAGTCCACTCCCACCACACTTCAAGGGAGATCTCTACTGCAAGTATCATCAACAAAAGGGCCACTCGACGGATCGGTGCATGAGATTAAGGCACGAAATCCAGGACCTCATTGACAACAAAGTGATATCCGAGCCACCTGTCAAAGCCCCCAATGTCACCAAGAATCCTCTGCCGAACCATCGTGCTGTGCCACCGCCGCGGGGTCTTCATTTCTTAGGGGTAGAAGAAGCGGCATTGGATCCATCCAAGCTAATCACAAAAGTCGGGGAACCAAAAAAGTTCTGTCAATTACCAGAAAATCCGGGGATCTATGCGCTTGGAAGCCCACTAGAGGTATGGGAAAACGAGGTGACAAGGCGGTCAGATTGGTGGGTCCAGGAAAGCAATGATCGGAACATAGGCCGGGTAGGGGAGGATGATCTATGGTATCAAAGCGACGAAGAGGCAAAAGAGGGCTCAAAGACCGTTTCAGAAACCGATAACATTTGGGCAAAAGAGGAAATCGACCATTTGACTCGGTCTGGTAGACACTTCAAGCCGCATGAGCTAGAGGAAGATCACCCGGGGAGAGAGTTGGAGAAAGGAAAAGGAAAAATGAACGAGGAAGAAGAAGAGGATCGGGTCCTAAAGCAAATGAAGAAGACTCAGGATAACATCACTGTCTGAGGGTTGCTGATTGCCTCCAAACGCCATAGGCAGGCAGTCCTAGACGCTCTGAATCAAGCTGACGTGTCTATCGACACCACCCCGAAAGACCTCATAGGATTGATCGGCAAGATTCCGACTTCGGCTATCACCTTTTCATCGAATGACTTACCTCCGGAAGGACCTACGCTCAACTAGCCGCTGTATATCACCGTTGAATGTTTGGGGAACACCGTGCCCACTTGTCTCGTTGACAACGGGTCTGCTCTTAATGTATGTCCCTTCCGCACAGCCAAGCGAATGGGCTTAGATGAATCTTCCTTTGTGCCGTCTCAACAGAAAGTCCGGGCATATGACAACACCCAAAGGGCAGTCATGGGCATTATCTTTCTTAATCTCGCTATCGGGCCGATGGACAAAGAAGCTGAGTTCCAAATCATCGATATCCCCGCTTCTTTCAATCTGCTGTTGGGAAGGCCTTGGTTGGACAGTTTGGGCGCTATACCATCGACGATCCATCAAAAGGTTAAGTATGTCTAGGAAAACAAAGTCTGTGATATCCTCGGAGACAGTTGGGTTCGTTCGTCCGAAGCGTCGTCAAGTGCACTGGTCCTAGAATTACAGTTGCAAGAAGAAGAAGCGAAAATGGGAGGATTCGAGTTCAACAGCGTGATAGAAGAAGGAAAGTCGGGAGAGTCCCTACCACCCCATTTTGATCAATATACTAGTCCAGTCGTCGCCGGAATCATGAAGAAAATGGGCTTCTTTCCAGGATTGGGGTTGGGGAAGAATCTTCAGGGCCTGCCAGAGGCTCCAAGAATCCCTACTCAGACTCACACTCACGGTCTAGGGTATCAGCCAACGAAGAAGGAGCTGAGAGCAAAGAAGAAGGACGTCAATGCGCCACTAGACCCTTACTTAAAGACTCTCAACGGGTACTTTGTGAAGGAAGGAGAAGATTTCCCCTTCTGTGGTTTCCCGGAACCATGGATGGACCAAAAGGACAAACGTATGAAGCCGGGTTTCGAGATCTTTTTCTCCCATGAAATTTCTGAGTACAAAGACCCATTTTTGCAAATGCCTAAAAAGTCTGTTGCTGCCAAGGACTGGATTGGTACGCTAGACGGTTCTGCCATGAAAGATCTGTTAGGCGAAGGGAATGCAGAGGTCATGAAGCAGGATCCCGGAAAGACTAAAGGTGAATACGTCGAGGGCATAGTGGAGGAAGCTGCCGAGAGTGAAGAAAGTGAGGAAGGGAAGGCTGAGGAAGAAGAGATGGAGAAAATCACCAAGACAGGAGGTCCGGAAGAATGCTTTATTACTGGCCTGGGAGGAGAGCACAAGAAGGAGTGGATTTTTGAGTCTAGTGATAGGTTCCCTCCACACCCAGAGTCTGTAATGGCCCAAATGAGGTGTCTTTCAATTTCTATGTCTGTTGTAATCACTCCAAAGAAAATCAATGAAAGTATGACTAATTCTGCCTACTTGAACGCGCTTAATGAATGTGATGAATGTGATGATCATGAAATACCTATTGAACTGCAAAAACTAATTAAAAAAGAAAAAGAATCTGCATGTAAAATCATTGAGGACACACTAACAATTAATCTTGGAAATGAGAACAATCCTCAAAATGTCTTCATCGGCTCTACACTTAGCAATAAAGAAAGTAAAGAACTAATCAGTCTGTTAAATGAATTCAAAGATGTTTTTGCATGGCCTTACAATAATATGCCAGGTATCGATCCAAAAATAGTCCAACACCACATCCCCCTCTTTCCCAATTCAAAGCCCATAAAACAAAAATTGAGGCGAATGAGGCCAGAATGGGCACTCAAAGTAAAAGAGGAGGTTGAAAAGCAATTAAGAGCTGGATTCTTGATGGTCACCGAGTATCCCGAGTGGATTGCCAACATTGTACCTGTCCCAAAGAAGGATGGTCGTGTTAGGGTTTGCGTGGATTTTCGGGATTTGAACAAAGCAAGCCCTAAAGACGATTTCCCATTACCCCACATCGACGTGTTGGTTGATAACACTGTGGGACATGAACTTCTATCTTTCATGGATGGATTCTCCGGGTATAATCAAATCCTCATGGCTCCCGAGGATACAGAGAAAACCACGTTCATCACTCCGTGGGGGACATATTGCTATAGGGTCATGCCATTCGGACTCAAGAATGCAGGCGCAACCTATCAAAGGGCTGCCACCACTTTACTGCACGACATGATCCACAAAGAGGTAGAGGTGTATGTGGACGATATGATTGTGAAATCCAAGGAGAGGGGAGGGCACCTAGAGGCTTTGAGAAAGTTCTTTGGGAGATTGAGGGAGTTCAAGATGAGGCTGAACCCGCAGAAATGCACGTTCGGAGTCACTACTGGCAAGCTGTTAGGATTTCTCATTACCCAAAGGGGAATAGAAGTGGACCCTACCAAAATAAAGGCCTTAACCGAGATGAACCCACCGAAAAATGAGAAAGAACTGAGAGGGTTCCTGGGTAGAATACAATTTATAAGTCGTTTCATCTCAAAGCTCACCATGACCTGCGACCCGCTGTTCAAGCTACTCAGAAAGGGAGAGAGATTCAATTGGGACACCCCGTGTCAACAAGCCTTCGACAAAATCAAAACCTACCTCCAGAACCCACCTGTCTTGTCACCACCTTCGCCTGGGAGACCTTTGTTACTTTATCTCTCTGTATCCGAAGATTCAATGGGATGTATGCTGGCCCAAGAAGGAGAAGAGGGGCACGTGGAGAAGGCCATTTACTACTTAAGCAAGAGAATGGTAGGATATGAGTTAAAGTATTCGCCCTTAGAGAAGGCCTGTTGGGCCTTGGTTTGGTGTACCCGTCGCCTCCGCCACTACATGCTAGCTTTCCCTGTAATCCTGATATCCCGAATGGACCCGTTAAAATACCTGTTCGAAAAACCCGTCTTGACCAGTAGGATTTCCCGTTGGACCATGATGCTGGCTGAGTTCGACATCAGATATGTCACCGCCAAGTCCGTAAAAAGAAGGGCTGTCGCCGAGTTTTTAGCCGACCTCGCTATAGAATCTGAGGACAAGGGAGACTTCAAGTTCCCAGATGAAGGAATAATGGAGGTTAAGGAGGATTTGTGGAAGATGTACTTCGATGGAGCAGCCAACCAAATGGGTTACGGAGTTGGAATCATTCTCGTAGCACCAGACGGGGTCCCCACCCCATTAGCCGTCAAACTCAAGTATAACTCAACTAACAATACCGCAGAGTACGAAGCATGCATAATTGGGATGGAAGCAGCCTTGGCTTTGAAGGTCAGAAAGATTGATGTCTTCGGAGATTCCAACTTGATCATATCCCAGGTCCGAGGAGATTGGAGGGTAAAATATGAGAAATTGAGACCTTACCATGACTATATGGAAAGCCTGAAAGCATAATTCCGAAAGATTTCCTTTTACCACCTCCCTCGCGAAGAAAACCAACTAGCCGACTCTTTGGCTACCTTAGCCTCGATGATCCAAATCCCTTCCAAAATTGCCATGATCCCGCTGTCCATAGAAGTAAGGAATCAACCGTCATTCGAAATGATCGCAGCCATAGAGAGAGAAGATGAAGTGCCTTGGTATGTGGACATGTGGAAGTTCATTAAAGAAGGAGAATACCCCGAAGGAACCTCAGAAAAGGACAAGAAGGCGATACGACGATTTGCTGCTCAATTTGTGATCTACGCGGATAAACTGTGGAAGAAGTCCTACATCGGGTATAATTTGGAGTGTTTATACGGAAGGGAAGCTAAGAGAATGATGGAGGAAATATATGAGGGAGTATGCGGGCCCCACATGAACGGGCACATGCTGGCGAAGAAGATCATTCGACAAGGGTACTATTGGACGACCTTGGACAAAGACTGTTGTGAATATGTTAGAAGGTGTCACAAGTGTCAGATTCATGCAAATCTGATGCACACCCCACCGTCGCAGCTCTATAGCATGACCACCCCTTGGCCATTTTCCGTATGGGGGATTGATATCATCGGTGAGATAGTTCCAAAGGCTTCCAATGGGCACCGGTATATAATCGTGGCAATCGATTATTTTACAAAATGGGTAGAAGCAGCCTCATATGCGACTTTGAAAGCCAAAGATGTGGTGAGTTTCATCGAGAAGAACATAATCTGCAGATACGGAGTCCCGAACGAGTTTATCTCCGATCATGGCAGTCATTTCCAGGGGGAAGTTATCCCGTTCTTAGAAAAGTATAAGATCACTCTCCATCAGTCATCCCCGTGTAGGCCCCAGACGAATGGAGCGGTAGAGGCAGCGAATAAGAATGTTAAAGCAATCTTGGGGAAGACGACAGATACATATAAGGATTGGCATGAGAAGCTGCCATTCGCTTTATGGGGGTATCGGACGTCAGTAAGGACTTCAACGGGTGCTATGCCATACTCGCTGATCTACGGAATGGAGGCAGTCCTTCCAGTCGAGGTGGAAATACCCTCTCTCAGAGTCTTAATAGAATGTGAAGTGACAGAATCAGAATGGATACAGGGAAGGTATGAGGAATTGATGCTGCTCGATGAAAAGAGGCTGACCGCGATAAACCATACTCGGGGGTACCAGAAGAGAATAGCTCGTTCTTTCAACAAAAAGGTCCGCCCAACGAAGCTTACTGAGGGTGACCTGGTCCTCAAAGAACTGAAGGTGCATGTTTATGACCCCAGAGGAAAGTTCAAACCCAACTTGGTCGGGCCGTACATCATTAAGACTCTCCTTTCAGAAGGGGCGGCCTATCTCATGGACCTGGACGGGGTTGAATTTAAACAGCCGATTAACCTCGATCGCCTCAAGAAATACTTTGCTTGAAACCATTTCTTTCGAAGCCTCCTACCTTGATGAACTACGCTTGACCTGATTCCCGCTAGGGGATACGTAGGCAACCAACTTGGTTCGGTCATTTCAAAAAAAAAAAAAAAAAAAAAAAAAAAACGGTGCTAAACTAGGGGCAAACTAGCGTTTGCCCAAAGCCGCTTCAAAGCCATAAAACCAGGGGCAAACTTCGTTTGCTAAGCCGAAGAACCCAGATACAAAACCCTCCCTTGGATCATCTGGCTATCGAGATAAGTGCTATAAAAAAAGGGCAAATGAGAATTCATAGAAGGATTAAAATTTAAGAAGCAAAGTAAAGAGCCAAGTTAAGACATTAAAAGGATAATTCTTCATAAAAGATTAATCGAAAGGGTGGACACTTTAGATTTAGCATGACAACACTTCTTGAAAAGGAAAAAATAAGAAAAATCACATTCAAAAGCGCAAACAAAGGGTAGGCAGGGTCTGTCAGAAGAGTTTCGTAAAATGTCAGGCATTTTTACTATTCTCGTCTACTTTATTATGCATGTGTCCGTCAAGCTCGCCTCGCAACCAAGGTTTGGATCTCTAGGAGATATTCGGTAGTAGTCGCAGCCAGAGCAGGAATCCTCGGGAACGGAGCAGCCATTCTGCCATGCCAAGCCTCCATGAAAGCTTTCACTATGGAGGGACGCAAAGCGAACCCCCTAGTAAAATTAGCAGTTATAGAATCGGTAGCGCCTTGTAAGAGTCCAAATTGACGGACCACCCGGCCAGGGATGTAAAAAGTAGTGGCACACAAACCGGGCAGCCAAATGCCAGGTCACCCAGGGAGGCGCACAGCAATAGAGCGACAGGTCCACGACGGACAAACCCAGCAAATGTCACTAGAAGAAAGGCCCTGCAGCCAACCAAGCCACGCATCGGCAGACTGAAACAAGCTATGAATCTCCACGCAATCATAAGGAAGTGACCCACAGAGATGGGAAGCATGTATGAAGAGATCTAGACGCTCCTTGAGCCAAACTTGCAGAACGAAAGGTGCCCCGGCAGATAACATAACCCCAGTAGCATGGGCATGGCCCAGCCCGATCAGAGTTTCACCAAGGACCAGCATAACAGCACTTTTCATCTCCTGCAAGCCGCATGCCATGGGTATAAGAATGTCAGAAGATGACTGGAATAGGAAGTAAGAGAGCATGGCGATTGACAAGGCACTACATCGGATGATCTGGTACTCACCGTCATAGGGGTCCCCTATGGGAGCATAAACAGAGGCAAGGCGCTCAAAATCAATATGCCTGTCACAAATAAAGGAGCCCGCCGCATTCCGAGACATGTGGAGAAGGGTGGCTAAGTCCTTAACATACCCGGCCTGAATCTGAGGAACTATCAATTCAGCAGAAGGATCCGTGTGGAGAATAGCGCTAAACTCCTTAAATAAGGGCCAGATCTCCTGAGAGCCGAAACGAAAGACATTGAGAGCAGGATCACAACATTGGACGGCGGCGCGAAGTAGACCCTCATTTAGATTCATCTGTTGGAAAGAGAAGAGATCGTTTAGTCTGAAGCACTCAAAATTGAGCTTGTTAATGCCAGAGAGAGTATCCATCCATGGGAAGAGGATTTGAGAACTAATGGGGGGCATTTGGAGAGGAAATGGGGAGAAATGAGAAGTGTTTTGCGGAACTTTGAGAATGAAGGGATATAAATAGAAGAATAAGGCTGTCTACCTACCCGCGACACTCGATAAAGTGTAGCGGCACTCGATTAAGTGCCGCGCGGCAGTCAGAGAATGCCGTTGCGGCACTCACTGACTGCCGCTGCGGCTCTCACTGAGTGCCGCGGAGACCTAACCGAGTGCCGTTCTGAATTTTTCATTGGCCAGAATCTGTTTGTAACACGATCAGCCCACCTGCAAACAGAAAACTAATTGAGAAGCAATAAAAACGTGCGCATCATGCAGCACGTACAAATACATTCATTCATTCATTTCATTTATTTTCAAAAGATAAAAGAAGCAAGAGCATTCAAAATAAAGACAGGGATCAAGCCATGATCCCACATACGGCAAGAATTGGACCAAGCTATGGTCACACATACGGTGAAAAGCAATAATGTAATAATACAAGTATTAGGAAAGCCTATCCTACCAACCATCAGGGAGCAGCTATCAAAATAAAGCATATGTGAATATATATACAGTCATCCACCAAAATAAAAAAATCCTCTCAAAAGAAAACAAAAAATATATATAAACAGGATCAGCTCCGACCCCGACCCCGGCCGCGAGCCTGACGAGTCGTGCGCCTAAGAGGCTCCTCCTCTGACTCGGTCCCGCTGCCTCCGCCACTCTCTCCACACCCGCTGCCTCGGCCTCTGCCACCGCTAGTGCCCTCGCCGACGCCTCCGCCACGCCTAGCACCGCTACCTCCAGGGGCATCGCTGAGGGAGATGCCGAACTGCTGAAGTCGATGCTGGAGCTGTCCCACCTGCTGAGACAGGACTCTGTTCTCCTCCATCTGGAAGAGAGGGGATGAGCCCAGAAAAGTGTTGAAAAGACATTTGGAATACTAAGAATATGGAAAGAGTAGAAGATCATACCTGGGCCCTCAACTGAACCGCAGCAGTCGCCCGAGCTCCTTCAGCCTGAAAACAAGAGCCAGGAATAAAGATCAGTAAAAAGAGATACAATCCCGGTCAAAAGTAGGAGCGGGGATAAATTTCTTACCATCCACTCCCGCCCGAGAACCCACTGTCGCATGCTATGGGCATACGCTAGGCCCTCCTCCGCATAAGCACGCGGGACGACGTCATAATGTAAAGGTATGGTGGGAGCACCATGTGAAAGTCGAGGAATCGTCGTCGAGTGGGGCTCTCCGAATGAGACGGTCGACATAGTCCAGTCCCACTCGGGCAAGGCAGGAGCTCGAACCGCGGTAGGAACAGGCTGCAAGCAAAAGAAACAAAGCATGGGTAAAGAATAAAAAGAAAATTCACAGAAATAATAAAGGAATCGTTTACTCACCCGAGTCACTTCCATCAGAGGGAAGTTCGGCATCAGCTTGGCGGCACGGAAAGTCGCATATCCCGACGGGTCGTCCAAAAAGCCGTGGATACCAAAGCCGGCTCGAGCAGCCGTGAGATCGCCGCCCTGAAGCGTGTCTGTGGCCCTCGTAGAGTCGGGAGGAGGGAACGGCACAAAGAACCCGGGGGCCGCTATCGACTGCCGGGTCACTCTCTCTCCCAAATACCACGCCATACCCTCTGACCCACCATCAAGAAGTCGCCTCGTCGGGTCATACCCGGCTGACTCTCGCAACCCCACCCTAGCCTCAGGCAAGACCCTGAGCCATGGCTGCCAGTGCACGTGCCCCTCCCTCAGGTTCGTCAGGAAGTTCCTGAACAAAACAAAATCATGAGCCCCGGTCTTCCTCCCAACCCTGTCCTTCGCCCATTTCAGCCCCTGGGGCATGATAAGGGCGTCGACATCACGCGTCTGAGGAGACATCATGCGAAGATACTCGTGGGACCAAATCTGTGATACAAAGAGAGAAGAAAGAAGATTAGTCTCATATTTAAAATAAAATAAAAAAAAAGGAAGAAAGAAATATGATAATGAGCAATATAGGAAAAAGTATACCTCCCACGCTCTCCAATACCCGCCAGTAGCAGCCGACCTGTCCCGGGAAATGACACTCATATGCCTGTACAGGATAGCCAACCCTGTACCAACCCAATCGTACTCGGCAACCTGGTCCAGGCGCTCCAACGACGCTACCAAGGAAGCGAAAATCCGGTCCCCCTTGGTGCTCAACAAGGAGCACCCCAGCACATACATCAAGAAACCTCGGGCCATCTGCTCGTCCGTAAAGCCGGGTTTCCCCCGGAAAGTATCCATAAACCATCGAGCTGTGACCAAGGCCTCCTCCGAGACCACCCCTAGCAAGGGCTCCATCTGATCCCACTCCTGGTCTGTAAGGTGCCGCAGGGGCTCTCCTCCGAATCGAATCCCCGTGATCATGCTGAAGTCTAGGGGGGTCATCGTCATCTCCCCAAAATCGAAGTGGAAGGTACTCGTGGTATCCCACCACCGCTCAGCCAGCGCATGCATCTGCTGTAGATCGTTGGAGCTCTTCGTCAAAAGTTTGACGAAGTCTCCAAACCCTGCTGCGTCCACTAGAGCCCTCACGGTCGGGTTCAGCTCTGTGTACCACTCGTGGCCGTGGGCGAGGCTGCCATGCCCCTTCAGCACCTTCGGCTGCAGCTGCAAGAAAAGAATAAAAGGTTTGTTGTTAGGGAATGGATAAAGAAGAGAGCAACAACAGCGAATAAATAATTAATAAATGGAAAGTCCAGAAGTGTTCATAGAGGATTTCACACTTGTTTGCATTCAGGAGGAAATAAATAAGAGAAAATGCTCGATTTTCTAACAAGGTTCCGAAAAGAAAAGAAAAGAAAAAGAGTAGTTTGTCCACATTCTCTGAAATACATGCACATATAAAGAGATTTTAGGCCTGAAAAAGTATAAGTTTCGAAATGCGTAATTGCAAACATTCGAGAATCATTTTTTTTGAATAATTAAACGGCACTTGGAATGCTCAAGAAAAACTCGCCGATGTAATAAAATACAGGAGAAGGTTCAGGATCGTGTATTCATGGGCATTGGATGTTTGAAGTTTTGATTAAATGGTTTTCAAAAATCTTTGATGAAAGTTAAAAAGTTAAAAGAAATAAAAATAATAACAATAAAAGGATGAGTGTTCAATAAAATTTCAGCGTAACATCCAGTTTTTGAAAATTCATAAAATAAAAACTTCTTTGCAAGGGCCATGAAATGGAGCATTCAAGACACCACGAGCATGTCGTTCGGAACAGGGTATCTAAAGTTATAGCAACCCTACGATATATCCACACAGGAAAGGAAATGCGATAAAGAAATATGAAAAATAAAATGAAGGGAGTGTTTACCTCGCGCTTGAACGCGCGGGCCGACAGATGCTCATCAGGGTCCCTCAGTAGGAGCGTGGCGTCCAGGTGGTGAGTGGCGGTGTATCTGGCCCTCTTCTTGCGCCCTGAACCACTCGCCATAATCTGTCAAAGAAAAAGAGAGAATCCACGCGTAGATTAGTAACGATTCGGAAAAACAATGAAATAAACGAGTTTAATCAAGCTCTGATCTAGCAGAACTAACCTGTGAATGTCGTAGATCAATATAGAAGCAAAGAAAGGATGAGAGAAAAATTTCTCCAGAGAGATTCCGAGATGAAGAGAGTTGGGAGAATGAAAGAAATGTTTGAACCCCGGCGGTTTTAACCACTGCCGCTCAAACGCGGCACTCAAATTTCCGTACGCGGCAGTCAGTCAACTGCCGCACGGCACTCGCCGAGTGCCGCAACTGCACTCCGTGAGTGCCGCGCGGCAGTCACGGACTGCCGCGAAAAACCGCGTGTGCCGCGACTAAGGCGGTTCAAAGATATTTACTTTCCCCCCAAAAATTCAAATCAAGACCCAAAAATTGAACTTGAGCCCCCCAGAGTGTGCCTTCATTGCACTTTTTGACCCCGGTTTTGTTTCTAGGTTTAAATCGACTACAAATTTCGAAATGTAGGTATAAATTTGAGCCTGTGGGCTCCCAACTCCCAGAAATAAAATCCTAGCCCGCGGGCCCAGGTTTTTGAAAATGTACAGTAAATTTTGAGCCCGTGGGCTCCCAAAGCTTGAAAATTTGAAATCTGGAGGATATAACAGATTTATATCCCCTATCCGCGTACGTCGATCCCTCGTTTGGAGAATATAACGGATTTATATTCTCGGTTTTCGCAACGGAGTTGCGATTAACCCTCGTTTGGAGAATATAACAGGTTTATATTCTCGGTTTTTGCAACGGAGTTGCGTCAGCCCTCGTTTTTGAGAATATAACGGACTTATATTCCCAGTTTTTGCAACGGACTTGCGTCAACCCTCGTTTTTGAGAATATAACGGACTTATATTCCCGGTTTTCGCAACGGACTTGCATCAACCCTCGTTTTTGAGAATATAACGGACTTATATTCCCGGTTTTCGGAACGGACTTGCGTCAACCCTCATTTTTGAGAATATAACGGACTTATATTCCCGGTTTTCGCAACGGACTTGCGTCAACCCTCGTTTTTGAGAATATAACGGACTTATATTCCCGGTTTTCGCAACGGACTTGCGTCAACCCTCGTTTTTGAGAATATAACGGACTAATATTCCCGGTTTTCACAACGGACTTGCGTCAACCCTCGTTTTTGAGAATATAACGGACTTATATTCCCGGTTTTCGCAACGGACTTGCGTCAACCCTCGTTTTTTAGAATATAACGGACTTTTATTCCCGGTTTTCGCAACGGACTTGCGTCAACCCTCGTTTTTGAGAATATAACGGACTTATATTCCCCATTTTCGCAACGGACTTGCATCAACCCTCGTTTTTGAGAATATAACGGACTTATATTCCCGGTTTTCGCAACGGACTTGCGTCAACCCTCATTTTTGAGAATATAATGGACTTATATTCCCAGTTTTCGCAACGAATTTGCGGTCAACCCTCGTTTTTGAGAATATAACGGACTTATATTCTCAGTTTTCGCAACAGTCTTGCGTTGACCTTCGTGATCAAATCAAAAACACTTTCATGACTCCTGTGTCACATTTTCGCATGAAAGATCTTGCCTGACTAACACGCCACGAAATGCGCGTCGTACGTAGGAAAACATGATAAGCATGACATTTACACAATCAGGTCAATTTAGAAAACGCCATTGCATTACACTTGCATCACGACAGGATAGGTGCATCCATCCGTGTGACTACTTGCGTTTGTGAATGTTCAGCCCATGCCTGAACTACGCTTTGGTCTGACTCCTGACGGGATACGTAGGCAGCTCGTCATGGAGCACGACCAATTGGAATTCCGCTGCACACCCGTTTTTGCAACGCATTTTGTTTTTGCCTAAATTCGACAGTCAGGTCAAAGGCTTGTCTTCACACAGGCTTTGACATTTACTTATGGGACGCGTTGCTCCACAAACTCTGTCAAAGAGGGGCAAACTGTAGACACCCCAATTTTGACCTGCTGTCGAATTTAGGAGAGCGTCACCTCCACGTCCGATGATGACAAGGACCGGAAGATTCGAAAGTATCCCAAGCTCTTCAGAAAGTTCTCTAAAACGCGGTAAAATTTCACAGAAAAGAGAAAATACCAGGTATTTAGGAGAATTCAGGTATAAAATACGATTTTCGGAAAATATCCTCAAGGATCATTTTGCTTTGAAAAAAGAAAAATCCAAAAGGGGGAATTTTAGCCAAAACCGGCACACGGCGGGCTGCCGCGGCACTCAGTGACTGCCGCACGGCAGTCACAGAGTGCCGTGCCGGCACTCACCAAGTGCCGCCACAGATTTCTGACTGCCGTTCGCTTTTAAAGTCTGTATTTTGCAGAGCAATACGTATGCGTATGCAAATAAGAACAAAAAACTGATAAAGTAAGACTGACAAAAATGCGGCAATCCATTAATGGCCGCGGCATTTGATGAATGCCGCGCGGCAGTCATGAAGTGCTGCAACGGCAGTCATGAAATGCCGCAGCGGCAGTCACGGATTGCCGCGGCAGTATCTGGACTGCCGCGCTGGACAGCAGTCTGTCTAAATTCAGAAAGTACACATTGTACCACCAAATGAGAGAATTACACCTGTTTTTTGCTCCGAAATTCACCAAAAATACCTGGTAATTTTGCTTATAAAAGAGAAGGGATCTTCCTAAAAGAGAGAGACCAAGAAGAACACCAAGAAACATATTGGGAGAGAGAGCACATGCAAAAATACTTCCATTACACCAACATTTTTTAGAGAGAAAAGAGAGTGTTTAGAGAATTAAAGAGAAGAGCTTGGAAGATCTTCAAAGAAAAGAAAACTTTGAGGATAATTTGGAGGTGATCCTCTAAACATAGATTATTGGCTTATTCTTTCTCTCTTAAAATCTCTAATCCTAGAATCTTTCACTATTTTCTTTGTTTATCAAGTAAACTTAGGAGTTTCTTTTGTTTCCATATTACTTTCTTCCATTTTCTTGTTTATATTCTTCTCTTGAAGGTCTTGGAGATCTTCAATATCTCTTTTGATCTCTTGAGCATGATCTTTTGAATCCCATGTAGGCTTGTGCTTCACATAGGAGTCAAAGTTTGATCACCACTTCATAAGAGGATCCAAGTCCATACTCATGATTTGGATCTTCTAAACTTGATGTCTTGAGGAATCCCTTCTATATTCCTTTAGGACTCATGAGTCATAGTCATGTCTCCCTCTCCAATGACCATCAAATGGTAGGAGAATATAGTTTTGAGTCTAAACCCATCTCCATGGTTTAGATTCCTTATCTTATAGATTTCATGAAGTCTATCCATATTTCATTTGAAATCTATGAAGAATAAAGGTTTGTAGTCTCTAATGGCCATCAAATGGTAGGAGAAGTGATTTGGTTCAACTCAACTTCATGGTTTAATAGTTGGAGTTACCAAATAAAAGTTGAACTAGCAAAATAAAAACAGTGAATCCACAAACTGTTTTTGATCAAAGATTTTTAGTTCGAAATCTAACCGTTGAAATCAAGTGAAACCAACGGGAAAGTGTCAATAACACGATATTCTACCACTGTAATTTTTTTTAAGGTGGTTTCATGTTTAGGATGGTTTGATCATGAGTTTTGTGACACAAATACAATCTGTCCAGAATTTCAGAATAGTTTCAGAACAGTGACACTCTTTTGAAACAATTAAATCAGAGTTCTAATAAAGTGTTTGTGACTCCAAATAATTTTTTCTATGAAGTTTAATGTGTTAGGAAGTCACCCTAAAAAGAACAAAGCAATTCGGATTTTTTACTATTTTTAATAAATCGTACAAGAATTCTGGACAGAAGGTTGTAAAGTGCTGAGTGATGTCTAGTATTTTTCATATTCCCAGAGATCCGACCGTTGAAACTTTGATTTTCTTTTTGATTTGAAAACTAGACTCACAGAGGCATAACATATCCAAAAATCATTCAGATCCAACTGTTGGAAGTGTTTTATTTCTATCTTTGAACATCTGGTCTGCTCTCTGTAATTCGTAAAAACTGCTACTACTTTTGTCTAATCTTACTTATTTCAACTCAAATGGTCTCTTAATGCCTTAGGACCCAAATCATACTTTGAATAATGGTAACTTAGCTTAAATCCAGAGGTTAAGTGACCCAAATTAGTGAATAAATCCATGTCTTATTCTTGTTCACATCCATTCATTTATGTACATCAATGCTCATAATTAGAATTAGTAATTGGATAAGGTTGGGTTTCATTGATTGCTAGGTATAAGCTAGGGAATTAGGACTGATTGTTTGATATTGTATTATTATGTGAAGCATGTGGACTAACCTTTTGTTTTGTAGCTCTATTAAGGTACGATTTCTAGAACTCCTCTTTAGTTTATCTTAATTTCTTGATTTTATTGATTTTTCGACTTAATGCGCGACACCTTAGAATTAGGTTTTGCCTTATGTGTATATGTGATTAGAGACTCTTTTTTTAGGATTTTCTTTTATTCGCATGCATTGCACGTTTACTATCGCTGGTGGATCTCGGGTAAGTTCACTTGTTCCCTATTGCATATCATATCGCTTGCTACCTGAATTATGTGGCTTTTGAATGGTATTTTGTCAATTGCAATTTTACACCCTTTGGACATGCTTTTGTGATGTATATGTATATATGTATTAGTTGAGGGCATGCTTAGATTAATAAATTCGATTAAAAGGATATTAAGTAGAGGCCTATCGCAAGATAGGATGAGAGAGGGTGTTTTAGTCCGACGGGCTCCTTCCTCTCTCATTCCATAATCCCCAGACCTAGTTAATCTTTGGTTTCGCAAAAAGATCGGTTGCTTTAAAATGGTTTCTTAATTTTCCTTTTAAAAATTAAGTGGCGACTCATTTTGTTTTCGAATTTGATTTTGAAAAGCTGTGGGTAAGTCAACCTGCGATATCCACACTATCATAGTATTAATTGTCGAACCAAACATAGTATATGATGATTATTCAGATGCTAATTGAGGCCCGTCGAGAGGCGGGGCAAGTTGAGGGTGTTTTAGTCATGGAAAAGGCTCCTTCCTCTCTAGTATCAAAACCTCGAGCTAAGTACTTTGGTTATGAAAGGCCGGTGCCCTTTATCTGTTTGGATGAGTCAAAATTGGGTTTCTTGGTTCCTTAAAGACCAAGTGGAGACTCTATATCTATTTTCAACAGACCTCTTCATTTTCGTTCTTTCTTTCAAAACAATTTCAAATAAAGGAAAAGTGGAATTCTACGTGTCCACAATCTGGCGACTCTGCTGGGGATTTTTATTTTGAAAACAAAGTAACATAGAGGTTTGACTCATAAAAAAAAGCATCCTGAAAAATCATCTTTTTACTGTGTCTGGTTCACCACATTGTACTCTGCATTTTCCCCCTCCGACTGTGTCTGAAATGCGACGCTGACATTGTTCAGGTCTTGCTGTGCCAAGGCACAAGTCACCGTTGATACTGTACCTTCCAAGGTATATCAAAAAGAGTAAAAGCCTCTGTACTGTCTCTCTGATGGTATATTGGAACTCTCGTCAACGGACCCTCTTTGACTAAACCCAGCCTTTGCATATAGATTCCTGTAGAACCTTTCGTAGGACTATTTATATATCTTTTCAGATAGGACAATGTGATATAACTGCTGTTGTAGAAACCCCAATTTTGACCAAACGCCGAGTTAAGGGGAGTACTACCTCTAAGATCCGATGATGACAAGTGTCCAGCTAATCTAGGACTTCCAAAGATGATCCAAGCTCTTCCAAAGACTCTGTAACCTAAACAAAAAATTAAAAATGATGATGAAAAGAAAAAAATGAAAAAGAGGCAGAACGGCACTTGAGCAAATTTGTGGTAGTCACGGAATGCCGCGAATTTCAGCGAGTGCCGTGAAAAATGAATTTTATAAAAAAAAAAGGCAGTCCCTGGAGTTGTCTGCCGCATTCATTGAGTGCCGCATCGGCATTCAGTGAATGCTGCAACGACAATCAATGAGTGCCGTTCCGGCATTCAGTGATGCCGCTTCCATCTCCAGCGAGTACCGCCTTTTTGTGACAGTCTGTCTAAAAGTAGGTCGGTTTATTCCATCAAATGGAGGTAGAAATTAGGGTTTTGGCTGTGAATTTTCCAAAATAACCCCCCTAATGATTGCCTATATATAGAAGGTGTATATTCCATTATTAGGGATGGAATATTAGAATGTTGGGATCCCAATATTGATTCTCCTTCAAAATTTTCTAAATAGAGAAAGAGTAGTAGAGTTAGAAGAAGAGTTTGATCATCACTTTGAAGGTCTCAAAGAAACCAAGAAGTTGAGGATACTTAGAGGTAAAACTCTAAACTAATTAGTTTATTAGTAGCTCAATCACAATATTTAGATACCTAGGACCTTTTTACACATTTTCAAAATCTCTCTTCCCACGTCATTTCATCACACACCACATATATATTGTGATTGAGCTTTCATCTCATTAGTTTGGATCAAAATGGCTTATTGTTTTAAGCTTAAATAAATCTTGAAATAAAACCTTGATCCCTTTTCTTTGATTATGTTTATTTCTTAGGTTCATGAGGCTTTCAATGCCTTATTTGAACCTTTGTGTTTAGAATCCCTCAATATTCTGATGAACTTATGATTCATAAAGGGATTGAGGTTGGTCTTAGTATGTTGAGTCAATGAGTCCAAACTTCATCCATAGTTTGAGCTTAGTATTTCTAGGTTTTGTGAAGTTCCTTATAATTCATTGAAACCCATAAGTTCAAGTGTCATTAATCTCCAATGACCATCAAATGGTAGGAGAAGTAGCTTAGTTTAAGTCCATCCCTATGGCTTAGTCTAATCCTTTTCTTAGGTTTTGTGAAGCTCTTCAGACTTCATTAAAATCTACACCTGTGTATCTTTAACCTCCAATGACCATCAAGCGGTAAGAGTAACAATATGAATCCAAGCTTTTGTCCATAAGTTTGAGTTCATTGTTTTGGGGATTTTGTGAAAGTCATTTCATATTTCATCAAAATCCACAAACATGTATGTCTTCAGTCTCCAATGACCATCGAATGGTGGGAGAAGTAATATGGATTAAGCCCAACTTCATGGTTTAGTAGTTGGAATTAACCAACTAAATTAACCTTGAACAAACGGTGCATTGAATTCAGTGACCACCTTTGATCAAGGATTTTTAGTTCAAGATCAGACCATTGGAATTGAATGAAACTAACGGGAAAGTGTTTATAACTCAAAGTTCTACCACTGTGATTTTTGTTTAAAGGAAGCTTCATGTTTATGGTAGTTTGGTCAATGATTTTGTGGAACAACTATAATCTGTCCAGAATTTCAGAATAGTGATACTCTTTTGAAATAAGCAGATCAGAACCTTAATCAAGTGTTCATGGCCCAAAATAAATTTTTATAGATAGTTTAATGCATTAGGAAGTTACCCTAAAATGACTGAAGGACTTCGGATTTTTTACTATTTTTAGAAAATTATGCAAAAACTCTTGACAGAGAGTTGTTAATTCTCTGAGTGATGTCTAGTATTTGTCCAATTCCCGGAGATCTAACCATTCAAACCATGATTTTCTTTTTGGGTTAGAAACTAGACTCACAGAGACATCTTATGTCCAAAAATCACCAAGATCAAACTACAGGAAGTATGCTTTTTTATTTCCTTAAAATTCTGATCTACTTTCAGCAATTTTCATAATTCTGTCATGATTTTGATATATCTTGCAAACAATGGTCCCAATGATCTTTCTATGACCTAAGGCTTAAACCATGTGTTAATAGTGATTAATCAAGCTTAAAACCAGAGATAAATGATCCAAATCAATGAAATGTTCATAGCTTTATTGCATTCATACTCATATGTTCATGTGCATTCATTTATGTAGATTGATACTTGTAAATAGAATTCACCTTGTGTTAGAGTTAGTTACTTAGGAGTTCAATAATGTATTTTGTTTAAAGTATGTCAACTAACCCTTTGTTTTGTAGCACTGATGAGGTATGACTTTTCAACTATCACTTTAACTTAACTTTTCATTGATTTTATCAATTTTATGACCTCATGCGCGACACGTTAGAGTTAGGTTTTGCCTTATGTGTATATGTGATTAGAGACCTTTTCTTAGGATCTTTCTATTCGCATACATTGAACGTTTAATATTCACGGCATGGATCCCAGGTAAGTTCCATAGTTCCCTATTTGCATATCAAATTGCTTGCTACTTGAATTATGTGGTTTTTGAATGATATTTTATCACTTACAATCTTACACCCTTTAGACATACTTTTGTAATGTATATTTATACATATGTATTAGTTTAGGGCACATTTAAATTAATAGTTCGATTAAAAGGATGTTAAGTAGAGGCCTATCGCAAGATAGGATGAGAAGGGGTGTTTTAGTCTGATGGACTCCTTCCCTTCTCATTCCATAATCCCCGTACCGAGTTTAATCTTTGGTTTCGCAAAAAGATCAGTTGCTTTAACATAGGTTTCTTAATTTTCCCTTTAAAAAATTAAGTGGCGACTCATTTGTTTTGAATTTGAAATTTTAAAAGAACTTTAAAAGAAAAGCTGTGGGTAAAGGAGAAAGTTGCAATATCCACAATCTGGCGACTCTGTTGGGGATCGAACCTAGAATCTCTGGTTTCGCAGACCAGAAATTTTTGATTTTGGGTTCACTCGAGGGTTAGACTTGAAAGCATCCTTTTAATCGAATTAATTAATTTTTGTGTGTCTATTGCATTACACTTGCATGTTTAGCCAGTCGATTACACAGAACTATGACCTTGGAGACTCGAGGCAGCTCGATCGATCAAGCCATCATGGGGCCGTGTGATCACCCTTGATCTCGTACTATGTGTTGGTATATAAAGCATCCTATTGGGTGTGTGTCAAGGGTTCCTTATTTGACCCAAAACCCAGCTCTTGTATAGTAGCTTCCATAAAACATTCAAATCTTAGGAAATCAATTCTTGATTAGGATTATGTGCTAGGAAGTTTTGTATACCCGGAAGGGATTACTTGAGATGATGACGATACTTGCTTGATGAAAGATGTATAATCTTTTAATCACCTTTTAGCAATTTCTCCTCATGTTCCACGACATTTGGAAAACATGCCGAACCTTGGTTATAAGATTATACTTCTTATATCATGTTAGCTAAGCATCATTGACCTTGTATGCATCCTAATTCAAGAAAAGTACGGTGACAATCCGATCGTGTGATCCTTCTACCCAAAAGTTTTAAAATTCACTTTTGAGAGCAAACAAGATTTTGATAAACCACCATTCTTTATCCCAAAATGTTTTTCGGTCAAGCAAAGCTCCATACTAACCTCTGTTAAGGTATATTTTCGCATGATCATCTTCTAAAAAAAAATCCAAAATATTGGGAATTGTTTTTGGAAGAAATGTTCTTCAAATGAAATTCAAGATTTTAACCCAATTGTCCTTATTAAGAAATATTTTCACATCCTCAAATAAAAGATTCGAAATCCTTGAGAATCGTTTTTGAAAAATCTCGTCAAATGAATTTCGAAATTTTTTTTGAATATCCAACCTTTGAGAGGGTAGTGAAGATCACAATGAAAGGAGAAGTTGGCGCACTTGACATGGGTGAGGATCTTATGTGCTTATGTGTTTATGTGTTAGGATTAGGATTTTCTTTTCTTTGGCATATAGAATAGGCACACACAAACACATGCATTGCATCCATGTGACATATAAAAGAATTTTTTTTTACCAAATCTCATTTAAAAACAAAATATATGTGTGTGACAAAAGGAAGCTGATAAAAGTTTTTAAAAGAAAAATTTTAAACTTGTTGTCGGGGCTAAAATTGCTTCAAGTTCAAATCAAGCTTGGTTTAGGGATCCCATAGCGAGGCTTGTAAGAAGAGAAGACACTGAAATGACAGAAGAAACGAACAATGAGGAAGTAGCCGGATTGAGAACACTGGTAGAACAACAAGCAGAGAAAATGAGGCGGCAAGACGAAAATATGAACCGTATGATGGGAATGATAGAAGCACTGAATCGCCGACCACCACCTGTAATTCCGCCGGTTGTGGACTCACCTCTAAGAGGGGAAGGAGATTGGTTTGATGATCAGGAGACACAGTGGACTGATGCACTGTAGGCTAACAGAGAAAGGGAGAAAGTTGAGAAAGAGAGGCTACTCACCGAGAAGATCGAGAAGCTTGAAAGGGTGATGCGTAAGGCTCAAGGGGTCGACACTTATCTAATGAAGTTGGAAGGTCTGTACGATGGAGTCCACGAGACACTAGCAGCTAGCTTTAAGATGCCAATTTTTGATAAGTTCGACGGAACGGGAAACCCTCACAGTCATGTAAGGATGTGTATCGGAGCTTTCCAACCAAGCGGACTAAGCACCACCATGATGGCCGTTTTGTTCCAACAAACTTTAACCGGAGCTATCTTATCTTGGTACCTCACTCTCGAACCAAGCAAGACCCGGGTTTGGGAAGAAGTGATTAAAGCATTCGTGGCACAATGTGAGTACAATCAGGACCTGGATGTTACCATCAGAGATCTAGAGACTACCACGCAGGGAAATAGACAGTCTTTCGCTGAATACTTGAGCCGTTGGAGAGGGAAGGCAGCTAAAATGGTACAAAGGCCGTCCGAGAAAGACCAGATCCGAATGTTGATGAAGAACCTTCAACCTGCCTATCAAGAGAAGATGAGATTCTAGTTGATCAACACTTTTGCTGAGGTATTTGATGTAGGGACTCGGATCAAAGACACAATCCAAGAAGGAGTAATAAAAAAGGAGGAACAGCCAAACCAGTACAGAAGGCCGAACTACGGATCCAATGGAGGACATTCGGGAGGGCATTCTGGTCCCACCGATGTCAACGCACTGAACAGGATGGAGAGGAAATTTGACATAACACCAAGGAGAGGGGGGGACAAATCATCGCGAAAATTCTCAGACGCTCTCGATATGTTGTTAGCGAAAGGGCATCTCCGTCAGTTGGAACCTCAACCTCTACTGAATCCGCTTCAGCCAAGCTTTAAAGGGGATCTCTTTTGCAAATTTCACCAATAGAAGGGCCACTCAACAGATCAGTACATGAGGTTAAGGCATGAAATCCAAGATCTAATTGATAACAAGGTGATATCAGAACTGCCCGTCAAAGCTCTAAATGTCACAAGAAATCTGCTACCAAATCACCATGCTCTACCACCATCTCAAAGCCTCTATTTCTTGGGGATAGAAGAAACCATCTTTGATCTTTCTAGGCTAATCACTAGGGATGGGACACCAAGGAGGCCTTATCAGCTGATGGACAATCTGTACCTTGGAGGATGTTCCGAAGGGATGTGAAGAGGAAAAAGCAGAACAAATGGAATGGTGGGTTCAGGAAATGGGCAATATAGATCAGATAGAGGATGATTTGTGGTACAAGAGTGATGAAGAGGTGGGAATCGAAAATGAGAATTCGAGAAGGGTTTCGAAGGCTGACAATCTATGGATGAGAGAATAAGTCAGTCATCTGACCAGATCAGGCAGACACTTCAAGCCGTACAAACTGGAGGAAGACCACCCGGGGAGGGATCTAGACAAGGGAAAAGGAAAAATAGATGAAGAAGCAGCGGAAGACAGGGTCCTAAAGCAATTAAAGAAAACTCAGGCTAACATCACTGTTTGGGGCTTACTGATCGCTTCAAAATGTCACAGGCAGGCAGTCTTGGATGCTTTGAATCAATCCAACGTTTCCATCGATGCAACACCAGAAGACCTCATGGGAATGATCAGTAGGATTCTGACTCTGGCTATTACCTTCTCATCAGACGACCTACCTCCAGGAGGACCCGCTCATAATAAGCCATTGTATGTCACTATTAAATGCCTGGGGAATACTGTACCTGCCTGTCTTGTTGATAATGGATCCGCTCTAAACGTGTGTCCGTTCTGAATAGCCAAGTGCATGGGTTTGGATGAAACAACGTTCGTGCCATCTGAGGAAAAGGTAAGGGCATACGACAACACTCAGAGAATGGTCATGGTAATAATTCTCCTCCATTTAGCTGTCGGGCCTGTGGAAAAGGAAGCCGAATTTCAAGTCATCGACATACCTGCTTCTTTTAATTTACTACTAGGAAGGCCGTGGCTAGACAGTTTGGGTGCCATACCATCTACGGTTCATCAGAAAGTCAAGTGTGTTTAGAAGAGTAAGATCTGTGATATTCTCAGGGATAGTTGGGTTCGTCAGTCTGAAGCTTCATCAAGCACGCCAGTTTTGGAAGTGCAGTTCCAAGAAGAAGAGACAAGTCTGGGAGGGTTCGAATTCATTAATATGTTGGAAGGTGAGAAGCCAAGAGAGTTCCTGCCACTTTAATTCGATCAGTATGCAAGCCCGTTGGTCGCAGGGATCATGAAGAAGATGGGTTTCTTTCTAGGCATGGGATTGGGTAAGAATCATCAGGGTCTGTCGGAATTTCCAAGTATTGCCACTCAGACTCACAATCATGGTCTGGGGTATCAACCGTCAAAGAAGGAACTTAGAGAGAAGAAGAAAGCGACTGATGCACCATTGGACCCTTACCAGAAAACACTCAACGGACACTTTGTGAAGGAAGGAGAAGATTTCCCCTTTTGTGGCTTCCCAGAACCGTGGGTGGATCAGAAAGATAAGTGTTTGAAGCTAGGGTTTGAGATCTTCTTTCCCCATGAGTTCTCTGCGTATGAATATCCATAATCACAGATGCCTGTTAAGTCGGTTACTGCCAAAGATTGGATCAGTGCACTAGATGGCTCGGTCATGAAAGATCTGTTGGGCGAAAGGAGCACAGAAGTTATGGAAGCAGGTCATGAAAAGGCCAAAGAATAATACGTTGAGGGTCTGTGGACACGCGGAATCGGACCACTTCTCTCTCTTTGTTCGAGATTGTTTTGAAATTGATTTGAATCAAAGAAAAGGAAAGGTCTGTTGAAAACAGATACAGAGTCGCCACTTGGTCTTTAAGGAACCAAGGAACCTAATTTTGACTCACCCAAGCGGATAAGGGTACCGGCCCTTCATAACCAGAGAACTTGGTTCGGGGTTTTGGTACGAGAGAGGAAGGAGCCTTTGTCGCGACTAAAACACCCTCAACTCGCCCCGCCTTTCGACGGGCCTCAATTAGCATCCAAATAATCATCTTATACTATGTATGGTTCGACAATTAATACTATGATAGTATATTACATTACATAAGAAACTTGAAAATGAAAGATCTAAAGATAAAATATCATTCATAAGATCTAAGTCAAATATCATACAATGCAAAGTGAAAGATCACACAAACAAACCTAGGAAAAATCGTCTATTCATATATCAAATAATCAAGACTTCCTAATCTAAAGGGGGACATGAATTGTTCTTGAAACAAATAAACAAAGAAATCAAGATATGCTTAGCAAGCTAGTGTGATGCATGTTTTTCTTTGAGAAAAGAAGACCTCTCAATCCCCGGGACGGATGAGAAAGGATGATTAGATCAAGGGGAAGCATGAACGTGTGATCGAGTTCATTCCTTATAATCTTCTTAGATTAAGAGTTACAAAAACCCAAATCTTGCATGAATGCAATGTATGTATCTAAAATGTGCAAAGGTTGTAGTGTGCTTTGTGTTCATGGTTTCCTAGAATGACTTAGAATTCTATAATGTGTATGAATGGATGAATGAAATCAACATAGGATATGTACAAATGTAGCATGAACTACCTCCTAAGATATGGGTTAATTTGGAATGCATATGAGCATCAAATCAAAGAATAAAAGTTGAAATGTGCTTGCTGTGAATAGTGGACAGACTGCATATGGCACTTTACAATATTATAATGGGAGGTCAAACGTGCCTAGAAAAATGTGAGAAAAATCTGAGATCATTCTTATTGTGTCTAGAAAATAACCCAAAAAGCCAAACATCAATAGCTATCACAGATTAAAAGAAAGAAATCAGAATGTACACATGACTCAGAAACAAAAACTGCACTGTTGACTGATTTTGTATGATTTTTCATAAATCAAAGAAAAGGTTTATGATGACCCATTATGTACCAAAAGTTTCCTAAGACACCCAAGTTTTATAAAAAAAATAGAAAAGATATATGTACAGTGATGAAAATGTCCAGAATAAGTGCAAGAAGTTAGATAAACATTCTGTGAGAACAGAGGCAGATTATGAATATGAACTTCTCACATCCAAAACAAATACTTTTACATTTCAATAATTGATGAGAGAAATTAGGGACAAACTATGATGTATTAGGAAGGTTTTCCAAGTGGTTTCATCATCATAACTTGAGTATTTAATTCAAAACAAATCTTTGAATCTGAACAGCTCACTGTTTTGGGTCATGGTTTTGGAAATTTTAGGGAAAACCAAATTTTGTTTCTTGAAACCAAATGAGAGGGATTGAGAGGGGTTTTGAAATAGATGTTTTGAAAACATATTTTCAACACTCAATGAGGATTAGGACCACTTAGAATACCAACATCAAACTCATCATTAAGAACCTCCAAGATTGTTGGAGAGATTTATTCTATTTTTTTGAACATAACTTCAATACATTCCAAGAATACCTTGGAAGTATTGAGGTTATGATCATCATCTATCAAACATGTTTTTGAGGTCAAGAGCTACTATCCATAAGGATTCACTCACCCCAAACTTCATGTCATCACTTAGATGATGATGAACTAGTAAGTAAATAAAAGAAAACAAAAAGAAATGGGGTAAGAAGAGATAAACAATAAATAAACAAGCAAATAGATGATGATCAATAGATGATATTCATGAAGCATGAACTTGTAGGTTGGTGTTTCACTCATATGTAATGACACTTAGACATGGAAGAAGCTTCCACTCTCTTGAATGCTCACTAAAATGGTGGTTGGGAGTATTGAATGTTGAAATAAATGGAAGTAATGAAGTAAAAAACAAAGTTAGAACTCACTTTTGTTTTGAAAATCAAAGAAGAATGCTTCTTTTCTCTCTACTCTAACCTTATCTCTACAACTTTTCTCTCCCACACTTTTCAAAACTTACATTTGACCCCCCTAAAATGAGGAGTAATGGGGTGTTTATATAGGCCAACTTGGGGTGGTTTTGGGGTTTTAAAAGTGTTCCCATTGGCTCCAAACATCTGAAATCATAAAACTATGTCCTTTTGGCTTTTAATTAATCAAAATGGGACCACAAAAATAATTACAAAAACTCACTGTTCTGGGGGAGAGTGCCGCGGCGGCACTGGGCCACTGCCGCGGCGGCAGTGGGCCAGTGCCGCGGCGGCACTGCTCCTCCCTTCGTCTGGATAATGCTGTTTAGGCCCCCTGATGTTCCGGTATTCGCGAAAAGGCCCTATTTCGTCCGAAATTCACAGAAAATGCATACGAACTCCAAATTGAGGTTGTGATATACCGTTGGAAAGGTAATGGAGTCTACTTTACATAAAAAATAGTTCAGGGATAGGTCACTTTGAAAAGTTTTACGGTATTCGTGATAAAAGCCGATTTGATCGCCTTTTTCGCCTTTGGAAATTCATAATAAACTCGTTTTAAATCTGAAAATTATGTGCGATATACCGTCGAAAAGCTGTTGACCTCTAGTATCCATGAAAAATATTTGAAAATTGTTTCGGTGCCCCGATTCCAAAGTCAAATCTTGGTCAAACTGGTCAAACCTGGGATTCCCGGGAAGTTTTGGGAACCTCCGGGAGCTCCCAGGAGCCGACGTTTTCGCTCGATTCTATTTTAAAACTCATTTTAATACTTTTCTAATGATTCTGGTGAATTCGGACGATTTCGGTCAAACTTGGTCAAACCCTGGTCAAACCTTGGTCAAACCGGTCAACGGGGACTTTTCGGGAACTTCCGGGGCTTCCGGGGGTCTCTGGGAGCTGACGATTTCATCCGATTTTTCTTTTAAAACTCATTTGAATACTTTTCTTACGACGTAGCATGTTTTCAGAACTTCGGGACCAAATCTGGGAGTCTTCGGGCTTTCAGGGGCATTTTGGTCAATCTGAGCATTCTGAGAGATAGAACTGACTTCTAGGAGTCCTTTTGAGTCTTTTACGATCATTGTGAACCACCAAGCTATGGGTCTCCTAAATATGATAGCCGACAAAATGGGGTGTCTACAGTTTGCCCCTCTTTGGCAGGAACTTGCGAGGCAACGCATGTCGCAAGCGAGTGCCAAAGTTTTGAAGAGACAGGTCTTTTGGAGGCTATAGATTTAGGATAAAAAGCGTTGCAAAAGATGCAATGATGCTGAGGCTAGTGCTGGTCGTGCTCTGCGTGAGCTGCCTACGTATCCCAAGGGGAATCAGACCAGGACGTAGTTCAGGGAACAAAGGAATAAATCACACATGCACATACACAACAATCAGGCGGATGCTATGCTATAAGAGTGATATGCTATGCATGGATGTGATATGAATTTTGTCCTAAGTCCTATCATGTCTAGTGTTCTGGTCCTAGCATGAATTGGTGTTGTGGGGTGTACCACTCTGAGTGGACTTGTGTCGTGCCTGTATTGTGTTCTAAAACGCTTGTGGTCCTAGTACATGTGTTCAGTGCATTTGCCACTCTCAGTGGGCTTGGTGATCTATGCTTGACTAATAGACTTGTGAGGGAGCTCGACCTGGAGGTCTTACTCAAGGAAGAGCGTGGTGCTCAAAGTGATACTGTGGTGCTCAAAAGAATGCTTATGGTGTGTTTGCCACTCCAGTGGGCTTTGTGATTTGTGTGTGCCGCAACCGATGGGCTATGTGTCATGTTGGGTGAAGTGATTCTTGACTCGTGCTCCTCTTAGTCGTGACACTATGGACTCGGTGACTCCCAAAGTCTCAACGGTGCTTCTCAATCCTCGATTCTCAATGGCGCTTACGTTGTTCCTCGAATCTTTGATGGTGCTTTCTCAAGGCTTCTTGATTGTCAACGGTGTTTCTTCAAATCTTAACGATGCTTCTCGATTTTTCCATGATGCTTCTCAACAAATCTGATGTTCCTCAACCCATCCGATATTCCTCAACTCTTCAAAGACGCTTCTCAACAAATCTGATGTTCCTCAACTCGTCCGATATTCCTCAACTCTTCAATGACGCTTCTCAACAAATCTGATGTTCCTCAACTCATCCGATATTCCTCAACTCTTCAACGACGCTTCTCAACAAATCTGATGTTCCTCAACACATCCGATGTTCTCTTCAACAATACTCTCTTCTGATGTTCCTCGACACATCTGATGCTCTTCCTCAACAACACACTTGGACTTTGGGCACTAAAACGCATCTTATCAACACTCCTTATCAACACATCTAGACTTTGGGCCCTAAAACACCTCAACAACACGTCTCATCGACACACCTTATCAGCAATAGTTTCTCGGTGTTGGCGATATTTCCTCCGATCGGCCGCCTTGAGAAACAAGTGTCGGTTTGTAGTTTGCAACCACTTACGAGTCTATGCCACTCGTACCTGGGACATTCTCATGTTATGACCTTGACTGGTGTAGTAATAATGTTTGGCACTTCTGCTTATATCCAAAGTTTTTTTTTTATTTTTTATTTTTTATTTTTTTTTATTTTTTATTTTTATAATTGGGAATCACCTTTAACCCACACATTTGAGACCATCAGGACAAATGGACTTAACAGGAACGACAAGGAAAGTTGGGTTAGTTTGTATGAAACCTCGGTCTCTGACACACTTGTGATCAGATTACTACTGACTCAAATAAAGAAGGATTGACTTGGACATAAAATTCTCAAATTGCCACGATCCAAAGTGCCTTTACCATGAATGATGTACCGCTCATCTTTTATGTTCACTCCTCATCTTGATATGTCAGCACTTTGCTAATAAATATGGTTTTTTTGAAAATTCCTCCCTACTGATCTAATCAATTTCTTTGCTTCTCCCAAGATGTACTTTGAATTAGTGCCTTAGCTTATAGAATAAAAGATGCTCCATTTCCATCTGTTCAAGACAATGTTGTGACTTGAAGGCTTACCATTGGTATATAGGGATCGGGTGGCAAACGAAGTTTGCCCCTAGTTTGAAGGGCATGAAGTGGGATCGGTAGGCAAACGAGGTAAATGACCGAAGTTTGCCCCTAGTTTGGAGGAGGGTTCATTGGAGGTTTTGGGCAAACGAGGTAGGTGACCGAAGTTTGCCCCTTGTGTGAAGGGTAGATAGTAAAAGTCAGGCAAACGAGGCGGGTAGCCGAAGTTTGCCCCTAGTGTGGAAGGTGATTTTCTGGTTTGAGGCATGGACCGTGACTTTAATCTCTTAAATGCTCATAACTTTTTGCCTAGGCACCAGTGAGGTAACCTAGCGAGCTCTTTTCTCTCTTTTGTTATTGCTCACCTTAGATTTAGCTCTAACTTTTGCCTAGGCGTCCTTTCGGATTTTCGACCTAGCGAGCCATCCTTCTTTTCTTTTTGAAAGTCTGCCTACGTACCCCCAAGTGGGGATCAGGTCCAACGTAGTTCGGGCCATGGTTGAAAAGAAGCGAGTTGATTTTTAGGTAGGTGGGTTGACCGAACCGTTGTGGTTGCCTACGTATCCCCTAGCGGGAATCAGGTCGAGCGTAGTTCAAGCCAAAGTCTCGAAGGGAATTGGTTATTTTTTGTGGGTGGAGCGACCGAACCGATGTGGTTGCCTACGTATCCCCGAGTGGGAATCAGGTCAAGCGTAGTTCAAGGCAAGGCTTGAAATAAGGGGTTTGAGGTAGGAGGGTTTTTCAAACCAATCGTCAAGAAGTTCAAACTTGAGCCCCTTGTGGTAGCTTTGAATAAAAGGATTCAGTTTCAATCTCCCTTTCTTTTCTTTTTCTTTTTCATTTTGTTTTGTTTTGAGGATTGATCCTTTTCACTTTCGCCTAGCCAGTCAATTTTGCTTTTTAATGTAGTCGATTCTTGTGAGACCTTTCAATCGCAATCTCAGAATTCTAGAATGTGCATGTCAGCTCTCGGAATTTATTTGTAGTTGTTCCGTGCCTTTGGAAATGTGATCTAGGCACATACGATTCTCTCATTTGTTTTATTTCTTTCATTTTCTCCATCATTTTGACTGGCTAAGGTCAGATCTTGAAAATCAATACCTTTTCATCTCTAACTTTTGCCTAGGTGCCCTTTCGGGTTTTCAACCTAGCGAGCTTGTTTTTTTTTTTTTTTTTTTTTTGAAAGTGGAGATGAAACTCATTGAAATGTTTGGCTACCATCAAGGACCAAGTCCGCGCAGGTTCGCATGGCTATCAATTGGGTTGGGCCCAAGGCTTTGAAATGGTAGAAATGGTGGAAAGGGTGTTGGGCAAGCCCCAAGTCAGTTCCAAGCATGTCTTTTCAAGATTGAGGCAAGAGAATCTTTAAATTCTTAAAGTAAGGCTATTCAATTCTCGGCTCTTCATCGGTGTCAGCGTGAAATCGACTTTAACCTTTCAGGATTCTTTTTTGTTTTGTCGTAGAAAAATTATTAGCAGAGTAATATCCATAGTAATTTGAAAAGTGACACTTCAGTTTAGCGATTCATGCATTTATGACTAGGCACATCAGATTAAGCAAATTGAGACTTCATTCCATTCAGAAGAGAAGGATTACATTACTCGATACAGACTCACAACAACTCGATGACGGACGAACTTGACCATAAGACTAAACTTGAAATATACTCAAAACATAGAACAGACTCGACTTGGTCTCAAATGGAGTGTCTTTGTGACCCATTTATTATTATTATTATTTTAGCAGAAGTTCCAAACACTATCGCTCCACTGCACGGATTCAACATTCATGGGTGTCAATGACAGGGATCATTTGAGAGGATAGGCCATGGGCTTAGGTGATATGGGGTTGAATGGGTTGTGGCTCGATGATTCCTCGATCAATGAGGTCTTGGATATCATGGCGGAGACGTATGCACCTGTCGGTGTCATGGCCTGGGCCTTGGTGGTAGGCACATCGTTTGGACATGTTACAGTTAGGTGGTGGGGGGTCAGCACGAGGCTGAAGGAGTTGGAGGTGTCCCTTTTTTAGCAGGCGGCCTAAGGCTACGGAGGGAGAGATATCCAGCTTGGAGAATTCACGGGGTACCCTATTTTGGTAAGGGCGGCTAGGCAAGCTGGTTTGGTTTGTGAGCTGGTATGATTGGGGAGAATAGGCCATGGGTTGGTTACTAAGGGCGTTGACATCCGAAGAGTTTCGGGAGTAGTCTAGCCTCTTGGACTGGCTTTGTGATCCTTCATTCTTGATTTTCCCTTCCCTGATTGCATCCTCAATTCTAGTCCCAATCTCAAACAGTTCTTCAAATGTTGAGATGGACTGGTAGAATAGTTTCTCATGGTACAGCGGCTGTAGATTCTTGATCAACATCCGGACTTGTTCTTTTTCGACTGGTCGGTGGGTCATTTGGGCCACTTTGTTCCTCCATCTGCTCAAGAACGCAGCGAAGGACTCATTGAAGTTCTGCCGGGTAGTCTCCAGATCCCGGATGGTGACATCGAGCTCTTGGTTGTAGGAGTAATGATCAACGAAGACCTGGACTATATCTTCCCAAGTCCGCGTCTTAGAAACCTCCAAGGTCAGAAACCAAGATAGAGCAGCCTTGGCGAGGGTTTGAGGGAACAACATTGCGATGTGCTCATGGCTGCAGCCCATTGATTGGAAAACACTCATGCAGAACTTTACATGGCTCTTCGGATTCCCGGTTCCATCAAAACGATCAATTTCAGGCATCTTGAAGTTTTCTGGCAGTTTCAGCTTAACAGGCTCAAAAAGGCCTTCCAGATCTAGCATGTAGTCGTCGATCCCTTTACTCTTCCTTAGTATGTTCTCGAGCTTGTCGACCTTATCCATTTTCTCTTGGAGCTTTTTCTCATATGCAGGCGGCGGGACCCCTTGAAACCATACTTTTTCTCCGTCGTTCTCATGTAGGGGTGGTTCAAACCCAGGTGGAGGCTGCGGCCGCTGCTGCTTCAATTCCTCCATGAAGGATAAAACTTGGGCCAACCGTTCAGACTGTTGGTTGATCATTTCTGTCATTCTTGCTTCCAAACCTTCTGGATCCATAAAGCTGACTTTCGGCTGAGTGATTCTGACAAGGTGACTCCCTAATCCTCTGACTCACAAATGCAGATCCTGGGTGCTCAAAACTTGTACTGACATATAGGTGTGAAAAGACTGTGTTAGACTTTTAACAGTGATAATTGAGATGACAACTATAGTGATGTTAACAGACGTGGACTGACTCGTGTACAGCCTGACTGAAACAGTGCGTGCAGACCGATAGGAATGGTGTATGCATATGGGACAAGCATGCGGATGCAAGCCCTAATCTATATGATGCCCCTACTTCTAACAGATAACAGTTAAACAAATAAGGTCCTAGCCACACAGAGTGTGCTAACCTTACTCTCCAGTATGATCACCAAAGGATAACAGGGATTTCCGGGATACTTTGGGAATTTCGGATAGAGTTTCTGGGAGAAACATGGGTTTGGAAGATTCGGAGAAATTTCTAGAAGTCATTTGAGTTTCTAGGAGAAATAAGGATTTCTAGTTGATTTGGACTGAGCTTCTAGGAGAAACTGGTATTTTTGGGTATTTTTGAGAAATATGGATAGAGTTTCCAGGGGAAACAAGTATATCTGGGCATTTCTGGGTGATTTGGGCAGAGATGCTGGGATTTTTGGAGAATCTGGGAGATTTGGGCAGAGCTTCGGGAAAACAGGTACTTTGGATATTTCTAGGAAATTTGGATAGAGTTTCTGGGAGATAGGACAGAGTTTCTGGGAGACACTGGTATATCTGGGAAATCAGGGAGATTTAGACAGAGTTTCTGGAAAAAAACTGGTTAATATGGTTATATCTGGGATATCTGGACAGAGTTTCTGGGAGGAACAGGTTATGATGGTGATCATACTGTCTAGCTAGTTTTCATACTCCTATATCCTAGGACCAACAAACAAGGTTTGCGGTGTATATCTTTATGAACATGGAGCAGACATCCTTGTCATGGTGCCTAGGCAGGTCAACTCAATGTGATCACATGTGAGTGATTGCCATGGGGATCATAAGAAAGAGGTTTTGTTCTATGCCATATAAGCATCTACACCGCGCAGATAATCCCATCAGGGCATACAACAGTTATATCACATTGTCCTATCTGAAAAGATAAATGAACAGTCCTATGAAAGGTTCTACAGGAATCTATATGCAAAGGCTGGGTTTAGTCAAAGAGGGTCCGTTGACGAGAGTTCCAATATACCGTCAGGGAGACAGTACGGAGGTTTTTACTCTTTTTGATATACCTTGGAAGGTACAGTATCAACGGTGACTTGTGCCCTGGCACAGCAAGACCTGAACAATGTCAGCGCCGCGTTTCAGACACAGTCGGGAGGGTAAAATGCAGAGTGCAATGCGGTGAACCAGACACAGTAAAAAGATGATTTTAAGGATGCTTCTTATGAGTCAAACCTCTGTATTATTTTGTTTTAAAATAAAATTCCCCAGTGGAGTCGCCAGATTGTGGACACGCGGAATCGGACCACTTCTCTCTCTTTGTTCGAGATTGTTTTGAAATTGATTTGAATCAAAGAAAAGGAAAGGTCTGTTGAAAACAGATACAGAGTCGCCACTTGGTCTTTAAGGAACCAAGAAACCTAATTTTGACTCACCCAAGCGGATAAGGGTACCGGCCCTTCATAACCAGAGAACTTGGTTCGGGGTTTTGGTACGAGAGAGGAAGGAGCCTTTGTCGCGACTAAAACACCCTCAACTCGCCCCGCCTTTCGACGGGCCTCAATTAGCATCCAAATAATCATCTTATACTATGTATGGTTCGACAATTAATACTATGATAGTATATTACATTACATAAGAAACTTGAAAATGAAAGATCTAAAGATAAAATATCATTCATAAGATCTAAGTCAAATATCATACAATGCAAAGTGAAAGATCACACAAACAAACCTAGGAAAAATCGTCTATTCATATATCAAATAATCAAGACTTCCTAATCTAAAGGGGGACATGAATTGTTCTTGAAACAAATAAACAAAGAAATCAAGATATGCTTAGCAAGCTAGTGTGATGCATGTTTTTCTTTGAGAAAAGAAGACCTCTCAATCCCCGGGACGGATGAGAAAGGATGATTAGATCAAGGGGAAGCATGAACGTGTGATCGAGTTCATTCCTTATAATCTTCTTAGATTAAGAGTTACAAAAACCCAAATCTTGCATGAATGCAATGTATGTATCTAAAATGTGCAAAGGTTGTAGTGTGCTTTGTGTTCATGGCTTCCTAGAATGACTTAGAATTCTATAATGTGTATGAATGGATGAATGAAATCAACATAGGATATGTACAAATGTAGCATGACCTACCTCCTAAGATATGGGTTAATTTGGAATGCATATGAGCATCAAATCAAAGAATAAAAGTTGAAATGTGCTTGCTGTGAATAGTGGACAGACTGCATATGGCACTTTACAATATTATAATGGGAGGTCAAACGTGCCTAGAAAAATGTGAGAAAAATCTGAGATCATTCTTATTGTGTCTAGAAAATAACCCAAAAAGCCAAACATCAATAGCTATCACAGATTAAAAGAAAGAAATCAGAATGTACACATGACTCAGAAACAAAAACTGCACTGTTGACTGATTTTGTATGATTTTTCATAAATCAAAGAAAAGGTTTATGATGACCCATTATGTACCAAAAGTTTCCTAAGACACCCAAGTTTTATAAAAAAAATAGAAAAGATATATGTACAGTGATGAAAATGTCCAGAATAAGTGCAAGAAGTTAGATAAACATTCTGTGAGAACAGAGGCAGATTATGAATATGAACTTCTCACATCCAAAACAAATACTTTTACATTTCAATAATTGATGAGAGAAATTAGGGACAAACTATGATGTATTAGGAAGGTTTTCCAAGTGGTTTCATCATCATAACTTGAGTATTTAATTCAAAACAAATCTTTGAATCTGAACAGCTCACTGTTTTGGGTCATGGTTTTGGAAATTTTAGGGAAAACCAAATTTTGTTTCTTGAAACCAAATGAGAGGGATTGAGAGGGGTTTTGAAATAGATGTTTTGAAAACATATTTTCAACACTCAATGAGGATTAGGACCACTTAGAATACCAACATCAAACTCATCATTAAGAACCTCCAAGATTGTTGGAGAGATTTATTCTATTTTTTTGAACATAACTTCAATACATTCCAAGAATACCTTGGAAGTATTGAGGTTATGATCATCATCTATCAAACATGTTTTTGAGGTCAAGAGCTACTATCCATAAGGATTCACTCACCCCAAACTTCATGTCATCACTTAGATGATGATGAACTAGTAAGTAAATAAAAGAAAACAAAAAGAAATGGGGTAAGAAGAGATAAACAATAAATAAACAAGCAAATAGATGATGATCAATAGATGATATTCATGAAGCATGAACTTGTAGGTTGGTGTTTCACTCATATGTAATGACACTTAGACATGGAAGAAGCTTCCACTCTCTTGAATGCTCACTAAAATGGTGGTTGGGAGTATTGAATGTTGAAATAAATGGAAGTAATGAAGTAAAAAACAAAGTTAGAACTCACTTTTGTTTTGAAAATCAAAGAAGAATGCTTCTTTTCTCTCTACTCTAACCTTATCTCTACAACTTTTCTCTCCCACACTTTTCAAAACTTACATTTGACCCCCCTAAAATGAGGAGTAATGGGGTGTTTATATAGGCCAACTTGGGGTGGTTTTGGGGTTTTAAAAGTGTTCCCATTGGCTCCAAACATCTGAAATCATAAAACTATGTCGTTTTGGCTTTTAATTAATCAAAATGGGACCACAAAAATAATTACAAAAACTCACTGTTCTGGGGGAGAGTGCCGCGGCGGCACTGGGCCACTGCCGCGGTGGCAGTGGGCCAGTGCCGCGGCGGCACTGCTCCTCCCTTCGTCTGGATAATGCTGTTTAGGCCCCCTGATGTTCCGGTATTCGCGAAAAGGCCCTATTTCGTCCGAAATTCACAGAAAATGCATACGAACTCCAAATTGAGGTTGTGATATACCGTTGGAAAGGTAATGGAGTCTACTTTACATAAAAAATAGTTCAGGGATAGGTCACTTTGAAAAGTTTTACGGTATTCGTGATAAAAGCCGATTTGATCGCCTTTTTCGCCTTTGGAAATTCATAATAAACTCGTTTTAAATCTGAAAATTATGTGCGATATACCGTCGAAAAGCTGTTGACCTCTAGTATCCATGAAAAATATTTGAAAATTGTTTCGGTGCCCCGATTCCAAAGTCAAATCTTGGTCAAACTGGTCAAACCTGGGATTCCCGGGAAGTTTTGGGAACCTCCGGGAGCTCCCAGGAGCCGACGTTTTCGCTCGATTCTATTTTAAAACTCATTTTAATACTTTTCTAATGATTCTGGTGAATTCGGACGATTTCGGTCAAACTTGGTCAAACCCTGGTCAAACCTTGGTCAAACCGGTCAACGGGGACTTTTCGGGAACTTCCGGGGCTTCCGGGGGTCTCTGGGAGCTGACGATTTCATCCGATTTTTCTTTTAAAACTCATTTGAATACTTTTCTTACGACGTAGCATGTTTTCAGAACTTCGGGACCAAATCTGGGAGTCTTCGGGCTTTCAGGGGCATTTTGGTCAATCTGAGCATTCTGAGAGATAGAACTGACTTCTAGGAGTCCTTTTGAGTCTTTTACGATCATTGTGAACCACCAAGCTATGGGTCTCCTAAATATGATAGCCGACAAAATGGGGTGTCTACAGGGTCTGGTTAAGGAGACAGCTGAAAGTGAGGAAAATTGGGAAGATGAAGAGAAGACCGACAAAGGAGGACCTGGGAAAGAAGAGATTGAGGAAATTATCAAGACAGGGGATCTAGAAGAATGGTTCATCACCAATCTGAGAGGAGAAAGCAAGAAAGAGTGGGTTTTTGAGTCTAGTGATAGGTATCCCCCACACCTAGAGTCTATAATGGCCCAAATGAGGCATCTTTCAATTTTTGTGTCTGTTGTAATCACTCCAAAGAAAATCAATGAAAGCATGACTAATTCTGTCTACTCGAATGCGCTTAATGAATGTGATGAAAGTGATGATCATGAAATACCCATTGAATTGCAAAAATTAATTGAAAAAGAAAAAGAATCTGCATGTAAAATCATCGAGGACACTCTAACAATTAATCTAGGAAATGAAAATAATCCTCAAAATGTCTTTATCGGCTCTACACTTAGCAAAGAAGAAAGCAAAGAACTAATCAAACTATTAAGTGAATTCAAAGATGTTTTTGCATGGTCTTATAATGATATGCCAGGCATTGATCCAAAAATAGTCCAACACCACATCCCCGTTTTCCCCAATTCCAAGCCTGTAAAACAAAAATTGAGGCAAATGATGCCTGAATGGGCACTCAAAGTCAAAGAGGAAGTTGAAAAGCAGTTAAGAGCCGGATTCTTAATGGTCACCGAGTATCCAGAATAGATCGCCAATATAGTGCCTGTCCCAAAAAAGGACGGTCGTGTTAGGGTCTGTGTCGACTTTCGGGATCTAAACAAAGCCAGCCCTAAAGACGATTTCCCTTTACCGCATATTGACGTCCTCGTTGATAACACCGCCGGGCATGAACTTCTTCCCTTCATGGATGGGTTCTCAGGATACAACCAGATTCTAATGGCACCCGAGGATAGGGAAAAAACCACTTTCATCACACCATGGGGGACTTATTGCTATAGGGTGATGCCATTCGGGCTTAAGAATGCAGGGGCGACATATCAGTGGGCCGCTACTACGTTGTTGCACGACATGATCCATAAAGAGGTAGAGGTGTACGTGGACAATATGATTGTAAAATCTAAGGAGAGAAGAGGACATTTAGAGGCATTGAGGAAATTCTTCGGAAGGTCGAGGGAATATAGAATGAGGCTAAACACGCAGAAATGCACCTTCGGGGTCACCACCGGAAAGCTATTAGGATTCCTCATCACTTAGAGAGGGATAGAGGTGGACCCGACCAAGATAAGGGCATAGTCGAAATGCAGCCGCCCAAGAACGAAAAAAAGCTAAGGGGATTTCAGGGTAGAACAGAGTTCATAAGCCGTTTCATCTCGAAGCTCACCTTAACCTGCGACCCGTTGTTCAGCTTACTCAGAAAAGGAGAAAAGTTTGAATGGGATACCCTGTGTCAACAAGCCTTTGATAAGATCAAGACCTATCTTCAAAATCCACCTGTCCTATCACCACCCTCACCCGGGAGGCCTTTATTGCTGTACCTTTCTATGTCCGAGAATTCAATGGGGTGTATGTTGGCCCAAGAAGGGGAATAGGGGCATGTGAAAAAAGCCATTTATTATTTGAGCAAGAGGATGACCGGATATGAACTAAAATACTCACCCTTAGGAAAAGCATGTTGGGCCCTAGTCTGGTGCACCCGTCGTCTTAGGCACTACTTGCTAGCCTTTCCCATTGTCCTAATCTCCCGAATGGACCCACTCAAATACCTATTCGAAAAGCCTGTCTTGAGCAGTAGAATTACTCGTTGGAATATGATGCTGGCCGAATTTGATATCAGATATGTCACTTCTAAATCTGTTCAAGGAAGAGCCGTTGCAGAGTACCGCGCCGACCTTGCCATAGAATCTGAGGAGAAAGGGGAGTTCAAGATTCCCGATGAAGGGGTAATGGTGTTGAGAAAGGAGCAGTGGAAGATGCAATTTGATAGAGCCACGAACCAATTAGGCTACGGGGTCGGAATCATTCTCATAGCACCCAATGGAACCCTCACCCCACTAGCCGTCAAACTCAGGTATGACTCGACTAATGACACTGCGGAGTACGAAGCATGCATAATTGGGATGGAAGCAGCCTTAGCCCTAAATGTTGAAAGGATTGACATTTTCGGAGACTCTAACCTAATCATACCCCAAGTGCGAGGTGATTGGAGGGTGAAGCATGAGAAGTTGAGGCCTTACCATGACTACCTAGAAAGCCTAAAAGTATAATTCAAAAAGATATCATTCTACTACCTTCCCCGTGAAGAGAACCAGTTGGCCGATTCCTTAGCAACCTTGGCCTCAATGATACAAATCCCTTCAGGAGTCACCATGATACCGTTGTCCATAGAAATCAGAAACCAACCTTCATTTCAGATGATCGTAATGATAGAGGAGGGAAATGAGTGCCTTGGTACACGGATGTTTGGAATTTCATTGAGAAAGGAGAATACGCCGAGGGAGCTTCATAGAAGGACAGAAAGGCGATTAGAAGGTTCTCCACCCAATTCATGCTCTATGCAGATAAGTTATGGAAGAAGTCGTATACCAGATTCAATCTAGAGTGTTTATATGGAAGGGAGGCTAGGAGAATGATGGAAGAACTACATGAGGGAGTCTGCGTGCCCCCACACAAATGGACATATGCTGGCCAAGAAGATAATTCAACAGGAGTATTACTGGACCACTTTGAACAAAGACTGCTGTGAGTACGTCAAAAGATGCCATAAATGTCAGATCCATGCAAATCTAATGCATACTCCTCCTTCCCAGATCTATACCATGACCACACCGTGGCCTTTCTCTTTTTGGGGCATTGATATCATCGGCGAGATAATTCCTAAGGCATCCAATGGACATTGATACATAGTCGTGGCAATTGATTATTTCACCAAATGGGTAGAGGCAGCATTATATGCCACTTTGAAGGCCAAGGATATGGTGCGCTGCATAGAAAAGAACATGATTTGCAGATATGGAGTCCTGAATGAGTTCATCTCAGACCTTGGTAGCCACTTCCAAGGAGAAGTTATCCCACTCCTAGAAAAATGCAAAATCACCCGCCATCAGTCTTCCCCTTATAGGCCTTAAACGAACGGAGCGGTGGAAGCAGCAAATAAGAATGTTAAAGCAATCTTGGGAAAAATAACCGATGCATACAATGATTGGCACGAGAAGTTACCATTTGCAATATGGGGATACCGCACCTCTGTAAGAACTTCCACGAGAGCTACGCCGTACTCATTAGTTTACATGATGGAAGCTGTTCTTCCGATTGAAGTAGAAATACCTTCTTTGAGAATTTTGGCAGAGTGTGAAGTGACTGAGTTGGAATGGATACGAGGAAGGTACGAGGAACTAATGTTGCTTAATGAGAAAAGGTTGGCTACGATAAACCATACTCAGGGGTACCAAAAGAGGATAGCTCGTGCTTTCAACAAAAAGGTCCGCCCAAGCTTTACTCAGGGGTACCAAAAGAGGATAGCTTGCTGAGGGTGACCTTGCACCATACTCAGGGGTACCAAAAGAGGATAGCTTGCTGAGGGTGACCTGGTCCTCAAAGAGCTGAAAGTGCCCGTTTATGACCCCAGAGGAAAATTCAAACCCAACTGGGTCGGGCCGTACATCATTAAGACTCTCCTTTCTGGAGGAGCGGCCTATCTCATGGACCTAGACGGGGTTGAATTCAAACAACCGATCAACCTTGATTGCCTCAAGAAATACTTTTCTTGAAACTGCTTCTTTCAAAACCTCCTACCTAGATGAACTACGCTTGACCTGATTCCCGCTAGGGGATACGTAGGCAACCTACTAAGTTCGGTCATTAATCATTGCATAAAAGGCACTTTCCGTCGAGCCTTAAAAAGCTAAACTACTGCGGACCTGATGCCCGTTTGGGGATAAGTAGGCAGGCTCCCCAAGAGCCTTCGATCCTCCAAAACCCAAAAAAGAAAAAAGAAATGAAGAACCCTAAAGAACCCTGTACTAAACTAGGGCCAAACTAGCGTTTGCTCCGAACCACTTTGAAGCCCCAAAACCAGGGGCAAACTTCATTTGCTATCTGAAGAACCCAGATATTTACCTTGAACCCATCTCTGGATCTCTTGACTATCATAATGAGTACTGTAAAAAAGGCAAACATGAATTCACGACATAAAATGAGTAAAGCTTCAAGCAAGATACAAAGCAAGATAAAGAGCCAAGAAAAGACATTAAAAAGGAAAAATTTTCATAAAGGGTTAATCGGAAGAGTGAACACTTTTGATTGAACATTTTGAAAGTGTTCCTAAAAGCGTGAAAGCACTTTTTGAAAAGGGAAATAAGAAAATCACATTCAAAAGCATAAAAAGATGGGCAGGACTTGTCTAAAATTTTGCAAAATAAAGCTCTGTCCTATTGTTTTATTTTCGTCCACGAATGTCTACAAAGTTCGTCCCTAAACCAGGGTCTGGATTTGAAGAAGGTACTCAGTAGTAGGCATAATTGAAGCAGGGACCCTCTGGAAAGAAGCTGACACTCTGTCATGCCAAGCTTTAATGAAAGCCTTCACAGTGGAAGGGTGCATGATCGAATCTCTGGTAAAATCAACAGTAGGAGCCTCAGTAATATCCTGCAAGAGTCCAAACTGACGGACCACCTGGCCAGGAATGTAGAAAGTAGTGGCATGCAAACCAGACAACCAGATACCAGGCTTCTCGGGAAGCTGCACTGCAACAGAGTGATAAGACCAATCTGGGCAAAACCAGCGAATATCACCAGGAGAGGGATTTTTGAGCCAATTAAGCCATGCATCATCCGAGCGGAACAAATGGTGAACCTCAATGCGATCATAGGGAAGCGACCCACAAAGGTGTGAAGGATTCATAAAGAGATCCAAGCGCTCCATGAGCCAAAGTTGCAAGACGAAGGGGGCTCCCACAGATAACATGGCCCCCGTCGCATGAGCCTGATCCAAATCTATCAAGGTTTTGCCGAGAACTAGCATGACAACACTCTTCATCTCTCATAGACCACAGGCAATGGGTATGAGAATGTCGGAAGACGACTGGAAGAGGAAGTAAGAAAGCATGGTAATCGATAATGCACAACGTCGGATAATCTGATATCCGCGGTCATAAGGATCCCCCATGAGGGCATACACGGAAGAAAGTCGCTCAAAGTCAATCTGCCTATCACATATGAAAGAGCCGCTAGCACTACGGGATATGTAGAGTAGGATGGTCAAGTCGCGAACATAACCCGCCTGCACCGGGGGTACTATCAGATCCGCAAAGGGGTCAGTGTGGAGAATAGCACTGAATTCCTCAAATAAAGGGCATACCTCATGGGAACCAAAGCGAAAGACATGAAGGGAGGGATCCCAGCACTGAATCGCAGCTCGAAGTAAGCCTTCATTCAAAAACATTCAACGGAAGGAGAAGAGATGGTTTAGTCTAAAACACTCGAAATTTAGCTTGTCAATGCCTGAGAGAGCATCTATCCATGGGAAGAGGATTTGAGAACTAATGGGGGCCATTTTGGGAAGAAGTGAAGAGGAAAAAATGGCATTTTACGGAGTATTGGGGGAAGAAAGTGGTATAAATAGGAGAATAAAGTTGCTTACCTACCCGCGACAGTCAATAAAGCAGATCGGCACTCCATAAAGTGCCGCGCGGCAGTCCGTGAATGCCGTTGTGGCATTCACTGACTCCCGTTACGAAAGTCACTGAGTGCCGCAGAGGCCTAACTGAGTGCCGTTTTAAGTTTTATTTTGGCCAGGGTATGTTTGTAACATTTTTTAGCCTACCTGCAAACAAAAAAAAAACTAAATAAAGAACAATAAAACGTGCGCATCATGCAGCACGTAAAAGCAAAACCAGGCCTTGGTCGCATACATTCATTCATTCATTTATTCATTCGTTTATTCATTTCAAAATAAATAAAGGAGATAGAACCATTCAAAGTTAAAAAAAATGGGGAGGGGGACCAAGCTATGGTCCCACATACGACAAAAAAAGGACCAAGCTATGGTCACACATACGGTGAGCAGCAATGAAAACCAAAAAAAATAAAATAATAATAAAGGTAATGCAAGTGCCTATCCTACCGTCTATCCTAAATCCGTCATTAAGAATAAGTATCTACATATACATACAATCATCCAAATAAAAGTATGAGTCCTCTCCAGAAGCACTCAAAGCACAAAAAAGGAAAGTGATCAGCCCCGTCCCTGGCCTCGAGTCTGGAGAGTGACGCGTCTGAGAGGCTCCTCCTCTGACTCTGTGCCGCTCCCGCCACGACCGCCCCCTCCTCTGGCTCCGCCTCTGCTGCTGCTAGTGTCCACTCCACTGCCTCCACCACGTCCAGCACCGCTACCTCAAGGGGCATCGCTGAGAGGGATGCCAAACTGCTAAAGCCGATGCTGGAGCACTCCCACCTGCCGAGACAGAGCCCTAACCTGTTCCTCCTGAACAGAGGGAACAAATCAAATTACCAGGTTGTAATAGAATTGATTGGAAAGCTAAAAACAAAATAAAAGGAGCATTTGTTTTACCAGAGATCTCGTGTGAAACTCAGCAGCTACCCGTGCCCCGTCAGCCTGAGTTAAAGGAAGAAAGGTTAGAATATCATAATGAAACTACAATTTTAAAACAAAAAGCAAAATTTAGAAATTACACTCCACTTTCTGCCATAAATCCACTCTCTCACGCTATGAGCATAGAGCAAGCCCTCCTCTGCATAGTCCCGTGGGACATGATCATACTGGAGCGGAACGGTAGGAGCACCTGCTTGATACCTAGGGACCATAGTAGCGGTCTGCTCAACGTAAGAGACCGTCCTAAGGCTTCAATCCCAAGGCGGTAAAGTCGGAGCCTGAGCTGCAGCAGGAACGGGCTGCAAAGAAGAATGAATCCAATAATGAGATAAACACACCTTGAGGCTCCAATAATGTTTTAAAAATTAAGATGAAGTTTGAAGAGACTAAAAGAAACTCACCCGAGTTACCTCCATCAGAGGGAAGTTTCCCATCAGCTTCGCAGCATGGAAAGCTGCGTATCCTGCTAGAGGCTCCACGAAACCCTAAAGAGACAAACCGGCTAGGGCAACCGTGAGCGCGGAGCCCTAGAGGGTATCCATAGCTCTCATGGACTCCTGCGGGGGATATGGCACGAAGAAAGACTCGACCGCCAATGACTGTCTAGTCACCCTCTCTCCCAGGCACCACGCCCGAGCCTCTGGTCCGTCTAGTAAGATCCTCTGTGGGTCATACCCAGTCGACTCTCGTATCCCCTGGAGGCCTCGGGAAGCACGTCAAGCCAGGGCTGCCATTGGACGTGCTGCTCTCGTAGATTCGTCAGGAAGTTCCTGAACGAGATGAAATCATGAGCCCCGGTCTTCTGCACGACCCGATCCTTCGCCCACTTCAGCCACTGGGGCATGATGAAGGCGTCCGCCAGCCTTGTGTCGGGCGACATCATATGCAAGTACTCATGGGGTCAAATCTACAAGAAAGAGATAAGAGCATAAGTTTTGAGAAGCATGAATAAAGAAATTTGAAATAAGAATGAAAAATTTAATTCAGGGTTGGAAAGTAATAAAAGAGAAGAAGTATACCTCCCAAGCCCTCCAGAAGCCGCCAGTAGAGGCTGGGCAATCCCGGGATATCTCTCCCATGTGCTGATACAGGATGGCTAATCTTGCACCGGCCCAGTCATACTGGTATATCTTGTCAATGCGCTCCAAGGACCCCAACAACGTCATGGAGATCCGATCTCCCTTGGTGCTCAGCAGAGAGCACCCCAGCATATACATGATGAAACCCCAAGCCATTTGCTCGTCTGTAAAACCCTGCCGGCCTCTGAAAGTGTCCATAACAACTTAGCCGTAACCAAGGGCTCCTATGGGACCACTCCTAGTAGTTCCTGCAACCGATCCCACTCGGTGACGGTGTCTAGATATCGTAGGAGCTCTTCGCCAAATGGGATCCCCGTAATCATGGTGAAGTCGAGGGGAGTCATCGTCATCTCCCCAAAAGCAAAGTGGAAGGTGTTGGTGGTATCCCACCACCGCTCTGCCAATGCATGAATCTGCCTCAAGTCATTGGAGCTCTTCATCAAAAGTTTGACGAAGTCCCCAAAACTAGCACCCCTAACGAATCCCTGCACAGCCTTGCTCAACTCCCCACACCAAGCAAACCCGTGAGCCAAGCTGCCGTGCCCTTTCAGCACGTCCTTCGGCAACTGCAAAAGTTGAAAGATTCAAGATTAGTAAATAAACCAAGAAAGAAAAAACTAAAAAGAATAATAATAATGAAAGACAATGGAAAAAATGAATAATAAAAGAGAGAGAAAAAGAGAATCTGGAAAACTCATGAGAATTCCACAAGTATGTCACTCGTATAAAGATTGGCAGCCGTTTATAGAATAATAAAAAGGTAACGAGTGATGAGGGCATTCAAATACTAGAGTGATTGCAAAAATAAAAGAAAAGGGAGAGAAAAGAGTATTCACATTCTTGAAAAATAATAATAAAAAGTGAAGGGTCAAAAGGGATTTAGGTTCAAAAGTATTCGAATCAAATTTGTATGAATAAAAAAAAGGGGGGGAGCTTGGAACGCTCGAAAAAGTTCATAAGCATAGTGGTTGTATTCATGAGTAAATGTGAAAAACTTCAATTAAAATGGTTTGCGTTCATGAGTTTTGAAAAGATATATAAAAATAATAAAAAAGGTCAAGGGACGATCTAATTAAATAAATAGGTAAGCACAGATGCGATTGAAATACCCGAAAACTCTACAAGCATAAGGTGGCACAAAAAAAATTGTATTGATTGTGCATAGCATCCATGAAGTTCAAAAAAGGAGAGAAGAAAAGAATTGAAAGAGAGAAAATAAAAAAGGGCATTTACCTCAGACTTGAACGCATGGATGGATAGATGCTCGTCTGGGTCCCGAAGCAGGAATGTAGCGTCAGGATGAGGAGTGGCTCGGTACTTGGCCTTCTTCCGACTGCCAGAGCCGTTCGCCATAATCTGTCAAATAAAAGGAGAGAGATTCGCATGTCAAGTTCATAAAAATTCAGAAAAATAAGGAAAAAAATGAGAATAATTCGAGTTTTGATCATGTAGAACTAACCTGATAGCCCTGGTAGATGAATCCAAGCAATAAGAAAGAAAAGGGAAAAATTTCTCCAGAGAAATCCACGAGAGAAGAGATGAGAGAATGAAATGAAAATGAAATAGAACTCTTGGTATAAGCCACAGCCACTCAAACGCGGTACTCAGTTTTCGTGCGCGGCAGTTAGAGAAGTGCCGTGCGGCACTCGATGAATGCCGCAGCGGCATTCCGTGAGTGCCGCATGGCAGTCACGGACTGCCGCAAATTCTAGCGTGTGCCGCGATTAAGGCGGTTGCTAGACCCTTCCTTTTTCCCCCAAAATTCAAATTGGGTCCCGAAAATTGAATTTGAACCCCCAAAAATTTGCCCTCATTGTGCTTGTGACCCTCGGGGAAGGTTTTGAGGACCAAATTGGTTCCAAATTTTGAAAATTGAAATAAATTTGAGCTCGTGGGCTCCAAAATTTTAAAATTTTAATTAAAAATGAGTCTACTGACTCCAGATTTTGAAAAATTGAAATAAAATTGAGTATGTTGACTCCGAATTTTGAAAATTGAATTTGAGATTGAGTCTGTTGACTCCAGATTTTGAAAATTGAAATAAATTTGAGCCTGTTGACTCCCGATTTTGAAAATTGAAATAAGTTTGAGTATGTTGACTCTGGATTTTGAAAATTGAATTTGAGTTTGAGTCTGTTGACTCCAGATTTTGAAAATTAAAATAAATTTGAGTTTGCTTGACTCCCGATTAATCTGAATATGGTTGCCCCAGTCTTGAGGAGTGTAACGGATTTACATCCTCGGTTGTCGCAACAGATTCACGTTAACCCTCGTTCTGGGAATATAACAGATTTATATTCTCGATCCTCGTAACAGATTTATGTTTATCCTTTATTTAAGAGTGTAACGGATTTACATCCTCGGTTGTTGCAACAAATTTGCGTCAACCCTCGTTCTAGGAATATAACAGATTTATATTCTCGATCCTCATAACAGATTTACGTTGATCCTTTATTTGAGAGTGTAATGGATTTGCATTCTCGGTTCTCGCAACAGATTTGCGTTAACCCTCATTCTGGGAATATAACAGATTTATATTCTCGATCCTCGAAACAGATTTACGTTGATCCTTTGTTTGAGAATGTAACAGATTTGCATTCTCGGTTCTCGTAATAGATTTGCGTTTACCCTCATTCTGGGAATATAAAGGATTTATATTCTTAATCCTCGAAATATATTTATGTTGATCCTTTGTTTAAGAGTGTAACGGATTTAAATTCCCGGTTCTCGCAATAGATTTGTGTTAACCCTCATTCTGGGAATATAACGGATTTATATTCTCGATTCTTGTGATAGATTTACGTTGATCCTTTGTTTAAGAGTGTAACAGATTTGCATTCTCGGTTCTCGCGACAGATTTGCATTAACCCTCGTTCTGGGAATTTAGAAATGCATTTTCTCGACTCTTGCAAACAAATCTTTTGCATCAGTCAACATTTGATAAATCTCTTCTGGTTAAGCGCATCATGAAATATGCATCATATGTAGAGAAGACATGACATAGAGTAAGCATGACACTTGCTCGGTCGAGTTTATTTGAAAGATACCATTGCATGAGCATGTGCATCACGATAGGATAGGAGCATTCATCTGTATGATTACTTATGCTTGCGTATGCCTGACTCCTACCTGAACTACGTCTTGGTCTGATTCCAGATGGGATACTTAGGCAGCTCATCATGGAGTGCGACCAATTGGAATTTTGTTGCGCGATGGCTTTCTTTCTGCAATGCATTTTGTTTTTACCTAAAATTCGACGGTTTGGTAAAAGGCTTGTCTTCACACAGGCTTCGACATTCACTTGTGACACGCGTTGCTCCACAAGCTCTGTCGGAGAGGGGAAAACTGTAGACACCCTGATTTTGACCAAACGTCGAGTTAAGGGGAGTACTACCTCTAAGATCCGATGATGATAAGTGTCTAGTTAATCTAGGACATCCAAAGATGATCCAAGCTCTTCGAAAGACTCTCCAACCTAAACAAAAAACAAAAATGATGATGAAAAGAAAAAAAAAGAAAAAGAGGCAGAATGACACTTGGGCAAATTTGCGGCAGTTACGGGATGCCGTTGCGGCAGTCTCTGGACTACCGGATGGAGTGCCACTAATTTCAGTGAGTGCCGCGAAAAATGAATTTTTATAAAAAAAAATCGCAGTCCCTGGAGTTGTCCGCGACATTCATTGAGTGCCACATCGGCAATCAGTTAATGCCGCAACGACAATCACTGAGTACCGTTACGGCATTCAGTGAGTGCCACTTCCAACTCCAGGGAGTGCCGCCTTTTTGTGACAATATGTCCAAAAGTAGGTTGGTTTATTCCATCAAATGACGGCAAAAATTAGGGTTTTGGCTGCGAATTTCCCAAAATAACCCCCCTAATGATTGCCTATATATAGAAGGTGTATATTCCATTATTAGGGATGGAATATTAGAATGTTAGGATCCCAATATTGATTCTCCTTCAAAATTTTCTAAATAGAGAAAGAGTAGTAGAGTTAGAAGAAGAGTTTGATCATCACTTGGAAGGTCTCAAAGAAACTAAGAAGTTGAGGATACTTAGAGGTAAAACTCTAAACTAATTAGTTTATTAGTAGCTCAATCACAATATTTAGGTACCTAGGACCTTTTACACATTTTCAAAACCTCTCCTCCCAGCTCATTTCATCACACACCACATATATATTGTGATTGAGCTTTCATCTCATTAGTTTGGATCAAAATGGCTTAGTATTTTAAGCTTAAATAAATCTTGAAATAAAACCTTGGTCCCTTTTCTTTGATTATGTTTATTTCTTAGGTTCATGAGGCTTTCAATGCCTTATTTGAACCTTTGTGTTTAAAATCCCTCAATGTTCTTATGAACTTATGATTCATAAAGGGATTGAGGTTGATCTTAGTATGTTGAGTCAATGAGTCCAAGCTTCATCCATAGTTTGAGCTTATTATTTCAAGGTTTTGTGAAGTTCCTTATACTTCATTAAAACCCATAAGTTCAAGTGTCATTAATCTCTAATGTCCATCAAATGGTAGGAGAAGTAGCTTAGTTTAAGTCCATCCCTATGGCTTAGGCTAATCCTTTTCTTAGGTTTTGTGAAGCTCTTCATACTTCATTAAAATCTACACGTGTGTATCTTTAGCCTCCAATGACCATCAAGTGGTAGGAGTAACAATATGAATCCAAGCTTTTGTCCATAAGTTTGAGTTCATTGTTTTGGGGATTTTGTGAAAGTCATTTCATATTTCATCGAAATCAACAAACATGTATGTCTTTAGTCTCCAATGACCATCAAATGGTAGGAGAAGTAATTTGGATTAAGCCCAACTTCATGGTTTAGTAGTTGGAATTTACCAACTAAATTGAACTTGAACAAACGGTGCAGTGAATTCAGTGACCACCTTTGATCAAGGATTTTTAGTTCAAGATCAGACCATTCGAATTGAATGAAACCAATGGGAAAGTGTTTATAACTCAAAGTTCTACCACTGTAATTTTTGTTTTAAGGAAGCTTCATGTTTAGGGTAGTTTGGTCAATGGTTTTGTGGAACAACTATAATCTGTCCAGAATTTCAGAACAGTAATACACTTTTGAAATAAGCAGATCAGAACCTTAATCAAGTGTTCTTGTCCCAAAATAAATTTTTCCAGATATTTTAATGTGTTAGAAAGTTACCCTAAAAAGAACAAAGCATTTCTGAATTTTTTTACTATTTTTGGAAAATCATGCAAAAACTCTGGACAAAGAGTTGTAAGTCCCTGAGTGATGTCTAGTGTTTGTCCAATTTTCGGAGATCTAACTATTTAAACCTTGATTTTCTTTTTGGGTTAGAAACTAGACTCATAGAGATATCTTATGTCCGAAAATCACCAAGATCAAAATACAGGAAGTATGCTTTTTATTTCCTTAAAATTCTGATCTGCTCTCAACAATTTTCAGAATTTTGTCATGATTTTGATATATCTTGCAAACAATGGTCCCAATGATCTTTCCATGACCTAAGGCTTAATCTATGTGTTAATAGTGATTAATCAAGCTTAAAACCAAAGAATAAATGATCCAAATCAATGAAATGTTCATAGCTTTATTGCATTCATACTCATATGTTCATGTGCATTCATTTATGTAGATTGATACTTGTAAATAGAATTCACCTTGTGTTAGAGTTAGTTACTTAGGAGTTCAATAATGTATTTTGTTTAAAGTATGTCGACTAACCCTTTGTTTTGTAGCGCTGATGAGGTATGACTTTTCAACTTTCCCTTTAGCTTAACTTTTCTTTGATTTTATCGATTTTACGACCTCATGCGCAACATATTAGAATTAGGTTTTGCCTTATGTGTATATATGATTAGAGACCTTTTCTTAGGATCTTTCTATTCGCATGCATTGCACGTTTAGTATTCGCGGCATGGATCCCGGGTAAGTTCTATAGTTCCCTATATGCATATCATATTGCTTGCTACTTGAATTATGTGGTTTTTGAATGATATTTTATCACTTGCAATCTTACAACCTTTAGACATGCTTTTGTAATGTATATTTATACATATGTATTAGTTGAGGGCACATATAAATTAATAATTCGATTAAAAGGATGTAAAATAGAGGCCTATCGCGAGATAGGATGAGAAGGGGTGTTTTAGTCCGATGGACTCCTTCCCTTCTCATTCCATAATCCCCGGACCTAGTTTAATCTTTGATTTCGCAAAAGATCAGTTGCTTTAAAATAGGTTTCTTAATTTTTCCCTTTAACAAATTAAGTGGCGACTCATTTGTTTTGAATTTCAAATTTTAAAAGAATTTCAAAAGAAAAGTTGTGGGTAAAGGAGAAAATTGCGCTATATGCCCTGGTGGGATTACCTGTGCGATGTAGACGCTTATGTGGCATAGAACAGAACCTCTTTCTTATGATTCCCAAGGCAATCACTCATATTCGATTACATTAAGTGACATGCCCAGGCACCATGACAAGGATGTCTGCTCCATGTTTACAAAGATATACACCGCAAACCTTGTTTGTTGGTCCTAAGACATAAGAGTATGAAAACGTGCTAGACAGTATGATCACCATCATCACCTGTTCCCGTCATATATCCCTATTTCTTCCAGAAACTCTGCCCAACTCATCAGGATATCCCTGTTTCTCCTAGAAACTCTGTCCGAATCACCCAAATTTCCTAAAATCCCTATTTCTCCCCAGATTACCTAGAAATCTCAGTTTCTTCCAGAAACTCCGATATACTTGTGTCCCCCAGACTTTTACTTCTATTCACAAAAAATCATAACCCCGGGAAAGGACACTATTGTACCTCCCCGAATTCATTATCGTGATCACGGGCTAGCCCAAACCATCATCGATCCACCAATGGCCTACAAAGCTCTGGAAGAGAAAGTAAACAAGCTACAAACCACTGTTGAGCAGTTCAGTTTAAGGGTTAGTCGATTTGAGAAGATGGCACAGAGTATTGGCAAAGAGCTGTTTGAAATGGAATTCAGAATAGAGGATGCCATCAAAGAAGAAATGTTCAAGAAGGATGAACCCCAACACAAGCCCAAGAGGCCTAAATACTCCCGAAACTCCCCGGATGTCAAGGCCCTGTGCAGCCAACCCATGGCATACCCTCATCAGCCATACCAATCCTCCAACCAAACCACTAGTTGCCCTTACCAGAAAAAGCAACCCCGTACCTTTGCCAAACTAGTAATCTCCCTTTCCTTAGCCCTGGAGCGCCTACTCAAGAAAGGCCATCTCCAACTACTTCAACCTCGGGATGCCCCACCACTACCAAACTGTGCTATGTCGAAGCACTGTACCTACCACCAAACCAATGGCCACGATACCAATGATTGCATGTGCCTCCGCCATGATATCCAGGACCTCATCGATCAAAACAACATTGAGCCACCACCCATCCAATCCCATATCACCCAAAATGTCAGCTTCATTGAACCTAAAGCCCCTGGCTTACCTATTCGAGTGATCCCTTTTGCTGATGCTAGTGATTGTTGAACCTGTGTAAGTGAAGTGATGGTGTTTGGGACTCTTGCCAGCAAAACAAATAATGATGCTCTTTCGAAAAAATAAATAAGCGAGTCATCATGACACTCCACTTGAGACCAAGTCAAGTCTAGTCGAGTCTGTCATATGTTTGGAGTCTATTTCAAGTTTAGTCTTGTGGTCAAGTTTGTCTGTAATCGAATGGTTAATGAGTTTGTAATCCTTCTCTATTGATGGAATGAAATCTCATTTTGCTTAATCTGATGTGCGTAGTCACAAAAGCATGAATCACTAAACTGAAGTGTCACTTTTCAAATTACCATGGATATTACTTTGCTAATATTTTTTTTGCAACAAAACAATAAGAATCCTGAAAGGTCAAATTCGATTTCACGCTGACACCGATGAAGAGTTGAGAATTGAATAGTCTTACTTTAAGAATTTAAAGATACTTTTGCCTCAATCTTGAAAAGACATGCTTGAAACTGACTTAGGCCTTGCCCAACACCCTTTTTTCCACCATTTCAAAGCCTTGAACCCAATGCAATAGGGAGCCATACAATCTGTCTATTAAAAGCAGTGCAGACTTAGTCCTTGATGGTAGCCAAATACTTTCAATGAGTTTCTTCTCCCCTTTCAAAACAAAAAAAAAAAGAGAAAAAAAAAGAAAGAAAAAGAAAGAAAAGAAAAGCTCACTAGGTTGAAAACTCAAAAGAGCACCTAGGCAAAAGTTAGAGCTGAAAAGGTGTTGATTTCCAAGATCTGACCTTAGCTAGTCAAAATGATGAAGAAAATGAAAGAAAGAAAATTTTGGTGATACAGAGAATTGTACGCTTCAAGGTACATCATGAGAACATGCCTAGATCACATTTCAAAAGTCTCGGAACGACCACAAATAAATTCCGAGAACTAACATGCACATTTTGGAATTTTGAGATTGTGATCAAAAGATCTCACAAGAATCAACTACATGAAAAGTAAAATTGACTGGCTAGGCGAAAGTGAAAATGATCAATCCTCAAAAAGAAAAGAAAAGAAAAGAAAGGGAGATCGAAACTTAATCTTCTTATTTAAGGATACCATAAGTGACCTAAGTTTGAACATCTTTGACGATTGGTTTGAAAAACCCTCAACCAATTTCTTTCAAGACTTTTCCTTGAACTACGCTCGACCTGATTCCCACTCGGGGATATGTAGGCAACCGCATCGGTTCGGTCGACACCATCATCAACCCCTTTTCCTTCAAGCGTCGCCTTTAACTACGCTCGACCTAATTCCCACCCAGGGATAAGTAAGCAATTGCATCGGTTCGGTTGACACCATCATAATCAACCCCCCTTCTTTCAAAGCCTTGGCCCGAACTACGTTGGACCTGATCCCCACTTGGGGGTACGTAGGCAGACTTTCAAAAAGAAAATAAGGATGGCTCGCTAAGTCAAAAATCTAAAAGAACACCTAGGCAAAAATTAGAGCTAAATCAGATTGAGCAATAACAAAAGAGAGAAAATAGCTCGCTAGGTCACTTCACCAGTGCCTAGGCAAAAGTTATGAGCATCTAAGAGATTAAAGTCACAGTCCTTGCCTCAAGCCAGAAATCATCTCCCATACTAGGGGCAAACTTTGGCAACCTGGCTCGTTTGCCTAAATTTTACTATCTACCCTTCATACAAGGGGCAAACTTCGGTCACCTACCGCATTTGCCCATAACCTCCAATAAACCATCGTCCAAATTAGGGGCAAACTTTGGTCACCCACCTCATTTGCCTATGAATTCCACTTCATACACCTCAAACTAGGGGCAAACTCCGTTTGCCTAACGTGATCCCTTCACACCAAGGGCGAGTTTTCAAGTTACCAAGTTGTTTTGAAAATTTTGAAATAGAGCATCTTTTATTCTAAAAGCTAAGGCACTAATTGAAAGCACTTCCTAGGAGAAGTAGAGAATTGATTAGATCAATGGGGATGAATTTTCAAAAACCAGATTTATCAGGAAAGTGTTATCATATTAAGATGAGGAGTGCACAAATAAGAAAAGCGGGACATCATTTATGACAAAGACACATTAAATTATGGCAATTTGGGCGCTTCGTGTTGTTGCTTTTGACGAGTCAATCCTTCTTTGGTTGAGACAGTAATAAAAGTGCATCAAAGTTCAAGGTTTCATATAAACCAACCGAACTTTCCTTTCCATCATCATTCCTATCACTTCCATTTGTCCAAAATGGTCTCAAATGTATGGGTTTAAAGTGATTCCACATTATAAAACCTGCGGATACAAGCAGAAGTTTCGAACACCGTTACTACACTTGTCAAGGCTGCAACATGATAAGAGTTCCAAGAATCTCGAGCATTGGTGACACCCCAATCATAGTCACCTGATACAAATCAGTCTATAAGATCCACTGGCTATCTTCCTCCAGTTCCTCACCAATCAAATCAAAATCATGTCACAAATTTCCTTCATCCCCAGCAAATTTTCTCTATTCACAGTGCAACCATCCCCTCCCTTGCAGAATCTTCTCACCCCCAGCAAAGTCATCTCCAGAAAAGTCCTTAAACAAATGTGGTGTATCCTAATCAAAATCACATCTGCTCCTTAGAAGAAACCATTTTCATCTCAGAAAGGGTTGTCACATTCCCCACATAATTAGTTCACTCCTAACAGCCTTGTCCACAGAAGAGATATTTTTCCTCCAACAAGTTCAGTTCATCTTCAGTACAATCACTTACTCCATTGGCTCTCAAAAGAGTTATTTCATCCCTAGAAAATTCAGTTTTATCCCCAGCAGGCTTCTCAATTCGTACATCATCAGTTCAATCTATGACAATCATAGTAGTTCACTATCGACTCACCATCGTTAGTCCTTTAGATCACGATTAGTTCAATTGTTGGTCCAATCCATGACAGTCATAATAGTTCACTATCAACTCGTCATCTCGATTAATACATCATCGGTTCAATCCATGAAAGTCACAGTAGTTCACTATTGACTCGTCATCTCGATTAGTACATTGTTAGTCCAATCTATGACAGTCACAGTAGTTCACTGTCGACTCGTCACCTCGATTTGTACATCGTGAGTTCTTTCGATCATGGTTATTCTAACCGTTGGTCCAATTCATGATAGTCACAGTAGCTCAGTATCTCGATTCAAACATCGTCAGTTCTTTTGATCGTGGTTAGTCCAACCGTTGGTCCAATCCATGACAATCATAGTAGTTCACTGTCGACTCGTCATCTCGATTAGTACATCGTCAGTTCAACCCATGACGGTCATAGTAGTTCACTGTTGACTCGTCATCTCGATTCGTACATCATCAGTTCAATCCATGACAGTCACAGTAGTTCACTGTCGACTCGTCATCTTGATTAGTACATCGTCAGTTCTTATGATCACGATTAGTACATTTTTAATCGCTCGACTCATCATCTCGATTAGTACATCGTCAGTTTAACCCATGACTGTCATAGTAGTTCATTATTGACTCGTCATCTCGATTCGTACATCATCAGTTCAATCCATGACAGTCATAGTAGTTTACTATGGACTCATCATCTCGATTCATACATCATCAGTTCAATCCATGATAGTCACAGTAGTTCACTGTCGACTCGTCAACTACATTAGTACATCATAAATTCTTCTGATCACGGTTAGTCCAACCATTGGTCCAACCCATGATAGTCACGGTAGTTCACTGACTACTCGTCATCTCGATTCGTGCATTATCAGTTCATTAATCATCATTAGTTTATCATCACTCCCATTCAAAATCTTGGGCTTCCATGTCCATTAATGGGGTTTCCGTGTCCGTCGCTTGACATCTTGGGCTTTTATGTCCATCACTTGACGTCTTAGGGCTTTAGTGTCCATCTCCTAAATTCCAGGACTTTTGTGTTTGTCGGTTATCTTTAATTGTTATCCTCAAGGACCCCACATCCGATCCCATTCGCTTACTAAACACACTAGCCAAAATTTAGAAGTTTGCTCCAAGACCCAAAGTCTTCAAAACCTTGGTATCCTTATTAGGATCTACCACTGCATTAAAGTCAAGGAAAAACTAGCACGACATAAGTCCACTCGGAGTGCATACGCCCCACATCACCAGGTCATACTAGGATCAAAACACTAGGCATTATAGGACTCATGACGTAATTCATATCACATCCACACATTACATATCATCCTTATAGCATAGCATCCGCCTGTCTTGTTGTGCATGTCTGATTTATTCCTTTGTGCCTCGAACTACGTCCTGGTTTGATTCCCCTTGGGATATATAGATAGCTCACGTAGAGCACGACGAGCACTGACCTCAGCGTCATGTTTTTCATCATTGCATTTTTGCAATGCTTTTATCCTAAATCTATAGCCTCCAAAAGGACCTGTCTCTTCAAAGCTTTGGCACTCACTTGCGACATGTGTTACCTCGTAAGTTCATGCCAAAAAGGGGTAAACTGTAGACACCCCATTTTTTCGACTATCAGATTTAGGAGATCCATCATTGCATTTGCGGGTAAAAGAGTAATTGAACAAACATTGAATAAAACAGTACCCGAAGGTTCCCAAGCGGCCGAATATTTATTTCAGAAGGGCTTATTGGATCTAATCGTACCACGTAATCCTTTAAAAGGCGTTCTGAGTGAGTTATTTCAGCTCCACGCTTTCTTTCCTTTGAATCAAAATTCAATCAAGTAGAGCATTAAGTTCAATTATTTTATTTGTAGCAAACAAGTAGTTAGTTTATCAAAATCAAAGTAAAAATCATCAGAATAGGGTTTTTTTGGTGGTATATCTTGGTGTTTCACAATGATCAAAAAAGACTAAAAAAGGACTCCTGCAAGTTAGTTCTATCTCTCAAAATGCTCAGAATGACAAAAATGCCCCTAAAAGCCCAAACACTCCTAGATTTGGACCAAAAGTTCTAGAAACATGCTACGTCATAAAAAAGTACTAAAAATGATTTTTGGAAGCAAAATCAAATGAAATCATCAGCTCCCAAAGACCTCCGAAAGTCCCGAAAGTTCCCGAAAAGTCCCTGTTGACCGGTTTGACCCAAGTTTGACCAGGTTTGACAAGGTTTGATCAAAATCGTCCAAATTTGGCAAAAAGTTCTAAGATCATTCTAGATCATGTGAAAAGTACTAAAATGAGTTTTAAAAGAAAATCGGATGAAAACATCAGCTCCTGGGTGCTCCTAGAGGTTCCTAGAACTTCCTGGAGATCCCAGGTTTGACCAATTTGACCAAAAAGTTGACTTTGATACTGGAGCACCATGTCATTTTTTAAACATTTTTCATGGATACAAGAGATCAGTAGCTTTCCAACAGTATATCACACATGATTTCTGGATTTAAAACGAATTTATTATGAATTTTTGAAGGTAAAAAAGGCGATCATAGTGAATTTTATCACGAATACCGCAAACCATTTCAAAGTGACCCATATCCAAACAATTGTTTATGAAAAGTAGACTCCATTACCTTTCCAACGGTATATCACAAGCTTAATTTGGAGTTCGTAAGCATTTTCTGTGAATTTCGGACGAAACAGGGCATTTTCGAGAATACTGGAACCTCTGGGGGCCTAAACGTAAATTATTGGGCGTCTGAGGAGCAATACCACAGTGGCACTGGGCCACTGTCGCGACGGCACATGGCTAGTGCTTCAGCGGCACTCATCCCCCGCAGAATCCATTTTTTAATTTATTTTGGGGGTCCAAATTGAATAATTGAAAGCCAAAACGACGTAGTTTCTTGTTCACATATGTTTGGGACCAATGGGAGCACTTTTTAAATTCCAAAACCACCACAAATTGGCCTATATAAACCCCCCTTTGCTCTTCATTTTGGGGGGGGGGGCAAGTGCAAAGTTTGAGAAAGTTGTAGAGAGAAAGAGAGATAGAGATAGGTTTAGTAGAGAGAAAGGGAGCTTCTCCCACTCATTTTCTATAAGAAAGTGAGTTCTAATCTTGTTTTCTTCCATTATCTCTCATATACTTCACATTCAAATACCCCTTCCCCCAATCACCATTCTTAAGCATTCTTGAGTTAGGAAGCTACTTCTATGTCCAAATGTCAATAGCTATGAATGAAACACCAAGCTACAAATCCAATATCACAGTGATTATCATCTATTGATTGCTATTTACTTGCTTGTTTATATATCTGTTCATCTCTTCTTCCCCCATTTCTTCTTGATTTTTCTTTGATTACTTACTAGTTCATCATCATCTAACTGATGACATAAAGTTTGAGGTGAGTGAATCCTTATGGATAGTAGCTCTTGACCTCAAAAACATGTTTGATAGATGATGATTCCAACTTCAATACTTCTAAAGTATTCTTGAAGTTATGCTCAAATGGAAACAATGCTCTCCAACAATCTTGGAGGTTCTTGACATGAGTTCAATATTGCTATTTTAAGTGGTTATAATCTCCATTTAAGTGCTGAAAGTATACTCTCAAAACCTCTATTTCAAAACCCCTCTTAAACCCCAACATTTTTGGATTCCAATAAACAAACCTTGTTTTCTCAAGAAATCTTCAAAATAGTGAATGATCTGAGTTCAAAGATTTCGCTAGAGAACACCCATGATGCAAGACCACTTTAAAAGTCTTCCTAACTCATTAGAGAACACCATGATTTTTGGTTTGGATTGGAAACACTTGGAAGGGTTCCATTTTGGCCCAAACATTCATTCCAGACATTCTGTTTTAACTGTCACAGCAGCTTGGTTGACTTTCAACTTGTTTTTCAGAAACCTTTTTGAAAAGGAGTGGTCCCAACACATTATTTCCTTAAACTTTAGTGTCTTAGGAAACTTTTGGTATAATATGGGCCTCTAGATGTTTTGTTTTTATTTTCTAAGAGTTTTCCACATTCAGTCGACAATACGGACTCTATTTCTGAGTAATCTCTATTGTTTATACGGTTTCTCTCAATCTATAATAGTTATTGAAGATTGGCTTTTTGATATGTGTTCTAGACATAATAAGTATAATCTCCGTAAAAAATTATAAACTAAAAACATTTCTAACCCCACTTTTCATTTTTCACAAGATCAACTCACTATTCTGTCCACTGTTCACAATAAGCATACTTTTACTTTCATTCTTTGATTTGATACTTTCATGCACTCCAAATTAGTTTATATCTTAAGAAATAGTCCATACTACATTTGTACATATTCTATGATGATTTCCTTCATACATTCATGCATACTCTAGACTCCTAAGCCACTTTAGAAAGTCCATGTACACAAACGCACTACATCCTTTGCACATTTTAGGATTATACATTGCATCAATGCAAGATTTGGGGTTTTTGTGACTCCTAATCTAAGTAGATTATAAGGAATGAACTTGATCACACGTTCATGCTTTCCCCCGATCAAATCTTCATTTCTCATCCGTCCCGGGGATTGAGAGATCTTGTGTTTGAGAAAGGTTCTGCTTCAAAGCCGAAAGGCAAGCAGAAAATAAAAAAGGCTCAAAAGAAGGGCGCGGGTCCTCCACCAATCCAAAGGCCACGAGGATAATTGGGAAAGTCTAAAGGCAAATGTTTTGTTTGCAAGCAGCCAGGAAACTAGAAGAAGAAATGTTCAGTTTATCTCGCCAGACATAACAATCAAGGTAAATCTCATTTAATAGTTATTGAATCGTGTTTAGCAGTCCGATCTTCCCATACCTAGTGTGTAGATACGGGAGCCACTGATCATGTATTAATTCTTTGCAGGGATTCCAGGGAACCAAGCAGCTTAGTGATGAAGAGATTTGTCTATATATGGGAAATGCTACGAGAGTGGCAATAGTTACAGTAGGAGATTTACATCTTAATTTGGATAGAGATGGGATTTTAATATTAAAGAATTGCCTTTTTGTACTTTCTAGTAGAAGGAATTTAGTTTCAGTTTCAAGTTTAGTAAAAAATGGATATTTAGTTTATTTTAATAAAATAGTAGTTATTAAAGAAAACAAATGTTTTATTTATTCTGGTCTGTTGGTGGATGATTTTTATATTATAAATCCTGCCTCTCCTATACTGCAACTAAATGAATTTAATAACATAAATAGTTGGCCATTTAAGAAAAAAGAACCTTCAAAGATGAACCAAACGCGTCTTTGGCACTTTGCCTTGGTCATATTAATCTAAGAAGTATTCAAAGACTGGTTCAAACCAGAGTAAAGGGCAGGTGATCTATTTCTGGAAAATGGGCCATTGGGCACATTGGAAGTAGAGGCACTTCCAGTCTGTAAATCTTGCTTGGAAGGTAAAATGACCAAGAGGTCATTCTAGGCCAAGGGCTATAGAGCAAAAGAGCCGATGGAATTGGTTCACTCTAATTTGTGTGGTCCTATGACTGTCCAAGTAAGAGGGGTTTTGAGTACTTTGTCACTTTCATCGATGATTATTCAAGGTATGGATACATTTATTTGATGCGGCGTAAATCCGAATGCTTTGAGAAATTCAAAGACTTCAAGGCTGAAACGGAGAAACATTTAGGTAAATGTATCAAGACACTATGATCTGATCATGGTGAAGCGAAACTCTTGGAAGAGTTTAGGGAATACTTATTGGAGCAAGGGATGACATCCCAATTGTCTACACCTCATTTGCCTTAGTAGAACAGTGTAGCAGAAAGAAGGAACAGGACTCTTATGGACATGGTAAGATCTATGATGAGTTATTTGGAATTACCAGTTTCCTTTTGGGGACACGCATTAGAGATAGCTACATGCATTCTAAACTTGGTACCGTCTATGACAGTTGACACGACTAAATAGTTGTGCGCTCTTGTGCAACACCCAAGTGTAGGTGATCGTGCAAGTAATACAGTACTGGAAGTCCAAGTCGATCCCACAGGGAAGGAATAGGAAGAATATCTACTAAGTTAAAACCTAAAGAAAAGAAAAGAAAATAAGAATATAAAAGTGGAGGTTCTACGAATCCTAATTAATTAATTTAAACTAAATAATAAACTAAAACTTATAGAAACATAATTAATTAAACAGATAAATTAAAAGTGTTGGAAACACGTGAATCCACATTAATCCTAACCATCTACCATGCATATTCATTAATGCTCTATGGAGTACATCCCTTTTCAGTATTCCGTATTTTTCTAAAGATAAAGAATCAATAGCCCTTTCATGACCGGGACTACATCATCACAGTTGATTTAAAATACTTGGAAGACGATTTAAAACAATGGTAATTACTTGCACTCTAAATGGTGTTAGCATTCAAAGTGGCTTTCAAAAGTCATTGAAGAAAAGGCCTTAAGGCTTTAAGTTCTAAAAACTGTTGTGACAAACTGAGCTTATTGGGACAATTTGATGACAGATTTCTAAAACAGAAAGTCATGGAATACTTAAAAGAATCATCTCAAGAATCAACATGTTCGATCGATCGAAGCGCTCTCATTTAGCAATATAGTTAAGCTCAACAATCTCATGAAACTCTCTAGTAAGCCATAGCAATGCAACACACACATTATAGTTAATCTACTATCAAAGTCATTAGAATGTTCCATACCTATTAATCTTCAAGTGTGTGTGTGAATGGACAACCAAAATACAAAACTTTAATTTCAAAGCTTGCATAACCTAAGACACTATCAAGACGTTCATTTTGACTCAACTCTCACCGGGATTACACTCTTAAGATGAAATCACTCTGAATTAGGTGTAATAATTATCACTCATGATATGGAAGCTATAAAGAGTAGTTGTAAATGGAATCTAATGCTTCTCATATCTAAATAGGAAAACGGACATTTTAGTGCATAAAGTCTCATGAAATGATACCTTTCACTAGAAGAGCGAGATACCGCGGAGAACTCTCTCATTACCTTAACTTCAGATCCAATTTACCTAAAATCATTAGGACTTTGAAAAAGAGGTGTTAAGTGAAAGAAGAAAGAGGCTCGTAATATTCAATTGGGTCAAAGGATGTGATTGGAATGTCTACTACTCCCTCCGTCCCATAATAAGTGTCCACTTCCTTTTTGCACAATGTTTAAGAAAGTTGTATTATATTAATTTATTTGGTTCATTAAAGAGCCACTTTCCAATTTTACCCTTAGATGTGATGGGTGTTTGACTTTTTGCTTATTTTGGGATCACAAATAAATGCTTCTTTGTCTTTATTATAATGGTAGTTTTGGAAAGTAAGTAAAATATATATGTTAATTTAGGAAAGTGGACACTTATTGTGGGACATCCAAAAAAGGAAATGTGGACACTTATTATGGGACGGAGGGAGTATAACTTTTCAAACTTCCCACATCTCCAATCTCTCTCTTCTTCTTTTCTTTTATTTATTTTTTTCACACTCTTCTTTTCATTCCTTTTTTTTTCTTTTGTAACAACCATTGGCATTTTTTTTTTCTTTTTTTTTTATGCCTTTCTTTTTCTTTTTCTTTCTTTTTTTCATTTTTTTTCTGCCAACTTTTCCTTATTCACACAACCAAACTTCTTGTCAATGCAACACATCCCGATCACACCTAAATAAAGAACTGATGCTTGAACTCCTAATTTGGAGTTTGGTATAGACTTTAGGATTATGAAGACAAGGCGATTATGATAAGCTCAAGAGGTGAAGTAAAAGAATAGCATAGAGGTAGGCCAAGGCTGTATTATCCATGTATGGTCAAAAGATGGCCTAAATCATCTTCTAAGTTCATAGGATTATTCATTTTAGTAAATTCAAGAGCTCTAAATTTGGTAAATCCTGAACGTTCTCTTCTAGTGATCAGTCAAAATGAAGAAGAAAAATGAGACTTACAACGAATGAATACGCTTTTCAAAAAGTAAGAGTAATTTTATAAAACCCTCAAAACAAAGAATGGCACAAAAGCTCACTTGGGTTATTAGTCTCCACTACAGTCTTTCAAGACACTTAAACTATGCTTACTAATCCATTTTAGCTAAGTACAAGGTTGTCACAACGTGCTCAAAGTATTTGAAGATTAAAAAGCATAGAACATACTATAACTAAGATAGTAAAGAAACTACCATAGTATATCACATACTAATAACATACAAAAAATAACACTAATGCATCATAACTAACTACATTAACTATGAGAGAAATACAAGAACCATTTTATTATCTTTAAAAAATAAATAAATAAAAATTTTAAAATTTTTGCTGATTTTAATTTACTGAGTTACATGTTGCTAAGCAGGTATATGACACTAAAGTACAACAAAAAGATATGAGGCATGCAATGACTCACTCCCCCCAACTAAAACTAGACATTGTCCTCAATGTTCTAAACTAAGCACATAGACATGTAAAGTAAAGCGAGGGAAGGAAGGATTTTACCTCGAAGCGATAATATCCATTTTTTTCAAGCTACCTGCAAGATCATTAGTAGCAACAAGGAAATATAGATACAACTACTCAGTAAATAAATTCGGTTAATCAAGATTTTTATCATAGATTAACAACCGAAGTTTTTGAGGATCTTCCCAATAAAATAATTTAATAGTGAGAAGAAAGTTAGGATCCTCATAAAAATGCAACTCCCCCCAACTAATGTCAGGCTCAAGGTCAAAGGAGATGATGCAAAACCTATGGCTTCCAAATTTTTTTGGGACAGTTATAAAAGGAATACCACACTTTTTAGGAATTATATGCAAGAAACGATCTTTGGTGTTGGTATTTCCTATAACAGCCTCTATTTTAATACTAAAAACAGGGGAGGCCATGGTTCAATAAAAGGGGCAGGGTCGAAGTGATGTTCTAATGAAGCTTCACAACCCTCCGCTTGTCCTAGAACAGAATCTATGGAGATATAATCATAGGAATTAAATTTCTGTTCTATGCACATGGTTTTGGACTGGACTTGGATAAAGCTATCTATTTGGGCCTCAATGTCATAATCACTTAAGAAGGTCAAGCAGTCTAGAAGATTGGTAGCTTCTTGTTGAATTTTAAGATCATCTAAAGTGGGCCCAATATTTTCCAAGTCTTCTCTCAAAGAATTTTGAAAGTTAAAATTTTGTGAAGAACATGTGCTAGTATCCTTACCATCCTCTTCCACAACACATTCTGTTTGTTCACGAATGGGGTACACATAACATTTAAGCTCAGGACGAGAGCTTTGATTGATAGCAAGGATAGGTGATGGGCAACTTGGTGACACCACCTCTTCGGTCGAAAGAGGTGAGGGTTCATGAATATCACAAGAATCTAAATCAGATTTAGATTTTTCAATTATGTCCTCTCTAGGGTCACTTTCAAAGGTAGGGGTAGAGTCAACAGGGGACTCTTCCTTTCCTAATTGTGTGCAATCACCTAAACTCTCGTCATCTTTTAAAACCTCATTCTCATCCTTGTAACTCTCCTCACTATATATGTCATCTATTGAGGTGCTCTGGACAAAGAGATTGTGCAGTTTTATCCAGGCAGTGAAGGAGTTGATGTCTGGGGTTGTATGTTGAGGAGAAGATGGTTCTACAACTTCATGCCCAATGGTTTGGTTTTGGAGTTCTTGTTGGGTTATCACTTTCTCAAATGAGTTGTTAACCTCACTCGGTATGAACCCATCATTGTCCTCTAATTCCATTCCATTGTTAGTGTCTTGGAATTCAGGTTGTAGCGTTGAAGGACTGGTATAGTCTTCTAAAGGTTGGCTATCCAATGCTTGTTGATATCTAGCTCCTAATTTATCAATTGCACTCTCTAGCCTTTTCATTTCACTAAGCAGCAATTCTAACATACCATTATCCTCAACTTGGTTATTCTCCTCATTATAACTATATGAAGTTTCACTCCATTGTTGTTGGTAATAGTCCCCTTCCCATTGTGTTTGTGTGCAAGACTCCCCAGAAGGAAAGTCTTGGTGCATTTGGTAATCGTGGGAACTACTACTATATCCTACACTATCATTTTGGCTATATCCCCATTGCGATTGATAGAACTCTCCAGGTAGAGGTTCTTGATACGTTTGATAACATGGGGGACTAACACGATGGTTATCCCATTGTGGTGATTGGTAGCACTCAGGTTGATAATGTGCATCATATGTGGGTGCTTGCCAACTCGGAGTATAGTTCTCATTACCTAATGTGTACCCATTCGTGGTATTTGTGTTGTATGGAGGGTAATATGGATAAGACATGTTTACCCAAAATATTTAAACAAAAGAAAAATTTTTTTTTTCTTGTGATAGGAAAAGTCCAATGATTTTTTTTTTTTTTAAAGAAAGAAAAATTAGAAATAACTTAGTAAAATCCTAACCTAGTTGCCTTCCCCAGCAACGGCGCCAAAAACTTGACACGACTAAATAGTTGTGCGCTCTTGTGCAACACCCAAGTGTAGGTGATCGTGCAAGTAATACAGTACTGGAAGTCCAGGTCGATCCCACAGGGAAGGAATAGGAAGAATATCTACTAAGTTAAAACCTAAAGAAAAGAAAAGAAAATAAGAATATAAAAGTGGAGGTTCTACGAATCCTAATTAATTAATTTAAACTAAATAATAAACTAAAACTTATAGAAACATAATTAATTAAACAGATAAATTAAAAGTGTTGGAAACACGTGAATCCACATTAATCCTAACCATCTACCATGCATATTCATTAATGCTCTATGGAGTACATCCCTTTTCAGTATTCCGTATTTTTCTAAAGATAAAGAATCAATAGCCCTTTCATGACCGGGACTACATCATCACAGTTGATTTAAAATACTTGGAAGACGGTTTTAAACAATGGTAATTACTTGCACTCTAAATGGTGTTAGCATTCAAAGTGGTTTTCAAAAGTCATTGAAGAAAAGGCCTTAAGGCTTTAAGTTCTAAAAACTGTTGTGACAAACTGAGCTTATTGGGACAATTTGATGACAGATTTCTAAAACAGAAAGTCATGGAATACTTAAAAGAATCATCTCAAGAATCAACATGTTCGATCGATCGAAGCGCTCTCGATCGATCGGACTGCATCATCCTTCAATCGATCGAAATGCCTTCGATCGCTTGATTATGGCCCTGGTTCGATCGATCGAAATACCTTCGATCGATCGAGCCCAAGGTTTCTAAAGGTTGCATGGCAGAGGTTGGGAATCAATGTTTCATCACATATTCCCAACATCTAAACTACGGAAACATAATAAGACTATTGCAGAAATAATAAAACAAAGCAATCATCAACATCTAAACTAATAAACAATCAGAGAACATAGATTGTAAAGAAAAAAACCTGTAAATAATCTGAATATAATCTGAATAAACATGAAACAAACTTGAATCTTCAATCTACAATGGAAAAGGAGGAAGAAGAAGATTAATTTAATCTAAACTACTCCTAATCTAACCCTAAAACTACCCTAAACTGCTGTTTTTCGCGTTCTGGAGCGTCCTCCCTTCGTCTGGCGTCAAAACGACGTATATATAGGGTTCCCACAGAGTTTACGCAACTTTTGGGTGAAAATAAAGTTCAATCGATCGAGCTTAGTTCGATCGATCGAAGGTTCGATCGATTGAACTCTTCTTCAATCGCTTGAACTCTCTGATTTTGCAGCTCTGCGCACCGATGGGAGAATGACTATAACGTTTCACTCGGACCTCGGATTGACCTCCCGTTTGCGGCCATGCGACCGTAACTCAAAGATCTACATTTTATATCTCAGGAAAAATCTTCCAAATCTGAAGTCTTCATTGTCAAAATTAGCGTTTTCTCAGCTGCTTCCATTGTTCTATCCACCAGAATCACTTTTCTTTAGCTCCACTTCATTGATTTACATCCTAATACCTATAAAACATTGCAAAAACATATGTTTTAGCATTAACACAATAAAAAGAACATTGTTATTAGAATGCACCTAAATGTAGGGATTTTGGGGATAAAAGTATGCATAAAATACCACATAATACACTATAAATATGCACTTTTCACCTCGAATCAACAGTACCTAGTACTCCCACAGAATTGTGGATTAGGCAAAAGCCTAGTCTGTGGCATATTTAGATCTGGGGTAGTCCAGTACACGTTCTAAAAAGGAACACAGAAGTATGTTTCTTTGTTGGATATCGAGAACAGAAGTATGTTTCTTTGTTGGATATCCAAGAGGAACTAAAAGTGGTTTATTTTATAGTCCTAAAGATTAGAACGTTATTGTTAGCACCAATGCCACATTCTTTGAAGAGGACTATGTTATGGACCATAAGCCCAGAAGCCGTATTATTCTAGAGGAAATGAGAGGTGAGACACTGACACAAACTTCTTCGATACCATCGGTACGAGTAGAAACATCACTAGAAAGAGTTATTGATATTCCACTACCACGTCATAGTGGAAGGATTACAGTAACTTGTGTAGATCTTGAACCAACCATTAACACGCAGGTTCCTGAACTAGTGCAGCGTGTAGATAATTGTGTACTAGCTTCAGAATCTTCACAATGTAATACCAGTGATACACAGACACTGGTTGTGCCTCGTCTAGTGGGAGGGTAGTATTCAACCTGACCAGTATATGTTCTTGGGAGAGTCTTATGACCAGGTCCCTGATAAACAAGGTACCGATCCTTGTAACTACAATGAGCACTCCAAGATAAAGATGCAGACCTTTGGCAAAGGGCTATGATGGTATGGAGTCCATGTACTCCAATCAAGTCTGGGATCTTGTAGAACCACCCAATGAAATAAAACTCATTGGATGGAAGTGGATTTATAAGAAGAAGAGAGGAACAGACTGTAAGGTGGAAATCTTTAAAGCAAGCCTTGTTGCGAAAGGTTTCACTAAAAAAGAAGGATTGATTATGAGGAAACCTTTTCGTCGGTGGCAATGCTAAAGTCTATCTGGATTCTCTTATCCATTGCTGCACATTTCGATTATGAAATTTGGCAAATGGATGTCAAGACAGTATTTCTTAATAGGAATCTTGACGAGTGCATCTATATGGTGCAACTAGATGGGTTCATTGTAAAGGGCCTAGAATATATGTTATGCAAGCTTAAGAAGTCCATTTATGGACTTAAGCAGGCATCTAGGTCTTGGAATATCCACATTGATCAAGCAATCAAGTCTTTTGGTTTTGATCAATGTGTGGACAAATCCTGTGTGTACAAGAAACATGATAGACGCGTGGTGATGTTCTTAGTACTATATGTGGATGATATCTTGCTGATCGAAAATGATGTGGGGGTATTCTCTTCTGTAAGGGTATGGTTATCCAGTCAATTCGATATGAATTGGGAGAAGTCGGTCACATCCTAGGGATCAAGCTTATGTAAGATTGCAAGAATAGGATGTTGGGCTTGTCACAAGACACTTATATCGACAACATTCTTGTAAGGTTAAGCATGCTAGATTCCAAGAAGGGATTCCTTCCCTTCAGACATGGAATTACTCTATCTAAGGATCAGTGTTTTAAGACACCTGATGAGATACAGACGATGAAGGCAGTTCCTTTTGCCTCGACAGTAGGAAGCCTAATGTATGCTAGGCTAGTACTAGACCTGATATCTGCTTTCCTGTTGGCATGGCTAGTAGATATCAGTCTAATCTAGGGCAAGAACATTGGACTGTGGTGAAAAATATTCTCAAGTACCTAAAAAGGACTCGAGACTATATGTTAGTTTACCAAGCAGACAGTCTTGTCCCCATTGGGTACACAGATTCTTACTTCATGACAAATAGGGATTCCAGAAAGTCTACCTCAGGATATGTGTTTACCCTAGGAGGTGGAGCCATTAGTTGGAGGAGTATCAAGCAGTCATGTATTACTGATTCCACCGTGGAAGCCTAGTTTGTGGCTGCTTCGGAAGCTCTAAGGAGGCCGTTTGGCTCAGAAACTTCCTTATGGATCTAAGAGTAGTACCTGCGGTACAATTGGCTATTACACTTTATTGCAATAATAGCGGAGCGGTTGGTAACTCAAAGGAACCTAGCGCCCATAAGAAGGGAAAACATATTAAGCGTAAGTATCATCTGATACGAGAGATCGTGCAAAGAGGTGATGTTGAAGTGACCAAGATAGCATAAGCAAATAACCTGGCAGATCTTTTTACCAAGAGCTTCCTGGAAAAGACTTTTGATAGTCACGTAGAAGGGATAGGAGTGAGGTGTATTGCATCATGGCTTTGAGGCTAAGTGGGATATTGTTATAGATATATGCTAAAAGTCATGCTTTATGCAGTTGATTTATTATTTTAATAATATTCGTTATTCCATTTTTACGAGAATCTATGTGGACAATGTTTGCATTATATTATTTATTTAATATTGTGCATGTGTATCTCTTATTCTACATAGTAGGTGATTTAGTGTGTAGAGTCGGCTTACACACGGAAGATTAGACCGTCGGATCTTGTAGAATGTAAAATTTTGGTTTATAGTCTTAGATGGGGTTGGACACACCATCGGTAGGACTGTAGTATGGTGATGTAGTAGTGTAGACACCCCATTTTTGGCCAAATAAAAAAAAAAGAAAGAAAAATGTTAGTTTTTGTCAAAAAAAAATGCAAATTTATTTCAAGGTCAAGTTCAGAAGTTTTGCAAAAAAAATCGCAATAAAAAAAATTCAACATAGTCGTGTGGATTGTCCACGCCTAATAACTTCTCACCCTCCACAAGCTCAGTGGAAACACTCTTGGTGGAGTCAAACAAAAAACAAAGAGCAAAAAAAAATTATAAGGTGAAAGAAAAGAAAAAAAGAAGAAGAAGAAAACACTAAGCAAAAAAACATAAAAGAAACATAAAAATGAAGCACTAAAGAAAAAAACAAAAAGAAAATCACAGTGCTCGGTGGAGCAAATGCAAAAAGAAAGCTAAGGGGGCAAGAAAACAAAAGTTGTGTTTTTTTTTTATTAGTGGAGTTTGCTTTTTTAATAAAAAAAAATAAAAAGGAGATGCTCTTTTGGCCTATAAATTGGCCAATGCTCATTCAGAAGAAAGGAGAAAATGAAGAACAAAGAAAAAGAAGCTCCCTCTCTGTATCACCCTCATACTCTATATCTCCTTCACCATCTTTTCCATCTCCCTCACTTCATCATTAAATACAAAAAAGGAATTTACATTTTTTTCCACCATACCACCCCTTCTAACCATCACCATCAAGGTCACCACTACAATCACCACCCTCCACCTAGCTATTATATCATTCTCATCAACATACCTCACGGCCACTGTACCATCGCCGTCAAAATACCACCTCAAATCACCGCCCAACATCCCAGTCACTTACCATCAATATTCTAGCAGAATTCTCGAGTTCCTCTAATATCTCAGGTTTTTTATTATTATCATTATTACTATTTTTGTACATATCATCTTTATTCCTGCTTGATAAAAAAAATAACAATCCACGTCATACTCGGAATTACTTGATTTTCAATATAAAAATCACGTTCGACTCTGGAATACATGGTTCCCAATACGGAAACCCCACGTGGTTTCTAATAAGAAGAGCCATGTTCTACTGGGGATGACGTGATTGCTAATACGGAGATCTATGTTTTACTGGGGACTACATTGTTTTTTAACACAGAAATCCATGTCTAAATTAGAAAGATTGCTTAACTTACATAAATAGAATAATAAAAAAAAGGGATTAATCGGAATCAACAACCGCCTTTGCATTTGGAGATCTTCACAGGTAAGTCTTCTTATCCTAACATTTTTTTTTCTTCTTTTTGAGCACCGTCCCTTACATCCGGTATAAAATCAAAAATACAAAAAAACATGGACTTTGTCAAATAAAACAGCAATGCCACCTCTGCATGAAATTTGCAAACAGCACAGTTATGACAGGTAAGTCTTAACACTTTTAGTGGGCACCGACCCTTATTTTCGGTACACTTTTCAATCATTTGGGCACCGACCCTTACTGCCGGCTCATTTTTCAGTCATTTGGGGTACAAATCCTTATTTCCGGCATAGGAATAAAAACACAGGAAAAAAAAATATATAAAAAAAAAAAAGAAAAGTACCAAAAAATGCATCATTCTCCATTCACTTGCATAATCTCATTTCAATCTCAATCAGTTTCTAAGGTTAAAGTCTAGGACTACACTGTAAAGGTTAAAGTTCCTAGCAACACCGACTCTTTCTCAAATCACTACATCACATGTGCACGGTCAAACTCGACCACTCTTTTTAAATCATGCATACACTCGCACACACAGGTCAGAACTATGTTTGGCCTAATTCCCGTCTTGGGATACGTAAGCAACTCTCAAAGAGTGTGGCCATACCTATCACAATTTTCCGTCTTATTCACTTTCTAAAAGAAATAATATTTTTTTTTCTTTTTCAAGTGAATGCGCCATTTTAATAAAAATCACTAAAATTGGTAACCGTGTTCGCACGGATGTTTGAGGGTGCCTAATACCTTCCCTCGACATAATCGAGTCCTCGAACCTATCTCAAATCTTTGGTTTTCGCATGGCTATTTAGAGTCACACTTTAAAGGGTCCACTTTTCTCAAAACTATTTTTCAAAAATCAAAGATAAATTACTTTAATTGTCTTTGCAGGAATCCTAACACCCCAAATGTTAAGTGGCGACTCTGAACATTTTAAATAGGTCCTACCATACTCTTTTCACCTTTCCCAATAAAATTCAAGTCGCAATTCACCCACTCTCAGGAAGCCAGGCCCACACCGACAGCCTGGCATTTCGGGGGCGCGGGCATGACAGCTGGCGACTCTGCTGGGGAATGCATAAGAAGACTCAGGTCATCACTTTAGTGATTTTTTGTTACAATGGAGCATTTCGTTTGTACTAACATTTTTTTTATTTTACCTTTTCTTTGTAAATTCATATTCTTTTGTATAGGTGTTCGCGACTCAGTCTGAAATAAAATTCCAAGGCCAATGCCAGAATTGCAAAGGTCAATGCCAAAATCTTTAACTATCACGCACACTACACATTGGCATGCAAGCATAAAATAACCCTTCTTTAAGAGCAAACCCTTAAGATTAGATAGGAGGATTAGTAAGTGGCATGGTTGTTGCGGTAGTACCATCAGTACCAGCATCAAAACTTCCTCCGCTCGAACCACCAACATGAGAAAGTGCTTCGGCACTGGAGGTTTGAAGGTTTGGGGTTCGGACCTGATTTAAGTTTGCATTAGACATCAGCCTCTCTACATACTCTCACTCTCTCCAGGTGCTTTCAATTTTTTTATCTCTCTCTCTCTTTCTCTCTCTATGTGTGTGTGTGTCACTCTCATGGAGACACACACACACATACTCTCTCTCTCTCTCTCTCTCTCTCTCTCTCTCTTTGTCTGTCACTCTCACAGGCTCTCTCTCTCTCTCTCTCTCTTTGTCACTATCAATGACACACACACACTCTCTCTCTCTTTTCTTTCTTTCTCACTTGCTCCCTTGTCACTCTCCATGTGTTCTCTCTCTCTCTCTCTGACACTCTCACTGACCCCCTCTCCCTTTCTTTCTCTTTTATTTCTCACCTGTCCCCTTTCCCTTGTCCTCCTCATGGATCTACTCCCCCTCTCTCTTCCTCTCCTTTTAAAAACCCTCCATGACCCTTTCTCTCTCTATCCTTCTCACACATTCTCTCTCTCTCTCTTTGATGAACCTCTATCTATCTAACTCTCCTCCTCTCTTTCTTCTTCTCATCATCTTCCTTCCACCTCTTGGCAGGAACTCGTTTCTCTCCTTAAAAAAATATCATCCAACCTAGATCTGAATAAGAGGAAGCTAAAAAAAGCCCTGTACAGGAGCTTCCCATAGAGATCAAGAAAAAAAACATAGAATCATACCAAAAATGGTTTGTAAGAAGGTTGTTAGTCGTTATGGTGCATGCGAGCATAATAGAAGATGGTGCAGAAGTGACTATTCCTTGGCTCCCTACTTTCAGTATGCAGGGAGTATGAAGGATTATGAGGTAATTCACAGTTTTTTTGGATATAGGAATTTTCTACGCCTTATTGAAAGGGTATCCGAGGCAGATCATATATCTACAAACTATCAAATCCCTTGTGTATGAAGCCATAGCTAGGCTTTAGGATCCCATTTTGGGTTATGTTTCTTACGACTTTTTCCTCGAACAAGAAGTTCTAAAATTGAAAGAACAGGTCTCACAACTTCAAGCTCAATCAAAAGAAGAGTCACCCAAACAATCCAAAGAGCCTGATCTAGATTCTTTGCTCAATTATGCCATGGAAGATCTAGATCACGACATAGAAATCCCTCAAAAGTGTTCCAATCTCATTTTTCCCACCATAACTACTCCGCTCTCTTCTGAAATCTCTAGCCCTACCCATATTCCCCCTGTCACTCAAATTTGTACAACCTCTCCTTGGTCTAATCTGATCCGGTCTTTACTATCTAGCAACAACCACCAAACTTCTCCAACTCTGTTGGATCTCGCTACTCCCAAATTTCTCTAGTCCGGTCCTTACAATCTAGCAGCAACCACCAGACTTCTCCAAGTCCATTGGATCTTGCTACTCCCAATACAATTTCTCCAGTCTGGTCCTTCCAATCTAGCAACAACCACCAAACTTCTCCAAATCCGTTGGATCTCGCTTTTCCCAATGCAATTTCTCTAGTGTCTTGTCCTGCCTACACCACCTCTGTTCCTCCAAGTTGCTCCTGTTGGTCTAATCTAGTCCAACACTCACAATCTAACAAATCCCAGATTCCCTTGGATCAAACAGAAAAATCAGAGGTCCCAAAATATCCAAATCTCCCCCCAAATCTTCAAGCAAGTTCATCAAAAATACCTACTCCATCCACTGATCCTTACTCTTTCTTCACTATAATAACTTAGCTCAAAGCTACTTCTTGGGTTTAATTAACATGATGGAGAGTTAACATATCTCTAAAAGGAAAAGAAAAAAAAGTCATGAGGTGGTATGAGCCTTAGAACTAAGGCTCTTTTTGTTTTAAAAAAAATTTATTTAAAAAAAAAAAGGAAATTAAAAAAATGCAATGAACATCATGATCCATATTCAAGGTAGTCCCTATACATCGAGTGTGCGTGGAATTGAACCCACATGTCTTACTACGTGTGTCCCTCCACCAACATAATGTAGATTGGACTTTGGGTACTGTTTTATAGGGTAACTGAGAGGGTATGCATCCAAGGACGGTATTGTCCTCAGAAGTTAGGCCTGAAGAACATTAACCCAGGGTCTATGGAACGGACTATAGGATCTATATGGTTGCTGAAAAGCCCATAGGATGTCGTTAGCATTCGACCTTCGGAAGAAAGCCTCACATTGGCAGAACTCTGCTCCCACTCATCAAAATCCAAATGTACATTTGTATCATTGTACCTTTTCATATTTTTTTTTAAAAAAAAAAAAGCAAAAAAAATCCTCCTTAGCACTATTTTTGCTTCTTATGCAATGTACCCTCACATTGGGCTATCAGTTCAAGAATCAGCTATGGAAGTACGATCTCTTGTTAGTAACATAAGTGCACTTTCTAAAATGAGGGTTCCAATCCCCATCACTTTCATTATCCACTTGTGTTTGCTATCATTAATTTGAACCAGCTCAAAGGCTGACATGACATGGTTGATCATTTCTAATCCTTCATTCAAGCCTAATTCGATACAATGACAGCACGTGAAAGTCAAATTTGCGAACATTGATATTATCAAGTCTAAGCAGTACTGACATATTTGCAACTGTCCAAATCATCTCGTTGCCAAGTCATTAGGCTACTCTACCTTCTCAAATACATTCTTACTTTTTCAAAACAGAACAAAAACAAAAAAAACAAATAAACAGAAAAAGAAAATGTAAAGGAAGAGAGAGAGAGAGTGTCGGCAAAGAAAAAAAAGAAAAAAAGGACATAAGAGAGTGAAAGTGTCAAAGAGAGTGAGATCAAAAAGAAAAAAAAATCAAAAAAAGGAAAAGAGGAGAGAGAGAGAGAGAGAGAGACTGTCGGCCGCATGTCAGCGCAAAGTATAGAAAAGAAAAGAAATGAAAAAGAAAAAGGAGAGAGAGAAGGAGTGTCGGTAGAGAGAGAAGGAAAAAAAAGCATAAAAACCTGCATCTTCCTCACTTCTCTCCCTCATTTCTTTTTCTCCTCCTTCGTCTACTCAACTGCAGCCCTCTACTTTCTTCATTCCTCTCTGTGCCCCCTTATCTTTCTCTCTGTTTCCTCATTTCTCTCTCATTATCATACTCATAGTCATTGTCTTTCACCATTGTGCCTTGCAATTAAGACCAAGACCAGAAGTTTGATCTTGTTTTAGGCATAGGGGTGCTCATAAAAAAAAAGATTCGAGAGCGACATGGATTTGGGCGAGATATTTATACTTTGCGAATTGTGCATTCTTCTTTGGATGGCTGTAACGACTATAACTTACTTCTGGTTCAAACAGCTTGATAACCAAGAAGTCCATAGAGACTAGAAAAAATATTCTTGGAAACTCAACCCGCCCCTGTGACTTAGGTCATTTGTTGGATGGGGGGCTTTACCAATGAACAATGGATTAATGAAAATGTAAGGGTTTTCTTGTTGTTCTCTTTTTGGTCTTATATGTATCACAAAAAAATCATCAATAAAATGAAAATGTCAAGGATTGCGTAAATACATGGGCAACCAATCATATGTGTTGTTCCTAACCATCTAGTCTATGCACTGTTTCTATACCCTTTATCAACAGTCTGATTCTCCATCGATACACCCACGAGCCTTTGGTCACTCTCGCAAAGGGCCAATACTTCATCCATTACCTAGAATGTCACTCCTTACAAGGCATCAAAATGCCACATAGGGGCAGTTTCTTCACTATTAAATATATGCATTGTCTGCTCTATGTAAGTACAAAAAAAAAAAAAAAACAATTTTAAAAAAAAAACACTTCTCCATCATTCAATAATTATCATCTTGCTCTAAAATCTCATGATTCATTGGATATTACTATCTTGTAACTTGTTGAAGCCAATTTGGACATCGTAATTAGACGTTTGGACGCAACACGTGTCCAATTTACCATACAATCGCAGTTCATGAGAGAACATGCCAAAAGGCTTCGAGTCTATGATTGATCATTATGGTATTTGACACTGCTCATTATCGCAAGTACATGCTCTGCAACTGCTGTAGCATATGGACAGTACACTATCAGGAGCAGAAATACCTTAACTCAAGGCATACCACACTTCATCAAATACCAACTAGGGCGGCCCATTGTTCCCCATGACATTGCACAAATTTCAGTGTTGCACATACATGATTTCTAAAATCTAACTATGTTTGTGTCAAAATGATGAGAGGCAATTATTTCAGCAATCCATACACTATTATTCACTTGCTAGCCCACTTGAGCCATACAATGAAAATCTCTTTCCAAATTCAAACCCCCTGAGGATCACCCCCCCACACTGAGGCAATGAAAAAATGAAGCTCCACAAAAAAGCCAAAAAAACAAAAAAAAAAACAAAAAAAAATGAAGCTGGAAGAATCCACAAAATACTATCCAACTTGGATACTCACTACAAACTGGGACAATTTCCCCCAAGTCGTATTTCACTTAGTAATACTTACCCCATGCTAGACTGGGGTAGGGAAAAAAAAATAGAGCATAAGGTGATCTCAGGCATCGACCTTTAAAAAAAAAAAATTTTTTTGAGCCTTCGTGCGATCCTTCATTTCTTAATCCATGACCCTGACCTACAATACAACCCACTGAAAGTCCACTCTGATTAACACAAGTCTTGTTGGATTTATTAAATCATACTTTGCATCATTTCAAAGATATAGGCCATCACATACTGTCAAATTCAAGATAGTCTGACGGGCGTAGTTGAAACCTCAAAAGAACACTACGAGTAAAAATCAAGACTATGGCAAAACTGTCGACACCACAAATACAGACATGGACTGGACATTCACCGAATACTGCGGGCACTAAGCCCATAAAGTCAATGTGTTGTCTTCTAGTGTTCCAACAAGTAACAAGACATACAATATCCATTAACTTATGAACATTCTTTTGCAGATGATAAACTCATACATCAAACACTTTTGTAAATACTCTGTACATAGCATAACATCGCATTAAAAAAAATTATTCATACTTTACAGCATAGAAGAAAATGCATATCTTTTTAAACAGGGGCAACTGATCCTGATACTTCCAACATCTTTGTAAGGAGAGCACTTACCTCTAGCCCAACATACTTCCAAAAGCCCAACCACTGGCTCAACATACTTCCAAAAGCCTAATTATTGGCCCAAAATACTATCAAAACCCTAACCACTGGCCCAACATACTTCTAAAAGCCTAACCACTAGCCCAACATAGCTCCAAAAGGCTCACTACTGGCCTAACCTTCTTTCAACCTACTTCAAATAGTCTTTGCTCAGACTCTAACTCTACAACAATCCCTCTGCTTAGATTCACATGTCAAATCAACCTCTCCTCTACAGATCACCAATAACTCAGGAGCACATGTCCATATCATCAAGCTCAGGAATGAGTCCGTCAAGAGGCATCCTATTCACCATCTCACTATCGAGAATGAGTCCGTCAAGTGGCATCCCGTTTAAATCTTTAAACTCAGGAGTGAATCCGTCAAGAGGCATCCTGTTCACAATCTTACTATTGGAAATGAGTCCGTCAAGTGGCATCCGATTCACATCTTTAAGCTCAGGAGAGAGTCTGTCAAGAGGCATCCTATTCACAATCTCACTATTGGGAATGAGTCCATCAAGAGGCATCCTGTTCACAATCTCATTATTGGGAATGAGCCCGTCAAGGGGCATCCTGTTCATATCATTCAACAATAAGGAATGAGTCCATCAAGTGGCATCCCATTCATCTTCAAGCTCAAGAGTGAGTCCGTCAAGTGGCATCTTGTCCACAATCTCACTATTGGGAATAAGTCTGTCAAGTGGCATCCTGTGGATATCGCAATTTTCTTACCCACAACCTTTCTATTTATAGTGATTTTTTAATTTAAAACAGAAGACAAAGAGTAGCCACTTAATTTTTAAAAGGAAAAATTAAGAAACCATTTTAAAGCAAAACGATCCTTTAAGAAACTAGAGATTTTCTAGGTCCTGGGATTATGGAATGAGAGGGGAAGGAGCCCGTCGGACTAAAACACCCCCTCTCATCCTATCTCGCGATAGACCTCTACTTAACATCCTTTTAATCGAACTAATAATCTAAGCATGTCCTCAACTAATACATATATATATAAATATAAATTACAAAAGCATGTCTAAAGGGTGTGAAATTGCAAGTGATAAAATATCATTCAAAAATCACTTAATTCAAGTAGCAAGCAATATGATATGCAAATAGGGAACTATAGAAACTTACCCGGGATCCATGCTGTGAATATTAGACGTGCAATGCACACGAAATAGAAAGATCCTAAGAAAAGGTCGCTAGTCACATATATTCACATAAGGCAGGTTCCTAATTCTAGTGTGTCGCGCATGAGGTCATAAAATCAATAAAATTAAGGAATTAAATAAACTAGAGAAAGGGTTGAGAAATTGTACCTCAAAGGCGCTACAAAACAAAGGTTAGTCCACATGCTTTAGAAAGAATGTATAGTATCAAATAATTGTTTCTAAACATCTATCTTAATTCTATCATGTAGAAAAAATAACACAATTATGAATCCTAATACCAATCTACATGGATGAAAGCGTATAATCACGTAAATGTGACAAGAATGAGCTATTGGATTATTCCTTGATTTGTATCGTTTAACCTCTGTATTTAAGATTAACTAATCATTATTAATACTTGGTTCAAGCCTTAGGTCATGGAAAGATCATTTGGACCATTGTTTGCAAGATATATTAAAATTATGGCAGAATTTTGAAAATTGCTGAGAGCAGATCAGAACTTCAAAGAAATCAAAAGCATGCTTCCCGTGGTTTGATCTTGATGATTTTTAGAGACAGGATGTCCCTGTGAGTCTTGTTTCTAACCCAAAAAGAAAATCAAGGTTTCAACGGTCGGATCTCTAGGAATTAGACACACTAGACATCACTCAGGGATTTACAACTCTCCATCCAGAGTTTTTGTATGATTTTCTAAAAATAGAAACAAAATTAGAAATGCTTTGGTCTTTTTAGGGTAGCTTCCTAACACATTAAAATCTCTAGAAAAATTTATTTTGGACCAAGAATGCTTGATTAGGGCTCTGATTCACTCATTTTAAAAACGTGTTACTGTTCTGAAACTCTGGACAGATTGTGGTTGTCTCACAAAACTCATGACCAAACCACTTTAAACATAAAATTCCTTAAAACAAAAAATCACAGTGGTAGAACTTTGAGTTATAAACATTTTCCCATTGGTTTCATTCAATCCCAACGGTCTAATATTGAACTAAAAATCCTTGATCAAAGGTGGTCATTGAATTCACTACACCGTTTATTCAAGTTCAACTTAGTTAGTTATTTCCAACTACTAAACCATGAAGTTGGGCTTAATCCAAACTACTTCTCCTACCATTTGATGGTCATTGCAGACTAAAGACATACATGTTTGTAGATTTTGATGAAGTATGAAATATAAACTACATAAAATCCCAAAACAATGAACTCAAACTTATGGACACAAGCTTCGATTCATATTCTTACTCCTACCACTTGATGGTCATTGGAGGCTAAAGACACACACACATGTAGATTTTAATGAAGTATGAATAGCTTCACGAAACCTAAGAAAAGGATTAGCCTAAGCCATAGAGATGGACTTAAACTAAGCTACTTCTCCTACCATTTGATGGTCATTGGAGATTAATAACACTTAAACTTATGGGTTTTAATGAAATATAAGAAACTTCACAAAAACTCAAAATAATGACCTCAAACTATGGATGAAGTTTGGACTCATTGACTCAACATACTAAAATCAACCTCAATTCCTTCATGAATCATAAGTTCATAAGAATATTGAGGGATTCTAAACACAAAGATTCAAGTAAGACATTGAAAGTCACATGAATCTAGGAAATAAACATAATCAAAGAAAAGGGACCAAGGTTTTATTTCAAGATTTATTTAAGCTTTAAACACTAAACCATTTTGATCCAATCTAATGAGATGAAAGCTCAATCACAATATATATGTGGTGTGTGATGAAATGAGATGGTAAGAGAGGTTTTGAAAATGTGTAAAAGGTCCTAGGTATCTAAATATTGTGATTGAGCTACTAATAAACTAATTAGTTTAGAGTTTTACCTCTAAGTATCCTCAACTTCTTGGCTTCTTTAAGACCTTCCAAGTGATGATCAAACTCTTCGTCTAACTCTACTACTCTTTCTCTATTTAGAAAATTTTTGAAGGAGAATCAACATTGGGATACTAACCTTCTAATATTCCTCCCTAAATAATGGGATATACACCTTCTATATATAGGCAATCATTAGGGGGTCTTTCTGGGAAATTCGCAGCTAAAACCCTAATTCCTGCCGTCTTTTGATGGTATAAACCGACCTACTTTTGGATAGACTGTCACAAAAATGCGGTACTCCCTTGAGATGGAAGCAGCACTCACTAAATGTCGTTTCGGCACTCACTGGCTACCGGAGCGACACTCAATGAAAGCCGATACGGCACTCACAGAATGCCGCAGAAAAATCCTTGGACTGCCGTTTTCTTTGTGAAATCGCAGCACTTGGTAAAATTTGCGGTAATTATAGACTGCCGCCCGACACTTCATAGAGTGCCGCAGTGGTAACCCGTGACTGGCGCAGCTTTGCCACGTGCCATTTTCTTCTGTTCTCTCTTTTGTTCTTTTTGTTTTGAATTGAAAGAGCCTTTGGAAGAGCTTGAATCACTTTGGAAGTCTTGGACTAATTGGACGCTTGTCATCATCGGATCTTAGAGGTAATGCTCCCCTTCGTCCGATATTTGGTCAAAATTGGGGTGTCTACACATCCCGTTCACATCTTTAGCACATGAGTGAGTCCTTCAAGGGGCATACTATTCACAATCTCAGTATTAGGAATGAGTCCGTCAAGTGGCATCATGTTCATATCTTCAGCTCAGGAGTGAGTCCATCAAGGGGCATCATGTTCACAATCTCACTATCAGGAATGAGTCCGTCGAGTGGCACCTCGTTCACATCTTTAAGCTCAAGAGTGAGTCTGTCAAGAGGCATCTTTTTCACAATGTCATCGTCGGGAGTAAGTCCGTCAAGTGGCATCCCGTTATTATCAACATCAACCTCAGTTTAGGATTATGCGGCATCGGATTTCCTGACTGCATCCCTCTTTCCTAGCAACACGAACTACATAGGTCTGATTCTCCTGATGGAAAATACGTAGGCAGCTCTAAGAGCTCGACCATACACTTTCTTTTATGTTCTCGGTTAAAGTTCGAGATTACGCGAGTTTGCATTTCTTGACTACACCGTCACTCACCATCTCTCAGCTATCCAGGTTCGCATGAACTATGTACGGTCTGATTCTACGTAGGCATTTTAGCGAGCTCGATCATACCCTTACTTTGCTACATTTTTGGTTAAAAGTTCGAGATTACGCGGTTACGCACTTCTTTACTACACCATCCATCTTCTATTCGATTCTCACATGAATCCCCAACAGAGTCATCTGCCCATTCTGGTAATGCTCTCAATCCCCAGCTGAGCTATTTGCCCAATTTGACAATACTCCCAATTCCCTGCTGCCTACCATGGCACACCACTCACTTGCTTACTCTGGCACATCATTTCACTCTTCACCAATCATGGATACGTAGGCATCTCGAACAGACTTTAAGATCATTCGTATTCTTGTACATAATTCTCAAAGAAAAAAAATTTCAAAAAAAAAGTTGAGGCAAAAATGGGTGTCTCCTTATCTTTGTCACGATTTGTTTCACAAAACAGGACAAAGAGGGGCAGCTGTAGACACCCCATTTTTGTCCAAATAAAAAGAAAAAAGAAAGAAAAATGTTTGTTTTTTGTAAAAAAAATTTGATTTAAAAAAAAATTAATGCAAATTTATTTCAAGGTCAAGATCAGATGTTTTGCAAAAAAAATCGCAATGAAAAAATCAACATAGCCGTGTGGACTGTCCACGCCTAATAACTTTTCACCCTCCACAAGCTTAGTGGAAACACTCTTGGTGGAGTCTAACAAAAAACAAAGAGCAAAAAAAATCATACGGTGAAATGAAAGAAAGAAAAAAGCACTAAGCTAAAAAACAAAAAAAAAAAAACATAAAAAGGAAGCACTAAAGAAAAAAAAAACAAAAAGAAAATCACAATGCTCGGAGGAGCAAATGTAAAAAAGAAAGCTAAGGGGGCAAGAAAACAAAGGTTATGTTTTTTTTTTTAATAGTGGAGTTTGCTTTTTTAATAAAAAAAATAAAAAGAAGATGCCATTTTGGCCTATAAATTGGCCAATGCTCATTCAGAAGAAAGGAGAAAACGAAGAACAAAGAAAAAGAAGCTCCCTCTTTGCATCTCCCTCATACTCTATATCTTCTTCACCATCTTTTCCATCTCGCTCACTTTATCATTAAATACAAAAAACCCCTACAAAAGAAGGAGTTTATATTTTTTCCACCATACCACCCCTTCTAACCATCACCATCAAGGTCACCAGCACAATCACCACCCTCCACCTAGCTATCATATCATCACAATTCTCATCAACATGCCTCACAACCAGTGTACAATCGCCATCATCATACCACCTCAAATCACCGCCCAACATCCCACTCACTTACCATCAATATTCTAGCAGAGTTCTCGAGTTCCTCTAATAAATCAAGTTTTTTAATATTATTATTATTATTATTTTTGTACATATCATCTTTATTCCTGCTTTATAAAAAAATTAATCCACATTATACTCGGGATTACTTGATTTCCAATATAAAAATCACGTCCGACTTGGGATTGCATGGTTCCTAATACAGAAACCCCACATGGTTTCTAATACGGAGAGCCATGTTTTACTGGGGATGACGTGATTGCTAATACGGAGATCTATGTTTTACTGGGGACTACGTTGTTTTCTAACACAGAAATTCATGTATAAATTAGAAAGATTGCTTAACTTACAAAAATAGAATAATAAAAAATAGGGATTAACCGGACCCAACAACCGCCTTTCCATTTGGAGATCTTCACAGGTAAGTCTTCTTATCCTACATACACTTCACATTTTTTTCTCCTTTTCGGCACCGTCCCTTGCTTTCGGTATAAAATCAAAGATACAAAAAAAGAAGATAAAATAAAAAATACAAAAAAATAGACTTTGTCAAATAAAACTCCAATGCCACCTCTGCTTGAAATCTGCAAGCAGCACAGTTAAGATAGGTAAGTCTGGACACTTTTAGTGGCACCGACCTTCATTTCCGGTACAATTTTCAGTCATTTGGGCTCCGACCCTTACTTCCGGTACATTTTTCAGTCATTTGGGGTACAAATCCTTATTTCCGGCATAGGAATAAAAACACAGGAAAAAAATTTTAAAAAAGAAAAGAAAAGAAAAGTACAAAAAAAATGCATCATTCTCCATTCACTTGCATAATCTCATTTCAATCTCAATCACTTTCTAAAGGTTAAAGTGTAGGACTACATTGTAAAGATTAAAGTTCCTAGCAACACCGACTCTTTCTCAAATCAGTACATCACACGTGCATGGTCAAACTCGACCACTCTTTTTAAATCATTCATACACTCGCACACACAAGTCAGAACTACGTTTGGCAAGATTCCCATCTTGGGATACATAAGCAACTCTCAAAGAGTGTGGCCATACCTATCACAATTTTCCGTCTTATTCACTTTCTAAAAAAAAAGAATATTATTTTTCTTTTTCAAATGAATGCCCCATTTTAAAAAAATCACTAAAATTGGCTACCGTTTTCGCACGGATGTTTGAGGGTGCCTAATACCTTCCCTCGACATAATCGAGTCCCCGAACCTATCTCAAAATCTCTGATCTCGCATGGCTATTCAGAGTCACACTTTTAAAGGGCCCATTTTTCTCAAAACTATTTTTTCAAAAATCAAAGATAATCACTTTAATTGTCTTTGCAGAGATCCTAACACCTTAATTGTTAGGTGGCAACTTTGAACATTTCAAATAGGCCCTACCATACTCTATTCACCTTTTCTAATAAAAATCAAGTCTCAATTCACCCACTCTCAAGAAGCTGGGCCCGCACCGATAGATTAGCGTTTCGAGGGTGCGGGCGCGACAAGTAGGTTTGTTTTGACTACAGGAAACGGTACACTTTCATCTCACTATGCTGGTACACTTTATGTATTAAACGGGACCGACTTAGGGTAATTGTATTTGTACTGACTTATGAAATAATTAATACCTCATGGCTATTATGAGTGCTTATGCTCTAAATCCTAAGTTAATTTATAAACACGTACATTTGATATTTACGCTTTGATCCCTAAACGGGTGAGATCCTTAAATTGGTCAATATCTCATTGGATTGGGTAACAATATTAATTGTGCGGTGGATATTAATTAATGATGGAATCCATGTTTCAATTTTGGGATTATTGATATCCCCATGTGGATTTTGTATCCGACATATCAAATAAGTTAAGCAAAGGATCTCAAGGAATTTGAAGAGATTAATTAAATATGATTGTTAATAATTATATTTAATTAATGGATACTTATAATATTAACGTGGGGAGATAATAAACATTTCATAACATGGAGCTCGAAATATATTTTTGAGGTAAGGGTAGGAGTGCAATTATATTTTTTTAGTGGTATGAATTATAATTTATGAAAATAAGAATCTGATTCAGTTCGAATTAGGGTTTGCTAATTCCATAAGGAAGCCTATTCCTTATTGACTTCTTATGGTCCCTATCGTAGCTGATGGTGCCAAAATTCGGGTAAGAATAATTTAGAGAGAGAGAAGGACACGATGGATTTTGTATGTGGTTCGGCCCCATTAATGAGGTGACCTACATCCATGGGTGCGTCGGTACGCTTTCACTAACAGATCACCGATGGCTATTGGTGAGCCAACAGAGTGAGCGACACTACCGGAAACCGACCGGGAATATGTGTAAGAGTAATTTGTTTGTATGCTATTTTTTGGAGTAAGAATGTGATCCCCTTCAATTGGGATGAGTGGCCTCTTTTATAGGTGCAAAAGACCACCCGTACAAATGTAAGTCTGTAGATTAGGAAGCCTAATCTAATTATAACCGATTTACATGAATTTATGAGGGTTTCCTAACTGGTTCAAGAAACCACTTACTCTTTCCATTTAGCCTTCTAGCTGGGATAGTAAACTATCAGGCCAAGCAACCATACCTTCTGGAGGTAGGCCCATGTGGGGCCAGTCTAGAGCGAATGCCCGGGCTTTGGACCGAACTGGGTGGTTTTGTGTAACGCCCCGGGATGGTTGAGTAGCTAGCCCAGATTCAAGGTGACTTTGCTTCTCTTTGCTGAGGGGGCGAGGCTTGACTTTGACCTGATATTTTTGTATATATCAACTGGCCCCCATTTTTGAAATTGATGTGATGCTCTATCAGATGAGCTTTGAAAATTAAGACTACTTCCAAAAAACTATCCGGAGAAGAGGCCGGGATCTCTCCCAGGGAGTGATCGATCATGCTGGTCAACCGGGGTCTGGGCTGAGCGGTGACTATGTGGGCCCAGGACCGACTCCTACCACGTGTCAACTAGTCATTGGTCTGGTCAAGATTCAATGAGGTCAGTTTACGAGTAACTAAACAATCATGTGAAAATCAGGCCGTCACATCCTGCATTTAATGTGCGCGCATTTTGAGGCAACGCTTCACGTGCCCGAGGTGACAGTTGTCAGGTGATCCTGGCGAGAAATCTTCTTGGCTGTTGGATTTAATCTGATTTGGACCGTCCGCACTATATATATAAGGAACACTTGTTCATTTTAGCCATTCATGTTGCCAAGTGAGAGAGATACCGAGCGATTTTGAGAGCAAAAGTTCCCGAGCAAGCTTCCCGAGCTCTTCTCTGTGTTAATTTTTGTAAGTCTCCTCTCCCCAGTCTCAATTCATTGTGTTCCTTCTTTCTCCTTTTTTCTTTTCCTTTCTTGAGTAAGGCTGGAGAGAACAAACCCTCTAGGATTCGCACGGACTGGGATTTCTTTTCCTTAGGTTCTGTACCTTCTTTAGGTCCGAGGGTACCTTAGGTTGGTTGCACTGACCGGGATTTACTGGGCTAGTTTTAGCCGAGTGCCATCTTACTTTAAGGACTTTGTACTCTCTACCTTTTAAGTTCATTACCTTGCCCTTTCTACCTTAGACTTGGAGTTCCTGACCCATATCTAGGTCGTTGCTTGCTTCCCCGTTCAATCCTAGGGATCTCGGAGATGGAACATTTTGATTTTGACTCCGCTTCCCGGTCTGAGAGTGAACAGTTCTAGTTTAGGACCCTGGATACAAGTCTTGACCCTCCTTTGGTTACCCCATCTGACCACCAGAGCGAGGGTAGAATCCCCATCCATGTGTCTGATGACAAGTCAAACCCGGAGGCCCCCGTTGACTCTGTCTTCCAGGGTTCGGGTGATGAAACACTAGGGGAACCCGACCCCGAGGTAGCATTCGCCTGTGAACAGTTGGAGGTTTCTCATGGCTTTGGCCCCATGTTTTTAGGTATTAGCTTTCCGTTCAGGAATTTTTCTGGACACACCGACCATTTCCCATACATGGGGAGGTCAGGTTATTTTCTCTCGGGGCTCAGAAGGGGAGAAAAATCATAGTCAATTGCCCGAGCAACCACAAGGGTTGGAAGAATAGATTCTTCCAAGTATCTACCTTTAGGCTTTGTGAGCATGCCTGAGGGATCCAGATGAGGACTTCCTGGGTAGGAGAGATGAGGGGTAAGTCAGTCCAGTATCTTCCGTCTACTTTCTTTACTTTGATCGTGAGACAGACTGCTTTGTATTTTGCCTTATAGCGGGGTTAGCCAACCTACCTAGTATTCCTGAGGAGTGCCAGGCTAGGATCAAGGGCTTGGCAGATTTGCCAATGAATATTTGGAACGTGCTGACCCGGACGGGCAATTTCAAGGCCTCTTCCCTTCCCTGTCTTTGCTGGTTATTGACTACTTATCTCTTCCTTTTGCAAAAATGGCCCCCAAAAGAGATCTTAAACAATTGAGGGCCAGGCAAGCCGCTGCTGCTGCTGCAGCTCAGCTCAAGTGGCAATACGAGGAGGAAAGAGGCTAGTTGTTGAGGTCTCGGGCAGCGAACGTCTGCTAAGGCGGATTTGGCACGGGACCACGAACCGTTCGGAGCCTGTGGGGACCTCAGCTCCCCATGTGGTGGTGGTATAGACTTCTCCCGCCCGAGAATACCGTCCGGGTTACCGATTGAAGAATCGGGAGTGATCAGGGAGAGGGTCAAATCCGCCCTTCTCCCTAGTCAAGTGGAGACATGTTCAAACATGTCTCCCGAGGCATTCCAGGTATGGCAATACAGCATCTCCCATATGGTAAGCACTGGCACCTCTGCCCCTTCATTACCACAACTTTTCTATGTTGCCCTATTGACTGACCGGCTTGGACTTCTTACAGGTCGGCTACATGGCCGCTGGGGCTGAGTCCTTCCTGCAATCTCTGGCTGGGAGGACTGCTACTGCTGAAGCTGCTCTGTCAGAGGAGCGGGTGACCTCAGAGGCTAGGCAAAACACCTTAGCTCTGGAGCAGGATAAGGTGAAGGGCTTGACCCTGAGCCTCGGTGCAGCCCAGGTAGAGTTGGCGACTGCCCTGGCAGATCTGGAGGCATCCAGGGCCATCGCAGTGGCTGCAAACGCTCGAGCAAAGGCTAAAGCTGAGGCAACGGTGGCAGGGGCCACGGAGGAGGCTTTTGATGATGGGTTCTTCTAAGGTTATGAAGACCTGAAATGAAGGCTAGCCCGGGATCACCCCGAATGGGACATCTCGTCCTAAGAGGGGATTGATTGGACTACTGGGACCTCAGTCCTCCCGATGCTGATGATTCTGCTGCTTTGGCTGGATATGCTGATGACTCTGCCGCCTTGGTCAGAGCTACTAATGGTTTTGCTGCCCCGGGCGGTAGCTCAGTCCCGAGAGAAGGAACCACCCCAGGGGGTGAGACGGGAGAGACCGAAGATGTGTTCGAGATTGACGATGCTTAGTCCTCGACATGTATTTCTTTTTTCTTTTTTTTCGAAGACTACTACAACTGTCCCTAAGGCAATGTACAGTTTTTTCTTTTTAATTAATGAAAAGGTCCTTTGAGGCCATCTTTTTCATTAACTTTTTTTACTACTTGTACGTGTATGCCCGTTTGTGATTGCCAATACCCGACCAGTTGTTAGCCGATCTAAATCCCTGCCTTAGCAAAAAGGTTTAGGACTGTAACCGGTAGAGAATACTTGATCTTGTAAGGACCTACTTTGAAGGTCCCGTCCGGTATAGTGTATGATTTTTGTCCTATTTATTATCCGAACAGTTTCTCTGGGTACTGTAGGTACTTGGGAATGTTAGGAATGTTCTAGGATTCCAAATCTTGGTAGTACTCGATGTGATTTCCTATTTTTGTTTGGTATTTCCCTACCCCCCGAGCTTTTGCTAAGGAAGGCATATAGTGGGAGCGTCCGTAGGAAACTGACCTAGAACTTGGGTGGTTGTAGGGTCTTTTGAGGCTTGCCATCATCAGCCACCTAGGGGGATTTGCCCCCATCCTCGGTTGGACCTAAGCGAATCCGGTGCTTTGGGGGTTGATCTCGAGGTCTTTTTTGCCTTGGGTTTTAGCCAAGGTCTTTTGAACCTTACCATCATCAGCCACCTAGGGGGATTTGCCCCCATCGTCGGTTAAACCTAAGCGAAGCCGGTGCCTCGGGGGTTGATCCCGAGGTCCTTTGTCTCGAGTGTTAGACTGTGGTCTTTGCACAGAACACTTGTAGGGGTCGCACCTTGTAGCAAGAATAGAAAATCTTTATTTCTTTTTTTGAAAACCAAAATAAATGCCCAAGTTGAGCTACAAATTCCTTAACTAATGCTAGATCTTCCTTATCTGAGCGTCATTGAAAATACTTCCGTAGGTGTTGTACGTTCCCTGAGTAAGATAGATCGTGCCCGTCCAGAGTCTGTAACCAGTAGGTGCCCGGCCTGTTTACCTGGGCAGCTAGGTATGGGCCTTCCTAGTTTGGCCCTAAACTTCCATGGCTCGAGACTCTAGTAGACTGGTTTACCGCCTTCAGAATGAGATCTCCCACCTAAAAGTTGTGGTGCTTTACCTTACTATTAAAGTACTAAGAGACCCTCTGTTTGTAGGCTATTACTTTCAGATATGTCTGATCCCTTCTCTCTTCTACTAGGTCGAGTTCTCCTCTGCGGGTGATCGACAACGAATAGTTGCCATTTATAGTTCTAAAAATACGCATTGTTAGCCCATTTCATGTAGTTATTAGTTATTTTTTAAAAAATATTCTAAATTTTGTAGGATTTGGAGCTTTAACTTGAAAATGCACAAAAATCCAATGATTAGTGGCTTTGGAAGTCATTCTGGGCTCAAACGGTGATTCCGGTGAAAGCTGAATGCAGTAGTAGCCTTGGAAAATCATTTTTTGACAAGGAATAATTTGGATTTGAGAAATTTCTCCAGAGATATAAAATGTAGAACTTCGAGTTACGGACGCCTGGTTTCAAACGGCGAGTCAATCCGAGTTTCGAGCAAAATGTTATCGTAATTCTACGAAAGTCGTACAGTGCAACGAAAAGGACCTCGCGCGAGCGGGCCGTGCGAGCGACCTGTGAAAAAACCAAAAACGCGTATTTTGTTAAATTAAAGTGCCCAGCGAAGGTGGTTTGTGCATATGATGTCCAGAAACGTAAATATAGTTGTTTTAGTACGATTTGGCTTAGGAAAGCTTCTTAAATCCTTCCAAACTCTATATAAATCCTATTCTAAATCAAATTTAAGGTTACACATCATTACACAACATTATACACAGCCATATACAACAAAAACTTCAGCCATTGAAGGGAGATAAGCAAGGAGAAGAAGAAGAAGACCAAGGATTCCTATGGCCTCCTCCATCAACCTCTTGCCGTTCATCAATTCTATGGCCGCTTAAACCTAGATCTAGGGTTTCAATGAAACCCTAGCCAAGTAATAGGGTGTATTTTATGTTTTTATTTTAGTTTTATTATGTATGGATGACAGTTACATGTTCTGAGGATTTTTATAATAAATCGTGCTTTTATTGATTAAAATCATTACTTTCAAAGTTTATTCTTGTCTTAGATCTATTTTGATTGTGATGTGCTCAATGATCTATTTTTGCTGAGCTTATATAGATTATTTACATGTAATGGTGCTTAATTGAATTGTGCTATCAAGTATTCGAATAGTCCATGCCTAGATTGGACGAATTATACCATAACCCTAGTTTAGTGTGGGATAATTCGTGCTAACAGAAGATGGATTATGTTGGTGCTTGAACCATAGTTATTTTCTTGACAGAGGAATTGGGCTTGTAGCTACAATTCCCCATTATCATCCAACTTAATAAGCTAAAGTAATTCGTAAATACCCTTATTACGAAGCTAGTGGTGGATTTGCAATCCTAGGTTCCTTAAACTTATTATAAAAACAAATATTTAATTTCTTTCATAATTTAGATTTATTTTTCTTGTTCTTAGTTTAATAAAATCAACATCAAAATCCGTTTTCCTTAATTAACGAAATTTAGGTTTTAAAATTAAAGTGCTTTAGTAATTCAATCTCTGTGGGTTCGACCTTTACTTTCACTACTACAAATCTTTAGAAAAGTAAAGTATACTTTTTATATCTTGATATTGACAAGATCAACGGGCTTCCTTATTGCCCTGCTCACTGAAATTTGCCACCCGGTACATAGGCAACTCGAGCTCTGTGGGGACCACTTCTTCAAAGTCATAGGTTAGTGAGAATGGTGTCTCGCTTGTTGCCGCTCAGGGGGTAGTGCGGTAGGCCTACAGGAGGGTCGGTAATTCCTCTGCCCATACAACTTTGGCATTTTCAAGCCTTGTTTAATTGACTATAGAATAGTCCGATTTGTCACCTCGGCTTAGCCATTAGCATGAGGGTGCTCGGGGGAGGAGTAGTGATTTGATATCCCATAGCCCAAGTAGAACTGCCTGAATACCGGGGTATCAAACTGTCTACCATTATCGTTGACCAGAACCCAGGGAATGCCAAACGTGAAGGGGATGTTTTTCTCAATGAAACTTTCCATCTTTTTCTCGGTGATTATTGCTAAGGGCTCAACCTCCGCCCACTTGTTGAAGTAGTCCACGGCGATATCAACAAACTTAACATGCCCTTTTTCGATCGGGAGGGGACCAACGATGTCGATACCCTATTAAGCAAACCGCCACAGGTTGAGGATGGGTGTTTGGAGTTCTCCCAATCGGTTGATCATGGAGGGAGTATCTTTGGCACTTATCACACCTCTTTACATACTCCTGGGAATCCCGGGCCATCATTGGCTAGTAATAACCTTGCAGCATGGCTTTTCGCGAAAGCACCCGGCCTCCAATGTGGTTCCCGCAAACTCCCTTGTGAATTTTATGCAACATCACCTGGACCTATGTAGGGTGGACGTAGCAGAGATAGGGGATAGAGAACCCCTCTTGTAGAGGATTTCATCGATAACATTGTCGCGGGGCGAAAATGGGGTGTCTACAAACGTGATATATGGCCGCTCGGTACTTGACCCAGCGGGCTTCTTCCTTTTCATCTGGTAACATGCCAGTTGTGAGGAATTTTGTGATAGGATCCATCCAACTGGGGCCCAAGGCGACAAACTCGACTTCTATGCCTTTCGAGTTGATCCCACTTGGCTCAGGTAAGTATTCTATCCTTATCCCAGGCAAGTCTGACTAGGAGGATGAGGCGAGGCGGGTTAACCGATTGGCCCTAGTGTTCTTTTCCCTCTGGATTCATGTGATCGATAAACCCTTAAGCTTTTTCGAGACCGTTCGGACAAGGGCTAGGTAAGCTACCATGTTATCTTCTCGGGCTTTGTACTCCTGATTAACATGGTTAACCATGAGCTGGGAGTCGCTGTACCCTTAAACTTGCTGTGCACTAATTGAAGTAGCCAGCTGTAATCCTAACAACAGGGCTGCATACTCGGTCTCATTGTTAGAGGCATGGAATCCAAACCTTAGTGCATACTTAAGCTAGATTCCATCGGGAGTAGTCAAAATGATCCCTACCCCGCTTCCTTGTTTGTTGGAAGACCCGTCCACGTAAAGTACCTAGGTCGGGATATTTGACTGTAGGCCAGGCGGTAGGTCTGGCGTGTTGAGCTCTTCAACTGGATCCTTCAGGTATGTGAACTCCGCAAGAAAGTCTGCCACGACCTATCCTTTAATTATCGTCCGAAGTCTGTAGACCACCTCGAATTCTTCTAACTTCAAGGCCCACTTAATGAGCCTTTTCGACGTTTCAGGCCTGCTTAGGATTAGGCGGAGAGGCTGATCTATGAGGACCACGATCACGTGGGCCTGGAAGTATGGGCAAAGTCTCCAAATAGAAGTGATGAGGGCAAAGGCAAGCTTTTCAATGCAGGAGCATTTGTTTTCCACCCCTTGAAGTGCTCGGTTGGTATAGTAGATCGGGAATTGTAACCCGTGTTATTCTCAGATAAGAGCCGAGCTAACCACTGAGGGTGATACCGCCAAGTATAAAAACAACTCCTCATTTGACGCGGGTGTTGAGAGTAGAGGGGGTGATGCCAAGCACTTCTGAAGTTCCTGAAACGCCTCCTCACACTCTTCCGACCATTGAAAGGCCTTACGGAGGATTTTAAAAAATGGCAGGCATCAGTCGCTAGCTCGGGAAATAAATCTATTCAATGCAGATACCCGCCTGGCTAGGCTTTGCACTTCTTTGGTTGACCTGGGTGAGTGCATATTTATGATTGCCTGGATATTTTCATGGTTGGCTTTGATTCCCTGTCTACTGACCAGGTGTCCCAAAAACTTCCCGAACGAGACTCCAAATGTGCACTTGGCCGGGTTCAACCTTATCTTGAACTTTCTCAAAATACTGAAGGCCCCGGCCAGATGCTCGAGATGGTCGAACTCGTCTCAACTTTTAACCAAAAGATTGTCAACGTAGACCTCTATGGACTTCCCGATCAGATCCTTGAACATGTTATTGACCAGGCATTGATAGGTTGCCCTGGCATTTTTGAGGCTAAAGGGCATAACCTTGTAGCAGTATGTTCCTTGATCTGTGATGAAGGAAGTCTTCTCTTCATCCCTAGGGTACATGCTGATCTGATTGTACCCCGAGTAGGCATCCATCAACGAGAGGAGCGCATGACCGGCTATGGAGTCCACAAGGAGGTCTATCCTAGGCAATGGGTAGCAGTCCTTGGGGTAGGCCTTGTTCAGGTTGGTGAAATCCACATACATTTTCCACTTCTCGTTGCTTTTCCTGACCACTACCACATTTGCTAACCAGTCGGGATAGTGGACCTCTCAGATGGAATTTGCTTTCAGGAGCTTCTCGACTTCTTCACATACAGCCATCTGCAATTCGGGTGCCATACCCCGCCTCTTTTGCTTAACCGGCCGACAATCGGGGTTGGTGTTGAGATGGTGAGACATAACCAGGGGATCTATCCCAGGCATGTCTTCATGGTTCTAGGCGAAGACGTCCTGGCTTTACCACAGGAATTGAACCAACTTCTCATTGAGGCCTGGCTCTAAGATAGTGCCAATGCTGACTAACTGGTCGGGAAATCGAGGATCCAGCATCACCTATTCCAGCTCCTCCATTGGACCCACTCCATTACTATTGTCTCTAGGTTCTATCTCCTGAATATTTAATGTTTCAGCAATGGATTCTCAGCACAAGGAATGGACATAGCAACTCCGGGCGATCGCTTGGTCTCCACGTAGACTCCTGGGTCCCTGAGGGGTCGAGAATTTTACCACTAGGCTGTATGTTGATACAACCTCCTTGGCCTTGTTGAGAGTCGGCCTCCCAAGGATGACATTATATGCGAATGGAGCCTCCACGACCACAAGGCTCGCCAGTACAGAAGTCTGTTAGGGATAAGTCCCCATAAAAACTGGGAGCTCAATGGTACCGAGCGATTGTGTGCTAGACCCATTGAATCCGACCAGCAGAGTAGCTACTGGTCGAAGTCGATCTCTAGATATCTCGAGCTGATCGGATGCTAAAATGAACATGATGTCAGAGGAGCTTCCTGTGTTCACCAACACCCATTTTACTATGTAATTTGCTACGATGAGCATTACCACCAACGGGTCATCGTGAGGGTAATTCAAATCCTGTATGTCATCAGATGAGAACGTTAACATGTTAGTCAGGGAGGAGCTAGTGGATTGGACATGCTAGACATCCGATCTGGATGCTCGAGCATACCTCTTCCTGGTCGACTGTAAATCCTCCCCGCCCGAGGTTCCTCCTGAGATTACATTGATTTGCCCAAGGGGTTGTGGCTAATCCTAGGCTTAGGCATCTGGCCGAGGTCGCCTATCTGTAGTGACGAATTCGGCGAGATGGCCCTGCTCAATCAGCTTCTCAATGGCGATCTTAAGCTTGAAGCAGTCATCCGTGTCATGTCTGTGGTCTTTGTGGAAGCGGCAGAATTTGTCCCGATTCCTCTTACCGGACAGGCACTTTAGCTTCGCTGGCTACTGGAGCGGTCTTTGAGTTTCAACAACAGCCATGACCTCGTGGATAGGCCGGGAAAGTGGTGTGAAGGTAATCAGGGCTTGATCCTGACCACCTCTCTGCTGGTCTTGCTTCAGCTTCTTTCCCGATCCCTTCTCGAGATCACCACCCTTCTGTTTTACTTTTGGGGACTCGTGTCCTGCTAAGTTGGCACGCTTTACTTTTAAAAACTCCTTGGTGTCAATGTACTTCCTGACCCTCTCTAAGAGTTCCACCAGGGTTACCGGTCGATCGTGGTGAAACGACGTGACAACTTTGGTGTGTTGAACTCCCGAGCAGAAGGCCATAATCACGGTTGTTTTGTTCAGGTTGGGGATCTGGAGCCTCTATTAATTGAAACGGTCCACGTACTCCCTTAGGGATTCCCCCTTTCACTACTTAACAGTCAGTAGCTGGGTGTCCTATTGTGACCGATCGAGCATCCCCATAAACTGGCTGATATAGAGCTTGTTCAATGTCTTGAATCTATCGACCATTCAGGGTTTCAAAGTATGGAACCACTGCGCAGTTGGTCCTTTAAGGGTGCTGGGGAAGGCCATGCATAGTAACTCGTCGACCGTGGTGACTAGCACCATCTGAGCCTTGTAAGTGCGGACATGATCCACTGGGCTCCCTGAACCGTCATAAGAGCTGAGATGTGGCGGTTTAAATTTTTGCAGGATGGGGAATCCCGTTACCTGGGCGGTATAGGGCAACTCGGTCTCTGTGTTGGTGAGGTCCTGGGAAGACTTACGATTCAACCATTCAATTTGCTACTGCATGTCCTCGATCTGGACCTTTACATCTTGCCCAGTCTCCTTCTCCATATCTGAGCAGTACGTCGGGTCTGATGATGAGGCCTCTTCCTAGAAGTGCGTCATCCTCGGGGATAGGACCCGTCTCTGACTCCGGTAATCATGTGTCTAAGATCTCTTCGGCTCATGACCGGAGGGTCTTTGGCTGATTCCCGGGCCTTTTATCTTGGCCCCTCCCCTCTGGCAGCACGTCGTTTGTTGATGATATCTCTAGCGTCTTCTGCCTGCTGTGGATTATTTCGGGCTCGCTATCTGGTACGCTTGGATGCCCTGCTACGCTCACCATTCCGGAGGCATTCCTAATCCGATGGGGATACCGGCATAGAGTGGGTATACTTCCGGTCTCGCGCGGGCTCCTGGTCGGGGATGCTTTTCCCGGGCTGATCCTCGGTCAATGGGAGCTTTTCCTGTCGTGCCAATAATTCTTGATCTATTGCTTGATTTGCTACTGGCCTTCCAAAAGTTGCACGAGAGGCGAGGTAATCTGCTCTGGAGTCATGGAGGCAACCGGCTGCCTAGACTGCGATTCTGCTTGACCCATCGAAGCAGCAGTCTTCTTACCTTTCTTCGACACCATGGCAATCAACCAAAAATTTGTTCTTAGAGGAAATATGTCATTCCCACAGATGGCGCCAAACTGATGGTGCCAAAATCTGAGTAAGAATAATTTAGAGAGAGAGATGGACACGATGGATTTTGTATGTGGTTCAGCCCCGTTAATGAGGTGTCCTACCTCCACGGGTGCGTCGTTGCGCTTTTACTAAAAGGTCACTGGCAGCTATTGGTGAGCCAACGGAGTGAGTGTCACTATCAAAAACCAACCGAAAATATGTGTAATAGTAAGTTGTTTGTATGCTATTCTTTAGAGTCAAAATGCAATCCCCTTCAATGGGGGTGAGTGGCCTCTTTTATAGGTGTAAGAGACCACCCGTAGAAGGTAAGTCTGCAGATTAGGAAGCCTAATCTGATTACAACCAATTTACATGAATTTAGGAAAGTTTCCTAAGTGGTTCAAGAAATCATTTGCTCCTTCCATTTAGCCTTCCAGCAGGGATAGGAAAGTGTCTGGAGGCTTGCTGGGCAAGCAACTATGCCTTCTGGAGGTGGGCCCATATGGGGCCTGTCTGGAGCGATTGCCCGGGCTTTGGACCAAATCGGGCGATTTTATGTAGCGGCCCGAGATGGTTGAGTAGCTAGCCCAGATTCAAGGTGACTTGGCTTCTCTTTGCTGAGGTGGCGAGGCTTGACTTTGACCTGATATTTTTGTACATATCAGTAGACTATATATATGTTGCTTTGACTCTCTTCTCAGTTTGCATTTTTCCATCAAGAGTATTATAAGTCAGAATAGAAAAGAGAGCGTAAAAAGAGAGAGTAGAAAACAGAAAGGATATCGAAAGAGCCTACACTCAATTCTAGATTCTGGCAGCAGAGGAATATGGTAGAAGATCGTGACCTGCTGTCGAGCCCATCTTCTCGATTCATCTACTACGGCATTCCATTTTTGCAGTTTAAGGTAACCCTAGTTCCGCCGTTGTAGGGTTATTGTAGCTTTCACGTAATTTTTGCAGTACCAACTTATACACACTGTCAATGGATTCGACGAACGCAGTTTCCTAACAAATTAAGCTTCACATTTTCTGTTACAAAGTAAATTGAATGTGTGTAGAGATTTTGTTACAAATATTCCGTGACACTATAAATTCAACATACACACCAAGTGCAACAAGTTCCTTAAGCCCACTACCATCCATTTCCTTCATTTTCAGTGAAATATCGTATTGACAATTGTTATCTTCCTTAAAAAAAACTTTATCAATTTTTGCTTCATATTGTTTTTTAAGGTACATTAATATTATGCTATTTCATTTTTATTTGATCAATTTTCAATTATTATATACCCCTCCCCTAGAGGAATTAAAAAATAAACCTAATAACAAGATCTATGGCCATGGAACCATCCATAAAAGAGTAATATTTGAACAATTCCTACATTCTTTAGTGTATTTATAGAGATAGAGAGTTTGAACAACTTGAAATTGTACCATCCAATATGATTGATTAACTTGCCGACAAAGAAATATTCTAACCAATCTCAAATTATAGCTTAGAGTTTGGCTAATTGTTTTCTAGATACTGACTGATGATAGTACAACTTAAAACCCTCTCTTTGATTCACAACATTAATTGATTGTCTTAGAAAGGTAGCATTATCCCATACACATAGATAGATACACACAAAATTGGGAATTAATGCTAATGTACAACATTATAAAGTTATGGACAATTTTTTGGACAAAAAATTCCATTCCACCTAATTAAAGGTTTGTACCCCCGTCTTAATGAGATAGCAACAATTTTTTTTTCTTCTTCCAGTTTATTTTAAATTTCAAAACAATAAGAGCATCTCCAACATAAAAATGTATCTTGAGAGGCTTAAATGATGTTTTGGCCTCTTGAATAGTGTTTAATATGATTATAACACGCACACACACTCTCTCTCTCTCTCTCTCTCTCTCTCTCTCTCTCTCTCTCTCTTGAGTGCATTCCACCAGGATGGTAAATTGAGTTGGTTTATAATATTTGAATTATATTGATGCATTTTAGTTGATAATCCATCTCTCTCTCTCTCAAGTGCATTCCACCAATGGATTGTAAATTGAGTTGGTTTATAATATTTAAATTATATTGATGCATTTTAGATGGTAATCCATTAGCTGATACTTTCCCTCCCAATTATACAAGTGACCCCACTTTCTCACTTCTCCAAGGTTGTAAATTTACAACCTAATGACAAGAAATAATATAATATTCTGACGCCATTAAATATGACTGGGAGGTGGGGTGTCTGTCAATCCACCCATTGTATCAGATGATTGTCATGCATGCAAAATATTAAAATTAGATACAATTAGTGAGCATTAATCTCTTGGTAAAACATTGGAATAAAACTCTAATTTAAAGCGAGACATTGCTGAGGCAACTATATATGACTGATTTTGATATTGATAAACATGATAATAACATTTGAAACAGTGATTTATTCTTTGTCATGCTAATTTTAAGATCTTAAAATCCTCCTTAAGATGATGCCTCACTCTTGCTTTATAATGTTAAATCTCTTTCTCAATGGCTTGACTCGTACAAAATTATTTTAAGTTTGCAGAAACCAAGTTTCCTACTTGTCCTCTTGCCAAGGCTAAAAAAGGTAGAGCTGTATATAGAAGCATGATAGAATATGAGTTCCTTGATACAGAAATGGTGGAGCATTAGATTTTGTAACCCCCAACTCAAGTCTTTGTCCACGAACAACAATTCCTAACTTAAAAATATAATAAAAAAAATAGTAAGACCTGAATATTTTAAGATGTGGATGTTCTATTAGGGTACATGTTTAAAAAAGTAACATAAAGCGGGTGATGTAACAACCATTTGGAAATATGCATTCAAAATCTTAGGTTCACATCAACTTTTATTTGTTTATTTTTGGTTGATGAGTGGTGGGTCTACCAATTAGCTACCACCACCCTGAAATGTTAAAAAGGGCATACTCAAACATAGGACCTCTGGAGAGACATCCAAGAAGTCTTACCATGCAACCATACTTGTGTGGGCATTTGGGTGTTAAACTTAATTTTAAGTGTTATTGGTGTTTTGTAATTATGCATATATTGTGAATTTTTTTCGTTGTATCCATAAATTGTCTTTGATAATATACCAGGTGGAAGGAAGAAATGTCTAGTAGGAAAAAAATGGGCCAGAAGGTTAAGCAGCCAACCGAGGCATTTTTTTTACAAATAAACGTTCACTCAGTTTACTCATAAAAAAAGTAATATGCATTCAATTCTATTAGTATGGCATACATGATCTCATTATTAAATTTATTACGCATGTAGTAAAAAACAGTATGAGGCCTTGAGAGAACAAATGTAAATAGACAAGAAGGTGAGATGTATTACCATTTGCTGGTTGATATGCATCTTGCTTGTATTTATTTGATGAAATTGTGTGGTTATGCAGGCGAAGGGTGATGTGCAGGCCAGGTGGATGGCAATGAGCGAGGAGGGGAAAAAGAAGTACAAGGACTTGGCAAAGATGAGTTGACTTAGATATGCCAAGGCAAAAGGGAAAATTCTGAAGAAGGTAACTAATACAAAAAAATTATAGTTTAAAATGCATATATTAGGTACATTCCATCCTAATGTTTTTTTTTAAATTTTAGATTTGAAAGAGAAAAAAAGAATTCAGAATTAGATATATTTGAATTCTATTGTGGAAATTATTAATAGACTGACCGAGGGACAAAAGGAAGCTATAACAAATATTGGCTTTGGTTGGGTCCTTGGCCTAAGATTCACGAGTTAACCATGGACTGTGTAAATGGTTGGTTGAGAAATTTTACCCCTCAGCATCTTCGCTGAATGTTCACAGCCATGAATTCCATCTTATCGCAGTCCATGTTGAACAAGTCTTGGGCATGAAAGATGATGGCATAGATGTGGATGTAAACGGTCTAGAAGAAGAAGTTAAATTTCTATGTGATGAGCTTGGAGTTGTGGATGGTGTAAGTCCGTTGAAGGTGTTAAGGGAGTATTTGATGGAAACTAATAGTGAAAATGATGAGTTCATTAGAAATTTTATCCTTTATATATTGGGTGCCATCTTGTGTTCGACCCCCAAGCCTGGCATTGATCAATCCTACATTCATTTAGTGAAGAGGGTTGATGCCATAAGGGGAATCGATTGGGCAAAGCTAATGCTTCATTTTCTTGTGGAAGGCATAATCAAGCATAAGAGAAGAGGGTAACGGGACACGCCAGGATTTTAGTTTCTGTTAATGGTAAATAACATATATTGTGCGCTCCTTTGTGTTTCCGATTGTATATTTAATAAGCAAAGCTAACCAAATATGTATTTCCAATGTAGTAGTTCATTTTGAGTGTGTTACGCCAAATAGAGCAATTACTCTCACTAGTACACTGAGGCCTTGCTTGAATTCATAGGGTGATAAAGAAATTTGTGCTCGGTTAAGAAGTTATAAGGATGTCGAAGGCTACAAGTTTAGGAAGGTGATCATTTGAAATTTAATGTGCCACTTATGTACCATTTACAATACGAATAATGCTTTGTTTTATTGTTGTATAAATAACAAGTGCTTCGGTTATTTTATGCGTGCATGATTATGTTGTTGTGGAAGAACAATATGGAAAATTGGGTGCACTCGTGAAAGAGGGTGAACAATTCAGATCTGATTATAATGATGCTTATTCGATCAAATTGCAAAAAGCATTAGAGCTGCTACAATGAGTCTTAGGACAAATGATGCAGCCTGATGATGAACATATGAGAAAAGTTTATTACAGATTGGGTGAAATTGAAAATGTCTTAGGACATTTAGGTCGGCGTTGTGGTTGACTTAAGATGTCCTACTAACGCGTTTTCTTATTAACACCCAAGTGTAGGTGATCGTACAAGTAATAAAGTTCTGGTAAGAGCTTAAATTTCTACTCCTAAGGACACTATGAAGTGCTCACATGGTAACCTTCCTAGACTTCTCTCTCTCCGTGCTTCTCTGTGGTTTTGTGGCTCTCTTCTTTCTCTTCCAATGGATGCTTGAATTTATAGACGAAGATGATTCGCTTTGCTGAGTGAAGGAGGAAAGAATTCGTCATTATATTCGTCACTTGAACAGATCAATCCATGGAGCTTGAGAGTGAATCTTGGTACATTTTTCAACCTCTTGCCCATTTTTTCCTTCTCACAATCAATTCGCACAGAGAGAGAGAGAGAGAGAGAGAGAGAGAGGAACGATACCCAAAATTTTTGTATGAAAAGATACATATCCATGACTTTCGAGGCATTAAATGCCTTTCACACTTTTTTTTTCTTTCTTTGTTGTTTCTTTAGAATGGTAGCTGGGGACTACGTAAATAAGTACTAAGCACATAAGAGATAATCATGTGTGCTTGCTGCTTCTTGCTTTCCTTTATTGTATTATTTCACTTCATTTTCACCTAAACATATAAAACATGCAAAAGCACATAATTACACACATTTGAGTGATATCATCATTAAACCATATTAATTCAAAAATGCATGCAAGACTAGGGATTTGGAGTTTAATTTTGCACTATATCTATTATATTGGCACATGAATATGCAATATTCATTTTTTGTCATTGACCGAGAAAACAATCAATCCTCACTGCAAGTGTTTACAGAGTTACATAAGAAGGGTTATGGTAAAGTGTCTAAGCCCAATGGGGTGGTGTAATACTTGTAACTTTCTCTTGTTATAATAATATCGATTTCTAAATTTTCCGTATTCGACCGGTTATTATATTGTTATACTTATGTTGCAGTACCAACGTGTTGTAGTATTACTAATTAGATTGTAAACACCGCACCGACTCGACCGTAATAAGACTTAACTTAGTCCCATACTCGGACCCGAGCTTTAGAAATAATGCCCGGTTTAGGGGTGTGTTTCAGCTGAAATGGATCGAAATACCCTCTTTCGGAAAAAATTTCAAAAGTTTCGAAAATTAATTAAGTGTTCCAATTTCCATTCCAATTTTTTCGTAATTTCATTTTCCTTTCCGATTTCGGAATTTTCGAAATTTTTCGGAATCGGAATTCTTTAGAAATTTCCGGAAATTTTCACAATTTTTGAAAATTTCTAAATGCAAATACTATTAAAAGGATAAGTCATTCTTTTATAGTCTCCTAATCTCTCCTTTCTCTTCTTATTCGATGTGGGACAAACAAGTCCACATTCTTCCAAATTTTCAAAAAAAATTCGGATTTTTTCCAAAATATTTTCGAAAAATTTTCAGAAAACATATTTTCGGAATATTTTCAGAATTTTCGGAATTTTCAAAATAATTATGATTCCGTTCCGATTTTTTTTCGAAATTTTTGAAATTCGGAATTTCAGAAATCGGAATTTAATTTTTGGTGCCAAAATCGGAATTTTTCTGATCGGAATCGGAATTTTTATTTCAATTGACACCCCTAACCCGGTTGCACATAAATCGAGATTAACACGAATATCGAGGACTTATGCACGTAAACTAAGGAAGTGGCACAAAACCCAAGGTGGGCCCCACATGGCTGGCCACTTGGTGGCACATGTAAGCCCTAGACACTTGTCACAACCACAAATGACACTTGTCCACATCTAGGACACTTTTCCATGCATGCACACCATGCAAGCATGCATGGTGACACATAGCCCCTTCACCACCTCTATATAAGCATGCATATGCTCTTGCATGCCATTTTCTTGGACATTATAATCTGCATATAGATAGAGAGAGAGCTGGCAGAAACTAGGGAGTAAGAAGAAATAGAAGAGAATTAGAAGAAAAGCCTAAGCATTCATCTTCTTTCTTTTGTACACCCTTCACAGCATACACCCATACATTACCATGGGAACTTAGGAGCTGTGATTATAAGTGCTGGATGTTCAAGAAAAATCCCAAAAGTAAGAGAATCAGAAGAGGAGGAAGAAGAGAAGTCCACCATTGATACTTACGTTCAAGCTTCCTAAGCTCAAATCAACTTCCAAGCTTAATTCCAAGCATTGGTGAGTTATCTAACTCACTTTAGAACCTATACAGTATGTAGTCATGTTTAGTATGTATTTGAGGATGTTATTTTGGTGTATTCATGCCATGCAATTAGATTTTTGGAAGTTAAAACCGTAGTATAGCATTATTGTAAAAAAAAAAAGGTAAAAGGCATGAGAACCAGTTAGAGGGAGAAACTGGTTTCTGGGAAAGAGTTGGGGAAACTGATTTCTAGGAAGAACCGGTTCCTGGGAGTAGTTTGTTAATTTATTGATTTCTATGCTTTGTTCAATTGTACCTTGTTGCTACATGCATGAGATCTTGTTACATGTTTGTTAGAAACTGTATGTTAGCAACTTAGCCATATTGACAAACTCATGCATACATTTTATGTGTTAAACTCATGTTATGATGCTTTGAACTTACAATACGAGCTTTAATAGTTGTACCTTTGAATCATGAATGGAACTATACGATCTATAAGGATAGCTATGTGTGGATATCGCAGGTTGACTTACCCACAGCTTTTCAAAATCAAATTCAAAAACAAAATGAGTCGCCACTTAATTTTTAAAAGGAAAATTAAGAAACCATTTTAAAAGCAAACTGATCTTTTAGAAACCAGAGATTAACTAGGTCCGGGGATTATGGAATGAGAGAGGAAGGAGCCCATCGGACTAAAACACCCTCTCTCATCCTATCTTGCGATAGGCCTTTACTCAACATCCTTTTAATCAAATTTATTAATCTAAGCATGCCCTCAACTAATACATATATACATATACATCACAAAAGCATGTCCAAAGGGTGTAAAATTGCAATTGACAAAATATCATTCAAAAGCCACGTAATTCAGGTAGCAAGCGATATGATATGCAATAGAGAACAAGTGAACTTACCCGAGATCCAGCAGCGATAATAAACGTGCAATGCATGCGAATAAAAGAAAATCCTAAAAGAGTCTCTAATCACATATACACATAAGGCAAAACCTAATTCTAAGGTGTCGCGCATTAAGTCGAAAAATCAATAAAAACAAGAAATTAAGATAAACTAAAGAGGAGCTCTAGAAATTGTACCTTAATAGCGCTACAAAACAAAGGGTTAGTCCACATGATATGCAAAATACAATGTTAAAAATGACAATCCTAAATTTCTAGCTTGCATCTATCTAATGTAATTAAATCCAAAGCAAATAAGTCTTAGTTACAAGTGTCGAATCATATAGATGAATATGTACATGGACAAGGGTAAACTATGAAATACTCTTAAACTTTGAATTCAAGCTCAACTAATCATTATTAAAGCACGGTTTAAGCCCTAGATCATAGAAAAGTCATTTAGACCCTTGTTTACAAAGTAAGTCAAATGTGTCATAAAACTCTGAAAATTGCAGAGAGCAGACCCGAACTTAAAAGAAATAAAAAGCATATCTCCCATGGTTTGATCTTGATGATTTTTGGACTCAATATGCCTCTGTGAGTCTAGTTTTCAAATCAAAAAGAAAATCAAAATTCCAACGGTCGGATCTCCGGGAATATGAAAAATACTAGACATCACTCAGCACTTTACAACCTTCTGTCCAGAATTCTTGCACGATTTATTAAAAATAGCAAAAAAATCCGAATTGCTTTGTTCTTTTTAGGGTGACTTTCTAACACATTAATCTTCATAGAAAAAATTATTTGGGGTCACAAATACTTTATTAGAACTCTGATTTAATTGTTTCAAAAGAGTGTCACTGTTCTGAAACTATTCTGAAATTCTGGGCAGATTGTATTTGTGTCACAAAACTCATGATCAAACCATGCTAAACATGAAACCACCTTAAAATAAAAATTACAGTGGTAGAATATTGTGTAATTGACACTTTCCCATTGGTTTCATTTGATTTCAACGGTTAGATTTCGAACTAAAAATCTTTGATCAAAAACAGTTTGTGGATTCACTGTTTTTACTTTGCTAGTTCAATTTTTTTATTTGGTAACTCCAACTATTAAACCATGAAGTTGAGTTGAACCAAACCACTTCTCTTACCATTTGATGGCCATTAGAGACTATAAACCTTTATTCTTCATAGATTTCAAATGAAATATGGATAGACTTCATGAAATCTATAAGATAAGGAATCTAAACCATGGAGATGGGTTTAGACTCAAAACTACATTCTCCTTCCATTTGATGGTCATTGGAGGGGGAGACATGACTATGACTCATGAGCCCTAAAGGAATATAGAAGGGATTCCTCAAGACATCAAGTTTAGAAGATCCAACTCATGAATATGGACTTGGATCCTCTTATGAAGTGGTAATTAAACTTTGACTCCTATGTGAAGCACAAGCCTACATGGGATTCAAAAGATCATGCTCAAGAGATCAAAAGAGATATTGAAGATCTCCAAGACCTTCAAGAGAAAAATATAAACAAAGAAAGTGGAAGAAAGTAATATGGAAACAAAAGAAGCTCCTAAGTTTACTTGATAAACAAAGAAGATAGTGAAAGATTTTATGATTGGAGATTTTAAAAAGAAAGAAGAATAAGCCAATAATCTATAGTTAGAGGATCACCTCCAAATTATCCTCAAAGTTTTCTTTTCTTTGAAGATCTTCCAAACTCTTCTCTCTAATTCTCTAAACACTCTCTTTTCTAAAAAAATGTTGGTGCAATGGAAGTATTTTTTTGCATGTAATCTCTCTCCCAATATGTTTCTTGGTGTTCTTCTTGGTCTCTCTTCTTTTAGGAAGATCCCTTCTCTTTTATAAGCAAAATTACCAGGTATTTTTGGTGAATTTCGGAGTAAAAAACAGGTGTAATTCTCTCATTTGTTGGTACAATGTGTACTTTCTGAAATTATGCAGACTGCTGTCCAGCACGGCAGTCCAGATACTGCCGCGGCAGTCCGTGACTGCCGCTGCGGCATTCATCAAATGCCGTTGTGGCACTTTATGACTGCCGCGCGGCATTCATCAAATGCTGCGACAATTAATGGATTGCCGCATTTTTGTCAGTCTTACTTTATCAGTTTTTGTTCTTATTCGCATGCGCATACGTGTTGCTCTGCAAAATACAGACTTTAAAAGCGAACGGCAGTCAGAAATCTGTGGCGGCACTTGGTGAGTGTCGGCACGGCACTCTGTGAGTGTCGGCACGCCGCGGTAGCCCGCCGTGTGCCGGTTTTGGCTAAAATTCCCCTTTTAGGTCTTTTCTCTTTTTGAAACAAATTATTTTTGAATATCTTTTCCAAAAGTTGTGTTTTATATCTGAATTCTCCTAAATACATGGTATTTCCCTCATTCTGTGAAATTTTATCGCGTTTTGGAGAACTTTCTGAAGAGCTTGGAATACTTCAAATTTTTCGGTCATTGTCATCATTGGACGTGGAGGTGACGCTCTCCTAAATTCGACGGCCGGTCAAAATTGGGGTGTCTACGCTATGTTAATGTTGTACTGTCCATAGTAGTGTTCATGTTTAGTACCTTAAGCTCAAAGGGTTGTACATTGCATGAAACAAAAGATTCTTGAAACAGTCATTAGAAACCGATTAGTGGGTAGAAACCAGTTTCTGCAGCCTAACCCAGAAACCGATTAGGAGGACAAACCGGTTTTTGGGAGCTTTTTTTGGAAAAGTTTCTTAAAGGTAAATGTATAGCCATGAACTGAATGTTAACGTTTATTCGGATTTCATAAGTATTTTATGTCGTAAAACAAAATGACGAACGTATTAACGTAACTTTGAAAGTATAATCAGAAGTCCTTTAATGAACCAAACTCCAAAATGAGTGACGCGTACACAGTTAGGGATACGTAAGGATCAGCTATGCTATATCAAAAGCATATTATGTTGAGGATAAGTGTCGGTTAGGTGAACCAGGCCGCGGAGGCTGGGATAGCGGGAAAAAGGTATAGTTGTCAGGATGGTGGCCATAAGGGCTTAGTGTGACAACAGTATAGTGAGTCGAGACTCCGTGTCAAACTCAGAATGGTTTTGTTAGGATTTCATGTTGGCTACATTTTGCTAGTCCTCGAGCAAAACTAAAATAAAATCTACTAATAATCTACTACTCCATTTTCGTATGGATCACGATTGCATTTAGCGTATGCAACAAGCCTTTTAAACCTCTAGGTGTCCCTAGTCGGACGAGTAAAGTCTCGTGAGGGTTCTCATCAACAAGTCACCCACAACCATCTTTATTAACTTAAAAATTTAAAAAGTTTTATTCAAACGAAAAACAAAACAATCAATACTCCTTATCATAGAACGATGATTCAAAATAGAATAATGAACAAGAAGAAACGTAATCAAACGTTCACCTACATCATGAAAAGCAATCCCAAGTACGTGAATCGTATAAATCAATAGAGTTTCTCATAAAATTGCACGTGTGTGATATGGTAGTCAAATGAACACGCGCATGTCATGAACTTGGAATATAACTCGGATGACCATCTAACTATGTCTTGACTACGAATCTCACAATGTCAATTACACTCTAAAATGAAACACTCAGAAACATGTGCAATTTCTCTAGTATACGCGAGCAAAGAAATTATGTTTTCAAGACGAATAACGCTCACATACGACTCGAAAAAGACGCATAACACGAAAGAACAATAGTCTCATGGATAGGATGCCAACAATCAAGAAAAAATTATTCATTACCATGTTTTAATCACCCTCCCATCGTTTTCATATCCAAACCATGTTTCCTAGGATCAAATAGGACTTTTCAAAGGTTGTAATGTGGCTCAGGTAATGAAAAATGATAGAACGGATTAATTGGGTAGGTTTCAGAATGGCATTGTAAGGCATGTTCGATCTCTTTCATTCTTCTTCTACAAACTTTTCATCTTTTCTTTCTCTTCATTCCTTTTCATTCCTTTTTCTTCTTTTCTTTCATTTTTTTTTTCAACCTTCTCTTCTTTATTTTGTTTCTTTTCCTTTTTCTTTTCTTGCTTCTCAAATGATTATTCATCGAATACCAAGCAACTACCCCAATAACATCTTATTTTATTCTTCTTCATCAACACATCGCCTTAATACTACTAAAAGTTGATCACTCTTCTAGTGGTATACTCCAAGTTGATCAAGTTGGAGCTTTTACAGAGGATAATGGTGAACAAAGAAAAAGAGGCATTGTAACGGCTCAAAGGGCGAACTAAGGAAATTTTTTTCATTTATCGGTCGGTAATAAACAAAGAAGGCCTAAAATCATGTCCCATGGTTATCTGGTTCTTCAATATTTACAATGGAAGATTATTTAGCATGGTAGCAAATATTTTAACTTAACTATCAACCAAAACAAGAATAATGAGGCTTAACAACAAGTAGATACGCTATTTCAATGAAATTTGATAATATGTACTTATAACCCTCAAAAAAGAAAAGATAGGCTCAAAACCTCACCGGGTCTAGTCTCCACCATGTGTTATCTAGAAATCCGAATCATATTATAGTTCACAACCAACATGTATTCAAACGACTACGTGCAGTGCATAGGTTAGTGTGCAAATCTATGATATAAAACTACGATTCAAACAATACATAACTTAAAACGTTACATCATAACTTCAGCAAATATTTAATCACATCTTCCCTTGTTTACCATTCTATAACAATCAAAGTTATTTAACAAAAAGTATCAAATTAATATTCTAAAAACGTCAGTAACATCGTTTATTTAAACACACTTATTGAAAAATTTTAAAATTTTGCATAAACTAATGTTAATGTGCATGTGTGAGTGCATACCCCCAAACCTAAACCTTTCATTGTCCCCAATGAAACAATAAAACGAAATAAAGGAGAGTAGGTAAGGAAGGAACGATAGTACCTCGATCTTGACAAGCATAGCACAGGTGAACACAAAGGTATATGGCTATAAAGTTCAATGTTACATGTTACTTCTTAACAAAAGAAAATTAAACAAACAAAATAATAAAAACAGCTAAAAGAATTATAACTAAGCTAAACTAACCTAAATAAACTATAAGACTGAAACAAAACTACGAAGACAACACGAAAATAAGCTATAAAAGGAAATAAAACATAACCAGAATTATGAAAACAATCAAAGATTCGATCTAAAAGTACCTAAGAAACAAAAACAGAAATGGAAAAACTACCTGAGCAGGTATGGGGAAAGGATACAGAAAAGAAAAACAAATATCAAGAAAAGGGGAAATCGCGCGAGCGGTCCGCGCGAGCGGCCGTCGCGCGCGCGAATTCCTGAAAATTTTTTTTTTTTTTTTTTTCGCGCGAGGAGAACCTGAGGGCTCATACAAACAAAACGAAAGGAAAAACACTAAGGGGCAAACTCGCGCCAGCGGGCCGCGCGAGCGGGTCGCGCGCGCGAGCGGGTCGCGCGCGCGAGCTTGATGTTTTCTCTCGGTTCACTTATTTTATGTATATAAATTAAAAATAACTTAATTCCAACCCCCAAACCTGTCCAGAAAAACTCCAAAACTGACAAAAATGACTCAAAAACGACCGAAAACAAAGAAAACAGACGAAGTTAAGCTTGGGTTGCCTCCCAAGAAGCGCTAACTTTTATGTCTTCAGCTAGACCGTTCTAGCTCAAGACTCATGGAGGCCGAAAATCAGAATTTGTGCCCAATAGGATATCAGGAAGAGCTCGGTGGTAAGCAGAAATAACATCGCTTTGAATTAAATCGATTGACGGTTTGTCATAATTTTCAAATCGATTTCTTACCTTCCGAGTAGATTCAGCATTAGGGTCCGAGATATTAGGATTCATCCACTCATCATCGTCCGCTATATTATTTTCCCCACTCGCATTTATTTCTTTGGTAGGCTCAATATTCCGTTTTACCTCACCTTCCAACTCACATAGGTAATTGTCGCCTTTAGGAGGTTGATCCATAGCATTAAAAACGTTTAATTTTAAGTTCATATTCCCAAACGACACTTTCATTATCCCTGTTCTACAATTGACACGTGCGTTAGCGGTTGCTAAGAATGGACGGCCTAAAATGACAGGAGTATGTTTCCTAGCATCTAGCACGGGTTCAGTGTCAAGGACCATGAAGTCAACAGGATAATAACATTTGTCAACTTTAACTAAAACGTCCTCGACGATTCCTCTAGGTACTTTCACAGAACGATCCGCTAATTGTATAGTAGCGGCCGTAGGTTTAAGTTCACCTAAACCTAGTTGTTTGTAGACGTGATAAGGTAAAAGGTTAACACTAGCACCTAAGTCAAGGAGAGCCCTATGGATGACAGTGTCACCTATGACACATGAAATAGTTGGCGTACCAGGATCCTTATACTTTGGAGGTGAGTGTTGGAATATAGAGCTTACTTTTTCCGTGAGGAAGACCTTTTTCGGAGTATGACTACGTATTTTGCGCTTTTGTGTACAAAGGTCTTTTAAACATTTAGCATACGCGGGAATTTGTTTTATAGCGTCGAGGAAAGGAATATTAATTTTAACTTGTTTGAACACCTCGAGTATATCTTCCATTTTTGACCCTTTCTTGGGCAAATGTGACGGTCCCTCAACATTTGGTGGATATAGCATTCTAGGAATATAATTTGTTGAGACCGGTGCTTTATTTTTTCTATTTTTATCCACGTCCTCACCCATCTTATTTAAGTTAGTATTCATATCTTTCTCATTCTCATTCGGGATTTCTATTGCCTCATCCTCTCGTGTAGTCAACCTAGTTGAGACGGCGTTGACTTGTTCATTCGACCCCTTAACCTCATATTTTCCCTTAGGGTTTTGAATTGTTTGACTAGGCAACGTCCCCTCATTTCTACGACTCACTACAGTAGCTAATTGTCCCATTTGGGATTCAAGCTTCGCAATGGATTGTGTATGAGAGTGCACTATTTGTGCTTGTGCCTGGACTTAAGTTTCAATAGTCTTAAGGGACGCCAACACCTTTTCCTCAAAAATATTACCCCTTGAAGGATTCGAATTAGGAGGCGGTTGTTGGTATTGATTAGGTTGAAATTGAGGTCGATACGCATTTGGAAAATTAGTCGCCTCATTAAGATTATTAGTATTATTTTTCCACGAGAAGTTAGGATGGTTTCTCCATGGCGCATCCGGATTATTAGTAGTTGCATTATAATTATTTCGTGGGTATTGTTGAATAGAATTAATGTGTTGCTCCACGAATTCCGGAAATTGACTCGCCGATGGACATGCAAGTATCGAATGTGAAGGATCAGAACATAATGCACATATTTCATAAGCGGGTGAGGTTGTCATTTGGTTCATTGTCATAAGTCGGTCAAGTTTTTTAGATAATTCTTGAAATTCAATAGAATGACTCGACTCAAACTTCATCTCACGTTTGGGTGGAGGAAGATATCCTTCCGAACGTACCGACACAGCCTGATGCATCGAGTTTTCGCTTAACGTTTTAAATATTTTCCAGGCCTCATCGGCGCTTTTGTGTAGGAAAGTTCCCGCACAAACAGCATCGATGGTGTTTCGGACCGAAGGAATAAGTCCCTCGTAGAAGACCTGAACAAGTTGCCACTTAGGAACTTGATGATGTGGACACGAGCGTAATAATTCTTTAAATTTTTCCCACGTGTCGTAGAGTGATTCCCCATCTTGCATCACAAAGTTTGTTATAGATTTTCTTATCTGATTCGTACACACAATCGGGAAAAACTTTTGTAAAAATGCGGTGTGTAAGTCTTCCCATGTTCTAATTGTGTTTGGCTCCAAAGATTGGAGCCAATATTTAGCTTTGTCTTTTAATGAGAATGGAAAGAGCCGCATTTTTAATTCATCATCAGTAAAATTTTGAATTTTCAAAGTGGAGCATATGTCCTGAAAATCTCCTAAGTGTTTATATGGATCTTCATTTAGACGGCCATGGAAAGATGGAAGTAGCGAGATGGTAGACGACTTTATCTCAAAGTGAGATGCCGTCGCCTCCGGTAATTCAATACAAGTTTGTGGCGTGTAAGTCGTCGGAATAAAATAATCTTTAAGCGGAGGTGGTGGTGGTATATTAGGATTATTCATATTAGCTCCGTTGTTATTTTGGTTGTTGTCGTTATTATTTCCAATGTCTGTCATTTTAATCGGTTCTATGTTATGAAAGCGTGGTTTCTTTAATCTTGTAAGAGTAGTACGTATTTCAGATTCAAACAAAGATGTTGGTTTTGGTGTCAAATCGTCGTTTATTAAAAACCTAGTTCCAGAAGTTAAGTTTGAAGACTTGTTAAGTCTTAAGGTACGTTCAAGTTCAGAGTCAAAAGGTTTTAATTCCGGTTTATTTGAACGTGTACCTAACATAAACTAAAACAAAGAAAAAGACTCTAAAAACAAAAACTGACTTAACAAAAGAAAAACAAATAGCAATCACGCAACTATGATAACAAGCACTCAACTACTATGATGCATGCAAATTATCCTGTAATGCAATGACCGCGTCAAGCCCAACGCCCCGGGTTTCCTAGCTAATGCAGTGCAATTAACCCTAAACTAATGCAAATAGTGCGTCACAGCGCCCTGACTTACAGTGGTTTAAAGCGAATTTCACAAGAGCAATTTATTTAATTTTTATTTTTATTTTTATTTGCGTAAGCTCCTTTGATGTAATTAGCTGCTCCACTCGGAAACGTTGACTACAAAATAAAAGAACAAGTTAGTAACTAAAAACAAAACAGAAAATAAGAAAAATAAAAACTAATCTAATATTTACAAATTAACTAAACTACGATTCTAAAACTAAAGGTAGTAATACAATCCCCGGCAACGGCGCCAAAAATTTGATGTTGTCAATATCAAGATATAAAAAGTATTCTTTACTTTTCTAAAGATTTGCAGTGTGGAAGTAAAGGTCGAACCCACAGAGATTGTTTACTACAGCTCTTAATTTTAAAACCTAAGTCTAATTAATTAGGAAAAACGGATTTGAATTTGAATTTAATTAAACTAATAACAATAAAAATAAATCTAAACTATGAAAGCAATTAAAAGTGTTTTAAATAATGTTTAAGGGAACCTAGGATTGCAAATCCACCACTAGCTTCATAATAGGAATATTTATGAATTACTTTAGCTTATTAAGTTGGATGAATAATGGGGAATTGTAGCTACAAGCCCAATTCCTCCGACAAGAAGATAATCATGGTTCAAGCACCAACATAATCCATCTTCGGTTAGCACGAATTATCTCACACTAAACTAGGGTTGTGATCTAATCCGTCTAATCTAGGCATGGACTATTCGGATACTTGATAGCACGAATCAATAAAGCACCATCACATGTAAACAACCTAAACAAGCACAGCAAGAATAGATTGTTGAGCACATCACAGTCAAAATAGATCTAAGACAAGAATAAATTCTGAAAGCAATGATTTAATCAATAGAAGTACGATTTATTTATAAAAATCCTCTAAACATGTGACTGTCATCCATACATAATAAATCTAAAATAAAAACATAAATAAAACCCTATTACTTGGCTAGGGTTTCATTGAAACCCTAGATCTATGATCTAGCCGTCCATGGAAGTGATAGATAGCAAGAGGTTGATGGAGGAGGCCATGGAAACCCTTGGTCTTCTTCTTCTTCTCCTTGCTTCCCTCTCTTCAATGGCTGGAAGTATGGTTGTCTAATGTGTATGTATGGGTGTGTAACAATTGCTAACCCTTTAATTGAGTAAATTTGGAGTTTATATAGAGTTACAACAAGCTTTGGAAGGCTTCCCAACCCGAAACGAACTGAAACGCATGTAATTTACAGTCTGGACGTCATTCAGCAGTTTCGTTTGCACAGGAGTCTTCAGTACACTAAAATACGCAACTTTGATTTTTACACATATCGCGCGAGCGAGTCGCGCGAGCGCGACATTTGGCCTTTTGCGCGCGCGGATCGCGCGAGCGATTTTGGGGATCTCGCGCGAGCGGATCGCGCGAGCGATTCTCGGATTTCGCATGCGCGGGTCGCGCGCGCGACTTGTCTTTTTCAGCTTCTTTCTTTGTGCTTTTTCACCCTGTTTGGCCTAGTTTAGTTGATTTCTTCCAAAACCTGTCAGAAACTAGAAAACAAAGTAAAAATATACAAACACAAGATAAAATGGTCTAACAAATGCACATTAAGGCATATAATTAGGATTAGTTCTCTCCCGATCAGTTGGGAAATCTAGGACTCCATGTCAGGCTTATTTGTTAGGATGAGTTGAACACTTCGATTCTCCGTCATGAAGTGAAGGTTGAGTTGAACACTTCGATTCTCAATGACGAAGTGAAGGTTGAGTTGAACACTTTGATTCTCTGTGACGAAGTGAAGGTTGAGTTGAACACTTCGATTCTTCGTGAAGTGACGGTTATGAAGTTGAATGTCCTTTCGATTCTTCGTGGCAAAACGGATATGGTGAACAATTCGATTCTTCGTGAAAAAGTGACGGTTGTGAAGTTCAATGTCCTTTCGATTCTTTGTGACGAAATGGATATGATGAACACTTCGATTCTTCGTGACGAAGTGACAGTTATGAATTTGAATGTCCTTTCAATTCTTCGTGACGAAATGAATACGGTGAACACTTTGATTCTTCGTGACAAAGTGTCGGTTGTGAAGTTGATTGTCCTTTCGATTCTTCGTGATGAAAAGGATATGGTGAACTCTTTATTCTTCGTGACGAAGTGATGGTTGTGAAGTTTAATGTCCTTTCGATTCTTCGTGATGAAACGAATATGGTGAACACTTCGATTCTTTGTGACGAAGTGACGGTTCTGTAGTTGAATGTTCTTTCGATTTTTCGTGATGAAACGGATATATTGAACACTTTGATTCTTCATAACGAAGTGACGGTTGTAAATTGAGTATTCTTTCGATTCTTCATAACGAATCTGATATGGTGAACACTTCAATTCTTTTTTAATACTTTTATGGGCACGTTAGTGGTCATAGTTCGATGGCGAGAACGTGAGGATCCTAAAGACGTAATGAAAGTAGTAAACAAATTTCTTATTGTGTGTGACTATATAAGTTCTATTTGATTTCGTTCCCTGACTCGGCTTTCATAAGCTGATGGTGTTCATGTCGCTGGACATTCCCAAGTCTAGCTTTTCCAGATGATAAGTACACAGGTGGTAATGCTGGCTAGGAGGAGTACGTGAAGGAAGATTACACCGAGGAGGATTATGGCTACAACAGTTAGAGAGAAGACTAGTAGTTGTAATCTTATAAATGTTTTTGGCTGTAAACACTATCAGAAGACTTTATCTATCTTTTGTAATAGCTCATGTAAGGCCCTAGAGGCATAAGACAATGTTGTATCCATGGAGTTGTAATAGCTGAACTAGTATTTCTGTTTCCTTTGTAATATAATTGTGAATGTTAAGATTAGCTTTGTCTTATGATTATTCAAGTTGCTTTTAGTATTACTTGGTTATGGACAATTCGGTGATGCAACCAGTCACGTGCCTCAGGGTTCAAGATGAAAATTTTAAATTTTTCCCTATTTTTGCTACGCCGAGGTGTGACAGGGATTTTTGGTATCAAAGCTCTTGGTTAAGACGTATACACCGATTGGCCTGCATACGTTAAGTTATAAACCATTAGATCTTAACCACCTATGAAGATATGAACCTTATGATAGTTTTGTAATTACCATGGCACCTTATTACGTCCCAGATGGGTATAGAGGATGGGGTTGATGGGGATATTGACGCAGTAGTGGGTATTGACCTAGCAAAGGAATAGAGGATGCTGGTAAGGATAGAGCGATGGTAGTCATGGAGGATGGAGAGCCAGAGGTTGTGGATGACTTTAAGGATGCAGAGATAGAACCATTGGATGAGGACGATGATGAGATGGTTGATAAGTTTGACCTGTACTTGGACTGGGTTCTACCTGGGGAGATTCCAATCTAGGATCATGCTCCACCATATGAGTCAAACATGAAGGACTTCTTGCATAGGATTCCTAGGATATAGAGCTTTACTTATATTAGGACTAGTAGCCCATCTTTTGTGTATATAGTATGCACCCTGGTATGTAACACGAACTAGTAGTAGCATGCACACCTTTCTATGTAAGTATTTAAAGTTATCTATGAAGACTTGCTTCCTCTACTTGATGAGATATGTACTCATATTAGAATTGTTAGCTATACCTTATATCATTTATATGTCTCGTAACCATGGTTAGGACTGGAGGGTAACCAATAGATATTCATTTAGGTAGATAAGCACACAAGTAGATGACAAGTCAACCACCCTAGCTCAGGAATGGACCAAGAAGACCTCCGACTCATCTCTAAGGAAACAAACACACATAGAACAGTGGTAAGAAACCAAGACCCACCTTTCCCCGGAATAAGCATGCAGCACCACTCGCACCACAAGTACCAACCATAACCAGCAGAGCAACATGGATGGATGTTTCAATTGTGGGATCTCCGGACATATGGCATGAGACTACATAGCCCTCAGGACCAAAAATCGAGCTAATGTTATATGCTACAACTGTGGCAAAAGAGGGCACATGAGCAAGGGTTGTAAGGCACCGAGAAGAAACTATCATGGGCCTACTACTCAAGGTCAAACTAGTAATGCTCAACTTAATGCTATCATACCCGAGACGGCCGACTATAATGAAAAGGAATAGCAGAACTTGGAAGGTACACTCTCATTATATGCCAGTCGAGTAAAAGTGTCTTTTAAAACTGGTGCTACAAATTCATTTATTGCCTTCAAGATTATACGACAATTGGGTTTAGTACCCTAAGCACTTGAGGTAGTTCTGAACGCGGTATCACCCTTGGGAGTGGCTATAAAGCTAGGAAAGGTGTGCAAGGACTGCACTTTGATATTGGAGGATAGGAACCTATCCACAGACTTAATTGTTTTGTCAATGAAGGAGTTCGATGTGATCCTAGGAATTAATTGGCTCGATCACTCGGTATCATGCGAAGTTACACTGTGCTAGCAAGTCGATCATGTTTTCAGTACCTGGAAGTCCACTCTTCAATTTTCAATATATTTCTACTAGTGACACCTTTCTTACAAGTTGCTTAGCTGCTATGGAACCATAAGCTCAAAATTGACGATCACCCAGATTCTGATAGTTCGAAACTATGAAGATGTCTTTTCGAACATCTCTGGTTCACCACCCAAGCATGAGATCAACTTTTGTATTGATCTAGTACCCGGAAAAATACCCTTATCCAAGACCCCTTACCGTATGGCCCTAAAGTAAATTCTAGAGCTGAAGAAGCAAGTACAAGAGTTAGAAGATCTTGGATTCATTAGACCAAGCACGTCACCATGGGGAGCCCCGATTCTGTTTCTTAGAAAGAAGGATGGGAATCTTCGACTCTGTATTGACTACAGGGAATTAAATAAGGTCACTATCAAGAATAAGTACCCACTTCCCAGAATAGATGACTTATTTGATAAACTTCAAGGAGTGAGATTGATTTATGATCTGGATACCATCAGTTACTTGTTAGGCCTGAGGACATACCGAAAACAGCTTTCAAGACTATGGGCATTCTGAGTTCTTAGTTATGCCTTTTAGATTAACCAATGTCCCGACTGTATTCATGGATTTGATAAATCAGGTGTTCTGGCCCTTCTTGGATCAATTTATTATCGTGTATTCGAATAGTGAAGAAGAACATGAGAAGCATATACAGATTGCACTTCAGATACTTAGCAAAAATTGCCTCTATGCCAAGTTCAATGAGTGTGAATTTTGGCTGAAAGAAGTTCAATTCTTGGGACATGCAGTTTCACATAATGGGATTTCGGTAGACTCAACAAAGATGGACCCAGTTTTTAATTGGAATAGATAGACCAACGCATCATAAGTACGAAGTTTCCTTGGATTGGCTAGATACTACAGGAGGTTCGTGGAAGGATTCTCAAGGATTGCATCTCCTTTAACTAGAATAACGAAGAAGGATTTGAAGTTTGAGTGGAAGGACAATCATAAACACAGCTTTCAGGAACTAAAGGAGAGGTTGACCTCAGCACCTGTGGTAGCGATACCCAAGAGTGGTGAACAGTACACTATTTATAGTGACGCATCATATAAAGGATTAGGACGTGTACTTATGCAGAATGGTCAGGTGATCGCTTATGGATCTAGACAATTAAAGGCACATAAGTTGAACTACCCTACACACGACCTAGAGTTGGCTGTAATTGTCTTTGCACTTAAGATTTGGAGGCACTATCTCTACGGGGAAAAGTTTGACTTATTTTCGGATCACAAAAGCTTAAAATACCTGTTCTCTCAAAAGGAACTAAACATGAGACAACGATGCTGGATAGAACTACTTTTGGACTATGACTTTAATTTGTAATACCACCCCGGTGAGGCAAATATAGTCGCAGATGCTCTGAGCAAGAAACCCTGAAGGTTAATCGCCTCACTTTTAATCAAGGAATGGGAAGCCTTAGAAGCTTTAAAAGTGTTCGACATTCAATCTGCAAGACCAAGTGATGGATGACCTTTTGGATGTCTTATGGTATAGCCAACCCTTATTAATTGAATGCTCAAAGCTCAAAAGAAGGACGCAGGGTTGAGGAAATGATTTGAGAAGGCAAAAGCAAAGGATCTGGTTGAATGGAATATTGGAACAGACGAAGGATTCAGATGTAAGGACATGTTATGCATACCCAATATGGGATGGTTTGAGGAAAGACATTCTGGATGAAGCACATAAGTAGAGAATGACCATACACCCCGGAAAAACCATGATGTACAAAGACTTAAAAAGGAACTTTTGGTGGAAAGGCAGGAAGAGATAAGTAGCTGAGTATGTAGCCAAGTTCTCCACTTGCCAGCAAGTCAATGCGGAACACCAATGACCTCCAGGATTACTACATCCTCTACCAGTCCCAGAATGGAAATAGGAGCATATCACCATCGATTTTGTTGTGGGATTGCCAATATCTCAGCAGAACCATGATGCTATTTGGGTAGTTGTTGATCGATTGACCAAATCAGCCCATTTTATTGCCTATAACATGACTTATCCTATCGAGAAGATGAGTCGACTATACCTGCAATAGGTTGTGCGATTATATGGAGTACCGGTATCAATTGTATCAGACCAAGATTCGAGTTTCACTACTAGATTTTGGGAAAGTCTTCAGAAAGCAATGGGAATGTCTCTGAGTTGAATTTTGCATTTCATCCATAGACTGAAGGACAAACAGAAAGGACAAACCTAGTAATGGAGGACATGCTCCGAGCATACGTAATCGATTTCAAAAGCTCGTAGGAAACCCACTTACCTTTGATTGAGTTTGCTTACAATAATAGTTTTTATTTGAGCATAGAGATGGCACCGTTTGAAGCACTATACAGAAGACCATGCCGATCACCTTTACGTTGGGCTGAAGTTGGGGATGGCAAACCATTGGAACCAGACTTAGTTTAAGAAACCAATAAAGGAATCAATACGGAAAAGGAAAAAATGAAAGCAGCGCAAAGCAGTTACAAGAGCTACGCGGACAAATGGCGTCTAGATCTAGAATTTGAAGTTAGAGATCATGTGTATTTGAAAGTTTCCCCAGTTCGAGGCATTGCAAGGTTTGGATAGAAGAGGGAAAAGCTATCACTATGCTACATTGGACCATTTGAAATTCTAGAGTGCATAGGGAAAGTCACCTATAGATTGGCGTTACCACCGAAAATGTCAAGAGTTCATAATGTTTTCTATATGAGTATGTTGAGGAAGTATCTTCCCAACCCGGTACAGGAAATTGATTTTAAATATATTGAAGTAAATAACAATGCTACATTCGTCAAAGGACCTGTAAGAATTATGGATCGTGGAATCAAGAAGCTAAGGAACAAAGAGATTCCACTAGTAAAATTTTAGTGGAAGCACCATGCCGAAGGAGAAACTTCTTGGGAGCTGGAATCGGAGATGCGAGAGAAGTTTTCATTACTTTTTAGTACTCATAAATTCTGATTTCGAGGACGAAATCCTGTAATAGGTGGTAGAAGATGTAATACCTGTAATTTTCTCTTGTTATAATAATGTCAGTTTTCTAAATTTTCTGTATTTGACCAGTTATTATATTGTTTTACTTATGTGACGGTACCAATGTGTTGTACTATTACTAATTAGACTGTAAACACCGCACTGACTCGACCGTAGTAAGACTTAACTTAGTCCCGTACTCGGACCCGTACATTAGAAATAATATCCGGTTGCATGTAAATCGAGACTGATACGTATATCGAGGACTTATGCATACAATCTAAGGGAGTGGCACAAAATCCAAGGTAGGCCCCACATGGACATTCACTTGGTGGCACATAAAACCCCCTAGACAATTGTCAGAACCACACATGACACTTGTCCACCTGTAGAACATTTGTCCATGCATGCACACTATACAAGCATGCATGGTGACACCTAAGCCCTTCACCACCTCTATATAAGCATGCATATGCTCCTGCATTTCATTTTCTTGGACATTATAATCTACATATAGATAGAGAGAGAGCTGGGAGAAACTAGGGAGAGAAAAGAAATAGAAGAGAATTAGAAGAAAAGCCTAAGCATTCATCTTCTTTCTTTTGTACACCCTTCACAACATACACCCATAGACTTATACATACACTACCATGGGAACTTATGAGCTATGATTATAAGTTCTACAAGTTCAAGAAGAATCCCAGAAGTAAGAGAATTACAAGAGGAGGAAGAAGAAGAAGTTCCACCATTGAAACTTGTGTTCAAGCTTCCTAAGCTCAAATCAACATCCAAGCTTAATTCCAAGTATTGGTGAGTTTTTTAACTCACTTTAGAACCTATATAGTATGTAGTCATGTTTAGTATGTATTTGAGGAGGTTATTTTGATGTTTTCATGCCATGTAATTAGATTTTGGAAGCTAATTCGTAGTATAGCAGTGCTATAAAAAAACTACTAAAAGGCATGAGAAAATAGTTAGAGGGAGAAACAGGTTTCTAGGAATGGGTTGGAGAAACTGGCTTCTGGGAAGAACCTGTTCTAGGGAATAGTTTGTTAATTTGTTAATTTCTATGCTTTGTTCAGTTGTACCTTGATGCTACCTACATGAGACCTTATTATATGTTTGTTAGAAGCTGCATGTTAGCAACTTAGCTATATTGACAACTCATGTGTGCATTTTATGTTTTAAATTCATGTTATGATGCTTTGAACTTATGATGCGAGCTTTAATAGTTGTACCTTTGACTCATGAATGGAACTATATGGTCTATAAGGATAGCTATGTTAATGTTGTACTGTCCATAGTAGTATTCATGTTTAGTAACTTGAGCTTGAAGGGTTGTACATTGCATGAAACAAGGGATTCTTGAAACTGTCAACATAAATCGATTAGTGGTTAAAAACCGATTTTTGGAGCCTTGACCCAGAAACCGATTCGTAGGAAGAACCGGTTGTGGACACGCGACCTCCGTGAGCCCACCCCCCGTTTCTATTTCTGACGGGGCTTCGGAATTGATTTTCCTTTGTTTTGAAATTGATTTGAAAATGGTCTATTGCAAACAGATACAGAGTCGCCACTTGGTCTTTAGGGCACCAAGAAACCCAATTTGACTCACCCAAACAGATAAAGGGCATCGGCCTTTCATAACCAAAGAACTTGGCTCAGTGTTTTGGTACGAGAGAGGAAGGAGCCTTTGTCATGACTAAAATACCCTCAACTCGCCCCGCCTCTGGACGGGCCGCAATTAGCATCCAAATAATCATCTTTTACTATGTTTGGTTCGACAATTGATACTATGATAGTACATTTCTTAAGAAAATTCAAATGGAAGATCAAAAGATAAGATATCATTCATTAGATCTAAGCCAAATATCACACAATGAAAAGGTGAAAGATCACACAAACAAACCTAGGAAAAATCATCTTATCATATATCAAGTAATAAAGTTTTCCTAATCTAGGAGGGGACATGGATTGTTCTTGAAACAAATAATCAAAGAGATCAAAATATGCTTAGCAAGCTAGAATGATGCATGTTAATCTTTGGGGAAAGAAAACCTCTCAATCCTCAGGATGGATAAGAAAGAATGTTTAGATTGAGGGGAATCATGGACGTGTGATCAATTTCATTCCTTATGATCTTCTTAGATTAGGGGTCACAAAAGCCCCAAATCTTGCAAGGATGCAATGTATGATCCTAGAATGTTCAAAGGTTGTAGTGTGTTTGTGTACATGGACTTTCTAAAGTGACTTAGAAGTCTAAAATATGCATGAATAAAATCATCATAGAATATGTAAAAATGTAGTATGAATTACTTCCTATGAGATGAACTAATTTGGAAGGCATATGAACATCAAATCAAAGGATGGAAGTAAAAGTATACTTGCTGTGAATAGTGGACAGAACAGTGACTTGGTTTTGTAGAAATTGAAAAGTAGGGTTATAAATGTTTTCAATGCATGATGTTTTATGCAGATCATCCCTATTGTGTCTAGAATACAAATCAAAACATCTAGAGGTCCATATAATATAGAAAGTTCCCTAAGACACTGAAGTTCAAGTGAAAAATGAGTTGGGACCACTTCTTTTGGAAAGAGTTTCTGTAAAACAAGTTGAAAATCCACCAAGCTGCTGTGACAATAAAGGCAGAATATCTGGAGAGAATGTTTGGACCAAAATGGAATCCTTCCAAGTATTTCCAAGCCATACCAAAAATTATGGGTGTCCTCCAATGAGTTAGGAAGACTTTCCGAGTGGTCTTACATTCATATATTGAGTATTGAACTTAGAAAAATTCTTTGAAGTTAAATGACTCACTGTTTTGAAGATTTTTGAGAAAACAAGGTTTATTTCTTGGAATCCAAATATTGGGGGTTTTAGGAGGACTTTGAAATAGGGGTTTTGAAAGTATATTTTCAACTCTAAAAGAGGATTAAAACCACTTATAATATCAGCCTGTAACTCATTTAGAAAACCTCCAAGATTATAGGCAAAGTTTCCTTTATTTTGGAAATAACCTCAAGAATACATAGGGATGTATTGAGGTTATAATCATCATCTATCAAACATGTTTCTGAGGTCAAGAGCTTCTATCCATAAGGATTCACTCACATCAAACTTCATGTCATCATCTAGATGATGATGAACTAGTAAGTAAATAAAGAAAATAAAAAAGAAATGAGGTAAGAAGAGATGAACATTGTATATAAGCAAGCAAATGAACAAATCAATAAATGATATTCAATGGTGGAACCACAAGCATTCAACCTCTCATATATGTGTGTATGTGGGTGTCTATTTCTCTCTAAAACTCAAAGAAGGTGAAGAAAATTAATTGAAATCTTGTGAAAACAAGTTTAGTTTTGAGAAAACTAATTGAAACTCACATTTGGATTGGATTTTGAAGAAAATCTCTATTCCTCTCTCTATTTCTCCCTAACTCTCTATATCTCTCTCGAATGGCTTCCAAGTTCTTCCTCAAATTGAAGCAAATGGGTCTCATTTATAGGCCAACTTAGGGAGGTATTTTGGGTTTTAAAAAGTCTCTAATTGGTCCAAAATCTTCAGAATTTTAAAACTATGTCGTTTTGTTTATTGAAAATATGAATTAAAACCTAAAAATTAACCAAAAATTACAAAAGAAAATTGAAAAATGACTCAGAGTGCCACCGCGGCACTTGGCCACTACCGCCATGGCAGTGGGCCAGTGCCGCCATGGTAGTCAACCCCCCCGTTGACCAAAATTTGCATTTTGGCCCCCGGAACTCTGCGAATTTGCAAAACGCCCTATTTCGTTTGAAATTCACAGAAAATTCATACGAAATCCAAATTGAGATTGTGATATACCGTTAGAAAGGTATTGAGGTCTACTTTTCATAAACAAAATAGTTTGGAGTTGGGTCACTTTGGAAAGTTTTGCAGTATTCGCGATAAAAGTTGAATTGATCGCATTTTTCACCTTCAGAAATTCATAACAAATTCATTTTAGATCGAGAAATTATGTACGATATACTATTGGAAAGCTATTTATCTCTAGTATTTGATAAAAATATTTCAACGTCGAAAAGAAGACTTTGATTTTTGGTCAACTTGCAGTAAAATCAGTCAAACAGTGCACTTCTAGGAAATTCCGGGAAGTTCTGGGAGCATCCAAAGACTGACTTTTCCATTCGATTTTCTTTTAAAATCTATTTTAAGACTTCTCACATGATCTAGGATGATCTCTGAACTTTTGAACAAATTCGGATGATTTTAGTCAAACCCTGGTCAAACTTGGTTAAACCTTGGTTAAACCGGTCAACGGAGACTTTTTGGGAACTTCCGGGACTTCCGGGGTCTCTAGGAGCTTATGATTTCAAATAATTATCTTTTAAAATACTTTATTTTTGTTTTGAACAAATTCGAATGATTCCTGAGATTCTGGGCCAATCTGGAGAGTTTTGAGCTTTTAGAGGCATTTTGGTCATTTCTTTGATTTCTTGAGAGTTAGAGGCAATCTCTGAAAATCCGATCTTTCTAATCATCAAGGTTTGACATGCTTGTGGCCTCCTAAATCTGTTAGCCGACAAAATGGGGTGTCTATAGTTTGCCCCTCTTTGGCATGAACTTGCGAGGCAACGCGTGTCGCAAGCGAGTGTCAAAGCTTTGAAGAGACAAGTCTTTTGGAGGGTAAAAGATTTAGGATAAAAACAAGTGCGTTGAGAAAAATTCAAGAGAAAGAAACCGGTGTTGAGCCTAGTGTTGGTCGCACTATGCGTGAGCTGCCTACATATCCCAAGGGAAATCAGACCAAGACGTAGTTCGGGGCACAAAGAAACAAATACATGTAAATACGCAACAATCAGGTGGATGCTATGCGGGGATGATGCTATGTTATGATGAGCTAAAATGATACGTGTCATACCTGATGTTGTGTTCTAAAGTGCTTGCGATCTTAGTACATGTGTTCTATGTGTTCGCCACTCTTAGTGGGCATGGTGATCTACGCTTCGCTACGACTAATAGACTTGTGAGGGATCTCGACCCCGAGGTCATACCCAAGGAAGAGCGTGGTGCTCAAAGTGATACTGTGGTGCTCAAAAGAATGCTTGTGGTGTGTTAGCCACTCCTAGTGGGCTTTGTGATTTGTGTGTGTCGTGACCGATGGGCTATGTGTCATGTTATGGCCAATTTGTTGTGTTTGGTGAGTGAAGTGACGCTATAGTCTTGACTCGTGCTCCCCTTAATCGTGATACTATGGACTCGGTGACTCTCAGAGTCGCAATAGTGCTTCTCAAATTTCAATGATGAACCTCAATTCTCAACGGTGCTTATATTGTTCCTCAAATCTTTGACGGTGCTTCTCAATGCTTCTTGATTCTTAACGGTGTTCTTTAAATCTTAACGATGTTCCCCAAATCTCTAATGATGCTCCTCAACATTTCAATGATGCTTTTCAACTCTTCTGATGCTCCTTAACACATCTAATGCTCCTTCAACGATGCTCCTCAACACATCTGACGCTCCTTCAATAATGCTCCTCAACACATCTGATGTTCCTCAATGCTTCAACAATACATCTCAACTCTTCTGATGTTCAATGCTCTAACAATGCTTCTCAACTTTTCTAATGTTCTCGATGCTTCTCAACTCTCCTGATGTTACTCGATGCTCCAATAATTCTTCTGAACTCTTCTGATGTTACTTTGCCCCTAGTTTGAGGTGTAGGTAGTGGAATTCATAGGCAAACGAGGTGGGTGACCGAAGTTTGCCCCTAGTTTGGATGATGGTTTATTGGAGGTTTTGGGCAAACGAGGTAGGTGACCAAAGTTTGCTCCTTATATGAAGGGCTGATAACAAAATTTAGGCAAGCGAGGTGAGTAGGCACAGTTTGCCCCTAGTGTAGAAAGTGATTTTTGGCTTGAGGCAAGGACCATGACTTTAATCTCTCAAATGCTCATAACTTTTGCTTAGGCACTAGTGAGGTGACCTAGAGAGCTCTTTTCTCTCTTTTGTTATTGCTCACTTTGGATTTAGCTGTAATTTTTTCCTAGGCATCCTTTCGAATTTTTGACCTAGCGAGCCATCCTTCTTTTGTTTTTGAAAGTCTGCCTACGTACCCCTGAGCGGGGATCAGGTCCAATTTAGTTCGGGCCAAAGTCTTGAAAGAAGGGGTTGATTATGATGGTGTCGACCAAACCGATACAAATGCCTACGTATCCCTGAGTGGAAATCAGGTCGAGCGTAGTTTAAGGCAAGGCTTAAAGGAAATTGGTTTGATTATGATGGTGTCGATAGAACCAATGCGGTTGCCTACGTATCCCCAAGTGGGAGTCAGGTCGATCGTAGTTCAAGGCAAGGTTCTTGGAAAGGTTGAGGTATGAGGGTTTTCTAAACCAATTGTCAAAGAAGTTCAAACTTGGGTCACATGTGGTAGCCTTGAATAAGAAGATTCAGTTTCGATCTCCCTTTCTTTTTCTTTTCTTTTCTTTTCTTTTTATTTTGAGGATTGATCATTTTCACTTCCACCTAGCCAATTAGTTTTGCTTGTCATGTAGTTGATTCATATGAGATCTTTTGATTGCAATCTCAAAATTACATAGTGTGCATGTCAGCTCTCAGAATTTGTTTATGGTCGTTCCGAGCCTTTTGAAATATAATCTAAGCACGTTTTCATGATGTACCTTGAAGAGTACAATTCTCTGTATCACCAAAATTTTCTTTCTTTCATTTTCTCCATCATTTTGACTGTCTAAGGTCAGATCTCATAAATCAATACATTTTAGCTCTAACTTTTGCCTAGGTGCCCTTTCGGGTTTTTAACCTAGCGAGCATTTCTATTTTTCCTCTTTTTTTTTTAAAGTGGAGATGAAACTCACTGAAATGTTTGTCTACCATCAAGGACTAAGTCCGAACAGATTCGCATGGCTATCAATTGGGTTGGGCCCAAGGCTTTGAAATGGTGGAAAAGGGTGTTGACAAGCCCCAAATCAGTCTCAAGTATGTCTTTTTGAGATTTGAGTAAAAGCATCTTTAAATTCTTAAAGTAAGACTATTCAATTCTCGGCTCTTCTTTAGGGTCAGCGTGAAATTAACTTTGACCTTTTCAGGATTCTTTTTTTTTGTTTGATGCAAAAATTTATTAGTATAGTAATATCCATGGTAATTTGAAAAGTGACATTTCAGTTTAATGATTCATGCATTTATGGCTAAACACATCAGATTAGGCAAAAATGAGATTTCATTCCATCAGAAGAGAAGGATTACATTACTTGATACAGACTCACAACAACTTGATGACAGACAGACTTGACCACAAGGCTAAACTTGAAATAGATTCAAAACATAGGACATACTTGATTTGACTCAACCTGGTCTCAAATAGAGTGTCACAGTGACTCACTTATTCTTATCATTATTTTTAACAGAAGTTCCAAACACTATCAACTCACCGCGTAACTTCAACAATCATTGGCCTCAGTGAAGGGGATCATTTGAAAGGACCAGCTGGGGGCTTAGGTGACATGGGGTTGAATGGGTTGTAGCTCAATGATTCTTTGGTCAATGAGGTCTTGGATATCATGGCAAAGATGTATGCACCGGTCGGTGTCATGGCCTGGGCCTTGGTGGTAGGCACATCATTTGGACAGGTCAGAGTTAGGTAGTGGGGGATCGGCACGAGGCTGAAGGAGTTGGAGGTGTCCTTTTTTTAGCAGGCGTCCTAAGGCTACAAAGGGGGAGATATCTAGCTTGGAAAATTCACGGGGTGCCCTATTTTGGTAAGGGCGGCTAGGCGAGCTGGTTTGGTTTGTGAGCCGATATGGTTGGGGTGAATAGGCCATGGGTTGGTTACTAAGGACATTGACATCCGAAGGGTTTCGGGAATAGTCAGGCCTCTTGGACTGGCTTTATAATTCTTTATTCTTGATTTTCCCTTCCCTGATTGCATCAATTCTAGTCCCAATCTCAAACAGTTCTTCAAATGTTGAGATGGACTTGTAGAATAGTTTCTCATGGTACATCGACTATAGATTCTTGATCAACATCCGGACTTGTTACTTTTCGACCAGTCAGTGGATCATTTAGGCCACTTTGTTCCTTCATCTGCTCAAGAACACAGCAAAGGACTCATTGAAGTTCTGTCGGGTAGTCTCCAGATCCTGGATGGTGACATTGAGCTCTTGGTTGTAGGAGTAATGATCAACGAAAACCTGGACTATATCTTCCCAAGTCCGCGTCTCAGAAACCTCTAAGGTCAGAAACTAAGATAAAGCAGCCTTAGCAAGGGTTTGAGGGAACAACATTGCAATGTGCTCATGGGTGCAGCCCATTGATTGGAAAACACTCATGTAGAACTTTACGTGGCTTTTCGGATTCCCAGTTCCATCCAAACGATCAATTTCGGGCATCTTGAGGTTCTCAGGTAGCAATAATTTGTTAGGCTCAAACAATCCTTCTAGATCTAACATGTAATTGTCGACCCCTTTGCTCTTTCTCAGTATGTTCTCAAGCATGTCGACCTTATCCAATTTTTCTTAAATTTTCTTATTAAGAACAGGCAATGGGGCCCCATTGAACCAGTCATCATCTACATTATTCTCATGTATACCGACAGGAGGTGGTACAAACCCCAGTGCTGGTGGCGGTGGAAGCATGAATCCCTGTGGTGGTGGGAACCCAGGTGGATACTGTGGGTATTGCTATTTTAATTCTTCCATGAAGGCTAAAACTTGGGCCAACCGGTCAGACTGTTCGTTGATCATTTCAGTCATTCTTGCTTCTAAACCTTCTAGATCCATAAAGCTAACTTCCCACGGAGTGATTTGGATAAGGCGGCTCCCTGATCCTTTGATCCACAATGTAGATCCTGGGTGCTCAGAACTTATCTTACATATAGATGTGAAAGGACTATGTGTTAGACTTTGACAAGTGAGGACTAACTTGTGTACAGACCGACTATCACAGTGTATACAGACTGATGAAACAAGCATGCGAATGCAAGCCCTAATCGACATGACGCCCCTACTTTTAACAGATAATAGTTAAGCAAGTATGGTCCTATCCATATAGAGTGTGCTAAATTTTGCCTTCCAGTATGATCACCAGGGGATAACAGGGGTTTCCAAGTCATTTTAGGAAGTTTGGACAGAGTTTTCGGGGAAAACTGGTTATATCTGGGATATCTGAACAGAGCTTCTAGGAGAAACTGGTTATATATCTGGGATATTTCTGGACAGTGTTTCCTGGGGAAACAGGTTATATCTGGGATATCTGGACAGAGTTTCTGGGGGAAACAGGTTATATCTGGGATATTTGGATAGAGTTTCTAGGAGAAACAGGTTATATTTGGGATATCTGGATAGAGTTTTTAGGAGAAACAGGTTATATTTGGGATATCTGGATAGAGTTTCTGAGAGAAAAAAGTTATATCTGGGAATTTCTGGGAAATCTAGACAAAGTTTCTGAGAGAAATTGGAATATCCGGATGAGTTGGGGCAGAGTTTCTAGGAGAAACAAGTGTATAGGACTGGAGCATGTGATGATGGTGATCTTACTATCTAGCAAGTTTTCATACTCCTATGTCTTAGGACCAACGAACAAGGTTTGCGGTGTATATCTTTATGAGCATGGAACAGACATCATTGTCATGGTGTCTAGGCAGGTCAACTCACTTTGATCATATGTGAGAGATTGTCGTGGGAATCATAAGAAAGAGGTTCTGCTTCATGTCACATAAGCGTCTACACTGCGCAAGTAATCCTATCAGGGCATACAGCAGTTATATCACATTGTCCTATCTGAAAAGATAAATGAACAGTCCTATGAAAGGTTCTACAGGAATCTATATGCAAAGGCTGGGTTTAGTCAAAGAGGGTCCGTTGACGAGAGTTCCAATATACCGTCAAAGAAACTGTACAGAAGTTTTTTTTCTTTTTTGATATACCTTGGAAGGTACAGTATTAACAATGACTTATGCCCAGGCACAGCAAGACCTAAACAATGTCAGCGCCGCGTTTCAGATATAGTCGGAGGGGAAATACAGGAGTGCAATGCTATGAACCAAACACAGTAAAAAGATGATTTTAAGGATGCTTCTTATGAGTCAAACCTCTGTAATATTTTGTTTTGAAAATAAATATCCCCAGTGTAGTCGCCAGATTATGGACACACAGCCTCCGTGAGCCCACCCCCCGTTTCTATTTCCGGCGGGGTTTCGGAATTGATTTTCCTTTGTTTTGAAATTGATTTGAAAATGGTCTGTTGAAAACAGATACACAGTCGCCACCTGGTCTTTAGGGAACCAAGAAACCTGATTTGACTCACCCAAATGGATAAAGGGCACCGGCCTTTCATAACCAAAGAACTTGGCTCGGGGTTTTGGTACGAGAGAGGAAGGAGCCTTTATCACGACAAAAACACCCTCAACTCACCCCGTCTCTCGACGGGCCTCAATTAGCATCCAAATAGTCATCTTTTACTATGTTTGGATTGACAATTAATACTGTGATAGTGTATTACATTTCATAAGAAAATTAAAATGGAAGATCAAAAGATAGGATATCATTCATAAGATCTATGCCAAATATCACACAATGCAAAGGTGAAAGATCACACAAACAAACCTAGGAAAAATCATCTAATCATATATCAAGTTTTCCTAATCTAGGAGGGGACATAGATTGTTCTTGAAACAAATAATCAAAGAGATCAAAATATGCTTAGCAAGCTAGCATGATGCATGTTAATCTTTGGGGAAAGAAGACCTATCAATCCCCGAGACAGATGAGAAAGGATGATTAGATCGAGGGGAAGCATGGACGTGTGATCAAGTTCATTCCTTATAATCTTCTTAGATTAGGGGTCACAAAAGCCCCAAATTTTGCATAGATGCAATGTATGATCCTAGAATGTGCAAAGGTTGTAGTGTGTTTGTGTACATGGACTTTCTAAAGTGACTTAGAAGTCTAAAATATGCATGAATGCATGAAGGAAATCATGTAGTATGAATTACTTCCTAAGAGATGAACTAATTTGGAAGGCATATGAACATCAAATCAAAGGATGGAAGATAAAGTAGACTTGTTGTGAATAGCAGATAGAACAGTGACATGGTTTCGTACAGGTTATTAACAATGTACTGCATAGTTATATGAAACATTTCGTTGTGGTGGCAGTGGTTATGGTGGAGGCGGGCGGCGGTGGTTATTATGAGGTTTGTTATGAGCAAAATTGGTATTTATGAGCAAAGGTTGATGCTGTGGTGGTGGTGTTGGTGGCGGCGGCAGTGGTGGTAGCTATAAGACTAGTTATGAGTAAAAGTAGTGGTAGTTATCAAAAACGTGGTGCTGGTCATGAATAAAACTAGTGGTTATTATGATGCATATGTTACTGTTTATGGATAATGTATTGTATGGTTATGCGAAACGTTGCGTTGTGGTGGTGGTGGAGACAGATGATGGTGATTGTTATGAAGTTTTTAATGAGCAATATTGGTGCTTATAAACAAGGGGTAATGTTCTGGTGGTGGTGGTGGTGGTGGCGGCGATAGCGACGGCGGCGGTGGTGGTGGCTATGAGACTAGTTATGAGCAAAAGTAGTGGTAGTTATGAGAAACGTGGTGTTGGTTATGAATAAAAGTGGTGGTTTTTATGATGCATATGGTACTAGTTATGAATAATGTATGGTATGGTTATGCGAAATGTTGCGTTAAGATGGTGGTGGTGGTGGTGGTAGTAGTGGTGGTGGTGGGAGAGGCGGGCGACGGTAGTTGTTATGAGATTCATTATGAGCAATATTGATGCTTATGAGCCAGGGGTGATGTTGTGGTGGCGGTGGCGGTGGTGGTGGCAGTGATAGTGGTTATAAGACTAATTATGAGCAAAAGTAGCTCTAGTTATGAGAAATATGGTGTTAGTTATGAATCAAAGTGGTGGTTTATGAGACATATGGTACTAGTTATGAATAATATACTATATGGACGAAACGTTGCGTTGTATTGGTGGAGGAGGCGGGGCAGCGGTGGTTGTTATGAGGTTTGTTATGAGCAATATTGGTGCTTATAAGTAAGGGGTGATAATGTGGCGGCAGCGATGGTGTTGGCTATTTGACTAGTTATGAGCAAAAATAGTTCTAGTTATGAGAAACACGGTATTGGTTATGAACAAAAGTGGTGGTTGTTATGACAAAGGTAGTAGTTATTATGAGGAATGTATATGTGAAGTGGATAAATTATTCAGTGTCCTTACTCCACCGAGTGACCATGGACCGCATTAATCACACGTTGCCGTGTGCAAGTGCTGCCACATGGCTAATCTTGAATGGCTTCGTCTATGGCCACGTGGAAGACTATTAACATGCAATACTTTCTTAGTTTGTTAAGATAAATACGGCATAGTTATGTAAAATGTGGTTCTGTTATGATCGGGTTATGTGTAATGTAGTTCTAGTTATGACGTAGTTATAATTAATGCAGCTAATGTATTATTTTATTAGGGTGACCGGTTGAAAAACCTAAAGGAATAGTGACTTTTTAATATATTTTTTTCTTCCTTCTTGTGATGTGGCTGATTGTGGGCCACAAGTATTGGGGCTGACATCAACCCCTTTTTGAGGGGGTGTATGAAGATGTTCACCACCCAAATTACATGTGGTAGTGGAACTTTGTAGCCAAAAAAAAACATATGACAGTGATACCACCTTTCAATATTAATGATGGGACCACTTTAATATCCTCTAATCAAAATTAAGTGGTCTCACAACATGTATATGGAAAGTATTTGAGATGCAAAATTTGTTAAGCATGGTAGGAAAAGTGGTCAACATATATTATTTCAATGCTCAATTGCTGACGTGGCACAAACGATAGTTGCCATTTGTAGTGCCAAATATAACAGGGAAGTGGTCATGCCAAAATTTGGAAGGACAGTCATTTTCGATGGTCATGGTATAAAATGGGTTTGGTAGCTCATTTAACAGCTGCATACGCTCTAACTTACACTAATAAGATATCAAAAAAAAAAAAAACACACACACACACACAAACTTACACTAAATAGGCCCAAGCAAACGAGTAATGCTATACCTACACCAAATTTTATACTCAACAATTCTGGTCTTTAATTCCAGTGGGCTTCATGTGGATCCCATATTGATCCTACACGGGATCTACCATAATCAAGGGTCAGGATATATTGGTTATGGAATTTGGTGTAAAATTTGGTGTGAGTGTAACATTTTTGTCAAACAAACATAGTATAAATCAGGATCGGAATAAATTGTCCAATTCACCTCATCCTATCCGGCAAACAAACAAGGCATATATGCCTTCGCAATAAAAGGACCAAGCCCAAGCTATAAATCCCAATATTTTAGTTGTTACTGGCTCATCACTCATGTAATCAAATCAAGTGGTGCAAGCTATAAAGCCCAATCTATATTGTAAATTAGAACTTTGTCCTACTATGACAAGTGACTAAGATAAGAAAATATTACTCTGCTGACAGAGATTACTGTAATTGGTTTAAACTTGCTGACTCAACCCCTCTCCCACGCCTAACTCTTGACCTCTCAATCTAACGCCTAACTCTTGACCTATTCTCTCTCTCTCTTTTCCTCTGATTCCCTGGCCACCACCGCCCATCTCTCCATCTTCTCTCTCTCTCTCTCTCTCTCTCTCTCTCTCTCTTGGTCCACCACCCCGATCCCACCAACCGTCACCGTCATCAAAACAGCCACTAACCACCACCTTACCCAGCTCTGTCTCCTCCGGTCTGCCGCGGCCAGATCTGAAGGATGGCTTGCCGGCTTTCTCCCTCTCTCCCCACCGATCAAAAAAAAAAAGACGATCGGAAAAAGAAGAAGAAGATAAGAGAAGACCACAGATCTTAAGAAGAGAAGAAGAAGAATATCCGAAAGAAAAGAAGAAAAGAGGATCGGAAAAAGGTCTGAAAAAAAGAAAAAAAAATAAGACCACTCGCATAAAAAAAAATTCAGGTCATACTTTGATTTCCACTTTTAATTAATCTTCAATATTTTGTTTATTAAGGGGTTCATCATTTTGTAGAACATGTAGATAGTAGAATAGAAGCTTCAATTTTTGTCTTCAGAATAGATAGTTGAAAAGGGGATCATTGTTGTGCATGCATTTTTTTTTTTTAATTAATCTTCAATATTTTGTTTATTAAAGGGTTCATCATTTTGTATAACATGAAGACAGTAGAATAGAAGCATCAATTTTTGTCTTCAGAATAGAGAGTTGAAAAGGGGAACTAAGTTGTTCATCATTTTGTAGAACATGTAGATAGTAGAATAGAAGCATCAAAATTATTTTTTTTTTTCAATTTTTGTCTTCACCAAGTAAATAGAAGCATCAATTTTTCTTCTATACATGTGGTTAAAACTGTATCATTCGATAATTCAATTGCTTATTATTCTTGAGCAAAAAAGATTTTATGATTTTCGCGTTAATTGGGATTTAGGGGCTTCTTATCTTATTGTGATTTCCATGTTAACCGTATTCTTTTTTCTTTTTCTTTTTTTTTTTTATTGATTTTGGGGTTTATTGATTTCCCTTTTTTAGTTCCGAAATGGGAATATTGATTTCCCTTTTTTTTTCTTTCCATTTTGCTATATCTTTCCATTTTAACGCACAATGTCATTCCATTTTAACGCACAATGTCATTCCATTTTGCACATCTTTCTATTTTGCTATAAAATCTCCTCCCATTTCAGTACTCACATATTTTCCTTTTTTTTCTGTCAGTTTCAATGTTTTTTTGCTTTTCTTTACAAAATCTCATTCCTTTTTCAATGTTTCCATTTTATGTTTCTTTCCTTTGATAATACTGAAAATCTACGTTCCTAAAATGTTTCTTTCCTGAAATCTCTCCCTAAAATCTCCGTCCCTAACAAAAATCTCTCCCTAAAATCTCCGTCCCTAACAAAAATCTCTCCCTAAAATCTCTCCTACCAAAATTATCCTCCTCAAAATTTTAATTATATATACACTTCAAGCACTCCATTTCCTTACACAGTTAACACGTTATCTCTCTCTCTCTCTCTCGCGTTATCTCTCTGAAGTTATCTCCCTCTCCCGCTCGCTCTCTCTCTCTCTATCTCTCTCACACACTCCATTTAACATGTATGTCCAAGTTCTATATTTATTTTTTGAAGTGACTTCCTACTTTTCCCAACTATCTTCTTCCTCCTACTTTTTTGCATGTGTTCTCTTCTCTGATGTAACATTCTTCGTATTAGAATTTGTACCCGTGCCTAGGTATATAACCACACTGCCGATAGTTCATTTGATTGTGAATTTAATTATGAACATTGCTATATTACGTATTAGTAATTTGTACCCGTGACTGTTTTGCATCATTTAATTATGAACATTGTTGTATTACGTTCATTTGATTGTCCCAACTCATAAACATAAGAATTGTTCCTACTTTTCCCAAATCTGCAAGTACCACGTTTTCCAACCCATGGTCACGCTTTTATTTTCTTTCTTTTTAATTGTAATTTTCAATTATTGTTGTATGTTAGTAATCTTATTTCCCCTTCTTATGTGTTTTTTTAATGCGTATATGGTTGCAGATTTTTGTTAGCATAGCTAATATGTTGTTTGTTTGTAAATGTTTAGTAACATTCCCTTTTGTAAGAGTTTGTGTTTGATATCAGTTTTCAGAGATCTTTCAGAAAATGAGCCTTAGTATTTCTTAGTCTAAATATTTTAACAACTTACATAGTTTTTTAATATTGGCAGTAAAAATGGAAGTACATTAATATTAGACTATATGTGGTAAAAACAAATTGAATTATACTATACTTAATTTTGTCAAGGATTTTACATACTTAAAAATCACGTTAATATTTGTTATAAAAAATTTGCCTTAATATTGTAGCAATTTTGTCAAGGATCTGCACAACTTTACATTTCATTCTGTGTTTATTTGCTTGGGTTATTCTCACAATTTTTGGCACACGAAATTGTTTACGAACATTTTTTCGAGGGGGCTGTTTAGGGGTTGATTAGGGGCTTTTCTCCACATTTTTTTGTGCCCATTCAGTGCCACCATTACTCTTAGCATATGCAACGTGGTCTCCATCTATTTGTAAGCTTACTTGGGGGCTGTTTAGGGGTTGATTAGGGGCTGATTATGGACAGATTAGCGGCTGTTTTCTGTGGTCATTGATTAGTTATTTTCAAGTTGTTCAAAGTATGTACTATCAATTTCATGTTCCAATTTGTTTGAATTAGTCATCTTCAATGTGTTCTACATTTATAAGTAATCTTTTACAAATGTGTTCATAAAAAATAAAAAGGAGAAGCTTCTCTGTTTTTTTCTTTTTCTTTTATTTTAACAACTTGCATAGTTTTTAAATATAGGCAGTAAAAATGGAACTACGTTACATTTTTACTGCCTATAATAGACTACACGCGGTAAAAACAGATTGAATTATACTATACTTAATTTTGTCAAGGATTTACATACTTAAAAATCACTTTAATATTTGTTATAAAAAATTGCCTTAATATTGTAGCAATTTTGTCAAGGATCTGCACAACTTTACATTTCACTCTGTGTTTATTTGCTTGGGTTATTCTCACAATTTTTGGCACACGAAATTGTTTACGAACATTTTTCCGAGGGGGCTGTTTAGGGGTTGATTAGGGGCTTTTCTCCACATTTTTTTGTGCCCATTCAGTGCCACCATTACTCTTAGCATATGCAACGTGGTCTCCATCTATTTGTAAGCTTACTTGGGGGCTGTTTAGGGGTTGATTAGGGGCTGATTATGGACAGATTAGCGGCTGTTTTCTGTGGTCATTGATTAGTTATTTTCAAGTTGTTCAAAGTATGTACTATCAATTTCATGTTCCAATTTGTTTGAATTAGTCATCTTCAATGTGTTCTACATTTACAAGTAATCTTTTACAAATGTGTTCATAAAAAATAAAAAGGAGAAGCTTCTCTGTTTTTTTCTTTTTCTTTTATTTTAACAACTTGCATAGTTTTTAAATATAGGCAGTAAAAATGGAACTACGTTACATTTTTACTGCCTATAATAGACTACACGCGGTAAAAACAGATTGAATTATACTATACTTAATTTTGTCAAGGATTTACATACTTAAAAATCACTTTAATATTTGTTATAAAAAATTGCCTTAATATTGTAGCAATTTTGTCAAGGATCTGCACAACTTTACATTTCACTCTGTGTTTATTTGCTTGGGTTATTCTCACAATTTTTGGCACACGAAATTGTTTACGAACATTTTTCCGAGGGGGCTGTTTAGGGGTTGATTAGGGGCTTTTCTCCACATTTTTTTGTGCCCATTCAGTGCCACCATTACTCTTAGCATATGCAACGTGGTCTCCATCTATTTGTAAGCTTACTTGGGGGCTGTTTAGGGGTTGATTAGGGGCTGATTATGGACAGATTAGCGGCTGTTTTCTGTGGTCATTGATTAGTTATTTTCAAGTTGTTCAAAGTATGTACTATCAATTTCATGTTCCAATTTGTTTGAATTAGTCATCTTCAATGTGTTCTACATTTATAAGTAATCTTTTACAAATGTGTTCATAAAAAATAAAAAGGAGAAGCTTCTCTGTTTTTTTCTTTTTCTTTTATTTTAACAACTTGCATAGTTTTTAAATATAGGCAGTAAAAATGGAACTACGTTACATTTTTACTGCCTATAATAGACTACACGCGGTAAAAACAGATTGAATTATACTATACTTAATTTTGTCAAGGATTTACATACTTAAAAATCACTTTAATATTTGTTATAAAAAATTGCCTTAATATTGTAGCAATTTTGTCAAGGATCTGCACAACTTTACATTTCACTCTGTGTTTATTTGCTTGGGTTATTCTCACAATTTTTGGCACACGAAATTGTTTACGAACATTTTTCCGAGGGGGCTGTTTAGGGGTTGATTAGGGGCTTTTCTCCACATTTTTTTGTGCCCATTCAGTGCCACCATTACTCTTTGCATATGCAACGTGGTCTACATCTATTTGTAAGCTTACTTGGGGGCTGTTTAGGGGTTGATTAGGGGCTGATTATGGACAGATTAGCGGCTGTTTTCTATGGTCATTAGTTAGTTATTTTCAAGTTGTTCAAAGTATGTACTATCAATTTCATGTTCCAATTTGTTTGAATTAGTCATCTTCAATGTGTTCTACATTTATAAGTAATCTTTTACAAATGTGTTCATAAAAAATAAAAAGGAGAAGCTTCTCTGTTTTTTCTTTTTCTTTTGTTTTAACAACTTGCATAGTTTTTAAATATAGGCAGTAAAAATGGAACTACGTTACATTTTTACTTCCTATAATAGACTACACGCGGTAAAAATAGATTGAATTATACTATACTTAATTTTGTCAAGGATTTTACATACTTAAAAATCACTTTAATATTTGTTATAAAAAAATTGCCTTAATATTGTAGCAATTTTGTCAAGGATCTGCACAACTTTACATTTCACTCTGTGTTTATTTGCTTGGGTTATTCTCGCAATTTTTGGCACACGAAATTGTTTACGAACCTTTTTCCGGGGGGGTTTTTTAGGGGTTGATTAGGGGCTTTTCTCCACATTTTTTTGTGCCCATTCAGTGCCACCATTACTCTTAGCATATGCAACGTGGTCTACATCTATTTTTAAGCTTACTTGGGGGCTGTTTAGGAGTTGATTAGGGGCTGATTATGGACAGATTAGCGGCTGTTTTCTGTGGTCATTGATTAGTTATTTTCAAGTTGTCCAAAGTATGTACTATCAATTTCATGTTCCAATTTGTTTGAATTAGTCATCTTCAATGTGTTCTACATTTATTAGTAATCTTTTACAAATGTGTTCATAAAAAATAAAAAGGAGAAGCTTCTCTTTTTTTCTTTTTCTTTCTTTTTAATATCATTTGCTTCCAATTTTTTTTATTGCTGACGGTATACAAAATATGGTTACCCATACTTGAGCAACATCATTGCATGTATATAACATTCTTCGTATTAGTAATTTGTACACGTGCCTAGGTGTATAACCACACTGCCGATAGTTCATTTGATTGTGAATTTAATTATGAACATTGCTGTATTACATATTATTAATTTGTACCCGTGACTATTTTGAATCATTTAATTATGTAACATTCTTCGTATTAGTAATTATGAACATTGATGTAATATGTTCATTCGATTGTCCCAACTCATAAACATAAGAATTGTTCCTATTTTCCCAAATCTGCAAGTATCACGTTTTCCAACCCCATGGTCACGTTTTTTTATTTTCTTTCTTTTTAATTGTTATTTTTCGGGGGGCTGATTAGGGACTGATTATGGACACTTTAGCGGCTGTTTTAGGGGCTGTTTTAGTGGCTGTTTTATGTGGTCATTGTTTAGTTATTTTCAAGTTGTTCAAACTATTTGTATCTTGCATGTTCCAATTTGTTTGAATTTGTCATCTTCAATGTGTTTTTCTTTTTCTTTTATTTTAACAACTTGCATAGTTTTTAAATATAGGCAGTAAAAATGCAACTATGTTACATTTTTACTACCTATAATAGACTACTCGCGGTAAAAACAGATTGAATTATACTATACTTAATTTTGTCAAGGATTTACATACTTAAAAATCACTTTAATATTTGTTATAAAAAATTGCCTTAATATTGTAGCAATTTTGTCAAGGATCTGCACAACTTTACATTTCACTCTGTGTTTATTTGCTTGGCTTATTCTCACAATTTTTGGCACACGAAATTGTTTACGAACATTTTTCCGGGGGGGGGGGGGGGGGGGGGGGGGGGGGGTGCTGTTTAGGGGTTGATTAGGGGCTTTTCTCCACATTTTTTTTTGCCCATTCAGTGCCACCATTACTATTAGCATATGCAACGTGGTCTACATCTATTTGTAAGCTTACTTGGGGGCTGTTCAGGGGTTGATTAGGGGCTGATTATGGACAGATTAGCGGCTGTTTTCTATGGTCATTGGTTAGTTATTTTCAAGTTGTTCAAAGTATGTACTATCAATTTCATGTTCAAATTTGTTTGATTTAGTCATCTTCAATGTGTTCTACATTTATTAGTAATCTTTTACAAATGTGTTCATAAAAAATAAGAAGGAGAAGCTTCTCTGTTTTTTCTTTTTCTTTTTTTTTTTAATATCATTTGCTTCCAATTTTTTTTAATGCTGACGGTATACAAAATATGGTTATCCATACTTGAGCAACATCATTGCATGTACATTGCATCTATTTTCTTCTTCGTGTGTGTTCTATTATGTGTAATTGTGTTTGTGTGCTTTCTTAGACATTCTAGCTTTTGCCCCCTATTAGTCCTTAAGACCATTGTAGGCTCACATATTCACTACGTTTATATATCCGCGAGAATTAGAAATAGTTACATTTGACGTGGGTCATTATTCACTTTTTTTTTTTGTGTTATGCCCATGAAATGTGCAATTCCTATATCACTACCCTTAGGACAAAATATGGTATATTAGAACTTGAATATATAATTTTATGTGCTATCTAAAACATTCTTGCTTTTGCCCCCTATTAGTCCTTAAGACCATTGTAGGTTCACATATTCACTATGTTTCTATATCCGCGAAAATTAGAAATAGTTACATTTGACGTGGGCTATTACTCACTTTTTTTGTGTGTGTAATGCCCATGAAATGTGCAATTGCTATATCACTACCTTTAGGACAAAATTTGTAAATTAGAACTTGAATATAGGACAGAGATCAAATCCAATTGATTTGCCATATGAGCTTTACAAATTTCTTGACTTAAAAATCACGTTAATGTTTGTTATAAACAAATTGCCTTAATATTGTAGCAATTTTGTCAAGGATCTGCACAATTTTACGTACTTGAGTAGTATATTTATCACTCTGTTTATTTGCCTGGGTTATTCTCACAATTTTTGGCACACGAAATTGTTTACGAACATTTTTACGGGGGGCTGTTTATGGGTTGGTTAGGGGCTTTTCTCCACATTTTTTTGTGCCCATTCAGTACCACCATTACTCTTAGCATATGCAATGTGGTCTACATCTATTCGTAAGCTTATTTGGGGGCTGTTTAGGGGTTGATTAGGGGCTGATTATGGACAGTTTAATGGCTGTTTTAGCGGCTGTTTTCTGTGGTCATTGGTTAGTTATTTTCAAGTTGTTCAAACTTATTAAAGAGCCTCTTAATTAGAGTTTTAATTTGTGTTTTAGTCTTCCATAGATATTTACAAGTGTGACAAACTATTCTGACAAAATAGTCCAGTTTATTGCCTAAGATGAGAGCAACGGATATATAGACACTGTGAATCACAAATGAATGAAAATCATCGATATTTTCTCGCATCAAGTCTGAAACTATTTGTATCTTTTGTGTATTGATGATTTTAGGTTTGAAAATTAATCTATGCTCTTATGAAAAAAAGAAAAAATAAAAAGGATGTGTCTTTTGAGAATTAGAATGAATTGGGTGCAGCTTTTGTTGTGCTTTGGGACTTTTTATTTTTTAATTTTTATTTTTATCTTCTTCCTCCTACTTTTTTTTTCTTTCTTTTTAATTGTAATTTTCAATTTTTGATTTTCGATTTTCAATTTCACACCCCTCCAATGGATAATAACATGTTAGTTAAATTATCTAATAATCAGGTCACTACAAACCTCAGGGGGTAATACACGCTTATACGGACAATAGATAGAATATTATATTACTAGCCTACTATTGGATCCACTGGAGCCAATATTTATTAATTTTTGGGTAAAACACTAAAACACCGGAGGCAATACTTGGTAAGCCAATTCCTAGCCAATTTGAATTACAAGAAACAATTGAAAATAGATTTGTGTATCTATAAAGATATTTATAGATATTTTGAGATAATCTTGGAGAGAATATTATGTAAGCCGAAATTTAGCTCTTCCCAATAAATCCAGGCGTCTTGATATTTAAAACTGGGATATGGGACTGGGGTGCTGTCTCAGCAGTCCGCGCCACATGGCTGTTTTTACTAGCCACAGCCAAGTGCTGGGATAGATAATAGAAATGCACACAGCTTTACAGAAATAACAGCAGCCCAGTCAACTGCTGTGCACTTAAAACCATTCTCAGTATTACTATCCACAGCCAAGTGCTAGGATATATAATAGACCAAACTGTCCGCGATTGGTTTTATCCAAAGAAATAAACTTCAAAACAAAAAAAAAATATTAGAATTTTGATACATGGTTAGAATAGTTTAGGCAGTGGTTTTATTGACACGTCTTTTCTTAAACTTAAATAAGGAGTATTTGTGCAGTAGTATACGCCAAAAGCTTCATACTTTGCAATTGTTTTTGCGTTCTCTTTTATTATTATTTTTTTAATTGAAACTTACTGAAAATGGGTTCAATCGCTGCTATGTTAAGTCATTTCATAAGCTTGAGACTGGGATTGGCAATACATTTTGGGCAAGATTGTGAGTTGTACTAATGTGGATCATGAATTGATTTACAAATCACCCCTTGACTGCAATGTCTTATAAGATTTGTTAAATGTTCTTAAAATTTCATAAAGTTATATTATTTTGCACATCAACAATGGATACTCCTTCAATCATGATCATTACATAGCCAACAACTGTTTTTATTGGTTTCAGTCAATGTATACATAGAGAAATTTTGTTGTTAATTTTGCAAAATCTGACTTTGAAATTTCTATTGTTAAAACATTGTGATTGGTTCTCTCTAAAGAGAGAAAATTCACATAAAAAAAAACTAAATTGTTATTTTTTTAAAAATAAATTGTTGTTTTGTTAATTGTTATTTTCTCCTTATCTCGGTATCACTCTCAGTCTTTCCCTCGATCTCTTAATTATGTTTGTTTTATATAAAATTCGTCTCTACACAACTATTACGTGGCCACAACTATTGCATTTTAGAACTTTGCTGCGAGAAATTTCAAACTTTCCAATACTCAAGGTTGTATCAAAACTAAAGTAAGAAAGTCAGATATGTAGGTTATGAATTCTAAGTCCAATATTTTTTTTTTGGGTCAATGCCCAAGGTTGAATTTGTATATTTACCTTCTTTTTTTCATAAATTTGGGATGCTTAATAAATCTTTATATTAATAAATATTTACGTAAAAGTGGGTGCCAATATGGAAAGTAACTCATCTTTTTAAATACTGTAGGAAACTTAACACATGTTCTCTTCCATCACAATTTGGAGCTTATCTCCATGCCCAAAACATTGGATATTATCTCCATCACATTTGAGATTAATGACAGTTGTAATTAGATGTATTCCTTAGTACACCACTTAGTAAAATTTCTAATTTAATGTTTTCTTTTTAAATGATACCTGCATATATATATATATATTTATGCAAATGGATATTAGACCCCCTATAATGGCACGCGTTAGTGTGCGTCTTCTTCATAAAAATATTATGAATCAACTTGCAAATATGACTTTTGAAGAAGGCACTCCCATATGGGTGTATGGCACAAATGTAATTGCATTATGTGGTCAATTAAGGAACACACGTAAATGTTTGTCAGAAAATGATATAATGCAAATAATAGCTGATTCGCTACCATCATGTTGGGATGATGTTGTTGAAGATATACTTAATAGACACCAACCGGATGATGCATTAGTGTTTCTAGAACTACTAGAGGAAACTGAGCGCGATATCCACCCATTATGGATAGACTTTGAGACAACACAGATGGCTTCGGGTGTAGGAGTTGTAGACCATATAGTGACAAAAGAAAGTATATGCAATGAACTTCAGAGAAAAGGATTTTCTCCATGACGCGATTTTGGTGTACGCGATAGTCAACACACTTCCGGATGAGTGGCCTAAGAAAACAATATACAGAAATTTACAAAATGATTTTAAGGACTTGAAAACTCTTAGAGAAATGTTGGAGGATGAGGAGTTCGATTTCTTATGTTCAAAAGTTGTGGCTGACGTGGAAAAGACATTTGCAAACCAAGATCGTGAAGATAAATAAAAAGAAATGATGTTTATTTAGTTGTTTTTTTATAAGAAAAATTGTACTTTTAGTGTTTTAATATTTTGATGGATAATTTTGTAACTATTTTAATTATGAGTTTTTTTGTAATATATTAAGGGTTTAATAAATGAGTTTTAATTAATGGTTTGTTTCTTATATTGTAATAGATATGTCTGTTGCTATTTATGCTAATTAATGGGAAAAATGTTAAAAGTTTATTCACATTTTGGAACTTCAATTCTCTAAGTCGTGTCGTGAGCAATGTTGATGAGTTTTTTGTAATTAATTAAAGGGTTGGTTTCTTTCTTTTTCGTAATTGATAGTTTGCTTCTTCTTCTTTTTTCTTGGTGGTCTTTTGTTCAATTTTGTTACAGCTAATCAATGGCAAAATACACAATTTTTAAGGCTCAAGAATCTATAGTAAGTTTGCTTTATTTGTATAACAATCTGTTAACACCTAACATAAGAGAAACTCATAAATAATTTATTGATTTTTTTAATTACACATGTCACAGTTGGAGAAAGAATTGGAGGAAACTGTAAGTTAATATTTATCTTTATGAAAATTGTTATCCTTAATTAGTTATGATTTACATGTATTTAATTAACTTCATTATCTATACAATAAAATGTTAGGTTGAGTTTCTTCGGACTAAAAACGTAGGCATGACTTTTCGTGATGAGAGGGATGGTTATGCTGAAATTATTTTATCGGTTAGTCCATCATTTGTTATTTCATTTTCATTTTTTGGGTCATTGTTTATACTTATTGTCCTTTATTTCATCAATCTCACTTTATTTATACACAAATCTTTTGACAGAAAAACGCAAAAAAAAAAAGACAAAATGAAAGAAAAGGCAAGCTCTTCTGAAAATGGAAAAGGGACGGAATATCAGGAAAATCGGGTAAATCAATATTTTACACTGTTACTATTTATGCTGATATATTATATACACATTTAAACATGTTATTACTGTCGTTTCATTTTTTTTTAAATGGTTTACTGTATAAGTTGAACTTCAAATAGAAAACAAACATAAGCTGAACATTAGATAACAATATTGCCTTTTTAATATTAGATATAACATACAATATATACAAACAGTTAATAAAAAATATCACTTCAAATGAAAATAATAAGTTGAACAATCATTTACGAAATTGTTTTATTTTTGTTTTGAACAATCAAATAATAAATTCAAAATGGCAAAATAAATATCATGTAATAATTATAAATAAAAAAAAAAACTTCAACATTCGTTTATATACAAACAGTTAATAAAAAATACAACTTCAAATGAAAATAATAAGTTGAAGAATCATTTATAAAAACTCTCTATTCATATTTGAACATAATTAAAAAATGATAATAATATAGCTTATTTATATTAAAATAAAAAAAAAATGCCAGTATTCATCATCTAATACTTCAAAAGTTTAAAATAAAAATTCTAAAAAAAAAATTATTGAACATTCTAAATTAAAACATCCATATTCAAAATAACTCAAAATAAAAGATAAATTGAACATTCTTTAAAAAAAAAAAAACAAAACAACATTATGATAATCAAAAGAAAAAAATAAAATTGACCACTTATTTACAAAAATAATTTTTATTTATATTTCAAAGATACAAATAGTTAATTCAAATCATGAAAAAAGCATAAAATACTTTAAGACAATAGTATTCCTGCTACATTCACTACAAAAATGCCAATAGTTTTCCTGGTACTCCAAGATTATAGATTAAATTGATCTGTATGAGTTATATTTATTTAGGCACCCAATGTTAATTATCTATCAAAAGTTTCATTAGCCCAACGCGCTCGACGAGAACGAGAACGGAATGAATCGTGCTCTACACGTCAATTAACTCGACCAACTGATGATCCTCCTTTGACTTTGGGCCGTCGTCAACGCGAAGATTCTATTTTGCAAGAACTGTCTCCAAGTGAACCCAATGATAGTTCTATATCAATATTTTCGTTAGCCCAAAGCGCTCGACGAGAACGAGAACGGAATGAAGGGTGTCCTACAAGTCCATTACTCAGATCAAGTAATTTTCCTTCTTTAACACCGAGCTGTCGTCGACGCGAAGAGTCTATTTTGCCAGAACTACCTGAACCCAATTATACTGCAATATCAAAAGCTGCATTAGCTCAACGCGCTCAACGAGAACGAGAACGGCATGAAAGGTGCTCCACACGTCAGATACCCCAACCAATCGATTTTCCCTCTACGACACTGAGTCGTCGTCGTCGACGCGAAGTGATTCCTGTTTCACATGAAATACCTCCAAATTCTACTAAACGGCGAACTGTTGCAAATTCTTTTGTGCCATCGTCTACATGCACAACACTTCCAAAAACAACTAATCATTACAGTTCTGTTTGTGGAAGAACTCCACTACCTGTGGAAGATAGCATGGTAAATTGTCATATACCACCAACACAAGTGCCTTTACACTCCATGCTTCCTCCGCGTAATCTTGGTGGAGAATTTGCTACTGTTGAACTAAGTGAAGCCATCACAACGCCTATTGAACATTCCTCATCTCCACAAAATATTCAGTAAACATGTTGCCCGTCTATTTGCAATATTTATTCTATTGATCATGCAAATTTAATTCATTCATGTAATTAAATAAACGTGTAGGCTAACTACGAAAAATCATTACATAGATGAAGATTATGTTAGTGATGATGAATTAGAAGGTACCACAAGAATTGTTGCTCCGGTACAGATAAGTCCAGGTCAGCATTTTCTGGGTGAGATGAATGTGGAATGCCCTTACTGCTCTGCATTACATTGGATCGATGAAAAATTAGTGAAGTCTTCTACGAGAAATGCTCTTTTTGGAACATGTTGTTTGCAAGGAAAAATCAAACTTCCTCTCCATAGAACACCCCCTCAACAACTTCAACAGTTGTATGATGGAGTGAGCTTGCAAGCGACTTCATTTCATCGTTATACTAGAGGGTACAATGCAGCTAATGCTTTTACAAGTCTGGGTGTTAAAATGGATGCAAGACTCATTCGTGGAAGGGGTCCTACAGCATTCACTATTCATGGTGAGTTGCGTCATCAAACAGGATCAATACTACCACAATCAGGGCAAGATCCAGCGTATGTTCAATTGTACATTTATGATCCTGATTCTGCGTTAGACGTTCGTAGTCGTCGAAATCCACACTTAAGAGTAGACGTGTTAAAAACTATTCAAGATTGTTTGTTGCAATATATTATTTTCCCAGATAAGAGTAGACGTGTTAAAAACAATTCTGATCGTGTAAGTGTCCTTCTACCAGAAGATGGAGTAGATACTACGACAAACATCGTTTACCCAGAGGTTTTGTTATAGTGTTATTCTTTAGTATAAAGGTAAATTATTCTAATTTTAATAAATTACAAAGTCTTGAAAAGTATTTTTAGTTTACTTACATTTTAATATTTGTAGGTCTGGAAGAGGATGTATAGGGACTCCGAGTAGATAAACAAACCGAGGCTTTTCAAATGGAAAGGGAATAGCGATGTAAGTTAAACCTATCTATATAAATTAATTTTAATAATAGCGGTACACATTTTCAGTATAAATTTCTTTGTTGAATACAAAATCAGCTTGCTGTATATATTCCTCACATGGGAAGGTGTATTGTATTGGATACAACTTCGTTCTGTAGGATGATGAGGAAAATGTATGGTTGGACGCCCGAAGATCGTAAAGGATCATCCAGGAAATGAAAATCATAATTCTCTTTTTATGTTCTTTATATATTGGTACTGGTGATGAATCTTTATAATTCTCTTTTTAGCATGCAAGACTTTTCTGTTTGTAATATTTCAGAATTTTAATGATGGATTATGTTATTTTTGGTTTGTTGCTAAAACATTAAGTTACAACAATAAAAAGTATGTTTGGTTTTTATTATATAGAGATAGGTATGAAATTTTATATTTAATATAAGACCGTCTATATTGGATGAATAATGTATTAAGTGACAATGAAATATGAATATCTAATAGCCAAACACATGTATTAAAATCAATGGATAATTCCTTTAGGCATGGGCAATATCTAATTGACGATGGCAGTTGTACCAAATGTGAGCCTATGATGCATTTATATTGAATTTTCCAATTGCAATATTAACGGATAAGTGTATCGTATCCTTCTCTATTTGTTGTTAAAATACGTGTGGAAAAGTATTGACTGCCGATGGCACATGGAGTTAAATACTGAGTGAATGCACAGGTGCTACAAGTTTTTGGTAATGCATGTTCCCAGGATCTAACATCGAAATAACCAAGTTGAATTTGTCGAATTTTTCTGATGAATCTTTTTTTAACAGTTATAATTTTAGAGTTAAAAAAGTTTATACTCCTCATTTTATAAATCCTTTTTATTTTATTTCGGTAGTTAGGGTGTAACAAAACCGATCGTACCGACCGAACCGATCGATTTGCAAATTTTTAATGTAGTGAAAAAATCGAACCGAATCGAAAATTTATACTAAATTGAACCGAACCAAGCTGAACCGAAACCAAACCATTTTCAATCCTACCGGTAGTGCCCTCGGGCACGGGCAATAGCTAGTATTAGTTACAAAACAGACTGTGTTTTGTATTCATCCAGGAGATGGGATGCAAATCAAAATGTCTTGAGTGCTGGCTTATATTGGTATCTGGTCGGGCCTACCTAATCTTGTGGAATGGACCACAAAGAACGTCCGTAAAAACTGGAAAAGGTAGCATTTCGGAAATGTGTTTGGGTAATTCCATAATCAATTCTATGATTCAAAGAAGTGAAGACTGAAGTGAAAAACCATATCTATACAGTTCCTAGCTACTATATAAGGACATAAGAGTCCATATCTGATTCTCTATCAAATCCATAAAATACTATATTCATAAAATCAGATAAAGTAAGACTTGGGGTGTATTTGATAATCTAATTAAGTGATAAAAATGAAAAATTTTAGCACTTAATTTTTTTCAGTGTGTTTGATAATGTACCACTTAATTGAAAAAGCAGACAAAAATCCACTGAAAACGATAAGTGAAAATTTTCTACTGAAAATAATCATTGAATGCGGTCTATTTTAGTTCTTAAAACAATATTTTTAGTTTTGCTAATACAAATCACTTTAAATTTTCAGTACTTAAATTCAGCACTAAATTCTCAGTACTTAATTTTTAGTTTTATTAAACGCACCCTTAGTCTAAATTAAGTTTTGTTTCAATGTTTTCAAATAGGCGCATACTTTTCTTTTGTTTTTTTTTTCAGAATACGACAAATCCCTTGTATGTCCTCCACAACTATGGAATCGATACGTATGGTCATTTTTTTGGAGTAGAAGAAAGGGGCTAGCGGTAGGATCTAAACTCACACTAAGTTGTTCATTTTTTAAAGTTCATCTTGAAGTCCATCCCTCCAACTATTTTATACGACCCTGGGGGTTTCGAACCCCTAACCTCCTTTAAAGGCCCTGGCCAAATCCTTAATATTTATCCGTAGGGAGTGTCGACCCAAGACCAAGAGGTTAAAACACCCACTCTCTTGGTCCGCCTCCCACTAGGCTACCAAAGATTTGGTTGGTGCCTATTGTCGCTAAAAAGCACCGATTCAAAGTTTGTTGTATATATTATCACAATTGGGAAGTCATCCTTTTATCATAAAGGGGACTCTGTATTTGTCCCTACCAACAATTTTTCTCTCTACACTCCTATGACGAAGATGCCCTTATCATTAACTTGCATCTGCGAGGTTTACTATATGTCTTGTGAAATTATGATAGTGTCATTTTTGTATTCATATATATTTAGGCTTGTTTGATGAAACGGTAAAGTTGTTCTATTGTGATTAGGAGGTCATTGGTTTGAATACGGAAAAGCCTCTCTGCTTGCAGAGGCAAGGCTGTATACATCTCACCCTCCCCAAACCACGCAATAGCAAGAACCTTGTGCACTGGGCTACACTTTTATAGATTTAGGCTTGGAAGTTGAAATTGAGCACCCATCTTGTTTGCACCCAAAAACTGCCAAAGGATTTAATGCCCATAAAGGAAAGAGTAGAATGGATATGGGCTTAATCCTGAGGCTCGTTTAGACTACAAGATTGATGATCGGGCTGAGGGAAAGGGTGATGAGGCTAAGGCATTGATCTGACCATTGAAGATGAGGATTATCAAGCCCGATGATTAAAAAGGATAAGGGATGTGAGAATCGGGCACCATGTTTCGAAAAGGAATGAAGAACCAGAGATCAAGCCCGATTCGACTAAGTTATGCACACCATTGTCATCGGGCTCAATGTTACAACTTAAAATAAAGCCAACATCGCAGTCCAGTCAGGCTGTCACGACCAGGAGAAGCAAAAATAGATAAAATAACTTCCTTTGGTCTCGTAGGCCCGTGACTGGTGAATATCCGCATTGTCATCTACTCAAACCAATAATCACAACAATAGGGAGGATGTTATTCATAGAACATATATTATTAACCTAATAAGAGGTTACAATGAAAATATAAAAGGTTTGGAAGCACATATGCTCAAGTACCAATTATAAATGTATACTAAATCTATTACAATAGTTGGCTTATAGTCTGAGGCCTACAACAAATGTTAACAGTAGTACAACAAATATACAAACTAATTATTACAAAGCAGCACGTCTTCGTCTTCAAGCCTTCAGCTCCAAGTCCGGCAGAGCATCAGTCTTAAGTCCTCAAGTCCTGCAAAGCTCTAGACATTAAAATGTCTAGGGCATAAATGCCATCAACTTTGAATACAAAGCTAAGTGAATACATCAAACACACTCCTCACTCGTTACTGTTTAGCATTTTAAAATGCGGTTAATCACTTTTCAATGACGTCTGTAGAAACCCCGATTTTGACCAAAGGTCGAATTAAGGGGAATGTTACCTCTAGATCTGATGATGACAACGTCCAACTAATCTAGGACTTCCAAAGGTGATTCAAGCTCTTTGAAAGTCTCAGTAATTCAAACTAAATGAAAGAAAGAAAGAAAAAAAAGAGAGAATAGAAGAGTATGGTACAGATTGCGGCAGTAGGGGTTGCCAGTGCAGCACTGTCTGATTGCCGCACGGCAGTCAGAAAGTGCCGCTACGGCATTCACTGATAGCCGCAAAAATACGTCAAATGCCGCAAAAATCAGAATTCCAGAAAAGACGGCAGTCCGCAGAGTTGTCCGCGGCAATCATTGAGTGCCACATCGGCATTCAATGAATGCTGTGCCGGCAATCAGTGAGTGCCATTGCAGCTCTTATTGAGTGAAGCTTCCATTTCCATAGAGTGCCGTGTTTTTGTGGCTGCCAGCTTCGAAATAGTACATTTTGTACCTTTAAAAGGACATCCGGGATTAGGGTTTCTACTATGAAATTACCAAAATAACCCTCCAAAATTTGCCTATAAAAAGGGGATGAATATCCCATTACAAAGGATCCAAATCCTAGAATCTCCACCTTGATTTTGAATCTCTTTCTTAAATCTTGAATCTTATCTTATTCTTCTTTGTTTTAAACCTCTTCCAAAATTATCAAACACAATTAGGAGAATGTTTTAGAGGAGTTTCAGAAAGAAGATGTTTGAATCACCTTTGAAAGACCTCCAAAGACTTGAGAGTTGAGGATAGTTGGAGGTAACCTCTGAGTTAATTATTCTCTAATTCAAGTTCAATCACAATAAATAGAATTCCTTAGGTTCTTTTACACATACAACACTAATATTGTGATTGAACTTTCATTTTTTTTTATTTGGATCAAAATGACCTAAGGTTTAAGGTTAAATAAATCATGAAGCTAACTTAAATATAACTTGAGTCTTGGTTTTCTTTTTTTCTTTTTTTTATTATGATCATCTCTTAGGATTCATAAGACTCTCAATGTCCTACTCGAATCCTTAAACTTGGAATCCTTTAATCTTCTTGTAAACTTATGATTTACAAGAGAATTAAGGTTGTTATTAGTGTTTGATTGATGAGTTTAAACCTATCTCCATGGTTTTGGTTCATTGTTTTTGAGATTTCATGAAGTGTCCTCCATACTCCATTGAAATCTATGAGTATAAGTGCCATTAGTCTCCAAGGACCATCAAGTGGGAGGAGAAGTAGTTTGGGTTAAGCCAAACTCCATGGCTTGATAGTTAGAGTTGACAAATAAAAGGTGAATATTGACAATGGTGCAGTGAGTTCATAAACCACCTTTGATCAAAGATTTTTAGTTAAATAACGAACTGTTGGAATTGAATGAAACCAATTGAGGAGTGTCAATAACACAAGGCTTTACCACTGTGATTTTTGTTTTAGTAAGCTTTCATGTTTAAAGTGGTTTGGTCATGAGTTTTGTGAAGCAACTATAATCTGTCCAAAGATTCAGAACAGTAACACCTTCTTAAAATGAGTAAATAAGAACCTTAATCAAGCATTCTTGGCTTTAAATAATTTTTTATGTGAAGTTTAATGTGTTAATAAGATCTCCTAAAGAAATTAGAGTCTTTCATATTTGTTTACTATTTTTATAAAATCATACAAGAATTCTAGATAGAGAGTTGTAAATTTCTGAGTGATGTCTAGTGTTTGTCTAATTCCCAGAGATTTAATTCTCAGAGATTTAACCGTTGATCTTTGATTTTTCTTTTTGGGTTGGAAACTAGACTTATAGAGGCATCTTATGTCCAAAATACATTGACATCAAACCATGGAAACCATGCTTTTCTAATTTTTGAAGCTTTGGTTTGCTCTTTGTAATTTTCAGAATTTTATACCATCCAAGCAAATGGGTTTGGACAAGTCGACTTTTATACCATCCGAGGAAAAGGTGACGACGTATAACAACACCCATAGGACAGTTATGGGTGTAATCTTTCTCAATCTCATCGTTGGACCCGTAAAACATCCCCGCTTCCTTCAATCTACTGCTGGGAAGGCCATGGTTGGACAGTATAGGTGCCATACCATCGACAATTCAACAGAAGGTCAAGTGTGTCTGGAAGAACAAGGTTTGCAATATCTTTGGGGACAGTTGGATCCGCCCGTCTGAAGCTTCGTCAAGTGCACCGGTTTTGGAGGTACAATTGTAGGAAGAAGGAACATATCTGGGAGGGTTTGAGTTTATTAACATGCTGGAAGAAGCCGAGCCGAGGGAGTTCCTACCACTCTTCTTTGATCAGTATACAAGCCCGTTGGTCACAGGGATTATGAAGAAGATGGGTTTCTTCCTGGGCATGGGATTAGGAAAGAATCTTCAAGGTCTGCCAAAGTTCCCGAGAATCCCTACTGAGACTCACACTCATGGTTTGGGCTATCAACCGTCAAAGAAAGAATTGAGGGAAAAGAAAAAGGCAACAGACGCACTACTAGTCCCATACCAGAAAATGCACAAAGGGTACTTTGTGAAGGAGGGAGAAGATTTTCCCTTTTGTGGCTTCCCAGAACCGTGGATAGATCAGAAGGATAATCGCTTAAAGCCATTTGAGATTTTCTTCGCCTATGAATTCTTCGAGTATGAAGACCCGTACCTGCAGGTCCCCGTGAAGTTTGCCACCGTCAAAGATTGGATCGGTGTGCTAGAAGCATTAGCTATGCAAAACCTATTGGGCAAAAGAATCGTGGAAGATGAGAAAAAGGGCCAAGAAAGGGTTATGGGAACAAAGGCCGAGAAAGAATATGCCGAGGGCACGATGGAAGAAGTGTAAGAAGAGGACGAAGGGAACGACATGGAAGAACCTGAGGAAGCAGTGACAGAAGGAGAAGACGAGATAGGAATAGGGAATCTACCAGGCTGCCACACTATGGAACTCAAGAAGGGGGTTAACATAGAATGGGTCTTTGAGTCTAGTGATAGGTATCCCCCATCCCCAGAGTCTGTAATGGCCCAAATGAGGCGTCTTATTATTGTTATGTCTGTTGTAATCACCCCGAACAAAATCAATGAAAGTGTAACTAATTCTACCTACTCAAATGTGCTTAATGAATGTGATGATCATGAAATACCAATTGAATTGCAAAAATTAATTGAAAAAGAAAAAGAATCTACATGGAAAATCATTGAGGACACTCTAACAATTAATCGAGGAAATGAAGATAATCCTCAAAATGTTTTTATTGGCTCTACACTTAGTAATGAAGAAAGCAAAGAATTGATCAATCTAGTAAATGAATTCAAAGATGTTTTTGCATGGTCTTATAGTGATATGCCAGGTATCAATCCAGAAATAGTCCAATATCATATCCCCCTCTTTCCTAATTCAAAACCAATAAAACAAAAATTGAGGCAAATGAGTCCTGAATGGGCACTTAAGGTAAAAGAGGAAGTTGAAAAGCAGTTAAAAGCTATATTCTTGATGGTCAATGAGTATCCTGAGTGGATTGCCAACATTGTGCCGGTTCCAAAAAAGGATGGTCGTGTTATGGTGTGCGTTGATTTTTGAGATTTGAACAAGGCAAGCCCTAAAGACGACTTCCCTTTACCTCACATCGACATGCTACTCGATAACACTGCGGGGCATGAACTCCTGTCTTTTATGGATGGGTTCTCAGGTTATAACCAGGTTCTCATGGCGCTCGAGGATAGAGAGAAAACCACTTTCATCACACTATAGGGAACATATTGCTATAGGGTAATGCTGTTTGGGCTTAAGAACGCAGGGGCAACATACCAGCGGGCCGATACTACGTTGCTGCATGATATGATCCACTAGGAGTTAGAGGTGTATATGTATGATATGATTGTGAAATCTAAGGAGAGGAAAGGACACTTGGAGGCGTTAAGGAAATTCTTTGGGAGATTGAGAGAATTTAAAATGAGGCTGAACTCATAGAAGTGCAACTTCGGAGTCACCACCGGGAAGCTGTTAGGATTCCTTATCACTTAGAGGGGAATAGATGTGGACCCGACCAAAATAAAAGCCATAGTTGAAATGCAACCACCAAAGAATGAAAAGAAATTGAGGGGGTTTTTGGGTAGAATACAGTTCATAAGCCGCTTCATCTCGAAACTCACCCTGATATGTGACCCGTTGTTCAAGCCGCTTAGAAAAGGAGAGAAGTTCGAGTGGGATACCTTATGCCAACAAGCCTTCGATAAAATCAAAACCTATCTCCAAAACCAGCCAATCCTATCACCGCCCTCACCCAGAAAGCCTTTGTTGCTATACCTTTCTATGTCCGAAGATTCGATTGGGTGTATGTTGGCCCAAGAAGGAGAAGAGGGGCACGTGGAAAAAGCCATTTATTATTTGAGTAAGAGGATGACTGGATACGAGCTAAAATATTCACCCTTAGAGAAAGCCTGTTGGGTCCTAGTCTAGTGTACTCACCGCATTAGGCACTATATGTTAGCCTTTCCAGTAACCCTAATCTCCCAAATTAACCCACTCAAATACCTATTTGAAAAACCCATTTTGACCAGTGGGATCTCCTAATGGACCATGATGCTAGCTGAATTCGATATCAAGTGTGTCACTGCCAAATCCATAAAAGGGAGAGCTATCGCCGAATATTTGGCCGACCTTGCGATAGAATCCAAGGAGAAGGGTGAGTTTTGATTCCCAGATGAAGGAGTGATGGGGATAGAGGAGAACTTATGGAAAATGTATTTTGATGGGGCAGCTAACCAACTAGAATATGGGGTTGGAGTCATCCTTGTAGCACCAGATGGGACCCCTACCCCATTAGCTGTCAAGCTTAAGTACAACTCAACCAATAATACGGAAAAGTATGAAGCATGCATAGTTGGGATGGAAGCAACACTGACCTTAAAAGTTGAGAGGAACGATGTTTTCAGAGATTCTAACTTGATCGTATCCCAAGTGAGGGGTGACTGGAGGGTAAAGCTCGAGAAGTTGAGACCCTACCATGATTATCTGGAGAGTTTGAAGGGACAATTCAAAAAGATATCATTCTATTACCTTCCCCGTGAAGAAAACCAGTTGGCTGACTCCTTAGCAACCTTAACCTCAATGATACAAATCCCCTCAATAGTCAGCATGATCCCGCTATCCATAGAGAAAAGGAACCAACCTTCATTTAAGATGATCGCAATCCCAGAATATGAAGGGGAAGTGCCTTGGTACGAGGATGTTTGGAATTTCATCAAGGAAGGAAAGTACCCCGAAGGAGCTTTAGAGAAGGACAGGAAAGCAATTCGAAGATTCTCAGCCCAATTTTTTATTTACGAAGATAAGCTATTGAAGAAATCGTACATCGGGTATAATTTAGATGTTTATATGGAAGGGAGGCTAAGAGAATGATGTAGGAAATACACGAAGGAGTTTGTGGACCCCACATGAATGGGCATATATTGGCAAAGAAGATGATTCGGCAAGACTATTATTGAAAAAACCTAGATAGAGATTGTTGTGAGTATGTCAAGAGATGCCATAAGTGCCAAATCCATGCAAATCTGATGCATACACCACCTTCCCAACTCTATAGAATGACCACGCCTTGGCCTTTTCTATATGGGGTATTAACATTATTGGTGAAATAGTTCCAAAAGCCTCTAATGGACACTAGTATATAATTATGGCAATCAATTATTTCACTAAATGGGTGGAGGCTGCATCGTATGCGACTCTGAAGGCTAAAGATGTGGTGAGCTTCATAGAAAAGAACATAATCTGCAGATATGGGGTCCCAAATAGTTTATTTCAAATCACGGCAGTCATTTATAAGGTGAAGTCGTCCTGCTCTTAGAGAAATACAAGATAATACGTCATCAGTCATCCTCGTACAGACCACAAATGAATGGGGCAGTGGAAGCAGCAAATAAGAATGTCAAAGCAATCTTGGGAAAAGCGACAGACATGTATAAGGATTGGCACGAGAAATTACTGTTTGGACTATGGGGATACTGGACCTCCGTGAGAACCTCTACGGGAGGCACACCATATTCTTTGGTTTATGGGATGGAGGTTGTCCTTCCAGTCGAGCTAGAAATATCATCTCTTCGGGTTTTAGCGGAGTGTGAAGTAACCAAACTATAATGGATCCGGCAAAGGTATGAGGAGCTGATGTTGCTCGATCAGAGACGATTGGCTGCAATAAACCATACTCGAGGATATCAGAAGAGGATAGCGCGCTTTCAACTAAAAGGTTCGCCCAAGGAAGTTTGTTGAGGGTGACCTGGTCCTCAAAGAACTGAAAAGTACCTGTTTATGACCCCAGAGAAAAATTCAAACCCAACTGGGTCAAGCCATACATCATTAAGACACTCCTTTCTGGAGGGGCTGCCTATCTTATGGACCAAGACGGGGTTGAATATAAACAACCAATTAACCTCAATCACCTCAAGAAGTATTTTGCTTGAAACCATTCCTTTCAAAACCTCCTACCTTGATGAACTACGCTTGACCTGATTCCCACTCGGGGATACGTAGGCAACCTACCCGGTTTGGTCATTAATAATCGTCTGAGTGGAACCTTCTGTCAAGCCTTAGGCCGAACTACTGCAGACCTGGTACCCACTCGGGGATAAGTAGGCGGGCTCTTCAAAAGCCTTCAATCCATAAAAAACCTAAAGAAAATCCCTATGTTAAACTAAGGGCAAACTTACGTTTGCCCGAAACCACTTCATAACTTCATAACCAAGGGCAAACTTCGTTTGCTATCCGAAGAACCCAGATATTTACCTTAAACCCATCTCTGGATCCCTTGGCTATCAAAATTACTATAAAGGAACAAATAAGAATTCATGGTATAGAATGATTAAATCTCTAAGTAAGATTCAAAGCAAAGTAACGAAATGCCTAAAAGACATTAAAAGTAGGATTTTCACAACCTAAAGATAATTAAAAGAGTGAATACATCAATTGAACATAATAGAACATTTTCTAAACATCAACATTCTTTGGAAAAAAGGAAAATCACATTCAAAGGCGCAGGAAAGTAGACAGGACTCGTTAGAAGTTTTGTAAAATAAAGCTCTATCCTATTTTGCTTTCATCTATGTATGTCTATAGAGTCTGTCTCTCGACCAGGTTCTGGATCTACAAAAGATACTCAGTAGTAGGAATGACTGAAGCTGGAATTCTCTGAAAGGGAGGTGCCACCTTGTCATACCAAGCCTCAGCAAAGACGTTCACGGTAGAAGAATGCATGAACGAGCTCCTCGCAAAATCTGCAGTAATATCCTCAGTAACATCTTGGAGAAGTCCATACTAATGAGCCATCCGACTGGGAATATAGAAAGTAGTAGCATGTAAGTTTGGTAACCAGATACCAGGTCATCCGGGAAGCCATACTACAACTGAACGGTAAGCCCACTGTGGGCAGATCCAGCAGATATCACCAGGAGAGAGGCCCTGAAGCTAATTGAGCCAGTCATAGGCAGAATGGAATAGATGGTGAACCTCCATACGATCATAGGGAAGTGACTCGCGAAGGTGCGAAGGGTGTATAAAGAGATCTAGGCGCTCCATCAGCCAAACCTGTAAGACAAAAGGAGCCTTCATAGATAACATGGCCCCGGCAGTGTGGGCACAATCCAATCCCATCAAGGTCTCACCAAGAACCAGCATGATAGCTCTCTACTCTTCATCTCCACAGACTACTAGCAATGGGTATGAGAACGTCAGAAGATGACTGAAATTAAAAGTAAGAGGTATAGCAATCGATAATGCACTGCGCCAAATGATCTGATACCCGCCATCATAGGGGTCCCCCATGGGAGCATAAATGGAAGAAAGGCGTTCGAAATCAATCTGCCTATCATGAACAAAAAAGCCTATTGCATTCTGAGATGTATAAAGAAGAGTGGCAAGGTCTTGAACATACCCGGCCTACACCGAAGGAACTGTTGGGTCCACAAAAGGGTCAGTGTACAAAATAGCACTAAACATTTCAAAGAAGGGACATGTCTCCTGGTAACCAAAGCATAAGACATGGAGTGAGGGTTCCCAACACTAGATAGCGGCCTAGAATAGACCTTCATCCAGAATCATTCGCTGAAATGAGAAAAGGTCGTTCAATCTGAAACACTCAAAGTTGAGCCTATCAATGTCGGAGAGAGTATCCATCCATGGGAAGAGGATTTGAGAGCTAATGGGGGCCATTTGAGTGGAAAGTGAAGGGAAGAGAAGAGTGTTTTGCAGAGTTTTGGGAAAGGGTGGTATAAAAAGAGGAATAAATCTATCCAGACCTACCTGCAGCACTCGAAAAAGGAAAATGGCACTCTAGGAAGTGCCGTGTGGCAGTTCGTAAATGCCACACGGCTTTCACTGACTACCATTGCGACATTCACTGATTGCCGCTCAGGCCTAACCGAGTACCGCATAGAGCTTATTTTGGCCAGGATCTGTTTGTAATGTTTTTAGCCCACCTGCAAACAAAAAAATGAATAAAATAATAAAATGTGTGCATCAGATCGCAGCACGCACAGCAGACCAAGCCATGGTCACATTTCATTCATTTGTAAAAAGGGGTAAATAAGGCAGGATCATAGTTACAAGCATTCACAAAGTCACAGAAAATTAAAATAAAAGTGTAGGACCAAGTCATAGTCACAATCATAGAAAAAGAAAAGCAACAAGCAAAAAAACGTAATAATAATAAGGACCAAGCCATGGTCGCAATAGGAGCATGCAGAGAAATAAAAGATAATCATAAGTAATGCAGATACCTATCCTACCCTGTCTACCCGAGAGTCGTCATCAAAATAGGTATCTATGTATATGTACAGCCATCCAACTGTATACGTCTCATCTCTAAAACACTTAGAAAATAAAAGGAATAAGAGATGGATCAATTGGGACCTTGGCCTCGGGTCTGGTGCTTGACGCATCTAAGAGGCTCCTCCTCTAACTCCATGCCACTCCTGCCACCGCCTCTGCCCCTGCCTCTACCACCACCATGTTCAGGGCCTCCGTGAGCTCTGCTAGAACCTTCCCCGAACTGCTGGAGCTGCTGCTCAAGCTCCCTCACCCGTAGGGTTAGTGTCCTAACCTCGGCATACTGAATAAAAGAGAGAGTGAATAATCCAGTCTGATTGAAATAAAAATGAAAAAGTGTAAGTAACAGGGCAGTAAGAGTTTACCATAGCTCTTGCCTGAGCCTCCGCATTCACCCGCGCCCTGTCAGCCTGAACCATGAAAATCAGGAAGAGATTAGAAAAACCAAAAAGAATATAAAATCAGAATCAGTTTTCAAGAGATTACACTCCACTCTCAGCAATGAATCCACTCTATCACGCTGTGAGCGTAGAGAAAGCCCTCCTCTGCATAGTCCCGTGAGATGTGGTCATACTGTAGTGGAATGGTAGGAGCACCTACATGATAATCAAGGAACCACAGTCGTGCCCTGCTCGCCACAAGAGACCATCCTGATGCTCCAATCCCATGGCGGTAGAGTTGGAGTCCAAGATGCAATAGGAACGGGTGACAAAGAAGAAAAGTGAATTCAGTGAGAAAATGTATGTGTGATAAGAACTAAAAGCAAGAATGAAATTTAAAAGAAACTCACCCGAGTCACATCCATCAAAGGGAAGTTCCCCATCAGCTTGGTAGCGCGGAAAGCTGCATACCCATCCGGAGGCTCCAAGAACTCCTTAATCGAGAACTTGTTCAGGGTAGCTGTGAGTGGATTGCCCTGAAGTGTCTCTATAGCTCTCATAGAAGTAGGTGGGGGACGTGGCACGAAATAGCTAGGAGCTATCAGCAACTGACTAGTCACTCTCTCTTCCAAGTACCACTCCCGAGCATCCGGGCCATCCAATAGTATCCTCTCTGGGTCATACCCACCCTACTGCCATATCCCCTAAGAGACGGTAGGAAGCACGTCCACCCAGGGCTGCCATCATACGTGTGGCTCTCGCAGATTCGTCAGGAAGTTCTTGAACAAGATAAAGTCATAAGCCTCGATTTTTTGCCCGACTCGCTCCTTTTGCCACTCAAACCCTAGGGCATGATCAGGGCGTCAGCAGGTCACGTCGAAGGCAACATCATGTGTAGATACTCATGAGACCAAATCTGCAAGAAAGAAAAAGAAAAAAAAAGAACATGAGATTTAAGATTCTTAAATAAGGAAATCAAAAGAGGAGTGCAAGGTTTATAATTTGCAAATAATTCAAACCAATGAAAAAACAAAAGTGATATATACCTACCATGCCCTCCAAAAGCCACCCGTAAAGGTTGGTCAGTCCCCAAAAATGTCTCCCATATGCTTATACAGGATGGCTAATCCTGCACTAGCCTAATCTTACTAATAGATAAGGTCCATGTGCTCTAGGGACCCCACCAATGCCACAGAAATCCGATCACCCCTGTTGCTCAGCAGAGAGCACCCCAATATGTACATGATGAACCTGCCGGCCATTTATTTGTCTGTAAAGCCCTACTGGCCTCTGAAGGTGTCGAGAAACAACTTGGTCATGACCAAGGGCTCCTCAGGGACTACCCTGAATAACGACAACACCCGGTCCCACTCTTTCTCCATATCCAAGTACTGCAGGCACTCCCCCCCAAAAAGGATCCCAGTGATCATCGAAAAGTTGAGCAGGGTCATCGTCATCTCCCCAAACTCGAAGTGGAAAGAGTTGGTGGTGTCCCACCATCGCTCCAAGAGAGCGTGTATCTGTCTCAAGTCATTGGATCTCTTCGTCAAGAGTTTGAAGAAGTCCCTATAGCTCGCCATGTTAATAAAGCCCCGTACGTTCTCATTCAGAGACTCGAACCACGCAAAGCCGTGAGCCAAGCTGCCATGCCCCTTCAGTATGTCGGGCTGGAGCTGTAAAAGTTACAAAATTCAATTTTAGCAAATAAATGGATGAAAGAAAGAAATAAAAAGTAAAAATGATAATGGAAATGAATAGTAAATAAATGAAAATAAGTATGGGGGACGATTAAAGCACTTAGAGTCTTGAAAAGCAGTGCACATGCATTCAAAAGCACATTCTGAATAAGCTAAAAGAAGGAGCATGATGTAGTATGTTGCATTCATTAGAATATTCAAGTAGAAAATTAAAATAAAATAAATGATAAATGTGTATACCTCTCGTCGGAATGCTCGGGCGGATAAGTGCCTGTCCGGATCCCGGAGTCAGAAGGTAGGATTAGGGTGGGGAGTAGCCCTATACATGGCCTTCTTCCTACTACCTGAGCTGCTAGCCATAATCTGCCAAGAGGGGAAGAACTGAGCGTTAAAGTTTTGACAAAACTCAAGATAGCAAGAAAAATAAGAAGAATAACAAGATTTTAATCATGAGAAACAAACCTGCTAATCCTGATTATCAATGCAAGAAAAAGAAAAAATCTTCAGAGGGATTTCAGTTGAGAGGATTTGTGAGGAATGAGAGAACATAAAATGAAAGCTCTCGGTATAAGCAGTCTGCCTACTTAATGCGACACTCGATAATCATGCGCGGCAGTTGATAAAGTGTCATATGGCACTCGCTGAGTGTCGCAGCGGCATTCAGTGAGTACCGCACGGCAGTCACGGACTACCGCCATATTAAGCGTGTGTCACGAATGAGGCAGTTAAAAGGCCTTTGGTTTTCCCCCAAAATTCAAATTGGGTCTTGAAATTTGAAATCTGAACCCCAAAATTTGCCCACCTTTTATGCTTTGGGCCCCGAAAAGTGATCCCCAAGACAAATTGATTCCCGATTTTAGGATTTGAATTGTTTTGGGTCATAAATGGACTCCTGTTTTTTAAAAATTTTTGAACTCTTTAAGTCCCATCGAATCCCAATTTTTGCAAAATGGAAATTATTTGAGTCTAATTGACTCCCGATTTTGAAATTTGAAAAAGAGAATTTGAGTCTGATTGGCTCCCGATTTTGAAATTTGAAAAAAATTGAGTCTGATTCGACTCCCAATTTTGAAATTTAAAAAAAAATTGAGTCTGATTCAACTCCTAATTATGAATTTTCAGAACATATCCGACGGGGCCAAAGGACTGTGGATTTTTCAGAGCAAACATATCCGACGGGGCCAAAGGGCTATGGATTTTTCAGAGCAAACATATCCGATGGGGCCGAAGGGCTGCGGATTTTTCAGAGCAAACATATCCGATGGGGCCGAAGGGCTGCGGATTTTTCAGAGCAAACATATCCGACGGGGCCGAAGGCTGCGGATTTTTTAGAGCAAACATATCCGACGGAGATGAAGGGCTGCCGAATTTTTAGAGCAAACATATCCGACGGGGCCGAAGGGCTACCGATTTTTCATAGCAAACCTATATTAACACCTGGGCCTAAGTCTCTAAGCACCGCCCGGTCAATTACGTTCATTCTTTTAGCCGAGATGGCCACATATCTTGAGGAGAATTAACATGATGATTATAGAAACTCCGAATTTTAAAGAATAACTCATCTTTAAGTTCGAGAAAACATAAGGCATGGTTGCATCTAAAAATGTCATGATTGTACATTTTAGAATCACATCATTTATAGAGCACGAAGTTGCATTAACAGTCTTCATTACATGAGCACTTGCATTACGATAGGATAGGTGCATTCATCCGTATGATTATTTGTACTTTTACATTTGACCCTTGTCTGAACTACGCCTCGGTCAGATTCCTGAATGGATACGTAGGTAGCTCACCGTTGAGCACGACCAGCATTATCCATTGTCGTGTGCCTGTTTTCTTTTGCAACACATAAAATTTTACCTAAATTCGACAATTTGGTCAAAGGCTTGTCTTCACACAGGCATCGACACTCACTTGTGAAACGCGTTGCTCTACAAGCTCTGCCGAAGAGGGACAAACTACAAACACCCTAATTTTGAACAAACATCAAATTAAGTAAAGTGTTACCTCTAGATCCCATGATGACAACGTCCAACTAATCTAGGACTTCCAAAGGTGATTCAAGCTCTTCGAAAGTCTCAGCAATTCAAACTAAAAGAAATAAAGAAAGAAAGAAAGAGAGAATAGAAGAGAACGGCATATGGTACAGATTACTGTAGTCACAGGTTGCCGGTGTGACACTCTGATTGCCGCACGGTATTCAGAAAGTGTCGTAATGGCATTCACTAATAGCAAAAAAAAATGTCAAGCGCCGCAAAAATCAGAATTCCAGAAAAGACAGCAGTTCGCAGAGTTGTCGACGGTAATCATTGAGTATTGCATCGGCATTCAATGAATGTCGCGCCGGTAATCAGTGATTGCCGTTTCGACACTTATTGAGTGTCGCTTCCATCTACATTGAGTGCCGCATTTTTTGTGACTGCCATCTTTGAAATAGTACATTTTGTACCTTCAAAAGGACATCTGAGATAAGGGTTTCTACTATAAAATTACCAAAATAACCCTCCAAAATTTACCTATAACAAGGGGATGAATATCCCATTACAAAGGATCCTAATCCTAGAATATCCACCTTGATTTTGAATAACTTTCTTAAATCTTGAATCTTATCTTAATATTCTTTGTTTTAAACCTCTTCCAAAATTCTCAAACACAATTAGGAGAAGGTTTTAGAGGAGTTTAAGAAAGAAGTTGTTTGAATCACCTTTGAAAGACCTCCAAAGACTTGAGAGTTGAGGATAGTTGGAGGTAACCTCTAAGTTAATTAGTCTCTAATTCAAGTTCAATCACAATATATAGAATTCCTTAGGATCTTTTACACATACACCACTAATGTAGTGATTGAACTTTCATTTTTTTGATTTGGATCAAAATGACCTAAAATTTAAGGTTAAATAATCATGAAGTTAACTTAGATATTACTTGAGTCTTGGTTTTCTTTTTTTTTTTTTATTATGATCATCTCTTATGATTTATAAGACTCTCAATGTCCTACTTGAATCCTTAGACTTGGAATCCTTTAATCTTCTTGTAAACTTATGATTTACAAGAGGATTAAGGTTGATATTAGTGTTTGATTGATGAATTTAAACCTCTCTCCATGGTTTTGGCTCAATGTTTTTGAGATTTCATGAAGTTTCCGCCGTACTGCATTGAAATCTATGAGTATAAGTGCCATTAGTCTCCAAGGACCATCAAGTAGGAGGAGAAGTATTTTGGGTTAAGCCAAACCCCATGGCTTGGTAATTAGAGTTGACAAATAAAAGGTGAATATTGACAATGGTGCAGTGAGTTCATAAACCACCTTTGATAAAAGATTTTTAGTTAAATAATGAACTGTTGGAATTGAATGAAACCAATTTGGGATTGTTAATAACACAAGATTTTACCACTGTGATTTTTGGTCTAGTAAGATTTCATGATGAAAGTGGTTTTGAAGCCAAGAATGCTTGATTAAGGTTTTGATTTACTCATTTCAAGAAGGTGTTATTGTTCTGAAAAGATTAGAGTCTTTCAGATTTGTTTACTATTTTTAGAAAATTATACAAGAATTCTGGACAGAGAGTTGTAAATTTCTAAGTGATGTCTAGTATTTGTCTAATTCCTAGAGATTGAACTGTTGATTTTTTATTTTTCTTTTTGTGTTGGAAACTAGACTTACAGAGGCATCTTGTGTCCTAAATTCATTGACATCAAACCATGAGAACCATGTTTTTCCAATTTTTGAAGTTTTGGTTTGCTCTCTGTAAGTTTTAGAATTTTGTGACAGATTTGGTAAACTTTGTAAATAATGGTTCAAATGACTTTTCTTTGACCTAGGGATTAAACTATGCTTTAATAATGATTGGTTAAACTTAAATCCAGAGGTTAAATGATCCAAATCAATGAATAGTTCATAGTTTACCCAAGCTCATGTTCATGTATTCATGCATGTGCGTTGATACTTATAAATACGATTCATGTCGCACTAAGTTAAAGTTGCATTTAGTTGAAATTTGTTAGCCCCAAGTGTCTTACCCTAAGTAATTTTGATGATTAACAAACTATTAAGTTGAGTACTTATGTTTTTATTTAGCCTGTTATCCAAATAGATCTTAAGAATGATGATGGATATTCTATGGAAGTTTTATGGAAGACTATTTACCTATTGTATTGTTCTTATAAGTCCTTATGTAAAGTTAGTTGGATTAAATTTCAAATCAAGGGCTTAAAATTGAACAATTCTTTCAAAATAACAAAACTGTTTTTCCTTGAAAAGCAGTCGACTGGACTTTCATCAGTCGACTGGACGCAAATTTTATCAGTCGACTGAACACAAAAATAGTCAACTGAATCATGGTTTTTGAAGCCAATTTCTGCTTCAACCATCCAGTCGACTGGACCCTATAATACAGTCGACTCTGTCAAAGGCATTATCTTAATATATCAAAAGGCAGTCGACTGGATAGTGAACCGAGTCGACTAGACCTCTGCGCAGAATAGTAACGGCTCTTTTCCTCTATTTTTGCTTTAGCATTAAATGCTCCTACCTACTTTAAACGTTCAAATTTCTTAGAGAGAGTATATATACTCAGTTTAAATTTGGTTATTATCACATCCATTACTCTCATTCAATACACACTTATTGCAATCAAAGATTCAAGCCCTAAATCTTGAGATTTTATCTTCTAGCTCTAGATTTCATTTGTAAAACCTTGAGAGCTTTTATTGTGGGCACTTATTGTTTCTATCTACTCTACAAAGAGAGTGTTATTCAGTTGTAATCCAATTTTGTATTAAACCCTTGAAATTTTAAGAGGATTGGTGTAATCCTTGCTCCAAGTGAAGGGTTTCTTCATTGGAGGTGTAAAAGGAGCTCAAGAAGAACTTGTAAGGAGTGGTTTGATCTTCACCCAAAGAAGATTGATTAGTGGATTCCTCAAGAGGTGTTCTTGAGGGGTGGACGTAGGCCGCAGATTGCGAATTGCCGAACCACTTGAAAACTTGGTTTGCAAGTGCCTCTTTCCATTCTCTCATTAATTTTTGTGTTAATTATATACTGTGCTTGCTTTAAGTTTTAATTAGCCATTGTTTGTTAGTAATCTTATTCCCTCCCCCCCCCCCCCCCCCCCCCTTAAGGATTACTTTTGGGCCAACAATTGGTATTAGAGCAAGGACTCTAGTATTGATTTCACATATCTTAGAGTTAAGATCACATGGCAACAATAAGTACCAATATCACTTATAGTGAGGGACAATTATCACAAAGACCTCCATGCTTTAATGGAACTAACTATGCTTATTGGAAAAATAGGATGAGAATTTACATTATCACTCAAGACTTTGATTTGTGGCAAATCGTAGTTAAAGGACCTCATGTTCTTACTAAGATCATAGGCACCGAAACCGTTGCTAAAACGGAAGATGAATATAATGATGGTGACAAGAAACTTATTAAAATGAATGCTTTGTCTATGAATCTTCTATATTTTGGCTTAGACCCTAATGAGTACAATAAAATCTCTTCTTGTGAATTGGCTAAAGAAATTTGGGACAAATTAGAGGTCACTCATGAAGGAACTAATCAAGTTAAGAAGTCTAAGATTAGTTTGCTTGTTCAATCATATGAGATGTTCAAAATGCTTCTGTGGATATCGCAGGTTTGACTTACCCACAGCTTTTCAAAATCAATTTCTAAAACAAAATGAGTCGCCATTTAATTTTTAAAAGGAAAAAATTAAGAAACCATTTTAAAAGCAAACTGATCATTTGCGAAACCAAAGATTAACTAGGTCCGGGGATTATGGAATGAGAGAGGAAGGAGCCCGTCGGACTAAAATACCCTCTCTCATCCTATCTTGCGATAGGCCTCTACTCAATATCCTTTTAATCAAATTTATTAATCTAAGCATGCCCTCAACTAATACATATATACATATACATCACAAAAGCATGTCCAAAGGGTGTAAAATTGCAATTGACAAAATATCATTCAAAAGCCACATAATTCAGGTAACAAGCGATATGATATGCAATAGAGAACAAGTGAACTTACCCGGGATCCAGCAGCGATAATAAACGTGCAATGCATGCGAACAAAAGAAAATCCTAAAAAGAGTCTCTAATCACATATACACATAAGGCAAAACCTAATTCTAAGGTGTCGCGCATTAAGGTCAAAAATCAAATAAAATCAAGAAATTTAATAAACTAGAGAGGGATCGAGAAATCGTACCTTGATAGCGCTACAAAACAAAGGGTTAGTCCACATGATATGCAAAATACGATGTTAGAAATAACAATCCTAAATTTCTAGCTTACATCTATCTAATGTAATTAATTAAATCCAAAGCAAATAAGTCTTAATTACAAGTGTCAAACCATATGGATGAATATGTACATGGACAAGGATAAACTATGAAATACTCTTAAACTTTGAATCTAAGCTCAACTAATCATTATTGAAGCATGATTTAAGCCATAAGTTATAGAAAAACCTTTTGACCCATTATTACCAAAGTTGGTCAAGTGTATCATAAAACTCTGAAAATTGCAGAGAGCAAACCAGACCTTTAAGAAAATAAAAAGCACGTCTCTTATGGTTTGATGTTGATGAATTTTGGACACAAAATGCCCCTGTGAGTCTAGTTTTCAAATTAAAAAGAAAATCAAGGTTTCAACGGTTAGATCTCCGGGAATATGGAAAACACTAGACATCACTCAGCATCTTACAATCTCCTGTCCAGAATTCTTGCACGATTTATTAAAAATAGTAAAAAAATCAGAATTGCTTTGTTCTTTTTAGGGTGGCTTCCTAACACATTAATCTACTTGGAAAAAATTATTTTGGGTCATAGAAACTTTGTTAGAACTCTGATTTAATTATTTCAAAAGAGTGTTGCTGTTCTGAAACTATTCTGAAATTCTGGACAGGTTGCTGTTGCTTCACAAAAACCATGATCAAACCATTCTAAACATGAAACCACCTCAAAACAAAAATTACAGTGGTAGAACAATGTGTTATTAATGCTTTCCCGTTGGTTTCACTTGATTTCAACCGTTAGATTTCGAACTAAAAATCCTTGATCAAAAACAGTTTGTGAATTCACTGTTTTTATTTTGCTAGTTCAACTTTTATTTGGTAACTCCAACTATTAAACCATGAAGTTGGGTTTAAACCAAACCATTTCTCCTACCATTTGATGGTCATGGGAGACTACAAACCTTTGTTCTTCATAGATTTCAAATGAAACATGGATTGACTTCATGAAATCTAAAGGATAGGGAAATCTAAACCATGGAGATGGATTTAGACTCAAAACTATATTCTCCTACCATTTAATGGTCATTGGAGATGAAGGTGCAACTAATACTTGGTAGCTTTCAAAGGAATATGGAAATGATTCCATGAGACACCAAGTTTAGAGGATCCAAGTCATGAATATGGACTTGGGTCCTATCTATGTGAAATAAAGTGATGATCAAGTTTTGACTTCCATGTAGAGCATGAGCTTACATGAGATTCAAAGGATCATGCTCAAGAGATCAAGAGAGATATTGAAGATCTCCAAGACCTTTAAGAGAAGAAGATAGACACAAAAAAAAAAGAAGTATTGGGAACAAAAAGACTACTAAGTTTAAAACAAAGAAAGATGATGAAATATTCTAAGATTTAAAGATTTCAAGAGAAGAAAGAGTAAGCTAATAATCTAGGTTTAGAGGATCACCTCCAAATTATCCTCAAAGTTTTCTTTTGAAGATTATCCAAACTCTCCTTCAAGCTCTCCCAAAACTCTCTCTTTTCCTTCTCAAATGTGGGTGTAATGGAAGTGTTTTTTGTATATGTTTCCCCCCCAAATGCCTTTTTCTCTTTTTCCTTTTTTTTTTTTTTACCAACAAGATCCCTTCTCTTTTATAGGCAAGAATACCAGCTATTTTTGGTGAATTTCGGAGCAAAAAACAGGTGTAATTCTCTCATTTGGTGGTACAATGTGTACTTTCTGAAATTAGACAGACTGCTGCCCAGCGCGGCAGTCAGAAACCTGTCGCGGCAGTCCGTGAATGCCGTTGCGGCACTCAACATCTGCCGTTGCGGCACTTCGTGACTGCCGCGCGGCTCTCATCAATTGTCGCGGCATTTAATTAATTGCCGCGTTTTTGTCAGTCTTACTTTATCAGTTTTTTGTTCTTATCTGCATGCGCATACGTATTGCACTGCAAAATACAGACTTAAAAAGTGAACGGCAGTCAGAAATCTGTGGCGGCACTCGGAGAATGCCGCTGCGGCACTTTCTGAATGCCGCGCGGCACTCATCGAGTGCCGCGGAATCCGCCGTGTGCCGTTTTTTGGTGAGATTCCCCTTTTTAGGTCTTTTCTCTTTTTGAAACAAATTATTTTTGAAGATCCTTTCCAAAAAAATCATGTCTTTTTCCTGAATTCTCCTGAATACCTGGTATTTTTCCTCTTTCTGTGAAATTTTATCGCGTTTTGGAGATTTTTTGAAGAGCTTGGAATACTTCAATTTTTCGGTCCTTGTCATCATCGGATACGGAGGTGACACTCTCCTAAATTCGACGTTAGGTCAAAATTGGGGTGTCTACAGTTTGCCCCTCTTCGGCAGAGCTTGTGGGGCAACGCGTACCACAAGTGAATGTCGAAGCCTGTGTGAAGACAAGCCTTTGACCAGACCGTCGAATTTAGGTAAAAACAAAATGCGTTGCAAAAAAAAGAGAACATGCGCGGGGCAATGGTTCACGCTGGTCGTGCTCGATGATGAGCTGCCTACGTATCCGTTCAGGAATCAGACCAAGACGTAGTTCGGGTCAAGGGTCAAACACACACAAGCGCGAATAGTCATACGGATGAATGCACCTATCTTATCGTGATGCGTGCACAAACAATCTCGTGCTTTCTGAATTAACCTGGTTATGTAAATGTCATGCTCATCACATTTCCCCTATGTATGACGCGCATTTCGTAGCGTGTTAGTCAGGGAAGATTATCTATGCGAGAATCTGTCATAGGAGTCATGAGAGTGCTTTTAATTTGATCACGAAGGTCAACGCAAGTCTGTTGCGAAAACCGGGAATATAAATCCGTTATATTCTCCAAAAGAGGGGTAATCGCAAGTCTGTTGCGAAACCGGGAATATAAATCCGTTATATTCTCCAAACGAGGGTTAATTGCAAGTCCGTTGCGAAAACCGGGAATATAAATCCGTTATATTCTCAAAACGAGGGTTGATCGCAAGTCCGTTGCGAAAACCGGGAATATAAATCCGTTATATTCTCCAAAACAAGGGTTAACGCAAATCCGTTGCGAAAACCGGGAATATAAATCCGTTATATTCTCAAAAAGAGGGTTGACGCAAATCCGTTGCGAAAACCGGGAATATAAATCCGTTATATTCTCCAAAAGAGGGGTAATCGCAAGTCTGTTGCGAAAACCGGGAATATAAATCCGTTATATTCTCCAAAAGAGGGGTAATCGCAAGTCTGTTGCGAAAACCGGGAATATAAATCCGTTATATTCTCAAAACGAGGGTTGATCGCAAGTCCGTTGCGAAAACCAGGAATATAAATCCGTTATATTCTCCAAACGAGGGTTAATTGCAAGTCCGTTGCAAAAACCGGGAATATAAATCCGTTATATTCTCAAAACGAGGGTTGATCGCAAGTCCGTTGCGAAAACCGGGAATATAAATCCGTTATATTCTCAAAACGAGGGTTGATCGCAAGTCCGTTGCGAAAACCGGGAATATAAATCCGTTATATTCAAAAGACAAGGGTTGACGCAAATCCGTTGCGAAAACCGGGAATATAAATCCGTTATATTCTCAAAATGAGGGTTGATCGCAAGTCCGTTGCGAAAACCGGGAATATAAATCCGTTATATTCAAAAGACAAGGGTTGACGCAAATCCGTTGCGAGAACCGGGAATATAAATCCGTTATATTCTCAAAAACAAGGGTTAACGCAAATCCGTTGCGAAAACCTGGGAATATAAGTTTGGGCCCACAGGCTCGAATGTTGCGATTTTCAAAATTGGGAACCCAACGGGCCCAAATATCTTAATTTTCATAAATTGGGGCGTCCACGAGCTCAAACATCTCCAATTTTCAAAAATAGGGGCCCATGGGCTCAAATATTTTTTGAATTCCAAAATTTGTAGTCAAAGTGTACCTATGAAACGATCCTGAGGGCCAAAAGCGCAATGGGGGCAATTTATGGGGCCTCAAATTCAATTTTTGGGACTTGATTTGAATTTTTGGGGGGAATGTAAATATCTTTGAACCGCCATAATCGCGGCACACGCGGCTTTTTGCGGCAGTCCGTGACTGCCGCGCGGCACTCACGGAGTGCCGTTGCGGCACTCACGGAGTGCCGTTGCGGCACTCGACGAGTGCCGCGCGGCAGTTGACTGACTGCCGCGCACGGAAAAATGAGTGCCGCGTTGAGGGGCAGTGGCTTAAACCGCCGGGGTTCTCTTCCCATTCTCTCATTCTCTCATTCTCTTCATCTCGAGATCTCTCTGGAGGAATTTTTCCCTCATTCTTTCTTTGCCTCTATATCGATCCACGATATTCACAGGTTAGTTTTGCTAGATCAGAGTTTGATTAAACTTGTTTATTTCACTGTTTTTCCAAAATTTTTTACTAATCTACGCGTGGATTCTCTCTTTTTCTTTGACAGATTATGGCGAGTGGTTCAGGGCGCAAGAAGAGGGCTAGGTATACTGCCACGCAGCACCCAGACGCCACGCTTTTACTGAGGGATCCTGACGAGCATCTGTCGGCCCGCGCGTTCAAGCGCGAGGTAAACACTCTTCTTCTCTTATTTCTCTTATTCCTTTCTCGCATTTCCTTTCCTGTGTGGATATATCGTAGGGTTGCTATAACTTTAGATACCCTGTTCCGAATGACATGCTCGTGGTGTCTTGAACGCCCCATTTCATGCCCCTTGCAAAGAAGTTTTTTTATTTCGAAAATAAACTGGATGTTACATTGGAATTCTTTTGAACACTCATCCTTTTATTTGTCACTATTTTCATTTCTTTCAACTTTTAATTTTCATGAAAGGTTTTGAAAATCAAAAATTTCAAACATCCAATGTCCATGAATACACGATCCTAAACCTTCTCCTGTATCTTATTATACTTGTGAATTTCTCTGAATGTTCCAGACGCCCTTTTATTATTTGAAATTGACTCCTGAATGCTTGCGACCACGTACTTCCTTGTACTTATTTTTGGATTCAGAACCTTATATATGCATGCATTTTAAAAATGCGGACAAACTACTTTTTCTCTTTCCTTTTCTTTTCGAAACCTTGCTATAACATTGAATGTTTTTCTTTTATTCATTTCTGCAAACAAATGTGAAATCCTTTATGAACACTTCTGGACTTTCCATTTATTAATTATTTATTCGCTGTTGTTGCTCTCTTCTTTATCTATCCCCTAACAATAAACTTTTTATTCTTTCCTTGCAGCTGCAGCCAAAGGTGCTGAAGGGGCACGGCAGCCTCGCCCACGGGCACGAGTGGTATACAGAGCTGAGCCCGACTGTGAGGGCTCTGGTGGATGCCGCAGGGTTTGGAGACTTCGTCAAGCTTTTGACGAAGAGCTCCAACGACCTTCAGCAGATACATGCGCTGGCGGAGCGGTGGTGGGATACTACGAGTACCTTCCACTTCGATTTTGGGGAGATGACGATGACCCCCCTAGACTTCAGCATGATTACGGGGATCCCATTCGGAGGAGAGCCTCTGCGGCACCTTACAGACCAGGAGTGGGATCAGATGGAGCCCTTGCTAGGGGTGGTCCCGGAGGAGGCCTTGGTCACTGCTCGATGGTTCATGGATACTTTCCGGGGAAAACCCGGCTTTTCGGACGAGCAAATGGCCCGCGGCTTTTTGATGTACGCGCTGGGGTGCTCTTTGTTGAGCACCAAGGGCGACCGGATTTCTGCTCCCCTGGTGGCGTCGCTGGAGCATCTGGATCGGGTCACCGAGTTTGATTGGGCTGGTACAGGTTTAGCTATCCTGTACAGTCATATGAGCGTCATCTCCCGGGGCAAGTCGACAGCTACCGGCGGGTATTGGAGAGCGTGGGAGGTACACATATATTTTATTTATTTTTCTCATTCCATCGCTTATTTACTTTCAGAAATTTATTTGCATTGCGATACTAATTTCTCCTTTCTTTCTCTCTTTTTATTACAGATTTGGTCCCATGAGTATCTCCGCATGATGTCTCCTGAGACACGTGCTGCGGACACCCTCGTCATGCCCCCGGGGCTGAAGTGGGCGAAGGACAGGGTTGGGCGGAAGACCGGGGCCCACGACTTTGTTTCATTCAGGAACTTCCTGACGAACCTACGGGAGGAGCATGTACAGTGGCAGCCGTGGCTCAGGGCGCTACCTGAGGCTAGCGCGGGGATTCAGGAGTCGGCCGGGTATGACCCGATGAGACTGCTACTCGATGGTAGGTCAGAGGGCATGGCGTGGTACTTGGGAGAGAGGGTGACCAGACAGTCTATAGCGGCTCCCAGATTCTTTGTGCCGTTCCCTCCTCCCGACTCTATGAGAGCTACAGACACTCTTCAGGGCGGCGACTACTCGGCTGCTCTAGCCGGCTTCGGTATCCACGGCTTCTTGGACGACCCTGACGGTTATGCGGCCTTCCGTGCCGCCAAGCTGATGCCGAACTTCCCGCTGATGGAAGTGACTCGGGTGAGTAAATGATTCCTTTATTATTTTTGTGAGTTCTTCCTTTTACTCTTCACCCATGTTTTATTACTTTTGTTGGCAGCATGTCCCTGCTGCGCCCCGCCCCCCTGGCCTACCTGAGTGAGACTGGACTATGTCTACCGTCTCATTTGGCGAGCCCCATGTGACGACGGTCCCCCGACTCTCCCAGGGCGCCCCTACCATTCCTATTCACTATGATCTTGTCCCGCGCGCTTACGCGGAGGAGGGCTTGGCGTACGCCCATAGCGTGCGACAGTGGGTTCTTGGGCGCGAGTGGATGGTAAGAAATTCATTCTTACTCCTATCTTTGACTGGAATTGTATCTTTTTTTACTGATCTTTATTTCCGTTTCTTGTTTTCAGGCCGAGGGAGCTCGAGCGACCGCCGCGGTTCAGTCGAGGGCCCTGGTATGATCTCTACCCTTTCCATATTCTTAGCATTCCAAATCCCTTTTCAATGATTTTCATGGACTCATCCCTTCTCTTCCAGATGGAGGAGAACAGGGTCTTATCTCAGCAGGTGGGGCAGCTCCAGCATCGGCTTCAGCAGTTCGGCATCTCTTTCAGCGACGTCCCCGGAGGTAGCGGTGCTGGGCGTGGCGGAGGCGTTGGCGAGGGCACTAGCGGTGGCAGGGGCCGAGGCAGCGGGCGTGGAGAGAGTGGAGGAGGCAGCGGGACTGAGTCAGAGGAGGAGCCTCTCAGACGCACGACTCACCAGACTCGCGGCCGGGGTCGGGGTCGGAGTTGATCCTGCTTATATTTTTGCTTTCTTTTGAGAGGATTTTTTTTTATTGTACATATTTGGGTGGATGACTGTATAAATATACAAATATGCTTTATTTTGATGGCTGCTTCCTTTTATTATGCTTTCTGCTTTATTCACCGTATGTGTGACCATAGCTTGGTCCAAATTTTGCCGTATGTGGGACCATGGCTTGGCCCCGATTTTATTTCTATCTTTGCATGCTTCTGCTTCTTTTACTTATTCGATATATACAAATGAATGAAATGAATGAATGAATGTATTTGCACGTGCTGCATGATGCGCACGTTTTATTGCTTCTCAATTAATTTTCTGTTTACAGGTGGGCTGATCGTGTTACAAACAGATTCTGGCCAATGAAAAACTCAGAACGGCACTCGGTTAAGCCTCCGCGGCACTCAACGAATGCCGCAACGGCAGTCAGTGAATGCCGTGCGGCACTCACGAACTGCCGCGCGGCACTTCATGGAGTGCCGCTGCACTTTATCGAGTGCCGCGATCTAGTGGGCAGCTCTATTTTCCTACTTATACCCCTCCTCTTCTAACACTCCGCAAAACATCTCTCTCTCTTTCCACCCTCCTTTCAAATGGCCCCCATTAGCTCCCAAACTCTCTTCCCATGGATGGATACTCTCTCAGGTATTGAAAGGCTCAATTTTGAATGCTTCAGATTGAATGATCTCTTCTCTTTCCGGCACATGAACTTGAACGAGGGCTTACTTCGAGCTGCTATTCAGTGTTGGGACCCTGCTCTCAACGTCTTTCGTTTCGGCTTTCAGGAGATTTGTCCTTTGTTCGAGGAATTTAGCGCTATTCTCCACACTGATCCTTTTGCTGAACTGGCGGTTCCTCAGATTCAGGCTGGGTATGTCCGCGACTTAGCCACTCTTCTCCACATATCTCGAAATGCGGCGGGCTCCCTTATTTGTGACAGGCATATCGATTTTGAGCGCCTCGCCTCCGTTTATGCTCCCATAGGGGACCCCTATGATGGTGAGTACCAGATCATTCGACGTGGTGCCTTGTCGATTGCTATGCTCTCTTACTTCCTATTCCAGTCATCTTCTGACATTCTCATACCCATCGCCTGCGGTTTGCGGGAGATGAAGAGTGCTGTTATGCTAGTCCTCGGTGAAACTCTGATCGGGCTGGGCCATGCTCATGCTACTGGGGTTATGTTATCTGCCGGGGCACCTTTTGTTCTGCAAGTTTGGCTCATGGAACGCCTTGATCTCTTCATTCACCCCTCGCATCTTCGTGGGCCGTTTTCTTACGACCGCATGGAAATCCATTGCTTATTCTAATCTGCCGATGCATGGCTCGGTTGGCTCCAAGGCCTCTCTTCTGGTGATATTTGCTGGATCTGCCCTCAGTGGACTCATCGTTCTGTTGCTGTACGCCTCCCTGGGCGTCCTGGCATCTGGCTGCCGGGTTTAAACGCTACGAATTTCTACATTCCTGACCGAGTTGTCCGTCAGTTTGGACTCTTGCAAGATACTACTGAATCTGTGGCTGCTGATTTCACCAGGGGTTCTACTCTGCGTCCTCCCATTGTGAAGGCTTTCATAGAGGCTTGGTCGAGTAGGATGGCTACTCCGTGCCCGAGGGTCCCTGCTTCGATTGTGCCCACCGTCCAGTATCTTCTGGAGATCCAGGCCTTGGTCGTGAGACAGACTTGATGAGACACGTGCACAATAAAACAGAAAAAACAGAGAAAAGTTGGCCCTTTCACAAAACTTTCTGACGGACCCTGCCTACTTTTTAACGCTTTCCGAATGTGATTGACTGATGTTGTTATCTTTTAGGGAAATTTCTAGCATGCTTAATCAAAGCGCTCAACCTTTCGATTAATCTTTTATGAGGAATTCTCCTTTTAATGTCTTTATCTGGCTCCCTACTTTGCTTTTCGTCTTCTACTCATTCTTTTCCATGATTTCTTATTTGTTTCTTTATAGTACTTATTCTGACAGCCAGGTGACCTGAAGGATGGTTTTATTTCTGGGTTCTTCGGCTAGCAAACGAAGTTTGCCCCTGGTTTTAGGGCTTTGAAGCGATTCCGGGCAAACGCCAGTTTGCCCTTAGTTTAGCACTTTTTTTTTTTTTTTTTTTTTTTTGAAATGACCGAACCAAGTTGGTTGCCTACGTATCCCCTAACGGGAATCAGGTCAAGCGTAGTTCATCAAGGTAGGAAGTTTTGAAAGAAATGGTTTCAAGCAAAGTATTTCTTGAGGCGATCGAGGTTGATCGGCTGTTTAAATTCAACCCCGTCCAGGTCCATGAGATAGGCCGCTCCTCCCGTAAGGAGGGTCTTAATGATGTATGGTCCGACCCAGTTGGGTTTGAATTTTCCTCTGGGGTCATAAACGGACACTTTTAGTTCTTTGAGGACCAGGTCACCCTCAGCAAGCTTCCTTGGGCGAACCTTTTTGTTGAAAGCACGAGCTATCCTCTTCTGGTACCCCCGAGTATGGTTTATCGCGGTCAACCTCTTTTCATCAAGCAGCATCAATTCCTCATATCTTCCTTGTATCCATTCTGATTCTGCCACTTCACATTCTGTCAAGACTCTGAGAGAGGGTATTTCCACCTCGACTGGAAGGACTGCTTCCATCCCGTAGACCAACGAGTATGGCGTAGCTCCCGTTGAAGTCCTTACTGATGTCCGATACCCCCATAAAGCAAATGGCAACTTCTCATGCCAATCTTTGTACGTATCTGTCGTCTTCCCCAAGATTGCTTTAACATTCTTATTTGCAGCCTCTACTGCTCCATTCGTCTGGGGCCTGTACGGAGATGACTAATGGCGAGTGATCTTATACTTCTCTAAGAGCAGGATAACTTGTGACAAATTTGCATGAATCTGACACTTGTGACACCTTCTAACATATTCACAACAGTCTTTGTCCAAGGTCGTTCAATAGTACCCTTGTCGGATGATCTTCTTCGCCAGCATGTGCCCGTTCATGTGGGGCCCGCATACTCCCTCATGTATTTCCTCCATCATTCTCTTAGCTTCCCTCCCATATAAACACTCCAGATTATACCCGGTGTAGGACTTCTTCCATAGTTTATCTGCGTAGATCACGAATTGAGCGGCAAATCGTCGTATCGCTTTCTTGTCCTTTTCTGAGGCTCCTTCGGGGTATTCTCCTTCTTTAATGAACTTCCATACGTCCACATACCAAGGCATTTCATCTTCTCTCTCTATGGCTGCGATCATCTCAAATGACGGTTGATTCCTTACTTCTATGGACAGCGGAATCATGGCAATTTTGGAAGGGATTTGGATCATCGAGGCTAAGGTAGCCAAAGAGTCGGCTAGTTGGTTTTCTTCACGAGGGAGGTAGTAGAAGGAAATCTTTTGGAATTGCGCTTTCAGGTTTTCTAGATAATCATGGTAGGGTCTCAATTTCTCATGTTTTACCCTCCAATCTCCTCGGACCTGGGATATAATCAAGTTGGAATCTCCGAAGACATCAATCCGTCCGACTTTCAAAGCCAAAGCCGCTTCCATTCCAATTATGCAGGCTTCGTACTCCGCAGTATTGTTGGTTGAGTTGTATTTGAGTTTGACAGCTAATGGGGTAGGGACCCCGTCTGGTGCCATGAGAACGATTCCGACCCCGTAACCTAACTGGTTGGCTGCTCCATCAAAGTACATTTTCCACAACTCTTCCTTCACTTCCATTATTCCTTCATCTGGGAACTTGAAGTCTCCCTTATCCTCAGATTCTACAGCGAGGTCGGCTAGAAATTCGGCGACGGCCCTTCCTTTTACAGACTTGGAGTTGACATATCTGATATCGAACTCAGCCAGCATCATGGTCCAACGGGAAATCCTACTGGTCAAGACGGGTTTTTCGAACAGGTATTTTAACGGGTCCATCCGGGAAATTAAGATCACGGGGAAGGCTAACATATAGTGGCGGAGGCGACGGGTACACCAAACCAAGGCCCAACAGGCCTTCTCCAAGGGCGAATACTTTAACTCATATCCTACCATTCTCTTGCTTAAGTAGTAAATGGCCTTCTCCACATGCCCCTCTTCTCCTTCTTGGGCCAGCATACATCCCATCGAATCTTCGGATACAGAGAGATAAAGTAACAGAGGTCTCCCGGGTGAAGGTGGTGACAAGACAGGTGGATTCTGGAGATAGGTTTTGATTTTGTTGAAGGCTTGTTGACATGGGGTGTCCCAATTGAATCTCTCTCCCTTTCTGAGTAGCTTGAACAGCGGGTCGCAGGTCATGGTGAGCTTTGAAATGAATCGACTTATAAATTGTATTCTACCCAGAAACCCTCTCAGTTCTTTCTCATTTTTCGGTGGGTTCATCTCGGTTAAAGCCTTTATTTTGGTAGGGTCCACTTCTATTCCCCTTTGGGTAATGAGAAATCCTAGCAGCTTGCCAGTAGTGACTCCGAACGTGCATTTCTGTGGGTTCAGCCTCATCTTGAATTCCCTCAACCTCCCAAAGAACTTTCTCAAAGCCTCTAGGTGTCCTCCTCTCTCCTTGGATTTCACAATCATATCGTCCACATACACCTCTACCTCTTTGTGGATCATGTCGTGCAGTAAAGTGGTGGCAGCCCTTTGATAGGTTGCGCCCGCGTTCTTGAGTCCGAATGGCATGACCCTATAGCAATATGTTCCCCACGGAGTGATGAACGTGGTTTTCTCTCTATCCTCGGGAGCCATGAGGATTTGATTATACCCGGAGAACCCATCCATGAAAGATAGAAGTTCATGTCCCGCGGTGTTATCAACCAACACGTCGATGTGGGGTAATGGGAAATCGTCTTTAGGGCTTGCTTTGTTCAAATCCCGAAAATCCACGCAAACCCTAACACGACCATCCTTCTTTGGGACAGGCACAATGTTGGCAATCCACTCGGGATACTCGGTGACCATCAAGAATCCAGCTCTTAATTGCTTTTCAACTTCCTCTTTTACTTTGAGTGCCCATTCTGACCTCATTCGCCTCAATTTTTGTTTTACGGGTTTGGAATTAGGAAAGAGGGGGATGTGGTGTTGGACTATTTTTGGATCGATACCTGGCATATCATTGTAAGACCATGCAAAAACATCTTTGAATTCATTTAATAGACTGATTAGTTCTGTTCTTTCTTTATTGCTAAGTGTAGAGCCGATGAAGACATTTTGAGGATTGTTCTCATTTCCAAGATTAATTGTTAGGGTGTCCTCAATGATTTTACATGCAGATTCTTTTTTCTTTTTCAATTAGTTTTTGCAGTTCAATAGGTATTTCATGATCATCACATTCATCACATTCATTAAGCGCGTTCGAGTAGGCAGAATCAGTCATACTTTCATTGATTTTCTTTGGAGTGATTACAACAGACATAGAAATTGAAAGGCGCCTCATTTGGGCCATTACAGACTCTGGGTGTGGGGGGAACCTATCGCTAGACTCAAAAACCCACTCCTTCTTGTGCTCTCCTCCCAGGCCAGTGATGAAGTATTCTTCCGGGCCTCCTGTCTTGGTGATTTTCTCCATCTCTTCTTCCTCAGCCTTCCCTTCCTCACCTTCTTCACTTTCGGCAGCTTCCTCCACTATTCCCTCGATGTATTCACCTTTGGTCTTTCCAGGATCCTCCTTTATGACCTCTGCGTTTCCTTCGCCTAACAGATCTTTCATGGCAGGACCGTCCAGCATACCAACCCAGTCCTTGGCAGCAACAGATTTTTCAGGCTTTTGCAAAAATGGGTCTTTGTACCCAGAAAATTCATGGGAGAAGAAAATCTCGAACCCCGGCTTCATGCATTTGTCTTTTTGGTCCATCCATGGTTCTGGGAAACCACAGAAGGGGAAATCTTCTCCTTCCTTCATAAAATACCCGTTGAGGGTCTTCAAGTAAGGGTCTAGTGGCGCATTGACGTCCTTCTTCTTTGCTCTCAGCTCCTTCTTCGTTGGCTGATACCCGAGACCGTGAGTGTGAGTTTGAGTAGGGATTCTTGGGGCCTCTGGCAGGCCTTGAAGATTCTTCCCCAACCCCAATCCTGGAAAGAAACCCATCTTCTTCATGATTCCGGCGACGACTGGACTAGCATATTGATCAAAATGGGGTGGTAGGGACTCTTTCGGCTTTCCCTCTTCTATCATGCTGATGAACTCGAATCCTCCCATTTTTGCTTCTTCTTCTTGCAGCTGTAATTCTAGAACCGGTGCACTTGACGACGCTTCAGATGATCGAACCCAACTGTCCCCGAGGATATCACAGACTTTGTTTTCCCAGACATACTTAATCTTTTGATGAATTGTTGATGGTATAGCGCCCAAACTGTCCAACCAAGGTCTTCCCAGTAGCAGATTGAAAGAAGCGGGGATATCGATGATTTGGAACTCAGCTTCTTTGTCCATTGGCCCGATAGCAAGGTTAAGAAAGATGATGCCCATGACTGCTTTTTGGGTGTTATCATATGCCCGGACCTTTTGCTGAGACGGCACAAAAGAAGATTCATCCAAGCCCATTCGTTTGGCTGTGCGGAAAGGACACACATTAAGAGCAGACCCGTTGTCAACGAGACAAGCGGGTACGGTGTTCCCCAAACATTCAACAGTGATGTACAAAGGCTTATTGAGCATGGGCCCTCCCGGTGGTAAGTCATTTGATGAGAAAGCAATAGCCAAAGTCGGAATTTTATTGATCAGCCCTACAAGGTCTTCCGGGGTGGTGTCGATAGACACGTCAGATTGATTAAGGGCGTCTAGGACCGCCTGCCTATGACGTTTGGAGGCAATCAGCAATCCCCAAACAGTGATGTTAGCCTGAGTCTTCTTCATCTGCTTGAGGACTCTATCCTCTTCTTCTTCCTCATTCATCTTTCCTTTCCCTTTCTCCAGCTCTCTCCCCGGGTGATCTTCCTCTAATTCATGTGGCTTGAAGTGCCTACCAGACCGGGTCAAGTGGTCAATCTCTTCTTTTGCCCAAATATCGTCGGTTTCTGAAACGGTCTTTGAGCCTTCTTCTACCTCTTCGTCGCTTTGGTACCATAGATCATCTTCCCCTACCAGGCCTATGTTCCGATCATTGCTTTCTTGGGCCCACCAATCTGACTGCCTCGTCATTTTGTTTTCCCGTATCCCTGGCTGGCTTCCTATCATACAGATTCCCAGATTCTCCGGTGACTGATAAAACTTCCTTGGTTCCCCAACTTTGGTGATTAGCTTGGACGGATCGAATGTCACTTCTTCTACTCCCAAGAAGTAAAGGCCCCGCGGCGGTGGTACGGCACGATGGTTTGGCAGTGGATTCTTGGTGACATTGGGAGCCTTGACAGGTGGCTCGGATATCACTTTGTTGTCAATGAGGTCCTGTATGTCATGCCTTAACCTCATGCACCGATCGGTCGAGTGGCCCTTTTGTTGGTGATATTTGCAGTAGAGATCTCCTTTGAAGTACGGCGGGAGTGGACTCGGCAGGGGTCGAGGTTCCAGCTGGCGAAGATGCCCTTTTGCTAACAGCCTGTCGAGGGCGGTTGATAATGATACTCCCAAATCTGAAAACTTCCTCATTGGCTTGTCTTCCCCTCCCCTTGAATGACTTCTGGTGATATCGAATTTCTTCTCCGGCTCGCTAAGCGCATTGACATCGGTGGGGCCAGAGTGACCCCCCGAATGCCCTCCATTCGACCCATAGCTAGGCCTTCGATATCGGTTCTGTGGTTCTTCCTTCTTGATTGTCCCTTCCTGAATCGCATCTTCAATTCTTGTCCCGACATCGAATACCTCAGCAAAGGTATTGATTGACTGGAACCTCATCTTTTCCTGATAAACTGGCTGTAGATTTTTCATCAACATTCGGATTTGGTCCTTCTCGGATGGCCTTTGCACCATTTTCGCAGCTTTCCCTCTCCATCGGCTTAAATACTCGGCAAATGATTCTTTGTTCCCCTGCCTGGTTGTTTCCAAATCTCGGATAGTAACATCCAAGTCCTGATTGTATTCGTACTGTGCCACAAATGCCTTAATCACTTCTTCCCATACTCTGGTTTTGCTTGGTTCAAGAGTAAGGTACCACGACAAGGCAGCTCCCGTTAATGTTTGTTGAAACAGGACAGCCATCATGGTAGTGCTCAGCCCACTAGGCTGAAAAGCTCCTATGCACATTCGGACATGGCTGCGGGGGTTGCCTGTGCCATCAAATTTATCAAAGACGGGCATTTTAAAACCGGCCGGCAACGTCTCATGGACTCCGTCGTACAACCCTTCCAGTTCCATCAGGTAAGTATCCACCCCCTGAGCTTTGCGCATTACCCTCTCCAACTTTTCTATCTTCTCGGTCAACAGCTTCTCCTTCTCATCTTTTTCCTTGTCTCTGTTGGCTCTCAGTGCATCATTCCAATGCGCCTCTTGATCGTCGAACCAATCCCCGTCTCCTCCTCCTAAAGGTGGGTCCATGACAGGTGGAACCACATGCGGCGGTCGGCGGTTCAGCTCCTCTATCATTCCCATCATTCGGTTCATGTTTTCAGCCTATCTTCGCATCTGTTCTGCCTGCTGCTCAACTAGTACCCTCAGTCCGGTCATCTCTTCATTGTTTCTCTCTTCAGCCATGTCGACGTATCTTCTTCTCACTAACCTTGCCGTAGGACCTCTAAACCACCCTTGGTTTGCTATTTTTGCTCCTACAATAAATTTTGGAAATTTCTTTTTTAGAAAAACATTTTTATCTTTATTTTAGCAAAACTTTTATTTCGTAAGTCATGCGGATGCAATGCATGTGTGTGTGTGTGCCTACTCTATATGCAAAAGAAAGGAAAATTCTAGTCCTAACACATAAGCACATAAGCACATAAAATCCTTACCCATGTCAAGTACGATGATTTCTCCATTCATTGCGATCATCTTTACCCTTCGATGTCTGGAAATTTTAGCGTTTTCGAAACTTATTTGAAAAGCATTTCTGATGAACTCTTTAGAAAACAATTTTCAAGAATTTTGGATCGCGCTTTTTCAAAAAGTGATTGGGTTGAAACTCTTGTTTTGAAAAGTACCTTAGCGGATGAATAACCTTGGTTTGGCTTTTAATCAAAAAATGAACTGCCAGAATTTTTGGAAAAGTGATCAACAACTTTGGAATAGAGACGGCAAAATCTGTTTATTTTCAAAGATGGATTTAAAATTCTTTGGGTAGAAGGATCACATGACAGGATTATCACCGTACTTTCCATGAATTTGGATACATACAAGGTCAATGATGCTTAACTAAACATGATATAGGAAGTATAATCTTATAATCAAGATTCGGCATGTCCTCCAAATGTCATGTAACACGAGGAGAAATTGCTAAAAGGTGATTAAAAGATTATTCATCTTTCATCAAGCAAGTATCGTCATCATCTCAAGTAATCCCTTCTGGGCATACAAAACTTCCTAGCACATAACCCTAATCAAGAATTGATTTCCTAAATTTGATAGGTTCTATAGAAACTACTATGCAAAGGCTGGGTTTTGGTCAAATAAGGGACCCTTGACACACACCCGATAGGATGCTTCATATACCAAATCATGGTACGAGATCAAGGGTGATCACACAGTCCCATGATGACTTGACCGACCGGGTTGCCCCGAGCCTCCAAGGTCATAGTTCCGTGCAATCGACTGGTTGGACATGCAAGTGAAATGCAACAGGCACACAAAGATTAATTAATTTGATTAAAAGGACATTTTTCAAGTCTAATCCTCAAGTGAACCCAAAATCAGAATTCTGGTCTGCGAAACCAGAGATTCTGGGTTCGATCCCCAGCAGAGTCGCCAGATTGTGGATATCGCAGGTTTGACTTACCCACAGCTTTTCAAAATCAATTTCTAAAACAAAATGAGTCGCCACTTAATTTTTAAAAGGAAAAAATTAAGAAACCATTTTAAAAGCAAACTGATCATTTGCGAAACCAAAGATTAACTAGGTCCGAGGATTATGGAATGAGAGAGGAAGGAGCCCGTCGGACTAAAACACCCTCTCTCATCCTATCTTGCGATAGGCCTCTACTCAATATCCTTTTAATCAAATTTATTAATCTAAGCATGCCCTCAACTAATACATATATACATATACATCACAAAAGCATGTCAAAAGGGTGTAAAATTGCAATTGACAAAATATCATTCAAAAACCACATAATTCAGGTAACAAGCGATATGATATGCAATAGAGAACAAGTGAACTTACCAGGGATCCAGCAGCGATAATAAACGTGCAATGCATGCGAACAAAAGAAAATCCTAAAAAGAGTCTCTAATCACATATACACATAAGGCAAAACCTAATTCTAAGGTGTCGCGCATTAAGGTCAAAAATCAAATAAAATCAAGAAATTTAATAAACTAGAGAGGGATCGAGAAATCGTACCTTGATAGCGCTACAAAACAAAGGGTTAGTCCACATGATATGCAAAATACGATGTTAGAAATAACAATCCTAAATTTCTAGCTTACATCTATCTAATGTAATTAATTAAATCCAAAGCAAATAAGTCTTAATTACAAGTGTCAAACCATATGGATGAATATGTACATGGACAAGGATAAACTATGAAATACTCTTAAACTTTGAATCTAAGCTCAACTAATCATTATTGAAGCATGATTTAAGCCATAAGTTATAGAAAAACCTTTTGACCCATTATTACCAAAGTTGGTCAAGTGTATCATAAAACTCTGAAAATTGCAGAGAGCAAACCAGACCTTTAAGAAAGTAAAAAGCACGTCTCTTATGGTTTGATGTTGATGAATTTTGGACACAAAATGCCCCTATGAGTCTAGTTTCCAAATTAAAAAGAAAATCAAGGTTTCAACGGTTAGATCTCCGGGAATATGGAAAACACTAGACATCACTCAGCATCTTACAATCTCCTGTCCAGAATTCTTGCACGATTTATTAAAAATAGTAAAAAAATCAGAATTGCTTTGTTCTTTTTAGGGTGGCTTCCTAACACATTAATCTACTTGGAAAAAATTATTTTGGGTCATAGAAACTTTGTTAGAACTCTGATTTAATTATTTCAAAAGAGTGTTGCTGTTCTGAAACTATTCTGAAATTCTGGACAGATTGCTGTTGCTTCACAAAAACCATGATCAAACCATTCTAAACATGAAACCACCTCAAAACAAAAATTACAGTGGTAGAACAATGTGTTATTAATGCTTTCCCGTTGGTTTCACTTGATTTCAACGGTTAGATTTCGAACTAAAAATCCTTGATCAAAAACAGTTTGTGAATTCACTGTTTTTATTTTGCTAGTTCAACTTTTATTTGGTAACTCCAACTATTAAACCATGAAGTTGAGTTTAAACCAAACCATTTCTCCTACCATTTGATGGTCATGGGAGACTACAAACCTTTGTTCTTCATAGATTTCAAATGAAACATGGATTGACTTCATGAAATCTAAAGGATAGGGAAATCTAAACCATGGAGATGGATTTAGACTCAAAACTATATTCTCCTACCATTTAATGGTCATTGGAGATGAAGGTGCAACTAATACTTGGTAGCTTTCAAAGGAATATGGAAATGATTCCATGAGACACCAAGTTTAGAGGATCCAAGTCATGAATATGGACTTGGGTCCTATCTATGTGAAATAAAGTGATGATCAAGTTTTGACTTCCATGTAGAGCATGAGCTTACATGAGATTCAAAGGATCATGCTCAAGAGATCAAGAGAGATATTGAAGATCTCCAAGACCTTTAAGAGAAGAAGATAGACACAAAAAAAAGAAGTATTGGGAACAAAAAGACTACTAAGTTTAAAACAAAGAAAGATGATGAAATATTCTAAGATTTAAAGATTTCAAGAGAAGAAAGAGTAAGCTAATAATCTAGGTTTAGAGGATCACCTCCAAATTATCCTCAAAGTTTTCTTTTGAAGATTATCCAAACTCTCCTTCAAGCTCTCCCAAAACTCTCTCTTTTCCTTCTCAAATGTGGGTGTAATGGAAGTGTTTTTTGTATATGTTTCCCCCCCAAATGCCTTTTTCTCTTTTTCCTTTTTTTTTTTTTTACCAACAAGATCCCTTCTCTTTTATAGGCAAGAATACCAGCTATTTTTGGTGAATTTCGGAGCAAAAAACAGGTGTAATTCTCTCATTTGGTGGTACAATGTGTACTTTCTGAAATTAGACAGACTGCTGCCCAGCGCAGCAGTCAGAAACCTGCCGCGGCAGTCCGTGAATGCCGTTGCGGCACTCAACATCTGCCGTTGCGGCACTTCGTGACTGCCGCGCGGCTCTCATCAATTGCCGCGGCATTTAATTAATTGCCGCGTTTTTGTCAGTCTTACTTTATCAGTTTTTTGTTCTTATCTGCATGCGCATACGTATTGCACTGCAAAATACAGACTTAAAAAGTGAACGGCAGTCAGAAATCTGTGGCGGCACTCATCGAGTGCCGCGGAATCCGCCGTGTGCCGTTTTTTGGTGAGATTCCCCTTTTTAGGTCTTTTCTCTTTTTGAAACAAATTATTTTTGAAGATCCTTTCCAAAAAAATCATGTCTTTTTCCTGAATTCTCCTGAATACCTGGTATTTTTCCTCTTTCTGTGAAATTTTATCGTGTTTTGGAGATTTTCTGAAGAGCTTGGAATACTTCAATTTTTCGGTCCTTGTCATCATCGGATACGGAGGTGACACTCTCCTAAATTCGACGTTAGGTCAAAATTGGGGTGTCTACAGCTTCCAAATGAAACTATTACGGCCCGTTTGGTTCACGGATTATTTTAGGTGTATTCTGATTACTAGGAATCATAATACCAGTAATCACTTTACCAGGAATCTAAATCTCTGCAGAATGTTTGGTTCAACAATAGAATTCTAGCTGAATTTAGAATCCAGTGTTTGGTTGGGTCAAGGAAAATGAAATGGAAATATTGTTAAATACCTAAGCTACCCTTAAAGACTAAAAGAATGTATGAGTTAAAATCAAATTGTCAACCCTCTAAAAATGGAGGGTGATTAAAAAAAATAATGGTATAAATCTAAAATTCAATGACACATAAAAAATGAGATAAATAGAGTAATTAATACATGAACATGAGTCTAAACTATTACATGTAGTTAAAATATATTTGAATAATAACAAAAGATATTTATATTTTTAAGCATAAAACATGTATAGGTCTAACGTACAAATCACAATATGCCACATATGTAGTTATTGTAATATCATATAGACTTTTCAATCATTAACATTTAGCACCAAAATTTGAATTCTGTCATTAAACTAACATCAAATATAATGTTTCAAGCATAAGAAATCATCATAAACAATCTCATCTACCAATCTCTCCATTTTAGAAAATAATAATTATTATTATAATCATAAATTTCTTCTGATCACAATATTTATTTTTTTAATAGTCTAATAAAGGCTAGTTTAGGTATTATGAAAATAATAAATCAAAACCCCAGTAATCCTTAGGAATACCACCTCTAAGCTAGGATTTAGAATCCACCCTATTTTCCACCTTTGGGTGGATTTTAAATCCAGTGGGACCCACAATTCATTAATTATTCCATGAACCAAACAAAGATATATTTTAAGATTACTAGTAATCTTCGGGTGGAATCAAAATCCACCCTAAGAATCCATGAACCAAACGGGCCGTTAGTGAAATGTCTACTTGCTTTACTACTATTACTAATAGTTTGAAAAATCTTGGTAGAGTCTATCCTAACGAAGAAATGATTGAGAAGGTGCTTAGATCTCTACCAAAGTATTGGTAACCAAAGGTCATGGCAGTCCTAGAAGCAAAGGAACTCTCAAGGCTCTCTATTGAACAACTCGTGGGATCTCTCATCACTCATAAAATAGAATTGGCCGTCTTCGACAATGAAGATAAAAAGAAGAACTTGGGTCTAAAAGCTTCTAATGACCAAGACAATGATAGTGATGAAGATGATTAAATGGCCATGATCACTCACAAGTTCAAGAGGTTTTTGAGAAGAGACAAATCCTTTGCAAGAAAAGGACAAAAGGAGAGTGAAGCTAAGAAAGATCCAATCATTTGCTTCAAATACAAAAAATCCAGACATATCAAAGTCGATTGCCCATTGCTAAAGAAGAACTTCAAGCAAAAGGCGAAGAAGGCAATGAAGGCCACAACTTGGGATGATTCCGAGAATGAAACATCCGAAGATGAATCAAGTGATGATGAAGTGGCAAACATTTGTCTCATGGCACATGAAAGTGATGAGGTAGACTCTAACTATGACTCTTGTAATGAATCTCATAACTATGATGAGCTACAAAATGCATTTGATGAATTGCATGAGGAATTGGAAAGCTTGGGAACCAAATACTTGGCTCTCAAAAAGAATTTTTTCCCTTCTCTCAAATGAACTTAGTGAATTGAAATCACAAAACAAATCTTTGAGAAAAGAAAATGAAATGCTTACTTCAAGAAGCATTCCTTCAAATGATTTTGAAAAAGAAAGAAGAAACAAGTTGAAGATTTGACAAAAACTTTAGCTAAATTCACTCATGGAGAGCAAAATTTAAATATGCTTTTAGGAAAACAAAGATGTGTTTTTGACAAAGCCAGATTGGGTTTCAATCCCACCTACAAAGAAAGAAGTACAACAATTTCTTTTCAAGTTATGCTTCTACTAGTTCTAGTTCTTCAAACAAATCTCATCAAAGCATTTTTACGAAAGGATCTACCTCAAGTAATTTCAATCCTCATATAACTTGCCACTATTGCATAAGAAAGGGACATGTGAACTACAAATGCCCAAATAGGAGAAAAACCACTATGGTTTGGATTGAAAAGGGAACCACACCTCCCTTTGCTAACAAAAGTGGATTCAAAGAATATTGGGTACCAAAGAGGAATACTTAAGCTTGTTTTATAGGTATGCTTAAAATCCTCAAGTAAGCATAGATGGTTCTTGGATAGTGGGTGCTCTAGACACATGACTGGAGACAAATCAAAATTCTCCTCTCTCTCTCTCTCCCAAGGATGGTGGAAACGTCACCTTCGAAGATAACTCCAAAGGAAAAATCATCGGCATAGGTAAAATTGGTAAGAATTCTTCTTTAACTATTGAGAATATTTTACTTGTTGATGGTCTTAAACATAATTTGTTAGGCATTAGTCAATTATGTGATAAAGGCTTTAAAGTTGTATTTGAATTAAATTATTACATGATTATGAACGCTAAAGATGATAAAGTGTTATTTATTGTTTATCGTGATGAAAATGTGTATACTATTGATTTTGATGATATTTCCTCTCAAGATGTTAAATGCTTTGCCGTGTTGAGTGAAACTAGTTGGCTTTAGCATAGACGATTAGGATATGCTACTATGGATCTCCTTTCAAATTTATCAGAAAATGATTTAGTCAAAGGTTTACCAAAAATAAAGTTTGTTAAGGATAAGATTTGTGATGCTTGTCAACTTGGAAAACAAACAAAAACCTCTTTCAAAAAGAAAAAGGAGATTTCTACTAGTAGACTCCTTGAATTGCTTCATATGGATTTATTTGGTCCTAATCGTGTAGCAAGTATGAGTGGTAAAGTGTGTGCATTCGTAATTGTTGATGATTACTCAAGTTTTACTTGGGTCATCTTTCTTGCCCATAAAGATGAGGCTTACCCAAATTTTGTAAAATTTTGTAAATGAGTTCAAAATGAAAAAGGGTATACTATCAACAATTTTAGAAGTGATAGAGGAAGAGAATTTGACAATAAAGATATTTCAAATTTTTGTGATAAAAATGGTCTTAGACATAACTTTTTGGCACCAAGAACTCCTCAACAAAATGGTGTTATTGAAAGGAAAAATAGATCACTTCAAGAGATGGCAAGAACTTTGTTGAATAAACACTCTTTGCCACAATACTTTTGGGCCAAAGCAACTAGCACTTCATGTTATGTTATTAATCGTGTTATTGTTAGAAATAATCTTGGTAAGACTCCCTATGAACTTTGGAAGGGTAAAAAACCTAACATCGGTTATTTTAGAGTTTTCGGTTGTAAATGCTTCATTTTGAATAATAATAAGGATAACTTAGGTAAGTTTGACGCTAAATTGGATGAGGGTATCTTCTTTAGGTTATTCACAAATAAGCAAGGCATGTAGAGTTTTTAAAAACATGACCTTAGTTGTAGAAGAGTCCATGCATGTAGTTTTTGATGAGGCTAATCCCTTTAGAGGGAAAGATGATGATGATGATGTCGTTGTAGAAAGCCTAGATGGAGCTAGTACTTCAACCTCCATTCCTCCATAAAAGCCCAAGGAAGATTTCCCTACTCCTCAAGAACACCCTAGGGACATTGTTAAAAACGACCTCCCTAGAGATTGGAAGACCGTTCCTAGTCACCCCATAGATCAAATCATAGGTGATCTCAGTCAAGGCATAGCTACAAGATCCTCTCTTAGAAACATTTGTAACAACCTAGCTTTTCTTTCTAAAATAGAACCTAAAAACATAGAGGAAGCCGAACAAGATGATAGTTGGAATATGGCTATGCAAAAAGAGTTGAATTAACTCGAGAGAAACCAAGTTTGGACTTTAGTTCCTATACCTAATGATTATTCAATCAAAGGAACCAAATGGGTGTTTAAAAAAAATTAGGATGAATCCAGAGTTGTGGTTAGAAATAAGGCAAGGTTGGTAGCCCAAGGATATAACCAAGAAGAAGGAATAGACTATGAGGAAACCTATGCTCCCGTAGCAAGGTTGGAAGCCATAAGAATGTTACTTGCATTTGCTTGCCACAAAAACTTCAAACTTTTTCAAATGAATGTTAAAAGTGCCTTTTTAAATGGTTTTATAGCGGAAGAAGTTTATGTCAAGCAACCTCCCGGATTTGAAGGTTCAAATTTTCCCAATCATGTTTTTAAACTTTCAAAGGCTCTATATGGTTTAAAACAAGCTCCTCGTGCTTGGTATGATCGTCTTAGCAAATATTTGCTTGATCTTGGATTTACTCGAGGAAAGATTGACACCACACTCTTTATTAAACATTCACACAATGATATATTGCTTGTTCAAATCTATGTGGATGATATCATCTTTGGTGCTACAAATGAGAAAATGTGTGAGGAATTTGCAAAATGCATGCAAGATGAATTTGAAATGAGTATGATGGGAGAACTAAATTTCTTTCTTGGTTTACAAATCAAACAACACAAGAATGGTATTTTTCATAAATATAATCCAAGTACATTAAAGATTTATTGAAAAGATTTGGTTTTAAAAAATTGCAAACCAATTGCAACTCCCATGATTTCTTCTCTCAAGCTTGACAAAGATGAATCCGGAAAACTTGTTGGTACTAAAAATTTTCGTGGCATGATAGGAAGTGTGTTGTATCTTACTGCTAGTAGACTGGACATTATGTTTGGTGTGTGTCTTTGTGCTAGATTTCAATATTCACCTAGAGAATCGCATGTTGTAGCCGTTAAGTGCATTTTTAGATATTTGTTAGGCACAATTGACTTAGGTTTATGGTATCCTAAGAACACTCCCTTTGACTTAGTTAGTTATTCGGATGCGGACTTTGCCGGTTGCAAAGTGGATCGCAAGAGCACAAGTGGCACGTGTCACTTTTTAGGACACCCCCTAGTCTCTTGGTTTAGTAAGAAACAAAACTCCGTAGCTTTATCCAAGGCGAAAGCCGAGTATATAGTCGCCGGTAGTTATTGTGTTCAAGTTCTTTATATGAAACAACAATTAGAAGACTTTGGACTTCTTTTTTATCACATCCCACTTAGATGAGATAACACTAGTGCGATTAGTCTCTCTAAGAATCCCATTCAACATTCTAGAACTAAGCACATTGAGATTAAACACCATTTCATTAGAGATCATGTTCAAAAGGGTGATGTTGAACTCGTTTTCATTGATACAAATCATCAATGGGCGTATATATATAAATACACTTCGTTTTTTAGTTTTTTTTAAACCCTAATCCCCCCTTTCTCTCCAGGCAACTGCGCCCCTACACCATCTCTCTCACTCCAATCTTTTCTCCATCTCTTCTACCACCATTTCCATTCATCTCCATCACCAACACTGCCCCATTCATCCAATCTCTTCTTTGTTTCCTTCTCTCTCCTTCTCGTCCCACTACACCAAAATGGCCGAATTGTCACACTAATTTTCGCGTCATTTGTCACTGTCCAAATCAGTGACTAAATTAGTCACGGTTTAAAACTGTGACAATTTTTATTGTCACAGTTTAAAACCGTGACTAATTTAGTCACTGATATAAACAGTGACAAAAAATAATTTTGTCATAGATTAGAACCGTGACTAATTTAGTCATTGTTATAGACCGTGACAATAAAAAAATGTGGACATACGAAAATCACGGCTCAAAATAGTCGGTATAAATAAAAAGAAGAGAAGAGAAGAGAAGAATGACCTAATATCAGAAGCAAAACGAAGAGAAGAAGAGAGAGAGAGAGAGAGAGAGAGAGAGAGAAGAGACGAGAGGGATCCACCGCCCACTACCTGCCGCTGCCGTCGTTGAGATCTATCCACTGCCGACACCCACCCACCCAGATCTGGTTAGCACACACACTCAATCTCTCACACACTCTCAGATTTGTTCGATTGACTCACACACTCACTATATTTGACACACACACACACACTCTCTCTCTCTCTCTCTCTCTCTCTCTCTCTCTCTTTATTGTATACAATTCAGATATAATATATTTGAGGCAAAAAAAAGTAATTGTAATAGCAGGCGCAAGGTTGAGCAGAGGATATTCTCTCCACACTTAAATTAGGTAATTTATCTATATGTCTGTATATCTGACTTGTAAAAATGAAATTAATGGACTTATTTATGGGCATTTTCTTTAATTTGTGCTTGGTTTTATCTCTGATTCTCAAAAAATCTTTAATTTGTGCTTGCATATGAAATATACACCAACTTATAGATATTCAAGAACCCCAAACTCTCTCTTCTCTTGCATGGTTTCGACGAAAAAAATGAAGCATTTAGTCCATCTGCTAACAGACCTCTGGTCCCTCACCTCTGTGGCAGGCTGCAGAGAAGCCGAAGAAGAGGTAAGGCAAAGGGGTTCGTGGAGGAAATGACGTTTCTGACCTAGAAATTGCAATTTTATTGCTTCTGCCAACATACTATCTTGGAGTTTACTCTGTCAGTGTTTTGTCAATTAAAAAAGGCTGTGAGCTGTGATGTTGGGATGTGGAAAACTCTTGCTTTGGTGAGTTTTTTTTCCTCTCCACTAATGCTTTATTTTCTAATTTGGATTCCATAAGTTATCTAAATTCAGCAACACCTTTTGGACTGTGCTATTGTCCATCTCTTGAATCTTTGACAGGAAAAACAATCAATCTGTGAATTTTTATTAATTTTTGTTCCGGGTATGCACATTTCCTGTTTGTGCTAATGTTTATTAGAGGGGGAAAGGCTGTTGTTATCTAATTTGGTTTTGCTTTTCTTTATGTTTTGTTGTAGTGTCAGACTTGGTGGAATTGATCAATATTTGCTGTCTATATATTGAACAGATATTTTTCATTGCGGCACTTTGGTCATGCAATTTGAGAAGGGACTGGTATGATCTCTCTCTCTCTCTCTCTCTCTCTCTCTCTCTCTCCACAAGTTTGTGATTTTACTGAACTGTTAGTTTTCATATGAGTATCTTACAAATTTGCTATGGTGGTAGTTACTAGTGTACAACCCTATGGAACTTAACTGTTTGTTCCTTCCTGTATGTTAAGGACTAAGGAGTATGAAAGGAAAAGGTTGCTTTATTCTTTTGATTTTGAAAATATTATTTTTTTTCCTCAGGAATGGTGTATGATTACCATGATTCTTAGGTGCTTAGTTCTAGTGGAGTTAACAGTAGGTTTTGTCGTTTAAGAATACAATATGATTCCCATTAAATCTTTCAAACCCAGTTGTAGTTTTTTCTTGGTAATTCTCAGTGTTCCACTTGCCACCTAATGTAGATGGTTTCCATAGAACTTCAAATTCTTCAATTGCATGATCATTTTGTTAAATTGTAATTTTTCTCAGTGAAAAATCTCAATGGTCCGTACCCAAGCTCGACCTTTTTATTTTTATTTTTTTTATACACCATGGCATGACATGGTCAATTTATTCATTTGACCAATTCAAATGTAGAGTTATTTCCTATAGCCAATATGGCCGGTTACTAGCAAAAAAAAGTCTAACATGTGATATGACTATGGAATAAAAATTCTAGCATGTGACTAGAATAGATAGTGGTGGACCATGACGTTGCCCACTAACCTTTCCAACCTCCATGTTAACCATCTACTAAGTGGAGGTAAACTAACCCTTTAATGCCTATATATAGAGATTTAGTCTACACCACAAAGGGGAAGGAAAAAAAGGACTGGAAGAAAGGAGAGACCTAACTTAGTATACACTTTTGATTGTTTACTGTCTCTCACTCTCTCTCATTCTCTCTATATACATATGTATATATATATATATCTCTTCTAGTCTTGTTAAAACAAAACAAATTGAGCGACCCATGAGTCACATGGGAGTCTTTGACTCCTTTATTTGCAAAACAATTTGGGAGTATTGAACTCCTCTAAAATAGGTCTTTCAAAGACCAAAATGAAGCTTGGGACTGTTGGGTCCTTGAGTGTTCCATATATCCTGGACACTAGTTTCCTAAAAAAAGTCCACTATATATTTATACTTGTTCCAATTAAAGAAGCAAGGTTGCTGCTTGGGTATAAAAAAAATGTGTATCATCAATGGGAATCCTTGATTCCCTTACTCAAACTTGATGGGTTTTCTAAAGAGCTTGAAAAGTTAGGTATTATTTTAATTAAATTATAGTCCACTTCATGTGCCATATGTGTTTAATTATACACATGATACACATGTTTGTGTGACTCACCAACCCCAAATTGGATTCCTTGAGTCCACCATGTTAAGGAATTCTAAATTCCATAAAGAAAAATTGGATTCCTTGAGTCCACTATGTTAAGGAATTATAAATTCCACTTACCCAAATTGAATTCCTTGAGTCTACCATGTTAAGGAATTCTAAATTCCATTGAAAGTCTGAAATAGAAAAATTGGATTCCTTGAATCCACTAGTCTAAGGAATACTTGATTCCATTAAAGTTGTTACTACGACTTGGTCCATAGTGTATTAATAAAAATTGAGTATTCATTGCTAGCACTTCAAAGGTCTTCCAAAGACCACATTTCAAAGGTCTTCCAAAGACCACTTAAAAAATGTAGATGGCTTCAAACCACGATTAAAATTAAAATACGAATTTGGAATAGTTTAGACCAAAATCAAATTTATTTCTCAATTTGTATTTAAATAAAACGAGTCCTTGACTCGTAAATTGAGTTCTATTGAACTGCGTTGACTTGATTCCATTTTTAATGGATACGTAGGCAACCTAGACATTAAACTAGGTGCAGTCACAAATCCCTTGAAATAATGCCATGCTTTCCAAATTTGTACCCCAAAGTTGGTTCCCAAATTCCTTGATGGTCGCACCTTAAAACAATACTCCAATGTAAATTCAGTGGTCCCCACGATAACTAAATTCAATATTACTTTCGAAGCATTTGGGAACCAAATTTGGGAAGTGTAATATTACTCTGAGTGTTTATGTATTTTCATTGCCAAAAGTGTTGAGAACCACATGGGAAACAAAGTAATATCAAAGGTAATATTCACTGGTTGAGCTTCTCTTGTTTTCCACTTTTTCTTCCGAAACCAATTGGAAAAACAAATATGGGGGTGTATTTGGTGTTGCGATAGAGCACTTTCTATTTAGATAGTGGTACTGTTGAGTTTGGAAGGAGCATAATAGCCTTTTTATTCTTTTGTAAACACTAAACAGAATAGGCTTTTTCTTTTTTATTTTTTGTTAGTTTCTTACAAGAGATAAGTTCTTAGTCAGTCTTTCTTATCCATCATTTAGGTATACTCCTTGTGGGCTTGGGTCGCTCCCTTTAGATACCTATGTGATTTTCTTGGTATAATTAAACATAACACTGGGGTTTAATCATGGGGTAACAGATGAGAAGGAATCACTTCAGAAAAACCCTGACAGAAAATATGTTCATAATGATAATTAATGGTTATGAATAACAACAAAATGAAACTTACGGATGCGTTTGGGGATTTTTTTTCCCCGTTCATTTCACACGTGATCCTGTATTCCTGTGTACATCATGTATCTCTTGTTCTTTTGAATTCTGTATATTCTTGTTAACTTTCAATTGTTTTTGTTGTAGTACTGTTAAACTTTAAAATTCTGGTCATGCAGTGCATAGTTTCAATATTTGTTGGTGAAACTTATTTTATCATAGATTTATTTCATTTTATTAGTTAAGCCCTTTGTAGGAATTTTGTGGTTGGATTCTGATTTAGTGTAATTTATGATGTTTATGTAGGAGAGGTCAACATGTGGTTGAGTTCATTTTTGCTCCCACTGAAGAGGCCATTTTTGCTCCCACTGAAGGACTCTGACTATGTAAAATGGCTTGAAAAAGGCTATGCTGGTAGCACTTATACCTGACCCCTTTTTTCCTTCCGACTAAGAGTGCATTTGGGATAGCACTTAAAAAGCTGTGACCATAGGATTAGCTTTCACTGCGTCTTAAAAATGTGATTAATTTTTAAAGCTAAAAACCAGCTTTTTAGAAGCTCCAATTTGTAGCCGTTTTGAAAAAATCTCTTAATCCAAAAAGTGGTTATTTAAAAGCTATCCCAAACAGACTCTAAAAGTAATGTTTTTGCAGTAATAGTATCACCTCACGGAATGCGTGGTAGGCTTACTTGCTTTTCAAATACATGTTACCTTGGTAATTTACACGTCTCTTCAAGTGTCATCTAATTGTTTGAGCAAGTAGATATAATGTCCCTTCTTTTGTTAATTGAACTTTTCTTGAAACTATCATTTCTATCTATATTTTTCAGAGATGTGGATTACAGGATCTGTATGATGCTAAAACTTTCTGCTATCCATTTGTTTTCTATTTTGATTTTTAAAAAACTATTATTCAGAGGAGACGTAGTTTTGCCCCACCATTTGTCAAAAAGGAAGCCTCCACACTAGCCAGACATGTGAAGGTGTTTGAGACTAGTGGATGTCCGTCCGGGAGTGTACCTATTTGTAGAACAACAAAAGCAGACATCATTCGATCCAAATTGTCAAAACCTGCTAATATTAATGCTTCGTCAATTGGCAAACCCACTTCTCATGTAAGTTATGGCTTTTGAATTACTTCATTTTGTTTTATGTTGCAATTTACTTATGTTTGGAATGCATGCAATGCAAAATATATTCATTTCACTAATCTTAAATGTAAACAAGCTTATTAAAAATCCCTTTTAGTGGTTAGTGCACTTCCTTAATCATGCTTACCTAGACTTGTTTCAGACTTTGCTGTTGTTTTGAACTTTCCATGTGAATAGTTTTATATAATAATTTACGTATACATGATGTAACAAGTTCTTTTTTAGCTTACCAAACTCTGAGGGGTCGTTAATTTGGTGTAGCATAGTAATTGGACTCCTCAACTCATAAAAAATTACATATTGCTAAGTTGGTAACATAAGTTTGAAAAGACTTGTCTGAAGAAGAAAATAAAAATGTATGATGAAAAAAACGAGATCAACATCCCGAGTCGTAGGAATTTTTCTCTTAACTCTTCTTTAATAACACCGAGAAGAAAAGTGCTATTAACTGCCATTTAGATTAATTCCACAGCTGTCCAGTTTGAGAAATTAAGGATTGGTAAAGTAGTTTTTTTTTTCTTTTCTTAAACCGCAACAAAAGCTTTAAATATATCAACAAACAGGGGAGGGGAGCTACATTGTACACAGACCAAAATGATAACCCATAAACCATGTAAAAAAATAAATCCCCCCATAGTAAGACAATACCAAAACACAAGGCCTGTACAATGTAGGTAAAGTTAATTTCTTAAAGTGGAATTGTACCTGGTTCAGGAGCAAATGTTCTGTTAAATTACTAAAATTTTCTAAAACTCTTTAATGAGTACTTCTAGGGATATCTTATCACATCTATGAAAGAAATGATACTTCGAGTAGTGTCGCAATAAACAAGTATATTAAACATACTGAGAAATTAGCGGGTGTAAAATGCAACGTTAACATGACTATTACTGAAGCAACGGTTATTTATTATGTTCAAAGTTGGCAAGTACAATTAGATTTTGAGTATACTGTTCCAAGCAAAGTAAAAATTGCTTGAAAGACCGGAATGGAAGCACAATATAGACGGGCTTTTTTTTTTTTTTTTTGTTTTTTGATTCTTTTGTTTTCTTTTTGTGAGAGGAAAAACAATAGGTAAAGTGATAGAAGGTTTGAAAGGACTAAATGCACTTGAGGGGTGTGTGTTGAGAGAGTGAGGAAGATTTATATGACAGATTATACAATTTGACCTTTTTGAGTGATTCTCTTATACTATGCAATTTGACCAATTTGAATTTATGTCATGATGGGTGTAAGTTCTATGATTATAGATTCCTTTTAACTCTTCTTCTTTTCAGTTTTCATCTGTCAGTTTTCATTTGTGCTATCTCTCTAAGTATTGTGTTATCTGATTCAGAGATTCTTGCAACACAACACGCAGTAGCACAACACAGCACAACACACATGTCCAGCAGCTTGGCATAACACGCATGCAACATAGCAGCACAGCACAGCACACGTGCACAGCAGCACAGCACGCGCACTGGCAGCACATGTGCACACGCATAGGCCATGCACGCTCTCTCTCTCTCTCTCTCTCTCTCTCTCTCTCTCTCTCTCTCTCTCTCTCTCTTTCTCTCTCTTTTGGGGTGCAATATGTATGATTATCTCTGTTTTCTTGTGTCCTGTTTGGGCTGGTGATGATCTTCGGTTTCTCTCAATATAGAAAAGCTTGCAAGCTTCTTAGGAGGTACACTTTGTGACCAACTTAATTATAGTCCAAAAGTTAGCTAATATCATTGATCATGTTCAAAAGAAAGTGCCCAGTAATTTTCTTTTTTGTCTAATTTTATCAAACTACTTGGACTTAATGTTTTGTTTGATGCAATCTTATCTTTTCTCCTAGTAATTAAATGTTGGTTTTGCAATTTTTATGCAGATTAATAATGTTGCGAGGCTGCCCTAGTTTCTATTCGTATGCAATACTTGAGTGATTATAGGAATGGCCCGACATAAATATGTACCAATGGAGTCAAGATTCAAGAGAACTTGTAATGCTCACAATTTGGCTCCAAGACTATGATTATATTATGAAAAATCGCTACTTTTTTCTATGTTATTAGGCAATCATTGGGATAAATGATAATAAATTTAATGATTGTTACTGTTTAAATTTGTGTATTGAATTGCACAGTTGTTTTGTGGCGATCTTACAATTTGTGTTTATAATAGGTCGTGTTGGATTGCAATTTTTGTTATTAGTGTTTATGTTGTGTTAGGTACCAAAAATAATAGGGTGGATTCTTGCAAAAACAATAATTTTTTTTTAAAAAAAATTCAGGTTTGTCACTGTTCTAAACCGTGACATTTTTTTATATATTAGTCACTGAGCTCTGAAAAATTGTCACTGACCCGAACTGTGACAAAAGTATGTGACCAATTACCATAATTTGTCACGGTATATAAGTGTGACAACAAATGTGACTAATAACGTAAATTGTCACGGTCCAGAAGTATGACAAAGAATGTGACTAATGTCAATATTTGTCACGGTCCATGAGCGTGACAAATAATGTGACTAATTCTATAAATTGTCACTGTTTAAAACAGTGACAAAACCGTGACAATTGGAAGTGATATGTCACTTTTAAAGGGTAACAAATGAACTATGACAAAGGACATTTGTCACAGTTTAGGACAGTGACAAAAGTTTTTGTCACACCCGAAAATGTCACGGATTATAACTGTGACAAAGGGCCTTTGTCACTGTCCAAAACCGTGACAAATCGGCCATTCTGGTGTAGTGTCCCCTCTCTGCTTCTTTGGCACCGAAGAAGCGCAAGGAAGCCGAGGAGTCATATTCTGAGACCCCACCTCCTCAGCATCATCGTCCCATTCCATATTTCATTGACGAAGGTCGCAAGCAGGACAACTTGGACATCTTCTTGCATCGCAAGATTATTTTTGGTAAAAATCTTCCCTCAACTTTTTCAAATTCAAATGGTTTGTGTCTAGGCACTCTTTTTAATGCTTTGGGTTGGTCCTCCTTTCTTAAAATTAATTAACCTATGTACCCAAATCTTGTGCGTGAGTTCTACAATAATCTCACTGCCTCTTCTGCCCAAATTTCTTTTTCTTCTTATGTTCGTGGAGTAAAACTGTTAGTGACCCCCGATAAATTTGTTCAAATTTTTGATATTCCTATAGGTACCATTTGTGCGTATGATGATAACAAATGGAATGTCGATCATGGATTCAACCCCCTTCTTGCATGCAGACTTGTGTATGGTAATCCCAACTTAGCCCAAGCCTCAAAACCCTCTACCCTCACAACTCACATATGAGGCACGTTTCCTACACTATATTCTCACTTACTCTCTCTATCCCCGTGCCGGTGGCAGAGATTATGTCTCTTATTTTGACATCTTTCTTTTATGGTGCATTCTAGAAGGAAAACGATTTGATTGTTTGACTCTCTTCTACAAACATATTTGTGAATCGCAAAAAAAGTCGAAAACCAGCTCTCTTCATTATGGTATAGCTCTCACCACTATTTTTTTCCATTTCAAGGTTTCTCTCAATGATCATGATCGTCATGATCCTTCTCCTCATAACATCTACTCCTCTACTACTTTATCTCTCATGGCATACAAGCTCGAGGATGGTGCTTACGTTCCTAAAGCCCCCCGTCCTCCCATTGCCCCTCCTGTTCCCACCACCACCACCACTGATCCTATTACCACCTCTGTCCCATCTTCTACTGCTCCCTCCACCTCCACTCCTCCTCCCACAGATATTTCATCATCTTCTGCTCCTCTTCCTCCTGCTACTGATCTCTCTGAGCAGTTTTCCATCATCACCGCCTCTATTGACTCTCTTTCCACCACAATCACTTTCTTATAGTCAACTCTCCCCTCTTGTGTCTCCACACTCTCCTCCACTATGGCCTCTCAGTTTGACACACTCCGTTCTGACATTTTGGAGATTGGCTCTGCTATGGACACACTTTGTACCACCTCTCTTGCCACTCAGGAGCTAGTGGATCGCTGCTTATTTGAGATGCAGTCTAGTATTTATGATACTCAAGATGCCATTCAAGTTATTCGAAGTCGTGTTGGGTTAGGACTGCCTACTTGATCTCTTTTGGATTTAGGCCTTTTTGATTAGCTTAACTGAACATCTAGATAGATTTTTTTGGGGGGTTTGTTATAGGCTTTTGTTTCCTTTTGTTTCTATACTATCTCTTTTGTTCTTAAATGGTTCTATGGATATTATCAGATTTTTTTTTCTCTGTTATGAAGTTCTATTTGACATTCATGCTTGTTTATGTACTCATGATTGTATGATGATTGTATTTGCTATTGCTTCTCATGATCTTGGTTTACTTGTCTATGTGTGTACTAACCATGAGAAGATGATGAGACTTTTAATTAAGTGATTCCCACACTTCCCTCCCACTAAATTCCGTCCATCAACTCACTAAAAGAGGGGGAGTTTCTCTCTGCTCTAAGTAATTTTTGTTGATGACAAAAGGGGGAGAAACATCCTATTTTTTAAACATGTGACATTGAATTGATTCTCATTTCTCATTGCCTTAACTATTCACATGTTATTAATAATAAATGCATCATTTATCACAATTGGATAATTTCTTGTTATTCTTTAATCTTGGACAACTAGTAGTTTGTCATCATCAAAAAGGGGGAGATTGTTAGCCCCAAGGGTCTTACCCTAAGTAATTTTGATGATTAACAAACTATTAAGTTGAGTACTTATGTTTTTATTTAGCCTGTTGTCCAAACAGATCTTAAGAATGATTATGGATATTCTATGGAAGTTTTATGGAAGACTATTTACCTCTTGTATTATTCTTATAAGTCTTTATGTAAAGTTGGTTAGATTAAATCTCAAAACCAAGGGCTTGAACAATTCTTTCAAAATAAAAAAACTGTTTTTCCTTGAAAAGCAGTCGACTGGACTTTCATCAGTCGACTGGACGCAAATTTTATCAGTTGACTGAATCATGGTTTTTGAAGCCAGTTTCTGCTTCAACCATCCAGTTGACTAGATCCTGTAATACAGTCGACTGCGTTAAAGGCGCAATCTTAATATTTCAAAAGGCAGTCGACTGGATTGAACCCAGTCGACTGGACCTCTGTGCAAAACAGTAATGGCTCTTTTTCCTCTGTTTTTGCTTTAGCATTAAATGCTCCTACCTACCTTAAACGTCCAAATTTCTTAGAGAGATTATATATACTCAGTTTAAATTTGGTTGTTATCACATCCATTACTCTCATTTAATACACACTTATTGTAATCAAAGATTCAAGCCCTAAATCTTGAGATTTTATCTTCTAGCTCTAGATTTCATTTGTAAAACCTTGAGAGCTTTTATTGTGAGCACTTACTGTTTCTATCTACTCTACAAAGAGAGTGTTATTTAGTTGTAATCCAACATTTTATTAAACCCTTGAAATTGTAAGAGGGTTAGTGTAACCCTTGCTCCAAGTGAAGGGTTTCTTCATTGGAAGTATAAAAGAGTTCAAGAAGAACTTGTAAGGAGTGCTTTGATCTTCACCCAAAGAAGATTGATTAGTATTCCTCAAGAGGTGTTCTTGAGGGGTGAACATAGGCCGCGGATTGCGGATTGCGGATTGCCGAACCACTTGAAAACTTGGTTTGCAAGTGCCTCTTTCCCTTCTCTCATTAATTTTTATGTTAATTATATATTGTGCTTGCTTTAAGTTTTAATTTGCCATTGTTGGTTAGTAATCCTATTCTCCCCCCCCCCCCCCCCTCTTTAAGGATTACTTTTGGGCCAACAAACTTAACTATGGGTTCCTTATGATTAAGCTGGGATTATATCATTTCTATATGGACATTACATTGGCTCCTAGTTGAGACTTGTATATCTATAGAAGTGATGCATTCCCAACTAATTGGAAGGAATTCATAATTGTGTCATTTCTGTCATACTTGATAAACTTAAGTTGGAATTTAGGTTCGATATTATATCTTGTATATCATGTGGACTAACCTGTGTTTTGTAGCGCTATTGAGGTATGATTTCTCAACCCCTCTATAGTTTAATCATTTCTTGGTTTTATTAATTTTCAACTCCATGCGCGACACCTTAGATTAGGTCTTGTTTTATGTGAATATATATGTTAGAGACCTTTTCTTAGGCTTTGAATTTTGTGTATGCATTACACGTTTCTATATCACAGCTAGACCCGGGTAAGTTATCTTTTTCCCTAAATGCATATCATATTGCTTGCTAATTGAAATATATGGTTTTGAATGACATTTTATCATTTGCAATCTTACACCCTTTTAGACATGCTTTTGTAATGTATATTTATACATATGTATTAGTGGAGAGCACATAGAGATTAATAATTCGATTAGAAGAATGTTGAGTAGAAGCCTATCGCGAGATAGGATGAGAGTGGGTGTTTTAATCCATTTGGCTCCTTCCACTCTCATTCCATAATCCCCGAACCTAGAAAACTCTGGTTTCCAAAAGATCAGTTTGCTTTTAAAACGATATCTTAATTTTCTTTTTAAAAATTAAGTGGAGACTATTGTTTTGTATTTTGAATTAGAAAAGATTTTGAAAAAAGCTGTGGGTAGGAAAAATGCGATATCCACAACGTCACTCACAGACATAGTAGAAGTCTCATTAAACTATACATTTAATCAAAGATAACAGGAATCATATTAAATAAAGACAAAGATAAAGATCATCGTATAATATCTCATCATGCTTCTCAATGCCTAGCAATACTAAATCCATGTATGTAACCCACGTAACCACCCCAAGCATCTACCTTTATGCCGAGACGCTAAACCCATGGCTGAATAGTCGTCTTACTAACCATTCTCATATTCATATCCATAATCATACTTGTATCCATATTCTTATTCTCATCCATAACCATACATCGATACAATAATACCATTATGATATCCATACATTGATACTACATAACTGAGCCAGTAGACCACACCGATCGATTGCCCGATGGTTTCCTACACCACACAAACTTTGTATCAATATGTTGATACATATAGCATAGCCAGCAGACCACAACGGTCTCTTACCTAATTGTGTCCTACACCACACGAATTATGTATCCATACATCAATACCATATAATATCATTCTGTATCCATACGTCAATACCATAAAATATCATTATGTATCCATATGTCGATACCATAATACCATTATGATATCATATGACTTAGCCAGCAGGCCACACTAGTCTCTTACCCGATGGTGTCCTACTTCATATAATCCCTTCATAGGTTACCGGTTGATGAAGCCAAAATTTGGTTAAAGTAAATTATAGCAATTTTAGGGAAGAGAGAGTGAGAGACTAGTTTTTTGTATATGGTTTGGCCCTGTTAATGAAGGTACCTATGTCCATGTGTGTGTCTAAGCACGTTCACTATACTGTAAAAAGTCGGGGACCTATGGTGAACCAACAATAGTTTGGAGCTACCGTAGGTCGGCCGGGCAAGTTGGTGACTGCTATAGAGGTGCTGTAGAGACTGAAAAGTTGGCTCCTTTAAACGGGGTGAGTGGTCTCTTTTATAGACACAAGAGCCCTACTCATACAAGGAAAGTAGATAGATAAGGAAACACAATCCAATTAGGATTGATTGTCATTAATTGTGGGGGTTCCTAATTGGATTAGGAAACAATATGCTCTTTCCATAAGTCTTCTATCTTGAGTAGGAAACTGCCTGGAATATTCTGGGGCATATGTTGTCGACACAGCTGGCCTGAGCATGTACATACCGTGCCAATGCGGTCTTCCCGACTTGTTGGTTTGGTCGTGAATAAACTGCTATAGATGGTGAGTCTCGAGTAGACTAGACCGCTTGGGCTGATGCTTGTCCGAGGAGTTGTGCATGATTTGACCGGGACATGGACTGGCTGCTGATTTGAACTGCTCGATCATAGGATAGAGCCAATTTTGGGTGTATCAACTGTCCCCCATTTCCAAGGTTGGTCGGATGCTATATCGGGGCAAGTTTGGAAATCTGTTTGATATTACTTTTCACTGTCTGAGTGTTCGGGGAAGCTGCCTTGGAGCTTCTGAGTTTTGTGAGTGCTCGGGAACTGGCTAAGAGTTCAGACTTAGCCTAGCTCAGAGTCTTTAAGTGCTCGGTAATTGGCCGGGAGTTGAGACTCAGCCTAATTCAGAGTCTATTACTTAAGTTAAGCTCCCAGGATGGTTATCTTCTACCCGTAAACCTTCGTCAAGGTTGTGGGTAAAATAATTTGACCATGCTGGAAAAGTTGACCTAAAGTGTGTTAATTTAGGGTCCTTTTGTGTTAACTCCCCAGGATGGTTATCTTCTACCCAGCCAGCCTTCCTCAAGACCATTGGGAGAAAAGTTTGACCATGTTGGTGGAGCCGACCTAAATCATGTTGCTTTAGGGTCTTTTTACTCCTCTATCGTTGGCCAACCTAAGAGGTTTTAGTCACCTCTATCGTCAATTTTGACCTAAGTGGAGTTATTGTTTTTGAGTACTGTAGGCGCCCGAGTTGTCTAAGTGTTTGCCTTAGTTACTGCAAGGCCTGTAAGTACCCGGTATGATTGCCTATTTAGTCCATTGTGCTTTTCTACCCCCCAAGCTTTCACTAAGACGAGGGTCTTGTGGAGGCAAGGACTGTAGGTAACTGACCTGGAACATGGGTGGTTACAGGGTCTTTTGAAGCTTTCCATCATTAGCCACCTAGGGGGATTCTCCCACATCGTAGGTTGGACCTAAGCAAAGTCGGTGCCTCAGACGTGACCCCGAGGTCTTTTGCCAACTGCATAATAGTGGTCTTTGGTTGCCTCGGGGTTGAGCCCGAGGTCTTTTAAGTGCCTGGGTTCGGAGCCCGAGGTGTTTTGTGCCTGGGTTCGGAGCCCGAAGTCTTTTCAAGAGCTCTCTGATAGTCTGCGGAGCCTCATGCGATGATTGGGCAAGTACCACTATAGTTGGATTTGTCGAGACTATTAGAGACAGGAGGTCGGGTCGGGATCATCGGACTCCTGATTACTCTGAGCTGGATTCAAGGTCGGGGTCATTGGAACTTGACTGCTATGAACTAGAGGTCGGGTCGGGGCTGTCGGACTCAGACCGCTGTGAACTAGAAGTCGGGTCAGGACTACCAAACCCTGCCTGCTATGAGCTGGAGGTCGGGTCGAGACTAGCGGACCCCGATTGCTGTGAACTAGAAGAACTTTCAGAACTCCCGGGCTGATCTCGCTTTTGCTTACTTCTTCTAGAAGACTCGTTGCTTTCACGTCTAGGGTCTTTGGTCTTTAAAAACTCTTCAGTGTCAATGTATTCTCCAACCCTCTTAGTGAGTTCAACTAAGGTTTTCGGTCAGTTTCTGTGAAACGACGCGGCGCACTTGGTGTGCTGAACCCCCGATCAGAAGGCTATAATAGCGACAGTTTCATCAAGATCATAGATTTTGAGCTTCTCTTGATTAAACCGGTCAGTGAATTCCTTGAGGGTCTCATTATTCCTTTGTATGAGTGTCAGTAGCTGCATGTCAAAGCTTTGGTCGTTCATGCATACTGATGCACTAGTTGATGAACTGCTTGCTGAGTTGCTTGAAACTATGGACTGATCAGGGCTCCAAGGAGTAGAACCATTGCACAGTCGGGCCTTTCAAAGTGCTGGGGAAGGCTAGGCAATGTAGTTCATCAGAGTTGGTGGCTAGGGCCATCTGAGCCTTGTAGGTCCAGACGTGGTCGACCGGGCTTCCCGAGCCGTTATAGGGATCTAGGCGAGGCTGCTTAAATTTGCGTGGGATGGCAAACCTCATTATCTAGCTAGAGAATGGTGACTCTATCTCGGTATTGGCGTGATTCTGAGTAGGGTTCTAGCCCAGTCTTTTGGCCACTCCATCAATCTGTTTCTGCAAGTCCTTGATACGTGCTACCATACCTTCCTGACCGGTATTCGGACTATAGGTCGGGTTAGTGGAGGAGGCTTCCTTCTCATGGTGGTGTGTTGTCCCCTGGGATCGGGCTTGGCGATGACTCCGGTTCATCGTGTGCCTAGGGACACCTCAGCTCTTGACCAAGTGACCCTGGACTGAATCTCGGGCCATATGCTCCTACCTTTCCTCTCAGGCAGCACGCCTACTGTTGATGTCTCTGGCATCCTCAACATGGAACGGGTTGGCTCGGGCACGTTGTCTGGTCAAGATCGGTTCCCGACCGTACGCAACATTCTCGGGTTATTTCCCAGCCACTAGAGGACTGCTTTGCTGGGCCAACAGGGCTTCGATCTGTTGCTAAATTTGATGCTGGCACTCCAAGAGTTGTGTGAGGGTCACGGTGATTTGCTCAAATGTCATGACTGCCGTAGCCGGTGCCGGGGCGGGCGAAACATCCCGGTTGGCCTGCTGTGCAGTCTTTTCTCTTCTTCGGAGGCATGGCTATCAGCCAAGAGATTTATTGATGCAGAACTTGTCATTCCCACAGACGTCGCCAAGCTAATGATGCCAAAATTTGGCTAAAGTAAATTAGAGCAATTTTAGGGGAGAGTGAGTGAAAGACCATTTTTTTCTATATGGTTCGGCCCTGTTAATGAAGGTACCTACGTCCACGTGTGTGTCTGAGCACGTTCACTATACTGTAAAAAGCCAGGGACCTGTGGTGAACCAACAATAGTTTGGAGCTACCGTAGGTCGGCCGGGCGTGTTGGTGACTGCTATAGACGTGCTGTACAGACTAAAAAGTCGGTCCCGTTGAAGGGGGTGAGTGGTCTCTTTTATAGACGCAAGAGCCCTACTCATACAAGGAAAGTAGATAGATAAGGAATTACAATCCAATTAGGATTGATTGTCATTAATTGTGCGGGTTTCCTAATTAGATTAGGAAACAATATGCTCTTTCCATAAGTCTTCTATCTTAAGTAGAAAACTGCCTGGAATATTCTAGGGCATATGTTGTGGGCCCAACTGGCCTGCACTTGTACGGACCATGCCAATGCGGTCTTCCCGACTTGTTGGTCTGGTCGTGAATAAACCGCTCGGGATGGTGAGTCTCGGGTAAACTAGACTACTCCGGCTGATGCTTGTCCGAGGAGTTGTGCATGATTTGACCAGGACATGGATTGGCTACTGATTTGAACCGCTCGGTCATAGGATAGAGCCAATTTTGGGTGTATCACCGGTCGTCTATAGGATACGTCCTATCTGTAAACAATGGAAGCGGAACATCGGACGTCTTCAACGATGTGTATATCCTCACTGGTCGTCTACACAGCTGAGAATACATTAGAGCACTAGCCGGACATCTTCAACGGTACACTGGACGTCTTCAACAGTGTATACGCATCACTGGACATCTTCAATAGTGAGAGGCGCACTAAGAACTGTAACTATCACACCTTCACTCGGCTCATCAGTCGTTGATCCCATGGATCCAAAGTACACATATCTCATATTCCACATTGAGGCACAATTCCCTTTCTCATCATATTCTCTTATCTCTTCGTACCACTATCCCATGCATGCTGGATATATATTGTGCAATGCTCATACTCTAGATAACTAGACTACCACATGCTCTGTATTCATCATAACTACTCATTACTGATATTTAACATATAGTTGTGTTCCATTCTACTATTCAGTTTAACAACATCAACATATGGAATCATGGTACAACATTTAACCAACTAAATAGTTCATATTATAATCAATAGGAATTAATCATGTTTTGTGAGGTTCGGTCGATTGAACTCTTTTCAATCAATTAAGGAAAAGTAGTTTTGGTCGATCGAAGTCCCCTCGATCGATTGAGAAAACAGCAAGTTCAATCGATTGAAGTCATTTCGATCGATTGAAGAACAATAAGTTCGATCGATTGAACCAAGTTCAATTACTAATCATCTTCTACCCAGAAACTAGGCAGAGACGAACTGGTACATTGGGGTCACAATATACACATTCTAAACATACAGAAACCATCTTAGAATCATCCCTTGAGTGAGTTAATGAACTCACCTCACTCCAGCAGTCTATTGACAGCGTTCGAAGCACTGTGGTGGCGGCTATGGTGACAGCGAGCTTTCGCTCTCTCCTCTCTATCCCTCTTCCTTTCTCTCCTCATACTTCTTCTTCTCCTCTCTTCTTGTTTTCCTTCCCTCTCTGCTCCACCCGAGAGGGTAAATATATAACACACATACATGGTTATATATATAGAACACACATACACACATACACACAGACACAAGCTCTCTCTCTTTCTCTCTAGACTCTCTAAATTGTCAAACACCCATACACACAAAGAACACACATATCGATAGGGAGGGAAAGAGGTGCAGGTGGAAAATGTTGGGATAAAGATCTTAACATGCTCGATCGATTGAAGTGAGTTTGATCAATTGAGAACAGGTTGTTCAAGGTTCGATCGATTGAAACGAGTTTAATCGCTTAAGAAAGGGTCCATGTCATAGAATCAAGTCGACAGAATTTAGATCGCTTGAGGTAGGTTCGATCGCTTTAGAAGGCACAAGTTAGATCGATCGAGATGAGTTCGATCGATTATCTCAATCGATTGAGAAATAAATGAGACGAGCCAATTGAGAAGAGTTCAATCGATTGAGAAAGGTTCTACACCAAGGGTTCACAATAGCATACATGGTCTTATTTATATAACCGTGCATTCAAAAATATAGGGTATTACACATGCAGACAGGTGTTATGACGATCAGGCTCAAAGAAACAGGCTGCCACGAGGTCCAGAATATGCTAAGGCATAGACCCAAGCACAAGAGGGAAAATCTATTACCTGATGGAAGAGGGGGGACGTAAAAGACAGATAGCTCGCCATTTCCTTATACTTTGAGGCTAAGGTTATACGAAAGAGTCTGTTTAAGGAAACAGTAATCAAATCTAACTGGATATGGAAGGCCAATCCCACAGATTTCAGGATTCAACCTAATCTTGAGAAGAATGGAAAGAGTTGAGATATGGAAGGATTTTAGGCATCCTTATCTTGCTTGAAGCACAATTTTATCTTGCTTAAAGCTCAATTCAAGGAGTCCTTGTCATATTCAAAGTCTCTGATGGCCGCTAGAATATAGAAGCACGCCTATATGTAAGGCACTCCACGTCACTCTCGAAAAATAGCATTCAACAACACACACAGCATTCATCCTACATTCTGGTTCTCAAGCATTTATAGCAATCGATCTGTCCCTTTTGTTGTTTTCTTTATTGTTTTAATCTTTCACGAACAATCAAAGCATGTTCTAATCTTGTTCAATAGTTTTAGTTTGTTTTTGTTATTTTTTCCAAACACATTCAATAAAATATCTGCATATTTTATTAGCTATTAAAGATTGTTTACCTGGTAAATTCATCACAATTAGACTTGTGCTCTTCAGTACTGTCTAGGAATCACGGGCCAAGGGTACTTTCCTACTTGGCCATCACAATCACTTTATTAGAAATCAGATCTTAAAGCCTTAAGTATCACTCACTCAAGCACTTTAAGAAATTAGTTTGCACACTCGAGCCACTATTGGTTCTGGCGTACCGACACATAAACTACAACAAACATTTTGTATGCCTGGTGAGACAGTAGTGTTAGAATATGCTTCCAAAAAAAACTAACAATAACGGATAGGATGACTTGATCGTTGAACCACTAGAGGATGAGAGCACTGCTTGTTCCCCACAAGAAAGTGCCTTGACTCTGGAAGAATTCTCAGAAGCCATGAGACAAAACATGGAACCTATGAGGCAAGACTATCATGCTCTCTTAGGGACCAAGGGAAATTTTGAAATGATGATCAGCCAAACGACCGAGATACAGCAGGCCAGATTAAGTTGATGGCGTCTGTTGACAGAACCAATGCAGTAGTAGATGGCTTGGTTAAACTGGTAAGGCAGGTTGTAAATGCCTGGCAGACCGGGAATAATAAAGTTCATGTCGACTGGTCTGGAACGGCTGACAAGCAAAAGGATCCCCACTATGTTTACCCAGAACTCTGAAAGTAGAACGGATCCAATCTGAGATCTTCTTATTTCCATGAAGAGGAATCGGGTAGCGTGGGTGTTACCGATCCCACTAGGTTAGTGACAGCAGTGATCATTCAGTCGAGAGGCCAAAATATTGACATAATTCTCAACAACCACCCCCACAGTTACACTGCTAGGGGGCAAAGAGCTAATCAGACCTTCTAGACTCATCAAGCCATTCAGAATCACCAACATCATGTTCCTCCTCCTTTAGCACTACTAATGTTAGGGCAGCCCATTGTCCAATAGGCTATCAATAGAGAAGAGTTAGTGGCAGCTATACAAGATTCATATGGCCCTTTCATTAAAAGGATGGAAAAGTCGACTTATAGGTGGTCGTAACAACTTGAGGTTGAACAAGTCAATTTTCCTCAGGGATATAAAGTCCCAAACATCACCCTGTTTTTAGGAGAGGGTGAGCAGTCAACGGTAAAGCACATAGGTCATTTCATATTCTAGTACGGCCATGTGAGGGGGTATTGACCAGTTGAAGTTGAGACTATTCCCTAACTCTCTTACAGGGATAGCCTGCATGTGGTACGTCAACCTCATATGGCATGTCAACCTCCTTGCCTCTATCCAAAATTGGCAAGGCATAGAGGAGTTATTTCATGGCCAGCTCTATAGGGCTGAGCCTGAGACGTCGTTGGCAGACCTTTCAAGGATGCTACAGTTGGGTTGTGAGACAGTGGAAACCTACATAACCTGTTTCAGGAAGGCTTACCATTTTTCTCGAGCAAGAATACGTTAAAATTGCGATGGGAGAGATGAGCTTCGAACTAGGCAAAAGGTTCGAAGGGACCGATTTTAGTGATTTATTCGAGCTGGCCACGAGGGCTGCCCAAATGAACGTATCTTGTTAGACGGACAGGAGATGAAAAATTTATCTAAGGGAACATATTACAAGGACCCCAACTACGAGGACCATGTGGCTGATTGTGACATCGACGTAAGGGAAGTAGATATGGCCGAACTAATTTATAAACGGCCAATAGTATGTAATGCCTTAAACAAGCCAGTGAATAATAATGCGGCAGCAAAAAGATAGCATTTAAGGCCAAAAAAAATTACACTTTTGACATCATTATGGCAGACCAAATATTCGATGCCCTTTTGGCCGAAAAGGCGATAAGCTAAGTGATGGTCATCGTGTTGTGGGGACCATTCGTGCCACAATGTGGAGTTCTGTAATTCTTAACAGTGTCCCGAAATGTATCCAAGGCGCACACATCAAGAACTAGAACTCATCATGATGAAAAAGAGTCACCACCTAATTTTTATTGGGAATTAGGAAACCAAATTTGACTCAATCAAAATTGAATAAGGTTACTCGCGCTTCATCACCAGAAATAAGGTTTGGGGGTTTTGGTACGAGAGGGGAAGGAGACCAAGTAGGACTAAAGCACCCCTTCCTCGCCCTATCTAATGGTAGGCCTTGATTCAAATATCCTTGTTCTTAATTCATAATTGGGGTTATTTCCTCAAACATACTAAATAGTATATACATGGCAAAAAGAATATCTAATGAAAATCATTTCAAGAGATTAAGTTAAGTAGCAATCGGATGCACATACAATACAAGAGAGAAGTATAATCACAGTGGCTACCCCTACCTGGGACTAATGCAAATAAAGGAAACGTGCCATGATATACAAAAGGGAAGGAGAAGACTTACATTGAGTTAACTTGAGCAGAGTCGCAAAAGCAAGCAGAAAGGAAATGTGAAATGCAATAATGCAACAATCCTAGATAAGATGTCTCTAACATATAATCATATAAACGGGGACTATCCTAAAGGAATTGTGTCGTTGGAAACAAAGTTATAAACCTAGGAAAATTCTTAGAGAAAGGTAGAAAGAAATACATGATACATGGGCACAAAGCCACATATAGATGAGGCAAATCCACAAAATCGAAGTCTAGATCCACGGCATTCAATTCTCTGCACTATGACACCAAGGAATACTCAAGCATTGCAAAAATACAAAAAAAACATGATATACATGATAAACAAGAAGCAAATGTCATTAATCAAAGCATTGCAAAAATTCGAGCAAACACATGATATGCATGATAAACAAGAAGAAAATGTCATCAATCAAAGCATTGCAAAAATACGAGCAAACACATGATATGCATGATAAACAAGAAGAAAATGTCATCAATCAACTTTCCAAATTTAGGGACCTCTAATAAAATCTATCAGAAGTGGTATTAAACATAAGATGGGTTAAAATCGTTTCACGGAAAGTTAGATACATGTCTTAGGGAACTTTTCCAAAAAGTAGGACCTTAGTAGCATTTTCAAAGTTCAAGAAATAAGAATTTTGGGAACAGTGGATCAAGACTGTCCAGTGTTCTTGTACAATTCATAATTAATTCCACAAAAATCATATGATGCTCTAGTTGGTGTCAAAATAAATCTATTTCATTGATGTTTATGAAAAAAAATAAACACATAGATATTCTATGAAAATAAGGTCTCTAAAAAAGTGTTTTAAAAGACTCTGTTATTCTGGAAATTTGGTATCATTTGACAAGAATAAAAGCAAATCATAACAGAAATTCATGAATCATGTTAATCAAGTTGATCTAAGCTTTTGATCACTTATTCATTTATCCTATATGATTTCTAATCTAAGTTTTATTCATCAATTATTGTTGAACGATCAAGCTATGACCATTCTGTATACATAATCATAATTGCAGTTAAACTTAGAAAATTCTAAAATAGTTGTATCAACTTTAAACGCTTAGAAAATGACCTTAACTCAATCGTATGCTCACGATTTTACATAGGCATGTAGATACATGAGATAGGAATTATCCCCAAAAAGCGGATCGTCGATAACTATTAGATTTTCTAGAATTCAAGCACAAAGAGACTATGTTCAAATCTGTCGACCGATTTTTTATCAATTATTAAAAAATAGCACATGGATCCTAATGATTTTCAAAACAGATTGAATAAAAGCTAATTCATCAAAGTTTACCCAGAAAATTTGAAATCCTTCAAAATATGGGTTTTAATGGACCAAATCCAATGGACAAAACCAATCTATTTTGTTGAATTTTAATTAGTTTGTTTTAAAGTGTGAGGAAATCATATTAGGTGAAGATTCATGTTTATTAGAGAGATCAAACTCATAGATCAACTTAATTATCATAATTTCCAATCAATTTAGCCCCCAAGTTTTATGAAGAACTTTAGATCATGGATCAAAGGGTCTTACAAATATCCTCTTGGAGATGAAATTCAATAAAAGTTCTAGGTAATTGGGATAATCAAGAGATAAGTATGAACATAGGAATCATCCATCTCATATATCATACTTCCAAACTATCATAGAACTTAAAATAGGTACATATATATAATCATGGATGCATGGATCTAAACTAAAATAGAAGCATGAAATCAAAATATGAAGATCAAAGTGAAAATCAATCTCTAATCATGAATTATCAACAAAATCAAGAAAGACTTAGATCTAGTTATGTGAGTATGTGAAGAATAAGAAAGGAAGAAGATGAGTGTTCTATCAAATGAAAGAAAACTAAACTAGATCCAAGTCTTATAGATCTATCTATGAAAGTGGGGATTAGAGAGGGATTATAGTGTTTACCTCTTGGAGGATTCTCAATTATGCTGCAAAAGTGTATTTGAAGGATCTCCTTCTTCAAATGTTCTTCAAGTTCTTCAAGCACTCATCAATGGTGGATAATAAGGGAGGCAATTGATGTCAAAACTATCATCTATTTATCTTAAGATTAGTTTAGAAGAATTCAATTCATAATTCTCTCTCTAAATTTTCTCTTGGGTTCAAGTATATTCAAAGGTGTGATCTCACATGTATGTTGTGGTATCTCTAGAATTTTCAAGATGTGTATTCTTGTGTCAAAGAAGATCTCATATAGATCTATATATAGAGTTTAGAAAATTTAATTCTTAAGTTTCAAGGTTAAAACTATGATTTTGGAGATCAAAACAGTGGTCATTTCAGTGCCTAAATGCAGTTTCTTAGTCATTTCTTCGCAGTGGGAACCTTCTAGAAGGGTTTGGAAACTGAAAAGCTCGATGGAGGGTGACAAACATAGGTGGGGGCTCCCACCTAAGCCACCACCCCTATAGGGGGAGCTTCCATTTGCTTTTTGGCATCCCCTGGTCCCCTTTATGCTCTGTTTCAAAAATTATGCGCATTATTTTTCCAGATTTTCTTAAAAATGCTTTTTAGTGTCTGAAATAGTCCATTTACGTATAGTTGGAAAGTTGTCGAACTAAATTTTAGTACAAAATTTTTCGGGAGGTTTTGAATTCAGAATTGAAGGTCAATTGAAGCTCGGAAGTCCTCCAGAACTTTTGTCGTCTTTTTGAAATCAAGAGACTTCTTTTTCAAAATTACTTTCCAATGCGCATCGATTTTGAGTTTTTTCTTTAAAATTGAATCTCTAGATACCTAGAATAATGCATTTAGAACATTTCATGTTAATTTATCCTCGAGTGAATATGAATTCTGAGAGACGTTTTTGCAAAATTAGGTTTTTATGCTTGAAAATGGCTTTTCTGAACTTGCAGTCATGTTTTGAAGTTTGATCTTTTGATTGTGTGGAATCCAGTACCTTCCACAGGGAACTTTTCATGATCGAATCCTCCAAGATGTTGTCTACCCTAAGTCCTAATAGTATGGTCAAAATTGGGTGTCTACACGTGTCCCTAAGACCGATGACATAAAAAACAAAGAGCACTGTAAATGGCATAACTCATGGAAACACTCAACTAATAATTGTGTTGTGTTTCATAATGTCATATAGGAGAACATGGAGAAAGGGATTTTCAAGTTTTCAAACAAAGCTATGGGAATTGATGCCAACACCCCCTTCCCTCAGATCGTGGGCACGTACATGGTTCGTCGATTTGTCGAAGTTAACTCGGCCTAAACCAAAGGTGAATTTGATAGAAACATCATAGGACAGGTCAAGGTAGAGGGAAGGCAAGCAAGTGAGCACTTCGATATCAAAGTCCAAAGGTGGCCATCCACAAACTTCAAAGGACGTATCGTGAGAAAAGAATCAGAATGGAAATATGAAATTGAAAAGGCCCGATCGAATACCGATAATCTGATAGCCAATCTGCGACACCAGCTGGACCTGATTGAGCAGGGTTTGTGCCCGAGATGCAAAGCTGAGGTGAAGAAGGAAGCAACCAGCTCAAGTAAGAAGCCGAGATCAAGTAAGCACTGTTAACACATCCCCAGGAAATCAGTCCATGATAGACTTACTATATTGAAACCACAAGGCCAGTCTAGGCCCGAATGGTACCCAAAGCCACTGTTATCTCTGTAGATCAGCATTAGAGGAGGAAGCTGATTGCAAGATAGGCATTACCAAATGCCTCCAAGGCAGAACAATCCAATGGGCAAAACATCCTCGTCAGACATACGCTCAAGCATGGTGTTACCACCTAGAGTAGAGCAAGAAAGGTGGCATCGGATCGATCACCCCAAGCTCCCAGCACAGCCCACGTATACAAAATCCCAAAAGAAGAGGTTCCAAAAGGCAATGCAAGCGAAAAGGGAATGGTAAATTGGGAAGATCGGTGTATAACCCTCCAAGGGTACTTCAAGCCCATATGTCCTATCCTCTGGAGCAACAAATAGTTGAAGAAGAAATTGTGTTCGACAAGAACCAAGGTAAGGGAGCAACGCACTCTTCTGAATGCCTAAAAGAGTTGTTCAAAAAAGAGCAGTCTTCAGAGCAATGTAAGCCGGAGAAATATGAGGAGGCTAATGATTTTTCAAACTCGGGCGACTCAATGATCCAATTCAGAACTATTATTCATACTACCAATGTCTTTCATGGCCAATCCAGATCAACCAGCGGCCATGGAAGGGGATGTGGCAGAAAACCAGGCCAAAGAGGCAGCTGTGATAGAAGAACAATTTTGGAATGGTGGTGAAACTTTCAAGCCAGAGATAGTGGAGGCCACTAGCAAAAACATGGATACCATTGATCAACAGAACGATCGGCCCAAGAAAAAAATCATAAGGCCGAAAGAGCTACAAATAGCCAAAGGACTAAAATTAGGGGAACCCGTTAAGGTTGTTTTCAAAAGACCCACTTACCAGATGTCTCAACACCTAAAGCCATTGTATGTGAAAGGGCACACTGAAGGGGTACTCATAAATATGATACTCATTGATAGAAGGTCTACCATCAACATCATGCCACAAATCATGTTGAAGATCCTGTAGAAGTCCGAGTCGGAGTTGATTCCGATCGAAATGAATGTCCAAAGCTTCACAGGGGGCCCCATCGAGGACCAAAGGCATGCTGCCTTTGGAATTCAGAGTTGGAAGGAAGACAGCCATGATGGCATTCTTTATAGTGGAGACATTGGCCGCGTGCAATGCTTTGCTAGGCCGAGATTGGATCTACCCTAATTATTGTATCCCTTTCACCCTACATCAATTATTGATTTTCTAGAAAGGAGATGAGGTGGAAGTAGTGGGGGCAGATATAAAACCATTCATGGCACGAGTACAAACGGCCGTTCTACATGATGATGACATCGGGCCAGTCAAATTGTTGGGGTATAGCAAGTTTGGAAGACCAAATGCAGTAACCCTTTGTCAAAGTTACTCCCCAGTGACTAAAGCCACACTACCATAATCTCAATCGGATAGAAGAAGTAAGGCCGATTGAGATCAATGAGCAATATATAATCAATGAGTCCACAACCAATTGAAGTTCGGAGACAATTGGCATTACGGGCCAGCATAGCCAGATGGTGCGCATTTCTAGCTGACAGATGGTTGGAGATCGGCCCAAATAATGGTGAGATAAATTTGGCCGATTGTATTTATGAGGAAGAACTTCCACAAGAAGAAGAGATTCAAATGGAGGAATTGGAAATGGCCATGACGAAGTTAGACGACCTTAAGGCCAATGTCCAAGATCCCTTGTTGGAAGTTAATTTAGGGGATGAGGGAAAGCATAAGTCAACGTATGTGAGTCAGGTGTTGGAACCCCAGTTTTAGGCCAAGGTTATAGCCCTCTTGATGAAATATAAAGATTATTTTTCCTGGGATTACGACGAAATGCCAGGCTTGTCCAGAGAATTGGTAGAACATGGATTGCCAATCAAACTTGGTTTCAAGCCGTTCAAACAGTTACCTAGGCGCATGTCACCAAAGGTGACATTAAAAGTCAAGGAGGAAATAGAAAGGCTCCTAGGTGTTGGCTTCATTCGAACCACTGGGTAAGTGGACTAGGTCTCTAACGTCATTCTAGTAGTAAAGAAGAATGGAACACTTTGTGGACACACGACCACCGGGAGCCCACCCCCCGTCCGTTCGTTCCCGGGGTTTTGGAATTGATTTTCCTTTGTTTTGAAATTGATTTGAAAAAAAAAAAGGTCTGTTAACAACAGATACTGAGTCGCCACTTGGTCTTTAGGGAACCAAGAAACCCAATTTGACTCACCCAAATGGATAAAGGGCAACGACCCTTCATAACCAAAGAACTTGGCTTGGAGTTTTGGTACGAGAGAGGAAGGAGCCTTTGTCATGACTAAAACACCCTCAACTCGCCCTGTCTCTCGACGGGCCTCAATTAGCATCCAAATAATCATCTTATACTATGTTTGGTTCAACAATTAATACTATGATAGTATATTACATCTCATAAGAATCTTAAAATGAAAGATCAAAAGATAAGATATCATTCATAAGATCTAAGCCAAGTATCACACAATGCAAAAGTGAAAGATCACACAAACAAACCTAAGAAAAATCATCTAATCACATATCAAGTAATCAAGTTTTCCTAATCTAAAGAGCGGCATGAATTGTTCTTGAAACAAATAATCAAAGAAATCAAAGACGCTTAGCAAACTAGTATGATGTATGTTAATTCTTGAAAAGAAGACTTCTCAATCCCCGAGATGGATGAGAAAGGAAGATTTGATCGATGGGTATCATGAACGTGTGATCAAGTTCATTCCTTATAATCTTCTTAGATTAGGAGTCACAAAAACTCTAAATCTTGCATGGATGCAATGTATGATCCTCGAATGTGCAAAGGTAGTAGTGTGCTTGTGTTCATGAACTTTCTAAAGTGACTTGAGACTATGCAATATGCATGAAGAATATCATTATAGGATATGTACAAATGTAGTATGAACTACTTCCTAAGACATGAGTAAATTTGGAATGCATGTAAACATCTAACCAAGGAATTAAAGTTGAAACATGCTTGCTGTGAATAGAGGACAGAACAATGAGTTTTGTAAAAATGGAAAAGTGAGGTTAGAAATGTTTTTAATTCATAATTTTTTATGGAGATCATCCTTATTGTGTCTAGAATACATATCAAAAAGCCAAATCACTATTGAAGTTACAGATTGAGAGAAATCGTATAAAAAAGAGGAGTTACTCATAAACAGAGTCTGTACTGTCGACTGAAATGTAGAAAAATATTTTAAAATGAAAACAAAACATTTGGAGGTCCATATTATACAGAATGTTCCCCAAGACACTAACGTTCAAGGGAAAATTGAGTTGGGACCACTCTCTTTGGAAACGTTTTCTGGAAAACAAGTTGCAAGTAAGCTAAGCTGCTGTGACAATAAAAACAGAATGTCTGGAAGGAATGTTTGGGTCAAAATGGAACCCTTCCAAGTGTTTTTAAATCAAACCAAAAATTATGGGTGTTCTATAATGAGTTAGGAAGACTTTCCAAATGGTTTTGTAATCATCCATTGAGTATTAAACTCAGAATGACGTTTTAAATTTAAAGAACTCACTGTTTTGAAGATTTTGAGAAAACAAATGTTTTGATTCTTGAAATCAAAATGAGGGGTTTAAGAGGAGTTTTGAAATAGAGGTTATTGAGGGTGTATTTCCAGCACTAAATGGAGATTATAACCACTTGGATATCAACATCAAACTCACTTCAAGAACTTCCAAGATTGTTGGAGAGCATTGTTTTCATTTTGGAAATAACTTCAAGAATACATAGGAATGTATTGAAGTTAAGATCATCACCTATCAAACATGTTTTTTAGGTCAAGAGCTACTATCCATAAGGATTCACTCACCCCAAATACCATGTCATCATCTAGATGATGATGAACTAGTAAGTAATCAAAGAAAAATAAAAAGAAATGAGGTAAGAAGAGATGAACATATATAAACAAGCAAGTAAATAGCAATCAATAGTTGATAATCATTAAGATATTGGACTTGTAGCTTGGTGTTTCACTCATATATAGTGACTTTGGATATGGAAGTAGCTTCCTATCTCATAAATACTCACAAAAATGGTGGTTGGGTGCATTGAATGTGAAGTAAAGAGGAGTAATGAAGTAAAAACAAAGTTGGAAACTCACTTTCTTGTTGAAAAATCTAAGGAAGCCTTCTTTCTCTCTATTCTAACCTTATCTCTACAACTTTCTCTCTATAACTTCTATAAACTTGCATTTGCCACCCCCAAAATGAAGAGTCAAGGGGAGTTTATATAGGCCAATTTGGGAGTAGTTTGTGATTTAAAAAGTGCTCCCATTGGTCCCAAACATCTGTGAACATAAAACTATGACGTTTTGGTTTTCAATTATTCAATTTGGGGCCACAAAAAAATTACAAAAATGAACCCATCAGAGGTTGAGTGCCGCCGCGGTACAGGCCATGTGCCGCTGCGGCACTGCTCCTAAGTCACCCAAAAAATTGTTTTTAGGCCCCCAGAGGTTCCGGTATTCGAGAAAAGACCCTATTTCATCCGAAATTCACAGAAAATGCATACGAACTCCAAAACAAGGTTGTAATATACTGTTGGAAAGGTAATGGAGTCTACTTTCCATAAAAAAAAATAGTTCAGAGATAGATCAATTTAAAAAGTTTTGCGGTATTCGTGATAAAAGTTGATTCAATTGCCTCTTTCACCTTCGGAAATTCATAATAAATTCGTTTTTAAATCCAAAAATTATGTGCGATATATTGTAGGAAAGCTATTAACCTATTGTATCCATGAAAAATGTTTGAAAAATGATACAATGCTCCAGTTTCAAAGTTAACTTTTAGGTCAAATCGATCAAACTTGGGATCTCTAGAAAGTTCTGGGAACCTCTGGGAGCTCCCAAGTGCTGATGTTTTCGTTCGATTTTCTTTTAAAACTCATTTTAGTACTTTTCACATCATCTAGGATGATGTCGGAACTTTTGGCCGACTATGGATGATTTCGATCAAACCCTGGTCAAACCTAGGTCAAACCGGTCAACGGGGACTTTCTGGGAACTTCCGGACTTCCGGGGTAAGAGCTAAGGATTTCAACTGATTTTATTTCAAAACTTATTTTCTCACTTTTCTTATGACGTAGCATGTTTCTAGAACTTTTGGTCCAAATCTAGGAGAATTTGGGCTTCCAGAGGCATTTTTGGTCATTGTACCACTTTCTGAATATTTGAGAGATAAAATTAACTTCCAGAAGTCCTTTAACCACCAAGCTATAGGTCTCCTAAATCTAATAACTGACAAAATGGGGTGTCTACACACTCCTGGTCTGCATTGATTTCAGAAATCTAAACTTGGCAACTCCCAAAGATGAATATCCGATGCTAATGGCTGCTCAACTTATAGATTCGGCCACCAGACATAAGATTTTGTCCTTTATGGACGGGCACTCGGTTTACAATCAGATCTACATCACCGAAGAAGATGTCCCAAAGATAGCTTTTCGTTGCCCAGGATCAATTGGGGCCTTTGAATAGGTCATGATGCCATGCGGGCTGAAAAAATGTCAGGGCTACTTATCAGCGGGCAATGAACTTAGGCTTCCATGACATGATTAGACGATTCATTGAGGTATACATTGATGATGTAGCAGTCAAATTGAAGAACAACGATGAACACTTGGGTGACCTCGAAAAGCCGTTTGAAAGAATGCGGGCTCACAAGTTAAAAATGAACCCACTCAAGTGTGCATTCAGTGTGATAGCAGAGAACTTCTTAGGTTTCCTGGTACAACAGAGGGCAATAGAGATTGATGAAAATAAGACCCGCAGCAAAGCCACCAGCCAATAAAATGAAATTGTAGAGGCTACTTGGACAGATCAATTTCCTTAGGGCCTTATCTCTAATTACGCAGCGAAGACCCAAGTATGGACCCCACTACTCAAAATCAAAGCAGATGAGGAATTCAAGTGGAAAGACAGCCATCAATAGGCCTTTGATAGGATAAAGCAATACTTGTCCACCCCTCCAGTCTAATGCCGCCCAAAAAGGACAGGTGCTTGAAGTTGTATGTATCGGCCTCTGATTGCTATATAGGAAGTATGTTAGCTCAAGACAATAAGCAAGGTAGAGAGTGGGCTATTTATTACTTGAGTAGGATTTTAACTCCAATCGAGCAACGATACACGCCGATTGAGAAACTGTGTTTGGCATTGTATATTCATCACAAAAGTTAAGAACGTCTATGCTCCCTGTTTCTACTTATATCATTTGTCAGACTGATGTGATTAAATACATGCTATCAAAACCAATACTGAGAGTCTAAATTGGAAAAATGGACCTTGGCTCTCATAGAATTTGTAATTCAATACCGATCACAACAATCAGTGAAGGGCCAAGCCATAGCCAATTTCTTGGCCGACCAGCCAAATCTCACTAATTTGGGTGATGTGAACTCAGTACCAAAAACATTGAATGTTTTCTAATGCCATGGACCCTTGTTTTCAATGGTTCAAAAACCTCAGAAGGTGATGGGGCAGGGGTGGTCACAATATCGCCCAAGAACAAGAAGACAAAATCATTCTATTGCTACTCAACTTATGGATTCTTTCGATGATGTAAGCATAAACTATATACCCCGATCCGCCAACGCTGAGGCCGATAAGCTAGCTAAAGTAGGATCAACCTCACATTCACAAATGAGAGTGGAAGATCACGCAGTCACAATACAAGTCTGATCGTTACCGTCCGTGGTAAAGAGGGGCTGGTATACTGCAACAAATTTGGTCCTTATTGAAGACAATGATTGGAGGACCCCAATCATTGAATACTTAAAACACCTAAATATAAGGGTGGACTGAAAGATAAGGTTGTTTGCCATCCGATTTGTGATACTAGACTGTGAATTTTTCAAAAAACCTATTAGAGATGATGTAATCCTAAAATGCTTAGGAAAGAAACAAGCCATGCAAGTGATGGCCGAGGTCCGCGAAGGAATCTGTGCAGTACATCAGTCTGAAGCAAAGATGAAATGGCTCCTGAGGAGATACAACTATAACTGGTCGGGCATGTTGAAGGATTGCATCCGCTATGCTAAAGGGTGTCAAGCATGTCAGAAGCATGGCCTGATTCAATGAGCATCAGCCAAACAGCTTTAGCCAATTATAAAGCCCTGGTCATTCAGTGGATGGGCAATGGAATTAATTGGTAAGGTACTTCCACCCTCATCGGGCCAACACTATTTTATAATTGTGGCTATAGATTACTTTACGAAGTGGGCAGAAGCATTACCCTATAGGGCGGTGTCTCAAGCCACTATAATTAAATTCATAGAAGAACACATAATACATAGGTTCGTCCTACCAAAACCTATAACGGCTGATCAAGGATCAGTGTTTACAGGGGTGGAAACCCTAGCCTTTGTTGAAAGTAGAGGAATTACCATCCTAACTCAACATGGTACTATGCTTAGGCGAACGGGCAGGCTGAGTCATCCAACAATATCCTAAAAGGGATTATTGAGAAGATGGTAAAAGAAAATCCTCGAGAATGGGACAAGCTATTGTCCGAGGCACTTTGGGCTTATCGGACATCTAAGAGATCTAGTACAGAGGTTACACCATTTATGTTAACATACGAACGCATTGTAATGCTGCCTATGGAGATCATAGTACGGCCAGCCCGAAGAGCTTTGCAAAATCAGTTTTAGCCCGCTAAGTATACAGAGGCAATGATAGCTGATTTAGAAGGACTTGATGAAATGAGACTAATGGCCTTAGACTCCTTAAAGGTGCAGAAATTACGAGCTACCTGAGCATATAATAAAAGAGTCAAGGAGAAATCTTTCTATACAAAAGATCTGGTTTGGAAGGTTGTCCTACCTTTCGGGGAGAAGGATCGCCGATATAGGAAATGGTCGGTTAACTGGGAAGGGCCCTTCATCGTCCATCAGGTTAAGAAAGGTGGAGCATATAGGCTGCGCGATATGGATGGAGAAGTGAATGCCAGATTAATAAACAGTCAGTATTTAAAATCTTATTATCCTACATTGTGGGAGACTATTGACCTAAAATATAGACCGAATCCAGAATTAGAGCATGAGGTGCTTATTAAATATGAACCTGAATAAGCAAAAATACAGTTGTACAAATAAGTGTTGCGCACAACTTTTGTTAAAAAATTAATTACAACTGGGAAAATAAATACATATACAAGAGGAGGCCGACTCAAAGTTCCTAAGCTTCTCTCTCAAAACCTCCCAAGTTTTCTCAGCTCCAACTCGATCTTGTTGAGCCTTACGGTGTTTTGGGGACCAAATACGGGCATTTGGTAGGTTGTCCTATAGTTGATCGTTAAATTTTTTGGCATCCTGACCAAGTCCGGCCAACGCAACATCTACTTGGGCTAGCGTTGCATCATTGGTGATAAGCTCAGCCTCAAAATTTTCCAGCTTTGCTTTGAGTTGGGCGATGTTGTTTTGAAGCCAAGCATCCCGGGCAATCACTTGTGCTCGAGTTACCTTGCCAGCCTTGTATTTGGTCTTGGCCAACTCAAGAAATTTTACAGCATTCCTACGGGTGGTAAGATGAGATTCGGCCTTCGTTTGGATCAGGGAGGCCGAGTCTGCTAAGACACAACACCCCAAAGTCATTCTTGAACTTTCCTTAATAATGCAATTTGCCCCGCAGACAAAGCGCAATCAGACAAGAGTGAAGTCAGGGCAGTGTCTATCTCAACCGACGGAGGAAGATCAGTGAGATCCCTACTGGCTAATCCAAGAATCAGATCCCTAGACTGTTGGAGGCTGGTCGGTGTGGTTGTCTTGGGCTCGAAGTATCCCAAATGAAATGCCCTAAAGTCCAAACTGGTGAAGAAGTCATCGAAAGGGATAAATGGTTCTGGACATAAAGGGACATCTTGTTTAAGAATACAAAACTAGAGCCAAAGTTAATGCTTGTAAAATATCGAGAGCAACAAGCCCGACCAAGAAAGGAAATTACTTGAGTAGGTGCTAGAACAGAGGCCGAGGCATCTTGTGATACGACGGCCGAAGAGCTAGAGGTAATAGCCTTTGTGCCTGACTGCGGGACTGGCACTGAGGATCTTTGATGATTGGGAGGGGGGATCATAATCTCTTCCACTGAAGCCTGAACCCTCTCGTCTGTGGCATGTTAAACATTGTATCCAGCGTTGGGATTGGCCACAGGAGGTTGATCCTCACTACCAGGGGACATTTCTCTTACAACATCAGAAGGTTAGGAATCGGCCATAATGGTCTCTTCCACGCTCTCAAGGACCGATTTCGTTGCAGTGGTAGACTAAATCTGACCAGTCAAATCATCCCCACCTGCCCAATCTAGGGTCAACGTGACTGTCTATTCTACTTCATCTATGATAGTGTCCGAGGGTACGTCCTCGGACATGTCCTCGCTACTTGAGGAAAGGACTACTTGTTCGGGCATGGATCCTCCAATAGGGTCAGTGTTCTGACCCCCATCAGAAGGTGTCAAAGGAGGGATGACTCAAAGCGGGACCAATCCCCTTTCAGCAACCTGTTTTAGAATAGCCTGAGCCCGTTCGGACGCTGTGGGTATTTGAAGGGGAGGTAGAGGAGCCCATAATTGGGCCGCTGACATTTAGTTCGTTGGTATCTGAAGGGTTGTTCCAGTAGGTAGTAGCTCCTCCTCAGACATTTCATCTACCAGCTAAAATAAAACCAAAGTGTTAGAATGGAAATAAACTGAACCGGCCACTGCAAAATAGTACGAAAGCAAAAGAAAATACCCAAGTAGACGGAGCTATTTTTTTCTTCTTGGCCGGCCCGTTGTCTGTTGTCTTTTTGTTGGCTGGTCTCTTGGAAGGTTGCTTTTTTTGGACTGCCATAGGGGCAAGATCAGGTTCACCGATCTGAATGGTTGAAGAAACAGTGAATTGGACGAGCATTTCATTAGTGGTGTTTTTAAATATCTGGGTGGTCCGATCAGACCACCACTTCTCAAATTCTTCAGAGACAACCAGTTGGGCATCGAAAGGCTACCTTCAGCTTGTCAAATCGTTCTTTTATCCTTTTTACTTGATCATCGTTCATGATCAAGCCTCGCTTTACCCACTCCAGGTTCACAACCAGGGCCGACAAAAGAGGAATAAATTTGGAAAGCCTGAATTTCCATGCGTGGAATGGGGCAAAATAGTGCTCCACCCCATATTTGTTGCTGCTTTGGGGAATGCTCGGGCTATATATGATATCTCTAGCCACTAAGTAGCTAGAGAATATCTTGTTGTAAGAGGTTCGAGTGCTCGGACCCTAGCTGGAGTGGTTGTCGAAAAGCTGGAAAAACAGGCAAAATTGAAGAAAGAAAAAGGGGATAAACAAAGAAGAAGTCTGAGTAGGGCATCCCTCATAGAAAGGGTAAAACACTCTTCAAAGGAGTGAGAAGTGGGCTCAACGTCCACAAAGTGGATGGAAAAGATAGGGACTTCAGCCAACTCCTGGAGGTCGAAATTTGGGGAAGTAAAAAGGCAACCAGAGCTGCAAGACCCAGATCAGGTTCTCTATGGAGTTGAAGCCCGAATTGATGAAATCTAACATGTCATGGACTAGATGCACCTAGACAAGAGTGGCTAGGGCTAATGGCTTGCAGAAGCTAGGGCAAGGGCTAGAGTAGTGTATTCTTTTGTAATACCATGACTGGTAGAGCAGAAGAAATACCTATTTAGCCAATAGATGAGAAAAGCAGTGTGCTCAGAATTGAACACCTCTGTCTCCTCAACGCAAATGCAAGCAACAATAAAAAAAAAGCCATAGGCCGTGATAGGTCTGTTAGAAATGGCCCCTGCTTGACTAATTTATGTTGCGGATAAGTAAAATTGGTCGTACCTACATCGAGGCCCGATCTGACTTCCTGACCGTGGGGATGAAGCCCGAGTAGATAGCTAATGTCCTTGATGGTCGGTCCCATCGGCCCGTAGGGAAATAAAAACCCATTGTAGAACTGTGACCAGGAGAGAAGGGCTGAGAGAAAGAGAGGTCGATGTAGCTCTAATTTGGACCGGCTTAGCATAGTGGTGTCATAAATGTCCGTCCGTTGCCAGAGTTCGGCCTTAAGGGCTGAAACCCTTGTTAGCCACTTGTCCTAGTCTGTGGCAAGTATGGACCAGCCTCTGGTTGGATGGGAGGCAATCCAAGCTTTGTTCCAGTAGGCTGGTAAGTGAAGGAAAGGCTCATTTTCTATCGGAGAGAAATATGGATTGAAAGCGACGGGAGGATCGCCGCGGAACACTGTACCCAAACCAGGCACCACCGGAGAACCGTCAGTGGTACTGTACAGAGTGAAGACATCGATGGAAATGTTGGAAGTATTCTCTTTGGCCAAGTGCCTGATTTCTTTACATCGATTCTGTAGGAGAGGGGTGTCCAGAAATGACCTTTGCTTTTTGACTTGGACGGCGCCGCCGGAGTAGTTTTGGGAGCCATGCCAAGAGGAGTCTGAATAAAGACAGATCGCCAGAGAAGATGAGGTTTGAGGGAAGAGAGTTCTGGTTCTAAAGAGAGAAAAAAAAATAAGATGAAGATTTGGGAAATTGGGGATTTTGCACAATCTCCTTATATATATATGCTAGGCATTAAATGTGAAAATGATTGGTGCGATTCTCAAGGCCTACGAGTTTCTGCATGATAGACAAGTGGCAATATTTGAAATTCAAAAGGTCACATTAATCAAGGCTAAACGTTTTACATGATCTTTTGGGGGGTAATTATTTGCACCCCAAAATTGCCAAAGGTTTTTGTGCCCAAAAAGGAAAGAGTAGAATGGATCCAGACTTAATCCTGACGCCCATTTAGACTGCAGGATTGATGATCGGGCTCAGGGAAAGGATGATGAGGCTAAGGCAATTGATCTGACCATTGAGGATGAGGATTATCAAGCCCGATGATTAAAAGGGATAAGGGATGTCAGAATCAGACACCATGTTTCGAAAAGGAATGAAGAATCAGAGATCAAACCCGATTGGCCTGAGGTATGCACACCGCTATCATCTGGCTCAGTATTACAACTCAAAATAAAGTCGAACGAAGTCAAATTACAGTCCAGTCAGCTAGACATGTGCTGTGACGATCTGGCTCAAAGAAACAGGGTGCCATGAGGTCTAGAATTTGCTAAGCCATGTTCCCAAGCACGAGAGGGGAAATTCTAATGCTCGATGGAAGAGGGGTAGGGGAGGTAAAAGACAAATGGCTCGTCGTTTCCTTGTAAGTTGAGGCTAAGGTTAAAGGAAATAGTCTGTTTAAGGAAACAGTAATCAAATCCAGCTGGATATGGAAGGCCAATCCCACAGATTTCGGGATTCAACCTAAGCTTGAGGAGAATGGAAAGAGTTGAGATACGAAAGGATTTTGGGCGTCCTTATCATGTTTGAAGCACAATTCAAGGAGTACTTGTCATATTTGAAGTCTCTGATGACCGCTATAAATATAGAAGTAGGACTATGTGTAAGGTACTCCACATCACTATCGAAAAATAGCATTCAGCGTCACACAAAGCATTCATCCCTGCATTCTGGTTCTCAAGCATTCATAGCAATAGGTCTGTCCTTTTTGTGGTTTTGCTGTTTTAATCTTTCATGAATAATCAGAGCCTGTTCTGATCTTGTTCAACAGTTTTAGTTTGTTTTTGTTATTTTTTCCAAACATATTCAATAAAATATCTGCATGTTTTATTAGCTATTTGTGATTGTTTACCTAGTAAATTCATCACGATTGGATTTGTGCACTTCAGTACTATTTAGGAATCACAGGCCAAGGGTACTTTCCTACTTGGCTATCACAATTACTTTATTATAAGTCAGATCTCAAAGCCTTGAGTATCACTCATTCAAGCACTTTAAGAAATTAGTTTGCACACTCGAACCACTGTTGGTTCTGGCACGCCCTCACATAAACTACAGCAAACACATCTGGATTTGATTGTATTTAATTCTTTTCATTTCTTTTTTTTTTTTTTTTTTTGGTTGTAGGTACTATCTTGGGGTATGCCCCTTGTATAATTGTTTTCTTTTCTTTTTTTTTTTTTTAATTTATAGGATTAACGATTTTCGAAAGGGAAAAAAAAAAACCGCATCTCAAACTAACAATGAATGTTTGTGTAGATTGCACAAGTTCTAAATATATTCATGTTTGAAGATGATTTTTATTAATTAGGAGTCCGCGTCCAATTCAAAATTACTTCTATGAACAAACAAAAAATATGTAAATTTATCTTGTCAAATAAGCAAAATGTTATTCTTCATTTACGAGGTTTTACTTTAGAATAAAGGACATTTAAGATTACTAGTTAGAGGAAAAGTCTACCCCATCAATATTATGTAAAAAAATTTTGAACCGTTAATGAAAATTAAGTGAAAATTTTGGCATGGCCTACTCCTACTTGTTTCAAATGTAGGTGTAATCTTGCTGGTTAGATCACCGTTGGACTGTTGTGTTTAGACTTCACATCTCCCGCCTCTCTTTCTCATCAAGTCATTGTTTCAACTTACAGAGTCCCAACATACATATATATATGTATATATATATAAAGTTGAGAGAGAGAGAGAGAGAGAGAGAGAGAGAGAGGAATTTGTTGTGAAGTATATATCCACAACAACTAGTAGGTAAGCCATCTCCAAACTCACAACACACATTCATCAACCCAAACAAGTTTTAAAACATTCAGAAATTGAAACCATTGAAAACCAATTCGCGAAATTGCAATAATGTTCAACATTGAGATTACTAACATTGCAGAGATGACGTTTCTCATCATCTCAGCTCTCCTATTTGTTGTGGTCTTTTCTTATTCTGGTTTGCTATTATACTACTTAAATTTCTATTTAAATTTTAATTTGCTTTTCTTCACTCTTTTTTCTTATGTTTATTTCTGAATTGCAGCTTCATGTTGTATTTGTTCCCTTGGATCCTGAAGGTAATACACACATCAAATTTAATGGTACATTATTTCTTGGACTTAACAGATGTATATATGATTAGGTGTTATTTCAAATCCCTTTAATGTTTCTCATCTCAGCTACAAGTGTGTACAGTTGTACTGGTTGCCGTACCACAGACCGCTACACGGGAGTACCATTTCCGTAACAGTTGTGATAGCCCAAATTTGGGAACCATATCATTACTCAACTTCAATTGCCATATGAACTACATGCTCTGGACTCTCATTATTCAAGTTTTCAGATTTGATTACAAGCCACTAGTTATTCCCTATGGATCTATAAGTCAGTTCATAACTTTTTTAAGCTGCAAAACCCAGTTCGGTTCCACATTGTAAACAATTTCTACAGTTGCTTTCTTACAGTTTGATGGTTGCAGGAAGCTTTGAAGCCAAGGGACCTTCAAGACAGTTTGCAGACAGGTACACAAATTTATAATACTCTACAGAGAAACACACACAGCCAAAAAAAGAAAAGAAAAGAAAAAATAAAAGAGGAAGGGCTTAAGTACCTTTGAACTCCTTGCGGTTAGTTCTATTTTCTCGATATTGTTTATACATTGACACCTAATCTCCCCGTCGTGGTGGGTTAAGTGCAAATGTTAAATTTTTGACTTGGAATGACAAATATAACCTTCATTTCACAATCTTAGAAGGGTAAAGTGTTAACTTTTGAACCATAGAGGATAAAGTGAAAATAAATTTAACCAGTAACCACGGGTGGGTAAATTGCGTTTAATCGATTAGTTTTGACAAAAAAACCTAATTAACAGTTTCATTTTAGTCACAACCACAGGAGGTTAAGACTTAAGCCAACTTTTGAACTACAATAATGCTAGGTATACACACTTTTCTACATACTTTTTGACACACTACGCTTTAAAAGCATGTACCTTGTGCTTTTTGAAATTTTCACACTTTTCTGTGCACCACTCACACAACACATGGTACATGCATTTAAAGCTGTGTCAAAAAGTGCGTAGAAAAGTGTGGGTGTAGTAGTGCTCTTTGAACTATAGGGGACTAAGTGAAAATGAGTTAGGCACAAGGGATACCCAAAAAAGAATTAAAGCCTGAAGATGTGGAAGACATAATGAATTTGTGAATAGGAACACAGTGTTACAATGTGGTAAACTAAGTACTTCATCTCTGCCTTCTTATCTCTGTGCATGTGTAGATATACAGAAACAGAATGCAAAATTGGTAAATTCAAATCACAAACCAAAAGAGAATCACCATTGAACTATATGAAAATGCAGCTCACCAAGAGAGAATGTAAATTTAAGCAAATAGTTGCCACTTTTTGTAACATAAAAAGTGGTGATTATCTGAAATTAGAAGAGAATAAAAACAGAAAACCAAAACCATAAATATGTTCTAATTTCTCCCAGTAGTTTTTATTTTCATTATAACTATAACAACACTTTGGGTGCGAAAAATACTACATACAACATGTTCTAGTGCAACAACAATCATCAATACAATAGTTACAAGTAACAAAATGAAAGTGAACTCACCCTCGGAAACAAAAACCAAAGTTTTTTGAAGTTCTCGAAAGATCCACACAACGAACGCACATGAAGTTTTCTCCATCGATTGCCCAAAGACATGAAATCTTCAATTGGCTTGAAATACGCTAATGGGTTGGACTGATCCGGTGGAAACTTGTAGAACACCAGTGAGAAAGATTCTTAAACATAGGCATAGAACAGTGCCAATGAAGACAATAGAGTTACCATAACTGTTAGCAATGATATATGTGATCTGAAGCCGCTATTAGGAAGATACGGATAGGAATCAGGAGGCGGCATGACACAGTTATCACCATTAAAATATATTCTTCGAGGGAAAGCCCAGCCCTTGTCGAAAGTGAAAGTTGATGCATCTTTTCGGAAAAGTAGCTCCGACTGAACATTGCCTAGAGGGCCGGCTTGCGAGAGAAAATCATTGTAGAACTTAACTCCCCACAGCATAGCTGTATCATCTGTTACGGAGAACAAAAGAAAAAAGTTTATATCATTTTCTAGATAAAATAGCATAGTATCAGATAAGAAATTTAGGGTATTGCCACATAGTTAAAATGAGGGCACTTAAAACTTTTATAATGAGGGCACTATATTAATTTATCTTTAGGTCACATGTATACTTATTTTAGTGCCTTCATTTTAATGAGATGGCATAGACATTTTCGGCCATTTAAGAATGGGTAATTACATGTAATAGGTTAGCATTTCCCGAAAATTTAACAACATAGTCAATTCACTTTATATTTTATACCCAATACTAGTTAGTAACTGGTGACAATAGATCAATAATGCCACCCCCCCCCCCCCCCCAAACAATCTGTTATTGTGCAGGACAAATGATGCAAAGAAAGTAGGAAAAGAAAAAGCATATAGAAATGAAGATTTGACTTACTTATAGCTTCATAAGGAGTTAGTGGCTTGTAGTTAAAGCTGAAACTCTGAGTGAGATTATCAAAGTTGGGGTGTTGGACAACTAAGTTCCACTGGGTATAGTTCATCCTGTAATTGAAGTTCGTAATTGAGACCTTCACACGCCAATAGTCCTTGTAATTAAGCTTGACATGCCAGTGAACTCGAATTGGGCACATATGGCTTGTACATTGGACCAGAGGTGTTAGGCTGTTCTTTCCGGGGCCTGCAACAACCGAAGCTAAATATGGCGAGTTGTGACTGCAAAAGAGCATTAGAGGAAAAGAATAGTATTAAAAAAATGCTAGAAGAAAAGTAGAAATGACAGAATGTGGAGGTCGAAGAAGAATTCTGGAAGAATGTACCTTACACAGCTTCCTGGTCGAGTAAGGTTGTTTTGGCAGCCGCAGGTGCATGTTGGGCAGGGTACTATTGTCTCATTGTAGAAAGATGAGAGAGAAACACAGCAAGTGGGAGTTTTCTGGGCCAGGAATTGTGAATATGTGCACGTAACATTCCACGTCACTGCCGAAATAAAGAGATGAAATTAATATTCCGAGATAATGATTAGGCACTCGGTACAGAAGCAACTTTTTTTGTAGTACATGCATCTACACTGTAGATATAGCGAGCAAAATATGTGAAAAGAGGTAGATATGGAGAAAGAAACATGATAGACTGAGAGTTATTTTCAACAAACTTGAAGAACATGGCATTCCGTCAACCCCAACTCATGTCTTTACATGTAAATCAACACATCTCCGACTCAAACTTAAAAGCTTAAGCAAGTAAGACATGCATTTTTAAAAAGCAAAAATTTGTATTTGAATGCATCTTTCAACATATCTTTTAAAAAGAAATGTAAACAAAGCACTTTCAAAATCTCTGTCAAATAACTTACTCATAGCTTGTGTGACTCTCCTTCCATCTTGGGAAACGAATTTAGTAGGTTTCCCAACTTTAGCGGGCCCACAAGTGTAACCAGGGCCGGGTGCACTCAAGGTGAAGTTTTTGGGAACCCTAACAGTTTTGTTAGTGGTTCCAGCCGCACCGACGCTAACCTGAAACGAGCTCGCGAAATTGTTTGGATCTTGAACCCAAGAGTTAATTACTCCTCCCTTGCAGCAATTGGCGATCTGCTGGTTGTACGGGGTTCCAGGCAATAGGTCCACAACTGTCGGATCTTTCTTGCAGCAATGAGGAGTGTTCCCTTTGAATCTCGAACAATCTCCTTGCTCGGTTGTTTGGCTGCCCATCATGCTCCATATCACCTCTTTCTTGGCCCATGTCCATCCTAGTGACCATCCCGGTGCTTGAATGTGGCGATATTGTTGGAAGTTGAACATCGTAACAACAGCCTAGCCAATGCAAGGGAATATAGGTATTATGAAGTGTGGTAGAAGGATTGAATATACTGAAGCTTAAGACTCCGTTTGGTTTGTGGATTTAGAGAAGAAAAATGAAAAGAAAGCAATACGGAAAACCATTTCCCTTGTGTTTCTACTTGTGCTTTACTACATGCTTAAATAGCATTAAATTTTTTCACATTATGATAACAACTCGATAAAAGATGAAGGGAAGTCGGGCACAGAATTCAAATTTTGAAATTTCTTTTTCGTAATTTTTTTACTTCCCTATTCTCTTCTTTGTTAACCACAGAGGATAAGTGTTTTCCTCTTACATTTTCTTTTTCTTTTCCTCGCTAAATCATGAAGCAAACAGACACTAAAACAGAAATATTTGTGGATCGGTTTCCCTAAAGAGTCAACCATTCATGAGATGTGTTCTTTGAACAAACTAAAGCCATACTGAGTTTGGGATTCTGTTTGCCAAAGAACTTATTCAACAAACTATTTTTAAGTATCAAATCGTCCTCCTCTTAAGGCCAAAAGATTTTTTTCCTCAAAAAAAAAGTGACACTTGAAACTGCACTCAATAATTTTTATTGAAGTAACAACAGCCACAAACACCAATCCTTTGCATACAAACGATCATAGCGTTTTGTTGCTGAAGAAAATTAAAACACAACGCCAAGTAGAAACAATATTGGAAAATTTGAGTGGGATAATCGGAGATTTTGAGAACTTTCGATAGGTGTTCTGCAGATTTCTTGCTCGAGTTCTCAAAGAACTTAGACAAAGATCCCAGGGTTGTGATTCAATAGTCAGATCTTGAGTTTCTTGAAATTATACATCACTTGATAGCTATGTAGCACGAACACTTCACTTTGGGGTATCGTGTCGGTGTCAGACACCGACACTCGTCGGACACGCTTCACCATGTGTCACGCGCTATAAAACGTGTTAAATATTTTAACGTCAGACACACCTTGATCACGTGTCGGACACGCAGCTGACATGGCCAGACACACAAGTGAATGCAAAATGATGGCGGCTCATTAGAAATGCGTTTTAAAACTTTGAGGCAAATTATCTTAATATTGTAAAATTGGGGATAATCAATTGGTTTATTTGAGAATTATGGAAACATGAGTGGACATGGAACCACAAATTGTATAATTAATTCAAATATATAATGATTTAATCATTGTATCCTACTGTGTCTGTATCCTGTTAAATTGCTATGTTTTGTAATCATTTTATGAGTATATGTTATAAGTTGCTATTTGCCTAGTTTCTATGGGTGAATATCAGAATATATAATGTAATGTTTGACATTTAATCCTCTCTTCTTCTTCTACTTCAAACTAAATTATATTTTTAGAAATATTTTTTTATTCAACGTGTCCTAACCGTCTCCGTATCCTACATTTTTGGAATTTGCCGTATCGCCGACTCCGTGCCGTGTCGTCTCCGTGTCACGTATCCGTATCCGTGCTACATAGCTTGCTAGACTATCTTGGCAAAAAGTAATGAGTACGATATGACTTAAAAGAACGCCGAGGCCATGTATTCAACAGAATATATAGTTGGCAGTAGTCACAACACATGCACACACACAGAAGCGTAATTGAAAATTAGTTTGGTAAAACTTACAACATAGCCATCAGGAGTCCAGCTTATAACATCCCATTTTATTGTGATATTTCCATTTGGGTCAAGTGCATCATAGGCGTCTGAAAATAACAACCAGCAATTAAAAGTTAAAAATCTTTGTCCTAATAAATGATCAACCTTTATCTAGCGGACCCAAACCCAAAGAAAGTCATTATCTGATAAATAGAGATCCATATCTCATCACACAAAACAAAGCAAAAAAAGAAAGAAAACTAAATTACAAAGGTTTTGTTTTCTTTATTCAAATTGACCTTAGAACATGATTATTCACCTAAATAGATAGTTTTAGACTTTTAGTAGCTAAAAGCATGATTATTCAAATTGACCTTAGAAAAAGGGTTCTTATAGAGCTAAAGGAAACTATAATATCTCAAGATTACAGATGAGGAAACTCCAAGTTTCTAAGAGAGCGCTAGTATTAGTAATTAATAATTATGTTTTTATATTGACATCAGTCTTTACACCACTTTATTTGAAAGAAAATTTTCACATCTGTAGAAATTCCAGCAACCCAATCACATAAATTCTTGGTAGGACAGTGAAACATACTAACGGCCAAAAATCAAAAAGGAAAATTTTCCAATAAGAGACATTTAAGAGAGAATTAATTTACTGAAGTTATCAACCAAATCACATCTAGATTTATAAGAACTAAAAGTAATAGACAATTGAACAGTTCAAGTAAAAGCAAGAGCTAAAGATTTATTTGCAACTAGAACCACATAGTATAAACAGGGAAAAAGAAATGAAGTGAAAATATCTTCAGGTCAATTGGGTAGTAGTTAATGAAGAAATGTTATGAATTTTTTATCCATTTCAAGATTTAATTTCTCTTTCCATCTGAAATACAACTCTCATAAAATCTGCAAGTTCTCTTCGAGATCTAAATTTCAAGTTACCTACTATAATCCATTGAAATGAGCATCAAAAGGAACTCAGACCCCAAAAAGTCCGAAACTTGTGGATGATTAAAGGAACCCAAGTTCCTCATTTTTCAATTGCAGATACATACTAGTCAAATCTTTCAAATATTTCATTCTCATCAGTTAATTATGCTCCAAAATGTGCGTTGTTCTTAAAAATTATATAAATGTCTTAATTAGCCATTACCCATTTCACAAAAACCAATGGACAACTACAGAACTCAACATTTAGATAGATTTGAACACAGATTTCAGAGAAATTCACAAACCTGTGGGAATAAAGCTGAAGCAAGAGAGCAAGAGAACTAGCGCAATGGTGCAAGTGGTCACAGATCTAAAGCAGAAGCCCATGTCTGGTCACAGATTTTCTTGAATGTTCCCAGATGGGTTTCGGCTCAAGATCTGAGAGAGAGAGAGAGAGAGAGAGAGAGAAACTAGCGTTTGCTCACATGGCAAGCTAGTTCATGAGCTAAGTAGACTTTTTAGAATCTTTCACACCGCTGTAAATTATCTGCTTAATCTAATTATCATTATGGCTTAATTACAGTATATGTCTTGAAGTTTGGTACTTTGTCTCACTTTTGTTCTTATATTTTGAATTGAATGAATTTATTCTTAAAGTTTTTAAAAAAAGCAATGTAGTTCAAATATCTCATTCTATTATCAATGTAAGTCAATCGATCGTTTTGGTTTGATTTGGTCAATTTTCAAAAATTTCATAGTGTAAAAATCCAACTGAATTGAAATTTTACATCAAACCGAAATCTATCGGTTTGACTAAAAATTGATCTGAAACCAATCGTTTTCACCCCTACATTCTGTGAGAAAATTTTACAAAAATCGCACACGTGCTACACACAATTACGTTGAAAGGTGGACGGGGAGATTGGTGAATGGTGGTGTTCCATCTTCCCTAGAAAATCATGACCAAGCAAAATACGTGGGTAACTATAGTTAATTTTTTTCACAGAATTGGACATAAGGACCAAGTGCTCCTATTTATAAATTTCAGACACTAAATTAATACAATTGAAAAATTAAAAGACTAAAATGAAATAATGGCCAAACTTCACACCTATATTTTGTCACTAAGCCTATTATTATTAAAGAGAACAGCTGTATTCCTGGGAAGAAAAAAATAGAGTTTTAGTTCATGGACAGTGTGGTGCTTTTACAAAGAATGACAGCTTAATTAAGGCCATCTATCTTGTGGAATAAGTTAACAGAAGGACTGAGATTTGACTTGGACATCATATAATTGGTAGGAGTAATACTTGGGACACAATCAAAGTCACAATTTTTTTTTCACAACCTTCATTTTGTGTCTATCTCTCTCTTGATGGGTCCCACAGTGCCAGTGACCCCACAGTGTCCACTAGGAGAGAGATAGACACAAAATAGAAGTTGTGCAAAAAAGATTGTGGCTTTGGTTATGCCCAAGTATTACCCAATTGGTAGTAAAGTTTGTTAGAGGGTCCTTTTCTGATGGACTGTGATGGTTTGAGTGTTACGCTATATGCCAGCTGATTTTCTGCAAGTAAACTCCACTCTACTTTGATGTCACTATGATTAAAGAATTTCTCCTAAGTAATACACACTTTTAAACACAGTCTACCAAATATGTCACAATCCCATGTTTTGGGTTAAATAAAATGGAAAATAGTTTAATTAGGTAAGAATCCTTGAGAAGAAGTGGCCAATTACAATATAGACGACAACTTTCTAATTCATATACCATATTCCTTTTCTATTCATTTCACATTTTCAAAAAATAAACCAATTTTGATCTGTGATTCCAACCGTTTTATTTATGGGATACTTAATATATAACCCATTATAGCTATTTTTTTAGAAATTGGACCTTAGTGTAACACAATGTAAGAATTAGTCCTTCACTTATTTTAGGGACCAAAATACCCCTATATTATAGATATGTGTATATTATATATATTATATATATATGGCAAATCTCACAAATTCCTCCAAATCTCTCTCTCTCTCTCTCTCTCTCTCTCTCCATTGTGGAGACCACAGAGCTATGGTTTCTAAAGATTGTCGCTGACCGTGGAAAGAAATCCAAAGTCGTCGAGAGACCCAATGAGGAAGATTCAGATCTCATTGACAGAGACCTCGATCGTTCTCTCCATCGAAAAGTTGCATGAGGTTCAAGACGAGTTCGAGGAGGTTCGATTCTCATCATCTACAGTTATATACACTGATACGCATACATGCAGTCTAGGGCTCATCTTCCACACGATGAGGTGATATATTAATATATATACTTCTATATATATGTATATAAAAATATGTATATGTTTTCTGTGAATGTGAGATTTTTATTTGTTTCTAAAATTAGTTATGTGAAACATTAGATGATCAATGAGGTGATTGTGTCACTGAAGGAGAGGACAAAATCGATCCAGTATGCGATTGCAAAGTTCACTGAAGAGAAGTAGAGTGATTTGCATCCGAATTTCAAGAAACTTTTGCTCGTTCATTGAAGAAGCTTGTTGCTTGGTGTAAAAATTTGTGTGTTTTTTTTTTTTCATTTCTAATTTAAGCGAGAAATTTCTCACCAAAAGATTGTCGCTCCTAAAAAGGTGAGAAATTTCTCACCAAAATTTGTACTCGAACTCGCGACACAAAAATTGTTATGGTTGGGTTTGTATTAAAATTTTGGATCTACTCTTTGTGTGAATGGTTGAGTTTGTATAAAAAGTGAAAAATTATCACTTATGAAATTTGTCACATTAATATATCAATACAATATACAATACACTTCTTCACAAAATTCTCACATGTTAATAAGCGAGTGATAAATTTGTCACCATCGCAATTAATTTGGCACACTAGTGAATATCAGTGACAAATTTATCACAAACTTGCCAGTACAATTATAACGAATTAAAAATAAAAGAAATTCAAATATAGCGCACACATATATTCCAGTGACAAATTTATCACATACTTGCTTGTGCAGTTATATAAACATGGATGAAATTTTCTAGAATACAAAATATTTTGAATTATTGTTAGATCCTTATCCTATATCTATATATATTTATGTTAATATTCATTTTTAAAAGCATACACAATCAACTTTCTTGATTTTAGGAATCCATAACTACACAACTCATCCACTTCTGGTATAATATACAATTACTAAAAATAAACGAGAATCAAATTTTTTTTTTCTATATACAAACTCATAATGAAAACATCTTACACAACAGATGCAAGTTTCACGTATACGACTCATTAGCATCTACTGTACAATTACACTGGCACCATGACAAAAACAAGTGGAAAATTTGTCACACTAACATATCAATACAATATACAACACACTTCTTCACAGGATTCTCACATGTTAACAGATAAGTGACAAATTTGTCACCATCGCAATTAATTTAGCACACTATTGAATACCAGTGACAAATTTATCATTAACTTGCCAGTATAGTTATAATGAACTGAAAATATAAGAAATTCAAACATAGCACACACATATATATTTCAGTGACAAATTTATCACATACTTGCATGTACAGTTATATAAACACAGATGAAATCTAGAATTCAAAAGTTTATCACTTTTTTAATCACAATAGTGAGAAATCTATAATTCAAAAAATTGTGAATTATAATTATCCTATGTCATTATATGTTTCAGTTTGAAATCACATTTAAACTACACACAATCAACTACCATAATTTTAGGAAGTCATAATCCCATAACTCCTCCACTTCTATTATAATACATAATGACTAAAAATAACTCATATTCAAATTAACTTCTATTTAAAACAGATAAAGGGTATAACGGTAATAAAAAAACGAAAATTAGGGAAAAGGACTAATTCCTGAATTGTACACCAATTAAGGGATTGCTTTCATAACTCCCTAATTTAGATGCACTCAATATACAAAACCTGCATAATAAGGGACTAAACAATATATTTCTATTTATTTATTGTACATGAATCTTTTTACATTTATCTTTTTTGACAATATTTCTTACATTAGTAATGCTATGCTTTTCAAATGATGTGACAGTGAGCGTACTGAATTTTTGATTGAAGGATATTCAATGACTCCACAGTAATCAGTGGATCCACTGGATTTTGATTAGTGCCACATCATTTGGGATAGAGATTTGATATTTAAATTTGGGAAGCATAGCATTACACTTCTGACAAGTAATGCTATGTTTTTCAAATTTTTATCCTAAAAATATTTCTCAAATGATGTGATAGTGGAATCAGGTAAACAATTTTCAATCAAAATTAAACTTATCTTACTGTATTAGACCCGACTCCACTGTCACATCATTTGAAAAGATCTTTTGGAATAGAAATTTGGGAAGCATAGCTTTACTCTCTTTTTAGAGAAGTTTTTGTGTACCCTCAAGGTAGAGCATATGTAATGTCCCACATCTAATGAGGTAGCGCCACATAGGATTGTTAGGCCATTTTAAATTTTTGGTAGTGCATTTCATTATTCGTGTGGCGTGTAACTATTGGGTATGGGGTACCAAGTAGAATGCCACGTGATACCTTAATGGTATCCAATTAAAAATATCTTCTCATTTTACATTGTCTTGGGTGGAAAAGTTTCATAACCGTACTAAGTTCAATTCATATCTCATTATTTATTTGATGGGCAATGCTAGGGGCACTGACAAAATTCACTAATACTTATTAACACACTCTATCTCTCTCCTAGTAGTACTGCGGGGTCCACTACGGACCCCACAATGTCACTAGGAGAGAGAGTGGACCCCACAATGCCACTAGGAGAGAGATAGAGTGTGTTAGTAAATATTAATGGATATTATTAATGCCCCAAATATAACTCTTATTTGATTCTTGTGAGACTTAAAGTAATGCCTATTTAACAAAGAGTTAAAAAGTAATAATATTAGACACGGAATCTAATGCAATAAAGTGACACTCACTAAACACTGGAAATTTATAAACCGATGCACTTACATGAACTTGAAAACTAGTAAATTCTGTACTTTTTCGCAACACACAAAAAAAATTAAAAAAAATAAATAAAAATTAAATCAATAATTTTCACAACTGTGAATAACTCTGGGTTCTGTTCGTTGCACTGAGGTAAGAATATAACAGGGGATTACCTCTAAGTAGTTGCCGACACTAGAGGGTGAAAACGATTATGTTAGCATATACAACTTAAACAATAAGACTAATTCGAGGGTGATGCTCGTTCTGTGGGCCCTGTTTCGACCATGTCAACAACCGTACATGTGTTGCAATATGGTGTCGGTGGATATCAAAAACAAAAATGATAGGGATACACACCAAACGACACATGAGCTTTAAATGCATGTATCATGTGTTGCGTAAGTGATGTATAGAAAAGTGTAAAAAAATTCAAACAGTACAGGGTACATGCATTTAAAGCACAATGTATCGCTTGGTATGTCGTTTAGTGTGTCCCTATCATTATTGTATTAAAAAACACATACACATATATGCAAGTATATATGCATTTTTTTTTTTTAATATAGACATCTATATATGTCATGGTGCATGTTTGGATTGTGTGGTAGCTTTGGTTTTTTTTGGATAATGCTAGATTCACACCTAAATCTCACATCCATTCATCCACACTCTAATGTAGACCAATGGGGAGAGGAGAGAGACTGTGGAATCCATTGTGGTCCACACCATTTTACAATCTCTCTGCTCTCCTCATTGGTCCACATTAAAATATAAATGAATGAGTGTTAGATTTGGATGTGAGTTTAGCCTTATCCAATTTTTTAATGGTTTTGATTGGGGCCCTTGACAAATTGCCAATGAAATAAAACATGAGTGTATATAAATACACGTTAGTACATATGTGTGGTATAAATTGCATATTGCGTCCGATTGATCTATATTGGAATAGTAATCCTAGGCACACTTTGAAATCCACACTGAATTTGACATCTTATGCTTTGAATACATGTACCTTGTGCTGTATGAATTTTTCATATTTTTTTGTTCACCACTTACACAGCAGATGGTACATGTATTTTAAAATTGGGTGTCAAATTCAGTGTGGATTTCAAAGTGTGTCTAACATTACTCATATTGGAATGTTGTTTCTCTTTACTCCTCCCTTAAATTGGGAATTAAAAAGAAAACGAGAGACACAACTATATTATCAATGGTTGAAACAAAAGATTTATTGTATGGTCTATGAAAAAGAGAACTTTTGGGGCACATAAGAATCTCACATAAACAAATATATGAACCATAATGTGTCTATCTCTCTTTTGGTAGGGTCCACTGATACTGTGGGGTCCACAGAGGAGAGAGATAGCACTTAAAGTTTATGTATCTTGTTTATGTAATATTCTTATGTGCCCCAAGTGTTATCCGAATGAAAATGTCCTGTCCTGATAATATTAATTGATGATGCCAAAATTTGGGTAAGAGAGTATGAAGAAACAGACAAGAGGGTTTGTTTGTAGTTCGACCTTGTTAATTAACAGACTTACTTCCACGTGGTGTGTCGGGGCACTTGAACTATGATATGAAAGTCGTCGAGGGTCTTTGGTGAACCAACAAGAGCTTAGAGTTACCAGATACCGGTCGGGCAGAGTGTGCGTGTGTGTAATATAATGTTATGATTCTGCAGAATAAGAATGTGATCCCCCTTGAAGAGGATGAGTGGCCTATTTTATATACAAGAGACCATTTGTACAAGGTAAGTAGCCTGATGAGGTAGTATGATCTAATTACAATTGATCAGCGCATATTATGGGAGTTTCCTAATCGGATTAGGAAACAACATTCTCCTTCCATTAGTCTTTTAGCTGAAGTAGGAAATTGTCTGGTATAAGACGTGTACAGCTAGCCGCCGACATGAGTGGGGCCCACGCCGTATTCCCGATCCATTGATAGAGGTTGGGATATACCAGGCAGTTCTGGGTACCATCCCCGAGATGGTCACGCAACAGGTTGCAGCCACCGGGTGACTGGGCATTTCTTGCTGAGGTGGCGGAGATACTCTCATTGGATATTTTTATGCATTTCAGCTGCCCCCCATTTTCCGAAGCTAATGTGTTTCTTCATCTATGAGCGTCGAAAATTTGCATAGCTCAGAAAATCGCCCGGGAAGTAGCTCGGGAAACTGTTAGGGTCCGGGTTGGTCATCGCGGTCAATCGATACTTGGGTCGACCGGTTGACCTCGGGAGCTTGGGGTCGGCACCTGCCACGTGTCAAAGAGTGATTGGTCTGGTCAGGATTCAACGAGGTCGATTTGACCATAACCAAATTGTTGCGCTCTAACCGAACTGTCACTTCAAGCATTCAATGCGCACGCCTTTTGAGGCACCGATTGGACTGCCTGAGGCGACAGCTGGCGATCGTTCAGGCGGGAGTTCTACAAGACCGTTGGATCTAAGATAATATGGACAGTCCGTATTGCCTATTTAAGGGATACTTGTGCATTTCTGTTGTTTCTGCTGTCCAGAGAAAGAGATTACCGAGCGGTTTAAGAGAGAAAGCAGCTGGTCAAGCCTCCGAAGCTCTTTTCTGCACTTAATTCTTGTAAGTCTTCAGCTCTCCAGCCTAATAATTCACTGTATTTATTTTCTCTCCTTCATTTTTCTTCGCTCCCGAGTGAGGCTAGAGAATAGAAATCTGCTAGGGGTTGCGAGGGAGTGGGATTTTTTCTTCCTGAGGTTCTGCTTCTTCGTTAGATTAGGCGATGTAATTGAACAGTTGAACCGATCGGGGTGTCCTGCGGCGGTTCTGACCGAGTGTCACTTAACACTAAAAGCCTTGTACCTCTTTCCTTTCAGGCTTTTAGTATTGCCCCCCTTATATCTTAGACTTGGAGTTTCTGACCCTTACTTAGGTCGTCAACTACTTTCCAATCCCTCCGTAGGAGCTTTAGAGATGTGCCACCCTAGCTTCGATTCATCATTCCGATCGGAAGAGGAACAATCTAGGTCGGGTACCCCAGACACCAACTTGGACCCTCCGTAAGTCTCTCTCTCTCTCTGATCACCATAGTGAAGGGAGGATCCCCGTCCGGGTATCTGATGATGAGGCGGATGAAGATCCCCCAGTAGCCTCTGTGTCCTGGGGCTCAGACGATGCAGTGTTGTAGACACCCCGATTTTGACCAAACGTCGAATTAAGGAGAGTGTCACCTCCATATCCGATGATGACAAGGACCGAAAGAATCGAAGTGTTCCAAGCTCTTCAGAAAGTCCTCCAAACGCGGTAAAATTTTCACAGAATGAAATACCAGGTGTTTAGGAGAATTCAGGTATAAAACATCACTTTTGGAAAAGATCTTCGAAAATAAGTATTCAATGCGCACGCCTTTTGAGGCACCGCTTGGACTGCCTGAGGCGACAGCTGACGGTCGTTCAGGCGGGAGTTCTACAAGACCGTTGGATCTAAGATAATATGGACAGTCTGTATTGCCTATTTAATGGATACTTGTGCATTTCTGTTGTTTCTGCTATCCAGAGAAAGAGATTACTGAGCGGTTTAAGAGAGAAAGCAGCTGGTCAAGCCTCCGAAGCTCTTTTCTGCACTTAATTCTTGTAAGTCTTCAGCTCTCCAGCCTGATAATTCACTGTATTTATTTTCTCTCCTTCATTTTTCTTCGCTCCTGAGTGAGGCTAGAGAATAGAAATCTGCTAGGGGTTGCGAGGGAGTGGGATTTTTTCTTCCTGAGGTTCTGCTTCTTCATTAGATTAGGCGATGTAATTGAACAGTTGAACCGATCAGGGTGTCCTGCGGCGGTTCTGACCGAGTGTCACTTAACACTAAAAGCCTTGTACTTCTTTCCTTTCAGGATTTTAGTATTGCCCCCCTTATATCTTAGACTTGGAGTTTCTGACCCTTACTTAGGTCGTCAACTACTTTCCCATCCCTCCGTAGGAGCTTTAGAGATGTGCCACTCTAGCTTCGATTCATCATTCCGATCGGAAGAGGAACAATCTAGGTCGGGTACCCCAGACACCAACTTGGACCCTCCGTAAGTCTCTCTCTCTCTCTTTCTGATCACCACAGTGAAGGGAGGATCCCTGTCCGGGTATCCGATGATGAGGCGGATGAAGATCCCCCAGTAGCCTCTGTGTCCTGGGGCTCAGACGATGCAGTGTTGTAGACACCCCGATTTTGACCAAACGTCGAATTAAGGAGAGTGTCACCTCCATATCCGATGATGACAAGGACCGAAAGATTCGAAGTGTTCCAAGCTCTTCAGAAAGTCCTCCAAACGCGGTAAAATTTTCACAGAATGAAATACCAGGTGTTTAGGAGAATTCAGGTATAAAACATCACTTTTGGAAAAGATCTTCGAAAATAAGTTTTTTTAAGAAAAAGGAGAAAAGAAAAGACCTAAAAAGGAAAAGTTCAACAGAAACCGGCACACGGCAGTTGTTTGCGGCACTCAGTGAGTGCCGAACAGCACTCAGTGAGTGCCAAAAGGCAGTCACAGAATGCTGGACCGGCATTTACTGAGTGCCGCCGACAATTTCTGACTGCCGTTTGCTTTAACAGTCCGTATTTTGTGGTACAATACGTATATGTATGCGGATAAAAATAAAAAACTGATAAAGTAAGGTTGACGAAAACGCGGCAGTCAATAATTTGGCGCGGCACTTACTGAGAGCCGCGCGGCAGTCCCGGAATGTCGCCGCGGCTTTCACGGAGTGCCGCAGCGGCATCCACTGACTACCGCAAAGGATTTTTGACTACCGCCTTTTGCAGCAGTCTGTCTATTTTCAGGAAGTACGTATTGTACCACCAATAAGATATTTACACCTGTCTTTTACTCCGAATTCACTGAGAATACTTGGTATTTTTGTCTATAAAAGACGGAGTTTTGATCAAAGATTTTTGGTTCGAAATCTAACCGTTGGAATCAAGTGAAACCAACGGAAAAATGTCACTAACTCAAAGTTCTACCACTGTAATTTTTGTTTTAAGGAGATTTCATGTTTAAAGTGGTTTGGTCATGGGTTTTGTGAAGTCACTACAATCTGTCCAGAGTTTCAGAACAGTAATACTCTTTTGAAATAAGTAAATCGGAACCTTAATAAAGTATTTGTGACCCAAAATAATTTGTTCTAAGTAGATTAATGTGTTGGGAAGTCACCCTAAAAAGAACAAAGCATTTCTGATCTTTTTGCTATTTTTAGAAAATCGTACAAGAACTCTGGACAGAAGGTTGTAGAATGCTGAGTGATGTCTGGTTTTTGTCCAATTTCCGGAGATCCAACCGTTGAAACTTTGGTTTCTTTTTTGGGTTAAAAACTAGACACACAGAGGCATCTTGTGTCCAAAATTCATCAAGATCAAGCCACGGAACCATGCTTTTTATTTTCTTTAAAGTTATGATATGCTCTCAGCAATTTCCAGAATTCTGCAAGTTTTAACCAATCTTATGAGTAGTGGCTTATATGATATTTTCATGAGTTAAGGTCCAAACCATGTTTCAATAATGATTAGTTAAGCTTGAATTCAAATTTTAAGTGATCTAAATCATTGAGTACTTCAATAATTTATTCTTTTCATATACATATTCATCCATATGGCTTGACACTTATAATTAGGACTTGGTTGCTTTAGATTTAATTACATTTGATATATTTAAGCTAGAAATTCAGGGTTGTTATTTCTAAATTCGTATCTTGTATAGCATGTGGACTAACCCTTTGCTTTGCAGCGTTGTTAAGGTATGATTTCTTGAACCCCTCTTAATTTATTTAAATTTCTTAATTTTATCGATTTTCTTGACCTTTATGCGGGACACATTAGAATTAAGATTTTGCCTTAAATGTATATATGTGGATTAGAGACTCTTTTCCTAGGTTTTATTTAATCGCATGCATTACACGTTTCATATTCGCAGCTGGATCCCAGGTAACTTTTCTCGTTCTTTATTGCATATCATATTGGTTGCTACTTGAATTACGTGGCTTTTTGAATGATATTTTGTAAAATGGTAATTTTACACCATTTTGACATGTTTGTGTAATGTATACATATACCTATGTATTAGTTGAGGGCACGCTTAGATTAGTAATTCAATTAAAAGGATGTTAAGTAGAGGCCTATCGCGAGATAGGATGAGAAGGGGTGTTTTAGTCCGATGGGCTCCTTCCCTTCTCATTCCATAATCCCCGGACATAGTTAATCTTTGGTTTCGCAAAAGATCAGTTGTTTTAAAAATGGTTTCTTAATTTTCCTTTTAAAAATTAAGTGGCGACTCATTTGTTTTGAATTTGAAAGAACTTTAAAAGAAAAGCTGTGGGTAAGAAGATTACGATATCCACAATCTGGCGACTTTGCTGGGGATCGAATCCAGAATCTCTGATTTCACAGACCAGAATCCTGATTTTGGGTTCACTCGAGGATTAGACTTGAAAAATATCCTTTTAATCAAATTAATTAATCTTTGTGTGCCTGTTGCATTTCACTTGCATGTCCAGCCAGTCGATTGCACGGAACTATGACCTTGGAGGCTCGGGGCAACCCGGTCGGTCAAGTTATCATGGGACTGTGTGATCACCCTTGATCTCGTACCATGATTTGGTATATTAAGCATCCTATCGGATGTGTGTCAAGGGTCCCTTATTTGACCAAAACCCAGCTTTTGCATAGTAGTTTCTATAGAACCTTTCAATCTTAGGAAATCAACTCTTGATTAGGATTATGTGCTAGGGAGTTTTGTATACCCGGAAGGGATTAATTGAGATGATGACGATACTTGCTTGATGAAAGATGTATAATCTATTAATCACCTTTTAACAATTTCTCCTCATGTTCCACGACATTTGGAGAACATGCCGAACCCTGATTATAAGATTATACTTCCTATATCATGTTTAGCTAAGCATTATTGACTTTGTATGTATCCAAATTCATGGAAAGTACGGTGACAATCCGGTCATGTGATCCCCCTGCCCAAAGATTTTTTCCTTTCAATTAAAATTCCCAAACTAACCTTTGTTAAGGCATAGTTCACTTGATCATCTTCAAAAGAAAAATTCGAAAATCCTTGAAATTATTTTTGTAGAAGATTGTTTAACATCCTCATTCTCAAAAAGCATTCTCAAGCATTGTTTTCAAAATCTTTTTACCATCCAAGGAAAGCTTTTCAAAGGAATTTTGAATATCCAACCTCTGGGAGGGTAGTGAGATCACAATGAGAGGAGAAATCAGCGCACTTGACTTGGGTGAGGATTTTATATGCTTATATGCTTATGTGTTAGGATTAGGATTTTTCTTTTTCCTTGGCATATAGAATAGGCACACACATGCATTGCATCCGTGTGACATATAAAAAAGGTTTTTACTAAACGTCTTTTAAAAATGTATCTTTGTGTGACAAAAGAAAGTGGGCAAAAACTCTTAAAAAGAAAATTTCAAAATTTGTTGTAGGAGCAAAAATAGCATCAACGTCAAATCAAGCGTGGTTTAGGGATCCCACGGCGAGGCTGGTAAGAAGAGAATACGCTGACATGGCCGAAGAAAGAAACAACGAAGAAATGGCCGGGTTAAGGATACTGGTAGAACAACAAGCAGAGCAAATGAGGCGACAAGCCGAAAACATGAACCGCATGATGGGAATGATAGAAGAACTGAATCGCCGACCACCACATGTAATTCTGCCTGTTAGGGACCCACCTTTGGGAGGAGGGGAAGGAGATTGGTTCGATGATCAGGAGGCACAATGGACTGATGCACTATGGGCCAACAGAGACAGAGAGAAAGCTGAGAAGGAGAAGCTACTGACCGAGAAAATAGAGAAGTTGGAAAGGGTGATGCGCAAAGCTCAGGGAGTTGATACCTATTTGATGGAGTTGGAAGGTCTGTATGACAGGGTCCACGAGACGCTGCCTGCCGGGTTTAAGATGCCGATTTTCGACAAGTTTGACGGGACTGGGAATCCTCGCAGCCATGTAAGGATGTGTATTGGGGCTTTCCAACCAAGTGGGTTGAGCACAACCATGATGGCAGTCCTATTCCAACAGACTCTGACCGGGGCTATTTTATCCTAGTATCTTACTCTTGAACCAAGCAAAACCAGGGTGTGGGAGGAAGTAATCAAAGGATTTGTGGCACAATATGAGTACAATCAAGATTTAGATGTCACTGTCCGAGATTTGGAGACCACTAGGCAAGGGAACAAAGAATCATTCGCCGAATACCTGAGCAGATGGAGGGGAAAGGCAGCCAAAATGGTACAAAGGCCGTCTGAGAAGGACCAGATCCGAATGCTGATGAAGAACCTACAGCCAGTGTACCAAGAAAAGATGAGATTCTAGTCAATCAACACCTTTGCTGAGGTTTTCGATGTCGGGACGAGGATAGAAGATGCAATCCAAGAGGGGGTAATCAAGAGAAAGGAACAACCAAACCGGTACAGGAGGCCAAACTACAGATCCAACGGAGGACAAACGGGGGGTCACTCTGGCCCCACCGATGTCAATGCACTGAATGGGCCAAAAAGGAAATTCGACATAACACCGAAGAGAGGAGGGGATAAGGCACCAAGGAAGTTCTCAGATTTGGGGGTGTCACTATCAACTACCCTCGATAGACTGTTAGCGAAGGGGCATCTCCGTCAGTTGGAACCTCGACCTCTACCAAGTCCACTTCCGCCAAATTTCCAAGGAGACCTCTTCTGCAAATTTCATCAGCAGAAGGGTCACTCAACGGATCGGTTTATGAGATTAAGGCACGAAATCCAGAACCTCATTGATAACAAAGTAATTTCAGAACCACCTACCAAAGCTCCAAATGTTACTAGAAATCCGCTTCCGAATCATCAAGCTGTGCCACCACTACAGGGCCTTTATCTCTTGGGGATGGAAGAAGCAACCTTCGATCCGTCTAGGCTAATCACTAAGGCCAGGACACCAAGAAAGTCATACCAGCTACCTAAGGATTCGATAATTTGTGCTTTAGAGGATCAGCCGGAGAAGAGTGAAATGGGACAGTCAGACTGGTGGATTCAAGGGAGCGACGGTCGAGACATGAGCCAGGTAGAAGACGATCTTTGGTATGAGAGCGACAAAGAAACAGAGGTGGGGGAGGGTACTTTGAAAGTTGATTCTGAAGTTGATAATCTATGGGCAAGAGAAGAAGCCAGTCATTTAACTCGGTCAGGCAGACACTTTAAACTGCATGAGCTAGAGGAAGAACATCCAGGGAGAGAATTGGACAAGGGAAAAGGGAAGATGAACGAAGAAGAGGAAGAAGACAGGGTTCTAAAGCAGATGAAGAAAACTCAGGCCAATATCACCATTTGGGGGTTGCTGATAGCATCAAAACGCCACAGGCAGGCAGTGTTGGACGCCCTAAATCAATCTGATGTTCCCATCAACACAGCACCGAAAGATATCGTGGGAATGATTGGCAGAATTCCAACCTTGGCTATTACCTTTTCTTCAAATGACATGCCCCCCGGAGGACCCATGCTCAACAAGCCGTTGTATATCACTGTTGAATGTTTGGGGAACACCGTGCCCGCTTGTCTCGTTGACAACGGGTCTGCTCTGAATGTATGCCCCTTTCGAACAGCCAAACGAATGGGCTTAGATGAATCGTCTTTCGTGCCTTCCCAGCAAAAGGTCAGGGCATATGACAACACTCAGAGAACGGTCATGGGCATCATCTTTGTTAATCTTGTTATTGGACCAGTGGAGAAAGAAGCTGAATTCCAAATCATTGATATCCCCGCTTCCTTTAATCTACTGCTAGGGAGGCCATGGTTGGATAGCTTGGGTGCCATACCGTCCACCATTCACCAAAAGGTAAAATGCGTTTGGAAGAGCAATGTCTGTGACATTCTCGAGGACAGCTGGGTTCGTTCGTCCGAAGCATCATCGAGCGCACCGGTTCTAGAATTACGGCTACAAGAAGAAGGAGCAAATATGGGAGGGTTCGAGTTCGTTGGCATGATTGAAGAGGAAAAGCCAAAAGAATTCCTGCCACTATACTTTGATCAGTATGCCAATCCATCGGTCGCAGGGATAATGAAAAATATGGGTTTCTTTCCAGGCATGGGATTGGGAAAGAATCATCAAGGCATGCCTGAATTCCCGCACATTCCAACTCAGACTCACACTCATGGTTTGGGTTACCAGCCGACAAAGAAGGAACTGAGGGCAAAGAAGAAGACAGCTGACGCACCAATGGACCCCTATCAAAAAATGCTCAACGGTTACTTCGCAAAGGAAGGAGAAGATTTCCCCTTCTGTGGCTTCCCAGAGCCATGGATGGACCAGAAAGACAAATGTCTAAAGTCGGGGTTCGAGATCTTTTTCTCCCATGAATTCTCTGAGTACAAAGACCCGTTTTTGCAAATGCCTGAAAAGTCCACTACCGTCAACGATTGGATTGGTGTACTAGATGGACCGGTCATGCAGAACCTGTTGAGCGAAGGAGGGGTAAAAGCCGAAGGAAAAGGGAAAGAAGACAAGGGTCTGGAAGTCGAGGCTGAGGAGGGGAATGTTGAGGATGTGCTGGAAGAAGAGCCGAAGCCAGAAAAGGAAAAGAAGGAGGAAACTGGGGGACTGCCGGGTTGTAACACTGTGGAGCTCAAGCAGGGGGCCAACAAGGAGTGGGTCTTTGAGTCTAGTGATAAGTATCCCCCTCACCCAGAGTCTGTAATGGCCCAAATGAGGCGTCTTACTATCGCTATGTCTGTTGTAATCACTCCTGACAAGATCAATGAAAGAATGACTGATTCTTCCTACTCGAATGCGATTAATGAATGTGATGAATGTGAAATACCTGATGAATTGCAAAAATTAATTGAAAAAGAAAATGAATCTGCATACAAAATCATAGAGAACACCCTAACAATTAATCTAGGAAATGAAAATAATCCTCAAAATGTCTTTATCGGCTCTACACTTAGCAATGAAAAAAGCAAAGAACTAATCTATCTATTGAATGAATTCAAAGATGTTTTTGCATGGTCTTATAATGATATGCCAGGTATTGATCCGGAGATAGTCCAACACCACATCCCCATTTTCCCAAATTCTAAACAAGTAAAACAAAAGTTGAGGCGAATGAGGCCTGAATGGGCACTCAAAGTTAAAGAGGAGGTTGAAAAGCAGTTAAGAGCCGGATTCTTGATGGTCACCGAGTACCCAGAATGGATCGCCAACATAGTGCCTGTCCCCAAAAAGGATGGTCGTGTTAGGGTTTGCGTTGATTTTTGAGACCTAAACAAAGCAAGTCCTAAAGACGATTTCCCTTTACCGCATATCGACGTCCTCATTGATAACATCGCCGGACATGAGCTTCTGTCCTTTATGGATGGATTCTCTGGCTATAACCAGATCCTGATGGCACCAGAAGATAGAGAGAAAACCACTTTTATCATGCCATAGGGGACATACTGCTATAGGGTGATGCCATTTGAGCTCAAGAATGCAGGAGCAACATATCAGCGGGCCGCTACCACATTATTGCACGACATGATCCATAAAGAGGTGGAAGTGTATGTGGACGATATGATTGTGAAATCTAAGGAGAGGGGAGGTCACTTGGAGGCTCTGAGGAAATTCTTCGGGAGGTTAAGGGAGTTCAAGATGAGATTGAACCCATAGAAATGTACCTTCGGAGTCACCACAGGAAAATTGTTAGGGTTCCTTATTACTCAGAGGGGGATCGAAGTAGACCCGACCAAGATAAAAGCCATAGTCAAGATACAGCCACCCAAAAATGAAAAAGAGCTGAGGGGGTTCCTGGGTAGAATACAATTCATAAGCCGTTTTATCTCAAAGCTCACCATGACCTGTGACCTGCAATTTAAATTGCTCAGAAAAGGAGAGAAGTTCGAGTGGGATACCTTGTGCCAAAAAGCCTTCGATAAGATCAAAACTTACCTCCAAAACCCACCTGTCCTGTCACCACCTTCACCCGGGAAGCCTTTGCTGATGTACCTTTCTGTGACCGAAGATTCAATGGGATGCATATTGGCCTAAGAAGAAGAAGAAGGACACATAGAAAAGGCCATTTATTATTTGAGTAAAAGGATGACCGGATACGAGTTGAAGTACTCACCCTTAGAGAAAGCACGTTGGGCCTTAGTTTGGTGTACCCGTCGCCTTAGGCATTATATGTTAGCCTTCCCCGTGATCTTAATCTCCCGAATGGATCCGCTTAAATACCTGTTTGAAAAACCCACCTTGACTAGTAGGATTTCCCGATGGACCATGATGCTAGCAGAGTTTGATATCAGATATGTCACCTCCAAATCTGTCAAAGGGAGAGCCATCATTGAGTACATAGCTGACTTCACTGTGGAAACTGGGGAGAAAGGAGAATTTAAATTCCCTGATGAAGAAGTGATGGAGGTAAGGGAGGATTTGTGGAAGATGTATTTCGATGGGGCCGCCAATCAATTACGCTACGGAGTCGGGGTTATCCTTGTAGCACCTGATGGAACCCCTACCCCGTTGGTCGTCAAGCTTAAGTACAACTCAACCAATAACACAGCAGAATACGAAGCATGCATAGCGGGAATGGAGGCGGCGCTGTCCTTAAAAGTTGAAAAAGTTGATGTGTTCGGAGATTCCAATTTGATCATATCCCAAGTGCGGGGAGATTGGAGGGTAAAACACGAGAAGCTGAGGCCATACCATGACTATTTGGAGAGTCTGAAAGAACAATTCAAGAATATATCATTCTACTACCTCCCTCGAGAGGAAAACCAATTGGCCGATTCCCTAGCAACCCTGGCATCAATGATACAGATCCCCTCAGGGGTCACGATGGTCCTATTGTCCATAGAAATCAGAAATCAGCCCTCATTTGAGACAGTCGCGGCCATAGAAGATGAAGGGAAAATACCGTGGTATGTGAATGTGTGGAAGTTCATTAAAGAAGGAGAATACCCCGAAGGAGCCTCAGAAAAGGACAGAAAGGTGATTCGATGATTCGCCGCTCAATTTGTGATTTATGCAGATAAGCTATGGAAGAAATCCTATACCGGGTACAATCTGGAGTGCCTATATGGAAAAGAAGCTAAGAGAATGATGGAGGAAATACATGAGGGAGTATGTGGACCCCATATGAATGGGCACATGCTGGCAAAGAAGATCATCCGACAGGGGTATTATTGGACGACCTTGGATAAAGACTATTGTGAATATGTTAGAAGGTGTCACAAGTGCCAGATTCATGCAAATCTAATGCACACCCCGCCGTCACAGCTCTATAGCATGACCACCCCTTGGCCATTTTCTGTATGGGGGATTGATATCATTGGTGAAATAGTCCCGAAGGCTTCCAATGGGCACCGATACATAATCGTGGCAATCGATTACTTTACCAAATGAGTAGAGGCAGCCTCGTACGCGACTTTGAACGCCAAAGACGTGGTGAGTTTCATCGAGAAAAACATAATCTGCAGGTATGGGGTCCCGAATGAATTTATCTCCGATCATGGCAGTCATTTCCAAGGAGAGGTTATCCCGCTCTTGGAAAAGTATAAGATCACTCGCCATCAGCCATCCCCGTATAGGCCTCAGACGAATGGAGCAGTAGAAGCGGCGAATAAGAATGTTAAAGCAATCTTGGGAAAAACAACGGATACGTACAAGAATTGGCATGAGAAGCTTCCATTTGCACTGTGGGGGTACCAGACCTCTGTAAGGACTTCTACAAGAGCTACACCTTATTCACTGGTTTACAGTATGGAGGCCGTTCTCCCGGTCGAAGTAGAAATACCCTCTCTCAGGATCTTGGCAGAATGCGAAGTAACCGAGCTAGAATGGACGAGGGGGAGGTATGAAGAGTTGATGTTGCTCGATGAGAAGAGATTGGCCGCAATAAACCATACTCGTGGATATCAGAAGAGAATAGCTCGTGCTTTCAACAAAAAGGTCCGCCCAAGGAAGCTTGTTGAGGGTGACCTAGTCCTCAAAGAACTGAAAGTGCCCATTTATGACCCCAGAGGAAAATTCAAACCCAACTGGGTCTGGCCGTACATCATAAAGACTCTCCTCTCTGGAGGGGCGGCCTATCTCATGGACTTGGACGGAATTGAATTTAAGCAGCCAATTAACCTCGATTGCCTCAAGAAATACTTTGCTTGAAACCATTTCTTTCAAAGCCTCCTACCTCGATGAACTACGCTTGACCTGATTCCCGTTAGGGGGTACATAGGCAACCTACTCGGTTCGGTCAGTAAATAATCGCCTGATTGGCGCTTTTCTTTGCAGCCTTAAGACGAACTACTTAGGACCTGACACCCGCTTGGGGATAAGTAGGCGGGCTCTCCAAAGCCTTCGGTCCATATAAAAAAAAACCTGTGCTAAACTAGGGCAAACTGGCGTTTGCCCAGAACCACTTCGAAGCCCTAAAACCAGGGGCAAACTACGTTTGCTATCCGAAGAACCTAGATATTTACCTAAAACCGATCTTGGGATCTCTTGGCTATCAAAATGAGTACTATAAAGAAACAAACGAGAAATCATGGTATAGAAGGAGTAAAGCTTTAAGCAAAAAAGCAAAGTAAAGAGCCAAGAAAAGACATTGAAAGGAGAATTTTTCATAAAAGATTAATCGAAGGGGTGAACACTTTGATTAAACATGTTAGAACTTTCCTAAAGATAACAACACTTCTTGAAGAGAAAAAAAAAAAAGGAAAATCAAATTCAAAAGCGTAAAATGATAGGCAGGATTTGTTGGAAATTTTTAAGAACTTCATCCTGTTTTTGTCTTACTTTCATCAATGCAAGCCTGTCTCTAGATCAGTGTTTGAATCTGAAGAAGGTACTCAGCTGTGGACACAATAGAAGTTGGGATTCTCCGGAAAGGAGCTGAAACCCTGTCATGCCAAGCCTCGATGAAAGCCTTCACAATAGAAGGGCGCAAAATGGACCCCCTGGTGAAATCAGCAGTCACAGATTCAGTAGTATCCTGTAAAAGTCCAAACTGGCGGACCACCCGATCGGGAATGTAGAAAGTAGTAGCACGCAAGCCCGTCAGCCAGATGCCAGGTCGCCCAGGAAGACGTATAGCAATAGAGCGATGAATCCACTGCAGACAGACCCAGCAGATGTCACTGGAAGAGAGACCCTGGAGCCAACCAAGTCATGCATCGGCAGAGTGAAATAAGCTGTGAATCTCCATACGATCGTAAGGAAGTGACCCGCGAAGATGGGAAGGGTGTATAAAGAGGTCCAAACGCTCCATGAGCCAAATCTGCAGAACAAAAGGCGCCCCGACTGATAATATGGCCCCGGTAGCATGAGCATGATCCAGTCCTATCAAAGTCTCGCCGAGAACCAGCATGACTGCACTCTTCATCTCTCTCAAACCGCAGGCAATAGGTATGAGAATGTCGGAGGACGACTGAAAGAGAAAGTAAGAAAGCATAGCAATCGATAGAGCGCTACGCCGTATAACTTGATACCCGCTATTGTAAGGATCCCTAATGAGAGCATAAACCGAGGAGAGGCGCTCGAAGTTAACCTGTCTGTCATGAATGAAAGAGCCCGCGGCACTGCTGGAAATATGGAGAAGAACCGCCAAGTCTTGAACATACCCGGCTTATACCGGAGGAACAGTCAAATCCGCGGAAGGGTTAGTATGAAGGATAGCACTGAACTCTTCAAACAAAGGACAAATCTCTTGATGACTGAAACGGAAGACGTGGAGCGAAGGATCCCAACATCGGACAGCGGCTTGAAGCAAACTTTCGTTCAAAATCATTCGCCGGAAGGAGAAAAGGTCGTTTAGCCTGAAACACTCGAAGTTGAGCTTATCGATACCAGAGAGGGTATCCATCCACGGGAAAAGGATTTGAGAGCTAACGGGGGCCATTTGAGAGAGGGGAGAATGAAAGAAGATAGTGTTTTGCGGAGTTTTGAAGAAAAGAGGGTATAGATGGAGGTAGATCTGCCTGGAGTCAGGGCGGCATTCGGTAAAGTAGAACGGCACTCGATGAAGTGCCGCGCGGCAGTCCGTGAGTGCCGTTACGGCATTCGCTGACTGCCGCTGCGGCACTGTAACACCCCACTTTTTATTTTAAATAATTCATAGTGTCTTAATTAGAATTTTTAAGATTTTTAATTATGTTATTAATGTGGTCAATATACGAGTAACCGGTGTGAGTGCTTTACACTATAAAAAAATTAATGTGCTTTAAAAAAAAAAAAAAAAAAAAAAGGAAAACGTGCAAGTGTGTGGGTGTGCAGTTGTGTATGTGGTGATAGCATTAATATATAAATATATATGTGCTATGTATCATATATAGGATATAATATTAGATTAGATTAGGTAGATATATTAAAATATTAGGTTAGTTAGAAAATAAAAAAAAAAGAAGAGAAACCCCTCTCCCTTATACACAGCCGCCGAGAGAGAGAGAGAGAGAGAGAGAGAGAGAAGAAGAAGAAGAAGAAGAAGAAGAAGAAGAAGAAGAAAAGGGAAGAAAAGAGAAGGGTCTCGGGTCCGTGGTCTCGTGTAGAATCGCGGGCGCTCGTTGTTATCGATTTTTACCCAAACGAGGTGAGTTAAACTTTGTGTATTTATATATATATACACGTATGTATATGTGTATACGGGGGTAATTAAATTAGTATGTACACTTTTAATTTAATTGTTAGTGTTAAATTTGTGTAATGAAAATATACGCTATTGTTGAAGTAATTTAGATAGTTTAATTCCTTTCGTGTGATTTTGCGATCATGACATTAGGGTATTCGAAGGGGTTAGGTGAATCGTTAGTTTGATCAAAACCATAGGTGAAATATTCATATTTGTTAGCAAATAGATGTGAAATTCGTTTTATATGTAATTCACACAGTCGCAGAAACTTTAGAAAATTATTAGAAAATCGTGGCTTTGAATTGGAACATTCTGTCCGCGTGTCTCATGTAAAACGTGATTCTGCACGTTTTTCGTCTAATGGTATTTTTCCTGATTCTGCACCGTTTGGGCAGAAATTTAAGATTTCAGTAGCAGTTTTTAGTATATTAAAATGTACGAAATTGGGAAATATGATTCATTGTGTTCTTTTTTTATTGTTCGTATGAATTAACGAAGATTACTTGGAGATACATGAATTCTCCTATAATGTTGAGCTATGAAAAGAAATAGGTGATAGTCATTAACGTTGAGTCCGATTAAATTGTATAATTCCAAAAATGCAAAATAGTTTCAAGTTCCTTAGTGTTCACCGCTCCCAGTTGTGATATTGTTTTGGTAGCTCGACTTGCTGAGTGTACCTTTTTGCCAGTGGCTTCGTGATCAAGCTGGCCTAAGCCTTATGCCCGGCTTATTTGTTAGACGTCTAGGCATATTGACTAGCCTTCTGTGTGTATACCTGGTTTGGTTGATACCCCAACCAAACTGGCACCAGAATGGATGTTGGTAGTATGTCCGGGCACACATGGGATATATGTGTGGGTGTACCATGGAGGGTAGCCAAGTGGTGAACTTAGGAAATTGAATAACGAATCGTACATAAAAATAAGAGAATCATTGTTAATAAAATTTCCTATGGGTTAAAGGATATAAAATGTTGATTTCCTCGTCTGTTGTTCTTTTCTTATACATTGTATTGGGACGTGTAGTGAGTAAATTGTGATAATGATCCTTCCTCTATCTTAGTACAAGTAGTTCTGCATATTCTTGTAGTATTTTGCTGTTATTAATCTTGTGGTTGCAGGATGGTGGGTCCACTAACATTTTGCAGGTATTGACTCACCATGAGACGTTAGGTAAGTATTACTTTATTTAAATTCGGGCGAGAACTGCATGGCCACCACATGAAGGGAAACTACCGCTCGTCCCAATATGTGAAGTGGAACTACTATCTTGCCCGAGTTAATATTTTGTGTGGTAGTTAAAGGGTCAACGGGTGATCCTGAAACTGTGTGTGTGTGGTTTAACTCATACCAGTCATGTGACTGACCCGTGAGTTTTTTTTTTTCGCGGGTGCATTCTGGTTGGAGCGTAGCCGATCATAATTTACAGGGCTAGTAGGGAGTTCTTGGCACCTGGTAGCAGGAGGCGTGTGGAGTCTTGCGCTGTTCTTTTTATTCTTTTTTATATCACTTTAGAGAGTTTAGAAATAAGATTTCTGGCATTGTGGGCCATTTAAAAATTTAAGATATTGTTTTAGTGAAGTGTTCTTTTTAGATTCTTATAATGTTTTGGAGTTGGATTTAAATCTTGGTTTGACTTTTTAGTTGGATGTTGACCGTTGCTTTAGCACATGCGAGTACTGATTTATTTTGGTACAGATTGTGTGATGTTATTATATTGCAAGCACCTTGATAATTGGACAGCTGGATATTAGTTGAGGGTTCTCCCTTGACTAATAATTGGTTGTCTAAAAATTGGGGTGTGACAGTTTGGTATCAAAGCTCATGGTTGCCCTAGACTAGAGAGTGTCTAGGTGATCTTCGGAATGTGGTGAATGGGTTGCTAATTTCAATGAACGAGTTTGTTTCAGATATTTATGTATGTGTGGTTGTCTTATGAAGGTTATGGCTGGAGGCTACAATACACGTCATGGAGCTCAGACTGAAGGTGGTGAGAGTTCTGGAGGAGCTGGGGCAGGAAATCCCAACTTAGTTCAGGTTGACGTGGGGGCTATGATGAACCAGATTCTCCAAGCTGTGCAGAACAATCAGCAGGGAAACCAGGGTGACCCGTTTGCTAAGAGGAACAAGGATTTTGTTTCTATTGGTGGCCGAACATTCGATGGGGAAAAGGGTCCGTTAGCAGGAGATGCTTGGATACGAAAGTGTGAGTTCGTGTTTGAGAGGATGCAGGTCACAGAGGTGCAGAAACAGGAGTTGGCATCTCAACAGCTTGAGGGTGCAGCTTTGCTTTGGTGGGAATCATTGAGGACTACTTATGACGTGGCGGAGATGACGTGGAAAGAGTTTAAAGTTTTATTTGAGGATAATTTCATTCCCAGTGCAGTGAAGTCACAATTGGCTAGGGAATTCCAAGACCTCACTCAGGGTACTATGACCGTGTGGGAGTATGTGAAGAAGTTCAACGAGCTATCTCAGTATGCTCCTCATCTGATTGCTACAGAGGAGAAGAAAAACGAGAAATTTATTGATGGATTGGGACATCACTTTTCCAAGGCAGTGTTACCTGCAGAGAGTGAACCTTTCAACAAAGTGGTGGATTTGGCTTTGAAGTTTGAACGGAAGGAGCAGAAATTTCAGGCTGAGAGGTCAGCAGTATCAAAGACAAGGATATGGCGGTCAGCGGTTCCCAGGAAATCAGGGGAACTTCAGGCAGCAGAACCAGCAGTGGAATGGTCAGGGTGGTCAGCGTAATCAGGGCTTCCAGGGTCAACGTCAGCAGGCCCCGCAGCCACAGATTGGTTTCCGTCCACCAGTGCCTCAGATTGGAGCACCACCGGTAAGAGGAGAGATGGTTGTAGCTCCTAAAGTGTGTTTCAATTGCCAGTTACCAGGACATATTGCTAGGGAATGTCCCCACCCTCCTAGGAATAAGCAGGCCGCGAGACAGGGTCAAGCAGCACCAGCCAGGGCATTTGCAGTGATGCCAAGCAATGAGAATGTGCAAGGTAGCCTCAAACTTTTTCATTCCGATGTTCGTGTTTTGTTTGATTCGGGTGCATCCCACTCTTTTATTTCTCGTCAGTTTGTTTTGAGAGAGAGTATTCCTGTTACGCCTTTACTTGTTCCTGTGAGCGTAGGAACACCTCTAGGGGGTTCAGTTACTCTATATGAGCATTGTAAAGATTTTGTGATATACTTTGGGGATAGGACTTTCCTTGTGAATTTGATTGTATTGGGGTTTGAAGGGTTTTCCATTATTTTGGGGATGGATTGGCTTAGGGAGAACCATGTTATCCTTGATTGTGCTAAGAGGACCATTCATATAGATACCCCAGGATTACCTCGTTTCTCTCATACGTATCCAGATAGTGGAGAATTGGTTATGTCTAGTTTCCTATATTCGGTGGAGATACCGAAGAAGGATATTAGTGATGTGGAAGTGGTATGCGACTTTGAGGATGTTTTTCAGGAGATCCCTGGCCTGCCGCCTAAGAGAGAGGTGGAATTCCGAATTGATCTTGTACCGGGGTCCGCACCAATTTCTAAGGCAGCATATCGTATGGCTCCCAAGGAGTTGGGAGAGATGAAGAAGCAGTTGGATGAGATGCTTCAGAAAGGGTGCGTTAATAATTTCTTTCTGATAGATTCATTTTTCTTCTTAGTTGATCTTTATTTCTAGCAGTGTAATTCTTTTGAGGTGTGTATGAATCAGGTTCATACGTCCTAGTAACTCACCGTGGGGAGCTCCGGCAATATTTGTATCCAAGAAGGATGGTAGTCTTCGTATGTGTATAGACTACAGGGAGTTGAATAAGGTGACGATCAAGAACAAGTATCCTTTGCCTAGGATTGACGACCTTCTTGACCAATTGAAGGGAGCGGCAGTCTTTTCGCAGCTTGATTTGAGGACCGGGTATCACCAGATGGGAGTAGTGGAAGAGAGCATTCCCCGTACAGCTTTCCGTACTCGGTATGGGTTGTATGAATTTCCAGTGATGCCATTTGGTTTGACCAACGCTCCAGCGTTCTTTATGGATCTGATGAATAGGGTGTTCAGGCCGTATTTGGACCGTTTTGTCATTGTCTTCATAGATGATATTTTGGTTTATTCACGGACTCAGGAGGAGCATAGAGAACATTTGAAAGTGGTGTTGCAGATACTTCGGGAGCATCAGTTGTATGCCAAGTTCAGTAAGTGTCATTTTTGGGAGACCGCAGTAAGATTTCTAGGTCATGTTATTTCAGCTGAGGGAATATCAGTAGATCCTGAAAAAGTCGCAGCAGTGCAAGACTGGGCACAACCTTCTAATCCGACAGAGGTGAGGAGTTTCTTGGGATTAGTAGATTATTATAGGAGGTTCATTGAGAAGTTTTCTCTCATAGCAGCTCCAATGACGAAGTTGACTCGTAAAAATGTGAAGTTTGTGTGGACAGATGATTGCGAGCAAGCATTTCTGGAGTTGAAGCAGCGGTTGACCACCGCGCCAGTGTTGACTATCCCAACGGAAGGAGGGAAGCTTGTAGTGTTCACAGATGCTAGTGGGACTGGTTTGAGTTGTGTCTTGATGCAAGAAGGGAAGGTTGTTTCGTATGCTTCTAGACAGTTGAGGCCACATGAGAGGAGGTATCCCACTCATGACTTAGAGTTGGCAGCTGTTGTGTTTGCACTGAAAGTGTGGAGGCATTATTTGTTTGGGGAGAGATTTGAGTTGTATACAGATCATAAGAGTCTCAAGTACTTGTTTTCACAAAAGGAACTGAATATGAGACAACAGAGATGGGTTGAGTTCATTAGTAGTTACGACTTTGAGATTCTTTACCATCCAGGTAAGGGTAATGTAGTGGCCGATGCCCTGAGTCGGAAACACAGTGTGATTGCTTCTTTGATGGTTAGGGAGTGGAAGTCTCTTGAAGTGTTAGCATCTCATGATATTCAGCCAGGGCATGAAGGTGAGAAAGCATATATTGGGAGTTTGGTTGTCCAACCGACTTTAATAGGAAAAGTTCGACAGATGCAGAGGTTAGATACAATTTTAGTTAACCGTCTCAATGACTTGGTAGTGGATTTGCTTGATGAGTGTCCGACGGATTGGTCCGTGGATACAGAGGGAAGTCTATGTTTTCAAGGAAGACTCTGTATACCGAATAGTGAAGAGTTAAAGAGGGAATTACTTGATGAGGCACATCGGTCTCGATACACTATACATCCTGGCGGGACTAAGATGTATCATGACCTGAAACGAACCTTTTGGTGGGAAGGTATGAAGAGAGATGTTGGAGAATATGTTTCTAAGTGTATGGTGTGTCAGCAGGTTAAGGCGGAACATCAGAGACCGTCTGGTTTGTTGAAACCTTTAGAAATACCCGTGTGGAAATGGGAGTGTATTTCTATGGATTTTATGGATGGTTTGCCGAGATCCAAGAAGGGGAATGAGTCAATTTGGGTGATTGTGGATAGGCTAACTAAGTCGGCGCACTTTATTCCAGTGAGTGTGCATCGGACGGCAGACAAGTTGGCACAGTTGTATATTCGGGAGATAGTACGTTTGCATGGGACTCCGGTCTCGATTGTGTCGGATCGAGATTCGTTGTTTGTGGCAGAGTTTTGGGAGAGTTTTCAAAGGGCGATGGGGACCCGGTTAGACCTTAGTACTGCTTATCACCCTCAGACCGATGAGCAGACTGAGAGGGCTAACCAGATTCTTGAGGATATGTTGAGGGCTTGTGTTCTCGATCTCAGTGGTAGTTGGGAAGAACATTTGCCATTGGTAGAGTTTGCTTACAATAACAGTTACCATTCTAGCATAGGAATGGCACCTTTCGAAGCATTGTATGGGAGGCCGTGTAGATCTCCAGTGTGTTGGGCAGAAGTAGGGGACGTACCAATTTTGGGTCCAGATATGGTTCGGGAGACTACTGAGAAGGTGAGTGTAATTCGAGAGAGGATTAAGACTGCTCAGAGTCGACAAAAGAGTTATGCTGATAGGAAGCGCAAGGGTGTAAAATTTGAAGTTGGAGATTTTGTGTTCTTGAAGGTAACCCCAATGAGAGGTGTGATGCGTTTTGGTAAGAAAGGGAAGCTTGCTCCGAGGTTTGTGGGACCTTATGAGATTGTCGGAAAGGTTGGAGAGTTGGCCTATAGAGTACTGTTGCCACCGGCATTGGCGGCAATTCACAATGTGTTCCATGTATCAATGTTGAGGAAGTGTGTGAAAGATCCTACACAGATTGTTCGTCCGACAGAGCTTGAGATTAATGATGACCTCACGTATGTTGTTCGACCTATCACTATTGTCGATCGAGATGTGAAGTATTTGCGGAGAAAAATAGTGAACCTGGTGAAGGTGCAATGGAGTGAGAGAATTAATGATGTTACGTGGGAACTTGAGGAGAAGATTCGGAAATCGCATCCTGAGCTATTCGAGTAATGTTCGCGCGTGTTGCAAATCTCGGGACGAGATTTTCTTTGAGGCGTGTATAATGTAACACCCCACTTTTTATTTTAAATAATTCATAGTGTCTTAATTAGAATTTTTAAGATTTTTAATTATGTTATTAATGTGGTCAATATACGAGTAACCGGTGTGAGTGCTTTACACTATAAAAAAATTAATGTGCTTTAAAAAAATAAAAAAATAAAAAATAAAAAAAAAGGAAAACGTGCAAGTGTGTGGGTGTGCAGTTGTGTATGTGGTGATAGCATTAATATATAAATATATATGTGCTATGTATCATATATAGGATATAATATTAGATTAGATTAGGTAGATATATTAAAATATTAGGTTAGTTAGAAAATTAAAAAAAAGAAGAGAAACCCCTCTCCCTTATACACAGCCGCCGAGAGAGAGAGAGAGAGAGAGAGAGAGAGAGAGAGAGAGAAGAAGAAGAAGAAGAAGAAGGAAGAAGAAGAAAAGGGAAGAAAAGAGAAGGGTCTCGGGTCCGTGGTCTCGTGTAGAATCGCGGGCGCTCGTTGTTATCGATTTTTACCCAAACGAGGTGAGTTAAACTTTGTGTATTTATATATATATATATATATATATATGTACACGTATGTATATGTGTATACGGGGGTAATTAAATTAGTATGTACACTTTTAATTTAATTGTTAGGGTTAAATTTGTGTAATGAAAATATACGCTATTGTTGAAGTAATTTAGATAGTTTAATTCCTTTCGTGTGATTTTGCGATCATGACATTAGGGTATTCGAAGGGGTTAGGTGAATCGTTAGTTTGATCAAAACCATAGGTGAAATATTCATATTTGTTAGCAAATAGATGTGAAATTCGTTTTATATGTAATTCACACAGTCGCAGAAACTTTAGAAAATTATTAGAAAATCGTGGCTTTGAATTGGAACATTCTGTCCGCTTGTCTCATGTAAAACGTGATTTTGACGTTTTTCGTCTAATGGTATTTTTCCTGATTCTGCACCGTTTGGGCAGAAATTTAAGATTTCAGTAGCAGTTTTTAGTATATTAAAATGTACGAAATTGGGAAATATGATTCATTGTGTTCTTTTTTTATTGTTCGTATGAATTAACGAAGATTACTTGGAGATACATGAATTCTCCTATAATGTTGAGCTATGAAAAGAAATAGGTGATAGTCATTAACGTTGAGTCCGATTAAATTGTATAATTCCAAAAATGCAAAATAGTTTCAAGTTCCTTAGTGTTCACCGCTCCCAGTTGTGATATTGTTTTGGTAGCTCGACTTGCTGAGTGTACCTTTTTGCCAGTGGCTTCGTGATCAAGCTGGCCTAAGCCTTATGCCCGGCTTATTTGTTAGACGTCTAGGCATATTGACTAGCCTTCTGTGTGTATACCTGGTTTGGTTGATACCCCAACCAAACTGGCACCAGAATGGATGTTGGTAGTATGTCCGGGCACACATGGGATATATGTGTGGGTGTACCATGGAGGGTAGCCAAGTGGTGAACTTAGGAAATTGAATAACGAATCGTACATAAAAATAAGAGAATCATTGTTAATAAAATTTCCTATGGGTTAAAGGATATAAAATGTTGATTTCCTCGTCTGTTGTTCTTTTCTTATACATTGTATTGGGACGTGTAGTGAGTAAATTGTGATAATGATCCTTCCTCTATCTTAGTACAAGTAGTTCTGCATATTCTTGTAGTATTTTGCTGTTATTAATCTTGTGGTTGCAGGATGGTGGGTCCACTAACATTTTGCAGGTATTGACTCACCATGAGACGTTAGGTAAGTATTACTTTATTTAAATTCGGGCGAGAACTGCATGGCCACCACATGAAGGGAAACTACCGCTCGTCCCAATATGTGAAGTGGAACTACTATCTTGCCCGAGTTAATATTTTGTGTGGTAGTTAAAGGGTCAACGGGTGATCCTGAAACTGTGTGTGTGTGGTTTAACTCATACCAGTCATGTGACTGACCCGTGAGTTTTTTTTTTCGCGGGTGCGTTCTTGTTGGAGCGTAGCCGATCATAATTTACAGGGCTAGTAGGGAGTTCATGGCACCTGGTAGCAGGAGGCGTGTGGAGTCTTGCGCTGTTCTTTTTATTCTTTTTTATATCACTTTAGAGAGTTTAGAAATAAGATTTCTGGCATTGTGGGCCATTTAAAAATTTAAGATATTGTTTTAGTGAAGTGTTCTTTTTAGATTCTTATAATGTTTTGGAGTTGGATTTAAATCTTGGTTTGACTTTTTAGTTGGATGTTGACCGTTGCTTTAGCACATGTGAGTACTGATTTATTTTGGTACAGATTGTGTGATGTTATTATATTGCAAGCACCTTGATAATTGGACAGCTGGACATTCGTTGAGGGTTCTCCCTTGACTAATAATTGGTTGTCTAAAAATTGGGGTGTGACAGGCACTCACCAAGTGCCGTTGAGACCTAACCGAGTGCCGTTCTGAGTTTTTTGTTGGCCAGGGACCATTTGTAACAGTTTCAGCCCATCTGCAAATAGAAAACTAAATAAAGAACGATAAAACGTGCGCATCATCCAGCACGTACAACAAAACCAAGCCGTGGCCGCATACATTCACCCATTCATTCATTCATTTGTTCATTTCAAAATAAATAAAAGAGATAGAAGCATTCAAAACTCAAATAAAAGGGGGACCAAGCTATGGTCCCACATACGGCAGGTAAGAGAAAATGAAAAAGAGGTTTCAGCATAATAAAAGGACCAAGCTATGGTCACGCATACGGTGAATGAGCATAATGAAAAGCAGAAAATGTAAAAGACATCCAAGTGCCTATCCTACCAGCTATCTTAAAGTCGCCATCAAAATAAAGTGTATGTGTATATACAATCATCTGAATAAAATATATATGTCCTCTCGGAACACTCAAAAGTAAAAAAGTAAAGAAGAAGGCGAGATCAGCCTCGACCCCGGCCCTGAGCCTGACTGGTCACACGCCTGAGGGGCTCCTTCTCTGACTCTGTCCCGCTCCCGCCGCCCCTGCCTCTACCTCCGGCGCTGCCTCCGCCGCTACCGCCGCCTCACCCCACGCCTCGTCCGGCACCGCCGTCTCCAGAAGTGTCACTGAGAGGAATGCCGAACTGCTGGAGCCGCTGCTGAAGCTGCCCCACCTGCTGGGACAGGACTCTGATCTCCTCCGCCTGAAATGAGAGAGGATAAATCCAGAAAGTGTTGAGAGGACAAATGAAACACTGAAAATAAAAGGTGAAGATAATACCTGAGCCGCGGTAGTCGCTCGAGCTCCCTCAGCCTAAAACCAATAACCAGGAAACAAGAATAAGAGTTGATAAAAATAACCCAAGTTGAAGTTAAAAGCTAAAATAAGTTTCTTACCATCCACTCTCATCCAAGGACCTACTATCGCACGCTGTGGGCATACGTCAAGCCCTCCTCCGCATAAGCACGCGGGACGATGTCATAATGAAGAGGAATAGTAGAGGCACCCTGTGAGAGTCGAGGGATCGTCACCAAGAAAGGCTCGCCGAATGAGACAGTCGACATGGTCCAATCCCACTCGGGTAAGGCGGGAGGACGAGTAGCGGCAGGGACGGGCTGCAAACAAGATATAAGCATAAATAAAGATTAAAAGGAAACTCATGAAAGATTGAAGGAATCTTGTACTCACCCGAATTACTTCCATCAAAGGGAAGTTCGGTATCAGCTTAGCAGCACGGAAAGCTGCGTATCCTGTGGGAGGCCCCAAGAAGCCATGAATACCCGAGCCAGCCAGAGCAGCCGTGAGCTCGCTACCCTGAAGCGTATCTGTGACTCTCATAGAAACTGGAGGAGGGTGTGGCACGAAAAATCCCAGAGCCGCCAGTGACTGCCTAGTCACCCTCTCTTCCAAATGCCACGCCTGGGCCTCCGGCCCATCCATAAGCCACCTCATCGAATCCCATCCGCCTGATGCCTGAATCCTCGCAGAAGTCTCGGGAAGCACTCTGAGCCACGGCTGCCAGCGAACGTGTTGCTCCCTCAGGTTCGTCAGGAAATTCCTGAACGAAATAAAGTCATGTGCCCCAGTCTTCCGCCCAACCCTGTCCTTCGCCCATTTCAGCCCCTAGGGCATGATGAGGGCATCGACATCGCGTGTCTCGGGGGACATCATGCGAAAATACTTGTGGGACCAAATCTGCAATAAATAAAAAGAGAAGGAGGTCATGAGTCTTACAGTTTAAATAAACATCCAAAAGCATAATAAATATTGAAATGGAAATAAAAAAGAAATGACGTACCTTCCACACCCTCCAAAAACTGCCAGTAGAAGCCGGCCTATCCCGAGAGATCTCTCCCATGTGCTTGTACAGGATGGCTAATCCTGCACCAGCCCAGTCGTACTCATGAATCTGGTCCATGCGCTCCAAAGAGGATACCACGGTGACGAAGAACCGATCGCCCTTGGTGCTCAACAGGGAGCACCCCAGCATATACATCATGAAGCCCCGAGCCATCTGCTCATCGGTAAAGCCCAGTTTGCCCCGGAATGTATCCATGAACCACTTGGCCGTGACCAAGGGCTCCTCCGGAATTGCTCCAAGCAACGCCTCCACCTAGTCCTAGTCTCTGGTCGCATCCAAATACCGTAGGGGCTCTCCCCCAAATGGAATCCCTGTAATCATGCTGAAATCAAGGGGAGTCATCGTCATCTCCTCAAAATCGAAGTGGAAGGTATTGGTGGTATCCCACCACCTCTCCGCTAGCGCATGGATCTGTCGTAGATCGTTGGAGCTCTTCGTCAAAAGTTTGACGAAATCCCCAAAACCGACAGCCCCAATAAATCCCTACACGGTCTCACTAAGATCTCCATATCACTCATAGCCATGAGCGAGACTGTCATGCCCCTTTAGAACCTTGGGCTGCAGCTGCAAGAAAGAACCACAAGTTTTAGTGTTAGTAATTGGATAAAGGAGAACAATAAAAAATATATATATGTATATATAAATTTTAAGCATGTGATAATAAGGAGACAGAGGAAAAGCGACATGAGAATGAATAAAAAGAGAGAGAGAGAGAGAGAAAGAAAAGAAAATTCCAGAAATATTCATAGAAAGTTTCACAAGCATGGCAATCGTTCATATAAAGCCTAGCGATCGTTCACAGAATAATAAAAGAAGTGAGAATGTTCAAAAGTGCTGGAGAGATTTCAAGAAAGAGAAAAAGAGGGAGAGGAGTTTGTTCATATTTTCGAAATATATGTGTATATAAACTTATGAAAGTTCAAAAGAAATTTAGTTTCAAAAGAAGCATAGTTTCAAAGATAAGTATATGATCACAAGCATTCAGAATCAATTTGGAATAATAAAAGGGCGTTCGGAATGCTCGAGAAAATTCACAAGTATAATAAACACGGGGGAATATTCAGGATTTCAAATAAAACGCATCGCATTCGTAAATCTTGAAAATGGGAAGGAAAATTTGCAAGCATTAGGTTCTTTATTCACAAGAGGTGTTTTGAAACTTTGGTTAAACACAAACGGCATTCAAAAGTTCTTGAGAAAAGTCGAAAGAAAAATAAGGGAATTGATACAGGCGGAAAGCCCGAAAGTTCAACAAACATGAGGAAGAATAATGAATTATGATTCGTCGGGTATAATATTCATAAAGTTCATGGGAAGTGAAATAGAAATCTTGAATAAAGTATGCATGAAAACGCTACAAGCATGGCATTGGCATTTAAAATGAGACATTCAAAGTTATGATTCATTGTACATTCGATAAAGTTCTAAAAGAAGAAAATTAAAAAGAAAAGGGGGAGCGTTTACCTCGCGCTTGAACGCGCGGGCAGATAAGTGATCATCAGGTTCCCGAAGCAAGAGTGTGGCGTCGGGATGATGAGTGGCCGTATACTTGGCCTTCTTCTTCCTCCCCGAGCTGCTCGCCATAGTCTGTCAAAGAGAAAGAGAGATCCGTGCGTTAAATTCATGAAAAATTCAGAAAAACAACGAAATGAAAGCGATTAACTGAGTTTTGATCGAGTAGAACTAACCTGAAAGCCTCGGTAGATCAATCCAAGCAAGAAAAGAGAAAAGGAAAATTTTCTCCAGAGAGATTTCGGGTTAGAGGGAGTTGAGAGAATGAAATGAAATGTAATGAATTCGGCGGTTTAAGCCACTGCCGCTCAATCGCGGCACTTGATTTTCGTGCCCGGCAGTCGATGAACTACCGAGCGGCACTCGCTGACTACCGCAACGGCACTCCGTGAGTGCTGCACGGCAGTCACGGACTGTCGCGAAAAGCCGCGTGTGCCGCGGTTAAGTCGGTTCAAAGACCCTTTATTTTCTCCCCAAAAATTCAAATCAGGTCCTAAAAATTGAACTTGAGCCCCCCAAAATTTACCCTCATTGCACTTTTGGCCCCCGAGGTTGTTTTTAGGTTTAAATCGACTACAAATTTAAAAAAATTTAGAATAAATTTCAGCCAGCGGGTTCCAAATTTTGAAAATTAAGATAAATTTGAACCTGTGGGTTCTAGATTTTGAAACTAAAGATAAAATTAAGCCCGTGGGCTCTAAATTTAAAAAAAAAAAAAAAAAAACTAGAATAGATTTGAGCCGGTGGGCTCTGAAATTTTGATCACCTCGTTCTGGGATATAACAAATTTATATCCTCGATCCTCGTAACAAATTTACGTCGATCCTTTGTCTTAAGAATGTAACAAATTTACATTCTCGGTTCTCGCAACGAATTTGCGTTAACCCCCGTTCTGAGAATATAACAAATTTATATCCTCGATCCTCGTAACAAATTTATGTCGATCCTTTGTCTTGAGAATGTAACGAATTTACATTCTCGGTTCTCGCAACGAATTGCGTTAACCCCCATTCTGAGAATATGACAAATTTATATCCTCGATCCTCATAACAAATTTAAGTCGATCCTTTGTCTTGAGAATGTAACGAATTTACATTCTTGGTTCTCGCAACGAACTTGCGTTAGCCCCCGTTATGAGAATATAACAAATTTATATCCTCGATCCTCGTAATAAATTTACGTCGATCCTTTAACTTGAGAATGTAACAAATTTACGTTCTCGGTTCTCGCAACGAACTTGCGTTAACCCCCATTCTGAGAATATAACAAATTTATATCCTCGATCCCTGTAACAAATTTACATCGATTTTTTGTCATGGGAATGTAACAAATTTACGTTCTCGGTTCTCGCAACAAATTTGCATTAACCCCCGTTCTGAGAATATAACAAATTTATATCCTCGATCCCCGTAACAAATTGACGTCGATCCTTTGTCTTGGGAATGTAACGAATTTACGTTCTCGGTTCTCGCAACAAATTTGCATTAACCCCAAAATTAAATCAAAAGCATCTTCATGACCCCCACAACAAATTTTGCATCAGTCAAGAATCAGGCAATCTTCTCTGACTGACACGTCACGTAATGTGCGACATACATAGAGAAAACATGACAAGCGTGACGCTTGCATAACCAGGTCTATTTAGGAATCACCATTACATGGCATGCGCATCACGATAGGATAGGTGCATCCATTCATGTGACTACCTGCGTTTGTGTATGTTTGACCCCGTGCCCGAACTACGCTTTGGTCTGATTCCTGACGGGATACGTAGGTAGCTCATCATGGAGCACGACCAATTAGAATTCCTCTACGCGCTCGCTTCCTTTTGCAACGCATTTTGTTTTTCCCTTTAATCTGACAGTTTGGTCAAAGGCCTATCTTCAAACAGGCTTCGGCGTTCGCTTGCGGTTCGCGTTGCCCCACAAGCTCCGTCGAAGAGGGGCAAACTATAGACACCCCAATTTTGACCAAACATCGAATTAAGGAGAGTGTCACCTCCATATCCGATGATGACAAGGACCGAAAGATTCGAAGTGTTCCAAGCTCTTCAGAAAGTCCTCCAAACGAGGTAAAATGTTTAGGAGAATTCATGTATAAAACATCACTTTTGGAAAAGATCTTCGAAAATAAGTTTTTTTAAGAAAAAGGAGAAAAGAAAAGACCTAAAAAGGAGAAATTCAATAGAAACCGGCACACAACAGTTGTTTGCGGAACTCAGTGAGTGCCGAACAGCAGTCACAGAATGCCGGACCGGCATTTACTGAGTGCCGCCGACAATTTCTGACTGCCGTTTGCTTTAACAGTCCGTATTTTGTGGTACAATACGTATATGTATGCGGATAAAAATAAAAAAACTGATAAAGTAAGGTTGACAAAAATACGGCAATCAATAATTTGGCGCGGCACTTACTGAGAGCCGCGCGGCAGTCACGGAATGCCGCCGCGGCTTTCACGGAGTGCCGCAGCGGCATCCACTATTGTCGCTAAGGATTTTTGACTGCCGCCTTTTGGAGCAGTCTGTCCATTTTCAGGAAGTACGTATTGTACTACCAAATGAGACATTTACACCTGTCTTTTACTCCGAATTCACTGAGAATACTTGGTATTTTTGTCTATAAAAGAAGGAGGATCTTCCTTGGGAGGATATACAAAAAATATACAAGAAGTGGATACCATTACACTAACATATATTTGAGAGAGAGTTTTAAAAAACTAGAGAAAAGAGCTTGGAAGATCTTCAAAAGAGAGAAGCTTTGAGGATAGTTTAGAGGTGATCCTCTAACCATAAGTTGTTCTTCTTCATTCTTTTGAACTTCTTAACACTACTTGGTCTTTTGATCAACCCTTTTTTAGAAGTATTATTAGGGAACTTGTAAACTTTAATTGCCTTTTTCTTTTAGTTCCTCCTTTTCTTCCTCTTTGTTTATACTTCCCTCTTGAGATTCTTGGAAGTCTTCCATACTTCACTTGAGTCTCATGAGTTGGATCCCTTGATTCCATGTGTGCTTGTGCTCCCCCATGAGAGTCAAGATTGATCATCCTTTATATAAGAACACGTAAATGAATTTAAACCCCTACCATGGTTTATGATTCTTTAACTTAAGGTTTCATGGAGTCCCTTTCCATATTCCTTGAAAACCTATGAGTATTAGCTATGTTTGTTTGTACTTCTCTCTTGAGATTCTTGAAGGCTCATGAGTATTAATCATGTCTTCATCGCCATTGACCATCAAGTGGTAGGAGGAAGTAGTTTGAGTCTAAGCCCATCTCCATGGTTTAGATTCATTATCTTAAGACTTCATGAAGTCTATTCATACTTCATTTGAAATCAATAAATATGAAGGTCTTTAGCCTCCAATGACCATCAAATGGTAGGAGAAAATGGTTTAGTTTAAGTCCAACTTCATGGTTTAATAGTTGGGGTTAACAAATAAAAGTTGAACTTGATAATGAAACAGTGGATTCATAAACCGATTTTGATCAAAGATTTTTGGTTCGAAATCTAACCGTTGGAATCAAGTGAAACCAACGGGAAAATGTCACTAACTCAAAGTTCTACCACTGTAATTTTTGTTTTAAGGAGATTTCATGTTTAAAGTGGTTTGGTCATGGGTTTTGTGAAGTCACTACAATCTGTCCAGAGTTTCAGAACAGTAACACTCTTTTGAAATAAGTAAATCGGAACCTTAATGAAGTATTTGTGACCCAAAATAATTTTTTCTAAGTAGATTAATGTGTTGGGAAGTCACCCTAAAAAGAACAAAGCATTTATGATCTTTTGGCTATTTTTAGAAAATCGTGCAAGAACTCTGGACAGAAGGTTGTAGAATGCTGAGTGATGTCTGGTTTTTGTCCAATTCCCGGAGATCCAACCGTTGAAACTTTGATTTCTTTTTTGGGTTAAAAACTAGACACACAGAGGCATCTTGTGTCCAAAATTCATCAAGATCAAGCCACGTGAACCATGCTTTTTATTTCTTTAAAGTTATGATCTGCTCTCAGTAATTTCCAGAATTCTGCAAGTTTTAACCAATCTTATGAGTAGTGGCTTAGATGATATTTTCATGAGTTAAGGTCCAAACCATGTTTCAATAATGATTAGTTAAGCTTGAATTCAAAGTTTAAGTGATCTAAATCATTGAGTACTTCAATAATTTATTCTTTTCATGTACATATTCATCCATATGGCTTGACACTTATAATTAGGACTTGGTTGCTTTAGATTTAATTACATTTGATAGATTTAAGCTAGAAATTCAGGGTTGTTATTACTAACTTCGTATATTGTATAGCATGTGGACTAACCCTTTGTTTTGCAGCGCTGTTAAGGTATGATTTCTTGAACCTCTCTTAATTTATTTTAATTTCTTGATTTTATCGATTTTCTTGACCTTTATGCACGACACATTAGAATTAAGATTTTGCCTTAAATGTATATATGTGGATTAGAGACTCTTTTCCTAGGTTTTATTTAATCGCATGCATTACACGTTCCATATTCGCGGTTGGATCCCGGGTAAGTTCTCTCGTTCTTTATTGCATATCATATTGCTTGCTACTTGAATTACGTGGCTTTTTGAATGATATTTTGTAAATTGGTAATTTTACACCATTTTGACATGTTTGTGTAATGTAAACGTATACCTATGTATTAGTTGAGGGCACGCTTAGATTAGTAATTCAATTAAAAGGATGTTAAGTAGAGGCCTATCGCGAGATAGGATGAGAAGGCGTGTTTTGGTCCGATGGGCTCCTTCCCTTCTCATTCCATAATCCCCGGACCTAGTTAATCTTTGGTTTCGCAAAAGATAAGTTGCTTTAAAAATGGTTTCTTAATTTTCCTTTTAAAAATTAAGTGGCGACTCATTTGTTTTGAATTTGAAAGAACTTTAAAAGAAAAGCTGCGGGTAAGAAGATTGCGATATCCACAAGTGTCGATTCCTAGCAGCCCCGAGGTAGCGTTCTCCAGCGAGTGGATTTCGTCGAGTTTGCTCTTTACTGACCTGGAGCGAATTAGGGGCAAGTATGACATTCCTAACCATTGATCCTTGACCGCACTAGCCAGGGGAGCTAAGATATACCGATCGGGATCTATGACCCTTTGCAAGGATGCCTTCATGGCTGGCCTCCGCATTACCCTTCATTCGGTCGCCCGTGATGTTCTGGTCTATATCGGGATCGCTCCCAGGCAGCTTGCCCCGAACGGCTGGAGGTTCTTGATGGGGTCCATCTCTCTCTGGCCCCAAGTCTTTGGGTATGAACTTACCCTGCAAGAATTTTCATGGACCCACATACCATTCCCAGTGCTCGGGGAAACCGGCTTCTTTTCGCTAGTGGCCAGGCAGGGGAGGAGAATAATAGTCAGCTGCCCGAGCAACAACAAGGGGTGGGAGAAGAAATTCTTCCAAGTTTCTACCCTCAGGTTTTGCGCAGATGCCCTGGGAATTCAACTGAGGGCTCTTGTGCTGGGAGGTTGAGGAGTAAGCTCCCGTCTTGCATCTATCTTTCGCTTTATTTCACTCCTGCTGTAGAGCTAATTATCTTTTACTCTATTTTGCAGTGGGATCTACCGACTAGCCAAGTCTTCCTGACGAGTGCCAGGACAGGATCAAGACCTTGGCTGGGGTGCCTACAAACGTCAATGACCTGTTGACCTAGACAGGAGATCGGCAAGTTACCTACGAGCCAGACCAGCCCTTCGAAGCACCTGTATTTCTCCCAATCATTCGTGGTGAGCCTCTGCCGCTCGGGTTACCTTCCTTGGCTTGGTTATTATTTTTATTTTTCCTGGTTATTTACCGTATGCTTTTTCTTTTTGCAAAAATGGTCCAAGGAGAGACTCCAAGGTGTTAAGAGCCAAACAAGCCACAGTTGTCGCTCGGATGGCCGAGAAGAGAAAGAGATTAGCCACTAAGCCTGCGGGGGCGATTAGCCATTCAGGTGGCTAAGGCATGGGTGGGCGGTTCACCGAGAACCAGGGAAAACATCAGCCCCTTGAGTGGAGGTGGCGTAGGACACCACTCCCAAGGGGAATGTACCGTCCGGGACGCCACCAGGGGAGTCAGCGGAGATCAGTGAGCGGGTCAAGTCGGGACATCTCCCGAGCCAAGTGGAGATGTGCGCCAACATGTCTCCACATGCTTTTCAAGGATGGTTATATAGCCTCTCCCACTTTGTGAGCGTCACGCCCCAGCGTAGCAAAATAAGGAAAAATTTTCATTTCCATTTTGGACCCGTAGGTCATGACAGGTGAGGGATCGCTTGTCTTGTACTTAGCTTCACATGTACCTGAAAAACAAGGTATATAAAGCAGCAAGGAAGAAAATATAAATCAACATTACAAACTTAATTATTATTACATTGTCTCAAATAAAAGTATTTCCTAAGGCACAAGCCGCCTTATTCAAATTAAAACATTATTCATATAATTTATTACAACTTTAATAAATTATAAAAGCAACTCTGCAGACTTCTCTAGTTGGCATAATCATATAAACCTGCATAGCCATCTCCTGGACATTTTGGGTGTCCAGGACAAAATAAAGTCATCAGCTAATGAAAGCCGAGTTAGCATAATGAACATGCCATAAATGTATATAAAAGCACATTAACTGTCTTTACATTCAGTACTGTTAGTCCATTATTCCTGTCGTCGCATATAAACAATTAATGAACCATTAAATCAATTATATAAGACCGTGCATGAACAACGTAACCATCTCATCTTACTGACTCTTTTATCTCGACCACAACCTCTCGACTTATTCGGTTCGCCAGAACCATTCGGCAAGAGGCCATTGTTTTAGATCGGTCTACCATATCCGAGTCAGCCTGGACATGACCTGATTGGCCTGCCGTATCCTAATCGACCTGGGCTCAATCCTTCCTAATTAACCTACTGTATCCGAGTCGGCCAACAATAATTAAGGTGATACAAGACTCTGACTGGCCTACCGTATCCGAGTCAGCCTGGGCTCAATCCTTCCTAATTAATTTGCTGTATCCGAATCGGCCTAGAATAATTAAGGTAACACAACTCAAGATACCCTTTCTTTACTTACTTCTCACAAGATGTAAATGTTGACCCAAATGACCCCTTTCTAACATGCCAACTCGACTATGCACGTGTATAAATTATTCCATTTACAATACTCTTTAACATGGCAGTGGTTGTTTTAAACATGTGATTATTATCAAGTGAATCAATTAAATTTAATTTAATTTTAGGAAACTGACGGCATGATTTTTAGAGTCATAAAATTTTTATTATAAATTTTAGAAGATAAAATAGCATATAAATTAAGTCATAAGGCCCTTATTAATAACATAAATAAATAAAAGTAAAGGCTACATGCTTTGACATTATTTTTAATAAAGACAAGACATCAAAATACAATTTCTGTATCTTTTCATAAATTTAGAAGTACCAAAGGTATATTGAAATAATTAAAATACTAGTTAAATAGCCACTAATTAATTTATTAACAATATTACGTTCTAAATAAATTATAAAACTATACAAAATAACCTCCAACATGTTAACAACAATAATATAGAATTTAATAGGGTCAATAAGTAATTTAAATACTTATTTTATACATAGTAGCTAATTTATCATTTATTTAACATAAAATAAATAATACATATATTTTAGCATTACTAAGATAATTTTCATAAAATAAGAAATATTATTTAATAATATTTTCGAAATAAAAATATGCTACAATAATTAAAAACATAATTTATGAATTTTTCATAATTAAAACAAGCATTTATAAACTGTATTTCTCACATGGGCTTGTAGTAAACCAAGCCCAATACCCAAACCCATGTGGCTTGTTGGGAGACTTGTTGGGCTGAGTGTAATAGGCCCACAAATCAATCCATATACGAAAAAGAAAAAGAAAAAGAAAAAAAAAATATATATATATATATATATATAACTCACAACTAAAATGTAACTAGTAGGGCTTGAACTACAAACCTTAGAGACAACACAACAACCACCAAATCATTCTATCAACGTCAGCTTTAATTTTAATCTGCCAGAATTAAATATTTAAATGTTACTAACGTCAGTCTAATAAACCCAAGTATCGTCTTCACCAAAAATTTCGCAGCTTCTGGTTAGGGTCTGTTTGGCTATGCTTTTAGTCCAAGAACTCTTAAAGTGACTATATCTCTCTCGTTCCTTATTGGATCGCAACGAGTCCTATACGAAAGTTGCACGATTTTTCGCAAGGATTCCAAAAATCTAACTTATATATTCTGAATTTTAATTAAAAATTTTCAGAATTATAAAGCCATGGTAAATACATAATTTCACTTTTGGGGGTCAAGAATGCAACAAATCAACAAATTGTTCATAGGGGAACTTACCGGGATCATATACTTTCATTTCCAATTTACGGAATTAGTTTTCGTTAATATTTTCGATACCGCTAATTTTGGACCTCCATGGATATATATATACATATCTATTATACATACTCACTTATTTTAATCCCCACGGATTGTATGTAATGACTTAAAGTACATTAAGAGTGGGTTCAAGAGACTCACCGGTTACTAAATTTGGCAGCGTAAGATAATGAAGAATTTCGTAAATATCCGCAATATAAGTTTTGAGCTATAGTGGCAATGGAGCTCCTACTGTGATAATAATCCTTCCATACTTCCCTCTCCTCTTTTGATTCCCAGAATGTATAAATATATATATGTATGTGTATGTGATTGAAATGAGGGAGAGGGCTACTGAGAGCTTAGTAATTTTTTTTTGAAATGTGGTGAGCTTGTGATTGAGTGAGAGATAGAGCTACTGGGAGTTATGGAGAGATTGAAAGGAATGGGAATGGAAATGGAAAGCTTAGGCCATAAGAGTATTGAATCTTGGTTTGCTACTCCAGTGTTTGCAAATGTGTGTTGACACGACTAAAAAGTTGTGCGCTCTTGTGCAACACCCAAGTGTAGGTGATCGTGCAAGTAATACTGGATAAGTCAAGGTCGATCCCACAGGGAAGGAATAGGAAGAAAAAATATACTAAGTTACAACCTAAAGAAAAAGGAAAAATTAGATTTTAGAAGTGGAAGTTCTAACGAATCATAATTAATTAAATTAAACTAAATAATAAACTAAAGTATAAAGAAACAGAGAAATTAAAGGTGTTGGAAACACATGAATCCACATTGATCCTAACCATCTACCATGTACATTCATTAACATTCTATGGAATTCATTCCTTTTCAGTATTCCATATTTTTCTAAAGATATAGAATCAATAGCCCTTTCATGACCGGGACTACATCATCACAATTGATTTAAAATACTTGAAAGACGGTTTAAAACAATGGTTATTACTTGCACTTTAAATTGTGTTAGCATTCAAAGTGGTTTTCAAAAGTCATTGAAGAAAATAGCCTTAAGGCTTTAAGTTCTAAAAACTATTGTGACAAACTGAGCTTATAAGGACAATTTGATGACAAATTTCTGAAACAGAAAGTTATGGAATACTTAAAAGAATCATCTTAGAAATTAACATGTTCGATCGATCGAAGCGCTCTTGATCGAGAGCCCAGGTTTTCTATATCAAATATGGCATAGGGTAAGAATCAATATTTCATCACATATTTCCAACGTCTAAACTACGGAAACATGAATAAACTAATACAGAAGTAGTAACCTAGAGTAATCATAATATATAAACTAATAAATAATGAAACAGAGAAAAGGAAAAGAAAAACCTGGAATAATCTGAAATAAACTTGAAAGAAACTTGAATCTTGAATAATCTTCAATAAAACAATGGAAAAGATGAAGAATAACATGAATGTAACCTAATCTACTCCTAATCTAACCCTAAAACTACCCTAAACTGTTGTTTTCTGCGTTCTGGAGCGTCCTCCCTTCGTCTGATGTCAAAATAACTTATTTATAGGGTTCCTGCAGAGTTTACGCATCTTTGGGAAGAAAATAAAGCTCAATCGATCGAAATTAGTTTGATCGATCGAAGGTTCGATCGACTGAACTCTCCTCAAGCCCTTGAACTCTCTGATTTTGACAGCTCTGCGCACCGATGGGAGAATGGCCATAACTTTTCACTCGGATTGCCCTCCTATTTGTGGCCACTTAACCGTAACTCAAAGATCTACATTTCATATTTCTAGAAAAAATTTCCAATTCTGAAGTCTTCATTGTCAAAAATGGCATTTTCTCAGCTGCTTCCGTTGTTCTCTTCACCAGAATCACTTTCTTTAGCTTCACTTCATTGATTTACATTCTAATACCTATAAAATAACGCATAAACATATGTTTTAGCATTAACACAATAAAAAGAACATTGTTATTAGAATGCACCTAAATGTAGGGACTTTGGGGATAAAAGTATGCATAAAAGATCATGTAATATGCTATGAACATGCACTTTTCACCTAGAATCACACCTCCCAACTAGCTCATTGCTAGTCCCTAGCAATGAAGCGAAGTACAGTAATATTTATTTAAACTCTAAGAATTGAAAACAAAAGAAAGTAAAAATCCTAAATCACTTTCACAGGAATCGCGATTGCATTTAGCATATGCAACAAGCCTTTAAACCCTAGGTTCCCCCTAGTGAACGAGTGTTGTCTCGTGAGGGTTTGTAGTGAATGTACCCACAAAATTCATGTTTATGGTAATGGTTCTCATTTAAATGTGTTCAAGAAATTTTTTTTCTCTCATTTAGCAATATAGTTAAGCTCAACAATCTCATGAAACTCTTTAGTAAGCCATAGCAATGCAACACACACATTACAGTTAATCTACTATCAAAGTCATTAGAATATTCCATACCTGTTAATTTTCAAGTGTGTGTGTGAATGGACAACCCAAATACAAAACTTTAATTTCAAAGCTTGCATAACCTATGATGCTATCAAGACGTTCATTTTGACTCAACTTTCACTGGGATTACACTCTCAAAATGAAATCACTTCAAATTCGGTGTAATAATTATCACTCATGATATGGAAGCTATATTGAGTAAATGTGAATGGAATCTAATGCTTCTCATATCTAAACAGAAAAACGGACATTTTAGTGCACAAAGTCTCATGAAAGGATACTTTTCATAAGAAGAGCGAGATACTGTGGAGAACTCTCTCATTACATTAACTTCAAATCCAATTTACCTAAAATCATGAGGACTTTGAAAAAGAGGTGTTAGGTGAAAGAAGAAAGAGCTTGTGATATTCAATTAGGTCAACAGATGTTATTGGATTGTCTATTACAACTTTTCAAACTTTCCCACATCTTCAATCTCTCTCTTCTTTTCTTTTAATATATTTCTTTTTTTCACTCTTCTTTCTATTCTTATTTTTTTTTCTTCTATAACAACTATTGGCATTTTTTTTTTTCTTTTCATGCTTTTTTTTCCTTTTTTTTTTCTTTCCATCATTTTTTTTCTTTGCCAACTTTCTCTTATTCACACAACCAAAATTCTTGTCACGTCAACACATCCCAATCATACCCAAATAAAGAACTGAGGCTTGAACTCCTAATTTGGAGTTAGGTATGAACTTTAGGATTGTAAAGACAAGACGATTATGATAAGATCAAAGGGTGAAATAAAGGAATATCATAGAGGTATGCCAAAGCTGTATTATGCGTGTTGGTCAAAAGATGGCCTAAATCATCTTCTAAGTTCATAGGATTATTCATTTTAGTAAATTCAAGAGCTCTAAAGTCGGTAAATCCTGAACGTTCTCTTCTAGTGATCAGTCAAAATGAGGAAGAAAATTGAGACTTTCAACAAATTACAACACTTTTCAAAAAGTAAGAGTAATTTATAAAACCCTCAAAAACAAAGAATGGCATAAAAACTCACTTGGGTTATTAGTCTGTACTACAGTCTCTCAAGACACCTAAATTATGCTTATTAATCCATTTTAGCTAAGTACAAGGTTGTCACAACGTACTCAAAGTTGTTTGAAGATTAAAAGGCATAAAACTTACTATAACTAAGATAGTAAAGAAACAACCATAGTGTATCACATACTAGTAACATACAGAAAATAACACTAATGCATCATAACTAATTACATTAACTAAGAGAGAAATATAAAAACCATTTTATTATATTTAAAAAAAAAATTTAAATTTTAATTTACTGAGTTATGTTGCTAAATAGGTACATGACACTAAAGCATAAAAAGAAAGAAACGAGGTATGCAATGATTCACTCTTAAAATTTTAATTTACTAAGTTATGTTGCTAAACAGGTACATGACACTAAAGCATAAACAAAAAGAAATGAGGCATGCAATGACTCACTCCCCCAACTAAAACTAAACATTGTCCTTAATGTTCTAAACTAAGCACATGGACATGTAAAGTAAAGCGAGAGAAGGAAGGATGTTACCTCGAGGCGTTAATATCCAATTTTTTTATTTTGATAAGTCACTTGCAAAATCATTAATAGCAACAAAGAAAAATAGAAAATACAATACAACTACTCAGTAAATAAATTCGGTTAATCAAGATTTTTATCATACAGTAATAACCAAAAATTTTGAGGATCCTCCCAATGAAATAAATTAGCAGTGAGAAGAGTACGGGGATTCTCATAAAAATGCAACTCCCCCAACTAATGTGAGGCTCAAGGTCAGAGGAGATGATGCAAAACCTATGGCCTCCAAATTTGTTAGGAACAATTATAAGAGGTATACCACACTTTTTAGGAATTATATGCAAGAAACGATCTTTGGTGTTGGTATTTCCTATAACGGCCTATATTTTAATACTAGGGGGTGGCCACGGTTTAGTAAAAGGGACAGGGTCTAGGTGATGTTCTAATTTGGCTTTATTACCCTCCTCTTGCTCTAGAACAGAATCTATGGATATATGATCATAGGAATTTAATTTATGTTCTATGCAACTAGTTTTGGACTGGACATGGATAAAGCTATCTATTTGAGCCTCAATTTCATTATAACTCAAGAAGGTTAAGCAGTCTAGAAGATTACTAGCTTCTTGTTGAAGTTTAAAATCATCGAATGTGGGTCCAATATTTTTCAAGTCTTCTCTCAAAGAATTTTGAAAGTTAAAATTCTATGAAGAACATGTTCTAGAATCCTTACCATCCTCTTCCACAACACATTCATTTTGTTCAATATTGGGGTACATATGACTTTCACACTCGGGATGAGAGCTTTGATTAATAGAGAGGATAGGTGATGGGCAACTTGCTGACACCACCTCTTCGAAGGTAGGGGTAGAGTCAACAGGAGACTCATCCTTTCCTAATTGCGTGCAGTCACCTAAACTCTCATTATCTGTAAAGCCTCATTCTCATCCGTGTAACTCTCCTCACTATATATGTCATCTATTGAGGTGCTTTGGACAAAGGAATTGTGCAACTTTATCCAGGCAGTGAAGGAGTTGATGTTTGGGGTTGTATATTGAGAAGAAGATGGTTCTACAACTTCATGCTTAATGGTTTGGTTTTGGAGTTCTTGTTGGGTTATGACTTTCTCGAGTGAGTTATTAACCTCATTCGGTATAAACCCATCATTGTCCTCTAATTCCATTTCATTGTTAGTGTCTTGAAATTTAGGTTGTAGTGTTGAAGGACTGGTATAGTCTTCTAAATGTTGGCTAGCATATGCTTGTTGATATCTAGTTTCTAATTTATCTAGTGCACTATCTAGCCTTTTCATTTCACTAAGTAGTAATTTTAACATACCATTATCCTCAACTTGGTTATTCTCCTCATTATTACTATATGAAGTTTTGCCCCATTGTTGTTGGTAGTAATTCCCATCCCATTGTATTTGTGGAAAAGACTCCCCAGAAGGAAAGTTTTGGTGCATTTGGTAATCGTGAGAACTACTACTATATCCTACACTATTATCTTGGTTATATTCCCATTGCGGTTGATGGAACTCTCCATATGGAGGTTCTTGATACGTTTGATAATACGGGGGACTACCACTATCATTTTCCCATTGTGGTGGTTGGTACCACTAAGGTTGATATTGATAATCTGCATCATATGTGGGTACTTGCCAACTTGGGGGATAGTTTTCATTACCTAATGTGTACCTATTGGTGGCGTTTGTATTTGTGTTGTATGGAGGGTAATATGGACAAGACATGTTCACCCAAAATTTTTAAACAAAAGAAATTTTATTTATTTATTTTTTTATCCTGTGAGAGAAAAAGTCCAAAAGTTTTATTTATTTATTATTTAATTTTATTATTTATTGTTTTTTTATTATTTTTTTGAAAAGTAAGAAAAATTGGAAATAACTTAGTAAAATCCTAACCTAGTTGCCTTCCCCGGCAACGGCGCCAAAAACTTGACACGATTAAAAAGTTATGCGCTCTTGTGCAATACCCAAGTGTAGGTGATCATGCAAGTAATACTGGATAAGTCCAGGTCGATCCCACAGGGAAGGAATAGGAAAAAAAATACTAAGTTACAACCTAAAGAAAAAGGAAAAATTAGATTTTAGGAGTGGAAGTTCTAACGAATCCTAATTAATTAAATTAGACTAAATAATAAACTAAAGTATAAAGAAACATAACTTATTAAACAGATAAATTAAAGGTATTGGAAACACATGAATCCACATTGATCCTAACCATCTACCATGCACATTCATTAACATTCTATGGAGTTCATTCCTTTTCAGTATTCCATATTTTTCTAAAGATATAGAATCAATAGCCCTTTCATGACCGGGACTACATCATCACAGTTGATTTAAAATACTTGAAAGATGCTATAAAACAATGGTTATTTCTTGCACTCTAAATGGTGTTAGCATTCAAAATGGTTTTCAAAAGTCATTGAAGAAAATGGCCTTAAGGCTTTAAGTTCTAAAAATTGTTGTGACAAACTGAGCTTATAGGGACAATTTAATGACAGATTTCTAAAACAGAAAGTCATGGAATACTTAAAAAAATCATCTTAGGAATGAACATGTTCGATCGATCGAAGCGCTCTCGATCGATCAGACAACATCATCCTTCAATCGATCGAAATGTCTTCAATCGCTTGACTATGGCTCTGGTTCGATCGATCGAAATACCTTCGATCGATCGAGCCCAGGTTTTCTATATCATATATGGAATAGGCTAAGAATCAATATTTCATCACATATTTCCAACGTCTAAACTACGGAAACATGAATAAACTAATGCAGAAGTAGTGACCTAGACTAATCATAACATATAAACTAATAAACAATGAAATAGAGAAAAGGAAAAGAAAAACCTGGAATAATCTGAAATAAACTTGTAATAAACTGGAAAGAAACTTGAATCTTGAATAATCTTCAATAAAATAATGGAAAAGATGAAGAATTACATGAGTTTAACCTGATGTCAAAACGACTTATTCATAGAGTTCCTGCAGAGTTTACGCAACTTTTTGAAGAAAATAAAGCTCAATCGAATGAACTTAGTTTGATCGATCGAAGGTTCGATCGATTGAACTCTCCTCAAGCCCTTGAACTCTCTGATTTTGACAACTCTGCGCACTAATGGGATAATGGCCATAATTTTTCACTCGGACTTCGGATTGACCTCCCATTTGCGGCCACACGACCATAACTCAAAGATATACATTTCATATTTCTAGGAAAATCTTCCAAATCTGAAGTATTCATTGTCAAAAATGGCGTTTTCTCAGCTGCTTCCGTTATTCTTTTCACCAGAATCACTTTCTTTAGCTTCACTTCATTGATTTACATTCTAATACCTATAAAACAACGCATAAACATATGTTTTAGCATTAACACAATAAAAAGAACATTGTTATTAGAATGCAACTAAATGTAAGGACTTTGGGGATAAAAGTATGTATAAAAGATTATGTAATACGCTATGAACATGCACTTTTCACCTCAAATCATGTGTCATGTGTTTATATAGGATTCAAGTGGCCTTTAGCATTGTTAAAGGGTCAAGTAAATTTGTGGTTTAAAGTTGAACACCACGCACACACTTTTACCTCCATAAGTTTTTATTGATTGAACTTTCAATCATTATATGCAAATAATTCGGCTTAGTCCGTTAGATCTGTTAGTTTAGTTGGTCAGTTAAGCTAGTTAGTTGGTCCAATTAGCTTTAGAAAAATATCCCAAACATAATTATTAGGGATAAAAATGTAAGCAACGCGATATTATATTTTATTAATGGTTCTTATCCCAAATCATAGGGAAACTTAGGGGCGCAGTCTTAAGCAACAATACAATTCAATTATTAAGGGGTTACAAAATTTTAAGGCATTGTATTAATAAATGCTAACACAAATATTATTTATTTATTTAGATAATATTACTACTAATGTTAATAAATAGTAGTAAAATAAAATGACATTGAGTTATCAAATTAATAATATTAGTACCAATAATTTATGGAAAGATTTTCACAACTAAAATAATACATATTAATGAAATAAAAAGTGGCATTTTATTTATTAATAGGGGCGCGAAAATACAGATTGCTACATCACTCTCTCCTTAATAGGGATTCCGTCCCGGAATCAAAGCTGACTAATCCTGAAACAACTCCATGTACTAAGTTCTCACTGTTGATTCCAATTCCCAAGATGCTTCATTCTCATCATGATACTTCCAATGAACTTTCACTAGAGGAATGTCTTTGTTCCGCAGCTTCTTCGTACTGTGATCTAGAATACGCATAGGTCTCTTTCTCTATAAGTGACGTTCTCGTGGATCTCTATGTCATTGAAATCTATTGCGTGTGATGGGTCACCCTTGTACTCTCTCAACATACTGATGTGAAAGACGTTATGTACTCCAGACATCTTTGGTGGCAACGCGAGTCGATATGCTACTTTTCCAACACGTTCCAGTATCTCAAACGGTCCAATAAAATGAGGTGACAACTTACCTCTCTTCTGTCCAAAACGTATTACTCCTCGAATTGGTGAAACTTTCAAGAGTACATGATCTCCGACAGCGAACTCTTTGTCCTTTCTATATTTATTTGCGTAGCTCTTTTGTCTACTTTGTGCGGCATGCATCATATCTCTCACAACTGTGATCTTCTCGTTGGTCTCTCTAACCAAGTCTGGTCCCAACAGCTCTTTGCCTCCAACCTCTTCCCAACAAAGTGGGGATCGACACGGCCGTCCATACAATGCTTCAAATGGGGCCATTCTTATACTTGAATGGTAACTGTTGTTGTAAGCAAATTCAATCAATGGAAGATGTGTTTCCCATAAACTCTCAAAGTCTATAACACATGTCCTGAGCATATCTTCCATAACCTGATTGATGCGTTCAGTTTGTCCATCGGTTTGTGGATGAAAATTAGTACTTAAACTCAATGAAGTTCCTAAAGTTTCTTGAAGATTTTCCCAGAATCCTGAAGTAAACTGTGAATCGCGATCTGATACAATAGACACTGGTACTCTGTGTAGTCGTACAACTTGCTGAATGTACATCCTACTCATCCTCTCTACTGGATAGGTCATACTGTAAGCCATGAAGTGAGCAGACTTCGTCAAACGATCCACAATTACCTAAATAGCATCGTGGTGTTGTTGTGTCCTGGATAATCCAACTACAAAGTCCATCGTGATGTGCTCCCATTTCCAACCTGGAACCGGTAGGGGTTGCAAAAGTCCTAAGGGTCTTTGATGTTCGGCTTTCACTTGTTGACAAGTCAATCATTTAGACACGAACTCGGCTACATCCCTTTTCATTCCTTCCCACTAAAAATTTCTCTTCAGGTCTTTATACATTTTTGTTCCTCTTGGATGAACTGTCAATCTCGACCTGTGTGCTTCTTCGAGAATATCCTTTCTTAGACTGTCCGTGTTGGTCACACATAATCTATTTTGGCACCGGAGTGCTCCATCGGCCCCAATTTTCCATTCCTCTGGGTCCTTTGCTGCCATTTTCTGAAACCACAGTTGAAGTTCGGCATCTTTCTTTTGCACTTCCAAAATACGACTGATAAGTGTCGGTTGTACTACAAGACATCCAAAGTGTTGTCCTTCGCCTTCTGTAGACACCTCAACATCAAATTCAGCTATCGTTTCCAAAGCTTTCCATTCCCTAACCATTAGAGATGCAACCATTCCTTGAGGTTTCCGACTTAAGGCATCTGCTACTACACTAGCTTTATCAGGGGTGGTATTCTAACGTGAAGTCATAGTCCTTAATCAACTCCATCCATCGGCGTTGCCTCATATTCAGCTCTTTCTGAGTAAATAAATACTTCAGACTCTTGTAATCAGAGAACAAATGAAAATTCTCTCCATATAGATAGTGTCTCCAAATCTTAAGAGCAAACACTATTGCTGCCAATTCCAAATCATGAGTCGGATAGTTCAATTCATTTGGCTTCAACTGCCTTGAACCATAAGCGATAATCTTGCCGTCTTGCGTAAGTACACATCCCAATCCTTGAGAGGATGCGTCACTGAAAATAGAAAACTTCTCGCCATCTCTTGGTATTGCTAGTACTGGTGCCGTGGTAAGTCTTTTTTTCAATTCCTGAAAAGCCTGTTTACGCTTCTCATTCCATTCGAACTTCACATCTTTCTTAGTCAAATTAGTCAGAGGGGCTGCTATTTTTGAAAATCCTTCTACGAATCTCCGATAGTAACCCGCGAGTCCAAGAAAATTTCTGACTTCTGTAGAATTGGTTGGTCGATTCCAATTTGAAACAACATCAGTCATTGATGAATCTATAACAATTCCTTGTTGTGAGACCACATGTCCTAGGAATTTCACCTCTTGAAGCCAAAACTCACACTTACTGAACTTCGCATATAAGCGATGACTTTGAAGTGTCTCCAGTGCGAGTTGCAAATGTTGTTCATGTACATGTGATTATTATCAAGTGATCCAATTAAATTTAATTTGATTTTAGGAAACTGACGGCATAATTTTTGGAGTCATAGAATTTTTATTATAAACTTTAGAAGATAAAATAGCATATTAATTTAGCCATAAGGCCCTTCTTAATAACATAAATAAATAAAAGTAAAAGGTACATGCTTTGACATTATTTTTCATAAAGACAAGACATCAAAATACAATTTTTCTATCTTTTCATAAATTTAGAAGTATCAAAGGTATACTGAAATAATTAAAATACTAGTTAAATAACCACTAATTAATTTATTAATAATATCACATTCTAGATAAATTATAAAACTATACAAAATGACCTCCAACATATTAACAACAATAATATAGAATTTAATATGGTCAATAAGTAATTTAAATGCTTATTTTATACATAGTAGCTAATTTATCATTTATTTAACATAAAATAAATAATACATATATTTTAGCATTATTAAGATAATTTTCATAAAATAAGAAATGACCTCCAACATGTTAACAACAATAATATAGAATTTAATATGGTCAATAAGTAATTTAAATGCTTATTTTATACATAGTAGCTAATTTATCATTTATTTAACATAAAATAAATAATACATATATTTTAGCATTATTAAGATAATTTTCATAAAATAAGAAATATTATTTAATAGTATTTTCGAAATAAAAATATGCTACAATAATTAAAAACATAATTTATGAATTTTTCATAATTAAAACAAGCATTTATAAACTGTATTTCTCACATGGACTTGTAGTAAACCAAGCCCAATACCCAAACCCATGTGGCTTGTTGGGAGACTTGTTGGGCTGAGTGTAATAGGCCCATAAATCAATTCATATATGAAATATATATATATATATATATATAACACACAACTAAAATGTAACTAGTAGGGTTTGAACTACAATCCTTAGAGACAACACAACAACCACCAAATCATTCTGTCAACGTCAGCTTTAATTTTAATCTGCCAGAATTAAATATTTAAATGTTACTAACGTCAGTCTAATAAACCCAAGTATCGACTTCACCAAAAATTTCGCAGCTTCTGGTTAGGGTCTGTTTGGCTATGCTTTTAGTCCAAGAACTCTTAAAGTGACTATATCTCTCTCGTTCCTTATTGGATCGCAACGAGTCCTATACGAAAGTTGCACGATTTTTCGCAAGGATTCCAAAAATCTACCTTATATATTCTGAATTTTAATTAAAAATTTTCAGAATTATAAAGCCATGGTAAATACATAATTTCACTTTTGGGGGTCAAGAATGCAACAAATCAACAAACTGTTCATAAGGGAACTTACCGGGATCATATACTTTCATTTCCAATTTACGGAATTAGTTTCCGTTAATATTTTCAGTATCGCTAATTTTGGATCTCCATGGATATATATACATATCTATACATATTCACTTATTTTCGAACCCCACAGATTGTATGTAATGACTTAAAGTACATTAAGAGTGGGTTCAAGAGACTCACCGGTTACTAAATTGGGCGGCGTAAAAAATCGAAGAATTCCGTAAATATCCGCAATATAAGTTTTGAGCTATAGTGGCAATGGAGCTCCTACTGTGATAATAATCCTTCCTTACTTCCCTCTCCTCTTTTGATTCCCAGAATGTATATATAAATGTGTATGTGATTGAAATGAGGGAGAGAGCTACTGAAAGCTTAGAATTTTTTTTTTTTTGAAATGTGGTGTGCTTGTGATTGAGTGAGAGATAGAGCTACTGGGAGTTATGGAGAGATTGAAAGGAATGGAAATGGAAAGCTTAGGCCATAAGAGTATTGAATCTTGGTTTGCTACTCTAGTGTTTGCAAACGTGTGTCATGTGTTTATATAGGATTTCAAGTGGCCTTTAGCATTGTTAAAGGGTCAAGTAAATTTGTGGTTTAAAGTTGAACACCACACACACACTTTTACCTCCATAAGATTTTACTAATTGAACTTTCAATCATTATATGCAAATAATTCGGCTTAGTACGTTAGATCAGTTAGTTTAGTTGGTCAGTTAAGCTAGTTAGTTGGTCCAATTAGCTTTAGAAAAATATCCCAAACATAATTATTAGGGACAAAAATGTAAGCAACGCGATATTATATTTTATTAATGGTTCTTATCTCAAATCATAGGGTAACTTAAGGGCGCAATCTTAAGCAACAATACAATTAAATTATTAAGGGGTTACAAAATTTTAAGGCATTGTATTAATAAATGCTAACACAAATATTATTTATTTATTCAGATAATATTACTACTAATGTTAATACACAGTAGTAAAATAAAATGACATTGAGTTATCAAATTAATAATATTAGTACTAATAATTTATGAAAAGATTTTCACAACTAAAATAATACATACTAATGAAATAAAAATTGACATTTTATTTATTAATAGGGGCGCGAAAATACAGGTTGCTATAGTGAGTGACTCTTCCCTAATGCCTTCATCTGCCTTTTCGTTTGCCATAATAATCGACCGATTTATGCTAGCTTTTTGCAGGTCGGCTACATGCCTGTCGGAGCTGAGTCCTTCTTGCCCACTTTAGCTGGGAGGGCTGTTGCTACTGAAGCTGCCCTATCAAAGGAGAGGGCAGCCTTGGAGGCCAAGGAAACTACCCTCCTTGTTGAGAAGGACAAGGTGAAGGGCATGGCTCTGGACTTGGGCGCGGCGCAGCGCAGGTAGAGTTGGGGACCGCCCTATCGGCTGTGGAAGCTCGGAAGAGGGTGCTATCTATCATGCCCCGATGTAGCATAAATAGTGAAAGCATTTAATTTCCTTTATGGACCTGTAGGTTGCGACAGTTTAAAGGATCGATTCCATTCCAAACGTCGAACAACATAATAATTTAAATTAGAGTAAGAACAACCAAGACTTATAAATTTTTTTGAAACATAATACTTATTATAGCACGTGGTTATCTAAAGGTACAACCCGCCTTGTAAAACTTTTTTATCTATTACATTAATCCTTATTACAAGTTCAGTTCATAATATAAAGCAACAATAACAATTTCTTCTTCTCAGATAGTTGTATTCAATTCGCATAGTCGTACTGTCCTGCCTGGTCATAACTTGAAAAGCCTAGACACGAATGTCCAGGGCGCATCAACGCCGTCGGCTTCATGAAGTTGGTGAGTATTAAAAACATATACTTGCAATGTACGACATACTCACTTTCCATTTTCATTTCACGGGTTCATTATTCCACATGTTAGAAATATAGTAATGTATTCAAATTGTAAAACAGTGAAGATAATATCATAATCTTCAAATCAATAAAACATGTGACCGTGCATGGAATTATGCAACCTTGTCATCCAACTCTTTTCTCTCGACTGCACATCGTCCAACTCTCACGTTTCAGTACCTTGAATTACTAAGGTAACCATACTATAGTACAGGGGTACCAGGGAATGTCCAGTTTGCCTCACACTTTAGTACACGAGTACAAGGGAGTGTCCAGTTTGCCTCATACTTTAGCCATACCACAGATGCCAGAGAGTGTCCAGTAGGCCACACACTTTAGCACTACCACGGTGCCAGGGTGTTCCCAAGTCAGCATCACACACTTTAGCACTACCACGGACACTAAGGAGTGTCCAATTTTGTCACCGTCGCATTTCACAGATAGTCTAAACCATATCCTCATAGCATCACTGACAAATATTGAATATTGCACATTTATGTACCAATATAATAGACATAATGCTCATTTAATCCCCCAAATTCCTAGTTTTACATGCATATTTGAATTAATATAATTTAATGGTGATGTCACTCAAATACGTGTAATTATGTGTTTTTACATATTTTATATCTTTAGGTAAAAATGAAGTGAAATAAAGGAAAGGAAAGAAGCAGCAACCATACTATAGTATTTTTCTAATGTGAATAGTAACCAAACAGTAACAATCACTGTTTGGTAGGAAGAAGAAGAAAGAAAAAAAAAAAAAAAAGGGAAACGAAAGTAACATCCAAGCTTTGGATGTTACTATATAAATATAATATATTTATTTTTTTTTCTTTTTGCTCTATCTCTCTTTCTCTCTCTCCCTTTTTTTTATGGCTTTTTTTTCACTTGCAGGCAACTGTCAGAGAGTTGGAGAAAATTGAGACTAAAGAAGAGGAAAAAAATACTAAGTGATGAACGCAATGACGAATTCACAAACAGAATTCGTCTATAAAAAGAAGGAAGAAGAGCCAAGAAACGAGAACAACAATCACAATAGCACACACTGTTAGGGAGAGAATAGTACATGGAGGTTATTATGTGAGCACTTCATATTGTCCCTAGAAGTAGGAAACTTTAGTTTTTCTTTGCCTTTTCTAGTTCTAGTAGTTGTAAAAATTTACTTTTATGTAATTGATGTTTTCATGTTAAAAAAATATGTAGCAAAACTTTGTGTACTGTATTTCTTAAAATAAAATATTTGTTTTCTTGCATAACCTTTGTCAATTTGTAGTAGTAAAATATTCCTATTAAAGTTTAGATTTAATATTTTTAGTCAAGTTAGTACTTATAGTTGTCCCCTAAAATAGTTTGAAACCCCAAATGTTCAATTTTTATAGCAACATTTCCATTCACTAGAAGACAGATTTTGCAAGTAAATGTCAGATTTCTTAGCCACGTAGTTATAATCACCTATTAAAGTTCCAAGCACACCATATCCATATCTCACTCCCAAATTATATTAGGATTTGATTTGACCTTATTTGTGTTCTTGTAGTTCAACCACTGTGACCCCACAAGAATCTAAAGTCAAAGGTTTATTATTTTATTTTTCGTTCAGTATTTCCATTTATGTATATTTTACTAGCCTAGTTGTAATAAACTTTGTTATTTTACAGATTTCACAAATCCAACCCCAACTCATGTTAAGTGAAGAAAATAATATAATAATATTAGTTTTTACCCTTACCTTGGTTTTATAACTTAAATTTTAATTGGGCAGTCACTGTTTACATCTATTTAATCTTTCTTTAAAAGATTATTTGGAAGATAGTTCAATTCCAAAATGGTAGTCTAAAACTTTAATTGGGGATATGCAATAAAAACTTAGAAACCACAGCTTCTGTGCACTAATCTTAAATGGGCAAATTTATCTGGATGAGTTATTTTTCCATTTATGGCCAAAAATATCTATGTATCTTTAGTTTATGACTATTTAACAAGTTTATATACTATGGCTATAATGGGCTCAAAAGATTACATATTTGAAAAAAAGAATATAATTATGTGGATTGTCAAACTATGCCCTTTGTCATAAAAAATACCTAGCATACTCAAACAACTCATATGATAAAATTTATATTTCAAATATGTGTTTATATATTTCTATCCACTAATGGACAGACAATTGTGTAGTGGCACAGAGGTGGGGACTGGGTGCCGAATAACCCACGTCCGCGGCGGGTCACGGTTCAAACCTGGCTACTGTCCAATTGCCTTTTTTTATTTTTTTTTAAAACTAAACGACGTCGTTTCATATCAAATCTGACACACTTGATATGACCCTGACTAGTGAAAGTTTATTTTTAAATAAAGAATGACTCTGCGGTTTTAAATGCCAAATCCTTTTCAAATGCACAAAAGTTGTGGGATCTAGTGTTGGTTTTGCATATTCCCAATTCTTTAAATCATTTCCCCTAGTTAATTAATATTTCTTGTTTTTAAACTTTGCTTAAATATTTGTATTGTTTCTATCTTTCGCCATTATTAAATCCAAAAAGTTTATCTCATAAAAATTTAGCATTTATTTATTTTTCTTCTTTTTCTTACTAGAATCTTAATTTATTTTGCACTGTTAAAATCTTTACCGTAAACTACAAAAAAATAGCTTTTAATTTAGTTTTATTGCAAGAATATAAAATTAGTCGTTTAGTAAAACCCCACAAAAATCCATCATCTTTTATTTTATTTTTAAGTGACAAAATAGTTATTGCCTATCTTTGTTTTCCGTTCCCTGTGGGTTCGACCTGGACTTCCAGAACTTTATTACTTGTACGATCACCTACACTTGAGTGTGATAAGAAAACGCGTCAATATGATATCGTCAAGTTTTTGGCACCGTTGCCGGGGAACGGTTAATAACAATAATAAATAAATAAAAAGTTAGGTTTAAAACTATTTTTCCTACTATATCTATATCTATATATATACCTATTCTACCTTATAAATAATGTAGTTTTTTTCAAATAATAATTAAAAAAAACTATACATAAATTTTCCTTGTGAAAAATATATAAATATATATATATTATTAAGTATATTCGTATCTACTTTCTAAAAAAAAGAAAGCATATATATACCTATATAAACCTATCTTCTATAAAAAAAAATAAAAAAATATCAAAAAAAAAAAAGAGTTTTTTTTATTTACTTAGCTAATAATAATAATAATAATAATAATAATAATAATAATAATAATAAGAATATCTTTATCATTTTGTTTTTCATTTACTTCATATGTCCTTAGATACTACTGAAGCTTTATATCAAGTACCACATAATTCTAATATTTCTACCGATTCATGTAGTATACAATTTCTTAGAAAAATGGCAAAAATTGTAGGACCAGAAGGAATTGCTGATGATGCTCATAGTGAGCAGGGGAAAAATATACCACAATTTGTTTCACCTGAATGTGAACAACGTCCTTTACGTGATTTATTTACCCCAAAAAGAAACATCACTCCTTCTTGCATCACTTTACCTAGACATAGACGAAATTTTCATTTTAGACAAGACATGATTCCACTCTTACCAACTTTCCATGGAATGGGGTCAGAACGTGCTTATTTACATATTCGTGAATTTGAAGAAGTTTGTAGTACGTTCTCTGATCAAAGCTATCCTATTGAAATAATCCGTCTTAAGATTTTTCCTTTTTCTTTAAAAGAGAAAGCTAAAGCTTGGCTTTTATCTCTCCGTCCTGGATCTATAACTTCATGGTATGATATGAATGAAGCCTTTCTAAAAAAATTTTATCCTAAAAATTTAACTAATAGTATAATGCGTCAAATTAAACTTTTTACTCAAAAAGAAAAAGAACCATTCCCTGAATTTTGGGAATGTTTTAAAGATCTTCTGCTAGCTTGTCCACATCATGGATTTGAAAAATGACGTCTAATTAATTTCTTTTATGAAGAATTAGAACCAAAATCAAAGAAATTAGTTGAAACTATGCGTCAAGGATAATTTTTGAGTAAAACTGCAGATGAAGCTGAATCATATTTTGATTGGCTTAACGAAAATGCTTCCCAGTGGGAAAAAGAAGAAATTGGTAGAATGGAAAAAGCTAAAAGTTTATACCAATTACAATCAGAAGATGAATTAACACTGAAATATAAAGAATTAGCACGTAAAGTAGAAGCTATAACAGTAGAAAAAAATAATCCACCTAATAAGAAAAGAGATATTTGTGACAATTGTCATACGTTAGGACATTCTACGAATGAATGTCCTAACAGTTCAAATTTTCAAGAAATTACTCCAGTAGAGATAAATACTGTGAATAATTATAGGGGTCCCCAAAACTCCTATGGTAATTCATACCAGTCTAACTGGAGGAATCCTCCAAATCATATGTATACTAAAGAAGGTATTCTACAATTTCAAACTCAACACCAACCTCCTCAAAATAATCAATATTTACCTTCTCCCCCACAATTTCAATAAACACAAAATACATATCCTAATACACAGCAAAATTCTAATGTTTATGTGCCCCCGCACAAGAAAGTGCAAGAGGAACCTTTACAGTCTATGATGCAACAATTAATACAAATCATCGGAAAACTACAAACATCTGTCGATAGGATTAATAATCAAAATAATTCTAAAGAAAAAGGCATTTTTCCTGCCCAACCACAACCTAATCCAAGGGGACAGCCACAAGGTGATCCCTCAACTTCTGGTAATAGTCAACATGAACAAGTAAAAGCTATAACTGTACTAAGAAGTGGTAAGGCTATTGGATAAGAAATTTGACCTTCTTTAGAAAAAATTGAGCATACAAATAAGGATGATAATATGCAAGAAATTGAGGAAGAAATAGATGAAGATAAAATTGCTAATGAAGTTGAAGTTGAAACCCTTGAAAACAACAAATTTCTCAAGAAAATGAAACATATGATTTACCAGTGGAAAAAGAAACAGAGGAAACTACTGAATATTCTCCTCAAATTCCTTATCCACATCGTTTAAGAAAACACTAAGATACTAAGAATCAGGAATATTTAGAATTATTTAAACAAGTTCACATCAATATTCCTCTCATAGATGCGATTAATCAAGTACTTGTTGTGGATACCGACATTTGGGTCCACTTTTAAAACATTTTTTGAATTTCAAATTAAAAGACGAGTCGCCACTTAATTTTTAAAGGGAAATTAAGAAACCATTTTGAAAGCAAATTGATCTTTTGCGAAACCAAAGATAATCTGGGTCCGGAGATTATGGAATGAAAGGGGAAAGAGCCCGGCGGACTAAAACACCCCCTTTCATCCTATCTCGTGCTAGGCCTCTACTCATCATCCTTTTTCATCGAATTATTAATCTAAGCATGCCCTCAACTAATACATATATATAAATAATACATTACACAAGCATGTTGAAAATGGTGCAAGATTACTCACGACAAAATATCATTCATAAGCCACATAGTTCAAATAGCAAGCAAGATGATGTGCAAATAGGGAACTAGGAAACTTACCCGAGATCCAGCTGCGAATTTAAACGTGCAATGCATACATATAAAATAAACCTAAGAAAAGCTCTGTAACGCATATAAACACATAAGGCAAGACCTAGTCTAAAGTGTCGCGCATGGAGTCGAAAATCAAAAAAAATCAACGAATGAAATAAACTAGAGAAGGATTGAGAAATTGTACCTCAAATGCTCTACACAACAAAGATTAGTCCACATGCTTCACATAATAATATGACATCAAATAATCAATCCTAAATCTTTAGCTTAGATCTATCAAGCATGAAAAGAATTGACAAAACTATGAATTCCTATTGATTAGTTGGAGCCATAGCATCTCTATAGATATACAAGCCTCAACTAAGAGCCAATGTAATGTCCATATAGGGGTTCTATAATTCCAACACGATCATAAGGAATCCATGTTTATGCTTAATTAGGTTCAACTAAGTCCAACTTTATCCAATAGCTAGTTCTAATCATGAACATTAATGTACATGAATGAATGAATGAATATGAACAAGAATAAGATATGGATTTATTCACTAATTTGGATTACTTAGCCTCTATATTTAAGCTAAATTATCATTATTCAAAACATGATTTGGGTCCTAAGACATTAGGAAACCATTTAAGTTGAAATCAATGAGACTAGACAAAAACAGTGACTGTTTTTCCTTAATTACAAAGAGCAGACCAGATTTTAAAAAGTAGAAAACCCATACTTCCAACGGTTGGATCTTAATGATTTTTTGATATGATATGCCTCTATGAGTCTAGTTTATAACCCAAAAAGAAAATCAAGGTTTGAACGGTTAGATCTCTGGGAATATGGAAAACACTAGACATCACTCAGGAATCTGCAACTCTCTGTCCAGAGATCTTGTACGATTTTCTAAAAATAGTAAAAAAATGAGAAACACTTAGATCTTTTTAGGGTATCTTCTTAACACATTAAGGTACTTAGAAAAAAACTTATTAGTGACCCGGGAAACTCTATTAAGGTTCTGATTTATTAATTTCAAAACGAACTTACTGTTCTAAAATTTTGGACAGAGAGTTGCTTGTTTTGGAATCATAAGACCAAACTATCTTAGGCATGGAATTTCATCAAAACAAAAATCACTGAGGTACTTAAATGGGTTATGAACATCCTCCAATTGGTCTCATCCATTTCCAATGAATCATGACTCTATAAAAAATCTTTGATCACAATTAGTTTATGGATTCACTACACCTTTGTTAAGTTGATGTTCATAGTTTAAAACCAACTTGATCCATGATCCTAGAAAGAACTAGAATCAAGTTTGATTATGATTATTGGGACAAATAATGAAATAGGGAGAAATCCCTAGATTTAACCTTGATGGATTCCTATCATAGATCACATAGTTGGAGATCTAGCAAGAGAATCCTAAGGTCTTACTTATTTTAAATGAAAATCTACATCCAATTCTTCTCTCAAATGTATGGTCCTTGAAGAATATAGATTCATATTATTATTTCTCTTACCAAGTTAATGATCCTTGGAGAGAAAATGAAATCCCAACTACATAAACCTCTATGGAATATAGCATGATTTCCATAAGATTTTTAGTGAGGAGATTTCAAACCATGAGTTAAGACTTAAATTCAACCAACTACATGTAGAGATGATCATAATCCACTTTAATCCCCATATAAATCATAAGATCATAGGGAACTAGAGGATCAAACTCAAAGAAATCTAATGAGATATTGAAGATCTCACAAATCTCTTGAGAAGAATATAAACAAAAGAAAGGAAATCAAATGTTATTTGAAAATTTCAAGTCAAAACTCTTTTATTCATAAATCCAAAGCTCTATTTTGAATCCAAATTAATGAAACACCATGAGATTCAATCACAAATTCTAAGTGGTGTGTGATGAAATGAGGTAGGAAGAGAGGTTTTGAAAATGTGTAAAATTCCTAGGACTATGAACTTGTGATTGAATTCACCTAATTCTACCAAGGATTGAAAGTTTACCTCTATGACCTCAAAGAATTCTTCTATCTTTTGTGGAGTTCCTCCAAAAATCTTCAAATTCTTCTTTAATTCTTGAAATTCTTCAAGAAGAACTCTATGCTTTTCCTCTAATGTATGTATATAACTCTTGTATTTCTCTCTCTTGATTCAAGTCTCCCCCCCAAAATGAAGATGAAGGTTTTGTTTATATAGACCACCAACTCAAGGTTAAATGGGTAAATTCGGGTGAAAACCCATGTGCAAAGCTTTCTTCTAGAACATGTGAGAAAAGTAGTCCGTTACAGTTCGCGGCACTCGATGGCTGCCGGCGGCATTCGCTGAATGCCGGACGACACTTAGTGAGTGTCGTCGGCTTTTCCGTGTGCCAAGGCTAACAGAATTTTGCCCTCTATTTAATTTTCAAAATATACATTACCACAATCTTAATTATTAGCAAAGTATATACTAATGTCCTTTATACTTGTAGTGTACTTTATTAAGATACACCCATATACATGGTATATACTATCATTTTATTTCTTTCTTTTCTTTTTTCTTCTTCTTCTTCTTCTTTTCCTTTTGAAAACTTCTTTTCCTCTTTTCTTTTGAAAACTTCTTTCATATTATATCTCTTTTTGAATAAAAATTTTTTTAGACTGATTTTCTCACATGTTCTTTAACGTCCGGGTCCAATTTCCCTCTCTCTCTCTCTCTCTCTCTCTCTCTCTCTCTCTCTTATTTTGATTTTTGAATTTTGTTTTGAAGAATCTTTGAAGAATTTAAATTTTCTGGAAAACCTTCCGATTTTACCGGTCATTGTCATCATCGGTCTTCTAGAGGTAACCAATCCCTGGGCTTGACGTTTGGTCAAAATCGGGGTGTCTACAATTTACCCCTCTTCGGTAGAGCTTGTGAAGCAACGCGTATCATAAGCGAATGTCGAAGCCTGTGTGAAAGACAAGCCTTTGACCAAACCGTCGAGCCCAGGTAAAAACAAAAGGTGCATTGCAAAATCGGGTGCGCAGAGAGTCAAATGCTGGTTGTGCTCAATGGTGAGCTGCCTACGTATGCCATCGAGAATCAGACCAGGACGTAGTTCAGGCAAAGGATAACATACAAATGCAAATAACCACATGGATGAATGCACCTATCCTATCGTGATGCACGTGCTCAAACTTCATGCGTCGTGTTCCCAAACGTGATGACCCATAGTCATGCTGATCTTCCTATCATCAGAAATGTGCCTTATACTCCAAATCCCCCGTTTATGTTATAGCCCTACTCTGGGAATGCCAAAATTACAAAGTTCAGTGGTCCACATGAATTTTGAGAATTGTCTGATTGACTGAGATGCACCTTGTGCCTTACACTCCATAGTCAAATCAGGTGGCACGCTGAAAGATTGAGCCGCTCCACGCCTTATGCTCCATAATCCTCTAAAATCATCTGATTGACTGAGCCACTTCCCGCCTTACGCTCCATAGTCGAATCAGGTAGCACGCTGAAAGATTGAGTCGCTTTACGCCTTACACTCCATAATCCTCCAAAATCATCTGATCGACTGAGCCGCTTCCTGCCTTACGCTCCATAGTCGAATCAGGTAGCACGCTGAAAGATTGAGTCGCTTCACGCCTTACACTCCATAATCCTCCAAGATTATCTGATCGACTGAGCCGCTTCCCGCCTTACGCTCCATAGTCGAATCAGGTAGCACGCTAAAAGATTGAGTCCCTTCACGCCTTACACTCCATAATCCTCCAAAATCATTTGATCGACTGAGCTGCTTCCTGCCTTACGCTCCATAGTCGAATCAGGTAGCACGCTGAAAGATTGAGTCGCTTCACGCCTTACACTCCATAATCCTCCAAAATCATCTGATCGACTGAGCCGCTTCCCGCCTTACGCTCCATAGTCGAATCAGGTAGCACGCTGAAAGATTGAGTCGCTTCACGCCTTACACTCCATAATCCTCCAAAATCATTTGATCGACTGAGTCGCTTCCCGCCTTACGCTCCATAGTCGAATCAGGTAGCACGCTGAAAGAATGAGTCACTTCACGCCTTACACTTCATAATCCTCCAAAATCATCTGATCGACTGAGCTACTTCCCGCCTTACGCTCTATAGTCGAATCAAGTAGCATGCTGAAAGATTGCAACAATCGAGGACACGTATTTTTCATGAGGCAAAGTCAATGCTGATTCGATTCGATTAATAATTCCCAATTTCCCCTCTTTTCCTAGGGGTTACTTTTTCAGGATCTCAGTTTAAATTAACTTTCCTAAATTTGGAACTACTCAGATTCAAATCTATTTTGAATTTCTAGAATCAAAGATCAGTCATATTCAAAATCGGCTCAATTTTCTCATAATCTGAAGCCAAAACAAACCTATTTTCAAAATCTAGATTCAATTAGATTCTAATCATTTCAATTTTCAAGATATGAAGTCAATTAAACCCCAATTCAACCTAATTCTCAACATCCGAAATCAATCAGATTTTTTTTTTCCAGTGAATGGTGAATAAATAAAAGAACAAGCCAAATGGCACTATACAAAATACAAGGGGCATACCCCAGGATATACAATAAGTGCAAACAAAAGCATCCAGGTGATGCACAGTGGATGGGAGACAATCAAAAGGCAAGAGCCAAGAAAAGATCCCATCCTAGCAAAAGAACAATGAACGAGTGAAAGGAAGAAGGGGAACCTCTAAAAAACAAATCAAAAAAGCCCAAGGGCCCCCCTTAATAAAGATGAACAAGCAAAGAGTTCAAAATAAAATCAAATTACAACTTACAAAACCAGTGACAAACTAAGTCCATATAGCTATGTAATTAGGGAGATGAGGGTCATTCTTCCACTTGATTTGGATCTGTATAGATATTTGGAGATAGATCTCTTGTAGGAGCCTTTCCTTTGATTTAACTTCAGATTTGAATGTTCGCGCATTTATTTCTTTCCAAATGCTATAGACCACCAACCCTAGGCACATTTTAGGGATGATGTGGTTGGGAGTTTTCATTGTCCAGGTCCTAGCTGCCCATTCCACAATGGAGCTCCAAGAGGAAGCATGGGAAATAATCTCCAATCTTTGCATCAATGCCTGCCAAATAAAAGAAGAGAATGAGCAACCAAAAAATAAGTGATCATGAGATTCCATACCTTGATGGTAGAAGACACATCCCAGAGGGCCAGGTGTGAAGTGGAAAATCCTATCATGAGTAGATAATCTGTTAAGAATAGCCAACCAAGAGATGAAACTATGCTTAGGTATATTTCCTGGGAACCAAATGAGTCGATGCCATGGGACCTTATGGCATATGACTCGGAGGTGGTCCCATGTATGGGCAAGATTAAATTTCCCATTAGGAGAAGGAATCCACATGGCAGTATCAAGATTATCAGAGGGGAGGGGAAGTTCAAGCATGTGGTTCTGGATTTCTATAAGTTCTAATGTGTTAGTGAGAGGCCATTGCCAATCCCTGTCAACTATGATATCCATAACTTTCGCATTCAAGGGAATAGCTGCGTCATAAGTGACTCTGGGGCTAAAATTATCCAAAAGTGGGCCTAAAGGGTGCCAATTGTTATACCATAAAAAGGTACTACACCCGTTACCAATTTTTTGTTTCAAAAGAGGCCTGGCCATGTCTTTGAGTTTAAGGAGTTTTCGCCTGTCACGCCCCGGAACGGCAAAAATAGAGAAAAATAAATTTCCTTTTTGGGTCCAAAGGCAGCGATGGGTGAAGTCACATGATTGTCCACACCACGCAGTACTAAGCAACAAGAAGTAATAGTGTAACAAGAATGAAGTCTAGGTTCTGATCACAACGTATCACAAGGTCAACAGAAGTTACTAACTATTACATATCAGAGTCTCGAATCAAATATAAGGCAGCGAAAGTACAATTGCCAAGGCAACATATGCCTGACTACAAAAAAAAAATTCTAAAACGGTAAAGACAATTAGCTACAATTCTAGTCTAGTCTTCAGTTGGCATAAAGGTAGTCCTCGGCGTAGTAGTCTTCTTCGGTCTGACCTCCGCCGGGGAAATCCTCCACAGGGACTCCATCACCGGCATAGTAGTCCTCTCCTGCAGGCCCTTCACCTGTAAAGTCATAACCAGAGTGCGCTGGAACGTAGAAATGTCCAGCGGCATAAACGCCGTCAGCTTAATGAAAGCTGAGTGAGTTAGATACTAACAGGGTCTCGACTATTGATATTATCACAAGTTATAAATCGTAACCAAATTAGAGTTCAGTAAGGGCAACTCCTTTAATCAAACCAATGATCCGATTACTAATGTCTTACTCATTTTAAGATCGACAACGCGACATGATAGGGGAACAGACTCGATAGTAGTTCAACTCTATAACACACCATTGCTCATCCACCGCTTTTAAGAACATATGTACAGTTCACCGCATGTCATGGATACAACGTTAGTCCATCCCCCGCTTTTAAGAACATATGCACAGTCCACCGCATGCCAGGGATATAACGCTTTAAACAACAGTACATCATTCTATGCCACGACTTAGCGACGTCTACCAGTGATCACGGTCCACCGCATGTCATAGACACCTTCGTCTGTCTACCGCTTTTAAGAACATATGATTAGATCATCTGGTTATCTTAGGGCAAATGGTCCGGTTCACCGCAAGTCATAGACACCTTCGTCTGTCTACCGCTTTTAAGAACATATGATCGACCAAAGCCCGCCCACGCAAGGTTCCCGAATCTTAGCAAACCTACTTAAGTTCAACTTTATCACCGATACATGACAATCCCAATGTGGCCCGACTACTCTGAATGAAATGAACGTTAACTCCAAAGGATTCACGACTATTCCGTTATCTAACATTATAAACATTATCCGTTAGTCTTATTATTACTACGATCCTACGCCGCATTAACTCATTATCATGTCTGTATTACAATAATAAAGCATGCTGGGAAATACTGAACAGTAAATAAACAACTAAACAGTTATTATAAGAAAAATAGTATTCTGAAACTTCCAATCGATTGGCATAGAGGTCAATCGATTGGTATAAAAGTGGCATCAATCGATTGGAAGAAGGTTCAATCGATTGGTATAAAAGTGGCATCAATCGATTGATAAAAGATTCAATCGATTGGATCATAATCCATATCAATCGATTGCATAAAGTGTCAATCGATTGGAACATGAAAGATGTCAATCGATTGGTAAGAGTACCAATCGATTGATACTTCGTCTTCTTCACAGTGAAGACTGCCCAGCAACATATAAACGGGAATACATGGTTTCTTCTCCATTCCTTCATTCAAGCATGTTCTAACACCAATATAAAGCTACCAAGTGAGTTTAAAACTCACCTTAGACGTTAAGGGCGTGTTTGGGAATGTGTTTTGAAGCTTTGGAAGCTCTAATGGTGGTCTCCCTCTCTTTCCTCTATTGTGTCCCTCCTCTGTCTTCTTCTTTCTTCTTCTTCTTCTTCTTCTCTGGTCTTCTTCTTTCTCTCAATCCATCTCTGTGTGTGTGTGAGTGTATGAATATATGTATATATGTGTGTATATATATATGAGTGTTTATATATACATAACACACACACAAACACTCCCTCTCACTCTCTCTGATTTTTCTAAAAAGAAAAACGCAGGAAAAGGGCTCATATATATAGGGAGAGAGTGTTCACGTGGCCTTTCCCCAGCCAGAGCAAAAGAATCTGCCCAGCTGCCTTCAATCGATTGACATAAGTGTCAATCGATTGACAAGAGCAATCGATTGGCATAAAAGTCAATCGATTGATATAAGCAATCGATTAGTATACTTGCCAATCGATTGGTATCAAAAATATACCAAGGGTAAGGCCAAGCTCATACAAGTATAAAAACATACAAGGTCTAGTTATATAATATATTACAAAAATACAGGGTATTACATCGCCAATACCAAGAACTTTGGGAGGGCACCTTAACAACCCAAAAGTTTTTGTCTTTTAAAAGATAAGTTTTAACCCAATCCACCCCTAAAGAGTTTGGTCCAGAAGAGAAAAGGGACCAGGTATGCTTTAAATTCAAGGTTTTATTGAGTTGGACAAGGTTTTTCAAACCCAAGCCCCCTTCCTTTTTAGGACGACAAACAAGGTCCCCAGCAACTTTTGCCCCATGAGCTTTCTCAATGCCACCTGTCCAAAGAAATCTTCTTAACAACTTTTTAACTTATTTTAAAACACTTTTGGGTAAGATAAACATACTAGACTAGTAGTTTTGGATACCTGTTAGAACAGAATGAATTAATTGGACTCTTCCAGCATAGGAAAGGCATTTAGACGTCTAAGAAGTAATTCTAGAGCTAATTTTATTAACAAGTTCCTGACAATCTCCCTTCTTTAGTCTAGATGTTATTAGAAGAACACCTAGGTACTTAAGAGGAAGGGATCCAATAGTAAACTTGAATATGTGGCATATGGAATTAACAATATTATCATCAATGCCTGAGGTAAATAAACAACTCTTGCTAGTATTTCAAGTAAGCCAGTAAAATCATAGAATTGACTAAGCATGTTTTTCATGAGTTGAGAAGAACCTTTATCCCCATGAAAAACTAAAAGAAGGTCATCCGCAAAGCAAAGATGGGATATTTTCATCTTATCACATTTCCAATGATATTTAAAGTGAGATGAATCAGTAATATTGTGTTTTATCAATTGGCTCAATGTGTCCATCACAAGGACAAAAAGGTAGGGGGAAAGAGGGTCACCTTGTCTAAAGCCTTTAGCACCGTCGAAATAGCCAATGGATTCCCCATTAAAATTGATGGAGTATTTAGGGCTTGTGACACACTTTTTAATCTAGAGTTGCATTTTGGGGGGAAAACCTAATATGTCAATTAAATCCAACAGAAACCTCCAACTAATACTATCATAGGCTTTTATAAGATCAACCTTAGCAGCTGCACGGGGGTGACCTGAGGGCTTATGGTAGTCCCTCATGAGGTCCTGAGCTAATAGAATATTATCACTTATTTTTCGACCCTTGATAAAAGCAGATTGGACATTGTCCACAAGACTGGGAAGGATAAGTTGGAGTATTTTTGCAGTGATTTTAGATATACATTTATAAATGGTGTTGCAACACGAAATAGGACAAAAATCACCCATTTTAGAAGGATTTGAAATTTTAGGAATAAGGGCAATAATTGTAGCATTGGACTCTCCCAAAAGTTCTCTATGGATAAAAAATTCTTTAATAGCTTGAGTAACAAGGGTACCGGTAATATTCCAAGTTTCTTTAAAAAAATAAGCATTATAACCATGAGGACCCGGAGCTTTATTACTATGGATGCTAAACATAGCCTCTTTGATCTCGAGATCACTAGGAATATTATCCATACTAGAAAATGCTTCCATGGGGATCCTTTTATGGATAATATTCCTTAGCACACTGTAACCAGGGTAATTGTTAGCAGCAGGGGTACCAAGCATAGTTTTAAAATAGCTAATGGCTTCCTGTTGGGCTTCACTGTCATTTTTTGTCTATTCTCCATTAGGTAGGAGGAGTGACACAATCCGTTTTCTATTTCGACGATTTGTGATGGATTGGTGAAAGAAAGTGGTGTTCTTATCCCCCGCTTCAAGCCATTGGACTCTAGATTTTTGTCGCATTACTTCCTCTTCCACATGAATAGCTTCTAGAAACACACCCATGAGGTGACGTTCTTGAGATTTTCGGGTTAAGTCATGCGGGTGATCATCTAATAATCTTGGACATTGCATAAGGTTTTCTCTAGATTCATCAGCATACAACTTTTCTCTACCTATAGAATCTTTGGAAAATTTTCTAAGATCCGTTTTGAGAATCTTAAGTTTTTTACATAATTGGAATTGGTAGTTACCTTCAACATTATTGGCCCAAGAGTTTTTAACTAAGTTATCAACTTCTCTCTCTCTCTCTCTCTCTCTCTCTCTCTCTCTCTTTTCAATTTGCGAAATCAGGAAACAATTGAGCTCAAATCAAATCAATTTTCAAAAGATCGGAGCCAATCAAGCTTAAGTCAAATCAAATTTTGAAAATTCAGGGTTAATCAGGCTCAAGTCAAATCGATTTTCAAAAATCGGGAATCAATCAAATTCCAATTTAATTAAAACTCCAAAAATTCAGAGTCCTGCAGACTTAAGTCAAAATTTTCAAAATCTGGAGTCAATTAAGCCCCAAATTATTCAATTTACAAAATTCGGAGTTATTCAGACTCCAATCAAATCAATCTTCGAAATTCTGAAGTTAGTTAGACTCCAATTAAACCAAATCTTTCAAAACCTGGACTCAATCAATCTTCAATCAAATTAAATTGCCAAAAATCTGGTGCCGATTAGACTCCAATTCGTTCAACTTTCGGATAAATCAGGATTGAATAGACTCCTAATCAAATTTATTTTCAAAAAATCCGGAGCCTGATTAGGTTCCAATTTATCTAACGTCCCAAAATCTGGAGTCAGTTAGACTTCCACAATCAAAATTTTAGGATTCTGGATCAAATCAGACTCCAATCATATCAAAATTCCAAATATCCAGAGTCGATTTGATTCAATTTAGTTTATTTGCTGAAAGTGGGTTTTTTTTTTTTTTACAAAAATCCCTTACAATCAGGGCTCATTTTGATTTGCTAAAGGGCTTAAAAACTCATTTTTCAAACTTCGGGGGTCCTTTCGAAACGAGGGAAGAACTTTGAGGATATGGGAGCAAAATTCGATGGTACTTATTATAAATATGAAAACTAGGAGGAATAGGGCCACCTGGCACACGCGGCGGCACTAGGTGAGGGGGAACGACACTCACTAAGTGTCGGCTGGCACTCCATAAATTGCCGCGCAGCACTCACTGAGTGTCGGTGCCTTTTCGTCGAGTGCCGGCCTGTTTAGCAGTGTGTTAAAAACTGATTTTCCTTCTTCCTTTCCATTGTCTCTCTCTTCCTATTTCGGATTTCCTCTCTAGGATTTCACTCCCTCTTGATATCTAACTCAAGAATCAACAATCAAATAAGGTAAGATCATTTTCTATCCATCAAGATTGCATCTCTGTTTGATTTTACACTTTAAATCATGATCATATTCATGTTTCCCCACAAATTACATATGAAATTCTAACTTTCTTCCTCTTTTGCTTGTAGATTCTTCAATGGCTAGTGGTTCAGGGTCCCATGGTCCCCCTAAGAAGAAGTATATGCCCCATCCCAGCCACAACTCATCGGTTTTACTTGCCGATCTTGAGGCGCATATCTCGGCACGAGCTTTCCACAGATCGGTATACTTTCCAAATCCTTTTGTGCTTACGATGAAATAATGTAATTTTATGCAATGTAGGATGAATAATGCATGTATGGATCCCCCCCCCCCCCCCCCATGATTTTGTGCATTCGAATGTAATTAAACTTATTTATGATATCCCCCTTTTTATTGATTGATTTTCTTGCCACGATTTGGGGTTCAATGCTCAGCATTGTGCCTCTTGTTTATTGCCCGTATTTGGATTCATTGGTTTATTATGCTCATGGATTCCTCTATCTTGTTTGCCCATTACTAATGAGGGTCACACCAACCCTGTGAAGTACTCGAATTTTACATAGACCATGCTTTTACTGAACTTAAAACTTACTGTCAACGAGTCACTTAGACTCGAAAAACCCCTTTTTATTTTCAAATCAAAGAGTCGCTTAGATTCGAAAGAATTTTGATTTCTTGAAACAACGAGTCATTTAGACTCAAGAATATTCTTATTTTCAAATCAAGGAGTTGCTTAGACTCAAAAAGAATTTTTTGTTTCTTGAAACAACGAGTCACTTAAACTCAAGAATGCTCTTATTTTCAAATCAAAGAGTCGCTTAGGCTCGAAAGTATTTTCTCATTTTCAAAAACAAAGAGTCGCTAAGACTCAAAAGAATTTCTTATTTCTTGAAACTACGAGTCGCTTTAGACTCAAGAATGCTCTTATTTTCAAATCAAAGAGTCGCTTAGACTCGAAAGAATTTTCTCATTTTCAAAACAAAGAGTTGCATAGACTCAAAAGAATCTCTTATTTCTTGAAACTACGAGTCACTTTAGACTCAAGAATGTTCTTATTTTCAAATCAAAGAGTCGCTTAGACTCGAAAGAATTTTCTCATTTTCAAAACAAAGAGTTGCTTAGACTCAAAAGAATCTCTTATTTCTCGGAACTACGAGTCGCTTTAGACTCAAGAATGTTCTTATTTTCAAATCAAAGAGTCGCTTAGACTCAAAAGAATTTTTTTTATTTTCAAAATCAAAGAGTCGCTTAGACTCAAAAGAAATTTTTTTTTTGAAACAAAGAGTCGCTTAGACTCAAAAGAATTTTTTTATTTCTTGAAACAATGAGTCGCTTAGACTCGAGGATTTACTTGTTTTCGAACAACGAGTCACTTAGGCTTGAAAGAAATTTTATTTTCAAATCAAAGAGTTACTCAAACCCGAAAATCAGAACTTTATCTAAGTTACTTGGACTCAGAGATCACCACTTATTTTTTCTTTTACAAAAAATCTGATTACTTATTTATTTTCAGCTTCTTACTTCCTTTTTTTGTGTCTTTTTTTTTTTGAAGACTCCAGAATTTGTCCTTAAAGGCCATGGGAGTATGGCTCACGGCTGGAGGTGGTACGAGGATCTTTCTGACGAGGTCAGAACCTTGGTCAACAATGCCGGATTTGGACTCTTTGCATTACTTTTAGAGAAGAGTTCGAACGATAGGACTCATATCCAGGCCTTGGCAGAGAGATGGTGGGATACAAAAAAACACTTTCCACCTGCCCTTTTGTAATACCCTGTATTTTTGTATATTAATAAGACCTGGTATTTCATTTCTATACTCGTATAAACTTTCTCTCCCTTTTGGTGAATTTTGATACCAATCGATTGATTAGTCTTCCCAATCGATTGACACTTTTCAGATACCAATCGATTGACATAGTTCCCAATCGATTGCCATCAGACCGACCTGAATCCATGACGTGGCAGTTTATCAATCGATTGCCATCTTCTTCAATCGATTGACTACAAATATTTGTTGCCAATCGATTGACATTAGTTCAATCGATTGACATAAGCTGAGAAACATTTTCTTCTTTCCTTCAGCTTTAAACGTGTGGCACTCTTAACCCCTATATATACTTGTTCATTTGTGGCCTTGGGCCAAGTTTTGGCAGCCTTGGGAGAGAGATCCATACTCTCTTATATATATATACACACATATATATTGTATATATATCACACACACACACTCTCGCGTTGAAGAAGAGAAGAAGAAGAAGAAGGAAGAGGAGAGGAGACCAGAAAGAAAAGACAGACAGAGAGAGGGAAAGAGAACTCACCATAACCGCCGCCGCGGAGCTCGGGACGCCATCAACGGAACGCCGGAGAGAGGTGAGTTTATTAACTCATTCAAGAGGATTGTTTTTGTGATGTTTATGTGTGTATAACAACGTGCATGAGGAGGAAATGAGACCCCAACGTTTTTATAATAAACCCAGCAGTTTTGAGGAAGAAGACAGAGTCCAATCGATTGACATTATTCCAATCGATTGACATCAGTTCAATCGATTGACATTATTCTAATCGATTGACATAAGTCCAATCGATTGACATTATTTCCAATCGATTGAGTAAGAGCAGAATGTTGTTTATCTATTATTATATGTTATGAGCTGATTGTAATGTACCCAAGCTGTTAATGGCTGTACCATATGTGATATTAGATATGTGCTTAGTCAACATGATACTACGTAAGCCTTATATGATGTTTATGTTAATGTTACAAGATGAACTGTTTATTATTTACTGTCGATATGAGATGCTCTAATGGTTAAGTAACTGCCATATGTTATTGTCAAACTGAATAGTAGAACGGAACACGACAGCATGTTAATAATCAGAAATGAGTAGATATGTTGAATACAGAGCATGTGGTATTTCCTGTACTTAGTATATGAGCATTTCACAACATGTGTCAGCATGCATGGGATAGTGATGTCAAGAGGTAAGAGAATCTGATGAGAAATGGGATATTGATATGAAGAGATGAGAAGATATGATGAGAAATGGGATATGTGATTTATATGGAATAATGAGATATGTGTACTTTGGGATCCGTGGGATCAACGGCTGACGAGTCGGGTGGACGTGGGATGGTTAGAGTTCCTAGTGCGCCTCTCACTGTTGAAGACGTCCAGTGATGCGTATGCACTGTTGAAGACGTCCAGTGTACCGTTGAAGACGTCCGGCTAGTGCTCTAATGTATTCTCAGCTGTGTAGACGACCAGTGAGGGTATACGCATCGTTGAAGACGTCCGATGTGCCGTTCTATCGTTTACAGATAGGTGGTACCGTGTAGACGACCGGTGACCCTATCAAGGGATTGTGTGATCTATTGCCTAGTCGGGTGATTCCGATTGGCATTATTGTATCGACGTATGGATACGGATATGAGATTTTGGTATCGACGAATGCACACAGATTTGTAATAATGGGATTGACGTATGGATACAGAGATGGATAGAGATATGAATATGAGTACGGATATGATGAGATAAAGGTTCAGTCGTGGATTCAGCGTCCCGACGTAAAGGTAGATGCATGGGTGGTTGCATGGTTACATGCATGGATTTGGTGAATACGTGATGAGATATGTTATACCATGATGTTTATCCTTGTCATTACTTAATATGATTTCTGTTATTATTGATTAATGCATAGTTTAATGAGACCTTTGCTATGTCCGTGAGAGACGCCATTGTTAAGAGATTAACCGCATTTTAAGATGCTGAACAATAGCGGTGAGGAGTGTTGTTTAATGTACTCACTCAGCTTTGTATTCAAAGATGATGGCGTTTATGCCCTGGACATTCTAATGTCTAGGGATTTGTAGGTCTTGAGGACTGAAGACTGATAGTTCTGCCGGTCTTGGAGCTGAAGGCTTGGAGAAGAAGACGTGCTGCTTGTATAGTTAGTTTTTATCTGTTGTACTGCTGTTATTATTGTTATAGGCTTGAGACTATAAGCCAGCTGTTGTAATAGGTTTAGTAGACTTTTATAATTGGTACTTGGGCATCTGTTGCTTTCATACCTTTTATAGTTTCCACTGTAGCCTCTGATTATGTTAATAAGATATGTTCTATGAATAGCATCCTCCCTATCGTGGTGTTTATTGGTTTGAGTAGATGACAATGCGGTTATTCACCCGTCATTCCCTATGGACCCATAAAGGAAATTTATTTTTCTGTATTTATGCTGCTCCGGGGCGTGACAGGATTTTTGGTATTAGAGACTAGGTTTTAGTTGTTAACCGCTTGTCTTTGGTGTTCGAACCTGAATTCTAAGTTAATATCGGTAGCATGAGGATTAGCTGAGATGAGATAGAACTGTTATCTTATCACACAGATAAGAGGTTGGAAGAATCTGTCTGAGGATGTTTCTTTGGAAGATAGTAATTGTTGGAACCAATAAGGATGTGGATAGCTGAGTTAGCGGAGAACAGGCACTGAGAATTAGTTGTGGTGGTGGAGAACCTAAATATAGAACCGTTGGATGTTAGACGTTGATGAATTCCTGAGCGATGTCGGAACAGTCCGTATGTCCTAGAAATAGAAAGAGGTTAAGGATAAGATTATCCTGTTACCTTGAGCCACATGTTAGTTGAGTGTTCTCACATGTTAGTTGAGCAGTACTCGTAGTCTGGAACCTGAGAATAGAAATAGAATGTTTAAGATTTGACGTTGAGCGTAGAAGTTGTAGTTTCGTCTTGAGCATAGATACATTTAAGCGTACCTGGTAGGTAGACTGACCTCTGTGGTTATATTATTATATCCGTATTGCTTGATGTGATCGTATTATATAGTGGTACTATATATTGGTTACCACATGTTTTGTTCTTACCTGAGCTGTAAGATAGAATGCGTCTGACCGAATAGATTTTCATTGTAGGTAGCGACACCGAACACTACCAGTACTCGCTATGGTTAGGACGACTCGAGGAAACCCGGGCCAGCTGAATGGAGTACCTGAATTAGTACCTCCTGAGATAGATCCAACAGGAATGATCGGTGTTTTCATCCATCGCATGGAACAAGTTATCAATCGTGCAGATCACGTCATCGGTAATGAAGCACCAGTACGTCAGACAAGAGTCAAGCTGCTAAAGGAATTTTGTGCTCTTCAACTAGAGACCTTTATCGGATTAACAGGAGCATGGCAAGCTGAGCAATGGATTCGCCAGATAGAACTGATATTTGAGACACTTGAATGTACTGACACTGAGAAAAGACATTTGGCCGTATTTCAACTGACGTTCTCAGCAGCAGACTGGTGGGACGCAGTGAAAGCTACGATAGGTGAAGAAGCTGTAGGAAGGATGACTTGGGAATCATTCAAGACTCGATTTTTAGAAAAGTACTTTCCAGAATCCGAGAAGAACAAAAGGGAAATGGAGTTCATCCAATTAGTTCAAGGTTGTTTTACAGTGCCCGAATATACAACTCAATTCGAGAGGCTGTCACGATTTGCACCGCATATGATCGATACACCAAGAAGGAAGATCAAGAGATATCATCAGGGACTAGTTCCACATATCCGTCATATGACTATAGGACATTTAGATCAATCTTTCGAAGCTCTGGTAGAAATGGCAACGAAGCTAGAAGACGTCACTCAGATTTGTGAAGGACAACACTTTGATAAAATATTTCCAGAGTACGATCAGTTTCTCCTAACGGATCAGAGAGGAAGAGATAGTCAGATTGTGTTGGCTGCTAACCAAGTTCAACAAGGAAACATAGAAAGAAATTACATAGGCAACCGCCAGAAGCGCAAGAGATTTGAGACCGACAAGAACGAATCAAAACCCGTGACGACCCCAACACAGCACAGAGAACGAGATATCTGCTACAATTGTGGAGTACCTGGACACCATTCCCAAGAATGCAGAGCGTTAAGGAAATCTAATGGACGGGGAATACGATGTTTCAACTGTGGTAAATTTGGTCATGTTCATAAGTTTTGTCCAGAACTAGAGATGCAATACAATGTTCCGTCGCAACAAGTACCAAGATGACGAACCTGTCGAACAAATGATTGATCTCAACTTAGACAAGGACGATAGACAGAAGGTACAATACTCAGCACCTACATTTTGTATTACATATGATCCCGACATTTCTAGAACTTTGGCATCCGTTTGATTGATTGTAAGAGGATTAGCCTACACCATAAATTGTAGTTACTGGAACAATTCATTTGACACTGATCAACAGTAGTTATCCAAGTATAGATATAACATCAATTGCATCCCATATGACTTCTTTTGCATCCTTATATGACGTCAATTGCCTCCCTATCGAAAAACTACGCCAATCGTTGGTAAGTTGGACAGAGATTAGAGATGAAGAATCTCAATTTTCGTTAGATGTAGCTTAACAAGAGAGGATGAACTAGAAGATTGCGAGTATACGAGAAGAGATACGAGTAACGCAGAAACAACACCAGAACTTTCAAAAGAGTATCGCTAAAGAATGTTTTCGACACCGATCGCCTGTTGCTTTCATCCAGTCAAGAAGTTATACAATAGATCGACTCACGATATCAGTACGTAGTCCTGCCTAACCTATTTGATTAGTACGTGGAAGCAGAACGAGTATTCAATGGATTGAACGACCTCAAAGAGATGATTATATCAATAGTACGTGGGAATTTGGAGAGCCATGAGGAAATTTGAGTTATCAAATGACGATGCTAGAGTCACAATACTTTCAAGTCAACATATTGGAGGATGAAGGACGACAACAACACGAGAGTTAACAAGGATGTCGTGTGCAACACGAGGCTGACTAATAACGTTGACGATCGTAACGAGAAGTCCAGAGATAAGAAGACAGTCAACTAATGACACAGTAGAGACATCGTCAGCACAGTATGAAGCATCTTCAGAGACGAGAGTAGACGGCAATGCTTCGCTACTACTTAGATGAGATTTGAACACTTGATCAATAGAACCCTCACACCGTAGAGTTTGACCTGAGAGAGGAACCTTGTGTGTTTGGAGACTAGCCATTTCAGATGTTGTAAGATGATTAGATTGTGCTACCTAGAACCTTTTTCCTGAAGTTTGACATACGAATTTCATATCCCTTAATCCTGAAGATTTGGTAGTTGTAACCCTAGTATTTGTAGATCAGTGATATCTTCGTATCATGTGTTTAGAACTTAATCCGTTGGCCGCTGAGGTAATCGTTTACGTAAAACGAGAACTTGAGCATTTTTAGATTCTATCTTCTGAGATGGATTTCTTTTTGGTAGTAGGGGTCGTTGCTTCGGATTTCGAGGACGAAATCTTTTGATGAGTGGTGGATGATGTAATACCCTGTATTTTTGTATATTAATAAGACCTGGTATTTCATTTCTATACTCGTATAAACTTTCTCTCCCTTTTGGTGAATTTTGATACCAATCGATTGATTAGTCTTCCCAATCGATTGACACTTTTCAGATACCAATCGATTGACATAGTTCCCAATCGATTGCCATCAGACCGACCTGAATCCATGACGTGGCAGTTTATCAATCGATTTCCATCTTCTTCAATCGATTGACTACAAATATCTATTGCCAATCGATTGACATTAGTTTAATCGATTGACATAAGCTGAGAAACATTTTCTTCTTTCCTTCAGCTTTAAACGTGTGGCACTCTTAACCCCTATATATACTTGTTCATTTGTGGCCTTGGGCCAAGTTTTGGCAGCCTTGGGAGAGAGATCCATACTCTCTTATATATATATACACACATATATATATTGTATATATATCACACACACACACTCTCGCGTTGAAGAAGAGAAGAAGAAGAAGAAGAAGAGAAGAAGAAGAAGAAGGAAGAGGAGAGGAGACCAGAAAGAAAAGACAGACAGAGAGAGGGAAAGAGAACTCACCATAACCGCCGCCGCGGAGCTCGGGACGCCATCAACGGAACGCCGGAGAGAGGTGAGTTTATTAACTCATTCAAGAGGATTGTTTTTGTGATGTTTATGTGTGTATAACAACGTGCATGAGGAGGAAATGAGACCCCAACGTTTTTATAATAAACCCAGCAGTTTTGAGGAAGAAGACAGAGTCCAATCGATTGACATTATTCCAATCGATTGACATCAGTTCAATCGATTGACATTATTCCAATCGATTGACATCAGTTCAATCGATTGACATTATTCCAATCGATTGACATAAGTCCAATCGATTGACATTATTTCCAATCGATTGAGTAAGAGCAGAATGTTGTTTATCTATTATTATATGTTATGAGCTGATTGTAATGTACCCAAGCTGTTAATGGCTGTACCATATGTGATATTGGATATGTGCTTAGTCAACATGATACTACGTAAGCCTTATATGATGTTTATGTTAATGTTACAAGATGAACTGTTTATTATTTACTGTCGATATGAGATGCTCTAATGGTTAAGTAACTGCCATATATTATTGTCAAACTGAATAGTAGAACGGAACACGACAGCATGTTAATAATCAGAAATGAGTAGATATGTTGAATACAGAGCATGTGGTATTTCCTGTACTTAGTATATGAGCATTTCACAACATGTGTCAGCATGCATGGGATAGTGATGTCAAGAGGTATGAGAATCTGATGAGAAATGGGATATTGATATGAAGAGATGAGAAGATATGATGAGAAATGGGATATGTGATTTATATGGAATAATGAGATATGTGTACTTTGGGATCCGTGGGATCAACGGCTGACGAGTCGGGTGGACGTGGGATGGTTAGAGTTCCTAGTGCGCCTCTCACTGTTGAAGACGTCCAGTGATGCGTATGCACTGTTGAAGACGTCCAGTGTACCGTTGAAGACGTCCGGCTAGTGCTCTAATGTATTCTCAGCTGTGTAGACGACCAGTGAGGGTATACGCATCGTTGAAGACGTCCGATGTGCCGTTCTATCGTTTACAGATAGGTGGTACCGTGTAGACGACCGGTGACCCTATCAAGGGATTGTGTGATCTATTGCCTAGTCGGGTGATTCCGATTGGCATTATTGTATCGACGTATGGATACAGATATGAGATTTTGGTATCGACGAATGCACACAGATTTGTAATAATGGGATTGACGTATGGATACAGAGATGGATAGAGATATGAATATGAGTACGGATATGATGAGATAAAGGTTCAGTCGTGGATTCAGCGTCCCGACGTAAAGGTAGATGCATGGGTGGTTGCATGGTTACATGCATGGATTTGGTGAATACGTGATGAGATATGTTATACCATGATGTTTATCCTTGTCATTACTTAATATGATTTCTGTTATTATTGATTAATGCATAGTTTAATGAGACCTTTGCTATGTCCGTGAGAGACGCCATTGTTAAGAGATTAACCGCATTTTAAGATGCTGAACAATAGCGGTGAGGAGTGTTGTTTAATGTACTCACTCAGCTTTGTATTCAAAGCTGATGGCGTTTATGCCCTGGACATTCCAATGTCTAGGGATTTGTAGGTCTTGAGGACTGAAGACTGATAGTTCTGCCGGTCTTGGAGCTGAAGGCTTGGAGAAGAAGACGTGCTGCTTGTATAGTTAGTTTTTATCTGTTGTACTGCTGTTATTATTGTTATAGGCTTGAGACTATAAGCCAGCTGTTGTAATAGTTTTAGTAGACTTTTATAATTGGTACTTGGGCATCTGTTGCTTTCATACCTTTTATAGTTTCCGCTGTAGCCTCTGATTATGTTAATAAGATATGTTCTATGAATAGCATCCTCCCTATCGTGGTGTTTATTGGTTTGAGTAGATGACAATGCGGTTATTCACCCGTCATTCCCTATGGACCCATAAAGGAAATTTATTTTTCTCTATTTATGCTGCTCCGGGGCGTGACACCTTTGGGGAGATGATGATGACTCCTTTGGACTTTGCTATGATCACAGGCATTCTGTTCGGCGGCCTTCCCATTGCTCGCTACGATGATCTCCAGACTTGTCATGAAGAGATTATCGACTTACTCGGGGCTCATCCAGGAGATTCTATAGTACCCGCAAAATGGTTCCTGGATACTTTCAAGGGTCAGGTCTTTACTGACGACCAGATGGCTAGGGGCTTCATCATGTACGTGCTGGGTTGCTCACTGATGAGCATGAAGGGTGATACGATCAACCTTGGGTATCTGGCTTCTCTTATAGACATTGACCGCATCTCCCAGTACAACTGGGGAGGGGCAGGGCTGGTCACTCTTTACAACCACATAAGTGTTTCAAGGGGAAACTCACCTTCCACTGGTGGGTACTGGAGAGCCTGGAAGGTAAAATTTTATTAACATATACCCTTTACTCTTTTCATTTCATTTCTTCTGATCTTATTTTGTTGACTGAATTCATTTCTTCTTTATTTTTTGTTTGCTTTGCAGATATGGTCTCATGAATACCTTTATGAGGGCTCCCAGTACCTGGGAAGGCGAGGCTGCGATCATGCCTCAGGGTTTGAAATGGAGGAAAGGAGCGACAGGTCGGAAGGTTGGGGCCCACAATTTTTTAGGCTACACAAACCTGCTTATCAACCTACGGGAGGTTCATGTAGTGTGGAATCCTTGGGAGGCAGCCCTTCCAGAAGGCATCGCAGAAATCCAAGCTGTTATGGGTTTCTCTAGGATGAGAATCCTGATGGTGGGGGAGGTGTATCGGGAGTAGTATCTTGGTGAGAGGGTAACTAGGCAGTCACTTGCTGCCCCTACCTTTTATGTGCCTAGGGCTCCTCCTGTTACTATGAGGAGCACTGAGACTTTGGATCATGGGGACCTCATCACTGCTCTAGGTGGGAAAAATATTGCAAATTATTTGGACGATCCAGACGGCTACCCAATTTTTAGACTAAATTCCCTCATGCACAACTTTCCTCTTATGGATGTTACCCGGGTAACAGATATTTCATCTTTTTCATTTTCTAATAAAATTTTCCTTTTATTTTGCAATAATACTCACATAGACTTGGATTCCTTTTTTATAGCCTGTCCCTGGGGTTGCCGTGTTGGAAAAATAGGTTTAAATTAAGTTTTAAACCCGCAGCGAAAATAAGTCAAGTTACAAAACTGGTTGGTGTCCACGGATTTACTACCCGTCAATTCCATAGATGCGTACTACCATAGGGGACAAGAGTTATACCTTAGTGTCTTGAACCCAATTCTGAACTTCAACTTTCAGATACCTCCACTAGATGATCTTCACCCTTATGACTCCTGCGGATGCCTGCCGGAAAGACTAGGGTTGGTGGGAACCCTAATATAGACTATAGGAAGGTTTGGGAAAACTATTATAGTTTCTGCAGCTTCTGCGTATAAGAACGATGATCAATCTTTTCCAGAACGCAGCTGCCCTATTTATAGATTTCCAGAACCGACCTAAACTTCGACCGATCGAAGTGATTTCGATCGATCGAATCTTCGATCGATCGAACCATCCTAGATCAATCGAACCTACCATGACCTCAATCGATCGAACATACTTCAATCGATCGAACTTGTCTTGATAGCTTCTTCAAGTGTCTTTCCAAGCATCCTGGCGGAACTAAGAGTGGGACCTCCTAGGCTCTTTATTGTTGGCTCAGACCAGTTTGTTAATTACCATGACCAAACTCTTTGATCAGCAAACTAACTAATTGGTCAGTTAACGTTTACTCCACTATAAAACGATAACTGAACTCCAACGCAAAAGAACATATCCGAAGCGATGACTAGACTTGTATGGTGTACTAATGTCCCTCTACCGTCAGCATTCGCAATCATATTCAGGTAGTCGGATAACTGTTACTGTCAACCTGAATCATAATTACTTCTTGTATTCCTTGAGTCCCATTCACCTCTCATGATTACCAAACATGTCGATAACTATTATCAACAAGACTGCAGTTCTCAGTAATCAACTTGGTGACATTCTCAAGGGAATGCTTACTTTGAATCAGAGGGTAGATTCTATCTTGACAATATATGTTCACAACCCCGTGAACATGACATACCCAAGATACCCATGTGTTGATCTTCTATAGACCTCACTGATTGGTAAGTCAAAGCAGCCATGTCCACAGTCTGTGTTCATAATCGTCTCAAGATTGAAAACATGTACCTTATACAAGTTATGAGTTCCTATCGACAGTTTGACAGTTTTGAATGTCAATAGGAAAGCTCAGGTCCGTCAATGCACTATAAGCACTAGCATACTAACCAAGAGTCACACTCTAGTGATTGAGATTTATCACTCCATCCAATGGTAGTTAATGATGCTACAGTGTATACCTGATGAGATATCCAGTCTCATCATCCACTGTGACAAGCTTTAAGTATCAAAGAATAGTAATTCGTATCTCATTGTATGTATCTCATACACACACGAAATACTTACTATGATACTTATGGATTAAACAATCATCTCATGAAAGAAACATACATCATAAAATGTAAAGCTGATATCCATATATTAAAATGTCAATGTCTCCTATATAAAGTAATGGTTTGAGGGCACAAACCCAACAAACTCCCACTTGCACTCACAACCATACTGGATTACATCTGAGACCTAGACTATCTAGATGATGATAAAAGACCTTCTGTGGCAAGGCCTTTGTAAACGGATCAGCAAGATTGTCAGCGGTGGCAATCTTGGTGACAGTCACATCTCCACGTTGAACAATATCTCGGATAAGATGATATTTCCGCTCTACGTGCTTTCCCTTTCCGTGGTTCCTTGGCTCCTTGGACTGAGCCACTGCCCCACTATTATCACAATAAAGCGTAATAGGTGACAGCGACGCTGGTACCACCTCGAGCTCCATAAGGAACTTCTTGAGCCAAATAGCTTCCTTTGCGGCTTCGCAAGCAGCCACATACTCAGCTTCTGTAGTTGAGTCTGTAATGCATTTCTGCTTAATGCTCCTCCAACTGACAGCACCACCTCCCAAGGTAAAGAGATGACCGGACGTCGACTTCCTCGAATCTTTATCTGACATAAAGTCCGAGTCAGTGTATCCCACTGGAATTAACTCACTTCCACCGTACATAAGCATATAATCTTTAGTTCTTCTCAAGTACTTAAGAATGTGCTTGACGGCTGTCCAGTGCTCTGGACCTGGATTCGACTGATATCTACTAACCATGCCAACGGCAAAGCAGATATCTGGTCTAGTACATAACATCGCATACATGAGACTCCCCACTGCTGAAGCATAGGGAATTCCTGTCATGCGACTCCTCTCCTCCTGTGTCTTTGGACACTGGTCCTTGGAGAACGCTAAACCATGCCTGAAAGGTAATAAACCTTTCTTCGAATTATCCATTGAAAACCTAGTTAGCACTTTATCGATATAACCAGCTTGAGATAATCCCATTATCTTTCGCTTACGATCCCGAAAGAGCTTTATCCCTAGAATATAGCTCGCCTCTCCTAGATCCTTCATATCAAAAGTACTAGCTAGCCAAACCTTGACTGTTGACAATGCCGCTACATCATTTCCAATGAGTAGAATGTCGTCAACGTAAAGCACAAGAAAAGCCACCACTTTCCCTTCACACTTCTTGTATACACAAGGTTCATCCAGATTCTGTATGAAACCAAATGACTTGACCGCTTAGTCAAATCAGATGTTCCAACTCCTAGATGCCTGCTTAAGCCCATAAATGGACTTTTGCAACTTGCATACCAAGTTACCTTTTCGACCAGCTATGAACCCTTCTGGTTGTTGCATAAAGATGTCCTCCTCAAGATTGCCATTCAAGAATGCAGTCTTGACGTCCATCTGCCATATCTCATAATCTAGGCATGCAGCAATGGATAAAAGTATCCTGATGGACTTGAGCATGGCCACTGGCGAGAAGGTTTCCTCATAGTCAATGCCCTCCCTCTGAGTATAACCTTTCGCTACAAGCCTTGCCTTAAAGGTCTCAACCTTTCCATCAGATCCTCTTTTCCTCTTGTAGACCCACTTACAGCTAATGTGTTTAATATTGGCTGGAAGTTCTACAAGATCCCAGACCTGATTGGAATCCATAGATTCCAATTCAGCCTTCATAGCTTTAACCCAATGAGCTGAATCAACATCAGCCATTGCCTCTTCGTATGTGGCAGGATCAGATTCAGATTCTATGGAGACAGCTTCAAAAACTTCTCCTAAGAACATGTATCTATCAGGCTGGCTGATAATCCTCCCACTACGATGAGGTACTGGTACGAAAATAGGTGAAGAAGTGGTGTTTTCTTGATTTACATCGTTATTAACTACGGGTTGGACTGAGGGCTCTCCTTCTATCTCTCTCAGATCTATCCTTCCCTTAGGTTTATGGTTCATGATATAATTATCCTCCAAGAAAACAGCATTCGTACTGACGAACACTTTCTGTTCTCTTGGATCATAAAAATACCATCCATAAGTACCCTTTGGATACCCCACGAAGTAACATACTTCCGATCTAGAATCCAATTTGCTCATCTTTCCTTTCAGCACATGTGCCGGACACCCCCATATCCGGAGATGTTGCAAAGAAGGCTTGCGCCCAATCCACATCTCTCGTGGTGTCCTGGGAACAAATTTGCTTGGTACTAGATTTAGTATGTACGCAGCGGTTTCCAAAGCATAACCCCAAAGGAATAATGGCAACTCTGAGTAACTCATCATCGACCTAGTAATGTCTAAAAGAGTCCGATTCCTTCTCTCCGCTACACCGTTCTGCTGAGACGTACCAGGTGCAGTCAATTGTGACAGAATCCCATTCTGTACGAGGTGATCAATAAACTCTTTAGAGAGGTACTCGCCACCTCGATCAGATCGAATGGCCTTGATATGTGTGCCCAATTGCTTCTCCACTTCAACCCTAAACTCTTTGAACTTTTCAAAGGCTTCAGACTTGTGCTGCATTAGGTACACATATCCATACCTTGAGTGGTCATCGGTAAATGTTATGAAATACTCATAACCACCCCTTGCTCTAATATTTATTGGTCCACACACATCAGTATGAACTAATTCCAACAATGCATTGGTCCTATTGCCCTTTGTGGGAAAGGGCCTTTTGGTAATCTTACCCTCTAAACAAGACTCACAAACTTCCATTGGTTCGAGAACCAAATCGCCTAAGATCCCTTCTTTGACTAGTCTGCCAATCCTATTTAGATTGATATGGCCAAGCCTCATGTGCCAAAGCCTTGTTGGATTAGTGGAAGGTTCTTTTCTTTTAGATGGTATAGTTACCATTGAGTTATTAAGTTCCAAGCAAGAATCTTTAAAAATATTGGGAGTAATCACATACAAACCATTTGATTTAACACCAGAACATATAAAAGAACTATTTCTTTTAATCACAACTTCAGTTCCAAAATGAAAAGAATAACCATTATTCGATAAATTAGAAACTGAAATTAAATTATGTCTCATTAAAGGGACGTAAAGTACATCTGATAAAATCAAAGCTTTATTGTCTAGAAATTCTAAAACTACGACTCCTATAGCAACCGCAGAAACGGTTGCGCTAGAACCTAGAGTAAGTACGATTTCCCCATCACTGCACCTCCTGGTTGATCTGAACTCCTGCAATGAATTACAGATATGGTTAGTCGCACCAGAATCAATGCACCAAGTGTTTGAAGTATCCGTTATAAAACTTACTTCAATCACATGTGATTCAATCATACCTTGAACTCTTGTAGCTAAGAATTCTGGACAGTTCCTCTTCCAATGGCCCTTCTCACCGCATTGGAAACACTTTCCTTTGCCTTGGCCACCCACCTTCCCTTTGCCCTTACCTTTTCCCTTAGATTTTGCAATCTTAGGGACTGGTCCAACACTTGAACCACCAGTGCTAGCTTTCTTCTTCCCTTTCTTTCCTTTTGGCACAGATCGGGAGGAGGAAGCGCTTTTCTCAACGTTCAAAATGTTGACCCCAGGTTTGATCACCCCTTCCGCTGCCAAAAGAGAACTCATCAATTCGCTCATTGAAAAATTCATTTGATTCATATTATAGTTAAGTTTAAATTGAGCGAATGAAGGCGACAGCGAATTAAGGATCATATCAACTTGGGTCTGTGCATCGATGTTGGCACCTAGGGACTCCGGCTCGTTTAAATAACCAATCATTTTTAAAACATGTTCCTTGACTGGAGTCCCTTCCGACATCTTTGCACTCATTATCTTTTGCATGGCTACCTGTCTGGCAGGCCTGCCATGCTCCCCAAACATCTTTTTCAGGGATGTGATAATGTCACTGGCAGAATCATTCGATTGGAATTGGTGTTGCAATACACCAGCCATTGAGGCCAGAATATAGCAACGAGCCATTCCATTCGACTTCTTCCATTTGTCGAACTCGCGTCTGGCAGCTGCCGAAGCATTTGCCGCGAGTTCTTCGGGGCATGGGGTGGTGAGGACATATATGTGATCCTCCGCAGTTAACACGATGTCAAGGTTACGTTTCCATTCAGTGTAGTTGTTTCCAGTTAACTTGTTTTGAGTGAGTATGGTGGCAAGTGGACTAAATGCAGATCCAGACATTATGATTACTGAAAATCAAACAAACAAAATAAATATGGATATCAGGATTTGACAGTTTGAAATAAAAGAATCCTTAAAACTCTTATTTTAAAACAAAGTCGCCGGAATATCGAAACAAAAGAATAAAGCCTCCGTGTGGAGGTCAATTTTCTATTTTTTCGATTAATCAAGACTTGTCCGCTATGCAACTCTTGCAAAAACAAGTTATGACGCCCGATCCCTTTTGATCTCTAAGTTTCTGAATAATGCCCCATGTGGGATCCCTTATCCATAGCTTAGCAAGTGTGTATCATTAACTAGGATCCAATCACAACCGTCTCAAGTAGCGCCTCCGTGTGGTGGTCACCCTCTAACACGTCTGATTGATCCTATCATAAGAAGTTCACATCTAGTAACCAATGAGTAATGCACCCTCCGTATGGAATGATCACCCCTGACGAGGTGACACAGAATGCACCACTCATCTTACAGTGAACCATTAATGGAAGATCGTGGGTGTAATTAATAAGACCCTCTCCCACTAGTTTTACTAAAAAGGATTTTGCTTTTTGAGAAAATCTGTTTCTACACACTTCCCATAAACATCTAATGTTTACTAATGTGTTGAAAACGGTTTTTGAATTTTATTTTAGAAAACTTGTTTTGCGTGCATGCAACAATGTATTATACGCCAATCACAAACGAAGCACATAAAACAAAAAACTAAAATGAAATATAGGCATTTAAACAATGCCTCTATCTCCCATGGCTCTATCTCTATAGAACCTCTTTTTTGGTTTGATCGCCTCCGGCTCCATCTTCATGGACAACGGCTCCTTGCTCCATCTTCATGGCTTTTCTAATTCTATTACATTTGTCCTATGCTTCTTTCGAAGCTTACAATTTATCTAAAAATAGAAATAGCAACAACAAAATAAAAGGCTAGGGAATCCGGTGCGACTTTCCTTTTCGTAGGATTGAAGTCGCAACGCCCTTTACATATGCCTTAAAACCAAACCAAACCAAACTTAAATTACAACATGCACCAATCTCAAACAATTTAAATACAAATATTCAAATGACTTGGTGCCATGGGAGATAGCGACTAATCTAGCTTCAAAAGGGTTAGTCGTACACGCATCCATACATACATAACAAATATATGTAACTGTTGAAACACTTAATTGATTCACATAGTATATAAACTCTTTGCATACTGAATTAGAACTTAAAACAGCATCTTACTTCTCTGTCACAGTTCGATCGATCGAAGACCGTTCGATCGCTCGAACCTTCGATCGATTGAACACTGTTCAATCGCTTGAACATTCTGTTTCACAGAATGATTTGAAAATTTTACAGAATATTTTAAAATTAAAGTTTTAAATTTCAAAACACTTTAAAACTGTGAAACAGAGAACCTGACAAAGAATCTGTCTCGATCGATCTAACTTCATTCGATCAATCGAATACCAGAAGGTGTCGATCGATCGACAAAAGTTCGATCGCTTGAGAACAGTATGCTCGATCGATCAAAATATGTTCGATCGATCGAACCCGCCTTGCATCCTATGCAATCACAGATTTGTATACTGCTGCGATAACACTGCAGAAACAGATCTATTACGATGCAGTTTCAAAAACAGTTCTAAAATCAACATGCAAATCAAATTAGTGTTCCATTAACGCATCTATAGATCCAAACGAGCGTGGCTCTGATACCAATTGTTGGAAAAATAGGTTTAAATTAAGTTTTAAACCCGCAGCGGAAATAAGTCAAGTTACAAAACTAGTTGGTGTCCACGGATTTACTACCCGTCAATTCCATAGATGCGTACTACCATAGGGGACAAGAGTTATACCTTAGTGTCTTGAACCCAATTCTGAACTTCAACTTTCAGATGCCTCCACTAGATGATCTTCACCCTTATGACTCCTGCGGATACCTGCCGGAAAGACTAGGGTTGGTGGGAACCCTAATATAGAGTATAGAAAGGTTTGGGAAAACTATTATAGTTTCTGCAGCTTCTGCGTATAAGAACGATGATCAATCTTTTCCAGAACGCAGCTGCACTATTTATAGATTTCCAGAACCGACCTAAACTTCGACCGATCGAAGTGACTTCGATCGATCGAATCTTCGATCGATCGAACCATCCTAGATCGATCGAACCTACCATGACCTCAATCGATCGAACATACTTCAATCGATCGAACTTGTCTTGATAGCTTCCTCAAGTGTCTTTCCAAGCATCCTGGCGGAGCTAAGAGTGGGACCTCCTACGCTCTTTATTGTTGGCTCAGACTAGTTTGTTAATTACCATGACCAAACTCTTTGATCAGCAAACTAACTAACTGGTCAGTTAACGTTTACTCCACTATAAAACGATAACTGAACTCCAACACAAAAGAACATATCCGAAGCGATGACTAGACTTGTATGGTGTACTAATGTCCCTCTACCGTCAGCATTCACAATCATATTCAGGTAGTCGGATAACTGTTACTGTCAACCTGAATTATAATTACTTCTTGTATTCCTTGAGTCCCATTCACCTCTCATGATTACCAAACATGTCGATAACTATTATCAACAAGACTGCAGTTCTCAGTAATCAACTTGGTGACATTCTCAAGGGAATGCTTACTCTGAATCAGAGGGTAGATTTTATCTTGACAATATATGTTCACAACCCCGTGAACATGACATACCCAAGATACCCAGGTGTTGATCTTCTATAGACCTCACTGATTGGTAAGTCAAAGTAGCCATATCCACAGTCTGTGTTCATAATCGTCTCAAGATTGAGAACACGTACCTTATACAAGTTATGAGTTCCTATCGATTGTTTGACAGTTTTGAATGTCAATAGGAAAGCTCAGGTCCGTCAATGCACTATAAGCACTAGCATACTAACCAAGAGTCACACTCTAGTGATTGAGATTTATCACTCCATCCAATGGTAGTTAATGATGCTACAGTGTATACCTGATGAGATATCCAATCTCATCATCCACTGTGACAAGCTTTAAGTATCAAAGAATAGTAATTCGTATCTCATTGTATGTATCTCATACACACACGAAATACTTACTATGATACTTATGGATTAAATAATCATCTCATGAAAGAAACATACATCATAAAATGTAAAGCTGATATCCATATATTAAAATGTCAATGTCTCCTATATAAAGTAATGGTTTGAGGGCACAAACCCAACATGCCGACCCTCCAGCTCTCCCATAGTGGAACTGGAATGTTCCTATGGTGCACATGGGCCAGGAAACCATGTATCAGCTGGCCCCTTATACCCAAAATGTTCCATCCATTCCTCTGTAATATGATACAGTCCCTAGAGATTATGCAGTGGAAGGTCTATCGTATGCACACACTGTCCAACATTGGGTTCATAGACACAAATGGAGGGTAGATCTCTTTCTAGAAACATACTTTTATTGCTTTCTCTTTTTTTTTTCTTTTTTTTTCTTTACAATTCCAATTTTTATCCTTATACTGACGACTGTGTTCAAAACTCCTTCCAGGCTGATGGAGCAAGGGCCACTGCTGATCTTCAGGCCAGAGCTATGGTATCGCCATTTTTATTCACTTTCATCTTATTCTTATCTCGTTTCTTCCTTTCCTTTTTCTTTCTTCTTCTTTTTTTTCTTTACTCCTTTTATTTAATTTATTCTTCATTTTGTCTTGTCTTTTCAGGAAGCCGAGATTGCTGCTTCAAGGAGGCAAATTCAAGAGTTTCAGCTAGGTCAAGGCGGCGGCTATCAAGGAGGTGCTGGCGGCAGCGGTCAAGGCGGTGACGGTGGGGATGGTGGAGACGGCGGAGCTGGGGGAATTCAGACAGCTACGCAGGCACCTAGAAGAAGTCCTCGTCGTCGATGAGGATAGCTGACCTCTTTTTCCTTTATATATGACCCTGTGAGGACAAGAACTTCAAACTTTTCTTTTTTTTTTTTCTTTTCTTCTTAGAAGATTTATTTAGGTAGCTTGATAGCATTCGCGCATGGTGGCCTGTGTGCCAATTTTGGAATTCTGATTATACTCATGCTCGATTACCCCTTTTCTCCCTTTTTAGCCTTAGACTTTAAACTTTATTCCCTTTATTTACTCAAAACATGAAGAACTTTATTGATCTATTGATGAATGGTGCTTGAATGATGGAATGGTGGTACTCTTGTTCAAATTTCTATGCAGGTTTAGGCTAATCCAAATTACAAATTAACCCATGAGCATTTTAAACTCTGGCCGGCACTCGGAGAGGATGGCTGGCACTCACTGAATGCCGCGCGGCACTCAGTAACTACCGACCGGCACTGAGTGAGTGCTGCCACTTTTCATCGAGTGCCGGTTCGTGCCTTTTCCTTATAAAAAAGTGCCATTTGCTCATTTCAACACCCATTTGAAAACTCCTAAGACCCTTTTTCCTTTTCCTCATTTATAATCTACTTTTATTTTCCCTCTCCTTCTTCATGGCTCCTATAAGCTCTGACATTCTATACCCGTGGATGGATTCTCTTTCCGGTATTGACTGACTCAACTTTGAGTGTCACAGATTGAACGACCTCTTCGCATTCTGTCGTATGGCTCTAGAAAAGAGCTTACTCCGAGCCGCTATTGCATGTTGTGACCCTTCTTTGCATGTCTTCCGGTTCGATCATGAGGAGGTTTGCCCGCTCTTCTAGGAATTTAGCGCCATTCTCTATACCGACCCTTATGCTGATTTGATCATCCCCCAGATACAGGCAGGGTACATCCAAGATCTAGCGGCTCTTCTTTGTATTTCCCGAGGTGCCGCTGGCTCTTTAGTTTACGACCGACGTATTGACTTTGACCGACTTTCTTCTATTTATGCTCCCGTGGGTGATCCTGATGATGGAGGATATCAGATTATCAGACGCAATGCCCTTTCTTTGGCTATGCTCTCCTATTTCCTATTCCAGTCTTCCTCTAACATCCTTATCCCAATCATCCGCGGTCTTCGAGAAATGCGGAGTGCTATCATGCTTGTTCTAGGAGAAACCTTACTGGGTTTGGATCATGCACAAAGCACCGGATCACTTGGATGTTTGTTTCCTCTATCGCACGGTTGAGGGCTGGCTTTCCTGGCTTCAGAACCTGTATCGTGGGGATATTTGCTAGGTGTGCCCTCGATGGACTTACTGCTCTGTCACTGTGTGGTTTCCCGGACGCCCGGGGGTTTGGTTACTTGGTCTACATGTCACCACTTTTTATATCCCCGGAGGAGTGCTTCGCCAGTTTGGATTGCTTCAGGATGTCCTAGACACTATTACGGTTGATTTTTTGAGGAGTTATGCTCTACGCCCTTCTACCATGAGACTATTTGCCGAGGCTTGGCATGACAGAGTGTCGGCTCCTTTCCGGAGGGTCCCTTCTTCAATTGTTCCCACTGTCAAGTACCTTCTTGAGATTCAGACTTTGGTCGGGAAATAGCTTCAAACAAACAAAAAAAAAAAGGAAAAAAAAAACAAGATTCTAAAAACTTCTGACAAATCCTGCGTGACTCTTACTGCGCTTTTGTGATGTATTTCAATTTTCAAAAAGACTTTTCTTTGTATCAGGAAAATGCTTTAATCATGTCAAATCATAGTTTACACTTCTTCCATCTTTTTTCAGGTTATGAAAATCTTCCTTTTAATGTCTCTCTTAACTCTTATTACTTTGCTTTGAGTTTTGCTCTAGAGTTTTAATCATTCTATACCATTAATCCTCATTTGCTTTCACATAGTACCTACTTTGATAGCTAGTAGATCCAGAAATGGGTTTAGGTACTTTCTGGGTTCTTCGGTTTAGCAAACGAAGTTTGCCCCTAGTATAGGGACTTTGATTCTAGTTTTAGGCAAACGCAAGTTTGCCCCTAGTTTGGCATAAGGAACTTAGGATATTGCATTACATCAAGAGTTGGGTTTTATTTGGACCGAGGGCCTGGTGGGCCTGCCTACTTATCCCCGAGTGGGTATCAGGTCCGTAGTAGTTCAGCTATGGTCAGAAGGGAAGTGCATTTTAGGTAAGTTTATTTATGTGATCGAACCGGACAGGTTGCCTACGTATCCCCTAGCGGTAATCAGGTCAGGCATAGTTCATCAACTCTGGAGGTTTTGAAACGTCAAGGTCTCAAGCAAAATATTTCTTGAGGCGATCGAGGTTAACTGGTTGTTTAAACTCAACTCCATCTAGGTCTATAAGATAAGTAGCTCCTCCGGAGAGGAGCGTCTTAATGATATATGGTCCGACCTAGTTGGGTTTGAATTTTCCTCGGGGGTCATAAACGGGCGCTTTAAGTTCTTTGAGGACCAGGTCACCCTCAGCAAGCTTCCTTGGGCGAACCTTTTTGTTGAAAGCACGAGCTATCCTTTTCTGATATCCTCGAGTGTGATTTATTGTAGACACCCCATTTTGTCGGCTATCAGATTTAGGAGACCCATAGCTTGGTGGTTCACAATGATCGTAAAAGACTCAAAAGGACACCTGGAAGTCAGCTCTATCTCTCAGAATGCTCAGATTGACCAAAATGCCCCTGAAAGCCCGAAGACTCCCAGATTTGGTCCCGAAGTTCTGAAAACATACTATGTCATAAGAAAAATGATAAAATGAGTTTTTAAGTAAAACTGGATGAAATTGTCAGCTCCTAGAGACCCCCGGAAGTCCCGGAAGTTTCCCGAAAGTCCCCGTTGACCGGTTTGACCAAGGTTTGACCAGAGTTTGACCAAGTTTGACCAAGTTTGACCAAAATCGTCCGAATTCACCGGAATCATTAGAAAAATATTAAAATGAGTTTTAAAAGAGAATCGAGCGAAAACATCGGCTCCTGGGAGCTCCCGAAGGTTCCCAGAACTTCCCGGGAATCCCAGGTTTGACCAGTTTGACCAAGATTTGACTTTGGAATCGGGGCACCGAAATAATTTTCAAATATTTTTCATGGATACTAGAGGTCAATAGCTTTCCAACGGTATATCGCACATAATTCCTGGATTTAAAACGAATTTATTTTGAATTTTCGAAGGCGAAAAAGGCGATCAAATCAGCATTTATCGCGAATACTGCAAAACTTTTCAAAGTGACCTATCCCCGAACTATTTTGTATGTAAAGTAGACTCCATTACCTTTCCAACGGTATATTACAACCTCAATTTGGAGTTCGTATGCATTTTCTGTGAATTTCGGACAAAATAGGGCCTTTTCGCGAATACCGGAACCTCTGGGGGCCTAAACGTAATATTTTGGGCTTCTGAGGAGCAGTGCCGCCGCGGCACTGGCCCAGTGCCGCCGCGGCACTCAACCCTCACAGAGTCCATTTTTGTAATTTTTTTGGGGGTCCAAATTGATTAATTGAAAGCCAAAACGACATAGTTTTATGTTCACAGTTGTTTGGGACCAATGGGAGTACTTCTAAAACCCCAAAACCACCCCAAATTGGCCTATATAAACCCCCCATTGCTCTTCATTTTGGGGGGGCCAAGTGCAAAGCTTGAAAAGTTGTAGAGAAGAAGAGAGATAGAGATAGGTTTAGAAGAGAGAAAGGGAGCTTCTCCCATTGATTTTCCATAAGAAAGTGAGTTTTATTCTTGTTTTCTTCCATCATCCTTCTATATGCTTCACATTCAAAGTCCACTCCAACCCTCATTCTTGAGCATTCATGAGATAGGAAGCTACTTCCATGTCCAAATGTCAAAATCTATGAGTGAAACACCAAGCTACAAGTCCAAAATCACATTGATTATCATCTATTGATTGCTATTTACTTGCTTTGATTATATATATGTTCATCTCTCCTTATCTCATCTCTTTTTTTCTTTTCTTTATTTACTTACTAGTTCATCATCATCTAAGTGATGACATGAAGTTTGGGGTGAGTGAATCCTTATGGATAGTAGCTCTTGACCTCAAAAACATGTTTGATAGATGATGATCATAACCTCAATACTTCCAAAGTATTCTTGGAATGTATTGAAGTTATGTCCAAAATAAATAAATCTCTCCAACAATCTTGGAGGTTCTTAAATGATGAGTTTGATGTAGGTATTCTAAGTGGCTATGATCCTTATTGAGTGTTGAAAACATGTTTTCAAAACATCTATTTCAAAACCCCTCTCAATCCCTCTCATTTGGTTTCAAGAAACAAAACTTTGTTTTCTCCAAAATCTTCAAAACAAATGAGTCAAAACAGTGAGTGAGTTGAGTTCAAAGATTTTTCTAGAACTCAATACTCATCATATGGATACAAGGCCACTTGGAAAGTCTTCCTAACTCATTGGAGAACACCCATGATTTTTGGTTTGACTTGGAAGTACTTAAAAATGGTCCATTTGGGTCCCAACATTCCTTCCAAACATTCTGTTTTTGCTGTCACAGCAGCTAGGTCAACTTACGACCTCTTTTCCAGAAAACTTTTCCAAATCGGGTGGTCCTAACTTATTTTTCCCTTAAAATTCAATGTCTTAGGAAACTTTATGTATAAAATGGGCCTCTAGATCATTCATTTTCATTTTCTAAGATTTTCTAACATTTCAGTCGACAGTACAAACTCTGTTTCTGAGTGACCTCTATTGTTTATATAATTTCTCTCAATCTGTGATAGCTATTCAAGATTGGCATTTTGGGTTGTGTTCTAGACACAATAAGGAACATCTCCATAAAACATCATGCATTGAAAACATTCCTAACCCCTCTTTTCAAATTCCAAAAGATCATGCTACTGTTCTGTCCACTATTCACAGCAAGTACATTTCAACTTTCATTCTTTGATTTGATGCTCATATGCATTCCAAATTAGTTCATATCTTAGGAAGTAGTCCATACTACATTTGTACATATCCCATGTTAATTTCATTCATTCATTCATACACATTTTAGATTTCTAAGTCTCTCTAGGAATCCATGTACCCAAAACACACTACAACCTTTGCACATTTTAGATACATACATTGCATTCATGCAAGATTTGGGGTTTTTGTAACTCTTAATCTAAGAAGATTATAAAGAATGATCATGATCACACGTTCATGCTCCCCTCGACCTAATCATCCTTTCTCATCCGTCCCGGGGATTGAGAGATCTTCTATTCTCAAAGATTAACATGCATCATCCTAGCTTGCTAAGCATCCTTGTTTTCTTTGACTATTTGTTTCAAGAACAATTTATGTCCCCCTTTAGATTAGGAAGTCTTGATTATTTGATACATGATTAGACTATTTTTCCTAAGTTTATTTGTGTGATCTTTCACTTTACATTGTATGATATTTGACTTAGATCTTATGAATGATATCTTATCTTTAGATCTTCCATTTCAAGTTTCTTATGTGATGTAATATACTATCATAGTATTAATTGCCGAACCATACATAGTATAAGATGATTATTTGGATGCTAATTGAGGCCCGTCGAAAGATGGGGCGAGTTGAGGGTGTTTTAGTCGCGACAAAGGCTCCTTCCTCTCTCGTACCAAAACCCCGAACCAAGTTCTTTGGTTATGAAGGGCCGGTGCCCTTTATCCATTTGGGTGAGTCAAATTAGGTTTCTTGGTTCCTTAAAGACCAAGTGGCGACTCTGTATCTGTTTTCAACAGACCTATTTTCTTTCTTTGATTCAAATCAATTTCAAAACAATCTCAAACAAGAGAAGTGGTCTGATTTCGCGTGTCCACAATCTGGCGACTCTGCTGGGGATTTTTATTTTAAAACAAAATAATACAGAGGTTTGACTCATAAGAAGCATCCTTAAAATCATCTTTTTTTACTGTGTTTGGTTCACCGCATTGCACTCTTGCATTTTCCCCCTCCGACTGTGTCTGAAACGCGGCGCTAACATTGTTCAGGTCTTGCTGTGCCAGGGCACAAGTCACCGTTGATACTGTACCTTCCAAGGTATATCAAAAAGAGTAAACACTTCCGTACTGTCTCCCTGACGGTATATTGGAACTCTCGTCAACGGACCCTCTTTGACTAAACCCAGCCTTTGCATATAGATTCCTGTAGAACCTTTCATAGGACTGTTCATTTATCTTTTCAGATAGGACAATGTGATATAACTGTTGTATGCCCTGACGGGATTACCTGCGCGGTGTAGACGCTTATGTGGCATAGAACAGAACACCTTTCTTATGGTTCCCAAGGCAATCACTCACATGTGATCACATTGAGTTGACCTGCCTAAGCATCATGACAAGGATGTCTGCTCCATGCTCGCAAAGATATACACCGCAAACCTTGTTTGTCGGTCTTGAGACATAGGAGTATGAAAACTTGCTAGACAGTATGATCACCATCATCACCTATTCTCGTCGTATATCCCTATTCCTTCCAAAAACTCTACCCAACTCATCAGGATACCCCTGTTTCTCCCAGAAACTCTGTCCAAATATCCCAGATATAACCATCATAACCTGTTCCTCCCAGAAACTCTGTCCAAATATCCCAGATATAACCATCATAACCTGTTCCTCCCAGAAACTCTGTCCAGACATCCCAGATATATATTAACCTGTTTCTCACAGAAACTCTGTCCAGACATCCCAGATACATATTAACCTGTTTCTCCCAGAAACTCTGTCTAGATATCCCATATATAACCGTACTAACCCGTTTTTCCCAGAAACTCTGTCTAAATCTCCCTGATTTCCCAGATATACTAGTTTTTCCCAGAAACTCTGTCCTATCTTCCCAGATATAGTTTCTCCTAGAAACTCTATCCATATTCCTCAGAAATACCCAAAAATACCAGTTTCTCCTAGAAGCTCAGTCCAAATCAACCAGAAATCCCTATTTCTCCTAGAAACTCAAATGACTTCTAGAAATTTCTCTGAATCTTCCAAACCCATGTTTCTCCCAGAAACTCTATCCAAAATTCCCAAAGTATCCCGGAAATCTCTGTTATCCCCTTGGTGATCATACTGGAGAGTAAGGTTAGCACACTCTGTATGGCTAGGACCTTATTTGTTTAACTGCTATCTGTTAGAAGTAGGGGCATCATATAGATTAGGGCTTGCATCCGCATGCTTGTCTCATTTGCATACACCGTTCCTATCAATCTGCACGCACTGTTTCAGTCATGCTGTACACGAGTCAGTCCACGTCTGTTAACATCACTATAGTTGTCATCTCAATCATCACTGTTACAAGTCTAACACAGTCTTTTCACACCTATATGTCAGTACAAGTTTTGAGCACCCATGATCTGCATTTGTGAGTCAGGGGATTAAGGAGTCACCTTGTCAGAATCACTCAGCCGAAAGTCAGCTTTATGGATCCAGAAGGTTTGGAAGCAAGAATGACAGAAATGATCAACCAATAGTCTGAACGGTTGGCCCAAGTTTTATCCTTCATGGAGGAATTGAAGCAGCAGCGGCCGCAGCCTCCACCTGGGTTTGAACCACCCCTACATGAGAACGACGGAGAAGAAGTATGGTTTCAAGGGGTCTCGCCGCCTGCATATGAGAAAAAGCTCCAAGAGAAAATGGATAAGGTCGACAAGCTCGAGAACATACTAAGGAAGAGTAAAGGGATCGATGACTACATGCTAGATCTGGAAGGCCTTTTTGAGCCTGTTAAGCTGAAACTGCCGGAAAACTTCAAGATGCCTGAAATTGGTCGTTTTGATGGAACTGGGAATCCGAAGAGCCATGTAAAGTTCTGCATGAGTGTTTTCCAATCAATAGGCTGCAGCCATGAGCACATCGCAATGTTGTTCCCTCAAACCCTCGCCAAGGCTGCTCTATCTTGGTTTCTGACCTTGGAGGTTTCTAAGACGCGGACTTGGGAAGATATAGTCCAGGTCTTCGTTGATCATTACTCCTACAACCAAGAGCTCGATGTCACAATTCAGGATCTGGAGACTACCCGGCAGAACTTCAATGAGTCATTCGCCGCATTCTTGAGCAGATGGAGGAACAAAGTGGCCCAAATGACCCACCGACCAGTCGAAAAGGAACAAGTCCGGATGTTGATCAAGAATCTACAGCCGCTGTACCATGAGAAACTATTCTACCAGTCCATCTCAACATTTGAAGAACTGCTTGAGATTGGGACTAGAATTGAGGATGCAATCAGGGAAGGGAAAATCAAGAATGAAGGATCACAAAGCCAGTCCAAGAGGCCAGACTACTCCCGAAACTCTTCGGATGTCAACGCCCTTAGTAACCAACCCATGGCCTATTCTCCCCAATCATACCAGCTCACAAACCAAACCAGCTCGCCAAGCCGCCCTTACCAAAATAGGGTACCCCGTGAATTTTCCAAGCTAGATATCTCTCCCTCTGTAGCCTTGGGCCGCCTGCTAAGAAAGGGACACCTCCAACTCCTTCAGCCTCGTGCCGATCCCCCACCACCTAACTGTGACGTGTCCAAACGATGTGCCTACCACCAAGGCCCAGGCCATGACACCGACCGGTGCATACGTCTCCGCCATGATATCCAAGACCTCATTGATCGAGGAATTATCGAGCTACCACCCATTCAACCCCATCTCACCTGAGCCCATGGCCTATCCTTTCAATTGGTCCCTTTTATTGACACCCATGAATGTTGAATCGGTGCAGTGGAGCGATAGTGTTTGGAACTTCTGCTTAAAAAAAAAACAATGATAATAAATGGGTCACAAAGACACTCCATTTGAGACCAAGTCGAGTCTGCTCTATGTTTTGAGTCTATTTCAAGTTTGATCTTGTGGTTGAGTCTGTCTATCACCGAGTTGTTGTGAGTCTGTATCGAGTAATGTAATCGTTCTCTTCTAATGGAATGAAGTCTCATTTTGCCTAATCTGATGTGCCTAGTCATAAATGCATGAATCACTAAACTAAAGTGTCACTTTTCAAATTACCATGGATAGTACTCTGCTAATAATTTTTCTACGACAAAACAAAAAAGAATCCTGAAAGGTTAAAGTCGATTTCACGCTGACACTGATGAAGAGCTGGAATTGAATAGTCTTACTTTAAGAATTTAAATATGCTTTTGCCTCAATTTTGAAAAGACATACTTGAAACTGACTTGGGGCTTGCCCAACACCCTTTTTCCACCATTTCGAAGCCTTAAGCCCGATCCAATTGGGAGCCACGCAATCCGCCCGATTGAAAGCAATGCAAACTTAACCCTTGATGGTAGCCAAACATTTCAGTGAGTTTCATCTCCACTTTCAAAAAAAAAAAAAAAAAAAAAAAAAAAAAAAAAGAAAGAAAAAGAAAAGAAAAGAAAAGAAAAGGAAAAGCTCGCTAGGTTGAAAACCAGAGAGGGCACCTAGGCAAAAGTTAGAGCTGAAAAAGGTGTTGATTTCCAAAATCTGACCCTAGCCAGTCGAAATGTTGGAGAAAATTTTGATGAAACAAATGAGAAAATCATACGCTTCAAGATACATCTTAAGAACGTGCCAAGATCACATTTCAAGAGGCACGGAATGACCACAAATAAATTCCAAGAGCTGACATGCACGTTCTGGAATTCTGAGATTGCGATTGAAAGATCTCACAAGAATCAACTACAATAAAAGCAAAATTGACTAGCTAGGCGAAAGTGAAAAGGATCAATCCTCAAATCAAAACAAAAAGAAAAAGAAAAAGAAAAGAAAGGGAGATTGAAACTGAATCCTTTTATTCAAAGCTACCATAAGTGGCTTAAGTTTGAACTTCTTTTACGATTGGTTTGAAAAACCCTCAATCAATTTCTTTCAAGCCTGGCCTTGAACTACGCTCGACCTGATTCCCACTCGGGGATACGTAGGCAACCACATCGGTTCGGTCGACACCATCATAATCAAACCGATTTCTTTCAAGACCTTGCCTTGAACTACGCTCGACCTGATCCCCACTTGGGGGGTACGTAGGCAGACTTTCAAAAAGAAAAGAAGGATGGCTCGCTAGGTCAAAAATCTGAAAGGACGCCTAGGCAAAAGTTAGAGCTAAATCCAAGGTGAGCAATAACAAAAGAGAGAAAAGAGCTCGCTAGGTTACCTCACTGGTGCCTAGGCAAAAAGTTATGAGCATTTGAGAGATTAAAGTCACGGTCCATGCCTCAAACCAGAAAATCACCTTCCACACTAGGGGCAAACTTCGGTTATCTACCTCGTTTGCCCAAAACCTCCAATGAACCTTCCTCCAAACTAGGGGCAAACTTCGGTCATTTACCTCGTTTGCCTACCGATCCCACTTCATGCCCTTCAAACTAGGGGCAAACTTCGTTTGCCACCCGATCCCTATACACCAATGGTAAGCCTTCAAGTCACAAACATTGTCTTGAACAGATGGAAATGGAGCATCTTTTATTCTATAAGCTAAGGCACTAATTCAAAGCACATCTTGGGAGAAGCAAAGAAATTGATTAGATCAGTAGGGAAGAATTTAAAAAAAAAACCAGATTTATTAGCAAAGTGCTGACATATCAAGATGAGGAGTGAACATAAAAGATGAGCGGTACATCATTCATGGTAAAGGCACTTTGGATCGTGGCAATTTGAGAATTTCATGTCCAAGTCAATCCTTCTTTATTTGAGTCAGTAGTAATCTGATCACAAGTGTGTCAGAGACCAAGGTTTCATACAAACTAACCCAACTTTTCTTGTCGTTCCTGTTAAGTCCGTTTGTCATGATGGTCTCAAATGTGTGGATTAAAGGTGATTCCCAATTAAAAAAAAAAAAAACTTTGGATATAAGCAGAAGTGCCAAACATTATTACTACACCAGTCAAGGTCGCAACATGAGAATGTCCCAGGTACGAGTGGCATAAACTCGTAAGTGGTTGCAAACTATAAACCGACAGTTGTTTCTCAAGGCGGCCGATCGGAGGAAATATCGCCAACACCGAGAAACTTTTGCTGATAAGGTGTGTCGATGAGACGTGTTGTTGAGGGGTTTTAGTGCCCAAAGTCCAAGTGTGTTGTTGAGGAAGAGCATCAGATGTGTCGAGGAACATCAGAAGAGAGTATTGTTGAAGAGAACATCGGATGTGTTGAGGAACATCAGATTTGTTGAGAAGCGTCGTTGAAGAGTTGAGGAATATCGGATGGGTTGAGGAACATCAGATTTGTTGAGAAGCGTCATTGAAGAGTTGAGGAATATCAGATGGGTTGAGGAACATCAGATTTGTTGAGAAGCATCATGGAAAAATCGAGAAGCATCGTTAAGATTTGAAGAACACCGTTGACAATCAAGAAGCCTTGAGAAAGCACCGTCAAAGATTCGAGGAACAACGTAAGTGCCATTGAGAATTGAGGATTGAGAAGCACCGTTGAGACTTTGGGAGTCACCGAGTCCATAGTGTCACGACTAAGAGGAGCACGAGTCAAGAATCACTTCACCCAACATGACACATAGCCCATCGGTTGCGGCACACACAAATCACAAAGCCCACTGGAGTGGCAAACACACCATAAGCATTCTTTTGAGCACCACAGTATCACTTTGAGCACCACGCTCTTCCTTGAGTAAGACCTCCAGGTCGAGCTCCCTCACAAGTCTATTAGTCATAGTGAAGCATAGATCACCAAGCCCACTGAGGGTGGCAAATGCACTGAACACATGTACTAGGACCACAAGCGTTTTAGAACACAATACAGGCACGACACAAGTCCACTCGGAGTGGTACACCCCACAGTACCAATTCATGCTAGGATCAGAACACTAGACATGATAGGACTTAGGACAAAATTCATATCACATCCATGCATAGCATATCACTCTTATAGCATAGCATCCGCCTGATTGTTGTGTATGTGCATATGTGATTTATTCCTTTGTACCCTGAACTACGTCCTGGTCTGATTCCCCTTGGGATACGTAGGCAGCTCACACAGAGTGCGACCAGCACTAGCCTCAGCATCATTGCATCTTTTTGCAACGCTTTTTATCCTAAATCTATAGCCTCCAAAAAGACCTGTCTCTTCAAAACTTTGGCACTCGCTTGCGACATGCGTTGCCTCGCAAGTTCCTGCCAAAGAGGGGCAAACTGTAGACACACCATTTTGTCGGCTATCAGATTTAGGAGACCCATAGCTTGATGGTTCACAATGATCATAAAAGACTCAAAAGGACACCTGGAAGTCAGCTCTATCTCTCAGAATGCTCAGATTGACCAAAATGCCCCTGAAAGCCCGAAGACTCCCAGATTTGGTCCCGAAGTTCTGAAAACATACTATGTCATAAGAAAAATGATAAAATGAGTTTTTAAGTAAAACTGGATGAAATCGTCAGCTCCCAGAGACCCCCGGAATTCCCGGAAGTTCCCCGAAAGTCCCCGTTGACCGGTTTGACCAAGGTTTGACCAGGTTTGACCAGAGTTTGACCAAGTTTGACCAAAATCGTCCGAATTCACCGGAATCATTAGAAAAATATTAAAATGAGTTTTAAAAGAGAATCGAGCGAAAACATCGGCTCCTGGGAGCTCCCGAAGGTTCCCAGAACTTCCCGGGAATCCCAGGTTTGACCAGTTTGACCAAGATTTGACTTTGAAATCGGGGCACCGAAACAATTTTCAAATATTTTTCATGGATACTAGAGGTCAATAGCTTTCCAACGGTATATCGCACATAATTCCTGGATTTAAAACGAATTTATTTTGAATTTTCGAAGGCGAAAAAGGCGATCAAATCAGCATTTATCGCGAATACCGCAAAACTTTTCAAAGTGACCTATCCCCGAACTATTTTGTATGTAAAGTAGACTCCATTACCTTTCCAATGGTATATCACAACCTCAATTTGGAGTTCGTATGCATTTTCTGTGAATTTCGGACAAAATAGGGCCTTTTCGCGAATACCGGAACCTCTGGGGGCCTAAACGTAATTTTCTGGGCTTCTGAGGAGCAGTGCCGCCGCGGCACTGGCCCAGTGCCGCCGCGGCACTCAACCCTCGAAGAGTCCATTTTTGTAATTTTTTTGGGGGTCCAAATTGATTAATTGAAAGCCAAAACGACATAGTTTTATGTTCACAGTTGTTTGGGACCAATGGGAGTACTTCTAAAACCCCAAAACCACCCCAAATTGGCCTATATAAACCCCCCATTGCTCTTCATTTTGGGGGGGCCAAGTGCAAAGCTTGAAAAGTTGTAGAGAAGAAGAGAGATAGAGATAGGTTTAGAAGAGAGAAAGGGAGCTTCTCCCATTGATTTTCCATAAGAAAGTGAGTTTTATTCTTGTTTTCTTCCATCATCCTTCTATATGCTTCACATTCAAAGTCCACTCCAACCCTCATTCTTGAGCATTCATGAGATAGGAAGCTACTTCCATGTCCAAATGTCAAAATCTATGAGTGAAACACCAAGCTACAAGTCCAAAATCACATTGATTATCATCTATTGATTGCTATTTACTTGCTTTGATTATATATATGTTCATCTCTCCTTATCTCATCTCTTTTTTTCTTTTCTTTATTTACTTACTAGTTCATCATCATCTAAGTGATGACATGAAGTTTGGGGTGAGTGAATCCTTATGGATAGTAGCTCTTGACCTCAAAAACATGTTTGATAGATGATGATCATAACCTCAATACTTCCAAAGTATTCTTGGAATGTATTGAAGTTATGTCCAAAAATAAATAAATCTCTCCAACAATCTTGGAGGTTCTTAAATGATGAGTTTGATGTAGGTATTCTAAGTGGCTATGATCCTTATTGAGTGTTGAAAACATGTTTTCAAAACATCTATTTCAAAACCCCTCTCAATCCCTCTCATTTGGTTTCAAGAAACAAAACTTTGTTTTCTCCAAAATCTTCAAAACAAATGAGTCAAAACAGTGAGTGAGTTGAGTTCAAAGATTTTTCTAGAACTCAATACTCATCATATGGATACAAGGCCACTTGGAAAGTCTTCCTAACTCATTGGAGAACACCCATGATTTTTGGTTTGACTTGGAAGTACTTAAAAATGGTCCATTTGGGTCCCAACATTCCTTCCAAACATTCTGTTTTTGCTGTCACAGCAGCTAGGTCAACTTACAACCTCTTTTCCAGAAAACTTTTCCAAATCGGGTGGTCCTAACTTATTTTTCCCTTAAAATTCAATGTCTTAGGAAACTTTATGTATAAAATGGGCCTCTATATCATTCATTTTCATTTTCTAAGATTTTCTAACATTTCAGTCGACAGTACAAACTCTGTTTCTGAGTGACCTCTATTGTTTATATAATTTCTCTCAATCTGTGATAGCTATTCAAGATTGGCATTTTGGGTTGTGTTCTAGACACAATAAGGAACATCTCCATAAAAAATCATGCATTGAAAACATTCCTAACCCCTCTTTTCAAATTCCAAAAGATCATGCTACTGTTCTGTCCACTATTCACAGCAAGTACATTTCAACTTTCATTCTTTGATTTGATGCTCATATGCATTCCAAATTAGTTCATATCTTAGGAAGTAGTCCATACTACATTTGTACATATCCCATGTTAATTTCATTCATTCATTCATACACATTTTAGATTTCTAAGTCTCTCTAGGAATCCATGTACCCAAAACACACTACAACCTTTGCACATTTTAGATACATACATTGCATTCATGCAAGATTTGGGATTTTTGTAACTCTTAATCTAAGAAGATTATAAGGAATGATCATGATCACACGTTCATGCTCCCCTCGACCTAATCATCCTTTCTCATCCGTCCCGGGGATTGAGAGATCTTCTATTCTCAAAGATTAACATGCATCATCCTAGCTTGCTAAGCATCCTTGTTTTCTTTGACTATTTGTTTCAAGAACAATTTATGTCCCCCTTTAGATTAGGAAGTCTTGATTATTTGATACATGATTAGACTATTTTTCCTAAGTTTATTTGTGTGATTTTTCACTTTACATTGTATGATATTTGACTTAGATCTTATGAATGATATCTTATCTTTAGATCTTCCATTTCAAGTTTCTTATGTGATGTAATATACTATCATAGTATTAATTGCCGAACCATACATAGTATAAGATGATTATTTGGATGCTAATTGAGGCCCGTCGAAAGACGGGGCGAGTTGAGGGTGTTTTAGTCGCGACAAAGGCTCCTTCCTCTCTCGTACCAAAACCCCGAACCAAGTTCTTTGGTTATGAAGGGCCGGTGCCCTTTATCCATTTGGGTGAGTCAAATTAGGTTTCTTGGTTCCTTAAAGACCAAGTGGCGACTCTGTATCTGTTTTCAACAGACCTATTTTCTTTCTTTGATTCAAATCAATTTCAAAACAATCCCAAACAAGAGAAGTGGTCCGATTCCGCGTGTCCACATTTATAGCAGCCAATCTTTTCTCATCTAATAGCATCAATTCCTCATATCTCCCCCACAGCCACTCAAGTTTGGTTACCTCACATTCTGCCAAAACTCTCAAAGATGGTATTTCAACCTCAACTGGTAACACAGCTTCCATCCCATAGACTAATGAATACGGCGTAGCCCCTGTCAAAGTTCTTACGGAAGTTCGGTGTCCCCATAAAGCAAATGGTAACTTCTCATGCCAATCCCTGTATATATCTGTCATCTTTTCCAAGATCGCCTTTACATTCTTATTTGCAGCTTCTACTGCTCCATTCGTCTGGGGTCTGTATGGTGAGGATTGATGGTGGGTAATCTTATACTTCTCTAAGAGTGGGATAACTTCTCCCTGAAAGTGGCTCCCATGATCAGAAATAAGATCATTTGGCACCCAGTATCTGTAGACTATGTTCTTCTCGATAAAATTTGCCACATCTTTGGCTTTCAGAGTTGCATATGATGCCGCCTCCACCCACTTGGTGAAATAATCTATTGCCACGATTATGTACCGGTGTCTATTTGAAGCTTTCAGGACTACTTCCCTGATGATATCAATACCCCATATAGAGAACAGCTAGGGGGTGGTCATGCTGTAAAGTTGGGAAGGTGGGGTGTGCATAAGATTTGCATGGATTTGACATTTATGGCATTTCCTTGCATATTCACAACAATCCTTATCCAGAGTCGTCCAATAGTATCCCTGCCGAATTATCTTTTTGGCCAACATATGCCCATTCATGTGGGGCCCATAGACTCCCTCATGTATTTCTTCCATCATTTCTCTTGCTTCCCTTTTATACAGACATTCCAGGTTATAACCGGTATAGGACTTTTTCCACAATTTTCCTGTATAAATCATAAATTGAGCTGAAAAGCTCCAAATCGCCTTCTTATCCTTTTCTGACGCCCCTTCAGGGTATTTTTCTTTCTCAATGAACCTCCAAACATCTGTATACCATGGTACTTCTGTTTCTTCTTCTCCTTCAATGGCTGCGATTGTCTCAAATGAGGGCCGGATTCTCTCTTCTATGGACAGGGGGAACATAGTAACTCCTACAGGGATTTGAATCATCGAGGCCAAAGTTACTAAAGAATCAGCTAGTTGGTTTTCCTCACAAGGAAGGTAATAGAATGAGATTTTTCTAAACTGTACTTGTAGGCTCTCCAGGTATTCATGGTAAGGTCTCAATTTCTCATGCTTTATTCTCCAATCACCTCTTACTTGCGATATTATCAGATTTGAATCCCCAAAAATATCAATCTCGTCAATTTTTAAGGCCAAGGCTGCTTCCATCCCAATTATGCATGCTTCGTATTCTGCTGTGTTGTTGGTTGAGTTATACTTAAGTTTAACGGCCAACGGGGTGGGGGCTCCTTTAGGTGATATGAGGATGATTCCAACTTCGTATCCTACCTGATTGGCTGCTCCATCAAAATACATTCTCCACCGATCTTCTTCTACTTTCATCACCCCCTCATCGAGAAACTTAAATTCTCCCCTTTCCTCGGATTCTATGGCAAGGTCAGCTAAGTATTCGGAGACGGCTCTCCCTTTGACAGATTTGAAAATGACATATCTAATATCAAATTTAACTAGCATCATGGTCCAGCGTGAAATCCTACTTGTTAAGGCAGGTTTTTTAAAGAGGTATTTGAGTGGGTCCATTCGGGATATTAGGATGACGGGGAAGGATAACATGTAATGCCTAAGGCGACGTGTACACCATACCAAAGCCCAACATGCTTTCTCCAATGGCGAATAATTCAACTCATACCTAGTCATTCTTTTGCTTAGGTAATATATGGCTTTCTCTACGCGCCCCTCTTCCTCTTCTTAAGCCAACATGCACCCCATGGAATTTTCGATAATGGATAGATATAGCAATAAAGGCTTCCCAGGTTTGGAAGGTGATAGGACAGGTGGGTTTTGAAGGTAGGTTTTGATCTTCTCGAAGGCTTTCTGGCATTGGTCATCCTATTCAAAATTTTCCCCTTTCCTCAATAACTTGAATAGCGGGTCACAGGTCATGGTAAGTTTGGATATGAAACGGCTGATAAACTGTATTCTCCCTAAGAATCCCCTCAACTCCTTTTCATTCCGGGGTGACGGCATTTCGGTTATGGCTTGAATTTTGGTCGGATCTACCTCAATCCCCCTCTGTGTAATCAGAAATCCCAATAATTTCCCTGTGGTAACCCCAAAATTACATTTCTGCGGGTTTAATCTCATTCTGAAATTTCTCAATCTCTCAAAGAATTTTCTTAGTGCCTTTAAGTGCCCTTCCCTCTTTTTGGACTTCACTATCATGTCGTCCACATACACCTCTACTTCTTTATGGATCATGTCATGTAGCAGGGGGTGGTGGCTCTTTGATAAGTCGCGCCTACGTTCTTAAGCCCAAATGGCATAACCCTATAACAATAAGTCCCCCAGGGTGTGATAAAGGTAGTCTTTTCCCTATCCTTAGGTGCCATCAATATCTGGTTGTACCCTGAGAACCCATCCATGAAAGATAAGAGTTCATGCCCCGCTGTATTGTCTACTAACTCATCAATGTGAGGTAGAGGGAAATCGTCCTTAGGGCTGGCTCTATTCAAATCCCAAAAATCCACACAAACCCTAACACGACCATCTTTTTTTGGGACTGGTACGATATTAGCGACCCATTCTGGATACTCAGTGACAATCAAGAATCCTGCTCCTAATTGCTTTTCAACTTCCTCTTTCACTTTTAGCGCCCATTCAGGCCTCATTCGCCTCAATTTTTGTTTTATGGGTTTTGAGTTTGGAAAAAGGGGAATATGATGTTGGACTATTTCTGGATCAATCCCTGGCATATCATCATAGGACCATTGTAGACACCCCAATTTTTGACCAAACGTCAAATCCAGGGATTGGTTACCTCTCAAAGACCGATGATGATGATATCCGTGACATTCGAGGATTTTCCCAAGAAATTCAAAATCTTCGAGAAAAAAAATTAGAAAATAATAAAAATGATAAAGGGAGAGGATTCAGGCATTCGGGAGGGAAACCCGAACGATGAAGAACGTGTGAGAAACCCAGTCTGGAAATCCATTTTATTTTAAAGAAAGAGGGAGTTTTTTTTCTTGAAAAAAAAGGAAGAATAAAATAAATAAAAAGATTTTTGAAAAAGAAGAAATAGTATATTAAAAAATATACCATGCACATGGGGGGTCTTAATGCAAATATATACATACATAAAATAAAAATTTTTGTTTACACCAACATATTTTTGAAAAATCAAAAAGAGGGACAAAATTCAGTTAGCCCCGGCACGCGGAAAACGCGGCGGCAGTCACTGAGTGCCGCGCCGGCACTCACTGTTTGCCGCCCGGCACTCAGTGAGTGCCGCCGGCACCCAGCGAGTGCCGCTGGCTGTAACAGACTGCATCTTCTCACATGTTCTATAAGAAAACCTTGCACATGGGTTTCCACCCGAATTTACCCATCTATCCCTGGAATAATGGCCTATATAAACAAACCTTCTCTTCCATTTTGGGGGACTTGAACTTGAAAATCAAGAGATAGATATATACAAGAATCATATATATTTTGAGAGAGAGAGAAGAAGAATTTCTTCAAGAACTTGAAGAATTTGAAGAATTTTGGGAAATCTTGGAAGGTTTTCACAAGAAGTTGAAGAAATACTTGAGGTCCTAGAGGTAACCTCTTAATCCTTGATAGAATTAAGACTATTCAATCACAAGTTCATAGTTCTAGGAACATTTTCACATTTTCAAAACCTCTCTTCTTATCCCATTTCATCACACACCACCAAGAACTTGTGATTGAATCTCATGACATCTCATTAATTTGGGTCTAATTAATGCCTTGGGTTTGAGATAAATTAGTTTTGAAGAAATTTGTGTTCCTAAATAAAACTTGGATTTCCCTTATTTCTATTTCATTCATAAGGTTCATGAGATCTTCCATATCTCATTGAACCTCTTTGAGTTTGATTATTTAATTTCCTATGATCTTATGATCTATATGGAGATTAGAATGAATCATAGTCTTAATCTACATATAATTAGTGAGATTCAAGTCTTAATCCATGACTTGAACCTCTTCATTAAGAAATCTTATGGAATCCTTACTATATTCCAATGAGGTTTGAGTAGATTTTAACTTCATTTAGTCTCCAATGACCATCAAATAGTAGGAGAAAATGTGTTAGTTCAAGTCTACTCCCATGGCTTGGACTAATCTTTCTCTTAGGTTTTAAGAAGTCTTTCATACTTCATCTAGAACCTATGAGCATGTATGTCTCTAACTCCAATGACCATCAAATGATAGGAGTGATAAGTTGAATTCAAACTTGGGTCCATAGGTTTGAGTTCTTTATTTGAGAATTTTGTGAAGTTCATTTCAATACTTCATCAAGATCCATAAGTGTAATATGCCTCATAGTCTTCAATGACCATCAAATGGTAGAAGAAGTAGTTTGGTTTGAGCCCCAACTTCATGTTCTAATAGTTGAGGCCAATCAATAAACTTGAACTAGCAAAATGAAACAGTGGGTTCATAAACTGTTTTTGATCAAGGATTTTTAGTTTGAAATCCGACCGTTGGAATCGAATGAAACCAACGGGAAAATGTTCATAACACATTGTTTTACCACTGTGATTTTTGTTTTAGCAAGATCTTGTGATTAGAAGGGTTTGATCATGGTTTTTGTGAGCTAATCATAATCTGTCCAGAGTTCTAGAATACTTTTAGAATAATAAGTCCGTTTTGAAATTAATAAATTAGAACCTTAATTAAGTTTTTGGGGTCTCAAATAATTTTTTATAAGTACCTTAATGTGTTAGGAAGGTACCCTAAAACGATCTAAGTGTTTCTCATTTTTTTACTATTTTTAGAAAATCATACAAGATCTCTGGACAGAGAGTTGTAGAATCCTGAGTGAGGTCTAGTATTTTCAGTATTTCCGGAGATCTAACCGTTGAAACCTCAATTTTCTTTTTGGGTTAGAAACTAGACTCACAGAGGCATAACATATCCAAAAATCAGTTAGATCCAACCGTTGAAAGTATTTTATTTCCATTTTTGAACGTCGGGTCTGCTCTCTGTAAATCACAAAAAACTGCTACTGTTTTTGTCTAATCTTATTTATTTCAACTCAAATGGTCTCTTAATGTCTTGGGACTCAAACCATGTTTTGAATAATGATAATTTAGATTAAACCCAGAGGCTTAGAGATCCAAATTAGTGAATAAATTCATGTCTCATCCTTGTTCATAATCATTCATTCATTCATGTACATTGATGCTTATAGTTAGAACTAGTTCTTGGATGAAGTTGGACTTAGTTGAATTTAATTGAACATGACCTATGATTAATTATCTTTTGATATTATATCTTGTCTAAGGCATGTGTACTAACCTTTGTTTTGTAGCGCTTTGAGGTACAATTTCTCAACCCTTCTCTAGTTTAATCTATTTTATTGATTTTAATTGATTTTTCGACCCCATGTGCGACACCTTAGCTTAGGTTTTTCCTTATATGTATATATGTGTTAGAGACCTTTCTTAGGTTTATTTTTGCATGCATTGCACGTTTGATATTCGCGGCCAGATCCCGGGTATGTTTTCTAGTTCTCTATTGCATATCATGATGTTTGCTAGTTGAATTATATGACTTATGAAAGATATTTTACCGTTAGCAATTTTGCACCCTTTCAACATGCTTGTGTTATGTATACCTATATATGTATTAATTGAGGGCATGCTTAGATTAATAACTTGATTAAAAAGGATGTTGAGTAGATGCCTATCGTGAGATAGGATGAAAGGGGGTGTTTTAGTCCGCCGGGCTCCTTCCCCTTTCATTCCATAATCCCCGGACCCAGTTTATCTTTGGTTTCGCAAAAGATCAGTTTCCTTTTAAATGGTTTCTTAATTTTCCTTTTAAAAATTAAGTGGCGACTCGTATTTGAATTTGAAAATTGAAAATATTTGTTTTAAAAGTGGGTAAAATTTGAAAACCTGCGATATCCACAATCTGGCGACTCTGCTGGGGATCGAACCCAGAATCTCCGGTTTCGCAGACCAGAATTCTGATTTTGGGTTCACTCGAGGATTAGACTTGAAAGCATCCTTTTAATCAAATTAATTAATTTTTGCGTGCCTGTTGCATTGCACTTGCATGTTTCGCCAGTCGATTGCATGGAACTATGACCTTGGAGGCTCGGGGCAACCCGGTCGGTCAAGTCATCATGGGACCGTGTAATCACCCTTGATCTCGTACCATGTTTTGGTATATGAAGCATCCTATCGGGTGTGTGTCAAGGGTCCCTTATTTGACCAAAATCCGGCCTTTGCATGGTAGCTTCCATAGAACCTTTCGATCTTAGAAAATTAATTCTTGATTGAGATTATGTGCTAGGGAGTTTTGTATGCTCGAAAGGGGTTATTTGAGATGATGACGATGCTTGCTTGATAAAAGATGTGTAACCCTTTAATCACCTTTTAGCAATTCCTTCTCATGTCCCACGACATTTGGGAACATGCTGGATCTTGATTATGTGATTACATCTCTTACATCTTGCTAAGCTAAGCATCATTGACCTTGTATGCATCCAAATTCATGAAGAGTATGACAACAATCCGATCATGTGATCCTCCTACCCAAAGAATTTTAAATACATTTTTGGAAGCAAATAGATTTTTGGTATCTTTATTCCAAGGCATTCAATCACTCTTTCAAAATTTTTGGAGTTCACTTTTGGATTAAAATTTCAAATCAACCATATTTGAAGAAAGAACCTAAAATTCTTGGAACCCAAAATTCTTGAAAGAGTTTGAAAAGGTTAACCAACTAAAGGAATGCTTTTTCAAAGCAAAATTTGGACCTAATCACCTTTTTGTTAAGGAATATAATCCAAGAAATCTCTGCAATTAAAGAAATCATTTTCAAATAAATTTCAAAAGCAAAGTTTCAACCCAACCATCTTTTGTTTAGAAATGTTGTTGTTTTCAAAGAAAAGCTTCTTAAGGAATTTTGAAAAGATCCCATCATCTAGGGGAAATACTTGTTAAATGGATTTCAAAAATTCTAAATTTGAAAACCTTGAAGGGGTAAAAAGGATCACAATGAAAGGAGAAATTAGCACACTCAACATGGATGAGGATTTTATGTGCTTATGTGTTTATGTGTTAGGATCAGATTTTTCATTTTTTTTGGCATATAGAATAGGCACACACACACACATGCATTGCATTCGTGTGACATATGAATCATTCATAAGCATTTCACTTGGCATAAAAATTTAATAAAAATCAATAGAAGTATAAGATTCTCTTGAGAAAATCAGTCAAAATTGATTAAAGATAAGTGTTGTTGTAAGCGAAATAGCACCCGAGTCAAGCACTATTTGGTACAGAGATTCAAACACGAGATTAGTCAGGAAGGAACAGATAATAGGAAGAGAGATGTTTATGCACATATGTTGCTAGTAAGGTGATAGTGTTTTGAAATACGGCTGCTAAAGCAAATATGGATGCTCCTGGGGACCCAATAATTTGAAAGTCGTCTGTGACACTCCAGTTGAGACCAAGTCGAGTCCAGTCTGTAGTCGAGTTGTGTTAAGTTGGAGTCAAATGTCAAGTCCAGTCGAGTCTTCTGGTCAGTCTATTATCAAGTTTGTTTGCAAGTCATTGTCGAGTTTATTGAGTCGAGGGATGTAATCCTTTTTCCCTACTAGTTGAATAAAATCTCATTCTGTTTGATTCAGTGTGCCAAGCCGTGAATGTATGGATCATTAAGCCAAGAAAGAAAAAAAAAGAAGAGAAAAAAATCAAAATCATTTTTCAAATGATCATGGAAAATACTTTGTTAATAAATCTTTGCATTAAAAAGGATCCCCAAGTGATCAAAGCAAATTCTGTGCCAAAACCACGGAGGAGTAGAGAATTGATTTGCTTTACTTTAAGAATTTAAAGATGCACTTGCTTAATCTTGAAAAGATGAACTTGGAACTTGAAGCTTGCTCACCATCTCCTTTTTTTTAAATACCAAGCCTAAAAGATGAGCCCAACCAGTCCAAAGTCATAACTTGATCCTTGATGGTAGCCAAATGTTTTAAATGAACATCTTCTTCCAAAAAAAAAGAGAAAAAAAGAAGAAAAGAAAGAGCTCGCTAGGATGAAAACCCAAAAGGGCGCCTAGGCAAAAGTGAGAGCACGAAAAAAAAAGAGAAATAAAAAAAAAAGAAAAAGAAAAAAAAATGAAGATGAAGGAGCTCGCTAGGATGAAAACCCGAAAGGGCGCCTAGGCAAAAGTTAGAGCAAGAATAAGATGCGTGTTGATTTCAAAATCCGAATCCTAGCCAGTCAAAATCATGAAGAGAATAAGAGATAGTGAGGTAGAGAAAAGAAAGGAAAGAGAAAAGAAAAGGCAAAGAATAAATAAGATTGAGAATTCTTGAGCACTTCAAAGTACATCATTGGTAGATGAATTATCCCAAAGCTTTGTGTTGTTCTCGACAAAGAAAATAAATTGGAAAGAGAGATTTGAAAGTATCAATTAGTATCAAAATTTTGTGAGAGGCTCATGGATAAGTGGGCCTATAACAATGCAAAAGTATCTTTAAGAAAAATAAAGAGTGATTTGGAGGGCTGCTATTGCTTTATGAGTATGGTAGAGTATGATTCAAACACGATGTGTTATGATAGTTGTAAAGATTGACTGGCTAGTGAAAAGGTGAAAAGAATCAACCGCCAAAAAAAAAAAAAGAGAATAAAAGAAAAAAAATAATAAAAGGGAGACGTAGTTCATGTTCTCATCATTTTGTTCAAAAGCTACCACAAGGAATCTGTTTTAGAAAATCTGCCCAAGAAAGAGCATCCATTGGACCCATATGGAAACATGGCTCGAAAAGCCCATAAATTCTTGAAGCCTTATTCTTTCAATACCTCCAGAGTTGATGAACTACGTTTTTGACCTGATTCCCACTCGGGGATACGTAGGCAGCCTACTCGGTTCGGTCATCACCCTCGCCATCTCATGGCATCTTTCTTTCAGGCCTTAGCCAAACTACTTTAGACCTGATTCCCGTTTAGGGATAAGTAGGCGAACCTTCCAAGGTTCTCGGTCCATAACCCTCCCTAAACCATGAGCATCACCCTTTGTGCCTTTGGTTTCCTTTCTTCAGACTAGGGGCAAACTTGCGTAAGTTTGCCCGAAACCACATCTATATCGCCAAACCAGGGGCAAACTTCGTTTGCTGAACACCTCATTTAATCCCAAAAGCAATGCCTCCGAGTCCTACTCAAACTAGGGGCAAACTTCGTTTGCCAAAATCCCTCTATGTCAGAGAAAAGTTCTTGAGTAATCGAGTTTGTTTTGAATGGATTGAAATAGATTGTCTTTTATTCTCTAAGCTAAAGCACTAATCTGAAGCACACTCTGGATAGGCAAAGAATCAGCTAACTCAAAAAGAGAACCTTCAAAGTTTAGATTTGTCGGAAAAATACTAACATTGTAAGATGATGAATAAATGAAAGGTGAGATGATACATTGTTCACGATGAAAGCACATTGATTCATAATAATACAGAGTTTGAGTCAGTCGCTTGTGTAATCACTTCGTCAAGATTGTCCCCCCTTGATGAGTCAATAATGGTCTCAATTGTGTGGGTTTAAGATGATGAATAAAGATTTGAAGAGTCTCCATGAGTATCCCAAGAGCAATGCAAGCAGGATTTTTAAACACTATCATAACACAATGCTAAAGCAGAAATATGAAGGGTCCAAGACTAGGGGCATAAGTGGCTTCCCTCTTTTTTTTTTTTTTTTTTTTTTTTAAAAAAAAAATAATAATAATAATAATAATAATAATAAAATAAAAATCATCATTTTACTTATTTCAAGGGTCCGCAGACGGAGGAAAGCATTTTATCCAAAGCCCACTTTTGTGGCGACCTCATCATAAGCCCATTCATATGGCATCCTCTCATCAAAAGCCCACTTTCATGGTGACCACCATTATAAGCCCACTTTTGTGACGACCCCATCATAAGCCCATTCACATGGCACTCTTTCATCGAAAGCCTACTTTCAGGGCAACTCTCGTTATAAGCCCATTTATGTGGCAGTTTCATCCATGAAAGCCCACCCCGGTGGCACTCTTTTAGCCAAGCCAACGCTCATGGCAAGTTCATGCACATAAGCCCACTTAGTGACAAACATACCTCATAAGCCCACTTCCGTGGCAAATCCACACTCATGACAAGCTCATCCAAATGAGCTCATTTCAGTGTCAAAGCTCCTCGTCAGTCCAGTACAAGTCATTAGCATCATCATTATCATCATCATCATCTTTATTAATTAATCAAGTACTTGAGCCTTATTCGGCTCCTTTGATTCGTTGAGTCTTTATGACTTCGATTTTGCAAAAGTTCAAAATTCTTCAAGTCCGCGTGACTCCGTGTTTGTAAAATATGAATTTTTGAGTCCGTAGGAATTCGTGTGTGTAAAATATTGAATTCTTGAGTCTGCGTGACTCCATTTGTGTAGAATATGATTCTTGAGTCTGCGTGACTCCGTTAATATAAAAGAATGAATTCTTGAGCCCGCGTGACTTCATATATGTAAGATATGATTTTTTTTAGTCCGCGTGAATCTGTGTGTGTAAAATTTTGAGTTCTTGAGTCCGCGTGACTCCGTGTTTGTAAGATAAGAATGTTTCGAGTTCGCGTGACTCCGTATTTGTAAAAATAGATTTTTGAGTCCATGTGACTCCGTGTTTGTGAAATGTGAATTTTTTAAGATCATATGGCTCCCCTTTTGTAAAATGTGAATTATTTAAGTCAGTGTGACTCCCCTTTTGAAATAGAAAATGTTTTGAGTCGAATTGACTCCCTATTCGGAGATAGAAATTCGTTCGAGTCTGATTGACTCATGATTTTTTGGAAATAATAAATTCTTTAAGTCCGATTGATTCCTGATTTGTTGAAATAGAATTTATTTTGAGTCTGTTTGACTCCGATTTTGAAATTAGAAATTCTTTTGAGTATGATTGACTCATAATTTGGAATTGGAAATTCTTTTGAGTCTGATTGGTTCATGTTTTTGGAAATTAGAAACTCTTTTGAGTCTGGTTGACTCTCAATCTTTTGAAATTAGAAATTCTTTTGAGTCTGAATGGCTCATGTTTTTGGAAATTAGAAATTCTTTTGAGTATGATTGACTCATAATTTGGAATTGGGAATTCTTTTGAGTCTGATTGGTTCATGTTTTTGGAAATTAGAAACTCTTTTGAGTCTGGTTGACTCTCAATCTTTTGAAATTAAAAAATTCTTTTGAGTATGATTGACTCATGATTTGGAATTAGAAATTACTTTTGAGTCTGATTGGCTCATGTTTTTGGAAATTAGAAATTCTTTTAAGTCTGATTGGCTCATGTTTTTGGAAATTAGAAATTCTTTTGAGTCTGAATGGCTCATGTTTTTGGAAATTAGAAATTCTTTTGAGTCAGGTTGACTCCCAATCTTGTGAAATAGAAATTCTTTGAATTCGATTGACTCTCAATTTTGTAAAAATTCTTTTGTGAAATAGAAATATTTTAAGCCCAGTTTTATGAATTTAAATTTCTTTGAGTCCGATTGACTCTTGGTTTTGTTCGATTTTGCGAAATAAGAAATTGAATCAAGTCTGATTGACTCATGATTTAGGATTTGAATTTGAATTTGAACTTGAATTTGTTTTGAGTCTAATTGACTCCTGGTTTTGTGGAATTGAATTTGTTTCGAATCCAATCGACTCATATTTTTAGAAATTTGAAATTCTTTGAGTCTAATTGACTCCCGAATTTTAGAACTAAGTCTGATTGACTCCCGATTTTGTGAAATTGAATTTGCTTCGAGTACAATTGACTCCTGTTTTTAGAAATTTGAAATTCTTTAAGTATGATTGATTCCTAATTTTAGAAAATTGAATTTATTTGAAACTGATTGACTAAATGATTTTAGAAGGTGAATTTATTTGAAATGAGTTTGATTGATTCCTGATAAGTGGAATTTAAATTCGAAATTGAGTCAAAATGACTCTTGATTGGGCAAATTTTTTATTTGAGTCTGATTGACTCCTGATTTTAGAAAAATGAATAGATTTGAGTTTGGTTGATTCTAAGAATCTAAGTTGATTTGAGTTTGATTGACTCCTAATTTTAAAAGAATGAATTGAATTGAGTTGAATTGAGTCTGATTGACTCTTGACTTTAAAAGAATGAATTGAATTGAGAAATTAAGTTGAATTGAGTCTGAATGAATCTTGATTTTAAAAGAATAAATTGAATTGAGTTTGGTTGATTTTAAGAATCTAAGTTGAATTGAGTCTAATTGACTTTTGATTTTAAAAGAAAGAATTGAATTGAGTTTGGTTGATTTTAAGAATCTAAGTTGAATTGAGTCTGATTGACTCTTGATTGTAGGAAAATTGAATAAATTGGAGTCTGATCGATCCTAGACTTTTGAAAATTGATTTGATTAGGAGTCTAATTGACTCCAATTTTTGGAAAATTGAATAAATTGGAGTCTGCTTGACTCCGGACTCTTGAAAATTGATTTGATTAGGAGTTTGATTTACTCCGGATTTTGAGAATTAGAGTAAATTGGAGTCTAATTGACTCCGGGCTTTTGAAAATTGATTTGATTAAGAGTCTAATTGACTCCTGATTTTGGAAAATTGAATAAATAGGAGTTTGGTTGAATCTAAGCTGATTTGAGTCTGATTGACTCCTGGTTTTAGAAGAATGAATTGACTCGAGTCTGACAGGCTCCGATTTTGAGAAGATGAGTTGATTTCGAGTTTGAATGACTCCGAAATTTTGGAAATTGATTTGGTTCGAGCTTGATTGGCTCCGATTCTTTGGAAATTTGTTAAATTAGAACCTGATTAACTCCGATTTTGGAAAATTAAATAAATTGGAGTAAGTTTGAAGTTTAATCTGATTAAGAGTCTGATTGATTCCGGGATTTGCGGAAACATGTATTCAACCGAAGTCTAATTGACTCCGAACTTTGAAACCTGATTTGACTTAAGCCTGATTGGCTTCAATTTTTTGAAAATTGATTCGATTTGAGCCTGATTGGCTCTGATTCTTTAAAAATTAATTTGCTTTGAGCCCGATTGGCTCCGATTCTTTAAAAATTGATTTGATTTGAGCCTGATTGGCTCTGATTCCTTGAAAATAGATTTGAATTGAGCCTGATTGGCTTTGACTCTTTGAAAGTTGGTTTAATTTGAGCCTGATTGGCTCCAATTCTTTGAAAATTGATTCAAATTGAGCCTGATTGGCTCTGATTCTTTGAAAATTGATTCGAATTGAGCCTGATTGGCTCTGATTCTTTGAAAATTGATTTGGTTTGAGCCCGATTGGCTCCGGAACTTTGAAGTTGATTTGACTTGAGCCTGATTGGCTCCGATTCTTTGAAAATAGATTTGAATTGAGCCTAATTGGTTTCAACTCTTTGGAATTTGATTTGATATGAGAGTCTTGTTTGATTCTGGAACTTTGAAAATTGATTTGGTTCGACTCCAGGTTAGAAGAAATTCAGCCGACTTTAATATGATTGATCTTCGATTTCGGAAATTAAAAGCAAATATGAATCCAAGTGTTTCCAGGTTTAGGAAAGTTAATTTGAAATTTAATCAGCTCCTGAAAATTAGGAATTATGAATTGAACCAAGTCAACTTTGATTTTACTTGGTAAGGCAGTAAATTTGCATCTCATCTTTCAGCGTGCTACCTGATTCGGCTTGGCCGATCGGATGATTTTGGAAGATTATGGAGCGTAAGGCATGAAGCGGCTCAATCTTTCAGCGTGCTACCTGATTCGGCTTGGCCGATCGGATGATTTTGGAAGATTATGGAGCGTAAGGCATGAAGCGGCTCAATCTTTCAGCGTGCTACCTGATTCGGCTTGGCCGATCGGATGATCTTGGAAGATTATGGAGCGTAAGGCATGAAGCGGCTCAATCTTTCAGCGTGCTACCTGATTCAACTTAGTCAATCGGATGATTTTGGAAGATTATGGAGCGTAAGGCATGAAGCGGCTCAATCTTTCAGCGTGCTACCTGATTCGACTTAGTCAATCGGATGATTTTGGAAGATTATGGAGCGTAAGGCATGAAGCGGCTCAATCTTTCAGCGTGCTACCTGATTCGACTTAGTCAATCGGATGATTTTGGAAGATTATGGAGCGTAAGGCATGAAGCGGCTCAATCTTTCAGCGTGCTACCTGATTCGACTTAGTCGATCAGATGATTTTGGAAGATTATGGAGCGTAAGGCATGAAGCGGCTCAATCTTTCAGCGTGCTACCTGATTCTGCTTGGCCGATCGGATGATTTTGGAAGATTATGGAGCGTAAGGCATGAAGCGGCTCAATCTTTCAGCGTGCTACCTGATTCGGCTTGGCCGATCGGATGATCTTGGAAGATTATAGAGCGTAAGGCATGAAGCGGCTCAATCTTTCAGCGTACTACCTGATTCGGCTATGGAGTATAAGGCGCAGGTCGCATCTCAGTCAATCAGACGATTCTCATATGCATATGAAATGTACATACATCAGTCATAATGTTCCTAGAGTAAGACGGTGATATAATAGGATGATTCGATGTATTTGGTGCATTTCTGATATTAGGAAGAGTAACGTGACTCGGGATCACCACGTTTGGGAGCATAAGATATAAGATTGCATGAGCATGTGCATCACGATAAGATAGGTGCATTCATCTGTGTGACTACCTGCGTTGGTGTATTGTTGTCCTTTGCCCGAACTATGTCCTGGTCTGATTCCCATTGGGATACGTAGGCAGCTCACCTTTGAGCACGACCAGCATTTGGCTATCTCCACACCCGATTTTGCAACGCACTTTTGTTTTTTACCTGGATTCGACTATTTGGTCAAAGGCTTGTCTTTCACACAGGCTTTGACATTTGCTTGTGATATGCATTGCTTCACGAGCTCTGTCAAAGAGGGGCAAACTGTAGACACCCCAATTTTTGACCAAACGTCAAATCCAGGGATTGGTTACCTCTCAAAGACCGATGATGATGATATCCGTGACATTCGAGGATTTTCCCAAGAAATTCAAAATCTTCGAGAAAAAAAATTAGAAAATAATAAAAATGATAAAGGGAGAGGATTCAGGCATTCGGGAGGGAAACCCGAACGATGAAGAACGTGTGAGAAACCCAGTCTGGAAATCCATTTTATTTTAAAGAAAGAGGGAGTTTTTTTTCTTGAAAAAAAAGGAAGAACAAAATAAATAAAATGATTTTTGAAAAAGAAGAAATAGTATATTCAAAAATATACCATGCACATGGGGGGTCTTAATGCAAATATATACATACATAAAATAAAAATTTTTGTTTACACCAACATATTTTTGAAAAATCAAAAAGAGGGACAAAATTCAGTTAGCCCCGGCACGCGGAAAACGCGGCGGCAGTCACTGAGTGCCGCGCCGGCACTCACTGTTTGCCGCCCGGCACTCAGTGAGTGCCGCTGGCTGTAACAGACTGCATCTTCTCACATGTTCTAGAAGAAAACCTTGCACATGGGTTTCCACCCGAATTTACCCATCTATCCCTGGAATAATGGCCTATATAAACAAACCTTCTCTTCCATTTTGGGGGACTTGAACTTGAAAATCAAGAGATAGTTATATACAAGAATCATATATATTTTGAGAGAGAGAGAAGAAGAATTTCTTGAAGAACTTGAAGAATTTGAAGAATTTTGGGAAATCTTGGAAGGTTTTCACAAGAAGTTGAAGAAATACTTGAGGTCCTAGAGGTAACCTCTCAATCCTTGATAGAATTAAGACTATTCAATCACAAGTTCATAGTTCTAGGAACATTTTCACATTTTCAAAACCTTTATTCTTATCCCATTTCATCACACACCACCAAGAACTTGTGATTGAATCTCATGACATCTCATTAATTTGGGTCTAATTAATGCCTTGGGTTTGAGATAAATTAGTTTTGAAGAAATTTATGTTCCTAAATAAAACTTGGATTTCCCTTATTTCTATTTCATTCATAAGGTTCATGAGATCTTCCATATCTCATTGAACCTCTTTGAGTTTGATTATTTAATTTCCTATGATCTTATGATCTATATGGAGATTAGAATGAATCATAGTCTTAATCTACATATAATTAGTGAGATTCAAGTCTTAATCCATGACTTGAACCTCTTCATTAAGAAATCTTATGGAATCCTTACTATATTCCAATGAGGTTTGAGTAGATTTTAACTTCATTTAGTCTCCAATGACCATCAAATGGTAGGAGAAAATGTGTTAGTTCAAGTCTACTCCCATGGCTTGGACTAATCTTTCTCTTAGGTTTTAAGAAGTCTTTCATACTTCATCTAGAACCTATGAGCATGTATGTCTCTAACTCCAATGACCATCAAATGGTAGGAGTGATAAGTTGAATTCAAACTTGGGTCCATAGGTTTGAGTTCTTTATTTGAGAATTTTGTGAAGTTCATTTCAATACTTCATCAAGATCCATAAGTGTAATATGCCTCATAGTCTTCAATGACCATCAAATGGTAGAAGAAGTAGTTTGGTTTGAGCCCCAACTTCATGTTCTAATAGTTGAGGCCAATCAATAAACTTGAACTAGCAAAATGAAACAGTGGGTTCATAAACTGTTTTTGATCAAGGATTTTTAGTTTGAAATCCGACCGTTGGAATCGAATGAAACCAACGGTAAAATGTTCATAACACATTGTTTTACCACTGTGATTTTTGTTTTAGCAAGATCTTGTGATTAGAAGGGTTTGATCATGGTTTTTGTGAGCTAATCATAATCTGTCCAGAGTTCTAGAATACTTTTAGAATAATAAGTCCGTTTTGAAATTAATAAATTAGAACCTTAATTAAGTTTTTGGGGTCTCAAATAATTTTTTATAAGTACCTTAATGTGTTAGGAAGGTACCCTAAAACGATCTAAGTGTTTCTCACTTTTTTACTATTTTTAGAAAATCATACAAGATCTCTGGATAGAGAGTTGTAGAATCCTGAGTGAGGTCTAGTATTTTCAGTATTCCCGGAGATCTAACCGTTGAAACCTCAATTTTCTTTTTGGGTTAGAAACTAGACTCACAGAGGCATAACATATCCAAAAATCAGTAAGATCCAACCGTTGAAAGTATTTTATTTCCATTTTTGAACGTCGGGTCTGCTCTCTGTAAATCACAAAAAACTGCTACTGTTTTTGTCTAATCTTATTTATTTCAACTCAAATGGTCTCTTAATGTCTTGGGACTCAAACCATGTTTTGAATAATGATAATTTAGATTAAACCCAGAGGCTTAGGGATCCAAATTAGTGAATAAATTCATGTCTCATCCTTGTTCATAATCATTCATTCATTCATGTACATTGATGCTTATAGTTAGAACTAGTTCTTGGATGAAGTTGGACTTAGTTGAATTTAATTGAACATGACCTATGATTAATTACCTTTTGGTATTATATCTTGTCTAAGGCATGTGTACTAATCTTTGTTTTGTAGTGCTTTGAGGTACAATTTCTCAACCCTTCTCTAGTTTAATCTATTTTATTGATTTTAATTGATTTTTCGACCCCATGTGCGACACCTTAGCTTAGGTTTTGCCTTATATGTATGTATGTGTTAGAGACCTTTCTTAGGTTTATTTTTGCATGCATTGCACGTTTGATATTCGCGGCCGGATCCCGGGTATGTTTTCTAGTTCTCTATTGCATATCATGATGTTTGCTAGTTGAATTATATGACTTATGAATGATATTTTACCGTTAGCAATTTTGCACCCTTTCAACATGCTTGTGTTATGTATACCTATATATGTATTAATTGAGGGCATGCTTATATTAATAACTTGATTAAAAAGGATGTTGAGTAGAGGCCTATCGTGAGATAGGATGAAAGGGGGTGTTTTAGTCCGCCGGGCTCCTTCCCCTTTCATTCCATAATCCCCGGACCCAGTTTATCTTTGGTTTCGCAAAAGATCAGTTTCCTTTTAAATGGTTTCTTAATTTTCCTTTTAAAAATTAAGTGGCGACTCGTATTTGAATTTGAAAATTGAAAATATTTGTTTTAAAAGTGGGTAAAATTTGAAAACCTGCGATATCCACAGACCATGCAAAGACATCTTTGAATTCATTTAATAAATTGATTAACTCTTTGCTTTCCTCATTACTAAGTGTGGAGCCAATAGAAACATTTTGTGGATTATTTTCATTTCCTAAATTAATCGTTAAAGTGCCTTCAATGATTTTACATGCAGATTCATTTTCCTTTTCAATTAATTTTTGCAATTCATCTAGTATTTCACTACATTCATCACATACATCACAATTATTATGCACAGTCGAGTAAGCAGAATTAGTCATATTCTCATTAACTTTCTTGGGAGCAATTACAACAGACACGGAAATTGAAAGACGCCTCATTTGGGCTAATACAGACTCTGGGTGAGGGGGATACATATCACTAGACTCAAACACCCATTCTTTCTTCTTTTCCCCTCCAAGATCAGTGATGAAGCATTCTTCCAGGTCTTCTGTCTGAGTAATTTCTCCTATTTCTTCTTCCTCTGGTTCTTTTCCAAGCTCTAATTTCTCCCTTTCTGCTTTTTCCTTGCTCTCTTCATCACTTCTGTTCTGCCCATCTTTATTCATGCTTTCCCCGGTATTACCCTTTTCGATCCCCCTGTGTTCTTCTTCCAGCAGGTTCTTCATTGCCAGGCCATCCAAGGTGCACACCCAATCCTGAATAGTGGTGGATTTTGTGGATACTTCCAGGTAAGGGTCTGATCGGGAGAGAACTAATCCTAATTATATGCTTTAATGTGCATTTGTTAGTACCTTTTTATCCTGTTTTTGTATATTTTTACTTCGTTTTCCAGTTTCTGACAGGTTTTGGAAGAAATCAACTAAACCAGGCTAAACAGGGTGAAAAAGAATAGTTGAAGAAGCTGAAAAAGCCAAGTCGCGCGCGCGACCCGCGCCCGCGAAAATCAGAGAATCGCTCGCGCGATCCGCTCGCGCGAGAATCCCAAAATCGCTCGCGTGATCCGCGCGCGCGAAGGTCCAATTGTCGCGCTCGCGCGACCCGCTCGCGCGATATGCCCAAAAACCAATGTTGCGTATTTCAGTATACTGAAGACTCCTGTGCAAACGAAACTGCTAAACGACGTCCAGACTGTAAATTACATGCGTTTCAGTTCGTTTCGGGTTGGGAAGCCTTCCAAAGCTTGTATAAACTCTATATAAACTCCAAATTTACTCAATTAGGGGGTTGGCAATTAATATACACACATTCTACAACCATACTTCCAGCCATTGAAGGGAGGGAAGCAAGGAGAAGAAGAAGAAGACCAAGGATTTCCATGGCCTCCTCCATCAACCTCTTGCTATCTACTACTTCTATGGACGGCTAGATCATTGATCTAGGGTTTCAATGAAGCCCTAGATGAGTAATAGGGTTTTATTTATGTTTTTATTTTAGTTTTATTATGTATGGATGACAGTCACATGTTTAGAGGATTTTTATAAATAAATCGTACTTCTATTGATTAAATCATTACTTTCAGAATTTATTCTTGTCTTAGATCTATTTTGACTGTGATGTGCTCAACGATCTATTCTTGCTGTGCTTGTTTAGGTTGTTTACATGTGATGGTGCTTTTGTTGGGTTTGTGCCCTCAAACCATTACTTTGTGTATGAGACATTAGCATTATAATATATGGATATCAGCTTTACATTTCATTGTGTATGTTTCTTTCATGAGATGATTGTTTTGTCCTTAAGTATCATAGTAAGCAATTCGTGTGTGTATGAGATACACACAAGTGAGATACGAATTACTATTCTTTGATACTTAGAATATGTCACAGTGGATGATGAGACTGGATACCTCATCAGGTCTACACTGTAGCATACTTAACTACCATTGGATGGAGTGATTAATCTCAATCACTAGAGTGTAGCTCTTAGTTGATATGCTAGTGCTTATAGTGCATTGACGGACCTGAGCTTTCCTATTGACGCTTAAGGCTGTCAACAGTCAATAGGAACTCATAACTTGTATAAGGTACGTGTTCTCAATCTTGAGATGATTATGAACACAGACTATGGATATGGCTGCTTTGACTTACCAATCAGTGAGGTCTATAGAAGATCAACACCTGGGTATCTTGGGTATGTCATGTCCTTAGGGTTGTGAACATATATTGTCAAGATAGAATCTACCCTCTGATTCAGAGTAAGCATTCCCTTGAGAATGTCACCAAGTTGATTACTGAGTACTGCAGTCTTGTTGATAAGAGTTATCAACATGTTTGGTAATCATGAGTGGTGAATGGGACTCAAGGAATACAAGAAGTAATCATGATTCAGGATGACAGTAACAGTTATCCGACTACCTGAATATGATTACGAATGCTGACGGTAGAGGGACATTAGTACACCATACAAGTCTAGTTATCGCTTCGGATATGTTCTTTTGCGTTGGAGTTTAGTTATCGTTTTATAGTGGAATAAACGTTAACTGACCAGTTAGTTAGTTTGCTGATCAAAGAGTTTGGTCATGGTAATTAACAAACTGGTCTGAGCCAACAAATAAAGAGCCTAGGAGGTCCCACTCTTAGCTCCGCTAGGATGCTTGGAAAGACACTTGAGGAAGCTGTTAAGACAGGTTCGATCGATCGAAGTATGTTCGATCGATTGAAGTCAGCAGGTTCGATCGATCGAGAATGGTTCGATCGATCGAAGGTTCGATCGATCGAAGTCACTTCGATCGATCGAAGTCTAGGTCGGTTATGGAAATCTATAAATAGGGCAGCTGCGTTCTGGAAGTAAGTGATCGTCGTTTTTATACGCAGAAGCTGCAGAAACTATCATAGTCTTCCCAAAACCTTCCTATCCTCTCTATTAGGGTTCCCACCAACCCTAGTCTTTCCGGCAGGCATCCGCAGGAGTCATAAGGGTGAAGATCATCTAGTGGAGGCTGCTGGAAGTTAAAGTTTCAGAATTGGGTTCAAGACACTAAGGTATAATTCTTGCACCTCCTTGTACGCATCTATGGAATTGACGAGTAGTAGATCCTGGAATACCAAAAGTTATATAACTTAACCTATTTCCGCTGCGCGTTTAAACTCTAACTTTAAACCACTTTTCCTACAATTGGTATCAGAGCCAGGCTCGTTTGGATCTATAGATGCGTTTTTGGAACCCTAGTTTTGATTTGCATGTTGATTTTAGAACTGTTTTTGAAACTGCATCGTCACAGATCTGTTTCTGCAGTATTATCGCAGCAGAATACAAAACTGTGATTGCATAGGATGCAAGGTGGGTTCGATCGATCGAACTTGTTTCGATCGATCGAACATTCTGTTCTCAATCGATCGAACAATCTTTGATCGATCGAACCTTCTGGTATTCGATCGATCGAACAAAGTTCGATCGATCGAGATAGATACTTTGTCAAGTTCTCTGTTTCACAGTTTTAAAGTGTTTTGAAATTAAAAACTTTAATTTTAAAATATTCTGTAAAATTTTCAAATCATTCTGTGAAACAGACTGTTCAAGCGATTGAACAGTGTTCAATCGATCGAAGGTTCGAGCGATCGAACGGTCTTCGATCGATCGAACTGTGACAGAGAAGTAAGATGCTGTTTTAAGTTCTAATTCAGTATGTAAAGTGTTTATATACTGTGTGAATCAATTAAGTGTTCCAATAGTTACATATATTTGTTATGTATGTGTGGATGCATGTACGACTAACCCTTTTGAAGCAAAATAAGTCGCTATCTCCCATGGCACCAAGTCGTTTAAATATTTATATTTAAATTGTTTGAGATTGGTGCATGTTGTAATTTAATAATGGTTTGGTTTTAAGGCGTATGTAAAGGGCGCTGCGGCTTCAATCCTACGAAAAGGAAAGTCGCACCGGTTTCCCTAGCCTTTTATTTCTTTTTTGCTATTTCCTTTTTCTAGATAAATTGTAAGCTTCAAAAGAAGCATAGGTCCAATGTAATAGAATTAAAAATTCCATGAAGATGGAGCAAGGAGCCGTTGTCCATCGAGATGGAGCCGGAGGCGACCAAACCAAGAAGGTGTTCTATGGAAATAGAGCCATGGGAGATAGAGGCATTGTTTGAATGCCTATATTTCATTTTAGTTTTTTGTTTTATGTGCTTGTTTTGTGATTGGCGTATAATACATTGTTGCATGCACTTAAAACAAGTTTTCTAAAACAAAATTCAAAAACCGTTTTCAACACATTAGTAAACATTGGATGTTTATGGGTAGTGTGTGGAAATTTTTTTTTCAAAAGCAAAATCCTTAATTTACTAAATCTAGTGGGAGAGGGTCTTATTAAATAACACCCACGATCTTCCATTAACGGTTCATTGTAAGATGAGTAGTGTATTCTGTGTCACCTCGCCAGGGGTGATCATTCCATATGGAGGGTACACTGCTCATTGGTTACTAGATGTGAACTTCCTATGGATAGGATCAATCAGACGTGTTAGAGGGTGACCACCACACGGAGGCGCTACTTGAGACGGTTGTGATTGGATCCTAGTTAATGGTACACACTAGCTAAGCTATGGATAAGGGATCCCACACGGGGCATTATTCAGAAACTTAGAGATCAAATAGGTTCGGGAGTCATGGCTATTTTGCAAGAGTTGCATAGCGGATAAGTCATGATAAATCGAAAGATCGAACATTGACCACCACACGGAGGCTTTATTCTTTCATTTCGATAATCCGGCGACTTTGTTTTTAAATAAGAGTTTTAAGGATTCTTTTATTTCAAACTGTCAATTCTGATATCCATATTTATTTTGTTTGTTTGATTTTCAGTAATCATAATGTCTGGATCTGCATTTAGTCCACTTGCCACCATACTCACTCAAAACAAGTTAACTGGAAATAACTACACTGAATGGAAACGTAACCTTGACATCGTTTTAACTGCGGAGGATCACATATATGTCCTCACCACCCCAAGCCCTGAAGAACCCGCGGCAAATGCTTCGGCAGCTGCCAGACGCGAGTTCGACAAATGGAAGAAGTCGAATGGAATGGCCCGCTGTTACATTCTGGCCTCAATGGCTGGTGTGTTACAACACCAATTCCAATTGAACAATTCTGCCAGTGACATTATCACATCCCTAAAAAAGATGTTTGGGGAGCATGGCAGGCCTGCCAGACAGGTAGCCATGCAGAAGATAATGAGTGCAAAGATGTCGGAAGGTACTCCAGTCAAAGAACATGTTTTAAAAATGATTGGTTATTTAAACGAACTGGAGACCTTGGGAGCCAACATCGATGCACAGACCCAAGTTGATATGATCCTCAACTCGCTGTCGCCATCATTCGCTCAATTCAAACTTAACTATAATATGAATCAAATGGATTTTTCAATGAGCGAATTAATGAGTTCTTTACTGGCAGCAGAAGGGGTGATCAAACCTGGGGGCAGCATTTTAAACGTTGAGAAAAGCGCTTCTTCTTCCCGATCTACACTGAAAGGTAAGAAAGGAAAGAAGAAGGCTGGCACTGGTGGTTCAAGTGTTGGACCGGTCCCTAAGATTGCAAAATCTAAGGGAAAAGGTAAGGGCAAAGGGAAGGTGGGTGGCCAAGGCAAAGGAAAGTGTTTCCAATGCGGTGAGAAGGGCCACTGGAAGAGGAACTGTCCAGAATTCTTAGCTACAAGAGTTCAAGGTATGATTGAATCACATGTGATTGAAGTAAGTTTTATTACGGATACTTCAAACACTTGGTGCATTGATTCTGGTGCGACTAACCATATCTGTAATTCGTTGCAGGGGTTCAGATCAACCAGGAAATGCAGTGATGGGGAGATCGTGCTTACTCTAGGTTCTAGCGCAACCGTATCTGCGGTTGCTATAGGAGTCGTAGTTTTAGAATTTTCAGACAATAAAGTTTTGATTTTATCAGATGTACTTTACGTCCCTTTAATGAGACGTAATTTAATTTCAGTTTCTAATTTAACGAATAATGGTTATTCCTTTCATTTTGGAACTGAAGTTGTCATTAAAAGAAACAGTTCTTTTATATGTTCTGGTGTTAAATCAAATGGTTTGTATGTGATTACTCCCAATATTTCAAAAGATTCTTGTTTGGAACTTAATAACTCAGTGGTAACTTTACCATCTAAAAGAAAGGAACCTTCCACTAATCCAACAAGGCTTTGGCATATGAGGCTTGGCCATATCAATCTGAATAGGATTGGCAGACTAGTCAAAGAAGGGGTCTTAGGCGATTTGGTTCTCGAACCAATGGAAGTCTGCGAGTCTTGTTTGGAGGGTAAGATGACCAAAAGGCCCTTTCCTGCAAAGGGCAATAGGACCAATGCATTGTTGGAATTAGTTCATACTGATGTGTGTGGACTAATAAATATTAGAGCAAGGGGTGGTTATGAGTATTTCATAACATTTACCGATGACCACTCTAGGTATGGATATGTGTACCTAATGCAGCACAAGTCTGAAGCCTTTGAAAAGTTCAAAGAGTTTAGGGCTGAAGTGGAGAAGCAATCGGGCACACATATCAAGGCCATTCGATCTGATCGAGGTGGCGAGTACCTCTCTAATGAGTTTATTGATCACCTCGTACAGAATGGGATTCTGTCACAGTTGACTGCACCTGGTACGCCTCAGCAGAACGGTGTAGCGGAGAGAAGGAATCGGACTCTTTTAGACATGACTAGGTCGATGATGAGTTATTCAGAGTTGCCATTATTCCTTTGGGGTTATGCTTTGGAAACCGCTGCATACATACTAAATCTAGTACCAAGCAAATCTGTTCGCAGGACACCACGAGAGATGTGGATTGGGCGCAAGCCTTCTTTGCAACATCTCCGGATATGGGGGTGTCCGGCACATGTGCTCAAAGGAAAGATGAGCAAGTTGGATTCTAGATCGGAAGTATGTTATTTTGTAGGGTATCCAAAGGGTACTTATGGATGGTATTTTTATGATCCAAGAGAACAGAAAGTGTTTGTTAGTACAAATGCTGTTTTCTTGGAAGATGATTATATCATGAACCATAAACCTAAGGGAAGGATAGATCTTAGAGAGATAGAAGGAGAGCCCTCAGTCCAACCCGCAGTTGATAACGATGAAAATCAAGAAAATACCACTTCTTCACCCATTTCCGCACCGGTACCTCGTCGTAGTGGGAGGATTATCAGCCAGCCTGATAGATACATGTTCTTAGGATAAGTTTTTGAAGCTGTCTCCATAGAATCTGAATCTGATCCTACCACTTACGAAGAGGCAATGGCTGATGTTGATTCAGCTCATTGGATTAAAGCTATGAAGGCTGAATTGGAATCTACGGATTCCAATCAGGTCTGGGATCTTGTAGAACTTCCAGCCAATATTAAACCCATTGGCTTCAAGTGGGTCTATAAGAGGAAAAGAGGATCTGATGGAAAGGTTGAGACCTTTAAGGCAAGGCTTGTGGCGAAAGGCTACACTCAGAGGGAGGGCATTGACTATGAGGAAACCTTCTCGCCGGTAGCCATGCTCAAGTCCATCAGAATACTCTTATCCATTGCTGCATGCCTAGATTATGAAATCTGGCAGATGGACGTCAAGACTGCATTCTTGAATGGCAATCTTGAGGAGAACATCTATATGAAACAACCAGAAGGGTTCATAGCTGGTCGGAAAGGTAACTTGGTATGCAAGTTGCAAAAGTCCATTTATGGGCTTAAGCAGGCATCCAGAAGTTGGAACATCCGATTTGACCAAGCGGTCAAGTCGTTTGATTTCATACAGAATCTGGATGAGCCTTGTGTATACAAGAAATGTGAAGGGAAAGTAGTGGCTTTTCTTGTGCTTTACGTTGACGACATTCTACTCATTGGGAATGATGTAGCGGCGCTGTCAACGGTCAAGGTTTGGCTAGCTAGTACTTTCGATATGAAGGATCTAGGAGAGGCGAGCTATATTCTTGGGATAAAGCTCTTTCGGGATCGCAAGCGAAAGATAATGGGATTATCTCAAGCTGGTTATATCGAGAAAGTGCTAACTAGGTTTTCAATGGATAATTCGAAGAAAGGTTTGTTACCTTTCAGGCATGGTTTAGCGTTCTCCAAGGACCAGTGTCCAAAGACACAAGAGGAGAGGAATCGCATGGCAGGAATTCCCTATGCCTCGGCAGTGGGAAGTCTCATGTATGCGATGTTATGCACTAGACCAGATATCTGCTTTGTCGTTGGCATGGTTAGCAGGTATCAATCGAATCCTGGTCCAGAGCACTGGACAGCCGTTAAGCACATTCTTAAGTACTTGAGAAGAACTAAAGATTACATGCTTATGTACGGCGGTAGTGAGTTAATTCCAGTAGGATACACTGACTCGGACTTTATGTCAGATAAAGATTCGAGAAAGTCGACATCCGGACATCTCTTTACCTTGGGAGGTGGTGCTGTTAGTTGGAGGAGCATTAAGCAGAAATGCATTGCAGACTCAACTACAGAAGCTGAGTATGTGGCTGCTTGTGAAGCCGCAAAGGAAGCTGTTTGGCTCAAGAAGTTCCTTATGGAACTCGAGGTGGTACCAGCGTCGCTGTCACCTATTACGCTATACTGCGATAATAGTGGGGCAGTGGCTCAGTCCAAGGAGCCAAGGAACCACGGGAAGGGAAAGCACGTAGAGCGGAAATATCACCTAATCCGAGATATATTTCAACGTGGAGATGTGACTGTCACCAAGATTGCCACCGCTGACAATCTTGCTGATCCGTTTACAAAGGCCTTACCACAGAAGGTCTTTGATCGTCATCTAGATAGTCTAGGTCTTAGATGTAGTTCTGAATGATTGTGAGTGCAAGTGGGAGTTTGTTGGGTTTGTGCCCTCAAACCATTACTTTATGTATGAGACATTAGCATTATAATATATGGATATCAGCTTTACATTTCATTGTGTATGTTTCTTTCATGAGATGATTGTTTTGTCCTTAAGTATCATAGTAAGCAATTCGTGTGTGTATGAGATACACACAAGTGAGATACGAATTACTATTCTTTGATACTTAGAATATGTCACAGTGGATGATGAGACTGGATACCTCATCAGGTCTACACTGTAGCATACTTAACTACCATTGGATGGAGTGATTAATCTCAATCACTAGAGTGTAGCTCTTAGTTGATATGCTAGTGCTTATAGTGCATTGACGGACCTGAGCTTTCCTATTGACGCTTAAGGCTGTCAACAGTCAATAGGAACTCATAACTTGTATAAGGTACGTGTTCTCAATCTTGAGATGATTATGAACACAGACTATGGATATGGCTGCTTTGACTTACCAATCAGTGAGGTCTATAGAAGATCAACACCTGGGTATCTTGGGTATGTCATGTCCTTAGGGTTGTGAACATATATTGTCAAGATAGAATCTACCCTCTGATTCAGAGTAAGCATTCCCTTGAGAATGTCACCAAGTTGATTACTGAGTACTGCAGTCTTGTTGATAAGAGTTATCAACATGTTTGGTAATCATGAGTGGTGAATGGGACTCAAGGAATACAAGAAGTAATCATGATTCAGGATGACAGTAACAGTTATCCGACTACCTGAATATGATTACGAATGCTGACGGTAGAGGGACATTAGTACACCATACAAGTCTAGTTATCGCTTCGGATATGTTCTTTTGCGTTGGAGTTCAGTTATCGTTTTATAGTGGAATAAACGTTAACTGACCAGTTAGTTAGTTTGCTGATCAAAGAGTTTGGTCATGGTAATTAACAAACTGGTCTGAGCCAACAAATAAAGAGCCTAGGAGGTCCCACTCTTAGCTCCGCTAGGATGCTTGGAAAGACACTTGAGGAAGCTGTTAAGACAGGTTCGATCGATCGAAGTATGTTCGATCGATTGAAGTCAGCAGGTTCGTTCGATCGATCGAGAATGGTTCGATCGATCGAAGTCTTGGTCGGTTATGGAAATCTATAAATAGGGCAGCTGCGTTCTGGAAGTAAGTGATCGTCGTTTTTATACGCAGAAGCTGCAGAAACTATCATAGTCTTCCCAAAACCTTCCTATCCTCTCTATTAGGGTTCCCACCAACCCTAGTCTTTCCGGCAGGCATCCGCAGGAGTCATAAGGGTGAAGATCATCTAGTGGAGGCTGCTGGAAGTTAAAGTTTCAGAATTGGGTTCAAGACACTAAGGTATAATTCTTGCACCTCCTTGTACGCATCTATGGAATTGACGAGTAGTAGATCCTGGAATACCAAAAGTTATATAACTTAACCTATTTCCGCTGCGCGTTTAAACTCTAACTTTAAACCACTTTTCCTACAGCTTTATTGATTCGTGCTATCAAGTATCCGAATAGTCCATGCCTAGGTTAGACGGATTAGATCACAACCCTAGTTTAGTGTGAGATAATTCGTGCTATCCGCAGATGGATTATGTTGGTGCTTGAACCATGATTATCTTCTTGTCGGAGGAATTGGGCTTGTAGCTACAATTCCCCATATTCATCCAACGTAATAAGCTAAAGTAATTCATGAATATTCCTATTATGAAGCTAGTGGTGGATTTGCAATCCTAGGTTCCCTTTACATATTCATTAAAAACACTTTTAATTGCTTTCATAGTTTAGATTTACTTTTACTGTATTAGTTTAAATAAAAACCAAATCAAATCCGTTTTTCTTAATTAAGTAGACTTAGGTTTTAAAATTAAAAGCTGTAGTAATCAATCTCTGTGGGTTCGACCTTTACTTTCACACTACAAATCTTTAGAAAAGTAAAGTATACTTTTTATATCTTGATTCTGACAACATCAATTTTTGGCGCCGTTGCCGGGGATTGCATTACTACTCTTAGTTTTATAATCGTAGTTTAGTTAATTCGTAAATATTAGATTAGTGTTTATTTTTCTTATTTTCTGTTTTTGTTTTTAGTTACTAACTTTTTCTTTTATTTTGTAGTCAACGTTTCCGAGTGGAGCAGCTAATTACATCAAAGGAGCTTACGCAAATAAAATAAATAAAAATTAAATAAGTTGCTTCCTTTGGAAATTCGCTTTAAACCGCTATAAGTCAGGACGCTGTGACGCACTATTTGCATTAGTTTAGGGTTAATTGCACTGCATTAGCTAGGAAACCCGGGGCGCTGGGCTTGACGCGGTCATTGCATTACAGGATAATTTGCATGCATCATAGTAGTTGAGTGCTTGTTATCTTATTTGCGTGATTGTATTTGTTTATTTTGTTTAGTTAGTCTTTGTTTTTAGTTTCTTTTCTTTTGTTTTAGTTCATGTTGGGTACACGTTCAAATAAATCAGATTTAAAATCTTTCGATCTTGAACTTGAACGTACCTTAAGAACTAGTAAGTCCACAACCTTAGCTTCTAGAGCTAGGTTGCAAGACGACGAATCAACTCCGATTCCATCGTCGTTGTTTGAGGCCGAAATTCAGAGTACTCGTGAACGGTTAAGGAAAACTCGAACTTTTCAAATTAAACCGATTAAAATGGCTGACGGAGGAAATAACAATAACAATCAAAATGATGGAGCTAATATGAATAATCTTAATATACCGCCACCTCCTCCACTTATAAATTATTTTATTCCTACTACTTACACGCCACAAGCTGGTATCGAATTACCGGAGGCGACGGCATCTCACTTTGAGATAAAGTCGTCTACCATCTCGCTACTTCCATCATTCCATGGCCGTCTAAATGAAGACCCTTACCAACACTTAGGGGATTTTCAGGGTATATGCTCTACCTTGAAAATACAAGACCTAAATAATGATGAATTAAAATTGCGGCTCTTCCCATTCTCTTTAAGAGACAAAGCTAAATATTGGCTTCAATCACTTGAGCCAAACACGATAAAAACATGGGAAGCTTTACACACCGCCTTTTTACAAAAGTTTTTCCCTATTATGCGTACAAATAAGATAAGAAAAGATATAACTAATTTTGTGATGCAAGATGGGGAGACTCTTTATGACACTTGGGAAAAATTTAAAGAATTGTTACGCTCATGCCCACACCATCAGGTTCCCAAGTGGCAATTGGTTCAAGTCTTCTACGAGGGGCTTATACCCTCTGTTAGGAATACCGTCGACGCCGTTTGTGCTGGAACTTTCCTACACAAGAGCGCCGACGAGGCCTGGAAAATTTTCGAAACTTTGAGCGAGAATTCGATGCACCAAGCGGTGTCTGTTCGTTCTGGAGGGTACCTTCAACCTAAGCGAGAGGTGATAGTTGAGTCAAGTCAGTCAATGCAAATACAAGAATTAAATAGAAAACTTGACCAACTTATGAGGATGGGGAATAGGCCAAATCCACCTTCTTCAGAAGTATGTGCATTATGTTCCGAACCGTCACATAATATCTTTGCATGTCCTTCTGCATCTCAATTCCCGGAATTTGTTGAGAAACACGTTAATTCTATGCAACAATTCCCGCGAAATAATTATAATTCTATGTCGAACAATTTTCCTAATAATTATCGACCTCAGCCTCAACAATATCAATACCAACAACCCAATCCTCCTCCACCTCCACGTAATAGTGCATTCGAGGAGAAGGTGTTGGCCTCACTTGAAAATTTTGGGTCGGTAATTCAGTTAGTGCACTCTCACACTCAGTTTATCGCAAAGCTAGAGTCCCAAATGGGACAAGTAGTTAATACATTAAACCGTTTAACTGAGAGTAAGACGACGAGTCAACCTACTCAGCAACCTAAGGGGCAATACGCAGTGGGTAGTACGAGTGAGAGCGTGAACGCTGTTTCGACTAGGACGACTACTCGAGATGAGGAAGTTGTTGTAATTCCGGATGGGGGTGAGAAAGATAAAAATTTAAATTTGAATAAAGAAAAGGGTGAGGATGTGAATCAAAGTAGAAAAGAAAATGAACCGGTCCCAACAAATTATGTTCCGAGAATGCCATATCCACCTAATGTTGAGGAACCGTCTAATTGTTCAAAGAAAAAATCAAAAGCTGAAGATATACTCGAGGTGTTCAAACAAGTTAAAATTAATATCCCATTCCTCGATGCTATTAAACAAATTCCCGCTTATGCTAAATGTTTAAAAGACCTTTGTACTCAAAAGCGTAAAATACGTAGTCATACTCCTAAAAAGGTCTTTCTCACGGAAAAAGTAAGTTCTATTTTTCAACACGCTCCTCCAAAATATAAGGATCCCGGTACGCCTACTATTTCATGTGTCATAGGTGACACTATCATTCATAGGGCTCTCCTTGACTTAGGAGCTAGTGTCAATCTCTTACCTTATCATGTTTATAGACAATTAGGACTAGGTGAACTTAAACCTACGGCCGCTACAATACAATTAGCGGATCGTTCTATTAAAATACCTAGAGGAATCGTCGAGGATGTATTGGTTAAAGTTGATAAATGCTATTATCCTGTCGACTTCATGGTCCTTGACACTGAACCAGTGCTAGATGCTAGGAAACATACTCCTGTCATTCTAGGCCGTCCATTCTTAGCCACGGCTAACGCACGTGTTAATTGTAGAACGGGGGTAATGAAAGTGTCGTTTGGGAACATGAATTTAAAATTAAACGTTTTTAATGCTATGGATCAACCTCCTAAAGACGACGATTACCTATGTGAGACGGAATGTGAGGTTAAACGAAATATTGAACTTACGAACGTAATAAATATAAGTGCGGGGAATAGTATAGATGATGATGAGTGGATGAATCCTAATACCTCGGCCCCTAACGATGAATTTACCCGGAAGGTAAAAAATCGACTTGACGATAAAGGTGAGCCGTCAAATGAATTAACACATAGCGACCTTGTTTCGACGTTTCATCGGAATCTCCCGAATGCCTTAAAGGGTACTAAATCCGAGTTACGGCCTCCATAATGTCATGAGCTAGAACGGTCTAGCTGAAGACGTAAAAGATAGCGCTTCTTGGGAGGCAACCCAAGCTTTATTTCGTTCGTTTCTCTTATGTTTGGTTGATTTTTGAGTCTGTTTGAGTCTGTTTTGGACATTCTGGATAGGTTTGGGGGTTGGAATTAATTTATTTTAATATTACATACATAATTTTAGCTAAAAAATGGAAAAAATCAAAATCGCGCGCGCGGCCCGCTCGCGCGAGACGTCGCTCGCGCGGCCCGCTGGCGCGAGATTGCCTCTTAGTGTTTTTCGTTGCTTTTCTTTATTATGAGGCCTCAGGTTCTCCTCGCGCCTGATCTTGCGGGCGCGAGGTACCCTCGCTGGCGCGATTTTTTTTAAAAAAAAAAAAAAAAAAAAAAAAAAAAAAAATTTTTTGGGAATTCGCGCGCGCGACGGCCGCTCGCGCGGACTGATCGCGCGATTTCCCCATTATCTGTTTTTCTCCTTTGTTTTCTGTATCTTTCCCCATACTTGTTCTGATAATGTTTTCGTTTCTGTTTTTGTTTTTTTTAGCCATTATAGATCGAGTTAGTTGTTGTTTTCCTTAATACATCTATACTTTTCCGGTTATTCGTTTAGTTTAGTTTAGATTAGTTTATCGACTTATATTTTATAGTTTAGTTTCATTCTTTTGTTAGTTTCTTTTCGTTTATCTAGTATTCACAGGTACCATTGAATTTTATTGCCATATTCATGTGTGTTCACCTGTTTGCCATTGTCGAGATCGAGGTACTATCGTTCTTTCCTTTTATACTTTCCTTTCTTTCGTTTTATTGTTTCATTGGGGACAATGAAAGGTTTAGGTTTGGGGGTATGCACACACATGCACATTAGTTTATGCTAAATTTTAAATTTTTTTCAATAAGTGTGTTTAAATAAACGATGATTACCGATGCTTTTGCAAGATTAATTTGATACTTTTTGATAGAGAACTTTGAATTGTTATAGAATGATAAACAAGAGAAGATGTGATTAAACATTTGCTAAAGTCATGTTGAAATGTTTTAAGTTATGTATAGTTTGAATCGTAGTTTTATATCATAGATTTGCACATAAACCTATGCACTGCACGTAGTCATTGGAATACATGTTGGTTGTGAACTATAATATGATTCGGATTTCTAGATAACATATGGTGGAAACTAGACCCGGTGAGCTTTTGAGCCTATCTTTTCTATTTAGAGGGTTATAAATACATCTTGTGTTTGTCGAATTTCATTGAAATAGCGCATTAACTTGTTGTTTAGTCTCATTATTCTTGTTTTGGTTGATAGTCAAGTTAAAATAGTTACTACCATGCTAAATAATCTTCTGTCGTACATGTTGAAGAACCATAAAACCATAGGACATGATTATAGGCCTTCTTTGTTTATTACCGACCGATAAATGCAAAAATTTCCTTAGTTCGCCCTTTGAGCCGTTAAAATGCCTCTTTTTCTTTGTTCACCATTATCCTCTTTAAAAGCTCCAACTTGATCAACTTGGAGTATACCACTAGAAGAGTGATCAACTTTTAGTAGTATTAAGGCGATGTGTTGATGAAGAAGAAGAAAATAAGATACTATTGGGGTAGTTGCTTGGTATTCGATGAATAATCATTTGAGAAGCAAGAAAAGGAAAAGGAAAAGAAACAAAATAAAGAAGAGAAGGTTGAAAAAAAAAAAATGAAAAAAAAAAGAAGAAAAATGAATGAAAAGGAATGAAGAGAAAGAAAAGATGAAAAGTTTGTAGAAGAAGAATGAGAGAGATCGAACATGCCTTACAATGCCATTCTGAGGTTACCTACCTAATGAATTCCTGTCAATCCTTTTTCATTGCCTGAGCCACATTACAACCTTTGAAAAGTCCTATTTGATCCTAGGAAACATGGTTTGGATATGAAAATGATGGGAGGGGGATTAAAACATGGTAATGATTAATTTTTCTTGATTGATTGGCATCCTATCCATGAGACTACTGTTCTTTCGTGTCATGCGTCTTTTTCGAGTCATATGTGAGCATTTCTTGTTTTGAAAATATATTTCCTTTGCTCCCATATACTAGATAAAATTACACCTGTTTCTGAGTGTTTCATTGAGAGTGTAATTGACATTGTGAGATTCGTAGTCGAAGCATAGTTAGATGGTCATCCGAGTTATATTCTAAGTTCATGACATGCGCGTGTCCATTTGACTACCATATCACACACGTGCGATTTTATGGGAAACTCTATTGATTTATACGATGCATGTGCTTGAGATTGTTTTTCATGATGTTTGTAGACGTTTGATTCTATCTCTTTATGTTCGTTATCCTATTTCGAATCATTGTTTTATAATAAGGAGTATTGATTGTTTTATTTTTTTTTGTTTTTAATAAAACTTTTTAAATTTTAAGTTAATAAAGATGGTTGTGGGTAACTTGTTGATGAGAACCCTCACGAGACTTCACTCGTCCGACTAGGGACACCTAGGGGTTTAAAAGGCTTGTTGCATATGCTAAATGCATTCGTGATCCATACGAAAATGGAGTAGTAGATTATTAGTAGATTTTATTGTAGTTTTGCTCGAGGACTAGCAAAATGTAGGTTTGGGGGTGTGATCGGGAGAGAACTAATCCTAATTATATGCTTTAATGTGCATTTGTTAGTACCTTTTTATCCTGTTTTTGTATATTTTTACTTCGTTTTCCAGTTTCTGACAGGTTTTGGAAGAAATCAACTAAACCAGGCTAAACAGGGTGAAAAAGAATAGTTGAAGAAGCTGAAAAAGCCAAGTCGCGCGCGCGACCCGCGCCCGCGAAAATCAGAGAATCGCTCGCGCGATCCGCTCGCGCTAGAATCCCAAAATCGCTCGCGCGATCCGCGCGCCCGAAGGTCCAATTGTCGCGCTCGCGCGATATGCCCAAAAACCAATGTTCGTATTTCAGTATATTGAAGACTCCTGTGCAAACGAAACTGCTAAACGACGTCCAGACTGTAAATTACATGCGTTTCAGTTCGTTTCGGGTTGGGAAGCCTTCCAAAGCTTGTATAAACTCTATATAAACTCCAAATTTACTCAATTAGGGGGTTGGCAATTAATATACACACATTCTACAACCATACTTCCAGCCATTGAAGGGAGGGAAGCAAGGAGAAGAAGAAGAAGACCAAGGATTTCCATGGCCTCCTCCATCAACCTCTTGCTATCTACTACTTCTATGGACGGCTAGATCATTGATCTAGGGTTTCAATGAAGCCCTAGATGAGTAATAGGATTTTATTTATGTTTTTATTTTAGTTTTATTATGTATGGATGACAGTCACTTGTTTAGAGGATTTTTATAAATAAATCGTACTTCTATTGATTAAATCATTGCTTTCAGAATTTATTCTTGTCTTAGATCTATTTTGACTGTGATGTGCTCAACGATCTATTCTTGCTGTGCTTGTTTAGGTTGTTTACATGTGATGGTGCTTTATTGATTCGTGCTATCAAGTATCCGAATAGTCCATGCCTAGGTTAGACGGATTAGATCATAACCCTAGTTTAGTGTGAGATAATTCGTGCTATCCGCAGATGGATTATGTTGGTGCTTGAACCATGATTATCTTCTTGTCGGAGGAATTGGGCTTGTAGCTACAATTCCCCATATTCATCCAACGTAATAAGCTAAAGTAATTCATGAATATTCCTATTATGAAGCTAGTGGCGGATTTGCAATCCTAGGTTCCCTTTACATATTCATTAAAAACACTTTTAATTGCTTTCATAGTTTAGATTTACTTTTACTGTATTAGTTTAAATAAAAACCAAATCAAATCCGTTTTTCTTAATTAAGTAGACTTAGGTTTTAAAATTAAAAGCTGTAGTAATCAATCTCTGTGGGTTCGACCTTTACTTTCACACTACAAATCTTTAGAAAAGTAAAGTATACTTTTTATATCTTGATTCTGACAACATCAGGGTCCTTATAGTCAGAGAAGTTATGTGCAAAGAAAATCTCAAACCCCGGCTTCATGCATTTTTCCACTTTATCCAACCATGGCTCTGGGAAACCGCAAAATAGAAACTCCTCTCCTTCTTTAACGAAGTACCCATTAAGAGTTTTTGAGTATGGTTCCATTGGCGCATCGGCCGATTTCTTCTTTTTCTTCATTTCCTCCCTTGACGGCTGATATCCCAACCCGCGGGTATGTGTTTGCGTAACAATGTTTGGAAATTCAGACAATCTTTGGTGCTTCTTACCTTGACCCATTCCTGGGAAGAATCCCATCTTTCTCATAATTCTAGCCACCAACGGGCTTGCATACTGATCGAAATAGAGTGGTAAAAACTCTTTTGGCCTACTGTCGTCGATCACGTTGATGAATTCGAACCCGCCCATGCTTGTCTCTTCCCCTTGTACTTGTACTTCCAAAACTAGGGCACTAGATGAATCCCCAGATGCATGTATCCAGCTGTCTCCTAGAACATCACAAACTTTACCCTTCCAAACGTACTTGACCTTCTGATGGATGGTTGACGGGATGGCACCTAAACTGTCTACCCATGGCCTTCCCAGAAGTAGATTAAAAGATGCAGGAATATCGATAATCTGGAACTCTGCCTCTTTCTCCCCGGTCCCAATAAAGAGATTCAGAAAAATGATTCCCATAACCGCCCGCTGAGTATTGTCATAGGCCCTTACCTTTTGCTCCGACGGTAAAAACGTTGATTCATCAAGCCCCATCCTTTTAGCTATTCGAAATGGGCATACATTCAATGCGGACCCGTTATCAACGAGACAAGCGGGCAAGGAATTTCCTAGACATTCGACGATAATGTGCAACGACTTGTTGTGAGCGGGTCCCCCAGGGGGTAAGTCAGCTTCAGTAAAGGAGATAGCGGGAGTCAAGCTCTTACTGATCATGCCGACGAGATCTTCTGGGGTGATGTTGATGGAGACATCAGATTGATTAAGAGCATCTAGAACCGCTTGTCAATGATGCTTGGAAGCGATTAATAATCCCCAAATAGTGATATTTGCTTATGTATTCTTCATCTGTCTCAAGACCCTATCTTCCTCTTCTTCCTCATTCAGTTTCCCCTTTCCCTTATCCAGCTCCTGGCCTGAGTGGTCTTCCTCAAGTTCATGTGGTTTGAAGTGCCTTCCTGATCATGTTAAATAACTGACCTCTTCTTTAAACAAAAGATCATCATGTGCTTCAGTGACTCCTGAATTTTCATCTTCTTTCTCACTTTCGTACCAAAGATCATCCTTAACTTTATTGATGCCCTGACTGTCATCCTCTTTGTACCAAATAGAGCTGTCATCTTTAGGTATCCTCCAATCCACATCAGGAGCTTTTCCTATCACCTTTCCCTTGTTTTCATCCATTAGTTCGCCCAAAATGCAAATGTTCAAATCCCCCTGTATCTGATAAAGCTTCCTCGGGCACCCCAACTTAGTGATCAATGTCGATGGATCAAAAGAGCTTTCTTCACTTTCCAAACAGTAGACTTCGGGAGGTGGTATCGCATGATGATTTGGCAGTGGATTTTTGGTGATGTTCGGCGGGTTAGTGGGTGGTTCAGATATTACCTTCTTATCTATCAGATCCTGGATTTCATGTCTCAACCTTAAGCATCGATCGGTTGAGTGCCCCTGCTCTTGATGGAATTTGCAGTATAGATCAGCTTTAAAATTTAGGGGTGGTGGATTCGGTCTTGGTCGTGGCTCCAATAAGCGGAGGTGCCCCTTTGCTAGTAGCCTATCCAGAGCGGTGGACAATGACACTCCCAAGTCTGAGAACTTCCTTAAAGGCTTATCTCCTCCTCTCTTCGGGTAACTTCTAACTATATCAAACTTTTTCTCTGGTTCGCTTAGAGCATTTGCATCTGTAGGACTTGAATGGCTCCCTGAATTCCCTCATCCTATCCCATAGTTTGGACGCCTATACCTGCTCACCGGCTCTTCTCTCTTGATCAATCCTTCTTGTATCGCATCCTCGATCCTTGTTCCTACATCGAACACTTCAGCAAAGGTGTTGATGGACTGAAACCTCATCTTCTCTTGGTAGACGGGTTGGAGATTTTTCATTAACATCCAGATTTGTTCCTTCTCGGTTGGCCTTTGTATCATTTTTGCTGCTTTTCCCCTCCAACGGCTCAGATATTCAGTGAAAAATTCCTTATTTCCCTGCCAAGTAGTCTCTAAATCTCTGACAGTAACATCCAAATCCTAATTATATTCGTACTGGGCTACGAATGATTTGACAACCTCCTCCCAAATTATGGTCTTACCAGGCTCCAATGTAAGATACCAAGATAAGGCGGCTCCGGTTAATGTCTGTTGAAATAGGACAGCCATCATAGTTGTACTTAAGCCGCTTGGCTGAAAAGCCCCTATACACATCCTGATATGGCTAAGGGGATTTCCGGTCCCATCGAATTTGTCAAACACAGGCATTTTTATCCCAGCAGGTAATACTTCACAAACCCCTTCGTATAACCCCTCTAGTTCCAGCAAGTAGGTGTCTACTCCTTGGGCCTTTCGGACTACCCTTTCCAGTTTCTCTACTTTCTCTGTCATCAATTTCTCTCTCTCAGACTTTTCTCTCTCTATCTTCTCCTTTTCTTCCCTTGGTGCTTCAGCCCTTTCTTGATCATCGAACCAATCATCCTCCCTACCAGGTGGAGGAGGATCAACAACTGGTGGTTGTCATGCTAGTGTTTCCATCATTGTCATCATCCTAGCCATTTGACCTGCCTGCTGTTCCACTATGGCCCTCAATTCTGCTATCTCTCTTGCGTTTGCTTCTTTTGCCATCTCTCTTCTTACTAACCTTTTAGTAGAGTGTCTGTACCAAATCGTGCTCGTAGATGATTCTATCTTTTACCTACAACCACATTTTATTCTTTTATTTAAAATTAAAAAAACTTTCTTTATTTGGACATTTTGTTTTGCAAAAGAAATTTTTATGAATGGCCCATATGTCATGCGGATGCAATGCATGTGTGCGTGTGTGCCTACTCTATATGTCAAAGAAATAAAATTCTAATCCTAACACATAAACACATAAGCACATAAAATCATCATCCATGTCGAGTGCACTAATTTCTCCTTTCATTGTGATGATGCCAAAAATTGGTAAGAGTAAAGTAAAGCAATTTAGGAGAGAGAGAGAGAGAGTGAGAGACTATTTTTTGTATGTGGTTCGGCCCTGTTAATGAAGGTACCTACGTCCACGGGTGTGTCTGAGCACGTTCACTAGCAGATCACCGGCGGGCCTGGTGAGCCAACAAAGAGGGGCGGCACTACCAGTAATACCGGCCGGGTGTATGCATATAATGGTGAATTTTGTAGAGGTGCTGTGTAGACTAAAGAGTTGGCCGCCCCTTCAATGGGGGGTGAGTGGTCTCTTTTATAGATGCAAGAGACCTACTCATACATGGATAAGGAAATATAATCCTATTAGGGTGTGATTGACACCAATCAAGTAAGTTTCCTAATTGTATTAGGATTGATTGACATTAATTGTGGGGGTTTCCCAATTGGATTAGGAAATAGATGCACTTTCCATTAGTCTTCTAGCTTGAGTAGGAAACTGCCCATAATTTTGGGCGTATCAGCTGCCCCCCATTTTCAAGATTGGCCAGATGCTATATCGGGGCAAGTTTGGAAATTAGTTGATGCCACTTGTCATTGTCTTGAGTGCTTGAGGAAGCTGCCTCGGGGCTTCTGAGCCTGGTGAGTCCTCGGGAACTGGCTGAGAGTTGAGACCCTGCCTAGCTCGAGACCTTTAGGTGCTCGGGAACTGACCGGGAGTTGAGACCCGGCCTAATTCGGAGTCTTTGAATGCTCGGGAAGTGACCGAGAGTTGAGACTCGGCCTAGGAGTCTTTTTTGCTTGAGTTAGCTCCCAGGATGGTTATCTTCTGCCCGTAAACCTTCGTCAAGGCTGTGCGTAGAAGGATTTTACCATGTTGGACAAGCCGACCTAGAGCGTATTGCTCTAGGGTCCTTTTTACTGTTAGCTCCCCAGGATGGTTGTCTTCCGCCCGGCCAGCCTTCGTCAAGACTGTTGGGAGAAGAGCTTGACCATGTTGGTGGAGCCGACCTAAATCACGTTGCTTTAGGGTCCTTTTGCTCCTCTATCGTCGGCCAACCTAAGAGATTTTAGTCACCTCTATCGTCGGTCTGGACCTAAGTGGAGTTAATGTCTCTGAGTACTGTAGGTGCTCGGGTTGTCCAAGATTTTGACTTGGTTATCCGCGAGGCCTGTAGATACCCGGTGTGATTACCTGTTTAGTTCACTGCGCCATCTTGTCCCCCAAGCTTTCGCTAAGACGAGGGTCTTACAGAGGCTATGATCTGTAGGTAACCAACCTGGAACATGGTGGTTGCAGGGTCTTTTGAAGCTTGCCATCATCAGCCACCTAGGAGGTTTGTCTCCATCGTCGGCTGGACCTAAGCGAAGCCGGTGCCTCGGGCGTGACCCTGAGGTCTTTGGTGCCTGGGTTCGGAGCCCGAGGTCTTTTGAGTGCCTGGGTACGGAGCCCGAGGTCTTCTGAGTGCCTGGGTACGGAGCCCGAGGTCTTCTTCATGCCTCGGGGTTAGGCCTGAGGTCTTTTTATATGCCTCGGGGTTAGGCCCGAGGTCTTTGGATGCCTCGGGGTTAGGCCCGAGGTCTTTTTATAGGCCTCGGGGTTAGGCCCGAGGTCTTTGGATGAGCTCTTTGACAATCGGTGGAGCCTCACGTAGTGATCAGGCAAGTACCATTGTAGTCGGGCTCATCTAGAATGATGGAGACAGGGGGTCGGATCAGGATCGTCAGGCTCCTAATTTTTATGTGCTGAAGGCAAAGCAGGAACTGCTTGATCCTGACCGATGTGAACTGGAGGTCGGGTCGGGACTATCGAACCATGCCTGTTGTGAGCTGAAGATCCGGTCGGGACTGTCTGACCCGAACTGCTGTGAACCGATGGTCGGGTCGGGATTGCCGGACTCAGACCTCTGTGAACTGGAAGAACTGTAAGAACTCCCGGGCTGATCTCGCTTTTGCTTACTTCTGGAAGACTCGTTGCTTTCTTTCCCGGTGTATTTGGTCTTCAGAAACTCTTCAGTGTCAATATATTTTCCAACCTTCTCAGAGAGCTCAACCAAAGTTTCCGGTCGGTTTTTGTGGAACGACGCGGCGCACTTGGTGTGTTGAACTCCCGAGCAGAAGGCTATGATGGCGATTGTCTCGTTCAAATTGTGGATTTGAAGCTTCTGTTGGTTGAACCGGTCGGTGAACTCCTTGAGGGACTCATTATACCGCTGTCTGACTGTCAGTAGCTGCATGTCTGGCTTTGGCCGCTCATGCATACCGGCGAACTGGTTGATGAATTGCTCGCTGAGTTGTTTGAAACTGCAGACCGATCGGGGATCCAAGGAGTAGAACTACTGCATGGCCGCGCCTTTCAAAGTGCTGGAGAAGGCTAGGTAGTGTAATTCATCGGAGTTGGTGGCTAGGGCCATCTGAGCCTTATAAGTCCGGATGTGGTCGACCGGGCTTCCCGAGCCGCCGTAGGGATCTAAGTGAGGCTGCTTGAATTTGCGCGGGATGGAGAACCTCGTGATCTGGCTGGAGAACGGTGACTCTGTCTCGGTATTGGCTTGATTCGGAACATACTTTTGACCAAGTTTTTTGGCCACTCCGTCGATCTGCTTCTGTAAGTCCTTGATTCGGGCTTCCACTCCTTCCCGACCGGTATCTGAGGAACTGGTCGGGTTGGTGGAAGAGGCTTCTTCTTCATAGCGGGGTGTTGTCCTTTGGGATCGGGCTCGGCTGTGACCCCGGGTAACCGTTCGCTTAGGGACGATTCGGCTCTTGACCGAGTGACCCAAGACTGATTCCCGGGCCATATGCTCCTGCCTATCCCCTCGGGCAGCAGGCCCACTGCTGACATCTTTGACATCCTCAACATGGGACGGGTTGGCTCGGGCCCGTTGTCTGGTCAAGATCGGTTCTCGACCGTACACAATGTTCTCGGGTCGTTTCCCGGCCACTGGAGGATTGCTTTGCTGGGCTAGTAGTGCTTCGATCTGTTGCTGGATTTGACGCTGGCCCTCCAAGAGTTGTGTGAAGGTTGCGGTGATTTGCTCATATGTCGGGACTGCTGCAGTCGACGCCGGGGCCGAAGGAACATCCCAGTCGGACTGCTGCGCAGCCTTCTTTTGTGGCATATTGATCAGTCAAGAATTTGTTGATGAGAAGAATTATCGTTTCCCACAGACGGCGCCAAACTGATGATGCCAAAAATTGGTAAGAGTAAAGTAAAGCAATTTAGGAGAGAGAGAGAGAGTGAGAGACTATTTTTTGTATGTGGTTCGGCCCTGTTAATGAAGGTACCTACGTCCACGGGTGTGTCTGAGCACGTTCACTAGCAGATCACCGGCGGGCCTGGTGAGCCAACAAAGAGGGGCGGCATTACCAGTAATACCGGCCGGGTGTATGCATATAATGGTGAATTTTGTAGAGGTGCTGTGTAGACTAAAGAGTTGGCCGCCCCTTCAATGGGGGGTGAGTGGTCTCTTTTATAGATGCAAGAGACCTACTCATACATGGATAAGGAAATATAATCCTATTAGGGTGTGATTGACACCAATCAAGTAAGTTTCCTAATTGTATTAGGATTGATTGACATTAATTGTGGGGGTTTCCCAATTGGATTAGGAAATAGATGCACTTTCCATTAGTCTTCTAGCTTGAGTAGGAAACTGCCCATAATTTTGGGCGTATCACATTGTGATCCTCTTTACCCCTTCCAGGTTTGAAAAATTTAAAATTTTTGAAATCCATTTGACAAGTATTCCCCCAGATGATGGGGTCTTTTCAAATTCTTAAGGAGTTTTCCTTAACATTTCTCAACAAAAGATGATTGGGTTGAAACTTTGCTTTGAAATTCATTTGAAAAGCATTTCGTTAATTGGGGAGATCTCTCAAATATATTTATGAAGAATTTTGGATTGTATTCCTTACCCAAAAGGTGATTGGGTCGATATTTTGCTTTGAAAAGCATTTCTTTAGTTGGTGAAACTTTTCAAAATTTTCAAGAATTTTGGGTTCTTCCTTCAAATATGGTTGACTTGAAATTTTAATCAAAAAGTGAACTCCAAAGTTTTTGAAAGAGCGATTGAATAACTTAGAATAAAGATAGCAAAAATCTATTTGCTTCCAAAGACGTATTTAAAATTCTTTGGGTAGGAGGATCACATGATCGGATTATTGTTGTACTCTTCATGAATTCGGATGCATACAAGGTCAATGATGCTTAGCTAGCAAGATGTAAGAGATGTAATCACATAATCAAGATTCAGCATGTTCCCAAATGTCGTGGGACATGAGAAGGAATTACTCAAAAGTGATTAAGAGGTTACACATATTTCATCAAGCAAGCATCGTTATCATCTAAAATAATCCCTTTCGGGCATACAAAACTCCCTAGCACATAATCCTAATCAAGAATTAATTTCCTAAGATCGAAGGGTTCTATAGAAGCTATTATACAAAGGCCGGGTTTTGGTCAAATAAGGGACCCTTGACACACACCCGATAGGATGCTTCATATACCAATGCATGGTACGAGATCAAGGGTGACCACACAGTCCCATGATGGCTTGACCGACCGGGTTGCCCCGAGCCTCCAAGGTCATAGTTCCGTGCAATCGACTGGCGAGACATGCAAGTGCAATGCAACGGGCACACAAAAATTAATTAATTTGATTAAAAGGATGCTTTCAAGTCTAAACCTTGAGTGAACCCAAAATCAGAAGTTCTGGTCTGCGAAACCAGAGATTCTGGATTCGATCCCTAGCAGAGTCGCCAGATTGTGGATACCGGCATTTGGGCCCACTTTTAAAACATTTTTTGAATTTCAAATTAAAAGACAAGTCGCCACTTAATTTTTAAAGGGAAATTAAGAAACCATTTTGAAAGCAAACTGATCTTTTGCGAAACCAAAGATAATCTGGGTCCGGGGATTATGGAATGAAAGGGGAAGGAGCCCGACGGACTAAAACACCCCCTTTCATCCTATCTCGTGATAGGCCTCTACTCATCATCCTTTTTAATCGAATTATTAATCTAAGCATGCCCTCAACTAATACATATATATAAATAATACATTACACAAGCATGTTAAAAAGGGTGCAAGATTGCTAACGACAAAATATCATTCATAAGCCACATAGTTCAAATAGCAACCAAGATGATGTGCAAATAGGGAACTAGGAAACTTACCCGGGATCCAGCTGCGAATTTAAACGTGCAATGCATACATATAAAATAAACCTAAGAAAAGGTCTCTAATGCATATAAACACATAAGGCAAGACCTAGTCTAAGGTGTTGTGCATGGTGTCGAAAATCAAGAAAATCAACAAATGAAATAAACTAGAGAAGGATTGAGAAATTGTACCTCAAATGCACTACAAAACAAAGATTAGTCCACATGCTTCACATAATAATATGATATCAAATAATCAATCCTAAATCTCTAGCTTAGATTTATCAAGCATGAAAAGAATTGACAAAACTATGAATTCCTATTGATTAATTGGAGCCATAGCATCTCTACAGATATAAAGCCTCAACTAAGAGCCAATGTAATGTCCATATAGGGGTTCTATAATTCCAACATGATCATAAGGAATCCATGTTTATGCTTAATTAGGTTAAACTAAGTCCAACGTTATCCAATAACTAGTTCTAATCATAAGCATTAATCTACATGAATGAATGAATGAATATGAACAAGAATACGATATGGATTTATTCACTAATTTGGATCACTTAGCCTCTGGATTTAAGTTAAATTATCATTATTCAAAATATGATTTGGGTCCTAAGACATTAGGAAACCATTTAAGTTGAAACCAATGAGACTAGACAAAAACAGTGACTGTTTTTCCAAAATTATAGAGAGCAGACCAGATTTTAAAAAGTAGAAACCCCATACCTCCAATGGTTGGATCTTAATGATTTTTGGATATGATATACCTCTATGCGTCTAGTTGATAACCCAAAAATAAAATCAAGGTTTGAACGGTTAGATCTCTGGGAATATGGAAAACACTAGACATCACTCAAGAATCTGCAACTCTCTGTCCAGAGATCTTGTACGATTTTCTAAAAATAGTAAAAAAATGAGAAACACTTAGATCTTTTTAGGGTATCTTCCTAATACATTAAGGTACTTAGAAAAAATTATTAGAGACCCGGGAAGCTCTATTAAGGTTCTGATTTATTAATTTTAAAACAACCTTACTGTTCTGAAATTTTGGACAGAGAGTTGCTTGTTTTGAAATCATAAGACCAAACCATCTTAGGCATGGAATTTCATCAAAACAAAAATCACAGAGGTACTTAAATGGGTTTTGAACATCCTCCAATTGGTCTTATCCATTTCCAATGAATCATGACTCTATAAAAAATCTTTGATCATAATTGGTTTATGGATTCAATGCACCTTTGTTAAGTTGATGTTCATATTTTAAAACCAACTTGATCCATGATCCTAGAAAGAACTAGAATCAAGTTTGATTATGATTATTGGGACAAATAATGAAATAGGGAGAAATTCCTAGATTTATCCTTGATGGATTCCTATCATAGATCACATAGTTGGAGATCTAGCAAGAGAATCCTAAGGTCATACTTATTTTAAATGAAAATCTACATCCAATTCTTCTCTTAAATGTATGGTCCTTGAAGAATATAGAAGCATATTATTATTTCTCCTACCAAGTTAATGGTCTTTGGAGACAAAATGAAATCCCAACTACGTAAACCTCTATGGAATATAGCATGAATTCCATATGATTTTTTGTGAGGAGATTTCAAACCATGAGTTAAGACTTAAATTCAACCAACTACATGTAGAGATGATCATAATCCACTTTAATCCCCATATAAATCATAAGATCATAGGGAACTAGAGGATCAAACTCAAAGAAATCTAATGAGATATTAAAGATCTCATAAATCTCTTGAGAAGAATATAAACAAAAGAAAAGGAAATCAAATGTTATTTGAAAATTTCAAGTCAAAACTCTTTTATTCATAAATCCAAAGCTCTATTTTGAATCCAAATTAATGAAACACCATGAAATTCAATCACAAATTCTAAGTGGTGTGTGATGAAATGAGATAGGAAGAGAGGTTTTGAAAATGTTTAAAATTCCTAGGACTATGAACTTGTGATTGAATTCACCTAATTCTACCAAGGATTGAGAGGTTACCTCTATGACCTCAAAGAATTCTTCTATCTTTTGTGGAGTTCCTCCAAAAATCTTCAAATTCTTCTTTAATTCTTCAAATTATTCAAGAAGAACTCTATGTTTTTCCTCTAATGTATGTATATAACTCTTGTATTTTTCTCTCTTGATTCAAGTCTCCTCCCCCCCCCCCCCCCCCCCCCACAAAATGAAGATGAAGGTTTTGTTTATATAGACCACCAACTCAAGGTTAAATGGGTAAATTCGGGTGAAAACCCATGTGCAAAGTTTTCTTCTAGAACATGTGAGAAAAGCAGTCTGTTACAATTCGCGGTACTCGATGGCTGCCGGCGACATTAGCTGAATGCCAGGCGGCACTTGCTGAATGCCGGACGACACTCAGTGAGTGCCGGCGCGCCGGCTTTTTCGCGTGCCGGGGCTAAAAGAATTTTGCCCTCTATTTAATTTTCAAAATATACATTACCATAATCTTAATTATTAGCAAAGTATATACTAACGTACTTTATACTTGTAGTGTACTTTATTAAGATACACCCATATACATGGTATATACTATCATTTTATTTCTTTTTTTTCTTTTTTCTTCTTCTTCTTCTTCTTTTTTTTTTTTTTCCTTTTGAAAACTTCTTTTCCTCTTTTCTTGTGAAAACTTCTTTCATATCATATCTCTTTTTGAATAAAATTTTTTTAGACTGATTTTCCACATGTTCTTCAACATCCGGGTTTCCCCCGAGTACCCAATTTCCTCTCTCTCTCTCTCTCTCTCTCTCTCTCTCTCTCTCTCTCTCTCTTATTTTGATTTTTGAATTTTGTTTTGAAGAATCTTTGAAGAATTTAAATTTTCTGGAAAACCTTCCGATTTTACCAGTCATTGTCATCATCGGTCTTCTAGAGGTAACCAATCCCTGGGCTTGACGTTTGGTCAAAATCGGGGTGTCTATACCTGCTTATGCAAAATTCTTAAAAGATTTATGTATTGTCAAACGTAAGCAAAATGTAAGAAGGGATGCATATTCTGTTGACTTCATTGAACAAATTAATTCCATCGTACAACATAATTTACCAACAAAATTTAAAGACTCAGGTACACTAACAATATCGTGTATTATTGGAAAACACAAAATCAATCACGCACTCCTTGATTTAGGAGGTAGTGTGAACTTGCTTCCTTATTCTGTTTATCAAGAACTTGGATTAGGTGAGCTAAAGCCTACTCGCATGGTATTACAACTTACTGATAGATCTACAAAATATCTGCAAGGAATTCTGGAAGATGTTCTTGTCAAAGTTGAAAATTTTATTTTTCCTGTAGATTTTGTCATCCTTGATATAGAACCAGTATTAGATACTAATGTGCAAATACCAGTCATTTTTGGAAGGCACTTCTTGGCTACCATTGATGCCACTATTCGAATCCGCAGTGGTATGATGACTGTAGTATTTAGAAATATGCCTTTAAATATTAAAGTTTTTTGTATTACACAACATCAAGAAGAAGATGAGAATATTGAAGAAGTTCATGCTATTGAATCTCTATCACGAGAATATTTTAACTTGACTTGTTATAATGATCTAGTAGAATCTGTTATTAATAACTCTATTTAAAAACTAGACAGTAATAATCAACAAGAACATTTTATAAGTCAAGTATGTTTTAATGAAGATTCAACAGAAGAAACAATTCAAGAAGCAATGTGGACCACATATTTTGAACCTTTACAACCAAAGACTACATTAACACTTCCATCTAATTTACAAACTCCACAGTTGGAATTAAAAGAACTCCCTAAAGAGCTTAAATATGCTTTCCTTGATAGTAATAATACTTATCCCGTAATAATATCACCTCTTCTAAACTCCAATCAAGAAAATAAACTCATTAGTATGCTTCAGAAACATAAAAGTGTCATTGGTTGGAGTATAACAGATTTAAAAGGAATAAGCCCTTCAATATGCACTCACAATATATATTTTGAAGATAATGCTAAAACCTCAAGAGAAATGCATAGAAGACTTAATCCTTTTATGCAGGAAGTAGTCAAGAAGGAAGTTCTGAAACTACTCGACATGGACATTATATATTCAATATCCGATAGTAAATGGGTAAGTCTAACCCAGGTTGTGCCAAAGAAAGCATGAATTACAGTTGTTTCGAATTCAAAGGGAGAATTAATTCCCACTCGTGTCACTACTGGATGGAGTGTATGCATAGACTACAGAAAACTCAATGCTGTAACCCGTAAGGATTACTTTCCTTTACCTTTTATGGATCAAATGTTAGAAAGAATAGCGAACCATAAGTATTACTGTTTTATAGATGGTTATAGTGGTTACAATCAATTAGAGATCGCACCAAAAGATCAAGAAAAAATTACTTTCGCATGTCCATTTGGAACTTTCGCCTATCGCCGAATGCCCTTTGGTCTTTGCAACGCACCTGCGACCTTTCAAAGGTGTATGCTAAGTATTTTCAGTGATATGGTAGAAAAGAATTTAGAAGTTTTTATGGATGATTTTTCAATTTTTGGAAAATCCTATGATGATTGCCTTAGCAGTCTTCAGAAAGTTCTCCAAAGATGTGAAGAAAAAAGTATAGTTTTAAATTAGGAAAAATGTCATTTTATGGTTACTAAAGGTATTGTCTTAGCACACATTATTTCTGAATATGGGATACAGGTAGACAAAGCCAAAATAGATCTTATCGCTAATTTACCTATGCCCAAAACTGTAAAAGACATCCGTTCATTCTTAGGACATACAGGTTTTTATCGCCGATTTATAAAATATTTCAGTACTATTTCTAGGCCTTTATGTCAATTATTAGCCAAAGACACCTTTTGAATGGACTAAGGAACGTCAAAACTCCTTTGAGCAATCAAAAGAGCATCTCACTACTGCACCTATTATGCAATCTCTTAATTGGAGCTTACCATTTAAATTAATGTGTGATGCTAGCGACTTTTCCATTGGAGCTGTCGTAGGGCAGAGAAAGGATAAAAAGGCATCAGTTTTATACTACGCCAGTAGAACTCTGGATAGTGCTCAAATGAACTACTCAACTACTGAAAAAGAATTGCTAGCCGTGGTATTCGCCCTTAATAAATTTAGCAATACTTGATTGGTTCCCCTATTGTCTGTTTTCTGACCACTCAGTTCTTAAATATCTTCTTTCAAAGAAAGACAGTAAGCCTAGGCTTATTAGGTGGATACTCCTACTATATGAATTTAATTTATTAATTAAAGACAAAAAAGGAATAGAAAATGTGGTAGCTGATCACTTATCCCGCCTCACTTTTGAAGACAATACTAGTGAACCCTTACCTATTTAAGACTTTTTTCCTAATGAACAGTTATTTTCTGTGACTTCTCTGACATGGTATGCTGATCTTGTTAATTATTTAGTAACTGGAAAAATACCAAGCAATTGGTCATCATCAGATAAAAAGAAATTTTTAGCTATTGCTAGGCATTTCTACTTTGATGACCTATATCTACTTAAATATTGTGCCGATCAGGTAATTAGGAAATGTGTTCCTAATGAAGAAATCAAAAATGTACTTTTCATGTGTCATTCGTCCTTTTGTGGAGGACATTTTTCATCTCGAGTAACTTCCATAAAAATTTTACAAAGCGGTTTATATTGGCCCACTCTATTTAAAAATTCATATTTATACTGTAAGGCTTGTAATCGTTGTCAAATGTTAGGCAGTATTACAAAAAGAAATCAAATGCCAATGACCCCTATAATTACAATTGAAATATTTGATTGTTGGGGTATTTACTTTATGTGACCTTTTCCTCCATCTTGCCAATATGAATATATTTTATTAGCAGTCGAATATATTTCAAAATAGGTAGAAGCTATTCCTATAAGAAAGAATGATCACCGTACAGTTATTGCATTTTTAAAAGATTATATACTTTCTCGATTTGGAACTCCAAAAGCAATAATAAGTGTTCAAGGAACTCACTTCTGTAACAAGCCATTTGAAAAATTAATGAAAAGATATGGAGTGACCCATAAGGTGTCAATTGCATACCATCCACAAACAAATGGACAAGCTGAATTAGCCAATAGGCAAATTAAGCATATTCTTGAAAAAACTGTTGATTCTAATCGTAAAGACTGGTCTTCAAAATTAACAGATGCTTTGTGGGCATATAGAACTGTTTATAAGACCCATTTGGGGATGTCTCCATACAAACTTGTCTATGGAAAAGCTTGTCACCTACCAGTAGAATTAGAACATAAGGCATATTGGGCTACTAGGACTTTAAATTGTAATATCGAAGAGGGAGGAATTTTAAGAAAATTACAATTAAGTGAGCTTGAAGAAATTCGTAAAGATGCATATGATAATGCTCGAATTCATCAAGCAAGAACTAAAATGTATCATAATAAGAATCTTTTGCGCAAAAGATTTACCCCCGCGCAAAAAGTTCTATTATATGACTCAAGACTACATCTTTTTAGAGGAAAAATTAAATCTCGATGGACTGGTCCATATATAGTAAAAAATGTTTATCCTTATAGAACTGTCGAGATTGAAAACCCTAAAGATGGAAATACATTTAAAGTTAATAGACATAGATTAAAACCATTTTCAGAAGGATTTGAACCTGAGTTGGAGTCCATTCCTTTTGAGGACCCCAACTATAATACTCCTTAATATCTTAAATCATAATTAGTATAAGACATAGTGTATCAGAGTATTTATGTTCTAATAGTCCTATAGTCCTAGTTTGGTTACTTTTTATAAGTTAATTTTGACATTATTATGCTATCTTTTCTTTATTTTTTTTTTTATTACTGGTGTTATCCTTGGCTTCTTTTTCTCATCTCACTCATTGAGGACAATGTCAGACTCAGTTGGAGGGGACGGTTTCACGATTAACACCTTTTTGTTTATTTTATCTTTATTTCTTAAAAAAAAAAATTAGCTTATCTAAAGAGAGATAGACTGAAAAAGAGAAAATGACTTTAAATAGGGCTTTGAACCCTAAAAACTTTCCCATCTCTCTCTTTCCTTTCTTTTCTTCTTCCCTCTCACCGTGATCTCTCTCTCGTCTCCTCTCTGCAACTCTCACTCTTCCCCGATCTCTCATTCTCTCTCATTTATTTTCCATTTTCTTTAATTTTTTCGATCCAAAATCAAGATCTACTCTACTGATCACTAAAGGTAAGATCTATAATCTAGAGAAAAGCTTGATTTTGATTTTATTTTTCTATTTTTTCGATTACGGCTTAAATCTTAAATTTTTAGTTTTTTAGATTTTTATTTTTCTCTTTTCCATTATTTAACAAAAATATAATGCATAAGTTGTAGGTACCCACTCACCAAAGAAGGTTGGAAATACCATTCGATCTAGGCCCTACCAGGTTCTCAAATTTCCAAGAAACAGGTGATATTTCTCCATTTTAGCTTTTAAACTACAAAAATGGATGACGCACCCGCAATTGGTCTTATGTATTTTGAACTTTACCTTGTCATTTTCTTAATTGCTGTTATGATAATGCTGCGTTGCCCTTGGTAAGAAAAAATCTAATTATTTTTTTTTCTTCCAAGTTTTCTTGTTTTTTTTTTATAAATAAATTTAAAAAAATGAATGAATGACGAACTCATCAGCGTTCTTTTGATTTTTGAACTTTATAACATAATTTTCCTTATTATCATAATTGTACTAATACGTTGTCATGGACTTTTCTAAAAAAAAAACAGAGAGAGAGAGAGAAAAATGTAGTTTTTTCTTTTTGTGTGTTATAGTTTTTTGTTATAAAAATATATATATATATATATGTAGTTCTTCTTTCTAAGTTTTCTATTCTAAAAAAAAAAAATTTCTTTTTAGTTTCTGAATATACATATTTTTTAATATAAATATTTTTAGTTTTTTTAAATTCTCACCCACCCCCTTTAAGCTCTCTTTAATTAGATCTTAGTTGATAGTTGGAAGGAGTGGAGGGTTGAGTCTAGCCTTTCTTGTTGGCTTAGAATATAAAAAAATGGATCCAATAGTCGATACCAGACGTTAATGGGTCGCTCACTTATTTCTGAGCAGAAGAAACCCTTTGTTGGCACTAGCCTTTATGCCATCAAAAGGAAAGTTAAAAGGTTAGGATGGTGTTTGAATTGTTGTAGAGAAGAATATCCTGGTTTAATTGCTCATAATTGCACATCTTTTAAAGTTTACTACTGCTAGAAAAGACAATTCAAATCGAAAGAAAAGAAAATTTTGGTTGAGAAAGAGGACTGGATCCTTTGATACCCAAATAAATTTTGTTTTCCCATCCCTCATTTCTTTTTATTTTTATTTTTTTGTTTTAAATTTATTTTCAGTACATTCAATAACTTTCAGTCAGGTCAGACTTTAAAATGATCCTACGTGTACATCTGACTTTCATTAGCTGGATCGATAGGAGTAATTTGCTTGATCCCAACATCACCAGATATGTCTAGTGCGGTGAATGACTCTAGAGGTAGCGAAAACTAGGTAAAGTCAGAGTTATCTCCTAGCCTCTTACTGATGTTTTTAGTTTGCTAGTGATTCTAGACCCATCTCTTTTACTAGAGGTGGATGGTCTATCATGACAACTTGACACTCCGGATTGCGTAGCCTCTTTTGTATAGGTGCAGAGGATACTAGTTGCACCATATATGTATCCAACTTAGTCGATGCGCTTAGGAATTTTTTCAGAAGTTTTTCTTTTACTCTGTATAAGATAAATTTGACACGTTAATGTTATTTTGGGTATGTTAATAGCATACGACACATTGTCACATATTTAACTATTTCAAATGCTAGAAACTCTTTAAACATTAAATATTTTGAAACAGTGTGAAAATATTTGCTGAATCTAAATGGATGAGTAAACATAAACTATGCAGTTTAAAGACAAATAGTGGAAACTAATTAACCCATGTGAGCTTTTGTGCCAATCTTCCTTTATGAGGGTTACTACTCTTTTCAGTCTCATTTTATTCTCTTTATCATATCACTCGTTAAAAGTCTCATTATTTTTTTCTTTTGACTGATCATTAGAAGAGAACGTTCAGGATTTACCATTAGAACTTCTAAATTGCTTAAATGAACAAAGTCAATCTATTTTTGAAATGATTTAGGCCATCTTTTCTTTCAAATGCACCCCCTTCACCTTATATTGCCTTATTCTCAATTCTCTCCAAATCATGCCTTGCTCCACCTGGGAGTACAAACCTCACTTTTATATCCAGGTATGTGATTGGGCTGTAAAGATATTGCAAGAAGTGGTAAAGAAAGAAAGGAGTTGATTTTAAAAAATAAAAATAAAAAATTGTACAAATGATAAAAAGGAGAAGAAAAAGAAGAGGTGGGAATGAATTGCGCAAACACTCCAATCACATGCTTAGAACAAATACACCTCAATTCTCCTACTCATCTTAATTTCTAACCTACTAGTCAAAGTCCTAATGATTTAAAGGAAATTGATTTTTAAATTTAAGTGATAATGATGTTCTCCACGGTAGATCGCTCTTCTAATACTAAGTATTCTTTCACGAGACTTATTGTACTCCAAATGCCTTTATATATTTAGTCATCAAAAATTGGAATCAACTTCTCTATCTTTGCTTCCATACCAAGTGAGATGGTCTCTACATCAGTTTCTGAGAGTTTCTCCTTAAAAGTGTGAAATCCCAGTGAGATTTGAGTTAAAACTACAAATTTTATGTCTTTTAATAGTTATGTAAACTTTGAAGTTAAGATCAGTTGCTTGACTTCTCAAGTACACACTGTAAGTTTAAAGAGTATAAAAAAGGCTGGCGATAAAGGCACCTTCATTTTTTTAATTAAAGCACCTAAATTTAAGTTAAAATATTAGTTTTTTTTACCTTTTACTTTCATTAGTAAGGGCACCTCACTTATTTTATTATATATATTGTAGGTTTAACTATATTTTACACCCTCTTAGTTTGCTCTTTATGCCAATTTGGTCCATGTAGTTTAGAAAGTGTCATTCTAGTCCCTGTAGTTTCATAAGTGTGTTATTTTAGTCCTTCAAACACTTTTTGTGACAAATTTTTTATTTTCAGTGACAAAATTATTCATCACTAAGGGACTGGGCTTATTTGACACACTTATGAACCTACATGGACTAAAGTGACACTTTTTAAATCACAGGGACCAAACTACAAGGACAAGCACAACACACATAATTAGGTATTAAATTTTTTTCATAAATATTATAAAATTAAAAGATACTCAAAAAATAATTCTAATAAATTTAGTACTTGCAACAGTGTTACTTGCAATTATAGAGTTTTATAACAGCTGAACTTACTAATAATCCTTCTTTCAGTGCAAGACGCTTTGCAATTTCTATGGCTTCATTACTTGATATATGGATATCATAACACCATTAGATTATACAAAAGGAAAAATGATGTAGCTGCTAAATTACGACAAGTATAAATCTAGAATAAATACGACCCATGCCAAACACACACACAAACACACGCAAACGTAATTTCACCATAAAGTGTAATAAATTGATGATGCAGAGAAACAATCTCGAAACCTGATATGGACAAATTCATATTATTATATAAATTATACTCAAGAGGATCATGTGACACCTATCGGGAAGAGAGAATAATCACAATTAATGAAAACAAAAAAACTTACAAGAGAAGAAGTCAAATCGAAGAAGACGCTGAATACAGATTAAGAGTTAGTAGAGAAAGAAATCGGAAGTAGCCAAGGATTTAGAAATAAATAAGGAGAGAGATACAAAGAGATAACATATAGTAAAATAAGTGAGGTGCCCTTACTAATTACAGAAAAAGGTAAAAAAATTGATTTTTTAAACTTAAATTTAGGTGCCCTAATTAAAAAATAAAGGTGCCTTTATCTCTAGCTTATAAAAAATGCTGCCATTGACGAACTGTGAGTATATGTGTTGCATTACTATTACATACATGGAAATTTCATTTTATTGTCAAATTTAATCTTATCTATTGTAAAAGGAGAAAATCTACCTTATTTTTATTTTACTTTATTTTTAAAAAATTAAATGAATTTTATGGGTATATTCACTGCAAACCCTCACGAGACAATACTCGTCCACTAGGGGTAACCTAGGGGTTTAACGACTTGTTGCAATCGCGATTCCTGTGATAGTGAGTTAGATTTTATTTTCCTTAGTTTATTCCTACTTTTTAATAAAACTTTTAGAACAATTTCTCTTTTCACTTCATTGCTAGGGACTATCAATAAGCTAGTTGAGGGGTGTGACAAACATTGAATATTGCACATTTATGTACCAATATAATAGACATAGTACTGATTTAATCCCCCAAATTCCTAGTTTTACATGCACATTTGAATTAATATAATTCAATGGCGATGTCACTCAAATACGTGAAATAAAGGGAAGGAAAGTAGTAGCAACCACACTATAGTATTTCTAATGTGAATAGTAACCAAAAAGTAACAATCACTGTTTGGTAGGAAAAAAAAGGAAACGAAAGTAACATCCAGGCTTTGGATGTTACTATATAAATATAATATATATACATATTTTTTCCTTTTGCTCTAACTCTCTTTCTCTCTCTCCCTTTCTTTTTCTGCTTATTTTTTTTTCATTTGCAGGCAACTGTCAGAGAGTTGGAGAAAACTGAGACTGAAGAAGAAGAAAAAAATACCAAGTGATAAACGCAATGACGAATTCACAAACAGAATTCGTCTGTAAAAAAAAGGAAGAAGAGCCAAGAAATGAGAACAACAATCACAACAGCACACACTGTTAGGGAGAGAATAGTATAGGGAGGTTATTATGTGAGCACTTCATATTGTCCCTAGAAATAGGAAACTTTAGTTTTTCTTTACCTTTTCTAGTTCTAGTAGTTGTTAAAATTTACTTTTATGTAATTGATGTTTTCATGTTAAAAAAATATGTAACAAAACTTTGTGTACTGTATTTCTTAAAATAAATATTTGTTTTCTTGTATGACCTTTGTCAATTTGTAGTAGTAAAATATTCCTATTGAAGTTTAGATTTAATATTTTTAGTCTAGTTAGTACTTATAGTTGTCCCCTAAAATAGTTTGAAACACCAAACTTTTAGTTTTTATAGCAATATTTCCATTCACTAGAAGACATATTTTGCAAGTAAATGCCAAATTTCTTAGCCACGTAGTTGTTATAATCACCTACTAAAGTCTCAAGCACACCATATCCATTTCTCACTCCAAAATTAGATTAGGATGTCTGATCGGAAGAGAACAAATCCCAATTATACGCCTTAATTCACATTTGTTAGCCGTTTTAATCCTGTTTTTGTGTTGTTTTACTTTTTTTTTTTTTGTCTATTTTCTATCAGGTTTTAGAAGAAAACATGGATTCCAGGTTAAATAAGGAGAAAAATTAGGAAGAAAGAAGCTGAAAAAAACCCTTCGCGCGAGCGGTCCGCTCGCGCGAGATCCCAGAAATCGCTCTCCCGATCCGCGCGCGCGACCTTCCAATTACGCCCTCGCGCGGCCCGCTCGCGCGATTCGTACAAAAACCAAACTTGCGTATTCTGCTATACTGAAGAGCCCTGTGCAAATGAAACTGCTGAATGACGTCTAGATTGTAAATAACAGCTGTTTTAGTCCGTTTTGGGATAGGAAAGCTTCCAAAACTTCTTGTAAACTCTATATATACTTCGTTTTTGTAATTTTTAAGGGTTACACATTCATTCATTCATCACTTTGGAAGGCAAGAGGAAGGAGAAGAGCAAGCTTGAAGTTCTCTAATGGCTACCATCAACTCAATCTTCATGCTTCCACCTACCATGTGCAACTAAACTCCTAATCTAGGGTTTCAATGAAACCCTAGCTATGTAAAGGGGGACTTTTATGATTTTCTATTTTAGGATTTTATGTATTGGATAGTAATTGTATGTTGGTGGATTATTTATATATAATCAAGTTTTAATGTTAATAATCAAGAGTATTTTGGATCTATTCTTGTCTTAGATTTTTCCTTATGCTTATTGAACTCAATAGTCCTTGATTTCTGTGATTGATAGGAGTATTTACATACAATAGTGCTTTTGTGATTGTAATGTTTACATCTTTTATAATTCATGCTTGAGAAAGATGAGTTATGCTACACCCTAGTTATAGGTAGATAATTCATGTGAACCATAGATGGATTATGCTTAGATTGAATGAACAATATCCTCTTGATGATACTATTGGGCTTGTAGCTACGATAGATCATAACTATCCAAACATAGAACTTAAAATAGAAAGTTTAGACCCCTGATGCATAGTTAGTGGTGGATTTGTAATCCTAGATCTCATCTATTCATATTTAAACCAATTCTCAATTTAGCATACAAGTTTACTTAGATTTAATTCTAGAACTTTATTTCCATAATTTCATAGTTTAATTCATAGTTTAATTAGTAGTAATAACCAAATTATAAATCAATCAAACTTCCGAGTTTCTTATAACTAAATAGATTAGATTTTACTAATTAAAGGATAAAAATTAGCAATCTCTGTGGGTTTGACCTTTACTTTCACTACTGCAAATCTTTAGAAAAGTAAAGTACACTTTTCATATCTTGATTCTGACAAGATCAAATTTTGGCGCCGTTGCCGAGGATTGAAATAATTTTTGCCGTTAATTATTAGAATCGTAATTTACTTAGTTAGAAAACATTAGTTTCTATTTTATTTTCTTTGTTTCTAATTTTATTCTCGAGTCGCTAAAATTATCCTTGTTTGCAGTTTTCAAATCATCAATTCTAGCACGTTCGAGTGGAGCAGCTGTGCACGTCAACGGAGCTTACGTGGACCTGAAAGAAGAATAAATTGCAATCAATTTAAAATCACCAAGTAAATCCGTTATTTAAATTTCGCATCGAACCACTGTAAGTCAGGGCGTTGAGACGCAATACTTGCATTAGGGTAGGTGTGGAGTGAGCATTGCATTAGCTAGGAAACCTGGGGCGCTGGGCTTCACGCGGTCATTGCATTACAGGATAATTTCATGCATCATATTAGTCTTGTGTGCTTGCATGCTTGGTTATTAGCGTAGTGTATTTTTACTTTAATTGAGTCAGTATTTAGTTTATGTTTGGTACTCGTTCAAGTAAACCTAAATTAAATCCGCTTAATCTCGAACTTGAATGCACACTTAGAATCCTCAGGTTGTCAACACAAGCTTCTAGAGCTCGGTTGATGCTAGACGACGAGTCCACACCGGAACCGTCATCTTTGTTTGAATTGGAAATCTGAAGTACTCTTAACCGTTTAAGAAAAACTAAAATGACGAAAATCGAACGTATTCCAATGGCCGATTTTGGACATAACCGGAATAATGGAATTAACCAAAATAATGGGGATAATCTTAACATACCTCCTCCACCACCGTTAAAGGATTACTTTACCCCTACCGCCTATACACCACCGTCATGTATTACATTATCGGAAGTGACCGCAGCTCACTTTGAAATTAAATCGTCAACTATCGCACTCCTTCCGTCATTTCACGGTCATGTTAAGGAAGATCCTTATAATCATCTAGGCGAATTTCAGGGTATCTGTGCTACGTTAAAAATTCAGAACTTAATAGATGATGAGTTAAAAATGCGTCTTTTCCTGTTTTCACTTAAAGACAAAGCGAAGTATTGGTTCCAATCTTTGGAGCCGGATTCAATAAGAACATGGGATGAGCTGCAGACTGCTTTCCTACAGAAATTTTTCCCCATCACTAGAACCAATCAGATTAGGAAGTCCATAACTAATTTCACAATGCAAGATGGCGAAACCCTTTATGATACGTGGGAACAGTTTAAAGAACTCTTACGTTCTTGCCCTCATCATCAGATACCCAAATGGCAACTGGTGCAAGTTTTCTACGAAGGACTAAGTCCTGTCGTTCGTAACACCGTCGATGCTATCTTTGCGGGGACGTTCCTCCACAAGAGTGCTGACGAAGCTTGGAAGATATTTGAAACATTAAGTGAAAACTCTATGCACCAAGCTGTATCTGTACGACCCGAGGGACACCTTCCACCACACCCAAAAAGAGAGGCTAAAGTTGAGTCTAATCATTCTTATGAAATCCAAGAACTAAATAGAAAAATGGACCAACTCATGATGATGGGCCGCATGCAAGGCCCACTTCCTCCTGTTGAAGTATGCCAGTTATGCTCGGATTCTTCGCATTCGACATTAGCATGTCCGTCCGCGTACCAGTTTCTGGAATTTGTAGAACAACATATAAATATTGTCCAACAATTCCAACGACCTAATTATAACCCCGCAGGTTATAAACCGGACTCGACATGGGGACCTCACTTGAATCTTTCATGGAACTCTAATAGTGAGAAGCCGTATTTGAAACTCGATACAACGCATTTTCCTAATGCGTATAGGCCACAATCTAATCAGTATAAGCAGCCTCCAAAACAACAAAATCAATACCAACAATCTCCCTTTCGCGCTAATCCTCCTAGGGATAAAACTTTCGAAGAGAGCGTGTTGGCGTCATTAAAAAACTTAGAGGCCTAATCACAATCACAGTCGCAACTTGTTAACTCTCACAAGCAATCGATAGCTAAATTAGAATCCCAGATGGGCCAACTTGCTAATACCTTAAATCGTCGTAATGAGGGAAAGTTACCAAGTTAACCGATCCAAAACCCTAAAGGACAATATGAGGTGAGCTCGGCGAGTGATCAAGTTAATGCGGTGTCGACTAGAGTGATTGAACATCTGGAGGAGATTATACCTCCTCCTAAATCTCAAAAAGATAAGGGTAAAGGAATAAGTAAGGAACACGATGGAGAGAATGATAAAGTTACGAAGGGCCCAGCTCCTTCGGTACCTAATATGTCTAAAGCGATAAATCCATCAAACTATGTACCTAGAATGCCGCTCCCTCCAAGCATGGATGTCCCAATGCACTTCTCAAAGAAGGTAACACGCCCGGAGGATATTCATGTGACATTTAAAGAGGTGAAGATTAACATTCCATTACTTGACGCTATTAAGCAAATACCTCCATATGCTAAATTCTTAAAAGACTTATGCACTCAAAAAAGAAAATCTAGAAACTACTTATCTAAGAAAGTCTTTCTAATGGAAAAGGTTAGCTCCATGTTTAATCACAACACACTAAAATACAAGGACCCGGGTACTCCAACCATCGCTTATCACATCGGTGATAAATACATTCACCGGGCTCTTCTTGATTTAGGAGCGAGTGTGAATTTGCTACCCTATTCAGTATATGAACATTTGGGTTTAGGAGAACTCAAACCGACTGTGGCCACCTTACAATTAGCCGATAGGTCCATTAAAGTTCCACGAGGGGTAGTAGAAGATGTATTGGTCAAAGTTGATATATGCTATTATCCGGTCGATTTTATCGTGCTCGACACTGAACCAGTCTTAGATGCTAGTAAACAAGTCCCAGTCATTTTAGGATGCCCTTTCCTAGCCACAGCTAATTCTATTATTAACTGTAGGACTAGAGTGATGGATATAACTTTTGGTAATATGACCGTACATCTTAACATTTTTAATGCATCTAATCAACCATATAGAGATGATGAAGAGGCAGACTGCTATGCCATAGACCTAATAGACGAATTAGTTGAAGAGGCAGCGCCTTTTATGTTGACTAAAGAAGCTTTGGAAGCATGCCTCTCTCATTTCAATTTTAATGATTTCAACATTGACACAAATATTGAAGATGTGCATACGTTATTGGAATCGGTAAACACGACTAATGCGCTTCCATGGAAACCTAAAACAGAGGCTTTACCGCCTCTTGCACATGAACTGGCATTACCATCTATTGAGTGTCCCCCGACGCTCGAACTCAAACCATTGCCGGATTCTCTGAAATACGCATTCCTAGGCTCTAACGCAACCCTTCCAGTTATAATCGCGTCAAATATAACTGAAATTCAAGAAGTGTAACTAATACAGGTTCTAGGCAATCATAAGAAGGCAATTGGATGGACGGTCGCCGATTTAAAAGGAATTGACCGGTTAGTGTGCATGCATAGAATAAATTTAGAAGAAAATGCTAAACCATCTAGGGAAATGCAACGACGGCTCAACCCTAACATGAAAGAGGTGGTTATGAAGGAAGTTATAAAACTTTTAGATGCAGGTATTATCTACCCGATCTCCGATAGTAATTGGGTCAGCCCAACTCAGGTTGTCCCAAAGAAATCAGGTATTAAGGTTGTACCAAATGAAAAGGGAGTCCTTATACCCACCCGTCAAACTACTGGTTGGCGGGTATGCATTGACTATAGAAAACTTAATACGATGACTCGTAAGGACCATTTCCCTCTCTTATTCATGGATAAAATCCTAGAACATCTGTCTGATCAGAGCTATTGTTATTTCTTAGATGGATACTCCGGTTATAACCTGGTGCCCGTTTATCCCGATGACCAAGAAAAGACGACGTTCACATGTCCCTTTGGAACCTTTGCCTATCGTCGTATGCCGTTTGGTTTGTGCAATGCACCGGTAACCTTTCAACGGTGTATGATGGCAATTTTCTCGGACATGGTTGAAAAATTTCTCGATGTATTTATGGAGGATTTCTCAGTTTTCGGACCTACATTTGATGAATGCCTTCAAAATCTTACGAAAGTCCTCGCCCGTTGCGAGGAAGCAAATTTGGTATTGAGTTGGGAAAAGAGCCATTTCATGGTTCAAGAGGGAATAGTCTTGGGTCACGTTGTTTCCAAGCGTGGTATAGAGGTTGATAAAGCAAAAATCGAGTTAATAGATAAACTTCCACCGCCATCATCCATTCGTCAGATCCGTTCCTTCTTAGGTCATGCCGGCTTCTATAGACGATTTATCAAAGACTTTAGTAAAATTTCACGCCCCTTGTGTAACCTGCTTGCCAAGGATGTCCATTTTGTCTTTGACAACGAATGCCTGAAGGCTTTTGAAACGTTGCGAACCTTACTATCCACGGCCCTGGTAATCCAATCCCCCGATTGGTCATTACCATTTGAATTGATGTGTGATGCTTCTGATTATGCCATTGGAGCCGTTTTGGGACAAAAAGTTAATAAAGTCCCTCACGTAATTTATTATGCAAGTAAAACACTAAATGACGCGCAATTGAACTATACAACAACTGAAAAAGAATTACTTGCGGTTGTGTTTGCCCTCGATAAATTTTGTTCATATTTATTGGGATCAAAGGTTATTGTGTATACCGATCACGCTGGATTACATCATTTATTGAATAAGAAAGAAACGAAACCGAGATTAATCCGATGGATTTTACTCCTTCAGGAGTTTAATTATGAAATACGTGATAAAAAGGGTTCTCAAAACGTTGTAGCTGAACACTTGTCACGAATTCTTGTAGAATCTAACGAGATTACACCTCTAAAGGATTTGTTTCCGGACGAGCAATTATTTACGTTATCTACCGTAAATCGTCCATGGTTCAGCGACATTGTCAATTTCTTAGCTACGGGATATATCCCGCATACGTGGTCTCGTTTAGATAAAGATCAGTTATTTTCTCAAATTAAACACTATTACTGGGACAACCCACTATTATTTAAACATTATTCTGATCACATTATACGACGTTGTGTTCCAGAAAGTGAGTTCATTTCTATATTAAACTTTTGTCACTCTCTAGAATGCAAAGGGCACTTTGGTGGCCGTCGTACGGCCGCTAAAGTCCTCCAAAGTGGGTTATATTAGCCAACACTGTTTAAAGACGCACATGAATTCTGTCGGAACTGTTGATGTTGTCAATATCAAGATATAAAAGTATTCTTTACTTTTCAAAAGATTTGCAGTGTGGAAGTAAAGGTCGAACCCACAGAGATTGATTAACTACCGTGTTTTAATCTTAAAACCTAAATCTAATTAATTATAAAAACGGATTTTGATTTGATTTTAATTAAACTAATAACAATAAAAATAAATCTAAACTATGAAAGCAATTAAAGTTGTTTTTATAAATATGTTTAAGGAACCTAGGATTGCAAATCCACCACTAGCTTCATAATAGGAATATTTATGAATTACTTTAGCTTATTAAGTTGGATGATAATGGGGAATTGTAGCTACAAGCCCAATTCCTCCGACAAGAAGATATTCATGGTTCAAGCACCAACATAATCCATCTTCGGTTAGCACGAATTATCCCACACTAAACTAGGGTTGTGATCTAATCCGTCTAACCTAGGCATGGACTATTCGGATACTTGATAGCACAAATCAATAAAGCACCATCACATGTAAATAATCTAAACAAGCACAGCAAGAATAGATCGTTGAGCACATCACAGTCAAAATAGATCTAAGACAAGAATAAATTCTGAAAGCAATGATTTAATCAATAGAAGTACGATTTATTTATAAAAATCCTCTAAACATGTGACTGTCATCCCTACATAATAAAACTAAAATAAAAACATAAATAAAACCCTATTACTCGTCTAGGGCTTCATTGAAACCCTAGATCTATGATCTAGCCGTCCATGGAAGTGATGGATGGCAAGTAGTTGATGGAGGAGGCCATGGAAACCCTTGGTCTTCTTCTTCTTCTCCTTGCTTCCCTCCCTTCAATGGCTGGAAGTATGTGTGTATATTAATTGCTAATAATGTCTCACCCTTTAATTGTAATAAAATAGGGTATATATAAATTTACAATAAGCTTTGGAAGCCTTCCTAACCCGAAACGAACTGAAACTGATGTATTTTACAGTCTAGACGTCGTTCAGCAGTTTCGTTTGCATAGGAGTCTTCAGTATACTGAAATACGCAACTTTGGTTTTTACACATATCGCGCGAGCACGACATTTGGCTCCTCGCGCGCGCGGATCGCGCGAGCAATTTCTGGGATTCTCGCGCGAGCGGATCGCGCGAGCGATTCTCGGTTATCGCGCCCGCGGCTCGCGCGCCTACTTGGCTTTTTCAGCTTCTTTCTTTGTGCTTTTTCATCCTGTTTAGCCTGGTTTAGGTGATTTCCTCCAAAACCTGTCAAAAAATAGAAAACGAAGTAAAAATATACAAAAACAGGATAAAAAGTACTAACAAATGTGAATTAAGGCGTATAATTAGGATTAGTTCTCTCCCGATCACACCCCCAAACCTACATTTTGCTAGTCCTCGAGCAAAACTAAAATAAAAACTAACTACTAATAAAATACTATTCCATTTTCGCATGGATCACGATTGCATTTAGCATATGCAACAAGCCTTTTAAACCTCTAGGTGTCCCTAGTCGGACGAGTAAAGTCTCGTGAGGGTTCTCATCAACAAGTCACCCACAACCATATTTATTAACTTAGAAATTTAAAAAGTTTTATTAAAAAGAAAAACATAACATCCAATACTCCCTATTACAAAACAATGATTCGAAATAGAATAACGAACAAGAAGAAACGGAATCAGACGTCTACCTACATCATGAGAAACAATCAAGTGCATGCAATGTACGAATCAATAGAGTTCCTCATAAGATTGCACGTGTGTGATGTGGTAGTCAAATGGACACGCGTATGTCATGAACATGGAATATAACTCGGATAACCATTTAACTATGTCTCGACTACGAATCTCACAATTAATTAGACTCTCAAATGAAACACTCAGAAACAGGTGTAATTTATCTAGTATATGTGAGTAAAGGAAATATCTTTTCAAAACGAGAAATGCTCACATATGACTCGAAAAAGACGCATGACACGAAAGAACAGTAGTCTCATGGATAGGACGCCAATAATCAAGAGAAATTAATCATTACCATGTTTTAATCCCTCTCCCATCGTTTTCATATCAAAACCATGTCTCCTAGGATCAAATAGGACTTTTCAAAGGTTATAACGTGGCTCAGGCAATGAAAAAGGATAGAAAGGATTTATCAAGTAGTTTCAGAATGGCATTGTAAGGCATGTTCGATTTCTTTCATTCTTCTTCTCTACCAACTTTCATCTTTTCTTTCTTTTTATTCCTTTTCATTCATTTTTCTTCTTTTCTTTCATTTTTTTTCAACCTTCCTCCTCTTTATTTTTTTCTTCAATATATTTCTTTTTTCCTTTTCCTTTTCTTGCTTCTCAAATGATTATTCATCGAATATCAAGCAACTACCCCAATAGCATCTTATTTTCTTCTTCCTTTTCAACACATCACCTTAACACTACTAAAAGGTGACAAATCTCTCAGTGGTGAACTCCGAGTTTGTCAAGTCGGAGCAAAAACAAGGATAATGGTAATCAAAGAAAGAAATGGCATTTTAACGACTCAAAAGGCGAACTAAGGAAATTTATAATTCTTCGGTCGGTGGTAAACAAAGAGGGCCTAAAATCATTTCCTATAGTTATATGGTTCTTCAATATCTACGACGGAAGATTATTTAGCATGGTAACAAATATTTTAACTTGACTATTAACCAAAACAAGAATAATGAGACTAAATAATAAGTAGATGCGCTATTTCAATGAAATTCGACAAACACAAGATGTATTTATAACCCTCTAAAAAGAAAAGATAGGCTCAAAAGCTCCCCGGGTCTAGTCTCCACCTTGTGTTATCTAGAAATCCGAATCATATTATAGTTCACATCAGACATGTATTCACGTGACTACGTGCAGTGCATATGTTTGTGTGCAAATTTATGATATAAAACTACGATTCAAACAATACATAACTTAAAACGTTACATCATAACTTAAAACGTTACATCATAACTTCAGCAAATGTTTAATCACATCTTCCCTTGTTTACCATTCTATAACAATTCAAAGTTATTTAACAAGAAGTATCAAATTGAGATTGCAAAAACCGTAGGTAACATCGTTTATTTAAACACACTTATTGAAAAATTTTAAAATTTTGCATAAAATAATGTGCATGTGTGCATACCCCCAAACCTAAACCTTTCATTGTCCCCAATGAAACAATAAAATGAAAGAAAGGAGAGTACATAAGGAAGGAACGATAGTACCTCGATCTTGACAAGCATAGAACAGGTGAACACAAAGGAATATGGCTATAAAGTTCAATGTTACCTGTTACTTCTTAACAAAAGAAAATTAAACAAACAAAATAATAAAAACAGCTAAAAGAATTATAACTAAGCTAAACGAAACTAAATAAACTATAAGAAGAAACAAAACTATGAAGACAACACGAAAATAAGCTATAAAAAGAAAAAAACATAACCAGAATTATGAAAACAATCAAAGACTCGATCTAAAATTACCTAAGAAACAAAAACAGAAAAGTAAAAACTGTGTGACAGGTGTGGAAGGAAGATATAGAAGACAAAAGAAAATGTCAGAAAAATGGGGGATCGCGCGAGCGGCCGTCGCGCGCGCGAATCCCAATATATATATATATATATTTTTGAAATCGCGCCAGCTAGGTTCCTCGCGCCCGCGAAACCAGGCGCGAGGAGAACTTGAGGGCTCATATAAAGAAAACGAAAGAAAAAACACTAAGGCACATTCTCGCGCCAGCGGGCCGCGCGAGCGATGTCTCGCGCGAGCGGGCCGCGAGCGCGATTTGGGTGTTTTCCATTTTTTAGCTAAAATTATGTATATAACATTAAAATAAATTAATTCCAACCCCCAAACCTGTCCAGAATGTCCAAAACAGACTCAAACAGACTCAAAAACGACCAAAAATAAGAAAAACGAACGAAATAAAGCTTGGGTTGCCTCCCAAGAAGCGCTAACTTTTACGTCTTCAGCTAGACCGTTCTAGCTCAAGACTTATGGAGGTTGAAAATCAGACTTCGTACCCCTAAGAATATCAGGTAGAGCTCGGTGGTAAGCAGAAATCACGTCGCTTTGAATTAATTCAATCGACGGTTTGTCAGTATGTTCAAATCGATTTCTTACCTTCCGAGAAGATTCAGCATTAGGGTCCGGGGTATTAGGGTTCATCCACTCATCATCCGCTATGTCTTTGTTGTTACTCACATTAATTGCTTTGCTAGGCTCAATATTCCGTCTTACCTCACCTTCCGCCTCATATAGGTAATCGTCATCTTTAGGAGGTTGATCCATAGCTTTAAAAACGTTTAATTTTAAGTTCATGTTCCCGAACGACACTTTCATTACCCCCGTCCGGCAGTTAACACGTGCGTTAGCGGTTGCTAAGAATGGACGGCCTAAAATGACAGGAGTATGTTTCCTAGCATCTAGCACGGGTTCAGTGTCAAGGACCATGAAGTCTACAGGATAATAGCATTTATCAACCTTAACCAAGACGTCCTCGACGATTCCTCTAGGTATTTTAACGGAACGATCCGCTAATTGAATAGTAGCGGCCGTAGGTTTAAGTTCACCTAAACCTAGTTGTTTATAGACATGATAGGGTAAGAGGTTAACACTAGCTCCTAAGTCAAGGAGAGCCCTATGAATGATAGTGTCACCTATGACACATGAAATCGTTGGCGTACCAGGATCCTTATACTTTGGAGGTGAGTGTTGAAAAATAGAACTTACTTTTTCCGTGAGGAAGACCTTTTTAGGAGTATGACTACGTATTTTGTGCTTTTGTGTACAAAGGTCTTTTAAACATTTAGCATAAGCGGGAATTTGTTTTATAGCGTCGAGGAAAGGAATATTGATTTTAACTTGTTTAAATACCTCGAGTATATCTTCAGTTTTTGATTTTTTCTTCGAAAAATTAGACGGTTCCTCAACATTAGGTGGATATGGCATTCTCGGAACATAATTTGTTGGGACCGGTTCTTTATCTTTTTGAATTCTACTCGTTCCCTCACCCTCCTTATTCAAATTTAAGTTAATTTTCCCATCTTTCTCACTCTCATTTGGAATCTCAACAACTTCTTCATCTCGAATAGTCATCCTAGTCGAAACAGCGTTCACGCTCTCACTCGCACTACCCACTACATATTGCCCCTTAGGTTGCTGAGTAGGTTGACTGGGCAACTTACTCTCAGTTAAGCGGTTTAGCGTATTAGCAATTTGCCCTACTTGGGACTCCAGTTTTGCGATGGATTGTGTGTGAGAGTGTACTAACTGGACCACCGAACCAAAGTTTTCAAGTGAGGCCAACGCCTTCTCCTCAAATGCATTATTGCGTGGGGGTGGAGGAGGTAGTTGGTATTGACCTTGTTGATATTGGGGTCGGTACATATTAGGAAAATTAGTCGACCTAGGATTATAATTATTTTGTGGGAATTGTTGCATAGAATTAACGTGTTGTTCAACAAATTCCGGATATTGAGATGCAGAAGGACATGCAAAGACATTATGGGACGGTTCAGAACATCATGCACATACTTCTAAAGAGGGTGGATTGGACGTTTTGTTCATTTGCATAAGTCGGTCAAGTTTTCTATTTAATTCTTGTATTTGAACTGATTGACTTGACTCAACTGTCACCTCTCGCTTAGGTTGAAGATGATATCCCTCGAAACGGACCGACACAGCCTGATGCATTGAATTCTCGCTTAGTGTTTCAAAAATCTTCCAAGCCTCGTCGGCGCTTTTGTGTAGGAAAGTTCCTGCACAAACGGCATCGACGGTATTCCTAACAGAGGGAATAAGCCCCTCGTAGAAGACCTGAACAAGTTGCCACTTGGGAACCTGATGATGTGGGCAAGAGCGTAATAATTCTTTGAATTTCTCCCAAGTATCATAAAGTGTTTCCCCATCTTGCATTACAAAGTTTGTTATGGATTTCCTTATCTGATTTGTACGCATAATAGGGAAAAACTTTTGTAAAAATGCGGTGTGTAAGGCTTCCCATGTTTTAATTGTGTTTGGCTCAAGTGATTGAAGCCAATACTTAGCTTTGTCTCTTAACGAAAATGGAAAGAGCCGCAATTTTAATTCATCATCAATAAGATTTTGAATTTTTAAAGTAGAACATATATCCTGAAAATCTCCTAAATGTTGGTATGGATCTTCATTTAGACGGCCATGGAAGGATAGAAGTAGCGAGATCGTAGACGACTTTATCTCAAAGTGAGATGCTATCGCCTCCGGTAATTCAATACATGTTTGTGGCGTGTAAGTCATCGGAATAAAATAATCTTTAAGTGGAGGAGGTGGCGGTATATTAAGATTATTCATATTTGCACCATCATTTTGATTGTTATTGTTATTTCCACCGTCAGCCATTTGAATCGGTTCAATTTGAAGAGTTCGAGTTTTCCTTAACCGGTCACGGGTACTCTGAATTTCGGCCTCAAACAACGACGACGGAATCGAAGTTGATTCGTCGTCTTGCAACCTAGCTCTAGAAGCTTGGATTGTGGACTTACTAGTTCTTAAAGTACGTTCAAGTTCAAGATCGAAAGATTTTAAGTCCGGTTTGTTTGAACGTGTACCTAACATAAACGAAAATAAATAAAAAGAAACTTAAAACAAAGACTGACTAAACAAAAGAAACAAATAGTAATCACGCAAATAAGACAACAAGCAAGCACACAGTACTACTATGATGCATGCAAATTATCCTGTAATGCAATGACTGCGTCAAGCCCAGCGCCCCGGGTTTCCTAGCTAATGCAGTGCAATTAACCCTAAACTAATGCAAATAGTGCGTCACAGCGCCCTGACTTACAGTGGTTTAAAGCGATTTTCACAAGAAGCAATTTATTTAATTTTTATTTATTTTATTTGCGTAAGCTCCTTTGATGTAATTAGCTACTCCACTCGGAAACGTTGGAATTTGATGACTTGAAAACCTATAAAATAAAATAACAAGTTAGTAATTTAAAACAAAAAACGGAAAATAAGAAGAATAAAAACTAATCTAATATTTACAAATTAATTAAACTAAGATTACAAAACTAAAGGTAGTAATACAATCCCCGGCAACGGAGCCAAAAATTGATGTTGTCAATATCAAGATATAAAAGTATTCTTTACTTTTCAAAAGATTTGCAGTGTGGAAGTAAAGGTCGAACCCACAGAGATTGATTAACTACCGTGTTTTAATCTTAAAACCTAAATCTAATTAATTATAAAAACGGATTTTGATTTGATTTTAATTAAACTAATAACAATAAAAGTAAATCTAAACTATGAAAGCAATTAAAGTTGTTTTTATAAATATGTTTAAGGAACCTAGGATTGCAAATTCACCACTAGCTTTATAATAGGAATATTTATGAATTACTTTAGCTTATTAAGTTGGATGATAATGGGGAATTGTAGCTACAAGCCCAATTCCTCCGACAAGAAGATATTCATGGTTCAAGCACCAACATAATCCATCTTCGGTTAGCACGAATTATCCCACACTAAACTAGGGTTGTGATCTAATCCGTCTAACCTAGGCATGGACTATTCGGATACTTGATAGCACAAATCAATAAAGCACCATCACATGTAAACAATCTAAACAAGCACAGCAAGAATAGATCGTTGAGCACATCACAGTCAAAATAGATCTAAGACAAGAATAAATTCTGAAAGCAATGATTTAATCAATAGAAGTACGATTTATTTATAAAAATCCTCTAAACATGTGACTGTCATCCCTACATAATAAAACTAAAATAAAAACATAAATAAAACCCTATTACTCGTCTAGGGCTTCATTGAAACCCTAGATCTATGATCTAACCGTCCATGGAAGTGATGGATGGCAAGTAGTTGATGGAGGAGGCCATGGAAACCCTTGGTCTTCTTCTTCTTCTCCTTGCTTCCCTCCCTTCAATGGCTGGAAGTATGTGTGTATATTAATTGCTAATAATGTCTCACCCTTTAATTGTAATAAAATAGGGTATATATAGATTTACAACAAGCTTTGGAAGCCTTCCTAACCCGAAACGAACTGAAACTGATGTATTTTACAGTCTAGACGTCGTTCAGCAGTTTCGTTTGCACAGGAGTCTTCAGTATACTGAAATACGCAACTTTGATTTTTACACATATCGCGCGAGCGCGACATTTGGCTCCTCGCGCGCGCGGATCGCGCATCGATTTTTGGGATTCTCGCGCGAGCGGATCGCGCGAGCGATTCTCGGTTTTCGCGCCCGCGGCTCGCGCGCGCGACTTGGCTTTTTCAGCTTCTTTCTTTGTGCTTTTTCATCCTGTTTAGCCTGGTTTAGGTGATTTCCTCCAAAACCTGTCAGAAAATAGAAAATGAAGTAAAAACATACAAAAACAGGATAAAAAGTACTAACAAATGTGAATTAAGGCGTATAATTAGGATTAGTTCTCTCCCGATCAACTGTGTAAGTTGTCAACAAACAAGTAACATGTCACGTCGTGATGCGATGCCCATGACCCCTGTAACAACCTGCATTTCCATTTATTTTTTTTAAATTACATTTTCATAATTAATTTGTAATAGCATTGTCATATTTAAATTTGTATTGTTTGCTTTCTTTTTGTTTCAATTCCCCTATATTAAAACTGGTTGCTTGTTTTAATTCCTATTAAAATTCTTTTTGGGTTTACGTTTAAAACTGTCCACGCCACATTTACTTCTACAGATTTTGACGTAAAGTGTAAGTGACTATACATTACTTTCCAATTATGGAAAACTAATCATTTGTTAAAGCTTTGTTTGGAAATGCTTATAGTTCATGTACTAACTTTATGCCACAAGTTGGAATTCCCAAACACATACGACTTGCCCCCTACTAGTCTAGGCTTGACCCTTCTAATCTGGAGAAGCTAATACGTATGTATGTGAGTGTATCATTTTATATGTGTTGTGTAACACTTGTAGTGTATAATAATCTCAGAACATGGTGCCCAAGTTCATCTCATTTAGATTCTATATATGCACTACTCTTGCACACAATCTGCATTCTTCCTTAGTTTTACAACCGAGAAGCATAGAGAGAGTTTGAGAGCACATTCATACAATTTTTTTAGAGAAAGAGATTATGCAGAGAGTTCAATTTCAGAGAGTTTAGAGAGAAAGTTCAAAAAGTGAACTTACAATTTTAGGAAGAAAAGAGCTCAACCTCCATAGCTTGTGCAATTGAAGCTTGAATTTCTTATTTGCTTATTCTCTCTCAACAATCTGTCTTCAATATTTGTTCTGTGAGTATTTCTAACTCACTACAAATGTCTCACATGCTTATATTGCTAATTGTATTGATAAAGCTATAGTTCACCATTGTTAATTTTTTAGATTTTAAGTTTGAAGCTCAAGAACATGGATTTTGCAAACTTAATCTAGATGAGTTTTCAGAGATGATTTAGGACAATTATGGTCCCTAAAAGCTACTGTCAAGACTTTGGAAGCTAATTTTTCCATATGGAAAAGTATATAAGAAAATTTGTTTTGACAACTTTTAATCTCTCATAAAATTCTAGAGTTGTAGATTGAATCATGTCAAATTGATAATGGATTCTTAATCCTTGATGAAAAACCAAGAGATCCATATATAATATGACATGTATACTTGAGTTTTCGAAAATGGGTCAAAAAGACCCCTTAAGACTGAAACAGAGCAGTCCTGGGGAAGAAGACGAAGACACTGCTGAAACTCGCGCCCGCGGACCGCGCGAGCGACCCCTCGCGCGAGCGGCCCGTACGCGCGATCTTCATGTTTTCCGGCAAGACGAAAAGTTTTTTTTTAAAATAATACGGAAAATGGGCATATCGCGCGAACGGACCGCGCGAGCGACCCCTCGCGGGAGCAGCCCGCGCGCGTGACTTCTGGCAGATTCTGGTTTTGCTTGTTTTGTGTTAAGGGACTATTTGATTCAACTTTTAGGGACTGTTAAGGCCCTGTTTGGGAAAATTATTAAATCAGAATCTTAATTGGTTATGTTTGAACGATTTGGACGTTGAATGGTGACTTGTCAATCCCCGTACGCATGTTGTATTTATATTTCAGTGAATTATCGCATGTTTTACAGTTTCATGACATACATGTGGAGTCAGTTGTACGTGCATGGTGAGTGTGAATGTTGGTCAGTATGGAAAAGAGTAATGGTCTGTGTGGTACAGTGAGTGCGGTTGAGATTGTGATATGGACACTCCCTGGTAAGTGAGTACCAAAGTGCGTTGTGATTGAGATTACGGCGAGGGTGTCTTTGAAATGCGACGGTGGCAAAAATGGACACTCCCTGACGACCATGGTAGCGTCAAAGTGTGTGAAGCCGAACTTGGACATTCCCTGGCACCCATGGAAGTGCAAAAGTGTGGCCTACGGACACTCCCAGATACCCGAGTCTCGATTTTCAATGTAACCCTTCGGGAGATATGTTCCTCACAAGGTGTTTGGCTAACATCGAAGTCGTCAGTACAGAAGCGACAGCGTCGTCTATACCTGTAGTCAAGGACTTCGAAGAAGTATTTCAAGACATTTCTAGTTTACCGCCCGAGAGAAGTATAGAGTTCTGTATTGAGCTTATGCCGGGTACCGTACCAATTATCAAGGTTCCCTACAGAATTGCCCCTGCTGAACTATTAGAATTGAAGGAAAAAGTTCAAGAGCTCGAGAACCTAGGTTTTGTACGTCCAAGTACATCGCCTTGGGGAGCACTAGTGTTATTCGTGAAGAAGAATGACGGGACGCTCAGGCTGTGTATCGACTACAGAGAATTAAACCGCGTGACTATCAAGAACAAGTATCCCTTGCCTCCGATCGATGATTTGTTTGATCAACTACAAGGAGCTATGACATTTTCCAAGATAGACCTTAGGTCGGGATATCATCAGTTGAGGGTACGGAAGGAAGACATACCTATGACTGCTTTCAGAACCCGATATGGTCATTATGAATTTTTGGTGATGCCGTTTGGAATGACGAACGCCCCGGCAGTGTTTATGGATCTGATGAACAGAGTGTTCAAGCCTTATTTAGATCAGTTTGTCATCGTCTTTATTGATGATATTTTGATCTATTCTAAGTCAGGAGAAGAACACGAGCAACATCTACGTATTACGATACAGACGCTTAAGGACCACCAGTTGTATGCCAAATTCAGTAAGTGTGAGTTCTGGTTACAAGAAGTGAAATTTTTGGGACACAAGGTGTCATCTCAAGGAATTTCTGTGGATTCGTCCAAGACCGATGCTGTGTCTAACTGGGTTAGGCCGAGCAACCCTACAGAAGTTCGGAGTTTTCTTGGACTCACAGGCTATTACAGAAGATTTGTTGAGGGATTCTCAAAGATAACAGCACCTTTAACTGGGTTGACGAAGAAGAATTTGAAGTTCGAGTGGACAGAGAAGCATGAGCGAGCCTTTCTAGAGTTGAAAGAGAGACTCACTACCGCACCAGTACTGGCTATACCCAAGCCTGATGAGAAGTTCACTATCTTTAGTGATGCGTCATATCAAGGGTTAGGGTGTGTACTTATGCAAGATGGTAGAGTTATCGCTTACGGATCCAGACAGCTGAAGCCGAATGAGTTGAACTATCCTATTCATGATCTAGAATTGGCAGCAGTAGTATTCACACTTAAGATTTGGAGACATTATCTCTACGGTGAGAAGTTTGATTTATTCTCCGACCACAAGAGCCTAAAATATTTATTCACACAGAAAGAGTTGAACATGAGGCAGCGTAGATGGATGGAGCTGATCAAAGATTACGACTTCACGTTAGAATACCACCCCGGTAAAGCTAATGTGGTCGCTGATGCTTTGAGTCGACAGACTCGTGAGACGATCGCCTCCGTAATGGTTTGAGAATGGCGAGCATTGGAGACCTTGGCGGAGTTCGATGTACAGAGTGCTGAAGAAGGAGAAGGACAATTGTTCGGATGTCTTATCCTACAGCCTGTTCTCATTGACCGCATTATTGGAGCTCAGGAAAAAGATGAGAAGTTTCAAACATGGTTTGCGAAGATGACAGAGAAAGACCCGACATAATGGAAAGTGGGAATTGATGGAGGATATCGGTGCAGAAATAGATTATGTGTGCCAGATTGTGGTGAGCTAAGGAGGGATATTCTGGAAGAAGCACATAAGTCAAGATATACAGTTCACCCAGGAGGAACCAAGATGTACAAGGATTTGAAGAGAAATTTCTAGTGGGAAGGCATGAAGAAGGACGTGGCCGAGTTTGTATCCAAGTGTTTGATGTGTCAGCAAGTCAAAGCTAAACATCAGAGACCGGCAGGATTGTTGCAACCACTACCTATTCCTGGTTGGACGTGGGAGCACATCACGATGGATTTTGTAGTAGGATTGCCTCGATCGCAGCAGAATCATGACGCTATTTGGGTAATTGTGGATCGATTGACGAAGTCTGCTCATTTCATTGCTTATAGTATGACATACCCGGTAGAGAAGATGAGTCGGATGTACATACAACAAGTGGTGCGGCTTCACGGTGCACTTGTGTTGATTGTGTCAGACCGTGACGCACGTTTTACTTCTGGATTTTGGGAAAGTCTGCAAGAAGCTTGGGAACCTCGCTCAAGATGAGTACGGCTTTTCACCCTCAGACAGACGGATAGACTGAGCGTGTTAATCAGATCATGGAGGATATGCTCAGGGCTTGTGTGATCGATTTTGAGGAATCTTGGGAGACACACTTGCCGTTGGTTGAATTTGCCTATAACAACAGTTATCACACGAGTATCGGGATGGCTCCGTTCGAAACATTGTACGGACGACCATGCCGTTCTCCTTTGTGTTGGGCAGAGGTTGGTGACACGGAGTTGTTGGGACCAGATTTGGTTAGAGAAACCAACAAGAAGATTTCTTTGGTCAAGGAAAGAATGAGGACCACTCAGAGCCGGTACAAGAGTTATGCTGATCGACGCCGAAAAGATTTGGAATTCAGTGTTGGAGATCACGTACTCCTTAAGGTTTCCCCGACCCGAGGAGTAGTTCGTTTTGGCCTCAACAGAGGGAAGTTAGCTCCACGTTTCATCGGACCGTTCGAGGTTTTGGAACGTGTCGGGAAAGTAGCATATCGACTGACGCTACCACCGAAGATGTCTGTGGTTCACAATGTATTCCATGTGAGTATGCTAAGGAAGTACATACGAGACCCCTTGCACATGGTTAGTTATGACGATATTGAGACGAGTCATAACATTTCTTACAAGGAGAGACCTGTGAAGATTCTGGATCAGAGTATCAAGAAGCTGAGGAATAAGGATATCCCGTTGGTGAAGGTTCAGTGGAATCACCATGACGAGAATGAAGCCTCGTGGGAAGTTGAAGCTGATATGAGGAAGAAGTACCCAGAGTTGTCTCAGGACTAGTTAGTCTTGATTTCGGGCACGAAATCCTGTTTAAGGGAGGAAGGATGTAACAACCTGCATTTCTATTTATTTTTTTTAAATTACATTTTCATAATTAATTTGTAATAGCATTGTCATATTTAAATTTGTATTGTTTGCTTTCTTTTTGTTTCAATTCCCCTATATTAAAACTGGTTGCTTGTTTTAATTCCTATTAAAATTCTTTTGGGGTCAAACTGCAATTTTAAAAATTTAAGAAATACCGGTGTTGAATTTCAAATCTATATTTCCAAAATGGTGAAAATAAATTCTTTTAACTCAATCAGTATTTTTATGAAACCAGAAAATCACTTCCTACGTTAAAATGAATTTTCTGTATTTTTGTGGTGAACACCGCACCCCAAAAATACCAGTTTACATTTAAAACTGTCCACGCCGCATTTACTTCTACAGATTTTGACGTAAAGTGGAAGTGACTATACATTACTTTCCAATTATGGCAAACTAATCATTTGTTAAAGCTTTGTTTGGAAATGCTTATAGTTCATGTACTAACTTTATGCCACAAGTTGGAATTCCCAAACACATACGACTTGCCCCCTACTAGTCTAGGCTTGACCCTTCTAATCTGGAGAAGCTAATACGTATGTATGTGAGTGTATCATCTTATATGTGTTGTGTAACACTTGTAGTGTATAATAATCTCAGAACTTGGAGCCCAAGTTCATCTCATTTAGATTCTATATATGCACTACTCTTGCACACAATCTGCATTCTTCCTTAGTTTTACAACTGAGAAGCATAGAGAGAGTTTGAGAGCACATTCATACAATTTTTTTTTAGAGAAAGAGATTATGCAGAGAGTTCAATTTCAGAGAGTTTAGAGAGAAAGTTCAGAAAGTGAACTTACAATTTTAGGAAGAAAAGAGCTCAACCTCTATAGCTTGTGCAATTGAAGCTTGAATTTCTTATTTGCTTATTCTCTCTCAACAATCTGTCTTCAATCTTTGTTCTATGAGTATTTCTAACTCACTACAAATGTCTCACATGCTTATATTGCTAATTGTATTGATAAAGCTATAGTTCACCATTGTTAATTTTTAGATTTTAAGTTTGAAGCTCAAGAACATGGATTTTGCAAACTTAATCTAGATGAGTTTTCAGAGATGATTTAGGACAATTATGGTCCCTAAAAGCTACTGTCAAGACTTTGGAAGCTAATTTATCAATATGGAAAAGTATATAAGAAAATTTATTTTGACAACTTTTAATCTCTCATAAAATTCTGGAGTTGTAGATTGAATCATGTCAAATTGATAATGGATTCTTAATTCTTGATGAAAAAACAAGAGATCCATATATAATATGACATGTATACTTGAGTTTTCGAAAATGGGTCAAAAAGACCCCTTAAGACTGAAACAGAGCAGTCCTGGGGAAGAAGACGAAGGCACTGCTGAAACTCGCGCGCGCGATCTCGTGAGCGGCCCGCGCGCGCGAGCTTCGTGTTTTCCGGCAAGAAGAAAAGTTTTTTTTTTTTTAAATAATACGGAAAATAAGCATATCGCGCGAGCGGCCTGCGCGCGCGACTTCTGGCAGATTCTGGTTTTGCTTGTTTTGTGTTAAGGGACTGTTTGATTCAACTTTTAGGGACTGTTAAGGCCCTGTTTGGGAAAATGATTAAATCAGAATCTTAATTGGTTATGTTTGAACAATTTGGACGTTGAATGGTGACTTGTCAATCCCCGTACGCATGTTGTATTTATATTTCAGTGAATTGTCGCATGTTTTACAGTTTCATGACATATATATGGAGTCAGTTGTACATGCATGGTGAGTGTGAATGTTGGTCAGTATGGAAAAGAGTAATGGTCTGTGTGGTACAGTGAGTGCGGTTGAGATTGTGATGTGGACACTCCCTGGTAAGTGAGTACCAAAGTGCGTTGTGATTGAGATTGTGGCGAGGGTGTCTTTGAAATGCGACAGTGGCAAAAATGGACACTCCCTGACGACCATGGTAGCGTCAAAGTGTGTGAAGCTGAACTTGGACATTCCCTGGCACCCATGGAAGTGCTAAAGTGTGGCCTACGGACACTCCCTGATACCCGAGTCTGGATACTGCGTGAGGGTTCCTCCGGTATTTGCATGGCGGATTAGGTAATCAAAGTGTGAGGCAATGGACACTCCCTGGTACCCCGGACCAAAGTGTGAGGCAAACTGGACATTCCCTGGCACCCATTTGCTAAAGTGTGGCTATCTTAGCGTTTCAAAGATACCAGTGTGTGATGTTGGGTTGTTGGGTTTTGTCGAGAGAAAAGAGTCGGTCAGATGAGATGGTGCATCGTCCTCATACACGTTCACATGTATGTGAATTTATCTTTTAAATAATATTGTGGTTGTTTTCTAAAACGAACTCTTTATCTTAAATATAAACTTGTGGATTTAAATGGGGATTGGAAAATGGTAAATGAGTATGTTTTACATTCGAAGTTATGTTTTTAATACTCACCAGCTTCTTGAAGCTGACGACGTTGATGCGTCCTGGACATTCGTGTCCAGGCTTTTCAGGTTATAACCAGGAGGAACATTATGACTATGCTAATTGAGAACGGCTACTTTTGGAAGAGAAATTGTTATCATCATTGCATATTCAAGTTATATGTTTTAAGTTTTAAACTGTTTGTTTATAAGGATGACTGTAATAGACATTAAGTTATTATTTTGTTTCAAGGCGGTCTGTGCCTTTAGACGACCCGGTGCTGTAATATTTATTAAGTTTGAAAAATTTTATAAGTCTTGATTGCTCTGCTCTGATTATTATGTTTGTTGTTCGACGTTTGGGATGGAATCGATCCTTCAAACTGTCGCGACCTACGGGTCCATAAAGGAAATTAAACGCTTTCCTTATTTATGCTACGTCGGGGCGTGACAACCCCAATCCTTATTATAGAAATATTTGATGTGTAGGGCATCGACATTATGGGTCCGTTTCTGTTGTCCTTTGGGTACGAATATATTCTAGTCGCGGTCGACTATGTTTTTAAGTGGGTGGAGGCAGTTGCAACTAAAACGAACGACCATAAAGTAGTGGTTCAATTTATGAAAGATAACATATTTTGTCATTTCGGCACACCACGGGCAATTAAAAGCGATGGGGGAAAATATTTTTGTAATCATTACTTTGAAGCCCTCGTCTGAAAATATTCCGTCACCCATAAGGTTGGGACCGCGTACCATCTGCAAACCCAAGGCCAAGTTGAAGTTTCAAATCGAGAAGTAAAAAGTATACTAGAAAAAATGGTACATCCAGACCGTAAAGATTGGTCACAACGACTGACCGATGAGCTTTGGGCATATCGTACAGCTTTTAAAACTCCTATTGGAATGTCTCCTTACCGATTAGTATTTGGAAAAGCGTGCCACCTACCGGTGGAACTTGAACATCGAACCTATTGGGTTGTAAAAACGCTTAACCAAGATATAAAAGCGGAAGGATGTCATAGTAAACTTCAATTACAAGAATTGGAAGAATTGAGAAATGAGCATATGAGAACTCAAAAATCTATAAAGAACATTCGAAAGCGTTCCACGATAAGATGATTATAAGAAAGAATTTCGAAGCTGGACAACGCGTATGGTTACTTAATTCGAAATTAAGATTACTCCTGGGTAATCTACGGTCCCGATGGGACGGTCCGTTTATAATAACACAAGTGTTCCCGCATGGGGCAATTGAAATTCAAGATACAAATGGTGGAACACCATTTATAGTAAACGGACAACGGCTTAAGCTGTACCGGTCTGACGACACAGAGGAAAGAGAAATCGAATCAATAGATCTGGTTGACCCGGTCTATCTCAACTGAGCACATGCATTGGTCGAGCTAACGACGTAAAACTTAGCGTTTCTTGGGAGGCAACCCAAGCTTTTATTAAAATTTCTTTAGTTTTGTTCATTTTTAGGAGTTTTTGGCCAATGTTTGAGCATTTGAATGGCCAAAAGATGAAAATTTTCACTTGTACAACACTTATACAAGAAAACAGAAGAGAAAAAGAGAAAATTGGCTTCTAATGTGCGCGGCCCGCTCGCGCGAGATATCCCCTTAGACAGAATTTTTGAGAATTTTGAAACCAAACCTCAGCTTTGGTTCGCGCCTGAGATCACGCGCACGAGGAGCTCACTGGAGCGGCTCGCTCGAGCGAGATTGGGACTTGGAAAATTTTTTCAAACAAAAGAAAAAGGGCCTCAGACATTCGGGTTGTAATTTGAGGACTTGAATCCTTATTCACTCACCAATTTTAATTCGGGTTGTAATTTGGGGACATATGTATCTATCTACATATATCTACTCACTCATGAACCCTAATCCCTACACACACGGCGATTTTCGAATATATGTGGTAAATCAATTTTTAGGGCTTGAGTAGAGAAAATTGATTAAGATCTATTGATTAAGCTCTAATTATACATATACAGATATCAATATATGTATATATTGACACACCCTGGGTCCTGAATTTCATGAACCCTAACCCCCTGGTTGGGACACACTGTTTTTCTTTAGGAATTTAATTTAGGCTTCGTTTCCTTTCACATGTGTCCATATATAAATAAGGATTCAAGTCCTCACACATTCGGCTTCGCATTTTCAATACATGCTTAAATTTGAAGCTCTAACCATAGTTAGGATTATTCAACTAATAACCATGGATATGAATTGCTAAGGTTGTGGCTATGTTAATGTATCCCATGATTTTACCCTAAAAGTTTAAATTAAGAATTTTCCTCGACAAAATTGCTATCCTGATTCCATGTTCTTTAATGTCACACTAACCTTAAAACTCTCACATTATTATGGAGCTGCATACACATAGCGGACAGCCTACCGAACTCTAAAGCACTTAACCCTAACCTTAGTTAGGGTTATATCACCGCAACTACAACTTTTAATATTCACATATAGATGTAAAGTGCCACGGTTGTGGCCGTGTTCAATAAAAATCAAAGGTGTAACCTAAGCTTAAGTAGTAAAATTAAACTTTACAGAAACTGCTCTTATCCTGTGGTCATTATAATTTCACAATGACAGTGAAATTCTGAGACAGAATGTAAAAGTTAATTTACTTTAGCACTAATTCATTATTCATGTAAGATATTGACTTAGTCAAGACCATTGTCGATAACTATTCCAACCTATAAACAATACAGGTCTATCTTGCAACATGTTTACACAATCTGGATATTGAAACTCTATGAACGAGTTTGAATGAACATTTAACACATTAGAGTTTCAACTCACAATTGAATCCACATTTAATTTTAAAATGTTCACATTTTGACATAGAATTCAATTTTGAAAAGTCTTTGACACGACTTTAATTATATGAATTTAGAAATAGCATGACCTTACTAGGCATCCCAAATTAGTGTTTCGGCATATGCGTCATTATTATAATTATTTTATTTGCATTGTTCTAAACACGCGGCAAGTACCCCGTGACTTGCCGCGAAGTGTGTGCCCTTGTCGAGACAGTGGGTGGGAAGGGATCGGCTCTTCTCACAGTTGCTGGGTGTTTCACCGTGAACCCCAATTTCTGTTAAACTGTTGAATTATATATTGATTGTGTCCTTTGCCGGGACGTTTCTCTTTGCAGGTGACCCATTCCCCCTACCCCTTTCTTTTCTTTTTCTATGCATTGATCGCAAATAAAGCCCGCATTTCCAAATTTTTTCTAAAACTTTCACCCATTTCTTTTAAATATGACCAAAAGAACCGTAAAATCCGCCTCATCCTCTCAACCGCCCCAAAAGAGATCCAAGGGCAAAGAAAAACAGACCCCACCTCCCCCAGACGACCGTAACCCAAACGAGTTGGGACCAAAATACGCCAACCGCGGCCTCAATTACGAGGCCGCTATAGACACTGACTACTTCGCGTCTGATAAAGAAACAAAGTGGGGCCACAACAACCTAGTTTCCCGTAAGCTGGCCCCACAGCCCTATTTCAGTAACCCCAACCTTATCAGTTACCCCCGCCTTGCTCGCCTCTTCTACCAAAACCTCCGATACCATAAACAATCCCTTAGCCAGCACGCCTTTTTGTCAACAACAATAGATGGCCATGACATCACCCTAAACCCTAACAATATTGCTGAAATCCTCCAACTCCCCTCCCATTCCTACCAGGTTCCCAAACTGAACGTCCTCAACAAAGCCCACTCCTTTATACACATTATCCAGGACATGTGTGGCACCCGGTCTGGGTCGGGTAATCTATACGACGCTCTCAAATGCTCCTCTAGATGTGGTTCATCAACTATGTCTTTAAACGCAACCTGTACCCCATTGGCCACGAACAAGAGCGGACCAAGGAAGTCCACCATGCCCTCCACGCTATTTACCGCAGCGACTGGTTCTATCCTAGCCTTGTTATTATGGATGGCATGTGTCTTGCTGCCCATGCCATTGACCACTCCGTCCACTCTAAGCTCCTTTTGCCCTACCCTCGCATTATCACTGCTATTCCCTGGGCTAAGGCATCTCCTATTCCAGCCTATGAGCCTATCGATGCGCATATCCCGGAGTTCGCTTCCGCTGATTGGAAGTTGAGCCTAGATTGCCTAGATTTAAAGGTTAGGAGGGCCTGAGAGCAGGCCCAAGCCCGTCATGAGCAGGCAGCACAGCGTCCATCTCCCTCGGAGGATACCCCCTACGCTTGGACGTACGGGGACGTGTGTGCTTTCCGAGGTAAGACTCTCCGCTTGCAGTCCTACATGCGTTCCTATTTCTAGCTTCATCATCCAGACCAGCTGGAGGACATCCTTGCTCAGAGAGAGGCGGCTTACCAGTCGGCGTTCCTGCGATAAGCGCAGCAGGTGGCAGAGGAGCAGGGAGAGGTGCAGGGCGAGGAGGAGGAGGCTGGAGACGGAGATGGTGATGATGGAGGAGATGGGAGTGACGGGGATGGGGATGGGGATGGCGATGGTGATGGTACAACGGGGCAGGGGAGTACGGGTATGGAGCTGGTGTTGATTGAGGGCGCTGATGACTAGGTTAGGTTTGGGGGGTGATTGGACATGTTTTCATTTTTATATGTATTTGGATGGGTGGTTTGGACATTATCAGACATTTGGGCCTGTACATTTTTTTTTGTTATTACTTATATACTTTTACTTTTCGTTCCGTCTTTTTATTATTATTAGGATTGTGATGTACTTGGCTTCGACCGGTTAGTTTATTTTCTGTCTTTAGTTTTATTATTTACTTTTGCTATATGGGTCTGTAATTATTTCATTCTGCATTTATTGTTTTTCGTTTATGGTTGTTTTATTCCTGTTGCTTCTGGTTAAGTCACATCAGTAACGTCACTATTCATTAGTTCTGCTTCCACTTTCATGCTTGGCTATATTATGTCTCCATTTATTCATTTGGAGCAATTGTCATTAAATTAATATTGCACAGCAATTTCAACCCCCATTGCACTATAATAGGAATCTCTTAGGTTCAGGTTTGGGGGGTAATTCAGTCGGAATTTCTATTTAAATTCGAACCTACACTGCTAAAGTTTAAAATTTGAAATTCATTAAGGCTACACAATCTAGTGAATAGTAACGTTAATTTTATTACTTTTAATAACTCCGACTAATACAGTTATATTGTGACGTAATTTTTGGTTTCAAGGTTTTAGTTTTTTTATATCTGTATAGTTACCTCGACCTTCATATCTCATTGTCATCCTCACAGTATGGACCATCCTATTTCTCCCCCTACTACCCCTGATAGGTCTTCGGGTGGGTCAGGTCATTATTTCGACTCTAGTTCTTCCGATTCTGATACCATACCGAGTCCTAGGGTAGCCAAGTCCTACGGTCCGGTCGGTCGTCCCGGCTGGAATCGTCATCATCCTCGCACACCCATTCATATCCGTTCTGATTCATTGGATGAGGATAACCTTTTCGCCGATGACCCTACCGTTATAGACGGCCCTTATGGTGCTCTGTCGACGTCTTCTGACTCTTCTTCATCTGATTCGGTTGATTCCTCGACCGATGATGACGATGAGGAAATTCTTTCTGGTCTAGCTGCCATTTCATTGTCTGCTCCAATTTTGACCGAGATACCTACGCCTCAGGTTACCTATCCCTATAGGGATCTCCCTGATTATATGTCGGACGTTGTTCGACAATGTCCGGGTCACCCTGATTGGTCCCCCGAGGATATTGCCTCGATCTTTGTACCTTATTCCGATCCTGAGGATGATGCAATTTATTTGGGTCCGAGTACTAGTAAGGAGACTGAGATAGATGTAGTTCCAGAGATGACTGCTGAGGACGTTTTTGATGAGATGGGACCACCTTTTGATCCTGCTACGCATCCGGAGTGGGAACTAGTTGATTGGTTCTTCCGTGCTGGCGTGTTACCTCCTTCAGACGTGTTTCGTGGTATGAAAGTTTTGGTTATCTTCTATGAGGACTACATCCATGTCATTGTCATGTTTCCACCTACATAGGATCATGCGGTGATTTGGTTTGGGGGAGTATTTGGATATTTGTTCATTTTAGTATAGTTTTTTTTTAGTATTTCAGATTCAGATTAATTTTTCTTTTTGTTAGTTCATTATTTCGTTATTTCTTTCATTTGTTATTTCTTTTATTCATTGAAAAAAAGAGAAAAAAAAAAGAACAAAAGAGAAATAATAATAATAGAAAAACAAACATTTTATTAGTTTTATAAATAAATGAAAATAGTTTCTTAAACAGTTTCTTAATATTGTTCAATGTTGTGTTACTTCTTCTTGCAATTATATTTCGTTGAAATTTTGAAACTAAAAAAAGTATGTAATCCGATGTTTACCGAATCTATGAAGGTATGTCTTGAGAATTGTATATCCTTAGAATCATTGTTTTATATCTTATACTTGTATATCTTTTTGCACGACACGTAGTCATATGGATACATATTAACATTGAACTATAATATAACTTGGATTGCTAAATAGCAATATTGCGGAGATTAAACCCGGTGAGCTTTAGAGCCTTTCATCCTTTTGAGGGTTTTCAATTTATTATTATCGAATCTCTTTGACTTATCGCATTATTTCGTTGATTAGTCTCACTATTCTTTATTTTGATTGAAAGTCGAGTTAGTATTATAATTGCCATGTTAAAAAAAATTTTAATTCCTTTGATATCATAGCATTGAAGGAGCATGTGACTCTAGAAAATGATACTAGGCCATCTGTGTTAATAAACCTTTTTGACCTTTGGCCTACCCAATACAAATATTTTTATCCCTTGTTAACCCTTTGGGCCTTTAAATAAGTCATTTCTTTGTTCACCTATTATCTTACCCACTCCGATATGGAGTTCGCCACTATTAAATGTTACCTAACCCATGTCCAAGAGTAGTTAGAGAATAGTTTTTCATAAAGAACTCGGGCTAATAAACGACTGAGAAAAAAAATGATGCACTGAGTAGTAAAAGAAAAGGAGTATAAAAAGTATATTGGAAAAAGAAAAAAAAGAGTTATTGAAAAAGAATTGGAAAACAAGATAAAAAGGAGATGAATCCCTTGAAAGAGATAAAGAAAAGAAAAAAAAAAGGGAAATAACTAGTCGTTGTAGTAAAGCCCTTGCATTATAAATTAAGGCTATTCCTATGTACTTACGGACTTTTTGAATTCCTTTTACCTTTCTTTTCTGAGCTTTAACCCTTGACCAACATTACAACCCTTATGAAGTCCTAGTTGATTCTATGGAAACATGATTCGAATTTGGAACTGATAGAAAAAGGGAAGAAAAGCATGGTAGTAATGATACTTATTTGACGATCGATATCTATTCATGAGACTATTTTATTTCTGTCGTGTTATACGTTGTTCTGAGTCATATGCGAGTTTATCTGTTTTGCACAATAATTCTTTCGTGCATATATATAAATGAGTGCTTGCACCTGTTTCAGAGTGATTTTATTTTAGAGTGTAATTAACAACGTGAGATTTGTAGTCGAAGCATCACTAGATAGTCATCCGATTTATATTCCAAGTTCATAGTTACCGTGTATCCTCCTGACTACTATTTCACACATATGCGAGTCTTTGATATATTCTATTGATTCTGGTGATATATGTTTTCGGATTATTGTTCATAGTGTAGGAATGCGTAAGATTTTTTACTCTTGATAATTTAAAAAGTTTCATTTGAATTTAATTTTATCAAAGAAGGATGTTGACATTGAAATATTTCGAAGTTCGAATAGAATTTTTATTTTTCACAAGTTAATAAAGATGGTTATGGGTGACTTGTTGATGAGAACCCTCACGAGACTTCACTCGTCTAACTAGGGACACCTAGAGGTTTAAAAGGCTTGGTTCACAAGCTAAGTGTAATCGTTATCCATACGAAAATGGAGTAAGAATTTTATTGTTAGTATTTTATTTTATTCTTTTTGCTCGAGGACTAGCAAAATGTAGGTTTGGGGGTGTGATCGGAAGAGAACAAATCCCAATTATACGCCTTAATTCACATTTGTTAGCCATTTTTATCCTGTTTTTGTGTAGTTTTACTTTATTTTCTATTTTCTGTCAGGTTTTAAGAGAAAACATGGATTCTAGGTTAAATAAGGAAAAAAAGCAAGAAGAAAGAAGTTGAAAAAAACACTTCGCGCGAGCAGCCTGCTCGCGCGAGATCCCAGAAATCGCTCGCACGATCCAAGCGCGCGACCTTCCAATTACGTGCTCGCGCGGCCCGCTCGTGCGATCCGTACAAAAAACAAAGTTGCGTATTCTGCTATACTGAAGAGTCCCGTGTGAACGAAACTGCTGAATGACGTCTAGATTGTAAATAACAGCTATTTTAGTCCGTTTCGGGATAGGAAAGCTTCCAAAACTTCTTGTAAACTCTATATATACTTAGTTTTTATAATTTTTAAGGGTTACACATTCATTAATTCATCACTTTGGAAGGAAAGAGGAAGGAGAAGAGCAAGCTTGAAGGTCTCTAATGGCTACCATCAACTCAATCTTCATGCTTCCACCCACCATGTGCAACTAAACTCCTAATCTAGGGTTTCAATGAAGCCCTAGCTATGTAAAGGGGACTTCTATACTTTTCTATTTTAGGATTTTATATATTGGATAGTGATTGTATGTTGGTGGATTATTTATATATAATCAAGTTTTAATGTTAATAATCAAGAGTACTTTGGATCTATTCTTGTCTTAGATTTTTCCTTATGCTTATTGAACTCAATAGTCCTTGATTTATGTGATTGATAGGAGTATTTACATACAATAGTGCTTATGTGATTGTGATGTGTACATCTTTTATAATTCATGCTTAGGAAAGATGAGTTATGCTATACCCTAGTTATAGGTAGATAATTCATGTGAACCATAGATGGATTATGCTTAGATTGAATGAACAATATCCTCTTGACGATACTATTGGGCTTGTAGTTACGATAGATCATAACTATCCAAACATAGAACTTAGAATAGAAAGTTTAGACCCCCGATGCATAGTTAGTGGTGAATTTGTAATCCTAGATCTCATCTATTCATATTTAAACCAATTCTCAATTTAGCATACAAGTTTACTTAGATTTAATTCTAGAACTTTATTTCCATAATTTCATAGTTTAATTAGTAGTAATAACCAAATTATAAATCAATCAAACTTCCGAGTTGCTTATAACTAAATAGATTAGATTTTACTAATTAAAGGATAAAAATTAGCAATCTCTGTGGGTTCGACCTTTATTTCCACTACTGCAAATCTTTAGAAAAGTAAAGTACACTTTTCATATCTTGATTTTGACAAGATCAATGTGGTTTGACCTTATTTGTGTTCTTAGAGTTCAACCACTGTGACCCTATAAGAATCCAAAGTCAAAGGTTTAGTATTTTATTTTTAGTTTAGTATTTCTATTTATGTATATTTTATTAGCCTAGTTATACTAAACTTTGCTATTTTGCAGATTCCACAAATTTAACCCCAACTCATGTTGAATGAAGAAAATAATATCATAATATTAGTTTTTACCCTTACTTTGATTTTATAACTTAAATTTTAATTGGGCAGTCACTGTTTACATCTATCTAATCTTTCTTTAAAAGATTATTTGGAAGATAGTTTCAATTGCAAAATGGTAGGCTAAAACTTTAATTGGGGATATGCAATAAAAACTTAGAAACCACAGCTTCTGTGCACTAATCTTAAATGTGCAAATTTATTTGGATGGGTTGTTTTTTCCATTTATGGCAAAAAATATCTATGTATCTATAGTTTATGACCATTTAACATGTTTATATACTATGGCTATATTGGGCTCAAAAGATTACATATTTGAAAAAAAGAATATAATTATGTGGATTGTCAAACTATGCCTTTTGTCATAATAAACACTTAGCATACTCAAACAACTCATATGACAAAATTTACATTTCAAATATGTGTTTATATATATTTCTATCCACTAATGGACATGCAATTGTGTAGTGGCAGAGTGGTGGGGACTGGGCGCCGAATAACCCACATCAACGGCGGGTCACGGTTCGAACCTGGCTAGTGCCCAATTGCCTTTTTATTTTTCTTTAAACCAAATGACGTCATTTCATATCAAATCTGACACACTTGATATGACCCTGACTAGTGAAAGTTTATTTTTAATTAAAGAAAGACTCTGCGGTCTTAAATGCCAAATCCTTTTCAAATGCACAAAAGTTGTGGGATCTAGTGTTGGTTTTGCATATTCCCAATTCTTTAAATCATTTCGCCCTATTTAATTAATATTTCCTATTTTTAAACTTTGCTTAAATATTTGTATTATTTCTATCTTTTGCTATTATTAAATCCAAAAAGTTTATCTCACAAAAATTTAGAATTTATTTATTTTTCTTCATTTTCTTACTAGAATCTTAGTTAATTTATTTTGCACTGTTAAAATCTTTACAGTAAACTACTAAAAAAATGGCTTTTAATTTAGTTTTATTGCAAGAATATAAAATTAGTAGTTTAGTAAAACCCCACAAAAATTCATTATCTTTTATTTTCTTTTTAAGTGACAAAATAGTTATTGCCTATCTTTGTTTCTCGTTCCCTGTGGGTTCGACCTGTACTTCCAGAACTTTATTGCTTGTACGATCACCTACACTTGGGTGTGATAAGAAAACGCGTCAATAGGATGTCGTCAATAACATTAAAGTACACATGTACCAGAGAGTGTCCAATACACAACATCATCTATTTACTCTTTTCACACTTACCATCACTCACCATGCATGTAAACTTGACTTATGCGGGCAATACATAATTATTAGAAAATAACAACAACAGGCATATGAGACATCAAGTCTTATATGAAACAACAGGTGAATTCATCAAAGAATACTTTAATATGCTTTTATAGCTACTAGTCGCAAGTGGGTCCACTTTGAAGAAATGCCCTTAAAAATGAATTATACTTTTGTGGATGGATTACATATCAAAAGAAAAGTCTTTGAGTCTAGTTTTCAACGCTTCGAATGGTGCGCGTTTTTGAGTTTTCTAGAGGAAGTTATGACTGTTTTACTAAAAGTCGTTAGTGTTGAAAAATGGCAATTGATTGGCAAGTGGCAATCGATTGGATGACATAGAAATCGATTGGATGACATGACAATCGACTGGATGACATGGCAATCAATTGGATGAAGTGGCAATCGATTGGATATGTTGCCAATCGATTGGAACTCCGCCTTCTACCTCAATTTCTCCCCTGTTTCAATTTTAAAGGCCATTTTTGACCCATTTTGGAATCTGAATGCAAAACATGACTTGTAATATATGGTTCTCTCCGTTTTTTCGCAAGCGCGAATATGTGATCGGATAAAACTAGTTTGAACTGTGGCTCTCGGATTTTACGAAAAACCGAGAGGTGACAAAACTTCATTTCTAATATACGTCGCGATATGAATGAATTAGGCTCTATAACTTTAAACATGACATCTATGAACTGTAATCTTTCATTTTTTTCTATCAAAACAAATTTTGGTTAAGTTTGAAAAATCCACTTTTTCAAGCTTGAAGCTCCATGGATGAACACAACCATGTTGATTCAAAATTAGATATACGTAAACAGTAATTAGAGCTTGGATTACATTCTGAGTGAGTTCAAAATACTCACTATGATTAGAGATTTAAGTAAATGTTGAGAAAGAATCAAGAATAAGAAAACCCAATCGCACGTCTTGGCTATGGTGATCAAGCTCTCTCTCTCTCTCTAGAATAATTTGTATGAACTCTCTGTACTCTCTCTTGTTTCTCTATATTTCAGTTGTTAAAATCTCTAGAGAATGTGGCCAAGTGTGTGTATATATAGAAAATAGATTTTCTTGAACTTGGAGGCCAAGTCCTCTCAACTTCACTCAACAAAACAATTTAATTTTCCAATTTACATATATACATATTGTACACAGATCACATATGTATGTACAGATCACATATCACATATACACTCTAATTGGTTTTGTAGGAGTTGCTAGTCTAAGCTAGGGGCTAATTTAGGGTGTTTAGGAAAAAGAGCTTTAGGCATAACATTAACACACACTAATCGCATTGCCAGACAAGGCACAAGTAAGTTGTCTAGGAATCTCTTAGAGTGTTTGGGAAAACAAGTTATGGAAGTGCATTAACACACTCAATTTTTCCTTCCCAAACATGCCTAACACAATGATTTGTTAATATAAATGAACATAAAGAAAATGTCAAGTCTTGATTGACGGGGAATCCCAAATCTATTGGAGTCCATCACGGTGTTGACAATTTTCGTTCATAATTTGGTATTTTCGCAGCGCGGTAATCACCACAAAAATACAAAAAATTTATATTAAAGTAGGAAATAATTTTCCGGTCGTATAAAAATACAGTTTGAATTAATAGTAACCATTTTCATCGCCTTGAAAATAAAATTTTCAAAACCATCACAGGTATTCCTGAATTTATAAAATTACAGTTTGACACCATTTAAAGAATTCTATTAAAATAAAACAAGTAATATAATTTATAACATGGAAATAACATTTAGTAATTAAAGTAAAATACAGGTCGCTATCCGAGGCAGCGGCAGCAAGGTCTTCTGAGGAGGACTTTGACGATGGCTTCTTTCAGGGCTAAGCGGATCTGAAGAGAAGGTTAGCTTGAGATCATCTAGAGTGGGACCTCTCAGCTTACGAGGGGATGGATTCTGACTTCTGAGATGTTGAGCCCGCTGTTGTAGACACCCAATTTTGACCACACTGATAGGATTTAGGGTGGACAACGTCTTGGAGGATTCGATGATGAAAAGTACCCCGTGGAAGGTACTGGATTCCACACAATCAGAAGATCGGACTTCGGAAAGTGACTTCAAGCTCAGAAAAGCCCTTTTCCATGGATAAATCCCGGTTTTGTCAAAATCATCTCTCAGAATTCATATTCTCTCAGGGTTATATGAACATTAAGTGTTCTAAACGCAGTATTCTAGGTATCCAGAGATTCAATTTTAAAGAAAAGTTCAAAATCGACGCACATTTGAAAGCAATTTTGGAAAAGACGTCATTTGATTTCAAAAAGACAACGAAAGTTCCGGAGGACTTCCGGACTTCAATTGGACTTCAATTCTCATTATAAAACCTCTGGAAATATTTTTATACTGAAATTCAACCTGACAGCTTTCCAACGGTACGTAAACGGACGATTTCGGACACCAAAAAGCATTTTTACAAAAATCTGGAAAAGCAGTGCACGTGATTTTTGAAACAGGGTTTGTGGGTGACCAGAGGAGCAAGAATAGTAAGTGGCGGTTTTGGGTATGGGGGTGGCGGGTCCCACCATAACCGCCACTTCCATTTGTGTCCTCCACGGAGCTTTTTGAGTTCCAGACCCTTCTAGAAGCTTCCCACTGCGAGGAAATTGCCTGGAAATTGCGTTTAAGCTCCGAAATGGCCATTTTAACCCTCTTTTAAGCTCTAAAAATCCTGTTTTAACCCTGAAACTTAAGAGCTAAGTCTTCAAAACTCTATATAAGATCTCATACATCTCATATGAGATCACACACACACACACACACACACACACACACACACACACACACACACATCTTAACACACTAAACACTTGGAAGAGATACACTTGAATATACTTGGAGATACAAACACACGTAGAAGCACATACAAGAGAGATAAGTATACTTTGAATATACTTTCAATTTAGGGGAATTCTAGAGAGAGAAAATTATGAATTGAATTTAGATTAACTTAGGCTAATTAGACCACAATTTGAACATCAATTGCCTCCCTCAACTTCCATGGATGAGTGCTTGAAGAACACTTGAATAACACTTGAAGAAGAAGATCTTCAAATCAATTTTGGTCTTGTAATTGAGAATCCTCCAAGAGGTAAACACTATAGTTCATCTCTAATTCCTACTTTGTATATATAGATCTATAAGATTTGGATCTAACTTAGTTCTATTTCTACTTATTAGAACACTCATCTTCTTCCTCTCATGTTCTTCACACACTCACATAGTTAGATCCAAATCTCTTTGATTTTTATTGATAATTTACAATTAGAGATTGTTTTTCACTTTGATTTTCAATTTTGGTTTCATTCTTCAATTTTAGTTTAGATTCATGCATACATGATTATATATATATACATATATCTATTTTGAATTCCATGATGGTTTGGAAATATGATCTATGAGAAGGATGATTTCTATGTTCATACCTATCTCTTGATTATTCCTATTACCTAGAATTCCTATTGAATTTCATCTCCAACATGATATTTATAAGTCCCTTTGATCCTTGATCTAAAAGTTCTTCATAGAACTTGAGGGCTAAATTGATTGGGAATCATGATAATTAAGTTGATCTATGAGTTTGATCTCTCTAATAAGCTTCAACTATCACTAAAATGTTTTCCTCACACTTTAAAATGAACTAGATAAAAATTCAGCAAAGCAGATTGGTTTTGTCCATTAGATTTGGTCCATCAAAACCCATAGTTTGATGGATTTCAAATTTTCTGGGTAAACTTTGATGAATTAGCTTTCATCCGGTCCGTTTTGAGAGCTTTTAGGATTCATATACTATTTTTAGAAATTGTTGAGAAATCGGTTGACAGATTTGAACATCGTCTCTTTGTGCTTGAATTTCAGAAAATCTATAATAGTTATCGACGTTCCGCTTTTTGGGGATGATTCCTAACTCATATATCTATATGCCGATGTAAAATCGTGAGCATACGATCGAGTTAGGATCGTTTTCTAAGCGTTTAAAGTTGATACAACTATTCTGGAATTTTCTAAGTTTAATTACAAATATGATTATGTATACAAAATGGTCATACCTTGATCACTCAACAACAATTGATGAATAAAACTTGGTTTAGAAATCACCTAGGATAAATGGATGAGAGATCAAAAGCTTAAATCAACTTGGTTAACATGATTCATGAACTTCTATTATACTTCTATTATGTTTTGCATTCATTTGTCAAATGATACCAAATTTCCAGAATAACAGAGTCTGTTTAAAACACTTTTTCAGAAACCTTGTGATTACAGAATGTCTATGGGTTTATTTTTATCATATACTACAATGAAATAGCTTTCTTTTGACACCAAATAGAGCTTCATATGATTTTTGTAGATTTAATTATGATTTTTACAAGAACAGTGGACAGTCCTGATCCACTATTCCCAAAACATTTATTTCTCAAACAATAAAATTGATATTGAGGTCCCACTTTTTGGAGAAGTTCCCTAAGACATGTATCTAACTTTCTGTAAAAGGGTTTTTACCCAGCTCATGTTTAAAACCACTTTTGATAGGATTCATTAGAGGTTGCTGAATCTGGAAATTTGATTGATGACATGTTTTCTTTGTTTATCATGCATATCATTTGTTTGCTTGTATTTTTGCAATGCTTGGGTATTCTTTGGTGTATTAGTGCAGAGAATTAAGTGCCTCGGACCCGGACTTCGATTTGTGGTTTGCCTCGTCTACATGTGGCTTAGTGCCCATGTATCATGTACTATCTCTATCCTTTCTTTTAGAATTTTTCTAGGTTTACAACTTTGATTTCAACGACACAATTCCTTTAGGATAGTCTCCGTTTATATGATTATTTGTTAGAGACATCTTATCTAGGATTGTTGCATGATTGCATTGCACGTTTCCATTCTTTTTGCTTTCGCGACTCCGCTTGAGTCAACCAATGTAAGTCTTCTCGTTCCCTTTGCATATCATGACATGTTTACTTTATTTGCATCGGTCCCGGGCGGGACTAGCCACTGTGAGTATACTTCTCCCTTGTATTGCATGAGCATCCGCTTTCTACTTGATTTAGTCTCTTGAAATGATTTTCATTAGATGTTTCTTTTTGCCATGTATATATCTATCTAGTATGTTTGAGGAAACAACATCTATTATGAATTAATAACAAGGATATTTGAATCAAGGCCTACCATTCGGTAGGGCGAGGAGGGGGTGCTTTAGTCCTGCTTGGGCTCCTTCCCCTCTCGTACCAAGACCCCCGAACCTTGTTTCTGGTAATGAAGGGCGAGTAACCTTATTCAATTTTGGGCGAGTCAAACTTGGGTTTCCTAATTCCCGATAAAAATTAGGTGGCGACTCTTTGTCTCTAGGATCGCGTGAGGAAGTCCTAGTTTTCCCTGAAGTGTGCTCCTTGGGATCCGTCCCGGGACACTATCGAGGGAGAGCGTCAGGATCCGCTCCTCATTTCGCAGTGGTCCACAATCTGGCGACTCTGCTGGGGATTTGAACATGAAACCGATGGTTTCTTGTTCTTCGAGGGTTTGACTTGAACCAATGAATATCCTTGTTATTAATTCAATAATCATGTTGTTTCTGCCTGCATTTGCACTTGCATTGTTCTTTCACCGCGACTGCTTGAGATCATTGCCTTGAAGATAGAGGGCCCTCTTTCCTCTATTTGTCAAGAGTTTTGGTAGCATGTAGTCACCGTTAGCCTTGTACCGCGTGCGGTATATAGAGCCTATGTGTGAACGGCACGCCCTCGGGGAGGCGGTCAACCACACCGCTGAGCTTGCTAATGGACCCTTTATGAGACTAAAACCCGGCCTTTGCATATAGTTTCTATAGAACCCTTCAATTAGGATCTTGATTATCATCTTTGATTAGGACAATGTGATGAATTACTTGCGCTTGCCCGTAAGGGATTATGTGGATGATGAAGACGTGTATGCGAAGGCATCATCAAACCTTGTATGGTGGATTCCTCTAGGATAGTATGGTCTTTATCCGAACATCCAATCATTATTTTAGGACAATTTTGAAAATTTTTGAAATTATAAGCACTTCTTTGAAAAACCCCAAGTCTTTTGAAAATTCCAAGAATATCCCTTTTGAAAATTTGCTTTGAGATTCACTTTCACAAAATCTTTCCAAAATTCTCCTTAGATTTTAGAGAATTTCAAAATTCCTATTTTCAGAAATCATGATCACACTTTGATGATTCAATTTCAAATTCTCCTAGATTTTAGAGAATTTCAAAAAAAAAAATTTTACTTTGGTCTTCAAGAAATCATGATGATTCAATTTCAAAATTCCCACCTCAATTTTTAAGAATCATGATTTCTCACCACAAGCATTGATGGTTCAAAAATTCTTTTGAAAATTACAAATCTCCCCATCTCTTTCAAAGATTTTCATGAAAAATTTCAATTTTCAAACCTGAACCATCAAGAATTTCAAAACTCAAAATCCTTGGATAATGATTGGATTAGTAGGGTGATTAGCATACTCAAGGAATCTTATGTGCTTATGTGCTGATGTGCTAGGTCTAAGCTAGATTAAGGTGCATTGCATTTAGATTAGATTGCATTTCATCTGCATTTGCATGCACTACACGAGCATTGCATATACGACTCACGAGTGCGACGCCTCTAATATACTTTTAAAAAAAGAAAAGTTTTGTTTTCCTCAGAATTTTGAAAGCTTGAAAAGATTTCTTTGATTTTAAGAAAAATGTTTTTGAAAAAGGAAATGATTTTCCATTTATGATTTCCATCTTTGTAAATCCACCTTCTTATATCATTCTTTGAAAAATTCTTTTGCAATAAAGATACCTGATTATTTGAAAATCCCTAAATAAACCAGATAAGAAAAGATAGGACCGAAAAGTTGTACTCCTTTCTGGGTCAGAGCTCCGAACAGCCGTTTGATCAGATCAGGGTTAGAAGAAGGAACAGCCGAGTCGACTAGGGTTGAAGATATGACATACGAAGCGGATATGGAAGCCAGATTGGCCGCAATGCAAGCTGCCTTGGATCAGAGCAGGGAGCAGAATCGAGAACAACTTGCCACTATGATGAGAATGATTGAGCAGCTAACTAATCCACCACCACCACCTCCAGAGCATCATGAAGAAGAAGATTTTGGGGAGACAGTTCAACCAAAGGTTCAGCTAGATCAGGAAATTCAGGACAAGTTGGCCAAGATCGACAAACTAGAGAGTGTGATCAGAAAGAGCAAAGGGGTGGATGAGTATTTGTTCGATGTTGAAGGGTTGTGTGACGCTCCAAAAGCCAAACTCCCAGAGAAGTTTAAGATGCCGCATATTGAATTTTTCAATGGAACCGGAAATCCAAAGAGCTATTTGAGGCTTTATGTAGGAACTTTGCAGCCCATGGGCATTGGATCTGACCTCTTCGCTCTATTGTTTCCAAGAGTTTTGAGTGGAGCAGCACTTTCATGGTACTTGACGTTGGAACCAGCCATAACCAGAGATTGGGAGGCATTGGCCAAAGCTTTCGTGGCTCAATATTCATATAACCAGTTGTTTGATGTAACTGCAAGAGATCTAGAAACCACCCGACAAGAGTACAGGGAATCCTTCGCAGGTTTCCTTACTCGTTGGAGAGCTAAAGCTGCTCAAATGACTAGCAGGCCAGCGGAAAAAGATCAGGTCCGAATGATCATCAAGAATCTACAGCCCGAATACTTGGAAAGGCTAGAATTTCAGTCCATTGTGAGTTTCGAACAGCTGTTTGATGTGGGAACTTTGATAGAAGATGCCATTAGAGATGGAAAGATCAAGAAAGAAAGCACGAGCAATCGATACAGAAAGACAGAAAGGCCAGTCTATCATCAGTCTGCTGACGTCAACACACTATCTCCTCAGCCTTTTCAGAAAGAGCGTCGAAGTATGGCTAATGCAAGAGGAAGTCAAAATCAGAAACAGTCGAGAGAGAAAAGAGAATTTTCCGACTTGGGGATGCCACTAAGCACCGCACTTGAAAGAATGATAGAAAAAGGGTACTTGCAGAAATTGGAACCTAAACCAGAGCCAAATCCACTTCCACCGGGTTTCAAAACAGAGTTCTTTTGTGACTTTCATCAAGGCCGTGGACATAGCACAGATAGATGCTGGAGACTTCGCCATGAAATTGAAGACTTGATTGAAAAAGGGGTCATCTCCCCTCCTCCCTCTCAGCCAAATGTTCAGAAGAATCCTCTCCCTAATCATAAGGGGAACATGCCAAATGTTAACTTTGTAGAAGAAGGATCTCAGATTTATAACCCAAAGATCTACATCACATCCTCGAATCAACCAGCTATGGATGTTCAACTTCCGGAAGACGCTGCAATTTGCATCTTGAGGAATATGGAAGAGGAAGAATGGGTCGAAGAAGCACTGGCTTTTGAAGAAGAAATAGCCAACGGAAATCTTACAATTGAATGGTGGGATCCCAATGCCATCACCGACGACTCGATCTGGTATGAGGAAGAAAAGCCCATAGAAGCAGTCACCGAGAAACAAAGCACTGAGCCGATAGAAGAATTGCTAAAGCCTGTCGAGAACCTTGAAATCAAAGATGACGATCTTATTGCAATGATGGAAGAAGAAGAAGATTGGTGGTATGATGATGAGGATGATTCCGTTAATAATACCATAATCCCCGATGATTCTGTTTGGAAAATCACTGTTGGCACCGAAAAGTTAGCCAAAGAACTTGAGTCTATCTGGATCACCAATGAAGCAAACCACTTGACCCGTTCCGGACGTCATTTCAAGCCTCATGAGTTAGAAAATCGTGGAAAAGAAACATGGAATGAGAAAGAAGTCGTCAAAGCAAAAGAGGCTGGTAAAGGAGCCGTGAGCGAAGAAGAAGATGAAATCCTAAAGCAATTGAAGAAAACACAAGCTTGGATCTCAGTATGGGGATTACTTATGACCTCTCACAAACACAGGCAGGCCATGCTCGATACTCTCAATCGTTTGGATGTTTCTGTCAATACTACTCCCGAAGATCTAGTAAACATGATCTCTTCAAAGCCTTGTAAGCCTGTAATCACATTCACAGATGAAGATTTACCGCCGGAAGGGGCACACCACAACAGAGCTCTCTACATCACTGTACATTGCCTGGGGAATAGAGTACCGGTCTGCTTGGTAGATAATGGGTCAGCCTTGAATGTATGTCCTCTCCAAACAGCTCTCAGAATGGGGTTGTCTATTTCAGAACTCTTGCCATCAACACAAACTGTGAGGGCCTATGATAACACCAAAAGGGCCATTGTGGGAATGATTAAGTTGAAAATTGAAGTCGGGCCATCAAACAAAGAAGCTGATTTCCAAGTGATTGATATTCCGGCTAGCTTTAATCTGCTATTGGGACGTCCGTGGTTACATGTGAATGATGCAGTCGCCTCCACTCTCCACCAGAAAGTCAAGTTCATCTGGAAAGAGGATGTGGTAACAATCTTTGGGGATAGCTGGATCAAAGAAGAAGGGACAAGCCATGGTCCTGTGCTAGAAGTCCAAACACCGGAAGAAGAAAATGAATTGGGAGGATTCAACTTTGTGGGAATGATAAATGAAGGAGCTAAGAAAAAGAAATCCGTTTGGGATCGACTCAGCTATGAGAAGAAACTTCCTGATGCATCTGTCTGGGGCAAAGAAATCACTCCGATCAAGAAAAAGAAGCCGTTCATCACCGGACGCGAATATAGAAAGATGTTCGAGAAGGGAAACCCGATTGCCAAAGATCTACAAGAAGAAGTGGGACAGAATTGGATCCCTGAAGTCATGCCATTGTACTTTGACCAGTATGCCAATCCTAAAGTGGCTCATATGGTGCGGAAGATGAACTATTTTCCTGGAATGGGACTAGGTCGTCGTCAACAAGGAATAACTGAACCACCGAACTTCCACGAACAGAAAGATAAATCTGGGCTTGGGTATCAATTGACTGAAGAAGATAAGAAGAAGATGACAAAAGGAAAAGGGCCGATGGTTGTTTCTGGGCCAAGAATCCTGAATGGATACTTCGTGAAAGAAGGCGATGACTTTCCCTTCTGTGGGTTCCCTGAACCATGGTATGATCCGGCTACCAAGAACATTAAGCCTCGATTTGAGATTTTCTTCAAACATGAGTTCTCCGACTATGAGGATCCGTTCTTGTATACTCCGCCTATCAAGAAAGAAAGGAAGGACTGGGCTGAGCTGATGACAAGTGATGATTTGAACATGCTAATGGATGAAGAGCTGAACATGCTGATGGATGCCGAAGAAGCACTGGGAAATGTGAAAGAAATCAAGCCAATAGAGGGAGCTCTGAACAATTGGGTGATAGAATCGGAAGTCAACAAATCCCCTCCCCCATTTCCCCGGAAGTCTGTAAAGGCCAATATGAGCCATGATGTTGAGTCTGCTTTTGCTTTTGATGTACCCAAAAATGTTAATGAAATGAACGAGGATTTTGCTTACTCTTCTGTGTCTGATGATCTTGACTTTGAAATTTCTGAGGATTTGCAAAGATTAATTGAAAATGAAAATGAATCTGCATGCAAGATTATTGAAGAAACTTTGCTAATAAACTTGGATAATGAAGATAATCCACAAAATGTTCATATTGGCACCACACTCACTTCACAAGAAAGCAATGAACTAATCAACTTATTAAAAGAATTTAAAGATGTTTTCGCTTGGTCCTACCAAGATATGCCAGGCATCGATCCAGAGATTGTCCAACACCACATCCCTCTCTTTCCAAATTCAAAACCTGTTAAGCAAAAGTTGAGACGCATGAGACCCGAATGGACTTTGAAGATCAAAGAAGAAGTTGAGAAACAATTGAAAGCTGGATTCCTGATGGTAACCCAATATCCGGAATGGATAGCCAATATAGTTCCTGTGCCAAAGAAGGATGGAAGGATCCGTGTATGTGTTGACTTCAGAGATCTAAACAAGGCTAGTCCTAAGGATGATTTTCCGCTTCCACACATAGATGTTCTGGTAGATAGCACCGCGGGGCATGAGTTGTTATCATTCATGGATGGTTTCTCAGGGTACAATCAGATTTTAATGGCACCCGAAGACAGAGAAAAGACTACATTCACAACTCACTGGGGGACGTATTGCTACCGAGTGATGCCATTTGGGTTAAAGAATGCTGGCGCAACCTATCAGAGAGCTGCTACTACTTTGTTACATGACATGATCCATAAAGAGGTAGAAGTTTATGTGGATGATATGATTGTTAAGTCCAAAGAAAGAAGTGGGCATTTAACAGCACTCGCCAAGTTCTTTGAAAGATTAAGGAAATACAGAATGAGATTGAATCCACAGAAGTGTACTTTTGGAGTTACCACCGGAAAGCTGCTAGGATTTCTCATCACACAGAGAGGAATTGAGGTTGACCCCACAAAGATCAAGGCTATTATGGATATGCCGCCTCCGACAAATGAAAAGGAAGTAAGAGGATTTCTGGGAAGAATCCAATTCATCAGCCGCTTCATATCTAAGCTCACTGCTACTTGCGATCCGCTTTTCAGCTTGTTGAGAAAAGGGAAGAAATTCGAATGGGACAATCAATGTCAAGAAGCTTTTGACAAGATCAAGGCTTATTTATCAAACCCACCGGTTCTTTCACCCCCAAAGTCAGGGAAGCCTTTGCTGTTGTACTTATCCGTGTCAGAGAATGCTATGGGATGCATGTTAGCCCAAGAAGGAGATGAAGGGCGTACAGAGAAAGCCATTTACTACTTAAGTAAAAGGATGACTGGATACGAATTGAAGTATTCTCCGTTAGAAAAGACATGTTGGGCTTTGGTTTGGGCCACTCGTCGTCTGAGGCATTATATGTTGGCCTTCCCTGTTGTTTTAATCTCCCGAATGGATCCTTTGAAGTACCTATTTGAAAAACCAGCATTGACCGGAAGAATCTCCCGATGGACATTGATGCTATCTGAGTTTGACTTGATACATGCTACGAGTAAATCTGTTAAAGGAAGGGCTGTCGCAGAACATTTAGCAGAACATCCGATAAATCTGGAAAACGAAGGAGAGTTCATGTTCCCTGACGAAGGATTGATGGAATTAAAAGAAGATGTGTGGAAAATGTACTTTGATGGAGCTGCAAACCAAAAAGGATATGGAGTAGGAATCATCCTTGTATCCCCTGAAGGAGCACATACCCCATTCTCTATTAAGCTGAAGTACACCTCCACCAACAACACTGCTGAGTATGAAGCTTGTATCTTGGGGCTAGAAGCCGCATTGACTTTGGAGGTAAGGAAACTTGATGTATTCGGGGATTCCAATTTGATCATATCCCAAGTTCGAGGAGATTGGAAAGTCAAGGAAGAGAAGTTAAAACCCTATCATGAGTATCTTGATTCTTTACGAACTCGTTTCTTGCATATCACGTTCTTCTACCTGCCTCGAGAAGAAAATCAGCTAGCAGACTCTTTGGCTACTTTAGCGTCAATGATTGAGATTCCTGTGGGGATAAAGCTAACTCCTTTGATGATTGAACAAAGGGAAAAGCCGTCTTATGAGATGATTGGGGAAATAGAAGAAGCAGAAGAACTTCCGTGGTACACCGACGTGTGGAACTTCATTGAAAATGGGGAATATCCGGAAGGCGCCTCTGAGAAAGACAAGAGAGCCATAAGAAGATTCTCGGCTCAATTCATGATTTGTGGCGGAAATCTATTGAAGAGATCTCACAATGGATTCAACTTGACATGTCTGTATGGAAACAGTGCGAGAAAGATGATGGAGCAAATTCACGAAGGGGTGTGTGGTCCTCATATGAGTGGACACATGTTAGCTAAGAAGATCATCCGACAAGGATATTATTGGACTACTATGGACAAGGACTGCTATGAATATGTCAGAAAATGTCACAAATGTCAGATCCATGCCAATATGAAGCATGTGCCGCCGTCACTGCTATACAACATGACTACCCCTTGGCCATTCTCAGTTTGGGGAATAGATGTTATTGGAGAAGTAACCCCGAAGGCGTCTAATGGGCATCAATACATCCTGGTAGCAATTGATTATTTCACAAAATGGGTGGAAGCAGAGTCTTATGCGACATTGAAGGCTAAAGATGTGGCCAGATTTATCAGAAGAAATATAATCTGCCGATACGGGGTCCCTCATGAGTTGATATCCGATCATGGCAGTCACTTCCAGAAAGAGGTTTTGGATCTACTAGAAGAATACAAGATCATGCACCACATGTCAGCGCCGTATAGGCCACAAACAAATGGGGCAGTTGAAGCAGCTAATAAGAATTTGAAGACGATCCTAAGAAAGATGACTGATACATACCGAGATTGGCATGAGAAGTTACCGTATGCACTGTGGGGATACAGAACATCTATCCGAACATCTACAGGAGCCACTCCTTATTCATTGGCTTACGGAATGGAAGCAGTACTCCCAGTTGAAATAGAACTACCATCTTTGAGAGTTGTGGCAGAATCTGAGATTCCAGAATTTGATTGGCTAAGAGATAGATATGAGGAGCTAATGTTACTTGATGAGAAAAGGTTGGCCGCAATTGATCATGTGCATGTGTATCAGAGAAGAATAGCTCGAGCATTCAACAAGAAGGTCCGTCCAAGAAAACTTGAGGAAGGTGACTTTGTGCTTAAAGCCTTAAAAGCACCCGTTTTCGATCCTAGAGGAAAATTCAAGCCAAATTGGGTTGGCCCATACGTCATCAAGAAGCTTCTCTCTGGAGGAGCGGCATACCTGATGGATCTAGATGGAGTTGAGTTCAATCAGCCAATCAACATTGACCGTCTCAAGAGATACTATGCTTAAAAGCCTTTTCTTTCAAAACCTGTTCTTTCAAAACCTCCAGCATTCGAAGAACTACACTTGACCTGATTCCCACTTGGGGATATGTAGGCAACCTGCTCGGTTCGGTCACTGCTCCTGAAACCCTCAACCATACTTTCTTTCAAGACCTGGCCGAACTACTTTGGATCTGATTCCCACTTGGGGATAAGTAGGCGAGCTTTCCTGGCTCTCGATCCCTGAACCTTGCAAACTAGGGGCAAACTTTCAAGTTTGCCCAAAGCCTCAAGATATCACTGCCACACTAGGGGCAAACTGCGTTTGCCCAAACTTCCATTTATCTCTATCAACTAGGGGCAAACTGTCGTTTGCCCATACCTCGCTACCTGTCCTCTCTGGATCACTTGGCTATCAGAATTAAAGCACCTAAGTGAAAAATCTAGTAATTCTTGATATTAAGTTGAAAAGTTTTTTAGCAATCTAAAGATGTGAATCTAATGTCAAGACTGAAACATTATGTGAAAAATTTTCAAAAGCTTCAAGATTACATGCAAAGCCAACACAATATCCTGCTACAAGATAAAATCTCATTTTCAAAACATGCAAATCCTTAGAAAATTCAAATATCCAAGTCAAAAGACATTGTCGAGAAAGAGGAATCGTCAGAAATTTCCTTTCCCTGTAAAAATCGAGTCCTGTGTGTCAGTGTGCAAAGTGTCAATCAAATCGGTCTCGTGACAAGGGATGCAAAGCGATATAGAAGGACAGCATAAAGCAGCATCAAGCAAAGTCAAGAGTACAAGCCCATCAAGTCTCAGACAGAATACATCAACATCAGTCTCAGCACAGAAAGCAAGAAAAACAGAAAGATAGTCATGGGTGCATATGATCATCATCAGCGACGACGAGTAGCCCGTGGGTACCAAGCAGGCATATCTGAGGCCGTAGAGCTATCATCATCTTCAATTTGGCGCCTTCGCCTAGACCCACCAGCCCCACCAGAAGGGCCTGCATTCATCCGCTCCAACTGTGATTGAAGCTGCCTAACTTGAGCCACCTGTGGAAGAAAAGAATCAGTATAGGGGTTTGAAAAAGCAATGAGATAAGAAGAAAAGGTCAAGAAATTTACCAGGGCCGCATCACGGTCTATGTAAGTCTGGCACATGCCATCCCACTGCAAAGAGAAGAAAGATATGGTCAGAAAGATCAGAAGAATCAAAGGCACCGCAGCCTGAAAGTGGCCGAGAAACGGCAAACTCCCGTCGTTTTGGGATTGATTATGAGTTGTCTTAGAAAATGGACATTTGAGTCTACTGTCGCTTGAGAATTACATCCAGAAAGGACTTTCAGAAGATGGGTCAGAATGCGAGATGTTCAGAAAGGGTTAGAGTAAGCCTGACGTGTTGCAAGAATGATTGCGTTGGTCGAAGCACCAATATGAGTCTCAGAAAGAATCAGCAGGGCCTCCAGAATATGTGCTCGCGTCCCAGAAACCTCAGATATCTCCTCAAGCAGAGAGTTTCCAGATATTGTCAAGGTATACAGAATTCGTGCATCTCTCAGAATCATAGGATCTCCCCAGTAGAGAACTTTTAGAATTAAGTTTCTCGCAAGCATCATGTATCCACGGGTTGCCTCCAGATAAAGGGTATCTCTCAGAATTTGAGCATCAAAATCGCCTCCAGAATACAAGGTTTATGCCAAGCATCATGTATCCAGGGTTGCCTCCAGAATGTAGGGTTTCTCTCAGAACCGTGGGTTGCTCTCAGAATGTAGGGTTTCTCTCAGAATCGTGGGTTGCCTCCAGAATGTAGGGTTTCTCTCAGAATCAGAATCGTGTATCCAGGGTTGCCTCCAGAATGTAGGGTTTCTCTCAGAATCATGTATTTCTCAGCATCGCATATCAGGGTTGCCTCCAGAATGTAGGGTTTCTCTCAAAATCAGAATCGTGTATCCGTGGGTTGCTCTCAGAAGAAGGGTCATCTCTCAGAATTTGTGTATCTCTCAGAATCCGTGCATCAGAACAGAAGATTTGTCCTCAGAAGAAGGGCCTGTTTCAGAAGAACAGAGGATTTGTCTCCGGCAGAGAGACCTGTTTCAGAAGATTTGTTTCTAGACCTGCCACAGAAGATTTGTCCTCAGAAGAAGGGCCTGTTTCAGAAGAACAGAGGATTTGTCTCCGGCAGAGAGACCTGTTTCAGAAGATTTGTTTCTAGACCTGCCACAGAAGATTTGTCCCCAGAAGAAGGGCCTGTTTCAGAAGAACAGAGGATTTGTCTCCGGCAGAGAGACCTGTTTCAGAAGATTTGTTTCTAGACCTGCCACAGAAGATTTGTCCTCAGAAGAAGGGCCTGTTTCAGAAGAACAGAGGATTTGTCTCCGGCAGAGAGACCTGTTTCAGAAGATTTGTTTCTAGACCTGCCACAGAAGATTTGTCCCCAGAAGAAGGGCCTGTTTCAGAAGAACAGAGGATTTGTCTCCGGCAGAGAGACCTGTTTCAGAAGATTTGTTTCTAGACCTGCCACAGAAGATTTGTCCCCAGAAGAAGGGCCTGTTTCAGAAGAACAGAGGATTTGTCTCCGGCAGAGAGACCTGTTTCAGAAGATTTGTTTCTAGACCTGCCACAGAAGATTTGTCCTCGGAAAAAGGGCCTGTTTCAGAAGAACAGAAGATTTGTCTCCGGCAGAGAGACCTGTTTCAGAAGACTTGTTTCCAGACCTGTTACAGAAGATTTGTCTAGAAGAAGGACCTGTTTCAGAAGAGCAGAAGATTCGTCTCCGGCAGAGAGACCTGTTTCAGAAGATTTGTCCCCAGCAAAAGGACTCTACATCAGCAATCGTCCCCAGCAAAAGGACTCTACATCAGCAATCGTCCACAGAAGAAGGACCTGTTTCAGCAATCGTCCCCAGCAAAAGGACTCTACATCAGCAATCGTCCACAGAAGAAGGACCTGTTTCAGCAATCGTCCCCAGCAGAAGGACTCTACATCAGCAATCGTCCCCAGCAGAAGGACTCTACACCAGCAATCGTCCCCAGCAAAAGGACTCTACATCAGCAAATCGTCCCCAGCAGAAGGACTCTACATCAGCAATCGTCCACAGAAGAAGGACCTATTTCAGCAATCGTCCCCAGCAGAAGGACTCTACATCAGCAATCGTCCCCAGCAAAAGGACTCTACATCAGCAATTGTCCACAGAAGAAGGACCTGTTTCAGCAATCGTCCCCAGCAGAAGGACTCTACACCAGCAATCGTCCAGTTGTTTGACATGACTCAGAATTCATCCAAGATACTTCGCTATTTCAAGAGTCGTCCAGGATACAGATGACGCCTACGAGCCTTAAGATCAGAAGAATAACTTTGACAAAAACCTCGAGAATCATCCAAGATACCTTTAGCATATTCGACTGTGAGAGAGAGTCGTTGCATCCTTTGCATTAGATTTTGCATCTAGGGAACCCTTGAGGATGATTCCTCCAGCACTTTCACATTTCATGTTTTCATACTGCACCAGCATCCTAGGATAGGAGCATTTCATCCGCATTGTTGTTGTTTGTTTTCCGTTTTCCCGCGCGCTTGAACTACGCCCTGGTCTGATTCCTGGAAAGGATACGTAGGCAGCTCCAGCGGAGCACGACCAGCATCAGCTTCAACTTAGCCGCCTCTACCCAGCATTGCATTGCATTCTTGCATTCGTAATTTCTTGATTTTCTCTGATTTTGAATTTCTTGATTTTGCGAATTTTTTGTTTTTCCTAAAACCTCTCGGTATGGTTATTTGGGTGCCTTCAAGGCTTTGGCACTCACTTGCCGTTCACGTTGTTCACAACAAGCTCTGCCAAAGAGGGGCAAACTGTAGACACCCAATTTTGACCACACTGATAGGATTTAGGGTGGACAACGTCTTGGAGGATTCGATGATGAAAAGTACCCCGTGGAAGGTACTGGATTCCACACAATCAGAAGATCGGACTTCGGAAAGTGACTTCAAGCTCAGAAAAGCCCTTTTCCATGGATAAATCCCGGTTTTGTCAAAATCATCTCTCAGAATTCATATTCTCTCAGGGTTATATGAACATTAAGTGTTCTAAACGCAGTATTCTAGGTATCCAGAGATTCAATTTTAAAGAAAAGTTCGAAATCGACGCACATTTGAAAGCAATTTTGGAAAAGACGTCATTTGATTTCAAAAAGACAACGAAAGTTCCGGAGGACTTCCGGACTTCAATTGGACTTCAATTCTCATTATAAAACCTCTGGAAATATTTTTATACTGAAATTCAACCTGACAGCTTTCCAACGGTACGTAAACGGACGATTTCGGACACCAAAAAGCATTTTTACAAAAATCTGGAAAAGCAGTGCACGTGATTTTTGAAACAGGGTTTGTGGGTGACCAGAGGAGCAAGAATAGTAAGTGGCGGTTTTGGGTATGGGGGTGGCGGGTCCCACCATAACCGCCACTTCCATTTGTGTCCTCCACGGAGCTTTTTGAGTTCCAGACCCTTCTAGAAGCTTCCCACTGCGAGGAAATTGCCTGGAAATTGCGTTTAAGCTCCGAAATGGCCATTTTAACCCTCTTTTAAGCTCTAAAAATCCTGTTTTAACCCTGAAACTTAAGAGCTAAGTCTTCAAAACTCTATATAAGATCTCATACATCTCATATGAGATCACACACACACACACACACACACACACACACACACACACACACACACATCTTAACACACTAAACACTTGGAAGAGATACACTTGAATATACTTGGAGATACAAACACACGTAGAAGCACATACAAGAGAGATAAGTATACTTTGAATATACTTTCAATTTAGGGGAATTCTAGAGAGAGAAAATTATGAATTGAATTTAGATTAACTTAGGCTAATTAGACCACAATTTGAACATCAATTGCCTCCCTCAACTTCCATGGATGAGTGCTTGAAGAACACTTGAATAACACTTGAAGAAGAAGATCTTCAAATCAATTTTGGTCTTGTAATTGAGAATCCTCCAAGAGGTAAACACTATAGTTCATCTCTAATTCCTACTTTGTATATATAGATCTATAAGATTTGGATCTAACTTAGTTCTATTTCTACTTATTAGAACACTCATCTTCTTCCTCTCATGTTCTTCACACACTCACATAGTTAGATCCAAATCTCTTTGATTTTTATTGATAATTTACAATTAGAGATTGTTTTTCACTTTGATTTTCAATTTTGGTTTCATTCTTCAATTTTAGTTTAGATTCATGCATACATGATTATATATATATACATATATCTATTTTGAATTCCATGATGGTTTGGAAATATGATCTATGAGAAGGATGATTTCTATGTTCATACCTATCTCTTGATTATTCCTATTACCTAGAATTCCTATTGAATTTCATCTCCAACATGATATTTATAAGTCCCTTTGATCCTTGATCTAAAAGTTCTTCATAGAACTTGAGGGCTAAATTGATTGGGAATCATGATAATTAAGTTGATCTATGAGTTTGATCTCTCTAATAAGCTTCAACTATCACTAAAATGTTTTCCTCACACTTTAAAATGAACTAGATAAAAATTCAGCAAAGCAGATTGGTTTTGTCCATTAGATTTGGTCCATCAAAACCCATAGTTTGATGGATTTCAAATTTTCTGGGTAAACTTTGATGAATTAGCTTTCATCCGGTCCGTTTTGAGAGCTTTTAGGATTCATATACTATTTTTAGAAATTGTTGAGAAATCGGTTGACAGATTTGAACATCGTCTCTTTGTGCTTGAATTTCAGAAAATCTATAATAGTTATCGACGTTCCGCTTTTTGGGGATGATTCCTAACTCATATATCTATATGCCGATGTAAAATCGTGAGCATACGATCGAGTTAGGATCGTTTTCTAAGCGTTTAAAGTTGATACAACTATTCTGGAATTTTCTAAGTTTAATTACAAATATGATTATGTATACAAAATGGTCATACCTTGATCACTCAACAACAATTGATGAATAAAACTTGGTTTAGAAATCACCTAGGATAAATGGATGAGAGATCAAAAGCTTAAATCAACTTGGTTAACATGATTCATGAACTTCTATTATACTTCTATTATGTTTTGCATTCATTTGTCAAATGATACCAAATTTCCAGAATAACAGAGTCTGTTTAAAACACTTTTTCAGAAACCTTGTGATTACAGAATGTCTATGGGTTTATTTTTATCATATACTACAATGAAATAGCTTTCTTTTGACACCAAATAGAGCTTCATATGATTTTTGTAGATTTAATTATGATTTTTACAAGAACAGTGGACAGTCCTGATCCACTATTCCCAAAACATTTATTTCTCAAACAATAAAATTGATATTGAGGTCCCACTTTTTGGAGAAGTTCCCTAAGACATGTATCTAACTTTCTGTAAAAGGGTTTTTACCCAGCTCATGTTTAAAACCACTTTTGATAGGATTCATTAGAGGTTGCTGAATCTGGAAATTTGATTGATGACATGTTTTCTTTGTTTATCATGCATATCATTTGTTTGCTTGTATTTTTGCAATGCTTGGGTATTCTTTGGTGTATTAGTGCAGAGAATTAAGTGCCTCGGACCCGGACTTCGATTTGTGGTTTGCCTCGTCTACATGTGGCTTAGTGCCCATGTATCATGTACTATCTCTATCCTTTCTTTTAGAATTTTTCTAGGTTTACAACTTTGATTTCAACGACACAATTCCTTTAGGATAGTCTCCGTTTATATGATTATTTGTTAGAGACATCTTATCTAGGATTGTTGCATGATTGCATTGCACGTTTCCATTCTTTTTGCTTTCGCGACTCCGCTTGAGTCAACCAATGTAAGTCTTCTCGTTCCCTTTGCATATCATGACATGTTTACTTTATTTGCATCGGTCCCGGGCGGGACTAGCCACTGTGAGTATACTTCTCCCTTGTATTGCATGAGCATCCGCTTTCTACTTGATTTAGTCTCTTGAAATGATTTTCATTAGATGTTTCTTTTTGCCATGTATATATCTATCTAGTATGTTTGAGGAAACAACATCTATTATGAATTAATAACAAGGATATTTGAATCAAGGCCTACCATTCGGTAGGGCGAGGAGGGGGTGCTTTAGTCCTGCTTGGGCTCCTTCCCCTCTCGTACCAAGACCCCCGAACCTTGTTTCTGGTAATGAAGGGCGAGTAACCTTATTCAATTTTGGGCGAGTCAAACTTGGGTTTCCTAATTCCCGATAAAAATTAGGTGGCGACTCTTTGTCTCTAGGATCGCGTGAGGAAGTCCTAGTTTTCCCTGAAGTGTGCTCCTTGGGATCCGTCCCGGGACACTATCGAGGGAGAGCGTCAGGATCCGCTCCTCATTTCGCAGTGGTCCACAGCTGTTGCTGGAGGAGCCATCCTTGGGGACTCACCGATAGAGGACATTGCCACCGATGGAAAGGTCGAGGAGGATGCTGCCATTGGCGGAGAGATCGAGGAGGCTAGGGATGAATTGATCATGGTGGACGACTCTTAGTCCTCAGCCCGTATCTCTATTTACTTTCTTTCGGTACTCGTCTTATTGGTTTTTTTGTTTTGGAGAGGCTGCTATAATTGCCCCTCAAGCAATGTACTCTTGGTATTTTAGCAATGAAAAAGGTCCCTTGAGGCTACCCTTTGCACACTGCTTATGCCTGAGTATGTTTATGTTTGCCCTTCCTCGACCGGTTGTTTATCTTACCAAAACCTTCCTTAGCAAAAGGTTTGGAGCTGTGACCAATAGGGAACACTAGGTCTTGTGGGGACCAGTAATGCCTTAAATTCTCGAGCACTTGACTAGAAGTTTAGGTTTGTGTGTCTTGTCCGGGATAGTATAGGGCCTTTCATTCCTGTTTCTACCCTATAAACCCTAAGCCCTGTAGGTACTTAGGAATGTTCAAAGGTTAATTCCAAGTCCTGTTGATGCTCGGTGTGATTTCCTATTTTAGTTCATGTTCTTCTACCCTCCAAGCTTTGCTAAGGCGGGCATGTGCAAAGGAAAGGACTATAGGTAACCGACTTAGAACGTTGGTAGTTCCAGGGTCTTTTGGGGTTTCCTCTCTTCAGTCACCTAGGAGGACTTGCCCCCACTGTAGGTTACGAACCTAAGCGAAACCGATGCTTCGGGTAGGATCTTGAGGTATTTTTGGTGCCCTTGGGTATGATCCTGAGGTCTTATTGGTGCCTCAGGTGCGATCCCGAGGTCTTTTGGTGCCATGGAACACTGATAGGGAACACTTTTTATAAGAGAAAAATCTTTTATTCAAACTGAAAAACTGCTCGGATAGAGCTACAAAGAAAGTTTAAATCAGTGACCAACATAGATCCATATTTCAATAAAAGTACTTCCGTAGGTGTTCCACATTCGAAAGGCGTGACAGCTCTTGTCCTTCCAGGGTTTGTAACTAGTATGTTCCCGGTCGATGAACCCAGGAGAACCTGTAGGGATCTTCCCAGTTTGGTCCCAGCTTTCTATGGCTAGGGATCCTAGTTAACTAATTCACCACTTTTAGGATGAGGTCCCCAACTTGAAAACTGCAGTGCTTGACTTTGCTGTTGAAGTACAGTGAGACCCGCTGCTAATAGGCTGCTACTTTCAAATATGCCTGGTCCCTTTTTTTTTTATTAGGTTGAGCTCCCCTCTAAGGGCTTCCGCGTTACCTTACTCGCTAAAGTTGGCCACCCGGTACGTTGGCAATCTAAGTTCTGTGGGGACCACTGCCTAGAAGCCATAGGTGAGCGAGAATGGGGTCTCCCCTGTTGCCGCTCGGGGAGTAGTACGACAGGGCCACAGAAGGGTGTTGGGGTTTGTGTCCTCAAACCATTACTATATATAAGAGACATTGACATTTTAATACATGGATGTCAACTTTACATTTTGTTATGTATATCTTTCATGAGATGATTATTTTAATCCTTAAGTATCATTATAGGTAATTCGTGTGTGTATGAGATACATACAAGTGAGATACGAATTACTATTCTTCGATACTTAGAATTTGTCGTAGTGGATGATGAAACTGGATATCTCATTAGGGTTACATTGTAGCATGATTAACTACCATTGGATGGAGTGATGAATCTCTACCACTAGAGTATAGCTCTTAGTTGATATGCTAGTGCTTATAGTGCATTGACGGACCTGAGTTTTCCTATTGACACTTAAGACTGTCAATAGTTGATACGAACTCATAACTTGTATAAGGTACGTGTTCTCAATCTTGAGACGATTATTAATACAGACTGTGGATATGACTGCTTTGACTTACCAATTAGTGATGTAGTACCTGTAAAATCCGTACTGCGTTGTTAAAATAATTTCCTAAATTTTAGATCCTCGTGTAATAATATAATGGTATTTTAATATTTGGTTGTCGCTTAATTAATTTCTATAAGTCATTTTAATATTCTTTGTCATTTAAGAATTTTAGCTGTAAAATATATTAGATTTTAATTGTCGCCTAATTATAGATTATATAAATCTACGGTACTTTATTTATGTAATTTCTTAATTTTCTAAGCCGAACCTTGCATGTAATATTATATTTTAATATATTTGATCGTCGCATAATATTAGGACTACATGGATCACTGTCGCATTAATATTGTAAATTACAGATTATATTTCGTTGCCGTTAATTTATAATTACATATTACAATATACATTTTCACTGTCACCTAAATTTAGACTACCGTGCAATAACATAATCATCGTCGCTTAATTTTGTAACTATAAGTTATAGTATATTATTTGGACCCAATAGTCCCGAGACTATAGTCAAAATTATTATTATTAAGATCGACGTTTCTAATTTAAACCCCGGACTGTAAATTATAGACTCAGTGTGTAATTAACAGACTCGGACTGATTTACACACGGACCCATAGAAACTGGTATTACCAGAACTGCATGACACGTATTTTCAAACGACGGTAGAATTTTACAAATATAGTAATGATAGTACAACCTAAAAATGGCTAGTGTACTAACCTAACCCCTTATAACTATTGGATAAACTCTCTACACAACCACCCCCCTAATACCCCATGGACACACCCTAGCACCCATCCCCCTCACATCCCCTCACTCAACATCACCTGCACACACCACCCCAAGCACACACTCACCCACATTTTCTATATTATTTGTATGTATGTGGTGTGCATGTGTGTATGTATCATATGTATCTCATGTGTGTATTGTGTTTATTATATAATATATTATGTCATATTGTGTGTGTATGTATGTAATATAATATTGAGAGAGCTGGGAGAGAACCCGAGAGAGTTAAGAGTGAGAGTTAGAGAGAGAGAGAGGGTATAAAAGAAAATAAAAACCCATACCCACAAACTCCCTCACCTCAGCACACACACAAACACTCACACACAGTCCACAGAAGGAGGAGGCAGAAGAAGGAAGAAGGAGGAGAGAGGGAGACCGAGAGCTAGAGAAAGAGACCATCGTGACCGCGACCGACCAAGACCGAGGAGGTAAAGCCGCACACCCCCTCTACATATTCTATACACTCACAGACTCATACGCACCACCACACGCAGCCCCGGACACAGCCTATAGCTTCGGCCATGGCCGGCGGCCATTGAAGCTCTGGCTAGCTCAGTTTTTTCGACTGTCACCAAAACCCACAAAGTCAATGCCAAAATGACCCTAACGACTCCCTTAACACCCTCGATGAACGGCTCAAAGCTTGGGTCGCGTTTGGACGTCCTACGGTTCGATTATTCTTTTTAGGACGAACTGGTTTTTTCCCCGTACAGACAGACCGCTAAGAGTTAGACTTCAAGACCTATACCATTAGATCCAGCTTGTCGAGGCACTCAATTTCGATATAAAGTTTACGTATTTTCGTTAAAATATGAGTGACTTATGGTCGTTTGAAGTTTTGAGTACTTAAATGTAAATATACGTAATATATGTATATATGCACACTGCGTGCACATTCTTGGGGAAGAAGAAGTGGTTTGGGCTTAGGCCCGTTTGGCAATGCAGCTTGTGGATAAGATTATGTGTGTTGAAAACTTGGGTTGCCAAACATGCCTTGGGCTTTATATTAGTAATTGAATTTTATTAGTTAACCCAATAAATTATATTAATATTGTTTAAATTAGTTTTTATAATTCTAAAATATTATTAATTATAAATATTAGATATTCTGAAATTATATATCATATAATTATATATTATACCTATTATTTATTTAGTTATAAATAAATAATAAATGCTAGTTTAATTAAAATAAAACAGATACTAGTAATCATTAAATGCTTTAAAAATAGTTTTAAAAAAATATGCTAAGTAGTTTTTAATATTCTAGAATATAATGTTATATTTTGAATTATATTTTATTATGTATATGGTATGCTTATTATTTATTTAGTTTAAATAAATAATCAAAATTAGTTTTAAAGGATACTAATTAGGTATTAAATACCTAATGGCCATTCTAAATATGTAGAAAATTATATTGTTTATCCCAAGGCATAATGACCTTGTTTATAAATTATTTATTTATACAACGCAAACTTTAGTATTTTATTTAATTAATATGGATCTGTTTGCTTGTCCTTTAATTATTTTAAATATTAAACGAGTCCCGAAAATTATGAGAAAAATATCACTAGCCTATTTTAAGGTCTAGTATTTAATAAAAATATTTCTAGGGACCGCTTGTCCTTCTAAGTTATATTTTATAATTAAAAGACTCCGAAAACTATAATTATATAAATATGACTTCAGTAATTCGTGATAAATAAACCGTAGCATAGAAAAATACGCGGTCAGTTCCCAGAGTCTTAGAATAATGTCTAGAAATATTCACTTGAGTTTGGAGACCTTTTGACACGGTGGAAAATATAGCTTACCTGTAGGGCCCACACATGTATAGAAAACACAGCCTTTTATGCGACAGACTCCGATTTGTGTCTAGTTAATGGCGTTGGACTTAGAATGACACATAGATCACTACCTTGAGATTTAGAACCTCATTTGGTAAAATTACCATTATGCCCCTATTATTAAAACATACGCTTCATCACCGCTATTCTATTATACGTTTTAGGATTGTGACTTATCTGTTGTTTGGAGAGTCCTAAGCTGGACAAGACATCTAGGTGAGTGTTTCTAACCTCACTTTCAATATACATAATGACTACTAGAGTATTTGTATGTATATTCCATACTTATGCTTGTTATTCGATGTGCCTTGATGTATACGTTACATTTGTTATGGAATTGATTGCTATGAGACAAGCATGTTAGATATTACTATGATATATTGATAAGAAGTAAAAGAAAAGAACTATATGTGATAGTCGTGGTGAATAATCGATTATGGAATGTTAGTTTGTATGTTTTATATATCAATGTTGATCATATAAGCACGTTGTTATTATTGTTTTGATAACCATGCCTAAATGTGCAAATGAGAATAAGGAGCATGTTAACGTTTCATTTACATATTTCACCTAATATAGTTATGTTATCAAGAATCATGTAATTGAAGAATCACATCATGGTGTCAGTACATGCAATCAGTGTCAGTGTCAGTGTCAGTGTCAGTGTCAGTGACTCCGGCCAAGTGAGGTCGTGAGTTGAAATGTTTGGGAGTCTTGGAAATTGGGAATTAACACGATTGAGATTCTTGTGTCGTGAGTCATGAGTCGTGTTACGCTTCGAAACCATTAAAAATGATGAAGAGACGTGATAAAGGGACAGTATGATTGAGATACTGAATATTGTGATTATAATAGTAAGAGAACAGTTAGAGCTGCTATTGTGCCAGTTGTCCGTGTAATTGCCAGAGGTGGTACATGCGTTTGGGTTTAACGTCATACTGCTTAGTAGTTAGCACTCTAATGTACTAGTCATCTTAGTGGGTTGCCAGAGATAGTACACACGTTGTATGGATTGCCATCGTGCTGTATATTATGCTCTAGTCAGTTACTAATGTACCGTCTTCTGTGGTGGGATTACTGTGATAGTACACATGGTGTGTGGGTTGCGGCCATGCTTGCCATTTCACAGTTAGTATTCTGACGTGCAACTCATTGGGTGGTGATTCACTAACGAGGGTATAGACGATTGAGCCAATTCTGCGATCGTGCTATTTGGATTATGAGGCCGTAAGGCGATGTTGTTACTATAAGGCCGTAAGGCAACGATGTTACGATGAGGCCGTAAGGTGACGACATTACTATGAGGCTGTAAGGCGACGATGTTAAGTATAAATAGGTATCAGAGTGCGCAGTGGAAGCGTGGTTTGTGTTGTGAAAGTAAGTTCAGAATAAGTTGTCGCTGTGGGTTTTATAACCCGATGTTATTGAGTTGCATTGGTTATGGGATTTTATATTTCAGAGTTTGGGTTTGGGTTCATTGAGTACGCATTTACATGCACGAGCATAATGAAAATGAGAAATTGATTAGTACGAATATGTTGTTATGATCACCCGAACTAAACAAACATGTTATGAATTATATTGATTCTGTTATTCGGTTAATAGTAGATGTTTATTAATTGCATCATATGTTAATCGATACCTTTGCTATGTCTGTGTGAGCGACGTCACTCGATAATGGACCAACCGCATCCTAAGATGCAAAGTAATAACATGAGATGAATAGTTAGTGTATGTATATTGGTAGTGAATATAGTTATGAACGCCCACTCAGCTTTGTTGCAAAGCTGACGACATATTACGCCTGGACAATCCAATGTCCAGATTTTTTTGCAAGTTGGTCAGAGAATAATTCAGTCTTAGGAGTAAGATGCTAAGGAACCCTAGAAGTGTAGAGCTAGACCAGGGACCAAAGATAGTGGCCAGCGTCATGGATTCACAATAGTCTGTTGTATTAGTACTAGGACCTATGATTTGTAATTATTTAAAGTATTCAGATTCAAGTTTAAGTTATAATTAGCTTTCTCCCCGTTATTTTCATATTGTTTATAGTGTTAGAGGACAGGACGGCTTTGTAACTCGTCATTCCTTACTGGTTCAGAAAGGAAATTTTAAATTTTCCCTATTTTTGGCTACTCCGGGGGGTGACAGAATTTTTGGTATCAGAGCTTAGGTTTAGGAATTAACCGTATGTCCGACACTCTTAAGTCGAGAACCTTAAGGTATTCTTGAGATAGCAACCGATGCTAGGATAGTTTTCTTTCGAGCAAGGAGTAACAAATAGAGCATGACGCTGAAGATGGAAAGCATAGGACCACCATGGATAGGAAGGTCACTTCCTGAGGTCTAGCCCATTTTGGTGCCACTATCAGGCACAATGCCCTTAGGAAGGTAGGAAGATTGATGCAATGTTTCTCCCGTGAGAGGCATGTCCTTGAGATCACATATCATAGAGTTGTAGCACCACGCATGATGTCATTAGAGATGGACAAAATATCTTGCACTTTTGAAAACCTTATGATAGCTGATCAGGGAGAATTACTGACCGAGATAGTACCTTTTGTGATCCCTGCCAACCCAATAGAAAGTTCAGATGATGAAGAGATGGTGATAGAGCTAGCTGAGGAAGATCTAACAGAGAATGGGACATAGTACTTGTATGATCCCGATTGGCCAATAGGTCGAGATAACGAACGATGGATGTCGTGGAATCCCCTAGAGGAGACTGTGACTTCAGGAGGATTTCCGCAACTAGAAAACTGAATGCCTTAGTTAGTCCCATCCTTTGATTTGTATTGGGAGTGTAATCCCACTTTTTGGCAGAAGTATGTGTGTAGGACCCAGTAGAACTTGAATTAGAATTCCTCTATCATAATATCTTTCTTATTAACAAAAACCTATTTCAATCTATTTTCCTTTATTTGTGATAACTGAAATGTCTACCTATACTCGTATTATCCACCAACCGTATGCTTTTCGTTATATATTTCTAATTAAAGAGGATATAAGATTGACCATTAGACGATAGACGATTAGTATATATATATATATAGTCGGCCTATATAGCTTAGCTGAGACGGACTTGTCATATCAACCAGAAGTTAAGGCACTGACGAACTTCCTGAGATGGAACTCGGAATAGTCAGAATGGCCTAGAGTCTAGAAGGAGATTAAGAATAGGACTCCTTGTCCTTTGCGTTGCGTAATAGACATATCGTCTCGTAACCTTGATCTTAGAAATAGATATGCAATAGTGGACCTTATTTATAGAACAACCATTATATGTTAAGATAGTATGATATTAATATGATTACCTTACATCCGCTATGTGTTATGCATTATTTAAGGAATGAGATAGGATGTGATTAACCGATTAGACACTGATTCATATGTAGGAAACCTTGAACACCCCTTATGGTACACCATGGTCAGATCAACTTGAGCAATTCAATACGAACCAAGTGGATGTACTAACCCAATACCTACCGGAATGGACCCAACCGGCGTATTTGGAGCATTTCTTCGAAGGTTAGAACACATCGGCAACAACCACAACAACAAAGACAACAACAACAACAACAACAACAACAACGAGAATAATCATAACAATGGCAATGGAGCACTGGTATGCTAGACAGGAATTAAATTGCTAAAAGGATTTCGTTCTCTCCAACCAGAAATCTTTAACGGATTAGAAGTAGAATGGCAAGCCGAACAATGGATTCGTCATATGGATTTGATATTTAAAATGATCGATTGCAGTGATGATGAGAAAAGACGCCTAGCAGTTTTCCAGTTGACATTTGCAGCAGCCGATTGGTGGGAATCAGAGAAAGTGACCCTTGGAGAAGAAGCCATCCGAAGAATGACTTGGACGGAATTCAAAGAATTATTCCTAGAGAACTACTTTCCCCAGACTGAGAGGAACAGAAAGGAGAAAGAATTCATTAAGCTGGTCCAAGGAAACCAAACTGTGAGAGAGTACACTATATAATTCGAACGACTATCCCGATTTGCATATCACATGATCGACACGCCATAGAAGAAAAATCAGAAGTACCACTTAGGTTTTTCCCTACAACTCCAACGATCGACCCTTGGTCATCTGAACCAACCATTCAAAGCCTTGGTGGGAATGGAAAATGGTTTTGAAGAAATCATTAACCGAGAACAAGAAAGATTTGAGAATCGATTACCCCCGCTGAGACTCAACCAAGGACAGAAGTAGACCCCCAATCAAGAATTTCCCAGGAGCGACCAATTTCTCCGAACAAATCCAAGGAAGAAGCTAGAGAATAATCACCGTAAGTACAAAGGACCTGAGGATGGTGAGAGGAAAGACGACACAATGGTAGCATCAGTTTAGCGCAAAACACGCCAACATTATTTCAACTGCGAAAATCTCGGACATCACTTCAACGAATGCCCAGCACCGAAACAAATCGGTGGATATGAGTCACAATGTTACAAGTGTGGTGGGAGGGATCACATTTGTAAGAATTGTCCAAGACAAGAAATGAGCAACATCACTCAGAAGCAGTCAAAACGAAACCGCCGAGCAAGAAAACCAACAACCAAGATGAATTAAGCAGAACGACAGCAAGGACAGAAAGTACAACACTTCAGCATCTCAATTGTGTGATCCTGACGCTGCTATTTCCTCAGAAGGATGGTGACCGTTTGTAGTAGTACTAAGAATAACAGATTTAGCTAGTAGTATCTATAGAGGCTTCGCAACCTTAGAATCTGATATAAGGTCAGAACTTTTATAAGTTGGGTAGGACTAGCTGCTTCTAGATTTCGGGGACGAAATCTCTTGTAAGTTGGGTAGATTGTAGTACTCGTAAAATCCGTACTGCCTTGTTAAAATAATTTCCTAAATTTTAGATCCCCGTGTAATAATATAATGGTAGTTTTTGGTTGTCACTTAATTAATTTCTATAAGTTATTTTAATATTCTTTGTCATTTAAGAATTTTAGCTGTAAAATATATTAGATTTTAATTGTCGCCTAATTATAGATTATATAAATCTGCGGTACTTTATTTATGTAATTTCTTAATTTTCTAAGCCGAAACTTGCATGTAATATTATATTTTAATATATTTGATCATCGCGTAATATTAGGACTACATGGATCACTGTCGCATTAATATTGTAAATTACAGATTATATTTCGTTGCCGTTAATTTATAATTTCATGTTATAATATATATTTTCACTGTCACCTGAATTTAGACTACCGTGCAATAACATAATCATCGTCGCTTAATTTTGTAACTATAAGTTATAGTATATTATTAGGACCCAATAGTCCCGAGACTATAGTCATAATTATTATTATTAATATCGACGTTTCTAATATAAACCCCGGATTGTAAATTATAGACTCAGCGTGTAATTAACATACTCGGACTGATTTACACGCGGACCCATAGAAACTGGTATTACCAGAACTGCATGACACGTATTTTCAAACGACGGCAAAATCTTACAAATATAGTAACGATAGTACAACCTAAAAATGGCTAGTGTACTAACCTAACCCCTTATATCTATTGGATAAACTCTCTACACAACCACCCCCCTAATACCCCATGGACACACCCTAGCACCCATCCCCCTCACATCCCCTCACTCAACATCACCTGCACACACCACCCCAAGCACACACTCACCCACATTTTCTATATTATTTGTATGTAGGTGGTGTGCATGTGTGTATGTATAATATATATCTCATGTGTGTATTGTGTTTATTATATAATATATTATGTCATATTGTGTGTGTGTGTGTATGTAAAATAATATAGAGAGAGCTGGGAGAGAACCCGAGAGAGTTAAGAGTGAGAGTTAGAGAGAGAGAGAGAGGGAATAAAAGAAAATAAAAACCCATACCCACAAACTCCCTCACCTTTCTGTCCCCTGCCTCCCCTCACCTTAGCACACACACAAACACTCACACACAGTCCACAGAAGGAGGAGGAAGAAGAAGGAAGAAGGAGGAGAAAGGGAGACCGAGAGCTAAAAAAAGAGACCACTGTGACCGCGACCTACCGAGACTGAGGAGGTAAAGCCGCACACCCCCTCTACATATTTCTATACACTCACAGACTCACACACACCACCACACGCAGCCCCGGACAGAGCCTAGAGCTCCGGCCATGGCCGGCGGCCATTGAAGCTCCGGCGAGCTCAGTTTTTTGGACCGTCACCAAAACCCGCAAAGTCAATGCCAAAATGACCCTAACGACTCCCTTAACACGCTCGATGAACAGCTCAAAGCTTGGGTCGTGTTTGGACGACCTACGATTCGATTATTCTTTTTAGGACGAACTGGTTTTTGCCCCCGTACGGACAGATCGCTGAGAGTTAGACTTCAAGACCTATATCGTTAGATCCGGCTTGTCGAGCCACTCAATTTCGATATAAAGTTTGCATATTTTCGTTAAGATATGAGTGACTTAGGATCGTTTGAAGTTTTGGATACTTAATTATAAATATACGTAATATATGTATATATACACACTGCGTGCACATTCTTGGGGAAGAAGAAGTGGTTTGGGCTTAGGCCTGGTTGGCAATGCAGCTTATGGATAAGATTATGTGTGTTGAAAACTTGGGTTGCCAAACAAGCCTTGGGCTTTATATTAGTAATTGAATTTTATTAGTTAACCCAATAAATTATATTAATATTGTTTAAATTAGTGTTTATAATTCTAAAATATTATTAATTATAAATATTGGATATTCCAAAATTTTATATTATATAATTATATATTATACCTATTATATATTTAGTTATAAATAAATAATAAATGCTAGTTAAATTCAAATAAAACAGATACTAGTAATCATTAAATGCTTTAAAAATAGTTTAAAAAAAATATTCTAACTAGTTTTTAGTATTCTAGAATATAATGTTATATTCTGAAATTAAATTTTATTAGTTATATGGTATGCTTAATATTTAATTTAAATAAATAATCAAAATTAGTTTTAAAGGATACTAATTAGGTATTAAATACCTAATGGCCATTTTAAATATGTAGAAAATTATATTGTTTATCCCAAGGCATAATGACCTTGTTTATAAATTATTTATTTATACAACGCAAACTTTAGTATTTTTTTAAATTAATATGGATCTGTTTGCTTGTCCTTTAATTATTTTAAATATTAAACGAGTCCCGAAAATTATGAGAAAAATATCACTAGCCTATTTTAAGGTCTAGTATTTAATAAAAATATTTCTAGGGACTGCTTGTTCTTCTAAGTTATATTTTATAATTAAAAGACTCCGAAAACTATAATTATATAAACATGACTTTAATAATTCGTGATAAATAAACCGTGGCCCAGAAATATTCACTTGAGTTTGGAGACCTTTTGATACGGTGGAAAATATAGCTTACCTGTAGGGCCCACACAAGTATAGAAAACACAGATTTTATGCGATAGACTCCGATTTGTGTCTAGTCAATGGCGTTGGACTTAGAATGACACATAGATCACTACCTTGAGGTTTAGAACCTCATTTGGTGAAATTACCATTATGCCCCTATTATTAACACATACGCTTCATCACCGTTATTCTATTATACGTTGTAGGATTGTGACTTATCTGCTGTTCGGAGAGTCCTAAGCTGGACAAGACATCCAGGTGAGTGTTTCTAACCTCACTTTCAATATACATAATGACTACTAGAGTATTTTTATGTATATTCCATACTTATGTTTGTTATTCGATGTGCCTTGATGTATACGTTACATATGTTATGGAATTGATTGCTATGAGACAAGCATGTTAGATATTACTATGATATATTGATAAGAAGTAAAAGAAAAGAACTATATGTGATAGTCGTGATGAATAATCGATTATGGAATGTTAGTTTGTATGTTTTATATATCAATGTTGATCATATGAGCACGTTGTTATTATTGTTTTGATAACCATGCCTAAATGTGCAAATGAGAATAAGGAGCATGTTAACGTTTCATTTACATGTTTCACCTAATATAGTTATGTTATCAAGAATCATGTAATTGAAGAATCACATCATGGTGTCAGTACATGCAATCAGTGTCAGTGTCAGTGTCAGTGACTCCGGCCAAGTGAGGTCGTGCGTTAAAATGTTTGGGAGTCTTGGAAATTGGGAATTAACACAATTGAGATTCTTGTGTCGTGAGTCATGAGTCGTGTTACGCTTTGGAAACCATTCAAAATGATAAAGAGACATGATAAAGGGACAGTATGATTGAGTTACCAAATATTGCGATTATAATAGTAAGAGAACAGTTAGAGCTGCTATTGTGCCAGTCGTCCGTGTAATTGTCGGAGATGGTACATGCGTTTGGGTTTAACATCATACTACTTAGCAGTTATCACTCTAATGTACTAGTTGTCCGAGTGGGTTGCCGGAGATAGTACACGCGTTGTATGGGTTGCCATCGTGCTGTTTATTATGCGCTAGTCAGTTACTAATGTACCATCCTCTGCGGTGGGATTGCCGTGATAGTACACATGGTGTGTGGGTTGCCGCCATGCTTGCCATTTCGCAGTTAGTATTCTGACATGCAACTCGTTGGGTGGTGATTCACCAACGAGGGTATAGACGATTGAGCCAATTCTGCCATCGTGCTATTTGAATTATGAGGTCGTAAGGCGATGTTGTTACTATAAGGCCGTTAGGAAACGATGTTACTATAAGGTCGTAAGGTGACGAGGTTACTAGGAGGCTGTAAGGCGACGAAATTAAGTATAAATGGGTATCAGAGTGCGCAGTGGAAGTGTGGTTTGTGTTGTGAAAGTAAGTTCAGGATAAGTTGTCGCTGTGGATTTTATAACCCGATGTTATTGAGTTGCATTGGTTATGGGATTTTATATTTTAGAGTTTGGGTTTGGGTTCATTGAGTACGCATTTACATGCATGAGCATAATGGAAATGAGAAATTGATTAGTACAAATATGTTGTTATGATTACCAGAACTAGACAAACATGTTATGAATTATATTAATTCTGTTATTCGGTTAATAGTAGATGTTTATTAATTGCATCATATGTTAATCGATACCTTTGCTATGTCTGTGTGAGCGACGTCACTCGATAATGGACTAACTGCATCCTAAGATGCAAAGTAATAATGTGAGATGAGTAGTTAGTGTATGTATATTGGTAGTGACTATAGTTATGAACGCCCACTCAGCTTTGTTGCAAAGCTGACGGCATATTACGCCTGGACAATCCAATGTCCAGATTTCTTTGCAGGTTGGTCAGAGAACAATTCAGTCTTGGGAGTAAGATGCTAAGGAACACTAGAAGTGTAGAGCTAGACCGGAGACCAAAGAGAGCGGCCAGCGTCATGGATTCACAATAGTCTGTTGTATTAGTACTGGGGCCTATGATTTGTAATTATTTAAATTGTTCAGATTCAAGTTTAATTAAGTTATAATTAGCTTTCTCCCCATTATTTTCATATTGTTTATAGTGTTAGAGGATAGGATGGCTTTGTAACTCGTCATTCCCTACGGGTCCAAAAAGGAAATTTTAAATTTTTCCTATTTTTGGCTACTCCGGGGCGTGACAGGGTCTGTAAAAGATCAACACCTGGGTAACTTGGGTACGTCATATTCATAGGGTTGTGAACATATATAGTCAAGATAGAATCTATCCTCTGATAAAGAGTAAGCATTCCCTTGAGAATGTCACCAAGTTGATTATTGAGTACTGCAGTCTTGTTGATAAGTGTTATCAACATATTTGGTAATCATGAGAGGTGAATGTGATTCAAGGAATGAAAGATGTAATCATCATTCAGGTTGACAGTAATGGTTATCTGACTTCCTGAATATGATTATGAATGCTGACGGTAGAGGGACATTAGTACACCATACAAGTGTAGTTATCGCTTCAGATATGTTCTTTTGCGTTCAATTATCATTTATAGTGGAGTAAACGTTAACTGATTAGTTGATTAGTTTGCTGGTCAAAGAGTTTGGTCATGGGAATTAACAACTGGTCTGAGCCAACAATGAAGAGCCTAGGAGGTCCCACTCTTAGCTCTGCTTGAATGCTTGGAAAGGCACATGACGATCTTGTCAAGACAGGTTCAATCGATCAAAGGAGTCTTGATCGATTAAAGTCTAGACAAGTTCGATCGATCGAAGATGATTCAATCAATCGAAGCCACTTCGATCGTTTGAAAGTTAGGTCGGTTCTGGGAATCTTAAATAGGGTAACTGTGTCTGGAAATATTAGTTTGTCATTTTTATTAAACCAGAAGCTGTTGAAAACTATTTAGGACTCCCTAAACCTTCTTTATCCTCTCTATTAGGGTTCCCACCAACCCTAGTCGCTCTGGGAGTGTCCATAGGAGTCATAAGAGTAATGATCATCTAGTAGAGGTTGTTGGAAGTCAAAGATTTCAGAATTGGGTTCAAAATACAAAGGTATAACTCTTGTCCCCTCTTGTACGCATCTATAGAGTTAACAAGTAGTAGATCCGGCTACCAATAAAGTTTTTGAACTTTGTCTTTCCACTGCGCGCTTCAATAATTTTTAAACCTAATTTTTCCTTCAAGTGGTATCAGAGTCATGCTTGTTTGGATCTCTAGATGTGTTTTAGAACACTAGTTTTGATTTGCATGTTGATTTTAGGACTATTTTCAAAAACTACATCGTCACAGATTTGTTTCTGCAGTAGTCTCAGAATAGAATACAAATCTCTGCTGCAGAAACAAATTTGTGATTGCATTGGATGCATGGCAGGTTCGATCGATCAAAGTACGTTCGATTGTTCGAAACTCTCAATTCTCAAGCTATAGAACAATGTTCGATCAATCGAGACTGATTCTCTGTCCAAGTATTCAGTTCATAGTTTTAAAGATTTTAAAAATATATACTTTAGTTTTATATTATTCTGAAATTTTTTTCAAATCATTTTGTGAAATTGAAAGTTCAATCGATTGAACTATGTTTAATCGATCAAAGGTTCAATCGATCGAACCTTGGTCGATTGATTGAAGTGTGACAGAGAACTGAGATGCTATTTTAAGTTCTGAATCAGTATATAAAGAGTTTATGTACTGTGTGAATCGATTAGGAGTTCCAACAGTTACATATATTTATTACATATGCGTGGATGTGCGTACGACTAACCTTTTTGCAGCAAGATTAGTCAACTATTTCCCATGTCACCAAGATTAGTTTTAAATTTTATATTTAATATTTGTGATTGGTGTGTTTTATTTAGTAGTTTGGTTTTAAGGCATATGTAAAGGGCACTGCGACTTCAATCCTACGAATAGGAAAGTCGCACCGGTTTTTCTAGCCTTTTATTTTATTGTTGTTTTCTATTTTTAGATAAATTGTAAGCTTCAATAGAAGTATAGGACCAGTGTAACAGAATTAGAAAATCCATGAAGATGGAGGAGCAAGCCATTGTCCATGAAGATGGAGCCGAAGGCGATCAAACCAAGAAGGAGGTTTTATGGAGATAGATCCATGAGAGATAGAGGAATCGTTTGAATGTTTTTATTTCATTTTAGTTTTTTGTTTTATGTTCTTGGTTTTTGATTGGCATTTAATTATATTATTACTACTTGAATGCATGTAAAACAAATTTTCTAAAATAAAATTTAAAAACCATTTCAACACATTAGTAAACATTGGATGTTTATGGGTAATGTGTGGAAACAATTTTTCCAAAATCAAAATTCTTTACTATCAAATCTAGTGGGAGAGGGTTTTATTAATAATACCCACAATCTTCCATTAATGGTTCACTGTAAGATGAGTAGTGCATTCTATGTCACCTCGCTAGGGGTGATCATTCCATATGGAGGATACACTACTCATTGGTTACTAGATGTGAACTTCCTATGGATAGGATCAATCAGACGTGTTAGAAGGTGACCGCCACACGGAGGCACTACTTGAGGCGGTTGTGATTGGATCCTAGTTAATGGAATACACTAGCTAAGCTATGGAAAAGGGATCGCACACGGGGCATTATTCAAAAACTTAGAGATCAAATAGGTTCGGTAACTTGTTTTGCAAGAGTTGCATAGCGGACAAGCCATGATTAATCAAAAGATCGAGTATTGACTGCCACACGGAGGTTTTACTTTCGTTTTGATATTTCAGCAACTTTGTTTTTAAAATAAGAGTTTTAAGGATTCTTTTATTTCAAACTGTCAAATTCTGATATCCATATTTTTTTTGGTCTTTTGATTTTTCAATAAATTATAATGTCTGGATCAATATTTAGTCCACTTGCCACTATACTCACTCAGAACAAGTTAACTGGAAATAACTACACAAAATTGAAATGTAACGACATCATTTTAACTGTGGAGGATCACATATATATCCTCACCAATCCATGCCTTGAAGAACCCGCTGCAAATGCTTCGGTTGCTGCTAGAAGCGAGTTCGACAAGTGGAAGAAGTCGAATGTGATGGCTCGTGTTACATATTGGCCTCTATGGCTAATGTGTTACAACACCAATATCAGTTGAATGATTCTGCCAGTGCCATTATCAAATCCCTAAAAGAGATGTTTTGGGGATCATGGCAGACTTGCTAGATAGGTTTCCATGCAGAAGATATTGAGTGTTAAGATGTCAAAAGGGACTCCAGTCAAAGAACATGTTTTAAAAATGATTGGTTATTTGAATGAGCTGGAGACCCTAGGATCCAACATCGACGCATAGACCCAAGTTGATATGATCCTCAATTCACTATCACCGTCATTCACTCAATTTAAAATTAATTATGATATGAATCAAATGAATTTTTCAATGAGTGAATTAATGAGTTCTTTACTGGTAGCAGAAGGGGTGATCAAACCTGGGGGAAACGTTTTGAACGTTAAGAAAAGCTCTTCCTCTTCCTGATCTGCACCGAAAGGCAAGAAAGAAAAGAAGAAAGCTAGCACTGGTGGTCCAAGTGTTGGACCGATCCCTTAAAATCTAAGGGAAAGGGTAAGGGCAAAGGGAAGGTAGGTGGCCAAGGCAAAGAAAAGTGTTTCCCATGCGACAAAAAGGGCCACTAGAAGAGGAACTGTCCAGAATTCTTAGCTACAAGAGTTCAAAGTATAATTGAATCACATGTGATTGAAATAAGTTTTATTATGGATACCTCAAACACTTTGTGCATTGATTTTGGTGCGACTAATCATATCTGTAATTCATTGCAGGGGTTCAAATCAACCAGGAGGTGCAGTGATGGGCATATCGTACTTACTCTAGGTTCTAGTGCAACCGTGTCTGCAGTTGCTATAGAAGTAGTAGCCTTGGAATTTTTAGACAATAAAGTTTTTGTTTTATCAGATGTACTTTACATCCCCTTAATGAGACGTAATTTAATTTCAGTTTCTAATTTATCGAATAATGGTTATTCTTTTCATTCTGGAACTGAAGTTGTGATCAAAAGAAATGGTTCTTTTGTGTGTTCTGGTGTTAAATCAAATGGCTTGTATGTGATTACTCCTAATATTTCTACAGACTCTAACATATAACTTAATAACTCAGTGGTAACTGTACCATCTAAAAGAAAGGAACATTCCACTAATCCAACAAGGCTTTAGCATATGAGGCTTGGCCATATCAATCTAAATAGGATTGGCAGACTAGTCAAAGAAGGGGATTTAGGCAATTTGGTTCTTGAACCAATGAAAGTCTGCGAGTCTTGTTTAAAGGGTAAGAATACTAAAAGGCTCTTTCCTACAAAGGACAATAGGACTAATGCATTGTTGGAATTAGTTCATACTGATGTGTGTGGACCAATAAATATTAGAGCATGGGTGGTTATGAGTATTTCATTACATTTACTGATGACCACTCTAGGTATGGATATGTGTACCTAATGCAGCACAAGTCTGAAGCCTTTGAAAAGTTCAAAGAGTTTAGGGCTAAAGTGGAGAAGCAATTGGGCACACACATCAAGTCCATTCGATCTAATTGAGGTAGCGAGTACCTCTCTAATGAGTTTATTGATCACCTCCAACAGAATGGGACTCTATCTCAGTTGACTGTACCTAGTACGCCTCAGCAAAATGGTGTAGCAGAGATAAAGAACCGAACTCTTTTAGACATGGCTAGGTCGATGATGAGTTATTTGGAGTTGCCATTATTCCTCTGGGGTTATGCTTTGGAAATCCCTGCATACATACTAAATCTAGTACCAAGCAAATCTGTTCCCAGGACACAACGGGAGATGTGGATTGGACGCAAACCTTTTTTGCAACATCTTCGGTGTAATGTTTCAGAATTTTAATAAGGGTAATTGGGTAATTTTGCATGTTCTGTGTGGACTGGTATTTTAATTTACTGTATTTAAATTTTTCAGAGCATGATTAAATTATTTTATTTTGTCTTTCATATGCTTTAGAAATTAATTTTTGTACCCGTGGATGTGTTTATTTAATTTTGGGGTTACACTGTTGGGTCAAACTGTCCATTAGAACACCAAACATTTTATTTTTGTAGCATACAAGAGAGTGGCTCCCACTCACTCCCTATAGCCGGCCAAACTCTCCCCATTCCCTCATTACTCACGTTTCATTCACTCCCTCTCATTCTCTTCTTCCCTTTCAACCTTCAAGAGCCAAGAACATTCAAAGATCTTCATCCCTCCTCCATCTCTAACTTCAAGAGTGCAAAGGATTGTCAAGGAGTTCATTATCTAGCATCTCTAATCATCCTAGGGCTTGGAATCATCATTTGGTAAGCTTTCTAGAAAACCCCCAAATTCTAGGGTTTCACTAGATTTCAAAATTTTGGGTTTTGATTGAGCTTCTCTTCTCTTTTATAGCTTCCTTGGAGTATATAGAGTATCTCTTTCACATCCTAACCATTTCTATGGAGGATTTCTAGTGTGGGTAAGTTTTCCCAATCTCTAACAACCTAGGCTTTACTAGTTTCATAACTTCTATCCTAACCTTGGGTTGTTCTTGATTAGAGGTGCATTCTTGAAGCATTCTTCAAGATCCTAGCACAAGCCTTGAAGTTATTTTGGTTGTGCTTAGCTCTCTTGAGTTGCCATTGATTTTTGGAAGCTAAGCTTTGAGGTAGATTTACATTGTGCAATTATATATGTTATACTTGCCTAAGGTGTTTTGAGTTCATATATATGTGCTAGGAGATAATTTAGACACATGCAATGGGTATTTCCCCAAAGTTGTAATGTAAGGGTTGTATGCCAAATTGTGGAATTATATGCCTTGGTTGTACTAGTTGAAAGTTTGGGGGTGTTAAATGTAATTAAACTGAAGTTATGAGAATAATCTAGACGCATGCATTAGGTTTTCCCCGAAGTTGTAAATTTAGGGTTATATGCCTAATTGTGAATGTACATGTTTTGGTTGTTCTATAATTGATTATGTGATGCTAGTCGTGCCTAGGATGCTCCCTTTATGTGTAAAAGCATGTTAGGACGTTAGTTTAGAAATCCTTGTTAGGAGTGCTATATTATGAATTTTAATTTAACTCTTGATGTCTTTAATACATGTTCAACATGCAAGAACTATTGTGTTCATTATTTTGTTGGAGCATCTATGTTGTCTACATATGTAAATGGATAGTTCTCATGTGAATTTTAGTCTTTGAGAAGTTTATAATAGTTAGAGCTCTTCAAGAAAATTGTTGTATTACTTTTATTAAATTTCTAAAGTTTGAAATCCATAATTTTGTCATCGGAAGGTCGTGTTGTAAGTTTGATGGACAAGTGTTAGTTCTTTTATTTATGTTATGTAACTATGTTTCCGAGACCGTAGCATTTCTTCTAAAGTTTTATGTATGTGTGTGGATTTTAGTCCTTGTCGAATTCGTTTATGATTGGTTTTGTCCTTGCCGGACTCATTGTAATTGTATGGAATCCTTGCCGGATTCATTTATGTTTGGTTTTGTCCCTACCGGACTCATTATATTTGTATGAAATCCTTACTGGATTTGTCCATTTTGTTTTTAAAAGAAATGTTCAAAAATCTCTCCCATTCTTTTTCTCTCCTCTCCCCTCTTTGATCTCTTTCCCTTTTTCAAATATTCTCTCCTTTTACTTATGTTAGAATTATGTATATACATGTTTTTAAAAGGTTTCCGAATGTGAAAATACACATGTGTGTGTTTAGAATACATTCCCTATATCTCTCTCCCAATATCTCCCTCTCTCCTTTTTCCTCTCTTTATCTCTTTCACTTCTCGTTTTTAATAAATTTCGAGTATATGAAGCTCCGTTTGGTCTAGGCATGTGTTATATGTCATTTAGGACTTGTTTAGTCATGTATTGAGGTTTAAATTTGAGGATTTAGCATAATTGGGAACATTTCTACAAGTTGTAAAAATGCTGTCAAAAGTTGCTGTCATAGAAAAACTGCTACTGTTTTCTTTATTTTCTGCCCAAATGGTGCAGAATTGGAAAAAATGTTACTAGACAAAAGTTGTGCAGAATCAAATTTTACAAGGACCTACGTGGACAGAATGTGAAAATTTCAAATATATAGTTACTTACGGATGTTTCAAAATTCAGCAATTATCCAAAAATAGTACTTGTGCTGTCAAAGTTGCTGTCATAGAAAAACTGCTACTGTTTTCCTTATTTTCTGCCTAAATGGTGCGGAATTGGAAAACATGTCATTAGACAAAAGTTGTTCAGAATCAAATTTTACATGGACCCACATGAACAAAATGTGAGAATTTCAAAGATATAGTTACTTACAGGTGTTTTAAATTTCAGCAACTATCTAAAAATGACCTTTTATAAAATCTATTGTATTTTCCCTTTCTCCTTGAACTAGTACTTGTTCGGATAGTCTTTTAAGTAAGTTTTCAAATATTTTCATCTTTGTTGGACTTGTTAACATGTAAGTCCATTTTGGCTTATATGTTAGTAAGTCATCCTTGTAGGAAACCCCGTGGGTTTCCAAAGTCGCTTCCGCATTGTGATTGGATTTTAATCCTTTTCTCTCTATCTTTTCTCTTTCCTTGCACTTCGGTTTCCGGAGCGTGACAGATTGGTATCAGAGCTAACCGGGTTTGAATACCTAGGGGCTATGGGTGTTTACTTCGGGCTTGTTTCGTTTTTGTCCACGCTTAAGCTTGTTTATTGTTTTCCGTTTATTTCATTGAGATTTTTCGTTGAGATGATGCGATGCCGCATGGGCATACGTAGAGGTTGATTTCCTTCATAACCTACATGATTACATGTTCAAGATGTTTACATGTTTCACATTCAACGTAGTATCTGCTTACATGTTAAATGTTTACATACTCCATGGGATGGCATTAGTCCTTCTATGAGTTGCTTAATGTGGTTAATAGTCATTCGATTCATCATTCAATGCTAATTGTTTTAACTATGCCGCCATTTACTTTACATAGTGAGATGTTGCATGGGCATATTTTTTTTTATTGAGTGAAAGTCTTTGGAACTTTTGTGCTTACGTGCCCAGTTTGCATGTTTCATGTCTTACGTGTTATGTGAGTTCATATGAAGTCTACATGCTCTATGTATTGTGTTGTTCATTTCCATTGGCTATGATATAAAGAGTACGTATTTCATGCAAGGCAAGTATAATGCTAACATGCTTAATGTTAAATACCTTCGAGGCTAGGTATGTATATGCTAAGTGCCTACCTATCAAAGATTACATGTTCCATACCCGATGTGCTAAGTGTTTATATGATTTTCATTCGTTCTAATATGTATTGATGCATATTGAGTAATATGATCCCGTATTGTTGATGAGCATGCTTCTATGTGAATTTGATGTTTAAGTTAATGTTCACACGTGATATGTGTACATGTTCTACATGCAATGACCTAATCAGTTCCAACATTTATATATGTTTAGGGTACATGCCAAGTACATTAATGTTTGACGTGCCCTACAGTTATGTTATAACCGTGCATATTCTCAGTGCTATGTGTTCTCATGGGTCATGATAGGCATTGATTAGTATGAATCATGATATAAATTGCTTAGGGTTGCTAGTAATCTATATTGATGTTGATTGCCTTTCTTATACTATCCTTGCCGTTTATGTTAAGTATCGAGTTGATTTACAAAGCAATATGGTATCATCGTTCGCAAATGTAAATGGAATTATGAAGGGAACCGTTATAGGTTATATGTGAATATGATTAATGTTGTGAGCTATGTGATCTCATGCTAAGTACGCGTATCCTCCAAGTGATGTGTAAATTAATGTTTAACCTATAAAGATTCGTGCCCGGTTCACGTGGAACTATGACTTGAGTGCGTATTTATAATTTAGAGTACCTTGGTACTATTTGAGGAGGATCTTCGAGTAGACGCTGTAACTTTTCAGTCAGATTTAAGTGGGGGTTAGTGTTGAATACATTGACTTTGGGGAGTATGTTATAGGACACCCTCAGCCAATTGTTTCGTGAGCAGTATTTCCCGTTCGTAGTTCATCGAGCTGAGAGGATTGAATTTTTGAAATCTTCATTAGGGAGCCGTGACAGTTTCGGAGTATAAGACTAGTCTCATTTTCAATATAACATTGGACAATAGAAGGAAAGTAAGAACTTTTGAGAATGGACTTCGTCCAGGCCTACGCACCAACGCGGTTGGATTTGAGTTGAAAGTACATAGTAAAGTGGTTCAGAAAATATTAGTATTTGGGTATTTGAGTCCGGATAAAAGAGTTAGAGAACTTTGTGCATCGACTAAGAACTGTTAGTTGGACCAACCCCAGTTCGTCTACCTTTTCAGCAGACTTGTAGGCCACCTTTGTTGCCACCACAGCCAACTCCTTCAACTCAGATTTTTTTTGGCCAAGCATCCCTAAGGGAACAATAAGGACAGTTTAATCTTTTCGCCGCCGCACCTTTCGTGGGTAATACCGATGCTTCTATGATCCGAGGTAAGATGTTCGTGTTTAGTCCCAGTGCCACTATGCCTATAGATATCGGCGCATCATATCCCTTCAGATACCACCTCATGCATTATCAATGAGTTGAGGAATGAGTCACTTGGTTCCAACACCGTTAGTTGTTAATAGATACTTCCGTTGGAGGCTTGGTTCCCTTAAATCGAATGTGTCATGGTTGCGAGCTGTGATAGCTGACCAGCACACCATCTTTGATTTATGATTGTGAGTATGGACTAGTGAGTACTTGCCAAGCACTGTGACTTGTTTCGAGAGGAAGGTAGCTTTTGCATTACCATTCGGGAATCTAATTTGTTTCATGGCTGATCGTATAGAGACTCCGATATATCCACTTCACAGTTGGTACAACTGTAAAAGTCATATTGACTCCTTAAGTAGTTTGTTTTGTTTTCCAATGAGAATGGACCAAATTTGATTGAGTTCTCTCCCATTGTGGGTTAGTACACCGATGTGTTCCCAGAGGATTTGTATGGCTTGTCGCCTATCCGTGAGAATTGAGTTGTGTCAGACAAATACCCAATACTTCATCTATTTTGATGTCGCCGTATTATATGACATTCGCAGGGTTGAAAGAGTTAAAGACTCAGTTGGAGAACTTACAGGTTAGCGATTGCATTTGTCTTAATCAATCTCCGTGGAGAGTACCCATTTCCCTGTGCCAAGAAGATAGATGGTTCGCTTAAGTTGAGTATTGCTTATAACATCGAATCTTGCGACTATAAGAATTAGTAGAACCTTTTGACTAACTTCGTAGTTCAACGTGTTTAGTTTCAAAGATTGATTTGAAATTGAGTTATCACGAGTTGCGCACTAGGGAACGTGAGATTCCTAAGACTACTTTCCGCCCGTATTACAGACATTGTGAATCCCTTGTTATACCATTCAGTTTAACGAACGCAATTGCTGCTTTAGTAGATTTGATAAGCCGTGTGTTTAATCCTTGCTAGAAAAAGTTTGTGATTGCGCACCGATAGCTACGTATGCCCAATTTATCTAAGTGTGGATATTGATTATTCGAGGTAAAAAGTTTCTTGAACATGTCATTTCTGGTAATGGACTATCCGTGGATCCTTCTAACATTGGGACAGTTATAGATTTGTCTTGTATATGAGATTCATGGTTTCTTGGGACTAATAGGTTACTACCGTTGCTTTGTTGGAAATGTTTCCCGTTTGGCAATTAACTTCATTGACTAAAATAGAGGTGAACTTTGTTGAGATGCTTTGGGTAGAATGTGTTATACCAAAGTTGCAAAACTTGTTTGACTTCGGCACCTGTTTTTGTGAGCATTGAGCGTGAGTTGATTGAACTATACCAGATGCTTCCTAAACGTGGATTGAACTACCCATGACTTGGGACTAGGAGACATCACATATGAGACATTTCTAACTCAAAGAGACCTTAATTTGGGACAACCCCGTTGGGTAATTATAACTGTGACTATAAATTTAACTTTGGGTGACCTTGAGATATGAGCAGACTATGACTTGAATTGCATTGCCACCCGAGCTAGGCTAATGTCGTGACCGAGGAGTATGACTATGACTTAACTTTCTTACCTATGCAAGAGTGGAAAATGTTGAGACTCGCGTATACCCTAGAGTATTTACCGGTGCAAGAGTGGAGAATACTTAGACGTTGTGATGACTTTAAGAATTGTGGTTCGGAGGCTTTTGTCCAAATTTCCGCGTTTGACTTAAATGTGTAATCGAAAGTTTTGACTCGAAGTTGTTAGCAATCCAGAAACTCGATGATGAGACCATTGCCTTGACATACCGTATGATTAATGGAGACTTTGGACAGGATTGGAATTTTGGTGACATTAGAGGTTTGAGACCTCGAGACCGAGTGTCCGTTCCCGTTGCTTGCCGTGGAGATGTGTTGAAAGAGCTCCGCCATTCCCGTTTTGCCCTATATCCGAGAGGTACAAGATGTACTATGTTTTGCGTCGCCAGTATTGGTGGAAAGGGTTAAAGAAATCCATTGTCGAATTTATTTGATTTGTTAGCAGGTAAAGACCGACACCAGAAAATCACAGGTTTGTTACAACCGTTTTCAATTACCTATTACACCATTTCTAGGAACTTTGCGAAAGGACAACACTCTTTTAGATCCTTGTAGATCGTTTGGACCACATCTACACGTTCGTTACCGTTCAGAGTGACCGACATCGTAGTTTCCCTTAGTGTGATTCATGTTCGTACGATTGTGAGACACCGTAGTGTATCAGTGTCGATGCATTTAACCGTGATACGAAGGTTGTGTTTCCTTCCTGGAAGAAATTGCAGTAAGTATGGGGTATTCAGCTCTTTCTATTCTGATTGATTTTGGAAAACATGTTGAGAGTAGTGTTATGACACTTAGTAGTAATTGGGAAGAACAGTTTCTGTTAGCCGAGTTGCATCCAACATCAGCTATCAGATGGCACCGTTTGAGGCATTGTATGGCCATCCATGTTGATCTCCTTTGTGTTGGGGTGAGGTAGGTGAGACTATCCTTCATGGTCCTGATATGATTAGAGAGACTTCAGAAAATATTAAAGTAATTTGTGAGAAGTTGATTTCAGCTCAGAGTCGTCAGAAATCGTATGCCAACCGTCATCGTCATCTGCCTGTGTTTGAGATTGCTATCCTAAGTTACAGCATTTAATCAAGTGGTAAGTTAGTGCTGCATTTGTTGAATCGTTTGAAATCCTTGAGAAGATGGCATAGTTATGAAATCCTCAATAATTGAGAGTGCAAAATGTGTTTCATGTGTAAATACTCAGAGAAATCCTGACTATTTTATGTGCTTGATTAGACCGATTTGCCTCTTAGTGAAGATGCTTCGTATTAGAACAACCTGTTCAGATCCTAGAGAGGAGGACCGTGTGCTACGAGGTAGGATAATTCTGTTGATGAGAATTCAGTAGAATGATCATGGTAATTTTTGAGTCGACTTGGGAGGATGAGGGTGAAGCGAGGAAAAGTTATCCTCATCTTTTTCCCGAGTAGTGCAAGCTTCTTTACATGCTATGTGTTTTGATGTGCTTCTTCCCTGTTGTTGTTAAGGTTGAGCAAGTCGTTGCTCCCTTTGCGTGATTGTCGTTCCGGATTCCGGGACGGAATCCTTTTAAGGGGGGTAGACTGTAATGTTTCAGAATTTTAATAAGGGTAATTGGGTAATTTCGCATGTTCTGTGTGGACTGGTATTTTAATTTACTGTATTTAAATTTTTCAGAGCATGATTAAATTATTTTATTTTGTCTTTCATATGCTTTAGAAATTAATTTCTGTACCCGTGGATGTGTTTATTTAATTTTGGGGTTACACCGTTGGGTCAAACTGTCCATTGGAACACCAAACATTTTATTTTTGTAGCATACAAGAGAGTGGGTCCCACCCACTCCCTATAGCCGGCCAAACTCTCCCCATTCCCTCATTACTCACGTTTCATTCACTCCCTCTCATTCTCTTCTTCCCTTTCAACCTTCAAGAGCCAAGAATATTCAAAGATCTTCATCCCTCCTCCATCTCTAACTTCAAGAGTTCAAGGGATTGTCAAGGAGTTCATTATCTAGCATCTCTAATCATCCTAGGGCTTGGAATCATCATTTGGTAAGCTTTCTAGAAAACCCCCAAATTCTAGGGTTTCACTAGATTTCGAAATTTTTGGTTTTGATTGAGCTTCTCTTCTCTTTTATAGCTTCCTTGGAGTATATAGAGTATCTCTTTCACATCCTAACCATTTCTATGGAGGATTTCTAGTGTGGGTAAGTTTTCCCAATCTCTAACAACCTAGGCTTTACTAGTTTCAAACTTCTATCCTAACCTTGGGTTGTTCTTGATTAGAGGTGCATTCTTGAAGCATTCTTCAAGATCCTAGCACAAGCCTTGAAGTTATTTTGGTTGTGCTTAGCTCTCTTGAGTTGCCATTGATTTTTGGAAGCTAAGCTTTGAGGTAGATTTACATTGTGCAATTATATATGTTATACTTGCCTAAGGTGTTTTGAGTTCATATATATGTGCTAGGAGATAATTTAGACACATGCAATGGGTATTTCCCCAAAGTTGTAATGTAAGGATTGTATGCCAAATTGTGGAATTATATGCCTTGGTTGTACTAGTTGAAAGTTTGGGGGTGTTAAATGTAATTAAACTGAAGTTATGAGAATAATTTAGACGCATGCATTAGGTTTTCCCCAAAGTTGTAAATTTAGGGTTATATGCCTAATTGTGAATGTAAATGTTTTGGTTGTTCTATAATTGATTATGTGATGCTAGACGTGCCTAGGATGCTCCCCTTATGTGTAAAAGCATGTTAGGACGTTAGTTTAGAAATCCTTGTTAGGAGTGCTATATTATGAATTTTAATTTAACTCTTGATGTCTTTAATACATGTTCAACATGCAAGAATTATTGTGTTCATTATTTTGTTGGAGCATCTATGTTGTCATTTTAAACATTTCATGCATTGAGGCCAAATCGGCAAACATTCAAATATCACGACATAAAGGTTTTATTTGAAAAAGAGAGAGAAAAGCCCCATGTGTGGGGATTTTGGTTTAAGAAATCCGGACGCGGGTTGTGATGTGAGACAGGGAGAATGACCCTTAGAAACATTCAAACTCCAAACTATATTCGGGTAGCTCCCGGAAGTTGGTATGCTACACTCCATGCGTGGGTGGCTCATGGTCCGGTAACGAGAGTGATGTGCATTTGTCATGCATAGCCTTGCGGCTTTAAACATTTCATGGTAGCCATGGTGGCGATTCATTGCACCTCATTTCATTTTAGACATAGATAGCATATAGATTAAATTTCTAAAGTTTGGAATCCATGCCTAGACCATTCAAGAAAATTGTTGTATTACTTTTATTAAATTTCTAAAGTTTGGAATCCATAATTTTGTCATCGGAAGGTCTTGTTGGAAGTTTGATGGACAAGTGTTAGTCCTTTTATTTATGTTATGTAACTATGTTTCCGAGACCGTAGCATTTCTTCTGAAGTTTTATGTATGTGTGTGGATTTTAGTCCTTGTCGAATTCGTTTATGATTGGTTTTGTCCTTGCCGGACTCATTGTAATTGTATGGAATCCTTGCCGGATTCGTTTATGTTTGGTTTTGTCCCTACCGGACTCATTATATTTGTATGAAATCCTTGCCGGATTTGTCCATTTTGTTTTTAAAGGAAATGTTCAAAAATATCTCCCATTCTTTTTCTCTCCTCTCCCCTCTTTGATCTCTTTCCCTTTTTCAAATATTCTCTCCTTTTACTTATGTTGGAATTATGTATATATATGTTTTTAAAAGGTTTTCGAATGTGAAAATACACATGTGTGTGTGTTTAGAATACATTACCTATATCTCTTTCCCAATCTCTCCCTCTCTCCTTTTTCCTCTCTTTATCTCTTTCACTTCTCGTTTTTAATAAATTTTGAGTATATGAAGTTCCGTTTGGTCTAGGCATGTGTTATATGTCATTTAGGACTTGTTTAGTCATGTATTGAGGTTTAAATTTGAGGATTTAGCATAATTGGGAACATTTCTACAAGTTGTAAAAATGCTGTCAAAAGTTAATGTCATAGAAAAACTGCTACTGTTTTCTTTATTTTCTGCCCAAATGGTGTAGAATTGGAAAACTTGTTATTAGACAAAAGTTGTGCAGAATCAAATTTTACATGGACTAGCGCGGACAGAATGTGAAAATTTCAAATATGTAGTTACTTACGAATGTTTCAAATTTCAGCAATTATCCAAAAATAGTACTTGTGCTGTCAAAGTTGCTGTCAGAGAAAAACTGCTACTGTTTTCCTTATTTTCTGCCTAAATGGTGCGGAATTGGAAAAAATGTCATTAGACAAAAGTTGTTTAGAATCAAATTTTACATGGACCAACAAGAGCAAAATGTGAGAATTTCAAAGATATAGTTACTTACAGGTGTTTTAAAATTCAGCAACTATCTAAAAATGACCTTTTATCAAATCTATTGTATTTTCCCTTTCTCCTTGAACTAGTACTTGTTCGGATAGTCGTTTAAGTAAGTTTTCAAATGTTTTCATCTTTGTTGGACTTGTTAACGTGTAAGTCCATTTTGGCTTATAGGTTAGTAAGTCATCCTTGTAGGAAACCCCGTGGTTTTCCAAAGTCGCTTCCGCATTGTGATTGGATTTTAATCCTTTTCTCTCTATCTTTTCTCTTTCCTCGCGCTTCGGTTTCCGGGGCGTGACATCCGGATATGGGAGTGTCCAGTACATGTGTTGAAAGGAAAGATAAGCAAGTTATATTCTGGATCGAAAGTATTTTACTTTATAGGGTATCCAAAGGGTAGTTATGGATGGTATTTTTATGATCCAAGAGAATAGAAAGTGTTTGTTAGCACGAATGCTGTTTTCTTGGAGGATGATTATATCATGAACCATAAACCTAAGGGAAGGATAGATCTGAGAGAGATGGAAGGAAAGCCCTCAGTCCTACAACCAGGTGATAACGATGTAAGACAAGAAAATACCACCTCGTCATCGTGGGAGGATTATTAGCCAGTCTGATAGATACATGTTCTTAGGAGAAGTTTTTGAAGCTGTCTCCATAGAATCTGAATTTGATCCTGCCACATATGAAGCGGCAATGGCTGATGTAGACTCAGCACATTGGGTTAAAGCTATGAAGGCTGAATTAGAATCTATAGATTCCAATCAGGTCTGGGATCTTGTAGAACTTCCAGCCAACATTAAACTCATTGGCTGTAAGTAGGTCTATAAGAGGAAAAATGATCTGATGGAAAAGGTTAAGACCTTTAAGGCAAGGCTTGTAGCAAAAGGTTATACTCAGAATGAGGGCATTGACTATGAGGAAACCTTCACACTGGTAGCCATGCTCAAGTCCATCAGAATGCTCCTATCCACTGCTGCATGCCTAGATTATGAGATCTGGAAGATGTACGTCAAGACTGCATTCTTGAATGGCAATCTTGAGGAGGACATCCTGATCTTGTCAAAATCAAGATATAAAAGTATGTTTTACTTTTTAAGGATTTGCAGTGTGGAAGTGAAGGTCAAACCCACAGAGATTGAAATACTAAAGCACTTTAATTTTAAAACCTAAATCTAGTTAATTAAGAAAATAGAATTCAGATTTGATTTTAATTTAATTAAGAACAATGAAAGTAAATCTAAACTATGAAAGCAACTAAAAGTTGTTTTAAACGATATTTAAAGTGAAACTAGGATTGCAAATCCACCACTAGTTTCATAATAAGGGTATTTATGCATTCAATTAGCTTATTACATTTGATGATAATGGGGAATTGTAGCCATAAGCCCAATTCGTCCATTAAGAAGATAACTACGATTCAAGCACCAGCATAATGCATCTTCGGTTGGTATGGATTGTCTGACACTAAACTAGGGTTACGGCACAATCCGTCTTTCCTAGGCATGAATTATTCGGCTACTTGATATCACAATTTAGTTAAGCACCATTACATGTAAATAATCCATACAAGCACAGAAAATATAGATCATTGAACACATCACATTCAAAATAGATCCAAGACAAGAATAAACTTTGAAAGCAATGATTTAATCAATAGAAGCACGATTTTATTATTTAAAATTCTCTGAACATGTAATGATTATCCATACATAATAAAAACTAAAAGAAAAACATAAATGTCTCCCTATTACTTGGCTAGGGTTTCATTTAAACCATAGATCTAGGTTTAGTTGGCCATGGAAGCGATGAACGGCAATAGGTTGATGGAGGAGGCCATGGAAATCCTTGGTCTTCTTCTTTTCCTAGCTTTCCTCTCTTCAAGGGCTAAAGTTTAGTTTTTGGAAGGATTAGGAAGCTTTCCTAAGCCAATTCACACTAAAACTGCTGTAAATTACCTTCTGGACGTTGTGGACACGCGAAATCGCTCATCCACTCTTTTTAGTTTTGTTTTGAGATTGTTTTGAAAGAGAAAAAGAAAAGATCTATTGAAAACAGATACTGAGTCGCCACTTGGTCTTTAAGGAACCAAGAAACCTAATTTTCACTCACCCAAATGGATAAAGGGCACCGGCCCTTCATAACCAAAGAACTTGGCTAGGGGTTTGGTCCGAGAGAGGAAGGAGCCTTTGTTGCGACTAAAACACCCTCAACTCACCCCATCTTTCAACGGGCCTCAATTAGCATCCAAATAATCATCTTATACTATGTATGGTTCGACAATTAATACTATGATAGTATATAACATCACACAAGAATTTTAAAATGGAAGATCAAAAGATAAGATATCGTTCATAAGATCTTAGCCAAATATGAAAGATCACACGAATAATCCTAGGAAAATCTTCTAATCATATATCAAGTAATCAAGTTTTCCAAATCTAAGGGGACATGAATTGTTCATGAAAAAAATAAATCAAAGAAAACAAGGATGCTTAGCAAGCTAGAATGATGCATGCTAATCTTTGAGAAAAGAAGATCTCTCAATCCCCGGGATGGATGAGAAAGGATGATTAGATCGAAAGGGGAAGCATGGACATATGATCCAACTCATTCCTTATAATCTTCCTAGATTAGGAGTCACAAAAGCCTCAAATCTTGCATGGATGCGATGTATGATCTTAGAATGTGCAAAGATTGTAGTGTGTTTGTGTACATGGACTTTCTAAAGTGGCTTAGAAGTCTAAAATATGCATGAATGCATGAAGAAAATCATCATAAAATATGTACAAATATGGTATGGACCACTTCCTAAGATATGAACAAATTTGGAGTACATGTAAGCACCAAATCAAAGGATGGAAGTAAAAGTATGTTTGCTGTGAATAGTGGACAAAACAGTAACATGATCTTTTGGAAATTGAAAAGAGGGGTTAGGAAAATTTTGTTTATTTCATTATAAAAAGGAAATTTTCTCGTGAGGGTTCTCGTCAACAAGTCACCCACAACCATCTTTATTTCATTATAAAAAGAAATTTTTTAACTTATAAGAAGAAAATTTTGTTTAAATTTTCAACCTTTAAAAAGTTTTATTAAAAAGGAAAACAATAATATTCAATACTCCTTATCATAAAACGATGATTTGAAATAGAATAATGAACAAAAAGAAACGAGATCAAACGTCCGCCTATGTCATGAAAAATAGTCCAAAGCACATGCATCGTATAAATAAATAGAGTTTCTCATAAAATTGCAAGTGTGTGATTGGTAGTTAAATGAACACGCGCATGTCATGAACTTAGAATATAACTCGGATAGCTATCTAATTATGCTTCAACTACGAATCTCACAATGTTAATTACACTCTCAAATGAAACACTTAGAAACAGGTGTAATTTCTATAAATATATGGAAGCAAAGGAAATATGTTTTCAAAATGAGAAACGCTCACATATGACTAAAAAAAGACGCATGACATGAAAGAATAATAGTCTCATGGATAGGACGCCAACAGTCAAGAAAAATTAATCGTTACCATGTTTTATTCCCCCTCCTATCGTTTACATATCCAAACCATCTTTTCTAGGATCAAATAGGACTTTTCAAAAGTTGTAAGATAGCTCAGGCAATGACAAAGGGTAGAAAGGATTCATCAAGTAATCTTCAGAATGGCATTGTAAGGCATATTTAATTGATTTCATTCATTCTTCTACCAACTTTCATCTTTTCCTTCTCTTCTTTTTATATATATTTTTTATTTCTTACCTCTTTTTCTTTTTTTTTTTTCAACCCATTTTCCTTTTATTTTTCAACCTTATTCTTTTCCTTTTCTTTGCTTTTGAAACGAATGTTCATTGAATACTAAGGCAACTACGCCAAACATCATCTTGTTTTCTTCTTCTTTTCAATCGACACACCTCCTTATCACCACTAAAAGTTGATCAATCTTTCAGTGGTAAACTCCAAGTTGGTTAAGTTGGAGCAAAAAAAAAATGGATAATGGTGATTAGAGAAAAAGAGGCACATTGAAGGCTCAAAGGGGCGAATTAAGGAAATTTTATCATTTATTTGGATAGGTCAAATGGTAAAAATGGTGAAAATGAAGAGAGCCTACCATCATCTCCTATGTGGTTCTTCAACGTTTGCAACGGAAGATTATTTAGCATGGTAACAAATATTTTAACTTGACTATCAACCAAAACAAGAATAATGAGACTAAACAACAAGTTAATGCACTATTTCAATGAAATTCGATAAATGCAAAATGTATTCATAACCCTCTCTAAAGAAAGGATAGGCTTAAAAGCTCACCGGGTTTAGTCTCCACACTATGTGTTATCTAGAGATCTGAATCATAGTATAGTTCACATCAAACATGTATTCAAGTAACTACGTGCAGTGCATAGGTTTGTGTGGATATCTATGATATAAAACTATGATTCGAACGATACATATCCTAAAATGTCGCATCAAGACTTTAGCAAATGTTTAACCACATCTTTCCTTGTTTACCATTCTATAACAATCAAAGTTACATAACAAGTAGTATCAACTCAAAATTACAAAAACGTCGGTAACCTCATTTATTTAAGATCAAGTATAAAAAATTTTGAAAAATTCATGCATAATTATGTGCATGTGAGTGCATACCCCCAAACCTAAACCTTTCATTGTCCCCAATGAAACAATAAAACGAAAGAAAGGAGAGTACGTAAGGAAGGAACGATATTACCTCGATCTCAACAATCACAAACTAGGTAAACGTATATAAATATGGCAATAAAGTTCAATGGCTCCATATGGAGCCACTAATTCACCTGTCAAAATACTTGACAATAGAAAATAAACAAACAAAAGAAAATCGATAGCAAATAGAAACATAAATATTACATGCAAACCATGGCATACTTAAAAGAAACTAAACTAAAACCGAAAGACTCAATGAAAACTGAAAAGAAAACAAACAGAACTATGAAAACAAAGAAGGACTCGCTCTAAAAGGGCCTAAAAGAACAAACATAAAGGAAAAATAATTGCAATGCCTGTAATTTCTCTACGTGCAATAATACGAGTTTTATGAATTTCTATATCTGGTCTATTATTATATTATTATTTTATTTGTGTGACTGTATCAGTGTAATATAATTACTAATTAGACTATAATCACTATACTGACTCGACCGTAATTAGAATTAACTTAGTCCCGTACCTGGACCCGGACATCAGAAATAATAACCGTCTGCACGTAAACCGAGATCGACACGCATAACGAGGAACTTATGCACGTAAACTGAGAAAGTAGCACGAAATCCGAGGTGGGCCCCACCATGGCCGGCCACATGGAAGCCCATGCAACTCTCAAGACACATGACATCCTCTTCCATGACACTTGTCCACCCATTGGACACTTGTCCACCACTTTGACACATGTCAATGCATGCACCCCATGCACATTGACACCTAGCACATGCAAGACTCTATATAAGCATGCATATACTCTTCCATACCATTTTTGGGCCATTACAATCTGCATGAAGAGAGGGAGCTAGGAGATGAACTCCATGGTGGGATGAAGGAAGTTAGAAGAAGAAGAAGTCTCCACCATTGAAGGTTGTGTTCAAGCTTCCTAAGCTCAAATCCAAAGCCCAAGCTTAATTTCATGTTTAAGTGAGTATTCTAACACACTTTAGAACCTATATAGTATGTAGCAATGTTTATTAAGTGCTTGATGTTGATAGTTTGAGAGATCCATGCCATGCAAGATAAATTTTCAAATCTGGGAAGCAGAAACATCCAGCAGAGTGTTGTTTAGTAAAACAAACATTTTGAGCCGTACACAAATGGTAATGAGGCTAGGTTTTTTATTGGAGAAAGCTAACTCATTTATCTACAAATAACTCTTCTATAGATTAGTCTGAAAATCACTTCTTCATAGGTGAAATGTACATGGAACGAAGTACTTTAAATCTGAGAAACAGAAACCTCCAGCAGAATGTAGTTTAGTAAAATGAGTGTTTCAAGCAGCTCCGAAATCTGAATTAAGCTAGGTTTCTTTGTGGATAAAGCTAACTCATTTATCTACAAATAACTCTTCTATAGCCTGGTCTAAAAATGAATCCTTGATAGGTGAAATGCACATGCAACGCAGTACTATAAATCTGGGACAGACCAGTCAGAAAATATAGAAATGTCTAAGTAAAATAAATATTTTGAGTAGCTCAAAAATGCAATTAAAGCTAGATTTTTTTGTACATGAAGCTAATCCAATTTTCTACAATGTTCTAGTTTTGAGTTTGATCTACAAATCAATTTATCATGCCCAAATAATTCATATCAATTCAGTCGATATAGTAAAATTAAGTTCTGGCAGATTGTGTAACTACTTGTATGATGTGTTTATTAATGATGCTTGCTTTCCGGTACCTATGTAGTTATGGATATCTTGTGCTATGGTAGTGCTATCGCGTATATGAGTATGTTAAGGGTTTCATCTATATAGTTATTGATATCAAATCCATGTTATAGATCCACGAGCTACACGCTAGGTTTCCGTTGTTATGAATATAGTGTGATGACCATAGAGAGTTCATACCCAAGCTATATGTATGTTGTACGGCACGATTATTGCGCTGATAGTGATTGGATAGGTTTCAAATGTAAGTATATTATAACAAAAAAAAACAGGATAACGGATGTATAAATGTAGCTTCGAAAGTATATTTGGAAGTCCTTTAATGAACTACATTCCGAAAAGAGTGACGAATGCGTGGTCGGGAAAACGTAAGGGTCGGTTGTGCTATGTTAGAAGCAGATTATGGTAAGGATAATTGTCGGATAGGTAATCTGGGCAGCGGAGATCAGGATAGTAAGAAAAAGGGATGTGTTGTTGAGTTGTGACGCGGTGATTCTTTGAGTAAAGACTCCTTTCGGTTCTTCGTGACGAAATGGATGTTCTTGTACTCTGTAACGCTTTCGGTTCTTCGTGACGAAGCGGTGATTCTTTGAGTAAAGACTCCTTTCGGTTCTTCGTGACGAAATGGATGTTCTTGTACTTCGTAATGCTTTCAGTTCTTCGTGACGAAGCGGTGATTCTTTGAGTAAAGACTCCTTTCGGTTCTTCGTGACGAAATGGATGTTCTTGTACTCCGTAACGCTTTCGGTTCTTCGTGACGAAGCGGTGATTCTTTGAGTAAAGACTCCTTTCGGTTCTTCGTGACGAAGCGGTGATTCTTTGAGTAAAGACTCCTTTCGGTTCTTCGTGACGAAATGGATGTTCTTGTACTCCGTAACGCTTTCGGTTCTTCGTGACGAAGCGGTGATTCTTTGAGTAAAGATTTCTTTCGGTTCTTCGTGACAAAATGGATGTTCTGGTACTCCGTAACGCTTTCGGGTCTTCGTGACAAAGTGGTGATTCTTTGAGTAAAGACTCCTTTCGGTTCTTCGTGACGAGATGAATGTTCTTGTACTCCGTAACACTTCGGTTCTTTGTGACGAAGTGGTTGATGAAAGATGAAGTGGTTGATGAAAGATGGTTTGGTTAGCAAGAGACACTTTAGGTTTGTAAATGATGTCGGATGTTATTAATGAATGGTAGTGGCATTAAGAATGTCTAGACAGGTCTCTTGAATTGTTTGTATTCCTATCAAATACGTAGTCGGGTACGCTACTAGTTATAATTCGACGGTGAGAATGTAAAGATCCTAAAAGATATGTTGAAAGGTAGTAAATGCATTCCTATTGTGTTTTACTATATATGTTCCATTTGATTTAGCTTACTCACTCAGCTTTCATAAGCTGACGACGTTCATGTCGCTGGACATTCCCATGTCCAGCTTATCCAGGTAACGAGTACACGGGTTATTATGCTACACAAGCGGAGAACGTGGAGGAAGAGTACACCGAAGATGGCTATGGTTATGCTAGTTAGAGAGAAGACTAGCAGTTATCCTCTGTAAATGTTTTGATTATAACCAGAAGACTTAGCATATATTTTGTAATAGTTTTGTAAGGCCGAGAGCCATAAGACTCTGATGTATTTATAATGATGTATTAACTAGCTGGTACTTTGACTTCTCTTTGTAATATATTCCAGTAAGTAAATGATGGAGTTATCCTATTATTATATCGTTTAGTTATTATTATTTGGTCATGGACAATTCGACACTGCAACCAGTTACGTGCCTCGGGGTCCAAGATGAAAATTTAAAATTTTTCCATATTTTGGCTACGCCGGGGCGTGATAGGGATTTTTGGTATCAGAGCCTTAGGTTAAGAAGTGTGCACCGATTGTCCTACACACTTAAGATATGAACCTTAAGATAGTTTTGTGATTAGCATGGTACCTTATTACATCCCGGATGGATGTGGAAGACTTTTGGGATAGGATTCCCAATATCTAGAGCTTTACTTGTAATAGGGCTAGTAGCCCCTCTTTTGTGTATATAGCTGTATTCAGGCTTGTGACACGTGTTAGTAGTAACGTGTACGCCTTTTCTATGTAAATGTTTTCTTTGTAGCTGTGTTGTACTATGTAAATATTTTAAGTTATCATTAAAGACTTATTTCTTTTATATGATGCTCTGCATGATAATGTGAATACTTGATATATTATGTACTTATATTAGAATTGCTATCTATACTTTCAGCCGTTTATATCTCGTATCCCTGTTTAGGATTGGAGAATAACCGATAGATAGTCATGTAGGTACATAAGCACACAAGCACAATGGCGGGAAGACCAAGAAGAAATCGTAATGGAGGACCACCAGATCCTATTCCTGAAGGAATCGATCCTACTGGAATCTTTGGCGCATTTCTGCAGCGTCTGGACCATATAGGCAACAACCATGGGAATGGAAACGGCAACAACAACGACAATCGCCAAAGACCACCACCTCAGACATGCGACAGATTGATGGAAGGATTCAGGGCTTTACGTCCTGATAGGTTCGACGGCACCGGTGAATCCTGGCGAGCAGAGCAATGGCTAAGGGATATGGATCGTATCTTTGAATCAATCGAATGCCCCAAGACAGAGAAGCGCCGTCTCGCCACTTTCCAACTCACTTATGCGGCAGCCGATTGGTGGGAAGCCGAGCGAGCAACTATTGGAGTAGAAGCTTCAAGGAGGATGACATGGACTACCTTTCGGGAGAAGTTTTTGGAGAAGTATTTCCCCGACAATGAAAAGGACCAGAAAGAGAAAGAATTCATTGATTTGACATAAGGAAATAGGAGTGTAAGAGAGTACACGACACAATTCGAACGCCTGTCCCGCTTTGCCCCTCACATGATTGACACTCCTCAAAAGAAGATCAAGAAGTTTCACCGATGACTCAATCCGCACCTCCGGCATCTAACATTGGGACACCTGAATCAAACTTTTGAGGTTTTGGTCAGGTTAGCAGCAGGTTTGGAAAGAGATGGCTGACAAGGCCCGAAGCAAATGGTATACCGACCACCCCCGCTAAGGAACGGACCACGAGGAAGACCTTTGACTTAGTTCCAAGGAAACAAGCGCCCATGGAATAGCAGTAAGAAACCAGGACCCACACTTCCCCGGGACAAGAACGTAGTACCTCCTGCACCACAAGTATCGACCACTACTATCGAGAACAACAGGGATAAATGCTTTAAATGTGGGATCCCCGGACACATGGCTCGAGACTACACAGTTCGTAGGGACAATTATCGAATTAATGTTGTTTGTTACAACTGTGGTAAAAGGGGACACATGAGCAGAGAATGTAAGGCACCAAAAGGAAACTATCATGGGCCTACAACTCAAGGCCAAGCTGGTAAGGCTCGACTCAATGCTATCATACCCGAGGCAGCTGGCTATGATGAAAAGGAACAGCAGAACTTGGAAGGTACACTCTCATTATATGCTAGTAGAGTTAAAGTACTTTTTGATACGGGTGCTACGAATTCATTTATTGCCTTTGAGATTGTACGACGATTGGGTTTAGTACCCCAAGCACTTGAGGTAGCCCTGAACGCAGTATCACCTTTGGGAGTGACCGTGAAGCTAGGAAAGGTGTGCAAGGACTGTACTTTGACATTGGAGGATAGGAACCTATATGCAGACTTAATTGTTCTGTCAATGAAGGAATTCGACGTAATCTTAGGATTTAACTGGCTTACTAAGTATCATGCAAAGTTAGATTGTGCTGGTAGGTCGATCACATTTTCAGTACTTGGAAGTGCACCCTTTAGTTTTTAATGCAACCCTACTAGTGACGCCTTTCTTACAAGTCGTTTAGCCGCTATGGAAACTACAGGCTCAGATTTGACGATCGCTCGGATTCCGATAGTCCGAGACTATGAGGATGTCTTTCAGGACGTTTCTGGATTACCACCAAAACGCGAGATCGACTTTTGTATTGAGTTGATACCCGAAATGACACCAATATCCAAGGCTCGTTATCGTATGGCCCCAACGGAAATGCTGGAGTTGAAGAAGCAAGTACAAGAGTTAGAAGATTTTGGATTTATTAGACCAAGCACGTCACCTTGGGGAGCCCCGGTTCTATTTGTTAGAAAGAAGGATGGAAATCTTCGACTCTGTATCGACTATAGAGAGTTGAATAAGGTTACTATTAAGAACAAGTACCCGCTTCCCAGGATAGACGATTTGTTCGATCAACTACAAGGAGCGATGACCTTTTCGAAGATTGACTTACGATCTGGGTACCATCAGTTACTTGTCAGGCCAGAAGATATACCAAAAACAGCTTTCAGAACAAGATATGGGCACTACGAGTTCGTAGTTATGCCTTTTGGATTAACTAATGCCCCGGCGGTATTCATGGATTTGATGAATCGGGTGTTCAGACCCTTCTTGGATAAATTCATCATCGTGTTTATCGACGACATCCTTATTTATTCGAAGAGTGATGAAGAACACGAGAAGCATGTAAAGATTGCACTTCAGACACTTAGAGAAAATCGTCTCTATGCTAAGTTCAGTAAGTGTGAGTTTTGGCTGAAAGAGGTCAAATTCTTGGGACATGTAGTCTCACAGAATAGAATTTCGGTGGACTCAACCAAGACGGACGTAGTTTCTAGTTGGAATAGACCAACCAACGCATCAGAAGTACGAAGTTTCCTTGGATTGGCTGGATACTACAGGAGATTCATGGAAGGTTTCTCAAGGATCGCGTTTCCTTTAACCGGACTAACAAAGAAGAATATAAAGTTTGAGTGGAAGGACAAGCACGAACGCGCCTTTCAGGAATTAAAGGAGAGGTTGACCTCAGCGCCAGTGCTAGCTATACCCAAGAGTGGTGAACAGTACACTATCTACAGTGACGCTTCATATCAAGGACTAGGATGTGTACTTATGCAGAATTATCAGGTGATCGCTTATGGATCTAGGCAATTAAAGCTACATGAATTAAACTACCCTACACACGATCTGGAATTGGCTGTAATTGTCTTTGCACTTAAGATTTGGAGGCACTACCTCTACGGAGAGAAGTTTGACCTGTTCTCAGACCACAAAAGCTTGAAATACCTGTTCTCTCAAAAGGAATTAAACATGAGACAACGACGTTGGATGGAGCTACTTAAGGACTACGACTTTAATTTGCAATACTACCCCGGTAAGGCAAATGTAGTCGTAGATGCTCTAAGCAGAAAACCCCAAAGGTTAAACGCCTCACTTTTAATCAGGGAATGGAAAGCCTTAGAAGCTTTAACGGAATTTGACTTTCAGACTACAAGACCAGGTATTGGACGACCTTTTGGATGTCTTATGGTGCAGCCAACCCTCATTAACCGAACACTCAAAGCTCAAAAGAAGGACGAAGGAATGAGGAAATGGTTTGACAAGGCGAAAGAAAAGGATCCGACTGAATGGAATATTGGAACAGAAGGGGCATTCAGATGTAAGGACAGGTTATGTGTACCCAACATGGATAATTTGAGGAAAGACATTCTGAATGAAGCCCACAAGTCAAGGATAACTATATACCCCGATGGAACCAAGATGTACAAAGACTTAAAAAGGAACTTTTGGTAGGAAGGCATGAAGAGAGAAGTCGCAGAATATGTAGCAAAATGCCCTACTTGCCAGCAAGTCAAGGCGGAACACCAATGACCTCAAGGATTTCTACAACCTCTACCAGTCCCAGAATGGAAATGGGAGCATATCACCATGGATTTTGTTATGGGATTGCCAAGATCCCAGCAGAACCATGATGCCATTTGGGTAGTTGTTGATCGACTGACCAAATCAGCCCATTTTATTGCATATAATATGACCTATCCTGTCGAGAAGATGAGTCGACTTTATCTGCAACAGGTTGTGCGGTTACATGGGGTACCAGTGTCAATAGTATCAGATCGAGATTCGAGATTCACCACTGGATTTTGGGAGAGTCTTCAGAAAGCGATGGGAACATCTCTGAAGTTAAGTTCTGCATTTCATCCACAAACTGACGGACAAACAGAAAGGACGAATTAAGTAATGGAGGACATGCTTCGAGCCTGTGTAATCGATTTCGAAAGTTCGTGGGAAACTCACTTACCGTTGGTTGAGTTTTCTTATAACAACAGTTTTCATTCAAGCATAGGGATGGCACCATTTGAAGCACTGTACGGAAGGCCGTGCCGATCACCTTTGTGTTGGGCTGAAATTGGGGATGGCAAACTATTGGGACCAGACTTAGTCCAGGAGACCAATAAAGGAATTAATACAGTAAAGGAAAGAATGAAGGCAGCACAAAGTAGATACAAGAGCTACGCGGATAAACGACGTCGAGACCTAGAATTTGAAGTGGGAGATCATGTTTACCTGAAAGTATCCCCGGTTCGAGGCGTGGTAAGGTTTGGACAGAAGAAGGGAAAGCTATCGCCACGCTACATTGGACCATTTAAAATTCTGGATTGCGTAGGAAAAGTCGCCTATAGATTGGCGTTACCACCCAAGATGTCGGGAGTCCATAATGTATTCCATGTAAGCATGCTAAGGAAATGTCTTCATAACCCGGCACACGAGATCGACTTCAAAGATATCGAAGTAAATGACAATGCTACATTCATTGAAGGACCTGTAAAGATTCTGGATCATGGAATCAAGAAGTTGAGAAACAAAGAGATTCTGCTGGTAAAGATTCAGTGGAAACACCATGACGAAGGAGAAGCCGCTTGGGAGTTGGAATCCGAAATGCGAGAGAAATTTCCTTTTCTGTTTAGTGCCTAGATAGCTCAGATTTCGAGGACGAAATCCTGTAATAGGTGGTAGAAGATGTAATGCCTGTAATTTCTCTACGTGCAATAATACGAGTTTTATGAATTTCTATATCTGATCTATTATTATATTATTATTTTATTTGTGTGACTGTATCAGTGTAATGTAATTACTAATTAGACTATAATCACTATACTGACTCGACCGTAATTAGAATTAACTTAGTCCCGTACTTGGACCCGGACATCAGAAATAATACCCGTCTGCACGTAAACCAAGATTGACACGCATAACGAGGAACTTATGCACGTAAACTGAGAAAGTAGCACAAAATCTGAGGTGGGCCCCACCATGGCCGGCCACATGGCAGCCCATGCAACTCTCAAGACACATGTCACCCTCTTCCATGACACTTGTCCACCCATTGGACACTTGTCCACCACTTTGACACATGTCAATGCATGCACCCCATGCACATTGACACCTAGCACATGCAAGACTCTATATAAGCATGCATATACTCTTCCATACCATTTTTAGGCCATTACAATCTGCATGAAGAGAGGGAGCTAGGAGATGAACTCCATGGTGGGATGAAGGAAGTTAGAAGAAGAAGAAGTCTCCACCATTGAAGGTTGTCTTCAAGCTTCCTAAGCTCAAATCCAAAGCCCAAGCTCAATTTCAAGTTTAAGTGAGTATTCTAACTCACTTTAGAACCTATATAGTATGTAGTACTGTTTACTAAGTGCTTGATGTTGATAGTTTGAGAGATCCATGCCATGCAAGATAAATTTTCAAATCTGGGAAGCAGAAACTTCCAGCAGAGTGTTGTTTAGTAAAACAAACATTTCGAGCAGTACACAAATGGTAATGAGGCTAGGGTTTTTTGTGGAGAAAGCTAACTCATTTATCTACAAATAACTCTTCTATAGCTTAGTCTGAAAATCAATTCTTCATAGGTGAAATGTACATGCAACGAAGTACTTTAAATCTGAGAAACAAAAACCTCCAGCAGAATGTAGTTTAGTAAAATGAGTGTTTCAAGCAGCTCCAAAATCTGAATTAAGCTAGGTTTTTTTGTGGATACATCTAACTCATTTATCTACAAATAACTCTTCTATAACCTGGTCTAAAAATGACTCCTTGATAGGTGAAATGCACATGCAACACAGTACTATAAATCTGGGACAGAGCAGTCCGAAAATATAGAATTGTTTAAGTAAAATAAATATTTTGAGTAGCTCAAAAATGCAATTGAAGCTAGATTTTTTTGTACATGAAGCTAATCCAATTATCTACAATGTTCTAGTTTTGAGTTTGATCTACAAATCAATTTATCATGTCCAAATAATTCATATCAATTCAGTCGATATAGTAAAATTAAGTTCTGGCAGATTCTATAACTACTTGTATGATGTGTTTATTAATGATGCTTGCTTTCCGGTACCTATGTAGTTATGGATATCTTGTGTTATGGTAGTGCTATCGCGTATATGAGTATGTTAAAGGTTTCATCTATATGGTTATTGATATCAAATCCATGTTATAGATTCACGAGCTACACGCTAGGTTTCCGTTGTTATGAATATAGTGTGATGACCATAGAGAGTTCATACCCAAGCTATAAGTATGTTGTACGGCACGATTATTGCGTTGATAGTGATTGGATAGGTTTCAAATGTAAGTATATTATAACAAAAAAAAAACAGGATAACGGATGTATAAACGTAACTTCGAAAGTATATTTGGAAGTCCTTTAATGAACTACATTCCGAAAAGAGTGACGAATGCGCGGTCGGGAAAACGTATGGGTCGGTTGTGCTATGTTAGAAGCAGATTATGGTAAGGATAATTGTCGGATAGGTAATCTGGGCAGCGGAGATCAGGATAGTAAGAAAAAGTCATGTGTTGTTGAGTTGTGACGCGGTGATTCTTTGAGTAAAGACTCCTTTCGGTTCTTCGTGACGAAATGGATGTTCTTGTACTCAGTAACGCTTTCGGTTCTTCGTGACGAAGCGGTGATTCTTTGAGTAAAGACTCCTTTCGGTTCTTCGTGATGAAATGGATGTTCTTGTACTCCGTAACGCTTTCAGTTCTCCGTGACGAAGCGGTGATTCTTTGAGTAAAGACTCCTTTCGGTTCTTCGTGACGAAATGGATGTTCTTGTACTCCGTAACGCTTTTGGTTCTTCATGACGAAGCGGTGATTCTTTGAGTAAAGACTCCTTACGGTTCTTCGTGACGAAATGGATGTTCTTGTTCTCCGTAACGCTTTAGGTTCTTCGTGACGAAGCGGTGATTCTTTGAGTAAAGACTCCTTTTGGTTCTTCGTGACGAAATGGATGTTCTTGTACTCCGTAACGCTTTTGGTTCTTCGTGACGAAGCGGTGATTCTTTGAGTGAAGACTCCTTTCGGTTCTTCGTGACGAAGCGGTGATTCTTTGAGTAAAGACTCCTTTCGGTTCTTCGTGACGAAATGGATGTTCTTGTACTCCGTAATGCTTTCGGTTCTTCGTGACAAAGCGGTGATTCTTTGAGTAAAGACTCCTTTCGGTTCTTCGTGACGAAATGGATGTTCTGGTACTCCGTAACGCTTTCGGTTCTTTGTGACGAAGCGGTGATTCTTTGAGTAAAGACTCCTTTCGGTTCTTCGTGACGAAATGGATGTTCTTGTACTCCGTAACACTTCGGTTCTTTGTGACGAAGTGGGTGATGAAAGATGAAGTGGTTGATGAAAGATGGTTTGGTTAGCAAGAGACACTTTGGGTTTGTAAATGATGTCGGATGTTAGAAATGAATGGTAGTGGCATTAAGAATGTCTAGACAGGTCTCTTGAATTGTTTGTATTCCTATCGAATACGTAGTCGGGTACGCTACTAGTTATAATTCGACGGTGAGAACGTAAAGATCCTAAAAGATATGTTGAAAGGTAGTAAATGTATTCCTATTGTGTTTTACTATATACGTTCCATTTGATTTAGCTTACTCACTCAGCTTTCATAAGCTAACATTGTTCATGTCGCTGGACATTCCCATGTCCAGCTTATCCAGGTAACGAGTACACGGGTTATTATGCTACGCAAGCGGAGAACGTGGAGGAAGAGTACACCGAAGATGGCTATGGTTATGCTAGTTAGAGAGAAGACTAGCAGTTATCCTCTGTAAATGTTTTGATTATAACCAGAAGACTTAGCATATATTTTGTAATAGTTTTGTAAGGCCGAGAGCCATAAGACTCTGATGTATTTATAATGATGTATTAACTAGCTGGTACTTTGACTTATCTTTGTAATATATTCCAGTAAGTAAATGATGGAGTTATCCTATTATTATATCGTTTAGTTATTATTATTTGGTCATGGACAATTCGACACTGCAACCAGTCACGCGCCTCAGGGTCCAAGATGCAAATTTAAAATTTTTCCATATTTTGGCTACGCCGGGGCGTGACAATAATTGACCAGGTTTGGAAGAAAGAAGGTAAGAGAACAGAGAGAAAAACACACAAAACCCTACCTCGCGCGAGCAGGCCGAGCAAGCAACCTTCACGCGCGCGAGTCCCTCCGCGAGGTAGATCTGAGACCTATTTTATAAAAACTGATAAAGAATTTCTATGTTAATAAATCGCACGAGCGGGTTACTCGGGCGAATACTCCTCGCGCGCGCGACTTGAGGCACGATCTAATGCTGAGGGTATATATAAAAAGTTTGAAATTTTTTTCTTAAGGTAAATTCTCACGCGAGCAGGCCACACGAGCGACCTGTCGCGCGAGCCAGCCGCTTGAGTGACTTGGTCTTTTCCTCTCTTTTTACTTGTTTTATGTGTATAAGTTCAAAATGAATTTACTCTAACCCCTAAACCTGTCCAGAAAGCTCAAAAAGGACTCAAGAATGTTATAAAAAAAAAAGAGAAACGGACGAAATAAAGCTTGGGTTGCCTCCCAAGAAGCGCTGTCTTTCACATCTTTAGCTATACCATTCTAGCTCAAGACTTATGGAGGCTGTAACTCAGACTTTGTACCTTGGAAGGCAAGAGGGAGACTCCGGTGGAAAATAGAAATAATGTCATTATTCTTTAACTCGATCAACGGTTCTCCCTGATCATGTTCAAATCGATTTCTCACCTTCCGAGTAAATTCTTCATTAGGATCCAGAATATTTGAATCCGTCTGCTCATTACTCATTAAATTATTCCTTACTCACTTTTCTTTATTAGGTTTAATTGTTCATCTAACCTCATAATCCTCGACACATAAGTAATCATTGTCATTAGGAGGTTGATCAATAGCGTAAAAAATGTTTAATTTTAAGTTCATATTTCTGAACGACACTTTCATTACCCATGTTCGACAGTTGATGTGCGCATTAGCAGTTGCCAAGAATGGATGACTAGAATGACAGGTGTGTGTCTCCTAGCATCTAGCACGGGTTCGGTGTCAAGTGCCATTAAATCGATGGGATAATAACATTTGTCGACTTTAACCAGAACGTCTTCGACAATTCCACTAGGGATTTTAACAGAATGATCCGCTAATTGTATAGTAGCGGCCGTGGGTTTCAACTCACCTAGACCAAGTTGTTTGTGGACCGTGTATCGCAAAGGTTCACACTTGCACCTAAGTCAAGGAGAGTCCGAAGGAGCGTGTTGGAAGATCAAACTTACTTTTTCGGTGAGGAAGAACTTTTTCAGAGTATGGCTGCACAACTTGCGCTTTTGAGTGCATATGTCTTTTAGACATTTAGCGTAAGTGGGAATTTATTTAATCACATCGAGGAATGGGATAATTTTCACTTGTTTAAGTACCTCGAGTGTATCTTCAATTTTTGACCATTTCTTTGAAAAATGTGACGGTTCGTCAATGTTTGGTGGAAAAGGCATTTTCGGAATATAATTAGTTGGTACCGTTACATCCTCTTTCCTAATTTGACTCGTGTCCTCACCCTTCTCTTGATTTGGATTAATGTTTATATTTTTCTCACCCTCATTTGGGATTTCAACAACTTCGTCATCTTGAATAATCATCCTAGTCGAGACGACATTTACTTGCTCACTCGAATCCCCATTCTCGTATATCCCTTAGGGTTTTGAATAGTTTGGCTAGGAAACTTACCCTCGTTTCTATAACTCATTGTATTAGCTATTTATCCCATTTGGGACTCGAGCTTCGCAATGGATTGTGTGTGTGAGTGTACTATTTGTGCTTGTGTTTGCACTTGTATTTCGATATTCTTAAGGGACGCCAACACCTTCTCCTCAAAAGTGTTAACCCTTGGAGGGCTTGGATTAGGAGGGGGTGTTGGTATTGACTTTGTTGAAAGGGCTGGTAAGTATTAGGAAAATTAGTCGTCATAGGATTATAACTATTTTGGGGGAATTGCTGAATAGAATTTATGTGTTGCTCCACGAATTCCAGAAATTGAGACACGAATGGGCATGCAAGCGTAGAATGCGAAGGATCAGAACATAATTGACAAATTTTGTAAGAGGGTGAGCTTGACATTTGGTTCATCGTCATAAGTTGGTCAAGTTTTTTTAGATAATTCTTGTATTTTGATTGACTGAATTTACACAAAACGCTCTTCTTTCTTGGGTTTAGGTAGAAGACATCCCTCAGGACGTACCGACACGGCTTAGTACATTGAGTTTTTGCTTAACATTTCAAAAATTTTCCATGCCTCATTGGCACTTTTGTGTAGGAAGCTACCCGCACAAACTGCATCGACGGTACTACAAAGTGAGGGAACAAGTCCCTCATAGAAGACCTATAGCAATTGCCACTTGGGAACTTGATAATGTGGGCAAGAGTGTAATAATTCTTTAAATTGTTCCCAAGTGTTATAGAGTGTTTCCCCATCTTACATCACAAAGTTTCTTATTGATTTTCTTATCTGATTAGCTCTTGTGATTGGGAAATTTTTTTGTAAAAATGCGATATGTAATGCTTCCCATGTTTTAATAGTGTTTGGCTCAAGAGATTGGAGCCAATACTTAACTTTATCTTTTAAGGAGAATGGGAAGAGTTGCAATTTTAATCCATCATCAGTTAGATTTTGGATTTTTAAAATAGAGCATGTATCTTGGAAATCTCCTAAGTGATGATAAGGATCTTCTTTAATGCGGCCATGGAATGAAGGGAGTAGTGCGATGGTAGATGACTTTATCTCAAAGTGAGATGCCGTCACCTCCAGTAACTCGATACTTGCCTCTAGTAGTTCAGGTTTACTTGAACGTGTACCAAAAATAAACTAAAAGAACATAAACTAAAACAATGATTGACTCAACAAAAACGAAAAGAACTCATGCAAATAAGACAACAAGCACATAACTACTATGATGCATGAAAGTTATCCTGTAATGCAATGCTTGCGTCAAAGCCCGGATCCCCGGGTTTCCTAACTAATGCACGTGCAAATCAGTCCTAAACTAATATAAATAGTGCGTTGCAGCGCCCTGACTTACAGTGGTTTGAAGTGAATTTTAAAGTACAACGGGTTTACCTGCTTTTTTTATTTTATTATATTTCAATTTTTTTCCACGTAAGCTCCGTTGATGTGCTAAGCCTGTCCACTCCGAAACGCTAGAATTTGATTACTTGAGAAACTACAAAACCAAAAGGAAAAGTTAGTGACTCAAATCAAAAACGAAAAATATGGAAAATTAATACCTAATCTAATATTCACGAATTAACTAAACTAAGATTCTAAAACTAAAGGTAGAAATTTGCAATCCTCGGCAACGGCGCCAAAAATTGATCTTGTCAAAATCAAGATATAAAAGTATGCTTTACTTTTTAAGGATTTGCTGTGTGGAAGTAAAGGTCAAACCCGTAGAGATTGAAATACTAAAGCACTTTAATTTTAAAACCTAAATCTAGTTAATTAAGAAAAAAGAATTTTTATTTGATTTTAATTTAACTAACAAGAATGAGTGTAAATCTAAAATATGAAAGCAATTAAAAGTTGTCTTAAACGATATTTAAAGTGAACCTAGGATTGCAAATCCACCACTAGTTTCATAATAAGGGTATTTATGCATTCAATTTGATTATTACATTGGATGATAATGGGGAATTGTAGCTACAAGCCCAATTCCTCTGTCAAGAAGATATCTAAGATTCAAACACCAACATAATTCATCTTCGGTTAGCACGGATTGTCTCACACTAAACTAGGGTTGCGGCACAATTCGTCTTTCCTAGGCATGAACTATTTGACTACTTGATATCACAATTCAGTTAAGCACCATTACATGTAAATAATTCATACAAGCACAGCAAATATAGATCATTGAGCACATCACATTCAAAATAGATCCAAGACAAGAATAAACTTTGAAAGCAATGATTTAATCAATAGAAGCATGATTTTATTATTTAAAATCCTCTAAACATCTAATCATCATCTATACATAATTAAAACTAAAATAAAACATAAATAACTCCCTATTACTTGGCTAGGGTTTCATTGAAACCATAGATCTAGGTTTAGTTGGCCATGGAAGCGATGAACGGCAAGAGGTTGATGGAGGAGGCCATGCAAATCCTTGGTCTTCTTTTTCTTTTCCTAGCTTTCCTCTCTTCAAGGGCTAAAGTTTAGTTTTTGGAAGAATTAGGAAGCTTTCCTAAACATTGTGGACACGCGGAATCGCTCATCCACTCTTTTTAGTTTTGTTTTGAGATTGTTTTGAAAGAGAAAAAGAAAAGATCTGTTGAAAACAGATACAGAGTAGCCACTTGGTCTTTAAGGAACCAAGAAACCTAATTTTGACTTACCCAAATGGATAAAGGGCACCGGCCCTTCATAACCAAAGAACTTGGCTCGGGGTTTTGGTCCGAGAGAGGAAGGAGCCTTTGTCACGACTCAAACACCCTCAACTCGCCCCATCTTTTAACGGGCCTCAATTAGCATCCAAATAATCATCTTATACTATGTATAGTTCGATAATTAATACGATGATAGTATATTACATCACATAAGAATTTTAAAATGGAAGATCAAAAGATAAGATATCGTTCATAAGATCTTAGCCAAATATCATGCAATGCAAAAGTGAAAGATCACACGAATAATCCTAGAAAAATCTTCTAATCATATATCAAGTAATCAAGTTTTCCTAATCTAAGGGGACATGAAATGTTCTTGAAAAAAATAAATCAAATAAAACAAGGATGCTTAGCAAGCTAGAATGATGCATGCTAATCTTTGAGAAAAGAAGATCTCTCAATCCCCGGGACAGATGAGAAAGGATGATTAGATCGAAAGGGGAAGCATGGACATATGATCCAACTCATTCCTTATAATCTTCCTAGATTAGGAGTCACAAAAGCCCCAAATCTTGCATGGATGCAATGTGTGATCCTAGAATGTGCAAAGGTGTAGTGTGTTTGTGTACATGGACTTTCTAAAGTGGCTTAGAATTCTAAAATATGCATGAATGCATGAAGAAAATCATCATAAAATATGTACAAATATGGTATGGACCACTTCCTAAGATATGAACAAATTTGGAGTGCATGTAAGCACCAAATCAAAGGATGGAAGTAAAAGTATGTTTGCTATGAATAGTGGATAGAACACTAACATGAACTTTTGGAAATTGAAAAGAGGGGTTAGTAATGTTTTTCATGCATGATTGTTTATGCAGATCTTCCTTATTGTGTATAGAACACAACCCAAAAATCCAATATTTAATAACTATCACAGATTGAGAGAAATCATATAAACAATAGAGGTTATTCAGAAACAGAGTTCGTACTGTCAACGGAAATGTTAGAAAATCTTAGAAAATGAAAACCAAAGATCTAGAGGGCCATATTATACAGAAAGTTCCCTAAGGCATTTAAGTTAAAGGGAAAAATAAGTTGGGACCACTCGTTTTGGAAAAGTTTTCTGTAAAACAAGTTGAAAATCAACCTAGCTGCTGTGACAACAAAGGCAGAATGTTTGGAAGGAATGTTTGGACAAAAATGGACCCCTTTCAAGTGCTTCCAAGTCAAGGAAAAAATCGTTGGTGTTCTATAATGAGTTAGAAAGACTTTCCAAGTGGTCTTGCATTCATATATTTAGTATTGAACTCATAAGAAATCTTTGAAGTTAAATGACTCACTGTTTTGAAGGTTTTGAGAAAACAAAGTTTATTTCATGAAATCAAAACGAGGGGTTTAAGAGAGGGTTTTGAAATGGGGGTTTTGAAAACCTATTTTTAATACTTAATGAAGATTATAACCACTTAAAATGTCAACATTTGACTCACATCAAGAACCTCCAAGATTATTGGAAAGTATTATTTCCATTTTAAAGACAACTTCATGAATACATAGGAATGTATTGGAGTTGAAATCATCATCTATCAAACATGTTTTTGAGGTCAAGAGCTACTATCCATAAGGATTCACTCGCCTCAAACTTCATGTCATCATCTAAATGATGATAGACTAGTAAGTAAATAAAGAAAACAAAAAAAGAAATGAGGTAAGAGAAGATGAACAAATTTAAACAAGCAAATAGATAGCAATCAATAGATGATATTCATGATGATCTTGGACTTATAGCTTGATGTTTCACTTATGTATGGTGACTTTGGATATGGAAGTAGATTTCTCTCTCATAAATACCCACTAGAATGGTAGTTGGGTATATTGGATGTGAAGTAAATAGAAGTAGTGAAGTAAATACAAAGTTTAAAACTCACTTTCGTGTTTGAAAATCAAAGAAGGAAGCTTCTTTTCTCTCTATTCTAACTTTATCTCTACAACTTTCTCTCTAAAACTTTTCAAAGCTTACACTTGACACCCCCAAAATGAGAAGTCAAGGGGGGTTTATATAAGCCAATTTGGGGTGGTTTTGGGGTTTTAGAAGTACTCCCATTGGTCCCAAACATCTGTGAACATAAAACTACATCGTTTTGGTTTCTAATTAATCAAAATGAACCCCCATATGAAATTACAAAAGTGGACCATTCTGGGGGAGAGTGTCGTGGCAGCACTGGGCTTGTGCCGCAATGGCAGTGGTCCAGTGCCGCGGCGGCACTGCTCCTCATTCGTCTAGATAATCCTTTTTAGGCCCCCAGAGGTTCCGGTATTCGCGAAAAGGCCCTATTTCCTCCGAAATTCACAGAAAATGCATACGAACTCCAAATTGAGGTTGTGATATACCGTTGGAAAGGTAATGGAGTCTACGTTACATAAAAAAAATAGTTCAGAGATGGTTCACTTTAAAAAGTTTTGCGGTATTCGCGATAAAAGCCGATTTGATTGCCTTTTTCACCTTCGAAATTTCATAATAAATTCGTTTGAAATCAAAAAAATTATGTGCGATATACCGTCGAAAAGATATTGACCTCTAGTATCCATGAAAAATATTTGAAAAATGATACGGTGCTCCGATTTCAAAGTCAAGTTTTGATCAAACTAGTCAAACTTGGGATTCCCGGGAAGTTCTGGAAACCTCTGGGAGCTCCCAGGAGCTGACGTTTTCGTTCAATTTTCTTTTAGAACTCATTTTAGTAATTCCCACATGATCCTGAATGATCCCAGTGCTTTTCGGCGAATTTGGACGATTTTGGTCAAACTTGGTCAAACTTAGTCAAACCGGTCAACGGGGACTTTCTGGGAACTTCCGGGACTTTCGGGGGGTCTCTGGGAGCCAATGATTTCATCTGGTCTTGCTTCAGAACTCATTTTATTACTTTTCTTATGACGTAGCGTGTTTCCAAAACATTTGGTCCCAATCCGGGGGCATTCGGGCTTTCAGGGGTATTTTGGTCATTCTGGCATTTTGAGAGATAGAACTAACTTCCAGGAGTCCTTTTTGAGTCTTTTTCGATCATTGTGAACCACCAAGCTATGGGTCTCCTAAATCTGATAGCCGACAAAAAGGGGTGTCTACAGTTTGCCCCTCTTTGGCAAGAACTTGCGAGGCAACGCATGTCGCAAGCGAGTGCCAAAGCTTTGAAGAGACAGGTCTTTTTGGAGGCTATAGATTTAGGATAAAAGCATTGTAAAAGATGTAATGATAGAAAACATGATGTTGGGGCTAGGGCTGGTCGTGCTCTTCATGAGCTGCCGACGTATCCCAAAGGGAATCAGACCAGGACGTAGTTCAGGGCACAAAGCAACAGTTCACATATGCACATCAAGACAGGAGGATGCTATGTTATACGAATGATATGCAATGCATGGATGTGATATAAATTGCATCCTGAGTCCTATCATGTTTAGTGTTCTGATCTTAGTATGAGCGAGTGCTAGTGTTTCCAACTGTGATGCAGTGGCTGATTTGGATAAAGACACAACGGTTTGGAAGACTCTGGGTCTCGGGGTAACCTTCTTAAATTCTGAGAAATGTGCTTTGTAAGTGAAATGGATCAGATGTAAGGTTTTAGAGGATGACAACTAAAGGTGACCGAGGGATCTTGTGATAACCGATAAGGTCGAAAGCTATGATAATGGAAAAATGAGAAAGCTTATGATAATTAGGAGACACGGAGTCGTGGAAGGATGGTGCTCGTCTTCAAAATCTGGACTCGGGTGATGTTCCGGTTGTTTCTGATGACCAATCTTCGAGAGTCAGTTTTGCTCTTGCTGCTTTCTGCTAGGGATAGTAGGAACTAGTATCCTTTCGTATTTAACATCGGGGGATGGCCTAGGACTCTCAAAGAATCTCTCTTTTCTTGATCGGGAACCAGGACCCATCTCTGAATCTCTCACGGTTGATCAAATCATTTGGCGCTCAATCCAAGAGGGTCAGTCGGGGCCTCCGGGAGCTGGTATCTCTATCCATGGTGAATGATGTAGGACTCTCAGAGAATCTCTCTTAATTGTTTCTTGATTGGGAACCAGGACCCATCTCTGAATCTCTTATGATTGATTAGGTCTTTGCAATGGTCAGTCCGTAAGCCGATTAGGGCCTTTGGGAGCTGATATCTTTCTGTTTCTACCCTCAGGGGATGATATAGGACTCTCGGAGAATCTCTCTTAACTGTTTCTTGATGGAGAACCGGGACCCATCTCTGAATCTCTCACGGTTAATCAGGTCTTTGCAATGGTCAGTCTGAAAAGCCGATTCCGGGCTTCGAGAGTTGATATCTTTCTATTTCTATCCTCGGGGGATTAGCCGAATCTGCTGGGGATAAAATGTATCTATTAGGGATAAAACCTCTTAAATCTTGACTAAAATGGGCCACCGGGGCTAATCGGGATCACGAACGAGCTAAAACGGGGCATAATGGGCCGAAACGGGCTGAAACAGAGCGAAGCGGGGCTCGTAGGGAGCCGTGGCAGCAGTTGGTCAGTGCTGTGGCGGCACTAGGTGGCCAGACTTCATGTGTGTATATCTCGGGTTTTGAGCATTTTAAGCTTATTTTTGGCCATTTCGGGGTGCTTTTGGAGCCAAAATTTGTCAAAATGTAGCTTGTGCACGCTCAGGTGAGTAATCATTCCCCATGATTGAAATTTTGATTGGTGTTTTGGTTTGTTCCATTTTCAAGAAGAAAGCTTGGTTTTAGCTTCCATTTTTCTTGCAAATCCATGGCTTCGAGCTCAAGGAGACCGTCTAAGAAGGCCAAGGAACGAATGAAAGTCGAGAGCCAAACCTTGGACTTTATTTTATGGGACCCCCAACGTCACCTTTTGGTCGTGGCTCTAGCGAGACTGGTATGTGAAACTTTTGACAGTTTAGGACTATTTTGTGCATTGTGCTAGTTTTATAAACTGTAGTGTGCACCTAGAGTTCATTAGAAGCTTGTTTTGTGCTTGTATGTTGATTTTGTGAAGTTGGACTTTGGGTCGTGAATTGTGATTTTGTGCTCGATTTTTGTCATTTTTGACGTGTGTAGGTGTTGGAAGTAACATTGAAGGGCCATGGTAGCCTTGCTCACGCTTTTTTGTGGTACACCCAACTCTTGCCTGCCGTCAAGAGAATGGTAGACGATGCCAGGTTTGGCGGCTTTGTCTGCCTAGTTTCAAAGAGTACCAACGATCTGGTGCATTTTTACGCTCTTGCTGAGAGATGATAGGACACCACCAATACTTTCCATCTGTCCTTTGGTGAGATGACAATGACGCCTTTTGATTTTTCCATAATTACCGGTTTGAGAGTTAGCGGGAAGCGCCTGATTCTAGACTATCTCTATGAGATTGATCTCGAGACTATTGAGATGTTGATTGGGGCTGTTTTCCCTAATCTGGAGGGGCACAAATTTCCTTGCAGTTGGCTTTACCGGGCTTATGGCAGAGGGAATCACAACTTGAATAATTCACAGCTTTTGAGGATATTTCTTCTGTATGTCCTTGGTTGCTCAATTTTTGCGACACGGAATGACCGGGTGAGCTTGAGGCTTCTTTCTTGCCTGACGACCATTAGTGAGATCCCCTCTTATGACTGGGGCAGTGCTGCCTTGGTCCACCTTTACAAGCATATGGGTGAGGTTTCTCAGGGTGATATCAAATCGACAGGGGGGATTCTGGCGAGCTTGGGAGGTATGTACTGTAACCCCCTTTATCTTCTGACTTTTTGATTTCCGTACGTCTTATTTTTTGGATTTTCCCTTTGTCTGTGCAGCTTTGGAGCTTTGAGTACCTGAAAATATTGGCTCCTTCCCCTGCTGATGAATCAGGTGAAGATGAGGACGGTATGGCTCCTGTGCCTTTGTTCCCCTGGGGCTTGAGATGGCGGAGGGATGTTGTCAGGGTAAAGAGCGGGGCTCATCGGATCGTTCTCCTCAGAAACTTCTTATCTGGGCTGACAACTACTAGCGTTGATTGGAAGCCTTGGGAGCGCATTGCCTATGCTGCCCCAGAGGAGATACAGGCAGTCAGGCCCCTTGCCTCTTGCCGACTTCTGATGGAAAGTACCGAAAGCAGGCAATGGTTCCTTGGCGAGCAAGTGTCTCGGCAGGTGGTTGGTGGTCCGAGGTATTGCGTCCCTCATAATCCTCCTGTGATGGATCCTGATGACCTTTCTGGTGATGCTTTGCTGGCGGCCTTAGTTGGTACTGATGTTTGGGATCACTTTCTCTCTGAGACCGGCTATGAGACTTACCGTGGCCGCTTCCTGATGCCCAACTTCCCACTCCTGGATGTGAGTTTCTTTTACGTTTTTGTCTCTATCCATTGCCTATGTTTTTGACTCATCTTTTCCCTAACTTGTTTTGTGCCTACAGCTTCATGAGATGTACAGGAGACAGGTTTTCCCAGTTTTTGATCCTATCCCTCCTTGGGATTGGACCGTTAATGTTTTGGGTACAGATGGCTCTCCCCAGGTTATGGAGGTGCCATGGGTCATATGTGGGTATCCCACCTAGTTGGCAGGCGTCCTCAACGTCCCTTGGAGTTACGCTGAGGAGGGCCACGCCTTGGCAGCTAGCTTACGATCTTTAATTCTCACGCGAGACCATCGGGTATGTCTCTAATTTTGCGCTCCTTAAGGTTATGAGTTTCTAACCCTGATCTTGCCCTTGACAAATGGATGGTATGCGACAGTTTGCCACCAGTCAGATGGCGTCCTTGGTAAGTTTCTGACTCAAATTTGCTTTTGTACTTTTTGTTTTTAATCTACTGATTGCTTTCATTTTATTTGTGTGTGCAGTATCGTGGGGGTGGTGCCGGCTCATCGAGGACCGGGCCGAGGTGCAAAGGTGGCAGGACAAGGCCATCGCCGACGTACACTCCGGGTGGCCCGACAGAGGACGAAGAAGAGGAAGACTGAGGCCTCCTACACAGGGATTTTTGTTTTTTTCTCCATTTTATGTTTTCAATTGGGTTGTACTAGTGAATAATGTGTAGGATGATTTTTAGGATGATGTGTAGGATGATTTATTACCCTTGACAGAGTATTATGATGTTTTACCTTTCGACTCAGATAGTTTTCGGTTTGCAGGCGCAGTTGTGTGCTTGCTTTGGTTGGTGGTTGTGCACTGTGATTCTGTGATTGTTGATGTTACTACGATGAGTAGCTTTGTGATAGTGAGTGTGTTTTCCTTACAGGTGGGATAGTCTGTGAAATGGGGAGGTGCTGTCGAAATTTTGAATTTTTCTAGAGCTGCGACAGAAAATATAGCATTATACGATCCCGCTCAACTCACAGCTTAGCTGAACATCACGGATGGTGTGGAGTAGATCAACCTCTTCAGCTACTGTCTGACTAAGCTATTCTCTCTTTGCCAGATAGCTCTGAACACTGAGTTCATGCGTGCCGCTATTGTCTACTGGGACCTGGTAAACCATGTCTTTAATTTCAACAGCCTGGAGATATGTCCCATGTTTGAGGAGTTCTGTGCTATCCTTGGCTTCGATTTTGACTCTGACCTAATTCTCCCTTCTACTGATACCCCCAGTCCCATGCGAGGCTTGGCTGAATACCTGAACTGTTCCACTACAATTTCCCGCCGGCTAATTCATGGTGAGTTTCTTGACATTGATTCCATCATCACCCGGTATGCTAGTCCTGGGAATCCTAGCGTATATGATGCTACCCGTGGGGCCGCTCTGGTATTGTGCATGACTTTGCACTTTTTGTTCTCGAGTGCTTCTATCGACTTGGTGCACATGTGCCTTGGTCTAAAATTCAGCGAGAATCCCATGGCCATGGTTCTGGCTGAAACCCTGAATGGTTTGGATCGCGCTTTCAATCAAGGAACGCTTCTTCTTTCTGGGGCGCCTTTGGTGTTACAGGCTTGGCTCTACGAGCGCCTTCAGTTATGGACTGGTAGTGTGCTGCCAGTTTACTTCCGCAGGGCTGTGCTTCATTCTCATTACACTTCTGCCTATTGGGTTGTCATGATGGGTGCTTTATTTGAGGTCGATATTTGCTGGATCATGAGGCGTTGGGGCCTTCATGCTGTGACTACTAGTCTCGGGGATTACCAGAGATTGTGGCTGATGGGTCTGAGAGAGACCTCTTTCTATCATCCTCGCCGATTGGGCAGACAGTACGGGCGAGTTCAAGAGGTCCCCTGGGGGTTTACTGAGAGGGTCTTTGCTTCCAGAGTCAGAGCCACTACTATTGCTGCTTTCATCCGGAGCTGGGACGGTCGAGCAAGAGCCTATTTCTAAAGACCTTTGAAGAAATAAAAGACACAAAATAAAACTAGACTTGACTAATTCTGCTTCTTTCCTCCAAGTGTCTTTGACATTAGGGATTGCTTTCTGAAAGAACTTTTTGTGTTTTCATTTATCCCTGCTTATGTAATATTCGAAATTTGTTTATCGGCGAACCTTGGTTACTTGGAGAACCTTATTTTATGCATTTGGCTTTCTGAAAACATTCGTAGTATGATTTTGATCAGATGTTTGCTTTTGTTACTTGTTTGGGCATGCTAGGACGAGGCAAATGAGGCGGGTGGCCGAAGTTTGCCCCTAGTTTGGGATATGTATGGTTGTGAGGCAAACGAGGTAGATGACCGACGTTTGTCCCTAGTTTAGAAGAGGTTTAGGCAAACGAGGCAGGTGGCCGAAGTTTGCCCCTTGTGTTATGGTAAGGACCGCGACTTAATTTTTCTCACATGCTTATAATTTTGCCTAGGCACCAGTTAGGTGACCTAACGAGCTATTTTCTCTCTTTTGTTATTGCTCACTTTGGATTTAACTCTAACTTTTGCCTAGGCATCCTTTTGGATTTTCGACCTAGCGAGCCATCCTTCTTTTCTTTTTTTTTGAAAGCCTGCCTACGTACCCCCGAATGGGGATCAAGTCCAACGTAGTTTGGGCCAAAGTCTTGAAAGAAAAGTTATGATGGTGTTGACCGAACCGATACGGTTGCCTACGTATCCCCAAGTGGGAATCAAGTCAAGCGTAGTTTAGGGCAAAGTCTTGAAAGAAAATTGGTTTTGGGGAATTGTCAAGCATAGTACTTTTTGAGGCGATCCATGTTGATTGGTTCTTTGAATTCAATGCCATCGAGGTCCATAAGGTAGGTTGCTTCTCTAGAAAGGATAGTTTTGACGATATAAGGGTCGACCCATTTGGGTTTGAACTTTTTGTGTGGATCAAAGATCGGGGCTCGCAATTCCTTAAGGACAAGGTCACCCTTGACAATTTTCCTCGGACGAACCCTTTTGTTGAAAGCATGGGCTATCCTCTTTTGATAGATTCAGACATGGTCGACTGCCATTAGGCTTTTCATCTATGAGAGCCAATTCTTTGTACCTTTCCCTTAACCAATCCGATTCCAAAATTTCACATTCTGCCATCACGCTCAGGGACGGTAGTTCAATCTCGACTGGATGTACTGCTTCCATTCCATATACTAGTGAGTAAGGAGTTGCTCCTGTGGACATCCTTATCGATGTTCTGTGTCCCCAAAGTGCGAACGGTAGCTTTTCGTGCCAGTCTTTGTAGGTATTGGCCGATTTCTACAGTATGGCCTTGACATTCTTGTTTGCAGCTTCGACTGCCCCATTAGTTTGCGGCCTATATGGTGACGCCTTGTGATAAGTGATTTTGTGTTCCTCAAATAGATCCCTGACTTCAGCTTTGAAATGACTACCATTATCTGAAATGATCTCATGGGGGACTCCATAGCGACAGATGAGGTTCTTTTTGATGAACTTGACTACTTCCTTGGCCCCCAACTTACTGTAGGATGCGGCTTCTACTCATTTTGTGAAGTAATCGATGGCCACCAAAATGTATCGGTTCCCATTTGTGACCATTCATGTATGGACCGCATACCCCTTCGTGTATTTCTTCCATCATTCTTCTGGCGCACTTTCCGAACAGGCAAGTTAGATTGTGACCATTGTATCCTTTCTTCAACAATTTTCCCCCGCAAATGATGAACTGTGCTGCGAACCTTCGAATTGCTCTTTTGTGTTTCTCGGAAGATTCTAGGGGATATGCCCCCTTTTCTATTAAGTCTTAAACATCTTGGTACCATGGTGTTTCGTTCTCTTCCTCTCCGATCGTGGTGACATGTTTAATGAAGACTCGTATCTTTGCTCAATTACCAACGGCATCATCTTGACTCCCACGGGAATTTTGATCATAGAGGCTAAGGTAGCCAACCAATTTGCTAGCTGGTTCTCTTCCCTTGGCAAGTAGAAGAATGTGGTGTTCCTAAACCGTTTCTTGAGTCCATCGAGATGATCATGATAGGGCTTCAACCTTTCTTCTTTTACTTTCCATTCTCTTCTAGCTTGTGATATAATGAGGTTGAATCTCCGAAGACATCCAACTTTTGAACTTTTAGTTCTATAGCTACTTCCATCCCCATAATGCATGCCTCGTATTCAACAGTGTTGTTGGTGGAGTTATAATTGAGCTTGACTGCCAGTGGGGTGTGGTCCCCATTTGGTGACACTAGAATCATTCCTACTCCGTAGCCTTTCATGTTGGCTGCTCCATCAAAGTACAACTTCCACTGTTCTTCCTTGATTTCTATGATATTCTCATCCGGGAATAGAAAATCTCCATTTACATTAGAATCAATGGCGTGTTCAGCAAGATGTTCAGCTATAGTTCTCCCTTTTACCGATTTGCTTGTCACATACTTGATATCGAATTCGGACAGTAGAAGTAACCAACGGGATATACGACCGGTCAGGGAGGGTTTTTCGAGGAGGTATTTTAGAGGATCCATGTGGGATATGAGCACAACTGGGAAGGCCAACATGTAGTGCCTCAGTCGGCGAGTGCACCAAACCAAGGCCCAACATGGTTTTTCAAGGGTAGAGTAGTTGAGCTCATACCCAGTCATCCTCTTGCTAAGGTAATATATGGCTTTTTTGGAGCGGCTTTCTTTTCCTTCTTGGGCTAGCATGCATCCCATGGCATTCTTGGAGACAGACAGGTAAAGAAGCAAAGGCTTATGAGGGATAGGTAGTGAAAGGACGGGTGGTTTTTGGAGGTAGGTTTTTATTTTGTCGAAGGCGGCTTGGCATTGGTCGTCCCATTGGAACTTCTCTCCTTTCTTTAGCAATCGAAACAAGGGATCACATGAAGTTGTGAGCTTGGAGATGAAACGGGTGATGAATTGGATCCTCCCGAGGAATCCTCTCACTTTTTTCTCATTCTGTGGCAGTGCCATTTCTAAAATTGCTTTGATTTTGGAGGGGTCCACTTCTATCCCCCTTTGCGTGATGAGAAAACATAGGAGCTTTCCAGAGGTCACACCGAAAGTGCATTTCTTTCAATTCAACCTCAACTTGTACTTGCGCAATCTTTCGAAAAATGCTCCAGTGTCACCAAGTGTCCTTCTCTGTCCTTGGATTTCATGATCATGTCATCCACGTACACTTCTACTTTCTTATGAATCATGTCATGCAGCAGAGTGGTGGCAGCTCTTTGGTAGGTTGCTCCAGCGTTCTTGAGTCCGAAAGGCATTACCCTATAACAGTAGGTTCCCCAAGGTGTGGTCAATGTCGTCTTTTCCCGATCTTCTGGCGCTATTAGGATCTGATTGTACCCTGAAAAGCTATCCATAAATGACAGTAGCTCATGTCCTGCGGTGTTATCCACTAAGACATCAGTGTGGGGAAGCGGGAAGTCATCCTTAGGACTGGCTTTGTTTAGGTCACAGAAGTCGACGCACACACGAACTTTTCCATCCTTTTTAGGGATTGGCACTATATTGGCAACCCGTTCTGGATACTCGGTAACAATGATGAACCCTGCCTTGAATTGTTTCTCCACTTCTTCTTTGACCTTGAGTGCCCATTCTAGTCTCATGTGCCTAAGTTTCTGCTTGACGGGTTTAGAATCGGGAAGGAGGGGAATGCAATGTTGGACGATGTCGGGATCGACCCCAGGCATGTCCTCGTAAGACCAAGCAAAAACATCTTTGAATTCTTTTAGCAAGAGAGTCAATTTTGTTTTTTCTTTTTCATTAAGAGTTGAGCCAATTTGCACAATTTGTGGATTATCTATTTCACCTAGGTTAACTGATAATGTATCTTCGATTATTTCATAAGCAGGTTATTTTTCAAGTAGTTGCTTATGTTCAATTGGGAGATCCTCGAAGGGATCTGTGCATTCACAAGTATTAGACACAGAGGAGTAAGCAGAATCATCTTTCATTTCGTTCATGATAGGTGGAGTGAATACATTAGACAGTGGTGGACTTACAATAGCCGACTCTGGTACAGACTCGATAATTGGAAGTACAGACTCTGGGGGAACAGGGGATAGGGAGACAGATGACTCTACAGCTTGGTTGCTCAGACCCTCCTCAGTTTGCTTGATCTGATCATCTTAGCTCTTGGCCCTCTTTTCTTCCTTTTCTTCGGCGAACTCTTCCCACATTTTCTCGATGGCTTCCATGTCCAGATACTCCAACAAGTCTTCCTCTGTGGTTTTCTCAACTTCTTCAGAATAGAAGGATCTTGATAGGGAGGCCTTTCGCAGTCAGCGAAGATTTCCAGCCCGGGGTACCTTTTCCCAGTGGCCTGATGGATCCAAGGTTCTGGGAACCCAAAATAGGGGAAATCATCCCCTACTTTGATGAATTGCCCATTCAAGGTTTTGCGGTATGGTGGGAGACTCCTCACTCTTTTCTTCCATGGCCTCTGTAGCTCGACGTCTTCTTTAGTGGGCTTGTACCCCAACCCAAATGTACCCTGTTGCCCTTTGATCTGAGGGAACTCACGAATCCCTTGCTGGCGTCAGCCCAATCCCATTCTAGGGAAGTAGTTCATTTTATAGACGATGTTGACAACTGCAGAGTGGATCTCGGGGAACCTGTCTTCATCATTGATCATGTGGACTTCTTCCATGAAGAATCCCCCAATTTCTCCTTTTTCTAGCTCAGGTATTTGGATTTCAAAGATGGGATCGTAGTTTGGAAATGCTTCATTACCCCAACTATTGTCGAGGATGATTTTCACCTCCTTCTCATGAATGTGCTTGATCATTTGATGCACAGTGGATGATACAGCTTTGTTGACATGCAGCCAGGGCCTTTCGATCAATAAATTGAACGAGGCAAGTATGTCCATAACTTGAAAGATTTTAGTGCTAACCAGAGATCCTACCCAAATTTGGAGAGAAACAGTCCCCATCACATTTCTCTTGGTGTTATCGTACGCCCTCACAGATTGCACGAATGGTGTGATGTCAAGGATATTGACCCCCAAGGCAGTTGCAGTCCTTAGAGCACAAACATTTAAGGCAGAGCTTGTATCGACCAGACAGAATGGCACCTGTTGTCCCTTACATCCAACAGTGATGTACAAAACTTTGTTATGTGTAGACCCTTTCGGTGGCAGGTCTTCATCAGACAATGTAATGATTGGGTCAGGGGTGAGTACGCCCAAGAAAGCCACCATGTCTTCCGGTGCAGCGTCGATGGGGACCTCAATTCCAGCCAAGGCATTCAACACAGCTTGCCTATGCTTGTAGGATGTTACCATGATGTCCCACATCGAGAGATATGCTTGGGTTTTCTTCAACTGCTTTATCAACTCATTGTCTTCTTCGATGATCTCATCCATTTTTCCCTTTCCCTTGTCTTTGACCAGACTTTTTTCGATTACTTCAGTGGTAGGCTACGGAGGCTGATAATGACGGCTTGACCTAGTCAGATGATCAATCTCGACAGGAGTAGGCCCTTTTACAGTCCCATCTTCTTTGAACCAATCATAATCTGTTCCCACAAATGGTTTCTCCGGCTCGTTCCAGATAGAAGCATCGCTTTCATTGTCGGGATCATACCATTTGAGGTCCACTACTCGTAGATCGTGTTCTTCTAAGAAGAATAGATCTTGTTCATCAGCCAGTTGTTGCTGCCACTCATCATCCCCTCCTTCAATCAGATGAATTCCCATAGATTCTGGGATGTCAATGAGGGGTAAAGGTTGACCTAAGGGGGTGACATAGGTAGCAAGGTTGAAGGATAGATGGTTGGACTCAATGAGGCTGATATTTTGGTGGTCTGGTAGAGGATTTTGAGTGATATGGGGCTGCTTTGGAGGTGGCTCAATGATATTCTGGTCAATGAGGTCTTGGATATCATGGCAAAGGCGCATGCTATCATCGGTGTTGTGGCCAGGGGCTTGGTGGTAGGTGGATCTTTTGGACATATCGCAGTTCGGTGGGAGCGGGGTATTTTAAGGCTAGAGTAGTTGGAGGTGGCCTTTTTTAAGGAGGTGATCTAGGGCTGAAGAGAGGGGCGTTTCTAATTTGGCAAAGTTGCGAGGAGGCTTCCTCGGGAAAGGGTGATTGGAGGAGTTAGCTTGGTTGGGAGGTTGGTACGGCCTAGGAGGGTAAGCCATAGGTTTACTGCTAAGGGCATTGACATCCGGAGGGTTACGGGAGTAGTTGGGCCTTTTTGACTGACTCGGAGGCTCTTCTTTTTTTATCTTTCCTTCCCTTATGGCGTCTTTGATTCGAGTCCCAACTTCAAACAATTCCTCAACGGTGGAGATGAACTGGTAAAATAATTTCTCGTGGTAGAGCTGCTGCAGATTCCAGATTAGCATCCTTACCTGTTCCTTTTCAATAGGCCGGTGGGTCATTTAGGCTACTTTATTCCTCCATCTGCTCATAAACGTGGCGAATGATTCATTGTTATTCTACCGAGTTGTTTCCAAATCTCTGATAGTGACATCAAGTTCTTGGTTGTAGGAATAGTGATCAACAAATAGTCGAACCATGTCTTCACATGCTCGAGTTTTGGAAGCTTCCAAGGTAAGGAACCATGACAGTGCAGACTTTGCGAGAGTTTGTGGGAACAGCATTGCAATGTGCTCATGAGTGCAGCCCATTTATTGAAAAATGTTCATACAAAGCTTCACATGGCTCTTCGGATTTTTGGTTCCATCAAAACGGTCAATGGCAGGCATCTTGAAGTTTTCCGGCAGCTTCAGCTTAACAGGCCCAAAAAGTCCTTCCAAGTCTAGCATATAATCATCAACCCCTTTACTCTTCTTCAATATGCTTTCCAGCTTGTTGACTTTCTCCATTTTCTCTTGGAACTTTTTCTCATATGCGGGCGACGGGGCCCCTTGAAACCAGTCTTCTTGTCCATTATTCTTGGGATGCGGTATGAATTCGAACGGTGGTGGTGGGAACTCAGGGGGACACTGCTACCGCTGCTGTTTCAGTTCCTCCATAAACTTCAGGACCTGGGCCAGGCTGTCGGATTGTTGGCTTATGGTGGCTCCCAATTCGGTGACCTTGTTTTCTAGCTCTTCCTGATTCATGCTAAAATAACTTGTTGGGCTGATTCTGACCAAACGATTATCTGAATTTCTGACCCAGGACGATGATCCCAGTTGCTGGCTTTGAGAATCTATAGTGAACCTACAGATTCGAGAGGATTTGTATCAGATTTTAATAGTGATGACTTTAGATAGACAAATGACAGTGATGTTAATAGTCGTGGACATGACTTATGTGAGACTGACTGAGATAGTGCATGCAGACCGATAGGAATGGTGCATGCAAATGAGACAAGCACGCGGTTGTAAGCCCTAATCTATATGATGCTCCTATTTCTAACAAATAGCAGTTAAACAAATAAGGTCCTAACCATATAGAGTGTGCCAACTTTACTTTCCAGTATGAACACCAAGGGATAAAAGGGGTTTCCAAGGTTTTATGAAGGCTTCTAGGAGAGACTGGGCATTTCTAGTTGGTTTGGACAGAGTTTCTAAGAACAACTGGCATATCCGGGCATTTCTGGTTGGTTTGGACAGAGCTTTTGAGAGAAACTGGCATATCCGGGCATTTCTGGTTGGTTTGGACAGAGTTTCTGAGAGAAACTGGCATATCTGGGCATTTCTGGTTGGTTTGGACAGAGTTTCTGGGAGAAACGGGTTAATATGGTTATATCTGGGATATCTGGACAGAGTTTCTGGGAGAAACAAGTTAATACAGTTATATCTGGGATATCTGGACAGATTTTCTGGGAGAAACAGGTTAATACGGTTATATCTAGGATATCTGGACAGGGTTTGTGGGAGAAACATGTTAATACAGTTATATCTAGGATATCTGGACAGAGTTTCTGGGAGAAACAGGTTGATATAGCAGGAGCGTGTGATGATGGTGATCATACTGTCTAGCAGGTTTTCATACTCCTATGTCTTAGGACCGACAGACAAGGTTTGCGGTGTATATCTTTGTGAGCATGGAGCAGACATCGTTGTCATGGTGCCTAGGCAGGTCAACTCAATGTGATCACATGTGAGTGATTGCTTTAGGAATCATAAGAAAGAGGTTCTTGCCTCATGCCACATAAGCGTCTACACCGCGCAGGTAATCCCGTCAGGGCATATAGCAATTATATCACATTGTCCTATTTGAAAAGATAAATGAATAGTCCTATGAAAGGTTCTACAGGAATCTATATGCAAAGGCTGGGTTTAGTCAGAGAGGGTCCATTGACGAGAGTTCCGATATACCGTCAGAGAGCCAGTACGGAGGTTTTTACTCTTTTTAATATACCTTGGAAGGTACAGTATCAACGGTGACTTATGCCCTAGCACAGCAAGACCTGAACAATGTCAGCGCCGCGTTTCAGACACAGTCGGAGGGGAATGCAGTAGTGCAATGCGGTGAACCAGACACAGTAAAAAGATGATTTTAAGGATGCTTCTTATGAGTCAAACCTCTGTATTATTTTGTTTTGAAAATAAAATTATCCCCAGCAGAGTCGCCAGATTGTGGACACGCGGAATTGCTCATCCACTCTTTTTAGTTTTGTTTTCAGATTGTTTTGAAAGAGAAAAAAAAAAGATCTGTTGAAAACAGATACAGAGTCGCCACTTGGTCATTAAGGAACCAAGAAACCTAATTTTGACTCACCCAAATGGATAAAGGGCACCGGCCCTTCATAACCAAAGAACTTGGCTCGGGGTTTTGGTACGAGAGAGGAAGGAGCCTTTGTTGCAACTAAAACACTCTTAACTCGCCCCATCTTTCGAAGGGCCTCAATTAGCATCCAAATAATCATCTTATACTATGTATGGTTCGACAATTAATACTATGATAGTATATTATATCACAGAAGAATTTTGAAATGGAAGATCAAAATATAAGATATCGTTCATAAGATCTTAGCCAAATATCATGCAATGCAAAAGTGAAAGATTACACGAATAAAACTAGGAAAATCGTCTAATCATATATCAAGTAATCAAATTTTCCTAATCTAAGGGGACATGAATTGTTCTTGAAACAAATAAATCAAAGAAAACAAGGATGCTTAGCAAGCTAGAATGATGCATTTTAATCTTTGAGAAAAGTAGATCTCTCAATCCCGGGGTCGGATGAGAAAGGATGATTAGATCGAAAGTGGAAGCATGGATGCATGATCCAACTCATTCCTTATAATCTTCCTAGATTATGAGTCACAAAAGCCCCAAATCTTGCATAGATGCAATGTATGATCCTAGAATGTGCAAAGGTTGTAGTGTGTTTGTGTACATGGACTTTCTAAAGTGGCTTAAAAGTCTAAAATATGCATGAATGCATGAAGAAAATCATCATAGAATATGTACAAATATGTTATGGACCATTTCCTAAGATATGAACAAATTTGGAGTGCATGTAAGCACCAAATCAAAGGATGGAAGTAAAAGTATGTTTGCTGTGAATAGTGGACAGAATAGTAACATGATCTTTTGGAAATTGAAAAGAGGGGATAGGAATGTTTTCAATGTATGATTGTTTATGGAGATCTTTATTATTGTGTCTAGAACACAACCCAAAAAGCCAATCTTTAATAACTATCACAGATTGAGAGAAATCATATAAACAATAGAGGTTATTTAGAAACAGAGTCCGTACTGTCGACTGAAATATTAGAAAATCTTAGAAAATGAAAACAAAAGATCTAGAGGCCCATATTATCCAGAAAGTTCCCTAAGCCATTTATGTTTAAGGGAAAAATAAGTCGGAATCACTCTTTTTGGAAACGTTTTCTGTAAAAACAAGTTGAAAGTCAACCTAGCTGCTGTGATAGCAGAAGCAGAATGTTTGGAAGGAATGTTTGGACAAAAATGGACCCCTTTTAAGTGCTTCCAAATCAAGCCAAAAATCATGAGTGTTCTATAATGAGTTAGAAAGACTTTCCAAGTAGTCTTTCATTCATATATTAAGTATTGAACTCAAAATAATTCTTTGAAGTTCAATGACTCACTGTTTTGAAAGTTTTGAGAAAACAAGGTTTATTTCTTGAAATCAAAATAAGGGTTTTAAGAGGGGGTTTTGAAATGGGAGTTTTGAAAAAATATTTTTAATACTTAATGAAGATTATAACTACTTAAAATGTCAAAATTTGACTCACATCAAGAACCTCTAAGATTATTGGAAAGTATTATTTCCATTTTAAAAACAACTTCATAAATACATAGGAATGTATTGGACTTGAAATCATCATCTATCAAACATGTTTTTGAGGTCAAGAGCTACTATCCATAAGGATTCACTCACCTCAAATTTCATGTCATCATCTAGATGATGATAGACTAGTAAATAAATAAAGAAAACAAAAAAAGAAATGAGGTAAGAGAAGATGAACAAATATAAACAAGCAAATAGATAGCAATCAATAGATGATATTCATGATGATCTTGGACTTATAGCTTGATGTTTCACTCATGTATGGTGACTTTGGACATGGAAGTAGCTTTCTCTTTAATAAATCTGCTAGAATGGTAGTTGGGTGTATCAAATGTGAAGTAAATAGAAGTAGTGAAGTAAAAACAAAGTTTAAAACTCACTTTCTTGTTTAAAATCAAAGAAGGAAGCTTCTTTTCTTTCTATTCTAACCTTATCTCTACAACTTTCTCTCTAAAACTTTTCAAAGCTTGCATTTGACACCCCCAAAATTAGAATTCAAGGGGGGTTTATATAGGCCAATTTGGGGGTGGTTTTGGGGTTTTAGAAGTACTCTCATTGGTCCCAAACATCTGTGAACATAGAACTACGTCGTTTTGGTTTCTAATTAATCAAAATGAACCCCCAAAAGGGCCTATACCATTCTGGGGGAGAGTGTCGTGGTGGCACTGGGCCTATACCACGGTGGCAGTGGGCCAGTGCCACGGCTGCACTGCTCCTTATTCGTCCAGATAATCATTTTTAGGCCCCCAGAGGTTTCGGTATTCGCGAAAAGGCCCATTTCGTCCGAAATTCACAGAAAATGCACACGATCTCCAAATTGAGGTTGTAATATACTGTTGGAAAGGTAATAGAGTCTACTTTACATAACAAAATAATTCAGAGATAGGTCACTTTGAAAAGTTTTGCGGTATTTGCGATAAAAGCCGATTTGATCGCCTTTTCACCTTCGAAAATGCATAATAAATTCGTTTGAAATCCAAAAATTATGTGCGATATACGATCAGAAAGCTCTTGACCTCTAGTATCCATGAAAAATATTTGAAAAATGATACGGTGCTCCGGTTTCAAAGTCAACTTTTGGTCAAACTAGTCAAACTTGGGATTCCCGGGAAGTTCTAGAAACCTCTGGGAGCTCCCAGGAGCTGACATTTTCGTTCGATTTTATTTTAGAACTCATTTTAGTATTTACCACATGATCCCGAATCATCCCGATACTTTTCGGCGAATTTGCATGATTTCGGTCAAACTTGGTCAAACCTTGGTCAAACCGGTCAACCAGGACTTTCTGGGAACTTCCGTGACTTCCGGGGGTCTGTGGGAGCCGACAATTTCATCTGGTCTTGCTTCAGAACTCATTTTATTGCTTTTCTTACGACGTAGCGCATTTCCAGAACATTTGGTCTGAATCCGGGAGCGTTCGGGCTTTTAGGGGTATTTTGGTCATTCTGGCATTTTGAGAGATAGAACTAACTTCCAGGAGTTCTTTTTGAGTTTTTTTCGATCATTGTGAACCACCAAGCTATGGGTCTCTTAAATCTGATAGCCGACAAAATGGGGTGTCTATAAACGTAATTAGGCAGTTTCGTTCACGTAGGTATCTTCAGTACACAAAAATACTCATTTTTGGTTTTTTGTACGGTTCTCGCAAGTAGGCCGCGCGAGCGCGATTCTGGGAGGTCATGCGAGTGGGCCATGCGAGCGAGGTTCCAGTTTGTCGTACGAGTGGGCCGCTCGCACGAGGTGCCTTTTTCTGTTCCCTTTCTTCGGCTTTTTCACCCCATTTAGCCTGGAATCCTTGCTTTTTTCCAAAACCTGACAGAAAATTGAAAACAAAATAAAAATACAATAAAACAGGATAAAAGTGCTAACAGATGTGAATTAAGGCGTGTAATTAGGACTTGTGCACTCCCGATCAACATCTTTTTGCAACAACCAGGAGGGTTCATAGTTGGTGGGAAAGGTAGCGTGGTATGCAAGTTGCAAAAGTCCATTTATGGGCTTAAGCAGGTATCCAAGTGTCAGAACATCGTTTTGACCAAGCAGTCAAATCGTTTGGTTTTATACACAATCTGGATGAACCTTGTGTATACAAGAAGTGTGAAGGGAAAGTGGTGGCCTTTCTTGTTCTGTACGTTGATGACATTCTACTCATTGGGAATGATGTAGTGGCATCGTCAATGATTAAGGTTTAGCTAGCTAGTACATTCGATATGAAGGATCTAGGAGAGGCAAGCTATATCCTTGGGATAAAGCTCTTTCGGGATCGTAAGCGAAAGATAATGGGATTATCTCAAGCTGGTTATATCGATAAGGTACTAACTAGGTTTTCAATGGATAATTCGAAGAAAGGTTTATTACCTTTCAGGCATGGTTTAGCGTTCTCTAAGGACCAATGTCCAAAGACACAAGAGGAGAGGAATCGTATGACAGGAATTCCTTACTCTTTGACAGTGGGAAGTCTCATGTATGTGATGTTATGCACTAGACCTAATATCTGCTTTGTCATTAGTATGGTTAGCAGGTATCAATCAAATCTAGGTCCAGAGCACTGGACAACTATTAAGCACATTCTTAAGTACTTGAGAAGAACTAAAGATTACATGCTTATGTACGGCGGCGATGAGTTAATTCCAATAGGATACACTGACTCGGACTTTATGTCAAATAAAGATTTGAGGAAGTCGACATCCGGACATCTCTTTACCTTGGGAGGTGATGCTGTTAGTTAGAGGAGCATTAAGAATAAATGCATTGCAGACTCAACTACAGAAGCTGAGTATGTGGCTGCTTGTGAAGCCACAGAGGAAGCTGTTTGGCTCAAGAAGTTCCTTATAGAACTCGGGGTGGTACCACTATCACTGTCACCTACTACGTTATACTGCGATAATAGTGGGACAGTGGCTCGGTCCAAGGAGCCAAGGAACCACGGGAAGGGGAAGCACGTAGAGCGGAAATATCATCTAATCCGAGATATTGTTCAACGTCGAGATGTGATTGTCAACAAGATTGCCACATCTGATAATTTTATAGATCTGTTTACAAAGGCCTTGCCACAGAAGGTCTTTGATCGTCATCTAGATAGTTTAGGTCTCCGATGTATTCCTGAATGGTTATGAGTGCAAGTAGGAGTTTGTTGGGGTTTGTGTCCTCAAATCATTACTATATGTATGAGACATTGACATTTTAATACATGGATATCAGCTTTATATTTTGTGATATATGTCTTTCATGAGATGATTGTTTTAATCCTTAAGTATCATTGTTGGTAATTCGTGTATGTATGAGATATATACAAGTGAGATACAAATTACTATTCTTTGATACTTAGTATTTATCATAGTGGATGATGAGATTGGATATCTCATTAGGTTTACACTGTAGCATGATTAACTACCATTGGATGGAGTGATGAATCTCTATCACTAGAGTATAGCTCTTAGTTGATATGCTGGTGCTTATAGTGCATTGATGGACCTGAGCTTTCCTATTGACACTTAAGACGGCCAACAGTCGATAAGAACTCATAACTTGTATAAGGTACGTGTTGTCAATCTTGAGACAATTATGAACACAGATTGTGGATATGACTGCTTTGACTTGCCAATTAGTGAGGTCTACAAAAGATCAACACCTGGGTATCTTGGGTACGTCATGTTCATAGGGTTGTGAACATATATTGTCAAGATAGAATCTACCCTCTGATAAAGAGTAAGCATTCCCTTGAGAATGTCACCAAGTTGATTATTGAGTACTGCAGTCTTGTTGATAAGAGTTATCAACATGTTTGGTAATCATGAGAGGTGAATGTGACTCAAGGAATGGAAGATATAATCATCATTCAGTTCAGGTTGACAGTAACGGTTATCCGATTACCTGAATATGATTATAAATGCTGACGATAGAGGGACATTAGTACACCATACAAGTCTAGTTATCGCTTTGGATATGTTCTTTTGTGTTGGAGTTCAGTTATCGTTTTATAGTGGAGTAAACGTTAACTGATTAGTTGATTAGTTTGCTGATCAAAGAGTTTGGTCATAGGAATTAACAACTGGTCTGAGCCAACAATGAAGAGCCTAGGAGGTCCCACTCTTAGCTCTGCTTGAATGCTTGGAAAGGCACATGACGATCTTGTCAAGACAGGTTCAATCGATCAAAGGAGTCTCAATCGATTGAAGGCTAGACAAGTTTGATCGATCGAAGATGATTCAATCGATCGAATGTTCGATCGATCGAAGCCACTTCGATCGCCTGAAAGTTAGGTCGGTTCTGGGAATCTATAAATAGGGCAGCAGTGTCTAGATATATGAGTTCATCGTTTTTATTAAGCTAGAAGCTGCAGAAACTATTTAGGACTCCCTAAACCTTCTTTATCCTCTCTATTAGGGTTCCCACCAACCCTAGTCGCTCTGGGAGCATCCATAGGAGTCATAAAAGTGAAGATCATCTAGTGGAGCCTGCTGGAAGTCAAAGATTTCAAAATTGGGTTCAAGACACAAAGGTATAACTCTTGTCCCCTCTTGTACGCATCTATAGAGTTAACAAGTAGTATTTCCGGCTACCAAATTTTTTTTGAACTTTGTCTTTCCTCTGCGCATTTAAATAATTTTTAAACCTAATTTTTCCTTCAAAGGATCGGTAACTCTTCTGCCCAGAGTCCTTTGGCATTTTCGATCCTTGTTTTTATGGACTGCAGAATTTTTTAGTTCGTTTCTTCGGCTTGCCCATTGACTTGAGGATGCTCAAGGGAAGAGTAGTGATTTGATATCCCATGGCCTGAGCAGAACTGCCAGAATACTGGTGTGTCAAACTGCCTTCCTTTGTCACTAACTAGTACCTGGGGTATGCCAAATATGTTGAGAATATTCCTTTCAACGAAACTTTCCATTTTATTCTCGGTAATTATTGCCAAGGGCTCAGCTTCTGCCCACTTGGTAAAATAATCCACAGCGATGACGACAAACTTGACTTGGCCTTTTGCCATTGGAAGGGAGCCGATGATATTAATGCCCTATTGAGCAAATGGCCAGGGGCTGAGGATTGGAGTTTGGAGCTGAGCCAGGCGGTTGATCATGTTGGCATGCCTCTGGCTATTGTCACACCTTTTGACGTATCCCCGAGAGTCCTGGGCCATTGTTGGCCAATAGTACCTATAGACACCCCTTTTGTCGGCTATCAAATTTAGGAGACCCATAGCTTGATAGTTCACAATGATCGAAAAAGACTAAAAAAGGACTCTTGGAAGTTAGTTTTATCTCTCAACATGCTCAGAATGACCAAAATGCCCTTGAAAGCCCCAAAACTCCCTGATTTGGACCAAAAGTTCTAGAAACATGCTACATCATAAGAAAAGTGATAAAATGATTTTTGAAGCAAAATCAGATGAAATCATCAGCTCTCAAAGACTCCTGGAAGTCCCGGAAGTTCCCGAAAGTTCCCGGAAAATACCCGTTGACCGGTTTGACCCAGGTTTGACCAGGATTTGACCGAAATCATCTGAATTCTCCAAAAAGTTCTAAGATTATTTTAGATCATGTGAAAAGTACAAAAATGAGTTTTAAAAGAAAATCGAACGAAAACGTCAGCTCTTGGGAGCTCCCAGAGGTTCCCAGAATATCCTGGAGATCCTAGGTTTGACCGATTTGACCTAAAAGTTGTCTTTGAAATCGGAGTGCTGTGTCATTTTTCAAACATTTTTCATGGATACTAGAGGTCAATAGCTTTCTAACCGTATATCGCATATATTTTCTGAATTTAAAAAGAATTTATTATGGATTTCTGAAGGTGAAAAAGACGATCAAATTAGCTTTTATCGCAAATACCGCAAAACCTTTCAAAGTGACCTGACTCCAAACTATTTTTTATGAAAATTAGACTCTATTAGCTTTCCAACGGTATATCACAAGTTCAATTTGGAGTTCATATGCATTTTTTGAGAATTTCGGACGAAATAGGCCCTTTTCGCGAATACCGAAATTTTTAGGGGCCTAAATACAAATTTTTGGGCGTCTAAGGAGCAGTGCAGCGGCGGCACATGGCCAGTGCCATGGCGGCACTTAACCCCCATAGAACCCATTTTTGTAATTTATTTTGGGGGTCCAAATTGAATAATTGAAGACTAAAACGATGTAGTTTTATGTTCACAGATGTTTGGGACCAATGGGAGCACTTTCTAAATCCCAAAACTACCCCAAATTGGCCTATATAAACCCCCCTTTGCTCTTCATTTAAAGGGAGCCCAAGTGCAAAGTTCATAGAAGTTGTAGAGAGAAAGAGAGATAGAGATAGGTTTAGAAGAAGGAAAAGGAGCTTCTCCCACTGATTTTCTATAAGAAAGTGAGTTTCAATATTATTTTTTTCCATTACCCCTCTTATATCTCACATTCAAGTCTTTCCCAACCACCATTTTTGAGCAATCTTGAGGTAGGAACTACTTTCATGTCCAAATGTCAATATCTATGAGTGAAACACCAAGCTACAAGTCCAAAATCACATTAATTATCGTCTATTGATTGCTATTACTTGCTTGTTTACATTAATGTTCATCTCTTCTTACCTCATTTCTTTTCTATTTTTCTTTGATTACTTACATGCTTATCATCATCTAGATGACATGTTGTTTGAGGAGAGTGAATCCTTATGCATAGTAGCTCTTGATCTCAAAGACATGTTTAATGGATGATGATTCTAACTTCAATACATTCATATGTATTCCAGAAGTCATGTTCTCAAACAAAACTATGTTTGTACAAGTAATATTGGAGTTCTTGATATGAGTTTGATGATGATGTTCCAAGTGGTTTTAATCCCCTTTTTGTATTGGAAATGTGCTTTCAAAACCTCTATTTCAAAACCCCTTTAAAACCCCCAGCATTTGGATTCCAAGAAATAAGCTTTGTTTTACTAAAAATCTTTAAAACAGTGAATGATCTGAGTTCAAAGGTTTCTCTAGGACTCAATACTCAAAGTATAAACATGAGACCACTTGGAAAGCCTTCTTAACTCATTGGAAAACACCCATGATTTTTGGTTTGACTTGGAAATACTTGGAAATGGTCCATTTGGACCCAAACATTCTTTCCAGATATTCTGTTTTTGTTGTCACAGCAGCTTGGTTGAATTTCAACTTGTATTACAGAGCACTTTTCCAAAAGTAGTCCCAAATCATTTTTCCCTTTCACTTTAGTGTCTTAGGGAACTTTCTGTATAATATGGGCCTCTAGATGTTTTGTTTTAATTTTTTAAAGATTTTTTTACATTTCCGTCGACAATACGAACTATGTTTCTGAGTAACCTCTATTGTTTATATGATTTCTCTCAATCTGTAATAGTTATTGAGGATTGGCTTTTTGATATGTGTTCTAGACACAATAAGGATGTTCTCCATAAAAAAGCATGCATTGAAAATATTTCTAATCCTACTTTTAAATTTCCACAAGTTCAAGTCACTATTATGTCCACTATTCACAACAAGTATACTTTTACTTCCTTCCTTTGATTTGATGCTTATATGTACTTCAAATTAGTTCACATCCTAGGAAATGGTCTATACCATATTTGTACATATCCCATGATGATTTCCCCCGTGCATTCATGCATATTTTAGACTTCTAAGTCACTTTAGAAAGTCCATGTACACAAACACACTACAACTTTTGCACATTCTAGGATCATACATTGCATCCATGCAAGATTTTGAGTTTTTGTGACTCCTAATCTAAGGAGATTATAAGGAATGAACTTGATCATACATTCATGCTTCCCCTCAATCTAATCTTCCTTTCTCATCCCTCCTGGGGATTGAGAGGTCTTCTTTTCTCAAAGATTAACATGCATCATCCTAGCTTGCTAAGTATATTTGACTTCTTTGATTATTTGTTTCAAGAATAATTCATGTCCCCTTAGATTAGGAAGACTTTATTACTTGATACATGATTATACGATTTTTCCTAGGTTTGTTTGTGTGATCTTCCACTTTGCATTGTGTGATACTTGGCTTAGATTTTATGAATGATATCTTATCTTTTGATCTTCCATTTCAAGATTCTTATGTGATGTAATATACTATCATAGTATTAATTGTCGAACCAAACATAGTATAAGATGATTATTTGAATACTATTTAAGGCCCGTCGAGAGACAAGGCGAGTTGAGGGTGTTTTAGTCGTGACAAAGGCTCCTTCCTCTCTCGTACCAAAATCCTGAGCCAAGTTCTTTGGTTATGAAAGGCCGGTGCCCTTTATCCATTTGGGTGAGTCAAATTGGGTTTCTTGGTTCCCTAAAGACCAAGTGGCGACTCTGTATCTGTTTTCAATAGACCTTTTCATTTTCTTTGATCCAAATCAATTTCAAAACAAAAACAAAAAGAGTGGACGACCAATTCCGCGTGTCCACAATATGACGACTCTGCTGGGGATTTTTATTTTCAAAACAAAATAATACAGAGGTTTGACTTATAAGAAGCATCCTTAAAATCATCTTTTTACTGTGTTTGGTTCACTTCATTGCACTCCTGCATTTCCCCCTCCGACTGTGTCTAAAACGCGGCGCTGACATTGTTCAGGTCTTGCTGTGCCTGGGCAAAAGTTACCATTGATACTGTACCTTCTAAGGTATATCAAAAAGAGTAAACACTTCCGTACTGTCTCTCTAACGGTATATTGGAACTCTCGTCAACGGACCTTCTTTGACTAAATCCAGCCTTTGCATATAGATTCCTGTAGAACCTTTCATAGGACTGTTCATTTATCTTTTCAGATAGGACAGTGTGATATAACTGCTATATGCCCTGGTGAGATTACCTGTGCAGTGTAGATGCTTATGTGGCATAGAACATAACCTCTTTCTTATGGTTCACAAGGCAATCACTCAAATGTGATTACATTGGGTTGACTTGCCCAAGCACCATGATAAGGATGTCTACTCTATATTCACAAAGATATACACCACAAACCTTTTTTGTTGGTCCTAAGACATACGAGTATGAAAACTTGCTAGATAGTATGCTCACCATCATCACATGCTCCTGTCAGATATACCAGTTTTCCCAGAAACTCAAATTTCCCAATTTCTCCCAAGAACTCACCCAAATATACCAGTTTTCCCATAAACTCTCGCCAAATTTTCTAGAAGTGCTTAGATATACTTGTTTTTCCCAGAAACTTGGTCCGAATTACCCACATATTCCTGCTTCTCCCAGAAATCCTATTCGAACTCCCCATGTATCTTTGTTTCACCCAAAATCCCAAAAAATCCATGTTTCTCCTAAACCTCTACCCAAGCTTCCCATAAATCCCCATTTCCCAGAAATACCCAAAATACTTGTTTCTCCCAAAAACTCTATCCAAATTTTCCAGAAATACCCAAAGTACTTGTTTCTCCAAGAAACTCTTCCCAAATCACCCAGATATACTTGTTTCTCTTAGAAACTCTATCCATATTTCTTAAAAATACCCAAAATACCGGTTTTTCCCAGAAGCTCAGTCCAAATCAATCAAAAATCCCTATTTCTCCTAGAAACTCAAATAGCTTCTGGAAATTCCTCCGAATCTTCCAAATCCCTATTTCTCCCAGAAACTCTGTCCAAAATTCCCGAAATATCCCGAAAATCCCTGCTATCCCTTGGTGATCATAGTGGAAAGTAAGGTTAGCACACTCTATATGGCTAGGACCTTATTTGTTTAACTGCTATCTGTTAGAAGTAGGGGCATCATATCGACTAGGGCTTGCATCCGCATGCTTGTCTTATATGCATACTCAATTCGTGTCAGTCTACATGCACTCACATCTTGTCAGTCTCACACATGTTAGTCTCTACACATCAAATGCATACGTATCATCATCCTAACCCATCTTAATCATTATACAGAAGTCGTATACTTACTGTAATCGTCCTCGATTTGCATCGTTAAATCCTTCAAAATTCTGATCATCTCCTCCCGCTAGGAGTCCATAAGAAGTATTTTTGCGCCTCTGCTAATTTGGGTTTTTACTTCTATTTGTAGAAAACGTAACCCCGGGTAAGGACACTATTGTACCTCCCCGAATTCATTGTCATGATCGCGGACTAGCCCAGGCTATCATAAACCCAGTAATGGCCTACCAAGCTCTCGAAGGCAAAGTGAACAAACTACAAACCACTGTTGAACATCTAAGTTTAAGGATAAGCCGATTTGAGAAGATAATGCAGAGCATCAATAAAAGGAAGTATGGGTTGTCCGACGCCATCTATCCAAGTCCATTTCCACATCCGAATCCTTACTCGTGTCCAAGCCCACACCCTTGGATGGGTGATCCTATTCCATATCCAAGCACAAGAGCCACTCCGAGGACTCACTTGAACTCAAAGTTTAACAAAGCCCGCAACCCAAGAACCTTTACCGACCTGGGTATGCCATTTTCCGTTATCCTTGATAACCTCATCAAAAAGGGGCACCTCCAACTTCTTCAGCCTCATGCTGGTATCCCTTCGCCTAACTATAACCTGTCCAAATGTTGTGCCTACCACCAAGGCCCAAGCCACGACACCGACAGCTGCATGCGCCTTCACCATGATATCCAAGACCTCATCGATCAGAAAATCATCGAGCCATCACCCATCCAACCCTATGTTAACCAAAATGTCAGCTTCATCGAACCTAAAGCCCCTGGCTCATTTGTTCAAATGATCCCTTTTCCTGATACCCATGAATGTTGAACCTGTGCCAGTGAAGCGATGGTGTTTGGGACTTTTGCTAGCAAAACAAATAAGGATGCTCTTTCAAAAAAAAAAAAGAATAATCAAGTCACCGTGACACCCTATTTGAGACCAAGCCGAGTCTAGTCGAGTCTGTCCTATGTTTTGAATTTATTTCAAGTTTAGTCTTGTTGTCGAGTCTATCAGTCTTCAAGTTATTATGAGTCTGTGTCGAGTAATGTAATCCTTCTGTCTTTTTGATGGAATGAAATCTTATTTTTGCCTAATTTGATGTGTCCAGTCATCAATGCACGAATCATTAAACTAAAATGTCACTTTTCAAATTACCATGGTTATTACTCTGCTAATAAATTTTTGCATCAAACAAAAAAAAAGAATCCTAAAAAGGTCAAAGTCGATTTCACGCTAGCACCGATGAAGAGCCGAGAATTGAATAGTCTTACTTTAAGAATTTAAAAGATGCTTTTGCTTCTCAAAAAGACATACTTGAAACTGACTTGGGGCTTGTCCAACACCCTTTTCCACCATTTCGAAGTCTTAAGCCTAATCCAAGTGGAAGCCATGCAATATGTTCGATTGGAAGCAATGCAGACTTAGTCCTTGATGGTAGCTAAACATTTCAGCGAGTTTCATCTCCACTTTCAAAAACAAAAAAAACGAAAAGAACAAAAGAACAAAAGAAAAGAAAAGAAAAGAAAAGAAAAAGCTCGCTAGGTTGAAAACTGGAAAGGGCACCTAGGCAAAAGTTAGAGCTGAAAAGGTATTGATTTCCAAGATCTGACCTTAACCAGTCAAAATGATGGAGAAAATGAAAAAAAGAAAATTTTGGTGATATAAAGAATCGTAAACTTCAAGGTACATCATGAGAATGTGTCTAGATCATATTTCAAAAAGCTCTTAACGACCACAAACAAATTCTGAGAGCTGACATGCACATTATGTAATTTTGAGATTGCAATCGAAAGATCTCACATTAATCAACTACATGAAAAGAAAATTGACTGGCTAGGTGAAAGTGAAAAGGATCAATCCTCAAAACAAAAAAAAAAAAAAGAAAAGAAAAGAAAAGAAAGGGAGACTGAAACTGAATCTTCTTATTCAAGGCTATCACAAGTGACCTAAGTTTGAACTTCTTTGACGATTGGTTTGAAAAATGTTCAACCAATTTCTTTCAAAGCCTTGCCTTGAACTACGCTCGACCTGATTCCCACTCGGGGATACGTAGGCAACCGCATCGGTTCGGTCGACACCATCATAATCTAACCAATTTACTTCAAGCCTTGCCTTGAACTATGCTTGACCTGATTCCTACTCGGGGATACATAGGCAACCACATCGGTTCGGTCGACACCAATATTAACCCCTCTTATTTTAAGATCCTGGCCCGAACTACGTTGGACCTGATCCCCGCTCGGGGGTACATAGGCCAACTTTCAAAAAAAAAAAAGTAAAGAAGGATGGCTCGCTAGGTCAAAAATCCGAATGGACGCCTAGGCAAAAATTAGAGCTAAATCCAAGGTGAGCAATAACAAAAGAGAGAAAAGAGCTTGCTAGGTCACCTCACTAGTGCCTAGAAAAAAGTTATGAGCATTTAAGAGATTAAAGTCACGGTTATTGCCTTGAGCCAGAAATTACCTTCCACGCTAGGGGCAAACTTCGGCTACCCGTCTCGTTTGCCTGAATATACTATCTACCCTTCATACAAGGGGCAAACTTCGGTAACCTACCTTGTTTGCCCAAAACCTTCAAAGAACCGTCATCCAAACTAGGGGCAAACTTCGGTCACTTACCTCATTTGCCTATGAATTCTACTTTCTGCACCTCAAACTAGGGGCAAACTCCGTTTGCCTAACACGATCCCTTCATACCAAGGGCAAGTTTTCAAGTCACCAAGTTGTTTTGAAATTTTTTAAAATGGAGTATTTTTATTCTATAAGCTAAGGCACTAATTCAAAGCACATCCTGGGAAAAGCAGAAATTGACTAGATCAATAGGGGAGAATTTTCAAAAATAAGATTTATCAGCAAAGTGCTACCATGTTAAGACAAGGAGTGAAATGGTATCATCTATGACAAATGCACATCAAATCTTGGCAAAGTCAAGCTTCTTCCAATTTGGTGTTAAATGTGTCGCTCTCGTACGTGAGTCGATGTCTGTCAGTCTTTGAGTCTGTCGTAGTCTCAAATGTGTAAGTCAATAGTGACTAATAATGAATTTTTCAAATCAAATTATAAAATTTTTAAGAGCATTCCAAGGACAATACAAGCAGGAGAACCAAACACAATTACTGCACCAATTAAGGCGTCAGCATGAGAAGTGTCCAAACTTGGGGTAAATCTCATCCCATTCCAAGCTGCCGAAAGTTAACCATCATCTCCTAGCAACATAAGTCCATGAGTGGCTATTGATCATCTTTCTTCGTTCATGCAACATAATCTATGAATGGCTGTTGATGATCTTCCTTCATACTAGCAACATAAGTCCATAAGTGGCTGTTGATCACCTTCCTTCGTCCTAGCAACATAAGTCCATGAGTGGCTGTTGATCATCTTTCTTCGATCATGCAACATAAGTTCATGACTGGCTATTGATGATCTTTCTTCACCCTAACAACATAAGTCCATGAGTGGCTATCTTTCCTCATCCATACAAAAAAAGTCCATGAGTGGCCGTTGATCATCGTCCTCCAACAATGTCAGATCTATAGCCGCCATAGATCATCTACGTATCCTTTATCCCGAATAGAATCATTCCTTTACTCCCATCAGTAAGCATATTGCCTTCTTCCCTAGCAGTGCACATTATATCCAGTCCTCCCCAGTGGAGTCGCTTCATCCCCAGCAGATTCAATTTTATCCCCAACAGGCTTATCGATTAGTGCATCATCAATTCAATGCATAACAGTCACAATAGTTCACTATCGACTCGTCATCTCAATTCGCACATCGTCATTCATTCTGATCACGGTTAGTCTAACCGTTGTTCCAATCCATGACAGTCATAGTAGTTCACTGTTGACTCATCATCTCGATTCGTACATCGTCAGTTCAATCCATGATAATTACAGTAGTTCACTGTCAACTCGTCATCTCGATTCGTACATTGTCATTCCTTTTGATCACGGTTAGTCCAACCATTGATCCAATCCATGACAGTCACAGTAGTTCACTGTTGACTCGTCATCTTGATTCATACATCGTCAGTCCAATCCATGACAGTCACAGTAGTTCACTATCGACTCGTCACCTCGATTAGTCCATCGTTAGTCCAATCTATGACACTCATAGTAGTGCACTGTCGACTTATCATCTTGATTCGTACATCGTTAGTCCAATCTGTGATAGTCATAGTAGTTCACTATTGACTCATCATCTCGATTCGTACATCGTCAGTCCTTCTGATCACGGTTAGTCTACCCATTGGTCCAACCTATGATAGTCACAGTAGTTCACTGTTTACTCGTCATCTCGATTCGTGCATCATCAGTTCATTAATCATCATTAGTTCACCATAACTCTTATTCAAAATATGTCGTGTTCATCGTCCCCTCTAGATAGAGGCAAATCTATTGTCATCAGCCCTCTAGATTGAGGCAAATCCTTCGTTGTCAGCCCTCTAGATTGAGGTAAATCTATCATTGTTAGCCCTCTAGATTGAGGCAAATCTGTTGTGATCAGCCTTCTAGATTGAGGCAAATGCTTCATTGTCAGCCATCTAATTTGAGGCAAATATATTGTTATCAACCCTCTAGATTGAGGCAAATCTGTTGTCATCAGCCCTCTAGATTGAGGCAAATTCTTCGTTGTCAGCCCTCTAGATTGAGGCAAATCTGTTATCATCAGCCTTCTAGATTGAGGTAAATGCATCATTTTCAGCCCTTTAGTTTGAGGCAAATCTATCATTATCAGCCCTCTAGATTGAGACAAATCTATTATTATCAGCCCTCTAGATTGAGGCAAATCCTTCATTGTCAGTCCTCTAGATTGAGGCAAATCCATCGTTGTCAGTCCTCTAGATTGAGGCAAATCTGTTGTCATCAGCCTTCTAAATTGAGGCAAATGCTTCGTTGTCAGCCCTCTAGTTTGACGCAAATCTATCGTTGTCAGCCCTCTAGATTGAGGCAAATCTGTTGTCATCAGCCCTCTAGATTGAGGCAAATCCTTCGTTGTCAGCCCTCTAGATTGAGGCAAATCTATCATTGTCAGCCCTCTAGATTGAGGCAAATCTGATATCATCAGCCTTTTAGATTGAGGCAAATGCTTTGTTATCAGCCCTCTAGTTTGAGGCAAATCTATCATTGTCAGCCCTCTAGATTGAGGCAAATATTTCGTTGTCAGTCCTCTAGTGTGAGGCAAATTTATCGTTGTCAACCCTCTAGATTGAGGCAAATCTGTTGTCATTAGCCCTCTAGTTTGAGGCAAATCTATTGTTGTCAGCCCTCTAATTGAGGCAAATCTGTTGTCATCAGCGCTTTAGATTGAGGCAAATCCTTCATTCTCAGCCCTCTAGTTTAAGGTAAATCTGTTATAGTCATCCCTCTAGATTGTCAGCCCTCTAAATTAAGGCAAATCTTTCACTGTCAGCCCTCTAAATTAAGGCAAATCTTTTATTGTAGACCCTCTAGATTAAGGTAGGGCTTTCACGTCCACCAGTTATCTCTGGCTACCCCGTTTACTCTTTGATATCTGGGACTGCCATGTCCTTCAATCATCTTAGGGATTCCATGTCCATCATTAGTGCTTCCACGTCCGTCAATCATCTTGGAGGCTTGAATAGGCTTTTTGGACCGACCATTGCAAGATTTGATCAGCCATGAGAGATTCAGATTTGAATCTTGGTTCTCAGTCAAGAATTAAAATAGTTAAGAGAGATTCTCAGAGAATCCCCTACCATCCCCAGCAGAACCTGAACCAAATTTCTGAATTGGTCATCATAAAAATCGGCCAACGATTGAAAAACACCGTCTGCAGTCAAAAGATGTCGACTCTTAGGGCAAGCATTGTCTATTCACAATCCAAGGCTCCGTGTCCATTGGTTATCGTGAGCCTCCTCAATTATCCTAAGCTTTCTCACTTATCATGAGATTCTTCACTCCTTTGTCCAAAATTGTGAGCTTCCTCGCTCATCGTGAGCTTCCTCACTCCTTTGCCCAAAATTATGAGCTTTCTCATTTATCGTGAGCTTCCTTATTCCTTTGTACAAAATCGTGACCTTTCTTACCCCTTTGTCTAAAATCGTGAGCTTCTTTACTTATTGTGAGCTTCTTCGCTTATCGTGAGCTTCCTCGGTTATCGTGAGCTTCCTCACTCCTTTGTCTGAAATTGTGAGCTTTTTCACTTATCATGAGCTTCCTCACTCCTTTGTCCAAAATCATGAGCTTTCTCACTTATCGTGAGCTTCCTCGCTTATCGTGAGCTTCCTCACTCCTTTGTCCAAAATCGTGAGCTTTCTCACTTATCGTGAGCTTCCTCATTCCTTCGTCCAAAATCATGAGCTTTCTCACTTATCGTGAGCTTCCTCACTCCTTTGTCCAAAATCATGAGCTTTTTCACTTATCGTGAGCTTCCTCACTCCTTCTTCCAAAATTGTGAGCTTCCTCGCTTATCATGAGCTTCCTCACTCCTTTATCCAAAACCGTTAGCTTTCTCACTTATCATGAGCTTCCTTACTCCTTTGTCTAAAATTGTGAGCTTCCTTGCATATCATAAGCTTCCTCACTCCTTCGTCCAAAACCGTGAGCTTTCTCACTTATCGTGAGCTTCCTCGCTCCCTTATCCAAAATCATGAGCTTCTTTACTTATCGTGAGCTTCCTCTCTTATCGTGAGCTTCCTCACTCCTTTGTCCAAAATCATGAGCTTTCTCACTTATCATGAGCTTCCTCACTCCTTTGTCCAAAATTGTGAGCTTTCTCACTTATCGTAAGCTTCCTCAATCCTTTATCCAAAATCGTGAGATTTCTCACTTATCGTGAGCTTCTTCACTTATCGCGAGCTTCCTCGCTTATCGTGAGCTTCTTTAATCCTTCGTCCATAATCGTGAGCTTTCTCACTTATCGTGAGCTTCCTCACTCCTTCGTCCAAAATTGTGAGCTTTCTCACTTATCGTGAGCTTCCTCACTCCTTTATCTAAAATTGTGAGCTTTCTTACTTATTGTGAGCTTCTTCACTTATCATGAGCTTCCTCGCTTATCGTGAGCTTCCCTACTCCTTTGCCCAAAATCCTAAGCTTCCTCACTCCTTTGTCCCAAATCGTGAGCTTTCTCACTTATCGTGAGCTTCTTCACTCCTTTGTCAAGAATTGTGAACCCCCTCACATACCCATCAGCTATTGTGATCTTTCTCGCTTGTCAGTTATCACAAAATCCTTCTCCGATTGGCTATCTTGAATTTCCTCATCTATCACTTGGTATCCAAGACTTCTGTGTCTGTCATTATCTTTAATTGTCGTCCTCAAGAACCCCACATCCGATTCTATTCACTCACAAAGCGCACTTCCTGTAATTCAAAAAGTTTGCCCCGAGGCCTAGAGTCTTCAAATACTTTGATATCTTTATCAGATTCAACCGCTGCTTAAGAGTCAGATGAACTCTGCACAACACCAGTCTACTCTGGGTGGCACAACTCACAACACCTGCTCATACTAGGATCAGAACACTAGACATGATAGGACTCATGACACAACTCATATCACGTCCATGCACTGCATATTATCCTCATACCATAGCATCTGTATATCTTGTTGTGCATGTGTGATTTGTTCTTTCGTGCCCCGAACTACATCCTAGTCTGATTCCCCGTGGGACACGTAGGCAGCTCACGTAGAGCGCGACCAACACTAACCTCAGCATCATGTTTTTCATCATTGCATCTTTGTAACGCTTTTATCCTAAATATATAACCACCAAAAGACCTATCTCTTCAAAGCTTTGGCACTCGCTTGCGACATGTGTTGCCTTGCAAGTTCATGCCAAAGAGGGGCAAACTGTATACACCCCATTTTGTCGGCTATCAAATTTAGGAGACCGATAGCTTGGTGGTTCACAATGATCGAAAAAGACTCAAAAAGGACTCCTGGAAGTTAGTTCTATCTCTTAACATGCTCAGAATGACCAAAATGCCCTTAAAAGCCCAAAAACTCCCTGATTTGGACCAAAAGTTCTGGAAACATGCTACGTCATAAGAAAAGTGATAAAATAAGTTTGGAAGCAAAATTAGATGATATCATCAGCTCCCAGAGACTCCAGGAAGTCCCAAAAGTTCCCGAAAAGTCCCCATTGACCGGTTTGACTGAGGTTTGACCAAGTTTGACTGGGGTTTGACCAAAATCATCTGAATCCTCCAAAAAATTTTGAGATCATTATAGATCATGTGAAAAGTTCTAAAATGAGTTTTAAAGAAAATCAAACGAAAACGTCAGCTCCTGGGAGCTCCTAGAGGTTCCCAGAACTTCTTGGAGATCCTAGGTTTGACCGATTTGACCTAAAAGTTGACTTTGAAATTGGAGCACTGTGTCAATTTTCATGGATACTAGAGGTCAATAGCTTTCTAACAGTATATTGCACATAATTTCTGAATTCTAAACGAATTTATTATGGATTTTCGAAGGTGAAAAAGACGATCAAATTAGCTTTTATCGCAAATACCGCAAAACTTTTCAAAGTGACCTGACTCCGAACTATTTTTTATGAGAAGTAGACTCCATTACCTTTCCAACGGTATATCACAAGCTGAATTTGGAGTTCATATGCATTTTTTGTGAATTTCGGACAAAATAAGCCCTTTTCGCGAATATCGGAACTTCAAGGGGCCTAAATACAAATTTTTGAGCGTCTGCAGAGCAGTGCCGCAGCAGCACTCAACCCCCATAGAACTCATTTTTGTAATTTATTTTGGGGGTCCAAATTGAATAATTGAAGACCAAAACGATGTAGTTTTATGTTCACAGATGTTTGGGACCAATGGGAGCACTTTCTAAATCCCAAAACTACCCCAAATTGGCCTGTATAAACCCCCCTTTGCTCTTCATTTAAAGGGGGTCCAAGTGCAAAGTTCATAGAAGTTGTAGAGAGAAAGAGAGATAGAGATATGTTTAGAAGAAGGAAAGAGAGCTTCTCCCACTGATTTTCTATAAGAAAGTGAGTTTCAATCTTGTTTTCTTCCTTTACCCCTCTTATATCTGACATTCAAGTCTTTTCCAACCACCATTTTTGAGAAATCTTTAGTTAGGAACTACTTTCGTGTCCAAATGTCAATATCTATGAGTGAAACACAAAGCTACAAGTCCAAAATCCCATTGATTATCGTCTATTGATTGCTATTACTTGCTTGTTTACATTAATGTTCATCTCTTCTTACCTCATTTCTTATTTATTTTTCTTTGATTACTTATATGCTTATCATCATCTAGATGACATGTTGTTTAAGGAGAGTGAATCCTTATGGATAGTAGCTCTTAACCTCAAAGACATGTTTAATGGATGATGATTCTAACTTCAATACATTCATATGTATTCTTGAAGTTATATTCTCAAACAAAATTATGTTTGTGCAAGTAATATTGGGAGTTGTTGATATGAGTTGATGATGATGTTCCAAGTGGTTTTAATCCCCTTTTTGTGCTGGAAATGTGCTTTCAAAACCCCTATTTCAAAACCCCTTTGAAACCCTCAACATTTGGAATCCAAGAAATAAGCTTTGTTTTACCAAAAACCTTTAAAAAAGTGAATGATCTGAGTTCAAAGGTTTCTCTAGGACTCAATACTCAAAGTATAAATATGAGACCACTTGGAAAGCCTTTTTAACTCATTACAGAACAGCCACGATTTTTGGTTTGACTTGGAAACACTTGGAAATGGTCCATTTGGACTCAAACATTCTTTCCAGATATTCTGTTTTTGCTGTCACAGCAGCTTGGTTGAATTTCAACTTGTTTTACAAAAAACGTTTCCGAAAGTAGTGGTCCCAAATCATTTTTCCCTTGCACTTCAGTGTCTTAGGGAATTTTCTGTATAATATGGGCCTCTAGATGTTTAGTGTTCATTTTGTAAGATATTTTGACATTTCTTTCGACAGTACGGACTCTGTTTCTGAGTAACCTCTATTATTTATATGATTTCTCTCAATCTGCAATAGTTATTGAGGATTGGCTTTTTGATATGTGTTCTAGGCACAATAAGGATTATCTCCATAAAAAATCATGCATTGAAAATATTTTTAGCCCTACGTTTTAATTTCCACAAGATCAAGTCACTGTTCTGTCCACTACTCACAACAAGTATACTTTTACTTCCATCCTTTGATTTGATGCTTATATTTACTTTAAATTAGTTCATATCCTAGGAAGTGGTCTATAATATATTTGTACATATCCCATTATGATTTTTCCCATGCATTCATGCATATTTTAGACTTCTAAGTCACTTTAGAAAGTCCATGTACACAAACACACTACAACCTTTGCACATTCTAGGATCATACATTGCATCCATGCAAGATTTGGAGTTTTTGTGACTCCTAATCTTAGGAGATTATAAGGAATGAACTTGATCATACGTTCATGTTTTCTCTCGATCTAATCTTCCTTTCTCATCCATCCCGGGGATTGAGAGGTCTTCTTTTCTCAAAGATTAACATGCATCATCCTAGCTTGCTAAGCATATTTGACTTCTTTGATTATTTGTTTCAAGAACAATTCATGGCCCCTGACACGACTAAAAAGTTGTGCGCTCTTGTGCAACACCCAAGTGTAGGTGATCGTGCAAGTAATACTGGATAAGTCCAGGTCGATCCCACTGGGAAGGAATAGGAAGAATATCTACTAAGTTACAACCTAAAGAAAAAGAAAATAAGAATGAATGATTGGAAGTGTACTAACAAATCCTAATTAATTAAATTAAACTAAATAAGAAACTAAAGCATAAAGAAACATAACTAATTAAACAGATAAACTAAAGGTGTTGGAAATACGAGAATCCACATTAATCCTAACCATCTACCATGCATATTCATTAACGCTCTATGGAGTACATCCCTTTTCAGTATTCCGTATTTTTCTAAAGAAAAAGAATCAATAGCCCTTTTATGACCGGGACTACATCATCACAGTTGGTTTAAAATACTTGGAAAGACGGTTTAAAACAATGGTAATTACTTGCACTCTAAATGGTATTAGCATTCAAAGTGGTTTTCAAAAGTCATTGAAGAAAAGGCCTTAAGGCTTTAAGTTCTAAAAACTGTTTTGACAAACTGAGCTTATTGGGACAATTTGATAACAGATTTCAAAAACAAAAAGTCATGAAATACTTAAAAGAATCATCTCAAGATTCTACAAGTTCGATCGATCGAAGCGCTCTCGATCGATCGGACAGCATCATCCTTCAATCGATCGAAATGCCTTCGATCGCTTGACTATGGCTCTGGTTCGATCGATCGAAATACCTTCGATCGATCGAGCCCAAGTTTTCTAAAGATTGCATGGCAGAGGCTAATAATCAATGTTTCATCACATATTCCCAACGTCTAAACTACGGAAACATGATTAAACTAGTGCAGGAATAGAAAACTAAAGTAATCAAAGCATCTAAACTAATGAACAATCAAACAGAAAAAAGGAGAAGAAAAACCTGTAAATAATCTGAAATAAACTTGTAATAAACATGAAAGAAACTTGAATCTTCAATAATCTTCAGTAAATCAATGGAAAAGAGGAAAAAGAAGATTAATCTAACCTAAACTACTCCTAATCTAACCCTAAAACTACCCTAAACTGCTGTTTTTCGCGTTCTGGAGCGTCCTCCCTTCGTCTGGCGTCAAAACGACGCATATATAGGGTTCCCACAGAGTTTACGCAACTTTTGGGTGATTAAAAAGTTCGATCGATCGAGCTGAGTTCGATCGATCGAAGGTTCGATCGATTGAACTCTCTTCAATCGCTTGAACTCTCTGATTTTGACAACTCTGCACACCGATGGGAGAATGGCCATAACTTTTCACTCGGACCTCGGATTGACCTCCCGTTTGCGGCCACGCGACCGTAACTCAAAGATCTACATTTCTTGTCTCTGGGAAAATCTTCCAAATCTGAAGTCTTCATTATCAAAATTGGCGTTTTCTCAGCTGCTTATGTTGTTCTCTTCACCAGAATCACTTTCTATGCAATGTTTGCTTTCCATGACCTGTAAAATAGTGTAAAAACACATGTTTGAGTCTCAACATCATAGAAAACACTTAATCATGGATATGCATCTAAATATAGGGACTTGGGGATAAAAGTATGCATAAAAGACCGTGTAATACACTATAAACATGCACTTTTCACCTCGAATCACACCCCCCAACTAGCTCGTTGCTAGTCCCTAGCAATGAAGCGAACTACAACAGTGTTTATTTAACTCTAAAAATGAAAACAAAATAAATTAAAATCCTAACTCACTTTCGCAGGAATCGCGATTGCATTTAGCATATGCAACAAGCCTTTAAACCCCTAGGTTCCCCCTAGTGGACGAGTGTTGTCTCGTGAGGGTTTGCAGTGAATCTACCCACAAAATTCATGTTTAAGGCAATGGTTCTCATTTAAATGTTTTCAAGGAATTTTCCTCTCATTAACAATATAGTTAAGCTCAACAATCTCATGAAACTCTCTAGTATGCCATAGCCATGCAACACACACATTACAGTTAATCTACTATCAAAGTCATTAGAATATTCCATACCTATCAATCTTCAAGTGTGTGTGTGAATGGACAACCAAAATACAAAACTTTAATTTCAAAGCTTGCATAACCTAAGACACTATTAAGACGTTCATTTTGACTCAACTCTCACTGGGATTACACTCTCAAGATAAAATCACTCTGAATTAGGTGTAATAATTATCACTCATGATATGGAAGCTATAAAGAGTAAATGTGAATGGAATCTAATGCTTCTCATATCTAAATAGAAAAACGGAAATTTTATAGTGCACAAAGTCTCATGAATGGATACTTTTCACTAGAAGAGCGAGATACCGTGGATAACTCTCTCATTACCTTAACTTCAAATCCAATTTACTTAAAATCATCAGGACTTTGAAAAAGAGGTGTTAGATTAAGAAGAAAAAGGCTCGTGATATTCAATTGGGTCAAAGGATGTGATTGGAATGTCTACTATAACTTTTCAAACTTCCCACATCTCCAATCTCTCTTTTCTTCTTTTCTTTTTTTTTATTCTTTTCACACTCTTCTTTTCATTCCTTTTTTTTTTCTTTTGTAACAACCATTGGCACTTTTTTTTTCTTTTCATGCTTTTTTTTTTCATTTTTTTTTTCATCATTTTTTTCTTTTCCAGCTTTCTATTATTCACACAACCAAACTTCTTGTCAATGCAACACATCCCAATCACACCTAAATAAAGAACTGAGACTTGAACTCCTAATTTAGAGTTAGGTATAGACTTTAGGATTGTGAAGACAAGGCGATTATGATAAGCTCAAGAGGTGAAGTAAAGGAATAGCATAGAGGTAGGCCAAGGCTGTATTATCCATGTATGGTCAAAAGATGGCCTAAATCATCTTCTAAGTTCATAGGATTATTCATTTTAGTAAATTCAAGAGCTCTAAATTTGGTAAATCCTGAACGTTCTCTTCTAGTGATCAGTCAAAATGAAGAAGAAAAATGAGACTTTCAACGAATTAATACGCTTTTCAAAAAGTAAAAGTAATTTTATAAAACCCTCAAAAACAAAGAATGGCACAAAAGCTCACTTGGGTTATTAGTCTCCACTACAGTCTCTCAAGACACCTAAGCTATGCTTTCTAATCCATTTTAGCTAAGTACAAGGTTGTCACAACGTGCTCAAAGTATTTGAAGATTAAAAAGCATAGAACATACTATAACTAAGATAGTAAAGAAACTACCATAGTATATCACATACTAATAACATACAGAAAATAACACTAATGCATCATAACTAACTACATTAACTATGAGAGAAATACAAGAACCATTTTATTATCTTAAAAAAAAAAAAAAAAATTAAAATTTTTGCAGATTTTAATTTACTGAGTTACATGTTGCTAAGCAGGTATATGACACTAAAGTACAACAAAAAGATATGAGGCATGCAATGACTCACTCCCCCCCAACTAAAACTAGACATTGTCCTCAATGTTCTAAACTAAGCACATGGACATGTAAAGTAAAGCTAGGGAAGGAAGGATTTTACCTCGAAGCGTTAATATCCATTTTTTTCAAGCTACCTGCAAGATCATTAGTAGAAACAAGGAAACATAGATACAACTACTCAGTAAATAAATTCGGTTAATCAAGATTTTTATCATAGATTAACAACCGAAATTTTTGAGGATCTTCCCAATAAAATAATTTAACAGTGAGAAGAATGTTGGGATCCTCATAAAAATGCAACTCCCCCCAACTAATGTCAGGCTCAAGGTCAGAGGAGATGATGCAAAACCTATGGCTTCCAAATTTTTTTGGGACAGTTATAAAAGGAATACCACACTTTTTAGGAATTATATGCAAGAAACGATCTTTGGTGTTGGTATTTCCTATAACAGCCTCTATTTTAATACTAAAAACAGGGGGAGGCCATGGTTCAATAAAAGGGGTAGGGTCGAAGTGATGTTCTAATGAAGCTTCACCACCCTCCGCTTGTCCTAGAACAGAATCTATGGAGATATAATCATAGGAATTGAATTTCTGTTCTATGCACATGGTTTTGGACTGGACTTGGATAAAGCTATCTATTTGGGCCTCAATGTCATAATCACTCAAGAAGGTCAAGCAGTCTAGAAGATTGCTAGCTTCTTGTTGAATTTTAAGATCATCTAAAGTGGGCCCAATATTTTCCAAGTCTTCTTTCAAAGAATTTTGAAAGTTAAAATTTTGTGAAGAACATGTGCTAGTATCCTTACCATCCTCTTCCACAACACATTCTGTTTGTTCACGAATGGGGTACACATAACATTCAAGCTCAGGACGAGAGCTTTGATTGATAGCAAGGATAGGTGATGGGCAACTTGGTGACACCACCTCTTCGGTCGAAAGAGGTGAGGGTTCATGAATATCACAAGAATCTAAATCAGATTTAGATTTTTCAATTATGTCCTCTCTAGGGTCACTTTCAAAGGTAGGGGTAGAGTCAACAGGGGACTCTTCCTTTCCTAATTGTGTGCAATCACCTAAACTCTCGTCATCTTTTAAAACCTCATTATCATCCTTGTAACTCTCCTCACTACATATGTCATCTATTGAGGTGCTCTGGACAAAGAGATTGTGCAGTTTTATCCAGGCAGTGAAGGAGTTGATGTCTGGGGTTGTATGTTGAGGAGAAGATGGTTCTACAACTTCATGCTCAATGGTTTGATTTTGGAGTTCTTGTTGGGTTATCACTTTCTCAAATGAGTTGTTAACCTCACTCGGTATGAACCCATCATTGTCCTCTAATTCCATTCCATTGTTAGTGTCTTGAAATTCAGGTTGTAGCGTTGAAGGACTGGTATAGTCTTCTAAAGGTTGGCTATCAAATGCTTGTTGATATCTAGTTCCTAATTTATCAATTGCACTCTCTAGCCTTTTCATTTCACTAAGCAGCAATTCTAACATACCATTATCCTCAACTTGGTTATTCTCCTCATTATAACTATATGAAGTTTCACCCCATTGTTGTTGGTAATAGTCCCCTTCCCATTGTGTTTGTGTGCAAGACTCCCCAGAAGGAAAGTCTTGGTGCATTTGGTAATCGTGGGAACTACTACTATATCCTACACTATCATTTTGGCTATATCCCCATTGCGATTGATAGAACTCTCCAGGTGGAGGTTCTTGATACGTTTGATAACATGGGGGACTAACACGATGGTTGTCCCATTGTGTTGGTAGCACTCAGGTTGATAATGTGCATCATATGTGGGTGCTTGCCAACTCGGGGTATAGTTCTCATTACCTAATGTGTACCCATTCGTGGTATTTGTGTTGTATAGAGGGTAATATGGATAAGACATGTTTACCCAAAATATTTAAACAAAAGAAATATTTTTTTTTCTTGTGAGAGAAAAAGTCCAATGATTTTTTTTTTTTTTTTTTTTTTTAAGAAAAAGAAAAAAAAAATGGAAATAACTTAGTAAAATCCTAACCTAGTTGCCTTCCCCGGCAGCGGCGCCAAAAACTTGACACGACTAAAAAGTTGTGCGCTCTTGTGCAACACCCAAGTGTAGGTGATCATGCAAGTAATACTGGATAAGTCCAGGTCGATCCCACAGGGAAGGAATAGGAAGAATATCTACTAAGTTACAACCTAAAGAAAAAGAAAATAAGAATGAATGATTGGAAGTGTACTAACAAATCCTAATTAATTAAATTAAACTAAATAAGAAACTAAAGCATAAAGAAACATAACTAATTAAACAGATAAACTAAAGGTGTTGGAAATACGAGAATCCACATTAATCCTAACCATCTACCATGCATATTCATTAACGCTCTATGGAGTACATCCCTTTTCAGTATTCCGTATTTTTCTAAAGATAAAGAATCAATAGCCCTTTCATGACCGGGACTACATCATCACAGTTGGTTTAAAATACTTGGAAAGAAGGTTTAAAACAATGGTAATTACTTTCACTCTAAATGGTATTAGCATTCAAAGTGGTTTTCAAAAGTCATTGAAGAAAAGGCCTTAAGGCTTTAAGTTCTAAAAACTGTTTTGACAAACTGAGCTTATTGGGACAATTTGATAACAGATTTCAAAAACAAAAAGTCATGAAATACTTAAAAGAATCATCTCAAGATTCTACAAGTTCGATCGATCGAAGCGCTCTCGATCGATCGGACAGCATCATCCTTCAATCGATCGAAATGCCTTCGATCGCTTGACTATGGCTCTGGTTCGATCGATCGAAATACCTTCGATCGATCGAGCCCAAGTTTTCTAAAGATTGCATGGCAGAGGCTAATAATCAATGTTTCATCACATATTCCCAACGTCTAAACTACGGAAACATGATTAAACTAGTGCAGGAATAGTAAACTAAAGTAATCAAAGCATCTAAACTAATGAACAATCAAATAGAAAAAAGGAAAAGAAAAACCTGTAAATAATCTGAAATAAACTTGTAATAAACATGAAAGAAACTTGAATCTTCAATAATCTTCAGTAAATCAATGGAAAAGAGGAAAAAGAAGATTAATCTAACCTAAACTACTCCTAATCTAACCCTAAAACTACCCTAAACTGCTGTTTTTCGCGTTCTGGAGCGTCCTCCCTTCGTCTGGCGTCAAAACGACGTATATATAGGGTTCCCACAGAGTTTACGCAACTTTTGGGTGATTAAAAAGTTCGATCGATCGAGCTGAGTTCGATCGATCGAAGGTTCGATCGATTGAACTCTCTTCAATCGCTTGAACTCTCTGATTTTGACAGCTCTGCACACCGATGGGAGAATGGACATAACTTTTCACTCGGACCTCGGATTGACCTCCCGTTTACGGCCACGCGACTGTAACTCAAAGATCTACATTTCTTGTCTCTGGGAAAATCTTCCAAATCTGAAGTCTTCATTGTCAAAATTGGCGTTTTCTCAGCTGCTTATGTTGTTCTCTTCACCAGAATCACTTTCTATGCAATGTTTGCTTTCCATGACCTGTAAAATAGTGTAAAAACACATGTTTGAGTCTCAACATCATAGAAAACACTTAATCATGGATATGCATCTAAATATAGGGACTTGGGGATAAAAGTATGCATAAAAGACCGTGTAATACACTATAAACATGCACTTTTCACCTCGAATCAGCCCCTTAGATTAGGAAGACTTTATTACTTGATACGTGATTAGACTATTTTTTGTCGGTTTGTTTGTGTGATCTTTTACTTTGCATTGTGTGATACTTGGCTTAGATCTTATGAATGATATCTTATCTTTTCATCTTCCATTTCAAGATTCTTATGTGATGTAATATACTATCATAGTATTAATTATCGAACCAAACATAGTATAAGATGATTATTTGGATACTAATTGAGGCCCATCGAGAGTCGGGGCGAGTTGAGGGTGTTTTAGTTATGACAAAGGCACCTTCCTCTCTCGTACCAAAACCCCGAGCCAAGTTCTTTGGTTATGAAAGGCTGGTGCCCTTTATCCGTTTGGGTGAGTCAAATTAGGTTTCTTGGTTTCCTAAAGACCAAGTGACGACTCTGTATCTATTTTCAACAGACCTTTTCCTTTTCTTTGATCCAAATCAATTTCAAAACAAAAACTAAAAGAGTGGACGACCGATTCCGCGTGTCCACAGTACCCTTGTAACAGAGCCTTGTGGGAGATTGTCCGACCACCAATGTGGCTTCCGCAGACTCCTTCGTGGATTTCATATAAGATTCTTTAGCTATGGTACCGACAGTATTTGTCCCAATTTTTTTTCTCAGGCAAACTCTTTAGCTTCATCGATTTTTTTAGAAACCTCTAAGCCTCGGCAGAGATCATAACTTCTTAGATAGGCTGGGAAGTGGCGTGAAGGTAATCAAGGCCTGATCCAAACCACTCCGATGCTGATCTTGCTTCGGCTTCTTTCTCGAGCCTTTCTCAGAACCTTCACGTTTCTGTTTGGATTTTGGGGACCCTTCTTCTGTAAGGTTAGAGCGTTTAGATTTTAGGAACTCTTCTATATCAATGTATTTCCCAACCCTCTCTGAGAGTTCAACCAGGGTGGCTGATCAATCATGGTGGAACGATATGGCAACCTTGGTGTACTGAACCCCCGAGCAGAAGACTGTGATCACAAACTTTTCGTTCAGGTTGCGGATCTGAAACTTTTACTAATTGAAACGGTCAACATAATCTTTCAGGGATTCTCCCATATGCTGCTTGACAGCTAACAATTGGGTATCCGGCTGTGATAGGTCAAGTATCCCCACGAATTGCCTGACGAAGAGCTTGTTGAGTGCCTTGAAGTCGTCAATCGATCGAGGGTTCGAGTGAGTGAAACTATTGTGCGGCCAGTCCCTTGAGGGTGCTTGGAAAGGCCAGGCACAACAGTTCATCAACGATAGTATCTAACGCCATTGAGCCTTGTAAGTCCAGACATGATTGATTGGGCTCCCCGAGCCGTCATAAGATTCAAGGTACGATTGCTTGAACTTGCGAGGAATAGGAAATCCTGTGATCCGGACAGTGAAGGGTAACTCAGTTTTAGTATTTGTGTAGTTGCAACCCGGCTTGCGACTCAATTTCTAAATCTGTTTCTGCAGGTCGTTGATGCGAGCCTTAACGTGCTCCCTATCGGTCCTCTTTTATGTACCTGTGCGGTAGGTCGGGTCGGATGACGAGGCCTCTTCTTCAAAGTGAATTGTCCTCAGAGATGGGGTATGGCTTTGACTCCAGGTAATCGTGTGCCTAAGATCTCCACGGCTCCTGGCCGGGTGTTCTTGGGCTGATTCCCAGGCCATTTGCTCTTGCCCCTCCCTCCTAGCAACGCGTCTGTTGTTGATGATCTCTCTGGCATCTCCTGCCCTGTTTGGGTTGGCCCGGGCACGTTGCCGGGTCCGCTCTGGGCTGCGGCTATGCTCGTCATTCCCGGACTGCCCCAAAGTTGGGAGGGAGGGATACTGGTGCAGTGTGGGTGCGCCTTTGACTCCGCACGAGCACGCGATCACGTGCGTCGTTCTCGAGATGATCCTCGGCTTGAGGGGGCTTATCCTTTCGGGCCACCAGTGCTACGATTTGCTGCTAAGCTTGATGCTAGCCTTCGAAGAGTTGCGCAAGAGCCGCGGTAATCTACTCCGAGGTCATAGAGGTCGCCGGTTGCCCGGCCTGCGAATCCGCCTATCTCACTGGGGCAGCAGTCTTCTTACCCTTCTTCGGTGGCATGTCGATCAGTCATGGATTTGTTTTGGAGAAAGCTTGTCGCTTCCCACAAACAGCACCAAATTGATGATGCCAAAATTTGGGTAAGAGGGTAAGAAGAAATGGACAAGAGGGTTTGTATGTGGCTCGACCCTATTAATTAAGAGAACTATGTCCACGTGGTATGTTGGGGCACTTGCACTATGATACAAAAGTCACCGGGGGTCTTTGGTGAACCAACAAGAGCTTGGAGCTACCAGAGATAGGCCGGGCAGAATGCGCGTGTGTTATACAATGTTGTGATTCTACAGAATAAGAATGCGATCCACCTTGAAGAGGGTGAGTGACCTCTTTTATAGATACAAGAGACCACTTGTACAAGGTAAGTAGCTTGATGACGTAGTATGATCTAATTACAACTGATCAGCGCAAATTGTGGGAGTTTCCTAATCGGATTAGGAAACAGCCTTCTCCTTCCATTAGTCTCCTAGCTGAAGTAGGAAACTATCTGGAACCTTCTGAGTAGTGCTATGTGATGTGTACAGCTAGCCGGCGACATGAGTGGAGCCCACGCCGCATTCCCGATCTATTGATAGAGGTCGGGAAATACCGGGCGGTTCAAGGTACCATCCCCAAGATGGTCATGCAACAGGTCGCAGCCACCGGGTACTTGGGCATTTCTTGTTGAGATGATAGTGATACTCTGTCATGACCCATCCCACTACGTGTGGAAATAGGGCACGTGGCACGCCACCAGGGCTCATCCAACATCAATATAATGATACGCAGCGGAAAGAACTGTTAAAACAACCCTGGGTATTTTAAAACTTAGGAACATATCCCTCTGAGTGGACGAATCCCTTGAAAAATTGGAGTTATAAAAAGTTTTGGCCCTTTGAATCCTTTCAAAAGAAAACAGTTTTGAAAACAGAGGACCAGTCGACTGATCGAGGGTCCGGTCGACTGGTGATCTCAAACAGCAAGGTTTCCAAACATAACAGCCCATCTAGTCGACTGTGTCGGGGACCCAGTCGACTGGTGCCTAAAATTTTCAGTCGACTGAAGAAGTCCAGTCGACTGGTACCCTACTCCATCAGAATGTCATGGCCTGGGGCTCCATCCAGTCGACTGTTTTCTCAACCCAGTCGACTGAACCTCAGACGAAACCAAGCAGTATCCAATTCAATACAGCGATCCAGTCGACTAGATCAAAAACCAGTCGACTGATTCCTATCAGCAAACCCAAAACTGCAGCTTTCCCCCTCATGGTTCTTCCAATTTCAAACCAACATATAACCACTCTATTCCATCATTCAAAACATAAATACAGGAGCGTTTACCAGGGATTACAAGTACTAAATCTAAGTTCAGATTATATTACAACATACTACGAATTCAAGGTTATTATTACAAGTTCGGAGTAGAACGAAAATATAAACAATTGATTTCCCGGCATTCCACAGCCTCACTCCTCATGCTTCCTCTTATCTTTCTTTTTACCTGCAATGGAGTACATCTCCACTGCTCAGCTATATGCTGAGTGCACAAGTCTAACATATGCAATATATGATAAACATGCTTTATTCTCATAAGTCATATCAATAGTATCTAGGGAGAAAAATACGCATTCATCCGGTAGAGGCAAGTCCAAGCCTTAAACCGCGATGTCAATGGCAAGTCCAAGCCTACAACCATTACATCCCACAAGTGCCATGGCAAGTACAAGCCTACAACCATGCACAGTAGCCGTCGCTACTCAAATTCTCAAACAACGAGAAGCTTACTCCGGCATGAATTTGTATAAGACTCCCCTTTGACCCACATAGACAACTCAACGTGCTCGCGTAAAAGTAGACATGCTTTTCACAATTTAGCGCGTGCATAATTAACGGGCCTACAATTAACACATGGATTTCGCCCGGATCTCAATTTCGTCATCGAAATATAAAACATGTATTTCTTTATATTTCATAAGTTAGAACTTCATACCTCGTGCGATTTCCCCCAAACTTTGAAGGATCGACTACGAGGTCAAATAAACGTCGGATTTCGAATTTGAGAAAATTCCTACAAGTTTATACCTGTTTTTCCCAAAAGTCTAGAATTAAGAATTTTTTTACAAAAATTGGCCAAACACGGCCTAAGTAGTATCAAAACGTAGGTCTTACCTCCACGAGTTCAAATCTTGAATCTGGAGAAAAACTGACGGACGGAAGGTCGTCGTATGTCGTCAAAAAGCTAGTTGGCTCTAATCTCCCTTTCTCTCTCCTCTCTCTAGATATTTTGGAAAGTTTGGATGAGATTGAAATCTCATCCTCATCTACATATAGACAAACGTTCTGAAAATTACGTTTACCTCTCCGCAAGTTTCTCAAACTTCGAATTAACCCATGAAACTTCGCACACGTCCATTTTATAACTTTACGAGTGAAAACTATAAATTTCAAAAGTTTTCGACTAGGTTTCATTTGGGTCCAAAAAATAACGTCCGAAAACTATATTCTATGGAATTTCTACACAACCTACCTTTTTAATTAACGTATCACTCACGTTCTCACCACAGTTCTCAAAATGATATACTAAGGTATCCAAATACCAGAATTATACTACACAGGTATAATTACTATTCACAGGAATACCAGATAAAGTCAAATAACATTTAAATCATATAAATGCCATTTACTCATGCCCATGCAATATGAACTGCCATGTTCCCGTGTCCTTATTGACACCTTACCGTTGACTCACAGTCAACCTCATCACCATTATCAACTAACATTGATAAACTCCCAAATTACAAATATGCATGATAAAATTATAAATTCCTAGAACGGGTGTGACATACTCTGATTGGATAATTTTATGCATATCATTAATAATGTAAAGTTGGAAAATAATTAAAACTAGTAACAATATTAACAATGTCTAAATCCTTACAACCTAATATGTAAATTTGGATGATTCAGCTTTTTTTGATATAGTGCAAAGCCAGCACAAATGAGGACCCGTGCAAGTATGTCTAACTTCTACAACAATCATGTTTTATTTGTCCCAAATGCCATTCAATGAATATATATATATATATGTATATATATTAGTCTTACATCATGTGCTTTGCACGTGATTGATGCATATGAAAGTAAATATTAATAAATTGAAGGATTAAACTGGCTAAATACTTGATTCGTATAAATAATTTTTTATATCTCTTTTAGAAGAATTAAATTCTAGAAGACTCATGTCAGATATCCAATATTAATTTGTTTAGATTATAAATTATCTTTCAAATTGTATGCTTTAATTTATGTCTCAATTCTTTTTTTTTTTTTTTAAATCTCACAATTTGTCTATGTTCAATTTCTTGCTGTTTATTGGATACATCCGAAATAAGCAGTATGTGTTCATATATATTTTATTGATTATGTTGAAGGATAACTAATGTTTTCACGCTTATATGTATACCTCTATATATATATGCATACACTCATACATATATCACTAAAGAATTTATTTGTCATTTTTAAACTCTTATATATTAACTAGTAAACTTCCAAATTGTCACTAGAATCATGTCCTTCACCACCAGCTGTATATACTGTACGGTTTTCAGATGCTAGATGGATCGATGTGCAACTGTATTTTTAATACACTATATTTTTATACACATTTATATCTGTATGTTAGAGTACTTTTGTTCTGGCTTACGAAAATTATTTATAGAAGGCCATTTTAACATTTTCATTAAGGTACTGCTATTAAATTTTTTAATAGAATCTTTTTATTTAAAGTTTTCAGTATTTGTCGATTACTTTTTTAGTAAAGTGGTGAGCGCTACACATTATTAAATATAAAGAAAAAAAATCAAGGGTTAACTAGTAGTAAATCCTATTAGCTATACCTTATGTGAAATATGTCCAAGCCAAAAAAGAATTTACTGATAGGTCCACCAATATTTTTAGGACAATACTACCCCACCGCTATCTCCAGTGTGACACAGCTCTCATTCCCAACGTCACTCAAAATTTGCCTGAAATAGTGCATTGATCTGTGGCATTATGGGTTTTCAAATTCAAACATGAAATTGGTTCTAATTTTTTCCATTCACATACCTAGAAACTAGGGTTCGAAGTGTAGAAGATTTTTTAAGTTCCTAGTGGAGAAATCGTCGTCATCTCACCAATGTCGAGATTAAGCAATAAAAATGGAAGCACAAAGTCACCGGATAGCCAACGAACATCGAAGGTCGGGGGAGCTTGGTGGCCATGGTTCGGTGGTAGCCTCGTTGACTTGGTGGCTATGGTTCGCTGGTAATGGTTCAAGGGGAGGGAGAAGACAGGGCTGGAAGGGGGGTTTTTACGAATCCAACAATTAGAAGCCAAGAACAGAGCTGACCACTACTTTGTTCCTCCAAATCAGATCCCACCATTGAAGAAAAAGAGAAATCTTCCAAGAAACCCAGGTCCCAAATCCAAATCTCTTGATCTCTTATTTTATAATTAATTAATTTGGGTCTTAATTCATTTAATTTCTAATTTCTGGGTTTTCATTTTTGGATCAGACCCAGATGCAGAAGTTATGCTCTGTCACTCAAGGCTCTAATGGCGACAAGCAGATTCATATGGTTTTTATTGGATTTCCTTGGTTTACATGAAGGTGAGTAGTGGCTGGAGGATTTGGTTTAGTTTCATTTATATGTATATATATATGTATGTATATATACAAGCACACATCTTTTGTTTCTTTTGAGTTTGGAAAACAAAATATTGTTTGTTGGGTTGATGCCAAAGCCACAAGAAACCAGTAAGAGCCAGATATGAAGCTTTTTGGGGTTCAAACAACACACTTAAAAAGAACTCAAATTCAACAACCTTTCTTTAGGTGATCGTATGGTTAAATGACGTTTTAGTGAGAAAAATGTAGGAAAAAAGGGGGTTTCCTTCAAAATGTTCTTCTTACTGATTTTCTATACACATTTAATCACTGTGAAGTAGTTTACTCTGCTTTGTAAATGTACATGTTTGATATTTTTTTCTCATTTGGGAAAGTTTCAACAAATGGGTGATAAATTTTACACTATAAATTCCTGGCAATGGCAAACCTGAGAATGTTTTCAACTGTATGATAAAAAGTCTCGTATTGGGTATGAATTTTACACTCGAGATTGTACACTCTCTGGCTTGTTCCATCATCATTTGTGAATACGCGTAAGTTTGAAAAACTATGAAGAAAGGGTTTTTGGTCGAAGTATTCTTCTGCGCTACTTCGCACAATGACATTTGTGCTTCGTGGTGCTCCAATTCATTTTCACTCTGTCTGTTGTGAAAGCTGGGTCAAATTTGTCACTAGATTTATGGATCTTTGACTTGTTTGATCATTGTATAAAGATGATTTACTGAAAAAAGTTGAGGAAAAAAATGGTTTTTGCTTCTAGTGAAATAAGTGATAAATTTTACACTGAAATGTGAAAAATTCTTCACACTACCAGAGGTCCATTACAAACCCACATGAAAAGATAAGTGTTGTGCAATGTTAGGATTCTATACTCACCATTAATCATATAAAACGTCTCAGATTAGTGATAAATTTTACACTGAGATGTGAATTTTTTTTTTTTTTTTCACATTATCAAAGCAAATGCGCTAGCGCTTCAGTAAGGTGTTGACTTTTATCTGTTGAGGTGCTTCTAGTCGATGGAGCTTAGATTTTGTGATGGTTTAATGGTGGTCTGTTTGTGGATGATTGATTGCAAGTGGGTGTTGCTTGGCTCAAGATCGCTACAATGGCGAACTTGCTTGTGATTTAGCGGTGGATTTTGCTTTGCGGATTACCCCATAAAGATGATTTAATAGGGTTAGCTGGTTGGTGCATTTTGTTGAAAGAGAGGTGGTGGGCTCTTGGTTTTGGTATTTGGGATATCTGCATAGGTCTTGTTTTGGCCCTTATCCTTATGTTATAATAGTCAACAAGATCAGATCCATTTTTCTAGTGTAGTGTAAAATTATAAACTTGCAATGTCACTCTCTCTTTCTATATCTGAATTTGGGATATTTGAGATTTGATATGTGTATCCAATCATACTGGAAATTCTGTATCTAAATATGTCTTGTTTGGTGTAAGGATTACCTTCTAATTGTACATTCACAGGCTCTGTCTTTAGTCCTTATGCTCTTAACAGTCAGCAAAATTAAATTCTTTTGCTCAGTTGTACTGTAAAATTGTACACTAAGACACTAACTTGTTGGTCCTTTGCTCATTTCATACGCAAAGGTTCTATTGTTGGTCCTTTACTATAATAGTCAGCAAGATTAAATATTATTTTTCAATTGTAGTGTAAAAATGTACACTAATACTGTGACTCGTCATTGCAGCCAGAAATTTTTAAAAAATCAATAGGAGCGATCTATCTCAAGAACAAAACATGTGACATTACAATACGAATAAAACAAAGTAGCAATGAATGTCCCACAATAATATTGAATGTAAATATGAAACTAACAATCCTAGTAGAATTTATTGCATAAAAAAACACTACTCAGAAAACATAACAGTTTTAAATTTCACAGCACTCAGATCCAATTGCAAAAACAAATAACAGTAAATTATTGACACCTAACATTTCACTCCTTTATAACCTTTCTACAAGATTTTCAATCCTAGAGTACTCTCTGTTGGTCACATTGAAACTGGGCTGCATGTTGGAAAATTCAATAGGGAAGAATAAAGTTGGTGAGATACTCCTAATTGTAATCCTATAATTATGGGATTTAATACTGAAGAGCTATTAAATATATGAATAACATAATAGCTCATTTAAGTGTATACATACATATATATCGACTGTTACATATATATACATTAATTGTTATATGTATTGATGATGCCAAAAATTGGTAAGAGTAAAGTAAAGCAATTTAGGAGAGAGAGAGAGTGAGAGACTATTTTTTGTATGTGGTTCGACCCTGTTAATGAAGGTACCTACGTCCACGGGTGTGTCTGAGCACGTTCACTAGCAGATCACCAGCGGGCCTGGTGAGCCAACAAAGAGGGGCGGCACTACCAGTAATACCGGCCGGGTGTATGCATATAATGGTGAATTTTGTAGAGGTGCTGTGTAGACTAAAGAGTTGGCCGCCCCTTCAATGGGGGGTGAGTGGTCTCTTTTATAGATGCAAGAGACCTACTCATACATGGATAAGGAAATATAATCCTATTAGGGTATGATTGACACCAATCAAGTAAGTTTCCTAATTGTATTAGGATTGATTGACATTAATTATGGGGGTTTCCCAATTGGATTAGGAAATAGATGCACTTTCCATTTGTCTTCTAGCTTGAGTAGGAAATTGCCCATAATTTTGGGCGTATCAGCTGCCCCCCATTTCCAAGATTGGCCAGATGCTATATCGGGGCAAGTTTGGAAATTAGTTGATGCCACTTGTCATTGTCTTGAGTGCTTGAGGAAGCTGCCTCGGGGCTTCTGAGCCTGGTGAGTCCTCGGGAACTGGCTGAGAGTTGAGACCCTGCCTAGCTCGGGACCTTTAGGTGCTCAGGAACTGACCGGGAGTTGAGACCCGACCTAATTCGGAGTCTTTGAATGCTCGGGAAGTGACCGAGAGTTGAGACTCGGCCTAGGAGTCTTTTTTGCTTGAGTTAGCTCCCAGGATGGTTATCTTCTGCCCGTAAACCTTCGTCAAGGCTGTGGGTAGAAGGATTTTACCATGTTGGACAAGCCGACCTAGAGCGTATTGCTCTAGGGTCCTTTTTAATGTTAGCTCCCCAGGATGGTTGTCTTCCGCCCGGCCAGCCTTCGTCAAGACTGTTGGGAGAAGAGCTTGACCATGTTGGTGGAGCCGACCTAAATCACGTTGCTTTAGGGTCCTTTTGCTCCTCTATCGTCGGCCAACCTAAGAGATTTTAGTCACCTCTATCGTCGGTCTGGACCTAAGTGGAGTTAATGTCTCTGAGTACTGTAGGTGCTCGGGTTGTCCAAGATTTTGACTTGGTTATCCGCGAGGCCTGTAGATACCCGGTGTGATTACCTGTTTAGTTCACTGCGCCATCTTGCCCCCCAAGCTTTCACTAAGACGAGGGTCTTACAGAGGCTATGATCTGTAGGTAACCGACCTGGAACATGGTGGTTGCAGGGTCTTTTGAAGCTTGCCATCATCAGCCACCTAGGAGGTTTGCCTCCATCGTCGGCTGGACCTAAGCGAAGCCGGTGCCTCGGGCGTGACCCCGAGGTCTTTGGTGCCTGGGTTCGGAGCCCGAGGTCTTTTGAGTGCCTGGGTACGGAGCCCGAGGTCTTCTGAGTGCCTGGGTACGGAGCCCGAGGTCTTCTTCATGCCTCGGGGTTAGGCCTGAGGTCTTTTTATATGCCTCGGGGTTAGGCCCGAGGTCTTTTTATAGGCCTCGGGGTTAGGCCCGAGGTCTTTTTATAGGCCTCGGGGTTAGGCCCGAGGTCTTTGGATGAGCTCTTTGACAATCGGTGGACCCTCACGTAGTGATCAGGCAAGTACCATTGTAGTCGGGCTCATCTAGAATGATGGAGACAGGGGGTCGGATCAGGATCGTCAGGCTCCTAATTTTTATGTGCTGAAGGCAAAGCCGGAACTGCTTGATCCTGACAAATGTGAACTGGAGGTCGGGTCGGGACTATCGAACCATGCCTGTTGTGAGCTGAAGATCCGGTCGGGGCTGTCTGACCCGAACTGCTGTGAACCGGTGGTCGGGTCGGGATTGCCGGACTCAGACCTCTGTGAACTGGAAGAACTGTAAGAACTCCCGGGCTGATCTCGCTTTCGCTTACTTCTGGAAGACTCGTTGCTTTCTTTCCCGGTGTATTTGGTCTTCAGAAACTCTTCAGTGTCAATATATTTTCCAACCCTCTCAGAGAGCTCAACCAAAGTTTCCGGTCGGTTTTTGTGGAACGACGCGGCGCACTTGGCGTGTTGAATTCCCGAGCAGAAGGCTATGATGGCGATTGTCTCGTTCAAATTGCAAATTTGAAGCTTCTGTTGGTTGAACCGGTCGGTGAACTCCTTGAGGGACTCATTATACCGCTGTCTGACTGTCAGTAGCTGCATGTCTGGCTTTAGCCGCTCATGCATACCGGCGAACTGGTTGATGAATTGCTCGCTGAGTTGTTTGAAACTGCAGACCGATCGGGGATCCAAGGAGTAGAACCACTGCATGGCCGGGCCTTTCAAAGTGCTGGAGAAGGCTAGGCAGTGTAATTCATCGGAGTTGGTGGCTAGGGCCATCTGAGCCTTATAAGTCCGGAAGTGGTCGACCAGGCTTCCCGAGCCGCCGTAGGGATCTAAGTGAGGCTGCTTGAATTTGCGCGGGATGGAGAACCTCGTGATCTGGCTGGAGAACGGTGACTCTGTCTCGGTATTGGCTTGATTCGGAACATACTTTTGACCAAGTTTTTTGGCCACTCCGTCGATCTGCTTCTGTAAGTCCTTGATTCGGGCTTCCACTCCTTCCCGACCGGTATCTGAGGAACTGGTCGGGTTGGTGGAAGAGGCTTCTTCTTCATAGCGAGGTGTTGTCCTTTGGGATCGGGCTCGGCTGTGACCCCGGGTAACCGTTCGCTTAGGGACGACTCGGGTCTTGACCGAGTGACCCAAGACTGATTCCCGGGCCATATGCTCCTGCCTATCCCCTCGGGCAGCAGGCCCACTGCTGACATCTTTGACATCCTCAACACGGGACGGGTTGGCTCGGGCCCGTTGTCTGGTCAAGATCGGTTCTCGACCGTACACAATGTTCTCGGGTCGTTTCCCGGCCACTGGAGGATTGCTTTGCTGGGCTAGCAGTGCTTCGATCTGTTGCTGGATTTGACGCTGGCCCTCCAAGAGTTGTGTGAGGGTTGCGGTGATTTGCTCATATGTCGGGACTGCTGCAGTCGACGCCGGGGCCGAAGGAACATCCCGGTCGGACAGCTGCGCAGCCTTCTTTGGTGGCATATTGATCAGTCAAGAATTTGTTGATGAGAAGAATTGTCGTTTCCCACAGACGGCGCCAAACTGATGATGGCAAAAATTGGTAAGAGTAAAGTAAAGCAATTTAGGAGAGAGAGAGAGAGTGAGAGACTATTTTTTGTATGTGGTTCGGCCCTGTTAATGAAGGTACCTACGTCCACGGGTGTGTCTGAGCACGTTCACTAGCAGATCACCGGCGGGCCTGGTGAGCCAACAAAGAGGGGCGGCACTACCAGTAATACCGGCCGGGTCTATGCATATAATGGTGAATTTTGTAGAGGTGCTATGTAGACTAAAGAGTTGGCCGCCCCTTCAATGGGGGGTGAGTGGTCTCTTTTATAGATGCAAGAGACCTCCTCATACATGGATAAAGAAATATAATCCTATTAGGGTGTGATTGACACCAATCAAGTAAGTTTCCTAATTGTATTAGGATTGATTGACATTAATTGTGGGGGTTTCCCAATTGGATTAGGAAATAGATGCACTTTCCATTAGTCTTCTAGCTTGAGTAGGAAACTGCCCATAATTTTGGGCGTATCATGTATTAACATGTGTCTATATATATTGATTGTTATATATCATCGGGAGTAAAAATGTCATCAAATGATTGAGATTTTGGGATTTTGGACTGATTGTAATAAACTTCACACTGTTTAGGATTTATTAATATATTGGGATTTAGAATGGACCTTATCTAAAATAGTTTGGTAAGGAGGGATTTATGGTTAGATTTCTAAAAAATCAATGCTAAAAATTACTGTATAATTTTAACATTAATTAAGTCATCAAACATGCCCTAAATTATTAGTATATATAATCGGCTATATTTATTTTGCACTAATTAGGAGAAAGAGGCATGACGAATAAAATGGGACATGCTTGAAGGTGAAACCTATATATATATATAAATATAAACGATCAAAACTATAATGCTCAAATAAAGCCTAAACTCTAAAACACTCTTTCTATGTTTGTCTTACACAAATAGTTCTTCTAACTTGCTACTGATTGTATAACTTTTTTGTCTTCTCCAACCCAAAATAATATGAAATATACAGTATGAACTAAATTTTGTTTTTGTCTACCATAGAACTAAGGTGACAATACTTTAACGTTGAAACAAATTAGGATTAGATTGTTTACTACAATTTGATTTACTGTGGATTTATAATGTAGTTTGGTATGATTCCATTTGATAAAAAATGTTTTTTTTTTCTTAGAGACTTCTAAAAAATATTTTTTAGCTGCGTTATGTTCATCGTTTAATAGATTATGATATTCCTAATTTAATGTATAAAACTCAAATTTTATAACATTTACTATTTATTATTAGGGTGTTTGGAAACCTTTGAGAAATGGCTTCTGGAAGAAGAAGACCACTTATAAAAGTAAAATTCGTTTGGTTAGATTTGGGAATGAACTTCTTTACAAGAAGTGCATCTTGAGAATGCTCATTTAGAGAATTTAAAAATTCCGACTTTTGAAAACTATGACTTTGCACTTCCCTATAAGTCTTTTTCACACACAATTATATTTTTCTCTCTTATTTTATAACCTAATTATATCTTTATCCAAATTCCATAACTAACCACAAACCCTAACCATGGGTATATATATAGATTGATACTTACCTAGATTCGAACAACCAGATACACACATACACACACACACCCCCCTGAGTCCCAACCCAACCCAACCCTAAAGCCCCACACTGGCCCACAGCAAAGCCCTATAAGGGCCACTCATTCCGACTGAATAATAAGTATGTATAAGTTTGCACTTTTAAGACGTTGTCACCAAACATATTTGTATATTTGGATGCACTTTTTAGTTTAAAAACAACTCGAACTCACCAAACAATTGTTTTAAAAAAAAACATCTAAATTATAAGTCCTTGTTGAAAGTCTAATCCTAGAATAGACTTTTGTATAAGAAGCTACGCCAAACACCAATTATATATTCAATTGATGACAAAGTAAAGAATAAAAAAAGATTACAAAAATATAGTTAAAAAGGTTAGTTACACAAATCTCACCTCAGGTTTACCTTAATTACACGAACCTCTCTCGCATTTTGAGTTTACATGGACATTAATTTTACTACTTTGTTAGAATTTTTCAATAGAGTGTTATAGAAAGAAAGTTCAAAGAACAACTAATTCACCTTAACTTAAATTAGTATAATTGGAATGCATCTTTAAATTCAGTAAGAAAATAAACATGATGATGTTATTATAGTTGGTGAAAATGCATTCTTGAAATAATATTCCACACATGCTCTAATTGTCTAATATTATTAAATGGACAATGTCATTTATAAATGGTTATGTTTTTGTAATGTCAATTTTTTATCACAAATATTTTAATTACTGTTTTCAACTTGTTCACGAATTTCAAATATATTTGTGATTGGATTATGGTTCATCTAAGCTCGTTTTTCTATTGAAATAGTGGGAAGGATAGAGAAAGTAATTTGTAAACTTTTTTAGGCAAAGGAAATAGAGAGAATAAAAAGTAGCCGTTAAAATAAATAAGCAAAAGGAAAAGTGTAACACCCTTACCCGGAAAAAGGGTTAATTATTATGTTAATATGTGTTAATTAATATAATTAGTGTATATAATGGATTAAAGGAAGGCTTTGGACTCCCCCGTGGAAAAGTCCCTACTGAGGTGGGACAAGTAATGAAGTGGGACCTATTGAAGGGCCCGGATAATAAAAATTTGCATTTAATATGTTAAATGCATTTATATGATTAAATGAGTACGTGTTTAAAGTTGCTTACATATTATGATGTTCTATGTCAGCTTTTGGTATTGGTTTGGGTACCTATATAAGGGCATAAATGAAAAGATTCATAAGTAGTAGGTACGATAGCAATTGCACTAAATATTTGGGATCACGTGTGGGACTCATACGAAACTTAGACAAACACCCATTTAGATAATTGGGTAGTTAATAGAATGTTTGGGGATTTCATAATAAGAACTTAAGCATTCTGGTGGTGTGAATGAAAGATTGACCAAAAGCCTTGACAACTGAATGCATGAGTTTGCTAGGTGTCATGAGCTTGAGCTTTGTCTCACAATTTATAGAAATTAAGAGAAAATAGAGAGAAGAAGAGAGAGAGTGTAATTTTACCATTCCATCGTCGTTCGTCGTACAATTCGCAACTGAAGTTGCATTCGAATTCATAGAGGTGAGACGGTTCTTTCTATTCCTTTCTCTTACGTTTTAATCATTTTAATTTTGTAGCTTGTTCTAATCGGTAACACGCGGTAGCAAAAAACTTGTAGGATTTACTCCGGAGTAGGATTTGGGCAAGAATTGTTAAGGATTTTAACATTTTCTAGCTAATTTGGGGTAGGAATCACATAAGATGGGGTTTCAAAATAAAATTTGATTGTGCTTTAGTGTGTTGAATGCTTCGATGATATCTTGAGTTGCTAAATTCATGATTAGTAGGCATGAAAATGCTAGAATTCTGAATAACATGTCAATATATGAATTGTCATACTTATGTGTTATGTGCTTATGTGGTAATCAAAGAACACTGGGGAAATGATTTATTGTTGGGAGTAATAAGGTTTGAGAAGGAGAAGAATCCGTCGAGAACGGAAGTCCAAGGAATATAAGTGGCCACAGGGCAAGGTCTTCGAGTCTGAATGGATCATTGAACTAGTGGTTCGACAATCACGAATATGAGTTTTGTGTTTTTATTGTAGCATTGCACGTTAAGCATTTAATCATGTTTAGATTGCTCATTAAGTGTAATGCTTAAGAAAATCGTTTTCCTTTTCTATTGTGGTAAATAACAACTACTGCGGGTTTGAAGATATACCCGGAGAGGAAACGACATGCGTTTGGAAAATGTGAGAGATTTGGGGCCTGTTCATATCTCATTTTTTTTAACTTATAATATGTTGTAAATGTAATTTCTATAATGGTGATGTTGGTACTTTTGTTGTAACCATGAGACTTAGTTCCTTCAACTTGTCATTTGGTAGCTTTGAAGTAAAGCTTGGGAAACTTGTATAATTTCTGTGTTATGGTTGGTTTTGTGTAAGTTGATTTGTTGAAATATTCCGGCAAGTCCATATTGTGTCACAAGTGTTTTGGACAAGTTCCATTTGCGGGTATGATGTTAGCTATAGTTTTGAGTTCATACTGACAAGTTATTGTGAAATACTAGCTTTAATAAGAGTTGAGTTTAAAAAACATTTGTGTTGATTCAAAAGAGATGAGTTCATGGTTTGCTTTGATTTAATTAAATTTATGTACATGTTTTACATGCTTGGTTAATGTTTGGACGAGCTTGAGTATGTGTTTGAAATGTTTTTCCTAAGTTCCAAGAAGTTTGGTATGAGTTTGGTATGTTTTAGACTTTAAAAACATGGGTTTTTAGAACAAAAATCAGTTCTGCAGAACACGGAACAATCCGGGTTAAAGGGTGGAAATATCCAGGATTATAGGAGGACATTCTGCTAAAAATTACTAAATTGGATCGATCCAGGTACAATGAGCGGATCAATCCGCGTACAAGAATTTCTACCATCGACTTTTACGGAAACGTGCATAATTGTTTCTAGGAAACTCGGATTTGTGCACCATTTTTTGTGTTGGAATCAGGACTCAAAGATCTATATTTTGGTATAAAATTTTACTATCTTTTATAAATGACCATTTTGCCCTTGGGTCTATTTTGTCACAACAAAGCTCTTAAATGATGTTTATTTCACGCTTTCTTTGCTATTTAGTGTTGTTTAGGGTGCGTATAGCCTTGTTACACGTGTTCTAATCCGCATGGACAGGTTGAAGTATGACAAAAAGTCTCCAGTTCCAACTAAAATATTAATTACAATGTGACTGAAATAAGTTGTGACAGTAATTGCTCGTACCATATGCCACTGTTGTGGTACAAACGAAAAAGCATGTGGAAAACCAAATTATGAAAATTAAAACAGGACACTTAACCCCCTGTGGTTTAAAAAAGTCTCCAGTCCCACACACACGTACACTTCATCCCCAACCCAACCCCAAAGCCCTATATTGGCCCACAACAAAGCCCTCATTCCGGCTAAAGAATAACTGGGGGCCAAGCAACTAGAATCCCCTATGGGGATTCGAACCCTCTCCCTCCCCACTGGAAAGAGAGAGACTATACCAATTGGGTTAGAGCCCGCTTGGCATAATACAAGTTGTATTACAATAGGAATGTTTGAATAACACTAAAGGTAGCAATAAACCTATTTCCAGAACAATCTCAACCGTGTGTGTATATATATAACATATTTGTATGATATATCTAAAAAATACAAAAAGGTGGGACTCTTAGCGACGGACCCAAAAAAAGTGGCATACCAAACTTATTAAAACTCTAACTCTAAGAAAAACAAGTTAAGTAAAAGTGCAAAACACTTATAGGCATCGGTGCACTTATGTATATTATAATAGATATAGACATAGATATAGATTATAGGTTATAGATTATAGATGTAGTATAGATAGATATACAGATTAATTATGTTGTCACTATTATCAAAGCAATAGTAGCTATTGCTATAGCTAACAGCTTATGTGGCATACTTGGCTGCCAAGTTTGCTTTGACAATGGTACGTAACTAGTCGACAACCCATGCAATGCACGGGGGTCTAATTTAATGATTTTTTCTATGCTTTTTTTTTAATAAAGATTTTTTTTTATACTCTTTACTATTAACTCATAACATAAATGTGAAAAAGTTCAACTTAGCAAAGACTTAACGAAAACGAAGTCCCTAAAAAAATAGGGGTAATTATATTGACCTCCCTCGAGGTTAGGTCTAATTACACTGACCTCCCTTGTGCTTTTCAAAATTTCACAGACCTCCCCTGTGTTTAGTGTTTAGGTAACAATCTCCCCCCTTTGCTAGTGAAACGTTAAATCCCATCACCAGAAATGTATATGTCAGCAAATGATTGGGATAATATTCCCAAAATACCCTTATCAGCTTCCCTTGTGGTCTATAAGGGCATACATATACCCACTTCTTGCATACAATATATAGATATATAATATGTATGTATCTGTCGATATAGATCTTGTGAGAGGGGAGGAAAGGGCATGAAAATCAAGTAATTTCTCTCCAAATTCATCTCATTCTCCATTAAAATCAGGTAATTTCTCTCTAAATTAGGTGATCTCTCTCTCTCTCTCTCTGACATGACCTAGACTCTCTCTCTCTCTCTCTCTCTCTCTCTCTCTCTTCATTACTCTTTCTGTGGATCTATTACTCTATGCCGTGATTTGGACACACACACACACACACACACACACACACACACACACACACACACTCTCTCTCTCTCTCTCTCTAACCTAGATTTGAAAATCACCAAACTCTCTTCCATGTCCCATTTAAAATGACTAATTTTTTAGTTTTCCTCTTAAATAGGTGTGGAGATGGAAGCAGAATCTTCAAGCAAAGATGGGATAGATTTAGGTGATCTTGGGGAGCTGAAATATCTAAATATGGTTTATAAGTGCAGACATAGATGTGCTGTGAAAATTACAGAGTTGAATGAGAAGAAGAACAAAGGAAGACTGTATTACGTATGCGCCAACAGAACATGCAACTTCTTCAGTTGGTGTAAGCTGCAATCGTCCATGATCTCTTCAACATCCATCACAGGCCAATCAATTATCGAAGAAAGCCGCAATCGTCCATGACTCATTAACCCTTTCACACTCAATCTTCACAAGACTACTAGCATTAGTTTTTAGAATCTCATTCCTATACATTCGAAGCATATGATATGAATCTCCATGATTTCCTTCCAACTCATTAAAAACTCTAGTTTTGGTTCTATATAGTTTGCATTTTATGTCTTGTGACACCAAATTTCTTATTCACAATATTCTGCATTTCATCTAATTTCATAGTTGGGTTGTTCTTCAACTTGTTAGCTAGCTTCTTAGAAATCCAAGTTGATGTTGCTTCAGAATTGCAGCTTTGTCTCACACAGGTATGGGTGCCATTATATTTCTTCACCTGAATGTTGTATTGCCTGGAAGACGTGAGGCATGTATCCTCCATGGACACACAATGACAGCATAGTGACAAGTCACTCTAGATTTTTCATTTTTATCCCTCACAATATTGAAACCTTCTTGAATTGTGTAGTCCCTTAAAACATCCCTAAAATACTAAACATTACCAAACAACAAACCTTGTTCTAGCACAATTTTTGAACCTTTAATCATATAAAACTCTTTCCCAAACCTTGTCAAGTCAAAAGCTTTTACAACAGCTTTTGAGGATGGACGACTTCTCTTATCTACATGTTTATCATCCCTAGAAGTTGATGCTCCGAAGGACTCACACACACACACACACACACACACACACACTCTCTCTCTCCCTAACCATGCTGATGATCGACGTAAATGGTTGATGCGGGTAGGGGTGTGAGTTTATGAGGGAGGCCAAATGAGACTTTTCCCCATTTTAGACGTTTATTGAGTTGAGGGTATGACTGTCTTTTCACAAAAAAATTTCACACTATTAACGATCCATTTAACTCAGGGGAGGTTTGTGTAATTTTGAAAACCATAAGGGAGGTCAGTGTAATTAGACCTAAAGCTCGAGGGAGGTCAGTGTAATACCCCAAAAAATGCAATAATCATATCATATACATTGCTCCCTCCGTCCCATATTTTGAGTCCTGTATTCCATTTTGAGATATCCCAAAATTAGTGTCCACTTTCCTATATTGGTATATAAGTTTTACTTACTTTTCAAAACTACCCTTCCTTGAAATCTACACTAAGACTGATTAGGAGAAATTATGAAAAGTAGGTGTAGATTCTTTTTGTTTAATAAATTGAGTTCCCAAAGGTGGACTCAAAATATGGAACGGAGGGAGTAATAAAAAAACCAAAAAATGTTACATGGCACAGAAGGAACGCATTTGGTAATCGTTTCCGTTTTTTCCTTTGAAAAAAACAATTGAAAATGGGCCAAAAAACAAAAATAGGAAAAAATGCTTTTCACATGATCTGCAAAATTGCAATGTTACAAAACTGGCCCTAAGTGAATCCTTGTGAGTTTGGAGTATCAGGTGGAAACGATTTGAGGGTCGGTAGGGAATGTTCATAGAGAGGGAAACAAAAATGTAGAGTGATGAAGGATGGCTAGATTACATGGTGATACGCCTAAAATATGACCGAGCGGTTCAAAATCAACAACCCGTCCGGGCCCACAGGCATGATCCCGATCATTACGGGCAGTTTCCTACTCAAGCTAGAAGACTAATGGAAAGTGCATCTATTTCCTAATCCAATTAGGAAACCCCCACGATCAATGTCAATCAATCCTAATACAATTAGGAAACTTACTTGATTGGTGTCAATCACACCCCAATAGAATTATATTTCCTTATCCATGTATGAGTAGGTCTCTTGCATCTATAAAAGAGACCACTCACCCCCCATTGAAGGGGCGGCCGATAATTCTGTAGTCTACACAGCACCTCTACAATTCACCATTATACGCATACACCCGGCCGGTATTACTAGTAGTGCCGCCCCTCTTTGTTGGCTCACCAGGCCCGCCGGTGATCTGCTAGTGAACGTGCTCAGACACACCCGTGGACGTAGGTACCTTCATTAACAGGGCCGAACCACATACAAAAAATAGTCTCTCACTCTCTCTCCCTCTCTCTCTTAAATTGCTTTACTTTACTGTTACCAATTTTTGGCATCATCAGTTTGGCACCGTCTGTGGGAACGACAATTCTTCTCATCAACAAATTCTTGACTGATCAATATGCCACCAAAGAAGGCTGTGCAGCGGTCCGACCAGGATGTTCCTTCGGCCCCGGCGTCGACTGCAGCAGTCCCGACATCTGAGCAAATCACCACAACCCTCACACAACTCTTGGAGGGCCAGGGTCAAATCCAGCAGCAGATCGAAGCCCTGCTAGCCCAGCAAAGCAATCCTCTAGTGGCCTGGAAACGACCCGGGAACGTTGCGTACGGTCGGGAACCGATATTGACCAGACAACGTGCCTGAGCCAACCCGTCCCGTGTTGAGGATGCCAGAGACATCAACAGTGGGCGTGCTGCCCGAGAGGAAAGGCAGGAGCATATGGCCCGGGAATCAGTCCAGGGCCACTCGGTCAAGAGCCGGGTTGTCCCTAGGCGAACGGTTACCCGGAGTCATAACCGAGCCCGATCCCAGAGGATAGCACCCCGCCATGAAGAAACATCTTCCACCAACCCAACTAGTTCCTCAGATTCCGGTCGGGAAGAAGTGGAAGCCCGAATCAAAGACTTGCAGAAGCAGATCGACGAAGTGGCCAAAAAGCTTGGTCAAAACTGTGTTCCGAATCAAGCCAATACCGAGACAGAGTCACCATTCTCTAGCCAGATCACGAGGTTCTCTTTCCCGCGCGAATTTAAGCAGCCTCGGCTAGATTCATACAGCGACTTGGAAAGCCCGGTCGACCACATCCGGACCTATAAGGCTCAGATGGCCCTAGCCACCAACTCCGATGAGCTACACTGCCTAGCCTTCCCCAGCACTTTGAAAGGCCTGGCCATGCAGTGGTTTTACTCCTTGGAGCCCCGATCGGTCTGCAGTTTCAAACAACTCAGCAAGCAGTTCATCAACCAGTTCGCCGCTATGCACGAGCGGCCAAAGCCAGACATGCAACTACTAACAGTCAGACAACGGAATAATGAGTCCCTCAAGGAGTTCACCGACCGGTTCAACCAACAGAAGCTTCAAATCCGCAATTTGAACGAGACAATCGCCATCATAGCCTTCTGCTCGGGAGTTCAACACACCAAGTGCGCCGCGTCGTTCCACAGAAACCGACCGGAAACTTTGGTCGAGCTCTCTGAGAGGGTTGGAAAATACATTGACACTGAAGAATTTCTGAAGATCAAAGACCCCGGGCAAAAAAGCGACAAGTCCTCCAGAAGTAAGCGAAAGCGAGATCAGCCCGGGAGTTCAGACAGTTCTTTCAGTTCGCAGCAGTCTGAGCCCAGCAATCCCGACCCGACCTCCAGTTCGCAGCGGTCTGAGTCCGGTAGCCCCGGCCCGATCTCCAGTTCACATCGGTCAGGATCAAACATTTCCGACTTTGCCTCCAGCACAAAGAAGTCAGAAGTACAACGATCCTGATCCGACCTCTTGTCTCCATCGGTCTAGAAGAGCCCGACTACATTGGTACTTGCTTAATCACCACATGAGGCTCCACCGATTATCAGAGAACTCATACAAAGACCTCGGGCCTAACCCCGAGGCATCCAAAGACCTCGGGCCTAACCCCGAGGCAGGAAAAAAGACCTCGGGCCTAACCCCGAGGCATCCAAAGACCTCGGGCCTAACCCCGAGGCATAAAAAAAAGACCTCGAGCTCCGAACTCAGGTGCTAAAAGACCTCGGGCTCCGAACCCAGGCACCAAAGACCTCGGGGTCACGCCCGAGGCACCGGCTTCGCTTAGGTCCAGCCGACGATGGAGGCAAACCTCCTAGGTGGCTGATGATGGCAAGCTGCAAAAGACCCTGCAACCACCATGTTCCAGGTCGGTTACCTACAGATCATAGCCTCTGTAAGACCCTCGTCTTAGCGAAAGCTTGGGGGGCAAGACGGCGTAGTGAACTAAACAGGTAATCACACCGGGTATCTACAGGCCTCGCGGATAACCAAGTCAAAATCTTGGACAACCCGAGCACCTACAGTATTCAGAGACATTAACTCCACTTAGGTCCAGATCGACGATAGAGGTGACTAAAATCTCTTAGGTTGGCCGACGATAGAGGAGTAAAAGGACCCTAAAGCAACGTGATTTAGGTCGGCTCCACCAACATGGTCAAGCTCTCCTCCCAACAGTCTTGACCAAGGCTGGCCGGGCAGAAGACAACCATCCTGGGGAGCTAACATAAAAAAAGGACCCTAGAGCAATACGCTTTAGGTCGGCTTGTCCAACATGGTAAAATCCTTCTACCCACAGCCTTAATAAAGGCTTACGGGCAGAAGATAACCATCCTGGGAGCTAACTCAAGAAAAGAAGACTCCGAAGTAGGCCGAGTCTCAACTCTCGGTCACTTCCCGAGCATTCAAAGACTCCGAAATAGGCCGGGTCTCAACTCCCGGTCAGTTCCCGAGCACCCAAAGGTCCCGAGCTAGGCTGGGTCTCAACTCTCAGTCAGTTCCCGAGGACTCACCAGGCTCAGAAGCCCCGAGGCAGCTTCCACGAGCACTCAGACATCGGCAAGCAACATCAAACTGATTTCCAAACTTGCCCCGATATAGCATCTGGCCAATCTTGGAAATGGGGGGGCAACTGATACGCCCAAAATATGACCGAGCGATTCAAAATCAACAACCCGTCCGGTCCCACAGGCATGATCCCGATCATTACGGGCAGTTTCCTACTCAAGCTAGAAGACTAATGGAAAGTGCATCTATTTCCTAATCCAATTAGGAAACCCCCACGATTAATGTCAATCAATCCTAATACAATTAGGAAACTTACTTGATTGGTGTCAATCACACCCCAATAGGATTATATTTCCTTATCCATTTATGAGTAGGTCTCTTGCATCTATAAAAGAGACCACTCACCCCCCATTGAAGGGGCGGCCGATAATTCTGTAGTCTACACAGCACCTCTACAATTCACCATTATACGCATACACCCGGCCGGTATTACTGGTAGTGCCGCCCCTCTTTGTTGGCTCACCAGGCCCGCCGGTGATCTGCTAGTGAACGTGCTCAGACACACCCGTGGACGTAGGTACCTTCATTAACAGGGCCGAACCACATACAAAAAATAGTCTCTCACTCTCTCTCCCTCTCTCTCTTAAATTGCTTTACTTTACTGTTACCAATTTTTGGCATCATCACATGGGTTTATATAGTATGGGTTAGAGAATTCTAGAACTCAATTAATTAATGTATATATGTATGACTTCCAACTTCCATACATAAATAGCCCCAAATACATTCATGTACAATCCTAGACACATACATGCATTATACTGAAAACAACATGTGTCTAATGTATTTGACTAAAATGTATCTATCCAAATAGATTTGACCAAAATCAAGTTTAGTATTAAAAAGTAAATAATTAAAAAAGAAAAGAAAAGAAAAAAGTTGTAGAGCCATTATAACATAAAATAAATAAAAATAAAGGGAAAAAAATTGAGAAGGTGTCATGAGGCATGTCTTAGAAGAGGGTATGGGGACACGCTGCCTCCGGGAGTCCACCCCCCATTCTTTCCCGGGGTTTCGGAATTGATTTTCCTTTTGAAATTGTTTGAAGAAAAGAAGAAAGTCTATGAAAATAGATACAGAGTCGCTACTTGGTCTTTAGGGAACCAAGAAACCCAATTTTGACTCACCCAAACGGATAAAAGGCACCGACCCTTCATAACCAAAGAACTTGGCTCGGGGTTTTGGTACAAGAGAGGAAGGAGCCTTTGTCACAACTAAAACACCCTCAACTCGCCCCGTCTCTCGACGAGCCTTAATTAACATCCAAATAGTCTTCTTATACTATGTTTTGTTCGACAGTTAATATTTATGATAGGTACATTACGTTGCACAAGAATTTTGAAATGGAAGATCAAAAGATAAGATATCATTCATAAGATCTAAGCCAAATATCACACAATGCAAAAGTGAAAGATCACATAAACAAACCTAGGAAAAATCATCTAATCACATATCAAGTAATCAATTTTTCCTAATCTAAAGGGGGACATGAATTGTTCTTGAAACAAATAATCAAAGAAATAAAAAATATGCTTAGCAAGCTAGTATGATGCATTAATCTTTGAGAAAAGAAGACCGCTCAATCCCCGAGATGAATGAGAAAGGAAGATGTGACTGAGGGGGAGCATGAACGTGTGATCAAGTTCTTTCCTTATAGTATTCTTAGATTAGGAGTCCCCCCAAATCTTGCATGGATGCAATGCATGATCCTAGAATGTGCAAAGTAGTAGTGTGTTTGTGTTCATGGATTTTCTAAAATGATTTGAAACCATAGAATATGCATGCATGCATGAGGGAAATGGTTATCGATTATGTACATAAGTGGTATGAACAACATCCTAAGACATGCGTTAATTTGGAATGCATGTGAACATCCAATCAAAGAATGAAAGTAAAACAAGCTTGTTGTGAATAGTGGACAGAACATTCAGCTAATTTTGTAAAATTAGAAAAGTGAGGTTAGAAATGTTTTTAATTCATGATTGTTAATGGAGATCATCCTTATCGTGTCTAGAAAACATATCAAAAAGCCAAATCAAGATAGAAGATATAGATTATGAGAAATCATATAAACAAAAGAAGTTACACTGAAACAGAGTTCGTACTGTCGACAAAAATGTAGAAAAATCTTAGAAACTGCAAACAAAACATTTGGAGGCCCGTATTATACAGAAAGTTCCCTAAGACACTAAATTCAAGGTGCAAATGAGTTGGGACCACTCTCTGTGTAAAGGTTTTTTGAAAAACAAGTTGAAGATCAACTAAGCTGCAGTAACAGAAAAAATAGAATGTCTGGAAGGAATGTTTGGGTCAAAATGGAACCCTTCCAAGTATTTAAAGATCAAACCAAAAATCATGGGTGTTCTCTAAGAGTTAGCTTTCCAAGTGGTCTTGCAATCATCCATTGAATATTGAACTCAGAATGACATTTGAAGTTTGAATAACGCACTGTTTTGAATATTTTAAGAAAACAAATGTTTTATTTCTTGAAATCAAAATGAGGGGTTTAAGAGGGGTTTTGAAATAGAGGTTTTAGGAGTTTATTTCTAGCACTAAATGGAGATTATGACCACTTATAATATTAACATCAAACTCATATCAAGAACTTCCAAGATTGTTGGAAAGTATTATTTTATTTTGAACATGACTTCAAGAATACTTGGGAAGTATTGAAGTTAGAATCATCATCTATCACACATGTTTTTGAGGTCAAGAGCTACTATCCATAAGGATTCACTCACCTCAAACACCATGTCATTATCTAGATGATGGTCAACAAGCAAATAATCAAAGAAAAATAAAAAAGAGATGAAAATTTATATAAACAAGCAAACAATAGCAATCAATAGATGATAATCAATGTGATTTTGGACTTGTAGCTTGGTGTTTCACTCATAAGTGGTGACATTTGGACATGGAAGTAGATTCCTAACTCAAGATTTCTCAAGTGTGGTTGTTGGGGAGGATTTGAATGTGATGTATAAGTGAGATAATGGAAGAAAACAATATTAGAACTCACTTTCTTATAGAAAATCAGTGGGAAAAGGTCACTTTCTCACTTCTAACTCTAACTCTATCTCTCATTCTCTCTACAACTTTCTCAAGCTTTGTCCTTGGCCCCCCCAAAATGAAGAGCAAAGGGGAGTTTATATAGGCCAATTTGGGCTGGTTTTGGAATTTAAAAGTGCTCCTATTGGTCCCAAACATCTGTGAACAAGAAACTACATCGTTTTGGCTTTCAATTATTCAATTTAGACCCCCAAATAAAATGACAAAAATGGACTGTTCTGGGGAAGAGTGTCGCGGCAACACTAAGCTTATGCCACGATAGCAGTGGGCCAGTGCCGTGGTGGTATTGTTCCTCAAACGCCCAGATTATTCTGTTTAGGCCCCCATAGATTTCGGTATTCGCGAAAAGGTGCTATTTCATCCTAAATTTACAAAAAATGCGTATGAACTCCAAATTGAGCTTGTGATATACCGTTGGAAAGGTAATGGAGTCTACTTTATATAAAAAATAGTTTAGAGTTAGGTCACTTTGAAAAGGTTTGTGGTATTCGCGATAAAAGCTAATTTGATCGCCTTTTTCACCTTCGAAAATTCATAATAAATTAGTTTTAAATCCAAAAATTGTGTGTGATATACCATTGGCAAGCTATTGACCTCTAGTATCCATAAAAAATTTTTGAAAGATGATACAGTGCTCTGGTTTCAAAGTCAACTTTTAGGTTAAATCGGTCAAACTAGGGATCTCTAGGAAGTTTTGGGAACCTCTGGGAACTTCCAAGAGCTGACGTTTTCATTCGATTTTTAAAAAAAATTCATTTTGGTACTTTTCACATGATCTAGAATGATCTCGAAACTCTCGGGTAAATTCAGATGATTTCGGTCAAACCCTGGTCAAACCTGGGTCATTCCGGTCAACTAGGACTTTTCGGGAACTTTCGGGCTTTTTGGGAGCTGACGTTTTCATCTGATTTTACTTTAAAACTCATTTTATTACTTTTCTTATGACGTAGCTTGTTTCCAAAATTTATGGTCCCAATTTGGGACTGTTCGGGCTATCGATGGCATTTTGGTCATTTGTATTGCTTTCTGAGCATTTTGAGAGAAAGAACTAACTTCCAGGAGTTCTTTTTGAGTCTTTTTCAATCATTATGACCCACCAAGCTATGGGTCTCCTAAATTTGATAGCCAATAAAATGGGGTGTCTACAGTTTGCCCCTCTTTGGCATGAACTTGCGAGGTAACGCGTGTCGCAAGTGAGTGCCAAAGCCTTGAAGAGACAGAACTTTTGGAGACTAAGGAGTTAGGATAAAAACAAGTGCATTGCAAAACTGCAAGAAAAAGAAACCAACGCTGAGGCTAGTGCTGGTCGCGCTCTGCATGAGTTGCCTATGCATCCCAAGGGGAATCAGACCAAGACGAAGTTTGAGGCACAAAGAAATAAACATTTCCAAATACACAACAATCAAGTAGATTCTATGTGGGGATGATGCTATGTTATGATGAGCTAAAATGATACGTGTCGTGCCTGATGTTGTGTTCTAAAATGCTTGTGGGCCTAGTACACGTGCTCTGTGTATTCGCCACCCTCAGTAGGTTTGGCGATCTATGTTTCATTACGACTAATAGACTTATGAGGGATCTCAACCCGAAGGCCTTACCCAAGGAAAAGCGTGGTGCTCAAAGTGATACTATGGTGCTCAAAAGAGTGCTTGTGGTGTATTTGTCACTCCTAGTGGGCTTTATAATTTGTGTGTGTCGCGACCGATAGGCTATGTGTCATGTTATGCCCAATTTGTTGTGTTTGGTGAATGAAGTGACCCTCTGGTCTTGACTCATGCCCCCCTTAATTGTGATACTATGGACTCGGTGACCCTCAGATTCTCAACAGTGCTTCAAAAAAATGATGATCCTCAATTCTCAACGACGCATATGTTATTCCTCAAATCTTCAACGGTGCTTCTCAAAGGTTCTCCTCCAATCTTCAACGATACTCCTCGACTCTTCGACAATGCTTCTCAACTCTTCGGATTGTCCTCAATGCTACTCCACTCTGATGCCCCTCAACACATCCGATGCTCCTCGACTCTTCAATAATGCTTCTCAACTCTTCTGATGTTCTTCGATGCTCCTTTACTCTTCAGTGATGTTTCTCAACTCTTCTGATGTTCCTCGATGCTCCTCCACTCTTCAACGATGCTTCTCAACTCTTTTGATGTTCCTCGATGCTCTTCCACTCTTCAACGACGTTTCTCAACTCTTTTGATGTTTTTTGATGCTTCAATAATGCTTCTTAACTCTTCTGATGTTCCTCGATATTCCTCTACTCTTCAATGATGTTTCTCAACACATCTGGACTCTAGGCCCTAAAACACCTCAACAACACATCTCAGCGACACACCTCATCAACACATCTAGACACTGATTAGATCAGCAATAATTTCTTTGTGTTGGCGATATTTTCTCCGATCAGCCGCCTTGAGAAATAACTATTGGTTTGTAGTTTGCAACCACTTATGAGTTTATGCCACTCATACTTGGGACACTTCTCATGTTACGACCTTGACTGATACAGTAGTGATGTTTGATACTTCTGTTTGCATCCATAGTTTTTATAATTGGGAATCACCTTAAACCCACACATTTGAGACCGTCAAGACGAATAGACTTAACAGGAATGACAGTGACAATAAAAGTTGGGTTAGTTTGTATGAAACCTCGATCTCTGACACACTTTTGATTAGATTATTACTGACTCAAACAAATAAGGATTGACTCAGACATGAAATTTTCAAATTGCCATGATCCAATGTGCATTCGTCATAATTAATGTACTGCTTATATGTTCACATCTCATCTATTTGTGATAGTACTCTACTGATAAATCTAAGCTTTGAAAGCTTTTCCCTAAAGTCTAGCCAATTATTTTCTTGTCCAAAGTGTGCTTCGAATTAGTGCCCTAGCTTTGAGAATAAAAGATACTCTGTTTCAAAACTTTTAAAATAACTTTGTGACTTTAAAACTTGTCCTTGGTGTGAAAGGATTGTTAGGAAAATGAAGTTTGCCCCTAGTTTAAAGTGTAGGAAGTGGAATTCATAGGCAGACGAGGTAGGTGACCAAAGTTTGCCCCTAGTTTGGACAATGTTTCATTGGAGGTTCTGGGCAAACGAGGTAGGTGATCGAAGTTTGCCCTTTGTATGAAGGATAGATAGTAAAATTTAGGCAAACAAGGCAGGTAGCTAAAGTTTATCCCTAGTGTGGAAGGTGATTTTCTGGCTTGAGCCAAGGATCGTGGTTTTAATCTCTCAAATGCTCATAACTTTTGCCTAGGCACCAGTGAGATGACCTAACGAGCTCTTTTCTCTCTTTTGTTATTGTTCACTTTGGATTTAGCTCTAAATTTTGGCCTAGGCGTCCTTTCAAATTTTTGACCTTGCGAGCCATCCTTATTTTCTTTTTGATAGTCTACCTACATACCCCTGAGCGGGGATCAGGTCCAACGAAGTTCAAGCCAAGGTTTGAAAGAAATGGTTATTTTTAGGTGGGCGGGATGACCAAACCAAGCAGGTTGCCTACGTATCCCCGAATGGAAATCAGGTTAAGCGTAGTTCAAGCCAAAGTCTTTAAAGAAAATGGGGGTTGATTATGATGGTGTCGACCAAACCGATGGGGTTGCCTACATATCCTCGAGTGGGAATTATGTCGAGCGTAGTTCAAGGCAAGGTCTTGAAAAAGATGAGGTATAAGGGTTTTCTAAAACAATTATCAAAGAAGTTCAAACTTGAGCCACTTGTAGTAGCTTTGAATAAGAGGATTCAGTTTCGATCTCCCTTCCCCCCCCCCCCCCCCCCCCCCTTTTTTTTTTTCCTTTTCTTTTTCTTTTTCTTTTTCTTTTTCTTTTTGTTTTGTTTTGAGGATTGATCCTTTCAACTTTTGCCTAGCCAGTCAATTTTTCTTTTCACATAGTTGATTTATGTGAGATCTTTTGATAGCATTCTCGAAATTTCATAATGTGTATGTTAGCTCTCAGAATTTGTTTGTGGTCGTTCGGAGCTTTTTGAAATATGATCTAGACACATTCTCATGATGTACCTTGAAGTGTACAATTCTCTGTATCACCAAAATTTTCTTTCTTTCATTTTCTCCATCATTTTGACTAGCCAGGGTCAGATCTTGGAAATCAATACCTTTTTCAGCTCTAACTTTTGCCTAGGTGCCCTTTCGGATTTTCAACCTAGCGAGCTTTTCTTTTCTTTTTTGTTTCTTTATCTTTTTTTTGAAGGGGGAAAAAACTCACTGAATTGTTTAGATACCATCTACGACAAGGTCTGTATTGCTTTCAATCGGACAAATTTGTATGGCTCTCAATTGGATTGGGCTCAAGGTTTTGAAATGGTGGAAAGGGGTGTTGGAGAACCCCCAAGTCAGTTCCAAGTATGTCTTTTTAAGATTTGAGCAAAAACATCTTTTAAATTCTTAAAGTGAGACTATTCAATTCTTGGCTCTTCTTCGGGGTTAGCGCGAAATTAACTTTGACCTTTATAGGATTCTTTTTTTTATTTGATGCAAAAAGAAATTTAGCAGAGTAATATCCATGGTAATTTGAAAAGTGACACTTCAGTTCAGTGATTCATGCATTTATGACTAGACACATTAGGTTAAGCAAAATGAGATTTCATTCCATTAGCAAAAGAGAGAGATTACATTACTCGACACAGACCCATAACAACTTGATGACTGACGGACTTGACAACAAGACTAAACTTAAAATATAGAATAGATTCGACTTGACTCGACCTGGTCTAAAATGGAGTGTCACGCTGACTCGCTTATTCTTTTTTCTTTTTTTGAAAGAGCATCCTCATTTGTCTTGCTAGCAAAAGTCCCAAACACCACCACTTCACTTGCACAGGTTCAACATTCATGGGCCTTAGTAGGGGTGGGCAAATAGTTCAGTTAACCGAAATTTGAACCGAACCGAACTAAAATTTTCATTTCAGTTCAGTTAATTCAGTTAAAAATTTCAGTTCAGTTTCAAACCGAACTATAATTTTTTTTTCAGTTCGATTTTCAGTTCCACTCTCCCAAACCGAATCGAACCGAAAAACCAAATTTTTTTTTTAGTTTATATATTATTAATATATTTTTATACACAACTATTTATATTACAAAAATATAAGTATAATATATATAAGTAAATATAAACATATGTTTTTTTTGTAATATGAAAGAAAATGGGACAAGAAACATATAAAAAAGTTGTGAAAATGAAAAAAAAAAAAAAAAAAAAGAAAAGAAAGTATAGTTTTTTCAAAATTCGGTTAACAGAATTTCCAAACCGAACCAAACCAAACTGAATTGACCAAAATCGAACCGAACCGAAATATAATTCAGTTCAGTTTCAGTTCCCATTTCTCCAAACCGAACCGAACAAAACTGAGCCGAATTTCTCCAAACCTAACCGAACCGACTGAATGCCCACCCCTAGGCCTTAGCGAAGGAGCTCCTTTGAACGGATAAGCCATGGGTTTTAGGTTCGATGAAGCTGACATTTTGGTTGACATAGGAGTAGATGGGTGATCGCTCGATGATTTTCTGATCGATGAGGTCTTGGATATCATGGAAAAGGTGCATGTAGTTGTTGGTGTCGTGGCCTGGACCTTGGTGGTAGGCAAAACATTTGGACAGGTCACAGTTAGGCAGAGGGATATTGTGAGGCTGAAAGAGATGGAGGTGCCCCTTTTTGATGAGGTTATCAAGGATAACCGACAACGACATACCCAGGTTAGCGAAGGTTCTTGGGTTGCAGGCTTTGGTAACCTTTGAGTTCATGTGGTTCCTCGGAGTGGCTCTTGTGTTTGGATATGGAGTAGGATTACTAAGGCAAAGGTGTGGGCTTGGATACAAGTAGAGATTTGATATGGAAATGGGCTTGGATAGATGGCATTGGGTGACCCATACTTCCCTTTATCAATGCTCTGCACCATCATCTTAAATCGGCTTACCCTTAAATTGAGCCGATTAATAGTGATTTGTAGCTTGTTCACTTTTTCTTCCAAAGCTTAGTAGGCCATTGTTGGGCTTATGACGGTCTAGACTAGCCCACGATCAAGACAATGAATTCGGGGAGGTACAGAAGTGTCCCTACCCGGGGCTACGATTTTCTACAAATAGAAGTAAAAGCCCAAATTAGCAGAGAAGCGAAACACTTCTTATGGGCTCCTAGTGGGGAGAGATGATCAAAATTTTGAAGGATTTATCGATGCAAACCGATGACGGTTGTAGTAAGTATATGACTTCTATACAATGATTGAGATGGGTGAGGATGATGATACGTATGCATTTGATGTGTAGAGACATACACATGTGAGACTGATAAGATGTGAGTGCATGTAGACTGAGACAAGCATGCGAATGCAAGCCCTAATCTATATGATGCCTCTACTTCTAACATATAGCAGTTATGCAAGTAAGGCCATAACCATATAGAGTGTGCTAACCTTTCTTTCTAGTATGATCACCAGTAGGAGAGAATTAGAATTTTCTGGAAGAAATACAAAATTTCTGGGATATTCTTGAGATTAGGAAGGAGTTTATTGGAGGCACGGGAATTTTTGAGAAATCTAGAGTTTCTGGATGAAACAGGTATTTTCGGATGAGTTGGATAGAGTTTCTAGGATAAACAAGTATTTTGAGCATTTTTGGGAAATTTGGACAGAGTTTCTAGGAAAATCTGATATATCTGGGGATTTCTGGGAAGTTTGGATAGAGTTTCTAAAAAAATCTGGTATATCTTGGGATTTTTAGGAAGTTTTGACAGAGTTTTGGAAAAATCTGGTATATCTGGGGATTTCTGGGAAGTTTGGACAGAGTTTTTAGGAAAATCTACTATATCTGGGGATTTCTAGGAAATTTGGACAGTTTTTTTGGTGTATCAGATGATGGTGATCATACTGTCTAGCAGGTTTTCATACTCCTATAACTTAGGACTGACAAACAAGGTTTGCGGTGTATATCTTTGTGAACATAGAGCAGACATCCTTATCATAGTGCCTAGGCAGGTTGACTCAATGTGATAACATGTGAGTGATTGCCTTGGAAATCATAAGAAGGAGGTTCTGTCCTATGCCACATAAGCGTCTACACCGCGCAGGTAGTCCCGTCAAGGCATACAACAGTTATATCACCTTGTCCTATCTGAAAAGATAAATTTACAATCCTATGAAAGGTACTACAAGATCTATATGCAAAGGCTGGGTTTAGTCAAAGAGGGTCCATTGGCGAGAGTTCCAATATACCATCAGAGAGACAGTACGAAAGTTTTTACTCGTTTTGATATACCTTAGAAGGTACAGTATCAACGATGGCTTATGCCCTGGCACAATAATACCTGAGCAATGTCAGCGCCGCGTTTCAGACACAGTTAGAGGAGAAATGCGAAAGTGCAATGTGGTGAACTCGACACAGTAAAAAGATGATTTTAAGGATGCTTCTTATGAGTCAAACCTCTGTATTATTTTGTTTTTAAAATAAATCTCCCCAGCAGAGTCGCCACATTGTGGACACACGGCCTCAAGGAGTCCACCTCCCGTTCTTTTCCGGGGTTTTGAAATTGTTTGAAGAAAAGAAGAAAGTCTATGAAAATAGATACAGAATCGCCACTTGGTCTTTAGGGAACCAAGAAACCCAATTTTGACTCACCCAAATGGATAAAGGGCACTGGCCCTTCATAACCAAAGAACTTGGCTCGGGGTTTTGGTACGAAAGAGGAAGGAGCCTTTGTCACGACTAAAACACCCTCAACTTGCCCCGTCTCTCGACGGGCCTCAATTAACATCCGAATAATCATCTTATACTATGTTTGGTTCGACAATTAATATTTATGATAGGTACATTACGTTAAACAAGAATCTTAAACTGGAAGATCAAAAGATAAGATATCATTCATAAGATCTAAGCCAAATATCACACAATGCAAAAGTGAAAGATTACACAAGCAAACCTAGGAAAAATCATCTAATCACATGTCAAGTAATCAAGTTTAATCTAAAGGGGGACATGGATTGTTCTTGAAACAAATAATCGAAGAAATCAAAAATATGCTTAGCAAGCTAGTATGATGCATGTTAATCTTTGAGAAAAGAAGACCGCTCAATCCCCGAGATGAATGAGAAAGGAAGATGTGACTGAGGGGGAGCATGAACGTGTGATCAAGTTCTTTCCTTATAGTATTCTTAGATTAGGTGTCCCCCCAAATCTTGCATGGATGCAATGCATGATCCTAGAATGTGCAAAGTAGTAGTGTGTTTGTGTTCATGGATTTTCTAAAATGATTTGAAATCATAGAATATGCATGAATGCATGAGGGGAATGATTATAGGTTATTTACATAAGTGGTATGAACAACATCCTAATACAAGAGTTAATTTGGAATGCATGTGAATATCTAATCAAAGAATGAAAGTAAAACAAGATTGTTGTGAATAGTGGATAGAAGAGTGAGCTAATTTTGCAAAAATGGAAAAGTGAGGTTAGAAATGTTTTTAATTCATGATATTTTATGGAGATAATCCTTATTGTGTCTAGAACACATATAAAAAAGCCAAATCAAGATAGAAGTTACAGATTAAGATAAATCATATAAACAAGAGGAGTTACTCTGTAACAGAGTTTGTACTGTTGACTGAAATGTCAAAAACTCTTAGAAAATGAAAACAAAACATTTGGAGGCCCACATTATACAGACAGTTTCCTAAGACACTGAAGTTCAAGTAAATAATGAGTTGGGACCACTCTCTTTGTGAATGTTTTCTAAAAAACTATCACACCCCTTCCAGAATTGCATACATTTTATTTTGCAAGTGTTGTAACAAGTGGAAATTATTAACGAATTAATAATTTATTTGAGGTTGACTATGAATCAACGGTGAGGTGTCAAGGACACGGGAATTTGACAAGCAATTTTGCATTGACATAAGTAAATGACATTTATGTGCATTAAATGTTATTTGATCTTATTTGGTATTATCCGGTGTTTTATGAATAGTGAATTATACCTGTGTAGTATAATTTCTGGTTATTTTGTTATTGCTGTAGAGCATTTTGAACACTGTGGTGAGAACGTGAGTGACACATAAAATAAAAGGTAGGTTGTGTAGAAATTCTACAGAGTTTAGTTTTCGGATGTAATTTTGGACCCAAACGGAATAGTCGAAAACTTTTGTAAATTTTTGTTTTCACTCGTGAAATAATTAAATAGACATGTGCGCGAAGTTTCGGGAGATAATTAAAAGTTCTTCGAACTCGCGGGGAGGTAAATGCAAATTTTTTTAAAGATTGCCTATAAATAGGTGAGGGTGAGTTTTAATTTCTTAGAAAACTTTTTAAAATATCTAGAGAGGAGAGAGAAAGGGAGATTTGTTGCCACTGGCTTTGCGATGACAATCGGCGACCTTTCGTCTGCTAGATTTTCTCCAAATTCTAGATTTGAACTCCTTGAGGTAAGACCTACATTTTGATAGTCATTAGGCCATGTTTGGCTAAATTTTATAAAAATCTAATTTCTAAAAATTTAAAAAAAATAGGTATAAACTTGTAGGAATCATTTGAAAACGGAGATTTAACGTTTAATTGCCTCTGTATTACTTCCTTCAAAGTTTGGAGGAATTCGCACAAGGTATGAAGTTCTGACCTATGAAATATAGGAAATATACATGTTTTGTTTTCGACGACGAAATTGAGATCCGGGCGAAATCCATGTGTTAATCTTAGGACCGTTAATTATGCACACGCTTAAATGTGAAAAGCATGTCTACTTTACGCGAGCACGTTGAGTTGTCTATATGGGTCAAAAGGGGGATTTATACAATTTTATGCCAGAATAAGCTTCTCAATGTTTGAGAATTTAGTAGCGAAGAATATTGTGCATGGTTGATAGACTTAGACTTGCCATGGCACTTGGGGATGCAATGGTTGATAGAATTGGACATGACATTGGCATCGTGGTTTAAGACTTGGACTAGCCACTTGTAGACACCCCAATTTTGACAGACCGTCGAATTTAGGAGAGCGTCACCTCCACGTCCGATGATGATAAAGACCGAAAGAATCGAAGTATTCCAAGCTCTTCTGAAAATTCTCCAAACGCGATAAAATTTCACAGAAATAAGGAAATACCAGGTGTTTAGGAGAATTCAGGTATAAAAAACACCATTTTTGGAGAAAATCTTCGAAAATATTTTTTTGGAAGAAAAATGAGAAAAGAAAAGACCTAAAAGAGGAAGTTCAACAAAAAACGGCACACGGCAGTATTTCGCGGCACTTGGTGAGTGCCGGGCGGTACTCGGTGAGTGCCGAATGGCATTTAGTGAGTGCCGGGACGGCACTCACTGAGTGCCGCCGACATTTTCTGACTGCCGTTTGCTTTTAAAGTCCGTATTCTGTGGTATAATACGTATGTGTAGGCGGATAAAAATAAAAATCTGATAAAGTAAGGTTGACGGAAACCCGGCAATCAACAATCTGTCGCGGCACTCACGGAGAGCCGCGCGGCAGTCACGGAATGCCGTCGCGGCAGTCACAGAGTGCCGCAGCGGCACCCACGGACTGTCGCCGATGAATTCTGACTGCCGCCCTGGGCAGCAGTCTGTCTAATTTCAGGAAGTACGTATTATACTACCAAATGAGAGATTTACACCAGTCTTTTAATCCGAATTCACTGAAAATACTTGATAATTTTTGTCTATAAAAAGAGGAAGGATCTTCCTTGGAACATATGCAAGGAATATACACACGAGATACACCAAAAAAAATACAAAGAAATCACTACCATTACACTAACATATTTTGAGAGAAAAGAGAGAATTTAGAGAACTAGAGAGAAGAGCTTGGAAGATCTTCAAAGAAAGACTTTTGAGGATAGTTTGGAGGTGACCCTCTAATCTTTGGTTGTGTTCTCTTTCTTTTTGAGCTTCTAATCTTCAAGTCATTTTTAGTTTTTCTTGATTAAATCTTAGAGTTTGTCTAGTAAGCTTAGGAGTTCTTGTTTCTAATTCTTTAGTCTTTCTTATATTTCTTTTGGTTTATTTTCCTCTCTTGAGATTCTTGGAGATCTTCAATATCTCCCTTGAAATCTCTTGAGTATGATCCTTTGAATCCCATGTAAGCTTATACTTTACATGAGAGTCAAAATTTGATCATCACTTCATTTCATAAGCAAATAGATGAATCCAAGTCCATACTCATGACTTGGATCCTCTAAACTTGGTATTTCATGAAATCATTTCCATATTCTCTTTGAAACTTATGAGTATTAGTCATGTCTTCATCTCCAATGACCATCAAATGGTAGGAGAAAATGGTTTTGAGTCTAAGCCCATCTCCATGGTTTAGAGTCCTCATCTTGAGATTTCATGAAGTCTATTCATACTTCCTTTGAAATCCACAAATATGAAGGTCTTTAGTCTCCAATGACCATCAAACTGTAGGATAAAATGGTTTAGTTTAAGTCCAACTTCATGGTTTAATAGTTGGGGTTAACAAATAAAGTTGAACTTGATAAATGAAAACAATGAGTTCACAAACTGATTTTGATCAAAGATTTTTAGTTCGAAATCTAACCGTTGAAGTCAAGTGAAACCAACGGGAAAGTGTCAATAACACAATACTCTACCGCTGTAATTTTTGTTTTAAGGTGATCTCATGTCTAAGATGGTTTGGTCTTGTGATTTTTAATACATGCAGCTCTCTGTCCGAAATTTCAGAACAGTAAATCCATTTTGAAACTAATAAATCAGAATTTTTACGGAGTTTCTGAGGTCTCTAATAATTGTTTCAAGGTACCTTAATGTGTTAGGGAGATCTCCTAAAAAGATCTAAGTGTTTCTCATCTGTTTACTATTTTTAATAAATCATACAAGATCTCTGAATAGAGAGTTGCAGATTCCTGAGTGATGCCTAGTGTTTTCCATATTCCTGGAGATCTAACCGTTCAAACCTTGATTTTCTTTTTGGGTTATAAACTAGACTCATAGAGGCATATCGTATCCAAAAATCATTCAGATCCAACCGTTGGAAGCATGGTTTTTCTATTTTTTAAGATCTGGTCTGCTCTCTGTAATTCATGAAAAACTGCTACTGTTTTTGTCTAATCTTGTTTATCTCAACTCAAATGGACTCCTAATGTCTTAGGACCCAAATCATACATTGAATAATAATAACTTAGCTTAAATCCAGAAGTTAAGTGACCCAAATTAGTGAATAAATCCATGTTTTATTCTTATTCACATTCATCCATCCATGTACATTTATTTACTCATGATTAGAACTAGCTATTGAACATAGTTGGATTTCATGTTTGTTAGATCTAAGCTAGAGAATTAGGATTGATCATTTGATAGCATATTATTATGTGAAGCATGTGGACTAATCTTTGTTTTGTAGCGCATTTGAGGTACAATTTCTCATCTCCCTTCTAGTTTATTTCACTCCTTGATTTTATTGATTTTCAACCTCATGCGCGATATCTTAGACTAGGTCTTGCCTTATGTGTACATGTGATTAGAGACTCTTTTTTAGGATTTTCTTTTGTTTGTATGCATTGCACGTTTAAATATCACTGCTGGATCCCGGGTAAGTTCTTTTGTTCCCTATTGCATATCATATCGCTTGCTACTTGACTTATGTGACTTTTTGAATGATATTTTATCAATTGTGATTTTACACCCTTTGGACATGCTTTTGTGATGTATATGTATATATATGTATTAGTTGAGGGCATGCTTAGATTAATAAATTTGATTAAAAGGATGTTGAGTAGAGGCCTATCGTAAGATAGGATGAGAGAAGGTGTTTTAGTCCGACGGGCTCCTTCCTCTCTCATTCCATAATCCCCGGACCTTGTTAATCTCTGGTTTCTAAAAAGATCAGTTTGCTTTAAAAATAGTTTCTCAATTTTCCTTTTAAAAATTAAGTGGCGACTCATTTGTTTTGAATTTGAAATTTTGAAAATGAATTTTAAAAGAAAAGCTGTGGATAGAAAGAAAACCTGCGATATCCACAATCTGGCGACTCTGCTAGGGATCGAACCCAGAATCTCTGGTTTCGCAGACCGGAATTCTGATTTTGGGTTCACTTGAGGATCAGACTTGAAAAATGTCCTTTTAATCAAATTAATTAATCTTTGTGTGCCTGCTGCATTTCACTTGCATGTCCAGCCAGTCGATTGCACGGAACTATGACCTTGGAGACTCGGGGCAACCCGGTCGGTCAAGTCATCATGGGACTATGTGATCACCCTTGATCTCGTACCATGATTTGGTATATGAAGCATCCTATCAGGTGTGTGTCAAGGGTCCCTTATTTGACCAAAACCCAGCCTTTGCACAGTAGTTTCTATAGAACCTTTCAATCTTAGGAAATCAATTCTTGATTAGGATTATGTGCTAGGAAGTTTTGTATGCCCAGACGGGATTACTTGAGATGATGACGATACTTGCTCGATGAAAGATGTATAATCTTTTAATCACCTTTCAGCAAATTCTCCCCATGTTCTGCGACATTTGGAGAACATACCGAACCTTGATTATAGGATCATATTTCTTATATCATGTCCAGCTAAGCATCATTGACCTTGTATGTATCCAAATTCATGAAAAGTACGATGATGATCCGGTTATGTGATCCCCCTACCCAAAGAATTTCTTTTCACGTGGGAGCTAAGGTTCTCATTCACCATTCCAAAAAGAAAATCTTTCTTTCCCCTTTCAAATTAGAGTTCCCAATATAACCTTTGTTAAGGCATATATTCAATCGATCATCTTCAAAAATCAACAATAAATTCGTAAATCCTTGAAAAATATCCTGGGAAGAACGAGTTTCCAAATAAGAGCCCTATCATTTTTATAAAAGAGCGTTTAACGCTCTCAAAAGCATTCTCAAGAACCTTTTTAGCATCTAAAATGCTTTTCAAATAAACTTCAAAAATTTTGAAATGACCAACCTCTAAGAAGGTAATGGGGATCACAATGAAAGGAGAAATTAGCACACTTGACATGGGTGAGGATTTTATGTGCTTATGTGTTTATGTGTTAGGATTAGGATTTTCTCTTTTCTTTTGGCATATAGAGTAGGCACACACGCACACATGCATTGCATCCGCATGACATACGTTGAAATAAGAAAAAGGGGGCTTTTACTTTACCAAAAATCTTTTAAAACAAAAATATATAGGTTTTAAAACGAAATTAAACCTTTTTGTAGGGGAAAAGATAGCATCAACCTGGTTTAGGGGACCCACGACAAGGCTGATAAGAAGAAAAGACATTGAAATGACGGAAGAAAGAAACAACCGGGAAGTAGCCGGATTAAGGATACTAGTAGAACAACAAGCGGAGCAAATGAGGCGACAGGCCAAAAACATGAACCGCATGATGGGAATGATAGAAGAGATGAACCGCCGACCACCACCCGAAGTTCCACCTGTTATGGACCCACCTTTGGGAGGAGGAGAGGGAGATTGGTTTGATGATTAGGAGGCGCAATGGACTGATGCGCTACGGGCCAATAGAGAAAGAGAGAAAGCTGAGAAAGAGAAGTTACTAACTGAGAAAAGAGAGAAGCTGGAAAGGGTAGTGCGCAAGGCTCAAGGGGTAGACACTTATTTGATGGAGTTGGAAGGTCTGTACGACGAGGTCCACGAAACCCTGCCTGCCGGGTTCAAGATGCCAATCTTCGACAAGTTTGACGGGACTGGGAATCCTCGCAACCACGTGAGAATGTGTATTGGGGCTTTCCAACCAAGTGGGCTGAGCACAACCATGATGGCAGTCTTGTTTTAATAAACCCTAACCGAAGCTGCTCTGTTGTGGTACCTTACTCTCGAGCCAGGCAAAACCAGAATTTGGGAGGAAGTCGTGAAGTCATTTGTGGCCCAGTATGAGTACAATCAAGACCTAGACGTCACTGTCCGGGATCTAGAAACAACCAGGCAGGGAAGCAAAGAGTCATTCGCTGAATATCTAAGCCGATGGAGGGGAAAGGCTGCAAAGATGGTACAGAGGCCGTCTGAGAAAGAACAGATCCGGATGTTAATGAAGAACCTACAGCCAGTCTAACAAGAGAAAATGAGGTTTCAGTCCATCAACACTTTTGTCAAGGTGTTTGACGTGGGGACAAGGATTGAAGACACGATTCAAGAAGGAACCATCAAGAAGGAAGAACAACCAAACCGGTACAAGAGGCCAAACTATGGATCCAACGGAGGACAAGCGGGAGGTCACTCTGGCCCCACCGATGTCAATGCACTGAATGGACCAGAAAGGAAATTCGACATAGCACCAAGGAGAGGAGGGGATAAAGCACCAAGAAGGTTCTCAGATTTGGGAGTGTCACTGTAAACCGCCCTCGATAGATTGTTAGCCAAGGGGCATCTCCGTCAGCTGGAACCACGACCTCTACCGAGTCCACTTCCGCTAAATTTCCAAGGGGACCTCTTTTGCAAATTTCATCAGCAGAAGGGTCACTCAACGGATAGGTGTATGAGATTAAGGCATGAGATTCAGGACCTCATTGACAACAAGGTAATTTCGGAACCCCCCACCAAAGCTCCAAATGTCACTAGAAATCTGCTTCTGAATCATCGAGCTGTGCCACCACCACAAGGCCTTTACCTCTTGGGGATAGAAGAAGCAACCTTCGATCCGTCTAAGCTAATCACTAAGGCCGGGACACCAAGAAAGCCATATTAGCTGCCCAAGGATTTGACAATCTATGCTTTGGGGGATCAGCCGAAGGAAAATGAGATAGGGCAGTCAGACTGGTGGGTTGAAGGGAGTGATGATCGAGATGAAAGCCAGGTAGAAGATGATCTTTGGTACGAGAGCGACAAAGAAACGGAGATGGTAAAAGGTGCTTTGAAAGTTGATTCAGAAGTTGACAACTTGTGGGCAAGGGAAGAAGTCAGTCATTTAACACGGTCAGGCAGACACTTTAAGCCACGTGAGCTAGAGGAGGATCATCCGGGGAGAGAATTGGATAAAGGAAAAGGGAAGATGAATGAAGAAGAGGAAGAAGACAGGGTTCTGAAACAGATGAAGAAGACTCAGGCCAATATCACCATTTGGGGGTTGCTGATTGCCTCCAAAAGCCATAGGCAGGCGGTCCTGGATGCTCTGAACCAATCTGACGTGTCTATCGACACCACCCCGGAGGACCTCATAGGACTGATCGGCAAAATTCCGACTTCGACTATTACCTTCTCATCAAATGACTTGCCTCCGGGAGGACCCGTCCGTAACAAACCATTGTATGTCACTGTCGAATGCTTGGGGAACATCGTGCCTGCTTGCTTGGTTGACAATGGATCGGCTCTCAACGTGTGTCCCTTCCGAACGGCTAAGCGAATGGGCCTAGATGAGTCGACATTTATGCCATCGGAGCAGAAGGTAAGAGCCTACGACAACACCCAGAGAGCAGTCATGGGAATAGTCCTTCTTCGTCTCGTTATCGGCCCTTTTGGAAAAGAAGCTGAATTCCAGGTCATCGACATCCCCGCTTCCTTCAACTTATTGCTAGGTAGGCCTTGGTTGGACAGTTTGGGTGCTATACCGTCAATGATCCATCAAAAGGTTAAGTATGTCTGGGAGGATAAAGTCTGTGATATCCTTGGGGATAGCTGGGTTCGTTCGTCCGAGGCATCATCAAGTGCACCAGTTCTGGAATTACAGCTGCGAGAAAAAGAAACAAAAATGGGAGGGTTCGAGTTCATCAGCATGTTGGAAGAAGAAAAGCCGAGAGACTTTCTACCGCTCCATTTCGATCAGTATGCTAGTCCAGTGGTCGCAGGGATCATGAGGAAGATTGGTTTCTTTCCAGGATTAGGATTGGGGAAGGACCTTCAGGGCCTGCCTGAGTTTCCAAGAATCCCTACTCAGACTCACACTCACGGCCTGGGGTATCAGCCAACAAAGAAGGAATTGAGGGCGAAGAGGAAGGTCGTCGATGCGCCGCTAGACCCTTACCAAAAGACGCTTAATGGATATTTTATGAAGGAAGGAGAAGATTTCCCATTCTGTGGCTTCCCAGAGCCATGGATGGACCAGAAGGATAAATGTTTAAAGCCGGGGTTCGAGATCTTTTTCTCCCAGGAATTTTCTAAGTACAAAGACCCGTTTTTACAAATGCCTGAAAAGTCTTCTACCATCAACGATTGGATTGGTGTACTGGATGGACCGGTCATGCAGGACCTGTTGAGTGAAGAAGGGGCGAAAGCCGAAGAAAAAGGGAAAGAACACGAGGGCCTGGAGGTCAAGATCGAAGAGGGGAATGATGAGGATGCGCCGGAAGAAGAGCCGAAGCCAGAAAAGGAAGAGAAGACGGAATTCGGGGGACTGCCAGGATGTAATACTATGGAGCTCAAGCAGGGAGTCAACAAGGAGTGGGTCTTTGAGTCTAGTGATAAGTATCCCCCTCACCCAGAGTCTGTAATGGCCCAAATGAAGCGTCTTACTATTGCTATGTATGTTGTAATCACTCCTAACAAAATCAATGAAAGTATGACTGATTCTGCCTACTCGAACACGCTTAATGAATGTGATGAATGTGATAATCATGAAATACCTAATGAATTGCAAAAGTTAATTGAAAAAGAAAAAGAATCTGCATGCAAAATCATTGAGGACACTCAAATGATTAATCTAGGAAATGAAAATAATCCTCAAAATGTCTTTATCGGCTCCACACTTAGCAATAAAGAAAGCAAAGAACTAATCAATATATTAAATGAATTCAAAGATGTTTTTGCATGGTCTTATAATGATATGCCAGGTATTGATCCAAAGATAGTCCAGCACCACATCCCTCTCTTTCCCAATTCAAAACCCATAAAACAAAAATTGAGGCGAATGAGGCCAGAATGGGCGCTTAAAGTAAAAGAGGAGGTTGAAAAGCAATTAAAGGCTGGATTCTTGATGGTCACTGAGTATCCTGAGTGGATTGCCAACATTGTACCTGTCCCAAAGAAGGATGGTCGTGTTAGGATTTGCGTTGACTTTCGAGATTTAAACAAGGCAAGCCCTAAAGATGATTTCCCGTTACCCCACATCAACGTGTTGGTCGATAACACTGGGGGACATGAGCTTCTATCTTTCATGGAAGGATTCTCTGGGTATAATCAAATCCTCATGGCACCCGAGGATAGAGAGAAAACCACATTCATCACTCCGTAGGGGACATATTGCTATAGGGTCATGCCATTCAGACTTAAGAATGCAGGTGCGGCCTATCAAAGGGCTGCCACCACTTTACTGCACGACATGATCCACAAAGAGGTGGAGGTGTATGTGGATGATATGATTGTAAAATCCAAAGAGAGGGGAGGGCACCTAGAGGCTTTGAGAAAGTTCTTTGAGAGATTGACGGAGTTCAAAATGAGGGTAAACCCACAGAAATATACCTTCGGAGTTACCACAGGAAAGTTGTTAGGGTTCCTTATTACCCAAAGGGGGATCGAAGTAGACCCAACCAAAATAAAAGCCATAACCGAAATGAACCCACCAAAAAATGAGAAAGAACTGAGAGGTTTCCTGGGGAGAATACAGTTCATCAACCGCTTCATTTCCAAACTCACCCTAACTTGCGACCCACTGTTCAAACTGCTTAGAAAAGGAGAGAAATTCAAATGGGACGCCCCTTGCCAACAAGCCTTCGACAAGATCAAAACCTACCTCCAAAACTCACCTGTCCTATCACCACCCTCACCCGGGAGACCCCTGCTACTTTATCTCTCCGTATCCGAAGATTCGATGGGATGTATGTTGGCCCAAGAAGGAGAAGAGGGGCACGTGGAAAATGCCATTTATTACTTGAGCAAAAGAATGGTCGGATATGAGTTAAAGTACTCACCCTTGGAAAAGGCCTGTTGGGCCTTGGTTTGGTGTACTCGTCGCCTTCGCCATTATATGCTAGCCTTCCCTGTAATCCTGATATCCCGAATGGACCCATTAAAATACCTATTCGAAAAACCCATCTTGACCAGTAGGATTTCCCGTTAGACCATGATGCTGGCTGAGTTCAATATTAAGTATGTCACTGCCAAGTTTGTAAAAGGAAGAGCTGTCGCTGAGTTTTTAGCCGACCTCGCTGTAGAATCCGAGGACAAGGGGGAATTCAAGTTCCCGGATGAAGGAATAATGGAGGTTAAGGAGGATTTGTGAAAAATGTACTTCGATGGAGCAGCCAACCAATTAGGTTACGGAGTTGGAATCATTCTCATAGCATCCGATGGGACCCCTACCCCATTGGTCGTCAAGCTCAAGTACAACTCAACCAACAACACCGCGGAGTACGAAGCATGCATAATTGGGATGGAAGCAGCCTTGGCTTTGAAAGTCGGATGGATTGATGTATTCGGGGATTCTAATTTAATCATATCCCAAGTCCGAGGAGATTGGAGGGTAAAGCATGAGAAGTTGAGACCTTATCACGACTACCTAGAAAGTCTGAAAGCCCTTTTCAAGAAGATTTCTTTTTACCACCTTCCTCGTGAAGAAAACCAACTAGCCGACTCCTTGGCCACCTTAGCATCAATGATCCAAATCCCCTCCAAAACTACCATGATCCCGCTATCCATAGAAGTGAGGAATCAACCGTCGTTTGAAATGGTCGCGGCCATGGAAGACGAAGAGGAAATACCGTAGTATGTGGATGTGTGGAAGTTCATTAAAGAAGGTGAATACCCCGAAGGAGCCTCAGAAAAGGACAGAAAAGCGATTCGACGATTCGCCGCTTAATTTGTGATTTACGCAGATAAGCTATGAAAGAAATCTTACACTGGGTATAATCTGGAGTGCCTATATAGAAAAGAAGCTAAGAGAATGAGGGAGGAAATACATGAGGGAGTGTGTGGGCCCCATATAAACGGGCACATGCTGGCAAAGAAGATCATCCGACAGGGGTACTATTAGACGACCTTAGACAAAGACTGCTGCGAATATGTTAGAAGGTGTCACAAGTGTCAAATTCAAGCAAATTTGATGCATACCCCGCCGTCACAGCTCTATAGCATGACCACCCCTTGGCCATTTTTCGTGTGGGGGATCGATATCATTGGTGAGATAGTTCCAAAGGCTTCCAATGGGCACCGATACATAATCGTGGCGATTGATTATTTTACAAAGTGGGTAGAGGCAGCCTCGTATGCAACTTTGAAAGCCAAGGACGTGGTGAGTTTCATCGAGAAAAACATAATCTGCAGGTATGGGGTCCCGAATGAGTTTATCTCCGATCATGGCAGTCACTTCCAGGGAGAGATTATCCCGCTCTTGGAAAAGTATAAGATCACACGCCATCAATCGTCCCCGTATAGGCCTTAGACAAATGGAGCAGTAGAAGCAGCAAACAAAAATGTTAAGGCAATCCAGGGAAAAACGACGGATACGTATAAGGATTGGCATGAAAAGCTGCCATTTGCTTTGTGGGGATACCGAACCTCGATCAGAACTTCAACGGGTGCTATGCCGTACTCATTGGTCTACGGGATGGAAGTCGTTCTCCCAGTCGAGGTAGAAATACCCTCTCTTAGGGTTTTGGCGGAGTGTGAGATCCCCGAATCAGAATGGGTACGAGGAAGGTATGAGGAGTTGATGTTACTAGATGAGAAGAGGCTGGCTGCGTTAAACCATAATCAAGGGTACCAGAAGAGGATAGCTCGTTCTTTCAACAAAAAGGTCCGCCCGAGGAAGCTTGCTGAGGGTGACCTGGTCCTCAAAGAACTGAAAGTGCCTGTTTATGACCCCAGAGGAAAATTTAAACCCAACTGGGTCAGGCCATACATCATTAAGACCCTACTTTCCGGAGGAGCGGCCTATCTCATGGACCTGGACGGGGTTGAATTTAAGCAACCAATTAATCTCGATCGCCTCAAGAAATACTTTTCTTGAAACCGCTTCTTTCAAAATCTCCTACCTTGATGAACTACGCTTGACCTGATTCCCGCTAGGGGATAAGTAGGCAACCTATTTGGTTCGGTCACTAAAATAAAACCTCTCGAGCGGCGTCTTCCTTCAAACCTTAGCCGAACTACTTGGGACCTGACGCCCACTTGGGGATAAGTAGGCGGGCTCTCCAAAGCCCTCGGTCCATACAAAAACCTGTGCTAAACTAGGGGAAAACTGGCATTTGCCCAGAACCACTTCGCAGCCCCAAAACCAGGGGCAAACTTCGTTTGCTAGCCGAAGAACCCAGATACAAGACCCCCTTTTTTAGATCACCTGGCTATCAAATAAGTACTATAAAGGAGAATTCTTCATAAAAAATTAATCGAAGGAGTAAGCACTTTGATTAAGCATGTTAGAACTTTCCTAAAGATAACAACACTCAAATTAAAAAAAAAAAAAAAAAAAAAGGGTGGGGGGGGGGGGGGGGGAAATCACATTCAAAAGTGTAAAAAGGGTAGGCAGGGTCTATCAGAAAGTTTTGTGAAATGGCAAGCTTTTCCTTGTTTTCGTCTACTTTATTATGCATGTGTCTGTCAAGCTCATCTCGCAACCAAGGCCTGGATCTCTAGAAGATACCTAGCAGTAGGCATAGTCGGAGCTGGAATCCTCGATCGCGGAGCAGCCATCCTGTTGTGCCAAGCCTCGATGAAAGCCTTCGCGATAGCAGGGCGCACAGTGGAGCCCCTGGTGAAATCAGCAGTCACAGATTCAGTAGTATCTTGCAAAAGTCCGAACTGACGGACAACCCGATCGGGAATGTAGAAAGTAGTAGCATGCAATCCAAGCAACTAGATGCCGGGACATCCAGGAAGGCGTACGGTGACAGAACTGCCAGCCCACTGCGGGCAGATCCAGCAGATGTCACTAAGAGAGAGGCCCTGGAGCCAACCAAGCCATGCATCGACGGATTGAAATAAGTTGTGAATTTCCATACGATCATAAGAAAGTGATCCACGAAGATGGGAGGGGTGTATAAAGAGGTCCAAACGCTCCATGAGCCAAATCTGCAGAACAAAAGGTGCCCCGGCAGATAACGTGGCCCCGGTAACATGGGCGTGGCCCAATCCGATCAAAGTTTCACCAAGAACCAGCATAACATCACTTTTCATCTCCCGCAAACCACAGGCAATGGGTATAAGTGTGTCAGAAGATGACTGAAATAGGAAGTAAGAGAGCATGGCAATCGACAGGGCACTACGTCGGATGATTTGATACTCACCATAGTAAGGGTCCCCTATGGGGGCATAAACAGAAGCAAGGCGCTCAAAATCAATCTGCCTGTCACAAATAAAGGAGCCCGCCGCATTTCGAGATGTGTGGAGAAGAGTGTCTAAGTCCCGGACATACCCGGCCTGAACTAGAGGAACCGTCAATTCAGCAGAAGGATCGGTGTGAAGAATGGTGCTAAATTCCTCAAACAAGGGGCAAACCTCCTGAGAGCCGAAATGAAAGACGTTGAGAGCGGGATCCCAACATTGGATGGCAGCTCGAAGTAGGCCCTCATTCAAGTTCATCTGTTGGAAAGAAAAGAGATCGTTTAGTCTGAAACACTCAAAATTGAGCTTGTCATTGCCAGAGAGAGTATCCATCCAGGGGAAAAGGATTTGGGAGCTGATGGGGGCCATTTTGGAAGAAAGTAAAGAAGAAAAGAGAAGTGTTTTTCGGAGCCTTGAGAAAGAAGGGGTATAAATAGGGGAATAAAGCTGCCTACCTACCCGCGGCACTCGATAAAGTGCCGTGGCACTCAAAGAAATGCCGCACGGCAGTCCGTGAATGCCGTTGCGGCATTCACTGACTGCCGTCGCGGCACTCACTGAGTGTCGCGGAGCCCTCACCGAGTGCCGTTCTGGGTTTGTCATTTGGCAAGGTCTGTTTGTAACACGTTTAGCCCACCTGCAAACAGAAAAATACATAGAGGACAATAAAACGTGCGCTTCATGCAGCACGTGCAACAAAGATCAATACATTCATTCATTCATTCATTCATTTTCATCAAGGCATTCAAAATTAAAATAAAGACGGGACCAAGCCATGGTCCCACATACGGCAAAAGAGACCAAGCTATGGTCCCACGTACGGTGAATATCAATGGAAAATGCAATAATGTAATAATAAAAAGTGCCTATCCTACCGGCTACTACGGAGCCGTCATCATCAAAAGATCGAACATATATACAATCCATCAAATAAAGTATGTATTCTCCCAAGAAAACACTCAAAAAGAAACAAAAAATAAAAAGAAAAGCAAGATCAGCCTCGGCCCCGGCTGCGAGTCTGACGGGTCGTGCGCCTGAGGGGCTCCTCCTCCGACTCCGTCCCGCTGCCTCCACCGCTCCCTCCACGTCCGTCGCTACTGCCGCCTCTTCCTCTGCCTCTGCCGCTACTGGTACCCTCACCACCGCCTCGCCCCATGCCTCGTCCAGCACTGCCATCCGCTGGAATGTCGCTGAGGGGAATACCGAACTGCTGGAGCCGCTGCTGAAGCTGCCCCACCTGCTGGGACAGGGATCTGATCTCCTCCGCCTGAAATAAGAAAGGATAAATCCAGATAGTGTTGAAAAGACAGTCGAAATACTGAGAATAAGGGGATAAAGATCATACCCGGGCCCCTCAACTGAGTCGCAGCAGTCGCCCGAGCTCCCTCAGCCTGAAAACAAGAACCAAGAATATAGGATCGTAAAAGAAGAGGCAATCAAAGTCAAAGTGAAAGGCAGGGATGAGTTTCTTACCATCCACTCTCGCCCGAGAACCCACTGCCGCACGCTGTGGGCGTACGCCAAGCCCTCCTCTGCGTAAGCACGCGGGACAATATCGTAATGAAGAGGAATAGTGGGGGCGCCCTGTGTGAGTCGGGGGATCGTCGTCGAATAGGGCTCGCCGAACGAGACGGCCGACATAGTCCAATTCCACTCAGGCAAGGCAGGAGGACGGGTGGCAGCAGGAAAGGGCTGCAAACGAAAAAAAATAAAGCATGAATAGAGAATAAAAGGAAATTCATAAAGTAGTAATAGAGGAATCATATACTCACCCGAGTCACTTCCATTAAAGGGAAGTTCCGCATCAGCTTAGCGGCACGGAACGCCGCATATCTTGAAGGGGGATCCAGGAAGCCGTGAATACCCAAGCCCATCAGGGTAGTCGTCAGCTCGCTACCATGAAGAGTGTCCGTGGCCCTCATAGAGTCAGGAGGAGGGAATGGCACAAAGAATCCAGGGGCCGCCAGTGACTGCCTAGTCACCCTCTCTCCTAAGTACCACACCTGGCTCTCTGGCCCACTAAGGAGTCGCCTCCTCGAGTCATATCCGGCTGACTCTCGGATCTCTGCACGAGCCTCGGGAAGCACCCTAAGCCAGGGCTGCCAATGAATGTGCTGCTCCCTCAGATTCATTAGGAAGTTCCTGAACGAAACGAAATCGTGGGCCCCGGTCTTCCGCCCTACCCTATCCTTCGCCCATTTCAGCCCCTGGGGTATGATAAAGGTGTTTGCCTCACGCGTCTCGGGAGACATCATGCGAAGATACTCGTGGGACCAAATCTGCAATAATAAAAAGGAAGGGTTAGTCTCACAATTTAAATAACTTTATGAAAATGCAAAAAAGCAATGAAATATAGAAAATGTATACCTCCCACGCTCTCCAATAACCGCAGGTGGAGGCCGGCCTGTCCCGAGAGATGTCACCCATATGCCTGTATAGGATAGATAACCCTGTACTAGCCCAATAATACTCGTCGACCTGGTCCAGGCACTCCAGCGATGCTACCAGGGACACAGAGACCCGATCGCCCTTGGTGCTCAACAAAGAGCACCCCAGCATGTACATAAGAAAACCTCTGGCCATCTGCTCGTCCGTAAAACCCGGGTGGCCCCTAAACGTGTCCATAAACCATCGAGCTGTGACCAGAGACTCCTCTGGGACCACTCCTACCAAAGGCTCCACCTGGTCCCACTCCTGATCCGTCAGATATCGCAGAGGCTCTCCACAGAACGGGATCCCGGTGATCATCGAAAAATCCAAGGGAGTCATCGTCATCTCCCCGAAGTCAAAATGAAAAGTGCTCGTGGTATCCCACCACCGCTCGGCCAATGCGTGTATCTCCCGCAAGTCGTTGGAGCTCTTCGTCAAGAGTTTAACGAAGTCTCCAAAGCCAGCAGCCCCAATAAATCCATGCATGGTCTCACTAAGCTCCCCGTACCACTCAAACCTATGGGCGAGGCTGTCGTGCCCCTTCAGCACCTTAGGCTGTAGCTACAAGAAAGAATCACAAAATTTTGATATTAGTTGGATAAAAGAAAAGTAAATAAACAGATGGCAGTAAAAAGACGAGAAAAAAAAAAAAGAAAAAGAAGAAAGAAATAGAAAATCTGAAAGTATTCGCAGAAATTTCACAAGCATGGCACTAGTTTGCGTTCAGTTCAGTAGACGTTCACCAAAAAAATAAAAAGAAATAAGAAAGAACATTCGATGTTCTAAGAGATTTCAAAAGAGAAAGAAGAGAGAGAAAGGAGTTTGTTCGCATTTTCAAAAGTATATGTATATAAATTTGTTCAAATTCAGGTTCCAAGGAGGCATTAGTTTCAAGTACGGGTTCGCGGACATTCAAAATTAGGTTGGAACAATAAGAGGACGCTTGGAACATTCATAAGTAACGCTTTTAATTAAAACGTGTCGTGTTCGTGAAACTCAAAAATGAAAAACTCACTTTATTCACAAGAGGTGTTTTGAAATTCTGATTAATACAAGCGGCTTCCAAAAGCCCTTGGAAAAGTCAAAAAATAATAATAAGGGATAAAACGCTCAGAAAATTCAGGCATATCACTCATTTTTGTAAAGGGTCCTTTGGAGAAAGAAATATGTACGAAATTTCCCTAACAAGAAGAAGGGCATGAAATAAAATGTTCAAGACACTCGAGAGCACTACAAGCATAGCATTTGTAATAAGAAATAAACATTTGAAGTTGTATCAAATATATATATTGCATCCACAAAAGTTCCTACGGCTTGCAAATTAAAAGAGAAGCAAAGAGAGGAGCGTTTACCTCGCGCTTGAATGCGCGGGCGGATAAATGCTCGTCCGGATCCCGGAGAAGGAGTGTAGCATCAGGATGATGAGTGGCCGTGTACTTGGCCTTCCTCTTCCTCCCCGAACCGCTCGCCATGATCTGTAAAGAAAAAAGAAAATTCGCGTGTTAGATTCATAAAAATTTCAGAATAACAAGGAAATAAGATAGATTAATCGAGTCTTGATTGAGTAAAACTAACATGTGAGTACTGTAGATCGATACAGAAAGGAAGAGAGGATGAGAGAAAAAAATTTCTCCAGAGAGATTTCAAGATGAAGAAGTATGAAAGAATGAAAGAAATGAATTGAGCCCGGCGGTATAAGCCACTACCGCTCAATCGCGGCACTCAATTTTTCGTGCGCGACAGTTGATGGACTACCGCGCGGCACTGGTTGACAACTGCACCGGCACTCCGTGAGTGCCGCGCGACACTCACGGATTGCCGCATAAATCCGCGTGTGACGCATTTAAGTCGGTTCAAAGATCCTTCATTTCCCCCCCAAAATTCAAATCGAGTCCCGAAAATTGAATTTGAGGCCCCCAAAATTTGCCCTCATTACACTTTTGGCCCTCAGAGTCATTTTTAGGTTTAAAATGCCTACAAATTTCATAATTCAAGAGTATATATGAGCTCGTGGGCTCCCGATTTTGAAAATTGAAAAAGAATTGAGCCCGTGGGCTCCCAATTTTGAAAATTGAAAAAGATTTGAGCCTGTGGGCTCCCAATTTTGAAAATTCAAAAAGATTTGAGCCTGTGGGCTCCCAATTTTTGAAAATTAAAAAAGATTTGAGAGTGTAACAGATTTATATTCCCGGTTCTCACAACAGATTTGCGTTTACCCTTGTTTTGGGAATATAACAGGTTTATATTCCCGGTTCTCGCAACAGATTTGCGTTTACCCTCGTTTTGGAATATAATAGATTTATATTTCCGGTTCTCGCAACAGATTTGCGTTTACCCTCGTTTTAGAATATAACAGATTTATATTCCCGGTTCTTGCAACAGATTTGCGTTGGAATATAACAGATTTATATTCCCAGTTCTTGTAACAGATTTGCGTTTACCCTCATTTTGGAATATAACAGATTTATATTCCCGGTTCTCGCAACAGATTTGCGTTTACCCTCGTTTTGGAATATAACAGATTTATATTCCCGGTTCTCGCAACAGATTTGTGTTAACCCTTGTTTTGGGAATATAACAGGTTTATATTCCCGGTTCTCGCAACAGATTTGCGTTTACCCTCGTTTCGGGATATAACAGATTTATATTCCCGAATCTCGCAACAGATTTGCGTTTACCCTCGTTTTTGGAATATAACAGATTTATATTCCCGATTCTCGCAATAGATTTGCGTTTACCCTCGTTTTTGGAATATAACAGATTTATATTCCCGGTTCTCGTAACAGATTTGTGTTAACCCTCGTTTTGGGAATATAACGGATTTATATTCTCGGTTCTCGCAACAGATTTGCGTTATCCCTCGTTTTGGGAATATAACGGATTTATATTCTCGGTTCTTGCAACAGATTTGCGTTAACCCTCGTTTTGGGAATATAACGGATTTATATTCTCGGTTCTCGCAACAGATTTGCGTTAACCCTCATTTTGGGAATATAACGGATTTATATTCTCGGTTCTCGCAACAGATTTGCGTTAACCCTCAAAAATCAATTCAAAAGCATCTTCATGACCCCCGTAACGGATTTTGCATCAGTCAAGAATCAGGTAATCTTCTCTGACTAACACATCACGTAAAATGCGTCGTACGTGGGGAAGACATGATGAGCATGGCGCTTGTATGACCAGGTCAATTCAGAAAATACCATTGCATAGCACTTACATCATGACAGGATAGGTGCATTCATCCGTATGATTACTTGTGCTTGTGTGTGTTTGGTTCCTGCCCGAACTACGTTTTGGTCTAATTCCTGATGGGATACGTAGGCAGCTTACCGTTGAGCACGACCAAACATGAACCATTTGTGAGGCCGTTTTTTGCTACACGTTTTGTTTTACCTAAATTCGACAGTCTGGTCAAAGGCTTGTCTTCACATAGGCTTTGACATTCACTTATGGGACGCGTTGCCCCACCAGCTCTGTCAAAGAGGGGCAAACTGTAGACACCCCAATTTTGACCGACCGTCGAATTTAGGAGAGCGTCACCTCCACGTCCGATGATGATAAAGACCGAAAGAATCGAGGTATTCCAAGCTCTTCAGAAAATTCTCCAAACGCGATAAAATTTCACAAAAAGAAGGAAATACCAGGTGTTTAGGAGAATTCGGGTATAAAAAACACCATTTTTGGAGAAAATCTTTGAAAATATTTTTTTGGAAGAAAAATGAGAAAAGAAAAGACCTAAAAGAGGAAGTTCAACAAAAAAACGGCACACGGCAGTATGTCGCGGCACTTGGTGAGTGCCGGGCGCCACTCGGTGAGTGCCGAACGGCATTCAGTGAGTGCCGGGACGGCACTCACTGAGTGTCACCGACATTTTCTGACTGTCGTTTGCTTTTAAAGTCCGTATTTTGTGGTATAATATGTATGTGTAGGCGGATAAAAACAAAAATCTGATAAAGTAAGGCTGACGGAAACCCGGCAATCAACAATCTGCCGCGGCACTCATGGAGAGCCGTGCGGCAGTCACGGAATGCCATCGCGGCAGTCACAGAGTGCCGCAGTGGCACCCACGGACTGCCGTCGATGAATTCTGGCTGCCGCCTTGGGCAGCAGTCTGTCTAATTTCAGGAAGTACGTATTATACCACCAAATGAGAGATTTACACCTGTCTTTTACTCCGAATTCACTGAAAATACTTGATAATTTTTGTCTATAAAAAGAGAAAGGATCTTCCTTGGAACATATGCAAGGAATATACACAAGAGATACACCAAAAAAAAATACAAAGAAATCACTACCATTACACTAACATATTTTGAGAGAAAAGAGAGAGTTTAGAGAACTAGAGAGAAGAGCTTGGAAGATCTTCAAAGAAAGACTTTTGAGGATAGTTTGGAGGTGACCCTCTAATCTTTGGTTGTGTTCTCTTTCTTTTTAAGCTTCTAATCTTCAAGTCATTTTTAGTTTTTCTTAATTAAATCTTAGAGTTTGTCTAGTAAGCTTAGGAGTTCTTGTTTCTAATTCTTTAGTCTTTCTTATATTTCTTTTGGTTTATGTTCCTCTCTTGAGATTCTTGGAGATCTTCAATATCTCCCTTGAAATCTCTTGAGTATGATCCTTTGAATCCCATGTAAGCTTATACTTTACATGAGAGTCAAAATTTGATCATCACTTTATTTCATAAGCAAATAGATGAATCCAAGTCCATACTCATGACTTGGATCCTCTAAACTTGGTATTTCATGAAATCATTTCCATATTCTCTTTGAAACTTATGAGTATTAGTCATGTCTTCATCTCCAATGACCATCAAATGGTAGGAGAAAATGGTTTTGAGTCTAAGCCCATCTCCATGGTTTAGAGTCCTCATCTTGAGATTTCATGAAGTCTATTCATACTTCCTTTGAAATCCACAAATATGAAGGTCTTTAGTCTCCAATGACCATCTAACGGTAGGAGAAAATGGTTTAGTTTAAGTCCAACTTCATGGTTTAATAGTTGGGGTTAACAAATAAAGTTGAACTTAATAAATGAAAATAGTGAGTTAACAAACTGATTTTGATCAAAGATTTGTAGTTCAAAATCTAACCGTTGAAATCAAGTGAAACCAATGGGAAAGTGTCAATAACACAATACTCTACCACTGTAATTTTTGTTTTAAGGTGATCTCATGTCTAAGATGGTTTGGTCTTGTGATTTTTAATACATGCAGCTCTCTGTCCGAAATTTCAGAACAGTAAATCCATTTTGAAACTAATAAATCAGAATTTTAACGGCATTTCCGAGATCTCTAATAATTTTTTCTAGATACCTTAATGTGTTAGGGAGATCCCCTAAAAAGATCTAAGTGTTTCTCATCTGTTTGATATTTTTAATAAATCATACAATATCTCTGAACAGAGAGTTGCAGATTCCTGAGTGATGCCTAGTGTTTTCCATATTCCTGGAGATGTAACCGTTCAAACCTTGATTTTCTTTTTGGGTTATAAATTAGACTCACAGAGGCATATCGTATCCAAATATCATTCAGATCCAACCGTTGGAAGCACGATTTTTCTATTTTTTAAGATCTGGTCTGCTCTCTGTAATTCATGAAAAACTGCTACTGTTTTTGTCTAATCTTGTTTATCTCAACTCAAATGGACTCCTAATGTCTTAGGACCCAAATCATACTTTCAATAATGGTAACTTAGCTTAAATATAGAAGTTAAGTGACCCAAATTAGTGAATAAATCCATGTTTTATTCTTGTTCACATTCATCCATCCATGTACATTTATTTGCTCATAATTAGAACTAGCTATTGAACATAGTTAGATTTCATGTTTGTTAGATCTAAGCTAGAGAATTAGGATTGATCATTTGATAGCATATTATTATGTGAAGCATGTGGACTAATCTTTGTTTTGTAGCGCATTTGAGGTACAATTTCTCATCTCCCTTCTAGTTTATTTCATTCCTTGATTTTATTGATTTTCAACCTCATGCACGACATCTTAGACTAGGTCTTGCCTTATGTGTACATGTGATTAGAGACTCTTTTTTAGGATTTTCTTTTGTTTGTATGCATTGCACGTTTAAATATCGGTACTGGATCCCGGGTAAGTTCTTTTGTTCCCTATTGCATATCATATCGCTTGCTACTTGACTTATGTGACTTTTTGAATGATATTTTATCAATTGCGATTTTACACCCTTTGGACATGCTTTTGTGATGTATATGTATATATATGTATTAGTTGAGGGCATGCTTAGATTAATAAATTTGATTAAAAGGATGTTGAGTAGAGGCCTATCGTAAGATAGGATGAGAGAGGGTGTTTTAGTCCGACGGGCTCCTTCCTCTCTCAATCCATAATCCTCGGACCTAGTTAATCTCTAGTTTCTAAAAAGATCAGTTTGCTTTGAAAATGGTTTCTTAATTTTCCTTTTAAAAATTAAGTGGCGACTCATTTGTTTTGAATTTGAAATTTTGAAAAAGAATTTAAAAGAAAAGATGTGGGTAGAAAGAAAACCTGCGATATCCACACCACTACCGGATGAATGCGTATTTTTCTCCCTAGAGACTATTTTTTATGAATTGTGGATTATAGCATATTTTTTTATATATTACATATGTTAGAACTTGTGCACTCAGCATATAGCTGAGCAGTGGAGCTTTACTCCATTGCAAGTGAGAAGAAAAAGGGAAAGAAGAAGTGTGAGGAGTGAGGCCGAGGAACGCCGGGGAATCAACACCTTGTTTATATTTTTGTTGCTTCCAAATTTATAACAAGAACCTTGAATTCGTAACATGTTGTAGTAGAAGCTTGGACTGGTTATGTGGTATTGTAATCGCTTGTAAACTTTTATAGTTATGTTTTGAACCGTTGGTATACCACTGTGTTTGCGTTGGTTTTGAATCGGAGGACCTTAGCTTGAAATTATGTAGATTCTTAGGGTGCTGATGCTGATCAATCAACTGGTTTTGATTCAGTCGACTGGATCACTGTGTTGAACTGAACACTGCATTGATATGGTTGGGGTTCAGTCGACCGGGTTGAGAAAACAGTCGACTGGATGGGTCCCCAGAACATGACATTCTGCTTGAATAGTATCCCAATTGACCGGACAGGGTCAGTCGACGGATAATTTGAGGTCCCAGTTGACTGGTCATGTCACGCCCCAAAGAAGCAAAAATAGAGAAAATAGGTTCCTTTTTGGTCCCGTAGGTTCGTGACTCGTGAATACCCGCATTGTCATCTACTCAAACCAACAAATACAACGATAAGGAGGATGCTATTCATAAAAACATATCTTATTAACATAATCAGAGGGTATAGCGGAAATATAAAAGGTTTGGAAGCAACATATGCCCAAGTGCCAGTTATAAAAGTCTACTAAATTTATTACAACAGCTGACTTATAGTCTGAAACGTATAAAAATTATAACAGCAGTACAATAGATATACAAACTAACTATTACAAAGCAGCACGTCTTCGTCTTTAAGCTTTCAACTCCAAGTCCGGCGGGATATTAGTCTCCCGTCCTCAACATTGGAATGTCTAGGACACAAACGTCATCAAGTTTGAATACAAGCTGAGTGAGTACATTAAACAACACTCCTCACCATTATTGTTCAGCATCTTAAAATGTGGTTAATATCTTATCAATGACATCTCTCACAGACATAGCAGAGGTCTCATTAAACTATGCATTAACTCAATGATAACAGAAAGTCAAAACTCATAGGGAGCATAGTAATGACAAAGATAAGGATCATGGCATAATATCTTATCACATATTCACCAAATCCATGCATGCAACCCATGCATCCATCCCATGCATATACCTTTACATCGGGATGCTGAATCCACGACTGAACCATCATCTGTTCTATCCATACCCATATCCATATTCATGCTCGTATCCATGTTCTTATTCTCATCCGTATCCATACATCGATACAATAAGACCAATCTGATATCCACACGTCCTGTAGCACCCAGAATTTCCCCAGAAATTTCACGTAAGAATTTAGAAATGATGAGATCACCAGGAGTACGGTTATAGAAGGTCCACTAGGATTATCCTAATTAGGAATCATCTATAGGATCCTTAGTAGCTGTCCTGGCAACGACATTGATTTATATATTTTAATAATATTAACATATAGTAGTCGCGACCCTGATTTTTATTTTTAGTTAGAATTATAGTCAGACTCTTACTTAGATTCGTACACAGCCCGTACCCTAATATTCTGATTTTGTGTTCACTCTCACAGCATCGTGCTTACACTAAAAGTTTGTCACACATTCCAGTACAATTACTGAAATGGGACCCACACCACCCCTTGAGAGTCATGTGGACCCCACACTAATCTACCCATGTACGCATACACATACATGTGCACCTTGTGCACGCATTGCACACAACCAAACCTCCCCACCATTTCCTTTATATAAGCACACCCCCCTTCACCACCATTACACCCTCATAATCTGCAATAACCCCCCCCCCCCACACACAACTGTTCTATACAGATTCTAGAGAGAGAGACCCGAGAGTGAGAGAGAGAGAGAGCTTGAGAAGAAAGCCACACTCTTTTCCCTCACATTTCGGTCATACACAAACACACCCCCACATTGTACACTCAACCCCTTCCCTGCATTGTCCTTCACTGTCTCACCCTCACCAGTACACACCCACGCAGCAAGGAAGAGGAAGAAGGGCGCAGAGGAGAAAGAGAGTGAGATCGGAGAAAATAGGAGTGATTTGAGATCACCTGAGGTAAACTCAACCACCCCCTTTCCATTTTGAGCCCCTGCATGTCACCTAGAGAGCCTAGGACCTGCATGCATGAAGCCAAACAGAGCCTTAAGCTCTGGTTCTTGCTCCGGCCTCCATTAAAGCTCAAAGCTTGAGCTTCATTTTTCCCTATATCAACCAAAGCCCTAAAATCTACACCAAACAGACCCTAGTGAACCCAGAAGAACCCCATTATAGCAGGTTTTGATTCGGTTCAAGTTTGAATGGCCATGCAGGTCATTATTCTTTTTTTTGGTCAAAACGATAATCGGCTAGTAGGAACACTAAATGAGATATCTAGGTGTTCAGGTCCCAGTATGTTGTAGGGGAGGAATTTTCGGTCAATCTCCCGTTGGTTTCATGGATTTTGATGGAGAGATGAGGGAGATATGAAGAGAGAGAAGTTTTCCGGCGAGCCCCGATTCTCCGGCGGCCCTGTCTCGCCGGAGAAGATGAAGAAACCCGTTTGGGTTTCGAGTTATAACACCCGGGTTCGGGTCGGGTCATGGGTGGGTCAGCCTGAGAGAACAAATGGGTAAGGGTCTGGGCTTGCTTCGGACCGAATAGGACCCGTGGGTCCTTTAAGTGACACGGCGTCATTTTGACACCGGGTCTTGTTCGAGTAGGGTTTCGGGTTTTGGGGCGGGTCGTCTTGTGTCTAGGATTGGGTCAGGGTTTGGCTCGGGTTAGGTTAAGATAGGATTTGGGTTACCGGGTTGGGTTAGGTTGTTAGGATAATTGGGTTTCAGGTTCGGGTTGGTTTGACCCGAACGGGTTCTTTTGGTTTGGGTTTCTTTGTTTGTATAAATGGGTAATCCGTTTAGGATTCGGTTGGGTCGGGTCTGACCCATCGGGTCACGCATCTGGGTCCTTTTGAGAGTATATTCAGGTAACCCATAGGGGCTCGGGACGGATCGGGTTGAACCGTCGGGTCTGAGAATAATAATAATAATAATAATATTATTATTATTATTATTATTATTATTATTATTATTATTATTATTATTAGCATTATTGGTTTAATTAGTTTAAAATGATTTAAATTGTTTTTAATAATTCTGAATAGTTTATAATTAATACCATTAAGGTTTATATTATAGAATATTATTTTTAATATTCTATATATCATTATCATATTATATATATTTTATATTTATTATTTATATGGCTAATATAAATAATAAATATCAGTTTTAAATAGTTTTAAATAGTTAATAAATACCTATATGTATTTATAAATTCTAGAAAATTAGGGTAATGACCCTGAGACTATTTTATTACATAATGTAAGTTATAAAGCTATAATATTATAGTCCAATATTTTTAATAATTAATAAGGAGCTATTTTATGAGTATATTAATTACTAAAAATATCAAACGAGTTCCGAAAATTATGAGATAAATACTGGTAGTGTATTTTAATATCTAGTATTTAATAAAAATATTTCCAAGTACTGATTTCTTTGTATAATTATAATTATGTATTTAAATCCCGTTTCGGGTATTTTCTGGTATACATTATCTTCATTAATTCATAATAAATAATTTAGGACTCCGAAAATTACGCGGTCAGTTCCCAGAGTTTTAGAATAATGTTTAGAACATTCCCTTACAGTTTGGTGACTTTTTGACTCGGTCAAAAATAGAGCCTGTCTTTTAGGGCTCGCATTAGTATAGTAAGTCCTACCTTTTACCTCGTAAAACGCGACGGACTCCGATTTGAGTCTAGTCAATGACGTTGGACTTAGAATGACACGTAGATCACTACCTTGAGATTTATGACCTCATTTGATAAAATTACCATTTTGCCCCTATAATGGTACTCATACATTATTCCTGTTTATTCCGTTTATTGTTGTAAAACTTGACGTTTATCTTCTTTTCGAGGAGCGGCGACTCGAGGTGAGTTTCCTAACCTCACTCTAATCCTAATAAGATTAATATAAGATGTTTAAAAGCTACCTGTATGATATTTTGTATAAATGATATTCTGATTTATGACGTACCGTGTATTTCCAATAATTGTATGACTATGCAAAGCATGTTATGGTAGTGCTATCGTATACGTGAGCATGTCAAGGGTTTTGTCTATATGGTTATCGCTATCAAATCCATGTTATGTGATCCATGCTCTATATGTTACGTTTCTGCTGCTAATTGTTAAATGCACGTTTTACGATGTTGTTGACTAGAATAGATAACGCATCCCATGTTAATAATAAAGAGAATGAAAGCGGTTTTGCATATGGGTATTGGTAGTGGACTCACTTGCATTTCATGACATGTGTTAGCATGCATTGTATGAGAAAGAGAGGGGTTTGATGAGAATGTGAATGAGATGAGATATGTGAATGTGATTGCTAGATCCGATGGATCAACGGCTGACGAGTCGGGTGGACATGAACGGTTAGGGTTCCTAGCGCGCCTCTCGCCATTGAAGACGTCCAGTGATGCACATACGTGGTTGAAGATGTCCTATGTATCGTTGAAGACGTCCGACTAGTGCTCTAATATACTTCTCAGCCGTGTAGACGACCGGTGAGAGTATACACATGGTTGAAGATGTCCCATGTGCCAGTTTCATTGCTTACAGATAGTGTGCGCTGTGAAGACGTCCGGCGGCCTATCAAGGGAATGAGTATGAATTGGTTGTGATAGCATGTTATCATCCTTGATATACCGCGTGTTGTCAAGTGAATGAGAAAGAGAAAGTGAATGATGAGATTGAATTGATGAACAAAAAGGGTTTAGTTCGAAATGATTTGGTTTTGGAAAGTTTTGGTTTTAAAATGAAATGGTTCTGAAAAATATCTGTTTTGAAAAGCAAGAGTCTTTGAAAAGAGTTGGGAGTAAGTCACATTGGTCATGCATTTGCACGCACGAGGATATAATAAGGAGAATGTATTCTATGATGTTATGTTTATCTGTTTACCTGTCTTGTTGAGACCTCTGCTATGCCCGCGGTGAGAATGCGTCTTTTGATAAGAGAATAACCATACCTTAAAGTATTAAACTATGACGTGAGTTGAGAGATGTTCTGTATTTATTGATTATTGTACGGTTGAGACTCTCACTCAGCCTTATTCCAAGGCTGACAGCATGTTACGCCTTGGGCATTCGTATGCCCAGAGTGTTGCAGGTTTGGAGAGAGATAGAAGAGTTCAAGATGCTGTGCCGTGGAGCCAAGGAGAATAAAGCCTTGCCCAAGATCCAATAGACAGTTTCTCAAATTTTAAGCTTATGTAAATTGTTTAGTATGGCCTATTGTATTAGGATTGAAGTTATTGTAACCCTTGTTTAATTTCCGCTGCTGTATTTATACTCTGATAAGTTTAGATCATGCTTAAGCTCCAGCATTTCCCTTATGATTGCTTGGTGCGGAGTTAGAAGGACAGGACGGTTAACAAACTAGTCACGTGTCTACGGACCCATAAAGGAAAATTTTTATTTTCCCTATTTTTGGCTTACTCCGGGGCGTGACAGGGTTTTTAGTGGTATCAGAGCCTAGGTTTAGGCATTTACCGTTTGTCCTATACACTTTAAGTTATAAACCATTAGATCTTTTCCCCACTTATGAAGATACTAACCCTATGATAGTTTATATTGGACAGGTTAGCATGGAACCCTTCTATGTCCAAGACGGGTTTGGAGGACATTGGGTTTACCCAGATTGTATAGAGCCTGCAGACCCAGTGTTGTATCGGCAAAGGATTCGACGGAGTGTTCAGCGGCATTTGGAGGGAAACATGTGGCATGACGTACACGTGTTGGGAATTGAGGACCCAGAGATCCTGCAAAGAGTGGCACATTACCGAGAGAACACCCTTAGACTTGTTCTTCAGGAAGCAGCCAGGATGACTCATGACCGCTATACCCTCCGAGTCATGACTTTTTGAGTTAAGCTGACGCCCCCACCAAGACCCGTAGGACCATCTCTTGCTATGCCACCCCCAGTACCAGAGGAGTCTATACCTGATACACCCTTGACTGTTGAGTCAGTCATGGGGACTGATAGGGAGGAGGATGATGATGGAAGAGTTCCGGCAAATGAGGCCATTTCTGTGGAGGATGCTGATTCCGTAGTCAATGTTGACCCAACTAAGAATGTTGGCAAGAAACCACCTAAGAAAGACATAGCTGAGAAGGGAAAGTCAAAGGTCGAGGATCTGGATGATTGAAGGATTTTGTAATAGGACTAGTCCATCTTTTGTGTATATAGCTGTACTCAGGCATGTAACACGTAGTAGTAGTAATGTGTACGCCTTTCATGTATCTGTTGTTGGCACTATTCCCTACTATGTACTTACTTAGTGTACGCACTCTCTGATGTAAATTTTTTTGCAACTATGTTACACTATGTTTAAATCTATCTATGGAGATCATCTTTAACCCGACTTATATATTATCACATGGATGTACTGCTTGCTTATAATTAGTAATTTAGTTAAACTTTTATACTCTTAGTCTATAAGAATGACTAATAAATCCCCGCGATGAGTTGAACCATAGAAGTCACAAGTGTAATATATATAATTAGGAACTAAAGTAGGTTCACGGAGTCAGACTTGGAACAATTGGCAGTAACTCAAGGTTTAGAAAGAATTAAGAAAGGTACCCCCTTGTCGCTATGAAACCTTATGATATTTCATTAATTAGCATCAGTACTAAGTTAGTTTTCTGTGTTGGGCAGGCTAGCATGGAGCACCAGATAGAGTATGATATGTCCGGAAATATCCTGCTAAAGAGCAACTGCCACGTGGCAGAAGGACCCGGGCTATTCGGGAAGAGACCTTGGGGCCCGCGCCCCGCATTAGATGTCACCGCTCAGGACGATCAGCTGGCCCGAGCGTGATGTGTGGCGACCTTCCGGAAGGAGCGGCTCGTGAAGAACATTCTAGGCAGTTTCCTTATGAAACCCGGACTCTGTCAAGGAAAGATGAATAGTTTCCTAAACTACTTAGAAAACTCTCCTAAGATCATGCAAATCTGTTGTGATTAGATTAGGCTTCCTAATCCTACTAACTTACCATGTAAGGGTGGATTCTTGCATCTATAAAAGAGCCACCTACCCTGTCAAAGGGGGATCCGAAATCTATATTCTCTAAACATACAAGCTCTATTGGAGAACTCATCACTTACACGCATATACCCGGACGGTATTACTGGTAGTGCCACCCGTCCTTGTTGGCTCACCAGGCCCGCCAGTGATCTGCTAGTGAGAAGGGCACAAACACACCTGTGGATGTAGGTCACCTCGTTAACGGGGCCGAACCACATACAAACCTCTTTCTACTTTATTTTCTCACGAAAATCTTGCTTACCAATTTTCGGCATCATCAGTTTTGCGCCGTCTGTGGGAAGCGACACAGTCTTCTCATCAACAAAAATCTTTGACTGATCGGCATGCCGCCAAAGAAGGGTAAGAAGACCGACAACCCCACCGACTCAGCCGGTCAGGAAAACATGCAGATCGAGCCGCGGGCCACCTCTATGACCACCGAACAGGTCACGGTGGCACTGGAGCAGCTCCTGGAGGGCCAGCGTCGAGCACAACAACAGATAGACGCGCTTATGGCCCAACATGAGAAGCGCCCCGCGTCAGAGAATCGACCTGAGAAAAGCATTCCTGTCAGCAAGCCGGCTCGGGTGCGTAGGCAAGCCCGATCCGCTCCGGCGTCCCCACTAGACCGGGAACGTCCCGCTGACAGAGAGCGCAGCCAAGCCACTAAGCGCTCGCAAAGAGTACCTCGGTACATCCCTCGCCGAGCGCGTCGAGCGGAGGACGCCAGAATCATCATTGATCAGCGGCGCGCAGCAAGGGCAGAAGAATCCAGACGGAAAATTCGGGAATCGGTCGACGACCCTCCCGTCCTGAACCGAGGGGACCTTAGGCACAGGCTTTCCCGGACCCACAGCCGGGTGCTATCCACAAGGTCGACACACTTTGAGGAGGAGGCCTCATCATCTGACCCCACCTACTGTTCAGACACGGATAGGAGAGTAGGGCGGAGTGACGTCAAAGCCCAGGTCGAGGAACTGCAGCAGCAGATCGAGAGGTTAAACCACAAGTCCAGTCACGACCTCACTGATAAGGAGACGGAGTCGCCCTATACCGCTCGGGTGACCCAGTTTCCTATTCCGCGAAAGTTCAAACCCCCGCATCTCAGCTCATACGATGGCACGGGGAGTCCGGTAGACCACATCCGCACCTACAAGGCGCAGATGGCATTGGTCACCACGATAGACGAGTTCCTATGCCTGGCCTTTCCCAGTACCCTAAAGGGGTCGGCCGCCCAGTGGTTCCATGCATTGAAGCCCCGGACGATTGACAGTTTCAAAGCCCTCGGCAAACTCTTCATTAGTCAGTTTGTCGGGATGCTCGACCGGTCACAGCCGGATACCCAGCTGTTGACCGTCAAATAGCGCAAAGGGGAATCCTTGAGGGAATATGTGGACCGTTTCAATCAGCAAAGGCTCCTGATCCGCAACCTTAACGAAATCGCAGCCATCATGGCCTTCTGTTCAGGAGTTCAGCACACCAAAGTTGCCACGTCGTTCCATCGTGATCGACCGGCGACCCTGGTGGAACTCTCAGAGAGGGTCGGGAAATACATAGATACCGAGGAGTTCCTAAAGGCAAAGCGCGCTGGCCAAGCGGAGGATGAATCCCCCAAGGCCAAACGCAAGCGCGAAGGGTTCGAGAAGATTTTGGGAAAGAAGCCGAAGCAGGATCAGAGAGATGCAAGGGGTCAGCCCCAGACTACTTTCATGCCTTTTTCCCGCACGATCCACGAAGTTATGGCCGCCGCTGAGGCGCAGAGGCTGCTTCCACAGCCGGCTAAACTTAGAGCCCCGCCCGGTAAGAGGAACCGGGATAAGTTTTGCCGCTACCACAGGGATCACGGCCATGAGACAGAAGATTGCTTCAAACTGAAAATAGCAATAGAGAAGCTGATTGAGCAGGGGCACCTCGCCGAGTTCGTCACAGAAGGACGGCCTCGACAGGAAACCCGGGCTCCTAACCAGCTACCGCCACCACCACTCGGCCACATCCATGTGATTTCTGGAGGAACATCAGGCGGAGGCGATTCATAATCGGCACAGAAGAGGCATGCCCGGGCTTCCCGAGCGGATGTCGGGCAGGTCCAATCCACCGACTCCTCCCCAACCGATGCCCTAACATTCACGTCCGATGACCTGCAAGGGATCCAATGCCCCCACGATGACCCGCTAGTAGTAAAGCTCTCCATAGCCAACTACATGGTCTAGAGGGTGTTGATAGACACCGACAGCTCGTCAGACATTATGTTCACATCGGCGTTTGACCAGCTCGGGATTTCCAGGGATCGGCTCCGGCCGATTGCTACTCCCCTTGTCGGATTCAACGGCTCAAGTACACAACCGCTCGGAACAATCAAGCTTCCGGTTCTCATGGGGACATATCCTCAGCAGGCCTCCGTGCTCGCCAATTTTGTGATCGTAGAGGCCCCGTCGGCATACAATGTCATCCTTGGCAGGCCAACTCTCAATAGGGCCAGGGCAGTCGTCTCCACATACAGCCTAACAGTGAAGTTCCCAACTCCGCAGGGGCCTGGAGCCTTGCGTGGGGATCAGAGCACCGCCCGCAGTTGTTACGTTAGCTCATTGCGCCAGGGAGCAATAACAGAAACATTAAACGTCCAAGAGATGGACCCCCAGGACCAGAGCGACGTGATAGGACCGATGGAAGAACTAGAGCAGGTCATGCTGAACCCTGAGCACCCCGACCGCACAGTCAGCATAGGGACCTTACTGAAGCCGACCTTGAAGGAAGAGTTGACCCAGTTCCTAAGGCGCGAACAAGATGTTTTTGCCTGGAGTCACGAGGACATGCCCGGGATTGACCCCCGGGTAATGTCCCATTATCTCAATGTTAGCCCGGATTGTCGCCCGGTTAAGCAGAAAAGGAGGGGCATAGCCCCCGAGAGACAAAAGGCAGACGGGGAGGAGGTCGAGAAACTTATGAAGGCGAAGTCCATCCGAGAAGTCCACTATCCTGACTGGCTAGCCAATGTCGTTCTGGTCAAGAAAAGCAATGGGAAGTGGAGAATGTGTGTGGACTTCACCGACCTCAACAAGGCCTACCCCAAGGATTACTATCCGCTGCCTAGGATAGACCTCCTTGTTGACTCAACGGTAGGCCACTCACTCATTTCATTCATGGATGCTTACTCGGGGTATAATCAGATCAACATGTACCCCGGGGATGAAGAGAAGACAGCGTTCATCACCGACCAGGGCACGTATTGTTACAAAGTTATGCCGTTCGGCCTCAAGAATGTCGGGGCTGCCTACCAGCGCCTGGTCAATTTCATGTTCAAAGACCTCATTGGGAAATCCATGGAAGTATATGTGGACGATCTCCTGGTCAAGAGCCAGGACGAGTCCGATCACCTTGAGAATATGGCCGGGGCCTTCAGCATTTTGAGAAAGTTCAAGATGAGGTTGAACCCGGCCAAATGCACCTTCGGCGTCTCGTCCAGGAAGTTCCTCGGCCATCTAGTCAGCAGACGGGGAATCGAAGCAAACCCGAAAAAGATGAAAGCTATCATCAACATGCGGTCACCCAAATCAACGTAGGAAGTTCAAAGCTTAGCCGGACGGGTGGCCGCACTGAACAGATTCGTATCCCGAGCTACCGACCGGTGCTTGCCATTCTTCAAGATCCTCCGCAAAGCGTTTCAATGGTCAGAAAAGTGTGAGGAGGCATTCCAGGAACTCAAGAAATATCTGGCCTCTCCTCCTCTACTATCAACACCCACACCCGGAGAGGAATTGTTCCTGTACTTGGCGGTGTCGCCGTCGGCGGTTAGCTCGGCACTTGTTCTGGAGGAGCATGGGATGCAGTTCCCAGTGTATTACACCAGCCGGGCATTACAGGGCGCGGAAAACCGATACTCCCGCATCAAGAAACTAGCCTTCGCCCTCATCACCTCAGCCCGAAGGCTCCGCCCGTACTTCCAGGCCCATGTCATTGTAGTCCTGACCGACCAGCCTCTCCGCAAAATTCTCTCTCAACCAGACACGTCTGGGAGGCTCGTCAAGTGGGCTTTGGAACTGGAAGAGTTTGAAGTAATCTACCGACCCCAGACAGCAATCAAGGGGCAAGCTGTAGTGGACTTTCTGGTTGAGTTTACATACCCCGAAAACCCAATCGAAGAGTCCGAGCCTCCGGCCTTACTGCCCGGATTAAACTTCGATATCCCGACCTGGGTACTGCACGTGGATGGTTCCTCCAATCAGCAAGGTAGTGGAGCTGGAATTATCTTGACTACCCCGGACGGTATCTAGCTCGAATATGCTCTAAGGTTCGGGTTTCCCGCTTCCAACAACGAGGCCGAGTACGAAGCCCTCTTAGTCGGGTTGCAATTAGCCATCTCGATGAGTGCGCAGTAGGTCCAGGGCTACAGTGACTCCCAGCTTGTGGTCAACCAAGTAAATCAAGAATATGAAGCACGGGAAGATAACATGGTAGCCTACTTGGCCCTTGTCCAAGCGACTTCCAAGAAGCTCCAAGGGTTCTCCATCACCCAGATACTTAGAGAAGAGAATACCAGAGCGGACCGGCTTGCTTGCCTCGCCTCGTCCTCTGAGTCAGACTTGCCCGGGATAAGGATACAGTTCCTACCCGAGCCGAGTGTGATCAACTCAGAGGGCATGGAAGTCGACCCGGTCACTCAGGGACCTAGTTGGATGGACCCGCTCGTGACATTCTTAACGACAGGAAGGCTACCAGATGACAGGGATGAGGCACGCCGAGTCAAGTACCGGGCAGCGCGATATCACCTCCTTGACGGCATTCTCTATAAAAGGGGATTCACTATCCAGTACCTACGCTGCGTTCATCCTGCGCAAGTGCAAGCAATACTGTTTGAAATCCATGAAGGTGTGTATGGGAACCACATCAGAGGTCGGGTGCTTTCCAGAAAGGCCCTACTACAGGGTTACTATTGGCCAACCATGGCCCGAGATTCACAGGAGTATGTTCGAAGGTGTGACAAGTGCCAGCGGTATTCTCCCATGATCAACCGACCAGGAGAACTCCAAACACCGGTCCACAGTCCCTGGCCATTCGTCCAGTGGGGAATTGACATCGACGATCCCTTACCGACAGGAAAAGGGCAAGTTAAGTTTGCTGTGATAGCTGTTGACTACTTCACCGAATGGGCAGAGGCTGAACCCTTGGCAACGATAACCGAGCGGAAAATGGAAAGCTTTGTGGAAAGAAATATCCTCAGCAGGTTCGGTATCCCACGAGGCCTGATCAGCGATAATGGAAGGCAATTTGACACACCCATCTTCAGGCAGTTCTGCTCGGGCTATGGGATACTAAATCATTACTCTTCTCCCGAGCATCCACAAGCCAATGGTCAGGCCGAGGTAACCAACTACACAATTTTGTAGTCGATTAAGACAAGGCTTGAAGGCGCCAAAGCCCTATGGGCTGAAGAGCTACCGACCCTCCTGTGGGCCTACCGCACTATACCCCGAGTGGCTACAGGCGAAACCCCGTTTTCCTTAACTTATGGTTTTGAGGCAGTGGTCCCCACAGAGCTCGGGCTGCCCACATACCGGGTGGCTACCTTCAATGACCCAGACAATGGAGAAGCCCTCAGGATGGAGTTGGACCTGGTGGAAGAAAAACGAGACCAGGCCTATATGAAGGTAGCCACTTACAAGCAAAGAGTCTTGCGGTATTACAATAGCAAGGTGAAGCACCGTAGCTTTCAAGTTGGGGACCTCGTCCTCAAGGCGGTGAACCAATCAACCCGAATCCCAAGCCACAGCAAATTGGGGGCCAACTGGGAAGGCCCATATAAGGTGACTCGGGTTAATCGATCGGGAAGCTACTGGTATAGAGCATGGACGGGCATGACCTCACCCATCCTTGGAATGTGCAACACCTCCGCAAGTACTATCAGTAGCATCGGACCACGGGAGTTTAGTATTATAGGCAAAATTCTTTCTTGTAGCTTCGATTGGACAATCGACGTAGTTATTATTTTTTTAAATAAAGTTACATGGTTCTACTTCAAAAAATTACTCCTGTCAGTACACTGTGTAATGCATAAAAGACCTCGGGCTTAACCCCAGGGCACCAAAGACTTCGGGCCTAACCCCAAGGCACAAAAGACCTCGGGCCTAACCCCGAGTCATAAAAAGACCTTGGGCCTAACCCCAAGGCAGAAAAAGACCTCGGGCTCTGAACCCAGGCACAAAAGGACCCTGCAACCACCCATGTTCCAGGTCGATTTCCTATGGCCACTCCCCAACACGCCCTCGCCTTAGCAGGACGCCAAGGGCAAGGGGATTGTCGACCTAAATAGGAAATTACTTCAAGCTTCGCCTAGGCCCAGCCGACAATGGGGCCAAACCCCTAGGTGGCCGACAATGGCAAGCTTCAAATGCCCCTACGACCACCCATGTCCCAAGTCGGTTTCCTATGGCCACTCCCCAACACGCCCTCGCCTTAGCAGGATGCCAAGGGCAAGGGGATTGTCGACCTAACCAGGAAATTACTTCAAGCTTCGCCTAGGCCTAGCCGACAATGGGGCCAAACCCCTAGGTGGCCGACAATGGCGAGCTTCAAATGCCCCTGCGACCACCCATGTCCCAGGTCGGTTCCCTACGATCACTGGTTCCCGTACTCCCGCCTTAGAAAAATGCTTGGGGGGCAGGGAAACATTAGGCCAAAACAGGGAATCACACCGGTCACTACAAGAGCTTGGGAGATCTTCTTAAGCGCTTACAGTGATCAGAGATATATCACGGGTCCTAAAACAGGATACACCTATAATACGCCGGGATAACCCGGACGGTAATACAGGGTACTCCTATAATACACCGGACGATCCCAGATGCTAGGTAGGGCTAGTCCCTACAGCGCTCTGGGCGATTACCTTTTAGAAAGGTTAATAAGACTAGGCGTTCTGTTGGTTGCGGTCCTAAAGCATTTGCTAAGGCAGGTGTTAGGTCGGCCAAAACCCTACGGATACTAGCAAGTGTTAAGGCATAATACAAAAATGAAGATAGTTAATGAAAAGGAAATTTGACCTCAAGGGCCTTTTTATTAATGCAAAACTGTACAAAGCCTAGGGGGCAGTTGTAGTAGCCCCCCCATAAAAAAGAAACTACAACAAAAAAAAAGAGAGGAAGAGGAGCCTTCAAGTTCCTTTGCCCTTCAGAGCCTTGACTTCCTCTTCCAGAGCCGTCGTCCTCGCCACCAGCTCCTTTACAGTGAGCTTGAGGGTGTGAATATCCACCTCCTGCATGGCAGAGCCCGTCTGCAGGTGAGCGGTCTGCTTTTCCACCTCCTGAAGACGACCTTCCAGGTTAGCAAGGGAGAGGCCAGTCCAAGAGCTAGGCACGTGAAGGCCGGCTGGGTATTCCATCCGACTTTTCTTTTGTGGAGGTGGAGATCCTTCCCAGAGTGCTTTCTCCTTTACCTTTCTGGACGGGCCTGGTGGAGGGCTTGCATCCCCGGACGAGGTAGAATCGCTGCTGGAGGACAGAGAAACTGGCCCCTCGGGTGGGCCGGCCCTGCGGGTAGAACGCTGACCGGTAGCCATAGATCGAGTGTAGCGACGAGACCCGGAGGCAGCAGCAGCAGGGGCCGCAGATGGAGACCCATGTCAGCAACAACAGGGGCAATGCTGCGAAAGGCGGCAAAAGATCCCTTGCAGAGTTCCGGGCTAAAGGTCGCAGGGGGCAGAGAGAAGGGTCCACTATCCAGTTGCCGGACACCACGACCCAAGGATATTGGCGCCACTTCTTGTTCGGGAAGTCCAGACCCTGGACAAGGTGTCTCCCTTCGGCCCCGGGGCGTAGGTAAGGGCCCCCGTGGTCGATGCCTAGGACATAACACCTGACAACGTCGACTGAACGGATGAGCAACCCAAGTCGCTGGTTCAGTACTGATATCCCCCAGAGGAGGCGGGCAACATTTGGGCGGCACTTGGAGAGCGGAATACGCAACCCCTGTAGCAGGTCACAGAAGGAGGCCAGGAGAGGGAAGCGTAGCCCCACAACTAGCAGCAGATAGCTGCTAATGAGGACGAAAGGGAAGGCTACCTCATCCCCTTCGATGTAGGGGCGAACTCCGATGTCGTCTGGAATTTCGCCGTCTTCTCGGAAAGTTCTGAGTCCGTCATCGGAATTCAGGTCAACATGAGAAGCCATCGGAAAAGAAGGTATGGGCAATAGAAGCAAAGGAAGGGAGTTCGGGGACGCTTTGCTCTCAAGAACCGCTCGGTAAATTCGGTTGTTAATCTGCAGTAAGGGATGGACTGAACAGATGCCCCTTATATATGCATCGTGAATGGTAGAGATCAAAATTGATCGAACGGCCCATGTGCCCTCCCACCAAAACTGTCATTTCGGGCACATGGGGCGTCGCCTTAAAAGGTGTGAGCATTTAATACTTGACATGATGTTTCAGTTGCCACGCAATCGATTCGGTTACTTTCACATGGGAGTCGTTGGATCTTAACTAGACCAGTGGCCAGGGGGCACATGGCATTCGGGATGCCGGGCCTAGTCACCGTTCGGTCAGTATCCCGGCGGACCGCTACAATCGGTCCCAGTCCGGGTGAAATCCCGATCTACGCCCGAACGGTATCGTGGAGATGGTCCTAATTTTCAAACTTCATCCGCCGAGATGTCACATCAACTTTGAAAATGGGGGGCAGCTGATATGTCTTGAAATATCCTGCTAAAGAGCAACCGCCACGTGGCAGAAGGACCCGGGCTATCCGGGAAGAGACCTTGGGCCCGCGCCCCGCATTAGATGTCACCGCTCAGGACGATCAGTTGGCCCGGGCGTGATGTGCGGTGACCATCCGGAAGGAGCGGCTCGTGAAGAACATTCTAGGCAGTTTCCTTATGAAACCCGGACTCTGTCAAGGAAAGATGAATAGTTTCCTAAACCACTTAGGAAACTCTCCTAAGATCATGCAAATCTGTTGTGATTAGATTAGGCTTCCTAATCCTACTAACTTACCATGTAAGGGTGGATTCTTGGATCTATAAAAGAGCCACCTACCCTGTCAAAGAGGGATCCAAAATCTATCTTCTCTAAGCATACAAGCTCTATTGGAGAACTCATCACTTACACGCATATACCCGGCCGGTATTACTGGTAGTGCCACCCGTCCTTGTTGGCTCACCAGGCCCGCCAGTGATCTGCTAGTGAGAAGCGCACAGACGCACCCGTGGATGTAGGTCACCTCGTTAACGGGGCCGAACCACATACAAACCTCTTTCTACTTTATTTTCTCACAAAAATCTTGCATACCAATTTTCGGCATCATCAGAGTACGATGCTGCAGAGGGACAGTACAGGGTCACCTTGGAGAGACAGTTTGCCCCTCAAGAATTTGGTCATGTTAGCAACACCATCAGGCATAGAGTTCGCCAGAGTATAAGGAAGTGGACACATTGTTTCTTCCGCGAGAGACCTGTTCCAGAGTTAGCATATTATAGAGTTATAGCACTGCGCTTGCTGTTTGCTAGGATGGAGGAGATTCCTCATGCCCTTGGAAACCTTGCGATCCATGACCAGGACGAGCCACAAGAGGACATAGTACACTTTGTTACCCCTGCAGGTTCTGATGATGACTCAGATGATGATCCAGATGAAGACCCACTAGCAGAGCCTGATGATGATAGAGGACCCTGATTGGCCCTTAGAGCCAGCCTGGGATGCATTTATAGGTATCCCTCCGATTGACTTTCCACCATCCAGTGACTTAAGAGAGGTGGCCTCGATCTCTGATGTTGAGAGAGATGGAGGATGGATCCTTAGCTAGATCATCTTATGTTTTTATTCCACTTCTTTTGATGTATTCCAAATGGGTAGAACTAGTATTCGTACTTTTGTTGTACCTTTTATTTTCTGATCAGTAATAGTCTACTTGCGACTTAAGCATAATTGTATGGATGAGATGAATTCTTACTAATTGCTAATCTTACCTCTTATACATTTATTACTAATAAGAATGTAGGGTTGACCATTGGTTGATAGTTGTTTAGGCACTGACGAACTTCCTAAGATATATCTCGAACAGTCAGCTCAGCCTAGAGTCTAGAAAGACCAAGGATAGGAATACCTTACCCTTGATCCTAATAAGTAGTTGTGACAACCGTTATATGTTAGGAATCTCTGTTGACTCAATGAACTGTTACTGTTACTTGTCATGTAATCAAATGAGATAAGATAAGGTATTGACCAAATAGGTGTCAACTCGTAGGTATAACCCTTGCTAGCGTACACCATGGTTAAGAGAAAATGGAATACTCAGAATTCACCCAACGGACCAACAAATGTGATACCTCCAGCAGTGGATCCAACAGGATTGATAGGAGCTCTTGTCCGACGCGTGGAACAAGCAAGTGATCACCTGGACCGCGTCATCAACAACGGAAATGCTCGTCAGACAGGAGATAAACTGCTTGAGAGATTTCGTGTACTTAAACCAGGAACTTTCACTGGAACGACAGAAGCATGGGAAGCTGGACAATGGCTTCGTGATATTGAACGAATGTTTCAAGCCCTAGAATGCAACGAGATGGAGAAAAGACGCTTGGCTATTTTCCAATTGGCGTATTCAGCAGCAGACTGGTGGGAATCTGTCGAAGCTACAGTGGGCGAAGATGTTACAAGGAGAATGACATGGGAAGCATTCAAACCGAAATTCCTAGCAAAGTACTTCCCAAGAATAGAAAGAAACAAGAAGAAAAAGGAACTCATAGAGCTAGTTCAAGGCAACATGACAGTACAAGAATACACGGCAAAATTTGAGAGACTATCGCGATTTGCTCCCTACATGGTAGATACTCAACGAAATAAGACACTACAATATTACGAAGGACTTAATCCAGACATTCAAAAGACAGCAGCAGTATACCTCGACCAACCATTCGAAGAAATGGTCGAATTAGCCACACAACTAGAGAACATAGCTCTGAACAACAAGAAACTAGAGATCCACCAACAAAGAGGAAAAGATGACTGGTCCCAGATGACTAACCCTGAGGTAAGTCAAAAAGACAATCAAGTATCACGAGCAACCACTCGAATGCAGTCTGCAATCACTAGAAGAAACTCTGGACACCTCCAGAATCATCACAAAAGACAGAGAAGTAATGACAGAAGAGTTAGTCAGACAGTCGTTCAGACACAGACAAAGCAACGTGATATCTGCTACAACTGCTGAATACCTGGACACCACTTCAAAGAATGCACAGCACCGAAACGACTCACAGGACAACAGGTACAGTGTTTCAATTGTGGAAAGACTGGGCATGTACGCAAAGATTTCCCTAAACAAGGAGCTCAGAACAAAGCTCCACCACCGCAAAGATCCAGAAAGGGAGCACGCAGATCAGGGAATGAATCTCAGCACTGAATAAAATGGAAGACTGAAGGTACCATGCCCACTGCTAGAACTTTGAATCCTATATGGAAATGATATTACAAGATGTTTGGGGACATTCGAGAGAAATTGTGAGAAGGAGCTGATGTATTTCCAGGAAATCAGATCCCTGAACAATTGACAACAACTTGTGGTCCGATAGACCATTTAGATTGATGAGAGCACCTGAGTTGGTATAGAACGGCTAACTTAATGGTTAGGATCTTGTACATTTTAAGACCTGGCAAAACTCCAGATTTCGAGGACGAAATCCTCAAATAGGTTGGGTAGAGATGTAGCACCCAGAATTTTCCCAGAAACTTCACGTAAGAATTTAGAAATGATGAGATCACCTGGAGTACAGTCATAGAAGGTCCACTTGGATTATCTTAATTAGGAATCATCTATAGGATCCTTAGTAGCTATCTTGGCAACGACATTGATTTATATATTTTAATAACATTAATATATAGTAGTCGCGACCCTTTTTTTTATTTTTAGTTAGAATTATAGTCAGACTCTTACTTAGATTCGTACACAGCCCGTACCCTAATATTCTGAATTTGTGTTCACTCTCACAGCATCGTGCTTACACTAGAACATTGGCACACATTCCAGTACAATTACTGAAATGGGACCCACACCACCCCTTGACAGTCATGTGGACCCCACACTGATCTACCCTTGGACGCATACACATACATGTGCACCTTGTGCACGCATTGTACACAACCAAACCTCCCCACCATTTCCTCTATATAAGCACACCCCCCCTCACCACCATTACACCCTCATATTCTGCAATCACCCCCCCCCCCCACACACACACACAATCTGTTCTATACAGATTCTAGAGAGAGAGGCTCGAGAGTGAGAGAGAGAGAGAGAGCTTGAGAAGAAAACCACACTCTTTTCCCTCACATTTCGGTCATACACAAACACATACCCACATTGTTCACTCAACCCCTTCCCTGGATTGTCCCTCACTGTCTCACCCTCACCAGCACACACCCATGCAGCAAGGAAGAGGAAGAAGGACGCAGAGGAGAAAGAGAGTGGGATCGGAGAAGATAGGAGTGATTTGAGATCACCTGAGGTAAACTCAACCACCCCCTTTCCATTTTGAGCCCCTGCATGTCACCTAGAGAGCCTAGGACCTGCATGCATGAAGCCAAACAGAGCCTTAAGCTCTGGTTCTTGCTCCGGCTTCCATTAAAGCTCAAAACTTGAGCTTGATTTTTCCCTATATCAACCAAAGCCCTAAAATCTACACTAAACAGACCCTAGTGAACCCAGAAGAACCCCATTATAGCAGGTTTTGATTCGGTGCAAGTTTGAATGGCCATGCAGGCCATTATTCTTTTTTTTTTTTGTCAAAACGATAATCGGCTAATAGGAACCCTAAATGAGATATCTAGGTGTTCAGCTCCCAGTATGTTGTAGAGGAGGAATTTTCGATCAATCTCCTGTTGGTTTCATGGATTTTGATGGAGAGATGAGGGAGATATGAAGAGAGAGAAGTTTTCCGGCGAGCCCCGATTCTCCGGCGGCCCTGTCTCGCCAGAGAAGATGAAGAAACCCGTTTGGGTTTCGAGTTATAACACCCGGGTTCGGGTCGGGTCATGGGTGGGTCAGTCTGAGAGAACAAATGGGTAAGGGTCTGGGCTTGGTTCGGACCGAGTAGGACCCGTGGGTCCTTTAAGTGACACGGCGTTGTTTTGACACTGGGTCTTGTTCGGGTAGGGTTTCGGATTTTGGGGCGGGTCGTCTTGTGTCAAGGATTGGGTCAGGGTTTGGCTCGGGTTAGGTTAGGATTTGGGTTACCGGGTTGGGTTAGGTTGTTAGGATAACTGGGTTTCAGGTTCGGGTTGGTTTGACCCGAACGGGTTCTTTTGGTTTGGGTTTCTTTGTTTGTATAAATGGGTAGTCCGTTTAGCATTCGATTGGGTCGAGTCTGACCCATCGGGTCATGCGTCTGGGTCCTTTTGAGAGTATATTCGGGTAACCCGTAGGGGCACGGGACGGATCGGGTTGAACCGTCGGGTCTGAGAATAATAATAATAATAATATTATTATTATTATTATTATTATTATTATTAGTTTAAAATGATTTAAATTGTTTTTAATAATTGTGAATAGTTTATAATTAATACCATTAAGGTTTTATATTATAGAATATTATTTTTAATATTCTATATATCATTATAATATTATATATATTATATGTTTATTATTTATATGGCTAATATAAATAATAAATATCAGTTTTAAATAGTTTTAAATAGTTAATAAATACCTATATGTATTTATAAATTCTAGAAAATTAGGGTAATGACCCTGAGACTATTTTATTACATAATGTAAGTTATAAAGCTATAATATTATAGTCTAATATTTTTAATAATTAATAAAGAGCTATTTTATGAGTATATTAATTATTAAAAATACCAAACGAGCTCCGAAAATTATGAGATAAATACTGGTAGTGTATTTTAATATCTAGTATTTAATAAAAATATTTCTAAGTACTGATTTCTTTGTATAATTATAATTATGTATTTAAATCCCGTTTTGGGTTTTTTCTGGTATTTATTATATTCAATAATTCATAATAAATAATCTAGGACTCTGAAAATTACGCGGTCAGTTCCCAGAGCCTTAGAATAATGTTTAGAACATTCCCTTAAAGTTTGGTGACTTTTCAACTCGGTCGAAAATACAGCCTGTCTTTTAGGGCTCTCATTATTAGTATAGTAAGTCCTACCTTTTGTCTCGTAAAACGCGACGGAATCCGATTTGAGTCTAGTCAATGGCGTTGGACTTAGAATGACACGTAGATCACTACCTTGAGGTTTATGACTTCATTTGGTAAAATTTCCATTTTGCCCCTATAATGGTACTCATACATTATTACTGTTTATTCCATTTATTGTTGTAGAACTTGACGTTTATCTTCTTTTCGAGGAGCGGCGACTCGAGGTGAATTTCCTAACCTCACTCTAATCCTATTAAGATTAATATAAGATGTTTAAAAGCTACCTGTATGATATTTTGTATAAATGATATGCTGATTTATGACGTCACGTGTATTTCCAATAATTATAAGACTATGCAAAGCATGTTATGGTAGTGATATCGCATACGTGAGCATGTCAAGAGTTTTATCTATATGGTTATCGGTATCAAATCCATGTTATGTGACCCATGCTCTATATGTTACGTTTCTGCTGCTAACTGTTAAATGCACATTTTACGATGTTGTTAACTGGAATAGATAACGCATGCCATGTTAATAATAAAGAGAATGAAAGTGGTTTTGCATATGGGTATCGGTAGTGGACTCACTTGCATTTCATGACATATGTTAGCATGCATTGTATGAGAAAGAGAGGGGTTTGATGAGAATGTGAATGAGATGAGATATGTGAATGTGATTGCTAGATCCGATGGATCAACGGTTGACGAGCCGGGTGGGCATGAACGGTTAGGGTTCCTAGCGCGCCTCTCGCCGTTGAAGACGTCCGGTGATGCGCATACGTGGTTGAAGAGGTCCCATGTATCGTTGAAGACGTTCGGCTAGTGCTCTAATATACTTCTCAGCAGTGTAGACGACCGGTGAGAGTATACACATGGTTGAAGACATCCCATGTGCCAATTTCATTATTTACAGATAGTGTGCACCGTGAAGAGGTCCGGCGGCCTATCAAGGGAATGAGTATGAATTGGCTGTGATAGCATGTTATCATCCTTGATATACCGCGTGTTGTCAAGTGAATGAGAAAGAGAAAGTGAATGATGAGATTGAATTGATGAACAAAAAGGGTTTAGTTCGAAATGATTTGGTTTTGGAAAGTTTTGGTTTTAAAATGAAATGGTTCTGAAAAATATCTGTTTTGAAAAGAAAGTGTCTTTGAAAAGAGTTGGGAGTAAGTGACAAACACTGAATATTGCACATTCATGTGCCAATATAATAGACATAATGCTCATTTAATTCCCCAAAACCTAGTTTTACATGCATATTTAAATTAATATAATTTAATGGTGATGTCACTCAAATGCATGTAATTATTTGTTTTTACATATTTTTATTTAGGTAAAAATGAAGTGAAATAAAGGGAAGAAAAGAAGTAGCAACCACACAGGATTATTTCTAAATTATTTACGTAACTGAAGTGTGAAAGCGACACTTTTGCGTTCACACTTTATGTAAATGAATTGAAAGCGACATTTTTTGGAATGATATCTCTCAAATCCGTCTGATCTCTCTCTCTTTCTCTCTTATCAACATGATTTTTTTTTTCAAACTTGTCAGAATGCCGAAGACAATTGAGGCGCATGAAGAAAAAATGGACAATGCGTATTGCTTTCGTGGCGAACAGGATGATGAAATACTCATCTCCTCTCGTCTATAAAATGGAGAGAAAGACAGAAGCATTCGACACAATCAACAACAATTCACAGCAACAATCACTGTTAGGGAGAGAATAGTTTAGGGGAGGTTATTATGTGAGCACTTTATATTGTCCCTAGAAATAGGATACTTTAATTTTTCTTTGCCTTTTCTAGTTCTAGTAGTTGTAAGATTTTACTTTTATGTAATTGATGATTTTATGTTCAAAAATATGTAGCAGAACTTTGTGTACTGTATTTCTTAAATTTAAAATATTTGTTTTCTTGTATGACCTTTGTCAATTTTTAGTAGTAAAATAGTCCTATTTAAATTTAGATTTAATATCTTTAGTCTAGTAATACTTATAGTTGTCCCCTAAAATAGTTTAGAAACTCCAAATTTCCAATTTTTATAGCAATATTTTTATTCACTAGAAGATAGATTTTGCGATTAAATGTCAGATTTCTTAGCCACGTAGTTGTTGTAATCATCTACTAAAGTCCAAAAGTACATCATACTCATTTCTCACTCCAAAAGTATATTTGGATTTGGTTTGGCCTTATTTGTGTTCTTGGAGTTCAACCACTGTGACCCCACAAGAATCCAAAGTCAAAGGTTTAGTATTTTATTTTTGGTTCAGTATTTCCATTTATGTATATTTTATTAGCCTAGTTGTACTAAACTTTGCTATTTTGCAGATTCCACAAATTCAACCCCAGCTCATGTTAAGTAGAAAAATAATATAATAATATTATATTTCACTCTTACCTTAGTTTTACAACTTTAGTTTTAATTGAGCAGTCACTGTTTACACCTATTTAATTTATCTTTAAATTTTATTTGGAAGACAGTTTCAATTCTAAAATGGTAGGCTAAAACTTTAATTGGGGATATGTAATAAAAACTTAGAAACCACAGCTTCTGTGCACTAATCTTAAATGGGCAAATTTATCTGGATGAGTTATTTTTCCATTTATGGCCAAAAATATCTATGTATCTATAGTTTATGACCATTTAACATGTTTATATACTATGGCTATAATGGGCTCAAAAGATTATATATATTTGAAATAAAAAGCCTAATTATGTGGATTGTCAAACTATGTCTTTTGTCATAAAAAACACCTAGCATACTCAAACAACTCACATGACAAAGTTAATATTTCAAATATGTGCTTATATATATTTCTATCCAATAATGGATAGGCAATTGTGTAGTGGCAGAGTGGTGGGGACTGGACGCCGAATAACCCACGTCCGCGGCGGGGCACGGTTCGAACCTGGCTACTGCCCAATTGCCTTTTTATTTTTCTTTAAACCAAACGATGTCGTTTCATATCAAACCTGACACACTTGATATGACCCTGACTAGTGAAAGTTTATTTTTAAACAAAGAATGACTCTGCGGTCTTAAATGCCAAATGCTTTTCAAATGCACAAAAGTTGTGGGATCTAGTGTTGGTTTGCATATTCCCAATTCCTTTAAATCATTTCCCCTAGTTAATTAATATTTCTTGTTTTATAATAGTTTTGTTTAAATATCTGTTTTATTTCCATCTTTTGCTATTATTAAATCTAAAAAGTTTATCTTACAAAAATTTAGCTTTTATATATTTTTCTTTCTTTTCTTACTAGTATCTTAGTCAATTTATTTTGCACTGTGAAAATCTTTACCGTAAACTAATTAGGAAAAAAATAGTTTTAATTACTTTTATTACAAAATTATAAAAATTAGTAGTTTAGTAAAACCCCACAAAAATTCATCATCTTTTATTTTCTTTTTAGTGACAAAATAGTTATCTGCTTAACTTTATAAAATTTTATTCCGTTCCCTGTGGGTTCGACCTGGACTTCCAGAAATTTATTACTTGTACGATCACCTACACTTGGGTGTGATAAGAAAACGCGTCAATAGGATGTCGTCAGTAAGTCACATTGGTCATGCATTTGCACGCACGAGGATATAATAAGGAGAATGTATTCTATGATGTTATGTTTATCTGTTTACCTGTCTTGTTGAGACCTCTGCTATGCCCGCGGTGAGAATGCGTCTTTTGATAAGAGAATAACCATACCTTAAAGTATTAAACTATGACGTGAGTTGAGAGATGTTCTGTATTTATTGATTATTGTATAGGTGAGACTCTCACTCAGCCTTGTTCCAAGGCTGACGGCATGTTACGCCCTGGGCATTCGTATGCCCAGAGTGTTGCAGGTTTGGAGAGAGAGAAGAGTTCAAGATGCTGTGCTGTGGAGCCAAGGAGAATAAAGCCTTGCCCAAGATCCAATAGACAGTTTCTCAAGTTTTAAGCTTATGTAAATTGTTTAGTATGGCATATTGTATTAGGATTGAAGTTATTGTAACCCTTGTTTAATTTCCGCTGCTGTATTTATACTCTGATAAGTTTAGATCATGCTTATGCTCCAGCATTTCCCTTATGATTGCTTGGTTCGGAGTTAGAAGGACAGGACGGTTAACAAACTAGTCACGTGTCTACGGACCCATAAAAGAAAATTTTTATTTTCCCTATTTTTGGCTTACTCCAGGGAGTGACACGTTGATACCATAATACCAATCTGATATCCATGCATCGATACAATAATACCAACCGAAATCACCTGACTAGTCAGTAGGTCCCATGATCCCTTGATAGGGTTATCGGTCGTCTACACGGTACCACCTATCTGTAAACAATGGAAATGGCACATCGGACGTCTTCAATGATGTGCATATCCTCACTGGTCATCTACACAGCTGAGAATACATTAGAGCACTAGCCGGACGTAATCATCAATGGTACACTGGACGTCTTCAACAGTGCATGTGCATCACTGGACGTCTTCAATAGCGAGAGGCGCACTAGGAACTCTAACCATCCCATGTCCACCCGGCTCGTTAGTCGTTGATCTCACGGATCCAAAGTACACATATCACATATTCCACATTGAGGCACAATTCTCGATTCTCATCATATTCTCTTATCTCTTCATACCAATATCCCATGCATGCTGACCACATGTTGTGCAATGCCATGCTCTAGATAACCAGACCATCACATGCTCTGTATTCATCATATCTATTCATTTATGATTATTAGCATGCAGTTGTGTTCCATTCTACTATTCAGTTCAGCAATTTCTAATATAACAATTAAACAGTCCACCTTGTTATAGTGTTTCATTATCACTTAAATTAACAACATCACATATAGAAACATGGATCAACATTTAAACAGCTAAACAGTTCATATTATAATCAACAGGAAATAAACATGTTCTGCGAGGTTCGATCGATTGAGGTCCTCTCGATCGATTGAAGTCAAACTAAGTTCGATCGATCTAAGTCCCTTCGATCGATTGAGGAAACAGCAAGTTTGATCGATCGAGCATAGTTTGATCGAATGAGATTCATCGTCCACCCAAAAATTGGGCAGAGAGGAACTGGTGTCTCGGGGTCACTAAATACACATATAAACTGCATATAAATCATACTAGGGTCATCCCTCGAGTGAGTTAATGAACAAACCTTAATCCGGCAATTCGGTGGCGGCGTTCCCGAGCTTCACAGTGGCGAGCTTTCTCTCTCCTCTCCTTCTTCTCTATCTCTCTCCGGTCTCTCTCTGTCTCTCTTCTTCTTCTTCTTCTTCTTCTTCTGCTCCTTTTCTTGTTCTTCTTCTTCTCTCCTGCTCTTAGTATATATATACACACATGCATACACACACAAGGTTATATATGTATATGGAACACAGACACACACACACAAAAATTCTCTCTCTGACTCTCTAAACTGCCAAACCCCCCCTCTCCCCACACACACACAAACTAACATATATAAGGAGGGAAAGAGGTGCAGGTGGCAAACACATAAGATAGGAATAATAACACTTTTGATCAATAGAAGTGAGTTCGATCGCTCGAGAACAGGTCGGTCAAGGTTCGATTGATTGAAAGGAGTTCAATCGCTCAAGAACAGGTTCACGTCACAGAATCAGGTCGGTAGAGTTTCGATCGCTCGAAGTATGTTTGATCACTTGAGAAAGCACAAGGTTCGATCGGTTGAGAAGACTACGATCGATCGAGAAAGATTCTTCACCAAGGATTCACACAAGCATGTAGGGTCTTATTTATATGACCGTGTATCTGAAAATATAGGGTATTATAGGTCAGGGCTGTTGAAATTTTTAAACTTACTACTTTTGATCTCCAGTCGGCCGAAGCCCCGATTCATTCGATCAGATCTCTGTTTCAAAAATTATTTCTTTTGGAAATGTTTCAGCTGGACAAAACTTTTTATAACTCTGATTTTAAATGAATTTGACTTATGTTTTCCACTGCGATATAAACTTTAATGGAACTTGATAAGCCTTGATGGCGTGCCACATGTCCTATTTTCGTGCGTAGCGGGATGTGCCGTGACAAAAACAAGTTGAAAGTCAACTAAGCTACTATGACAGAAAAAACAGAATGTTTGGAAGGAACGTTTAGGTCAAAATTGAACCCTTCCAAGTATTTTTAGATCAAACCAAAAATTGTGAGTGTTCTCTAATAAGTTAGGGAGACTTTCCAAGTGGTCTTGTAGTCATCCATTGAGTATTGGACTTAGAATGACATTTTAAGGTTGAATAACTCACTGTTTTGAAGATTTTGAGAAAACAAATGTTTTGTTTCTTGAAATCAAAATGAAGGGTTTAAGAGGGGTTTTGAAATAGAGGTTTTGGGAGTTTATTTCTAGCGCTGAATGGAGATTATTACCACTTAGAATATCAACGCCAAACTCATATCAAGAACTTCCAAGATTGTTGGAAAGTATTGTTTTATTTTGAACATGACTTCAAGAATACTTGGGAAGTATTGAAGTTAGAATCATCATCCATCAAAACTGTTTTTAAGGTCAAGAGCTACTATCCATAAGGATTCACTCACTTCAAACACCATGTCATCATCTAGATGATGATCAGTAAGCAAATAATCAAAGAAAAATAAAAAAGAAATGAGGTAAGAAGAGATGAACATTTATATAAACAAGTAGTCAATAGCAATCAATAGATGATAATCAATGTGATTTTGGACTTGTAGCTTGGTGTTTCACTCATATGTGGTGACATTTGGACATGGAAGTAGATTCCTAACTCAAGATTGCTCAAGAATGGTGGTTGGGGAGGATTTGAATGTGAAATATAAGAAATGTAATAGAAGAAAACAAGATTAGAACTCACTTTTTAATAGAAAATCAGTGGGAAAAGCTCACTTTCATACTTCTAACTCTAACTCTCCTTCTCTCTACAACTTTCTCAAGCTTTGTACTTGCCCCCCCTCCCCTAATGAAGAGAAAATGGGAGTTTATATAGGCCAATTTGGGGTAGTTTTGAGATTTCAGAGCTACTCCCATTGGTCCCAAACATCTGTGAACAAGAAACTACGTCGTTTTGGCATTCAATTATTCAATTTGGACCCCCAAATAAAATTACAAAATGGATTGTTCTGGGGAAAAGTGTTGCGATAGTACTGTGCCTGTGCCCTAGTGGTAATGGGCTAGTGCCGCGGTGGCACTACTCCTCAGACGCCCAGATTATTCTGTTTAGTCCCCCAGAGGTTTCAGTATTCGTAAAAAGGCCCTACTTCCTCCGAAATTCACAGAAAATGTGTATGAACTCCAAACTGAGCTTATGATATACCGTTGGAAAGGTAATGGAGTCTACATTACATAAAAATAGTTCAGAGTAAGGTCACTTTGAAAAGTTTTACAGTATTTGCGATAAAATTTGGTTTGATCACCTTTTTCACCTTTAGAAATTCATAATAAATTTGTTTTAAATCCAAAATTTGTGTGCGATATACCATTGGCAAGCTATTGACCTATAGTATCCATGAAAAATGTTTGAGAGACGATACAGTGCTCCGATTTCAAAGCAAATTTTAGGTCAAATCAGTCAAACCGGGGATCTTCAAGAAGTTCTGGGAACCTCTGGGAGCTCCCAGGAGTTGACATTTTTATTCAATTTTCTTTTAAAAAAACATTTTGGTACTTTCCACATAGAATAATCTCAGAACTCTCAGGTGAATTCGGATGATTTCAGTCAAACCCTGGTCAAAGCTGGTTAAACTTGGATCATTTCGGTCAATGAGGACTTTCCGGAAACTTTCGGGTTTCTGGGAGCTGACGTTTTCATTCAATTTTACTTTAAAACTCAACTTATTACTTTTCTTATGACGTAGATTGTTTCCAGAACTTTTGGTCCCAATCTGGGAGTGTTCGGGCTTTCGAGGGTAGTTTGATCATTTGTACTGCTTTCTGAGCATTTTGAGAGAAAGACTAACTTCCAAGAGTCCTTTTCGAGTCTTTTTCAATCATCATGAACCACCAAGCTATGGGTCTCTTAAATCTGATTGCCGACAAAAAATGGGATGTTTACAGGGTAAAAGCTTTGTTTTTGATATATTTTTATAGATATACTAGGCAAAAACACGTGCATTTCACGTGTTGAATAAAATGCATGTGTGTGTAATAAAATTAGCTTTCTAAACATGTATGTAAATTAATTTTATAGGCATGTATTTGTAATATCAAAATATAAAATTAAATTTATAGGCATTGTGTGTGTAATATAAAAATATAAGTGTGTGTTTAATATAAAAATAAATTTGAAGGCATGGGTGTGTGTAAACAATATTACTAAGAGTGTGTAATAAAATTAAATTTCTTGGCATGTGTGTAAATTGAATTTGTAGGCATGTGTGTGTAATTTCAAAATATAAGCTTAAATTCATGTTCGTATAAATGAAATTTATAGGCATGAGTGTGTAATATAAAAAAAAATCAAGTCATGGGGTGTAATATCAATATATCAATAGAAAATTAAATTGATAAAATTTATATTGTAGATTGTGGATAATTTTCAAATATAAAATGCATTGTGTGTGTAATATAAAACTTTATCAATTTTTTAGATTGTGGGTAATTTCCAAATATAAAACTAAGTTTATAGGCATTGTGTGTGTATTATCAAAATACAAAATTAAATTTCTAGGCATGTATGTGTAATAAAATAACATTTCTAAGCATATGTGTAAATTAAATTTATAGGCATATATGAAAATAAATTTTAAGGCATGGGTGTGAGTAAAATATATTAATAAGTGTGTAGTAAAATTGTATTTCTAAGCATGTGTGTAGATAAATCTATAGGAGTGTGTGTGTGTGTGTGTGTCTGTAATATGAAATTTATTGGTATGGGTATGTGTAAATTATATTTATAGACAAGTGTGTGTGTGTGTAGGTGTGTGTGCGTGTGTGTGTGTGTAATATCAACCGATCAACAGAAAAAAAAAATTGATTATATTAATATTAATAATTATGTGGCATGTGTTCATAAAATAAAAAGGCATGTGGCATGTGTGTAAATCAAAATTATAGGCATGTGTGTGAATTAAATTTAATTATAGGCATGTGTGTGAATTATAGGCATGTGTGTAAATCAAAATTATAGGCATGGTCGAAATACCCTGGCTGCTCGTGACCCTGAAAATTTAGACATAGAGTCCAGGACGCATCAACGCCGTCAGCTTATGAAAGCTGGTGAGCAAAATAAACAAGTGCTCGTAATGTATATATAAGCAAATAAACAACAGTGCAATTTAACTTTAAAAGCAATAGATTCAAGGTTCCAATTCCAACATAAGTCACGGGGGAATAAAGTAAGCAATAAATATGCGACCTTGCATGAACAATATAACATCTCATCTTTCTGACTCTTTTCTCTCAACAAAACTCGACTCAACCAAACCATTACCTCATATACCAGGAATAATATCCGATCGATATCCAAACCGCACACCATACCATCGCATCGGATACCAGGAATAATATCCAATCGATATCCGAAATGCGCGCCTTAGATACCAGGAATAATATCCGATCGATATCTAAGTCGTACACAACACTGTCGCCCCCAATACCAGGAATAATATCCGATCGATATTGAGGTCGCACACCACGCTATTGCCTCAGATGCCAGGAATAATATCCGATCGATATCTGGGTCGATCACGACCAACAATCGCTTCGGATACCAGGAATAATATCCGATCGATATCCGAAATGCGCGCCTTAGATACCAGGAATAATATCCAATCAATATCTAAGTCGTACACAACACTGTCGCCTCCAATACCCGGAATAATATCCGATCGATATTGAGGTCGCACACCAGACCGCCACTCTTTACTCTTTTCACGCTTTCTCACACACATGTATGTTGACACAACCTCGATCCTAATATGTATGTCAATATTCACAGTTTGTAGTAATAGTTATTAATCTCAAAGCTAGATATTCTTTCAACATAGATCTCAGCCTTAATTGCTTCTTATAAGTCCAATTTCTAACAGTGAGCCTTTAAAAGAGTATATTTTTCAAACAGTTCTTTAAAAACTTTCAAAACCTTTTCCAAACAGTCCCTTATACAAAATACAAAAACTGCTCAAAAATGCCCAAGTCGCGCTAGCGGGTCGCGCGAGCGAAGGGGGATGGGTCGCGCGAGCGGGTCGCGCGCGCGATTAGGCCATTTTCGTAAATTCTTTTAAAATTTCCTTTTTGCCCAAAACAACGCAGGTTGCGCGAGCGAGTCGCGCGCGCGATTGCACAACTTCATCTTCTTCGTTTTTCTCCTGTTTTCAATTTTCCAAACTGTTATATACCCATTTTCAAATTCTGTTTCAACCATATAATGCCATATATGGATTTCTCTGGTTTTTCGCGTAGATTACGAATATGTGATCAATTTAAACTAATACGGATTGTATCTCTCGATTCTTGCAATTAAAGTTAGAGTGACAAAACTTTAATTCAACGATACGTCACCATATGAGTGAATTAACCCATAGGATTTGAACTGTATCTTATTGGGACTAAGATCTTTCATTCCCAATTTACAAATTCCATTTTGGTTAAGTTTCATAAATCTCCAACTTTCAAGCTTTAATGGTGTATCTATATATACACACATATACACACAAATATACACTGAAATACACTTATATAAACATGGTGAGTGAGTTTAAATTACTCACAGAGGGTGATTAGACTGAGAATTTGAGACCGATAATTTTCGCCGTCGATTCCGTCGTTTGAATTCTCCTCCGTTCTTGAATTATATATATGTATGTATTTGTATGTGTATCTATATATATAATCTGAATATGTGTGTGTGTGTGTGTGTGTTGTTCCTGAGAGAGGGAGAGAAAGTTGAGAGGGATTGAGAGTTACAGAGAGTTTAAAAGAAGATGTGTGTGTAAGGGAGAGACACTGATATACATATATATAAATTGATGTTGGGTAGCCTCCAAGCAAAATAGGAATTACCCGGTGAGGTTGAGCTCACGTGCTCCATCACCCAAGACGCGGTATAAACGCTGATTAAAACATAAACTTGTATTTTAGGGTTGAAATAAAAATACAGAAAACCATATTAATGTAGGAATTAAATCCCGAGTTGTACAAAAGTATAGATATAGTTTTCAAATCCTAATAAAGTAATTTTTTATATTTATGAAAATTATAGTTTGACCCCAAACAAATATTTTTAAATAGAATTAAAATGAAATATTTATTTATTAATTAAAATAAAAATACAGGGTGTTACATTCTACCCACCTTAATAGAGATTTCGCCCCAAAATCTGAGCTAACTAATCCTGAAACAACTCAGGGTATCTAGTCCTCATGTCTGACTCTAACTCCCATAACGCTTCTCCCTCGTCATGATGCCTCCACTGAACCTTAACCAAAGGAACGTCTCTTCTTCTCAGCCTCTTGATACTCTGGTCAAGAATCCTCACAGGTCTATCCTTGTAGACAACATTCTGACTCGTCTCAATATCATCAAAATTAACCACATGTGAAGGGTCCCGTATGTATTTCCTTAACATACTAACATGGAACACGTTATGAACATCAGACATCTTTGGTGGCAACGCGAGTCGATAAGTCACTTTCCCAATACGCTTCAAAACCTCGAATGGTCCGATGAAACGAGGTGACAACTTCCCTCTTTTCTGACCAAAAACGTACTACTCCCCGAATAGGTGAAACTTTAAGGAGGACATGATCACCGATACTGAACTCCAAATCCTTTCGATGTCGATCTACATAACTCTTGTGTCTACTCTGTGCAGTTTTCATTCTTTCCCTGACCAGTGAAATCTTCTCATTAGTCTCTCTCACCAACTCTGGTCCCAACAATTCTGTGTCTCCCACTTTAGCCCAACACAACGGAGATCGACATGGCCGTCCGTAGAAGGCTTCAAATGGTGCCATCCCAATACTCGAGTGATAACTGTTGTTATACGCAAATTTGACCAACGGTAAGTAAGTCTCCCAAGATCCTTCAAAATCGATTGCGCAAGCTCTCAGCATATCTTCCATAATCTGATTAACACGCTCAGTCTGTCCATCAGTCTGAGGATGGAAAGCAGTACTCATCTTGAGTGAAGTCCCCATAGCCTTCTGCAGACTTTCCCAAAATCCCGAGGTAAAACGTGTATCGCGATCTGATACAATTGACACAAGCGCACCGTGCAGTCACACCACTTGCTGTAGGTACATTCGACTCATTCTTTCTACTGGGTAAGTCATATTGTACGCGATAAAGTGTGCCGACTTCGTCAGACGATCCACAATTACCCAAATTGCGTCATGATTCTGTTGTGACCGGGGTAGTCCAACCACGAAATCCATAGTTATGTGTTCCCACTTCCATCCTGGAACAGGTAAGGGTTGCAACAATCCCGAGAGTCTCTGATGATCGGCCTTCACTTGTTGACAAGTCAAACATTTAGACACAAACTCGGCTACTTCTCGTTTCATCCCTTCCCACCAGAAGTTTCTCTTTAAATCTTTATACATCTTTGTTCCTCCTGGGTGTACTGTCAGTCTCGATTTATGTGCTTCTTCGAGAATATCCTTTCTCAAATCTCCTGAATCTGGCACACACAATCTGTCTCAACATCGGTATCCTCCATCGGTCCCAACCTTCCATTCTGCAGGGTCTTTTTCTGACATCTTGGCGAACCATACTTGAAACTTCTCATCTTTCTTTTGGGCCTCGATGATTCGACTCACAAGTGTTGGTTGTACCATGAGGCATCCAAAGTGTTGCCCGACACTTCCCTCAGAAATCTGCATATCAAATTCTGCGATTGTCTCAAAGGCTTTCCATTCCCTCAACATCAATGAAGCAATCATTCCTTAAGGTTTCCAACTTAGGGCGTTAGCGACTACATTAGCCTTACAAGGGAGGTACTCTAATGTAAAGTCGTAGTCCTTGATCAGTTCCATCCACCGGTGTTGCCTCATATTCAGCTCTTTCTGAGTAAACAAATACTTGAGACTCTTGTGGTCTGAGAATAAATCAAACTTCTCCCCGTAGAGGTAGTGTCTCCAGATCTTAAGTGTGAACACGACTGCTGCTAGCTCCAAATCATGAGTTGGGTAATTCAATACATTTTGCTTCAATTGTCGTGAACCATAGGCGATAACCTTACCATCTTGCATAAGGACACATCCCAATCCTTGATAAGAGGCGTCACTAAAAATAGTGAACTTCTCACCATCCTTTGGTATCGCAAGTACTGGCGCTGTTGTCAATCTCTCTTTCAATTCCAGAAAAGCGCGTCCATGCTTATCAGTCCATTCAAACTTCAAATCTTTCTTAGTCAAACCAGTTAACAGGGCTGCTATCTTTGAGAAACCCTCTACAAATCTCCGATAGTAACCAGCGAGTCCCAGAAAACTTCTGACTTCTGTAGCATTGGTTGGCCGAGTCCAATTCACCACTGCATCGGTCTTTGAGGAGTCAATCACAATTCCTTGTTGAGAGATCACATGCCTGAGAAACTTAACTTCCTGAAGCCAGAATTCACACTTGCTGAATTTAGCATACAGGCGGTGATCCTTGAGAGTCTGCAACGCGATCCATAGATGTTGTTCATGCTCTTCCTCTAACTTGGAATAGATCAAAATATCGTCGATGAAGACAATAACGAATTGATCTAAGTATGGCTTGAATACTCTGTTCATCAAGTCCATAAACACAGCCGGAGCATTCGTCATCCCAAATGGCATCACTAAGAACTCATAGTGTTCGTACCTTGTCCTGAAAGCAGTTTTAGGTATGTCTTCCTTCCGCACCCTCAACTGGTGATACCCTGACCGTAGATCAATCTTAGAAAAGGTCGTGGCTCCTTGCAACTGATCAAATAGATCGTCTATCCGAGTTAAAGGATACTTATTCTTGATAGTAACCTTATTCAATTCCCGGTAGTCAATACACAACCGCATTGTCCCATCCTTCTTCTTCACAAATAACACTGGTGCTCCCCAAGGTGAAGTACTTGGATGAACAAAACCCAACTTCTCAAGTTCTTGAACTTGTTCCTTCAGCTCCAATAACTCTGTAGGGGCCATCCTGTAGGGAAACTTGGTTATAGGTTGAGTGCCTGGTACCAGTTCCACACAGAATTCTATGTCCCTCTCAGGTGGTAATCCAGAAATATCTCAGAATACTTCCTCGAACTCTTTGATCACCGGTATTGATGACACTGTCACCTCTGCACTGACAACCTCAATGTTTGCTAGGCATCTGGTGAGGAACATGTCACCCGAAGGGTTACATTGGAAATCGAAGAGTCGATTTCCATTGTCTGCAAATGTGATCCTCTTCTTTGCACAATCCAACTTCGCATGATTCTTCTCGAGCCAATCCATTCCCAGGATTACATCGAACTCCTTCATCGACAAAACCACCAATCTTGCCAAAAGTTCACGGTCTCCTAACCGTAGAGGACAATCCTTACATACATGTAATAACTTAACGGTGGTCCCTAAGGGTGAGATAGCAGTCAAAGCTTCATCTAAATGTTGCGGTACTATTCCCAACTTTCGAATAGTCTTAACAGATATAAAGGAATGTGTAGCACGCGTGTCAAATAAAACTTTAACATGAGAGTTAAACAAGGTTAGAGTACCTTCCACTGTCTGTTGCTCGGGCAGTCCCTCCTCATAAGTACCTTCTTCGTACTCTGTTTCTTCATAACCAGCAGCCTCAGGGATAATAGCATTCAGGCGGGCATGTCCTTGCTGACCATGATTTCCTCTTCTAGGAGCCTTGCAGTCCAGACTTATGTGACCTGGCATGCCACAATTATAGCACACAACTCCCGGACGATCAGCACGCCCAGTTACTCTGCAACCTTTAGTTCGGTGACCGGGATTACCACAATTGAAGCAGTTATTGTTGTTGTTCCCTCCTGTTGAGGCGGATACTACTGTACTACTTGTGTCTGTTGAGGTTTCTTCCCTCCATCCCAGGTCCTTTTGTGTCCCTAAGGGTACCCTGGTTTCTGTACAGAATAATCCTTCTGCAGAGGTCGATTTCCAAATGGCTTCGAATTCTGACAACCATCATTCTCTAATCCCGCAGCCAATCTCACCAGAGCTTTAAATGACTGGCCCAGATGTCCCATAGTCAGATGTCGGAGAGACAAGTTGAGACCCCGGTGATACTTCTTGATTTTCCTCTAGGGTGTGTCCACCATATGTGGAGCAAAGCGAGACAACCTTTCAAACCGAGTAGTGTACTCACGGATAGTCAGAATCCCTTAAGTCAATTCCATAAACTCTTTCTCTCTCTTATCCTTCTCTTCCTTAGGAAAATACTTCTCGAGAAATCTTTCCTTGAACACCACCCACGACATTCTCCTTGTAGCTCCTTCCCCTATGGTCGCCTTTTCAGCATCCCACCAATCAGCCGCTGCATAAGACAGCTGAAAGATAGCCAGACGCTTCTTCTCCAGATCCGTGGCACTCTATGGTCTCAAAGATACGCTCCATCTAGCGTAGCCACTGTTCTTCTTGCCAGGGTTCATCAGTCCCAGCGAAATACTCAGGTCGCAGAGCGCGAAACTCCTTGAGAAGCTTGTCTCCAGTCTGGTGGGCTTGCCTTCCATTCCCGTTATGATTCCCATTCTGATTATTGTTCATTGTGTTCTGATCGCTAACCCTCTCCAATCTCCTTACAAAAGCCTCAAACATTCCGGTTGGATCTACCACTGGGGGTACAGCTTCAATAGCAGGACGATTCTTGAGATTTCTTCCAGCCATATAATCGAGAGGACGGTACCTAACCATTGATCAACAAGAATTCGGTCAATCTCTCGAGAAGAAAGAAAATTCTCAACGATAGAAAGCGACTAAACACAGAATGAAGTCGAACTATCTTATCTTAATTCTATCTTAGCGGCAGATCCTATGTGTTCTGGACAATTGGTCAAGCCATAACCTGGCTCTGATACCAAAAAGCTTATCACGCCCTGACGTAGCATAATACAAGAAAGCATTTAATTTCCTTTATAGACTCGTAGGTTGTGACAAGTGAGTATGACCAATTGTCCCTACAACAAATAACTTAACAACATTTCTAAAGGAAAGGATACTAATAAACATAAGCTCCGAAATTAAAACTTACTAAACTATTACATAAGTCCAGGTTTTAGGCACAAAACTCCCTTATTCAAATGCCTAAAACTAGTTTATTACAACCTGAAATTAAAAAGACATAGGAAATAAAAAAGCAGCCCCCTGGAAAGTCCCCTGCCTCTTACTAGCATAGTCGAAATACCCTGGCTGCTCTTGACCCTAAAAATCTGGACATAGAGTCCAGGATGCATCAACGCCTTCAGCATATGAAAGCTGGTAAGCAAAATAAACAAGTGCTCGCAATGTATATATAAGCAAATAAACAACAGTGCAATTTAACTTTAAAAGCAATAGATTCAAGGTTCCAATTCCAACATAAGTCACGGGGGAATAAAGTAAGCAATAAATATATGACCGTGCATGAACAATGTAACATCTCATCTTTCTGACTCTTTTCTCTCAACAAAACTCGAGTCAACCAAACCATTACCTCAGATACCAGGAATAATATCCGACCGATATCCAAACCGCACACCATACCATCGCTTCGGATACCAGGAATAATATTCGATCGATATCCGAAACGCGCGCCTTAGATACCAGGAATAATATCCGATTGATATCTAAGTCGTACACAACACTGTCGCCCCCAATACCAGGAATAATATTCGATCGATATTGAGGTCGCACACCACGCTATCGCCTTAGATCCCAGGAATAATATCCGATCGATATCTGGGTCAATCACGACCAACCATCGCTTTGGATACCAGGAATAATATCCGATCGATATCTGAAACGCGCGCCTTAGATACCAGGAATAATATCCGATCGATATCTAAGTCGTACACAACACTGTGGCCTCCAATACCTGGAATAATATCCGATCGATATTGAGGTCGTACACCAGACCACCACTCTTAACTCTTTTCACGCTTTCTCACACACATGCATGTTGACACAACCTCAACCCTAATATGTATGTCAATGTTCTCAGTTTGTAGTAACAGTTATTAATCTCAAAGTTGGATATTCTTTCAATATAGATCTCGGCCTTAATTGTTTCTTATAAGTCCAATTTCTAGCAGTGAGCCTTTAAAATAGTATGTTTGTCAAACAGTTCTTTTAAAAACTTTCAGAACCTTTTCCAAACAGTTCCTTATACAAAATACAAAAACTGCTCAAAAATGCCCAGGTCGCGCGAGCGATTAGGCCATTTTCGTAAATTCTTTTAAAATTTCCTTTCTGCCCAAAACAACGCAGGTCGTGCGAACGAGCCGCGCGAGCGAGCCTCGCACGAGCGGGTCGCGCGCGCGAGTTGTTACAGAACTTCATCTTCTTCGTTTTTTCCCTATTTTCAATTTTCCAAACTGTTATATACCCATTTTCAAATTCTGTTTCAACCATATCATGCCATGTATGGATTTCTCTGATTTTTCGCATAGATTACGAATATGTGATCAATTTAAACTAATACGGATTGTATCTCTCGATTCTTGTGATTAAAGTTAGAGTGACAAAACTTTAATTCAATGATACGTCACCATATGAGTGAATTAACCCGTAGGATTTGAACTGTAGCTTATTGGGACTAAGATCTTTCATTCCCAATTCATGGATTTCATTTTGGTTAAGTTTCATAAAACTCTAACTTTCGAGCTTTAATGGTGTATCCATATATACACACATATACACACAAATATACACTGAAATACACTTATATAAACATGGTGAGTGAGTTTAAATTACTCACAGAGGGTGATTAGACTGAGAATTTGAGACCGATAATTTCCGCCGTCGATTCCGTCGTTCGAATTCTCCTCCGTTCTTGAATTATATATATATATATATATGTATTTGTATGTGTATCTATATAGAATCTGAATGTGTGTGTGTGTGTGTGTGTGTGTGTGTTGTTCTTGAGAGAGGGAGAGAAAGTTGAGAGGGATTGAGAGTTACAGAGAGTTTAAGAGAAACTGTGTGTGTGAGGGAGAGACACTGATTTACATATATATAAATTGATGTTGGGTAGCCTCCATGCAAAATAGGAATTACCCAGTGAGGTTGAGCTCACGTGCTCCCTCACCCAAGACACGGTATAAACGCTGATTAAAACATAAACTGATGTTTTAGGGTAGAAATAGAAATACGGAAAACCATATTAATGTAGGAATTAAATCCCGGGTTGTACAAAAGTATAGATATAGTTTTCAAATCCTAATAAAGTAATTTTCTATATTTATGGAAATTACAGTTTGGCCCCAAACAAATATTTATAAATAGAATTAAAATAAAATATTTATTTATTAATGAAGATAAAAATACAGGGTATTACATACCATAAGGAATCCAAAATGTAATCCTTCCATTAGTTCCACTGGCTGAAGCTCGAATTCAAATAAAATTTCTAATGCTTTCCATTCTCGAATTAACAATGCAGCAATCACTAGCCGAGGTTTATGACTCAAAGCTTCGGCTACAACATTTGAGTTACCTGGATGGTATTGCATTGAAAAGTCATAGTACTTGAGTAACTCCATCCATCTTCATTGTCGCATGTTCAACTCCTTCTGAGAGAACAAATACTTCAGACTCATATGATCGAAAAACAGATCAAACTTCTCTCCATAGAGATAATGTATCCAAATTTTCAATTCAAACACTATTGCTGCCAATTCCAGATCATGCGTAGGATATTTCTTCTTGTGTACCTTCAATTGTCTTGATCCGTATGCAATCACGTTCCCGTCTTGCATAAGTATACAACCAAGTCCTTAGTATGATGCATCACTGTAGATCACATACCTTTTTCTACTCTTAAGTATCGCGGTACTGGTACAGAAGTCAGTCTTTCCTTTAACTCTTGAAATGCATGCTCATGCTTGTCTGTCCATCTATACTTCACCTCCTTTCTTATCAAATTTGTCAAAGGTCCTGCTATCTTAGAAAATCCTTCGACAAATCTTCAGTAATATCCTGCTAAACCAAGAAAACTTTTAACTTCCATCGCATTAGTTAGTTTATTCCAGCCTAAGACTGCATCGTTCTTGGATGAGTCCACAAAGATAACATCTTGATATATAACATGTCCCAAGAATTCGATCTCTTGTAGCCAAAAGTCGCACTTGCTGAACTTTGCATACAACTTGTTATTTTTGAGAGTCTGCAAAGCAATCTATAAGTGTTCCTTGTGATCCTCCTTCGTCTTTGAGTATATCAGTATGTCATCGATTTTTGAATACTCTATTCATTAAGTTCATGAATACTGTTAGCGCATTCGTCAATCCAAAAGGCATAACTAGAAACTCATAATGCTCGTATCTCGTCCTGAACGCAGTCTTCAACACATCCTACGGTCGATCTAATAGTTGATGATATCCCAAACGTAGATCAATCTTTGAAAAGATCCTTGATCCTTGTAACTGGTCGAATAGGTCATCTATACGAGGTAGTGGATATCGGTTCTTGATCGTTACCTTGTTCAACTCCCTATAGTCTATCTAGAGTCGAAGTGTTTCGTCCTTCTTCTTCATGAACAGATTTAGTGCTCCCCAAGGTGACGTACTTGGACGAACGAAGCCTAAATCCTCAAGCTCCTGAAATTGCTTTTTCAGTTCCAACATTTCAGTTGGTGCCATCCTATATGGAGTCTTAGATATTGGCAGTGTGCCAGGCACTAGTTCCACACAAAAGTCTATTTCTCTTTTTGGTGGAAGTCCTTTGATATCCTGGAATACATCCTGAAAGTCGTGTATGGTAGGAATCTGATCCATCGTGAGTTCCGTACTATTACTACCAATAGTAGCTAAACCACTTGTTAAAAACATGTCGCTCGTTGACTGACACTAAAATCTGATCGTCAGTCGTCCTTGTATTGGAAATGCAATCGTCCTCACTACACCATTTGGCCTAATTACTAACGGACAACTTTTACAATTACTAACGGATATATCTGTTACTAATTAGTAACGGATATATCCGTTAGAAATCCAAAAAAAGTGTTAGAAATATCAAAAAATCCGTTGATATTATTGATTAAAAATGAAAAGTCTCTAAAAATCTAAAATTTTGTGGCATTTTTGTAAATAAAATCCAAAAAATTGAAAAAAGCGGTGGCACTTTTGTAAATAAGCACAACCGAAAAATTTCACCTCCAAAATTTTGCCCCCCAAACATTTACTCCCTCTGTATTGTCTTTCATCCTCTATCCACTATCACAGATCAAGAGATAATAGAAAGGGAGACGAGAAGAAGAGAGATAGGATCCGCCGCCGCTGCCTCTATCGCCCTCCCCCCGCTGCCGCCGCCGCTGTCGTCCGCCCTCTGCCGTCCGAAAGGTAACCCTTTCCCTCTTCTTCCTTCTTCTTTCTTCTTCTTCTTCTTCACCCTAGATCTATAAAACCCTAGATCTAACATCCCCTTCATCTTCTTCCTTCTTTAGATTTTTTTTTCTTTCTTATTCTGCTCTTCCTTCTTCTTCCCCCTTCTTCTTTTTCCCCCTTCTTCTTCTTCGTCTTCTTCTTTTTCTTCTTCTACTTCATCGGATAAAACTTATTGGATGTTTTTCTAACTTCTTCAATTTTTCTCGGCCAGGTAAACTTCCGATTCCTCATTAGTTACCACTCTCTTAATCAACCTGCAATTTTCGTTTTAGGGTTTACTATCCTTTTTACTATCTCGTTGATTTCTTAATATTATTTTTTTATTTCGTAATGGGTTTAGCTAATAATTTTTTCCTGCCGTTATTGCAACTAAAAAATCAGAAATTTCTGGTTTTGACTGATCTTTCAAAGCTGCCAATATCCCCACAAGCTTACACCAATTCGCGAACCGGTGAGACTCCACCTTCCTGTTTTTTCCAGCTTATATGTGTGGTTACTAATGCAACTTTGTTGTTACTTTTTTCCCCCTTGCTCTTGGTTGAAGAAATAGTGGTAGCTTTGAATGAAAATGTTACTTGTTCACCCTTTGTTGCTGCTTTTTTTTCCCCTTATGGATGCTTCAATGGATGGAATAGCTATGGCTTATGAGTTTGCAGACAACAACTTCCAGCAACCCATTCCCACATTTTTCTTCATTTTTTTCCCTCCTGTTTTTGTGCTTTTCTAAGGCTATTAAGTGCAAGAGATGTGTACTCTTAACAGTTCCATGTTTCATGTTCCAATCTTTAAAAGATGCTACTAGGACTAATCCTTCTCCATGATTCCATTTATTGATATTTGTGAATTGGATCAATGCGCTAGAATAATATGTGGATTTCTACGAATTTCATATGTGAAGTATTCACAATCATTTTACAATGTCGTGTCTGGTCTAGTTAAGTTTATTGAAGTTACTGTCTGTCTCTTCTGTTCCACGTTTGATAGGATCTTATCTTCAATATTGACTTAGATTTTCCATGGGGCAACATCTAAAGAGTGCCCTTTTTTAATTATCATGTATAAATCGTGTTGATCTTAGGCTATTCATAATTGAGAACTTTTAAATATTCTCTCTTGGTTGTTGCGTTAAAACACGTTGAATAAACAAATAATAGCTACGTTAAATCATGTTGAATAAATAGCCTCCAACCAAGTAAAACTTTTGGGAATTTAAGAATTGGGTAGTAATGAACCTATAGTGATTGTATTTATGACTGAAAGAATTTTCGACTTGCTGAGGGGTCTTTAGGCCATTGATTAGAAAAGTGGTTCTCTTTTGGGGGTATATTTGGGTGTATGTATTCCATACTGCTTCTTGCACTGTGTTCTCATTAAAACTATTCTTCAAAAATAATAAGTATGAGTAATTAGTTTTTCCTAAGCATGATATGAACAACCTTCGAGAAAAAAGTATATGAATGTATTAAGTTTTTCCTAAGCATTTAATTGGTACTTGCCGATCATTTGTCATTGGTATTTGCAAGAGTGTGATTTTATCCAAAGTGCAACATGATTCTGGAAGTGGAAACTTTTAAATGCTCTAGAACAGTTCAAGTTCCAAATGTAATGAATGCTACTGCTAGCTCTTTGCTTATTTGACACCCTATTCTTGTTCCAATGAAAAATGATGACTTTTTAGGTAATTCTTATGCAGCGTGGTACTTCTGTTACTTATTCTTATGTAGCAATTCCTCTATTTTGATGCCTAAGCAATAGGGATTTCTAATTCCTGGGAATATGGGTATTGCTATTTTGTTTGCCACATATTTGGTATTGTTCTGATTGATTCACATTGAGCTACTACCACCATGTGGATGGTCATTGAACAATTAATCATAGTAATGGAAAGAGCCAAATTCTTGTAACTTTTGAGGCATGGCCAATTCCATGGGTCTCCACATATACTGACTTATTCCTTAGTCTGTAGACACACCGAACCTTTCTTTTCAAACATTGTACCATTTAACTCTTACCAATAACAAGATTACAGCTCTGTACTTAGTTCGCCGTCTCTGATTTGGCTTGATCAAATATGCCCTCTAATCAAACACTTTATTCTTGTAATTGTGATAAAAGAGGAATATGTTCACGTGTTATATACCTCCTAAGATGAATATGGAATGATAACCCCATTGTTTTCTGTATGCGAATCAGTTTAATCCGTGCTTTTACCGTGCTGATTGTTATCGAACGATTTGATTGAATCCTGTTAATTTCACTAACTCATTTTTAATTAAGATTACTTAGGATATAATTGGGATCTACTAGTTTAGATGATTCATTATATGTAAGTAGAGGTGTGTGTGAATCAGTTTAATCCATGCTTGTGCGATGCTGAACTAGTTTTCGAACGATTTGATTATGAGAAAAGATTGAAACGCACCCAAAGACACAACTTTTTTGACACAACGTAAAAGATGTATCTATATCTCTCCTGTGATGTTACTAGACCCCATAGCGACACAAGAGAGAGATAGACACATCTATTGGATTGTGTCTCAAAAGTTGTGTCTTTGGATGTGTCCCAAGTATTACCCTTTGATTATTGTCAAAATATGAAATCTGTTAATTTGCACTGATTATTGTCGATGCTTCTCTTTTTCCTCACAGGCAAGAGTTTTTCCATGGCGTACATGGAAGCCTATATAGGTACATTGATATGTGTGAATTTCAACTTGGTTTACTGCTGTTTGTGATATTATAAGAATTTAACCACATTGATAGGTTGAAAAAGGTCTTGATTGTGAGAATGTTATGCAATTTTTTCATGCTTGGGGTGACTTGGATCTGATAGAGTAATCTTTGTTTTTTCACTTTCTTTTTTGAGTTAAATAACATATTGGTCTCATTTTATCCAGCTTTATCAATTATATGCTCAATTATGTATACATATGTGTGTGTGTTAAGTTTGTGCCCATGCATGCATATGTGGGCATGTTTTCAAGTAGCCTAATTCTTGCAAGAGTCTTGTGATTTCTTACCTTGAATTCTTGGAAAGGCCACAAATTTTTTGTTGCATCCCAAATAAATTACTCTTGCATTTATAAAATAATGAAGATGTTCTATAATATTAATTTATTTTCTCTTCACATGTATTCTTATCCAAATATTATTTTTTTTCTTGCCTATATATACATCTCGTACATTTTATTCTGCTAATCCTTTGCTACTCAACTTGTTAGATTCCTTGGCTTTTACAATTTCCTTTCTTAGGACAGGAGGTCCTATTGGACCTAATCCAACAACTGAATTTCTTATTGTTACCAAAATAGCAAGTACCTTAAATGTTTAGGGCTTGTAAATCTATATATAAGTTATGCATGGGATTTATTTAGGAATTGTCTTTGTCCATTTAAGAGTGGATTCATTGATTAGGGGAAGTTATTGGAGGAGGTGTTGGTACTCTTATTCATATTATTTATTTATTTATTTGAACTTTTATGTGGTGGTTTTATAGGATCCAAGAACAATGGAAAACGAAAAACAATGATCGCATCAGTAATGGTAATTTATGGGGTTCACTCTTGGGTGTAATCATCTGTTATGTTATCAGAAAGAGGGCTGCTGCTCATAGGAGAGAAGGTAAACTTTGGATCATAAACTTTTCTTGTGAAAAATAGCTTCATAGATTAATGCATTCCAAGTGCTTGACATAATGCTTTATTGATTTTCCTCATCAACTACAACCTTTACGTCTGTGTTTAGTTAATTTTAGATGCACCTGGTAAAAATTCAATTGCAAGGATTCAACATCTTTGGGACCCTTGTGGCATAACTATACAATATGTTAATCATGGGTAACTTTGCTTTTGGTTTCCAGAAATAGTGAATTTTATGACAAAAAAGACGAAAGTGCAGTTCCTAATGTAGATTAAGTGTTAGTTGGCCCATTTGTGCAAGTAATTGTTAATATGCTACATTGTGGTTCTATCAGTAATACCAGAAATTAAGGATTCACTTAACTATTTTAGGATTCTTAGCAAAATAGTGATTTTGTTAGAGTTTCTGTTTGTATATAAATCTCCTTTTAGACTTTGCTCACGAAGTTTCTAAGTTTGGTGCACTTAGTCATACTTGTAAAGGTAGCAATTTTCTAAGGGGAAATGCAAATTTATTCATGTCTAAAAGTATACTTTATTCGGTGGACAAAAATTTCATGTCAACTCATGAGTATAGAGACATCAAAGTAAGTATATCAAGGATCTAGGTCTAAATTTAGGGAGTTGCTAAATACACTTATTCAATCTTCCCTTCACTTATTTTATTCATTAAGGAGGAGTACCTGCAACATTTACTTTTATATAGGTGGTTGTAGAGAGGAATGTTTTAAATATTGTCAAGGAAATGTTCCGATTTGAACTAGTAAACAAGAAAGTTCTAAAAATCGCTCTATATATCTTTCTAAAATTAGAAAAATTGGTGTTTGAACTGAAAAACCGATACTTGAACTGGAAAAATGGGGAAATTTTACCTTTTTATTTATTAATTTTTAATTTGAGGCTCAATAATTTGAAATATACGATTCGCTTTCATCGACATAATCAAATATTACGCCAAATTCCTTTCATCCTCCTTTCTCTCCATACATAACGGTTTTCCCCCCGTTAAGACCTCTGTAAGAACAACTCCAAAGCTGTAAACATCTCTCTTTTCTGTTAACTGGCTAGTGTGAAAATACTTGGGATCTAAATGTCCTAAAGTCCCTTGAACTAGGGTTGTGATTTGAGTTTGATCCAATGGAACCAACCTCGAGGCCTCGAAATCTGAAATTTTTGCGGTGAAATTTTCATCTAACAGTATGTTTGGTGACTTAACATCTCTATGAATTACTGGCATAGAAGCTGAAGAATGAAGATAAGCAAGTGCACCAGTGGCTTCCATGGAGAGTAAACGTAACTATAAGTGAAAAGATGAAATCAAGAGAAGAGTTGATTCTTTTGAAAGCACATCAATGAGCTGATTCTTTTGGCTGAGTAATTTTATCTTTATGCAGTTATGACATACCTCTGGTGGCAGACATTCACTTTGGCCCTTCTGTTGCATTGCGAGTAGCTAAATGCTTTGACGAAATTTGTGTCAACCAGGGAAACTTTAGTACGTATTTAATTATCAATCATTCAGTTTAATATGTTTTTAAAGTTCTCTAAATCTTTCATTCTGAAATTAATTGGTGATGCTTTGCAGTTGATAGGCGGGCCTAGTTTGAAAAGCTGAAATACTCAGAAGATGATTATAAAAAAGAACTAGAGCATATTGAGCAGGTCAGACCACACAACAAGTTTGTACGCCATCATTTCTCATCAAAACCACATGAAAGAAAATGGAAAAAAAGTCACTACTTTGATGAATAGATTCCAAGCTTGCTTTGACTTCTTGCTCAGTTGGCACATATTTTACTACGTTAATTATAAGGTTTCTCTTTTGAATTTCACCTACGCAGATGCTGTGACAAATTGAATTTTTCTTGATCGTTGCATTTATTTGCAAACTTGAAAACCATTTGTTTCTTATTACTCATTGATTGTGTAGAATTTTTAGGTTTCAAGGAAAGATGTACGTATTCTAGTTATCTCATTTTTTTCACACACACACATAGTGAATGGTTCCTATGGTGAATAATATGTAGATGCCAAGGCCGACTTATGAGAAAGTTCTTATATAAGGAAGGAGTATTCTCCTTGAGCATGAGTATATGACCAATCTGCTAAGATGGCCTAAGAAAGCAAAGAGGACGTTTTAGTTCTTTTTCTTACTAAATCAACACTCTCCCCAAGTATTGCACAACTAAGAGTTTTTGATTCAACTATTTGGTACTTTGTGAACATTTGCTTGTTGTACTCCATTACTTTAAGGTTCTCATGGTTAATTGCTTTTATTATGAAACTATCATCTTTGTTTGAAGTTCATATATTGTTGGTCACTAATTCACTTAGAATTTGATTGAACTACTTGGTAGTTTGAGAACACTATGGCCTGTTCACTATGAAGCACTTTAGCGACCAAAGAAGAATATCAATGCTACTCATGCAGGTATTTCCTTTGGACTCTGCCTTTTTATTTAGTCGTATCAAAGTTCACTTACAACCCAAAGTTCATATCAAAGTTCACTTTAGCGACCAAAGAAGAATATCAATGCTACTCATGCAGGTATTTCCTTTGGACTCTGCCTTTTTATTTAGTCATATCAAAGTTCACTTACAACCCAAAAAAAAAAAGAGAAGGAAAAAGAAAAGGGAAAAAATGTCATTTTGAAGTTCTATCAATCAATGACGAAATTCTGTTCGGACTCTTCTTAAAATGTTGAAGTATTCAGGTCAGAAACTTGACTGTCAAACAAGAATATCGGTAATGCGTCCACCACTTTGCTTTGACACACACCAAGAAGCATGTTTTACAAATGTGTCCACCACATTGCTTCAGATACTAATCTTGCATGCTTTACAAACTAACATTTGTGTCACTGATATGCTTTTTAAATGTGGTTTAATTCTTTATTTTTAGGCTGAAATTGACCGGACACGCATACATCGTGACGCGACATGAGGATTGTTGATAAATTCCAAAGATGGAAGAAGGGGACTTCCCATGAAGTTATGATCCTTGTTCTCTATACATAGAAGAAAGAGTAAACCGTGAAGTTGTAACTATAGGAAATCACAGGAATATTCATGAAGAACTGTAATCTGAATAATTCATTGTATAGAAATATTTCCTTATATGACTGTCTATTTTTTTTTAGCTTATGTTGAGACAAAATGACATGAAAAACATTGTTGAAGTTTAATTTAAAATTCATGATATTAAACAATGTGAAAAATATTGTTGATGTTTAATTTTGGTTTGGTTAGATGAAATATTTTGATTCTGCTTGTTATGATTATTATGGATTATATTTGTTGTGTTTGTCGCGGGTTGAGCTTATTATGTGTTTCTTAGAGATAAATCTTGTAAATTAGGGACAAATTAAAATTGGGGAGCATATAAATTAATTGTTTTTTTTAATTTTTTGGAAATTACTAATGGATATATCTGTTAGTTATAGTTGACAACCCGTTAATATTCAATATTAATCTTTTAAAATTGGCTGGAAAAAAAACCGTTAGTAAGTAGCTTTCTAACGGATATATCTGTTAGAAATCCCTTCATTTACTAACGGATTTACTAATGGATATATCCGTTAGTAAATCCGTTAGTAATATTACTAACGTTAATATACTAACGGATATATCCGTTAGTAATATTTATTCTAACGGATATATACGTTAGTAATAAGGCAATATGGTGTAGTGCCTGGTAGGGCAGTCCAAATTGGCATCATTAGTTAACCAATCCATCCCTAGGATAATGTCAAACTCCGACATCGATAGAACTACCAAGTCAGCTGGAAGATTCCTATCTCCCAAGGTCAATGGGTAATCTTTACATACCCTACCCAACTTAATAGTCACTCCTAATGGTGACACATCGTTAAGTGCTGGCTCAAGTGTCTGGGGTTCTAAATCCAACTAATGCACAACCTTAATAGCAATAAATAAATGTGCAGCTCTAGCATCGAATAAAGCTTTAACTGAACTATGAAAGTGCACATGCGTACCTTCCAAATGTTGCTGCTCATTAGTATTTAAGCCTGCTTCTGCTGGGATGATAGCATTCATCCTTGTCTGATCTTGGGGGTCCTTGAATTCCTTGAACTAGTGCCCCATAGTATCCTCCGTGAGGTGCACAGCAATCCTTGCTCAAATGTCCTGGCTTGTTGCAATTATGGCAAATAGCGTCCATCTGGCGGTTAAGTCTAGGGTTGTGTAGAACTTGGCAATGTGCCCTAGCTTTCCACAATTAAAACATCCTTCGTTATTGCTTGGCGGGGCTATTAGTAGCGCCTAAGGTTGTGGTTCCTGCTGGCGATATTGCTGGGGTCGAGAATAACCTTACTGAGTCTTCCTGGTTCCCTCCCAGGTTCTTATTCCCTTGAAAATTTCCCTGAGGTCTCCAACTCTAGGTATTTCTCGGTGGTTGGTTCTAGAAACTCCTTTATTGTTGAAAATTTCTTGACGACTGGGGTCGACTCATCTGTGTTCGCTGTGTGGGATAAGCGTCCTTTTCCAACCTAGAGCGAATCTGATAATCCCTTCAAATGACTAATTTAGATGATCAACCATCATATGTCTGAGGTGGGGGTTCAATCCTTGGTGAAATCTCTTCACCTTCTTCTGTGGAGTGTCTACCATATGTTGAGCAAATCGAGATAGACGCTCAAACTATGTTGTGTATTCTCGCACAGTCCATCCTCCTTGAACCAGATTGAAAAAATTCCTTTCCTGTTGATCTCTCTCATCTTCTGGAAAGTATTTCTCCAAGAATCTTCCTTTAAACATCTCCCAAAGCATCGCTCTTGTAGCATTCATCCCTACAGTAACTCGCTCAGCTTTCCACCAATCTGTGATGACATAGGTGAGCTGGAATGTAGCAAGATGACGCTTTTCTTGTTCACTGCATTCTAAGGTTTCAAAGATCAATTCCATCTCTCTTATCCATTGCTCGGCCTTCCATAGTTCTGTAAGTCCATCGAACTTCTCAGGACGTAGTCCAAGAAAATTTGCTAGTAGTTTGTCTCTAGTTTGTCTTTTCTAAAACGGTGCAACTAGAGGTTGAACAGGTCTTTGATTTTTAGCATGGTTGTAGGTATCACCTACATGTTCCATCCTCTGCATAAAAGCTTCAAAAACTCCAGATAGGTCCATTCCCTCTGGAATAGGTGCTCCAATTCGCGCTTGATGATTTTTCAAAGGTCCCACCATAGTGTGGTATGGAGGTGCACCTACAAAAGATCTATCAATAAGCTGAACGTCTCCTCGTAGAAACAAAATCAGGATAGAACTAGAAGCAACAAGAATTGACAGTTCTACTAACCAACATATAACACTTCAGCATGCCATCAATATCAAAAGTACTGCTCGTATATATATATATTTAAAAAATGTATCTCATAGTACACACTAGTCAAAATGTGTACCATATGAGACAAGGGTAAAACAGTACTAAAGTCAGCTAGTTACAATACTACTACTATTGGTAATATCTGTATAAAACTATAATCAAATAGCTATCTTTCAAGCTCCCAAAATCATGTGGACAACATGTCCTTATATAAAACTAACAAACGCTAAACCTTGCAGATCCTGACTCAAAAATCGTCAGCATCTGATCCTGCTGGTGCCTCATCCTCAGGTGTAATGTCCATCTCCATAGGTGGATCAGCCTCTGCTGCCGTAGCAAGTCCTCCCACTACTAATCCTATATCCCAATCCTCAATGATCATCTCATCAACATCCATATCCTCAACACCAAATGCTGGCTCAGCAACTTCAGCGATCAACTCAGCTAAATTCCCAACTAGGGCCATAGCCTCTGTTGATGCAGCCTGTCCTATCGAAAGTCCAGCTGGCTGTGCAACCATCTCTACTACCCACTTGACCACCATATTGGCAATAGCTGCTATATGTAGTACAGGCCCTGTTGGTAAATCGAACACAATGGGTATCTCTGGTACTAAAGTCTCCTCTGGCTTAACTGACACATCCTTAATACCCTCATCTCCTACTATGTCATCCCCTCTAGCCATCACATCTTCATCATTTAACTCTGGCTCCTCCTCTGGCTCCTCGTCATCGTTGATAGGCTCGATGTCCTCGGTGGGATCCTCCTCTGGGTCAGCATCTACTATCAGCTTGGCCTCTAGTGACTCTGGCTCCTCAGGCTACTCCTATGGCTATGGAATGGGTACCTTAGGTACCGGTGGTGGTGGTGCTACCGCTGGTGCTGCCTTAATAGGTCCTCTAAGAATGGCTTATAGCTCTATAGCATCCATCTCCAGCTTACTCTGGATTAATTGTAAAATCTCCTAGAAAATATCCCTACCAATCCTGGCAGAATGATAAGTATCCATACGCATCTCCGTGGGGTGGGTTTTCACGGTCACATAGAGAGCCTTCTACATATCCTCCTCTAGATATCGACTAGCTGTCTGGCATATGCAGTCATGATAAAACTCCTAGTCACCTGGCTCCACGGTATCCCCATGGATTACGTGCCCTTCATATGCATCGGTCACAAACTTATGGAATTCTAGATCCATGATGCTATCCTGTAAAGGAAACTATCTATCGTCAGGAAGACGAACTTATCTTAAACTCATATTTTATCTCAGGAAATCTTAAAATACTAGGACCAGATGGTGTGGAATCGTTAGTGAACAAGAGTATCACAACCTAGAGCTCTGATACTAAAAATCCTATCACACCCCGGAACTGCAAAAATAGAGAAAATTAAATTTCATTTTTTGGTCCATAGGGAATGACATATGAAAGTCACTAATTATCCACACCTTATGGTACTAGTCCAACTAAAACAATAAGAATAGTAAACAACTGAATATATATATATATAAACACCTCTATTCAATTACAACATTAGAGTGGTCCTCAAGATCACAATAGGTCTAGAGACAACATATGCCCAAGTACCCGTTAAACTAATAAAGTTCGACAGAACAATAGAAATATAAACTAAATTACTATCTTCAGCTCTTCAACTAGCGTAAGGATAGTTGTCAGCATAATAGCCTTCTCCGGCATAACCATCATCGGTGGGGCCACCCTCTGCATAGTCCAACTCCGGGTAGTAGCCATCATCGTAAGTTCCATCACTTGCATTGTTAAGGACATGGTAGTCTGGACGGGGAATGTCCAGGCAATAAAGGCCATTAGCTTACTGAAATCTGAGTGAAAACTAACACAGTCTCATAGGAATAAAGTAATTACCAGTCATGCACGATATAAAGTAGTGATACTAATAATATCTTTCCTCCTTTTATTCAGACTCCTCATTAATCGATCCTCATCGTCCATCAACTATGAAACTGATTATACAAAAATCCCAATTGACTATCTCGAACTGATTATATCATCACGACATACTGGTGCTCCTGTTCACTGCTTTTAAGAACTCTTACTATTCACCGCTTTTAAGATTGCTTGCGAGTATCATCCATTTATAATCCATATGCATCAATACTTCTTGCTAGCACAATACATAATGCTCACATCCCACGTAGATGTGTTCACAACCCACTGATGATACCGACATACTTGTATTGATGGTCACTAACAACCCACTGACACAATCACCTGGATTAACCAATATTACCTAACACTATAACTCAAACCTTATCTTGTTATCGCATCGTAATGGTACTAACATTCTAAACCTTATTACGTTACTCACCATGTCATCTCAGTCTCATTATCGTAACCCCTTACCTCCGTAATCCATAATATCGCATAATAGAAACATGGAACATTAAATAAACAGCTAAGGTTATGAATTATAACTTAAAGGAAAACATCTAAGTTCTGTTAAGGTCCGATCGATTGAAGTGTTCTCGATCGATTGAAGGAAGTGATGTTCGATCGATTAAAGTGAAGATGGTCTCGATCGATTGAAGTCATTTTGATCGATTGAGACTCAAGGTTATCCGATTGATTGAACCTAGTTTGATCGTTCGAACTTCGTCTTCTACAGGTTCTGGCAGTGAACGTCCAGAATCTGTTAGGCCGTGTTTGGGTCATTATTAAATGTCCAAAACTCGTAAAACATTATAACTAAGCTACCTAGTGAGTTTGGAACTCACTGAACATCATTAAGGGCATGTTTGGCAAAGCTTCAAGCTTTCTCTCCAATAGTAGCCTCTCTCTCTCCTTTGTCTTGTCTTTGTCTCTCTCTGTCTCCTTCTCTTTCCTCTTTTTCTGCTCCTTTCTTCTTTCTCTCTGCTACCCTCTTTCTCTCTTATAGAATATGTATATATAATATATGGATGTATGTATATATAAACACAAGCACACACACACTCTCTCTAACTCTCTAGGTTCAGCAAACACACTATACCCACGAAACCAATGTATATATAGTGGGGAGGGGTGGGCAGGTGGCCATGTTTGTAGGAAACCTGGAATTCTGATGATTACAAGTTCAATCGATTGAAAGTAGTTTGATCGCTTGAGAGTAGATCGATCAGGTTTGATCGATTGAAAATAGTTTGATCGATTTAAGTGGGGACCACGTCATAAATTTATGTCGGCATGGTTTCGATCGATTGAATAAGGTTCGAACCCTTGAACTGTGGAATGGTCGATCGCTCAATAGAGCTTTGATCGATCGAAAGTAAGATTTCAAGTATGATCAAGGGAAGTATGTAGAAACTCTGTGTATTAAATAATTATTGAAAATACAGGATATTACAAACTATTCGACAACTCATACAATGCACGGGAATTTATCAAAAAAAAAAAAAACATTTCTGGTATAGAGTATACGCTTCCCCTTTTCTTGGCTAGGATGCGATCATGAAACTGAATACAACAAGGTTGTCTTAAGAATTTTTCATGCTTATATGCTTCTCAAAGTTGAATACTATCATCGTTTTTTCTCAAATGCTTAAACAATTGTACCTCATATTTTGTTAGTGGTTGGTGGTACCACATACATTGATAAAGTATTTGTGAAACAAATTTAGAATTTAGATCATTATCCGTAAAAATAAACTAATTTCAATTGGAAGATGAATGTAAACAATCATTTGTTGGAGAAACAAATGAATTAAATGAGAGATAAATAGGAGAGAGAGAGAGAGAGAGAGAGAGAGAGAGAGAGACGAACATTGTACACGCCACGTAGGCACCACGTAGATTGAAGTCTTTAAGAAGAAAATTCCACCTAAACGCTAAGTGGAGCATTCTGAGAAGGCTTTTGGTCTTGCTCTTTATATATATATATATATATATGTATAATAGACTGGTCGATAACTCATGCAATGGACAGGTTGTACTGTGCTTGACTATTTCAGAAATAATTAGCTATCCAAAAAAATTTGATGCCACATCTAAGCTTAGTAATTAGGGATGCCCTTTGAATACATCCCATATATTCAGAAAAAGTGGAGAATTAATTTAGGTTTAAATTTTGTATCACTTATGGGAATAATCAAGAAGTCAATGGAATATTAAATTAACGAATGAGAAGAGTTGGAACGTCAAAAGGTTTCATTATCAGATATACAAATATAACATGTAATAAAGTAAAAAATAAGATATGAAAGAGCTATTTGTCTAGTACAGATGAGGAGTCCTACGCATACTAAGCAAAAAAATATTGGTAATTTTATAGGGATAACAAATGTCTCATATGTTAAAAGGCCTATCAAATTCCTACGAAAAAAGAATGAGTCATAAGTATACTAAGTAAATAAATACCGGTAAATATTTTGGGATTTTAAAAGTCTTGGGAAGTTAGAAGTCTTATCATAAATACTAGACGAAACACGTGCGCTGCACGTGTGGATAGTTTTCTTAAGATAGCTCACAAGCAAACACAGAGTATATGTACACATATAACCAACACACAATAGAAAGCCTTATTCGGGGAGGAGGGATTTAGTCTGGTGCACACAAACTGGCCTAGGATACCCTTTGCGCGCACACACACACACACACACACACACACACACACACACACACACACATACACACACACAAAATATAAGCACAAACCTGGCTCTGAGCAAAGTTCAAAGAGAACATTACAAGCATTTCAATTTTATCAAACTAAAATTTATACTCACTGATGATGCCAAAATTTGGTAAGAGTGAAGTAGAGCAATTTTTAGAGAGAGAGAGTGAGATACTGTTTTTTTGTATGTGGTTCGACCCTGTTAATGAAGGTACCTACGTCCACGGGTGTGTCTGAGCACGTTCACTAGCAGATCACCGGCGGGCCTGGTGAGCCAACAAAGAGGGGCGGCACTATCAATAATACCGGCCGGGTGTATGCGTATAATGGTGAATTATAGAGGTGCTGTGTAGACTGAGAAGTTGGCGGCCCCTTCAATGGGGGGAGAGAGAGAGTGAGAGACTGTTTTTTTGTATGTGGTTCGGCCCTGTTAATGAAGGTACCTACGTCCACGGGTGTGTCTGAGCACGTTCACTAGCAGATCACCGGCGGACCTGGTGAGCCAACAAAGAGGGGCGGCACTATCAGTAATACCGGCCGGGTGTATGCGTATAATGGTGAATTATAGAGGTGCTGTGTAGACTGAGAAGTTGGTGGCCCCTTCAATGGGGGGTGAGAGGTCTCTTTTATAGATGTAAGAGACCTACTCATACATGGATTAGGAAATATAATCCTATTGATATAGATTGGCATTAATTATGGGGATTTCCTAATTGGATTAGGAAATAGTATGCACTTTCCATTAGTCTTCTATCTTGAGTAGGAAACTGCTCAAATGCTCGGGATCACGCTTGTGGACCCGGATGAGCTGTTCCCGCGGTGGGATGTGCTTGTGCATTTTTCCCGACCTGTTGGTCGGGTCATGAATGAACCGCTCGGGATGATGAGTAGACTAAACCGCTCGGGCTGAGGCTTCTGAGGAGTTGTGCATGATTTGCCCGGGGCATGGACTAGCTACTGATTTGAACCGCCCGGTCATAAGATAGAGCCAATTTTGGGTGTATCACTCACTATCCCAAAAAAAAGTGTTCAATTTGAGCATCATAAAATGACACCGTTATTTCAGTCTTTGCATCAAAAGCTCTTGACCTGGTAACACAAAAGAGAAACCAAAAGGGAAATGCCAATGCCAAAGCAGAAATTGCTAATGCCAAAGCAAAACGTGTCGTTAAAAGTTTTAGCAACAAAAAATAACTATCACTAAAACTTTTAACGACACTTTCTGCTTTGGCATTAGCATTTTTGCTTTGGTATTAGCATTAATTAGCCAACCAAAATTGAGGAAAATAGTTAATAGTTTATTTGTGTACATGCCAAGGCGGATAAATATCCAAATAACATAGTGGACTCAAAATAAGACCCATAGGCCATTAAGGCATTTCAATACCCACAGCGTCCCAGTTGTGAATATCGCAATTTTCTCTTACCCACAATTGTTTTTAAAACATTTTCCAAATTCAAATTCAAATTCAAAAATGAGTCGCTACTTAATTTTTTAAAAGGAAAATTAAGAAACCATTTTAAAGTATACTGATCTTTTGGAAACCAGAGATTTCTAGGTCCAGGGATTATGGAATGAGAGGAGAAGGAGCCCGACGGACTAAAACACCCCCTCTCATCCTATCTCGCGATAGGCCTCTACTCAACATCCTATTAATCGAATTCGTTAATCTAAGAATGCCCTCAACTAATACATATACATAAATATACATTACAAATGCATGTCCAAAGGGTGTAAGATTGCAAATGATAAAATATCACTCAAAACCACATATTTCGATTAGCAAACAATATGATGTGCATTTAGGGAACTAGAGAACTTACCCGGGATCCCTCCGCGAATATTAAACGTATGATGCATGCAAGAAAATAAAACCTAAGAAAATGGTCTCTCCTCAAATATACACATAAAGCAAGACCTAAGCTAAGGTGTCGCGCATCGAGTCAAAAATCAAATAAAATCAAAGAAGTAAATTAAACTAGAAAAGGGACTGAGAAATTGTACCTGGAAAGCGCTACAAAACAAAAGGGTTAGTCCACGTACTTTAAACAAGATACATTTATTGAATTCCTATGTAATAAATCCTAACCTAAGATGAGTTCTAATTACAAGTATCAGTCAATGCATATGAATATATGAATATGAAAGAGATAAAGCTATGAACTATTCATTGGTTTCCCATTGGTTTCACTCAATTCCAACGGTCCGATGTTTAATTAAAAATCCTCGATTAAAAACAGTTTATGGAACCACTACTTTCATTGTCAAGTTTATCTTTGTTTGTTAACCCCAACTATTAAACCAAGAAGTTAGGCTTAAACCAAACCACTTCTCCTACCATTTGATGGTCTTGAAGATTAAGGACATTTATACTTGTGGATTTTATTGAATTATGAAGAGACTTCATAAAATCCCAAGACAAAGAACTTAAATAATGGAGATAGGCTTAGACTCAAACTACTTATCCTACCATTTGATGGTCATTGGAGACTAATGACACTTATGCTTGTAGATTTTGATGAAGTATAAAGAGACTTCATAAAACCCCAAAGTAATGAATTCAAACTATGGATAAAAGCTTGGACTCATTGACCCAATACACTAATATCAACCCTAATCCTCTCATAAATCATGAGTTTATGGGAATATTGAGGGATTCTAAGCTCAAGAATTCAAATAAGACATGGAAAGTCTCATGAATTCCAAGATATAAAAATAATCAAGAGAAAGGAAACCAAAGTTCAAATACCATTTAAATCAACTCCAAGATTCACTTAAACTTTAAACGTTAAGTTATTTTGATCCAAACTAATGAAATAAGAATTCAATCACAATATGTGTGGTGTGTGATGAAATGAGGTGGGATGAGAGCTTTTGAAAGTGTGTTAAAAATCCTAAGAATCTACATATTGCGATTGAACTTTGAATAGTAGAACTAAATAATCTAGAGTTTACCTCTATTTATCCTCAACTCCTTGGTTGTTCTTGGACTTTTCTAAGATTAATCAAACTCTTCTTCTAACTCTCTCTATTAGTCTCTTAATTTAGAAGGTTTTTTGAAGAAGAATCAATATAGGAATGCTAACATTCCAAATTCCAAGTCTAAAAAAAAAAGATCCTTTATAATGAGATATTCACCTCTCTTATATAGGCAAATTTTGAAAGGGTATTCTAGTAAATTCACAGCAAGAAACCCTAATTCCGATGTCCTTTTAAGGGTACAAGCGTACTATCTCACAGTTGGCAGTCACGAAAACGCGGCACTCACTGGAGATGGAAGTGGCACTTGGTGAGTGCCGGAACGGCACTTGATGAATGTCGTTACGACATTCAATGATTGCCGCACCAGCATTCAGAGAATACCGCGGACAACTCCAGGGACTGCCGTTTTATCTGGAAATCCATTTTTTCGCGGCATTTAGTGAAATTTGAGGCAGCTCCGACACTTAATCGAGTGTCGTACGGCAACCCGTGACTACCGCATATCTTACTATGTGCCGTTCTCCTATGTTTTCCCTTTTTCTCTCTTTTTACTTTTTTTTTTGTCTGGAATTAAAAGAGCCTTCGGAAGAGCTTAAATCACTTTTGGAAGTCCCAGATTAGCTGGACATTATCATCATCGGATCTTAGAGGTAATACTCCCCTTAACTTGACGTTTGGTCGAAATTGGGGTGTCTACTACACCAGTAAACCCGAGTAGTTTTAGTGTCCTGATTAATATAATAGTTGCATAAACAAAATTGTTCTTTATGAGGCATTTGACATTAACCAGATGTCTTAACATTTCCATGGAAAGAACTAATATGTCAAAACATATCAACAGCTTGATAAAAGGAAAAAATGGGTCCTATGGAGAATTTATTATTAAGAACACATTTAGATCTCGAATTCTGATTTTTAAGTTTATTTCAAAAACAGAGAAACTTGGAGATCAAGGATGTGCATTCCTATAAAGAAACTTATTCTAATGCCTCATGTTCAAGTTGATGCTCACTTTCACATAACTCGGACTCCTTATTCTAATCAACCAGGAAAAAGGAAACTCACCTTTGAACTCATAGAAACTAACAAAATGTCAACAATAGAATTGCAAAAACCTCGACATCAAAAAATTGAAGCATGACAACAGTGGTGAATATATGAACAATAGAGTAAAAAATTATTTAAAAGTATAACTACGAACCCCATTAATAACACGACGTCGCTAATAGTACCAGGTAAACCTTTCCACAATAAATTGACATACCGATGCATGAGTGTCTAGAAAATGAACTTGCATATTTTTTTGGGAAAATGAAAATCAATATTCAAAGAAGGAATTTGTCACTGGAAATACAACAAATTTTCCATTAATCAGTAGCTGATATTTTAGGTTAGAATCTGAAAAAAAGACTACCTGCAAAAAGTAGACATAATTTAATGAACTATAACGGGGCATCCAGTATTTACAAATAAATATAATACTCGATCCTAAACCTTTGGCAATGAGTTATTTTTCTCGTAGACTTCAATAGCAAGAAGAAAACTCTGGTGTTACCTTCAGCAATTAAATATTAAAATTTACAACTTAGCAACAGAACAGGGGTCGTCTTCCTCAGGTTATGTATAGAAATCATGCACAATAGTACCTTCTAGCCAAAGTCAGAATGACCTGAAATGGACCAACAGGTGTAGCTGGAAACTTCTGGGGCCCAAAACGTATTGGAACGTGAAAGAAGAAAAGATTTGAATGGGAATATGAGAAGCTGCAGACAACCCTATTGGAAACTGGGATATCTTTATTTCCAAATATTTTACAAATGGTTCCCACTGAAATTTTAACATTTTATGGAAGTAAAAAACTTTAGTTGTGTTCTACCCAAATTTTTCAAAAGGGTATCAATAAGTTTGAAAAATAGCTTGTCAACTACCATGTTTTTTTCCTTCAAAAAAAGAAAAAAAAAACCACCAGGTTTCCATTTGAAATGAGAATTTCGAAAAACTTTGCTTTTCAAACAAGATTTTCAATGTATATTTGACTTTAAAATCATTATAACTTCAATTGAATGTCATTATTAACTAAACAATATTCAACATCATGGGTTTGAATAGCGAATTAAGCCAGTTTTCAAGAAAATGAAGAAATATTAAATATATGTGATAATTTAAGAGAAAAACAATCAATTTGTATAACAATAGATGTAATTTTTTATGTTCCAAATTAACCCTAATAAGTAGCATGTAGTTCTACCCCCGCACAGCCACTATGTGTTGAGAACCAAATTTGTAAATCATGGAATTACTCAAAGTAAAATACACCAAATTTAGGTGTGTTACAAGGTATTTTCTTTTCATTCCTCCTGAATAAATCCAGGAACCAAATAGAGCCTTAGAGAACAGAATTGGGGTTGGCATGGAGGATAATGCATATTCTAAGCAAGTTGAGTAATGCATATAGTGAAAGTCCTAATCAGTGTATTGAAATATAACCAAATCTTTTCTTAGTGTAGCTGGCACAATTCATTGGCACTAATAAGTTCATAACTACATGCATATAGATGTGAATAGAAAAGACAAAAAAAATAAAAAAATAAAAAATAAAACTCAATACGAAGCCGAATATCTCTAGTAAATACGCTCCCAAAAGTTTAGCGACACCAGAGGATAGATCCATAATAGGCATATAGAAAAAATTGTACCAAATAACTTCGAAGTTGCACACTTGGAGCCCTTTAATTTGTCAAATCAAAATTTCACTACGGAACAGATGAAAGTGCCCATAGCAAATTAATTGTCTTCTATTGTGTAATAACCTGCATTTCCATTTAATTTAAAAGTCATGCCCATATTTAATTTATGTGTATTTGCATTGGCATATTTAAATTCTATTAGCATGGTCTGCTTTTATTTTAATTCCAGTCACTTGTTTGGAATATTAATGTCTTATCTAATTCACATTTAAATTCTATTGGGGGCCAAACTGCAATTTTACAAAAGTTAGTAATACCTGTGTGGATTTCAAAATCTGTATTTCAAAACGGTGAAAGTAACTTCTATTGACTCAATCAGTATTTTTATAAAACCAGAAAATCAATTCTTACGTTAAAATGAAATTCCTGTATTTTTGTGGTGACCACCGCGCCCCGAAAATACCAGTTTATGTCCAAAACTGTCCATGTTGTGTTTAACTTCCACAGATTTTGGAAGTGACCGATTTAGACACTTGCTTTATTGCCATTTATGGCAAGTAATCACTGGATAAGGCATTGTTTGGGAATGATTAGCTTATATGTGCAAATGTTGTGCCATAAGCTAAGTTGCCAAACATCTTGCAATTGACCCCTATGAACCTAATTGACCCCTACTCTAATTCACAGCAATTCTATACATCCATATACGTATCTATATCTGTGTATATTAGTAATTAGTTAATTAAGAACTTAACTCAATTGTAGAGTGAAGAGAACACAACTTGGGCTCCAAGTTCTCCAAATTGGAGTTCTATAATTAACCACATCCCCTTACTTCATTACACATTCTGCACAAGCTCACACTGAGAGTTTAGAGAGAAACACAGAGAGTTAATACAGATTATTTTAGAGAGAGAGAAGAACTTCAAGACTCCATAGCCAAAGCTTGGAGTACTTTATTTTTGTGCATATCTTTCTCAACAAACACACATCTCCTTATCACTGTGAGTATTATTAACTCACTCTCAATGTAATTCATATTGTGTTTACTGACTTGGGTAGCTTAATTTATAAACCTCCATGGAAATTTTACGTATGTAGTTCATAGCATGAAAATCATGAAATTTCTAAACCCAATCAAAATTCGTTTTTAGAGTTGATTATGAAAGATTATACCTCATTGATGTTATGTCTGAAGTTTTAGAACTCAATTCGTTCATATAAGAAAGTATATTAGAAATTAAATTTTGACATGTTTTAGTTTATCATAAAATTGGAGAGTTATAGTTAGAATCATGTTAAATTAACCATAAATTCTTAATCCTTGTTGAAAAACAAAGAGATCCATATATAATAGGACATATATACTAACAGAACTGAAATGGGTCAAAAAGACCCCTGTTTTACTGAACCAGAGCAGTTCCTGCGGAGAAGATGAAGCCTCAGCTTCATCTCGCGCCACGATCGCGCGCGCGAGAATCGCGCGAGCGGCCCGCGCGAGCGACCCCTAGCGCGAGCGGCCCGCGCGCGCGAGGTAGGCTTCCCCAGGCAGACGTAAGAGTTTATATATATATATTTGAAAATTGGCTGGTCGCGCGAGCGAGGGTCGCGCGATAACCCCTTCGCGCGAGCGATCCGCGCGCGCGACCTTGCTTTCCTCAGGCAGACAGAAAAGTTTATTAATATAAGAAAAAAATGGGCTTATCGCGCGAGCGGCCCGCACGAGCGACATTTCGCGCGAGCGACCCGCGCGCGCGAGGTATTGCAGTTTCTGTTTTTGTCTGTTTTTCTGTTAAGGGACTGTTTGGATGAAATTTATATACTGTTAAGGCTCTGTTTGGGAATTTAGTTGATCAGAACTCTATTTGGTTATGTTTAAATCATTAAATTCCCGTACGCGTGTTGTTCCTTTAATTCAGCATTGTTGTTTTCACTTAAGTGCATACCATTCATGTGGGTCAGTGGTACATGCATATGGGTGTCAGTCTGTGTGGAAAAGAGTAATGGTAGTGTGGAAAAGAGCAATGGTAGTGTGGAAAGAGTATGAGTTTGTGGTTGTGGTTGTGGTTGTGGTTGTGGTTGTGGTTGCGATTGTGGAAGAGGGTATCTTTGAAATGCGACGGTGGCAAATAAGGACACTCCCTGACGCCCATGGAAGCGTTAAAGTGTGTGAAGCCGAACTCGGACACTCCCTGGTACCCATGGTAGTGCTAAAGTGTGGCCTACGGACACTCCCTGATAACTCAAGTCTGGATACTGTGTGAGGGGTTGCCCCGGTATTTGCATGGCGGTTAGGGTATTCAAAGTGTGAGGCATTGGACACTCCCTGGTACCCCGGACCAAAGTGTGAGGCAAACTGGACACTCCCTGGCGCCCCGTTGCTAAAGTGTGGCTATCTGAGTGTTTCAAAGATACCAGGAGTAGGATAGTGGGTTGTTGTGGATGTCGAGAGAAAAGAGTCAGCGAGATGAGTGTGGTGCATTGTCTCATTTCACGAGTATCTGTATCTATGAATGAAAGACTTTTGTTATATTCCATGTTGTTTTATAAAATAAATTCTTTTCGTAATTTAATAATGGAAAAAGGTAAATGGGTATGCTTTACATTCAAAGTCATGTTTTTAATACTCACCAGCGTCTTGAAGCTGACGACGTTGATGCGTCCTGGACATTCGTGTTCAGGCTTTTCAGGTTTTAACCAGGAGGAAACATATGACTACGCTAATTGAGGTGGCTGCTGTTGGAATAAAGAAACTGATTATTTTATGCATTAAGTTTATTTGTTTGAGTTTTAAACTGCTTTGTTTTAAGGATGACTGTAACAGACTCTAAGTTATTATTTTATTTTCAAGGCGGTCTGTGCCTTAGTTGACCCCGGTTTATAAGATGTAATAAGATAGAAAATTTTCGTAAGCCTTGATTGCTTTACTCTGATTATTATGTTTTGTTGTTTGACGTTTGGGACGGAATCGATCCTTCAAACTGTCGCGACCTACGGGTCCATAAAGGAAATTAAACGCTTTCCTTATTTATGCTTCGTCGGGGCGTGACAGGATTTAGTGGTATCAGAGCCAGGTTATTATTTATCACAAGATAGTTTAGCCAGGTTAGGGTTTACCAGTATAGACCCGATTCCACATTCCATTAAGTGTTACACACCCGATGATACGACAGGGAGGATAGACTCAGGACCCAAACGCCTAAGATTATTCTGTTCTGACTTTAAGTAGTACCTTTTCAGGTATGGATCCAGCTCCCCCACTTTATGTACCAGACAGGTTGGGAGGACACTTCGTGTTACCTGGGGCAGTGATCCCAGCTTTTCTTGACTTATATCAGGCGGCCGTAGAGCAGTTGGCCGTGACGACGGTAGTATCTGAGGTTTGGCACCAGGTTCACGTGGTAGGCCTAGTTGACCTGACCCGTATCCGTTTTGAGCTTCGATATTTCGCAGAGGCTCAGCATCTAGTTTTGGTCGAGATTCTGCGGTTGGTCGATAGCGATGCTTTCTACCTTCCCCTCGAGATCCAGATCGTGCATGCCCACCTGGCTCAGTTGGAGATGCCTCCGCCGGTGGTACCCATTGCTGAGGACGATGCAGAGGTTGTTCACGTGGTCCCAGTAGGTGGGGAGATCTTAGAGGACGGCATAGGTCTGGACGATCTTGCCACTGAGCTCGAGGCTGAGCTAGCACTTGAGCTAGCCCTGCCTGAGGAGATGGTAGATGAGGTGGATGCTCCTGTACCTACTTCATCGTCCACCTCTCACAGCTATGACGGGGTTGGACCGTTCGTTGTTCAGCGTTTTCGCCCTGTCGATTCGCTAGATCTCCTGATGGCCGCTTATGGAGATGATTGATGTTTTAGTTACGACTTGTACATATTAACTACTTTTAACTATTAGCTCTGTCTCTTTTTGCAACTGTAATTACATGCATTAGAGTGTAGGGCAATGACCCCATTTTTGTAACATTAACTCTTGCATGCGTCCTAACCCATGCAGATAGGGTAGGCATTGATCTGACCATACATGCTTTTTGTATCTACTTGACAGAAGTTATATATATAAGATATACTCTTTTGAACGTTGCTGTCATTTAAATTACTTCATAGCACTGTTGCATGCATGTTTCTCATTCTACTACCACTATCATGCATAGAATGGCTGGAGGAGTCAGGAGGAACAGGAACCTGATCGAGGGAGCACCCGAAGCTGCCGATCCTACAGGGATGTTTGAAGCGTTTATCAGACGGCTAGAAAGAATCGGTAATACGAACGATAACCGAAGAGACCGTCAAACAGGAGACAAGTTGCTAGAAAGATTCCGTGCTCTAAGGCCCGAATAGTTTGCGGGTACCGCGGAACCCTGGAAAGCGGAACAGTGGTTGAGACAGATGGACCGGATGTTTGAAGCTGTCCAATGTAACGAGATAGACAAGAGAAGATTGGCTACGTTTCAGCTGACCGATGCTGCCGCAGATTGGTGGGATTCGGTCATAGCTACTATCGGGAATGGAGCTGCAACGGGAATGACGTGGACTGCGTTCAAGGGGAGATTTTTGGAGAAGTATTTCCCGGCTACGGAGAGGCACAGAAGAGAGAAGGAATTCATGGACCTGACGCAAGGAACCAAGTCGGTGCAAGAATACACCACACAGTTCGAAAGACTGTCTCGGTTTGCTCCACACCTGGTTGATACTGAAGAGAAGAAGATCCGCAAGTATAATCAAGGGCTGACACCGCAGATTCGCCGCTTGACCCTCGGCCACTTGGATAAATCGTTTGAAGGACTTGTCGGTTTGGCTACTGATCTGGAAGAAGATGCTCGAGTGAGCTGAAAACAATTTGAATTCCGACCGCCTCAAAGGGGTAATTTTGGGAATAGAACACCAATGAACCGTACCCAAGGGCAGAAGAGGAATTTCGACGGAAGCAAGAAGACCCAGGCTATTACCTATCCGACTCAACCTCGAGTAGGCGAAGGAAGTAGTAGTGGAAAGTGTTTCAACTGTGGCAACCCTGGACATTTGGCTCGTGATTGCAAGGCACCAAGGCGTGCTACTCAGCAAGGGATAGTCTGCTTCAACTGTGGTGAACCCGGTCACATCAGCAGGTTCTGTACTGCTCCTAAGCAGGTGACTTATTGTCAACAGGGTCAGACTCGCTTGAATGCTATTATCCCTGATGCCGCTGGATATGATGGAACTGCGTATGAAGAAGGAAATTATGGAGAAGCTCAACCTGATCAGCAAGCAGTAGAAGGTACATTAACTCTGTTTAACTCCCATGTTAAAGTGTTATTTGATACGGGCGCTGCTCTTTCGTTCATATCTGTTAATACAATTCGAAGATTGGGTATTTTACCTCATCGTTTAGAGAAAGCTTTGAAGGCTACTTCGCCATTAGGAGCTGCGGTCAGATTAGGACACGTGTGCAAGGATTGTCCCTTACGGTTAGGAGACCGTGAAATCCCTGCTAGGTTGATTGTCCTATCAATGAAGGAGTTCGACATAATCCTAGGAATGGATTGGCTCTCTCAGAATCAAGTGAAGTTGGATTGTGCGAGGAAGAGAATTACATTCCCCGACAATGAGAATCAACCCTTTGATTTTCAATGTAACCCTACGGGAGATATGTTCCTCACGAGATGCTTAGCCAACATCGAAGTCGTCAGTACAGAGGTGACAGCATCATCTATACCTATAGTCAAGGACTTCGAAGAAGTGTTTGAAGATGTTTCTGGTCTACCGCCCGAGAGAAGTATAGAGTTCTGTATCGAGCTTATACCGGGTACCGTACCGATCACCAAGGTTCCCTACAGAATGGCCCCCACAGAACTGTTGGAATTGAAGGAACAAGTTCAAGAGCTCGAGAACCTAGGTTTTGTACGCCCAAGTACATCGCCTTGGGGAGCACCAGTGTTATTTGTAAAGAAGAAGGACGGGACACTCAGATTGTGTATCGACTACAGAGAACTGAACCGTGTGACTATCAAGAACAAGTATCCCTTGCCTCGGATTGACGATTTGTTTGATCAACTACAAGGAGCTACGACATTTTCCAAGATAGACCTTAGGTCGGGATATCATCAGTTGAGGGTACGAAAAGAAGACATACCTAAGACTGCTTTCAGAACCCGATATGGTCATTATGAATTTCTGGTGATGCCGTTTGGAATGACGAATGCCCCGGCAGTATTCATGGATTTGATGAACAGAGTGTTCAAGTCTTATTTAGATCAGTTTGTCATCGTCTTTATTGATGATATTTTGATCTATTCTAAGTCAGGAGAAGAACACGAGCAACATCTACGGATTGCGATGCAGACGCTCAAAGACCATCAATTGTATGCCAAGTTCAGTAAGTGTGAGTTCTGGTTGCAAGAAGTGAAATTTTTGGGACACAAGGTGTCATCTCAAGGAATTTCTGTGGATTCATCCAAGACCGATGCTGTATCAAACTGGGTTAGGCCGAGCAACCCTACAGAAGTTCGGAGCTTTCTGGGACTCGCAGGCTATTACAGGAGATTCGTTGAGGGATTCTCAAAGATAGCAGCACCTTTAACTGGGTTGACGAAGAAGAATTTGAAGTTCGAATGGACAGAGAAGCATGAGCGAGCCTTTCTAGAGTTGAAAGAGAGACTCACTACCGCACCGGTACTAGCAATACCCAAGCCTGATGAGAAGTTCACTATCTTTAGTGACGCATCATATCAAGGGTTAGGGTGTGTACTTATGCAAGATGGCAGGGTGATCGCCTATGGATCCAGACAGCTGAAGCCGAATGAGTTGAACTATCCCATTCATGATTTGGAATTGGCGGCAGTAGTTTTCGCACTCAAGATTTGGAGACACTATCTCTACGGTGAGAAGTTTGATTTGTTCTCTGATCACAAGAGCCTAAAGTACTTGTTCACACAGAAAGAGTTGAACATGAGGCAGCGCAGATGGATGGAGCTGATTAAAGATTATGACTTCACGTTAGAATACCACCCGGGTAAAGCTAATGTGGTTGGTGATGCCCTGAGTCGACAGACTCATGAGACGATTGCCTCCTTAATGGCTAGAGAGTGGCGAGCGTTGGAGACTTTGGCTGAATTCGATGTATAGAGTGCTGAAGAAGGAGAAGGACAATTGTTCGGATGTCTTATCCTACAGCCCGTTCTTATCGACCGCGTTATTGGAGCTCAGAAAGAAGATGAGAAGTTTCAGACGTGGTTCGTGAAAATGTCAGAAAAAGACCCGACAGAATGGAAAGTGGGAGTCGATGGAGGATATCGGTGCAGGAATAGATTATGTGTGCCAGGTAATGAAGAGTTAAGGAAGGATATCTTGGAAGAAGCACATAAGTCAAGATATACAGTTCACCCGGGAGGAACGAAGATGTATAAAGATCTGAAGAGAAATTTCTGGTGGGAAGGTATGAAGAAAGACGTGGCCGAATTTGTATCCAAGTGTTTGACATGTCAGCAAGTCAAGGCCGAACATCAGAGACCGTCAGGATTGTTGCAACCACTACCTATTCCTGGTTGGAAGTGGGAACACATTACGATGGATTTTGTAGTAGGATTACCTCGATCGCAGCAAAATCATGACGCCATTTGGGTAATCGTAGATCGATTGACGAAGTCAGCTCATTTCATTGCTTATAGTATGACATACCCGGTAGAGAAGATGAGCCGGATGTACATACAACAAGTTGTGCGACTTCACGGTGCACCTGTGTCAATTGTGTCAGACCGTGACGCACGTTTTACCTCTGGATTTTGGGAAAGTCTGCAAGAAGCAATGGGAACTTCGCTCAAGATGAGTACTGCTTTTCACCCTCAGACAGATGGGCAGACTGAGCGTGTTAATCAGATCATGGAAGATATGCTCAGGGCTTGTGTGATCGATTTTGAAGAATCTTGGGAGACACACTTGCCGTTGGTTGAATTCGCCTATAACAACAGTTATCACGCGAGTATCGGTATGGCTCCGTTCGAAGCATTGTACGGACGACCATGTCGTTCCCCATTGTGTTGGGCAGAGGTTGGGGACTCAGAATTGTTGGGACCAGATTTGGTAAGAGAAACCAATGAGAAGATTACTTTGGTCAAGGAGAGGATGAGAACCGCTCAAAGCCGATATAAGAGTTATGCTGATCGATGACGGAAGGATTTGGAGTTTAGTGTTGGAGATCACGTACTCCTTAAGGTTTCACCAACCCGAGGAGTGGTACGTTTTGGTCTCAAGAGAGGGAAGTTAGCTCCGCGTTTCATCGGACCGTTTGAGATTTTGGAACGTCTCGGAAAAGTAGCTTATCGACTGGCGCTACCACCGAAGATGTCTGGGGTTCACAACGTATTTCACGTAAGTATGTTGAGGAAATACATACGAGACCCCTCGCACGTGGTTAGTTATGACGATATTGAGACAAGTCATAACGTTTCTTACAAGGAGAGACCTGTGAAGATTTTGGATCAGAGTATCAAGAAGTTGAGGAATAAGGATATCCCGTTGGTAAAGGTTCAGTGGAATCACCATGACGAGAACGAAGCCTCGTGGGAAGTTGAAGCTGATATGAGGAAGAAGTACCCGGAGTTATTTCAGGATTAGTCAGTCTTGATTTCGGGGACGAAATCCTGTTTAAGGGAGGAAGGGTGTAATAACCTGCATTTCCATTTAATTTAAAAGTCATGCCCATAATTAATTTATGTGTATTTGCATTGGCATATTTAAATTCTATTAGCATGGTCTGCTTTTATTTTAATTCCAGTCACTTGTTTGAAATATTAATGTCTTATCTAATTCACATTTAAATTCTATTGGGGGCCAAACTGCAATTTTACAAAAGTTAGTAATACCTGTGTGGATTTCAAAATCTGTATTTCAAAACGGTGAAAGTAACTTCTATTGACTCAATCAGTATTTTTATAAAACCAGAAAATCAATTCTTACGTTAAAATGAAATTCCTGTATTTTTGTGGTGACCACCGCGCCCCGAAAATACCAGTTTATGTCCAAAACTGTCCATGTTGTGTTTAACTTCCACAGATTTTGGAAGTGACCGATTTAGACACTTGCTTTATTGCCATTTATGGCAAGTAATCACTGGATAAGGCATTGTTTGGGAATGATTAGCTTATATGTGCAAATGTTGTGCCATAAGATAAGTTGCCAAACATCTTGCAATTGACCCCTATGAACCTAATTGACCCCTACTCTAATTCACAGCAATTCTATACATCCATATACGTATCTATATCTGTGTATATTAGTAATTAGTTAATTAAGAACTTAACTCAATTGTAGAGTGAAGAGAACACAACTTGGGCTCCAAGTTCTCCAAATTGGAGTTCTATAATTAACCACATCCCCTTACTTCATTACACATTCTGCACAAGCTCACACTGAGAGTTTAGAGAGAAACACAGAGAGTTAATATAGATTATTTTAGAGAGAGAGAAGAACTTCAAGACTCCATAGCCAAAGCTTGGAGTACTTTATTTTTGTGCATATCTTTCTCAACAAACACACATCTCCTTATCACTGTGAGTATTATTAACTCACTCTCAATGTAATTCATATTGTGTTTACTGACTTGGGTAGCTTAATTTATAAACCTCCATGGAAATTTTACGTATGTAGTTCATAGCATGAAAATCATGAAATTTCTAAACCCAATCAAAATTTGTTTTTAGAGTTGATTATGAAAGATTATACCTCATTGATGTTATGTCTGAAGTTTTAGAACTCAATTCGTTCATATAAGAAAGTATATTAGAAATTAAATTTTGACATGTTTTAGTTTATCATAAAATTGGAGAGTTATAGTTAGAATCATGTTAAATTAACCATAGATTCTTAATCCTTGTTGAAAAACAAAGAGATCCATATATAATAGGACATATATACTAACAGAACTGAAATGGGTCAAAAAGACCCCTGTTTTACTGAACCAGAGTAGTTCCTGCGGAGAAGATGAAGCCTCAGCTTCATCTCGCGCCACGATCGCGCGCGCGAGAATCGCGCGAGCGGCCCGCGCGAGCGACCTCTCGCGCGAGCGGCCCGCGCGCGCGAGGTAGGCTTCCCCAGGCAGACGTAAGAGTTTATATATATATATTTGAAAATTGGCTGGTCGCGCGAGCGAGGGTCGCGCGAGCGATCCGCGCGCGCGACCTTGCTTTCCTCAGGCAGACAGAAAAGTTTATTAATATAAGAAAAAAATGGGCTTATCGCGCGAGCGGCCCGCGCGATCGACATTTCGCGCGAGCGGCCCGCGCGCGCGAGGTATTGCAGTTTCTGTTTTTGTCTGTTTTTCTGTTAAGGGACTGTTTGGATGAAATTTATATACTGTTAAGGCTCTGTTTGGGAATTTAGTTGATCAGAACTCTATTTGGTTATGTTTAAATGATTAAAACATTGTAGTATGACTCATTAAATTCCCGTACGCGTGTTGTTCCTTTAATTCAGCATTGTTGTTTTCACTTAAGTGCATACCATTCATGTGGGTCAGTGGTACATGCATATGGGTGTCAGTCTGTGTGGAAAAGAGTAATGGTAGTGTGGAAAAGAGCAATGGTAGTGTGGAAAGAGTATGAGTTTGTGGTTGTGGTTGTGGTTGTGGTTGCGATTGTGGAAGAGGGTATCTTTGAAATGCGACGGTGGCAAATAAGGACACTCCCTGACGCCCATGGAAGCGTTAAAGTGTGTGAAGCCGAACTCGGACACTCCCTGGTACCCATGGTAGTGCTAAAGTGTGGCCTACGGACACTCCCTGATAACTCAAGTCTGGATACTGTGTGAGGGGTTGCCCCGGTATTTGCATGGCGGTTAGGGTATTCAAAGTGTGAGGCATTGGACACTCCCTGGTACCCCGGACCAAAGTGTGAGGCAAACTGGACACTCCCTGGCGCCCCGTTGCTAAAGTGTGGCTATCTGAGTGTTTCAAAGATACCAGGAGTAGGATAGTGGGTTGTTGTGGATGTCGAGAGAAAAGAGTCGGCGAGATGAGTGTGGTGCATTGTCTCATTTCACGAGTATCTGTATCTATGAATGAAAGACTTTTGTTATATTCCGTGTTGTTTTATAAAATAAATTCTTTTCGTAATTTAATAATGGAAAAAGGTAAATGGGCATGCTTTACATTCAAAGTCATGTTTTTAATACTCACCAGCTTCTTGAAGCTGACGACGTTGATGCGTCCTGGACATTCGTGTTCAGGCTTTTCAGGTTTTAACCAGGAGGAAACATATGACTACGCTAATTGAGGTGGCTGCTGTTGGAATAAAGAAACTGTTTATTTTATGCATTAAGTTTATTTGTTTGAGTTTTAAACTGCTTTGTTTTAAGGATGACTGTAACAGACTCTAAGTTATTATTTTATTTTCAAGGCGGTCTGTGCCTTAGTTGACCCCGGTTTATAAGATGTAATAAGATAGAAAATTTTCGTAAGCCTTGATTGCTTTACTCTGATTATTATGTTTTGTTGTTTGACGTTTGGGACGGAATCGATCCTTCAAACTGTCGTGACCTACGGGTCCATAAAGGAAATTAAACGCTTTCCTTATTTATGCTACGTCGGGGCGTGACATATTGTCTGCTCTAGAACAGAGACACATCAATAAATGAGAAGTTTTCAATTCCAAAATAACTGACCTAATAAATTTTGAGTATACATTAAAAAAAAAAAAAAAACTATACAGCAACTAAGAGAGGAGAAAGGAAAAAATAAGAACATGGTCGAAACATAGGTTCAGAACATACAGTGAACTACAAACTTGAAATTTGTTCAAGTAGGCTACATGAAGCCAAATATAAACTTTTGTACACAATTTAAGAGTACAGGTGTGTGAATCATAGACATCTATAAAACTTTTTATTTTCTAGTGCTTGGTAGTTGTTTTCAAAATAACTTTTCTTTGGTTTTGTTTTCTGGGTCTACAAGAATAACATATGTTTTTCAAATTCAAAATTTTTGAATCTGAAGTGGGTCATCGAGAAAGATTTTCATCTTCCTAAGCTATGATGTCTAAACATCAAACATTGAAAGACACTTGTCCGTTTTTGAGAAACAAGCCAATCTAATTTAGATGCACTAATAAGTTGGGATTGTATATTTAACAAAATTCAATTCATATAAATGTAAACCTAAACCCAAACAGAAATTTGAAAGAATCCCACAAATGCAAACCTAAACTTGAGAATTAAGCCCTAATTAGCCTAAATTTGGAAGAACCTCACAAATGCAAACCCAAACAAAACCCAAAACACTACTCTACAACTTTGGCCTCCAAAAATACATACAGAGAGATAGAGGAAATAGGAGAAAAGAAAACAATTTAAAATCCTCACCTGTCGCCGTCCCTCCATTGTCGTCTAGCATCTTCCTCTTCTTAGATTAATGTGTTGATTACTCCATTGCACAACAAAGCTACGTGGAAGGAGGGTTTAGCAAAAACAAAAACAAGGCTATGTGGAATAAGAAGAGAAACGTCAAGGCGACGTGGCCGCGAGAGAGAGAGAGATAGAGAGATGGGTTGCGAAATGGAGGGGCTAGGTGGTAGTGGAGGTGAAAGACATGAGGCTAAACAGAGAGAGCCAGTCTGTTGAGAAAAATCGAAGGCTACGTGGAGAATGAAAGATAGGGAAACAAATGAAAGTCAAATACCCAAAAAAGCCAACGACAAACATAGAAATATCACAGCAACCTCTTCTTTTTAAGGAGATTTGGTGTAAGACCCCTAAGGTTGGGCTAGGTTGGGCTAAGTTGGACTAAAGGACAAGTCATAATAAAAAAACTAACACAAAGACACACTCTAAAAAAACTTTCACTCTCAAAGTCTTCTAATATTTTAACTTTCCCTCTTAATTCTATAAAATTTTAAATTTCACTCTAAATGGCAAATTGTCTATGAAATCCTAAGAGACCACCACCACCATCTCTCTTATCTCTCTAACTTTCTCTCTCCTCCCCCTCCATAGCCACCACCATCACAACCATCACCACCACCATAGCCACCATCTTCTCTCCTCCTCCCTCCACCATCTTCTCTCCTTCCCCTCCATAGCTATCACCACCACCACCACCACCATCTTCTCTCCTCCTCCATCCATAGCCACCACCATCACAACCACCACTACCGGAGTCGTCGTCGCCAGAGTCAGAGCCGTTGCCGTTGCCGGAGCCGGAGCCACTACCACCAACTCTCTTCTCTCTCTAACTTTCTCTCTCCTCCCCCTCCATAGCCACCACCACCACCACCACCACCATCTCTCTTCTCTCTCTAACTTTCTCTCCTCCTCCCTCCATAGCCACCACCATCACAACCACCACCACCGGAGCCATACTCATTGTCGCCGGAGCCGTCGCCACTATCACCAACAACTCTCTTCTTTCTTTAACTTTCTCTCTCCTCCCCCTCCATAGCCACCACCACCATCATCTCTCTCTCCTCCCCCCTTCATTGCCACCACCACCGCCAGCCACCACCATCACCACCACCAATACAAATCTCCACGCCCAACTGATCTTAAGAGAAGTTTCTCTTAAGATCAGTCATATTAAGAGAATTTTTCTCTTAATATGACTGATCTTAAGAGAAACTTCTCTTAAGATGGTCAGAACTGTTGAATGAAGGTGGGATGGTAGGTGATGGTCGTCGGAGGTGCTGGTGGCGGTCGTATGAGGTCGCCAAAAGTAGAAGTGGTGGTGTACGGAGGTTAAGCATAGGTGGTGGCAATGGGGGATGGTAATCGGAGGTGCTAGTAGCAGTTGCCGGAGGTCGTCGGAGGTCGCCGGAGATAGTAGTGATGGTCGCCTGAGGTGGAAGTGGCGGTGGGCGAAGGCTAGGCATGGGTAGTGGCAATGGTGGCTAGGGTTTGATAGTAAGGTTAGAATCGTTAGATGATGATGAAGATATTTTGGTCCAAAAAAAATTAAGAGTAAAAGCTAAGTTGTTTATTAACTGTCCTTCATACTAATTTAGCTTGTCTTAATGCTCTTTCACCAATTTTCCCTTCTTTTTATTGCTTTGTGAACAGTAATCTATAGTACTAGTTAGGGATGGCAACGGGTCGGAGTTGGTACAGAGTTCCCCTATACCAACTCCTACTCCGTTTATTTTCCTCCTATTCCGACTCCGCCCCGTCCCGTTTAAGTAAAATACCAACTCCTACTACACTCCTACTCCGTTTACTATCGGGTACTCCTATTATACTCCTACTCCATTTGTTAATCACCATTCCAAAATTAAATGTTCTTTTCTAATTCAAAACCCACTTAATTTTAGCTTGATTTCTTAAAAATCAATCACGCAAATGATTCTAATTTTGTTAATCACAATTCAGAAATTAAAATATTAATACTGAAGAGAAAGAGATGTACATATATGCCCTAATTTGTTGTAAATAACTGTAAGTATGAGAGTAATTTAGTAACTTAATGAATTAATCGGGGCGGGGCGGGTTTTAAATGGTAGTATTTCATGGATACCAACTCCGCCCCGACTCCTATAGGGTTTTTATATTTCCATACCAAATCCACTCCTACTCCTATTATAACTCCTCCAAACCCGTTCCATTAGGAGCGGGGCGGGGCGGAGGTCCAGCGGGGTGGGGTAAATTGCCATCCCAAGTACTAGTAACCTCTTCTTTTTATATAGTTAGATTAGAAATATATTCCCGTATGTATAAACATAAAGATTAAAATTAAATTAAAGGAAACAAAAAAAGAGAAAAATAGAAAAAAAAAATCCACGTGGCAAGCTGAGGAAAGGCTTTTGGCCTTGTCTTTTAGATATATGAATAAATGAAGGGATATGACTCAAAAACATTCAAATGTTTAATTTATGTCTCAACTTATTCTTTTTTCCTTCATATTTTCCTCATTGATTTCCTTATTAACCAAACAAAAGAAAATGCTATCCTCTATGTTTTCTTTTTCTTTTCCCTCACTAAATTCAATAACCAAACAAAGACTTAAGATTAAACTAGCGCACATCTTGGGATGTGCTCGAGGAATTATTAGTGTAAGAGTAAAGTGTGATTGATAACTCAATTAAGTGGTGAAAAAGATAATTTTTAGCACTTAATTTTTTTTCAATGCATTTATAATATACCACTTGATTAAAAAAGCACTTAAAAATCCACTTAAAATGTCAAGTGAAAATTTTCGACTGAAAATAATAACTGAATGTTGTCTAATTTAATTCTTAAATACTGTTTTTCAGTATTGCAAATACAAATCACTTAAAATTTTCATTACTTAAATTTAGCACTTAATTTTCAGTATTATTTGGGACACTAACAAATTTCACTAACACTCAACCACACTCTATCTCTCTCCTAGTGGCACTGTGGACCCGTAGAGAACCCTACAGTGCCACTAGGAGAGAGATAGAGTGTGAGTGTGAATGTTAGTAAAATTTGTTAGTGCCCATAGCATTGTTGTGCCCATAATAACTCAAGTACACCAAGAAACCAAAAGGCACATTGAAAGTATCCATTCATGAGCAATTGTATAAAGAGATCTAAATAAGATGGAATTGGGTTGTTTGGATTCCAAAAAACATTCATCATTTGGCATCGCGGAAAAAAAAAAAAATTTGTTACTTGTAACTCCATTTTCTTCTTGCAAAATCCTCATTCGAATGCAATAAACAGTTCAAAGGCAAAATTTCCCAGAAAAGAACCATATTAGTCTTGATTAGAAAAGGGGAAAAAAAATATATTTAATTTTAGCACAAGAAAACAATCTGACTGATTTCAGTACTCAGGCACACATATGCCAATATAAACGGCAAGAGCTTCCCCTTCACATAGTAAGAAGGCTTGTTGGTAGAAGACACACCAAACCACAACCAACACCCACCCCCCCCCCCCTGCATACCAAATTTGGCTCCTAAATACATTTCTCCGCTTGTCTCTCAGTTAAGAACGCGTATCTCTTCTTCATTGATATCTTCGTCTTCACCATCTCTGTTAAACTCTGCATAATCCTCGAGTGAAGCGGCTGTAAATAATTCCCCAACCTTGCTAGCATTATTCGTCTGGGTTTTTTCTGAACTCTCAGATTTTCCTTTATTCATCTGTTGGGAGTGGAAGTGGATGAGAACTCAAACAAAATTGCAAGCAAATAACCACCAGTAGAATAAAGCAACAAAATAAGAAATTTGATGCACTTGCATATATATAAGAAACATAACAAGATTCGATTTAGTAATATGGTTGATTCAAATGGGAAATTTCAGCAATACTCAAAACATTGAAGTTGGAAAGTTTTGATGTGTGGCCAAATCAAAAGATAATGGAGATAATAATAGAACATCACTGCAAAGCAATCACAAAATGTATAAAGTATATACACAATCGTATTACGTAATATGAAGAACTCAAAGTAAAGAACATAATCACCTGAAATTATGTCCATAGTTGGGCAAGGCAGTAAGCTTGTCTAAATTCTCTTTGCTCACTAAGGAGCACTTATAACTTAAAACCATAAATTTCCTACTTAACAGCTGAGCCTTCAGCATACTACCCAATTAACCCAATTACCAATCAATTTAACCAGGCTTCTATTATCTTGTCTGTAGTTGGGATAACTAGCTTTTCATGAAGAGTAATGCTATGCTTCCGAAATTTTGTATCCCATATGTGGTGCCCTCCCTCATGTAGATGCCATATTGTTAGAGCCCTTTTGGGTTCACTGACATATTGAGTGATGAAATATTAAGTGATTGTTTATTAAGTGATGAAATATTAAGATACTTTCATCAGCTGATTTTCAGTTTAATTTTTCAGCTGATTTGTTCAAGTGCTGAAATTTTAAGCTGATCCAAACACTTCTATTTTACAAAACAATCACTATTTCCCCCCTTAAAATCCGCAATTCATCGCTTAATTTTTATTTTTCTGCCAACCCAAACAGGCTCTTAATCACTACACTACAACGGCTTAGACAAAAAACTATAAAAAAGAATTGGCTATCATAAAATTATAGAACGTGTAAGAACCTATTAAACATTGGGCAGTAACACATGGTTAAAAAAGTTTGAAAAAATGTTGGCAATTGGTGGGAACTCATTTGACCACCATTCTCAATATAGGGAAGGTTCTGCCCACCGAGAAAGTTGTCGTCTCCCATCTTTATTTCACTCGAATTCACAACTCTCACTTCACAAATTAAAAATAAACCAAAAAACAAAAAATGGTGAGTGAATTCACAACTCTCACTTCACAAATTGAAAATAAACCAAAAAACAAAAAATGGTATACAAAAATAAAAAAACACCCATCCTTACAGAAACCGAATAGCATAGGTACAGAAATCTTACTGCACGTATTAGAGTCCTCCTGTCCCTTTCCCGAGCATTCTTGATGGCCTGAAATTAAAAACAACATCCTCAGTTCCAATGCTCTAACCTATTAACTAAAATGCAAAACGAAACAAAATTTTCCATTTTCAAACCTCCTCAAGTTCTTTTTGCTCAGCCTCCACTTCCAAAAGGTCTCTGAAACAAATTCATACACAATTATACAAACATTTAGCCAATTGCAAGTGAGCATAAAAAAGGGACCATTTTTGCTCTCTGGCTATTTAAGCAATTTCTGTGTTTGCTATTCAAGTCAAGCATGAAAGTACACAAATACATATATATTTAAGAATTGCTCAAACCTTCCAATTACTCGATCAGTGCGGCAGGAACATTTAGCACACACATGATGTTCCTTTGCACAAGCTACATAATTCAACAAAGCAAATGGGTCAAAACGTGATTTGGATAACGAAAACCATGCCCGGTTACTAAAATTATGCATCCAAACAGAACCTTATGCTGAAACAAGAGTAGAATCAAAACTGAAACTAACCAGTACAAAGATTGTGATAAGCTTGACGAACATCTCGTTTAGAACATCGTTGACTGATAATACAAAAATCAAATCAAATTGAATTCGAAAATGATCCAATAAAGACTCATCAATAAGTAAAATTAAGGAGCCCGTTTATCATTGCAGACGTTTGGTCCCCAAAATTGCGATGGAAGAACCCTGTTTTGGGTTTGGGGGTGGGAGGGCTAAATCTAAGTTTGCGTTAAGCAGGTGGGAGGTGCTTTTCACGATTCTCTCTATATTGGATTAATTGCACAATATATCAACCCAACACACAAGTCATAACAAGCAAAATAAGTTCGCATTAAGCAGGTGCGGGGTGCTTTACACAATTCTCCCTATATTTGATCATTTGCACGAAATATCAACCAAACACACAAACCATAATAAGCAATTCTACTTTTAAGCAGTTCTATCAATCATGATGAAAATCACATAAACATATGCACATAGAACGCGCTCTTTTTTAGTAACACACGAAATTATCAGAAGTGAAAAAAAAAATAAAAAAATCACCATTTAGCAGGCTCGATAAGGGGCTTGTATTTGCCGTACTTGCGTTTCCATTCAATCTGTTCTTTACAGCGAGCACAAACTCCGGTCACCTCCGACAACGGACGGAACCTCCCTCCAACCTCCTGTTTTTATATGCAGCATATATATATACATAAACATATGCAGCATATATATACATATATGTATAAGAGAGAGAAAGCTTGTAGTAGAGAGAGAGAGAGAGAGAGTTACGGTTTCGTTGATTTTGACACCGGCGTTAGGTTTCCAGGCGAATTTGTTTTGGTGCTTGGGCGGACCGTGCCTGCTCATCTTCTAACAAGCGATTGCTCTTCTGTGCGTTTGACAACTTTCACTGCCACAGCAAAATAACAGGACGATGACCTAAGGCCTGTTTGGGAATGCCCTATTGCCAGACAAGTAGTGGGCTTTTCTCATGTCTTCATGAGTTCAGTAGATAACCAATTTGGTTTGACAATTCAGAAACCCAAGGCCTGTTTGGGACAAAAGTAAGAATCGGGTACTCTAGTTTACAATAAATTCAAGTATTTGAAGGAGTATTCAGTTTCTTGTAGAGTGCATATGAGTCATGGGGTGTATTCTAGCCGAACCACTCAACAAGAGCTCGAGGCTTAGCTTGATAACAGTTCGGCACAGCTCGGCTCGTATAATAAACGAGTCAAGCCCGAGCTTGAATACAAAGCTCGTTTGATAAACGAGCCAAGTTGAGCACACATGGGCTCAGCTCGATAAGGCTCGCGAACAATTCAATTAAGGCTCGTAAGCTCGTGAAAATCTCTTTAATAGGTTTGATAAGAGGTTGTTTAATTATGTATACATATGATAATTGTAAAAATATAACATACATATAATGCAAAGCATTTAAAATTGAAATAATTTTGTGTATATATAAATATGATAATGATAGAAATATAGTACTCTCTCCGTCCCATAATAAGTGTCCACTTCCATTTTGTATATTATTTAATAAAGTTGTATTATATTAATTTTTTTGGTTCATTAAAGGGTCACTTTCCAATTTTACCCTTAGATGTGATGAGTGTTTGACTCTTTGCTTGTTTTGGGACCACAAATAAATGCTACTTTGTCTTTATTATAAGGATAGTTTTGAAAAGTAAGTAAAAACTATATGCTAATTTAGAAAAGTGAACACTTAATGTGAGACATCTAAAAAAGGAAATGTGGACACTTATTATGGGACGGAGGGAGTATATCTATAATGCAAAGTAATTAAAATTGAAAGAATATTGACATATTATAATGCGCATAGTTCTAAATTCACGTACCAAATAATTGTTTTAGGTATATATATTTATATATGCCAACTGTCAAGCATTGAGCTTGGACCGTGGATTTTGATTAATTGGTAACTTAAACTTGCTACTAGGAGTGTACACAAGTTGAGCCGCTCAACAAGGGCTCGCGGCTCGACTCGATAATAAACGAGTCAAACTCAATCTTAAGCAGGATGCCAACTCTTAAAGCTCAACTCGAGCTCGGCTCGAGTTCGAAAAGCTCAGCTCGAGTACAGCCCTATGCATATCTATGTAAGCCTATAACTTGGGTGGGTGGGTGGGTGGGTTGGGCTTCAGTTAAAATTTGTTCAGGCTTGGCCTAAGTTTTAGTGGAGTTTGACCAGGCCCAAACTCGAGCCCAACCAATCCAACACAACTCAAATCCGACTTTCGTTTTAGTACTGAAACCGACTTGAGCCCGAACAACAGTAGATAAACAAGAATATATATATATAGACTATCAAATCTATTTTTTTTTTGTTTAATTTTGAGAAAAAAAACTGTAACACCCGTACCCGGAGAACGGGTTAATTATTGTCTTAATATGCATTAATTAATATAATCAGTGTATAAAATGGATTAAGGGGAGGCTTGGACTCGCCCATGTAAAAAAGTGTTCAGAGAGGGACACTAGTTGGAAAAGTCCCCAGTGAGGTGGGACAGGTATTGAAATGGAACCCAGCGAAGGGTACATTGGTAATTTGTATTTTAAATTATTAAATTCATTTTTATATGCTTACATGGATATTTGTTAAGTTGCTTTCATAATATCATATTAATATGTGTTAGCATTAGCTTGGACACCCAAATTAAGGGTATAAATGAAAAAGATTTAAACTTAGTAGGTACGATAGCACTTTCACAAAATATGTGGGACCCACATTGGGGACCCATACGGAACTTAGACAAACACTTATTAGATAATTGGGTAGTTAATGGAATGTTTGGGGGATTTCATAATAAGAACTTAAGAAATTCCGAGGGTGTAAATAAAAAATGAACAATGTTAAGGTTAAGACACCTCATGCTTATGCATGTATAGGTGTTGGAGAGAGGGAGACTCTCAAAATCTGCTGGAATTAAAACAAAATAGAAGAGAGCTCGGAGAGAAAAACGGAGAAACCGTCACCGACGTCGAATTCTCGCCGTTCCGTCGCCGCCGTTCATCGGATTCAAGAATCGAAGCCATTTTCGGACTCGTGGAGGTGAGACGAACGTTTCTATACCTTTAATTTATGTTTTACTCATCGTAATTTCGGTAGCTTACGTCAATCGGTGACACGAGGTTGCCGAATTTGTGTAGGATTTACTCCGGTGAGAGAATTGAGCAAGAATTGCTAAGGAATTCTGCACAATTAGCTTAATTTTGGGTATAATCAGTGAGTAAGATGAGTTTTCTATACAAACTAAGTGATTATGTTTAATGGGTTCAAGGCTTGGGTTATGTTAGGAATAACTACTCATGCTAGAGGCTATTTTGTTGTTAATTTGTGAAATTTATGTCAATTCTATGAAAACCATATATTGATACATAAATATGTGTTTATGTGCTTATATGTCTATGTAGTAGTCAATGAGCATCGGGGAAATGGTTCATTGTAGGGAGTAATAAGGGTGGTGAAGAGGAAGAATCCGATAAATACGGAAGTCCAAGGAATGGAAGTGACCACGGGACCAAGGGAGGTCTTCGGGTTTGAATGAACCATACAACCGGTGACTCGGCGACTACGGTTGTGTTTTATGTGTTAATTATAAGCATTGCACGTGTTAAACATACAATCATGTTTAGAATGCTCACTAAGTAAATTGCTTAAGAAAACCGTTTTCCTATTTCTGTTGTGGTACATAACAACCACCGTAGGTTCGGAGCAAGGTACGGAAAGGAGGTGAATCGAGCTCGGGAATGGGCAAGGCTTAGGATATTGTTGTATATGTTAAATCTTGTAGTATGATGTAAATTATGGTGTTGGACTTGTGATACTTAAGTTATAATGTTTATAGTTATAGGAGTTGGAGTTAACTTAGAGAAACTTATGTAATTCCTTTTGTTAAACTATGGATTTCGTATGTTATTTGAGTTGGACCACTTTGGCAAGTCCGGGTGTATGTCGCAACTACTTTTGGACAAGTTGTGTTTGCAACTAAGTTATATGTAAAGCTTTTGAACTCTTTCCCAACAAAATTCTATGTTCATACAAGTTTAATCAAGGTTTGGGCTTTAGATATCTTATCTTGACTCAATTGAGGTTGGGTACTAGTGTAAAGAGGTTGAAAGTACCCCAATGTGTATTTGAGTTATGTTCAAGAAGTTTTATAAGCTTTCAAGAGTGTTTGAGTGAGTCTTGGTTACAAAATGTCATATAAGTAGGTTGAAAGTTGCTGCTGCAGAAATGGTTCTGCAGAGGGGCTTTCGACCGGTCGAAGGGACCCGTCCGACCGGTCGAAAAACCCACTGCTAGCCCTTTAATTCTAGATGTTTCCATGTTTTGTTTTAACTTTTAAAAGGCCAAGAGGATACCCTTGGGGTCCCATTGACCTATAAAACTTCACTTTCAATTACAAAGGTTGGTAGGTATTTTTCCCGGAATTTCCTAATTGGCACTAGTTTTACTAGTGTTATTTGGCTTAAGTTTGTTTAACAAAGCTTCAAACTCTTTCTTAAAATGTTTTCATGTATATGCTAGTTCTTAGCATGAACTTGAGTTAGCTTCTTGTTTGAATTCAGTTGGAATGAATTGAAATCTTCCAACGGTTGCGTGATTTGATGAGTTTTCGATGCTTTTGTGCACTTTTCGGTAGTTCTAAGTTGGTTGGGAAGTAGCCCCAAGTGACTTGTGTGTTTGGGGACTTCTTAGAATGTTAAATGGGGGAAAATGTGGTTCAGAGGGTATCTAGACCGGTCGAATTGACCCGCTCGACCGGTCGAATGCCCCTCTGCACAAGACAGTGATTTAAAAGGTATTTTTCGTCGCCTTTTACGAAAACGGGCATAACTCTTTGTAGAAAATTCAAATTCATGCGCCGTTTTTTGCATTGGAACCGGGACTCAAAGAGCTATCTTTTGATGTAAAATTTTGTCATATTTTATTAATGACCATTTTTCCCTTGGGCTATTTTATCTCAGCATAGTAGTTTTAAGCTACTTCAAATCATGTTTTTCCTTCATAACTAACATGGTTCTTGCTTATTAGTGTATTTTGGGTGCGTATAGTCTTGTTACACGTGTCCTAATCCGTGGGGGCGGGTTGGGGGTGTGACAGTTTTTGGTATCAGAGCAATAGTTTAGAGCCTTTGGGACGAGAAACGTACGACGCGTAGTGTGCACACAACGACACGTAGCTACATGAACATGCATACGCGTTTACTTAGCATGCTTTTAATGTTAATTACACTACAAGAAAATATGCTTTTTATGTCACTTTTCAATTTCTTTTTATGTCGTTTTTATTGTGAGTGACATAAATATTTCTTGTGCAACCTTTTTATGTCACTTATAGACTATTTATGTCACTTTTTAAAAAAAGTGACATAAAAACTTAATTATTTATGTCACTTTTTTAAAAAAGTGACATAAATAATCAAGTTTTTATGTCACTTTTTTAAAACTGACATAAATGAAAAGGCGGTGGCAATTTTGTAAATAAAACATTTTATTTTTATGTCACTTTTTATAAAAAGTGACATAAAAAGCTGATTATTTATGTCACTTTTTTAAAAAAAGTGACATAAAAACCTGTTATTTAGAAATATGCTTGTTGTTTTTAAAAAGTGACATAAAAGGTAATTTGGGCGCGCGGGGAACCCAGATATGCGCGCGGAAGCCCCTTTTTCATCCCCTTTTTCATTTCCCTTTTGTATAAACCTTATGTATGTTTTAAAAGAAAGTGACATAAAAGAGTGGCGCGCTAAAAAATTCGCTGCCAAACCCTATTTACTCCCAAACATCCATCTCTTCATTCTCAAACCCATACCCTTTCCTCCAAGATCTCTCCATCCCACCTCTCCCTCTACTCTACCACCACGCCGCCGCCTGCTCCAAGCCTCAACCGCCGGCGCCGCCTCCTCCTTTTCTCAGCTGCGACCGCCGCCTCTTCCTCTTCCTCCTCTCAGCCGCCGCCTCCTCCACCTCTCAGCCGCCGCCTCCTCCAAGATCGCTCCTCCTCTCCAGGATTCTCTCTCTCTCTCTCTCTCAGGTAATCCCTCAAGGGTAGGTGGTATTAATTTTAATTTTTAATGTGAAGGTGTTTTCGATTGGGTTTTCCTGATTTGGGGTTTCAAACATAGGTTGAATATGGAGATGGGTTCTTGTCTGATCAAGGGGGTTGAACCAAAAAATGGGTTTCCAAACATATCTAAGCTACATTTGGGTGGTGGTAGCTCCGGTGGTGGTGGAATGGACCCATCAGACATCTATGCCGCCTCAGGCGGAGGTGGGTTTCTTGGAGGTTCAAGCTATGGTAACCCGATAAACTGATGGTAATTACTTATTACTTTCTGGGTCTTAAGGCCTTTTTGTACAGACTTGGAAGTACTTATGACATTATTGTCTACTTTCCTTTTCTATATGCTAATCATTCGTAGGGTTTAACCAAATCTTAATTGTAGACATGTATTTTACTAGTATGTCTGTTAATCTTTATCTAAAACTCTTTTGTTTTCATGGTCAAAGTTTCAATTTTCTAAAAGAGCTTATCTTCCTAGTTTAGGTATACGTTACTTCTTAAACATTTATAAAGCATTTGACATAAAATAGAAGGGATCTCAATCACTATTTACATATGTGCATATGTATTATATCTACTTCATTTTCTTGTTTCTTTTTTTTTTTAGTGTTTATCAAATGTCAAATCTACAGTCTAAAGTACTGATATTCCCATCAAGGTACATTGTAGCATGAGCCTTATCTTCTATTTTGTTGCAATTTTGTCTTGCTTGTTAAGTGTGAATACTATTTCCCTCCTTCTATGTGCATTAGAAATTTTGAATAATTTGTTGTATTATTATTATCCACTTAATTTTTCATCTATATTGTTTCTTGTTTTAATTAAATTGAACAAGATTGGACATAACATTCATATTTCTTAACATTTACATATAGTTCACTACCAATTATTGCCAATCTAATCTTGGATTTGTTTTAAATGTACTTTGGATAGTTTTAGTTCTTTTAGGCTTTAGCAAAGCAAGGATGCTTCCTCATCACCCCGTAGTTAATGGAGAGTTCATCATTATTTGTGCTGCTTTAGGCTTTAGCATGTCTCATAGAGTCATAGTTTTAGTTGGAGAGTCACTTTCATTTGCATTTCATGAATGTCCTTTTCAGATCTATTTAAGGCTCATAAAATTTCTGCACTGTTTTCAAACCTTGTAATTGCATGCGGCCTTCAATAGTTGTTATAAGTAATTGATTCTACTTTTACTTTGGGGCATGTTTGGTAATGCTTCAGGTTCACCCTCTTGTTTTCTATGCTATTATTTTAATTTTGAAAACCAGCAAAATGTCAATTTGATAAAACTTAATTTGGGAAATCAATTTGGTTATGTGGAATTGCAAGTTCTATGCTATTCTTTTAATTAGTGTGTGAAATTTTTTCTGCCCAAGTTCCATTACTATGGTCAAATTCATCTCTTTATATATCATCTTAAAGTTTTCACAGTTGCTCGATCTTCTTGTTCCACATTTCTTGATATTAGATGACACTGATTCTGGAATTGCATCATATGACCATGCTCATTTTTGGCTTTATGCTAGCATCTAGATACAACTTTTAATTTTGTCTCTCATAGTGTGCCTGTGTGTACATGTACATGTACATATATATATATATATATATACAGAAGAGAAGTATCACTTTGTTAAAATGAGGACTCCCTCATAAGAAGGGTTTTGTATATATATATATATATGTATGTGTGTGTGTGTATCTGTGTGTGTGTGTGTGTGTGTCCTTGTGGGTGTAAAGCTGTATGTAAGAATAATAAATGTAGAATATATCCTATCCATGGTAGTTTCACTATTTGACAATGTGGCCTTCACATTTCTGCTAACCAAAGTAATTTCTTCTCACGAGCCTTGTTTGGCTTGCTATGATACTTTATTTCATTTCAACTTTTCGAGTACAATCTTGTGTAAAAATGTCGACCAATGGTTTAATTAAATAAAGTTGTCTTTTATTCAGTGGATTGATAGCTTTTTTATATTAATTTTTTTTTAAAAAGAAATGATATGTGTGAGCTAGTGCCATTATAGCATTCCATGTATTTGGTTGAAAACATATGCAGGAAGTTGTCTATTTGGTAAGACACATCTTGTCTGAGGATAAAATATTCCCTCCTATCCCCAGACTTAAAAATCATTTCAATTTTCTTTTCATGGCTGCATGTGAAACATTTGTATCTATGTTGGAGGTGGGCAGAATTGTTTGTGTCTTTGTTACATGTTCTATACATAAAAGCGTAAAGGTTGAGGAGGGTGTGTACATCTATATCTCTCCATCTATGTGTGTGTGGTTGGTAGAAACCTTTAGAGTAGGTATTTTATGTTGCTTATTATGTAATTTATCTAAAACAATTTCTTTCTTCTCCTTTAAGAGATACTCCATATAGGTAAAATGTTTGAAATAGTAATCCGATCTCTTTTGGGTTTGTTTGGTTTGCAGATATTTATTGAAGGAAAAGAAAAGGGAAAGGAAAACTAGAAGAAAAACTAGTTTTCTTGTGTTTTCTTCCATGCTTAAATACCATTATAACTAAAAAAATTTCAAAATATGATTGTTGTAGCTTAAAAAAAAAAAAAAAAACAAAAAAACAAAACAAAAACAAAACAAAAACAAAAAAGGCATAAAGTGACTCACCATATTAATTAGTATTCAATGACTTTTCATGATCTTTTCTTTTTCTTTCTATTTTCCTCCCTATTTTACCTAGTAACCGAAAAAAGGAAAATGTTTTTCTTGCTTTTCCCTCTCTAAATCCATAAACCAAACAAAGCGTTTTTGAGCGTTAGTTAGATGAGCTCAACAAAATGGTCAGGTGTTTTTTTTCCTCAACTGTGAGACTAGTACATCCTTATTGTTATGCATTTCTATGATTTGTATATTGTGTAGTGTTGCTAGTGGTTTTGTCTAGTGTGGTGATTGTTTTTACTGTATATTTTTCATGGCGATATGTAGGGGTTTTGTGTGAATAAAAAAGTACACTCATGTGATATGGTATATTCATATGAACATGTTAAAAACTTCATCCTTGAAATCCATGCCCCTACTTAATGGAGCTAAAAGTCAATAGTTGCTTCTAAGTTCTAACCCAAATCCTTACTTAAATGGACTTTAGAAGAACCATACCCCCCAAAAAGAAGATAATGAAAAAGAAGAACCATTTCCTCCTTTTCTTTTTCTGTTTTATTTTATTTCAAGTTGTGGGGGTATTCATTTTGATTTACCGTTTAGTTTAATTCTCCTTTTTTGTAAATTTCTCATTTTCTTGAATTTGTACGCTAGCTAACACTCCCAATTTTCTTTTCTTTTGGTGTAGGTTTTTAGGTCAACTCTAGGTTTATTGCAGGGAATTTTTTTTTACTGCTCACGTGGGCCACCGAGTCGCAAATTCGATCGTGGCCAACCTCCTAGGACAATCAATGGGTAAGAAAACTCTACCTTCCTTTAAATATGGCTGCCCTAATTGTAAGAGTTAATTTTTGTTATTGCTTCACCAATTTGCAGATTATCATGCCATAGATCCCAGGCTAGGTGCACTATAATCAAATAATATTTTGTGTAAAAGTAAAGCATCATATGGTTAGTGCACTTATAAGGAAAAAAAACCACGTGTGTTGTAGGGAAAGAGAGAACACTAATTTGATTTGGGTGTCAAAAAACCAAGTGTGTCCTATGGTTGGCGATTGTTTTATCACTTGTTTGGCTTGCTCTCCCTCTGCGATTTTCTAATTGTGCTTTTCCTTGAATTTTTACTTATTGACGCACATTCTCTTCTCTAAAAAAATGAACATGATGAAACAAGCAGAACATAGACTTCAACATTATAGTTGTGATCAATTGTTGGTGTGTTATGTATAGAGAACTTGAATTCTTTAATGTGGGCTCTTATCTGTTTCAATGTTCAGCAGTGGTTCCTTTTCTATTTCCCTTATCCATGAAAGAATTTAGGCTTTTTACATATTTGAGCATAATCTGAATGTAATGCATTGCTTTAGAAAAAGTCTGCTTTTTTTTTTTTTGGGGGGGGGTGGGGGTGGGGGCGCGGCTAGCAGTGTTTACTTTTCCTTCTTCTCAAAGGGTTGTGGAGAAAAGTAGTGGATTTAACTCAGTAAAGCTTAATTTTAACTAGTTAGAGACTTAGAGTTGATTTTATGACCAAAGCTTTAATTAAGCTAAACTCTGGTTTTGCTGCATATAGGATGGCCGTACCCTTCTATGATTAGGTTCATTTATTTTTCTTCCAAACGGTGCTGTGTTCGATCAGACGATCAGTGAAGTTGTTGGTTTTTGTTTTTTGCTTTTCCCGTAGAGAGAATTTGGGTTACTTACTGCTGAGACAAAGTGCAATTTAGAAACCTTTATTTTTTAATTTTTTTTATAGCTTATTCTGAGATGGAGTGCAACTCAGAAACCTTTACTATCATATAGTCTCGTATTGGAGGTAAATCATAGTTTGATGGATCTTTTTGTTTTAAATTGTTTCAACTAGGACTGATTTAAGAATTGGTTGAGCCATTCAGCTTAAGCATCTTTGTTTTTGCATCTCCCTATTTTAAGAAAACCTCTTTACCTCTTTCATGGACTAGGCACTCCATGTTGAATGCTATGCAACTAAATGTTGGCCTGCTGTTGCTCTATTTGATTATCATTCTAGGCATTTCTCTTAGGTTGCTACCAACCATTTTAAAGAACTTCTGGGGATTGTTAGGTTGCTACCAACCATTTTAAAGAACTTTTGGGGCAACAATCCCAGAATGACGTGCTTATTGGATCACAAAAAAGATAACATACTCTTTTGAGGCATAATTTATCATTTTAGGATCATACTCGTTTAATCTTTCGTTGAGTACCAATCTAGAATGCAAAAAAAAAATATGCATTATGAGCTAATGTTAATGGGTATCATCATTGTGCTAATGTTAATGGGTATCATCATTGTGCAAATGAACTATTGTGTTTTTGGATTGTTCTTTTTGGCAAATTTTTCTTACTAAAGTAATATTTTTACCCGTCAAATCAGTATGTCGATCTTAATTAACCTCAAGATAAGTTCACTTGCAATTCCAAGTTTTTATATGAAAAGTTGAATTAATTTGTCGTGTTAGTTGAAACATATTGACAGTTAATGTCATTTTAATTAATTATGGAAAATTGAAACAATCCCATCATATTTTCTATTGTGAAAGCCCTATGTTAACTTAATTCATCGTCTCTTATGGAAAAATAGATGAAGACTGTTGAGTAATTATGTTCTTTTCTAAATGTAGTGTACCTTGAAAATTAAAGAAAAGAGAGAACAGAGCCACAACACAAGGTCTACCTTTGGCAACAATCTATTGGTGATCCCGACGAAGAATTTGAACTTCTTTTGCTGGTAAGTTTTAATCATTTTCTCTCTCTTTCAATATATGAACTAAACACAGCCTAAGGTTAAACACACATATGCTACTTCTATGTTACTTAAATTGCACCAAGGAAGGAAACAAACATGTGCTATAAATGTACATAATTGAACAGCTCATACTTTCTGTTACACTTCAGCTGTTGAATTTCTCTTATAATCCTTTTGTATCAGCAGTCAGTACTAACCACTACGTGCTAGATCATTGTTTCCTACAAAAGCTTAAACTGATGGAAAATGGGTCTTATTTTGGATATCAACTTATCAAGCTCTCAAACTACACTCTCGACATGAGCTGACACATATAGAAATATCACAAAGAGAAGGAAAAGAAGATAATTAATGGCATATAATTGGAAGTAGGGGCATGGCCTATGTTAGGTGTGATGCATTTAGGAGCACGGTGGCAACATTTCTATACTATGGTTGATGTTATTTTATTTCTATTAGTCCCGAATTAATGAAGGTTGGATAGTTTTGTCTTTAACATCCAATTCTAGTCCATCTACACTCCTTCTAGAATAATTATTTATGGTGTGAATCATTTCTTGCATGGTAACTTTGCTTGAAATTGGGAATGGCAATGTGAAGATAGAATAGAGTCAGCATAGTACAGCAGGGACAATAAATGGTGATTTTCTGCCTAAATTGCATTTTGATTCATAATTTTGGGGCCTGTTTGTTTGCAAAAAACAGGAGCAGGACTGAACAGCTCCCATTCTCTAGCTGGTTTTTTATAAAAAGAAAGAATATGTTTTTAGTTCTATTTCCATGTTGATTTGTGGCTGTGGTCTGCTAGTTGGGTAACGTTTTTGAACAATAAACTTAATTCAAGTTTATTATTTCAGTTATGCAGTTATTAGTTACAGCAAGTAACTTGGTTTATGTTGCTTTTCTTGCTCTTTTATTCTCTGTTGGTTCATGGAATTAGATAGGGAAAGGGGAAAAAAACTCATTGAGGAAAACATTTCTTAGTAGTTTGATAAGGAAAAGAGTAAGTAAATTAGTTTTGTGAATCACTTTACTTCCTCTTTTCTTGAGTTTCTATAAGATTTCAATTTTTTTTTCTTTTATTCCTAATGTTATTATAGAATGGACTAAAACACTTGGCAAATAGCATTCCTTTTTATTTTCCTTCTCTAAATTGACAAATAAAACGAAGCCTTAAAGAGTAGTGTTCCACTCACTGAAAACCCCCCCCATTCGTCATTCTATAAGACTATAACTCTCTAATATTCATGCTATTGCTTCGTAATCAAGGCTTAGCTCTACGTCTTTCCTCAGTTGCTAACTATGGGACTTTCCACATCTATATAATCTACTGACACTGGACCTCTTGTTTCTGGAGAGCTTACCAGCCCAAAGTACACTTGATGTTGCTGTAATCACCTTACTAGATATCTAACATCAAACAGGCTAAACATGGGGAGGTTTGTAATATGTTACTCAAGCTTAACACTGGACCTCTTGTTAATGTTTTCACCATGCATTTGCAATTACACTTTTTTGTAGGTTTTGTTCTCTCTCTGTCACTCAATCTCGGCTCGACGGTCGGTGTCGCTCTCTACTCCCAGTTCTCTCAAGGGCCACCAAGGTGAAAGACAGATAGTTTCTTTTTTAAATTTATCTATATACACATATATACACAAGCATAGACATGTAGTTTCTCTTTTACATTTATCTATATACACGTCTAGCTTGATTTAGATGCTTGGCTCTTAGCCTGGTCTGTGCTTTTAGTAGAGTCTGTTCGAAACATATTATTTTGGGAACATGATTGCCCTTGAAACTCTTGATCTATCTTATAATCAACTTGAAGGTTGTTAGATTTGTCTTGGAATTCTTTAAATGTACCATATCCTAAGCTCCTTCAAAACTTGTCTGGGCAGACAAAGAACTCTCTGCTATATTTGAAGTTAGGTTCCAACCAACTTATTGGTTTATTTCCAGATATTACATCATTTTCGTACTTGAGAGAATTGGATCTCTCTTCTAATTATTTGAATGGGTCATTCCCCATAAATTTTGGAACACCTTCTAGTCTTGAAATTCTAGATTTGTCTTGGAATCAGATTGGGGTATCATTGCCTGATCTATCATTATCAACATCGCTAATTGGGATCGTTATGAAGATGAATATGATTCTGGTTTGGAAGAACAGTCCAGTGATAGCATGAATCGAATGTTCGATATTATTTTGCCAAAGAGTAAAGGGTCAGACTATAATTACCTGATTTCTGAAGCTAAGTCTTAGTCTCAAACAAATATGTCTTCGGAGAGCTTTCCTGCATTGGATGATGTTCTCACTGGTATGCCCATTCTTATCTGTCTCTCTTTGTTTGTTTCAGTTATCTCCTTTTTTTAGCTACTGAAACTGGGGCAGAAAGTTGTTGATTTGTATCAATTTGATTAATTACTAATAGGTGCTGTGTTAAATTCTCTTTTGTGGTTGGGTTGTGCTTACTAAGTTAAATTCCACTCAAAGAATTCTTTGTGTAACACTTGTGTAGGAAACTCTAAAACTCTGTTTAATGTTCACTAAGAAATTTTTGAGAGGAGGGGGTAAACTGATAGTCTGATACAAAGAGCCCACAGAACTCCATTCCATTCTAAGTAGTTATTTGATTCTTCTGGGTGTTTGATTTGTGGCATTGATCCCTGATAAACTTCTTAGGAAATAGGGATAGCAGTTCAAAAGTTTGCAGGGTATTTTGTAGCAGGATTGACTAATAAAATTGTAGGTATAGCAGGTTGCCCGTCCTCAAATTGAGGATAGTAATCATTTAGTTGGTACATGTGAAAATTAAGAGCAGCTGACACTAGCGAATGAGATGCAATATGAATGAGAGAGCTTCAAGAAGTTTTAAATGCAAATTAGAGTTAAGCACTTTAGCCAAACTAGAGGCAGGCTCGTATTTAGTTTGATTTTCTAAAAGAAGTAAGCCCACTTCCTTTACTAAAATGTTTTCACATTTCTCAATGACGTAAAACTCACTTTGGAGATCACCTTGATAAAACTGCAGAAAAAATTGTAGTTTTGTACACAAAAAGGTAGAAGTGTGCAGAGGATAACCCATAAATTCCCCATAAATTTTCGTTTTCTTTTTTCTTCCAAGATGCTTGTTAGATGACTTCTTTGTTTATCTTTTTTCACATATAGGCATCATTTCTCTCCCTGAACCTGCACGCTCTCGCCGAACAACTTGCCAAAGTAGATATATCACAAAGGCTATTCCTAGAAGTAGATTTAATGCCACCAAAGCTGGTAAGGAGTATTCATGCTTTTTCATTTATAATCACCCTATTGGCTCTCTGTGCGATGGCAAATTTGTATTTCAGGATGATAATTTAAGTCTTAAATTGTGTATATTTATTCCACTAGTCCAAACAATATTTTCATTTTGATTCATGACATTCCAAATGTTGTTATCCACCTTTACATAGTAATAGCCCAGTTGGTATTGGTTTGGCAGTAACAGTTTTTCCTTTTAAAAGATTTTTTAAAAAGTTTTAATTGCTACCTTCTGATTTAAGTTGTTTTCATCTTTGAGGTGGAACAGATTTTCGAAAAAGGGCAACAAGCTTTTGCCAAACACTCTCATTATCTCTTAATAATCCCAAATTAGTGATTGTTAATCCAAACGGGCTCTGACTCACTTTGAGTGGCAGTGGTTGCCTTTTTGGGGTCTTCGGAATTAGTATGTAGGCAGAGTTTCACCTGGAATGTTCTTTTTTTTTTTTCACCTGTCCTTTGTGATTTATAATGGGTTTATATCTAAGATTGTACTCTACTTCCTCTGTACTTCCTTTACTATTCTTATTTGTTTAATGAATTTGTATTTCCTTGACAACCTATAACCAAGAGAGTCAATTCCAGGAACTTGTCTTAATATTGCTATGGCATCCTTTCTTGAATATCAGAAAGCATTCTATGAACTCCTATTAAAACATGTTCTGAATTAAGACTAGTTTAGGATTATTACAAGGTGCATTTCAAAAGGTTTAGACTCTTCCTTTAGAAAGCTTTCTTGCGATTTGAGCCAGCTAGACCTCTCAGTGAGTTTCGCTCCTGCACATTTTTCTAATGCTTTGTACATGCTCTAATGTAGTCTCTCCATGGATTTGAAAAGCATGGATACGAATTTGGAACACGGACACGACTTCGATATGCTGACATAGAAATCCTAAAATAGGTTACAAATATGGTGAGAGCACAAACTAGTAAGTATGATTAAATAGCAGTATCATTTAAAGTAGTATCAGAAAGTATTCTGTGAACTCCTATTAAAACATGTTCTGAATTAAGACTAGTTTAGGATTATTACAGGGTGCATTTCAAAAGGTTTAGAATCTTCCTTTAGAAAGCTTTCTTGCGATTTGAGCTAGCTAGATCTCTCAGTGAGTTTCGCTCCTGCACATTTTTCTAATGCTTTGTACATGCTCTAATGTAGTCTCTACATGGATTTGAAAAGCATGGATACAAATTTGGAACACGGACACGACTTCGATATGGTGACATAGAAATCCTAAAATAGGTTACAAATACGGTGAGAGCACAAACTAGTAAGTATGATTAAATAGCAGTATCATTTAAAGTAGCAAATTATCCTAATTATTCCCAATTTCTTATAAGCAATTCTTTACATCATTTATTAGTTGCAATTTTAATTTTTTTCAATCTCCCTATGAAAACTGTTGAGCGAATCTTTCATCACTTAGGCTTGAAAACGCCTAGTTTTTGAGGTTTTGAGTAGTGAATCGGTAAACCGCTTAACCAAACGCCACGAAACCTTACACGCACCTCAAACATGCCTAAATAAACTTGCGGGAACTAACGGAATAGATAACAGAATCACGGTTCACAAAAAATGCGAAAAAAGCGACTCTGTCATCACTTAGGCTTGAAAACGCCTAGTTTTTGAGGTTTTGAGTAGTAAATCGATAAACCGCTTAACCAAACGCCACGAAACCTTACACGCACCTCAAACATATTTTTGCTCTTTTATTATTTTATATATACAACTAATTGATGAAAACTTTTTCTTTTTTGTAGGTACAAATTAAAGTTTCACAATTTGATGGAAAGCTAACAAGTGTACCACTTTTTTTATTGGGCTAATTTTTTGTTGTTGGTTTCATAGTTTTCTTAGTACTTTTTGATGAATATTATGTAATATGTATATGTTATTAGTTTAGCACTTTTGACTCGGATCGATTGTATATTTTTTTTGTTCATTCCAATATATTAATTGGTTGGTATTTAGATGAATCGATGAAATTTAGTAGTTGCAATAGATCATTAATTGAGTTGGATTTAATTTTGTACAGGGTGGTATTGTATATATATATATATGTACAGGGTGGTATTTATGTCACTTTTTTTAAGTATTTATGTCACTTTTACAGTATTTATGTCACTTTTAAGACTTTGATTGTTTGGTATTTATGTCACTTTTTTTACTTTTATGTCACTTTAGGTTAAAAGTGACATAAATAAAATGGTATTTATGTCACTTTTAAGTATTTATGTCACTTTAAAGACTTTGATGTAATTTTTTTGTTTGATATTTATGTCACTTTTTTACTTTTATGTCACTTTAGGCTAAAAGTGACATAAATAAAATGGTATTTATGTCACTTTTAAGTATTTATGTCACTTTTTATTAACAAATGTGTTGGTTTTATGAAACATTTATGTCACTTTTTCGAAAACATTTATGTCACTTTTAAAACATTTATGTCGCCTCCATTTATGTCACTTTTTACTGAAAAAAAAAGTGACATAAATACCTATTTATGTCACTTTTTAAGTGACATAAAAAGCCTTTTTCCTTGTAGTGTTAGCATGTTATTGAATTATTTAAAGTAACGTGTGTGTGTGTGTAATAATGTGGGTGCCAGGCTATGTCTGGAGGTGACACCTCGAACCGAATGGAACGAGTTGAAAGAGCAATCGAAGGGTTGGTACGAGTCGCCGAAACTCATGTGGTCGAGGAAAGACCGGTACAACCGAATCCAAACCCGAGGGAGGAAACTGTTACCATCTCAAAATTTCATAAACAGAAGCCAACAATATTCCGTGGGGAAGCCGATCCAATGAAGGCAAACTTTTGAGTTTCTGATATGGAGAAGATCTTCAGAGTACTACCGTGTACGGAAGAGCAGAAAGTTCTATTTGCCGCCGATACGTTAAAGGATGAAGCACAATATTGGTGGCGTACCAAGCTGGGTCTGGGTCAGGGTCAACCGACTACATGGGATCATTTTCTGGAGATATTTAATGAACAATACTTTCCAGAATCGTTTGGGGATCAAAAGGCTCAAGAGTTTATGGAGTTGGTGCAAGGGGGGAAATCAGTCCGAGAGTACTCAACACAATTTACGAGTTTGGGAAGGTTTGCGGGGGATGTGATAACAACTAAAAAAGTGAAAGCAAGGAAATTCGTGGCGGGGCTTCGAAGTGATATTCGGGGACGAGTGACTGTGTTTCGACCAGAGACGTTTGCTAAGGCGCTTGACATTGCCTCCATAGCTGAAAGAGACCTTGGGTATACATCGAGTATGCCTCCACCACCGAGTCAACAAAGTAAACGACGGGGATCAAGTCAATTCAGTGGTCAAGGTAGTGCAAAGAAGCAGGGTTTTGGAGGGTCATCAACTAGTAGTGGCAGTGGTTCCAGTGGAAATAAGTCGAGGTGTTCAACTTGTCAGAAGTTTCATTGGGGACGATGTAATCAACTTCCAAATCCGATCACTTGTAACATATGTCGACAACCAGGCCACACTGCTAGGAATTGTCCGAATCAGAATATGGACATAAGGCGTCGATGCTTTACTTGCAAGGAATTGGGGCACCAAGCGAAAGATTGTCCTACCAAACGTCAAGGAGCTTTCAGTTCCGGTTCATACGCAACTAGTGCCATTACACCGAGAACTACTCAACCTCCGAGGAGGGAGCAGCGAGAGGCAAGATCATTTCAACTCAGGCCGGGAGATATCGCTTCTGCCGACACTGTTGTCTCAAGTATGGTTCCCATTTGCTCACACCTAGCAAATGTACTTATAGATTCGGGATCCACACATTCATTCGTATCACATCACTTTGCTAAACATCTAGATAAACCATTAAAGTTCCTAAACTATGATTTATCTGTCGCGATACCATTGGGGGCTCCGTTGGTTAGTTCGGGTGTGTTTAGAAAGTGTGAGATTAATGTGAATGGTAAAGAGTTAACTGTTGATTTGGTACCATTAGTTATCTAGCATTTCGATGTTATATTGGGTATGGATTGGTTAGCAGCTAATCATGCTAATATTGATTGTAACACTAAAGGAGTAGCATTCCGTATTCCGAATCAAGATGAGTTTTATTTTCAAGGTAAGGGTGTTGTATCACCACCGTATATCATGTCAGCTATTGAAGCTTGTCGTTTATTAAAGAAGGGCTGCCGGGGGTTTCTGTGTAGTATTCTTGATACTAGAGGTCCCGATTTAAAACTTGAAGATATTCTGGTAGTTAGAGAATTTCCGGATGTATTTCCAGATGAGTTACCTAGTGTGTTGATTAACCGAGAGATTGAATTTGGTATTGATGATATGCCGGGAACCCAACCAATTTCACGAGCACCGTATCGAATGGCGCCAGTTGAGTTGAAGGAGTTAAAGATTCAATTGCAAGAATTGCTAGACAAGGGTTTTATTCGGCCAAGTGTGTCTCCGTGGGGTGCACCGGTATTATTTGTGAAGAAGAAGGATGGTACAATGCGAATGTGCATTGATTACCGGGAAATCAACAAGGTAACAATCAAGAACAAGTACCCGTTGCCACGTATCGACGATCTATTTGATCAGCTTCAAGGGGTTCAGGTATTTTCAAAGATTGACTTGAGGTCAGGGTATCATCAATTGAAGGTCAAAGCGGAGGATGTAGAGAAGACAGCCTTTAGGACTCGCTACGGGCACTATGAATTTTTAGTGATGCCGTTTGGGGTTACTAATGCGACTGCCGCCTTCATGGATTTGATGAATCGGGTATTCAAATCGTACTTGGATGAGTTCGTGATAGTATTTATTGATGACATCCTTATTTATTCCAAGAGTCCGGAGGAGCATGAACAACACCTGAAGTTGGTTTTACAACGACTTCGGGAAAAGCAATTATTTGGAAAGTTAAAGAAAAGTGAATTTTTGTTGACAAGTGTCACGTTCTTAGGACACGTGATCTCTAAGGAAGGTATCTCAGTAGACCCGCAGAAGATTGAAGCCGTTATGAATTGGTCAAAGCCGACAAATGTATCAGAGATTCGAAGTTTCTTGGGATTAGCTGGATACTACAGAAGATTCGTCAAGGATTTTTCTAGAATTGCGACTCAGATGACAAGGTTAATGAGAAAAGATGTACCGTTCGAATGGAACAAGGAATGTGATGAATGTTTCCTAGCATTGAAAAAGAAGTTAACTACGGCACCGATACTTTCGATTCCAACAAGTACTGGGAATTTCAGAATTTACAGTGATGCTTCTCACCAAGGCTTGGGATGTGTTTTGACACGGGATGACAAGGTAATAGCTTATGCTTCGCGACAGTTGAGATCTCACGAGAAGAATTACCCTACACATGACTTGGAATTAGCAGCAGTTATTTTTGCCTTGAAGATTTGGAGGCACTATCTATACAGGGAGACATGTGAAATCTTCACAGATCACAAGAGCCTAAAATACTTATTCACTCAGAGGGACCTTAACATGCGACAGCGAAGGTGGTTGGAACTAATGAAAGACTATGACTTGAAGATTCAATATCACCCGGGGAAGGCCAATGTAGTGGCCGATGCCTTAAGCCGGAAGTCATCAGAAAACTTAGCGTATACTTTGACTGGACAAGAAAAGTTGGTGAAAGAATTTGAACAATTTAACCTTGAAGTAATTCCTAGAGTTAAGGGTGGTTTAATGGCTGCAATCATGGCACAGCCGAGTCTTATTGGTGAAATTAAATCTAATCAGCTTTTGGATCCAGATTTCAAGAAAATTGTGGATGAGTTGCCTGAGGGTAGAAGGCTAGAGTTTAGCTTTCAAGACGGTGTTCTGAAATACATCAATCGATTATGTGTTCCTAAGGTTGGAAATTTGAGAGATAGAGTTATGGAAGAAGCTCATAATAGCAGATATTCAGTACATCCGGGTAGTACCAAAATGTACCGAGACTTGCGAGAAATTTATTGGTGGAGTGGTATGAAGAGAGAAATCGCAGAATTTGTGTCCAAATGTATGACATGACAAAAAGTGAAACTAGAACATCAACGACCCGGAGGAGAACTACACCCGCTAGAGATACCGGAGTGGAAGTGGGAGCATATTATGATGGATTTCGTATCGGGGTTTCCAAAATCTCAAAAGTCAAATGATAGCATCTGGGTGATTGTAGACCGGTTGACTAAGTCAGCCCATTTCTTACCTATTAAGACCAAGGATCCATCGAAACTTGCAGATATTTATATCAGAGAAATTATACGGCTTCATGGAGCACCGGTGTCTATAGTGTCAGATCGTGACACTCGGTTCGTGTCAAGATTTTGGGAGAGTTTACAGAGGGCTATGGGGATAGCTTTACATTTTAGTACTGCATTTCATCCCCAGACCGATGGTCAATCCGAGCGAGTGATTCAAATTCTAGAAGACATGTTGAGAGTATGTGTAATGGACTTCAAGGCCGATTGGGAGACTCACTTGCCTTTAATCGAGTTCTCTTACAATAACAGTTTTCAAACTAGTATTAGAATGGCGCCTTACGAGGCATTGTACGGAAGGAAGTGTAGATCGCCGGTTTGTTGGACAGAAATTGGTGAAAAACAGCTTTTGGGACCAGAAATAGTGCAAATCACTTCTGACAAGATTCGATTGATTAAGCAACGGTTACAAACGGCTAAGAGTCGTTATAAAAGTTATTCGGATACGGATAGAAGACCGTTGGAATTCAAGGTAGGTGACTATGTGTTTCTGAAAGTTTCGCCTTCGAAGGGCATAGCACGATTTGGTAAGCGAGGTAAGCTCAGCCCGAGGTATGTTGGGCCGTATTTGATTCTTAATCGGGTGGGACCGTTAGCTTATCGGTTGGAATTGCCACAAGAGTTGGCGAATGTTCATAACGTGTTCCACGTATCAATGCTTCGACGCTATGTGTCAGATTTGAAACATGTTATCATTCCGGAACCGTTAGAGATTCGGGAAGACTTGACATATGTGGAGCATCCAGTGCAAATTCTTGATAGGAAAGATCAAGTATTGAGAACCAAGGTAATTCCACTTGTTATGGTTCAATGGCGAAGCCATTCAGTCGAGGAGGCAACTTGGGAGCGGGAGGATGAAATCCGAGCCAAATACCCACATCTCTTTGATTCTTGAGGTAAGAATAAGTTTGGGGACCAAACTCCCTTTTAGGGAGGGAGAAATGTAACACCCATACCCAGAGAACGGGTTAATTATTGTGTTAATATGCATTAATTAATATAATCAGTGTATAAAATGGATTAAGGGGAGGCTTGGACTCGCCCATGTAAAAAAAGTGTTCAGAGAGGGACACTAGTTGGAAAAGTCCCCAGTGAGGTGGGACAGGTATTGAAATGGAACCCAGCGAAGGGTAAATTGGTAATTTGCATTTTAAATTATTAAATTCATTTTTATATGCTTACATGGATATTTGTTAAGTTGCTTTCATAATATCATATTAATATGTGTTAGCATTAGCTTGGACACCCAAATTAAGGGTATAAATGAAAAAGATTTAAACTTAGTAGATACGATAGCACTTTCACAAAATATGTGGGACCCACGTTGGGGACCCATACGGAACTTAGACAAACACTTATTAGATAATTGGGTAGTTAATGGAATGTTTGGGGGATTTCATAATAAGAACTTAAGAAATTCCGGGGGTGTAAATGAAAAATGAACAATGTTAAGGTTAAGACACCTCATGCTTATGCATGTATAGGTGTTGGAGAGAGGGAGACTCTCAAAATTTGCTGAAATTAAAACAAAAGAGAAGAGAGCTCGGAGAGAAAAACGGAGAAACCGTCACCGACGTCGAATTCTCGCCGTTCCGTCGCCGCCGTTCATCGGATTCAAGAATCGAAGCCAATTTCAGACTCGTGGAGGTGAGATGAACGTTTCTATACCTTTAATTTATGTTTTACTCATCGTAATTTCGGTAGCTTACGTCAATCGGTGACACGAGGTTGCCGAATTTGTGTAGGATTTACTCCGGTGAGAGAATTGAGCAAGAATTGCTAAGGAATTCTGCACAATTAGCTTAATTTTGGGTATAATCAGTGAGTAAGGTGAGTTTTCTATACAAACTAAGTGATTGTGTTTAATGGGTTCAAGGCTTGGGTTATGTTAGGAATAACTACTCATGCTAGAGGCTATTTTGTTGTTAATTTGTGAAATTTATGTCAATTCTATGAAAACCATATGTTGATACATGAATATGTGTTTATGTGCTTATATGTCTATGTGGTAGTCAATGAGCACCGGGGAAATGGTTCATTGTTGGGAGTAATAAGGGTGGTGAAGAGGAAGAATCCGATAAATACGGAAGTCCAAGGAATAGAAGTGACCACGGGACCAAGGGAGGTCTTCGGGTTTGAATGAACCATACAACCGGTGACTCGGCGACTACGGTTGTGTTTTATGTGTTAATTATAAGCATTGCACGTGTTAAACATACAATCATGTTTAGAATGCTCACTAAGTAAATTGCTTAAGGAAACCGTTTTCCTATTTCTGTTGTGGTACATAACAACCACCGCAGGTTCGGAGCAAGGTACGGAAAGGAGGTGAATCGAGCTCGGGAATGGGCAAGGCTTAGGATATTGTTGTATATGTTAAATCTTGTAGTATGATGTAAATTATGGTGTTGGACTTGTGATACTTAAGTTATAATGTTTATAGTTATAGGAGTTGGAGTTAACTTAGAGAAACTTATGTAATTCCTTTTGTTAAACTATGGATTTCGTATGTTATTTGAGTTGGACCACTTTGGCAAGTCCGGGTGTATGTCGCAACTACTTTTGGACAAGTTGTGTTTGCAACTAAGTTATATGTAAAGCTTTTGAACTCTTTCCCAACAAAATTCTATGTTCATACAAGTTTAATCAAGGTTTGGGCTTTAGATGTCTTATCTTGACTCAATTGAGGTTGGGTACTAGTGTAAAGAGGTTGAAAGTACCCCAATGTGTATTTGAGTTATGTTCAAGAAGTTTTATAAGCTTTCAAGAGTGTTTGAGTGAGTCTTGGTTACAAAATGTCATATAAGTAGGTTGAAAGTTGCTGCTGCAGAAATGGTTCTGCAAAGGGGCTTTCGACCGGTCGAAGGGACCCGTTCGACCGGTCGAAAAACCCACTGCTAGCCCTTTAATTCTAGATGTTTCCATGTTTTGTTTTAACTTTTAAAAGGCCAAGAGGATACCCTTGGGGTCCCATTGACCTATAAAAACTTCACTTTCAATTACAAAGGTTGGTAGGTATTTTTCCCGGAATTTCCTAATTGGCACTAGTTTTACTAGTGTTATTTGGCTTAAGTTTGTTTAACAAAGCTTCAAACTCTTTCTTAAAATGTTTTCATGTATATGCTAGTTCTTAGCATGAACTTGAGTTAGCTTCTTGTTTGAATTCAGTTGGAATGAATTGAAATCTTCCAACGGTTGCGTGATTTGATGAGTTTTCGATGCTTTTGTGCACTTTTCGGTAGTTCTAAGTTGGTTGGGAAGTAGCCCCAAGTGACTTGTGTGTTTGGGGACTTTTTAGAATATTAAATGGGGGAAAATGTGGTTCAGAGGGTATCTGGACTGGTCGAATTGACCCGCTCGACCGGTCGAATGCCCCTCTGCACAAGACAGTGATTTCAAAGGTATTTTTCGTCGCCTTTTACGAAAACGGGCATAACTCTTTGTAGAAAATTCGAATTCATGCGCCGTTTTTTGCATTGGAACCGGGACTCAAAGAGCTATCTTTTGATGTAAAATTTTGTCATATTTTATTAATGACCATTTTGCCCTTGGGCTATTTTATCTCAGCATAGTAGTTTTAAGCTACTTCAAATCATGTTTTTCCTTCATAACTAACATGGTTCTTGCTTATTAGTGTATTTTGGGTGCGTATAGTCTTGTTACACGTGTCCTAATCCGTGGGGGCGGGTTGGGGGTGTGACAAAAACCTTCATTTATCATCTTAGTTTTTCCAATAAAATCTAATAATATATTTTTAACACTAAAAAGGACAAAAAACGCACGATTAAAAATAATACATAGAAAGTTGCCCAAGTTAGAATAAATTATAGGTTGGCTCGAACTGGGCTCAGGTTGGCCTGCCCAAATTGCAACTATAATAAGTAATAGGCTTAATTACACTTTACACCCTCGTACTATACCTGTGTTTTCAATTGGGTACATTAACTTCTTTTTTTTTTGCAATTGACTTCTTAAACTTCCAATCTCGTCGTAATCACATCCAATTGCTGACGCCGTCCATCTAAAACTAACGGACACGCACGTGAGCTCGGGTTTTGTTATAACTGAGATTGTGATTGAGGTAGAAGGTTAATGGCACGAAAATCTGAATGAGTTGTTCTGGTTTTGGTGCCAATTATTGAGTTAAATACTCACTCCAGTTGACAGCTTAACCCTGCCAAGGAAGGGACCACATCGATTTGCATACTCCAGGTATGCTTTTGTACAAGGATATGTATTTTACTGTTGTAAGCTATGGGATTATATTGAGTAATTAGAAGAACTGACATTGGAAGTACCATAATGCTTAAAGTTGACAGGTCTGTTCCAAACTCAAGTCCCGTATTCGAAAGGTTTTATTTAGGATTGAGGCTATTAGATGAGGTGTGTTAGCAGGTTGTAGGGAAGTAATTGTGTTTGATGGATGCTTTCTGAAGGGGTAGTGTGGGCGAGAATCATTATGTGCAGTAAGTCGCGATGGGAACCAAATGTTTCCAATAGCATGGGCTGTTGTGGAGGTGGATAACAAGGACTCATGGAATTGGTTTGTGAATCTAGTTACTGAAGATCTTGGGATACGTGATGGTTATGGATGGACAATTATTACTGACCAACAAAAGTTATGTTATCATGTACTTACTGAAAATTTTATGCAATGTCTACTTGATTTGTGAGTCTATTAATGATGCAATAAGGTTGTTCTCTTATATTTTTACAGGCTCTTGTTCCAGCTGTTGAGGGGACATTGCCATGTGTTGAGCATAGATGTTATGCAAGGCATATATACGCAAACTGGCTTAAAAAGCAGAAGGGCCTTATACTGAAAAGGCTATTTTGGAAGGCAGCAAAAAGTACGACAACCCTTGAATTTGAATATGCAATGGCAGAGATAAAGGATTTATCAGAAGCATCCCATGATGACTTGCTTAAGCAGAATCCAAAGTTTTGGTCGAAGGCTTTTTTTTTTTAACTACACATAGTAAATTGATGTGGTAGATAACAAAATGTGTGAAGCTCTTAATGAGTATATTATAGAGGCAAGATGCATCACAATTGTTTCAATGTTGTAAGAGATCAGAAAGGCAATGATGATTCAGATGTAGGAAAAAAAAGATGAAATTTTGTTAAAGTATAGTGGAAAGATTTGCTCAAGAATACAAGAGAAGTGAGAAGAAATCAAGCTTGAAATCAGGCATTATACAACTATTTGGAATGGTGATACACAGTATGAGGTTAAGTATTACTCATTAGGATTCACTGTTGATTTGCTATAGATGAATTGTTCTTGCAAGGCTTGGGAACTATCAGGTATACCTTGTTGTCATGCAGCATCTGCAATATTTTACATGAAGCAAAATCCAGAGGACTATGTTTATGAGTGGTATAGTATAGAAACTTATCTGAAAGCATACAGTTGTGTCCTACCACCATTGAATGGGGAGAAGCTGTGGAAAAGGATTGATCTTCAAACTATTTTGCCACCAAAGAAAAGAAGGATGCCTAGTAGGCCAAAACAACTTAAAAGGAAATATCCATATGAAGAACCTAAATCCAAATCTTCACACCAAATATAAGGAACAACAAGGATGAAGTGTAGCAAAATGTGGGAAGTATGGACATAAAAGTAGGACATGTAAAGGACCTCAAGTTGGCCAAAGCTTTGCTAATACTACACATGTTGGTGGCTCTACCAATACTATAAGTGTTGGGGCAAAAAGGTTACGTGTAAGTGCAATTCAGCAACTATGCCTTACAATTTATATATTTCATCAAATAACTTACTAGAATATAACTTTTAGGTTAAAAGGTATGATGGAACACCATGTCCTAGGAATTCAAGGGAAGGAGATCAAGTGCCTCATGGATTTGATGTCTACATTTTACCATACACTGGAAATACATTTGTTTGTGTGAGTATTGGAATTGATACCATATAATTCATAAAGTTCTTAGCGCATTCATAATCTAATGTCTTTATTTTGTGCTACATAGCTTCTAGGCTAGCAACCTAGGGGCGCATGTACCTTTTAACTTTATTAAAAGGTAGGATGGAATACCATATCCTAGGAATTCAAGGGAAGGAGATCAAGTGCCTCGTGGATTTGGTGTCTATATTTAACTACAAACTGAAAATACATTTGTTTGTGTAAGTATTGGAATTGATGTCATATAATTCATAAAGTTCTTGGCTCATTCATAATCTAATGTCTTTATTTTGTGCTACACAGCTTCCAGGCCAGCAACCTAGGGGCATAAACACCACTTCAACTGCATCAAATGTTACTTCTACCAATGAGCCAAGAACTAGGATGCAGTGCAAGCTGACTCAACAATCCTCTACTTCAACTGATGCAGTTCTACTCAACTTTAGGGAGATGGGGACTCAGGAGAGCCATGTTGCTGGGAAGGAGTAAGGATGCCATGACTATTTTTGGGGAGTTATCCAATTTAAATATGTAATTTGGGGGCCTTATGTTGTCTATTTGTGAACACTTTTTGTGATTTGCAAGTATATGTACATTATGTTGTCTCTGTTTTGGTCATAAACTGGCTCTTGGTCATGAACAGTTTTTGTGGTTTGCAAGTATATGTACAAATATGCAATGAATAATGGTTGTTAAATGCAGTGAACAATTATTTTTGGTCATGAACACTTTTTGTGGTTTGCAAGTATGTGCATGCTTTTAATGATTGGAGGATGAATGGAGATGACTCTGTAAAGCTACACCACATCATTATAACTCTATTCAAAACCAATTACATTCATTTGGCATAAAAAAAACCAATTAAATTCATTTGGCCTCACAAATCAATTACATTCATTCAACATAAAAAAACAATTACATTCTTCATGGGAAATATAAACTATGGGGAGAAGCTGTACTCTTCCACCAGAAAACCAACACAATTGCAATTGTCACACAAATACACATAATGGTCACTCGAAACCATTTTTCTCTTTCCCTACACCTTGGTAATTGTCATGTCCTGGAGTAGCCAAAATAGGAAAAAATTAACACATTTCCTCTTTTGGTCCCGTAGACACGTGGTAGGTTGAGATCGCATGATTGTCCAAACATAATATAATCGAGAAAGAAAAAAAAAAACATTATTGGTAACAGTAGTAATAAACATCAGTGGTTCTAGGAAATACTTAATATTAAATATCAAAGTCATAAGGATCCATTATTACATCTCTTAGAAGGGGGCAAATGAGAGAGAATATAATCATAGGCATTAAAGCCATATAGAATTATAACAAGTATGGACACTACATGTCCCAAATACGTAAACTAAACAAAATATAAATATCTCTTTGGCTCCACCACATATCTTACGAAGCCGTAGCCCTCCTCGACATACTCCTCCTCTAGGTCGTCAATCTCTACAAGATCTGAACATTTGATTGTCTAGGGCATGAAATTCATCAGCTAATAACAGTTGAGTGAGTAAACCTACTGCACTTCAACAGGCTCAGAAAACATTTTAGTAATCCATTAAGAGAGAGTAAAACATTCCTTTTTATTCTTTTGAAAACATCATAATTCAATTTTGCTTAATCGCAATCTCAACGTATTATGTACGTTAGGTAATAAATCTTTACCATCTCAACATCTTTACCAGTTGAAAACACGACTGACTCATCTGACTGATCTCGACATCACTTTTGGACTATTGGTCCAATCTTTACCATCTCGAATTTACTTTAGACCACATGCCCTTTACCAATTCGACTTTATTTTTGTATGCAATCCGGCATAAAATGCCATTGGCCTAGAATATTGTCGCCTTACGACCGCTAGGTTGCCTTCTTCTCATCACTGCCCCAATGGCCCTTTACTTGACATCACCACCAAAATGGCCTATGGTAATCCCATCTTATTCCATCGGCCTTAACGCAATCCAGCGTAAACATAGTTGGCTAGAATATCGGCACCCCATTGGCCGTTAGGTTACCCTTTTGTTATCGTTGCCCTATTGGCCTTCTCTCGATATCACTGCCCCATTGGCCTTATAGTAACCCATATTATTCCTTCAACCTTGGTTAACTTGTCATCACTGCCCAAATGGCCACTTACTTGACATCACTGCCCAAATGGCCTGTTAACCATCAACTCAACTGATCAAACCGTACCGACAAGGTATTACCACTCTTGCCACTAATGCCTGTGGATTATAGTCGCTCGATGAAAAGTCCTGTTAGTCTCAATTATGTCCTGGGACGTATCCAAGGTTGCATACAGAGACCTAGGCCTTACTGCTTTAATCCACTTAACTAGAGTCGTCACCTAATTTTTATGGTATCAAGAACCGTGAATTGACTTGCTCAAAATAGAAGGGTACTCACCCTTCATTGCCAGAAAATGGGCTCGGGGGTCTTGGTATGAAAGGGGTAGGAGCCATATGCTTGGGCTAAAGCACCCCATCCCTCACCCTACCTTACGATGGGCCTTGCCAATATCTTAGTTCTTAATTCATAATTGGTGTTCTTTTCTCAATCATACTAGATAGAATATACATGGCATATTGAGTATCTAAGCAAAATCAATCAAGAGGTTAAGTTCAAGTAGAAAGCGGATGTACATGCGATACTAGAGAAGATGAAAATACTCACAGTGGGCCAATCTCGCTCGGAATCAAATGTAAAGAAAGGAAACGTGCATGAAATGCAAAGAAAATAAGAGAACTTACATTGGGGTGACTTATGCGGAGTCACAATGGCAATTAAGGTAAATGTGCTATGAAACATGCAACAATCCTATATAGGTTGTCTCTAACAAATAAGTGTACAACGGAGACTATCCTAAATGATTTGTGTCATTGATGCAAAAGTTGTAAACCTATCAAAATATCGAAAGAGAAGGATAGAAGAATGTACATGACACGACACTAAGTCACATGCAGCAGAGTCAAGACCATTCTAAGGAGTTGAATCTGAATCTTTTGATTCTCTGCATCAAAATACCACAAAATAGGCAAGCATTGCAAAAGAATAAAAGAAATCCAAGCATATAAGTGAAATGCAAGAAAAATGAGTGAAGTAGCCATCAATCAAAATTCTAAAATCAAAGACCTTACAAAACCACTCCAAAAGTAGACCTAAACAATGAATGAACTCAATTCCTTTCAATGGGTTAGGAAGCTTTTCCAAAAAGTAGGACCTCATTTGCATAAATTCACAAAACACCTATGAAGGTCTACTGGTCAACTAATCAGGCAAAAATCATAAATTAATTCACAAAACACCTATGAAGGTCTACTTTATGTCAAAAGAAATCTATTTCATTGAAGGTTATAGAAAAAATACTTTCATAAGCCCAAATTAATCTTAAGGTCTCTGAAAATTGAGTTGAATCATACTATGTTATTCTAAAATTTTGATATCATGTGACAAATGAAAAATATGCAAAACGAACATGCAAAATCGCTCAAACATGCTCTTTCAAGCTTTTGATTTTCCTTATCATTATCCTAAAATAATTTATAATCCATATTTTAGATTTATTATCGAGAAAACAAAGTATGATCATCTTGTATGCATGATTCATTTACATTAGAGATTTGGAAGATTCTAGCATGGTCTTATTTTTTTCATTCTCTTGAAAGGTAACGATAGCTTGATTATCTTGACTTTGTGCCAGTATAATCTTATAAATCTAAGAATTACTTCCAAAAGAATGTCAATTGCATCTTCTAGCCATTTTCCTAACTTCGATCATAAATAAATCATGTTCAAGTACATCAACCGTCTTTTCGATAATCTTTTGGAAATAAGTGAGGTTCATCAAAGCAAACCAGATGAAGGTATTTCATCTTTATTCATCCATGAATTTTGAAGTCAAGTCTCAAGGGTGATAATGAGTTCAAACCCATGAATAAAGTCAAATTTTCTTTAATGAACAATTCTTGGTTCATTTTTTTTTATCTTATAGAAAAAACACTTTTAGTGAGGTGAAAAGTCATTTAGAAAGATCAAAATCAAGAATGAAGAAGTTCAAGATGAATTCCAATCAAATATGCCTTTCTTGGTAAAGAACACCAAACTAGTTGGTTAAAGGACTTATAGTTATCATCTTGGTATGCCCAAAAGAGGAAATAGAAGTACATATACATATAGAGTCATGAAGGAAATATACATCTTCATCATGGACTCAACAAAAAAGGAAAAGAATGATGCTTGTTCAAGTGTGTGTACATGTGTTCTTTACTGAAAAAGGAAACAAAATTCAAGAACACCAATCATCTTCAAAGTGAAAGAAAATATGAAAGTAGTAGCTCTAATCCATCTTTATCAACAAAATCTACTAGAACTTGGATCTTTGTGCGAGTGTTGTGAGAAATCAAAGCAAAGGTGCAAAGAAAACAAAAAGAAGAAAGAAAAGATCCAAGCTCTAGAGATACACATATATACAAAACTAGTAGATTAAAGAGGTGGATTGGAATTTACCACTTAAAGATCTCTCAAAAATGCAAAGATGTTGGAAGAAAGTTCTTCCTCCTTCAAGTGTTCTCAAGTTCCAAGTCAAGGATGCAAAGATGTCAACTTATATTCTAGATGAGATCTTCTAAAATACTACTTCTTTTACTTTTTTAAGAAAACAAAGAGAATGTTTTTCTTACTTTTCCATTTTCTATTCAAGAACAAGCACAACCTTCGACCAACTTTAAGTATGAATTCTACGTAGATTCTCCCTATATTCTTGGGTGTTCTAATGTATTCTCTTCATGGTGTGTAAAATAGGGGACCATGGGTCCAGTTTACAAGCAAAAGTTGTAGGATTTGTGTGTCTTTTAATGTATAGAAAGAGGGTAAAATGGTTAATTCAGGGACCGAACGAAGTTGCCTTACAATTTCTTTTTACAGCACATGTGTGTATACAGTGTGGGATATAAAAATCAAGTGGTGGACACATTTGGGAGGTGGTGGCTATGGTGGGACCAGCCAGTCCCTTTTGCCAATTGCCACTTGCTTTTTCTATTCCCTGTGTATCCCCTACTTCCCTATCAAATTTCATGTCCATAGCCCTTTTGGATTTTCGCAAAAATGATTTTTAGCCTCCAAAATGGCCTGTATTCGCACCGTTGGAAAGTTGTAAGATTGAATTTCGATCGAAAAATATCCCAAGAGTAATTTTTATAAGAATTTAACATCAATTTTGATTTGAATATCTCCCGAAATTCTTGTGCTCTTTTGTGCTCTTTTTCACAGTTAGCTTCCTACGCACGCCGAATTTGAAAGATTTTCTAAAATTGAGCTACTAGACTATTGGAATTTGTGTATGAAACTTTAATGACCATTTCCCCCTAAATCATATGCATATTTTGAAAATTGATTTTGAGAAAGACACAAATCTAGGCTCAAAGGGCGTACTTTGGGCTCTAATAACACTTTTCAGAGTCCGAACATTGGTTGCGCGGAACTGAGATACCTTCTTTGTAACACCCGTACCCAGGAAAAAGGTTTAATTGTTAGTTAATATGTATTCATTAATATAATTAGTGTGTATTATGGATTAAGGGGAGGCTTAGGACTCACCCATGGAAAAATGTTCAGTACGGAGCGCAGTTGGAAAGTCCCCAGTGATGGGGACAGGTAATGAAGTGGGACCCAGTGAAGGGCCAGATAAAATAAAGTGCATTTAAATGACTAGATGCATTTTTATTTGATTAATTTGATATATGTGGTTAATAGTTTTCATATCATATTGCATAATATGTTAGCTTTTGATACCAGTCTGGGTACTCATATAAGGGTATAACTGAAAAAAGTGCATAACTATTAGGTGTGATAGCAACTTCATAAAATATTTGGAACCTCATTTGGGACCCGTACGGGAATTAGACAAACACCCATTAGATAATTGGGTAGATAATGGAATATTTGGGGGATTTTATAATAAGAACTTGAGAAATTTTGAGGGTATAGAGGGAAAAATGAGGTGATGACACCTCATGCTTATGCATGAAGGTGTGTGTCAAGAGAGGATATCTGTCATTTATAGAAAATAAAAGATAAAGAAAGAGAGAGAAAAGAGAATATGAGACGCCAACGTTGTTCGTCCGATTCGCAAACTAAAGCCATATTTGGACTCGTGGAGGTATGACAATCATTTTAATACCTTTTATTTACGTTTTAATCATTGAATTTTGGTAACTCGTTCTAATCAGCGACATGCGATTTGCCGAAAATGTGTAAAAATTACTCCAGAGCTCAAATCAGGTTGAAATTTGGAGGAATTCAGCTTTTCTAGCTTAATTTGGGGTAGAATTCTGCTAAGGTGAATTTTCTAACCAAAAGCTATGGTGTGGTTCATGTCATGTGCTTCAATTGCTAGTTAGAGATTATTAATTCTGAAATTAGTAGCTTAACTTATGTTAGAATTGCCATTTCATGTTAATTATGTGAGAAATCAACATGCTTATGTGGCTATGTGCATATGTGTGTTAAGTGGTCAATGAATAGTTGAGAGTAATGGTTTATTGTGGCGAAATAAGGGAGGAAAAGGAGAAGAAACCATTTTGCAATGGTAGTCCAAGAAATTGAAGTGACCGTGGGGCCATGGGAAAGGTCATCGGGTCTGAGTGATCCATTAACCCAATTATTATGCGATTATGTATGCTTATATGCTTAAAATTGCTGCATATACATGCCATGTCTTTAAAGCACGTTAGTCAATTCACTAAGCGTAATGCTTAAGAAAATCGTTTTCCTATTTCTGTTATGGTACATAACAACCACCACATGTTCGAACCAGATTCCAGAGAGGAGATGAAGAGTACACGAGAAAGGGGTGGGAATTGCAGATGGTTCTTTATAATTAGGTTTGAATGGGTTGTAACTATTAAGATTTTTGAAACTTATGTAAACCATAGCTTGCGTAATATGCTAGACGCTAACTTGGAATCTCATAGATTATGTAGTTTTTGTAACTCACGGCTCATGTCGTGAGATCAACAATGGTTAATTATGACAGTAGATGGGTTGCTAGTTCTTTTATGTTGGCTCTTCATGAGTTGGCAGAGAGACTTGTGGAGTTGAACTCTTGTAATATGTTGAAGTTGTAGGATCTATAACTTGTAAATTATGTACACCACAACTCATATTGTAGCTATGGGTATGTTTAACGAGGCTTATGACATTTATAATTGAAATTCATAAGTGTTTTGGTTTGGATTTTATGCTTTTGAATGGTGTTTAAAAGTCTTAATTCATGTCGTTGCTGCAGATTTCTTTGCTGCTACAAACCAGTCAACTAGGTCGGGCATCCAGTCGACTGGATCATCTTTTCTATAGGTTGAACTCTCAACAATTTGCATTTCCAGTCGACCGAACCAAGTTTAGTTGACCAGACCTCTAAACGTTCAGTCGACCGGACTAGGGTAGTCAACCAAACTAGGGGATCCTCAGAATTGAGCTCTCTATCATTTGCATTTCTAGTTTACCGGATCCCCGATCAGTCGGCTGGATCTGCATGTTCTAATGATGTGAGTGTTTTCTTATATCTGACTAGCATTTCCTTAAAATACGTTAATAATGGGTGGCTTAGAGTGGATAATCAATTGTTACACGGTCTTAATTCATGGGTAGTAGGATGGGGTGTGATGATTTTTGGTATCAGAGAAATAGGCTAGAGCCTTGGGGACTAGAGACTTACAATGCGTAGTGTGCACACAACAACACATAGCTATATGATCATGCATACACATTTACTAAGCATGATTTTAATGTTGATTAGAATGCCATGAGATTATTTAAAGCAACGTGCATATATGTATTATAATATGGGTGCCAGGCTAAATGTCTGAAGGTGAGACCCCAAATCGAATGGAACGAGTTAAAAGGGCAATAGAAGGGTTGGTTCGTATAGCTGAAACCCATTTGGTTGAAGAGAGACCGATGCAACCAAATCCCAATCCGAGAGAAGAAATTGTCACTATATCAAAATTCATAAGCAAAAGCCGACAATATTCCGTGGGGAAGCCGATCCAATAAGGGCTAATTTCTGGATCTCTTATATGGAAAAGATCTTCAGAGTGTTACCGTGTACAGAAGAACTAAAGGTTTTGTTTGTGGTTAATACGTTGAAGGATGAGGCACAGTGTTGGTGGCGTACCAAGCTGGGCCCGTATCAACCGACTACTTGGGAACAATTCTTAGAGATATTTAATGCACAATATTTTCTGAAGTCCTTCCACGATCAGAAAGCACAAAAGTTTATGGAATTGGTACAAGGAGGAATAACAGTTAGGGAATACTCAACGCAATACACAAGTTTGGTGAGATTTGTCAGGGATATTATCTCAATTGAGAAGGTAAAAGCGAGGAAATTTGTAGCTTGACTTCAAAATGATATCCGAGGATGGGTGACAGTATTCCGACCTCAAACATATGCATGGGCGTTAGACATTGCTTCCTTTGCTGAGAGGGATCTTGGGTATACTTCGAGTATGTAACCACCACTAAATCAACAAAACAAGAGAGCCAAATCAAATCAGTTTAGTGGTCAGGGAAGTGCAAAAAGGCAGAGTTTAGGAGGTTCGTTGACTAGTAGTGGTAGTGGTTTCAATGGAAACAAACCGAGGTGTCAGGCTTGTCAGAAGTTCCATTGGGGCTGATGTAGTCAACTTCCAAACCCACCCACCTGCAATATTTGCCAACAACCAGGACACATAGCAAGAAATTACCCAAACCAAAACATAGATATAAGGGGCTGATGCTCTACTTGTAAGGAGTTGGGACATCAAGCTAAGGATTTTCCTACCAAGCACCAAGGAGCTTTAGGTTCTGGTTCCTCCACAGCTAGTGCCATTACACCGAGACCTACTCAACAACCTTCAAGGAGAGAGTAGCGGGAGGCGAGATCATATCAACTCAGGCCGGGAGAGACTGCTTCAACTGATACTGTTATTTTAGGTGTGATTCCCATTTGCTCGCATTTAGCAAATGTACTTATAGATTCGGATCCACACACTCATTCGTGTCACACCACTTTGCTAAACATTTAGATAAACCATTAGAGTTTATAAACTATGATTTATCTGTTGTGATACCATTGAAGGCACCGTTGATTAGCCCAGGAGTGTTTAGAAAATGTGAGATAAATATAAATGGTATGGGGTTAACTGTGGATTTGGTACCCTTAGTTATTCAACACTTCAATGTTATATTGGGAATGGATTGGTTAGTGGCTAATCACGTGGTTATCGATTGTAATAGTAAAGGGGTATTATTTTGTATTCCAGATCAAGAAGTGTTTTATTTTTAAGGCAAGAGTGTTGTAGCACCGCCATACATCGTGTCATCCATTGAAGCTTGCCGGTTGTTAAAGAAGAGATGTCATGGGTTCTTATATGGTATTATTAATACTAGAGGTGCCAATTTAAAGCTTGAGGATATTCCAACAGTTAGGGAATTTTCAGATATGTTTCCAGAGGAGTTGCCTAGTGTGTTAATTGAGCGAGAGATTAAGTTTGGTATTGATGTTATGCCAGGGTCTCAATCGATTTCATGAGCACCATATCGAATGGCACCAGTTGAGTTGAAAGAGTTGAAGACTCAGTTACAAGAGTTGTTGGATAAGGGTTTTATTCTGCCTAGTGTGTCTTTGTGGGGTGCACCAGTATTATTCGTAAAGAAGAAAGATGGGACGATGCTTATGTGCATCGATTATCGGGAACTTAATAAGGTAATAATCAAGAACAAATATTCGTTACCGCGTATCGGTGATCTTTACGATCAGCTTCAAGGGGCTCAAGTATTCTCAAAGATTGATTTGAGATCAAGGTACCACCAACTGAAAGTTAAAGCAGAGGATGTAGAGAAGACTGCCTTTAGGACCCATTACGGATACTATGTATTTCTAGTGATGCCGTTCGAGGTTACTCATGCGCCAGCTGCCTTTATGGATTGCATGAACCGTGTCTTTAAATCTTATTTAGATGAGTTTGTGGTAGTATTTATTGATGACATTCTAATTTATTCTAAAAGTCTGGAGGAACATGAACAACACTTGTTTATTTTGCAGCAACTTTGAGAGAAACAATTATTTAAAAAGCTGAAGAAAAGTGAGTTTTGGTTGACAAGTGTCACTTTCCTAGGACATGTGATCTCTAAAGAGGGTATTTCTGTAGACCTACAAAAAATTGACGTTGTTATGAATTGGACAAGGCCAACGAATGTGTCAGAGATTCGAAGTTTCTTGGGGTTAGCTGGATATTAGAAGATTCGTCAAAGATTTCTCTAAATTGTGACTCAAATGACAAGGTTGATGAGAAAAGATGTACCGTTTGAGTGGAACAAAGAATGTGAAGATTGTTTCTTAGTATTGAAGGAAAAGTTGACAACAGCACCGGTACTTGCAATTCCTTTGAGTGGAACAAAGAATGTGAAGATTGTTTCTTAGTATTGAAGGAAAAGTTGACAACGATACCGGTACTTGTAATTTCAACAAGTACTGGGAATTTCATAATCTGTAGTGATGTTTTTCATCAAGGTTTGGGATGTGTTTTGACACAAGATGACAAGGTAATAGCCTATGCCTCGAGACAATTAAGACCTCATGACAAGGTGATAGCCTATGCCTATCCAACCAATGACTTGGAGTTGGTAGCTGTAATTTATGCTTTAAAGATTTGGAGGCATTACCTATACTGGTAGACTTGTGAAATCTTCACCAACGATAAAAGTTTGAAATATCTATTTACTCAGAAAGATCTTAACATGAGACAAAGAAGTTGGTTGGAGCTTATGAAGGATTATGATTTAAAATTTTAGTATCAGACATGGAAAGTGAATGTAGTTGCCAATGCTTTGAATCGAAAATCCTTAAAAAACTTAGCTTATTCCTTGAACGAACGGGAAAGTTGGTAAAGGAATTTGAACAATTAAAACTTGAAGTGATTCCTAGAATTGAAGGTGATTTGATGGCTGCAATTATGGCACAGCTGAGTCTAATTGGTGAAATAAAATCTAACCAGCTTCTAGATCCAGATTTCAAGAAGATTGTGGATAAATTACCTGAAGGCAGTGTTGGGATTGTGTCCTCAAACCATTACTTTATGTACGAGACATTGGCATTTTAATATATGGATATTAGCTTTACATTTCATTGTGTATGTTTCTTTTATGAGATGATTGTTAATCCTTAAGTATCATAGTAAGTAATTTATGTATGTATGAGATACATACAAGTGAGATACGAATTACTATTCTTGATACGTAGAACTTGTCACAGTGGATGATGAGACTGGATATCTCATCAGGTATACACTGTAGCATGATTAACTACCATTGAATGGCGTGATGAATCTCAATCACTAGAGTATGACTCTTAGTTAATATGCTAGCACTTATAGTGCATTGATAGACCTGAGTTTTCCTATCGACACTTAAGACTATTAATAGTCGATAGGAACTTATAACTTGTATAAGATACAGGTTCTTAATCTTGAGACGATTATGGACACGGACTGTGGATATGACTACTTTGACTTACCAATCAGTGAGGTCTTAAAAATCAACTCCTGGGTATCTTGGGTATGTCATGTTCGTAGGGTGGTGAACATATATTGTCAAGATAGAATCTACCCTCTCGTAAAGAGTAAGCAATCCCTTGAGAATGTCACCAAGTCGATTACTAAGAACTGTAGTCTTGTTGATAAGAGGTATCAATATGTTTGGTAATCATGAAGGGTGAGTGGGACTCAAGGAATGAAAGATGTAATCACTATTCAGGTTGACATGAACAGTTTATCTGACTACCTAAATATGATTACGAATGCTGACAGTAGAGGGACATTAGTACACCATACAAGTCTAGTTATCACTTTGGATATGTTCTTTTGTGTTGGAATGCAGTTATCATTTTATAGTGGAGTAAATGTTAAATGATTAGTTGGTTAATTCGTTGATCAAAGAGTTTGATCATGGGACTTAACAATTGGTCTAAGCCAACAATTAAGAACCTAGGAGGTCCCACTCTTAGCTCCACAAGGATGCTTGGAAAGGCATAAGGGGATGTTGTCCAGACAAGTGTGATCGATCGAACGAGTTTTGATCGATTGAAGTCAAGACAAGTTCGATCGTTCGAAACACTTGAATTGATCGATGGTTCGATCGATCTAAGGTACTTCGATCGATTGAAAGTAAAGACAGTTTAGGGAATCTACAAACAGGGCAGCTATATCCAGAATTGTGAGTTCGTCATTTTTAACATCCTTAAGCTACAGAAACTATTTTAGGGTTCCCAAACCTTCTCTATCCTCCCTATTAGAGTTCCCACCAACTCTAGCCTCTCTGAAAGTATTCGCAGGAGACATAGAGTGAAGATCACCTAGTGAAAGTTGCTGCACCATCCAGAAGTTTGAAGATTTAGAATTGGGTTCAAGACCGCAAGGTAATACACTTGTCCCCTCTTGGTATACGCATCTATGGAATTGATAAGTAGTAGATCCAGGCATACCAAAAAGACTTTGAACTTTATTCTCTGTTGCACATATAATTAAGTTTTCCTTTAGGTAGGAGGCTAGAATTCAGTTTCCAAGATGGTATTCTGAGGTATAACAACTGATTATGTGTTCCTAAAGTTGGAGGCCTAAGAGATAAAGTTATGGAGGAAGCTCACAATACTAGATATTTAGTACATCCAGGTAGCACAAAAATGTACAGAGATTTACATGAAGTTTATTGGTGGAGTAGTATGAAGCGAGAACTTGCAAAATTTGTCGCTAAGTGCATGACTTGTCAAAAAGTAAAAATGGAACATCAACGACCTGAAGGGGAACTACATCCTTTAGAGATACCGGAGTGGAAATGGGAGCATATCATGATAGATTTTGTATTAGGTTTTCTGAAATCTCTAAAGTCAAATGATAGTATTTGGTTTATTGTTGACTGGCTAACAATGTCAGCCCATTTTCTACCAATCAAGACCAAAAATCCATCAAAACTTGATGAGATTTATTTTAAGGAGATTATTAGACTTCACGGGGCACCAGTGTCAATAGTGTCAGACCATGACACTCAATTTTTATCGAGATTTTAGGAGAGCTTACAGAGTGCTATGGGGATGACTTTATAATTTAGTACCGAATTTCATCCCCAACCCGATTGTCAATCTGAAAGGGTGATTCAAATTTTGGAGGATATGTTGAGTGTATGTGTTATGGATTTCAAAGCTGATTAGGAGACTCATTTGCCGTTAATAGAGTTTTCCTACAATAACAGTTTTTAAACTAGTTTTGGAATGGCGCCTTACGCGGCATTGTACAAAAGGAAGTGTAGATCGCGATTTGTTGGATAGAAGTTGGTGAAAAATAACTTTTGGGACCGAAGATAGTTCAAATCACCACCGACAAGATTCGATTGATTAAATAGCGGTAGCAAATGGCTCAGAGTCATTATAAAAGTTATGCGGATATGGGTAGAAGACTGTTGGAGTTTGAAGTAGGTGACTATGTGTTTTTGAATGTATCGCCCTTCGAAAGGCATTGCACGATTTGGTAAGCGGGGCAAGCTTAGTTTGAGATACGTTGGACCTTATTTAATTCTGAATCGAGTTGGACTATTAGCTTATCGGTTGGAATTGCCACAAGAGTTGGCAAATGTTCACAATGTGTTCCATTTATCGATGCTTCACTATTGTGTATCAGATTCGAAACATATCATCATTCCAGAACTGTTATAGATTCAGGAAAATATGACTTATGTGGAGCATCTAGTCCAAATCCTTAATAGAAAACATCAAGTATTGAGAACCAAGGTAATTGCAATTGTTATGGTTCAATGGCGTAGCCATTCAGTCGGAGAAGCTACTTGGGAGCGGGAGGATGAAATCCGAGCCAAGTACCCGCACTTGTTTGATATTTGAGGTAAGAGTAAGTTTGGGGACCAAACTTCCTTCTAGGGAGGGAGAAATGTAACACCCGTACCCGGAAAAAAGGTATAATTATCAGTTAATATGCATTAATTAATGTAATTAGTGTGTATTACAGATTAAGGGGAGGCTTAGGACTCACCTATGGAAAAGTGTTCAGTAAGGAGCACAGTTGGAAAGTCCCTAGTGATGAGGCACAGGTAATAATGTGAGACCTAGTGAAGGGTCAGATAAAATAAAGTGCATTTAAATGACTAGATGCATTTTTATTTGACTAATTTGATATATGTGCTTAATAGTTTTCATATCATATTGCTTAATATATTAGCTTTTAATACCAATTTGGGTACTCATATAAGGGTATAATTGAAAAAAGTGCATAATTAGTAGGTGCGATAGCAACTTCATAAAATGTTTGGGACCATGTTAGGGACCCATACGGGACTTAGACAAACACCCATTAGATAATTGGGTATTTAATGGAATGTTTAAGAGATTTTATAATAAGAACTTGAGAAATTCTGGGGGTATAGAGGGAAAAAAGAGGTGATGACACCTCATGCTTATGCATGAAGGTGTGTGTCAAGAGAGGTATCTCTCATTTACATAAATTAAAAGAAAGAGAGAGAGAGAGAGAGAGAGAGAGAGAGAGAGCGCTCAGAGAGAGATAAGAGAATACGAGACGCCAACGTCGTTAATTCGCCTCGCCGTCATTCATCCGATTCGCGATCTAAAGTCGTATTTGGATTCGTGGAGGGAAGGCGATCGTTTCTATACCTTTTATTTACGTTTTAATCGTCGAATTTTGGTAGCTCATTCTAACCAGCAACATGCAATTTACCAAAAATGTGTAGGAATTACTCCAGAGTGAGAATCGGGTTGAAATTTGGAGGAATTAAGCATTTCTAGCTTAATTTGGGGTAGAATTCTGCTAAGGTGAGATTTCTAACCAAAAGCTTTGGTGTGGTTCATGTCATGTGCTTTAATTGTTAGTTAGAGATTATTAATTCTGAAATTAGTAGTTTAACTTATGTTAGAATTGCCATTTCATGTTAATTATGTGAGAAATCAACATGCTTATGTGGCTATGTGCTTATGTGTGTTAAGTGGTCAATGAATAATTGAGAATAATGGTTCATTGTGGTGAAATAAGGGAGGAAAAGGAGTAGAAACCCTTTTGGAACGGTAGTCCAAGGAATAGAAGTAACCATGGGTCATGGGAAAGGTCATCGGGTTTTAGTGAACCATTAACCCAATTACTATGCGATTATGTATGCTTATATGCTTAAAATTGATGCATATACATGCCATGTCATTAAAGCATGTTTAATTCAATGAGCGTAATGCTTAAGGAAACCATTTTTCTATTTTTGTTATGGTGCATAACAGCCACCGCAAGTTCGAACCAGATTCCAGAGAGGAGATGATGAGGTACACATGAAAGGGCTGGGAATCGTATATGGTTCTTTATAATTAGTTTTGAATGGGTTGTAACTATTAAGATTTTTGGAACTTATGTAAACCATAACTTGGATAATATGCTAGACGCTGACTTGGAATCTCATAGTTTATGTAGTTTTTCTAACTCGCGACCCATGTCATGAGATCAACAATGGTCAATTATGACAATAGATGTGTTGCTAGTTCTTTCATGTTTGCTCTTCATGAGTTGGCAGGTAGACTTGTGGAGTTTTACTCTTGTAATATGTTGAAGATGTTGGATCTATAACTTGTAAATTATGTACACCACGACTCATATTTTAGCTATGAGTATGTTTAACGAGGCTTATGACATTTATAATTGAAATTCAAAAGTGTTTTGGTTTGGATTTTATGCTTTTGAATGGTGTTTAAAAGTCTTAATTCAGGTGGTTGCTGTAGATTACACTGTTGATCCAAACCAGTTGACTAGGTCGGGCATCTAGTCAACTAGATCATCTTTTCTACAAGTTGAACTCTCAGTAATTTGCATTTCTTGTCGACCAAACTAAGTTCAGTTGACCGGACCTCTAAAAGTTCAGTCGACCGGACTAGGGTTGTCGACCGGACTAGAGGATCATCAAAATTGAGCTCTGTGTAATTTGCATTTCCAGTTGACCGGATCCTCGATCAGTCGACTGGATCTACCCATTTTAATACTGTGAGTGTTTTCTTATATCTGACTGGTATTTCCTTAAAACATGTAATAATTGGTGGATTGGAGTGGATAATGCTTTGTTACACAGTTCTAATCCATGCATAGCGGGATAGGGTGTGACTTTTTTTGAGGTATTTTTCATCATCGAGATCATCAAGAGGTTGTTCTCCCTAAATCCTGAGAGTGTCGTCAAAATTAAGTGTCTATAGTTTGCCCCTCTTTGGCAGAGCTTGCAGAGCAAAGCGTACTGCAAGTGAGTGCTAAAGCCAGAAGGCACCCTATGACCACTCTCAAAGGTTTTAGTAAAATGAAGAATGCCGCAAAAAGCAAAGAAATTCAGAGGAAATTGCAAAGATCAGCTGAACTAAGACCGACACCGGTCGTGTTCACATAGGAAATGATTATGTGTCCTTTTCAGGAATTAGACCAGAGTATAGTTCAAATGTAGGGAATCATGCAGACAATTGTAAGGATGCAAAGACCTAAAATCTAATCAATGTTGACGTAAAATGCAAAATACAAGGATGCAAAGTGAATGAAGAATCTTCTCCAGAGACCCTTCGGTGCTTAGGATGCAAATGTGACATCGCTTGCTCACTGGTGATGATTTCAGTGCATTTTGATCATAACTTTATTATCTTTAGGTGATTTACGGAAGTAGAGGGTGTCATATTCTTTGAGACAATTTACGGGGAGCGAAGACAATCTGTGGAGACAACTTACAGAGAGTATTAAGGATTTGCAATGAGTAGAGATGCTTTGCAGAGACCAATTTATAGAGATGATTTTCATAAACACAGACAATTTGTAGAGACATGGAGGATTTGCTGAAGTAAGGATAATTTGTGGAGGCAAAGACAATTTTTGTAGAAGCAAATACAATTTACAGAGACAAAGATAATATGCAGAGGCTGAGATAATATGCAGAGGTAGAGACAATTTGTAGAAGCAAAGACAATTTTGTAGAAGCGGAGATGATATGCCGAGGCTAAGATAATATGCACAAACTAAGACAATTTACAGAGACAGAGATGATTTTCAAAGACACAGCTAATTTGCAGAGACATGGAGAATTTGCAGAAGTAAGGAAAATTTGCGGAGGCGGATACAATTTGTAAAGACATGTAGAATTCTCATAGGCAGAGACAATTTTGCAAGAGCGAAGACAAATTGCAAAGACAAAGATAATATGTAGAGGCTGAGATAATTTGCAGTGGTAGAGACAAGAGACAATTTGCCGAGACAATTTATAGAGGCAGAGATAATTTTCATAGACAAAGACAATTCGCACAAACATGGAGAATTTGTAGAAGTAAGGATAATTTGTGAAAGTGAAGACAATTTGTAGACATAGAAGATTTGCAGAAACAGGGGCAGCTTTTAGAGACAGAGATGATAAGCAGAGGCTGAGACTGACGAATTGTCTTTGATGACAAGTGGAGATTGAGATTGAGGGATTGTCTTCGATGATAAGTAGAGGCTGAGATTGAGGGATCGTCTTTGATGATAAGTGTAACAACCCTAAAATTTCTAAGTGTGTAAATAATTATTTTAATAATTATTTTTAGTTAGCAATATTATATGGGTATGCCTAGGTAAGACACGTGTCTAAAAAAATTTTAAGTTTGGAGAACCCGTGAATTAAATTTGTTAGTAAACATATTTAAATTATTAGTAATACCAGTAATATTTCCCCGTTTGTTTTTGTATTAAAATTTCTAATGTTTCATTATTATTATGACATGACATTTTGAGCTTTAATTAAATTGTATGATAGATTACTGTCTGACCGAGTTACAATTTTTGTAGAATGACGAGTTTAGTGTCGGGTAGTGTTTCGAGGCCCACAAGTAAGTTAAGTAGTGAATTTAACATGAAAATTAAGTGCTCGGGGTATGGGTACCCTTTGGACTAGTTGTTTAAGTATTTTAAAATGCATTTCGGGGTCATATATGTGTCTTTTGGGAGCCCACAAGCCTAAACTCGGGAATTACTTTAATTATATCATTAAGAGTTATATGTATCCACCTTTAGAAGAAAAAAATAAACCCTAGCCTCCAATACACTTCTAAACAGAGAGAGAGAGAGAGAGAGAGAGAGAGAGAGAGAGAGAGAGAGAGAGAGAAGAAGAAGAAGAAGAAGAAGAAGAAGAAGGAAGAAAAAATGAGAAGAAGAAGAAAACAAGAGAGGACAATAGGGACTCCAAACCTTTGACTTGCTTAATCATCATCAACCTTGAAGCCATAAATCGGTGAGTTAACTTGTTATTTTCTTTCAATCTCGTTTGATTGAAAATTTAAATGTATAGATTATTAAATTAGTATGGGTATGGATTATGAGATTTAGTTTTTTTTTTATTTACAATGATTGAAGTTATGATTTGAGATTTATAGATGAGCTTTGAATATACATTTGAGCAATTATTCAATTTTGGATTTGGGGTTTTCACAGATCAGATTTTAGTAGAAAATTCATAATAAATCATACGTTACAGTTTTCGTGATTCTGTTCAGGTAGGCCTGTAGGAAACGCAATTCTGCACAACTTGTGTCTAATAGCATTTTTCCCAATTCTGCACCGTTTGGGCAGAAAATTTATATTACAGTAGCAGTGAATGTTAACTCCGAATTTCGAATTTATGTTTATAAATATTGTTAGAGATGTTTCTTTGTGCGGAATTAGTATGAGGAATAATTTCAGTCCATGTTGGTTTTGGGACTGTTTAATGCAAAGGTATGTTTGGGACTGTTTTAAATAGTATTGTTGAGTGTCGATTTTATATGCTATGTGTTAAGAAACCCCAACTTATTCTATGTGTGGTATTAAATAATTATTATGAAAATACTACGCTAGAGACTTGAATAGAATTTTGGCAACAAAAAAAAAAGGCCTTATCGTGAATAATTGGATAATGATATTCCATGGAATAAATGATAAATTCCCGAAGTGGTTAATGGCGTGATTAAACACTCATGGATGGGTACTTATGAGAATTAACGTAGATGGTAAGAAACTGGAAAAAGACCTTAGTGTTCACTACTCCCCGTTGTTGTGTTATTGTTTTTCGTAGCTCGCACTCTTTTGCCAGTGGCTTCGTGATCAAGCTGGCTTAAGACTTGTTGAGTGTACTTTTTGCCAGTGGCTTCGTGATCAAGCTGGCCTAAGCCTTATGCTCGGCTTATATTGTATAGACGTCTAGGCATATTGACCGGCCTTCCATTGTGTATACCTGGTTTGGTTGATACCTCAACCAAACTGGCACCGGAGTGGATGTTGGTAGTATGTCCGGGCACACATGGGATATATGTGTGGGCTGTGGAGGGTAGCCAAGTGGTGAACCTAGGGAACACAAAGATAATTAAAGGCTAATAAATAATGACAATGGAGTATTTCATAAGACTGATAAGTTTGGAATAATGAATGCGACGTTTAAGTTAGAATGTGGAAATGTTGTTTACTGACTTATTTGCTTGGTTTGTGATAACTATATATTACAGGATGGTGGGTCCACTAACTTTTATGCAGGGCTGACTCACCATAGATATCCGACCGGTAAGTATTCAGTTGTGTTTATTCGGGGTTGGAGCCACTGCCACCACATTGAAGGAAACTACCGTTCTGTCCTGAAATGTGCGTGGAACTACTGTTCTAACCCGACATGAATTATGTGTGATGACATTGTTTATTTTCTGTGCGACGATATTGTATGATATGGGGTGGTCATGTTGTTTCTTTGTGAGTACTTTTGGGAGTCTATGGGACACCGTTGTTCCCTAAGACTCGTTTTGTATTTTTTTTGTTACCTCACACCAGTATTTTATATACTGACCCGGGTGCGTAATGCATTCGGGTGCGTTTCTATATGAAACGTAGTCGAATGTATGTGCAAGTTTAGTATTTCGAGATTTTCTTTGGTGCTTCTGTTTGGGTGAAGAGATTGTCGCAGTGTTGTTTATTATTAGAGTTGGATTTTTTTTTTGTACTTTATTTTATTTCTGGCAGTGTGGGCCACAAGTGTATAATTGTAATAAGGATTATATATTGGGTATTGGGAACGTTGTAGTTGCTCTGACCTATGGATATATAGAATTTTATGCTTAATTGTTTTCTTTTCGCTGAACTCTGTAAAGAGGGTTTTATTGAATGAACATAATTTTTCTTTGGTAAATCGAAATGATATAATATGTGGAATAGAGTTTAATTTCTTTTATAATGAAAACGAATGTTTGGGAATTCAAGTTTAATAAAAAGGAGTTTTTTTTTAAACACAAAATCACATGTTCTTATTTAATGAGTATAAAATACTATTTTCAATAATTATCTATTAGTCTGTGTGAGGCCGGGTGTCACTCTCGGTGCTTTGGAAATTGAATATTAGTCTGGATATATGCTCTGGATTAAATATTTGGTTGTCCAAAAATCGGGGTGTTACAGTTTGATTTAATAATCTATACATTTAAATTTTCAATCAAACGAGATTGAAAGAAAATAACAAGTTAACTCACCGATTTATGGCTTTAAGGTTGATGATGATTAAGCAAGCCAAAGGTTTGGAGTCCCTATTGTCCTCTCTTGTTCTCTTGTTCTTCTTCTTCTTCTTCTTCTTCTTCTTCTCTCTCTCTCTCTCTCTCTCTCTCTCTCTCTCTCTGTTTAGAAGTGTATTGGGGGCTAGGGTTTATTTTTTTCTTCTAAAGGTGGATACAACAACTCTTAATGATATAATTAAAGTAATTCCCGAGTTTAGGCTTGTGGGCTCCTAAAAGACACATATATGACCCCGAAATGCATTTCAAAATACTTCAACAACTAGTCCAACGGGTACCCATACCCCGGGCACTTAATTTTCATGTTAAATTCACTACTTAACTTACTTGTGGGCCCCGAAACACTATCCGACACTAAACTCGTCATTCTACAAAAATTGTAACTCGGTCAGACAATATTCTATCATACAATTTAATTAAAGCTCAAAATGTCATGTCATAATAATAATGAAACATTAGAAATTTTAATACAAAAACAAACGGGGAAATATTACTGGTATTACTAATAATTTAAATATGCTTACTAACAAATTTAATTCACGGGTTCTCCAAACTTAAAATTTTTTTAGACACGTGTCTTACCTAGGCATACCCATATAATATTGCTAACTAAAAATAATTATTAAAATAATTATTTACACACTTAGAAATTTTAGGGTTGTTACAATAAGCAAAGGCTGACACTTAAGGGATTGTCTTCGATGATAAGCAGAGGTGGAGACTGGGGGATCGTCTTTGACGATAAGCAGAGGTCGAGATAGAGGGATCATCTTTGACGAAAAGCAAAGGCTGAGAAAGAGGGATCATCGTCGATGATAAGCAGAGGCTAAGATAGAGGGATCATCTTCGATGATAAATAGAGGCTGAGACTGAGGGATGGTCTTTGATGACAAGAAGATGCTGAGAAAGAGGGATCATCTTCGACGATAAGCAGAGGAATCATCTTTGATGATAAGCAGAGGCTGAGATAGAGGGATCGTCTTCGACGATAAATAGAGGCTGTGATAGAGGGATCGTCTTTAACAATTATTAGAGGCTGAAACTGAGGGCATGCATAACCAGAGACCAAAAGCTAAGAGTAGGTAAACAACGAGACTGAAAATCGAGTACATGTATATCCAGAGACCGAAAGTTCAGAGTAGGTACAAATAGAGATCAAAAATTGAGATGGTCAGAGATTGTAAGCTGAGAGTGGGTGTAAACAGAGACTGAAGGCTGAGAGCATCCTCCTAGAATATCAGATCAAATGCTTGTTCAACGCTCACGTTGCAACACATAATGCTCTTGTTTTATTGTGGATTCTGACTATTTCTCAAACTAAACCTTAACTTTGAAGGATTATTCAAGCAAAATTCAACTTACTTTAAGCAATTCCAGGGCTCAAATTCAAGAATGGTCAAATCAGAAGTTTCGAGAAGTTAATATGAAAATGTAGAGCAACTCACTAATGTTCACCAATTATGACCCATGCTTTAACACGTAAGTGCTTGATGACTTTGGCAAAAATTTCTGACAGATGCTTGGCTTCCGCAAGGCTAAATTGATGCATGTTGATCTGATTCAACCCTAATAATCAACAAAGCTCAAAGGTTTTTTTTCCTTTTAGAAAATGGTAAATATAATCCAAAAAGAAATGTACAAAATGTACAAGGGGCATACCCCAGGATAAAGCAATAAGCATAGCATAAAGACAGTGGCAAGGAAAGCCACACAAAAAATGGCCAAAGCCCAAACTAGAGCACTAGCTGGTCAAAAGTGAGAAAAAAATAGGCCAAACAATAGGCATGGAAAGTAACAAAACAAATAAGCTACATCAACAAAATCACTTGAAGACAACTCAGACCCAACAATTAGCTCCAACTAAGTAAGAGACTTTCAAGTGGGGGATGACCCTTCCATTTAACTTTGACTTGGGCATTGCTTTGCAGAATCATAGATTTCAGGAGGAGTTCACGCGTTTTAGATGAATTTTGGAAAGTTTTGTAATTCTTTTCCTTCCACAAGCCATAGACAGCAACCCCAAGGCAAATATTGGGGACCACAATCACTTGATTCATTTACTTAACATTCTAACACTGATTAACATTTTTCAATTCTTAAAGTGATATGTCCAAAATAATCTAGCCATGAAGACAATACCACGTCACCCAGAGGCGCCGGTTATTCCGATAAGGGTGCACTCTCGTGGGGCCAAGCATTCCAGAGGTATTTATTCAGACCGCGCGGTTCGCACCAACGGACCGGGCATGAAGGTCACGGCGTCCCGCCATCCCGACCTGTCCAGCAGTTTCCTAAATCAATTACAAGTCGGCGAAAGGGAATATGGCAGTTTCCTAAACCACTTAGGAAACTCTCCGAAAATAATGCAAATCAAGTGTAATTCGATTAGGCTTCCTAATCCTATTAAATTACCATGTAGGGGTGGACTCTTGCACCTATAAAAGAGCCCACCTACCCTATCAATAGGGATCCGATCCTAAAAACAATTCTCTAGCTTACAAGCCTACAACAGAGAACTCACCACCATACGTATATACCCGGCCGGTATTACTGGTAGTGCCACCCACCTTTGTTGGCTCACCAGGCCCGCCGGTGATCTGCTAGTGAAAGCGCACAGACGCAACCGTGGACGTAGGTCACCTCGTTAACGGGACCGAACCACATACAAATTATTCTCATCTCTCTCTCTAAACCTTTCTTACCAGTTTTGGGCATCATCAGTTTGGCGTCGTCTGTGGAAAACGACCGAGTCTTCTCACTAACAAATTCTCAACTGATCAACATGCCGCCAAAGACGGGTAAGAAAGCCGCTAATCCGATCGGTCAGGAGAACCCGCAGCCTGAACAGCAGGCTGCCTCCATGACGACCGAGCAGATAACGGCAGTGCTGGCACAACTCTTGGAGGGCCAACGCCGAACACAGGAACAGATAGAGGCGCTTTGGCCCAACAGGAGAAGCACCCTGCATCAGAGAATTAACCTGAAAAGAGCGCCCCTATTCAGAGGCCCGCTCGGGCACAAAGGCAAGCCCGTTCTGCCCCGGTGTCCCCACCGGACAAGGAGCACCCCGGCGATGGAGAGCGCAGCCATGCCACCAGGCACTCGCAAAGACGACCTCGGCCCAATCCTCGCCGAGTGGAGGACGCCAGAACCATTATCGACCGACGGCGTGCAGCTAGAGGGGAGGAGTCCGGACGGAGAGCCCGGGAATCGACCGAGAACCCTCCGGCCCTGAGCCGAGGGGATCTTAGGCACACGCTTTCCCGGACCCAGAGCCGGGCCCTATCCCTAAATTCGACGCGCTTTGAGGAAGAGGCCTCGTCATCCGACCCAACCTACCGCTCGGACACAGAGTGGAGGACCGTGCGGGAGGACTTAAAGGCCCAGGTCAAGGAGCTGTAGCAGCAAATCGGGAGGCTGAACCGCAAGTCCAGCCACAACCTCGCCAACACGGAGACTGAATCACCCTATACCGATCGGGTGACACGGTTTCCTATTCTACGAAAGTTCAAACCCCCTCACCTCAGCTCCTATGATGGCACAGGGAGTCCCGTAGATCACATCCGCACTTACAAGGCTCAGATGGCACTGGTCACCATGGTTGACGAGCTATTATGCCTAGTCTTTCCCAGTACCCTCAAGGGGCCAGCCGCACAGTGGTTCCATGCTCTAAAGCCCCGGACGGTCGATGATTTCAAAACCTCGGCAAACTGTTCATCAGCCAGTTTGTCGGGATGCTCGACCGGTCACAATCGGACACACAGCTGCTGACCGTCAAGCAGCGCAAAGGGGAGTCCCTGAGGGAATATGTGGACCGTTTTAACATGCAAATGCTCCAAATTCACAATCTTAATGAAACGACCGCAATCATGGCCTTCTGCTCGGGAGTTCAACACAGCAAGGTCGCCACGTCGTTCTATCTCGACCGACCGGTAACCCTGGTGGAACTCTCGGAGAGGGTAAAAAAATACATCGATACCGAGGAGTTCCTAAGGGCGAAGCGCGCCGTCCAGGCGAGAGACGAATCTCCAAGGCCAAAGCGCAATCGTGAAGGATTCGAGAAGGGCTCGGGAAAGAAGCCAAAGCAAGATCAGAAGGATGCCCGAGGTCAGCCCCCGATTGCTTTCACACCCCTTTCCCAGCCCATACATGAAGTCATGGTCGCCGCAGAAGCGCAGAGGTTGCTTCAGCAGCCAGCCCAACTCAGAGCACCGCCCGGTAAGCGAAATCGGGACAAATTTTGCCGTTACCACAGGGATCACGGGCATGCAATGGAGGATTGCTTCAAATTAAAGATGGCAATAGAGAAGCTGATCGAGCAGGGACACCTCGCTGAGTTCATCACAGCAGATAGACGACCCCGGCAGGACACCCGAGCTCCCGAGCAGCTGCCACTACTTGGCCACATCCACGTGATCTCCGGAGGAATGTCAGGCGGAGGTGATTCATAGTCGGCACGGAAGAGGCATGCTCGGGCATCCCGAGCGGATGTCTGGCAGGACCAATTCACCGGCTCCTCCCCAACCGATGTTCTAACATTCACATCCGACGACCTGCAGGGCGTCCACTGCCCCCATGATGACCCGCTAGTAGTGACGCTTTCTATAGCAAACTATATGGTCAAGAGAGTGTTGGTGGACACAGGCAGCTCGTCCGACATTATGTTCACGTCGACATTCGATCAACTCGGGATTGCCAGGGATCGGCTCCGGCCGGTCGCTACACCCCTAGTTGGATTCAACGGCTCCAGCACACAACTGCTCGGGACAATCGAGCTTCTAGTTCTCATGGGGACCTACCCTCAGCAGGCCTCCGTGCTGACCAACTTCGTGATCATAGAAGCCCCGTCGGCCTACAATGTCATCCTTGGTAGGCCGACCCTCAATAGGGCCCGAGCGGTCGTCTCCACCTATAGCTTAACAGTGAAGTTCCCAACTCCTCAGGGACCCGGATGCTTACGTGGAGATCAGACCACCGCCCGGAGTTGCTACGTCAGCTCGTTACGTTGGGGGGCAATCACCGAAACATTAAACGTTCAAGAGATGGACCCTTGGGACCAGAGCGACGCGGTAGGTCCAGTAGAAGAATTGAAAAGTGTAGTGCTGAATCCCGAGTACCCTGACCGCACGGTCAGCATTGGCACCCTACTGGAGCCCGGCTTGAAGGAGAAACTAACCCAGTTCTTGAGGCAAAACCAGGACGTTTTTGCTTGGAGTCACGAGGATATGCCGGTATTGACCCCCAGGTAATGTCCCATCACCTCAACGTCAGTCCAGATTGTAGGTCAGTGAAGCAAAAAAGGAGGGGCATGGCCCCCGAGAGACAGAAGGCAGTGAATGAAGAGGTCGAGAAGCTCTTCAAAGCCTGCTCAATATGTGAAGTCCACTACCCCGACTGGCTAGCCAACGTGGTACTTAATTAGAAAAGCAGCGGGAAGTGGAGGATGTGCGTGGACTTTACCGACCTCAACAAAGCTTGCCCCAAGGATTGCTACCCGCTACCCAGGATAGACCTCCTTGTGGAATCCAAGGCGAGTCACTCATTCCTCTCATTTATGGACACTTACTCGGGGTACAGCCAGATCAGCATGTACCCCAGGGACGAAGAGAAGACGGCGTTCATCACCGACCAGGGTACGTACTGCTACAAGGTGATGCCATTTGGTCTCAAGAATGCCGGGGCCACCTACCAACGCCTGGTCAACTACATGTTCAAAGAACTCATTGGAAAGACTATGGAGGTATATGTAGATGATCTACTGGTCAAGAGCCGGGACGAGCCCGCCCACCTCGAGCATCTGGCCGGGGCCTTCAGCATTTTGAGAAAATTCAGGATGAGGTTGAACCCGGCGAAGTGCACCTTCAGCGTCTTGTCCGGGAAATTTTTGGGCCACTTAGTCAGCAGACGGGGGATTGAGGCAAACCCCGAGAAGATCAAAGCCATCATCAACATGCGGTCGCCCAAATCAACAAAGGAGGTTCAGAGCTTAGCCGGACGGGTGGCCGTATTGAACAGATTTATCTCCTGAGCTACCGATCGGTGCCTGCCATTCTTCAAAATCCTCCGCAAGGCGTTTTAGTGGTCAGAAGAGTGTGAAGAGGCGTTCCAGGAACTCAAGAAGTACCTGGCTTCCCCTCCTCTACTCTCAACACCCGTGCCCGGGGAAGAATTATTTTTATACCTGGTAGTGTCACCATCTGCAGTTAGCTCGGCACTTATTCGGGAAAAGCATGGGATACAGTTCCCAGTATATTACACCAGCCGGGCGTTACAGGGCGCAGAGAGCAGATACTCCCGCATCGATAAACTGGCGTTCGCCTTTATCACCTCGGCCTGAAGGCTCCGCCCTTACTTCCAGGCCTATGCCATTGTGGTCCTCACAGATCAACCTCTCTGCAAAATCCTCAGCCATCCAGACACGTCCGGGAGTTGGAGTTGGAAGAGTTCGAAGTGACCTACTGACCCCGGACAGCCATCAAGGGACAAGCCGTGGCTAACTTTTTGGTTGAGTTCACATATCTAGAAGACCCGGTTGAAGAGTCTGAGCCGCCGGCCTTACCGCCTGGGTTACACTCTGATATCCCCACCTGGGTACTGCACATGGATGGTTCATCCAATTAGCAAGGCAGTGGGGCAGGAATCATCTTAACCACCCCTGACGGCATCCAACTTGAATATGCATTGAGATTTGGGTTCCGTGCCTCCAACAACGAGGCCGAATACGAAGCCCTACTGGTCAGGCTGCAGTTGGCCACCTCTATGAGTGCACAACAGGTCCAAGGATATAGTGATTCCCAGCTCGTGGTCAACTAGGTTAACCAAGAGTACAAAGCTCAGGAAAATAACAAGGTAGCCTACTTGGCCCTTGTCCGAGCGGTTTCCAAGAAGCTCCGAGGATTCGCCATCAAGCAGATACCCAAAGAAGAGAATACCAGGGCCGACCGGTTAGCTCGCCTTACCTCGTCTTCTAAGTCAGACTTGCCCGGGATACGAATACAATACCTACCCGAGCCAAGTGTGATCAACTTAGAAGGCATGGAGGTAGACCTGGTCACCCTGGGACCCAGCTGGATGGACCCACTCGTGACGTTCTTGACAATAGGGGAGCTACCAGACGACAAAGAAGAAGCCCGCTGGGTCAAGTACCGGGCGGCACGATACTACCTGATTGACGGCATTCTCTACAAGAGGGGATTCACTATCCCGTACCTCCGCTGTGTTTATCCTGCGCAAGTCCAAGCTATACTATTTGAAATCCATGAAGGAGTGTTCGGGAACCACATTGAAGGCCGGGCATTCTCCAGAAAGGCCTTACCGCAAGGCTACTACTAGCCAACCATGGCTCGGGATTCCCAGGAGTACGTCAGAAGATGTGACAAGTGTCAGAGATACTCTCCCATGATCAACCGACCGAGAGAGCTCCAGACTCCAATCCACAGTCCCTTGCCCTTCGCCCAGTGGGAAATCGACATCATCGGTCCTCTGCCAATGGAAAAAGGACAGGTCAAGTTCGCCGTCATCGCTATTGACTACTTCACCAAGTGGGCAGAGGTCAAGCCCTTGGCGACCATAATCGAGCAAAAAATGGAGAGCTTCGTGGAAAGGAATATTCTTAGCAGGTTCGGCATTCCCCGAGTCCTGTTCAGCGACAACGGCAGGCAGTTTGACACCCCTATATTTAGGCAATTCTGCTCGGGCTACCGGATACAAAATCATTACTCCTCCCCCGAGCACCCATAAGCCAACGGTCAAGCCGAGGTAACCAACTGAACAATCTTGTAGTCAATCAAGACAACGCTTGAAGGCGCCAAAGGGCTGTGGACTGAAGAACTACTGACCCTCCTGTGGGCCTACGGCACTACACCCCGAGCGGTAACAAGCGAAACCCCGTTCTCTTTAACCTATGGATTTGAGGTAGTGGTCCCCACAGAGCTCAGGCTGTCTACATATAGGGTGACTAACTTCAGAGCACCGGACAACGAAGAAGCCCTCCGGTCAGAACTGGATCTGGTGGAGGAAAAAAGAGACTAAGCTTATCTGAAGGTGGCGGCCTACAAACAATGGGTTTCTCGATACTACAACAGTAAGGTGAAGCACCGCAGTTTTCAAGTCAGAGACCTCATCCTTAAGGCAGTGAACCAGTCTAGCCGAATCCCGAGCCATGGGAAATTGGGGGCAAACTGGGAAGGCCCATACAAAGTAACCCGGATCAACCGTCCGGGAACTTACTGGCTACAAAGCATGGACGGGCATGATCTCTCTCATCCTTGGAATGTGCAACACCTCCGCAAGTATTATCAATAGCCTTGAGCCACGGGAATTTAGTACTGGTAGAGAAATTTCTTTTTGTAGCTCTGATCGAGCAGTAGCACTAAATTTTTGTTTTTAATAAAATTGGAAAGTTTATTTTGCAAAATTACTCCTATCGGTACACCGTGCAATGCAGAAAAGACCTCGGGCCCCGAACCCAGGCACCTAAAAGACCTTGGGCTCCGAACCCAGGCACCTAAAAGACCTCGGGCTCTGAACCTAGGCACAAAATGACCCTGTAATCACCCATGTTCTAGGTCGGTTTCCTATGGTTGCTCCTCAACACGCCCCCGCCTTCACATGACGCTCGGGAGGCAAGAGGATACTAGACCTAAACAGGAAATTACTTAAGGCTTTGCTTAGGTCCAGCTGACGACGGGGGCAAACCACTAGGCGGCCGACAATGGCAAGCTCTAAAGGACTCTGCAACCACCCATGGTCCAGGTCGATTTCCTACGGCTACTAACTCCCGTACTCCCGCCTTAGCAAAATGCTTGGGGGGCAGGGGAATATTAGGTCAAAACAGAAAATCACACCGGCCACTAAAAGAACTTGGACGATATTCCCAAGTACTTACAGTGACCAGAGATTCTATCCCGGACGATAAAACAGGATACACCTATGATATACTGGGACACCCCGGATGGTGGTAATACATGGTATTCCTATAATACACCGGGCGTATCTTTTAAACTGGTCAGAAAGACTAGGTATTCTACTGGTTACGGTCCTAAAACATTTGCTAAGGCAGGTGTTAGGTTGGCCAAAAACCGAGCGAATACTAGCAATTAAAACAGGCACAGTACAGAAGAATAACAACAAAAGAACGACAGTTAATGGAAGGTTTGACTTCGAGGGCCTTTTCATTAATTAAACCTAAAGCTGTACAAAGCCTGGGGGGCAGTTGTAGTAGCCCCCCCCCCCCCCCCCCCCCCTCAAAAAAAAAAAACTAATCTACAACCACCACTTCCTCCTCCCCAGTAGCCTGCTCATCAACGGAGGGGCCCCCGGCTGATTCAGCTTCAGCAGTGACCTCGGCTTCAGCGGCGACCTCGGCCCCAGCCGCAATACAGCCGATCTACAAGACCAAGGAAACGTCAGTATAGGCGTGGAGGAAAAGCTAATGTTCACATTGCAAAAAAGAAACTTACCAAGTGGCTGATGCTATATAGCCAACCGATAATGGCCTCGGGGCTCAATAGGGTGTACTTGTCAACCTGACTCTACAACAGCCTGGGCTGTACTCTTCCGCAGACATCGTTTGTCGTCTCGGTCTCTAGCAACGAAGAGGGGCCCGCACGAGCCTCCTCCATGGTCGGGAAAGAGACCCCGGACGGTCTGGCTACTGGGGGGAGTGGTGAAGGCGCAGCAGTGGTTATGCCAGAAGGTGGTGGTGGTGGTGGTGCAGCAATTGTAACAACGGGCGTGGAGGTAGCAGCAGCCTCCTTCCCAGCCCGGATGGAAATTCCCCACGAAATCCTCTTGAGGGGCTGGCCCTCAGCGAGGTCTGGCTTCCTCCTCTTCTGCCCAGCCCGGGCCATCAGGGCCGCCTCCTTCTCCTTCAACACCGCCGCGTTCTTTGGAGCCATTTCTGCAAAACCAGAGAGCATGTTATTTCCGCAAAATCCCAAATGAACAGCAAAACCAGACGATCAAGAAATAGTATTTACCAGGAATGATCGCCAGGAGAACAAGAGCTGTGAGGCGCTGGGACTTGTAGGAAATCTTCGGACTCCCCGACCGGGTTAGCACCTTGTTAATATTAGTCCGGTCATCCACTAGTGACAGGACCCTCGCTTGGAGCATGTCAGGAAGACTTGGCGGGTCCACTGCTTCCACTGCAAGACAAACACACAAATGGATTAGTCAAGGCAAAGTAAGGAAACTAAGTAAGAAAGAAAGAGTGCTTGGGCTTACTCCTCAGCTTCCTCGCCCAGGAGGTCCTCAGCTGGATACCCGGCGCCTTCTCACACAAACCCAAGGTGGACACTTGGAAGAATTTCTTCTTCTACCCTTTGTTGTTGCTCGGGCAATTCAAAATTATCTTCCGCCCCTGCCTAGCCGAGAGCGAGAAGAAGCCGGCCTCCCCGTGAACTTGGAAAGGCCGGTGGGTCCAGAAGAACTCTTGCAGGGTGAGCTCATACCCGAGCACTTGGGGCCACAAAGAGATGCACCCCATCAGGTATCGCCAGCCGTTCGGGGAGAGCTGCCCGGGGGAGATCCCGAGGTAGATGAACGCGTCCTGGGCAACTGGGTGAAGAGGAAAGCGAAGGCCCGCCATGAAAGCATCCTCGTATAAGGTGACAAAGCCCGACTCGTGGAAGTGAGCTCCGCCATCGTGCATGGCAAGAGAGAAGGGACCGGGAAGCTCGTACCTGTACCTGATTCTATCCAAGTCAGGACCACGCAAAATAATAACGATGGACTCGCATGAAAAGACGACTCCGGGACTGTTCGACACAGACCCTTCATCGCCCGACCCCCGAGACGTCGAGGCTACGGGAGAATCCCGGTGCGCTTCCTTGTGAAATGCCCGAGCGGGGATAATTCCCTCACTATGCTGGTCTGAGGGGGCCAGGGAAGGAGGGTCCGGGCTTGAACTCAAAGACCCTGATCGCAATTGTTCGTCTTCCGACCGGGACGACGAGTTGAAATCCGAATGACACATGACTACGTCTGAAGAAGACCTAAAGGGCAGACAACCTAAGAATGGGTCAAGAACTCCAAATCTGATGTACAGGGGAGGTAGATCTAATAACCTAAAGGATAGGTCGTACAAGACTCTAGAAGACAGACAATACTCTCCCAAGACTCCCTCGGGAACTCCTGCTCGATTAATCTGCTCTAGTTTACCCCCAGATTGGAAGAAATGACAAAACCGGAAAAAGAAGAAATCCCAGGTTCGCTCTAACCCAAGTGGGTTCGTCCCCACCAGTTTTTTAGAAAAGAAGAAGAAGAGATTGAAGAACTGAAGGCGGATGGGAGGACTTACAAAATTTAGCGCAGAAAAGGACTCGCGAACCTTGCTCGAGAGTCTTGGTTGCTCTCAAACCGCTCAGGAAAATCTCTCAGTTAGCAGCAGGAACTGAAGAAATGAGCCAAGTGTTCCTTATATAGAAGTAGCGGACGGTCTAGATCGATCAGATCCAATGGCTCAGGATTTTTCCCGCCAAGAACCGTCAACAGCTGTCACCTCAGGCACGTGAAGGGTTGCCTCGAATCTCGCACGCATTAAATGCGTGATGTGACGATCCGGTTACCACGCAACTGTTCGGTTACGTCCGAACCAACTCCGCTGGATCCTGACCAGGCCAATTACTCCCTGACACGTGGCAATACTCACACCCGAGCTCCCACCTGTACCGGTCGGTTACCCTACCGGGGAATCTGGAGTATGGGCCCCATCCCGAGAGGCGCTCCCGGGCCACATCTGAACGGTTTCCAAGAAGCTACTGATTTTTGAATCCTTACTCGATGACGCATCTGATTAGTTCCAAAAATGGGGGGCAGCTGATATGTCCAAAATAATCTAGCCATGAAGACAATACCACGTCACCCAGAGGCGCTGGTTATTCCGGTAAGGGCGCACTCCCGTGGGGCCAAGCATTCCTGAGGTATTTATTCAGACCACACGGTTCGCACCAACGGAGCGGGCATGAAGGTTACGGCGTCCTGCCATCCCGACCTGTCCAGCAGTTTCCTAAATCAACTACAAGTCGGCGAAAGGGAATATGGCAGTTTTTTAAACCACTTAGGAAACTCTCCTAAATCATGCAAATCAAGTGTAATTAGATTAGGCTTCCTAATCCTATTAAATTACCATGTAGGGGTGGACTCTTGCACCTATAAAAGAGCCCACCTACCCTGTCTATAGGGATCCGATCCTAAAAACAATTCTCTAGCTTACAAGCCTACAACAGAGAACTCACCACCATACGCATATACCCGGCCGGTATTACTGGTAGTGCCGCCCACCTTTGTTGGCTCACCAAGCCCGCCGGTGATCTGCTAGTAAAAGCGCACAGATGCAACCGTGGACGTAGGTCACCTCGTTAACGGGACCGAACCACATACAAATTATTCTCATCTCTCTCTCTAAACCTTTCTTACCAGTTTTGGGCATCATTACAATCAATTTGTTATGATCACCTTTATTTGTTTCATATTGAAAATACATATAATTGCGGATTTTATGAAATCAATTTGTGCTCATAGTTGATCTGCGCGCAATGGTGGGTTTGATGACGCCATAGTTGATACATACTCTTTGTTTGTTTGTTTTTTTTTTTTTTTTTGGCTCAAATAATTGATACGTAGTCATGTGGCAAAAGTGCATGTGAACAAATTTCTTTTCAAAGTGGAACGATGTTTAATTTTTGATGTTTGGCTTGCTATAATATCCTCTTAGGGATGAGTATGGGGGGATGAGTGCTATGGTGACATGGAGAGAATGGCAATGATTATGCATTGTAAGTTGAATAATATAATAGATGATCATTTTCCAAAGAAAAGATAAATATATTTCGCACCTAACTTGGAGATGCAACTAACAGGGCCTTTTAAACCATGGTTTTGAAACCCGGACCGACCCAGGCGGTCGAACCGGTTGGACCGTCGACCGGCCCTCGAAACGGGCTGAGTTGAACCGGAAACCGTCTGTAGTCCAAAAACCGCCCTAAACAGTAAGAACCGGCCAAACCGGACGGTTGAACCGGGAAAGAGAAAAACCGTTGCCGGTTTTGGTTGACTGGACTGTTCCCTGATAGTATTAAAAAGGGAGAAAAATTATGTTAGGTCATTTCATAATTTCATTTTTCTGCGACTCCAGCGGCAGCCACTCCAATTCCTCTCGCAATCTAGCCCGTCGCCGTCCTCGTCGTCTCACTTGTTGTCACCGTGTGCCTCGGTCCATCTTCCATTTTGCGAAGCTGTCAAGACTTTCAGTTGATTCTTATCCCTCTTCCCTCTGGCTCTATCTTCGTCTCTTCCTTTATACTGATTTCTTCGATGAAGAAGTTGAGTGGTTGCACTTTGGAGTTTGGAGTAATAAAGTGTTTGAGTGGTTGAAAAGTAAAAGATATACTCCATATGTTTTGTACAAAGTATTGAAAACCGTGAAAGTAATATGAGGAGTACTAGAGAAGCTTCACACTTACCAAAGAATTTGTTGACTTTTAACACCAATTTGAAAAGCTAATAACCACACCGGTTACTCATTTTTTTTTTATTTTTTGATATATGAAACTTTACATGTGTTGTTGATTATTGTAAAAATGAACGGTAGAATTTTTGTGTGTGATATTTATTAATTTTTGGTCTTGCATGCATATAAATAAATATTTATTATCTAATTATGATGTCACGGTTTGATTACGGTTCACCCGACGGCTGAACCGGTAAACCGTAACCCGGTTATTTTTTCGGTTCAATTAACGGTCCGGTTTTTAAAACATTGTTTTAAACAATCATATTTTAGCATTACTTTTAAGGGTTAATTACACTTTACTCCCTGTGGCTTGGTTTGATGTCACTTTACCCTCTGTGGTTTAAAAGTGACCATTTAACTTCCTGTGCTTTCGGGTAAAGTGTCACCGTTAAAATTAGTGACCACTTACCCCCCTATGGTTTGGTCTGATGACATTTTACCCTCCTATGATTTGGCCCGATGATACTTTAACCCCCACGTGCTTTCGGGGTAAAGTGTCAACTTAACACTAATTTTAGCGGTGACACTTTACCGAAAGCACAGGGGATTAAGTGATCATTTTTAAACTATATGAGGTAAAATGACATCGAGCCAAACCACATGGAAGTAAAGGGTAATTAACTTTACTTTTAATTAGTTCGAAGGAAAAATTGTCGAATTGACCACATGGACAACTGAGAAATTTTTATTTATTTACGTTTAGTCTTGATTTGGATATATATGGGTAACTTAATATATAGTCCTAATATATGCATCTAACTAGAAATATGTCCTTTTTTAAAACGAATCTAGAAATTAGTCCCTTGCCTAATTTGAAGAATAAAATACCCCTATATCATTTTTATAGAAATATACATATATGTATAACTATATATGGTAACTGATTTATCATCATTTACTCCACAATCCATACATGTACATATATAAACTTATTTATATATGATAAATCAGTTACCATATATAGCTAAAAACTGAGAAAATATCTCCATATAAAGTCTACCATCACCAAGAAATTTCTCACAAAAAGAAATTTCTTACAAACTCTTGATAAATTCGCACTACGTATTCAGAACTTTATACTTAAAAACTGAGAAAATTATCAATGAGAGTGCACTAAAATAGTGTGAAATTGCTCACTATATTAACTAAGCATTGAAAATAGGGAGAATTTCATATTTTAATGTGTATAATAATAAAAAATTTCTCACTCATACTAAAAGGGTAGAACAACCCACTTTTTAAAACAAAAATAAGCATACACATAGAGAGGATTTGACGAGAAATATATCAACAATTAACAATTTTCGAGAAGAATTTCAAAACAAAAAAATTCACACCTTTTAAATTGATATGGCGAGTAATTTCTCACAAAATAAAAATAAATTTCTCACTTTTTAATACAAATTTCTCACTTTTCAAAGAGAAATTCTCACTTCTCGCTCTATACCAGAACTCCAGACTGTGCTTTTCTCGAATTTTTGATCTGTGATTCTCTTTCTTGCATCAATCTGTGTCGAGAACTCTGGCCCTCAAGTTTCTTGTTCTCATTCACAATACAAATTGTTACCAATCTTGTAGAGCCTCTGATCGGCGATGAATAGTTGCCGTTTATAATCCTAGAAATACGCTTTGTTAGCTCATTTCATGTAGTTATTAAGTGATTTTTAATAAGTATTCTATATTTTGTAGGTTTTGGAGCTTTAATATGAAAATGCACAAAAATCCAATGATTAGTGGCTTTGGAAGTCATTCTGGGCTCAAACGGTGATTCCGGTGAAAGCTGAATGCAGTAGAAGTCTCGGAAAATTGCATTTTTGACAAAGGATACTTTGGATTTGAGAAATTTCTCCAGAGATATAAAATGTAGATCATTGAGTTACGGACGCGTGGCTTTAAACGGCGAGTCAATCCGAGTTCCGAGCAAAAAGTTATCGCAATTCTACGAAAGTCCCGCAGTGCAGCGAAAAGGACCTCGCGCGAGCGGGTCGCGCGAGCGACCTGTGCAAAAATCAAAAACACGTATTTTGTTAAATTAAAGTGCCCAGCGAAGGTGGTTTGTGCATATGACGTCCAGATTACAAAATATAGCAGTTTTAGTACGATTTGGCTTGGGAAAGCTTCCTAAATCCTTCCAAACTCTATATAAATCCTATTCTAAATCAAATTGAAGGTTACACATCATTACACAACATTAGATACAGCCATATACAACTAAAATTTCAGCCATTGAAGGGAGAAAAGTAAGGAGAAGAAGAAGAAGACCAAGGATTCCCATGGCCTCCTCCATCAACCTCTTGCTGTTCATCAATTCTATGGCCAACTAAACCTAAATCTAGGGTTTCAATGAAACCCTAGCCAAGTAATAGGGTTTTATTTATGTTTTTATGTTAGTTTTAGTATGTATGGATGATGATTACATGTTTAGAGGATTTTTATAAATAAATCGTACTTCTATTGATTAAATCGTTACTTTCAAAGTTTATTCTTGTCTTAGATCTATTTTGACTGTGATGTGCTCAATGATCTATATTTGCTGTGCTTGTATGGATTGTTTACATGTAATGTTGCTTTATTGAATTGTGCTATCAAGTATCCGAATAGTCCATGCCTAGGTTAGACGGATTAGATCACAACCCTAGTTTAGTGTGGGATAATTCGTGCTAACCGAAGATGGATTATGTTGGTGCTTGAACCATGATTATCTTCTTGTCGGAGGAATTGGGCTTGTAGCTACAATTCCCCATTATCATCCAACTTAATAGGCTAAAATAATTCATAAATATTCCTATTATGAAGCTAGTGGTGGATTTGCAATCCTAGGTTCCCTTAAACATTATTTAAAACAACTTTAATTGCTTTCATAGTTTAGATTTATTTTTATTTGTTAGTAGTTTAATTCAAATCAAATCAAAATCCGTTGTCATAATTAACTAAAGTTAGGTTTTAAAATTAAGTCGCTGTAGTTAATCAATCTCTGTGGGTTCGACCTTTACTTCCACACTGCAAATCTTTTAAAAAGTAAAGAACACTTTTTATATATTGATATTGACAACATCAATTTTTGGCGCCGTTGCCGGGGATTGCATTACTACCGTTAATTTTATAATCTTAGTTTAGTTAATTCGTAAATATTAGATTAGTTTTTATTCTTCTTATTTTTCGTTTTTGTTCTAAATTACTAACTTGTTCTTTTATTTTATAGGTTTTCGAGTCATCAAATTCCAACGTTTCTGAGTGGAGCAGCTAATTACATCAAAGGAGCTTACGCAAATAAAAATATAAATAAAATAAAATAAATTGCTTCTTGTGAAACTCGCTTTAAACCACTGTAAGTCAGGGCGCTGTGACGCACTATTTGCATTAGTTTAGGGTTAATTGCACTGCATTAGCTAGGAAACCCGGGGCGCTGGGCTTGACGCGGTCATTGCATTATAGGATAATATTCATGCATCACAGTAGTTGAGTGCTTGTTATCTTAGTTGCGTGATTGCTATTTGTTTTTTTTTTTAGTTGAGTCAGTTTTTGTTTTTAGTTTACTTGCTTTTAGTTTATGTTAGGTACACGTTCAAATAAACCGGAATTAAAACCTTTTGACTCTGAACTTGAACGTACATTAAGACTTAACAAGTCTTCCAACTTAACTTCTAGAACACAGTTTTTAATAGACGACGAGTTGACACCAAAACCAACGTCTTTATTTGAATCTGAAATACGTAGTACCCTTACAAGATTAAAGAAACCACGCTTTCATAACATAGAACCGATTAAAATGGCAGACATTGTAAATAATAATAACAACCAAAATAACAACGGAAATAATTTGAATAATCCTAATATACCACCACCTCCTCCACTTAAAGATTATTTTATTCCGACGACTTACACGCCACAAACTTGTATCGACTTACCGGAGGCGACGGCATCTCACTTTGAGATAAAGTCGTCTACCATCTCGCTACTTCCATCTTTCCATGGCCGTTTAAATGAAGATCCATATAAACACTTAGGAGATTTTCAAGATATATGTTCTACTTTGAAAATCTAAAACTTAACTGATGATGAATTAAAATTGCGGCTCTTTCCATTCTCTTTAAAAGATAAAGCTAAATATTGGCTTCAATCTTTGGAGCCAAACACAATTAGAACATGGGAAGACTTACACACCGCATTTTTACAAAAGTTTTTCCCGATTATGCGTACGAATCAGATAAGAAAATCTATAACAAACTTTGTGATGCAAGATGGGGAATCACTCTACGACACGTGGGAAAAATTTAAAGAATTATTACGTTCGTGTCCACATCATCAGGTTCCTAAGTGGCAATTGGTTCAGGTTTTCTATGAGGGGCTTATTCCCTATGTCCGTAATACAGTCGATGCCGTTTGTGCGGGAACCTTCCTACACAAAAGCGCCGACGAGGCCTGGAAAATTTTTGAAACTTTAAGCGAGAACTCGATGCATCAGACTGTGTCAGTACGTTCTGAGGGATATCTTAATCAACCTAAGAGAGAGGTAAAGTTCGAGTCAAGTCATTCAATTGAAATAAAAGAACTATCTAACAAACTTGACTGACTTTTAACAATGAACCAAACGACAGCCCCACCCGCTCATGAAATTTGCGCATTATGTTCTGATCCTTCACATTCGATAATTGCATGTCCATCGGCGAGTCAATTTCCGGAATTCGTGGAGCAACACATTAACTCTATTCAACAATACCCACGAAATAATTAAAATTTGACTAATAATAATCCGGACGCGCCATGGAGAAACCATCCAAACTTCTCGTGGAAAAATAATAATAATAATCCTAATGAGGCGACTAATTTTCCTAATGCATATCGACCTTAGTTTCAACATAATCAATACCAACAACTGCATCCTAATCCGAACCCTCCGAGGGGTAACATTTTTGAGGAAAAGGTGTTGGCATCACTTAATAAAATTGAAACGCAAGTACAGGCACAAGCACAAATAGTGCACTCTCACACACAATCCATTGCGAAGCTTGAATCCCAAATGGGACAACTAGTTGCTGCAGTGAGTCATAGAAACGAGGGGACGTTGCCTAGTCAAACAATTCAAAACCCTAAGGGACAATATGAGGTTAAGGGGTCGAATGAACAAGTAAACGCCGTCTCAACTAGGATGACTACACGAGAGGAGGTGCTAGAAACCCCTAATAAGCATGAGAATGTGATAGATATGAACATCAACTCTAATAAAGAGAGGGGTGAGGATGTGAATCAAAGTAAAAAAGAAAATGAACCGGTCTCAACAAATTATATTCCGAGAATGCCATATCCACCAAATGTTGAGGGACCGTCACATTTGCCCAAGAAAGGGTCAAAAATAGAAGATATACTCGAGGTGTTTAAACAAGTTAAAATCAATATTCCATTCCTCGATGCTATTAAACAAATTCCCGCTTACGCTAAATGTTTAAAAGACCTTTGTACTCAAAAGCGCAAAATTAGTAGTCATACTCCTAAAAAGGTCTTCCTCACTGAAAAAGTAAGTTCTATTTTTCAACACCCACCTCCAAAGTATAAGGATCCTGGTACGCCTACGATTTTATGTGTCATAGGTGACACTATCATTCATCGGGCTCTCCTTGACTTAGGAGCGAGTGTTAATCTCATACCTTATCACGTCTATAAACAACTAGGTTTAGGTGAACTTAAACCTACGGCCGCTACCATACAGTTAGCAGATCGTTCTGTGAAAGTACCTAGAGGAATCGTCGAGGACGTCTTGGTTAAGGTTGATAAATGCTATTATCCTGTCGACTTCATGGTCCTTGACACTGAACCCGTGCTAGATGCTAGGAAACACACTCCTGTCATTCTAGGCCGTCCATTCTTAGCCACGGCTAACGCACGTGTTAACTGCCGGACGGGGGTAATGAAAGTGTCGTTTGGGAACATGAACTTAAAATTAAACGTTTTTAATGCTATGGATCAACCTCCTAAAGACGACGATTACCTATGTGAGGCGGAAGGTGAGGTAAGACGGAATATTGAGCCTACCAAAGAAGTAAATGTGAGTAACGAAAAAGATATAGTGGATGATGACTGGATGAATCCTAATATCCCGGACCCTAATGCTGAATTTACTCAGAAGGTAAGAAATCGATTTGAACGTACTGACAAACCGTCAATCGAATTAATTCAAAGCGACGTGATTTCTGCTTACCACCGAGCTATACCTGATATTATTAGGGGTACAAAGTCTGATTTTCAACCTCCGTGAGTCTTGAGCTAGAACGGTCTAGCTAAAGACGTAAAAGTTAGCGCTTCTTGGGAGGCAACCCAAGCTTTATTTCATTCGTTTCTCTTATTTTTGGGTCATTTTTGAGGCTGTTTGAGTTTGTTTTGGACATTCTGGATAGGTTTGGGGGGTTGGAATTAATTTATTTTAGTAATATATACATAATTTTAGCCAAAAAATGGAAAAAACCATTCTCGCGCGCGCGGCCCGCTGGCGCGAGAATGTGCCTTAGTGTTTTTTTCTTTTGTTTTCTTAATAGTATGCCTCAGGTTCTCCTCGCGCCTGATGTCGCGGGCGCGAGGTAGCTCGCGGGCGCGAGGGGGCCCGCTGGCGCGATTACATTAAAAAAAAAAAATTTGGGATTCGCGCGCGCGACGGCCGCTCGCGCGATCCCTCATTTTTCTGACATTTTCTTTTGTTTTCTTATATCTTCTTCCCACACCTGTCACACAGTTTTTATTTTTCTGCTTTTGTTCTTAGGCACTTTTAGATCGAGTCTTTGATTGTTTTCATAATTCTGGTAATGTTTTATTTCTTTTTATAGCTTATTTTCGTCTTGTCTTCGTAGTTTTGTTTCTTCTTATAGTTTTATTAGTTTCGTTTAGCTTAGTTATAATTCTTTTAGCTGTTTTTATTATTTTGTTTGTTTAATTTTCTTTTGTTAAGAAGTAACAGGTAACATTGAACTTTATAGTCATATTCCTTTGTGTTCACCTGTTCTATGCCTGTCCAGATCGAGGTACTATCGTTCCTTTCTTACCTACTTTCCTTTCTTTCGTTTTATTGTTTCATTGGGGACAATGAAAGGTTTAGGTTGGGGGTATGCACACACATGCACATTAGTTTATGCAAAATTTTAAAATTTTTCAATAAGTATGTTTAAATAAACGATGTTACCTACGGTTTTTGCAATCTCAATTTGATACTTCTTGTTATGTAACTATGATTATTATAGAGTGATAAACAAAAAAGAAGATGTGATTAAACATTTGCTGAAGTTATGATGTAATGTTTTAAGTTATGTATTGTTTGAATCGTAGTTTTATATCATAGATTTGCACACAAACTTATGCACTGCACGTAGTCATTGGAATACATGTTGGTTGTGAACTATAATATAATTCGGATTTCTAGATAACACAAGGTGGAGACTAAGCCCAGTGAGCTTTTGAGCCTATTTTTTCTTTTTAGAGGGTTATAAATACATTTTGTCTTTGTCGAATTTCATTGAAATAGCGCATCTACTTGTTGTTTAGTCTCATTATTCTTGTTTTGGTTGATAGTCAAGTTAAAATATTTGTTACCATGCTAAATAATCTTCCATTGTAAACATTGAAGAACCGTATTACTCTAGGAAATGATTTTAGGCCCTCTTTGTTTACTGCCGGCCGATAAAAGATAAAATTTCCTTAGTTCGCCCCTTTGAGCCGTTACAATGCCTCTTTTTCTTTGTTCACCATTATCCTCTTTAAAAGCTCCAACTTGATCGACTTGGAGTATACCACTGGAAGAGTGATCAACTTTTAGTAGTATTAAGGCGATGTGTTGATTGAGAAGAAGAAAATAAGATGTTATTGGGGTAGTTTCTTGGTATTCAATGAATAATCATTTGAGAAGCAAGAAAAGAAAAAGGAAAAGAAAACAAAATAAAAAAAAAAGAAGAAGGTTGATAAAAAAAAAATGAATGAGAGAAGAGAATGAAAAAAGAGAAAGTTTGTAGAAGAAGAATGAAAGAAATCGAACATGCCTTACAATGCCATTCTGAGATTACCTATCTAGTATATCCTTTTTCATTACCTGAGCCACAATACAACCTTTGAAAAGTCCTAGTTGATCCTAGAAAATATGGTTTGGATATGAAAACGATAGGAGGGGATTAAAACATGGTAATGATTAATTTTTCTTGATTGTTGACATCCAATTCATGAGACTACTATTCTTTCGTGTCATGCGTCTTTTTCGTGTCATATGTGAGCGTTTTTTGTCTTGAAAACATAATTCCTTTGCTCGCATATACTAGATAAATTACACCTGTTTCTGAGTGTTTCATTTGAGAGTGTAATTAACATTGTGAGATTCGTAGTCGAGACATAGTTAAATGGTCATCCGAGTTATATTCCATGTTCATGACATACACGTGTTCATTTGACTACCACATCACACACGTGCAATCTTATGAGGAACTCTATTGATTTATACGATGCATGTGCTTGAGATTGTTTTTCATGATTTAGGTGGATGTTTCATTATGTTTTTTTTATGTTCGTTATTCTATTTCAAATCTTTGTTTTATAATAAGGAGTATTGACTATTAGTTTTTTGGTTCTTAATAAAATTTGTTTTAAAATTTACAAGTTAATAAAGATGGTTGTGGGTGACTTGTTGACGAGAACCCTCACGAGACTTCACTCGTCCGACTAGGGACACAAGGCTTATTGCATATGCTAAATGCAATCGTGATCCATACGAAAATGGAGTAGTATTTGTAGTAGTAATTTTATTTTTTTGTTCTTTTTGCTCGAGGACAAGCAAAGAGTAGGTTTGGGGGTGTGATCGGCGATGAATAGTTGCCGTTTATAGTCCTAAAAATACGCTTTGTTAGCTCATTTCATGTAGTTATTAAGTGATTTTTAATAAGTATTCTATATTTTGTAGGTTTTGGAGCTTTAATATGAAAATGCACAAAAATCCAATGATTAGTGGCTTTGGAAGTCATTCTGGGCTCAAACGGTGATTCCGGTGAAAGCTGAATGCAGTAGAAGTCTCGGAAAATTGCATTTTTGACAAAGGATACTTTGGATTTGAGAAATTTCTCCAGATATAAAATGTAGATCTTTGAGTTACGGACGCGTGGCTTCAAACGGCGAGTCAATCCGAGTTCCGAGCAAAAAGTTATCGCAATTCTACGAAAGTCGCGCAGTGCAGCGAAAAGGACCTCGCGCGAGCGGGTCGCGCGACCGACCTGTGCAAAAATCAAAAACACGTATTTTGTTAAATTAAAGTGCCCAGCGAAGGTGGTTTGTGCATATGACGTCCAGATTACAAAATATAGCAGTTTTAGTACGATTTGGCTTAGGAAAGCTTCCTAAATCCTTCCAAACTCTATATAAATCCTATTCTAAATCAAATTGAAGGTTACACATCATTACACAACATTAGATACAGCCATATACAACTAAAATTTCAGCCATTGAAGGGAGAAAAGTAAGGAGAAGAAGAAGAAGACCAAGGATTCCCATGGCCTCCTCCATCAACCTCTTGCTGTTCATCAATTCTATGGCCAACTAAACCTAAATCTAGGGTTTCAATGAAACCCTAGCCAAGTAATAGGGTTTTATTTATGTTTTTATGTTAGTTTTAGTATGTATGGATGATGATTACATGTGTAGAGGATTTTTATAAATAAATCGTACTTCTATTGATTAAATCGTTACTTTCAAAGTTTATTCTTGTCTTAGATCTATTTTGACTGTGATGTGCTCAATGATCTATATTTGCTGTGCTTGTATGGATTGTTTACATGTAATGGTGCTTTATTGAATTGTGCTATCAAGTATCCGAATAGTCCATGCCTAGGTTAGACGGATTAGATCACAACCCTAGTTTAGTGTGGGATAATTCGTGCTAACCGAAGATGGATTATGTTGGTGCTTGAACCATGATTATCTTCTTGTCGGAGGAATTGGGCTTGTAGCTACAATTCCCCATTATCATCCAACTTAATAGGCTAAAATAATTCATAAATATTCCTATTATGAAGCTAGTGGTGGATTTGCAATCCTAGGTTCCCTTAAACATTATTTAAAACAACTTTAATTGCTTTCATAGTTTAGATTTATTTTTATTTGTTAGTAGTTTAATTCAAATCAAATCAAAATCCGTTGTCATAATTAACTAAAGTTAGATTTTAAAATTAAGTCGCTGTAGTTAATCAATCTCTGTGGGTTCGACCTTTACTTCCACACTGCAAATCTTTTAAAAAGTAAAGAACACTTTTTATATATTGATATTGACAACATCAGCCTCCAAAGATGGCATGTAACTCTCTAAATCGTCAACTTCGATGACAGCATCAGCATCAATCAAAAGGTAAGGATGATTGGTAGTGGCCACCGAAAAGTGATTGAGGAGCTTATTTAATGGTTTGTAACAGATAAATTTATCCCTCCAATCGGGTATGGCTGCTTCAGTATGCATCAGAAATCCCAAACTTCATCTCAACGATGATGATAATGATGAGTATAATCCTTTTTTGTGATTGTATTTTAGAGAGAGAGAGAGAGAGAATTGGAAAAAGAGAGATATACAAACAAAAATGCTAGACACACATTCCAAACCACATCCCAAACCACATCCCATGCTTTAAATGTATGTACTTTGTGCTATTTGAATTTTCACACTTTTCTGTGCACTACTTACACATCACAAGGTACATGCATTTAAAGCAAGGATGTGATTTGAGGTGTGGTTTAAAATGTGTGCCTAGCATTGCTCATATACAAAATCTGTGGAGTTCCTATCTCTCTCTCTCTCTCTATATATATATTTATATAGATAGTTGTTTGGGGTTTAAATTTAAAACCCCTAAATTTAAGTCTTTACTACTGTATATATCTTTATTACTATATATATAGTCCGGATCTTAAAAAACGAACTGTGTAAAAAGTGAGAATTTCTCACAAAAAAGTGAGAAGCGTGTAAAAAATTAGAAATTTATTTTCTCACATATATATATATATATATATGTATGTATGTAACGAAGGGCATATTGGTCCATAAAATCTCTATCAAATATTGGAAAAAGGACTCTATACATGCAATATGGCTATGATCAATTCCCATTAATAGTCCAAAATAGGGACCAAACCTTATATTTCTATTTTTTTAGTACATCACAGTCGTTCATTTGACTTTGATTTGTCAAATTTGGCCGTGGTGGGTCTCGAATTCAAGTTGCTACCAGGCATGAGATTGTTATAAAATGGTGTTGCTTTTTCTTTTTCAAGTTCATGGACAGTAGTACTTCGAAGTTCATAAATTATACATATATCTATCTATCTATTACATCTATTAAAAACAAAATTGTTTTCTCACTTCTCTCACTTCTCTCATTTTTCTCTTTTTTGTTTTTGTTTTTTTTAATATACTCCATAAATATCATTCACCATTCATCTTTGCCATTTCCCAAATAAATCTCTTCGTTTTTTCCTCCAACTATCCATTTCCCTCTGTTTTCCATTTTTTTTAGAGCCTTGACAAAACCTAGCTCTAAAACTGTGTATTGTTTGTATTATCTAATGGTTTGATTAATGCATCCAAAATGACTCTTCCTCTCTCTTCTTTAATATTTCCTCACTTGTAGAATGTACCACTTGAGGATTAATGCACCTTAAATGACTCGTCATCTCCCTTAATTAAATTTCCCTCACATGGGTAGAATGTACATAACAGTTGATTCCTTCTTCTCGCATTAGATTTCCTTTGTGTTTGCACCCAATGTATTTTTATATTTTTATCAAGCACAACCATGCTTCGACTCTACTTGGGAATCAGTAAGCACCATTCATATATTGCCTCTATTCTATTCTCCTCCCCATTTTATTGTATGTATATGTATACCTAAGTCAAATGCTTGGTTGGTTGTTCTATATATTTTTTTTTCTTAGTGCCTTTTAGTTCATAATGTTCCAACTTATGAATTTGGGCTAGTTTACCATGTATTACAGTCATGATTCAAATGCTTTACCGATCAAAGATTCATTCTTATCCTTTAAAAAAACATTTGTGTAACAATTAGAGTACATTACAAGATGAAGCAACCCAAATTTTAGATAGTACAGTACTTTCAGCTGATTTTCGGTGAAAATTTATTAAAATAAAACCGTGCATACCTCTATTATATATATCTAAATTGCAAAGCCAAAACTCTACTCTAAGCTATGCCAAGTGGTACACCTCTCCTTTCTCCAAATATCTTATGTGGCACCCTCTTTTTTCTTTAAGAAGACTTCTCATTCCAGCTATTTACCACAAAAAAGACTCTTCCAATCCCAATTCGGTTAACCTCTCACAATGCACCCACCCAACTTTCTCCATCTTATTAACTTTCTCTCTTTTCCCTTTACATTATACTAAATATATTGATCTTCCCAAAAGTAACAGTTTGAAGCTCCCAAAACTAGCACACTAATTACCATTTAAACCACCATTATATCTTGGAAGCTGAAGCACCTTGGAGAGAGAAAGTCTTTTTATTTATTAGTTTTTTTTCCCGAAAATAGATGAATTGGAGAGAGAAAGTCACAGACCTTTAATTCTTTTTTATCATTGTATTCTTTAATTGGAGTGTTGGGCTGTGTATATATATATATATATATATGTATAATATACATATAGCTTTATTTCTCCCTCTCTCTCTCCCCATGAAACTCATCTTTAAATCCTTATTATGCTGATATGTGTTTTTTTTTTCCTGACTTTTGTAATATAGTTTGTTGCATTTTATCCATTGCATTGCCTTTGCTATTTGATAACTGTGATTATCAACTTTGCGTTATTCATTCATTTTGCAGTGAAAAGGGGATCGACTATGAAGTTCACTGATCAAAAGGTATTGTGGCTTTATTTCATATAATATTCCTTCTTCTTTTTTTTTTTAGGTTCTTTCTTTAATTTACTTTACAAAGTTTATGTTGTGATAATCTAAATGTGTTGGGTTACGATTACGATATTTTATTTATCCGGAGTCTCGCCGCCTCAGATGTATGCTAAGGTTAGCAGTTCTTCTAAGTATATAGTGTATATATATATTATATATATCCTACATTGGAGATTTTGTAGAGAAAGACGGCAAAAAAGTTTTTGTTTCAAATTGATCACCATATATATATATATATATATTTTTTTTTTTGTTGAACTTGATCACCATATATAATATCAAAGAACATCAGCTTGAATTGGCCGGAAATGTTAAGGGCATGTTTAGTTGTTCCTCCAAATTTAATGGTTCTATTCAAATTTTGTATAGAAGTTAAAGACAAAATTCATCACTATGAATGAATCCATTTACAAATATGGGAGACTTCACCATATTTCTTCTTATGAGGCAATTTCTTCATTTCTCTAGAATACCAAAATTCATGAGTGCAAGAATCATTTTTGACACAAGCACCATTTTTTCCAAATGAAACTATTCAAGTTCATCATTTTTAATGTAAATTGTGTACGAAAATATGAACGAAACTATTTTCATTCAAGGACAACCAAATAAGTCCTAAAACAAATGTTTGCAACAATAGACTTCTTAATTTTTCTATGTATTTTTAATATTTTGATAAGAGAAATGCTGGGCACACTTTGAAATCCACACTGAATTTGACACTTAGCTTTAAATGTATGTACCCTGTGCTGTGTAAGTGGTGCACAGAAAAGTGTATAAAATTCACACAACACAAGATACATGTATTTAAAACATGAGATGTCAAATTCAGTGTGGATTTCAAAGTGTGCCTAGCATTTCTCTTTTGATAATCTATTATATATATCTAAGAGTAATGCTAGACACACTTTGAAATCCACATTGAATTTGACACCCAGCTTTAAATGCATGTACCATGTGCTATGTAAGTGGTGCACAGAAAAATGTGAAAAATTCACACAACACAAGGTACATGTATTTAAAGCATAAGATGTCAAATTCAGTGTGGATTTCAAAGTGTGTCTAGTATTACTCATATATCTAAAAGGCAAAGCCAAAAGCCTTCTCTTAGATATGCCAACTGGTACCTACGTGGCACTCTCTGCATCCAAGAATTTATCTACGTGGACAACTGAAGAAAACCCTTCTCTACCATATGCCCAGCGGCTACTCAGCTTCATCACCACCCACCGCCTCTTCCTCTCCCAGACCCATCATAGATTTTGGGTTGATCTTCCCCAAACTAATAACTTCCTCTTCCCAAAACTGAAGTCCATAATTGGGGACATAAAAGCTCATTGAAAGGGCTGTCATTCATCACCTCTTGCACTCCGTATGATATATATATACTAGTAATAACTCGTGCCCGTGGGCACAAAGCAAAAAAAAAAAAAAAAAAAAAAAAAAAAGAAGAAGAAGAAGAAAAAAGGGGAAAAAAAATGCAATACTTTAAAATTTTCAAATCTTTTGTCTAAAATTGTACAGGTCATTCAAACCCACATGCTATTAAGTACTAACCCGTGCCCGTGGGCATAAAGCGGGAAAAAAAATTTCAATACTTTAAAAGATCTGAAATATGGTTGGAATTTTAAGTGAAGAAGACATTGGTTCAAATATTAAATATATCATTAACTCAATTTAGTTAAATATATTTAGTCCAACATTGGATGAATATTTTAAGTATAATTAATGTTTATTCGTCGAGACTTTCCCCGTGCCCGAGGGCACGAAGTGAAAACCAAAAAAAACAAAAAAACAAAGGCTTTTTCTAAGCTTTTGGAAAGAAATACAGATCAAGGAAAGCAAAACTTTTGTAATTATTTATAATTAGCCCATATTTGGGAAGCAGCATTACTCATTTCACTAATTAGCCCTATAGACTATATCAAACTATAGAACTAATCAAATGACCTATAAAAAGGGTGGAAATAATCAAACTGGTAGCAAAATTTACAACCATAGTGCTGGAAAAACCCATTTTCTAGATAGACAATAGAATATAACAAATACGCTTCCTAAATTTTAAAAAAAGTGCAAGTGAGAATACATTTCTTGAGACTTGAATTATGAAATCCATTGTTAAAACCCACTTCCTAAAGTTCAACTTTATGTGATTTTTCACTCATATTATATCAGTTTGATTAGTTTTATGAAAGTCATTTATTCAGAGTCACGGAAAGGAAAAAAGAAAAACCTATAAAAAAATAAACTCTATGAATATATGTATGATATGGGAAGTTTATATTCCAATATTTCTATTTTGAAAAAATCAGTCACTGATTTAGTTTATCTCCCAAGATTTGTGTTTTGTATTTACTATTAGATATGTATATATTCAAATTCAAATTAATTTAGGGAATTCCTTTTTTGCTAAAAAAAAAAAAGCAGTCTAATGATTTAGTTTTACCCAAGATTTGTGTTTTGTATTTACTGAAGTTGACAATTTGGATATTGACATGTATTTATTCAAATTCAAATTAATTTAGGGAATTCCTTTTTAATTTAGAGTTTTAATAGGATACAATGCAATATTTAATGAGATTAACTATTTTTGGTGGACAATCAATCCGACGGTCTGAAATATCTAAACTTGTCTCAATGGTCAAGATTAAAAGTTGCTAACTTGAAAGGGACCCACACCGCTCTATCTTATTATATAGATATATATATTGCGTGCTCTTTCTCTCTCTGTACACCTCCCTGTATCTCTTTTTTTTTTTTTTTGGTGTCTCCATCCATGATTTTTAGTTTGGTTCTTAAATTAAACTGAAATTAATGGTGTTTGGTTCTGAAACTTTGTGGGTTTGTTTTTGGATTTTGCAGATCTGAGAAGAGTGGGTCGAAAAGATGCTTGGAACTGGTATTTATTTTTGATGTTTCTTATTTGATTCCTTTCACAGTTTCATTGATTCATTATATTTGTAGATTATATTGGTTTGATTTGTGTGTATACATGCATGTGATATTAATGTTTCCCACCAGAGTTTTGATCCGCTGTTGTTAGGTTATGATTCGGAGTTGATTCATAGCGGTAACAATTATGATTATGGGGACGAAGAATCAGATCCATAGGTAGGATTGGTAAATGATGAAGAAGCAAGAGCTCTCAAAATCAAGGAATAACTCCCAAGTTACAAACAAGGTTTGTTTCAGATTTTGCACTCGATTCGTTGCTTTCATTCTGATTGACTGTAGATTTGTCTCTGTTTTAATTTTATATTTCAGTCTCTTTGGTTGAATTGCTTCAAAGTCTTTCCCCTCCCTACCCCTTAACCTCAAATTCAATTTCTCTATCTAAGCTATTTTAGGTAACTGACTTTGAGAGAAATCTGAAGCATTAATCCAGCGATTCAGGAAGATTGGTTAAAACAACTCATGAGGTTCGAATATTTAGACCTCAGCCATTTACGGAAATTGTGCTATATAGTCGTATACAAATGTAGTTCTCGATGTTGGTAGTATTTGTCTACTTTCATAATTGAAATCATCTATTTTGGATTTCTTTTACTTGCATGTTGGTACAGACTCTAGTAAATGCTTGAGTCATATGTGGATCTCATGTATGGATGTGGGTTTTGGAAATTTATGATGTGCGTTTTGATGTGAGTGATGCTTTTGTTATATAGTTGTTGGGGGAGTTCAGGCTTGCTTTGGTTTGTAGTGCTGCAATTTGGGATGTGCTTGGAATTGTCAAAGGGGTGTTTTGGGTGATTTATATTGGTTGCACTCTATCTGTTTGGGTTTAGTCCTGTGTGAGTTTTTTAAAGGCTGGTGTTGAGGTGTCTTCTTTTTCTATGGAGGGAACTTTATATTTTTTTTGAATCCTGATCTTTAAAAATGAAAAATGGTTATTGCAGCTAAAAAAAATTTTGATTTGTCAAGTCAATAGGGGTTATACTATTTGGCATTGAACTCATATAGCATAAGCTCGTGCATAGCACGAGTTATCGACTAGTCTATTATATATATATATATATATATATAATTGCTGAAGCAAAAAACCTCCTCTAAGACTATCCACATCAGCATTTGATTTCTTGCCCAATAATTGCTGAAGCAAAAAACCTCCTCTAAGGCTATCCACATCAGCATTTGATTTCTTGCCCAAAAATCCAACGTGGCAGCTCATCCTTTCAGCATTCTTGCCCACTTCCTTATTTTCTTCTCCTGAGTATGCCTTTTCAGTTCCCCACAGACCACGAAGCGTCTCTACAGACCACAAATCGAAGCGTCTCTCTCAAATCAATCCCTCCTCTCTCTCTCTCTCTCTCTCTCAGAAGCTGCTTGAAGAAATTCATTGGCAGCTTCTCTGGAAATCAAACCCGGTGAGATCGGAATCATCAGAGGAATTCCTGAAGAGGATCTCCGAAGAAAGGTACGTATGCCTCCTCTTTCCCTACTTTTATTAATTTTTCCCAAGTCTCAAATATATAGTTGATCATTGATCTACTTTGGTCGTTTGTGCATATATATATATATGTAATCTACCGAATAAATGCATATGTGTGATAACGTCTGTTTCAATTGCAATTGATAATTTAGGGTTTCTCAATGCCTAAACAAACTGTTGGAAGAATTGTATCTGTATAAGTGGTTTTTTGCGATATTGATCATGTGGGAATTTTCCAAAGTCATTTACTGAGAAACATGAAATTTTATTGTTCAACCTATAACTTATTTGAAACTGAAACAAGCTGCTTAAAACGTGTTTGTTATTTTTTTTAAAATTACTGCTAAGAACGACAAGAGAAATTTTGTTCAGAATTTATTCAACTGGTAAATCAAGCTACTTGATGCCCAAGTAGAAAAATTATCGAAAATTTGACTTCAGTACAACTAGGAGTTACGAGAAATACATGATTTCAGACAGTTGATTTCAAGGAAATATCAATGGGAAGTTCTATGCCTTGCAACCAATCCTAGGTATTAGTGCCTTTTGTGTGATGTACTACTATCCATGTCCATGTATAGATAAATATATACTTCTCTATTTGCGTATGTATATTTTGTGGCAACAAGGAGATCTAAACCCCTTTGATTTTGGGTTGGATTGATATGGGTGGACACTTTTTGGCTTTGTAATTCAGTTGCTTTGTTGACGATGGTTAGTTGATGTTGTTGTTTCAACATGGGGAATTTGGAGTTGATGTTGTTGTCTCATCAAAGGTGAGTAGCCTATTAAGTTGAGAAGTATACTAAAGTGAAGGATTCTCCTGTGGTGTTGGTTAGCACAGTTTAAATCAAATAAATTGCAAATTGGTCTCTGCCCTTTTGAAACCATTTTTTTCCGAAGAATACTCTTTTGAAACCACGTCGACCATTGTTAAATACTATACATCATGTTTTTGAAGATAGTTTCAAACTCACTATTGAGTTCATTCGGAAATTGAAAACCTCGGTTCATCAATCATACAAATTAACCTTACTATTTCTCTACACAAAAAAAAAAAAAAAATAATTAAATAACCACACTATTTAATAATACAAACCGTCTTTATTTACTGACAATTATTCATTGAGACTATGCTTCCCATAATTTTTTTTTTTTTTTTGGATCTTTATGCTTTCCATGTATCTATGTGCTATGTACGGGTTGTACGTTATATGAACCTATTGCTAAAAGGTATAACAACTCTTGACTTAAAAAGTCAACTCCATAAAGCTAATTGCACCAATGTGGATGTTATTGTAACAGTGGAGTGTGTTAGAATTTTTAGTATCAATTTCTTAACGTGTCAATATATAGATACATGGGTGTGCATATATAGCAGTTTTCGTTTTGATGTACTGGGTTTAATTAATTTTTGCTAATCTGTGTGTTTAGGTTTTGACAAATCTGTAGGGGGACTGGATTCACTCCAAGCCGTGGCCGAGCTCAGCAGATCGAAGAAATGCCGTCGCGCAAAAGCTTGATGATCAAGAAGAAACTCAATCCGTACCTAAAAACTGTATATGGTAAGCTAACTGATTCAGGTTTTCAACACTTTGATTTGTGAATTCTTCATTCAGCCCTTCGATTCTTAGACCCGCAATTTGAAATCTTGCCTGGTAGTTATATTTGAACTTGAATTCTCTGTTTTGATACTTTTTGGACTGTCTTCCATTTGCACATTAGCGGTTTGCATTTATGTTTTAGATAAGAGTTGGTGGTGGTATGTTTGTGCACTTCATTGCTGTTGCTTTGTTACTTTTTGTAGAGTTTGTACATTGTTTTGCAATTGCACACCAACTGTTTGTGTAGTGTTTATAATAGTATTGTACTCTTTGTAGTTAGAAAGAGAGCGGAACCCAGAGGGATCCTTTGCAGTAGAACAACCTTACATTATAATTATTTACGAGGATTGGAAAACACTATAACACTGCCATATATTTGTCAACTATTGATAAATCCATTAGATCGAACAAGTTTTCTTAAGGAATGCAATTGGATGTTGTTATATTTTCCAATTTTCTCCTCATTCTCATCATTCCAACCAATGAATTTGAATGGAATCATTTCACAATTTGAAATGAATTATATGATTTTGCATGGGATCATTAAGGGTTTGTATGTATTTTACCCTTTACTGTATGTTCATATTCTCTGCAATGTTTGAAAATTAACATGAGTAATTTTAACTAGAAAACAGCCCGTTACCATCAGGTTCTTCAACAGCAACCGGAGTTCGCGCACCAGTTCTACTAGGAAGCAAGCTCAATGGTTCAGATTGATGGCGCTTGAACGGATGGCTTCAGCAATGCTGGTACTACAAAGATTCTGTGACTACTTTTTAAAATTAATTTTTAATTTAATCATTTATTCTATTCTCCCTTTTGTTTGGTTCGAATTTGTGAAGATATCTTCAATTGAACATCCAGATTTTTGCCCAATTCTAAAGATTACCTTTTTCTATTGCATGATAGTAGCCTACGATGGATTTAGGAACCTTTAGGCGGATGGGTTATCTTGCAAGGGTACTCTAGGAAGGTTTTGAGAGGAATAATATAGATTTGAGTTTGTGCATGGAGATAAAAAACAAGTCTTTATGTGCTTTTGGAATTCGAGTGCTCAGAAAGAAGTAGATGATTTTTTTGTGTTGACGTGTAGGCTTTCTGCACTTATTAATTTCAGCCCTGGAGAAATTATATACAAATATTTAATAATAAATCTCATAGATTTAGGGATTAACATGTATTTGATTTAGTTATTTGTGATAGACAATGATTTCAACATTTTTTCGCCGATTTAAATGAATCAGGGAGTGGAGAAGTCAGCAATAAATCGGGGAGGGGAGGATCATGCGGGTAGAGGAGAAGGGTAAAGAACGACCCAGTAGTGGAAGAGTCTTTGAGTTTGAGAGAGAGAGAGGAACAGAGTTTGAGAAAGAGTAGTGGAAGAGTCTTTGAGTTTGAGAGAGAGAGAGAGACGAACAGAGTTTATGAGAGAGTAGATAAGCCAGTATTTCTTCAAAGTTGTGTTTTCGTATCTCTGTTTGGTTTCAAACAAAGAATGTGACAAGATTAAAAGCAGACCTGCATATTAAAAAGGAAGAAAATTTACAAATTGGCCTAATTAAGATCATTAGATGCCATGAGAAATACTTCATTTTGATGAACTATTGTAATAGCATACCAGGTGCTCCTTTGATGGATCAAAAGTGCTTTATTGTTTATATATATTATTAATAAGAGCTTTCTTTTTTATGCTATATTACTGCATATCAATTTTATTTTTCCCTCTTGTGAATTTTAATTGCTTTGTCAAATCTTCTATTCACCATATCATTTTGGCATTAATTAGTTCCAATTTAGTTTAATAGATTTTTTTCTCTTGCTTTCCATATAAAACAATAGCACTATATCTAAATAGAAGAAATGATTCTTATATATTCCGATTCTGTAATTGTCAATTGCTACTCTGGCAATTGGTTTCCAGCCCTCTTTGCTGCAAGTTTTTGTTTTTGTTTTTGTTTTCTTTTCACACACTGATTTACTCATTGTTTTACAAAAAGTGTTTTCAAACCTTGCACCAGTTTATATATATGAATCAAAGGTTCACTGTTTGGTAATATGTATGACAAACTAAGAGTTAGGCGACAAGAGCAAGGTGAGCAACCTTATCCATGGATTCTGAACCAGAATCTGTTCGTAGTATTGTTTCTGGTCATGGCTTATCTGTTTCTTTGGATTGCCCTGGGCCGGCCCTAAGGCCATGCGGGGAAGCAATCGCATGGGTCCTCATTTGTAGGCCTATTTTCTTCTAATTTCTTCCTGATTTCTATAAAACTTATCATTTTGAGGCCTATTTTCTTCTAATTTCTATGAAACTTATCATTTTTTGGCATATTTTCTTCTAAATTTTTTTCTAATTTTTAAGAAATTTAGTATAAAGGATCCGCCTTTGAAATTTCGCTTTGCTTGAGGCCTCGAACAATTTTTGGAATATCAGGGCCGGCCTTGGGATTGCCTACTCTTGAGTTACTCATGGACATTGTAGTAAAATTGTGGATTGAATCGTCAATCGGTTTGCCCAAATTATGAAGCATGAAGTGTAAAATTCACTTTGTTGAATGTGAGAACATTAAATTATGTCTTACAATAACAAAATAATGATTTGACACAAGTTTCATGCAATATCAAGGCTCAAAACTTTGAAACGTTTCACCTACAACTTCAAAGTGCTAGATTACGGATCATGAATATTGTTGAATTGTTAATTCTATCGAGTTATATGAAACGTTTGTGATGACTATGAAATGCAGCCCATAAGAAACTCAAGGGAAAAGCAAATTCAAAGGTATCAAAGTTATGTTCCATCCCATGGACTTGGTTTCAACGTGGGACCACTTGAGATCTTCAATTGTGAAGTTTTAGAGTTCATAGTCTCAATTCATATTTACTCTTACGTTAGTTTGCAGTTATTTTAAATTGTATGTTTTATTAAGTTTAAATGAGCCAGGGGTATTTCTGCATTTCCCATAATTTCTGCAGATGGGCTGCGGTCTTGACACCAACCATACTTGACTTGCCAAATTCCTTTCATCAAGTGACAAATACCAATTCAATCTCTTAACCCACTAAGTATGGTTTTTTTATTTTATTTATTTATATCAAGATGAAGCTGCTATGGTGATCAACAGTATTGTCCTTCTAAACAAGACTTTCAAAGTTCGCCTTGAAGAAGCAATTATACTGTGATAGTAAAATAGATTCAACTATGGCCACTATTGTGTTTGCTATCATTCTTAATTTATGCCGCTGTGATTACAAACAAAATTTAAGAACTTGGTTTGCTTTGTAAATTGTTCAGATCCAAAACAGCGATTACAAAATCAAAAAGTGATTTGTTAATTTATTTTGCCTATTCATGAAAGTTATGAGTTTTTGTTACTTTCAAAATCATTCATATAGCAATTTTATGGAGATTGTTGATAACTCATAAAGAGCGAATTTCGGTTATTGCCTCTTTGTTGGTGCCATTTTATCCATTCATTGGGTTGATGCTGTCAGCCTCTCTCTTCTTTCTTTTCTTTACCAAGAGGGGACAGATCTTTGGTGTGCATTAACACTATTAACTATACAGCTGTTTTCCCTAAGTTTCTAGATTCCCAAACACACTACTTTTCTTGTAGTTTTCTAATGATGTCTCATGTTTCTAGCTTGAAATGGAAACAAATTCACGAATGAGGGTATCACTATCATCAACTACATTGAGCGGGTAACAATACATTACTTAATTGCATAAAAAGTTCTATAATTTTCTTGAATTTGATTCTTTTAAGTGTTTGAGGTAATTGATTTTCTATTGTTTCTCATAGGAGGAAAATATGAAGAAGAGATCCTGAACTTTGCTGAAATTATAACGATGATGAATTCAAGGTTCTTATAATGTCATCATCTACATTGTCTCCCAAAGTTGCATGGCTGAATTGGTAGGGTGTGTAATAACAAGCCCAATGGAGCTGGAAAACGGATGGTGCTATGTGTAGATATATATACTTCCAAAGACTGGGGCGTACCATTATAAGAATTGAAAATAAGACTACAACACGCTCATAGATTTATCAAATCTTCATAGATCCATTAAATCAAGCAAGGTTTCTTGAAGGAATGCAACTGAATGCTCTTAAATTTTCCAATCTTAATCTTAGCAAATTTAACAGAGATATGCTGCAATGGAACATGCCATTTAGTTAGGGTATGTTTGTGCGTTCATGAATTTGAATAGGATCATTCCCAATTTGTAGTGTATTTTATGAATTTGAATGGGATCATTTATGGTTTCCTCATATTATCCTCTACTGTTTAACAGCCCGTGCATGGCACGGGTTATCGCCTAGTTATAACTAAATCTAAAGGCCAAAAGCCTTCTATGAGATGTGCCAAGTGGCGCTTAGATGGCGTCCTCTCCTTTCAGCAACTTCTATCTACGTGGACATCGATTCAGGGAAAAACCCTCCTCTCAAACACGCCAAATTCCAGTGGCTACTCATCTTCTTCCACTGGCTACCGCCGCCGCCTCCTCCTCTCCCACAACACTGAAGAGCCGTCCAATAATGGCCATTAAAACCCCCTCAATCCGTCTCCCTCTCTCGCTGTATTACTTTAGCCTTCTATGCCCAAACTACTTCCAATCGTCCGATTGCTCCGTCATGGTATGATGTTTAACCATATATGGTTTATATTTTGCACCACAGGTACTAGAAAGTAATATATTTGATAGCTTCATTGTCTGCGCTGTGTGATTTTTAGGTATTCTCTTAGCAATTGGACTGGATTTTTAGGTATTTTCTGACTTATATTAATGCTTTCATTGTTGGATTATGGGATATGGTCTGTTTTGCTTCAAATATGATATTGTATTTTTTTGTCTGTTCATTGTGTTGATTTTGTATTCTGTTTGTTTTGCAAAAAGATGTTTTTTTTTTTTTTTGCTCTACGCCTACCACTCTTGCCTGTATTTTGGTACAAAAGAAACCAACCCAATTGCAAAAACAAGCTCTGTTTTACCTTTGAAACTTGTTCTGAAATTTCTCATGTTGGGTTTCCCCATTTTCATTCCCCATGTAAGAGTTCTATAGATATTTTAAATTTAAGAAACTCTTAACAACTGCATAATGAAAGAATGATGTCAACCTGCATGTGGCCGGTGTCAATGCCTTCTTTTTCTGGATGAGCAGGTTGTGTAATTGCTGCCACATATGCCATCCAACAAATGATTGTGCTCATACTTCAAAACCATGCATGCATGTCAAGTGGCAAACACATACCAAACAAGTACAGATGACTTAAGTGCTTCCATTATATTTGGTTTTTTTTTTTTGCTTATGAATCAAGTACACAGTAAGTCATTGTAAGACGCCCAAATGTTAGGTCTTGTTTCTACAGTTTTTTTTCATATGGTATTTCTCAGAAATTTAAGACAATTTGAGGCCAAAGTGATGGAAAGCAATTTTTCCCCCTGAGCCATAATGAATCAGAAAACATCCCTAGTGGGTTACTTCAGAAAGATCATTCCGTTTAACGAAGTTCGATCCTATTTTTCTTCGAGGAATTGAGCCAATAGTCAGCGAAACAGAAGAGAAAAAGAATCAAATCTCTTCAAAATCAAATTTTGATATTCCAGTTTGAATGATATGTATGTGGGCAAGTTTAAGCTAAACTTCAGAATCGTAAATGTAGGCTCGAAAAGAAGGCGAGGAACTACAAGAGGTAATTTCAGTGTTCTTCTTGGTGCTTGAAATTCGAATTTAGCCCCCTGTATTTGCATGAAAATCCTTTCCAACTTTAGTTTTTATGTGTTATGCTTCTTAAATTTGAATTGAAAAGTTGTTTCACAATTACTTTGTCATTGTATGCAGTACTATCACCCACTGCCACAACATGTTATATATATATATATATTGCGGCTTTTAGATACATCATGCTACTAAAGTATCATGAATCAGTATGAATGTAAGAAAATTTCCATTTCAAATTGTGCCTTATTACTGTTACTCCTATTTATTATAATACTTATCTTTATGAAGAGTTGTTGTCAAGTCAACAAGTGTTAAATTAGTAGCCAATACGCTCGTGTAGCATGTAGCCCGTGCATAGCATGGGTTATCGACTAGTATATATATATATATATATATATTTGTATGTGTGTGTGTTTGTATGTATACACACATAGATATTCCTGTTTGATTTCAGCAAGTTCGTAGTGCACACAGTAAATTACGAAGCAGGCCCTTTTGAATAATTTGACTTCACATTTCAGGTGAATACTTAATAATCTTCATTTTGCTCACTTAAGATTGATACCTATTTTTGTGATCTTTGCTCTACTCTCTTCTACGGAGTATTTTTTATTTTTTATTTTTTAACAAAACACAAGTGGATGTTATATGTTCTATAAAAAAGGGGGTGGTTGTATTACCCAAAATAGTCTCACTCAAGACTACCCACATAACAATTCTCTGACAAGAACCAAAGAGTTAAGAGGGAGTACATTGTTGTGTATATATATGAGTCAAAGAGAAATATATTTGGTGCATTTAGAATTTTCCGACCACGAAACTTCCATTACTACACGACTTGTATTGCACGAGTAATCTAAATGACCGCAATTCCATACACTTCCCATTCAAGTGATCTTTTCCACCCACGAAATTTCCATGAGTAGAAATTGGGTTCTTTTAAGATCATACCTATCTTCATATTGCTGCCCAAGTGGTAAGATTTATTTTTCCCCTATTTCTTTTCAGATTTTGCTCCCTAGATAGACATATATCTAATAGACAGATTTTAGAGAAACAAGAGAGAGAACATGGGTCGGATCAATTCCTGGAAATGGGCCCCTAAAAAATGTGATTTCCCACTAATCGACCAGGAGAGAGAGTCAATATTTTGCCTGCCGTTGGAGTTTCTCTAATGTAGTTTGTGTGCTCATATGTAGGGTAAAAAAATGGTGCCGACTAAGGCTTCATCAAAGAAGTAGCAAAAGCGCGACATAAATTTCAAAGTAATATCTACATAATAAGTTCTGTCTTTTGGTCAAAAATTGAAAACTTGGAGGCTTACATGTTTGAGATTTTCAATAAAAAATGTTTTTTTTTTTGGGTGCTGAAAATAAAGCAGAAAGTGGGTAGGAAATTTCCAACACCGAAGAATGCTACAAGCACTGAAATCAAATCAAAAGGTAAACAATCTGATTCTCTCTTGAATTTTGTTGCTTATGTTTTGTTTTTATTTTTTATAAATAATTTATCATATGTACTAACAAAAATACTGTTAATTGAAAAAATATATGTTAGATTTGACGACATTGAAGTGGAATGAATTGTGTATCAAATTGTATTGCCTGTCTAAAACAAACCAACTCTTTTGTGCAGTTGTTAAAATGATTGAATATTTGTAGAATTATAAAACAATTTCCAATTATTTCTTTGCCCCCTTTATTCTTGCTGACGATTGAATGAAGCCTATGGGTGTTGAATGGTCCTCGCACGTGTGTAGTATGATTTTTATTTTGATGTTATCTTTGTATCAGGTCGTTTGAAATGTAGAGTGATTGGATTTGAATGTACTGGACCTACATGTGCACATTCGGCGTCGAGGAGGACTGAATGAGAATCTAAGGTAATATTTTTCACTCCGCCTTCAATCTCTCTAAGATATTTTGTTAATGATAAGCACAATTGAAGTGTATAAAATTGGATGATCAATCCTTGCTATGACCATTATAGGCTTGAATACATTTTCATTTATCCTTGCACAATTCCTTTTTACATTCTCGATATCATAGACACACACACACATATATATATAGATAAATATATATATGTACGAATGTGTATCAGTTTTTTAAACTATTATGTGCTTAATTGGAATTGTCCAATGAAAAGATTAAAACTTGATTTAGCTTATTATAATTAAGTTGAAACTTGATTTAGGGCTTCTAATTTTTTTTGCAGTTTTGAAGACTACCTTTCGTACATTTCCGTCTTCAGCTTCAATTGGAGGCTCGCTCTCTGGCTCTATAAGCCTTGCCCTCAGGTTTCCATATATATATATATATATATGTATGTACACATGTATATAAATTTAAATGTTCAATTTGTACTAAGTTTGTACTTTAATGTTCATACTTGCGAATCTTCTCTAACATTATAGTATGTGTGTCCAAATGTTAAACCATCTCCAAAGTTTTGCATGCCGCAAAATTTCCATTCAACCCAGGTGAGGTAGCAAATGGGTTTGTCAAATAAAATTTGCTACCTCAATATGTAGTGGATTTCATTTCCCTATGCAATGCGATCGAATTTCAATTGTCCCAACTCCCAACTAACTCTCTCTCTCTCTCTCTCTCTCTCTCTCTCTCTCTCTCAATCTCAACCCCTAAAAAGTGTTAACCTAAAGTGAATCAGCAAGTAGATAGGGTTTGGTTAATTTCCCATCATTTTTACTCAAAATGGTTAAACAATTTTCGATCAATAACTCTTTATTACTGTATTTAATTTGTGTGTTTGTTGTTACTGATTCAACCCTGTCACTGCAGGATTCTACATGAAAGGCGGTAAATCCAAGGCGGAGTCGTCAAAACAAGCCGATAGCAGGTAACAATTTGTTTATCTTCTATTTTATTGAAGAATCTATTTGTTGTTTGATGATATAATCCGACCAGACTTTTAAATATTTTCGGATGTTCTATATCAAGTTTCATGTCTCTGACTATTTATATAATGGTGAATATTCTCTGATATGTTCTGCTGTATATGGTGTTACCCTCTTTGTGAAGCAAGGAGCTGCTAAATCAGGAAGAAAAGGAAAGCCAGCCAAGGACCTTAACATGCCTAAGAGCACCCCAGTGCTTTCTTTGTCTTCATGTATACATCTCTATATATCTATCTATATTTGTGATAACTGTTTTACTGGTTTGGTAAAATTGTATTAGACTCCATGGTTTGGTTAACACTTTTGCTTCCCAATGATCATGTTGTCCCTCTCTCTCTCTCTCTCTCTCTCTCTCTCTCTCTCTCTCTTAATTGCAGGGAAGAATTTAGGATAAAGTTCAAGGAACAGCATCCTCACAACAAAACAGTCTCTGTTGTGAGTATTTTAATTACGCATTTACGTATATATGTATGTATGTGTGTGACTGTTGTTTCCGCGGGGAAAGTACCTATTATACTTTTTTACTTTTTGTCAGGAGATTTTGCATCAGTTGAATTTATTGCATTTAATTGTGTACTTATAAAAATAGGTTTGCAAGGCTACTAGTGGTGAATGGAAGTTAATGTCTGAAGCTATAAGTGGGTGAAGATTTATTTTATAACAATGATTTACTTTGGTGTAAACACTTGCGTTCTATACATTTTTATGGGATTGAAAGTTGTTATGATGTTGTGAAATTTAGGAGAAGGCACACTATATATCGATAGCAGAGAAGCGCAGGAGTATGAAAAGAACATTGAAGCTTACAACAAAAAATTGGTATAGTTATTTTGTGAATTTTTTGTTTTGGCATTTATTGTGAGTTGTAATTATAACATTGATTGTGTATTCTTTAAATGATATTAGGCTAAAGGTACAATTGCAGCTGAATATGAGGAGTCTGACAAGTGCCTGAGTTAATGAAGAAGAGGAAGAGGAGGGCAGTGGAGAGGTTTTGTCCAATATTTTCACTAAACTCATGCCGATGATATTTATTGCATAAATGAACTTATTGGAAACCTGGTTTTAATTTTTGTCGGAGGAAGATGATGACTGGACAGTGGCACGAGTAGATTAGTTATGGAGACTAGTTCTTATCTTTGATCATCTTTTCTGATTAACAGTTTTTTTTTTTTTTTGTAAAAGATTAACAGTTCATTTTGGTAGTTTTAGTTGAAAATATATTGGGGCTTACCCTTATTTTGTTTTACCAGTTAGACAAATGGGTAGTTCATAGAACTTTTCAACTTTTTATCATTCTCTGGGCCTATAGCTTGTGTTAATGAAGTACTACTAATGGTTTAGTTTTGGATATGATCTCTCTCCTGGGGTTTGTTTTACTTTTCTCACTCTCCCTCTTCCTTTTAGTGTATAGATAGATATAGATACATACATATAATGTATAGATAATAGGGTAAATACCTTTTACCCCTGTGATTTGTCCTTGTGACACTTTACCCCCTGCATTTTACAAAGTGACACATGACCCCCTCAGCTATGGTGCTAAGTGAGACTGTTAGAGTCTCACTGTCAAATTTAACTGTGTGGGGAAATTTGCGCTTGGGAAGATTGGCGGGAAGACTAGTGCCCAGTTTAATCAAAAGAAAGACACAAATGCCCTCTTCTTCTTCACCTTTTATACACTTGTTGCTACATACAAACCCAGTTAGAAAAATAGAGCAGTGAGGGGAAAGAAATTGGAGGAATTGGAGCAGCCTAAATCCACAGTAGTAATAAATCTCAATCCAAAAAACATGATCATTAATTGAAAACGACGACGAAGACAAGCATTCATTTCAACCTAGTAGCAAAATGATTCAAACATTCTGCAGAACGAACATTCACAATTCTGCACAAATCACCATTGACAAACATGCCAAAAAATATAAACTGTTTCAGTTTCTGCAGCAAACCTAGAAATCATGCTTCAGCAAACCTTCCCCTTCTTCCAACTGATCCAGAACCCATCCATCTCACTAAACCAATGGCCCTTGTGACTCCTGATACACTTCCCCTTCCTTTAGCTGATCCAATACTCCCTCCTCCATCTCACTAAATCTTGAATACTTTTTGATTAAAAAACTAAATCTCAAGATTCCTCAATATCTCTATTCCTTTGATGGCACAAAATCGAACAAAGGCAAGCAAAACCCCAAAGATCTGCAACAAATAAACCCCACCCCCCCCCCCCCCCCCCCCCCCCCCCCCCCCCCCCCCCCGAAATTTTTTTTTTCCATAAATCGGTTTTGGTGTAGATTTCAAGGAATAATAGTTTTGTGAGTAAAAATTGTGTACCAATTTTGGAAGGTGGACAATAATTTTGGGACATCCCAAATGGAATACAGGACTATTTTTAAGAGACAGAGGAAGTAATATAATAGAACATTGATAGGAGAGGCATATTGGACTTTTCACTTCTGGGGTTAGTGAAACTAACAGTCTCACTTAGCACCATATGATGATGCCTAAATTTAGTTAGAGATAAGAAGAATTAATTAAGAGAGATTTGAGTGTGGTTTGGATTTGTTAATGAAGGCGCCTACGTCCATGTGTGTGTTAGAGCACTTGCACTATAGTAAATTGGGGGCCTTTGGTGAACCAACAGTAGTGGTGGAGCTACCAAGGACCGGCCGGGTATATACGTTGATGAATGTTTAGACGCTATTCTGTAGAATAAGAATGCGATCCCCTTGAAGGGGGTGAGTGGTCCCTTTTACAGATACAAGAGACCACTCGCACAAGGTAAGTAGCCTGATTAGGCAGTACAATCAAATAGGGATTGATTAGCACAAATCATGGGAGTTCCCTAATGTAGTTAGGAACTATCTAGGCTTCCCATTAATCTTCTAGCTGAGATAGGAAATTGTATGGAGCCTTTATGGAGTAGGTAACGGGACATGCCCGGGCAGCACCCATCGTGGGGTGGGCCCGTGTCGTGCACCCGACCTATGAGTCGAACCCGGGCGGTCATAGCTAGACAGCTCGGGATGGTTGCGTGGTGAGCACAATTACTGGCTGACTTCGGCATTCCTTACTGAGGTGGCCTAGGTTGACTTTGACTGGACATTTTTGTACATATCAGTTCCCCCCATTTTCGAAGGTAATATGATGCTTCATTGGATGAGCGTTGGAAATCAGTGCAACTCGGTAAACTGTTCGGGACCCGACCCAGGTCATTAATCGGGGCAGGAACGGTCGCCCTTGACATCCGACGGTTGGACCAAACGGTAGTCTCGGGAACCTGGGGTCGTAGTTGCCAAGTGTCAAGAAGTGATTGGTCTAGTTAGGATCCAACAAGGTCGTAATTGAACGGTCGCATCATGATTGAGTCGTCTTTTTAGGCACCGCTTGGGCTGCCCGAGGTGACAGCTGGTGGCGTTTTGGCGGGAGCTTTGCAGGGCCATTGGATCTGAGATGATCTGTACCATCCATGCCACCTATGTAAGGGACACATGCATTTTTGTTGTTCATGCTGTCTATCTTCTGAGTCAATCAAGCGGGTTAAGAGAAAAAAGCGTCCGGTCAAGACCTCTGAGCTCTTTCCTGCGTCTTTTCCCGTAAGTCCTCACCTCCTCAGTTTCAATTCACTGTACTTTTCCTTCTCTTCTTTCCCAAGTGAAGTTGGACAGCACGAATCCACTAGGGCTTGTAAGGGAGTGGGATTTTTTCTTCCTTAAGTTCATCTTCTTTTTTAGGTCAGGTAGTTCGTCCTCCCTGGTAGAGCGGTTGAACTTGTCGAGGGTGTCCCGAGGTACTATTGATCGAGTGTTATGTTATCCTGAGAGCCTCGTATTCCAGGCCCGTTAGGCTTTTAAACTTGTCCCCCTTGTACCATAGGCTTGGGGTTACTGACCCTTACTTAGGTTGTCGGCTACTGTCTGATCCCACCGGAGGAGTTCCAGAGATGTGTCACTCTGGCTTCGACTCGTCATCCAGATTGGAAGGCGAACAATCTAGGTTGGGTACCCCAGACACCAGTCTGGATCCTCCTGCCACGACTCCGTCTGACCAACATAGTGAGGGCAGGATTCCCATTCGGGTATCCGATGATGAGGCAATTCAGAAGCACCTAGTTGCCTCGATGTCTAGGGGGGTCTGGCGATGAGGCGTCGGTGCCGAATAGCCCTAATGTAGTCTTTTCTTGCGAGTCTATTGCTAGCAACTTGCGTACCCGGACCTAGGTCAGATCAGGGATAGGTATGACATTCCCAAATATTGTTCCTTGGCCGTACACGCTAGCGGGGTCCACTTCCACTAGTTGGGTTTCGTTACTCTTTACGAGGATGGCCTCATGGTAGGCCTTCGCCTTCCCCTCCACCCTCTTTCCCGGGATATGCCGATATACCTTGAAATTGCTCCTGGGCAACTCACTTCGAAAGGGTGGAGGTTCTTGATGGGGGCTATCTCCCTGTGGCCCCAGATTCTAGGGTACGAGCTCACAATACAAGAGTTTTTTTAGACTCACCGACCGTTCTCGGTACGCGGGGAAGCTGGCTTCTTTTTGCTGGGGACCAGGCAGGGTAAGAGAATAATAGTCAACTGCCCGAGCACAACAGGGACTAGAAGAAGAAATTCTTCCAAATGTCTACCCTTGAGCTTTGTAAGAAGGCCCCAGGGATCCAGTTGAGAACTTCTTGGGCGGAGAAACTGAGGAGTAATCTCCCATCCCGCGTGGTCTTTAATTTTATTTTGCTGTTGTCGTGGAGCTAACTACCCTTTATTTTGCAGTGGGATCAGCTGACCTGCCCAGTATTCCCGAGGATTGCCAGACCAGGATCAGATCTTTGGCTGAGGACCCCACTGATATCTACAAACTGCTGACCCGGTCAGGAGATAAAAAAACCACTTACGAGTCCGACCAGTAGTATGAGACGCCCGTGCTTCCTCCAATTATCACTGGTACGTTCTCTGGCCATTTTCAGACTACCTTTATGTTTGACTAAGTCCTTATGTAATTGGTTTATACCTTTCCTTGGTCTCGCAGAGATGGTTCCCAGAGACGCGACCGCTCTGGAGGAGAAGGAAGTTGCCCTAGCCACGCGAGCGGGCTAGAGGAGGAAAAGGCAGGATCCGGCTGAAGGCCATCGGTTAAAAAGGATCCACCGGGGTCCCCGGGCTGACGCAGTCGGGACTTCGACTCTTGGAGTGACGATTGCTGCACCTGTCGGGAGCCCTAGTGACGTTTACCGGCCGGGGTGCCAACCCAAGCTGAGGTCGTTGCGCCTAGGCCAAACAATATTTTGGTTGGAATGCCGGCATTGGAAATGGCAGATGACGTCCGAGCGAGAGTCCGCCCCGGGCTGCTATAGAGCCAAATCGATAAATGCTCCGGGTTGGGCCCCTAGACCCTGATCGGATGTCTATACAGCATCAACCACATGGTAGGCACCTTTGCATGCATCATTTTTCTTCTCTCCCTGCCCATTGCAACTTAATGACTTTTCTCCCCTATTCTTGCAAGTTGATTGCTTGGTGGCAGGGGCTGAGGCATAGCTTCCCGGGGTGGCCAAGAGATTGTCTTCTACTGAGGCTGCTTTGTTTGAAGAGAAGGAAACTCGGGGGGCTTCGAGTTCGCCCGTACTATAGAGGAGGAGAAGGCGAGGACCCTGGCCTTGGAGTTGGGGAAAGCCCGGGAGGACCTGGCGGCCAAGCGGGTAGCCGGGAAGGCTGCAGAAGCTAAGACAAAGGCTGCTTAGGCCGGGAAGGCGGCGACAGAGGTCGGGAAAGAAGCCACAGAAGCCGAGAAACTTGCTCTTTCTAAGGTCATCACTGTCCATGGGGAAGCCCGGGAGGACCTGGCGGCCAAGCGGGTAGTCGGGAAGGCTGCAGAAGCTAAGACAGCAGCTGCTTAGGCCGGGAAGGCGGCGACAGAGGTCGGGAAAGAAGCCACAGAAGCCGAGAAACTTTCTCTTTCTAAGGTCATCACTGCCCATGAGGCAGGGGCAAAGGACGAAGAGGAGGAGTTTGAGGTCGGCTTTCTCACGGGCTACGCTGACCTGACCCATCGCGCTGCTGTCGACCATCCAGGCTGGGACCTCTTGAGCTACTCCTGGCTTGAGTCTGACTATTGGAAAGAGGAGTAGGCTGCAGAGGGGGCCACTATTAAAGACGCACCGGTTGAGGATACTACTGAAGACGCTCCAGCTGACATTGCTATCGATGATGAAGTGGTCGTGGTGGACGACTGTTAGTTCCCAGCCTGTACCTTTATTTATTTTCCTTTTGTTTTTTTTTTTTTTTTTTTTTTTTTGGGGGGGGGGGGGGGGGGGGGGGTGGGGGAGGCTGCTATAATTGCCCCCAGGCATTGTACATACCTTTCTTGAACAAGTAATGAAAAGCACTGGGCATTGTACATACCTTCCTTTAAGTCTGTAGGTTTTGACCGGTTGTGAGCCAGGTAGTTAACTCTGGGCATTGTAGGCACTTAGGAAAGTTTTAGGGGTTAATTCCAGGTTGATTCCAAGTCCTGTTAGTGCTCGGTGTGATTTCCTGTTTTAGTTCAATATTCTTCTTGCCCCCTAAGCTTTTGTTGAGGCGGGCGTTCGTGGAGGAAGTGACTGTAGGGAACCGACCTAGAACATTGGTAGTTCCAGGGTCTTTTTAGGTTTGCTATCATCAGCCACCTAAGGGGATTTACCCCCATCGTAGGTTATGGACCTATGCGAAATCGATGCCTCGGGCATGATCCCGAGATCTTTTTGGTGCCTTGGGCATGATTTTGAGGTCTTTTTGGTGCCTCGGGTGTGATCCATAGCTTTTTTTTTGTGGCATGGAGTACTGGTAAGGAACACTTTTTAGAAAAGAAAAAACTTTTATTCAAACCGAAAAATTGCTCGAAAAGAGCTGCATGTTGTATAAACATAAGTCCCTAACCAGTTCCATTCCACAGCTTACTGAAAATACTTCCGTAGATGCTCCACGTTCCAAGGGTGTGACATCACCTATCCATCTACGTTTGCAACCAATAGGTTCCTGATCGGTTGACTTGGGTAACTTTATATGGGCATTCCCAATTTGGTCCCAGTTTCGTGTGACTCAAAATTTTGGTGGGCTGGTTGACTTCCTTGAGAACGAGGTCCCCCACCTGGAAACAGCAGGGTTGTACCTTATTGTTGAAGTATCGCAAAACCCTCTGCTTGTATGCTACCACCTTTAGATATACCCGGTCTTTTTTTTTTTTTTTTTTTCTATTAGGTCGAGTTCCCCTCTAAGGGCTTCCTCGCTGCCTTGTTCGCTGAAGGTCGCCACCGGATACGTTGGTAATCCGAGCTCTGTGGGTATGCCTTAAAGCAATAGGTAAGTGAGGACAGTGTTTCTCCAGTAGCCGCTCAGGGAGTGGTACAGTAGGCCCATAAAAGTATCGGTAGTTCATCAGCCCAAAGTCCCTTGGCCTGTTCAAGCCTTGTTTTAATGGACTGCAAAATTGTCTGGTTTGTCACGTCGGCTTGGCCATTGGCTTGAGGATGCTCGGGAGAAGAGTAATGATTTGATATACCATAGCCCGAGAAGAATTGCTTGAATACAGGGGTGTCGAACTGCCTGCTATTATCACTGACTAGTACCCAGGGGATGCCGAACCTACTGAGGATGTTCTTCTCGATAAAACTCTCCATCTTCTTCTCGGTTCTAGTTGCCAAGGACTCGGTCTCTGCCCACTTAGTAAAGTAGTCCATCGCGATGATGGCAAACCTGACCTGCCCCCTTGCCATAGGAAGGGGTCCGACTATGCCAATGCCCCACTGAGCAAACGGCCAAGGGCTTAGTATTGGGGTTTGGAGCTCCGCCGGGCAGTTGATCAAGTTGGCATGCCATTGACACTTGTCACACCGCTTTACATAATCTTTGGAATCTTGGACAATGGTGGGCTAGTAGTAACCTTGTAGTAGTGTCCTCCGAGAAAGCGCCCGGCCTCCTAAGTGGTTTCCACACACTCCTTCGTGGATCTCGTATCAGATTGCTTGGACCTGGGACGGGTGGATGTATCAGAGGTAGGGCAGGGTAAATCCCCTCTTGTAGAGCACACCGTCAATGAGGTGGTATCTAGCTACCTGGTATTTTACCCGTCGAGCTTCGTCTTTCCCGCTTAGGAGGCTTTCATTCGTAAGGAACTGCATGATAGGGTCCATCTAGCTAGGCCCGAGATCGATCGGGTCAATGTCCATGCCGTCTAAGTTGGACATACTTGGCTCGGGCAGGTATTCAACCCTTATCGTGGGGAGGTCTGACTTGGAAGATGATGCTAGCCGTGCTAACCGGTCGGCCCTTGTGTTGTCCTCTCTCGGGATCTGTTTAATTAAAAAACCCTTGAGATGTTTAGTAACAGACCTGACTAGGGCCAAGTAGGTCACCATGTTTTCTTCCCACGCCTCATACTTCTGATTGACCTGCTTTACAACCAACTGGGAGTCGTTGTATCCTTGAATTTGTTGTGCGCCCATTGAGGTAGCCAATTGCAACCCGACTAACAAGGCTTCGTACTCGGCTTTGTTGTTAGAGGCCTGAAACCCAAACCTTAATGCGTACTCCAGTTGGATTCCGTCGGGCATGGTCAGGATGATCCCTGCCCAGCTGCCCTGTTTGTTGGAGGATTTGTCCACATAGAGTACCCAAGCCGGGATGTCAGGGAATAGGCCGAGTGGTAGCTCGGGCGGGAATGACTCCTCCACTAGCCCTTCTGTATATATGAATTCTACGAGAAATTCTGCCACCGCCTAACCCTTGATTATTGTACGGGGTCGGTAGATCACTTCAAATTCTTTCAATTCCAATGCCCACTTCATGAGCCTTCCGGACATTTTAGGTTGGTCAAGAATCCGGCGAAGTGGTTGATCTATGAGGACTACAATGGTATGGACCTAAAAGTACAGGCAAAGGTGATTAGTACAAATACGAGCTTCTCGATGTGGGAGTATCTACTTTCTGTGCCTTGTAGCGCCCGGCTCGTGTAGTAAACTGGGTATTGTATCCCGTGCTCCTCTCTGACCAATTTTGAGCTCACCGCCGAGGGTAACACTGTCAAGTAAAGCAAAATTCCTCCTCCACAATGGGCGTCGAGAGTAAGGATGGCAACGGGTCGGAGTTGGTACGGAGTTCCCCTATACCAACTCCTACTAAGTTTATTTTCCACCTACTTCGACTCCGCCCCATCCCGTTTAAGTAAAATACCAACTCCTACTCCACTCCTACTCCGTTTACTATCGGGTACTCCTATTACACTCCTACTTCGTTTGTTAATCATCATTGCAAAATTAAATGTTCTTTTATAATTCAAAACCCACTTAATAGCCTGATTTCTTAAAAATCACTCACGCAAATGATTCTAAATTTGTTAATCATAATTCAGAAATTAAATATTAATATTGAAGAGAAAGAGATGTAAATATATGCCCTAATTTGTTGTAAATAAATGTAAGTATGAGAGTAACTTAGTAACTTAATGAATTAATCGGGGCAGGGGCGGGTTTTAAATGGTAGTATTTCATGGATACCAACTCCGCCCCGACTCCTATAGGGTTTTTATATTTCCATACCAAATCCACTCCTACTCCTATTATAACTCCTCCAAACCCGTTCCATTAGGAGCAGGGCGGGGCAGAGGTTCAGCGGGGCTGGGTAAATTGCCATCCCTAGTCGAGAGTAGAGGAGGTGATGTCAGGTATTTTCTTGAGCTCCTGAAATACCTCCTCACACTCTTCTGACTACAAAAAAGCTTTTTGGAGGATTTTGAAGAATGGCAGGCACTGGTTGGTTGCTCGGGAGACAAATCTATTCAAGACACCTACTCGCCCAGCCAAACTTTGTACTTCTGTCACACCCCAACCCGCCTCGGCGAGTTGGGACACGTGTAACAAGCTCACACGTTCAAATCACCCTTAATTCATTAAGAAACACATGAATTGGATCTCATAATACAGCTCCGTTGACACAAAACAGACCCAAGGGCAAAATGGTCATTAATAAAGTATAACAAATTTTATACCAAAAGATAGGTTTTTGAGTCCCGGTTCCAACGCAAAACAAGCACGCAAATCCGAATTTCCTACAAAGAGTTATGCTTGATTCCGTAAAAGCTGTCGAGGATGAACCCAAACTAGCGGATCGATCCGGCCCAAATTCGGATCGATCCAGATTTAGCAGAATGTTATTTTCTGCAGTTCCTGATGCCCCTGATTGATCCACACTTTACTCGGATCGATCCGGTTCTTGCAGAAGACTTTTTCTGCTGCAAAAACACTGCTAAAACAGTTCAAACTTTCCCCAAGCACCAAAATTGATTCCCAACATCATTAAAACTCTTGAGAACACCTCCCAAACACCCATGAACATATCAATAACATTTATAAATCTTTCCAAATCATTCAAAATATCATCCATGTTCATTTAAATGAGACACTAACCATAGAAACTCCAATTGCACCAACTAGTAAGGAAAAAGGTTTGGTGTTTGCCAAGATGAGTTCAAAACACCATGGCCTTGAAGAATTTCTCAGATAAACATTTCCAAAACCATGTCAAACCCTTTGGAACGTTGTTTTAACATCCAATACATTAATCCAAGTATAAGTTGACAACCAAGCACATAGATTTTGCTCATGGATCAAGTTTGGCATTAAACTCTACTTATTCTCAACATTTGCAAGTCAATACAACAAGGAGTGTCCAAGTCGAAGTTTACAACTAAATCTATTTAGTTCCATTCAAATCCACTCCTAACATACATAACTTATAGCTTGCAAGATCAACTCATAGTTTGATGTATAGGCCACCATCAACACCCAACTTTACATATGATAAGTTTCCAAAAAGACCCAAGATACATTTACATTGCCAACAAAAGATACATTCTAAGCATAAACTAGCTAGGCATATGAACACATATACACATGGACACTACTCCCACGCCCACCCGTCGTACGGATCATTTTCTCTCCTCGTCTCGTTTGGTATCTGCAATGGTTATTCAATAACCACAACAGAAAACATATTTTTCGTTTAAGCTTTCGCTTAGTGAGGGAACTAATCATGCCATTGGAATGCAAAGTATGTAAATGCAACAATCATTATAAATGACAACAAATTGATCTCCGGGAAGTCAAGTCATTCCAGCCACCATCCCCGGGTCCTTCTCACCCCGGATCTTTCTCACTTTTGGCGCATATAGCGCAACACACACTCTCTTGTGACCCCGAAGGCGTCACCGGCATTTCATTGTCGTCGTCACCACGTCCTACTCATTGAGGACTTCCTATCCCTTACATATGGGACCTATAAATGGTGACCACTACTTGACTTCCCTTTGATCCATATAAGCACATAGGCAATTTCAACACATAATCATAGCAATTTCATAAATTTTGACATGCTTTTATCCAAATTCAACAACATATATATACATGAGCATGAGTTTAACAACTATGAACAACAATTATAACATTAACATAGCTAAACATCCAATTAAAAGATTAGGACACTCACCTCTTTGATTTATATGCAACTAAGCTTAGAATTTCCCCAATTCCTTCCCAAGTTTAGCTCAATTTCTAGTTAGTGATAATCCTACACAAGTTTGGTACCAAGAACATCGTTTATCAAAAACGGTTGTCGTATAAACGTTGCCGAAAACGAAAATAAATCACATGCATGTGATCCTCTTACCTCCACGAGTCCAAAAGTGGTCTCGGATCGTGAATCCGACGCTGTACGGCGAAGAAACGGCGAGAAACGGCGCCTAGATTTTCGTCGCCGACTCGAGAGCTCTCCGTTCTCTCTTTCCTAAGAATTTCCAGCTGTGTTTAATGTGTAGAGACACATATGCCTCATGCATATGTGTTGTCTCTACTTTTCATTATTCCCATTTACATCCCCAAACTTTCTTTAAGCTTTATTATGAAACCTCCTTGTTATTTACGTTAACTACCCATCTTTTCTAAAAGGATTTAATCTAAGTCTCGCGTGGGTCCCAAACGTGGTCCCACATAATTCATGAGGTTGCCATTAAACCTACCAATTATGAATTCTATTCAAATACGCCCTCACACGGGTACCAAAACTGGTCCCTTTATCTATCATAAGACATAATAATAACTTTAAGCATTTAAATAAATATGCACATAAATATATAATGACATCAAAATGCAATTATTCTAATTAGACCCTTGTTGGGCCCCACTTTTATACCAATCCCGCCTTTCACAGGACTTTCATCTGTGTCCGCATTTGAACACCTTTTCACATGTGGGTTCATAACCCTACCTTAATTCATCTCATGCATTAATTATCTTTAATTAACACACATTAACACTAAATTAATCTTCTTTTCTGGGTACGGGTGTTACATTTCTCCCTCCCTTTTAAGAAGTTTATCTCCAAACTTATTCTTACCTCATCAGTCGAACAAGTGCGGGTACTTCTCCCTGATCTCATCTTCCCGTTCCCCAAGTTGCCTCTTCAATGGTATGATTACACCAAAGGACCATGACCAACAGAATTGTCTTCATTCTTAACACTTGATCTTTCTTATTTAGAATCTGTACTGGGTGTTCAACATACTTCATATCTTTTCGGTCTTCCAACGGTTCTGGTTCAAGAATATGACTCGAATCTGACACGTAACGTCTGAGCATAGACACGTGGAACACATTATGAACATGTGCCAATTCTGATGGTAGTTCCAATCTGTAAGCTACCGGTCCCACTCTATTCAGAATCAAAAAAGGTCCAACATATCTTGGACTCAACTTACCTTTCTTACCAAACTGCATAATGCCCTTCGAAGGCGAAACTTTCAAGAACACATAGTCACCAATTTCAAATTCTAACGGTCTTCTACCCGTATTAGCATAACTTTTGTAGCGACTTTGTGCGACTTGTAACCATTGCTTAATCAGCTTAACTTTGTCGGTGGTAATTTGAACAATTTCCAGTCCTAGAAGCTGCTTTTCCCCAACCTCTGTCCAACACACGGGCGATCTACATTTCCTACCATACAATGCCTCAAAAGGCGTCATTCCAATGCTTGTATGGAAACTATTGTTATAAGAAAACTCAACTAACGGCAAGTGAGTTTCCCAGTCAGCCTTGAAATCCATAACACAAACTCTAAGCATATCCTCGAGAATCTGAATAACCCGTTCCAACTAGCCGTCAGTTTGTGGATGAAACGCTGTGCTAAAATGCAAAGTTGTTTGCTCTTTGTAGCCCTTCCCAAAACCTGGATACAAAACGTGTATCACGATCTGATACTATAGATACCGGTGCCCCATGCAATCTTACAATCTCTTTAACATAAAGTTCCGCTAACTTTGTCGGTTCTGTGGTCTTAATCGGCAAGAAGTGGGCTGACTTAGTCAACCTATCAACGATTACCCAAATGCTATCATTAGATCTAGGAGACATCGGCAATCCAGACACAAAATCCGTTGTAATGTGCTCCCATTTCCATTCCGGTATTTCCAATAGTTATATCTCCCCCGCGGGTCGTTGATGCTCAAGCTTTACTAATTGACATGTCATGCATTTAGCTACGTATTCAGCGACTTCACATTTCATACCACTCCACCAATAGACTTCCCTCAAATCTCTATACATTTTCGTACTACCCGGATGCACGGAATACCGAGTACCATGAGCTTCTTTCAAAATTCTTTCTTTTAAATTACCAACATTAGGAACACATAATCGATTGATGTACCATAACACCCCATCATGCAAACTGAACTCTGGTCGCTTACCGTCAGGTAGTTCATACAAAACCTTTTTCAAGTTTGGATCCAAAAGTTGACTCATTTTAATTTCTCCAATCAAATCAGGTTGTGCTATGATTGCAGCCACTAACCCTCCTTCAACTCTAGGAATAACTTACAATTCTAGTCGTTCAAACTCTTTCACTAATTCTTCATGCGCCATCAATACACATGTCAAAACTTTCCGATGATTTTCGACTTAAAGTATCGACGATCACATTCGCCTTACCCGGATGATATTGAATTTTCAGATCGTAGTCCTTCATTAACTCCAACCATCTTCGTTGGCGCATGTTTAAGTCCCTCTGGGTAAATAAGTACTTCAAGCTTTTATGGTCAGTGAAAATTTCACAAGTTTTCCCGTACAAATAATGTCGCCAAATTTTTAAAGCAAAGATTACCGCGACAAGTTCCAAATCGTGAGTTGGATAATTCTTGTCATGAGTTCTCAATTGCCTCGAAGCATATGCTATCACCTTATCCCCTTGCATAAGGACACACCCCAATGAAACTTACCACACGTGTTGCACTACGGCTTATTACTTCCACCACCTGAGGAACCTCCAAAACTTTGTCTTTTCGAACTCCATTGACCACTATATTGACTTGAACCCGACCGTTTATATTGTTGAGTTACCGGTGCTTGCGAACCTTGTTGATACCCCATATCTCTCTCAGCGATTGAAGCCACATCCAATGCCTCTGCTACTTTATCCAGCCGTTACACTGATACTTGACGTCGAATCTCGTCTCTAAGCCCCGTTACAAACTTTCTAGTTCGATCCCTTTCGTTTGGTACTATGTTATCAGCAAATTGTGCCAAACTTGTAAATTTAGCAGAGTAATCCCGAACTGTCATCCCCCCTTGTTTCAATTCCATAAACTCTTGAGCTTTCACATCTTCGAACGATTTCGGAAAGTATTGCTTCTTGAAGAGTACTACTAACTCCCCCTAAGTGTTCGGCCTATCGGGTCTTCAATTTTGTACGCCACCAGTACTGTGCTTCTTCTTTTAAAGTATCGGCGGCAAATAAAACTTGCTGAGCTTCGGAACACGGAAGAACCCTGAATATCCTCTCCATATCAGACAACCAAAAATCAGCTCTCATTGGATCAGTCTCCCCTCTGAATAAGGTCGGTTTTTGCTTGTAGAATTGTGAAATTGTAGTCACCTCCTCCCTCGGATTAGGATTCGGTTGTTCACGTCTCCCCTCTATCGCATGGGTTTTAACTACTTGTACTAAACCGGCTACAACTCTTTCCATTCTTTCCATTTGCGTAGGCGGTGTCGAACCAGACATTTTCTCTCTGGCATTCACAATACATTTTCACACTCACGTTATGTTTATACTTTTTAATGCATGCTCAACATTATTCAACATGCTAAGTAAACGTGTATGCATGATTTACACATTCATTAATCATTTATGCTTATTACGCGTCGTAATCGTCACTCGTCCCCAAGGCTCTAACTATTGCTCTGATACCAATAATTGTCACACCCCAACCCGCCTCGGCGAGTTGGGACACGTGTAACAAGCCCACACGTTCAAAACACCCTTAATTCATTAAGAAACACATGAATTGGACCTCATAAAACAGCTCCGTTGACACAAAACAGACCCAAGGGCAAAATGGTCATTAATAAAGTATAGAAAATTTTAAACCAAAAGATAAATTTTTGAGTCCCAGTTCCAAAGCAAAAACGGCACGTATATCCGAATTTCCTACAAAGAGTTATGCTTGATTCCGTAAAAGCTGTCGAGGCTAAACCCAGACTAACGGATCGATCCGGCCCAAATCCGGATCGATCCGGATTTAGCATAATGTTATTTTCTGCGGTTCTTGATGCCCCGGATCGATCCACACTTTACCCGGATCGATCCGGTTCCTGCAGAAGAGTTTTTCTGCTGCAAAAACACTGCTAAAACAGTTCAAACTTTCCCCAAGTACCAAAATTGATTCCCAACATCATTAAAACTCTTGAGAACACCTCCCAAACACCCATGAACATATCAATAACATTTATAAATCTTTCCAAATCATTCAAAATATCATCCATGTTCATTTAAATGACACACTAACCATAGAAACTCCAATTGCACCAACTAGTAAGGAAAAAGGATTGGTGTTTTGCCAAGATGAGTTCAAAACACCATGGCCTTAAAGAATTTCTCAGAAAAACATTTCCAAAACCATGTCAAATCCTTTGGAACGTTGTTTTAACATCCAATACATTAATCCAAGTATAAGTTGACAACCAAGCACATAGATTTTGCTCATGGATCAAGTTTGGCATTAAACTCTACTTGTTCTCAACATTTGCAAGTCAATACAACAAGGAGTGTCCAAGTCAAAGTTTACAACTAAATCTATTTAGTTCCATTCAAATCCACTCCTAACATACATAACTTATAGCTTGCAAGATCAACTCATAGTTTGATGTAAAGGCCACCATCAACACCCAACTTTGCATATGATAAGTTTCCAAAAAGACCCAAGATACATTTACATTGCCAACAAAAGATACATTCTAAGCATAAACTAGTTAGGCATATGAACACATATACACATGGACACTACTCCCACGCGCCACCCGTCGTGCGGATCATTTCCTCTCCTCGTCTCGTTTGGTATCTGCAATGGTTATTCAATAACCACAACTGAAAACATATTTTTAGTTTAAGCTTTCGCTTAGTGAGGGAACTAATCATGCCATTGGAATGCAAAGTATGTAAATGCAACAATCATTATAAATGACAACAAATTGATCTCCGGGAAGTCAAGTCATTCCAGCCACCACCCCCGGGTCCTTCTCACCCCGGATCTTTCTCACTTTTGGCGCATATAGCGCAACACACACTCTCTTGTGACCCCGAAGGCGTCACCGGCATTTCATTGTCGTCGTCACCACATCCTAGTCATTGAGAACTTCCTATCCCTTACATATGAGACCTATAAATGGTGACCACTACTTGACTTCCCTTTGATCCATATAAGCACATAGGCAATTTCAACACATAATCATAGAAATTTCATAAATTTTGACATGCTTTTATCTAAATTCAACAACATATATATACATGAGCATGAGTTTAACAACTATGAACAACAATTATCACATTAACATAGCTAAACATCCAATTGAAAGATTAGGACACTCACCTCTTTGATTTATATGCAACTAAGCTTAGAATTTCCCCAATTCCTTCCAAAGTTTAGCTCAATTTCTAGTTGGTGATAATCCTACACAAGTTTAGTACCAAGAACATCGTTTATCAAAAACGGTTGCCGTAAAAACGTTGCCGAAAATGAAAATAAATTACATGCATGTGATCCTCTTACCTCCACGAGTATAAAAGTGGTCTCGGATCGTGAATCCGACGCTGTACGGCGAAGAAACGGCGAGAAACGTCGCGTGAATTTCTGTCGCCGACTCGAGAGCTCTCCGTTCTCTCTTTCCTAAGAATTTCCAGCTGTGTTTAATGTGTAGAGACACATATGCCTCATGCATATGTGTTGTCTCCACTTTTCATTATTCCCATTTACACCCCCAAACTTTCTTTAAGCTTTATTATGAAACCCCCTTGTTATTTACGTTAACTACCCATCTTTTCTAAAAGGATTTAATCTAAGTCTCGCGTGGGTCCCAAACGTGATCCCATATAATTCATGAGGTTGCCGTTAAACCTACCAATTATGAATTCTATTCAAATACGCCCTCACACGGGTACCAAAATTGGTCCCCTTATCTATCATAAGATATAATAATAACTTGAAGTATTTAAATAAATATGCACATAAACATATAATGACATCAAAATGCAATTATTCTAATTAGACCCTCGTTGGGCCCCACTTTTATACCAGTCCCGCCTTTTACAGGACTTTCATCTGTGTCCGCATTTGAACACATTTTCACATGTGGGTTCATAACCCACCTTAATTCATCTCATGGATTAATTATCTTTAATTAACACACATTAACACTAAATTAATCTTCTTTTCTGGGTACGGGTGTTACAACTTCCTTTGTTGACTGGGGTGATCGTATATTTACGATGGCTTGAATTTTCTCGGGTTCGCCTCAATTCCCCACCGGCTTACCAGATGCCCCCAGGAACTTCCCGGACGAGACTCCAAATGTGCACTTAGCCAGATTCAACCTCATCTAGAATTTTTTAAGATGCTAAAGGCCCCGGCCAGGTGCTAGAGATGGTCGGACTCGTCTTGGCTTTTGACTAGGAGATCGTGAACATATACCTCCATCATTTTCTCGATCACATCATTAAATATATATTTGACCAGGCGTTGATAAGTTGCCCCGACATTTTTGAGGCAGAAGGGCATCACCTTGTAGAAATACGTCCCTTGGTCGGTGAGGAAAGAAGTCTTCTCTTCATCCCCGAGATAACTGTCATGCCCCAAAAATCAAAGCGCGAGGAAAGAGGAAAAACAGAGTGAAAAATGGAGAGAAAAGAAGTAAAACCCAATCACAAATGTGGAAGCGACATTGGGATCCCACAGGGATTCCTACAAGTATGACTTACTAACATATAAGCCAAAGTGGGCTTACATGTTAACGAGTCCAACAAAGATGAAAGCATTTGAAAATCAAATTAAAAGACTAACCGGACAAACACTAGTTCAAGGAGAGAAAGAAAAATACATTAAATTTGATAAAGATCATTTTTGAATAGTTTCTGAATTTTAAAACATCCGTAAGTAGCTTTGTATTTGAAAATTTCAAATTTTGTCCGCATTAGTTTTGTAAAATTCAATTCTGCACAACTTTTGTCAAATAGCATTTTTTACAATTCCTCACTGTTTGGGTAGAAAACTGAAATAACAGTAGCAATTTTTCTTTGACAGCATTTTGAAATGTCTCCAACTATGCTAAATCCTCAGGTTTAAACATCAATACATGACTAAACAAGTCCTAAACAACATACAACACGAGTCTAGAACAAACAGAACTTCATGCACTCGAAATTTATTAAAAACGAGAAGTGAAAGAGATAAAGAGAGAAAGAATGGGGGAAATAGAGATTCAGAGAGATTGAGAGAGAGAGAGAGAGAGAGAGAGAGAGAGAGAGAGAGATTTTAAAATATTTCCTTTGAAAGCAAAAGAACAAATCCGGCAAGGATTTCATCATGAACTAAACATGGCATAGGGAGGCACAAGGACAAAGGACTATAACGAATCCGATAAAGGCCCACAATACTACAAGAGAGCTGGCAAGGCTTTAATTTACAAGTAATAAGTCCGATAAGGGAGAAATCAATTATAACCGAATCCGGCAAGGACGAAATCAATTATAACCAAATCCGGCAAGGATTCAAGTTTACACACATGCATAAAAATTTAAAAGAGATACGATGATCTCGGAAACATAATTACATAAGACGACTAATCCAACAAACATGAAAAGTATGGACTAACACTTATCCACCAAATTACAATAAGGCTTTCCAAATGACAAAAAATATGGAAGTCCAAACTCAAGAAGTTTTGTAATAAAAGTAATATAACCATTTTCTTTTAGAGCACTAAACTACTACAAACTTCCCCAACTAGCTAAAATTCACAAGAGAGCTATCCATATACATAACCAAGCACGAATCTTCAAAATAGGACAAAAAGTTTCGAGTCTACGTGTCGGGTCACATGTGCCCTTGTCCCTTTATCAAGCTCACCTGAAAAATATTTTGTCGTTTTTATGAGAATGATGACTCGTAGAAAATATTGTAACAAGTCTATATGCTATACATGACTAAAATGAAATGAGGTACAATGGGTCGCCACCACGGCTACAATGGAATGATTAAAGCCGCAAGGCTATGCGTGATATGTGCACACCTCTCTCATTATCCGTCCCGAATTTTTATTTTATTTTAAAGGCATAAATGTCTTAAATGGAATTATTAACGTGGTTTAATAATTGTGGATAAGGTTGACTATGGGTCAACGGAAGGTGTCAAGAGAGGACACGGGAACATGGAAAATCATGTTGCATTGGCATAGCTAAATGACATTTATGTGATTTAAATGTTATTTGACTTATTTGGTATTTTCATGAATAGTAATTATACCTGTATGGTATAATTTTTGATAGTTTTGATCTAGTTTTAGATCGTTTGAACACTGTAGTGAGAACGTGAGTGATACGTTGCTTAATGGGTAGGTTATCTAGAGATTTTACGGGAAATAGTTTTCAGAATGAAATTACGGCGACAAACGAGACTTAGTCGAAAGCTTTTGTAGATTTTAATTTTCACTCATAAAGGAATAAAATGGACGTGCGCGACGTTTCAGGAGTTAATTAGATGTTCAGAGAACTCGCGGGGTGGTAAACTCAATTTCTAAGAAGTTTTTCTATAAATAGGTGAGGGTGGAGATTTCTTTTGCTAAAACTTATAAAAATATCGTTGGAGAGGAGAAAGAAAAGGGAGATTATTGCCACGGGCTTTGCTACGATGATCGGCGACCTTTCGTCTGTCTGTTTTCAACCAAAATTCATATTTGAACTCCCCAAGGTAAGGGCTATGTTTTGATAGTCTTTAGGCCACGTTTGGCTAAGTTTTTATAAATTTCTAAATCTAGGAATTTGGGGAAAACACGTGTAAACTTGTAGGTTTCGCGTAGGATCGGAGATTTGGCGTTTAATCGGGCTTCTAGTCGTTCCCTCAAAGTTATACGATGATAGCTCGAGGTATGAATTTCTAGCCTATGTTATATAGGTCAAATACATGTTTTATATTTCGATGACAAAATTGTGATCCGGACAAAATCCATGTGTCAATCTTAGGCCCGTTAATTATGCACGCGCTTAAATATGAAAAGCATGTCTAAATTTACGTGAGCACGTATATGTGTTAAATGAGTATGTGTATGTGCCTATGTAGGTTAAAGGGGGATTTGTGGTAATTTACCGTGAGACGTCCTCTTGAAGGGGGAGGATTAGTAGTGACGACGGTCACTTGCCGAGAAAGGCATTAATGCGACATGTCGAAGGGGCATGGGTCGTGGTTGAGTCGTAAGACTTTGGATTGGTGAATATGCACTTATTCCCTAGAGACCAATAGTTATGTGTTATGATGAGATTAAAGCACGATTTGTCATATATGCATAGGTTAGAAATTGTGCACTCATCATATAGCTGAGCAATGGAGATTTTCTCCATTGCAGGTATGAAGAAAGGCAAGAAGAAGCGAGAAAAGTGAGGCCGATGGGAATGCCAGGGATCCTCTTGTATATATTTTGTCTTCTTTGCCAATCATTGTAATAATGAGCTTTTGAATAGCTAGAACCATGGATTTAACTTGGAGGTTTTAGTGTTGATTTTATGATGTTGTAATAGGTATTAAAACTCTTTTGGGTTATGTGGTAATGAATTTAAACTCGTGGATTCGTGTTTTGAATGCTTGCTTTGTCAAATTCGAGGTTTAAAGGAATATGGATAGAGTTTTGTGAATTGCGCCAAACAAGCCTTAGCTTGTTCCGTTATTGTTTTTGTTCATGGTTAGTAAGCCTAAACTTTGTTTTAATAGTATGTTATAGCTTGTGTAATTGGAATTAGTATGCATGTTTGGAGTGGTGTAAAATGGTGAAGGTTAGATGCCTTAAGCAAAATTCTGCAGCATTGAGGGAATTCTGCTAAAGGGTCATTCGGCCAGTCGAAGGGGGTCATTCGGCCAGTCGAAGGGGGTCATTCGACCGGTTAAAATACCCCCTGCCAGAATTCTTTTTCTACCTCTTCCGAAAATTATTAAAAGGTTTTAATTGGTTCTTAGGGTACCCTTGGGAACCCTTTCAACATAAAATCATTCGTTTCAAAATATAATTATGTTTTCAATTTTATACGGTTTTTACAACTCGGAGGGTAATGTTTTCAAAAGTTTTATATACTCAAGGTTGTTTAAAGTTCTTTCCTGATGCGTATAGTTATTTGTTGAGCCTTGGTGGCGTGCTACGTGTCCTGTTTCCGAACATTAGCAGGATGCATCGTGACATTTAGTGGTATCAGAGCAATAGGTAACAAAACTTTGGGAACATTCAACGTTGAGTGGAGTGTTGAGTGAATTGACACATATTCTAGAATGCATTCACACATAACAGAGATTTTTGATACATATGATATGTTGTTATACATACATGATTTATGTTATTGGCATACATTCATAGTATTTATGCACTTGTGAATTGGTGGAATCATGTGGACGTAGAACTGTGTGGTGAGATGAAGTTTTCTGTGGGTTATCATAGACCTTGTGGGGTGATACGAGGGGGAGATGATATCCTGATTGTGACGAATAGTTGAATTTTTAAATGAAAATAAAATGATTTTTGGATCGAATCGATAATTATATAAAGTGAAAGTAATAAGTGCTCTTTGAGGGCTTTAACTGAGAACGGAGTTTGAGTAGTGAATGCCAGGGGAGATTTCCTTATAGTTTACGTAGAGAATGAAAGGTGATTGTTCGTAGTCGAGTTTTGGAATTGAGATTGATTGATAAGAGTTCCGTCTCGGACATGGACTAAACGTCATGAAGGGAGAGAATAGAGAGATATGTGTTAGCCTTAAGATATATTAAGGCATATTTAATTATGTTTTGATGATGTCAAATATGCTATGATAATTACATGATTCATATTGTTTCATTCCTTGTTATTATCATAGTCATTTTCATGCTCATATATAATCTCATGTATTACTTTTGTATCAATGTTTTAACATCTTTGTGTGCATGAGATTTAATTGATGTAGATCAAGATTACAAGGAGCTCAACAAGGATCAAGCTTGAAGACTTGAATATATTTCATCCTTGATTGAAGTCTAGGACCATCATTGTAAGGCATCTTGATCTCACACTCATAGGGGCTCAAACAAACTCTAAAGGTTAAAGTTTTGGAAATAAATTTTAAGTGGATCATCTTTAAAGAAATGCCCCAACCAATTGGAAAATAGTTAATTGTTGAATCTTATATGGTTGGAAAGGTATTTGAATCTAGTTTCCAAAACATCAAACGGATCGCAAATCTGATTTTTGTCGAGGGAGTTATGGCCATTTTAGTGGAGATGTGTCAGGCTACCAAACAGGGAGGGGCAATCGACTGAAGGCCCGATGCAGTCGACCGAAGTGAGCAGAATGCTAACAGAACCCTCTGTAAACACATCTCAGTCGACTGCTTCAAGGACCAGTCGACTGCTTCATGTTCCAGTCGACTGAAGCGACCTGAAAAGGCATAACGGCTAGTTTTTAAAGGGGCTTTTAATTACCAAACTTGCCACCAACGGCTATAATCTTTCTTGGCCTATAAATACATGTTTTCCCACACCATTTTAAGTTGATCAATCAATTGGAAAACATCTATTTCAATCACACAACTTGTTAATTCTTAATCATTCACAATTGAGCCCTAGTTGTGTGAGTTTATCAATTTGCTCAAATCTTTCATTTGTATTTCTTGAGAGAGCAAAATTGTAGTGAGCTTTACTTGTATTATCCACTCACTAAGGAGTTATAGTGTGAGCTATCATTGTATCATCTACTCTTAGAGAGAGTTTCAATTTGTGTTAAAATCATTGTAAAGGTTGAGGGTGAGTAACCCTTGTGTGCAAATAAGAGGTGTTCTTCTTTGGGAGAGATTGAAGGCTCTTGTAACGGTTTGGTGCACACCCGTAAGTGCTCCGGGAACGGTTTGGTCTACACCCGTGAAGTAGATCGGATTAAAAGGAATCCTCAAGAGGTGTTCTTGAGGGGTGGACGTAGGCCGCGGGGTGCGATTGCCAAACCACTTGAAAAATCGGTTTGCAAGTTTCTCTTCCCTTCTCTTTTTACTTAATTGCTTGTGATTGTATTTAATTTGTATTAAGTTTCCAAAAAGGTTAAATTTCCGCTTAAACCTTATTCACCCCCCCTCTAAGGTTTTCATATTTGGGCCAACAATATGGTTGGGTAACTTGATAGAAAGATAATTTAGCAACATGTATTGCTCGGGTATGGGGTAGGGGAGGAATCTCTCACCTTATCTTACGGTGTAAACCTACGGTGTGATCGTATGGGTTATCTTACGATTTTCTCTTACGGTGTATGATGGGTAGTTGAAGAATCTTTTAACTAATTTTACGGTATTGAGATGATTGGAATGTTAAGAAATCTCTCAACCTATCTTACGGTATGTATTGGATAGTTGAGGAATCTCTCAACCTATCTTACGGTATGTATTGGGGGTTGAGGAATATCTCAACGGATTATGAGTATCATGGTTGTTGAGGAATCTCTCAATTGAACCTAGTTCCGAATGGTCGTGGTACCATAGTGAGATCGGATGTCGTATAAGGATTAGTAGGGAATGCTACCGGATTGATGGAATAAGTGAAAATGTTGGGATTTAAGGCTTGACCTAAGATGAGTGGTTAAGAATGGAAATTATAGAGTGTGCTTGAATAGCTTGAAGCTACACTTGGTAGAAGTGTAGTTGATAGTAAAATACTACAGTAGTGTTTAGACGGGGTGGTCATACACTTGTGAGTGTAATAATAAGGATTGAAGGACGACATAAATTGAAGGAGGAATCTTAGTGTTCCTTGGGGAAAAATAAATGAATGGAAATAAATAGAAATAAGACTTCCTTGGTGTTGAGATGGGTTGCCCAAGGAAATAGAATAAAAGAAGTGAAAACATGAGACTGAGGGAAATAAGGTAAGTGTGATTGATCGAACATGATAAGAGAGTCAGAGGAATCGAGCTAATATTTGGATATCATACATATAAGAGGATCTTATTAGAGAATCTTGTAGAGGAGGTTGTTATTACAAGGTGTTGTAATGAGGATAAACCTGAACCTGAGTTTAACGGTTGTGTGATCGGTAAGTTTTGATGTTTTCGAGCACTTGGGGGTGGTTCTAAAATGGTTGGGAAGTAGCCCCAAATGCCTTGTGAGATTGGGGACTTTTAAAGATGTTAAATGGAGTAAAATATAGTCCAGGGGGTACTTGGACCGGTCGAAAGGGGCAGTTTGACCGGTCGAATACCCCTCTGATCCAAACAGTGATTTCGAAAATAATTTTTTTGTCGAGTTTTACGGAAATAGGCATAACTCTTTGTAGAAAATTCGGATTCGCGCGCCATTTCTTGCGTTGGAACCGGGACTCAAAGAGCTATCTTTTGGTGTAAAATTTAGCCATACTTTATAAATGACCATTTTTGCCCTTGGGCTATTTTATCACAGAAAAGTTCTTTTAAGAGGTCTAATTTATGTTCTCTTTGCAACTTATCGTATTTCAAATAAAGTGAAAGATCTTTTAATGATTTTAAAACATCGTTAAGTATTTATAATGAGTGGTTGTTAACGGGAGGTTGGAGTATGACAAGTATTACGATACTGAGCAAGAGCAACTGTGGAAATAGATAGAGTAAAGAGACTTTGGGTAAGTCAGATCACAAGAGTGAAAGTGTAGATTGGGAAGATGAATCTCTAATGGGAAAGTGAACAAGAACTGTAGAAGTGGGATGAAGACTTGGGAGTACGTTGAGTACATTATCGGATATGATAGAAAGAATGTAAAATGGTCAGAGGATAATGGTAAATGTAGTGGAATGCTATCTCGGTCGTCCTGGATTCCAACAAGGTTGGAGAATTTTGAGAATGTCAGATTTCGTCCCAAGGAAATTTTAAAGTGTTTAAAATGTTTTAAAAATTAAACTTTTGTTTGAGTAAGCAAATTTTGTTAAATACTTGTAATAAGGTATCAAGTAGACTTTGGAGGACGAGTATCGTGGAAGGATATGGTATGCTTAGTGCTTGGGACACAAAAAATTGGACAAATGAATGAGTTCTACATGAGCAGGTCATAAAGTTGGAAATTCTAAAGTAATGGATTAGTAAAATATTGTACACTTGGACTTAGTAAGCTGAAGGTAGTACCACTAAACGAGTTGACTTGGGTGTTGTTCTAAAGGGAACTTGATCTTGGTTTAAGTATTTGAATAACCTGAAGTTATGAATGATTTGAAGTTTTGAACATTTAGGAACTTGATGAGATTCGTAAAGTGAAGCACTTAAAGACAATAGTTATGAATGGGTTATCTTGAGTATGGACACGAAAGGTATGTGAATTGGGAGTTAATAGGGAATTTATTGAACACAGTGAGACTATGGTACTTCATTGGGAAGATTAAATTACTGAGTTGTCTTCAGATGGTTACGAGAGTAGTATGAATACTTGAACAACAGGTCCTTCGAGAATAATGAATTTGGGATCAGAATAGTAAAGATAAAGGATTAGAGAAATCTGAAATGGAGTTAAGTCAGGCTGACTAAAATTATGAAATATTAAACTGTTGAATAAGGTATAGTATTTTGAGATGTTATACGAAGAATATATGCTCAGTATAAAGGGTTGTGAGGAAATCAGTAAGAGTTAAAATACAGGAGTGTGATTGATATGGGCTTGTGTAAAGGTGAAAGTGAAATATCAAAGACTTATGGGGTTGTGATCTCCAACAGAAAGGTAACTGACCTAAGATATATATATATATATATATATGTACACTATGAGAATTGGATGGACTGTGAATAATCAATGATTAGAGACAGTGATGAGTTACATGCTGGACGTAAAGATATGTTGTAATGAATTCTATGAGATGAGGGTGAGTCTAAGTTGATTTTGGTTAACAATGTTAATTGTTACTACGGATATTGGGGCAACTATGTTGCGAAAGGAGATGAAAGTGTTATGTGAGATTTTAAATCAAACTGTTTTAAAACATGAATGAGAATTGTATTTGACTTTGTTAAAAGTTTTAAATCAAAATTTTAAGGTGTAATCTTCTATGTTAATCGTCGGTAGTTTGAGTACAGAATTGGAGAAATAAATGACAAGTGTGTCTAACTATTCGGGACATCAGGTGAGCTCAAAGAAGTAGAATGATATGAAATTGCCAGTTAGGAATCTGGATAGTATCTTATGAGGCATGTATGATTGGAAGTAAAATACGAGGTTGGATTAAACCGAACTGGAATTTGATAAGGAATGAGACTCGTTTGAAAACATGTTATCGTTCTACGGGTATTCCACGATTAACAGAATAAGGGATGGAATTCATGGTATATGAAATAGTTGATTGAGGCATTGATTTACCGACAGTGTATGAATGTATGCTAGTACTCATTTTGATTATTTTGAGATGAAGAATTGTGTATGGTTGTTAACCAGTTGAGACGTGTTGGAAACGACTGTTAGTCGAAAAGAAAGATGGGTGAAAATGAGGTGATTTATTTATTTTGTTTTGGCGATCTGTTTTAGTAATGGCGAACCAAACCTCTAGACTATGTATGATTTATGGATTAAGAGAAGAAAAAGAAAACTAATTTTCTCATGCTTTCTCTTGTGAGAAAAGAAAAGTCAAGAAAAATAACTCACAAAATTTAAAATACTTCATTTATTTCTCATTTAATTATCTTTTCCTCAACTAATTTTCTTATTATCCGAATAAAAATAAAAAGGAAAAAGGTACACTATATTTTTTTTTCTTTATTATTACTAAATCTATAAACCACAAAAATACATCCGAACGAAGTTCATTTGTGAGACAAAAATGATACATATACACACGATTTGACACACTAAATGAACCATGAAGGTATCTTAGTAAAAAATATAAATTTTCTGTGGAATCCACACTAAACTAAACACCAAAATACCTAATTCCCTCCCACCCACATCCACCCATCCATCCATTTCCCCCAATTTCCCCCAGCCCTGTGACAGCCGCAGAAGTCTCCAGCCCGCTCCTTGCACACCCCGTTGCCGGACCCCAGCCGTTGCCGGAAACGTCACGCCGGATTCGTCCCTCCTTGGAATTTCAAATATCTTCTATTTCGATTTTAGTTTTTTTTTTTGGGTATTGACTGTTCTTTGTCATATGGGATTGTTTGTGGGTATGTTAAATATAATACTGGAGGTGGGATTGTTGATGAGAAATTGAATGTCCATTTGGTTCCACATTCACATGATGATGTTCAAGAGACATCTATGGATTTTTGAAACATACTAACATGGGCCAAGATCTCAGGGTTTGGTTGAGTCATTCAGAACCAAGATATAAAGAGGGAAGATGAAAAGGACTAGAATCAAGGAAAGCAAAATACAGTCATTTCTCCAATAACACCATAGTGTTCAAATTCAACCACATACAAAAGCAAGTTGTTCTCTGAAATGTATGTTCTGACCCACCACCATGTAAGTACTCTTTTTGGTTCTTTGATGAAAAAGAAACCACTTCTGAAAACTGATTTTATTGCAAAACAAAGTTTAAGTCTGTACAGAGAACAAGAAATGCCTCAACAAAGATGTTGGAAGCTGAAGAACACAAAAAGATGTACCAGATGGTTAAATATTCAGTTACGATTTTGGGTTGTGGAAAAGTGGTGTGAATAGTTGGATATTGAAATTGAGAGTTGGGTTTCTGAAACTGATTTATGATTGAATGATCTGTTCTCTGAATCAAGCCATGAATCTTTGTTTCTAGGCGGCGATTCATCGAAGAAATGGTGCATCACTTTCCCGGATTCCTCATCTCTTTCAATCTTGAATGTTGCATCAGTACCGAGTAATCTCTATACCAGAGCAAGTCCTCTGTTAACAAGGAGCGACTGTTCCGACGAGACGGTGCCAGCGACGGCTGGTCCCAGCTCCGGATCCGGATTCGGGTCCACGAGGGGGCTTCACTGGTTTTTGTGAGCAGAAGAGATTTGGGGGAAATTGGAGGGAATTAGGAATTTATGTGTTATGTGGGGGTGTGGATCATACAGAAATTTTGAATTTTTTTGCTTAGATGGGCTTGTGGGTCATTTAGTTGGTCATTTAGTGTATATATGGTGCTTTTGTCACTGTGTTTTTGGTTTTAGAACTCAGTTTATGGAGCTTGAAATCATTGATTGCGTGTTTGATTTCCCAAACTAGATGGCCAAACACAGTTCTTGAACAAGCAAAACTCAGATCTTATTAAGCAGGGTCTTGGCATCTTATCAAGATTTGAGATATTCGGATCATTACACATTGCTACGAAATTTCATGGCTGCCCCTCACATTTTCTCTTTATTACATCCATGTCCAAATATTCCAGCACTTGCATTCCTCTTCATGTGACATTCTGTATATTTTCTCAATTTATAAATATATAAAAAAAGCACATTTAAATTATTAATTAAAATATTTAAGAAATTAATAATTAATTATGAATTAATAATGCTAATACGTATGGACAACTACTAACATACAAATATTATAATCTAAAGACAAAATTGATTTTTATACACTCAAAACAACGTTTTACTTTTTTAGAATCAAACGTATTTATAAGTCGTTCTGATAATATAATTAATTGTATAATTTATTAACCAAACACTCAAATTGTAATAAACAATTCAACTTTTAAGTAGACCTTTGAATTACAATTAAAATTGCATAAGCATAAGCAGGCTCCATGTATCATTGTTGTTTGTAAGAACCTTCACTTCAACAAATTATCTTCGAAATAGACTCAAGGGACCACACATTAATAATTGTACTGAAATTTATGTTGGCCATTATGGACCATTGCTTTTTGTGAACATTTGGTCCAAGTCTACAAGCCAATAATAATGGAGAAATGTTATACACATTCTAAATCACACTTCAAATCACACCCTTGCTTTAAATACATGTACTCTGTGCTGTGTAAGTGGTGCACAGAAAAGTGTGAAAATTTAAACAACACAAGGTACATACATTTAAAGCAAGGAGTGTGGTTGGAGATGTGGTTTAGAATGTGTGTAGCATTTCTCATAATAATGCCCAAGAGTAGGACCACCTTGACCTTAGGGTATGTTTGATAACCCAATTAAGTGCTGAAAATGAAAAGATTCAGCACTTATTCTTTTTCAGTGCGTTTGATAACATACCACTTAATTGAAAAAGCAGCCAAAAAACCACTGAAAACTTTAAGTGAAAATTTTCTACTGAAAATAATCACTGAATGCATTCTATTTCAGTAGTTGAAGCGCTGTTTTCAGTATTACAAATTTAATCACTTAAAATTTTCAGTACTTAAAATTCAGTACTTAATTTTCAGCACTTAATTTTCAGTTTTATCAAACACACCCTAAGTTGCTTAACGCACCATCTCATGTTGGTCCCATATTTACATTCTGATCCAGCTAAGATGGGTCCCACACACCGTAGACTACATTACATATATGTTGGTTAATTAATGTCATTCTCACCGTGCTTTTGGATTCATGATCTCAGAGAAAACAGTCCCAGACTTCAACTCATCACTGCTAACCGTTGATATACCACTGCTCTTAGATATGGACACGTGTTCACCTGATCCAGTAAACAACTCATTATGATCATCGTCAGATGTACTTAGTGGGGCCCAATCAACGTTCATCACGTGCCCTACACCGTTGATGTTCTTCTCTGCAGCCTCTTGAAGTTGCAACGCAAACTCAAGGCTCCAAACAACATCGCCAATTGCTGGCCGTTCGATCCCCTGATCACGCAAACAACTCTCAGCGATCTCCCCAAACTTCTTCAAACACTCCGGCGCAATCTGGCCCCTCAGATGTGGATCCACGATCTTATCAACGGTTCCTTTTCGATAACAATACCGGCCCCACTCAGCCAAGTTCACCTGTTGCTTCTGTAGAGTCGGTAACACAGCCGGTCGAGCACACAAGATTTCGAACAACACAACACCGAAAGAGTACACGTCGGATTTGTCCGTCAACTGTTGTCGCCGGTAATACTCCGGGTCCAAATACCCGAAACTACCCTTAACGACCGTGCTGACATGGCTGCGTGACAAGTCAGTGGGACCTATTTTTGACAGACCAAAGTCTGCCACCTTAGCCACCCATTTCTCATCTAGTAAAATGTTAGTCGATTTCACATCGCGGTGGATGATCATGTGCTTCGCGCCTGTATGGAGGTAATGCAGCCCGCGTGCTGCTCCGATGCATATATCGAGGCGCTGTTTCCATGTCAGAGGAGGGTTGTTTGTTCTATAGAGATGATCACGGAGCGTACCGTTGGCCATATAATCATAGACCAGTATCATCTCACCATCATCATCGCAGTAGCCAATCAGAGACACAAGATGGATGTGTCTGAGCTTGGAGAGCATTAAGATTTCTGTTTGAAACTCACGGGCCCCTTGGCTTGATGATGGATTTAACCGTTTGATTGCAACTACGGTGGACCCATCATCTATGTAGCCTTTATACACGTTACCAAATCCTCCAGTACCGATCACGAAATTACCATCAAAGTTGGACGTACCTAATTTGATCTCCGCCAGCGAAAAGTGTCGACAAAGATCCGACGGTAGCGATGAGGCGATTGTTTTTGTGGACCTTGATGTGTAAGAAAGTGGGACCCACGATGACTTTGTCTTGGTTAGATCATCAAGTTCTTTTGCCACCCTCCTCCGTCGCCAGAAAACCATGAAACCCAAAACTGCGATGATTACAAACACACCTCCAATTACACCTCCGATAACACCGGCAGGCATCGACGAGCTTCTAGGCTTTGATTTCCCCGATAAATTTGGGTTGATTGGCGGCGGCGATGTAGGATATTCCGGGTTGGGTCCGGCAAGACTACCCTCCGATCCATTTAACTTGAACATCTCCAAACCATTCAAGATTACATCCCGATACTGAGCTCTGGTGTTGGGGTTAGGGTACATCACGAGCCACATGTCCTGCTTGATCTGGCTACCACCCGGGACCCACACAACATAGTCTCTGAAAACAGGATTTCCAGTACCACCACTCCAATGGATCACATCAGCCTCCTTCTCAGCCGTCTGATTGTTCATTAATATAAAGAACACTCGTTGATTTTCAAGGGTCACCTCCAATTGAAACTCACAGAAATGGAGCCTAACCAGATAATGAAACCCAGAATCAACAGAAAAACTCCAAGTCAAGTTGTGATATATACTGGAGTTACCCACAGTTCTCGATGTTGTGTAAACAACCTCTGGCGCAATGTAAGCTGGCGTTGTTGCCAAGCTGTAGTGGATCGGGACACTCCGTTGTGGTGTGAACCCCATATTCGGCAAGACTACATACAAATCATCTTGCTCCCAAAGACGAAACATTCCGGTATCGCCGGCGATGGGTAGACTACTCCCGCCGACGTTTAACCGGTAAAGAGTTTCAATTGCGGTGTGATTGTCAATGTAATAGGAATAATCAAAACCCACGAGTTGGAATGGATTGTCAGTTTTGCCGATGTAGAGATTTTCCGGCATTGAGACTACTTCAATGCCATTAACGAACGCGTATGAATTCAAAGCCGGTGAGAAAGTGATCTCCAGTCTCTGATTGTCTCTGACGTTGACTACGAACTCTTTCATTAGAGATGATTGTTGGGAATTAAGGGCAGAAACAGTGAGAAATGCGCTGAAGTTTTGCATCAGAGTAAGGTTGTTGAGGGTGACGGAGAAGAACGATTGGTTCTTATCGTGGCCGGAGTAAGTGGCTGGGTAGAAGTAGAATCGGACGAACTTTTGGCCGGGGGATACAGGGAAGGTGTAGGTGAATTGGGTAAGGAAGATTCGGGCGGTCATGTAAGGGACTTGGGATGGCAGAGAAGGGTCAGATTCGGCGGCTTTGGCGGCCGATGAGTTTGTGGCGATGTTCGCCGGCGAGAACCTTGATTGGGAATCGGCATCCCAAGTTCGGTTGTCCGATGAGGTTTCTTTTGAGGAAGCGCCGCAGTTGAGGAGGAAATAATCGGTGGGAGTGTAAGGTGGTGCGGCGGCGGCGGTGGTGGTGGAGAGGAGGTGGAGAAAGGAGGAGAGGTAAAGAACGAAGGTGAGCATTGTGGGTGGTTGAAGAGTAGTGGTAGCTAGTGAGACGTTGAAGATAAGTAGAGATTGAAGTCCACTGTGAGAGAAGACTTTGGTTTTTCAAGTCTTCGTAATTAATTAGAATTTATCAAAAGTGGAAGTTGTGACACTGGTCCTAGGCTTTTGTTTTTTAATTTTTGGATAATCCAAATGAGTCTAGTCTATTCAGGCCATTTCTCCTATTCTGACGTCTATTTGGGTGCGTCAAAATATTTCGAACTAATTAGGCAAGAAAAATACTATGAAACATCCTAGTGTTTATTTGTACATATATATATATATATATATTATATATATCTCACACATTTGTTTGTAACTTAAAAATTACTTTGTTTTTTCCATCAAAAAGAATTTTACTTTGTGTTTAAAAAGTAACCACATTTTGGGACTTAATAATAATGTTTTGGTACCAAATTTATAATATTTTAACCAAAAATGCTAGACATTTAACTTATTTCACAACCTATTTCACAACTTATACATCTTGACTATTGATTTTTGTGGGTCCTGTGCAGGACCCATGTGAGATCCTCATGAAGCCCATCAAAATTAATGGCCAGGATGTGCAGTTGTGAAATAGGTTGTGAAATAAATTGTGTGTCTAACATTGCTCTATTTTAACACAAAGTTGGACTTTAGATGTATCGTAAAAGATCTCATTAGACAACAAATTGATTTTTCAACATGGACTAAGAGTGTGGTAGATAGAGAGGTTCATAAGTGAAAATAGAATTTTAAAAATTAAAATAAAATTATTTATCAAATCATATTTTATAATTCAATTGCCAAAAATATGAGCCAGTCGGAGAATTTGCAATTGTTAAAAAATATTTTTTTGACAGCTTTTGATACAAGATAACACTTGTATGATTGAATGCAAAAGCATAAGTTGCACCAAACTTCCTCTAATTCCAGGTTATAATTGCTTTTGTGCTGGCAACGTTGTTTAGTTTTTGAGTGTCACAAATAGAAGCGTTAGTTTTAAGTACAGTAGGCACAAACCACAGTGAAGGAATTTTAAGTGAAAAATAGTGTTATAATGGGCTGCTATATTTTATTGGAAATTATTTTAGTTGGTCTCACTTTCACATATGTTGAGATCCAAATGTGGAAAAAAGATTTAGAACCATATGATTAAATCTTTAAGCAATCCCACTCCAACATATTTGATGCATTTCTTTTGTTTCTTCTTGCTGTTGATAACCTTCCACTCCATGAATAAATGGCGTCCATGAAAAAGAATATTCAAGGAATTTGCTTTTGTTCTTCTCTTTGTTGTTAAGATATAAAAGAATTATATTAAGTGTGGAAGATACATAGAGTTAGTCAGTTATTAGCCAAATTGTACGCACAATCAAATTTATTCGGATGGTGCCTCTAGACATAGTTATACCTAATATAACTTATGTTTTCTCTCCATCCAACCATGGTCTGTGTTTTAGGAGTTTTTGCATTTTTTTTTAGCTTTTAAATTAAAGTTGGGGACCTTCAATGTCCTCTACTCTCCATATAGCTGTCATACTAATTACTTTTGAAATAATTTTTCTAGTAAATGTGTCCTGTCTCACTCCTCATAATTGAGAGTCCAAAGGATGTTCTCCCAGCATGGTGGAAGAGTAAATATTGGATATACCGGTTATTTTACTTAGAATTTGATCATTTCTTACAAGATTTAAATTTTTACTAACTTGGAAAGTTTTTTTAAGCGAGTTGGATGAGGACTCCTCTAAAAATAAGAGTCTTATGACTTGAATAGAGTGTCCTTATTGATATGTGATACCATATATAATTATGTAACCTTGCAATAAATATTTTTTCACGGTGGAGAGATGAGCTCCAAAATGCAACTTTAGCCCCCTGAAATGACTTTTAATTGATAAAAGGAGTTGGTGGAGATTTTGTAACTCCTTTTGCACTTAGTGATATATTAAAACATTATTAAACGGTGAGAGAAGACTTTGAACTTTCAAGTCTTTGGATTAATCAATAGTGATCAATTCTCGCTATCATGGTCCTAGGCTTAGATATTTTCTTCGGAATAATCCAAAACAGTCTAGTTTAGGGCAGTTCTGTTACCTGCCTTTATGAGGTGGGTGAAAATACCATGCGTGAATTAGACAAGTAGAACCATCTCATGTAGATTAGATGGCCACGGCCCCTCCCCCTGTGGAGAGGTTGTGGATTCAAATATTTTTAGGGAGAAGCAAGAGAAATAATTTTTTTAAAGTGAGATATGACCCTTCTGTGATGGGCGTGTGTTACTAACATTAACAACTAACCTCACTCATATTACAGAGGTGGTTTGTTTTTTAGACACACTGCCCTGCCCCCCCAACAAGTAAAGTAATGGTTGATTTTTAATAAATGATGTTATGCGTTTTTAATGGACAAGTAGAATAATTATTGAAAATTTAACACGTGGAATCAAATTTTCTCAAATAAATACACGTACATGAGCAGCAATTAAACATGCACATTAAAGAAAAAACACACAGATTTCTACATGGTTTGGCCAAACACCTGCCTACATCCACACCCGAGAGATCCATTCTTTCACTATTGAGTAAAACATGATACAAGTTATATGGATTACATCTCATAACCCAAATACAAGACCCTTGTACACTACCCACGCAATATTCTAAAGATCCTGACATAATCACTGTAATAATACATAGAGAAATCATAGAAACAAAGAAAAACTCTCTCTACCTCACATTCTTATAATGCTGTGAACACTTACAGAAAACTCAAATGATTAATGTCTCATGCCCCAAAGAGACACCCTCTCTCATCACCACTCTCTCACCCTAGACCATGCACCCCGATGAGGGAAGTTCCCTAACTTGGTACACCGATGACTTACCTAAATTCTGATACAACATCCATATATATAGAGTTTTATGACCTATTACTTGTTAGATAAGTAATACAACTCTATCAAGGAAACTAAATCGCAATAGGAATCTAGCCAAATTACAATCCCTAAATTAATAAGATTATCCCACATGTGATATAATCCCAATAATCACTCCCTTTATCACTTGTTGGGAAACTGCCCAATCAATCCATCACACATGAGCAACACCCCCTCAACCAGAGCACCCACAAAGTCAACCTCTTTGCAATCGCTTACCAGTGACCGTCTTCCATTCCAGCATGTACACCCCGAATCAACTTGGCCTCAACACCTCCGATTCGTACAATACAGCCAATACATGTGTAATTACCCTGAGTTAGTTATACACATTAACTCTAGAGAAAAGTTTCAATACCTCTTTCTTCCCAACAGGATTTTTCCTCACCATCGTTTGAACCGTGAAATAAACTATTCACCCCACTTACAAGAATTTTCCGTCGAGAACCAACCGGACGACACAAAAAAATTCACATTTCTCTTAACTACCGTGTGTGATTGCAACAATAATATTAGATTTCTCCGCAACTTTAGGATTAATATCACACCACCCAAATAGCGAACATGCTCCAAAAATATTTGAACAACATTCCTTCGTGTAGTATCCTAACAATTACCTCTATTGGGTGATTGCACCTGTGTCTGCCTCCGCCTTCTTGGAACCCATCAAATTATTTTCTCCAAAACCACATACTTACCGTATCCGAAATCTAACAGTCCAAGAGAAATGTCCGTGATGATGCCGAAAATTGGTAAGAGAGATGAAGAGAGAGATATTGTGACACAAGCAATTGTATGTGGTTCAGCCCCGTTAATAAGGTGACCTACGTCCACGGGTGCGTCAATGCGCTTCACTAGCAAATCACCGACGGACCTGGTGAGCCAACAATTGGGCGGCACTACCAGTAATACCAGCCGGGTGTATGCGTATGAAATCAGTATGTATAGCTATTCTCTAGGTAAAGAATGCGATCCCCCTTAATGGGGGTGGGTGGCCCCTTTTATAGGTGCAAGAGACCACCCATATAAGGCAACTGATTCGATAAGGAAGTTCTATCTAATTACAATTTGATGAGCATAAATCATGGGAGGTTTCCTAAGTGGCTTAGGAAACTATTTGCACTTTCCATTAGTCTTCTGATTGATTTAGGAAACTGCAGAGTGGCTTGGTTGTCAGACTGAGCCTTGTGAAGAGCTGCTGCGCTGCATGCTCGGGTTGTGCGGGCATCCCGAACGGTTATAGTCGAAAGACCTCGGGACTGGTGGGCTACAAGCTCCCATACTGGATAGTCCGGGTCCTGCGCTGCTGATGTGGAAGTTTGACTGTAGCATAATATTTCTGGCCGAATCAGCTGCCCCCCATTTTCAAAGTTGATGTGATGTCCTATCAGATGAAGTTTGAAAATTAAGACTGCTTCCGAGGAACCGTCCGGTAGTAGGTCGGGACTCTACCCGGGGCGGGACCGGTCGTAGTGGTCAGTCGGGGTATGGACCGAGCGGTGGCCTTGTGGGCCCGGGTCCTACCTCTGCCACGTGTTAGCTTGTGACTGGCCTATTCTGGATCAAACGATGCCAGCGTGGATGTAACCGGGCCGTTCTCATGGTAACTGAACTGTCTCATCAGACATTTAATGCGCGCACCTTTTGAGGCGACGCATTGCGTGCCCGAGGTGACAACTGTTAGCCACTTTGGGCGGGAAAGCGTATGAGCCGTTGGATCTGTTTTGATCTGAGCCTTCCGCGATTCCTATATAAATGATACTTGTTCATTTCTTCAACTCTTTGCTGCAAAGACAAATATTCCCGAGCGGTTTGAGAGTGAGCAAGGTCCCGAGCAAGATTCCCGAGCCCTTTTCTGCGCTAAATTTTGTAAGTCTCTCCTTTCCAGCTTCAGTTCTTCACTCTTTTCCTTCTCTTCTTTTCTGAGCGAGGTTGGAGAGAGCGAACCCACTTAGGTTAGAACGAGAGTGAGATTTTTTCTTCCTTAGGTTTCGTTCTTTCTTCAAGTCGGGAGGCACCTTAGGGTAGCTGAACTGAGCGGGAGTTTCCGGGGTAGTCTTGAGAGAGTGTCAACTTACGTTAAATACCATTCACTCTTTGCCTTTTAGGTTAGTGATCTTGCCCCCTCTGTATACCAGGCTCGGGGTTCCTAACCCATACTTAGGCAGTAACTTTCTTCCCCATCCTACCATAAGAGTACTAGAAATGGAACATTCCGGCTTTGATTCTGCTTCCCGGTCAGAGGATGAGATGTACCAATCGGGAAGACCTAGCCTAGATCCACCGTCGGCTTCCCCATCTGACCACTAGAGTGAAGGCAGGATCCCGATCCGTCTCTCTGACGATAAGTCAGACCAGGAAGCCCTCATTGTTTCCGTTTCCCGGGGTTTAGGTGACGAGACACTAGGGGAACCCGACCCTGAGGTAGCCTTCTCCAGCGAATTCATCCGCCTACCTTGCGTACTAAAGATCTCGGGCGCATTAGGGATAGGTGCGGCCTTCTTGACTACTACTCCTTGGCGGTGAGGGTCGGTGGGGCCCAAAAACTACCAGCGGGGTTTCACTACCCTGTATGAGGACATCCTTATGGCTGGGTTCCGCATCCCCCTCCATCTAGTCACTTGGGACGTCCTGATATACATGGGGATTGACCCGGGCCAGTTGGCCCCGAACGGTTGGAGATTCCTCATGGGGTCCATCTCCCTATGGCCCCAAGTTTTCGGATACGAACTCTCCGTCCAAGAGTTCCTCTGGACACACTGACCGTTCCCCGTACATGGAGAGACCGGGTTCTTTTCTCTCGGGGCTCGCCAGGGGAGGAAGATCTTAGTCAACTGCCTGAGCAACAACAAAGGGTGAAAGAACAGGTTCTTCCAAGTGTTCACCCTCGGGCTCTGCAAACCGGCCCCCGGGATCCAGATGAGGACTTCCGGGGCGGGAAAGTTGAGGGGTAAGCCCATTCGGTTTCACTTTTTTGCTTTCTTCTTTTTTTTGCTCCAGTTTATGAGACTAACCACTTTGTACTTTGCTTTGCAGCGGGATCAACCAGTCCGCCGAGCATTCCCGACGATTGCCAGGCTAGGATCAGGAGTTTGGCAGACCGACCGATAAACATCTGGAACGTGTTGACTCGGACCGGCGACTTTCGAGCTACTAACGACCCGACTCAGCCCACCAAAGCTCCGGTATTCCCCCCAATTCTTCCTGGTAAGTGCTCGGACTCTGCTGTCTCCCGTGGTACTCCTTCCCCGTCTTCTTCATTGGCTGTTAACTATTCAATTTTCTTCTTTTGTAGAGATAGCTCTGAAGAGAAATATGGAACAACTGAGAGAGAGGCAGGTTGCTGCCGCTACTGCTGCTGCCGCCCGAATAGCGGTGGCAGAAGGAAAAAGGCCCACTGCTGAGGCCCCAGGTGGCGAGCGCCCGCTGAGGCGGATCCGGCATGGGGTTGCAAACCGTTCGGAGCCAGTGGGGACCTCAACGCCCCACGTGGAAGTGGTTGAAGAGACCGCCCCCCGGGCGGTGGTACCGGTAGTGGCACCGATGGTTGCCTCGGTCGAGATCAGGGAGGGGGTGAAACCCAGTCAGCTCCCCAGCCAAGTGGAGGCGTGTGAAAACATGTCTCCCGAGGTCTTCCAGAGCTGGTTATATAGCCTCTCTCACATGGTGAGTTCTCCTGCCTCTGTTTATTTTTCTTTACTTATTTTGTCAACTGAGCCTGTTTACTGACCGAGCGGTTTTCACTTCTTGCAGGTCAGATGCATGGCCGCCGGGGCAGAGTCCTTCCTACCTTCATTGGCCAAGAGGGCCGCTGCTGCTGAAGCCGCTTTGTCTAAGGAGTGAGCGACCTCAGAGGACAGAGAGACCGCTCTGGCCGTGGAGAAGGACAAGGTGAAGGGTTTGGCCTTGAGCCTTGGCGCTGCTCAGGCCGAGCTGGCTACAGCCCTGTCCGACTTAGTGGCCGCTCAGGCCAGCGCATCGGCGGTGGAGGCACCGGAGAAGGAGTTGGCAGAGGTGACAACAACTGGGGCCCGGGAGGAAGCTTTTGATGATAGCTTCTTCCAGGGCTACGAAGATCTAAAATGACGGGTAGCCCGGGATCACCCCGAGAGGGACATCTCGTCCTATGAGGGCATCGACTCGGACTACTGGGACGTCGGTCCCGCTAAGGGCGAGGGCCCAGCTGCTGATGCTGGCCATGCTGAGGAGGCTGCTCTGGGCGGGGGCTCTGTACCGGGAGGAGGAGCTGACCCCGAAGAGGAGGCTGGGGAGACCGATGACGTGGTCGAGGTGGACGACTAAGGTCCCCGACCTGTTTTCTTTTGTGGTGTTTTTTTTGGAAGGCTACTATAATTGCCCCCCAGGCGATGTAAATAATTTGTTTGCTAATTAATGAAAAGGTCCGTGAGACCACTTTTCTTTCCATTAACTGTTTACATATTCTGCCTGTTTGTGATTGCCAGTATCCGCCAGTTTTAATCGACCTAAATCCCTACCTTAGCAAATAGTTTAGGACCGTACCTGGTAAAACAGCTGGTCTTAACGACCTATTTTAAAGGTGACTGCCCAGTGTATCATAGGAACTTGTCCTGTTTACCATCCGGGATGGCCCGGTGTATTATAGGAAAGTCCTGTTTTACCGTCCGGGATGTTTTATCTTTGATCACTGTAAGTACTTAGGAATGTTAGGATTTCAAGTCCTTTTAATGACCGGTGTAATTTCCTATTTTGGCCCAGTCCCTGCCCCCTAAGCATTTTGCTAAGGCGGGTGTGCGGGAGTGAGTGGCCGTAGGAAACTGACCTGGAACATGGGTGGTTGAAGGGTCTTTTGAGGCTTGCCATCATCAGCCACCTAGGGGGTTTTCCCCCGTCGCAGGTTGGGCCTAAGCGAAGCCGTTGCCTAGGGGTTAGGCCCGAGGTCTTTCTGCCTTGATTTTGAGGCAAGGTCTTTTGCCTCAGGTGTTAGCCCGAGGTCATTGTGCCTTGGTTTTGAGCCAAGGTATGTCATGCCTCGGGGTTAGCCTCGAGGTCTTTTAGGCCTCGGATGTAATCCCGTGGTCTTTGGAGGCGCCTCAGGGTTAGGCCTGAGGTCTTTCAATTCTGAACGGGATATTGATAGGAGTAATTTTGCAAAGTAAAGTCTTTTATTTTATTCAAAAATTCATAATAAATGCTCAAATGGAGCTACAAAAATATCCTGACCAGTGCTAAACTGCCCATGTCTCAGGATTACTGATAATACTTGCGGAGGTGTTGCACATTCCAAGGGTGAGACAGATCACGTCCATTCAGGCTCCGAAGCCAGTAAGTTCCCAGTTTGGCCCCAACTTTCCATGGCTCAGGATTCGGGTAGATTGGTTCACTACCTTAAGGACGAGGTCTCCTACTTGGAAACTGCGATGCTTCACCTTACTGTTGTAATATCGTGAGACTCGCTGCTTATAGGCTGCCACTTTTAAATAGGCTCGGTCTCTTTTTTCCTCTACCAAGTCCAATTCTGTTCTGAGTGCATCTTCATTGTCTGGCACGCTGTAATTCGCCACCCGGTAAGTAGGCAACCCGAGCTCTGTAGGGACCACCGCCTCAAACCCGTAGGTTAAAGAGAACGGCGTCTCACCTATTGTCACTCGGGGCGTAGTTTGGTAGGCCCACAGGAGGGTTGGCAGTTCTTCAGCCCACAGTCCTTTGGCACTTTCAAGTCTTGTTTTGATCGACTGCAAGATCGTCCGATTTGTCACCTCGGCTTAACCATTGACTTGAGGTTGCTCGGGGGAGGAGTAGTGATTAAGTATCCCATATCCCGAGCAGAATTGCCTGAACAATGGGGTTTCGAATTGCCTGCCATTGTCGCTGACCAGAACCCGGGGAATGCCAAACCTACTGAGGATATCCTTTTCCATGAAACTTTCCATTTTTCGTTCAGTTATTGTTGGCAAGGGCTCGGCCTCCGCCCACTTGGTAAAGTAGTCAACGACGACTGCGAACTTGACCTGTCCTTTTCCCATCGGTAGGGGTCCGACAATGTTGATACCCCACTGGGCAAAGGGCCAGGGGATTTGGATTGGTGTCTGAGGCTCTCCCTGTCGGTTGATCATGGGAGAGTACCTCTGACATTTGTCACATCTTTTGACATACTCCTGAGAATCCCAGGCCATTGTCGGCCAGTAATATCCTTGAAGTAGGGGCTTCCTAAAGAGTGCCCGGCCTCCGATGTGATTCCCGCACACTCCTTCATGGATTTCATATAACAATGTTTGGACCTGTGCGGGATGGACGCAGCAGAGGTATGGTACAGAGAATCCCCTTTTATAGAGGATGCCATCTACAAAATGATATTGGGCCGCCCGGTACCTGACCTGGCGGGCCTTCTCTTTCTCGTTTGGTAACACGCTCGTTGTCAGGAATGCCACGATCGGGTCCATCCAACTGGGTCCTAAGGCGTTTGGTTCCACCTCCATGCATTCTGAGTTGATCACACTTGGCTTGGGTAGGTATTCTATCCTTATCCCGGGCAAGTATGACTCAGAAGACGAAGCAAGGCGGGCTAACCGGTCGGCCCTGGTATTTTCCTCTTTGGGTATCTGCGTGATGGAAAGACCCTGAAGCTTCTTCAAAACCGCTCAGACAAGGGCTAAATAGGCTACCATGTTGTCTCCCCGGGCTTCGTGCTCTTGGTTGACTTGATTGACCACAAGCTGAGAGTCTCTGTAACCTTGGACCTGTTGCGCACCCATGGAAGTGGCCAACTGCAATCCGACCAATAAGGCTTCATACTCAGCCTCGTTGTTGGAGGCACGGAACCCAAACCTCGTCAGGAGTAGTCAGGATGATTCTTGCCCCATTGCCTTGCTGGTTTGAGGAACCGTCTATATACAGCACCCAGGTGGGGATGTCAGCCTGTAACCCCAGCGGTAGGACCGGTGGGTCGGCCTCTTCAGTCGGGTCTTCTGGATATGTGAACTCAACCAGAAAGTCTGCTACTGCTTGCCCTTTGATTGCCGTCCGGGGGTGGTAGGCCACTTTAAATTCCTCTAACTCTACATCCCACTTGACGAGCTTCCCGGACGTGTCGGGCCTGCTTAAGATCCTGCGGAGAGGTTGGTCAGTAAGGACCACAATGACATGGGCCTGAAAGTACGGACGGAGTCTCCGGGCGGAGGTGATGATAGCGAATGTAAGTTTTTCGATGCGGGAGTATCTGCTCTCCGCGCCTTGGAGCCCCCGGCTGGGATAGTACACTGGGAACTGTATCCCGTGCTCTTCCCTAACGAGTGCCGAGCTGAGCATTGAGGGTGATACTGTCAGGTATAGGAACAATTCTTCCCCCGGTACGGGTGTTGAGAGTAGAGGGGAAGATGGCAAGTACTTCTTGAGTTCCTCGAACACCTCCTCACACTCCTCTGACAATTGAAATGCCTTACGGAGGATCTTAAAGAATGGCAGGCACCGATCGGTAGCTCTGGAGACAAATCTGTTCAGTACGGCAATCTGTCCGGCCAGACTCTGTACTTCTTTGGTCGACCTGGGCGACCGCAGGTTGATGATGGCCTGAATTTTCTCGGGGTTTGCTTTGATTCCCTGCCTGCTGACCAGGTGCCCCAAGAACTTTCCGGATGAGACGCCAAATGTGCACTTGGCCGGGTTCAACCTCATCCCGAACTTCCTCAAAATGTTGAAGGCCCCGGCCATAGGTTCCAGATGGTCAGACTCGTCCCGGCTTTTGACCAGCAGATCGTCAACATATACCACCATTGATTTCCCGATCAAGTCTTTGAACATGTAATTGACCAGGCATTGATAAGTAGCCCCGACGTTTTTGAGGCCGAAGGGCATGACTTTGTAGTAGGAGGTCCCCTGATCCGTGATGAACGAGGTCTTTTCTTCGTCCCCGAGATACATGCTGATCTGATTGTACCCGGAGTAGGCGTCCATAAACAAGAGAAGCGAATGGCCGGTCGTGGAATCCACAAGGAGGTCTATCCTGGGCAACGAATAGCAGTCCTTGGGGTAGGCTTTGTTCAGGTCGGTAAAGTCCATGCACATCCTCCACTTCCCGTTTCTTTTCTTGACAAGTACTACATTGGCTAGCCAGTCGGGATAGTGGACCTCTCGTATGGATTGGGCTTTGAGGAGCTTCTCGACCTCCTCACACACTACTTTTTGTCTCTTGGGGGCCATGCCCCGTCTCTTCTGTTTCACCGGCCGGGAGTTTGGGTCGACGTTGAGCTGATGAGATATTACTCAGGGATCAATCCCGAGCATATCTTCATGGCACTAAGCAAACACATCTTGACTCTGTTGCAGGAATTGAATCAGCTTTTCCCTGAGGCGGGGCTCCAGCAGGGTGCCGATACTGACTATTTGGTCAGGGAGTTGTAGGTCCAACGTCACTTGTTTAAATTCTTCGATCGGGCCCACTTTATCATTTTGGTCCCTCGGGTCCATCTCTTACACATTCAATGTCTCTGTGATGACTCCCCGGTAAAGGGAACTGACATAGCAACTCCGGGCGGTCGCCTGATCTCCACGCAGGCCCCCAGGTCCATGAGGGGTCGGGAACTTGACTGTCAAACTATGAGTAGAGACGGCGACCCTGGCCATGTTGAGCCTAGGCCTCCCGAGAATGACATTGTAGGCAGATGGGGCCTCCATGATTACAAAGTTTGCCACCTGGGAGATCTGCTGAGGGTAAGTTCCCATAAGCACGGGGAGTTCCATGGTACCGAGCGGTTGGGTGCTTGATCCGTTAAAACCCACCAAGGGAGTAGCAACCGGGCGGAGCCGATCCATGGACATCCCGAGCTGATCGAACCCTGACACAAACATAATGTCGGTCGAGCTGCCTGTGTCTGCCAATACCCTTTTGACCATGTAATTGGCTATAGAGAGCATCACAACCAATGGGTCGTCATGGGGGCAGTGGACGCCCTGCAAATCGTCGAAGGTGAACGTCAATACTTCAGTTGGTGGGGAGCCGGTGGATTGGACCTGCTAGACATCTGCCCAGGATGCTTGAGCATGCCTCTTCCTTGCCGACTGTGAGTCCCCGCCGCCCGACGTTCCTCCGGAGATCACGTTGATTTGACCAAGAGGCTGTATTTGACTGGGAGCTCAGGCTCCTTGCGTAGGCCGTCCATCTGTCACGACGTATTCTGCAAGATGACCCTGCTCGATCAATTTTTCTATGGCTATGTTTAACTTGAAGCAATCCTTTGTGTTGCGACTGTGGTCTCTATGAAAGCGGCAAAACTTATCCTGACTCTTTTTTTCGGGCGGGGCTTTGAGTTTTGCCGGTTGTTGAAGCAACCTCTACGCCTCGGCGGCGGCCATGACTTTGTGGATTGTTAAGACAGAGGCGTGAAAGCAATCTGGGGCTGATCCTAACCTCCTTTCTACTGGTCTTGCATGGGCTTTTTTACCGGGCCCTTCTTAGAGCCCTTACGCCGCCGTTTGGCTTTCGGGGATTCATCTCCCGTGAAGTCGGCGCGTTTGGACTTCAAAACTTCTTCCGTGTCTATGTACTTTCTGACCCTCTCCGAGAGCTCCACCAGGGTTGCCGGTCGGTCTCGATGGAACGACGTAGCAACCTTGGTGTGTTGAACTCCCGAGCAGAAGGCCATGATGGCTGCTGTTTCGTTCAAATTACGGATCTGGAGCCTCTGTTGATTGAAGCGGTCCACATACTCCCTTAAAGATTCGCCCTTACACTGCTTGACAGTCAATAGCTGAGTATCCGGTTGCAACCGGTCGAGCATCCCTACTAATTGTCTAATGAACATTTTGCTCAACGTCTTGAAGTCATCAACCATTCGGGGCTTGAGGGTGTGGAACCATTGCACGGCTGGCCCCTTGAGAGTGCCGGGGAAGGCCAGGCATAGCAATTCATTGACAGTGGTAACAAACACCATCTGGGCCCTATAGGTGCGAATGTGATCCACTGGGCTCCCTATCCAGTCATAAGAACTGAGATGCGGTGGCTTAAACTTTCGCGGGATGGGGAATCCGGTGATCCGAGCGGTATAGGGCGACTTGGTCTCCGTGTTGGTATGGTCAGGATGCTACTTGTGACTCAACTGCTCGATGTGTTTCTGGAAGCCCTGGATTTGAGCAGTCACATCCTCCAGCTCGGTCTTCCTCTCAATGTCCGAGCGGTAAGTCGGATCAGACGACGAGGCTTCTTCTTCGAAGTGTGTTGACCTCAGGGTAGAATCCGGCTCCGGCTTTGGATAATCGAATGCCTAAGATCTCCCCGGCTCTGGGCCGGAGGGTCTTTGGCTGATTCTCGGGGCTTTGTCCCTGATCCTTCCCCCTTGGTGGCGCGTCGCCTGTTATTGTCTCTGGCATCTTCCACTCGATGAGGATTGGTCCGAGCTCGCCGCCTAGTGCGCCTGGGGAAATCTGCTACGGTCACCATCTCGAGTGTGTTCCCAATCTGACGGGGATACCGGCGCAGAGTGGGTATGGTTTCTGACTCTTCCAGACTCCCGGTCGGGGGCACTCTTCCCGGTTTGGTTCTCTGATTGAGGGCGCTTCTCCTGCAAGGCCAACAACGCTTTGATTTGCTGCTAGGCTTGCCATTGGCCGTCCAGAAGTTGCGCGTGCGCCGCTGTCACCTACTCAGAGGTCATGGAGGCGGCCTGCTGCTTGAGCTGCAAGTTCTCATGACCAACCGGAGCAGAATTTTTCTTACCCTTCTACGATGGCATGTTGATCAGTCAAGAAATTTGTTGATGAGGAGTTTGTCGTTCACACAGACGGCGCCAAACTGATGATGCCGAAAATTGGTAAGAGAGATGAAAAGAGAGATATTGTGACACAAGAAATTGTATGTGGTTCAGCCTTGTTAATAAGGTGACCTACGTCCACGGGTGCGTCAGTGTATTTCACTAGTAGATCACCGGCGGGCCTGGTGAGCCAACAATTGGGTGGCACTACCAGTAATATCGGCCGGGTGTATGCGTATGAAATCAGTGTGTATAGCTATTCTCTAGGTAAAGACTGCGATTCCCCTTAATGGGGGTGGGTGGCCCCTTTTATAGGTGCAAGAGACCACCTGCATAAAGCAACTTATTAGATACGGAAGTTCTATCTAATTACAATTTGATGAGCATAAATTATGGGAGGGTTCTTAAGTGGCTTAGAAAACTATTTGCACTTTCCATTAGTCTTCTGATTGATTTAGGAAACTGCTGAGCGGCTTGGTTGTCAGACTGAGCCTCGTGAAGAGCTGCTGCGCCGTATGCCCGGGCTGTGCGGGCATCCCGAGCGATTACAGTCAAAAGACCTTGGGACTGGTGGGCCACAAGCTCCCATTCCGGATAGTCCGGGTCCTGCACTGCTGACGTGGAGGTTTGACTGTAGCATAATATTTCTGGGCGTATCAGTCCGTATGAGTGGAATGTGAGAATCACTCCACCATACGTAACTTGCTACAATCACAGTAGCATCAAAATTATTTTTCAGCCCTAGATCCCAACCTGCTGCTATATATATAGGATGTATCATCAAGAAAAATAAATTTCAATCCGTGTAGGATTTCATAAATCCATACCAATAGATGAATATACAGCACTAAAAAACCTTGGGAACTATCTCTGACCTAAATTCCAAGCAACATAGCTTATTTTCACAAGTTCATTGAAATTCTAACCAATCATGATTCATGTTTCGCTACACCATGTCACATAGAATAATTTGCCATGACAAACTTCAAAAAACAAATCTGAAGCCTATCATTCACAGAACCACGACTATGACCACCGTCACAATGTTACTAACATGTTCACCTGTTCCTTCTTCTTCTTATTTTTTTTTCTTCATCCTGTGTTATCTGCTAATCTCCACTGTCACCATGCACCTCTGTCACCATGCTCTGATACCACTTATTGGGAATTTAACACGCAGAACTAAATTCCCTCAAATAAACACACACACACATGAGCAGTAATTAAACATGCGCACCAAAGAAAAGACACAGATTTCTACGTGGTTCGGCCAAACACCTGCCTACGTCCACACCCGAGAGATCCATTCTTTCACTATTGAGTAAAACATGGTACAACTTATATGGATTAAATCTCATAACCCAAACACAAGACCCTTGTACACTCCCCACTTAATACCCCAAAGACTTTGTTATAATCACTGTAATACATAGAGAAATCATAGAGACAAAGAAATACCTTCTGTACCTCACATCCCTATAACGCTGTGAACACCCACTGCACCAGATTGGCCGATTTGTCACTGCTCTGGGCGGTGACAAAGATCCTTTGTCACTGCTCGGAACCGTGACATTTCTGGAAAACTGTGACAATTGTGGTTTGGACCGTGACAATTTGTACCCCTAAAAGGGGTTTGGACCGTGATAAAATAAGAAATTTGTCACCGCTATTAACCATGACAATTTATAATTTTGTCACTGCTCCAAACCGTGACAAATTTATCTATTGTCACCTCTCTATTACAAAATTGTCACTGCTGATATCAGTGACAAATATAAATTTTTGTCACCATTTTGTCACTGCTAAAGGCGGTGACAATTCTGAAAGAAATTGAAAAAAAAAATATTGTTTGCAAATATAAGCACAATATCACAAATAATAAAAATTGCAATCCCTTTTGTCACCGCTCAAATTTGCTAAATTAGAATCATGAACTAGAAACAAGTTTACAACACACTATAAACTCATTTCATTCATTAATATAATTTGTAATGTCCATTGCTAATGTCAAGTATATATGAGAAGCATTTCCTCAAGTTTCAACACCAAGAAAATCAACACAAAGATGTTTAATCTATTTTACCATGTAATACCTTACAAGTGATCCAAATCAAAATATACAAGAGGTTACATAGATGAAGTGCCAACCAATGCATTAAAACTGTGAAAAAAAAAAGCCATGAATAGTAGGCCTTAATTGATGTAACAGACCAAAGTCAAGTTGAAAGTCCTGATCAATAGCTTTGCAATAAGAAAACTCCAAGTATATGCATCCTGCAAACAAAAATGATTTGTGGACATTAGTATTATTCTATGAGTACAAAATGCTAACCTACTACATCGGTAACTTATGAATTTTTTAAAAAACCTATGAAGTCCTTGTGACCTTATTAAAATTGATGGAAAATTTCATGTAGTAGGACAACAAGCCCTTAACTTAAAATACATAGTTCAAAAATGCACATGAAGTGTAGACAAAAACATGGAGTTTTAGCAAATGCCCATGTAAAAGGAGAAGATCTTGACCATTACACGTCATTGGGTAGTCACACATCCTGAACAGAGATAAAATAGTGCATGAGGGACAGTAACGGTATTTGTCTACTTCTCTTGTAAAGAAAACAAGAGGCATTGATCACGTATGCTTTTCTTGTATCATGGAAATTACCTTTCATTTCTTGTATGCTTTTCTTGTTTTCTTGAGCACAATGCACCACAATGAACCTTAAGAACCATACTGATTACCTAAGGCTGCCAAAAAAATAATACGAACCCATGAGCTAAAAAATCAATAGCTTTGAATTCACGGAAGAAAAAAAATGAATCAACTATTTGCTTTATTAAACCCTGAAACTATCACATTAGCAATAGCTTTGAATTCATGGAAGAAAAAAAATCATCTATAAAATATGGCCTTTCAATCCTCGTGAATAATTCAACACAAAATAGACAGTTCCAACAAAATATTCGGAGTTGGCTACATTAATTTCTTTCCTATATCTCGGCCAGTTTCATTTTTTAAGACCAGAACCTCACTCAATTAGCACATTGTCAAAGTCTCTTTAGCACATTAACCAATGACAATTTTTTTGGTCAAATGAGAATATTAATGACAAAAATTGAAATGGACAGATCCAAAAATAATCCACTCTTTCAAATTCCCCTTCCTTAAAGTCCATCATGCAGTTTCATTCTTCTCAAATGTGTTTTGCCTGTTGTACTTCATATTTAGCCAACTAATTCAAATTTCAATGCTCTTTTAACATGACTTGTGAGGAGCATCATACTTATGTATAAGTCTATCTCAAAGCTTTAGACAAAGGAGTAGAAGGCAAACAAGACCAAAATAAATGCCAGCATAAAAGAATAGATCAGTGGAGATTTTCTACAAGAACAAAATCATATTTTTGGGCGTGTAGGTGGTGTTAGATCAGATGAGTTCAAGTGCAGATTTTGTAGGGCTAGGCGTTTGGTACTTTGAAGTATCTTGTGGAGAGTTAGATAGCTTGACAGGTGGTTTAGAGTGTGTTTTTTTCTTTTGCCTATTTTGGAGGCAGGTTTTAAGGGGTTTTGTAGCATTGGGGTTTTTATGGGTCCATATGTAGCAAGTTAGCTCATTAGTTGGATGTTGCTAATCAAAAAATAAATAAAATCGTGTTAGAATACTAAATTGCAAGAAAAGGTTTATTCTCAAACTTGGTTTTGAGAAAGCCTATATGTTACTGAATGTGTTGGCATTTCTTCAATCAAGTCATTGGAAAGACAAGGTTTGGCCTAAATTGGAGGAGGTGGATGTTGAGTGTTTATCATAAGCAAAGATCTTGGTTTTGGTTAATGGGTACCCAACAAAAGAATTCTCTATGCAGAAAATTGATGTCTGGTTCTAATTCTAAACTTAATTTCAGAAACAGCTAAATTGGATCACTTACGTAAATGTTGTTCAGTCGAAAGGAACATTTTTTTTTCATTGAACAACAACAATAAGATATATTCATTGATAAAATTCCCAGAAGGGGACATCCATTATATTCAGCAACGCCCAAAAATCAGCCCCCAAATAGCCCTAGTAGGACACAATCACAAGAGCCAAACTAATAGACACATATCAGTCGAACTCCAGACACAAGAGTGAACACGCCATTGTTTTTGTAATATCAAGGGAAAATAATGAACTAATAGACAAGATGAATTGAAATGTACCTCGGCTTGATCGACACCAGTTCCTAACTGTCCAAATTGATTCCCATCAAATGAGTACACATCACCATCAGCAGAAATGTAGAGAGTGTGCCATAGTCCGGCTGCAACACAAGAATAAGTAGAAAGGAGGGGAGGAAAAAAGTAGATCATATTATCCCTTCTCAGAGTGAATGTCATCTTGAACAACTATAGAGTTTTTCTCCACCATTCTCTACCTTACCTACACGTGATCCAAAAGCCCAGTCAATGTTATATTTTGCCAGTTTCAAGAATGAATACAAGGATACGAAAAAAAAGAAAGTGCTTTATATAAGCCATAGAACATGGTGATAGCAACAAATAATCCATTGGTGCTTTCATCAGGATCTTGAAATAATCAAACAACAAAATCCAAAGAAGTTTGGCAAATGGCAAAGACAACCTCATAATTTTCTATTCGAGAAAACATCTATTATATGTTTATTAGTTACCTTTTGCAATCTGCAGTTGGGCCATGTTCATAAATTCAATTGAAATTAATAATAGAAAAATACAAATGACTAAGTCAATTTCAAGGCAATATAACACCAAAAAGTATTCCAGTACGGCATACCAGTACATCTTCACTAACAGTCCTACAGCCGGCCGTTCCGTCGCTGACCACAGTTGCATTGAAGGATACGGTTGAAGCTAGCTCCGTTTTGCCTTCAATCAGGACCAATATGATCACCAACCCCTTCCAGTTCTTCTGCAGCAACAAAATAGTAGGATGAAAGCAAGTTCTTTTATAAGAAAAGCAAGTAAAACAAGCAAAAAGATGAATTAAAGAGAGAAACTACTAACAATTATAGAGAGCATTGTGTAATTGCAAGATGAGAGTGCTTCTATTAGTTTGAAGAGCTAAGGAAGGTAAACAAGAAATTTATAGGCAGCAAACAAGAATTCAAAGTGACGAGGTAAGAAGTTTTTCACTCAACTACCTAGTCCCTCTAGCCGGGTAGGTAATTTTCTGTCACAAAAACTAAATTAGGACTTTGACTCAAATAAACTAGGTCCATGTAGCAGAGCAAAAATTTCATTCCGTTAGATACTTCTAGCCATTAGAGAAAAAAGAAGAGTAAAATGGAGTTCTTACTTGCGAATTTTATAACAAAATAGAAAGACAATAGCAAATCCTATGACTAGTGTTGGGTTCATGGTCTGACACTACCAATGCATTCTAACAGATCTATCGCACGAGAAGAAGACAAAAAAAACATATCTAGGAGAGCCAAGAGATGAATATAGAAAATTTTAGAAGAATATAAGCTGAAAAAAAAAATTTGCCAGAAGCGTATAATATTACATATAAGCAGGAAATGTATAATAAACTAAGTAATTCCACAAATAAAAACTCATAAGTCATTGAATGTTAAAGGCGTTTGGAGGCTTCTTCACGTTTTCTTTCCGCTTTAATTATTTGTATGTGGGATCTAGCTACTAGCTAGACAACATATTCAACTACAGTTTGGGACCATCAAACTTAGAAGTTTCTACTATCACAAGAAGGAATTGCAGTTGGGGACAACCAAACCCCATGTGACTTTTCAAAATTCAACAATTTGAATAAATTGAATGAGAAAAATAAAAAGGAAAAGACAGTATGATAAAAAAAAATAAATTCAAATCCTGAATTTTGTGAGTCACTTTCCTTTCTCTATTCTTGAATTCCTATTATATTGTAAAAAAATTTAAGTTCTAACTTTATATAAGCATGGGGGAAAGCCATAGGGAAAATGCTAGGGAACTCCACAAACACTTCCTTCCTCTTAGTTTGATGTGAATAATAATATGCCAAAGGTAGATCATCTCTTACCTTGTCTTTTTATTCCAAGATCAGCACATGGGTCAAATTAATTATTGTCATATGGGCTGATTATTGGGAAGCATAGCATTACTCTTACCATTTTAGTAGACTGAGCCCTTTCCCCTTCCCTTTCCCTTTGGGTTGATTTTGGGCATCTTTCACACGCCAAACGAGTTTGCTACAGTGATATACTACTTTTTAAAATTAGTCCTTAGTGCTTTTTATTGCTGAGTTGTTTGATGGGTCAAAATAAAAAAATCCTTGTAAAATTCAAATTCGTTTCTGTATCTTTCCATTTTTGGTCCTGATTCTTTTTCTTTCCTCAGTGGCCAGACCAACATCAATTATTACACAACACTTGATACATGCTCTTAACCATTTGCATGTACACTAAAAAACCAACAAAGTCTAAGGCAAACCAGAATACCCATTACCTAAATTTTTAGTAGAATTGGGAGTTCAAACTATAAGGACCATATGTTTTAGTGGCAAAAAAAATATGCTATGTACATTTTGGCAAAATAAGTCAAGAGGCTCAGCTCATGAGTATTCCAGTTCAGAATTTCTTAAATATGCATATTTTTGGAGAAGAAAGGAAAACATTATGAAATTTGTACAAACCGGTATAGCATATTTTGTCCCACTTTTTGTAACACCTGTAATTTTCTGTCATTATAATATCAGCTTTTTTGAATTTCTGTATTGGACCGACTATGTTATTATATTATTATTTTAATTACGTGACAGTATGGACGTATTGTAGTATTACCATATAGACTGTAGTAACCATACCAACTCGACCATAATAAGATTTAACTTAGTCTTGTACCCGGACCCGGACATTAGAAATAATACCCGATTGTACGTAAATCGAGACTGACATGCATACCGAGGAACTTATGCACGTAAATTGAAGAATTGTCACACAACTCAAGGTGGGACCCATATGGCCGGCCACATGGCAAGTCCCATGCATCATCCCCTACACTTGTCATCACTCCATGTAACATTTGTCCACTTAATGGACACATGTCCTAAGCATGCAACATGAAAGGACACCTAGCACATGGAAATTCTATATAAACAAGCACACGCACACACTACACTCTCTTAATTGGATCATAATCTAAAATTTTGGAGAGAAAATTAGGAGACTTGGGTAGTTCATGAGAAAAAGAGAGAAGAAAAGTTAAGAAGAAGAAGAAGTTCATCCTTGAAGTTGAAGTTCAAGCTTCATCAAGCTCAAGAACAACATCCAAGCTCAATTTCAAGCTTTGGTGAGTAAATTGTGAGTAATCTAACTCAATTTAGAACACATATAATATGTACTAATGTTTAGTAGAAGTTTGATGTTGTTGTGTTGAAGTTTTCATGACATGCAAGACAAATTCATAAATCTGAGATACTAAAACTCTTAGTAGAACATAGTTTTGTAAAATGAATGTTTTGTGCAGTTCGAAAATGAGAATTAAGCTAGGTTTTTTTGTGGTCAAAGATAACTCATATATATACAAATAACTCTTCTACAAATCAGTCTAGAAATCAATCCTCCATGGGTGAAATGCATGTACAACGCAGTGTTATAAACCTGGGAAAACAGAAACTTCCAGCAGAATGTAGTTTAGTAAAATAAATGTTTTGAGGAGCTCAAAAATTGGAATTAAGCTAGATTTTTTTGTGGTAAAATCTAACTCATTTATCTACAAATAACACTTCTATACCTCAAGTCTACAAATCAATCCTTCATGGGTGAAATGCATGTACAATGCAGTGTTATAAATCTGAGAAACTGAAACTTTCAGCAGAACATAGTTTAGTAAAATGAATGGTTTGTGCAGCTGAAAAATGAGAATTAAGCTAGGTATTTTTGTGCAGAAAGCTAACTCATTTATCTACAGATAATCCTTGTATATCTCAGTCTAAAAACCCTTCCTTCATAGGTGAAATTCACGTACAATGCAGTACTATAAATCTGGGATAGAACAGTCCGAGATATAAGAAATGTATTGTAAAATAAATAGTTTGTGTAGCTCAAAAATGTAATTGAAGCTAGATTTTTTTGTACATGAAGATATTCCTATTATCTACAATGTTTTAGTTTTGAGTTTGATCTACAAAGCAATTTATCATGCCCAAATAAATCATGTTAATTCAGTCAACACAGTGAAAATATATCCTGGCAGATTGTACAACTTTTTGTATAATGTTTTGTTTATGCATGGTGTTGATTGTTGATGCTAGTTTTCTGGTACCTGTGTTGTTATAAAAATCTTGTGCTATGGTAGTGCTATCGCGTAGATGAGTATGTTAAGGGTTTCATCTATATGTTTATTGGTATTAAATTCATGTTATAAATCCATGAGCTATGTGCTATGTTTTCCATTGTTATGAATATAGTCTAATGACCGTTGGAAAGTTCATATCCAAATTATAAGTATATTGAATGGCACGATTATTGCGTTGGTACGTGATTGGGAAAGTTTCCATCATAAGTATATTGAGAGGAAAACGGAATGTCGAACGTAAAGCGAAATACTGATGGTTATAAATGGATGATATTAATGAACTAAACTACGAAACGTACGAACGTGAAAAATAATGATAAAACCTTCAATAATGGATTTAATGCGAATAAGGGACGTTGTGATTCATTTCTAGTCGTGTGACTGCCGATCAAAGTTGATTCGTGAACTTTCGTGTCGTGTTTGGATAATTCTTGCAAAGTTGGTCTCTCAATTATTCCATGGAGTCGATTGGTGAGTTATGTTTTGTTCCTTGATTTGAGGATCGGCATGATGTATTCGTTCAAGTACGGATGACCTAAGGATCGTCATGACTTGTTTGATCAAGAGTTGATTATTTTTCCGTACCCTTGGATTGAGGATCGGCATGACGTGTTCGGTTATGTGCGGGTGACCTGAGGATCGGCATGACGTGTTCGTCCAAGTGATTATTAATTTCCCGTAACCTTGGTCTGAGGATCGGCATGACGTGTTCGGTAACGTGCGGGCGACCTGAGGATCGGCATGACGTGTTCGACCAAGAGATTGTTAATGTCCCGCACACTTATGCCATTTGGGCGATGATGTTGTCAGAATCAAGATATAAAAAGTATGTTTTTATTTATGCTTTACTTTTCTAAAGATTTGTAGTGTGAAAGTAAAGGTCGAACCCAAAGAGATTGATTACTACAACTCTTAATTTTAAAACCTAAGTCTAATTAATTAGGAAAAACGGATTTGAATTGGATTTTAATTAAACTAATAACAATAAAAGTAAATCTAAACTATGAAAGCAATTAAAAGTGTTTTTAATGAATATGTAAAGGGAACCTAGGATTGCAAATCCACCACTAGTTTCATAATAGGAATATTTATGAATTACTTTAGCTTATTACGTTGGACGAATATAGGGAATTGTAGCTACAAGCCCACTTCCTCCGACAAGAAGATAATCATGGTTCAAGCACCAACATAATCCATCTTCGAGTAGCACGAATTATCTCACACTAAACTAGGGTTGTGATCTAATCCGTCTAACCTAGGCATGGACTATTCGGATACTTGATAGCACGAATCAATAAAGCACCATCACATGTAAACAATCTAAACAAGCACAGCAAGAATAGATCGTTGAGCACATCACAGTCAAAATAGATCTAAGACAAGAATAAACTTTGAAAGTAACGATTTAATCAATTGAAGTACGATTTATTTATAAAAATCCTCTAAACATGTGACTGTCATCCATACATAATAAAACTAAAATAAACACATAAATAAAACCCTATTACTCGTCTAGGGCTTCATTGAAACCCTAGATCTATGATCTAGCCGTCCATGGAAGTGATAGATGGCAAGTAGTTGATGGAGGAGGCCATGGAAACCCTTGGTCTTCTTCTTCTTCTCCTTGCTTCCCTCCCTTCAATGGCTGGAAGTATGGTTGTAGAATGTGTGTATAATAATTGCCAACTCCTTAATTGAGTAAATTTGGAGTTTATATAGAGTTTATACAAGCTTTGGAAGGCTTCCTAACCCGAAACGAACTGAAACGCATGTAATTTACAGTCTGGACGTCGTTTAGCAGTTTCGTTTGCACAGGAGTCTTCAGTACACTGAAATACGCAACATTGATTTTTCCACATATCGCGCGAGCGGGTCGCGCGAGCGCGACATTTGGCCTTTCGCGCGCGCGGATCGCGCGAGAGATTTTGGGGATCTCGCGTGAGCGGATCGCGCGAGCGATTTCTTGATCTTCGCGGGCGCGGGTCGCGCGCGCGACTTGGCTTTTTCAGCTTCTTTAGCTCTGCTTTTCCACCCTGTTTAGCCTGGTTTAGTTGATTTCTTCCAAAACCTGTCAGAAAATAGAAAACGAAGTAAAAATATACAAAAACAGGATAAAAAGGTACTAACAAATGCTCGTTAAGGCGTATATTTAGGATTAGTTCTCTCCCGATCACACCCCCAAACCTACATTTTGCTAGTCCTCGAGCAAAACTAAAATAAAAACTACTAATAAAATACTACTCCATTTTCGTATCGATCACGATTGCATTTAGCGTATGCAACAAGCCTTTTAAACCTCTAGGTGTCCCTAGTCGGACGAGTGAAGTCTCGTGAGAGTTCTCATCAACAAGTCACCCACAACCATCTTTATTAACTTGTAAATTTAAAAAGAAAAAACTTTATTAAAACGAAAAACAAAACATTCAATACTCCTTATTATAAAACAATGATTCGAAATAGAATAACGAATAAGAAGAAACAGAATCAAACGTTCACCTATATCATGAGAAACAATTCCAAGTACATGAATCGTATAAATCAATAAAATTTCTCATAAAATTGCACGTGTGTGATATGGTAGTCAAATGAACACGCGCATGTCATGAACTTGGAATATAACTCGGATAACCAATTAACTATGTCTCGACTACGAATCTCACAATGAATTACACTCTAAAATAAAACACTCAGAAACAGGTGTAATTTTTCTAAAATATGTGAGTAAAAGAAATATGTTTTCAAAACGAGAAATACTCACATATGACTCAAAAAAAACGCATGACACGAAAGAACAATAGTCTCATGGATAGGATGCCAATCAATCAAGAAAAATTAATCATTACCATGTTTTAATCCCCCTCCCATCGTTTTCATATCCGAACCATGTTTCCTAGGATCAAATAGGACTTTTCAAAGGTTGTAATGTGACTCAGGCAATGAAAAATGATAGAACGGATTAATTAGGTAGTTTTCAGAATGGCATTGTAAGGCATGTACGATTTCTTTCATTCGTCTCTTCTACACACTTTCATCTTTTCTTTCTCTTCATTCCTTTTCATTCATTTTTCTTCTTTTCTTTCTTTTTTTTTTTCTCTTTTTTTTTCAACCTTCTTCTTCTTTATTTTTTTCTTTTCTTTATTCTTTTCCTCCTTGTTTCTTTTGATGAATATTCAATAAATAACAAGGCAACCTCCCCAAACATCATCTTATTTACTTCTTCTTCTCAATCACACATTGCCTTAACACCACTAAAAGTTGATCAATCTTTCAGGGGTGAACTCCAAGTTGGCCAAATTGGAGCAAAAACAAGGATAATGGTAATTACAGAAAGAAATGGCATTTTAACGGCTCAAAGGGCGAACTAAGGAAATTTTTTTCTTTTATCGGCCGGCAGTAAACAAAGAAGGCCTAAAATCATGTCCCATGGTCATATGGTTCTTCAACATTCACGACGGAAGATTATTTAGCATGGTAACAAATATTTTAACTTGACTATCAACCAAAACAAGAATAATGAGACTATACAACAAATAGATGCACTATTTCAATGAAATTCGACAAACACAAGATGTATTTCTAACCCTCTAAAAAGAAAAGATAGGCTCAAAAGCTCACTGGGTCTAGTCTCCACCATGTGTTATCTAGAAATCCGAATCATATTATAGTTCACATCCAACATGTATTCAAGTGACCACATGCAGTGCACAAGTTTATGTACAAATCTATGATATAAAACTACGATTCCAAACAATACATGACCTAAAACATTATATCATGACTTCAGAAAATATTTAATCACATCTTCTTTTGTTTATCATTCTATAACAATCATAGTTACATAACAAGAAGTATCAAATTGAGATTGCAAAAACGTTAGTACTATCGTTTATTTAAACACACTTTTTGAAAAATTTTAAAATTTTGCATAAACTAATGTGCATGTGTGATTGCATACCCCCAAACCTAAACCTTTCATTGTCCCCAATGAAACAATAAAACGAAATAAAGGAGAGTAGGTAAGGAAGGAACGATAATACCTCGATCTTGACAAGCCTAGAACAGGTGAACACAAAGGAATATGGCAATAAAATTCAATGTTACCTGTTAATACTAGATAGACGAACAGAAACTAACAAAAGAATATTAAAAATAAATGAAACTAAATTATAAAATACAACTCAACAACTAATCAAAACCAAACTAAACGAGCAAATGTAAAAGAAATAAATGAAAAAGTATAAATGCAACAAATAAAACAACGAACACGAACTAAATTGAACCAAATAAACAGAAACAGAAAAGAAACACAAAGAAAATAGTTAGGGGGAAAGATATAGGAAACAAAAGGGAAAAACAGGAAAATGGGAGAATCGCGCGAGCGGTCCGCGCGAGAGGCCGTCGCGCGCGCGAATTCCCCCTTTTTTTTTTTTTTACTCTGAAAATCGCGCTAGCGGAACCCATCGCGCCCGCGAGCTACCTCGCGCCCGCGAGATCAGGCGCGAGAAGAACCTGAGGCATCATAAAAAGAAAACGAAAGAAAAACCACTAAGGGGAAAACTCGCGCTAGCGGGCCGCGCCAGCGACGTCTCGCGCGAGCGGGCCGCGCGCGCGAGAATGGTTTTCTCCATTTTTTTTAACTAAAATTATGTATATATTATTAAAATAAATTAATTCCAACCCCCAAACCTGCCCAGAATGACTCCAAAACTGACCAGAACGACTCAAAAACATCCGAAAATCAAAGAAACAGACAAAATCAAGCTTGGGTTGCCTCCCAAGAAGCGCTATCTTTTACATCTTTAGCTAGACCGTTCTAGCTCAAGAATCATGGAGGCTGTAAATCGGACTGTGTACCCCTAAGGATGTCAGGTAGAGCTCGATGGTAAGCAGAAATTACGTCGCTTCGAATTAATTCAATCGACGGTTTGTCAGTATGTTCAAATCGATTTCTTACCTTTTGAGTAGATTCAGCATTAGGGTCCGAAGTATTAGGATTCATCCACTCCTCATCCTCTATATTATTCTCTGCACTGTTATTTATTACGTTAGTAAGTTCAATATTCCGTTTAACCTCACTACCCTCCACACCTAGATAATCATCGTCTTTGGGAGGTTGATCAACAACATTAAAAACATTTAATTTTAATTTTATATTCCCGAATGAAACTTTCATCACCCCTGTTCTACAATTGACACGTGCGTTGGCCGTGGCTAAGAATGGACGACCAAGAATGACAGGAGTGTGTTTCCTAGCATCTAGCACGGGTTCAGTGTCAAGGACCATAAAATCAACAGGATAAAAACATTGATCAACTTTTACTAGGACGTCTTCAACGATTCCTCTAGGTATTTTGACGGAACGATCCGCTAATTGAATAGTAGCGGCCGTAGGTTTAAGTTCACCTAAACCTAGTTGTTTATAGACGTGATAAGGTAAAAGGTTAACACTAGCTCCTAAGTCAAGGAGAGCCCTATGAATGATAGTGTCACCTATGACACATGATATCGTAGGCGTACCGGGATCCTTATATTTTGGAGGTGAGTGTTGAAAGATTGAGCTTACTTTTTCCGTGAGGAAGACCTTTTTCGGAGTATGACTACGTATTTTGCGCTTTTGAGTACAAAGGTCTTTTAAACATTTAGCATAAGCGGGAATTTGTTTAATAGCATCGAGGAATGGAATATTAATTTTTACCTGTTTAAACACCTCGAGTATATCCTCAACTTTTGACCCTTTATTGGGCAAATGTGACGGTCCCTCATTATTAGGTGGAAATGGCATTCTCGGAACATAGTTCATTGGGGCCGGTGCTTTATCTTTTTTATTTTTATCCACGTCCTCACCCGTCTTATTCGAGTTAGTATTCATATCTTTCACATTCTCATTCGGAATTTCTATTACCTCTTCCTCTCGTGTAGTCAACCTAGTTGAGACGGCATTTACTTGCTCATTCGACCCCTTAACCTCATATTGTCCCTTAGGGTTTTGAATTGTTTGACTAGGCAACGTCCCCTCGTTTCTACGACTCACTACAGTAGCTAGTTGTCCCATTTGGGATTCAAGCTTCGCAATGGATTGTGTGTGAGAGTGCACTATTTGTGCTTGTGCCTGTACTTGCGTTTCAATTTTATTAAGGGATGCCAACACCTTTTCCTCAAAAGCATTACCCCTCGAAGGATTCGAATTAGGAGGCGGGTGTTGGTATTGATTAGGTTGAAACTGAGGTCGATATGCATTAGGAAAATTAGTCGCCTCATTAAGATTATTATTATTATTCTTCCACGAGAAGTTAGGATGGTTTCTCCATGGCGCATCCGGATTGTTAGTAGTTGCATTATAATTATTTCGTGGGTATTGTTGAATAGAATTAATATGTTGCTCCACGAATTCCGGAAATTGACTTGTCGATGGACATGCAAGTATCGAATGTGAAGTATCAGAACATAATGCACAAATTTCACGAGCGGATGAGGCTGTCGTTTGGTTCATTGTCATAAGTCGGTCAAGTTTTTTAGATAATTCTTGAAATTCAATAGAATGACTCGACTCAAACTTCACCTCTCGTTTGGTTGGAGGAAGATATCCTTCCGAACGTACCGACACAGCCTGATGCATCGAGTTCTCACTTAACGTTTTAAATATTTTCCAGGCCTCATCGGCGCTTTTGTGTAGGAAAGTTCCCGCACAAACGGCATCAACGGTATTACGGACCGAGGGAATAAGTCCCTCGTAGAAGACCTGAACAAGTTGCCACTTAGGAACTTGATGATGTGGACACGAGCGTAATAATTCTTTAAATTTTTCCCACGTGTCGTAGAGTGATTCCCCATCTTGCATCACAAAGTTTGTTATAGATTTTCTTATCTGATTCGTACGCATAATCGGGAAAAACTTTTGTAAAAATGCGGTGTGTAAGTCTTCCCATGTTCTAATTGTATTTGGCTCCAAAGATTGGAGCCAATATTTAGCTTTGTCCTTTAATGAGAATGGAAAGAGCCGCATTTTTAATTCATCATCAGTAAAATTTTGAATTTTCAAAGTGGAGCATATGTCCTGAAAATCTCCTAAGTGTTTATATGGATCTTCATTTAGACGGCCATGGAAAGAGGGAAGTAGCGAGATGGTAGACGACTTTATCTCAAAGTGAGATGCCGTCGCCTCCGGTAAATCGATACAAGTTTGTGGCGTGTACGTCGTAGGAATAAAGTAGTCTTTAAGCGGAGGTGGTGGTGGTATATTAGGATTATTCATATTAGCTCCGTTGTTATTTTGGTTGTTGTCGTTATTATTTCCAATGTCTGCCATTTTAATCGGTTCTATGTTATGAAAGCGTGGTTTCTTTAACCTTGTAAGAGTACTACGTATTTCAGATTCAAATAAAGACGTTGGTTTTGGTGTCAAATCGTCGTCTATTAAAAACCTAGTTCCAGAAGTTAAGTTTGAAGACTTGTTAAGTCTTAATGTACGTTCAAGTTCAGAGTCAAAAGGTTTTAATTACGGTTTGTTTGAACGTGTACCTAACATAAACTAAAACAAAAGAAAAGAAACTTAAAACAAGGACTGACTCAACTAAAAAAAACAAATAGCAATCACGCAAATAAGATAACAAGCACTCAACTACTATGATGCATGCAAATTATCCTGTAATGCAATGACCGCGTCAAGCCCAGCGCCCCGGGTTTCCTAGCTAATGCAGTGCAATTAACCCTAAACTAATGCAAATAGTGCGTCCCAGCGCCCTGACTTACAGCGGTTTAAAGCGAATTCCAAAGGAAGCAATTTATTTAATTTTATTTTTATTTTTATTTGCGTAAGCTCCTTTGATGTAATTAGCTGCTCCACTCGGAAACGTTGACTACAAAATAAAAAAAAAACAAGTTAGTAACTAAAAATAAAACGAAAAATAAGAAAAGGAAACCTAATCTAATATTTACGAATTAACTAAACAACGATTCTAAAACTAAAGGTAGTAATGCAATCCCCGGCAACGGCGCCAAAAATTGATGTTGTCAGAATCAAGATATAAAAAGTATGCTTTTATTTATGCTTTACTTTTCTAAAGATTTGTAGTGTGAAAGTAAAGGTCGAACCCACAGAGATTGATTACTACAGCTCTTAATTTTAAAACCTAAGTCTAATTAATTAGGAAAAACGGATTTGAATTGGATTTTAATTAAACTAATAACAATAAAAGTAAATCTAAACTATGAAAGCAATTAAAAGTGTTTTTAATGAATATGTAAAGGGAACCTAGGATTGCAAATCCACCACTAGTTTCATAATAGGAATATTTATGAATTACTTTAGCTTATTACGTTGGATGAATATGGGGAATTGTAGCTACAAGCCCACTTCCTCCGACAAGAAGATAATCATGGTTCAAGCACCAACATAATCCATCTTCGGGTAGCACGAATTATCTCACACTAAACTAGGGTTGTGATCTAATCCGTCTAACCTAGGCATGGACTATTCGGATACTTGATAGCACGAATCAATAAAGCACCATCACATGTAAACAATCTAAACAAGCACAGCAAGAATAGATCGTTGAGCACATCACAGTCAAAATAGATCTAAGACAAGAATAAACTTTGAAAGTAACGATTTAATCAATAGAAGTACGATTTATTTATAAAAATCCTCTAAACATGTGACTGTCATCCATACATAATAAAACTAAAATAAACACATAAATAAAACCCTATTACTCGTCTAGGGCTTCATTGAAACCCTAGATCTATGATCTAGCCGTCCATGGAAGTGATAGATGGCAAGTAGTTGATGGAGGAGGCCATGGAAACCCTTGGTCTTCTTCTTCTTCTCCTTGCTTCCCTCCCTTCAATGGCTGGAAGTATGGTTGTAGAATGTGTGTATAATAATTGCCAACCCCTTAATTGAGTAAATTTGGAGTTTATATAGAGTTTATACAAGCTTTGGAAGGCTTCCCAACCCGAAACGAACTGAAACGCATGTAATTTACAGTCTGGACGTCGTTTAGCAGTTTCGTTTGCACAGGAGTCTTCAGTACACTGAAATACGCAACATTGATTTTTCCACATATCGCGCGAGCGGGTCGCGCGAGCGCGACATTTGGCCTTTCGCGCGCGCGGATCGCGCGAGCGATTTTGGGGATCTCGCGCGAGCGGATCGCGCGAGCGATTTCTTGATCTTCGCGGGCGCGGGTCGCGCGCGCGACTTGGCTTTTTCAGCTTCTTTAGCTCTGCTTTTCCACCCTGTTTAGCCTGGTTTAGTTGATTTCTTCCAAAACCTGTCAAAAAATAGAAAACGAAGTAAAAATATACCAAAACAGGATAAAAAGGTACTAACAAATGCTCGTTAAGGCGTATATTTAGGATTAGTTCTCTCCCGATCAGGCGACAGTTTGAGTGCCAGTTGGGCGACAGTTAACTATTTATTGTTGAGGAGTGTTTTTTCTTGACCAGTAAATGTGTTTGGAGTTAAGTCATCTTTCAGCCAATATCATTGGTCAGTTCAGTTCTGGGTTAAGTTTCAAAGGGAATGATTGGGTTTAAATAAGACATGGTTTTGAGAATAAGAAAAGACAAACAAGATATAGTATCGAGAATAAGAAATGATGAACGAGATATGGTTTCGAGAAATAAGAAGAGATGAAAAATAACTTACCTTAAGTGGTGGTAACCTTAAGGGGACCCTCACTTAGCTTAACCGCTAATGGCTTTTCATGCCGCTGGACCTTCCACGTCTAGCCTTTACAGGTCCAAACGGAGTCGACTACTATCAAGATGCTGACTTTACTACTGAAGACTATGCTGGTGAAGATTACTACGAGGAAGGCTACGGTTTCGCCAGCTGAAGACTTTGGAGCTTTTCTTTTGTTATAGTTCTGTTATTATTATGTTAGTGATGTAATAGTTTAGCTGGTCTTGTAATATGTAACTTTTGGATATGTTTTTGACCTGTAATATACTACTGATGTAAGACTTGGATGTTTTAAATTTCTGCTTCCGCTGAACTTAGTCACTTTCCCATATCACATTATTGTTATAAGCATGTTTGGACAATCAGGTGACACTCACAACCAGTCACGTGTCTACGAACCCATAAAGGAAATTTATTTATCCCTATTTTTGGTACTTCGGGGCGTGACAGGGATTTTTGGTATCAGAGCTTCAGGTTTAAACGTGCTCACTGATTGTCCTACACCTTAAGTTATGAGCCTAAGATTTACCTCGTATTAGTACTGACACTAAGTTCGCTCCTCTTGCATGACTATGGAGTCGAGCTTCGTTCATGATGATTTCAGAGGTCACTATAATCACGATGGTCATATCCAGCCTGCCGACCCTGTACTATATCGATCGCGGATCTGCTAGAGGGACAGGCATATCTTAGAGGAGGACATACGGAGAGTTATGCTTACCGATACATTGTAGTATCCGGATCGAGTTCAGCCCGAGTCGATCCATGCTTTAGAGACTACCATACTTATTCACCAGGAGCTTATCAGCATGACTCAAGACGAGGCACTATATGACAATATACTCTTCCCGGTTATCATGGCCGCACCAGCACCACCATTCTCACCCGAGCCCATACCAGAGCTAGATGCCGATTCAGATCCCATGGATACAGATAGCGACGACGACATAGCGAGTGGAGAGGATTCTGCAGGCAGTGACCACTTAGCAGATGACCCATCTAATGGTGACGACACAGATGACGACGATGACCTGATAATTGAGGACGATCCGGTAAGTAGCGACGACGAGCCGATCGAGGAGGCTGACCTAGCAGACGATCTTCAGAGAGAAGGGGATGATGTACATGACCATCCAGTACCACCAGTTGACGCGAACAAGATGATACCGATGCCTGAGCAGAACCACGAAGCAGATCCAGCTGACATCGAGGAGGAGGAGGAGGACCCTGAGGAGGAGTTCTTAGAGGGCCCGTAATAGATAATAAGAGAGGCAAACTTTACCTTAGATATGGTAGGCGAGTACCATAGTAAGCTCATGTCCTTTCTACTCATTCTACTCCTTTTGAGTAAATCGATGCCTTCTATTCTAATGACCATTGCTTCTGAAAATGGTATCTATATATTTTGTAAAGTGGCTCCGAATACTGTCAATAATTATTGTGATACACTCCTTGATAAATAATTCATTTCCTTGAATTTTTTTTGAATCCCCCAGTCAACAATTCTTGAGTATGTACCTTGATCATCCGATTCTTGACAAATTCTTTTGAGAACAAGTTCGATCACTAGTATTGGAAAGTCATTCTTTTGACTTATTATTCTTTGAACTAAAATCTTGAAAGTTCATTGTCTTTGAGATTATTCTAAATAAATTTGATTACTAATACTATAAAGTTATTCTTTTGACTTATTATCCCTTGAACAAATTCTTACAAGTTCATTTCATTTGAAATAATACTAAATGAGTTCTCTGTTCTTTTTAGGAACTCAAAAACGTTGTACTCTCTGTACATCTTGACCTTTTATTGTCTCTCTCAGTTGCTACCTTATTCTTTATCAGTAGGGTTTCATTTGGACTATTTCACTTATGAAATACCTAATTCTAATTTCATTCGTTAAAGGCCTTATGCCATCAGTTACTTTCATTTCCTACAAATCTTGAGATACTACGATTACTTCCATAGTAAACAATCATTCAATCATTGTTAGATTTACATCTTATTCTTGAATGGATCACATCATTCTACTATTGTACTTCTATCTGTGAGAATTCATATGCCTTTTCAAATTCGACTTCATTTTGGATCCATCTATTCAATCGTTTCAATCATTGTATTCTAGTTACTGGGATTATGATGATAACTATAATGTGAGATGTAATAGGCTATGATTGCTTCGCATAAGGTATGATAGAAACCTTATAGACACGAACTCATATGTAGGAATGCAAGAATCTTCTCGATCTCTGCAATGGATGAATCATCTCAAACAACTGAGGACCAGTCCAGAAGGCTAAGCAACATAATACCTAAGGAGATCGATCCCACTGGTATATTTGGAAACTAATACAAGACTTATGGAAGACCGCGGACAACACTAGCATAAGTGACTATGGATACGAGTTGTTTAGACACCTCCATCGCCCATTCAGAATCGCTTTAGAGACCACTCAAGTCACAACCTGCTACACTACCAAGGTCAACCCTATTACAAGGACAACTCAAAACGACGAACAATGATCATGGCGTTTATTTCAACTATGGAAACCCTAGATGTCTAGCCAAGGAATGTCAAGCTCCCAAGACCTATAACCAACCAAACGTTATCTGCTACAGTTGTCACAAGAGAGGACATTTGAGCAAGGACTGCAAAGCACTCGAGAAGGACGCTACGGAGCAAATACAGCTCAGATAAGCTCAGCTCAATACCACCATCCCCAATATAGCTGGATTAGGCAAATATAGCTGGATTAGGCAAAGAGGCACAACAAAGACTGAAAGAACACATGAAGAACAAGAGAAAGTCCGACACAACAATAGCATCGGGCCAACGCAAAACATGCCAACGTTGTTTCAACTGCAGAAATCGCGGACATCACTTCGACGAATGCCCAACACAGAAACAAATTAGAGGACATGGATCGCGATGTTATAAATGTGGTGGAATGGACCACATTCGCAAGGATTGCAAGGCAATGAAGAACATCAATCAAGATCTGTTGATGAACTTAGAAGAAGAAGGGGAGTTGATACAACCTATACAATCGATTATGCAAAATTTTGACTTATTAATGAATCTAGTTTTGTGTATCTAGTATTATTGTAATGATTAGTGTCCCGATATATATATATTATAGTAGAGGTACAACAAATCAACAGTTAGTAACTATAAATATACAACGAGCATCGCATCCCACCTTTAGACCGACGGTCAAACCAGACGCGCTAACCTAACGATAGAAGACGTCTTACCAGCTCACATCATCAACACATCATCAACAACATCGGAGACACATGGAAAAGTTTACACCAATAATTATGAAAGCTTGTGGCGCATCCGGAACAAAAATACGAGAGAGCCCACTCATCGCTGATCAAAATATTTGCCAACTACGACAAAGTCAAGCATAGGCATGACATCACTCGAGGTTCTATATAGAAGGCCATGTCAATCATCATCACGTCAGAAAGATCAGCGATGAAGGAAGAACCTACAGTTTGAAGTCGAAGATAAAGTACCATTAATATATCGATCGCTCGAGGTAACGTGCTATTAGACCAAAAGAAAGGAAGCTATCACTGCGACAATTGGAGTATTCACGATTGAATTGCCCACCAACTCGCGTACGCTATCACCAACGGTGTAGTAGATCACAATGCTTTTTGAGTGGATACGCTAATATACAACGTTCTTCGTGCTAACACGCTGATGGATACATTCACGACCCCTACAAGTTATAGAAGACAATCGTGAGACCAACTAGACTTCTCAACCATCGCATCAAGAAGCTGAGAGGTAAGAATCTTGCCGATAAAAGACGCAGAAAAAATAATGATAGAAAAGTTAATCAGACTGCTGTTGAGACAAATCCAAAGCAACGTGATATCTACGACGGTTGCGGAATAGCTGGACATCACTCCAAAGAATGCAAAGCACCGAAACAGCCCACAAGTTGATAGCCGCAGTGCTTCAATCGTGGAAAGACTGGACGTGTGCACAAAAATTGTCAGAACAAGGAATTCAAAACATGGTTCCACCACAAAGAAGGTTCCAAAAGAGAGCTCACAGATCATCAACTTAATCCCAGTATTGAACAAGACGAAAGACCGAAGGTGCCATATTCAATGTCAGAACTTTAAATTTCACTTGGTGTTGTTTAGCAAAGAAGTTTGGACGTTTGAAAGAATTGGTGAGAAGGTCTGATTAGTTAGCTAGTGGGAACCTCACAACCTTAAAACCTGAGATATGATTAGTACCTTGTACTTTCCAAGACCTAGCAAACTCTAGATTTCGAGGACGAAATCCTCTGATAAGGTGGGTAGAGATGTAGCACCTGAATTTCTCCAGAAATTCCATATAGGATATTATAAATTAGTGATGTTGCTACCAAGGTTGTCAGGTATTCACAATGTTTTTCACATCAGTATGTTGAAGGAGTATCATCAGGGCGTGACACCACATGTAATCGACTTCAAGGACATTGAAGCGAATAACAACGTGTCTTACACCGAGAGACGGATCAAGATTTTGGGTCAAGAAACTAAGAAGCTGAGGAACAAGGAGATCCCATTGGTGAAAGTTCAATGGAATCATCATGATGAAAGAGAAGCTTCGTGGGAAATGGAGTCAGAGATGCGAGAGAAATATCTTTTCTGTTTTGTAAATAGATAAGCTCTGATTTCGAGGACAAAATCCTTTAATAGGTGGTGGAAGATGTAACACCTGTAATTTTCCGTCATTATAATATCAGCTTTTTTGAATTTCTGTATTGGACCGACTATGTTTTTATTTTATTATTTTAATTACGTGACGGTATGGACGTGTTGTAGTATTACCATATAGACTGTAGTAACCATACCAACTCGACCATAATAAGATTTAACTTAGTCTCGTACCCGGACCCGAACATTAGAAATAATACCCCGATTGTACGTAAATCGAGACCGACACGCATACTGAGGAACTTATGCACGTAAATTAAAGAATTAGCACACAACTCGAGGTAGGACCCACATGGACGGCCAAATGACAAGTCCCATGCAGCATCCCCTACACTTGTCATTACTCCATGTAACATTTGTCCACCTAATGGACACATGTCCTAAGCATGCAACATGCAAAGGACACCTAGCACATGGAAATTCTATATAAACAAGCACATGCACACACTACACTCTCTTAGTTGGATCATAATCTGAAATTTTGGAGAGACAATTAGGAGACTTAGGTAGTTCATGAGAAAAAGAGAGAGAAGAAAAGTTAAGAAGAAGAAGAAGTTCATCCTTGAAGTTGAAGTTCAAGCTTCATCAAGCTCAAGAATAACATCCAAGCTCAATTTTAAGCTTTGGTGAGTAAATTGTGAGTAATCTAACTCAATTTAGAACACATATAATATGTACTAATGTTTAGTAGAAGTTTGATGTTGTTGTGTTGAAGTTTTCATGACATGCAAGACAAATTCATAAATCTGAGATACTAAAACTCTTAGTAGAACATAGTTTAGTAAAATGAATGTTTTGTGCAGTTCGAAAATGAGAATTAAGCTAGGTTTTTTTGTGGTCAAAGATAACTCATATATCTACAAATAACTCTTCTATAGCTCAGTCTAGAAATCAATCCTCCATGGGTGAAATGCATGTACAACGCAGTGTTATAAACCTGGGAAAACAAAAACTTCCAGCAGAATGTAGTTTAGTAAAATAAATGTTTTGAGGAGCTCAAAAATTGGAATTAAGCTAGATTTTTTTGTGGTAAAATCTAACTCATTTATCTACAAATAACACTTCTATACCTCAGTCTATAAATCAATCCTTCATGGGTGAAATGCATGTACAATGCAGTGTTATAAATCTGAGAAACTGAAACTTTCAGCAGAACATAGTTTAGTAAAATGAATATTTTGTGCAGCTCAAAAATGAGTATTAAGCTAGGATTTTTTGTGCAGAAAGCTAACTCATTTATCTAAAGATAACCCTAGTATATCTCAGTCTAAAAACCCCTCCTTCATAGGTGAAATTCACGTACAATGGAGTACTATAAATCTGGGATAGAACAGTCCGAGATATAAGAAATGTCTTGTAAAATAAATAGTTTGTGTAGCTCAAAAATGTAATTGAAGCTAAATTTTTTTTGTACATGAAGATATTCCTATTATCTACAATGTTTTAGTTTTGAGTTTGATCTACAAAGTAATTTATCATGCCCAAATAAATCATGTTAATTCAGTCAACACAGTGAAAATATAACCTGGCAGATTGTACAACTTTTTGTATAATGTTTTGTTTATGCATGGTGTTGATTGTTGATGCTAGTTTTCTGGTACCTGTGTTGTTATAAAAATCTCGTGCTATGGTAGTGCTATCGCGTAGATGAGTATGTTAAGGGTTTCATCTATATGTTTATTGGTATTAAATTCATGTTATAAATCCATGAGCTATGTGCTATGTTTTCCATTGTTATGAATATAGTCTAATGACCGTTGGAAAGTTCATATCCAAACTATAAGTATGTTGAATGGCACGATTATTGCGTTGGTAAGTGATTGGGAAAGTTTCCATCGTAAGTATATTGAGAGGAAAATGGAATGTCGAACGTAAAGCGAAATACTGATGGTTATAAATGGATGATATTAATGAACTAAACTACGAAACGTACGAACGTGAAAAATAACGATAAACCTTCAATAATAGATTGAATGCGAATAAGGGACGCTGGGTTTCGTTTCTAGTCGTGTGACTACCGGTCAAAGTTGATTCGTGAACTTTCGTGTCGTGTTTGGATAATTCTTGCAAAGTTGGTCTCTCGATTATTCCATGGAGTCGATTGGTGAGTTATGTTTTGTTCCTTGATCTGAGGATCGGCATGATGTGTTCGGTCAAGTACGGATGACCTAAGGATCGTCATAACGTGTTCGATCAAGTAGTTGATTAGTTTTCCGTACCCTTGGACAGAGGATCGGCATGACGTGTTCGGTTATGTACGGTTGACCTGAGGATCGACATGACGTGTTCGTCCAAGTGATTATTAATTTCCCGTACCCTTGGTCTGAGGATCGGCATGATGTGTTCGGTAACGTGCGGACGACCTGAGGATCGGCATGACGTGTTCGACCAAGAGATTGTTAATGTCCTGCACACTTATGCCATTTGGGCGACAGTTAACTATTAATTGTTGAGTGTTGTTCTTTCTTGACCAGCAAATGCGTTTGGAGTTAAGACTTCTTTCAGTCAATATCATTGGTCAGTTCAGTTCTGGGTTAAGTTTTAAAGGGAATGATTGGGTTTAAATAAGACATGGTTTTGAGAATAAGAAAAGATAAACAAGACGTAGTATCGAGAATAAGAAATGATGAACGAGATATGGTTTCGAGAAATAAGAAGAGATGAAAAATAACTTACCTTAAGTGGTGGTAACCTTAAGGGGACCCTCACATAGCTTAACCGCTAACGACTTTTCATGCCGCTGGACCTTCCACGTCTAGCCTTTGCAGGTCCAAATGGAGCCGACTGCTATCAAGATGCTGATTTTACTACTGAAGACTATGCTGGTGAAGATTACTACGAGGAAGGCTACGGTTTCGCCAGCTGAAGACTTTGGAGCTTTTCTTTTGTTATAGTTCTGTTATTATTATGTTAGTGATGTAATAGTTTAGCTGGTCTTGTAATATGTAACTTTTGGATATCTTTTTGGCCTGTAATATACTACTGATGTAAGACTTGGATGTTTTAAATTTCTGCTTCTGCTGAACTTAGTCATTTTCCCATATCACATTATTTTTATAAGCATGTTTGGACAATCATGTGACACTCACAACCAGTCACGTGTCTACGAACCCATAAAGGAAATTTATTTATCCCTATTTTTGGTACTTCGGGGCGTGACACTTTTGCTCAAGAAGTGCAGATGTTTCAGGAACAACACCCTCAATAACTTTGATTGCAGAGCAGTCCATGTATTTCCCGATTAGTTTTGCAAGCAATGAGGATGAGGCTGGAGCAATTTCTGATGGTTTCAAAACCACAACATTACCAACCGCAATAGCTCCAACCATTGGATCAAGAGATAGATCTGACAGAAATGGCACAATCGAAAGTATAATTTAGTTCAAGGGTCATTCAATGGTCCAAACAAAATGCTTGAGCTAACAAGCCTAAGTTAGAATTTGAACACATGCTTTTGAAACAATGATCCAAACACCGAAGTACAAGAACAAGGTTACTATTGAACACAATGGAAGTAACATTAATTATTGAAAAATAAGAGAGAAAAAACACTCAAGAATGTTTGCAAGCTGCAAACATGACTCGTTTTCTCTATCTTACAACCAAGTAATATAGTAAGTTGAGTATCAACGTACAGATAGGATAGTTCCATGCTGAAATGACCAATACAACACCCAAGGATTCTGACATTATGTTAGTCCAGAATATTCCTCATAGATCTCAACAGAATATTCCTTTAACCAAACTTAATAGTCAACATTGCCAAAATTCAAGTACATACTCTTAATTAGACAGAATGTATGGAAATAATTACCAGGTCATCATTAATCCTGTGCATAGCACATTCAACTGCTTCCCCAACTTTGTTATGTCTACATTCACAGAAGGAGAAGCTGCCAAAACTTTCAACACCTATATGAATGGTGCATGTACATTAGATAAGAAAAGATGATGCCACTGAGCATTTGAAATGTGATGTTAAGCAGCCAAAAAGAGACTATAACTTACTAGGCTATTAGCAGGATTTAACGAGTGACCAATCCCCTCAAAGAGCATAGGAGCCTGTGGTAGTTTTTGAGAAACCAAGTCAGAAATACATGTAATGTTTTTCACAAACACATGCCTACACATGTAATGACTCAAAAGGTAATAACATTCCAAAACTGAAATTCATAAATCGTGTGCAGAGGCTTTCTTGGAAAATAAATGAGATCGTGGGTCATGTAAAAATGACAACCTAGAGGGCATTTCAAGATTTCTGACGCTAGGGATATTCAAGATATTTCTATCAGCGTCACAAGGACTTAAAAGCTCAAAATAGTTTCTAGCAACATTTTTCACTAAATGGGTATCACTAAATTTGTATGAAGTAGCAACAGAAAGTTTCTTAATGCAACGAGACGCTTCATAATCAATTAAAAAAAATGTTGCAACACTGTAACTTTCCTCGATCTTCTTGCTTCCTAAGAGCACATCAGCCTGAATGAAATCATCACTAGCAATCAGTGTATGATCCCCGTCCGTGTCTGTAACTGTGTAGCTGGTGTGATCAATAACCATAGCTACTGGGTCCTATACCCATGAAATAAACAAATCACACCAATAAAAAATAAAATAGAATAAACAAGCTCAATCCATAAATCGGTGTAGATAACTGAAAAAGAGTGGTTTAGTGCTTGTATCATATTAACAAGTAGTGAACAAAAGGATTTACAGTTCTAGAAATTGTACATTATTGAAAAATATCATTCCAACGTATATTAATCTAAACTAGGAAAGTGCACCTACATATGTGTCTTTGGAAAAAATATTTGTTACAACGGTTATTTCCTAATGTGGTATCACAAACCAATAAAAGGTCACTATTCAGGCACATGGTTTTCTAAATTTTTAGGAAAAAACACGTGTAGTATTACTAGTGCTAAGCAATTATCATCCATAAATAGTATGAGTGGATAAAGTGTAATTTGATCCTCAATATTTTGAGAATCAAATATGGAACTTGCATAACATACTGCATGTAGATCTTCCAGCCATAAAATCTAAACATGGGTCAATTATGTGATATTATAGTCTTCACTCACTTAGTTAAGCTTCCAGCTTTCTGCACTTCAGACTTGAAGAATCTGAATACAGGGGCAATGAGTTGAGCTTCCAGCTTCCTGCACTCCAGACCTAAAGAATCTGAATACAGGGGCAAAGAGAGAGAGAGAGAGAGAAGACCACCTCTTGGCCCCTCCTTTCCACTTACCATCGGCCGGCCACCAACCACCACCTCCTCCCACAACAACACCACCACAACTTGCGAGTTTTTGAAGTTGTAAAAATGTTTCAATAATAGAATAAAGAGGTTTGGATCTAGGGTTTTTAGGGTCATAAAGAAGGGGAAAGAACATTGAATGTATAGATTTAGAGAGAGAGAGAGAGAGAGAGAGAGAGAGAGAGAGAGAGATGAAGAAAGCATATCTGTTTCTCTTGATCTCAGAACCATTACCTCAACTCATCAGCAGCGGCATGAAGGCGACGGGAGGCGGTGGCATGGAGGCTTGGTCACAGAGCCCTAACTCTCTCGAAAAACCTCACAACCACTTGATTAGCACAACGACCTTTGGTTTTGGTTCGGAGTTCTTGGCCGTTAGGGTTTGTTCAGGGAGTGGTAGAGGAGGAGCGAAGCTAGAGGAGCTGGAAGAAGGTGGAGCGTGGAGGCAGCGGTGAAATAAACTAGGGGGAAGCCAAATATGAGGAAGATGAGGAAGAGAGGGAGAGAGAACGTTGCTTTGAGACCTCTCATCTATATTGGGGGGGGAAACTAAATATGGGGGAATTTTTGGGAGTGCTCATTTAGGTAATGTTTGTCACCGTCATTAACGGTGACAATGATATAATAACAATTGTCACTGCTGTTGGCAGTGACAACATGTGATTTTATCACCATTTTCAGCTTGGCACTGTCGTGGACGGTGACGATTTTGTCACCGCTCAAGTCAGTGACAAAGCTAGCGAAAAAAAGGGTGACAAATTTGCTGTTTTGGTGTAGTGACCCCTTACAGAAAACCCCAATAATTAATGTCTCATGCCCCAAAGGGACACCCTCTCTCGTCACCACTCTCTCACCCTAGACCATGCACCCCCATGAGGGGAGACCCCCAACTTGGTACACCAAGAGCTTACTAAAATTCCTATACAACATCCCTATATATAGAGTTTATGACCAATTACTTGTTGGATAAGTAATACAATTCTATCAAGAAAACTAAATTGCAATAGAAATCTAGCCAAATTACAATCCCTAAATTAATGAGATTATCCTATATGTGATATAATCCCAACAATTGTGTCATATTGTGAATCAGTGGTACCACATTTGATATGCATGTAGTACAAAGTATTTGATATTTCTGATTCAAATTTAGAAATGACAACTTTACTATTTTTTGGCATGGACTAATATTTGAACTAATAAAATCAAGTAAAATGATATATAACTTGGGCTTAGTTTGGCTCTCATTTTGTTGTTTCTCCTTTTTAAAAGCACAATTTTATGTTAATTCATTTGATAACTAGTTTATGAGTTTTGCAAAAATTGAACTTAGGGTTTTTTGGGGGGGAGCTTTTAAAAGCTCTAGAATGGACCTTTGAAAGCTCAAGATTGCTTTTTTGCTTTTATGATATTTTTTTTAAGAGTGATGTGTGAACTTGTACAAAATTATTAAACAACTTAATAATAAATTTTATAAGCTACTTTTAAAAAATCACGTGGGGGCCAAACTAAGCCTTAGGCTGAATTAGACTGAACTAATTGTTGTGATCTATGTTAAATGTACAATCTCAATTGTATATTTAGGTGTCTAACACCATCTTCATTGCTTAATAGACAATTTAAAAGGCAAAACTACACAATTTCTTTTAAGCCATAGTAGTCAAAAGCAGTAGCTATCTTAAATTTTTTTTTCATCTGATGCACTACTACTATATGGAAAAGACTTTGGTGCTGTTAGCACAATGCGGTTCGCACTGTGCTACTCACATTTTGGGGAGGTTATATGAAAGTTGTATGAAGGTTGTGTCCCAATTATTACCCTTTATTTATTATTTAAGAACAGGGCTAGACAACGACATTGGCTTAAAACTTGAACATCTTAGGTTGGAATGCACAAGGAAACAGAGTGTACTGGGGAAGGAGTTGGAATGACCTTTTGACACCAAATTAAACAATAAAAGCTCCCAATTGAAAGAAGAAAAAAAAAAAAAAAAAAAAAGAGAAGTCGTCAATGGAGTTGATCTCAATTGAACACACCACCATTTACTCATCAATCTTATTAATTTCCTCCTCCTTCCTGCATGAGCAAGATCGAGACCCTGTATATCACTGTGTATTGGATGCTTTCATTTGGTAGCAATCTCCCAAAACAAGTTCAAGGGACGAGTGCTTTCATCATCTGTACCCAAAACGGGTATGGTGATGTGGGTTATGGTTGTCTGAAGGTTTAGAACAGCAAGTTAATCACAGAATCAATACACAACTTTTTCTTGAATCAATAAACAGAATTATTTACAAATACACTTAAAATACTGAAGTAAGTCACGACAGAGTTGATAGAACAAAATCCGCTCCATACTACAACACTGAAATAGAAAAAGAAAAAGAAGAAGAAAATCAGTTGGTGAGTCATAACAAACTAGGTTGGAAAGCAGTAGGAAAGAGTTAGAATGACCCTTTGTGAACTCATTTGCCACATTTACGGTGGCTGTCATCAAGTACAACACTATCTTTACACTCAATCTCATCAGTGGCATCAGCACTTTTTCTGTAACTCCATTGCAATCTGGAGGCAGCACAAAACAGATGAAACTAATGGGTGTATGAGCTCAAAATTCGAACTACGTATTGGAATTGAACTCATTTACCTCATCTAATGTGGAAGTGACCACTCAGCACTATCATCAAGTAAACCACTATTGTCCTCTTTGGTATTATTAATTTGAGACTCATCTGGATTAATATTTCCCTCCTTTAGCATCAGCGCTTTCCTGCAACTCCAGTGCAAGCTCGAGGCTGCGCAAAACACGGAGCATTGTAGGCTGTTCAGATCGTCCAAGAGGCAGGCACTTGTACGCAATATACACAAACAGGCTCAAGCAATCTGGCGAGATCTTCCCGACCAAGCATGGATCGATGACCTGATCAATCGCACCAGCTGCTATGCGGTCTTTGGCCCACTCATATGAATAATACTGCTCCTCCTTGAATTCATGCTCTAGTACTTTCGTTCCACACAACACTTCAAACAACACTATACCAAAGGAGCACACATCAGACTTTTCCGTCAGTGTATTTGACAATCTTCTGATACCTGATCCGTGACATCCGAGGTTCAAAACCTTAGCAACCCCATTACTGTCAAGCAGAATGTTCCGTGGATGTACATCTCCATGGACGATTAGGTTCCCAGTACTTGTATGAAGGTAGTTCAGACCTCTTGCAGCATCGACACAGATTTGGAGCCTCCGCTTCCAAGAGAGGAAAATGGTGGGTGTGGTGAAGTGGAGATGATCATAAAGAGTCCCATTGGCCATGTAATCATATACGAGGACCATTGTGCTTTTATCGTAGCAATACCCAATCAATGGAACCAGGTTTATGTGCCAGAGCTGGGACAACATCTTGACTTCCGTTAAAAAATCTCGAGAATTTCCATTTGAGGTCAACAAGTGGACAGTAATAGTCTTCATCGTCTCATCAATATGGCCAGTGAACACCTTGCTACGCTGATCTTCCCTGATGAGGTGAGCGAAATTGTCGGTTGCCTCTTCGATATCCCTGAGACGGAATTCTCTACAAGATTCCTCACGTACTGAGGAAGTTTTCTCTCTACGCCAAAGTGAGTTTCCGGGCCACCCCCATGTTGGTCCACGCTTGGAACCATTGTCCTTCTTCTTCATTTTTGGAACTTTGGTACCTTCAGGTGGGAAGCATACTCCATTACTCTGGTCCACATTGCTCATGCTTTCTTCCTTGGGAGGCGATGCCGAGCTAATCTGCTCATTGCTATCCTCTTCCTCTGTAGCCGAGCTAACTTGCTCAGCGCTATCCTCTTCCTCTGTATCCAAATATGCACTCCCAGGCCCCTCCAATGCAAACTCGAGATGCGTCACCACTTCATCCATTGTGGGTCGCTCATTGGGAGAAGTATTCAAGCATTTTTTAGCAATTTCTGCAAATGTTTTCAAACTTTGCGCTGAAATTTGCTCCCTCACATTGGGATCAACAATCTGATCGAGTTTTCCCTCTCTAATGCATTGCTTAGCCCATAGGACCAAGCTGTGTTGCTCCTCCTCAAGTTTTGTATCCACAGCCGGCCTCCCACAAAGCACTTCAAACAATACCACACCAAAGGCAAAAACATCGGATTTGCTTGTCAACCTGCGAGTCATGTAATAATCAGGATCTAAGTAGCCAAATGTACCTTTGATATCTGTACTAATATGGGTGCAAGACAGGTCTGTCGCATTCATTTTTGACAAGCCAAAATCTGAAACCTTTGCTACCCAATTTTCATCCAACAAAATGTTTGAACTCTTCACATCTCGGTGTATGAGTCGATGTGGGGAGCCCTTACCGGTATGAAGGTAGTCCAATCCACGTGCAGAACCTATGCAGATTCTAAGCCTTTGCTCCCAAGAGAGCGAAGAGCTACCACTTCCACTTCCACTTCGATTACGGATTTTATAGAGATGATCATCGAGAGTTCCATTGGCCATGTATTCGTAGACAAGTAACATCTCTTGGCTTTCGTTACAGTAACCAATCAAGGAGACAAGATGAACATGGCGGTATGTGGAAAGTGTTTTAATCTCTGCCCAAAACTCAACAGGACCTTGTTTGGACTCTGATTTCAAACGCTTTATTGCAACAGTCTTGGCCCCACGGTCTATTTTCCCTTTGTAAACCTTACCAAATCCTCCATTTCCAACCACAAGTGCATCATCAAAATTGTTGGTTGCCAATTGGATCTCCGAAAGAGAAAAGCAACGGCACGATTCCTCCTCCCGCGGTGATGACTTGTTTTTTTGGCCAGACTTAGTTCCCCAGTTATGCAATTGGTAAACAATGATGTTAACCAGAGAAAGTAAGAGTGTCACACATGCTGCAATTAAATTTCCACTTCCAAAAGAGAAAACAAATCTACTTAGATTTGAAGTCCATGGTGTCGAAGGATGTGCCATAGACCCAGGGTTTGGTCCAGCAAGATTATTGTCAGGGTTGCTCAACTTGAAAATTTCTAACCCACTTAGAAATGCATCCTTTTCACCAGTCTCTGAATCATGTTTAGGACAAAGAGCTACAGTGAGATCACGCTTACCTTCCATTCTATCTCCTTCCATCATTACCACATAGTCCATGTACACCGGAAAACCATTTTGGCCGCTCCATTTGATTACATTTTCATCAATCTCTGCAATCTGATTATCTATGAAGATAATAAAATACCTTTGGCTACTCTCAAGTCTTACAGATTCAACCTCTCGGAAATGGAACCTAACCAGGTACCTAAATCCCAAATTCACAGGTAGTTTCCATGTAAGATTATACTCCTTGTGACCTTGTTCGTTTCGACCCATTGACCAGGCTGTTTGATAAATTCTGAGGGGCGCTACATATGTTGGTATATTTCTGTATTTAATCCCCACGTCAGTATGGACAGATACAGTACCAGATTCTAAGAGATAATTCCTATCCTCAGACCATGATCTGTACAAGCCCAAGTCTTCTACCGGTAAAATGGATCTCCCTCCGACATTTAGCCGGTAAACCATCTCGAGTGATGTTTTGTTGGCAATATAAAATCGATAATTCTCTCCAACAACGGGGACACCCAAATCACCTCTCAGACTGTAATAAAGACCAGTAGGCATAGAAACGATCTCAATTCCATTTATAAAAGCATATATGTCCTCCGAACTAGTGCTCGGAGAAGGAGAGAACGTTATGCTTAATGATTGGTTGTCATCTACGTTCACACAAAACTCTTTAGCAAAATATTTAACACCCAAAGCATCGGCGGTAAGGAAAGCACTGAAATTGCCAAGTAGAGTGTAAGGACCAGCTTTTACACTAAAAAATGATTTCGAGATATCAAATCCAACGTACGAGAATGGATAGAAGTGTAAGCGAATAAATTTTTGACCTGGCCTAACTCGGAATGTGTAAGTGAACTGTGACCGAGAGATTCGAGAAGTCATGTAAGGAACAGGATCAGCTGAAAGGTACTGGTCGAGTGCTCTTGAGGTGGTTGACTTGCCTTTTGGGTATGGAGATAAATTAGTTGACCTTGTTCCACCATCATCTCCAATCCATTCGCGCCCATCGAGTGCTGTCGAGTTGACAGAGGAGCCGCAGTTGATGGCGATGTCATCAATGGGATAATAAGGGGAACCCAAATCACCCGGGACGGTAAATCCCAGATGAAAGAAAATGATGATCACAATCTTGAGTTTACTAGAGAGACACATTTCTATATAATTTGGTTGTTCTGGGTTTAAAATCAAAAGAGACTTTGTACAGAAAGAGCAGGTCAACAATTATAGTGTATATGCAAAAATTTTCTGAGCTAAAGAGGAAGATAGAAATGAGGCCAAAGCCAAACAACTAGACGCGTTAAGGGGCCAAAATGAAAAGTCAGCCAGAGGCCGCTGTAGACTTTTGTACTTTTTATTATTTTATTATTATCTTTTCTGCCTTTTGGTTTAGGTTCCAATAGAAATTGCCAGTCAATTTCTCTAAATGCATTTTTGTAAGTATTGAATTAAATTAAAGTGCTCAAGAAACTTACCTTCAGCCATGTAGTTATAGCATAGATGATGAGAACGAACTTCTATTTGATCACGAATTCGCTTATTAATTATGAAAGAACCGACCCTCACACTGTTTGGTTTACTGTATGGTGAAGGTTGAATATGGATTTCCAGCCTATCGTTCTGTATATCATTCTGTAACGATGGTTGTCACAGGTCTTATGTATATATAGATCGACTGGGACCCTTACCCATGTGTTTAAATGCACAACAACTTCCTACCATCAAGGAAGTTGGGGCAATCTTAAATACCACTTAAATACATACTGTAGATATTGGGTTGTTATACAATATCTTATCACCAAGGATATTAGGATAACATATCATCAGATCTGAACTAGTATGCTCAATGACCACCTCTTGCTTCTTAACTCACTCTGTAATAGCAAGATACTTTATGTCAATATGCTTGTTTTCACCTTTTTAATTACCCATTTTGTGAGACATAGTATACTAAGCAATAATACCCTCTTCCTTTGCACTCGGACCTGCTCTTTGTCCTGTATCTGTGTCCCTACTGAAATATTTCCATCCATAGATTTTTATACTTCCTTTTTACACACTATTAAAGGTATCCACTACCTCACAATTATCGAAAGGAGGTACAGATACATAAACCAGGAAGATCGTCAATGAATGAGATAAAATATCTCTAACCATTTAGACAAAGATAGAAATGGTTCACAGATGTTATGTGTATGTAACGACCCACCTCCCCATCTAGCAACAATATTGTCCGCTTTGGGCCTAAACATAAAGAACTTCCCAAGGGGTCACCCATCCCTGGTACTGCTCTGGCAGCAGCACGCTTAACTGTGAAGTTCTTTTGTGTTTAGCTCCCTCACGGTTTTAAAAGGCCTTGTTGCATATAGAGAGGCGATTAATCCTTATAAACTAGTCCAGGAACTTCACCCCAGGCGATGTGGGACAAGCCCCCACACCCAACCTCACCTCATCCATCTTGGCCATCCTGCCTCAGGAGTATTGGCTCTTGGTCGTCACAATCCACCCTCCTTAAGGGCCACACGTCCTCGTGTGGGACCCGCCCCACATTTCCGGCTGGGTTTCCGCTCTGATACCATTTGTAACGACCCACCTCCCCATCTAGCAACAATATTGTCCACTTTGGGCCTAAACACAAAGAACTTCCCAGGGGGGTCACCCATCCCTGGTACTGCTTTGGTAGCACCACGCTTACCTGGGAAGTTATTTGTGTTTAGGCCCAAAGCGGACAATATTGTTGCTAGATGGGGAGGTGGGTCGTTACAGTGTATGATTCCAAGAATTTCGTAGCTCCTACTTATAACTTTATTGGACTTGTTGGTCTGCCTCTTCTTCAGGCAGATTGCACAAGTACCAAAATGGGAAGAAATCCAAAAAGCTTTTAACACTCCATTGTTAACCAACCTCTTGATTTCCTTTAAGGAGATTGTCCCAATCTCCAATCCCACGGTGTAAAGGTGAACTCATCAATCATTTTACTTTAGTGCCAATATCATCTTGTAAGTTTAGAAAAAATCATTTAAATATAAGATCCAATGCTAATGTAAATTAGTGGCAAAGATCCCAAAATCAGTGAGAGAAAATTTCTTTTGGACTTGCAAAAGGCAACCCAAAATCCAAAATTGTCAATTTTGAAAGAAACCAAATTTCCAAAAATCTTTGAAGCCCCAAATAATTTTCAAAATTTGTTGGTTAGCGAACACATCCTATTGCTCTAAATGTGTCTTGTGTTCACTTCCCATTGACTTCCTTAAGCAGAAAAAACAAAATAAAATATTGGCAATGTGAATTGTAGTTCCTGAATCAATTCACCATTTATTTAGATGAGCATCAAACAATCTAGAATCATAACACACTCCTAGAATTATTGCACTTAATGCCTGTGGATACCGGAAGTGGACCACTTCTCTTGTTTGAGATTGTTTTGAAAAGGAATTTGACTTGGATCAAAGAAAAGAAAATGGTCTGTTGAAAACAGATACAGAGTCGCCACTTGGTCTTTAAGGAACCAAGAAACCTAATTTTGACTCACCCAAACGGATAAGGGCACCGGCCCTTCATAACCAAAGAACTTGGTTCGGGGTTTTGGTACGAGAGAGGAAGGAGCCTTTGTCACGACTAAAACACCCTCAACTCGCCCCGTCTTTCGACGGGCCTCAATTAGCATCCAAATAATCATCTTATACTATGTTTGGTTCGACAAATAATACTATGATAGTATATTACATCACATAAGAAAATTTGAAATGGAAGATTTAAAGATAAGATATCATTCATAAAATCTAAGCCAAATATCATACAATGTAAAGTGAAAGATCACACAAATAAACCTAAGAAAAATCATCTAATCATGTATCAAATAATCAAGACTTCCTAATCTAAAGGGGGACATGAATTGTTCTTGAAACAAATAATCAAAAAAAAAATCAAAATATGCTTAGCAAACTAGAATGATGCATGTTATTCTTTTGAGAAAAGAAGACCTCTCAATCCCCGGGACGGATGAGAAAGGATGATTAGATCGAGGGGAAGCATGAACGTGTGATCAAATTCATTCCTTATAATCTTCTTAGATTAAGAGTTACAAAAACCCCAAATCTTTGCATGGATACAATGTATGTATCTAAAACGTGCCAAGGTTGTAGTATGCTTTGTGTTCATGGATTCCTAGAGTGACTTAGAAGTCTAAAATGTGTATAAATGGATGAATGAAATCAACATGGGATATGTACAAATGTAGTATGAACTACTTCCTAAGATATGAACTAATTTGGAATGCATATAAGCATCAAATCAAAGAATGAAAGTTAAGGTATACTTGCTGTGAATAGTAGACAGAACAGTAGCACAATCTTTTGGAATTTGAAAAGAGGGGTTAGGAATGTTTTCAATGCATGATTTTTTATGGAGGTGTTCCTTATTGTGTCTAGAACACAACCCAAAAGGCCAATCTTGAATAGCTATCACAGATTGAGAGAAATCATATAAACAATGAAGGTCACTCAGAAACAGAGTCCGTACTGTCGACTGAAATGTTGAAAAATCTTAGAAAATGAAAACGAATGATCTAGAGGCCCATTTTATACAGAAAGTTCCCTAAGACATTGAAGTTTAAGGTAAAAATAAGTTAGGACCACCCCATTTGGAAAAGTTTTCTGGAAACGAGGTCGTAAGTTGACCTAGCTGCTGTGACAGCAAAAACAGAATGTCTAGAGAAAATGTTTGGATCCAAATGGACAATTTTCAAGTATTTCCAAGTCAAACCAAAAATCATGGGTGTTCTCTAATGAGTTAGGAAGACGTTCCAAGTGGTCTTATATTCATACATTGAGTATTGAACTCAAAATAATTCCTTAAAGTTAAACGACTCACTGTTTTGAGGGTTTTGAGGAAAACAAGGTTTATTTCTTGAAATCAAAATGAGGGATTTAAGAGGGGGTTTTGAAATGAGGGTTTTGAAAGTATACTTCCAGACCTTGGATGAATATTCTAACCACTTGGAATATCAATTCCTAACTTATTTCAAGAACTTCCCAAGTATTTGCAAACCATGGTTTTATTTGGAAACCAAACTCAAGAATCTATGGGAGTATGATACATGAGAGGATAGATGATACATGATATGATATTGCATGATAAAAGTGGTAAAGAACATGTTCATGGGACATGGGTTCATCTAGATACAAGAGAGTGTTGCATCAAAGTGTGAAAGTTAAAAAAAGTGAAATGCTGTGAATAGTGGACAGACTGTATGCATCACTTTGTAACATTATAATGGGTGGTCAAACGTGCCTAGAAAAATGTGAGAAAAATCAGAGATCATCCTTATTGTGTCTAGAAAATTACCCAAAAAGCCAAACCTCAATAGCTATCACAGATTAAAAGAAAAAAATCAGAATGTACACATGACTCAGAAACAAAAGCTGCACTGTTGACTGATTTTGTATGATTTTTCATAAATCAAAGAAAGGGTTTATGACGACCCATTATACACCAAAAGTTTCCTAAGACACCCAAGTTTCATAAAAAAAATAGAAAAGATATATGTACAGTGACGAAAATATCCAGAATAAGTGCAAGAAGTTGGGTGAACATTCTGTGAGAATAGAGGCAGATTATGAATATTAACTTCTCACATCCAAAACAAATACTTTCATATCTCTATAATTGATGGGAAAAATCAGAGACAAACTATGATGTCTTAGGAAGATTTTCCAAGTGGTTTCATCATCATAACTCAAGTATTTAATTCAAAACAAATCTTTGAATCTGAACAGCTCACTGTTTTGGATCATTCTTGAAGAAAATGGATTTGGGTTTTGAAATAGAGTTTGAGTTCTTGATTGGGGGTTTTGAAATAGATGTTCAAAGCATGAACTTAAACTCTTGAGATGACCATGTGACCACTTAGAACCTCATCCAACCTTGAATCATCAAAGAACTCCCAATATTATTGGAGAGATTCATTTTTATTTTGAACATAACTTCAATACATTTCAAGAACATCTTGGAAGTATTGAGGTTATGATCATCATCTATCAAACATGTTTTTGAGGTCAAGAGCTACTATCCATAAGGATTCACTCACCCCAAACTTCATGTCATCACTTAGATGATGATAAACTAGTAAGTAAATAAAGAAAATAAAAAGAAATGAGATTAAGAAGAGATGAACATAATATGAACAAGCAAGTAAATAACAATCAATAGATGATAATCAATATGATTTTGGACTTGTAGCTTGGTGTTTCACTCATAGATTTTGACATTTGGACATGGAAGTAGCTTCCTAACTCAAGAATGCTCAAGAATGGTGATTGGGTATATTGATGAGGAAGTATATAGAAAAATAGTGGAGGAAAACAAGATTAGAACTCACTTTGGTTGGAAAAAATGGAAGAAGAAGACTACTTCTTCTCTTTCTCTCTCTATATTTCCCTAGAGTTTCTTCCTAAGCTTTCTCTAAGCTTCCATGTCTCCCCTCTAAATGGAAGTAAATGACTTCTTTTATAGGCAAAGGAGGGGTGGTAAATGGAGTTTTAAAAAGTTTAAAATGGTCTCCCATTGGTCCAAAATAAGCTGGGAATCAAAACTACGTCGTTTTGGTTTTTAATTAATCAAAATGGGACCCCAAAAGAAATTACAAAAACTCACTGTTCTGGAGGGGAGTGCCACGGCGGCACTGGGCCACTGCCGCGGCGGCAGTGGGCCAGTGCCGCGGCGGCACTGCTCCTCCCTCCGTCCAGATAATGCTGTTTAGGCCCCCCGAAGTTCCGGTATTCGCGAAAAGGCCCTATTTCGTCCGAAATTCACAGAAAATGCGTACGAACTCCAAATTGGGATTGTGATATACCGTTGGAAAGGTAATGGAGTCTACTTTACATAAAAAATAGTTCGGGGATAAGTCACTTTGAAAAGTTTTGCGGTATTTGCGATAAAAGCCAATTTGATCGCCATTTTCGCCGTTTTAAATCCAGAAATTATGTGCGATATACCGTTGGAAATCTATTAACCTCTAGTATCCATGAAAAATGTTTGAAAATTATTTTGGTGCCCCAGTTCCAAAGTCAAATTCTGGTCAAACTGGTCAAATCTGGGATTCTCGGGAAGTTCTAGAAACCTCCGGGAGTTCCCGGGAGCTGATGTTTTCGCTCGATTTTCTTTTGGAACTTGTTTTAACACTTTTCTCATGATTTAAAATGATTCTGGTGAATTTGGACGATTTTGGTCAAACTTGGTCAAACTTGGTCAAACCTGGTCAAACCCTGGTCAAACCGGTCAACGGGGACTTTTCGGGAACTTCCGAGACTTCCGGGGGTCTCTAGGAGCTGACGATTTCATCCGTTTTTTCTTAAAAACTCATTTTATCACTTTTCTTACGACGTAGCATGTTTTCAGAACTTTGGGACCAAATCTGGGAGTTTTCGGGCTTTCAGGGGCATTTTGGTCATTCTGAGCATTCTGAGAGATAGAGCTGACTTCCGAGAGTCCTTTTGAGTCTTTTACGATCATTGTGAACCACCAAGCTATGGGTCTCCTAAATCTGATAGCCGACAAAATGGGGTGTCTACAGTTTGCCCCTCTTTGGCATGAACTTGCGAGGCAACGCATGTCGCAAGCGAGTGCCAAAGCTTTGAAGAGACATGACTTTTTGGAGGCTATAGATTTAGGATAAAAACGTTGCAAAAGATGCAATGAAGAAAAAAAGAAAGATGCTGAGGTCAGTGCTGGTCGTGCTCTGCGTGAGCTGCCTACGTATCCCAAGGGGAATCAGACCAGGACGTAGTTCAGGGCAAAAAGGAATAAATCACACATGCACATACACAACAATCAGGCGGATGCTATGCTATAAGAGTGATATGCAATGCATGGATGTGATATGAATTGTGTCATGAGTCCTATCATGTCTAGTGTTATGACCCTAGTATGAGCAAGTGCTGTGGGGTGTGCCACTCCGAGTGGCTGGTGTTGCGCTAGTGTTTGCGACTGTGATGCGGTGGGTGACTCGGATAAGGACATCAAGGTTTAGAAGTCTCTGGGTTTAGGGGCAAACTTCTGGAATTTGGGAAGTGTGCTTTGCGAGCGAATGTAATCAGGTGTGGGGTCCCTGAGGATGACAACTAAGGATAACCCATAGGTGAGGGAGTTCAAGATAACCGACAGTTTTATAATAACCAAAGTGAGGAGGCTCATGATAAGTGGGGTAGCTCACGATAATGGACAGGTGAGATAACCGGAGTGAAGAGGCTCACGATAAGTGAGGAAACTCATAATGACTGACAGGTGAGAAAGCTCATGATAATCAGTGGACACGGGTCCTTAAATTGTGAATAGACAGTGCTTGCCAAGGGAATCGGGGTGATTTGACTGCGGGTGATGTTTTGGCCGATCCTTATGATGACAAGTCCGGAGAATCGGTTCAAACTTCTGCTATCTTCTGCTGGGATGGTAGGGGACTCTCTGAGAATCTCTCTTCAATTCTTGACCTAAAACCAGGATCCATCTCTGAATCTCTTGTACTTGGTCAGATTTTGTAATGCTCAATCCAAAAGAGCCGGTTAGGGCCTTCGGGAGCTGATGGACTCTCTAAGAATCTCTCTTCAATTCTTGACCTAGAACCAGGATCCATCTCTGAATCTCTCGTGGTTGGTCAGATCTCGCAATGCTCAATCCAAAAGAGCCGGTTAGGGCCTATCGGTTTCTGTCCTCGGGGGATGATGTAGGGTTCTCGGAGAATCTCTTTTGGCGCTCAATCCAAGGGGGCCGGTCAGGGCCTCCGGGAGCTGGTATCTATCGGTTTCTATCCTCGGGGGATGATGTAGGGTTCTCGGAGAATCTCTTTTGCCGCTCAATCCAAGGGGGCCGGTCAGGGCCTCCGGGAGCTGGTATCTATCGGTTTCTGTCCTCGGGGGATGATGTAGGGTTCTCGGAGAATCTCTTCTGGCGCTCAATCCAAGGGGGCCGGTCAGGGCCTCCGGGAGCTGGTATCTATCGGTTTCTGTCCTCGGGGGATGATGTAGGGTTCTCGGAGAATCTCTTCTGGCGCTCAATCAAAGGGGGCCGGTCAGGGCCTCCGGGAGCTGGTATCTATCGGTTTCGGGGGATGATGTAGGGTTCTCGGAGAATCTCTTTTGGCGCTCAATCCAAGGGGGCCGGTCAGGGCCTCCGGGAGCTGGTATCTATCGGTTTCGGGGGATGATGTAGGGTTCTCGGAGAATCTCTTTTGGCGCTCAATCCAAGGGGGCCGGTCAGGGCCTCCGGGAGCTGGTATCTATCGGTTTCTGTCCTCGGGGGATGATGTAGGGTTCTCGGAGAATCTCTTTTGGCGCTCAATCCAAGGGGGCCTGTCAGGGCCTCCGGGAGCTGGTATCTATCGGTTTCTGTCCTCGGGGGATGATGTAGGGTTCTCGGAGAATCTCTTTTGGCGCTCAATCCAAGGGGGCCGGTCAGGGCCTCCGGGAGCTGGTATCTATTGGTTTCTGTCCTCGGGGGATGATGTAGGGTTCTCGGAGAATCTCTTTTGGCGCTCAATCCAAGGGGGCCGGTCAGGGCCTCCGGGAGCTGGTATCTATTGGTTTCTGTCCTCGGGGGATGATGTAGGGTTCTCGGAGAATCTCTTTTGCCGCTCAATCCAAGGGGGCCGGTCAGGGCCTCCGGGAGCTGGTATCTATCGGTTTCTATCCTCGGGGGATGATGTAGGGTTCTCGGAGAATCTCTTCTGGCGCTCAATCCAAGGGGGCCGGTCAGGGCCTCCGGGAGCTGAAGGATAATGTACTCTGCTAGGAAGAAGGAAATACGTCCTTTAAATGGGAGTTAAGGTATCATTCTATGAGGGATACGGAGATGGCCTGCGGCAGTTAAGGTTTTGATTATTGAAAGAGGAGGGTGATCAAAAATCACTCAGGGACTTATGTTGCTAGGATGAAAGAAGATCATCAACAGCCACTCATGGACTTATGTTGCATGAACAAAGGAAGGAAATCAACAACCACTCATGGACTTATGTTGCATGAAGGAAGATCAACAGCCACTCATGGACTTATGTTGCAAGGAGATGAAAGAAGATCATCAACAGCCACTCATGGACTTATGTTGCATGAACAAAGGAAGGAAATCAACAGCCACTCATGGACTTATGTTGCATGAAGGAAGATCAACAGCCACTCATGGACTTATGTTGCAAGGAGATGAAAGAAGATCATCAACAGCCACTCATGGACTTATGTTGCATGAAGAAAGATGAAAGATCAACAGCCACTCATGGACTTATATTGCTAGGATGAAAGAAGATCATCAACAGCCACTCATGGACTTATGTTGCAAGGAGATGAAAGAAGATCATCAACAGCCACTCATGGACTTATGTTGCATGAAGAAAAACGATCAACAGCCACTCATGGACTTATGTTGCAAGGAGAAAGGAAGATCATCAACAGCCACTCATGGACTTATGTCGCATGAAGAAAGATGATCATCAACAGCCACTCATGGACTTATGTTGCATGAAGAAAGACGATCAACAACCACTCATGGACTTATGTTGCAAGGAGAAAGGAAGATCATCAACAGCCACTCATGGACTTATGTTGCATGAAGAAAGATGATCATCAACAGCCACTCATGGACTTATGTTGCATGAAGAAAGACGATCAACAGCCACTCATGGACTTATGTTGCAAGGAGAAAGGAAGATCATCAACAGCCACTCATGGACTTATGTTGCAAGGAGAAAGGAAGATCATCAACAGCCACTCATGGACTTATGTTGCATGAAGAAAGACGGTTAGCTTTTGGCAGTTTGGAAAGGGATGAAATCTTTCCCAAGTTTTGACGCTTCTCATGCTGACGCCTTGACCGATGCAGTAATGGTGTTCGGTATTCCTGCTTGTATTGGCATGCTCTTTATAACTTGATTTGAAAGATTCATTATTCGTCACTGTTGACTTACTTATTTGAGACAACAACAGACTCCTCTCCTGAAAAAGACTATGACAGACTCAAAACTGACAGACACTGACACGCGAGGGTGACACATTCGACACTGAAATGAAACAAGCTCGACTTGCCAAAACTTAATGTGCTCTTGTCATATATGATGTACCATTTCTCTTTTGTGTTTACTTCTCAACTTAACATGGCATTACTTTGATGGTGAATCTTTTTGAAAATTCCTCCCTACTGATCTAATCAAATTCTTTGCTTCTCCCAAGATGTGCTTTGAATTAGTGCCTTAGCTTTTAGAATAAAAGATGCTCTATTTCAAAATTTTCAAAACAACTTGGTGACTTGAAAACTCACCCTTTGGTGTGAAGGGATCGTGTTAGGCAAACGGAGTTTGCCCCTAGTTCATAGGCAAACGAGGTAGGTGACCGAAGTTTGCCCCTAGTTTGGAAGATGGTTGTTTGAAGGTTTTGGGCAAACGAGGTAGGTGACCGAAGTTTGCCCCTTGTATGAAGGGTAGATAGTAAAAGTCAGGCAAACGAGGCGGGTAGCCGAAGTTTGCCCCTAGTGTGGAAGGCGATTTTCTGGCTTGAGGCATGGACCGTGACTTTAATCTCTCAAATGCTCATAACTTTTGCCTAGGCACTGGTGAAGTGACCTAGCGAGCTATTTTCTCTCTTTTGTTATTGCTCACTCTGGATTTAGCTCTAATTTTTGCCTAGGCGTCCTTTTAGATTTTCGACCTAGCGAGCCATCCTTCTTTTTGAAAGTCTGCCTACGTACCCCCGAGCGGGGATCAGGTCCAACGTAGTTCGGGCCATGGTTGGAAAGAAGCGGATTGATTTTTAGGTAGGTGGGGTGACCGAACCGTTGTGGTTGCCTACGTATCCCCGAGTGGGAATCAGGTCAAGCGTAGTTCAAGGCAAGGTCTTGAAAGAAATCGGTTTGATTATGATGGTGTCGACCGAACCGATGTGGTTGCCTACGTATCCCCGAGTAGGAATCAGGTCGAGCGTAGTTCAAGGCAAGGTCTTGAATGAAATCGGTTTGATTATGATGGTGTCGACCGAACCGATGTGGTTGCCTACGTATCCCCGAGTGGGAATCAGGTCGAGCGTAGTTCAAGGCAAGGTCTTGAAATAAGGGGTTCGAGGTATGAGGGTTTTTCAAACCAATCGTCAAAGAAGTTCAAACTTGAGCCACTTATGGTAGCTTTGAATAAAAGGATTCAGTTTCAATCTCCCTTTCTTTTCTTTTTCTTTTTCTTTTTGTTTTGTTTTGAGGATTGATCCTTTTCACTTTCGCCTAGCCAGTCAATTTTACTTTTCGTGCAGTTGATTCTTGTGAGATCTTTTGACTGCAATCTCAGAATTCCGGAATGTGCATGTCAGCTCTCAGAATTTTTTTTGTGGTCATTCCGTGCCTTTTGAAATGTGATCTTGGCACGTTCTTAAGATGTATCTTGAAGCGTATGATTCTCTTATTTGTTTCATCAAAATTTTCTCCAACATTTTGACTGGCTAGGGTCAAATTTTGGAAATCAACACCTTTTTCAGCTCTAACTTTTGCCTAGGTGCCCTTTCGGGTTTTTAACCTAGCGAGCCTTTTCTTTTCTTTTCCCTTTTTTTTTTTTTTTTTTTTTTTTTTTTTGAAAGTGGAGATGAAACTCACTGAAATGTTTGTCTGCCATCAAGGGCTAAGTTTGCATTGCTTTCAATTGGACAGATTTCGTGGCTCCCAATTGGATTGGGCTTAAGGCTTCGAAATGGTGGAAAAAAGGGTGTTGGGCAAGCCCCAAGTCAGTTTCAAGTATGTCTTTTCAAGATTAAGGCAAGAGCATCTTTATATTCTTAAAGTAAGACTATTCAATTCCAGCTCTTCATCAGTGTCAGCGCAAAATTGACTTTGACCTTTCGGGATTTTTTTTTGTTTGAGTAAAAAAAATTACCGCCTTTTTTTCTTAGCACATCAATATCCATGGTAATTTGAAAAGTGACACTTCAGTTCAGCGATTCATGCATCTATGACTAGGCACATCAGATTAGGCAAAATGAGACTTCATTCTATCAGTAGAGAAGGATTACAGACTCATTAACAACTTGATGACAGACAAACTCGACCACAAGAATAAACATACAACAGACTCGACTAGACTCGACCTGGTCTCAAATGGAATGTCACAGTGACTCACTTATTCTTTCTATTTCCTTTTTTTTTTTTTTTTTTTCTAAAGAGCATATTCATTTGGTTTTCTAGCAAGAGTCCCAAACACCGTCACTTCACCGGCACAGGTTCAACATTCATCGGCCTCAGTAAAGAGGATCATTCGAATAGGTAAGCCAGGGGCTTAGGTGACACGGGGTTGAATGTGTGGTGGCTCAATGATGTTTTGGTCGATGAGGTCCTGGATATCATGGCGGAGACGTATGCACTGGTCAGTGTCATGGCCTGGGCCTTGGTGGTAGGCACATCGTTTGGACAGGTCACAGTTAGGTGGTGGGAGATCGGCACGAGGCTGAAGGAGTTGGAGGTGTCCCTTTTTTAGCAGACGGCCTAAGGCTATGGAGGGGGAGATATCTAGTTTGGCAAAGGTACGGGGTTGCTTTTTCTGGTAAGGGAAACTAGTGGTTTGGTTGGAGGATTGGTATGGCCGATGAGGGTATGCCATGGGTTGGCTGCGCAGGGCGTCGACATCCGGGGAGTGTCGGGAGTATTTAGGCCTCTTGGACTGGTGTTGGGGTTCATTATTCTTGAACTTTTCTTCTATGATGGCATCCTCAATTCTGGTCCCCATTTCAAGCAGTTCTTTGCTAATGCTCCGTGCCATTTTATCAAATCGACTAACCCTTGAACTCAACTGCTCAACAGTGGTTTGTAGCTTGTTCACTTTCTCTTCCAGAGCTTTGTAGGCCATTGGTGGATAGATGATGGTCGAGCCTTCGATTAAGATAGTGAATTCTGGGAGGTACAGAAGTGCACTTACCCGGGGCTACGTTTTTCTCTGCAAATAGAAGTAAAAGCCCAAATTAGCAGAGGCGCAAAATACTTCTAGGGACTCCTAGGGGAGAGATGATCAAGATTTTGAAGAATTCATCGATGTGAACTGATGACAGTCGCAATATATATATGACCTCTATATAACGATTGACATGAGTAAAGATGATGACATGTATGCATTTGATGCGTAGAGACTGACACATGTGAGACTGCCGAGATGTATGTGCATGTAGACTGACACGAAATGTGTATGCATATGAGACAAACATGCGGATGCCAGCCCTAATCTATATGATGCTCCTATTTCCAACAGATAGCAGTTAAACAAATAAGGTCCTGGCCATACAGAGTGTGCTAACCTTACTTTCCAGTATGATCACCAAGGGATAACAGGGATTTCTGGGATACTTCGGAAATTTTGGACAGAGTTTCTGGGAGAAATAGGGATTTGGAAGATTCGGAGAAATTTCTAGAAGTCATTTGAGTTTCTAGGAGAAATAGGGATTTCTGGTTGATTTGGACTGAGCTTCTAGGAGAAATTGGTAAATCAGAATTTCTGGGAAAAATTGGTTAATATGACAGAGTTTCCGGGAGAAACTGGTATATCTGGAAAATCAGGGAGATTCAGACAGAGTTTCTGGGAAAAATTGGTTAATATGGTTATATCTGGGATATCTGGACAGAGTTTTTGGGAGAAACAGGTTTATATGGTCATATTTGGGATATCTGGGCAGAGTTTCTGGGAGAAACAGGTTATGATGGTGATATCTGGGATATCTGGACAGAGTTTCTGGGAGAAACAAGTTATGATGGTGATCATACTGTCTAGCTAGTTTTCATACTCCTATGTCCTAGGACCAACAAACAAGGTTTGCGGTGTATATCTTTGTAATCATGGAGCGGACATCCTTGCCATGGTGCCTAGGCAAGTCAACTCAATGTGATTACATGTGAGTGATTGCCTTGGGAATCATGAGAAAGAGGTTCTGTTCTATGCCACATAAGCGTCTACACCGCGCAGGTAATCCCGTCAGGGCATACAGCAGTTATATCACATTGTCCTATCTGAAAAGATAAATGAACAGTCCTATGAAAGGTTCTACAGGAATCTATATGCAAAGGCTGGGTTTAGTCAAAGAGGGTCCGTTGACGAGAGTTCCAATATACCGTCGGAGAGACAGTACGGAGGTTTTTACTCTTTTTGATATACCTTGGAAGGTACAGTGTCAACGGTGACTTGTGCCCTGGCACAGCAAGACCTGAACAATGTCAGCGCCGCGTTTCAGACACAGTCGAAGGGGAGGAAATGCAAGAGTGCAATGCGGTGAACCAGACACAGTAAAAAGATGATTTTAAGGATGCTTCTTATGAGTCAAACCTCTGTATTATTTTGTTTTGAAATAAAAATCCCCAGCAGAGTCGCCAGATTGTGGATACCGGAAGTGGACCACTTCTCTTGTTTGAGATTGTTTTGAAAAGGAATTTGACTTGGATCAAAGAAAAGAAAATGGTCTGTTGAAAACAGATACAGAGTCGCCACTTGGTCTTTAAGGAACCAAGAAACCTAATTTTGACTCACCCAAACGGATAAGGGCACCGGCCCTTCATAACCAAAGAACTTGGTTCGGGGTTTTGGTACGAGAGAGGAAGGAGCCTTTGTCACGACTAAAACACCCTCAACTCGCCCCGTCTTTCGACGGGCCTCAATTAGCATCCAAATAATCATCTTATACTATGTTTGGTTCGACAAATAATACTATGATAGTATATTACATCACATAAGAAAATTTGAAATGGAAGATTTAAAGATAAGATATCATTCATAAAATCTAAGCCAAATATCATACAATGTAAAGTGAAAGATCACACAAATAAACCTAAGAAAAATCATCTAATCATGTATCAAATAATCAAGACTTCCTAATCTAAAGGGGGACATGAATTGTTCTTGAAACAAATAATCAAAAAAAAAATCAAAATATGCTTAGCAAACTAGAATGATGCATGTTATTCTTTTGAGAAAAGAAGACCTCTCAATCCCCGGGACGGATGAGAAAGGATGATTAGATCGAGGGGAAGCATGAACGTGTGATCAAATTCATTCCTTATAATCTTCTTAGATTAAGAGTTACAAAAACCCCAAATCTTTGCATGGATACAATGTATGTATCTAAAACGTGCCAAGGTTGTAGTATGCTTTGTGTTCATGGATTCCTAGAGTGACTTAGAAGTCTAAAATGTGTATAAATGGATGAATGAAATCAACATGGGATATGTACAAATGTAGTATGAACTACTTCCTAAGATATGAACTAATTTGGAATGCATATAAGCATCAAATCAAAGAATGAAAGTTAAGGTATACTTGCTGTGAATAGTAGACAGAACAGTAGCACAATCTTTTGGAATTTGAAAAGAGGGGTTAGGAATGTTTTCAATGCATGATTTTTTATGGAGGTGTTCCTTATTGTGTCTAGAACACAACCCAAAAGGCCAATCTTGAATAGCTATCACAGATTGAGAGAAATCATATAAAAAATGAAGGTCACTCAGAAACAGAGTCCGTACTGTCGACTGAAATGTTGAAAAATCTTAGAAAATGAAAACGAATGATCTAGAGGCCCATTTTATACAGAAAGTTCCCTAAGACATTGAAGTTTAAGGTAAAAATAAGTTAGGACCACCCCATTTGGAAAAGTTTTCTGGAAACGAGGTCGTAAGTTGACCTAGCTGCTGTGACAGCAAAAACAGAATGTCTAGAGAAAATGTTTGGATCCAAATGGACAATTTTCAAGTATTTCCAAGTCAAACCAAAAATCATGGGTGTTCTCTAATGAGTTAGGAAGACGTTCCAAGTGGTCTTATATTCATACATTGAGTATTGAACTCAAAATAATTCCTTAAAGTTAAACGACTCACTGTTTTGAGGGTTTTGAGGAAAACAAGGTTTATTTCTTGAAATCAAAATGAGGGATTTAAGAGGGGGTTTTGAAATGAGGGTTTTGAAAGTATACTTCCAGACCTTGGATGAATATTCTAACCACTTGGAATATCAATTCCTAACTTATTTCAAGAACTTCCCAAGTATTTGCAAACCATGGTTTTATTTGGAAACCAAACTCAAGAATCTATGGGAGTATGATACATGAGAGGATAGATGATACATGATATGATATTGCATGATAAAAGTGGTAAAGAACATGTTCATGGGACATGGGTTCATCTAGATACAAGAGAGTGTTGCATCAAAGTGTGAAAGTTAAAAAAAGTGAAATGCTGTGAATAGTGAATAGACTGTATGCATCACTTTGTAACATTATAATGGGTGGTCAAACGTGCCTAGAAAAATGTGAGAAAAATCAGAGATCATCCTTATTGTGTCTAGAAAATTACCCAAAAAGCCAAACCTCAATAGCTATCACAGATTAAAAGAAAAAAATCAGAATGTACACATGACTCAGAAACAAAAGCTGCACTGTTGACTGATTTTGTATGATTTTTCATAAATCAAAGAAAGGGTTTATGACGACCCATTATACACCAAAAGTTTCCTAAGACACCCAAGTTTCATAAAAAAAATAGAAAAGATATATGTACAGTGACGAAAATATCCAGAATAAGTGCAAGAAGTTGGGTGAACATTCTGTGAGAATAGAGGCAGATTATGAATATTAACTTCTCACATCCAAAACAAATACTTTCATATCTCTATAATTGATGGGAAAAATCAGAGACAAACTATGATGTCTTAGGAAGATTTTCCAAGTGGTTTCATCATCATAACTCAAGTATTTAATTCAAAACAAATCTTTGAATCTGAACAGCTCACTGTTTTGGATCATTCTTGAAGAAAATGGATTTGGGTTTTGAAATAGAGTTTGAGTTCTTGATTGGGGGTTTTGAAATAGATGTTCAAAGCATGAACTTAAACTCTTGAGATGACCATGTGACCACTTAGAACCTCATCCAACCTTGAATCATCAAAGAACTCCCAATATTATTGGAGAGATTCATTTTTATTTTGAACATAACTTCAATACATTTCAAGAACATCTTGGAAGTATTGAGGTTATGATCATCATCTATCAAACATGTTTTTGAGGTCAAGAGCTACTATCCATAAGGATTCACTCACCCCAAACTTCATGTCATCACTTAGATGATGATAAACTAGTAAGTAAATAAAGAAAATAAAAAGAAATGAGATTAAGAAGAGATGAACATAATATGAACAAGCAAGTAAATAACAATCAATAGATGATAATCAATATGATTTTGGACTTGTAGCTTGGTGTTTCACTCATAGATTTTGACATTTGGACATGGAAGTAGCTTCCTAACTCAAGAATGCTCAAGAATGGTGATTGGGTATATTGATGAGGAAGTATATAGAAAAATAGTGGAGGAAAACAAGATTAGAACTCACTTTGGTTGGAAAAAATGGAAGAAGAAGACTACTTCTTCTCTTTCTCTCTCTATATTTCCCTAGAGTTTCTTCCTAAGCTTTCTCTAAGCTTCCATGTCTCCCCTCTAAATGGAAGTAAATGACTTCTTTTATAGGCAAAGGAGGGGTGGTAAATGGAGTTTTAAAAAGTTTAAAATGGTCTCCCATTGGTCCAAAATAAGCTGGGAATCAAAACTACGTCGTTTTGGTTTTTAATTAATCAAAATGGGACCCCAAAAGAAATTACAAAAACTCACTGTTCTGGAGGGGAGTGCCACGGCGGCACTGGGCCACTGCCGCGGCGGCAGTGGGCCAGTGCCGCGGCGGCACTGCTCCTCCCTTCGTCCAGATAATGCTGTTTAGGCCCCCCGAAGTTCCGGTATTCGCGAAAAGGCCCTATTTCGTCCGAAATTCACAGAAAATGCGTACGAACTCCAAATTGGGATTGTGATATACCGTTGGAAAGGTAATGGAGTATACTTTACATAAAAAATAGTTTGGGGATAAGTCACTTTGAAAAGTTTTGCGGTATTTGCGATAAAAGCCAATTTGATCGCCATTTTCGCCGTTTTAAATCCAGAAATTATGTGCGATATACCGTTGGAAATCTATTAACCTCTAGTATCCATGAAAAATGTTTGAAAATTGTTTTGGTGCCCCGGTTCCAAAGTCAAATTCTGGTCAAACTGGTCAAATCTGGGATTCCCGGGAAGTTCTAGAAACCTCCGGGAGTTCCCGGGAGCTGATGTTTTCGCTCGATTTTCTTTTGGAACTTGTTTTAACACTTTTCTCATGATTTAAAATGATTCTGGTGAATTTGGACGATTTTGGTCAAACTTGGTCAAACCTGGTCAAACCCTGGTCAAACCGGTCAACGGGGACTTTTCGGGAACTTCCGAGACTTCCGGGGGTCTCTAGGAGCTGACGATTTCATCCGTTTTTTCTTAAAAACTCATTTTATCACTTTTCTTACGACGTAGCATGTTTTCAGAACTTTGGGACCAAATCTGGGAGTTTTCGGGCTTTCAGGGGCATTTTGGTCATTCTGAGCATTCTGAGAGATAGAGCTGACTTCCGAGAGTCCTTTTGAGTCTTTTACGATCATTGTGAACCACCAAGCTATGGGTCTCCTAAATCTGATAGCCGACAAAATGGGGTGTCTACAATGCCTAATAACTAGTTTATTAAGGTGTTCGTTAATGCCTTATTAGAACTGACAAAATGCCTTTATAGCCCTTATGTAGTCCTATACTCACTGTATTGTGGGATAAAATATTAAATGTTCTCACTCATACGTGACTTGATGAACATTTAACTTAAGTGATTACATCGCTCCCACTATTTGTAGGCATTCTATACTTACATGGAACTCACTTCTGTGGATACAGGCAGCTTCACACAGCTTTACTAAATTCATTGAGTCCCACTCACCCTAATATTAAAGGATTTTGTCCAAACATAAAATTACTACAAACTCACTTAGCTTAAGAAAACTCATCATTCAAATAAGAGACTAATAGCTATAGTAACCAAGAACATACATTCAAGCAATGAAGTAATAAATTTAGTCTGATTTGACCAATGTCAAACTCAGTAGTAAGTCTAAACCTTCTTGTGGGTAGAGGTTACAACATGCATTAGACTTACTAATTTATAATAAGACTAGTAGATTATTCTGATATAAAGAAGAACGGAACCCATACCTGTGAGTTTAGGGAATCCAAACTTCTAAATGTTCAATCTACTATCTTATCCCAACTAAGTCATTTAAAGAGACAATACTTATAACAACTTAATTGCAACATGGAATACCATTATATGATTACAATAATTAAACTTAGTGTAATCATCATACCAAAAGATCACACATCATGATGACTTAAGAAGCTATGGCTACTCTTATGACATCATGATGTTTTTACTCGTAATATGGTAGAATCCATGTGTCCTTAAGTTCACGATGCTCTAATAATATAGATTAAATGATAGCATTTTAAAACTTTTACCTTTACGTGAATATGTTATCAAAAGGTCACCCATCAATATGCCTTAAGGTGCTGTGGCTACGCCAAAGACAATATGATGTAGCTTTAGTTTAATCTAATTTATTTAACACTGTGAACCAATACTTATGTTCATATCCAAATAAGCCTTTAAAAAATATACCATGCGACTTTATGTGATCAAATTTTTTTATTTTTTTTAAGAATCACATACCAACATATTTCAAGATGCTGTGGCTATTCTTAAAGCATGTGATATCCTTATGATGGCCTAATTCATTATAATGAACGATTCCTTATGTTCATATTTAGGATAACTTTAATAGACACCAAGACAATTTTAATCTTTTCATGATCACGAAAAGCAAATATCGACAAGTCCTAGGATGCTGTGGCTATTCAAAGACAATGTGATTTTCTTTATGTCAAAATTGAATTACTAGATGTTCATGATAATTCCTCAATGTACGATATACACCTATAGTATAATAGTACATTTTATGACTTTAATCTTTATGTGATCAAAATCTAAAATCACTCAGTTATGTCTTAGGGCGCTGCGGAGTATTCCCAAGACCTTATGCTATCATAAACAATTCCTTATATTCATGAACATCTAAAACTTTCTAATGATTCAAAAATGAACACTTACAATTTTCTAACAATTTGCAAATAATCCTAAAAGTTATGGCCCTAAATAGCACAAATATATAAGTTATGCTATAGCAATGGATAATTATCCCTATTTGGCATGCACAAACAATCGGAAAAACTACATGTGTAGCAGTGCTTTAAGAACACTTAAAAGTAGCCCAAGAATATTTACTTTCACATGTACAAGCATACAATATTTAAAACTTTAGGGGGCATAGTAGACAAATTATGAGGCTCAAATTGTACGTCACTAGAGTCCTTAGCGCTATAACTTTAATACTAGTACTTTAGAAAAAATTGTCAAATCACTTAAATGTACGAAGAAATTAATCTATAGATATCAATAAAGAGCTGCATATATATAGACAACAAATTGTCTCTAGATCGCATGCACAAAGCACTAGAGTACTCAAATGTATATGACATTGCCTTAGAATGTGCTATATAACTCATAGTTGTAAATTATGAGGTCAACAACATAGGATCCAAAATCTTAAGGGGTATTACTGTAATTTTGAAAACATTAGGGAAAAAGGTAAATATCCAAAAATAGACCCAAACTGTCAACTATCAAGTTATGTGCCCAAAATATAAATAGACAGAATTTTGGGGGCCCAAAGTTCACAACTTCAAGGTTTGTGATCAAAATGTAAAAATTCAAAATGCCTTGGGGCCATCTTAAAAAAAAAATTGAAGAATTTGGGGATCATAATGTAACTATGACTTAGTTAAAGTCACTATGAGCATTCATGAACAAACCAGACCTCTATTTATGAAGCGGCTTCTTATCCGAACTCCTTTATATATATATATATATCATATAACATGAAACTAGCAGTTTATCAAAACCATATAGTGCTATTTAAATCGATCTGATTCTGGTCAAAATTATTGACAATTTCGGCATTGCCCTAAATGGGTCGTACATAATCTCGTAATATATATATCATATACATATATATTTAATTAATCAACTTTACAGTACTATATGATAATATATCATATATATGCATAATAAATCATGCTAAACAACATGGTTTGAAGGGTGGCTTTGATACCAATTGTAAGCATTGAATTAAATTAAAGTGCCCAAGAAACTTACCTTCAGCCATGTAGTTATAGCACAGATGATGAGAACGAACTTCTTCTTGATCACGAATCCGCTTATTTATTATGAAAGAACCGACCCTCACACTGTTTGGTTTATTATATGGTGAAGGTTGGATATGGGTTTCCAGCCTATCGTTCTGTATATCATTCTGTAACGATGGTTGTCACAGGCCTTATGTATATATAGATCGACTGGGACCCTTACCCATGTGTTTAAATGCACAACAACTTCCTACCATCAAGGAAGTTGGGGCAATCTCAAATACCACTTAAATACATATTGTAGATGTTGGGTTGTTATACAATATCTTATCACCAAGGATATTAGGATAACATATATAATATTTATCTTATCAATATAAACTATGTGGGCCATATAATATATGCTTGCAATTTTGTCATATTAAAAAAAAAATCTCTCTCTCTCTCTCTCTCTCTCTCTCTCTCTAGGAGGAAGAGAAAGTCATAGACGGCCACTACCACCAAATACCGCCACTATTGTAGAAAAAAAAAGTAGCAGGTTTTGGAGCAACTGGCCAAATTGTCACGCCCCGAAGTAATAAAAATAGGGAAAAATAAATTTTCTTTATAGGTTCGTAGACACGTGACTGGTTGTGAGTGTCACTTGATTGTCCAAACATGCTTATAACAATAATGTGATATGGGAAAGTGACTAAGTTCAGCGGAAGCAGAAATTTAAAACATCCAAGTCTTACATCAATAGTATATTACAGGCCAAAAAGATATCCAAAAGATACATATTACAAGACCAGCTAAACTATTACATCACTAACAATATAATAACAGAACTATAACAAAAGAAAAGCTCCAAAGTCTTCAGCTGGTGAAACCGTATCCTTCCTCGTAGTAATCTTCACTAGCATAGTCTTCAGTAGTAAAGTCAGCATCTTGATAGCAGTCGGCTCCGTCTGGACCTGCAAAGGCTGGACGTGGAAGGTCCAGCGGCATGAAAGGTCGTTAGCGGTTAAGCTAAGTGAGGGTAGCTAAGTGAGGGTCCCCTTAAGGTTACCACCACTTAAGGTAAGTTATTCTTCATCTCTTCTTATTTCTCGAAACCATATCTCGTTCATCATTTCTTATTCTCGATACTATGCCTTGTTCGTCTTTTCTTATTCTTAAAACCATGTCTTATTTAAACCCAATCATTCCCTTTGAAACTTAACCCAGAACTGAACTGACCAATAACATTGACTGAAAAAAGACTTAACTCTAAACGCATTTACTGGTAAAGAAAGAACAATACTCAACAATGAATAGTTAGCTGTCGCCCAACTGGCACTCAAATTGTCGCCCAAATGGCATAAGTGTGCGGGACATTAACAATCTCTTGGTCGAACACGTCATGCCGATCCTCAGGTCGCCTGTACGTTACCGAACACGTCATGCTGATCCTCAGACCAAGGGTACGGGAAATTAATAATCACTTGGACGAACAAGTCATGCCGATCCTCAGGTCACCCGTACATAACCGAACACGTCATGCCGATCCTCAGTCTAAGGGTGCGGAAAAATAATAAACCACTTGATCGAACACGTCACGACGATCCTCAGGTCTTCCGCACTTGACCGAACACGTCATGCCGATCCTCAGATCAAGGAACAAAACATAACTCACCAATCGATTCCATGGAATAATCGAGAGACCAACTTTGCAAGAATTATCCAAACATGATACAAAAGTTCACGAATCAACTTTGACCAGTAGACACACGAATAGAAACGAGGCTCAATGTCCCTTATTCGCATTAAATTTGTTATCGAAGGTTTTATCATTATTTTACGCGTTCGCACGTTTCGTAGTTTAGTTCATTAATATCATCCAATTATAACTGTTAATATTTCGCTATACGTCCGACATTCTGTTTTCCTCTCAATATACTTACGATGGAAACTTTCCCGATTACTTATCAACGCAATAATCGTTCCATACAATATACTTATAGTTTGGGTATGAACTTTCAACGGTCATTAGACTATATTTATAACAATAGAAAATATAGCACGTAGCTCATGGATTTATAAGGTGAATTTAATACCAATAAACACATAGACGAAACCCTTAACATACTCATCTACGCGATAGCACTACCATAGCACGAGATTTCATAACAACACTTGTACCGAAAAACTAGCATCAACAATCAACACCATGCATAAACAAAACATTATACAAAAAGCTGTACAATCTGCCAAGATACATTTTCGCTGTGTTGACTGAATTAACATGATTTATTTGGGCATGATAAATTGCTTTGTAGATCAAACTCAAAACTAAAACATTATAGATAATAGGAATATCTTCATGTACAAAAAAAATCTAGCTTCAATTACATTTTTGAGCTACTCAAACTATTTATTTTACAAGACATTTCTTATATCTCGAACTATTCTGTCCCAGATTTATAGTGCTGCATTTTACGTGAATTTCACCTATGAAGGAGGGGTATTTAGACTGAGCTATAGACGGGTTATTTGTAGATAAATGAGTTAGCTTTCTTCACAAAAAAACCTAGCTTAATTCACATTTTTGAGCTGCACAAAACATTCATTTTACTAAACTATGTTCTGCTGAAAGTTTTAGTTTCTTAGATTCATAACACTGCGTTGTACATACATTTCGCCCATGAAGGAGTGATTTCTAGACTGAGCTATAGAAGAGTTATTTGCAGATATATGAGTTATAGTTTACCACAAAAAAACCTAGCTTAATTCGGAATTTTGAGCTGCACAAAACATTCATTTTACTAAACTATGTTCTGCTGAGAGTTTCAGTTTCTCAGATTTATGGATTTGTCTTGCATGTCATGAAAACTTCAACACAACAACATCAAACTTCTACTAAACATTAGTACATATTATATGTGTTCTAAATTGAGTTAGATTACTCACAATTATTTACTAAAGCTTGAAATTTAAGCTTGACATTGGTTGAAACTTAGTGAAGCTTGAATCTTCAAACTTCAAGGATGAACTTCTTCTTCTTCTATTCTTCCATGGAGCTATAACTCTAGCTCTCTCTCCCTCTCAATTTTATGCAGATTGTAGAGACAAAAGTGTCTGAATTGTGTGTATGTGCATGATATATAGGAGATTGGCATGGCTAGGTGTCAATTGCATGAGTTCATGCAAAGACACATGTCTAATATGTGGACAAATGTCATGGGAGGAGATGACAAGTGTAAGGAGTGGCACATGGGGCTGCCATGTGACCGGCTATGTGGGGCCCACCTCAGGTTATGTGCCACTTTCTCAATTTACGTGCATAAGATCCTCGGTATATGTTTCGATCTCGATTTACGTACAACCGGGTATTATTTCTAATGTCCGGGTCTGGGTACGGGAAAGTTAAATCTTATTATGGTCGAGTCGGTATGGTTACTACAGTCTATATGGTAATACTACAACACGTCCATACCGTCACGTAATTAAAATAATAATATAATAATATAGTGGGTCCAATACAGAAATTAGAAAAAGCTGATATTATAATGACAGAAAATTACAGGTGTTACATCTTCCACCACCTATTAAAGGATTTCGTCCTCGAAATCTAGATTTTGCTAGGTCTTAGAAAGTACAAGGTACTAATAATATCTCAGATTTTAAGGTTGTGAGGTTCCCACTAGCTAGCTAATCAGACCTTCTCACCAATTCTTTCGAACGTCCAAACTTCTTTGCTAAATAACACCATGTGAATTTCAAAGTTCTGACATTGAATATGGCACCTTTGGTCTTTCGTCTTGTTCAATGCTGGGATTAATTTGATGATCTGCGAGCTCTCTTTTGGGACCTTCTTTGTGGTGAACCATGTTTTGAATTCCTCGTTCTGGACAATCTTTGTGCACACGTTCAGTCTTTCCACAATTGAAGCACTGAGCCTATCAACTTGTGAGCTATTTCAGTGCTTACCATTCTTTAAAGTGATGTCTAAATATTCCGCAGCTGTCTCAAATGTCACGTTGCTTTGGATGTGTCTGAACAGTAGTCTGATTAACTTTTCTTTCATTGTTTCTTTGCCTATTGTGATAAATCTTGATGTATCTAGAGTTTTCCTCAATGATTGTGGACTATATTCGAGTAGTTGTTCGTGATACTAGTTTATTTTTTCTGTTTCTTTAATCGGGCGAGATTCTTACCTTTCAGCTTCTTGATGCGATGGTTGATAAGTCTAGCTGGTCTCACGATTGTCTTCTATAACTTGTAGGGGTCGTGGCGTCCTTTTAAGCGTGTTATTGTGATTGAGTTCCTTTGCGTGTCGACATGAAATCGTCGTGGAGTTTCGACATCGTAGGTGATGACACAAGTCGTTAAGCAATTTCTCCATGCATTAATTAATACCAAGCATATAAGTTGTTACTGGTAATTGGAGTAGGATTGAATTCACTTGTAAGGAGTAGAATTCATAACAAAATGAATACTCATTATGTACTGCGTTAGAAACTAAGAGGTACGTGATCAATCACTTATAGGATCACAATGTATAGAATGAGTATCTGAGTATAACCATTAGATGATTACTATAGGACAATCATAGTAATGCAATGACTATAGGCGCAAGGCCTCCCAGGTAGGACATAAGAATTCCTTGTCTCATAAGCCAATAATTTAGGTGAAGCCTTAATGGTAAAAGTTAAGGTTACCAATAAGAAGAATTTGTGAAATGAAAGGAAATGAAGACTAATTTATAAAGGGGTGCAATATGCTTGAGTTCCTTAGGTGGACAAATACAAAGAGATCCTTTGCAATAATGTCAAGGGATACGCACTTGAGAAAGTTGGTCAAATGGTTGACAGTCCAAACGATTTACAAAGATTAATTTAACAGATCATAAGTCCAAATTACTTACAATGATTGGTTTATAAATGAATTATTGGAATCGATTTTCATGGTGATAAGTCCAAAGAGGTGACTTATAGCATTAGAAAGCAAATGAATTCATAATTGGATTTATCACTGATCAGAATGATCCAAAATCTTGTTAAGTGAAATCAGAGAGGACAACGAATAACTGTCAATTCATGAAATAATAAAGGACATCCCAAGGTTCATCATAAGGACAACTGATCTAACGCAACCAATGGTAGAAAATAGTGGGTTTACTCAAAAGGAGTTAAATCAGAAAGATGAATATAATTACTCAGCCTTACATGGTTTTAGTTTATAACGCGCACAGGGTCAGAGATGCATTTCTTTAGAGTGTTGGTGGAACATCGATGTTGTACACCCAAAACGTGTCTTCTCTTGGTAGGCCCTATGCAATCTGATCATTGGCTTGAAGGTGGAATGCAGTACTCATCTTCACTAATGTTCGTGGTGCGAGTCGTTCGTTGTGATTAAACGTGGTCGATGTCAGCAGTCTATGAGGTCATTCGATCTATTGAAGGTATGTTCTAATCTTGCATCTTCCATCGCCTCGGGTTAAGTCAATATCTCATGTGCTCCTTGTAGTAGGGTTGACCTTGGTAGTGTAGCAGGTGGTGGCTTGAGTGGTCTCAAAAGCGATTTTGAATGGGCGATATGGAGGTGTCTAAACAACTCGTTTCCATAGTCACTTTGCGCTAGTGCCGTTAGCGGTCTTCCATAAGCCTTGTATTAGTCTTCCAAATACACCGGTGGGATCGATCTCCTTAGGTATTATGTTGCTTAGCCTTCTGGATTGGTCCTCAGTTGTTTGAGATGATTCATCCATTACAGAGATCGAGAAGATTCTTCTGTTCATACATATGAGTTCGTGTCTATAAAGTTTCTATCATACCTTATGCGAAGCAATCATAGCCTATTGCATCTCACATTATAGTTATCATCATAATCCCAGTAACTAGAATACGATGATTGAAACGATTGAATAGATTGATCCAAAATGAAGCCGAAGCCGAATCCGAAAAGCATATGAATTCTCACAGATAGAAGTACAATAGTAGAATGATGTGATCCATTCAAGAATAAGATATAAATCTAACAAGGATTGAATGACTGTTTACTATGGAAGTAATCATTATATCTCCGGATTTGTAGGAAATGAAAGTAACTGATGGCATAAAGCCTTCAACGAATGAAATAAGAATCAGGTATTTCATAAGTGAAATAGCCCAATACTGATAAAGAATAAGGTAGCAACTGAGAGAGACAATAAGAGGCAAGATGTATAGAGAGTACAACATTTTTGAGTTCCTAACAAAAACAAGAACAGAGAACTCATTTAGAATTATTTCAAATGAAATGAACTTGTAAGAATTTGTTCAAGGGATAATAAGTCAAAAAGAATAACTTTGCAGTATTAGTAATCAAATTTATTTAGAATAATCTCAAAGACAATGAACTTTCAAGATTTTAGTTCAAAGAATAATAAGTCAAAAGAATGACTTTCCAGTACTAGTGATAGAACTTGTTTTTAAAAGAATTTGCCAAGAATCGGATGATCAAGGTACATACTCAAGAATTGTTGACTGGGGAATTTCTAAAAATTCAAGGAAATGAATTACTTATCAAGGAGTGTATCATAATAATTATTGATGGTAATCGGAGCCACTTTACAAAATATATAGATCCCTTTTCCAGAAGAAGTGACCATTAGAATAGAAGGTATCTCAAAGAGATTCGAATGAGTAGAAAGGATATGACTGCTTACTATGGTACTCGCTTACCATATCTAAGGTAAAGTTTGCCTCTCTTATTATCTATAACGGGTCCTCTAAGAACTCCTCCTCAGGGTCCTCCTCCTTCTCCTTGATGTCAGCTGGATCTGCTTCGTGGTCCTCCTCAGGGTCCTCCTCCTTCTCCTTGATGTCAGCTGGATCTGCTTCGTGGTCCTACTCAGGCATCAGTATCATCTCGTCCCCGTCAACTGGTGGTGCTGGATGGTCGTGTACATCATCCCCTGGTCTCCGAAGATCGTCCGTAGGGTCAACCTCCTCGATTAGCTCGTCATCGCTACTTGCCGGATCATCACAATTGTCAGGTCATTGTCATCATATGTGTCATCACAATCAGATGGGTCATCTGCTGAGTAGTGGCCTGCAGAATCCTCTCCACTCGCTATGTTGTTGTCGCTATCTGTATCAATGGGATCTAAATCTGCATCTGGCTCTGGTATGGGCTCGGGTGAGAATGCTGGTGCTGGTGCCGCCATGATAATCGGGAAGAGTATATCGTCATATAGTGCCTTGTCCTGAGTCATGCTGATAAGCTCCTGGTGATTAAGTATGGTAGTCTCTGAAGCATGAATTGACTCGGGCTAAACTCGATCTGGATACTGCAATGTATTGGTAAGCACAACTCTCTGTATGTCCTCCTCTAAGATATGCCTCGCCCTCTAGCAGAACCGCTGTCGATATAGTACAGGGTCGGCAAGCTGGATACGACCGTCGTGATTATAGTGACCTCCGAAATCATCATGAACGAATCTCGACTCCATAGTCATGCAAGAGGAGCTAACTTAGTGTCAGTACTAATACGAGGTAAATCTTAGGCTCATAACTTAAGGTGTAGGACAATCAGTGAGCGCGTCTAAACCTAAAGCGCTGATACCAAAAATCCTTGTCACGCCCCGAAGTACCAAAAATAGGGAAAAATAAATTTCCTCTATGGGTTCGTAGACACGTGACTGGTTGTGAGTGTCACCTGATTGTCCAAACATGCTTATAACAATAATGTGATATGGGAAAGTGACTAAGTTCAGCGGAAGCATAAATTTAAAACATCCAAGTCTTACATCAGTAGTATATTTCAGGCCAAAAAGATATCCAAAAGATGCATATTACAAGACCAGCTAAACTATTACATCACTAACAATATAATAACAGAACTATAACAAAAGAAAAGCTCCAAAGTCTTCAGCTGGCGAAACCGTAGCCTTCCTCGTAGTAATCTTCACTAGCATAGTCTTCAGTAGTAAAGTCAGCATCTTGACAGCAGTCGGCTCCGTCTGGACCTACAAAGGCTGGACGTGGAAGGTTCAACGGCATGAAAAGCCGTTAGCGGTTAAGCTAAGTGAGGGTCCCCTTAAGGTTACCACCACTTAAGGTAAGTTATTCTTCATCTCTTCTTATTTCTCGAAACCATATCTCGTTCATCATTTCTTATTCTCGATACTATGCCTTGTTCGTCTTGTCTTATTCTCAAAACCATGTCTTATTTAAACCCAATCATTCCCTTTGGAACTAAACCCAGAACTGAACTGACCAATAACATTGACTAAAAGAAGACTTAACTCCAAATGCATTTACTGGTAAAGAAAGAACAACACTCAACAATGAATAGTTAACTGTCGCCCAACAGGCACTCAAACTGTCGCCCAAATGGCATAAGTGTGCGGGACATTAACAATCTCTTGGTCGAACACGTCATGCCGATCCTGAGGTCGCCAGCACGTTACCGAACACGTCATGCCGATCCTCAGACCAAGGGTACGGGAAATTAATAATCACTTGGACGAACACGTCATGCCGATCCTCAGGTCACCCGTACATAACCGAACACGTCATGCCGATCCTCAGTCCAAGGGTGCGGAAAAATAATTAACCACTTGATCAAACACGTCACGACGATCCTCAGGTCATCCGCACTTGACCGAACACGTCATGCCGATCCTCAAATCAAGGAACAAAACATAACTCACCAATCGATTCCATGGAATAATTGAGAGAGCAACTTTGCAAGAATTATCCAAACACGACACAAAAGTTCACGAATCAACTTTGACCAGTAGACACACGACTAGAAATGAGGCCCAATGTCCCTTATTCGCATTAAATCTGTTATCGAAGGTTTTATCATTATTTTACGCGTTCGCACGTTTCGTAGTTTAGTTCATCAATATCATCCATTTATAACCGTTAATATTTCGCTATACGTCCGACATTCCGTTTTCCTCTCAATATACTTACGATGGAAAATTTCCCGATCACTTATCAATGCAATAATTGTGCCATACAATGTACTTATAGTTTGGGTATGAACTTTCAACGGTCATTAGACTATATTCATAACAATAGAAAATATAGCACGTAGCTCATGGATTTATAACGTGAATTTAATACCAATAAACACATAGACGAAACCCTTAACATACTCATCTACGCGATAGAACTACCATAGCACGAGATTTCATAACAACACTTGTACCGAAAAACTAGCATCAACAATCAACACCATGCATAAACAAAACATTATACAAAAAGCTGTACAATCTGCCAAGATACATTTTCACTGTGTTGACTGAATTAACATGATTTATTTGGGCATGATAAATTTCTTTGTAGATCAAACTCAAAACTAAAACATTATAGATAATAGGAATATCTTCATGTACAAAAAAATTTAGCTTCAATTACATTTTTGAGCTACTCAAACTATTTATTTTACAAGACATTTCTTATATCTCGGACTGTTCTGTCCCAGATTTATAGTACTGCATTGTACGTGAATTTCACCTATGAAGGAGGGGTTTTTTAGACTAAGCTATAGAAGGGTTATTTGTAGATAAATGAGTTAGCTTTCTTCACAAAAAACCGTGCTTAATTCTCGTTTTTGAGTTGCACAAAACATTCATTTTACTAAACTATGTTCTGCTGAAAGTTTTAGTTTCTTAGATTCGTAACACTGCGTTGTACATGCATTTCGCCCATGAAGGAGTGATTTCTAGACTAAGCTATAGAAGAGTTATTTACAGATATATGAGTTATAGTTTACCACAAAAAAACCTAGCTTAATTCGGAATTTTGAGCTGCACAAAACATTCATTTTACTAAACTATGTTCTGCTGAGAGTTTTTAGTTTCTCAGATTTATGGATTTGTCTTGCATGTCATGAAAACTTCAACACAACAACATTAAACTTCTACTAAACATTAGTACATATTATATGTGTTCTAAATTGAGTAAAATTACTTACAATTACTCACTAAAGCTTGAAATTTAAGCTTGATATTGGTTGAAGCTTAGTGAAGCTTGGATCTTCAAACTTCAAGGATGAAATTCTTCTTCTTTTATTCTTCCATGGAGCTATAACTCTAGCTCTCTCTCCCTCTCAATTATATGCAGATTGTAGAGACAAAAGTGTCTGAATTGTGTGTATGTGCATGATATATAGGAGATTGGCATGGCTAGGTGTCAATTGCATGAGTTCATGCAAAGACACATGTCTAATATGTGGACAAATGTCATGGGAGGAGATGACAAGTGTAAGGAGTGGCACATGGGACTGTCATGTGGCCAGCTATGTGGAGCCCACCTCGGGTTGTGTGCCACTTTCTCAGTTTACGTGCATAAGTTTCTCAGTATACGTGTCAGTCTTGATTTACGTACAACCGGGTATTATTTCTAATGTCCGGGTCTGGGTACGGGACTAAGTTAAATCTTATTATGGTCGAGTCGGTATGGTTACTACAGTCTATATGGTAATACTACAACACGTCCATACCGTCACGTAATTAAAATAATAATATAATAATATAGTGGGTCTAATACAGAAATTAGAAAAAGCTGATATTATAATGACAGAAAATTACAGGTGTTACACAAACATACGGAACAACTCACCAATCTTTATTAGGAGCAACTATCCAACTACAAGGAGCAACTCACCAAACAGTATTGGGAGCAAGTTTTCAAACATAAGGAGCAACTATCCAAATAGTTTGGTTAGTAGCTCCCGATACCGTTTGGTGAGTTGCACCCGATAACGTTTGGTGAGTTGCTCCTTATGTTTGGATAGTTGCTCTCAATAATGTTTGGTGAGTTGCTCCTCATTTTCGGCCAGATGCTCCAAAACCTGCAACTTTTTTTTTTTCTACAGTGGCGGCGGTTAGTGATGGTAGTGGCCGGCTATGGGCTTTGTCTTGCTCATAGAGAGAGAGAGATAGAGAGAGAGAAAGGAGATCGAAGAGAGAGAAGAGATAGAGAGAAGTTGGGGTTTGGGTTGGGTTTGGTAGTGGCGGCCCTTTGAGGGTGGTAGTGGCGGTGACGGCCAGTGGTGGTGGTGGTTGGCTATGAGTTCTCTTCATCCTAGAGAGAGAGAGCTAGAGAGAGAGAGGGGATATAGATAGGTTGGGGTTTGGGTTTGGGTTTGGTGGTAGTGGTAGTGGTGGTGGCAGCAGGTGGTGGTGGTGGTGGTGGCAGCGGCAGGAGATGGTGATGCAGCGACAGGTGGCAGTGGTGGCTGGTGGGAAGAGAGAGAAGAGACCAAAGAGGGAGTGGTGGTTTGACATTTTACATAAGAGTTAATGGGTATTTAATTTTCAAAAAGCACATGACTGACTTTTAAATTGTCAACAAATTGTTGACTGATTTTTAATTCCATCAATAATATAATCCACTAAACTGACACTTGCAACACTTTTCATTATTATTACATTTCTTTTCAGTTAAACTGTCTCTAAATATTCAAAATAGTGTGTTTGATAAGACAATTAAGTGGTGTAAATGAAAACTTTCAGTAATTAATTTTTTTAGTGCGTTTAGTAACGAACCACTTAATTGAAAAAACTATCAAAAATCCACTAAAAACTTCAAGTGAAAATTCTCTGTTGAAAATAATCACTGAATGCAGTATATTTCAGTACTTGAAACACAGCTTTGAGTATTACAAGCTCGATCGCTTAAAATTTTCAGTAATTAAATTTTAGTTTTATCAAACGGACCCAAGTCTCTTTTTTTTTTTTTAAGAAATTTTTTAGGCTTGGCATTATAGGCCTGTAAACGGATCAGATTTGAATGTGGATCCGACCTTAATAGTCAGATTTGGATATCAAAATTTGAATCAAAATTTCAATATGAATAGTTGTTGATTTGCGGGTCGGATTTGGATTTGATACATCCGATCTGATAAAAATCCAAATTTGATAATAACCCTACACTAGACTAGGGAACCCCCTCTCATTCTTTGTCTCAACCCTAGATTTTTACGTTATCCCCTCTAAATTTTTAAAAGCCCCCCCTCTTGATTTATGAAAATTTCATAATAACCCTACACAATTAAAACAAATCTAGGGTATGTATATTTCATTTTTACTATAAAAAAATAAATCTAGGGATATTCTAGTTATGATTGTGCGGTATTGTATTTGTTAAAATCTGTAACAGTTGACATTGCTTCCATTGTGTTTGGTTTGTACTTTCCTTTTTGATACACCCAAAATCAGCCCATTCCTGAGCAGTTCTATTTTGCAACTACTGACAAGCGTCATCCCGAATGGTTTGATCCACCTGATGCCTCCCGAACGGTTCATCCATGACCCGGCCAACAGGTCGGGAAGACCACACAGGCACATCCCATCGCGGGAACAGCTCATCCGGGCCCACAGGCATGATCCCGAGCATTACATGCAGTTTCCTACTCAAGCTAGAAGACTAATGGAAAGTGCAAACTATTTCCTAATCCAATTAGGAAATCCCCACAATTAATGTCAATCAATCCTAATACAATTAGGAAGTGACACGACTATTTTTCTGTGTGCTCTTGTGCAACACCCAAGTGTAGGTGATCATGCAAGTAATATAGTACTGGAAGTCCAGGTCGATCCCACAGAGAAGGGTTGGAAATTAATTACCTAGATTAAACTCTAAAAAGAAAAAAGAAAATTTGACGCTTAAGGAAGCTGTAGAACACAGAGTTCTACGATTGACAACTATTAAAATTAAAAACAACTAAATTACTTTAAACTAATAATTAACTAGTTAACTAGAGCAATATTTTAAAACTGGCTTTCTTAATAAAAGAAAAGTATTGGGATCACGCGAATCCACAGTGACCCAGCCATCTACCATGCAATTACATTTAAGCTTATTGGACTACATCTTCTACAATATTCCGTATTTTCTAAAGATAGAGAATCCATAGCCCTTTTATGACCGGGACTATATCATCCAAATTAAGTTCAAAATACATGAAATCGGTTTAAAATAATAGTTAAGACTCGCACCCACAATGGTGTTAGCATTGAGAGTGGTTTGCAAAAGGTATTGAAGAAAAATGCTTTAAGACTTTAAGTTTAGAGACTGTTTTGACAAACTGAGCATTTAGGGACAGTTTGATAACGAATCTGTAAGACAGAAAGTCTAGGAATACTGTATTGGATGTTCTCAAGAATCAGAGGTTTCGATCGATCGACGCGCTTTCGATCGATTGACTGTGTCTCTACTCCGATCGATCGAATTCACTTCGATCGATCGAACACAGGAATTATTCTGCTGCATGGCAGAGGCTTGAAATCACAGTTTCATCATGATTTCCCAACCTCGGGACTACTCAGACATGTTCTGGAGTGTCTTAAACTTTTTTTTAACATAAAAGTCCATTAGGGATGCGTTTGGTTGTGATTTCAACATAAAAACTATAAGTGTAACACTATTTTCCCCCAAATAAATTACAAAAATGGACTCTGTGAGGGTTGAGTGCCGTCGCGGCACTGGCCATGTCCCGCTGCGGTAGTGGCCCAGTGCCGCCGCGGCACTGCTCCTCAGATGCCTAGAAAATTGTATTTAGGCCCCCAGAGGTTCCGGTATTCGCGAAAAGACCATATTTCGTCCTAAATTCACAGAAAATGCGTACGAACTCCAAACTGAGCGTGTGATATACCGTTGGAAAGGTATCAGAGTCTAATTTCAATATAAAATGTTTCAGAGTTAGGTCACTTTAAAAAGTTTTAAAGTATTCACGATAAAAGCCAATTTGCTCGCCTTTTTCACCTTCAAAAATTCATAATAAATCCATTTTAAATCCAAAAATTATGTGCGACATACCGTTGGAAAGCTATTGACCTCTAGTATCTATGAAAAATATTTGGTAAATGATACGATGCTCCAGTTTTAAAGTCAACTTTTTGTCAAACTGGTCAAACTTGGGATTCCCGGGAAGTTCTAGAAACCTCTGGGAGCTCCCAGGAGCTGACGTTTTTGTTCGATTTTCTTTTTAAACTCATTTTAATACTTTCCACATGATCTAGAATGATTCCAGAACTTTTCGGTGAATTTGGACGATTTTGGTCAAACCTTGGTCAAACTTGGTCAAACCTTGGTCAAACCGATCAACGGGGACTTTCTGGGAACTTCCGGGACTTCCGGGGGTCTCTGGGAGCCGACGATTTCATCTGGTCTTTCTTTAGAACACATTTTATTGTTTTTCTTATGACGTAGCGTGTTTCCAAAACATTTGGTCCGAATCCGGGAGCGTCCGGGCTTTCAGGGGTATTTTGGTCATTCTGAGCATTTTGAGAGATAGAACTAACTTCTAGGAGTCCTTTTTGAGTCTTTTCGATCATTGTGAACTACCAATCTATGGGTCTCCTAAATTTGATAGCCGAAAAAATGGGGTGTCTACATTTTGCCCCTCTTTGGCATGAACTTACGAGGCAACGCATGTCGCAAGTGAGTGCCAAAGCTTTAAAAAGCATTGCAAAAGATGTAATGATAGAAAACATGATGCTGGGGCCAGGGCTGGTCATGTTCTTCGTGAGCTGCCTACGTATCCCAAGGGGAATCAAACCAGGCCGTAGTTCGGGGCACAAAGGAATAAATCACACATGCACATACACAACAATCAAGCGAATGCTATGCTATAAGAGTGATATGCAGTGCATGGATGTGATGAGAATTGTGTCCAGAGTCCTATCATGTTGAGTGTTCTAATCCTAGCATAAGTTGGTGTTGTGGGGTGTGTGCCACCCCGAGTGGACTTGTGTTGTCCTAGTGTTGAATCTAATGCAGTGGTTGATCCTGGTAAGGATACCAAGGTGTTGAAGACTCTGGGTCTCGGGAAAACTTCTTAAATTACGAGAAGTGTGCTTCGCAAACAAATGTAATCGAACGTGGGGTCCCAGAGGATGTTAATCAGAGATCAAGCTTGACAAATAACCGACGGACCTGGAAGCCCTGGAAATTAGGAGACTGACACAAAAGCCCTAAGACATTAAGTGATTGTAGACACCCCATTCTGTCGGCTATCAGATTTAGGAGACCCATAGCTCGGTGGTTCACAATGATCGTAAAAGACTCAAAAGGACTCCTGGAAATCAGCTTTATCTCTCAGAAAGCTCAGAATGACCAAAATGCCCCTAAAAGCCCTAAGACTCCCAGATTTGGTCCCGAAGTTCTGAAAACATGCTATGTCGTAAGAAAAATGATAAAATAAGTTTTTAAGTAAAACCGGAAGAAATCGTCAGCTCCCAGAGACCCCCGGAAGTTCCCCGAAAGTCCCCGTTGATCGGTTTGACCAAGGTTTGACCAGAGTTTGACCAAGTTTGACCAAAATTTTCCGAATTCACCAGAATCATTAGAAAAGTATTAAAATAAGTTTTAAAAGAGAATCGAGCGAAAACGTCAGCTCCTGGGAGCTCCCGGAGGTTCCCAGAACTTCCCGGGAATCCCAAATTTGACCAGTTTGACCAAGATTTGACTTTGGAATCGGGGCACCAAAACAATTTTCAAATATTTTTTATGGATACTAGAGGTCAATAGCTTTCCAACGGTATATCACACATAATTCCTGGATTTAAAACGAATTTATTTTGAATTTCCGAAGGTGAAAAAGGCGATCAAATTGGCTTTTATCGCGAATACCGCAAAACTTTTCAAAGTGACCTATCCCCGAACTATTTTTTATGTAAAGTAGACTCCATTACCTTTCCAACGGTATATCACAACCTCAATTTGGAGTTCGTATGCATTTTCTATGAATTTCGGACGAAATAGGGCCTTTTCGCGAATACCGGAACCTCAGGGGGCCTAAACAGCATTATCTGGACGAGGGAGGAGCACTGCCACCGCGGCACTGGCCCAGTGCCGCCACGGCACTCCCCTCTAGAACAGTGTATTTTTGTAATTTGTTTTGTGGTCCCATTTTGATTAATTAAGAACCAAAACGACATAGTTTTATGATTTCAGATGTTTGGAGCCAATGGGAATACTTTCTAAATCCCAAAACCACCCCAAGTTGGCCTATTTAAAACCCCCATTGCTCTTCATTTTGGGGGAGTCAAATGCAAGTTTAGAGAAAGTTTGGGAGAGAAAGTTGTAGAGATAAGTTCTAAACTTTGTTTTTACCTCATTACTCCTATTTACTTCAACATTCAATACACCCAACCACCATTTTAGTGAGCATTTAAGAGAGTGGAAGCTTCCTCCATGTCCAATGTCATTACATATGAGTGAAACACCATGCTACAAGTTTTATACATCATGAATATCATCTATTGATTGCTATCTATTTGCTTGCTTGTTTATATAATGTTCATCTCTTCTCACCTCATTTCTTTTTGATTTTCTTTATTTACTTACTAGTTCATCATCATCTAAGTGATGACATGAAGTTTGAGGTGAGTGAATCCTTATGGATAGTAGCTCTTAACCTCAAAAACATGTTTGATAGATGATGATCATAACTTCAATACCTCCAAGGTATTCTTGAAGTTATGTTCAAAATAAAAATAAGTTTCTCCAACAATCTTGGAGGTTCTTGATGATGAGTTGAATGTTGGTATTTTAAGTGGTTATAATCTTTATTGAGTATTGAAAATACACTTTCAAAACCTCTATTTCAAAACCCCCCTCAATCCCTCTCATTTTGATTTCAAGAAAGAAAACCTTATTTTCCCCAAAATCTTCAAAACAGTGAGTTAAAACAGTGAGTGAGCTGAGTTCAAAGATTTCTCTAGAACTCAATACTCAACATGTAGATGCAAGGCCACTTGGAAAGTCTTCCTAACTCATTGGAGAACACCCATGATTTTTGGTTTGACTTGGAAGTACTTGAAAATGGTCCATTTGGACCCAAACATTCCTTCCAAACATTCTGCCTCTGCTGTCACAGCAGCTTGACTAACTTCCAACTTCTTTTTTAGATATATTTTCCAAAAGGGGTGGTTCTAACTGATTTTTCCCTTAAACTTAAATGTCTTAGGGAACTTTCTGTATAAAATGGGCCTCTAGATCATTCATTTTTATTTTCTAAGATTTTTCAACAGTTCAGTCGACAGTACGGACTCTGTTTTTGAGTGACCTCTGTTGTTTATATGATTTCTCTCAATCTGTGATAGTTATTAAAGATTGGATTTTTGGGTTGTGTTCTAGACACAATAAGGACCATCTCCATAAAAAAATCATGCATTGAAAGCATTCCTAACCCCTCTTTTCCATTTTTACAAGATCATGTTACTGTTCTGTCCACTATTCACTACAAGCACATTTTAACTTTCATTCTTTGATTTGATGCTTATATGCCTTCCAAATTAGTTCATATCTTAGGAAGTAGTTCATACTAAATTTGTACATATCCCATGATGATTTCATTCATTCGTTCATGCACATTATATACTTCTAAGTCATTCTAGGAATCCATGAACACAAAGCACACCACAACCTTGGCATATTCTAGATACATACATTGCATCCATGCAAGATTTGGGGTTTTTGTAACTCCTAATCTAAGAAGGTTATAAGGAATGAGCTTAATCACACGTTCATGCTTCCCCTCAATCTAATCATCCTTTCTCATCCGTCCCGGGGATTGAGAGATCTTCTCTTCTCAAAGAATAACATGCATCATCCTAGCTTTCTAAGCATCTTTGTTTTCTTTGATTTATTCGTTTCAAGAACAATTCATGTCCCCCTTTAGATTAGGAAGTCTTGATTATTTGATACATGATTAGACGATTTTTCCTAGGTTTATTTGTGTGATCTTTCACTTTGCATTGTGTGATATTTGGCTTAGATCTTATGAATGATATCTTATCTTTAGATCTTTCATTTTCAAATTTTCTTATGTGATGTAATATATTATCATAGTATTATTTGTTGAACCAAACATAGTATAAGATGATTATTTGGATGCTAATTGAGGCCCGTAGAGAGACGGGGCGAGTTGAGGGTGTTTTAGTCATGACAAAGGCTCCTTCCTCTCTCGTACCAAAACCCCAAGCCAAGTTCTTTGGTTATGAAGGGCCGGTGCCCTTTATCCGTTTGGGTGAGTCAAATTAGGTTTCTTGGTTCCTTAAAGACCAAGTGGCGACTCTGTATCTGTTTTCAACAGACCTTTTCTCTTTCCTTGATCCAAATCAAACAAGCTTCAAAACATAACGAAGCGGTGGAATCCCGGTATCCACAATCTGGCGACTCTGCTGGGGATTTTTTATTTTAAAACAAAATAATACAGAGGTTTGACTCATAAGAAGCATCCTTAAAATCATCTTTTTACTGTGTTTGGTTCACCGCATTGCACTCTTGCATTTTCCCCTCCGACTGTATCTGAAACGCGGCTGACATTGTTCAGGTCTTGCTGTGCCAGGGCACAAGTCACCGTTGATACTGTACCTTCCAAGGTATATCAAAAAGAGTAAAAACCTCCGTACTGTCTCTCTGACGGTAAATTGTAACTCTCGTCAACAGACCCTCTTTGACTAAACCCAGCCTTTGCATATAGATTCCTGTAGAACCTTTCATAGGCTGTTCATTTATCTTTTCAGATAGGACAATGTGATATAACTGCTGTATGCCCTGATGGGATTACCTGAGTGGTGTAGACACTTATGTGGCATAGAACAGAACCTCTTTCTTATGATTCCCAAGGCAATCACTCACATGTGATTACATTGAGTTGACCTGCCTAGGCACCATGACAAGGATGTTTGCTCCATGCTCACAAAGATATACATCGCAAACCTTGTTTATCGGTCCTAAGACATTGGAGTAGGAAAACCTGCTAGACGGTATGATCACTATAACCATGTTAACCAGTTTCTCCCAGAAACTCTGTCCAGATATCCCAGATATAACCATGTTAACCAGTTTCTCCCAGAAAGTCTGTCCAGATATCCCAGATATAACCATGTTAACCAGTTTCTCCCAGAAACTCTGTCCAGATATCCCAGATATAACCATGTTAACCAGTTTCTCCCAGAAACTCTGTCCAGATTTACCCGATATAACCACATTAACCAATTTCTCCCAGAAACTCTTTCCAGATATCCCAGATATAACCATGTTAACCAGTTTCTCCCAGAAACTCTGTCCAGATATCCCAGATATAACCGTATTAACCAGTTTCTCTCGGAAACTCTGTCCAAAATTACCCGAAGTATCCCAGAAATCCCTGTTATCCCTTGGTGGTCATACTGGAAAGTAAGGTTAGCACACTCTGTATGATTAGGACCTTATTTGTTTAATTGCTATCTGTTAGAAATAGAAGCATCATATAGATTAGGGCTTACATCCGCATGCTTGTCCCATTTGCATGCACCATTCCCCATCAATCTGCACGCACTGTCTTGAGTCGGTCCACATCACTGTCTTTGTCTGTCTAAAGTCATCACTGTCAAAGATCTAATCTAGTCTTCTCAAAATCTGTCAGGTCAATATAGATTCCCAAGGTCAGCAGTCAGGGTCCTCTTCGTGGGTCAGGAGTTCGGATAATCGATTGATCAGAATCAGTCCGACAGCTTACTTCAACATGAATAGGGAAGAGTTGGAAAACAAGGTTACTGAATTGGGAGCGACCATAAGCCAGCAGTCCGACAGCCTAGCCCAATTTCTGAAGTTCATGGAAGAACTGAAGCAGCGGCGGCCGCAACCTCCGCCCGGGTTTCCACCACCGGAGTTCGAACCACCCCCACCTGAGAATAATAGGGAAGAAGACTGATTTCAAGGGGTCCCACCGTTCGCGTACGAGAAAAAGCTCCAAGAGAAAATGGACAAGGTCGACAAGCTAGAAAGCGTACTGAGAAAAAGCAAAGGGGTCGATGATTACATGCTAGACTTGGAAGGCCTCTTCGAGCCTGTCAAGCTGAAACTGCCAGAGAATTTCAAGATGCCTGCCATCGACCGTTTTGACGGAACTGGGAATCCGAAAAGTCACGTGTAGCTATGTATGAGTATCTTCCAGTCCATGGGTTGTACCCACGAACACATTGCGATGTTGTTCCCACAAACTCTTGCAAAGTCTGCACTATCGTGGTTCCTAACCTTGGAAGCCTCCAAAACCCGGGCTTGGGAAGACATCGTTCGAGTCTTCGTCGATCATTACTCCTACAATCAAGAGCTGGATGTCACCATCAGGGATTTGGAAACAACCCGGCAAAACAACAATGAATCCTTCGCTGCATTTCTGAGCAGATGGAGGAACAAGGTAGCCCAAATGACCCACCGGCCAATTGAAAAAGAACAGGTAAGGATGCTCATCCAGAATCTGCAGCCCCTCTACCATGAGAAATTATTCTACCAGTCCATCTCCACCTTTGAGGAGTTGTTTGAAGTCGGAACCCGAATTGAAGACGCTATCAGAGAAGGAAAGATAAAAAAGGAAGAGCCTCCGAGTCAGTCCAGAAGGCCTAACTACTCCCGGAATCCCCTGGATGTCAATGCCCTTAACAGCCAACCCATGGCGTACCCTCTTAGGCCGTACCAACCCTCTAGTCAGGCAAACCCCTCCAATCGCCCCTTCCAGAAAAAGCCCCCTCGCAACTTCGCCAAGTTAGAAATCTCTCTCTCCTCAGCTTTAGACCGCCTCCTCAAAAAGGGCCATCTCCAACTACTCCAACCCCGAAACACCCCTCTCCCGCCAAACTGCGATATGTCCAAACGGTGTACCTACCACCAAGCCCCGGGCCACAACACTGATGATTGTGTGCGCCTCCGCCATGACATTCAAGACCTCATTGACCAGATCATCATCGAACCACCACCAAAGCAGCCCCATATCACCCAAAATCCTCTACCAAACCACCAAAATGTCAACCTCATTGAGTCCAGCCCCGTACCCTTCAACCCTGCCACTTATATCACCCCCCTAGGACAACCCTTGCCTTTCATTGACATCCCGGATTCTGTGGGAATTCATCTGATTGAGGGGGAGAATGACGAGTGGCAGCAACAGCTAGACGATGAGCAAGACTTGTTCTTTCTGGAAGAGCACGATTTGGGGGTGGTAGACCTCAAATGGTATTATCCCAATAATGAAAGTGATGCTTCTATCTGGGATGAGCCGGAGAAACCATTTGTGGGAATGGATTGTGATTGGTTCAAAAAGGATAGGACTGTAGAAGGGCCTACTCCTGCTGAAATTGACCATTTGACCAGGTCAGGCCGTCACAACCAGCCTCTGCAGCCTACTACTGAAATTGTCGAGAAAGGCCTAGTAAAAGACAAGGGGAAGGGTAAGATGGATGAGATCATTGAAGAAGATAACAAGTTGATAAAGAAGCTAAAGAAGACCCAAGCACGTCTCTCGATGTGGGACATCGTGGTAACATCCTATAAGCATAGGCAAGCCATGTTGAATGCCTTGGCTGGAATTGAAGTTCCTATCGACGCTGCACCGGAGGATATGGTGGTTTTCTTGGGCGCACTTACCCCCGACCCAATCATTACATTTTCTGATGAGGACCTGCCACCAGAGGGATCCGCACATAACAAGGCATTGTATATCACCGTGGGATGTAAGGGACAACAGGTGCCGTTTTTTCTAGTCGACACGGGCTCTGCCTTAAATGTCTGTGCCCTAAGGACTGCCACCGCCTTGGGGGTTAATGTCCTTGACATCACACCATCTGTGCAATCTATGAGGGCCTATGATAACACCAGGAGAAATGTGATGGGAACCGTTTCTCTCCAAATCCGGGTAGGATCTTTGGTGAGCACCGAAGTCTTTCAAGTCATGGACATACCTGCCTCTTTCAACTTGCTGATCGGAAGGCCCTGGTTGCATGTCAACAAAGCCGTATCGTCCACTGTGCATCAAATGATCAAGTACATCCATGAGAAGGAAGTGAAAATCATCCTCGGTAATAGTTGGAGTAATGAAGCTTTCCCGAACTACGCTCCCGTCTTTGAAATCCAAATACCTGAGTTAGAAGAAGGAGAAATTGGGGGATTCTTCATGGAAGAAGTCCACATGATCAATGATGAAGACAGGTTCCCTGAGATCCACTCTGCAGTTGTTAACATTGTCCGCAAAATGAACTACTTCCCTGGAATGGGATTGGGTCGACGCCAGCAAGGGATTCGAGAGTTCCCTCAGATCAAAGGACAGCAAGGTACTTTCGGGCTAGGATACAAGCCCACTGAAGAAGACATCGAGCTATAGAGGCCATGGAAGAAAAGGGTAAAAGGTCTCCCACCATACCGCAAGACCTTGAATGGACAATTCATCAAAGTGGGGGATGACTTCCCTTACTTTGAGTTCCCCGAACCATGGATCCATCAAATCACTGGGAAAAGGCACCCCGGACTTGAAATCTTCGCTGACTGCGAGAGGCCTCCATATCAAGATCCGTTCTATCCTGAAGAAATTGAGAAAACTCCAGAGAAAGACTGGTTGAAATACCTGGACACTGAAGCCATCGAAAAAATGTGGGAGGAATCCGTTGAGAAGAAGGAAGAAAAGAGGGCCAAGAGCCAAGATGATCAGATCAAGCCAACTGAGGAGGGTCTGAGCAACCAGGCTGTAGAGTCATCTGTCTGTGTCTCCCTATCCCCTATTCCCCCAGAGTCTGTACTGCCGATTATCGAGTTTGTACCAGAGTCGGCTGCTGTAAGCCCACCACTATCCAATGTAGTCACTTCACCTATCATGAATGAAATGAAAGACGATTCTGCTTACTCCTCTGTGTCTAATACTTGTGAATGCACAGATCCCTCCGAAGATCTCCCAATTGAACTTTAGCAACTAATTGAAAAACCACCTGCTTATGAAATAATCGAAGATACTTTATCGGTTAACCTAGGTGAAACAGATAATCCCCAAATTGTGCAAATTGGCTCAACTCTTAATAAAGAAGAAAAAGAAAAATTAACCCTCTTGCTAAAAGAATTCAAAGATGTTTTCGCTTGGTCTTACGAAGACATGCCTGGGGTCGACCCCAACATTGTCCAACATCATATTCCCCTCCTCCCTAATTCAAAACCTGTCAAGCAGAAACTGAGGCGCATGAGGCCGGAGTGGGCACTCAAGGTCAAGGAAGAAGTGGAGAAGCAATTCGAGGTGGGATTCATCATTGTCACCGAATATTCAGAATGGGTTGCCAATATCGTGCCAGTCCCGAAGAAGGATGGAAAAGTTCGTGTGTGCGTCGACTTCCGTGATCTAAACAAGGCCAGTCCCAAGGATGACTTCCCGCTTCCCCACATTGACGTTTTGGTAGATAACACCGCAGGACATGAGCTACTATCATTCATGGATGGTTTCTCAGGGTATAATCAGATTCTTATGGCGCCAGAAGATCGGGAAAAGACGACACTCACCACCCCTTGGGGGACCTACTGTTATAGAGTAATGCCTTTCGGACTCAAGAATGCTGGAGCGACCTACCAAAGAGCTGCCACCACTCTGCTGCATGACATGATTCACAAGGAAGTAGAAGTTTACGTAGACGACATGATCATGAAGTCCAAGGATAGAGAAGGACACCTAGTGGCACTGGAAAAGTTTTTTGAAAGGTTGCGTAAGTACAAGATGAGGTTGAATCCAAAGAAATGCACTTTCGGTGTGACCTCCGGTAAACTCCTGGATTTCCTCATCACACAAAGGGGGATAGAGGTGGATCCCTCCAAGATTAAGGCAATCCTAGAAATGACACCACCACGGAATGAAAAAGGGGTAAGGGGGTTCCTCGGAAGAATCCAATTCATCAGTCGCTTCATTTCCAAACTCACAACTACGTGCGATCCTCTATTTCGATTGTTGAAAAAAGGGGAGAAGTTCCAATGGGATGACCAATGCCAAGGCGCTTTCGACAAAATAAAAGCTTACCTTCAAAATCCGCCTGTCCTTTCACCACTAACGCCTCATAAGCCCTTATTCCTTTACCTATCCGTCTCCGAAAATGCCATGGGTTGCATGCTGGCCCAAGAAGGAGAAGAAACCCACTCCGAAAAAGCCATATATTACCTCAGCAAGAGGATGACTGGGTATGAGCTCAACTACTCTACCCTCGAAAAAACATGTTGGGCCTTGGTTTGGTGCACCCGCCGACTGAGGCACTACATGCTAGCCTTCCCGGTTGTGCTCATATCCCGCATGGATCCTCTAAAATACCTCATTGAAAAACCCGCCCTGACCGGTCGTATATCCCGTTGGTTACTTCTACTATCCGAATTCGATATCAAGTATGTTACAAGCAAATCGGTAAAAGGGAGAACCGTGGCTGAGCATCTTGTGGAACACGCCATTGACTCCGAAGAAAGTTGAGACTTCCCATTCCCGGACGAAAATATCATGGAGATCAAGGAAGAACAGTGGAAGTTGTACTTTGATGGGGCAGCCAACATGAAAGGCTACGGAGTAGGAATAATTCTAGTATCACCAAACGGGGACCACACCCCACTGGCAGTCAAGCTCAATTATAACTCCACCAACAACACTGGTGAATATGAAGCGTGCATTCTGGGGATGAAAGCGGCTATAGAATTGAGAATTCAAAAGCTAGATGTCTTCGGAGATTCGAATCTCATCGTGTCACAAGCCAGAGGGGAATGGAAGGTGAAGGAAGAGAGGTTGAAGCCCTACCATGACCATCTCAATGGACTCAAGAATCACTTTAAGAGCATAACGTTCTTCTACTTGCCTAGGGAAGAGAACCAGCTAGCTGATTTGTTGGCTACCTTAGCCTCCATGATCAAAATTCCTGTGGGAGTCAGGATGATGCCTTTGGTAATTGAGCAAAGGTACGAGCCTTCGTTCAACATGATCACCGCAATCGAAGCAGAAGAGAATGAAATACCGTGGTATCAGGATGTCAGGAACTTCATAGAAAAGGGGACATACCCCCAAGAATCTACCGAAAAAGACAAAAGGGTAATTCAAAGATTCGCAGCACAATTCATCATTTGCGGTGGGAAACTGCTGAAGAAAGGATACAACGGTCACAACCTGACTTGCTTGTTTGGGAAAAGCTCCAGAAGAATGAACGGTCACATGCTGGCCAAGAAAATCGTAAGGCAAGGGTACTACTGGACAACATTGGAGAAAGATTGTTGCGAATACGTGAGAAAGTGTCACAAGTGCCAGATCCATGCAAACATGATGCATGTACCACCATCCCTTCTATATAGCATAACCTCACCTTGGCCATTCTCCACCTGGGGAATCGATATTATCGGTGAAATCATTCCGAAAGCTTCAAATGGAAATCGGTACATTCTGGTAGCCATAAACTACTTCACAAAATGGATAGAAGCTGCATCCTACACCAAGTTGGGAGCCAAGGAAGTGGCTAAATTCATCAAGAGAAATCTCATCTGCCGTTATGGAGTTCCCCATGAGATTATTTCGGATAACGAAAGTCATTTCAAGGCAGAAGTCAGGGATCTGTTCGAGGAATACAAAATCACTTATCACAAGTCATCACCGTACATACCGCAAACTAATGGGGCAGTCAAGGCTGCAAACAAGAATGTTAAGGCCATACTGCAGAAATCAGCCGATACTTACAAAGACTGGCATGAAAAGCTACCGTTCGCACTTTGGGGATACAGAACCTCGATAAGGACGTCTACAGGAGCAACGCCTTACTCACTAGTGTATGGGATGGAAGCGGTACTTCCGGTCGAGATAGAATTGCCGTCCCTACGCGTGATGGCAGAATGTGAAATTTCGGAGTCCGATTGGTTGAGGGAAAGATACGAAGAATTGGCCCTCATAGATGAAAAGCGCCTAGCGGTAGTCGACCATGTTCGAATCTATCAAAAGAGGATAGCCCGTGCTTTCAACAAAAAGGTTCGTCCGAGGAAGATTGTCAAGGGTGACCTTGTCCTTAAGGAGTTCCGAGCTCCGATCTTTGATCCCCGTGGAAAGTTTAAACCTAAATGGGTCGGCCCTTACATCGTCAAGACTGTTCTTTCCGGAGCAGCAACTTATCTCATGCACCTCGATGGTGTCGAATTTAAAGAACCAATCAACATGGACCGCCTCAAAAAGTACTATGCTTGACCAATCCACAAAAAAGCCCCATTTCTTTCCAACCTTGGCCTGAACTACGCTCGACCTGATTCCCACTCGGGGATACGTAGGCAACCACATCGGTTCGGTCGCCCCACTCACAAAAAAATAGCCCAATTTCTTTCAAGCTTTGGCCCGAACTACGTTGGACCTGATCCCCGCTCGGGGGTACGTAGGCAGACTTTCAAAAAAGGAGGGATGACTCGCTAGGTTGAAAATCCGAAAGGACGCCTAGGCAAAAATTAGAGCTAAATCCAAAGTGAGCAATAACAAAAGAGAGAAAAGAGCTCGCTAGGTCACCTCACTGGTGCCTAGGCAAAAAATTGTGAGCATTTGAGAGAATAAAGTCGCGGTCCTTACCATAACCCCGAAATAAACCTCCACACTAGGGGCAAACTCGGCAGCTCGCCTCGTTCGCCTGAACCTCTTCTAAACTAGGGGCAAACGTCGGTCATCTACCTCGTTTGCCTCACAACCATATATGTCCCAAACTAGGGGCAGACTCCGGCCACCCACCTCGTTTGCCTCTAATCGTCCTAGCATGCCCAAGCAAGTACCAAAAGCAACATCTAATTGAAATCTCGATTACAAAATGTTTTTAAAGCTAAAATGTATAAAATGAGATTCCCAAAGTAACCAAGGTTCACCGATAAACAAACTCTGAATATTACATAAGCAGGAAAAATCAAAAAATAAAAGTCTTTCGAAAAGCAATCACACACGATTCAAAGACACTGGGAGGAATGAGCAGAATCAGTCAGGTCTAGTTTTATCTTTATGTCTTTTATTTCTTCAAAGTTCTTTAGAAATAGGCCCTTGCTCGGCTGGCCCAGCCTCTGATGAAAGCAGCAATGGTAGTGGCTCTGACTCTGGAAGCAAAGACCCTTTCAGTAAACCCCCGGGGGACTTCTTGAACTTGCCCATACTGTCTGGCCAACCGACGAGGATGATAGAAGGAGGTCTCTCTCTGTCCCATCAGCCACACCCTCTGAAAATCCCCAAGACTGGTGGTCACAGCATAAAGGCCCCAACGCCTCACAATCCAGCAAATGTCAGCCTCAGATAAGGCGCCCATCATACCCACCCAATCAGCAGAAGTAAAATGAGTATGAAGCACAGCTCTGCGAAAATAAACTGGCGGCACATTACCGGTCCATAACTGAAGACGCTCGTAGAGCCAAGCCTGTAACACCAGAGGCGCCCCAGAAAGTAGAAGCATTCCCTGGCTTGAAGCGCGATCCAAACCATTCAGGGTCTCGGCCAAAACCATGGCCATGGGGTTCTTACCTGCCTTCAGCCCGAGACATACATGCACTAAGTCGCTAGAAGCGATCGAAAACAAGAAGTGTGAAGTCATACACAGAATCAGAGCAGCCCCACGAGTAGCATCATACACGCTGGGATTCCCAGGACTGGCATATCGAGCAATTATAGAAGCAATGTCAAGAACCTCACCTTGAAGCAGCCGACGGGAAATAGTGATGGAACAATTTAGATATTCAGCCAAGCCTCGCGTAGGACTGAGGGTATCAGCAGAAGGGAGAATCAGGTCCAAATCAGAATCGTACCCAAGGATAGCACAGAGCTCCTCAAACAAGGGGCATATCTCCAAGCCATTAAAATTGAAGACATGGTTCACCGGGTCCCAGTGAGCAATAGCAGCGCGCAATTACTCAGTGTTCAGGGTCATCTGGCAAAGAGAGAATAGCTCGGTCAAGCCGTAGCTAAAGAGGTTGATCCGCTCCACACCATCCGTGATGTTTAGCCAAGCTGTGAGTTGAGCGGGATCATACAAAGCCATGTTTTCGGTCGCGGCTCTAAGAAAATTCAAAATTTCGGCAGCACCTCCCAGTTTCACGGACTATCCCACCTGCAAGGCAAAAACACTCACTATTACAAAATTGCCCATCGCAGTAACACCCAACAATCACAGTGAACATGTATCATCATCAACTAAAACAAGCACACAACCGCGCCTCCAAACCGGAAGCTATCCGGCCTAAAAGGCAAAACATCATAATAATTTGTCAAAAGTCACAAACTGTTCCACACATCATCCTACACTGTCCAAATAGTCGCATCACCAGTACAACCTGATCGAAAACATATAAAGAAAATAAAATAAAATTCCCGCTTGGGGGGGGGCCTCAGTCCTCCTCTTCTTCGTCCTCTGTCGGACCGCCCAGGTTGTATATCAGTGACGGTCTCCTCCTACCACCTCTGCACCTCGGACCGGTCCTCGATGAGCCAGCTCCGCCTCCACGGTACTGCACACACCAATAAAATAAAGGCAATAAGTAGGAAACCAACAAAAATAATACAAAAATAGAGTCAAGTCAGAAACCTACCAAGGACGCCATCTGATTGGCAGCAAACTGCCGCATGCCATCCATCTGTCAAAAGGGTAAAATCCAGGGTTAAAACCTCATAACTTTAAGGAGCGCAAGATTAGAAACATACCCGGTGGTCTCGTGTGAGGACCAAGGACCGTAGGCTAGCCGCCAAGGCGTGACCCTCTTTAGCGTAACTCCAAGGAACATTGAGGACGCCCGCTGGCTGAGTAGGGTACCCACATGTGACTCACGGAACCTCCATTACTTGGGGACTGCCATCAGTGCCTAGAACGTTGACGGTCCAATCCCAGGGAGGAATAGGATCGGAAGTCAGAGGAGCATGTCTCCTATACATCTCGCGGAGCTATAGGCACCAAGCAAGTTAAGAAAAGATAAATAAAAAACATAGGCAATAGATAAAAATAAAAACATAAAACTCACCTCCAGGAGTGGGAAGTTGGGCATCAAGAAACGACCACGGTAAGCCTCGTAACCGGTCTCAGAGAGAAAATGGTCCCAAACATCGGTGCCAGCCAAGGCTACTAGCAGAGCATCACCAGAAAGGTCACTAGCATCCATCGCAGGGAGATTATGAGGGACCCGATACCTGGAACCACCAACCACCTGCCGAGACACTCGCTCACCAAGGAACCACTGCCTGCACTCGGTACTCTCCATCAAAAGTCGGCAAGAGGAAAGAGGTTTGATCGCTTGTATCTCCTTAGGGGCGGCATAGGCAACGCGCTCCCAAGGCGTCCAATCAACATTAGCAGCCGTCAGTCCGGTAAGGAAGTTTCTGAGCAAAACAATCTGGTGGGCCCCACTCTTTACCCCGACAACATCCCTCCGCCATCTCAAGCCTTGTGGGAACAAAGGCACAGGAGCCATGCCATCCTCGTCTTTGCCTGATTCATTCGCAGGGAAGGGAGCCAACATCTTCAGGTACTTGAAGCTCCAAAGCTGCACAGATAAAGGAGAAAATAAAAAAAAGTACAGAAACTGAAAAGTCGGAATATAAAGCAAGATGCAGTACATACCTCCCAAGCTCGCCAAAATTCCCCTGTCGATTTAACATCACCTCGGGAAACCTCACCCATGTGCTTGTAAAGATGGGCCAAGGCAGCACCGCCCCAGTCGTAAGAAGGGATCTCATCGATGGTCGCCAGGCAAGAAAGAAGTCTCAAGTTCACCCGGTCATTCCGAGTCGCAAAGATCGAGCAGCCAAGGACATACAGGAGATACACCCTCAAAAGCTGGGAATTGTTCAGGTTATGATTCCCTCTGCCATAAGCCCGGTAAAGCCAGCCACAAGAAAACCAGTGTCTCTCCAAATTGAGGGGAACAGCCCCAATCAACATCTTTACAGCCTCAGGGTCAATCTCATAGAAATAATCCAGAATCAGGCGTTTCCTGCCTACCCTAAAACCGATAATCATAGAGAAGTCGAAGGGCGTCATGGTCATCTTGTCGAACGGCAGGTGGAAAGTATTGGTGGTATCCCACCACCTTTCAGCTAAAGCATAAAAGTGTGCCAAATCATTGTTGCTCTTCAAAACCAGACGGACAAAGCCTCCGAACCCGGCATCATCGACCATCCTCTTGATGGTGGGCGAGAGTTGAGTATACCACAGGAAAGCATGAGCGAGGCTACCGTGGCCCTTCAATGCTACTTCCGGCACCTGCACATACCAGAGACGACAAAAACGATGCACGAAATCACTATTCATGACCCGAGGTCCAAATTCGCAAAATCAACATTTGAGCACAAATCGAACTTCTAACGATCTCTAAGTGCACACTACGGCTCACAAAACTAGCACAATACATGCAAATAGTCCTAAAATGTCGAAGGTTTCACATACCAAGCTCGCTAGAGCCGCGGTTGAAAGATGATGTTGGGGGTCCCGTAAAATCAAGTCCGGGGTTTGCATCTCGGCTTTCATCCGTTCCTTGGCCTTCTTAGACGGTCTCCTCGAGCTCGAAGCCATGGATCTATAAAGAAAATGGAAGTCAAAGTTAAACTTTCTTCTTGCAAAATTGAGCAAACCAAAACACCAATCAAAATTCCAACTACGGGGTAGGATTACTCACCTGAGCGCGCACAAGCTACGTTTTGGCGATTTTTGGCTCCAAAAACACCCCAAAACGGCCAAGAATGAGCTTCAAAAGCTCAAAAACTCGAAATATACAAAGATGGAGTCCGGCCACCCAGTGCCGCCGCGGCACTGGCCAACTGTCGCCGCGGCAGTGGCCCAGTGCCGCCGCGGCACTGCTCCCCGCGGGCCCCGCTTCACTCTGTTTTGCTCCGTTTCGCTCTGTTTTGACCTGTTTTGGCCTTTTTCAGCCTATTTTTGGCCCCAATCAACCCTGGTGGCCCATTCCGGTCAAGATTTGTAAGGTTTTACCCCAAGTAGGCTAAAAGTTGTCAGAACTACCTCCAGTAGGCAGAAACTAGGAAAAATTGACTCTCGAGGACCCGAATCGGCTATTTCAGAACAACCGTCGTAAATTTTGATCAAACACGAGAGTTCCGAGAACGAATCCTGGATTTCAACCAAGGCACCGAAAAATAAAAAAGAGATTCCCCAAGAACCTCGCATCATCCCCCGAGGACAGAAGCGGAAAGATACCAGCTCCCGGAGGCCCCGACCGACCCTCTTGGATTGAACACCGCAAGATTTGATCAATCGTGAGAGATTCAGAGATGGGTCCTGGTTCCTGATCAAGAAAAGAGATTCCCCGAGAACCCCGCATCATCCCCCGAGGACAGAAGCGGAAAGATACCAGCTCCCGGAGGCCCCGACCGGCCCTCTTGGATTGAGCACCGCAAGATTTGATCAACCGTGAGAGATTTAGAGATGGGTCCTGGTTCCCGATCAAGAAAAGAGATTCCCCGAGAACCCCGCATCATCCCCTGAGGACAGAAGCGGAAAGATACCAGCTCCCGGAGGCCCCGACCGGCCCTCTTGGATTAAGCGCCGACACATTTTGATTAACCGTGAGAGATTCAGGGATGGGTCCTGGTTCCCGATCAAGAAAAGAGATTCCCCGAGAACCCCGCATCATCCCCCGAGGACAGAAGCGGAAAGATACCAGCTCCCGGAGGCCCCGACCGGCCCTTTTGGATTGAGCACCAAAAGATCTTGATGAAATCAAATTTCGATCAAAAGAAGCAGTTGAAGAGAGATCCCAGAAAGAGTCGCTTCATCCCCAGCAGATTCAGATTAATCCTCAGCAGATTCATACACCGTCAGTTCAATCACAGTAGTCCATTGTCGACTCATCATCTCGATTCAAATATCGTCGGTTCATTAATCATCATCGCTCTCATTCAAAATATGCCATGGGGCTTCCATGTTCATCGTGTGACATCTCAGGATTTTATGATCATCCCTTGACTTCTGTGTCCGTCTCTTAATTTCCAGGGCTCCCGTGTCCGTCGGTTATTTGCCAAAAGGCGTCTTCTATTATAGTCCTCTGAGACCCCACACCCAATTACGTTCTCTTACGAAGCACACTTCCCAAAATTCAGAAGTTTGCCCCTAGACTCTGAGTCTTCTAAAATCTTGGTATCCCTATTCGGGTCAATAACTGCATCATAGTCAGAAGCACCAGCACGACACCAGCCCACTCGGAGTGGCACACCCTACAACATACTAGGATCATACAATAAGCATAATAGGATTCATAACACAACTCGTATCACATCCCCGCATTGCATACCTCCTCATAGCATAGCATCCGCTTGGTTGTTGCGTGTGTACATGTGTGATTCATTCCTTTGCACCCTAAACTACGTCCTGGTCTGATTCTCCTTGGGATACGTAGGCAGCTCACACGAAGCGCGACCAGTACTAGCCTCAGCATCATTGTATCTTTTGCAATGCTTTTTATCCTAAATCTGTAGCCTCTAAAAAGTCCTGTCTCTTCAAAACTTTGGCACTCGCTTGCGACATGCGTTGCCTCGCAAGTTCCTGCCAAAGAGGGGCGGGCAAACTGTAGACACCCCATTTTGTCGACTATCAGATTTAGGAGACCCATAGCTTGGTGGTTCACAATGATCGTAAAAGACTCAAAAGGACTCCTAGAAATCAGCTCTATCTCTCAGAAAACTCAGAATGACCAAAATTCCCCTAAAAGCCCCAAGACTCCTAGATTTGGTCCCGAAGTTCTGAAAACATGCTATGTCGTAAGAAAAATGATAAAATAAGTTTTTAAGTAAAACCGGAAGAAATCATCAGCTCCCAGAGACCCCCGGAAGTCTCGGAAGTTCCCCGAAAGTCCCCGTTGATCGGTTTGACCAAGTTTGACCAAGTTTGACTGAAATCGTCCAAATTCACCAAAATCATTAGAAAAGTATTAAAATGAGTTTTAAAAGAGAATCGAGTGAAAACGTCAGCTCCTGGGAGCTCCTGGAGGTTCCCAGAACTTCCCGGGAATCCCAGATTTGACCAGTTTGACCAAGATTTGACTTTGGAATCGGGGCACCAAAACAATTTTCAAATATTTTTCATGGATACTAGAGGTCAATAGCTTTCCAACAGTATATCACACATAATTCCTGGATTTAAAACGAATTTATTTTGAATTTCCGAAGGCGAAAAAGGCGATCAAATCGGCTTTTATCGCGAATACCAAAAAACCTTTCAAAGTGACCTATGCCCGAACTATTTGTTATATAAAGTAGACTCCATTACCTTTCCAACGGTATATCACAACCTCAATTTGGAGTTCGTATGCATTTTCTATGAATTTCGGACAAAATAGGGCCTTTTCGCGAATACCGAAACCTTAGGGGGCCTAAACAGCATTATCTGGACGAGGGAGGAGCAGTGCCGCCGCGGCACTCCCCTCCAGAACAGTGTATTTTTGTAATTTGTTTTGTGGTCCCATTTTGATTAATTAAAAACCAAAATGACATAGTTTTATGATTTCAGATGTTTGGAGCCAATGGGAATACTTTCTAAATCCCAAAACCACCCCAAGTTGGCCTATTTAAACCCCCCATTGCTCTTCATTTTGGGGGAGTCGAATGCAAGTTTAGAGAAAGTTTGGGAGAGAAAGTTGTAGAGATAAGGTTAGAGTAGAGAGAAAAGAAGATTTCATCTTTGATTTTCAAAACAAAAGTGAGTTCTAAACTTTGTTTTTACCTCATTACTCCTATTTACTTCAACATTCAATACACCCAACCACCATTTTAGTGAGCATTTAAGAGAGTGGAAGCTTCTTCCATGTCCAATGTCATTACATATGAGTGAAACACCATGCTACAAGTTCTATACATCATGAATATCATCTATTGATTGCTATCTATTTGCTTGCTTGTTTATATTATGTTCATCTCTTCTCACCTCATTTCTTTTTGATTTTCTTTATTTACTTACTAGTTCATCATCATCTAAGTGATGACATGAAGTTTGAGGTGAGTGAATCCTTATGGATAGTAGCTCTTAATCTCAAAAACATGTTTGATAGATGATGATCATAACTTCAATACCTCCAAGGTATTCTTGAAGTTATGTTCAAAATAAAAATAAGTTTCTCCAACAGTCTTGGAGGTTCTTGATGATGAGTTGAATGTTGGCATTTTAAGTGGTTATAATCTTTATTGAGTATTGAAAATACACTTTCAAAACCTCTATTTCAAAACCCCCCTCAATCCCTCTCATTTTGATTTCAAGAAAGAAAACCTTATTTTCCCCAAAATCTTCAAAACAGTGAGTTAAAACAGTGAGTGAGCTGAGTTCAAAGATTTCTCTAGAACTCAATACTCAACATGTAGATGCAAGGCCACTTGGAAAGTCTTCCTAACTCATTGGAGAACACCCATGATTTTTGGTTTGACTTGGAAGTACTTGAAAATGGTCCATTTGGACCCAAACATTCCTTCCAAACATTCTGCCTCTGCTGTCACAACAGCTTGACTAACTTCCAACTTCTTTTTCAGAAATATTTTCCAAAATGGGTGGTCCTAACTTATTTTTCCCTTAAACTTCAATGTCTTAGGGAACTTTTTGTATAAAATGGGCCTCTAGGTCATTCGTTTTCATTTTCTAAGATGTTTCAACATTTCAGTCGACAATACAGACTCTGTTTCTGAGTGACCTCTGTTGTTTATATGATTTATCTCAATCTGTGATAGTTATTAAAGATTGTCTTTTTGGGTTGTGTTCTAGACACAATAAGGAACATCTCCATAAAAAATGATGCATTGAAAGCATTCCTAACCCCTCTTTTCCATTTTTACAAGATCATGTTACTGTTCTGTCCACTATTCACAGCAAGCACATTTTAACTTTCATTCTTTGATTTGATGCTTATATGCCTTCCAAATTATTTTATATCTTAGGAAGTAGTTCATACTACATTTGTACATATCCCATGATGATTTCATTCATTCATTCATGCACATTATAGACTTCTAAGTCATTCTAGGAATCCATGAACACAAAGCACACCACAACCTTGGCATATTCTAGATACATACATTGCATCCATGCAAGATTTGGGGTTTTTGTAACTCCTAATCTAAGAAGGTTATAAGGAATGAGCTTGATCACACGTTCATGCTTCCCCTCGATCTAATCATCCTTTCTCATCTGTCCCGGGGATTGAGAGATCTTCTTTTCTCAAAGAATAACATGCATCATCCTAGCTTGCTAAGCATCTTTGTTTTCTTTGATTTATTCGTTTCAAGAACAATTCATGTCCCCCTTTAGATTAGGAAGTCTTGATTATTTTATACATGATTAGACGATTTTTCCTAGGTTTATTTGTGTGATATTTGGCTTAGATCTTATGAATGATATCTTATCTTTAGATCTTCCATTTTCAAATTTTCTTATGTGATGTAATATACTATCATAGTATTATTTGTCGAACCAAACATAGTATAAGATGATTATTTGGATGCTAATTGAGGCCCGTAGAGAGACGGGGCGAGTTGAGGGTGTTTTAGTCGTGACAAAGGCTCCTTCCTCTCTCGTACCAAAACCCCGAGCCAAGTTCTTTGGTTATGAAGGGCCGGTGCCCTTTATCCGTTTGGGTGAGTCAAATTAGGTTTCTTGGTTCCTTAAAGACCAAGTGGCGACTCTGTATCTATTTTCAACAGACCTTTTCTCTTTCCTTGATCCAAATCAAACAAGGTTCAAAACATAACGAAGCGGTGGAATCCCGGTATCCACTGTGATGGACATGAAAGCCTGAGATGTTAAGCGATGGACACAGAAGACCCATTAATGGACATGGAAGCCCAAGATTTAGAATGAGAATGATGATCATGACATATTTCGAATGATGGTAAACTAAAGACGATTAATGAATTGATGATGCATGAATCGAGTTGACTAGTAGACAGTGAACTACTGTGACTTTCATGGGTTGGACCAACGGTTGGACTAACCGTGATCAGAAGAACTGACCATGCACTAATTAAGGTGACGAGTGATGTTGTCAATATCAAGATATAAAAAGTATTCTTTACTTTTCTAAAGATTTGTAGTGTGGAAGTAAAGGTCGAACCCACAGAGATTGATTACTACAGCTCTTAATTTTAAAACCTAAGTCTAATTAACTAAGAAAAACGGATTTGAATTGGATTTAATTAATCTAAGAACAATAAAAGTAAATCTAAACTAGGAAAGCAATTAAAGTTGTTTTAAATAATGTTTAAGGGAACCTAGGATTGCAAATCCACCACTAGCTTCATAATAAGAATATTTATGGATTACTTTAGCTTACTAAGTTGGATGAATATGGGGAATTGTAGCTACAAGCCCAATTCCCCCGACAAGAAGATAATCATGGTTCAAGCACCAACATAATCCATCTTCGGGTAGCACGAATTATCTCACACTAAACTAGGGTTGTGATCTAATCCGTCTAACCTAGGCATGGACTATTCGGATACTTGATAGCACGAATCAATAAAGCACCATCACATGTAAACAACCTAAACAAGCACAGCAAGAATAGATCGTTGAGCACGTCACAATCAAAATAGATCTAAGACAAGAATAAATTCTAAAAGCAATGATTTAATCAATAGAAGTACGATTTATTTATAAAAATCCTCTAAACATGTGACTGTCATCCATACATAATAAAACTAAAATAAAAACATAAATAAAACCCTATTACTCGTCTAGGGCTTCATTGAAACCCTAGATCTATGATCTAGCCGTCCATGGAAGTGATAGATGGCAAGTAGTTGATGGAGGAGGCCATGGAAATCCTTGGTCTTCTTCTTCTTCTCCTTGCTTCCCTCTCTTCAATGGCTGGAAGTATGGTTGTCTAATGTGTATGTATGGGTGTGTATATTAGTTGCCAACCCCATAATTGAGTAAATTTGGAGTTTATATAGAGTTTGTACAAGCTTTGGAAGGCTTCCTAACCCGAAACGAACTGAAACGCATGTAATTTACAGTCTGGACGTCGTTCAGCAGTTTCGTTTGCACAGGAGTCTTCAGTACACTGAAATACGCAACTATGGTTTTTACCCATATCGCGCGAGCGGGTCGCGGGAGCGCGACATTTGGCACCTCGAGCGCGCGGATCGCGCGAGCGATTCTGGGGATCTCGCGCGAGCGATTCTCGGATTTTCGCGGGCGCGGGTCGCGCGCGCGACTTGGCTTTTTCAGCTTCTTTAACTCTGCTTTTTCACCCTGTTTAGCCTGGTGTAGTTGATTTCTTCCAAAATCTGTCAGAAACTAGAAAATGGAGTAAAAATATACAAAACAGGATAAAAAAGTACTAACAAATGTGAATTAAGGCGTATAAATAGGATTAGTTCTCTCCCGATCAATGAGTCAACAGTAAACTACTACGACTGTCATGGATGAGATCAACAGTTGGACTAACCGTGATCAGAAGGATTGACGATGTATGAATCGAGATGATGAGTCGACAATGAACTACTATGACTATCATGGATTGGACTGCTAATGTACGAATCAAGATGACGAGTCAACAGTGAACTACTATGACTATCAGGATTGAACTGATGATGTACTAATCAAGATGATGAGTCAACAGTGAACTACTGTGACTGTCATAAATTGCACTGATGATGTACGAATCGAGAAGACGAGTCAACAGTGAACTACTATGACTGTCAGGATTAAACTGATGATGTACTAATCGAGATGACGAGTCAACAATGAACTACTATGACTGTCAGGATTGAACTGATGATGTACGAATCGAGATGATGAGTCGACAATGAATTACTGTGATTGTCATGGATTGAACTGACGATGTACTAATTGATAAGCCTGCTGGGGATAAATTGAATCTGCTGGGGGTGAAATGACTCTGCTAGGGATGAAAGTGGTTTCTTCTGTGGTCTTGACTGAGATACACCATATTCGTTCAGGACACTTCTCTAGAGATGAACTAGCTCTGTTGGGAATAACTTTGTTGGGGATGAGAAGATTCGACTGGGGAAAGAATGGTTGCACTGCGAATAGAGTAATTCAGCAGCGGATGGAGAACATTTGTGACATGATTTCAGGTTGCTTGCTGAGGAGCTGGTAAAAGATAGCCAGTGGATCTTGTGAATTGATTTTGTGAAGGCAAGTGAATGTGATTGGAGGGGTGTCACCAATGCTAGAGGTTCTTGGGACTCATATCATGTTGTAGACTTGACAAGTGCAGTAATGATGTTTGGAATTTCTGCTTGTATCCACAGGTTTTATAATTGGTAATCACATTAAACCCACACATTTGAGACCATTAGGACAAATAGACTTGACAGCAACAATGATGACAAGGAAAATTGGATTGGTTTGTATGAACCTTGAACTCTGATACAGTTTCGATTAGATGATTACTGACTCAACCAAAGAAGGATTGACTCGACAAAAGTAATGACACGAAATGCCCAAATTAGCATAATTAAATGTGTCTCTGTCATAAATGGTGTACTGCTCATCTTTTATGTTCACTCCTCATCTTAATATGATAGTACTTTATTGATAAATTTGGTTTTTGAAAACTCCTCCCTATTGATCTAATCAATTCTCTACTTCTCCTACGACGTGCGTTGAATTAGTGCCTTAGCTTTTAGAATAAAAGATGCTCTATTTGAAAATTTTCAAAACAACTTGGTGACTTGAAAACTCGCTGACACAGAAATTATTCGTGTGCGCTTGTGTGCTATACCCAATTGTAGGTATTTGTGCAAGTAGTAATCTGGTTAAGACCAGGTCGATCCCACAAGGAATGTGTTAAACTAAATACCTAGATTAATCTCTAAAGAGAAAATAAAAATCAATATTTAAAAGGTTGTAGAACACAAAGTTCTACAAAGTGACTACTAAAATTAAAGCAACTAAATTAAATTAAACTAGTGATTAACTAATTAACTAAAGCGATTTTTTAAAATGTATTTTTCTTAATATAAGGGAATATTGGGATTACACGAATCCACCACGACCTAGCCATCTACCATACAATTATATTGAAGCTCAATGGAGCACATTCTCTACAGTATTCCGTATTTCTCTTAGAATAAAGAATCCATAGTCCTTCATGACCGGGACTGTATCATCACAGTTAATTTGAAACACATGGAAGCAGTTTAAAACAATAGTTAAGACTCGCACCTACAATGGTGATAGTATTGAAGGTGGTTTGCAAAAGATATTGAAGAAAAATGCCTTAAGGCCTTAAGTTCAGAGACTGTTTTGACAAACTGAGCAGTTGGGGACAGTTTGATAACAAATCTCTAAAGCAGAAAGTCTAGGAATCTTGTATAGATTGTTGTCAAGAATCAGAGGGTTCGATCAATTGAAGCACTTTCGATCGATTGAATATCTTCATCTCTCGATCGATCGAAATGTCTTCAATCGATTGACAATGTCTCTGGTCCGATCGATCGAACTAACTTCGATCGATCGAACACAGGAATTATTTTGCTGCATTGCAGAGGCTTGAGATCACGGTTTCATCATGCTCTCCCAACCTGGGGACTACTCAGACATGGTCTGGAGTGTCTTAGATTTGTTTTTAATGTAAAGGTTCATTAAGGGAGCATTTGGTTGTGATTTTCACATAAAAACTATGAAAACTAATAGTGATTTAAAGCTACTACTATGATACTACCAATACTAACAGATTAAACTACAATATTAAGCAACAAGAATGTGAATAGACTGCGATAACAAAACCTGGAATAGAAGAACTTGTATTAAACTAAAGAAAAAAGCAATCCAAAAGCAATATCCAAGCTTCAAAACCTACAAAAATATGTAAACTCTCTATCTCTCTCTAAAACTGATAAAAAGTGAAGTGGGCGTCCTCTGGGATGTCAATATAATGAGTATATATACATAAGCCTAAAGCTAGGGTTAAAAACTGTGTTTCTGCTGCGTACGCGTAATTTCTGATAAAAGCCATGTTCGATCGATCAAACATCACTCGATCGATCGAATTCTGGACTCTTCGATCGCTTTAACGTGCTTAGATCGATCGAACCTTCGATCGATCGAATGTTCTTCAATCGATCAAGGTTCACTTTTCATCTTTGAGTTGTCTTCATTAAAACCAAGCACTTCCTTTTATCTTGCTCATTCAGTTCCTCACACAGCAACAGTAATCTGCACAAATAACCACTAAAACAATACCACTTATCATAGATTAAGCATATTGTGTAAAAACTGGCATTGTAATTCAAATTGTAGATGTACAAGGGAATTGTAGACTAAATCAGTGTAGTTTCTTCTTTTAACGCGGTTATATTTTACAAATACCCCCGCTTGTCACAACCCCCAACTAGCGATTTGCTAGTCCCTAGCAATAAAGCGAAAATAAAACAAACTAAACTAATACTACAACGACTAAACAAAATAAAATCAAATAAAGCAACTAATCTAAAATAGAAAGGGAAAACTACCTAATTCACTTTTGCAGGAATCATAGTTGCATTTAGCGAATGCAACAAGCCGTTAAACCACTAGGTTCCCCCTAGTGGACGAGTGTTGTCTCGTGAGGGTTTACAGTGAATGTACCCACAAAATTCTCCGATTTAAAGCTCAAAAATATATAGAATAACTTGTAAACACTCCCTCCCATCCAACTGTAAACTTAGCTCCACAAAACATATCATCCTCATTCAAGCCATGAAAGAAATACACATCCTCCCCATATTACCACGATAAAAATAACATATGCATCACATCCATGTATCCGTGTGTGTGTGAAGTTAACAGCTATACATCAAACTTTATTTAGAGTTGTTTAGACTATAATACTCTCAGAACTTGTAGTTTCAACTCAATTCTCACATGGTTTTACACTCAAGAATGAACATCTCACAGAAACTTACATGGTGTGAAAACTTTGATAAAAATGAAATTTCAGTTACTAATGGTTTCACACCTGACTCAATAGAGGATGAACATTTGGAGTGTATAGTCTCAAAAGGAGGGATACTACTTACCAGAGGAGCGAAATACTATGGATAACTCAATTTACACGTTCGTGTTTAAACTAAGTTGTTAAAAATCATTAAGACTTTGACTTTTCGGGTTTTTGTACATTAGGACAGAAATGAGAGGGGTAAGAAATTGCACATCTTTAGCATATGATTGAGTTTAGTAATTTACTTCACTCTGTTCCAACCATCCTCTATTCTCATATATGTTTATTTTATTTTATTTTTTAACAAAACCTGGACTCCTTCGTATTTCCTTTTCTCTTTTATGCAGTCCCTCCCACATTCACTCCCTCCTCGTCACACACTTCAACAATTTAATCACATTAGATGTGCAATGGGGTTCATTGAAGTCAAAGCGTAAGATTAGGGATTTGGATTTTCATAATAGACTTGGCAGTATTTACTAGGTGTGGGGTTGAGAACAACGCATAATCAGGAGTGTTGATACAGGTATATGGAAAGGTAAGGAGCGGATAACGATGGCTTAAGTCATTTTCTCAACTTCTTAGTTTTAACACTTAAATGTTCATTGAGTTTAGTTGGTAAATCCTGAACGTTCTCCTCTAATACGCAGCCAAAATGAAGAATTAGAGACTATTCAACAAATTTAATACGCTTATTCAAGAAGAACAATTCGAATTTAATGTGATAATTCTCTCAAAATTGAAGATTGGATTCAAAAGCTCACTAAGGGTGACTAGTTTCCACTACTTATTCCTTACAACACAAAAGTCGTATTAACTCTTATTTTAGGTTTTCTGCATAGCTATTAACATGTGCATATGGATTTTGGATACACAAATGGTCAACATATGCATTTGTCCTAGTGAAACTAGAAGAACGCGTGAACTTAATCCATAAAATGATGAGAATAAAATGGTTATGTCATTGCTTGATAACAGCTAAATAGAAGTGAATATTCAAAGTTATTCTACCAATTCAATTTAACATTTCCTTAATAATTTGAAATTAATATTTTTTATTTTTTTTTTTCAAACTGTGGATGTACTAATCGAGATTGTATGAAATGTGCAATATAGTGATCCAGATTGCTAAATATAAACATGTGCAGGTGATTATCTACATCCCACCCCCAACTTGAAAATTGTAATGTCCTCATTTGGGATTTTCAAATATAGATAGAGAGATATCACCTGATAAAGTATCGCAATAACTGCAAGCGTAACAATCTGTTACGAAGGCATACAAACTCCAAGCAGCAAAGATCAAATAACAATTGAAAAGATAGAGCAAGACATCCACGCATAAAACAGAACTAATCACTGAAATGATAAAACTATTAATACAACAGAACAGTGGCACTCCCGTCCATAAAAAATAAAGTCTACAATAACCAAGACAACCAAAAAGTCGAAAATATCCAGGAACAACCACAAGAGAGGAGATAAAAATAACCAACCAAAAAACAGAGACACTAAAATGGCATGAGCTAAGCATCATCAGCGACATCGGATCAGATCTCGATCAGCACGTTTGGAGCATCCACATATCCACCCTCAGCAACAGTAGTAGCCATTGCCGGGTCACTCGCAATCGTGGCAGCTAGTGTAGATAGTAATGGGTCAGCCACGACTGGAGGTGGTGGAAGCGGTGTCACAGTAGAAGGTGGTACCGCTGATGTAGATGGAGCAGAAAGATTAACCTGTGGGGGTGGAGTAACAAAAGTGGTAAATGGGGCAGTGGAAGTAGCTGGAGCAGCTGTAGATGGATCGCTGGTGGGTGCTGCAGAAGCTGTGTGAACCGACTGATCGACTCCGATCTGGATCAAGATTGCCTCCAGCAAAGTATTCATCTGATCCACCTTGCCCTCGAGTCTGATCCGGGCCTCTCTCTCCTCCATAAGTAACGCATGAACAGTCGGGAGAGGCACAGACGAAGAAGACTCTCCCTGGGCGGGAGCCTGAAACCGCTGTCTTAACTCAAAACAAGCAACCTCCTACACAGGATCAACTTCCTCCTCCGAATCATGCTCCTCAGCCTCGGTCGACATCCCAGAAGCGACATCCTCAGTATCTGTCCCTCCTCGCCTCCTCTTTGCTCTGACTTTAGCTTTGCCCTTTCCTTTCCCTTTTTTCTTCTGAACGTCAGAGCGGCGAGCAGCTGTCTCACCAAATCGGCTCAAGGAAGACTGATGGACATCAGTAGCAAGAGGGAGTAGGCTGCTCTGGGTCACACTGCGATGGATGTCCCACGCACCTTTTAGGTACATCTTGGCCGATATATAGCGTGTGGGTTGCACCAAGAACTCTATATATAATCGCGGGAGGCAGACCTGTCTCCCTGTCCCCACACAAAATAGTGCCCTCACATACCAAGCTGCCAGCTTCTCGTGATAAGTGGTCAGAAAGATACAATTACAGAGTACGAGATGGAGCATGTGGTACCCTTCAGTCGAGAACCGATCCTCTATATGAGACGAGCCGTTCCAGAACTGAACGGCATTGCCAGTAATCTCTCTGACAATCGTGGCAGAAGGGATCTCGGGAGTACCCACACGGTGAGGACAATCACTCTCTAGCTCCTTAGGGACTCCTATAGCAGCAGATAAAGTGGAAGGATTGATGGTGGTCTCCTGGCCGTGGATAAAAGATCGATAAGTATATGGTGCAGCCGGGTCCTTAATCATCGTTGCGCAGACCTCCCGCACCCAAGAAACATTGACCTGTTTGGGCTGGGTCAACATCTCGTACCATCGTGACATATCCTTGATTCTGGCTAAGAACCAAGGAGCAGAAAGCCAGGTCGTCTCGAGAGGTCTTTCTATCATCACCTTACAGTGACTGAAGAACCGTGTGTAGCACGACTGGTCAAAAATATGGCAGAACCCATGGTCGGGGACCGGATCTAGTATAGCAAAGTCAAAAGATTTCTCCCAAAAATATCTCATCTTGGGATTCATAGTGGGAGACCTGAAATTTAAAAGGAGAAAACAAATGAAAACATGAAAGAAAAACAAAAAGGTAAAAACTGCCACTGTTAAGGTTCGATAGATCGCAATTTTTTCGATCGATCGAAAAAGTACAGAGTTCGATCGATTGAACGGGCCTGCGTTCGATCGCTCGAGCCCAGTTTTATCGATCGAACACAGTGAGAAAGCAGCGACAAGAAATAAGCACATAAAAGATACGAGAAAGCAACTCACAAGATAGAGAACAAGAATGAACAAAAATTGGTTTAAGGACTAATGGGGGGCTCCCCCACAAGAATTGGCAGAAAATGAAAAAACAAGGAGGTCTCGGGACCATACCTCGGGTATATACGCAGGGAGGAGATGAGGGTTGGTGTTGTCAATATCAAGATATAAAAAGTGTACTTTACTTTTCTAAGGATTTGTAGTAGTGAAAGCAAAGGTCGAACCCACAGAGATTGAATTACTACGACTCTTAATTTTAAAACCTAAATCTAATTAATTATAAAAACGAGATTTTGATTTTGAATTTAATTAAACTAAGAACAATAAAATAGATCTAAATTATGAAAGCGATTTAAAAGTGTTTTTGTAAATAAGTTTAAAGGAACCTAGGATTGCAAATCCACCACTAGCTTCATAATAGGAATATTTATGCATTCAATTAGATTATTAAGTTGGATGATAATGGGGAATTGTAGCTACAAGCCCAATTCCTCCATCAAGAAAATAACTATGGTTCAAGCACCAACATAATCCATCTTCGGTTAGCACGAATTATCCCACACTAAACTAGAGTTGTGACATAATCCGTCTAACCTAGGCATGGACTATTCGGATACTTGATAGCACAATTCAATAAAGCACCATTACATGTAAATAACCTATATAAGCATAGCAAACATAGATCATTGAGTACATCACAGTCAAAATAGATCTAAAACAAGAATAAACTTTGAAAGTAATGATTTAATCAATAAAAGTACGATTTATTTATAAAAATCCTCCAAACATGTAATCATCATCCATACATAATAAAACTAAAATAAAAACATAAATAAAACCCTATTACTTGGCTAGGGTTTCGTTGAAACCCTAGATCTAGAGTGTAGTTGTCCACAGAAGCGGTAGATGGCAAGAGGTTGATGGAGGAGGCCATGGAAATCCTTGGTCTTCTTCTTCTTCTCCTTGCTTTCCTCCCTTCAATGGCTGAAAGTATGGTTGTACATTGTGTGTATATTATGTTTCAACCCTTTAATTGAAGTAAAATAGGGTATATATAGATTAACAACAAGTTTTTGAAAGCTTTCCTAACCCGAAACGCACTAAAACTGCTGTATTTAGCTTTCCAGACGTAATTAGGCAGTTTCGTTCACGTAGGAATCTTCAGTATACTGAAATACACAAGTTCTATTTTTACACATGTCGCGCGAGCGGGCTGCGCGAGCGCGATATGGGGACCTCGCGCGAGCGATATCTGGACTTCCGCGTGAGCGGGCTTCGCGCACGATTGGCTTTTTTCAGCTTCTTTCTGCTTGCTTTTTCGCCCTGTTTTGCCTGGTTTACTTGATTTCTTCCAAAACCTGTCAGAAAACAAAAAACGTAGTTAAAATATACAAAAACAGGATAAAAAAAGTACTAACAAACGTATGTTAAGGCGTATAAATAGGATCTGTTCTCTCCCGATCACACCCCCAAACCTACATTTTGCTACTCCTCGAGCAAAACTAAAATAAAAACTAAACTACTAATAAAATACTACTCCATTTTCGCATGGATCACGATTGCATTTAGCATATGCAACAAGCCTTTTAAACCCCTAGGTGTCCCTAGTTGGACGAGTAAAGTCTCGTGAGGGTTTTCATCAACAAGTCACCCACAACCATCTTTATTAACTTGTAAATTTAAAACTTTTATTAAAAACAAATAACATAATATTCAATACTCCTTCATCACAGAACAATGATTTGAAATAGAATAACGAATAAGAAGAAACAGAATCAAACGTCCACTTACATCATGAAAAACAATCCCAAGCACATGCATTGTATAAACCAATAGAGATTCTCATAAAATTGCACGTGTGTGATATGGTAGTCAAATGAACACGCGTATGTCATGAACTTGGAATATAACTCAGATGACCATCTAACTATGCTTCAACTACGAATCTCACAATGTCAATTACACTCTAAATTGAAACACTCAGAAACAGGTGTAATTTTTCTAAAATATGTGAGTAAAGGAAATATGTTTTCAAAACGAGAACTGCTCACATATGACTCAAAAAGGATGCATGACACGAAAGAACAGTAGTCTCATGGATAGGATGCCAATAATCAAGAAAAATTAATCATTACCATGTTTTAATCCCCCTCCCATCGTTTTCATATCCGAACCATGTTTCCTATGATCAAATAGGACTTTTCAAAGGTTGTAATGTGGCTCAGGCAATGAAAAAGGATAGAAATGATTCATTAGGTAGTTTTAGAATGGCATTGTAAGGCATGTTCGATTTCTTTCATTCTCTCTTCTACCAACTTCATCTTTTCATTCTCTTCTTTTTATATTCTCTTTTTTAATTTCTTTCCTCTTCTTTTTTTTTTTCAACCTTTTTTTTTCTTTTTTTATTTATTTATTCTTTTCCCTTTATTTTCATTTCTTTTGAAACAACCATTCCTTGAATACCAAGGCAACCACCCCAAACATAATCTTATCTTCTTTTTCTTCTCAATCACACATCGCCTTAACACCACTAAAAGTTGACAAATCTTTCAGTGGTGAACTCCAAGTTTGTCAAGTCAGAGCAAAAACAGGATAATGGTAGTTAAAGAAAAAGATATTTTAATGGCTCAAAGGGCGAACTAAGGAAATTTATCATTTATCGGTCGGTAATAAACAAAGAAGGCCTAAAATCATGTCCTATAGTTATATGGTTCTTCAATATTTACAACGGAAGATTATTTAGTATGATAACAAATATTTTAACTTGACTATCAACCAAAACAAGAATAATGAGACTAAACAACAAGTAGGTACACTATTTCAATGAAATTCGACAAACACAATGTATTTATAACCCTCTAAAAAGAAAAGATAGGTTCAAAAGCTCACCGGGTTTAGTCTCCACCTTGTGTTATCTAGAAATCCGAATCATATTATAGTTCACATCAAACATGTATTCAAGCAACTACATGCAGTGCATAGGTTTATGTGCAAATCTATGATATAAAACTACGATTCAAACGATACATGACCTAAAACGTTACATCATGACTTCAGCAAATGTTTAATCACATCTTCTCTTGTTTATCATTCTATAACAATCATAGTTACATAACAAGAAGTATCAAATAGAGATTGCAAAACCATAGGTAATCATCCTCTATTTAAGCACAAGTATCGAAATTTTTTTGAAAAATTTAGTGCAATAATAAAAATGTGCATGTGTGTGCATACCCCCAAACCTAAACCTTTCATTGTCCCCAATGAAACAACAAAATGAAAGAAAGGAGAGTACGTAAAAAAGGAACAATATTACCTCGATCTTGACAAGCATAGAACAGGTGAACACAAAGAAATATGGCAATAAAGTTCAATGTTCCCTGTTACTTCTTAACAATAGGGAATAAAAGAACAGAATAATAACAATAACAACTAATATATATATATATATATAAATATTTAGAATTTTTTTTTTAATAAATAGAATAATAGAATCTAAACTATAATCAAGAGACTTAACAAAAATAAAAGAAACAAACAGAGCTTATAAAAAAAAAGACAGACGAACCTAAACAGGGCTAACAGAACAAACAGAAAGTATAAAAAATCACTGACCAGGTATGGAGAGAGGAGAGAAGAGAACAAAGGAGAAAAACTAGAAAACCCTACCTCGCGCAAGCGGATCGCGCGAGCGAGCCTCGCGCGTGCGAATCCCTCCGCGAGTTTAAACAGAAGCATGTTTTAGGTTTATAAAAGAAAATTTTCTAAGTCCTCAGATCGTGCGAGCGGACCGCTCGAGCGAACCCCTCGCGCGCGCGAATTGTGGCGCGAATTGTGTAGAGCGGGCCGCGCGCGCGAGATGCCATTTTTCCTCTTTTTCTATACTTTTTTTTTTATTATTTTTTATTTTTTTTATTTTTATATAAGCCAAAAATAAATTTACTCCGATCCCCAAACCTGTTCAGAAAGACCACAACTGACTCAAAAAGACCCAAAAACAAGAGAAACGGACGAAATAAAGCTTGGGTTGCCTCCCAAGAAGCGCTAATTTTTATGTCTTCAGCTAGATCGTTTTAGCTCAAGATTCAAGGAAGCCGTAAATCGAACTGTGTACCCTTAAGGATATTAGGAAGAGCCCGGTGGTAAGCCGAAAGGATGTCTCTTTGAATTAATTCATTCGACGGTTCGTCTTTATTATGTTCAAATCTATTTCTTACCTTCCGAGTAAATTCATCTTTGGGGTCTTGATTATTCAAATTCATCCGCTCATCACTAACCATATTATTTTTCTCACCCATATTTATTCCTTTATTACGTTCATCAGTTCTTCTAACCTCACTACCTTCCATATATTGGTAATTATCGTCGTTGGGAGGTTGATCAACAACGTTAAAATTGTTTAGTTTGAGGTTCATGTTCCCGAACGACACTTTCATTACACCCGTTCGACAATTCACACGCGCGTTAGCCGTGGCTAAGAATGGACGACCTAGAATGACAGGAGTGTGCTTCCTAGCATCTAGTACGGGTTCAGTATCAAAGACCATGAAATCAACAGGATAATAGCATTTGTCAATTTTAACTAAGACGTCCTCGACGATTCCTCTAGGTATTTTGACGGAACGATCCGCTAATTGAATAGTAGCGGCCGTAGGTTTAAGTTCACCTAAACCTAGTTGTTTATAAACGTGCTAAGGTAAGAGATTAACACTAGATCCTAAGTCAAGGAGAGCCCTATGGATGATAGTGTCACCAATGACACATGAAATTGTAGGCGTACCTGGATCTTTATATTTCGGAGTAGCGTGTTGGAAAATAGAACTTACTTTTTCCATGAGAAAGACCCTTTTAGGAGTATGACTACGCAATTTACGTTTTTGAGTGCAAAGGTCTTTAAGACATTTAGCGTAAGCGGGAATTTGTTTAATAGCATCGAGGAATGGAATATTAATTTTAACTTGTTTAAATACCTTGAGTATATCTTCTGTTTTTGACCCTTTCTTAGACAAATGTGACGGTCCCTCAACGTTTGGTGGATAAGGTAACTTTGGAACATAGTTAGTTGGGACCGGTTCTTTTTTCCTTCTTCTTTGATTCACGTCCTCACCCCTCTCTTTATTCGAGTTAACGTTTTCACCCCTCATAACCTCCCTCGGAATCTCAACAACTTCTTCCTCTCAAGTAGTCGTCCTAGTTGACACAGCGGTCACTTGCTCACTCGTACCACCCACCTCGTATTGTCCCTTAGGGTTCGGAATAGGTTGACTTGGCAACTTACTCTCGGTTAGAAGATTTAGCGTGTTAACTATTTGTCCCACTTGGGACTCCAGTTTCGCAATGGACTGGGTGTGGGAATGTACTAACTGGATCACCGGACTAAAACTTTCAAGTGAGGCCAACACCTTATCCTCAAATGCATTATTATGTGGAGGTGGAGGAGGAGGTTGTTGGTATTGACATTGTTGAGGTCTATAAGCGTTAGGGAAATTGCTCATCTCATTATTATTATTATTTTTCCACGAGAAATTAGGATGGTTTCTCCATGGCGCGTCCGGATTATTAGTAGTCGAACTATAATTATTTCGTGGGTATTGTTGAATAGAATTAATGTGTTGCTCCACGAATTCCGGAAATTGACTCGCCGATGGACATGCTAGGATAGAATGTGACGGATCAGAACATAATGCACAAATTTCATGAGCAGGTGTTTGGTTCATTGTTAAAAGTCGGTCAAGTTTTTTAGATAGTTCTTTTATTTCAATTGAATGACTTGACTCGAACTTTACCTATCTCTTAGGTTGTGAATGATATCCCTCTGAACATACAGACATAGCCTGATGTATCGAATTCTCGCTTAATGTTTCAAAGATTTTCCAGGCCTCGTCGGTACTTTTGTGTAGGAAGGTACCCGCACAAACATCGTCGACGGTGTTACGGACTGAGGGAATAAGTCCCTCGTTAAAGACTTGTACCAACTGCCACTTAGGAACCTAATGATATGGACACGAGCGTAATAATTCTTTAAATTTTTTTCACATGTCGTAAAGTGATTCCCCATAGTGCATCACAAAATTTGCTATAGACTTCCTTATCTGATTCGTACGCATAATAGGGAAAAACTTTTGTAAAAATGTTGTGTGTAAGGCTTCCCATGTTCTAATTGTGTTTGGCTCAAGTGATTGAAGCCAGTATTTAGCTTTATCTTTTAAAGAGAATGGAAAGAGCCTCAATTTTAATTCATCATCAGTTAAGTTTTGAATTTTTAAAGTAGAGCATATATTATGAAAATCTCCTAAGTGTTGATATGGATCTTCATTTAGACGGCCATAGAAAGAAGGAAGTAGCGAGATGGTAGACGACTTTATCTCAAAGTAAGATGCCGTCGCCTCTGGTAAATCAATACATGTTTGTGGCGTGTAAGTCGTAGGAATAAAGTAATCTTTAAGTGGAGGAGGTGGCGGTATATTAAGATTATTCATATTGTTTCCGTTGTTTCCGTCAGCCATTTTAATCGGTTCGATTTTAAAAGTTCGAGTTCTCCTTAACCGTTTAAGGGTACTTTGAATTTCGACCTCAAACAACGACGACGAAATCAGCGTTGATTCGTCGTCTTGCAACCTAGCTCTAGAAGCTTGGGCTGCGGACTTACTAACTCTTAAAGTACGTTCAAGTTCAAGATCGATAGAATGTAATTCAGGTTTATTTGAATGCGTACCAAACATAAACTTAAAAAGAAAACTAAACTAAAATAAAAACTGACTCAAATAATAAAAAAAACAAATAGCAATCACGCAACTAAGATAACAAGCACTCAACTACTGTGATGCATGAATATTATCCTGTAATGCAATGACCGCGTCAAGCCCAGCGCCCCAGGTTTCCTAGCTAATGCAGTGCAATTAACCCTAAACTAATGCAAATAGTACGTCACAGCGCCCTGACTTACAATGCTTTAAAGCGAGTTTCAAAAGAAGCAATTTATTTTATTTTAATTATATTTTTTCGCGTAAGCTCCTTTGATGTGATTAGCTAATCCACTCGGAAACGTTAGAATTTGGACGACTCAAGAAACTACAAAATAAAAAGAAAAGTTAGTAACTCAAAATAAAATGAAAAATAAGAAAAAGAAAACCTAATCTAATATTTACAAATTAACTAAACTAAGAGTCTAAAACTAAAGGTAGTAATGCAATCCCCAGCAATAGCGCCAAAAATTGGTGTTGTCAATATCAAGATATAAAAAGTGTACTTTACTTTTCTAAGGATTTGTAGTAGTGAAAGCAAAGGTCGAACCCACAGAGATTGAATTACTACGACTCTTAATTTTAAAACCTAAATCTAATTAATTATAAAAATGAGATTTTGATTTTGAATTTAATTAAACTAAGAACAATAAAATAGATCTAAATTATGAAAGCGATTTAAAAGTGTTTTTGTAAATATGTTTAAAGGAACCTAGGATTGCAAATCCACCACTAGTTTCATAATAGGAATATTTATGCATTCAATTAGATTATTAAGTTGGATGATAATGGGGAATTGTAGCTACAAGCCCAATTCCTCCATCAAGAAAATAACTATGGTTCAAGCACCAACATAATCCATCTTCGGTTAGCACGAGTTATCCCACACTAAACTAGGGTTGTGACATAATCCGTCTAACATAGGAATGGACTATTCGGATACTTGATAGCACAATTCAATAAAGCACCATTACATGTAAATAACCTATATAAGCACAGCAAACATAGATCATTGAGCACATCACAGTCAAAATAGATCTAAGACAAGAATAAACTTTGAAAGTAATGATTTAATCAATAAAAGTACGATTTATTTATAAAAATCCTCCAAACATGTAATCATCATCCATACATAATAAAAATAAAATAAAAACATAAATAAAACCCTATTACTTGGCTAGGATTTCATTAAAACCCTAGATCTAGAGTCTAGTTGTCCATAGAAGTGGTAGATGGCAAGAGGTTGATGGAGGAGGCCATGGAAATCCTTGGTCTTCTTCTTCTTCTCCTTGCTTTCCTCCCTTCAATGGCTGAAAGTATGGTTGTATATTGTGTGTATATTATTTTCCAACCCTTTAATTGAAGTAAAATAGGGTATATATAGATTTACAACAAGTTTTTGAAAGATTTCCTAACCCAAAACGCACTAAAACTGCTGTATTTAGCTTTCCAGACGTAATTAGGCAATTTCGTTCACGTAGGAATCATCAGTATACTAAAATACGCAAGTTCCACTTTTACACATGTCGCGCGAGCGGGCTGCGCGAGCACGATATGGGGACCTCGGGCGAGCAGATCACGCGAGAGTGATTGGCTTTTTTCAGCTTCTTTCTGCTTGCTTTTTCACCCTGTTTAGCCTGGTTTACTTGATTTCTTCCAAAACCTATCATAAAATAGAAAATAAAGTAAAAATATACAAAAATAGGATAAAAAAAGTACTACACAAACGTATGTTAAGGCGTATAAATAGGATCTGTTCTCTCCCGATCAAGGGTGATGATGATGAGGATCAGGGGGAATCTGGAGGTCCCAAATGATGTGTATAAGGGGGAAGGGAAAGAAATTGCCCCGAGTCGACTCTCTGTCGCCAATAGCTCGAGAGTGGTTGAGGGAGAGAGTGAACTGATGAAGTGCATGGGCGACGCCTCGTTTAAAAACAAGTCTCGATCGATCGAACCTTCGTTCGATTGAGACCTGAGGAAGCGCTTGAGGATGTGACGCCTTCGATCGATCAAAAAGAGCTCGATCGATCGAGCCTGGAAATTCCAAAAACTCTTTAAATGGGTAAAGTATGCACCCCCAACTAACAGGAATTGATCTGGACATACAGAATAACATAAAAGCTGTTCAAAGACAGGACCTGTAGGCCAGACATCATCATCAACAAGGTAAAATGTTGCAAATTTTATAAATAAAATTGTTTAATAGCATTCATGGTGCAACATTATAATTCCAAAGTTGGCACTAAAGACCTTATTAAAAAAAAAAAGAAAAACTAAAATAAAACTGAAATTAATAAAACTTTTGTCTAGGTTTACACTTCAATTGATAAAAGAATGATCAAAAGACAAAGCACAATTGAAGTGACGCACTAATCTTCAAGCATGAATATTCCATCTTCCGCAATTGCTTCTTTTTCGGCCACATATTCGAGCATGGATTCCAAATCGAATGATTCCCTTCCCAGAACAGTCGGAAAACAGCAAGGATATCATCACGTGAGTCTGAAATTTCTGAGGAATTGATTGCACACGCAAGAGGTGATCCAGAAGGAGATAAAGATAACGGAGTGCAATTTCTCAACGGACTTTCCTCTCGCGGTAGAGTACTCGGGGACCTTATGTATGGTCCAAATCCATGGAACAGCTGATGCGGAAGGAACAACGGCGATAGCATATGATTCATAGTGAAAATCCTGACAAAGGAAAAATAAAAGACAACAAAAAAGGAAGAAATTAAGTAACACAAAAGCACGAACCAATAGAAAAGAATAAACGCAGAAAGAGGAAAAGGAAAAGAAGTGTGACAAGGAATTAACCTCACTATAGGCATGATATCACCATGTGCACTAGCAGGTAGGGGGCATTGAAGCCGGAATAGCAAATAGCTCCAGTGCACATAAATGTATGGAACCACTTCGATGACAAGGAAGTCATCAACATAAGTGAAGACAACATTATGGCATTCAGGCACCCCATCCTGTAAATCTTCTTCTTTCCATGGTTCCCACATTGAATCATTCTCCCATTGTGCCAAAAGGGCATCATCGACTTCCCCAACAAAATACCCCTCTGGTTCGTCTTCCTCTTCAGGGAAGTCCATATGCTCGAAGGGATTAATTTGGAGAAGTGCAGGATCGTAAGGGATGTACCCTTGGGTTAAGTCAACGACATCGTCCGCTCCATGCCCTTGATAAGGAGAGAGACAGAATGTAATCTCCTCGGTAGTCCATGGAGGATTAGGATATTCCGAGTCAGCCCATGACCCGATTGAATAGACGTCATCATCCCTCATATTTGGACAAGCTGCAGGGGAGAGATAGATGATAGAAGATTAGAATCGAAGTCACACTCAAAAAGAGACAAAAATAAATGAAATAAAACAAGAATGCAGTAAAGAAAAGAATACAACGACAAAATGTGAACACGCTTTTAGGTGTTTTAGGTGGAGGAATAGCTGGGCTCATCTAACTCGATATGCTTAGCTTCTGGTAGGAAGTTCTCCAAGAATGGTTTTAACCTTTGGCCGTTAACCTTGAAACAATCATCATTCTTGGGATTTACCAGCTCAACGGCCCCATGTGGAAAAATATATTTAACAGTGAATGGTCCTGTCCACCGAGATCGGAGCTTACCTGGAAAAAGGTGGAGGCGAGAGTCGTACAGTAAGACTTTCTGCCCCGGCTCGAATGATTTTTGAAAAATTGTTCTATCATGAGGAGCCTTTAACCTTTCCTTGTGTAGTTTAGCATTGTCGTATGCATCTCGACGTATTTCTTCCAATTCAGCCAACTAGAGTTTCCGAAGGTGACCTCCTTCTTTAATGTCAAAGTTCAATGACCGTGTCGCCCAATATGCTTTGTGCTCGATTTTGATAGGAAGGTGACATGCCTTGCCGTACACTAACCTGTATGGGGACATCCCCAAGTTTGTCTTATAAACGGTGAGGTATGCCCATAGAGCATCTGTCAGTTTATATGCCCAGTCTTTTTTGTTGAAACTAACCGTCTTTTCTAGTATGTGCTTGATTTCACGGTTAGCCAATTCTACCTACCAGTTAGTTTGTGGGAGGTAAGCTATAGCAATCTTATGGTTGACCCCGTATTTCTTGAGAAGTGACTCCAAAGGCCTGTTGCAAAAATGCTTGCCTTGGTCACTCATTAATGCTTTCGGAGTTTCGAAACGCGACAGAATATTTTCCTTAAGAAAGGACATTACTATTTTGCGATCATTGCGTCTCGTCGGTATCGCTTCCACCCATTTTGATATGTACTCCATAGCTAGAAGTATGTATTCACAATTGTTTGATTTAGGAAACGGGCCCATAAAGTCTATGCCCCAACAATCGAATATTTCAATTGTGATAATGGGAGTTAAGGGCATAGAATTCTTTTTCGAAATTGTACTAAGCTTCTGACAGCGTTGGCACGATTTACAAAAAGAATAGGCATCCTTGAACACGATGGGCCAATAGAAGCCGCTGTGTAGGACTTTTTGTGCGGTCTTTTGCGAAGCGAAATGACCACCGCAGGCTTCAGAATGACAAGAGGCTAATATTACAGTTATGTCCTCGCTCGGGATGCAACGTCAGATGATCTGGTCAGCATAATACTTGAACAAGTAAGGGTCATCGAAAAAGAAATGACGTGCGAACGAAAGGGACCATTTCTTGTCCTGATTCGACCAATGACTTGGAGTCTCACCTATAACAAGATAATTTATTATATGTGCATACCAAGGCAAACTGGAAACAGCCATCAGTTGCTTATCTGGGAATTCATCTTTAATTAGTATGGGTTTAGTTTTGTCAGTAAATGTTAACCGAGATAAAAAATCCTTTTTTATCCTTGATTGTGATATTGAATTCTTGGAGTTGGAGTATCCAATGGATAAGCCTTTGCTTCGCGTCCTTCTTAGATAGCAGGTACTTGAGGGTCGAATGGTCTATAAAATAGACGATTGGGGACCCTATCAGATATGACCTGAATTTGTCTAGAGTGAAAACTATTGCCAGTAGCTCTTTTTCGGTAGTCGTATAGTTCATTTGAGCTTCGTTGAGTGTTCGACTGGCATAGTAAATAAATACGGCTTATTATCCTTCCTCTCTCCTAGGACTGCACCGATGGCATAGTCACTAGCATCACACATCAGTTCAAATGGAAAACTCCAGTCGGGTGCCTGTATTATCGATGCGGAGGTAAGGTGTTCCTTTAGTGCGTCAAAAGATGTTTGACAGTTTTCTGTCCACTCGAATGGTGCGTCTTTGACTAAGAGTTGACAAAGTGGTCGGGAAATTGCACTAAAATTTTGGATAAAGCGACGATAAAATCCCACGTGTCCCAGAAAAGAGCGGATATCTTTAAATGTACGGGGGACAGGTAGGTTCGAGATTATATCGATTTTCGCTTTATAAACTTGGATACCTTTATTACAAATAATGTGGCCGAGGACAATTCCCTTGGTCACCATGAAGTGACACTTTTCCCAGTTTAGCACTAGGTGTTTGTCCTTGCATCTCGCTAACACTTTCTCATGATTTTCCAGGTAGTTATTGAAATTATGGCCAAACACTGAGAAGTCGTCCATAAAAACCTCAAGTATTTGTTCAGTCATATTACTGAATATGCTCAACATGCACCGCAGAAAGGTAGCAGGTGCGTTACATAAGCCGAAGGGCATACGACGATAGGCGAATGTACCGAACGGACAAGTGAAAGTCGTTTTCTCCTGATCCTCAAGAGCGATTTCGATTTGGTTGTAGCCACTATATTCTTCCAAGAAGCAATAATATTTATGACCCGCCACTTTTTCTAGCATTTGATCCAAGAATGGTAATGGAAAGTGGTCTTTCTGGGTCACTGTATTCAATTTTTGGTAATCAATACACATCCGCCATCCAGTGGGGACACGTATTGGTACCAATTCGCCATTTTTATTTGGGATTACCATTATGCCTGCCTTTTTGGGCACTACTTGGGTTGGACTAACCCAAGGACTATCAGAAATGGGATATATGATCCCAATATCAAGTAGTTTTAACACTTCCTTCTTAACTACCTCTTACATATTGGGATTCAGACGCCTTTTCATTTGTCATGAAGGTTAAGCGTCTTCCTCTAGATATATTTTATGAGTGCACACGGACGGGCTTATGCCTTTGAGCTTGGCAATAGTACATCCTAATGCTCCTTTATGTTGCTTTAACAGTTGGATTAACATACCCTCTTTTCCAGGATCTAATGTAGATGAAATTATGACAGGGTAAGTCTTTTCAGTCCCTAGGAAGGCATATTTGAGCTCTATTTGAACCTCCTTTAACTCCAAATCGGGAAACTGAAAATTATATGGCATGACTAATTTTGTTTTTGGAGGTAGTGGTTCATATGGTGTTACCCACATGCATTCAGTTCTGTCCTCCTCTTTCGTCTCCATCATGAGGCAAGTGTGATTTAAGGCAGCATCCAATGGGGTAGAATCATCATGTTGATAGATAGCATCAAATTGTGACACAACTACCTCCAAGGGATCTTTGTAATCTACAAAATCAGCCTCGTCTTCGATGACCATTTCAATATAATTGATTTCTTCCTCATCCTCGTATTCTTCAGGTCGAGAATTTGAAAAAATCTTGACATTTAGAGTCATATTCCCGAATACGATGGTCATAATACCACGTCTTATTTTGATTGTGGCATCTATGGTGTTGAGGAATGGACGTCCAAATATCACCAGAATTTGTGAACCTGGATTAGACACATGTTCAGTGTCCAAAATCACAAAATCGACCGGGAAGACAAATGAATCTATCTGCACCAAAACGTCCTCAAGTATTCCTCTAGGGTATTTGACTGACCTGTCTGCCAGTTGTAACGCAACTCGGGTAGATTTGAGTTCACCCAACCCTAGTTGTTTATAGACTGAATGTGGCAACAGGTTTATGCTCACTCCTAGATCAAGGAGTGCGTTGTCTATCCTTTGATTCCCAATTCGGCATGAGACAGTTGGGGTACCAGGGTCTTTGAGTTTCGGAGGCAATTCATTTTGAATGATTACGCTTGCTTGGCAAGCGACATATGCATGTTTTTTTACACTTTACCTCCTTTTGACCGTGTATAAGTCTTTAAGGTACTTAGCATAGGCCGACACTTGTTTGATTGCATCAAGGAGTGGAAGATTTATTTTGACTTGTTTAAACAATTCCAAGAACTCCTGATTCTTTGCCTCATTTTTGGGTTTCTTAAGCCTTTGAGGGTAAGGCATAGGGAAAGGGCATTTAGGTAATTCGTCAATGACAGGCTCCTTTCTGGGCCTTCTCTCAACTTCTTCTGCTTCTTTAGGAGCGTCATCATTTGATTCTAATGGTTTTTCATCAGTGGACGATTCCTCTTCATGAGTGGATGGTTTGATTTTATTTACCACTTCATCCTCTTCGTACTCTTCAGGGGTAGAGATGGGTAAATTGCACCCTATAATCTTGCCACTTCTCAGAGTAGTCACGGCTTTTGCCAGTTCATGATTATTGGGACCATTGTTGTATCCCTTAGGGTTTTGAAGTGGTTGAGCAGGAAACGTTCCACTCGACCCCTCTTGTCGTGCGTCCATTCTCTCTAATGTTGCGGACATTTTACTCATCATTTGAATTAACTATTACGTTAAATTCACATTAGAGATCAGATCTTCCTCTTACACCTTTTTGTGAGGTGGCACGTAAACATTTGCTTGTTGATTATTAGGGGGTTGAGCTTGGTTATAGTTATTTGATCTATTTTGATTGAATGGTTGGGACTGCCTATTGTATTGCCCTTGATATTGGTTATTGTTATTGTAGGGCTGCTGTTGTTGGTATTGATTTTGTGTCCCAGCATCATTTTTCCAATCAAACCTGGGGTGATTCCATCTATTATTATTACCCTGAAAATTGTTGTTATTATTTTGCGAGTTATGATTATTATAGGAATTCCCCGCCCCCCTATACCCTTGCATGGCATTCATTTCCATGGGGGGTTGTTCTTGAAAGTACGACACATTGGGATAGTATTGATTAGTGTGTCCCAACATGTTGCATGTGCCGCACGGGTCTTTAGGTAAAACCTGCCTAGAATTCTCTCCTTTCATTCCCATCTCTTCTACTTTCTTAACTAGTTCTTCATACTTGTTCATCAGATGATCCTCACTTTTTAATTGGTATAGACTTTTTTCTTCTACATAGGAGATCTGTGAGCATAAGACATCTTCCAAATTGGACCACTCATGGGCATGTTCAGCTAGCCAATCAAAGTGAGCTTCAGCTTCTTCGGTGTTTTTGCGAAGAAATGGCCCTAAACTCATGGTTTCCACCAACTTTTTAGTTTCACCATTTAACCCTTCGTAAAAGTAGCTTATGGTTCACCATTTCTCATACCCGTGATGTGGGCAAGAGAGTAGCAAATCCTTGAAACACTCCCAAGTTTGGGTGAAGGTTTCATTGGTCTTTTGTTTGTAAGAGTTTATTTATCGTTTCAACTCGGTGGTCATGCGAGGTGGAAAGAATTTCTTTAGGAACGCAGTGTTCATCACATGCCAAGTGTAGATTGAATTTGGTTTTAAAGTGAGTAGCCATGCTTTTGCTTTATCCTTCAAGGTGAAGGGAAATAGCATTAGATGTGTCACGTCTACAGGACAATTCTGTGAGAATGTTTTACAAACATCCTCAAAGTCTTTCACATGTAGATATGCTTTCTCGCTTTCCATTCCATGAAAGGTAGGAATGAGTTGAATCATTCCATTGCGAAATTGAAATTCGCCTGCATAGGGTGGAATGAGAATACAAGAAGGCGTAGGCGCGTGTTCGGGTGTCATGAGATCGCACAAAGGATGAAGCGAATCATCAATTGGTACGATGACATTCTCACTGTTTTCACTTTGATTATCAGCCATTGAATCAATAGGTGTGACTACGGGATTTGTTGAACTAGAAGAGTTGGACGAATAAAGTGGATTTCCGTAAATTCCTTCGGTGGAATTATCAGACATGAAGGGAAAGATCTTAAGTAGTTTTTAATCTAAAGAATAAAAGACAAAAGAAAATAGACAGAGATAAGGATAGATTGAAGTAATCTAAGCGTTAGCTTGTTGCCTTCCCCGACAACGGCGCCAAAAAACTTGACACAGAAATTATTTATGTGCGCTTGTGTGCTATACCCAAGTGTAGGTAATCGTGCAAGTAGTAATCTGGTTAAGACCAGGTCGATCCCACAGGGAAGGTGTTAAACTAAATACCTAGATTAATCTCTAAAAAGAAAATAAAAATCAATATTTGAAAGGTTGTAGAACACAAAGTTCTACAAAGTGACTGCTAAAATTACAGCAACTAAATTAAATTAAACTAATGATTAAATAATTAACTAAAGCGATGTTTTAAAACCTATTTTTCTTAATATAAGGGAATATTGGGATTACACGAATCCACCACGACCTAGCCATCTACCATGCAATTATATTGAAGCTCAATGGAGCACATTCTCTATAGTATTCTGTATTTCTCTTAGAATAAAGAATCCATGGTCCTTTCATGACCGGGACTATATCATCACAGTTAATTTAAAACGCATGAAAGCGGTTTAAAACAATAGCTAAGACTCGCACCTACAATGGTGTTGGCATTGAAGGTGGTTTGCAAAAGATATTGAAGAAAAATGCCTTAAGGCCTTAAGTTCAGAGACTGTTTTGACAAACTGAGATTTTGGGGACAGTTTGATAACAAATCTCTAAAGCAGAAAGTCTAGGAATACTGTATAGAATGTTCTTAAGAATTAGAGGGTTCGATCGATTGAAGCGCTTTCGATCGATCAAATATCTTCATCTCTCGATCGATTAAAATGTCTTCAATCGATTGACAGTGTCTCTGGTCCGATCGATCGAACTAACTTCGATCGATCGAACACAGGAATTATTCTGCTACATGGCAGAGGCTTGACATCACGGTTTCATCGTGCTCTCCCAACCTGGGGACTACTCAGACATGGTCTGGAGTGTCTTAGATTTGTTTTTAGCGTAAAGGTTCATTAAGGGAGCGTTTGGTTGTGATTTTAACATAAAAACTATGAAAACTAATAGTGATTTAAAGTTACTACTATGATACTACCAATACTAACAGATTAAACTACAATATTAAGCAACAAGAATGTGAATAGAATGCGATAACAAAACTTGGAATAGAAGAACTTGTATTAAACTAAAGAAAAAGCAATTCAAAAGCAATATCCAAGCTTCAAAACCTATAAAAACATGTAAACTCTCTATCTCTCTCTCTAAAACTGATAAAAAGTAAAGTGGGCGTCCTCTGGGACGTCAATATAACGAGTATATATACATAAGCCTAAAGCTAGGGTTGAAAACTGTGTTTCTGCTATGTACGCGTAATTTCCGATAAAAGCCATGTTCGATCAATCGAACATCACTCGATCGATCGAATTCTGGACTCTTCGATCGCTTTAACGTACTTAGATCGATCGAACCTTTGATCGATCGAATGTTCTTCAATTGATCAAGGTTCACTTTTCATCTTTGAGTTGTCTTCATTAAAACTAAGCACTTCCTTTTATCTTGCTCATTCTGTTACTCACACAGCAACAGTAATCTGCACAAATGACCACTAAAATAATACCACTTATCATAGATTAAGCATATTGTGTAAAAACTGGCATTGTAATTCAAATTGCAGATATACAAGGGAATTGTAGACTAAATCAGTGTAGTTTCTTCTTTTAGCACGGTTATATTTTACAAATACCCCCGCTTGTCACTCGCCCTTGGTGTGAAGGGATCGTGTTAGGCAAATGGAGTTTGCCCCTAGTTTAAGGTGTACGAAGTGGAATTTATAGGCAAACGAGGTGGGTGACCGAAGTTTGCCCTAGTTTGGAATGATGGTTTATTGGAGGTTTTGAGAAAACGAGGTAGGTGACCAAAGTTTGCCCCTTGTATAAAGGGTAGATAGTAAAATTCAGGCAAACGAGGCGGGTAGCCGAAGTTTTCCCATAGTGTGGAAGGTGATTTTTTGTCTTGAGGCAAAGACCGTGACTTTAATCTCTCAAATGCTCATAACTTTTGCCTAGGCACTAGTGAAGTGACCTAGCGAGCTCTTTTCACTCTTTTGTTATTGCTCACCTTGGATTTAGCTCTAATTTTTGCTTAGGCGTCCTTTTGGATTTGTGACCTAGCGAGCCATCCTTCTTCTCTTTTTGAAAGTCTGCCTACGTACCCCCAAGCGGGGATCAGGTCCAACGTAGTGGGCCAAAATCTTGAAGAAAATGGGATTGATTATGATGGTGTCGACCGAGCCGATGCGGTTGCCTACGTATCCCCGAGTGGGAATCAGGCCGAGCATAGTTTAAGGCAAGGCTTTGAAAGAAATTGGTTGAGGGTTTTTCAAACCAATCGTCAAAGAAGTTTAAACTTAGCTCACTTGTGGTAGCCTTGAATAAAAGGATTTAGTTTCGATCTCCCTTTCTTTTCTTTTCTTTTCTTTTTTTTTTTTTTTTTCAGAGGATTGACCCTTTTCACTTTCGCCTAGCCAGTCAATTTAACTTTTCATGTAGTTGATTCTTGTGAGATCTTTTGATCATAATTTCAGAATTCCAGAATGTGCATATCAGTTCTCGGAATTTATTTGTGATCATTCCGAGCCTTTTGAAATATGATCTAGGCATGTTCTCATGGTGTACCTTGAAGTGTACAATTCTCTGTATCACCAAAATTTCTTTCTTTCATTTTCTCCATCATTTTGACTGGCTAAGGTCAGATCTTTGGAAATCAACACCTTTTTCAGATCTAACTTTTGCCTAAGTGCCCTTTCGGGTTTTCAACCTAGCGAGCTACTCTTTTCTTTGTTTTTCTTTTTTTTTTTTCACTTTTTTTTATTGTTTTTTTTTTGTTTTGAAAGGGGAGAAGAAATCATTGAAAGTGTTTGGCTACCATCAAGGACTAAGTCTGTACTGCTTTCAACAGACAAATTGTATGGCTCCCCATTGGATTGGGCTCAAGGCTTTGAAATGGTGGAAAAAGGGTGTTGGGCAAGCCCCAAGTCAGTTTCAAATATGTCTTTTCAAGATTGAGGCAAGAACATCTTTAAATTCTTAAAGTAAGACTATTCAATTCTCAGCTCTTCATCGGTGTCAGCGTGAAATCGACTTTGACCTTTTAGGATTCTTTTTTGTTTTGTTGCAGAAAAAATATTAGCAAAGCAATATCTATGGTAATTTTAAAAGTGACATTTCAGTTTGATGATTCATGCATTTATGACTAGACACATCAGACTAAGCAAAATGAGATTTCATTCCATTAAAGGAGAAGGATTGAATTTCTTGGTATAGACTCAATGGAACTTTATAAATAGACGGACTGGACCAAAAGACTACTCTTGAAATAGACTTGAAACATAGAACAGACTCGACTTGGTCTCAAATGGAGTGTCACGATGACTCGTTTGTTATTCTTATTCTATTATTTTTCTTTTTAGCAGAAGTTCTAGACACCATCACTTTACTACATAGCTTCAACACTCATTGGCATCATCAAAAGGGATCACTTGAGCGGTTGATCCAAGCCAAGATAGTGGATTGGATTAGGATGGGTACATCCTCTATGAGGTTCTGAATGTCATGGCGGAGGCGAATTCATTGATCGGTGGTATGGCCTAGATTTTGGTGGTAAGCACATTGTAGATTCATGTTGTAGTGGGAGGGTATGGGATCCGATAGCGGCTTGTGAGGGAGGAGCTGTAGGTGGCCCTTTCTGAGTAGGTAGTCCAAGGCTGTGGAAAGGGGAACATCAAGTTTGGAGAATTCGCGAGGGCCTTTTGGGCAATTTGGAGGAATAGACTGGTATGGACGGAGAGGGTAGTCCATTGGTTGGTTACTAAGCACACTGACATCTGAGGAGGCCAGGGTATAGTTGGGTCTCTTGGACTGGTGATGGGGTTCATCATTCTTTAACTTTCCTTCTCTGATGGCATCCTCTATTCTGGTGCCTATTTCAAACAGTTCTTCAAATGTTGACAAGGATTGGTAGAATAGTTTGTCGTGGTACACTGGTTGCATGTTCTTGACCAGCATAAGTATTTGCTCTTTCTCAACAGGTCTGTGGATCATTTGGGCCACTTTATTCCTCCCTCTGCTCAAGAACGCAGTGAAGGACTCATTGATGTTTTGCCTGGTCATCTCTAGGTCCCGGATGGTGACATCAAACTCTTGGTTATAAGAGTAGTGATCAATAAAAGTTCTAGCAACATCTTCTTAGACTCGGGTCTTGGAGGCTTCAAGAGTTAGGAACCAGGATAGTGCGGCATTCTTGAGGGTTTGAGGGAACATCATAACTATGTACTCATGAGTGCATCCCATAGGTTGGAAGATGCTCATGTACAACTTGATGTGACTTTTTGGATTCCCAGTTCCATCAAAGCGTTCGATTTCTGGCATTTTGAAGCTCTCAGGCAGTTTCACTTTGACGGGTTCAAACAGGCCTTCAAGGTCTAGCATGTAATCATCAACCCCTTTGCTCTTCCTTAGCATACTTTCCAGCTTGTCAACCTTGTCCATTTTCTCCTGGAGCTTTTTCTCATATACAAGCGATGTGACCCCTTAAAACAAGTCTTCCTCCCTATTATTCTCATATGGAGGCGGTTTAAACCCTGGTGGTGGAAACCCAGGTGGATGCTGTGGCCGCTGCTGCTTCAATTCTTCTACGAACTTCAAAACTTAGGTCAGGCTGCCGGACTGCTGGCTTATGGTTGCTCCCAACTCGGTAACCTTGATTTCTAACTCTTCCTGGTTCATGCTGAAATAAGTTGTCGAGCTAATTCTGAACAAACAGTTATCTGAATTTCTGACCCAAGATGAAGATCCCAGTTGTTGACCTTGAGAATCTATAGTGACCCCACAAATTTGAGAGGATTGTATCAGATTTCATAGTGCTGACTTTAGACAGACAATGATAGTGATGTTAACAAACGTGGACTAACTTGTGTACAGACTGACTGAGACAATGCATGCAGAATAACAAGAACGGTGCATGCAAATGAGGCAATCATACGGATGTAAGCCCTAGTCTATATGATGCCCCTATTTCTAGCAGATAACAGTTAATCAAATAAGATCCCAACCATACAGAGTGTGCTAACTTTACTTTCCAGTATGACCATCGATGAATAACAGGGATTTTCAGGATATTCCGAAAAGTTTTGGATAGGGTTTCCGGGAGAAGCGGGCTATATCTAGGATATATGGACAGTTCTGGGAGAAACAGGTTATATCTGGGATATATGGACAGGGTTTTTGGGAGAAACAGGTTATATCTGGGATATATGGGCAGGGTTTCCGGGAGAAACAGGTTATATCTGGGATATATGGACAGGGTTTCCGGGAGAAACAAGTTATATGTAGGATATATGGACAGAGTTTCTGGGAGAACATGTTATATCTGGGATATATGGACAGGGTTTTCGGGAGAAACAGGTTATATCTGGGATATATGGACAGAGTTTCTGGGAGAAATAGGTTATGATGGTGATCATACTGTCTAGTAAGTTTTCATGCTCCTATGTATTAGGACCGACAAACAAGGTTTGCGGTGTATATCTTTGTGAGCATGGAGTAGGCATCCTTGTCATGGTGCCTAGGCAATTCAACTCAATGTGATCACATGTGAGTGATTGCCTTGGGATTCATAAGAAAGAGGTTCTACCTCATGCCACATAAGCGTCTACACCGCGTAGGTAATCCCGTCAGGGTATACAGCAGTTATATCACATTGTCCTATCTAAAAAGATAAATGAACAATCCTATGAAAGGTTCTATAGAAATTTATATGCAAAGGCTGGGTTTAGTCAAAGAGGGTCCGTTGACGAGAGTTCCAATATACCATCAGAGAGACAGTACGGAAGTGTTTACTCTTTTTGATATACCTTGGAAGGTATAGTATCAACGGTGATTTATGCCCTGGCACAGCAAGACCTGAACAATGTCAGCGCTGCGTTTCAAACACAGTCGGAGGGGGGAAATGCAAGAGTGCAATGCGGTGAACTAGACGCAGTAGAAAGATGATTTTAAGGATTCTTCTTATGAGTCAAACCTCTGTATTATTTTGTTTTGAAAATAAATTTCCCCAGCAGAGTCACCAGATTGTGGACACGCGGAATTCCACTTCTTGTTTGTTTGAAATCGTTTTGAAAGGAAAAGAAAAGGTTTATTGAAAACAGATACAGAGTCGCCACTTGGTCTTTAAGGAACCAAGAAACCTAATTTTGACTCACCCAAATGGATAAAGGGCATTGGCCCTTCAAACCAAAGAACTTGGCTCAGGGTTTTGGTACGAGAGAGGAAGGAGCCTTTGTCGTGACTAAAACACCCTCAACTCGCCCCCTCTTTCGATGGGCCTCAATTAGCAGCCAAACAATTATCTTATACTATGTTTGGTTTGAAAAATAATACTATGGTAATATATTACATCACACAAGGATTTTGAAATGGAAGATCGAAAGATAAGATATCATTCATAGGATCTTAGCCAAATATCATGCAATGCAAAAGTGAAAGATCACACGAATAAACCTAGGAAAATCATCTAATCATATATCAAGTAATCAAGTTTACCTAATCTAAGGGGACATGAATTGTTCTTGAAACAAATAAATCAAAGAAAACAAGGATGCTTAACAAGCTAGAATGATGCATGTTAATCTTTGAGAAAAGAAGATCTCTCAATCCCCGGGACAGATGAGAAATGAGGATTAGATCGAGAGGAAGCATGAACGTGTGATCATGATCATTCCTTATAATCTTCTTATATTCGGAGTTACAAAAACCCCAAATCTTTCATGAATGCAATGTATGATCCTAGAATGTGCAAAGGTTGTAGTGTGTTTGTGTACATGGGTTCCTAGAATGACTTAGAAGTCTAGAATGTGTATGAATGAATGGAAGAAATCATCATGGGATATGTACAAATATAGTATGAACTAATTTCTAAGACATGAGCTAATTTGGAGTACATGTAAGCATCAAATCAAAGGATGGAAGTAAAAGTATGCTTGCTGTGAATAGTGGACTAAACAGTGACATGATATTTTGGAAATTGACAAGATGGGTTAGGAATATTTTCAATGTATGATTTTTTATGGAGATCTTACTTATTGTGTCTAGAAGACAACCCAAAAATCCAAACTTTAATAACTATTACAGATTGAGAGAAATCATGTAAACAATAGAGGTAACTCAGAAACAGAGTCCGTATTGTTGACTGAAATGTCAAAATTTCGTAGAAAATGAAAACAAAATATTTAGAGACCCATAATATACAGAACGTTCCCTAAGACACTGAAGTTTAAGGGGAAAATAGTTTGGGATCACTCCTTTTGGAAAATATTTCTGTAAAACAAGTTGAAAGTCGACCAAGCTGCTGTGACAATAAAGGCAGAATATCTGGAGAGGAATGTTTGGATTAAAATGGAACCCTTCCAAGTCTTTACAAGCCAAGCCAAAAATCATGGGTGTTCTCTAATGAGTTAGAAAGACTTTCCAAGTGGCCTTGCATCCATACATTGAGTATTGAGTTCTAGAGAAATCTTTGAGCTCAGATCATTCACTGTTTTGACTCACTGTTTTAAAGATTTTGGGAAAAACTTGAGTTTTCTTTCTTGAGATCAAAATGAGAGGGTTTGAGAGGGGTTTTGAAATAGAGGTTTTGAAAGTATATTTTCAACATCAAATAGAGATTATGACCTCTTGAAATATCAACATCAAACTCATCATTAAGAACCCCCAATATTATTGGAGAGCTTCATTTTTATTTTGAACACATCTTCAAGGATACCTTGGAGGTATTGAAGCTATAATCATCATCTATTAAACATGTTTTTGAGGTCAAGAGCTACTATCCATAAGGATTTACTCACCTCAAACTTCATGTCATCATTTAGATGATGAAGAACAAGTGAGTAAATAAAGAAAAATAAAAAGAAATGAGGTAAGAAGAGATGAGCATATATATAAACAAGCAAGTAAATAGCAATCAATAGATGATAATCAATGTGATATTGGACTTGTAGCTTGGTGCTTCACTCATAGATATTGACATTTGGACATGGAAGTAGCTTCCTAACTCAAGAATGTTCAAGAATGGTTATTGAGGGTATTTGGAATGTGAAGTATAAGAGAGATAATGGAAGAAAACAAGATTAAAACTCACTTTCTTATAGAATATCAATGGGAGAATCTCTATTTCCTTCTTCTAAACCTATCTCTATCTCTCTTTTTCTCTACAACTTCTATGGACTTTGCACTTGGCCCCCTAAAATGAAGAGCAAAGGGGGGTTTATATAGGCCAATTTGGGGAGGTTTTGGGATTTATAAAGTGCTCCCATTGGTCTAAAACATCCGTGAACATAAAACTACATCGTTTTGGTTTTTAATTAATCAAATTGGACCCCCAAATAAATTACAAAAATGGACTCTGCGAGGGTTGAGTGCCACCGCGGCACTGGCCTTGTGCCGCCACGACAGTGGCCCAGTGCCGCAGCGGCACTGCTCCTCAGATGCCCAGAAAATTGTATTTAGGCCCCCAGAGGTTCCGATACTCGTGCAAAGGCCCTATTTCGTCCAAAATTCACAGAAAATGCGTACGAACTCTAAACTGAGCTTATGATATATCGTTGGAAAGGTATCAGAGTCTACTTTCTATATAAAATGTTTCGGAGTTAGGTCACTTTGAAAAGATTTACGGTATTCGCAATAAAAGTCAATTTGCTCGCCTTTTTCACCTTCGAAAATTCATAATAAATCCATTTTAAATCCAAACATTATGCGCGACATACCGTTGGAAAGCTATTGACCTCTAGTATCTATGAAAAATATTTGGAAAATGATATGGTGCTCCGGTTTTAAAGTCAACTTTTGGTCAAACTGATCAAATTTGGGATTCCCGGAAAGTTCTGGAAACCTCTGAGGAGCTCCTAGGAGCTGACGTTTTTGTTCGATTTTCTTTTAAAACTCATTTTAATACTTTTCACATGATCTAGAATGATTTCGGAACTTTTCGGCGAATTTGGATGATTTCGGTCAAACCTTAGTAGGGGTGGGCAAACAGTTCGGTTAACCGAACAAACCGAACCGAATTTTCAATTTCAGTTCGGTCATTTCAGTTTAAAATTTCAGTTCGGTTAAAAATCAAACCGAATTAAAAATTTCATTTCAGTTATCAGTTACCTATAGGCAAAACCGAACCGAACCGAAAAACCGAAATTTTATTTTTTATTTTCATTTTCTATATTATTAATATACTTATACATAACTATAGATAATAAAATATAAGTATTTTTACAATTAAAAACAAAGAAAAGTACGCATTCTTTGTAATATGAAAGAAAAAGGAAAAAAAAAACATAAAAAAGTTGTGAAAAATGAAAAAAAAAAATTTTAAAAAAAATTGGGTTTTTTACATTTCGGTTAACCGAATAACCAAACCGAACCAACCGAATTAAATTTCAGTCAGTTAACAGTTGACAATCTTCCATACCGAACTGAACCTAAACCGAACCGAATAGTGCCAAACCGAACCGAAACAACCGAATGCCCACCCCTAAACCTTGGTCAAACTTGGTCAAACCTCGGGCAAACTGGTAAACGGGGACTTTCTGGGAACTTTCGGGACTTCCGGGGGTCTCTGGGAGCTGACGATTTCATCCTGTCTTGCTTTAGAACTCATTTTATTATTTTTCTTACGACGTAGCGCGTTTCCAAAATATTAGGTCTGAATTCGGGAGTGTTCGGGCTTTCAGGGGTATTTTGGTCATTCTGGGCATTTTGAGAGATAGAACTAACTTCCAGGAGTCCTTTTTGAGTCTTTTCGATCAATGTGAACTACCAAGCTATGGGTCTCCTAAATCTGATAGCCGACAAAATGGGGTGTCTACAGTACTATTGACCATTAACATAATATGTGATACTGTTAGGCTATTTATCCTTCGAAGCATATTTGTGTGATTTTTGTGTGCGAGCATGCCAGACAAATTATTGCCAATGTGATAGTGTGATTGTATAAGCCAAATGTGCCTCACCAGGCCAATTGTGATTGTTCGATGCCTTAACAAGGACTTTTCATCGTGTGAGATGAACTAAAAAACTAAAAGAAGAAGGAGAAGAAGAAGAAGAGAGAGTTCAAAGGATACCTTCGAAGTGATCTAACTATTCTATGACTACTCCTAAGCATTGCGTTAAAGGAAAGTAACGAAGGAATACTAAACTAATGTAATGTAAGGTAATAGCCATGGTGGACAAATGAAAATGATTACATAATGTTAAAATGTTTGTTGTTGTTCAAGGACCCATACAAAGGAGTATATTACATCTATTTATAGAGAAAGCTTACAACTACTTTGAATTTGAATTACATTTCCCTCCAACTTCAATAACTAATAATTCAAATTCCTACAACTACAAATTAGTGGGAGCTTCTCCTACAATGACAAATATCTTTAAGCAACTTCCATTTTCATCATCACCATTGATCTTCAAGTTACCTCCTTTGCTTCAATCCTACGATGCCAAGTGTCCTGCAAGTTAAGCTACTAAATGGCTTCCATGGCAAGCCAAAATAGCTTATAATAATAATAATATTATTATATAGTAATATAATAACACATTAAAATTATATTTTATGGTACAAACATAGCCCCCCTAGTTCTTTGAAAATGAAGCATACATAATTTTTGAAGAATCAATTTCTTGATTTCATAAAATAACATAACTTGCTTCGAAGCCAACACAATAACTTCGAACACGAACAATGGCTTTAAATTGATGTTGAAGCCAATAAAACAACATCGACTACGAAAATAAAAATAACCTTGAACTTGCATCGAAGCCAATGTAATAGCTTCAAACACAAAATGAATTCTTTTAAATTTGCTTCGAAGCCAAAGAAATAGCTTCGAACATCAAATTACAGCTTTAAACTTGCCTTGATGCCAATCTAATAATTATTTCAAACATAAAATGAATGGCTTTAAACTTGTTTCGAAACCAATGGAAGAGATTTGAACATAAAACATATGGCTCAAGACTAGACTCGAGCAAATATAGGACTTTGAACACAAAATAAATGGCTTAAAATTGTATTCAAAGTCAATATAATTGCTTCGAGTACAAAAAACTTGATTCAAAACCAAAATAATGGCATTGAACACAAAAATGATGACTTTAAACTGGTTCGAAGCTAATGTATTAGCCTTGAATACAAAACAATGGCTTTTAAATTTGCTTCGAAGCCAATCTAATAGCTTCGAACAAAATATAAACTATTTTTAAATTGATTTAAAACCAATAAACTAACTTTGAACACCAAAAAATGACTTTAAAGTTAATTCGAAGCCAATGGAATTGCTTCGAACACTAGGTAGGTTGTTGTTAAACTAATTTGAAGCCAATGTAATAGCCTCTAGAATAAATTGTTTCGAATCCAATATGATAGCTTTGAACACAAATAAACCACTTTAAACTAGATTCGAAGGCAATACAAGAGTCTCGAAAAATACCACCATTTAACCGAATGTTATTGACACATTACCAATCAAATAAACTTTTGGTGTAAACATTGCTTTATGGCTCGACCTGAAAGTGATGTCAATAGAAATTTTTGAACTTCCAAATTTTGATTGAAGGTTTTATACAAACTGCTCATGATTATAACCCATTAAAAGTACCTTTTATCAGCCAATATATCATCATAAACATGAATTTTTCATCACCACACAGTGAAAACCAATTTCTTGTAGCCAAACTGTTCATGATGTCATCGACCATATAGTGCGTACGTGTGCTCAGTAAGTCCACATCATGTGCCATACTCGTCAAAGAAAAGAAAACTTACAAGCAACACATTTGTAGTATACATAAAGATACCATGATTTTGCGCCCCGCCATGTGATATCTAAACAGGAACCAACAAGTATTATTACTCGTATTCATCAGTTTGGTAAAATCAAATACTATATTGACAGAGAAACATAACTCTATCTTCTGTCAATAACCTTTTGTTTTCTTCATATAAAACTTCTATATAAAGAAACCACATGGTCATAACCCATTTTTGATGAGCACCACAAAGCCAAAGTGGGTATTGACCAGCTAAAGCCACGATTGGCTTAAATAAATTTTAAGTTTCAACAGTTTGTCTAATAATGTTGAAAAACTCAAATGTATGAACCAAAAAACTTGTTCATGATCTTTAAGCATATTTGGCTGTAAAATACACCTCATTTGGTTGATTAACAAATAGAGGTGATGATGGCATTGGCGATATTTTTGTTTCCACCATTAAAGGATCATGAAGATTCTTCATAATTAATTTATTTTCACTCATTGGCTCGTAATTTTGAAGAATAGTTGACACCCCTCGAGCCATTTTTAGAAATTCATTTTCTAAAATAAACAATTGGTCCTTTACTTATTCCAATAATGGAATAAAATTAGTGAACCATTTTTGAACACCATAATATGGTGTTGGTGGTAAAATATACAACCATTCGAAATTATTATCACCAAAATATGGTGTTGAAAAGGGTAAAGCATTCAACCCTTCAAAATTCATCTTGATACTTACGTCTCACCGGGCGTGCCAAAAATGTTTGGCTATTTATCCTTCAAAGGATATTTGTGTGATTTTTGTGTGTGCCAGGCAAGTTATTGCCAATGTGATAGTGTGATTGTATAAGCCAAAATTGTGTGAGATGAACTAAAAAACTCAAAAGAAGGAGAAGTAGAAGAAGAGAGAGTTCGAAGGATACCTTCGAAGTGATTGAACTATTCTTTGACTACTCCTAAGAATTGCGTTAAAGGGAAGTAAAGCATTGAAGGAATACTAAACTAAAACTAAACTAATGTAAAGTAAAGTAATAGCCATGGTGGCCAAATGAAAAGGATTACATAATGTTGAAATGTTTGTTGTTGGTCAAGGACCCATACAAAGGAGTATATTACATCTATTTATAGAGAAAGCTTACAACTACTTCTTTGAATTTGAATTACATTTCCCTCCAACTTCAATAACTAATAATTCAAATTCCTACAACTACCAATTAGTGGGAGATGCTCCTACGATGAAAAGTGTCTTTAACCAACTTCCATCTTCATCATCACAATTGATCTTCAAGTAACCTCCTTTGCTTCAATCCTACGATGCCAAGTGTCCTGCAAGTTAAGCTACTAAATGGCTTCCATGGCTAGCCAAAATAGCTTATAATAATAATATTATTATTATTATTATTGTATGTTAATATAATAAAACATTAAAATTATATTTTATGGTACAAACATAGCCCCCCTGGTTCTTTGAAAATGAAGCGTACGTAATTTTTTAAGAACCAATTTCTTGATTTCCATAAAATAACAGAACTTGCTTCGAAGCCAACACAATAATTTTGAACATGAAAAATGGCTTTAAATTGAAGTTGAAGCCAATAAAACAACATCAAATATGAAATTAAAAAAAAGCCTTGAACTTGCATCGAAGCCAATGCAATAGCTTCAAACACAAAATGAATTCTTTTAAATTTTCTTCGAAGCCGAAGTAATAGGTTCGAAACATCAAATTACAGCTTTAAACTTGCCTCGAAGCCAATCTAATAATTATTTCAAACATAAAATGAATGGCTTTAAACTTGTTTCGAAACCAATGGAAGAGATTTGAACATAAAATATATGGCTTAAGACTAGATTCGAGCAAATATAGGACTTTGAACACAAAATAAATGGCTTAATATTGTATTTGAAGTTAATTTAATTGCTTCGAGTACAAAAAACTTGATTCGAAACCAATATATTTGCATTGAACACAAAAATGATGACTTTAAACTAGTTTAAAGCTAATGTATTATCCTCGAATACAAAACAATGGCTTTTAAATTTGCTTCGAAGCCAATCTAATAGCTTCAAACAAAATATAACGATTTTTAAATTGATTTAAAACCAATAAACTTACTTTGAATACCAAAAAATGGCTTTAAAGTTAATCCGAAGCCAATATAGTTGCTTTGAACACTAGAGAGGTTGCTATTAAACTAATTTGAAGCCAATGTAATAGCCTCTAGAATAAATTTATTTCAAAGCCAATATGATAGCTTTGAAGAAAAATAAACCACTTTAAACTGGATTCGAAGCCAATATAAGAGTGTCCAAAAATACCACCATTTAACCGAATGCTATTGGCACATTACCAATCAAATAAACTTTTCGTGTAAACATTGCTTTCTGGCTCGACTTAAAGTGATATCAATTGAATTTTTTGAACTTCCAAATTTTGATTCAAGTTTTTATACAAACTGGTCATGATTTAACCCATCAAAACTACCTTTTATCTGACAATATATCTGAAGGAAAAAGTGGTTTAAAGTTAGAGTTTAAACGCGCAGCGGAAATAGGTTAAGTTATAAAACTTTTGGTATTCCAGGATCTATTACTCGTCAATTCCATAAATGCGTACAAGGGGGTTGCAAGAATTATACCTTAGTGTCTTGAACACAATTCTGAAACTTTAACTTCCAGCAGCCTCCACTAGATGATCTTCACCCTTATGACTCCTGCGGATGCCTGCCGGAAAGACTAGGGTTGGTGGGAACCCTAATAGAGAGGATAGGAAGGTTTTGGAAAGACTATGATAGTTTCTGCAGCTTCTGCGTATAAAAACGACGATCACTTACTACCAGAACGCAGCTGCCCTATTTATAGATTTCCAGAACCGACCTAGACTTCGATCGATCGAAGTGACTTCGATCGATCGAACCTTCGATCGATCGAACCATGCTCGATCGTTCGAACCTGATGACTTCAATCGATCGAACATACTTCGATCGATCGAACCTGTCTTAACAGCTTCCTCAAGTGTCTTTCCAAGCATCCTAGCGGAGCTAAGAGTGGGACCTCCTAGGCTCTTTATTGTTGGCTCAGACCAGTTTGTTAATTACCATGACCAAACTCTTTGATCAGTAAACTAACTAACTGGTCAGTTAACGTTTATTCCACTATAAAACGATAACTGAACTCCAACGCAAAAGAACATATCCGAAGCGATAACTAGACTTGTATGGTGTACTAATGTCCCTCTACCGTCAGCATTCGTAATCATATTCAGGTAGTCGGATGACTGTTACTGTCAACCTGAATCATGATTACTTCTTGTATTCCTTGAGTCCCATTCACTACTCATGATTACCAAACATGTTGATAACTCTTATCAACAAGACTGCAGTACTCAGTAATCAACTTGGTGACATTCTCAAGGGAATGCTTACTCTGTATCAGAGGGTAGATTCTATCTTGACAATATATGTTCACAACCCTATGGACATGACATACCCAAGATACCCAGGTGTTGATCTTCTATAGACCTCACTGATTGGTAAGTCAAAGCAGCCATATCCATAGTCTGTGTTCATAATCATCTCAAGATTGAGAACACGTACCTTATACAAGTTATGAGTTCCTATTGACTGTTGACAGCCTTAAGCGTCAATAGGAAAGCTCAGGTCCGTCAATGCACTATAAGCACTAGCATATCAACTAAGAGCTACACTCTAGTGATTGAGATTAATCACTCCATCCAATGGTAGTTAATTATGCTACAGTGTAGACCTGATGAGGTATCCAGTCTCATCATCCACTGTGACATATTCTAAGTATCAAAGAATAGTAATTCGTATCTCACTTGTGTGTATCTCATACACACACGAATTGCTTACTATGATACTTAAGGACAAAACAATCATCTCATGAAAGAAACATACACAATGAAATGTAAAGCTGATATCCATATATTATAATGCTAATGTCTCATACATAAAGTAATGGTTTGAGGGCACAAACCCAACAAACTCCCACTTGCACTCACAACCATTCAGAACTACATCTAAGACCTAGACTATCTAGATAATGATCAAAGACCTTCTGTGGTAAGGCCTTTGTAAACGGATCAGCAAGATTGTCAGCGGTGGCAATCTTGGTGACAGTCATATCTCCACGTTGAACAATATCTCGAATAAGATGATATTTCCGCTCTACGTGCTTTCCCTTTCCGTGGTTCCTTGGCTCCTTGGACTGAGCCACTGCCCCACTATTATCACAATAAAGCGTAATAGGCGACAGCGACGCTGGTACCACCTCGAGTTCCATGAGGAACTTCTTGAGCCAAACAGCTTCCTTTGCGGCTTCACAAGCAGCCACATACTCAGCTTCTGTAGTTGAGTCTGCAATGCATTTCTGCTTAATGCTCCTCCAACTAACAGCACCACCTCCCAAGGTAAAGAGATGTCCGGATGTCGACTTTCTCGAATCTTTATCTGACATAAAGTCCGAGTCAGTGTATCCTACTGGAATTAACTCACTACCGCCGTACATAAGCATGTAATCTTTAGTTCTTCTCAAGTACTTAAGAATGTGCTTAACGGCTGTCCAGTGCTCTGGACCAGGATTCGATTGATACCTGCTAACCATGCCAACGGCAAAGCAGATATCTGGTCTAGTGCATAACATCGCATACATGAGACTTCCCACTGCCGAGGCATAGGGAATTCCTGCCATGCGATTCCTCTCCTCTTGTGTCTTTGGACACTGGTCCTTGGAGAACGCTAAACCATGCCTGAAAGGTAACAAACCTTTCTTCGAATTATCCATTGAAAACCTAGTTAGCACTTTCTCGATATAACCAGCTTGAGATAATCCCATTATCTTTCGCTTGCGATCCCGAAAGAGCTTTATCCCAAGAATATAGCTCGCCTCTCCTAGATCCTTCATATCGAAAGTACTAGCTAGCCAAACCTTGACCGTTGACAGCGCCGCTACATCATTCCCAATGAGTAGAATGTCGTCAACGTAAAGCACAAGAAAAGCCACTACTTTCCCTTCACATTTCTTGTATACACAAGGCTCATCCAGATTCTGTATGAAACCAAACGACTTGACCGCTTGGTCAAATCGGATGTTCCAACTTCTGGATGCCTGCTTAAGCCCATAAATGGACTTTTGCAACTTGCATACCAAGTTACCTTTCCGACCAGCTATGAACCCTTCTGGTTGTTGCATATAGATGTCCTCCTCAAGATTGCCATTCAAGAATGCAGTCTTGACGTCCATCTGCCAGATTTCAAAATCTAGGCATGCAGCAATAGATAAGAGTATTCTGATGGACTTGAGCATGGCTACCGGCGAGAAGGTTTCCTCATAGTCAATGCCCTCCCTCTGAGTATAGCCTTTCGCCACAAGCCTTGCCTTAAAGGTCTCAACCTTTCCATCAGATCCTCTTTTCCTCTTATAGACCCACTTGCAGCCAATGGGTTTAATATTGGCTGGAAGTTCTACAAGATCCCAGACCTGATTGGAATCCATAGATTCCAATTCAGCCTTCATAGCTTTATTCCAATGAGCTGAATCAACATCAGCCATTGCCTCTTCGTAAGTGGTAAGATCAGATTCAGATTCTATGGAGACAGCTTCAAAAACTTCTCCTAAGAACATGTATCTATCAGGCTGGCTGATAATCCTCCCACTACGACAAGGTACCGGTGCGGAAATGGGTGAAGAAGTGGTATTTTCTTGATTTTCATCGTTATCAACTACGGGTTGAACTGAGGGCTCTCCTTCTATCTCTCTAAGATCTATCCTTCCCTTAGGTTTATGGTTCATGATATAATCATCCTCCAAGAAAATAGCATTTGTACTAACAAACACTTTCTGTTCTCTTGGATCATAAAAATACCATCCATAAGTACCCTTTGGATACCCTACAAAGTAACATACTTCCGATCTAGAATCCAACTTGCTCATCTTTCCTTTGAGCACATGTGCCGGACACCCCCATATCCGGAGATGTTGCAAAGAAGGCTTGCGCCCAATCCACATCTCTCGTGGTGTCCTGGGAACAGATTTGCTTGGTACTAGATTTAGTATGTATGCAGCGGTTTCCAAAGCATAACCCCAAAGGAATAATGGCAACTCTGAATAACTCATCATCGACCTAGTCATGTCTAAAAGAGTCCGATTCCTTCTCTCCGCTACACCGTTCTGCTGAGGCGTACCAGGTGCAGTCAACTGTGACAGAATCCCATTCTGTACGAGGTGATCAATAAACTCATTAGAGAGGTACTCGCCACCTCGATCAGATCGAATGGCCTTGATATGTGTGCCCAATTGCTTCTCCACTTCAGCCCTAAACTCTTTGAACTTTTCAAATGCTTCAGACTTGTGCTGCATTAGGTACACATATCCATACCTAGAGTGGTCATCGGTAAATGTTATGAAATACTCATAACCACCCCTTGCTCTAATATTTATTGGTCCACACACATCAGTATGAACTAATTCCAACAATGCATTGGTCCTATTGCCCTTTGCAGGAAAGGGCCTTTTGGTCATCTTACCCTTCAAACAAGACTCGCAGACTTCCATTGGTTCGAGAACCAAATTGCCTAAGACCCCTTCTTTGAATAGTCTACCAATCCTATTCAGATTGATATGGCCAAGCCTCATATGCCAAAGCCTTGTTGGATTAGTGGAAGGTTCCTTTCTTTTAGATGGTAAAGTTACCACTGAGTTATTAAGTTCCAAACAAGAATCTTTTGAAATATTGAGAGTAATCACATACAAACCATTTGATTTAACACCAGAACATATAAAAGAACTGCTTCTTTTAATGACAACTTCAGTTCCAAAATGAAAGGAATAACCATTATTCGTTAAATTAGAAACTGAAATTAAATTACGTCTCATTAAAGGGACGTAAAGTACATCTGATAAAATAAAAACTTTATTGTCTGAGAATTCTAAAACTACGACTCCTATTACAACCGCAGATACGGTTGCGCTAGAACCTAGAGTAAGTACGATCTCCCCATCACTGCATTTCCTGGTTGATCTGAACCCCTGCAATGAATTACAGATATGGTTAGTCGCACCAGAATCAATGCACCAAGTGTTTGAAGTATCCGTAATAAAACTTACTTCAATCACATGTGATTCAATCATACCTTGAACTCTTGTAGCTAAGAATTCTGGACAGTTCCTCTTCCAGTGGCCCTTCTCACCGCATTGGAAACACTTTCCTTTGCCTTGGCCACCCACCTTCCCTTTGCCCTTACCTTTTCCCTTAGATTTTGCAATCTTAGGGACCAGTCCAACACTTGAACCACCAGTGCCAGCCTTCTTCTTTCCTTTCTTACCTTTGGGTGTAGATCGGGAAGAAGAAGCGCTTTTCTCAACGTTTAAAACGCTGCCCCCAGGTTTGATCACCCCTTCTGCTGCCAGTAAAGAACTCATTAATTCGCTCATTGAAAAATCCATTTGATTCATATTATAGTTAAGTTTGAATTGAGCGAATGATGGCGACAGCGAGTTGAGGATCATATCAACTTGGGTCTGTGCATCGATGTTGGCTCCCAAGGTCTCCAGTTCGTTTAAATAACCAATCATTTTTAAAACATGTTCTTTGACTGGAGTACCTTCCGACATCTTTGCACTCATTATCTTCTGCATGGCTACCTGTCTGGCAGGTCTGCCATGCTCCCCAAACATCTTTTTCAGGGATGTGATAATGTCACTGGCAGAATCGTTCGATTGGAATTGGTGTTGTAACACACCAGCCATTGAGGCCAGAATGTAACAACGGGCCATTCCATTCGACTTCTTCCATTTGTCGAACTCGCGTCTGGCAGCTGCCGAAGCATTTGCCGCGGGTTCTTCAGGGCTTGGGGTGGTGAAGACATATATGTGATCCTCCGCAGTTAAAACGATGTCAAGGTTACGTTTCCATTCAGTGTAGTTATTTCCAGTTAACTTGTTTTGAGTGAGTATGGTGGCAAGTGGACTAAATGCAGATCCAGACATTATGATTACTGAAAATCAAAACAAACAAAATAAATATGGATATCAGAATTGACAGTTTGAAATAAAAGAACCCTTAAAACTCTTATTTAAAAACAAACTCGCCGGAATATCGAAACGAAAGAATAAAGCCTCCGTGTGGTGGTCAATGTTCGATCTTTCGATTTATCATGACTTATCCGCTATGCAACTCTTGCAAAATAGCCATGACTCCCGAACCTATTTGATCTCTAAGTTTCTGAATAATGCCCCGTGTGGGATCCCTTATCCATAGCTTAGCTAGTGTGTACCATTAACTAGGATCCAATCACAACCGTCTCAAGTAGCGCCTCCGTGTGGTGGTCACCCTCTAACACGTCTGATTGATCCTATCCATAGGAAGTTCACATCTAGTAACCAATGAGCAGTGTACCCTCTGTATGGAATGATCACCCCTGGCGAGGTGACACAGAATACACTACTCATCTTATAATGAACCGTTAATGGAAGATCGTGGGTGTTATTTGATAAGACCCTCTCCCACTAGATTTAGTAAATTAAGGATTTTGCTTTTGAAAAATGTTTCCACACACTACCCATAAACATCCAATGTTTACTAATGTGTTGAAAACGGTTTTTGAATTTTATTTTAGAAAACTTGTTTTAAGTGCATGCAACAATGTATTATACGCCAATCACAAAACAAGCACATAAAACAAAAAACTAAAATGAAATATAGGCATTCAAACAATGCCTCTATCTCCCATGGCTCTATTTCCATAGAACACCTTCTTGGTTTGGTCGCCTCCGGCTCCATCTTGATGGACAACGGCTCCTTGCTCCATCTTCATGGAATTTCTAATTCTATTACATTGGACTTATGCTTCTTTTGAAGCTTACAATTTATCTAGAAAAAAGAAATAGCAAAAAAGAAATAAAAGGCTAGGGAAACCGGTGCGACTTTCCTTTTCGTAGGATTGAAGCCGCAGCGCCCTTTACATACGCCTTAAAACCAAACCACTAATAAATTACAACATGCACCAATCTCAAACAATTTAAATATAAATATTTAAACGACTTGGTGCCATGGGAGATAGCGACTAATTTTGCTGCAAAAGGGTTAGTCGTACACACATCCACACATACATAACAAATATATGTAACTATTGGAACACTTAATTGATTCATACAGTATATAAACACTTTACATACTGAATTAGAACTTAAAATAGCATCTTACTTCTCTGTCACAGTTCGATCGATCGAAGACCGTTCGATCGCTCGAACCTTCGATCGATTGAACACTGTTCAATCGCTTGAACATTCTGTTTCACAGAATGATTTGAAAATTTTACAGAATATTTTAAAATTAAAGTTTTTAATTTCAAAACACTTTAAAACTGTGAAACAGAAAACCTGACAAAGTATCTATCTCGATCGATCGAACTTCGTTCGATCGATCGAATACCAGAAGGTTCGATCGATCGAAGACGGTTCGATCGATCGAAGACTGTTCGATCGATTGAGAACAGAATGTTCGATCGATCGAAACAAGTTCGATCGATCGAACCCACCTTGCATCCTATGCAATCACAGTTTTGTATTCTGCTGCGATAACACTGCAGAAACAGATATGTGACGATGCAGTTTCAAAAATAGTTCTAAAATCAACATGCAAATCAAAACTAGGGTTCCAAAAACGCATTTATAGATCCAAACGAGCGTGGCTCTGATACCAATTGAAGGAAAAAGTGGCTTAAAGTTAGAGTTTAAACGCGCAGCGGAAATAGGTTAAGTTATAAAACTTTTGGTATTCCAGGATCTACTACTCGTCAATTCCATAAATGCGTACAAGGGGTTGCAAGAATTATACCTTAGTGTCTTGAACCCAATTCTGAAACTTTAACTTCCAGCAGCCTCCACTAGATGATCTTCACCCTTATGACTCCTGCGGATGCCTGTCGGAAAGACTAGGGTTGGTGGGAACCCTAATAGAGAGGATAGGAAGGTTTTGGAAAGACTATGATAGTTTCTGCAGCTTCTGCGTATAAAAACGACAATCACTTACTACCAGAACGCAGCTGCCCTATTTATAGATTTCCAAAACCGACCTAGACTTCGATCGATCGAAGTGACTTCGATCGATCGAACCTTCGATCGATCGAACCATGCTCGATCGATCGAACCTGATGACTTCAATCGATCGAACATACTTCGATCGATCGAACATACTTCGATCGATCGAACCTGTCTTAACAGCTTCCTCAAGTGTCTTTCCAAGCATCCTAGCAGAGCTAAGAGTGGGACCTCCTAGGCTCTTTATTGTTGGCTCAGACCAGTTTGTTAATTACCATGACCAAACTCTTTGATCAGTAAACTAACTAACTGGTCAGTTAACGTTTATTCCACTATAAAACGATAACTGAACTCCAACGCAAAAGAACATATCCGAAGCGATAACTAGACTTATATGGTGTACTAATGTCCCTCTACCGTCAGCATTTGTAATCATATTCAGGTAGTCGGATAACTGTTACTGTTAACCTGAATCATGATTACTTCTTGTATTCCTTGAGTCCCATTCACTACTCATGATTACCAAACATGTTGATAACTCTTATCAACAAGACTGCAGTACTCAGTAATCAACTTGGTGACATTCTCAAGGGAATGCTTACTCTGTATCAGAGGGTAGATTCTATCTTGACAATATATGTTCACAACCCTATGGACATGACATACCCAAGATACCCAGGTGTTGATCTTCTATAGACCTCACTGATTGGTAAGTCAAAGCAGCCATATCCATAGTCTGTGTTCATAATCATCTCAAGATTGAGAACACGTACCTTATACAAGTTATGAGTTCCTATTGACTGTTGACAGCCTTAAGCGTCAATAGGAAAGCTCAGGTCCGTCAATGCACTATAAGCACTAGCATATCAACTAAGAGCTACACTCTAGTGATTGAGATTAATCACTCCATCCAATGGTAGTTAATTATGCTACAGTGTAGACCTGATGAGGTATCCAGTCTCATCATCCACTGTGACATATTCTAAGTATCAAAGAATAGTAATTCGTATCTCACTTGTGTGTATCTCATACACACACGAATTGCTTACTATGATACTTAAGGACAAAACAATCATCTCATGAAAGAAACATACACAATGAAATGTAAAGCTGATATCCATATATTATAATGCTAATGTCTCATACATAAAGTAATGGTTTGAGGGCACAAACCCAACAATATCATCATAAACATGAATTTTTCATCACCACACTGTGAAAACCAATTTCTTGTAGCCAAATTGTTCATGATGTCATCGACCATATAGTGCATATGTGTGCTTAGTAAGTCCACATCATGTGCCATACTCATCAAAGAGAAGCAAACTTACAAGCAACACATTCGTAGTATACATCAATATACCATGATTTTGGGCCCCGCCATGTGATATATAAACAGGAAACAACAAGTATTAATACTTGTATTCATCAGTTTGGTAAAATCGAATACTATATTGACAGAGAAACAGAATTCTATCTTCAGTCAATAACCTTTTGATTTGTTCATATAAAACTTTGGTCATAACCCATTTTTGATGAGCACCACAAAGCCAAAGTGGGTATTGACCAACTAAAGCCATGATTGGCTTAAATAAATTATGAGTTTCAACAGTTTGTCTAATAATGTTGAAAAACTCAAATGTATGAACAAAAACGTGTTCATGATCTTCAACCATATTTGGTTGTAAAATACACCCCCGGGTATATTTTCATCACAATCATTTGGTTGATTAACCAATAGAGGTGATTGTGGCATTGGTGATTTTTTTGTTTCCACCATTAAAGGATCATGAAGATTCTTCATAATTAATTTATTTTCACTCATTGGCTCGTAATTTTGAAGAATAATTGACCCCGTACCCCCCCCCCCCCCTCCCGAGCCATTTTGGGAAATTTATTTTCTAAAATAAGCAATTGGTCCTTTACTTATTCCAATAATGGAATAAAATTAGTGAACCATTTTTGATCACCATAATATGGTGTTGGTGGTAAAACATACAACCATTCGAAATTGTTATCACCAAAATACCAAAATATGGTGTTGAAAAGGGTAAAGCATTCAACTCTTCAAAATTCATCTTGACACTTGTGTCCCACCGGGTGTGCCAAAAATGTTTGGCTATTTATCCTTCGAAGGATATTTGTGTGATTTTTGTGTGCGAGCGTGCCAGGCAAGTTATTGCCAATGTGATAGTGCAATTGTATAAGCTAAATGAGCCTCACCAGGCCAATTGTGACCGTTCGATGCCTTAACAAGGAATTTTTATCGTGTGAGATGTACTAGAAAACAAAAAAGAAGAAGGAGAAGAAGAAGAAGAAGAGAGAGAGTTTAAAGGATACCTTCGAAGTGATTGAACTATTCTATGACTACTCCTAAGAATTGCGTTAAAGGAAAGCAAAGCATTGAAGGAATACTAAAGTAAAACTAAACTAATGTATAGTAAAGTAATAGCCATGGTGGCCAAATGAAAAGGAATACATAATGTTGAAATGTTTGTTGTTGGTCAAGGACCCATACAAAGGAGTATATTTGTCACGCCCCAAAAATTGAAGCGCGAGGGAAGAGGAAAGATGAAGAGAAAAGAAGTAAAACCCAATCACAAATGCGGAAGCGACTTTGGAGTTCGACGGGAATTCCTACAAGGATAACTTTTTAACACATAAATCCTAATTTGACTTACATGTTAACGAGTCCAACAAAGAGGAAAGCATTTGAAAGTTAAATTAAAAGACTAACCGGACAAGCACTAGTTCAAGGAGAGAAAGAAAAATACAATAAATTTGATGAAAGATCAGTTTTGAATAGTTGCTGAATTTTAAAACATCCGTAAGTAGCTGTGTCTTTGAAATTATGACATTCGGTCCGCGTAAGTCCATGTAAAATACGATTCTGCACAACTTTGTCAAATGGCATTTGTTTCACTTCCTCACCGTTTGGGCAGAAAACTGAAATAACAGTAGCAGTTTTTTTTACAGCAATTTTGACAGCATTTTGAAATGTCCCCAACTATACTAAATCCTCAAGTTTAAACATCAATACATGACTAAGCAAGTCCTAAACAACATTCAACCCGAGTCTAGAGCAAACGGAGCTTCATGCACTCAAAATTTATTAAAAATGAGAAGTGAAAGAGATAAAGAGAGGAAAAATGGGAGAGGGAGAGATTGGGGGAGAGAGAAGTTTTAAAACATTTTCCTTTGAAAGAAATATGAACAAATCAGGTAAGGATTTAATTTAGAAACAATAAGTCCGGCGAGAACGAAACCAAACATAACCGAATCCGGCAAGGATTCAAATCAACGCCCATACGTAAAACTTTAAAAGAGATGCGACGATCTCGGAAACATAATTATATAGTATAGATAAGTTTAACAAGTATGAAAAACAAGGACTAATATTTGTCCATCAAATTTACAACAAGACTCCCCCTAGATCAAAATATGGAAATTTAGGTACAAGAAGTTTTGTAATAAAATTAATACAACTATTTTCTTTTTAAAGCACTAAACTATTGCAAACATTCCAAATAGTTAAAGTTCACATGCAAACTATCCCTTTTACATATCTAAGCACGAATCTTCAAAATAGAACAAAAAAATTTCATGTCTACGTGTCGGGTCACGTGTGCCCTTTTCCCTTATCAAGCTCACCTGAAAACTATTTTGTCGTTTTTATGAGAACGACGGCTCGTAGAAAACATTATAACAAGTCTATATGCTATCCATGGCTAAAATGAAATGAGGTGCAATGGATCGCCAACACGGCTACGATGAAATGATTAAAGCCGCAAGGCTATGCGTGATATGTGCACACCTCTCTCATTACCGGACTGTGAGCCACCCATGCATGGAGTGTAGCATGCCAACTTTTGAGAGCTACCCGAATATAGTTGGAGTTTGAATGTTACTAAGGGTCATTCTCCCTGTCTCACATCACAACCCATATCCGGATTTTTTAAAATCAAATTCCCTCATATAGGGCTTTTCTTTTTTTCAAATAAAACATTTATGTCGTGGTAGATGAATGCTTGCTGATTAGGCCTCGATGCATATGATGTTTAAAATGACATTATAGATAATCCACTACAATAAATTAAGCAATAATTCTAATCCATTAGACGTGATATCAAGGGACTCAAAGAATGTAGTTAAATTGCATAATTTGACATTCCTAACAAGGATTTCTAAACTAACGTCCTAGCATGCTTTTTCACATAAGGGGAGCATCCTAAGCACATCTAATATCACATAATCACATTTAGTACAACCCAAGCATGTAGTTCATAATTTGGCATACAATTCTAAATTTACAACTTTGGGGGAAAACTAATGCATGTGTCCAAATTATTATCTTAACATCATTCTAATCGCATATAATGCACCAAAATCACAACTTGCATAACTAAGGCATATAAATCATATTTAGGCAAAGTAACCCTAACATTACAACTTTGGGAAAAACCTAATGCATGTGTCTAAATTATTCTTCAAACATCATTATAATTACATTTAACACCACATAACATGTAAGTAATTCAATTTGGACATATAACTAATAAAGAGGCATAAAGCCCTAATTTCTCAAAGTTGGGGGAAAAACCTAGCACATGTGTCTAAGTTCTCTCCTAGTATATAAATGGACTCAAATTATCTTAGATAAGCATAACATATAGAAATGCAACAATATAAATCTACCTCAATGAAGATTTTCCAAAATAAATGGAAGAGCAACCAAAACTTAAGAAAAATCAAAGATATCCAAATGGCTCCAAGAAGATGAAAAGGGAGGTCCTAGGAAGCCCAAGAACCCATTGCATGTAATAATCCTTCAACAGGACTCCATGGTTGAAGAAGAGAAGTTTTCAAGCTCTATGTGATTTAGGTAAACTATGCTAATGGCCACCAAAATGAATTTCGAAGGTATCACTAGAAATCTGTTGAAAATCTAAGACTAAAATGTGACATAGCAAAACTCACGAAAATTACCTTTTGGGGGTCTATTGGAAGCTTGAAGGAGAAGGGCCATGGAGGTTTTATGTCATAACTTGAAATTTTAATTAAGGGTAAAATTATATTTTAATTACTTATGTGCGAACTGTTAATTAAATTGGTGTAGTATTTAAATTTACCTTAACTTGTGTCACTATATTTATTTATTTATTTTATTATTTTCTTTTCTTATTTGGTTTTATTTTATTTTATTATAATTTCTTTTTATTAATATTTATTATCTTGGTGTTAAAGTGGGTACATGTTTTAAATTAGGTGTGTAGAAGTAGACCACACATACACACACATGCATTACACCTCTACACATTTAATGCAAACAAAGACTAAACCAAAAAAAAAATGTGAGGGCCCCACCCCACTATTAATGGCCGGCCAACTCCCCTCTCCCTCCTCATTTTTATTTTTTTTTCTTTTTTTTTTCTCTCTCTTCTTCTTCCTCTTCTTCTTCTTATTCATCTAAATGAATGTGGGTAACAAAACATCCATAACCCCTTTACTTTAGGCTTCCAATAGGTCATTAAAGAGGGATTTTTGTGAGTTTTTCCATTTCACAAAATAGTCTTAGAATTTCAAGAGCTTTCTAATGGTACCAACAAAATTCATTTTGGTGGCCATTTCCATAGCTTTTCCAAATTATATAGAGCTTCAAAATTCTTCTTCTTCAACCATGGAGCCCCATTGAAGGATTAGTACATGCAGTGGATTCTTGGGTCTCCTAGGACCTCCTTTTTCACTTTCTTGAAGTCATTTGGAGCTCCTTGGATTTTCTTGGGAATTTTGGACATTTCCATTTATTTTGAAAAATCTCCATAGAGGTAGAAATACATTGTCTCTTTTCTATATGTTATACTTGCCTAAGGTGCTTTGAGTTCATTTATATGCATTAGGAGAGAACTTAGACACATGTATTAGGATTTTCCCCAAGGTTGTAATGTTAGGGTTATTATGCCTAAATATGATTCATATGCCTTGGTTATGTAAGTTGTGATTTTGGTATGTTATATGTGATCAAAATGATGTTAATAGATTATTTTAAACACATCCATGAAGTTTACCCCAAAGTTGTAATGTTGGAATTATTATGCCTAAATGTAATTTATATGCTTTAGTTGTGCAAGTTGTGATTTTGGGGTGCTAAATATAATTAGAGGGATGTTAGAATAATAATTTGGACACATGCATTAGAATTCCTCAAAGTTGTAAATTTAGAGTTGTATGTTAAATTGTGAAGTTTGTGCTTTTGTTGTACTAAACTTGATTATGTGATGCCAGATGTGCTTAGGATGCTCCCCTTATGTGAAAAATCATGCTAGGACGTCAGTTTAGAAATCCTTATTAAGTATGTTAAATAATGAAGTTCAACTACATTCTCGGAGATCCTTGATATTATGTTTAATGAACTAGAATTATTGTTTAATTTATTGTAGTGAATCATCCTTAATGTCATTGTTAACATCATATGCATTGAGGCCTAATAGGCAAGCATTACATTATCACGACATACACATTTTGTTTTGAAAAGAGAAAAACCCCATGTGAGGGAATTTTATTTAAGAAATTCGGATGTGGGTTGTGAAGTGAGATAGAGAGAATGACCCTTAGAAACATTCAAACTCCAGCTATATTCGGTTGGCTCCCAGAAGTTGGTATGCTACACTCCATGCGTGGGTGGCTCATGGTCCGGTAATGAGAGAGGTGTGCATATATCACGCATAGCCTTGCGGCTTCAATCATTTCATTGTAGTCGTGGTGGCGACCAATTCCATCTCATTTCATTTTAGTCATGGATAGCATATAGATTTGTTACAATGTTTTCTACGAGCCGTCGTTCTCATAAAAATGACAAAACATTTTTCAGGTGAGCTTGATAAAGGCAAAGGGCATATGTGACCCGACGCGTAGACGTTGACATCTTTTGTTCTATTTTGAAGACTCGTACTTGGTTATGTATATGGATAATTCTCTAGTAAATTTTAAGTATTTGGGGAAGTTTGTAATAGTTTAGTGCTCTAAAAGAAAATTGTTATAATACTTTTATTATAAAACTTCTTGAGTTTGGACTTCCTTATTTTTGTCATTTGGGAAGCCTTGGTGTAAATTTGATGGACAAATGTTAGTCCTTACTTTTCATACTTGTTCAACTTATCTATGCTACGTAATTATAATTACGAGATCGTAGAATCTCTTTTAAGTTTTATGTTTGTGTGTTGATTTGAATCCTTGCCGGATTCGGTTGTGTTTGGTTTGTCCTTGCCGAACTCATTGTTCTTTTATTTTAAATTCTTGCTGGATGTGTTCACCTTGGTTCCAAAAGTAATGTGATTTAGAATCTCTCTCCCCCAATCTCTCTCTCTCTCTCATTTTCTCTCCCTTTATCTCTTTCACTCCTCGATTTTAATAAATTTCGAGTACATGAAGTTCCGTTTGGTTTATACACGTGTTGAATGTTGTTTAGGACTTGTTTAGTTTTGTACCATGGTTTAAACTTGAAGATTTGGTATAGTTGGGAACATTTTAAAATGCTGTCAGATTTGCTGTCAAAGAAAAACTGCTTCTGACATTTTTGTTTTCTGGCCAAATGGTGCAGAATTGAAAAAAATGTCATTAGATGAAAGTTGTGTAGAATTGAATTTGACATAGACCTTTCGCGAACAGAATGTGAAATTTCTAAAGATATAACTACGTACAGGTGTTTTAAAATTCAGCAACTATAAAAAAAAATGCCCTTTTTCAAAGTTATTGTAATTTTCCTTCTCCTTTGGATCTATTGATTGCCCGGAAAGTCTTTTAAATAAATTTTTTAAAATTCTTTCATTTTGTTGGACTCATTAAGCCAAAGTTTTCAAAAGTCTTCCCCTCTGTTTGACTCATTGACATGCTAGGCTATCTTTGGTTATATGTTAGTGAGTCATCATATTAGGGATCCCTGTGGGATTCCAATGTCGCTTCCGCGCCTATGTATGAATTTTAAATTCTTTTCTCTCTATCTTTTCTCTTTCCTCGCTCTTCGGTTTTCGAGGCGTGACAGGTTGGTATCAGAGCTAACCCGGTTTGAATACCTAGGGGCTATTGGAGTTTAATTTGGGCTTACTTACAAATTGTTATTTTTGCTACATGTCTAATTTCCTATTTGTACTTCCATTGTTTCCTTTAAACTTTACTTTGAGTATTGAGTAGCCTATTGAGCATGCTAATACGTTGAATGCCTTCGGGACTACATGACTACATGTTAGATTTTCATGTTCTATGTGTTTACATTGGTCATGATAATATAACCTGGATTCGATAAATGTTGGAATTAGGCATATAGTAGAAGCTAATGACCTAATTCCTAATTACCTTATAACTATTTTATACTTAGCCATGCCACCGCGTGTTCGAGGTCGTGCTAGAGGCCGACCTCCTGTTTGTGCTAGAGACCGTGGTAGGGGTCGAGGTGGAGCCGCAGGCCGAGGAGCCTAGTCTTCCTCATCTGCTTCTGCTCCAGCTCCTATTTCTGAACCTGCTCCAGATGTTCCCGATGGGGCTTAGTTCATTCGTGAGATGGCCGCTGCCATAAGGGATTTCACCCAAGCTGCCCCAAGCAGTGAGGAATGATATACCACCACCACCGATAGCTCCTGCCGGCGTGGCTCCAGTAGTGCCTACTGTTCAGGCGAAACTGAGGGCACAATCGGCTATGAGAGAATTTGGTAGAAAGAATCCTTCAATTTTCTCGGGAGAAACGGACCCTATTCAAGTGGAACTTTGGTTAAAGAGGATTACCCAGATCTTTGAACATCTTGGTGTTGTCGAAGAAAATCTCTGCATAGATGCCGCTACATTTCAATTGGCGGGTCGACCCCAAATCTGGTGGGAACTTGTTCTTACTACGCAAACTTTGGAGGGTATGTCTTGGAACGCTTTAACCCAATTATTCCCGGATAAGTATTTTCCACCAGTTGCTCGTAATGTTAAGAGAATCGAATTTCTGAACCTTCGTCAGGGTGAGATGTCTGTTACCAATTATGAGGCTCATTTTGGGGACTTGGCACGTTTTGCACCCGATATCACCGCCGACGATAAGATTAAGGCTAGGACCTTCGAGAATGGGCTTCGTCAGGGACTTCGCGCGAAAGTTGTTGGGTTTGAATTGGACTCCTATAGTAAAGTGGTTCAGAAAGCACTTGTGTTCGAGGAGGAGTATTTGAGTTCAAAGAAAGATAAGGAAATTTGTTCTCCATCAAAGGGTAATCAGTCGGGTTCATCAAGTGGGCACTAATTTAAGAAGCAGAAGCAAGAGTATAACCCTCAACATTCTATATATTCTTCTCCGATACCTGTTCAGGCTCAGGCGGTTTCTCAACTTCCGCCTTAATCTCAGTCACATCAGTCTCAGTCTCAGTCTCAGTCTCAGTCTCGTGGTTCTCTTCGTTCACGTGGAGGGGATAAGTTTGGTCCGAGGAATTGTTATGGTTGTGATGACCCAAACCACATATTAAGAGAGTGTCCGTTTAAACAGACAGCATCGCAGGCAATTGAACCACCACAAGTTCGTCCACCTTTTCTGGGACCTTATCAGCAGACCTATAGGCCACCTCTTTTATCACCACCATCAGCTCCTTTTGCTCAGAGCTTCAAGCCTAATGCTCCTAAAGGCCAACACAATCATGTGGGTCATAGTGGAAGAGGATAGCAAGCCCCAAGGCCACCTCATACGGTGTTCAACCTTGTTACTATCGCACCTTCCGCAGTTCAACCTGATGCTTCAGTTATTCGACGTACGTTATTAGTGTTCAGTTCTAGATCTTTTGTGTTTATTGATACCGGCGCATCATGTTCATTTATATCTTCATCTTGTGCATCATCCTTGGATCTAAAAGTGAGCCATCTAGCTTCAACACTTTTAGTCGATATTCCCGTTGGAGGTTTAGTTCCCTTAGATCGAGGGTGTCGTGGTTGTGAACTTATTCTTGCTGACAGGAACATCATTGTTGATTTAATCGTTACATACATGCTTAGTTTTGATGTAATTTTGGGTATGGACTGGTTAACTACCTACCAAGCTTTTATTGATTGTTTCAAGAGAAGAGTTACTTTTGTGTTTTCTTCCGGGGACCTTGGTCATTTTGAGGGTAATCACTTAGACTTCCCGATGTGTTCACTTCACAGTTTGTGTAGATGAAAGAATCATAATGACTACCTTGCTAGTTTGTTGTCCGATGAAGATGACCTAACTTTGATTGAATTACCTCCGGTTGTTAGTGAGTATTATGATGTTTTTCCTGAGGACTTACCTGGTTTGCCACCTACCTATGAGATTGAGTTTGCAATAGATCTAGTTCCCGGTACATCAACGACCTCAATTCTACTGTATAGTATGGCACCCACTGAGTTGAAAGAATTAAAGACACAGTTAGAGGATTTACAACTCAAAAGTTTTATTCATCCTAGTACTTCTCCTTAGGGAGCACCCGTCCTTTTCGCAAAGAAGAAAGATGGATCACTTTGATTATGTATTGACTATCGTAAGCTAAACCACGTTACAATAAAGAACAAATATCCGCTTCCCAGAATTGATGATCTTTTTGACCAACTCTGTGGTTCAACTTATTTTTCTAAGATTGACTTGAGATCGGGTTATCATCAGTTACGAGTTAAAGAATGTGATATTCCTAAGACAACTTTCTATTTACATTACGGACACTTTGAGTCTCTTGTTATGCCATTCGGTTTGACGAATGCACCCGCCGCTTTAATGGATTTGATAAACCGCATCTTTAGCCCATTCTTAGATAAGTTTGTGATTGTGTTTATAGATGACATATTAATCTATTCACCTTGTAGAGAGAAACATGAGGAACAACTCTGAATTGTATTAGAAGTCTTGAGAGGGCACCGTTTGTATGCAAAATTTTCTAAGTACGAATTTTGGTTATCGAAAGTGAAGTTTCTTGGTCATGTTGTTTCGGGTGATGGGGTATCCGTTGATCCTTCTAAGATTGAGGCCGTTCTAGATTGGCAGTCACCAAAGAATGTATTTGAAGTCCGTAGTTTCTTGGGACTAGCGGGTTACTACCATCGCTTCGTTGAGAACTTTTCTTGTTTAGCTATGTTTATGACTAAGCTTACTAGGAAGGGAGTGAAATTCATATGGGACGATTCTTGTGAACATGCTTTCCAACAATTGAAAACCCGTTTGACTTTGGCACCTATCCTTGTTATTCCCGAGCGTGTATTGAACTATATTGTTTATTGTGATGCTTCACTTGAAGGTTTGGGTTGTGTATTAATGCAAGAAGGTAAAGTCGTAGCTTATGGTTCGAGACAATTGAAACCTCACGAGAAAAATTCCCTAATCACGACTTAGAGCTTACTGCTGTTGTGTTTGCTTTAAAAAGTTGGAGACACTACTTGTATGGTGAGAAATTTGAGGTATTTTCCGATCACAAAAGCCTTAAATAAATTTTTACTCAATGAGACCTTAACTTGAGGCAACACCATTGGATGGAGTATTTAGGAGATTATGACTTTGACTTACAATATCATCCGGGTAAGGCTAATGTCGTGGCCGATGCCCTTAGTCGTAAACCCCGTAGCACCTTAGCCTGTTTACCTATCCAAGAGTGGAGGATGTTTGAAAACCTTGATGATTTTGAGATTTATTGCGCAGAAAATTCTGACCGAGCTACTTTGTTTACTTTGACCGTTCAACCGTCACTTTTGAATCGAATTTTGGAGTTACAAAAATCCGATGATGAGACCATGTCCTTAAAGTCCCGTATGCTTAATGGAGATTTGGAGAAGGGTTGGACTTTTGATGATGGTAGAGGTTTGAGGTTTCAAAATCGAGTCTTTGTTCCCGTAGCTTGTTGAGAGGATGTTTTGAAAGAGTTTCATCATTCCCGTTTCGCCGTTCATCCCGGGGGTACGAAAATGTACCATGATTTATGTCGTCAGTATTGGTGGAAAGGCTTAAAAAGAGCAGTTGTGGAGTTTGTTGTTAGTTGTCCAGTTTGTCAACAAGTAAAGGCCGAGCATCAGAGACCCGCAGGTTTGTTACAACCTCTCCCTATTCCCGAGTGAAAGTGGGAGCATATTACTATGGACTTTGTTACGGCACTTCCTAGGACCTTGCGTAAGCATAATGCTATTTGGGTCATTGTGGATCATTTGACTAAATCGGCACATTTCTTACCAATTAAGGTAACCGAAACTGCAGACACCCTTAGTATGATCTATATCCGAGAGATTGTGAGACTTCATGGTATCCCAATTTTGATTGTATCGGATCATGATTCGAAGTTTGTATCTCACTTTTGGTAGAGTTTACAGAAAGCTTTGGGTACTCAACTTCTTCTTAGCACAGCGTTTCATCCTCAGACAGATGGGTAGTCCGAGCATACTATTCAAATCTTAGAGGACATGTTGAGAGCCAGTATTATGGAACTTGGTGGTGATTGGGAAGAACATTTACCATTGGCCGAGTTCGCGTATAATAACAGTTATCAAGCTAGTATTCAGATGGCACCGTTTGAGGCATTGTATGGCCGCCCGTGTCGATCTCCTTTATGTTGGGGCGAGGTAGGTGAGGCTCTTCTTCATGGACTCGATGTAGTTAGAGAGACGTCAGAAAAGATTAAAGTGATTCGTGAAAAGTTGATTTCAGCTCAGAGTCCTCAGAAATCTTATGTCGACCGTCACCGCCGGCCATTGGAATTTGAAGTTGGTGATCACGTGTTTCTAAAGGTTTCGCCGTGTCGTGGATTACAATGTTTTGGACAAAGCGGGAAATTAGCACTGCGGTTTGTGGGACCGTTTGAGATCCTTGAAAGGGTTGGTGAAGTCGCGTATAGTTTAGCTCTTCCGCCTCAACTCTCGAGTGTTCACAAAGTATTTCATGTTTCAATGCTTCGTAGGTGTAACTCCGATTCACTCCGTCAGTGTTACCCCGATCCATCACATATCATAGATTGGACCGAGTTGCCTCTTGGAGAAGACGCATCGTATAAAGAGCAATCCATCCGTATCATTGAGAAGAAAGACCGTGTGTTACAAGGAAGAGTTATCCCGTTGGTAAGAATTCAGTGGAATCATCATGGTATTTTCGAGTCAACTTGGGAGGACAAGGATTAAGCTAGGAAGAGTTACCCTCACCTTTTCCCCGAGTAGAGTAATTCTCTTTCATTTGAAAATGTTAGTTAGTCAAGGTTTGAGCAAGTCGTTGCTCCCTTTTTTGCTTATTTGCTCCGAATTATAGGACAGAATTCTTTTAAGGGGGGTAGATTGTCATAACTTGAAATTTTAATTAAGAGTAAAATTATATTTTAATTACTTATGTGCGAACCGTTAATTAAATTGGTGTAGTATTTAAATTTACCTTAACTTGTGTCACTATATTTATTTATTTATTTAATTATTTTCTTTTTCTTATTTGGTTTTATTTTATTTTATTATAATTTTTTTTATTAATATTTATTATCTTGGTGTTAAAGTGGGTACATGTTTTAAATTAGGTGTGTAGAAGTAGACCACACATACACACACATGCATTACACCTCTACACATTTAATGCAAACAAAGACTAAACCAAAAAAAAATGTGTGGGCCCCACCCCACTCTTAATGGCCGGCCAACTCCCCTCTCCCTCCTCATTTTTATTTTTTTTCTTTTCTTTCTCTCTCTTTTCTTCTTCTTCTTCATCTAAATGAATGTGGGTAACAAAACCTCCATAACCCCTTTACTTTAGGCTTCCAATAGGTCATTAAAGAGGGATTTTTGTGTGTTTTTCCTTTTCACAAAATCGTCTTAGAATTTCAAGAGCTTTCTAATGGTACCAACAAAATTCGTTTGGGTGGCCATTTCCATAGTTTTTCCAAATTTCATAGAGCTTCAAAATTCTTCTTCTTTAACCATGGAGCCCCATTGAAGGATTAGTACATGCAGTGGATTCTTGGGTCTCCTAGGACCTCCCTTTTCACTTTTTTGAAGTCATTTGGAGCTCCTTGGATTTTCTTGGGAATTTTGGGCATTTTCATTTATTTTGGAAAATCTCCATGGAGGTAGATATACATTGTCTCTTTTCTATATGTTATACATGCCTAAGGTGCTTTGAGGTCATTTATATGTATTAGGAGAGAACTTAGACACATGTATTAGAATTTTCCCCAAGGTTGTAATGTTAGGGTTATTATGCCTAAATATAATTCATATGCCCTGGTTGTGTAAGTTGTGATTTTGGTATGTTATATGTGATCAAAATGATGTTAATAGAATAATTTAAACACATCCATGAAGTTTACTCCAAAGTTGTAATGTTGGAATTATTATGCCTATATGTAATTTATATGCTTTAGTTGTGCAAGTTGTGATTTTGGGGTGCTAAATATAATTAAAGGGATGTTAGAATAATAATTTGGACACATGCATTAGAATTCCTCAAAGTTGTAAATTTAGAGTTGTATGGTAAATTGTGAATTTTGTGCTTTTGTTGTACTAAACTTGATTATGTGATGCTAGATGTGCTTAGGATTCTCCCCTTATGTGAAAAAGCATGCTAGGACGTTAGTTTAGAAATCCTTATTAAGTATGTCAAATTATGAACTTCAACTACATTCTTTGAGATCCTTGATATTATGTTTAGGGTGATGTTATTGCCACTCCATCATTGAACCAATGCACTCCATGGTACCACTCTTAAAGCATGTGGTACCATGCATGTCATGTATTGCATACATAGTACCACATGCTCTGAGTATGGTACCATGGAGTGCTTTAGTTCAATGATGGAGTGGCAATAACAATTCCCTATGTTTAATGGACTAGAATTATTGCTTAATTGATTGTAGTGGATCATCCTTAATGTCATTGTTAACATCATATGCATTGAGGCCTAATCGTCAAGCATTACATTATCACGACATAATCGTTTTGTTTTGAAAAGAGAAAAACCCCATGTGAGGGAATTTTATTTAAGAAATCCGGACGTGGGTTGTGATGTGAGACAGGGAGAATGACCCTTAGAAACATTCAAACTCCAGCTATATTCGGTTGGTTCCTAGAAGTTTGTATGCTACACTCCATGTGTGGGTAGCTCATGGTCCGGTAATGAGAGAGGTGTGCATATATCACGCATAGCCTTGCGGCTTTAATCATTTCATTGTAGCCGTGGTGGTGACCCATTGCATCTCATTTTATTTTAGTCATATATAGCATATAGATTTGTTACAATGTTTTCTACGAGCCGTCGTTCTCATAAAAATGACAAAACATTTTTCAGGCGAGCTTGATTAAGGCACAGGGCATATGTGACCCGATGCGTAGACGTTGACATCTTTTGTTCTATTTTGAAGACTCGTACTTGGTTATGTATATGGATATTTCTCTTGTAAATTTTAGCTAGTTGGGGAAGTTTGTAATAGTTTAGTGCTCTAAAAGAAAATTGTTGTAATACTTTTTTTACAAAACTTCTTGAGTTTGGACTTCCTTATTTTTGTCATTTGGGAAGCCTTGGTGTAAATTTGATGGACAAGTGTTAGTCCTTACTTTTCATACTTGTTCAACTTATCTATGTTATGTAATTATAATTCCGAGATCGTAGAATCTCTTTTAAGTTTTATGTTTGTGTGTTGATTTGAATCCTTGCCGGATTCGGTTGTGTTTGGTTTATCCTTGCCGGGCTCATTGTTCTTTTATTTTAAATTCTTGTCGGATGTGTTCACCTTGCTTCCAAAAGTAATGTGACTTAGAATCTCTCTCCCCCAATCTCTCTCTCCCTTTATCTCTTTCACTCCTCGATTTTAATAAATTTCGAGTACATGAAGTTCCGTTTGGTCTAGACACGTGTTGAATATTGTTTAGGACTTGTTTAGTCTTGTACCATGGTTTAAACTTGAAGATTTGGTATAGTTGGGAACATGTTAAAATGATGTCAGATTTGCTGTCAAAGAAAAACTGTTTCTGACATGTTTTTGTTTTCTGCTCAAATGGTGCAGAATTGGAAAAAGTGTCATTAGACGACAGTTGTGCAGAATTTAATTTTACATGGACCAACGCGGACAGAATGTGAAATATCTAAAGATATAACTACATACAGGTGTTTTAAAATTCAGCAACTATAAAAAAAAATGCCCTTTTTCAAAGTTATTGTAATTTTCTTTTTCCCCTGGATCTAATGCTTGCCCGGAAAGTCTTTTACATAAATTTTTTTAAATTCTTTCATTTTGTTGGACTCGTTAAGCCTTTTTTTTCAAAAGTCTTCCCCTCTGTTTGACTCGTTGACATGTTAGCCTATCTTTGCTTATAAGTTAGTGAGTCATCATATTAGGGATCCCCGTGGGATCCCAATGTCGCTTCTGCGCCTGTGTATGAAGTATGAATTTTAAATTCTTTTCTCTCTATCTTTTCTCTTTCCTAGCGCTTCGGTTTTCGGGGCGTGACATTTTATATACCCACATTAGATATAGAGAGGAGGAGAAGAAAAGAGAGAAAGAAAGAAAGAAAGAAAAAAATGAAAGTTGAGGAAAGAGAGAGAGTAATGGCCGGCTGTAGTAAGGGGGGTGGGGCCACAATTTTGTTTTGTCTTTGTTTTGCATTTAAATGAGTTGTAGAGATATAATGCATGTGTGTGTGTGTGTGTGGTCTAGTTTTACACATCCAAATTAAAACATGTGCCCACTTTAACACCAAGATAATAAAAAAATATTATAATAAAATTAAATTTAATTTAATAAGAAAAGAGAATAAATAAATAAATTAAATGACACAAGTTAATGTAAATTTAAATACTACAGCAAATTAATTAACGGTTCGCACATAAGCATTAAAATACAAATTTTCCTTTATTAAAATTTTTAAGTTATGTCAATATTACAACCATTTATAGAGAAAGCTTACAACTACTTCTTTGAATTTGAATTACATTTCCCTCCAACTTCAATAACTAAAAATTCAAAATCCTACAACCACCAATTAGTGGGAGATGCTCCTACAATGACAAGTGTCTTTAAGCAACTTCCATCTTCATCATCACCATTGATCTTCAAGTAACCTCCTTTGCTTCAATCCAACGATGCCAAGTGTCCTGCAAGTTAAGCTACTAAATGGCCTCCATGGCAAGCCAAAATAGCTTATAATAACAATAATATTATTATTATTGTAGAGTAATATAATAATATATTAAAATTATATTTTATGGTACAAACATAGCCCCCCATGTTCTTTGAAAATGAAGCATACGTAATTTTTGAAGAACCAATTTTTAGATTTCCATAAAATAACATAACATGCTTTGAAGCCAACACAATAATTTGGAACACGAAAAATGGATTTAAATTGATGTTGAAGCCAATAAACAACATCGAATACGAAAATAAAAATAGCCTTGAACTTGCATCGAAGCCAATGTATTAGCTTCAAACACAAAATGAATTCGTTTAAATTTACTTCGAAGTCAAAGCAATAGCTTTGAACATCAAATTACGGCTTTAAACATGCCTTGAAGTCAATCTAATAATTATTTCAAACATAAAATGAGTGGCTTTAAACTTGCATCGAAACCAATGGAAGAGATTTGAACATAAAATATATGGCTCAAGACTAGATTCGAGCAAATATGGGACTTTGAACACAAAATAAATGGCTTAAAATTGTATTCGAAGTCAATATAATTGTTTCGAGTACAAAAACTTGATTCGAAACCAATATAATGGCTTTGAACACAAAAATGATGACTTTAAACTGGTTCGAAGCTAATGTATTAGCCTCGAATGCAAAACAGTGGCTTTTAAATTTGCTTCGAAGCCAATCTAATAGCTTTGAAAAAAAAATATAAACTATTTTTATATTGATTTAAAACCAATAAACTAACTTTGAACACCAAAAAATGGCTTTAAAGTTAATTTGAAGCCAATATAGTTGCTTCGACCACTAGATAGGTTGCTGTTAAACTAATTTGAAGTTAATGTAATAGCCACTAGAATAAATTGTTTTGAAGCCAATATGATTGCTTTGAACACAAATAAACCACTTTAAATTGGATTCGAAGCCAATATAAGAGTCTCCAAAAATACCACCATTTAACCGAATGTTATTGGCACATTACCAATCAAATGAACTTTTGGTGTAAACATTGCTTTATAGCTCGACTTGAAAGTGATATCAATTGAATATTTTGAACTTCCAAATTTTGATTGAAGTTTTTATACAAACTGGCCATGACCATAACCCATCAAAACTACCTTTTATCAGCCAATATATCATCATAAACATGAATTTTTCCTCGCCAAACTGTGAAAACCAATATCTTGTAGCCAAACTGTTCATGATGTAATCGACCACATAGTGCGTATGTGTGCTCAGTGAGTCCACATCATGTGCCATACTCGTCAGAGAGAAGCAAACTTAGAAGCAACACATTCATAGTATACATCATGATACCATGAGTTTGGGCCCCGCCATGTGTTTTCTAAACAGGAACCAACAAGATTTAATACTCGTATTGATCAGTTTGGTAAAATCGAATACTATATTGACGGAGAAACAGAATTCTATCTTCAGTCAATAACCTTTTGTTTTCTTCATATAAAACTGCTATAGAAAGACACCACATGGTCATAACCCTTTTTTGATGAGCACCACAAAGCCAAAATGGGTATTGACCAACTAAAGCCATGATTGGCTTAAATAAATTATGAGTTTCAATAGTTTATTGAATAATGTTGAAGAACTCAACTGTATAAACAAAAACTTGTTCATGATCTTCAACCATATTTGGTTGTAAAATACACCCCCCCGGGTATATTTTCATCACAATCATTTGGTTGATTAACCAATGGAGGTGATGATGGCATTGGTGATTTTTTTGTTTCCACCATTAAAGGATCATGAAGATTCTTCATAATTAATTTATTTTCACTCATTGGCTCATAATTTTAAAGAATAGTTGACACCCATCGAGCCATTTTGTGAAATTCATTTTCTAAAATAAACAATTGGTCCTTTACTTGTTCCAATAATGGAATAAAATCAGTGAACCATTTTTTATCACCATAATATGGTGTTGGAGGTAAAACATATAACCATTCGAAATTTTTATCACCAAAATATGGTGTTGAAAAGGGTAAAGCATTCAACCCTTCAAATTCATCTTGACACTTGCGTCCCAACGGGCGTGCCAAAAATGTTTGGCTATTTATCCTTCAAAGGATATTTGTGTGATTTTTGTGTGCGAGCTTGCCTGGCAAGTTATTGCCAATGTGATAGTGCGATTGTATAAGCTAAATGAGCCTCACCAGGTCAATTGTGATCGTTTGATGTCTTAACAAGGACTTTTTATTGAGTCAGATGAACTAGAAAACAAAAAAGGAGAAGGAGAAAAAAAAGAAGAGAGTGTTCGAAGGATACCTTTGAAGTGATTGAACTATTCTATGACTACTCCTAAGAATTGTGTTTAAGGAAAGTAAAGCACTGAAGGAATACTAAACTAAAACTAAACTAATGTAAATTAAAGTAATAGCCATGGTGGCCAAATGAAAAGGATTACATAATGTTGAAATGTTTGTTGTTGGTCAAGGACCCATACAAATGAGTAGAATACATCTATTTATAGAAGAAACCTATAATTACTCACTTGAATTTGAAAATTTCCCTCCTATTACAATAACTACCAACTCAAATTCATTACACATGTGTTTCTTCGAAGAGAAGCTCCCTCCAAATTAATTTCAATCTTCATCATCACCATTGATCTTCAAGTAACCTCCTTTGCTTCAATACTACGATGACAAGTGTCCTGCAATAAATTTCCAAATGGCTTCCAAGGCAAGCCAAAATAGCTTATAATAATAATAATATTATTATTAATACTATAGTAATGTAAAAACAAATTGAAATGATATTTTATGGTACAAACATAGCCCCCCTGGTTCTTTGAAAATGAGGCGTATGCAATTTTTGAAGAATCAATTTCTTAATTACCATAAAATAGCATGATTTATTTTGAAGCCAACACAACAACTTCGAACACGAAAAATGGTTTTAAAGTTGCCTCGAAGCCAATATAACAGCCTCTCGAATACCAAAAACTTTGCTTTAAACTGACTTCGAATCAAATGAAATAGCCTTGAAGGCTTCGAAGTCAATATAATTATTTTGAACACAAAACAATGGCTTAAAAATGTATTCGAAGTCAATATAATTGCTTCGATTACAAAAAACTTGATTCTAAACCAATATAATGGCATTGAACACAAAAATGATGAATTTAAACTGGTTCGAAGCTAATGTATTAGCCTCGAATACAAAACAATGGCTTTTAAATTTGCTTCGAAGCCAATCCAGTAGCTTTGAACAAAATATAAACTGTTTTTAAATTGATTTAAAACCAATAAACTAACTTTGAACACCAAAAAATGACTTTAAAGTTAATTCGAAGCCAATATACTTGCTTCGAACACTAGATAGGTTGTTGTTAAACTAATTTGAAGCCAATGTAATAGCCACTAGAATAAATTGTTTTGAAGACAATATGATAGCTTTGAACACAAATAAACCCCTTTAAACTGGATTGGAAGCCAATATAAGAGTCGCCAAAAATACCACCATTTAACCGATTGTTATTGGCACATTACCAATCAAATAAACTTTTGGTGTAAACATTGCTTTATAGCTCGACTTGAAAGTGATATCAATTGAATATTTTGAACTTCCAAATTTCGATTGAAGTTTTTATACAAACTAGTCATGACTATAACCCATCAAAATTACCTTTTATCAGCCAATATATCATCATAAACATGAATTTTTCATCACCACACTGTGAAAACCAATTTCTTGTAGCCCAACTGTTCATGATGTCATCGACCATATAGTGTATATGTGTGCTTAGTAAGTCCACATCATGTGCCATACTCGTCAGAGAGAAGCAAACTTACAAGCAACACATTCATAGTATACATCAAGATACCATGATTTTGGGCCCCGCCATGTGTTTTCTAAATAGGAACCAACAAGTATTAATACTCGTATTCATTAGTTTGGTAAAATTGAATACTATATTGAAAGAGAAACAGAATTCTATCTTCAGTCAATAACCTTTTGTTTTCTTCATATAAAATTGCTGTAAAAGGACACCACATGGTCATATAACCCTTTTTTGATGAGCAACACAAAGCCAAAGTGGGTATTGACCAACTAAAGCCATGATTGGCTTAAATAAATTATATGTTTCAACAGTTTGTCTAATAATGTTGAAAAACTCAACTATATGAACAAAAACTTGTTCATGATCTTCAACTATATTTGGCTGTAAAATACACCCCCGGGTATATTTTCATCACAATCATTTGGTTTATTAACCAGTGGAGGTGATGATGGCATTGGTGATTTTTTTGTTTCCACCATTAAAGGATCATGAAGACTCTTCATAATTAATTTATTTCCACTCATTGGCTCGTAATTTTGAAGAATAATTGACACCCCCGGAGCCATTTTGTGAAATTCATTTTCTAAAATAAATAATTGGTCCTTTACTTGTTCCAATAATGGAATAAAATCACAAAACCATTTTTTATCACCATAACATGGTGTTGGCGGTAAAACAAACAACCATTCAAAATTTGTTATCACCAAAATATGGTGTTGAAAAGGGTAAAGCATTCAACCCTTCAAAATTCATCTTGACACTTGCATCCCATCGGGCGTGCCAAAAATGTTTGGCTATTTATCCTTCGAAGGATATTTGTGTGATTTTTGTGTGCGAGCTTGCCAGACAAGTTATTGCCAATTGTGACCGTTCGATACCTTAACAAGGACTTTTTATTGTTTGAGATGAACTAGAAAACAAAGAAGAAGAAGAAGAAGAAGAAGAAGAAGAAGAAGAAGAGAGAGTTCGAAGGATACCTTCGAAGTGATTCAACTATTCTATGACTACTCCTAAGAATTGCATTTAAGGAAAGTAAAGCATTGAAGGAATGCTAAACTAAAACTAAACTAATGTAAAGTAAAGTAATAGCCATGGTAGCCAAATGAAAAGGATTACATAATGTTCAAATGTTTGTTGTTGGTCAAGGACCCATACAAATGAGTAGAATACATCTATTTTAGAAGAGACCTATAACTACCCACTTGAATTTGAATATTTCCCTCCTATTACAATAACTACCAACTCAAATTCATTACACATGTGTTTCTTCCAAGAGAAGCTCCCTCCAAATTAATTTCAATCTTCATCATCACCATTGATCTTCAAGTAAGTTCCTTTGTTTCAATACAACGATGACAAGTGTCCTGCAATAAATTTCCAAATGGCTTCCAAGGCAAGCCAAAATTGATTATAATAATAATAATATTATTATTAATATTATAGTAATGTAAAAATAGATTAAAATGATATTTTATGGTACAAACATAGCCCACCTGGTTCTTTGAAAATGAAGCATATGTAATTTTTGAAGAATCAATTTATTGATTACCATAAAATAGCATGATTTGTTTCGAAGCCAACACAACAACTTCGAACACGAAAAATGGTTTTAAAGTTGCCTCGAAGCCAATATAACAGACTCTCGAATACCAAAAACTTTGCTTTAAACTGACTTCGAATAAAATGAAATAGTCTTGAAGGCTTCGAAGTCAATATAATTATTTTGAACACAAAACAATGGCTTAAAAATGTATTCGAAGTCAATATAATTGCTTCGATTACAAAAAACTTGATTCTAAACCAATACAATGGCATTGAACACAAAAATGATGAATTTAAACTGGTTCGAAGCTAATGTATTAGCCTCGAATACATAACAATGGCTTTTAAATTTGCTTCGAAGCCAATCCAGTAGCTTTGAACAAAATATAAACTGTTTTTATATTGATTTAAAACCAATAAACTAACTTTGAACACCAAAAAATGACTTTAAAGTTAATTCGAAGCCAATATACTTGCTTCGAACACTAGATAGGTTGCTGTTAAACTAATTTGAAGCCAATGTAATAGCCACTAGAATAAATTGTTTTGAAGACAATATGATAGCTTTGAACACAAATAAACCCCTTTAAACTGGATTGGAAGCCAATATAAGAGTCGCCAAAAATACCACCATTTAACCGATTGTTATTGGCACATTACCAATCAAATAAACTTTTGGTGTAAACATTGCTTTATAGCTCGACTTGAAAGTGATATCAATTGAATATTTTGAACTTCCAAATTTCGATTGAAGTTTTTATACAAACTGGTCATGACTATAACCCATCAAAACTACCTTTTATCATCCAATATATCATCATAAACATGAATTTTTCATCACCACACTGTGAAAACCAATTTCTTACAGCCCAACTGTTCATGATGTCATCGACCATATAGTGTATATGTGTGCTTAGTAAGTCCACATCATGTGCCATACTCGTCAGAGAGAAGCAAACTTACAAGCAACACATTCATAGTATACATCAAGATACCATGATTTTGGGCCCCGCCATGTGTTTTCTAAATAGGAACCAACAAGTATTAATACTCGTATTCATTAGTTTGGTAAAATTGAATACTATAGTGAAAGAGAAACAGAATTCTATCTTCAGTCAATAACCTTTTGTTTTCTTCATATAAAATTGCTATTAAAGGACACCACATGGTCATATAACCCTTTTTTGATGAGCAACACAAAGCCAAAGTGGGTATTGACCAACTAAAGCCATGGTTGGCTTAAATAAATTATATGTTTCAACAGTTTGTCTAATAATGTTGAAAAACTCAACTATATGAACAAAAACTTGTTCATGATCTTCAACTATATTTGGCTGTAAAATACACCCCCGGGTATATTTTCATCACAATCATTTGGTTTATTAACCAGTGGAGGTGATGATGGCATTGGTGATTTTTTTGTTTCCACCATTAAAGGATCATGAAGACTCTTCATAATTAATTTATTTCCACTCATTGGCTCGTAATTTTGAAGAATAATTGACACCCCCGGAGCCATTTTGTGAAATTCATTTTCTAAAATAAATAATTGGTCCTTTACTTGTTCCAATAATGGAATAAAATCACTAAACCATTTTTTATCACCATAACATGGTGTTGGCGGTAAAACAAACAACCATTCAAAATTTGTTATCACCAAAATATGGTGTTGAAAAGGGTAAAGCATTCAACCCTTCAAAATTCATCTTGACACTTGCATCCCATCGGGCGTGCCAAAAATGTTTGGCTATTTATCCTTCGAAGGATATTTGTGTGGTTTTTGTGTGCGAGCTTGCCAGACAAGTTATTGCCAATTGTGACCGTTCGATGCCTTAACAAGGACTTTTTATTGTTTGAGATGAACTAGAAAACAAAAAAGAAGAAGAAGAAGAAGAAGAAGAAGAAGAAGAAGAAGAAGAAGAAGAAGAGAGAGTTCGAAGGATACCTTCGAAAAGATTCAACTATTCTATGACTACTCCTAAGAATTGCATTTAAGGAAAGTAAAGCATTGAAGGAATGCTAAACTAAAACTAAACTAATGTAAAGTAAAGTAATAGCCATGGTAGCCAAATGAAAAGGATTACATAATGTTCAAATGTTTGTTGTTGGTCAAGGACCCATACAAATGAGTAGAATACATCTATTTTAGAAGAGACCTATAACTACCCACTTGAATTTGAATATTTCCCTCCTATTACAATAACTACCAACTCAAATTCATTACACATGTGTTTCTTCCAAGAGAAGCTCCCTCCAAATTAATTTCAATCTTCATCATCACCATTGATCTTCAAGTAAGTTCCTTTGTTTCAATACAACGATGACAAGTGTCCTGCAATAAATTTCCAAATGGCTTCCAAGGCAAGCCAAAATTGCTTATAATAATAATAATATTATTATTAATATTATAGTAATGTAAAAATAGATTAAAATGATATTTTATGGTACAAACATAGCCCCCCTGGTTCTTTGAAAATGAAGCATATGTAATTTTTGAAGAATCAATTTATTGATTACCATAAAATAGCATGATTTGTTTCGAAGCCAACACAACAACTTCGAACACGAAAAATGGTTTTAAAGTTGCCTCGAAGCCAATATAACAGACTCTCGAATACCAAAAACTTTGCTTTAAACTGACTTCGAATCAAATGAAATAGCCTTGAAGGCTTTGAAGTCAATATAATTATTTTGAACACAAAACAATGGCATAAAAATGTATTCGAAGTCATATAATTGCTTCGAGTACAAAAAACTTAATTCGAAACCAATATAATGGCATTGAACACAAAAATGATGAATTTAAACTAGTTCGAAGCTAATGTATTAGCCTCGAATACAAAACAATGGCTTTTATATTTGCTTCGAAGCCAATCCAATAGCTTTGAACAAAATATAAACTGTTTTTAAATTGATTTAAAACAAATAAACTAACTTTGAACACAAAAAAATGAATTTAAAGTTAATACGAAGCCAATGTAGTTGCTTCGAACACTGGACAGGTTGCTGTTAAACTAATTTGAAGCCAATGTAATACCCACTAGAATAAATTGTTTTGAAGACAATATGATAGCTTTGAACACAAATAAACCACTTTAAACTGGATTGGAAGCCAATATAAGAGTCTCCAAAAATACCACCATTTAACCGAATGTTATTGGCACATTACTAATCAAATAAACTTTTGGTGTAAACATTGCTTTAAGGCTTGACTTGAAAGTGATATCAATTGAATTTTTCGAACTTCCAAATTTTGATTGAAGTTTTTATACAAACTGGTCATGACTATAACCCATCAAAACTACCTTTTATCAGCCAATATATCATCATAAACATGAATTTTTCATCACCACACTGTAAAAACCAATTTCTTGCAGCCCAACTGTTCATGATGTCATCGACCATATAGTGTGTATGTGTGCTCTGTAAGTCCACATCTTGTGCCATACTCGTCAGAGAGAAGCAAACTTACAAGCAACACATTCATAGTATACATCAAGATACCATGATTTTGGGCCCCGTCATGTGTTTTCTATATAGGAACCAACAAGTATTAATACTCGTATTCATTAGTTTGGTAAAATTGAATACTATACTGACGGAGAAAGAAAATTCTATCTTCAGTCAATAACCTTTTGTTTTTTTCATAGAAAACTGCTATAAAAAGACACCACATGGTCATAGCCTTTTTTGATGAGCACCACAAAGCCAAAGTGGGTATTGACCAACTGAAGCCATGATTGGCTTAAATAAATTATATGTTTCAACAGTTTGTCTAATAATGTTGAAAAACTCAACTGTATGAACAAAAACTTTTCATGATCTTCAACCATATTTGGCTGTAAAACTTGTTCATTATATTACTATAAGCTATTTTGGCTTGCCATGGAAGCCATTTAGTAGCTTAACTTGCAGGACACTTGGCATCGTAAGATTGAAGCAAAGGAGTTTACTTGAAGATCAATGGTGATGATGAAAATGAAAGTTGCTTAAAGAGACTCGTCATCGTAGGAGCATATCCCATTAATTAGTAGTTGTAGGAATTTGAATTATTAGTTATTGAAGTTGGAGGGAAATGTAATTCAAATTCAAAGAAGTAGTTTTAAGCTTTCTCTATAAATAGATGTAATATACTCCTTTGTATGGGTCCTTGAACATTATATAATCCTTTTCATTTGGCCACCATGGCTGTTACTTTACTTTACATTGGTTTAGTTTTAGTTTAGTATTCCTTTAATGCTTTACTTTCCTTTAACGCAATTATTAGGAGTAGTCATAGAATAGTTCAATCACTTCGAAGGTATCCTTCGAACTCTCTATTCTTCTTCTTCTCCTTCTTCTTTTTAGTTTTCTAGTTCATCTCACACGATAAAAAATCCTTGTTAAGACATCGAACGCTCACAATTGTCTTGGTGAGGCACATTTGGCTTATACAATCACACTATCACATTGGCAATAACTTACCTGGCACGGTTGCACACAAAAATCACACAAATATCCTTCGAAGGATAAATAGGCAAACATTTTTGGCACACCCGGTGGGACGCAAATATCAAGATGAATTTTGAAAGGTTGAATGCCTTACCCTTTTCAACACCATATTTTGGTGATAACAATTTCAAAATGGTTGTATGTTTTACCACCAACATCATATTATGGTGATCAAAAATGGTTCACTGATTTTATTCCATTATTCGAACAAGTAAAGGACCAATAATTTATTTTAGAAAATGAATTTCACAAAATAGCTCGGGGGTTTCAACTATTCTTCAAAATTACGAGCCAATGAGTGAAAATAAATTAATTATGAAGAATATTCATGATCCTTTAATGGTGGAAACAAAAAAATCACCAATGTCATCATCACCTCTATTGGTTAATCAACCAAATGATTGTGATAAAAATATACCATGGGGGTGTATTGTACAACAAAATATGGTTGAAGATCATGAACAAGTTTTTGTTCATACATTTGAGTTTTTCAACATTATTAGACAAACTGTTGAAACTTATAATTTATTTAAGCCAATCATGGCTTTAGTTGGTCAATACCCACTTTGGCATTGTGGTGCTCATCAAAAATGGGTTATGACTATGTGGTTTCATTCTATAGCAGTTTTATATGAAGAAAACAAAAGGTTATTGACTGAAGATGGAATTCTAATTCTCCGTCAATATAGTATTCGATTTTTACCAAACTGATGAATACGAGTATTAATACATGTTGGTTCCTGTTTAGATATCACATGGCGGAGCCCAAAATCATGGTATCTTGATGTATACTATGAATGTGTTGCTTGTAAGTTTACTTCTCTCTGACGAATATGGCCCATGATGTGGACTTACTGAGCACACATACGCACAATATGGTTGATGACATCATGAACAGTTTGGCTGCAAGAAATTGGTTTTCACAGTGTGGTGATGAAAAAATCATGTTTATGATGATATGTTGGCTGATAAAAGCTAGTTTTGATGGGTTATAATCATGATCAGTTTGTATAAAATCTTCAATCAAAAATTGGAAGTTCAAAAAATTCAATTGATATCACTTTCAAGTCGAGCCATAAAGCAATTTTTACACCAAAAGTTTATTTGATTGGCAATGTGCCAATAACATTCGGTTAAATGGTGTATTTTTGGAGACTCTTATATTTGCTTCGAATCCAGTTTAAAGTGGTTTATTTGTGTTCAAAGCTATCATATTGGCTTCGAAACAATTTCTTTTAGAGGCTATTACATTGGCTTCAAATTTGTTTAACAACAACCTATCTAGTGCTCGAAGCAACTATATTGGCTTCGAATTAACTTTAAAGCCATTTTTTGGTGTTTAAAGTTAGTTTATTGGTTTTAAATCAATTTAAAAATAGTCTATATTTTGTTCGAAGCTATTAGATTGGCTTTGAAGCAAATTTAAAAGCCATTGTTTTGTATTCACTACATTAGCTTCAACCCAGTTTAAAGTCATCATTTTTGAGTTCAATGCAATTATATTGGTTTCGAATCATGTTTTTTGTACTTGAAGCAATTATATTGACTTCGAAAACAATTTTAAGCCATTTATTTTGTGTTCAAAGTCCCATATTTGCTCGAATCTAGTCTTAAGCCATATATTTTATGTTCAAATCTCTTCCATTGGTTTCGAAGCAAGTTTAAAGCCATTCATTTTATGTTTGAAATAATTATTAGATTGGCTTCAATGCAAGTTTAAAGCCATAATTTGATGTTCGGAGCTATTACTTTGGCTTCGAAGCAAATTTAAAAGAATTCATTTTGTGTTTGAAGCTATTACATTGGCTTCGATGCAAGTTCAAGGCTATTTTTATTTTCGTATTCAATGTTGTTTTATTGGCTTCAACATCAATTTAAAGCCATTTTTCGTGTTCAAAATTATTGTGTTGGCTTCGAAGCAAGTTGTGTTATTTTATAGAAATCAAGAAATTGGTTCTTCAAAAATTGCGTATGCTTCATTTTCAAAGAACCAGGGGGGCTATGTTTGTACCATAAAATATAATTTTAAAGTGTTATTATATTCCTATATAATAATAATATTATTATTATTATAAGCTATTTTGGTTTGCCATGGAAGCCATTTAGTAGCATCACTTGCAGGACACTTGGCATCGTAGGATTGAAACAAAGGAGGTTACTTGAATATCAATGGTGATGATGAAGATGGAAGTTGCTTAAATACACTTGTGATATTAGGAGCATCTCCCACTAATTGGTAGTTGTAGGAATTTGAATTATTAGTTATTGAAGTTGGAGGGAAATGTAATTCAAATTCAAAGAAGTAGTTGTAAGCTTACTCTATAAATAGATGTAATACACTCCTTTGTATGGGTCCTTGACCAACAAAAAACATTTCAACATTATGTAATCCTTTTCATTTGGCCGCCATGGCTATTACTTTACTTTACATTAGTTTAGTTTTAGTTTAGTATTAGTTTAGTATTCCTTCAAAGCTTTACTTTCCTTTAACACAATTCTTAGGAGTAGTCATAGAATAGTTCAATCACTTCGAAGGTATCCTTCGAACTCTCTCTTCTTCTTCTTCTTCTTCTCCTTCTTCTTTTTAGTTTTATAGTTCATCTCACACAATAAAAAGTCCTTGTTAAGGCATCGAACGGTCACAATTGGCCTGGTAAGGCACATTTGGCTTATACAATCACACTATCACATTGACAATAACTTGCCTGGCATGCTCGCACACAAATATCATTCGAAGAATAAATTGCCAAACATTTTTGGCACGCCCGGTGGGCCGCTAGTGTCAAGATGAATTTTGAAGGGTTGAATGCTTTACCCTTTTCTACACCATATTTTGGTGATAACCATTTCGAATGGTTGTATGTTTTACCACCAACACCATATTTTGGTGATCAAAAATGGTTCACTGATTTTATTCCATTATTGCAACAAGTAAAGGACTAATTGTTTATTTTAGAAAATGAATTTAACAAAATGGCTCAGGGGCTTGACACTTGCGTCCCACCGGGCGTGCTAATAATGTTTAGCTATTTATCCTTCGAAGGATATTTGTGTGATTTTTGTGTGCGACCATGCTAGGCAAAGCCATTGCCAATGTGATACAGTTATGGTATAAGCCAAATCCGCCTCACCAGGTCAATTGAGACCGTTCGATGCCTTAACAAGGACTTTTTATCGTGTAAGATGAACTAAAAAACTAAAAAGAAGAAGGAGAAGAAGAAGAAGAAGCGAGAGTTCGAAGGATACCTTCAAAGTGATTGAACTATTCTATGACTACTCCTAATAATTGCGTTAAAGGAAAGTAAAGCATTGAAGTAATACTAAACTAAAACTAAACTAATGTAAAGTAAAGTAATAGCCATGGTGGCCAAATGAAAAGGATTACATAATGTCAAAATTTTTGTTGTTGGTCAAGGACCCATACAAAGGAGTATATTACATCTATTTATAGAGAAAGCTTACAACTACTTCTTTGAATTTGAATTACATTTCCCTCCAACTTCAATAACTAATAATTCAAATTCCTACAACTACCAATTAGTGGGAGATGCTCCTACGATAACAAGTGTCTTTAAGCAACTTCCATCTTCGTCATCACAATTGGTCTTCAAGTAACCTCCTTTGCTTCAATCCTTTGATGCCAAGTGTTCTGCAAGTTAAGCTACTAAATGGCTTCCATAGCTAGCCAAAATAGCTTATAATAATAATATTATTATTATTATATAGTAATATAATAACACATTAAAATTATATTTTATGGTACAAACATAGCACCCTTGGTTCTTTGAAAATGAATAATTTTTGAAGAACCACTTTCTTGATTTCCATAGAATAACATAACTTGCTTCAAAGCCAACACCATAATTTCGAATACGAAAAATGGCTTTAAATTGATGTTGAAGCCAATAAAACAACATCGAATACAAAAATAAAAATAGCCTTGAACTTGCATCGAAGCCAATGTTATAGCTTCAAACACAAAATGAATTATTTTAAATTTCTTCGAAGCCAAAGTAATAGCTTCGAACATCAAATTACGGCTTTAAACTTGCCTCGAAACCAATCTAATAATTATTTCAAACATAAAATGAATGGCTTTAAACTTGCTTCAAAACGAATGGAAGAGATTTAAACACAAAATAAACGGCTTAAGACTAGATTTGGGCAAATATGGGACTTTGAACACAAAATTAATGGCTTAAAATTGTATTCTAAGTCAATAAAATTGCTTCAAGTACAAAAAAAATTGATTCAAAACTAATATAATGGCATAGAACACAAAAATGATGACTTTAAACTTGTTCGAAGCTAATGTATTAGCCTCCAATGGCTTTTAAATTTGTTTTGAAGCCAATGTAATAGCTTCGAACAAAATATAAACTGTTTTTAAATTGATTTAAAACCAATAAACTAACTTTGAACACTAAAAAATGGCTTTAAAGTTAATTCGAAGCCAATATAGTTGCTTCGAACACTAGATAGGTTGCTGTTAAACTAATTTGAAGCCAATGTAATAGCCTTTAGAATAATGTTAGAATATATAAGAGAGAGGGAGAGAGGGTGAGACAATACTATGAATTGTGTATTGAATGGTGTGATGAAACCTTACAATGAGTAGCCTTGATATAGGCTAAGAGAGAATCCTAAAAGGGAAAGAAAAGTACATAGGCTTGTAGTACAACTAGTAGTACAACTGGTAGTACAATGTATCTAGACAGTAAGTATAGTAAGATACAATAGGTACAAGAATGTGGACAATGTATTCTAACATTATTCTAACAGCCCCCCTCAAACTCAAGGTGGTAGAATGGAAACCAACTTGAGTTTGGAAACTAAATCCTGAAGACGTCCCGGTGGATGAGCTTTGGTGAATACGTCAGTAGCCTGATCGATGGAGGAGACTGAGTTAAGTCGAATGGTACCACAAGAAAGATGATGACGAACAAAATGACAGTCAATCTCAATGTGTTTTGTACGTTCATGAAAGACGTCATTGTGAGCAATTTGAATGGCACTTTGATTGTCACAACTGATGGTTGTAGCAGTTGGATGATTGACCCCCTGTGGATACCGGGATTCCACCGCTTTGTTTGATTTTGAAACTTGTTTGATTTTGATCAAAGAAAGAGAAAAGGGTCTGTTGAAAACAGATACAGAGTCGCCGCTTGGTCTTTAAGGAACCAAGAAACCTAATTTTGACTCACCCAAATGGATAAAGGGCACCGGCCCTTCATAACCAAAGAACTTGGTTCGGGGTTTTGGTACAAGAGAGGAAGGAGCCTTTGTCACGACTAAAACACCCTCAACTCGCCCTGTCTCTCGACGGGCCTCAATTAGCATCCAAATAATCATCTTATACTAGGTGTGGTTCGACAATTACTATTATGATAGTATATTACATTACATAAGAATCTTGAAATGGAAGATCAAAGATAAGATATCATTCATAAGATCTTAGCCAAATATCATACAATGCAAAAGTGAAAGATCACACAAATAAACCTAGGAAAAATTGTCTAATCATATATCAATTAATCAAGTTTCCTAATCTAAAGGGGGCATGAATTGTTCTTGAAACAAAATAAACAAATAAATCAAAATATGCTTAGCAAGCTAGTATGATGCATGTTATTCTTTGAGAAAAGAAGACCTCTCAATCCCCGGGATGGATGAGAAAGGATGATTAGATCGGGGGAAGCATGAACGTGTGATCATGATCATTCCTTATAGTCTTCTTAGATTAGGAGTTACAAAAACCGCAAATCTTTGCATGGATGCAATTTATGTATCTAGAATGTGTAAAGGTTGTAGTGTGCTTTGTGTTCATGGATTCCTAGAATGACTTAGAAGTCTATAATGTGTATGAATGAAGGAATGAAATCATCATGGGATATGTAAAAATGTAGTATGAACTACTTCCTGAGATATGAGCTAATTTGGAAGGCATATAAGCATCAAATCAAAGAATGAAAGTTAAAATGTGCTTGCTGTGAATAGTGGACAGAACAGTAACTAGATATTTGGAAAATTGAAAAGAGGGGTTAGAAATGTTTTCAATGCATGATTTTTTATGGTGGTGTTCCTTATTGTATCTAGAATACAACCCAAAAAGCCAATCTTTAATAACTACTACAGATTGATAGAAATCACATAAACAACAGAGGTCACTCAGAAACAGAGTCTGTACTGCCGACTGAAATGTTAGAAAATCTTAGAAAATGAAATAGAAGAATCTAGAAGCCCATTTTATACAGAAAGTTTCCTAAGACATGTAAGTTTAAGGGAAAAATAAGTTAGGACTACCCCGTTTGGAAAAGGTTTTTGAAAAAGAGGTTGGAAGTGGACCTAGCTGCTGTGACAGCAAAAACAGAATGTCTGGAAGGAATGTTTGAATCCAAATGGACCATTTCCAAGTACTTCCAAGTCAAACCAAAAATCGTGGGTGTTCTCCAATGGGTTAGGATGAATTTCCAAGTGGCCTTGCATCCATATGTTGAGTATTGATTTCTAGGAAAATCTTTGAACTCAGATTATTCACTGTTTTGACTCACTGTTTTGAAAGTTTTGGGAAAAACTAGAGTTTTCTTTCTTGAGATTAAAATGAGGGTTTTTAAGAGGGGTTTTGAAGTAGAGGTTTTGAAAGTGTATTTTCAATACTCAATGAAGATTATAGCCACTTGAAATTTCAACATCAAACACATCATCAAGAACCTCCAAGATTGTTGGAAAGATTTATTTTTGTTAGAACATAACTTCAATACACTTCAAGAATACCTTGGAGGTATTGAAGTTATGATCATCATCTATCAAGCATGTTTTTGAGGTCAAGAGCTACTATCCATAAGGATTCACTCACCCCAAACTTCATGTCATCATTTAGATGATGATGAACTAGTAAGTAAATAAAGAAAATCAAAAGGAAATGAGGTAAGAAGAGATGAACATAATATGAACAAGTAAGTAAATAACAATCAATAGATGATAATCAATGTGATTTTGGACTTGTAGCTTGGTGTTTCACTCATAGATTTTGACATTTGGACATGGAAGTAGCTTCCTAACTCAAGAATGCTCAAGAATAGTGATTGGGGGTGTTTGGGATGTGAAGTATAAGAGAGGTAATGGAAGAACACAAGATTAACACTCACTTTCTATAGCAAAATAGTAGGAGGAAGCTCCTTTTCTCTTTTCTAAACCTATCTCTATCTCTCTTCTTTCTATACAACTTTTCAAGCTTTTGCACTTGGCCCCCCCAAAATGAAGAGCAATGGGGGGTTTAAATAGGCCAATTTGGGATGGTTTTGGGGTTTTAGAAGTACTCCCATTGGTCCCAAACAACTGTGAACACAAAACTATGTCGTTTTGGCTTTCAATTAATCAAAATGGACCCCCAAAAAAATTACAAAAATGGACTCTGCGAGGGTTGAGTGCCGCGGCGGCACTGGGCCTGTGCCGCTGCATCAGTGGGCCAGTGCTGCAGCGGCACTGCTCCTCAGACGCCCCAGAAATTTACGTTTAGGCCCCCAGAGGTTCCGGTATTCGCAAAAAGACCCTATTTTGTCCGAAATTCACAGAAAATGCATACGAACTCCAAATTGATGTTGTGATATACCGTTGGAAAGGTAATGGAGTCTACTTTACATAACAAATAGTTTGGGGATAGGTCACTTTGAAAAGTTTTGCGGTATTCGCGATAAAAGCTGATCTGATCGCCTTTTTCGCCTTCGAAAATTCATAATAAATTCGTTTTAAATCCAGGAATTATGTGCGATATACCGTTGGAAAGCTATTGACCTCTAGTATCCATGAAAAATATTTAAAAATTGTTTCGGTGCCCCGATTCCAAAGTCAAATCTTGGTCAAACTGGTCAAACCTGGGATTCCCGGGAAGTTTTGGGAACCTCTGGGAGCTCCCAGGAGCCGACGTTTTCGCTCGATTCTCTTTTAAAACTCATTTTAATACTTTTCTAATAATTCCGGTGAATTCGGACGATTTCGGTCAAACTTGGTCAAACTTGGTCAAACCTGGTCAAACCTTGGTCAAACCGGTCAACGGGGACTTTCGGGGAACTTCCGGGACTTCCGGGGGTCTCTGGGAGCTGACGATTTCATCCGATTTTAATTAAAAACTCATTTCATCATTTTTCTTACGACATAGCATGTTTTTAGAACTTCGGGACCAAATCTGGGAGTTTCGGGCTTTTAGGGGCATTTTGGTTACTCTGAGCATTCTGAGAGATAGAGCTGACTTCCAGGAGTCCTTTTGAGTCTTTTACGATCATTGTGAACCACCAAGCTATGGGTTTTCTAAATTTGATAGTCGACAAAATGGGGTGTCTACAGTTTGCCCCTCTTTGGCAGGAACTTGCGAGGCAACGCATGTCGCAAACGAGTGCCAAAGTTTTGAAGAGACAGGACTTTTGGAGGCTATAGATTTAGGATAAAAAAAGCGTTGCAAAAGATGCAATGATGCTGAGGCTAGTGCTGGTCGTGCTCTGCGTGAGCTGCCTACGTATCCCAAGGGGAATCAGACCAGGACATAGTTCGGGGCACAAAAGAACAAATCACACATGCACAACAAGATATGCGGATGCTATGCTATGAGGATGATATGCAATGCATGGATGTGATATGAATTGTGTCATGAGTCCTATCATGTCTAGTGTTATGATCCTAGTATGAGCAGGTGCTGTGGGGTGTGCCACTCCGAGTGGGCTGGTGTTGTGCTAGTGTTTGTGACTATGATGTGGTGGATGACTCGGATAAGGACATCAAGGTTTAGAAGACTCTGGGTCTAGGGGCAAACTTCTGGAATTTTGGGAAGTATGCTTCGTAAGCGAACGTAATTGGGTGTGGGGTCCCAGAGGACTATAATCGGAGATGCCGTTTAACCGACGGATACGAATGCCCCGGGAATTAAGAGACGGACACAGAAGTCAAGTGATGGACATGAAATCCTGAGATGTCAAGCGATGATCATGGAAGCCCCATTGATAGAAGCCTAAGATGGCATATTTTGAATGAGCGCGATTGGTAAAAAGATGATGAGTCGATAATGGACTATTGTGACTATCATGGATCGGATCAAATAGTTGGGCTAACCGTGACCGGAAGAAGTGTCAATGATGGGTCAACAGTGAACTACTATGACTGTCGTGATTGAATTGACGGTGTATGAATCGATACGTCCGCTGGGGATTAAACTGAATTTCCTGGGGATGAAGCGACTCTTTCTGGGATCTCTCTTCAACTGCTTCTCTTGATCGGGATTCAAATTCGAATTCATCAAGATCTTTCGGCGCTCAATCCAAGAGGGCCGGTCGGGGCCTCCGGGAGCTGGTATCTGTCTGTTTCTGTCCTCGGGGGATGATGTAGGGTTCTTAGAGATGGTCTGTGGCAGTTAAGGTTTTGATATTGAAAGAAGGAGGGTGATGGACTTATGTTGCTTTAGGATGAAAGAAGGTCATCAACGGCCACTCATGGACTTATGTTGGACAGATGAAAGAAGATCATCAATAGCCACTCATGGACTTATGTTGCTTTAGGATGAAAGAAGGTCATCAACAGCCACTCATGGACTTATGTTGCATGAAGAAAGACCAAAGATCAACAGCCACTCATGGACTTATGTTGCTAGGAGAAAGGAAGATCATCAACGGCCACTCATGGACTTATGTTGGACAAATGAAAGAAGATCATCAACAGCCACTCATGGACTTATGTTACTAGGAGAAAGGAAGATCATCAATAGCCACTCATGGACTTATGTTGCATGAAGAAATATGAAAGATCAATAGCCACTCATGGACTTATGTTGCATGAAGAAAGAAGACAGTCAACAGCCACTCATGGACTTATGTTGCTAGGAGAAAGAAAGATCATCAACAGCCACTCATGGACTTATGTTGCATGAAAAAAGAAGACAGTCAACAGCCACTCATGGACTTATATTGCTAGGAGAAAGGAAGATCATCAACAGCCACTCATGGACTTATGTTGCATGAACGAAGAAGACAGTCAACAGCCACTCATGGACTTATGTTGCTAGGAGAAAGGAAGATCATCAACAGCCACTCATGGACTTATGTTGCATGAACGAAGAAGACAGTCAACAGCCACTCATGGACTTATGTTGCTAGGAGAAAGGAAGATCATCAATAGACACTCATGGACTTATGTTGCATGAACGAAGATGGTTAACTTTTGGCAGTTTGGAAAGGGATGAAATTTGCATTTGCCCTAAGTTTGGACACTTCTCATGCTGTCGCCTTGTCTGGGCAGTAATGATGTTTGGTAATCCTGCTTGTATTGTCATTGGAATGCTTTTTATAACTTGATTTGAAAAATTCATTATTCGTCACTGTTGACTTACACATTTGAGACTACAACCGACTCTTTTTCTGAAAAAGACTATGACAGACTCAGAAACTGACAGACACCGACGCGCGAGGGTGACACATTCGACACTGAAATGAAACAAGCTCGACTTGCCAAAACTTAATGTGCTCTTGTCATAAATGATGTACCATTTCTCTTTTGTGTTTACTTCTCACCTAACGTGGCATCACTTTGATGGTGAATCTTATTTTGAAAATTCCTCCCTACTGATCTAATCAATTTCTTTGCTTCTCCCAAGATGTGCTTTGAATTAGTGCCTTAGCTTATGGAATAAAAGATGCTCCATTTCCATCTGTTTAAGACAATGTTTGTGACTTGAAGGCTTACCATTGGTGTATAGGGATCGGGTGGCAAACGAAGTTTGCCCCTAGTTTGAAGGGCATGAAGTGGGATCGGTAGGCAAACGAGGCAAATGACCAAAGTTTGCCCCTAGTTTGGAGGAAGGTTTATTGGAGGTTTTGGGAGAACGATGTAGGTGACCGAAGTTTGCCCCTTGTATGAAGGGTAGATAGTAAAATTTAGGCAAACGAGGCGAGTAGCCAAAGTTTGCCCCTAGTGTGGAAGGTGATTTCTGGCTTGAAGCAAGGACCGTGACTTTAATCTCTCAAGTGCTCATAACTTTTGCCTAAGCACTAGTGAGGTGACCTAGCGAGCTCTTTTCTCTCTTTCGTTATTGCTCACCTCGGATTTAGCTCTAATTTTGCCTAGGCGTCCTTTCGGATTTTTGACCTAGCGAGCCATCCTTCTTTTTTCTTTTTTTTTTAAAAGTCTGCCTACAAACCCCCAAGTGGGGATCAGGTCCAACGTAGTTCGGGCCGAAGCTTGAAAGAAATTGGGCTATTTTTGTGGGTGGAGTGACCGAACCGATGTGGTTGCCTACGTATCCCCGAGTGGGAATCAGGTCGAGCGTACTTCAAGCCGAGGCTTGAAGGAAATTGGTTTGATTATGATGGTGTTGACCGAACCGATGTGGTTGCCTACGTATCCCCGAGTGGGAATCAGGTCGAGCGTAGTTCAAGCCGAGGCTTGAAGGAAATTGGTTTGATCATGATGGTGTTGACCGAACCGATGTGGTTGCCTACGTATCCCTGAGTGGGAATCAGGTCGAGCGTAGTTCAAGGCAAGGCAAGGCTTGAAGGAAATTGGTTTGAGGTATGAGGGTTTTTCAAACCAATCGTCAAAGAAGTTCAAACTTGAGCTACTTGTGGTAGCTTTGAATAAAAGGATTCAGTTTCAATCTCCCCTTCTTTTCTTTTTCTTTTTCTTTTTGTTTTGAGGATTGATCCTTTTCACTTTCGCCTAGCCAGTCAATTTTTCTTTTTAATGTAGTCGATTCTTGTGAGATCTTTCAATCACAATCTCAGAATTCCAGAATGTGCATGTCAGTTCTCGGAATTTATTTGTGGTCATTCCGTGCCTTTTGAAATGTGATCTTGGCACGTTCTTAAGATGTATCTTAAAGCGTATGATTCTCTCATTTGTTTCATCAAAATTTTCTCCAACATTTTGACTGGCTAGGGTCAGATTTTGGAAATCAACACCTTTTTCAGCTCTAACTTTTGCCTAGGTGCCCTTTCGGGTTCTCAACCTAGCGAGCTTTTTCTTTTCTTTTCTTTTTTTTTTTTCTTTTTTTTCTTTTTTTTTTTTAAAGTGGAGATGAAACTCACTGAAATATTCGGCTACCATCAAGGGCTAAGTTGGCATTGCTTTCAATTAGACAGATTGCGTGGCTCCCAATTGGATTGGGCTTAAGGCTTCGAAATGGTGGAAAAAGGGTTGGGAGAGCCCCAAGTCAGTTTCAAGTATGTCTTTTCAAGATTAAGGCAAAAGCATCTTTAAATTCTTAAAGCAAAACTATTCAATTCCAGCTCTTCATCAGTGCCAGTGTGAAATCGACTTTAACCTTTCGGGATTCTTTTTTGTTTTGTCGTAGAAAAATTATTACCAGAGTAATATCCATGGTAATTTGAAAAGCGACACTTCAGTTTAGTGATTCATGCATTTATGGCTAGGCACATCAGATTAAGCAAAATGAGATTTCATTCCATCAATAGAGAAGGTTTACAGATTAACAACTCGATGACAGACAGACTTGATCACAAGACTAGAATTGAAATGGACTCGGAACATAGAACAGACTCAACTTGACTCGACCTGGTCTCAAATGGAGTGTCTTTGCGACCCATTTATTATTCTTATTCTATTTTTTTTAGCAGAAGTTCCAAACACCATCACTTTACTGCGTAGCTTCAATATTCATTAGCATCGACGGAAGGGGATCATTTAAATGAATAGGTCAAGGGTTGGTCGAGACCGAGGTGGTGGATTGGATTGGGGTGCGGCGCATCATCTAAGAGATCTTGAATTGAGTGACGGATCCTCTTACAGTTGTCGGTCTCATAGCCTTGGTCTTGGTGGTAATCACAATACTTGGATTCATTATACCCAGGAGGTGGGTGATTAGGAGGCTTACTGGGCTCCAAAGGTACAAGGTGGCCCTTTTGAACAAGGTGATTGAGAGCGGAGGATAAGCTCATGTCAAGTGGTGTGAAGACTCTTTGGTTTCCTTTCTTGTGCCGCTTACTGCAGTCATTTTGGCTTGATGATGGGCTTAAGGCATTGACATCTAGGCTCTCTTGATCTTCACCAAAGGTGTGGGGTCTCTTCTCCTTTTTCAGTGACCCATCTCCATTGATCTTGCCTTCACAGATAGCATCCTCGATTCTAGTTCCAACCTCAAACAACTCTTCAAATGTTGAGATGGACTGGTAGAATAGTTTTTCATGGTATACTGGTTGCAGGTTCTTGACCAGCATACGTACTTGCTCTTTCTCAACAGGCCTGTGGATCATTTGGGCTACTTTATTCCTCCATCTGCTCAAGAATGCAGTGAAGGACTCATTAAAATTCTGCCTGGTAGTTTCCAGATCTCGGATGGTGACATCAAGCTGTTGGTTGTAGGAGTAGTGATCAATGAAAGTTCTAGCAACGTCTTCCCAAACTCGGGTCTTGGAAGTTTCAAAGGTTAGGAACCAGGAAAGTGCGGCTTTCTGGAGGGTTTGAGGGAACAACATAGCTATGTGCTCATGGGTGCAGCCCATTGACTGGAAAATGCTCATACAAAACTTCACGTGGCTCTTCGGATTTCCAGTTCCGTCAAAACGGTCGATTTCAGGCATCTTGAAGTTCTCGGGTAGCCTCACTTTGTTGGGCTCAAACAATCCTTCTAGATCTAACATGTAATCGTCGACTCCCTTACTCTTCCTAAGTATGTTCTCAAGCTTGTCGACCTTGTCCATTTTCTCTTGGAGCTTTTTCTCATACACAGGTGGCGGGACTCCTTGAAACCATTCTTCTTCCCCATTGTTCTCGGGAGGCGGTCCAAATCCAGGCGGTGGTGGTGGCGGCATAAACCCTTGTGGTGGTGGGAACCTAGGTGGGTACTGTGGTTGCTGTTGTCGGAACTCTTCCATAAATTTCAGAACTTGAGTCAGCCGATCTGACTGTTGATTGATTAATTCAGTGACCTTGGCTTCCAAAGTTTCCTGATTCATGTTGAATTTTCTCGGCGGACTGATTCTAACCAAATGACTGTTCGAACTTCTGACCCAGGTTGGGGATCTCAGTGGCTGATTTTGGGAATCTATAATGACCTATAGATTCGAGAGGAGTGTATCAGATTCTGATAGTGATGACTAGAGAGACAATGACAGTGAGGTTAAGGAAGATGGACTGACTTATGTACAGACTGACTGAGATAGTGTGCGCAGACTGATGAGAATGGTGCATGCACATGAGACAAGCATGCGGATGCAAGCCCTAATCTATATGATGCCCCTACTTCTAAGAGATAGCAGTTAAACAAATAAGGTCCTAGCCATACAGAGTGTGCTAACCTTACTTTCCAGTATGATCACCAAGGGATAACAGGGATTTCCGGGATACTTTGGGAATTTCGGATAGAGTTTCTCGGAGAAACATGGGTTTGGAAGATTCGGAGAAATTTCTAGAAGTCATTTGAGTTTCTAGGAGAAATAAGGATTTCTGGTTGATTTGGACTGAGCTTCTAGGAGAAACTGGTATTTTGGGTATTTTTGAGAAATATGGATAGAGTTTCCAGGGGAAACAAGTATATCTGGGCATTTCTGGGTGATTTGGGCAGAGATGCTGGGATTTTTGGAGAATCTGGGAGATTTGGGCAGAGCTTCTGGGAAAACAAGTACTTTGGATATTTCTAGGAAATTTGGATAGAGTTTTTGGGAGATTTGGGCAGAGATGCTGGGATTTTTGGAGAATCTGGGAGATTTGGGCAGAGCTTCTGGGAAAACAGGTTATGATGGTGATCATACTGTCTAGCTAGTTTTCATACTCCTATGTCCTAGGACCAACAAACAAGGTTTGCGGTGTATATCTTTGTGAACATGGAGCAGACATCCTTGTGATGGTGCCTAGGCAGGTCAACTCAATGTGATCACATGTGAGTGATTGCCTTGGGGATCATAAGAAAGAAGTTCTGCCTCATGCCACATAAGTGTCTACACCGCGCAGGTAATCCCGTCAGGGCATACAACAGTTATATCACATTGTCCTATCTGAAAAAATAAATCAACAGCCCTATGAAAGGTTCTACAGGAATCTATGTGCAAAGGCTGGGTTTAGTCAAAGAGGGTCCGTTGACGAGAGTTCCAATATACTGTCAGGGAGACAGTATGGAGGTTTTTACTCTTTTTGATATACCTTGGAAAGCACAGTATCAACGGTGACTTGTGCCCTAGCACAGCAAGACCTGAACAATGTCAGCGCCGCGTTTCAGACACAGTCAAAGGGGAAATGCAGAAGTGCAATGCGGTGAACCAAACACAGTAAAAAGATGATTTTAAGGATGCTTCTTATGAGTCAAACCTCTGTGTTTTTTTTTTTAAATAAAAAATCCCCAGCAGAGTCGCCAGATTGTGGATACCGGGATTCCACCGCTTTGTTTGATTTTGAAACTTGTTTGATTTTGATCAAAGAAAGAGAAAAGGGTCTGTTGAAAACAGATACAGAGTCGCCACTTGGCCTTTAAGGAACCAAGAAACCTAATTTTGACTCACCCAAATGGATAAAGGGCACCGGCCCTTCATAACCAAAGAACTTGGTTCGGGGTTTTGGTACGAGAGAGGAAGGAGCCTTTGTCACAACTAAAACACCCTCAACTCGCCCCGTCTCTCGACGGGCCTCAATTAGCATCCAAATAATCATCTTATACTAGGTGTGGTTCGGCAATTACTATTATGATAGTATATTACATTACATAAGAATCTTGAAATGGAAGATCAAAAGATAAGATATCATTCATAAGATCTTAGCCAAATATCATACAATGCAAAAGTGAAAGATTACACAAATAAACCTAGGAAAAATTGTCTAATCATATATCAATTAATCAAGTTTCCTAATCTAAAGGGGGCATGAATTGTTCTTGAAACAAAATAAACAAATAAATCAAAATATGCTTAGCAAGCTAGTATGATGCATGTTATTCTTTGAGAAAAGAAGACCTCTCAATCCCCGGGATGGATGAGAAAGGATGATTAGATCGGAGGAAGCATGAACGTGTGATCATGATCATTCCTTGTAGTCTTCATAGATTAGGAGTTACAAAAACCCCAAATCTTTGCATGGATGCAATGTATGTATCTAGAATGTGTAAAGGTTGTAGTGTGCTTTGTGTTCATGGATTCCTAGAATGACTTAGAAGTCTATAATGTGTATGAATGAAGGAATGAAATCATCATGGGATATGTACAAATGTAGTATGAACTACTTCCCGAGATATGAACTAATTTGGAAGGCATATAAGCATCAAATCAAAGAATGAAAGTTAAAATGTGCTTGCTGTGAATAGTAGACAGAACAATAACTAGATCTTTGGAAAATTGAAAAGAGGGGTTAGAAATGTTTTCAATGCATGATTTTTTATGGAGATGTTCCTTATTGTGTCTAGAAGACAACCCAAAAAGCCAATCTTTAATAACTACTACAGATTGAGAGAAATCACATCAACAACAGAGGTCACTCAGAAACAGAGTCTGTACTGTCGACTGAAATGTTACAAAATCTTATAAAATGAAATAAAATGATCTAGAAGCCCATTTTATACCGAACGTTTCCTAAGACATTGAAGTTTAAGGGAAAAATAAGTTAGGACCACCCATTGTGGAAAAGTTTTCTGAAAAAGAGGTTGGAAGTGGACCTAGCTGCTGTGACAGCAAAAACAGAATGTCTGGAAGGAATGTTTGGATCCAAATGGACCATTTCCAAGTACTTCCAAGTCAAACAAAATATCATGGGTGTTCTCCAATGGGTTAGGAAGACTTTCCAAGTGGCCTTGCATCCATATGTTGAGTATTGAGTTCTAGGAAAATCTTTGAACTCAGATTATTCACTGTTTTGACTCATTGTTTTGAAAGTTTTGAGAAAAACTAGAGTTTTCTTTCTTGAGATTAAAATGAGGGTTTTTAAGAGGGGTTTTGAAGTAGAGGTTTTGAAAGTGTATTTTCAATACTCAATGAAGATTATAGCCACTTGAAATTTCAACATCAAACACATCATCAAGAGCCTCCAAGATTGTTGGAAAGATTTATTTTTGTTAGAACATAACTTCAATACACTTCAAGAATACCTTGGAGGTATTGAAGTTATGATCATCATCTATCAAACATGTTTTTGAGGTCAAGAGCTACTATCCATAAGGATTCACTCACCCCAAACTTCATGTCATCATTTAGATGATGATGAACTAGTAAGTAAATAAAGAAAATAAAAAAGAAATGAGGTAAGAAGAGATGAACATAATATGAACAAGTAAGTAAATAACAATCAACAGATGATAATCAATGTGATTTTAGACTTGTATCTTGGTGTTTCACTCATAGATTTTGACATTTGGACATGGAAGTAGCTTCCTAACTCAAGAATGCTCAAGAATGGTGATTGGGGGTGTTTGGGATGTGAAGTATAAGAGAGGTAATGGAAGAACACAAGATTAACACTCACTTTCTATAGCAAAATAGTAGGAGAAAACTCCTTTTCTCTCTTCTAAACCTATCTCTATCTCTCTTCTTCTCTACAACTTTTCAAGCTTTTGCACTTGGCCCCCCCAAAATGAAGAGCAATGGGGGGTTTAAATAGGCCAATTTGGGGTGGGTTTGGGGTTTTAGAAGTACTCCCATTGGTCCCAAACAACTGTGAACACAAAACTATGTCGTTTTGGCTTTCAATTAAACAAAATGGACCCCCAAAAAAATTACAAAAATGGACTCTGCGAGGGTTGAGTGCCGCGGCGGCACTGGGCCTGTGCCGCGGCGGCACTGCTCCTCAGATGCCCAGAAATTTACGTTTAGGCCCCCAGAGGTTTCGATATTCGCGAAAAGGCCCTATTTTGTCCGAAATTCACAGAAAATGCATATGAACTCCAAATTGAGGTTGTGATATACCGTTGGAAAGGTAATGGAGTCTACTTTACATAAAAAAATAGTTCGGGGATAGGTCACTTTGAAAAGTTTTGCGGTATTCGCGATAAAAGCTGATTTGATCGCCTTTTTCGCCTTCGGAAATTCATAATAAATTCGTTTTAAATCCAGGAATTATGTGCAATATACCGTTGGAAAGCTATTGACCTCTAGTATCCATGAAAAATATTTGAAAATTGTTTCGGTGCCCCGATTCCAAAGTCAAATCTTGGTCAAACTGGTCAAACCTGGGATTCCCGGGAAGTTTTGGGAACCTCTGGGAGCTCCCAGGAGCCGACGTTTTCGTTCGATTCTCTTTTAAAACTCATTTTAATACTTTTCTAATAATTCCGGTGAATTCGGACGATTTCGGTCAAACTTGGTCAAACTTGGTCAAACCTGGTCAAACCTTGGTCAAACCGGTCAACGGGGACTTTCGGGGAACTTCCGGGACTTCCGGGGGTCTCTGGGAGCTGACGATTTCATCCGGTTTTACTTAAAAACTCATTTCATCATTTTTCTTACGACATAGCATGTTTTTAGAACTTCAGGACCAAATCTGGGAGTTTCGGGCTTTTAGGGGCATTTTGGTTACTCTGAGCATTCTGAGAGATATAGCTGACTTCCAGGAGTCCTTTTGAGTCTTTTACGATCATTGTGAACCACCAAGCTATGGGTCTCCTAAATTTGATAGCCGACAAAATGGGGTGTCTACACCCCCATGTCCTCAAGTAACCAGCGTAGCCAGAGAAGTTCCTGAGTGGTATCAGCAAGGGCAAGATATTCAGCTTCTATACTAGATCGGGCAACAACAGTTTGCTTCTTATTGTGCCAAGAGATGAGAGAGTCACCCAAGAAAAAGCAATACCCAGTGGTGGAACGACGATCAGTAGGATCTCCTGCCCAGTCTGCATCTGAGTAGGCATGTAGCTCAAGAGAGGAATGAGCAGAGAAGTGGATGCCATGAAATAAGGTCCCTTTGATGTACCTGAGAATGCGGAGAACTGCTGCATAATGAGAAAAACGAGGAACAGATAGAAATTGGCTTACAATATGGATAGCATAGGAGATATCAGGTCTAGTAACTGTTAGATAAACGAGACTCCCAACAAGCTGACATTATAGAGTAGGATCATCTAAGGGTATACCATCCATAGGAGTGAGCCTACAGCTAGGCTCGAGAGGAGTGGTACTAGTCTTGCTATTTGTAAGTCCCGCCCGTGTAAGTAAATCTAAGGCATACTTGGCTTGAGAGAGATAATATCCGTTGGAACTAGAAGTGATTTCAAGGCATAGAAAATAGCTAAGTTTGCCGAGATCTTTCATTTCAACATGTTGGCTAAGATGGGTTTTGAGATCCAAGATTCCAGATGTATCATCTCCTGTGATAATCATGTCATCCACATAGAAGAGAAGCAGAATAATGCCCCGGTCAGCTCTACGGATGAAAAGAGCTGAATCATATGAGTTGCCTATGAACCCAAAGCATTTAAAAATGGTGCTAAACTTTGCAAACCAAGCCCGAGGAGCTTTCTTGAGACGATATATAGCTTGGCGGAGCTTGTAAACTTGATGAGGATGATGATGATAACCAGGAGGAGGACGCATATAAACTTCTTCAGTGAGGTCACCATTGAGGAAGGTATTTTTAACATCCATTTAGAATAAGTCCTAACGCCGAACTGCAGCAACTACAATGAGGCTGCGAACAGAGGTGAGACGAGCAACGGGGGAAAATGTTTCCTCATAATCAATCTCATACTCCTGGGTAAAGCCCTTGGCTACTAGGCGGACTTTATAGCGATCAATGGATCTATCTAAGTGAGTTTTGATCTTGTAAACCCACTTGCATCCCATAGCATTCTTGCCACTTGGCAAGTCCACCAAATCCCATATGTGATTTTGTTCAAGTGCCCACAATTTATCATCCATTGCTTTCTGCCAAAGAGAATTAGAATTGGCCTCATGGTTAGATTGAGGCTCATGGTGAGAGAGAATGGTAGAAAAACAATGGTAATCCTGAAGATGAATTGGAGGAGTTTTTACTCCATCGCTACATCTAGGAAGAGGGTCAGGGTATGATGCAGACCTAACATATGGATTAGGCAGTTTAGTAGAGACTGTGGTGGACAAATCAGATAAAGAGTCTGTAGATGTGGATGTGGGTAGAGGGGCAGGCAAATATGTTGATTCAGAGTGAGAACTTGTATCAGGGGTGTCAGGAAATAGATCTACTAAGGGGTCAGTGAAATAGAAAGGAGTACTGGCAGGAGATAGATGAAACTGGGACATGGATGAGAACATTTTGTGTTCCCAAAAGACAACATGATGAGACACACGAAGACATTTGGAGTGAGGGTCCCAACATCGATAGCCTTTGTGTTCAATACCATACCCCAAGAAACAACATAAGCGAGCTCGATATTCTAGTTTTGTGCGCTCATGTGGCTGTAGTAAGATAAAGCAGGCAAAACCAAAGACTTTAAAGGTAGTATAGTCAAGATGATAGTTATATAGACGCTCATACGATGACTGGTTTTCAGTAGTGGAAGTAGGGACACGGTTCATGGTGTAAATGGCAGTGAGGGCAGCCTCTCCCCAAAATTGTTCAGGACATAAAACAGATGTGAGAAGAGCTAGAACAGTATTAAGAATATGTTAGTGTTTACGCTCACTCTCCCATTTTGTTGGGAGGTGCCTGGACAAGAACGATGAGGAAGAGTACCATGCTGGCGAAGAAAATTTAGGAACACCTTTTTCTTTGTATTCTTGGGCATTATCAGCTCGAAACACTTTGATATTGCAAGAAAAATGAGTTTTGATCATTTTAGCAAAATCAAAGTAAATCTGAGGTAATTCAGATCGATTTTTCATTAGATATAACCAAGTGTATCGTGAAAAATCATCGACAAAGAGTACATAGTATCTGGATCCTCCCATTGTGATAGTTGGAGAGGGACCCCAAACATCAGAGTAAATAAGATCAAAAGGTGCAGAGGAAACAAAATCATTGTTATTAAATGGTAAAGCGGGTTGTTTGGCAAGTTGACAATGTAAACAATCAAAATTTTTGACTTTAATTGAACCTAACTGACCACTTGAAGCTAAGGATTTTAACCGACTTAGCAAAACATGACCTAAACGAGAGTGCCAGAGGTGAAAAAGGTGAGGCAGACGATACTGAAGCTGCAGTTTGAGTTGGTGAAATGAAGTGAGATGGAATATGGAGATTGTTAAGTTCAAATAATTGTCCTATTTTATGACGTGTCCCAAGAGTATGGCCTATTTTTGGATCTTATACTAGACATCCAGAATTAGAGAAAGAGACGGTAAGTCCGAGTTCACACAATTGACCAACAGATATGAGATTTAAAGTGAGATTAGAAATGAGATAAGTGTCGGGGAGAGATGTGTGAGTGGTTGAGACTTGCCCTATGTGACTGACGTTCATACGGGAACCATCAGCTGTGTGTATGGATGGTGCATTGAGATTAGAATGTTTGGTAGAGAATGTAGTGGGATCAGAGGTCATATGGTTACAGCAACCAGAGTCAAAGAACCAAGAAGATGTACCTGGGGCAACAGATAGAGTAGTAGGAGACGTGTTACCTGAATGGTCAAGAACTCGTTTGATGATGTCCGCAAGGAGGGAAACAGAGATGGATGAAGGGGTAGACGACTTAGAAGATGATGAACCCTTTATAGAAATAGTAGTGGATGATGATGAACAATCTCGGGACCGATTATCATGTGAATATCTAGTAGGATTCTCGTTGCAATCATCAAGATAGTGCCCTGGTCCACGCTTGTGACAAAAAGTACACACTCTGATAGGACAATGCAATAGAATATGTCCTGGTTTATGATAGTATCTGTAGTAGGGATTTGTAAGAGGCTCCATGATGTGTAATAATAGCCTGAGAGTGGTAGATTTGATCTCCATGGCGGTGACCAAGTGGTGATCTGACGGAGGGAGCTTGTATGAGGAAGTGGCAGTCGGGCAATAGAGGAAGCCGGGTGGTGGTGACCAGGCGGTAGAGGTGGTGATCGAGCGGCGAAGGCGGTGACAGCGACACAACCCAAGTTGAGGCGGCGAGGTGACCGGAAGGAGGATGTCGGGCAGGATAGATGTGGATGGTGGTAGCCGGGCAGCGGAGGTAACCGGGCTGAGGCGGCACGATTACGAACTTGAGGCAACTACAAGAAGGATTTTTGATGTGGAGGATCTACTATTATGGCAACCACAGAGCATACTTTCCTTTTGAGAGGTCACCGGGAGGAGGAAGAGGCCACTAGGAGCTTATAGCTCTGATACCATGTTAGAATATATAAGAGAGAGTGAGAGAGAGTGAGACAATACTATGAATTGTGTATTGAATGGTGTGATGAAACCTTACAATGAGCAGCCTTTATATAGGCCAAGAGAGAATCCTAAAAGGGAAAGAAAAGTACCTAGGCTAGTAATACAACTAGTAGTACAATGTATCTAGACAGTAAGTATAGTAAGATACAATAGGTACAAGAATGTAGACAATGTATTCTAACATTATTCTAACAAATAAAATGTTTCGAAGCCAATATGATAACTTTGAACACACATAAACCACTTTAAACTGGATTAAAAGCCAATATAAGAGTCTCCAAAAATACCACCATCTAACCGAATGTTATTGGCACATTACCAATCAAATAAACTTTTGGGTAAACATTGCTTTATGGCTAAACTCGAAAGTGCTATCAATTGAATTTTTTGAACTTCTAAATTTTGATTGAAATTTTTATACAAACTGGTCATGATTATATTTTATCAGCCAATATATCATCATAAACATGAATTTTTCATAACCACACTGTGAAAACCAATTTCTTGTAGCCAAACTGCTCATGATGTCATCGACCATATAGTGCGTATGTGTGCTCAGTAAGTCCATATCATGTGCCATACTCGTCAGAGAGAAGCAAACTTACAAGCAACACATTCATAGTATACATCAAGATACCAAAATTTTGGTCCCCGCAATGTGATATCTAAACAAGAACCAACAAGTATTAATACTCGTATTCATCAGTTTGGTAAAATTGAATACTATATTGACGGAGAATTAGAATTTTATCTTCAGTCAATAACCTTTTGTTTTCTCCATATAAAACTGCTATAGAAAGTAACCACATGGTCATAGCCCATTTTCGATGAGCACCATAAAGCCAAAGTGGGTATTGACCAACTAAAGCCATGATTGGCTTAAATAAATTATAAGTTTCAACAGTTTGTCTAATAATGTTGAAAAACTCAAATGTATGAACAAAAACTTGTTCATGATCTTCAACCATATTTGGTTGTAAAATACACCCCCCAGGTATATTTTTATCACAATCATTTGGTTGATTAACCAATAGGGGTGATGATGGCATTGGTGATTGGAGAATAAGATTTGAAATTCAAACAGATACAACTGTTAAAGCATTGGAGAATAAGATTTGAAATTCAAATTTGGTTTCCAAATTTTGTTTCCCAAATACTCCCCAAACACATGTGGCAGTGGGACCACCTTCAATAATGATAGGGCTATTTCAACATCCTCCAATAAAAAATCAAATGTGCCGACTACCACATGTGTTTGAGAACAAATTGGGATATGAAATTGAGTAATACTATGCTTTCCAAATTTTTATCCCAAAAGTGCTTCTCAAATGATGTGGCAGTAGAGCTAGATAAACAACTTCTAATCAAAATTCAACTGGTCCCACTGTATTTGACCTGACCCATTGCCACATCATTTGGGAAGTAATTTTGGAATAGAAATTTGGGAAGCATATCATTACTCTATAAAATTTGAGAAGCGTAGCATTACTCTAGCATTATTCATAAATGTTTCATGAGTTTTTCCAATGATTGTAACTATGAGAATCAAAGCCATCAACTCCTAATCAAACCAATTCACGAAAAGTCTTTGTCTCTCAAAAACTAAAACAAAATAAGGAAATCATTGTAGTAAAGCTTTGGTTGGTTTACCAATTTAGAGAGAAAATGAAAAAGAAGGGGAAAAAAAAACCGATTTCCTTAGTATAGGAAACTAGCCATAAATCCCTCCCTACCCAAGATTGTTGAATTATGCCCAACTAAAGAAAGATATTGACAATAGGTCCAAAAATAGTGAAATCCCTTCGGGACTACATGACTACATGTTAGATTTTCATGTTCTACGTGTTTACATTGGTCAGGATAATATAACCTAGATTCGATAAATGTTGGAATTAGGCATATAGTAGAAGCTAATGACCTAATTCCTTATTAACTTATAACTATTTTATACTTAGCCATGCCACCGCGCGTTCGAGGTCGTGTTAGAGGCCGACCTCCTGTTCGTACTAGAGGCCATGGTAGGGGCCGAGGTGGAGCCGCAGGCCGAGGAGCCTAGTCTTCCTCATCCGCTTCTGCTCCAGCTCCTATTTCTGAACCTGCTCCAGATGTTCCCGATGGGGCTCAGTTCTTTCGTGAGATGGCCACTGCCATGAGGGATTTCACCCAAGCTGCCCCAAGCAGTGAGGAATGATATACCACCACCACCGATAGCTCCTGCCGGCGTGGCTCCTGTAGTGCCTACTGTTCAGGTAAAACTGAGGGCACAATCGGCTATGAGAGAATTTGGTAGAAAGAATCCTTCAGTTTTCTCGGGAGAAACGGACCCTATTCAAGTGGAACTTTGGTTAAAGAGGATTACCCAGATCTTTGAACATCTCGGTGTTGTCGAAGAAAATCTCTGCATAGATGCCGCTACATTTCAATTGGCGGGTCGAGCCCAAATCTGGTGGGAACTTGTTCTTACTACGCAAACTTTGGAGGGTATGTCTTGGAATGCTTTAACCCAGTTATTCTCGGATAAGTATTTTCCACCAGTTGCTCGTAATGCCAAGAGAATCGAATTTCTGAACCTTCGTCAGGGTGAGATGTCTGCTACCGATTATGAGGCTCATTTTGGGGACTTGGCTCTTTTTGCACCTGATATCACCGCCGATGATAAGATTAAGGCTAGGACCTTTGAGAATGGGCTTCGTCAGGGACTTCACGCGAAAGTTGTTGGGTTTGAATTGGATTCCTATAGTAAAGTGGTTCAGAAAGCACTTGTGTTCGAGGAGGAGTATTTGAGTTCAAAGAAAGATAAGGAAATTTGTTCTCCATCAAAGGGTAATCAGTCGGGTTCATCAAGTGGGCACCAATTTAAGAAGCAGAAGCAAGAGTATAACCCTCAACATTCTATATATTCTTCTCCGATACCTGTTCAGGCTCAGGCGGTTTCTCAACTTCCGCCTTAATCTTAGTCACATCAGTCTCAGTCTCAGTCTCAGTCTCTTGGTTCTCGTCATTCACGTGGAGGGGATAACTTTGGTCCGAGGAATTGTTATGGTTGTGATGACCCAAACCACATATTAAGAGAGTGTCCGTTTAATCAGACAGCATCGCAGGCAGTTGAACCACCACAAGTTCGTCCACCTTTTCTGGGACCTTATCAGCAGACCTATAGGTGTAGACACCCCATTTTGTCGACTATCAGATTTAGGAGACCCATAGCTTGGTGGTTCACAATGATCGTAAAAGACTCAAAAGGACTCCTGGAAGTCAGCTCTATCTCTCAGAATGCTCAGATTGACCAAAATGCCCCTGAAAGCCCGAACACTCCCAGATTTGGTCCCGAAGTTCTGAAAACATGCTATATCGTAAGAAAAATAATAAAATGAGTTTTTAAGTAAAACTGGATGAAATCGTCACCTCCCAGAGACCCCCGGAAGTCCCGGAGGTTCCCAGAACTTCCCGGGAATCCCAGGTTTGATCAGTTTGACCAAGATTTGACTTTGGAATCGGGGCACCGAAACAATTTTCAAATATTTTTCATGGATACTAGAGGTCAATAGCTTTCCAACGGTATATCGCACATAATTCTTGGATTTAAAACGAATTTATTTTGAATTTCCGAAGGCGAAAAAGGCGATCAAATCAGCATTTATCGCGAATACCGCAAAACTTTTCAAAGTGACCTATCCCCGAACTATTTTTTATGTAAAGTAGACTCCATTACCTTTCCAACGGTATATCACAACCTCAATTTGGAGTTCGTATGCATTTTCTGTGAATTTCGGACAAAATAGGGCCTTTTCGCGAATACCGGAACCTCTGGGGGCCTAAACGTAATTTTCTGGGCTTCTGAGGAGCACTGCCGCCGCGGCACTGGCCCAGTGCCGCCGCGGCACTCAACCCTCGCAGAGTCCATTTTTGTAATTTTTTGGGGGGTCCAAATTGATTAATTGAAAGCCAAAACGACATAGTTTTATGTTCACAGTTGTTTGGGACCAATGGGAGTACTTCTAAACCCCAAAACCACCCCAAATTGGCCTATTTAAACCCTCCATTGCTCTTCATTTTGGGGGGGCCAAGTGCAAAGCTTAAAAAGTTGTAGAGAAGAAGAGAGATAGAGATAGGTTTAGAAGAGAGAAAGGGAGCTTCTCCCATTGATTTTCCATAAGAAAGTGAGTTTTATTCTTGTTTTCTTCCATCATCCTTCTATATACTTCACATTCAAAGTCCACTCCACCCCTCATTCTTGAGCATTCATGAGATAGGAAGCTACTTCCATGTCCAAATGTCAAAATATATGAGTGAAACATCAAGCTACAAGTCCAAAATCACATTGATTATCATCTATTGATTGCTATTTACTTGCTTTGATTATATATATGTTCATCTCTCCTTATCTCATTTCTTTTTCTTTTCTTTATTTACTTACTAGTTCATCATCATCTAAGTGATGACATGAAGTTTGGGGTGAGTGAATCCTTATGGATAGTAGCTCTTGACCTCAAAAACATGTTTGATAGATGATGATCATAACCTCAATACTTCCAAGGTATTCTTGGAATGTATTGAAGTTATGCCCAAAAATAAAATAAATCTCTCCAACAATCTTGGAGGTTCTTAAATGATGAGTTTGATGTAGGTATTCTAAGTGGCTATGATCCTTATTGAGTATTGAAAACATGTTTTCAAAACATCTATTTCAAAACCCCTCTCAATCCCTCTCATTTGGTTTCAAGAAACAAAACTTTGATTTCTCCAAAATCTTCAAAACAATGAGTCAAAACAGTGAGTGAGTTGAGTTCAAAGATTTTTCTAGAACACAATACTCAACATATGGATACAAGGCCACTTGGAAAGTCTTCCTAACTCATTGGGGAACACCCATGATTTTTGGTTTGACTTGGAAGTACTTGGAAATGGTCCATTTGGGTCCCAACATTCCTTCCAAACATTCTGTTTTTGCTGTCGCAGCAGCTAGGTCAACTTACGACCTCTTTTCCAAACAAATTTTCCAAAAGGGGTGATCCTAACTTATTTTTCCCTTAAAATTCAATGTCTTAGTAAACTTTCTGTATAAAATGGGCCTCTAGATCATTCTTTTTCATTTTCTAAGATTTTCTAACATTTCAGTCGACAGTACGAACTCTGTTTCTGAGTGACCTCTATTGCTTATATAATTTCTATCAATCTGTGATAGCTATGCAAGATTGGCCTTTTGGGTTGTGTTCTAGACACAATAAGGAACATCTCCATAAAAAAGCATGCATTGAAAACATTCCTAACCCCTCATTTTAAATTCCAAAAGATCATGCTACTGTTCTGTCCACTATTCACAGCAAGTATACTTTAACTTTCATTCTTTGATTTGATGCTTATATGCATTCCAAATTAGTTCATATCTTAGGAAGTAGTTCATACTACATTTGTACATATCCCATGTTAATTTCATTCATTCATTCATACACATTTTAGACTTCTAAGTCATTCTAGAAATCCATGTACACAAAAACACACTACAACCTTTGCACATTTTAGATACATACATTGCATTCATGCAAGATTTGGGGTTTTTGTAACTCTTAATCCAAGGAGATTATAAGGAATGAACTTGACCACACATTCATGCTTCCCCTTTGATCTAATCATCCTTTCTCATCCGTCCCGGGGATTGAGAGATCTTCTTTTCTCAAAGAATAACTTGCATCATACTAGCTTGTTAAGCATATTTTGATTTCTTTGTTTATTTGTTTCAAGAACAATTCATGTCCCCCTTTAGATTAGGAAAACTTGATTAATTGATATATGATTAGACTATTTTTCCTAGGTTTATTTGTGTGATCTTTCACTTCGCATTGTGTGATATTTGGCTTAGATCTTATGAATGATATCTTATCCTTAGATCTTTCATTTCAAGTTTCTTATGTGATGTAATATACTATCATAGTATTAATTGCCGAACCAAACCTAGTATAAGATGATTATTTGGATGCTAATTGAGGCCCGTCGAAAGATGGGGCGAGTTGAGGGTGTTTTAGTCGCGACAAAGGCTCCTTCCTCTCTCGTACCAAAACCCCGAACCCAGTTCTTTGGTTATGAAGGGCCGGTGCCCTTTATCCATTTGGGTGAGTCAAAATTAGGTTTCTTGGTTCCTTAAAGACCAAGTGGCGACTCTGTATCTGTTTTCAACAGACCTTTTCTCTTTCCGGTATCCACAATCTGGCGACTCTGCTGGGGATTTTTATTTTAAAACAAAATAATACAGAGGTTTGACTCATAAGAAGCATCCTTAAAATCATCTTTTTACTGTGTTTGGTTCACCGCATTGCACTCTTGCATTCCCCCCCTCCGACTGTGTCTGAAACGCGGCGCTGACATTGTTCAGGTCTTGCTGTGCCAGGGCACAAGTCACCGTTGATACTGTACCTTCCAAGGTATATCAAAAAGAGTAACAACTTCCGTACTGTCTCTCTGACGGTATATTGGAACTCTCGTCAACGGACCCTCCTTGACTAAACCCAGCCTTTGCATATAGATTTCTGTAGAACCTTTCATAGGACTGTTCATTTATCTTTTCAGATAGGACAATGTGATATAACTGCTGTATGCCCTGACGGGATTACCTGCGCGGTGTAGACGCTTATGTGGCATAGAACAGAACCTCTTTCTTATGATCCCCAAGGCAATCACTCACATGTGATCACATTGAGTTGACTTGCCTAGGCACCATGATAAGGATGTCTGCTCCATGCTCACAAAGATATACACCGCAAGCCTTGTTTGTCGGTCCTAAGACATAGGAGTATGAAAACCTGCTAGACAGTATGATCACTATCACCACATATTAACCAGTTTCTCCCTGAAACTCTGTCCAGATATCCCAGATATAACCAAATTAACCAGCTTTTTTTCAGTAGCTCTGTCTGAATCTCCTAGATTTCCCATATACACCTGTTTTCCCCCAGAAACTCTGTCCAGATGTCCCAGATATACCATGTTTCTTCCTGAAACTCTGTCCAGATATCCCAGATATAACCTATTTCTCCCAGAAACTTTATCCAGATATCCCAGATATAACCATATTAACCAGTTTCTCCCAGAAACTCTATCCAAACCAACCAGAAATGCCCAGATATATTAGTTTCTCCTTGAAACTCTGTCCAAACCAACCAGAAATGCCCAGTCTCTCCTAGAAGCCTTCATAAAACCCTGGAAACCCCTGTTATCCCTTGGTGATCATACTAGAAGGTAAAGTTGGCATACTCTATATGGTTAGGACCTTATTTGTTTAACTGCTATCTGTTAGAAATAGGAGCATCATATAGATTAGGGCCTACATCCGCATGCTTGCCTCATTTGCATGCACCATTCCTATCGATCTGCACGCACTGTTTCAGTCTGGCTATACACGAGTCAGTCTACGTCTGTTAACATCACTATAGTTGTCATCTCAATCATCACTGTTACAAGTCTAACACAGTCTTTTCACACCTATATGTCAGTACAAGTTTTGAGCACCCAGGATCTGCATTTGTGAGTCAGAGGATTAGGGAGTCACCTTGTCAGAATCACTCAGCCGAAAGTCAGCTTTATGGATCCAGAAGGTTTGGAAGCAAGAATGACAGAAATGATCAACCAACAGTCTGACCGGTTGGCCCAAGTTTTATCCTTCATGGAGGAATTGAAGCAGCAGCGGCCGCAACCTCCACCTGGATTTGAACCACCCCTACATGAGAACGGTGAAGAAGAAGTATGGTTTCAAGGGGGCCCGCTGTAGACACCCCATTTTTGTCGGCTATCAGATTTAGGAGACCCGTAGCTTGGTGGTTCACAATGATCGTAAAAGACTCAAAAGGACTCTCGGAAGTCAGCTCTATCTCTCAGAATGCTCAGAATGACCAAAATGCCCTTGAAAGTCCGAAAACTCCCAGATTTGGTCCCAAAGTTTTGAAAACATACTATGTCGTAAGAAAAGTGATAAAATGAGTTTTTAAATAAAACCGGAAGAAGTCGTCAGCTCCCAGAGACCCCCGGAAGTCCCGGAGGTTCCCCGAAAGTCCTCGTTGACCGGTTTGACCAAGGTTTGACCAGGTTTGACCAGAGTTTGACCAAGTTTGACCAAGTTTGACCGAAAATGTCTGAATTCACCAGAACCATTCTAAATCATGAGAAAAGTATTAAAACAAGTTCCAAAAGAAAATCGAGCGAAAACATCGGCTCCTGGGAGCTCCCAGAGGTTCCCAGAACTTCCCGGGAATCCCAGGTTTGACCGGTTTGACCAAGATCTGACTTTGGAATCGGGGCACTGAAACAATTTTCAAATATTTTTCATGGATACTAGAGGTCAATAGCTTTCCAACGGTATATCGCACATAATTTCTGGATTTAAAACGAATTTATTATAAATTTCTAAAGGCGAAAAAGGCGATCAAATCGGCTTTTATCGCGAATACCGCAAAACTTTTCGAAGTGACCTATCCCCGAACTATTTTTTATGTAAAGTAGACTCCATTACCTTTCCAACGGTATATCACAACCTCAATTTGGAGTTCGTATGCATTTTCTGTGAATTTCGGACGAAATAGGGCCTTTTCGCGAATACCGGAACTTCGGGGGGCCTAAACAGCATTATCCAGACGAAGGGAGGAGCAGTGCCGCCGCGGCACTGGCCCACTGCCGCCGCGGCAGTGGCCCAGTGCCGCCGCGGCACTCACCTCCAGAACAGTAAGTTTTTGTAAATATTTTGGTGGTCTCATTTTGATTAATTAAAATTCAAAACGACGTGGTTTCATGATTTCAGATGTTTGGGACCAATGGGAGTACTTTCTAAATCCCAAAAACACCCCAAGTTGGCCTATATAAACACCCCATTACTCCTCACTTTAGGGGGAGTCAAATGTGAGTTTTGGAAAAGTTTGGGAGAGAAAGTAGTAGAGATAAGGTTAGAGTAGAGAGAAAAGAAGCTTTCTTCTTTGATTTTCAAAACAAAAGTGAGTTCTAACTTTGTTTTTTACTTCATTACTTCCATTTATTTCAACATTCAATACTCCCAACCACCATTTTAGTGAGCATTCAAGAGAGTGGAAGCTTCTTCCATGTCTAGTGTCATTACATATGAGTGATATACCAATCTACAAGTCTCATGCTTCATGAATATCATCTATTGATTATCATCTACTTGCTTGTTTATTTATTGTTCATCTCTTCTTATCCCATTTCTTTTTATTTTCTTTATTTACTTACTAGTTCATCATCATCTAAGTGATGACATGAAGTTTGGGGTGAGTGAATCCTCATGGATAGTAGCTCTTGACCTCAAAAACATGTTTGATAGATGATGACCATAACCTCAATACTTCCAAGGTATTCTTGGAATGTATTGAAGTTATGTCCAAAAACAAAATAAATCTCTCCAACAATCTTGGAGGTTCTTAAATGATGAGTTTGATGTAGGTATTCTAAGTGGCTATGATCCTTATTGAGTGTTGAAAACATGTTTTCAAAACATCTATTTCAAAACCCCTCTCAATCCCTCTCATTTGGTTTCAAGAAACAAAACCTTGTTTTCTCCAAAATCTTCAAAATAATGAGTCAAAACAGTGAATGAGTTGAGTTCAAAGATTTTTCTAGAACACAATACTCAACATATGGATACAAGGCCACTTGGAAAGTCTTCCTAACTCATTGGAGAACACCCATGATTTTTGGTTTGACTTGGAAGTACTTGGAAATGGTCCATTTGGGTCCCAACATTCCTTCCAAACATTCTGTTTTTGCTGTCACAGCAGCAAGGTCAACTTACGACCTCTTTTCCAGAAAACTTTTCCAAAATGGGTGGTCCTAACTTATTTTTCCCTTAAAATTCAATGTCTTATGAAACGTTCTGTATAAAATGGGCCTCTAGATCATTCTCTTTCATTTTCTAAGATTTTCTAACATTTCAGTCGACAGTACGAACTCTGTTTCTGAGTGACCTCTATTGTTTATATAATTTCTCTCAATCTGTGATAGCTATTCAAGATTGGCCTTTTGGGTTGTGTTCTAGAGACAATAAGGAACATCTCCATAAAAAATCATGCATTAAAAACTTCCCTAACCCCTCTTTTCAAATTCCAAAAGATCATGCTACTGTTCTGTCCACTATTCACAGCAAGTATACTTTAACTTTCATTCTTTGATTTGATGCTTATATGCATTCCAAATTAGTTCATATCTTAGGAAGTAGTTCATAATACATTTGTACATATCCCATGTTAATTTCATTCATCCATTCATACACATTTTAGACTTCTAAGCCATTCTAGAAATCCATGCACACAAAACACACTACAACCTTTGCACATTTTAGATACATACATTGCATTCATGCAAGATTTGGGGTTTTTGTAACTCTTAATCTAAGGAGATTATAAGGAATGATCACGATCATACGTTCATGCTTCCCCTTTGATCTAATCATCCTTTCTCATCCGTCCCGGGGATTGAGAGATCTTCTTTTCTCAAAGAATAACATGCATCATACTAGCTTGTTAAGCATATTTCGATTTCTTTGTTTATTTGTTTCAAGAACAATTCATGTCCCCTTTAGATTAGGAAAACTTGATTAATTGATATATGATTAGACGATTTTTCCTAGGTTTATTTGTGTGATCTTTCATTTCACATTGCATGATATTTGGCTTAGATCTTATGAATGATATCTTATCTTTAGATCTTTCATTTCAAGTTTCTTATGTGATGTAATATACTATCATAGTATTATTTGTCGAATCAAACATAGTATAAGATGATTATTTGGATGCTAATTGAGGCCCGTCAAAAGACGGGGCGAGTTGAGCGTGTTTTAGTCGTGACAAAGGCTCCTTCCTCTCTCGTACCAAAACCCCGAACCGAGTTCTTTGGTTATGAAGGGCCGGTGCCCTTTATCCATTTGGGTGAGTCAAAATTAGGTTTCTTGGTTCCTTAAAGACCAAGTGGCGACTCTGTATCTGTTTTCAACAGACCTTTCGTTTTCTTTCCTTGATTCAAATCAATTTTAAAACAATCTCAAACGAGAGAAGTGGTCCGATTCCCGGTATCCACAATCTGGCGACTCCACTGGGGATTTTTATTTAAAAAAAAAAAAACAAAATAATACAGAGGTTTGACTCATAAGAAGCATCCTTAAAATCATCTTTTTACTGTGTTTGGTTCACCGCATTGCACTCTTGCATTTTCCCCCTCCGACTGTGTCTGAAACGCGGCGCTGACATTGTTCAGGTCTTGCTGTGCCAGGGCACAAGTCACCGTTGATACTGTACCTTCCAAGGTATATCAAAAAGAGTAAAAACCTTCGTACTGTCTCCCTGACGGTATATTGGAACTCTCGTCAACGGACCCTCTTTGACTAAACCCAGCCTTTGCATATAGATTCCTGTAGAACCTTTCATAGGACTGTTCATTTATCTTTTCAGATAGGACAATGTGATATAACTGTTGTATGCCCTGACGGGATTACCTGCGCGGTGTAGACGCTTATGTGGCATAGAACAGAACCTCTTTCTTATGATTCCCAAGGCAATCACTCACATGTAGTCACATTGAGTTGACCTGCCTAAGCATCATGACAAGGATGTCTGCTCCATGCTCGCGAAGATATACACCGCAAACCTTGTTTGTCGGTCTTGAGACATAGGAGTATGAAAACCTGCTAGAAAGTATGATCACTATAACCATACTTACCGGTTTCTCCCAGAAACTCTGTCCAAATATCCCAGATACAACCACATTGACCAGTTTCTCCCAGAAACTCTGTCCGAATATCCCATATTGACCAGTTTCTCCCCGAAACTCTGTCCGAATATCCCAGATATGACCATATTGACCAGTTTCTCCCAGAAACTCTGTTCGAATATCCCAGATATAACTACATTAACCAGTTTCTCCCAGAAACTCTGTCCAAATATCCCAGATACAACCACATTGACCAGTTTCTCCCAGAAACTCTGTCCGAATATCCCAGATATGACCATATTCTCCCAGAAACTTTGTCTGAATATCCCAGATATGACCATATTGACCAGTTTCCCACAAAAACTCTGTCCAAAATTTCCGGAGTATCTCGGAAATCCATATCATCCCTCGGTGATCATACTAGAAAGTAAGGTTAGCACACTCTGTATAGCTAGGACCTTATTTGTTTAGCTGTTATCTGTTAGAAATAGGAGCATCACATAGATTAGGGCTTACATCCGCATGTTTGTCCCATTTGCATGCACCTTTTCTCATCTCTCTGCACGCACTGTCTCGAGTCAGTCCACGTCACTGTCTTTGTCTGTCTAAAAGTCGTCACTGTCAGGATCTGATACACCCCTTTCTCTCAAAATCTGTCAGGTCAGTATAGATTCCCAAGGTCAGCAGTCAGGGTCTTATTCGTGGGTCAGAAGTGCGGATAATCGGTTAATCAGAATCAGTCCGACAGCTTACGTCAGCATGAATAGGGAAGAGTTGGAAAACAAGGTTACTGAATTGGGAGCGACTATAAGCCAACAATCAGACAGTCTAGCCCAAGTCCTAAAATTCATGGAAGAACTGAAGCAGCAACAGCCCCGACCTCCGCCCGAGTTTCCGCCACCAGGGTTTGAACCTCCTCTACATGAGAATAATGGGGAGGAAAACTGGTTTCAAGGGACCCCACCGCTTATGTATGAGAAGAAGCTCCAAGAAAAGATGGACAAGGTTGACAAACTGGAAAGCGTACTCAGGAAAAGCAAGGGTATCGACGATTACATGTTAGATCTGGAAGGCCTCTTCGAGCCTGTCAAGCTGAAACTGCCAGAGAATTTCAAAATGTCTGCCATCGATCGCTTTGATGGAACTGGAAACCCGAAAAGTCACGTGAAGTTGTGCATGAGTATCTTCCAGTCCATGGGTTGCACCCACGAGCACATTGCGATGCTATTCCCGCAAACTCTGGCAAAATCTGCACTATCGTGGTTCCTAACCTTGGAAGCCTCCAAAACCCGGGTCTGGGAGGACATTGTTCGAGTCTTTGTCGATCATTACTCTTACAATCAAGAGCTGGACGTCACCGTCAGGGATTTGGAAACAACCCGGCAAAGCAACAATGAATCCTTCGCTGCATTCCTGAGCAGATGGAGGAACAAGGTAGCCCAAATGACCCACCGGCCAATCGAGAAAGAACAGGTAAGGATGCTCATCCGGAATCTGCAGCCGCTCTATCATGAGAAATTATTCTACCAGTCCATCTCCACCTTTGAGGAGTTGTTTGAAGTCGGAACCCGAATCGAAGATGCTATCAGGGAGGGGAAGATCAAAAAAGAAGACCCTCCGAGTCAGCCAAGAAGGCCCAACTACTCCCGGAATCCCCCGGATGTCAATGCCCTTAGCAGCCAACCCATGGCATATCCTCCAAGGCCATACCAACCCTCCAACCATGCAAATTCCTCCAACCGCCCTTTCCAGAAAAAGCCCTCTCGCAATTTTGCCAAGCTAGAGATCTCTCTCTCCTCAGCCCTAGATCGCCTCCTCAAAAAAGGCCATCTCCAATTACTCCAGCCTTGAAATACCCCGCTCCCGCCTAACTGCGATATGTCCAAGTGATGTACTTACCATCAAGCCCCCGGCCATAACACTGATGATTGCATGCGCCTCCGCCATGACATCCAAGACCTCATCGACCAGAATATCATCGAGCCACCACCAAAGCAGCCTCATATCACCCAAAATCCCTTACCAAACCACCAAAATGTCAACCTCATTGAGTCCAGACCCGTACCCTTCAACCCTGCTACTTATATCACCCCCCTAGGACAACCCTTGCCTTACATTGACATCCCGGATTCTGAGGGAATTCATCTGATCGGAGGGGAGAATGACGAGTGGCAGCAGCAGCTTGACGACGAGCAGGATTTGTTCTTCCTGGAAGAGCATGACCTAGGGGCGGTAGACCTCAAATGGTATGATCCTAACGACGAGAGTGATGCTTCCATCTGGAACGAGCCAGAAAAGCCATTTGTGGGAACGGATTGTGATTGGTTTAAGAAGGATGGGACTGTAGAAGGGCCTACTCCTGCCGAGATTGATCACCTAACCAGGTCGGGCCGTCATTATCAGCCTCCACAGCCTACCACCGAAGCTATCGAGAAAGGTCCAGTTAAAGACAAAGGGAAGGGTAAGATGGATGAGGTCATCGAAGAAGACAATGAGCTGATCAAGCAGCTAAAGAAAACCCAAGCACATCTCTCGATGTGGGATATTATGGTGACATCCTATAAGCACAGGCAAGCCGTGTTAAATGCCTTGGCTGGGATTGAAGTCCCCATCGACGCCGCGCCGGAGGACATGGTAGCTTTCTTGGGTGCACTTACCCCCGACCCCATCATTACGTTCTCCGACGAGGACCTGCCGCCAGAGGGATCCGCGCATAACAAGGCGTTATACATTACCGTGGGATGTAAGGAGCAACAGGTGCCGTTTTGTCTAGTCAATACAGGTTCTGCTTTGAATGTTTGTGCCTTAAGAACTGCCACTGCTTTGGGGGTCAGTATCCTCGACATTACGCCATCTGTGCAATCCGTGAGAGCCTATGACAACACTAGAAGAAATGTGATGGGAACTGTTTCTCTCCAAATCCGGGTAGGATCTTTGGTGAGCACCGGGATTTTTCAAGTCATGGACATACCTGCCTCGTTCAATCTGCTAATTGGGAGACCCTGGCTTCACGCCAACAAAGCTGTATCATCCACTGTGCATCAAATGATCAAGTACATTCATGAGAGGGAGGTAAAGGTCATCCTCGGTAATAGTTGGGGTAGTGAGACTTTCCCAAATTACGCTCCCATTTTTGAAGTCCAAATACCTGAGCTGGAAGAAGGAGAAATCGGAGGATTCTTCATGGAAGAAGTTCATATGATCGAAGACGAAGACCGATTCCCTGAGGTCCACTCCGCAGTCGTCAACATTGTCCGTAAGATGAACTACTTCCCCGGAATGGGGTTGGGTCGACGCCAGCAAGGAATTCGGGAATTCCCGCAGATCAAAGGGCAACAAGGCACTTTCGGGTTGGGGTACAAGCCCACTGATGAGGACGTCGAGCTACAAAGGCCATGGAAGAAGAGGGTGAAGGGTCTCCCGCCATACCGCAAGACTTTAAATGGACAACTCGTCAAGGAAGGGGATGATTTCCCTTACTTCGGGTTCCCTGAACCATGGGTCCATCAAACCACTGGGAGAAGGCACCCCGGGCTTGAAATCTTCGCTGACTGCGAGAGGCCCCCATATCAAGACCCGTTCTACCCCAAAGAAGTTGAAAAGACCCCAGAGGAAGACTGGTTAAAATACCTTGACACTGAGGTGATCAAGAAGATGTGGGAAGAATCCGCTGAAGAGGAAGAGAAGAAGAGGGCCAAGAGCCAAGATGATCAGATCAAGCCAGCTGAGGAGGGTCTGAGCAACCAGGCTGTAGAGTCATCTGTCTGTGTCTCCCAATCCCCTATCCCCCCAATGTCTGTACTACCAGTTATCGAGTCTGTACTGGAGTCGGCTGCTGTAAGCCCACCACTATCCAATGTAATCACTTCACCTGTCATGAATGAAATGAAAGACGATTCTGCTTACTCCTCTGTGTCTGACACTTGTGAATGCACAGATCCCTCCGAGGATCTCCCAATTGAACTAAAGCAACTAATTGAAAAACCACCTGCTTATGAAATAATCGAAGATACTTTATCAGTTAACTTAGGTGAAATAGATAATCCACAGATTGTGCAAATTGGCTCAACCCTTAATAAAGAAGAAAAAGAAAAATTAACCCTCTTGCTAAAAGAGTTCAAAGATGTTTTTGCTTGGTCTTACGAAGACATGCCTGGGGTCGATCCCGACATCGTCCAACATCATATTCCTCTTCTCCCTAATTCTAAACCTGTCAGGCAGAAACTGAGGCGCATGAGACCGGAATGGGCACTCAAGGTTAAAGAAGAGGTGGAGAAGCAGTTCAAGGCAGGGTTCATCATTGTCACCGAATACCCGGAATGGGTTGCCAACATCGTGCCAGTCCCGAAGAAGGATGGGAAAGTTCGTGTGTGCGTCGACTTTCGTGATCTAAACAAGGCCAGTCCCAAGGATGACTTCCCGCTTCCCCACATTGACGTTTTGGTAGACAACACCGCAGGACATGAGCTACTGTCTTTCATGGATGGCTTCTCAGGGTATAATCAGATTCTAATGGCGCCAGAAGATCGGGAAAAGACGACGTTCACTACCCCTTGGGGAACCTACTGTTATAGAGTAATGCCCTTTGGGCTCAAGAACGCGGGGGCAACGTACCAAAGAGCTGCCACCACTCTGCTGCATGATATGATTCACAAAGAGGTAGAAGTATATGTAGACGACATGATTGTAAAATCCAAGGATAGAGAAGGGCACCTGGTAGCACTGGAAAAGTTCTTCGAAAGGTTGCGCAAATACAAGATGAGGCTGAATCCAAAGAAATGCACTTTCGGCGTAACCTCCGGTAAACTCTTGGGTTTTCTCATCACACAAAGGGGAATAGAGGTGGACCCCTCTAAGATCAAGGCAATCCTCGAAATGACGTCACCACGGAATGAAAAAGAAGTAAGGGGGTTCCTCGGAAGAATCCAGTTCATCAGCCGCTTCATTTCTAAGCTCACAGCTACATGCGATCCTCTGTTCCGATTGTTGAGAAAAGGGGAGAAGTTCCAATGGGATGACCAATGCCAAGCCGCTTTCGACAAAATAAAAGCCTACCTTCAAAATCCACCTGTCCTTTCACCACCCTCCCCTCATAAGCCCTTATTCCTTTACCTGTCTGTCTCCGAAAATGCCATGGGTTGCATGCTAGCCCAAGAAGGAGAAGAAAGCCACTCCGAAAAAGCCATATACTACCTCAGCAAAAGGATGACTGGGTATGAGCTCAACTACTCTACTCTTGAAAAAACGTGTTGGGCCTTGGTTTGGTGCACTCGCCGACTAAGGCACTACATGCTGGCCTTTCCGGTTGTGCTCATATCCCGCATGGATCCTCTAAAATATCTTCTCGAAAAACCCGCCCTGACCGGTCGTATATCCCGTTGGTTACTTCTATTATCCGAATTCGATATCAAGTATGTCACAAGCAAATCGGTAAAAGGGAGAACCATAGCTGAGCATCTCACAGAACATGCCGTTGACTCCGAAGAAAGTGGGGACTTTCCGTTTCCAGACGAGAGCATCGTGGAAATCAAGGAAGAACAGTGGAAGTTGTACTTCGATGGAGCAGCCAACGTGAAGGGATACGGAGTAGGTATGATCCTAGTATCGCCGAGTGGGGACCATACTCCGCTAGCAGTCAAGCTCAATTATAACTCCACCAACAACACTGCTGAGTATGAAGCGTGCATTCTGGGAATGGAAGCAGCCTTAGAGCTGAAAGTTCGGAGGTTGGATGTCTTCGGGGATTCAAACCTCATCATATCACAAGCCAGAGGAGAATGGAAAGTAAAAGAAGAAAGGTTGAAGCCCTATCATGATCGTCTCGACCAACTCAAGAGGCAGTTCGAAAGTATCACATTCCTCTACTTGCCCAGGGAAGAGAACCAGCTGGCAGATTCCTTGGCCACTCTAGCTTCGATGATCAAAATTCCTGTGGGAGTCAGGATGATGCCCTTGGTAATTGAGCAGAGGTACGAGCCTTCGTTCAACATAATCGCCACAGTCGAAGAAGAAGAGAATGAAACACCGTGGTACCAGGACATCTGGAATTTCATAGAAAAGGGGATGTACCCCCAAGAGTCTACCGAGAAAGACAAAAGGGCAATTCGAAGATTCGCAGCGCAATTCATCATTTGCGGCGGGAAACTGCTGAAGAAGGGATACAACGGTCACAACCTGACTTGCTTGTTTGGGAAGAGCTCCAGAAGAATGATGGAAGAAATACACGAAGGGGTATGCGGCCCACACATGAACGGCCACATGCTGGCCAAGAAAATCGTGAGACAAGGATACTACTGGACAACATTGGAAAAAGATTGTTGCGAATACGTGAGAAAGTGTCACAAGTGCCAGATTCATGCAAACATGATGCACGTGCCACCATCCCTTCTGTACAGCATGACTTCACCTTGGCCATTCTCAACCTGGGGAATCGATATTATTGGTGAAATCGTTCCGAAGGCCTCAAATGGAAATCGGTACATCCTGGTAGCCATAGATTACTTCACAAAATGGGTAGAAGCTGCATCTTACACCAAGTTGGGGGCCAAGGAAGTGGCCAAATTCATCAAGAGAAATCTCATCTGCCGTTATGGAGTTCCTCATGAGATTATTTCGGATAACGGAAGTCATTTCAAGGCAGAAGTCAGGGACCTGTTCGAGGAATACAAAATCACCTATCACAAGTCATCGCCATACCGACCACAGACCAATGGGGCAGTCGAAGCTGCAAACAAGAATGTCAAGGCCATACTGCAAAAATCAACTGATACCTACAAAGACTGGCATGAAAAGCTACCATTTGCACTTTGGGGATACAGAACATCGATAAGAACGTCCACAGGAGCGACTCCTTACTCACTAGTGTATGGGATGGAAGCGGTACTGCCAGTGGAGATAGAATTACCATCCCTACGCGTAATGGCAGAGTGTGAAATTTCTGAATCAGATTGGTTGAGAGAAAGGTATGAAGAATTGGCCCTCATAGATGAAAAGCGTCTAGCGGCGGTCGACCATGTCCGAATCTATCAGAAGAGAATAGCCCGTGCTTTCAACAAAAGGGTTCGTCCAAGGAAGATTGTCAAGGGCGACCTTGTCCTTAAGGAGTTGCGAGCTCCGATCTTTGATCCCCGTGGGAAGTTTAAGCCAAAATGGGTCGGCCCTTATATCGTTAAGACTGTTCTTTCCGGAGGAGCAACTTATCTCATGGACCTCGATGGTGTCGAATTCAAAGAACCGATCAACATGGATCGCCTCAAAAAGTACTATGCTTGACTATCCAATAACCATTCCTTTCAAGCCTTGCCTTGAACTACGCTCGACCTGATTCCCGCTCGGGGATACGTAGGCAACCACATCGGTTCGGTCAACACCATCATAATCAAACCAATTTCCTTCAAGCCTTGCCTTGAACTACGCTCGACCTGATTCCCGCTCGGGGATACGTAGGCAACCACATCGGTTCGGTCAACACCATCATAATCAAACCAATTTCCTTCAAGCCTTGCCTTGAACTACGCTCGACCTGATTCCCACTCGGGGATACGTAGGCAACCACAACGGTTCGGTCACCCCACCTACCTAAAAATCAACCCGCTTCTTTCCAACCATGGCCCGAACTACGTTGGACCTGATCCCCGCTCGGGGGTACGTAGGCAGACTTTCAAAAAGAAAAAAAAGGATGGCTCGCTAGGTCGAAAATCCGAAAGGACGCCTAGGCAAAAATTACAGCTAAATCCAAAGTGAGCAATAACAAAAGAGAGAAAATAGCTCGCTAGGTCACCTCCTTGGTGCCTAGGAAAAAATTATGAGCACGTGAGAAAAATAAAGTCGCGGTCCTTACTATAAACCACCCTCCACACTAGGGGCAAACTTCGGCCACTCGCCTCGTTTGCCTGAACCTCTTCTAAACTAGGGGCAAACGTCGGTCATCTACCTCGTTTGCCTCACAACCATATATATCCCAAACTAGGGGCAAACTTCGGCTACCCGCCTCGTTTGCCTCTAACAACCCTAGCATGCTCAAGCAAGTACCAAAAGCAACAACTAATTGAAATCTCAAGTTACAAAATGTTTTTAGAAAGCTAAAATGCATAAAATGAGATTCCCAAAGTAACCAAGGTTCACCGATAAACAAACTTTGAATATTACATAGGCAGGAATAATCAAAGAAATAAAAGTCTTTCAAAAAAAAAACAAACACATGTTCAATAGACACTTGGAGGAATGAGCAGAATCAGTCAGGACCAGTTTTGTCTTAGTGTCTTTTATTTCTTCAAAGGTCTTTAGAAGTAGGCCTTTATTCGGTCAGTCCAACCATCAATAAAAGCAGCAATAGTGGTAGCTCTGATCCTGGAAGCAAAGACCCTCTCAGTAAACCCCCGGGGAACCTCCTGAACCTGTCCATACTGTCGGGCCAAACGGCGAAGGTGATAGAAAGAAGTCTCTCTCAGACCCATCAACCACACTCTCTGGTGACCCCTGAGGCTCGTGGTGATAGCATAGAGGCCCCAACGCCTCACGATCCAGCAAATGTCAGCCTCAGATAAGGTGCTCATCATGCCCACCCAATCGGCAAAGGTGTAGTGAGAATGAAGCACGACTCGACGAAAGTAAACTGGTGGTATACGGCCCGTCCACAGCTGAAGGCGCTCGTAAAGCCAAGCCTGTAACACCAAAGGCGCCCCAGAAAGAAGAGGAGTCCCTTGGATGAAGGCATTGTCCAAACCATTCAAAGTTTCAGCTAGAACCATGGCCATGGGATTCCTGCTAAGTTTCAGCCCGAGGCACACATGCACCAAGTCAATGGAAGTGCTCGAGAACAGGAAGTGCGAAGTCATGCACAATATCAAAGCGGCCCCACGGGAAGCATCATACACGCTGGGATTCCCAGGACTGGCATACCGGGCAATAATAGAAGCAATGTTGAGAACCTCACCTTGAATCAGCCGGCGGGAAATAGTAACAGAGCAATTCAGGTATTCAGCTAAGGCTCGTGTAGGGCTGAGTGTATCAGCAGAAGGGAGAATCAAGTCAGAGTCAGAATCATAGCCGAGAATAGCGCAGAACTCCTCAAACACAGGGCATATCTCCAGGCCATTGAAGTTGAAGACATGATTCACCGGGTCCCAGTAACCAATGGCAGCACGCAAGAATTCTGTATTCAGGGTCATCTGGCGAAGAGAAAACAGCTCGGTCAAGCCATAGCTGAAGAGGTTGATCCGCTCCACGCCATCCGTAATGTTCAGCCAAGCTGTGAGATGAGCAGGATCATACAAAGCCATATTTTCTGTCACGGCTCTAGCAAAATTCAAAATTTTGGCAGCACCTCCCCGTTTCACGGACTATCCCACCTGCAAGGCAAAAGCACTCACTGTCACAAAACTGCCCATCGCAGTAACATCCAGCAATCACAATGCACATATATCAACAAGCACACAACTGCGCCTCTAAACCGGAAGATATCCGGCCTAGGAGGCAAAACATCATAATGCTCTGTCAAAAGGTCACAAATTGTGCTACACATCGTCCTACACTGTCCTAATAATCATATCCTCAGTACAACCCAATCGAAAACAGGAAAAGAAAATAAAATAATAATTCTCGCTTGGGAAGCCTCAGTCCTCCTCTTCTTCGTCCTCCGTCGGACCACCCGGAGTGTACGTCGGCGACGGCCTCCTCCTACCGCCTCTGCATCTTGGACCAGTCCTCGATGAGCCAGCCCCGCCTCCACGATACTGTACACACAAATAAAAATGAGGGCAATCAGTAAGGGAACAACAAAAAGTACAAAAACAGAGTCGAGTCAGAGACTTACCAAGGACGCCATCTGGTTGGCAGCAAATTGCCGCATACCGTCCATCTGTCAAGGGTAAAATCTAGGGTTAGAACCTCATAACTTTAAGGAAGTGCAAAATTAGAGACATACCCGGTGGTCTCGTGTGAGGACCAAGGACCGTAAGCTAGCCGCCAAGGCGTGACCCTCCTCAGCGTAACTCCAAGGAACGTTGAGGACGCCCGCTGGCTGAGTAGGGTACCCACATGTGACTCGCGGCACCTCCATCATTTGGGGAGTGCCATCAGCGCCTAGAACATTGACGGTCCAATCCCAAGGGGGGATAGGGTCGGGAGCCTGAGGAGCCTGCTCCTGTACATCTCGCGAAGCTAAAGACACAGAATAAGTTAGGAAAAGATAGATCAAAAACATGGGCAATGAATATAAACAGAAATACAAAAAGGAACTCACCTCCAGGAGTGGGAAGTTGGGCATCAGGAAACGGCCACGGTAAGCCTCATAACCGGTCTCAGAAAGAAAATGGTCCCAAACATCGGTACCAGCTAAAGCCGCCAGCAGAGCATCTCCAGAAAGGTCACTAGCATCCATCACGGGAGGATCATGAGGGACGCGATACTGGGAACCACCAACCACCTGCCGAGACACCCGCTCACCAAGGAACCACTGTCTGCACTCAGTACTCTCTAGCAGAAGGCGGCAAGAGGTAAGAGATTTAACCGCTTGTATCTCCTCAGTGGTGGCATAAGCGACGCCCTCCCAAGGCGTCCAATCAACACTAGAGGCTGTCAACCCAGTTAAGAAGTTCCGAAGCAAAACAATCCGATGGGCCCCGCTCTTCACCCCAACAACGTCCCTCCGCCATCTCAAGCCTCGTGGGAATAGAGGCACAGGAGCCATACCATCCTCATCCTCGCCTGACTCGTCCGCTGGGGAGGGAGCCAACATCTTCAAGTATTCAAAACTCCAAAGCTGCACAGACAAAGGAGAAATCAGAACAGGTATGAAAATCAAAGAGATGGAAAATAAAAGAAGAAGCAGTGCATACCTCCCAAGCTCGCCAGAATCCCCCAGTAGATTTAACATCGCCCCGAGAGACCTCCCCCATATGCTTGTAGAGATGGGCCAGGGCAGCACCGCCCCAGTTGTAGGAGGGGATCTCATCAATGGTCGCCAGGCAAGAAAGGAGCCTCAAGCTCACCCGGTCGTTCCTTGTCACAAAGATGGAGCACCCGAGGACATACAGAAGGTAAACCCTCAAAAGCTGGGAATTGTTCAGATTATGATTACCTCTACCATAGGCCCGGTAAAGCCAGCCGCAGGGGAACCAATGCCTCTCCAAGTTAGGGGGAACAGCCCCAATCAACATCTCCACCGCCTCTGGGTCAATCTCATAAAAATAGTCTAGAACCAGGCGCTTCCCGCCGACCCTCAAGCCCGTGATCATGGAGAAATCAAAAGGCGTCATAGTCATCTCTCCAAACGGCAGGTGGAAAGTATTGGTAGTGTCCCACCACCTCTCGGCCAGTGCATAGAAGTGAGCCAGATCGTTGCTACTTTTCGAAACCAAGCGGACGAAGCCTCCGAACCCGGCATCATCAACCATCCTCTTAACAGTGGGCGAAAGCTGGGTATACCATAAGAAAGCATGGGCAAGGCTACCATGGCCTTTTAAGGCCACTTCCGGCACCTGCACACAACAAAGGCGACAAAAGATGCACAAAATAACTATTCACAACCCGGGAGCAAAAATTCACAAAATCAACATTTGAGCACAAGTCGAGCTTCTAACGGTCTCTAAGTGCACACTAGGGCTCACAAAACTAGCATAGTACATAAAAGTGGTCCTAAAATGTCGAAAGTTTCACATACCAAGCTCGCTAAAGCCGAGGCCGAAAGATGGTGTTGGGGGTCTCGCAAAATCACGTCCGGGGTGTGCATCTCGGCCTTCATTCGTCCTTTGGCCTTCTTAGAAGGTCTCCTTGAGCTCGAAGCCATGGATCTACAAGAAAAATGGAAGTCACATTTAAACTTTCTTCTTGAAAAATTGGGCAAACCAAAACACCAATCAAAAATCCAACTACGGGGAAAAATTACTCACCTGAGCACGCACAAGCTGCGTTTTGGTGAATTTTGGCTTCAAAAACACCTCAAAATGGCCAAAAATGAGCTTGGAAAGCTCAAAAACCCGACATATAAGAAGATGAAGTCCGGCCACCCAGTGCCGCCGCGGCACTGGCCAACTGCCGCCGCGGCAGTGGCCCAGTGCCGCCGCGGCACTGCTCCCCGTGGGCCCCGCGTCGCCCCGTTTTGCTCCGTTTCGCCCCGTTTTGGCCCGTTTTGGCCTTTTTCAGCCCGTTTTTAGCCCCGATCAGCCCCGATGGCCCATTCCAGTCAAGATTTATGAGGTTTTACCCCAAGCAGACTAAAAGTTGTCAGAACTACCTCCAGCAGGCAAAAACTGGGAAAAATCGGCTCCCGAAGACCCGAATCGGTCGTTTCAGGACAATCGTCGCGAATTCCGATAATTCTGGTAACTCATCCTGGTTTTTAGTTTTTGCACCGAAGAAAGAAAAGAGATTCCCCGTGAACCCTGCATCATCCTCCGAGGACAAAAGCAGACAGATACCGGCTCCCAGAGGCCCTGACAGGCTCTCTTGGATTGAGCACCAAAAGAGATTCCCCGTGAACCCTGCATCATCCTCCGAGGACAAAAGCAGACAGATACCGGCTCCCAGAGGCCCTGACAGGCTCTCTTGGATTGAGCACCAAAAGAGATTCCCCGTGAACCCTGCATCATCCTCCGAGGACAAAAGCAGACAGATACCAGCTCCCAGAGGCCCTGACAGGCTCTCTTGGATTGAGCACCAAAAGAGATTCCCCGTGAACCCTGCATCATCCTCCGAGGACAAAAGCAGACAGATACCGGCTCCCAGAGGCCCTGACAGGCTCTCTTGGATTGAGCACCAAAAGAGATTCCCCGTGAACCCTGCATCATCCTCCGAGGACAAAAGCAGACAGATACCAGCTCCCAGAGGCCCTGACAGGCTCTCTTGGATTGAGCACCAAAAGAGATTCCCCGTAAACCCTGCATCATCCTCCGAGGACAAAAGCAGACAGATACCAGCTCCCAGAGACCCCGGCAGGCCCGAAGGTTCGATCAAAAGGAGCAGTTGAAGAGAGATCCTAGAAAGTATCGCTTCATCCCCAGCAGATTCAGATTAATCCTCAGCGGGTTTATTACACCGTCAGTAGTCCATTGTCGACTCGTCATCTCAATGCAAACATCGTCGGTCCATCGCTCTCATCACACCGTTGGGGCCTCCATGTTCATCACAGGACGTCCCAGGATTTCACATTCATCCCGTGACTTCTATGTCAGTCTCTTAATTTCCGGAGCCCCTGTGTCCGTCGGTTATCTGCCAAAAGACGTCTTCGATCATAGTCCTCTGAGACCCCACACCCAATAACATTCGCTCGCAAAGCGCACTTCCAGAAGTTTGCCCCTAAACCCGGAGTCTTCTAGACTTCAATGCCCTTATCTGAGTCACCCACCACGTCACAATCACAAACACTAGCACAACACTAGCCCACTCGGAGTGGCGCACCCCTTGGCACCTGCTCATTCTAGGATCAGAAAACTAGGCATGATAGGACTCATGTATGAGATCATATCACATCCACACATTGCATATCATCCTCATATAGCATAACATCCGCCTGATTGATGTGTATGTGCATATGTGATTTATCCCTTTGTGTCTTGAACTACGTCCTGGTCTGATTCCCCTTGGGATACGTAGGCAGCTCACGCGGAGCACGACCAGCATCATCCTTGCATCTTTTGCAACGCTTTTTATCCTAAATCCATAGCCTCCAAAAAGTCCTGTCTCTTCAAAACTTTGGCACTCACTTGCGACATGCGTTGCCTCGCAAGTTCCTGCCAAAGAGGGGCAAACTGTAGACACCCCATTTTTGTCGGCTATCAGATTTAGGAGACCCGTAGCTTGGTGGTTCACAATGATCGTAAAAGACTCAAAAGGACTCTCGGAAGTCAGCTCTATCTCTCAGAATGCTCAGAATGACCAAAATGCCCTTGAAAGTCCGAAAACTCCCAGATTTGGTCCCAAAGTTCTGAAAACATACTACGTCGTAAGAAAAGTGATAAAATGAGTTTTTAAATAAAACCGGAAGAAGTCGTCAGCTCCCAGAGACCCCCGGAAGTCCCGGAGGTTCCCCGAAAGTCCTCGTTGACCGGTTTGACCAAGGTTTGACCAGGTTTGACCAGAGTTTGACCAAGTTTGACCAAGTTTGACCGAAAATGTCTGAATTCACCAGAACCATTCTAAATCATGAGAAAAGTATTAAAACAAGTTCCAAAAGAAAATCGAGCGAAAACATCGGCTCCTGGGAGCTCCCAGAGGTTCCAAAACTTCCCGGGAATCCCAGGTTTGACCGGTTTGACCAAGATCTGACTTTGGAATCGGGGCACCGAAACAATTTTCAAATATTTTTCATGGATACTAGAGGTCAATAGCTTTCCAACGGTATATCGCACATAATTTCTGGATTTAAAACGAATTTATTATAAATTTCCAAAGGCGAAAAAGGCGATCAAATCGGCTTTTATCGCGAATACCGCAAAACTTTTCGAAGTGACCTATCCCCGAACTATTTTTTATGTAAAGTAGACTCCATTACCTTTCCAACGGTATATCACAACCTCAATTTGGAGTTCGTATGCATTTTCTGTGAATTTCGGACGAAATAGGGCCTTTTCGCGAATACCGAAACTTTGGGGGGCCTAAACAGCATTATCCAGACGAAGGGAGGAGAAGTGCCGCCGCGGCACTGGCCCACTGCCGCCGCGGCAGTGGCCCAGTGCCGCCGCGGCACTCACCTCCAGAACAGTAAGTTTTTGTAAATATTTTGGTGGTCCCATTTTGATTAATTAAAATCCAAAACGACGTGGTTTCATGATTTCAGATGTTTGGGACCAATGGGAGTACTTTCTAAATCCCAAAAACACCCCAAGTTGGCCTATATAAACACCCCATTACTCCTCATTTTAGGGGGAGTCAAATGTGAGTTTTGGAAAAGTTTGGGAGAGAAAGTAGTAGAGATAAGGTTAGAGTAGAGAGAAAAGAAGTTTTCTTCTTTGATTTTCAAAACAAAAGTGAGTTCTAACTTTGTTTTTTACTTCATTACTTCCATTTATTTCAACATTCAATACTCCCAACCACCATTTTAGTGAGCATTCAAGAGAGTGGAAGCTTCTTCCATGTCTAGTGTCATTACATATGAGTGATATACCAATCTACAAGTCTCATGCTTCATGAATATCATCTATTGATTATCATCTACTTGCTTGTTTATTTATTGTTCATCTCTTCTTATCCCATTTCTTTTTATTTTCTTTATTTACTTACTAGTTCATCATCATCTAAGTGATGACATGAAGTTTGGGGTGAGTGAATCCTCATGGATAGTAGCTCTTGACCTCAAAAACATGTTTGATAGATGATGACCATAACCTCAATACTTCCAAGGTATTCTTGGAATGTATTGAAGTTATGTCCAAAAACAAAATAAATCTCTCCAACAATCTTGGAGGTTCTTAAATGATGAGTTTGATGTAGGTATTCTAAGTGGCTATGATCCTTATTGAGTGTTGAAAACATGTTTTCAAAACATCTATTTCAAAACACCTCTCAATCCCTCTCATTTGGTTTCAAGAAACAAAACCTTGTTTTCTCCAAAATCTTCAAAATAATGAGTCAAAACAGTGAATGAGTTGAGTTCAAAGATTTTTCTAGAACACAATACTCAACATATGGATACAAGGCCACTTGGAAAGTTTTCCTAACTCATTGGAGAACACCCATGATTTTTGGTTTGACTTGGAAGTACTTGGAAATGGTCCATTTGGGTCCCAACATTCCTTCCAAACATTCTGTTTTTGCTGTCACAGCAGCAAGGTCAACTTACGACCTCTTTTCCAGAAAACGTTTCCAAAATGGGTGGTCCTAACTTATTTTTCCCTTGAAATTCAATGTCTTAGGAAACTTTCTGTATAAAATGGGCCTCTAGATCATTCTCTTTCATTTTCTAAGATTTTCTAACATTTCAGTCGACAGTACGAACTCTGTTTCTGAGTGACCTCTATTGTTTATATAATTTCTCTCAATCTGTGATAGCTATTCAAGATTGGCCTTTTGGGTTGTGTTCCAGACACAATAAGGAACATCTCCATAAAAAATCATGCATTAAAAACTTCCCTAACCCCTCTTTTCAAATTCCAAAAGATCATGCTACTGTTCTGTCCACTATTCACAGCAAGTATACTTTAACTTTCATTCTTTGATTTGATGCTTATATGCATTCCAAATTAGTTCATATCTTAGGAAGTAGTTTATACTACATTTGTACATATCCCATGTTAATTTCATTCATCCATTCATACACATTTTAGACTTCTAAGCCATTCTAGAAATCCATGCACACAAAACACACTACAACCTTTGCACACTTTAGATACATACATTGCATTCATGCAAGATTTGGGGTTTTTGTAACTCTTAATCTAAGGAGATTATAAGGAATGATCACGATCATACGTTCATGCTTCCCCTTTGATCTAATCATCCTTTCTCATCCGTCCCGGGGATTGAGAGATCTTCTTTTCTCAAAGAATAACATGCATCATACTAGCTTGTTAAGCATATTTCGATTTCTTTGTTTATTTGTTTCAAGAACAATTCATGTCCCCTTTAGATTAGGAAAACTTGATTAATTGATATATGATTAGACGATTTTTCCTAGGTTTATTTGTGTGATCTTTCATTTCACATTGCATGATATTTGGCTTAGATCTTATGAATGATATCTTATCTTTAGATCATTCATTTCAAGTTTCTTATGTGATGTAATATACTATCATAGTATTATTTGTCGAATCAAACATAGTATAAGATGATTATTTGGATGCTAATTGAGGCCCGTCAAAAGACGGGGCGAGTTGAGGGTGTTTTAGTCGTGACAAAGGCTCCTTCCTCTCTCGTACCAAAACCCCGAACCGAGTTCTTTGGTTATGAAGGGCCGGTGCCCTTTATCCATTTGGGTGAGTCAAAATTAGGTTTCTTGGTTCCTTAAAGACCAAGTGGCGACTCTGTATCTGTTTTCAACAGACCTTTCGTTTTCTTTCCTTGATTCAAATCAATTTCAAAACAATCTCAAACGAGAGAAGTGGTCCGATTCCCGGTATCCACACCCGCCGCCTGCGTATGAGAAGAAATTCCAAGAAAAAAATGGACAGGGTTGACAAGCTAGAAAGCGTACTGAGGAAAAGCAAAGGGATCGATGACTACATGCTAGATCTGGAAGGCCTTTTTGAGCCTGTTAAGCTGAAACTGCCGGAAAACTTCAAGATGCCTGAAATTGATCGTTTTGATGGAACTGGGAATCCAAAGAGCCACATAAAGTTCTGCATGAGTGTTTTCCAATCAATGGGCTGCACCCATGAACACATTGCAATGTTGTTCCCTCAAACCCTCGCCAAGGCCGCTCTATCCTGGTTTCTGACCTTGGAGGTTTCTAAGACTCGGACTTGGGAAGATATAGTCCAGGTTTTCATTGATCATTACTCCTACAACCAAGAGCTCGATGTCACCATCCGGGATCTGGAGACTACCCGGCAGAACCTCAATGAGTCCTTCGCTGCGTTCTTGAGCAGATGGAGGAACAAAGTGGCCCAAATGACCCACCGACCAGTCGAAAAGGAACAAGTCCGAATGTTGATCAAGAATCTACTGCCGTTGTACCATGAGAAACTCTTCTACCAATCCATCTCAACATTTGAAGAACTGTTTGAGATCGGGACTAGAATCGAGGATGCAATCAGGGAAGGGAAAATCAAGAATGAAGGATCATAAAGCCAGTCTAAGAGGCCCGACTACTCCCGAAACCCTTCGGATGTCAATGCCCTTAGTAACCAACCCATGGCCTATTCTCCCCAATCATACCAGCTCACAAACCAAACCAGCTCGCCTAGCCGCCCTTACCAAAATAGGGTACCCCGTGAATTTTCCAAGCTAGATATCTCTCCCTCTGTAGCCTTAGGCCGACTGCTAAGAAAGGGACACCTCCAACTCCTTCAGCCTCGTGCCGATCCCCCACCACCTAACTGTGACGTGTCCAAACGATGTGCCTACCACCAAGGCCCAGGCCATGACACCGACCGGTGCATACGTCTCCGCCATGATATCCAAGACCTCATTGATCGAGGAATTATCTAGCCACCACCCATTCAACCCCATCTCACCTAAGCCCATGGCCTATCCTTTCAAATGGTCCCTTTTATTGACACCCATGAATGTTGAATCCGTGCAGTGGAGCGATAGTGCTTGGAACTTCTGCTTAAAAAAAAAAAAAACAATGATAATAAATGGGTCACAAAGACACACCATTTGAGACCAAGTCGAGTCTGCTCTATGTTTTGAGTCTATTTCAAGTTTGATCTTGTGGTTGAGTCTGTCTATCACCGAGTCGTTGTGAGTCTGTATCGAGTAATGTAATCGTTCTCTTCTAATGGAATGAAGTCTCATTTTGCCTAATCTGATGTGTATATTCATAAGTGCATGAATCGCTGAACTAAAAATGTCACTTTTCAAATTACCATGGACATTACTCTGCTAATAAATTTTTGCATCAAACAAAAAAAAAAAAAAAAGAGAGAGAATCCCAAACAGGCCAAAGTCGATTTCGCGCTGACCCCAAAGAAGAACTGAGAATTGAATAGTCTTACTTTAAGAATTTAAAGATGCTTTTGCTCAAATCTCGAAAAGACACTTGAGACTGATTTGGGGCTTGCCCAACACCTTTTTCTACCATTTTAAAGCCTTGAGAGCCATACAAACCTGTCCAATGCAAACTTAGCCCTTGATGATAGCCAAACATTTCAGTGAGTTTCATCTCCACTTTCAAAAAAAAAAAAAAAAAAAAAAAAAACAAAGAAAAAGAACAAAAAAAGAGCTCGCTAGGTTGAAAACCCGAAAGGGCACCTAGGCAAAAGTGAGAGCTAAAAAGGTGTTGATTTCCAAAATCTGACCCTAGCTAGTCAAAAGGTTGAAGAAAATTTTGATGAAACAAATAAGGGAATCATACGCTTCAAGATACATCTTAAGAACGTGCCAAGATCACATTTCAAAAGGCACGGAATGACCACAAATAAATTCCGAGAGCTGACATGCACATTCTGGAATTCTGAGATTGCGATTGAAGGATCTTGCAAGAATCAACTACATGAAAAGCAAAAATTGACTGGCTAGGCAAAAGTGAAAAGGATCAATCCTCAAAACAAAAGAAAAAGAAAAAGAAAAAGAAAAGAAAGGGAGATTGAAACTGAATCTTTTTTATTCAAAGCTACCACAAGTGGCTCAAGTTTGAACTTCTTTGACGATTGGTTTGAAAAACCCTCATACCTCAAACCCCTTATTTCAAGCCTTGCCTTGAACTACGCTCGACCTGATTCCCACTCGGGGATACGTAGGCAACCACATCGGTTCGGTCAACACCATCATAATCAAACCAATTTTCTTCAAGCCTTGCCTTGAACTACGCTCGACCTGATTCCCACTCGGGGATACGTAGGCAACCACATCGGTTCGGTCAACACCATCATAATCAAACCAATTTCCTTCAAGCCTTGCCTTGAACTACGCTCGACCTGATTCCCGCTCGGGGATACGTAGGCAACCACAACGGTTCAATCACCCCACCTACCTAAAAATCAACCCGCTTCTTTCCAACCATGGCCCGAACTACGTTGGACCTGATCCCCACTTGGGGGTACGTAGGCAGACTTTCAAAAAAAAAGAAAAAAGAAGGATGGCTCGCTAGGTCGAAAATCCGAAAGGACGCCTAGGCAAAAGTTAGAGCTAAATCTAAGGTGAGCAATAACAAAAGAGAGAAAAGAGCTCGCTAGGTTACCTCACTGGTGCCTAGGCAAAAAGTTATGAGCATTTGAGAGATTAAAGTCACGGTCCATGCCTCAAACCAGAAAATCACCTTCCACACTAGGAGCAAACTTCGGCTACCCGCCTCGTTTGCTTGACTTTTACTATCTACCCTTCACACAAGGGGCAAACTTCGGTCACCTACCTCGTTTGCCCAAAACCTCCAATGAACCTTCCTCCAAACTAGGGGCAAACTTCGGTCATTTACCTCGTTTGCCTACCGATCCCACTTCATGCCCTTCAAACTAGGGGCAAACTTCGTTTGCCACTCGATCCCTATACACCAATGGTAAGCCTTCAAGTCACAAACATTGTCTTGAACAGATGGAAATGGAGCATCTTTTATTCTATAAGCTAAGGCACTAATTCAAAGCACATCTTGGGAGAAGCAAAGAAATTGATTAGATCAGTAGGGAGGGATTTTCAAAAAACCAGATTTATTAGCAAAGTGCTGACATATCAAGAAGAGGAGTGAACATAAAAAGATGAGCGGTACATCATTCATGGTAAAGGCACTTTGGATCGTGGCAATTTGAGAATTTCATGTCCAAGTCAATCCTTCTTTATTTGAGTCAGTAGTAATCTGATCACAAGTGTGTCAGAGACCGAGGTTTCATACAAACTAACCCAACTTTCCTTGTCGTTCCTGTTAAGTCCATTTGTCCTGATGGTCTCAAATGTGTGGGTTAAAGGTGATTCCCAATTATAAAAAAAAAAAAAAAAAACTTTGGATATAAGCAGAAGTGCCAAACATTATTACTACACCAGTCAAGGTCGCAAAATGAGAATGTCCCAGGTACGAGTGGCATAAACTCGTAAGTGGTTGCAAACTACAAACCAACAGTTGTTTCTCAAGGCGGCTGATCGGAGGAAATATCGCCAACACCGAGAAACTATTGCTGATAAGGTGTATCGATGAGACGTGTTGTTGAGGTGTTTTAGGGCCCAAAGTCTAGATGTGTTGATGAGGAGTGTTGATAAGATGTGTTTTAGTGCCCAAAGTCCAAGTGTGTTGTTGAGGAAGAGCATCAGATGTGTCGAGGAACATCAGAAGAGAGTATTGTTGAAGAGAACATCGGATTTGTTGAGAAGCGTCGTTGAAGAGTTGAGGAATATCGGATGAGTTGAGGAACATCAGATTTGTTGAGAAGCGTCGTTGAAGAGTTGAGGAATATCGGATGAGTTGAGGAACATCAGATTTGTTGAGAAGCGTCGTTGAAGAGTTGAGGAATATCGGATGAGTTGAGGAACATCAGATTTGTTGAGAAGCGTCGTTGAAGAGTTGAGGAATATCGGATGAGTTGAGGAACATCAGATTTGTTGAGAAGCGTCGTTGAAGAGTTGAGGAACATCGGATGTGTTGAGGAACATCAGATTTGTTGAGAAGCGTCGTTGAAGAGTTGAGGAATATCGGATGAGTTGAGGAATATCAGATTTGTTGAGAAGCGTCGTTGAAGAGTTGAGGAATATCGGATGAGTTGAGGAACATCAGATTTGTTGAGAAGCGTCGTTGAAGAGTTGAAGAGAACATCAGATGTGTTGAGGAACATCAGATTTGTTGAGAAGCGTCGTTGAAGAGTTGAGGAATATCGGATGAGTTGAGGAACATCAGATTTGTTGAGAATCGTCGTTGGATGTGTTGAGGAACATCAGCTTTGTTGAGAAGCGTCGTTGAAGAGTTGAGGAATATCGGATGAGTTGAGGAACATCAGATTTGTTGAGAAGCGTCGTTGAAGAGTTGAGGAATATCGGATGAGTTGAGGAACATCAGATTTGTTGAGAAGCGTCGTTGAAGAGTTGAAGAGAACATCGGATGTGTTGAGGAACATCAGATTTGTCGTTGAAGAGTTGAGGAATATCGGATGGGTTGAGGAACATCAGATTTGTTGAGAAGCATCATGGAAAAATTGAGAAGCATCGTTAAGATTTGAAGAACACCGTTGACAATCAAGAAGCCTTGAGAAAGCACTGTCAAAGATTCGAGGAACAACGTAAGCGCCATTGAGAATTGAGGATTGAGAAGCACCGTTGAGACTTTGGGAGTCACCGAGTCCATAGTGTCACGACTAAGAGGAGCACGAGTCAAGAATCACTTCACCCAACATGACACATAGCCCATCGGTTGCGGCACACTGTAGACACCCCAATTTTGACCGAACTATTAAACTTAGGGGGATTTATCTCTAGAAATCAATGATGAATAATGTCCCGACGATTTTCTTCAAGTTCATCGCTTCGACTTCTGAAAAGCTTCAAGTTCCCAAACCTTACTCCTAATATCCCTAGATTTGGCCAATCACTGACCATCTGTCTTGAGCTCACTGGATCATGGGTTACTTTCTAAAAAAATAGAATAGATTGAATAATAATAATTATTATTATATTTTCTAAAAATAACATTGTTTCCTGTATTTTATTTAGATTTAAAAAGAAAAAAATATACTATTTGGTAACTCATATGATTAATTTAGATTTAAAAAAAAAAGAAAAAATGTGTCTATACATATATATATATATATATATATAGGAAAAAGAAAATAATAAAAGAAAGTAGCCCATGTGATTTGGAGAGTTAGAGATCCCTTGGCTTATTCCTTATCTAAGAAATACCCAAAAAGCCCTTTGTTGGGCACTAATCTCCCATGTGTTTTGAAAATGCTCTAGAATGTTCCTTTATTCTAGCCAACTTAAATGCCTTTCAAGTTTATTGGAATTACATAGAAGTGCCATGGAGAGTTAGAGATGCCATAGAATATTCCTAACTCACCCTAAATTGACCTATCTACCCTTATCTTGGCCCCTAAGATAATGAAAGTCTATAAAAAACCCATTTCTCTCATTTTGGGGGGGAGACACTTGAATTGTATAGAGAAATATTGGGAAAGCTTTAGAAGAAAGAAATATAGAGAGAGAAACTCTACCAATTATTTTACCCAAATCCCACCAAAACTCTACCCAACCATCAAATCACCATTGAAGGAGCTTGAAGCTTGAGGAAGAAGAAGAGGAAAAGCTTGAGGAATTCAACATCTCTACAAGTTTTGAGAAGATCTAGAGGTAAAGCCTTCAAATATATATATATATATATATAATTCAATCACAAGTTCTTAGATCTAGGAACTTTACACATTTTCAAAACCTCTCTTCTTACCCCATTTCATCACACACCACCAAGAACTTGTGATTGAATCTCATAATATTTTATTGATTTGGATCTAATTAATGCCTTGGGTTTGAGATAAATTAGTTTTGAAGTATTTGTGTTCCTAAATAAAACTTTGATTTCCTTTATTTCTATTTCATTCAAAAGGTTCATGAGATCTTCCATATCTCATTGAAACTCTTTGGATTTGATTCCTTAGTTTCCTATGATCTTATGATCCATATGGAGATTAAAATGAATCATGATCATAATCTACACATAGTTGGTGAGATACTAGTATCAACTCATGATTAGGATCTCTTTACTATGGATTTTATGGAATTCATACTATATTCCATGGAGATTAAAGTAGATTTGTTTTTTTAGTCTCCAATGACCATCAAATGGTAGGAGAAATAGTTTAGTTTAAGTCCATCTCTATGGCTTAGACTAATCTCTTCCTTGGGTTTTGAGAAGTTCTTTATACTTCATCCAAAACCTCCATGTATGTGTGTCTTTAGCCTCCAATGACCACCAAGTGGTAGGAGTAATGATTTGAACTCAAATTTTGGTCCATAAGTTTGAATTCATTGTTTGGGATTTTGTGAAGTCCATTTCATACTTCATTAAAAGTCCATAAGTCTAAAGAGGTCCTTAGTCTTCAATGACCATCAAATGGTAGAAGAAATGATTTGGTTTGAGCCCCAACTTCATGTTCTAATAGTTGAGGCCAATCAATAAACTTGAACTAGCAAAATGAAACAGTGGGTTCATAAACTGTTTTTGATCAAGGATTTTTAGTTTGAAATCCGACCGTTGGAATCGAATGAAACCAATGGAAAAATGTTCATAGCACATTGTTTTACCACTGTGATTTTTGTTTTAGCAAGATCTTGTGATTAGAAGGGTTCGATCATGGTTTTTGTGAGCTAATCATAATCTGTCCAGAGTTCTAGAATACTTTCAGAATAATAAGTCCGTTTTGAAATTAATAAATCAGAACCTTAATTATGTTTTTGGGGTCTCAAATAATTTTTTATAAGTAACTTAATGTGTTAGGAAGGTACCCTAAAAAGATCTAAGTGTTTCTCATTTTTTTACTATTTTTAGAAAATCATACAAGATCTCTGGACAGAGAGTTGCAGAATCCTGAGTGAGGTCTAGTATTTTCCATATTCCCGGAGATCTAACCGTTGAAATCTTGATTTTCAAGTTGGGTTAGAAACTAGACTCACAGAGGCATGACATATCCAAAAAGCAATAAGATCCAACCATCAAAAGTATTTTATTTCCATTTTTGAACGTCTGGTCTGCTCTCTGTAAATCACAAAAAACTGCTACTGTTTTCATCTAATCTTATTTATTTTAACTCAAATGGTCTCCTAATGTCTTGAGACCCAAACCATGTTTTGAATAATGATAATTTAGATTAAATCCAGAGGCTTAGTGATCCAAATTGGTGAATAAATTCATGTCCCATATTTGTTCATATTCATGCATTCATTCATACATGTTAATATCCATAAGTAGGACTTATCTCTTGCCTAAGATGTATCTAATTGAACATGACTTAGGATTTACTTATTTATGATATTATATCTTGTCTAAGGCATGTGTACTAACCTTTGTTTTGTAGCGCATTTGAGGTACAATTCCTCAACTCTTCTCTAGTTTAATTCCATTTTTGATTTATATTGATTTTCGACTCCATGTGCGACGCCTTAGCCTAGGTTTTGCCTTATGTGTATATATGTGTTAGAGACCTTTCTTAGGTTTATTTTTGCATGCATTGCACGTTTGATATTCGCGGCCGGATCCCGGGTATGTTTTCTAGTTCTCTATTGCATATCATGATGTTTGTTAGTTGAATTATGTGACTTATGAATGATATTTTACCGTTAGCAATTTTGCACCCTTTCAACATGCTTGTGTTATGTATACCTATATATGTATTAATTGAGGGCATGCTTAGATTAATAACTTGATTAAAAAGGATGTTGAGTAGAGGCCTATCGTGAGATAGGATGAAAGGGGGTGTTTTAGTCCGCCGGGCTCCTTCCCCTTTCATTCCATAATCCCCGGACCCAGTTTATCTTTGGTTTCGCAAAAGATCAGTTTGCTTTAAAATGGTTTCTTAATTTTTCCTTTTAAAAAAAAATTAAGTGGCGACTCTTATTTGGATTTGAATGTGAAAAATGTTTTAAAAAGTGGGTAAAATTTGAAAACCTGCGATATCCACAATCTGGCGACTCTGCTGGGGATCGAACCCAGAATCTCTGGTTTCGCAGACCAGAATTTTGATTTTGGGTTCACTCGAGGATTAGACTTGAAAGCATCCTTTTAATCGAATTAATTAATTTTTGTGTGCCCGTTGCATTGCACTTGCATGTCTCGCCAGTCGATTGCACGGAACAATGACCTTGGAGGCTCGGGGCAACCCGGTCGGTCAAGTCATCATGGGACCGTGTGATCACCCTTGATCTCGTACCATGTTTTGGTATATGAAGCATCCTATCGGGTGTGTGTCAAGGGTTCCTTATTTGACCAAAACCCGGCCTTTGCATAGTAGTTTCCATAGAACCTTTCAAAATTAGGAATTCAATTCTTGATTGGGATTTATGTGCTAGGGAGTTTTGTATGCCCGAAAGGGATTACTTGAGATGATGACGTTGCTTACTTGATAAAAGATATGTAACCTCTTAATCACTTTTGGGCAATTCCTTTTCATGTCCTATGACATTTAAGAATAAGCCGAATCCTGATTATAAGATTACATCTCTTGTATCATGTTTAGCTAAGCATCATTGACCTTGTATGCATCCGAATTCATGAAAAGTACGATGATTATCTAATCGTGTGATGCTCCTACCCAAGAATCCAAAGTTCATGGTTTATGAAAATTTTTGATTAATCATCATCTTTTATCCAAAAGAAGAAGAAATTGTTTTGAAAAATTTTACCCTTTCAAAGAAAAAAAAAAAAAGGTGTTTAAGGTTCATTTTTCAAGTAGAACCCAAATCATTTTTCTTATTGAGAAAATTTTCACATCCCCACTTTCAAAGAAGAAATCCAAAAAATCTTGGGAATCGTTTTTGGGATAAATGGTTTTCAAAATGAATTTCAAAGCAAAAATTTTAAATTCAATCATCTTTGAGGAACGTTTAACATCCTCATTTTCAAAAAAAATTCCAAGAATTGTTTTCAAAAGGATCACATCACCCAAGGATTACTTTTTAAGCGAAATTCAAAGTTTTTCAAAAATATCCAACCTTCGAAAGGGTAATGAGGATCACAATGATAAGAGAAGTTGGCGCACTTGACATGGAGGAGGATTTTATGTGCTTATATGTTATATGTGCTAGGACTAGAATTTTCCTTTCTTTTGCATATAGAATAGGCACACACACACTTGCATTTCATCCGTGTGTCATGTGTGCGGTGCATGCATTTAGCCACATCAAATAGTCAAAGCATGTACATTTTGGCACTCTCATCATGTCAGTCAACGTCATTACATGCATGTAAAATACAAATTCAGAAAGTAATCCAATAATTCCTCAAAATTCCTTGCCTCCTGAAAATAAATTCTGCATGTGGACCTTTTACCTATGTATGTTGTTGAATTTGTAGAAAGAACAACTAGATCTCCTAGTGAGGACACTTCTAATCTTCTTGGGTTCATCTTTCTTGATTTAAAGAAGAAAATATTTTTGCACACATGTTGTTGGAGAGTGGCGAACCCGAAGGTTCAAATGATTCTAGTGAGGTGATATCGTTTGGGAACACTGTTGTTAAAGCGAATGTGGATGCTCTTGGAGACCCAATAAATTGAAAATCATCTGTGACACTCCAATTGAGGCCAAGCCGAGTCTAGTCCGGTAGTCGAGTCATGTCAAGTAGGAGTTAAGTGTCAAGTCCAGTCGAGTCTTTGAGTCAGTCGGTTATCGAGTTTCTTTTTTTTAAGTTTCTTTTTATCGAGTCAAGTGATGTAATCCTTTTTCCCTACTAGTTGAATAAAATCTCATTCTGTTTGATTCAGTGTGCCAAGTCGTGAATGTATGGATCATTAAGCGGAAGAAAAATTTTCTTTTTCAAATGATCATGGAAAATACTATTGTTAATAAATCTTTGCATTGAAAAGGATCCCCAAGTGATCAAAGCAAATTCTGTGCCAAAACCACGGAGGAGTAGAGAATTGATGCTCTTGCTTAATCTTGAAAAGATGAACTTGGAACTTGAAGCTTGCTCACCATCTCTTTTTTTTAAATACTAAGCCTAAAAGATGAGCCCAACCAGTCCAAAGTCATAACTTGATCCTTGATGGTAGCCAAATGTTTTAAATGAACTTCTTCTTCCAAAAAAAAAAAGAGAAAAAAAGAAGAAAAGAAAGAGCTCGCTAGGATGAAAACCCAAAAAGGCGCCTAGGCAAAAGTGAGAGCACGAAAAAAAAAGAAAGAGAAATTAAAAAAAAAAGAAAAAGAAAAAAATGAAGATGAAGGAGCTCGCTAGGATGAAAACCCGAAAGGGCGCCTAGGCAAAAGTTAGAGCAAGAATAAGATACGTGTTGATTTCAAAATTCGAATCCTAGCCAGTCAAAATCATGAAGAGAATAAGAGATAGTGAGGTAGAGAAAAGAAAGGAAAGAGAAAAGAAAAGGCAAAGAATAAATAAGATTGAGAATTCTTGAGCACTTCAAAGTACATCATTGGTAGATGAATTATCCCAAAGCTTTGTGTTGTTCTCAACAAAGAAAATAAATTGGAAAGAGAGATTTGAAAGTATCAATTAGTATCAAAATTTTGTGAGAGGCTCATGGATAAGTGGGCCTATAACAATGCAAAAGTATCTTTAAGAAAAATAAAGAGTGATTTGGAGGGCTGCTATTGCTTTATGAGTATGGTAGAGTATGATTCAAACACGATGTGTTATGATAGTTGTAAAGATTGACTGGCTAGTGAAAAGGTGAAAAGAATCAACCGCCAAAAAAAAAAAAAAGAGAATAAAAGAAAAAAAAATAATAAAAGGGAGACGTAGTTCATGTTCTCATCATTTTGCTCAAAAGCTACCACAAGGAATCTGTTTTAGAAAATCTGCCCAGAAAAAAGCACTCATTGGACTCAAATGAAAACATGGCTCGAAAAGCCCATAATTCTTGAAGCCTTATTCTTTCAAGACCTCCAGAATCGATGAACTACGTTTTTGACCTGATTCCCACTCGGGGATACGTAGGCAGCCTACCCGGTTCAGTCACCGCCCTTGCTATGATCTGGCACTTTCTTTCAGGCCTTAGCCGAACTACTTTGGGCCTGATTCCCGTTCGGGGATAAGTAGGCGAACCTCCCAAGGTTCTCGGTCCATAACCATCCCTAAACCATAAGCATCACCCTTTGTGCCTTTGGTTTCCTTCCTTTAGACTAGGGGAAAACTTGCGTAAGTTTGCTTGAAGCCACATATATATTGCCAAACTAGGGGCAAACAAAGTTTGCCCATCAGCATTGGAATGTCCTACTTCAACCCACCGCATTCATGATGATTACCTCTAGGTTGGGAGTAAATGCACTGCAGGCATCCTGCACCATCATGTTCTCAAAATCCTTGGATAAGCCTATTTGCCCTTAAGACTAGGGGCAAGCTTCATTTTCTGAACACCTTATTTAATCCCAGAAGCAAGGCCTTCGAGTCCTATTCAAACTAGGGGCAAACTTCGTTTGTCAAAAATGCCTCTATGTCAGAGAAAAGTTCTCAAGTAATCGAGTTTGTTTTGAATGGATTGAAATAGAATGTCTTTTAGCACACTCTGGATAGGCAAAGAACCAGCTAACTCAAAAGGGGAGAATCTTCAAAGTTTAGATTTGTTGGTGAAGTACTACCATTGTAAGATGATGAATAAATGAAAGGTGAGATGATACATTATCCACGATGAAAGCACATTGATTCATAATAACATAGAGTTTGAGTCAGTCGTCTTGTATAAATTGTCCTCCTTTGATGAGTCAATAATGGTCTCAAATGAGTGGGTTTAAGATGATGAATAAAGATTTGAAGAGTCTCCATGAGCATCCCAAAAGCAATGCAAGCAGGATTTTTAAACACTATCATAACACAATGCTAAAGTGGAAATATGAAGGGTCGAAGACTAGGGGAAAAAGGTGACTTCCCTCTTTTGATAGAATTGATATGTTTCTTCCAAAGGTCCGCAGATACAGAAAATCATTGTTTCCAATTCTTTGAGTCCAAGGAGACTCCCAAACCTTGCGTTAGTCCTCAATGGCAGCATTATCGGTGTTAGTCCTCAATGGCAACCTTGCGTTAGTCCTCAATGGCAGCATCATCGGTGTTAGTCCTCAACGACAACCTTGCGTTAGTCCTCAATGGCAGCATCATCGGTGTTAGTCCTCAATGGCAACCTTGCGTTAGTCCTCAATGGCAGCATCATCGGTGTTAGTCCTCAATGGCAACCTTGCGTTAGTCCTCAATGGCAGCATCATCGGTGTTAGTCCTCAACGGCAACTTTGCATTAGTCCTCAATGGCAGCATCATTGGTATTACTCCTCAATGGCAACCTCGCATTCGCATTAGTCCTTAATGATTTGTTGAGTCTCGTTCAAACTCCTGATTTGGAAATTCTAAATTCTTTGTGAATCGAATTGACTCCAATTTTGTGAAACAGAAATTCTTTGAGTCTAATTGACTTTTGAATTGGTGAAATAGAAATTATTTAAGTCTGATTGAATTCCAATTTTAGAATATGGAACTGAAATGAGGCTGATTGACTCCAAATTTTGAAAAATTGAAATAAATTGAGTCTAATTTGACTCCCGATTTTGGGAAATTGAAATAAATTGAGTTTGATTTAACTCCTGATTTTGAAAATTGGAATTTTTTTGATTAAGTCAAAATTGACTCTGATTAAGAAAATTTGAAATGTTATAAATTAACCCTCGATTTTGAAATAGGAAATTCTTTGAGTCCGTGTGACTCCATTTGTATAAATAGGAAATTCTTTGAGTCCGTGTGACTCCATTTGTATAAATATATATATATATATACATTTGTTGAGTCTGTATGACTCCATTTGTATGAAATGTGAGTTTGATTGAGTCTGTATGATTCTATTTGTATAAAAAAGTGAATTTGTTGAGTCCGTGTGACTTCGTTTGAATAACGAAATGAAATTTTGAGTCCGCGTGACTCCGGCTTTGTGAAATATGAAATTTTGAGTCCGCATGACTCCGTCTCTGTAAAATATGAATTTTCGAGTCTGCATGACTCCGTCTGTGTAAAATATGAATTTTCGGGTCTGCATGACTCCTTCTAGGTAAAATATGAACTCTTGAGTCCGCATGACTCCGTTTGTGAAAAATGTGAATTTGTTGGGTCCATGGGACTTCATTTATGTAAAATACTGAGTTCTAGAGTCCGCGTGACTCTGTCTTTTTTAAATATATATATATATATATATATATATTTAGTCTGTATGACTTCCTTCGTGTTTATAGAATGTGAATTTTTGAGTCCGTATGAATTCGTGTTTGAGAAATGTGAAAATTTTCAAGATCATATGACTCTCCTTTGTAAAATGTGAATCAGTGCAACTCCCCTTTGGAAATAGGAATTGTTTCAAGTTGAATCGACTCCGAACTCTGGATTTTGAGAATTTGAATTTGTTTGAGTCTAATTGACTCCTAATTCATGAGTTTGAACTAAATTGAGTCTGATTGACTCCCAATTTTGTGAAGCAAGAATTCTTTGAGTTTTATCAACTCCTAATTTTGTGAAACTAAAATTCTTTGAGTCTGTTTTTTTGAAATTCTTTGAGTCTAATTGACTCCCGGTTTTGTGAAATTGAATTTGCTTCGAGTCCAATTGACTCCTGTTTTTAGAAATTTGAAATTCTTTAAGTATGATTGATTCCTGATTTTAGAAAATTGAATTTATTTGAATCTGATTGACTAAATGATTTTAGAAGGTGAATTTATTTTAAATGAGTTTGATTGACTCCTGATAAGTGGAATTTGAATTCGAAATTGAGTCAAAGTGACTCTTGATTGGGCAAATTTTTTATTTGAGTCTGATTGACTCCTGATTTTAAAAGAATGAATTGAATTGAGTTTAGTTGATTTTAAGAAACTAAGTTGAATTGAGTCTGATTGACTCTTGATATTAAAAAGAATGAATTGAATTGAGTTTGGTTGATTTTAAGAATCTAAGTTGAATTGAGTCTGATTGACTCTTGATTTTAAAAAGAATGAATTGAATTGAGTTTGGTTGATTTTAAGAATCTAAGTTGAATTGAGTCTGATTGACTCTTGATTGTAGGAAAATTGAATAAATTGGAGTCTGATTAACTCCAGACTTCTGAAAATTGATTTGATTAGGAGTCTAATTGACTCCAATTTTGGACAATTGAATAAATTGGAGTCTGATCGACCCCGGACTTTTGAAAATTGATTTGATTAAGAGTCTAATTGACTCCAATTTTTGGAAAATTGAATAAATTGGAGTCTGATTGACTCCGGACCTTTGAAAATTGATTTGATTAAGAGTCTATTTGACTCCTGATTTTGGAAAATTGAATAAATGGGAGTTTGGTTGAATCTAAGCTGATTTGAGTCTGATTGACTCCTGGGTTTAGAAGAAAGAATTGACTCGAGTCCGAAAGGCTCCGATTTTGAGAAGATGAGTTGATTTCGAGTTTGAATGACTCCAAAATTTTGGAAATTGATTTGGTTCGAGCTTGATTGGCTCCGATTCTTTGGAAATTCGTTAAATTAGAACCTGATTAACTCCGATTTTGGAAAATTAAATAAATTGGAGTAAGTTTGAAGTTTAATCTGATTAAGAGTCTGATTGATTCTGGGATTTGCGGAAGCATGTATTCAACCGAAGTCTAATTGACTCCGAACTTTGAAAATTGATTCAATTTGAGCCTGATTGGCTCCAATTCTTTGAAAATTGATTTGCTTTGAGCCTGATTGGCTCCAATTCTTTAAAAATTGATTTGATTTGAGCCTGATTGGCTCTGATACTTTGAAAATTGATTTGGTTTGAGCCCGATCGGCTCCGGAACTTTGAAGTTGATTTGACTTGAGCCTGATTGGCTCCAATTCTTTGAAAATAGATTTGAATTGAGCCTCACTGGTTTCAACTCTTTGGAATTTGATTTGATATGAGAGTCTTGTTTGATTCTGGAACTTTGAAAATTGATTTGGTTCGACTCCAGGTTAGGAGAAAATTCAGCCGACTTTAATATGATTGATCTTCGGTTTCGAAAATTAAAAGCAAATATGAATCCAAGTGTTTCCAGGTTTAGGAAAGTTAATTCGAAATTTAATCAGCTCCTGAAAATTAGGAGTTATGAATTGAACCAAGTCAACTTTGATTCTACTTGGTAAGGCAGTAAATTTGCATCAAATCTTTCTGCGTGCTACCTGATTCGGCTTAGCCGATCAGATGATTTTGGGGGATTTTGAGCATAGAGCTGCTCAAATCTTTCTGCGTGCTACCTGATTCGGCTTAGCCGATCAGATGATTTTGGGGGATTTTGAGCATAGAGCTGCTCAAATCTTTCTGCGCGCTACCTGATTCGGCTTAGCCGATCAGATGATTTTGGGGGATTTTGAGGATAGAGCTGCTCAAATCTTTCTGCGTGCTACCTGATTCGGCTTAGCCGATCAGATGATTTTGGGGGATTTTGAGCATAGAGCTGCTCAAATCTTTCTGCGTGCTACCTGATTCGGCTTAGCCGTTCAGATGATTTTGGGGGATTTTGAGCATAGAGCTGCTCAAATCTTTCTGCGTGCTACCTGATTCGGCTTAGCCGATCAGATGATTTTGGGGGATTTTGAGCATAGAGCTGCTCAAATCTTTCTGCGTGCTACCTGATTCGGCTTAGCCGATCAGATGATTTTGGGGGATTTTGAGCATAGAGCTGCTCAAATCTTTCTGCGTGCTACCTGATTCGGCTTAGCCGATCAGATGATTTTGGGGGATTTTGAGCATAGAGCTGCTCAAATCTTTCTGCGTGCTACCTGATTCGGCTTAGCCGATCAGATGATTTTGGGGGATTTTGAGCATAGAGCTGCTCAAATCTTTCTGCGTGCTACCTGATTCGGCTTAGCCGATCAGATGATTTTGGGGGATTTTGAGCATAGAGCTGCTCAAATCTTTCTGCGTGCTACCTGATTCGGCTTAGCCGATCAGATGATTTTGGGGGATTTTGAGCATAGAGCTGCTCAAATCTTTCTGCGTGCTACCTGACTTGGCTAGGGAGTGTAAGGCGCAAGGCGCATCTCAGTCAATCAGACGATTCTCAAAACACATATGAAATGTGTATACATCAATCATGATGTTCCTAGAGTAGGACGGTATCATAATAGGATAATTCAATGTATAGGGTGCATTTCTGATAATAGGAAAAGTAACGTGACTTGGGATCATCACGTTTGGGAGCATAAGATATAAGATTTCATGAGCATGTGCATCACGATAAGATAAGAGCATTCATCCATGTGATTATTTGCATTTGTGTGTTATCCCTTACCCGAACTACGTCCTGATCTGATTCCCGTTTGGATACGTAGGCAGCTCACCATTGAGCACGACCAGCACTGACCGTCTCTGCGAATGTTTTGCAACGCATTTTATTTTTACCTAAGTTCAATAGCCCGGTCAAAGGCTTGTCTTCACACAGGCTTCGACATTCACTTGTGATACGCGTTGCTTCACAAGCTCTGCCGAAGAGGGGCAAACTGTAGACACCCCAATTTTGACCGAACTATTAAACTTAGGGGGATTTATCTCTAGAAATCAATGATGAATAATGTCCCGACGATTTTCTTCAAGTTCATCGCTTCGACTTCTGAAAAGCTTCAAGTTCCCAAACCTTACTCCTAATATCCCTAGATTTGGCCAATCACTGACCATCTGTCTTGAGCTCACTGGATCATGGGTTACTTTCTAAAAAAATAGAATAGATTGAATAATAATAATTATTATTATATTTTCTAAAAATAACATTGTTTCCTGTATTTTATTTAGATTTAAAAAGAAAAAAATATACTATTTGGTAACTCATATGATTAATTTAGATTTAAAAAAAAAAGAAAAAATGTGTCTATACATATATATATATATATATATATGTATAGGAAAAAGAAAATAATAAAAGAAAGTAGCCCATGTGATTTGGAGAGTTAGAGATCCCTTGGCATATTCCTTATCTAAGAAATACCCAAAAAGCCCTTTGTTGGGCACTGATCTCCCATGTGTTTTGAAAATGCTCTAGAATGTTCCTTTATTCTAGCCAACTTAAATGGCTTTCAAGTTTATTGGAATTACATAGAAGTGCCATGGAGAGTTAGAGATGCCATAGAATATTCCTAACTCACCCCAAATTGACCTATCTACCCTTATCTTGGCCCCTAAGATAATGAAAGTCTATAAAAAACCCATTTCTCTCATTTTGGGGGCGAGACACTTGAATTGTATAGAGAAATATTGGGAAAGCTTTAGAAGAAAGAAATATAGAGAGAGAAACTCTACCAATTATTTTACCCAAATCCCACCAAAACTCTACCCAACCATCAAATCACCATTGAAGGAGCTTGAAGCTTGAGGAAGAAGAAGAGGAAAAGCTTGAGGAATTCAACATCTCTACAAGTTTTGAGAAGATCTAGAGGTAAAGCCTTCAAATATATATATATATATATATATATAATTCAATCACAAGTTCTTAGATCTAGGAACTTTACACATTTTCAAAACCTCTCTTCTTACCCCATTTCATCACACACCACCAAGAACTTGTGATTGAATCTCATAATATTTTATTGATTTGGATCTAATTAATGCCTTGGGTTTGAGATAAATTAGTTTTGAAGTATTTGTGTTCCTAAATAAAACTTTGATTTCCTTTATTTCTATTTCATTCAAAAGGTTCATGAGATCTTCCATATCTCATTGAAACTCTTTGGATTTGATTCCTTAGTTTCCTATGATCTTATGATCCATATGGAGATTAAAATGAATCATGATCATAATCTACACATAGTTGGTGAGATACTAGTATCAACTCATGATTAGGATCTCTTTACTATGGATCTTATGGAATTCATACTATATTCCATGGAGATTAAAGTAGATTTGTTTTTTTAGTCTCCAATGACCATCAAATGGTAGGAGAAATAGTTTAGTTTAAGTCCATCTCTATGGCTTAGACTAATCTCTTCCTTGGGTTTTGAGAAGTTTTTTATACTTCATCCAAAACCTCCATGTATGTGTGTCTTTAGCCTCCAATGACCACCAAGTGGTAGGAGTAATGATTTGAACTCAAATTTTGGTCCATAAGTTTTAATTCATTGTTTGGGATTTTGTGAAGTCCATTTCATACTTCATTAAAAGTCCATAAGTCTAAAGAGGTCCTTAGTCTTCAATGACCATCAAATGGTAGAAGAAATGATTTGGTTTGAGCCCCAACTTCATGTTCTAATAGTTGAGGCCAATCAATAAACTTGAACTAGCAAAATGAAACAGTGGGTTCATAAACTATTTTTGATCAAGGATTTTTAGTTTGAAATCCGACCGTTGGAATCGAATGAAACCAACGGGAAAATGTTCATAACACATTGTTTTACCACTGTGATTTTTGTTTTAGCAAGATCTTGTGATGAGAAGGGTTCGATCATGGTTTTTGTGAGCTAATCATAATCTGTCCAGAGCTCTAGAATACTTTCAGAATAATAAGTCCGTTTTGAAATTAATAAATCAGAACATTAATTAAGTTTTTGGGGTCTCAAATAATTTTTCATAAGTACCTTAATGTGTTAGGAAGGTACCCTAAAAATATCTAAGTGTTTCTCATTTGTTTACTATTTTTAGAAAATCATACAAGATCTCTGGACAGAGAGTTGCAGAATCCTGAGTGAGGTCTAGTATTTTCCATATTCCTGGAGATCTAACCGTTGAAATCTTGATTTTCAAGTTGGGTTAGAAACTAGACTCACAGAGGCATGACATATCCAAAAATCAATAAGATCCAACCATCAAAAGTATTTTATTTCCATTTTTGAACGTCTGGTCTGCTCTCTGTAAATCACAAAAAACTGCTACTGTTTTCATCTAATCTTATTTATTTTAACTCAAATGGTCTCCTAATGTCTTGAGACCCAAACCATGTTTTGAATAATGATAATTTAGATTAAATCCAGAGGCTTAGTGATCCAAATTGGTGAATAAATTCATGTCCTATATTTGTTCATATTCATGCATTCATTCATACATGTTAATATCCATAAGTAGGACTTATCTCTTGCCTAAGATGTATCTAATTGAACATGACTTAGGATTTACTTATTTATGATATTATATCTTGTCTAAGGCATGTGTACTAACCTTTGTTTTGTAGCGCATTTGAGGTACAATTCCTCAACTCTTCTCTAGTTTAATTCCATTTTTGATTCATATTGATTTTCGACTCCATGTGCGACGCCTTAGCCTAGGTTTTGCCTTATGTGTATATATGTGTTAGACACCTTTCTTAGGTTTATTTTTGCATGCATTGCACGTTTGATATTCGCGGCCGGATCCCGGGTATGTTTTCTAGTTCTCTATTGCATATCATGATGTTTGCTAGTTGAATTATGTGACTTATGAATGATATTTTACCGTTAGCAATTTTGCACCCTTTCAACATGCTTGTGTTATGTATACCTATATATGTATTAATTGAGGGCATGCTTAGATTAATAACTTGATTAAAAAGGATGTTGAGTAGAGGCCTATCGTGAGATAGGATGAAAGGGGGTGTTTTAATCCGCCGGGCTCCTTCCCCTTTCATTCCATAATCCCCGGACCCAGTTTATCTTTGGTTTCGCAAAAGATCAGTTTGCTTTAAAATGGTTTCTTAATTTTTCCTTTTAAAAAAAAATTAAGTGGCGACTCTTATTTGGATTTGAATGTGAAAAATGTTTTAAAAAGTGGGTAAAATTTGAAAACCTGCGATATCCACACACACACAAATCACAAAGCCCACTGGAGTGGCAAACACACCATAAGCATTCTTTTGAGCACCACAGTATCACTTTGAGCACCACGCTCTTCCTTGAGTAAGACCTCCAGGTCGAGCTCCCTCACAAGTCTATTAGTCATAGTGAAGCATAGATCACCAAGCCCACTGAGAGTGGCAAATGCACTGAACACATGTACTAGGACAACAAGCGTTTTAGAACACAATACAGGCATGACACAAGTCCACTCGGAGTGGTACACCCCACAGCACCAATTCATGCTAGGATCAGAACACTAGACATGATAGGACTTAGGGCAAAATTCATATCACATCCATGCATAGCATATCACTCTTATAGCATAGCATCCGCCTGATTGTTGTGTATGTGCATGTGTGATTTATTCCTTTGTGCCCTGAACTACGTCCTGGTCTGATTCCCCTTGGGATACGTAGGCAGCTCACGCAGAGCGCGACCAGCACTAGCCTCAACATCATTGCATCTTTTGCAACGCTTTTTATCCTAAATCTATAGCCTCCAAAAGACCTGTCTCTTCAAAACTTTGGCACTCGCTTGTGACATGCGTTGCCTCGCAAGTTCCTGCCAAAGAGGGGCAAACTGTAGACACCCCATTTTGTCGACTATCAGATTTAGGAGACCCATAGCTTGGTGGTTCACAATGATCGTAAAAGACTCGAAAGGACTCCTGGAAGTCAACTCTATCTCTAAGAATGCTCAGATTGACCAAAATGCCCCTGAAAGCCCGAAGACTCCCAGATTTGGTCCCGAAGTTCTGAAAACATGCTATATCGTAAGAAAAATGATAAAATAAGTTTTCAAGTAAAACTGGATGAAATCGTCAGCTCCCAGAGACCCCCGGAAGTCCCGGAGGTTCCCAGAACTTCCCGGGAATCCCAAGTTTGACCAGTTTGACCAAGATTTGACTTTGGAATCGGGGCACCGAAACAATTTTCAAATATTTTTCATGGATACTAGAGGTCAATAGCTTTCCAACGGTATATCGCACATAATTCCTGGATTTAAAACGAATTTATTTTGAATTTCTGAAGGCGAAAAAGGCGATCAAATCAGCATTTATCGCGAATACCGCAAAACTTTTCAAAGTGACCTATCCCCGAACTATTTTGTATGTAAAGTAGACTCCATTACCTTTTCAATGGTATATCACAACCTCAATTTGGAGTTTGTATGCATTTTCTGTGAATTTCGGACAAAATAGGGCCTTTTCGCGAATACCGGAACCTCTGGGGGCCTAAACGTAATTTTCTGGGCTTCTGAGGAGCAGTGCCGCCGCGGCACTGGCCCAGTGCCGCCGCAGCACTCAACCCTCGCAGAGTCCATTTTTGTAATTTTTTGGGGGGTCCAAATTGATTAATTGAAAGCCAAAACGACATAGTTTTATGTTCACAGTTGTTTGGGACCAATGGGAGTACTTCTAAAACCCCAAAATCACCCCAAATTGGCCTATTTAAACCCTCCATTGCTCTTCATTTTGGGGGGGCCAAGTGCAAAGCTTAAAAAGTTGTAGAGAAGAAGAGAGATAGAGATAGGTTTAGAAGAGAGAAAGGGAGCTTCTCCCATTGATTTTCCATAAGAAAGTGAGTTTTATTCTTGTTTTCTTCCATCATCCTTCTATATACTTCACATTCAAAGTCCACTCCACCCCTCATTCTTGAGCATTCATGAGATAGGAAGCTACTTCCATGTCCAAATGTCAAAATCTATGAGTGAAACATCAAGCTACAAGTCCAAAATCACATTGATTATCATCTATTGATTGCTATTTACTTGCTTTGATTATATATATGTTCATCTCTCCTTATCTCATTTCTTTTTCTTTTCTTTATTTACTTACTAGTTCATCATCATCTAAGTGATGACATGAAGTTTGGGGTGAGTGAATCCTTATGGATAGTAGCTCTTGACCTCAAAAACATGTTTGATAGATGATGATCATAACCTCAATACTTCCAAGGTATTCTTGGAATGTATTGAAGTTATGCCCAAAAATAAAATAAATCTCTCCAACAATCTTGGAGGTTCTTAAATGATGAGTTTGATGTAGGTATTCTAAGTGGTTATGATCCTTATTGAGTATTGAAAACATGTTTTCAAAACATCTATTTCAAAACCCCTCTCAATCCCTCTCATTTGGTTTCAAGAAACAAAACTTTGATTTCTCCAAAATCTTCAAAACAATGAGTCAAAACAGTGAGTGAGTTGAGTTCAAATATTTTTCTAGAACACAATACTCAACATATGGATACAAGGCCACTTGGAAAGTCTTCCTAACTCATTGGGGACCACCCATGATTTTTGGTTTGACTTGGAAGTACTTGGAAATGGTCCATTTGGGTCCCAACATTCCTTCCAAACATTCTGTTTTTGCTGTCACAGCAGCTAGGTCAACTTACGACCTCTTTTCCAGAAAACTTTTCCAAAAGGGGTGGTCCTAACTTATTTTCCCCTTAAAATTCAATGTCTTAGGAAACTTTCTGTATAAAACGGGCCTCTAGATCATTCTTTTTCATTTTCTAAGATTTTCTAACATTTCAGTCGACAGTACGAACTCTGTTTCTGAGTGACCTCTATTGCTTATAAACTTTCTCTCAATCTGTGATAGCTATGCAAGATTGGCCTTTTGGGTTGTGTTCTAGACACAATAAGGAACATCTCCATAAAAAATCATGCATTGAAAACATTCCTAACCCCTCTTTTCAAATTCCAAAAGATCATGCTACTGTTCTGTCCACTATTCACAGCAAGTATACTTTAACTTTCATTCTTTGATTTGATGCTTATATGCATTCCAAATTAGTTCATATCTTACGAAGTAGTTCATACTACATTTGTACATATCCCATGTTAATTTCATTCATTCATTCATACACATTTTAGACTTCTAAGTCATTCTAGAAATCCATGTACACAAAAACACACTACAACCTTTGCACATTTTAGATACATACATTGCATTCATGCAAGATTTGGGGTTTTTGTAACTCTTAATCCAAGGAGATTATAAGGAATGAACTTGATCACACATTCATGCTTCCCCTTTGATCTAATCATCCTTTCTCATCCGTCCCGGGGATTGAGAGATCTTCTTTTCTCAAAGAATAACTTGCATCATACTAGCTTGTTAAGCATATTTTGATTTCTTTGTTTATTTGTTTCAAGAACAATTCATGTCCCCCTTTAGATTAGGAAAACTTGATTAATTGATATATGATTAGACGATTTTTCCTAGGTTTATTTGTGTGATCTTTCACTTCGCATTGTGTGATATTTGGCTTAGATCTTATGAATGATATCTTATCCTTAGATCTTTCATTTCAAGTTTCTTATGTGATGTAATATACTATCATAGTATTAATTGCCGAACCAAACCTAGTATAAGATGATTATTTGGATGCTAATTGAGGCCCGTCGAAAGATGGGGCGAGTTGAGGGTGTTTTAGTTGCGACAAAGGCTCCTTCCTCTCTCGTACCAAAACCCCGAACCGAGTTCTTTGGTTATGAAGGGCCGGTGCCCTTTATCCATTTGGGTGAGTCAAAATTAGGTTTCTTGGTTCCTTAAAGACCAAGTGGCGACTCTGTATCTGTTTTCAACAGACCTTTTCTCTTTCCGGTATCCACAATAGGCCACCTCTTTTATCACCACCGTCTTCTCCTTTTGCTCAGAGCTTCAAGCCTAATGCTCCTAAAGGTCAGCACAATCATGTGGGTCATAGTGGAAGAGGACAGCAAGCCCCAAGGCCACCTCCTACTGTGTTCAACCTTGTTACTACCGCACCTTCCGCAGTTCAACCTGATGCTTCAGTTATTCGAGGTACGTTATTAGTGTTCATTTCTACAGCTTCTGTGTTTATTGATACCGGCGCATCATGTTCATTTATATCTTCATCTTGAGCATCATCCTTGGATCTAGAAGTGAGCCATCTAGCTTTAACACTTTTAGTCGATATTCTCGTTGGAGGTTTAGTTCCCTTAGATCGAGGGTGTCATGGTTGTGAACTTATTCTTGCTGACAGGAACATCATTGTTGATTTAATCGTTATAGACATGCTTAGTTTTGATGTAATTTTGGGTATGGACTGGTTAACTACCTACCAAGCTTTTATTGATTGTTTCAAGAGAAGAGTTACTTTTGTGTTTCCTTCCGGGGACCTTGGTCATTTTGAGGGTGATCACTTAGACTTCCCGATGCGTTCACTTCACAGTTTGTGTAGATGAAAGAATCATAATGACTACCTTGCTAGTTTGTTTTCCGATGAAGATGAACCAACTTTGATAAAATTACCTCCGGTTGTTAGTGAGTATTATGATGTTTTTCCTGAGGACTTACCTGGTTTGCCACCTACCTATGAGATTGAGTTTGCAATAGATCTAGTTCCTGGTACATCACCGACCTTAATTCCACCGTATCGTATGGCACCCACTGAGTTGAAAGAATTAAAGACACAGTTAGAGGATTTACAACTCAAAAGTTTTATTCGTCCTAGTACTTCTCCTTGGAGAGCACCCGTCCTTTTCGCAAAGAAGAAAGATGGATCACTTCGATTATGTATTGACTATCGTAAGCTAAACCACGTTACAATAAAGAACAAATATTCGCTTCCCAGAATTGATGATCTTTTTGACCAACTCTGTGGTTCAACTTGTTTTTCTAAGATTAACTTAAGATCGGGTTATCATCAGTTACGAGTTAAAGAATGTGATATTCCTAAGACAGCTTTCTATTCACATTACGGACACTTTGAGTTTCTTGTTATGCCATTCGGTTTGACGAATGCACCCGCCGCTTTAATGGATTTGATAAACCGCATCTTTAGCCCGTTCTTAGATAAGTTTGTGATTGTGTTTATAGATGACATATTAATCTATTCACCTTGTAGAAAGAAACATGAGGAACATCTCTGAATTGTATTAGAAGTCTTGAGAAGGCACCGTTTGTATGTAAAATTTTCTAAGTACGAATTTTGGTTATCGAAAGTGAAGTTTCTTGGTCATGTTGTTTCGGGTGATGGGGTATCCGTTGATCCTTCTAAGATTGAGGCCGTTCTAGATTGGCAGTCACCAAAGAATGTATTTGAAGTCCGTAGTTTCTTGGGACTAGCGGGTTACTACCGTCGCTTCGTTGAGAACTTTTCTTGTTTAGCTATGTTTATGACTAAGCTTACTAGGAAGGGAGTGAAATTCATATGGGACGATTCTTGTGAACATGCTTTCCAATAATTGAAAACCCGTTTGACTTTGGCACCTATCCTTGTTATTCCCGAGCGTGGATTGAACTATATCGTTTATTGTGATGCTTCACTTGAAGGTTTGGGTTGTGTATTAATGCAAGAAGGTAAAGTCGTAGCTTATGGTTCGAGACATTTGAAACCTCACGAGAAAAATTTCCCTAATCACGACTTAGAGCTTACCGTTGTTGTGTTTGCTTTAAAAAGTTGGAGACACTACTTGTATGGTGAGAAATTTGAGGTATTTTCCGATCACAAAAGCCTTAAATAAATTTTTACTCAATGAGACCTTAACTTGAGGCAACACCATTGGATGGAGTATTTAGGAGATTATGACTTTGACTTGCAATATCATCCGGGTAAGGCTAATGTCGTGGCCGATGCCCTTAGTCGTAAACCCCGTAGCACCTTAGCCTGTTTACCTATCCAAGAGTGGAGGATGTTTGAAAACCTTGATGATTTTGAGATTTATTGCGCAGAAAATTCTGACCGAGCTACTTTGTTTACTTTGACCGTTCAACCGTCACTTTTGAATCGAATTTTGGAGTTACAGAAATCCGATGATGAGACCATGTCCTTAAAGTCCCGTATGCTTAATGGAGATTTGGAGAAGGGTTGGACTTTTTATGATGGTAGAGGTTTGAGGTTTCAAATTCGAGTCTTTGTTCCCGTAGCTTGTCGAGAGGATGTTTTGAAAGAGTTTCATCATTCCCGTTTCGTTGTTCATCCCGGGGGTACGAAAATGTACCATGATTTATGTCGTCAGTATTGGTGGAAAGGCTTAAAAAGAGCAGTTGTGGAGTTTGTTGTTAGTTGTCCAGTTTGTCAACAAGTAAAGGCCGAGCATCAGAGACCCGCAGGTTTGTTACAAGCTCTCCCTATTCCCGAGTGGAAGTGGGAGCATACTACTATGGACTTTGTTACGGCACTTCCTAGGACCTTGCGTAAGCATAATGCTATTTAGGTCATTGTGGATCATTTGACTAAATCGGCACATTTCTTACCAATTAAGGTAACCGACACTGCAGACACCCTTAGTATGATCTACATCCGAGAGATTGTGAGACTTCATGGTATCCCAATTTCGATTGTATCGAATCATGATTCGAAGTTTGTATCTCACTTTTGGCAGAGTTTACAGAAAGCTTTGGGTGTTCAACTTCTTCTTAGCACAGCGTTTCATCCTCAGACAGATGGGCAGTCCGAGCGTACTATTCAAGTCTTAGAGGACATGTTGAGAGCCAGTATTATGGAACTTGGTTGTAATTGGGAAGAACATTTACCATTGGCCGAGTTCGTGTATAATAACAGTTATCAAGTTAGTATTCAGATGGCACCGTTTGAGGCATTGTATGGCCGCCCGTGTCGATCTCCATTATGTTGGGGCGAGGTAGGTGAGGCTATTCTTCATGGACTCGATATAGTTAGAGAGACGTCAGAAAAGATTAAAGTGATTCGTGAAAAGTTGATTTCAGCTCAGCATCCTCAGAAATCTTATGCCGACCGTCACCGCCGGCCATTGGAATTTGAAGTTGGTGATCACGTGTTTCTAAAGGTTTCGCCGTGTCGTGGATTACAATGTTTTGGACAAAGCGGGAAATTAGCACTGCGGTTTGTGGGACCGTTTGAGATCCTTGAAAGGGTTGGTGAAGTCGCGTATTGTTTAGCTCTTCCGCCTCAACTCTCAAGTGTTCACAATGTATTTCATGTTTCAATGCTTCATAGGTGTAACTCCGATCCACTCCGTCAGTGTTACCCCGATCCATCACATATCATAGATTGGACCGAGTTGCCTCTTGGAGAAGATGCATCATATAAAGAGCAACCCATCCGTATCATTGAGAAGAAAGACCGTGTGTTACAAGGAAGTGTCATCCCGTTGGTAAGAATTCAGTGGAATCATCATGGTATTTTCGAGTCAACTTGGGAGGATGAGGATTAAACTAGGAAGAGTTACCCTCACCTTTTCCCCGAGTAGAGTAATTCTCTTTCATTTGAAAATGTTAGTTAGTCAAGGTTTGAGCAAGTCGTTGCTCCCTTTTTTGCTTATTTGCTCCGAATTCTAGGACGGAATTCTTTTAAGGGGGGTAGATTGTCATAACTTGAAATTTTAATTAAGGGTAAAATTATATTTTAATTACTTATGTGCGAACCGTTAATTAAATTGGTATAGTATTTAAATTTACCTTAAATTGTGTCACTATATTTATTTATTTTTTTAATTATTTTCTTTTTCTTATTTGGTTTTATTTTATTTTATTATAATTTTTTTATTAATATTTATTATCTTGGTGTTAAAGTGGGTACATGTTTTAAATTAGGTGTGTAGAAGTAGACCACACATACACACACATGCATTACACCTCTACACATTTAATGCAACCAAAGACTAAACCAAAAAAAATTGTGTGGGCCCCACCCCACTCTTAATGGCCGGCCAACTCCCCTCTCCCTCCTCATTTTTATTTTTTTTCTTTTCTTTCTCTCTCTTTTCTTCTTCTTCTTCATCTAAATGAATGTGGGTAACAAAACCTCCATAACCCGTTTACTTTAGGCTTCCAATAGGTCATTAAAGAGGGATTTTTGTGTGTTTTTCCATTTCACAAAATCGTCTTAGAATTTCAAGAGCTTTCTAATGATACCAACAAAATTCGTTTGAGTGGCCATTTTCATAGTTTTTTCAAATTTCATAGAGCTTCAAAATTCTTCTTCTTCAACCATGGAGCCCCATTGAAGGATTAGTACATGCAGTGGATTCTTGGGTCTCCTAGGACCTCCCTTTTCACTTTTTTGAAGTCATTTGGAGCTCCTTGGATTCTCTTGGGAATTTTGGGCATTTTCATTTATTTTGGAAAATCTCCATGGAGGTAGATATACATTGTCTCTTTTCTATATGTTATACTTGCCTAAGGTGCTTTGAGTTCATTTATATGTATTAGGAGAGAACTTAGACACATGTATTAGGATTTTCCCCAAGGTTGTAATGTTAGGGTTATTATGCCTAAATATAATTCATATGCCTTGGTTGTGTAAGTTGTGATTTTGGTATGTTATATGTGATCAAAATGATGTTAATAGAATAATTTAAACACATCCATGAAGTTTCCCCCAAAGTTGTAATGTTGGAATTATTATGCCTATATGTAATTTATATGCTTTAGTTGTGCAAGTTGTGATTTTGGGGTGCTAAATATAATTAAAGGGATGTTAGAATAATAATTTGGACACATGCATTAGAATTCCTCAAAGTTGTAAATTTAGAGTTGTATGGTAAATTGTGAATTTTGTGCTTTTGTTGTACTAAATTTGATTATGTGATGCTAGATGTCCTTAGGATTCTCCCCTTATGTGAAAAAGCATGCTAGGACGTTAGTTTAGAAATCCTTATTAAGTATGTCAAATTATGAAGTTCAACTACATTCTTTGAGATCCTTGATATTATGTTTAGGGTGATGCTATTGCCACTCCATCATTGAACCAATGCACTCCATGGTACCACTCTTAAAGCATGTGGTACCATGCATGTCATGTATTGCATACATAGTACCACATGCTCTGAGAGTGGTACCATGGAGTGCTTTAGTTCAATGATGGAGTGGCAATAACAATTTCCTATGTTTAGTGGACTAGAATTATTGCTTAATTGATTGTAGTGGATCATCCTTAATGTCATTGTTAACATCATATGCATTGAGGCCTAATCGTCAAGCATTACATTATCACGACATAAACGTTTTGTTTTGAAAAGAGAAAAACCCCATGTGAGGGAATTTAATTTAAGAAATCCGGACGTGGGTTGTGATGTGAGACAGGGAGAATGACCCTTAGAAACATTCAAACTCCAGCTATATTCGGTTGGCTCCCTGAAGTTGGTATGCTACACTCCATGTGTGGGTAGCTCATGGTCCGGTAATGAGAGATGTGTGCATATATCATGCATAGCCTTGCGGCTTTAATCATTTCATTGTAGCTGACACGAGAATAATCTTGTGCGCTCTTGTGCAACACCCAAGTGTAGGTGGACGTGCAAGTAGTAACTGGTAAGACCAGGTCGATCCCACAGGGAAGGATGAGAAGTTAATTACTTAGATTAGACTCTAAAAGAAAAGAAAATTCAATATTTTAAGAGAAGCGTAGAACACTAAGTTCTACAATTAACAACTACTAAACTAAATTAACTAAACTAATGATGAACTATTTATCTAAAGCAAGATTTGAAAATGGTTTTTCTTAAAAAAAGAAAGTGTTGGGATCACGCAAATCCACCATGACTCAACCATCTACCATGCAAATGCAATTAAGCTCAACGGAAGGCAACTTCTACAGTATCCCGTACTTCTCTAAGGATATAGAATCAATAGTCCTTTCATGACCGGGACTACATCATCACAACTAAGTTTGAAATACACAAAGGTGGTTTAATTCAATAGTTAAGACTCTCACCTCCAATGGTGTTAGCATTGAGGGTGGTTTGCAAAATATATTGAAAGAAAATGCCTTAAGGCTTAACGTTTAAAGACTGTTTTGACAAACTGAGCATTTTGGGACAGTTTGATAACGAATCAGTAAAGCAGAAAGTCTTGGAATACTGTATTAGATGTCCTCAAGAATCAGAGGTCTCGATCGATCGACGCGCTTTCGATCGATCGAACTTCTTCATCTATCGATCGATCGAAATACCTTCGATCGCTCGACTATGTCTCTGGTTCGATCGATCGAACGACATTCAATCGATTGAACACATGAATAAAAATACTGCATGGCAGAGGTCTGAAATCATGGTTTCATCGCGATTTCCCAACCCCGGACTACTCAGACATGATCTGGGAAGTCTCAGATGTATTTTTAACGTAAAAATTCTTTAGAGACATGTTTGTTTGCAAGATTTTCATTGAAACTATGAAAACTAATGGTTTTGACTTATCTAGCAACAATACTACGAGATTGAAAGATTAACTGTGATTAACTAGATGCAGAATATAAACGAAACAATAATAAGTAACCTGGAACGAAGAAACTTGTATTACTATCAAACAATCCAAGCTAACAATGGTGAATCTTGATAAAACCTACAAAACAAACACAAGGAACACTCTCTATCCTCTTGAAAACTGATGAACTATAGTTGGGCGCCCCTCTGGACGTAAACAAAACAAATACATATAGCCTAAACCTAATGCTAGCTAGGGTTCAAAACCCGTTTCTGCTGCATGCGCGTATAATCTGATAAAAAGCATTTTCGATCGATCGAACAACTCTCGATCGATTGAACTTTCAGACACTTCGATCGCTTGAACTACACTCGATCGATCGAAACTTCGATCGTTCAAAACCTTCTCGATCGCTCGAACCCTGTATTTCAGCTTTGAGTTGTCTTCATCAGGTTCAAGCACTTCTTTTTATCAACATTGTTCAATCTTACATACAGCAGCAGTAATCTGCACAAATGATCTCTAAAAACAATACCACTTATCATAGTTTAATCAATTTGTGCAAAAACTGGTATTATAATTCAAACTGCAGATAAACAGGGGAATTGTAGACTTTTCTTGTGTATTTTCTTCTTTTAGCGCGGTTGTATTTTACAAATACCCTCGCTTGTCACAACCCCCAACTAGCGATTTGCTAGTCCCTAGCAATAAAGCGAAAATAAAACAAGCTTACTAAAACTACAATGACTAAAATAACAAAAATAAGACTAAAGCAACTAATCTTGTAAAATGAAAGAAACTTCCTAACTCACTATCGCAGGAATCGCAGTTGCATTTAGCAAATGTAACAAGCCGTTAAACCCCTAGGTTTCCCTAGTGGACGAGTGTTGTCTCGTGAGGGTTTGCAGAGAATCTACCCACAAAATTCTAAATTTTAAGCTCAAAAAGATATAGAAAAACTTATAAACATCCTTTCCCATTCGACTATCAATTTAGCTTCACATAACATATCAACCTCATACAAACCATGAAGAAATCCACATGTTCCTCATGTCACCAAGATAAATATACATATGCATTACATTCATGTATCCGTGTGTGTGTGAAGTCAACAGTTATGCAACCAACTTTATTTAGAATTGTTTAGACCATTATACTCTTGGAACTTGTAGTTTCAACTCAATTCTCACATAGGTTTGCACTCAAAAATGAACATCTCACAGAAACTTGTTTAGAAATGATCGCTCATGGTGTGAAATTTTAATAAGACTGATGTTCTGGCTACTAGTGTTTCACACCGAACTCGATAAAGGACGAACATTTAGAGTAATATAGTCTCATGAAAAGAATACTACTTACTAGAGGAGCGAAATACCGTGGATACTCAAAGTACACGTTCATGTTCAAACTAATTTGTTAAAAATCATTAAGACTTTGACTTTTCGACTTTTATTCAATGGAGTGAAGATAAGAATAAGAGGGGTAAGAAATTACACATCCTTGGCATTTAATGAAGACGAGTTGATTTCTTCTTCATTCCCACCATCCTCTATTTATTTCTCTCTCTCTCTTTTTTTTTTAACCTATATTCAACATCTCCTTGCATATTTTTTCTTTTTATACAACCACTTCCACACAGTTCCCTTCTCGTCACATACCTCAATAATTTTTAGTCACATTAGATGTGCAATCAGGTTTATAACGGTTAAAGTATAAGATGAGGGGTTTTAGGCTCTCATATTGGCAATATTCAATCAGTGTGGGGTTAGAAGGTTCTTGGATGTTGATAAAGGTATAAACAAAATGAATAACGGTGGCTTAAATCATTTTCTTAACTTCTTAGTTTTAGCACTTCAGTGTTCATTGAGTTTTAATTGGTAAATCCTGAACGTTCTCCTCTAATGAGCAGCCTAAATGAAGAATTTTTGAGACTATCCAACGAATTTAAAGTATATTCAAGAAAAACAATTCAAATTAATTGTGACAATTCCCTCAAAATTGAAGATTAGGTTCCAAAAGCTCACTAAGGGTTGTTAGTTTCCACTAGTTATTCCTTGAAGCATAAAAGTCATATTAACTCTATTTTCAGTTTTCTGCATAACTCTTAACATGTGCAAATGATTTGGATACTAGAATGGTCAACACATGCATTCCTCTTAGTGAAACTAGAAAAATGCGTGAATGTAATTCATAAAAGGATGAGATTAACATGAATGTATCATCGCTTGATAGCGGTTAAGTAAGAGAGAATATTTAAAAGTATTCCACTGATAAAGTTCATATTAACAAAATGTGCAATGAAATAAATCAGATTGCTGATAACGTAAACATGCTCAGGTGATAATCTATTTACATCCCACCCCCAACTGAAAATCACGATGACCCTAGAAGTGGATTTTCAACAATAAATAAAAAGATATCACCTGCTAAAGCAACGCAATGACTGCAAGCGTAACAATCTGTAAAGACATATACAATCTCCAAGCAACCAAGATCAAACGAAAGATATACAAAGGTACAATAAGCGTATGATGAAAACAAAAACAATCACTGTAAAAGTAAAGTAATGGAAATGACATAGCAGTGATAATAAAGGTCTTACAATCTCAAAAACATCCAACAGTCAAAACATAACCACCGACAGTCCCACATAATCCAAAAACCAACATCTATATAATGAGAGCAGAGAGATCGAAAAAAGATAGAAAAAGAAAACATCAAAACTCTCCAAACACTCACACAGTCACGACCTACACATCCTCCGCAACATCTGATAATATCTCGATCGGCGCATCGGAGGTATCCGCAACTCCACCCTCAGCAACAGTACTAGCCGTCGCCGGGTCACTGTCAGTGATGACTGGAGGTGGTGGAAGTGGGGGCTCCGCAGAAAGTGGTGCCGCCGAGGACGATGGTGGAACAGGATCAGTATGTGGTGGTAGGGTCTCAGAAGTGGATGTATCAGCCGTAGGATGTGCAGTAGGGGGAATAGTGGTAGGTGGGTCAGTGGTAACCGGTGCGGTAGCAGGAGTGGCGTGAGGTGTATGTAAGGACTGATCAACCCTCAGCTAAATCAAGATAGCCTCCAGTAATGTCGTCATGTGGGCCACCCGGCCCTCGAGTCTGATCCGAGCCTCCCTCTCCTCTAGTAATAACTCATGAACAGTCGGGAGAGGCACGGAAGACGAAGACTCTCCCTGGGCCTGAGTTTGAGCCTGAGATCGCTGTCTCAGCTCAAACTGTGCAACCTCTACCAGAGGATCGACCTCATCATCGAAATCAAGCTCCTCCGCCTCTGTCGGCGTCCTTGAAGATGCACCCTCAGTATCGGTGCCATCAGCTCTCCTCCTTTTCTCTCCAACTTTCGCTTTCCCCTTACCCTTCCTTTTTCTCCTCTGAGCATCTGAACGGCGAGAAGCTGTCTCGCCAAAGCGACTGCGAGCCTGAGAAGTCGCATCATCAGGTAAGGGAAGGAGGCCAGCCTGCTCGATCACCCTATGAATGGCCCAAGCACCTTTCAGGTGCTTCTTGGCAGCAATGTAGTGAGTGGGTGCCTCATGAAGTCAATATATAGGCGAGGCAAACAGACTGGTAACCCCGTCCCGATGGCATATAAAACATGAGCATACCAGGCAGCAATCTTCTCCCGGTAGGAGGTCACCAACAGGCATTTGCTCAAAGCAAGGTGGAGCATATGATAATTATCCGTCAAATAAACATCAGCAATAAGGGCCATACCATCCCAGCTCGGTAAAGCACCCCCGGTAAGCTCGCGGATAACAGCAGTGGATGAGAGCACTGGCGTGCCAGCACGATGCGGGCATACACAGTCGGGCACTTCCGGGACTCCTAGAGTAGCTGAGACGGTAGCCGGACTGAACACAATCTCCCGGCCGCGGAAGAATGATCGCAGTGTGAATGCGGCATCGGGATCTCTAATCATCGTCGCGCAAGCTGCGCAAATCCACGAGAGATTCACTCTCTTTGCCTGAGAGAGCAAATCGTACCAGTGTGGCATGGCTCGGAGGCGGGCGAGATACCAAGGAGTAGCGAGCCATGCCGTCTCAAGTGGTTGCTCTATCATGACCTTCCTGGACTGGAAGTAGTGTGTAAACCACTGGCGATCGGGAGTATGCCGGAAGCCATGATGTGGGATCGGGTCAGGAATGGCTAGGTCAAAAGGCTTCTCCCTGTGATACCCTGTAATAGGGTTCATTGCAAAGATCCTGAAATGGAAAAAGAAAAGAAACGATAAATGAAAATAGAAAACTAAAAAGAAAAGAGAAAACTGCCACTGCTCTAGTTCGAGCGATCGAACTTTTATCGATCGATCGAATAATGCAAGACGTCGATCGCTCGAATATTCTCGATCGATCGCAAAACACAAGAATTATCGATCGCTCGAAGATTCTCGATCGATCGAGCACAGAGATGAGCAGCAACGAGAAACACGAACGGACAATAAAACAAAACAAAGAAACAAGATCAAAACTAACAAGAGAATGGTCAAGCGACCAATGGGGGGCATCTCCCTTAAGATTCGAACGGAAATGGAAAGAGGGGGAGCTCGTGGCCTTACCTTGAAAGATGTGTGCAGTGGGGGTGAGGGTGATGAAGAGGATGATGCAGGGGGAGAAAAGGGTGGGATCCGCAGCCTTCAAAAATGGGTTGGATAGGAGGGGGTTGATGAGAATCGCCCCAAACCCGCTGTCGCCGATCGCTCGAGAGAGAGAGGGAGATGAAGAGAACTGATGAAGTGTACGCTGGACGCATAATTTAAATACAATTCTCGATCGATCGAGGTAGTTCGATCGATCAAACGTTAGATCGATTGAGAACTGTCCAAGCGCTCGAGGATATGACATCGTCGATCGATCGAGGAAAGGTCGATCGATCGAAACCAAAAATTAAAAAGATATCACAGAATGAATAAAACTCTGCACCCCCAACTAGCCAACATTATTCTGGACATACAGTAAAAGTGATATAACAGTGCAGTACAGGACATGTAAGCCAAAAACGCCGCCTCATAATAGATAAGTGCATTTTTTTTATTTAAATAAAACTTTATAATAGCATCCATATTGCACAATTATTACCCCCAATGGAGTTTAAGACCTTATTTCACTAAAGAAAACGAAAATAAAACTAGAACTGAAAATATTGTTGTCTAGGATTACACTTCAATTGCTAAAATACTAATGAAAAGTCAAAGCACAATTGAAGTGGGACACTAATCATCTAACAAGAAGATTCCTTCTTCCACCATTGCTTCATTCCCCGCTAAATCTTCGCATGTGGAGTCCAAACAGGATGATTCCCTTTCCCAGAACAGTCGAAAAGCCGCAAGGACATCATCGAGCAAGTCTGAAGTCTCTAAGGAATTGAAAGCCCATGCAAGAGGTGATCCCATTGGAGACACGGATAACGGAGTGAAATTGTGCAACAGACTTTCCTCTTGCGGTGGAGTGTCTGGGGACCGTATGTATGGTCCAAAGCCATGAAAAAGTTAATATGGAAGGAATACCGGAATACCATTGAGAACCATAGTGACAATCCTGGACAAAGACAACAAACCGATAGTAAGATAACAGAACACCAGAAACACGGATTAAACACGAAAAGAAAAACAATGAACAGTAAACAAAAAATACAATGAAATGTGACTAAGTTCCAACCTCACTATTGGCATAGATTCCCAAAATGCACCAGCTGGTAAGGGGCATTGGAGCCTGAATAGCAGAAAGCTCAGGTGCACATAGCGGTATGGGACCAACTCGAGAACAAGGAAGTCGTCAACAAAAACAAAAACTGCATTGTGACGTTCTGGGACAACATCCTGGAGGTCATGATCTTTCCATGGCTCCCACATATCATCATTTTCCCATTGTGTCATGAGTGCGTCATCCACCATTCTTCCCATGTACAGGTCTTCTTCCTCATCCACATCATCGTCGTCCTGAAATCCTATATTTTCACATGGATTGATGTCAAGGAGGGCCGGTGGGTATGGAATGTACCCTTGAGCATCATCAATGAGAGAGTGAGCTTCAGGATCTTGATGAAGCAAGGGGCAGGGTGTGAGTTCACCATCAGTCCATGTGCCACAACGACATTCTGAATCAGCCCATGAACCGATAGAATGAACATCATCACCTTGCATCGATGCACCTGCAATAGAGTGGTTTAAGGTATAACGGATTAGAACAAGATCACAAACACAACAGAACAAACAATGACTTAAAAACAAAAGAAAGAACTAAAATGCAGGGAAAGATAAGGAATACAACAACAATATGGAACTCCACTTTAGAATTTAAGTGGGAGAGTAGTTGGGCTCATCCAGCTGGATGTGCTCAACTTCAGTTTGGAAGTTCTCCAAAAACGGTTTCAACCTCTGGCCATTGACCTTGAAACAATCATCGTTCTTTGGATTGACGAGCTCAACCGCCCCGTGTGGAAAGACAGTTTTTACAATGAACGGGCCTGTCCAACGGGAACGAAGCTTTCCTGGGAAAAGGTGGAGGCGAGAGTCATACAGCAAAACTTTCTGCCCCGGCTCAAATGATTTACGAAAAATCGTACGATCGTGGCGAGCCTTCAACCTTTCCTTGTGCAACTTTGCAGAGTCATACGCATCTCGTCGTATTTCCTCTAGTTCTGCAAGTTGGAGCTTGCGTAACTGACCTCCCTCTTGGGTATCAAAGTTCAGTGAGCGTGTCGCCCAGTAAGCTTTATGTTCAATTTCAACAAGGAGATGACAAGCTTTCCCGTAAACCAACCTGTACGGGGACATACCTAGATTCGTCTTATAAGCAGTACGGTATGCCCATAAAGCGTCGGTTAGCTTGTATGCCCAGTCTTTTCGGTTGGAACTAACCATCTTTTCAAGAATATGCTTGACTTCTCGGTTAGCCAATTCTGCTTGCCCGTTCGATTGTGGATGATAGGCAAGAGCGATTTTATGGTGGACTCCGTATTTCTTGAGGAGTGACTCCAAAGGCCTATTGCAGAAATGCTTACCTTGGTCACTTAGTAAAGCTTTTGGAGTTCCAAAACGAGACAAGATATTCTCTCTTAGAAAGGACATGACCGTTCTGTGGTCATTGCGTCTCGTTGGTATCGCTTCAACCCATTTTGACACATACTCTACAGCAAGGAGTATGTATTCACAGTTATTAGACTTGGGAAATGGGCCCATAAAATCTATGCCCCAACAATCAAATATCTCAATTGTGGTGATAGGGGTTAAAGGCATAGAATTCCTTTTAGAAATAGTTCCAAGCTTTAGACAGCGTTGGCATGTCTTGCAAAAGGAATATGCATCTTTGAAAACTGTGGGCCAGTAAAAACCGCTTTGTAGAACTTTTTGCGTGGTCTTCTGTGACGCGAAGTGGCCACCGCATGCCTCAGAATGGCATGATGCTAAAATTACGATTATATCCTCATTGGGGACGCAGTGCCTGATAACTAGATCAGCACAGTATTTGAAAAGATATGGGTCATCAAAGAAGAAATAACGCGAGAACGAGAGGAACCGTTTTCTATCTTAGTTTGACCAATGATTCGGTGTTTCTCCCGTGACAAGGTAGTTTACAATATCAGCATACCAAGGCAGACTACTTACTGCCAGTAGCTGTTCGTCCGGGAATTCATCCTTAATGGATTGGGATTCAGTAATGTCAACAAAATTCAACCGTGACAAATGGTCCGCAACCACATTCTCTACTCCTTTCTTGTCTTTGATTGTTAAATCAAACTCTTGGAGTAAGAGTATCCACCGAATGAGCCATTGTTTAGCGTCTTTCTTAGATAGCAAAAACTTGAGGGCCGAGTGATCTGTAAAATAGACTATTGGTGACCCTATCAGATAAGACCTAAACTTATCTAAAGCGAATACTACAGCCACCAGCTCCTTTTCAGTAGTTGTATAATTCATTTGAGCTTCATTTAAAGTTCGGCTGGCATAGTATATCACATATGGCTTCTTGTCCTTTCTCTGGCCTAGGACCGCGCCAATGGCGTAATCACTAGCATCGCACATTAATTCGAAAGGCAAACTCCAGTTGGGTGCCTGTATTATAGGTGCGGAGGTGAGGAGCTCTTTTAGATCCTCGAAGGACTTTTGGCAATTCTCTGACCACTCGATTGGTGTATCTTTGACAAGAAGTTGACAATGGGGTCGAGAGATTGCATTGAAGTTCTGGATAAACCGACGATAAAATCCCGCATGCCCCAAGAACGAACGGATGTATCTCACTGTACGGGGGACAGGTAGATTTGAGATTATGTCGATTTTTACCTTATCCACTTGGATTCCTTCATCGGAGATTATATGGCCGAGGACTATCCCCTTGGTCACCATAAAGTGACACTTTTCCCAATTCAAAACTAGGTGTTTGTCCTCACATCGCATTAATACCTGCTCGAGATTGCTGAGGCAATCTTCAAAGCTATGGCCAAACACTGAAAAATCATCCATGAAGACTTCAAGGATGTTTTCTACCATGTCACTGAATATGCTTAGCATGCACCGCTGAAAGGTAGCCGGTGCATTACATAAGCCAAACGGCAGTCGATGGTAGGCCAATGTACCAAATGGACAAGTGAATGTGGTTTTCTCCTGATCTTCAGGAGCAATTTCAATTTGGTTGTATCCACTATATCCATCCAAAAAGCAGTAATACTTGTGACCTGCCACACGTTCTAGCATTTGATCCATGAATGGCAAAGGAAAATGGTCCTTTCGGGTCACAGTATTCAACTTTCTGTAGTCAATACACATCCTCCATCCAGTGGGGACACGTGTTGGTACCAATTCACCATCTTTATTTGGGATGACCGTTATGCCTGCTTTCTTTGGAACCACTTGGGTTGAACTGACCCAAGGACTATCAGATATCGGATAAATCATCCCAACATCAAGTAGTTTGAGCACTTCCTTTTTAACTACTTCTTGCATGTTGCGATTCAGACGCCTTTGCATTTGCCTTGAAGGTCTAGCGTCTTCCTCCAGATATATCTTATGCGTGCATATGGATGGGCTTATGCCTTTGAGGTCAGCAATCGTCCATCCCATAGCATCCTTATGCTTGGTTAGTATTTGCACTAGCTTACCTTCCTGTTCATGAGTTAAAGCAGATGAAATGATCACAGGATAAGTTTTTCCAGTCCCTAGGAATGCGTATTTTAGCTCTTTGGGCAGCTCCTTTAATTCTAACTCCGGAAACTGAAAACTAGAAGGCATTGCCAACTTAGTTTTAGGAGGCAATTGTTCATATGGCATTACCCACATGCATTCTGCTCTATCCTCCTCTATCGTATCCATCATAAGACACGTCTGGTTCAGGTCAGCATCCAATGGAGTTGACTCTGCAGGCTGATAGATATCGCCAAATTGAGTCATCACAACTTCCAACGGGTCTTTGTAGTCGACCAAGTCAACTTCATCTTCAATGACCGTGTCTATGTAATGAATTTCTTCCTCATCATCGTATTCTTCAGGTCGGGGATTAGAAAAAATTTTGACATTCAATGTCATGTTCCCGAATACGATAGTCATGATACCACTTCTAATCTTGATTGTGGCATCAATAGTGTTGAGGAATGGACGTCCAAAGATAACCGGGATATGTGCACCAGGATTAGACACAGGTTCTGTGTCCAATATCACGAAATCAACCGGAAAGACAAAAGAGTCTATTTGGACAAGGACGTCCTCTAATACCCCTCTAGGGTACTTCACAGATCTGTCTGCCAATTGCAAAGCGACTCGGGTAGGTTTGAGTTCACCCAACCCTCGCTGTTTATAGACTGAATATGGCAGCAGGTTCACGCTTGCTCCTAGATCGAGGAGTGCGTTATCTATCCTTTGATTCCCAATTCTACAAGAGACAGTAGGTGTACCGGGGTCTTTGAGTTTTGGAGGCAACTCATTTTGAATGATCACACTTGCTTGGCACGCGACATAAGCATGTTTCTTCACGCTTTGCCTCCTCTTGACCATGCATAGATCTTTGAGATACTTCGCATAGGCCGGCACTTGCTTAATGGCATCAAGGAGTGGAAGGTTAATTTTGACTTGTTTAAACAATTCCAGAAACTCCTGATTCTTTGTCTCATTTTTGGGTTTCTTCAATCGTTGAGGATAAGATGCAGGAAAAGGGCATTTTGGTGGTTCATCCTTCATAGACTCCTTTCCAGACCTTCGCTCAACTTCTTCCTCTACTCTTGGAGCTTCAATGTTTGCCTTTATTGCCCCGTCATTAGTAGACGGCTCCTCCTCTTGAGTAGATGGTTGCTCAAGCTCATTATCCACCACTTCCTCCTCTTTGTACACTTCGGGTGTAGACAGAGGCATGCTTTTCTCAATGATTTTTCCACTTCTCAGTGTAGTCACGGCTTTAGCATATTCCTGATTGTTAGCACCATTATTATGTCCCTTGGGGTTCGAAAGTGGTTGGGCAGGGAATGTTCCTCCTGAACCCTCTTGCCGTGCATCTATCCTTTCTAACGTGGCAGACATTCTACTCATCATCTGTATGAGTTGCTGCGTTAGATTGGCATTAGCAAGTGGCTCTTCTTCTTGTACCTTCTTGTGTGGTGGCACATAGGTATTGGTCTGTGGTGAATTGGAGGGTTGAGCTTGGTTGTAGTTATTGGTTCTGTTTTGATTGTATTGATGGGATGGCCTATTGTTTTGCCCTTGATATTGATTGTTGTTGTAGGGCTGCTGTTGATATTGATTTTGGGTCCCAGCATTATTTCTCTAATCAAAACCGGGGTGATTCCATCTATTGTTACTTTGAAAGTTATTGTTGGAATTCCCCGCCCCTCGAAAACCTTGCATGGCATTCATCTCCATAGGGGTCTGCTCTTGAAAATACGGCACATTGGGACAATATTGAGTTGTATGTCCCAACATGTTGCACGTGCCGCATGGTTCCTCAGGCATAACTTGCCTAGAGCTCTATCCTTTCATGCTTAACTCCTCTACCTTCTTTGCTAGTTCTGCATATTTAGTCATGAGGTGATCTTCACTAGTTAGTTGGTAGAGGCTTTTCTCTTCTACACAGGATATCTGTGAGCGTGAGACATTGTCAGAATTTGACCATTCATGAGCGTATTCGGCTAACCATTCGAAATGGGCTTCAGCCTCTTCGGTGTTTTTACGCAGAAATGGTCTGGAACTCATAGTTTCTACCAACTTCTTCGTTTCACCATTCAATCCTTGATAAAAAAAGCGGATAGTTCGCCATTTCTCAAACCCATGGTGTGGGCACGAGAGAAGCAAATCTTTGAACCGCTCCCACGCTTGTGTGAAGGTTTCATTGCTCTTTTGTTTATAAGAATTGATTTGACGTTGAAGGTCAGTGGTCATGCGAGTAGGATAGAATTTCTTTAGAAACGCGGTGCTCATCGCATGCCAGGTGAAAATTGAATTAGGTTTGAGGGAGTGGAGCCACGCCTTCGCTTTATCTTTCAAAGTGAAGGGGAATAACATTAGATGCGTCACCTCCCTAGGACAATTTTGCGAGAATGTTTTGCAAACATCCTAGAAATCAGTGACATGTAAGTACGCCTTCTCACTTTCCATCCCATGAAAGGTGGGAAGCAGTTGGATCATCCCATTGCGAAACTGAAATTTGCCATTATGCGGTGGGATTTGAATGCAAGAGGGCGTAGGTGCGTGTTTTGGTTGCATAAGATCGCAAAGAGGACGTAGTGCCTCATCACTTGGTACCACAACATTGTCACCATTTTCACTCTGATTATCACCCATTGATTCAGTTGGAGTGGCTATCGGGTTAATAGAACTATCAGAGTCAGAACGGTAGAAAGGATTTCCAAAAATTCCTTCAATAGAATTATTGGACATGAACTAGGAGAGTCCCTAAGGTGAGTGTTTACCAAAAGAACAGAAAAGAAGAGAAAAATAAAACCAGAAAGAGATGAAGAGAGACTGAGGTAATCTAAGGAATTGATCGTCGCCTTCCCCGGCAACGGCGCCAAAAACTTGACACGAGAATAATCTTGTGCGCTCTTGTGCAACACCCAAGTGTAGGTGGACGTGCAAGTAGTAACTGGTAAGACCAGGTCGATCCCACAGGGAAGGGTGAGAAGTTAATTACTTAGATTAGAATCTAAAATAAAAGAAAATTCAATATTTTAAGAGAAGCGTAGAACACTAAGTTCTACAATTAACAACTACTAAACTAAATTAACTAAACTAATGATGAACTATTTATCTAAAGCAAGATTTGAAAATGGTTTTTCTTAATAAAAGAAAGTGTTGGGATCACGCGAATCCACCATGACTCAACCATCTACCATGCAAATGCAATTAAGCTCAACGGAAGGCAACTTCTACAGTATCCCGTACTTCTCTAAGGATATAGAATCAATAGTCCTTTCATGACCGGGACTACATCATCACAACTAAGTTTGAAATACACAAAGGTGGTTTAATTCAATAGTTAAGACTCTCACCTCCAATGGTATTAGCATTGAGGGTGGTTTGCAAAATATATTGAAAGAAAATGCCTTAAGGCTTAACGTTTAAAGACTGTTTTGACAAACTGAGCATTTTGGGACAGTTTGATAACGAATCAGTAAAGCAGAAAGTCTTGGAATACTGTATTAGATGTCCTCAAGAATCAGAGGTCTCGATCGATCGACGCGCTTTCAATCGATCGAACTTCTTCATCTATCGATCGATCGAAATACCTTCGATCGCTCGACTATGTCTCTGGTTCGATCGATCGAACGACATTCGATCGATCGAACACAGGAATAAAAATACTGCATGGCAGAGGTCTGAAATCATGGTTTCATCGTAATTTCCCAACCCCGGACTACTCAGACATGATCTGGGAAGTCTCAGATGTATTTTTAACGTAAAAATTCTTTAGAGACATGTTTGTTTGCAAGATTTTCATTGAAACTATGAAAACTAATGGTTTTGACTTATCTAGCAACAATACTACGAGATTGAAAGATAAACTGTGATTAACTAGATGCAGAATATAAACAAAACAATAATAAGTAACCTAGAACGAAGAAACTTGTATTAGTATCAAACAATCCAAGCTAACAATGGTGAATCTTGATAAAACCTACAAAACAAACACAAGGAACACTCTCTATCCTCTTGAAAACTGATGAACTATAGTTGGGCGCCCCTCTAGACGTAAACAAAACAAATATATATAGCCTAAACCTAATGCTACGGTTCAAAACTCGTTTCTGCTGCATGCGCGTATAATCTGATAAAAAGAATTTTCGATCGATCGAACAACTCTCGATCGATTGAACTTTCAGACACTTCGATCGCTTGAACTACACTCGATCGATCGAAACTTCGATCGCTCGAAACCTTCTCGATCGCTCGAACCCTGTATTTCAGCTTTGAGTTGTCTTCATCAGGTTCAAGCACTTCCTTTTATCAACATTCTTCAATCTTACATACATCAGCAGTAATCTGCACAAATAATCACTAAAAACAATACCACTTATCATAGTTTAATCAATTTGTGCAAAAACTGGTATTATAATTCAAACTGCAGATAAACAGGGGAATTGTAGACTTTTCTAGTGGATTTTCTTCTTTTAGCGCGGTTGTATTTTACAAATACCCTCGCTTGTCAGTAGCCGTGGTGGTGACCCATTGCATCTCATTTTATTTTAGTCATAAATAGCATATAGATTTGTTACAATGTTTTCTACGAGCCGTCGTTCTCATAAAAATGACAAAACATTTTTCAGGCGAGCTTGATTAAGGCACAGGGCATATGTGACCCGATGCGTAGACGTTGACATCTTTTGTTCTATTTTGAAGACTCGTACTTGGTTATGTATATGGATATTTCTCTTGTAAATTTTAGCTAGTTGGGGAAGTTTGTAATAGTTTAGTGCTCTAAAAGAAAATTGTTGTAATACTTTTTTTACAAAACTTCTTGAGTTTGGACTTCCTTATTTTTGTCATTTGGGAAGCCTTGGTGTAAATTTGATGAACAAGTGTTAGTCCTTACTTTTCATACTTGTTCAACTTATCTATGTTATGTAATTATAATTCCGAGATCGTAGAATCTCTTTTATGTTTTATGTTTGTGTGTTGATTTGAATCCTTGCCGGATTCGGTTGTGTTTGGTTTGTCCTTGCCGGGCTCATTGTTCTTTTATTTTAAATTCTTGCCGGATGTGTTCACCTTGCTTCCAAAAGTAATGTGACTTAGAATCTCTCTCCCCCAATCTCTCTCTCCCTTTATCTCTTTCACTCCTCGATTTTAATAAATTTTGAGTACATGAAGTTCCGTTTGGTCTAGACACGTGTTGAATGTTGTTTAGGACTTGTTTAGTCTTGTACCATGATTTAAACTTAAAGATTTGGTATAGTTGGGAACATGTTAAAATGATGTCAGATTTGCTGTCAAAGAAAAACTGCTTCTGACATGTTTTTGTTTTCTGCCCAAATGGTGCAGAATTGGAAAAAGTGTCATTAGACGACAGTTGTGCAGAATTTAATTTTACATGGACCAAGGTGGACAGAATGTGAAATATCTAAAGATATAACTACATACAGGTGTTTTAAAATTCAGCAACTATAAAAAAAAAATGCCCTTTTTCAAAGTTATTGTAATTTTCCTTTTCTCCTGGATCTAATGCTTGCCCGAAAAGTCTTTTACATAAATTTTTTTAAATTCTTTCATTTTGTTGGACTCGTTAAGCCTTTTTTTTCAAAAGTCTTCCCCTCTATTTGACTCGTTGACATGTTAGCCTATCTTTGCTTATAAGTTAGTGAGTCATCATATTAGGGATCCCCGTGGGATCCCAATGTCGCTTCTGCGCCTGTGTATGAAGTATGAATTTTAAATTCTTTTCTCTCTATCTTTTCTCTTTCCTAGCGCTTCGGTTTTCGGGGCGTGACATTTTATATACCCACATTAGATATAGAGAAAAGGAGGAGAAGAAAAGAGAGAAAGAAAGAAAGAACGAAAAAAATGAAAGTTGAGGAAAGAGAGAGAGTAATGGCCGGCTGTAGTAAGGGGGTGGGGCCACAATTTTGTTTTGCATTTAAATGAGTTGTAGAGATATAATGCATGTGTGTGTGTGTGTGGTCTAGTTTTACACATCCAAATTAAAACATGTGCCCACTTTAACATCAAGATAATAATAAAAATATTATAATAAAATTAAATTAAATTAAATAAGAAAAGAGAATAAATAAATAAATAAAATGACACAAGTTAATGTAAATTTAAATACTACACCAAATTAATTAACGGTTCGCACATAAGCATTAAAATACAAATTTTCCCTTATTAAAATTTTAAGTTATGACAATATTACAACCATTTATAGAGAAAGCTTACAACTACTTCTTTGAATTTGAATTACATTTCCCTCCAACTTCAATAACTAAAAATTCAAAATCCTACAACCACCAATTAGTGGGAGATGCTCCTACAATGACAAGTGTCTTTAAGCAACTTCCATCTTCATCATCACCATTGATCTTCAAGTAACCTCCTTTGCTTCAATCCTACGATGCCAAGTGTCCTGCAAGTTAAGCTACTAAATGGCCTCCATAGCAAGCCAAAATAGCTTATAATAACAATAATATTATTATTATTGTAGAGTAATATAATAATACATTAAAATTATATTTTATGGTACAAACATAGCCCCCCATGTTCTTTGAAAATGAAGCATACGTAATTTTTGAAGAACCAATTTCTAGATTTCCATAAAATAACATAACATGCTTCGAAGCCAACACAATAATTTCGAACACGAAAAATGGATTTAAATTGATGTTAAAGCCAATAAACAACATCAAATACGAAAATAAAAATAGCCTTGAACTTGCATCGAAGCCAATGTATTAGCTTCAAACACAAAATGAATTATTTTAAATTTACTTCGAAGTCAAAGTAATAGCTTTGAACATCAAATTACGGCTTTAAACATGCCTTGAAGTCAATCTAATAATTATTTCAAACATAAAATGAGTGGCTTTAAACTTGCTTCAAAACCAATGGAAGAGATTTGAACAAAAAATATATGGCTCAAGACTAGATTCGAGCAAATATGGGACTTTGAACACAAAATAAATGGCTTAAAATTGTATTCGAAGTCAATATAATTGTTTCGAGTACAAAAACTTGATTCGAAACCAATATAATGGCATTGAACACAAAAATGATGACTTTAAACTGGTTCGAAGCTAATGTATTAGCCTCGAATGCAAAACAGTGGCTTTTAAATTTGCTTCGAACCCAATTTAATAGCTTTGAACAAAATATAAACTATTTTTATATTGATTTAAAACCAATAAACTAACTTTGAACACCAAAAAATGGCTTTAAAGTTAATTCGAAGCCAATATAGTTGCTTCGACCACTAGATAGGTTGCTGTTAAACTAATTTGAAGTTAATGTAATAGCCACTAGAATAAATTGTTTTGAAGCCAATATGATTGCTTTGAACACAAATAAACCACTTTAAATTGGATTCGAAGCCAATATAAGAGTCCCCAAAAATACCACCATTTAACCGAATGTTATTGGCACATTACCAATCAAATGAACTTTTGGTGTAAACATTGCTTTATGGCTCGACTTGAAAGTGATATCAATTGAATATTTTGAACTTCCAAATTTTGATTGAAGTTTTTATACAAACTGGCCATGACCATAACCCATCAAAACTACCTTTTATCAGCCAATATATCATCATAAACATGAATTTTTCCTCGCCAAACTGTGAAAACCAATATCTTGTAGCCAAACTGTTCATGATGTCATCGACCACATAGTGCGTATGTGTGCTCAGTGAGTCCACATCATTTGCCATACTCGTCAGAGAGAAGCAAACTTAGAAGCAACACATTCATAGTATACATCACGATACCATGAGTTTGGGCCCCGCCATGTGTTTTCTAAACAGGAACCAACAAGATTTAATACTCGTATTGATCAGTTTGGTAAAATTGAATACCATATTGACGGAGAAACTGAATTCTATCTTCAGTCAATAACCTTTTGTTTTCTTCATATAAAACTGCTATAGAAAGACACCACATGGTCATAACCCTTTTTTGATGAGCACCACAAAGCCAAAATGGGTATTGACCAACTAAAGCCATGATTGGCTTAAATAAATTATGAGTTTCAATAGTTTATCTAATAATGTTGAAGAACTCAACTGTATAAACAAAAACTTGTTCATGATCTTCAACCATATTTGTTTGTAAAATACACCCCCCGGGTATATTTTCATCACAATCATTTGGTTGATTAACCAATGGAGGTGATGATGGCATTGGTGATTTTTTTGTTTCCACCATTAAAGGATCATGAAGATTCTTCATAATTAATTTATTTTCACTCATTGGCTCATAATTTTGAAGAATAGTTGACACCCCTCGAGCCATTTTGTGAAATTCATTTTCAAAAATAAACAATTGGTCCTTTACTTGTTCCAATAATGGAATAAAATCACTGAACCATTTTTGATCACCATAATATGGTGTTGGAGGTAAAACATATAACCATTCGAAATTTTTATCACCAAAATATGGTGTTGAAAAGGGTAAAGCATTCAACCCTTCAAATTCATCTTGACACTTGCGTCCCAACGGGCGTGCCAAAAATGTTTGGCTATTTATCCTTCAAAGGATATTTGTGTGATTTTTGTGTGCGAGCTTGCCTAGTAAGTTATTGCCAATGTGATAGTGCGATTATATAAGCTAAATGAGCCTCACCAGGCCAATTTGATGTCTTAACAAGGACTTTTTATCGTTGAGATGAACTAGAAAACAAAAAAGGAGAAGGAGAAGGAGAAGAAGAAGAAGAGAGTGTTCGAAGGATACCTTTGAAGTGATTGAACTATTCTATGACTACTCCTAAGAATTGCATTTAAGGAAAGTAAAGCATTGAAGGAATACTAAACTAAAACTAAACTAATGTAAAGTAAAGTAATAGCCATGGTGGCAAAATGAAAAGGATTACATAATGTTGAAATGTTTGTTGTTGGTCAAGGACCCATACAAATGAATAGAATACATCTATTTATAGAAAAAACCTATAATTACCCACTTGAATTTGAATATTTCCCTCCTATTACAATAACTACCAACTCAAATTCATTACACATGTGTTTCTTCGAAGAGAAGCTCCCTCCAAATTAATTTCAATCTTCATCATCACCACTGATCTTCAAGTAACCTCCTTTGCTTCAATACTACGATGACAACTGTCTTGCAATAAATTTCCAAATGGCTTCCAAGGCAAGCCAAAATAGCTTATAATAATAATATTATTATTATTAATATTATAGTAATGTAAAAACAAATTAAAATTATATTTTATGGTACAAACATAGCCCCCCTGGTTCTTTGAAAATGAGGCGTACGTAATTTTTGAAGAATCAATTTCTTGATTACCATAAAATAGCATGATTTATTTCGAAGCCAACACAACAACTTCAAACACGAAAAATAGTTTTAAAGTTGCCTCGAAGCCAATATAACAGCCTCTCGAATACCAAAAACTTTGCTTTAAACTGACTTCGAATCAAATGAAATAGCCTTGAAGGCTTCGAAGTCAATATAATTATTTTGAACACAAAACAATGGCTTAAAAATGTATTCGAAGTCAATATTATTGCTTCGAGTACAAAAAACTTGATTCGAAACCAACATAATGGCATTGAACACAAAAATGATGAATTTAAACAGGTTCGAAGCTAATGTATTAGCCTCGAATACAAAACAATGGCTTTCAAATTTGCTTCGAAGCCAATCCAGTAGCTTTGAACAAAATATAAACTGTTTTTAAATTGATTTAAAACCAATAAACTAACTTTGAACACCAAAAAATGGCTTTAAAGTTAATTCGAAGCCAATATACTTGCTTCGAACACTAGATAGGTTGCTGTTAAACTAATTTGAAGCCAGTGTAATAGCCACTAGAATAAATTGTTTTGAAGACAATATGATAGCTTTGAACACAAATAAACCCCTTTAAGTTGGATTGGAAGCCAATATAAGAGTCGCCAAAAATGCCACCATTTAACCGATTGTTATTGGCACATTACCAATCAAATAAACTTTTGGTGTAAACATTGCTTTATAGCTCGACTTGAAAGTGATATCAATTGAATATTTTGAACTTCCAAATTTTGATTGAAGTTTTTATACAAACTGGTCATGACTATAACCCATCACAACTACCTTTTATCAACCAATATATCATCATAAACATGAATTTTTCATCACCACACTGTGAAAACCAATTTCTTGCAGCCCAACTGTTCATGATGTCATCGACCATATAGTGTATATGTGTGCTTAGTAAGTCCACATCATGTGCCACACTCGTCAGAGAGAAGCAAACTTACAAGCAACACATTCATAGTATACATCAAGATACCATGATTTTGGACCCCGCCATGTGTTTTCTAAATAGGAACCAACAAGTATTAATACTCGTACTCATTAGTTTGGTAAAATTGAATACTATATTGACAGAGAAACAGAATTCTATCTTCAGTCAATAACCTTTTGTTTTCTTCATATAAAATTGCTATAAAAGGACACCACATGGTCATATAACCCTTTTTTGATGAGCAACACAAAGCCAAAGTGGGTATTGACCAACTAAAGCCATGATTGGCTTAAATAAATTATATGGTTCAATAGTTTGTCTAATAATGTTGAAAAACTCAACTATATGAACAAAAACTTGTTCATGATCTTCAACTATATTTGGCTGTAAAATACACCCCCAGGTATATTTTCATCACAATCATTTGGTTTATTAACCAGTGGAGGTGATGATGGCATTGGTGATTTTTTTGTTTCCACCATTAAAGGATCATGAAGATTCTTCATAATTAATTTATTTCCACTCAATGGCTCGTAATTTTGAAGAATAATTGACACCCCCGGAGCCATTTTGTGAAATTCATTTTCTAAAATAAACAATTGGTCCTTTACTTGTTCCAATAATGGAATAAAATCACTGAACCATTTTTTATCACCATAAAATGGTGTTGGCGGTAAAACAAACAACCATTCAAAATTTATTATCACCAAAATATGGTGTTGAAAAGGGTAAAGCATTCAACCCTTCAAAATTCATCTTGACACTTGCATCCCATCGGGTGTGCCAAAAATGTTTGGCTATTTATCCTTCGAAGGATATTTGTGTGATTTTTGTGTGCGAGCTTGCCAGACAAGTTATTGCCAATTGTGACCGTTCGATGCCTTAACAAGGACTTTTTATTGTTTGAGATGAACTAGAAAATAAAAAAGAAGAAGAAGAAGAAGAAGAAGAAGAAGAAGAAGAGAGTTCGAAGAATACCTTCGAAGTGATTGAACTATTCTATGACTACTCCTAAGAATTGCATTTAAGGAAAGTAAAGCATTGAAGGAATACTAAAGTAAAACTAAACTAATGTAAAGTAAAGTAATAGCCATGGTAGCCAAATGAAAAGGATTACATAATGTTCAAATGTTTGTTGTTGGTCAAGGACCCATACAAATGAGTAGAATACATCTATTTTAGAAGAGACCTATAACTACCCACTTGAATTTGAATATTTCCCTCCTATTACAATAACTACCAACTCAAATTCATTACACATGTGTTTCTTCCAAGAGAAGCTCCCTCCAAATTAATTTCAATCTTCATCATCACCATTGATCTTCAAGTAAGTTCCTTTGTTTCAATACTACGATGACAAGTGTCCTGCAATAAATTTCCAAATGGCTTCCAAGGCAAGCCAAAATAGCTTATAATAATAATAATATTATTATTAATATTATAGTAATGTAAAAATAGATTAAAATTATATTTTATGGTACAAACATAGCCCCCCTGGTTCTTTGAAAATGAAGCATATGTAATTTTTGAAGAATCAATTTCTTGATTACCATAAAATAGCATGATTTGTTTCGAAGCCAACACAACAACTTCGAACACGAAAAATGGTTTTAAAGTTGTCTCGAAGCCAATATAACAGACTCTCGAATACCAAAAACTTTGTTTTAAACTGACTTCGAATCAAATGAAATAGCCTTGAAGGCTTCGAAGTCAATATAATTATTTTGAACACAAAACAATGGCTTAAAAATGTATTCGAAGTCAATATTATTGCTTCGAGTACAAAAAACTTAATTCGAAACCAATAAAATGGCATTGAACACAAAAATGATGAATTTAAACTAGTTCGAAGCTAATGTATTAGCCTCGAATACAAAACAATGGCTTTTAAATTTGATTCGAAGCCAATCCAATAGCTTTGAACAAAATATAAAATGTTTTTAAATTGATTTAAAACCAATAAACTAACTTTGAACACCAAAAAATGACTTTAAAGTTAATTCAAAGCCAATGTAGTTGCTTCGAACACTGGACTGGTTGCTATTAAACTAATTTGAAGCCAATGTAATAGCCACTAGAGTAAATTGTTTTGAAGACAACATGATAGCTTTGAACACAAATAAACCACTTTAAACTGGATTGGAAGCCAATATAAGAGTCTCCAAAAATACCATCATTTAACCGAATGTTATTGGCACATTACTAATCAAATAAACTTTTGGTGTAAACATTGCTTTATGGCTTGACTTGAAAGTGATATCAATTGAATTTTTTGAACTTCCAAATTTTGATTGAAGTTTTTATACAAACTGGTCATGACTATAACCCATCAAAACTACCTTTTATCAGCCAATATATCATCATAAACATGAATTTTTCATCACCACACTGTGAAAACCAATTTCTTGCAGCCCAACTGTTCATGATGTCATCGACCATATAGTGTGTATGTGTGCTCAGTAAGTACACATCTTGTGCCATACTCGTCAGAGAGAAGCAAACTTACAAGCAACACATTCATAGTATACATCAAGATACCATGATTTTGGGCCCCGTCATGTGTTTTCTAAATAGGAACCAACAAGTATTAATACTCGTATTCATTAGTTTGGTAAAATTGAATACTATACTGACGGAGAAACAGAATTCTATCTTCAGTCAATAACCTTTTGTTTTCTTCATAGAAAACTGCTATAAAAAGACAACACATGGTCATAACCCTTTTTTGATGAGCACCACAAAGCCAAAGTGGGTATTGACCAACTAAAGCCATGATTGGCTTAAATAAATTATATGTTTCAACAGTTTGTCTAATAATGTTGAAAAACTCAACTGTATGAACAAAAACTTGTTCATGATCTTCAACCATATTTGGTTGTAAAACTTGTTCATTATATTACTATAAGCTATTTTGGCTTGCCATGGAAGCCATTTAGTAGCTTAACTTGCAGGACACTTGGCATCATAAGATTGATGCACAGGAGTTTACTTGAAGATCAATGGTGATGATGAAGATAAAAGTTGCTTAAAGACACTCGTCATCGTAGGAGCATATCCCACTAATTAGTAGTTGTAGGAATTTGAATTATTAGTTATTGAAGTTGGAGGGAAATGTAATTCAAATTCAAAGAAGTAGTTTTAAGCTTTCTCTATAAATAGATGTAATATACTCCTTTGTATGGGTCCTTGAACATTATGTAATCCTTTTCATTTGGCCACCATGGCTGTTACTTTACTTTACATTGGTTTAGTTTTAGTTTAGTATTCCTTCAATGCTTTACTTTCCTTTAACGCAATTATTAGGAGTAGTCATAGAATAGTTCAATCACTTCGAAGGTATCCTTCGAACTCTCTCTTTTTCTTCTTCTCCTTCTTCTTTTTAGTTTTCTAGTTCATCTCACACGATAAAAAGTCCTTGTTAAGGCATCGAACGGTCACAATTGTCTTGGTGAGGCACATTTGGCTTATACAATCACACTATCACATTGGCAATAACATACTTGACACGGTTGCACACAAAAATCACACAAATATCCTTTGAAGGATAAATAGCCAAACATTTTTGGCACACCCGGTGGGACGCAAATATCAAGATGAATTTTGAAAGGTTGAATGCCTTACCCTTTTCAACACCATATTTTGGTGATAACAATTTCAAAATGGTTGTATGTTTTACCACCAACACCATATTATGGTGATCAAAAATGGTTCACTGAATTTATTCCATTATTCGAACAAGTAAAGGACCAATAATTTATTTTAGAAAATGAATTTCACAAAATAGCTCGGGGGTTTCAACTATTCTTCAAAATTACGAGCCAATGAGTGAAAATAAATTAATTATGAAGAATATTCATGATCCTTTAATGGTGGAAACAAAAAAAATCACCAATGTCATCATCACATCTATTGGTTATTCAACCAAATGATTGTGATAAAAATATACCATGGGGGTGTATTTTACAACAAAATATGGTTGAAGATCATGAACAGGTTTTTGTTCATACATTTGAGTTTTTCAACATTATTAGACAAACTGTTGAAACTTATAATTTATTTAAGCCAATCATGGCTTTAGTTGGTCAATACCCACTTTGGCATTGTGGTGCTCATCAAAAATGGGTTATGACCATGTGGTTTCATTCTATAGCAGTTTTATATGAACAAAACAAAAGGTTATTGACTGAAGATGGAATTCTAATTCTCCGTCAATATAGTATTCGATTTTACCAAACTGATGAATACGAGTATTAATACATGTTGGTTCCTGTTTAGATATCACATGGCGGGGCCAAAAATCATGGTATCTTGATGTATACTATGAATGTGTTGCTTGTAAGTTTGCTTCTCTCTGACGAATATGGCCCATGATGTGGACTTACTGAGCACACATACGCACAATATGGTCGATGACATCATGAACAGTTTGGCTGCAAGAAATTGGCTTTCACAGTGTGGTGATGAAAATTTCATGTTTATGATGATATGTTGGGTGATAAAAGGTAGTTTTGATGGGTTATAATCATGATCAGTTTGTATAAAAGCTTCAATCAAAAATTGGAAGTTCAAAAAATTCAATGGATATCACTTTCAAGTCGAGCCATAAAGCAATGTTTACACCAAAAGTTTATTTGATTGGCAATGTGCCAATAACATTCGGTTAAATGGTGTATTTTTGGAGACTCTTATATTTGCTTCGAATCCAGTTTAAAGTGGTTTATTTGTATTCAAAGCTATCATATTGGCTTCGAAACAATTTCTTCTAGAGGCTATTACATTGGCTTCAAATTTGTTTAACAGCAACCTATCTAGTGCTCGAAGAAACTATATTGGCTTCGAATTAACTTTAAAGCCATTTTTTGGTGTTCAAAGTTAGTTTATTGGTTTTAAATCAATTTAAAAACAGTCTATATTTTGTTCGAAGCTATTAGATTGGCTTTGAAGCAAATTTAAAAGCTATTGTTTTGTATTCACTACATTAGCTTCAACCCAGTTTAAAGTCATCATTTTTGTGTTCAATGCAATTATATTGGTTTCGAATCATGTTTTTTGTACTTGAAGCAATTATATTGACTTCGAAAACAATTTTAAGCCATTTATTTTGTGTTCAAAGTCCCATATTTGCTCGAATCTAGTCTTAAGCCATATATTTTATGTTCAAATCTCTTCCATTGGTTTCGAAGCAAGTTTAATGCCATTCATTTTATGTTTGAAATAATTATTAGATTGGCTTCAAGGCAAGTTTAAAGCCATAATTTGATGTTCGAAGCTATTACTTTGGCTTCGAATCAAATTTAAAAGAATTCATTTTGTGTTTGAAGCTATTACATTGGCTTCGATGCAAGTTCAAGGCTATTTTTATTTTCGTATTCGATGTTGTTTTATTGGCTTCAACATCAATTTAAAGCCATTTTTCATGTTCAAAAATTGCGTATGCTTCATTTTCAAAGAACCAGGGGGGCTATGTTTGTACCATAAAATATAATTTTAATGTGTTATTATATTATTATATAATAATAATATTATTATTATTATTATAAGCTATTTTGGTTTGCCATGGAAGCCATTTAGTAGCATAACTTGCAGGACACTTGGCATCGTAGGATTGAAACAAAGGAGGTTACTTGAATATCAATGGTGATGATGAAGATGGAAGTTGCTTAAAGACACTTGTGATCTTAGGAGCATCTCCCACTAATTGGTAGTTGTAGAAATTTGAATTACTAGTTCTTGAAGTTGGAGGGAAATGTAATTCAAATTCAAAGAACTAGTTGTAAGCTTACTCTATAAATAGATGTAATACACTCCTTTGTATGGGTCCTTGACCAACAAAAAACATTTCAACATTATGTAATCCTTTTCATTTGGCCGCCATGGCTATTACTTTACTTTACATTAGTTTAGTTTTAGTTTAGTATTAGTTTAGTATTCCTTCAATGTTTTACTTTCCTTTGACGCAATTCTTAGGAGTAGTCATAAAATAGTTCAATCACTTCGAAGGTATCCTTCGAACTCTCTCTTCTTCTTCTTCTCCTTCTTCTTTTTAGTTTTCTAGTTCATCTCACACGATAAAAAGTCCTTGTTAAGGCATCGAACAGTCACAATTGGCCTGGTAAGGCACATTTGGCTTATACAATCACACTATCACATTGGCAATAACTTGCCTGGCATGCTCGCACACAAATATCGTTCAAAGAATAAATTGCCAAACATTTTTGGCACGCCCGGTGGGCCGCTAGTGTCAAGATGAATTTTGAAGGGTTGAATGCTTTACCCTTTTCTACACCATATTTTGGTGATAACCATTTCGAATGGTTGTATGTTTTACCACCAACACCATATTTTGGTGATCAAAAATGGTTCACTGATTTTATTCCATTATTGGAACAAGTAAAGGACAAATTGTTTATTTTAGAAAATGAATTTAATAAAATGGCTCGGGGGCTTGACACTTGCGTCCCACCGGGCGTGCTAATAATGTTTAGCTATTTATCCTTCGAAGGATATTTGTGTGATTTTTGTGTGCGAGCATGCTAGGCAAAGCTATTGCCAATGTGATACAGTTATGGTATAAGCCAAATCCGCCTCACCAGGTCAATTGAGACCGTTCGATGCCTTAACAAGGACTTTTTATCGTGTATGATGAACTAAAAAACTAAAAAGAAGAAGGAGAAGGAGAAGAAGAAGCGAGAGTTCGAAGGATACCTTCAAAGTGATTGAACTATTCTATTACTACTCCTAAGAATTGCATTAAAGGAAAGTAAAGCATTGAAGGATTACTAAACTAAAACTAAACTAATGTAAAGTAAAGTAATAGCCATGGTGGCCAAATGAAAAGGATTACATAATGTTGAAATTTTTGTTGTTGGTTAAGGACCCATACAAAGGAGTATATTACATCTATTTATAGAGAAAGCTTACAACTACTCCTTTGAATTTGAATTACATTTCCCTCCAAGTTCAATAATTAATAATTCAAATTCCTACAACTACCAATTAGTGGGAGATGCTCCTACGATGACAAGTGTCTTTAAGCAACTTCCATCTTCGTCATCACAATTGGTCTTCAAGTAACCTCCTTTGCTTCAATCCTTTGATGCCAAGTGTTCTGCAAGTTAAGCTACTAAATGGCTTCCATAGCTAGCCAAAATAGCTTATAATAATAATAATATTATTATTATATAGTAATATAATAACACATTAAAATTATATTTTATGGTACAAACATAGCACCCTTGGTTCTTTGAAAATGAATAATTTTTGAAGAACCACTTTCTTGATTTCCATAGAATAACATAACTTGCTTCAAAGCCAACACCATAATTTCGAATATGAAAAATGGCTTTAAATTGATGTTAAAGCCAATAAAACAACATCGAATACAAAAATAAAAATAGCCTTGAACTTGCATCGAAGCCAATGTAATAGCTTCAAACACAAAATGAATTATTTCAAATTTCTTCGAAGCCAAAGTAATAGCTTCGAACATCAAATTACGGCTTTAAACTTGCCTCGAAGCCAATCTAATAATTATTTCAAACATAAAATGAATGGCTTTGAACTTGCTTCAAAATGAATGGAAGAGATTTGAACACAAAATAAACGGCTTAAGACTAGATTTGAGCAAATATGGGACTTTGAACACAAAATTAATGGCTTAAAATTGTATTCAAAGTCAATAAAATTGCTTCAAGTACAAAAAAAATTGATTCGAAACTAATATAATGGCATTGAACACAAAAATGATGACTTTAAACTTGTTCGAAGCTAATGTAATAGCCTCCAATGGCTTTTAAATTTGTTTTGAAGCCAATGTAATAGCTTCGAACAAAATATAAACTATTTTTAAATTGATTTAAAACCAATAAACTAACTTTGAACACTAAAAAATGGCTTTAAAGTTAATTCGAAGTCAATATAGTTGCTTCGAACACTAGATAGGTTGATGTTAAACTAATTTGAAGCCAATGTAATAGCCTCTAGAATAATGTTAGAATATATAAGAGAGAGGGAGAGAGGGTGAGACAATACTATGAATTGTGTATTGAATGGTGTGATGAAACCTTACAATGAGTAGCCTTTATATAGGCTAAGAGAGAATCCTAAAAGGGAAAGAAAAGTACCTAGGCTTGTAGTACAACTAGTAGTACAACTGGTAGTACAATGTATCTAGACAGTAAGTATAGTAAGATACAATAGGTACAAGAATGTGGACAATGTATTCTAACATTATTCTAACAGCCCCCCTCAAACTCAAGGTGGTAGAATGGAAACCAACTTGAGTTTGGAAACTAAATCCTGAAGACGTCCCGGTGGATGTGTTTTGGTGAATACGTCAGTAGTCTGATCGATGGAGGAGACTGATTTAAGTCGAATGGTACCACAAGAACGATGATGACGAACAAAATGACGGTCAATCTCAATGTGTTCTGTACGTTCATGAAAGACGTCATTGTGAGCAATTTGAATGGCACTTTGATTGTCACAACTGATGGTTGTAGCAGTTGGATGATTGACCCCCATGTCCTCAAGTAACCAACGTAGCCAGAGAAGTTCCTGAGTGGTATCAGCAAGGGCAAGATATTCAGCTTCTATACTAGATCGGGTAACAACAGTTTGCTTCTTATTGCGCCAAGAGATGAGAGAGTCACCCAAGAAAAAGCAATACCCAGTGGTGGAACGACGATCAGTAGGATCTCCTGCCCAGTCTGCATCTGAATAGGATCTCCTGCCCAGTCTGCATCTGAGTAGGCACGTAGCTCAAGAGAGGAATGAGCAGAGAAGTGGATGCCATGAAATAAGGTCCCTTTGATGTACCTGAGAATGCGGAGAACTGCTGCATAATAAGGAAAACGAGGAACAGATGGAAATTGGCTTATAATATGGATAGCATAGGAGATATCAGGTCTAGTAACTGTCAGATAAATGAGACTCCCAATAAGCTGACGGTATAGAGTAGGATCATCTAAGGGTATACCATCCATAGGAGTGAGCCTACACCTAGGCTCGAGAGAAGTGGTACTAGTCTTGCTATTTGTAAGTCTCGCCCGTGTAAGTAAATCTAAGGCATACTTGGCTTGAGAGAGATAATATCCGTTGGAACTAGAAGTGATTTCAAGGCACAGAAAATAGCTAAGTTTGTCGAGATCTTTCATTTCAACATGTTGGCTAAGATGGGTTTTGAGATCCAAGATTCCAGATGTATCATCTCCTATGATAATCATGTCAACCACATAGAGGAGAAGCAGAATAATGCCTCGATCAGTTCTACGGATGAAAAGAGCTGAATCATATGAGTTGCCTATGAACCCAAAGCATTTAAAAATGGTGCTAAACTTTGCAAACCAAGCCCGAGGAGCTTTCTTGAGACCATATAGAGCTCGACGGAAGTTGTAAACTTGATGAGGATGATGATGATAACCAGGAGGAGGATGCATATAAACTTCTTCAGTGAAGTCACCATTGAGGAAGGCATTTTTAACATCCATTTAGAATAAGTCCTAACGGCAAACTGCAGCAACTATAATGAGGCTGCGAACAGAGGTGAGACGAACAACGGGGGAAAATGTTTCCTCATAATCAATCTCATACTCCTGGGTAAAGCCCTTGGCTACTAAGCAGACTTTATAGCGATCAATGGATCCATCTGAGTGAGTTTTGATCTTGTAAACCCACTTGCATCCCATAGCATTCTTGCCACTTGGCAAGTCCACCAAATCCCATATGTGATTTTGTTCAAGTGCCCGCAATTTATCATCCATTGCTTTCTGCCAAAGAGAATTAGAATTGGCCTCATGGTTAGATTGAGGCTCATGGTGAGAGAGAATTGTAGAAAAACAATGGTAATCCTGAAGATGAATTAGAGGAGTTTTTACTCCGTCGCTACATCTAGGAAGAGTGTCAGGGTATGATGCAGACCCAACATATGGATTAGGCAGTTCAGTAGAGACTATGGTGGACAAATCAGAGGAAGAGTCTGTAGATGTGGATGTGGGTAGAAGGGCAGGCAAAATGTTGATTCAGAGTGAGAACTTGTATCAGGGGTGTCAGGAAATAGATCTACTAAGGGGTCAGTGAAATAGAAAGGATTACTGACAGGAGATAGATGAAACTGGGACATGGATGAGAACATTTTGTGTTCCCAAAAGACAACATGATGAGACACATGAAGACGTTTGGAGTGAGGGTCCCAGCATCGATAGCCTTTGTGTTCAATACAATACCCCAAGAAACAACATAAGCGAGCTCGATATTCTAGTTTTGTGCGCTCATATGGCTGTAGTAAGATAAAGCAGGCAAAACCAAAGACTTTAAAGGTAGTATAGTCAGGATGATGGTTATATAGACGCTCATACGATGACTGGTTTTCAGTAGTGGAAGAAGGGACACGGTTCATGGTGTAAATGGTAGTGAGGGCAGCCTCTCCCCAAAATTGTTCAGGACATAAAGTAGATGTGAGAAGAGCTAGAACAGTATTAAGAATATGTCAGTGTTTACGCTCGCTCTCCCATTTTGTTGGGAGGTGCCTGGACAAGAACGATGAGGAAGAGTACCATACTGGCGAAGAAAATTTAGGAACACCTTTATCTTTGTATTCTTGGGCATTATCAGCTCGAAACACTTTGATATTGCAACAAAATTGAGTTTTGATCATGTTAGCAAAATCAAAGTAAATCTGAGGTAATTCAGATCGATTTTTCATTAGATATAACCAAGTGTATCGTGAAAAATCATCGACAAAGATTACATAGTATCTGGATCCTCCCATTATGATAGTTGGAGAGGGACCCCAAACATCAGAGTAAATAAGATCAAAAGGTGCAGAGGAAACAAAATCATTGTTATTAAATGGTAAAGCGGGTTGTTTGGCAAGTTGATAATGTAAACAATCAACATTTTCGACTTTAATTGAACCTAACTGACCACTTGAAGCTAAGGATTTTAACCGACTTAGCGAAACATGACCTAAACGAGAGTGCCAGAGGTAAAAAAGGTGAGGCAAACGATACTGAAGCTGCAGTTTGAGTTGGTGAAATGAAGTGAGATGGAATATGGAGATTGTTAAGTTCAAATAATCGTCCTATTTTACGACATGTCCCAAGAGTATGGCCCATTTTTGGATCTTATACTAGACATCCAGAATTAGAGAAAGAGACGGTAAGTCCGAGTTCACACAATTAACCAACAGGTATGAGATTTAAAGTGAGTTTAGGAATGAGATAAGTGTCGGGGAGAGATGTGTGAGTGGTGGAGACTTGCCTTATGTGACTGACGTTCATACGGGAACAATCAACTGTGTGTATGGATGGTGCATTGAGAGTAGAATGTTTGGTAGAGAATGTAGTGGGATCAGAAGTCATATGGTTACAGCAACCAGAGTCAAAGAACCAGGAATATTTACATGGGGCAACAGATAGAGTAGTAGGAGACGTGTTACCTGAATGGTCAAGAACTCGTTTGATGATGTCCGCAAGGAGGGAAACAGAGATGGATGAAGGGGTAGACGACTTAGAAGATGATGAACCCTTTATAGAAATAGTAGTGGATGATGATGAACAATCTCGGGACCGATTATCATGTGAATATCTAGTAGGATTCTCGTTGCAATCATTAAGATAGTGCCCTGGTCCACGCTTGTGACAAAAAGTACATACTCTGATAGGACAATGCAATAGAATATGTCCTGGTTTATGATAGTATCTGTAGTAGGGATCTGTACGAGACTCCATGATGTGTAATAATAGCCTGAGAGTGGTAGAATTGATCTCCATGGCGGTGACCAGGTGGTGATCTGACGGAGGGAGCCTGGATGAGGAAGTGGCAGTCGGGCAATAGAGGCAGCCGGGTGGTGGTGATCGGGCGTCAGAGGTGGTGATCGAGCGGCGAAGGCGGTGACAGCGACACAACCCAAGTTTAGGCGGCGAGGTGACCGGAAGGAGGATGTCGGGCAGGATAGATGTGGATGGTGGTAGCCGGGCAGCGGAGGTAACCGGGCTGAGGCGGCACGATTACGAACTTGAGGCAACTACAAGAAGGATTTCTAACGTGGATGATCTACTATTGTGGCAACCACAGAGCATACTTTCCTTTCGAGAGGTCACCGGGAGGAGGAAGAGGCCACTAGGAGCTTATAGCTCTGATACCATGTTAGAATATATAAGAGAGAGGGAGAGAGAGTGAGACAATACTATGAATTGTGTATTGAATGGTGTGATGAAACCTTACAATGAGTAGCCTTTATATAGGCCAAGAGAGAATCCTAAAAGGGAAAGAAAAGTACCTAGGCTAGTAATACAACTAGTAGTACAACTGCTAGTACAATGTATCTAGACAGTAAGTATAGTAAGATACAATAGGTACAAGAATGTAGACAATGTATTCTAACATTATTCTAACAAATAAAATGTTTCGAAGCCAATATGATAGCTTTGAACACACATAAACCACTTTAAACTGGATTAAAAGCCAATATAAGAGTCTCCAAAAATACCACCATCTAACCGAATGTTATTAGCACATTACCAATCAAATAAACTTTTGGGTAAACATTGCTTTATGGCTATACTTGAAAGTGATATCAATTGAATTTTTTGAACTTCTAAATTTTGATTGAAATTTTTATACAAACTGGTCATGATTATATTTTATCAGCTAATATATCATCATAAACATGAATTTTTCATAACCACACTGTGAAAACCAACTTGTAGCCAAACTGCTCATGATGTCATCGACCATATAGTCCGTATGTGTGCTCAGTAAGTCCATATCATGTGCCATACTCGTCGGAGAGAAGCAAACTTACAAGCAACACATTCATAGTATACATCAAGATACCAAAATTTTGGTCCCCGCAATGTGATATCTAAACAGGAACCAACAAGTATTAATACTCGTATTCATCAGTTTGGTAAAATTGAATACTATATTGACGGAGAATTAGAATTCTATCTTCAGTCAATAACCTTTTGTTTTCTCCATATAAAATTGCTATAGAAAGAAACCACATGGTCATAGCCCATTTTTGATGAGCACCACAAAGCCAAAGTGGGTATTGACCAACTAAAGCCATGATTGGCTTAAATAAATTATAAGTTTCAACAGTTTGTCTAATAATGTTGAAAAACTCAAATGTATGAACAAAAACTTGTTCATGATCTTCAACCATATTTGGTTGTAAAATACACCCCCCGGGTATATTTTCATCACAATCATTTGGTTGATTAACCAATAGGGGTGATGATGGCATTGGTGATTTATTTGTCTCCACCATTAAAGGATCATGAAGATTCTTCATAATTAATTTATTTTCACTCATTGGCTCATAATTTTGAAGATTAGTTGACAACCCCCAAGCCATTTTGTGAAATTCATTTTCAAAAATAAACAGTTGGTCCTTTACTTGTTCCAATAATGGAATAAAATCAGTGAACCATTTTTGATCACCATAATATGGTGTTTGTGGTAAAACATACAACCATTCGAAATTGTTATCACCAAAATATGGTGTTGAAAAGGGTAAAGCATTCAACCCTTCAAAATTCATCTTGACACTTGTGTCCCACCGGACGTGCCAAAAATCTTTGGCTATTTATCCTTCGAAGGAAATTTGTGTGATTTTGTGTACGGGCGTGCCAGGCAAGTTATTGCCAATGTGATAGTGTGATTGTATAGGCCAAATGCGCCTCACCAGGTCAATTGTGACCGTTCGATGCCTTAACAAGGACTTTTTATCATGTGGGATGAACTAGAAAACTAAAAAGAATAAGGAGAAGGAGAAGAAGAAGAAGAAGAGAGAGTTCGAAGGATGCCTTCGAAGTGATTAAACTATTCTATGACTACTCCTAGGAATTGTGTTAAAGGAAAGTAAAGCATTGAAGGAATACTAAATTTTAACTAAACTAATGTAAAGTAAAGTAATAGTCATGGTGGCCAAATGAAAAGTATTACATATTGTTGAAATATTTGTTGTTGGTCAAGGACCCATACAAAGGAGTATATTACATCTCTTTATAGAGAAAGCTTACAACTACTTCTTTGAATTTGAATTACATTTACCTCCAACTTCAATAACTAATAATTCAAATTCCTACAACCATCAATTAGTTGGAGATGCTCCTACGATGACAAGTGTTTTTAAGCAACTTCTATCTTCATCATCACCATTGATCTTCAAGTAACCTCCTTTGCTTCAATCCTACGATACCAAGTGTCCTGCAAGTTAAGCTACTAAATGGATTCCATGGCAAGCCAAAATAGCTTATAATAATAATAATAATAATGATAATTTTATTATTATTATTATTATTATATTGTAATATAATGGCACATTAAAATTTTATTTATGGTACAAACAGATACAACTGTTAAAGCATTGGAGAATAAGATTTGAAATTCAAATTTGGTTTCCAAATTTTGTATCCCAAATACTCCCCAAACACATGTGGCAGTGGGACCACCTTCAATAATGATAGGGCTATTTCAACATCCTCCAATAAAAAATCAAATGTGCCTACTACCACATGTGTTTGAGAACAAATTGGGATATGAAATTGAGTAATACTATGCTTTCCAAATTTTTATCCCAAAAGTGCTTCTCAAATGATGTGGCAGTAGGGCTAGATAAACAACTTCTAATCAAAGTTCAACTGGTCCCACTGTATTTGACCTGACCCATTGCCACATCATTTGGGAAGTAATTTTGGAATAGAAATTTAGGAAGCATATCATTACTCTATAAAATTTGAGAAGTGTAGCATTACTCTAGCATTATTCATAAATGTTTCATGAGTTTTTCCAATGATTGTAACTATGAGAATCAAAGCCGTCAACTCCTAATCAAACCAATTCACGGAAAGTTTTTGTCTCTCAAAAACTAAAACAAAATAAGGAAATCATTGTAGTAAAGCTATGGTTGGTTTACCAATTTAGAGAGAAAATGAAAAAGAAGGGGAAAAAAAACCGATTTCCTTAGTATAGGAAACTAGCAATTAATCCCTCCCTACCCAAGATTGTTGAATTATGCCCAACTAAAGAAATATATTGACAATAGGTCCAAAAATAGTGAAATCCCCAAATTGAGGTAATTTTTGGACCATTTTACCCATGTGGTTATAGATATACATATATACTGATATATAGATGCATTCAGTTATATATGGCAATACAACTAAGAATTTAATATAAATTTTGGTTATTCTTTTCCCATTAAGGTATATACACATGTCTATACATACACACACACACACACATATATATATACATGTACATAGTTGTTTCATAAATAAATTTGTTATCATATATATCTCATATCTAATATATGGAAATAAAATCCCATGATATACATTACATTTTTGGAAGCATTTTTCAGTTGTATTATTAGTGAGAAATTTCACACTACATCTGGTTCATTTTACACTATAACTGGTTATCCATTTTCTACACTCATCACATATATAATTTCAAACTACAAGCTTTTGAGCCAAGAACATCTGTATTAAATTTAACACTACCAGAAAATGAAAATTTCTCACCACAACCTCTACGTGGGTGTGAAATTATATACTAAAAATAAAGTACACTTGTCAAATTCAAAGAAAAACAAATAGTCATTCATTGTTATCCATCTTCTACACTAATCACATATACAATTTCAAACTACCAACTTTTGAGCCAAGAACATTAATATTAAATTTAACACTACCAAAAAATGAGAAATTCTCACCACAATCTCTAACACAAGAATGTAGGTGTAAAATTGTACAATAAAAAGTAAGTACACTTGTTAAATTTACCACCAACACTTTTGGTGCAAAATTCACAGTCTATTTCATTTCACTCTATCTTCGATGGAAGCGTTGATCAAATGCCAGAAAGGTGTTCTCTATAACAATAGCTTGTGCTCATCCCTCAGCTCAATATTGTCAACCAGCTGGTCGAATGCAACCAGCCAACCAGTGTGGACCTATGTTGCTTGTTCGGTATGTTTTTGCCGTCTTCGCTAGGGCTTTTTTCGTGATTTTGACACGATGGCTACAAGGACATCGACATAGTTAGCATATATATGTTTTAAATAAATCACAATGATGTGACTGTAGCATATAGCACTGTTGTGAACTATAACTATATATACATATGTATTTTTTTTTCCTTTTTTGCAAAATAAACTATAGTAAATAATAGAGTGTATATTTCACACTACCAGCTTTTGAGCCAAGAACATTAGTATTAAATTTCACACTATAAGGAGATTGTAGTTGTTAAATTTCACACCTACAAATTCCATTGAAAACTTAAAGTAACAGTTCAACACGATTCAGTAATCTGGTGACAAAATTAACACTTCTGAACTGAATATATAGTAATATACACATATATAGAGATATCGTCAGGCATGAATAAGGACATGAAAGAATATATATTTATATATATAATACTACACAATGGAGAAAAAGAAAAACCAGATAATCAAGAGCGAGAGAGAGAGAGAGAGAAAGGAATACCTTGCTGAGAGTGTGAGCGAGAGCCGCACTAACAACACCGGTGCCGACGATGATGACGTAGAAGTTGCCGCCACCGTCCTTAGATCTACATTCTCTGTCAATGGCGGTGGTGGTTGTTGTGGAGGTGCTTTGATCTACATTCTTCATCGAAGTCACTGCCGTCGCCGTCCTTGAATCGGAATTTCTTCTCTTTGTGAACAACAGATTGTACAAAAAATACTATCCCAAAATCAACCGAAATTGATCTGAACAACGTGTAGTCGTCCCAATGGGGTCTGATGAACTAGTTTCAGATTTTGAAGAACTAGTGTGTATATTGATCTTCCATTCTATTTTTACACCAAAAATCTGTTGGGTCTTTGAATTTTAAAAACCCTAAAATGTTGGCTTGATTGGGGGAAAATTGAATGTTACGCAAGAATAATGAAATACTGGGGTTTGAAAGGGGAAATATTATGGTGTTAATGCGAAGGGTATTTCGGTCTCAAAAATTATAGTGTGGACCTGAGATTAAGATCTTTCTTGAGTAGGATCTATTGTAACAATCTCACACTAGAATGGATATTATACTAGTTAACCCTCTTTAGTATTGTCCCCTATGTTTAAGTAATCTCAGAAGTAAGAAAATATCAATTATGTCAATAAATCAAGAAAAGATCAATGGAATGACATATCTAATTATTTTATGTTTATTTTATTTTGGGATGGGAAAGAATAACATGTGTAATTAAACATGAAAGAATTAACTTTCACTTCATTCATTATTAGTATATTCTACTCTTTTCGCCGTTTTATGTATTTTCTTCGGTTTTCCCTTCAGTTACAAAAGCCATGAACCAAATGGAATATCAAGTGTGATGCATCCTCCTTTTGGTTTCTCACCAACTAGTGTTTCATATTTTTGATATATTCCTATTTCAATGCCCCATCAACCTCCAGTTGTATGGTGAAAGATCACCTTTTTCCCTCCACAATAGTACCCAAATTAGGTTCCAGGCTGAGAAAATGACCACATTATGTCCAGCTTGCGGCATAAGGGTAAGTTCAAACTTTCCAATCACCATTTGTTTACTTGTTTTTTCCATCAACTACTCACTCCAAAAATCACTGAAACACAAAACAGTTGACTAGTCACAATAAATTAGATCTCCAAGAGCCAATCATCCACTCATAACCTTATTGTCTTATGCCTCGTTTATTTACCGGATAGGATAAAGGGGTATTGTATTAAAGTATAGTTAGTTCTATTGGGATAACTAACCACGGGATAAAACAGTGCAGAATTATTTTTATGCTATTTTGGCTCGTGTCGAATTATACTGATGATAAAATTCAATTAGTCCAATACTATGCTTGGATGACTATGGTATAAGCCTGGATTAACCTGTAACTTTTCATAAATGCCCTTTTCATCAAAGAAATAACCAATTACCAAAATAACTTCACACTAAGCATTTTTCTAAACATGTATCAAATATCACCATAATTTTTTTAAAAAAATCACCATTATAATCAAGTTCAATAAACTTGAACCCATTTACACATACAAATTACAGCCATTTAATATATCAATGCATAGCTTGGTGAATTTACATTTTGTTAGCCTCAATTAAAGTACTACTCCAAGTCCTCATCTCTATTTTCTTTTTGATCGAATATGCAGAAGAGCAATAATATGTTTGACCTTTTGCCTCGATCCATTGCCATCTTCAAACCTAACTATAGAGCTTGAACTTGAACCAGATAGAATTAAGACAATATTAGATAATCTTGCAATTAATCATCAAAACTTAAATCAAAGAATAAACAAGTTAATCACTCTAAATTACATTTAATTAAGTTACCCAAATCATCTACAAATTTTTTTTTGAAAGACAATCTCTTTTTTTTTAACAGCAAAGCAAAAGCAAATTTCATTAAAGCACCAGCACTAACTACATTCCCCCTTGTGATAAAATAAATTCAAGAATAGTTGTGAAAATTCAGATGCCAACAGATAGTAACCTCGGTCATGATTGTGCAAAACTACCTAAGCAAATGTTCAAGTATACTCAGAAAATTCAAACCCTAAAGCGTATTGAGGTGGTTAAGCCTACTAATAATAACCAATGGTTTGAAGTTAATGAGAAAGGGAAAGGAAAATTAGTTGTGTTAGAAGAACAACCAAACATTGCTAGCACCTTCAGAGATGTTAGTTTGAGCTAAAAAGAAGATAAGACCGATGTAGAGGTGATTGGGGGTGAGCTGAAGGTTGTAGATAATGTTTTGAATATCCAAAAAAACCACAAGAATGATGTCTTTGAATGTTTTGTCCAAACAAATACCAAGGAAATATGCAATTACAAACAAAAATTGCACTAGAAAACAAGCCAAAAAAGGTTCATGTGCTTCCCTCTATATATTGAAGTGTGTACAAATATAGAACATGCAATTAAAATTGATGGAGCCATGAAAACTTGTGTGATAGATTTATAACACAAAATCAAAAGCCCAAATTAAAATGGATAGTAAAAAAGGTTTGCAAAACAGGACACAATAGTTATGGATTGAATATGACTAATTCATTTGGTTAATGATACTAACACATGTTGTGTTTCATTTGTTTGCAACTATGATTGAATAAAAAAATCCAAATTTGTGTCAAGATTATGGTCATGGTAGTCACCAACTACCAAGCATGATTGAAAAAAATCTAAATGAATATGAAGTTCTGTAACTAACTATGCAAAAACTAGAACAGTTGAAACTAAGGACCTGATGGTGCTTCCATGAAATACATTGATATCTTCCAATACTTGATACTAGTGTTACATATGTCAACAAAATTGGACTAATTAATACCCTAATCTTTAGATTACCTCAGTATTCCAAGTTATTTTTCAATGACATATATGTACAAATTTATATATATCTGTATATATGTTCTGTTTCACTGGTGGAAGTACCACTAAAAAATTGTAGTTCTACTAGCAAAACTCAAAAACATTGCAAAGACACTAAGAAAAACTAAAAAAAAATGTAGATCTAACGAAAAATAGTTAAAAACATTGTAGATCTAATATTTTCCCCATTTTTATGAAACCCTAAGTTGTGCAATCTTGTAAAAAGGGAAGCCTAACAGTAAAAAATGTTAGCAATTAGTTACCTCCGTCAAGGATGATGAATCTAACCAAACGGTATGTCCTTCAACTTCAAATTCCTGCTCCTTCTTGGTCGAGGACTCGAGATCTCTTCTCCTGTTGCGTCGGCGATTTTGTAGAGAGAGATTGAACATCAGAAAAGAGAGATGGAAGAACGATCTGGTCGGTTGGGGCTATTTTAATAGCTAGGGTGATTTTGTTATTTTAGCGGCAATCCCACTTATTCACAATCCCCACATTTTTAATGCCACCTCCCCCTATCATTGTTTTATCCCCCGTAGGCGGGACTATTTTTAACCCAATTGTATTTATCCAGAGTTAACTTATACCGCCAAACGCCAAAGCAAATGTAGTGTAGTCTTGGATTGGATTATTTTATCCAATCCCCCCTCATTTATCGGGCAAACGAACAGGGCATTTTACCATTACTCAAATGAGCTAGACAATTCAGTCATTCTACGGACAGATAAACAAATTCCCACTTTAAAAAGAAAAAATAAATAAACAAGGTCATCCTAAGGTTCTTGCTGCTGTTGGATATAGAGAGACTTAGATATACACATACTTGTTTAAAGGTGTGCAAGAGCACAATGTTTTTTTAGTGTGTATATAATGCGCTTACCGAAGTCAAACTTTGATGAAACCAAAGTGCACTAACCGAAAGATGATCAACCACCTTGAAGCTAGTAAGTGAATGATGTCCCAAGTTCAGATAATCTAAATCAAGCAACCAGGTCCAACTTAAATTATTAAATATTTTCTTTATGCATAACATATGTGTGTACGTGTATAAATATATTTATCGCTGCACTTATAGTGGCAGAACATTTTCATCAAATTCAGTTGTTACTTAAGATGCAAATCAATAGAAGAAAACTCTACACCAATTTGAGATTCGGTGCGTTCAACATTCAATGTCCCAATCTAAAAGTAAAATATATGTATAAAGCTCCATTACCGATTCCCCCCCCCCCCCCAAAAAAAAGGAAAAAAAAAAAAAAAAAAACAAGACGAAAAACAAGAAGAAACTGTATATATACATATAAGTTCCACATTGTTAGTTCTTAATAAAGAAGAGGCATACAAAATAAAATTTGCTTAAAATTTGGGTTGAAATGTACAAGGAAATTGAGGACTAGGGAAGTAGTTAGAGTGACAACTAGTTGCTCCATAAGAAACATGCTGCTTCAATCCAGACTCAAGACTTGTCAATACTTCAGCCATTGTAGGTCGTTCATCGCAAGACTTATACAAACATTTATTAGCAATTCCTGAAAATGCTTTCAAATCCTGCGATAAGATTTTCTTGCTCACACTTGAATCAATAGTCCAACAAAGTTTACCCTTTTTGATATAATGCTGAGTCCCAAGGACCAAACTGTGTCGCTGCTCCTCAAGGCTTCTATCCACAGCTGGCCTCCTACATAGTACTTCAAACAATACCACACCAAAAGCATAAACGTCGGATTCTTCGTCAACCTATAGGTCATGCAATACTCGATATCGAAATAACCAAACGTGCCTTTGGTGCCAGTACTAATATGGGTGCAAGACAGGTTTGCAACATTCATCTTTGACAACCCAAAATCTAAAATCTTTGCTACAAAATTTTCATCCAACTAAATGTTTGAACTCTTTACATCTCAGTGTATGAGTCGATGTGGCGCAGCCGTACTAGTATGAAGGTAATCAAGTCCACGTTCAGCACCTACGCAGATATTAAGCCATTTTTTCCAATGTAGAAAATATACGCACACATGCATACGAGTCAGGTTTAGGTCAGTTACCTAGCAGAATTACCTAATGGATCGAATATGGTGTTGTTACGAGCCCGACATGATCTCCCACGAACTGCTACTCATTTGATTTCGTGTACTCTCTTGTGCTTCTTATCGGTAATAGAAGTCACTACTAGAATGATCTTCATTGCATTCACGTACTAAATTCCAAGCCTCCAATGGTGCCGACCTAGAGAGAGAAAACGTGAGGGAAAAAGGAGAGAGAGAGAGAGAGAGAGGTGGCCAGGTTTTTGTGTAACCTCCTTATGTGTGTGCAATATACATATATATATGTATAGGTACACACATGTAGTTGTCGTAGGACTCCCAAGCCTAACCCACTTAGGATTGCTTGGTGCCTAAGCAATGCCCATTGGACCCGGTCCAATGTATGTGGGTGCACCAATAACCCACAATATTTTTTACATCTCGTACTCACCCACATAGGGCTAGTTACTAAAACAATCTCTCTAAACATAACTTCTCAACTCTTTATAGGTAAATAGAATGTGTGACCATACGAAAAAAAAAGTACAACGACATGAGTGTAATGCCAAGTCATCACCATAACCAGTAAGACACATCGCTCGGAAGCTTCTTGTGTATGCCTTAGATAGTTCAACTACATCGGACACAGCATTCTCAATCCCTCGGTGAAAAGAATTACTGCACCACCTCAATGTAATGTACTCATGATATATCAGTAACAAAATATTATTATCGCAGGCCTACTAATGAGTGACAAAATACGGTGTGTTATTGAATGGTCTTCCCTAAGACCACATTTCAATCTGACTAACTTGACCGCTTGCCTAGGCTCACCCCATACAATGGAATCTTCTCTTCGTCCTAAGATAGCATGCTAAATCCTCTTTATGACATAGTCTCAAGTCATAAAGGCAACGAGTTTGTAGGATAACCAATATCTTGTATATGATATATGACTCACACAACAATGAAGAGGAATCCATTCACTGCTCCACAGTCGATCGCAAAAGCACATACAGTATGAAATGTATGCTATGGCGTTCTTCCATAAAAATAGGCATGTCACTCTGTATTTGGAAAAACAAGTAATGCCATACAAATCTTAGTCTAGATGTTACACAAAACGTCTAACCTAAGTTTTCCAGCACAGTCGCCTCTCCTGGCGCCCGTCTGAAAACTCACATTTGGTTGTGAATAGGCTACATAGAGTCGTGGGATCTCTCCATGTTCGACCAAATATAGGTCTCATCTTAGCTCCATATAAGGTGACATATAGAGATAATAAGGGTTTATATCTAGCTTGTTGTTCTTATACTGCGTAGATAGCGCTATGGATAGACATGTCCTAGCTAGCTATCTAAGCGCCATGAACACAAATGTCTCATCTTGCTCGCTATCTAAGCGCCATGGACACACATGTCCTAGTTCGCTATCTCAGTGCCAAGGTGAATCACCCATGTGAGCAGGTCGATTCAAGCCCGGTGACATATTAGAAATGTGCATTCATTCTATTCATATAATAAATATATGCGCATGGAAACCAACTAGTTTATTATTAACTGATAATAAAAACTTGAATAATAATGTCAATACCACAATAAAATGTCTAAGCACATTGAATCCCTAGGTGGAGATGTACATCAAGACAACTTCCCTTTACGCAAACTACATCTCAAATGTGACAATAAACGAATGTCCACGTGATAGAATGGTTTTGAGATCTTTTGCATATGCTCAGGCTTACGTGCTATCACCGTAAATGAGCATAACCTCATCACTATGAGGTGAAGAGCCTAGTCACTGCAAAGACTCTTCAACCAAAATAGCTTCTCGAATAGCTGGTAAGCATACCACAAATTATGCTTCCATTGTGGACATCATAAGGCAAGGTTCGCTGTCCTGCGAACATATCGCAAGATCATCTTCACTACTCTCTAGTGACAGGACCAAGGTTGGTAAGGCAACGACTAATTAGACCAACCACTTAGCAGACATCTGACCAAGTGCAATACATAGTATACTTTAGATTCCATATCGCAGACGTATATGGCAAACTAGACATTTGTTTTCTCTTCCCTTTAAAAATTAGGTTGTCAATAGGTTTTTAGCTTTTCATGTGAAAACGTTCAAGAACCTCCCGAGATTAACAAAGACGCTTCTGAGAACGATCTCTCACAATCTAAACTCCCAACAGATAGTTGACATCACCCATGTCCTCAATCTTAAACTGAGAGGAAAATAACTCTCATGTGGCGACAATGGAACTCATTTCATTCCCAGCTAGAAGGATGTCATCAACATACAAAGAATTAGAACACTTCTCTTGGACCAGTTAATGTGCAAACATTGTACCACTGCCTAGACAATTGCTAACTTGAGATAATAAATGGAACATTTGAGACAGCATACTTTTGCGCTCATTCCCTTTGGTCACAAAATCAATGGGCTGGTCCATATTGATCTTTTTGTCTAGTTCTCCATTGAGAAAGACAATTTAAACATCCAACTAAAAAAATTCTAAAACTAAACGTGCGACAATCACTAGGATAAGGCGAATGGAGTCAGATCTCACCCTTTAGAAGAACATATTTCTATGGTCTATACCCTCTCCGGGTACAAACTATCGCTACAAGGCGCTTGTTAATTGAACCATCTGTCTTGCGTTGGATGTTGAAAACACACTTGTCTCCAACAGTCTTGTGCACAAGCAAAATGTTAACTAACCCCCAGACCTTATTCGCGTCCACACAGGTCATCTCATCTGGCATAACAACTATCCACTCAGCTTCAATAGACGAACAAAATTGCTTTACCAAAAGAAGCAGGCTCATCCTCATTCACTTGTTCACATATTTTCACACATGAAAATGCATCCCTCAGTTTTCAAATGGCCATATGGAACTTTTTCCACATCACTTATGGTGTACTACCTGAGAATCTTGGCTGCCTAGTGGTTTACTCCCACTAGTGTCTAGCTGTGTACTCCAACTCAGTTGGAGACTAGTACAATTTTAGTGATTATTGGATGTGGAATCTCAATCTCCCCACCCTCATTTAAAGATGGTATGTTGTCTTCAATATCCTTTAACTCATAGAAGTTAAGATATCTCTTAGTATCAACAATCCTGAAAAGTCATTCTCAATATCAGGTGACACCGTATCTGTCATTCATATACCTGTTTGTTCATTATACGTAATATAGCATGTCGAGCTATTAGAATATCTTATAAAGATACACCTTCTAGCTCTTGGGCACAGTTTCTCACACTTATGCAAGGTATAGTGGACATTACCTCCTAAGCCCCACGGGCGGAAATGATCTTAAATGAGCTTTTTGCCCTTCCATAGCTCATAAGAGAGTAGAAGGAGCTAACTATGAAGAGGCACTCTAGTATGTAGGCAACAATCAAGAGTACATCCCCCAAAACAACATTGGGGTTTTGACTTGTGCCATCATAGTCCTAGCCATATCTAAGAGTGTCATATTCCTTCTCTCTACAACACCATATTATTGCTGAGTTCCAGGAATAGGAAGTTGTCTATGTACACTCTTTTTCTAACACAGTTCCCTGAACTGATTAGATAAGTACTCACGATCCTCATATCACGCAAAATCATCTATAGAAGCGATAAAATAAGAGGCGCCATGACGTGCCTATACAACCATAGGTCCACATATATCTGAGTGAACTAGCTCTAATGCTTGAGTAGCTCTATATAGCCTCTTTAAAAGGCTTTTTACATGCTTTGCCAACTAAGCAAGACTCACACATAGGTAGGTCAACCTCAGGGAGTGGACCCAAAAAGGCCTTCTCGAGATAATCAAGACATCCTATCACATCCTATGCGTTCAAGTCCAGCATGCCATGTCACAAAATCAATGAATAACAGAGGAAACTAGAATTTATTAAAACAAGTAGTTATCCCTAGATAACCATGTCCAAGTAATACTACCACCCCAAAATATCCATCCTATTTCCACCGAATTAGAAAAACACCTTAATTACTGTTTGGCTTAATTACTGTTTGGCGCTCCATATTTAGCTCAACATGTCGGGAAATGTTAAAAACAAAAAAATTAACATTATCATTGTGGATCATGATTTGTTTTCTATGGACCCACGAATCAGGCAAAGAACTAATCATAGACTGAAACGGCAGTTCGCCAGTAAAGATGTTCTTAGTAATCTAATATCACAAATCATAACTGACATCGAATTTAGATGTTCAGTCATCGTGTACTTGGAATGTTTCCTTTACTTTCCCTAACTTCATAACTACATACTTAATTTAGTAGTAAATGTGCCACCGAAAACAAATTCAAGCTAATCCCACAATTCTTTGGCTATTGGATAGTACTTATACCTCCTAACAAGATCATTATATATGCTGCTTATCACAAAGCGCGTGTTATGATCATTCTCAAGCCAAGTGTTATAGGCTTTCAAGGTATAATTATGTTGGACCGAAGGTCCATTATTCGGTTGAATAGGTTGGACCATAGAATAAGTCTAAAGCCCATAAGCTCTTACTCATTCTATAGGTGTGTTACTTTGTAGTGCCATATTACAAAAAATTAGTCCATTTTAAACTTGCTATCTTTGTAAAGATTAACGAAGTGTGGTTTGAAAAAAAAAATTGAGAACATGTGCAAGGGATTGACATTATTATGTGCACATTTCAAACAGTTTGTTTTAAAATCCAAATACTCCTACAAATCAATTTCCCCTTTTTACAATTTAAGACCAAAAAATTTGTTATTGCTCATTAAACAAATCTTAATTTTGTAAATCAAGAAAAACTTTTTATGATTGATTTTTCTAAACAAACATCAATTAGATGGTATAAAAACCTATTCAAGATCATCCACAAGATATAAAGTGTGCCATACATCAAAAGTGCGCATGGATCCCCACATGGATCCGAATTGACAACTTAGAGCTCATGCTAAGGTAATTTAGGTGTATAATGTATGAACAAAGAAAACCATCCCTTTACAAATAGACTTTTCCAATATAAGAAATATAAATGCTCATCCTCACATTACATTTATAGCCATAAAAAATTAGGGATGCTTTGTTCATATACGTACATACATAGAGACAACCTTAAACATACATCGCGAGGACACAAGCTCCGTAAATCGTCAATTAATCGTCCATTCATTTTATCCAAATTAATTCATTAATCACATACACCAAACACTCATGCGATTTATTTAAAAAATGAATGGACTAATCCATCACTCCATTTAAGGAGGAGGATTTGAGGTCTCAGGTCATCTAATCATAGACTAACAATAATTAAACAATGCAATGAGCCTCTAAAAAAAATGCAATGAACTAATTCATTGCTAAGCCCGGATAGCTCCCATAAGATAAGGGAAAAATTCAATGAAAAATCCTTGATTTTTCGCAAATTTAAAATCAATTTTAGGTTTTAAAACCAATAAGTCAAGGGCTTTTAAATTAACAAATTAATTTAAAATCTCATGGGAAAATTTAAATAACTAAAACATTGATTCTCCATTAAGTATAAAAAATTTCCAGAATTTTATTAAGGACCAAAAATATTTTGAATCAATTTAAGAAAATAAATTGATCTAGTTAAACAAAATTAACGATGAGCAACTAAATTTCCAAAAATACAAAAATTTTAAGGAATTTGTTCTCCAAAGATTTACAGTGGTATAGTATGGTGTTATAAACACGCCATATTAATTTCAAAAATTAATAGTCTATTTTGTTAATTTTAAGCAATAATTAAAAAAAAATGCCCATAAGCATAAATTTTATGCTCTAAAATACCAAAACAAGAATGAGATAATTCATAGAAATTTTCTCAAGTTTCCAAATAGTGTACAAAAGCACCATTTATTAACTTCAAGAATTAACTTCTTTTGTTATATTTTAAGCATTTAATATCGTGATTTAACACAATATATATGCTCTAAAATATATCCCAAAGAACGAGAAAATTCACTAAGAAAATTTTCTCAAACTATCACTAGTGTGCTAAACACATTATGTTAATTCTATGAACTAATAATCGATAAAAACATTTTAAGCAATTTACTACGTGTACCAAAAATGCATAATTATATGCTCTAAAATATTAACATGATTTAGATAACTTACCAAAAATTATCTATGGGTCCCACAAAATTATGTATGGTCTCCAAACAGTCCCTTATTAATCACAAAAATTAATAATGCATTTTGTCTATTTTAAGAAATTAAATAAATACCCATAAACATAAATTATATGCTCTAAAATACCATAAATACATGATAATTTAGAAAAGAAAATTATCTAAGAGTCCCAAAATAGTGTACTAAACACTAATTTAAAACTAACAATTCAAAAAAAAATTAATTTTCTGTACTTTAAAGCGTATTTAAAACTTTGTTTTTACAAAACATTGGTCTTTTAAATAAACAAGAAATATTCAGGGCCTGTATCGTAAACACAAAAAAAATGTAAAAATGAAATAAAATAAAATAAGGGTCCAGGGGCCCACCAAATAGCCATACGCCCCAGAGGCTAGACCCACATGGCCAAATGTGACCTTAGTGATCTACCCCACATGCCACCACGCCCTCATAGGCGCATCACGCATGATTGGCATGCTCATGCACACACTGCGCATTTGGGGCTCACATAATAGGTGCATCTATGGTTTGGTTGCGAACAAATTATTGAACTAGCCAATCTCACCTTTTGTTATGGCCAAACAAGCCCTTATGTTTGGTCATTCAACTAATGATGATTCAAAATCCATTAGTACCACAAGGATGCGGCCACTGTTAATCGTTTCATTTTTTCTTTTTAATTCTTCAAGAACATGCAGCAATCGATGTTGTGCAAAAGTAACTTGCCGAGGCTATGGTAGCCATGTTATAGATCCAAAACTTAGGGTTTTGATTTTCTTCCTCATCAGAGATAATCAACCCATGAGATTTCATGGGGGGAGTCTAGGGACTCTAAGGAACACAACCATATAAAAAATTCGAACCTCTATTGCAATTTTGTATTAGACCCACTTGAAAATTCGTTTAGGGGTTTATAAGCAAAAGCTTCAAGCAAGCTTTAATGGCAGATTCATTTTTGGGCATAATACGAGCGAATTAACAACCTAATGGATCTGATACCAATGTTCAAAATATACGCTCACATGCATACGAGTCGGGTTTAGGTGACTTACCTACCGAAATTACCCAACCAATTGAATACAGTGTTGTTACGAGCCCGACATGATCTCCCATGAACTGCTACTCCTTCTTTGCTTCCGTGTACTCTTTTGTGCTTCTTATCAGTCGTAGAAGTCACTACTAGAATGATCTCCGTTACATTCACGTGCTAAATCCCTAGGCTCCAATGGTGCCAGCCTAGAGAGAGAAAACGTGAGAGAGAGGGAAGAGAGAGAGAGAGAGGTGGGCGGTTTTTTGTGTAACCTCCTAAAGTGTGTGCAATATACATATATACATAGGTACACACATGTAGTTACCGTAGGACTCCCAAGCCTAACCCACTTAGGATTGCTTGGTGCCTAAACAAGGCCCATTGTACCCGGTCCATTGTATGTGGGTGCACCAATGACCCACAAATATTTCTTACGCCCAAGATTGAGGAGAGTTAACATTTTTATTATCAACTTTGTGGAGGTGATCAGCGAGGGTCCTATGGGACATGTATTCGTAGACGAGGAGCATCTCTTGGCTTTCCTTACAGTAACAATCAATGAAACAATATTGTCTTGTCAGAGCATTGAAAGCATCTTAATCCCTACCCAAAACTCGAGAGCCCCTTGTTTGGACTCCTTTTCAACCATTTTATTGCAACAGTCCTAGCCCCCATAGTCTATCCTCCCTTTGTAAGCCTTTCCAAATCTGCCATCCCCGATCACAGATGTATCGTGAAAATTATTGGTTGCAATTTTAATCTGTACAAGTGAAAATTGATGACACAAGTCATTCTTTAATGACGATGTCTTTGTTTTTTCACCAGAGTTAGATATGTGGTTACTTAATTGGTAAACAATGATATTAACTCGACTAAGTACGAGTACACTTGCTGCAATTACATTTCTACCTCCAAAATCTAAAACTAATCTTCTTATGTAACACATATACCAAGAAAAAAAGGGTTAATCAACATGTTAATATGCATTAATACACGTGGTTAGTGTTTATAATGGATTAAGGGGAGGCTTTGGACTCGCCCGTAAAAAACCCCCAGTGTAGATGCTTTTATATTATATTGTTATATGTTAGCTTTTAGTACCAGTTTGGGTACACATATAAAGGCATACATGAAAATGATTCATAATTAGTAGGTACGTTAGCAACTTCATAAAATAATTACGAACACATTTGGGACTCATACATGACTTAGACAAACACCTATTTAGATAATTTGATAGTTAATGGAATGTTTGGGAATTTCATAATAAGAACTTAAGAAAAACCAAGGATACAAATGAAAAGAGAAAAAAATTGAGGTGAAGACACCTCATGTGAATTGCATGTATGTGTATGTGTCAAAAGAGTGAGGGAGACTCTCAATCATTTACAGAAATTAGAAAGAAAAGAAGAGCCGACGAGATTACGAGACATCGACATCCAGTTCACGTCGTTCCGTCGTCGTCTGACGTCCAATTCACGAATCGATATTCGGACTCGTGGAAGTGAGACGGTTATTTTTATACTTTCTTTTATGTTTTAATCATCAAATTTTGGTTACTCATTCTGATCGGTGACACGTGGTTGCAGAAAACTTGTTGGAATTACTCCAGAGTAGGATTTGGGCAAGAATCGTTAAGGATTCGTTTGTTTGGGATAAAATCTGTAAGAGGTGAGTGACTCTAATCCATGAGCTGAATGTAAAATTATGTTTAATGTGTTAATTATCATGTAAGTATGTTGAATTCTTGTACAGTAATGCATGGATATAGAATTGAGAATATTAGCATGTGTAACTATAAGGAATTATGTTAGTCCACCGTAGATTTACTCTATAATAAGGACATGTGGAAAGCCCAATCTATGTAAGGGTACTCACCACTTAACTATACGTGTAAAGGTGTGTAGGTGACGACCCAGCTGTGGAAGGGTATGTGAGAGGGCGAGAAATAGAGGTGCTATATGCACATAAGGGAAAAAGGCAAGAGCAACATCACGATGAAGTGATATTTGGTCTTTTGGAGACTAAATAATAGGTTGATTGTTGACTTGTGCATTGAATATGACATTACACTCACACATGTGATTAGCTTTATTCACTAAGTAAAAGCTTAAAAAAAAATTATTTTCTATTGTTGTTATTGAATAACCACTGCAGGTACGACACGGGAGGATGAGAGAAAATGATCCATACGCCGTGTTGGGCATGGGAGTTGTGTATATGTAGATATGTCCATATGTTTAGGTGTTAAATTTGTGGTTGTATTTTTTGGTTTGAAGATATGTAGTTAACTCATGTTTTGGAATCCTTGTAATATACCAAGTTGAGTTTAATGTTGGTTATGTATTATGTTAGGGGTTGTTCTCACAAGTCACGAATTTTGTTCTAGGGGGGGGGGGGTGGGGGGGGGGGGGGGGGGGGGGGGGGGGGAGGAGAGTTTGGACAAATTTCATGTATAACCAAACTTAATGCAAAGTTTTAGAATGCTTTTCGATAATTCCTTATAGTTACGCTACATGAGCAAAAGATGTGTTTCCATGGTTTATAGTAACTCAATTGAGGTTTAAGTTCATGTTTTGATTGTTGGAAAACTTGAATTTGTGTTTAGAAATATTTAAAGTGTGGTCGTAAATGAGTTTGTAATGTTTTCCTAAGTCCCATGAAGTTTGATTTTGATTTGGTATGTTTTTTTAAGACTTGAAAATAGGGGGTTTTAGCAGCAAAAAACTATTCTGCAGAACTTGGATCAATCCAGGTTAAAGGGCAGATCGATCCGGACTTCTGGAGGGACAATTTGCTAAAAAATAGCAAATCGGATCGATCCGAGTATAAAGTGTGGATCAATTCGCGTGCAAATCTGCTGCACATCAACTTTTATGGAAACGTGCATAACTCTTTCTAGAAAACTCATTTTGTGTGCCATTTTTTGCATTAGAATCGGGACTCAAAAATCAATATTTTTCCCTTAGAGCTATTTTTCAGAGCAAGGTCATTTTATGTTGTTTAATTCATGTCTTTCTTAGGGATTTACATGTTTTCTTTGCTAATTAGTGCATTAGGGCGCTTGTAGCATTGTTACACGTGTCCTAATCCACTTGAGGTGGGTTGGGGTATGATAATTTTTTATATCAAGGCAATAGGTTAGAATATTTGGGACGAGAGATATATACGATGCGTAGTGTGCACACAACGACACGTAGTTACATGATCATGCTTACACGTTTACTTAACATGCATCTAATGTTGATTAGTATGTCATGAGGTTATTTAAAGTAACGTGAGTGTATATGATATTGTGGGTGTCAAGTATAATGTCTCAAGGTGAGAAACCAACCTTAATGGAACGAGTTGAAAGGGCTAGTCTGAGTGGCTGAGACATGTGTGGTTGAGGAAAGAGCAGTGCAACCAAACCGAATCTGAGGGAGGAAGTTGTTACCATTTTGAAATTCCACAAGCAAAAGCCAATTATATTTCGTGGAGAAGCCGATCCAATGAAAGCAAATTTAGGAATTTCTGATATAGAGAAGATTTTCAGAATGTTACCATGTCCGGAAGAATAAAAGGTGTATTTGTAGTTGATACATTAAAAGATGAAGCACAGTATTGGTGGCATACCAAGTTGGGGCCAGGCTAACCAACTAATTGCGAACAATTCTTAGAGGTTTTCAACGAGCAATACTTCCTGGAATCCTTCAAAGACCAAAAAACTGAAGAATTCATGGAGTTAACACAAGGTGAGATGTCAATTAGAGAGTACTCGGCATAATATACAAGTCTGGGAAGGTTTGCTGGAGATATAATAACCAATGAAAAGGTGAAAGCGAGGAAGTTTGTGGTAGGACTCCAAAAAGATATTCGAGGGCGAGTAACTGTGTTTCAACTTCAGACTTTTTCCAGGGCATTGGACATCACTTCTATTGTTGAAAGGGATATAGGGTATCAATTGAATCCACAAGTTTAAATAAATGAACAAAACAAGAGGCTAGAGTCAAGCTAGTATAGTGGTCAAGAAAGTTTCAAAAGACAAGACTCTGGAAGTCAATGGATAAGTAGTGGTTCAAGTGACGAAAGACCATGGTGTTCCACGTGTAACAAACAACAATGGGGAAAATGTTATGAACGATAACTTGTAATATTTGACAAGAACTCGGACATATCACGAGGAACTATCCAAATTAGAGCAAGGTGATTAAGGGCAATTGTTTTGTATGTGATCAACCGGTTCCTTGAGTGTAGGTATATCCGAATAAACTATAAGGAGGTTCTGGTTCTTTTACGTCAGGTGAAACAACTCAAGGATCTGTGCAGCAGCCAATGGGAAGAGAACAAAGGGGAGCTAGATATTTTCAGCTCATAACCATAGGGACAGCGACCACGGATAAAGAGGCAATAGATATAGTTACTAGATCATTTAGTTGAGAAGATAACTAGAAGATGAGAAATTGGAGTTTAAGGAGAACATCTATGGGTGGTTGAAACTTGAGTGGAACACCCATGCCTGAAAAAAAAAAAGAGTTAATCAACATGTTAATATGTATTAATACATGTGATTAGTGTTTATAATGGATTAAGGGGAGGCTTTGGACTCACCCATGAAAAAGTCCCCAGTGTAGAGGGATAGGTGATGAAGTGGGATCCAATGAAAGGCACAGATAATAAAATTTTGCATTTACATGTTAGATGCATTTTATATGATTAAATGAGTATATGTTTAAGATGCTTTCATATTATATTGTTATATGTTAGCTTTTAGTACTAGTTTGGGTACCCATTTAAGGGCATAAATGAAAATGATTCATAACTAGTAGGGTACGTTACCAACTTCATAAAATAATTGGGATTACATTTGGGACCCATACGTGACTTAGACAAACACCTATTTAGATAATTCAGTAGTTAATGGAATGTTTGGGGATTTCATAATAAGAAGTTAAGAAAAACTCAGGGTGCAAATGAAAAGAGAGAAAAATTGAGGTGAAGACACCTCATGTGAGTTGCATGTGTGTGTATGTGTCATGAGAGTGAGGGAGATTCTCAATCATTTACATAAAATAGAAAGAAAAGAAGAGCCTTTGAGATTATGAGACGTCGACGTCCATTTCACGTCGTTCCATCGCCGTCCGATGTCCAATTCACGAACCAAAGCCGTATTCGAACTTGTGAATGTGAGATGGTTGTTTCTATACCTTTCTTTTATGTTTTAATCATCGGATTTTGGTAGCTCATTCTAATTGGTGACACGTTATTGTAGAAAACTTGTAGTATAATTCCAGAATAGGAATTGAGCAAGAATAGTTAAGGAATTCGCTTGTTTCGGGTAAAATCTATAAGAGGCGAGTGACTCTAATCCATGAGCTGATTGTAAAATTATGTTTAATGTGTTAATTTTTATGTTGGTATGTTGAATTCTTGTAGAGTAATGCATGGATATAGAATTAGGAATATTAGCATGTGCATTCATGTGGGTTTCGTTGGATTACTTATAATAGAAAGCTTAACATGTGCTAAATTGTGTATGAATTACTATGTTGATATGGTTTTGTGATTGAGTGAATGTATGGCTTGATTTGTTGGATTACTTTTAATTGGAAGCTTAATATGTGCTAAATTGTGTATGAATTACTATGTTGATGTGATTATGTGATTACGTGAATGTATGGCTTGAAGAAAGCCTTATGTTAGTCCACCGTGGATTTACTCCATAATAAGGAGACGTGGAAAGCCCAATCTATGTAAGGGTACTCACCACTTAACTGTGTAACGGTGTCTGGGTGACGACCCAACTGTGGAAGGGTATGCGAGTGGGTGTGAAATAGAGGTGTTATATGCACATAAGGGAAAAAGGCAAGAGTGACATCACGGTGAATTGATATTTGGTCTTTTGGAGACTAATGATATGTTGATTGTTAACTTGTGCATTGAATATGACATTACACTTATATATGTGATTAGCTTTACTCACTAAGCGAAAGCTTAAACCCACATTATTTTCTGTTGTGGTTATTTTATCGCCCCGAAAACAAAGGGACATGAAGGCAAGGACAAAGAGTCAAATTCAAAGTAAAGGTCTCACGTGAACCAATCAAACGAGACGGAAGCACCAAGGAATCCTACGTGGATTCCGAATAAGACAAAAGTTGTCAACGGACCAAAGAGGTTTAGAAATAAAACTAAGTTGCCACACTGCACAGTACTCGCTTAAGCGTCATTTCAAAGAGTTTTAAAAATATACAATGATGATTTTTAAATCTTTCAAATCAAATCCAACATATGTCCGTTACCATTAAAGGAATGTCTTTTTACAAAAATGGCTCCTCGAGGCCACAATATAACAATTTACAAAAAAAAAAAAAAAAAAAAGACCCTAAGTCCGTTATATGTACTTTACAAAGAGGCAAAACAAATGCCCGGTAACTATTTAGTCAAATAAAACATTTTATCGTTTCAATCTATCAAAAGAAAGAAATATAAATAATTACAATTGAAAGAAAGAAATAGTAAATATAAATTCTATCTTTTGAAGTCGACAACCTCATGATCAACATCTTTAGGCTACAAAGTCTGGTAACGGAACCTGCAAAGACTGTGCAAGGGTGAGCTAATACATATATATAGATCTCTATATACATATATTCTACAAATGCCCAATGCTGCCAATCTAGGATCCCGCTCAAAGACATATCAGTACACCTTTAACATCACATTTTTCTTTATAGCTATTAACCAAAGTGTAGCATTACGAACTGTAATAAATTCCTTAGTATTCGTATTAAGCAAGAAAATGCAAATATAAATACTAATCCAGTAATCGGACCAAAGCCGATAACAAAGTATTAAATTATCTACTAGTAATAATGTTTAATCAATACCTTAGTTAATTAAATGTCCGGGCCACATAGCACCATATACCTCTTTCAAATTCCAAAAACTCATTCTAACTGTTCCAATGCTAAAATGGTAATACTTACCATAGGTGATCTACAAGATTATAATTAGTCTTTCATTCCAAATGGGACCTCTTGCCCAACCTTAATTCTTAAAGTTATTTACCCAAACCCCAAACTCTAAGGCTATCAACTATATATATGTATGTATATCACTATATACAAACATACATGTACCAATTGTGAGTACCATAAAAAATGTACTCAAGTGGCATAATCACAAACTATACTCAACCATATAATCTAAATCTATATTTAAGTTACACTACCAAACAATCATGTGTAGAGATACTACACAAAAAAAATTCTATAGACACAAAACTACCAAAAAACACCAATTTAACATCTAACATGACAAATAAACAATAATAGTATAATTCTTCAAAAAAATTTATACAAAAAATCATATCGCCAAATAACCACTCATGGCATACAACAAACTAGCCTTATAAGCACAAATACACTTATTATTATTATTATTATTATTATTATTATTATTATTATTATTATTATTTTAGTTAACCATAAAGAAATTAACCAGTTAAACAAGCATATCACTTTCCAGATTTTATAACATTTCTACAAGCCATAAATTTAGACAAAAATCCCAGCTAAGGGTACTAGAAAGGAAGTAAACCCCACCTCAGTGGATTTGAGGAAATCATACTACCAAAAATATCTCTGAATAGAATGCCGAGAATACCAATAGAAAACCCTCAATGAGCCTCATAACCTGTCCCAAGCCATCCCTAGCCAAAAGTGGGTTTGGACACCCATTACGAAAAAGTCAACAGTATTCCCTAGACGATCCGAGGGTACCCTTACGTAGATATCGGCGTGCTCTACAACCTTTATGTTAGACACTTTGTGATGCCATGCTTCTAAGGCTCCCAAAATGGAGAAAAACTAAAAGGAAAACCCATGGACATCGAGTCTCATCCGAGACTGTGAGAGAGACCAAAAAAAAGAAGAAAAAGAAAAGGGAGAGAGAGAGCTGCGTGAGAAATAGGGGGGGGTGATGTTTTTAATGGGTGGGTGGTTGGTTTGATACTTGGGGTGGGTCCCATTCCCTTTACTATTCCTAACATATGCATACTCGCACCAAACACACCAATATACATTCATTCAACACCCTAAATGAACCAAATATGGTCACACATAACTCTCCGAAATACACTTACAAATATTTATGTTAGTTATGTAAGTACCCAATCATGTTGTACTATTTATGCCTAAGTCATTTAATGACTTACAATTATACCCAATTAGTTCACTATATTAAATCAATATGACCAAGAAAATATTACTTTACCTAAAGGCTAAAGGTACCAATTAATCGTCACACAGGTCCCACAAGTGTTGCAAAAATAATAAATAAATGCAAAAAATTTCAGGGTTATTACATTTCTACCCTCCTTAAAAGGATTTCGTCCCCGAAATTCGGTCACACATCAAGACACACGACAAGATATAATGTAACTCTCTTAGCCACCATTACAACTAACGATATCTCTGTGTCATTGGCCTTATCACCAAAGGATACATATGCCACTCAGGCTAATCAACAACCATATTTGCTTAACCTGTAATACATGTGATGTAAGATCAAGCTTACTTGAACACATATGAAATCATGTAAATTACGCAAGTCAACAATGATAGTGGATATCCAAGCAATACTTTACTGCTTCACTACTCAACAAAACTTGTATCAACCCTCAAGCTGGATAGATATGCCATCCCTGAATTGCAACACATCAGTCTTTTTTGTCTTTCAGAACATCTTTGATAACACATTGATTGCCTTTGTCTTTCGAAAAAGCATTGACCATTTTTGTCTTTTAAAAACATCTTTGAAATAATAATAATAATCATTTGGCTTTTGCTTTTTTTTTTTTTCTTGACTAAACTCGTTTGAACCTTTTGGAGTAACATCCTCTGAAGACAATCATTAAAAACACCTTTGAAAACCATCTTTCACTTTCAAAAAAAAATATATATATATACATATTTTTTTTTTTGAAAACAATCTCTTATAGAGAATCTTTGAAAACACTTTGAAAAACAATCTTTTGGGTTTCCTATATATATTCTAACAATCCAAATAGTAATAACTTTAGCATTGTCCATCCCTATTCCCCTAGCGAAGTAGGTGCATGAACATGCTTACCTCACCCTTTATTGGGTTATATACCGGTAGCTCACACAATAAGGTAACTCGTCACCCGCCCACACTATCTAGTGGCTCACTAAGGAAGGTAACTCTCATCCGCCCACTCTAGGTAGCCCGTCAGTGACTACTGTCACCTGCTCACGCCTAGGCAGCTCGCTCAGTGCTAAGTAGTTACCCGCCACTGTAGGCAGCTAGTTTAGTGAACGTAGTCACCCGCCACCTTGGCGATAACCCAGGGATCGGTTAAGAGAGAGAGATATGCAATATATCATGAATAAGATACCATGTTATGTAAAATGATGTAATGCTATGTATATGATATGTTGCAACTTGATGTGTATGATGTGATGCTATGCATATGATGTAATGATATGTAATAGACTGTAAATCATAAATACTCAAAATCCCAATGCGTCATATGCGCATCTCTTAGGATATACTCCAATCACTAAGTAACACTGCCAAGTAGCATTCCATTAAATGCATAACTGACATCAACTACTCCACATAGAGTAAACAATTATACTAAATCATGCAACAAAATGATAATTGTCAAGGTAATTCAAATGATATACCCAAATATTCTTTCACAATGCAATAGTGTTAATATAAAACACTACTTGAATCAAAGGCTATTTTTCATAGCACAACCATTCGATTCCCTGTAATTTAAATAACAAGATACATGCCAAAAGGTAAGACTTTAGCATCAAGAATAATCATTTTATTCAAAACTTTCGTAGTGAATGGTAACTTCTAATACCGCTTTCACATTAATCTCAGTGCATTGCCTCTTATTTCAAAATGCACAATATTATTACCTCACTTAAACAAATAAATACGTTAGAGAGGTAGTCATTCAGAATCATAAATCCCTAATCACAAATATATATATATATATATATATATTCATCACTTTATTCCTAAGTTATATGAAACTAATTTCTCAAGCTTTAAATGTTCAATTCAATTACAGTGATTTCTCACTCTCAATCCTTAATAATTTTGACAATAAATTCTAAACAATTCTTCGTTTGTCAATTCCAAGGCAATCAACGCGTAAAGTGCTGCTCTAGATAATACATTAATCCATCATCCACATGTTCCCAAGGAACACAAAATAAATAGAACGTTATCCTAAGTAAAAGTTAAGTCACACAAGCGTGGGGCACATAAGGCATGCTTGACATGTAATCACAATCAGAAAATATCTAAACTAAGTTACATACCACAACCAAGAATTTTGTGTACTTAACCGTACAAGGCAAGTAGTAAGGAGTGTATACACTAGCTACACAAAAAGTAAAACTTACCAATCCGCTAACAAATAACTAATTGTTATCCACATCATCCCTGTACCCATAGCATTTATAATGCATTAAGCAATTAGCTAAGAACCTAAGGGTGTGTTTGATAAAACTGAAAATTAAGTGCTAGATTTTAAGCACTGAAAATTTTAAGTGATTGAATTTGTAATGCTGAAAATAGTGCTTCAACTACTGAAATCGAATACATTCAGTGATTATTTTCAGTAGAAATTTTTCACTTAAAGTTTTCAGTGATTTTTTGGCTGCTTTTTCAATTAAGTGGTATGTTATCAAATGCACTGAAAAATAATAAGTGCTGAATCTTTTCATTTTCAACACATAATTGGGTTATCGAACATACCCTAAATAACACTATGGTCTAAAGTGGTTTAATCTCATCTACCATGTAAGCACATATCATTAATACTGAACCTGTAAACACATAACCAAGTGAACATGCAATAAAGTAAAAACAAAGCTCGAAATAATTCTCATGCCACATAGGCCCAAATAACACCCTTAGTCCCTAGGTATTCTAACTCGGTTAGCACTGATACCATTCTGTAACGCCCTGAAAACAAAGGGACACGAAGGCAAGGCAAAGAGTTAAATTCAAAGTAATGGTCTCACGTGAACCAATCAAATGAAGAGGAAGCATCAAGGAATCCTACGTGGATTCTAAATAAGACAAAAGTGGTCAATGGACCAAAGAGGTTTAGAAATAAAACTAAGCTGCCATACTGCACAGTACTTGGTTGAGCATCATTTCAAAGAGTTTTAAAAATATACAATGATGATTTTTAACCTTTCAAATCAAATCCAACATATGCCGTTACCATTAAAGGAATGTCTTTTTACAAAAATGGCTCCTCGAGGCCACAATATAACAATTTACAAAAAAAAAAAAAAAAAGAAAGACCCTAAGTCCGTTATATATACTGTACAAAGGGGCTAAACAAATGCCCGATAACTATTGAGTCAAATTAAACATTTTTATCGTTCAATCTATTAAAAGAAAGAAATATAAATAATTACAATTGAAAGAAAGAAAGAGTAAATATAAATTCTATCTTTCGAAGTAGACAACCTCATGAACAACATCTTTAGCCTCCAAAGTCCGATAACGGAACCTGCAAAGACTGGTGTGGGGGTGAGCTAATACATATATATAGATCTCTATTTACATATATTCTACAAATGCCCACTACTGCCAATCCAGGATCCCGCTAGAAGACATGTCAGTACACCTTTAACATCACATTTTTAGTTATATCTATTAACCAAAGTGTAGCATAACGAACTGTAATAAATCACTTAGTATTCGTATTAAGCAAGAAAATGAAAATATAAATACTAATCCAGTAATAGGACCAAAGCCAATAACAAAGTATTAAATTATCTACTAATAGTAATGTTTAATCAATACCTTAGTTAATTAAATGTCCAGGCCACATAGCACCATATACCTCTTTCAAATTCCAAAAACTCATTCTAACGGTTCCAACGCAAAAATGGTAATACTTACCATAGGTGATCTACAAGATTTATAATTAGTCTTTCATTCCAAATGGAACCTCTTGCCCAACCTTAATTCTTAATGTTATTTATCCAAAACCCAAACTCTAAGGCTATACAACTATATATATGTATGTATATCTATATATACGAACATACATACCAATTGTGAGTACCATAAAAAATATATACTCAAGTGGAATAATCACAAACTATACACCACCAAGTAATCTAAATTTATGTTTAAGTTACACTACCAAACAATCATGTGTAGAGATACTACACAAAAATGATGTAGACACTAAACTACCAAAAATCACCCAATTTAACATCTAACATGACAAATAAACAATAATAGTATAATTCTTCAAAAAAAATTATGCAAAAATCATATCGCCAAAAAACCACTCATGGCATACAACACACTAGCCTTATAAGCACAAATACACTTATTATTATTATTTTAGTTAACCACAAAGAAATTAACCAGTTTAACAAGCATATCACTTTCCTAATTTTATAACATTTCTATAAGCCATAAATTTAGACAATAATCCAGGCTAAGGATACTAGAAAGGAAGTAAACCCCACCTCAATGGATTTGAGGAAATCACGCTACCAAAAATATCTCCGAATAGAATGCCGAGAATAATCACTGAGCCTCATAACTTGTCCCAAGCCATCCCTAGTCAAAAGTGGGTTTGGACACCTGTGGACACGCGGAATCGGACCACTTCTCTCTCTTGTTTGAGATTGTTTTGAAAAGGAATTTGAATCAGAGAAAGAAAATGAAAGGTCTGTTGAAAACAGATACAGAGTCGCCACTTGGTCTTTAAGGAACCAAGAAACCTAATTTTGACTCACCCAAACGGATAAAGGGCACCGGCCCTTCACAACCAAAGAACTTGGTTCGGGGTTTTGGTACGAGAGAGGAAGGAGCCTTTGTCACGACTAAAACACCCTCAACTCGCCCCGTCTTTCGACGGGCCTCAATTAGCATCAAAATAATCATCTTATACTATGTATGGTTCGACAATTAATACTATGATAGTATATTACATCACATAAGAAAATTTGAAATGGAAGATCTAAAGATAAGATATCATTCATAAGATCTAAGCCAATTATCATACAATGTAAAGTGAAAGATCACACAAATAAACCTAGGAAAAATCGTCTAATCATATATCAAATAATCAAGACTTCCTAATCTAAAAAGGGGGACATGAATTGTTCTTGAAACAAATAATCAAAGAAATCAAAATATGCTTAGCAAGCTAGTATGATGTATGTTATTCTTTGAGAAAAGAAGATCTTCTCAATCCCCGGGACGGATGAGAAAGGACGATTAGATCGAGGGGAAGCATGAACGTGTGATCATGATCATTCCTTATAATCTTCTTAGATTAAGAGTTACAAAAACCCAAAATCTTGCATGAATGCAATGCATGTATCTAAAATGTGCCAAGGTTGTAGTGTGCTTTGTGTTCATGGCTTCCTAGAATAACTTAGAAGTCTATAATGTGTATGAATGGATGAATTAAATCAACATGAGATATGTACAAATGTAGTATGAACTACCTCCTAGGATATGAACTAATTTGGAATGCATATAAGCATCAAATCAAAGAATGAAAGTTAAGATGTGCTTGCTGTGAATAGTGTACAGAACAGTAGCATGATCTTTTAGAATTTGAAAAGAGGGGTTAGGAATGTTTTCATTGCACGATTTTTTATGGAGATGTTCCTTATTGTGTCTAGAACACAACCCAAAAGGCCAATATTGAATAGCTATCACAAATTGAGAGAAATCATATAAACAATGAAGGTCACTCAGAAACAGAGTCCGTACCGTCGACTGAAATGTTGAAAAATCTTAGAAAATGAAAACGAATGATCTAGAGGCCCATTTTATACAGAACGTTCCCTAAGACATTGAAGTTTAAGGGAAAAATAAGTTAGGACCACCCCTTTTGGAAAAGTTTTTCTGGAAAACAAGTTGAAGGTGGACCTAGCTGCTGTGACATCAAAAACAGAATGTCTAGAGAAAATGTTTGGATCCAAATGGACCATTTTCAAGTATTTTCAAGTCAAGCCAAAAATCATGGGTGTTCTCTAATGAGTTAGGAAGACTTTCCAAGTGGTCTTACATTCATACATTGAGTATTGAACTCAAAATAATTTCTTGAAGTTAAATGACTCACTGTTTTGAGGGTTTTGAGAAAAACAAGGTTTATTTCTTGAAATCAAAATGAGGGGTTTAAGAGGGGGTTTTGAAATGAGGATTTTGAAAGTATACTTCCAGACCTTGGATGAATATTCTAACCACTTGGAATATCAATTCCTAACTTATTTCAAGAACTTCCCAAGTATTTGCAAACCATGGTTTTATTTGGAAACCAAACTCAAGAATCTATGGGAGTATGATACATGAGAGGATAGATGATACATGATATGATATTGCATGATAAAAGTGGTAAAGAACATGTTCATGGGACATGGGTTCATCTAGATACAAGAGAGTGTTGCATCAAAGTGTGAAAGTCAAAAAATTCAAATGCTGTGAATAGTGGACAGACTGTATGCATTACATTGTAACATTATAATGGGTGGTCAAACATGCCTAGGAAAATGTGAGAAAATCAGAGATCATCCTCATTATGTCTAGAAAATTACCCAAAAAGCCAAACCTCAATAGCTATCACAGATTAAAAGACAAAAATCAGAATGTACACATGACTCAGAAACAAAAGCTGCACTGTTGACTGATTTTGTATGATTTTTCATAAATCAAAGAAAGGGTTTATGACGACCCATTATACACCAAAAGTTTCCTAAGACACCCAAGTTTCATAAAAAAAATAGAAAAGATATATGTACAGTGACGAAAATATCCATAATAAGTGCAAGAAGTTGGGTGAACATTCTGTGAGAACAGAGGCAGATTATGAATATTAACTTCTCACATCCAAAACAAATACTTTCATATCTCTATAATTGATGGGAAAAATCAGAGACAAACTATGATGTCTTAGGAAGATTTTCCAAGTGGTTTCATCATCATAACTCAAGTATTTAATTCAAAACAAATCTTTGAATCTGAACAGCTCACTATTTTGGATCATTCTTGAAGAAAATGGATTTGGGTTTTGAAATAGAGTTTGAGTTCTTGATTGGGGGTTTTGAAATAGATGTTCAAAGCATGAACTTAAACTCTTGAGATGACCATGTGACCACTTAGAATCTCATCCAACCTTGAATCATCAAAGAACTCCCAATATTATTGGAGAGATTCATTTTTATTTTGAACATAACTTCAATACATTTCAAGAACATCTTGAAAGTATTGAGGTTATGATCATCATCTATCAAACATGTTTTTGAGGTCAAGAGCTACTATCCATAAGGATTCACTCACCCCAAACTTCATGTCATCACTTAGATGATGATGAACTAGTAAGTAAATAAAGAAAATAAAAAGAAATGAGATTAAGAAGAGATGAACATAATATGAACAAGCAAGTAAATAACAATCAATAGATGATAATCAATATGATTTTGGACTTGTAGCTTGGTGTTTCACTCATAGATTTTGACATTTGGACATGGAAGTAGCTTCCTAACTCAAGAATGCTCAAGAATGGTGATTGGGTATATTGATGAGGAAGTATATAGAAAAATGGTGGAGGAAAACAAGATTAGAACTCACTTTGATTGGAAAAAATGGAAGAAGAAGACTACTTCTTCTCTTTCTCTCTCTATATTTCCCTAGAGTTTCTTCCTAAGCTTTCTCTAAGCTTCCATGTCTCTCCTCTAAATGGAAGTAGATGGCTTCTTTTATAGGCAAAGGAGGGGTGGTAAATGGAGTTTTAAAAAGTTTAAAATGGTCTCCCATTGGTCCAAAATAAGCTGGGAATCAAAACTACGTCGTTTTGGTTTCTAATATATCAAATTGGACCCCCAAAATAAATTACAAAAACTCACTGTTCTGGAGGGGAGTGCCGCGGCGGCACTGGGCCAGTGCCGCGGTGGCACTGCTCCTCCCTTCGTCCAGATAATGCTGTTTAGGCCCCCTGAAGTTCCGGTATTCGCGAAAAGGCCCTATTTCGTCCGAAATTCACAGAAAATGCATACGAACTCCAAATTGAGGTTGTGATATTCCGTTGGAAAGGTAATGGAGTCTACTTTACATAAAAAATAGTTCGGGGATAGGTCACTTTGAAATGTTTTGCGGTATTCGCGATAAAAGCCGATTTGATCGCCTTTTTCGCCTTTGGAAATTCATAATAAATTCGTTTTAAATCCAGAAATTATGTGCGATATACCATTAGAAAGCTATTGACCTCTAGTATCCATGAAAAATATTTGAAAATTGTTTTGGCGCCCCGGTTCCAAAGTCAAATTTTGGTCAAACTGGTCAAACTTGGGATTCCCGGGAAGTTCTGGAAACTTCCGGGAATTCCCGGGAGCTGATGTTTTCGCTCGATTTCCTTTCGGTACTTGTTTTAACACTTTTCTCATGATTTAAAATGATTCCGGTGAATTCGGACGACTTTGGTCAAACTTGGTCAAACCTGGTCAAACCTTGGTCAAACCGGTCAACGGGGTCTTTCCGGGAACTTTCGGGACTTCCGGGGGTCTCTGGGAGCTGACGATTTCATCCGATTTTTCTCAAAAACTCATTTTATCACTTTTCTTACGACATAGCATGTTTCCAGAACTTTGAGACCAAATCTGGGAGTTTTCGGGCTTTCAGGGGCATTTTGGTCATTCTGAGCATTCTGAGAGATAGAGCTGACTTCCGAGAGTCCTTTTGAGTCTTTTACGATCATTGTGAACCACCAAGCTATGGGTCTCCTAAATCTGATAGCCGACAAAATGGGGTGTCTACAGTTTGCCCCTCTTTGGCATGAACTTGCGAGGCAACGCATATCGCAAGCGAGTGCCAAAGCTTTGAAGAGACAGGACTTTTTGGAGGCTATAGAATTAGGATAAAAACGTTGCAAAAGATGCAATGATGAAAAAAAAAAAAAAAAAAAAAGATGCTGAGGTCAGTGCTGGTCGTGCTCTGCGTGAGCTGCCTACGTATCCCAAGGGGAATCAGACCAGGACGTAGTTCAGGGCAAAAAGGAATAAATCACACATGCACATACACAACAATCAGGCGGATGCTATGCTATAAGAGTGATATGCAATGCATGGATGTGATATGAATTGTGTCATGAGTCCTATCATGTCTAGTGTTATGACCCTAACATGAGCAAGTGCTGTGGGGTGTGCCACTCCGAGTGGTTAGTGTTGTGCTAATGTTTGCGACTGTGATGTGGTGGATGACTCGGATAAGGACAGCAAGGTTTAGAAGACTCTGGGTCTAGGGGCAAACTTCTGGAATTACGGGAAGTGTGCTTTACAAGCGAATGGGATCAGATGTGGGGTCTTTGAGGATGACAACTAAAGATAACCCATAGGTGAGGGAGTTAATGATAACCGACAGTTTTATAATAACCAAAGTGAGGAGGCTCATAATAGGTAGCTCACGATAATTGACAGGTGAGATAACCGGAGTGAAGAAGCTTGCGATAAGTGAGGAAACTCATGATGACTGACAGGTGAGAAAGCTCATGATAATCAGTGGACACGGGTCCTTAAATTGTGAATAGACAGTGCTTGCCATGGGAATCGGGGTGATTTGACTGCGGGTGATGTTTTGGCCGATCCTTATGATGACAAGTCCGAAGAATCAATTCGGACTTCTGCTATCTTCTGCTGGGATGGTAGGGGACTCTCTGAGAATCTCTCTTCAATTCTTGACCTAGAACCAGGATCCACCTCTGAATCTCTCGTGGTTGGTCAGATCTCGCAATGCTCAATCCAAAAGAGCCGGTCAGGGCCTCCGGGAGCTGGTATCTATCGATTTCTGTCCTCGGGGGATGATGTAGGGTTCTCGGAGAATCTCTTTTGGCGCTCAATCCAAGGGGGCCGGTCAGGGCCTCCGGGAGCTAGTATCTATCGGTTTCTGTCCTCGGGGGATGATGTAGGGTTCTCAGAGAATCTCTTTTGGCGCTCAATCCAAGGGGGCCGGTCAGGGCCTCCGGGAGCTGGTATCTATCGGTTTCTGTCCTCGGGGGATGATGTAGGGTTCTCGGAGAATCTCTTTTGGCGCTCAATCCAAGGGGGCCGGTCAGGACCTCCGGGAGCTGGTATCTATCGGTTTCTGTCCTCGGGGGATGATGTAGGGTTCTCGGAGAATCTCTTTTGGCGCTCAATCCAAGGGGGCCGGTCAGGGCCTCTGGGAGCTGGTATCTATCGGTTTCTGTCCTCGGGGGATGATGTAGGGTTCTCGGAGAATCTCTTTTGGCGCTCAATCCAAGGGGGCCGGTCAGGGCCTCCGGGAGCTGGTATCTATCGGTTTCTATCCTCGGGGGATGATGTAGGGTTCTCGGAGAATTTCTTTTGGTGCCCAATCCAAGGGGGCCGGTCAGGGCCTCCGGGAGCTGGTATCTATCGGTTTCTGTCCTCGGGGGATAATGTAGGGTTCTCGGAGAATCTCTTTTGGCGCTCAATCCAAGAGGGCCGGTCAGGGCCTCCGGGAGCTGGTATCTATCGGTTTCTGTCCTCGGGGGATGATGTAGGGTTCTCGGAGAATCTCTTTTGGCACTCAATCCAAGAGGGCCGGTCAGGGCCTCCGGGAGCTGGTATCTATCGGTTTCTGTCCTCGAAGGATGATGTAGGGTTCTCGGAGAATCTCTTGATCGGGGAACCAGGACCCATCTCTGAATCTCTCACGGCTGATCAAATCTTTCGGCGCTCAATCCAAGAGGGCCGGTCGGGGCCTCCGGGAGCTGGTATCTTTCTGTTTCTGTCCTCGGAGGATGATGTAGGGTTCTCGGAGAATCTCTTGATCGGGGAACCAGGACCCATCTCTGAATCTCTCACGGCTGATCAAATCTTTCGGCGCTCAATCCAAGAGGGCCGGTCGGGGCCTCCGGGAGCTGGTATCTTTCTGTTTCTGTCCTCGGAGGATGATGTAGGGTTCTCGGAGAATCTCTTGATCGGGGAACCAGGACCCATCTCTGAATCTCTCACGGCTGATCAAATCTTTCGGCGCTCAATCCAAGAGGACCGGTCGGGGCCTCCGGGAGCTGGTATCTTTTTGTTTCTGTCCTCGGAGGATGATGTAGGGTTCTCGGAGAATCTCTTGATCGGGGAACAAGGACCCATCTCTGAATCTCTCACGGCTGATCAAATCTTTCGGCGCTCAATCCAAGAGGGCCGGTCGGGGCCTCCGGGAGCTGGTATCTTTCTGTTTCTGTCCTCGGAGGATGATGTAGGGTTCTCGGAGAATCTCTTGATCGGGGAACCAGGACCCATCTCTGAATCTCTCACGGCTGATCAAATCTTTCGGCGCTCAATCCAAGAGGGCCGGTCGGGGCCTCCGGGAGCTGGTATCTTTCTGTTTCTGTCCTCGGAGGATGATCTTGCATGAAGAAAGACGAAAGATCAACAGCCACTCATGGACTTATGTTTCTAGGATGAAAGACGATCATCAACAGCCACTCATGGACTTATATTGCATGAAGAAAGACGGAAGATCAACAGCCACTCATGGACTTATGTTGCATGAAGAAAGATGAAAAATCAACAGCCACTCATGGACTTATGTTGCAAGGAGAAAGGAAGATCATCAACAGCCACTCATGGACTTATGTTGCATGAAGAAAGACGGAAGATCAACAGCCACTCATGGACTTATGTTGCAAGGAGAAAGGAAGATCATCAACAGCCACTCATGGACTTATGTTGCATGAAGAAAGACGGAAGATCAACAGCCACTCATGGACTTATGTTGCAAGGAGAAAGGAAGATCATCAACAGCCACGCATGGACTTATGTTGCATGAGAAAGGAAGATCATCAACAGCCACTCATGGACTTATGTTGCATAGGAGAAAGGAAGATCATCAACAGCCGCTCATGGACTTATGTTGCATGAAGAAAGATGATCAACATCTACTCATGGACTTATGTTGCATGAAGAAAGATCAACAGCCACTCATGGACTTATGTTGCAAGGAGAAAGGAACATCAACAGCCACTCATGGACTTATGTTGCATGAAGAAAGATCAACAGCCACTCATGGACTTATGTTGCAAGGAGATGATGGTCAACTTTCGATGGTTTGGAAAGGGATGAAATTCGCATTTGCCCTAAGTTTGGACGCTTCTCATGCTGATGCCTTAACCAGTACAGTAATGGTGTTTGATACTTCTGCTTGTATTGGCATGCTCTTTATAACTTGATTTGAAAATTTTATTAGTCACTATTGACTTACACATTTGAGACTACAACAGACTCAAAAACTTGACAGACACCGACGCACGAGGACGACACATTTGACACCAAAATAAAACAAGCTCGTCTTGTCAAAACTTGATGTGCTTTTGTCATAAATGATGTACCATTTCTCTTTTGTGTTTACTTCTCTCCTTAACGTGGCATCACTTTGATGGTGAATTTTATTTTTGAAAATTCCTCCCTACTGATCTAATCAATTTTTCTGCTTCTCCCAAGATGTGCTTTGAATTAGTGCCTTAGCTTATGGAATGAAAGATGCTCCATTTCCATCTGTTCAAGACAATGTTTGTGACTTGAAGGCTTACCATTGGTGTATAGGGATCAGGTGGCAAATGAAGTTTGCCCCTAGTTTGAAGGGCATGAAGTGGGATCGGTAGGCAAACGAGGCAAATGACCGAAGTTTGCCCCTAGTTTGGAGGAAGGTTCATTGGAGGTTTTGGGCAAACGAGGTAGGTGACCGAAGTTTGCCCCTTGTGTAAAGGGTAGATAGTAAAAGTCAGGCAAACGAGGCGGGTAGCCGAAGTTTGCCCCTAGTGTGGAAGGTGATTTTTTGGCTTGAGGCATGGACCGTGACTTTAATCTCTCAAATGCTCATAACTTTTTCCTAGGCACTAGTGAGGTGACCTAGCGAGCTCTTTTCTCTCTTTTGTTATTGCTCACCTTGGATTTAGCTCTAATTTTTGCCTAGGCGTCCTTTTGGATTTTCGTCCTAGCGAGCCATCCTTCTTTTCTTTTTGAAAGTCTGCCTACGTACCCCCAAGCGGGGATCAGGTCCAACGTAGTTCGGGGCATGGTTGGAAAGAAGCGGGTTGATTTTTAGGTAGGTGGGGCGACCGAACCGTTGTGGTTGCCTACGTATCCCCGAGTGGGAATCAGGTCGAGCGTAGTTCAAGGCAAGGCTTGAAATAGGGGGTTTGAGGTATGAGTGTTTTTCAAACCAATCGTCAAAGAAGTTCAAACTTGAGCCACTTATGGTAGCTTTGAATAAAAGGATTCAGTTTCAATCTCCCTTTCTTTTCTTTTTCTTTTTCTTTTTGTTTTGTTTTGAGGATTGATCCTTTTCACTTTCGCCTAGCCAGTCTTTTTAATGTAGTCGATTCTTGTGAGATCTTTCAATTGCAATCTCAGAATTCCAAAATGTGCATGCCAGCTCTCAAAATTTATTTGTGGTCATTCCGGGCCTTTTGAATTGTGATCTTGGCACGTTCTTAAGATGTATCTTGAAGCGTATGATTCTCTCATTTGTTTCATCAAAATTTTCTCCAACAATTTGACTGGCTAGGGTCGGATTTTGGAAATCAACACCTTTTTCAGCTCTAACTTTTGCCTAGGTGCCCTTTCGGGTTTTCAACCTAGCGAGCTTTTTCTCTTCTTTTCTTTTCTTCTTTTTTTTTTTTTTGATTTTGAAAGTGGAGATGAAACTTACTGAAATGTTTGGCTACCGTCAAGGGCTAAGTTTGCATTGCTTTCAATCGGACAGATTGCATGGCTCCCAATTGGATTGGGCTTAAGGCTTCGAAATGGTGGGAAAGGGTGTTGGGCAAGCCCCAAGTCAGTTCCAAGCATGTCTTTTTGAGATTTGAGCAGAAGCATCTTTAAATTCTTAAAGTAAGACTATTCAATTCCCAACTCTTCTTCAGTGTCAGCGCAAAATTGACTTTGACCTTTCAGGATTTTCTGTTTGAGTTAAAAAAAGAAAACTATTTTTTTAGCATAGTAATATCCATGGTAATTTGAAAAGTGACACTTCAGTTCAACGATTCATGCATCTATGATTGGGCACATCAGATTAGGCAAAATGAGACTTCATTCCATCAGTAGAGAAGGATTACAGACTCATTGATGACAGACGGACTCGACCACAAGACTAAACTTGAAATAGACAAAACACACAACAGACTCGATTGGACTCGACCCGGTTTCAAATGGAATGTCACAGTGACTCACTTATTCTTTTTCTTTTTTTATTTTTTTTCTGGAGAGCATCTTCATTTAGTTCTCTAGCAAGAGTTCCAAACACCATCACTTCACCGGTACAGGTTCAACATTCATGGGCCTCAGCAAAGGGGATCATTCAAATAGGTAAGCCAGGGGCTTTAGGTGACACGGGGTTGAATGGGTGGTGGCTCAATGATGTTTTGGTCGATGAGGTCCTGGATATCATGGCGGAGACGTATGCACTGGTCGGTGTCATGGCCTGGGCCTTGGTGGTAGGCACACCATCTGGACAGGTCACAGTTAGGTGGTGGGAGATTGGCACGAGGCTGAAGGAGTTGGAGGTGTCCTTTTTTTAGCAGACGGCCTAAGGCTATGGAGGGGAAGATATCTAGTTTGGCAAAGGTACGGGGTTGCTTTTTCTGGTAAGGGCAACTAGTGGTTTGGTTGGAGGATTGGTATGGCCGATGAGGGTATGCCATGGGTTGGCTGCGCAGGGCGTTGACATCCGGGGAGTGTCGGGAGCATTTAGGCCTCTTGGACTGGTGTTGGGGTTCATCATTCTTGAACTTTTCTTCTATGATGGCATCCTCAATTCTGGTCCCCATTTCAAGCAGTTCTTTGCTAATGCTCCGTGCCATCTTCTCAAATCGACTCACCCTTAAACTCAACTGTTCAACAGTGGTTTGAAGCTTGTTCACTTTCTCTTCCAGAGCTTTGTAGGCCATTGGTGGATCGATGATGGTCTAGCCCTCGATTAAGATAGTGAATTCTGGGAGGTATAAAGGTGCGTTTACCCGGGGCTATGATTTTTCTGCAAATAGAAGTAAAAGTCCAAATTAGCGGAGGCGCGAAACACTTCTTATGGACTCCTATCAGGGAGAGATGATCAGAGTTTTGAAGGATTTAATGATGCAAATCGAGGTTACAGTAAGTATACGACTTCTGTACAACGATTTAGATGGGTGGGGATGATGATACGTATGTATTCGATGTGTAGAGACTGACATGTGTGAGACTGATAAGATGTGTGTGCATGTAGACTGACACAAATTGTGTATGTATATGAGACAAGCATGCGAATGCAAGCCCTAACTATATGATGCTCCTATTTCTAACAGATAGCAGCTAAACAAATAAGGTCCTAACCATACAGAGTGTGCTAACCTTACTTTCCAGTGTAATCACCAAGGGACAATAGGGATTTCCGGGATGCAGAGTTTCTGGGAGAAATAGGGATTTGGAAGATTCGAAGAAATTTCTAGAAGTCATTTGAGTTTCTAGGAGAAATAGGAATTTCTGGTTGATTTGGACTGAGCTTCTAGGAGAAATTGGGAAATTAGAATTTCTGGGAAAAATTGGTACATCTAGGCATTTTTGGGAAGTTTGGATAGAGTTGTTGGAATTTTTGGGAAATCTTGGAGATTTGGATAGAGCTTATGGGAAAACATGAAAACTCGGGTAAGTTGGACAGAGTTTCTGGGAGAAACAAGTATACCGGAATTTCTGGGAGAAATTGAGATTTCTGGGTAATCCGAGAAATTTGGACAGAGCTTCTGGGAAAATAGGTATAACTGGGTAAGTCGGACATAGTTTCTAGGAGAAACAAGTATATCGGAGTTTCTAAGAAAAATTGAGGTTTTTGAGTATTCTGGGGGAAGCAAGAATATCTGGGGGGGACATAAGTATATCGGAGTTTCTAGAAGAAATTGAGATTTCTGGGTAATCTGGGGAGAAATAGGGATTTCTAGGAAATTTGGGTGATTCGGACAGAGTTTCTGGGAGAAACAGGGATATCCTGATGAGTTGGGTAGAGTTTCTGGAAGAAATAGGAATATACGACGGGAATAGGTGATGATGATGATCATACTGTCTAGCAAGTTTTCATACTCCTGTGTCTCAGAATCAACAAACAAGGTTTGCGGTGTATATCTTTGTGAGCATGGAGCAGACATCCTTATCATGGTACCTAGGCAAGTCAACTCAATGTGATCACATATGAGTGATTGCCTTGGGAATCATAAGAAAGAGGTTCTATTCTATGCCACATAAGCGTCTACACCGCGCAGGTAATCCCGCCAGGGCATACAGCAGTTATAACACATTGTCCTATCTGAAAAGATAAATGAACAGTCCTACGAAAGGTTCTATAGGAATCTATATGCAAAGGCTGGGTTTAGTCAAAGAGGGTCCGTTGACGAGAGTTCCAATATACCGTCGGAGAGACAGTACGGAGGTTTTTTACTCTTTTTGATATACCTTGGAAGGTACAGTATCAACGGTGACTTGTGCCCTGGCACAGCAAGACCTGAACAATGTCAGCGCCGCGTTTCAGACACAGTCGGAGGGGGGGAAATGCAAGAGTGCAATGCGGTGAACCAAACACAGTAAAAAGATGATTTTAAGGATGCTTCTTATGAGTCAAACCTCTGTATTATTTTGTTTTAAAATAAAAATCCCCAGCAGAGTCGCCAGATTGTGGACACGCGGAATCGGACCACTTCTCTCTCTTGTTTGAGATTGTTTTGAAAAGGAATTTGAATCAGAGAAAGAAAATAAAAGGTCTGTTGAAAACAGATACAGAGTCGCCACTTGGTCTTTAAGGAACCAAGAAACCTAATTTTGACTCACCCAAACGGATAAAGGGCACCGGCCCTTCACAACCAAAGAACTTGGTTCGGGGTTTTGGTACGAGAGAGGAAGGAGCCTTTGTCACGACTAAAACACCCTCAACTCGCCCCGTCTTTCGACGGGCCTCAATTAGCATCCAAATAATCATCTTATACTATGTATGGTTCGACAATTAATACTATGATAGTATATTACATCACATAAGAAAATTTGAAATGGAAGATCTAAAGATAAGATATCATTCATAAGATCTAAGCCAATTATCATACAATGTAAAGTGAAAGATCACACAAATAAACCTAGGAAAAATCGTCTAATCATATATCAAATAATCAAGACTTCCTAATCTAGAAAGGGGGACATGAATTGTTCTTGAAACAAATAATCAAAGAAATCAAAATATGCTTAGCAAGCTAGTATGATGTATGTTATTCTTTGAGAAAAGAAGATCTTCTCAATCCCCGGGACGGATGAGAAAGGACGATTAGATCGAGGGGAAGCATGAACGTGTGATCATGATCATTCCTTATAATCTTCTTAGATTAAGAGTTACAAAAACCCAAAATCTTGCATGAATGCAATGCATGTATCTAAAATGTGCCAAGGTTGTAGTGTGCTTTGTGTTCATGGCTTCCTAGAATGACTTAGAAGTCTATAATGTGTATGAATGGATGAATGAAATCAACATGAGATATGTACAAATGTAGTATGAACTACCTCCTAGGATATGAACTAATTTGGAATGCATATAAGCATCAAATCAAAGAATGAAAGTTAAGATGTGCTTGCTGTGAATAGTGTACAGAACAGTAGCATGATATTTTAGAATTTGAAAAGAGGGGTTAGGAATGTTTTCATTGCACGATTTTTTATGGAGATGTTCCTTATTGTGTCTAGAACACAACCCAAAAGGCCAATATTGAATAGCTATCACAGATTGAGAGAAATCATATAAACAATGAAGGTCACTCAGAAACAGAGTCCGTACCGTCGACTGAAATGTTGAAAAATCTTAGAAAATGAAAACGAATGATCTAGAGGCCCATTTTATACAGAACGTTCCCTAAGACATTGAAGTTTAAGGGAAAAATAAGTTAGGACCACCCCTTTGGAAAAGGTTTTCTGGAAAACAAGTTGAAGGTGGACCTAGCTGCTGTGACATCAAAAACAGAATGTCTAGAGAAAATGTTTGGATCCAAATGGACCATTTTCAAGTATTTTCAAGTCAAGCCAAAAATCATGGGTGTTCTCTAATGAGTTAGGAAGACTTTCCAAGTGGTCTTACATTCATACATTGAGTATTGAACTCAAAATAATTTCTTGAAGTTAAATGACTCACTGTTTTGAGGGTTTTGAGAAAAACAAGGTTTATTTCTTGAAATCAAAATGAGGGGTTTAAGAGGGGGTTTTGAAATGAGGATTTTGAAAGTATACTTCCAGACCTTGGATGAATATTCTAACCACTTGGAATATCAATTCCTAACTTATTTCAAGAACTTCCCAAGTATTTGCAAACCATGGTTTTATTTGGAAACCAAACTCAAGAATCTATGGGAGTATGATGCATGAGAGGATAGATGATACATGATATGATATTGCATGATAAAAGTGGTAAAGAACATGTTCATGGGACATGGGTTCATCTAGATACAAGAGAGTGTTGCATCAAAGTGTGAAAGTCAAAAAATTGAAATGCTGTGAATAGTGGACAGACTGTATGCATTACATTGTAACATTATAATGGGTGGTCAAACATGCCTAGGAAAATGTGAGCAAAATCAGAGATCATCCTCATTATGTCTAGAAAATTACCCAAAAAGCCAAACCTCAATAGCTATCACAGATTAAAAGACAAAAATCAGAATGTACACATGACTCAGAAACAAAAGCTGCATTGTTGACTGATTTTGTATGATTTTTCATAAATCAAAGAAAGGGTTTATGACGACCCATTATACACCAAAAGTTTCCTAAGACACCCAAGTTTCATAAAAAAAATAGAAAAGATATATGTACAGTGACGAAAATATCCATAATAAGTGCAAGAAGTTGGGTGAACATTCTGTGAGAACAGAGGCAGATTATGAATATTAAATTCTCACATCCAAAACAAATACTTTCATATCTCTATAATTGATGGGAAAAATCAGAGACAAACTATGATGTCTTAGGAAGATTTTCCAAGTGGTTTCATCATCATAACTCAAGTATTTAATTCAAAACAAATCTTTGAATCTGAACAGCTCACTGTTTTGGATCATTCTTGAAGAAAATGGATTTGAGTTTTGAAATAGAGTTTGAGTTCTTGATTGGGGGTTTTGAAATAGATGTTCAAAGCATGAACTTAAACTCTTGAGATGACCATGTGACCACTTAGAATCTCATCCAACCTTGAATCATCAAAGAACTCCCAATATTATTGGAGAGATTCATTTTTATTTTGAACATAACTTCAATACATTTCAAGAACATCTTGAAAGTATTGAGGTTATGATCATCATCTATCAAACATGTTTTTGAGGTCAAGAGCTACTATCCATAAGGATTCACTCACCCCAAACTTCATGTCATCACTTAGATGATGATGAACTAGTAAGTAAATAAAGAAAATAAAAAGAAATGAGATTAAGAAGAGATGAACATAATATGAACAAGCAAGTAAATAACAATCAATAGATGATAATCAATATGATTTTGGACTTGTAGCTTGGTGTTTCACTCATAGATTTTGACATTTGGACATGGAAGTAGCTTCCTAACTCAAGAATGCTCAAGAATGGTGATTGGGTATATTGATGAGGAAGTATATAGAAAAATGGTGGAGAAAAACAAGATTAGAACTCACTTTGATTGGAAAAAATGGAAGAAGAAGACTACTTCTTCTCTTTCTCTCTCTATATTTCCCTAGAGTTTCTTCCTAAGCTTTCTCTAAGCTTCCATGTCTCTCCTCTAAATGGAAGTAGATGGCTTCTTTTATAAGCAAAGGAGGGGTGGTAAATGGAGTTTTAAAAAGTTTAAAATGGTCTCCCATTGGTCCAAAATAAGCTGGGAATCAAAACTACGTCGTTTTGGTTTCTAATATATCAAATTGGACCCCCAAAATAAATTACAAAAACTCACTGTTCTGGAGGGGAGTGCCGCGGCGGCACTGGGCCAGTGCCGCGGCGGCACTGCTCCTCCCTTCGTCCAGATAATGCTGTTTAGGCCCCCTGAAGTTCCGGTATTCGTGAAAAGGCCCTATTTCGTCCGAAATTCACAGAAAATGCATACGAACTCCAAATTGAGGTTGTGATATACCGTTGGAAAGGTAATGGAGTCTACTTTACATAAAAAATAGTTCGGGGATAGGTCACTTTGAAAAGTTTTGCGGTATTCGCGATAAAAGCCGATTTGATCGCCTTTTTCGCCTTTGGAAATTCATAATAAATTCGTTTTAAATCCAGAAATTATGTGCGATATACCGTTAGAAAGCTATTGACCTCTAGTATCCATGAAAAATATTTGAAAATTGCTTCGGCGCCCCGTTTCCAAAGTCAAATTTTGGTCAAACTGGTCAAACTTTGGATTCCCGGGAAGTTCTGGAAACTTCCGGGAATTCCCGGGAGCTGATGTTTTCGCTCGATTTCCTTTCGGAACTTGTTTTAACACTTTTCTCATGATTTAAAATGATTCCGGTGAATTCGGACGACTTTGGTCAAACTTGGTCAAACCTGGTCAAACCTTGGTCAAACCGGTCAACGGGGTCTTTCCGGGAACTTTCGGGACTTCCGGGGGTCTCTGGGAGCTGACGATTTCATCCGATTTTTCTTAAAAACTCATTTTATCACTTTTCTTACGACATAGCATGTTTCCAGAACTTTGAGACCAAATCTGGGAGTTTTCGGGCTTTCAGGGGCATTTTGGTCATTCTGAGCATTCTGAGAGATAGAGCTGACTTCCGAGAGTCCTTTTGAGTCTTTTACGATCATTGTGAACCACCAAGCTATGGGTCTCCTAAATCTGATAGCCGACAAAATGGGGTGTCTACAGTTTGCCCCTCTTTGGCATGAACTTGCGAGGCAACGCATATCGCAAGCGAGTGCCAAAGCTTTGAAGAGACAGGACTTTTTGGAGGCTATAGAATTAGGATAAAAACGTTGCAAAAGATGCAATGATGAAAAAAAAAAAAAAAAAAAAAGATGCTGAGGTCAGTGCTGGTCGTGCTCTGCGTGAGCTGCCTACGTATCCCAAGGGGAATCAGACCAGGACGTAGTTCAGGGCAAAAAGGAATAAATCACACATGCACATACACAACAATCAGGCGGATGCTATGCTATAAGAGTGATATGCAATGCATGGATGTGATATGAATTGTGTCATGAGTCCTATCATGTCTAGTGTTATGACCCTAACATGAGCAAGTGCTGTGGGGTGTGCCACTCCGAGTGGTTAGTGTTGTGCTAATGTTTGCGACTGTGATGTGGTGGATGACTCGGATAAGGACAGCAAGGTTTAGAAGACTCTGGGTCTAGGGGCAAACTTCTGGAATTACGGGAAGTGTGCTTTACAAGCGAATGGGATCAGATGTGGGGTCTTTGAGGATGACAACTAAAGATAACCCATAGGTGAGGGAGTTAATGATAACCGACAGTTTTATAATAACCAAAGTGAGGAGGCTCATAATAGGTAGCTCACGATAATTGACAGGTGAGATAACCGGAGTGAAGAAGCTCGCGATAAGTGAGGAAACTCATGATGACTGACAGGTGAGAAAGCTCATGATAATCAGTGGACACGGGTCCTTAAATTGTGAATAGACAGTGCTTGCCATGGGAATCGGGGTGATTTGACTGCGGGTGATGTTTTGGCCGATCCTTATGATGACAAGTCCGAAGAATCAATTCGGACTTCTGCTATCTTCTGCTGGGATGGTAGGGGACTCTCTGAGAATCTCTCTTCAATTCTTGACCTAGAACCAGGATCCACCTCTGAATCTCTCGTGGTTGGTCAGATCTCGCAATGCTCAATCCAAAAGAGCCGGTCAGGGCCTCCGGGAGCTGGTATCTATCGATTTCTGTCCTCGGGGGATGATGTAGGGTTCTCGGAGAATCTCTTTTGGCGCTCAATCCAAGGGGGCCGGTCAGGGCCTCCGGGAGCTAGTATCTATCGGTTTCTGTCCTCGGGGGATGATGTAGGGTTCTCAGAGAATCTCTTTTGGCGCTCAATCCAAGGGGGCCGGTCAGGGCCTCCGGGAGCTGGTATCTATCGGTTTCTGTCCTCGGGGGATGATGTAGGGTTCTCGGAGAATCTCTTTTGGCGCTCAATCCAAGGGGGCCGGTCAGGACCTCCGGGAGCTGGTATCTATCGGTTTCTGTCCTCGGGGGATGATGTAGGGTTCTCGGAGAATCTCTTTTGGCGCTCAATCCAAGGGGGCCGGTCAGGGCCTCTGGGAGCTGGTATCTATCGGTTTCTGTCCTCGGGGGATGATGTAGGGTTCTCGGAGAATCTCTTTTGGCGCTCAATCCAAGGGGGCCGGTCAGGGCCTCCGGGAGCTGGTATCTATCGGTTTCTATCCTCGGGGGATGATGTAGGGTTCTCGGAGAATTTCTTTTGGTGCTCAATCCAAGGGGGCCGGTCAGGGCCTCCGGGAGCTGGTATCTATCGGTTTCTGTCCTCGGGGGATAATGTAGGGTTCTCGGAGAATCTCTTTTGGCGCTCAATCCAAGAGGGCCGGTCAGGGCCTCCGGGAGCTGGTATCTATCGGTTTCTGTCCTCGGGGGATGATGTAGGGTTCTCGGAGAATCTCTTTTGGCACTCAATCCAAGAGGGCCGGTCAGGGCCTCCGGGAGCTGGTATCTATCGGTTTCTGTCCTCGAAGGATGATGTAGGGTTCTCGGAGAATCTCTTGATCGGGGAACCAGGACCCATCTCTGAATCTCTCACGGCTGATCAAATCTTTCGGCGCTCAATCCAAGAGGGCCGGTCGGGGCCTCCGGGAGCTGGTATCTTTCTGTTTCTGTCCTCGGAGGATGATGTAGGGTTCTCGGAGAATCTCTTGATCGGGGAACCAGGACCCATCTCTGAATCTCTCACGGCTGATCAAATCTTTCGGCGCTCAATCCAAGAGGGCCGGTCGGGGCCTCCGGGAGCTGGTATCTTTCTGTTTCTGTCCTCGGAGGATGATGTAGGGTTCTCGGAGAATCTCTTGATCGGGGAACCAGGACCCATCTCTGAATCTCTCACGGCTGATCAAATCTTTCGGCGCTCAATCCAAGAGGGCCGGTCGGGGCCTCCGGGAGCTGGTATCTTTTTGTTTCTGTCCTCGGAGGATGATGTAGGGTTCTCGGAGAATCTCTTGATCGGGGAACCAGGACCCATCTCTGAATCTCTCACGGCTGATCAAATCTTTCGGCGCTCAATCCAAGAGGGCCGGTCGGGGCCTCCGGTAGCTGGTATCTTTCTGTTTCTGTCCTCGGAGGATGATGTAGGGTTCTCGGAGAATCTCTTGATCGGGGAACCAGGACCCATCTCTGAATCTCTCACGGCTGATCAAATCTTTCGGCGCTCAATCCAAGAGGGCCGGTCGGGGCCTCCGGGAGCTGGTATCTTTCTGTTTCTGTCCTCGGAGGATGATCTTGCATGAAGAAAGACGAAAGATCAACAGCCACTCATGGACTTATGTTGCTAGGATGAAAGACGATCATCAACAGCCACTCATGGACTTATATTGCATGAAGAAAGACGGAAGATCAACAGCCACTCATGGACTTATGTTGCATGAAGAAAGATGAAAAATCAACAGCCACTCATGGACTTATGTTGCAAGGAGAAAGGAAGATCATCAACAGCCACTCATGGACTTATGTTGCATGAAGAAAGACGGAAGATCAACAGCCACTCATGGACTTATGTTGCAAGGAGAAAGGAAGATCATCAACAGCCACTCATGGACTTATGTTGCAAGGAGAAAGGAAGATCATCAACAGCCACGCATGGACTTATGTTGCATGAGAAAGGAAGATCATCAACAGCCACTCATGGACTTATGTTGCATAGGAGAAAGGAAGATCATCAACAGCCGCTCATGGACTTATGTTGCATGAAGAAAGATGATCAACATCTACTCATGGACTTATGTTGCATGAAGAAAGATCAACAGCCACTCATGGACTTATGTTGCAAGGAGAAAGGAACATCAACAGCCACTCATGGACTTATGTTGCATGAAGAAAGATCAACAGCCATTCATGGACTTATGTTGCAAGGAGATGATGGTCAACTTTCGATGGTTTGGAAAGGGATGAAATTCGCATTTGCCCTAAGTTTGGACGCTTCTCATGCTGATGCCTTAACCAGTACAGTAATGGTGTTTGATACTTCTGCTTGTATTGGCATGCTCTTTATAACTTGATTTGAAAATTTTATTAGTCACTATTGACTTACACATTTGAGACTACAACAGACTCAAAAACTTGACAGACACCGACGCACAAGGACGACACATTTGACACCAAAATAAAACAAGCTCGTCTTGTCAAAACTTGATGTGCTTTTGTCATAAATGATGTACCATTTCTCTTTTGTGTTTACTTCTCTCCTTAACGTGGCATCACTTTGATGGTGAATTTTATTTTTGAAAATTCCTCCCTACTGATCTAATCAATTTTTCTGCTTCTCCCAAGATGTGCTTTGAATTAGTGCCTTAGCTTATGGAATGAAAGATGCTCCATTTCCATCTGTTCAAGACAATGTTTGTGACTTGAAGGCTTACCATTGGTGTATAGGGATCAGGTGGCAAATGAAGTTTGCCCCTAGTTTGAAGGGCATGAAGTGGGATCGGTAGGCAAACGAGGCAAATGACCGAAGTTTGCCCCTAGTTTGGAGGAAGGTTCATTGGAGGTTTTGGGCAAACGAGGTAGGTGACCGAAGTTTGCCCCTTGTGTAAAGGGTAGATAGTAAAAGTCAGGCAAACGAGGCGGGTAGCCGAAGTTTGCCCCTAGTGTGGAAGGTGATTTTTTGGCTTGAGGCATGGACCGTGACTTTAATCTCTCAAATGCTCATAACTTTTTCCTAGGCACTAGTGAGGTGACCTAGCGAGCTCTTTTCTCTCTTTTGTTATTTCTCACCTTGGATTTAGCTCTAATTTTTGCCTAGGCGTCCTTTTGGATTTTCGTCCTAGCGAGCCATCCTTCTTTTCTTTTTGAAAGTCTGCCTACGTACCCCCAAGCGGGGATCAGGTCCAACGTAGTTCGGGGCATGGTTGGAAAGAAGCGGGTTGATTTTTAGGTAGGTGGGGCGACCGAACCGTTGTGGTTGCCTACGTATCCCCGAGTGGGAATCAGGTCGAGCGTAGTTCAAGGCAAGGCTTGAAATAGGGGGTTTGAGGTATGAGTGTTTTTCAAACCAATCGTCAAAGAAGTTCAAACTTGAGCCACTTATGGTAGCTTTGAATAAAAGGATTCAGTTTCAATCTCCCTTTCTTTTCTTTTTCTTTTTCTTTTTGTTTTGTTTTGAGGATTGATCCTTTTCACTTTCGCCTAGCCAGTCTTTTTAATGTAGTCGATTCTTGTGAGATCTTTCAATTGCAATCTCAGAATTCCAAAATGTGCATGCCAGCTCTCAAAATTTATTTGTGGTCATTCCGCGCCTTTTGAATTGTGATCTTGGCACGTTCTTAAGATGTATCTTGAAGCGTATGATTCTCTCATTTGTTTCATCAAAATTTTCTCCAACAATTTGACTGGCTAGGGTCGGATTTTGGAAATCAACACCTTTTTCAGCTCTAACTTTTGCCTAGGTGCCCTTTCGGGTTTTCAACCTAGCGAGCTTTTTCTCTTCTTTTCTTTTCTTCTTTTTTTTTTTTTTTGATTTTGAAAGTGGAGATGAAACTTACTGAAATGTTTGGCTACCGTCAAGGGCTAAGTTTGCATTGCTTTCAATCGGACAGATTGCATGGCTCCCAATTGGATTGGGCTTAAGGCTTCGAAATGGTGGGAAAGGGTGTTGGGCAAGCCCCAAGTCAGTTCCAAGCATGTCTTTTTGAGATTTGAGCAGAAGCATCTTTAAATTCTTAAAGTAAGACTATTCAATTCCCAACTCTTCTTCAGTGTCAGCGCAAAATTGACTTTGACCTTTCAGGATTTTCTGTTTGAGTTAAAAAAAGAAAACTATTTTTTTAGCATAGTAATATCCATGGTAATTTGAAAAGTGACACTTCAGTTCAACGATTCATGCATCTATGATTGGGCACATCAGATTAGGCAAAATGAGACTTCATTCCATCAGTAGAGAAGGATTACAGACTCATTGATGACAGACGGACTCGACCACAAGACTAAACTTGAAATAGACAAAACACACAACAGACTCGATTGGACTCGACCCGGTTTCAAATGGAATGTCACAGTGACTCACTTATTCTTTTTCTTTTTTTATTTTTTTTCTGGAGAGCATCTTCATTTAGTTCTCTAGCAAGAGTTCCAAACACCATCACTTCACCGGTACAGGTTCAACATTCATGGGCCTCAGCAAAGGGGATCATTCAAATAGGTAAGCCAGGGGCTTTAGGTGACACGGGGTTGAATGGGTGGTGGCTCAATGATGTTTTGGTCGATGAGGTCCTGGATATCATGGCGGAGACGTATGCACTGGTCGGTGTCATGGCCTGGGCCTTGGTGGTAGGCACACCATCTGGACAGGTCACAGTTAGGTGGTGGGAGATTGGCACGAGGCTGAAGGAGTTGGAGGTGTCCTTTTTTTAGCAGACGGCCTAAGGCTATGGAGGGGAAGATATCTAGTTTGGCAAAGGTACGGGGTTGCTTTTTCTGGTAAGGGCAACTAGTGGTTTGGTTGGAGGATTGGTATGGCCGATGAGGGTATGCCATGGGTTGGCTGCGCAGGGCGTTGACATCCGGGGAGTGTCGGGAGCATTTAGGCCTCTTGGACTGGTGTTGGGGTTCATCATTCTTGAACTTTTCTTCTATGATGGCATCCTCAATTCTGGTCCCCATTTCAAGCAGTTCTTTGCTAATGCTCCGTGCCATCTTCTCAAATCGACTCACCCTTAAACTCAACTGTTCAACAGTGGTTTGAAGCTTGTTCACTTTCTCTTCCAGAGCTTTGTAGGCCATTGGTGGATCGATGATGGTCTAGCCCTCGATTAAGATAGTGAATTCTGGGAGGTATAAAGGTGCGTTTACCCGGGGCTATGATTTTTCTGCAAATAGAAGTAAAAGTCCAAATTAGCGGAGGCGCGAAACACTTCTTATGGACTCCTATCAGGGAGAGATGATCAGAGTTTTGAAGGATTTAATGATGCAAATCGAGGTTACAGTAAGTATACGACTTCTGTACAACGATTTAGATGGGTGGGGATGATGATACGTATGTATTCGATGTGTAGAGACTGACATGTGTGAGACTGATAAGATGTGTGTGCATGTAGACTGACACAAATTGTGTATGTATATGAGACAAGCATGCGAATGCAAGCCCTAACTATATGATGCTCCTATTTCTAACAGATAGCAGCTAAACAAATAAGGTCCTAACCATACAGAGTGTGCTAACCTTACTTTCCAGTGTAATCACCAAGGGACAATAGGGATTTCCGGGATGCAGAGTTTCTGGGAGAAATAGGGATTTGGAAGATTCGAAGAAATTTCTAGAAGTCATTTGAGTTTCTAGGAGAAATAGGAATTTCTGGTTGATTTGGACTGAGCTTCTAGGAGAAATTGGGAAATCAGAATTTCTGGGAAAAATTGGTACATCTAGGCATTTTTGGGAAGTTTGGATAGAGTTGTTGGAATTTTTGGGAAATCTTGGAGATTTGGATAGAGCTTATGGGAAAACATGAAAACTCGGGTAAGTTGGACAGAGTTTCTGGGAGAAACAAGTATACCGGAATTTCTGGGAGAAATTGAGATTTCTGGGTAATCCGAGAAATTTGGACAGAGCTTCTGGGAAAATAGGTATAACTGGGTAAGTCGGACATAGTTTCTAGGAGAAACAAGTATATTGGAGTTTCTAAGAAAAATTGAGGTTTTTGAGTATTCTGGGGGAAGCAAGAATATCTGGGGGGGACATAAGTATATCGGAGTTTCTAGAAGAAATTGAGATTTCTGGGTAATCTGGGGAGAAATAGGGATTTCTAGGAAATTTGGGTGATTCGGACAGAGTTTCTGGGAGAAACAGGGATATCCTGATGAGTTGGGTAGAGTTTCTGGAAGAAATAGGAATATACGACGGGAATAGGTGATGATGATGATCATACTGTCTAGCAAGTTTTCATACTCCTATGTCTCAGGATCAACAAACAAGATTTGCGGTGTATATCTTTGTGAGCATGGAGCAGACATCCTTATCATGGTACCTAGGCAAGTCAACTCAATGTGATCACATATGAGTGATTGCCTTGGGAATCATAAGAAAGAGGTTCTATTCTATGCCACATAAGCGTCTACACCGCGCAGGTAATCCCGCCAGGGCATACAGCAGTTATAACACATTGTCCTATCTGAAAAGATAAATGAACAGTCCTACGAAAGGTTCTATAGGAATCTATATGCAAAGGCTGGGTTTAGTCAAAGAGGGTCCGTTGACGAGAGTTCCAATATACCGTCGGAGAGACAGTACGGAGGTTTTTTACTCTTTTTGATATACCTTGGAAGGTACAGTATCAACGGTGACTTGTGCCCTGGCACAGCAAGACCTGAACAATGTCAGCGCCGCGTTTCAGACATAGTCGGAGGGGGGGAAATGCAAGAGTGCAATGCGGTGAACCAAACACAGTAAAAAGATGATTTTAAGGATGCTTCTTATGAGTCAAACCTCTGTATTATTTTGTTTTAAAATAAAAATCCCCAGCAGAGTCGCCAGATTGTGGACACGCGGAATCGGACCACTTCTCTCTCTTGTTTGAGATTGTTTTGAAAAGGAATTTGAATCAGAGAAAGAAAATGAAAGGTCTGTTGAAAACAGATACAGAGTCGCCACTTGGTCTTTAAGGAACCAAGAAACCTAATTTTGACTCACCCAAACGGATAAAGGGCACCGGCCCTTCACAACCAAAGAACTTGGTTCGGGGTTTTGGTACGAGAGAGGAAGGAGCCTTTGTCACGACTAAAACACCCTCAACTCGCCCCGTCTTTCGACGGGCCTCAATTAGCATCCAAATAATCATCTTATACTATGTATGGTTCGACAATTAATACTATGATAGTATATTACATCACATAAGAAAATTTGAAATGGAAGATCTAAAGATAAGATATCATTCATAAGATCTAAGCCAATTATCATACAATGTAAAGTGAAAGATCACACAAATAAACCTAGGAAAAATCGTCTAATCATATATCAAATAATCAAGACTTCCTAATCTAAAAAGGGGGACATGAATTGTTCTTGAAACAAATAATCAAAGAAATCAAAATATGCTTAGCAAGCTAGTATGATGTATGTTATTCTTTGAGAAAAGAAGATCTTCTCAATCCCCGGGACGGATGAGAAATGACGATTAGATCGAGGGGAAGCATGAACGTGTGATCATGATCATTCCTTATAATCTTCTTAGATTAAGAGTTACAAAAACCCAAAATCTTGCATGAATGCAATGCATGTATCTAAAATGTGCCAAGGTTGTAGTGTGCTTTGTGTTCATGGCTTCCTAGAATGACTTAGAAGTCTATAATGTGTATGAATGGATGAATGAAATCAACATGAGATATGTACAAATGTAGTATGAACTACCTCCTAGGATATGAACTAATTTGGAATGCATATAAGCATCAAATCAAAGAATGAAAGTTAAGATGTGCTTGCTGTGAATAGTGTACAGAACAGTAGCATGATATTTTAGAATTTGAAAAGAGGGGTTAGGAATGTTTTCATTGCACGATTTTTTATGGAGATGTTCCTTATTGTGTCTAGAACACAACCCAAAAGGCCAATATTGAATAGCTATCACAGATTGAGAGAAATCATATAAACAATGAAGGTCACTCAGAAACAGAGTCCGTACCGTCGACTGAAATGTTGAAAAATCTTAGAAAATGAAAACGAATGATCTAGAGGCCCATTTTATACAGAACGTTCCCTAAGACATTGAAGTTTAAGGGAAAAATAAGTTAGGACCACCCCGTTTGGAAAAGTTTTTCTGGAAAACAAGTTGAAGGTGGACCTAGCTGCTGTGACATCAAAAACAGAATGTCTAGAGAAAATGTTTGGATCCAAATGGACCATTTTCAAGTATTTTCAAGTCAAGCCAAAAATCATGGGTGTTCTCTAATGAGTTAGGAAGACTTTCCAAGTGGTCTTACATTCATACATTGAGTATTGAACTCAAAATAATTTCTTGAAGTTAAATGACTCACTGTTTTGAGGGTTTTGAGAAAAACAAGGTTTATTTCTTGAAATCAAAATGAGGGGTTTAAGAGGGGGTTTTGAAATGAGGATTTTGAAAGTATACTTCCAGACCTTGGATGAATATTCTAACTACTTGGAATATCAATTCCTAACTTATTTCAAGAACTTCCCAAGTATTTGCAAACCATGGTTTTATTTGGAAACCAAACTCAAGAATCTATGGGAGTATGATACATGAGAGGATAGATGATACATGATATGATATTGCATGATAAAAGTGGTAAAGAACATGTTCATGGGACATGGGTTCATCTAGATACAAGAGAGTGTTGCATCAAAGTGTGAAAGTCAAAAAATTGAAATGCTGTGAATAGTGGACAGACTGTATGCATTACATTGTAATATTATAATGGGTGGTCAAACATGCCTAGGAAAATGTGAGAAAAATCAGAGATCATCCTCATTATGTCTAGAAAATTACCCAAAAAGCCAAACCTCAATAGCTATCACAGATTAAAAGACAAAAATCAGAATGTACACATGACTCAGAAACAAAAGCTGCACTGTTGACTGATTTTGTATGATTTTTCATAAATCAAAGAAAGGGTTTATGATGACCCATTATACACCAAAAGTTTCCTAAGACACCCAAGTTTCATAAAAAAAATAGAAAAGATATATGTACAGTGACGAAAATATCCATAATAAGTGCAAGAAGTTGGGTGAACATTCTGTGAGAACAGAGGCAGAATATGAATATTAACTTCTCACATCCAAAACAAATACTTTCATATCTCTATAATTGATGGGAAAAATCAGAGACAAACTATGATGTCTTAGGAAGATTTTCCAAGTGGTTTCATCATCATAACTCAAGTATTTAATTCAAAACAAATCTTTGAATCTGAACAGCTCACTGTTTTGGATCATTCTTGAAGAAAATGGATTTGGGTTTTGAAATAGAGTTTGAATTCTTGATTGGGGGTTTTGAAATAGATGTTCAAAGCATGAACTTAAACTCTTGAGATGACCATGTGACCACTTAGAATCTCATCGAACCTTGAATCATCAAAGAACTCCCAATATTATTGGAGAGATTCATTTTTATTTTGAACATAACTTCAATACATTTCAAGAACATCTTGAAAGTATTGAGGTTATGATCATCATCTATCAAACATGTTTTTGAGGTCAAGAGCTACTATCCATAAGGATTCACTCACCCCAAACTTCATGTCATCACTTAGATGATGATGAACTAGTAAGTAAATAAAGAAAATAAAAAGAAATGAGATTAAGAAGAGATGAACATAATATGAACAAGCAAGTAAATAACAATCAATAGATGATAATCAATATGATTTTGGACTTGTAGCTTGGTGTTTCACTCATAGATTTTGACATTTGGACATGGAAGTAGCTTCCTAACTCAAGAATGCTCAAGAATGGTGATTGGGTATATTGATGAGGAAGTATATAGAAAAATGGTGGAGGAAAACAAGATTAGAACTCACTTTGATTGGAAAAAATGGAAGAAGAAGACTACTTCTTCTCTTTCTCTCTCTATATTTCCCTAGAGTTTCTTCCTAAGCTTTCTCTAAGCTTCCATGTCTCTCCTCTAAATGGAAGTAGATGGCTTCTTTTATAGGCAAAGGAGGGGTGGTAAATGGAGTTTTAAAAAGTTTAAAATGGTCTCCCATTGGTCCAAAATAAGCTGGGAATCAAAACTACGTCGTTTTGGTTTCTAATATATCAAATTGGACCCCCAAAATAAATTACAAAAACTCACTGTTCTGGAGGGGAGTGCCGCGGCGGCACTGGGCCAGTGCCGCGGCGGCACTGCTCCTCCCTTCGTCCAGATAATGCTGTTTAGGCCCCCTGAAGTTCCGGTATTCGCGAAAAGGCCCTATTTCGTCCGAAATTCACAGAAAATGCATACGAACTCCAAATTGAGGTTGTGATATACCGTTGGAAAGGTAATGGAGACTACTTTACATAAAAAATAGTTCGGGGATATGTCACTTTGAAAAGTTTTGCGGTATTCGCGATAAAAGCCGATTTGATCGCCTTTTTCGCCTTTGGAAATTCATAATAAATTCGTTTTAAATCCAGAAATTATGTGCGATATACCGTTAGAAAGCTATTGACCTCTAGTATCCATGAAAAATATTTGAAAATTGTTTCGGCGCCCCGGTTCCAAAGTCAAATTTTGGTCAAACTGGTCAAACTTGGGATTCCCGGGAAGTTCTGGAAACTTCCGGGAATTCCCGGGAGCTGATGTTTTCGCTCGATTTCCTTTCGGAACTTGTTTTAACACTTTTCTCATGATTTAAAATGATTCCGGTGAATTCGGACGACTTTGGTCAAACTTGGTCAAACCTGGTCAAACCTTGGTCAAACCGGTCAACGGGGTCTTTCCGGGAACTTTCGGGACTTCCGGGGGTCTCTGGGAGCTGACGATTTCATCCGATTTTTCTTAAAAACTCATTTTATCACTTTTCTTACGACATAGCATGTTTCCAGAACTTTGAGACCAAATCTGGGAGTTTTCGGGCTTTCAGGGGCATTTTGGTTATTCTGAGCATTCTGAGAGATAGAGCTGACTTCCGAGAGTCCTTTTGAGTCTTTTACGATCATTGTGAACCACCAAGCTATGGGTCTCCTAAATCTGATAGCCGACAAAATGGGGTGTCTACAACACCCACTACAAAAAAGTCAACGGTATCCCCTGGACGATCCGAGGGTACCCTCGTGTAGATCTCAACGTTCTACAAACTTTATTTTAGACACATTGTGAGGCCATGCTTCTAAGGCTCCCAAAATGGAGAAAAATTAAAAAGAAAACCCATGGACATGGAGTTTCATCCGAGACTGTGAGAGAGACCAAAAGAAAAAAAAAAAAGAAAAGGGAGGTGGGTGGTGATGTTTTTAATTGGTGGGTGGTTGGTTTGATAATTGGGGTGGGTCCCACTCCCTTTACTATTCCTAACATATACATACTCACACCAAACACACCAATATACATTCATTCAACACCGTAAATGAACCAAATATGGTCACACAAAACTCTCCCAAATACACTTGCAAATATTTATGTTAGGTATGTAAGTACCCAATAGTGTTTTACTATTTATGCCCAAGTCATTTAATGACTTACAATTATACCCAATTGGTTCACTATATTAAATCAATACGCCCAAGAAAATATTACCTTACCTAAAGGCTAAAGTTACCAATTAATCGTTACACAGGTCCCACAAGTGTTGCAAAAATAATAAATAAAAAAAAATTTTAGGGTTATTACAGTTATTCAGCAGGTATGGCACGGGAGGATGAGAGGAAATGATCCGTACGACGTATTAGGTGTGGGAGCTATGTATATGTAGATATGTCCATATGTTTAGGTGTTAACTTTGTGGTTGTAACTTTTGGTTTGAAGATGTGTAGTTAACTCATGTTTTGGAATCCTTGTAATATGCCAAGTTTGGTTTGATGTTGGTTATGTATTATGTTAGAGGTTGTTCTCACAAGTCATGAGTTGTGTATGGTTGGGCAGGGGGAAAGTTGGACACGTTTCATGTATAACCGAACTTAATGCGAAGTTTTAGAATGCTTTCTGGTAATTCCTCATAGTTACGTTGTTTAAACAAAAGATGTGTTTTTATGGTTTGTTGTAACTCAATTGAGGTTTAAGTTCATCTTTTAATTGTTAAGAAAACTTGGATTTGTGTTTAGAAATGTTTAAAGTATGATTGTAAATGAGTTTGGGATGCAATCCTAAGTCCCATGAAGTACGTTTTGATTTGGTATGTTTTTAGACTTGAAAACAGGGGTTTTTAGTAGCTGAAAATTGTTCTGCAGAACACGGATCGATCTGGGTTAAGGGGTGGATCGATGTGGACTTCTAGAGGGACAATTAGCTAAAAAATAGCAAATTGGATCAATCCGGGTGTAAAGGGCATATTGATCCGCGTACAAATCTGTTGCACGTTGACTTTTACGAAAACATGCATAACTCTTTCTAGAAAACTCGGATTAGTGCGCCAATTTTTGCATTGGAACCAGGACACAAGAATATATCTTTTGATGTAAAATTTGACCATATTTATTTCTGACCATTTTGCCCTTGGGGCTATTTTGTCAGAGCAAGGTCATTTTATGTTGTTTCATTCATGTCTTTCTTAGGGATTTACATGTTTTCTTTGCTAATTAGTGTATTGGGGCGCTTGTAGCATTGTTACACGTGTCCTAATCCACTTGAGGTGAGTTAGGGTGTGACATCTTACCTTTGATGTCCATGTGGTCAAAACATGTGTACTCAAACAAGTAGGATTTGGTTCCGCGAGATTGTCTTCCGGGTTGCTCAATTTAAAAATATCTAACCCATTTAGTAATGCATTATTTTGTCTAGTACCCAATTCCACTTTGGATTTGGATGTAGTGCTATGATGAGATCACACTTACCTTCCATGTTATCTCCTTTCATTATGATCACGTACTCATTATATGCTAGAAACCCTTCCACCACTCCATTTGATCACATCACCATCAACCTCAGTAATCTTGTTATTTATAAAGATGTTGAACTCTTTTAGACCACTCTTAGTTACCCAAGAAGAATCAAGCTAACAGAAATGGAGTTTAACCAGGTACCTAAATCCTAAATTCACTGGTAGTTTCCATGTAAGTGCTTGTTCTTTTGCACCCACTGACCAAACTGTTGGTACACTTTCAATGGAGCTACATATGTAGGTATGTTCCTATATTTGATAGTTGTGGTGGTACGAACTGGTACAGCACCAGGCACTAAAATGTAATTTCTATCCTCGGACCATAAACTAAACATGCCAAAATCTTCAATGGAGAAAATGGATTTCCCTTCAATATTTAAGCGATGAACCATCTCGAGTGTTGTTCCGTTATCAATATAAAATCGATACTTCTCACCAACGACAGGGGGACCCAAACCATCTCCATGACTATAATAAAGACCATTAGGCATGGAGATGATCTCAATTCCATTGATGAAAGCATATATGTCCTTTGAACTAGTGCTTGGAGAAGTAGAGAACACTATGCTTAAATCTTCATTGTCATCTACGTTTACACAAAATTCTTTAACAAAAAATTAACGCCCAAAGCTTCAGTGGTGAGGGAAGCACTGAAGTTGCTAAGGAGTGTGTAAGGACCGACTTTTACACTGAAAAAGGACTTGAAGCCTTGGAAACCTAGAAATGAGGACAGATAGAAGTGAAGGCAAATGAATTTTTGGCATGCCCTTACATGAAATGTGTAAGTGAAGTGTGAGCGAGAGATATGAGCAGTCATGTAAGGAATAGGATTAGTAGAAAGATATTGATCAAGAGCTCTTGATGTGGTTGACTTGCCTTCTGGGTATAGAGATGAAGCCGATTTTGATTGGACATCGCCGACCCATTCTCGGCCATCAAATGCAGTTGATTTCCCAGAGGAGCCCCAGTTGATTGCAATGTTCTCATTTGGGTAATAAGGGGAGGCCGAGACACTGAAAATTTTAAATCCAAGATGAAGGAAAATGATGATCATAACATTAGTGATTCTTTGAAGCCACATCTCTTTAATTTGGGGTTTTCGAATGGAATCGAAAGAGAACAATGACATAGTTGATATTGAATTTATGCAATTTTTATTCCAACCCAAGAACTAAAATCTGTGTAAGAGCTCAGCTAATGAGGATATGAAAGACAGAAACGCGTGAGAAGCCAATCTGGATTCAACATTTGATTTTTCTCAACAAGCATCCTCTAAATCGATCAAAGTCAATTTCTTCTATCATATTTTTCTTCTTTTAGCATTAAATACGAATAGAAATTGATCTTCAATTTCCATCCATTAGATTTTTCTCAACTAGCATCCTCTGAATTGATCAAAGTCAATTTCTACTATCATTTTTTTTCTTTTAGCATTAAATGCGAATAGAAATTACCAGCATGTTAATAACAAAAAAAAAACCTGAAATGTGCAAAAAAAATTACTGACAACGAAGCTAAAATATTTTAGGGAGAACTTGTATGGAATATCAAAAGTCAGTTGAAAGGGTTGTGAATTTTGGAGAATTATACCATCAAATCAGAAATTTCTACCTCAGTTTTCTCTCTGTAAATGGTGTCATCTGTGTGTTGCAGTCTTCTTCATCTTCAGACCACCACAACCACTGGAAATGGAGTGCATCTTCTTCTGGTGGCCTTCAACGGCAACAGTAGTGGTGGTGGTAGTGATTCTTCATCTTACCAGGTTCCGCCTCTTTAGAACATTTGTTGGTCCGTTTACGAACAGTATGAGCTCGGTCGTTCACCGGCAATGGCTACTTTTGTTGTCACTGCAAGTGGTAGTGGTAGTGATGAAGTTTATCGACTATTATAACAATAATAATACATGTACATGTATATCATATATCGGCATACATGTTCTTGGCCACAATAGAGGATTAAAAATTACCGACATTGAATAATAATGGGATAATTAAGTTTCAGTTCATACTTTGCATAGAATTTATAAGTCCATAAAACTCTTCACGGTGATGCACGTTTCTTTTTGTTTCCTTTTCTTTTTTTCCTCTACAATTATACTTTAGGAAACTGAGACAAGAAAATAAAAGACCTTATATTCTATTAAAAAATATAAATAATAAAATCATGCTTCAAAAGCATAATGATGCCATCTAAGAATTGTTATTATAAGATTTTGTGTTCCAAACTCCAAAGTGTCTCAAGTCGTATCATTGAAATCTGGTAAGTAGATTCATTTTTCTCCCCTGCGTGAATGATGATTTGCTTCCCAAATTTTGAATTCCAAATTAGTTCCCAAGCAAGGACATAGCTAGGATTATATATAAATTTTTTATACAGTAGCAAAGCTATACAGGGGTTCTAAGGGAACCACCCCCGAGATGAATGTTTTTGGTCTATTTATATATATTTATGGGTAGAATTGGCGTTATATCACCATTGTTCGATCGTATGGATTGACAACTTAATATAATTTATTAGCTTGACCGATGATAAAACCATTTGGATTTGGCTAAAATAAAAAGTGATAAGAAAAAGGTAATTGGACAAATATAAAATAATGGATATATTACATTTGAGACACAATATTAGGCATAACTTCTTCTTTCTTTGTTTTTTTTTTTCAAAATTTAGTGGTGGCTAATTACATATATTCCATATGAAATTTCTTTTTTTTTTTTTTTGGGGGGGGGGGGGGGGGGGGGGGGGCATGTAAAAACAATTCCCCCAAAAATAGGCTATAGCCCACCCTAGCCTTGCCTAACCTCTACCCTTGTTCCTAAGTGTTTTGTCAGTTGTACCACATGAAGTGGCATGGTGTACAATGACCAATTTCACACTATGTGGTACAACAATTGACAAAACACTTGGGGATCAATTTGGGATTCAAAATTTGAGAAATGTGGCATTGCACATATTCGTTTATATAAATGTATATATAAATGTATAGCATGTATCTATATGATTAAATGCATACACACCTGTGTTTATATGTGTGCGTGTTTTATAATTCACATATAATAATTGTGCTATAATTCCATTAGTGTGCATTTGTTTGCAGGAATTGTTTAACTTATGAGTTATTTGTTTTTAATTACTGGATCTAAATTTGTAAATCCATAAACCATTGATATAAAATTATTTGTTTAGTACTATGTAGCTTAGACGAAGAGATTTTTCTATCTTGACCTGGGATATTTCAAGTTTTTGGAAAAACTACATTATTTTAATTCTTATAATAAAATAAAATTTGTTAATTCTCTAGTTTGTCAATTTTGACAATTTTTACAATAAAACAAAGTTGTTAATTTCCTAGTTGTCAATTTTGACAACCAAACACCGCTAGATCGGTGAATATCTAATACGCTTATTCCTAATAGCTAATTCGCAAATTGGGGAACCAAACACACCCTTAGTGCAAATGTTGGTTATATAGATTAAGTTTAAAATCCACTTACAACACAATTGACACTTAGTGCATATGTCCGTTATGTTATGTTATTTGCATTTTAGTGTCATTTTATTGTAGCTTTGAAAGTTGTTCATTTTGTGTTGTAGAATCACTATGTCAATCACATCTAATGAAGGCCTTGAAGTAAAACTATCTCATGACCAATTAGAAGAAGCATCATATGTTCAAGCAACACTGGTGGATGATTTGAATGGTTCAAATTTGCCAAATAAAAACTTGCAGTAGGATTTTGTCAAATCATTTACATATAGTTGTCGTTTTGAACCATGTGAAGGGATGATATTTTACAAACTCGAAGATACTCTGACATGCTATAAGGCATATGTATTGAAAAAAGGTTTCAGTATTAAGAACAGCCATGCACGTTTATCATGCAAAGATAAGCCAGTAATTGGAGTGGAGTATGCTTGTTCAAGGGAAGGACATCTTTGTCAAAGTTGCCAGAAGATGGACAACATTTAATGATTGGTTTGCAAAGAGATAAAACAAAGTGGATTGTTAGCAAGTTTGTAATCGGACATAATCATGACTTATGTTCTCCAAGAAGTACTCGTTTACTTCGTGGACATAGAAGAATAACATCAGCTCAGAATAATCTTGTTAATGTGCTTGATGAGGCCGACATTCCTACTAGAAAGATAATGTCAGTGTTGAGTCAAGAACTAGTGGTGATTACAATGTCGGTTATGTAGCAGTTGATATTCAAAACTACTTAGGAAGCAGAAGGAGAAAACTTTTAAAATATGGAGATGTGCAAAGAATGTACAATTACTTTAAAGAGTGTCAAGCAAAAAATCTAGGGTTCGTTTATGCCATTCAAGTAGAAGAAAATAACTATATAAGGAATTGTTTGTGGGCAGATGCTAGGTCAAGATTAGCATATCAATACTTTGGACATATTGTTTCATTTGATGCTATGTACTTGACTAATTGTTACAGCATGCCCTTTGTTCCATTTGCTAGGGTCAACCATTAGCATCAATCAATCATGTTTGGATGTGCTCTACTAGTAAAAGAAATAACAGATTCTTACATATGGTTATTACAACTTGGCTTGAGGCCATGCTTGGACGTGCTCCATCTACAATCATTATAGATGATGACAAAGCCATGGCAAAGGAAATTACCCAAGTATTACCTAACACTGTTATACCCGCTCCCGCGGTATTATATATATTATTTTAGCATGCATGGTATGCTCACTGTTGTGTTAATTAACACATGTGAAGCGAGTGATGGCTCACTAGTTATTTGGGATATCTTTTGAGAACTCAGTATATAGCTTTTAAAGTAGTCTAGAAGTTCGATATATGAGAATTCCGTACGATTGGGAAAATGAGTAATAACTCATACTTATGTGCTTAAATGTTTATTTAGGCATATGTGAATATAATTGATTATTATACTATTGATAGCGACTCAGTTGGGGTCATTAGATACCTGGTGAGGACAAAATTGGACACGTTACATAATTAATAGGCAAATTAGTAACTTCATAAAATTTGTATGTGGGACCACGTGTGGGACCCATACAGGACTTAATTGAATACTCAAATACTTTTGGGTAGTTAACTAGTTAGTTTAAGAACTAGTGGGGGTGTAATTAAAATATATCAAAAAAAAAGTGGGGGTTTCACTAGAAATACCCATAATGGGTTTAGATATTTAAAGATGAGACTGGGAAAGAAGACTTAGTCTTCTTTCTCATTCCATACATATCCTTAGAGACAAAAGAGAACAGCTTTGGTGTTCTTGAGCATTTCACGATTATTCGAGTAGCAAACGATCTTCAATCTTCAATACGAGACCGATTTTGGACTCGTTGAGGTAAGGCCTATGTATATCTATCTTTTATTCAAAGTTTAATCGATAAACTCTTGGCGGCCCATGTAGGACCGATATTCCAAAATTGGCCGAATTTGTGTAGGAATCGAACCCAGTGTTGAAGTGACCTTCTATTTCACATTCTTAAGTGAATCGTTTGAGGTGAGTGAAATGAAAAGCATGGTGATTTGCTAGTTGAGCATGTTTATGTGCCTATGTGGGTTAAAGGGGGATTTGTGCTAATTTACTGTAAGACGTCCTCTCGAAGGGGAGGATTAGTAGTGGCGACGGTCACTTGCCGAGAAAGGCATTAACGCGACATGTCGAAGGGGCATGAGTCGTGATTGAGTCTTAAGACTTTGGATCGATGAATGTGCACTTATTCCCTAGAGGCTGAATAGTTATATTTTATGATGGATTAGAACATAATTGTCATCCGTATGCTTGGTTTATTTCATTAAGCGTTAGCTTAAACAAATCCAAAAATCTGTGGTTATATAAATAACCATTCAGGGGCAAGGACTGGAGGAGAGAATCACAAGTAATGAGGCAAGGAAGGACCGGGAGCTCTCTATGTTTATAGAACTTGTACTATGTTTGTAATATATGTATTACTTATGCCGGTTGTTTAACCGTGCGGCTTGTAATAAGACTTGTTATATATGCAAGTATGGCACTTGGTTCACCTTAGGACCTAGTTTGCCAACACGTGTGAATCTTATACCTTCGGTACTTCTAATCTGGGGGTCTATAGGTTATTGTATAAATGGTTTGTATGTTTTGCTAGTTCTTAGAATGGTTATCAAAGCTTTTGAAATGGTTTGGTTTGAAATGAGTTGGTTTGAAATGGTTTTGTTTGGTTTAGTTTTATTTGGTAAAATAATTATTGATTTTTTAGTGGTGTTTGTCACGGAAGCACCGGGAATTAACGTTAGGGAAGCACCGGGAATTAACGGTGTTTACAAAATACGCCAACAATTGTGAATACGGTCTTTTGGAGGTTGGGTTCTGCCCAGACCCCATTTGACAGGTCGAACGGGTCAGTTCGACTGGTCGAAATACCCCTTGCAAGAAACTTTGAACTCCTTCTTCTAATGTTTGGAACAACTTCTAATTAGGTATGGGGGTACCCTTGGGGACCCTTTGACCTACAAAAATGTTACTTTTGAAAACAAAACTCGATAAGGCGTGTTTGGCCACGTGTTTTAAATAACCTTTGAAACACAATTTAGAAGTTGGTTTACTTGGAGCAAAACTTTATTAAGTCTTTTTCAGGAACTTTAATCATCGTTGGTAAGCCTTGATGGTATGCCACGTGACCTGGGACCACTTTGTTGGTTCCGGGGCGTGACATGTAGTTGTATAAGAGCAAAAGGTTATAGACCTTGAGCTATGGGTTTAGGTTTAGAGCCTTGGGGACGAGAGACAACATCATGAGTTTGAATTTTGAAAATATGTGCAGAAGTTTGATTATTGCATTACATATGCATATGAATAAATGGTTGTATTCGTCGTATCTTACATGCATACTGTGCGATATATGTCATGACATGCATGATATCATTATGTTGATGGTTATCAGGAATAAGTGGTGGAAAGTATGGATATAAATAATGACAGTGCATCGAATTCGTGAATGAACCAAATAGAGGCCGCTATTGAGGAGTTTATTAGAGCAGTGGATGACAGAGGACCACCAAGGGAAATGGAGATGGAAAATCCAAATCTGGTACCAAGGGCTGGGCAAACAATTGCTGAAAAGTTTGCAAAGAAGAACCCGACAATATTCCCTGGGGGATCAGATCCTAATGTGGCAAATTTTTGGAAAATGGATATGGACTGAATATTTTGAAACCTGGCATGCACTGATAGAGAGAAAATAGACAATGCCACTACCGTTGAAAGAGAGAGCTCAGAATTGGTGGGTTGGTATCCTCGCAAGTAGAGCACCGACTACTTAGTAGGTTTCATAGAGGAATTTGATAAGCGGTACTTTTTGGATTCAGTGAAGACCCAAAAGAAGCGACGAGTTCATGAACTTGCGATAAGGGGATATGACGGTAAACGAGTACACGATTGTAATTAATGCGTTAGCTCGATTTGCACCTATTATAATTTTGGCAGAGGTGGATAAAGCCAGGCAATTCGAAGAAGGTTTGAGGAAAAATATCTATAGTCGCGTGGATATATCTTGTCTTCCAACATTTGCTGAAGCTCTAGATGTTGCCCTAATCGCGGAAAGAGACATTGGGAACTATAAGCTAAACCAACAGGGGAAGAGGAAAAATGAGAATCAAGGGAAGAACCATGGTAACTTTAAAAAATCCTATTCAAGAGCATCTGGCGCTGGTTCAAGAAAATAAGGGGGGAGTTCATTCTTTGGAGGAGATAAACCGGTGAGTACCGTTTACAACCGTAAACATTGGGGTGTTTGTTATATGGCAAATACAATTTATCATATTTGTAATCAACCGGGACAGGTTGCCAAGAATTGTACACAGACAAGAACCCAAAGTGTGAACGTGGATATGAGGGATAAATGTTATGAATGTGGTATGATGGGTCATTGGGATAGGGATTGCCCGAACAAGCGACAACGAGGGGCAGGTTCTGTGGCTTCTAGTGGAGCAAGAACAGTGCAACACTACTTATTTGCTCATGCCCTGCATGTGTACTTATGGATTCAGGATCCACACACTCATTTGTGTCATATGAATTTGCTAAATGCTTGGATGTGATGTCAGAATCGTTAGGATTTGATTTGTCTATTTTAATACCGTTAGATAAACCTATAATAAGTTCATTGGTATACAAAGCATGTGACAATAAGGTAAATAAAAAGACCTTAGTTGTTGATTTGGTACCATTAATTATTCATCACTTTGATATAATTTTTGGAATGGATTGGCTATCAGCGAATTGTGCTTCAATTGATTGTGTAAGGAAAAGAGTGGTATTTCAAATACCATATCAGGAAGAGTTTTATTTCCATGGGGTAGGGATCACATCACCATCCTATATTGTGTCGGCTGTATGAGCTTATCGACTAGTGAGGAAGGGTTGTCAAGGATTCTTATATAGTATTCTTGATACAAAAGTCACTGGAACAGGGATTGAAAACATTTCAATAGTGAGGAAATTTCCTGATGTGTTTCCCAACGAGTTACCTGATACTCTAATTGAAAGGGAGATTGAATTTACCATCGATACGATACCTCAAGCACAATTGATATCGAAGGCACCATACCGAATGGCACCAGTGGAATTGAAAGAACTAAAAATCCAACTGCATGAGTTACTTGATAAAGGGTTTATACAACCAAGTGTCGCACCATGGGGAGCACCAGTATTATTTGTTAAGAAGAAAGACAGGACAATGCAAATGTGCATAGATTATAGAGAGTTGAACAAGTTGATGATCAAGAACAAATATCCACTACCACGAATCGATGACTTGTTTGATCAATTACAAGGGGCAAATATTTTCAAAGATTGACTTGAGATAGGGTTATCACCAATTGAAAGTCAAGGTGGAAGATGTTGAGAAGACAGTATTTCGGACTCGATATGGCCATTATGAGTTTTCGGTCATGCCATTTGGAGTAACAAATACACCAACGGCATTTATGGAATTGATGAATGGGGTATTCAAAGAATATTTGGATGAGATTGTGATTGTATTCATATATGATATCTTGGTGTATTCCAAAAGTGTTGAAGAACATGAAAGGCATTTATGACTGGTATTACAACGAGTACAAGAGAGAAAATTATTTAAAAAATTGAAGAAGTGTGAGTTTTGGTTGACTGAGATAGCTTTCTTGGGGCTTGTAATTTCTAAAGATGGAGTTTCAGTGGACCCATAGAAGATTGAGGCTATAGCTAATTGGTCAAAACCAACAATTGTGTCAGAAATTCAAAGTTTCTTAGGATTGGCAGTTTACTATAGAAGATTTGTGGAGAAATAGCGATGCCAATGACTCAGCTGATGAGAAAGAACGCAGTATTTAATTTGGACTCAGAATGTAACAAGAGTTTCGAAGAGTTACTGACTCGACTTATGTCAGCACTGATCTTGACGATTCCATCCGGTACGGAGGGGTTTGTAATCTACAGTGATGCTTCACACAGAGGACTAGGATGTGTTCTGATGTAGAACAGCAAGGTGATTACTTATGGTTCATGTCAGTTAAAGGTACATGAAGTGAATTATCCAACTCATGATCTTGAGTTAGTAGCAGTGATCTTTGCATTGAAAATCTAGAGGCACTATCTTTATGGGAAAAAGTGTGATATCTACTCAGGTCAAAAGAGCTTGAAGTACATGTTTACTCAGAAAGAACTGAATATGATGCAGAGGCGATGGTTGGAATTGATGAAAGATTATGACTTGTCGATTCACTACCATCCTGGCAAAGCAAATGTAGTTGCTGATGCATTAAGCAGGAAGTCCAGGAATAATTTAGCCTATGATTTGACTTTACATAAACAGCTTGTTGGTAAAATGGAAAGGTTGGAACTTGAGGTGATTTCAACAATTGAGGGAGGTTTGCTTGCAGCTATTTTAGCACAACCGACATTGATAGATGAGATAAAGATGAAACAACTTCAACCAATTTTGAAGAAGATCTACAATGAAATTCCACTAGATAAACTTCAAGAGTTTACCTTTGTGGATAATATTCTAAAATTCAAAAATTGGGTATGTGTACCTAATGTGGATGGGATTAAAGAGGTAATACTTGAAGAATCTCATAATACCAAGTATACAGTTTATCCAGGTAGTACCAAGATGTAGTGAGATTTACGAGAGGCGTACTGGTGGGCTGGAATGAAAAGGAAGGTAGCTGAGCACGTAGCCAAATGCTTGGTTTGTCAGCAAGTCAAAGCGGAACATCAAAGGCCTGTAGGGTTATAGCAACCTTTGGAAGTACAAGAATGGAAATGGGAAAAGATTACCATGGATTTTCTATCGGGTTTACCAAGGTCAACAAGATCGAAAAATAGTGTTTGGGTAATTGTAGATCGATTGACTAAGTCTGCACATTTCTTGCCAATAAAGACAAAGGAACCGATGAAACTCGCAGAGTTGTACGTTAAGGAGATTGTGAGATTGCATGAAGTGCCAGTGTCTATAGTTTCAGACAGGGATAGTAGTTTCTTAACTAGATTCTAGAGAGGACTGCAAGCAGCTATGGGTATAAAGTTAAACTTTAGTACAGCTTTTCACCCACAGACGGATGGACAGTCCAAGCGTGTGATTTAGATACTAGACGACATGCTTCGACTATGTGTTTTTGATTTTAAGGGTGACTAGAAAAAGTATGTACCATTTATTGAATTTGCCTACAATAATAGTTTTCAGTCTAGTATTGGGATGGCACCATATGAAGCACTGTATGGGCGTAAGTGTCAATCACTGATTTGTTGGACTAAGGTAGGAGAACGAAGGCTAGAAGGACCTAAGATGGTTCAATTGGCAGCGGATAAAGTAAAGGTAATACAACAACTGTTGAAAATAGCTCAGAGTCGTTACAAAAGCTATGAGGATACAGGGCGAAGGCCACTAGAATTTGATGTAGGTGATTGTGTGTTCTTGAAGGTTTCACCTTCCAAGGGGATTACGAGGTTTGGAAAGCGAGAAAAGTTGAATCCTAGATACGTTGGACCGGCTAGAGTTACTATAAGACTTGGCTAATGTACATGATGTATTCCATGTGTGGATGTTGAGAAAGGTTATATCTGATTCAAGTCATGTGATTACTCCGGAGCCATTGGAAGTCAAAGAAGACCTGACATATGTTGAACGTCCAATGAGAATCCTAGATAGAAAGGATAAGGTCTTACGAAACAAGACGGTTTCATTGGTAATGGTCTTGTGGCGGAATCACTCAGTGGAAGAAGTCACGTGGGAAAGAGAGGATGAGATGCAGGCAAAGTATCCATTTTTGTTTGAGACATGAGGTACTAAAAATTTGGGGACAAACTTCTTTTAAGGGGGAGAGGATGTCATACCCGCTCCCGTGGTATTTAATTATATTATTTTAGCATGCATGGTATGCTCACTGTTGTGTTAATTAACACATGTGAAGCGAGTGATGGCTCACTAGTTATTTGGGATATCTTTTGAGAACTCAGTATATAGCTTTTAAAGTAGTCCAGAAGTTCGATATATGAGAATTCCGTACGATTGGGAAAATGAGTAATAACTTATACTTATGTGCTTAAATGTTTATTTAGGCATATGTGAATATAATTGATTATTATACTATTGATAGCGACTCAGTTGGGGTCATTAGATACCTGGTGAGGACAAAATTGGACACGTTACATAATTAATAGGCAAATTAGTAACTTCATAAAATTTGCATGTAGAACCACGTGTGGGACCCACACAGGACTTAGCTGAATACTCAAATACATTTGGGTAGTTAACTACATAGTTTAATAACTAGTGGAGGTGTAATTAAAATATACCAAAACTAGTGGGGGTTTCACTAGAAATACCCATAATGGGTTTAGATATTTAAAGAGGAGAGAGGAAAAGAAGACTTAGTCTTCTTTCTCATTCCATACATATCCTTAGAGACAAAAGAGAAGAGCTTTGGTGTTCTTGGGCATTTCTCGACGATTTGAGTAGCAAACGATCTTCGATCTTCAATACGAGACCGGTTTTGGACTCATGGTGGTAAAGCCTACGTATATCTATCTTTTACTTCAAGTTTAATCGATAGACTCTTAGTGGCCCATGTAGGACCCATAATTCAAAATTTGCCGAATTTGTGTAAGAATCGAACCCAGTGTAAAAGTGAACTTCTATTTCATGTTCTTAAGCGAATCGTTTGAGGTGAGTGATATTAATCTCGATTATTGGATGGTTCTATGGTTTAATGCATTTGATATACTAGGAATGCATATAGATATCATGTGTAGTTCGTATTGGGCAAAACTCATGTGTCCAGTTGGCCCAAGGTATGTTGAAATGAAAAGCATGGTGATTTGCTAGTTGAACATGTTTATGTGCCTATGTGGGTTAAAGGTGGATTTGTGCTAATTCACCGTGAGACGTCCTCTGGAAGGGGGAGGAATAGTAGTGGCAATGGTCACTGGCTGAGAAAGGCATTAACGCGACATGTCGAAGGGGCATAGGTCGTGATTGAGTTTTAAGACTTTGGATCGGTGAATGTGCACTTATTCCCTAGAGACCGAATAGTTATATGTTATGATGGATTGGAACATAATTGTCAGGCGCATGTTTGATTTATATTATTCACTAAGCGTTAGCTTAAACAAATCCAAATATTTGTGGTTACATAAATAACCATTCAGGGGCAAGGATTTGAGAAGAGAATCGCGGGTAATGAGGCAAGGAAGGACCGGGAGCTCTCTATATTTATAGAACTTATACTACGTTTGTAATAAATGTATTACTTATGCCGGTTGTTTAACCGTGCATCTTGTAAAAAGACTTGTTATTTATGCGAGTATGGCACTTGTTTCACCTTAGGACCTAGTTTGCCGAGACATGTGAATCTTATACCTTTAGTACTTGTAATCCGGGGGTCTATGGGTTATTGTATAAATGGTTTGTATGTTTTACTAGTTCTTAGAATGGTTATCAAAGCTTTTGAAATGGTTTGGTTTGAAATGAGTTGGTTTGAAATGGTTTTGTTTGGTTTAGTTTCATTTGGTAAAATAAGTATTGATTTATTAGCGGCGTTTGTTTGCGGAAGCACCGGGAATTGACTATGTTTATTAGGGAAGTGATGGTAATTAACAGAGTTTGTGAAAAAATGCCAAAAATTGTGAATACGGTCTTTTGGAGGTTGCCCAGACCCCATTCAACCGGTTGAACGGGGTAGTTCGACAGTCAAAATACCCCCTGCAAGAAACTTTGAACTCCTTCTTCCAATGTTCAGAACAACTTCTAATTAGGTATGGGGGTACCTTTGGGGACCCTTTGACCTACAAAAATTTTACTTTTGAAAACGAAACTCGATAAGGTATGTTTGGGCACGTGTTTAAAATAACCTTTGAAACACTATTTGGAAGTTGGTTTTCTTGGAGCAAAACTTTTATTAAGTCTTTTTCAGGAACTTTAATCATCGTTGGTAAGCCTTAATGGCATGCCACGTGACTTGGGACCACCTTGTTGATTCTGGGGCATGACAAACACTACTCATCATTTGTGTATGTGGCATATTTTACATATTCCAGAACACTTGGCTCATGTATATAACACATACCCTTCTTTTTTAGGAAAATTTCACCAATGCATTCATAACACTATCACAATTGTAGAATTTGAAATGGCATGGAATGAATTGATTTTAAGATATGAGTTAGGGGAAATAGTTGGCTACAAGATCTACATGCAAGGTGTGAGAAATGGATTACCGCTTACTTACGCACAACATTTTGCGATGGGATGACAACAACACAAAGAAGTGGGAGTATGAACAAGTTTTTTTAAAGGATTTTGTACGTTCTAGTATATAGGTAAGTGACTTTGTCTTTCAATGTGAGAAAGCAATGAATGCCAGATATCTTAAAGAGAAAGAGAAAGATGTAAAAACAAAGAATTTTTGTGCAATTTTGAAGATGTGTTATAGAATAGAAGCAGAGGTGGCTGAAGTTTATATGAGAAAGTTATTTAACTTGTTTCAGAAAGAGCTATTCTAAAGTCAGAAATATAAGCATACAAGGATTATGAAGATGGCCTATCAAAGATATACACAATGTTGTCCTACGAGAATCATGGTCCAGTATATGAGGTTACACTTTATTTTCTTAAGAACAAAATCATTGGTACATGTCACGTGTTCGAGTTCATTGGAATCCTTTCAGGCATATACTCATTGTATTTATAAAAAAGTCCCTCGTTAACTCTCTTTTACAACAGTATGTTCTAGAAAGGTGGACAATGAATGCCAAGTGACGTGATATACATGAAATATCTAATGACGTGATACAAGAAGATACACAGATTTGTTCCACTATAAGAAGAAGTCGTCTTATGAGACATGTTTTACAAATTGCTGAAGAAGAGCAAATGTCACAAAAAAATACAAGCACCTTAGAGTCGCTTTAGAAAAGGTACATAACGAGCCTTTGTCAATGGATAACGAGAGTGAGGGTGATGGAAATGACGGTGATCTAGGACATAAAATAATACATGAGCCTAGTAACCAAGTACTATCAAGTTTGGAGTTTACTTTGGCAGACCCTTTTCATGTTCCTTCACGGGAACGTCCTAAATCACTATGACAAAAGTATTCGATAGAAAATGAGGCTAAAAGAAAAAAAAAAACGGAAGCGTGGCAATTGCAGGAAAACATGGCACTTCAAAAGCAATTTCCCATAAGAGAAAAAAATGAGGTAACTAAAATAACATTTCAATTTAGCATATTTTCATTTTTATTAGTGTTATTCTCACATGTAATACCTTTTTTTTTTCGAAAATTCAGGCATAATGCTAGTACAAGCTTGTCGCCTATAAACTTAGGCGCTTCTTACCATCCTAATTTTGATGAGGTAATGACTTTTCATTTGCTCTTTATATATTGCGTTACTTGGATTGTGTTATTTTCTATTGCTCATATTGTTTATTTTAGGCATTTTCACCAAGAACGCATGATCCTTCATCTCCTACGCATTCTATCCCGGAAGTTCCTAAAATGGTATGTGATTTTATTACCTTTTTGTTTAGCATGCAATTTTTTATTACTTACAGTAACATGGTTTGTCTTTCACTTATAGGATTTGATGTTGTGGGCTATGAAGGGGCGACCTGAAAAAATGACAATAAAGAAACAATCTAAGAAAAAGAAGGTAGTATTGAAATATTTAACCGATGATAAGTTTATTAAACAAGTTTTAGCTCTCTTCAATCCAAAAATTAAAGAACATGTTGTGTATAAATTGGATGATTTTGCACTTGATGGACATTGTGGATTCAGAGGTTGCCCTGAATTATTGGGTAGGAGTAACGATGACTGATGGAAGGATGTTAGGGGGTCTATGTTTGATGAACTAAGGTAGCATAGAGAGTCTTACATTTTTCTGTTGGGTGGTGAAAAAAACTACAAGGTGGTAGAGAAAGGGTTAGATTATTTTTCTGAATATGGATGTGGAAAAAAGTATTGGATGCAACTCCCTGAATTGGGACTACTATTTGCTAGCACATTCAACAGTGTTTTTTTTTGTGTTCTCTTGCTTACAATCTTACACTTATTTACCTTTGAGAACGGGACCACCAGTTGATTTTCTTATAATTCCTATTATTTTGTATGATGATTCCCACTTCATGAAGATCTTTCTGAAACAAGATGCACCAATTCCAAAGGTTATGCCATGGTGGTATAAAATTCGATATGAAGATGCATCTAATTGGGATGTTTTGGTAAGCCCATGGTTAACGATTGGGAAGTTCATGTCATGTCATACACCAACCTGCCCCTGACAGATTAGAGTAGTAACAATGAAGATTACACACTTAAATAATCCAGAATTAACATTCAAAACCAAGTTTAAAGCCAAACTAGGCAAAATAACTCAAAACAATATTAGTTTAGCTTGTACCAATTAGGTAATTCTATGAAAAATACTTTCTGACTTTTATAATCAAAAGTATACTTTTGGTTGGTCAAAGGAACCCCAAAGGTACCTTCTTGGTCAATTAGACGTTAAAACAAAACATGGGAACCACAAGATAAAGGAGGTTGGCAGGGGATAGTTCGACCAGTCGAACGGGCCCCTTCGACCGGTCAAAAGCCAGTCTGCAGCAACTTCCTTGCTACAGCAGCCTTCAACCTATTTTTCACAAAATTTGCAACCAAAACATGCCCAAATACCTAGGATTACTGACAAAACTTTAATAACATAACCCTGTAGGCACCCTATTTTGGTTCGTACGTTCGACTGAAGGAACCCCGCCTCAAGAACAACCCGATGACCGGAATCTGGTTTTATGGAGTGTCGCTTTTATAAAGCAGAACTCCGTGAAGCACTGTGGTCTCCAAGATATGTTAGAACAACCTTTAGGAATACTTAGGTACGTTAGAAACTCAATTCAGAGACGAAAATCCAATTTAAGATAGCTTTTTCACACGAAATGACAAAAAAATCACCTTTTACCGAGCAAAATCTGGACCTCGGGGTGTGATCCTGAGAACTCCCTTTACAAGATAGTCCTAAAATAGGCTAAATTAGTGATGCAATAATTCACATTGGCCAAAAATCACTTAGGATAATTTTCACCCTTTTTGCAGCTCACAAGTTTGCTTCTTCTTTGAATCAGCCTCACTCTTTTGACCATAACTAAAAATCTACAAACTCTTTTTGAATGAGACCAAAAACATCTTAAACCATACTTCCATACCTTTTCAATGGTATATCACAAGACCAAAAAGGATAACCGAGGTGAGAGAATGAAGTTTGGGAAGTCTGGAGTGAAAACACAACTTCTGGGCTGAGAGGCATGGTGGCTTTCAGCTGAGTGCCATGTGTCACTCAGCTGAGTGCCACGTGACACCCTTGGACTGCTACATGGCACTCTTGAGTGCCACTGTGGCTCTCAGATATTTTTGATGTGTTCTAAACCCTTGATTTGACCCCAATCTGCGTTAAAACGCCCAAAAAATGTGAAAATTTGTGGTTTTTTTGTCCCACATCGCCAAACTATAAGATTTTTCACCCAAATCTTCAATTATAAAAGGGGTTCCTCCCATCCACATCCAACACACCTGGAAAATCCTGAGAACTAGAGAGCTCAAGGAAACCCCGTTGGAGGATTCCGAAGCACTCAAAGTTGTTTGGAAAGTTTAATCTTTTAGTTTTAGGGTTCTTGGAGTCTACGGTGCCGGCGAAGCCCTGCAGAAGTATTCTGAGGGAAGTTCTTGAGGTAAGCTTTGTCCTCTTCTTTATTTTTCTGTTTTATTTTCTTATTTTGATATTTATTTTCTTAGATCTAGGTTGAATTTCTTGTTTGTTCTTCGCGTTCTTTATTTTTATTACTTTTGATCTTTAAAGTTCTAGGGTAGTTGCATTTCCTTGTTTGTAGTATCCATTAAAGTAGAGTTATTCCAGGCAGAGCTACCCCCAAATGTTGTGGTAGTGGGAGTTGTGGGGTTGGTATTCAATCCATGGATATCTGACCCCTGAGATAACAAAGCCTTAATCAGATCTACGACTCTTGAATTAGGACATCCATATAGGAATAATGTTGCAGTTCATACTAGTAGGGATAGTAGGCTATCCCTATTTTATCCATGCATAGTAGTTATTATCCATGTATCCATGCACATCCATACACTTGCACACTATCCTCACTTATAATTAGAATAGTAGGTTATCCATTCTATGGATAACATCCTAATTAGGCTTACACATGCACACTGCTACACATAGTAGTCATGTTTGGACATACATACATACTATACATGCCTAGAATAGTAGGATATTCTTAGATTGTCCTCTATATATTGTGTCTTGTTGTCCTAACCATGGTTAATTAGGATAATTAGGAGTGCTATGCTATCCTGGGTAAGTTCTCCTGCATCCCTCTTATTTACCGCTTTCTTAGGATAACCTAGAAGCATGATTAGGTTGATAAAACACATATTAAAATCCCCTACATGATTGCTTGTGCATAGAATTCATGTTTTTCTAGGGTTTTTGAGTGCGGTTTTCACGTTTAATTTTATTTAATTTCCTTTTGTATGCATAGGGGAGCATAGTAATACGTTTAGGCCCCGAATTACTGTTTCAGCACGTGGATTGCATGAAATTGCTGAGTTTCTTGCACGATTTTATTTTATTAGTTGTTTATAACTTGAATTAGGATTGCATTATAAATACATGAAACGGTCCACATAATGTCTAGTCAAATACCTTGAAAGCTGAGTAGAGACCCATCTCACGATGGGGCGAGAGGGGGTGTTTTAGCACGATCTAGCTCCTTCCTCTCTCGCACCTTAACCCCTGAACCGAGTTCTTTGGTGACGACGAAGCAGTGCTCTCTATCCATTGGACTTGATAGATTTAGTTTTCTTGGTTTCCTTTATCAAATCAAGTGGCGACTCTATTAGTAAGGATCTCTCTGGATTTAGCATTGTAGGATATACATCGTTGATGTCCTCTTCCTCTGTATGCAAACCAGCCCTCCCATGCCGCTCCAATGCAAACTCGAGACTCGTCACCACTTCATCCATTGTGGGTCGGTCATTAGGAGAATGAGGCAAGCATTTATTAGGAATTTCTGCAAACGCATTCAAACATTGCAGTAAGATTTCTTCTCTCACACTCAAATCGAGAATCTGATCAAGTTTTCCCTGTTGGATACAATGCCGAGCCTAAAGGACCAAACTGTGTTGCTTCTCCTCAAGGCTTATATTCACGGCTGACCTCCCACATAGCACTTCAAACAATACCACACCAAAGGCATAAATGTCAAATTTCTTCGTCAACCTACGGGTCATGAAACACTCGGGATCGAAATAACCAAACGTGTCATTGACGTCAGTACTAATATGGGTGTAAGACATGTTTGTAGCATTCATCTTTGACAACCCAAAATCTGATATCTTTGCTACCCAATTTTCATCCAACAAAATGTTTGTACTATTTACATCTCGGTGTATGAGTCCATGACCGAAACTACTAGCAGTATGAAGGTAGGCCAATCCACACGCAGCACCTATGCAGATTCTGAGTCGTTGTTCCCACGATAAAGGGGGTTTACCATTTCCATTACCAGTTTTATTATGAACATTGTGGAGATGATCACTGAGGGTCCCATGGGCAATGTATTCGTAGACTAGGACCATCTCATGGCCTTCGTCATAGTAACTAATCAATGAGACAAGATGGACATGTCAGAACATGGAGAGCGTCTCAATCTCTGTCCAAAACTCTATAGCACCTTGCTTAGACTCCAATTTCAATCGCTTTATTGCAACATACTTGGACCCACGGTCTATGCTCCCTTTGTAAACCATGCTCCCTTTGTAAACCTTACCAAATCCCCATTACCAACCACAAGTGCATCATCAAAATTATTGGTCACCAATTTGATCTTTGTAACTAAAAAGCAACAGCATAACTTATCCTTCAATGATGCTGACTTGTTTTTTTGGCCCGAATTAGTTCCCCGGTGATTTAATTGGTACAAAATGATATTTACTAGAGTGATCATGAGTATCACAATTGCACCAATTGCATTTCCACCACCAAAGGCCAAAACTAACCTTCTTAGCTTTGATGTCCACGATGTCAAAGCAGGTTTTGTAGGCATAGGGTTTGGTTCAGCAAGATTGTTATCTGGGTTGCTCAACTTAAAAATCTCTAATCCACTTAGCAATGCATCAGTTTGTCTGGTCCCTGGCTCACGCTTAGGCTTCGGATGCAGAGCTATGATGAGATCACGCTTACCTTTTGTTCTATCTCCTTCCATCACCACCACATACTCCCTGTACATTGAAAACCCATTTCCACCACTCCATTTTATCAAATCTGCAAAATTCTCAGCAATCTGATTATTTATAGAGATGCTGAAATCCCTTTGGCTAGTTTCACTTACCCCAGATTCAAAAGCTCACAGAAATGGAGCCTAATCAGATACCTGAATCCCAAATTCACAGGTAGTTTCCATGTAAGTGGTTGTTCGTTTAGACCTAATGACCATGTTGTTCGGTAAACTCTCAGTGGAGCTACATATGTCGATAAGTTCCTGTATTTGACCATCGATCATATTTGTATTAACAGATATAGCACCCGATTCTGACAAGTAATTCTGGTCGTCCGACCAGGATCGATACATGTTCAAATCTTCTACTGGTAAATTGGATCTCCCTCCAATGTTCAAGCGGTGAACCATCTCAAGTGCTGTTCTATTATCACTAAAAGATCGATAATTATCACCAACAATAGGAGCACCGAAATCACCTCTGAGGACCTGTAGGCATGGAGACGGTCTCAATTCCATTAATGAAAGCGTATGTCTTCTGAACTAGAGCTTGGAGAAGGAGAGAACGTTATGCTTAAAGGTTTATTGTTGTCTAAGTTCACACAGAACTCTTTAGCAAAGAACGTGACCCACAAAGACTCAGCCGTGAGTGAAGCACTAAAGTTGCTAAGGAGTGTGTAAGGACCGGCTTTTACACTAAAAGAGGACTTAGAGGTTTAGAAACCCATGTATGAAAATGGATAGAAGTGTAGGCGAATGATTTTTTGGCCTGCCCTTACATGAAAGGTATAAGTGAATTCTGAACGAGAGATCCGAGCAGTTGTGTAGGGAACATGATCAGCAGAAAGGTATTCATGGAGGGCTCTTGAGCTTGTTGACTTGCCTTTTAGTTGTGGTGATGAATTATATTTTGATCGGACATCTCCGATCCATTCTCGGCCATCGAGTGCTGTTGAGTTGCCAGGGGAACCATAGTTGATGGCAATGTCTTCAACGGGGTAATAAAGGAAGGCTGAGTCACCGTAAATGGTAGACCCAAGATTAAGGAAAATGATGATCAGAACTTCAAGTCCACTTGGAAGACACATTGGTTTAATTTGGGTGTTCAGGAATTAACCAAAAGAGACTTGAGTGAATGAGCATATCAACAATGATAATGATTCATGGTTTGCAATTTTTGTTTTAACAAAGTTATAAAAGCCGCAATATTTGATTACGGTGTTGCGTTAAGAGGACTGCCCCGAGGAGCCAAGAAAGATTCAACACATAACTTGAACTGGCCTTGCATTTTCAGCCATTGTTTTTCACTATTAAGAATTAATTTTACAATAAAGGTCAGGGTGTAGAATTGTTGTTCTTTATTATTATATTCTTCCTCATCCTCTTTTTTAAGAACAAGTTGAGTTGAGGTCAACATCTACAACATTTATGGGTATAAAAAAATTAAACTGTGACCAACCAAGATTGTGAAAGTCGTGACAATCATTGTGTATTTTTAATTCAAAAAATGATAGGGCTACAAATCAAATCACACAGTACTTTAAATGCATGTACTCTGTGCAGTTTAAATTTTTCACATTTTTCTGTGCATTAAACGACACACTAAACGACACACCAGCTTTAAATATATGTACCATGTGCTGTGTAAGTAATGCTAAAAAATTCAAACAGCACAGACAACATGCATTTAAAGCACTATGCATCGTTTAGTATGTCATTTGGTTTGTATCCCTATCATTGTTGTTTTTAATAATAGCCAGATCATTGTCAGCAAATTTCCTTTGAAAAGAAATAGAAACTGCCTTCAAATTTCTCTTAGTCCATAGTAGAAGGGAAAGAAAATTCTCATAACAAATGTGTGAGTGAAACATTGTAGCAAAAGTGTTCAAAACATTTTAGCAGTTCCCCATTTTCTCCTCTAGAAGCTGTGTACTTGCAGTTATTTTTGTGAGTAGACTTCATACACTGTAGACCTGGTCTGCCCTTTATATGATTAGTAATATATCCGAAGTTCTCAACCATGTTTGAAACACTCGCAACCGCAGAAAGTCTACCAAAAAAGCCATCACATTGCCTATTTGGCATGAACACTGCAAACAAAAATATCTCAGAATATCAGGTTTTGTTTGAGAAACCTTGCGGAAGGCGTTTGTTTTTTTTTTTTTTTTTTTTTTTTTTTGGGGGGGGGGAGGGGGGGCATTAGAAACACAAGAAATCATACAGCTAACCAACCCGAGAGGGGAAGAACTTAGAAAGCCACAACAGACCAAAAGCATAGTTTAGCATAATTCTGGGTGCTTTCATAACAATGATTCGTTGCGAGAAGCGTTGTCTGGGAGAGGGCAAATAAAAATTGAAGGCATTTCAAGAGTCTGCTAATGATACACTCTATTCATAAAATTTAGATAAAGGAGTAATTTAAAAAAAAAAAAAAAAACAAAAAAAACAAAAATACAAGCTTAAAATGACATGTCTCTAGTCAAAATTCCGAAGATGAATTTGGGCTAAAGTGAACAAGAATCAAACCTGCATTTGGGCCCAATCAGCCTGACCTATCTCTAAACAAATGGGATGGTTGAAAATCAATGGCCATAAACGATGAAGCTTAATGTATAGTCAAGCCTTGCATCGCTTGTGCACCATCTTCAGTAACCTTATTGGATTGGATAGTGCTGATAACATTTGCAATATTACCCTGGAAAAATTAACATGAAACAAATGAATCCCAAAGAACATTTTAGTTAAGTAGATCACATACAAAGACATTAAAAGATGTAAGTAAATATAGGGCACAACTAATTGATGCCACGAAAAATATTTGCAAATCAACCAAACCAGAACAAGTCTTAATTGGGGGGAAAATGTTTTTTTTTTTCCCCCTAGTTTTGGGTGGGAGTTCCTCTCCTTGTAGCATGGACACTGCAGTTTTTGTGGAACGCCGACACGTGCTGAAATGTGACGTACCCGCCCAAAATAAAACGTCGTAATCTCTTTTTTTACAACAGACGCGCGGTCAACACAGGAGTGGACACCGAAAAGTTGCTCCTTCGAAAATGCTTTTAAAATTTGGAGGTAAAAAATAAAATAATCCATTCAATAAGTGTTACTCCCTCCGTTCCAAAATAAGTGTCCACTTTTAAAAGTCAACTACAAAATGTAATAAACTCCCAGTAATACCCTTGCAATAAAGACAAGTAGCATCTCTGTGTGCTCCCAAACAAGTAGGAAAGTCAAACACCCATCACACCCAAGGGTAAAAGAGAAAAGTGACTACGTAATGGACCAAAAATATTATAATACATCTTTCTTAAACAATGTGCAAACTTGAAGTATACACTTATTTTGGAAAGGATGGAGCATTTTTTCCACCATGTCCGTATCCATATCCCATGTCCATGTTATAGGTGTTTGACTTCTCAAAACCCAAATCCAGATGGTTCCCATTTGCCAAGTATTTTGAGAAAAAGGATACATTACCATAAAGGAAGTTGATTATTACCTTCCATGTTGCTAGCTTTGTTCGAAGGGTTTCCCACTGGTGCTGCCCAAACATGCGCTCAGTGCAGCGGCTACACATCAAAATAGCAAAACAATCCAAAGTCGATGCCGACATTCACAAATCACATAAAACTATAGATAGCGTGATGGGAGAAACATACACAGAGATGTAACTATACCTTACTATTACAATCTGATTTATCTGATCCATCTTACAGTCAATTAGCTTCGCCGTAATTGCCTTAACTACCCACAATTCAACCTCATCATCATTGATCTGCAAATACATAGCAACAATGTAACTAAATAACATGTGGATGGCAAAAGCTAAAAATGTACAGTGAGAGGGGCGAGCAAGTTTACCCGGAGAGTCTCCTTGATTAGTGCATAAGGAATTTGACCAGATTCAACCGAGGCAAGATCCACCAACGACAACAACTTCATCTTTGCTATGCAGTCCTCATGGACAAGACCTACACAGCATTCCAAGAAGCCAATTCCATACGATATAAAACATAGACTATCATCTCAGCCAAATATTTAGATCACACCAATATGAATGGGTGGTACCAAAGCTTTTCAGTAAAGTAGAATTTGCTGCCTGAAATTCCAAGTATGCATCCAGCCTCTGCGTCAGAAATATCTGAAGGAGCTGATAGACCAATGCGTATTTGGCATCCTTTTCCAATTGTGCTACAGCAGGCATATCTAGCAAATCGCACTGACATGTAACACCACAGAGAATTTAATATGTAGCGAAACCTCAAAAAAATACCAGTTTGAAGATTGCAGCAGAAAAATGATGTGATGAGTGCACATACAATTAGAATGTGATGTGACAAATCTAGAACCAAAGTTAACGAAACAAGAAAAAACACATGATGCATAGAACCATCAATTAGCACTATGAGAGCATGGCTAAATCCCCGGACATTAATCGTACATTGAATAATCCAGGAAGAAGAGCACTTCTAGGTCAAGAAAAGAACTATGTATACCTCTTGTACCCCCCCTAGCCACCCCTTTTTCTTTTCTTTTTTTCCTCTTAAAAAGAAGAAGGAACTATAACTGCCACTTATAAAAAGGAACTGCTTTAGATAACATTTTTTTTCAATAATGTTCAAATGATTTTTATTAGACTTGGGATAGGAAAAGCCCTGCATAAATAGAATCACCCGTCGTGCAAAGTATTCACAGTATCCTAAACATAAGCTCAGCCCAAATTCTCACTGGGCGACATTCTCCTCCTCCACCTCTTCCACTCTTCAAGTACTGTTAGGATTACTCTCCCAAACTCCAGAACAGCATATCTTGTAGTCCCAAAAAATCAATTTCACGCCCTAATACCTTAAATCCATAGCATATTTTCCAGTTCTTATTTAAACACTAGTTCACAACCGACAAGCCTTCTAACAAACAAATCTCTTAAAAGTCCCCAGCCTACTACTTATAAGCCAAACCATTTTCACACCATTTTCCTTCTCAACCACTAATCATTTTCTCCTACCTTTTGAAACCATAATTCTACAGCTTTCTAATCCAAATCCACCTCATAACCACTCATAGGCACTTCATCCTAGCGTCCTAAAGCAATCCTACACAGCAAACGTTAGAGAGAACATGAATTACTTGAACAAATAATTCAAACATTAGCCATAAAAGAGAACTTTTTGAGTACTCTTGCTAGTTCTCAAGGATGATATGTTGAATGCAACTAAAACACCCAAGGCATGGTAACAAAAACATATTAGAGCATGTGTAGAAACACCAGAGGATATAAAAGCTATCCAACAAGAAAATAAAAATAAAAAATAAAACACAAATGAATATAGACTGGAAGATTTGCAGAGCATATCAACAGTCAGACAAGGTAAAATTTTGTACTTAGGAAGCAAAATCCCTCACTAATTAACTCATGTATTTATTCCTGCGTCCAACTAAATACAAGCTTTGCCCCAACCCTCACCCCAGCCCCTCTTTTCTTCTATAATAAAATCAAATTCAACACAACAGAGAAATACCTGAAACATATCAGGTGCCTTCACAAATTCGATGATAGCATGCACAGCTTCTTCCTTGGCATCACCAATAGCATTTACATCCTCACCAGCAAATGTTGAAAGATACTTGGTCAAGAATTTGAAAGAATCTTTTGCAGAGCTGTAATTGCAAAATAAGGCATTAGAATTTTCAAACAGACATAACCGAACAGATTAATGTTGCCTAGAGAGGAACTCTATATGCTATACCTTTTATTTTCTTTCAGAGCATTTGCAATGGCGAGAAAGAGTTCTCTCTGATCTTCTATCCCTATATTCCACTCCCTTAAGAAAAAATCCATCTTTTTGAAAGAAGGTACGATATGTTCAGTGACCTTTCCATTAACTGCCAGATTAAGGGCCTTCATGTAGACGAAAAAACAGCTATATGGGTTCTCCAGTAGATTGTACAAATTGAACATGCTGAAAGAAAACAACACATGCATAAGATTATGCTGCAGATGCTCCACAAGAAAATATAATAATTGCTGAGTGAGATTACATCTTCAAGCGCACTGCAGGTTTATCACTTGGTTGTTGAATGATTTTTGTGGCTATAAGCTTTGCCATCTCCAATGATTCATCTGGACTTTCAGGCTTCGTAACAAGATTACAGATAACAGTAAAGATGCACTCAATATCTGGGGTGAACAAGTAACAAATCGTGTAAAACTTCTATGATTGTAATAATCATAACACTCAGTGACTCAGCAATCAAAAATAGGTAATAATTCACAACGCCAATTGCAACTAATCATCAAATGACATTAAAAGATGCAATGTTGTAGCTAGACTTCCCTTTCATCTGTCAAGGCAAAATTAATGAAAATTACTTGTGCCTAGCACAATTATATCAACCAAACCGAAGTTCATACAGTCGCTGAAACTGATAAGTTGACCACAGATCATAGAATCCTCACCAGTTACAAGTAATCAGAAGATTCATTAAATAAATTCATTTAATTCTTTCACTGTTGGTGCTTAATCCCCTTTACTAACAAACACACCAGCATTCAATTTTCCAGAGCAATGTGGAAAAAAAATTAATAATAATAATAACAATCAACAGAGCAAACTTTACCTTTCTCAGACACTTTAGAAACTATCAAATCTGCACTAGTGAGCATAAGTGAGGCCAAATCCAACCACCTGCCCAGCACGATGCATTTCTCGGCCTCTATGCATAAACTGTTCACTTCTGCCTCCGCAACCTGATAAATTGATAATTAAAAAAGACATTCACAAGGGGAAGAAAAAAAAAATACCAATCCAGTTTATACACTAGTTATATAATCAAAATTTAACCCATTAGCAATCATTAGCACCCGAGTAATAGAGAAATTCCTAAACGCTCAACATACTAAACGTAAATATAACACACTTGCAACAAACAGTAGCGAACAACCGAGACAGACAATCATTAAAACCTCCATAGAGTTCTATTTCATCAAATGTGGGTTCACATAGGCTTCAATTTAGTGAGGAAAATATTTTACGTTTTTTTGTTAATCAGAAAAATGACGAGTAAAATATAGGGAAAAAAAATAGAGCACTTTGAGCAATAAATTAAACAATTTGAAGGGTGTGAGTCATTTTTTCCTTCCTTTATTCATTAATAAAATTAAAGTTTAGAACTTTTTCAATTCTCAAGCATAAAGGAAATAGGAAAAACACAGAGGTAACTAGTTTTCCTTTCTTCTTTTCCCTCAAGAAACCCATGAACCAAAACAGAACCTTAGTCGATCTATATTATCAACTACTAACACAGAGAAAATTAAGAGCAACAAAATTATGAATTGTTGTGTATCTCTCTCTCTCTCTCTCTCTCTCTCTCTCTCTCTCTGTATGTGTGTGTATAAGTGAGGGGGGCACCTCGGGACCGGCATCGGCCCAGGAAAGCTGCGAAGTGAAGCGGACAACGAAGAGCGCTGGGTCTTCCTCCGATGTCGGAACAACGGTCGTCATATTTGGTCTGATCGAAGCTACAGAATCGAAACCCAAATTGCGGGAACAGAAAGCACTTGAAGAAACAAAAAACCCTAGCTTCGGATGAGTTTTGATAGACGATAAGTTTGGAACTCGTTGGAATGTTTGCGGACGGTAGAGCTTGTAGTCGTCTATGGCTCTTATTAGTAGAGAAAATTACCACCCTATTTGCGGGTCTTAAGCCCAATGAAGCCCATGTGATGATGCCCTTTCTTCTTCTTTTTAATTTTTTTTTTATATTTTATATATATATATATATATTTTTGGATAATGCTACGTGGACATACACATGAAGATTTGAGCTATTTATTTTGGTGAAGTCCGTGCCTATATACATGTGACCCACCATTTTTGAGTAATGTTGTAATTTATAACCATGACGGAACCTGAATTTTTGTTTTGAGATGCCAAACTTCAACCACGAAATTTTCACCTATTGATAAAGGATTTTGGGGGCAGCCCTCCTGGTAGGATTCTTTTTTTTTATGTATGTTTATATATATTTTGTGGAATATTTTATTGACTTTCAAAGTTTAGAGATTTAGTTAATGATTTATTATACTTTTGGTCTATTTATACTTTTTTTTTCTTTAAGTTGAGGTGGATATATTACATTCAAACCAAAATATTGGGTTTATTTTGTATAATTGTGCTAAGTTTATGTTAGTCTAAAAGTGAAAATACGGTAAGCTGATTAAGTTAGACCAAAGTATTACATGTAAAAAAATAGTTTAAATCTATTTTATCCAAGTGGACTTATTTTTGGGTTAGGTTGAAGTCAAATTTGGGTGGGCTAATTAGAAATTTATCAAATTATTAAACAAAAAAAAATTTATGAGGGTGCCAATAGAAAAGATTTTTTGTTTAGGATGCTGTTTGCTGTGGTTTTGCAGGGGCATGCCAGAATTAAATATGGTTTGAGAGTGCAAATGAATTTCCAAAGTGCTTTTGCGAGTGATAATCAAGGCTTTAAAATCTAACTTCTATAGTGCGATTGTGATGGCCAAGTAAAAAAGCACCCTTTGCCTGTGATTCCTAGACAGTACTGGAGCGCACAAGTCTAATCGTGATGAATTTACCAAGTAAACAATCGCACACAATTAATAAAATATGTTGATATTTTATTGAATATGTTTGGAAAAAAACTAACAAACTAGGGAACGAGACCAGAACAGGCTCTGATTGTTCAAGAAAGATTAAAAAACAATAAAGCAACAAAAAAAATACCTATCGCTATTGAATGCTGAAAACACTAGAATGCAATGTTGAATGCTTCTGAATGTTGTTTGAATACTTTCGGATGCGATTTTTCGAGAGTGACGCGAAGTCTTTTTGTATATAGGCCTGTTTCTATATTTATAGCAGCCAGCAAGGAGTTCAACCATGGCAAAGACTCCTTAAATTGTGCCCCAAGCAAGATAAAGACACCTAGAATCATTCTTGATCCCAACTCTTTCCATCTGTTTGCAATAATTTCTTGTGTGGTACGTCGGGCGTGCCAGAGTCCGTGTGGACTCAAAGTGGTGGTGATTACCTGATCTGACTTCTACTCAAGCAATTTGTTATTAACACGATTCAAAATAACAACAAAAGTGTGGGCTTTCTTTACTCTGATGCAAGCAAAAAATTACAAATGGAATTTGAAAAAGAACGAACTAAATACAATATTTCAGAATACCTCCATAGACATCGTCATCTTCATTGATTGATTGAGGAGTAGTGATTACAACGTTCAAAGTAACAAACAAAAAAAACGAGCACTCAGGAACAAGAACTCACAGATCACTCAAAATCACTCAAGAACAAGAACAGAATTATTATGAGGAGACACTAAAGTCTGCTGAGAGCAGAAGTGGCGTGTGTGTTAGCCCCTCTCAAATGTTGCACCACCTGCCCTATTTATAGACTTGTTTGCATAACCGTCCATGTTAGTGGGGTAGTGAGGTAGTGGGGTAGTGGGGTAGTGACCCCTGGTTTCTAGGCATGTATCAGTTTCTGCTCCCACTATGTCCCATGATCAACTTCCATGACTTGTGTGATGATCCCACTTCTGCCATGCTCCTCTTTTCACGTAACTACTATTCCTCCCAGCTCAGCATATTCTGACCACATTCTCATTCATGCTCAACTGCCTGCCACCTGAATAAATCCAAGACCGATTGCTTTTCTCCCTGAGTAGCTTAATCTTTGTTGGTGATAGAAATCGGCCTTCTATTCATTAGGAAACCTACTCGCGTCTCTTGGTTTCTTTACACCGATGTTGCCTTTGACCTTCACGGATTCCATGGACTGCTTTTACCACTTCCTAGCCCGATATTACATATTCTTCGCATAGCTGCTGTTATCATCTTATGGACTTGCTACTGCAGGATCAGCAGAGAAGGTCATCGGCCTATTCCGTTAATGCCGAGGTGTATCCCTGATCTTTTCTAATATCGGCCTTTCTTTTTGGGACCGATATCTTTATTACCGCTGTGTTCCTCTTGACGATATTAGGGTTCAATTGTTATAAATAGTTTGGGGTCGGTCAAGTATGACCGATGTTAGGGCTGCTGATGAGGCTATTTTGCCACTAGCCATACTTGATGAAACTGGGGTATTTCTTTGAGAACCAGCAGCTAGATCAGATATCGGTCTTCCTTCGTCGTCGACCTCATCACCTGTTCATCTGCCTTCATGGTCCCGTGATGATGTCCTCAATCTACATGACCGTCACGTGCTTTGGGAAACCCTAATTTAGGGTGTAAACAATGCCCCCAAAACGTCTTGTCAAACGTGGCGCCATTAGTTTGATGAGACGTTTTAAAATTCAAATTTAATGCTACTCTGCAACTGGCGGCGTATGGCTCCACGTGTCATTTCCCCAATAGCTCAGGCTTCCTCGTTTCTAGAAACGAGGCGTACCTCTTGGGAACCCGTTTCCAAATCATGATGACCCCCTTCTCCATTCTATATAAATCATTCTAACCCTTGTCATTTTTCACTCTTTACTTTCTTGCCTTTTACTTTCTCAGAAAATTTTCTTTCCTTCTCAAATTTCCATGGCTTCTTCCTCTGCAACTGGTGCTTCCCACACGCCGGTGCTACCTCGTCTTTTCCTACTGCTACTGATACTGCGCCGGCGGCGAAAACAAATGCCACCGCCATTAAGCAAGCCCTTGAGACCATTCCTGGGCTAATCAACCCTCAGGTATTGATTCCTCTTCTTCCAAGTTCTTCAATAGGCCTTGGTCCTTCTTTTGATTCTTTTCCCCCATCTTCTTTAGATCCCTACTTCCCTCTGGTTGTAGAAGACAAGGAACTACTCTATCAATCCCCCAACTTTGATTGGGGCTCCCAGTACGCTCCTTCTAACCCCTTGCGAAATTGGCCTATTCCTTCTCCTGACTGGATCTCCTGGGTAGACCGATTGGCGGAGGTGAAAAAGGACCTATGGAAGGCCCTTGACATCTATGATGCCATTATGCTTAGCCGAGAGAGATTTTACCTTGATAAGCCTCTCTTCTTTTCTTCTCTCTTCTTCTGGTCGACCTCGGCCAATGCTTTCTTCTTCCATTGCGGCCTTATGAGCCCAACAATCCAAGACGTTTGTTTCCTCACTGGTCTCCCTGCCCATGGTGAAGAAATTACTCCTAATCTTTCTTCCGTACTTGAGTTCGAATACCCTAGGACCACATCGGGCAAGGGTGCTCGTGTTATTACTGGCTTTGGTCCTTTCATCTCGGCCAGTATGGAACAAGGGGAGGTCACTGATCGAGAACATGTTGCCTTCTTGATCTATTGGCTGAACCGATTTATCTTTTGCTCGGCCTCATACGGCATAACCAAAGAGTACACCCACATCGCCCTTGCTCTTGCCTCGGGTACAAGACTTGCACTTGCTCCTCTTGTTCTTTTCCACCTATACCGTGGTATTCTTGAATTCATTTTTTTCGATTTCAAAAATTCGGGAGGAGCCCTTTGGCTCCTCCAATGTTGGTTGCAAACCTACTTCCCCGAGAAGTGTTTAGTTGATAACTTCGATCCCGCTACTCTTCCCGAGGGCTCTTCCGCATTCGCCTTTCATTTTGCTGGATTCGGCCCGAAGGGCCTTTCCTTTGATCATCTCTTTTCTTTCTTTTACGAACTCATGGGGAACCGATCGCCCCAACAATTTCTTCCCTTCCACCCTCGTCTTCGGTGCCCGAGTTGGCTTCTTTATGGTTCGGGTCAAGCTCTTGAGGCCGAGCAAGAAAATCATGAGGAAATCTGGGCCAGCTTTTTAGTTGGCCGAGATCTCTTGTACAGTCCTGTCTTACCCCAGCACAACAACAAATGTGGGGTGGAGTACTACAATGCTCCCGCTTTAGCCCGGCAATTCAGGCTAACACAGCTAATCCCCATTCCTCTATTCTGAACATCCAACCGTTCAATGGCAGGGCGGTCTCTTTTTTCTGACTTGGCCAAGGTTGAGAAATGTCGTTCCTTCAGTAGATCGGCCCGAGCAGGATTGGAGTTTTTCCCTTTTGCAGAGCTTCCTTCAACATCCACCGAGTTTGAAACTTGGTGGTCCAAAGTTTTATCGGGTCTCCGTTCTAAGCCCGTTTTCTCTATCCTTGCACGTATTTCTCCACCTGTCGCCGAGAAACCATCTCGTTCCACTAACCCCTCTGTGGTTCAGGTTGCAGGTCAGAAGAGGAAAGCTGCTACCTCCAAAGGTACAACTCCATATCAAGCCATTCTTGCTTTCAAAAAGCTCTTTAAATTCAAATTTGACCCTAGACATACCGAGATCATGCAATCCGATATGAAGTGGCATTTGAGGGCGCTTGAGCAGGAACACAAAGACAAAACAACAAGGGCGTATAGAAAGTACTTGCAGACGGCTGGTTATTCATCCGTCATGTCCTATGAGCAGTTTCTCAAGCCCTTTGAATGTCGGCCACCTCCCTTGCCAGAAGCCGATTTTACGATTGCCATTCCGATGGTGGATAAGCAAGCATCGTCCATGTTGGAACCCTGGGAAAAAGTTACTTATACTGGGCTGCATGATCTCGGCGCGGTCGATCACTCATCGACCATATGGGTTGTAGAAACTGGAGCACCAGTTTTAGGTATTTCTTCCTTTTGTTTTATTGAACCTTCCCTTTCTCTAACTGATTTTATCTCTATTCTTGTTTAGAGGCTCTTCCTAGAGAGAATCCATCCGGCGCGATCGATACCGAATCGGATGAGGATATCCCTCTCTCAACTCGTCAACGTCGTAACGTTGCCACGGCCACCGTAAAATCGGGCAAGGTATCAAATTTCCCTTGCGTTTGCTTTGCTTCTAAAATATGTAAAATTTCTTTTTGGCTGACCTTGTTTGATAATAGGGAGCTGGAATCGCTGCCCCCAAGAAGACCGGCCAGGTGACGATGAAGCCTCCAACTTCTCGGGCAAAGATGCCCCCACCTCCAAAGTCTCCTTTGAAACCTCCAACTCCAACATCCTTCCCAGCTGCACCGGTGGAGACAGCCCCTCAGATGACCTACGATCAGCTGATGGCCGAGCTCCAACGGTTGAGAGGGCTGGACGAGGCCAGGCAGGCCATCCTTCATGGTGCGGCTGAGGTATTATCACCTGTTACTGACAGCACTGGTGCCGGTGACACCTTGGGAACTGCTGAGGATGAGAGGCCTTCTGGATCGGATCGCAATGATCCCATCGATCTCAGCGATCCTGGAACCCCTCGGGATACTGAGGTCATGGGTGAACAATCTGTTCTCGATCAACCTCCTTCTATCGGTGGTTCTCATACCGAGACATCGGCCTCTCCGTCGGTCCAAGTGCAGGCATCCGTTGTACCACCACCCCCACCGGCGACTTCCTCGACCAACTCCCCTTTGGTCCAGGTATTAGTATTGCCTCTTTTACTTTGCGTCGTCTGCCTCTTCACTGTACTTTATGCTTAAATGTATTTCCTCTTGCAGGTTTCTAGCTCTCTTCCCATCCCGGACTTCAGCTCGGTCACATCAGTTGAGACCTTTTTCGCTCTTCTGAATCCTGAGCAACTCCTTCAGGCCGAGCCCATCGTTGCTCAGGCTACCGCTGGTCCTTCCGCTGCTGAATACGAACGGGCTGAAGAGTGGTTTCAGACCACGGTCCAACGCAAACTCTCCCAGCTCCCAGATTTTGATGAGTTTCAATCGGCCATGGGCCTTTTGCTTTCTTGGCTAGACATATCTGAAGAAATGAAGGCCGATCTCCGGGATCTGCAAGTGAGGCTGCCAGACTATTTGAATCGACATCGGTCTGCCACCAAACTTATCTCTGGAATCGAAGAGAAGTCCAGGGAACGCAAAGCCCGCGTCGAGCATCTGGGTGCTTGCAAGCAGCAGTTTGAGGCGTCCAAAGCCATGAAGGAGCGCCTCGTTCAAGAGAAGGCTAGGATCGAGGCCGAGATGGCTAAGCTCCAGGTCGAGTTGAACAATACTGATGCAGGCCTTGCATTATCTGAGAAGGCCATTCTTGATGTTGGGCGCATCGCGCAAGAGCACGTGAATGCCTTGACCGGAACAGCAGCGGCAACAAGCAGGTGGGAGGCCGACAAAGCTACTGCTGAAAAGGAGCTGGAATACTTGGACCGAGTTTGAGAAGAGCTTAGGTTAAGATTTGCTAAGAAATAATGTTTAATATATATATATATATTTTTTTGTAGCCGTTATAAGAATGTGTGGCTAATACCATGTAATCTTTTTTGAACATTAATGAAAATGAAAATTTCCATCATTCATCTATTTTTACTGATTCCCATAGGGATGGTACATAATGCTTTAAATATTTTCCATTTATCGGTCTTGAATGCATCTCGCCATCTAAATCCATTAACCGATATGCTCCCCCTGTAATCACCGCTATCACCTAGAATGGTCCTTCCCATTTAGCTGACCATTTTCCATATCGGACATCCTTTTCACCCAACGGCAATACAGCTTTCCAAACAAGATCTCCCTCGCCAAACGACTTATGTTTAACCCTCTTGTTGTACGCCCGAGTGACTCTGTTCTTCTGTGCCTTAATATAATCTAATGCTTTAAGACGCACGTCATCAAGTTCTTCCAACTCGGCTATCATTGCCTCAGTGTAATCAGCTGATTTAAGGCCGAGTTGGAATGCTCGTCTCGTTGACCGGACGGTTACTTCCATTGGCAGCATTGCGTCATGACCATACGTAAGCATGCATGGAGTGATGTTTGTGGATGCCCTTTTAGAAGTACGGTATGCCCATAACGCCTCCGATAACAGATCATGATATACCCTAGGGTTACCTTCCACTGTCTTCTCTATTATCCCTTTGATCGTTTTGTTTGACGATTCGGCCTGTCCATTTCCTTGAGCAAAATACGGAGTCGAATTAAGGATTTTAATACCTTGGCTTTCAGCAAATGCCTTAACTTCATCCCCCGTGAAGACCGATCCTTGATCTGCTGTAATCGTTTCGGGAAGTCCGAATCGGTGAATTATATGTTCATTAATGAATTTGATCACATATGCTTGATTCACTGATTTTGCTGGTACTGCCTCCACCCATTTGGTAAAGTAATTAGTAGCCACCACAGTGAAACAGTGTTGGCCTGATGACGGTGGATATATCTTTCCAATTAAGTCCATGGCCCAACCCCGAAATGGCCATGGCCTGACAATCACCTGAATATCGGTGGCTGGTACTCGCTGAATTGGCCCGTGTTTTTGGCAAGCCTGGCATCCTTTTGCGTAATCAATGCAATCTTTTAACATGCTCGACCGATAATAATTAAATCTCCTAAGGAGCCACTTCATTTTCGTACCTGCCTGATGAGCTCCGCAAATGCCTTCGTGTATTTCGGCCATTACTTTCATCGCTTCGATCTTGTCCAGGCATCTCAACAAAACCTCGTCCTTAATGCTCTTTTTAAACTGCTCTCCATCAAGTAAGACATAATTGACCGAGGACAACTTTGTTTTCCTTTGGGCCTCTCCGCTTGGGTACAAGAGGCACTTGATTATCGGGACTCTCCAGTCCTGATCCTCTATGACTACCGAGAATGCTTCTGCTGCCATCTCCCTTTGTCTAACCGATGGCAATATTCTCCTCTACACTCTAATCAACTTTTCATTATCGGTGACTTCCAATTTAGTTCCTGACGCCACCTATGCCAAATTATCGGCCTCGGAATTATAAGCTCGAGCAACATGCTGAAGGAAAAACAGGTTTAAATTAAAGTTTAAACGCGCAGCGGAAATAATCAAGTTATAAAAAACTTATTGGCAGCCCAGGATCTACTACCCGTCAACTCTATAGATGCGTACAAGAAGGGACAAGTGTTATACCTTAGTTTCTTGAACCCAATTCTGATATCTCTGACTTCCAGCAGCCTCCACTAGATGGTCTTCACTCTTATGACTCCTATGGATGCTCGCAGGAAGGGCTAGGGTTGGTGGGAGCCCTAATGGAGAGGATAGAGAAGGTTTTGGGGCTCTAAAATAGTTTCTGCAGCTTCAGACGTTCAAAATGATGAACCCCTATTTTCAGAACGCAGCTGTCCTATTTATAGATTTCCATAACCGACCTAGACTTCGAGCGATCGAAAATATTCGATCGATCGAACCTTCGATCGATCGAACCATTATCGATCGATCGAACTTGCCAAGCCTTCGATCGATCGACCTAGCTTCAATCGATCGAACTCGTCTTGACAGCTTCCTCAAGTGCCTTTCCAAGCATCCTAGCGGAGCTAAGAGTGGGACCTCCTAGGCTCTTTATTGTTGGCTCAGACCAGTTGTTAATTCCCATGACCAAACTCTTTGATCAGCAAGTTAACCAACTGGTCAGTTAACGTTTACTCCACTATAAAACGATAACTGAACTCCAACGCAAAATAACATATCCGAAGCGATAACTAGACTTGTATGTTGTACTAATGTCCCTCTACCTTCAGCATTCGCAATCATATTCAGGTAGTCGGATAAACGGTTACTGTCAACCTGAATCATGATTACTTCTTATAATCCTTGAGTCTCATTCACCTCTCATGATTACCAAACATGTTGATACCTCTTATCAACAAGACTGCAGTACTCAGTAATTAACTTGGTGACATACTCAAGGGAATGCTTACTCTGAATTAGAGGGTAGATTCTATCTTAACAATATATGTTCACAACCCTATGAACATGACATACCCAAGATATCCAGGTGTTGATCTTCAATAGACCTCACTGATTGGTAAGTCAAAGCAGCCATATCCACAGTCTGTGTTCATAATCGTCTCAAGATTGAGAACACGTACCTTATACAAGTTATGAGTTCCTATTGACTGTTTGACAGTCTTGAGCGTCAATAGAAAAACTCAGGTCCGTCAATGCACTATAAGCACTAGCATATCAACTAAGAGTCACACTCTAGTGATTGAGATTCATCACTCCATCCAATGGTAGTCAATCATGCTACAGTGTATACCTGATGAGATATCCAGTCTCATCATCCACTGTGACAAGTTCCAAGTATCAAAGGATAGTAATTCGTATCTCACTTGTATGTATCTCATACACACACGAATTACCTACTATGATACTTAAGGATTAACAATCATCTCATGAAAGAAACATACACAATGAAATGTAAAGCTGATATCCACATATTAAAATGTCAATGTCTTATACATAAAGTAATGGTTTGAGGGCACAAACCCAACAAACTCCCACTTGCACTCATAACCATTCAGAACTACATCTAAGACCTAGACTATCTAGATGACGATCAAAGACCTTCTATGGCAAGCCCTTTGTAAACGGATCTGCAAGATTGTCAGCGGTGGCAACCTTGGTGACAGTCACATCTCCACGTTGAACAATATCTCTGATAAGATGATATTTCCGCTCTACGTGCTTTCCCTTTCCGTGGTTCCTTGGCTCCTTGGACTGAGCCACTGCCCCACTATTATCACAATATAGCATAATAGGTGACAGCGACGCTGGTACCACCTCGAGCTCCATAAGGAACTTCTTGAGCCAAACAGCTTCCTTTGCGGCTTCACAAGCAGCCACATACTCAGCTTCTGTAGTTGAGTCTGCAATGCATTTCTGCTTAATGCTCCTCCAACTAACAGCACCACCTCCCAAGGTGAAGAGATGACCGGACGTCGACTTCCTCGAATCTTTATCTGACATAAAATCCGAGTCAGTATATCCCACTGGAATTAACTCACTACCACCGTACATAAGCATGTAATCTTAAGTTCTTCTCAAGTACTTAAGAATGTGCTTGACGACTGTAATACCCGCTATTTTTAAATATTTATTTCCCTAGATGACTAGTGTTTTTATGTTGTTGTTATAATATTCAGCATTTATAGAACTCGTTTATAAATTTTCAGAATTTTTAGAAACAGAAATTTAGCAGATTTGTGAATATCTGGTATATTTGGACCAGTTATGATTTTCCAACCAAACATGCCCTAAGGAAATAATTATCCTTTGAACCTTTAACTCTTGGTAATTGCAAGGTGAGGTCCCTCCTTGGTTCCTATATATATGGGACCATTCCATTACATTTATCCTTAGACATATAAGGTTGAGAAGTCATCCTAATGCACACACACACAAACACCAAGAACACACCTAGTACACCAAGAACACCAAGAACACACACACAAACACCAAGAACACCAAGAACACACACACAAACACCAAGAACACCAAGAACATACCTAGTACACCAAGAACACCAAGAACACACACACAAACACCAAGAACACCAAGAACACACCTAGTACACCAAGAACACCAAGAACACACCTAGTACACCAAGAACACCAAGAACACACACACAAACACCAAGAATACCAAGAACACACACACAAACACCAAGAACACCAAGAACACACCTAGTACACCAAGAACACCAAGAACACACACACAAACACCAAGAACACCAAGAACATACACACAAACACCAAAAACACCAAGAACACACCTAGTACACCAAGAACACCAAGAACGCTATTTGAAGCCGGAATTTTATATTCGAAGATTCTTCGGGTTTTCTCGGCATTATTATTCTGCGAATTTAGGTGAGTCTCCAACTCACTCAGCTATTTATATTACACTTTGTTATGAACACATGATTATGATTATGATTATGATTATGATTATGATTTATATTAATTATGTGATGCTTATACGTATTATATTCCGTATTTAGATAAATACGGCATAAATACGATAAACTGGTATTTTCAAATACGACTGGAATCGAGATGGATTCTTAATGAGGATCGAAAACTCTTAACTTCCAACATGAATACTTATTTATTTAATCTCACGAAACTTTTATAAAATTCAGTTGTGGACGTACAAAACTGGGAAAATGACCAAAATACCCTTGTGATCTATTTTCACTTAAATCGACTGAAATCAAGATATTTTCTTAATGAGGATCGAAAACTCTTAACTTCCAACATGAATACTTATTTATTTAATCTCACGGAACTTTTATAAAATTCGGCTGTGGACGTACAAAACTGGAAAATGACCAAAATACCCCTGTGCCCTATTTTTACTAGAATCATACACGATGTCTAATATTTCATTCTAGTTTTGGTTTGAATGTTGTTATATGTAATACCATGTATTTTCCTTGTATTGTTATATCCTTTTGATATATGTTGAGATAATAATGAAATTGAAAGGCCGACGTGCATAGTAGTGGGTCTGTCGACCACAATGGTCGATACTATTTATGATTGGTACGTATAAATGCGGTCACGAAGATCGTAACACATTGGGCAAGTTGGCCAGAGTAACACATTGGGCGAGTTGGCCAGAGTAACACATTGGGCGAGTTGGCCAGAGTAACATATGGGCGAGTTGGCCAGAGTAACACATTGGGCGAGTTGGCCAGAGTAATACATTGGGCGAGTTGGCCAGAGTAACACATTGGGCGAGTTGGCCAGAGTAATACATTGGGCGAGTTGGCCAGTGTAACATATGGGCGAGTTGGCCAGAGTAATACATTGGGCGAGTTGGCCAGAGTAACATATGGGCGAGTTGGCCAGAGTAACACATTGGGCGAGTTGGCCAGAGTAACACATTGGGCGAGTTGGCCAGAGTAACACATTGGGCGAGTTGGCCAGAGTAATACATTGGGCGAGTTGGCCAGAGTAACATATTGGGCGAGTTGGCTAGAGTAAAGTATTGGGCGTGTTGGCCAAGATGTATTAGGGACGTGTTGGCCAAAGTATATCGGGGCGTTTGGCTAGATTATATGGGACTGCGTGTCAAGAGTAAACAGACTGTAGGTATGGGACTACGTGTCTGATTAATGTGGACCCAAGAGTCTATGTTATGTGTGAGACTGCGTGTCAAGAGTGAACAGACCGTAGGTATGGGACTACGTGTCTGATTAATGTGGACCCAAGAGTCTATGTTATGTGTGAGACTGCGTGTTAAGAGTGAACAGACCATAGGTATGGGACTACGTGTCTGATTAATGTGGACCCAAGAGTCTATGTTATGTATTGGGAGATTTGGGACGATGTCCGTTGTTAGATATTGGGTTGGTGCATACATGCATACGAACGATGAGATGATCCTTTTTATTGATGTTGTCATTATATGCTACATATCTGTAGATACTCTGTTAGTATTTGCATTTACTCGGTTTTCGTAGCTGACGGCGTTTTATGCCCCTGGATATTCAACGTCCAGCTGGCCAGGGCTTTGAGTATGCAGGTGATGCATACATGGATAGGTACCACGAGGAAGGAGCCTACGATGATGGAGGCTATGCTGGTGCTAACTACTACGCAAGTTGAAGGCTGGAAGCTGTGCCGTAGTTAGCTCGTGTTTATGTTTAGAGACTTTTGAAATAGTTACGTTTATTATAGGCATATGTTGCCATAACACTTTATTTGTACTTCTGCGATACTTATGGTTTGTAATAGTTAGTATTGAACTCTGATTATATATATATCAACCCTAGAACTTTCCAATGTGTGGTTTGAATCATTACTCTGATGGTTTGACTTTGGTTATGGACAATATGGTGACTTTCAACTGTCATGGCCTACGGGTCCAAAAAGGAATTTATTTTCTCTATTTTTGCTACTGCGGGGCGTGACAGGATTTTTGGTATCAGAGCCTAGGTTTAGTAGTCGCGTTTACCAATTGTCCAACATTTCTTGAGTTGAACCTAAGATTCATTGAGATAAGGGTTGACTCTAAGTTTGTGTTTTGGAGATCATCCTTATGGAATTCTCCATGCTATTAGTGTGATGCTAGTTATACCTACTATTATATTTAGTGTGGATTGCTTTCTATGATTATTTTTGGGTTTAGTACCCCAGGTGCTTGATGTAGCCCTGAATGCGGTATCACCTTTGGGAGTATCCGTAAGATTAGGGAAGGTGTGCAAGGACTGTACTTTAACCCTCGAGGATAGAATTCTTCCCGCAGATCTAATCGTTTTGTCAATGAGGGAATTTGACATCATCTTAGGATTTGATTGGCTCACGAAGTATCGTGCTAAGTTGGACTGTGCCAATAGGAGGATTACCTTTTCGGTACCAGGAAATCAGTCTTTTGATTTTCAATGCAACCCTTCTAGCGATGCTTTTCTCACTAGCCGTCTAGCAGCTATCGAGAGCTCGAGTTCGGAACTCACTGTTGCACAGATTCCTGTAGTCCGAGATTTTGAGGATGTGTTTCAGAGTATTCTTGGTCTGCCACCTAAACGGGAGATTAATTTCTGTATCGAGTTGGTGCCTGATACTTTACCACAATCGAAGGCTCCTTATCGGATGGCACCAACGGAGATGCAAGAACTGAAGAAGCAAGTGCAAGAGCTAGAAGATCTCAAGTTCGTTCGACCCAGCACGTCACCTTGGGGAGCGCCGATGTTATTTGTTAAGAAGAAAGACGGAACTCAGCGACTTTGTATCGACTATAGGGAGCTCAACAAGGTCACGATTAAGAATAAGTACCCACTCCCTAGAATCGATGATCTGTTTGATCAGTTGCAAGGAGCGACGACTTTCTCGAAGATCGACCTACGATCTGGATATCACCAATTGTTGGTTCGACCTGAGGATATTTCAAAGACTGCTTTCAGGACGAGGTATGGGCATTATGAATTCTTGGTTATGTCTTTCGGATTAACCAATGCTCCAGCGGTATTCATGGACCTAATGAATAGAGTATTTAGGCCCTACTTGGACCAGTTCATTATCGTGTTCATAGACGATATTCTGATCTACTCCAAGACCGAGGAGGAACATGAGGGACATGTAAGGATCGCACTACAGACCCTTCGAGATAACCAACTATATGCGAAGTTCAGTAAGTGCGAGTTTTGGCTGAAGGAAGTCAAGTTCCTAGGACATGTTGTCTCACGAGATGGAATAGCAGTAGACTCGTCAAAGACAGATACAGTTCTGGATTGGAATATACCAACCACTGCAACGGAAGTCAGAAGTTTTCTTGGTCTAGCTGGATACTACCGGAGATTTGTGGAAGGATTCTCCAAGATCGCAGCTCCTCTTACCGGACTAACGAAGAAGGATTTGAAGTTTGAATGGGGTAACAAGCATGAACGAGCATTCCAAGAATTGAAGGAGAGATTGACTACAGTGCTAGTGCTTGCGATACCTAAGAGCGGTGAGCAGTTCACCATTTATAGCGACGCATCACACCAAGGACTCGGATGTGTTCTGATGCAAGATGGAAAGGTTATTGCATATGGATCACGGCAGTTGAAGCCTCACGAGTTGAATTATCCAACGCATGACCTCGAACTAGCCGCGATTGTTTTTGCTCTCAAGATTTGGAGGCATTATCTCTACGGTGAGAAGTTCGATCTGTTCTCAGATCACAAAAGCCTGAGATACTTGTTCTCTCAAAAGGAGTTGAACATGAGGCAACGACGTTGGATGGAATTATTGAAAGACTATGATTTCACGTTGCAGTATCACCCTGGGAAAGCAAACGTAGTAGCCGATGCTTTAAGTCGGAAACCCAGGAGGATAATAGTAGCTTCTCTTATGATCAAAGAATGGCAAGCGTTGGGAACTTTGGCTGAATTCGGTATTCAAGCCTCAGATTCAGGTGAAGGACGACACTTTGGATGTTTGGTAGTACAACCGACACTCATCAGTCGTATCCTTGAAGCACAGAGGAAGAATGAAGGACTTCAAGAGTGGTTTGCGAGCAATGCAGTGAAGGAACCAGAGAATTGGAGTATTGGTTCGGATGGAGCACTCAGATGCAGAGGCAGACTTTGTGTGCCAGATGAAGACAATCTTAGAAAAGACATAATGGATGAAGCGCACAAGTCGCGAATGACTATCCACCCAGGAGGCACAAAGATGTACAAAGATTTGAAGAGAAACTTCTGGTGGGAAGGAATGAAACGAGAAGTTGCGGAACACGTGTCTCAATGTCTCACGTGCAAGCAAGTGAAGGCGGAACATCAGAAGCCTCCAGGACTTCTACAACCATTACCAGTTCCCGGATGGAAGTGGGAACATATAACTATGGATTTCGTGGTAGGTTTGCCAAGGTCTCAGCAAAACCACGAGGCTATTTGGGTAGTTGTGGATCGACTTACCAAATCGGCGCATTTTATAGCTTATAGTATGTCGTATCCAGTCGAACGTTTGAGTCGGATGTACATACAATAAGTTGTGCGACTGCACGGTGTACCTGTATCAATCGTATCAGACCGCGACTCACAATTTACGGCAGAATTCTGGAAAAGTCTACAGACAGCTTTGGGGACTTCGTTAAGCTTGAGCACTGCCTTTCATCCACAGACTGATGGGCAGACTGAACGAGTTAACCAAGTGATGGAGGACATGCTTCGAGCGTGTGTTATTGATTTTGAGGGCTCATGGGAGACTCATCTACCGCTGATAGAATTTGCGTACAATAACGGTCACCACTCGAGCATAGGAATGGCACCCTTTGAGGCATTATACGGAAGACCGTGCCAATCACCTTTGTGTTGGGCAGAGGTTGGAGACAAGCAACTGCTTGGACCTGAGTTAGTTCGGGAAACTAACGAGAAGATCCAGATCGTGAAAGAAAGGATGCGAACAGGACAGAGTAGGCACAAGAGTTATGCGAATAAACCTCGCAGGAGTTTGGAATTCAGTGTTGGAGATCATGTGCTACTTAAGGTATCTCCGGTGCGAGGAATTGTCAGATTTGGGCAGAAGAGAGGAAAGCTAGCACCGCGTTTCATTGGACCATTTGAGATCCTTGAACGTGTAGGAAAAGTTGCATACCGACTCGCGTTACCACCTAAGATGTCGGGAGTACACAACGTGTTTCATGTTAGCATGTTAAGAAAGTGTGCTCACAATCCGTGTCATGAGATCAACTTTGAGGACATTGAGGTTAACGATAATGTGTCGTTTCATGAAGGACCAGTGCGAATTCTGGATTGGGGAATTAAGAAGCTGAGAAGTAAGGAAATTCCGTTGGTGAAGATCCAGTGGATGTTTTACGACGAAGGAGAAGCATCATGGGAGCTAGAGTCAGAGATGCGTGAGAAGTACCCTGAGTTGTTCAACGATGCTTAGTTCGGATTTCAGGGACGAAATCTTCAGTTAGTGGGGGATGATGTAATACCCGCTATTTTTAAATATTTATTTCCCTAGATGATTAGTGTTTTTATGTTGTTGTTATAATATTCAGTATTTATAGAACTCGTTTTTAAATTTTCAGAATTTTTAGAAACAGAAATTTAGCAGATTTGTGAATATCTGGTATATTTGGACCAGTTATGATTTTCCAACCAAACATGCCCTAAGGAAATAATTATCCTTTGAACCTTTAACTCTTGGTAATTGCAAGGTGAGGTCCCTCCTTGGTTCCTATATATATGGGACCATTCCATTACATTTATCCTTAGACATATAAGGTTGAGAAGTCATCCTAATGCACACACACACAAACACCAAGAACACACCTAGTACACCAAGAACACCAAGAACACACACACAAACACCAAGAACACCAAGAACACACACACAAACACCAAGAACACCAAGAACATACCTAGTACACCAAGAACACCAAGAACACACACACAAATACCAAGAACACCAAGAACACACCTAGTACACCAAGAACACCAAGAACACACACACAAACACCAAGAACACCAAGAACATACACACAAACACCAAGAACACCAAGAACACACCTAGTACACCAAGACCACCAAGAACACACACACAAACACCAAGAACACCAAGAACACACACACAAACACCAAGAACACCAAGAACACCAAGAACACACCTAGTACACCAAGAACACCAAGAACACACACATAAACACCAAGAATACCAAGAACACACACACAAACACCAAGAACACCAAGAACACACCTAGTACACCAAGAACACCAAGAACACACACACAAACACCAAGAACACCAAGAACATACACACAAACACCAAGAACACCAAGAACACACCTAGTACACCAAGAACACCAAGAACGCTATTTGAAGCCGGAATTTTATATTCGAAGATTCTTCGGGTTTTCTCGGCATTATTATTCTGCGAATTTAGGTGAGTCTCCAACTCACTCAGCTATTTATATTACACTTTGTTATGAACACATGATTATGATTATGATTATGATTTATATTAATTATGTGATGCTTATACGTATTAAATTCCGTATTTAGATAAATACGGCATAAATACGATAAACTGGTATTTTCAAATACGACTGGAATCGAGATGGATTCTTAATGAGGATCGAAAACTCTTAACTTCCAACATGAATACTTATGTATTTAATCTCATGGAACTTTTATAAAATTCGGTTGTGGACGTACAAAACTGGGAAAATGACCAAAATACCCTTGTGATCTATTTTTACTTAAATCGACTGAAATAAAGATATTTTCTTAATGAGGATCGAAAACTCTTAACTTCCAACATGAATACTTATTTATTTAATCTCACGGAACTTTTATAAAATTCGGTTGTGGACGTACAAAACTAGAAAATGACTAAAATACCCCTGTGCCCTATTTTTACTAGAATCATACACGATGTCTAATATTTTATTCTAGTTTTGGTTTGAATGTTGTTATATGTAATACCATGTATTTTCCTTGTATTGTTATATCCTTTTGATATATGTTGAGATAATAATGAAATTGAAAGGCCGACGTGCATAGTAGTGGGTCTGTCGACCACAATGGTCGATACTATTTATGATTGGTACGTATAAATGCGGTCACGAAGATCGTAACACATTGGGCGAGTTGGCCAGAGTAACACATTGGGCAAGTTGGCCAGAGTAACACATTGGGCGAGTTGGCCAGAGTAATACATTGGGCGAGTTGGCCAGAGTAACATATGGGCGAGTTGGCCAGAGTAACACATTGGGCGAGTTGGCCAGAGTAATACATTGGGCGAGTTGGCCAGAGTAACATATGGGCGAGTTGGCCAGAGTAATACATTGGGCGAGTTGGCCAGAGTAACATATGGGCGAGTTGGCCAGAGTAACACATTGGGCGAGTTGGCCAGAGTAATACATTGGGCGAGTTGGCCAGAGTAACATATTGGGCGAGTTGGCCAGAGTAAAGTATTGGGCGTGTTGGCCAAGATGTATTAGGGGCGTGTTGGCCAAAGTATATCGGGGCGTTTGGCTATATTATATGGGACTGCGTGTCAAGAGTAAACAGACCGTAGGTATGGGACTACGTGTCTGATTAATGTGGACCCAAGAGTCTATGTTATGTGTGAGACTGCGTGTCAAGAGTGAACAGACCGTAGGTATGGGACTACGTGTCTGATTAATGTGGACCCAAGAGTCTATGTTATGTGTGAGACTGCGTGTTAAGAGTGAACAGACCGTAGGTATGGGACTACGTGTCTGATTAATGTGGACCCAAGAGTCTATGTTATGTATTGGGAGATTTGGGACGATGTCCGTTGTTAGATATTGGGTTGGTGCATACATGCATACGAACGATGAGATGATCCTTTTTATTGATGTTGTCATTATATGCTACATATCTGTAGATACTTTGTTAGTATTTGCATTTACTCGGCTTTCGTAGCTGACGGCGTTTTATGCCGCTGGATATTTAACGTCCAGCTGGCCAGGGCTTTGAGTATGCAGGTGATGCATACATGGATAGGTACCACGAGGAAGGAGCCTACGATGATGGAGGCTATGCTGGTGCTAACTACTACGCAAGTTGAAGGCTGGAAGCTGTGCCGTAGTTAGCTCGTGTTTATGTTTAGAGACTTTTGAAATAGTTACGTTTATTATAGGCATATGTTGCCATAACACTTTATTTGTACTTCTGCGATACTTATGGTTTGTAATAGTTAGTATTGAACTCTGATTATATATATATCAACCCTAGAACTTTCCAATGTGTGGTTTGAATCATTACTCTGATGGTTTGACTTTGGTTATGGACAATATGGTGACTTTCAACTGTCATGGCCTACGGGTCCAAAAAGGAATTTATTTTCTCTATTTTTGCTACTGCGGGGCGTGACAACGACTGTCCGGTGCTCTGGACCTGGATTCGACTGATATCTACTAACCATGCCAACGGCAAAGCAGATATCTGGTCTAGTGCATAACATCGCATACATGAGACTTCCCACTGTTGAAGCATAGGGAATTCCTGTCATGCGATTCCTCTCCTCCTGTGTCTTTGGACACTGGTCCTTGGAGAACGCTAAACCATGCCTGAAAGGTAACAAACCTTTCTTCGAATTATCCATTGAAAACTTAGTTAGCACTTTATCGATATAACCAGCTTGAGATAATCCCATTATCTTTCGCTTACGATCCCGAAAGAGCTTTATTCCAAGAATTTAGCTCGCCACTTCTAGATCCTTCGTTTCGAATGTACTAGCTAACCAAACCTTGACCATTGATAACGCCGCTACATCATTTCCAATGAGTAGAATGTCGTCAACGTAAAGCACGAGAAAAGCCACCACTTTCCCTTCACACTCCTTGTATACACAAGGTTCATCCAGATTCTGTATGAAACCAAATGACTTGACCGCTTGGTCAAATCGGATGTTCCAACTCCTAGATGCCTGCTTAAGCCCATAAATGGACTTTTGCAACTTGCATACCAAGTTACCTTTCCGACCAGCTATGAACCCTTCTGGTTGTTGCATATAGATGTCCTCCTCAAGATTGCCATTCAAGAATGCAGTCTTGACGTCCATCTGCCAGATCTCATAATCTAGGCATGCAGCAGTGGATAAGAGTATTCTGATGGACTTGAGCATGGCTACAGGCGAGAAGGTTTCCTCATAGTCAATGCCCTCCCTCTGAGTATAACCTTTCGCTACAAGCCTAGCCTTAAAGGTCTCAACATTTCCATCAGATCCTCTTTTCCTCTTGTAAACCCACTTACAGCCAATGGGTTTAATATTGGCTGGAAGCTCTACAAGATCCCAGACCTGATTAGAATCCATAGATTCCAATTCAGCCTTCATAGCTTTAACCCTATGAACTGAATCAACATCAGCCATTGCCTCTTCGTATGTGGCAGGATCAGATTCAGATTCTATGGAGACAGCTTCAAAAACTTCTCCTAAGAACATGTATCTATCAGGCTCGCTGATAATCCTCCCACTACGATGAGGTACTGGTACGGAATTGGGTGAAGAAGTGGTATTTTCTTGATTTATATCGTTATCAACTGCGGGTTGGACTGAGGGCTCTCCTTCTATCTCTCTCAGATCTATCCTTCCTTTAGGTTTATGGTTCATGATAGAATCATCCTCCAAGACACCAGCATTTGTACTAACAAACACTTTCTGTTCTCTTGGATCATAAAAATACCATCCATAAGTACCCTTTGGATACCCCACGAAGTAACACACTTCCGATCTAGAATCCAACTTGCTCATCTTTCCTTTTAGCACATGTGCCGGACACTCCCAAATCCGGCGATGTTGCAAAGAAGGCTTATGCCCAATCCACATCTCTCGTGGTGTCCTAGAAACAGATTTGCTTGGTACTAGATTTAGTATGTAAGCAGCGGTTTCCAAAGCATAACCCCAAAGGAATAATGGCAACTCCGAATAACTCATCATCGACCTAGTCATGTCTAAAAGAGTCCGGTTCCTTCTCTCCGCTACACCATTCTGCTGAGGCGTACCAGGTGCAGTCAACTGTGACAGAATCCCATTCTGTACGAGGTGATCAATAAACTCATTAGAGAGGTACTCGCCACCTCGATTAGATCGAATGGCCTTGATATGTGTGCCCAATTGCTTCTCCACTTCAGCCCTAAACTCTTTGAACTTTTCAAAGGCTTCAGACTTGTGCTGCATTAGGTACACATATCCATACCTAGAGTGGTCATCTGTAAATGTTATGAAATACTCATAACCACCCCGTGCTCTAATATTTATTGGTCCACACACATTAGTATAAACTAATTCCAACAATGCATTGGTTCTATTACCCTTTGCTAGAAAGGGCCTTTTGGTCATCTTACCCTCTAAACAAGACTCGCAGACTTGCATTGGTTCAAGAACCAAATCGCCTAAGACCCCTTCTTTGACTAGTCTGCCAATTCTATTTAGATTGATCTGGCCAAGCCTCATATGCCAAAGCCTTGTTGGATTAGTGGAAGGTTCCTTTCTTTTAGATGGTATTGTTACCACTGAGTTATTAAGTTCCATGCAAGAATCTTTAGAAATATTGGGAGTAATCACATACAAACCATTTGATTTAACACCAGAACATATAAAAGAACTATTTCTTTTAATCACAACTTCAGTTCCAAAATGAAAAGAATAACCATTATTCGATAAATTAGAAACTGAAATTAAATTACGTCTCATTGAAGGGACGTAAAGTACATCTGATAAAATCAAAACTTTATTGTCTAGAAATTCTAAAACTACAACCTCTATAGCAGCCGCAGATACGGTTGCGCTAGAACCTAGAGTAAGTATGATTTCCCCATCACTGCATCTCTTGGTTGATTTGAACCCCTGCAATGAATTACAGATATGGTTAGTCGCACCAGAATCAATGCACCAAGTGTTTGAAGTATCCGTTATAAAACTTACTTCAATCACATGTGATTCAATCATACCTTGAACTCTTGTAGCTAAGAATTCTGGACAGTTCCTCTTCCAGTGGCCCTTGTCGCCGCATTGGAAACACTTTCCTTTGCCTTGGCCACCCACCTTCCCTTTGCCCTTACCTTTTCCCTTAGATTTTGCAATCATAGGGACCAGTCCAACACTTGAACCACCAGTGCCAGCCTTCTTCTTCCCTTTCTTTCCTTTTGGTGTAGATCGGGAAGAGGAAGCGCTTTTCTCAACGTTCAAAACGTTGACCCCATGTTTGATCACCCCTTCCGCTGCCAAAAGAGAACTCATCAATTCGCTCATTGAAAAATTCATTTGATTCATATTATAGTTAAGTTTAAATTGAGCGAATGAAAGCGACAGCGAATTGAGGATCATATCAACTTGGGTCTGTACATCGATGTTGGCACCTAGGGTCTCCAGCTCGTTTAAATAACCAATCATTTTTAAAACATGTTCCTTGACTGGAGTCCCTTCTGACATCTTTGCACTCATTATCTTCTGCATGGCTACCTGTCTGGCAGGCCTGCCATGCTCCCCAAACATCTTTTTCAGGGACGTGATAATGTCACTGGCAGAATCGTTCGATTGGAATTGGTGTTGCAACATGCCAGCCATTGAGGCCAGAATGTAGCAACGAGCCATTCCATTCAACTTCTTCCATTTGTCGAATTCGCGTCTGGCAGCTGCCGAAGCATTTACCGCGGGTTCTTCGGGACTTGGGGTGGTGAGGACATATATGTGATCCTCCGCAGTTAACACGATATCAAGGTTACGTTTCCATTCAGTGTAGTTATTTCCAGTTAACTTGTTTTGAGTGAGTATAGTGGCAAGTGGACTAAATGCAGATCCAGACATTATGATTTACTGAAAAAATCAAAAGACAAAATAAATAAGGATATCAGAATTTGACAGTTTAAAATAAAAGAATCCTTAAAACTCTTATTGAAAACAAAGTCGCCGGAATATCAAAACGAAAGTGTAAAGCCTCCGTGTGGTGGTCAATGCTCGATCTTTCAATTTATCATAGCTTGTCCGCTATGCAACTCTTGCAAAACAAGTTATGACTCCCGAACCTATTTGATCTCTAAGTTTCTAAATAATGCCCCGTGTGGGATCCCTTATCCATAGCTTAGCTAGTGTATACCATCAACTAGGATCCAATCACAACCGTCTCAAGTAGCGCCTCCGTATGGTGGTCACCCTCTAACACGTCTGATTGATCCTATCCATAGGAAGTTCACATCTAGTAACCAATGAGTAGTGTACCCTCCGTATGGAATGATCACCCCTGACGAGGTGACACAGAATGCACTACTCATCTTACAATGAACCGTTAATGGAAGATCGTGGGTGTTATTAATAAGACCCTCTCCCACTAGATTTAGTAAATTAAGGATTTTACTTTTTAAAGAAAAATTGTTTCTACACATTACCCATAAACATCCAATGTTTACTAATGCATTGAAAACAGTTTTTGAATTTTATTTTAGAAAACTTGTTTTACGTGCATACAAGTAGTAACAATATAATTTAATGCCAATCACAAACCAAGCACATAAAATAAAAAACTAAAATTGAAAATAAAGACATCCAAACGATGCCTCTATCTCCCATGGCTCTATCTCCATAGAACCTGCTCTTGGTTTGATCGCCTCCAGCTCCATCTTCATGGATAAAGGCTCCTAGCTCCATCTTCATGGAATTTCTAATTCTATTACATTGGTCCTATGCTTCTCTCGAAGCTTACAATTTATCTAGAAAAGAAATAGTAAGAATTGAAATAAAAGGCTAGGGAAACCGGTGCGACTTTCCTTTTCGTAGGATTGAAGTCGCAGCGCCCTTTACATATGCCTTAGAACCAAACCAATAATAAAAATACAATATACACCAATCTCAAACCATTAAATACAAAATTTAAAAGTCTTGGTGCCATGGGAGATAGCGACTAAACTAGCTGCAAGAAGGTTAGTCGAACATACATCCACGCATATATAACAGATATATATATTGTTATTGGAACCCCTAATTGATTCACACAGTATATAAACTCTTTACATACTGAATTAGAACTTAAAACAGCATCTAACTTCTCTGTCACTGTTCGATCGATCGAAGACGTTCGATCGCTCGAACATTCTGTTTCACGGAATGATTTTAAAATTTCAGAATAATTTTAAAATTATAGTATACAATTTAAAATACCCTTAAAATTGTGAACAGAACATCTGGACAGAAAGTCTGTCTCGATCGATCGAACGTCATTCAATCGATCGAACAAAACAAAAGTTTGATCGATCGAAACAACTTCGATCGATTGAGAACAGCAGATGTTCGATCGATCGAGACTACTTCGATCGATCGAATCCATCTTGCATCCAATGCAATCACAGATTTGTATACTGCTGCGATAACACTGCAGAAACAGATCTGTGACAATCCCGTTTTGAAAACAGTTCTAAAAAACAATATGCAAATCAAAACTAGTGTTCCAAAAATGCATCTATAGATCCAAACGAGCGTGGCTTTGATACCAATTGAAGGAAAAACAGGTTTAAATTAAAGTTTAAACGCGCAGCGGAAATAATCAAGTTATAAAAAACTTATTGGCAGCCCAGGATCTACTACCCGTCAACTCTATAGATGCGCACAAGAAGGGACAAGTGTTATACCTTAGTGTCTTGAACCCAATTCTGATATCTCTGACTTCCAGCAGCCTCCACTAGATGGTCTTCACTCTTATGACTCCTATGGATGCTTGCAGGAAGGGCTAGGGTTGGTGGGAACCCTAATGGAGAGGATAGAGAAGGTTTTGGGGCTCTAAAATAGTTTCTGCAGCTTCAGACGTTCAAAACGACGAACCCCTATTTTCAGAACGCAGCTAACCTATTTATAGATTTCCAAAACTGACCTAGACTTCGAGCGATCGAAAATATTCGATCGATCGAACCTTCGATCGATCGAACCATTATCGATCGATCGAACTTGCCAAGACTTCGATCGATCGAACTAGCTTCAATCGATCGAACCCGTCTTCGATCGATCGAACCATTATCGATCGATCGAACTTGCCAAGACTTCGATCGATCGAACTAGCTTCAATCGATCGGACCCGTCTTGACAGCTTCCTCAAGTGCCTTTCCAAGCATCCTAGCGGAGCTAAGAGTGGGACCTCCTAGGCTCTTTATTGTTGGCTCAGACCAGTTGTTAATTCCCATGACCAAACTCTTTGATCAGCAAGTTAACCAACTGGTCAGTTAACGTTTACTCCACTATAAAACGATAACTGAACTCCAACGTAAAATAACATATCCGAAGCGATAACTAGACTTGTATGTTGTACTAATGTCCCTCTACCTTCAGCATTCGCAATCATATTCAGGTAGTCGGATAAACGGTTACTGTCAACCTGAATCATGATTACTTCTTATAATCCTTGAGTCCCATTCACCTCTCATGATTACCAAACATGTTGATAACTCTTATCAACAAGACTGCAGTACTCAGTAATCAACTTGGTGACATACTCAAGGGAATGCTTACTCTGAATTAGAGGGTAGATTCTATCTTGACAATATATGTTCACAACCCTATGAACATGACATACCCAAGATACCCAGGTGTTGATCTTCAATAGACCTCATTGATTGGTAAGTCAAAGCAGCCATATCCACAGTCTATGTTCATAATCGTCTCAAGATTGAGAACACGTACCTTATACAAGTTATGAGTTCCTATTGACTGTTTCTGTTAGGAAACTGCGTTCCCAGAATCCGTTGACAGTGGGTATAAGTTGGTACTGCAAAAAATTTCATGAAATCTATAATAACCCTACAAGGGCGGAACTAGGGTTACCTTGAACTACAAAATTGGATTGCTGTAGTAGACGAATCGAGAACACGGGCTCGATAACAGCTCACGATCTTCTACCGTATTCCTTTACTGCCAGAATATCGAACTGAGTATGGGCTCTTTCGAAATCCTTTTAGTTTTCTGCTCTTCCCTCTTTACGTTCTATTTTCTATTCCCAGTTATAACACTCTCTTTGATTGCTGTGACGATTCAATCCTGATCACATTGATCCGACAAAGATGTGTTCGTCGGGAGGATCAAACGATCTCCGATTTACTTAAATTTTTAACAGAAGCTCCGTCTCCACGTCAGGAACGTTGTGTAAAAAATTCAGCAACTTTCGATCAGTATCGAGCAGTCCGAAGCTCTTTTAGTGAGCGTTGTCCGACGCTAGCGATCTACACTCCTATGTCTCTTGAATGCTCACAGAGACTAGGGTTTGGTGGAAACCCTTCTAGAAGAAAGCTAGGAGGTCAAGGGAAGCTTAGAATATGAAATCATGCAACCTGAGAGAAGAGCCAAGGCAGCATATATATAGGCTACGATAGGGACCATAAGAAGTCAATAAGGAATAGGCTTCCTTATGGAATTAGGAAACCCTAATTCGAACTGAATCAGATTCCTATTTCCATAAATTATAATTCATACCACTAAAGAATTATAATTGCACTCCTACACTTATCTCAAAAATATATTTCGAGCACCATGTTATTAAATGCTTATTATCTCCCCATGTTAAGATTACAGATATCCATTAATTAAATATAATTACTGACAATCATATTTAATTATACCCTAGGATATGAACGGCTTCTCCCAAGTCCTTCATATCGAATTGACTGGATAACCATACCCTTACAGAAGATAATACCCCCACATCGTTTCCGATTAGCAAGATATCATCCACATATAGTACTAAGAACACCACCACTCTTCCATTATGTTTCTTGTACACACAAGATTCATCCGCACATTGATCAAAACCAAAAGACTTGATTGCTTGATCAAAGCGGATATTCCAAGACCTAGATGCCTGCTTAAGTCCATAAATGGACTTCTTAAGCTTGCACTACATGTGTTCTTGGCCCTTCGCAATGAACCCATCTGGTTGCATCATATAGATGCACTCGTCAAGATTTCCATTTAGAAATGCTGTCTTCACATCCATTTGCCAAATTTCATAATCGAAATGTGCAGCAATGGATAAGAGAATCCGGATAGACTTCTGCATTGCCACCGGCAAAAAAGTTTCCTCATAATCGATTCCTTCTTTTTGAGTGAACCCTTTCGCAACAAGCCTTGCTTTAAAGGTTTCCACCTTACCATCTGCTCCTCTCTTCTTCTTATAGATCCACTTACATCCAATGGGTTTTATTTCATTGGGTAGTTCTACAAGATCCCAGACTTGATTGGAGTACATGGACTCCATTTCAGACTTCATAGCCTTTTGCCAAAGATCTGCATCTTTATCTTGGAGTGCTTCATTGTAGTTACAGGGGTCGGTACCTTGTTCATCAGGGACCCGGTCATAAGACTCTCCCAAGAACATATACAGGTCAGGTCGAATAATAACCCTCCCACTACGATGAGGCACAACCCGTGTCTGTGTATCACTGATATTTCGTTGTGAAGATTCTGAACCTAATACACCATTATCTACACGTTGTACTGGTTCAGGAACCTGCGTGTTAATGGTTGGTTCGGGATCTACACGAGTTTCGATAATCCTCCCACTACGACGTGGTAATGGAATATCGATAACTCTTTCTTGTGGTGTTTCTTCTCGTACCGTTGGTATCGAAGAAGTAAGTCTCGGTGTCTTTCCTCTCATTTCCTCTAGAACAATAAGGCTTCTGGGCTTGTGGTTCATAACATAGTCCTCTTCTAAGAATATGGCATTGGTGCTAACAATAACCTTCTGATCCTTAGGACTATAAAACAGACCACCTTTAGTTTCTCTTGGATACCCAACAAAGAAACATACTTCTGTTCTTGATTCCAACTTTTCTGCGTTCCCTTTCAACACATGTGCTGGACTACCCCAGATCCGAACATGTCGCAGACTAGGCTTTCGCCCAGTCCACAATTCCGTGGGAGTAGTAGGTACTGACTTAGAAGGTACCAAGTTTAGAATGTATGCGGCTGTCTCTAACGCGTGTCCCCAAAAGGAAATTGGTAAATCCGAATAACTCATCATAGATCTTACCATGTCCATAAGAGTCCTGTTCCTTCTTTCTGCCACACCGTTCTGCTGAGGCATACGGGGTACAGACAATTGGGATGTAATCCCTTGCTCCAATAAGTATTCCCTAAACTCTCCCAAGAGGTACTCTCCACCACGATCAGATCGTAGTGTCTTGATACATTTACCTAGACGCTTCTCCGTTTCAGCCTTGAAGTCTTTGAATTTCTCAAAGCATTCAGACTTACGCCGCATCAAATAACTGTACCCATACCTTGAGTAATCATCGATGAAAGTGACAAAGTACTCAAATCCCCCTCTTGCTTGGACAGTCATAGGACCACACAAATCAGAGTGAACCAGTTCCAACGGCTCTTTTGCTCTATAGCCCTTGGCCGAGAATGGCCTCTTGGTCATTTTACCTTCCAAGCAGGATTCACAAACTGGAAGTGTCTCCACTTCCAATGAGCCTAATGGCCCATTTTGAACCAGTCTTTGAATCCTTTTCAAATTAATATGACCAAGGCGTAAGTGCCAAAGATGCGTTTGGTTCATCCTCGAAGGTTCTTTTCTCTTAAATGGCAAACTATTTGTGTTATTCAATTCATTAAGTTGCAGTATAGGAGAGATAGGATTTATAATATAAAGATCATCCACCAATTGACCAGAACAAATAAAACGTTTATTTTCTTTAATAACTACTACTTTATTAAAATGAACTGAATATCCATTCTTTACTAAACTAGAAACTGAAACTAAATTCCTTCTAATAGAAGGTACATAAAAGTAATTTCTTAATATTAAATTCCTATCTCTACCAAAATTAAGATGTAGATCTCCTACTGCAACTACTGCTACTCTCGTAGTATTTCCCATATATAGACAAATCTCTCCATCACTGAGCTACTTGGTTCCCTGGAACCCCTGCAAAGAATTGCATACATGATCAGTGGCTCCCGTATCTACACACCAGGTACCGGTAGATCGGACCGCTAAACACGATTCAACAACTAGTAAATGAGATTTACCTTGATTGTTCTGTCTGGCGAGATAAACTGGACATTGCTTCTTCCAGTGTCCTGGCTGCTTGCAAACAAAACATTTGCCTTTAGGCTTTCCCGGTTGTTCTCGTGGCCTTTGGATTGGCGGAGGACCCGCGGCCTTCTTTTTGAGCCTTTTTCATTTTCTTCTTGCCTTTCGGCTTTGAAGTAGAACATTTCTCAAATACAAGAGCACTCCCTGACTTTCTGTTGAGACCCTCAGCTGCCTGAAGTTCTTTAAGCAGCTCCGCCAAGGTATATTTAAATTTATTCATGTTATAATTGAGGCGGAATTGCTTAAAAGACTCTGGCAGTGACTGGAGTACGATATCGACCTGGGTTTCCCCGTCAATTTCAGCTCCAAGGATCTCTAGTTCATTAAGAAGAGATATCATCTTAAGAAAATGATCCCTTACAGGCGTCCCCTCAGCCATGGTTGTGTTCATCAAGTCTTTCATAGCAACCTGCCTAGCAGCACGACTTTGATCCCCGAACATCTCTCGGAGGCTCTCCATCATGTCATAGGCACTGATCATTGACTGATGCTGATGTTGTAGAACATTTGACATGGATGCCAAAATGTAACACCGTGCCATCTCATCAGCCTTGGCCCATTTCTTGTGAGCCTGGGTTTCCTCAGCGGTTGCCCCCTCACCAGGTTGCTCAGGACATTCTTGAGTAAGCACAAACTTGTACTCTTCAGCAGTTAACACAATATCCAAATTCCTTTTCCAGTCTATATAGTTTGGTCCAGTAAGTTTGTTTTCTTTAAGTATAATAGCAAGTGGATTGAAAGTACCCATTTGAAAGCCTGAGAATCACATAACATAAATAATTACGTTTGGGCAAAATTTACTATGGATTCGAGTTGAAAATATTGGTTCCCTCTACCATATTTGAAAGGAATCCGCCAGCAACCTGATACACCGCGAATAGTATGACTCGATGGGAAGCCATATACTATCCATCATTTGTTCAGATAGATAATTGCCTTTTAATTTTACTATCCAGGCAATGTACTTTGCCTAATAAAATTAAACTGCTGACTTGCTTTGGGCCTATAAATAATAACAGTGACTCAGATGGAGAGGATATTATTATTTATAGCTAAGTGTATACCATCACTTAATTCTAGGTCAAGAGTTCTGTGAGGAACACCTCTGATGGAGAGGTGACCCACACCAACAATCACCCAAAACATTCTTTTAAAGAAGTTTGTACTGATGATTCCATGATCAACTACATCCGATGGGGAGGATGACACTAGAGCCATCACATAAAATTAATCATATCATCTACAAACCAGTGATGGAGACCATGGGATTTATACTTGATAAATTCCCTCTCCCACTTAGAATTTTTAAAAAAATTTGAGGGTTATAATTTTTTAGAAAAACTTTTAATTTAATTAATAAAAAATAATGGAATACTTGACAAGGATTAATTCATCCTTACTTGTGAAACCCACATGTGTAGATAATAAAATTATTCTATTCTCATGATTTTAGAAAATAAGTACTTATGTTTTCAAATTATGGAATTAGTTTTATTTCTAAATACACATGTAGTTGTCCATCATTTTAAATTAATATAAATTAAACATGCAGCTAGACATCTGAAATAGGTCTAGGAACAATTATCCATGTTGTCCTATTCATTAAACATGAAACAATAATAATCATTCAATCACACATAAATAAGGAAACCACAATAAAATAGGAATCCCACTATTATGGTCAAGCTGCAACTCTTGTGAAGAAATCTTCATGGAACCCGATTAGCTCTATGTCGCAACTACGCAACTGCCTTCCAGAACTGTTTTATGAAATAGCCTCCAGAAATTGCCTGTAGATTGCTTTCTGAAACTGCTTGTAAACTATCTTCACGAACTGTCTTCACGAATTTACTTGAGATATATTACACAAACCCTATGCCTCCATAAAGGAGATCACATACTATTTCTTTGCAGTAAATTAACCACACATCAATCAAACGTGGGATCCAATACACACAAATCCTATGCCTCCATAAAGGAGTTCACATGCTATATTAAAACAGCAAAATTAACCACGGATAAAACCATCGTGGGATCCAATCACACAAAATCAGTGACCATAATAGTGGAATAAGAACGCTGCAAAACAAGGGTTAGCACAGCTCTACATTCTATCCATCAATCAAAACACGCATAAGATCTGTTTTATTGGACAACACGGTTGCGTCCAACCCATACGCAGAATCAACGTTGCTCTGATACCACTGTTAGGAAACTGCGTTCCCAAAATCCGTTGACAGTGGGTATAAGTTGGTACTGCAAAAAATTTCATGAAATCTATAGTAACCCTACAAGGGCGGAACTAGGGTTACCTTGAACTGCAAAATTGGATTGCTGTAGTAGACGAATCGAGAACACGGGCTCGATAACAGCTCACGATCTTCTACCGTATTCCTTTGCTGCCAGAATATCGAACTGAGTGTGGGCTCTTTCGAAATTCTTTTAGTTTTCTGCTCTTCCCTCTTTATGTTCTATTTTCTATTCCCAGTTATAACACTCTCTTTGATTGCTGTGACGATTCAATACTGATCACATGATCCGACAAAGATGTGTTCGTCAGGAGGATCAAACGATCTCCGATTTACTTGAATTTTTAACAGCAGCTCCGTCTGGACGTCAGGAACGTTGTGTAAACAATTCAGCAACTTTTGATCAGTATCGAGCAGTCCGAAGCTCTTTTAGTGAGCGTTGTCCGACGCTAGCGATCTACACTCCTATGTCTCTTGAATGCTCACAGAGACTAGGGTTTGGTGAAAACCCTTCTAGAAGAAAGCTAGGAGGTCAAGGGAAGCTTAGAATATGAAATCATGCAACCTGAGAGAAGAGCCAAGGCAGCATATATATAGGCTACGATAGGGACCATAAGAAGTCAATAAGGAATAGGCTTCCTTATGGAATTGGGAAACCCTAATTCGAACTGAATCAGATTCCTATTTCCATAAATTATAATTCATACCACTAAAGAATTATAATTGCACTCCTACACTTATCTCAAAAAAATATTTCGAGCTCCATGTTATTAAATGCTTATTATCTCCCCATGTTAAGATTACAGATATCCATTAATTAAATATAATTACTGACAATCATATTTAATTATACCCTAGGATATGAACGGCTTCTCCCAAGTCCTTCATATCGAATTGACTGGATAACCATACCCTTACAGAAGATAATACCCCCACATCGTTTCCGATTAGCAAGATATCATCCACATATAGTACTAAGAACACCACCACTCTTCCATCATGTTTCTTGTACACACAAGATTCATCCGCACATTGATCAAAACCAAAAGACTTGATTGCTTGATCAAAGCGGATATTCCAAGACCTAGATGCCTGCTTAAGTCCATAAATGGACTTCTTAAGCTTGCACAACATGTGTTCTTGGCCCTTCGCAATGAACCCATCTGGTTGCATCATATAGATGCACTCGTCAAGATTTCCATTTAGAAATGCTGTCTTCACATCCATTTGCCAAATTTCATAATCGAAATGTGCAGCAATGGATAAGAGAATTCGGATAGACTTCTGCATTGCCACCGGCAAAAAAGTTTCCTCATAATCGATTCCTTCTTTTTGAGTGAACCCTTTCGCAACAAGCCTTGCTTTAAAGGTTTCCACCTTACCATCTGCTCCTCTCTTCTTCTTATAGATCCACTTACATCCAATGGGTTTTATTTCATTGGGTAGTTCTACAAGATCCCAGACTTGATTGGAGTACATGGACTCCATTTCAGACTTCATAGCCTTTTGCCAAAGATCTGCATCTTTATCTTGGAGTGCTTCATTGTAGTTACAGGGGTCGGTACCTTGTTCATCAGGGACCCGGTCATAAGACTCTCCCAAGAACATATACCGGTCAGGTCGAATAATAACCCTCCCACTACGATGAGGCACAACCCGTGTCTGTGTATCACTGATATTTCGTTGTGAAGATTCTGAACCTAATACACCATTATCTACACGTTGTACTGGTTCAGGAACCTGCGTGTTAATGGTTGGTTCGGGATCTACACGAGTTTCGATAATCCTCCCACTACGACGTGGTAATGGAATATCGATAACTCTTTCTTGTGGTGTTTCTTCTCGTACCGTTGGTATCGAAGAAGTAAGTCTCGGTGTCTTTCCTCTCATTTCCTCTAGAACAATAAGGCTTCTGGGCTTGTGGTTCATAACATAGTCCTCTTCTAAGAATATGGCATTGGTGCTAACAATAACCTTCTGATCCTTAGGACTATAAAACAGACCACCTTTAGTTCCTCTTGGATACCCAACAAAGAAACATACTTCTGTTCTTGATTCCAACTTTTCTGCGTTCCCTTTCAACACATGTGCTGGACTACCCCAGATCCGAACATGTCGCAGACTAGGCTTTCGCCCAGTCCACAATTCCGTGGGAGTAGTAGGTACTGACTTAGAAGGTACCAAGTTTAGAATGTATGCGGCTGTCTCTAACGCGTGTCCCCAAAAGGAAATTGGTAAATCCGAATAACTCATCATAGATCTTACCATGTCCATAAGAGTCCTGTTCCTTCTTTCTGCCACACCGTTCTGCTGAGGCATACGGGGTACAGACAATTGGGATGTAATCCCTTGCTCCAATAAGTATTCCCTAAACTCTCCCAAGAGGTACTCTCCACCACGATCAGATCGTAGTGTCTTGATACATTTACCTAGACGCTTCTCCGTTTCAGCCTTGAAGTCTTTGAATTTCTCAAAGCATTCAGACTTACGCCGCATCAAATAACTGTACCCATACCTTGAGTAATCATCGATGAAAGTGACAAAGTACTCAAATCCCCCTCTTGCTTGGACAGTCATAGGACCACACAAATCAGAGTGAACCAGTTCCAACGGCTCTTTTGCTCTATAGCCCTTGGCCGAGAATGGCCTCTTGGTCATTTTACCTTCCAAGCAGGATTCACAAACTGGAAGTGTCTCCACTTCCAATGAGCCTAATGGCCCATTTTGAACCAGTCTTTGAATCCTTTTCAAATTAATATGACCAAGGCGTAAGTGCCAAAGATGTGTTTGGTTCATCCTCGAAGGTTCTTTTCTCTTAAATGGCAAACTATTTGTGTTATTCAATTCATTAAGTTGCAGTATAGGAGAGATAGGATTTATAATATAAAGATCATCCACCAATTGACCAGAACAAATAAAACGTTTATTTTCTTTAATAACTACTACTTTATTAAAATGAACTGAATATCCATTCTTTACTAAACTAGAAACTGAAACTAAATTCCTTCTAATAGAAGGTACATAAAAGTAATTTCTTAATATTAAATTCCTATCTCTACCAAAATTAAGATGTAGATCTCCTACTACAACTACTGCTACTCTCGTAGTATTTCCCATATATAGACAAATCTCTCCATCACTGAGCTACCTGGTTCCCTGGAACCCCTGCAAAGAATTGCATACATGATCAGTGGCTCCCGTATCTACACACCAGGTACCGGTAGATCGGACCGCTAAACACGATTCAACAACTAGTAAATGAGATTTACCTTGATTGTTCTGTCTGGCGAGATAAACTGGACATTGCTTCTTCCAGTGTCCTGGCTGCTTGCAAACAAAACATTTGCCTTTAGGCTTTCCCGGTTGTCCTCGTGGCCTTTGGATTGGCGGAGGACCCGCGGCCTTCTTTTTGAGCCTTTTTCATTTTCTTCTTGCCTTTCGGCTTTGAAGTAGAACATTTCTCAAATACAAGAGCACTCCCTGACTTTCTGTTGAGACCCTCAGCTGCCTGAAGTTCTTTAAGCAGCTCCGCCAAGGTATATTTAAATTTATTCATGTTATAATTGAGGCGGAATTGCTTAAAAGACTCTGGCAATGACTGGAGTACGATATCGACCTGGGTTTCCCCGTCAATTTCAGCTCCAAGGATCTCTAGTTCATTAAGAAGAGATATCATCTTAAGAAAATGATCCCTTACAGGCGTCCCCTGAGCCATGGTTGTGTTCATCAAGTCTTTCATAGCAACCTGCCTAGCAGCACGACTTTGATCCCCGAACATCTCTCGGAGGCTCTCCATCATGTCATAGGCACTGATCATTGACTGATGCTAATGTTGTAGAACATTTGACATGGATGCCAAAATGTAACACCGTGCCATCTCATCAGCCTTGGCCCATTTCTTGTGAGCCTGGGTTTCCTCAGCGGTTGCCCCCTCACCAGGTTGCTCAGGACATTCTTGAGTAAGCACAAACTTGTACTCTTCAGCAATTAACACAATATCCAAATTCCTTTTCCAGTCTATATAGTTTGGTCAAGTAAGTTTGTTTTTTTAAGTTTAATAGCAAGTGGATTGAAAGTACCCATTTGAAAGCCTGAGAATCACATAACATAAATAATTACGTTTGGGCAAAATTTACTATGGATTCGAGTTGAAAATATTGGTTCCCTCTACCATATTTGAAAGGAATCCGCCAGCAACCTGATACACCGCGAATAGTATGACTCGATGGGAAGCCATATACTATCCATCATTTGTTCAGATAGATAATTGCCTTTTAATTTTACTATCCAGGCAATGTACTTTGCCTAATAAAATTAAACTGCTGACTTGCTTTGGGCCTATAAATAATAACAGTGACTCAGATGGAGAGGATATTATTATTTATAGCTAAGTGTATACCATCACTTAATTCTAGGTCAAGAGTTCTGTGAGGAACACCTCTGATGGAGAGGTGACCCACACCAACAATCACCCAAAACATTCTTTTAAAGAAGTTTGTACTGATGATTCCATGATCAACTACATCCGATGGGGAGGATGACACTAGAGCCATCACATAAAATTAATCATATCATCTACAAACCAGTGATGGAGACCATGGGATTTATACTTGATAAATTCCCTCTCCCACTTAGAATTTTTAAAAAAATTTGAGGGTTATAATTTTTTAGAAAAACTTTTAATTTAATTAATAAAAAATAATGGAATACTTGACAAGGATTAATTCATCCTTACTTGTGAAACCCACATGTGTAGATAATAAAATTATTCTATTCTCATGATTTTAGAAAATAAGTACTTATGTTTTCAAATTATGGAATTAGTTTTATTTCTAAATACACATGTAGTTGTCCATCATTTTAAATTAATATAAATTAAACATGCAGCTAGACATCTGAAATAGGTCTAGGAACAATTATCCATGTTGTCCTATTCATTAAACATGAAACAATAATAATCATTCAATCACACATAAATAAGGAAACCACAATAAAATAGGAATCCCACTATTATGGTCAAGCTGCAACTCTTGTGAAGAAATCTTCATGGAACCCGATTAGCTCTATGTCGCAACTACGCAACTGCCTTCCAGAACTGTTTTATGAAATAGCCTCCAGAAATTGCCTGTAGATTGCTTTCTGAAACTGCTTGTAAACTATCTTCACGAACTGTCTTCACGAATTTACTTGAGATATATTACACAAACCCTATGCCTCCATAAAGGAGATCACATACTATTTCTTTGCAGTAAATTAACCACACATCAATCAAACGTGGGATCCAATACACACAAATCCTATGCCTCCATAAAGGAGTTCACATGCTATATTAAAACAGCAAAATTAACCACGGATAAAACCATCGTGGGATCCAATCACACAAAATCAGTGACCATAATAGTGGAATAAGAACGCTGCAAAACAAGGGTTAGCACAGCTCTACATTCTATCCATCAATCAAAACACGCATAAGATCTGTTTTATTGGACAACACGGTTGCGTCCAACCCATACGCAGAATCAACGTTGCTCTGATACCACTGTTAGGAAACTGCGTTCCCAAAATCCGTTGACAGTGGGTATAAGTTGGTACTGCAAAAAATTTCATGAAATCTATAGTAACCCTACAAGGGCGGAACTAGGGTTACCTTGAACTGCAAAATTGGATTGCTGTAGTAGACGAATCGAGAACACGGGCTCGATAACAGCTCACGATCTTCTACCGTATTCCTTTGCTGCCAGAATATCGAACTGAGTGTGGGCTCTTTCGAAATTCTTTTAGTTTTCTGCTCTTCCCTCTTTATGTTCTATTTTCTATTCCCAGTTATAACACTCTCTTTGATTGCTGTGACGATTCAATACTGATCACATGATCCGACAAAGATGTGTTCGTCAGGAGGATCAAACGATCTCCGATTTACTTGAATTTTTAACAGCAGCTCCGTCTTGACGTCAGGAACGTTGTGTAAAATATTCAGCAACTTTCGATCAGTATCGAGCAGTCCGAAGCTCTTTTAGTGAGCGTTGTCCGACGCTAGCGATCTACACTCCTATGTCTCTTGAATGCTCACAGAGACTAGGGTTTGGTGGAAACCCTTCTAGAAGAAAGCTAGGAGGTCAAGGGAAGCTTAGAATATGAAATCATGCAACCTGAGAGAAGAGCCAAGGCAGCATATATATAGGCTACGATAGGGACCATAAGAAGTCAATAAGGAATAGGCTTCCTTATGGAATTGGGAAACCCTAATTCGAACTGAATCAGATTCCTATTTCCATAAATTATAATTCATACCACTAAAGAATTATAATTGCACTCCTACACTTATCTCAAAAAAATATTTCGAGCTCCATGTTATTAAATGCTTATTATCTCCCCATGTTAAGATTACAGATATCCATTAATTAAATATAATTACTGACAATCATATTTAATTATACCCTAGGATATGAACGTCTTCTCCCAAGTCCTTCATATCGAATTGACTGGATAACTATACCCTTACAGAAGATAATACCCCACATCGTTTTCGATTAGCAAGATATCATCCACATATAGTACTAAGAACACCACCACTCTTCCATCATGTTTCTTGTACACACAAGATTCATCCGCACATTGATCAAAACCAAAAGACTTGATTGCTTGATCAAAGCGGATATTCCAAGACCTAGATGCCTGCTTAAGTCCATAAATGGACTTCTTAAGCTTGCACAACATGTGTTCTTGGCCCTTCGCAATGAACCGATCTGGTTGCATCATATAGATGCACTCGTCAAGATTTCCATTTAGAAATGCTGTCTTGACATCCATTTGCCAAATTTCATAATCGAAATGTGCAGCAATGGATAAGAGAATTCGGATAGACTTCAGCATTGCCACTGGCAAAAAAGTTTCCTCATAATCGATTCCTTCTTTTTGAGTGAACCCTTTCGCAACAAGCCTTGCTTTAAAGGTTTCCACCTTACCATCTGCTCCTCTCTTCTTCTTATAGATCCACTTACATCCAATGGATTTTATTTCATTGGGTAGTTCTACAAGATCCCAGACTTGATTGGAGTACATGGACTCCATTTCAGACTTCATAGCCTTTTGCCAAAGATCTGCATCTTTATCTTGGAGTGCTTCATTGTAGTTACAGGGGTCGGTACCTTGTTCATCAGGGACCCGGTCATAAGACTCTCCCAAGAACATATACCGGTCAGGTCGAATAATAACCCTCCCACTACGATGAGGCACAACCCGTGTCTGTGTATCACTGATATTTCGTTGTGAAGATTCTGAACCTAATACACCATTATCTACACGTTGTACTGGTTCAGGAACTTGCGTGTTAATGGTTGGTTCGGGATCTACACGAGTTTCGATGATCCTCCCACTAAGACGTGGTAATGGAATATCGATAACTCTTTCTTGTGTTGTTTCTTCTCGTACCGTTGGTATCGAAGAAGTAAGTCTCGGTGTCTTTCCTCTCATTTCCTCTAGAACAATAAGGCTTCTGGGCTTGTGGTTCATAACATAGCCCTCTTCTAAGAATATGGCATTGGTGCTAACAATAACCTTCTGATCCTTAGGACTATAAAACAGACCACCTTTAGTTCCTCTTGGATACCCAACAAAGAAACATACTTCTGTTCTTGATTCCAACTTTTCTGCGTTCCCTTTCAACACATGTGCTGGACTACCCCAGATCCGAACATGTCGCAGACTAGGCTTTCGCCCAGTCCACAATTCCGTGGGAGTAGTAGGTACTGACTTAGAAGGTACCAAGTTTAGAATGTATGCGGCTGTCTCTAACGCGTGTCCCCAAAAGGAAATTGGTAAATCCGAATAACTCATCATAGATCTTACCATGTCCATAAGAGTCCTGTTCCTTCTTTCTGCCACACCGTTCTGCTAAGGCATACGGGGTACAGACAATTGGGATGTAATCCCTTGCTCCATTAAGTATTCCCTAAACTCTCCCAAGAGGTACTCTCCACCACGATCAGATCGTAGTGTCTTGATACATTTACCTAGACGCTTCTCCGTTTCAGCCTTGAAGTCTTTGAATTTCTCAAAGCATTCAGACTTACGCCGCATCAAATAACTGTACCCATACCTTGAGTAATCATCGATGAAAGTGACAAAGTACTCAAATCCCCCTCTTGCTTGGACAGTCATAGGACCACACAAATCAGAGTGAACCAGTTCCAACGGCTCTTTTGCTCTATAGCCCTTGGCCGAGAATGGCCTCTTGGTCATTTTACCTTCCAAGCAGGATTCACAAACTGGAAGTGTCTCCACTTCCAATGAGCCTAATGGCCCATTTTGAACCAGTCTTTGAATCCTTTTCAAATTAATATGACCAAGGCGTAAGTGCCAAAGATGCGTTTGGTTCATCCTCGAAGGTTCTTTTCTCTTAAATGGCAAACTATTTGTGTTATTCAATTCATTAAGTTGCAGTATAGGAGAGATAGGATTTATAATATAAAGATCATCCACCAATTGACCAGAACAAATAAAACGTTTATTTTCTTTAATAACTACTACTTTATTAAAATGAACTGAATATCCATTCTTTACTAAACTAGAAACTGAAACTAAATTCCTTCTAATAGAAGGTACATAAAAGCAATTTCTTAATATTAAATTTCTATCTCTACCAAAATTAAGATGTAGATCTCCTACTGCAACTACTGCTACTCTCGTAGCATTTCCCATATATAGATAAATCTCTCCATCACTGAGCTACCTGGTTCCCTGGAACCCCTGCAAAGAATTGCATACATGATCAGTGGCTCCCGTATCTACACACCAGGTACCGGTAGATCGGACCGCTAAACACGATTCAACAACTAGTAAATGAGATTTACCTTGATTGTTCTGTCTGGTGAGATAAACTGGACATTGCTTCTTCCAGTGTCCTGGCTGCTTGCAAACAAAACATTTGCCTTTAGGCTTTCCCGGTTGTCCTCGTGGCCTTTGGATTGGCGGAGGACCCGCGACCTTCTTTTGAGCCTTTTTCATTTTCTTCTTGCCTTTCGGCTTTGAAGTAGAACATTTCTCAAATACAAGAGCACTCCCTGACTTTCTGTTGAGACCCTCAGCTGCCTGAAGTTCTTTAAGCAGCTCCGCCAAGGTATATTTAAATTTATTCATGTTGTAATTGAGGCGGAATTGCTTAAAAGACTCTGGCAGTGACTGGAGTACGATATCGACCTGGGTTTCCCCGTCAATTTCAGCTCCAAGGATCTCTAGTTCATTAAGAAGAGATATCATCTTAAGAAAATGATCCCTTACAGGCGTCCCTTCAGCCATGGTTGTGTTCATCAAGTCTTTCATAGCAACCTGCCTAGCAGCACGACTTTGATCCCCGAACATCTCTCGGAGGCTCTCCATCATGTCATAGGCACTGATCATTGACTGATGCTGATGTTGTAGAAAATTTGAAATGGATGCCAAAATGTAACACCGTGCCATCTCATCAGCCTTGGCCCATTTCTTGTGAGCCTGGGTTTCCTCAACGGTTGCCCCCTCACCAGGTTGCTCAGGACATTCTTGAGTAAGCACAAACTTGTACTCTTCAGCAGTTAACACAATATCCAAATTCCTTTTCCAGTCTATATAGTTTGGTCCAGTAAGTTTGTTTTTTTAAGTTTAATAGCAAGTGGATTGAAAGTACCCATTTGAAAGCCTGAGAATCACATAACATAAATAATTACGTTTGGGCAAAATTTACTATGGATTCGAGTTGAAAATATTGGTTCCCTCTACCATATTTGAAAGGAATCCGCCAGCAACCTGATACACCGCGAATAGTATGACTCGATGAGAAGCCATATACTATCCATCATTTGTTCAGATAGATAATTGCCTTTTAATTTTACTATCCAGGCAATGTACTTTGCCTAATAAAATTAAACTGCTGACTTGCTTTGGGCCTATAAATAATAACAGTGACTCAAATGGAGAGGATATTATTATTTATAGCTAAGTGTATACCATCACTTAATTCTAGGTCAAGAGTTCTGTGAGGAACACCTCTGATGGAGAGGTGACCCACACCAACAATCACCCAAAACATTCTTTTAAAGAAGTTTGTACTGATGATTCCATGATCAACTACATCCGATGGGGAGGATGACACTAGAGCCATCACATAAAATTAATCATATCATCTACAAACCAGTGATGGAGACCATGGGATTTATACTTGATAAATTCCCTCTCCCACTTAGAATTTTTAAAAAAATTTGAGGGTTATAATTTTTTAGAAAAACTTTTAATTTAATTAATAAAAAATAATGGAATACTTGACAAGGATTAATTCATCCTTACTTGTGAAACCCACATGTGTAGATAATAAAATTATTCTATTCTCATGATTTTAGAAAATAAGTACTTATGTTTTCAAATTATGGAATTAGTTTTATTTCTAAATACACATGTAGTTGTCCATCATTTTAAATTAATATAAATTAAACATGCAGCTAGACATCTGAAATAGGTCTAGGAACAATTATCCATGTTGTCCTATTCATTAAACATGAAACAATAATAATCATTCAATCACACATAAATAAGGAAACCACAATAAAATAGGAATCCCACTATTATGGTCAAGCTGCAACTCTTGTGAAGAAATCTTCATGGAACCCGATTAGCTCTATGTCGCAACTACGCAATTGCCTTCCAGAACTGTTTTATGAAATAGCCTCCAGAAATTGCCTGTAGATTGCTTTCTGAAACTGCTTGTAAACTATCTTCACGAACTGTCTTCACGAATTTACTTGAGATATATTACACAAACCCTATGCCTCCATAAAGGAGATCACATACTATTTCTTTGCAGTAAATTAACCACACATCAATCAAGCGTGGGATCCAATACACACAAATCCTATGCCTCCATAAAGGAGTTCACATGCTATATTAAAACAGCAAAATTAACCACGGATAAAACCATCGTGGGATCCAATCACACAAAATCAGTGACCATAATAGTGGAATAAGAACGCTGCAAAACAAGGGTTAGCACAGCTCTACATTCTATCCATCCATCAAAACACGCATAAGATCTGTTTTATTGGACAACATGGTTGCGTCCAACCCATACGCAGAATCAACGTTGCACTGATACCACTGTTAGGAAACTGCGTTCCCAGAATCCGTTGACAGTGGGTATAAGTTGGTACTGCAAAAAATTTCATGAAATCTATAGTAACCCTACAAGGGCGGAACTAGGGTTACCTTGAACTGCAAAATTGGATTGCTGTAGTAGACGAATCGAGAACACGGGCTCGTTAACAGCTCACGATCTTTTACCGTATTCCTTTGCTGCCAGAATATCGAACTGAGTGTGGGCTCTTTCGAAATTCTTTTAGTTTTCTGCTCTTCCCTCTTTATGTTCTATTTTCTATTCCCAGTTATAACACTCTCTTTGATTGCTGTGACGATTCAATCCTGATCACATGATCCGACAAAGATGTGTTTGTCAGGAGGATCAAACGATCTCTGATTTACTTGAATTTTTAACAGCAGCTCCGTCTCGACGTCAGGAACGTTGTGTAAAATATTCAGCAACTTTCGATCAGTATCGAGCAGTCCGAAGCTCTTTTAGTGAGCGTTGTCCGACGCTAGCGATCTACACTCCTATGTCTCTTGAATGCTCACAGAGACTAGGGTTTGGTGGAAACCCTTCTAGAAGAAAGCTAGGAGGTCAAGGGAAGCTTAGAATATGAAATCATGCAACCTGAGAGAAGAGCCAAGGCAGCATATATATAGGCTACGATAGGGACCATAAGAAGTCAATAAGGAATAGGCTTCCTTATGGAATTAGGAAACCCTAATTCGAACTGAATCAGATTCCTATTTCCATAAATTATAATTCATACCACTAAAGAATTATAATTGCACTCCTACCCTTATCTCAAAAATATATTTCGAGCTCCATGTTATTAAATGCTTATTATCTCCCCATGTTAAGATTACAGATATCCATTAATTAAATATAATTACTGACAATCATATTTAATCCCAAAATTATGTCGGATCCTCTGCTTAACTTATCTGATATGTCGGATACAAAATCCACCTGCAGGGTTTGACATAATCAAAACTTATAAGCTTTCTCAAGGGGATATCATCAATCCCAAAATTGAGACATGGATTCCATCATTAATTAATATCCACCACACAATTAATATTGCCACCCAATCCAATGAGATATTGACCCATTTAAGGATCTCACCCTTTTAGGGATCAAAGTATAAATATCAAATGTACGTGTCTATAAATTAAATTAGGATTTAGAGCATAAGCACTCATAATAGCCATGAGGTATTAATTATCTTATAAGTCAGTATAAAGATAATTACCCCAAGTCGGTCCTGTTTAATACACAAAATGTACCAGCATGGTGAGTTGAAACTATACCGTTTCCCGCAGTCAAGACAAACCTACTACAACACCATGCTGCAGTCCTACCGATGGTGTGTCCAATCCCATCTAAGACTGTAAACCAAAATCTTACATTCTATAATATCTGATGGCCTGATCTTCCGTGTGTAAGCCAAACTCTACACACCAAACCACCTACTATATAGAATGAGGGACATACATTAAATAAATAATATAATACAAACATTGCCCACACAGATTCTCATAAAAAATGGATTAACTGATTTTATTAAATGAATAATAAATCAACTACATAACGCATGGCTTTTAGTATATATCCCTAACATGTTTGACAGTCTTGAGCGTCAATAGGAAAACTCAGGTCCGTCAATGCACTATAAGCACTAGCATATCAACTAAGAGTCACACTCTAGTGATTGAGATTCATCACTCCATCCAATGGTAGTCAATCATGCTACAGTGTATACCTGATGAGATATCCAGTCTCATCATCCACTGTGACAAGTTCCAAGTATCAAAGGATAGTAATTCGTATCTCACTTGTATGTATCTCATACACACACGAATTACCTACTATGATACTTAAGGATTAACAATCATCTCATGAAAGAAACATACACAATGAAATGTAAAGCTGATATCCATATATTAAAATGTCAATGTCTTATACATAAAGTAATGGTTTGAGGGCACAAACCCAACACATGCTGCACCCTGATATCGTCAAATTCACGCAACAATTGGAGAGCGATTGAGTTGAAAGGTAACAATTCCCAACTCTTGCACCGATACTCACCACTAAGCTGATTTATAACGAGGTTTGAGTCACCAATAATATGAATTGCCGATATTTCTAACTCAGCCATGATCTCAAGACCGATGATTAACGCTTCATACTCAACTTGATTACTAGAACATTCAAATTCTAATTTGAATGAGAAGACGGTCTTTCTTTTTCTTGGTGATATCACAATCATCGTCAATCGGCGTAATCACGATTGATGGCCGATCGAGTTGCTTGTACACCTGAATCAATTGATTCTTCTAATCTTTTACCATGGTAGCCGATCTCGGTCTACCATTCTTATCTGATCTGATGAATTTAACCGGGCCAATAGCGTCCTCATATAAAACGGCTTCCGAACAATGAACTCTGGCAACGAAAGGCTTGTGATCAGCCCAAACTACTTCCACCTCATCACCGTTCCAGAAAATCAAGAATTGGTGCAAAGTCGATGGAATACACCAACTGGAGTGAATCCAATCCCTACCAAGCAAGGCATTGTAAGAAGCTCCAGAGTCTACCACGAAGAAGGCTGTCATGGTGGTTTTCTTTCCTACAGTGAGCTCTACTAGGAGGATTCCTTTAGTCTTTGCAGGTGTCCCTGTGAACCCACAAACTGTAAGCTCAGTTGGGATCAATTCCTTCTCATCGCGTTGTAACTTCAACAACATGATTGATGGTAGGATGTTTACCGCTGCTCCATTATCGATTGGCACCCTTGAATACGTTACTCCATCAATAGCCGCGTTAATGTATAACGGCTTTAGGTGCTGTGACATTCCTACCGCTGGTTTTTCAAAGACTACCTTTGCGGGTTTCTTTCCTTCTTCATCCTCGGTCTTCGGCCTTATTACCGAGACCTTTGGTTTCTCCATTTTCACTTCTTGATTGATAAACACCGGCGTCGATGGACCCTTGTCTTCATGCATAGCCTCTTCTTCCATTTTCCTTTCCTGGTCTGATTTCGCTCTGAAAGACATCGGTAAAGTATACACCATGTTCACCGAGAAGTCTTTTGGAACGTTCCCGAACTGGATAATCTTCTCCAAAGCTTCTTCGTTGTCTGAATCGATATCAGCCATTTCTAAGTCCAATTCGTTGATCTCCGGAATGGATGTTTCAAGCTTCTGAGGCTTTACATCTCGGTCTTCAGCTTCAATCTTTTCCTTTCCTTTAGGGCTTAAGATCACCCTAGACACCCTGTCCTTTTGTTGATCTACTCGCTTCTTTTCCAAATGGTATTTAGCTTCCCAATCTCGAGCTTCTTGCCTCAGCCGCTGCATTCTTCTCTTCTGGGTCTTACTGAAGTACGCATGGTTTGGGAATTTGGGGTGTTCCACTCTTGTCCATTGGTTAACTTTGGTTCGTGGTAGAACCACCATCCGCGGAGATCGATCTTGGCGTTGTTAAGTTTTCTATCTCACATCCCTAGCCACTCGCCTTGATTCCTTCATATATTGCTCGTGCATCCAAAAGTTGGGCCTCTTGTGGTACTCCTAGTTTGGATAAGTGAGGCGGCTTTGGATCGGCCTCCTCGGGCTTGGTGGCCGATCTTCTTTTTCCCTATTTTGTTCAGGTTTTTTAGTTACCTCAGCCCTGCACTTTGGACACAACCCTTGATTGATCAGATCAACCATCCATTGAAAAGTTGGGCCATTATTTGCCTCGGGAGTAATCTTGTCTGCCACCACACTAGAAGCCAATCTCGTTCCTAATCTTCCTTCCTTCAGTTTCGTGCTTGACTCGGCGACGTCAACTCCTCTGAGATTGATCCTTTCCCTTGGTCTCCGCAGGATGGTGAAATCAGGTGTCACCATGTTTGCCCCCACTATCTCTGGAAATGGGTTGCTATCAACTCCCATTACTTCTTTCTCCTTCTCGGCAAACTTCAGGTCTCCCTTATCAATCATATCCTGCAAAACATTTTGAAATACCAAGCAGTTGTTAGTGGTATAATGCCAAGAGTTGTGCCATTTGCAGTAATCTTTTCCTTTCAGCTCGTTGGCCGAAGGTAATTTGATGTCATGAGGAAGCCGAATTTGTCTATCGGCCATCATAAAGTCAAAAATCTGGTCAACCATTGCAATGTTAAATGAGTATTGCTTGCCTGCCTCAAAAGGCTATTTTTTGACCGAGGACAACTGCGCGTCGGTCGGTTTAGGCAATGGCTGGCATAGATATAGCCGTTTTGAAACGATCTCGGCCACATCCACTTCGGTGTTGATTTCATATTCAGTAGCATGAATATCATAGTTGGGATCCATGTAATAGGTTCCCTTAGATGAATTCTTCCTTTCTTGCTCTTCTTCGAGCATGCGCTCATATCGGGCTGATCGAGTTACTAGCTCGAAGAGATCGCGGAAACCCATGCCCTCAAACTTTTTCCTGAGTTCGAAGGAGAGTCCCCCAAGGGCTATATTGACAAATTCCTCTTTGGGTAATATGACCTTGCAGCGATGCTTAGCTCGTTTGAACCTAGCAATGTACACTTCAGCTGATTCACTCGGTAGTTGATATAACCTTGTCAAATCAGCCATAGAGACTTCAGGCTCTGTTCGATAAAATTGGGCGTGGAAAGCTTCCTCCATTTGGTTCTAAGTATGGAATGAATTTGGAGGTAAGTTGATGTACCAACTGAAAGCCACCCCGGTCAAGGAGTTGGGGAACAGCTTTAGTAGCATATCCCCTTGGTGACTCACTTCTCCGCTTTGAAGCAGGAAACGACAGATATGCTCCACGGTCGATTGATCTCCTTCACCAGAGAACATCGTGAAATTGGGCACCTTGTATCCTCGTTGAAGAGGCATTCTTTCAATGGCATCACTATGCGGCCTCCTATACATGGGCCGCTGAGTCCTTCGAAGCAGGCCGCCAAAATCTTGATTAATGACTTCGACGATCTGTTCTCGGTCAAGTCTCACCGTTTGGGTTGGATTAGCCCTTCTCATGCTGGGCTCATGTTCTAGTCCAATCCTATCATTCCACATTTGTTCATCTTCGGTGACTATATTATCTCCGAACAACGGGTTGACTCTCCCCCAGTGTCGGTCTGAATCCTGCCCGTTTAGACCGACAAATGGTTCCCTAATGGTGACGCTTGGTCGGACCACTACCTGAGGTGGGTTTCTAGTTTCTCCTAAAATCTTTTTACCATCCCTCCTTGGCGGTGTAACATATTTTTCAGTCTGGGAAGAAGAAGGGGCATTCTGGCTTGCCCCCAACCCAACCTGAGATAGGGAAGTTGGTTGAATAGAGGGCTGTAGAGGATTACCCGCTCGATGTTCCTTCCACTCCCTCAATTCACGGAGCATCTCACTCACTTGGGTGAAGGTTTGGTCTTGCCTAATGGACATCATAGCCAACCGCTGGTTGAACATTCCCATTATATGATTACTCATATTAGACAAGTCGGCCAGACTGGCTACCGAGCTAATGACTGGGTCTATGACGGGTTTAATGATAGGCTCTATGATAGGGTCTAAGAGAGGTTCGCATGAGCCTACCTCCTGGGAAATTCCCTTAGATCGTGTTCCCTTTGCGGCCATTTGACACGGGGTCCCACCGGGCGTGCCAAAAAATTGTTTGCAATAATTTCTTGTGTGGTGCGTCGGGCGTGCCAGAGTCCGTGTGGACTCAAAGTGGTGGTGATTACCTGATCTGACTTCTACTCAAGCGATTTGTTATTAACAGGATTCAAAATAACAACAAAAGTATGGGCTTTCTCTACTCTGATGCAAGCAAAAAATTACAAATGGAATTTGAAAAAGAACGAACTAAATACAATATTTCAGAATACCTCCATAGACATCGTCATCTTCATTGATTGATTGAGGAGTAGTGATTACAACGTTCAAACTAACAAACAAAAAAATGAGCACTCAGGAACAAGAACTCACAGATCACTCAAAATCACTGAAAAACAAGAACAGAATTATTATGAGGAGACACTAAATTCTGCTGAGAGCAGAAGTGGCGTGTGTGTTAGCCCCTCTCAAATGTTGCACCACCTGCCCTATTTATAGACTTGTTTGCATAACCGTCCATGTTAGTGGGGTAGTGAGGTAGTGGGGTAGTGACCCCTGGTTTCTAGGCATGTATCAGTTTCTGCTCCCACTATGTCCCATGATCAACTTCCATGACTTGTGTGATGATCCCACTTCTGCCATGTTCCTCTTTTCACGTAACTACTATTCCTCCCAGCTCAGCATATTCTGACCACGTTCTTATTCATGCTCAACTGCCTGCCACCTGAATAAATCCAAGACCGATTGCTTTTCTCCCTGAGTAGCTTAATCTTTGCTGGTGATAGAAATCGGCCTTCTATTCAGTAAGAAACCTACTCGCGTCTCTTGGTTTCTTTACACCGATGTTGCCTTTGACCTTCACTAATTCCATGGACTGCTTTTACCACTTCCTAGCCCGATATTACATTTTCTTCGTATGGCTGCTGTTATCATCTTATGGACTTGCTACTGCAGGATCAGCAGAGAAGGTCATCGGCCTATTCCGTTAATGCTGAGGTGTATCCCTGATCTTTTCTAATATCGGCCTTTCTTTTTGGGACCGATATCTTTATTACCGCCGTGTTCCTCTTGACGATATTAGGGTTCAATTGTTATAAATAGTTTAGGGTCGGTCAAATATGACCGATGTTAGGGCTGCTGATGAGGCTATTTTGCCACTAGCCATACTTGATGAAACTGGGGTATTTCTTTGAGAACCAGCAGCTAGATCAGATATCGGTCTTCCTTCGTCGTCGGCCTCATCACCTGTTCATCTGCCTTCATGGTCCCGTGATGACATCCTCAATCTACATGACCGTCACGTGCTTTGGGAAACCCTAATTTAGGATGTAAACACCATCCTCATCAAGATTTGAATCAATCCCGAAATCGTTGGGATTAGCTTTCAATCGCCAGCTGGGTTTGATGAGATCCATTCCTAAATGGATTCTTTTTCCTTTGACCTTAGCCCTAACACATAAGGAAACAATGAGTCATACATTTTACCTTCCTCCTCTGCTATCGGGCTGCTAGGGATGGCAACAAGGCGGGTTTGGTACGGAGTAGCCTTTTCCCAACTCCTACTCCTATTGAAAAGTTGTTTACCAAACTGCCCCAACCTTATTAGTAGCGGAGTCAGATTTGGTAGGTTTTTTATCAGGGCAATGACAGGTCTACCATAGGGGTAACTTAAATAAAATTTAAAAATTATACTTTAGTAAATCAATGGATTGAATGATTAATTGACAAGTGACCATGGTGAATTATCTTATTTCATGAGTCAAACTTATCAATTTTTTGCTCTACGTAGAATATTTCTTTCTTTATTTTTTATATTTTATGGTATAAAGAATACATATAAGTCATGGTATTTCAACAAATAAAGGGAAAGTATAAGCGTATATTACTACATTTGACACTTTAATCGGGGCAGGGCGGGGCGGGGTTCAATCAGGGGTATTTTCAATTACCACCTCCGGCCCAACTCCTATAGGGTTTTAATTTTCACTTACCTAATCCGCTTATACTCCTATGATATCTCTTTCCATTAGGGGTGGGGCGGGGCGGGGCGGGGCGGAGTTCTGGCTTATCAGGGATTTTTGCTATCCTTGCTGGCTGCTACTCTTCCAATCTGCCAAGTTTTCTCTCTGAGTGATAACCTGGAGCCTGATGACGGTGATGCACATACCTCAGACCAATCGGGCTGGAATTCTAGTCCTTCATACCTTTCCAAGATAAGATGTCCGATCGTGATGTTTCTTCAACTTCCTCAACCATTGGACTCATCATTCTTAACCTCCATAACTAGGTTAATGCCTTGGCTAAATTTCTCATGCTTCCTTGTTTTTTGAGTCCGATGGCTTGTACTGCCTTGGAAACGGGCCATGGGACAAGGCTCGGGTCCCTCCTCTTTTTAAATCGGGCACCAAAACCCTTGGCAATTTTTGGGTGCAAACAATTTCCCCCAAAAGGTCATGTCAAATATTTGACATCGATTGATGTGACCTTTTGAATTTTAAATTACCACGTGTCCATCACGCAAGAATTGGCGGTTCTCGAGAAATGCATCGGTCATTTCTCATTTAATACCCAACATATATATATATATATCAAAGGGTTGAGTAAAACCCTTTTCCTTTCCATTCTTCTTCTGTATTTTTCTCTCTCTACAAACAGAGCTTCTCTCTCTAAAAACCATCTTCTCCGGTGAGTTCTCTTCAACCACCCCTTTGCTATGGCTCCAAAAAAAGCTCCGGTGGCGTTGAAGAAGTAGAAATCGTTCCTAAACGACCCTCCTCCACAAAATCATTATAGATAGGTTCGTCAACTAGCCAAGGACCATACTTCTGACATTTCCACCGATTGCTTTACCAACTATAGCACTTCTGACAGTTCTACAGCAGTGCCCTGTCTGGGCACAGTGTTCTGCGGCGATCCTACCACTGCCTTTAACCCATACTTTTCCCCGGTGGCCAACGAGACTTTTCTTCAACTTCCAGCCTATTGAAGAAAAGTTTGGACTGCCACCCATCCGATCAGGGGTTAGCCTATACCTGTTGCAGATTGGGATAAGTGGGTGACAAGGGTTTTGCCCTCTAAGACCAAACTCTAGAAATAGACAGGCATTTATGATGCCATTATGCTTAGTCGGTCCTAACTAGAGATAGACCGATCCCTCTTTTTCTCAGCCCTTCTCTTCCGGTCACCATCCTACAACGGTTTTCTTTTCCGTTGTGGACCAATGGGTGTAGACACCCCATTTTGTCGGCTACTAGATTTAGGAGACCCATAGCTTGGTGGTTTACAATTATTGAACGACTCAAAAAGGACTCATGGAAGTTAGTTCTATCTCTCAAAATGCTCAGAAAGTGGTACATATGACCAAAATGCCCTTGAAAGCCTAAACACTCCCAGATTTGGACCGAAAGTTTTGGAAACATGCTATGTCGTAAGAAAAGTCATAAAATGAGTTTTCAAGCAAAATTGAATGAAATTTTCAGCCCCCAGAGACCCCCGGATGTCCCGAAAGTTCCTGGAAAGTCCCTGTTGACCGGTTTAACCGAAGTTTGACTAGGTTTGACCAAGGTTTGACCGAAATCATCCATATTCATCAAAAAGTTTTGGCATCATTCTAGATCATGTGAAAAGTACTAAAATGAGTTTTAAAAGAAAATCGGATGAAAACGTCAGCTCTTGGGAGCTCCCGGAGGTTCTCGAAACTTCCCGGGAATTCCAGGTTTGACCGATTTGACCAAAAAGTTGACTTTGAAACTGGAGCACCGTATCATTTTTAATTAATACTAGAGGTCAATAGCTTTCAAATGGTATATCGCACATAGTTTCTGGATTTAAAACGGATTTATTATGAATTTCTGAAGGTAAAAAAAGCGATCAAATTGGATTTTATCGTGAATACTGCAAACCTTTTTAAAGTGACCTATCTCTGAACTTTTTTTTATGTAAAATAGACTACATTACCTTTCCAACGGTATATCACAATCTCAGTTTGGAGTTCATACGCATTTTCTGTGAATTTAGGACGAAATATTGCCTTTTTATGAATACCGGAACCTCTGGGGGCATAAATAGAATTATCTGGACATCAGAGGAGCAGTGCCGCCGCGGCACTGGCCCATGGCAGCCGCGGCACAGGCCCAGTGCCACCGCAGTACTCTCCTCCAGAATAGTCCATTTTTGCAATTTCTTTTGGGGACCCAAATTGATTAATTAGAAATCAAAACGACATAATTCTATGTTAACAGATGTTTGGGACCAATGGGAACACTTCTTAAACCCCAAAACCACCCCCAAATTGGCCTATATAAACCCCCCCTTGACTTCTCATTTTGGGGGGGGGGGGGGGTGCAAATGCAAGCTTTGAAAAGTTTTAGAGAGAAAGTTGTAGAGATAAGTTTAGAATAGAGAGAAAAGAAGCTTCCTTCTTTGATTTTCAAACAAGAAAGTGAGTTCTAGGCTTTGTTTTTACTTCATTACTTCTATTTACTTCATATTCAATACACCTACCTACCATTTTAGTGAGCATTTAAGAGAGTGAAAGCTACTTCCATGTCCAACGTCACCACATATGAGTGAAACCAAGCTACAAGTCCAATACATCATTGAATATCATCTATTGATTGTTTATTAGCTTGTCTATATAAATGTTCATCTCTCCTTACCTCATTTCTTTTTTTATTTCTTTTTATTTGCTTACTAGATCATCATCATCTAGATGATGACATGGTGTTTGAGGTGAGTGAATCCTTATGGATAGTAGCTCTTGACCTCAAAAACATATTTGATAGATGATGATTTCAATTTCAATACATTCCTATGTATTCTTGAAGTTGTTTTCAAAATAAAACAATATTCTCCAACAATCTTGGAGGTTCTTGATATGGGTTCAAATGTTGATATTTCAAGTGGTCATAATCTTCATTTAAGTGCTGAAAATATACTTTCAAAACCTCTATTTCAAAAACCCCTCATTTTGATTTCAAAGAATAAAACCCTAGTTCTTCCTAAAACCTTCAGAACAGTGAGTTATCTAACTTCAAAGAATTATTCTGAGTTCAATACCTAATATATGAATGCAAGACAACTTGGAAAGTCTTCCTAACTCATTATAGAACACACAATATTTTTGGTTTGACTTGGAAATACTTGGAAGTGGTCCATTTGGACCGAAACATTCTCTCCAGATATTTTGTTTTTGCTGTCACAACAACTTAGTTGACTTTCAATTTGTTTTACAGAACACTTTTCCAAAAGGAGTGGTCCTAAACCATTTTTCCTTTAAACATCAGTGTCTTGTGGAACTTTCTGCATAATATGGACCTCTAAATTTTTTGTTTTCATTTTCTAAGATTTTTTGACATTTCAGTCGACGGTACGGATTCTGTTTCTGAGTGACCTCTATTGTTTATATGATTTCTCTCAATCTGTAATATTTATTGAGGATTGGCTTTTTGATTTGTGTTCTAGACACACTAAGGATGATCTCCATACAAAATCATAGATTGAAAACATTTCTAACCCTACATTTCATTTTCCACAAGATCAAGTCACTGCTCTATCGACTATTCACAACAAGCATTCTTTTACTTTCATTCTTTGATTTGATGCTTACATGCACTCCAAATTTGTTCATATCTTAGGAAGTAGTCCATATTACATTTGTACATATCCCATGATGATTTCCTCCATGCATTCATTCATCTTTTTAGACTTCTAAGTCACTTTAGAAAGTCCAAGTACACAAACACACAACAATCTTTGCACATTCTAGGATCATACATTGCATTCATGCAAGATTTGGGGTTTCTGTGACTCCTAATCCAAGAAGATTATAAGGAATGTGACAAGCGGGGGTATTTGTAAAATACAACTGCGCTAAAAGAAGAAAATACACTAAATTAGTTTACAATTTTCCTGTTTATCTGCAATTTGAATTACAATGCCAGTCTTATATAATATGATTAATCTATGATAAGTGGTATTGTTTTAGTGGTTATGTGTGCAGATTACTGTTGCTGTGTGAAGAATTGAACAAGCAAGATAAAAGGAAGTGACTGGGTTTAATGAAGACAAATGAAAAAGGAAAAGAGAGTTTCGAACGATCGAGGCTTTGATCGATCGAAAGAAGTTCAAGCGCTCAAAGATCCCAGAAGTTCAATCGACCGAGAGATGTTCGATCGATCGAACATGGCTTTTATCAGAACCTACGCGCACGCAGCGGGGACATTTGTTGTAACCCTAGCTTTAGGTTTTTCTATATATATCAGTTGTATTCACGCCAAAAACGACGCTCACTTTTAGTTTTTGTCATTTTATAGAGAGCATTAGAGAGTATATACTGTTTTTGTTGGTTTCAAGGTATCACATTGCTTGTTCTTGGATTTACAAATAGTTTGATCGTATTACATCGTCTTAGGTTATGCTATTTTAGTTTATTTATAATCTGTTTATTGTTTCTGGTAGTATTAGTAAATTTAATTATAATCTTGCATTCTAAATAGTATTACACTTATAGTTTTCATAGTTTTTATGTTAAAATCGCAACCAAACGCATCTCTAATGGATTTTTATGTTAAAAACGAGTTTAAGATATTCCAGACCATGTCTGAGTAATCCCCAGGTTGGGAAATCGCGATGAAACTGTGATTTCAAGCCTCTGCCATGCAACAGAATAATTCCTGTGTTCGATCGATCGAAGTTATGTCGATCGATCGGAGCAGAGATACAGCTGATCGATCGAAGGTATTTCGATCGATCGAGAGATGAAGATGTTCGATCGATCGAGAGCGCGTCGATCGATCAAAACCTCTGATTCTTGAGAACATTCAATACAGCATTCCTAGACTTTCTGTTTTACACATTTGTTATCAAACTGTCCCCAAATGCTCAGTTTGTCGAAACAGTCTCTAAGCTTAAAGCCTTAGAGCATTTTTCTTCAATATCTTTTGCAAACCACTCTCAATGCTAACACCATTGTGGGTGCGAGTCTTAACTATTGATTTAAACCGCTTTCATGTATTTTGAACTTAATTTGGATGATATAGTCCCGGGCATGAAAGGGCTATGGATTCTCTATCTTTAGAAAAATACGAAATATTATAGAAGATGTACTCCAATGAGCTTTAACGTAATTGCATGGTAGATGGCTAGGTCACTGTGGATTTGCGTGATCCCAACACTTCTCTTTTATTAAGAAAACCAGTTTTAAAATATTGCTCCAGTTAATTAGTTAGTTATTAGTTTAAAGTAATTTAGTTGTTTTTCATTTTATTAGTTGTTAATCGTAGAACTTTGTGTTCTACAGTTTCCTTAAGCATTAAAATTTTCTCTCTTTTTTTTTTTTTTTTTTTTTTTTTTTTTTTTTTTTTTTAGAGTTTAAGCTAGGTAATTAATTTTCAAAACCTTCCCTGTGGGATCGACCTGGACTTCCAGTACTATATTACTTGCACGATTACCTACACTTGGGTATAGCACACAAGTGCACACAGAAAAAAAAAATTCTCGTGTCAAGTTTTTGGCGCCGTTGCCGGGGAAGGGCGACGAATTAATACTTAGTTTACCTCAATCTATCTTATCTATTTCTTTTTCCTTTTTCCTTTTCTTCTTTAGATTTAAACCTTTTAGAATTTTTCCCGTTCATGTCCGAAAATTCCATCGAAGGAATTCTTGGAAATCCGTTCTACTTAGCTGATTCTTCTAATTCTATTAATCCCATAGCTACACCTATTGACTCAATGGCCAATAATCAAAGTGAGAACGGTGATAATGTGGTTGTACCAATCGACGATTCACTTCACCCTTTGTGCGATCTTATGACACCTGAACATGCTCCAACACCTTCTTGTATTCTCATTCCACCTCATGCTAGCGAATTTTAATTTCGCAATTGAATGATTCAACTCCTTCCTAACTTCCATGGAATGGATAGCGAGAAGGCATATCTGCACGTCAAGGACTTCGAGGATGTGTGTAAAACATTTTCACAAAATTGTCTTGTAGATGTAACACGCCTAATGCTGTTTCCTTTCACCTCGAAGGATAAAGCAAAAGCATGGCTACTCACGTTGAACCCGAATTCAATCTACACCTGGCATGCGATGAACACTACATTTCTAAAGAAATTCTTTCCACCTCGCATGACCACTGAGCTTAAACAACAAATTATCTCTTGCAAACAAAAGAGCAATGAAACCTTCACCCAAACTTGGGAGCGTTTCAAGGATTTGCTTCTATCATTCCCACATCATGGGTATGAGAAATGGCAAACCATAAGCTACTTCTACGAAGGGTTAAATGGTGAAACTAAAAAGTTGGTCGAGACTATGAGTTCAAGACCAATTCTGCGTAAAAATACTGAAGAAGCTGAAGCTCACTTTGAGTGGCTAGATGAACATGCCCATGAATGGTCCAATTCTGAAGATATTTTACGCTCACAGATATCCTGTGTAGAGGAGAAGAGTTTATACCAACTAAAAAGTGAAGATCACTTAATGAATAAATACGATGAATTAGCTAAGAAAGTAGAGGAATTAGGGATGAAAGGGGAAGGTTCTAGGCAGGTTTTACCTAAAGAACCTTGCGGCACATGCAATATGTTGGGACATACCAATCAATACTGTTCCAATGTGCCGTATTTTCAAGAACAACCCCCATGGAAATAAATGCCATGCAAGGGTATAGGGGGGCGTTGAATTCCTACAATAACTATAATTCACAAAATAATAACAATAGATGGAATCACCCTGGGTTTGATTGGAAAAATAATGCTGGGACCCAAAATCAATACCAACAACAGCCCTATAACAATAACAACCAATATCAAGGGCAATACAATAGGCAGCCCCAGCCATTCAATCAAAACAGACCTAATAACTATAACCAAGCGCAACCCTCTAATCAACAGTCGAACGTGTACGTTCCCTCATACAAAAAGGCACAGGAGGAAGATCCTCTCTCTAACGTGAATCTAACGCAATAATTAATTCAAATGATGAGCAAAATGTCTGCGACATTAGAGAGGATGGATGCACGACAAGAGGGATTGGGTGGAACATTTCCTGCCCAACCACTTCAAAACCCTAGGGGATACAACAATGATCCCACTAACCATGAACAAGCTTAAGCCGTGACTACTCTGAGAAGCGGCAAGACTATAAGGTTAAATAGGCCTCTCTCTACTCCCGAAGAGTATGAGGAGGACGAAGTGGTAAATAAAAACAAACCTTCTACTCAAGAAAAGGAGCCATCCACTAATAATGAACCATTAGAAATAAATACCGAAGCTCCTAAACAAGTAGAGGAAGTTGAGAAAAATTCCAGAAAGGAGCCCGTCAACGACGAAGTACCCAAATGCCCTTTTCCCGCGCCTTATCCTCAGAGGCTTAGGAACCACAAAAATGAGGCAAAGAATCAAGAGTTCTTGGAATTGTTCAAACAAGTCAAAATCAATCTTCCACTCATTAATACAATCAAACAAGTGCCGGCCTATGCTCAGTACCTCAAAGACTTATGCACAGTCAAGAGGAGGCAAAGTGTAAAGAAACACGCTTATGTAGCTTGCCAAGCAAGTGCAATCATCCAAAACGAATTGCCTCCAAAACTCAAAGACCCTGGCACCCCAACTGTCTCGTGCCGAATTGGAAATCAAAGAATAGACAACGCCCTCCTTGATCTCGGAGCAAGCGTGAACCTGCTGCCATACTCAGTTTATAAACAGCTAGGATTGGGTGAACTCAAACCTACCCGACGCAACTGGCAGACAGGTCAGTCAAATACCCTAGAGGAATACTGGAGGACGTTCTTGTGCAAATAGACTCTTTTGTATTCCCGGTTGATTTTGTAATTTTGGACACCGAACCTGTGTCCAATCCATGCTCACAAATCCCGCTGATTTTTGGACGTCCATTCTTTAACACCATAGATGCCACAATTAAAATAAGAAGTGGTATTATGACCATTGTATTCGGGAATATGACTTTGAATGTCAAAAATTTTCTCAAATCCCTGACCTGAAGAATACGATGACGAAGAGGAGGTCAACTATATTGACACGGTCATCGAAGATGAGGTAGATCTCGTTGATTATAAAGATCCTTTGGAGGTAGTTGTGTCTCAATTCGATACCATCTATCGACCTAAAGATTCCACACCATTGGATTCTGCTTTAAATCACACTTGCCTCATGATGGATACGCAAGAGGAGGATAGAACTGAATGCATGTGGATAACACCATATGAACCCTTACCTCTGAAATCAAAGTTAGTTATGCCCTCCAATTTTCAATTTCCCGATCTGGAATTGAAGGAGCTTCCTGAAGAGCTCAAATATGCTTTCCTGGGAACTGAGAAAACTTATCCTGTTATAATTTCATCCACTCTCAGTCTGGAACAAGAGGATAAATTAATCCAAATACTAAAACAACATAAGGGAGCATTAGGATGGACCATTCCTGATCTCAAAGGCATAAATCCATCCATTTGCACTCATAAGATATATTTGGAAGAAGACGCTAACCTTCGCGACAAATGCAAAGGCGTCTGAATCCTAACATGCAAGAAGTAGTTAAAAAGGAAGTATTAAAACTACTTGATGTTGGGATTATATATCCTATTTCTGACAGCCCCTGGGTAAGTCCAACCCAAGTGGTGCCCAAGAAAGCAGTCATAACGCTTATTCCTAATAAAGATGGCGAGTTAGTACCAACGCGCGTCCCCACCGGATGGCGAATGTGTATTGATTATTGAAAACTAAATACCGTGACCCAGAAGGACCACTTTCCATTACCATTCATGGATCAAATGCTAGAACGAGTGGCGGGTCATAAATACTATTGTTTTTTGGACGGATACAGCGGTTATAACCAGATAGAAATTGCTCTTGAAGATCAGGAGAAAACAACTTTCACGTGTCCGTTCGGTACTTTTGCCTATAGACGTATGCCTTTTGGGTTATGCAATGCACCTGCTATGTTTCAGCGGTGCATGTTAAGTATCTTTAGCGATATGGTCGAACAAATACTTGAGGTCTTTATGGACGACTTTTTAGTGTTTGGCCATAGCTTTGAAAATTGCTTAGCTAATCTGGAACGTGTGTTAGCACGATGCGAGGACAAACACCTAGTACTAAACTGGGAAAAGTGTCACTTCATGGTGACCAAGGGGATTGTCCTCGGCCACATTATTTCTGATAAGGGTATCCAAGTCGATAAAGCAAAAAATTGATATAATTTTAAATTTACCTGTCCCTCATACAGTCTGAGACATCCGATCTTTTCTGGGACATGCGGGATTCTATCATCGCTTTATCAAAAATTTCAGTGCAATCTCTCGACAACTGTGTCAACTTGCACTAAAAGAACACCTTACCTCCGTACCGATAATACAGGCACTCGACTATGATGCTAGCGACTATGCCATTGGCGCAGTTCTAGTACAGAGGAAGGATAATAAGCCTTATGTAATCTACTATGCTAGTCGAACACTTAACGAAGCTTAAATGAATTATACGACTACCGAAAAAGAACTACTAGCAATAGTCTTCTCTCTAGATAAGTTCGTGTTATATCTAATAGGGTACCCAATTGTCTGTTTTATAGACCACTCAGCCCTGAAGTACCTGTTATCTAAGAAGGACGCGAAGCAAAGACTTATCCGTTGGATACTTCTACTCTAAGAATTCGATATCACAATTAAAGACAAAAAAGGAGTAGAGAATGTGGTCGCTGACCATTTATCTCGGTTAACATTTATGGATAACACTGAACCCACACCGATAAAGGATGAATTCCCAGATGAGCAATTGATGGCTATTTCCAGTTTGCCTTGGTATGCGGATATAGTAAACTATCTAGTTACAGGAGAGACCCCTAGTCATTGGTCAAATCAGGACAAGAAACGATTCCTCTCGTTCGTACGTCATTTCTTTTTCGATGACCCTTACTTATTTAAGTATTGTGCTGATCAAGTCATCAGGCGTTGCGTCCCGAATGAGGATATAACTGTCATTTTAGCATCCTGCCACTCTGAGGCTTGCGGAGGCCATTTTTCTTCAAAAAAGACCGTACAAAAAGTTCTACACAGTGGTTTCTACTGGCCCACTATGTTTAAAGATGCTTATGCTTTTTGCAAAATGTGCCAACGCTGTCAAAAGCTTGGTACAATTTCAAAAAGAAACTCCATGCCCTTAACTCCAATTATCACGATTGAAATATTCGATTGTTAGGGCATAGACTTTATGGGCCCTTTTCTGAAATCTAACAACTGTGAATATATGCTCCTAGCTGTGGAATATATATCAAAATGGGTAGAAGCGATACCGATAAGATGCAATGATCATAAAACAGTAATGTCCTTTCTTAAGGAACACATCCTGTCGCGTTTTCGAACCCCAAAAGCTCTAATAAGTGACCAAGGAAAACACTTTTGCAATAGGCCTTTGGAGTCACTACTCAAGAAATATAGAGTCAACCACAAGATCACTCTAGCCTACCACCCACAAACGAACGGACAAGCAGAGTTGGCTAACCGAGAAATTAAGCACGTTCTAAAAAAAACAATTAGTTTCAACAGAAAGGACTGGGCATGCAAACTGACCGATGCTCTATGGGCATACTGTACTGCCTATAAGCCAAATCTGGGAATGTCCCCATTCAGGCTAGTATACGAAAAAGCATGTCACCTGCCTGTAGAAATCGAGCATAAAGAATACTGGGCGACCCGATCATTGAACTTCGACATTAATGAAGGAGGTCATCTTTGAAAACTCCAGTTAGCTGAACTGGAAGAAATACGTTGAGATGCCTACGACACTGCTAGATTACATAAGGAAAGGTTGAAGGAACGCCACGATAGGATGATTTTTAGAAAATTATTCGAGTCGGGGTAAAAAGTTTTGTAATATGATTCTCGCCTTCACCTATTCCCAGGAAAACTCCGATCTAGGTGGACAGGACCCTTTATAGTCAAATCTGTCTTTCCATATGGGGCTGTTGAGTTATTCAATCCTAAGAATGTCGGAAGTTTCAAGGTCAATGGCTAGAGGTTAAAACCGTTCTTAGAGAATTTTCAACCAGAGATCGAACACATCCAACTGGATGAGCCCGATTATTCCTCAACTTGAAAAGCTCAAGTGCATCTTCACCATGTTGTTGTATTCTTTCCTTCACTGCATTTTGTTTTGTTTTTTTTTATGTTGTCTATCTTTTTTTTAGAGTGTGACCTCGATTTTAATCTGCTATTCCATTCTATCTATCTCCTGTAGGCTGTTCAACATGAGAGATGATGATGTTCACTCAATTGGGTCATGGGCGGATTCAGAATATCATAACCCCCCTTGGACTGCCGATGAAATAGCATTCTGTTTTGCTCCTTATCAAGGCCCAGGGGCAGACGATGTCGTTGACTTGACCCACGGATACATCCCATACAACTATGTTCTCCTCCAGATCAATCTTTTTGAGCATATGGAATTCCCTGAAGAGGAAGGAGAACCAGAGGGGTATGTTGTTTGGGAAGTCGATGATGCTCTGATGGAATAGTGGGAGAGGGAAGAAGAAGATTTACAGGATGTGGTGCCAGAACGCCATAACGCTGTATTCATTTATGTTGATGACTTGCTTGTCGCCGAAGTGGTTTCCTATAGTTATGTGCACTTGAGTTATTTATTGTTCTGGCTTCAATGCCCTCTACCTGCTAGTGCACATGGTGATATCATGCCAATAGTGAGGTTATTTCTTGGTCATATTTCCTGTTTTGTTTATCCCTGTAGTTCTTTCGTTTGTTTTATTTAATTTCTTTCTTTCTTATTGTTCTCGTTTGGTTTCCTTTGTCAGGATTGTCACTATGAATCAAATGTTACCGCCATTGCTCCTTCCATATCAGTTGTTCCATGGATTGGGACCATACATAAGGCCCCCGGGTACTCCGCCGCAAGAGGAAAGTCCGTTGCGAACTTACACTCCGTTATCACTGTCTCCATCCGAATCACCTCCTGCATGTGCAATCAATTCCTTGGATAGTTCAGACTTGCTCGATGATGCCCTGGCTGCTTTTTGGCTGTTTTGGAAAAGGGAATCACCATGTTTGGACCCCACATTCGAAGTTTTGGCGGAAGAAGAAGTTGTGGAAGAAGATATTTTCATGCTTGAAAAGTAGTGCTTCACTTCAATTGTATTCTGTCATTTTATCTTTCTTTCATCAATTGAAGTGTATTCCTACATAAAGTTTTATTAGTTTCAGTTTCTTTTAGTTTTTCTTTATCAATAAGATTTTAAATACCATGTTGGGGGAATAATGTTGCAAATGGAAGCTACTACAATGATTTATTTATATAAAATTTGCAATTTTCTATTTATCAAGATGATTTCTGGCCTACATGACCGGTCTTTGAACCGTTTTATCATTTTCCTGTATGTCCAGACCAATGTGGGTTAGTTGGGGGTGTATAATCCTTTAATTCAATAATATTGTAAAATTTCTAAGTTCGATCGATCGAACTCATCTCGATCGATCGAACTCATCTCGATCTATCGAAATTATCAGTACCTCAAGCGCTTCAACATGCCTCAATCGATCGAAAGTTCGATCGATCGAACTTTCTCGATCGATCGAGACTTGTATTTAACCAAGGCGTCTGCTACACACTTTCTCAGTTTCTCATTCTCTCTCTCAGGTTCGAGCGATTAGAGATAGAGGAGAATCTCGCCGATTTTGAACCCCCATGCACAACCACATCAGCTGAGGAGAGCCTGACCCCTCGGATCATCATCATCAACATTCTCATCCCCCCTGTTGCGTGTATCTCGAGGTGAGGTCTCGGTACACCCCCTCATGTCATTTTTTTTGTTAGAATTGTATTAGGGTGCCCCCAATTGGTTTTAATCCTTTATTTGATGTTTTTTCTTAATTTTTATGTTTGCGGGCTATTCCCATTATCTATCGTTGTCGCTGCACCTTCGCTGTGTTCGATCGATCGAACTTGGTTCAAGCGATCGAGCTCAGCCATAGTTCAATTGATCAAACTAGGTTCGAGCGATCAAACCTGGCATCTTTTTGATCGATCGAAAGCGGCTCAAGCGATCGAACATGGAACTTCTTCAATCGATCGAACATACTTCGATCGATCGAAGGGCAGCAGTTTCTATATCTTTTCTATTTTTCCCTGTTTTCTTGTATTTACTGTTTGTTCTCCCATTTCAGGGCTTTCACGATGAATCCTATCACCGGGTAACATAAGTCCAAGCCACTTGATCTCACTATACCCGATCCCATACCAGATCACGGGCTTAGAAACGAGGTGTAGAGGGTGTGGTTTACGAGATACTTCTAGTCTAGAAAGGTTATGTTGGAGCGGCCACTGGAGTCCGTATGGCTCTCAGCCCCATGGTTTCTAGGACGGATCAGAGACTTGCCATTATGGTACGACATGTTGATCCAGACAAAGAGGATCAACATCCACTGGGTTCGAGAGGCTTGCTCCTCTATGATCAAGGATCCCGCGGCCCTATTCACATACAGATCATTCTTCTGTGGGCGCGAGATCATATTCAACCCTGCCACCATTTCAGCTGCTCTGGGGGTACCTGAGGTACCAGATTGTTTCTATCCTCACTTACCAGGAGCCCCAGAGATGCCTCATTCCACAATTATCCGTGAGCTTACAGGCGGCGCCGTTCAGCTCTGGAACAGCGTTTCTCTTATCGAGGATAAGCTTCTCACAGAGAACTATCACCTCCTTCATCTGATGCTAGTGAACTGCATTTTCATGACATCTTACCACGAGATGTTCGCCGCGTGGTATGCCCGTGCTTTGTATGCCATTGGGACAGGACAGCGAGTCTATCTGTCTCGCCTATATATCGACTTCCTGGTTTAGCCTACGTGGTACATCACCGCCAAGCGCCATCTGAAGGGCACTTGACCTATCCATCGGGTCATTGAGCAGGCTGGACTAGTTCCATTGGCCACAGATTTGATCATTAAGGCCTCTAGTCGATTTGGCGAGACGGCGGCCCGCCGTTCTAATGCTCAGAAGAAGAGAAAAGTGAAGGGTAAGGCGAAGATTGGAGCGAAGAGGAAGAGGGGAGGAGGCACTGATATGGAGGGTGCAGCTTCTGGGATGCTCACAGAGGCTGAGGAGCTTGATTGTGACGACGAGGTTGATCCTCGCATTAAGGTTGCCCAGTTCGAGCTAAGACAGCGGTCTCAGGTTCCCGCCCAGGGAGAGTCTTCTTCATCCGCGCCTCTCCTTACAGTTCACAAGTTGCTATTGGAGGAGAGAGAGGCCCGAATTAGACTCGAGGGCAAGATGGATCGCATGATGACTCTTCTTGAGGCTATACTTATTCAGATAGGAGTTGACCAGTCTTTGTATACACCTATACCACCCACTACTGGACCTTCATCCGCAGCTCCTCAGGTTGATTGTTCTGTTCCATCTGCATTGGCAGGCCCAACTGTTCCTATTCCTGATCCTTCTGTTCCATCCACATCGGCGACACCGCCTACCTCTGAGACACCACTTCCACCACCTCTAGTCGTGACAGATCTATTATTAGCTACATCAGCTGCTCCGACTGTGAGTGACCCGGCAATGGTTACTACTGTTGCTGAGGGTGGAGATGGGGATGCTCCGGAATTGGTTTTTGAGATCTTATCGGATGTCGACGATGATGTATAGATGTTGATAGATCAGTGTTTTTGGTTGTTGTGTTATTTTGGTGGGATATGACTGTATTCTTTTCTCTCTCTTATTTTTCTGGTAGGTGTGGACATGCGGAATTCCACAACTTGCTAGTTTTTTTGTTTGAAGTTTGATTTTTGAAAAGAGACAGAAAAGGTCCGATGAAAACAGATACAGAGTCGCCACTTGGTCTTTAAGGAACCAAGAAACCTAATTTTGACTCACCCAAACGGATAAAGGGCACCGGCCCTTCATAACCAAAGAACTTGGCTCGGGGTTTTGGTACGAGAGAGGAAGGAGCCTTTGTTGCGACTAAAACACCCTCAACTCGCCCCCGTCATTCGACGGGCCTCAATTAGCATCCAAATAATCATCTTATACTATGTATGGTTCGACAATTAATACTATGATAGTATATTACATCACATAACAAAATTTGAAATGGAAGATCAAAAGATAAGATATCATTCATAAGATCTAAGCCAAGTATCATACAATGTAAAGTAAAAGATCACACAAATAAACCTAGGAAAAATCGTCTAATCATGTATCAAGTAATTAAGTTTCCATAATCTAAAGGGGACATAAATGGTTCTTGAAACAAATAATCAAAGAAATCAAAATATGCTTAGTAAGCTAGTAAGATGCATGTTAATCTTTGAGAAAAGAAGATCTCTCAATCCCCGGGACGGATGAGAAAGGAGGATTAGATCGAGGAGAAGCATGAATGTGTGATCATGATCATTCCTTATAATCTTCTTAGATTAGGAGTCACAAAAGCCCCAAATCTTTGCATGGATGCAATATATGTATCTAGAATGTGCTAAGGTTGTAGTGTGCCTTGTGTTCATGGATTCCTAGAATGACTTAGAAGTCTAGAATGTGTATGAATGAATGAAGGAAATCATCATGGGATATGTACAAATGTAATATGAACTACTTCCTAAGACATAAGCTAATTTGGAGTGCATGTAAGCATCAAATCAAAGGGGGAAAGTAAAAGTGTGCTTGCTGTGAATAGTGGACTGAACAGTAACAAGATCTTGTGAAAATAGAAACGAGGGGGTACGAATGTTTTCAATGCATGATTTTTTATGGAGATCTTCCTTATTGTGTCTATAACACAACCAAAAAATCCAATCTTTAATAACTATTATAGATTGAGAGGAATCATATGAACAATGGAGGTTACTCAGAAACAGAGTTCGTACTGTCGACTGAAATCTTGAAAACTCTTAGAAAATGAAAACAAATGATCTAGAGGCCCATTTTATACAGATATTTCTCTAAGACATTGAAGTTTAGGAGAAAAATAAGTTAGGACCACCCCTTTTGGAAAATGTTTCTGTAAAACAAGTTGAAAGTAGACCAAGATGTTGTGACAGCAAAAACAGAATATCTGAAGAGAATGTTTGGGTCCGAATGGACCTTTTTCAAGTATTTCCAAGTCAAACCAAAAATCTTGGGTGTTCTATAATGAGTTAGGAAGATTTTCCAAGTGGCCCTGCATCCATACATTGAGTATTGAGTTCTAGAGAAATCTTTGAACTCATATCACTCACTGTTTTGACTCACTGTTTTGAAGATTTTGGGAAAAACTTGAGTTTTCTTCCTTGAAATCAAAATGAGAGGGATTGAGAGGGGTTTTGACATAGAGCTTTTGAAAGTATATTTTTAACATCAATTAGAGATTATAATCTCTTGGAATATCAACATCAAACTCATCATCAAGAACCCCCAATATTATTGGAGAGATTCATTTTTATTTTTAACATAACTTCAAGGATACCTTGGAGGTATTGAAGTTATAATCATCATCTATCAAACATGTTTTTGAGGTCAAGGGCTACTATCCATAAGGATTCACTCACCTCAAACTTCATGTCATCATTTAGAGGATGATGAACTGGTAAGTAAATAAAAATGTCAAAAAAGAAATGAGGTTAGGAAGAGATGAACATAATATGAACAAGCAAGTAAATAATAATCAATAGATGATAATCAATGTGATATTGGACTTGTAGCTTGGTGTTTCACTCATAGATGTTGACATTTGGACATGGAAGTAGCTTCCTAACTAAAAAATGCTTAGAGAAATGGTGGTTAGGTGTATTGATGATGAAATATATAGAAGATTGGTGGAGGAAAACAAGACTGGAACTCACTTTCTATAGAAAAATAGTAGGAGGAAGCTCATTTCTCACTTCTAAATCTATCTCTATCTCTCTTTCTCTCTACAACTTCTATGGACTTTGCACTTGGCCCCCACCAAAATGAAGAGCAATGGGGGGTTTATATAGGCTAATTTGGGGTGGTTTTGGGATTTAGAAAGTGCTCCCATTGGTCCCAAACATCTGTGAACATCAAACTACATCGTTTTGATTTTTAATTAATCAAAATGGACCACCAAAAATAATTGCAAAAGTATATTATTCTGGAGGAGAGTTCCGCGGCGGCACTAGGCCTATGCTGCGGTGGCACTGCTCCTCAATCGTCTGGATAATCCTGTTTAGGCCCCCCAGAGGTTCCGGTATTCCCGAAAAGGCCCTATTTCGTCCAAAATTCACAAAAAATGCATACAAACTCCAAATTAAGGTTGTGATATACCTTTGGAAAGGAGATGGAGTCTATTTTACATAAACAATAATTTGGGGATAGGTCACTTTGAAAAGTTTTGCGGTATTTACGATAAAAGCCGATTCGATCGCCTTTTTCGCCTTCAAAAATTCACAATAAACTCGTTTGAAATCCAAAAATTATGTGCGATATACCGTTGGAAAGCTATTGACATCTAGTATCCATGAAAAATATTTGAAAATTATTATGGTGCTCCGGTTCTAAAGTCAAATTTTGGTCAAACTTGTCAAACTTGGGATTCCCGAGAAGTTCTGGAAACCTCTGGGACCTCCCAGGAGCTGACGTTTTCGCTCAATTTTTTTTAAAACTCATTTTAATATTTTCCACATGTTCTAGAATGATCCCGGCGAATTTGGACGATTTCGGTCAAACTTGGTCAAACCGGTCAATAGGGATTTTTCGGGAACTTCCGGGACTTCCGGGGGTCTCTGGGAGCTGACGACTTCATCCGACTTTACTTAAAAACTCACTTTCTTACTGTTATTACGACGTAGCATGTTTCCAGAATTTTCGGTCCAAATCTGAGAGTTTTTGGGCTTTCTGGTGCATTTTGGTCATTCTGAGCATTTTGAGAAATAGAACCAACTTCCATGAGTCCTTTTGAGTCTTTTTCGATCATTGTGAACCACCAAGCTATGGGTCTCCTAAATCTGAGAGCCGAAAAAATGAGGTGTCTACAGTTTGCCCCTCTTTGGCATGAACTTGTGAGGCAACGCATGTCGTAAGCGAATGCCAAAGCTTTGAAGAGACAGGTCTTTTGGAGGCTATAGATTTAGGATAAAAAGTGTTGCAAAAGATGCAATGATGCTGAGGCTAGTGCTGGTCGCGCTCTGCATGAACTGCCTACGTATCCCAAGGAGAATCAGACCAGGACGTAGTTCGGGGCACAAAGGAATAAATCACACATGCACATACACAACAATCAGGCGGATGCTATGCTATAAGAGTGATATGCAATTCATGGATGGGATATAAATTGTCCTGAGTCCTATCATTTTTAGTGTTCTGATCCTAGCATGAGCTGGTATGGTGGGGTATGTGCCACCCCGAGTGGACTGGTGTTGTGCTAGTGTTTGCGACTGTAATGTGGTGGACGACTCGGATAAGGACATCAAGGTTTAGAAGACTCTAGGTCTAGGGGTAAACTTCTGGAATTTGAGAAGTGTGCTTTGCAAACAAATGTAATCCAACGTGGGGTCCCAGAGGACAACAATTAAAGATAATCGACGGACACAGAAGTCCTGGATACCAAATGATGGATGAGGAAGTTCAAGATAGCTAATCGGAAAGGGTTTCGCGATAACCGTCAAGCGATAAAGTTCACAATAGCTGATGGGTAGGTGAAGGGGCTCACAATTTTAGACAGAGGAGTGAGGAAGCTCATGATAAGTGAAAAAGCTCAAGATAAGTGAAAAAGCTCACGATTAGTGAGAAAGCTCACGAGTTTGGACAAAGGAGTGAGAAAGCTCATGATAAGTGAAAAAGCTCACGATTTTGGATGAAGGAGTGAGGAAGCTCACGAAAAGTGAAAAAGCTCACAATTTTGGATGAAGGAATAAGGAAGCTCATGAAAAGTGAAGAAGCTCACGAATTCGGACAATGGAGTGAGGAAGCTCACTGTCACACCCCAATTTTTAGACAACCAATTATTAGTCAAGGGAGAACCCTCAACCAATATCCAGCTGTCCAATCATCAAGGTGCTTGCAATATAATAACATCACACAGTCTGTACCGAAATAAAATCATTACTCACATGTGCTAAAGCAACGGTCAACATCCAACTAAAAAGTCAAACCAAGATTTAAAACCAACTCCAAAACATTATAAGAATCTAAAAAGAACACTTCACTAAAACAATATCTTAAATTTTTAAATGGCCCACAATGCCAGAAATCTTATTTCTAAACTCTCTAAAGTGATATAAAAAGAATAAAAAGAACAGCGCAAGACTCCACACGCCTCCTGCTACCAGGTGCCACGAACTCCCTACTAGCCCTGCAAATTATGATCGGCTACGCTCCAACAAGAACGCACCCGCGAGAAAAAAAAACTCACGGGTCAGTCACATGACTGGTATGAGTTAAACCACACACACACAGTTTCAGGATCACCCGTTGACCCTTTAACTACCACAAGATGCATGGTTCCACTTCACATATTGGGACGAGCGGTAGTTTCCCTTTATGTGGTGGCCATGCAGTTCTCGCCCGAATTTAAATAAAGTAATACTTACCTAACGTCTCATGGTGAGTCAATACCTGCAAAATGTTAGTGGACCCATCATCCTGCAACCACAAGATTAATAATAGCAAAATACTACAAGAATATGCAGAACTACTTGTACTAAGATAGAGGAAGGATCATTATCACAATTTACTCACTACACGACCCAATACAATGTATAAGAAAAGAACAACAGACGAGGAAATCAACATTTTATATCCTTTAACCCATAGGAAATTTTTATTAACAATGATTCTCTTATTTTTATGTACGATTCGTTATTCAATTTCCTAGGTTCACCACTTGGCTACCCTCCATGGTACACCCACACATATATCCCATGTGTGCCCGGACATACTACCAACATCCACTCTGGTGCCAGTTTGGTTGGGGTATCAACCAAACCAGGCATAAGGCTTAGGCCTAGACGTCTAACAAATAAGTCGGGCATAAGGCTTAGGCCAGCTTGATCACGAAGCCACTGGCAAAAAGGTACACTCAGCAAGTCGAGCTACCAAAACAATATCACAACTGGGAGCGGTGAACACTAAGGAACTTGAAACTATTTTGCATTTTTGGAATTATACAATTTAATCGGACTCAACGTTAATGACTATCACCTATTTCTTTTCATAGCTCAACATTATAGGAGAATTCATGTATCTCCAAGTAATCTTCGTTAATTCATATGAACAATAAAAAAAAAACACAATGAATCATATTTCCCAATTTCGTACATTTTAATATACTAAAAACTGCTACTGAAATCTTAAATTTCTGCCCAAACGGTGCAGAATCAAGAAAAATACCATTAGACAAAAAACGTGCAGAATCACGTTTTACATGAGTCACGCGGACAGAATGTTCCAATTCAAAGCCACGGTTTTCTAATAATTTTCTAAAGTTTCTGCGACTGTGTGAGTTACATATAAAACGAATTTCACATCTATTTGCTAATAAATATGAATATTTCACCTATGGTTTTGATCAAACTAACGATTCACCTAACCCCTTCGAATACCCTAATGTCATGATCGCAAAATCACACGAAAGGAATTAAACTATCTAAATTACTTCAACAATAGCGTATATTCATTACACAAATTTAACCCTAACAATTAAATTAAAAGTGTACATACTAATTTAATTACCCCCGTATACACATATACATACGTGTATATATATATGAATACACAAAGTTTAACTCACCTTGCTCAATCAAAGAAATTGACAATGACAACGTTCCGCGATTCCACACGAGACCACGGAGCCAAGACCCTTTTCCCTTTTCTTCCCTTTTCTTCTTCTTCCTTCTTCTTCTTCTTCTTCTCTCTCTCTCTCTCTCTCTCTCTCGGCGGCTGTGTATAAGGGAGAGGGGTTTCTCTTCTTTTTTATTTGACTTAACTAACCTAATATTTTAATATATCTACCTAATCTCATATTATATTATATCATATATATGATACATACCACATATATATTTATATATTAATGCTATCACACACATACACAACTGCACACCCACACACTTGCACGTTTTCCTTTCTTTTTTTTAAAGCACATTAATTTTTTTATAGTGTAAAGCACTCACACCGGTTACTCGTATATTGACCACATTAATAACATAATTAAAATCTTAAAAATTCTAATTAAGACACTATAAATTATTTAAAATAAAAAGTGGGGTGTTACACTCACGATAAGTGAGAAAGCTCACAATTTTGGACGAAGGTGTGAGGAAGCTCATAATAAGTATGAAGGCTCATGATTTGGTCAAAGCTGTAAGGAAGCTTATAATTTTGGATAAGGGAGTGAGGAAGCTCACAATTTGGATAAAGGTGTGAGGAAGCCCATAATAAGTGAGAAAGCTCACAATTTTGGACAAAGGAGTAAGGAAGCTCACGATAAGTGAGAAAGCTCACGATTTGGATAAAGGTGTGAGGAAGCTCATAATAAGTGAGATAGCTCATAATTTTGGACAAAGGAGTAAGGAAGCTCACGATAAGTGAGAAAGCTCATGATTTTGGACAAAGGTGTGAGGAAGCTCACGATTATCGGAAGACATGGAGCCTTTAATTGTGAATAGATAATGCTTGCCCCAGGAGTTGGGGTTTTTTTTACTACAGGCGGTGTTTTAGGATGACTAATCCGGAGAGTTAGTTCTGATTGTCGTTATCTTCTACTGGGCATAGTAGGGAATTCTTCGGGAATCTCTCTTAACTTTGGCACTAGAACCAGGATTCGTCTCCAAACCTCTCACGGTTGATCGGAATGACCGAGAACTAGGATCCATCTCTGAATCTCTCGTGGTTGATCAAATTTTGTAATGTTCAATCCAAAAGAATCGATTAGGGCCTTCGGGAGCTGATGGACTCTCTGAGAATCTCTTTAAAATGATTGATAGATGTGGAAGTTCTACCCTAACCTAGAGGGTTTACAATGAAAGATTTGCCTCAATCTGGAGGGCTGGTGATGAAGGATTTGCCCCAATCTAGAGGGCTAGCAATGTAGGATTTGCCTCAATCTTGAGGGCTAATGATGAATGATTTGCCTCAATCTAGAGGGTTGATGATGAATGACTTGCCTCAATCTAGAGGGCTGACAATGATGGATTTGCCTCAATCTAGAGGGTTGATGATGAAGGATTTACCTCAATCTAGAGGGCTGATGATGAAGGATTTGCCTCAATCTAGAGGGCTGGCGATGAAGGATTTGTCTCAATCTAGAGGGCTAATAATGAATGACTTGCCTCAATCTAGAGGGCTGACAATGATGGATTTACCTCAATCTAGAGGGCTGATGATGAAGGATTTGCCTCAATCTAGAGGGCTGGTGATGAATGACTTACCTCAATCTAGAGGGCTGACAATGAAGGATTTGCCTCAATCTAGAGGACTGATGATGATGGATTTGCCTCAATCTAGAGGGCTGGTGATGAATGACTTGCCTCAATCTAGAGGGCCAATGATGAAGGATTTTCCTCAATCTAGAGGGTTAATGATGAAGGACTTGCCTCAATCTAGAGGGATAATGATGAATAATTTGCCTCAATCTAGAGGGCTAATGATGAATGACTTGCCTCAATCTAGAGGACTGACAATGATGGATTTGTCTCAATCTAGAGGGCTGGTGATGAAGGATTTGCCTCAATCTAGAGGGCTAATGAAAAGTGACTTGCCTCAATCTAGAGGGCTAGCGATGTACGAATCGAGATGATGAGTCGACAGTGTACTACTGTGACTGTCATGGATTGGACCAACAGTTGGACTAACTGTGATAAGAAGAATTGACCATGCACTAATTAAGGTGATGAGTCAACAATGAACTACTGTGACTGTCATGGATTGGACTGACGATGTACGAATCGAGAGGATGAGTCGGCAATGTACTACTGTGACTGTCATGGATTAGATCATAGTTGGACTGACCGTGATCAGAAGGACTGACGATGTACTAATCGAGATGACGAGTTGACAGTGAATTACTGTGACTGTCATGGATTGAACTGACGATGCACGAATCGAGATGACGAGTCGACAGTGAACTACTGTGACTTTCATGGATTGGACTAACGATGTACGAATTGAGAGGACGAGTCGACAATGTACTACCATGACTGTCATGGATTAGATCACAGTTGGACTAACCGTGATCAGAAGGACTGACGATGTACTAATTGGGATGACAAGTCGATAGTGAACTACTGTGACTGTCATGGATTGGACTGATGATGATGAGTCGACAGTGAACTACTGTGACTGTCACGAATCGATAAGCCTGCTGGGGATAAATTGAATCTGCTGGGGTGAAATGACTCTGCTAGGGTTGAAAGTGGTTTCTTCTGTGGTCTTGACTGAGATACACCATATTCGTTCAGGACACTTTTCTGGAGATGAACCAGCTCTGTGGGGAATGACTTTGTTGGGGATGAGAAGATTCGACTGGGGAAAGAATGATTTCACTCCGAATAGAGTAATTCAGCAGCGGATAAAGAATATTTGTGACACGATTTTGGGTTGGTTGCTGAGGAGATGGTAGAAGATAGCCAGTGGATCTTGTGAATTGATTTTGTAAAGGCAAGTGAATGTGATTGGAGGGGTATCACCAATGCTGGAGGTTCTTGGGACTCATATCATGTTGTAGACTTGACAAGTGCAATAATGGTGTTTGGAATATCTGCTTGTATCCACAGGTTTTATAATTGGTAATCACTTTAAACCCACACATTTGAGACCACTAGGACAAATGGACTTGACATCAACAACGATGACAAGGAAAATTGGATTGGTTTATATGAACCTTGAACTCTGATACAGTTTCGATTAGATTATTATTGACTCAACCAAACAAGGATTGACTTGATAGAAGTAACAAAACGAAGTGCTCAAATTAGCATAATTCAATGTGTCTTTGTCATAAGCGATGTACTGCTCATCTTTTATGTTCACTCCTCATCTTAATATGATAGCACTTTGCTGATAAATCTGGTTTTTGAAAATTCTTCCCTATTGATCTAATCAATTCTCTACTTCTCCCAAGAAGTGCTTGGAATTAGTGCCTTAGCTTTTAGAATAAAAGATACTCTATTTCAAAAATCTTCAAAATAAGTTGGTGACTTGAAAACTTACCCTTGGTATAAAGGGATCGTGTTAGGCAAACAGAGTTTGCCCCTAGTTTGAGGTATAGGAAGTGGAATTCATAGGCAAACGAGGTGGGTGACCGAAGTTTGCCCCTAGTTTGGATAATGGTTTATTGGAAGTTTTGGGCAAACGAGGTAGGTGACCGAAGTTTGTCCCTTATATGAAGGGTTGATAGTAAAATTTAGGCAAACGAGGCGGGTAGTCGAAGTTTACCCCTAGTGTGGAAGGTGATTTCTGGCTTGAGGCAAGGACCGTGACTTTAATCTCTCAAATGCTCATAACTTTTGCCTAGGCACTAGTGAGGTGACCTAGGGAGCTCTTTTCTCTCTTTTGTTATTGCTCACCTTGGATTTAGCTCTAATTTATGCCTAGGCGTCCTTTCGGATTTTCAACCTAGCGAGCCATCCTTCTTTTCTTTTTGAAAGTCTTCCTACGTACCCCCGAGCGGGGATCAGGTCCAACGTAGTTCGGGCCAAAGTTTTGAAGGAAAGAGGATTGATTATGATGGTGTCGACCGAACCAATGGGGTTGCCTATGTATCCTCGAGTGGGAATTAGGTCAAGCATAGTTCAAGGCAAGGTCTTGAAAGAAATTGGTTTGATTATGATGGTGTCGACCGAACCGATGTGGTTGCCTACGTATCCCCGAGTGAGAATCAGGTCGAGCGTAGTTCAAGGCAAGGTCTTTTTGGAAAGGTTGAGGTATGAAGGTTTTTCAAACCAATTATCAAAGAAATTCAAACTTGGGTTACTTATGGTAGCCTTGAAGAGGAGGATTCAGTTTCCATCTTCCTTTCTTTTCTTTTCTTTTTCTTTTTCTTTTTCTTTTTCTTTTGAGGATTGATCCTTTTCACTTTCGCCTAGCCAGTCAATTTTCCTTTTCACATAGTTGATTCATGTGACATCTTCCTATCATAATGTAGAAATTCCAAAATGTGCACGTCAGCCCTTGGGATTTATTTGTGGTCGTTTCGAGCCTTTTGAAATATGATCTAAGCATGTTCTTATGATGTACCTTGAAGCATACGATTCTCTCATTTGTTTCATCAAAAAATTCTTTCATTTTTTCCATCATTTTGACTGGCTAAGGTCAGATCTTGGAAATCAATACCTTTTTAGCTCTAACTTTTGCCTAGGTGCCTTTTCGGGTTTTCAACCTAGCGAGCTTTTCTTTTCTTTTCTTTTTTTTTTGAAAGTGGAGATGAAACTCACTAAAATGTTTGGCTACCATCAAGGACTAAGTCTACACAAGTTCATATGGCTCTCAATTGGGTTGGGCCCAGGGCTTTGAAATGGTGGGAAAAGGGTGTTGGGCAAGCCCCAAGTCAGTTCCAAGAGAATCTTTAAATTCTTAAAGTAAGACTATTCAATTCTCGGCTCTTCATCGGTGTCAGCGCAAAATTGACTTTGACCTTTCAGATTTTTTTGTTTGAGTAAAAAAAAAAGTTTTTTTAGCACAGTAATATCCATGGTAATTTGAAAAGTGACATTTCAGTTCAGCGATTCATGCATCTATGACTAGGCACATCAGATTAAGCAAAATGGGATTTCATTCCATTAGCAAGAGAGAGGGATTACATTACTCGACACAGAGCCATAACTACTCGATGGTCGACAGACTCGACCACAAGATTGAACTTGAAATAGATTCAAAACATAGGACAGGCTCATCTTGGTCTCAAATGGAGTGTCTTTGTGACCCATTTATTATTATTATTTTTTTTTTCAGCAGAAGTTCCAAACACTTTTAGTTCACCGTGTAGCTTCAACAATCATTGGCCTCAGTAAAGGGGATCATTTGAACAGGTAAGCCAGGGGCTTTAGGTTTGATGAAGCTGACACTTTGGTTGACATAGGGTTGGATGGGCGATGGCTCGATGATTTTCTGATCGAGGAGGTCCTGGATATCATGGCGAAGGCGCATGCAGCTGTCGGTGTCATGGCCTAGGCCTTGGTGGTAGGCACAAATTTTGGACAGGTCACAACTAGGTGGAGGGATGTTAGCACGAGACTGAAGGAGTCGGAGGTGCCCCTTTTTGATGAGGTTATCAAGGATAATGGACAATGGCATACCCAGGTTGGTGAAGGTTCTTGGGTTGCGGGTTTTGTTAAAATTTGAGCTCAATTGGGTCCTTGGAGTGGCTCTTGGATTTGGATATGGACTAGGATTACCAAGGCTAAAGTGTGGGTTTGGATACAAGTAGAGATTTGGACGTGGAAACGGGCTTGGATAGATGGCGTTGGGCAACCCATACTTCCCTTTATCGATGCTTTGCACCATCTGCTCGAATCGGCTTATCCTTAAACTTAGTTGTTCAACAGTGGTTTGTAGTTTGTTCACTTTCTCCTCCAGAGCTTGGTAGGCCATTGGCTGGTTTATGATAGCCTGGGCTAGCCCACGATTGAGACAATGAATTTGGGAAGGTACAGAGGTGTCCTTACCCGGGGCTATGTTTTCTACAAATAGAAGTAAAAGCCCAAATTAACAGAGGCACAAAATACTTCTTATGGACTCCTAGTGGGGAGAGCTGATCAGAGTCTTAAAGAATTTATCGATGTGAACTGATGATGGTTACAGTATGTATACGACTTGTATACAATGATTGAGATGGGTGAGGATGCGCTTGATGTGTAGAGACTGACATATGTGAGACTGACAAGATGTGCATGCATGTAGACTAACATGAATCGTGTATGCATATGAGACAAGCATGCAGATGCAAGCCCTAATCGATATGATGCCCCTACTTCTAACAGATATCAGTTAAACAAATAAGGTCCTAGCCATACAGAGTGTGCTAACCTTACTTTCCAGTATGATCACCAAGAGATAACAGGGATTTTCGGGATACTTCGGGAATTTTGGACAGAGTTTCTGGGAGAAAGATGGATTTGGAAGATTCGAAGAAATTTTTAGAAGTCATTTGAGTTTCTAGGAAAAATAGGGATTTTTGGTTGATTTGGACTGAGCTTCTAGGAGAAACTGGTATTTTGGGTATTTTTGAGAAATATGGATAGAGTTTCTAGGAGAAATAAGTATATCTGGGCATTTCTAAGTGATTTGGGCAGAGTTTTTGGGAGAAACAAGTACTATGGGTATTTTTGGGAAATTTGGATAGAGGAAGGAGAAACAAGTATATCTGGGCATTTCTAGGTGATTTGGACAGAGATGCTGGGATTTTTTGGAGAATCTGGGAGATTTGGGCAGCGCTTCTGGGAAAACAGGTACTTTGGGTATTTCTAGGAAATTTGGATAGAGTTTCTGGGAGAAACTAGTATATCTGGGAAGATAGGACAGAGTTTCTGAGAGAAACTGGTATATCTGGGAAATCTGGGAGATTTAGACAGAGTTTCTAGGAAAAACTGGTTAATATGGTTATATCTGGGATATCTGGACAGAGTTTCTGGGAGAAACTGGTTAATATGGTTATATCTGGGATATCTGGACAGAGTTTCTGGGAGAAACTGGTTAATATGGTTATATCTGAGATATCTGGACAGAGAATATGGTTATATCTGGGATATCTGGACAGAGTTTCTGGAAGAAACTGGTTAATATGGTCATATCTGGGATATTTGGACAGAGTTTCTGGGAGAAACTGGTTAATATGGTTATATCTGGGATATCTGGACAGAATTTCTGGGAGAAACTGGTTAATATGGTTATATCTGGGATATCTGGACAGAGTTTCTGGAAGAAACTGGTTAATATGGTCATATCTGGGATATCTAGACAGAGTTTCCAGAAGAAACTGGTTAATATGGTCATATCTGGGATATCTGGACAGAGTTTCTGGAAGAAACTGGTTAATATGGTGATAGTGATCATACTGTCTAGCAGGTTTTCATACTCCTATGTCTTAGGACCAACAAACAAGGTTTGCGGTGTATATCTTTATGAGCATGGAGCAGACATCCTTGTCATGGTGCCTAGGCTGGTCAACTCAATGTGATCACATGTGAGTGATTGCCTTGGGGATCATAAGAAAGAGTTTCTGCCTTATGTCACATAAGCATCTACACCGCGCAGGTAATCCCGTCAGGGCATACAGCAGTTATATCACATTGTCCTTTTTGAAAAGACAAATGAACAGTCCTATGAAAGGTTCTACAGGAATCTATATGCATAGGCTAGGTTTAGTCAAAGAGGGTCCATTGACGAGAGTTCCAATATACAGTCAGGGAGACAGTACGGAGGTTTTTACTCTTTTTGATATACCTTGGAAGGTACAGTATCAACGGTGACTTGTGCCCTGGCACAGCAAGACCTGAACAATGTCAGCGCCGCGTTTCAGACACAGTCGGAAGGGGAAAATGCAGAAGTGCAATGCGGTGAGCCATACACAGTAAAAAGATGATTTTAAGGATGCTTCTTATGAGTCAAACCTCTGTATTATTTTGTTTTGAAAATAAAAATCACCAGTGGAATCGCCAGATTGTGGACACGCGGAATTCCACCAATTGCTAGTTTTTTTGTTTGAAGTTTGATTTTTGAAAAGTGAGAGAAAAGGTCTGTTGAAAACAGATACAGAGTCGCCACTTGGTCTTTAGGAACCAAGAAATCTAATTTTGACTCATCCAAAACGGATAAAGGGCACCGGCCCTTCATAACCAAAGAACTTGGCTCGGGGTTTTGGTACGAGAGAGGAAGGAGCCTTTGTCGCGACTAAAACACCCTCAACTCGCCCCCCGTCTTTCGACGGGCCTGAATTGGCATCCAAATAATCATCTTATACTATGTATGGTTTGACAATTAATATTATGATAGTATATTACATCACATAACAAAATTTGAAATGGAAGATCTAAAGATAAGATATCATTCATAAGATCTAAGCCAAGTATCATACAATGTAAAGTAAAAGATCACACAAATAAACCTAGAAAAAATCGTCTAATCATGCATCAAGTAATTAAGTTTCTAGGACGGATCAGAGACTTGCCATTATGGTACGACATGTCGATCCAGACAAAGAGGATCAACATCCACTGGGTTCGAGAGGCCTGCTCCTCTATGATCAAGGATCCCGCGGCCCCATTCACATACAGATCATTCTTCCGCGGGCGCGAGATCATATTCAGCCCTGCCACCATTTCAGCTGCTCTGGAGGTACCTGAGGTACCAGATTGTTTCTATCCTCACTTACCAGGAGCCCCAGAGATGCCTCCTTCCACCATTATCTACGAGCTTACAGGTGGCGCCGTTCAGCTCTGGAACGACGTTTCTCTTATCGAGGATAAGCTTCTCACAGAGAACTATCACCTCCTCAATCTGACGCTAATGAACTGCATTTTCATGACATCTTACCACGAGATGTTTGCCGCGTGGTATGCCCGTGCTTTGTATGCCATTGGGACAGGACAGCGAGTCTGTCTGTCTTGCCTATATATCGACTTCTTGGTTTAGCCTACGCGGTACATCGCCGCCAAGCGCCATCTGAAGGGCGCTTGGCCTATCCATCGGGTCATTGAACAGGCTGGACTAGTTCCATTGGCCACAGATTCGATCATTCAGGCCTCTAGTCGATTTGGCGAGACGGCGGCCCGCCGTTCTGATGCTCAGAAGAAGAGAAAAGTGAAGGGTAAGGCGAAGATTGGAGCGAAGAGGAAGAGGGGAGGTGGCACTGATATGGAGGGTGCAGCTTCTGGGATGCCCACAGAGGCTGAGGAGCTTGATTCTGATGACGAGATTGATCCTCGTATTAAGGTTGCCCAGTTCGAGCTGAGACAGCGGTCTTAGGCTCCCGCCCAGGGAGAGTCTTCTTCATCCGCGACTCTCCCTACGGTTCACGAGTTGCTATTGGAGGAGAGAGAGGCCCGGATTAGACTCGAGGGCAAGATGGATCGCTTGATGACTCTTCTTTAGGCTATACTTATTTAGATAGGAGTTGACCAGTCTTTGTATACACCTACACCACCCACTGCTGGTCCTTTATCCGTAGCTCCTCAGTTTGATCGTTCTGTTCCATCTGCATCGGCATTCCCAACTGTTCCTATTCCTGATCCTTCTATTCCATCCACATCGGCGACACAGCCTGCTTTTGAGACACCACTTCCACCACCTCTAGTCGTGACGGATCCATTATTAGCTACATCAGCTGCTCCGACTGCGAGTGACCCGGCAATGGTTACTACTGTTGCTGAGGGTGGAGATGGGGATGCTCCGAATTTGGTTATTGAGATCTTATCGGATGTCGCCGATGATGTATAGATGTTGATAGATCAGTGTTTTTGGTTGTTGGGTTATTTTGGTGGGATATGACTGTGTTCTTTTCTCTCTCTTTTTTTTCTGGTGGGTGTGGACACGCGGAATTCCACCACTTGCTAGTTTTTTTGTCTGACGTTTGATTTTTGAAAAGAGAGAGAAAAGGTCCGTTGAAAACAGATACAGAGTCGCCACTTGGTCTTTAAGGAACCAAGAAACCTAATTTTGACTCACCCAAACGGATAAAGGGCACCGGCCCTTCATAACCAAAGAACTTGGCTCGGGGTTTTGGTACGAGAGAGGAAGGAGCCTTTGTCGCGACTAAAACACCCTCAACTCGCCCCTGTCTTTCGACGGGCCTCAATTAGCATCATAATAGTCATCTTATACTATGTATGGTTCGACAATTAATACTATGATCGTATATTACATCACATAACAAAATTTAAAATGAAAGATCTAAAGATAAGATATCATTCATAAGATTTAAGCCAAGTATCATACAATGTAAAGTAAAAGATCACACAAATAAACCTAGGAAAAATCGTCTAATCATGTATCAAGTAATTAAGTTTCCCTAATCTAAAGGGAACATGAATGGTTATTGAAACAAATAATCAAAGAAATCAAAATATGCTTAGTAAGCTAGTAAGATGCATGTTAATCTTTGAGAAAAGAAGATCTCTCAATCCCCAGGATGGATGAGAAAGGAGGATTAGATCGAGGGGAAGCATGAATGTGTGATCATGATCATTCCTTATAATCTACTTAGATTAGGAGTCACAAAAGCCCCAAATCTTTGCATGGATGCAATACATGTATCTAGAATGTGCTAAGGTTGTAGTGTGCCTTGTGTTCATGGATTCCTAGAATGACTTAGAAGTTTAGAATGTGTATGAATGAATGAATGAAATCATCATGGGATATGTACAAATGTAGTATGAACTACTTCCTAAGACATGAGCTAATTTGGAGTGCATGTAAGCATCAAATCAAAGGGGGAATGTAAAAGTGTGCTTGCTGTGAATAGTGGACAGAACAGTAACATGAACTTATGAAAATGGAAACGAGGGGGTAGAAATGTTTTCAATGCATGATTTGTTACGGATATCTTCCTTATTGTGTCTAGAACACAACCCAAAAATCCAATCTTTAATAACTCTTACAGATTGAGAGGAATCATATGAACAATGGAGGTTACTCAGAAACAGAGTTCGTATTGTCGACTGAAATGTTGAAAAATCTTAGAAAATGAAAACAAATGATCTAGAGGCCCATTTTATACAGAGCGTTCCCTAAGACATTAACGTTTAGGGGAAAAATAAGTTAGGACCACCCCTTTTGGAAAAGGTTTCTGTAAAACAAGTTGAAAGTAGACCAAGCTGCTGTGACAGCAAAAACAGAATATCTGGAGAGAATGTTTGGGTCCAAATGGACCATTTTCAAGTATTTCCAAGTCAAACCAAAAATCATGGGTGTTCACTAATGATTTAGGAAGATTTTCCAAGTGGTCTTTCATCCTTACATTGAGTATTGAGTTCTAGAGAAATCTTTGAACTCAGATCACTCACTGTTTTGACTCACTGTTTTGAAGATTTTGGGAAAAACTTGAATTTTCTTTCTTGAAATCAAAATGAGAGGGATTGAGAGGGGTTTTGAAATAGAGGTTTTGAAAGTATATTTTCAACATCAAATAGAGATTATAATCTCTTGGAATATCAACATCAAACTCATCATCAAGAACCCCCAATATTATTGGAGAGATTCATTTTTATTTTGAACATAACTTCAATGATACCTTGGAGGTATTGAAGTTATAATCATCATCTATCAAACATGTTTTTGAGGTCAAGAGCTACTATCCATAAGGATTCACTCACCTCAAACTTCATGTCATCATTTAGAGGATGATAAACTAGTAAGTAAATAAAAATGTCAAAAAAGAAATGAGGTTAGGAAGAGATGAACATAATATGAACAAGCAAGTAAATAATAATCAACAGATGATAAACAATGTGATATTGGACTTGTAGCTTGGTGTTTCACTCATAGATGTTGACATTTGGACATGGAAGTAGCTTCCTAACTCAAAAATGCTTAGAGAAATGGTGGTTGGGTGTATTGATGATGAAATATATAGAAGAATGGTGGACGAAAAAAAGATTGGAACTCACTTTCTATAGAAAAATAGTAGGAGGAAGCTCCTTTCTCACTTCTAAATCTATCTCTATCTCTCTTTCTCTCTACAACTTCTATGGATTTTGCACTTGGCCTCACCAAAATGAAGAGCAATGGGGGGTTTATATAGGCTAATTTGGGGTGGTTTTGGGATTTAGAAAGTGCTCCCATTGGTCCCAAACATTTGTGAACATCAAACTACATCGTTTTGATTTTTAATTAATCAAAATGGACCCCCAAAAATAATTGCAAAAGTATACTATTCTGGAGGAGAGTGTCGCGGTGGCACTGCTCCTCAATTGTCTGGATAATCCTGTTTAGGCCCCCCACAGGTTTCGGTATTCGCGAAAAGGCCCTATTTCGTCCGAAATTTACAGAAAATGCATACAAACTCCAAATTAAGGTTGTGATATACCGTTGGAAAGGTAATGGAGTCTATTTTACATAAAAAAAAAATTCGTGGATAGGTCACTTTGAAAAGTTTTGCGGTATTTGAGATAAAAGCCGATTTTATCGCCTTTTTCGCCTTCGAAAATTTACAATAAACTCGTTTTAAATCCAAAAATTATGTGCGATATACCATTGGAAAGCTATTGACCTCTAGTATCCATGAAAAATATTTGAAAATTGTTACGGTGCTCCGGTTCTAAAGTCAAATTTTGGTCAGACTGGTCAAACTTGGGATTCTCGGGAAGTTCTAGTAACCTCTGGGAGCTCCCAAGAGCTAACGTTTTCGCTCGATTTTCTTTTAAAACTCATTTTAATATTTTCCACATATTCTAGAATGATCCCGGCAAATTTGTACGATTTTGGTCAAACTTGGTCAAACCTTGGTCAAACCTGGTCAAACCAGTCAACGGGGATTTTCCGGGAACTTCCGGGACTTCCGGGGGTCTCTGGGAGCTGACGACTTCATCCGACTTTACTTAAAAACTCATTTTCTTACTTTTCTTACGACGTAGCATGTTTCCAGAACTTTCGGTCCAAATCTGGGAGTTTTTGGGATTTCAGGGGTATTTTGGTCATTCTGAGCATTTTGAGAAATAGAACCAACTTCCAGGAGTCCTTTTGAGTCTTTCTCGATCATTGTGAACCACCAAGCTATGGGTCTCCTAAATTTGATAGCCGACAAAATGGGGTGTCTACAGTGGGTTGGTTAGTTAGACATGTTGGTTATTTTTGTTGTATGGATTTTGTAATCACTATTCTGTTATTCCATAGTATTATTATACCAGTGATTAGTTCTGTTTATGTATGGATCCTATGCTTTATCTTTTACACTCTATTTGATCCTGCCTGTTTGTAGTTTGTATGACTTACGCTTGCGGTTATTACTATATTTTGACAGGTGATATCTCTCTATCTATATTTGAAAATTATCTTCTGAGGACATCGCAATTTTCAGTTGGGGGTGGGATGTAGATAGATAGTCTCCTGTAATTGTCTATATTTAACAATCTGAATACATTTATTGTACATGTCATACAATCTCAGTTGAATTTGGAAAATTTTGAAAATAAATTTTAAATTAAAATAAAATTGGAATTTGTTATTTATAAACTTTATTGGTAGGATGACTTTTGAAATATTCACTCCCATTTAGCTGTTATCAAGCAATGACACAACCATTTTATTCTCATCTTTTTATGAATTAAATTCATGTGTTTCTAATTCGCTAGGACAATTGCATGTGTTAACCATTCTTGTATCCAAATTCCTTATGCACATGTTAATAGCTATGCAGAAAACCTAAATAAGAGTTAGGATGACTTTCGTACTTCAAGGAATAAAGTAGTGGAAACTAGTCACCCTTAGTGAGCTTTTGAATTCAATCTTCAATTCTGAGGGAATTATCACACTATTCGAATTGTTTTTATTGAACAAGCGTATTGAATTCGTTGAATAGTCTCTAATTCTTTATTTTGGCTGTTTATTAGAGGAGAACGTTCAGGATTTACCAACAAAACTCAATGAATACGTAAGTGCTAAAACTAAGAAGTTGAGAAAATGATTTAAGCTATCGTATTTGCTCCTTACCTTTCCATATACCTATACCGACATTCCAGAATATGCATTGTTCTCAACCCCACACCTAGTAAATACTGCCAAACCTATTATGAAATCCTAAATCCTTAATCTCATACTTGGACCTTAATACACCCCATTGCGCATCCAATGTGATTGAATTATTGAAGTATGTTATGAGGAGGGAGTAGTTGTGGGATGGGCTGCAGTTAAAAAAAAAAGTGGAAAGAAGAAGGAGTTCAGGTTCTGCTAAAAAAAAAAATCTATGAGAATAGAGGATGGTCGGAATGAAGGGAAGAATAAATTACTACACTCAATCTAATGCTAAAGATGTGCAATTTCTTACCCTTCTCATTTCTACCTTAATAGATAAAACCCGAAAAGTCAAAGCCTTAATGATTCTTAACACCTTAGTTTAAAACACGAACGTGTGAATTGAGTTGTCCACGGTATTTCGCTCCTCTAGTTAGTGGTATTCCTTTCATGAGACTATACACTCTAAATGTATGTCCTGTATTGAGTCAGGCGTGAAAGCATTAGTACCCAAAAAAATCATTCATATCAAAGTTTTCACACCATGAGCGATCATTATTAAACAAGTTTATGAGAGATGTTCATTTTTTTAGTGTAAACCCATGTGAAAATTGAGTTGAAACTACAAGTTCTGGGAGTATGATAGTCTAAACAACTCTAAATAAAGTTTGATGTATAGCTGTTAGTTTCACACACGCACGTATACATAGATGTGATGCATATGTTATTCTTTCTTAGTGGCATAAAGAACATGTGTATTTCTTTCATGGTTTGAATGAGGATGATATGTTTTGTAGAGCTAAATTAATAGTTGAATAGAAGAGAGTGTTTATAAGTGTTCTATATCTTTTTGATCTTAAAATCAGAGAATTTTGTGGGTGTATTCATTGCAAACCCTCACGAGACAACACTCATCCACTAGGGGGAACCTAGAGATTTAACGGCTTGTTGCATTTGCTAAATGCAACCGCGATTCCTGCGAAAGTGAGTTAGATAGTTTCTCTTTATTTAGATTAGTTTGCTTTAGTTTCAATTTGTTTTATTTTAATCATTGTAGTATTAGTGTAGCTTGTTTTATTTTTGTTTTATTGCTAGGGACTAGCAAATCGCTAGTTAGGGGTTGTGATAAGCGGAGGTATTTGTAAAATACAACCGCGCTAAAAGAAGAAAATACACTAAATTAGTTTACAATTTTCCTGTTTATCTGTAATTTGAATTACAATGCCAGTTTTTATATAATATGATTAATCTATGATAAGTGGTATTGTTTTAGTGGTTATGTGTGTAGATTACTGTTGCTGTGTGAAGAATTGAACCAGCAAGTTAACAGGAAGTGACTGGGTTTAATGAAGACAAGTGAAAAAGGAAAAGAGAGTTTCGAGCGATCGAAGAAGGCTCGAGCAATCGGGGCTTCGATCGATCGAAAGAAGTTCAAGCGCTCGAAGATCCCAGAAGTTCAATTGATCGAGAGATGTTCGATCGATCGAACATGGCTTTTATCAGAACCTACGCGCACGCAGCGGGGACATTTGTTGTAACCCTAGCTTTAGGTTTTTCTATATATATCAGTTGTATTCACGCCAAAAACGACGCCCACTTTTAGTTTTTATCATTTTATAGAGAGCATTAGAGAGTATATACTATTTTTGTAGGTTTCAAGGTATCACATTGCTTGTTCTTGGATTTGCAAATAGTTTGATCGTAATACATCATCTCAGGTTCTGGTATTTCAGTTTATTTATAATCTATTTATTGTTTCTGGTAGTATTAGTAAAGTTAATTATAATCTTGCATGCTAAATAGTATTACACTTATAGTTTTCATAGTTTTTATGTTAAAATCGCAACCAAACGCATCTCTAATGAATTTTTATGTTAAAAATGAGTTTAAGATATTCCAGACCATTTCTGAGTAATCCCCAGGTTGGGAAATCGTGATGAAACTGTGATTTCAGGCCTCTGCCATGCAGCAGAATAATTCCTGTGTTCGATCGATCGAAGTTATGTCGATCGATCGGAGCAGAGATACAGTGAATCGATCGAAGGTATTTCGATCGATCGAGAGATGAAGATGTTCGATCGATCGAGAGTGCGTCGATCGATCGAAACCTCTGATTCTTGAGAACATTCAATACAATATTCCTAGACTTTCTGTTTTACAGATTTGTTATCAAACTGTCCCCAAATGCTCAGTTTGTCGAAACAGTCTCTAAACTTAAAGCCTTAGAGCATTTTTCTTCAATATCTTTTGCAAACCACTCTCAATGCTAACACCATTGTGGGTGCGAGTCTTAACTATTGATTTAAACCGCTTTCATGTATTTTGAACTTAATTTGGATGATATAGTCCCGGACATGAAAGGGCTATGGATTCTCTATCTTTAGAAAAATACGGAATATTGTAGAAAATGTACTCCAATGAGCTTTAATGTAATTGCATGGTAGATGGCTAGGTCACTGTGGATTTGCGTGATCCCAACAGTTCTCTCTTATTAAGAAAACTAGTTTTAAAATATTGCTCCAGTTAATTAGTTAGTTATTAGTTTAAAGTAATTTAGTTATTTTTCATTTTATTAGTTGTTAATCGTAGAACTTTGTGTTCTAACGTTTCCTTAAGCATTAAATTTCTTTTCTTTTTTTCTTTTTAGAGTTTAAGCTAGGTAATTAATTTTCAAAACCTTCCCTGTGGGATCGACCTGGACTTCCAGTACTATATTACTTGCACGATTACCTACACTTGGGTATAGCACACAAGCGCACACAGAAAAAAAAAAATTCTCGTGTCAGAATGATCTTGATCACACATTCATGTTTCCCTCGATCTAATCTTCCTTTCTCATCCGTCCCGGGGATTGAGAGGTCTCCCTTTCTTTTCTCAAAGATTAACATGCATCATATTAGCTTGCTAAGCATTTTTTTTTATTTCTTTGATTAATTTGTTTCAAGAACAATTTATGTCCCCCTTAGATTAGGAAAACTTAATTACTTGATATGTGATTAGACGATTTTTCCTAGGTTTATTTGTATGATCTTTCACTTTTGCATTGTATGATACTTGGCTTAGATGTTATGAATGATATCTTTTCTTTTGATCTTCCATTTCAAAATTCTTGTGTGATGTAATATACTATCATTATATTAATTGTCGAACCATACATAGTATACGATGATTATTTGGATGCTAATTGAGGCCCGTCGAGAGACGGGATGAGTTGACGGTATTTTAGTCGCGACAAAAGCTCCTTTCTCTCTCGTACCAAAAGCCCGAGCCAAGTTCTTTGGTTTGAAGGGCCGGTGCCCTTTATCCGTTTGGGTGAGTCAAAATTAGGTTTCTTGGTTCCTTAAAGACCAAGTGGCGACTCTGTATCTATTTTCAACAGACCTTTTCCTTTCCTTTTCAAACCAATTTCAAAACAACACAAGAGGTGGAATTCCATGTGTCCACAATCTGGCGACTCTGCTGTGGATATTTATTTTCAAAATAAAATAATATAGAGGTTTGACTCATAAAAAGCATTCTTAAAATCATCTTTTTTATTGTGTCTGGTCACCGCATTGCACTCCTGCATTTTTCCCTCCGATTGTGTCTGAAACACGGCGCTGACATTGTTCAGGTCTTGCTGTGCCAGGGCACAAGTCATCGTTGATACTGTACCTTCCACGATATATCAAAAAGAGTAAACACTTCCGTACAGTCTCTCTGACCGTATATTGGAACTCTCGTCAACGGACCCTCTTTGACTAAACCCAGCCTTTGCATATAGATTCCTGTAGAACCTTTCATAGGACTGTTCATTTATCTTTTTAGATAGGACAATGTGATATAACTGTTGTATGCCCTGACAGGATTATCTACGCGGTGTAGATGCTTATGTGGCATGAGGCAGAACCTCTTTCTTATGATTCTCAAGGCAATCACCCACATGTGACCACATTGAGTTGACCTACCTAGGCACCATGGTAAGGATGTCTACTCCATGTTCACAAAGATATACACCGCAAACCTTGTGTGTTAGTCCTAAGACATAGGGGTATGAAAACTTACCAGACAGTATGATCACCATCATATTTAACCACTTTTCCCCAGAAACTCTATCCATCTCACCCCACATATAACCAGCTTCTCCCAGAAACTCTGTCCATATATCCCAGAAACATCCAAATACGACCAGTTCTTCCCAGAAACTCCGTCCGACTTACCCAAATATACCTATTTTCCCAAAAGCCCTGTCCAAATCTCCCAGACTTACCCAAATATAACATGTTTATCCCAGAAACTCTATCCAGATATCCTAAATATAACCTGTTTTTCCCAGAAACTCTGTCCAGATATCCCAAATATAACATGTTTCTCCCAGAAACTCTGTCCAAATATCCCAAATATAACATGTTTCTCCCAGAAACTTTGCTAGATATCCCAAATATAACCTGTTTTTCCCAGAAACTCTATCCAGATATCCCAGATATAACCTGTTTCTCCTAAAAACTCTGTCCAGATATCCTAGATATAACCTGTTTCTCTTAGAAACTCTATCCCAGAAATACCCAGGAATAACCAGATTCTCTTAAAAACTCTGTAGTGATCATATTGGAAGATAAGGTTAGCACACTTTGTATGGCTATGACCTTATTTGCTTAACTGCTATCTGCTAGAAGTAGGAGCACCATATAGATTAGGGCTTGCATCCGCATGTTTGTCTCATTTGCATGCACCGTACCTGTCTGTCCGCACGCAATGTCTCAGTCAGTTTGTACACAAGTTAGTCTGCGTTGGTTAAACATCACTGTCATTTGTCTATCTAAAGTCATCACAGTCAGAATCTGATACGATCCTCCCAAATCTGTAGGGTCACTATAGATTCTTAAAGTCAGTAGCTGGGATCTTCGTCCTGGGTCAGAAATTCAGATAATCGTTTGGTTAGAATCAGCCCAACAAGTTATTTCAACATGAATCAGGAAGAGTTGGAAAACAAGGTCACTGAATTAGGAGTCATCATAAGCCAGCAGTCCAACAGCCTGGCCAAAGTCTTGAGGTTTATGGAAGAATTGAAAACAACAGCAGCCGCAATATCCACCTAGGTTCCCGCCACCACCAAGTTTTGTGCCACCTCCACCGCCAGGGTTTGTACCACCTCCTGAGAATAATGGGGAAGAAGATTGGTTTCAAAGGAGTCCCACCGCCTGCATATGAGAAGAAGTTCCAGGAGAAAATGGACAAAGTTGACAAGATAGAAAGTGCATTGAGGAAAAGCAAAGGAGTTGATGACTACATACTAGACCTGGAAGGGCTCTTCGATCCTGTCAAATTGAAATTGCTAGATAACTTCAAAATGCTCGCCATCGACCGTTTCGATGGAACTAAAAATCCAAAAAGTCATGTGAAGCTGTGCATGAGCATCTTCTAGTCAATGGGCTACACTCATGAGCACATTGCGATGTTGTTCCCTCAAACTCTCGCAAAGTCTGTATTGTCATGGTTCCTTACCTTGGAAGCTTCCAAAACTCTGGCATGGGAAGACATCGTTCGGGTATTCGTTGATCACTATTCCTACAATCAAGAGTTGGATGTCACAATGAAGGATTTGGAAACCACTCAGCAAAACAACAATGAATCCTTCACCATTTTTTTAGGCAAATGGAGAAATAAAGTGGCCCAGATGACCCACCGACCAGTTGAGAAGGAACAGGTGAGGATGTTAATCCAAAATTTGCAGTCGCTCTATCATGAGAAAATGTTCTATCAATCCATCTCCACCTTCGAAGAGTTGTTTGAAGTCGGGTCTCAAATTGAAGATGCTATTAGGGAAGGGAAGATTAAGAAAGAAGAGCCTCGAAGTCAGCCAAAAAGGCCCAGCTACTCTCACAACCCCCCGGATGTCAATGCTCTTAGTAGTCAACCCATAGCATACCCTCCTAGGCCATACCAACCCTTCAACCAAGCTAGCTTCTCCAATCGCCCTTTCCAGAAAAAGCCCCCTCGCAATTTCGCCAAGCTAGAAATCTCGCTTTCCTCAACCTTAGACTGCCTCCTCAAAAAAGGCCACCTCCAACTCCTTCAGCCTCAAAACACCCTGCTACCACCTAGTTGTGATATATCCAAAAGATGCGCCTACCACCAAGCCCCTGGCCACAACACTGATTATTGCATGCGCCTTCACCATGATATCTAAGACCTCATTGAGCCCCCTCCCAAGCAGCCTCATGTCACCCAAAATCCCCTACCAAACCACCAAAATATCAGCCTCATCGAATTCGACCCTTCTACCCTCATAATCCCCATAGGACTTCCTTTAGCCCGCTTTGACATCCAGGATTATACAGAAATCCATCTGATTGAAGGGGAAGATGAGGAATGGCAGCAACAGCTAGATGATGAACGAGATTTGTTCTTCGTGGAAGAGCATGATCTAGGAGCAGTAGATCTCAAATGGTACGATCCTAACAAAGAAAGCAACGCCTCCGTATGGGATGAGCCAGAAAAACCATTTGTGGAAACAGATTGCGAGTGGTTTAAAGAAGATGGGACTGTGGAAGGACCTACTCCTGCCGAGATTGATCATCTGACTAGGTCGGGTTGTCATTATCAGCCTCCAAAACCGGTCACGGAAACCATGGAGAAAGGGCCAGTCAAGGACAAGGGGAAAGGAAAAATAGATGAGCTCATCGAAGAGGACAATGAATTGATAAAGCAGTTGAAGAAAACTCAGGCACATCTCTCGATGTGGGACATCATGGTAACATCTTACAGGCACAGACAAGCCATGTTGAATGCCTTGGCTGGAATTGAGGTCCCCATTGACGTTGCACCAGAAGATATGGTGGCCTTCTTATGTACACTTACCCTTGATCCAATCATCACCTTCTTCGATGAGGATTTCCCACTGGAAGGATCTGCGTATAACAAAGCTCTGTACATCACCGTCGGATGCAAGGGGCAGTAGGTGTCATTCTGTCAGGTCGATACAGGCTCCGCCTTAAATGTTTGTGCTCTAAGAACCGCCACTGCCTTGGGGGCCAACATCCTCGACATCACACCATCTGTGCAATCCGTGAGAGCCTACGATAACACTAAGAAAAATGTGATGGGGACTATTTCTCTCCAAATTCGGGTAGGGTCTTTGGTCGGCACCAAACTCTTTCAAGTCATGGATATACCTGCCTCATTCAACTTACTGATTAGGAGGCCCTGGCTGCATGTCAACAAAGTGGTATCATCTACTGTGCACCAAATGATCAAATTTATTCATGAGAAAGAGGTAAAAATCTTCGTCGGCAATAGTTGGGGAAATGAGTCCTTTCTAAGCTATGCTCCCGTCTTTAAAATCCAAATACCTGAACTAGAAGAAGGTGAAATCAGAGGATTATTCATAGAAAAGATCCATATGGTTAGTGATGGAGACGGGTTCCCCGAGGTCTACTTTACGGTGGTCAATATCGTCCGCAAAATGAAATACTTCCCTGGAATGGGATTGGGATGACGCCAACAAGGGATTCGTGAGTTCTCTCAGATCAAAGGATAAAAAGGCAATTTCAAATTAGGGGACAAGCCCACTAAAGAGGACATCGACCTCCAAAAGCCATGGAAGAAGAGAGTAAGGAGTCTCCCATCGTACCGCAAGACCTTGAATGGACAATTCATCAAAGAAGGGGATGACTTCCCCTACTTTGGGTTTCCTGAACCTTGATCCATCAGACCACGGGAAAAAGGCACCTTGGGCTTGAAATCTGCGCTGATTGGGAAAGGCCCCCCTATCAAGATCCATTCTATCCGGAAGAAGTTGCGAAAACCCCAGAGGAAGACTGGTTGAAGTATATGGACACTGAGGCCATCGAGAAGACGTGGGAAGAGCTCGCTGAAGAAAAGGAAGGAAAGAGGGCCAAGAGCCAAGATGATCAGATCATGCCAACTGAGGAGGGTCTGAGCAACCAGGCTGTAGAGTCATCTGTCTGTATCTCCCTATCCCCTATTCCCCCGGAGTCTGTACCAAAATTGGCCACTATGGGTCCATCACTGTCTGATGTAATCGCTCCACCTGTCATGGATGAAATGAAAAACGGTTCTGCTTACTCCTCTGTGTCTAATACTTGTGAATGCACAGATCCCTCCGAGGATCTCCCAATCGAACTTAAGCAACTAATTGAAAAACCACCTACTTATGAAATAATCAAAGATACTTTATCAATTAACCTAGGTGAAAAAGATAATCCACAAATTGGCTCAACGCTTAATAAAGAAGAAAAAGAAAAAATTGGCTCTCTTGCTAAAAGAATTTAAAGATGTTTTTGCTTGGTCTTACGAGGACATGCCTGGGGTCGACCTCGACATTGTCCAACATCGTATTCCCCTCCTCCCTAATTCTAAACTTATCAAGCAGAAATTGAGGTGCATGAGGCTGGAATAGGCACTGAAGCTCAAAGAAGATGTAGAAAAATAGTTCAAGGCAGGGTTCATCATTGTTACAGAGTATTCGGAATGGGTTGCCAACATCGTGCTAGTCCCCAAGAAGGACGGAAAAGTTCGTGTGTGTGTCGACTTCCGTGATCTAAACAAAGCCAGCCTAAAGGATGACTTCCCGCTTCCCCACATTGATCTTTTGGTAGATAACACTGTAAGACATGAGCTACTGTCATTCATGGATAGTTTTTCGGGGTACAATCAAATTCTAATGGCACCAGAAGATTTGGAAAAGGCGACATTTACCACACCTTGGGGGACCTACTATTATAGGGTGATGCCTTTCGGACTCAAGAACGCTGGAGCAACCCACCAAAGAGTTGCCACTACTTTGTTGCATGACATGATTCACAATGAAGTAGAAGTGTACATAGATGACATGATCGTGAAATCCAAGGATAGAGAAGGGCACTTGGTTACATTGGAGAAGTTTTTTGAAAGATTGAGCAAGTACAAGATAAGATTGAATCCAAAGAAGTGCACTTTCGGTGTGACCTCTGGAAAGCTCCTAGGTTTTCTCATTACACAAAGAGGGATAGAGGTTGATCCCTCCAAAACAAGGCAATTCTAGAAATGGCACCACCACAGAATGAGAAAGAAGTAAGAGGGTTCCTCTGGAGGATCCAATTCATCAGCCGCTTTATTTCCAAGCTCACAACTACATGTGATCCCTTGTTCTGGTTACTGAGGAAAGGAGAGAAGTTCCAATGGAATAACCAATGCCAAGCTGCATTTTTTAAAATAAAAGCCTACCTTCAAAATCCGCCCGTCCTTTCACCACCCACACCTCACAAGCCCTTATTTCTTTACTTATCTGTCTCCGAAAGTGCCATGGGGTGCATGTTGGCCCAAGAAGAGGAAGAAAGCCACTCTGAAAAAGCCATATATTACCTTAGCAAGAGGATGACTAGGTATGAGCTCAATTACTCTACCCTTGAAAAAACATGTTGGGCCTTAGTCTGGTGCACCCGCCGATTAAGGCACTACATACTGGCCTTTCCAATTGTGCTCATATCCCTCATATATCCCGTTGGCTACTCCTACTATCTGAATTCAATATCAAGTATGTGACAAGCAAATCGGTAAAAGGGAGAATTATAGCTGAGCATCTTGCGGAACACTCTATTGATTCCAAAGAAAATGGAGACTTCCCGTTCCCGGATGAGAATATCATGGAAATCAAAGAAAAACAGTAGAAGTTGTACTTTGATGGGACAGCCAACATGAAAGGATACAGAGTAGGTATGATCCTGGTATCGCCAAATGGGGCCCATACCCCATTGGTAATCAAGCTCAATTATAACTCCACCAACAACACTGCTGAATACAAGTCATGCATTCTGGGGATGGAAGCGGCCATAGAATTGAGAGTTCAGAAGCTGGATGTCTTCGGAGATTCAAATCTCATTGTGTCACAAGCCAGAAGAGAATGGAAGGTGAAAGAAGAGAGGTTGAAGCCCTACCATGACCATCTCATTGGACTCAAGAAATAGTTCAAGAGCATAACATTCTTCTACCTACCCAGGGACGAGAATCAATTAGTAGATTCATTGGCTACCCTAGCCTCCATGATCAAAATCCCTGTAGGGGTAAAAATGATGCCTCTGGTAATCGAGCAAAGATACGAACTGTCATTTAGCATGATTGCTACAATCGAAGAAGAAGAGAATGAAACACCATAGTATCAAGGTTTTCTGGAACTTTATAGAAAAGGGAACATACCCCCAAGAGTCTATTGAGAAAGATCAAACAACAATTCGAAGGTTCACAGCATAGTTCATCATTTGCGGCAAAAAATTATTGAAGAAAGGGTACAATGGTCAAAACCTGACTTGCTTTTTCGGGAAGGGTGCCAGAAGGATGATGGAAGAAATGCACGAAGGGGTATGCGGTCCACACATAAACGGTCACATGCTGGACAAAAAGATCGTAAGACAAGGGTACTATTGGACAACATTGGAAAAAGATTGTTGCGAATACGCGAGAAGGTGCCACAAGTGCCAAATCCATGCAAACATGATGCATGTACTGCCATCTCTGCTCTATAGTATGACCTCCCCGTGGCCATTCTCAACTTGGGGAATCAATATCATCGGCGAAATTGTTCCAAAGGCCTCAAACAGGAATCGATACATTTTGGTGGCCATTGACTACTTCACAAAATGGGTAGAAGCTGCATCCTACAACAAGTTGGGGGCCAAGGAAGTGGCCAAATTCATCGAGAGAAATCTCATCTGCCGTTATGGAGTCCCCCATGAGATCATTTCGGACAACGAAAATCATTTCGAAGTAGAAGTCAGGGATCTGTTTGTGGAATACAAAATCACTTATCACAAGTCGTCACCATACATGGCGCAAACTAATGCAGCAGTCGAAGCTGCAAACAAGAATGTGAAGGCCATACTACAGAAGTCGGCCGATACTTATAAAGACTGGTACGAGAAACTACCATTTGAGCTTTGGGGATACAGAACATCGATAAGGACGTCTACGGGAGCGACTCCTTATTCATTGGTATATGGCATGGAAGCAATACTTCCAGTTGAGATAGAACTACCGTCCCTGCGTGAGATGGCGGAATGTGAAATTTTAGAATCTGACTGGTTAAGGGAAAGGTACGATGAATTGGCTCTCATAGATGAAAAGCACCTAGCGGCAGTTGATCATGTCAGAATCTATCAAATGAGGATAGCCCGTTCCGATTTTGACCAAACGTCGAATTAAGGAGAGTGTCACCTTCATATCCGATGATGACAAGGACCGAAAGATTCGAATTGTTCCAAGCTCTTCAGAAAGTTCTCCAAACGCGGTAAAATTTTCACAGAATGAAATACCAGGTGTTTAGGAGAATTCAGGTATAAAAAGTCACTTTTGGAAAAGATCTTCGAAAATAAGTTTTTTTAAAAAAAAAGGAGAAAAGAAAAGACCTAAAAAGGGGAAGTTCAACAGAAATTGGCACACAGCAGTTGTTTGCGGCACTCAGTGAGTGCCGAACGGCAGTCACAGAATGCCGGACTGGCATTTACTGAGTGCCGTCGACAATTTCTGACTACCGGTTGTTTTAACAGTCCATATTTTGTGATACAATACGTATATGTATGCGGATAAAAATAAAAAACTGATAAAGTAAGGTTGACAAAAATGCGGCAATCAATAATTTGGCGCGGCACTTATTGAGAGCCGCGCGGTAGTCACGGAATGCCGCCACGGCTTTCACGGATGCCACAGCGGCATCCATTGACTGCTGCAAAGGATTTTTGACTGTCGCCTTCTGCAGCAGTTTGTCTATTTTCAGGAAGTACGTATTGTACCACCAAATGAGATATTTACACCTATCTTTTACTCCGAATTCACTGTGAAAACTTGGTATTTTTTATCTATAAAAGAAGGAGGATCTCCCTTGGGAGGGAGATACCAAAAAAAATATACCAATATAACAACACATATTTGAGAGAGATAGAGAGTTTTGGAGAGCTTGAAGAAGTGCTTGGAAGATCTTCAAAGTAGAGAAGCTTTGAGGATAGTTGGAGGTGATCCTCTAAATTTTAGTTATGTTTTCATTCTTGTGTTTCTTTCTTTCTTATGTTTTCATTCTTGTGTTTTCTTCTTTTTTATACATTTCTTTTGGGATTCTTGGAGATCTTCAATGTCTCTTTTGAAATCTCTTGAGTTTGATCTTTTGAATCTCATGTAAGCTTATGCTTCACATGGGAGTCCAAGTTTGATCATCACTTCATTTTATAAGCAAATAGATGGATCCAAGTCCATACTTATGACTTAGGTCCTCTACCTTGATGTTTCATGGAATCCTTTCTATATTCCTTTAAGACTCACGAGTATTATTCATGTTTTGATCTCCAATGACCCCAAAGGGAAAGGAGAGTTAGGTTTAGGATAAGCCAATGTCCATGGTTTAGTTGGTAGATATAGCAAAAAGGATAATAAATCCAATATTGGAGTAGTGAGTTCATAAACCAGTTTTGATCATAGATTTTTAGTTGATGATCTAACTGTTGGAATTAAGTGAAATCAATGGGAAAGTGTCTATAACTCAAAGTTCTACCACTTAAATTTTTGTTTTAAGGAGATTTCATGTTTAAAGTGGTTTGGTCATGAGTTTTGTGAAGTCACTACAATCTGTCCAGAGTTTCAGAACAGCAACACCCTTTTGAAATAAGCAAATCAGAACCTTAATCAAGTATTTGTGACCCAAAATAATTTTTTCTAAGTAGATTAATGTGTTAGGAAGCTACCATAAAAAGAACAATGCATTTATGATCTTTTTGCTATTTTTAAAAAATCGTACAAAATCTCTGGACAGACATTTGTAATCTCTGAGTGATGTCTGGTTTTTTTCTGTTTCCCAAAGATCTAACTGTTGAAACTTTGATTTTCTTTTTGGGATGGAAACTAGACACACAGAGGCATCTTGTGTCCAAAAATCATCAAGATCAAACCACGGGAAGAATGCTTTTTAGTTTCATAAAGATCTGGTCTGCTCTCTGTAATTTTCAGAATTTTATGACAGATTTGACCAACTTTGTAAATAATGGTCCAAATGACTTTTCTATGACCTAGGGCTCAAACCATGTTTTAATAATGATTAGTTAAGCTTGAATTAAATGTTTAAGTGATCTAAATCAATGAATATTTCATAATTTACTCTTGTTCATGTATACATTCATCCATGTGGCTTGATGTCTGTAATTAGGATTTGTTCGCTTTAGATTTAATTACACTCGATAGATTTAAGCTAGAAGTCTAGGATTGTTATTTAAGATCCAACTTTATATCTTGTATATTATGTGCACGAACCTCTATTTTGTAACGCTATTGAGGTACGATTTCTCAACCCCTCTCTAGTTTATTGAATTCTTTGATTTTAATTGATTTTTGACTTCAAGCGCGATACCTTAGATTTAGGACTTGCTTTACTTGTATATATGGATTAGAGACTCTTTTCCTAGGTTTTATCTATTTGCATGCATTTGCACGTTTAAATATTCGCGGCCGAATCCCTGGTAAGTTCTCTAGTTCCCTATTTGCATATCATTTTGCTTGCTACTTGAATTACGTGGGTTTTGAATGATATTTTATCAGTTGCAATCTTACACCCTTTAAACATGCTTTTGTAATGTATATTTATACATATGTATTAGTTGAGGGCACATTTAAATTAATAATTCGATTAAAAGGATGTTGAGTAGAGGCCTATCGCGAGATAGGATGAGAAGGAGTGTTTTAGTCCGATGGGCTCCTTCCCTTCTCCTTCCATAATCCCAGGACCTAGTCAATCTTTGGTTTTGCAAAAGATCAGTTGCTTTAAAATGGTTTCTTAATTTTCCTTTTAAAAATTAAGTGGCGACTCATTTGTTTTGAATCTGAAATTTAAAAGAACTTTAAAAGAAAAAGCTGTGGGTAGGAAAAATTGCGATATCCACAATCTGGCGACTCTGCTGGGGATCGAACCCAGAATCTCTGGTTTCGCAGACCAGAATTCTAATTTTGGGTTCACTCGAGGATTAGACTTGAAAAATATCCTTTTAATCAAATTAATTAATCTTTGTGTGCCTGTTGCATTTCACTTACATGTCCAGCCAGTCGATTGCACGGAACTATGTCCTTGGAGACTCGGGGCAACCCGATCGATCAAGTCATCATGGGACTGTGTGATCACCCTTGATCTCGTACCATGATTTGGTATATGAAGTATCCTATCGGATGTGTGTCAAGGGTCCCTTATTTGACCAAAACCCAGCTTTTGCATAGTAGTTTCTATAGAACCTTTCAATCTTAGGAAATCAACTCTCGATTAGGATTATATGCTAGGAAGTTTTGTATGCCCGGAAGGGATTACTTGAGATGATGACGATACTTGCTTGATGAAAGATGTCTAATCTTTTAATCACCTTTTAGCAAATTCTCCTCATGTTCCACGACATTTGGAGAACATGCCGAACCTTGATTATAAGATTATACTTTTTACATCATGTTAGCTAAGCATCATTGACCTTGTAAGCATCCGAATTCATGGAAAGTATAGTGATAATCTGATCATGTGATCCTTCTACCTGAAGAATGTTAAATCCATCTTTTAAAGCAAACAGTTCTTGCCATCTTTATTCAAAAGTTTTCAATCGCTGTTTCAAAAAATCTTTGGAGTTCACCTTTTGATTAAAGCTTCAAACTAACCTCTATTAAGGTATATTTTCACATGATCATCTTCTAAGAAACAATCCAAAATTTTGGGAATTGTTTTTGAAAGAAATGATTTTCAAATGAATTTCAAAGCAGAATTTCAATCTAATCACATTTATTGAGAAATATTTTCAGATCCTCTTTTTAATAAAAGATTCAAAATTCTTGAGAATTGTTTTTAAAAGATCTCATCGTTCTAAAGAAATGTTTTTCAAATGAATTTTGAAAATTTAAAAAAAAAGAAAAAAAGAACCGACCTTTGAATGGGTAGTGGGGATCACAATGAAAGGAGAAATTATTGCACTTGACATGGGTGAGGATTTTATCTGCTTATGTGTTTACCTGTTAGGATTAGAATTTTCCTTTGCTTTGGCATATAGAGTAGGCACACACACACTTGCATTTCATATGTGTGCTATGTGTGCAGTGCATGCATCAAATCATAAGAGCATGTACATTTTGCACTCTCACCAATCGATACCATTACATACGTGTAGCATACAAACTCACAACATCTTCTTCCCAATTAAGATTAGAGTCCCTAAAAAATCCCTTACTATTCAATTCTGCATGTAGATGGTGTTCCTACAAGGATACAGAAGGGGAATGATGAACCTGAGGGAGAAGCTAGTGGGGTAATAGTGTTTGGAAATGCTACTGCTGAATCAAATGTGGATGCTCTTGGGGACCTAATAAATTGAAAATTATCTGTGACACTCCAATTGAGACCAAGTCAAGTCTGGTAGTCGAGTTATGTTAGGTTGGAGTCAAATGTTAAGTCCAGTCGAGTCTTCTGGTCAGTCTATTATCAAGTTTGTTTGCAAGTCTTTGTCGAGTTTATCGAGTCGAGTGATGTAATCCTCCTCCCCTACTAGTTGAATAAAATCTCATTTTTTTTATTCAGTGTGCTAAGTCGTGAATGTATGGATCATTAAGCCCAAAACAAAACAAAAAAAGAAAAAGAAAAAGTCATTTTTTTTCAAACGATCATGGAAAATACTCTGTTAATAATCCCCAAAACAAATTTTGTGCCAAAACCAAGGAGGAGTAGAGAATTGATTAGCTTTACTTTAAGAATTTAAAGATGCTCTTGCTCAATCTTGAAAAGACGAAATTGGAAGCTTGCTCATCGTTTCCCTTTCTCAAATACCAAGCCTCAAAGATGAGCCCAACCATTCTAAAGCCATAAACTTGGTCCTTGATGGTAGCCAGACATTTTGAGTGAACTGCTTCTTCCAAAAAAAAATAAAAAATAAAAAAATAGAAATAAAAAATAAAAAAATAATTAAAAATAATAAGAAAAGAAAAAGAAAAAGAAAGGAGCTAGCTTGGATGAAAACCCGAAAGGGTGCCTAGGCAAAAGTTAGAGCAAAAATAAGATGCGTATTGATTTCAAAAATCCTAATCCTAGCCAGTCAAAATCATAGAGAGAATAAGAGATAGTAAGGAAGAGAAAGGAAAGGAAAGAGAAAAGAAAAGGCAGAGAATAGATAAGATTGAGAATTCTTGAGCACTTCAAAGAAGATCATTGGCACATGAACTATTTCAAGACTTTGTGTTGTTCTAAAGAAATTGGAAATGAAAAGAGAGATTTGAAAGTATCAATTAAGCTCACAATTTTGTGAGAGGCTCAATGTCTAAGAGGGCATAAAACAATGCAAAGATATCTTTGAGAAAAATAAAGAGTAATTTGGAGGGCTGATATTACTTTGTAAGTATGATATGAATGAAACGTGATTGACTGTCTAGTGAAAAGATTAAAGAATCAACCGTCAAATAAAAAAAAAGAGGAGAAGAAAAGAAAAGAAAGAGAAAAGAGAATGAAAGGAAAAAGTAGTTCATCATGCTACACAAGGGGCTACCACAAGTGACATGCACTCCCTAGACCCAAATGGCAACATGGCTCGTAAAGCCCACCAATTCTTGAAGCCTAATTCTTTCAAAACCTCCAGAGTACTTGAACTACGCACGACCTGATTCCCACTCGGGGATACATAGGCAACCTATCTGGTTCGGTCACCCACATCGTCATAATATGGTGTGCTCTTTCAGGCCTTGGCCATATTACCTTGGACCTGATTCCTATTCAGGGATAAGTTGAAACTAGGAGTAAACTTGCATTTTCCTAGGACCACATATGTATTGCCAAACTAGGGGCAAACAAAGTTTACCGATTAGCATTGGGACATCACTCTTCAGCATCATCACATTCATGATGGTTACCTCTAGATTGGGAGTAAATGCATTGCAAGCATCCTGTACCAACATGTTCTCAAGGCCCTTGGGATGAGCCTATGTGCCCTTAAGACTAGGGGGGAACTTTATTTGCTGAAAGCCCCATTTTACCCTAGAAGTAAGCCCCAAGTCTTTTTCAATCTAGGGGCAAACTCTGTTTGCCAAAATGCAAGTTCTCAAGTCACCAAGTTTGTTTTGAAACGCTTTGAAATGGAGTGTTTTTTATTCTATAAGCTAAAGCACTAATTTGAAGCATACTCTAGATAGGCAAAGAATTCAATAAAGGGGAAGTTTTCAAAGTTTTGATTTATCAGCAGAATGATGAGTAAAAGGTGAGATGATACATTATTCACGATGAAAGCACATTGATTCATAAATGTAGAATTCCCGTCAGTCATCTTGAATAACTGGCTATGTCAGGTCTGTCCTCCCTTGATAAGTCTGTAATGATCTCAAATGTGTAGGTTTAAGATGATGAATAAAGATTTGAAAAGTCTCCATAAGCATCCCACGAGCGATGCAAGCAGGAGTTTAAAACACTATCACGACACAATGCTAAAAGTGGAAATATGAGAATGGTCCAAGACTAGGGGCAAAGGTGACTTCCCTCTTTTAACACAACCATTACGTTTCTTCCAAATGGTCTGCAAGCACATAAATCATGCTTTTAAGAGACTACTAAGGCAGCACAAACCCCGTTAGCTCCGTTCAAATTCTTTGAGTCCAAGGACTCCCCGTTTTTGTAAAATCAATTCTTTGAGTCCGTGGACTCCCCGTTTTTGTAAAATCAATTCTTTGAGTCCGTGGACTCACCGTTTTTGTAAAATCAACTCTTTGAGTTCGTGGACTCCCCATTTTTGTAAAATCAATTCTTTGAGTCTGTGGACTCCCCATTTTTGTAAAATCGATTCTTTGAGTCTGAGTGCTTCCCATCTTTGTAAAACTAATTCTTTGAGTCTGTGTGACTCCATTTGTATAAAAGTAAAGTTTGTTGGGTCTGTATGACTCTGTTTGTGTAAAAAGTGAATTGGTTGAGTCTGTATGACTTTGTTCGAATAAAGAAATAAAATTTCAAGTCCGCGTGACCCCGTCTTTGTGAAATATGAAATTTTGAGTCTGCATATAAAATTTTGAGTCTGCGTGAAATACGAATTCTTGAATCCACTTGGCTCCGTTAGTATGAAATATAAGCTTTGAGTTCACATGACTCCGATTATATGAAATGATGTTTTTAGTCCGCACGACTCCCGATTTTGAAAATTAGAATTTTTGTTGAGGCGATTTGACTCCAATTTCGAGGTTTGAGATTCTTGTTGAGTCAAAATTGATTCGGATTAAGAAAATTTGAAATGTTAATCCCCGATTTTGAAATAAGAAATTCTTTGAGTCCGTATGACTCCGTGAATTTCATTGAGTCCGAGTGACTCTGTTGTCGAAAAATGCAAATTTTGAGTCCGAATGACTCCGTTGTTGTAAAATACGAGTTTTTGAGTCCTAGTGACTCCGTTATTGTGGAAATGTGGGTCCATGGATCCGAATGACTCTTTTGTTTTAAAATGTGAATCTATTGACTCGTATAAGAAAATTGAATTTTTGGGTCCACATGACTCCCTTTGAATTTGTGAGTCTGCTTAACTCCGAATTTTGTTGGAATTGAATTCTTTGAGTCTTGGGCTAAAATGGATCTAACTATCACTAGATTTTAATGTTAAATTAAGTTAAAAGCTGATTGGTTCCCAATTGTGAAAATTAAAATCATTAAGTCCGTCTGACTCCCGATTCATGAAAGTCTAACTTAGCACCCGAGTTTAGAAATTGAATTGAATTGAGAAAATTCATTTGAGTCTGATTGACTCCAAATTTTAGAGTTTTGAATAGAATTGAGTCTAATTGTCTCTGTTTTTTAAATTTGAAATTCTTTGAGTCTGATCGACTCCCAATTTTAGATTTGAGTCTGATTGACTCTCGTTGTTGTGAAATAGAATCCGATTCGAGTCCAATTGACTCCTGTTCTAGAAAATTGAAATAATTTTGAGTCTGTTTGACTTCGACTTTGAATTAGAAATTCTTTTGAGCATGAATGACTCATTGTTTGAAATCGGGAATTCTTTCGAGTCTGATAGGCTCATGTTTTTGGAAATTAGAAACTCTTTTGAGTCTGGTTGACTCCCAATCTTGTGAAATAGAAATTCTTTGAGTTCTATTGACTCCCAATTTTGTAAAAAATTCTTTTGTGAAATAGAAATTCTTTAAGTCCAATTTTGTGAATCTAAATTTCTTTGAGTCCGATTGACCCCTGGTTTTGTCCGATTTTGCGAAGTAGGTATTGAATCAAGTCTGATTGACACCTGATTTAGGATTTGAATTTAAATTTGATTTGAGTCAAATTGACTCTGGACTTGGTGAAATCGAGTTTGTTTGAGTCTGGCTGATTCCTGATTTCAGAATTAAGTCGAAGTCTAGGCGACTCCTAATTTAGCATTTAAATTTAAACTCAAATTGAGTCGAATCGACTTTGGACTTGGTGGAATTGAGTTTATTTGAGTCTGACTGACTCCTGATCGAAATTTTGAAAAATTTATTATTAAGCATGATTGACTGCCAATTTTGAAAAATTGAATTAAATCGAGTCTAACTGATTCTCGATTATGGAAATTGAAGTGGATTTGAGTCCATTGGACCCCCGACTTTAGATATTTGAAATAATTTAAGCCCATCAGACTCCCGATGTAGAAATTTGAAATAATTTGAGTCTGAAGTACTAGACTCCTGAAAGTAAATGGAATGAGATTCATTTTACTAAAAAGGGAATTTGTTGAGTCTAATAGAATCTCGATTTTAGAAAATCAAATTAAGTCTGAAGGACACCAGATTTTTTTGAACTGATTCGAGTTTGACTGACTCCAAATTTTGAATTGAGCTAAGTCTGGTTGACTCCCAATAAAATAAATTTGAGTCTGTCCGACTCCAGGTTTTGAAAAATAAAATGAATTTGAGTCTGTTCGACTCCAAGTTTTGAAAATTGAAATTGAGTCTGATTAACCCCGAATTCAGAGCAAACATATTCGACGAGGCCGAAGGGCTGCGGATCATTGTGAGAAAGCATATTCGACGAGGCCGAAGGGCTGCGGATTATTTTTGTATCCGACGGGGCCGAAGGGCTGCGGATTTTTCAGAGTAAACTCACTTTGACACTGAAGTATAAGGCACAAAGTGCATCTCAGTCTTTCAGCGTGCTTCCGGATTCGGCACCGGAGTATAAGATGCAAAGCGCATCTCAGTCGATCAGATGATCTTCAAAAGACACCGGAGTATAAGACGCAATGCACATCTCAGTCTTTCAGCACATTTCCTGATTCGACACGGAGTCTAAGACGCAAAGCGCATCTCTGTCGATCAGATGATCCTCAAAAGACACCGGAGTATAAGACGCAAAGCGCATCTCAGTCTTTCAGTACATTTCCTGATTCGGCACCGGAGTCTAAGACGCAAAGCGCATCTCAGTCGATCAGATGATCCTCAAAAGACACCGGAGTATAAGACCCAAAGCGCATCTCAGTCTTTCAGCACATTTCCTGATTCGGCACAGGAGTCTAAGACGCAAAGCACATCTCAGTCGATCAGATGATTCTCAAACGACACCGGTGTATAAGACGCAAAGCGCATCTCAGTCTTTCAGCACATTTCCTAATTCGGCACCGGAGTCTAAGACGCAAAGCGCATCTCAGTCGATCAGATGATCCTCAAAAGACATCGGAGTATAAGATGCAAAATGCATCTCAGTCTTTTAGCGTGCTACCTGGTTTGACACCAGAGTATAAGGCGCGAAGCGCATCTCAGTCGATTAAATGACTCTTAAAGAATGTCAGGGGATTAAGCATAGGAAGCACTTCTATGACGGTTGTGACTTTTCCAGAATAAAATGACATCATAAGTAGAATGGCATAGGGTGCATTTTTGAAAGAATAATATATTGCTGAGACATTATATGGAGCACGAGATTGCTCGAGCACGTGCATCACGATAAGATAGGTGCATTCATCCGTATGACTATTTGCGCTTGTGTATGTTTAACCCTTGCCCGAACTACGCTTTGGTCTGATTCCTAATGGGATACGTAGGCAGCTCATTATGGAGCACGACCAATTAGAATTCCTCTGCGCGCTCGTGTGCTTTTGCAACGCTTTTTGTTTTTCCCTTTAATCCGACAGTTTGGTCAAAGGCCTGTCTGCACACAGGCTTCGACGTTTGCTTGCGGTTTGCGTTGCCCCACAAGCTCCGTAGAAGAGGGGCAAACTGTAGACACCCCTATTTTGACCAAACGTCGAATTAAGGAGAGTGTCACCTCCATATCCGATGATGACAAGGACCCGAAAGATTCGAAGTGTTCCAAGCTCTTCAGAAAGTTCTCCAACGCGGTAAAATTTTTACAGAATGAAATACCAGGTGTTTAGGAGAATTCAGGTATAAAACGTCACTTTTGGAAAAGATCTTCGAAAATAAGTTATTTTTAAAGAAAAAGGAGAAAAGAAAAGACCTAAAAAGGGGAAGTTCAACAGAAACCGGCACACGACAGTTGTTTGCAGCACTCAGTGAGTGCCGAACGGCATACACAGAATGCCGGACTGACATTTACTGAGTACCGGCGACAATTTCTGACTGCCGATTGCTTTAACAGTCTGTATTTTGTGGTACAATACGTATATGTATGCGGATAAAAACAAAAAAACTGATAAAGTAAGGTTGACAAAAATGCGGCAATCAATAATTTGGCGCGGCACTTACTGAGAGCCGCGCGGCAGTCACGGAATGCCGCCACGGCTTTCACGGAGTGCCGTAGCGGCATCCACTGACTGCCACAAAGGATTTTTGACTGCCGCCTTCTGCAGCAGTTTGTCTATTTTCAGGAAGTACGTATTGTACCACCAAATGAGATATTTACACCTGTCTTTTACTCTGAATTCACTGAGAAAACTTGGTATTTTTTGTCTATAAAAGAAGGAGGATCTTCCTTGGGAGGGAGATACCAAAAAAAAATACCAATATAACAACACATATTTGAGAGAGATAGATATTTGGAGAGCTTGAAGAAGAGCTTGGAAGATCTTCAAAGTAAAGAAGCTTTGAGGATAGTTGGAGGTGATCCTCTAAATTTTAGTTATGTTTTCATTCTTGTGTTTCTTTCTTTCTTATGTTTTCATTCTTGTGTTTTCTTCTTTTTTATACATTTCTTTTGGGATTCTTGGAGATCTTCAATGTCTCTCTTGAAATCTCTCGAGTTTGATCTTTTGAATCTCATGTAAGCTTATGCTTCACATGGGAATCAAAGTTTGATCATCATTACATTTTATAGGCAAATAGATGGATCCAAGTCCATACTTATGACTTAGGTCCTCTACCTTGATGTTTCATGGAATTCTTTCTATATTCCTTTGAGAGTCACGAGTATTATTCATGTTTTGATCTCCAATGACCCCAAAGGGAAAGGAGAGTTAGGTTTAGGATAAGCCAATGTCCATGGTTTAGTTGGTAGATATAGCAAAAAGGATAATAAATCCAATATTGGAGTAGTGAGTTCATAAACCAGTTTTGATCATAGATTTTTAGTTGATGATCTAACTGTTGGAATTAAGTGAAATCAATGGGAAAGTGTCTATAACTCAAAGTTCTACCAGTCAAATTTTTGTTTTAAGGAGATTTCATGTTTAAAGTGGTTTGGTCATGAGTTTTGTGAAGTCACTACAATCTGTCCAGAGTTTCAGAACAGCAACACCCTTTTGAAATAAGCAAATCAGAACCTTAATCAAGTATTTGTGACCCAAAATAATTTTTTCTAAGTAGATTAATGTGTTAGGAAGCTACCCTAAAAAGAACAATGCATTTATGATCTTTTTACTATTTTTAAAAAATCGTACAAAATCTCTGGAAAGAAATTTGTAATCTCTGAGTGATGTCTGGTTTTTTTCTGTTTCCCAAAGATCTAACTGTTGAAACTTTGATTTTCTTTTTGGGATGGAAACTAGACACACAGAGGCATCTTGTGTCCAAAAATCATCAAGATCAAACCACGGGAAGAATGCTTTTTAGTTTCATAAAGATCTGATCTGCTCTCTGCAATTTTCAGAATTTTATGACAGATTTGACCAACTTTGTAAATAATGGTCCAAATGACTTTTCTATGACCTAGGGCTCAAACCATGTTTAAATAATGATTAGTTAAGCTTGAATTCAATGTTTAAGTGATCTAAATCAATGAATATTTCATAATTTACTCTTGTTCATGTATACATTCATCCATGTGGCTTGATGTCTGTAATTAGGACTTGTTCGCTTTAGATTTAATTACACTCGATAGATTTAAGCTAGAAGTCTAGGATTGTTATTTAAGATCCAACTTTATATCTTGTATATTATGTGCACTAACCTCTATTTTGTAACGCTATTGAGGTACGATTTCTCAACCCCTCTCTAGTTTATTGAATTCTTTGATTTTAATTGATTTTTGACTTCAAGCGCGATACCTTAGAATTAGGACTTGCTTTACTTGTATATATGGATTAGAGACTCTTTTCCTAGGTTTTATCTATTTGCATGCATTTGCACGTTTAAATATTCGCGGCCGAATCCCTGGTAAGTTCTCTAGTTCCCTATTAGCATATCATTTTGCTTGCTACTTGAATTACGTGGCTTTTTAATGATATTTTATCACTTGCAATCTTACACTCTTTAGACATGCTTTTGTAATGTATATTTATACATATGTATTAGTTGAGGGCACATTTAAATTAATAATTCGATTAAAAGGATGTTGAGTAGAGGCCTATCGCGAGATAGGATGAGAAGGAGTGTTTTAGTCCGATGGGCTCCTTCCCTTCTCATTCCATAATCCCCGGACCTAGTCAATCTTTGGTTTCGCAAAAGATCAGTTGCTTTAAAATGGTTTCTTAATTTTCCTTTTAAAAATTAAGTGGCGACTCATTTGTTTTGAATCTGAAATTTAAAAGAACTTTAAAAGAAAAAGCTGTGGGTAGGAAAAATTGCGATATCCACAATCTGGCGACTCTGCTGGGGATCGAACCCAGAATCACTGGTTTCGCAGACTAGAATTCTGATTTTGGGTTCACTCGAGGATTAGACTTGAAAAATATCCTTTTAATCGAATTAATTAATCTTTGTGTGCCTGTTGCATTTCGCTTACATGTCCAGCCAGTCGATTGCACGGAACTATGACCTTGGAGACTCGGGACAACCCGATCGGTCAAGTCATCATGGGACTGTGTGATCACCCTTGATCTCGTACCATGATTTGGTATATGAAGTATCCTATCGGATGTGTGTCAAGGGTCCCTTATTTGGGCAAAACCCAGCTTTTGCATAGTAGTTTCTATAGAACCTTCCAATCTTAGGAAATCAACTCTCGATTAGGATTATATGCTAGGAAGTTTTGTATGCCCGGAAGGGATTACTTGAGATGATGACGATACTTGCTTGATGAAAGATGTATAATCTTTTAATCACCTTTTAGCAAATTCTCCTCATGTTCCACGACATTTGGAGAACATGCCGAACCCTGATTATAAGATTATACTTTTTACATCATGTTAGCTAAGCATCATTGACCTTGTATGCATCCGAATTCATGGAAAGTACGGTGATAATCTGATCATGTGATCCTTCTACCTGAAGAATGTTAAATCCATCTTTTAAAGCAAACAGTTCTTGCCATCTTTATTCCAAAGTTTTCAATCGCTGTTTCAAAAAATCTTTGGAGTTCACCTTTTGATTAAAGCTTGAAACTAACCTGTATTAAGGTATATTTTCACATGATCATCTTCTAAGAAACAATCCAAAATTTTGGGAATTGTTTTTGAAAGAAATGATTTTCAAATGAATTTTAAAGCAGAATTTCAATCTAATCACATTTATTGAGAAATATTTTCAGATCCTCTTTTTAATAAAAGATTCAAAATTCTTGAGAATTGTTTTTAAAAGATCTCATCGTTCTAAAGAAATGTTTTTCAAATGAATTTTGAAAATTTTAAAAAAAAGAAAAAAAGAACCGACCTTTGAATGGGTAGTGGGGATCACAATGAAAGGAGAAATTATTGCACTTGACATGGGTGAGGATTTTATCTGTTTATGTGTTTACCTGTTAGGATTAGAATTTTCCTTTGCTTTGGCATATAGAGTAGGCACACACACACTTGCATTTCATTTGTGTGCTATGTGTGCAGTGCATGCATCAAATCATAAGAGCATGTACATTTTGCACTCTCACCAATCGATACCATTACATATGTGTAGCATACAAACTCACAACATCTTCTTCCCAATTAAGATTAGAGTCCCTAAAAAATCCCTTACTATTCAATTCTGCATGTAGATGGTGTTCCTACAAGGATACAGAAGGGGAATGATGAACCTGAGGGAGAAGCTAGTGGGGTAATAGTGTTTGGAAATGCTACTGCTGAATCAAATGTGGATGCTCTTGGGGAGCTAATAAATTGAAAATTATCTGTGACACTCCAATTGAGACCAAGTCAAGTCTGGTAGTCGAGTTATGTTAGGTTGGAGTCAAATGTTAAGTCCAGTCGAGTCTTCTGGTCAGTCTATTATCAAGTTTGTTTGCAAGTCTTTGTCGAGTTTATCGAGTCGAGTGATGTAATCCTCCTCCCCTACTAGTCGAATAAAATCTCATTTTTTTGATTCAGTGTGCTAAGTCGTGAATGTATGGATCATTAAGCCCAAAACAAAACAAAAAAAGAAAAAGAAAAAGAAAAAGTCATTTTTTTCAAACGATCATGGAAAATACTCTGTTAATAATCCCCAAAACAAATTTTGTGCCAAAACCAAGGAGGAGTAGAGAATTGATTAGCTTTACTTTAAGAATTTAAAGATGCTCTTGCTCAATCTTGAAAAGACGAAATTGGAAGCTTGCTCACCGTTTCCCTTTCTCAAATACCAAGCCTCAAAGATGAGCCCAACCATTCTAAAGCCATAAACTTGGTCCTTGATGGTAGCCAGACATTTTGAGTGAACTGCTTCTTCCAAAAAAAAATAAAAAATAAAAAAATAGAAATAAAAAATAAAAAAATAATTAAAAATAATAAGAAAAAAAAAGAAAAAGAAAAAGAAAAAGAAAAAGAAAGGAGCTCCCTAAGATGAAAACCCGAAAGGGCGCCTAGGCAAAAGTTAGAGCAAAAATAAGATGCGTGTTGATTTCAAAAATCCTAATCCTAGCCAGTCAAAATCATAGAGAGAATAAGAGATAGTAAGGAAGAGAAAGGAAAGGAAAGAGAAAAGAAAAGGCAGAGAATAGATAAGATTGAGAATTCTTGAGCACTTCAAAGAAGATCATTGGCACATGAACTATTTCAAGACTTTGTGTTGTTCCAAAGAAATTGGAAATGAAAAGAGAGATTTGAAAGTATCAATTAAGCTCACAATTTTGTGAGAGGCTCAATGTCTAAGAGGGCATAAAACAATGCAAAGATATCTTTGAGAAAAATAAAGAGTAATTTGGAGGGCTGATATTACTTTGTAAGTATGATATGAATGAAACGTGATTGACTGTCTAGTGAAAAGATTAAAGAATCAACCGTCAAATAAAAAAAAAGAGGAGAAGAAAAGAAAAGAAAGAGAAAAGAGAATGAAAGGAAAAAGTAGTTCATCATGCTACACAAGGGGCTACCACAAGTGACATGCACTCCCTAGACCCAAATGGCAACATGGCTCGTAAAGCCCACCAATTCTTGAAGCCTAATTCTTTCAAAACCTCCAGAGTACTTGAACTACGCACGACCTGATTCCCACTCGGGGATACATAGGCAACCTATCTGGTTCGGTCACCCACATCGTCATAATATGGTGTGCTCTTTCAGGTCTTGGCCATATTACCTTGGACCTGATTCCTATTCAGGGATAAGTTGAAACTAGGAGTAAACTTGCATTTGCCTAGGACCACATATGTATTGCCAAACTAGGGGCAAACAAAGTTTGCCGATCAGCATTGGGACATCACCCTTCAGCATCATCACATTCATGATGGTTACCTCTAGATTGGGAGTAAATGCATTGCAAGCATCCTGTACCAACATGTTCTCAAGGCCCTTGGGATGAGCCTATGTGCCCTTAAGACTAGGGGGGAACTTTATTTGCTGAAAGCCCCATTTTACCCTAGAAGTAAGCGCCAAGTCTCTTTCAAACTAGGGGCAAACTCTGTTTGCCAAAATGCAAGTTCTCAAGTCACCAAGTTTGTTTTTGAAACGCTTTGAAATGGAGTGTTTTTTATTCTATAAGCTAAAGCACTAATTTGAAGCATACTCTAGATAGGCAAAGAATTCAATAAAGGGGAAGTTTTCAAAGTTTTGATTTATCAGCAAAATGATGAGTAAAAGGTGAGATGATACATTATTCACGATAAAATCACATTGATTCATAAATGTAGAATTCCCGTCAGTCATCTTGAATAACTGGCTATGTCAGGTCTGTCCTCCCTTGATAAGTCTGTAATGATCTCAAATGTGTAGGTTTAAGATGATGAATAAAGATTTGAAAAGTCTCCATAAGCATCCCACGAGCGATGCAAGCAGGAGTTTAAAACACTATCACGACACAATGCTAAAAGTGGAAATATGAGAATGGTCCAAGACTAGGGGCAAAGGTGACTTCCCTCTTTTAACACAACCATTACGTTTCTTCCAAATGGTCTGCAAGCACATAAATCATGCTTTTAAGAGACTACTAAGGCAGCACAAACCCCGTTAGCTCCGTTCAAATTCTTTGAGTCCAAGGACTCCCCGTTTTTGTAAAATCAATTCTTTGAGTCCGTGGACTCCCCGTTTTTGTAAAATCAATTCTTTGAGTCCGTGGACTCACCGTTTTTGTAAAATCAACTCTTTGAGTTCGTGGACTCCCCATTTTTGTAAAATCAATTCTTTGAGTCTGTGGACTCCCCATTTTTGTAAAATCGATTCTTTGAGTCTGAGTGCTTCCCATCTTTGTAAAACTAATTCTTTGAGTCTGTGTGACTCCATTTGTATAAAAGTAAAGTTTGTTGGGTCTGTATGACTCTGTTTGTGTAAAAAGTGAATTGGTTGAGTCTGTATGACTTTGTTCGAATAAAGAAATGAAATTTCAAGTCCGCGTGACCCCGTCTTTGTGAAATATGAAATTTTGAGTCTGCATATAAATTTTTGAGTCTGCGTGAAATACGAATTCTTGAATCCACTTGGCTCCGTTAGTATGAAATATAAGCTTTGAGTTCGCATGACTCCGATTATATGAAATAATGTTTTTAGTCCGCACGACTCCCGATTTTGAAAATTAGAATTTTTGTTGAGGCGATTTGACTCCAATTTTGAGGTTTGAGATTCTTGTTGAGTCAAAATTGATTCGGATTAAGAAAATTTGAAATGTTAACCCCCGATTTTGAAATAAGAAATTCTTTGAGTCCCTATGACTCCGTGAATTTCATTGAGTCCGAGTGACTCTATTGTCGAAAAATGCAAATTTTGAGTCCGAATGACTCCGTTGTTGTAAAATACGAGTTTTTGAGTCCTAGTGACTCCGTTATTGTGGAAATGTGGGTCCATGGATCCGAATGACTCTTTTGTTTTAAAATGTGAATCTATTGACTCGTATAAGAAAATTGAATTTTTGGGTCCACATGACTCCCTTTGAATTTGTGAGTCTGCTTAACTCCGAATTTTGTTGGAATTGAATTCTTTGAGTCTTGGGCTAAAATGGATCTAACTATCACTAGATTTTAATGTTAAATTAAGTTAAAAGCTGATTGGTTCCCAATTGTGAAAATTAAAATCATTAAGTCCGTCTGACTCCCGATTCATGAAAGTCTAACTTAGCACCCGAGTTTAGAAATTGAATTGAATTGAGAAAATTCATTTGAGTCTGATTGACTCCAAATTTTAGAGTTTTGAATAGAATTGAGTCTAATTGTCTCTGTTTTTTAAATTTGAAATTCTTTGAGTCTGATCGACTCCCAATTTTAGATTTGAGTCTGATTGACTCTCGTTGTTGTGAAATAGAATCCGATTCGAGTCCAATTGACTCCTGTTCTAGAAAATTGAAATGATTTTGAGTCTGTTTGACTTCGACTTTGAAATTAGAAATTCTTTTGAGCATGAATGACTCATGGTTTGAAATCGAGAATTCTTTCGAGTCTGATAGGCTCATGTTTTTGGAAATTAGAAACTCTTTTGAGTCTGGTTGACTCCCAATCTTGTGAAATAGAAATTCTTTGAGTTCTATTGACTCCCAATTTTGTAAAAAATTCTTTTGTGAAATAGAAATTCTTTAAGTCCAATTTTGTGAATCTAAATTTCTTTGAGTCCGATTGACTCCTGGTTTTTGTCCGATTTTGCGAAGTAGGTATTGAATCAAGTCTGATTGACACCTGATTTAGGATTTGAATTTAAATTTGATTTGAGTCAAATTGACTCTGGACCAGGTGAAATCGAGTTTGTTTGAGTCTGGCTGATTCCTGATTTCATAATTAAGTCGAAGTCTAGGCGACTCCTAATTTAGCATTTAAATTTAAACTCAAATTGAGTCGAATTGACTTTGGACTTGGTGAAATTGAGTTTATTTGAGTCTGACTGACTCCTGATCGAAATTTTGAAAAATTTATTATTAAGCACGATTGACTGCCAATTTTGGAAAATTGAATTAAATTGAGTCTAACTGATTCTCGATTATGGAAATTGAAGTGGATTTGAGTCCATTGGACCCCTGACTTTAGATATTTGAAATAATTTAAGCCCATCGGACTCCCGATGTAGAAATTTGAAATAATTTGAGTCTGAAGTACTAGACTCCTGAAAGTAAATGGAATGAGATTCATTTTACTAAAAAGGGAATTTGTTGAGTCTAATAGAATCTCGATTTTAGAAAATCAAATTAAGTCTGAAGGACACCAGATTTTTTTGAACTGATTCGAGTTTGACTGACTCCAAATTTTGAATTGAGCTAAGTCTGGTTGACTCCCAATAAAATAAATTTGAGTCTGTCCGACTCCAGGTTTTGAAAAATAAAATGAATTTGAGTCTGTTCGACTCCAAGTTTTGAAAATTGAAATTGAGTCTGATTAACCCCGAATTCAGAGCAAACATATTTGACGAGGCCGAAGGGCTGCGGATCATTGTGAGAAAGCATATCCGACGAGGCCGAAGGGCTGCGGATTATTTTTGTATCCGACGGGGCCGAAGGGCTGCGGATTTTTCAGAGTAAACTCACTTTGACACTGAAGTATAAGGCGCAAAGTGCATCTCAGTCTTTCAGCGTGCTTTCGGATTTGGCACCGGAGTATAAGTTGCAAAGCGCATCTCAGTCGATCAGATGATCTTCAAAAGACACCGGAGTATAATACGCAATGCACATCTCAGTCTTTCAGCACATTTCCTGATTCGGCACCGGAGTCTAAGACGCAAAGCGCATCTCTGTCGATCAAATGATCCTCATAAGACACAGGAGTATAAGACGCAAAGCGCATCTCAGTCTTTCAACACATTTCCTGATTCGGCACAGGAGTCTAAGACGCAAAGCACATCTCAGTCGATCAGATGATTCTCAAAAGACACTGGTGTATAAGACGCAAAGCGCATCTCAGTCTTTCAGCACATTTCCTAATTCGGCACCGGAGTCTAAGACGTAAAGTGCATCTCAGTCAATCAGATGATCCTCAAAAGACATCGGAGTATAAGATGCAAAGTGCATCTCAGTCTTTTAGCGTGCTACCTGGTTTGACACCAGAGTATAAGGCGCGAAGCGCATCTCAGTCGATTAAATGACTCTTAAAGAATGTCAGGGGATTAAGCATAGGAAGCACTTCTATGACGGTTGTGACTTTCCCAGAATTAAATGACATCATAAGTAGAATGGCATAGGGTGCATTTTTGAAAGAACAATATATTGCTGAGACATTATATGGAGCACGAGATTGCTCGAGCACGTGCATCACGATAAGATAGGTGCATTCATCCGTATGACTATTTGCCCTTGTGTATGTTTAACCCGAATTACGCTTTGGTCTGATTCCTAATGGGATACGTAGGCAGCTCATTATTGTGCACGACCAATTAGAATTCCTCTGCGCGCTCGTGTGCTTTTGCAACGCTTTTTGTTTTTCCCTTTAATCCGACAGTTTGGTCAAAGGCCTGTCTGCACACAGGCTTCGACGTTTGCTTGCGGTTTGCGTTGCCCCACAAGCTCCGTAGAAGAGGGGCAAACTGTAGACACCCCTATTTTGACCAAACGTCGAATTAAGGAGAGTGTCACCTCCATATCCGATGATGACAAGGACCCGAAAGATTCGAAGTGTTCCAAGCTCTTCAGAAAGTTCTCCAACGCGGTAAAATTTTTACAGAATGAAATACCAGGTGTTTAGGAGAATTCAGGTATAAAACGTCACTTTTGGAAAAGATCTTCGAAAATAAGTTATTTTTAAAGAAAAAGGAGAAAAGAAAAGACCTAAAAAGGGGAAGTTCAACAGAAACCGGCACACGACAATTGTTTGCAGCACTCAGTGAGTGCCGAACGGCATACACAGAATGCCGGACTGACATTTATAGAGTACCTGCGACAATTTCTGACTGCCGGTTGCTTTAACAGTCTGTATTTTGTGGTACAATACGTATATGTATGCGGATAAAAACAAAAAACTGATAAAGTAAGGTTGATAAAAATGCGGCAATCAATTATTTGGCGCGGCACTTACTAAGAGCCGCGCGGCAGTCACGGAATGCCGCCACGGCTTTCACGGAGTGCCGTAGCGGCATCCACTGACTGCCGCAGCGGCATCCACTGACTGCCGCAAAGGATTTTTGACTGCCGCCTTCTGCAGCAGTCTGTCTATTTTCAGGAAGTACGTATTGTACCACCAAATGAGATATTTACACCTGTCTTTTACTCCGAATGCACTGAGAAAACTTGGTATTTTTTGTCTATAAAAGAAGGAGGATCTTCCTTGGGAGGGAGATACCAAAAAAAAATACCAATATAACAACACATATTTGAGAGAGATAGATATTTGGAGAGCTTGAAGAAGAGCTTGGAAGATCTTCAAAGTAAAGAAGCTTTGAGGATAGTTGGAGGTGATCCTCTAAATTTTAGTTATGTTTTCATTCTTGTGTTTCTTTCTTTCTTATGTTTTCATTCTTGTGTTTTCTTCTTTTTTATACATTTCTTTTGGGATTCTTGGAGATCTTCAATGTCTCTCTTGAAATCTCTCGAGTTTGATCTTTTGAATCTCATGTAAGCTTATGCTTCACATGGGAATCAAAGTTTGATCATCATTACATTTTATAGGCAAATAGATGGATCCAAGTCCATACTTATGACTTAGGTCCTCTACCTTGATGTTTCATGGAATCCTTTCTATATTCCTTTGAGACTCATGAGTATTATTCATGTTTTGATCTCCAATGACCCCAAAGGGAAAGGAGAGTTAGGTTTAGGATAAGCCAATGTCCATGGTTTAGTTGGTAGATATAGCAAAAAGGATAATAAATCCAATATTGGAGTAGTGAGTTCATAAACCTGTTTTGATCATAGATTTTTAGTTGATGATCTAACCGTTGGAATTAAGTGAAATCAACGGGAAAGTGTCTATAACTCAAAGTTCTACCACTTCATTTTTTGTTTTAAGGAGATTTCATGTTTAAAGTGGTTTGGTCATGAGTTTTGTGAAGTCACTACAATCTGTCAAGAGTTTCAGAACAGCAACACCCTTTTGAAATAAGCAAATCAGAACCTTAATCAAGTATTTGTGACCCAAAATATTTTTTCTAAGTAGATTAATGTGTTAGGAAGCTACCCTAAAAAGAACAATGCATTTATGATCTTTTTGCTATTTTTAAAAAATCGTACAAAATCTCTGGACAGACATTTGTAATCCCTGAGTGATGTCTGGTTTTTGTCTGTTTCCCAAAGATATAACAGTTGAAACTTTGATTTTCTTTTTGGGATGGAAACTAGACACACGGAGGCATCTTGTGTCCAAAATTCATCAAGATCAAACCATGGGAAGCATGCTTTTTATTTTCATAAAGATCTGGTCTGCTCTCTTAAATTTTCAGAATTTTATGACAGATTTGACCAACTTTGTAAATAATGGTCCAAATGACTTTTCTATGACCTAGGGCTCAAACTATGTTTTAATAATGATTAGTTAAGCTTGAATTCAAAGTTTAAGTGATCTAAATCAATGAATATTTAATAATTTACTCTTGTTCATGTATACATTCATCCATGTGGCTTGATGTCTATAATTAGGACTTGTTCGCTTTAGATTTAATTACACTCGATAGATTTAAGCTAGAAGTCTAGGATTGTTATTTAAGATCCAACTTTATATCTTGTATATTATGTGCACTAACCTCTATTTTGTAACGCTATTGAGGTATGATTTCTCAACCCCTCTCTAGTTTATTGTATTCTTTGATTTTAATTAATTTTCGACTTCAAGCGCGACACCTTAGAATTAGGACTTGCTTTACTTGTATATATGGATTAGAGACTCTTTTCCTAGGTTTTATCTATTTGCATGCATTTGCACGTTTAAATATTCGCGGCCGAATCCCTGGTAAGTTCTCTAGTTCCCTATTTCCATATCATTTTGCTTGCTACTTGAATTACGTGGCTTTTGAATGATATTTTATCACTTGCAATCTTACACCCTTTAGACATGCTTTTGTAATGTATATTTATACATATGTATTAGTTGAGGGCACATTTAAATTAATAATTCGATTAAAAGGATGTTGAGTAGAGGCCTATCGCGAGATAGGATGAGAAGGAGTGTTTTAGTCCGATGGGCTCCTTCCCTTCTCATTTCATAATCCCCAGACCTAGTCAATATTTGGTTTTACAAAAGATCAGTTGCTTTAAAATGGTTTCTTAATTTTCCTTTTAAAAATTAAGTGGCGACTCATTTGTTTTGAATCTGAAATTTAAAAGAACTTTAAAAGAAAAAGTTGTGGGTAGGAAAAATTGCGATATCCACAATCTGGCGACTCTGCTGGGGATCGAACCCAGAATCTTTGGTTTCGCAGACCAGAATTCTGATTTTGGGTTCACTCGAGGATTAGACTTGAAAAATATCCTTTTAATCGAATTAATTAATCTTTGTGTGCCAGTTGCATTTCACTTGCATGTCCAGCCAGTCAATTGCACGGAACTATGACCTTGGAAACTCGGGGCAACCCGGTCGGTCAAGTCATCATGGGACTGTGTGATCACCCTTGATCTCGTACCATGATTTGGTATATGAAGCATCCTATCGGATGTGTGTCAAGGGTCCCTTATTTGACCAAAACCCAGCTTTTGCATAGTAGTTTCTATAGAACCTTTCAATCTTAGGAAATCAACTCTTGATTAGGATTATATGCTAGGAAGTTTTGTAGGCCCGGAAGGGATTACTTGAGATGATGACGATACTTGCTTGATGAAAGATGTATAATCTTTTAATCACCTTTTAGCAAATTCTCCTCATGTTCCATGACATTTGGAGAACATGCCGAACCTTGATTATAAGATTATACTTTTTACATCATGTTAGCTAAGCATCATTGACCTTGTATGCATCCGAATTCATGGAAAGTACAGTGATAATCTGATCATGTGATCCTTCTACCTGAAGAATGTTAAATCCATCTTTTAAAGCAAACAGTTCTTGCCATCTTTATTCCAAAGTTTTCAATCGCTGTTTCAAAAAATCTTTGGAGTTCACCTTTTGATTAAAGCTCCAAACTAACCTCTATTAAGGTATATTTTCACATGATCATCTTCTAAGAAACAATCCAAAATTTTGGGAATTATTATTGAAATAAATACTTTTCAAATGAATTTCAAAGCTGAATTTCAATCTAATCACCTTTATTGAGAAATATTTTTAGATCCTCTTTTTAATAAAAGATTCAAAATTCTTGAGAATTGTTTTTTAAAGATCTCATCGTTCTAAAGAAATGTTTTTCAAATGAATTTTGAAAATAAAAAAAAAAAAAAAAAAAGAACCGACCTTTGAATGGGTAGTGGGGATCACAATGAAAGGAGAAATTATTGCACTTGACATGGGTGAGGATTTTATGTGCTTATGTGTTTACCTGTTAGGATTAGAATTTTCCTTTGCTTTGGCATTTAGAGTAGGCACACACACATGCATTTCATTTGTGTGCTATGTGTACAGTGCATGCATCAAATCATAAGAGCATGTACATTTTGCACTCTCACCAATCGATACCATTACATACGTGTAGCAAACAAACTCACAACATCTTCTTCCCAATTAAGATTAGAGTCCCTCAAAAATCCCTTACTATTCAATTCTTCATGCAGACCTTTTTTTTTCCTATCTGTTTTTTTAGAAAGAGTGGAACAACCAGAGCCCCTAGTAAGGATACTTCTAATCTTCTTGGGTTCATCTCTCTTAATTAGAAGAGATCATGGATCATCATGTCGAGACAGACCCACCAATGGCCCACAGAGCTTTGGAGGAGAAAGTGAACAAACTACAAGTCGTTGTTGAGCAACAAGATTCTAGGGTGAAGCAATTGGAGGGGGTCATGCTTGAGTTTATTCAATTATTGAAAGATCAAATGGGCCCTGATGAGGAAAAGACAGATCAGAGAATAATGGACTTCTTGAAGAATCACCAGCAGGCATGTCTGAACCCACCTGTGCACCGAAGCCCATGTCCAAACCCAACCTATCACCAAAGTCCATACCCAAGCTCAACCACTCACCAAAGCCCTTATCCAGGCCCAATCCCAACTAATCAAAGAGCTATTCCAAGTCCACATCTCAACCCAAAAACCAACTCTAGCTCAAAGTCGAATTCAAAATCAAACCAAGCCCGCAAGCCAAGAATCTTCACCAACCTTGGCATGCCATAATCCATGGCCCTTGGTCACCTTGTCAAAAATGGTCACCTCAACCCCCTGGACCCAAAGCCACTACCAAATCCCTTACCCCGCAAATGTGACCTGTCTTTGTACTGTGCCTACCACCACACCCCTGGCCATACAACTAACTATTGCATGAAACTCCGCCAAGATATCCAAAATCTCATTGAGCATAAAATCATCACTCCTTTGCTGAACCCACTGAGTGGCATCCGGCATGACATACAATCTTTTCAATCACAACCATCGCTGAATACTCTCAAGGGATTCGTTGCCTCCATAAGTGTGCAACAACCAACTGGCCCCCACTCAATCAACAGAATCGAAAAAGGCATTGACAATACTCGGTATGTGTCAGAGAAGGGCCATTCGACTGAAAAATGGGCCATAAGAGCAGATGGTGTTCCTACAAGGATACAGAAGGGGAATGATGAACCTGAGGAAGAAGCTAGTGGGGTAATAGTGTTTGGAAATGCTACTGCTGAATCAAATGTGGATGCTCTTGGGGACCTAATAAATTGAAAATTATCTGTGACACTCCAATTGAGACCAAGTCAAGTCCGGTAGTCGAGTTATGTTAGGTTGGAGTCAAATGTTAAGTCCAGTCGAGTCTTCTGGTCAGTATATTATCAAGTTTGTTTGCAAGTCTTTGTCGAGTGTATCGAGTCGAGTGATGTAATCCTCCTCCCCTACTAGTTGAATAAAATCTCATTTTTTTGATTCAGTGTGCTAAGTCGTGAATGTATGGATTATTAAGCCCAAAACAAAACAAAAAAAGAAAAAGAAAAAGTCTTTTTTTTTTCAAACGATCATGGAAAATACTCTGTTAATAATCCCCAAAACAAATTTTGTGCCAAAACCAAGGAGGAGTAGAGAATTGATTAGCTTTACTTTAAGAATTTAAAGATGCTCTTGCTCAATCTTGAAAAGACGAAATTGGAACTTGAAGCTTGCTCACCGTTTTCTTTTCTTAAATACCAAGCCTCAAAGATGAGCCCAACCAGTCTAAAGCCATAAACTTGGTCCTTGATGGTAGCCAGACATTTTGAATGAACTGCTTCTTCCAAAAAAATAAAAAGAATAAAAAAATAAAAATGAAAAATAAAAAAAATAATTAAAAATAATAAGAAAAGAAAAAGAAAAAGAAAAAGAAAAAGAAAGGAGCTCCCTAAGATGAAAACCCGAAAGGGCGCCTAGGCAAAAGTTAGAGCAAAAATAAGATGCGTGTTGATTTCAAAAATCCTAATCCTAGCCAGTCAAAATCATAGAGAGAATAAGAGATAGTAAGGAAGAGAAAGGAAAGGAAAGAGAAAAGAAAAGGCAGAGAATAGATAAGATTGAGAATTCTTGAGCACTTCAAAGAAGATCATTGGCATATGAACTATTTCAAGACTTTGTGTTGTTCTAAAGAAATTGGAAATGAAAAGAGAGATTTGAAAGTATCAATTGAGCTCACAATTTTGTGAGAGGCTCAATGGCTAAGAGGGCATAAAACAATGCAAAGATATCTTTGAGAAAAATAAAGAGTAATTTGGAGGGCTGATATTACTTTGTAAGTATGATATGAATGAAACGTGATTAACTGGCTAGTGAAAAGATTAAAGAATCAACCTTCAAATAAAAAAAAGAGGAGAAGAAAAGAAAAGAAAGAGAAAAGAGAATGAAAGGAAAAAAGTAGTTCATCATGCTACACAAGGGGCTACCACAAGTGACATGCACTCCCTAGACCTAAATGGCAACATGGCTCGTAAAGCCCACCAATTCTTGAAGCCTAATTCTTTCAAAACCTCCAGAGTACTTGAACTATGCACGACCTGATTCCCACTCGGGGATACATAGGCAACCTATCTGGTTCGGTCACCCACATCGTCATAATATGGTGTGCTCTTTCAGGCCCTGGCCATATTACCTTGGACCTGATTCCGATTCAGGGATAAGTTGAAAGTAGGAGTAAACTTGCATTGGCCTAGGACCACATATGTATTGCCAAACTATGGGCAAACAAAGTTTACCGATCAGCATTGGGACATCACCCTTCAGCATCATCACATTCATGATGGTTACCTCTAGATTGGGAGTAAATGCATTGCAAGCATCCTGTACCAACATGTTCTCAAGGCCCTTGGGATGAGCCTATGTGCCCTTAAGACTACGGGAAAACTTCATTTGCTAAAAGCCCCATTTTACCCTAGAAGTAAGCCCCAAGTCTCTTTCAAACTAGGGGCAAACTCTGTTTGCCAAAATGCAAGTTCTCAAGTCACCAAGTCTGTTTTGAAACGCTTTGAAATGGAGTGTCTTTTATTCTATAAGCTAAAGCACTAATTTGAAGCATACTCTAGATAGGCAAAGAATTCAATAAAGGGGAAGTTTTCAAAGTTTTGATTTATCAGCAAAATGATGAGTAAAAGGTAAGATGATACATTATTCACGATGAAAGCACATTGATTCATAAATGTAGAATTCCCGTCAGTCATCTTGAATAACTGGCTATGTCAGGTCTGCCCTCCCATGATAAGTCAGTGATGATCTCAAATGTGTAGGTTTAAGATGATGAATAAAGATTTGAAAAGTCTCCATAAGCATCCCACGAGCGATGCAAGCAGGAGTTTAAAACACTATCACGACACAATGCTAAAAGTGGAAATATGAGAATGGTCCAAGACTAGGGGCAAAGGTTACTTCCCTCTTTTAACACAACCATTACGTTTCTTCCAAATGGTCTGCAAGCACATAAATCATGCTTTTAAGAGACTACTAAGGCAGCACAAACCCCGTCAGCTCCGTTCAAATTCTTTGAGTCCAAGGACTCCCCGTTTTTGTAAAATCAATTCTTTGAGTCCGTGGACTCCCCGTTTTTGTTAAATCAATTCTTTGAGTCCGTGGACTCCCCATTTTTGTAAAATCAACTCTTTGAGTTCGTGGACTCCCCATTTTTGTGAAATCAATTCTTTGAGTCCGTGGACTCCCCATTTTTGTAAAATCGATTCTTTGAGTTTGAGGGCTTCCCATCTTTGTAAAACTAATTCTTTGAGTCTGTGTTACTCCATTTGTATAAAAGTAAAGTTTGTTGGGTCTGTATGACTCTGTTAGTGTAAAAAGTGAATTGGTTGAGTCTGTATGACTTTGTTCGAATAAAGAAATGAAATTTCAAGTCCGCGTGACCCCGTCTTTGTGAAATATGAATTTTTGAGTCTGCGTGAAATACGAATTCTTGAATCCACATGGCTCCGTTAGTATGAAATATAAGCTTTGAGTTCGCATGACTCCGATTATATGAAATAATGTTTTTAGTCCGCACGACTCCCGATTTTGAAAATTGGACTTTTTGTTGAGGCGATTTGACTCCAATTTCGAGGTTTGAGATTCTTGTTGAGTCAAAATTGATTCTGATTAAGAAAATTTCAAAATGTTAACCCCCGATTTTGAAATAAGAAATTCTTTGAGTCCGTATGACTTCGTGAATTTCATTGAGTCCGAGTGACTCTGTTGTCGAAAAATGCAAATTTTGAGTCCGAATGACTCCGTTGTTGTAAAATACGAGTTTTTGAGTCCTAGTGACTCCGTTATTGTGGAAATGTGGGTCCATGGATCCGAATGACTCTTTTGTTTTAAAATGTGAATCTATTGACTTCTTGTATAAGAAAATTGAATTTTTGGGTCCACCTGACTCCCTTTGAATTTGTGAGTCTGCTTAACTCCGAATTTTGTTGGAATTGAATTCTTTTAGTCTTGGGCTAAAATGGATCTAACTATCGCTAGATTTTAATGTTAAATTAAGTTGAAAACTGATTGGTTCCCAATTGCGAAAATTAAAATCATTAAGTCCGTCTGACTCCCGATTCATGAAAGTCTAACTTAGCACCCGAGTTTAGAAATTGAATTGAATTGAGAAAATTCATTTGAGTCTGATTGACTCCAAATTTTAGAGTTTTGAATAGAATTGAGTCAAATTGTCTCAGTTTTTTAAATTTGGAATTCTTTGAGCCTGATCGACTCCCAATTTTAGTTTTGAGTCTGATTGACTCTCGTTGTTGTGAAATAGAATCCGATTCGAGTCCAATTGACTCCTGTTCTAGAAAATTGAAATGATTTTGAGTCTGTTTGACTTCAATTTTGAAATTAGAAATTCTTTTGAGCATGATTGACTCATGGTTTGAAATCGGGAATTCTTTCGAGTCTGATAGGCTCATGTTTTTGGAAATTAGAAACTCTTTTGAGTCTGGTTGACTCCCAATCTTGTGAAATAGAAATTCTTTGAGTTCGATTGACTCCCAATTATGTAAAAAATTCTTTTGTGAAATAGAAATTCTCTAAGTCTAATTTTGTGAATCTAAATTTCTTTGAGTTCGATTGACTCCTGGTTTTGTCCGATTTTGCGAAGTAGGTATTGAATCAAGTCTGATTGACACCTGATTTAGGATTTGAATTTCAATTTGATTTGAGTCAAATTGACTCTGGACTTGGTGAAATCGAGTTTGTTTGAGTCTGGCTGATTCCTGATTTCAGAATTAAGTCGAAGTCTAGGCGACTCCTAATTTAGCATTTAAATTTGAACTCAAATTGAGTCGAATCGACTTTGGACTTGGTGAAATTGAGTTTATTTGAGTCTGACTGACTCCTGATCGAAATTTTGAAAAATTTATTATTAAGTTCGATTGACTGCCAATTTTGGAAAATTGAATTAAATTGAGTCTAACTGATTCTCGATTATGGAAATTGAAGTGGATTTGAGTCCATTGGACCCCCGACTTTAGATATTTGAAATCATTTAAGCCCATCGGACTCCCGATGTAGAAATCGGAAATAATTTGAGTCCGAAGTACTAGACTCCGAATTTCTGAAAGTAAATGGAATGAGATTCATTTTACTAAAAAGGGAATTTGTTGAGTCTAATAGACTCTCGATTTAAGAAAATCAAATTAAGTCTGAAGGACTCTAGATTTTTTTGAACTGATTCGAGTTTGACTGACTCCAAATTTTGAATTGAGCTAAGTCTGGTTGACTCCCAATAAAATAAATTTGAGTCTGTCCGACTCCAGGTTTTGAAAAATAAAATGAATTTGAGTCTGTTCGACTCCAAGTTTTGAAAATGGAAATTGAGTCTGATTAACCCCGAATTCAGAGCAAACATATTCGACGAGGCCGAAGGGCTGCAGATCATTGTGAGAAAGCATATCCGACGAGGCCGAAGGGCTGCGGATTATTTTTGTATCTGACGGAGCCGAAGGGCTGCAGTTTTTCAGAGTAAACTCACTTCGACATTGGAGTATAAGGCGCAAAGTGCATCTCAGTCTTTCAGCGTGCTTCCTGATTCGGCACCGGAGTATAAGATGCAAAGCACATCTCAGTCGATCAGATGATCTTTAAAAGACACTGGAGTATAAGACGCAATGCGCATCTTAGTCTTTCAGCACATTTCCTGATTCGGCACCGGAGTCTAAGACGTAAAGCACATCTCAGTCTTTCAACACATTTCCTGATTCGGCACAGGAGTCTAAGACGCAAAGCACATCTCAGTCTATTTTCAGAAAGTACGTATTGTACCACCAAATGAGATATTTACACCTGTCTTTTACTCCGAATTCACTGAGAAAACTTGGTATTTTTTGTCAATAAAAGAAGGCGGATCTTCCTTGGGAGGGAGATACCAAAAAAAATATACCAATATAACAACACATATTTGAGAGAGATAGAGAGTTTTGGAGAGCTTGAAGAAGAGCTTGGAAGATCTTCAAAGTAAAGAAGCTTTGAGGATAGTTGGAGGTGATCCTCTAAATTTTAGTTATGTTTTCATTCTTGTGTTTCTTTCTTTCTTATGTTTTTATTCTTGTGTTTTCTTCTTTTTTATACATTTCTTTTGGGATTCTTGGACATCTTCAATGTCTCTCTTGAAATCTCTCGAGTTTGATCTTTTGAATCTCATGTAAGCTTATGCTTCACATGGGAATCAAAGTTTGATCATCACTTCATTTTATAGGAAAATAGATGGATCCAAGTCCATACTTATGACTTAGGTCCTCTAACTTGATGTTTCATGGAATCCTTTCTATATTCCTTTGAGACTCATAAGTATTATTCATGTTTTGATCTCCAATGACCCCAAAGGGAAAGGAGAGTTAGGTTTAGGATAAGCCAATGTCCATGGTTTAGTTGGTAGATATAGCGAAAAGGATAATAAATCCAATATTGGAGTAGTGAGTTCATAAACCTGTTTTGATCATAGATTTTTAGTTGATGATCTAACCGTTGGAATAAAGTGAAATCAACGGGAATAAAGGAGATTTCATGTTTAAAGTGGTTTGGTCATGAGTTTTGTGAAGTCACTACAATCTGTCCAGAGTTTCAGAACAGCAACACCCTTTTGAAATAAGCAAATCAGAACCTTAATCAAGTATTTGTGACCCAAAATAATTTTTTCTAAGTAGATTAATGTGTTAGGAAGCTACCCTAAAAAGAACAATGCATTTATGATCTTTTTGCTATTTTTAAAAAATCGTACAAAATCTCTGGACAGACATTTGTAATCTCTGAGTGATGTCTAGTTTTTGTCTGTTTCCCAAAGATCTAACCGTTGAAACTTTGATTTTCTTTTTGGGATGGAAACTAGACACACAGAGGCATCTTGTGTCCAAAAATCATCAAGATCAAACCACGGGAAGCATGCTTTTTTTTTTCATAAAGATCTGGTCTGCTCTCTGCAATTTTCAGAATTTTATGACAGATTTGACCAACTTTGTAAATAATGGTCCAAATGACTTTTCTATGACCTAGGGCTCAAACCATGTTTTAATAATGATTAGTTAAGCTTGAATTCAAAGTTTAAGTGATCTAAATCAATGAACATTTCATAATTTACTCTTATTCATGTATACATTCATCCATGTGGCTTGATGTCTGTAATTAGAACTTATTCGCTTTAGATTTAATTACACTCGATAGATTTAAGCTAGAAGTCTAGGATTGTTATTTAAGATCCAACTTTATATCTTGTATATTATGTGCACTAACCTCTATTTTGTAGCGCTATTGAGGTACAATTTCTCAACCCCTCTCTAGCTTATTGTATTCTTTGATTTTAATTGATTTTCGACTTCAAGCGCGACACCTTAGAATTAGGACTTGCTTTACTTGTATATATGGATTAGAGACTCTTTTCCTAGGTTTTATCTATTTGCATGCATTTGCACGTTTAAATATTCGCGGTCGAATCCCTGATAAGTTCTCTAGTTCCCTATTTGCATATCATATTGCTTGCTACTTGAATTACGTGGCTTTTGAATGATATTTTATCACTTGCAATCTTACACCCTTTAGACATGCTTTGGTAATGTATATTTATACATATGTATTAGTTGAGGGCACATTTAAATTAATAATTCGATAAAAAGGATGTTGAGTAGAGGCCTATCGCGTGATAGGATGAGAAGGGGTGTTTTAGTCCGATGGGCTCCTTCCCTTCTCATTCCATAATCCCCGGACCTAGTCAATCTTTGGTTTCGCAAAAGATCTGTTGCTTTAAAATGGTTTCTTAATTTTCCTTTTAAAAATTAAGTGACGACGCATTTGTTTTGAATCTGAAATTTAAAAGAACTTTAAAAGAAAAAGCTGTGGGTAGGAAAAATTGCGATATCCACATCCGTGCTTTTAACAAGAAAGTTCGTCCGAGGAGAATCCTCAAGGTTGACCTTGTCCTGAAGGAACTACGAGCTCCGATCTTTGACCCACATGGGATGTTCAAACCTAAATGGGTAGGCCCTTACATCGTCAAAACTATCCTTTCTGGAGGAGCGACCTATCTCATGGACCTTCTAAGGTGTCGAATTCAAAGAACAAATCAACATGGATCGCCTCCAAAAGTACTATGCTTGACATTGTTTTTCCTTTCAAGCCTTGCCCTAAACTATGCTCGACCTGATTCCCACTCGGGGATACATAGGCAACCACATCGGTTCGGCCGCTTCACCCACAAAAATAGCCCATCTCCTTCAAACCTTGCCTGAACTATGCTCAAGCTGATTCTCACTCGGGAATACGTAGGCAACCACATCGGTTCGGTCGTTTCACCCACAAAAATAGCCCATCTCCTTCAAACATTGCCCTGAACTATGCTCGACCTGATTCCCACTCGGGGATATGTAGGCAACCGCATCGGTTCGGTCGACACCATCATAATCAACCCCTTTTCTTTCAAGACTTTGGCCCGAACTACGTTGGACTTAATCCCCGCTCTAGGGTACGTAGGCTGACTTTTAGAAGAGAAAAGAAGGATGGCCCGCTAGGATGAAAATCCGAAAGGATGCCTAGGAAAAAATTAGAGCTAAATCCAAAATAAACAATAACAAAATAGAGTAAAGAGCTCGTTAGGTCACCTAATTGGGGCCTAGGCAAAAATTATGAGCGTATGAGAGAAATAAAGTTGCAGTCCTTACCATAACCTGGAAACCACCCTTCACACTAGGGGCAAACTTTGGCCATCTGCCTCATTTGCCTAAACCCCTCCTAAACTAGGGGCAAACGTCAGTCATCTACCTCGTTTGCCTCACAACCATCCATATCCCAAACTAGGGGCAAACTTCGGCTACCCACCTCATTTGCCTCTAAATCACCCCAGAATGCCCAAACAAGTACCAAAAATCAGCATCTAATCGAGAATCATGTTACAAAATGTTTTCAAAATCCAAAATGCATAAAGAAGGTTCTCAAAGTAACCAGGTTTCACCAATAAACAAGCTTCGAATATTACATAAGCAGGAACGATAGAAAAATAAAAGTTCTTTTAGAAAGCAATCACAAATATCAAAGACACTTAGAGGAAAGAAGCAGAATCAGTCAAGTCTAGTTTTATTTTGTGTCTTTTATTTCTTTAAAGGTCTTTAGAAATAGGCTTTTACTCGACATGCCCATCCACTGATGAAAGCAACAATAGTGACAGCTCTGACTCTGGAGGCAATGACGCTCTCAGTAAACCCCCGGGGGACCTCTTGAGCTCGCCCGTACTGCCTGGCCAATCGACGAGGATGATAAAAAGAAGTCTCTCTCAAACCCATCAACCACACTCTTGGGTGATCCCTAAGGCTTGTGGTCACAGCGTGAAGGCCCCAACGCTCCACAATCCAGCGAATGTCTGCCTCAAAAAGAGCACCCAGCAGGCCAACCCAGTCGGAAAAAGTATAGTGGGAATAAAGCACGGCCCTGCGGAAGTAAACTGGAGGCACACTACCTATCCGTAACTGAAGGCGCTCATATAGCCAAGCCTGTAACACCAAAGTTGCCCCAAAAAGAAGAAGAGTTCCTTGGTTGAAAGCGTTATCCAAACCATTTAGGGTTTCAGCTAGAACCATTGCCATGAGGTTCTTACTCAATTTTAGCCCAAGGCACACATGTACCAAGTCACTGGAAGTACTCGAGAACAGGAAGTGCGAAGTCATGCATAATATCAGAGCAGCCCCGCGCATAGCATCATATACGCTAGGATTCCCAGGACTAGCATACCGGGCAATGATGGAAGCAATGTCAAGAACCTCACCATGAATTAGTCGGTAGGAGATAACAGCGGAACAGTTCAAGTATTCAGCCAAGCCTCGTGTAGGACTGGGAGTATCAGCAGAAGGAAGAACCAGGTCAGAGTCCGGATCGAAATCGAGGATAGCACATAACTCCTCAAACAGGGGGCATATCTCCAGGCAATTAAAATTGAAGACATGATTTACCGTGTCCCAATGGGTAATGGTAGCACGCATGAACTCAGCGTTCAAAGCCATCTGGCGAAGAGAGAACAGCTCGGTCAAGCCGTAGCTAAAAAGGTTTATCCGTTCCACGCCATCTATTATGTTTAGCCAAGCTGTAAGCTGAGCAGGATCATACAATGCCATGCTTTCTGTCGTGGCTTAAGCAAAATTCGAAATTTCGGCAGTACCTCCCCGTTTCATGGACTATCCCACTTGTAAGGCAAACACACTCACTATCACAAAGCTGCTCATCGTAGTAACATCAATGATCACAAAATCACAGTGTACATATATCATCACACAACCACCAACCAAAACAAGCACACAATTGCGCCTTCAAACCGGAAACTATCCGGCTCAAAAGGCAAAACATCATACTACTCTGTCAAAGGGGACACATCATCCTATACATCATCATACAAATTGTCCATTATTTACTAGTATAATCCAATCGACAACATGAAATGGAGACAAAACAAAAGTCCCCGCTAGGAAGGCCTCAGTCCTCCCCTTCTTCATCCTCTGTTAGACCACCCAGAGTGTATGTTGGCGATGGCCTCCTCTCGCCACCCCTACACCTTACCCTGGTTCTCAACGAGCCGGCACTACCTCCTCGACACTGCATATGCAAAATAAAAGCAATCAGTCGAGAAACAACAAAAGTACAAAAAAATATAGTCAAGTCAGAAACTTACCAAGGACGCCATTTGACTGGTGGCCAACTGTCGCATACCGTCCATCTGCCAAGGTTGATATATAGGGTTAGAACCTCATAACCTTAAGGAGTGCAAAATTAGAGATATACCCGATGGTCCCAAATAAGGACCAAAGACCGTAAGCTAGTTGCCAAGGCGTGACCCTCCTCAGTATAACTCCAAGAGACATTGAGGACACCCGCTGGCTGGGTGGGATAATCGCACGTGACTCGCGGCTCCTCCATGACCTACGGAGAGCCACCGGCATCCAAAACATTAACGGTCCAATCCCAAGGAGGGATAGGATCAGAAGCTGGGAGAGCCTGCCTCCTATACATCTCGCAAAGCTGTAGGCACAAGACAAGTTAGGAAAAGATAAGTCCAAAAACATCAGTGACGAATAGAGACAAAAACGTAAAAGAAACTCACATCCAGGAGTGTAAAGTTTGGCATCAGAAAGCTGCTACGGTAGGTCTCACATCCTGTCTCAGAGCGAAAATGATCCCAAGTATTAGTACAAGCCAAAGCTGCCAGCAAAGCAGCACTAGAGAGGTCATCAACATCCATCCCAAGAGGTACATGAGGAGCGCGGTACCTTGGACCACCAACCACCTGCCGAGACACCCGTTCACCAAGATACCACTGCCTATGCTCAGTACTCTCTATCAGAAGTTGGCAAGAAGCAAGAGGCCTCACCGCCTGTATCTCTTTTGGGGCAGTATAGGAAACATGCTCCCAAGGTGTCCAATCAACGCTAGCGACCATCAGCTCGGATAAGAAATTTCTCATGAGGACGATCCGGTTGGCCCCGCTCTTAACCCCAACAACATCCCTTCTCAACCTCAAGCCCCGAGGGAACAGTGGCATAGGAGCCATGCCAACCTCATCTTCACCCGACTCGTTGGCGATGGTAGGAGCCAACATTTTCAAGTACTCAAAGCTCCAGAGCTGCACGGAGAAGTGAAAGTTAGAAAATAGAAACAAGAATGTACCAAAAGGAAAAGAAAAAGTCACAAAGCATACCTCCCAAGCCCACCAGAATCCTCCAGTGGATTTAATACCGGCGCGAGAAACCTCACCCATATATTTACAGAGATGGGCCAGGGCAGCACTGCCCCAGCCGTAAGAAGGAATCTCCTCAATAGTCGCCAAGCAAGAAAGGAGCTGCAAGCTCACCCAGTCATTCCGTGTCGCAAAAATTGAAAAGCCGAGAACAAACAAGAGAAAGGCCCGTAGTAGCTGCTGGTCAGTCAGAGTGTGTCCCCCCTGCCATAAGCCCGATAAAGCCAGTCATAAGGGAACCGAGGCCCCTCTAGACTTTGAGGAATAACCCCAATCAGCATCTCAATAGCTTCTGGATTAATCTCATAAAAATAATCTAGGATCAGGCGCTTCCCGCCAACTCTCAAGCCAGTAATCATAGAGAAGTCAAAGGACTTCAATGTCATTTCGCCAAATGATAGGTGGAAAGTATTCGTCGTATCCCACCATCTCTCCGCAAGAGCATAGAAGTGGGTTAGGTTGTTAGTACTCTTTGAAACTAGGCAGACAAAGCCGCCAAATCCAGCATCGTCTACCATTTTCTTGACAGCAAGCGAAAGTTGCCACAGAAAAGCATGGGCAAGACTATCATGGCCCTTCAAGACCACCTCCGGCACCTACACGCATCAAAAATAACAAAAATGAGCACAAAATCACTATTCATAACCCGTTCCTTGGTCTTCTTAGAGGGCCTCCTCGAGCTTGAAGCCATGGATCTACAAAGAAAACGGAAGTGAAAACCAAACTTTCTTCTTGAAAATTAGAAGAAACTAAAACACCAATCAAATTTTTCCAAACATGGGAAAAGATCACTCACCTGAGCATGCACAAGCTATATTTTGACGAATTTTGGCTCCAAAAACACCCCAAAATGGCCAAAAATGAGCATTTAGAACTCAAAAACTCAAGATATACACACATGGAGTCCGACCACCGAGTGCCACTGCGTCACTGCTCCCTGCGGGCCTCGCTTTGCTCCATTTTGCTCCATTTCAGCCCGTTTTGGCCCGCTTTGGCCTTTTTCAGCCCATTTGTTTGGCCCCGATCAGCTCTAGTGACTCATTTCAGTCGAGGTTTACAAGGTTTTATCCCCAGTAAATCCAACTTATCCCCAGAGGATAGTTACAGAAAAAACTGACTCCCGGAGGCCCGAACAGGCTTTTTAGAATAATCGGCACAAAAAAAACTCATCAACCGTGAGAGATTTAGATTTGAGTCCTGGTTTTTGATCGACAGTCTAGAAAGACTCCCAAAAGAGTCCCCCACTATCCCCAGAGGACAGTTACCAAGAGAAATCAGCTCCCGAAGGCCCTAACCGGCTCTTTTCAGATTGAGCATTGCAAGATTCGATCAACCGTGAGAGATCAAGAGTGGGTCTTGTTTCCTGGTCGAGAAATAGACAAAGGGAGGTTCTTAGAGAACCCAACACTATCCCCTGAGGATAAAATCAAAAGATATCAGCTCCCAGAGGCCCTAACCGGCTCTCTTGGATTGAGCATTGTAAGATTTGATCAACCGTGAGAGATTTGGTGATGGATCCTGGTTCTCGATCGACAGTCCAGAAAGATTCTTGGAGAGTCCGAAACCACCCCAGTGGACGAATACAGATAGAAATCAGCTCCCAAAGGCTCTAACTAGCTCTTTTTGATTAAGCATAGCAGAATTTGATCAACCGTGAGAGATTCAAAGATGGATCCTGGTTCTCGGTCAGAAGTCGTGAGGAGTTCTCAGAAAGAATCATCCCAATGTCCCCAATAGGAAATAAACGAAAAACCAGAACCAACTTGTACGGCCCTGCGTTCGTTGATAAGCTTCCTCATCTATCAGTCACCGTGAGCCTCCTCACTTGTCAACTACCGTGAGCTTGCTCACCTGACGATTACCGTGATGCTTTCTCACTTATCGAGAGCTTCTGCTGAGCCTCGTCACTCACCATAAACTTTCTCACCAAAATTGGTCACCGTGAGCTTTCTCATTTGTTATGAGCATCCTCACTTCGGTTATTATAAATTCCCCGGGTTATTGATCTCTGTTATACTTAAGAGCCCTGCGCCTGATCTACTCGCCAGCATATCTCCCAAATTTATGAAGTTTGCCTCGAGACCCAGAGTCTTCCAAACCTTGATATCTTTATCCAAGTCAGCCATTACATCACAATCGCAAACACTTGCACAACACCAGCCCACTCGGAGTAGCACAACTCACAAGTACCTGCTCATACCAGGATCAAAACACTAGACATGATAGGACTCATGATAGAACTCATATCACATCCATGCATGACATATCATAGCATAGCATCTGCCTATTCTAACGGTGCACCTGCATGTGGTTTTGCCCCTTCTTCTCCTGAACTACGTCCTGGTTTGATTCCCCTTGGGATACGTAGGCAGCTCACGTAGAGCGCGATTGGCACTAACCTTAACATCACATTTTTCATCCTATGCAATGCTTATATCTTAAATCTATAGCCTCCAAATAGACCTGTCTCTTCAAAGCTTTAGCACTCGCTTGCGACATGCGTTGCCTCGTAAGTTCATGCCAAAGAGGGGCAAACTGTAGACACCCCATTTTGTCGACTACTAGATATATGACACCCATAGTTTGGTGGTTTACAATGATCAAAATGACTCAAAAAGGACTCCTAGAAGTTAGTTCTATCTCTCGAAATGCTTAGAAAGTGGTATATATGACAAAAATGCCCTTGAAAGCCAAAACACTCCCAGATTTGGACAAAAAGTACTGGAAACATGCTATGTCATAAGGAAAGTCATAAAATGAGTTTTCAATAAAAATTGGATGAAATCGTGAGCTCCATGAGACCCCCGAAAGTACCGAAAGTTCCCGAAAAGTCCCCGTTGACCGATTTGAACGAAGTTTGACCACGTTTGACCAAGGTTTGACTGAAATCATCCAAATTCACCAAAAAGTTCTAGGATCATTCTAGATCATGTGAAATGTACTAAAATGAGTTTTAAAAGAAAATCGGATGAAAACGTCAGCTCCTGGGAGCTTCCGGAGGTTCCCGAAATTTCCCGGGAATCCCAAGTTTGACCGATTTGACCTAAAACTTGACTTTGAAACTGGAGCACCGTATCATTTTTCTAACATTTTTCATGAATACTAGAGGTTAATAGCTTTCCAACGGTATACCACACATAATTCCCGGATTTATAACGAATTTATTATGAATTTTCGAAGGTGAAAAAGGCGATCAAATCGGCTTTTATCGCAAATACCGCAAAACTTTTAAAGTGACTTATTTCCGAACTTTTTTTTATATAAAGTAGACTCCATTAACTTTCCAACAGTATATCCCAACCTCAGTTTGGAGTTCATACGCATTTTCTGTGAATTTCGGACGAAATAGGGCCTTTTTGCGAATACCGAAACTTCTGGGGGCCTAAATAGAATTATCTGGACCTCAGAGGAGCAGTGCCGCTGTGGCACTGGCCCAGTGCCGTCACGGCACTCTCCTCCTCCAGAATAGTCCATTTTTGCTATTTCTTTTGGGGGCCCAAATTGATTAATTAGAAACCAAAACTACATAGTTTTATGTTAACAGATGTTTGGGACCAATGGGAACACTTCTTAAACCCCAAAACCACCCCAAATTGGGCTATATAAATCACCCTTGACTTTGAATTTTTGGGGGGGTCAAATGCAAGCTTTGAAAAGTTTTAGAGAGAAAGTTGCAGAGATAAGTTTAGAATAGAGAGAAAAGAAGCTTCCTTCTTTGATTTTCAAACAAGAAAGTGTGTTCTAGGCTTTGTTTTTACTTCATTACTTCTATTTACTTCATATTCAATACACTCAACTACCATTTTAGTGAGCATTTAAGAGAGAGAAAGCTACTTCCATGTCCAACATCACCACATATGAGTGAAACACCAAGCTGCAAGTCCAATACATCATTGAATATCATCTACTGATTGTTTATTTGCTTGTCTATATAAATGTTCATCTCTCCTTACCTCATTCCTTTTTTTATTTCTTTTTATTTGCTTACTAGATCATCATCATCTAGATGATGACAAGGGGTTTTTGAGGTTAGTGAATCCTTATGAATAGCAGTTGTTGACCTCAAAAATATGTTTGATAGATGATGATTTCAACTTCAATACATTCCTATGTATTCTTGAAGTTGTTTTCAAAATAAAACAATATTCTCCAACAATCTTGGAGGTCCATGACATGGGTTCGAATGTTGATATTTTAAGCGGTCATAATCTCCATTTAAGTGCTGAAAATATGCTTTCAAAACCTCTATTTCAAAACCCCTCTTAAACCCCTCATTTTGATTTCAAAGAATAAAACCCAGGTTCTTCCCAAAACCTTCAAAACAATGAGTTATCTAACTTCAAAGAATTATTCTCAGTTCAATACCCAATATATGAATGCCATGCCACTTGGAAAGTCTTCCTAACTCATTATAGAATACCCATGATTTTTGGTTTGACTTGGAAATACTTGGAAGTGGTCCATTTTGACCCAAACATTCTCTCCAGATATTCTGTTTTTGCTGTCACAGCAGCTTGGTTGAATTTCAACTTGTTGTACAGAAAACCTTTCCAAAAGGATTCATCCCAACCCATTTTTTCTATGCACTTAAGTGTCTTATGGAACATACTGCTTAATATGGGCCTCTAGATGTTTTGTTTTCATTTTCTAAGATTTTTTGACATATCTGTCGACGGTACGGATTCGGTTTCTGAGTGACCTCTATTTGTTATATGATTTCTCTCAATCTATAATTGTTATTGAGAATTGGCTTTTTGATTTGCATTCTAGACACACTAAGGATGATCTCCATAAAAAAAATGCATTGAAAACATTTCCAACCCTACTTTTCATTTTCCACAAGATCAAGTCACTGTTCTATCGACTATTCACAGCAAGCATTCTTTTACTTTCATTCTTTGATTTGATGCATACATGCACTCCAAATTTGTTCATATCTTAGGAGGTAGTCCATATTACATTTGTACATATCCCATGATGATTTCCTCCATGCATTCATTCATCTTTTAGACTTCTAAGTCACTTTAGAAAGTCCAAGTACACAAACACACAATAATCTTTGCACATTCTAGGATCATACATTGCAATCATGCAAGATTTGGTGTTTCTGTGACTCCTAATCTAAGAAGATTATAAGGAATGATCTTGATCACCCATTCATGCTTCCCCCAATCTAATCTTCCTTTCTCATCCGTCCCGGGGATTGAGAGGTCTCCCTTTCTTTTCTCAAAGATTAACATGCATCATATTAGCTTGCTAAGCATTTTTTTTATTTCTTTGATTAATTTGTTTCAAGAACAATTCATGTCCCCCTTAGATTAGGAACACTTAATTACTTGATATGTGATTAGACGATTTTTCCTAGGTTTATTTGTATGATATTTTACTTTTGCATTGTATGATACTTGGCTTAGATGTTATGAATGATATCTTAACTTTTGATCTTCTATTTCAAAATTCTTGTGTGATGTAATATACTATCATAATATTAATTGTCGAACCACACATAGTATACGATGATTATTTGGATGCTAATTGAGGCCCGTCGAGAGTCAGGGCGAGTTGAGGGTGTTTTAGTCGCGACAAAGGCTCCTTCCTCTCTCGTACAAAAACCCCGAGCTAAGTTCTTTGGTTATGAAGGGCTGGTGCCCTTTATCCGTTTGGGTGAGTCAAAATAGGTTTCTTAGTTCCTTAAAGACCAAGTGGCGACTCTGTATCTGTTTTCAACAGACCTTTTCCTTTCTTTTTCAAAACAATTTCAAAACAAACAAGAGGCGGATTCTGCGTGTCCATAATGGGGCCAACCATCAAAGACGTTTCCTACTTGCTCGACCTTCATCCTCATGGACAGTAAGTCCTGCCCAGCCTGGACATGGGTACAATCTGTGAAGGATGGGGCCGTCTCTTACTAGCCCATCACGGCCTATGGAGGTTTTTTGATCGCCTTTATGGGCAAGGAAGGGATGGACGTGTCCGACGCTGAACACACAACATTTCTTATCTACGGGATAAACATGTATCTTTTCTGCTCGGTGGGTTAGGCCATTACAAAAGAGCACACAACTGCGCCTTCAAACCAGAAACTATCCAGCTGAAAAGGCAAAACATCATAATACTTTGTCAAAGGGGACACATCATCCTATACATCATCATACACATTGTCCATTATTTACTAGCACAATCTAATCGAAAACATGAAATAGAGACAAAACGAAAGTCCCTGCTAGGAAGGCCTCAGTCTTCCTCTTCTTCATCCTCTGTTGGACCACCTAGAGTGTATGTTGGCGATGGCCTCCTCTTGCCACCCCTACACCTTGTCCTGGTTCTCGATGAGCCGGCACCACCTCCTCGACACTGCATATGCAAAATAAAATCCATCAGTCGAGAAACAACAAAAGTAAAAAAAAAATAGAGTCGAGTCAAAAACTTACTAAGGACACCATTTGACTGGTGGCGAACTGCCACATGCCGTCCATCTGCCAAGGGTGAAATATAGGGTTAGAACCTCGTAACCTTAAGGAGTGCAAAATTAGAGACATACCCGATGGTTCTACATAAGGACCATAGACCGTAAGTTAGTCGTCAAGGCGTGACCCTCCTAAGCATAACTCCAAGAGACGTTGAGGACACCCGCTGGCTGGGTGGGATAATCGCACATGACTCGTGACTCCTCCATGACCTACGGAGAGCCACCGGCATCCAAAACATTAACGGTCCAATCCCAAGGAGAGATAGGATCAGAAGCTGGGAGAGCTTGCATCCTATACATCTCGTGAAGCTGTGGGCACAAGACAAGTTAGGAAAAGATAAGTCCAAACACATAAGTGACGAATAGAGACAAAAACGTAAAAGAAACTCACATCCATGAGTGGAAAGTTCGGCATCAGAAACCTGCTATGGTAGGTCTCATATCCTTTCTCAGAGTGAAAATGATCCCAAGCATCAGTACCAGCCAAGGCTGCCAGCAATGCAGCACCAGAGATGTCATCAGCGTCCATCCCAAGAGGGACATGAGGAATGAGGTACCTCAGACCACTAACCACCTGCCGAGACACCCGCTCACCAAGATACCACTGCCTATGCTCAGTACTCTCCCTCAAAAGTCGGCAAGAAGCAGGAGGCCTCACCGCCTGTATGTCCTTCGCGTGGCCATGAATTTTACCTCAATCAGAAGCCGGAGCAAGAAGTTATGGCGATTCTACGATTGGTGCACAAATTAAAATTAAAGATGTGAAGATTCAATGCAGAGGGGCATTCGACCAACCGAAGAGGCCTGCTCGACCAGTCGAACTACCCATTTTAAACTTCCTTGTTTTAGAAGTTTGCCACCCCAAATGCTTTGTATAAATACCCTATTATAACTCAAATTGAAGGGTCTAGACCTAATTATAGAGTACCTCATTTACTCTCTACCTACACCTCTTCTATTTCTCTAGTTTTTCTTATTTTTAGTTCATAAATTAGTATAGATTTAGGGCTTGTAAGTGAGATTGTGGAAGATTCTTGTTCTTGCAAAGCTTGGTTTCTTATTGGAGCATTCATTGGTGTTTCTTGTTGGATTATCTTTCTTGAAGTATGTGATCTCATTTATGGTTAGGTACTTCCTCTTCTTTGTTGTTTATTTTGTTGTTAATGTTGTAAATAACATATGTAGCTAAGGCTTTAGGTTAAGGGTCATGAACCCACCTATGGATCCTTGTTTTTCTTAAAAGTTTAAATGGTTTGGAACTTCTTAGGTAATTGATCGGGAGAGAACAAATCCTAATTATACACCTTAATTCACATTTGTTAGCCGTTTTTATCCTGTTGTTGTATAATTTTAATCCGTTTTTCACTTTTTGTCAGGTTTTAGAAGAAAGTATGGATTCCAGGTTAAATGGGGTGAAAAAGTAAGAATAAAGAAGTAGAAAAAACCAATTCGCGCGAGCGACCCACTCGCGCGAGAATCCTGCATTTCACATGCGTGGCCCGCTCGCGCGACCTTCCAGAATCGCGCTCGCGCGATCCTTACAGAAAATGGAAAATGCATATTTTAAGTGCTGAAGACCCCTATATGGACGAAATTGCCTAATTACATCCAAAAAGCAATATACAACATTTTTAGTTGGATTAGGTTTAGAAAAAAGCCTTCCTAATCTCTCTAAAACTATATATATCTCATTCTAAATCAATTGAGGGGGGGGGGGGGGGACACATTCATTCATACATCAACTTTGAAGGCAAGAGGATAACAAGATCTAGCTTGAAGATCTCTAATGGTAACCATCAACTCAACCTTCATGCTTTCATCCATCATGTGCAACTAAACTCCTATTCTAGGGTTTCAATGAAACTCTAGCTATGTAAAGGGGGAATTTTATGCTTTCTTATTTTAGGATTTTATATATTGGATAGTAATTGTATGTTGGTGGATTATTTATATATAATCAGTTTTTAATGATAATAATCAAGAGTATTTTGGATCTATTCTTGTCTTAGATTTTTTCTTATGCTTATTGAACTCAATAGTCCTTGATTTCTATGATTGATAGGAGTATTTACATACAATAGTACTTATATGATTGTGATGTTTGGATCTTTTATAATAATGCTTAGGAAAGATGAATTATGCTACACCCTAGTTATAAGTAGATAATTCATGTGAACCGAAGATGCGTTATACTTAGATTAAACTAGCGGTATCCTCTTGTTGATACTATTGGGCTTGTAGCTACGATAGATCGTGACTATCCAAACATAGAACTTAAATTAGGAAGTATAGACCTCTGATGCACACATATTTTAAAAAATTTTAGATTCAATCCTAGATCTCATCCACACATATTTTAAACAATCTTAAATTTTGCAATAGTTTACTTAGATTCAATCTCATATTTTATTTCCATAATTCATAGTTTAATTTCATAGTTAAGTTAATAGTACGATTTAAATCATCAACCAATTCAAATTCCGTTTTTCTATAACTAAATAGATTTAGGTTTTCTAAATTAAAGGATAAAAGTATACAATCTCTGTGGGTTCGACCTTTACTTCCACACTACAAATCTTATGAAAGTAAAGCATACTTTTTATCTTGATTCTGATGAGATCAATTTTTGGCACCGTTGCCGAGGATTGAAATATTTTTGCCGTTAATTTTAAGAATCTTAATTTAGTTAGTAAATATTAGCTTAGATTTTATTTATTTATTTCTAGTTTAATTCTCGAGTCGCTAAAATTACCCGTGTTTCACAGATTTCAAATCTTCAAATTCTAGCAAGATCGAGTGGAGCAGCTGTGCACGTCAACAGAGGTTACGCGAACTTGAAAAAGAAAAATAAATAAATTGCAATCAATTCAAAAATAACAAGTAAACCGCTTTGCTTTAAATTTCGCATCAACTCACTGTAAGTCAGGGCGCTGCGACGCATTGCTTGTATTAGATAGGTGTGGAGTGAACACTGCATTAGCTAGGAAACCCGAGGCGCTGGGCTTTGAGGCCAATCACTGCATCAGGATAAATTCATGCATCATAGTAGTACTGTGTGCTTGCTTGCTTGATTTTTAGCGTAGTTTATTTTTTTAGTTATTTGAGTCAATCTTTATAATAGTGTCAGTCTTTAGTTTATGTTTGGTACCCTTAGACTCCTTAGGTTGTTAGCACAAGCTTCTAGAGCTCGGTTGATGCTAGACGACGAATCCACACATGAACCGTCATCTTTGTTTGAGTCAGAAATTCGAAGTACTCTTAACCGTCTAAGGAACACTAAAACGATAAAAATTGAACCTATTCCAATGGCTGATTTTGGACATAATAGGAATAACCAAAATAGTCAGAATACTGGAGATAACCGCAACATACCTCCACCACCACCCTTAAAGGATTACATTACTCCTACCGCTTACACGCCACCGTCGTGTATAGAATTACTGGAAGTCACTGTAGCACACTTTGAAATCAAATCGTCGACAAAAATTCAAAACTTAACGGATGATGAGTTAAAATTGCGTCTTTTCCCGTTTTCACTTAAAGACAAAGCGAAGTATTGGCTCCAATCTTTGGAGCCAAATTCTATAAGAAAATGGGATGAACTGCATATTGCTTTCCTGCAAGAAATTTTCCCCATCACCAAACGAACCAAATTAGAAAATCTATAACTATTCATAATGCAAGATGGAGAAACTCTTTATGATACGTGGGAATAGTTTAAGGAACTCTTACGTTCCTGCCCTCATCATCAGATACCTAAATGGCAACTTGTGCAAGTCTTTTATGAGGGATTAATCCCCGCAGTACGTAACACGGTTGATGCTATTTGTGCGGGGACGTTCCTCCACAAGAGTGCCGATGAAGCTTGGAAGATATTCAAAACGCTAAGCAAAAATTCAATGCACCAAGCTGTGTCTGTACGCCCCGAGGGACACCTTCCACCATAACCAAAAATAGAGGCTAAAGTTGAGTCAAACCATTCACTTGAAATTTAAGAATTAAATAGGGAAATTGACCAACTCATGATGATGGGCCACATGCAAGGCCCACCTCCACCTGTGGAGATATGTCAATTATGCTCAGATTCGTCTTATTCTACATTGGCATGTCCGTCCGCGTCACAGTTTTCAAAATTTGTAGAACAATATATTAATGTTGTTCAACAGTTCCAAAGACCCAATTATAACCCCACGGGTTATAAACCGGACTCGACATGGGGACCTCAATAGAATCTCTCATGGAAATCTAATAGTGAAGGTCCGTATTCAAAACCTGCGATGACAAACTATTCGAATGCACACATGCCTCAACAAAATCAAACCTCCCTTCCGTGCTAATCCTCCTAGGGATAAAACTTTTAAAGAGAGTGTATTGGCATCGTTAAAGAATTTAAAGGCCCAATCGCAATCACAGCCGCAACTCGTTAACTCCCACACGCAATCGATAGCTAAGTTAGAGTCCCAAATGGGACAACTTTCCATTACCTTAAACCGTCGTAATGAGGGGAAGTCACCGAGTCAAACGGTCCAAAATCCTAGGTAAGTACGCCGAGTGAGCAAGTAAATGCGATGTCGACAAGAGCGACTGAATGTCCTGAGGAGATTATACCTCCTCCTGAACCTCAAAAAGATAAGGGTAAAGGAATAAGTAAGGAACAAGATGGAGATAATAATAAAGTTATGAAAGACCATGTTCCTTCGGTACCTAATACGTCTAATGTGACAAATCCATCAAATTATTTACCTAGAATGCCATTTCTCCCAAGCATGGACGTCCCATCTCACTTCTCGAAGAAGGGAACACGTCAGGAGGATATTTTAGAGACGTTTAAAGAGGTAAAGATTAACATTCCATTACTCGACGCTATTAAGAAAATACCTCCATACGCAAATTTTTAAAAGACTTATGCACCCAAAAGAGGAAATTTAGAAATCATTTGTCTAAAAAAGTCTTTCTAACGGAGAAGGTTAGCTCTATGTTTCATCAGAACACTCTAAAATACAAGGACCTGGGTACCCCAACGATTGCTTGTCACATTGGAAACAAATATATACACCGAGCTCTTCTTGATCTTGGAGCGAGCGTGAATCTACTACCTTATTCTGTATATGAACATTTGGGCTTGGGAGAATTAAAACCAACCGCGGCTACTTTATAATTAGCTGATAGGTCAATTAAAGTTCCACGTGGGGTAGTAGAAGATGTATTGGTAAAAGTTGACAGATGCTATTACCCGGTTGATTTCATTGTGCTAGACACAGAACTAGTCCTAGATGCTAGTAAACACGTCCCAGTTATACTAGGATGTCCTTTCCTAGCTACGGCTAATTTTATTATTTGGACTGGGGTAATGGATATAACTTTTGGTAATATGACTGTTCGTTTGAATGTATTCAATGCATTTAATCAACCATATAGAGATGACGAGGAGGCAGACTGTTATGCTATACACTTAATTGACGAATTAGTCGAAGAGGCAGCGCCTTTCATGTTGAAAAAAGAAGCCTTGGAAGCATGTCTATCTCATTTTAATTTTACTGATTTCAACATTGACACGAATATTGAAGATGTGAATAATTTATTGGAATCAGTAAACACTACTAGTGCATTTCCATGGACACCTAAAATAGAGGCCTTACCACCTCTTGCACATGAACTAGCATTACCATCCATTGAGTGTCCTCCGACACTTGAACTTAGACCGTTGTCAGATTCTCTGAAATATGCGTTCCTGGGACCTAATACTATACTTTCAGTTATAATTGCATCAAATTTAACTATAATTCAAGAATTACAACTGGTACAGGTCCTAAGTAATCATAAGAAAGCAATTAGATGGACGGTCGCCAATTTAAAAGGAATTGATCCGTCAGTTTGCATGCATAGAATAAATTTGGAAGAAAATGCTAAACCATCTAGAGAAATACAATGACGTCTCAACCCTAACATGAAAGAGGTGGTTATGAAAGAAGTTATAAAACTCTTAGGAGCAGGTATTATCTATCCGATCTCCGATAGTAATTGGGTCAGCCCCACACAGGTTGTCCCAAACAAATTGGGTATTACAGTCGTACCAAAACGGAAAAGGAGTCCTCATACCCACCCGTCAAACTACTGGTTGGCAGGTATGCATTGATTATCAAAAACTTAATACGATGACTCATAAAGATCACTTTCTTCTCCCATTCATTGATCAAATCCTAGAACGTCTGTCTGGTCAGAGTTACTATTGTTTCCTAGATGGATACTCTAGTTATAACCAAGTGCCCGTCTATCCCAATGACCAAGAAACGACGACATTCACATGTCCCTTTGGTACTTTTGCTTATCGTCGTATGCCATTTGGTTTGTGCAATGCACCGGCCACCTTCCAACGGTGTATGATGGCCATTTTCTCGGACATGGTTGAAAATGTTTTAGAAGTATTTATGGATGATTTCTCGATCTTTGGACCTACATTTGACGAATGCCTTCAAAACCTTATGAAAGGCCTCGCATGTTGCTAGGAAGCAAATTTTGTTTTGAGTTGGGAAAAGAGTCATTTTATGGTTCAAGAGGGAATAGCCTTGGGTCTCGTTGTATCCAAGCGTGGTATCGAGGTATACAAAGCCAAAATTGAATTAATTGACATACTGCCACAACCGTCTTCAATTCGTCAAATCCATTCCTTCCTCGGTCATGCTAGTTTCTATCGACAATTTATCAAAGACTTTAGTAAAATTTCACAACCCTTGTGCAATCTGCTTGCTAAGGATGTTCCCTTTGGCTTTGATAATGAATGTTTAAGGGCTTTTGAAACATTGAGAGCTTTATTGTCCACGGCTCCAGTAATCCAATCCCCAGATTGGTCATTACCATTTAAACTAATGTGTGATGCTTCCGATTACGCTGTTGGAGCCGTCCTAGGCCAAAAAGGAAATAAAGTGCCTTACGTGATATACTATGCGAGTAAAACCATAAATGACCCGCAATTGAATTATACGACTACGGAAAAGGAATTGCTTGCGGTCGTGTTTGCCCTGAACAAATTTTGTTCATATCTATTGGGGTCAAAATTTATAGCCTATACCGATCACGCCGCATTACGTCATTTGTTGAATAAGAAAGAAATGAAACCTCAATTAATTCGATGGATTTTACACCTTTAGGAGTTTAATTACCAAATACGAGATAAAAAGGGGTCTGAAAATGTTGTAGCTGACCACCTATCACAAATTCTTGTTGAATCTAACGATATTACACCTCTCCAAGATTCATTTCCGGACGAACAATTATTTGCATTATCTGCTATGAATCGTCCATGGTTCAGTGACATCATAAATTTCTTAGCCACGGGATATATCCCTCATACTTGGTCAAGTCTAGATAAAGATCGTTTCATTTCTCAAATCAAACACTATTACTAGGACGACCCTCTGCTATTTAAACATTGTTCTAATCAAATTATACGACGTTGTGTTTTAGAGAGTGAGTACAATTCTATCTTAAACTTCTATCACTCTCTAGAATGCAGAGGTCACAATGGAGGCCATCGTACGGTCGCCAAAGTCCTCCAAAGCGGATTATATTGGCCAACCCTGTTTAAAGACGCATATAAATTCCATCATAACTGCGTACATTGCCAACAAACAGGTAACATGTCACGTCTCAAAGCGATGCCCCTGACCCTAAACCTAATTATTAAAATATTTGACGTGTGGGGCATCGACATTATGGGTCCATTTCCATCATCCTTTGGGTTTGAATACATTTTAGTCGTGGTCGACTATGTTTCTAAGTGGGTGGAGGCAGTTGCGACAAAAAACGAATGACCACAAAGTTACGGTTCAATTTATAAAAGATAACATATTTTGTTGCTTTGGCACGCCACGAGCGATTATAAGTGACGGGGGAAAACATTTCTGTAATCGTCACTTTGAGGCGCTTGCTCAAAAACATTCTGTCACTCATAAAGTAGGAACCGCGTACCATCCACAAATCCAAGGCCAAGTAGAAGTCTCAAATCGGTAAGTGAAAAGTATATTGGAAAAAACGGTTTGTCCAGATCACAAGGATTGGTCGCAACGACTAAGCGATGCACTTTGGGCATACCGAACAGCGTATAAAACTCCGATAGGAATGTCCCCTTACCAACTAGTCTTTGGAAAAGCGTGCCACCTACCGGTGGAACTTGAACATAGATCTTACTGGGCTGTAAAATCGCTTAACCAAGATATAAGGGCGGCAGGATGCCATCGGAAACTTCAATTACAAGAACTTGAAGAATTGAGAAAAGAGGCATATGAGAATGCCAAAATCTATAAAGAATGATCTAAAGCTTTCCATGATAAGATGATCATAAGAAAAAATTTCAAAGTTGGGCAACGTGTATGGTTATTTAACTTAAAATTAAGGTTATTCCCAGGAAAGCTACGTTCCCGTTGGGACGGTCCATTTATAATAACGCATGTGTTCCCACATAGAGCGATAGAAATACAAGATACAAAAGGTGGAAATCCTTTTAAGGTAAACAACCAATGGCTTAAGTCATACCAGTCTGACGAGATAGATGAAAGAGTAATAGAATCAATAGATTTGGTAGATCCAATCTATTTCGACTGAGCATGAGCATCGATCGAGCGGGCGACGTAAAACATAGTGCTTCATGGGAGGCAACCCAAGCTTTTGTTAGAATTTTCTTTAGTTTTGTTCACTTTTAGGAGTTCTTCGGCCAATGTCTAAGCTTTTGAATACCCAAAAGATGAACATTTTAACTTTTGAAACCCTTATACAAGAAAACAGAAGAGAAAATGAGAAAAATAGCTTCTCCCGCGTGCGGTCCACTCGCGCGAGAATGCCCGTTAGACAAAATTTTTTAACAACTTTACACACTTGCCTCTACTTTAACTCACGCCTTATATCGCGTGCACGCGGGGTTCGCTGGAGCGGACCGCTCGTGCGATGTTGGTCCTTAGAAAATTTTGCGATTTTTTTTAGAAGAAACTTCTGCCCAAACTCGCGCCTTTGATCGCTAGAGCGAGGCTCTCGCTGGAGCAACACGCTCGCGCGAATACTTTACCCAGAGAAATTTTTTTGTAAACACAAAACCAAGCCTCTGCTTTACCTCGCGGAGTGGCTCGTGCACACGATGGTCGCTCGCGCGGCCAGCTGGCGTGAGGTGCCCTTTTCTATATATACAGGGCTGAGCCCTAATCCTTTTCAAACTCAAACTCCCTTTTCTCTCTTCGTCTTCTTTTCTCTCTCGATGATTCCTCTCTATCTCTCCCATAGATCTCTCTCTTTTCCCCCCTTAAACCACCATCAAGCCACGAGACGCCGCCGCTTGACCGCCACAAATCTTGGCTAATTTTCTCGTCTTCTCTCTCTATACATAGGTACAAACACACACATATACATATATATAGCTATATCCATGTGTACATTTTTGTACATACACATGGCGATATATATATACTAACATACACACAGACTTTCTCAACAATATATATGTACACAAACAAACGTTCATTCGATTTAGGGTTAAAATTGGGGTTTCCAAAACCCTAAACTCGACACACCCTGGGTCCTAATTTTTGAAACCCTAACTCTGATTTAGACAACATTAATTTAATTAGGGTTTTTGATCTACAATTTTATGGTTCTGCATATGTATGACATTCTTTAGGATACAGATTCAGATATAGATCTAGGTGCATACAGATATGTATATATATACATATATATATATATATATGCTCAGAACCACACACACAGAGTTTCACTTTAAATCTTGACGTGTACACATAGACACATACACTTGGTGATTTGTGGTTGGAGATTTGGGGTTTTCAAACCCTAATCTCAACTCACCCAAAATTGCACTTACACATCTGTCTTTATTCCACATATACATTGCACAACCCCTAACCCTAGTTAGGGTCTATCACCTTAGTCAGTATTATCAAAATCTTCACCCCAATACCTGATCTAGACACATGTGTTCCAAATTCAAGATTAATTTGGGGGCTAATTTTTTATTAGGGTTGATTGAAGACCAATTTTTGATATAGATCTATATACGTACCTACACTATGTTCAAACCCTACTTTTCAACCATATAGATATAAATCTAGATATATATATATACCGATACTTATACTCATATACACACACAGATACTAATTCTCAAATCCTAATCCCTGACTCATACCACATTGATGAATAGATAGGGTTAGAGATTTGAGGTTTTTGAAACCCTAACCTTCACATTTGTTAACATCGAGTTCTCAACCCATGTTATTTCGAATCAAGCTTTCACATGTATGTTAACTTTTTATGAGATTCATTTTCTTCAATCATATATGGGCTGCATTTTTAGTTTCTAAACTTGAAATTAAAAGGCGTGTTTCGGAGTCAATAGCAGTATGATAACTGACTGCAATAATTGAGTTTGATAAATTTTTATTGCAATGATATGTGGTTAGAATACTTCAATAATATGGATAATTGACGACATTGAATTCTTGCGTTGATTGAATGTAGTAGTTAAATTTCAAACTATTCTGTCATAAAATCACCCTTAGTTAATTTGCCAAGCACAATTTTGACTCTACTTCTATCTTAACAACTTGGCACATGTTGCGTTAAAAGTTTACGAATATAAACAAATATAAACCGCATGATGCTCCTACATTTCTAATCTGAATTTGATTCTATTAGATTGGTAAGGTACTCTTAGATTTATTTACATTGCTTCTAAACGCGCGGCAAGTACTCCGTGACTTGCCGCAATGTGTGTGCCCTTGTCGGGACAGTGAGTGGGAAGGGGGCAGTCCCTTCGCACAGTTGTTGGGTGTTCCCCCGTGAATCCCATTTTATTCAACTGCGGAATATTCATTGATTGTGTCCCTTACCGGGAATGTTTTCTTTGCAGGTGACCCATTTCCCTACCCCTTTCCCTTCTCTTTTTCTGTGCATATCCTAATTTTAAAGCCCACATTTTAAATTTTTAAAAAAAAAATTATTAGTACACCTTTTGAAATAAAATGACTAAACGACCAGTAAAATCTACCTCATCCTCCCAACCGCCCCAAAAGAAATCGAAAGGCAAAGAAAAATAAACCGACCCCTCACGCCGCGACCCTCCATCCAACGACCCAAACCCAAACCCAAACGAACTCGGCCCTAAGTACGCCAATCGCGGCGTCATGACGCTGACTACTTCGCGTCAGATAAGGATACTAGGTGGGGCCACAACACCTTAACCATCCGAAAATTGGCCCCACAAGCTCTATTTCAGAAACCCCGACCTAATTAGCTACCCATGCCTAGTTCATCTGTTTCACCACAACCTTAGATACCATAAACAATCTCTTAGCCAACATGCTTATCTGTCCACAACCATAGATGGCCATGACATCACCCTTAACCCTGATAATATCGCCAACGCCCTCCAAACTCCCTCCCATTCCTATAAAATGCCTAAACTCAATGTCCTAAATAAAGCCCACTCCTTTATCCACATTATCCAAGATATGTGTGGCGGCCGATCTGGTTTGGGGCAATCTATACGACGATCTCATATGCCCTGACAGATGTGATTTGTCGACCATGTCATCAAACGTAACCTGTACCCCCTTGGTCACGAGCAAGAGCGGACCAAGGAAATCCACCATGCCCTCCATGCAATTTACCGCAGAGACTGGTTTCATCCAGACCTTGTGATTATGGAGGGTATGTGTCTCGCCAGCCAGGCCATTGACCCCTTCGCGGACTCTAAGCTCCTGCTACCTTATCCACACCCCTTACGCATGGACTTATGGGGACATGTATGCATTCCATGGTGAGACCCTTAGGCTACAGTCCTACATGCATTCATATTTCCAGCTGGCCCATTCGAATCAGTTGACATTCTAGCCCAGGGCGAGGCTGCGTACTAGTCATCTTTTTCGCGACCGATGTAGTAGGTGGTTGGGGAACAGGGTGAGGTACCGGGTGAGGAGGAGTAGACTGGAAACGATGAAGATGATGGAAGAGATGGGAGTGACGGAGATAGTGATGGTGTTGGTACTATAAGGCAGGGGAGTATAGGGTTGGAGATTATGTTGATGGAGGCTGAGGATGATTGATGTGGGTTGGGTGATATACAGACATTTGTTTTTCTTTTCTTGTATTTGGTTGGATGGGATTTAGACAGTTCAGACACTCGACATGTATATTATTTTATTGTTTCTGTTTTTCTATTTCCGTTCCTTTTGGTTAGTATTATGATATTGATGTATCCGGCTTCGACCAGTTTAGTTTATTTTCTGTATTTCTTTTCATTTTTATCATTTGGGTCTGTAATTAATATTAATTCTGCACTTTTTACTTTCTCTTTTGTGGTTTAGTTATATTTCTAAAATGTATATTAGTCGCACTGTTCACTTTTCTACTTATTGATTATGTATCCACATGAATAGTTAGTTATATGATGCTTTAAACTTTTCACTTAAGCAATTGTCATACAAATTGTTCATACAAAGCAATTCCAACTCCCATTGCACTATACAGGATTCTGTTAGGTTCAGGTTTGGGGGAAATTATGTCAGAATTTTCATTATACTTCAATACTAAATTGCTTAAGTTCAAATATAATTCATTCCTGCTATACAGTCTTATAATCAATAACGCTAATTCTGTTTCTTATTCTACTAATCAAACTAATAAAGTCTCAGTTGTGACTTATTTTTGGTTTCAGGATTATAGCTTCCATATTTTCATATAGCCTACCTCGATCCTCATATCTCATTAGCATCCCCTCACTATGGTCCATCCTATATCTCCACCCTCTTCACCCGATAGGTCTTCGAGTATGTTGAGTCATTATTCAAACTCTAGTTCTTTCATTTCTGACATTGTACCGAGTCTTAGGGTAGCCAAGTCTTACAGTCCAGTCGGTCATCCCGGCCAGTACCATCGTCATCCTCGCGTTCCCATTCATGTCTATTCTGATTCTTCAAACGAGGATGATCTTTTCTGCGATGACCCTACTATCATCGATAGCCCTTATGGAGCTCCACCCACATCCTCTGAGTCTTCTTCTTCTTCGGATTCGGCCAATTATTCGACTGATGATGATGAGGTCGAGGATAATGCGGGTGTTATTTTGAGTCTAGCTGGCGTGTCTTTGAGTGCTCCCATTTCGACCGATGTACTTATACCTGAGGTCACCTATCCATATAGGGACCTACCTAATTATGTGCTGGATGTTGTTCGACAACATCAGGGTCACCCTGACTAGTCACCTGAGGACATTGCTTCGATATTTGCTCCATATGCCGGTCTTGTGGATGACGTGGTTAATTTGGGACCTAGTAGCGCTGATGAGGATGAGATAGTTGTGGGTCTGGAGTTGCCTATTGCGGATAAGGATGAGGGGTATGGGATGCCGTTCGACCCTGCTGAGCATCAGGAGTGAGAGCTAGTTGATTGGCACTTCCGAACTGGTGTGCCACCCCTTTCAGACGTTTTTCGTGGCACAGACGTCCTGGTCATCTTTTATGAGGATTACATCCATGTCATTGTCATGTTCCCACCTGCATAGGGACATGTAGTGATTTGGTTTGGGGGAGGGTATTATGGATATTTTTTGTTTATTTTAGTTGTAGTCTTTTATTTTGTTTCGTTTATTTTTAGTTGTTATCATGTTTTAGTAGTTAAGAATTCTTTTACTTTTGTTTATTTGTTATTCTTTACGTTTCGTTGTAAAAAAAAATAAAAATAAAAACAATATTAAATAACAATAATGAAAAATTGAAAACAAACATTTTATTTTAGTAGTTTTAATAATACATGAAGTACATTTTCGTATATGTTTTCTTAGTATTATTCAATGTTGTATTAGTTCTTGTTGTAACTAGATTTCAATTGAAATTTGAGATTAAGAGGGCATGTAATCCAATGTCTACCAAAGCTATGAAGGTATGTCTTGAGAACTATATATCATTTTTATCATTGCTTTATATTTCATACTTGCATATCTTTTTGCACGGCACGTAGTCATGTGGATACATGTTAATATTGAATTATAATATAACTTGGATTTCTAAATAGCAATATTGTGGAGACTAAACCCGGTGAGCTTTAGAGCTAGTCTTTCTTTTTGAGGGTTTAAATTTACTTTTATCGAATCTCATTCACGTAGCACATTATTTCATTGATTAGTCTCAATATTTATTTATTTTGGTTGAAAGTCGAGTGAGTATTATAATTACCATGTTTAAAAAAATTATATACAAGATATCTATTCCTTTGGATATCGTAACACTGAAAAATCATGTGACTTTAGAGAATGATATTAGGCCATCTATCTTAATAAACCTTTTTGACCTTTGACCTACCCAATGAAATATATTTTTATATCCTTTGTTAACCCCTTTGAGCCCTATAATAAGCCTTTTTCTTTGTTCACTTATTATCCTACCCACTCCGATATGGAGTTCGCCACTATACAAATTTTACCTAACATATGTCCAAGAGTAGTTGAAGAATAGTTTTCATAAAGAAATCGGGCTAATAACGACTCATGTAAAGTGGAGAATTGAGGAGAAAAGGTATAAAAAAAAAGAGAAATAAAAAGATGGATATAAAAAGGAAAAGTAGAAGGAAAAGAAGATTGGAAAAAAAAAGGAGATGAATCTCTTGAAAAAAAAGAATATCAAAGAATAAAAAAAGAAAAAATAATAAATAGTTGTTGTAGTAAAGCCCTTGTGTTACAAGTTACGGCTATTTTTCTCTACTCAAGGACTCTTTGAATTCCTTTTTACCTTTCTTTTCTTAGCTATAACCCTTGACCAAACATTACAACCCTTGTAAAGTCCTAATTGATTCTAGGGAAACATGATTTGAATATGGAACAGATAGAAAAAGGGAATAAAAGCATGGTAGTAATAATATTTACTTGACGATCGATATCTATTCATGAGACTATTTTTTTTATGTCGTGTTATACGTTGTTTCGTGTCATATGCGAGTTTATTTGTTTTGCACATAATTGTTCCTCGCATATACTTGAGTGATTACACTTGTTCCCGAGTGATTTTATTTTAGAGTGTAATTAACACCATGAGATTTGTAGTCGAAGCATCGCTAGATAGTTATCCAATTTATACTACATATTCATAGTCACCGTGTATCCCCTTGATTACTATTCGCACACGCGAGTCTTCGATATACTCTATTGATTTTATTGGTATATGTTTTCAGATTATTTTTAAGGTGTAGGGAGGATCTGTTCTATTGATTTTATTTTGACGAGAACCCTCACGAGATTTCACTCATCCGACTAGGGACACCTAGAGGTTTAAAAGGCTTGTTGCACAGGCTAAGTGCAATCGGTATCCATACGAAAATGGATTAGGAATTTTTATTACTAGTAGTTTTAGTTTTTTCTTTTCTTTTTGCTCGAGGACTAGCAAAATGTAGGTTTGGGGTGTGATCGGAAGAGAACAAATCCTAATTATATGCCTTAATTCACATTTGTTAGCCGTTTTTATCCTATTTTTGTATAATTTTACTCAGTTTTCCACTTTTTGTCAGGTTTTAGAAGAAAGTATGGATTCCAGGTTAAATGGGGTGAAAAAGTAAGAAGAAAGAAGCAGAAAAAGCCAATTCGCATGAGGGACTCGCTCGCGCGAGAATCCGGCATATCGCTCGCGCGATCCGTAAAAAAAAACGTAAAATGCATATTTTTAAGTGCTGAAGACCCCTATGTGGATGAAATTGCCTAATTACATCAAGAAAGCAATATACGGCAGTTTTAGTTGGATTATGTTTAGAAAAAAAAACCTTCCCAATCTCTCTAAAACTATATATATCTCATTTTAAATCAATTGGGGTGGGGGGGGGGGGGGGGACACATTCATTTATACATCAAATTTGAAAGCAAGAGGAGGAGAAGATCTAGCTTGAAGGTCTCTAATGGAAACCATCAACACAACCTTCATGCCTTCATCCATCATGTGCAACTAAACTCCTATTCAAGGGTTTTAATGAAACCCTAGCTATGTAAAGGGGAAATTCTATGCTTTTTTTATTTTAGGATTTTATGTATTGGATAGTAATTGTATGTTGGTGGATTATTTATACATAATCAGTTTTTGATGATAATAATCAAGAGTATTTTGGATCTAGTCTTGTCTTAGATTTTTTCTTATGCTTATTGAACTCAATAGTCCTTGATTTCTGTGATTGATAAGAGTATTTACATACAATAGTGCTTATATGATTATGATATTTGGATCTTTTATAATTCATTCCTAGGAAAGATAAGTTATGCTAAACCCTAGTTATAGGTAGATAATTCATGTGAACCGAAGATGCGTTATGCTTAGATTAAACTAGCGATATCCTCTTGTTGATACTATTGGGCTTGTAGCTTTGATAGATCGTGACTATCCAAACATAGAACTTAAAATAGGAAGTATAGACCTCCGATGCATAGTAAGTGGTGGATTTGCAATCCTAGATCTCATCCACGCATATTTTAAACAATCTTAAATTTTGCTATAGTTTAATTAGATTCAATCTTATATTTTATTTCCATAAATTCATAGTTAAGTTAATAGTAGGATTTAAATCATCAACCAATTCAAATTCCGTTTTTCTATAACTAAATAGATTTAGGTTTTCTAAATTAAAGGATAAAAATATACAATCTCTGTGGGTTCGACCTTTACTTACACACTACAAATCTTAAGAAAGTAAAGCATGCTTTTTATCTTGATTCTGACGAGATCAGTAATTGAAGAGTGTTGGGTTTGTAATATGCTTGTTTCTTTATCTCCATTATCATAAAATGGGGATTATTGACTATATATTACAAATCCAACATTTTCCCTTAGTCCCTTTATGCTTTATCTTTCATAGTGGGGATGACAACCCACATGTTTGATTGTTAGCCTCTAAGGTCCTTTGTTCACTTGAGAAGCTCCCTCCAAATACCTAAAACCTAGCTTTGTGTGATCCAATGTTGGTAACATGACCCTTAGTCCCCCTTTCCATTGGTTAAATCAATCTAGTTAATTTAGTTCACTCTTGTTGGTTAATTTTAGTCATTTTCTAACTAGTTAACTTAATTAGTTGTCCTTATTACTTTGATACTATTGCATATTAGTTATAGTCTTAGTGTTAGAGACCCCCAAATCAACCATCTTTTCTTTCTTTTTGGTTACTAAAGTAGTGTATTCGAGTCTTGAAACTAAGAATACTCCTTGTGAAAATCGACCTCATACCTACCCGAGTATTACTTGTTATGATTGATTTGCACTTGAATCATATATATCCTGAGAGTCAACAACCCATTATGCCCAAATCATGGATATAGTGGACGGTTTCTCAAACTACTAGGCAGCGGTTGTCACTGTGATCTATATAAAGATGAAGAATTGTAGAGAGAAGGGATCCCTGATCAAACAAAATGCTTAGCATTTTTCTACATTTTCGCACTATTATTTCCCTTTGTTTTGTCAATTTCAATTCCAATTTACTTACCTGTATAATGAGTAGATTAATAGTTCAATTCCAGTTGGAAGATAGACTCTCACTTCTAATTGAACCTTGTTTGTAAGATATTTAATAGAAATTCCTTTCTATTATTTCTTTGATCATTCTCGGTGTTTCTCACATTTAAAGTCATTAATCTCTGGTTAAAGCAAGTAGAACCCATTTGGAGAGATTTCGTTCCTCTTTCTCTCTAATCGTATGATTTCATCAAATTGTTCATAATCCAAGAGGACATTTGTCTAGCACGCCCACATTCTTATAATTATAGATTTTCTGCCACACAAGTATATACACTCACCCCCACAAATTTTTTCCTAAACTATTATGCTCGCCCCCCTTTAGATTTATTTATTTTTTAAACTGATGTGTATATTTAATTTTTGAAAAAGTTTGGTGTGTGTTTATAAATATGAATTATGAATTTAGTTGACAAATTGTTCAATACCTTGTTGATTCAAATAGTTTGTATTTATCTCTCCTTGTATATTTATCTCATTATAAAAAAAAAAGAGTTAACCACACTTTATCACTCTGTGGTTTGGCTCGATGTTATTTTACGCCCCCAATGGTTTAAAAGTGACTACTTAACCACCTTTTGCTTTTGGGTAAAGTGCTACCGCTAAAATTGGTGACCACTTTACCCCCCTATGGTTTGGTCCGATCACACTTTACCCCCCTATGATTTGGGCCGATGACAATTTAAACCCCCTGTACGTGCTTTTTAGGTAAAGTGTCAATTTAATACTAATTTTAGTGGTGACACTTTTCCCGAAAGCACAAGGGGGTTAAGTGGTCACTTTTAAACCACAAGGAGGTATAGTGACATTGAGCCAAACCACAGGGGGGTAAAGTGTAACTAACCCTATAAAAAATGTATAAATGACTGCCATTTTATTTTCGATAGATCCCTGAATTCGTCCCTGTTCGAAGGTGATTCGTTACATTTTTGTGTGATTGGAACATTGGTCTAGTTGGATTCTCGAAATGCATATTCTTAGTTGCAGAAAATTGCTGGCTAATTCTTTTACTTTTTGGAAAGTTTGTAAAATGTTGTCACGCCCCAAAAACCGAAGCGCGAGGAAAGAGGAAAGATAGAGAGGAAAGAATTAAAACTCTATCACAAATGCGGAAGCGACATTGGGATCCCACGGGGATTCCTACAAGTATGACTTACTAACATATAAGCTAAGATGGGCTTACATGTTAATGAGTCCAACAAAGATTAGAGCATTTGAAAATTTAAGTTAAAAGACTAACCGGACAAGCACTAGTTCAAGGGGAGAAGTAAAAATACAATAAATTTGATAAAAGACCATTTTTGGATAGTTGCTGACTTTTAAAACCTCTTTAAGTAACTGTGTCTTTAAAATTTTCACATTCTGTCCACTTTGATCTATGTAAAACTCAATTCTACACAACTTTTGTCAAATAGCATTTTTTTCAAATTCTTCACCGTTTGGGTAGAAAATTGAAATAACAATAGCAGTTTTTATTTGATAGTAACTTTGACAGCTTTTTGAAATATTTTGAAACATTCCCAACTGTGCTAAATTCTCGAGTTTAAACATCAATATATGACTAAACAAGTCTTAAATGACATATAATATAAGTCTAAACCAAACGGAACTTCATGTACTCGAAATTTATTAAAAACGAGAAGTGAAAGAGATAAAGAAAAAAAAATGGGAGAGGGAGAGATTGGGAGAGATATTGAAAACATTTCATTTTGGAAGCAAAATGAACTAATCCGGCAAGGATTTAATTGAAATGCGACAAGTCCGGCAAGGACAAAACAAACATAACCGAATTTGACAAGGATTCAAAATAAAAGAATAATGAGTCTGGCAAGGACAAACCAAACACAACCGAATCCGGCACAGATTCAAATTGACACACAAACATAAAACTTTAGAAGAAACGCTACGGTTTCGGAAACATAATTACATAACATAAATAAGTTTAACAAGTATGACAGGTAAGGACTAACACTTGTCCATCAAATTTACAACAAGGCTTCCCAATGACAAAATTATGGAAGTCCAAGCTTTATAAGTTTTGTAATAAAGTTAGTACAAGAAGTTTCCTTTAGTTCACTAAACTATTACAACTTCCTAAAGGGCTAAATTCACATGAGTGCTATCCTTTTACATAGCTAAGCACGAGTCTTCAAAATAGAACAAAAGATGTCAACGTCTACGCGTCGGGTCACATATGCCATTTGCCTTTATCAAGCTCACCTGAAAAATGTTGTCATTTTTATGAGAACGATGGCTCGTAGGAAATATTGTAACAAGTCTATATGCTATCCATGACTAAAATGAAATGAGGTGCAATAGATCGCCACCACGGCTACAATGAAATGATTAAAGCCGCAAGGCTATGCGTGATTTCTGCACACCTCTCACATATAGGACCATGAGCTACCCACGCATGGAGTGTAGCATACCAACTTCCGAGAGCCAACCGAATATAGCTGGATTTTGAATGTTTCTAAGGGTCATTCTCCCTGTCTCACATCACAACCCATGTCCGGATTTCTTAAATAAAATTCCCTCGCATGGGATTTTTCTCTTTTCAAAACAAAACGTTTATGTTGTGTTCATGTAATGCTTGCCGATTAGGCCACAATGCATATGATGTTGACAATGACTTTAAGGATGATCCACTACATTAAATTAAGCAATAATTCTAGTCCATTAGACATGATATCAAGAACTTCAAAGAATGTAATTAAATTTCATAATTTAACATTCCTAACAAGAATTTCTAAACTAACGTCCTAGCATGTGTTTACACATAAAGGGGGCATCCTAAGCATATCTAGCATCACATAATCAAGTTTAGTAAAATCTAAACATGTAATTCACAATTTGGCATACAACTCTAAATTTACAACTTTGGGGAAAAACTAATGCATGTGTCCAATTTATTATCCTAACATCCCTCTAATTACATTTAGCACCCCAAAATCACAACTTGCACAACTAAGGCATAAAAATCACAATTAGTCATAATAATTCTAACATTACAACTTTGGGAAAACCTTATGCATGTGTTTAAATTATTCTCTTAACACCATATTGATCACATATAACACACCAAAACCATAACTTACACAACCAAGGCATATAAATTATATTTAGGCAAACTAACCCTAACATTACAACTTAGGGGAAAATCCTATTACATATGTCTAAGTTCTCTCCTAACAATAAAGTGAACTCAAGACATCTTAGACAAGTATAACATATAGAATTACACAATGTAAACCTACCTCAAAGAAGATTTTTCCAAAATAAATGGAAATCACCCGAATTTGAGAAAGAACCCAAGGACTCCAAATGGCCTCAAGAAAGTGAAAAAGGAGGTCCTAGGGAGCTACAGAATGCACTGCATGTACTACTCCATCAATGGAACTCCATGGTTGAAGAGGAAGAATTTTGGAGCTCTATGTAATTTGGGAAAACTATGGTAGTGACCACCAAAACGAATTTCGTTGGTACCACTAGGTATCTCTTGAAATTCTAGGACTATTTTGTGAAATGCTAAAACTCACGAAAATCAATCTTTAAAGGCTTATTTGAAGCTTGAAGGGGAAGATCCATGGAGGGTTTTATGTGTACCCAACTATAGATATAGAGGAAGAAGGAGAACAAGAAAGAGAGAGAAAGAAAAGAAAAAAAAAATAAAGTGAGGAGAGAGAGGAGAGTTGGCCGGCTCTATGGGGGGGGGGGGGGGGGGGGTTGGGGCCCACTTTTTTTTTTGTTTAGTCTTTGTTTTGTATATATTTAATGTGTAGAGGTGTAATGCATGTGTGTGTGTGTGTGTGTGGGCACACCCAATTTAAAACATGTATCTACTTTAACATTAAGTTAATAAAATAAAATAAAAATATATGTATATATATGGTAATAATAAAATATAATAAAACAAGTTAGGAAAAGAAAATAGATAAATAAATAAATGTAATGACACAAGTTAATAAAATCTTAAATGCTACCCCAGAAGAAAATTAACGGCTTGCACATAATCATTTAAATACAATTTTACACTTAATTAAAATTTTAAGTTATGACAAATGTGTAGATCCGCTAATGGAGTAGCTCACAAGCTAGCCCAATGGGCTATGAATTGTAATTTTTTTGGACACATCCCAATTGATGACATTCCTCCTTTTGTTCTTGAGTAAGATCATCAAAAGGGTTAGTGTTGTGTTCTCGAAATGCATATTCTTAATTGCAGAAAATTGCTGGCTAATTCATTTATTTTTTGGAAAGTTTGTAAAATGTATAGATCCGCTAATGGAATAGCTCACAAGCTTGCCCAATAGGCTATGAATTGTAATGTTTTTGGACACATCCCAATTGATGACATTCCTCCTTTTGTTCTTGGGGAAGATCATCAAAAGGGTTAGTGTTGTGTTTGTTCTATTCCTTTTGTTCTATGACATTTTCCTTTTTACGGGTGAAAAAAGAATGGGTCCAGCAAAGGTAAAATACAAAATGCAATAATAGTGCTATGGTTTCAAAGTTTAGGAGATCTCGTATATTTAGACAGTTATGGTCAGAGGCAAAATCACCTACAAGGTGAGAGGTGCCATTGCACCCTCATGTTTTTAACATCCCTTGCACATATTTTATAGTACATGTATCTTTTTGCACCTAAAAACTACCAAGGGTTTTGGTGCCCGATTTAAAAAGATGAGGGACCCGGGCCTTATCCCATAGCCCATTTGCAAGGCAGTACAAGCCATCGGACTCGAGAAATAAGGGAGTATTAGAAATTTGGCCAAGGCATTGACCAAGCTATGGAGGTTAAGAATGGCGAGTCCGATGGTCAAGGATACTGAAGAAACAGCACGATCAGACATCTTATCTTGGAAAGGTATGAATGACCAGAATTCCAGCCCAATTGGTCAAAGGCATGTGCATCACCGTCATCGAGCTCCATGTTATCACTCAAAGAGAAAACCTAGCAGATTGGAAGAGTAGCAGCTCGATAGCAGAGGAGGAAGGTAAAATGTATGACTCATCGTTTCCTTATTCGTTAGGGCTAAGGTCAAAGGAAAAAGAATCTTTTTAGGAATGGATCACGTCAAACCCAACTGACAATAGAAAGCTAATCCCAAAGATTTAGGAATTGATTCAAATCTTGATGACGATGGAAAGAGTTGGGATAAGGTGTAACACCTGTAATTTTCTGTCATTATAATATCAGTTCTTTTCTAATTTCTGTATTGGACCCATAATATTATTATATTATTATTTTAATTACGTGACGGTACAGACGTGTTGTAGTATTACCATATAGACTGTAGTAACCATACCTACTTGACCAGAATAAGATTTAACTTAGTCCCGTACCCAGACCCGGACATTAGAAATAACACCGGTTGCACGTAAATCGAGACCGACACGTATACTGTAGAACTTATGCACGTAAACTGAGAAAGTTGCACACAACCCGAGGTGGGCCCCACATGGCCAGCCACTTGGTGGCACATGCAACATCACCTCCACATGTCATCTATATACATGCCACTTGTCCATGCAATGGACACTTGTCCATGCATGCTTACATGAGCTCATGCAAGGTGACACCTTGCACATGTAAGGCTCTATTTAAACATGAAAGTCTTCATGCATTACTCTCTTTTTAACACATACAATCTGCACTCTAGAGAGGAGATGAGGAAACTTAGAAGCTCATGAGTGTCATAAAGAAATAAATAGAAAATTAGAAGAAGAGGAAGTTCACCATTGAAGAGTTCAAGCTCCATCAAGCTCAAGAACAACATCAAGCTTAATTTCAAGCTTTGGTGAGTAAATAGTGAGTAAATTGTGAGTAATTGTGAGTAATCTAACTCAATTTAGAACCCATATAATATGTATTAATGTTTAGTAGAAGTTTGATGTTGTTGTGTTGAAGTTTTCATGACATGCAAAACAAATCCATAAATCTGAGAAACTGAAACTCTCAGCAGAACATAGTTTAGTAAAATGAATGTTTTGTGCAGCTCAAAAATCCGAATTAAGCTAGGTTTTTTTGTGGTAAAAGCTAACTCATATATCTACAAATAACTTCTCTATAGCTCAGTCTAGAAATCCCTCCTTCATGGGTGAAATACATGTACAACGCAATGTTATAAACCTACGAAAACAGAAACTTCCAGCAGAATGTAGTTTAGTAAAATGGATGTTTAGAGGAGCTCTAAAATCCGAATTAAGCTAGGTTTTTAGTGGTAATAGCTAACTCATTTATCTACAAATAACCCTTCTATAGCTCAGTCTAGAAATCACTCCTTCATGGGTTAAATGCATGTACAACGTAGTGTTATAAATCTGAGAAACTGAAACTTTCAGCAGAATATAGTTTAGTAAAATAAATGTTTTGTGCAGCTCAAAAATCTTAATTAAGCTAGGTTTTTTTTGTGGTAGTAGATAACTCATTTATCTACAAATAACTCTTCTATAGCTCAGTCTAAAAACCCCTCCTTCATAGGTGAAATTCACGTACAATGCAGTATTATAAATCTGGGACAGAACAGTCCGAGATATAAGAAATGTCTTGTAAAATAAATAGTTTGAGTAGCTCAAAAATGTAATTGAAGCTAGATTTTTTTGTACATGAAGATATTCCTATTATCTATAATGTGTTAGTTTTGAGTTTGATCTACAAAGCAATTTATCATGCCCAAATAAATCATGTTAATTCAGTCAACACAGTGAAAATGTATCTTGGCAGATTGTACAGCTTTTTGTATAATGTTTTGTTTATGCATGGTGTTGATTGTTGATGCTAGTTTTCCGGTACATGTGTTGTTATGAAAATCTCATGCTATGGTAGTGCTATGGCGTAGATGAGTATGTTAAGTGTTTCGTCTATGTGTTTATTGGTATTAAATTCACGTTATAAATCCATGAGCTACGTGCTATGTTTTCTATTGTTATGAATATAGTCTAATGACCGTTGAAAGTTCATACCAAAACTATAAGTATATTGTATGGCACGATTTGCGTTGATAAGTGATCGGGAAAGTTTCCATCGTAAGTATATTGAGAGGAAAACGGAATGTCGGACATATAGCGAAATATTAACGGTTATAAATGGATGATATTAATGAACTAAACTACGAAACGTGCGAACGCGTAAAATAATGATAAAACCTTCGATAACAGATTTAATGCGAATAAGGAACATTGGGCCTCGTTTCTAGTCGTGTGACTACCGGTCAAAGTTGATTCGTGAACTTTCGTGTCGTGTTTGGATATTTCTTGCAAAATTGGTCTTTCGGTAATTCCATGGTGTCGATTGGTGAGTTATGTTTTGTTCCTTGATCTGAGGATCGGCATGACGTGTTCAGTCAAGTGCAGATGACCTGAGGATCGTCGTGACGTGTTCGATCAAGTGGTTGATTATTTTTCTGCACCCTTGGACTGAGGATCGGCATGACGTGTTCGGTTATGTACGGGTGACCTGAGGATCGGCATGACGTGTTCGTCCAAGTGATTATTAATTTCCCGTACCCTTGGTCTGAGGATCGGCATGACGTGTTCGGTAACGTGCGGGCAACCTGAGGATCGGCATGACGTGTTCGACCAAGAGATTGTTAATGTCCCGCACACTTATGCCATTTGGGCGACAGTTTGAGTGCCAGTTGGGCGACAGTTAACTATTCATTGTTGAGTGTTGTACTTCCTTGACCAGTAAATGCGTTTGGAGTTAAGTCTTCTTTCAGTCAATGTCATTGGTCAGTTCAGTTCTGGGTTAAGTTTCAAAAGGAATGATTGGGTTTAAATAAGACATGGTTTTGAGAATAAGAAAAGACGAACAAGACATAGTATCGAGAATAAGAAATGATGAACGAGATATGGTTTCGAGAAATAAGAAGAGATGAAGAATAACTTACCTTAAGTGGTGGTAACCTTAAGGGGACCCTCACTTAGCTTAACCACTAACGGCTTTTCATGCTGCTGGACCTTCCACGTCCAGCCTTTGCAGGTCCAGACGGAGCCGAATGCTATCAAGATGCAGACTATACTACTGAAAACTATGCTGGTGATGATTACTACGAGGAAGGCTACGGTTTCGCCAGCTGAAGACTTTGGAGCTTTTCTTTTGTTATAGTTATGTTACTATTATGTTAGTGATGTAATAGTTTAGCTGGTCTTGTAATATGTATCTTTTGGATATCTTTTTGGCCTATAATAAACTACTGATGTAAGACTTGGATGTTTTAAATTTCATCTTCCGCTGAACTTAGTCAATTTCCCATATCACATTATTGTTATAAGCATGTTTGGACAATCAGGTGACACTCACAACCAGTCATGTGTCTACGAACCCATAAAGGAAATTTATTTTTTCCAATTTTTGGTACTTCGGGGCGTGACAGGGATTTTTGGTATCAGAGCCTTAGGTTTAGACGCGCTCACTGATTGTCCTACACCTTAAGTTATGAGCATAAGATTTACCTCGTATTAGTACTGACACTAAGTTAGTTCCTCTTGCAGGACTATGGAGCCGATCTTTGTTCATGATTATTTCGGAGGACACTATATTCTCGACGGCCGTATCCAGCCTGCCGACTCTGTACTATATCGACAGCGGATCCGCCAGAGGGCGAGGCACATTTTAGAGGAGGACATACGGAGAGCCGTGCATACCGATGCACTGCAGTATCCAGATCGAGTTCAGCTTGAGTCGATTCATGCTTCAGAGACTACCATACTATCCACCAGGAGCTTATCAGCATGGCTCAGGACGAGGCACTATACGACGATATACTCTTCCCAATTATCATGGCCGCACCAGCACCACCATTCTCACCCGAGCCCATACCAGAGCTAGATGCAGATTCAGACCCCATGGATGCAGATAGCGATGACGATAGAGCGAGTAGAGAGGATTCTGTAGGCGGTAGCCATACAGCAGACGACCCATCTGACGGTGACGATACAGATGATGACGATGACCTGATTATTGAGGATGACCCGGCGAGTAGCGACGATGAGCCGATCGAGGAGGCCGAACCAGTAGAGGATGCTCAGGGACCAGAGGATGATGTATACGATCATCCAATACTGCCAGCTAATGTGGACGTGATAGTACCGATACCCGAGCAGGACCACGAGGCAGATCCAGCTGATGTTGAGGAGGAGGAGGAGTTCTTAGAGGACCCTGCAGACGATCCAGTTATAGAGCTGATTCAGGACGATCCCGACGCACAGCCTGACCTACACGATGATGTGGATCCAGACGATGTCGTTGAGCCTAACGAGTTAGCTGTCGAGTTGGACGATGCGCCACCAGAGGTTGTAGAACTAGATGATGAGGATGACATCAACTTGGATGGAGTTGGCGGAGATGGCGTAGCACCAGGATGGATATTACCAGATGGTGGACCAGATGAGTTTGACCAGTGGCTAGATTTTATGCCAACGGAGGTAGTTACCGTTCCAGGGGACGAGATACCACCTACGGTTACCGACGATGAGGCAGACTTCTATGCCCTACCATGCTGATATGATCTTCAGAGAGCTGCTATTACTTCTATATAGTGATGTACATATTGGTTTTGTTTGGTGTCGCTCGTATTATAGATATTACAGTTGTAAGTACTTTTGTACATGTTCTTTTGTAAGCACACCTAGGAGATGCTTAAACTCTTGTATAGTATGTACTAGCCTTGGACGTAGTACTTTGATGTAAATCTTTTTGGTTTAATATAATAGTTTCAGTTATATCGCTTTATTCCATTGACATTTAGCAATATGTGAATGCTTATTATATTTTAACTTTGGTAGACACCAAAACCACCTATAAAGACTCGGTATAGAATCAAAGGACATTAGCAGTAAAACTTGTGCGTTGTTTTCAGATGGCTGGAGGACGTAGGAGGAACCGCAATGGTCATAACGAGGAAGAACCGGAGATACCTAATGAGATAGGTCCTACAGGATTACTCTCAGCCTTGGTCAAAAGGATTGAGAGGGCTTCAAACAATGTAGGAAACAACAGCAACCACCCAGCACCACCCCTAAGGCAGACAGGGGATAAGTTACTTGAACGTTTCCGCGCATTAAGACCAGAAAAGTTCAATGGGATGATGGAACCATGGAAAGCGGAGCAATGGCTACGAGAGATGGATCTCATCTTTAAATCCATGGATTGCAGTGAGGCCGAAAAACGCCGCCTAGCCGTATTTCAGTTGACATATGCCGCAGCAGACTGGTGGGAAGCGGAAGAGGCTACTTTGGGAGACAGAGCCATAAGGGAAATGACATGGACCGTGTTCAAGGAACGGTTCCTAGCAAAGTATTTTCCATTAGTAGAATGAAATTTGAAGAAGAAAGAATTCATGGAATTGGTTCAAGGGAACAAGTCTGTTCAGGAGTATACAACGCAATTCGAACGCCTGTCCCGTTTTGTGCATCACATGGTGGACACACCTGAAAAGAAGAACGAACAATATCACCAAGGGTTATCTCTTTCACTACAAGAGACGACTGCAGTTTACGTGAGTCAATCCTGTGAATCTTTGGTAGGGTTGGCTACACAGATGGAGAATATACAGAAACAGAGGCAGAAGAGGTTTACCAGTAGGTTTCCATCACGAAATGTCCCAGGAACAAGGCCACCCATGCGTTATCAAAATAATAATCGTGCATGAAATGGAGAAAGGAAGCCGCAACAGGCACGGAGGCAAGCACAACAAGCCAACACTGTAGCACCACAAGCACCAGTCCCTGTTGGACATCAAGGAGGTTATATCGCCCAAGGAAAAGGTCCAAGAAGTTGCTTTAACTGTGGCATACCTGGCCACCATGCCAAAGATTGCAGAACCTCCAAGAACCACGATCGTGGTGAAGTCATATGCTTTAATTGTGGGGAGAAAGGCTACTGGAGCCGAGAGTGCAAGGCACCGCGCCGAGGGTACAATGGACCCAACGCTCAAGGACAAGCTGCTAAGGCTCATCTGAATGCCGTTATTCTGGAAGCAGCAGGTTTTGACGCCGAAGCGCATCATAATTTAGAAGGTACGCTCACTCTTTTCAGCAACAGAGTTAAAACGTTATTTGATACTAGAGCGTCAAATTCGTTTATTGCTAGTAGAGTCGTACAAGATTTGGGTTTAGTACCTCAAAACCTTACTGTAGCATTGAATGCCGTATCTCCGATGGGTACATCTGTTAAGTTGAATAGGGTATGCAGAAACTGTCCCATTAACATAGAAGATAGAGACCTATTCGCGGATTTGGTGATCTTGTCAATGAAGGAGTTTGACGTCATCTTAGGAATTGACTGGCTCACCAAGTACCATGCTATCTTGGATTGTACTAGCAAGTCGATTACCTTTACGATACCTGGAAGTCAACCCTTTTTCTTTCAGTGTAACCCGTTGAGTGATGTTTTTCTCACTAGTCGCTTGGCTGCCATCGAGGGCACAAGCTCAGAGATCACGATCGCAGAGGTTTCGATAGTGCGAGAATTCGAGGACGTATTTAAAGAGCTCTCAGGATTGCCGCCAAAGCGAGAAATAGACTTCTGCATAGAACTGACACCTGGAACCATGCCTGTCTCCAAGACCCCATACAGGATGGCACCGACGGAAATGCAAGAATTGAAGAAGCAAGTACAGGAGTTGGAAGATTTGGGACTCGTGCGTCCAAGCACATCACCGTGGGGAGCACCGGTATTGTTTGTAAAGAAGAAAGACGGATCGCTTCGACTCTGTATTGACTATAGGGAGTTGAATAAGGTAACCATCAAGAATAAGTACCCGCTGCCACGTATTGATGACTTGTTCGATCAATTACAAGGAGCCACGACATTTTCAAAGATCGATTTGAGATCAGGATACCACCAGCTGTTAATTCGACCAGAAGACGTGTCAAAGACAGCATTCTGTACTAGATATGGACATTACGAGTTTCTTGTGATGCCATTCGGGCTAACCAACGCCCCAGCAGTGTTTATGGACTTGATGAATAGGGTATTTAGGCCTTACCTAGATCAGTTTACTATCGTCTTTATAGATGATATACTGATATATTCCAAGACCAAGGAGGAACACGAAAAACATTTGCAGATTTCCTTACAAACACTCAAGGACAACCAACTATATGCAAAGTTCAGAAAATGCGAGTTTTGGCTTAATGAAGTCAAATTCTTAGGACATGTCGTCTCTCAGAATGGGATATCAGTGGATTCTTCAAAGATAGACGCAGTGCTAGATTAGAAAAGACCGAGTAATGCTTCAGAGATTAGATGTTTTCTGGGTTTGGCTGGCTACTACAGGAGATTTGTAGAAGGATTCTCTAGAATCACAGCCCCATTAACTGGTCTTACAAAGAAGGAGTCGAAGTTCGATTGGAAGGATCGACATGAACGTGCATTCAAGAGCTGAAGGAGAGGTTAACTTTGGCACCCGTGTTAGCAATACCCAAGAGCGGAAAAAGATATACCATCTACAGTGATGCTTCACACAAAGGATTAGGGTGTGTACTTATGGAAGATGGGAAGATGATAGCATATGGATCGAGACAATTGAAGCCACACGAGATGAGTTATCCAACGCATGATCTAGAGTTAGCCGCAATTGTGTTTGCACTGAAAACATGGAGACATTACCTCTATGGGGAGCAGTTTGATTTGTTTTCAGACCACAAGAGCTTGAAGTATTTGTTCTCTCAAAAGGAGCTAAATATGAGGCAGAAACGATGGATGGAGTTACTCAAAGATTATGATTTCACTCTACAGTACCATCCTGGAAAAGAAAACTTTGTTGCAGATGCTTTGAGTCGCAAACCTCGCGAGATAGTTGCTAATCTCATGATTTGAGAATGAAAAGCATTGGAAACTATAGCAGAATTTGATCTCCAACCCACAGAAACAGAAGGAGGACACCATTTTGGATGTTTAGTAGCACAACCGACGCTTCTTAGTAGTATTTTGGAAGCCCAGCAAAATGACGAAGAGTGGAAGAAGTGGTTTGCTAAAGTTTCGGCAAAGGAACCCGAGGAATGGAGCGTAGGCTCAGATGGAGGATTTCGATGTAGGAATCGACTGTGTGTTCCTGATGTGGAGACTCTGAGGAAGGACATTCTGGATGAAGCACACAAGTCCCGTTTGACCGTTCATCCTGGAGGTACAAAAATGTATAGAGACTTGAAGCGGAATTTCTGGTGGGAAGGCATGAAACGAGAAGTGGCAGAGTATGTTTCTAAGTGTCTTACTTGTCAACAAGTCAAAGCAGAACATCAGAAGCCATCAGGATTATTTCAGCCATTACCTATTCCGCAGTGGAAGTGGGAACACATTACCATGGATTTTGTGGTAGGTCTACCCCGATCTCAGTAGAGCCATGACTCTATTTGGGTGATTGTAGACCGACTCACCAAGTCAGCTCACTTCATAGCATACAATATGACATATTCTGTGGAGAAGTTGAGTCAGTTATACATACAACAGGTCGTACGATTGCATGGAGTACCCGTCAGCATAGTGTCTGATCACGATTCTTGATTTACTGCAGAATTCTGGGAAAGTTTCCAGACAGCTTTAGGAACTTCACTGAAAGTGAGTTCAGCATTTCATCCTCAAACCGACGGGCAAACTGAGAGGACCAATCAAGTAATGGAAGACATGCTCAGAGCTTGCGTGATTGACTTTGAGAGTTCATGGGAGACACATCTTCCATTGATTGAGTTTGCCTACAACAATAGTTATCACTCAAGCATAGGCATGGCACCATTCGAGGCATTGTATGGAAGGCCGTGTCGTTCGCCATTATGTTGGGCTGAAGTTGGAGATGGAAAGCTTCTAGGACCCGAGATGGTTCGAGAGACTAATAAGAAGATAATTATTGTCAGAGAGAAGATGAAGGCAGCACAAGATCGATATAAGAGCTATGCAGACAAACATCGCACGGATAAAGAGTTCAAGGTAGGAGAGCATGTTTTACTCAAAGTATCACCAGTCCGAGGAGTAGTAAGGTTTGGACAGAAAAGGGAAAAGTTGTCGCCACGCTATATCGGACCATTCGAGATCTTGGAACGCGTAGGAAGAGTTTCTTATAGACTCGCGTTGCCACCAAGGTTGTCAGCAATTCACAATGTTTTTCACATCAGTATGTTGAAGGAGTATCATCAGGGCGTGACGCCACATGTAATCGACTTTAAGGACATTGAGGTGAATGACAGCGTGTCTTACGCAGAAAGACCCATCAAGATTTTGGGTCGAGAGACCAAGAAGCTGAGAAACAAAGAGATTCCATTGGTGAAGGTTCAGTGGAATCATCATGACGAAAGAGATGCTTCGTGGGAAATGGAGTCAGAGATGCGAGAGAAATATCCTTTTCTGTTTTGTACCTAGATAAGCTCTAATTTCGAGGACGAAATCCTTTAATAGGTGGTGGAAGATGTAACACCTGTAATTTTCTGTCATTATAATATCAGTTCTTTTCTAATTTCTGTATTGGACCCACAATATTATTATATTATTATTTTAATTACGTGACGGTACAGACGTGTTGTAGTATTACCATATAGACTGTAGTAACCATACCTACTTGACCAGAATAAGATTTAACTTAGTCCCGTACCCAGATCCGGACATTAGAAATAACACCGGTTGCACGTAAATCGAGACCGACACGTATACCGAGGAACTTATGCACGTAAACTGAGAAAGTTACACATAACCCAAGGTGGGCCAAATATGGCCGGCCACTTGGTGGCACATGCAACATCACCTCCACATGTCATCTATATACATGCCACTTGTCCATGCAATGGACACTTGTCCATGCATGCTTACAAGAGCTCATGCAAGGTGACACCTTGCACATGTAAGGCTCTATTTAAACATGAAAGTCTTCATGCATTACTCTCTTTTTAACACATACAATCTGCACTCTAGAGAGGAGATGAGGAAACTTATAAGCTCATGAGTGTCATAAAGAAATAAATAGAAAATTAGAAGAAGAGGAAGTTCACCATTGAAGAGTTCAAGCTCCATCAAGCTCAAGAACAACATCAAGCTTAATTTCAAGCTTTAGTGAGTAAATAGTGAGTAAATTGTGAGTAATTGTGAGTAATCTAACTCAATTTAGAACCCATATAATATGTATTAATGTTTAGTAGAAGTTTGATGTTGTTGTGTTGAAGTTTTCATGACATGTAAAACAAATCTATAAATCTGAGAAACTGAAACTCTCAGCAGAACATAGTTTAGTAAAATGAATGTTTTGTGCAGCTCAAAAGTCCGAAATAAGCTAGGTTTTTTTGTGGTAAAAGCTAACTCATATATCTACAAATAACTCTTCTATAGCTCAGTCTAGAAATCCCTCCTTCATGGGTGAAATACATGTACAACGCAATGTTATAAACCTAGGAAAATAGAAACTTCCAGCAGAATGTAGTTTAGTAAAATGGATGTTTTGAGGAGCTCTAAAATCCGAATTAAGCTAGGTATTTTGTGGTAATAGCTAACTCATTTATCTACTAATAACCCTTCTATAGCTCAGTCTAGAAATCACTCCTTCATGGGTTAAATGCATGTACAACGTAGTGTTATAAATCTGAGAAACTGAAACTTTCAGCAGAACATAGTTTAGTAAATTGAATGTTTTGTGCAGCTCAAAAATCCGAATTAAGCTAGGTTTTTTTTGTGGTAGTAGATAACTCATTTATCTACAAATAACTCTTCTATAGCTCAGTCTAAAAACCCTCCTTCATAGGTGGAATTCACGTACAATGCAGTATTATAAATCTGGGACAGAACAGTCCGAGATATAAGAAATGTCTTGTAAAATAAATAGTTTGAGTAGCTCAAAAATGTAATTGAAGCTAGATTTTTTTGTACATGAAGATATTCCTATTATCTATAATGTGTTAGTTTTGAGTTTGATCTACAAAGCAATTTATCATGCCCAAATAAATCATGTTAATTCAGTCAACACAGTGAAAATGTATCTTGGCAGATTGTACAGCTTTTTGTATAATGATTTGTTTATGCATGGTGTTGATTGTTGATGCTAGTTTTCCGGTACATGTGTTGTTATGAAAATCTCGTGCTATGGTAGTGCTATCGCGTAGATGAGTATGTTAAGTGTTTCATCTATGTGTTTATTGGTATTAAATTCACGTTATAAATCCATGAGCTACGTGCTATGTTTTCTATTGTTATGAATATAGTCTAATGACCGTTGAAAGTTTATACCAAAACTATAAGTATATTGTATGGCACGATTATTGCGTTGATAAGTGATCGGGAAAGTTTCCATCGTAAGTATATTGAGAGGAAAACGGAATGTCGGACGTATAGCGAAATATTAACGGTTATAAATGGATGATATTAATGAACTAAACTACGAAACGTGCGAACGCGTAAAATAATGATAAAACCTTCGATAACAGATTTAATGCGAATAAGGGACATTGGGCCTCGTTTCTAGTCGTGTGACTACCGGTCAAAGTTGATTCGTGAACTTTCGTGTCGTGTTTGGATATTTCTTGCAAAATTGGTCTTTCGGAAATTCCATGGTGTCGATTGGTGAGTTATGTTTTGTTCCTTGATCTGAGGATCGGCATGACGTGTTCGGTCAAGTGCGGATCACCTGAGGATCGTCGTGACGTGTTCGATCAAGTGGTTGATTATTTTTCTGCACCCTTGGACTGAGGATCGGCATGATGTGTTCGGTTATGTACGGGTGACCTGAGGATCGGTATGACGTGTTCGTCCAAGTGATTATTAATTTCCCGTACCCTTGGTCTGAGGATCGGCATGACGTGTTCGGTAACGTGCGGGCGACCTGAGGATCGGCATGACGTGTTCGACCAAGAGATTGTTAATGTCCCGCACACTTATGCCATTTGGGCGACAGTTTGAGTGCCAGTTGGGCCACAGTTAACTATTCATTGTTGAGTGTTGTACTTCCTTGACCAGTAACTGCGTTTGGAGTTAAGTCTTCTTTCAGTCAATGTCATTGGTTAGTTCAGTTCTGGGTTAAGTTTCAAAAGGAATGATTGGGTTTAAATAAGACATGGTTTTGAGAATAAGAAAAGACGAACAAGACATAGTATCGAGAATAAGAAATGATGAACGAGATATGGTTTCGAGAAATAAGAAGAGATGAAGAATAACTTACCTTAAGTGGTGGTAACCTTAAGGGGACCCTCACTTAGCTTAACCGCTAACGGCTTTTTATGCCGCTGGACCTTCCACGTCCAGCCTTTGCAGGTCCAGACGGAGCCGAATGCTATCAAGATGCAGACTATACTACTGAAAACTATGCTGGTGATGATTACTACGAGGAAGGCTACGGTTTCACCAGCTGAAGACTTTGGAGCTTTTCTTTTGTTATAGTTATGTTACTATTATGTTAGTGATGTAATAGTTTAGCTGGTCTTGTAATATGTATCTTTTGGATATCTTTTTGACCTGTAATATACTACTGATGTAAGACTTGGATGTTTTAAATTTCTGCTTCCGTTGAACTTAGTCAATTTCCCATATCACATTATTGTTATAAGCATGTTTAGACAATCAGGTGACACTCACAACCAGTCACGTGTCTACGAACCCATAAAGGAAATTTATTTTTTCCTATTTTTGGTACTTCGGGGCGTGACATAAGGAAGGATTCTGGGTGTCTTTATCTTGCTTGGGGCGCAATTTAAGGTGTCCTTGCCATGGTTGAACTCCTCGCATGCAAAAACACTCCATGACACTCTCGAAAAGCATCCGAAAGCATTCAAACAACATTCATAGCATTTAGAAGCATTCAACCTTGCATTCTAGTGTTTTCAGCATTCAATAGTGATAGGTCTATTTTCTTATTGTTTTATTGTTTTTCAATCTTCTTGAACAATCAGAGCCAGTTCTGATCTTGTTCCCTAGTTTGTTACTTTTTTTCATACATATTCAATAAAATATCAACATAATTTATTAATTGTTTGTGATTGTTTACTTGGTAAATTCATCACCATTAGACTTGTGTGCTTCAGTACTAACTAGGAATCACAGGCCAAGCGTACTTTCCTACTTGGCCATCATAATTTCCCTATAGAAGTTAGATTTTAAAGCATTGTGTATCACTCATATAAGCACTTAGGAAATTAGTCTGCACTCTCGAAACATTTTTGGTTCTGGCACACCTGCGCAAAATGACAACAAACATTTTGGCAAGCCTGGTGGGACCCTAGGGCTAGATTATGCCATCAAAAAAAGACAACAAGACCAATAAGAACGGACAAGATGATTTGGCTGTGGTTGATCCACCAGAGGATGAGAGCACTGCCCGTTCACCGCAGAAAGTGCCTTGACTCTGGAAGCCTTTTCAGGGGCCATGTGCATGGACCCGATGAGGCAAGATTACCATGCCCTCTTAGGGAACATGGGAAACTTTAAAGGGCTGATCAACCGAATGGCTGAGATGCAAGATAGCCAGATTAAGTTGTTGGCATCGGCTGACAAAACCAATAAAACATTAGATGGCCTAGCTAAGATGGTGGGGCAGCTCTTAAGTGCTTGGCAGACTAAAGGCAATAAAGAACATGCCAACGGATCAGATGCTAGCGAATCGAGTGTGACCAATAAATAGAAAAACCCCCGTTATGTGTGCCCAAAACTCCGGGAGCAGAATGGATCCAATAAACAGCCCGATTTACAATGCCTGGGTTCCAAATAGAGGAGTCAAAAGATGTAGCGGTCACTGATCCCATCGGGTCAGCGACACCAGTGATCATTCAAGCTAGAGGACCGAGGTTTGAAGCGAATGGTAACACAAAGCCCCATGCTCACACCGTTGGGGGGCAAATAGCTAATGAGACCTACTGGACTCATTAGGCCGATTATACCAATCAACATCAGGTTATACCTCCCTTAGCATCGCCCATAGCAGCACAACTCATTGTCTAGTGGGCTATCAATAGAGAAGAATTAGTGGTGGCCATACACGAAGAGTATGGCCCCCTCATGAGAAGGATGGAGAGGCCGACTTACATATGGCTTTATCCTCCTAAGCTTGACCAAGTCAATTTTCCTCAGGGATATATGATCCCAAACTTCACCTTATTTTCTAGAGAGAGCGAGCAGTCAATAGGAGAGGCCGACTTACAGACGACCATGTGGGTGGTAACGACCAATTAAAATTAAGACTATTTTTGAATTCCCTCATAGGGATAGCTTTTATGTGGTATGTCAACCTCCCTGCCAATTTGGTCTAAAACTTACAAGGGACGGAAGAATTGTTCCACGGCTAGTTCTACAGAATTGAGCCTGAGACATCATTGGAGATCTCTCAAGAATGTCACAGTTGCCAAGTGAAACAGTTGAAACCTATATAGTCTGTTTCAGAAAGGCTAAGTATAGGTGTAAGACCGTTTTACCCGAAGAAGAATATGTTAAAGGGATCAATTTTTGTGATTTATTTGAGCTAGTCATGAGGGCTACCCAATACGAGCGTATTCTGTTAGACAAGCAAGAAATGAAGAATTCATCTAAAGGAACGTATTATAAAGATCCCAATTACCAAGTTTATGTGGCTGATTGTGACCTCGAAGTGGGAAAAGTTTATATGATTTATAAGCGGCCAATAGTGTGCAATGCCTTGAATAAACCAGTAAATAATAATGCGGCGACAAAAAAGATGGTGTTTAAGGCTGGAAAGAATTATACATTTGATATCACCATGGCTGATCAAATTTTTTATGGCCTTCTTGCCGAAAAGGCGATCAAACTAAGTGATGGCTATCAAGTCCCAAAGGCCGATGACCTAAAGAATAAAGAATTTTATAAATGGCATAATTCATGGAAACATTCTACTAACAATGTGTTGTGTTTTGTAATGTCATACAGGAGAACGTAGAAAAAGGGATCTTCAAGTTTCAAACAAAGCCATGGGGATAGATACTGACCCTTTTCCACAGATTGTAGGTTCAAACATGGTGTCGCTCGATTTGTCAAAGTTAACACAGCCTAGGCTAAAGGTGGATTTAACAAAAACGTCAGAGGAAAGGCTGAAATAGAGATAAGGCAAGTAGGCAGCTACATCAACAATGGATAATCCTAAGGTGACTATCTATGAACTTCAAAGAACTTATCAGAAAGAAATGAAGCAGAACGCAAGCCCAAAATTGAGATGGCCCGCTCAAATACTAATAATCTGATAGCCGATTTATGACACCAACTAGACTTAATTGAATAGGGCTTATGCCCAAGGTGTAAGGTCGAAGCGAAAAAAGAGACAACCGGTTCAAGCAAAAGGTCAAGATCAAGTAAGCACCATGAGCAGGGTCCAAGGATGTCAGTTCATGATAGGCTTATAATGCCAAAACAAAACCAGTTCAAGCCTGAATGGCTCCCAAAATCATCATCATCTCTGCGTATCTGTACTGAAGAAGGTAGTCGATCGCAAGACATGCATTATCAAACGCCACCTAGGTAAAACAGGCCAACTAAAAATTCATCCTCTTTAGGTGTACGCTCGAGGATGGTGATGCCGCCGAGGGTAGAGCAAGGAAAGTGGCATCAGGCGGATCACTTCAAATTCCCAGCACAGCCCAAATATACCAAATCTCAAAAAATGAGGTTTTAGTGGGCAAGGCAAGCAGAAAGGAAGCAATAGTATTGCGAGGATCGGGCTTACAACCCTCCAAGGTTCCTCCAACTCTATGTGCCCAATTCCACAAAATAGCAAGTAACGGAGGGGGAAATGGTGTTTGACAAAAACAAGGGTAAAGGAACAATGCAAACCACCGAGTGTTTGAAGAAACAACTTGGAATAGGATAGTCTTTGGAGCGATGCAAACCCGAGAAGATGAAGAGGCCAATGATTTCTCAGATTAGGATAATTCAATGATCTAATTTGGAACTATCAGCCAATATGGTGTTCACACTGCCGATGTCCTTCATCGCCATACCAGATTAGCCAACGGCCATAAAAGGGGATGTTACAGAAAACCAAGGCAAGGAGGCAGCGGTAATTAAGGAGATATTTTGGAATGGTGGTGAAACTATCAAACTAGAGATAGTGGAAGCCACGACCAAAAATGTGGATGCCACTAATCAGCAGACCGATCGGCCTAAGATTGCTATCTTAAGGCCGAAGGAGCAGTATACAACAGAGGGACCAAAATTAGAAGGGCATGTTAAGTTTGTTTTTGAAAGACCTACATATCAAATGCCCCAACACCCATTATATGTTAAGGGACACATTAAAGGGGTACCTATAAATAGGATTCTTGTTGATGGGGGATCTACCATTAACATCTTGCCACAAATTATGTTGATAATTTAGTAGAAGTTTGAGTTAGAACTGATTCTGACTGAGATGAATGTCCAGAGCTTCATTGGGGTACCATCAAGGACCAAAGGCATCCTACCTTTAGAATTGAGGGTAGGAAGCAAGACTACTATGACTGCGTTCTTCATAGTAGAAACATAGGCCGTATGTAATGCTTTGCTAAGCCGAGAGTAGATCCGCCCTAAATATTGTATCCCATCAACCTTGTACCAACTTCTAATGTTCTAGAAAGGAGATGAAGTGGAAGTGGTTGGGGCTGATACAAAGCCATTCGTGGCATGTGTGCAAATGCCCGATGCATTATTGTATGAAGATGACATCAGACTGATCGAATTGTTGGATCAAAGCAAGTTGGAAAGGCCGAATGCAGCAGCCTTCGTCAAGGAAGCACCTTAGAGTTTGAAGTTACATCACCATAATCTCAATCGAATTGAAGAATTAAGGCCGATTGAGTTTAATGAACATGATATTATCAATGAATCCACAAACAATTGAAATTCGGAGATAGCTAGCCTTACAGGCCAGCATGGCCAAATGATGCACATTTCTTGCCGATAAGAGGTTGGAAGTCGGCCTTGTTAATGGTGAGGTAAATTTGGCCAATTGCATTTACGAAGAAGAGCTCCCAAAAGAAGAGGAGATTCAAATAGAGGAACTAGAAATAGCCATAGCAAAGCTAGACAACTTTAAGGCTGATGTCCCAGATCCTCTGTTAGAAGTTAACTTGGGGGATAAGGGCGAAAATAAATCAACTTATGTGAGCCAGATGCTGGAACCACAGCTTCAGGCCGAGGTTACAGCCCTTCTAAGGAAATATAAGGAATGTTTTGCCTGGGACTACGATAAGATGCTAGGCTTATCAAGAGAATTGGTAGAACACCAATTGCCAATCAAACCTGGATTCAGGCCGTTCAAATTGTTGCCTAGGCGTATGTCACTTAAAGTCACTTTAAAAGTCAGGGAGGAGATTGAGAGGCTCTTAGGGCTTGGCTTCATTTGGATCGCCAGGTATGTGAAGTGGGTCTCCAATGTAGTTCTAGTGGTGAAGAAGAATGGGAAACTCTGGGTTTGCATTGATTTTAGAAATTTAAACCAATCGACTCGCAAAGATGAATACCTGATGCCAATGGCCGATCAACTGATAGATTTGGCCACTAAACACAATATTTTATCCTTTTAGATGGGCATTCAGGCTATAACCAAATTTACATTGCCGAAGAAGATGTGCCAAAAATAGGATTTTGGTGCCCAGGGGCAATTGGGACCTTTTAATGGGTCGTGATGCCATTCGGTCTGAAAAATATAGGAGCTAACTATCAATAGGCAATGCACTCAATCCTCCATGACATGATTGGATGATTCATGGAAATATACATTGACGATGTGGTAGTAATGTCATGCCCCGACGTAGTCAAAATAGGGAAAAGTTTAAAATTTTCATCTTAGACCTTGAGGCACGTGACTGGTTGCATTACCGAATTGTCCATGACCAAATAATAATCATAAACAACGTAGCCAAAAGGATAAAACCAACATCTGCTTACATGGATATATTACAATAAGAGGCCACAACACTACTTAGCTATTACATCATTGTAGATACATCAGAGTCTTATGGCTCTAGGACCTTACAAAACTATTACGAAAGATATGATAAGTCTTCTTATAGAGATTACTATTGGGTTTGTGCCCTCAAACCATTACTTTATATAGGAGACATTGACATTTTAATATATGGATATCAGCTTTACATTTTGTTATGTATGTTTCTTTCATGAGATGATTGTTATCCTTAAGTATCATAGTAAGTAATTCGTGTATGTATGAGATACATACAAGTGAGATACGAATTGCTATTCTTTGTTACTTAGAACATGTCACAGTGGATGTTGAGACTAGGATATCTCATCAGGTTTACACTGTAGCATGATGAACTACCATTGGATAGAGTGATCAATCTCAAATCACTAGAGTGTAACTCTTAGTTAATATGCTAGTGCTTATAGTGCATTGACGGACCTAAGTTTCCTATTGACGCTCAAGGCTGTCAATCAGTCGATAGGAACTCATAACTTGTGTAAGGTACGTGTTCTCAATCTTGAGACGATTATGAACATAGACTGTGGATATGACTGCTTTGACTTACCAATCAGTGAGGTCTATAGAAGATCAACACCTGGGTATCTTGGGTATGTCATATTCATAGGGTTGTGAACATATATTGTCAAGACAGAATCTATCCTCTGTTTCAGAGTAAGCATTCCCTTGAGAATGTCACCAAGTCGATTACTGAGTACTGCAGTCTTGCTGATAAGAGTTATCAACATGTTTGGTAATCATGAGAGGTGAATGGGACTCAAGGATTATAAGAAGTAATCATGATTCAGGTTGACAGTAACTGTTTATCCGACTACCTGAATATGATTGCGAATGCTGACGGTAGAGGGACATTAGTACAACATACAAGTCTAGTTATCGCTACGGATATGTTCTTTTGCGTTGGAGTTCAGTTATCGTTTTATAGTGGAGCAAACGTTAACTGATCAGTCGATTAATTTGCTGATCAAAGAGTTTGGTCATGGGAGTTAATCAACTGATCTGAGCCAACAATAAAGAGCCTAGGAGGTCCCACTCTTAGCTCCGCTAGGATGCTTGGAAAGGCAAATGAGGATGATGTCAAGACAGGTTCGATTGATCGAAGTTGTCTCGATCGATTGAAGTCTAGACAGGTTCGATCGATTAAAGATGGTTCGATCGATCGAATGTTCGATCGATCGAAACCACTTCGATCGCACGAGAGCTAGGTCGGTTCTGGGAATCTATAAATAGGGCAGCTGCGTTCTGGAAAAGTGGTTCGTCATTTTGAACGTCAGAAGCTGCAGAAACGGTTTTGGAGCCCCAAAACCTTCTGTATCCTCTCCATTAGGGTTCCCACAAACCCTAGCCCTTCCTGCGAACATCCATAGGAGTCATAAGAGTGAAGACCATCTAGTAGAGGCTGCTGGAAGTCAGAGATTTCAGAATTGGGTTCAAGACAGTAAGGTATAATTCTTGTCCCCTCTTGTGCGCATCTATGGAATTAACGAGTAGTAGATCCGGGCATGCCAATTAAGTTTTATAACTTGATTTTTCCGCTGCACGTTTAAACTTAGAACTTAAACCGGTTTTTCCAACAATTGGTATCGGAGCCACACTCGTTTGGATCTATAGATGCGTTTTTTGAACACTATTTTGATTTGCATGTTGATTTTAGAACTGTTTTCAAAACTGCATCGTCACAGATCTGTTTCTGCAGTGTTATCGCAGCAGTATACAAGTCTGTGATTGCATAGGATGCAAGGCGGGTTCGATCGATCGAACATATTTTGATCGATCGAACATACTGTTCTCAAGTGATCGAACAATCGTCGATCGATCGAAACCTTCTGGTAGTCGATCGATCGAATGAAGTTAGATCGATTGAGACAGATACTTTGTCAGGTTCTCTATTTCACAGTTTTTAAGAGTTTTGAAATTAAAAAATTTAATTTTTAAAATATTCTGTAAAATTTTCAAATCATTCTGTGAAACAGAATGTTCAAGCGATTGAACAGTGTTCAATCGATCGAAGGTTCGAGCGATCGAACGGTCTTCGATCGATCAAACTGTGACAGAGAAGTAAGATGTTGTTTTAAGTTCTAATTCAGTATGTAAAGAGTTTATATACTGTGTGAATCAATTAAGTGTTTCAACAGTTACATATATTTGTTATGTATGTATGGATGCGTGTACGACTAACCCTCTTGAAGTTAGATTAGTCGCTATCTCCCATGGCACCAAATCATTTGAATATTTGTATTTAAATTGTTTGAGATTGGTACATGTTGTAATTTAAGTTTGGTTTGGTTTTAAGGCATATGTAAAGGGTGCTGCGACTTCAATCCTACGAAAAGAAAAGTCGCACCGGTTTCCCTAGCCTTTTATTTTGTTGTTATTTCTATTTCTAGATAAATTGTAAACTTCGAAAGAAGCGTAGGACAAATGTAATAGAATTAGAAAATCCATGAAGATGGAGCAAGGAGCCGTTATCCATGAAGATGGAGCTAGAGGCGATCAAACCAAAAGGAGGTTCTATAGAGATAGAGCCATGGGAGATAGAGGCATTGTTTGAATGCCTATATTTCATTTTAGTTTTTTGTTTTATGTGCTTGGTTTGTGATTGGCGTATAATACATTGTTGCATGCACGCAAAACAAGTTTTCTAAAATAAAATTCAAAAACCGTTTTCAATACATTAGTAAACATTAGATGTTTATGGGAAGTGTGTAGAAACAGATTTTCTCAAAAAGCAAAATCCTTTTTACTAAAACTAGTGGGAGAGGGTCTTATTAATTACACCCACGATCCTCCATTAACGGTTCACTGTAAGATGAGTGGTGCATTCTGTGTCACCTCATCAGAGGTGATCATTCCATACGGAGGGTGCATTACTCATTGGTTACTAGATGTGAACTTCTTATGATAGGATCAATCAGACGTGTTAGAGGGTGACCACCACACGGAGGCGCTACTTGAGACGGTTGTGATTGGATCCTAGTTAATGGTACACACTAGCTAAGCTATGGATAAGGGACCCCACACGGGGCATTGTTCAGAAACTTAGAGATCAAAAGGGATCGGGAGTCATAACTTATTTTTGCAAGAGTTGCATAGCGGAGAAGTCTTGATTAATCGAAAAATAGAAAATTGACCTCCACACGGAGGCTTTATTCTTTTGTTTCGATATTCCGGCGACTTTGTTTTAAAATAAGAGTTTTAAGGATTCTTTTATTTCAAATTGTCAAATCCTGATATCCATATTTATTTTGTTTCTTGATTTTCAGTAATCATAATGTCTGGATCTGCATTTAGTCAACTTGCCACCATACTCACTCAAAACAAGTTAACTGGAAACAATTACACTGAATGGAAACGTAACCTTGACATCGTGTTAACTGCGGAGGATCACATATATGTCCTCACCACCCCAAGCCCCGAAGAACCCGCGCCAAATGCTTCGGCAGCTGCCAGACGCGAGTTTGATAAATGGAAGAAGTCGAATGGAATGGCTCGTTGCTATATTCTGGCCTCAATGGCTGGTGTATTGCAACACCAATTCCAATCGAATGATTCTACCAGTGACATTATCATATCCCTGAAAAAGATGTTTGGGGAGCATGGCAGGCCTGCCAGACAGGTAGCCATGCAAAAGATAATAAGTGCAAAGATGTCGGAAGGGACTCCAGTCAAGGAACATGTTTTAAAAATGATTGGTTATTTAAACGAGCTGGAGACCCTAGTTGCCAACATCGATGCACAGACCCAAGTTGATATGATCCTTAATTCGCTGTCGCCTTCATTCGCTCAATTTAAACTTAACTATAATATGAATCAAATGAATTTTTCAATGAGCGAATTGATGAGTTCTCTTTTGGCAGCGGAAGGGGTGATCAAACCTGGGGTCAACGTTTTGAACGTTGAGAAAAGCGCTTCCTCCTCCCGATCTGTGCCAAAAGGAAAGAAAGGTAAGAAGAAAGCTAGCACTGGTGGTTCAAGTGTTGGACCAGTCCCTAAGATTGCAAAATCTAAGGGAAAAGGTAAGGGCAAAGGGAAGGTGGGTGGCCAAGGCAAAGGAAAGTGTTTCCAATGCGGTGAGAAGGGCCACTGGAAGAGGAACTAACCAGAATTCTTAGCTACAAGAGTTCAAGGTATGATTTAATCACATGTGATTGAAGTAAGTTTTATAACGGATACTTGAAACACTTGGTGCATTGATCCTGGTGCGACTAACCATATATATAATTCATTGCAGGGTTCAGATCAACCAGGAGATGTAGTGATGGGGAAATCGTACTTACTCTAGGTTCTAGCGCAACCGTTTCTGCGGTTGCTATAGGAGTCGTAGTTTTAGAATTTCTAGACAATAAAGTTTTGATTTTATCAGATGTACTTTACGTCCCTTTATTGAGACGTAATTTAATTTCAGTTTCTAATTTATCGAATAATGGTTATTCTTTTCATTTTGGAACTGAAGTTGTGATTAAAAGAAATAGTTCTTTTATATGTTCTGGTGTTAAATCAAATGGTTTGTATGTGATTACTCCCAATATTTCTAAAGATTCTTGCTTGGAACTTAATAACTCAATGGTAACTATACCATCTAAAAGAAGAAAAGAACCTTCCACTAATCCAACAAGGCTTTGGCACATGAGGCTTGGCTATATCAATCTAAATAGGATTGGCAGACTAGTCAAAGAACCAATGGAAGTCTACGAGTCTTGTTTAGAGGGTAAGATGACCAAAAGGCCCTTTCCCGCAAAGGGCAATAGGACCAATGCATTGTTGGAATTAGTTCATACTGATGTGTGTGGACCAATAAATATTCGAGCAAGGGGTGGTTATGAGTATTTCATAACATTTACTGATGACCACTCCAGGTATGGATATGTGTACCTAATGCAGCACAAGTCTGAATCCTTTGAAAAGTTCAAAGAGTTTAGGGATGAAGTGGAGAAGCAATTGGGCACACATATCAAGGCCATTCGATCTGATCGAGGTGGCGAGTACCTCTCTAATGAGTTTATTGATCACCTCGTACAGAATGGGATTCTATCACAGTTGACTGCACCTGGTACGCCTCAGCAGAACAGTGTAGCGGAGAGAAGGAATCGGATTCTTTTAGACATGACTAGGTCGATGATGAGTTATTCAGAGTTACCATTATTCCTTTGGGGTTATGCTTTGGAAACCGCTGCATACATACTAAATCTAGTGCCAAGCAAATCTGTTCCCAAGACACCACGGGAGATGTGGATTGGGCGCAAGCCTTCTTTGCAACATCTCCGGATATGGGGGTGTCCGGCACATGTGCTGAAAGGAAAGATGAGCAAGTTGGATTCTAGATCGGAAGTATGTTACTTCGTAGGGTATCCAAAGGGTACTTATGGATGGTATTTTTATGATCCAAGAGAGCAGAAAGTGTTTGTTAGTACGAATGCTGTTTTCTTGGAGGATGACTATATCATGAACCATAAACCTAAGGGAAGGATAGATCTTAGAGAGATAGAAGGAGAGCCCTCAGTCCAACCCGTAGTTGATAACGATATAAATCAAGAAAATACCACTTCTTCACCCATTTCCGCACCGATACCTCGTCGTAGTGGGAGGATTATCAGCCAGCCTGATAGATACATGTTCTTAGGAGAAGTTTTTGAAGCTGTCTCCATAGAATCTGAATCTGATCCTACCACATACGAAGAGGCAATGGCTGATGTTGATTCAGAACATTGGGTTAAAGCTATGAAGGCTGAATTAGAATCTATCGATTCTAATCAGGTCTGGGATCTTGTAGAACTTCCAGCCAATATTAAACCCATTGGTTGTAAGTGGGTCTACAAGAGGAAAAGAGGATCTGATGGAAAGGTTGAGACCTTTAAGGCTAGGCTTGTAGCGAAAGGTTATACTCAGAGGGAGGGCATTGACTATGAGGAAACTTTCTCTCCGGTAGCCATGCTCAAGTCCATCAGAATACTCTTATCCATTGCTACATGCCTAGATTATGAAATCTGGCAGATGGACGTCAAGACTGCATTCTTAAATGGTAATCTTGAGGAGGACATCTATATGCAACAACCAGAAGGGTTCATAGCTGGTCAGAAAGGTAACTTGGTATGCAAGCTGCAAAAGTCCATTTATGGGCTTAAGCAAGCATCCAGGAGTTGGAACATCCGATTTGACCAAGTGGTCAAGTCGTTTGGTTTCATACAGAATCTGGATGAACCTTGTGTATACAAGAAGAGTGAAGGGAAAGTGATGGCCTTTCTTGTGCTTTACGTTGACGATATTCTACTCATTGGGAATAATGTAGCGGCATTGTCAACAGTCAAGGTTTGGCTAGCTAGTACATTCGATATGAAGGATCTAGGAGAGGCGAGCTATATTCTTGGGATAAAGCTCTTTCGGGATCGCAAGCGAAAGATAATGGGATTGTCTCAAGCTGGTTATATCGATAAGGTGCTAACTAAGTTTTCAATGGATAATTCGAAGAAAGGATTTTTACCTTTCAGGCATGGTTTAGCATTCTCCAAGGACCAGTGTCCAAAGACACAGGAGGAGAGGAATCGCATGATAGGAGTTCCCTATGCTTTAGCAGTGGGAAGTCTTATGTATGCGATGTTATGCACTAGACCAGATATTTGCTTTGCCGTTGGCATGGTTAGCAGATATCAGTCGAATCCAGGTCCAGAGCACTGGACAGCCGTCAAGCACATTCTTAAGTACTTGAGAAGGACTAAAGATTACATGCTTATGTACGGTGGTAGTGAGTTAATTCCAGTAGGATACACTGACTCGGATTTTATGTCAGATAAAGATTCGAGGAAGTCGACGTCCGGTCATCTTTTTACCTTGGGAGGTGGTGCTGTCAGTTGGAGGAGCATTAAGCAGAAATGCATTGCAGACTCAACTACAGAAGCTGAGTATGTGGCTGCTTGTGAAGCTGCAAAGGAAGCTGTTTGGCTCAAGAAGTTCCTTATGGAGCTCGAGGTGGTACCAGCGTCGCTGTCACCTATTACGCTTTATTGTGATAATAGTGGGGCAGTGGCTCAGTCCAAGGAGCCAAGGAACCACGGAAAGGGAAAGCACGTAGAGCGGAAATATCATCTTATCCGAGATATTGTTCAACGTGGAGATGTGATTGTCACCAAGATTGCCACCGCTGACAATCTTGCTGATTCATTTACAAAGGCCTTGCCACAGAAGGTCTTTGATCGTCATCTAGATAGTCTAGGTCTCAGATGTAATCCTGTATGGTTGTGAGTGCAAGTGGGAGTTTGTTGGGTTTGTGCCCTCAAACCATTACTTTATATAGGAGACATTGACATTTTAATATATGGATACCAGCTTTACATTTTGTTATGTATGTTTCTTTCATGAGATGATTGTTATCCTTAAGTATCATAGTAAGTAATTCGTGTATGTATGAGATACATACAAGTGAGATACGAATTGCTATTCTTTGTTACTTAGAACATGTCACAGTGGATGTTGAGACTAGGATATCTCATCAGGTTTACACTGTAGCATGATTAACTACCATTGGATGGAGTGATCAATCTCAAATCACTAGAGTGTAACTCTTAGTTAATATGCTAGTGCTTATAGTGCATTGACGGACCTGAGTTTCCTATTGACGCTCAAGGCTGTCAATCAGTCGATAGGAACTCATAACTTGTGTAAGGTACGTGTTCTCAATCTTGAGACGATTATGAACACAGACTGTGGATATATATGACTGTTTTGACTTACCAATCAGTGAGGTCTATAGAAGATCAAGACCTGGGTATCTCGGGTATGTCATATTCATAGGGTTGTGAACATATATTGTCAAGACAGAATCTACCCTCTGTTTCAGAGTAAGCATTCCCTTGAGAATGTCACCAAGTCGATTACTGAATACTGCAGTCTTGCTGATAAGAGTTATCAACATGTTTGGTAATCATGAGAGGTGAATGGGACTCAAGGATTATAAGAAGTAATCATGATTCAGGTTGACAGTAACTGTTTATCCGACTACCTGAATATGATTGCGAATGCTGACGGTAGAGGGACATTAGTACAACATACAAGTCTAGTTATCGCTTCGGATATGTTCTTTTGCGTTGGAGTTCAGTTATCATTTTATAGTGGAGTAAACGTTAACTGATCAGTCGATTAATTTGCTGATCAAAGAGTTTGGTCATGGGAGTTAATCAACTGATCTGAGCCAACAATAAAGAGCCTAGGAGGTCCCACTCTTAGCTCCGCTAGGATGCTTGGAAAGGAAAATGAGGATGATGTCAAGACAGGTTCGATCGATCAAAGTTGTCTCGATCGATTGAAGTCTAGACAGGTTCGATCGATTGAAGATAGTTCGATCGATCGAATGTTCGATCGATCGAAACCACTTCGATCGCTCGAGAGCTAGGTCGGTTCTGGGAATCTATAAATAGGCCAGCTGCGTTCTGGAAAAGTGGTTCGTCGTTTTGAACGTTAGAAGCTGCAGAAACTGTTTTGGAGCCCCAAAACCTTCTGTATGCTCTCCATTAGGGTTCCCACCAACCCTAGCCCTTCCTGCGAACATCCATAGGAGTCATAAGAGTGAAGACCATCTAGTGGAGGCTGCTGGAAGTTAGAGATTTCAGAATTGGGTTCAAGACAGTAAGGTATAATTCTTGTCCCCTCTTGTGCGCATCTATGGAATTAACGAGACTTTTCCGCTGCGCGTTTAAACTTAGAACTTAAACCGGTTTTTCCAACAATTACAACCAAAAACATTTACAAAGGAAAGCCACTAGTCTTTTCTCTAACTAGAATATCCATAGCCATCTTCGGTGTACTCTTCCTCCACGTCCTCTTCTTGTGTAGCATCACCGCTTGTGTACTTGTCATCTGGAAAAGCTGGACATGGGAATGTCCAGCGACATGAACGTCGTCGGCTTATGAAATCGAGTGAGAAAAATACATCAAATGGAAATTATATAGTCACACATAACAAGAAATATATTTACTACATGTATTATGCTTTTTAAAGTTCTTCCACATTCTCACCATCGAACTGAAACCCCTAATGTGCCTACATAGGTATTCGAAAAGAATACAATCAATGCGACTAATAACACTACCACAATCTACTACTAAAGCCTGAAATAGAATCCCAACTCTAGCCAATCAATAACAGAGAGTCTAACCACATTACACTAACTTTCACTTCGTCACGGAGAATCGAGGTATTCAACTCAATCTTCACTTCATCACGGAGACTTGAAGTGTTCAACTCAAACCTCACTTTGTCATGGAGAATCAAAGTGTTCAACTCAACCCACACTTCGTCATGAAGACTTGAAGTGTTCAACTCATCCTTCACTTCATCACGGAGACTCGAAGTGTTTAACTCATTCTTCACTTCGTCATGGAGACTCGAAGTGTTCAACTCATTCTTCACTTCGTCACGAAGACTCGAAGTGTTCAACTCACCTCGTTATGAAGAATCGAAGTGTTCAACTCACCTCATCACGAAGAATCAAAGTGTTCAACTTACCTCATCACGAAGAATTGAAGTGTTCCACTCACCTCGTCATTCAAAATTGAAGTGTTCAACTCACCTTGTCACGAAGAATCGAAGTGTTCCACTCACCTCGTCACGAAGAATCAAAGTGTTTAACTCACCTCATCACAACGAATTGAAGTGTTCTATTCACCTCGTCATGAAGAATCAAAGTGTTCAGCTCACCTCATCACAAAGAATCGAAGTGTTCCACTCACCTCATCATGAAGAATTAAAGTGTTCTACTCACCTCGTCACGAAGAATCAAAGTGTTCATCTCACCTCATCGAAGTGTTCAACTCACCTCGTTAAGAAGAATCGAACTGTTCAACTCACCTCATCATGAAGAATCAAAGTGTTCAACTCAAGTTTGAAGACATCTAGCTTCTCTAGCCAAGTCTGAAGACTTCCAGCGTATCTCGCCAAGTCTGAAGACTTCCAGCTTAAATAGCCAAGTCTGAAGACTTCCAGCATATACCGCTAAGTCCAAAGACTTCTAGCTTAAACAGCCAAGTCTGAAGCCTTCCAGCGTATCCCGCTAAGTCCGAAGACTTCCAACTTAAACATCCAAGTCCAAAGACTTCCAACGTATACCGCCAAGTTTGAAGACTTCCAGCTTAAACAACAAAGTTTGAAGACTTCTAGCATATCCCGCCAAGTCTGAAGACTAGCATGTTCAACACCGTTGGGACAAATAAAGCCCGATAGTAGGAAAACCCTAGCTAGTCAGCCGTTGATCACTACAGATCCGGTTGCCTCAACAGGTCTTACTCCATTCATACCTTTCCATGGAATCCTGACTATGCAGTGTGTACTGATACTATGTTGTGAATGCACGTGTTTACAATAAATCTAACACAGAGTCCTAACTTCCCAACCAACCTGACACAAAGTCTCAACATAACCATACTAAGTTTGGCACTGAGTCCTACCCACAGTGCTAGTCTGACACAAAGTCCTGACTTACCACTCTGATGATGCCAAAAATTGGTAAGAGTAAAGTAGAGCAATTTAAGGAGAGAGAGAGAGAGTGAGAGACTATTTTTTGTATGTGGTTCGGCCCTGTTAATGAAGGTACCTACGTCCACGGGTGTGTCTGAGCACGTTCACTAGCAGATCACCGGCGGGCCTGGTGAGCCAACAAAGAGGGGCGGCACTACCAGTAATACCGGCCGGGTGTATTCGTATAATGGTGAATTATAGAGGCGCTGTGTAGACTACAGAATTGGCCGCCCCCTCAATGGGGGGTGAGTGGTCTCTTTTATAGATGCAAGAGACCTACTCATACATAGATAAGGAAATATAATCCTATTAGGGTGTGATTGACACCAATCAAGTAAGCTTCCTAATTGTATTAGGATTGATTGACATTAATTGTGGGAGTTTCCCAATTGGATTAGGAAATAGATGCACTTTCCATTAGTCTTCTAGCTTGAGTAGGAAACTGCCCATAATTTTGGGCGTATCAGCTGCCCCCCATTTCCAAGATTGGTCAGATGCTATATCAGGGCAAGTTTGGAAATCAGTTTGATGTTACTTGCCACTGTCCGAGTACTTGTAGAAGCTGCCTCGGGGCTTTTGAGCCTGATGAGTCCTCGGGAACTAACTGAGAGGTGAGATCCAGCCTAGCTCGGGACCTTTAGTTGCTCGGGAACTGACCGGGAGTTGAGACTCAACCTTCTTCGGAGTCTTTTTTGCTTGAGTTAGCTCCCAGGATGGTTATCTTCTGCCCGTAAACCTTCGTCAAGGCTGTGGGTAGAAGGATTTTACCATGTTGGACAAGCCGACCTAAAGCGCATTGCTCTAGGGTCCTTTTTACTGTTAACTCCCCAGGATGGTTGTCTTCTGCCCGGCTAGCCTTCGTCAAGACTGTTGGGAGAAGAGCTTGACCATGTTGGTGGAGCAGACCTAAATCACGTTGCTTTAGGGTCCTTTTACTCCTCTATCGTCGGCCAACCTAAGAGATTTTAGTCACCTCTATCGTCGGTCTGGACCTAAGTGGAGTTAATGTCTCTGAGTACTGTAGGTGCTCGGGTTGTCCAAGATTTTAACTTGGTTATCCGCGAGGCCTGTAAATACCCGGTATGATTACCTGTTTAGTTCACTGCGCCATCTTGCCCCCCAAGCTTTCGCTAAGATGAGGGTCTTACAGAGGCTATGATCTGTAGGTAACCGACCTGGAACATGGTGGTTGCAGGGTCTTTTGAAGCTTGCCATCATCAGCCACCTAGGAGGTTTGCCTCCATCGTCGGCTGGACCTAAGCGAAGCCGGTGCCTCGGGCGTGACCCCGAGGTCTTTGGTGCCTGGGTTCGGAGCCCGAGGTCTTTTAGCGCCTGAGTTCGGAGCTCGAGGTCTTTTTAGTGCCTCAGGGTTGGGCCCGAGGTCTTTTTATATGCCTCGGGGTTAGGCCCGAGGTCTTTGGATGAGCTCTCTGACAATCGGTGGTGCCTCACGTAGTGATCAGGCAAGTATCGTTGTAGTCGGGCTCATCTAGAATGATGGAGACAGGGGGTCGGATCAGGATTGTCGGGCTCCTAATTTTTATGTGCTGAAGGCAAAGCTGGAACTGCTTGATCCTGACCGATGTGAACTGGAGGTCGGGTCGGGACTGCCGAACCATGCCTGTTGTGAGCCGGAGATCCGGTTGGGGCTGCCTGACCCGGACTGCTGTGAACCGGTGGTCGGGTCGGGATTGCCGGACTCAGACCTCTGTGAACTGGAAGAACTGTAAGAACTCCCGGGCTGATCTCGCTTTCGCTTACTTCTGGAAGACTCGTTGCTTTCTTGCCCGGTGTATTTGGTTTTCAGAAACTCTTCAGTGTCAATATATTTTCCAACCCTCTCAGAGAGATCAACCAAAGTTTCCGGTCGGTTTCTGTGGAACAACACGGCGCACTTGGTGTGTTGAACTCCCGAGCAGAAGGCTATGATGGCGATTGTCTCATTCAAATTGCGGATTTGAAGCTTCTGTTGGTTGAACCGGTCGGTGAACTCCTTGAGGGACTCATTATTCCGTTGTCTGACTGTTAGTATTTGCATGTCTGGCTTTAGCCGCTCATGCATACCGGCGAACTGGTTGATTAACTGCTTGCTGAGTTGTTTGAAAGTGCAGACCGACCGGGGTTCCAAGGAGTAGAACCACTGCATGGCCGGGCCTTTCAAAGTGCTGGGGAAGGTTAGGCAGTGTAGCTCATCGGAGTTGGTGTCTAGGGCCATCTGAGCCTTATAGGTTCGGACGTGGTCGATCGGGCTTCCCGAGCCGTTGTATGAATTTAGCCGAGGCTGCTTGAATTTGCGCGGGATAGAGAACCTCGTGATCTGGCTGGAGAATGGTGACTCTGTCTCGGTATTGGGTTGATTCGGAACACAGTTTTGACCAAGCTTTTTGGCCACTCCGTCGATCTGTTTCTTCAAGTCCTTTATTCGGGCTTCCACTCCTTCCCGATCGGTATCTGAGGAGCTGGTCGGGTTGGTGGAAGAGGCTTCTTCATGGCAGGGTGTTGTCCTCTGGGATCAGGCTCGGCTATGACTCCGGGTAACCGTTCGCCTAGGGACGACTTGGCTCTTGACCGAGTGACCCTGGACTGATTCCCGGGCCATACGCTCCTGCCTTTCCTCTCGGGCAGCACGCCCACTGTTGATGTCTCTGGGATCCTCAGCATGGGACAGGTTGGCTCGGGTCCGTTGTCGGGTCAAGATCGGTTCTCGACCGTACGCAATGTTCCCGGGTCGTTTCCCGGCCATTGGAGGATTGCTTTGCTGGGCTAGCAGTGCTTCGATCTGTTGCTGGATTTGATGCTGGCCCTCCAAGAGTTGTGTGAGGGTTGCGGTGATTTGCTCATATGTCGGGACTGCTGCAGTCGACGCCGGGGCCGAAGGAACATCCCGGTCGGACTGCTGCGCAGCCTTCTTTTGTGGCATATTGATCAGTCAAGAATTTGTTGATGAGAAGAATTGTCGTTTCCCACAGACGGCACCAAACTGATGATGCCAAAAATTGGTAAGAGTAAAGTAGAGCAATTTAAGGAGAGAGAGAGAGAGTGAGAGACTATTTTTTGTATGTGGTTCGGCCCTGTTAATGAAGGTACCTACGTCCACGGGTGTGTCTGAGCACGTTCACTAGCAGATCACCGGCGGGCCTGGTGAGCCAACAAAGAAGGGCGGCACTACCAGTAATACCGGCCGGGTGTATTCGTATAATGGTGAATTATAGAGGCGCTGTGTAGACTACAGAATTGGCCGCCCCCTCAATGGGGGGTGAGTGGTCTCTTTTATAGATGCAAGAGACCTACTCATACATGGATAAGGAAATATAATCCTATTAGGGTGTGATTGACACTAATCAAGTAAGCTTCCTAATTGTATTAGGATTGAGTGACATTAATTGTGGGAGTTTCCCAATTGGATTAGGAAATAGATGCACTTTCCATTAGTCTTCTAGCTTGAGTAGGAAACTGCCCATAATTTTGGGCGTATCACACTCTAATACGTCATCATACGATATTCATAACAATAGAAACCTAGCATATAGCTTATGGATCTATAATATAGATTTGATACCAACAAACTTATGTATAAAACCCTTAACATGCTCATCTATGCAATAGCACTACCAAAGCATGAAATGTTCATAACAACCCAGTTACCAGAAAACAAGCATCATCAATCAATACATCATACAAGTAGTTGTACAATCTACAAGGATTAATTTTCACTGTGTTGATTGAATTTATATGATCTATTTGGGCATGATAAATTGCTTTATAGATCAAACTCAAAGCTAAAACATTATAGGTATTTGGATTATCATTATGAACAAAAAAAAAATCTAGCTTCATTCGGATTTTTGATCTATTCAAATGTTCATTTTACTTAAACATTTCTATATTTTTGGACTGCTCTGTCCCAGATTTATAGCACTGCATTGTACATGAATTTCACCTATGAAGGAGTGATAATTATACCAGGCTATGGAAGAGTTATTTGTAGATAAATGAGTCAGATTTCTCCACAAAAAAACCTAGCTTCAGTCAAATTTTTGAGCTGCTCAAAACGTTTATTTTACTAAACTACATTGTGCTGAAACTTTCTGTTTCCCAGATTTATAGCACTACATTGTACATGCATTTCACCTATGAAGAATTGATTTTTAGACCGGTCTATAGAAGAGTTATTTTTAGATAAATGAGTTAGCTTTCTTTACAAAAAAATCTAGCTTCATTCAGATTTTTGAGCTGCTCAAAACATTCATTTTACTAAATTATGTTCTGCTGAAAGTTTCTATTTTCCCATATTTGATTTGTCTTGCATGGCATGGAAACCTCAAAATAACAACATCAAGCACTTACTAAACATTAATACATACTATATATGTTCTAAAGTGAGTTAGTAAACTCACCTAAGCTTGAAATTGAGCATGGGCATTGAATTTGAGCTTAAGGAAGCTTGAATTCAACTTCAGTGGTGGATGTTCCTTGTTATTCTCCTTCTTCTTTACTTCTTGACGTATGGGATTCTTTGTAGGTCTTCTAAGACTTCTTGTTACAGATTCTAAGTCCCCATGGTGGCATATAAATGTGTATGGGTATGTATATGTGTTTGTATGTGAGGTGTATACAAGGAAAGGGAAGGTAAACTCTAGATTTACTCTTAACTTCTCTTTTACCTCTCTATGTATCTCTAATCTCCTACCTCTCTCTCTTTATGCAGATTGTAGTGATGAAGAGAGTGTAATGCATGGGATATGCATGATTATATAGTCAAAGATGAAGGCTAGGTGTCAAATGCATGCTTGCATGCTAGGTTATGTGTCCAATAAGTGGACAAGTGGCTAAGGTTGGGTGACAAGTGTCTAAACTGTGGTTGACATGTGTAGGGGTGGTGCATGGAACTTCCATGTGACTGGCCATGTGGGGCCTACCTTGGGTTCCATGCTACTTCCTTAATTTATGTGTATAAGTCCTCTTTGTGCGTGTCAGTCTCGATTTACGTGTAATCGGGTATTATTTATAATATCCATATCCGAGTACGGGACTAAGTTAGGTCTTATTACGGTCGAGACGGTGCAATGCTTATAGTCTAATTAGTAATTACATTACACTGATACAGTCACACAAATAAAATAATAATATAATAATAGACCAAATATGAAAATTCATAAAACTCATATTATTGAACGTAGAGAAATTACAAGTATTACAAGTAAAGTCTGAGAGCAATGTCAAACACTTGAGCGACCTCGAAAGGCATTCGAAAAAATGTGGGCTCACAAGTTGAAAATGAACTCATTCAAGTGTGCTTTTGATGTGACAATATGGAACTTCCTAGGTTTTCTAGTACATCAGAGGGCATAGAGATTGACAAGAATAAGGCTTTGCTATCAAAGCAGCAAAGTCTCCAGCCAATAAGAAGGAGTTACAGAGGCTACTCGAACAGACCAACTTCCCTAGGATGTTTATTTCCAACTGTACGGGGAAGACCCAAGTATGGACCCCACTGCTCAAAATCAAGATCAATGAGGAGTTTAAGTGGGAAGACAGCCATCAACAAGTGTTTGAAGGGATAGAGCAATACCTGTCCACCCCTCCAGTTTTGATGCCACCCAAGAAGAGTGGTTGTTTAAAATTGTATATATCAGCCTCTGATTGCTCTGTTGGAAGTATGTTAGCTCAGGACAATGAACAAGGTATTGAGCAGGCCATTTATTACTTGAGTAGATTTTAACTCCAATCGAGCAGTGGTACATGCCGATTGTGAAGTTGTGTCTAACATTGTATTTTTCATCGCAAAAGTTAAGAACATACATGCTCCTCGTTTTCACTTACGTTATTTATCAAATTGATGTGATTAAATATATGCTATCTAGACCGATAATAAGAGGCTGAATTGGAAAATGGACCTTGGCCCTTATGGAGTTTGCATGATCTTCTTAACACACTTAATTGTACAGAAAAAATTATTTGAGGTCAAAAATATATGGTTAAGGCTCTAATTTATTTGAAACAAGATTGATTTACTGTTCTGAAAATTTGGACAGAGAATGGCTAATTCACAAATCATAAGGCCAAACTATGTTAACTATGGAATTTCCTCAAAACAAAAATTGTAGTGGTAGATACATGAGTTATGAGCATTTTCCAATTGGTCTCATTAAATTCCAATAGATCATGATTTAATTAACAATCTTTGATCTCAGTTGGTTAATGAACTCACTGCACCAATACCAATATTTAAGTTATAGAAGTTATTAAGTCACTCTCAAGTTAATGATCCTTGAGGGATATGAGCTTATTATATCCTATTCTCCTTTCAAATTAATGGTCCTTGGAGACTAAACAACACCAAATCCACATGAACCTTCATAGGAATTATGGAAAGAATTCCATGAGATTTTAAGTTGAAGGATCCAAGTCATGAATTAAGACTTGAACCCAACAATCATGTGTGGTTGTAACCATGATCTACCTTATTTCCATATAAATCATAAGATCATAGAAATAAGGGATCAATCATAAGGAAAACAAATGAGACATTTGAAGGTCTCATGAATCTCAAGATAAAGATGTTAACAACAGAAATAGAATCAAAGTTTAGTTGATGATCCAAATTAAGTTTCAATTTATTTGATCTTAAATCCAAGGCTTATTTAAATCCAATTCAATGAAAAGCAAATGAAGATTCAATCGCAATCCTAGTGGTGTGTGATAAAATGAGGTAAGAAGAGACTTCTTGAAAATGTGTAAAAGTCCTAGATCTATGAATTGTGATTGAACTTAGAGATCAACTAAATTAAGATTAGAAGATTACCTCTAGAAATCCTCCGACTTTTCTTAGTTTGATGGAGATCTTCAATGTTCTCCAAGCTCTTCTTCAAGTTCTTCAAACCTTTTAAATGGCTTCCCTTCAATCCTCTTAGTTATACTCTCAAGAGTATATCAATTATCTAACCAAAGTGTCTCTCCAAATTGTTCAACCCCCAACCCATGAGAGAAAATGGGTTTATGTAGACTTTTATTTCCTTGGTGGCTAAGATAATGGTAGATAGGTCAATTTTAATGAGTTAGGAATAAAAGAATATTCTTTGGCATCTCTAACTCTCCATGACACTTTTATGTAATTCTAAGGAACTTGAAAGGCATTTTAGTTTAGTAGAATAAAGGAATATTCTAGAGCATCTCTCATCTTCAAAGCACATGTGACACTTTCTTTTATTATTTTCTTTTCTTATATATATATAAGCACATTAATCATTTGAAATTCTTTTTCTTTCAATTTTTTTTCTTTTTAATTTTCATTGATAAAAAAAAACACAAAATCCATTTCAATGATATTTTCAGACTGATTGTATTATACACCCGAAAATTCCCCTCTCTCTCTCTCTCTTTCCCTTAAAAATTTTATCAAAACTGAAGAACCTTCTGAAGAGCTTGAAGCACTTTAAAGATCTTTGAATTCCATCAGAAATTTGTCGTCATCGATTTTTTTTAGAGATAATCGTCCCCTGAATTCGACGATTGGTCAAAATTGGGGTGTCTACAATATCGAAAATAAAATCGTCATGGTAGGACACTCTAAATTGGCACTATACTTAGTAAGCCAATCCACCCCTAGGATAATGTCCAATTCTAACATCGACAGAACTGCTAAGTCCGCTGGAAGATTCCTATCTCCCAAGGTCAATGGACAATCTTTATACACTTTACCCAGCTTAACAGTCACTCTCAATGGTGACACAACATTAAGTACTGGCTCAAGTGTCTGGGGTTCTAAACCCAACTGACGCACAATCTTAACAGTAATAAATGAACGTGTAGCTCTAGTATCGAATAAGGTTTTAACTAGACTATGAAAGAGTACAAGCGTACCTTCCAAATGTTGCTGCTCATCAGCATTATAGCCTATTTCCACTGGGATGATAGCATTCATCCTTATCTAATCTGGGGATCCTTGGATTCCTTGAACTGGTGCCCCATAATATCCTCCTCGTGGTGCACGACAATCTTTGCTCAAATGTCCTGGCTTGTTGCAGTTTCTATATATAGCATCCATTCGGCGATTACTTCTGGGGGCTGTGCAGAACTTGGCAATGTGCCCTGGCTTTTCACAATTAAACATCCTTCATTATTACTTAGCAGGGCTTTTACCACCGCCTGAGGCTATGGTCCTCGTTGTTGATATTGTTGATATCGAGGATCCCTCTCAGGCTCTCTTATTCCCTTGAAAATTACCCTGAGGTCTCCAACCTTGGGTATTCCTTGGTGGCTGGTTCTAGAAATTCCTCTACTGAAAACCTCTTGACAATTTGGGTAGATTCATCGGTGGTCGCTGTGCTAGATAAGCGTGCTTTTCCAATCCGGCAGCAAATCTGATAATCCCTTCAAATGATTGATTTAGATGACCAACCATCATATGGCTGAGGTGGGGGTTCAATCCTTGGTGAAACCTCTTCACCTTCTTATGTCGGGTGTCTATCATATGATGAGCAAACTAAGACAATCGCTCAAATTGTGTAGTATATTCCTGTACAGTTCATCCTCCTTGAACCAGACTAAGAAAGTTCCTCTCCTGTTGATCCCTTTAATCTTCTGGGAAGTACTTTTCGAGAAATCTTCCTTTGAATGATTCCTAAGGCATCACCCTTGCAACATTTATCCCAATAGTAGCTCGTTCAGCTTCTCACCAATCTGCAGCGGCATAGGTGAGCTGGAACGTAGGAAGATGGTGCTTCTCCTGTTCACTGCACTCTAACGCTTCAAAAATTAATTCCATCTTTCTTACCCACTGTTCGGCTTTCCATGGTTTTGTTAACCCATTGAACTTCTCGGGATGTAAACCAACAAAATTTGCTAGCAGCTTATCTCAAGTTTGTCTTTGCTGAAATAATACAATTAGGGGTTGAACAGGTCATTGGTTGGTAGCATAGTTGTAGGTGTCACCTACATGTTCCATCCTCAGCATAAACGCTTCAAAAACTCCAAATGCGTCCATTCCCTCTAGATTAGGTGCTCCAAAACACGCCTAATGATTCCTCAAGGGACCTACCATAGTGTGCTAGGGAGGTGCACGTACAAAAGACCTATCAATAAGCTAAAAGTCTTCCCATAGAAACAAAATCATGATAGAGCGATAGACAGCAATAAGAACTAGCAGTTCTACTCAACAGCATATAAAAATCTAAACATATCACCAATATATCAAAAGTACTGCTCATATATATATATATATTAAAAGATGTACCGCATAGTACACACTAGTCAAACTGTGTACCACATAGGACATAAGCTAAAATAGTACTAAAGTCAGCTATTTACAATACTACTACTACTGGTAATATCGATACAAAGCTATAGTCAAATAGCTATCTCTCAAGCTCCCAAAAATCATGTGGACAACATGTCCTGATATAAACTAACAAAAACTAAACCCTGCAGATCCTGACTCAAAAATCACTAGCGTTTGATCCTACTTGTGGTGCCTCATCCTCCGAAATGATATCCATCTCCTCAAGGGGGACATCCTCAACTGGTGCGGCAAGATCTCCGACTACCACTTCAATATCCCAATCCTCAACTACATAACAAATCCAACTGGTTGAGCGACCATCTCAGCTATCCATCCTACTACTATATCAGCCATGGCTGCCAAATGTACTATAGGTCCGGCTGGTAACCGAATCATAACGGGTACCTCTGACACAGCTATCTCCTTATTAGGAACATCCTTCTCTACTACCTCCAAGAACACGTCTCCTACTACTGGGTCCTCTGGCTCAAACTCTGGCTCTATCTCTGCGTCAGAAACATACTCTGGCTCCTCCGGGTCATCCTCCGGCTCGACATCATCTGCAGGCTCTTCCTTTGCTGGGTCCTTATCGTCCATAGGATCCTCCTTCCCATCTCCATCAATATCCTCATCAGGATGCTCATCCTCCGGCTCTGGGTCCTCCTTTCCCTAAATGGGCTTAGGCTCTGGAACTGGTACAACGGTGGAACAGGCTCAGCTAAAATTGCTCGCAACTCAATCTCGTCCACCTCCGACTTACTCTGGATCAACCTAGCCATCTCCTGGTATATGGCTGCCCGGGTCATAGCGTAGTGATACGCATACATACATATCTCTGTCGGGTGTGTCGTGCCGACAACATAAAGAGAAGTCCACATCCTCTCCTCCAAATAACGACTAGCTGTTTGGCGAATATGACTAAGATATATCTCCGGTATTGCTGGCTCCACTGTGTCGCTATGAATAACATGTCCGCCAAAGGAGTCATCTATGAACAGGTAGAAGTCCGGATCCATGCTAACCTGCAAAGGAAACTATCTATCGTCAGGAAGACGAACTTATCTTAAACTCATATCTCATCTTAGGGATTTTAAAATACTAGGACCAGATGATGTGGGATCGTTAGTGAATGAAAGTATCACAACCTAGAGCTCTGATACCAAAAACCATGTCACGCCCCAGAGTAGTAAAATTAGAGAAAAATAAATTTCCTTTTTGTAGGGAATGACAAGTGAAAGTCACTAATTATCCACACCACACAATACTAGTCAACAAGATAAATAGGAATAGTAACATAATCAACCAAAAATGAAAACAATATTACTATTACAAACATCAGAGTGGTCCTCAGGATCACAATAGGTCTGGAGACAACATATGCCCAAGTACCCGTTAAACTAATAAAGTTTGACAGAACAACAGAGACATAAATACTAGATATAACTATCTTCAGATCTTCAGCTGGTGTAAGGGTAGTCGTTTGCGTAGTAGGCGTCTCTGGCATAACCGTCATTAGTGGGGCCATCTTCTGCATATCCCTCTTTAGGGTAGTAGCCGTCATCATATGCTCCATTATCTATACTATTATAAATAGGGTAGTCTAGACAGGGAATGTCCAAGCAATAAAGGCCATAGCTTACTGAAAGCTGAGTGAGAAATAACTAACACAGTCTCATAGAAATAAAGTAATTACCAGTTATATACGATATAAAGTAGTGATATTAATAGTATATTTTCCTCTTTTATTCAGACACACCATTAACCGATTCTCATCATCTTCTAACTCTAAGACTGACTGTACCAATCACGTCTGACTATACTGAATTGATTATATCATCACGACATACTAGTGCTCTTGTGCACTGCTTTTAAGAACTCTTACTGTTCACCGCTTTTAAGACACTCTTGCAAATACTAGACATCGTTCTCATATAACGACTAGTCTATGGACATACCCATACTCTTGTTCACCGCTTTTAAGAACTCTTACTATTCACCACTTTTAAGAACGCTTGCGAGTATGGCATATACATAGCTCTGGCAAATCTAACTATGGGCATGCCATTACTACTCTTGTTCACCGTATTTAAGAACTCTTACTATTCACCACTTTTAAGAACGCTTGCGAGTACTGTGCACCCATAGTTCCGACGATCCTAGTTAAATCCTGGTTATGCGTTTATTGGATTCAACCTGAGCAAATCATCAGCTCGACAAAACACAACCTTGAAAGCAACTAATAACCCACTGACTCAGTCACCATACTATTCCATGTTATTCACCGTCATATCTTATCTCGTTATCGCGTTGTATTAATATCAATGTTCTGAACCCAACTACATTACTCACCATAATTATCTCAATCTCATTACCGTATCCCATTATTCTTGAAATCCATAATATCGCATATTAGAACATGGAACATTAATTAAAATAACTAAGCATTATGAATTATAAACTGAAAGGAAACATCCAAGTTTTGTTTGGTTTGATCAATTAAAATATTCTCGATCGATTGAACTGAAGGTGATCTTGATCAATTGAAGTCATTTTGATCGATTGAGACTCATATGTGTTCGATCGATTGAACTTAGTTCGATCGCTCGAACGCCGTCTTCCCCAAATTCTGGCAGTGAACATCCATAATTTGTTAGGGCATGTTTGGGTTATTATTAAACTTCCAAAATATGTAAAACATTATAACTAAGCTACTGAGTGAGTTTGGAACTCACCGAAGTTGTTAAGGGCGTGGTTGGCTTAAGCTTGAAACTTCAAAGCTTTAATGGTGGCCTCCTCTCTCTCTCTCTCTCTCTCTCTCTCTCTCTCTCTTTCTCTCTCTCTCTCTCTCTCTCTCTCTCTCTCTCTCTCTTCTTCTCCTCTGTCCCTGTTCTCTCTCTGTCTCTTCCTTCTAATCTTCTTCTTCTCTTTCTTCAGCTTCTGTCTCTCTCTCTTTCTCTGGCTATATATATAAATAGATATGAGTGTATATATATAGATGTGTATATATAAAAACACACAACTCTCTCTCTCTCTAACTCTCTGGCATCTCAAACACACCCATACACACAAACACAAAGTATATATAGAGAAGAGGGGGTGCAAGTGGTTGTCTTTGCGTGAAACCTAGAATCCTATTGATTACAAGTTCTATCGATCAGATCTACTTTGATCGCTCAAGAGCAGATTAGTCAGGTTTGATCGATTAAAAAGGGGTTTGATCGATTAAAGTGGGGACCACATCATAAATTCATGTCGGTAGGATTTTAATCGATTGAACAAAGTTTGATAGCTTGAACTTAAGAAATGTTCGATCACTCAAAATAGCTTCGATCAATTGAAAGTGAAATTTCAAGTTGGTCAAGGGAAGTATAGAATCTTATCATATTAAATAATTATTAAAAATACAGGGTATTATATATCATCCTAGATACGACTCAAGATATCGTGATATTTCGAAGTGGTTGTCTTCCATTAAACACTGTTATCTAATTCAGCATATTCATGGCTACCTCCACTCATTACAGGAGCGATCCCTTTGGGATGGCCATTTTTGTCAATCTCCCAGAACCTCAATGGGGCCACATCGATATCATAAAATCTTGCTATAACCATATGAGATTCCACCAGGAATGGCTTCTTATTAGCCTCAACAATTTTCGATTCGTTTTCTTCTTCCTTCTAGAAAATCAGGCATTGATGTAGAATAGATGGCACACACCATGCTGTGTGAATCCAATCTCGTTCTAATAAAGCATTGTAATGAAAAATAGTATTGACTATAAAGAATTCCATTACAGCACTCCTACTTCCAATGGACATAGTAATTGGGAGTACTCTTTTAGTTGAACCGAGGCCCCCGAAAAACCCACTATTGCCACATTAGCGTTGATGAGGTCATCACTAGTCTTTTGCAATTTTTGAAGCATGTGTGAAGGCAATAAATTGATGGAAGCTCCATTATCCACTAAAACTTTGGATACTAGAATACCATTAAAATTAGCCTTGATGTATAATGGCCTTAAGTATCTAGCCATTCCAGCATTTGGCTTATCGAACACAATGGCCATCTTCTCTTTTGAATCTGAGATTGGTATGTTTTGGATCATTGGCTTAGGTGACTTTGCCTCTTTAATGATGAGCACCATGGGTTCTGACTCATCTGTGACATCTCCTTCTAGGACATCAGGCTACCATTCTTGTGCCACAAATGCAGATGGCATTGTGTCCACCATGTTGTCATAAAGGCAAGGCAACAATTTTCCTAAATTAAACGATTTGTTATTTGTGAGGTGACCTGGATTGTCATCTTCTGACCGTTCTAAATCTACCAAATTTATTGGGTGCTCAGCATCAGTCTTGGCTGGGTTGTCAGTACGGCCTTCATCACCCTACATCATCACTCCGAACTCTGACATGTCCAAATTTTTTGAGTCCGAGGACTGATGATTTGCCACTTATAAGTTATCTTGTCCTGCTTGTTCATCCAAAACTGATAAATCATTACCCACCTCTGCTGTTGCTACTTTTCCTTTTTTCTAACCAGGATTTACCTCAACTTTCTGTACCCACTAATTAGGCCTGCTTCAAACCTTCTAATGAGTGGTTGATTCTTCTTCTGGGCAACCTTCTTACGCAAAATATACTTCTTTTGGGTTCTAGTCAATAAAAGGTAGATCATGGTATTGTGGAAATTTAGGGTGCTAAACGTATACCCATTATTCATCTTGTGGTGTAGGAGGAAGTACCATTCTTAGTTTGGTATTTGGATAAGTTGCTGGTTCTGATCTTCTCTTCTGGTCGTGGTTGACCGGACCCTTGGCTTTGATCTGTGTGAAGGACTTCCTGGCACGATCAAGCTTATTATATTTGTTTTCAGATGACATGTTTGCCCCTTTTTTAGACTGACTGTTATTCAACATGACTTGAAATCCACTAGGACGTTGAACCATCTTACCCTGCTAGCTCCCTTCCCTAGACATTCTTTCATCATCCTCAAAATCATGATTTAGGTTAGGAGTGATACTGCCAAGATTTCTGCACAGCTAATGCAGAGAAATGGCTGTTCACTTGCTTCTGCCAATTCGTGTAATCATTGTCTTGACATAACATACGAATCATAGGGATTGACAGCATGGTAATAAACCCCTACTCTGGTCTCAAAAGGTGGTGCCTCTAGATTGAAATGCTTGGGCTTGGAAACCACACTTTTCACTTTTCTACCATTGGAAGAAGAAGCTTTGAAGGAAAAATTGGATCTCAGTGTGTAGCAGAATATGAGTACAGATTAAAATTTAATCTAACAAAACTAGATCTACTTCTCATTTGTATTACCTGCAATCAATATACATACAAAGACAGATATAGATATACCTTTGCGATTTGTGGAATCGTTTCAAGAATTCTTCAATGATTGTTGTGACAATTCGATCCCGATCACTTTGTTCCAACAAAAATGTATCAGTAGAGGGACTAAACGATCTCCGATTGACCTCAAATTTTAATAGCAGCTACGTCTCGACATCAGTTTCCTCGTGTCAAAAATTCGTCAGGTTGCGATAAGTATTGTGCAGTCCGATCTACTTTTTGTGAGCATTATTTGGCAATAAAGATCTTCGCATCCAATGTGTTCTTGATCTTTCAGTGCTAAAGATCTTCACTCCTATGACTCTTGGATGTGCTTGGATGCTTTGGTGGAAAACCCTTTAGAACAAACTTGGGAAGTTTAGGATGGGTTTGGGAAGTCTACAACCAACACTAAAACTTCTAGGAGAATAAAAGTCGTTCCTCATATTTTCTGCCTGCGGTTTTTGTATTTATAAAATTTTGAACCAACCTAAGTACTAATCGATTACCTTACCAATTGATTGCCTTAGAGGGAAATTGATTTCCCATCCAATCGATTGCAAGTGATGCAATCGATTGCTATACCAATCGATTGGATCAGAACAACAATCGATTTATCCCAAATTTCCTATTACATTGTTCCTTCACACCCAAACATCCTTATGAGCTAAGAGTGGGACCCCTAGGTTGTTAATTACAACTAAGGAATTAATAGTTAATCAATTATCATTTATACCACTATAAAATGATAATTGACCTCCAGTGCATAAGAACAAAATCATGCATACATAAGTGATTGCTAGACTTGTATAATATGATACGGATGTCCCTCTACCAGACAGTATTTCGTAATTATCATCAAGATGTATGTTTTAAGATACTGTCGACCCAATAGGTAAATGCATCTTATATTCCTCGAGTATCATTCACTATGCTTAGACTACCAAACATGTCAACAAATACTTTGCTGACAAGGTTGGCCAGCTCTCGGTAATCACTCCTAGTGACATTCTCGAGGGAATACTTACTCTTCATTTTATAGAAGAGGGTAAAATTCCATCTTGATAATATATGTTCACAACGTTGCATACCTGATTACCCAAGATACGCAAGTGTTGATCTTGCAAGACCTCACTGATTGGTAAGTCAAAGCAATCAAGCATACAAATTGTGTCCATAATTGTCTCAAAATTAAGGACATGTATCCCTATACAAGTTTGAGTTCCTATTGACGGTGACAACATTTAGGTGTCAATAGGTTTAACTCACCGCGTGCACCAGCATATTAGCCAAGAGTCAAAGACTCTTAAGAATGAGATTCATCATTCTATCCCGTAAACCTTAATCAATCTACAGTGTACACCTGATAAGTTATCTAGACTTATCATCCACTGTGACTTATTTCAAATAATAAGGATTTGTGATTCATATCTCATGTGTAATCACGTACAAAAATGAATCACATGCAATGATGTTTATGGATTTCAGTATAATATTCATCTCATTAACTAACATACATAAATGCATTACGATATGATGCGTCCAGAAATATTCTGTAACTGTCCCACCGCCACGTGGTCAGCGGATAGCCCGGTTAGTCCAGAGTGGGAGCATGGAGCCCACACTTCTGAGGTGTTCAGCTATAACCGTCCGGGATGCTCGGCAGCTCGGGAACGAGGCGTAGGGACTCCCCGGTAAGCGCGGAGTAGATGGCGTCTCTCATCGTTTCCTTATACGGCCATGACTCTATCAAGAAAGAATCAGTGGTTGCCTAAACCACTTAGGAAACTCTCCTAACATTGTACAAATCTATTGCAATTAGATTAGGCTTCCTAATCTAATAAACTTACCATGTAAGGGTGGACTCTTACATCTATAAAAGAGCCCACCTATCCTCCTTAGAGGGATCGAAAAAAGAATCTCTCAGGGTACACAAGCGCTTACGAAGAGAACTCACCACTTTCACGCATACACCCGGCCGGTATTACTGGTAGTGCTGCCCATCTTTGTTGGCTCACCAGGCCCGCCGGTGATCTGCTAGTAAGAAGCGCATAGACGCACACGTGGACGTAGGTCACCTCATTAACGGGACCGAACCACATACAAGTCTTCTTTGGTTTTATTTCTGTCCAAATTACTCTTACCAATTTTCGGCATCATCAGTTTGGCGCCGTCTGTAGGAAATCGACACAGTTTCCTCATCAACAAAAATCTTTAACTGATCGACATGCCGCCTAAGAAGTGCAAGAAGACCGCCGATTCAGTCGGTCAGGAGGACCTGCATATCGAGCCTCGGGCAACCTCCATGACCACCGAACAGGTTACAGCGGCGCTAGAATAGCTCTTGGAAGGTCAGCTCCGGACACAATAGCAAATAGAGGCGCTTATGGCCCAGCATGAAAAGGCGGTTAGGGACCATGAGAAAGGCCCTTCGTCGAAGAAGAGGCCTGAAAAGAGCGCTCCTAGCCAAGGGCTTGCTCGAACACGCGGAAAAACCCGATCTGCTCTAGTGTCCCAACCAGATCGCGAATGTTATCCGGAGGGAGAACGTAGCCAGTTAACCAAGCGCTCGCAGAGAGGACCTCGGTACATTCCTCACCGAGCGCGCCGAGTGGAGGACGCCAGGATCCTCATTGAGCGGCGGCGAGCTGCGAGGGGAGAAACGCCCAGACGTAAAGCCCAGGAGTCGGTCGATGATCCACCCGTCCTGAGCTGGGGGGATCTTAGGCATAGACTATCCCGGACCCACAGCCGAGTGTTATCCCCGAGGTCGACGCGCTTTGGGGATGAGGCCTCATCATCCGACCCTACCTACCACTCTGACACAGAAAGGAGGACCGGACACACTGACGTCAAAGCCCAGGTCGAGGAGTTGCAGCAGCAGATTGAAAGGTTGAACCGCAAATCCGGCCACGACCTCACAAATACAGAAATAGAGTCGCCCTACACTACTCGGGTGACGCAATTTCCAATTCCGCAGAAGTTCAAACCCCCTCACCTCTGCTCATATGACGGCACGGGGAGTCCGGTGGACCACATCCGCACTTATAAGGCGCAGATGGCACTGGTCACTACGCTAGATGAGCTGCTGTGTCTGGCCTTCCCTAGTACTCTCAAGGGATCAGCCGCACAGTGGTTCCATGCCCTGAAGCCCCGGACGATTGACAACTTCAAAGCCCTCAGCAAACTATTCATCAGCCAGTTTGTCGGGATGCTAGACCGATCCTAACCAGACACCCAGCTGCTAGCCGTCAAGCAGCAAAAGGGTGAATCTTTAAGGGAGTATGTGGATCGTTTCAACCAGCAGAGGCTCCTGATCCGCAACGTCAACGAGACGGCTACAATCATGGCCTTTTGTTCAGGAGTTCAACACACCAAGGTGGCCACGTCTTTTCATCGCAATCGACCGGCAACCCTGGTGGAACTCTCGGAAAGAGTTGGGAAGTATATAGACACCGAAGAGTTTTTGAAGGCAAAACGCGCCAGCCAGGCGGGAGATGAATCCCCAAAAGCCAAGCGCAAGCGCGAGGGATCAGCGAAGGGCCCAGGAAAGAAGCTGAAGCAAGATCAGAGGGACGCTAGGGGCCAACCCCCAGCGGCTTTCACACCCCTTTCCCGGCCTATACATGAGGTGATGGCCGCCGCAGAGGCACAGAGGCTGCTTCCGCAGCCAGCCAAGCTCAGAGCCTCGCCCGGCAAACGAAATCGGGAGAAGTTTTGCCGTTATCACAGGGATCACGGCCACGAAATGGAGGATTGCTTCAAATTAAAGATAGCAATCGAGAAGCTGATCGAGCAGGGACATCTAGCCGAGTATGTCGCAGCAGACAGACGGCCCCGACAGAAAGCCCAAGCTCCTTGTCAGCCCCCTCCACCGCTCGGCCACATTAATGTGATCTTTGGTGGGACATCAGGCGGAGGTGATTCTCAGTCGGCACGGAAGAGGCATGCCCGAGCATCCCAAGCGGATATATGGCAGGTCCAATCCACCGGCTCCTCACCAACTGACGTTCTGACCTTCTCGTCCGACGATATGCAGGGCCTCCACTGCCCCCATGACGACCTACTAGTAGTAACTCTTTTAATAGCTAACTATATGGTCCAGAGGGTGTTGGTTGACACAGGCAGCTTGTCCGACATAATGTTTACAGTGGCATTCGACCAACTCGGGATCTCCCGGGATCGGCTTCGGCCGGTTGCTACTCCCCTGGTCGGATTCAACGGCTCCAGTACTCAACCGCTCGGTATGATCGAGCTTCCAGTTCTCATGGGGACCTACCTTCAACAGGTTTCCATACTGGCCAATTTCGTGATATTGGAGGCCCCCTCGGCCTACAACGTCATCCTCAGAAGGCCGACCCTCAACAGGGCCTGAGCAGTTATCTCCAAATACAGCTTAACCGTGAAGTTCCCGACTGCCCAGGGACCCGGATGCTTGCGAGGAGACCAGACCACGGCTCGAAGTTGTTATGTTAGCTCGTTGCGCCGGGGGGAAATCACCGAAACACTGAACATCCAAGAAATGGACCCCCGGGACCATAGGGATGTAATAAGACCTATGGAGGAATTAGAGCAAGTTGTGCTGGATCCAGCCAGAACACCCAGATTGCATGGTCAACATAGGCGCACTACTGGAGCCTACCTTGAAGGAAAAATTGACCCAATTCCTAAGGCAAAACCAGGACGTTTTCGCTTGGAGTCATGAGGACATGCCCGGGATTGATCCCCGAGTGATGTCCCATCGTCTCAACGTCAGCCCAGACTGCCGCCCCGTGAAGCAGAAATGGAGGGGCATGGCCTCCGAGAGACAAGTGACAGTAAGCGAGGAGGTCGAGAAGCTCCTAAAAGCTAACTCCATCCGGGAGGTCCACTACCCCGATTGGCTGGCCAATGTTGTCCTGGTCAAGAAGAGCAATGGCAAGTGGAGGATGTGTGTGGACTTCACCGACCTCAACAAGGCCTGTCCCAAGGACTGTTATCCGTTGCCTAGGATAGACCTCCTTGTCGACTCGACGGCAGGCCACTCACTCCTCTTGTTCATGGACGCCTACTCGGGGTATAATCAGATCAGCATGTACCCCGGGGATGAAGAGAAGATGGCGTTCATCACCGACTAAGGCACGTACTGTTACAGAGTTATGCCCTTCGGCCTCAAGAATGCCGGGGCTACATACCAGCGCCCGGTCAACTTCATGTTCAGAGACCTCATCGGAAAGTCCATGGAAGTGTACGTGGACGATCTCCTGGTCAAGAGCCGGGATGAACCCTATCACCTTGAGCATCTGGCCGGGGCCTTCAGTATTTTGAGAAAATTCAGGATGAGGTTGAACCCGGCCAAATACACCTTTGGGGTCTCGTTCGGGAAATTCCTCGGTCATCTAGTCAGCAGACGGGGAATCGAAGCAAACCCCGACAAAATCCAAGCTATCATCAACATGCGGTCAACTAAATCAACAAAAAAAGTTCAGAGCTTAGCCGGACGGGTGGCCGCACTGAACAGATTCGTGTCCAGAGCAACTGATTGGTGCCTGCCGTTCTTCAAAATTCTCCGCAAAGCTTTTCAATGGTCGGAGGAGTGCGAGGAGGCATTCCAGGAACTCAAGAAATAGCTGGCCACTCCTCCTCTATTGTCGACGCCTATAGCCGGAGAGGAACTTTTCCTGTACCTAGCGGTGTCACCATCGGCGGTTAGCTCGGCACTCATCCGGGAAGAGCACGGGATACAGTTCCCAGTGTACTACACCAGTCGGGCGTTGCAAGGTGCGGAAAGCCGATATTACCATATCGAGAAGTTGGCCTTCGCCCTCATTACCTTAGCCCGAAGGCTCCGACCGTACTTCCAGGCCCATGCCATTGTAGTACTGACCGATCAGCCTCTCCGCAAAATTCTCTCTCAGCCAGACACATCCGGGAGGCTCGTCAAGTGGACTTTGGAACTGGAAGAGTTTGAGGTAACTTATCGACCCCGGACGGCAATCAAGGGACAAGCCATCGCGGATTTTCTGGTCGAGTTTACGTATCCAAAATATCCGGTCGAGGAACCTGAGCCTCCGACATTACCACTTGGATTGCTCGCCGGCATCCCCACTTGGGTATTACATGTCGATGGCTCTTCAAACCAGCAAGGTAGTGGAGCCGGAATCATCCTGACTACCCCTGATGGCATCCAGCTCGAATATGCTTTAAGGTTTGGGTTTCGTGCCTCTAACAACGAGGCCGAGTACGAAGCCCTCTTGGTCGGGTTACAGTTGGCCATCTTAATGAGTGCACAGTAGGTCCAGGGCTACAGCGACTCCCAGCTCATGGTCAATCAAGTAAACCAAGAATACGAAGCACGGGAAGATAGCATGGTCACCTACTTGGCCCTCGTCCGGGCAATTTCCAATCAGCTCTGAGGATTCTCCATCAATCGGATACCTAGAGAAAAACACTCGAGCTGACAGGCTAGCTCGCCTCGCTTCGTCGGCTGAGTCAGACTTACCCGGGATAAGGATACAATTCTTACCCGAGCCAAGTGTGATCAACTCAGAGGGCATGGAGGTAGACCCGGTCACCCTGGGACACAGTTGGATGGATCCAATCGTGACTTTCTTTACAACAAGAAGGCTGCCGGATGAAAAAGAGGAAGCAAGGCGGGTCAAGTACCGGGCGGCACGATATTATGTTCTCGACGATGTCCTTTATAAGAGGGGGTTCACCATTCCATACCTCCGCTGTGTTCATCCTACGCAAGTTCAAGCAATACTGTACAAAATTCATGATGGAGTGTGCGGGAACCACGTAGGGGGTCGGGCACTCTCGAGAAAGGCCCTACTACAAGGATACTATTGGCCAACCATGACCCGGAATTCGCAGGAGTACGTTCGAAGGTGTGACAAGTGCTAACGGTACTCTCCCATGATGAACCAACCGGGAGAACTTCAGACCCCGGTCCATAGTCCTTGGCCATTCGCCCAATGGGGGATCGACATCGTTGGTCCCTTACCAATGGGAAAAGGGCAGGTTAAGTTTGCTGTGATAGCCGTTGACTACTTCACCAAGTAGGCAGAGGCCGAGCCCCTAGCAACGATAACCGAGCGAAAAATGGAACATTTTGTGGAGAGAAATATCCTTAGCAGGTTCGGTATTCCACGAGTCCTGATCAGCGACAATGGAAGACAATTTGATACACCCATCTTTAGACAGTTCTGCTTGGGCTATGGGATACTGAATCGTTACTCTTCTCCTGAGCATCCACAAGCTAATGGTCAGGCCGAGGTGACCAACCGCACGATCCTGCAGTCAATCAAGACGAGGCTTGAGAATGCCAAAGGCCTGTGGGCTGAGGAACTACCAGCCCTCCTGTGGGCCTACCGCACCACACCCCGGGCAGCTACGAGCGAAACCCCATTTTCCTTAACCTATGGTTTTGAGGCGGTAGTCCGCATAGAGCTCGGGCTGCCATCATACCGGGTGGCTACTTTTAATGACCAAGACAATGGAGGAGCCCTCAGGACGGAACTAGACCTGGTCAAAGAAAGAAGAGACCAGGCCTATCTCAGGGTGGCAGCTTACAAGCAAAGGGTCTTGAGGTATTATAATAGCAAGGTAAAGCATCGTAGCTTTCAAGTCGGGGACCTTGTCCTTAAGGCAGTGAACCAGTCTACCCGAGTTCCAAGCCGTGGGAAGTTGGGAGCAAACTGGGAAGGATCGTATATCGTGACTCGGGTCAACCGACCGGGAACCCACTGGCTACAGAACATGGACGGGCATGATCTCAGTCATCCCTGGAACGTGTAACACCTCCACAAGTATTATCAGTAGCATTTGGCTATGGGAATCTAGTACTATATGACACGTTCTTTTCATGTAGCCCTGATCGGGCAACTGTTACAAATTGTTACTTTTTCAAATAAAATTGATAAAGTTTGCTTCGAAAATTCACCCCGGCCAATACACCGTGCAAATCGTGAAAGACCTCGGGCTCCGAGCTCAGGCGCAAAACAAAGACCTCGGGCCTAACCCCGAGGCAGAAAAGACCTCGGGCAATACCCCGAGAAAAAAAGGACCTCGGGCTCCGAACACAGGCATTAAAGGACCCTACAACCACCCATGTTCCAGGTCAGTTTCCTATGGTCGCCCCTCTGCATGCCCCCGCCTTCGCAAGAAAGTCGGGGACAAAAGGGTAATAGACCTACAAACAAGAAATTAACTAAGTTTTGCCTAGGTCCAGCCGACGACGGGGCCAAGCCCCTAGGTGGCCGACGATGGCAAGATTCAAAAGCTCCTGCAACCACCCATGTTCCAGGTCGGTTTCCTATGGTCGCCCCTCTGCATGCCCCCGCCTTTGCAAGAAAGTCGGGGACAAAAGGGTACTAGACCTACGAACAGGAAATTAATTTTTGCCTAGGTGCAGCCGACGACGGGGCCAAGCCCCTAGGTGGCCGACGATGGCAAGATTCAAAAGCTCCTGCAACCACCCATGTTCCAGGTCGGTTCCCTACGGCTACTTACTCCCGCACTCCCATACTCCCGCCTTAGCAAAATGCTTGGGGGGCAGGGGGTGAAGGGAATTGAAGCTAAAATAGGGAATTGTATCGTTCGACTAGGTGTTCTGTGGGTTACGGTCTTAAAGCATTTGCTAAGGCAGATGTTAGGTTGGCCAAATCCATACGGATACTAGCAAAAGTTAAAGCACAGTACAACAAAATTAATGGAAGGATGACCCCAGGGGCCTTTTCATTAATTAAAACAAATGTACAAAGCTTGGGGGGCAGTTGTAGTGGCCTCCCCGAAAAATACAAAAAGAACTACAATGAAAACAAACAAAGCAAAAACTACAAGCAATAAAATAAAAACAACAAGAAGAGACTGGGGAGTCAGTCTTCCACATTGACCACATCCTCGGTCTCCCCGGTCTGCTCCCTTGGCACGGAAAGTCCTTCGTCCCCCATGTCCCCGCCCGGGGCGAGTTCTGTGGCTTCAGCAATGGCCTCAGGGTCTTCACCAACCGCAGGAGCATCACCAGCTATGGGATCTTCACCGATATCCCAGTAATCCGAGTCAATCCCCTCGTAGGCCAAAAGGGCCCATTCGGGGTGATCCTGGGCTACCCGCCGCTTTAGATCATCATAGCCCTGGAAGAAGCCGTCATCAAAAGCGCCCTCCAAGGCCCCTACAGCTGGTGTCTTAGCGGCCGCCTTCGCCCAGGCTTCAGCTGCCGCAGTGAGGGCCCTAGAAACCTCCAGTTCGGCCAAAGCCGCTGCCAGGTCCACCTGAGCCGCACCCAAACTCAAGGCCAATGACTTCGTCTTGCTCGTCTCGACAGCCAGGGCAGCTTTCGCTACTTGTAGCTCTTTTTGCTCCTTCGAAAGGGCGGCTTCAGCAGCGCTGACTTTCTCGGCCAGAGAGGACAGGATGGACTCGGATCCCGCGGCCATGCAGCCAACCTAAGGCAAGAGGATGAAAATCAATTAGGCAAGTAAAAAGGGGAGCAGCCAATGTTTGAAGGGGGACGGAATACTTACCAGATGGGATATACTATACAGCCACCCTTGAAAGCCTTGGAGAGATAGCCCGACGCATGCTTCCACCTGGCTTGGGACAAGGACGGATTTCAGCCTTTCCCGTACCTCATCAGGCCCGCCCAGGGGCAGACCTGACGGAATATCAGCCCTGGGCATGGGCTCGTCAGCAACCGGCCTATGGGGAGCCGACGTCCCCACAGGGTCGGGACGGTTAGTCGTCCCATGGAAAATATGCCTGAGCGGGCGTTCGCCGCCCAGGGCCTCGGCGGCTGGCCTCTTTCCTTGGGCGATTGCCGCCCGAGCGGCAGTAGGGGCTACGACGGCAGCCTGTCTCTCCCGCAGCTGGTCCAAATTACGTTTGGGGGCCATTTCTGCAGAAACCAAGGTCGCACGGTCAGAAGTGCAAGAAAAGAAAAAATGCACGGTTAACGCATAATGTAGCCAGGATACTCACCAGGAATGATGGGCGAAAAGCTGGGGGCTGGAACGGGTTCCTTAGGGGAATAGGTCTCAACAAAGTCCCCTGTTCGGGATAATACATTCCGAACACTAGTGGGCAACTCTGCTAGGTTCCAGATCCTGGCCTGGCACTGTTCGGAGATTTCGGGAGGTTCTGTCGAGCCAGCTGTGCATAGAGAAATGAAGTCAGTTAGCAAGCCATTGCGTTCCTAAAAACCGAAAGAACGGACGAACACGGAAGGGTGGTCTTACCCCTCAACTCCCCAGCCCAGGATGTACTCAGCTGGGTCCCTGGGGCCATGTCACAAAGGCGAAGGGTGGACACTTGGAAGAACTTGCCCTTCCACCCCTTGCTGTTGCTAGGGCATCTGTCGATAATTTTCCTGCCCGGACGGGCAAAAAATGAGAAAAATCCCACTTCCCGGTGCACAGGGAATGGTCGGTGGGCCCAAAGAAACTCGTGGAGGGTAAGCTCGTACCCGGACACCTGAGGCCACAACGATATACACCCCATCGGGAACCTCCACCCGTTGGGGGCCAATTGCCCGGGAGCGATATCGAGGTAGATCAGGATATCCCGGGCAACGCAGTGGACGGGTAGTCGAAGGCCTACCATCATGGCATCCTCAAGCAGGGTGACGAACCCAGGCTGATAGAGGTGCGCGCCGCCGGGGTTTACGGCTAGGGCGTAACTGTCAGGAAGAGAGTACCTCTCTCTGATCCAGTTAAGGTCTTGGGAACGCAGCGTAGAAAGGGTGGACTCACAGGCAAACACTATACGATCAGTTCCCTTGGGCAACTCGTCGCCCGAGCCCCTCGAGACGGAGGCAACAGGGGCCTCCTGAGTAGACTCACTGTCCCCGCTTTGATGATCAGTCAGGGACTCAGAAAGTCGGTCCCGACTGGCGCCGGGTGATCCTGACTGATACTGTTCACTCTCCGATCTCGACACAGAGTTGAAGCCGGAGTGTTCCATCTCTGGCACTCCGACGGAAAGGAACGGACGCAAACTACGACCCGCGTATGGATCGGGAACCCCAAGCCTAATATACAGGGGGCGCAGAGTCACTAACCTGAATGGTAATGAGTAGGCACTCCTCAGCACCAGGTAACACTCTCCCAAGACAGCGCAAGGAACACCTGCTCGGATCAGATGTGTTAAAGTTCCACCCGACTCAAAGAACGCACAAAATCTAAGGAGAAAGAAATCCCACTCCCACTCGAACCTCACCAGATTCGTTCTCTCCAGCCTCACTCGAGATATGAGGCAAGTACTCCTTATATAAAGGCCCTGAACGGCCAAGATCAGAGCAGATCCAGCGGTCCAGGAGATTTCCCGCCGAAACTGTCGCTTCGGTCACGTGAAGAGTCGCCTCAAAAGGCGCGCGCATTAATTGTGTGACGCGACGATTTAGTCAGCCCGCAATCAGTTCGGTTACGATCACATTACCATTGTCAAGTTCTAACTTGACTAATGATTGGTTGGTACAGAGCAGCGGTGATCCGAACCCGAGTTGCCGCAGCCCGGGCACATTCATACACCGGCCGGGCATTAGCAGCCCAGCGTAGCACAGAATCAGTAAACAGTTGAAGAAGCATATTGAAAGGTAAAATGTGGCCTCAAGGACCTTTTTATTGCTATAAAGGGTGATCTGTACAAAGATCGGGGGCATTTATAATAGCCTCCCTTAAAAAAAAAAAGGAGAAGAAAAAATATATATGTATCAAGGCCTTCAAGTCCCACTGTCCTTCAAAGCCTTGACCTCCTCCTCCAAGGCTGCCAACCTCGCCAGCAGCTCCTTCACTGTAAGCTCAAGGGTGTGGGTATCCACTTCCCGCATCACCGAGCCTGTCTGCAGATGAGCGGTCTATTTTTCCACCACCTGGAGACGACCCTCCAGGTTAGCAATGGAAAGGCCGGTTCAAGAGCTAGGCACTACCGGGGGATCCACCCGACTTTTCTTTGGTGGAGGTGGAGACCCCTCACCAACTTCTTTCTCTTTTCCCTTCCTGGACGGTCTAGGTGGCTGGCTTGCATCCCCGAACGAGGAGGAGTCACTGCTGGTGGGAAGAGAAATTGGCCCCTCGGGTGCACCAGCCCTATTTGTGGCGCGCGGGCCGGTGGCCATGGACCGGGTGTAGCGGTGTGACCCCGAAGCCGCAGCGGCAGGAGCAGCGGAGGAGGGTCCGGCGCCCGCACCATCCGCAGGTCCCCTGACCAAACCAGAGAACGACAGGCCGGCCTCGATGGCTCAGTCAATCGCCTCCGTTTCATCAGCAGTAGGGGCGACGCTGCGGAGGGCGGCAAAAGCTTGTTTGTAGAGGTTGGGATCAAAAGTTGCCGGATGGCAGAGAACGGCATCCTCCAGCCAGTTGCCGGCGACCACTACCCAAGGGTACCGCCGCCAATTCTTATTCGGGAAGTCCAAACCTTGGACAAGGTCCCTCCCCTCGGTCCTGGGGCAGAAGTAAGGACCCCCGTGGTCGATGCCCAGGATGTAACACCTGACGACGTCGACGGGACGAAGGAGCAACATAAGCCGCTCGTTCATCACTGATATTCCCCAAAGGAGGCGGGCGACATTTGGGCAGCACTCGGAGAGCGAAATGTACAACCCCTGAAGCAGGTCGCAGAAGGAGACCGGAAGGTGGAAGCGTAATCCCACAATAAGCAGCAAGTAGCTACTGATGAGGACGAAGGGGAAGGTTACTTCCTCCCCCTCAGTATACGGACGGACCACGACATCGTTCGGAATTTGAACGTCCTCTCGGAAGGCTCTAAGCCCTTTATCAGACGACAGATTCATATGGGAAGCCATTTGATGGAGATGAAAGCTTGAAGGTTAAGAGTAGCAGAGGAGAAGGAGCTCGGAGTGTTTACTCGGGCGATTCAGTTGATAATTTACAGTGGGAAGGAGATTGAACAAAGTGCTCCTTGTATAAGAGCCACGAACGGTTAGGATCAAATTTGATCAGATGGCTGACATGCTCTCCCGCCGAAACTGTCGTTTCGGGCACGTGGGGCGTCTTCTCAAAAAGCGTGAGCATTGAATGCACGACGTGATGGTTCGACTGCCACCTGGACGATTCGGTTACTTCTAAACTGGCAGATTTGGATTCAAACCAGACCAGTAACCAGTGGACACGTGGCGCCGGGGGGCTCGGTCCTGCAGGGCCACCGTTCGGTCGATATACCGACGAGTCATTACAAACCGGCCCGGTTTCGATGGGGGTCCCAGTCCTTTCCCGGTCGGTATCTAGAAGACATTCTTAATTTCCAAATTTCATCTGGCAAGGCGTCATCTCAACTTTGAAAATGGGGGGCAGCTAATGCGTCCTGAAATATTCTGTAACTGTCCCACAGCCACGTGGTCAGCGGATAGCCCGGTTAGTCCGGAGTGGGAGTATGGAGCCCACACTTCCGAGGTGTTCAACTATAACGGTCCGGGATGCTCGGCAGCTCGGGAACGAGGCGTAGGGACTCCCCGGTAAGCGCAGAGTAGATGGCGTCTCTCATCGTTTCCTTATACGGCCATGACTCTATCAAGAAAGAATCAGTGGTTTCCTAAACCACTTAGGAAACTCTCCTAACATTGTACAAATCTATTGCGATTAGATTAGGCTTCCTAATCTAATAAACTTACCATGTAAGGGTGGACTCTTACATCTATAAAAGAGCTCACCTATCCTCCTTAGAGGGATCAAAAAAAGAATCTCTCGGGGTACACAAGCGCTTACGAAGAGAACTCACCACTTTCATGCATACACCCGGCCGGTATTACTGGTAGTGCTGCCCATCTTTGTTGGCTCACCAGGCCCGCCGGTGATCTGCTAGTAAGAAGCGCATAGACGCACACGTGGACGTAGGTCACCTCATTAATGGGACCGAACCACATACAAGTCTTCTTTGGTTTTATTTTCTGTCCAAATTACTCTTACCAATTTTCAGCATCATCACGATAGTCCATAATCCAACTAACTGGTTTGAGGGCATATTTCCAATAAACTCCCACTTGCACTCATAACCATATAGTGTTAAAATTAACATCAGCATTGTCTACGTGACTTGTCAAAATCCTTGACCCATAAGATTTTGTATAGGGACTAATGATCGTCGACTGAAATAATCCATAGTAGAACATCTTCATGTTATACTATATCCCTTGACAAAAAGACATCACCGGACATGAATCCAATGTAGCCAACTTGAACATTGTCCAAAACACTATCACCTAACATATATCTACTAGTTCTTTCTCAAGCGTTAGAGAAAATACACTTTACGATAGTTTAATGAATTGAACATTCATTTGGGCTGATATCTGTGAACAACCTCAACTGTATAACAGATATCTCATGCCTAACATCACATATAAAGTTTATCAATAGCCTAGGCTTATGATACACCTTTCATGCGATCTCTTTTATCTTGGGTCCTAAGATACAAGTCTTGAAAGAGAAATAGGTTATGTTCAAAGGTGAATAACCTTTCTCAAAATATTCAACGTTGAATTTCGCCAGTAACTTACCGATATAAAAGTTTTAGATAATCTCATTATCTTATCTTTCCGATCTTGAATGAGCATAATCCAAAGATTATAACTCGCCTCACTGAGATCACAAATATCAAGTATAATGTAAAAACTTAACCTTAACCATTGATAACACTCTTTTATCATCTTACAATGATAAAGATGTCATTAATATGAGAAACCCTAATCACCACCACACTTCCTTTGTGCAAGGATCCTTTCATCCACTTAAGCTACATCCATACTTTAGACGAATCTAAAGTATTTTTACCAACATGTCAAAACATATGTCCTTATCTCTAGATGATTGCTTAAGTCCGTAGACTTATGTAAGTCGCATACCAGAGCTTTCATTATCACAAAACTTCAATGCATAAGAGGATTTCAGCAATGCTAAGAATTCTCTCACGATAATAAAGTATCAGTGCAGGTTCAGATAAAGAGGTAGTAAATTTTAGTTCTAGATGATTTAGATTGCTTTGAGATATAAATAATTGTACTCCTTAGTGTTATCTTTCCTTTGCAAAACTTGGTTCCCAACCAACTTTTGCTTTCTCTGGAAACATTATGGTTCCATCGAGAAAATTCAAGGAACGGTAATGACTCTAAATAACTCCTCTCATGACCTAGTCATATCTAAAAGAAAATTGATCCTTCTACCTGCTACACCATCCCGTGGAGGCGCACTAGGTGCAAACGATCGAGAAAGAATCACATTCTTATCTCATATACACAATAAACGTGTTAGACAAATACTAGAGTAGACAAAACTACTTTGTAACTTCTAATGTTTATTGGCCCACATGCGTGAGTATGCCCTAATTTTAATAAGCCTTCGGTTGTGTGATCTTTCAAAAGAAAAGTCACCTGATCACATTACCCTCTAAATAGGATTGACAAATAGGCAATGGTCTTAGCAACCAATAGAGTCTAGGATCCAATCCTTTACTCCCTATTTATCCTGTTTAGATTAATATCATCTAGCCTCAAAAACCAAAGGTTTATAGAATTAGGTGAAGGTTCTATCTTCTAGGTGGTAAAATAATCATGAGTTATTTAAATACTACGTTAAACAATATATGAGAAACAAGAGTAAATAGGTGAGATACTTGTTTGACAAGTTATTAGATCACATTAAAAGCACAATTCTTTTAATAACAATTTCAGTACAAAAGTTAAAAGAATAATTATAATTCATTAATTCAAAATTGATATTCATCTAATAACTCCATAAGTTTTAACCCAATATAAAACTACTGATCTAATAGCAACTCTTGAATCAAATCCCCAAAATAATCAAGATCTTACAATCACTGCACATTCTCCAATCCCCTGCAACAATTACAGATATAATTAGAAAATTTAGAATCAGTGCCCCAAGTAGTTGAAGTATCAGTTTTTCAACTTACTTCAAAAACTAGTAATATGATCATACCTTACCTTTTGGCAGTCAAGTATTCCACACAATTCCTTTTGACACAGCACCAGCCTTTCACTTTTCATGTCTTGCCTTCTTTCTAATAGTTGGGTTAGGCTCACCTATCCTCGAGCCTTACTTTTCCTTCTCCAAACTTATGCCCTTAGGCTTAGTTCCAGAAGATGAAGCCATTCCAATGTTCTAAACATTTGACTCCTCTTTGACAATATCCTTCTTTGCCTCAACAGAGCTCATCAACTTACTTGTTGAAAAAACAATTTTACTCATTGTAAAAACCCTTTTAAATTGAGTGAATGATGAAGGTAACGAATGCAAGATTATGTCAACTTGAGTCTCACCATTAATGTCGGAACCCAGAACTTCTAGTACTTTGAAAGAAGTAATCATTTTAAAAACATGCTCTCTTATAGAAGTTCCTTCCAACATTCTTGTGTCCATGACTAACTCCAAAGCTCTAAGTCTTGCAGTTCAGTTCAGTTCCTCAAACATCTCCTCGAGGTTCAATATTATAGCACGAACAGTGCGAAAAGGTTGACATTGCTGCTTTAACACATCAAAAAAAGAGTCTAAGATTCTAGAGCAAGCCATACTGTCAACTTTTATCCACTGGCAATAGTGATCCGCAAGATTTGTTAGCGTGTTACGGCTTGGAATAGGTGGACAGGGAATGCTAAGAACGTATTTACATCCATTAGTAGTTAATAATTCATCTAGTTCTAGTTTCCATTCAACGTAGTTATTTCTAATTAGCTTATTCTGGATCATAGTTATAGCAAGTGAGCTAGACATAATGAATCTAAAATACAAATAATATAATAGAATTACAATATGGAAATCATAAATATGACAATTTACATGATACATTGGAATACCCTTAACCACCTCATTAATTATCTTCAGGATGTCAAGCGTATGAAATTAAGTCTCCATGTGGCGATCATAACATCATAGCCTAATTGGGAAACCCATCATGAATGTCATGCAACTCTTACAAAACAACTCATGACTCCTGAACTTTTGGTCTCTAAGTTTCTGGATAATGCTCTGTGTGAAGTCCCTTACCCATAGCTTAGCTAGTGTTCACCATTAACTAGAATCCAATGACAACCGCCTCAAGTAGTGCCTCAGTGTAGTGGTCACCCTCTAACACGTCTCATTGATTCTATCCAAAGGAAGTTCATATCTAGTAACCAATGAGTAGTCTATCCTCTGTATGGAATGATCACCCATGACTGGGTGACACAGAATATTCTATTCACCTTACAATGAACCGTTTATGGAAGATTGTGGGAGTTATAAATATAAGTCCCTCTCCCACTAGATTTTTATAAAAAGTTTATATCTAGTAATCAATAAAAACTACCCTCTGTATGGAATGATCACTCATTAATGAGTGACACGGAGTATCTCTTATACTTAAAATGAACTAATAGGAATTTTTAATTTTGAAAAAATAAAACCATTGTTAATTCATTACCCATAACTATCCAATATATATTAATGTGTCAAAATGTAACACCCGCTCCTACGATTAATCGTTAAACATGATTTAGCATGCATTAGCATAATTAATTAGTGTTTATTAACACATGTTTAAGTGAGTTTTAGCTCACTAGATGATTGAGGGTGTCCAGTTTGAGAACCCAATATTGGCCAATGTGGCAGTCCCAAATTGGGACATGAGTGAGGAAGTTCCATTGCGATGAGAAAAAGTTGGGGAATTACCCTTATGTGCATAAATGTTTATTAAAGCATATGTGAAATATTTATATGTTGTTTAGAATATATTGTTTATTGCTAGAGACCAATTATGTGGTCATTTGGAAGACCTTGGTGAGGACGAATTGAACACGTTACTTAATTAGTAAGCTAATTAGAAACTTTATAAAATTATGTGGGATCACTTATGGGACCCATGAGAGACATAGACAAATACCCACTTAAGTTTGGAGAACTAAATAGTTGGTTATAAAACTAGTCGGGGGTGTAAATGAAATAACACAAAGTTAGGTGGGTTTCATAATAAAAACAAAAGGTAATATACATAAGCTATAAATCAAAAGGGGATTCACATCTCCAACTCTTCTTCTTCATCTTCTTAGTCAATTGGAGAGAGAGAAAAGAGTCGTGGGTCGCCGGAGCTCTACGACGCCGATTGACGCGCTGTTTCACTTCCAATTTCAATTCTGAGATCAGATTTGAACTCGTAGAGGTGAGTTATACATTTTCGTACTAATTTTATTGAGTTTAATTATCATAATTATTTAGACCCAATTCTGAGCGGTAATCTGTAGTTGGTCGAATTCATATAGGATTTTAACCCGGAGAAGATTTGGACTTTAATTTCTTAACTAGTAGCGAATTGCAAAGAGGTGAGTGGTTTCAATCTTATTTTTGAATGATATTCATGTTCATGTTCTTTGGATGTTAATAACATGCTTATTTAGCTTAATTACTCATGTTTAGCTATGATTTTGTGAAAAGCATGGTGATATGGTTATATGAGCATGTTTAGTTGTCTATTTGGGTCAAAGGAGAGCTTGTATGAATCCTCTATGAGATTGTTTTGTGGTGACGACCACTTATTGCCGACAATGGCAATAGACCGTACGTGTGTGGGGTGGGTCATTGGCTTGTGCCATGGACTATTGGGGGAGTCGTGGACTTACAGGTAGTGGCAGAGGAAATACTTGCTTATTTGGAGATCAATTTATTTGGTTAGTTGAATATAAGCATTGATATGTCATCTGTGTGCTTGATTGATATCGCTCACTAAGCATATAGCTTATATATTGTAGTAGTTATTGAATAACCATTGTAGGTGAACACAGCGACGAGAATTCGGGGAGATGAACTTGGGAATTCGTGGAGTTGAGGAAGTTTGTAAATGTAGTAGCTTATGTCTATGGTTATTTTTGAGTAAAACTTGTAGCTTGTAATAGCTAACGTGAGTTTGTGCTATAACTTGGTAAGTTATGTTAGCTTTGGTTTAATCACTCCAAGACTTGTGTAAATATTGTAACCCGAGCTTAGAATGTTATTGATACCTTTCAAACATATGTTTTGTGGTTTGGAGTATATTGGTTGAGAGTTAAGTTCATAATCATGTGTTTTGTTTGGTTTTGTGAAAAATTGGGAATTTATGAGTGTTGTAGCATTTTGGAGATCTAGTTTAATGTTTAAAAACATGTTAATATATCATGGGAATGGTTTGGAATGATTTTAGAATGGTTTTGACGTGGTTTTGGAAAGTTTCATGAAGTTTGGGTTGGTTTTGGTGTAGTTGGGAATCTGCAGAACAAAGAAAATTGCTGTCCAAATAAGTTCTGCAGAATTTAGATCAATCTGAGTCTTTGCAGATCGATCTGGTGCATTTGCAGAGCCAAAAATGAGGTTCTGTTAAAATCGGATCGATCCGATTTTGGGGCAGATCGATTCGCAGTTTATTTTGCTGCGCTGTAGACTTTTATAGAAATGTACATAACTCTCTCTAGAAAACTCAGCTTCGTGCGCCATTTTTTGCGTTGGAATCGGAAATCAAAAACTTATCTTTTGGTATAAAATTTGCTATAATTTATTAAAACCCATTTTTCTCTTGGGCTTGATTTGTCTAACATATTGGTATAAATGTGTTTATTTTCCCTCCTTTTCATTCGTAACCTGTTGTTTGAGGGCCTTGGTGGCGTGCCACGTGTCCTAAGTTCATATGTGTGAATCTGGGGTATGACATTTAGTGGCATCAGAGCAATAGGCTTAGAAACTTTGGGACGAGAGACGACGACTTGAGTGTAACGTGGAGATATTGAGCGTATAGATTCATCACATATATACATATGGTTATTGATGCTATGTTATGATTGCTTAATCATTTATATCATATGACATACGGCACAGCATGCATAGTATTTATGCACATTTGACTAGCTGGCAAGAATTTGGGGAAAAATGGACCAAAACTGAGAACTTGATGCAAGAATGGATCGTTTGGTGGACTTGGTAACTAATTTCGTTGGTGCCATTGGTGATCGAGTGCTACCAGTAGATGTATGGCATGCGAATCCAAATCTTGAACCAAGGGTGGACCGTATTACTATTGAGCAATTTTATAAGAGAAAACCGACTATATTCGATGGGGGTCCAGATTTGATGACAGCTATTCACTAGGTATCAGATATGGAGTGAATATTTCATACTATAGAATGTACCGAAGAGCAAAAGTTTACATTTTCCATTGGCACTTTGAAGGAAGGAGTTCAGAATTGGTAGGTAAATTTGCTTGAGCAAAGTAGGCCGACCACTTGGGATAAGTTTGTGGAAGAGTTTTACAAATGATATTTTCCTCGGGCAGCTAAAGCATAGAAGCACCGGGAATCCATGAATCTCCAATAGGGGGATATGACGGTGAATGAATATATCTCCAAGTATAGTGAATTGCTTCGATTTGAGAAGGATACGGTGATAACTAAGGAAGATAAAGCTCAAAAGTTTGAAGAGGGTTTGAGGGATAACATCTAATGTAGGGTGGATACTCATGAATTTGGAATTGTGGCTCAAGTTCAGAATGCAATTCTCAAAGCCGAACGAGATTTTAATGAATACAAGCAAGGCCAACAAGGAAAGTGAGAAGGTGAAGATAAAGGAAAGGGGCAAGGCTTTTTCAAAAACCATTTTCATGAGGGCCTGGGTCAGGTTCCGGTAGTCAAGGTGAAAGTTCATTTTCTGAGGCAGCTCAACCATTATGTTCTACGTGTAATTGATGGCATGGGTGAGTTTGTTATTTTCTCAGCATGTGAAATATTTGTAAATAAGTGGGCATATATCCAAGAATTGTGTGCAAGCTAGATTACGACTGCCTAGCTCTACGAGCTCAATTTTGGATATGAGGGCTAAATGCTTTGATTGTGGCCAGCTGGGACATTTTTCCAAGGATTGTCCAAAGAAGCGACAACAAGGGGCAAGTTCTATGGCGTCTAGCAGGGAAAGACCGAGACCACCCACTGATAAAGGGAAAGGCGTGGAGTAGAAGCAAGGCAAGTCTTTTCAACTTGCACCGGGGAATGTGTCAGCTACAGACACTATGGTATCAGGTATACTTCATATTTGCTCACATCCTGCACGAATTTTAATCGATTCAGGGTCAACACACTTGTTTGTCTCATATGAATTTGTCAAACAATTGAATAGCAAATTGGAACCCTTAGGGTATGATTTATTTGTATCATTACTGTTAAGTAAACCGTTAGTGACCTCTTCAATGTTCAAAGTATGTGAAATCAAAGTAGGTAATAGAGTATTGACTATTGACTTAATTTCGTTAACTGTCAACTACTTTTACGTAATCTTGGCCATGGATTGGTTGTCTACAAATTAGGCCAGCTACAATTAATTGTGAATAAAAAAGGGTTAATTTCCAGTTACTTAGACAGAAAGAGTTTACCTTCCAAGGGGTTGGGGTATCAGCACCATCGTATATGATCTCAGCAATTCATGCTGGGAAGTTGTTGAAAAAGGGTTGTCAAGGATTTCTATGTACTGTAATTGATACACATGTCGTGAGGACTCGGGTTGAAGATATTTTGATAGTACGAGAGTTTCTAGATGTATTTCCTAAGGATTTACTAGACGTGTTGATCGAACGAGAGATTGAGTTTACTATTGAGGTAGTAACTGGATCACAACCGTTATCGAAGACACCATACAGAATGGCACTTGTGGAATTAAAAGAGTTAAAGAACCAGTTACAAGAGTTACTTTATAAGGGATTTATTCGACCTAGTGTTTCTCCATGGGGAGCATCAGTTTTATTTGTCAAGAAGAAATAAGGAACCATGCGAATGTGTATTGATTATCGGGAACTGAACAAGTTGACTATTAAAAACAAGTACCCATTACAAAGGTTTGATGATTTGTTCGATCAGCTTCAAGGAGCTCAAGTTTTCTCTAAGACCGACTTGAGATCGGGCTACCATTAGCTGAAAGTTAAAGAAGAAAATGTGGAGAAGACAACATTCAGGACTCGATATGGACATTATGAGTTTTTAGTTATGCCATTTGGGGTTACCAATGCGCTCGCAGCTTATGGATTTGATGAATCGGGTATTCAAGGAATACTTGGATGAATTTGTAATTGTCCTTATAGATGATATTTTGGTCTACTCTAAAAGTGTTGAAGGTCACAAGAAGCATTTACAATTGGTATTGCAACGGCTTCACGAGAAGAAATTATTTGGTAAATTAAAGAAATGTGAGTTTTGGCTAACCGAGATAGCATTTTTGGGACATGTGATCTCTAAAGAAGGTGTTTCAGTGGACCCGCAGAAAATTGAAGCTATAGCCAATTGGAATCCACCGAAGAATGTGTCAGTAGTTGAAAGTTTTCTTGGGTTTGGCTGGGTATTACTGAGATTTATAGAAAATTTCTCAAGAATTACAATGCCTATGACTCAGCTAATGAGAAAAGATATTCCTTTTGTTTGGAGTATTGAATGTGAGAAAAGTTTTAAGAAATTGAAGGCTAGACATATGACAGCACCGATATTGACGATTTCATTGGGGACTAAGGGGTTATCGTATTCAGTAATGCTTTTCATCGAGGTTTAGGATGTATCCTAATGCAAAATGGCAAAGTAATTGTGTACGCTTCACGATAACTAAAACCACATGAAACCACTACCCAATACATGACTTGGAATTGGCAGCGGTGATCTTTGCCCTTAAGATTTGGAGGCATATCTATATGGGAACGGTGTGAAATTTACACGGATCACAAGAGCTTGAAGTACATATTCACTCAGAGAGACTTGAATATAAGACAAAGACAATGGTTGGAATTGATGAAAGATTACGATTTGTCGATTCAATATCACCTGGGGAAGGCCAACGTGGTGGCCGATGCATGAGCTGAAAGTCAACTGGTAACTTAGCCTATGTTTTGACTTCTTAAGAGAAGCTAATTCATGAAATGGAATAATTGAAACTTGAGGTAATTCCAAGAACTGGGGGAGCTTTGATGGCAGCTATTATAGCACAACCGACACTAGTGGATGAAATTAGAATGAAATAACTTCAAGACCCAAATTTAAAGAAGATTTGTGACGGAATACCTGAGGGTAAGCAACCGGATTTCACTTACGTGGATGGTGTATTGAAATACAAAAATTCAATTTGCGTACCCGATGTTAATGGGATTAAGGAGACGATTCTAGAGGAAGCGCACAATACCAAATACTCCATTCATCCAGGGAGTACCAAAATGTATCGTGACCTACAAGAGAACTATTGTTGGTTTGGAATGAAGTGAGAAATAGTCAAATGCATGGTAAAGTGTATAGTGTGTCAACGGGTAAAAGCGGGACATCAAATTTCAGCGAGGTTATTACAACCATTTCCAGTACCAGAATGGAAATGGGAGAACATCACGATGGATTTTGTTGCAGGTTTACCAAAATCCAGAAGATTAAATGATAGTATTTGGGTAATTGTTGATCAATTAACCAAGTCTGCGCATTTTCTACCAATTAAGATTAATGATCTAATGAAGTTGGCAAAGTTGTATGTTTAGGAAATTGTAAGGCTTCATGGAGTTCCAGTGTCTATTATCTCAAATAGAGATAGTAGATTTACATCCAGATTTTGGAAGGGATTACAAGAGGCTATGGGCACAAAGTTGAATTTTAGCACAGCTTTCCATCCACAGACTGACGGACAATCAGAGCGCGTAATTCAGATATTAGAAGATATGCTTAGACTATGTGTTCTCGATTTCAAAGGTGATTGGGAACAACATTTTTCATTGGCGGAATTTACTTATAATAATAGCTTTCAATCCAGTATTGGAATGGCACCTTTTGAGGCTTTATATGGCCATAGATGTCGTTCACCGATTTGTTGGGCTGAGGTAGGAGAACAAAATTGTTGGGACTTGAGATAGTGCAGCAAACCATCGAAAAGTTAAGTTGATATAACAGCGGTTACAGACAACTCAAAGTCGTTACAAGAGCTACGCAGATTTGAAAAAGGAGACAGATAGAGTTTGAAGTGGGTGATTAAATGTTTCTAAAAGTATAACCGACCATAGGAATTATATGGTTTGGAAAACGTGGAAAACTGATTCCAGGATATGTTGGATCGTTTGAGATTATTGGTAGAGTTAGACCAGTGGCATACCGATTAGAGCACACAAGAAATGGAGAACGTGTATAATGTATTCTACGTGTCAATGTTATGATGATGTGTGACAAATTCACGTCATATAATCACGCCAGAACCGTTGGAAATTAGAGAACGCTTGACTTACATAGAACATCTAGTGAGAATTCTTGATGCAAAGTTCAAGTTCTAAGAACCAAGACCATTCTATTGGTTATGGTTTTGTGGTAGAATCATTCTGTTGAAGAGGCTACATAGAAATGGGAAGATGTGATGCGTGAGAAGTACCCATTCCTATTCGAAACACGAGGTACTTTAAGTTTGGGGACAAGCTTCTTCTAAGGAGGAGAGAGATGTAACACCCGCTCCTGCGATCAATCGTTAAACATGATTTAGCATGCATTAGCATAGTTAACTGGTGTTTATTAACACATGTTTAAGTGAGTTTTATCTCACTAGATGATTGAAGGTGTCAAGTTTGGGAACCCAATATTGGCCAATGTGGTAGTCCCAAATTGGGACATGAGTGAGGAAGTTCCATTGTGATGGGACAAAGTTGTGGAATTACCCTTATGTGCTTAAATGTTTATTAAGGCATATGTGAAATATTTTTATGTTGTTTATAATATATTATTTATTGCTAGAGATAAATTATGTGGTCATTTGGAATACCTTGGTGAGGACAAATTGAATACGCTACTTAATTGGTAGGCTAATTGGAAACTTTATAAAATTATGTGGGACCACTTATGGGACCCTGTAGACACCCCATTTTGTCGGTTATCAGATTTAGGAGACCCATAGCTTGGTGGTTCACAATGATCGAAAAGACTCAAAAAGGACTCATGGAAGTTAGTTCTATCTCTCAAAATACTCAGAATGACCAAAATACCCCTGAAAGCCCGAACGTTCTGGAAAGGCGCTACATCGTAAGAAAAACAATCAAATGAGTTTTTAAGTAAGACCGGATGAAATCGTCGGCTCCCAGAGACTCCCAAAAATCCCAGAAGTTCCCAGAAAGTCCCTGTTGACCTGTTTGACCAAGTTTGACCAAGGTTTGACCGAAGTCGTTTGAATTCGCCGAAAAGTTCCGGGATCATTCTAGATCATGTGAAAAGTATTAATATGAGTTTTTCAGTAACACCGGATGAAATCGTCGGCTCCCAGATACCCCCAGAAGTCCCAGAGGTTTCTAGAACTTCTCAGGAACCCCAAGTTAGACCAGTTTACCAAAAGTTGACTTTGAAACCGAAGCAACGTATCATTTTTCAAACCTTTTTTATGGATACTAGAGGTCAATAGCTTTCCAACGGTAAATCGCACATAAATTTTGGATTTCAAACGAATTTATTATAAATTTTCGAAGGTAAAAAAAGCGATTAAATCGCCATTTATCGCGAATACCGCAAACCTTTTCAAGGTGACCTATCTCCAAACTATTTTTTATGTAAATTAGACTCCATTACCTTTCCAACGGTATATCACAACCTCAATTTGGAGTTTGTATGCATTTTCTGTGAATTTTGGACAAAATAGGGCCTTTTCGCGAATACCAGAACCTCAGGGGGGGCCTAAAAAGGATTATCTGGACGAATGAGGAGTAGTGTCGCCGCGGCACTGGCCAACTGCCACCGTAGCACAGGCCCAGTACTGCCGCGGCACTCTCCTCCAGAATGGTGCATTTTTGTAGTTTCTTTTGGGGGTTCATTTTGATTAATTAAAAACCAAAACGACGTGGTTCTATGTTCACAGATGTTTGGGGCCAATGGGAGTACTTCTAAAACCCCAAAATCACCCCAAATTGGCCTATATAAACCCCCCTTGACTTCTCATTTTGGGGGTGTCAAATGCAAGTTTTGAAAAGTTTTAGAGAGAAAGTTGTAGAGATAAGGTTAGAATAGAGAGAAAAGAAGCTTCCTTCTTTGATTTTCAAACAAGAAAGTGAGTTCTAAATTTTGTTTTTACTTCATTACTTCCATTTACTTCATATTCAATACACCCAACCACCATTTTAGTGAGCATTTAAGAGAGAGGAAGCTACTTCCATGTCCAATGTCACCACATATGAGTGAAACACCAAACTATAAGTCCAATACATCATGAATATCATCTATTGATTGCTATCTATTTGTTTGTTTGTATTTGTTCATCTTCTCTTACCTCATTTCTTTTTTATTTTCTTTATTTACTTACTAGTTTATCATCATCTAGATGATGACATGAAGTTTGAGGTGAGTGAATCCTTACGGATAGTAGCTCTTGACCTCAAAAATATGTTTGATAGATGATGATTTCGACTTCAATACATTCCTATGTATTCATGAAGTTGTCTTTAAAATGGAAATAATACTTTCCAATAATCTTGGAGGTTCTTGATGATGAGTTTGATGTTGACTTTATAAGTGGTTATAATCTTCATTAAGTATTGAAAATATGTTTTCAAAACCCCTATTTCAAAACCCCCCTCTTAAACCCCCTCATTTTGATTTTAAAAAATAAACCTTGTCTTCTCAAAACCTTCAAAACAGTGAGTCATTTAACTTCATAAAATTATTTTGAGTTCAATACTCAATAATATGGGTCTCTAGATCTTTTGTTTTCATTTTCTAAGATTTTCTAACATTTCAGTCGACAATACGGACTCTGTTTCTGAATAACCTCTATTGTTTATATGATTTCTCTCAATCTATGATAGTTATTAAAGATTGGCTTTTTGGGTTGTGTTCTAGACACAATAAGGAAGATCTCCATATAAAAATCATGCATTCAAAACATTCCTAATCCCTCTTTTCAAATTCCAAAAGATCATGTTACTGTTCTGTCCGCTATTCACAGCAAGCATACTTTTACTTCCATCCTTTGATTTGATGCTTACACGTACCCCAAATTAGCTCATGTCTTAGGAAGTAGTTCATACTACATTTTTACATATCTCATGATGATTTCATTCATTCATTCATACACATTTTAGACTTCTAAGTCATTATAGGAATCCATGAACATAAAACACACTACAACCTTGGCACATTCTAGATACTTACATTGCATCCACGCAAAGATTTTGGGGTTTTTGTAACTCCTAATCTAAGAAGATTATAAGGAATGATCATGATCACATATTCATGCTTCCCCTCGATCTAATCCTCCTTTCTCATCCGTCCCAGGAATTGAGAGATCTTCTTTTCTCAAAGATTGGCATGCATCATTCTAGCTTGCTAAGCATCCTTATTTTTTTTGATTCATTTGTTTAAAGAATAATTCATGTCCCCTTTAGATTAGGAAAACTTGATTACTTGATATGTGATTAGACGATTTTTCCTAGGTTTGTTTGTGTGATCTTTCACTTTGCATTGTGTGAAACTTGGCTTAGATCTTATGAACGAAATCTTATCTTTTGATCTTCCATTTCAAGATTCTTATGTGATGTAATATACCTATCATAGTATTAATCGTCGAACCAAACATAGTATAAGATAATTATTTGGATGCTAATTGAGGCCCGTTGAAAGACGGGGCGAGTTGAGGGTGTTTTAGGCATGACAAAGGCTCCTTCCTCTCTCGTACCAAAACCCCGAACCCAATATTGGCCAATGTGGTAGTCCCAAATTGGGACATGAGTGAGGAAGTTCCATTGTGATGGGACAAAGTTGTGGAATTACCCTTATGTGCTTAAATGTTTATTAAGGCATATGTGAAATATTTTTATGTTGTTTATAATATATTATTTATTGCTAGAGATAAATTATGTGGTCATTTGGAATACCTTGGTGAGGACAAATTGAATACGCTACTTAATTGGTAGGCTAATTGGAAACTTTATAAAATTATGTGGGACCACTTATGGGACCCTGTAGACACCCCATTTTGTCGGTTATCAGATTTAGGAGACCCATAGCTTGGTGGTTCACAATGATCGAAAAGACTCAAAAAGGACTCCTAGAAGTTAGTTCTATCTCTCAAAATGCTCAGAATAACCAAAATACCCCTGAAAGCCCGAACGTTCTGGAAAGGCCCTACATCGTAAGAAAAACAATCAAATGAGTTTTTAAGTAAGACCGGATGAAATCGTCGGCTCCCAGAGACCCCCGAAAGTCCCAGAAGTTCCCAGAAAGTCCCCGTTGACCGGTTTGACCAAGTTTTACCACGGTTTGACCGAAGTTGTCTGAATTCGCCGAAAAGTTCCGGGATCATTCTAGATCATGTGAAAAGTATTAATATGAGTTTTTCAGTAACACCGGATGAAATCGTCGGCTCCCAGATACCCCCGGAAGTCCCAGAGGTTTCTAGAACTTCTCGGGAACCCGAAGTTTGACCAGTTGACCAAAAGTTGACTTTGAAACCGAAGCACCGTATCATTTTTCAAACATTTTTTATGGATACTATAGGTCAATAGCTTTCCAACGGTAAATCGCACATAAATTTTGGATTTCAAACGAATTTATTATAAATTTTCGAAGGTGAAAAAGGCGATTAAATCGTCTTTTATTGCGAATACCGCAAAACTTTTGAAGGTGACCTATCTCCAAACTATTTTTTATGTAAAGTAGACTCCATTACCTTTCCAACGCTATATCACAACCTCAATTTGGAGTTTGTATGCATTTTCTGTGAATTTTGGACGAAATAGGGCCTTTTCGCGAATACCAGAACCTCAGGGGGCCTAAAAAGGATTATCAGGACGAATGAGGAGTAGTGTCGCCGCGGCACAGGCCCACTGCCGCCGTAGCACAGGCCCAGTAATGCTGCGGCACTCTCCTCCAGAATGGTGCATTTTTGTAGTTTCTTTTGGGGGTTCATTTTGATTAATTAAAAACCAAAACGACGTAGTTCAATGTTCACAGATGTTTGGGGCCAATGGGAGTACTTCTAAAACCCCAAAATCACCCCAAATTGGCCTATATAAACCCCCCTTGACTTCTCATTTTGGGGGTGTCAAATGCAAGTTTTGAAAAGTTTTAGAGAGATAAGGTTAGAATAGAGAGAAAAGAAGCTTCCTTCTTTGATTTTCAAACAAGAAAGTGAGTTCTAAACTTTGTTTTTACTTCATTACTTCCATTTACTTCATATTCAATACACCCAACCACCATTTTAGTGAGCATTTAAGAGAGAGGAAGCTACTTCCATGTCCAATGTCACCACATATGAGTGAAACACCAAACTACAAGTCCAATACATCATGAATATCATCTATTGATTGCTATCTATTTGTTTGTTTATATTTGTTCATCTTCTCTTACCTCATTTCTTTTTTATTTTCTTTATTTACTTACTAGTTTATCATCATCTAGATGATGACATGAAGTTTGAGGTGAGTGAATCCTTATGGATAATAGCTCTTGACCTCAAAAATATGTTTGATAGATGATGATTTCGACTTCAATACATTCCTATGTATTCATGAAGTTGTCTTTAAAATGGAAATAATACTTTCCAATAATCTTGGAGGTTCTTGATGATGAGTTTGATGTTGACTTTATAAGTGGTTATAATCTTCATTAAGTATTGAAAATATTTTTTCAAAACCCCTATTTTAAAACCCCCCTCTTAAACCCCCTCATTTTGATTTTAAAAAATAAACCTTGTCTTCTCAAAACCTTCAAAACAGTGAGTCATTTAACTTCATAAAATTATTTTGAGTTCAATACTCAATAATATGGGTCTCTAGATCTTTTGTTTTCATTTTCTAAGATTTTCTAACATTTCAGTCGACAATACGGACTCTGTTTCTAAATAACCTCTATTGTTTATATGATTTCTCTCAATCTATGATAGTTATTAAAGATTGGCTTTTTGGGTTGTGTTCTAGACACAATAAGGAAGATCTCCATATAAAAATCATGCATTGAAAACATTCCTAACCCCTCTTTTCAAATTCAAAAAGATCATGTTACTGTTCTGTCCACTATTCACAGCATGCATACTTTTACTTCCATCCTTTGATTTGATGTTTACACGTACCCCAAATTAGCTTATGTCTTAGGAAGTAGTTCATACTAAATTTTTACATATCTCATGATGATTTCATTCATTCATTCATACACATTTTAGACTTCTAAGTCATTATAGGAATCCATGAACATAAAACACACTACAACCTTGGCACATTCTAGATACATACATTGCATCCACGCAAAGATTTGGGGTTTTTGTAACTCCTAATCTAAGAAGATTATAAGGAATGATCATGATCACACATTCATGCTTCCCCTCGATCTAATCCTCCTTTATCATCCGTCCCAGGAATTGAGAAATCTTCTTTTCTCAAAGATTGGCATGCATCATTCTAGCTTGCTAAGCATCCTTATTTTCTTTGATTTATTTGTTTAAAGAATAATTCATGTCCCCTTTAGATTAGGAAAACTTGATTACTTGATATGTGATTAGACGATTTTTCCTAGGTTTGTTTGTGTGATCTTTCACTTTGCATTGTGTGAAACTTGGCTTAGATCGTATGAACGAAATCTTATCTTTTGATCTTCCATTTCAAGATTCTTATGTGATGTAATATACTTATCATAATATTAATCGTCGAACCAAACATAGTATAAGATGATTATTTGGATGCTAATTGAGGCCCGTTGAAAGACGGGGCGAGTTGAGGGTGTTTTAGTCATGAAAAAGGCTCCTTCCTCTCTCGTACCAAAACCCCGAACCCAATATTGGCCAATGTGGTAGTCCCAAATTGGGACATGAGTGAGGAAGTTTCATTGTGATGGGACAAAGTTGTGGAATTACCCTTATGTGCTTAAATGTTTATTAAGGCATATGTGAAATATTTTTATGTTGTTTATAATATATTATTTATTGCTAGAGATAAATTATGTGGTCATTTGGAATACCTTGGTGAGGACAAATTGAATACTCTACTTAATTGGTAGGCTAATTGGAAACTTTATAAAATTATGTGGGACCACTTATGGGACCCTGTAGACACCCCATTTTGTCGGTTATCAGATTTAGGAGACCCATAGCTTGGTGCTTCACAATGATCGAAAAGACTCAAAAAGGACTCCTGGAAGTTAGTTCTATCTCTCAAAATGCTCAGAATGACCAAAATACCCCTGAAAGCCCGAACGTTCTAGAAAGGCGCTACATCGTAAGAAAAACAATCAAATGAGTTTTAAGTAAGACCGGATGAAATCGTCGGATCCCAGAGACCCCCGAAAGTCCCAGAAGTTCCCAGAAAGTCCCCGTTGACCGGTTTGACCAAGTTTGACCAAGGTTTGACCGAAGTCGTCTGAATTTGCCGAAAAGTTCCGGGATCATTCTAGATCATGTGAAAAGTATTAATATGAGTTTTTCAGTAACACCGGATGAAATCGTCGGCTCCAAGATACCCCCGGAAGTCCCAGAGGTTTCTAGAACTTCTCGGGAACCCCAAGTTAGACCAGTTGACCAAAAGTTGACTTTGAAACCGAAGCACCGTATCATTTTTCAAACATTTTTTATGGATACTAGAGGTCAATAGCTTTCCAACGGTAAATCGCACGTAAATTTTGGATTTCAAACGAATTTATTATAAATTTTTGAAGGTGAAAAAGGCGATTAAATCGGCATTTATCGCGAATAACGCAAACCTTTTCAAGGTGACCTATCTCCAAACTATTTTTTATGTAAAGTAGACTCCATTACCTTTCCAACGGTATATCACAACCTCAATTTGGAGTTTGTATGCATTTTCTGTGAATTTTGGACGAAATAGGGCCTTTTCGCAAATACCAGAACCTCAGGAGGGGGCCTAAAAAGGATTATCTGGACGAATGAGGAGTAGTGTCGCCGCGGCACTGGCCCACTGCCGCCGTAGCAGAGGCCCAGTACTGCCGCGGCACTCTCCTCCAGAATGGTGCATTTTTGTAGTTTCTTTTGGGGGTTCATTTTGATTAATTAAAAACCAAAACGACGTTGTTCTATGTTCACAGATGTTTGGAGCCAATGGGAGTACTTCTAAAACCCCAAAATCACCCCAAATTGGCCTATATAAACCCCCCTTGACTTCTCATTTTGGGGGTGTCAAATGCAAGTTTTGAAAAATTTTAGAGAGAAAGTTGTAGAGATAAGGTTAGAATAGAGAGAAAAGAAGCTTCCTTCTTTGATTTTCAAACAAGAAAGTGAGTTCTAAACTTTGTTTTTACTTCATTACTTCCATTTACTTCATATCCAATACACCCAACCACCATTTTAGTGAGCATTTAAGAGAGAGGAAGCTACTTCCATGTCCAATGTCACCACATATGAGTGAAACACCAAACTACAAGTCCAATACATCATGAATATCATCTATTGATTGCTACCTATTTGTTTGTTTATATTTGTTCATCTTCTCTTACCTCATTTCTTTTTTATTTTCTTTATTTACTTACTAGTTTAACATCATCTAGATGATGACATGAAGTTTGAGGTGAGTGAATCCTTATGGATAGTAGATCTTGACCTCAAAAATATGTTTGATAGATGATGATTTCGACTTCAATACATTTCTATGTATTCATGAAGTTGTCTTTAAAATGGAAATAATACTGTCCAATAATCTTGGAGGTTCTTGATGATGAGTTTGATGTTGACTTTATAAGTGGTTATAATCTTCATTAAGTATTGAAAATATGTTTTCAAAACCCCTATTTCAAAACCCCCTCTTAAACCCCCTCATTTTGATTTTAAAAAATAAACCTTGTCTTCTCAAAACCTTCAAAACAGTGAGTCATTTAACTTCATAAAATTATTTTGAGTTCAATACTCAATAATATGGGTCTTTAGATCTTTTGTTTTCATTTTCTAAGATTTTCTAACATTTCAGTCGACAATATGGACTCTGTTTCTGAATAACCTCTATTGTTTATATGATTTCTCTCAATCTATGATAGTTATTAAAGATTGGCTTTTTGGGTTGTGTTCTAGACACAATAAGGAAGATCTCCATATAAAAATCATCCATTGAAAACATTCCTAACCCCTCTTTTCAAATTCCAAAAGATCATATTACTGTTCTATCCACTATTCACAGCAAGCATACTTTTACTTCCATCCTTTGATTTGATGCTTACACGTACCCCAAATTAGCTCATGTCTTAGAAGTAGTTCATACTACATTTTTACATATCTCATGATGATTTCATTCATTCATTCATACACATTTTAGACTTCTAAGTCATTATAGGAATCCATGAACATAAAACACACTACAACTGTCATAACCCAAGATTTGAGTAAGGGTAAAATTGTCTTTTAAGTGCTTATGGGTGCGCTCGTATTTAATTGTGCAGTATTTAAATTTATTTTAACATGTGTTACTGTCTTTTTTTTTTTGTTAACATTAGTGCTTTGATGGGTACGTGTTTTAATTTGGGTGTGTGAAACTAGACCACACACACACACACATGCTTTATATCATCATGGGTAAAGTCAAAATGCAAAACAAAATATCTAAACAACTAGTGGGCCCCACTCCCACCCTAATGGCCGGCCACTCTCTCTCTCTCCTCCCTTCACTTTTCATTTTCTTTCTCTCTCTCTCTCCCTTCTTCTTCTCCCCCTTCTCTCTAGGATACATACACAAATACACCATATTTATTCCATGTTTTCTTCTTCTTAAAGCCTCCAATAGAGCACTAAAGAGGGTTTTTTGGAGATTTTCTTATTTCACAAATTAGGCTTAGAATTTCAAGGGCTTCCTTGTGGTGTCCTCCAAATTCTCTTTCAAGCTCATATCCAAGACTTCTCAAAATTTTCCTAGGGTTCTAACTTCTATATAACAACCTTAGAGGATTTTTGGGAGCTCCTTGCTTTGGAAAGTGTTGTTGGGTCACCTTGGGCTTTATTCTTCCACCACTAGAATTCTTTTTGGAGCTCTTTGGATTTCTCTTTATTTTGGTGCTCTTCCATTTATTTTGGAAGAATCTCCTTGAGGTAGATGTTATTGCTTTAATTCAATATGTTATTTATAGTTAAGGTGATTTGTGATCTCTAATTTGTTAGGAGAACAACTTAGACACATGATTTAGGATTTCCCCCAAAGTTGTAAATTTAGGGCTAATTACCTAAATATGAAATTATGTGTTTTGTTGAGGTTGAATCCAATTATGTGATGTTAGACATGCTTAGGATGCTCCCTTTATGTGATAACCACGTTAGGACGCTAGTTGGAAATTTTCGGAAATTCTATGTAAAATGTATGTATTGGTGGATTTTGCTTGAAATTGAATTATGCCATGAATATGTTGGTTGATCATATTGTCATAGCATACATGAGCATTTGAAGCCGAATTGGCAAATCATAGCATCGGCATGACATTCAAAAATTTTGATTTTTGAAAGAAGGAAAAACCCCTTGTGTGGGAATTTGACTTAAGAAATCCGGATATGGGTTGTGATGTGAGACAGGGAGAATGACCCTTAGAACATTCAAACTCCGACTGTATTCCGGTTAGCTCCCGGAGGTTGGTATGCTACATTCCTTGGGTGGGTGGCTCATAGTCCGGTGATGAGAGGAGTGCACATATCACGCATGGCCTTTAAGGCACCCAATCATTTCCATTTTTGCCACGGCGGCATTGCATTACATTTGCACCGCATCTCATACTTAATTATGGATTGCATCTTGTCTTCTTGCAATATTTCCTACTAGGCCGTCGTGCCTAATGAACCTACAAAAACCTCTTTTTCAGGTGATGTTGATAAGGGGAAAGGACATATGTGAACCCGACACGTAGACGTCGTCGAAAAAATTTTTGTTGGAGGCTAGGCCTTAATATTATAAATACATATAGCTTCCATTGTATTTTGTTGTTGTAGGAGTTTGTAATAGCCTAATTCTATGAAAGTTGTTGTATTATGTAGTTACAAAACTCCTTCATCTTCTATTCCTTTGATTTTGTCATTGGAGGGCTTGTAGTGAATTTTATGGACAAGTGTTAGTCCTTGCACTTTCTTTTTGAAAAGAAACAACTTGTAATATGTTCGTATCCCTTACTAACTCATGCTTTGCAAGTTATTTATGCTTTGTCGATCCTAGTCGGATCTCACTTTGTGTTTCCAATCCTTGTCGGATTTGGATTTTATGTTTGTGATCCTTGTCGGATTCATTAAATTTGGACAGGTAGGCATCTTTACGTCGACATGCCGTCGTTTTTTTTCTTGTTAAAAACACCTTGTTAATGTTTCAAAACGTTCCCACGAAGTCCCAAAACGAAACCGAGCAAAGCAACCCATGTTTGGGGGATGAATAGTAAAAACTGCTCACATTATTTTTGGGATGAACAGTGTTTTTCAAGGCTGCCCGTGAATAGTGATTTTGGCCTACAGCACCCTTTTTCGGACCTCGATAGAAGTGCTAATTAAAACCCAAGTGTCCTAATATGATTCTAAGATACTGTGTCAAAAAAAAATGGGGTACCTTTTGGGGAATTTTTCGGGCGATGAATAGTGTTTTCCGAACTAAAATTTTTATTTTTATATTTTCATTTGGTTTGGCCTTAGGTTTGGATCCCCATTGCCCACCTTTGTTATTGAATTATTGTAGGTGTGTATTCTTTCAAAACCTCTTATGATTCGCCTTCAAACATTAAATTTTCAAGGTATTTTCCATTGTAGTTTTCAAGTTCCAATAAGTGCTTGAGTTCTTTTAAACTTGGTATGTCATGGTCGCTTCCGCGTTGTGTGTACGTTTAACATTGTTTTATCTCTTTTCCTTTCCGTTCACGTGTTCCGTTTTCGGGGCGTGACAACAACCTTGGCACATTCTAGATACATACAATGCATCCACGCAAAGATTTGGGGTTTTTATAACTCCTAATCTAAGAAGATTATAAGGAATGATCATGATCACACATTCATGCTTCCCCTCGATCTAATCCTCTTTCCTCATCCGTCCCAGGAATTGAGAGATCTTCTTTTCTCAAAGATTGGCATGCATCATTCTAGCTTGCTAAGCATCCTTATTTTCTTTGATTTATTTATTTAAAGAATAATTCATGTCCCCTTTAGATTAGGAAAACTTGATTACTTGATATGTGATTAGACGATTTTTCCTAGGTTTGTTTGTGTGATCTTTCACTTTGCATTGTGTGAAACTTGGCTTAGATCTTATGAACGAAATCTTATCTTTTGATCTTCCATTTCAAGATTCTTATGTGATGTAATATACCTATCATAGTATTAATCGTCGAACCAAACATAGTATAAGATGATTATTTGGATGCTAATTGAGGCCCGTTGAAAGACGGGGCGAGTTGAGGGTGTTTTAGTCATGACAAAGGCTCCTTCCTCTCTCGTACCAAAACCCCGAACCAAGTTCTTTGGTTATGAAGGGCCGGTGCCTTTTATCCATTTGGGTGAGTCAAAATTAGGTTTCTTGGTTCCTTAAAGACTAAGAGGCGACTCTGTATCTGTTTTCAACAGATCAATTTCAAACAAAAACAAAAGGAAAGCAAAATTTCGCGTGTCCACAATCTGGCGACTCCACTAGGGATATTTATTTTCAAAACAAAATAATACAGAGGTTTGACTCATAAGAAGCATCCTTAAAATCATCTTTTTACTATGTCTGGTTCACCACATTGCACTCTTGTATTTTCCCCCTCCGACTGGGTCTGAAACGCGGCGCTGACATTGTTCAGGTCTTGATGTGCCAGGGCATAAGTCACCGTTTATACTGTACCTTCCAAGGTATATCAAAAAGAGTAAAAACCTCCGTACAGTCTCTCTGACGGTATATGGGAACTCTCGTCAACGGACCCTCTTTGACTAAACCCAGCCTTTGCATACAGATTCCTGTAGAACCTTTCATAGGACAGTTCATTTATCTTTTCAGATAGGACAATGTGATATAACTGTTGTATGCCCTGATGGGATTACCTGCGCGGTGTAGACGCTTATGTGTCATGAAGCAGAACCTCTTTCTTATGATTTCCAAGGCAATCACTCACATGTGATCACATTGAGTTGACCTGTCTAGGCACCATGACAAGAATGTCTGCTCCGTGCTCACAAAGATATGCGCCGCAAACCTTGTTTGTCAGTCCTAAGACATAAGAGTATTAAAACCTGCTAGACAGTATGATCACCATCATCATACGCTCCGGCCATATCAACCAGTTTCTCCCCGAAACTCTGTCTAGATATCCTAGATATAACCATATTAACAAGTTTCTCCTACAAACTCTGTCCAGATATCCCAGATATAACCATATTAATCAGTTTCTCCCAGAAACTCTGTCCAGATATCCCAAATATAATCATATTAACCAGTTTCTCCTAGAAACTCTGTCCAGACCAACCAAAAATGCCCAAATATGCCAGTTTGTCTCGGAAACTCTGTCCAAATCAACCAAAAATGTCCAGATATGCCCGTTTCTCCCTTAAACTATATCCAAACCAACCAGAAATGCCCAGATATACCCATTTCTCCTAGAAACTCTGTCTAAACCAACCGAAAAATCCCAGTCTCTCCTAGAAGCCTTCATAAAACTCTGAAAACCCCTGTTATCCCTTGGTGATCGTACTGGAAAGTAAAGTTGGCACACTCTATATGGTTAGGACCTTATTTGTTTAACTGCTATCTGTTAGAAATAGGAGCATCATATAGATTAGGGCTTACATCTGCGAGCTTATCTCATTTGCATGCACCATTCCTATCGGTCTGCACGTACTATCTCAGTCAGTCTTACACGAGTCAGTCCACGTTTGTTAACATCATTGTCACTTGTCTATCTAAAGTCATCACTGTCAGAATCTAATACGAATCCTCTTGAATCTGTAGGGTCACTATAGATTCTCAAAGTCGGCAATTGGGATCTTCGTCCTGGGTCAAAAATTCAGATAATCGCTTGGTCAGAATCAGCCCAACAAGTCATTTCAGCATGAATCAGGAAGAGCTAGAAAATAAGGTCACCGAATTGGGAGCCACTATAAGCCAGCAATCCGACAGCCTGGCCCAAGTCCATAAGTTTATGGAAGAACTAAAATAGTAGCGGCAGCAGTGTCCCCCTTAGTTCCCACCACCATCGTTCGGATTCATACCGCATCCCGAGAATAATGGAGAAGAAGACTGGTTTCAAGGGTCCCCGCAGCCCGCGTATGAGAAAAAGTTCCAAGAGAAAATGGACAAAGTCGACAAGCTGGAAAGCGTATTGAGGAAGAGTAAAGGGGTTGATGATTACATGCTAGATTTGGAAGGACGTTTTGAGCCTGTTAAGCTGAAGCTGCCGAAAAACTTCAAGATGCCTGCCATTGACCGTTTTGATGGAAACAGAAATTCGAAGAGCCATGTAAAGCTGTATATGAACATTTTTCAATCAATGGGCTGCACTCATGAGCACATCGCAATGCTGTTCCAACAAATTCTCACGAAGTATGTGTTGGAAAACCGGTTTAAGTTCTAAGTTTAAACGCGCAGCGGAAAAATCAAGTTATAAAACTTAATTGGCATGCCCGGATCTACTACCCATCAACTCTATAGATGCGCACAAGAGGGGACAAGAATTATACCTTACTGTCTTGAACCCAATTCTGAAATTTCTGACTTTCAGCAGCCTCCACTAGATGGTCTTCACTCTTATGACTCCTATGGATGTTCGCAGGAAGGGCTAGGGTTGGTGGGAACCCTAATGGAGAGGATACAGAAGGTTTTGGGGCTCCAAAACAGTTTCTGCAGCTTCTGACGTTCAAAATGACGAACCTACTTTTTCAGAACGCAGCTGCCTTATTTATAGATTCCCAGAACCGACCTAGATCTTGAGCGATCGAAGTGGTTTCGATCGATCGAACATTCGATCGATCGAACCATCTTCAATCGATCGAACCTGTCTAGACTTCAATCGATCGAGACAACTTCGATCGATCGAACCTGTCTTGACATCATCCTCATTTGCCTTTCCAAGCATCCTAGCGGAGCTAAGAGTGGGACCTCCTAGGCTCTTTATTGTTGGCTCAGATCAGTTGATTAACTCCCATGACCAAACTCTTTGATCAGCAAATTAATCGACTGATCAGTTAACGTTTACTCCACTATAAAACGATAACTGAACTCCAACGCAAAAGAACATATCCGAAGCGATAACTAGACTTGTATGTTGTACTAATGTCCCTCTACCGTCAGCATTCGCAATCATATTCAGGTAGTCGGATAAACAGTTACTATCAACCTGAATCATGATTACTTCTTATAATCCTTGAGTCCCATTCACCTCTCATGATTACCAAACATGTTGATAACTCTTATCAACAAGACTGCAGTGCTCAGTAATCGACTTGGTGACATTCTCAAGGGAATGCTTACTCTGAAACAGAGGGTAGATTCTGTCTTGACAATATATGTTCACAACCCTATGAATATGACATACCCAAGATACCCAGGTGTTGATCTTCTATAGACCTCACTGATTGGTAAGTCAAAGCAGTTATATCCATAGTCTGTGTTCATAATCGTCTCAAGATTGAGAACACGTACCTTACACAAGTTATGAGTTCCTATCGACTGATTGATAGCCTTGAGCGTCAATAGGAAACTCAGGTCCGTCAATGCACTATAAGCACTAGCATATTAACTAAGAGTTGCACTCTAGTGATTTGAGATTGATCACTCCATCCAATGGTAGTTAATCATGCTACAGTGTAAACCTGATGAGATATCCTAGTCTCAACATCCACTGTGACATATTCTAAGTAACAAAGAATAGCAATTCGTATCTCATACATACACGCATTACTTACTATGATACTTAAGGATAACAATCATCTCATGAAAGAAACATACATAACAAAATGTGAAGCTGATATCCATATATTAAAATGTCAATGTCTCCTATATAAAGTAATGGTTTGAGGGCACAAACCCAACAAACTTCCACTTGCACTCACAACCATACAGGATTACATCTGAGACCTAGACTATCTAGATGACGATCAAAGACCTTCTGTGGCAAGGCCTTTGTAAACGGATCAGCAAGATTGTCAGCGGTGGCAATCTTGGTGACAGTCACATCTCCACGTTGAATAATATCTCGGATAAGATGATATTTCCACTCTACGTGCTTTCCCTTTCCGTGGTTCCTTGGCTCCTTGGACTGAGCCACTGCCCCACTATTATCACAATAAAGCGTAATAGGTGACAGCGACGCTGGTACCACCTCGAGCTCCATAAGGAACTTCTTGAGCCAAACAGCTTCCTTTGCGGCTTCACAAGCAGCCACATACTCAGCTTCTGTAGTTGAGTCTGCAATGCATTTCTGCTTAATGCTCCTCCAACTGACAGAACCACCTCCCAAGGTAAAGAGATGACCGGACGTCGACTTCCTCGAATCTTTATCTGACATAAAGTCCGAGTCAGTGTATCCTACTGGAATTAACTCACTACCACCGTACATAAGCATGTAATCTTTAGTCCTTCTCAAGTACTTAAGAATGTGCTTGACGGCTGTCCAGTGCTCTGGACCTGGATTCGACTGATATCTGCTAACCATGCCAACGGCAAAGCAATTATCTGGTCTAGTGCATAACATCGCATACATAAGACTTCCCACTGCTGAAGCATAGGGAACTCCTATCATGCGATTCCTCTCCTCCTGTGTCTTTGGACACTGGTCCTTGGAGAACGCTAAACCATGCCTGAAAGGTAACAATCCTTTCTTCGAATTATCCATTGAAAACTTAGTTAGCACCTTATCGATATAACCAGCTTGAGACAATCCCATTATCTTTCGCTTGCGATCCCGAAAGAGCTTTATCCCAAGAATATAGCTCGCCTCTCCTAGATCCTTCATATCGAAAGTACTAGCTAGCCAAACCTTGACCGTTGACAATGCCGCTGCATCATTCCCAATGAGTAGAATATCGTCAACGTAAAGCACAAGAAAGGCCATCACTTTCCCTTCACACTTCTTGTATACACAAGGTTCATCCAGATTCTGTATGAAACCAAACGACTTGACCACTTGGTCAAATCGGATGTTCCAACTCCTGGATGCCTGCTTAAGCCCATAAATGGACTTTTGCAGCTTGCATACCAAGTTACCTTTCCGACCAGCTATGAACCCTTTTGGTTGTTGCATATAGATGTCCTCCTCAAGATTGCCATTCAAGAATGCAGTCTTGACGTCCATCTGCCAGATCTCATAATCTAGGCATGCAGCAATGGATAAGAGTATTCTGATGGACTTGAGCATGGCTACCAGCGAGAAGGTTTCCTCATAGTCAATGCCCTCCTTCTGAGTATAACCTTTCGCTACAAGCCTAGCCTTAAAGGTCTCAACCTTTCCATCAGATGCTCTTTTCATCTTGTAGACCCACTTACAACCAATGGGTTTAATATTGGCTGGAAGTTCTACAAGATCCCAGACCTGATTAGAATCCATAGATTCTAATTCAGCCTTCATAGCTTTAGCCCAATGTTCTGAATCAACATCAGTCATTGCCTCTTCGTATGTGGCAGGATCAGATTCAGATTCTATGGAGACAGCTTCAAAAACTTCTCCTACGAACATGTATCTATCAGGCTGGCTGATAATCCTCCCACTGCGACGAGGTATCGGTGCAAAAATGGGTGAAGAAGTGGTATTTTATTGATTTATATCGTTATCAACTACGGGTTGGACTGAGGGCTCTCCTTCTATCTCTCTAAGATCTATCCTTCCCTTAGGTTTATGGTTCATGATATAGTCATCCTCCAAGAAAACAACATTCGTACTAACAAACACTTTCTGCTCTCTTGGATCATAAAAATACCATCCATTAGTACCCTTTAGATACCCTACGAAGTAACATACTTCCGATCTAGAATCCAACTTGCTCATCTTTTCTTCCAGCACATGTGCCGGACACCCCCATATCCGGAGATGTTGCAAAGAAGGCTTGCGCCCAATCCACATCTCTCGTGGTGTCCTGGGAACAGATTTGCTTGGTACTAGATTTAGTATGTACGCAGCGGTTTCCAAAGCATAACCCCAAAGGAATAATGGCAACTCCGAGTAACTCATCATCGACCTAGTCATGTCTAAAAGAGTCCGATTCCTTCTCTTCGCTACACCGTTCTGCTGAGGCGTACCAAGTGCAGTCAACTGTGACAGAATCCCATTTTGTACGAGGTGATCAATAAACTCATTAGAGAGGTACTCGCCACCTCGATCAGATCGAATGGCCTTGATATGTGTGCCCAATTGCTTCTCCACTTCAGCCCTAAATTCTTTAAACTTTTCAAAGGCTTCAGACTTTTGCTGCATTAGGTACACATATCCATACCTGGAGTGGTCATCGATAAATGTTATGAAATACTCATAACCACCCCTTGCTCTAATATTTATTGGTCCACACACATCAGTATGAACTAATTCCAACAATGCATTGGTCCTATTGCCCTTTGCGGGAAAGGGCCTTTTGGTCATCTTACCCTCTAAACAAGACTCACAGACTTCCATTGGTTCGAGAACCAAATCGCCTAAGATCCCTTCTTTGACTAGTCTGCCAATCCTATTTAGATTGATATGGCCAAGCCTCATGTGCCAAAGCCTTGTTGGATTAGTGGAAGGTTCTTTTCTTTTAGATGGTATAGTTACCATTGAGTTATTAAGTTCCAAGCAAGAATCTTTAGAAATATTGGGAGTAATCACATACAAACCATTTGATTTAACACCAGAACATATAAAAGAACTATTTCTTTTAATCACAACTTCAGTTCCAAAATGAAAAGAATAACCATTATTCGATAAATTAGAAACTGAAATTAAATTACGTCTCATTAAAGGGACGTAAAGTACATCTGATAAAATCAAAACTTTATTGCCTACAAATTCTAAAACTACGACTCCTATAGCAACCGCAAAAACGGTTGCGCTAGAACCTAGAGTAAGTACGATTTCCCCATCACTGCACCTCCTGGTTGATCTGAACCCCTGCAATGAATTACAGATATGGTTAGTCGCACCAGAATCAATGCACCAAGTGTTTGAAGTATCTGTTATAAAACTTACTTCAATCACATGTGATTCAATCATACCTTGAACTCTTGTAGCTAAGAATTCTGGACAGTTCCTCTTCCAGTGGCCCTTCTCACCGCATTGGAAACACTTTCCTTTGCCTTGGCCACCCACCTTCCCTTTGCCCTTACCTTTTCCCTTAGATTTTGCAATCTTAGGGACTGGTCCAACACTTGAACCACCAGTGCTAGCTTTCTTCTTCCCTTTCTTTCCTTTCGGCACAGATCGGGAGGAGGAAGCGCTTTTCTCAACGTTCAAAACGTTGACCCCAGGTTTGATCACCCCTTCTGCTGACAAAAGAGAACTCATCAATTCGCTCATTGAAAAATTCATTTGATCCATATTATAGTTAAGTTTAAATTGAGCGAATGAAGGCGACAGCGAATTAAGGATCATATCAACTTGGGTCTGTGCATCGATGTTGGCACCTAGGGTCTCCAGCTCGTTTAAATAACCAATCATTTTTAAAACATGTTCCTTGACTGGAGTCCCTTCTGACATCTTTGCACTTATTATCTTTTGCATGGCTACCTGTCTGGCAGGCCTGCCATGCTCCCCAAACATCTTTTTCAGGGATGTGATAATGTCACTGGCAGAATCATTCGATTGGAATTGGTGTTGCAATACACCAGCCATTGAGGCCAGAATATAGCAACGAGCCATTCCATTCGACTTCTTCCATTTGTCGAACTCGCGTCTGGCAGCTGCCGAAGCATTTGCCGCGGGTTCTTCGGGGCATGGGGTGGTGAGGACATATATGTGATCCTCCGCAATTAACACGATGTCATGGTTACGTTTCCATTCAGTGTAGTTGTCTCCAGTTAACTTGTTTTGAGTGAGTATGGTGGCAAGTGGACTAAATGCAGATCCAGACATTATGACTACTGAAAATCAAACAAACAAAATAAATATGGATATCAGGATTTGACAGTTTGAAATAAAAGAATCCTTAAAACTCTTATTTTAAAACAAAGTCGCCGGAATATCGAAACAAAAGAATAAAGTCTCCGTGTGGAGGTCAATTTTCTATTTTTCGATTAATCAAGACTTGTCCGCTATGTAACTCTTGCAAAAACAAGTTATGACTCCCGATCCCTTTTGATCTCTAAGTTTCTGAACAATGCTCCGTGTGGGATCCCTTATCCATAGCTTAGCTAGTGTGTACCATTAACTAGGATCCAATCACAACCGTATCAAGTAGCGCCTCCGTGTGGTGGTCACCCTCTAACACGTCTGATTGATCCTATCATAAGAAGTTCACATCTAGTAACCAATGAGTAATGCACCCTCCGTATGGAATGATCACCCCTGATGAGGTGACACAGAATTAACCACTCATCTTACAGTGAACCGTTAATGGAAGATCGTGGGTGTAATTAATAAGACCCTCTCCCACTAGTTTTAGTAAAAAGGATTTTGCTTTTTGAGAAAATCTGTTTCTATACACTTCCCATAAACATCTAATGTTTACTAATGTGTTGAAAACGGTTTTTGAATTTTATTTTAGAAAACTTGTTTTGCGTGCATGCAACAATGTATTATACGCCAATCACAAACCAAGCACATAAAACAAAAAACTAAAATGAAATATAGGCATTCAAACAATGCCTCTATCTCCCATGGCTCTATCTCTATAGAACCTCCTTTTGGTTTGATCGCCTCTAGCTCCATCTTCATGGATAACGGCTCCTTGCTCCATCTTCATGGATTTTCTAATTCTATTACATTTGTCCTATGATTCTTTCGAAGTTTACAATTTATCTAGAAATAGAAATAACAACAAAATAAAAGGCTAGGGAAACCGGTGCGACTTTCCTTTTCGTAGGATTGAAGTCGCAGCGCCCTTTACATATGCCTTAAAACCAAACCAAACTTAAATTACAACATGCACCAATCTCAAACAATTTAAATACAAATATTCAAATGATTTGGTGCCATGGGAGATAGCGACTAATCTAGCTGCAAAAGGGTTAGTCGTACACGCATCCATACATACATAACAAATATATGTAACTGTTGAAACACTTAATTGATTCACACAGTATATAAACTCTTTACATACTGAATTAGAACTTAAAACAGCATCTTACTTCTCTGTCACAGTTCGATCGATCAAAGACCGTTCGATCGCTCGAACCTTCGATCGATCGAAGACCGTTCGATCGCTCGAACCTTCGATCGATTGAACACTGTTCAATCGCTTGAACATTTTGTTTCACAGAATGATTTGAAAATTTTACAGAATACATTAAAATTAAAGCTTTTAATTTCAAAACACCTTACAACTGTGAAACAGAGAGCCTGACAAAGAATCTGTCTCGATCGATCTAACTTCATTCGATCGATCGAACACCAGAAGGTTTCGATCGATCGAAGACTGTTCGATCGCTCGAGTACAGAGGATGTTCGATCGATCGAAACATGTTCGATCGGTCGAACCCGCCTTGCATCCCATGCAATCACAGATTTGTATTCTGCTGCGATAACACTGCAGAAACAGATCTGTGACAATGCCGTTTCGAAAACAGTTCTAAAATCAACATGCAAATCAATATAGTGTTCCAAAAACGCATCTATAGATCCAAACGAGCGTGGCTCTGATACCAATTGTTGGAAAACCGGTTTAAGTTCTAAGTTTAAACGCGCAGCGGAAAAATCAAGTTATAAAACTTAATTGGCATGCCCGCATCTACTACCCATCAACTCTATAGATGCGCACAAGAGGGGACAAGAATTATACCTTACTGTCTTGAACCCAATTCTGAAATTTCTGACTTTCAGCAGCCTCCACTAGATGGTCTTCACTCTTATGACTCCTATGGATGTTCGCAGGAAGGGCTAGGGTTGGTGGGAACCCTAATGGAGAGGATACAGAAGGTTTTGGGGCTCCAAAACAGTTTCTGCAGCTTCTGACGTTCAAAACGACGAACCTACTTTTTCAGAACGCAGCTGCCTTATTTATAGATTCCCAGAACCGACCTAGATCTCGAGCGATCGAAGTGGTTTCGATCGATCGAACATTCGATCGATCGAACCATCTTCAATCGATCGAACCTGTCTAGACTTCAATCGATCGAGACAACTTCGATCGATCGAACCTGTCTTGACATCATCCTCATTTGCCTTTCCAAGCATCCTAGCGGAGCTAAGAGTGGGACCTCCTAGGCTCTTTATTGTTGGCTCAGATCAGTTGATTAACTCCCATGACCAAACTCTTTGATCAGCAAATTAATCGACTGATCAGTTAACGTTTACTCCACTATAAAACGATAACTGAACTCCAACGCAAAAGAACATATCCGAAGCGATAACTAGACTTGTATGTTGTACTAATGTCCCTCTACCGTCAGCATTCGCAATCATATTCAGGTAGTCGGATAAACAGTTACTGTCAACCTGAATCATGATTACTTCTTATAATCCTTGAGTCCCATTCACCTCTCATGATTACCAAACATGTTGATAACTCTTATCAACAAGACTGCAGTGCTCAGTAATCGACTTGGTGACATTCTCAAGGGAATGCTTACTCTGAAACAGAGGGTAGATTCTGTCTTGACAATATATGTTCACAACCCTATGAATATGACATACCCAAGATACCCAGGTGTTGATCTTCTATAGACCTCACTGATTGGTAAGTCAAAGCAGTCATATCCATAGTCTGTGTTCATAATCGTCTCAAGATTGAGAACACGTACCTTAAACAAGTTATGAGTTCCTATCGACTGATTGACAGCCTTGAGCGTCAATAGGAAACTCAGGTCCGTCAATGCACTATAAGCACTAGCATATTAACTAAGAGTTACACTCTAGTGATTTGAGATTGATCACTCCATCCAATGGTAGTTAATCATGCTACAGTGCAAACCTGATGAGATATCCTAGTCTTAACATCCACTGTGACATGTTCTAAGTAACAAAGAATAGCAATTCGTATCTCACTTGTATGTATCTCATACATACACGCATTACTTACTATGATACTTAAGGATAACAATCATCTCATGAAAGAAACATACATAACAAAATGTGAAGCTGATATCCATATATTAAAATGTCAATGTCTCCTATATAAAGTAATGGTTTGAGGGCACAAACCTAACAGTATGCACTGTCATGGTTCCTTACCTTGGAAGCTTCCAAAACTCTATTCGTTGATCACTATTCCTATAATCAAGAGCTGGATGTCACAATCAGGGATTTGGAAACTACTCTACAGAATAGTAATGAATCCTTCACTGCATTTCTGAGTAGATGGAGGAATAAAGTGGCCCTAATGACCCATCGACCAGTTGAGAAAGAACAGGTGAGAATGCTAATCCGAAACCTGCAACCACTCTACCATGAGAAATTGTTTTATTAGTCCATCTCCACCTTTGAAGAGCTGTTTGAAGTTGGAACTCGAATTAAAGACGCTATCAGGGAAGGAAAGATCAAGAAGGAAGAGCCTCCAAGTCAGTCAAAAAGGCCTAACTACTCCCGCAATCCTTCGGATGTCAATGCTCTTAGCAGTCAACCCATGGCATACCCCTCTAGGCCATACCATCCCCTCAACCAGGCAAACTTGCCCAATCACCCTTTCCAAAAAAAGCCTCCTCGTAATTTCGCCAAGCTAGAAATCTCCCTCTCCTCAGCTTTAGATTGTCTCCTCAAAAAGGGGCACCTCCAAATACTCTAGCCTCGAAATACCCCACTCTCGCCAAACTGCGATATTTCCAAAAGATGCACCTACCACCAAGCCCCTGGCCACAACACCGATGAATGCATGCGCCTTCGCCATGATTCCCAAGACCTCATTGACCAGAATATCATTGAGCCACCTCCAAAGCAGCCCCATATAACTCAAAATCCCCTGCAAAACCACCAAAATATCAGCCTCATTGAGTCCAACCATGTATCCTTCAACCCTGCTACCTATATCACCCCCTTAGGTCAACCTTTACCCCTCATTGACATCCCAGAATCTATGGGAATTTATCTGATTGAAGGAGGAGACGATGAGTGGCAGCAATAGCTGACTGATGAACAAGATCTATTCTTCTTGGATGAACACGATCTAGGGGTAGTGGACCTTAAATGGTATGATCTCAACAATGAAAGCAATGCTTCTATCTGGAACGAGCCAGAGAAATCATTTGTGGGAACAGATTATGACTGGTTCAAAGAAGATGGGACTGTAGAAGGGCCTACTCCTGCCGAGATTGATCATCTGACTAGGTTAGGCCATCATTATCAGCCTCCGTAGCCTACCACTGAAGCGATCGAAAAAAGTCCGATCAAAGACAAGGGAAAGGGAAAAATGGATGAAATCATTGAGGAAGACAATGAGTTGATAAAGCAGTTGAAGAAAACCCAAGCACATCTCTCGATGTGGGACATCATGGTAACATCCTACAAGCATAGGCAAGCTGTGTTGAATGCCTTGGCTAGAATTGAGGTCCCCATCGACGCTGCACCGGAAGACATGGTGGCTTTCTTGGGCACACTCACCCCTGACCCAATCATTACATTCTCTGATGAAGACCTGCCGCCGGAAGGGTCTATACATAACAAAGCTTTGTACATCACTGTTGGATGTAAGGGACAACAGGTGCCATTCTGTTTGATCGATACAGGCTCCGCCCTAAATGTTTGTGCTCTAACGACTGCCACCACCTTGGGGGTCAATGTCCTTGACATCACACCATCTGTGCAATCCGTGAGGGCTTATAACAACACTAAGAGAAATGTGATGGGGACTGTTTCTCTCTAAATTCGGGTAGAGTCTTTGGTTAGCACTGAAATCTTTCAATTTATGGACATACCTACCTCGTTCAATTTGTTGATCAGGAGGCCTTGGCTGCATGTCAAAAAAGCTGTATCATCCACTGTGCATCAAATGATCAAGTACATTCATGAGAAGGAGGTGAAAATCATCCTCGACAATAGTTGGGGTAATGAAGCTTTTCCAAACTACGCTCCCATCATTGAAATCCAAATACCAGAGCTAGAAGAAGGAGAAATCGAGGGATTCTTCAAGGAAGAAGTCCACATGATCAATGATGAGGACAAGTTACCCAAGATCCACTCTGCAGTTGTCAACATCGTCCGCAAAGTGAACTACTTCCCTGGAATGGGATTGGGCTGATGCCAGCAAGGGATTCATGAATTCCCTCAGATCAAAGGGCAACAAGGCACTTTCGAGTTGGGGTACAAGCCCACTGAAGAGGACGTCGAGCTACAGAGGCCATGGAAGAAAAGAGTGAGGAGTCTCCCACCATAGCGCAAAACCTTGAATGGGCAATTCATCAAAGAAGGGGATGATTTCCCCTATTTTGGGTTCCCAGAGCATTGGATCCATCAGGCCACTGGAAAAAGGCATCCCGGGCTGGAAATCTTCGCTGAATGCGAAAGGCCCTCCTATTAAGATCCGTTCTATCCCAAAGAAATTGAGAAAACCCCGGAGAAAGACTGGTTGGAGTATCTGGACACTGAAGCCATTGAGAAGATGTGGGAAGAGTTCACCGAAGAAAAGGAAGGAAAGTGGGCCGAGAGCCAAGATGATCAGATCAAGCCAACTGAGAAGGGTTTGAGCAACCAGGCTGTAGAGTTATTTGTCTCCCTATCCCCTGTTCCCCCAGAGTCTGTACTTCCAATTATCGAGTCTGTACCAGAGTCGGCTGTTGTAAGCCCACCACTGTCTAATGTAATCACTGCACTTGTCATGAATGAAATGAAAGACAATTCTGCTTACTCCTCTGTGTCTAATACTTGTGAATGCACAGATCCCTCCGAGGAACTCCCAATTGAACTTAAGCAACTAATTGAAAAACCACCCGCTTATGAAATAATCGAAGATACTTTATTGGTTAACCTAGGTGAAATAGATAATCCACAAATTTTACAAATTGGCTCAACTCTTGATAAAAAAGAAAAAGAAAAATTGACTCTCTTGCTAAAAGAATTCAAAGATGTTTTTGCTTGGTCTTACAAGGACATGCCCGGGGTCGATCCCGACATCGTCCAACATTGCATTCTCCTCCTTCCCAATTCTAAACCCGTCAAGCAGAAACTTAGGCGCATAAGACCAGAATGGGCACTCAAGGTCAAAGAAGAAGTAGAAAAGTAATTCGAGGCAGGATTCATCATTGTTACCGAGTATCTGGAATGGGTTGTCAATATCGTGCCAGTCCCCAAAAAGGATGGAAAAGTTCGTGTGTGCGTCGACTTCCGTGATCTAAACAAAGCCAGTCCTAGGAATGACTTCCTGCTTCCCCACATCGATGTCTTAGTGGATAACACCGCAAGACATGAGCTACTGTCGTTCATGGATGGCTTTTCAGGGTACAATCAGATTCTAATGGCGCCAGAAGATCTGGAAATGATGACATTCACCACACCTTGGGAAACCTACTATTATAGAGTAATGCCTTTTGGACTCAAGAACGCTGGAGCAAAGAGCTGCCACCACTCTGCTACATGACATGATTCACAAGGAAGTAGAAGTGTACATAGATAACATGATTGTGAAGTCTAAGGACAAAGAAGGACACTTAGTGGCATTGGAAATTTTTTTTGAAAGGTTGCGCAAATACAAGATGAGGTTGAATCCAAAGAAATGCACTTTCGGTGTAACCTCCGACAAGCTCCTGGGTTTTCTCATCACACAAAGGGGGATAGAGGAGGATCCCTCTAAAATCAAGACAATTTTAGAAATGGCACCCCCACGGAATGAAAAGGAAGTGAGAGGGTTTCTCAAAAGAATCCAATTTATCAGCCGCTTCATCTCCAAACTCACAACTACAGGTGATCCTTTGTTCCGATTACTGAGAAAAGGAGAGAAGTTCCAATGGGATGACCAATGCCATGCCACTTTCGACAAAATAAAAGCCTACCTTCAAAATCTGCTCGTCCTTTCACCACCCACTCCTCATAAGCCCTTACTCCATTACCTATCTGTCTCTGAAAATGCCATGGGTTACATGCTAGCCCAAGAAGGAGAAGAAAACCACTCTGAAAAAGCCATATATTACCTTAGCAAGAGGATGACTGGATATGAGCTCAATTACTCTACCCTCGAAAAAACATGTTGGGCCTTGGTTTGGTGCACTCGCCGACTAAGACACTACATGCTGGCCTTCCCAGTTGTGCTCATATCCTACACGGATCCTCTAAAATACCTCTTCGAAAAACCCACCCTGACCGGTCGTATATCCCGTTGGTTACTTCTACTATCTGAATTCGATATCAAGTATGTGACAACCAAATTGGTAAAAGGGAGAACTATAGCTTAACATCTTGTTGAACACGCCATTGATTCTGAGGTAAGTGGAGATTTTCTATTCCCGGATGAGAATATCATGGAAATCAAGGAAGAACAGTGGAAGTTGTACTTTGATGGAACAGCCAACATGAAAGGCTACGGAGTAGGAATGATTCTAGTGTCATCAAATGGGTACCACACCCCACTGGCAGTCAAGCTCAATTATAACTCCACCAACAACAGTGCTGAATATGAGGCATGCATTCTGGTGATGGAAGCAGCCATAGAACTGAAAGTTCTAAAGTTAGATGTCTTCAGAGATTCAAACCTCATTATATCACAAGCTAAAGGAGAATGGAAAGTGAAAGAAGAAAGGTTGAAGCCCTATCACGATCATCTCGATGGACTCAAGAGACAGTTCAAGAACATCACATTCTTCTACTTGCCAAGGGAAGAGAACCAGCTAGCAGATTCATTGGCTACCTTAGCCTCCATGATCAAAATTCCCGTGGGAGTCAAGATGATGCATTTGGTAATTAAGCAAAGGTACGGGCCTTCATTCAGCACAATCGCAACAATCGAAGAAGAAGAAAATGAAACACCATGGTACCAAGATGTTTGGGACTTCATAGAAAAGGGGGCATATCCCCTAGAATCTTCTGAGAAAGACAAAAGAGCAATTCGAAGGTTCGCAACACAGTTCATCATTTCCGGGGGAAAATTGTTGAAGAAAGGGTACAGTGGTCACAACCTGACTTACTTGTTTGGAAAAAGCTCCAAAAGAATGATGGAAGAAATACACGAGGGGGTATGCGGTCCACATATGAACGGTCACATGCTGGCCATGAAGATTGTAAGACAAGGGTACTACTGGACAACATTGGAGAAAGATTGTTGTGAATACGTGAGAAGGTGCCACAAGTGCCAGATCTATGCGAACATGATGCATGTGCCGCCATCTCTACTATACAGCATGACCTCTCCTTGGCCATTCTCAACCTGGGGAATCAATATCATCGGTGAAATCATTCCAAAAGCCTCGAATGGAAATTGATACATTTTGGTGGCCATTGACTACTTCACAAAATGGGTAGAAGCCGCACCCTACAGCAAGTTGGGGGCCAAGTAAGTGGCCAAGTTCATTAAGAAGAACCTCATCTGTCGCTATGAAGTCCCCCATGAGATCATTTCAGATAATGGTAGTCATTTCAAAGCTAAAGTCAGAGATCTGTTTGAGGAATACAAAATCACTTATCACAAGTCATCACCATACAGGCCGCAAACTAATGGGGCAGTTGAAGCCGCAAACAAGAATGTCAAAGCCATACTACAGAAATCGATCGATACCTACAAAGACTGGCACGAAAAGCTACCATTCGCACTTTGGGGATATAGAACATCGATAAGGACGTCCACAGGAGCAACTCCTTACTCATTAGTATATGGAATGGAAGCAGTACTTCCAGTTGAGATAGAACTGCTGTCCCTGCGCGTGATGGCAGAATGTGAAATTTCATAATCGGATTGGTTAAGGGAAAGGTACGAAGAATTGGCTCTCATAGATGAAAAGCGCCTAGCGGCAGTCGACCACATCCAAATCTATCAAAAGAGGATAGCCCATGCTTTCAACAAAAGGGTTCGTCCGAGGAAAATTGTCAAGGGTGACCTTATCCTTAAGGAATTGTGAGCCCCGATCTTTGATCCATGCGGAAAGTTCAAACCCAAATGGGTCAACCCTTATATCGTCAAAACTATCCTTCCTGGAGGACCAACCTACCTTATAGCCTTGATGACATTGAATTCAAAGAACCGATGAACATGGATCGCCTCAAAAAGTACTATGCTTGACCATTCCCCAAAACCAATTTTCCTCTCAAGCCTCCCCTGAACTACGCTCGACCTGATTCCCACTCGGGGATACGTAGGCACTGCATCGGTTCGGTCGACACCATCAATAATCAACCCATTTTCTTTTAAGACATTGGCCCGAACTACGTTGGACCTGATCCCCGTTCGGGGGTACGTAGGCAGACTTTCAAAAAAAAAAAAGAAAAGAAGGATGGCTCGTTAGGTCAAAAATCCGAAAGGACGCCTAGGCAAAAGTTAGAGTTAAATCCAAAGTGAGCAATAACAAAAGAGAGAAAAGAGATCGCTAGGTCACCTAATTGGTGCCTAGGAAAAATTATGAGCGTGTGAGAAAAATAAAGTCGCGGTCCTTACCAAAACCCAGAAATCACCCTTCACACTAGGGGAAAACTTCGGCCACCCGCCTCGTTTGCCTGAACCTCCTCTAAACTAGGGGCAAACGTTGGTCATCTACCTCATTTGCCTCACAACTATACATATCCCAAACTAGGGGCAAACTTTGGCCACCCGCCTCGTTCGCCTCTAATCGTCCTAGCATGCCCAAACAAGTACTAAAAGCAAACATCTAATCAAAATCATACTACGAATCTTTTCAGAAAGCCAAATGCATGAAATAAGGTTCTCCAAGTAACCAAGGTTCGCTGATAAACAAACTTCGAATATTACATAAGCAGGGATAAATGAAAACACAAAAAGTTTTTTCAGAAAGCAATCCCAAATATCAAAGACATTTGGAGGAAAGAAGCAGAATCAGTCAAGTCTAGTTTTATTTTGTGTCTTTTATTTCTTCAAAGGTCTCTAGAAATAGGCTCTTGCTCGACCGGCCTAGCCCCTGATGAAAGCAGCAATAGTAGTGGCTTTGACTCTAGAAGCAAAGACCCTCTCAGTAAACCCCTGGGGGACCTCTTGAACTCGCCCGTACTGTCTGGCCAATCGGCGAGGATGATATAAAGAAGTCTCTCTCAGGCCCATCAGCCACACTCTTTGGTAATCCCTGAGACTAGTGGTCACAGCATAAAGGCCCCAACGCCTCACGATCCAGCAAATGTCGACCTCAGATAAAGCTCCCATCATGCGAACCCAATCGGCAGTAGTGTAATGAGGATAAAGCATAGCCCTGCAGAAGTAAACTAGCGACACATTACTTATCCATAACTGAAGGCGCTCGTAGAGCCAAGCCTGTAACACCAAAGGCGCCACAGAAAGAAGAAGCGTTCCTTGATCGAAAGCGCGATCCAAACCATTCAGGGTTTCAGCCAAAACCATGGCCATAGGATTCCTGCTAAACTTCAGCCCGAGGCACACGTGCACCAAGTCGATAGAAGCACTCAAGAATAGAGAGTACGAAGTCATACACAACATCAAAGCGGCCCCGCGAGTAGCATCATATACGCTAGGATTCCCAGGACTAGCATATCGGGCAATGATGGAAGCAATGTCAAGAACCTCACCATGAATTAGCCGGTGGGAAATAGCAGTTGAACAGTTTGGGTATTTAGCCAAGCCTCGCGTGGCACTGGGAGTATCAGCAGAAGGAAGAATCAGGTCAGAGTCAGAATCGAAGACAAGGATAGCACAGAACTCCTCAAACAGGGGACATATCTCCAGGCCGTTGAAATTGAAGACATGGTTCGCCGGGCCCTAGTGGACAATAGTGGCACGCATGAACTCAGTGTTCAGAGCCATCTGGCAAAGAGAGAATAGCTCAGTCAGACCATAGCTGAAGAGGTTGATCCGCTCCGCACCATCTGCGATGTTCATCTAAGCTGTGAGTTGAGCGGGATCATACAATGCCATATTTTCTGTCGCGGCTCTAGCAAAATTCAAAATTTTAGCAGCACCTCCCCTTTTCACGGACTATCCCACCTGCAAGGCAAACACACTCACTATCATAAGGCTGTTCATCCCAATAACATCAACAATCACAGAATCACAATGCACAATCACCAACCAAAGCAAGCACACAACTGCGCCTTCAAACCGAAAACTATCTGGCTCGAAAGGCAAAACATCATAATAGGCTGTCAAGGGTGATAAATCATCCTACACATTATCATACACATCATCCTACACATCGTCTTACACATTGTCCAATAGTCACATTATTCACTAGTACAACCCAATTAAAAACATAAAATGGAGATAAAACAAAAATCCCCACTTAGGAGGCCTCAGTCTTCCTATTCTTCGTCCTCTGTCGGGCCACCTGAAGTGTACGTCGGCGGTGGCCTCCTCCTGCCACCTCTGCACCTCAGCCCGGTCCTCAATGAGCCAGCACCACCCCCACGATACTACACACACAAATAAAATAAAAGCAATCAGTAGAGAAATAACAAGAAGTACAAAAACGAAGTTGAGTCAGAAACTTACCAAGGATGCCATCTGACTGGTCGCAAACTGCCGGATACCATCCATCAGTCAAGGGCAAAATCAGGGTTAGGACCTTATAACCTTAAAGAGAGCAAAATTAGAGACATACCCGATGGTCTCGCGTGAGGACCAAAGACCGTAAGCTAGCTGTTAAGGCATGGCCCTCCTCAGCATAACTCCAAGGGACGTTGAGGACACCTACTTGCTAGGTGGGATACCCATATGTGACCTGTGGCACCTCCATAACCTGGGGAGATCCATCTGCACTCAAAACATTAACGGTCCAATCCAAAGGAGGGATAGGATCAGAAACTGGGAGAACCTGTCTCCTGTACATCTCGCGAAGCTGTAGGCACAAAACAAGTTAGGGAAAAGATGAGTCAAAAACATAGGCAATGGATAGAGACAAAAATGTAAAAGAAACTCACATCCAGGAGTGGGAAGTTGGGCATCAGGAAGCGGCCACGGTAAGCCTCATAGCCGGTCTTAGAGAGAAAGTGATCCCAAACATCAGTACTAGCTAAGGCCGCCAGCAAAGCATCACCAGAAAGGTCATAAGCATCTAGTACAGGAGGATTATGAGGGACGCGATACCTCGGACCGCCAACCACCTGCCAAGACACTCGCTTGCCAAGGAACCATTGCCTGCTTTCGGTACTTTCCATCAAAAGTCGGCAAGAGGAAAGGGGCATGACCGCCTATATCTCCTCTAGGGCATCATAGGCAACGCGTTCCTAAGGCATCCAATCAACGCTAGCAGCTGTCAGCCTAGATAAGAAGTTTTTGAGGAGAACAATCCAATGAGCCCCGCTCTTTACCCCGACAACATCCCTCCGCCATCTTAAGCCCCGGGAAAACAAGGGCACATGAGCCATGCCATCCTCATCTTTGCCTGATTCATCAGCAGGGGAAGGAGCCAACATCTTCAGGTACTCAAAACTCCAAAGCTGCACAGACAAAAAGAAAATCAGAAAAGACAAGAAGTACAGAAATCAAAAAGCCGGAAGAAAAAAATGAAGTTGTAGTACATACCTCCCAAGCTCACCAGAATCCCCCCGTCAATTTGACATCGCCCCAGGAAACCTCACACATATGCTTGTAAAGGTAGGCCAAGGAAACACCGCCCCAGTCATAAGAGGGGATCTCACCAATGGTCGCAAGGCAAGAAAGAAGCCTCAAGCTCACCCTGTCATTCTGTGTTGCAAAAATCGAGCAACCAAGGACATACAAAAGAAATACCCTCAGAAGTAGGGAATTATTCAGGTTGTGATTCCCTCTGCCATAAGCCCGATAAAGCCAGCCACAAGGGAATTAGTGCCTCTCCAGATTAGGAGGAACAACCCCAATCAATATCTCGACAGCCTCAGGATCAATCTCATAGAAGTAGTCCAGAATCAGGCACTTCTCGCCAACTCTCAAACTGGTAATCATGGAAAAATCAAAAGGCGTCATTGTCACCTCACCAAATGTTAGGTGGAAAGTATTGGTAGTGTCCACCTTCTCTCAACAAGACCGTAAAAATTTGCCAGATAGTTGGTACTCTTTGAAACAAGGCGGACAAAGCCACCAAACCCCGCATTGTCTACCATTCTCTTGATGGCAGGCGAGAGTTGGGTGTACCATAGGAAAGCATGAGCAAGGCTACCATGGCCCTTCAATGTCACTTCCGGCACCTACACACATCAAAAACGACAAAAAAATGAGCACAAAATCACTATTCACGACCCAAAGTCCAACTTCACAAAATCAACATACGAGCACAAAACAAGCTTCCAACAAACTCTAGGTGCACACTACAGTTCATATAACTAGCACAAAGCACAAGATAGTCCTAAACTATCGAAAGTTTCACATACCAGGCTCGCTAGAGCCGCGGCCGAAAGATCAAGTCTGGGGTTTGGCTCTCGGCTTTCATTTCTTCCTTGGCCTTCTTAGACGGTCTCCTTGAGCTCGAAGCCATGGATCTGTGACAACATCCTATTGACGCGTTTTCTTATCACACCCAAGTGTAGGTGATCGTACAAGTAATAAAGTTCTGGAAGTCCAGGTCGAACCCACAGGGAACGGAATAAAGTTTTATAAAGTTAGGCAGATAACTATTTTGTCACTAAAAAGAAAATAAAAGATGATGGATTTTTGTGGGGTTTTACTAAACTACTAATTTTTATATTTTTGCAATAAGAGTAATTAACGCTATTTTTTCCTAATTAGTTTACGGTAAATATTTTCACAGTGCAAAATAAATTGAGTAAGATACTAGTAAGAAAAGGAAGAAAAATAAATAAAGCTAAATTTTTGTGAGATAAATTTTTTTAGATTTAATAATATCAAAAGATGGAAATAATACAGATATTTAAGCAAAACTATTATAAAACATGAAATATTAATTAACTATGGGAAAATGATTTAAAGGAATTGGGAATATGCAAACCAACACTAGATCCCACAACTTTTGTGCATTTGAAAAGCGTTTGGTATTTAAGACCGCAGAGTCATTCTTTATTTAAAAATAAACTTTCACTAGTCTGGGTCATATCAAGTGTGTCAGGTTTGATATGAAACTACGTCGTTTGGTTTAAAGAAAAATAAAAAGGCAATTGGGCAGTAGCCAGGTTCGAACCGTGCCCCGCCGCGGACGTGGGTTATTCGGCGTCCAGTCCCCACCACTCTGCCACTACACAATTGCCTATCTATTATTGGATAGAAATATATATAAACACATATTTGAAATATTAACTTTGACATATGAGTTGTTTGAGTATGCTAGGTATTTTTTATGACAAAAGGCATAGTTTGACAATCCACATAATTAGGCTTTTTATTTCAAATATGTACTCTTTTGAGCCCAATATAGCCATAATATATCAACATGTTAAATGGTCATAAACTATAGATACATAGATATTTTTGGCCATAAATGGAAAAACAACTCATCTAGATAAATTTGCCCATTTAAGATTAGTGCACAGAAGCTGTGGTTTCTAGGTTTTTATTACATATTCCCAATTAAAGATTTAGCCTACCATTTTGGAATTGAAACTTTCTTAAAAATAAAAATAAAAGATAAATTAAATAGATGCACGCAATCACCGTCCAATTAAAATTAAAGTTGTAAAACCAAGGTAAGGGTGAAAACTAATATTATATATTATTTTCTTTACTTAACATGAGCTGGGATTGAATTCGTGGAATCTGCAAAATAGCAAAGTTTAGTACAACTAGGCTAATAAAATATACATAAATGGAAATACTAAACCAAAAATAAAATACTAAACATTTGACTTTAACTTCTTGTGGGGTCACAGTGGTTGAACTCCAAGACCACAAGCAAGACCAAACCAAATCCAAATATAATTTGGGAGTAAGATATGGGTATGGTGTGCTTGGGGCTTTGGTAGGTGATTACAACAACTACGTGGCTAAGAAATATGATATTTACTTGCAAAATCTGTCTTCTAGTGAATAATAATATTGCTATAAAAACTGAAAATTTGGAGTTTTCAACTATTTTATGGGGCAACTATAAGTACTACTAGACTAGAAATATTAAATCTTATTTTAAATAAGAATATTTTACTACTACAAATTGACAAAGGTCATACAAGAAAACAAATATTTTAAATTTAAGAAATACAGTACATAAAGTTTTGCTACATATTTTTGAACATGAAATCATCAATTACATAAAAGTAAAATTTTACAACTACTAGAACTTGAAAAGGCAAAGAAAAACTAAAGTTTCCTATTTCTAGGGACAATATAAAGTGCTCACATGATAACCTCCCCTAACTATTCTCTCCCTAACAGTGTGTGTTGTAGCTTGTGAGTTGTGTTGTTGCCTCTGTGTTGCAGCTTGTATTTACAGGCGAAGTGAATGACGAATTTCGTCATTGCTTCCATCACTTAGCAATTCTTTTCTTCTTCTTCAGTCTTAATTTTCTTTACTTCTCTGACATGGTTTGAAATTGATCCTACAGAGAAGAAAAGAGGGAGAGAGAGAGAGAGAGAGAAGAAAAAAAACGAAAGAGTCAAAAATTATATATATATTATATACTATATAGTAGTAACATCCAATTGGATGTTACTTTCGTCTCTTTTCTTTTCTTTTTTTTTCTTTTTTTTTAAATAGTAAAATTACTATTCATTACTATTCACATTTGACTAATAATATGGGAGATACTACAGTGTGGTTGCTACTTCTTTCCTTCCCTTTATTTCACTTCATTTTTACCTAAATATATAAAATAAGTAAAAATACATAATTACACGCATTTGAGTGACATCACTATTAAATTATATTAATTCAAATATGCATGTAAAACTAGGGATTTGGGGGATTAAATGAGCACAATGTCTATTATATTGGCACATAAATGTGCAATATTCAATGTTTGTCAATCTGCAAGAAAATGGAAGACTAAAACCAAACTTTCTTCTTGAAAAATGGAACAAACCAAAACACCAATCAAAATTCCAATCATGAGGAAAGATTACTCACTTGAGCGCGCACAAGCTGCGTTTTGATGAATTTTGGCTCCAAAAACACCCCCAAAATGGCCAAAAATGAGCTTGAAATGCTCCAAAACCCAAGATTTACACACATGGAGTCTGGCCACCCAGTGCCACTGTGGCACTGGCCAACTGCCGCCGCGGCAGTGGCCCAGTGCCGCCACGGCACTGCTCCCCACAGGCCCCACTTTGCTACGTTTTAGCCCGTTTCTGCCCGTTCTGACCCGTTTTATCCTGTTCATGATCCCGTTTAGCCCCGGTGGCCCATTTTAGTCAAGATTTATGAGGTTTTATCCCAGTAGATCCATTTTAACCCCAGCAGATTCAATTAATCTCCTAAGGATAGAAACAGAAAGATATCAGCTCCCGAAGGCCCGAATAAGCTTTTCGGACCGGCTAATGCAAAGATTTGATCAACCGTGAGAGATTCAGAGATGGGTCCTAGTTCCTGATTAAGAAACAGTTAATAGAGATTTCCTGAGAGTCTTACATCATCCCCTGAGGACAGAAACAGAAAGATATCAGTTCCTGAAGACCCGAATCGACTTTTCGGACCAACCATTGTAAAGGTTTGATCAACTGTGAGAGATCTAGAGATGGGTCTTGGTTCCAGACCAAGAAACAGTTAAGAGAGATTCTATGAGAATCCTACATCATCCCCTGAGGACAGAAACAGAAAGATATCAGCTCCCGAAGGCCCGAATCGGCTTTTTGGACCGACCAATGCAAAGATTTGATCAACCGTGAGAGATTCAGAGATGGGTCTTGCCTCCCGACCAAGAAGCAGTTAAGAGAGATTCTCTGAGAATCCTACATCATCCCCTGAGGACAGAAACAGAAAGATACCAGCTCCCAGAGGCCCCGACCGGCCCTCTTGGATTGAGCGCCAGAATATATGATCAATCGTGAGAGATTCAGAGATGGGTCCTGGTTCCCGATAAAGAAAAGAGAGATTCTCTGAGAGTCCTACACCATCCCACAGGACAAATATAGAACGATACTAGTTCCCACTATCCCCAGCAGGAAGTAGTAAAAATAGAACCGACTCCCGAAGATCAGTCATCAGGAACAACCAGAACATCGCCCGTATCCAGATTTTGAAGATGACCGACGTCGTTCCATGGCTCCGTGTCTCCTGATTATCATGAGCTTTCTCATTTGTCCATTATTATAGCTTTCGCACTTATCGGTTATCACAAGATCCCTCGATCACCTTTGGTTGTCATCCTCTAAAACCTTGCATCTGATCCATTTCGCTTACAAAGCACGTTTCTTGGAATTTAAGAAGTTTGCCCCGAGACCCAGAGTCTTCCAAGTCATTGTATCTTTATCCGAGTCAGCCACTGCATCACAGTCGGAGACACTAGCACGGCATAAGTCCACTCGGGGTGGCACACACCCCACAGCACCAGCTCATGGTAGGATCAGAACACTAAACATGATAGGACTCAGGATGCAATCCCATGCATTTCATATCATCCTCATAACATAGCATTCACCTATCTTGTTGTGCATGTGCAATTTGTTCCTTTGTGCCCCGAACTACGTCCTGGTCTGATTCCCCTTGGGATGCGTATGTAGCTCGCAAAGAGCACGACCTGCTCTGGCCCCAGCATCATCCTTGCATCTTTGAAATGCTTTCATCCTAAATCTATAGCCTCCAAAAAGACCTGTCTCTTCAAAGATTTGGCACTCGCTTGCGACACGCATTGCCTCGCAAGTTCATGCCAAAGAGGGGCAAACTGTAGACACCCCCTCTTGTCGGCTATCAGATTTAGGAGACCCATAGCTTGGTGGTTCACAATGATCGAAAATACTCAAAAAGGACTCCTGGAAGTTAGTTCTCTCTCTCAAAATGCTCAAAATGACCAAAATACCCCTGAAAGCCCGAACACTCCCGGATTCAGACCACATATTCTGGAAACGCACTACGTTGTAAGAAAAACAATAAAATGAGTTTTTAAGTAAGATCGGGTGAAATCGTCAGCTCCCAGAGACCCCCGAAAGTCACAGAAGTTCCTAGAAAGTCCTCGTTGATCGGTTCGACCAAGGTTTGACCGAAGTCGTCTGAATTTGCCGAAAAGTTCCAGGATCATTCTAGATCATGTGGAAAGTATTAAAATGAGTTTTTAAGTAAGACCGGATGAATTCGTCGGCTCCCAGAGACCCCCAAAACTCCCAGAGGTTTCCAGAACTTCCTAGGAGTCACAAGTTTGACTAGTTTGACCAAAAGTTGACTTTGAAACTGGAGCATTGTATCATTGTTCAAACAATTTTTATGGATACTAGAGGTTAATAGCTTTCCAACGGTATATCACATATCATTTTCAGATTTCAAACAAATTTTTATAAATATCCGAAGGTGAAAAAGAAGATCAAATCGTCTTTTATCATGAATACTGCAAAACGTTTCAAGGTGGCCTATCTCCAAACTATTTTTTATGTAAATTAAACTCCATTAGCTTTCTAACGGTATATCACAACCTCAATTTGGAGTTTGTATGCATTTTTTTGTGAATTTCGGACGAAATAGAGCCTTTTCGCGAATACCGAAACCTCTAGGGGCCTAAAAAGGATTATCTGAACGAATGAGGAGCAGTGCTGCCACGACACTGGCCCACTGCCGCCGCGACATAGGCCCAGTGTCGCCGCGGCACTCTCATCCAAAATGGTGGATTTTTGTAATTTCTTTTGGGGGTTCATTTTGATTAATTAAAAACCAAAACGACGTGGTTCTATGTTCGCAGATGTTTGGGGCCAATGGGAGTACTTCTAAAACCCCAAACAACCCCAAATTGGCCTATATAAACCCCCCTTGACTTCTCATTTTGTGGGTGTCAAATGTAAGCTTTGAAAAGTTTTAGAGAGAAAGTTGTAGAGATAAGGTTAGAATAGAGAGAAAAGAATCTTCCTTCTTTGATTTTCAAACAAGAAAGTGAGTTCTAAACTTTATTTTTACTTCATTACTTCTATTTACTTCATATTCAATACACCCAACCACCATTTTAGTGAGCATTTAAGAGAGAGAAAGCTACTTCCATGTCCAATGTCACCACATATGAGTGAAACACCAAACTACAAGTCCAATACATCATGAATATCATCTATTGATTGTTGTCTATTTGTTTGTTTATATTTGTTCATCTTCTCTTACCTATTTCTTTTTTGTTTTCTTTATTTACTTACTAGTCTATCATCATCTAGATGATGACATGAAGTTTGAGGTGAGTGAATCCTTATGGATAGTAGCTCTTGACCTCAAAAACATGTTTGATAGATGATGATTACATTCCTATGTATTCATGAAGTTGTCTTTAAAATAGAAATAATACTTTCCAATAATCTTAGAGGTTCTTTATGATGAGTTTGATGTTGACATTTTAAGTAGTTATAATCTTCATTAAGTATTGAAAATATGTTTTCAAAACCCCTATTTCAAAACCCCCCCTCTTAAACCCCTTCATTTTGATTTCATGAAATAAACCTTGTTTTCTTAAAACCTTCAAAACAGTGAGTCATTTAAATCCAAAGTTATTTTGATTTCATTCATTCATTCATACACATTTTAGACTTCTAAGTCATTCTAGGAATCCTTGAACATAAAACACACTACAACCTTGGCATATTATAGATACATACATTGCATCCACGCAAAGATTTGGGGTTTTTGTAACTCCTAATCTAAGAAGATTATAAGGAATGATCATGATCACACGTTCATGCTTCCCCTCGATCTAATCCTCCTTTCTCATCCGTCCCGGGGATTGAGAGATCTTCTTTTCTCAAAGATTGGCATGCATAATTCTAGCTTGCTAAGCATCCTTGTTTCTTTGATTTATTTGTTTAAAGAATAATTCATGTCCCCTTTAGATTCGGAAAACTTGATTACTTGATATGTGATTAGATGATTTTTCCTAGGTTTGTTTGTGTGATCTTTAACTTTGCATTATGTGATACTTGGCTTAGATCTTATGGACGATATCTTATCTTTTGATTTTCCATTTCAAGATTCTTATGTGATGTAATATACCTATCATACTATTAATCGTCGAACCAAACATAGTATAAGATGATTATTTGGATGCTAATTGAGGCCCGTCAAAAGATGGGGCGAGTTGAGGGTGTTTTAGTTGTGACAAAGGCTCCTTCCTCTCTCGTACCAAAACCCCGAACCAAGTTCTTTGGTTATGAAGGGCGGTTGCCCTTTATCGGTTTAGGTGAGTCAAAATTAGGTTTCTTGGTTCCTTAAAGACCAAGTGGCGACTCTGTATCTATTTTCAACAGATCAATTTCAAACAAAAATAAAAAGAAAACAGAATTCCACGTGTCCACAGACCTATGCGAGACATAGACAAATACCAACTTAAGTTTGGAGGACTAAATAGTTGGTTATAAAACTAGTTGGGGGTGTAAATGGAAATAATAAAAAGTTAGGTGGGTTTCATAATAGAAACAAAAGGTTATATACATGAGCTATAAATCAAAACGGGATTCACATCTCTAGCTCTTTTTCTTCATCTTCTTAGTCGGTTGGAGAGAGAGAAAAGAGACGTGGGTCACCGGAGCTCTACGACGCCGATTGACACGCCGTTCAACTTCTAATTTCAATTCCGAGACTAGATTTGAACTCGTAGAGATGAGTCCTACGTTTTGGTACTAATTTTATTGAGTTTAATTGTTGTAATTTTTGAGACCCAATTCAGAGTGGTAATCCGTAGTTGGTTGAATTCATGTAGGATTTTAACCCAGAGAAGATTTGGGCTTTAAATTCTTAACTAGTAGCGAATTGCAAAGAGGTGAGTTATTTCAATCTTTTTTATGGATGAGATTCATGTTCATGTTCTTTGGATGTTAATAACATGCCTATTTAGCTTAATTACTCATGTTTGGCTATGATTTTGTGAAAAGTATGCTGATATGGTTATGTGAGCATATTTAGTTGTGTATTTAGGTCAAAGGAGAGCTTGTATGAATCCCCCATGAGAATGTTCTGTGGTGAAGACCATTTGTTGCCGACAACGGCATTAGACCACACGTGTGTGCCATGGGTCATTGGCTTGTGTCGTAGACTATTGGGGGTGTCACGGACTTGCGGGTAGTGGCGGAAGAAATACTTACTTATCTCGAGATCATTTTATTTGTTGAGTTGAATATAAGCATTGATATGTCATCCGTGTGCTTGATTGATATCTCTCACTAAGCATATAGCTTATATATTGTAGTGGTCATTGAATAACCATTGTAGGTGAGCACGGCGGTGAGAATTCAGGGAGATGAACTTGGGGGTTCGTGGAGTCGAGGAAGTTTGTAAATGTACTAGCTTATGTTTATGGTTGTTTTTGAGTAAAACTTGTTATTTGTAATAGCTTACGTGAGTTTGTGCTATAACTTGGTAAGTTATGTTAGCTTTGGTTTAATCGCTCGAAGACTCGTGTAAATATTGTAACCGGAGCTTAGAATGTTGTTGATACCTTTCAAACTTATGTTTTGTGGTTTGGAGTATATTGGTTGAGAGTTGAGTTCATAATCATGTGTTTTGTTTGGTTTTGTGAAAAATTGAGAATTTATGAGTGTTGTAGCATTTTGGAGATCTTGTTTAATGTTTAAAAACATGTTAATATATCTTGGGAATGGTTTGGAATGATTTTAGAATGGTTTTGAAGTGGTTTTGGAAAGTTTCATGAAGTTTGCGTTGGTTTTGGTGTAGTTGGGAATCTCCAAAACAAAGGAAACTGTTGTCAAAATAAGTTCTGTAGAATCTGGATCTATCCGGGTCTTGGGCGGATCGAATTGGTGCGCATCTGGAGAGCCAAAAATGTGGATCTGTTAAAACCGAATCGATCCGATTTTGGGGCGTATCAATCCGTAGGTCATTTTGCTGCACTGTCGACTTTTACGGAAACGGACATAACCGGGACGTTTTTTGCGATTTTGTTTGCTTTCTGTTTATGATTTTGTTTGCGCGTCGTTTTTTGCGTTGTAACCGGGACTCAAAAACCTATCTTTTGGTATAAAATATGCTATACTTTATTAAAGACTATTTTGCCCTTGGACTTGATTTGTCTAACATATTGGTATGAATGTGATTGTTTTCTCTCCTTTTCATTCATTACTTGTTGTTTGAGGGCCTTGGTGGCATGCCACGTGTCCTAGGTTCACATGTGTGAATCCGGAGTGTGACACAAAAATGCCCATTTTTTTAGTCATGATAAATTTAAAAAAGCAAATTATCCATTTATCAATTAAAGAAAATTAATTTTGACTAAACTAATGATTTTTTCCCATGCAATCAATCACAAATAATATATAATAGACATACAGATAAATATGCATAAGCATTCATCCATGCAATAATTAATAAATAAAAATGCATGAATAAAGCTAGCCCATCTCTCTCATGGCACTATCTCCATAGTTCCATCTCAAGGCTTCAAGCTTCAAGGCTCCATCTTCTTGGTTCCAAGCTTCACGGCTCGATCTTCATGGCTCCATCTTGTGGCTCCTCTAAATAATATAATTTACAATGTCGTATACCTCCAAAGAGGTTTACAAAAAAAAGGATCTAGGAAAAGTAAATTACATAAATGGCTAGGAAAACCATTACAGTTCTCCTTTGCACAGGAAAAAAACTATAATGCCTTTAACAATGCCACAAACCAAATTAAATCAAATTTAAACTAATTTAAATAAAATTTAACTTGCCATGAGAGAGTAGGCCACCTGCTTAAGAAGTTAGCTTTGCAATGCATTCACAATATATGCCAATCACATCCACACATGAAATATGTTCCAAAATAAATCATACAACAATCACAAATATGTATATTTTAGAATTATGCATACACAAATTAAATTTATGTATTGCTTTTCATGACGAAACAAAACATATTATCCAACAATATCTAGGATTCCTTAGAAAACTCCATTCGTGCACAAGATTAGGTTTTCTAAAACCTAAACATCCAAAATATTTAAAATAAAATATTTCAAAACATATTTTTCAAAATAATTTTATTTATAAATATTCCAGAATACTTAATATTTTTTTTCGGAAAATGGTTAATCGATTCCAAAAAAGGGCCATACCCTAGGATAATACAATGAGCGCAAAATCATGCTACGGGAGCCTGACCAAACATTTGAAAAGAAAAGCAACAGGCAAACAGACAAAGCAACATGGATTGAAACAAAGCACTTGAGACAACCCAACAACCCAAAGCAGGGCCTCTTCAGGATCGTTGTCGACCCTTGGGCCGGCTCCCGCTGAATTTCATCTTAGCTTCCTTCTTTTTCTGTCTGTTGGAGAGGGGACTACCCCTTGTAGGGGTCCCGACTTCACTAGTTTCGTCAAATTCTCTAATACAGTCATCAATGTCATCCACACTAAATGGGGGAGTGGTATCCTCTCTGGACTCTCCTCGAGGAACATCTGTATGGTTAGAAGAGCTAGCTTCGGGAGAAAGGGTCTTGTATGGAGGGAGAAGCGATGAAATCAACTTTGACAGGATTATGATCAGGGTCTTGTAAGATCTGAGAAAGGGCGTCAAATCGGTTACCCATTTTCGTGATTGAGGTATGAGTAAGAGACTCTTCTCTAATGGGAACGACGTAAGAATCTTCCTGGAGCTGATTAAGCGTGTCAAACATATTACCTTGCTTAATTGGTGCTCCCAAGTGGACCATATCTTTCATGTGGCTAAAGCCACACTCCACGGCCTTTTTCCCTTTATCTTTCTTTTCCACAACCTGCCATTCTCCATCTGTCTTCCCTTTCTTCTTAAAAGGAAATTGAGCGGTAGGCCTAGAATCTGGTTTAGCAACCTTAGCGCAATCATGTCCAAACTGAGAACACTGTTTGCATCTCACAGGGGTCCATTGATATTCTAAAGTAATCTTGGTTCTGATGGTATCACCCGTAACCTCATCTTCTGATTCAATATGGAAGTCATGAAAGAAGTCGAAATCGGCAGTAACTTCAATGCACACTCTTGCATATGTAATACGTCTCCGACTAGCAGTAGTTCGATCCACTCGGATAGGTTTTCCGATAAAGCTAGAGATAAAGCTGATACCCTTCGGGTTCCAATATTCCAACGGAACACCGTAGAAGTTGACCCAAATTGGGATGGTTTGAACCTCCTCGTTACCGAATGAGAAATGCGGTTTCCACGGCCTAAGGATGAGAGGTTGCCCTGCAATGAACCACGGGCCCCCCTCCATCACGGCGTCCCTGTTCTCCTCACAAGAAAATGAAAAGAAAAAGTATCCAGAATCGGTGGCCAAAGTATCAATCAAGCCGTGATTTGCCCAAAGACGCTCAGTAACATTAGTTACAAGAGAATACGGAAGTTTTTTGCCCAAAAAGCGTCCCACCAGAGTTGCCCTCCATTCTTCCTTACCGGCATCAGTAATGTCCTTGGGAATTTTGAGAACAAGATCAGTTGCTTTTTCACCATGGTCCACAAATTCTAAAGTAAATTCCTCCTGACTGACTGGGGACCCGGGGATGTAACAACGTGCTGGTCTTTCAGGGTCAAGGTTGGTCTTGGAACCATAAAGTTCTTGAGAAGGCCGCAAAAAAAAACTCAGCCCATGATTTCCCATTTTGGTCTTTGAATTGAAGCTGTCCATGGTCAGCTAAACCCATGTTCTTGGAAGAGGGAAAACATGCATCCTTGAAAGAAAGCAAAGTTGGGCCATTGGAAACCGTAGCATTAGGCACATGTGAGGGTCCCATAAAAAGTTCTTTTGACCCTTGCTGATCCACGCAATTATCTTTGATAGTAGGAGGTGTTTGAAAGGCTCCATCACCTTTGGAATCTTCCATGCGTGGGCCCAACTCACATGGTGTAGCATTTAAATTTTGACTTTGAAAAGGAGCTTCAGCACTTGTAAAAGAAGAAACCTCATTTATCTTACGTTGCCCAGCAATATGTGGACAAGTACCAGCCACCACAACATCATTACGGGCCCCACCAACTTTACATTCCATTATATAGTCTTGGGCAGCCACCTTAACATCCTTACGGGCCCCACCTACTTTACATTCCACTAAATAGCCTTGGGCAGCCAAAACGTGGCACTCTAGGGGGTTGATTGTAATATCATCTTGTAACAAGCCAGGAGTGGCCGAATGAAGAAGACCCTTAGCACAATTAGTGGTGGTGGGGCCCATCAAATCCTTGTCTTCAGCTTGTACATAAGATAAAGAGCTGGACTGTAAAAATTTGAAATGCAAAGGTGACTCACCAACCAGCTCGTCAGCATTACTTGTACCCATAGCAATAGGACTCGGACATGTGGCTTTAGTACAAGACCCATTAAAAGCAGATGTGACCGCACATGGTTCCTTCAAATGCGCACCAGTGGAAAAAGAAGGTGGGTCCTTAGCGTCCTTTCCTTGCGTGTTGAGCTGAAGATGGACTGCATTAGCGTCCTTTTCAAGACTAGCATTAATTGCCGTGGGGCCCAAATGTTCATGGACAGCAAATAGGCCTGACCGAGGGTATCCTTCCACGCCCAATTTGACAGCAGGGTCAGCAACTATATGGGTTCTCACGTTAGCAATCCCCAAGGCAAGAGAAGGTGCGTGGGATTCACCGAGCCCAGCGCCCGTATATGCTTCATGACCGTTGGAGGGTTGTGCGTGGGATTCACACTCCTTAAACACCTCGTTATCCGAACCTAGACCAAGAAATGGATCTAATGGTAAACTTTCAACCCCTTTTGCTATTTTCAACCCATCAATAGCAGAACTCATAGGAGGGCAACCATTAAGACTATTACCAACTTGTTCATCACCAAAACTTGCAAGTATAGTCTGGAGATCCTCCGTAAGGGTTTGCTGATTAGAAAACTCCAATTTCTCTCCCTTAGATTCATCACAGCAAGAACTAACCTGCTTATCATGCATACCCATCTCACTTTGAGGTCTCTTTCTTTTTGCAAGCTCACATGAATCATGAATAGATCTAAATGTGAGTGTCTCCACCACATCAGGGACTTCGTATGATCCATCCATATTTTGTTCGGCAAAATGAAACCCAGCAACCCCATTGGTAGTTTCCACAGCCTTCAAAGACCCAACTGAACAGGCTTCCTCCTTCAAGCTGTCTTCATTAACTTGTTAATCACTAAGTGGTTCATCATCTTTCCAAAGCTCTTTGAAGGGAAGCTTTGTAGATCTCTTAGCTTGGATATTCAGCTTTCCCACATTGTTAGGAAAATGGAAGAGCTTTTCTTTCCTTTTCTTAACACTAGCACTCTTCATAAATGGCACCACCACCCATGGGGCTGCCCTCACCATCCTAGATTCCTAAATTTCTAGAGAGAAGGGAGAGCTTCTCTCTCTAGAAGCCATTTCGTTTCAGAATACTTAATATACTAATATTAAAATTTTAAAACTAAAATACACATTCTGCCCAAAGGCAATCGATTGCTGGTAAAGTCAATCGATTGCTTATTTAAGTCAATTGATGGCACGCTAAACCAATCGATTGCCACAATCTAGTACATGCCAATCGATTGCCAAAAGAGGCAATCGATTGGACTGCCAATTGATTGCCAAGCAATCGATTGCCCATCTAATCGATTGGAAACAAAACCAATCGATTGGACTATACTAGAAAGTCAATTTTCCATATCAGATCATGAAAAATACCAGATTATGTATTTTAAATACACCAAAATGTTTTCTAATTAATCTAATTAGTTCTAAACTAATCGGATTGAAATAATATCAAAACTAGATGATCTAAACAATCAAAGAATCCTTTTCTAAAAAGGATTTGACTTTCATTAATCATAGTTCATCATACTTCATAATCCGATTGCAAGTAGTATAAATAAGATGGCTCTGATACCAATCAAAGAGAAAATTGGATCTCAGTGCGCAGCGGAATACGGGTACAGATTAAATTTTAATCTAACTAAACTAGATCTACTTCTCATTTGTATTGCTTGCAATAAATATACATACAAAGACATATATATAGATATACCTTTCTGATTTGTGGAATCGTTTTGAGAACTCTTCAATGATTATTGTGACGATTCGATCTCGATCACTTTGTTCTGACAAAAATACGATCAGCAAAGGGACTAAACAATCTCTGATTGACCTCAAATTTTAACAGCAGCTACGTCTCGACGTCAGCTTCGTCGTGTCCAAAATTCATCAGGTTGCGAGAAGTATTGAGCAGTCTAATCTACTTTTTGTGAGCGTTGTTTGGCGCTAATGATCTTCGGATCCAATGTGTTCTTGATCTTTCAGTGCTAAAGATCTTCACTCATATGACTCTTGGATTTGCTTGGATGCTAGGGTTTGGTGGAAACCCCTTTAGAACAAACTTGGGATGTTTAGGAAGGGTTTGGGAAGTCTACAACCAATACTGAAACTTCTGGGAGAATAAAAGACGTTCCTCATATGTTATGCCCGCAGTTTCTGTATTTATAAACTTTTGAACTGACCTAAGTACCAATCGATTACCAAAAGTGGCAATTGATTACCTTACCAATCGATTGCCTTAGAGGCCAATCGATTGCCCATCCAATCGATTACAAGTGATGCAATCGATTGTTGTACTAATCGATTGGATCTGAACACCAATCAATTGGTTAAAATTTTATCCCAAATTTTCTATTGCATTGTTCCTTTACATCCAAACATCCTTATGAGCTAAGAGTAGGACCCCTAGATTCTTAATTATTGGCTCCGATTAATTATTATTCCACCTAGTCAAAACTCTTTAACTAAGGAATTAATAATTAATCAATTATCATTTACATCACTATAAAATGATAATTGCACTCCAGTGCATAAGAACAAAATCACACATATATCAGCGATTGCTAAACTTGTATAATATGATACGGATGTCCCTCTACCAGATAGTATTTTGTATTTATCATCGGGATGTATGTTTTAAGATAATGTCGACCCAATAGATAAATACATCTTATATTCCTCGAGTATCATTCACTATGCTTGGATTACTAAACATGTCAACAGACACTTTGTTGACAAGGCTGGCCTGCTCTCGGTAATCATTCCTAGTGACATTCTCAAGGGAGTACTTACTCTTCATTTTATAGAAGAGGGTAGAAACCCATCTTGACAATATATATTCCCAACATCGCATACCTAATTACCCAAGATACCCATGTGTTGATCATGCAAGATCTCATTGATTGGTAAGTCAAAGCAACCAAGCATACAACTTGTGTCCATAATTGTCTCAAGATTAAGGACATGTATCCCTATAAAAGTTTAAGTTGCTATTGACGGTAACAACATTTACGTGTCAATAGGTGATAGGTACAAAAATATCCAGTCAAAGTCAAATTGCCACATTAGCAGCTCGATGCCAGGTAACCCAGGATAGGGTCATGTTTCTCGACCATCCCGGGTTGTCCAGCCCAGAACTGCCCAGTCAGTTCAAACTGCTCGGGGATACGTACTGCTGATAGACCAAGATGGGCGCAACCTGAGCCTGATCCCGTGACTCACGCTGGACCGTTCTAGCAGTTTCCTAACCCCAATCAGAAGACTAATGGAAAGTAGAAGATGTTTCCTAAACCACTTAGGAAACATCCCATGATTTATGCTCATCAATTTGTAATTAGATTGCTCTTCCATATTTGATAGTTACCTTGTGCGGGTGGTCTCTTGCACCTATGAAAGAGGGCACCCATCCCCGTAAAGGGGGTCGCCTTCTTAACTAAAAGAATAGCCAAACATATCACTATTACGCATATACCCGGCTGGTTACTGGTAGTGCCGCCCACTCTGTTGACTCACCACAAGCGTCGGTGATCTATTAGTTAAAGCGCACCAACACACACATAGACGTAGGTCACTTTATTAACAGGGTCGAACCACATACAATCCTTGGTGTACAATTCTCTCTATAAATCTCTCTTACCCAAATTTTGGCATCATAAATTTGGCGCCGTCTGTGGGAAGCGACAAGCTTCTCGTCAACAAATTTTTGACTGATAAACATGCTACTAAAGGGTAAGAAGACCGCTGCTCTTGATGGTCAGACGAATTCGCAAGTCGGGCAACCGGCCGCTTCCATGACCTCCGAGCAAGTTACCGCGGCCCACGCGTAGCTCCTGGAGGGCCAGTGAAAAACTCAACAACAGATCAAAGCGTTGCTTGCCCACCAGGAAAAGCTCCCTCAAATAGAGGAACAGCCTGAGAAGAGCGTGCCCGACCTGGAGCCAGTATGAATCTAAAGGCGCCCCCACACTGAGCCCATATCTTTGCCAGATCTGGGTTGATTCGGGAATGATGAGTGTAGCAAGGCTCCCGAGTTGAGCCGGTAACGCTCTCGGGCCAACCCACGCCGAACGGGGGATGTTAGAGAAATCATCAACAATAGGCGTACTGCCAAAGGGGAAGGGCATGACCGGACTGCTCGGGATTCAGCCAAGGATCCCCTAGCCAAAAGCTGAGAGGATCTTAGGCACACGATTACCTGAAGCGAAAGCCGGACCCTACCCCCAAGGACAACGCGCTTCAAGGAAGAGGCCTCATCGTCTGACCTGACATACCATTCGGACACGGAGCAAGGGATTAGTTAGACGGATGTTAAGGCCCAGATCGAGGACTTGCAGAAATAGATCAAGCAGCTAAGCCATAAGTCACGCCATGATCACACTAATACGGAGACCGAATCGCCCTTCACCGACCGTGTCACAGGATTTTCCATCCTACAAAAGTTCAAGCTACCGCACCTCGATTCCTACGATATTTCAGGGAGCCCGGTGGATCATGTCTGTACCTATAAGACTCAGATAGCGCTGGACACCACCGCCGATGAACTACTGTGTCTGGCCATCCCCAGCACTCTTAAGGGGTCAGGCACACAGTGGTTCCATGCTCTTAAACCCCGAGCAGTAGATGACTTCAAGGCACTAAGAAAACTATTCATCAGCCAGTTGTAGGGATACAAGACCGATCGCAATCGGATACCCAGCTGCTGACTCTTAAGCAGTGCAAGGGGGAGTCCTTAAAAGATTACGTCGACCATTTCAATCAACAGAGGCTCCAAAATTTCCACCTAGATGAAATAGTCTCCATTATGGCTTTCTACTCAGGAGTTTAACACACCAAAGTTGTTACATCGTTCCATCACGATCGACGGCAACCCTGGTGGAACTCTCAGAGAGGGTCGGAAAGTATATTGACACGGAAGAATTCCTAAAGGCCAAGTGCACCAGCTTCGCGGGAGATGAATCCCTAAGATCTAAGCACAAGCATGAGGGCTCTAAAAAGGGCCCAGGAAAGAAGCCAAACCACGAACAACAAAGAGGTGGTCGGGATCAAGCTCCACTTACCTTCACTCCGCTTTCCAGGCCTATCCACGAGCTCATGGCTGCCGCAAAGACCCAGAGGCTGCTCCAATAGCCGGCCAAGTTGAGGAGCCTGCTCGGGAAGAAACATCGGGATAAATTCTACCGGTATCATAAAAACCATGGCCACGACACGGATTACTATTTTAAGCTTAAGTTGGCCATCGAAAGGCTTATTGAACAAGGTCATATGGCTGAGTTTGTCGCGGCAGACAGATGACTTAGGCCGGACACCCGAATCCCCGAACAACCTCAACCACTCGAGCAAATTAATGTGATCTCTAGAGGAACCTCGGGCGGAGGGGACTCACAGTCGGTTAGGAAGAGGCACGCTCGAGCATTCTGAGTGGATGTTTGGCATGTCCAATCCACTGACTCCTAACCAACTGATATGTTAACATTCTCATCCGACGACGTGAAGGGCTTGCACTGCCCTTACGATGACCCACTGGTAGTAACAATCTCCATAGCCAACTATACAGTGAAGAGAGTATTGGTGGACATAGGTAGTTCCTCCGACATTCTCTTCACCTCGGCGTTCGACCAGTTAGGGATCTCAAGGGACAGACACCGGCAAGTTGCCACCCCTTTGGTCGGATTCAATGGCTCAAGCATGCAGCCGCTTGGCATGATTGAACTCCCGGTTCTTATGGGGACCTATCCCCACCAAACCTCCGCACTGGCAAACTTCGTGGTTATAGAGGCTTCATCCGCATATAACGCCATCCTCAGAAGGCCAACTCTCAATCAAGCCAGACCCACTATGTCAACGTACATCCTGGTGGTAAAGTTCCCGACCCCTAATGGTCCCGGTAGCCTGCGAGGAGACCAGGAAACCGCTCGGAGCTATTACGTTAGCTCCCTATGTCGGGAGGCCATTACAGAAACATTGAGCATCCAGGAGATGGACCAGAGAGACAAAAGTAATGGAATGGGCCCTGCGGAGAAATTAGAACAAGCGGTGCTGGACCCTCAACTTCCCGATCGGTCCATCAGCATCGAGACTTACTTGGAGCCAGGCCTTAAGAAAGAGTTGATCTAGCTCATACGATAGAGACAAGACATCTTTGCTTGGAGTCACAAGGACATGCCTGGGATTGACCCCAGTGTTATATCCCACCATCTCAACATCGACCCGGACTCTTGATCGGTCAAGTAGAAAAGATGGGGCATGGCTCTTAAGAGACAAGCAGAGGTGCGGGAAGAGATTGAAAAGCTCCTAAAGTTGAATTCCATCAGAGAAGTCCACTATCCCGATTGGTTGGGGAATGTGGTGCTAGTCAAGAAAAGCAACGGGAAGTGGAGAATGTGTGTAGATTTCACCGATCTGAACAAGGCTTGCCCCAAGGATTGCTACCCACTGCCCAGGATAGACCTCTTTATAGATTCAATGGCAGATCACTCACTTCTCTCGTTTATAGACACCTACTTCAGGTACAACCAGATCAGCTTGTACCCCATAGACGAGGAAAAGACCTCTTTTATCACAGACCAGGGTACTTATTGCTACAAAATGATGGCCTTCGGCCTCAAAAATGCCGGGGCGACTTACCAATGTCTGGTCAATCAGTTGTTCAAGGATTTAATTCAGAAATCGATGGAGGTTTATGTATACGATCTTTTGGTCAAGAGTCGAGATGAGTCTAACCATCTCGAGCATCTGGCCGGGGCCTTCAGCATCTTAAGAAAGTTCGGGATGAGGTTGAACCCAGCTAAGTGCACATTTGGCGTCTCATCTGGGATGTTCCTGGGGCACTAATCAGTAGGCGAGGAATTGAGGCAAACCCTAAAAAAATACAAGCAATCACAGAGTTTGGCCGGACGCATAGCCGCATTAAACAAATTCGTCTCCTGAGCTACCGACCGGTGCCTGCCATTTTTCAAGATCCTTTCAAAAGGCTTTTCAATGGTTGAAAGAGTGCGAGAAGGCCTTCCAGGAACTCAAGAAGTACCTAGCTTCACTCCCCCTATTCTCAACACCAATACAATGGGAGAAACTGTTATTGTACTTAGTAGTATCACCCTCGGTGGTAAGCTCAACCCTCATTCGAGAGGAGAACGGGATATAATTCCCGGTGTATTAAACTAGTCGGGCACTCCAGGGTGCGGAAGGTCGGTACTCCTACATCGAGAAGCTATCCTTTGCCCTCATCACCTTTGCCCGGAGACTCCATTCGTATTTCTAGGCCCACGTCATCGTAGTCCTCACAGACCAACTTCTCTGCCAGATCCTAAGCAAGCCAGAGACATCCGAGAGGCTGGTCAAATGGGCATTGGAGTTGGAAGAATTTGAAGTAGTTTACAAACCCCGAGCGGCAATAAAGGGGCAAGCAGTGGCGGATTTTCTTGTAGAGTTCACTTACCCAGAAGAAGTAACCGAAGAGCTCGAACCGCCGATCAAACCGCCCGATTTATGACACCCCGACCTGGGTACTATATGTTGACGGATCATCCAACAAGCAGGGCAGCGGGGCAGGGCTTATCCTGACCACACCCGATGGGATCCAATTAGAGTACACATTGCGATTCGGGTTCTGGGCCTCCTACAATAAGGCCGAGTACGAAGCCCTACTAGTTGGACTATAGTTGGCTACTTCAATGGGTGCACAGCAAGTCCAGGGATATAGCGACTCCTAGCTTGTGGTCAACCAAGTCAATCAGGAGTATGAAGCCCAGAAAGACAACATGGTGGCCTACTTGACATTCATCCAAACGGTCTCCAAGAAACTCAAGGGATTTTCCATCACACAGATCTCGAGGAACGAGATCACTAGGGCCGATCGGTTAGCCCACCTCGCCTCATTCTCTAAGTCAAACTTACCTGGGATAAGGGTGGAATACATACCCAAGCCCAGCATGGTTAACCCGGGGGCATAGAGGTCAAAATTGGTCGCCTTAGGGCCCAACTGGATGGACCCGATCGTGACCTACCTCACTACCGGTGTGTTACCAGACAATAGAGAAGAAGCTCAGCGGGTGAAATACTAGGCAACGAGATACCATCTCAATAATGGTATCCTCTACAAAAGGGGGTTCACTATCCCCTACCTCCGCTACTTTCACCCAGTAGAGTCCAAGTAATATTGCATAAGATCCACAAAGAAGTGTGTGGGAACCACTTGGGAGGCCGGGCACTCTCTCGAAAGGCCCTACTGCAAGGTTACTATTGGTCGACGATGGCCTGGGATTCCCAGGAGTATGTTAAGAGGTGCGACAAGTGTCAGAGATACTCGCCATTGATAAACCGCCTGGGAAAACTCCAGACACCAATCTTGAGTCCCCGGCCATTTGCTCAGCGGGGTATTGACATTGTTAGTCCCCTCCCGATGGGAAAAGGACAAGTCAAGTTTGATGTCATCGCTATTGACTATTTCACCAAGCTAGTAGAGGCCGAGCCCTTGGCAACAATCATGAAAAAAATATGGAAATTTTGTCGAGAAAAACATTCTAAGTAGATTTGGCATTCCCTAGGTTCTAGTCAGTGATAACGGCAGGCAGTTCGACACCCCCGGTATTTAGACAGTTCTGATCGGGCTACGAGATATCGAATCACTATTCTTCTCCCGAGCACCCCCAAGCTATCGGCCAGGCCAAGGTGACAAACTAGATAATATTGCAGTCAATCAAGACTAGGCTTGAAAATGCCAAAGGTCTTTGGGCAGAGGAACAATCGACCCTCTTGTGGGCAAACCAAACTACTCCCCGGGCAGCAACAGGTGAGACACCATTCTCACTTACTTACGGCTTTCAGGCAGTAGTCCCCACCCAGCTCGGGCTACCCACTTACCAAGTGATGAATTTCAGTGAGCAAGGCAACGGGGAAGCCCTCAGAGGAGAGCTTGACTTAATAGAAGAAAACAGGGATCGGGCGTACTTGAAAGTGGCAGCCTATAAACAGAGGTCTCTCGATACTACAACAATAGGGTTAAGCACCACAGCTTCAAGGTAGGGGAACTGGTCCTCAAGGCTATAAACCAGTCAACAAAAGTCCCGAGTCATGGAAAGTTGGGCCCGAACTGGGAAGGACCCTATAGGGTCACTAGCGTAAACCGCCCGGGCGCATATTGGCTATAGACTCTGGATGGGCAAGACCTCCCTCATCCTTAGAATGTGCAGCACCTCCGCAAGTACTTTCAGTAAAGCATAAAAGCAGTATTGGTTAGGAAACTTGTAGCTCTCCCCGAGCAGTCTTGATAATGAATAAAATTTCCTTTTTGCCAAGCAATTTCTCTCCTTGTGTTTGATCGTACAAAAAGACCTCGAGGTCAACTCCTATGCATCAAAAAGACCTCGGGGTCAAACCCCAGACATCTAAAAAACCTCAGGGTCAAACCCCAGGCATCAAAAAGACCTCAGGGTCAAACCCCAGGCATCCAAAAGACCTCAAGGCCACACCCCAGGCACAAAAGACCTCAAAATGATACCTGAGGCGTCGGCTTTGCCTAGGTCCATAACTGATGATGGGGGCAAGCCCCCCTAGGTGGCTGATGATGGCAAGCCTCAAAAGACCCTGCAACTGCCCATATTCTAGGTCGGTTCCCTATGGTCCCTCCCTCAACCAACGCCCGGCTTAGCAGAAGTTTGGGGGGCAGGGGGATACTGGTATCTAACTCCGGACAAAAACAGGTAATCACCCCAGTATAGACACCCCAATTTTGACCAAACGTCAAATCTAGGGATTGGTTACCTCTCAAAAGACCGATGATGACAAAGGCCGGTGACATTCGAAGATTTTCCAGGAAATTCAAAATCTTCAAGACAAATTTCAAAATTAAAAATAGAAAATATAAAAAGGAGAAAGAAGAGAGAGAGTTTGGGTATTCGGGAGAAACCCGAACATTGAAGAACACATGAGGAAAACAGTCTGAGAATTTGCTCAATTTATATATAAAATAAGAGTTTTGAAAAGAAATATAAAATAAAAATGATGAAAAAGGAATTATAAAATAAAGAGGAATTTTTGAAAAGAAAAGGAAGAAAAGAAAAGGAAAAGAGAGGAGGAATAATACATTTAGAGCATATATTATGGATGTATTCTTAATGGAATATATTACAAATACAAGTATTTTAACATAATTCGTCAATAATTAAGCTTATGTTAATATAAATGTTGAAAATTAAAAAGTAGAGCAAAATTCAGTTAGCCCCGGCACCCGGAAAACCCGGCGGCACTCAGCGAATGCCGCCTAGCATTCAGCGAATGCCGCCCGGCACTCAGCGAATGTCGACGGGAGCCGTCGAGTGCCGCTGGCTGTAACAGACCGCTTTTCTCACATGTTCCAGAAGAAAACTTGGCACATGGGTCTCCACCCGAATTTACCCATTTATCCTTGAAATGGTGGTCTATATAAACAAACTTTCATCTTCATTTTGAGGGGACTTGAACTTTTGAATCAATATACAAACATATACAAAAGATATACTTGAGTTTAGAGAGAGAATTATATAGAGAATTGAGAAGAAGAGAAGAATTTCTTGAAGAATTTGAAGAGTTTTGAGAAGAATTTGAAGATCTTGGAAGAGCTTCACAAGAAATTGAAGAATTCTTTGAGGTCATAGAGGTAATCTCTTAATCCTTGGTAGAGTTAGGATAATTTAATCACAAGTTCTTAGATCTAGGAACTTTTCACATTTTCAAAACCTCTCTTCTTACCCCATTTCATCACACACCACCAAGAACTTGTGATTGAATTTCATGACATCTCATTAATTTGGATCTAATTAATGCCTTGGGTTTGAGATAAATTAAGTTTTGAAGAATTTATGTTCCTAAATAAAACTTTGATTTCCTTTATTTCTATTTCATTCATAAGGTTCATGAGATCTTCCATATCTCATTGAAGCTCTTTGAATTTGATTCCTTATTCTCCTAGAACCTTGTGATTCATATGGAGTTTAAGGTTGATCATGACCATAATCTACATATAATCGGTGAGATTCAAGTCCTAACCCATGACTTGGGCCTCCTTATTATGAATCTTATGAAATTCATATTTTATTCCATGAAGATTAGAGAGGATTTGTTTTCTTTTAGTCTCCAATGACCACCAAGTGGTAGGAGTAATGTTTTGAACTCAAGATTTGCTCCATGAGTTTGAGTTCATTGTTTTGGATCTTGTGAAGTTTATTTCATACTTCATCAAAAATCCATGAGTCTAAAGATGTCCTTAGTCTCCAATGACCATCAAATGGTAGGAGAAGTAGTTTAGTTTAAGTCCATCTCTATGGCTTAGACTAATCTCTTCCTTGGGTTTTGAGAAGTTCTCTATACTTCATCTAAAACCTACATGTATAGATGTCCTTAGTCTCCAATGACCATCAAATGGTAGGAGAAAATGGTTTAGTTTAAGTCCAACTTCATGATGTAATAGTTGGGGTTAACAAATAAAGTTGAACTTGACAAATAAAAACAGTGAGTTCACGAACTGTTTTTGATCCAAGTTTTTTAGTTCGAAATCTAACCGTTGAAATCAAGTGAAACCAACGGGAAAGTGTCAATAACACAGTAATCTACCTTTCGAATTTTTGTTTTAAGGTGGTTTTGTGTTTAGAGGGGTTTAATCATAGGTTTTGTGAGTCAACCACAATATGTCTAGAGTTTCAGAATAGTTTCAGAACAGTAAAACATTTTTGAAATTAGTAAATCAGAGCTTTAATAAGGTGTTTGTAACTCAAAATATTTTTTTCTAAGAACCTTAATGTGTTAGGAAGGTTCCCTAAAAAGAATGAAGCAATGCAGATTTGTTTGCTATTTTTAAAAAATCATACAAGATCTCTGGACAGAGAGTTGTGAAATCCTGAGTGAGGTCTAGTATTTTCCATATTCCCGACGATCTACCCGTTCAAACCTTGATTTTCTTTTTTGATTACAACTAAAAAAACGCTTTTGCAAAGCAAAATTTTGACCCAATCACCTTTTGGTTAAGGAATATAATCCAAGAAATCTCTGCAATTAAAGAAATCATTTGAATTTCAAAGAAAAGTTTCAACCCAATCATCTTTTGTTGAGAAATGTTGTTGCCTTCTAAGGAAAGCTTCTTAAGAATTTGAAAGACCCCATCATCTGGGGGAAATACTTGTCAAATGGATTTCAAAAATTCTAAAATTTTCAAACCTTGAAGGGGTAAAGGGGATCACAATGAAAGGAGAAATTAGCACACTCAACATGGATGAGGATTTTATGTGCTTATATGTTTCTATGCTAGAACTAGGATTTTCTTTTCTATTGGCATATAGAATAGGCACACACACACACATACATCGCATCCGCATGACATATGAGCCATTCATAAGAATTTCACCAAGCATTTTCAAAAATAAGGTTGTTTGAAAATTGATTAAAAATAAAAATGGTTGTAGGCAAGATAGCTTTGGACACCAGGGCAGTTTGGGTCAGGGATTTGAGTGCAAGGTTAGTACGAAGAGAGCCAGAGATAGAAATAGAAATGGATCACGAACAACATGCTGCAGAAATAGTACAATTGAAAGAGAGAATGGACCAAATGATGACCATGTTGGAAGCATTAACCCGTCAAAGGCCCGTCATTGACCCACTGATAGTCGACCCTCCTCCTGTTCGGGATATGGAAGATGATTTGTTTGAGGATCCGGAACCACCGAGAGCTGATGTACCGAGGGCAGAGAGAGAGAAAATTGAGAAAGATGAGAAAGAGCGTATCGAGATGAAGGAGAAGGTGGAAAAGCTAGAGAAAGTTGTCCGCAAGTCCAATGGAGTTGATAGTTATCTGCTAGAGCTAGAGGGTTTGTTTAAGGGGACTAGGGAAAAACTGCCAGTTGGTTTCAAGATGCCAGAGATAGATAAGTTCGATGGTTCCGGCAACCCTAGAAACCACGTGAGGATGTGCATCGGAGCCTTTCAGCCAAGTGGTCTGAGTCCTGCCATGATGGCCATGCTGTTTCAACAAACTTTGACTGGGGCAGCTTTATCCTGGTATTTCACATTAGAGCCAAGCAAGAGTCGCATATGGGAGGAAGTGGTGAAAGCCTTTGTCACCCAATATGAATACAACCAAGAGTTCGAGGTAACTATGAGGGATCTGGAAACAACCATACAAGAGAATAGAGAGTCATTTGCTGAATTCCTGGCACGATGGAGGGGAAAAGCTGCAAAAATGACCCAACGGCCATCAGAGAAGGAACAGATCCGGATTGTAATCAAAAATCTCCAGAGCATCTATCAGGAGAAACTCATGTACCAGTGCATTCATACCTTTGCAGAATTATTTGAAATTGGAACTAGGATCGAGGACGCAATCAAGGATGGAAGGATTAAGAAGGAGGAACCTCAGGGGAACCGCTCTAGAAGACCATTTTATGGGGTGAACACGGGAAATCAGGTAGCAATTGATGTCAATGTTTTGAGCAAGGAGGGTGCGCCAAGACCAAGATTGGGGGGACAACCACGTCAGTTCACTGATTTAGGGATCTCATTGACCACCACTCTCAAGTGATTGATGGAAAAAGGATATCTAAAGCCGCTAGATCCAAAACCAAATGCCTGATCCACTTCCACCGGGCTTCAATACAAGCCTCTATTGTGAGTTTCACCAAGCTCATGGCCATACGACTGACCGATGTATGAGGTTAAGGCATGAAGTACAAGATTTGATCGATAATAAGACCATTTCCCCTCCACCTGCAACTCGACCGCATGTGACTCGGAACCCACTCCCCAATCATCATGTTGTACCACCACCACGGAACATCAATCTCTTAGATGTTGGGAAGGAAATCTTCTACCCATCTGTGTTGATCGTACCGGTAGGACAAGCTGCCAAAGCTTATGAATTCCCAGAAGATCAAAGGATATGCCTTATAGTAGTCGAGGAAGAGGATTGACTGATAGGAGGAGAAGAAGAACAAGCATTTGAGGAAGATATGGACAATGAAATCATCCAAATCAATTGGTGGGATCCAAACAATCCTACTGATAACTCCGTCTGGGAGGAGGATGTTTACAGTGACACGGATGGTCTGTGGTCCGAAAGAGAAGAAGAAGGGAATGCTGAAGAAGTGGTCAACCATGCCAAGCTGTTAGATGGGAATGACTTGAAGAAAGGGAAAGGGAAGGATCTTGAAGAAGGAAGTCAGGCATGGCATACACACTTCATCAAGAAAGGAGAAGATTTCCCCTGCTATAGCTCTCCAGAGCCATGGGTGGACTGCAAAGATAGGTACTTGGAGCAAAGGTCTGAGATCTCTTTCTTACATGAGTTCGTTGACTATAAAGATCCATACCTGCAAGAACTCACAGAACCTATGTCTGTCCAAGATTGGATTTATGCACTGGATGGCCTGGCCATGAGGAATCTCTTTAATAAAGAAAGCAGTAAGACCGAGGAAAGTGGTCCAAAGAAGATCGTGGAAGTGAATATTGGGAAAGACCAGATGGGAGAAATACTGAAGGAAGAGGTCAAGGGAAATAAAGCAAGGAAGGAGGAGCTGGAGAATGGAGGAGAGATATAATCAGGAAATTTGCCAAAATGTCCTTGAGTCTAGTGATAGGATTCCCTTACCCCGGAAGTCTGTAATGGCCAGTACGAGCCAAACCTTTTAAATTTTCTGTTATCAATGAAGGTGACTGATTTTGTTTACTTGATTCCGCTTAATGATTTTTTAATAACTGAAAAAAAAAAAGAGCAAATGAACCTGCATGCAAAATCATTGAGAAAACCTTGGCATTTGACTTAGAAAATGAAGAAAATTCTCAAAGTGATTCTTTCCATATTTCACTCAATAAAGATAAAAGCATAAAATTGATCTCATTGCTAAAAGAATACAAGGATGCCTTGCATGGTCCTATGATGATGTGCCAGAATGAATTCAGAAATTATCCCACATCACCCCCTTTTATACCAAACCTAAAAGGTGAGCTCACAGTCCAAAGCCATGAACTTGTTCCTTGATGGTAGCTAGATATCTTAAATGAACTTCTTCTTCTTAAAAAGAGAAAGAAAGAAAAAGAGAAAAAAAAAAGAGCTCGCTAGGATGAAAACCCGAAGTGGCGCCTAGGCAAAAGTTAGAGCAAAATAAGATGCGTGTTGATTTCAAAATCCGAATCCTAGCCAGTCAAAATCATGAAGAGAATAAGAGATAGTGAGAAAAGAAAGGAAAGAAAAAAAAGAAAGAAAAAAGTAGAAAATAAATAAGATTGAGAATTCTTGAGTACTTCAAAGTACATGAATTATCCTAAGAAAAGAAATTGGAAATAAAAAGAAAGATTTGAAAATATCAATTAAATTTTTGTGAGAGACTCAATGGATAAGTGATAAGTGGACCTAAAACAATGCAGAAATATCTTTGAGAAAGATAAAGAGTAATTTGGAGGGCTGATATTACTATGTGAGTATGATAGAGTATGAGTAAAACATGATGTATTATGAGAGTTGTAAAGATTGACTGACTAGTGATAAGGTGAAAAGAATCAACCGCCACAAAACAAAAAAAGGGGAAAGAAGGAAAGAAAAGAAAAAAAAAAGAAGAAAAGAGGAAAAGAAAAAAATGCATAAGAAGGAGAAGTAGTTCATCATCTTGTTCGAAAGCTTCCACAAGGAATATGTTTCAGAAAATCTGCCCAGAAAGGGCACCCATTGAACCTAAATGAAAACATGGCTCGAAAAGCCCACCAATTCTTGAAGCCTTATTCTTTCAAGACCTCCAGAGTAGATGAACTACGTTTTGACCTGATTCCCATTCGGGGATACGTAGGCAGCCTGCAAGGTTCCGTCACAACTATACACACAGTTAATCATTGCACTTCTTTCAGGCCTCGATCGAACTACTATAGGACCTGATGCCCATTCGGGGATAATTAGGCGGGTCTCCCAAGGCCCTCGGTCCAAAGAAGAAACCCAATCAATTCATGAAATTACCTTGAGAATTAGGGGCAAACTATCGTTTGCCCAGAGGCCGCGTCAACTCCCTCAAACCAGGGGCAAACTTCGTTTTCCTAGCATTCCCAAGCCCCCTGTCAAACTAGGGGCAAACTGTCATTTGCCAAATAAAATATCTCTGTGTTTACTGGCTTTCAAGGACCAAGCTTAGGCATCCTAAGAATTCTTGAAGTAAAAAGTTGAAGTTTTCATGCATAAATCTAAAATTGATTTAAGATGGAAAGAAACATGAAAAGAAGAATTCTTCATTATCAAAAAGTCAATCGTAAAAGAAGATACAATGAAAGAATATTATAGGATAACAATTTTTTTCTAAAGTTGATCAAAGAAGCGCGAAGAAAAGAAAGCAGAATTAGTCACAAATTTGAAAATGTGTGTATCTCAACTCAGTTTGAGTCTACCTTCTTGAAATCCAAAAGATATATTCTGCAGAGGGATCAACAAGAATTGAAGATACCAAGAGAAGGGTAATAGCAGGGAGGTCAGGGAGTCAGATTCTGCTCCGCTAAGGAAATCAAATAGAGGTCGAGTAATATCTTCAGAAAGAGTAAAATCAAGTGAATACCTCAGCAGATCAGGCTCCAAGCTGTGCAAGCTAATCATCGGATGAACCAGAAAGCCTTTGGATTTGTCTATAATCAAAAAGGGAAATCAGTAAATAGAAAAGTGGGGTTGTTGTGGAGAACTAGCTCATACTTCTTCCTCTTCTTGCCCGAATCGCCCAAACTGCTGTCCATAGCAAGCAATCCATCAAAAAGAATATTTTGAAAAAAAAGCGATAAAGATAAATCCGAAATAAGAAGCATATAAACATCTCTTCAGCTAGAAAAGCCCCAAAGTAAATCTTTTGAGGCTGTACCGTCACCAATCAAATTCTCGGTCTTGGTATAAGTCGTCTATCGCATCCTATGAGTTACCGATCAAATCCTCGGTCTTGGTATAAGTCGTCTATCGCGTCCTATGAGTCACCGATCAAATCCTCGGTCTTGGTATAAGTCGTCTATCGCATCCTATGAGTCACCGATCAAATCCTCGATCATGGTATAAGTCGTTTATCGCATCCTATGAGTTACCGATCAAATCCTCGATCATGGTATAAGTCGTCTATCGCATCCTATGAGTCACTGATCAAATCCTCGGTCTTGGTATAAGTCGTCTATCGCATCCTATGAGTCACCGATCAAATTCTCGGTCTAGGTATAAGTCGTCTGTGGCATCCTATGAGTTACCGATCAAATCCTCGGTCTTGGTATAAGTCGTCTATCGCATCCTATGAGTCACCGATCAAATCCTCAGTCTTGGTATAAGTCGTCTATCGCATCCTATGAGTTACCGATCAAATCCTCGATCTTGGTATAAGTCATCTATCGCATCCTATGAGTTACCGATCAAATCCTCGATCTTGGTATAAGTCGTCTATCGCATCCTATGAGTTACCGATCAAATTCTCGGTCTTGGTATAAGTCGTTTATCACATCGTATGAGTTACCGATCAAATTCTCGGTCTTGGTATTAGTCATCTATCGCATCCTATGAGTTACCGATCAAATCCTTGGTCTTGGTATAAGTCGTCTATCGCATCCTATGAGTTACCGATTAAATTTTCGGTCTTGGTATAAGTCGTCTATCGCATCCTATGAGTCACCGATCAAATCCTCGGTCTTGGTATAAGTCGTCTATCGCATCCTATGAGTCACCGATCAAATCCTCAGTCTTGGTATAAGTCGTCTATCGCATCCTATGAGTTACCGATCAAATCCTCGATCTTGGTATAAGTCATCTATCGCATCCTATGAGTTACCGATCAAATCCTCGATCTTGGTATAAGTCGTCTATCGCATCCTATGAGTTACCGATCAAATTCTCGGTCTTGGTATAAGTCGTTTATCACATCGTATGAGTTACCGATCAAATTCTCGGTCTTGGTATTAGTCATCTATCGCATCCTATGAGTTACCGATCAAATCCTTGGTCTTGGTATAAGTCGTCTATCGCATCCTATGAGTTACCGATTAAATTTTTGGTCTTGGTATAAGTCGTCTATCGCATCCTATGAGTCACCGATCAAATCCTCGGTCTTGGTATAAGTCGTCTATCGCATCCTATGAGTTACCGATCAAATTCTCAGTCTTGGTATAAGTCGTCTATCGCATCCTATGAGTTACCGATCAAATCCTCGGTCTTGGTATAAGTCGTCTATCGCATCCTATGAGTTACCGATCAAATCCTCGGTCTTGGTATAAGTCATCTATCGCATCCTATGAGTTACCAATCAAATCATCGGTCTTGGTATAAGTCGTCTATCGCAGCCTTTGAAGTCACTGATCAAATCTTCGATCTTGGCATAAGTCATCTACTGCAGCCTGGGGTTACCGATCAAAATAAAAAGGGAAGGGATAAAACCAAATTTACAAATGTCAAAAACAAGTTGTCGAGTCTGCGTGACTCTAGGTCTTCGAAAAATAAAATGAACTTTTAGAAAATGAATTTTTGATCTTTGAAAAGTAGAAATGAATTTTCGAGTCCACACGACTCCCAATCTTTGAAAAGTATAAATGAATTTTCGAGTCCGCGCGACTCCCAATCTTTGAAATGTAGAAATGAATTTCCGAGTCTGCGCGACTCCCGATAGAAAGTGAATTGTTTAAGTCCGCGTGACTGTTCTGAAAAGGAAAAAAATTACCCTTGCAATGCCGAGCGAATTTGGGGTCATTGAATCTGGAGCTATTCTGACTTTTCTGCTATTTGGGGTCATTGAATCTGGAGCGATTCTGACTTTTCTTCTCATTGGGGTCATTGAATCTGGAGCGATTCTGACTTTTCCTGCTATTTGGGGTCATTAAATCTGGAGCGATTCTGACTTTTCTGCTCTTTGGGGTCATTGAATCTAGAGCGATTCTGACTTTTCTGCTATTTGGGGTCATTGAATCTGGAGCGATTCTGACTTTTCTGCTATTTGGGGTCATTGAATCTGGAGCGATTCTGACTTTTCTGCTATTTGGGGTCATTGAATCTGGAGCGATTCTGACTTTTCTGCTATTTGGGGTCATTGAATCTGGAGCGATTCTGACTTTTCTGCTCTTTGGGGTCATTGAATCTGGAGCGATTCTGACTTTTCTGCTATTTGGGGTCATTGAATCTGGAGCGATTCTGACTTTTCTGCTATTTGGGGTCATTGAATCTGGAGCGATTCTGACTTTTCTGCTCTTTGGCGTCATTGAATCTGGAGCGATTCTGACTTTTCTGCTATTTGGGGTCATTGAATCTGGAGCGATTCTGACTTTTCTGCTATCTGAGGTCATTGAATCTGGAGCGATTCTGACTTTTCTGCTATCTGGGGTCATTGAATTTGGAGCGATTCTGACTTTTCTGCAAAAAAACATCTCATTTCTTGAAAGACATCAGAGTATAAGGCGCGAAGCGCATCTCAGTCTTTCAGCATTTCCTGATTTGGCACCAGAGTTTAAGACGCGAAGCGCATCTTAGCCAATCAGATGATCCTCAAGACACCGGAGTATAAGACGCGAAGCGCATCTCAGTCTTTCAGCACACTTCCTGATTCGGCACCAGAGTATAAGACGCAAAGCGCATCTCAGTCAATCAGTATTCCCCTAATAAAAAAATGGCAATCGCGTATTTCCTAGGACAGGACGTCGTCAGCATAGAAGAATTTTAAGACAAAGGTACGTTTTGCTAACTCTAAAGAGTAGCATTATCCTAAGTCATTGAACGTGAAAACATAGAGCATAAATTTGCTTGAGCACGTGCATAACGATAGGATAGGTGCATTCATCTGTGTGACTACCTGCGTTTGTGTATTGTTGTCCCTTGCTCGAACTACGTCTTGGTCTGATTCCCGATGGGATACGTAGGCAGCTCACCTTTGAGCACGACCATCACTTGGCTATCTGCGCGCTCGATTTTGCAACGTACTTTTGTTTTTACCTGGATTCAACTGTTTGGTCAAAGGCTTGTCTTTCACACAGGCTTTGACATTCACTTGTGATACGCGTTGCTTCACAAGCTCTGTCAAAGAGGAGCAAACTGTAGACACCCCAATTTTGACCAAACGTCAAATCTAGGGATTGGTTACCTCTCAAAAGACTGATGATGACAAAGGCCGGTGACATTCGAAGATTTTCCAGGAAATTCAAAATCTTTAATTGATTCTTCAAGACAAATTTCAAAATTAAAAATAGAAAATATAAAAAGGAGAAAGAAGAAAGAGAGTTTGGGCATTCGGGAGAAACCCGAACATTGAAGAACACGTGAGGAAATCAGTCTGAGAATTTGCTCAATATATATATAAAAGAAGAGTTTTGAAAAGAAATATAAAATAAAAATGATGAAAAAGGAATTTTAAAATAAAAAGGAATTTTTGAAAAGAAAAGGAAGAAAAGAAAAGGAAAAGAGGGGAGGAATAATACATTTAGAGCATATATTATGGATGTATTCTGATCGGGAGAGAGCAATCCTAATTATATGCCTTAACGCGCATTTGTTAGACCATTCTATCCTGTTTTTGTATATTTTTACTTTGTTTTCTAGTTTTTGACAGGTTTTGGAAGAAATCAACTAAACCAGGCTAAATAGGGTGAAAAAGCAGAGCTAAAGAAGCTGAAAAAGACAAGTCGTGCGCGCGACCCGCGCCCGCGGAAATCCAGAAATCGCTCGCGCGATCCGCTCGCGCGAGATCCCCAGAATCGCTCGCGCGATCCGCGCGCGCGAAGGCCAAATGTCGCGCTCGCGCGACCCGCTCGCGCGATATGGGTAAAAACCAAAGTTGCGTATTTCAGTATACTGAAGACTCCTGTGCAAACGAAACTGCTAAACGACGTCCAGACTGTAAATTACATGCGTTTCAGTTCGTTTCGGGTTAGGAAGCCTTCCAAAGCTTGTACAAACTCTATATAAACTCCAAATTTACTCAATTAGGGGGTTGGCAACTATTATACACACCATACATACACATTCTACAACCATACTTCCAGCCATTGAAGGGAGGGAAGCAAGGAGAAGAAGACCAAGGGATTCCATGGCCTCCTCCATCAACCTCTTGCCATCCATCACTTCCATGGACGGCTAGATCATAGATCTAGGGTTTCAATGAAGCCCTAGACGAGTAATAGGGTTTTATTTATGTTTTTAATTTAGTTTTATTATGTATGGATGACAGTCACATGTTTAGAGGATTTTTATAAATAAATCGTACTTCTAGTGATTAAATCATTACTTTCAGAATTTATTCTTGTCTTAGATCTATTTTGACTGTGATGTGCTCAACGATCTATTCTTGCTGTGCTTGTTTAGATTGTTTACATGTGATGGTGCTTTATTGATTTGTGCTATCAAGTATCCGAATAGTCCATGCCTAGATTAGACGGATTATGCCACAACCCTAGTTTAGTGTGGGATAATTCGTGCTAATCGAAGATGGATTATGTTGGTGCTTGAACCATAATTATTTTCTTGACGGAGGAATTGGGCTTGTAGCTACAATTCCCCATTATCATCCAACTTAGTAAGCTAAAGTAATTCATAAATATTCCTATTATGAAGCTAGTGGTGGATTTGCAATCCTAGGTTCCCTTAAACATCATTTAAACAACTTTAATTGCTTTCATAGTTTAGATTTATTTTTATTGTTATTAGTTTAATTAAATTCAAATCAAAATCCGTTTTCATAATTAATTAAACTTAGGTTTTAAAATTAAGAGCTGTAGTAATCAATCTCTGTGGGTTCGACCTTTACTTCCACACTGCAAATCTTTGGAAAAGCAAAGTATACTTTTATATCTTGATATTGACAACATCATATTCTTAATGGAATATATTACAAATACAAGTATTTTAACATAATTCGTCAATAATAAAGCTTATGTTAATATAAATGTTGAAAATTAAAAAGTAGGGCAAATTCAGTTAGCCCCGGCACCCGGAAAACCCGGCGGCACTCACTGAGTGCCGCCTGGCACTTAGCGAATGCCGCCCGGCACTCAGCGAATGCCGCCGGGAGCCGTCGAGTGCCGCTGGCTGTAACAGACTGCTTTTCTCACATGTTCTAGAAGAAAACTTGGCACATGGGTCTCCACCCGAATTACCCATTTATCCTTGAAATGGTGGTCTATATAAACAAACTTTCATCTTCATTTTGAGGGGACTTGAACTTTTGAATCAATTACAAACATATACAAGAGATATACTTGAGTTTAGAGAGAGAATTATATAGAGAATTGAGAAGAAGAGAAGAATTTCTTGAAGAATTTGAAGAGTTTTGAGAAGAATTTGAAGATCTTGGAAGAGCTTCACAAGAAATTGAAGAATTCTTTGAGGTCATAGAGGTAACCTCTTAATCCTAGGTAGAGTTAGGATAATTTAATCACAAGTTCTTAGATCTAGGAACTTTTCACATTTTCAAAACCTCTCTTCTTACCCCATTTCATCACACACCACCAAGAACTTGTGATTGAATTTCATGACATCTCATTAATTTGGATCTAATTAATGCCTTGGGTTTGAGATAAATTAAGTTTTGAAGAATTTATGTTCCTAAATAAAACTTTGATTTCCTTTATTTCTATTTCATTCATAAGGTTCATGAGATTTTCCATATCTCATTGAAGCTCTTTGAATTTGATTCCTTATTCTCCTATAACCTTGTGATTCATATGGAGTTTAAGGTTGATCATGACCATAATCTACATATAATCAATGAGATTCAAGTCCTAACCCATGACTTGGGCCTCCTTATTATGAATCTTATGGAATTCATATGATATTCCATGAAGATTAGAGAGGATTTATTTTCTTTTAGGCTTAGTTTGGCCCCCATGTGGCTTTTTAAAAGGAGCTTATGAAATTTACTACTAAGTTGTTTGATAATTTTGTACTAGTGACACACTACTCTTCAAAAATATATCATGAAACCAAAAAGCCACCTTGAGCTTTTAAAAGGAGCAGCACCAAAAGGGGGGCCAAACTAAGCCTTAGTCTCCAATGACCAACAAGTGGTAGGAGTAATGTTTTGAACTCAAGATTTGGTCCATGAGTTTGAGTTCATTGTTTTGGATCTTGTGAAGTTTATTTCGTACTTCATCAAAAATCCATGAGTCTAAAGATGTCCTTAGTCTCCAATGACCATCAAATGGTAGGAGAAGTAGTTTAGTTTAAGTCCATCTCTATGGCTTAGATTAATCTCTTCCTTGGGTTTTGAGAAGTTCTCTATACTTCATCTAAAACCTACATGTATAGATGTCCTTAGTCTCCAATGACCATCAAATGGTAGGAGAAAATGGTTTAGTTTAAGTCCAACTTCATGATGTAATAGTTGGGGTTAACAAATAAAGTTGAACTTGACAAATAAAAACAGTGAGTTCACGAACTATTTTTGATCCAAGTTTTTTAGTTCGAAATCTAACCGTTGAAATCAAGTGAAACCAACGGGAAAGTGTCAATAACATAGTAATCTACCACTGTAATTTTTGTTATAAGGTGGTTTTGTGTTTAGAGGGGTTTGATCATGGGTTTTGTGAGTCAACCACAATCTGTCCAGAGTTTCAGAATAGTTTCAGAACAGTAAAACATTTTTGAAATTAGTAAATCAGAGCTTTAATAAGGTGTTTGTGACTCAAAATATTTTTTTCTAAGAACCTTAATGTGTTAGGAAGGTTCCCTAAAAAGAATGAAGCAATTCAGATTTGTTTGCTAGTTTTAAAAAATCATACAAGATCTCTGGACAGAGAGTTGTAAAATCCTGAGTGAGGTCTAGTATTTTCCATATTCCCGACGATCTAACCGTTCAAACCTTGATTTGCTTTTTGGGTTAGAAACTAGACTCACAGAGGCATAACATATCCAAATAGCATTAAGATCCAACCGTTGGAAGTAATTGATTTCTATTTTGTAAGATCTGGTCTGCTCTTTGTAATTCATAAAAAACTGCTACTGTTTTTGTCTAATCTTTTTTATTTCAACTCAAATGGTTCCCTAATGTCTTGGGACCCAAATCATGTTTTGAATAATGATAATTTAGCTTAAATCCAGAGGCTAAGTGATCCAAATAAATGAATAAATCCATGTTTTATTCTTATTCACATTCATTCATTCATGTACATCAATGCTTATGATTAGAACTAGCTATTGAATAAAGTTGGATTTCATGCTTAATAGATCTATGCTAGAGAATTGGGATTGATTTTTTGATATCATGTTATTATGTGAAGCATGTGGATTAATCTTTGTTTTGTAGCACATTTAAGGTACAATTTCTCATCTCTTCTCTGGTTTATTTACTTCATTAATTTTAATTGATTTTCGACTCCATGTGCGACACCTTAGCTTAGGTTTTGCCTTATGTGAATATGTGAATTAGAGACCTTTTCTTAGATTTATTTTGTTCTTGCATGGATTGCACGTTTAATATTCGCGGCTGGATCCCGGGTATGTTTTCTAGTTCCTTACTTGCATATCATGTTGCTTGCTACTTGAATTACGTGGCTTATGAATGATATTTTGTCATTAGCAATTTTTACACCATTTTCGACATGCTTGTGTAATGTATATGTACATATGTATTAATTGAGTGCATGCTTAGATTATTAATTTGATTAAAAAGGTTGTTGAGTAGAGGCCTATCGCGAGATAGGATGAAAGGGGGTGTTTTAGTCCGCCGGGCTCCTTCTCCTTTCATTCCATAATCCCCGGACCCAGTTTATCTTTGGTTTTGCAAAAGATCGGTTTGTCTTTAAATGGTTTCTTAATTTTTCCCTTTAAAAATTAAGTGGCGACTCGTATTTGAATTTGAATTTGAAAAATATTTTAAAAGTGGGCCCAAATGCCGGCATATCCACACCCGGGCATTCAATAGGACACGGGGCTAGGCACCTAATGCCATCATTAAACAGTCCCAAGTACCTAAAATGTCCAGAGCAACCCCTCAGATAATAATAGGACCCAGGTCCCAGATCATACCGAGCATGACCTATAATACAGGTCCCCAAAAGACCTAGTGTTCTTTATCGGTCACAGTGCTAAAACATTTGCTAAGGCAGAGTTATGGAAAGGCTAAAAACTTGTCTGTCACAGGTAATAATAAATAGGCAAGTATAGAAGCAGCATGGTGATTGATGAAGAAAGGTGGCCTCAAAGCACCTTTTCATTAATAAGAAAATTATTTGTACAGAGCTTGGGGGGCAGTTGTACTTCCCAAAAAAAAGAGAGAGAAAAGGGGAAATAAAGCAAGTTAAGGGCTGTCTACGACGACCACATCCTCTGTTTCTCCAGTCTCTCCCTCCGGGGCGACGCCGTTCCCCGGGGCAGTACCCCCTCCTAGGGCAATATCTTCAGCAACCCTGGCCTCATCAGCAGTAGCGGGACTCACGTCCCAATAGTCTGAGTCGATCTCTTTGTAGGGCGAGATGTCCCACTCGGGATGGTCCTGGGTCAGCCTCCTTTTCAGGTCCTCGTAGCCTTTGAAGAAACCATAGTCAAAGGTTCCTCCGTGGACCCCGTCGATGCCGTCTCCGTTAGGGCCTTTGTCTTGGCCTCTGCCTCTGCTGCAACGGCCCAGGTGGCCTCCAAATCTGCCAGGGCGGTTGCCAACTCCGCGTGCGCCGCGTTGAGGCTTAGGGCTAAGCCCTTAACCTTATCCTTCTCCACGGCCAGGGCAGTTTCCCTGGCCTCTGAAGCAGCCCATTCATGCGACAAGGTTGCCTTGGTAGAAGTGGCCCTCCCGGCTAGAGAAGGCAGGAAGGACTCAGCACCGGCAGCCATACAGCAAATCTACAATGAACACAAACCGATCGGTGACTAAATGAATGGGGAAAACAGAAGAGAATGATGATAAATGAGCAGAGGCAGAAAGACTAACAAAGTGATAGCCACCCTTGGAAGGCCTGGGGAGACATGTTTATGCACATCTCCACCTGGCTGGGAAGAAGGCGCAGTCTGACCCTCTCCCTGGTCTCGGCCGATTCGCCAAGAGGCATACCGGACGGTATGTTCTCTCGGGGGGCGGTTTCCTCCACCACTACTACAGGGGAGCCGAAGTCTCCCTGGGTGTCAGATGAGCCTGCAGCACGTGCCTTAACCGTTCAAGCGGGCAGTCACTGCCCAAGGTCTCAGCAGCGGGTCTCTTACCTCTACCCGCAACCCGGGCAGCGGCGGCGGCGGCCTGTCTTTCCCTCAATCGCTGGAGATCTCTCCGGGGACCCATTTATGTGGAGAAATAGGAGAACCATGCGGTCAGTAGCCAACGAAAATAGTGAAGAATACAACAGGAAAAAGGTCAAGGCCAGATGGTCCTAAGCACTTATCAGGAATGATTGGAGGAAACACTGGAGCTTCAACAAGCTAGTCCGGGCTATAAGTGGCAACAAAATCTCCCGTCCCGGTAGGCACATTCCAAATATTTGTGGGTAGGTTGGCCAAGTGCCGGATCCAGTTTTGACACACCTCGGGAATGTCCAAAGGATTGAGTGACCCCGTTGCAAAACAACACATGGAAATGGTTAGTCACATGGTTGTGTTCAGTAGCAAAGAGAAGCAGAAGGAAGAGCGCTGGGCGGGCTTACCCCTCAGCTCCCCAGTCCAAGAGGTCATCAACTGGATTCTCGGGGCCCTATCGCAAAGCCCAAGGGTGGAAACCTGGAAGAATTTGTTCTTCCACCCCTTATTGTTGCTCGGGCAATTGATGATAATTTTTCTTCCCTACTGAGCCAATAGAGAGAAGAACCCGACTTCCCTATGAACGGGGAATGGTCGGTGGGCCCACAAAAATTCATGAAGGGTAAGTTCACACCCAAAGACTTGGGGCCAGAAAGAGATTAACCCCATCAAGAACCTTTACACGCTCGGAGCTAACTTCCCGGGGGAAATCCCGAGGTAGATTAGAAGATCTCGGGCAACGGGGTGGAGGGGAATGCGAAAACCGACCATGAGGGCATCCTCATAGAGGGTAAGGAAGCCTGGCTAGTAGAGATGGGCTCCACCAGCATTGATGGCCAAGGAGTGCTAGTTTTCAATCCTCATCCGATGAAGCATCGCATCAGCTTTGAAAATGGGGGGCAGCTGATAAGTACAAAAATATCCTGTTAAAGTCAGATTTCCACGTCAGCAGCTGGATGCCAGGTATCCCGGGATAGGGATATATTGCTCAACCATCCCGGGCTGTCCAGACCAGAACTGCCTAGTCAGTTAAAATCGTTCGGAGATACGTACTATTGATAGACCAAGATGGGCGCAGCCCAGGCCTGATCCCCGTGACTCACGCTGTACCTTTCCAGCAGTTTCCTAACTCAATCAAAAGACTAATGGAAAGTAGAAGATGTTTCCTAAACCACTTAGGAAACATCCCATGATTTATGCTCATCAATTTGTAATTAGATTAGGCTTCCTAATATGATAGTTACCTTGTGCGGGTGGTCTCTTGCACCTATAAAAGAGGCCACCCATACTCGGTCGCCTTCTTAACTAAAAGAATAGCCAAACATATCACTATTATTCATATACCTGACCGTTTACTAGTAGTGCCGCCCACTCTGTTGGCTCACCAGAAGCAGCGATGATCTATTAGTTAAAGCGCACCGACGCACACGTGGACGTAGGTCACTTTATTAACAGGGCCGAACCACATATAATCCTTTGGTGTACATCTCTCTCTCTAAATCTCTCTTACCCAAATTTTGGCATCATCAATAGGTTTAACTCAGGTCCGTCAATGCACCGTGTGCACTAGCATATTAACCAAGAGTCAAAGACTCTTATGAATGAGATTCATCATTCTACCTCGTAAATGTTAATCATGCTATAGTTAGGAGTGTAAAATAAAATCAAAAAATTGAACCAGCCGACCGAACCAGACCGAATCAGTCGACTTCGGTCAGTTTCCATAAAGGGGCAGTCGATTTCGATTATCTATTCTCAAAAAATTTGATTCTCGGTTCGGTGACGATTTTGATTTATTTTAGGCCAAAATCGACCGAACTGAACTGATTTAATGTTATATGTATATATATATATATAATACCCCATCTCTATTCTCTATGTAAACTTTAATACACTCAACTCCCAAGACTGCATTTTGAGTAAAAGTAAATTGCACCAAGTACAACCCCCCCCCCCTCTCTCTCTCTCTCTCTCTCTCTCTCTCTCTCTCTCTCTCTCTCTCTTTTGAAACCCACCCACCCCTTTCTCTCTCTTCAGTTTCGATAACCCAACCCCCTACTATGATATTTATATATATATAACATAATATAAAATACAATATATACTTAATGCACCTAACTCCCAAGACAGAATACTTTTGGGCAAAAGCAAATTGTACAACCCCTTCCTCTCTCTTCATTCTTGGTAAAACCCCACCTCTCTCTCTCTCTCTCCCTCTCTTCATTTTTTAAAACCCACAGTAAACCCAACCCCCCCTTCTTCAATGTTGGTAACCCACCCCACTCTCTATCTATTATCTAATCAACTAATGTAGCCCACCCCTCTCTCTCTTCCATATTGTACCCACCCCACTTCTCTCTTCATTCTTGGTAATACCTCTCCCCCCCCCCCTCTCTCTCTCTCTCTCTCTCAACACTTCCCACTACTAACCCTAGCCACTACATACCACCATTGAAGGTTGAAGACTCAAAAGGATCAAAAGCTCTAGTCATCTCATTTACTTCCGATGCTGAAGCCAAAGGATGAATAGGTGGGTTACCCCGGCCATCTCTTCTACTCCGGCCATCAAGAAGTTTTGGTCTAGATCTATGATTTTTTCTTCTCAAGTTTTAGATCTGGTTTTGTAATTTGTGAATATATGATTTAAAAGGTTTGGTTCTGGATCTATGATATATGAATATATAATTTTTTTCAAGCCTTTTTTCAAGCTTTTAGATCTAGATATGAGATTATATTCTCAAAGAAAGACATTTAGCAAAAGAGAACTGTGTTCATGTCCTCTGTCTAGCTGGAAATACCAAAACCGAACCGAACCAAACTGATGTAACTTCGGTCAGTTTGGTTCGGTTTTAACAACTAACTGGTCTATTTCGGTTTTCAATTCCATGAAACTAAAAGTTCGGTTCGGTGTGTTTTCCTCCCTCAAAACTGACTGAACCGAACCAATTTTACCGCTAGCTACAGTGTACACCTGATAAGTTATCCAGACCTATCATCCACTGTGACTTATTTGAAATAACAAGGATTTGTGATTCATATCTCACATGTGTAATCACATACACAAATGAATCACATGCAATGATGTTTAAGGATTTCAGTCTAATATTCATCTCATGAACTAAAAAACATAAATGCATTATGATATTCCATTGTCCAACTAATTGGTTTGAGGGCATATTCCCAACTGCTTGAATATGTGGTTTTGACCTGGCTGGCCTAGTCATGTTGGTAAAATTGCTGAAACCATATTGACATATGCCTTAGCCATGAACGGATTCTTGTCAACTTGTTGAGCAAGCTTATCAGCAAGGAATTTCACAATCCCATTTTTAATCCATTTTTGGATGGACTCTCGAAAAGTTGTATAATTATTTGTACTATGGGTCCATTTATCATGCCATTTGCAATCGACTTTGCTCTTGCTTTCTTCATTTGATGGCAAGGCATGTGTCAATTTAATTTTTTTTCTTTAACTAACCAGTCAAAACTGAAATCAGCTCTGGTGATATCGAAGTCAATACTTCTTGCTAGGCTTATCTATCTGGTTGGTGGAATTCTTTCCTTGAACTTGGGGAGGTTTGTGTAAGACTTCTCATATAAATGGCTTTTGGGCCGTTATTTCGGCTGCAGCACATTCATATTCTTTCTCATTATCTTTATCAGCCTACTCATCATCCTTAATCTTGACCAGATGTGCAGGTTGATGATGTCCTTTATAATATACTCCCTGGTGTTGTTTTTCTTTTGATTTTCCTCATCTACAACCTTCTCATATCGTGCCACGCATCTACCATATGGCACAAGTCCGTGAACTGTTGGCCCACAAACTGCATTTGAGTGTTGATTTTAAATTATCTACAGCTAGATGCACATATTCTTTTTCTGGTAACCTAGCCCTTCACCTATTCCAAGCTGGTTTAAACCTAGGAATATACATTTCTACATTTTCCCCTGGATTTTGTTTTTGTCTGGCCAAATCGGCAATAGTCACATCTGGATTAGTGTGGTAAAACTGACTATGAAAGATTCTTTCTATAGCTTGCCAAGTTTGGACTGGGCCTATGGGAAGGTTCACGTAGCAAGTGAAGGCAGGTACAGTGAGTGAATTAGAAAATAATCTCAATTTCAGCATATCATTGTGAGATACTTCACAACATTGTGCAGTGAAACGTGCAATGTGTTCTAGTGTAGTCTACATATCCCCACCAGAGAACAAAGTAAATTCAGGTATCCTGTAATACCTTGGGAATTCGAACATCCTATTAATGAAGTCTGCGTATGGCTTTTGGTATTGAGGACGGATAGGGGCCCTAAACACTGCCCCTAAATTGTTCTCTCAGTTGGTCATTAACTTGCTCCCTGACCTGCCCGTGGACATGTTCTCTGATGGCCTCTACCATTTCATCCCTATTCATCCACATGGGAGTAGGACCATTAATTCAAGCTGATAAGGGATACGTACCTCATTGTCGGCAAGCTGATGACCTAGTAAACCTAGTGCAGGTGTCTGCAACGCTCCTCCATTGTGCATCAATGGTTGCTGGTGCCCTCCTAACTTCACAACTATTTGATAGTGCCCTCCAATCTAAGCTGCTGGCTGATAGTGCCCCCCAGTCTGAGTTAGTGGCTGATGGTGCCCCCCATTCTGCATGGCCGACTGATTGTGCACCCCAGTCTGCACTGTTAGCTGATGGTACTGCCCCTCAGTCTGACACGTTTGGAATTGGGGTAGGCTTACCATGGGAGTGCCTGACTGGGACGTCTGTCCCATATTTGGCATCACTGGTTATGCAGATGGCCCCCAGGGTGGTAATGAAGATATCTAAGGTTGAGTACCTTCATAATATCCAAACTGATGGACTGGGACCATCATTTGCCCTACTTGGAAAACTAGTACGAGACCCTGCATTAGTACCTGTCAGCCCTCGGTGACTCTCAGGAGGTCCTGAACCCTGACCAACCTGATTTGGAACTGGCTGGTTACTAGAACTTGATGCATGGTCAAACATACCAGACCCAGGGTGGTTAAGAAAACCCGGGACTATAGGACGGTTAAGGAGCTTAACATTTCCATAACTCAGTTGTGGAGCCTAATTAATGGGGACTTGTACAGGTTCCCTCTGGGCACTAGTCTTCATGGATGATGCTGGGACCAATTTTTCTATCATGTATGACATCTGATGGTCAATATTCTTAGTAATTTGGTCTTCCATCTTTTGCATCATATCCGTGAATGATTTCACAATCATGGATTTTTGCTGCAAGTTGGCTTGTAGCCAATCATGTAGCACACTATCCAAACTGAAATGCATTGCGGCTATGTATTCCTTCAAATCTGTTGATCTAGACCAACAGCGGAAGCCCTGACCTCTTTTGGCTGAGGCTGAAGTGATTCATGGCTACCAGTATGAGATTGATCACTGGTGTTGCCATGAATTCCTTCTTCAACATTATCTTCCATGGTCGGTGCATCTATCTCTGGTTACACGGCTATTCCCTTATCTTTTGCCAAATTCTTCATCGGCGGCATGGTGAGTTACCAGATTGCTCACATAGGTTCCACTGGGCATGCCAAAACTTGTGTGCCAGAAAATCTACAATTATAAGAATGCGGGTGTGCCAGACAAATGTCCTCTTGGATTATGAACAATTTGACGAAATCAGACGATTAGAGAGAAAAAGGAACGAAATCTCTAAATGGGTTCTACTTGCTTTAACCAGAGATTAAAAACTTTAAATATGAGAAACACCGAGAATGATCAAAGAAATAACATAAAGGAATTCTATTAAATCTCTTAAAACAAGGTTCAATTAGAAGTGAGAATCCATCTTCCAAGTGTATTCGAACTATTAATCTACTCCTAATACAGGTAAGTAAATTGGAATTGAAATTGACAAAGCAAAGGCAAATAATAGTGTGAAAATGTGTAAAAAGTGCTAAGTGTTTTGCTTGACCAAGGATCCCTTCTCTCTACAATTCATCGTCTTTATATAGATCACAGTGACAACTGCTACCCAACAGTTCGAGAAACCGTCCACTATATTCATGATTTGGGCATAATGGGCCCTTGTCCAAAATTGTATCAGTCACGATCTTCTCATTTCACAAGTCATTGGCTTGCGTAGAAGTAACTGCCAATAACCAATCCACCATTGAGGTGGCAGGCGCACTGAATTATGACATTCGGTATATTGCATCAACCTGTCTTTTCCATCAGTCTCCTTTCACATTCATTCCATGTGTAATACCCAACTGAATTTAGTGGGCCTATTTTAATTTTATTTTATGGTGCAAATAATACTTAAAGTGTATTTCGAATAATACTAATATAATCAAGTGTTTTTTTTTTCAAATACAGGGGACGTCCCCACCTAGGTGCTTTGAAGATGACATTCTTGAGCCGAGAAGCCACTTCTGATATTGCGCAAAAAGCAGCCTGGGCCTCGGCTAGGCTGGGATTCAAAACTTCCTTCTTCGACACTTTGGCATGAACAACTTCCCTTCATCATATTCATCTCTCTCTTTCATCATATTCATCTCTCTTTATTTCATGTGATCGGAAAGTTGACAACTGAATGTTTGATTTAAAATATCAATTTATTTTTACTTTTATTTTATTTTTTATTATATGTGATTCGAAAGTTGGCAAATGAAATCAGTACGTCCATTGCAAATGCTCTAAACCTATGTAAGGTGAATGTTATTAATTTCACTATGACATCCCTTAATTAAGAAAATAATGTTTTTTAAGAGATAATCTTTCCTTAATTCCCCTTCACTTTTGAATGTTTCTTTGCATCACCGAAATCAAGCCATATGAATTGATTCAAGGTTTTCTTACATCATAAACTAGAATTCAAAAAAATCGATAGTTCATTAAATAAAAGAAATAATTGAAAGAAAAAAGGGTAGCTTTTGTGTAAGGCTAAAAAGATCATATTCGGAGTCACAAAAAAGAATATTTCCACAGTAATTACAGAAATTATTTTCTCATAATTCAAGTCGGAACCAAGGAATGAAATGTTTTCTCATAATTCAAGTCGGAACCAAGGAATGAAATGTTTTCTATTTACAATATCTTCCTTCTTACCATTAAATCCATATATAATTCAAGTCGGAACCAAGGAATGAAATGTTTTCTATTTACATTATCTTCCTTCTTATCATTAAATCCATATATATAGATGGACAATCAGAAGAACGAAAATAACAGGCGTAAAAGGAATGACATTTCCTCAATATCTTGTCACTTGAAAAAAAAAAAGAAAAACAAAAAAGAAAAGAAAAGAAAAGAAAAGAAAAGAGATGGGAAATAAAGGGATTCACTGTATACAAGGTTTATACTTTATTTCTCGCTATACTTTCTTTTCCTTCAAATTTTTCTCACTATTTTCCTTGCAAAGCAAACAAAGAAAAGGCGAGTACCTTCTTGTTTTCCTCTCCCTTTTCTTTTCCTTATGTGAATCCCCAAATCAAACAGAGCTCTAATGGAACCGATCTTCGAATCGCATCAACCAAATAAACTTAAATTCACAGAACATTCGAGATCTCTACCAATAGCTTGTGTAGTGCTTGAGGCTTCGAGAAAAAAGGGGAATGATCGGCACCTTTAAGACAAAACACCCTTTCCGGTGGGCTTCTGTTTATCATGCTTTCCTGCACTGTGATGGGTATAGCATTGTCTTCAAGTGTCTCTATATAAAACCGCCTAACGGAGCCGTAGTTAATGTCCGAAAGAGAGAGCTTCTCCAAAACCGGTGGAAATGGGATAGGCCTCATAGAAACAGATGCTAATGCAACATCCTGCATCAGGAAGAGTTACTCCATAGTCAAAATCTCTCAGCTCTTCAATTATTCATGTCAATTAAAAAAAATGAAAACGACAATTGAATTAAAGAAAGTAAAACGCTTGTACTCAACTATTTATTTTCCTCTTCCTTTGTCAATCACATGCTCAGGGGCAGAGGGTTGTTAGAGCAGGGATGGGCCATGGCCTCACCAAACCTTTGAATTCCCTTCCGTAAATACACGATTTTTTACTCCGATTCTAGTATTTTACATAAAACCTTTTATGTTTGACCCCCCTAGTTCAATAATTGCAATTGTTATAAGTTAGAAATATTAATGTAACATATGGCTTATCAATTTCTGTTAAACTCAAACTATGACTGAGTCATAAAACATTTTGATTGGACGTCGTCAAAACTTCTCTCACCACCATGTGAAAGCTACTTTTCTCGATTAAAAGACTGTTAGTCAAAAAGTACACTTCTGTTTGTGTATTTCACCGATCAGTAGAATGTAATCAACCACACAGTCCCCAGAAAAGGTGTGACCCTCCGCCACATCACATGTTTCTCACTAGAAGCATGGCAGTATAGTCTCATAACTGTGCTTTTCTAGTTCAAACATTGAGATGTTGGTTATACATCATGTAGCATAAGTACAGTTTAAGGCTGACTATAAGTTGAGAGGAATTAAGTATCATTGGAAGCTAGGAAGCACGGACTCTTCGGAAAGGCAGCCGCACCCGCACTGGGTGTGTACTAATTAAAGGCAGCTGCACCCGGACTGGGTGTTGGACCGCCACACCCGTGCTTCCTAGATTGGAAAGTTAAAATAAAACTTCACACCTTGGAAGGACTCTGGTTGAGTAACAAGTCCCTTAATAGCGATTTGTCAAGATCAATAGAAGTTGGAGGCTGATTATCCCCATTTGCATAGACAAACATCTGACCCCGTCGTATCAAATCATTTGAATCTGCCTGCAATAGTCATCAAATCTTACTAACTATAATCCAAACAATTAAACACCTAAACTTATTTAGAAAAAAACATCCAAATTAAAAGCATGACTCAATTCCAAAACCTTTTGAAGCTTAACCTAAATACATTGTGGGCAGAAAATCTACATTCAAGTCACAAAATTCCATTACCTTCTGAGAGAACATATCAAGGGTACTCTCGCCGCTTGTCAACATTGTTGCAGCAATAAAAACAGCTTTTGAAATTTTAAGTGGAAACATCTCCATTGCATATGATATACATGCACCGCCAATATCATGTCCTACCAAAATCACCTGCACGCAAAAATTGAATAGAACCATATTAACGATCATTAAACAAATAAATTTTACTCATTTTATTAACTCTATAATGACTGAGGATCAATGCATGAAGGCGTTGGATGTGTCCAAGTTCCCAGGAAGACTGGAGCCAAACTACCTAGTAGACTCGTATGATGACGAAGTGATTCACAAGATCAGAACTCAGAGCCCATTCGGGATATCTGTGGGAATAAGAGGTTTTTACAAGTTTTTCTAAAAGAAATTTTTTCCAGAAGACATTTCTCCTGTTATGATTACTGAAAAAGCAGTTTGGCGTATGTTATTGCTGTGGAAATTAGAGACTTTTCAGCTTTTCCAAAAAACCTCAATTTGATGCTTTTAAATTAGGGTGATGCTATTTCCACTCCATCATTGAACTAAGGCACTCCATGGTACCACTCTTAGAGCATGTGGTACCATGTATGCATTGCATACATGGTACCACATGCTCTAAGAATAGTACCATGGAGTGCCTTAGTTTGCATACATGGTACCACATGCTCTAAGAGTGGTACCATGGAGTGCCTTAGTTCAATGATGGAGTGGCAATAACAATTCCCTTAAATTCATCTCTTTTTTCAGCTATTTAAAAAAAAAAATGTAAAAAGTTGGTTGCAAAATGGACTCAACCTTTACCAAAAGCCAAATGGCACTACGTGATCTGTTATCTTCAAAATACTTCAGAAATTTAGGTACACTTTCGAATGCAAAGCAGAGTACCCGATTCAGATCCAAGAGAACTTGGAGTCTAGAATTTAACAAACCAAGAAAGCGAAAAAGACACTTTTTCAGGTAATAATCAGCATAGTTACAGAAAATAACTAAATCCACTAATGATTATTTCTCAAGATGTAGAGCAGGAGCTGGGTGAATTCTCCAGCCAAAAACAAAACACCAATGCTGAGAAAATAAAATATAAAATTGCAGCAGATTTAAACCACAAGAGTACCTCTTCTTTTTTGTTTATTTTTCAATTCTACGGTCTTGACTGATGGGAGTAATTAGGCCCAAACACTATAGCAAGCAGAATTAAACCACACAAAGGAATATTAAAGAATGATCTATTATTAACCAACCATAGAAATCTCACATAGTACAATTGAAGAAAGATAATCCGAGATTCTACAGTAAAACATTTGGTTTTATTGAGCCTAAGAGCCGTTTAAGAGCTAATTGTGACGAACTCGTGGTAATTTCTACCATGAAAGACCTATCTGTTTTGTTGTCAGACAAATGCAAATTAACACAGCATTCATATGAACAAAAGGAGGACAAAACAAAAATGATAGAAATAGTAAATAACCTTCTCCCCCTCAGCTATTTTCTGAAGAAAATCAGTTAGTGGCTTCACATATTGAGAAAGACTTGTGATGCTGTTTGTATCAAATAAATGTACTCCAGAGCCAGTCAAATCTACAGCAGTGACTCTGAACCCACCTTCTTCTAGAAGTGATATGGTTTTATACCAACACCAGGCACCAAAACCACCTCCATGGACAAGGACAAAATGGTTGGTCTCTAAACCATCAAGATTTACACCCTATCAAAGAATATATACATATATATATATATATCAGTCAGAAATGGAAGAAGTGTGTGTTGGAAAATTGAATGAGAAATTTTTAGTTTTGTATATAGTCAAGTTCGGTCATGCCAAACACTCCCTTATGTGACTAGTTATGACTGTATATGGTAGAGTTTGGTCATGCCAAACACTCCCTTATGTGACTAGTTATGACTGTTCATGAATAGTCACTGGCCATGACTATTCACCAACAGTCACCTATTGGCCTATATATATACAACTAACATTCATTCATTTTGGATCAATTAATTAGAGAATATTACATAGTTCATGTATACATATAGAGTGTGTCAAGTGTCTGAGAGAGTACAAACACAAGTATGGTTCGCTGGAATCTTATTATTTGAAGTGCTTCTATAGTAAGGGGGAGATCGTTGAATCCTGGGAGACAAATGCCGCAAATCCGTGAGCACCAATGCGGGGCATAATTGTCTTAAGGACATAGTGTCCAACACTAGACTCGATCTAATATTCGTCTCACATCTAAACCAGGTTCTGTTTTATATACAATATTTTAATTTGTGTGTTTCAGATTTCAGATTTATACATCCCAATATATTTTGGATAACAGTGCAAAGAGAAGAACTCACATTCTGGAAAACAAATCCATTACATAGCATATTAGCAAGAAAATAGTTTTAGTCAGTTCTGGCTAAATATGACAGTCGCAATTGGCTTCATGAATTTCATGTTGAGACAAAATATTAAGGCACACCGAGAGTGGTACTGAGCTATAAGAACGTAAATATTCAACGTCTTAAAGCTCGAAAATATTTTTTCCATTTACGACTTGGGGGTTGAAACATTAATATACTCTTCCCATCGCTAGAAAATGATAAAACCGAATAGAATAGTAACACCGAAGAGAAGAACTCACATTATGGAAAACAAATCCATTACATAGCGACATTAGCAAGAAAATTGCTTTAGTCATTTCTGGCTAAATACTGATATTCGCAATTGGCTTCATGAATTTCATGTTGAGCCAAAATATAAAGGCACACCGAGAGTGGCAGTGAGCCATACGAACGTAAATACTCAACATCACGCTCGAAAACATTTTTGGATAAAACTTCACACACAACATACACACAACTTTTTGTTCACAACCCATAAAAGTGTGTCTATCTCTCTCCTGTGTCATCCTGTGTCATCCTGTGATGTCAGTGGACCCTATAGTGAAACACGAGAGATAGACACACTTTTGTGGGCTGTGAACAAAAAGTTGTGTGTGAAGTACTACTCAACATTTTTTGTCCATTTACGACTTGGGGGTTGAAACACAAATATACTCTTCCCATTGCTGGAAAATGATAAAACCGAATAGAACAGTTAAACCAACTGATTGCCCAGTCTTTACAGGTACAGTCTAAGATGACCATTCATGACAGTTTCTTATTATGATATGTGAGCTTTAACACCAAGCGCCTATCTGAATACCCCATCACACTTCAATTGTAATTTGATAATTTGACCGTGTACATCCCTAAAGAAGATAAGGAAAATTAAGAAGAACAGACATCCCAATATTTATTGCATTGTTTTGACTTTCAAGCTCCAACAGCCACTCTATGCCGCAAGCATAACTTAAATCCATGATATACAGATTTTTGAATGGTAAATCATATCCAAACAATCTTATCTTTCAAAAAATAAATTTGGACTCTTTCACTCAAACTAATTGATACGTAAAATTTGCTGAATTCTGAGTCTGCAATTTTTCGTCCTAAGTTTGGCCAAAAAAATTTCTTTCTAATGTTAGCAAGTTGGATTTGCTTGCCCAAATCTAATTCACTATAGATACACACATTTTCAAACAAACTTAGAAAGCCATCGAACGACAATGAGAATTATTTGACACAAAGAACATCAAATCTAAAGCATACACTGAACAATTACTTCAAATCTAAACCATATATCAACCCAATAAAAGCTTTAATTCAAACAAAATTTTAAATAAGGACCAGAACATCAAACCTGATTAACAAAGAACATCTAATCTAAAGCATTAAACTGAGCTATGTCGTCAAATCTAAACCATATACCAAGCAAATAAAGCTTCAATTCAATAATTTTAAAATAGTGACCAGACATCAAACCTGATCAACAAGCTGGTGAGGCTGAACTGGATGATCAGTCAGCGATCTAGCCCTAGAACTCGAGCTCCGAGGCAGACCTTGCTGCTTCTTAGCGTTCACTGCTTGATACCGGACCGAAGTCGACCGATCGAACGGCACAAAGCCGAAGCCGCCGCCGCCGCCGTTCTGCAACTGCTGCTGAAACAAAATTGCCGCCGCGAGAGCTCGCTCGTGAAGTATCGAATCCTCGAACTTCTTTGACGATCGAGTTTTGCTCCACTGATTGCTCGAGCCCTCGATTGTCGATTGAGAGTTCGATTTGCGTTTTGTCGAAGCTGTTTTCTTCTTCACCGATTTGCGAGAGAAACATAGCCCCATTGTGTTCGGCTGTTCGCTGCATGTAATATATATATATATATATATATATAAAGAAGAGAGAGAGAGAGTAAAGAGCGAGGGGTGTGTTTCAGGTGATTGAGACTTTAGTGGGGGTAAGGAGAATGAATGAGAGCAGAGTGGTGTTATGAATTGAAAATGTGAAGAGGAGGGAGAACATATATAAGTAACAATAAATTTGGATTCAGTCATATTTTTGTGTTATATTCATTTGTCAGTGTATCATTTTTATGAAAATTAAAAATGTGTTTAAGTAGTCCTCAATATTGCCCTTTTGATGCCCTCTAATTACTTACATAGTTACGTGCAAGATTTTAAATCACTCTCGAAATAGAAGTTTTCATTATATTTTTTAAGATTTTAAGAAATCCACAATATTGCCCTTTTTTACTTTTTTTCTTCTGTATTATTTTGTCCTTAGAAGTTTTCATTAAATTTTTTTACTACTTTTATAATTAAGTGGCACATTATCAAATACACTCAAAATAAATTAAATTATCAAACACAACATAAGTCTATATTTCATTTATGAATTAATTAATGAGAAAAAAAAGAAAGAAAATCATTTTCTTTTGTTTCATTGTAGACTAACAATTCAGTTTTTTGGACAAGGAATTAATTTGCCGATTCATTATAGGTGAACAAAATAATTAAAAATTGACCGACCAAAAAATTAATTTTCTAATTTATTAAATGAATGTATAAGTCTAAATCGACCAAATACTTTAAAAACCGACCTACCGAACTTATTGATCGGTTTTAAAACTAAGAAAAAAAAACCGGAGAAAAAAAATAGTAAAACAGACAGAAACCGACTTGAATTTTTACCATGTCACCAAACATGGGTATTTACACACCCACAAGTTGGATCTTCTGGGGCGTAGTCAACTTTCGTCAATTTCTGTTCTGAGCATCTTCAGTGAGCTTTTAAGTCAACCATCAATTGGTTTTTAGTTAGTTGGTGTCGAGTAGTATTAATTCATCCACTCAATTTATTGTTATAGACTTTAATCGACAAAAACTATCATATGGGAATAGTTTTAATTGTCAAGATTTTGAATATCGCACATTTTAAAAAATTAAATATAATTTTACATATTTTTATTTGCCAATAAAATTGGTAGAGACAGAATTAGAACCCCTTAGATTGATTTTATTCTAGACTTCTCTTTCTTTTCTCTGTCTCTCAATTATGCACAAAAAAAGATATGTAATTGATTGAATGTTTTCTTCCAAAGGGTAGGGTGCACCTTTTATAGAAGAGAGAATAGGGTCTTTTAATAACTGTCATAATGACAGTGTCGGAATATGTAATGACTTTCATAATTACTGAATATGAAAAGTCCACTATTTAATAACTGTTGAAAGATTAACCATTCAATCATTAGTTCTCCCAACAATTAATAATGTATATCTTTTATATATATACACATATATATATAAAGTAACGTAGAAGGCTAGTGGGCTACATTTATAGGAGTTCTAAAAGGCACATAGGAATTTACATTCTCTCATTTGATCCACTAGACCGATTATGATATTTGACTTAGTTGGATTCCACATATAAAACTTTAATCTATGATCACAATTCCTAAATTAGCCAATAGGTCCAAACTTTTAGTTACTGTCATACTAAGATTAGCATAGACTATCAATATGAGTCATAGCGGTTGTACAATATTTGTGTCGCATTCCCTTCCATACACCATGCCTTTAATAACATGTACTAACCTTAGTCTATTATTCTGTAATGCCCATGTAATGTGTCTTGTTAAGACATTTCCTATTTATCAAATAACCAAACATAATTTGTACACACATTATTGAAAACAGGAAACAAACAAAAACATACTTTAATTGCACATAAGTGTCAATTTCACTACAACTGAAATATCCATCATTTACATCACTGATTACTCAAAAGACCTATCCTTACAACATGTTCCTTATATGTCTTTGGAGGTAATCCCTTAGTTAATGGATCCGCAATCATAAGAGTAGTGCTCAGATTTTCAATTGACACTTGCTGTTTCTGGACTCTCTCTCTCTAACAACCAAGTACTTCAGTTCCATGTGCTTGGAACCACTAGAGTACTTTCCATTCTTAGAGAAGAAAACTGTTGCGGCATTGTCACAATAAATTTCAGCGGCTTAGCAATAGAGTCAACAACACCAAGTCTTGAAATGGAATTCCGCAACCATAAAGCATGACTCATGGCCTCAAAACATGCCACAAACTCGGCCTCCATCATAGATGAAGCAATAATAGACTGCTTCACGCTTTTCCACGAGATTACTCCACCAGCTAGCAGAAACACAAAGCCTAATGTGAATTTTCTTCTATCTAAGAAACTACCAAAATCCGAATCTGAGTACCTGATCACTTCTAACTGATCTGATCTCCTATATGTGAGCATATAATCCTTTGTCCCTTGAATATATCGCATAACCTTCTTTGCTGCTTTTCAGTGTTCCAATCCTGGATTACTTTTATATCTACCTAACATTCCAACTACAAAGCTAATATCCGGTCTGGTACAAGTCTGAGCATACATTAAGCTCCCTATAGTTGATGCATATGATACTTTCTTCATTTGTTCCTTTTCTAAGTCATTCCTAGGGCACTGACTTTCATTTAACTTGTCACCTTTTATGATTGGTACATCACTGACTGAATACAACTGCATATTAAATCTTTCCAAAACTCGATTGATATAACCTTTCTGAGACAGTCCCAGCAATCCTCGAGATCGATCCCTAAAGATCTTTATGCCAATGACATAAGATGTCTCACCCATATCAACCATCTTAAAAGCACTTGGCAAGATACTCCTTGGTTTCGTGCAACAAAATATCATCCACATACAAGACCAAAAAGATAAACTTGCTCCCATTGATCTTCAGATATATACACTGATCAACAATGCTTTCCTTAAATCCCAAAGCAGTAATGGTATCATTAAATCTTATATACCATTGTCCGGAAGCTTGTTTAAGATCATAAATGGATTTCTTTAATATGCAAGCCAAATGTTCTTTTCCTTTCTTTATGAACCCTTCAGGTTGTTCCATATAGATATCCTCATCCAAATTTCCATTCAAAAAGACAGTTTTCACATCCATCTGATGTAACTCTAGATCATAATGAGATATAAGTGTCATGATAATTCTAAGTGAGTCCTTAGATACTGGAGAAATGTCTCTCTATAATCAATGCGTTCTTTCTGAGTGAAACTTTTAGCATCAAGTCTGGCCTTATATCTCTCAATATTGCCTTTAGCATCGTGTTTGGTCTTAAAGACCCATTTACAACCAACTTTCTTACAATTATTAGGCAGTTCAACGAGATCATAGACACCATTCTGATCCATCGATTTCAACTCTTCATTCATAGCATCGATCCATTTACTAGAATTATCACTTTCCATGGCTTGTGAAAATAATACTGGATCCTTGTTAATCCCAATATCAAAATCAGATTCTTGTACATACATCATATAATCATCTGAAAATGGCAGGTTTCCTTTCCCTCTGAGATCTTCTCAAAAGTGCCGGTTGTGGTGGTACTACATTATTTTCAATGGCAACATCCTCATGAAGTGGTGAATCATTTCCATTATGTTGTTCATTTCCCTTTAACTGGTAGAATAGCTTGAGGAATAACAATTTGTCGAGGAGTAAAGGGTGGTGAGATATCCACTCTTAGTTCCTCAAGATTAACCTTTCTTGATTTATCACTCCCACTAACTTCGCCATTCTCTAAGAATCTGGCATTACTGGTTTCCACAATCCTCGTACTATGGTTAGGACAATAAAATTTGTAACATTTGGACTTATCCGGATAACCAATGAAATATCCAGATATGGTTCTTGAATCTATCTTTTTCTCATGTGGGTTGAAAATCCTTACATCTGCTGGACAACCCCAAACATGTAAATATCTCAAAACTAGGCTTCTTACCAGTCCACAACTCGAAAGCATATCCACAGCCTTACTAGGAACCCTATTCAAGATATACATTGCACTCTTTAATGCTTCACCCAACAATGAATCAGGTACACTTGAAAAACTCATCATACTCCTAAGCATATCCAAAAGAGTGCGATTACACCTTTTTGCAACTCCATTCTGCTATGGCGTACCTGGCATTGTTTATTGCGCACAAATGCCATGCTTTTCATGAAATTTGGCAAATGGGCCAGGATTTTGACCTATCACATCATATCTACCATAGAACTCACCACCTCGATCAGATCTCATAGTTTTAACCTTTCTATCTAATTGACTCTCGACCTTAGTAATGAACACCTCAAGGATGTCAACGGCCTGATACTTTTCAAGTATTAGATATACAAAACCATAGAGAGAAAAATCATCTATAAAGGTGATAAAGTACTTCTTTCCAATAAAATATGGAATGGAGAGTGGTCCACAAATATCTGTATGAATTATCTCAAGAAGCTTAGTACTTCTTGTGGCACCTTTCTTAGTGTGTTTGGTTTGCTTTCCCTTAATGCATTCTGCACGCACTTGAAAATTAGTGAAGTCTAGGTGATCCAAAATCCCAGTCTTCACCAATTTCTCAATTCTATCCCTGGAGATATGCCCTAGTCTTTTATGCCACAAGATTGAAGAGTTTTCATTAATTAGGCCACGTTTTGAACCAACATTCAAATGCAAGGCTATTAAAAATTGTGCAAACTCCTAATTCAAGAAAATTTTATATAAACCATCATATAAAATACCAGAACCAACAATAATAGAGTTAAACATTAAAATGAGTTTTGCACAATCAAATAAAACAGAATATCCAACAACATCTAATCTGGATAGAGAAACCAAATTCCTAGAAATCGAAGGTACATAAAAAGTGTCCATAAGATCCATCTGATGACCCATCTCCAAGAGTAGGCGATAGGTTCCAACAGCTACCACCTCCATTTTGAGACGGTTCCCCATATAGACGAATCGTTCACTTTCCTTCGGGTTCCAGGTAAGGAATCCCTGCATTGAATTTGTTATCTGAGTTGAGGCCCTAGAGTCAATCCACCAAGTATTAGAAGGAACTTCAGCAAGATTTGATTCATGACATACAAAAGAAAGATTGATACCTCTCTTTTTGAACCAAGCTTTACGCTTGTTGCAGTGCTACTTCACATGTCCATTTTTGCCACAAAAGTAACATGTGACAATAAACTTTCCATTGCCCCGGCTACTTTTCCCAGGTCCATCACCTTTCTGTGGTGGAATTTTCTTTCCTTTCTTAAACTTTTCTTCCTTTTTAGCCTCATGAGTCACAACTAGCACAGAGTGGGATCTTTCTTGCCTTAATCTCACTTCCGGTTGAATACACATACTAGTCAGCTCATTCAAATTCCACTTGTCTTTATGAGTATTATAGTGAATTTTGAATGAGTTGAACTGAGAAGGGAATGAGTTAAGAATAAACTATACTAAGAAGGATTCATAATTGCATTCCTAGTGTTCGAAGTTGTGCAGTTTTGTCAGTCATATAGAGGATATGTTACTAAACTCCTCTATTAACATCACATTTAACAATAGTTAATTCTGCCATAAGTATGCCTGCTAGTGACTTATCTGCTGATTTAAAACGTTCTTTAACAGTAGTCAAAAGTTCCAATGCGCTCTTAGTTTGAGGAAGAGAAGTCTTAATGTTATTAGCTATGGTCATCCTTATAAACATAAGACTAAGTCAGTTCGATCTCTTCCAGGCTTTCACAATGTCAACCAGTACTATAGTACTGTCAGCAGTAACTTCCTCAGGTTTGTCAACCAAAAGTGCTATGTCAAGATCTAGCACACCTAGTGTGAATTGGACTTGTTCATACCATTCCGAAAAGTTTGACCCATTAAGAGTTGGAATGCTAGATGCATGAGAGTGCAACGAAGTGGGAACAATCACTGAAATATGACAATGTTCACGTTAAGGCCTTGAGTCTATCTTTAATATAGAATTATAAATTCTAAACATATGTACTATTGACATCACTACAGTTTCTCCTTTGGGCGAAACCATAATATATCTAGTGTCCACTCTATAGGTGCAAAATATTATCATCTATATAGGTCTAATGTAATTTATGTCACCTAATAGTTAGTCATGTTACCTTTGGGTATCCAATTCTTCACTACTAAGTAACACAAATTACAGTACCCTATCCAGTTCATAGTTTGTTGAAAGTGACTCTCTTTTGGGCTAGTCCCAATCTCCCAACTATGACTGCCATTGAGACTATTATTGTCTTTTATGTCACCCTTATTTGACTAATCTTTAATGTAGTTTTATATTCATAAGGCTCACTAACCTAGATCACTTTGGCAACTACCAAGTTAATAAACCATATGAAAATAAAACTGACCAATAATATTCTCTAATCTTTTATTAGAATTATTTATTTAATTACCCTAAAATCATCATTTACTAATTCAATTACTAATTTAATGAAAATAATAGTAATTTCTAATTTTTCTTTTATGTAATTGAATTTTCTGTTCAATGACTACTTTGAGCAATAACTCTAAAAATGTACATTCTCTATTACCTTTATTAAAGTTATTATTTAATTGCTAAAATTTGTCATTTAGTTACTTAATCACTTTCATAATAAAAATTGAATTGAATTTTTTTTTCATGTGATTAAAATCTCTTCAATGACAAAAAGTAGCAATAACTCTAATTTCACTATATAATGTAACCATAAAATTTAATTTAACTATATAATGTAACCATAAAATTTAATCACTTTCATTGACATGATTAAATTAATCTCCAAACAAAATTGAACCATAACACATATCACAACTTTCAAGATATGATAATTTCATGTCAATTAATATGGAACGATCACAAATTAAGTCCTTCACATGTGATGTATTAATACCATACTGCATCCTCATATACATGTACTAAAACAATTCCAATGACAATGAATAGTTATACATCCACTAACTACAAGATGATTGAATAGTCGTGCAAAGAAAAGAATTCTAGAGAATTCAACTAACATGAGATGTTTCTATGTTGCACGAATTTTCAAAACAATTCATTCAACACAGGTAATGAATCATTGAATACTTAGCCTTGGTTTGCTACTTTATCACAAAACCATATATGATAGAAATAAACTAATTTTTATGTGGTTATATAGTATCGATCAGATCTGAGAGCCTTTGAACGACGGCAACACACATATTTTATGGTGCAAAATTAATCATCAATTTAAATCTAAACATGCAAATATTCTAAGATGCATATATTCAAATTCTAAGATGCATATTATAACACCCGTATTTGTGTTATTGCTTTTGCATTTCATTGTCATGCATGATAATGTGATGTGGCGTGTCTTATGACACATGTTTGGGTGAGCTTTGACTCACGAGTTGTTTTGGGGTATCTGTGTTAGAGGACTCTCTGAGAATTTGTTGGTGAGTGTTTTGTTGTTGCGACGTCTCTCTGAGTGTTAGACGGTCACTGTGGAATACTTTAAATGTTTATCTGAAAATAAATATTTACCTGTGTATTTCAATATCTGTATTATTTTCTGTTTTAGAATTTATATCTGTTGTTAGTTTTAGTATCCTGGTGAGAACGAATTAACACGCTATTAATTTGGTAGGCTAATTAGCAACTTTGAAAACGTCATGTAGAAATTCGCATTTTAGCGACCAAACGAAACTTAGTCGAAAACTTTTGTAATTTTGAGGTTTCACTTGTAAAGCAATGAATTAGCTGTGTAGAAAGTTTCAGAGACTGATTAGGAGTTTTGAAAACTCGTGGGGAGGCAAACGTAATTCCCGAGAGTTTTGCATATATATAGATAGAGATGAGTTAGATATTTTCATTAGCTTATAACCTAAGTTTCCAAAAAGAGGCCAAAGGGAGATTTAGTTGCTTCAAGCTTTGCGACGCCAAACGACGACCTTTCGTCAGTCTGTTTTCTCCCATATTTCATATTCGAGCTCCTCGAGGTAAGAGCTTCGTTTTGATATATGTTAGGGCTTGTTTGGCCAAGTTTTCCGAAAAGTTATTGACACGACTAAAAAGTTGTGCGCTCTTGTGCAACACCCAAGTGTAGGTGATCGTGCAAGTAATACTGGATAAGTCCAGGTCGATCCCACAGGGAAGGAATAGGAAGAATGTCTACTAAGTTATAACCTAAAGAAAAAGAAAATAATAATGAATGATTGGAGGTGTACTAACAAATCCTAATTAATTAAATTAAACTAAAGCATAAAGAAACATAACTAATTAAACAGATATACTAAAGGTGTTGGAAACACGTGAATCCACATTGATCCTAACCATCTACCATGCACATTCATTAACGCTCTATGGAGTACATCCCTTTTCAGTATTCCGTATTTTTCTAAAGATATAGAATCAATAGCCCTTTCATGACCGGGACTACATCATCACAGTTGATTTAAAATACTTGGAAGACGGTTTAAAACAATGGTAATTACTTGCACTCTAAATGGTGTTAGCATTCAAAGTGGTTTTCAAAAGTCATTGAAGAAAAGGCCTTAAGGCTTTAAGTTCTAAAAACTGTTGTGACAAACTGAGCTTATAGGGACAATTTGATGACAGATTTCTAAAACAGAAAGTCATGGAATACTTAAAAGAATCATCTCAAGAATTAGCATGTTCGATCGATCGAAGCGCTCTCGATCGATCGGACTGCTTCATCCTTCAATCGATCGAAGTGCCTTCGATCGCTTGACTATGTCTGGTTCGATCGATCGAAATACCTTCGATCGATCGAGCCCAAGGTTTCTAAGGGTTGCATGGCAGAGGTTGGGAATCAAAGTTTCATCACATATTCCCAACGTCTAAACTAAAGAAACATGATTAAACTAATACAGGAATAGAAAACTAGAGTAATCATTAACATCTAAAGCAATAAACAATGAAACAAAGAAAAGGAAAAGAAAAACCTGGAATAATCTGAATAAAACTTGTAATAAACATATAACCAACTTGAATCTTCAATAATCTTCAATGTAACAATGAAAAAGAGGAAGAAAGTGATGAATCTAACCTAATCTACTCCTAATCTAACCCTAAAACTACCCTAAACTGCTGTTTTTCGCGTTCTGGAGCGTCCTCCTTTCGTCTGGCGTCAAAACGACGTATATATAGCGTTCCCACAGAGTTTACGCAACTTTTGGGTGATTAAAAAGTTCGATCGATCGAGCTTAGTTCGATCGATCGAAGGTTCGATCGATTGAACTCTTCTTCAATCGCTTGAACTCTCTGATTTTGACAACTCTGCACACCGATGGGAGAATGGCCATAACGTTTTACTCAGACCTCGGATTGACCTCCCGTTTGCGGCCACGCGACCGTAACTCGAAGATCTACATTTCATGCCTCTGGGCAAATCTTCCAAATCTGAAGTCTTCATAGTCAAAGTTGGCGTTTTCCCAGCTGCTTCTGTTGTTCTATTCACCAGAATCACTTTCTTTAGCTCCACTTCATTGATTTACATCCTAATACCTATCAAACCATGCAAAAACATATAGTTTAGCATTAACACAATAAAAATAACATTGTTATTAGAATGCACCTAAATTTAGGGATTTTGGGGATAAAAGTATGCATAAAGAACCATTAATACACTATAAATATGCACTTTTCACCTCGAATCAGTTATTTTCTAGAATTTTTCATAAAAGTTAATAAATGGAATTTTGATCCATAGGAATTTTACTAGACGGACTTCTACACGTTCTTTGTACACGGGTTTTCTTTGGATTGAAGTTTAAAAGCGTAAATCGGAGGTGAGTGATTCAACTATGTTTTTGGAATGGTTTCTTGATATGTATTCATGTTATGTTTGAATAGCATGTATTAATACTTAGAGATATCTTGTGTAGTTCATATTGGGCATTTATATTGATAAGTACGCCCAATAGCATGATGAAATGCTTTTGATTACTGCGAGCATGGTGATATGTATTTGAGCATGTTAAGTTGCTTATTTGGGTCAGAAGGAGCACGTGGTCACCGTTCCATTTTGTGGAGCCGATATAGGCATTAAGGTCGCACGATTGAAGAGAAGAATCGTGGGTCTTACCCTTTCGCGTGGACATATTGGCGAGGAGTCGCGGATTGGGAGTATGGACGGGCACGTGAGTCTCCAGCGACTAGTATGAAATGTAGAGATGTGAATGCGAACATGTTTATCATTCACGTACATATGTTGATTTATTCACTAAGCATTCGCTTAAACAAATCGAATATCTGTGGTTATTCAAAAAATCATTTCAGGTGTTAATGCTGGCAAGGAATCAGAGAAGTGAGCACGTGGGTTCAGAGTTCGATTAGAAGGCAACTTGAATGTTGATCTTGTAGTTTTGGAACAATAGGAATGTTGTAATAAGGATTTGAATGTTATAACTTATGTTTAACTTAGTGTGTTAGAATGGACCTAAAGCATGGTAATAGTTGGTAACATGTTGTAATTATACTTTGGTAATGTTTTAATGCAGCTAAGATTACTTTGATGTGAGGTTGGAGTGTGTGGTTAACACTTGGTTGTTTTAAAAAGCTTTTGAAACTTGTTTTTCTACAGATTGGGCTGCTGTCAGGGAAGCAGTCGACTGGTTCAATGTCCAGTCGACTGGACCCTTGTGCCTGCTAGTTACTGCTTTTTAATATGGCAAAAGCAATCAACTGGGCCCTGCCTCAATCGACTGGACCTCTGAAGGTTTATGTATTCATTTTGTTTCTGCTTGCTTCAGTCGATCGAAGGGGGAATTCAGTCGACTGAAAGTTGGAGGCCTCAGTCGACTGGACCTCAGACTCAGCCGACTGGATGGTCTGTTAAACCTTTTTGAAAACTCTCTACTCTCTTCAGTCGACTGAGGTCCCCACCCAGTCGACTGGACCCCTAGTTTTAAAATGTGTTTTGTTTTCCACTGCGTGTGTTCTCCAAACTAAATTTCGGGAACATTAATGTATTTGTTTAGCCTCGGTGATGTGCCACGGGCTCCGGTTCCGCTATTGTGGGACCGGTCTGTGACATTTAGTGGTATCAGAGCATAAGTTTAGAGCCTTCGGAACGAGTGACGTTGTATATGCTGAGTGACGTCGAGTGGAGTGTGTAATTGTGAAGATAATTGTTATCATTGTAGAAATGCTTCATGTGTTAGTATTTGTTGATTGTGGTGAACTGTGCACATATATTTATATTGTGGCATAGCATGCATGGTCATTATGCATTGAACTCAATAGGGGAATATTTGAAACATTATAGCTGATCCGCCGAGAGAATTGTCACCGCATTCGCGGATGGACCAAATAGTGAATATGGTGGAAAAGTTGACCTTGTATTATGGACAAGTTGACATAGACTTGGCCGATCATTGGATGATGGACATGGAAAGACATTTCTGTCAGGTAATATGTACTGATGTGGAGAAAATTTTATGCGCATCCGATACGTTGATGGGCAAAGCCTTGGATTGGTGGAACAACGTACTTGAACAAGGGAAGCCGACCACGTGGGAAGCATTTAAAGAAGAATTCAACAAACGTTTCTTTCCGCAATCTGCTTATACTCAGAAACGCCAAGAGTTTGCAAGTCTGGTTCAGGGAGACATGACTGTGAGTGAGTATGTATCCCATTACAATGCTTTGTTACGATTTGGGAAAACTACTGTTCCGACTGATAGGGATAAATCTCGTAAGTTTGAGGAAGGACTTAGGGAGAATATCCGTGGCCGTGTGAATATGTTACAACACCCGACAGTTTTTCTCGTTGAGGAAGCTGCTCGTATTGCTAAGAAAAGTGTCGACAGATATCGACAGGGACAAAAAGGGAAGAGAGCAAATGACAATTGGGGTAAGAGTCAAGGGAATGCGAAGAAACCGTTTACGCAAGGTTCGGGATCGTATATGGGTGACCAAGGAGGAAGTACATTCACGGGAGATTTGAGACCGTTCTGCCCGACATATAACCTGCGACACAGAGGAACCTGCTATCAACTGACCACTTGCTACCTTTGCAAGAAATTGGGACACGTATCTAGGAATTATCCTTTGAATGCGAATATGACTACACCGAACACTACCTCGAACACAAAGAGTCATAACCCAGAGATGAGGGAAAAATGTTTTGAATGTGGACAATCGGGACACATAGTGAAGAACTGTCCAAGTAAGAGACAACCGGGAATGAGTACCGGGGCATCGAGTTTGCCAAGCGGATCAAGGGTAGAACCTCGAGTGGATAAAGGGAAAGGAGTCGTGCAACAACAAGGACGATACTTCCAGCTCAGGCCGGGGAATACGGATGATACTGTCGTATCAGGTATTCTTCCTATTTGTTCGTATCCTGCACGTATACTTATGGATTCTGGTTCAAAGCATTCATTCTTATCACGTGATTTTGTTAAGCATTTAACTGTTACGTCAGAACTGCTATGATATGACTTGTGTGTATCATTGCCTAGTAGTGAACCGCTAGTTACTTCTTCAATATTCAAGTCATGTGAGATCAAGATAGGTGATAAAGTCTTGAGCGTTGATTTGATTCCGTTGACGGTGAACTACTTTGATGTTATCTTGGGTATGGATTGGTTGTCGGTTAATCAAGCCAGAATCGATTGTGAACAGAAACGGGTTAGTTTTTATCCGTCAGTGCGAGAAGAGTTTACTTTTCAGGGTAAGGGAGTAATCGTACCGCCGTACTTGATATCGACGATTCAAGCAAGTAAGATGTTGAAGTAAGATGTTCGGGTTTCTTATGTTCAATTGTCGACACGCGAGTTCTTGGACCACTAATAGAAGACATTTCAGTAGTTCGAGAATTTCCAAATGTTTTTCCCGATGAGTTACCAACGTATTGATTGAAAGAGAACTTGAGTTCACCATAGAAATAGTATCAGGGTCATAACCGATGTCTAAAGTGCCGTACCGAATGGCACCAATAGAGTTGAAAGAATTGAAGGTTCAGTTACAAGAATTACTTGAGAAGGGTTTTATCCGACCGAGTGTTTCGCCGTGGAGAGCTCCATTCTTGTTTGTGAAGAAGAAAGATGGAACCATGCGTATGTGCATCGACTACCGAGAGTTGAATAAGTTGACCATCAAGAACAAGTATCCGTTGCCGCGAATAGATGACTTGTTTGATCAGTTACAAGGGGCTCAGGTATTTTTGAAGATCGACTTGAGATCCGGTTACCATCAGTTGAAAGTCAAACAGGAAGATGTTGAGAAGACAGCTTTCAGGACTCGATATGGTCATTTTGAATTTTTGGTTATGCCATTTGGAGTGACTAATGCACCAGCTGCTTTCATGGACTTGATGAACCGTGTTTTCAAGGATTAGTTAGATGAGTTCATTATCGTGTTCATAGATGACATCCTAATCTACTCCAAAAGCGTTGAAGATCACGAGCATCATTTGCGATTAGCTTTACAACGATTGCGTGAAAAGAGGTTATTCGACAAATTGAAGAAGTGTGAGTTTTCGTTGACCGAGATAGCTTTCCTTGGACATATAGTGTCGGCAAAGGAAATTTCTGTAGACCCTCAGAAGATAGAAGCAGTTACCAACTGGGTGAGACCAACGAATGTGACAAACATCCAAAGTTTTCTAGGATTAGCTGGGTATTATTGGAGATTTCTAAAAGACTTTTCGCGTATAGCAATGCTGATGACACAGTTAATGAGGAAAGATATTGCTTTTGTTTGGAGTCCAGAATGTGAAGAAATTTTTCAAGAGTTAAAGAGCCGACTAGTGAAAGCACCAATTTTAGCCATTCTGTCAGGGACTGAAGGGTTTATTATCTACAGTGATGCTTCATATAGAGGTTTAGGTTGCGTTCTTATGCAAAGTGATATGGTTATTGCATATGCGTCAAGAAAACTTAAACCGCACGAGAAGAATTATCCTACACATGATCTAGAATTGGCTGCCGTGATTTTTGCGTTGAAGATTTGGCGTCATTACCTATACGGGGAAAAATATGAGATCTATACGGATCACAAGAGTTTGAAGTACCTATTTACACAACGAGATTTGAACATGAGGCAAAGGACATGGTTAGAGTTGATGAAGGACTATGACTTGTCAATTCAGTATCATCCGGGCAAGGCGAATGTCGTTGCCGATGCTCTTAGTCGCAAAGTACCAACCAACACCGCATCAGATTTGACTTCTTAGAAAGAACTGATACGAGATATGGAAAATTTAGAGCTTGAAGTGATATCGAGGATTGAAAGTGGCTTGATGTCGACGATGGTGGCACAACCACTCTTGATTCACGAGATCGCAGAGAAACAACTTCAAGATGTGGCTTTGAAGAAGATTTGTGATGAGATTCTGATGGGCAAACAACCGGGATTTACTTTTGAGAATGATGTTTTGAGATTGAGGGGGTAGAATTTGTGTGCCTAACAAGAAGGAGTTAAAATGGAACATCCTAGAGGAAGCACACAATACGAAGTATACCGTTCATCCAGGAACTACCAAGACGTATAGAGATTTGAGACATGTTTATTGGTGGCCGGGAATGAAGAGAGAAATAGCACGCTATGTTTCGTGTTGTACTTGTTGTCAACAAGTAAAGGCCGAACGCCAAGTACCCTCGGGATTGTTACAACCGTTACCGATAGCCGAGTGGAAATGGCAGCACATAACAATGGATTTTGTTAGCGGATTTCCGAGATTGAACACTATTATTTGCGTGATCGTTGATCGTTTGACGAAGTCGTCGCACTTCCTACCAATCTGAACAACTAAGCCAATGACGTTAGCTAAGTTGTATATTTGCGAAATTGTGAGACTACATGGTATCCCAGTTTCTATCATTTCGGATAGGGATAGTAGTTTTACATCGAAGTTTTGGAGAGACTTGTGCAAAGCGGGGGTATTTGTAAAATACAACCGCGCTAAAAGAAAGAATTGCATTAGTTTTGATCACAATTTCCCGTTTTATCTGCAATTTGCATTACAATGCTAGTTTTAGACAATATGATTAATCTATGATAAGTTGTATTGTTTTAGCTACTATTTGTGCAGGTTAATGCTGCTGTATAAAAGACTGAAAGATTTGATAAAAAGGAGATGCTTTGTTTCAAAGAAGGAAGACTGAAGAAGAATTGCAGAGTTCGAGCGATCGACATAGTTCGAGCGATCGAGGTTTCGATCGATCGAAGGAAGTTAAAGCGATCGAAATTTCAAGACGTTCAATCGATCGAGAAAGTTTCGATCGATCGAAAGTGCCTTTTATCAGATTATACGCGCATGCAGCAGTTGCGGGTTTTAAACCCTAGCTCTTAGGTTTACTATATATATTCATATTGTATACGTCCATAAGGGACGCCCAACTTTGTTTTATCAGTTTTAGATAGAGAAGAGAGAATTTTTCCTTGGTTTTTGTAGGTTTCATTGAGGATTTATCATTGTGAACCGGATTTCTTTAGTTAATACAAGTTTATCTTCATTCCAGGTTTTTGATTTATTGTTTATCTGTTTTCTGCACTTAGTTAATCGTAGTTTACTTGTTAATCTCGTAGTGTTTTATGTTAGTTAGATTACAATCACTAGTTTTATAGTTTTAATGCAAAACTTTCAAACAAACATAGTTTTAATGAACCTTTACGTTAAATATCAATCTGTGGTACTCCAGACAATGTCTGAGTAGTCCTAGGGTTGGGAAATCGCGATGAAATCGTGATTTTAGGCCTCTGCCATGCAGTATTTTTATTCCTGTGTTCGATCGATCGAAAGTATGTCGATCGATCGAGACAGTGACTTAGTCGAGCGATCGAGTAAATATCGATCGATCGAGAGATGAAGATATTCGATCGATCGAAAGCGCGTCGATCGATCGAGGATTCTGATTCTTGAGAACACCCAAAACAGTATTCTAAGACTTTCTGTTTTAAGGATTTGTTATCAAACTGTCCCCAAATGCTCAGTTTGTCAAAACAGTCTTTAAACTTAAGGCCTTAAGGCATTTTCTTTCAACATATTTTGCAAACCACCCTCAATGCTAACACCATTGTAGGTGCGAGTCTTAACTATTGGATTAAACCGTTTTCATGTATTTCAAACTTAATTGAGATGATGTAGTCCCGGTCATGAAAGGGCTATTGATTCTATATCTTTAGAGAAGTACAGAATACTGTAGTAGGTGTACTCCTTTGAGCTTAATTGCAATTGCATGGTAGAAGGTTAGGTCACGGTGGATTCGCGTGATCCCAACACTTTCTTTTATTAAGGAGAACCGTTTTTTTTTGAATCTTGCTTAGTTAGTTAATTGTTAGTTAAGTTAATTTAGTTGTCTTTAATTCTAGTAGTTGTTAGCTGTGGAACTTTGTGTTCTACACTTCGTTTTAAATATTGATTTTTGTTTTCTCTTTAGAGTCTAACTAGGTAGTTTAATTCAACACCTTCCCTGTGGGATCGACCTGGACTTAATCCAGTTACTACTTGCACGTCTACCTACACTTGGGTATTGCACACAAGAGCGCACAACTTTTTAGTCGTGTCAAGTTTTTGGCGCCGTTGCCGGGGAAGGCGACGATTAATTCCTTAGATTACCTCAGTCTCTCTTCATCTCTTTCTATTTTTATTTTTCTCTTCTTTTCAGTTCTTTTGGGTAAGTTCTCACCCTAGGGACCCTCTCAGTTCATGTCCGAGAATTCCATTGAAGGAATTTTTGGAAATCCTTTCTATCTGTCTGACTCTGAAAGCTCCATTAACCCTATAGCCACTCCAACTGCATCAATGGATGATCATCAGAGTGAAAACGGTGACAATGTTGTGGTACCAATCGATGAGGCACTCCGTCCTCTTTGCGATCTCATGCAACCAGAACATGCACCTACGCCCTCTTGCATTCAAATCCCACCGCACAATGGCGAATTTCAGTTTCGCAATGGGATGATTCAACTGCTTCCCACTTTTCATGGGATGGAAAGCGAGAAGGCGTATTTACATGTCACTGATTTCGAGGATGTTTGCAAAACATTCTCGCAAACTTGTCCTAGGGAGGTGGCGCATTTAATGCTATTCCCCTTCACTTTGAAAGATAAAGCGAAGGCGTGGCTCCACTCCCTAAAACCTAATTCCATTTTCACCTGGCATGCGATGCGCGCCGCATTTTTAAAGAAATTCTATCCTACTCGCATGACCACAGACCTTCAGCGTCAAATCAATTCCTATAAACAAAAGAGCAATGAAACCTTCACAGAAGCGTGGGAGCGGTTCAAAGATTTGCTTCTCTCATGCCCACATCATGGGTTTGAGAAATGGCGAACAATCAGCTTCTTTTATCGGGGATTGAATGGTGAAACAAAGAAGTTGGTGGAAACGATGAGCTCGGGACCATTTCTGCGTAAAAACACTGAAGAGGCCGAAGCCCATTTCGAATGGTTAGCTGAATACGCTCATGAATGGTCAAATTCTGACAATATCTCACGCTCACAGATATCCTGTGTAGAAGAGAAAAGCTTATACCAGCTAACCAATGAAGATCACCTCATGACTAAGTATGCAGAGCTGGCAAAGAAGGTAGAAGAGTTAAGTATGAAAGGAGAGAGCTCTAGGCAAGTCTTGCGTGAAGAACCATGTGGCACATGCAACATGTTGGGACATCCAACTCAATATTGTCCTAATGTGCCACATTTTCAAGAGCAAGCCCCTATAGAGATGAATGCCATGCAAGGTTTTCGAGGGGCGGGGAATTCCAATAATAATTTTCAAAATAACAATAGATGGAATCACCCCGGTTTTGATTGGAGAAATAATGCTGGGGCCCAAAATCAATATCAACAGCAGCCCTACAACAATAATCAATATCAAGGGCAAAACAATAGGCCAGCCCAGCATTACAATCAAAACAGAACTAATAATTACAATCAAGCTCAACCCTCCAATGCACCACAAAACAATGTCTATGTGCCCCCGCACAAGAAGGTACAAGAGGAGGAGCCACTTGCTAATGCCAATCTAACGCAGCAACTCATCCAAATGATGAGTAGAATGTCTGCTACATTAGAGAGGATAGATGCACGGCAAGAGAGCTCAGGAGGAACATTCCCTGCTCAACCACTTCAGAACCCCAAGGGACATAACAATGGTCCTAACAATCAAGAACATGCTAAAGCTGTGACCACACTGAGAAGTGGAAAAATCATAGAGAAAGGCATGCCTCCATCCACTCCCGAAGTGTACGATGAGGAGGAAGTGGTGGATAAGGAAGTTGAGCTACCATCTACTCAAGAGGAGGAGCCGTCTACTAATGACGAACCAATAAAGGCAAACCTTGAAGCTCCTAGAGTAGAAGAAGAAGTTGAGCGAAGGCCTGGGAAGGAGTTTGGTAAGGAGGAACCACCAAAATGCCCCTTCCCTGCACCGTATCCTCAACGGTTGAAGAAACCCAAGAATGAGACGAAGAATCAGGAGTTTTTGGAACTGTTTAAGCAAGTTAAGATTAACCTTCCACTCCTAGATGCTATCAAGCAAGTGCCGGCCTATGCTAAGTATCTTAAAGATCTATGCACGGTCAAGAGGAGGCAAAGCGTGAAGAAACATGCTTATGTCGCGTGCCAAGCAAGCGCGATCATTCAAAATGAGTTGCCTCCAAAACTCAAAGATCCCGGTACACCTACGGTCTCATGTAGAATTGGGAATCAAAAGATAGACAACGCACTCTTCGATTTAGGAGCAAGCGTGAACCTGCTGCCATACTCAGTCTATAAACAGCTAGGGTTGGGTGAACTCAAACCCACCCGAGTTGCTTTGCAATTGGCAGACAGATCTGTAAAGTACCCTAGAGGGGAATTGGAGGACGTCCTTGTCCAAATAGACACTTTTGTATTTCCGGTTGATTTCGTGATATTGGACACAGAACCTGTGTCTAATCCTGGTGCACATATCCCGGTTATTTTTGGACGTCCATTCCTCAACACCATTGATGCCACAATCAAGATTAGAACTGGTATCATGACTATCGTATTCGGGAACATGACGTTGAATATCAAGATCTTCTCTAATCCCCGACCTGAAGAATACGATGATGAGGAAGAAATCCATTATATAGACACGGTCATTGAAGATGAAGTTGACTTGGTCGACTATAAAGATCCTTTGGAAGTTGTGATGACTCAATTTGGCGATATTTATCAGCCTGCAGAGTCCACCCCATTGGATGCTGACTTGAATCCGACGTGTCTTATGATGGATACGAAAGAGGAGGATAGAGCTGATTGCATGTGGATACAGCCATATGAACAACTGCCTCCGAAAACCAAGTTGGTAATGCCCTCTAGTTTCCAGTTCCCGGAATTAGAATTGAAAGAGCTTCCCAAAGAGCTAAAATACGCATTCCTAGGGACTGGAAAAACTTATCCTGTGATCATTTCATCTATTTTAACTCATGAACAGGAAAGTAAGCTAGTGGAAATGCTTACCAAGCACAAGGACGCTATGGGATGGACAATTGCTGACCTCAAAGGCATAAGCCCATCCATATGCACACATAAGATATATCTGGAGGAAGACGCCAAACCCTCAAGGCAAATGCAAAGGCGTCTGAACCCCAACATGCAAGAAGTAGTTAAAAAGGAAGTGCTTAAACTACTTGATGTTGGGATGATATATCCTATATCTGATAGTCCTTGGGTTAGTCCTACCCAAGTAGTTCCTAAGAAAGCAGGCATAACGGTCATCCCAAATAAAGAGGGTGAATTAGTACCGACACGTGTCCCCACTGGTTGGAGGATGTGTATTGATTACAGGAAGTTAAATACTGTGACCCGAAAGGATCATTTTCCTTTGCCATTTATGGATCAAATGCTAGAACGCGTGGCAGGTCACAAGTATTACTGCTTCTTGGATGGATACAGTGGATATAATCAAATTGAGATTGCTCCTGAAGATCAGGAGAAAACCACATTCACGTGTCCATTCGGTACTTTTGCCTACCGACGAATGCCGTTTGGCCTATGCAATGCACCGGCTACCTTTCAGCGGTGCATGCTAAGCATCTTTAGTGACATGGTCGAAAACATCCTTGAAGTTTTCATGGATGACTTTTCAGTATTCGGCCATAGCTTCGAGGATTGCCTCAGCAATCTCGAACAGGTTTTAATGAGGTGTGAGGACAAACACCTAGTTTTGAATTGGGAGAAGTGTCACTTTATGGTGACCAAGGGTATAGTTCTAGGCCACATAATATCCGATGAAGGAATCCAAGTGGATAAGGCTAAGATCGACATAATCTCAAATCTACCTGTCCCCCGTACAGTGCGAGACATTCGTTCATTCCTAGGGCACGCAGGTTTTTATCGTCGATTTATCCAGAATTTCAGTGCAATCTCTCGACCCCTTTGTCAACTTCTTGTCAAAGATGCACCTTTCGAGTGGTCAGAGAGTTGCCAAAAGTCCTTTGAGGATCTAAAAGATCTCCTCACCTCCGCACCTATAATACAGGCACCCGACTGGAGTTTGCCTTTTGAATTAATGTGCGATGCTAGTGATTACGCCATTGGCGCAGTCCTAGGCCAGAGAAAGGACAATAAGCCACATGTGATATACTACGCCAGCCGAACCTTGAATGACGCTCAAATGAATTACACTACCACCGAGAAGGAGCTGCTGGCTGTAGTATTCGCTCTGGACAAGTTTAGGTCTTACCTGATAGGGTCGCCAATCGTCTGTTTTACAGATCATTCGGCCCTCAAGTATCTTTTGTCAAAGAAAGACGCTAAACAACGGCTTATTCGCTGGATACTCTTACTCCAAGAGTTTGATTTAACAATCAAGGACAAGAAAGGAGTGGAGAATGTGGTTGCGGATCATTTATCCCGGTTGACTTTTACCGATAACACTGAATCCCAATCCATTAAAGATGAGTTCCCAGATGAACAGCTACTGGCAGTAAGTAGTCTGCCTTGGTATGCTGATGTGGTAAACTACCTGGTCACAGGTGAGACACCGACTCATTGGTCGCACCAAGATAGGAAACGGTTCCTCTCGTTCGCGCGTCATTTTTTCTTTGATGACCCATACCTTTTCAAGTACTGTGCTGATCAGGTCATCAGGCGCTGCGTCCCCAATGAGGATATAACCGTCATTTTAGCATCTTGCCACTCTGAGGCTTGTGGTGGGCACTTCGCTTCACAGAAGACCGCTCAAAAATTTCTGCAAAGCGGTTTCTACTGGCCCACAATTTTCAAAGATGCTTATTCTTTTTGCAAGACTTGCCAATGCTGTCAAAAGCTTGGAACCATTTCAAAAAGGAATGCTATGCCTCTAACCCCGATCATCACAATTGAAGTATTCGATTGTTGGGGCATAGATTTTATTGGTCCATTTCCCAAGTCAAACAATTGTGAATACATACTCCTTGCTGTGGAGTATGTGTCAAAATGGGTGGAAGCGATTCCAACGAGACGAAATGACCACAGAACGGTCATGTCTTTTCTACGAGAGCATATCTTGTCTCGTTTTGGAACTCCAAAAGCTTTACTAAGTGACCAGGGCAAGCATTTCTGCAATAGGCCTTTGGAGTCACTCCTTAAGAAATACGGAGTCCATCACAAAATCGCTCTTGCCTATCATCCACAGTCAAATGGGCAAGCAGAATTGGCTAACCGAGAAATCAAGCACATTCTCGAAAAGACGGTTAGTTCCAATCGAAAAGACTGGGCATACAAATTAACTGACGCGTTATGGGCATACCGCACTGCCTATAAGACGAATCTTGGTATGTCCCCGTATAGACTAGTTTACGGGAAAGCTTGCCACCTTCCTGTTGAAATTGAACATAAAGCTTATTGGGCGACACGCTCATTGAACTTTGATATTCAAGAGGGAGGTCAGCTACGCAAGCTCCAACTTGCAGAGCTAGAGGAAATACGACGAGATGCGTATGACTCTGCAAAGTTGCATAAGGAAAAGTTGAAGGCTCGACACGATCGTACGATTTTTCGTAAATCATTTGAGCCAGGGCAGAAAGTGTTGCTGTATGACTCTCGCCTCCATCTTTTCCCAGGAAAACTCCGTTCCCGGTGGACAGGCCCGTTCATCGTAAAAACTGTTTTTCCACATGGGGCAGTCGAGATTGTTAATCCCAAGAACGATGATTGTTTCAAGGTCAATGGCCAAAGATTGAAGCCGTTTTTGGAGAATTTCCAAACTGAGGTTGAGCACATCCAGCTGGATGAGCCCAGCTATTCTCACGCTTAAAAATCCGAAGTGGAATTTCAAATTGTTGTTGTATTCCTGTTCTTTCCTTGCATTTTAGTTTTTCTCTCTTTTGTTTCTTTTTGGTTCTTGTGCTTTCTTTCGTGTTTGTGATTTAGTTCTAATCCATTATTCCTTAAACCACTCTGTTGCAGGTGCGTAGATGCGAGGTGATGATGTTCACTCTGTCGGTTCTTGGGCGGATTCAGAATGTCGCTGTGGCACCTGGATTGAGGGTGAACTCATACCCTGCCCCTTGCTTCATCAGGACCCTGAAGCTCATTCTCTTATTGATGCTGCTCAAGGGTACATTCCATATCCACCAGCCCTCCTGGATATCAACCCATACGAAAATATGGGATTTCAGGATGATGATGATGTGGAGGAGGATGATGACCTGTACATGGGACGCATGGTGGATGACGCACTCATGGCGCAGTGGGAAAATGATGACATGTGGGAGCCATGGGAGGATCATGTCCTTCAGGATGTCGTCCCAGAACGCCACAATGCTGTTTTTGTTTTCATGGACGATTTCCTCGTACTTGAGTTGGTCCCATACCGCTACGTGCACCTGAGCTACTTGCTCTTCAGGCTCCAATGCCCCTTACCAGCTAGTGCACTTTGGGAACCAATGCCAATAGTGAGGTTGGGACTTGTCACATTTCTTTGTATTATTGTTTCTATTCTTTGTTTTTCTTTTTGTGTTAATTTGTGTTTCTTGTGTTTTGTTGTTTTAATTTCAGTTTGTTGTCTTTTGTCAGGATTGTCACTATGAATCTTCCATACCCACCTATTTTCCTTCCACATCAGCTCTTTCATGGCTTATACATTCAACGGCCGTGGACTCCGCCACAAGAGGAATGTTCATTGCGCAATATCACTCCGTTATCCCTATCTCCATGCGGATCACCTCTTGCCAATGCTATCACTTCTTTAGAGACTCCAGATTTGTTCGATGATGTCCTTGCTGCTTTCCGACTGTTCTGGGAAAGGGAATCATCGAGCCTGGACTCCGTTTTTGAAGATTTGGTGCAGCATGAAGCAATTGTGGAAGAGGATCTTTTCACGCTCGAAGAATAGTGCCACACTCCAGTTGTTTTCATTCATTCCCTTTTATGTTTATCAATTGGAGTGTAATCTTTGACAGACATGTTTTTGGTTTTAGTTTTATTCTAGTTTTCTTTAGCTCAATAAGGTTTAAATACCAATTGGGAGGCAATACTGTGTAGTTTGGATGTTTTTAAAAGGTTTTATTTAATTCAATTTGCCAATTTTCTATTTGAGAATGCGTTTTTGGCTTACTGGCTCTGTCTTTGCACTGTTTTTATCTTTCTGCTGTTTGTCCAGAACACTTTAGATCTGTTGGGGGTACTTATTTCATCCATTCTGTGATATCTTGGAATTTCCAGGTTCGATCGATCGAATATATCTCGATCGATCGACGATTTCTTATCCTCGATCGCTTGAAAGTTATCAATCGATCTAAAGTTAGATCGATCGAACTTTCTCGATCGATCGAGATTTGTATTTTAACCGAGGCTTTCAGCGTACACTTCCTCAGTCTCTTCATCTCCTCCACACTCTCAAGCGATTGAGCACAGAGAAGAGACTCGGGGCGATTCTTCGTTTCTCATCCATTCACTCGGTTATTCGAGGAGCTTATAATCCCCAGATCATCACCCTCACCTCCGGCATCCCTCGCTCTACACAGAACCCGAGGTAAGGCCTCGAGTTTTCCCCCCCTCGTTTTCATTTGATTCCATTTCTTATGGGGTGCCCCCATTTGTTTTTAAGCCTATTTTTATTCTTGTTTGTCGTGTTTTGTTTATGTTTGGGCCGTTTCTGTTCTCGGAAATGGTTCCCGCACATTCGCTGTTCTCGATCGATCGAGCTAGGTTCGATCGCTCGAACCTTGCACTTTCTCAATCGATCGAACATTGTTCGATCGCTCGAACTCCAGCAGTTTCACTTTCTTTTCATTTTTGTCTTGTTTTGATTTCTTTTTTGTTTCTCTTCTATTTTCAGGGGCCCACAATGAACCCTGTTACGGGTTACCACAGGGAGAAGCCCTTTGACCTTGCTATTCCTGATCCGGTCCCACTCCACGGCTTCCGGAACACCCCCGACCGCCAGTGGTTCACGAGATATTTTCAGACTCGACCGGTCATGCTAGAGCGACCACTAGAGACAGTCTGGCTCGATACTCCCGGGTTTCTCGCCCGCATCCAGGCCATGCCACACTGGTACGATTTGCTCTCTCAGGCAAAGAGAGTGAATCTCTCATGGATTCGCGCGGCTTGCGCGACGATGATCAGAGATCCCGGTGCCGCATTCACACTACGATCGTTCTTTCGCGGCCGGGAGATCGTGTTCAGCCCTGCTACCGTTTCAGCTGCTCTTGGAGTCCCTGAGGTGCCTGATTGTGTATGCCCACACCGTGACGGTACACCAGTGCTCTCACCCACTACTGTTATCCGAGAGCTTACTAGAGGAGCATAACCGAGCTGGGATGGTACGGCACTGATTGCAGATACTTACCTGACCGATGATTACCATATGCTCCACCTCGCGTTAAGCAACTGTATTGGTCACCTCCTACCGGGAGAAGATTGCCCCCTGGTATGCACATGTGTTATATGCCATAGGGACGGGGTTGCCTGTTTGTTTGCCTCGCTTATATATTGACTTCATGAGGCACCCCACTCGCTACACTGCTGCCAAGAAGCACCTGAAAGGTGCTTGGGCTATTCACAGAGTGATTGAGCATGCTGGCCTCCTTCCCTTACCTGGCGATGCGACATCTCAGGCTCGCAGTCGTTTTGGTGAGGCTGCTTCTCGCCGCTCAGATGCTCAGAGGAGGAGAAGAAAGGGCAAGGGGAAAGAGAAAGTTGGAGGGAAGAGGAAGAGAGCTGATGGCACCGATACTGAGGGTGCGGCTTCTGGGACGCCCACTGAGGCTGAGGAGCCAGATTCGGAGGAGGATGATCCCATTCGGGAGGTGGCACGTTTTGAGCTGAGACAGAGATCTCAGGCTCCAGCCCAGGGAGAGTCGTCATCTGCGCCTCCCCCGACTATTCACGATCTATTATTGGAGGAGAGGGAGGCACGGATGCGGCTTGAGGGTAAGATTGATCATATCTCTACCATGCTGACTACACTGCTGGTCCAGTTTGGGTTTGACCCGATTGTGCCCCCATCTGCTGCCGCTGCACCACCACCTGCTGCCGATCCATCTCCTACTGTTGTTCCTGTTACCACTGCTGCTGATCCATCATCATCCACTCCATCCACGACCGATCTTCCATCTACTTCTGCCGATATTCTGCCAGCTACCGCACAGCCACCGCCTGCTCCCATCGACATCCCGTCTGATGTGGCTGAGGATGCTCCGTCTGGAGTTGATTAGTATTCTTAGGGGAGGTGGTGTTTCTGTATTTATGGTTATTTGGTGTTTTGGTTTGGTTTGGTTGGACAGGTTGGTTTATGTTTTTTTTTTTTTTTTGTGGTTGTTTTGGGTATGTATGGATGTTACTACTGTTATTTCATTTCTCTTCATTCCAGTGGTTAATGTTGTTTGGATCATAGTTTTACTTGTTTTTTCTTTATCTATTGATCTGTTGTTTTGGAGATTGTGTTTTATATTTCTATGCCAGGTTGCTATGCTTCTTATCATCGCGTTACACTATACAGGTGATACCTATCTATTTTAATTGTTGAAAATCAACTTCTGGGACTATGTTGTTTTCAGTTGGGGGTAGGAGATAATAGATAGGTATACACCCGTGACGATCAAGTTTTGCACTTGGATATGCTTTAAATTTAAGAACACAGTCTGTTAAAATTTTGAAATTTTGAAATTTTTATTGGATCTTATTGATAGAATAATTTTGAATACTCTCTCCTGCTTGTTAATTAGGCAATGATACATTTGTAGTATTCTTATCTTTTTATGGATTAAATCCACGCGGTTTTTCTGTATCATTGAAATGAATTGCATCTGTAAAGCTATTATGTACCCAACACTTTTGTGCACTAATTGGCAGCTATGTAGAAAATCTGAAAATGGAGTTAAAATGAATATTGTGCGAAAAAGAACAAGTAGTGGAAGCTAATAACCCGTTGTGAGCTTTTGAGCCAATCTTCATTTCTGAGGGGATTCTCATACATTGTCGAATGTTTTTTCTTGCATATACTTGGTAAATTCGTTGTTAAGTCTCAGTTTTCTTTAAAGTTTTGACTGCTTGTTAGAGGAGAACGTTCAGGATTTACCAATTAAACTCGATGAACACTTAAGTGCTAAAAATTGAAAGTTGAGAAAATGATTCAAGCCATCGTTTACCCATTCCTTTACCTAATATAGCTCACCCTCATTCATTGAATCGTTGCACCCCTAATCCCACCTCAATTAAATATTTCCAATAAAATCACAAGAACCCAAATCTTTGATCTACACCTTGACCTCATTGAACTGTTTGATAAATTTATTGAGAATGAGTCATCAAAGTATGTGAAATGGTAGGAAGTTGTTGTGGGATATTCCAGGTTAAAAAAAAAAAAAAAAAAAAAAGAAAAAAAAAAAAAAAAAAGAAATGAGGATGAATGAAGGAGTTATAAAAAAAAAAAAAAAAAATATATATATATATATATATATATATGAAATGAATGGGAGATTGGGTGGAGAAAAGAATAAATAATAAAAAGAGAAGAAATTCCATCACATACTAAAAAGCACACTCTTCTCTACAACACCCCCACCTACTAAATAAAATCCATACTTCAAAGTCTTGAAGATTCTCAATAATTGATTTGAACATGAAAGTGTGAGTTGAGTTGTCCACGGTATTTCGCTCCTCTAGTAAGTAGTATTCCATTCATGAGACTATACACTCTTAAATGTTCGTTTTTCATAGAGTCCAGTATGAAAGCATTAGCACTTAGAATATCATTCTTATCAAAGCTTTCATACGATGTGCGATCATTGTAAAGCAAGTTTCTGAGAGACTTTCTTTTTGAGTGTGACCAATGTGAAAATTGAGCTAAAACTGCAAGTTTCCAAAGTACAATAATGTAGATAACTCTTAATAAGGGTTGGACGCATGGTTGTTAATTCCACACATACACGGGTGCATGATGGTAATACATTTGTATATTTTACTTGGTGATATGGGAGAGCATGTGGATCTCTTTTATGGGTTGATAGAGGATATTATATTATTGTAGAGTTGAATTAATAGCTTAATGGAAGGGGAAATTCTACAAGTTGTTCTAAATCTTTTTGAGCTAAAAATTGGAATTTTGTGGGTATATTCACTGCAAACCCTCACGAGACAACACTCGTCCACTAGGGAGAACCTAGGGGTTTAACGGCTTGTTGCATTCCCTAAATGCAACCGCGAGTCCTGCGAAAGTGAGTTAGGAATTTTTCTCTCTACTTTAGTTTAGGTTGTTTTTAGTTTTCTTTTGTTTTCTTAGTCGTTGTAGTGTTAGTTAGGAATTTTATTTCATTTTTATTTTCGCTTTATCGCTAGGGACTAGCAATAAGCTAGTTGGGGGTTGTGCAAAGCGGGGGTATTTGTAAAATACAACCGCGCTAAAAGAAAGAATTGCATTAGTTTGGTCACAACTTCCCGTTTTATCTGCAATTTGCATTACAATGCTAGTTTTAGACAATATGATTAATCTATGATAAGTTGTATTGTTTTAGCTACTATTTGTGCAGGTTAATGCTGCTGTATAAAAGACTAAAAGATTTGATAAAAAGGAGATGCTTTGTTTCAAAGAAGGAAGACTGAAGAAGAATTGCAGAGTTCGAGCGATCGACATAGTTCGAGCGATCGAGGTTTCGATCGATCGAAGGAAGTTAAAGCGATCGAAATTTCAAGACGTTCAATCGATCGAGAAAGTTTCGATCGATCGAAAGTGCCTTTTATCAGATTATACGCGCATGCAGCAGTTGCGGGTTTTAAACCCTAGCTCTTAGGTTTACTATATATATTCATATTGTATACGTCCATAAGGGACGCCCAACTTTGTTTTATCAGTTTTAGATAGAGAAGAGAGAATTTTTCCTTGGTTTTTGTAGGTTTCATTGAGGATTTATCATTGTGAACCGGATTTCTTTAGTTAATACAAGTTTATCTTCATTCCAGGTTTTTGATTTATTGTTTATCTGTTTTCTGCACTTAGTTAATCGTAGTTTACTTGTTAATCTCGTAGTGTTTTATGTTAGTTAGATTACAATCACTAGTTTTATAGTTTTAATGCAAAACTTTCAAACAAACATAGTTTTAATGAACCTTTACGTTAAATATCAATCTGTGGTACTCCAGACAATGTCTGAGTAGTCCTAGGGTTGGGAAATCGCGATGAAATCGTGATTTTAGGCCTCTGCCATGCAGTATTTTTATTCCTGTGTTCGATCGATCGAAAGTATGTCGATCGATCGAGACAGTGACTTAGTCGAGCGATCGAGTAAATATCGATCGATCGAGAGATGAAGATATTCGATCGATCGAAAGCGCGTCGATCGATCGAGGATTCTGATTCTTGAGAACACCCAAAACAGTATTCTAAGACTTTCTGTTTTTAGGATTTGTTATCAAACTGTCCCCAAATGCTCAGTTTGTCAAAACAGTCTTTAAACTTAAGGCCTTAAGGCATTTTCTTTCAACATATTTTGCAAACCACCCTCAATGCTAACACCATTGTAGGTGCGAGTCTTAACTATTGGATTAAACCGTTTTCATGTATTTCAAACTTAATTGAGATGATGTAGTCCCGGTCATGAAAGGGCTATTGATTCTATATCTTTAGAGAAGTACAGAATACTGTAGTAGGTGTACTCCTTTGAGCTTAATTGCAATTGCATGGTAGAAGGTTAGGTCACGGTGGATTCGCGTGATCCCAACACTTTCTTTTATTAAGGAGAACCGTTTTTTTTGAATCTTTCTTAGTTAGTTAATTGTTAGTTAAGTTAATTTAGTTGTCTTTAATTCTAGTAGTTGTTAGCTGTGGAATTTTGTGTTCTACACTTCGTTTTAAATATTGATTTTTGTTTTCTCTTTAGAGTCTAATCTAGGTAGTTTAATTCAACACCTTCCCTGTGGGATCGACCTGGACTTAATCCAGTTACTACTTGCACGTCTACCTACACTTGGGTATTGCACACAAGAGCGCACAACTTTTTAGTCGTGTCAACTTGCAAGAAGCAATGGGTACCAAATTGCACTTTAGTACCGCTTTTCATCCTCAGACCGATGGCCAATCAGAGAGAGTAATCCAGATTTTGGAAGACATGCTTCGGTTATGTGTACTTGATTTCCAGGGTGATTGGGAAGACTACCTGCCGTTAATTGAGTTCGCATATAACAACAGTTTTCAGTTGAGTATTGGAATGGCTCCTTATAAAGCTTTATATGGTCGTGTATATCGTTCACCGATTAGTTGGACAGAGATGGGAGAAAGAATGATTGAAGGGCCGAAAATTGTACAAGAAACGACGGATAAGATAAAGGTAATTAGGCAACGGTTACTGATAGCCCAGAGTAGGTATAAGAGTTATGCCGACAAGCGCAGACGGCCATTGGAATTCGTTGTAGGAGACTTGGTATTTTTGAAGGTGTCACCTTCAAAGGGAATAACCAGATTTGGTAGATACGGGAAACTCAACCCGAGGTATGTAGGACCTTTTGAGATTATTGGGGGAGTTGGACCCGTAGCTTATCATTTCAAATTGCCGAATGAGTATGCTCAAGTGCATAACGTATTTCACGTGTCATTGTTACGTAAACACTTTGTGGAGGATAGAGATTATGTTATGACTCCGATATCGAATGAGATTCAGAGTGATTTGAAATATGTTGCGTATCCGGTAGAGATCTTGGATCGGAAGGGCTTACGGAACAAAGTAATATCGAAAGTGAAAGTGTTATGGCGTAGCCAAACTACAGAAGAGATGACGTGGAAAATAGAAGATGAGATGTGTACTCAGTATCCGCACCTTTTTGAGACATGAGATACAAGTTTGGGGACAAACTTCTTTTAAGGGGGAGAGTATTATAACACCCGTATTTGTGTTATTGCTTTTGCATTTCATTGTCATGCATGATAATGTGATGTGGCGTGTCTTATGACACATGTTTGGGTGAGCTTTGACTCACGAGTTATTTTGGGGTGTCTGTGTTAGAGGACCCTCTGATAATTTGTTGGTGAGTGTTTTGTTGTTGCGACGTCTCTCCGAGTGTGAGGCGGTCACTGTGGAATACTTTAAATGTTTATCTGAAAATAAATGTTTACCTGTGTATTTCAATATCTGTATTATTTTCTGTTTTAGAATTTATATCTGTTGTTAGTTTTAGTATCCTGGTGAGAACGAATTAACACGCTATTAATTTGGTAGGCTAATTAGCAACTTCGGAAACGTCATGTAGAAATTCGCGTTTTAGCGACCAAACAAAACTTAGTCGAAAACTTTTATAATTTTGAGGTTTCACTTGTAAAGCTATGAATTAGCTGTGTAGAAAGTTTCAGAGACTGATTAGGAGTTTTGAAATCTCGTGAGGAGGCAAACGTAATTCCCGAGAGTTTTGCCTATATATAGATAGAGATGAGTTAGCTAGATATTTTCATTAGCTTACAACCTAAGTTTCCAAAAAGAGGCCAAAGGGAGATTTAGTTGCTTTAAGCTTTGCGACGCCAAACGATGACCTTATGTCAGTCTGTTTTCTCCCATATTTCATATTCGAGCTCCTCGAGGTAAGAGCTTCGTTTTGATATATGTTAGGGCTTGTTTGGCCAAGTTTTCCGAAAAGTTGTTTTCTAGAATTTTTCATAAAAGTTAATAAATGGAATTTTGATCCATAGGAATTGTACTAGACGGACTTCTACACGTTCTTTGTACACGGGTTTTCTTTTGATCGAAGTTTAAAAGAGTAAATCGGAGGGGAGTGATTCAACTATATTTTTGGAATGGGTTCTTGATATGTATTCATGTTATGTTTGAATAGGATGTATTAATACTTAGAGATATCTTGTGTAGTTCATATTGGGCATTTTTATTGATAAGTAGGCCCAATAGCACGATGAAATGCTTTGATTACCGCGAGCATGGTGATATGTATTTGAGCATGTTAAGTTGCTTATTTGGGTCAGAAGGAGCACGTGGTCACCGTGCCATTTTGTGGAGCCGATATAGGCATTAAGGTCGCACGATTGAAGAGAAGAATCATGGGTCTTACCCTTTCGTGTGGACTTATTGGCGAGGAGTCGCGGATTGGGAGTATGGACGGGCACGTGAGTCTCCGGCGACTAGTATGAAATGTAGAGATGTGAATGCAAACATGTTTATCATTCATATACATATGTTGATTTATTCACTAAGCATTAGCTTAAACAAATCGAATATCTGCGGTTATTCAAATAAACATTTCAGGTGTTAATGCTGGCGAGGAATCGGAGAATTGAGCACGTGGGTTCAGAGTTCGATTAGAAGGAAACTTGAATGTTGATCTTGTAGTTTTGGAACAATAGGAATGTTGTAATAATGATTTGAATGTTTTAACTTATGTTTAACATAGTATGTTAGAATGGACCTAAAGCATGGTAATAGTTGGTAACATGTTGTAATTATACTTTGGTAATTTTTAATACAGCTAGGATTACTTTGATGTGAGGTTAGAGTGTGTGGTTAACACTTGGTTGTTTTAAAAAGCTTTTGAAACTTATTTTTCTGCAGATTGGCCTGCTGTCAGGGGAGCAGTCGACTGGTTCAGTGTCCAGTCGACTGGACCCTTGTGCCTACTAGCTACTGCTTTTTAATATGGCAAAAGCAGTTGATTGGGCCCTGCCTCTGTCGACTGGACCTCTGAAGGTTTATGTATTCATTTTGTTTCTGCTTGCTTCAGTCGACCGAAGGGGGAATTCAGTAAACTGAAAGTTGGAGGCCCCAGTCGACTGGACCTCAGACTCAGTCGACTGGATGGTCTGTTAAACCTTTTTGAAAACTCTCTGCTCTATTCAGTCGACTGAGGTCCCCACCCAGTCGACTGGACCCCTAGTTTTAAAATGTGTTTTGTTTTTCGCTGCGTGTGTTCCCCAAACTAAATTTCGGGAATGTTAATATATTGGTTTAGCCTTGGTGGCATGCCACGGGCTCCGGTTCCGCTATTGTGGGACCGAGTTGTGACACATATATGCAAAACATGCTTTGATTCCAACTGTTAGACTATAATTGATAAAAACTATCATGCGAAAAAAGCTTTAATTGCCAAGATCTTGAATATGACACATCTTAAGAAATCAAATATAATTTTACATACCGTTATTTGCCATTGAAAATTGGTAGAGACAGAATTGTAACCCTTTAGATTGACTTTATTCTAGACTTCTCCTTCTTTTCTCTGTCTCTCAATTATGCACACCCTTATTTCTGCAATTGATTGAATGTTTTCTTCCAAGGTGCACCTTTTATAGAGGAGAGAAGAGGGCATTTTAATGACTGTCATAATGACAGTCGCAAAATATGTAATGACTTTCATAATTACTGAATATGAAAGGCCCCTTATTTAATAACTGTTGAAAGATGAACCATTCAATCATTAGTTCTCCCAACAATTAATAATGTTTATATTTTACATATATATATGGGTTTTGTTAACATGTGCCCTTAGGGAATATGTTAAGGTTCTAAATATGGAAATAAATAAGGGTTACAGTGTGAGTATCAGTGTCCGGTGTGGGGTTCAGTACTTGTCTCCCTTATTTATTTCTACTCTTGGAACCTTAACATATGCCCTAAGGACACATGTTAACCAAACCCTATATATATTGATTAGGACAATTTTCTATTGGCTAAATAGTTGGTGGAATCTAACTAACATAGAAAGCTAGTAGAATACATTTTATAGTACTTTTAAAAGTCAGATAGGAATTTACATTTATAAGCTCCCATGTTATAGCAATGTTTAGTTTAAATTTCAGCTCCACATTTTAAATTTTTAATGCAACATCGCTTTTAATTTTGTACACAAAATTGTTGCTTAACCAGCTAATTCATTAACTTTTGTTTCATATTTATAGCAGCATTGAAAGGAACCAGCCCCTTGCTGCACTGATAAGCGGGCGTAAATGGAAAGTGAAAACTATACAAGGGAACTTATGAGCGACATATATTCTAACTTTATTTTATTTTTTGTTTTGTCGGTAAATAACTTACATTATCGCACGGTTGTTATGGTCCCAAATGTTGTGGACATAGTTTAAAGAGCGGCTTCTTAATTCTCAAGTGTTTCTCAAGTGTTTCTGTAATGCCGAAGAAGGTGGGAAAGTAGTGGTTACTAACTTCATACTTAAATGCTTATGGATTTGCATGCATGCCTTCAACTTTAGTTATATCAAGGTACCTCCCAACTATAGAGCATGCATGTCTTATATATAATTAATTTTGCATTTCTCTTCTCTCATATATATATATATTATCTTAATATTGGGCAATGATGTGGGACCCAAAAAAGAGTGATCCAATAGCTTAAATTTGCCCATTAAATCAACCTAAGATCTGCACCTTTATTTCTCTAGATCTATTTTTCACCATTGGATCAACTTAATCCATGGGTCACAACACTAATACATTTGCACACCTCACACACCATATGAACAATCACCCCAATTATCTCCCTCTACCCCCACGTCTCTCCTTCAGTCTCTCTCACACACATGCAGCAGCACATAAACTGACCAACTCTCTCTCCAATAAGTAACAAAAAAAATTCGCTATCAAATCAGAAACAGTTTCCATACCTGATCAACTCTCTTTCCAATTCCATAATCCATATCACATCTCTCTCTCTCTCTGTCCAATCCTAAAAATTGCTTCTAATTTGAAACAACTTCAGCCTCTCTCTCTCTCTCAACCATCAATTCAAACAATTAATAACAGTCAAAATTGCAGTGGAAGTAATTTTTAGTGGTCATGACTTCACACAATGATCCAGATTGGTTTTTTTTTTTTCCTTTTTCCTTTCTCTATCATGTTTCTATTAAATTAGGGATGTGTAATTCCGTTGTTTTTCTTTTCCTTTCAATACAGGGACTTAAGTTTGGGGTGATATTTCCTCTTTTTCTCACTATTCCAGCATACCTCTCTCCCCTCACTCTCCTCTCACCCTAGATACTCTCCCTCTCACCCTAGATAATTTAATAAATGGGAAAAAACTGCCTAAAACAATTGGCAAAAAAGAAAAAAAAAAGCTGTCTAAAAAACCAACAAACTGGCACACACACGGAGTGTGTGGCCCTATTCTAGTTAAAATAAAAGGCTGGGTCTGAACTTGACTATAAGTAACAAGTTTAAGCAAAGAAAGGATAATTGAAAGGGATTTGTGAACTTGACCTGCAAATTAACCAATAGATGACTGGGTCTGGGTGAAAATAAATTTCGAAACTCACGCACACAATGCACAAGCAGCACAACACACTCACACATTCACGCACACTGCCGCACACACTCACACTCACGCACACACTCACTGACTCACTACCTTCACCGGTGGCATCAATGGCGAGCCATTGTAATCGCGAGTTGCTTCTAGGGTTACGATGATGATGGCGATTTTCTGCTTCTTCTTCTTCGCAATATGAAGTGAGCTCGATTTGCAGAGGGAACTTAGAGAGAGAGAAAGGAAGGAGAGAAATTAGGGCTGAAAGTTTTTCATGAAAGAGAGACAGAGAATTTGGGTCTGAATCCAACAATTTAACTTTAGCATTCAATGAGTCATTTCTAACCATTGGATTGGGATCTGATTGTCTATTGAGAAACACACTTTTGATGGCTGAGATTAGCTCACAATAATGAACAACATCTCCATACACTTAACATTTTGCTTATATAACCGGGGCAGTCGAGTTTTCACCCCTTACCCCCGAACCCAACTCGAGTTGAGAAGATGAATCCCATACCCGCCCCTAACCCGTTTGAAGTCACCCCATACCCTACCTATTAGGGGTAGGGCGAGGCGGACAGGGCCGACCCTGGGATGACAAAAATTGTCTGAGGCCTCAAGCGAATTTTCAAAGGGGCCGAAAAAATGAGACCTCTATACTAAGTTTCATTGAAATTAGGAAGAAATTAGAAGAAAATAGGCCTAAAAATGATAAGTTTCATAGAAATTAGGAAGAAATTAGGCCTAAAAATGATAAATTTCATAGAAATTAGGCCTAAAAATGATAAGTTTCATAAAAATTAGAAAGAAATTAGAAAAAAAAAATAGGCCTAAAAATGAGGCCTAAAACTAAGGCCCCATGCGATTGCTTGGCAAAATTGGCTCAGGGCTGGCCCTGGGGGCGGGGAACCCGGACAACTTGCCCCATTGACATCTCTATTAATTGCCAACACCTTCCACATGTTGTAAACTTTATGAAACAATTCGAAAATGGCCAAATTTTCTTGGTAAAATCCGTGTGTGTGTGCCCTTTTTCCTTTTTTCCTTTTTCCTTTTTCATGGTGAGTCAATTTGTGGGGTTTTCCCCCCATTTGTTAGTGGTCTCAAAAAAAAAAAAAATTAATATGAAAGAAACAAAATTTTGTATCAATTACATGTTCTTTAATACATCCAGTTTGGCCATTTTGTGCAATTTCGTTAATAGGCCATATCCTCATGTTTTAAATTTACACGTTCATGTTTTTTTTTCTTTCCCTGATAAGTTATGAAACCATTCAAAAATGGCCAAATTTTCTTGGTTATATCTGTGTGTGTCCTTTTTCCTTTTTCCTTTTTCCTTTTTCATGATGAGTCAATCTGTGTTTTTTTTTTCCCCTTTTGTTAGAGGTCTCAAAAATATATATATATTTAATCTGAAAGAAATAAAATTTTGTATCACTTACATGTTCTTCAATACATCCAGTTTGGTTATTTTGTGCATTTTCGTAAATAGGCCATATCATCATGTTTTAAATTTACATGTTTTTTTTTTCTAATGAGTAATTGTAACTGTAATTTTTTTTTTCATGTTTTCTTCTATTTATTATTATTTTTTTAAAAAAATTTACATACATTTGCACAAGTGATCACTGACTATGTGAAAGTTGTGGCAAAGCACAAGACAACAAAAATGATTCTTAACTTTTTTTGGATGAAAAGAAATTTCTTAAGCCGCATCACCTAGGTATATTATTTTGTGATAGTTTCTATAGTCGTTTATGTCAACTTTTTGTGATTTCAAGTTATCTTATCATAGATGACATGATTATCTACAGTCAAGTACGAAAAGGAATTTCTTCAATGTGCTTTGGTCATATCTATTGTTCCATTTTTTTTAGCTATGCTATCTGTATTGATTCTTTCAATATTTTGCAGATGGACGTAACTTGAAGAAAATAGTGAGTGTATATTTTTTTTTCCTTTTATTTTATGTTATCAGTAAACATAACTTACGATGTTTTATGCAATAGGCACAATTTTTACGAAAAAGAAATGTTGGCATCATCATTCTGGAAGAACATGAGTTAAATAGAGAGATACTTGCTCAAGTAATGAGATCAATAATTAGTGAATGTTTATTATTTTAAGGTAACCCAATTTTATTTAAGATTGTGTTTTGAGGCATAGTGATTGTGTAATTTTTGTAATTAGTGTAAACAAATCCATATAACTCAAGTATTTTTGTAAAGGCTATTTTCCCTCAACTGTTTTATGTTTAATGTTGTAGTGTATTGATAATACTTTCTCTTATCAATATTGTTAAAGGTGAATGCAAATTGCTCCCACAAGAGAAAGGAGAAAGCAACAACCTCCAATAAAGGGAAATACAAAAGTGACCAATGAAGGAAAGGGAAAAGAAAATATATGTTTATCATTTCAATTCATAAAAAAGATATTAATGTACGATTTTTTGTTAACCGACTTTTCAATTTTGTGTTTATTTGTTAAGCTTATGCCCCACCATTGCTATGTGATTGTTGTCACATCTTTAAAGAGCTTCCATTCGTCGTGTGAAAATTATCTATCTTATACTGTCATTTTTTGGGTGACAAATTTATTAAAGATATAAACTTTACATCACAACAAATATCTCTTGAACTAATAGGACTTCTCCTTCCTAATAAACCAAAATATTTCCTTTTTGGGTGACAATTTGTAGATCTCGATACTCATGGGTGTAAAAAATAATAATTTATAAACTAGATTCTGAATGTGTTATAGTTTGCATGAGTTGCAACCAAAAAAAAAATTCTTTATAAAATAACTTTAGATGTGTATATCTTGAAAAAAAAATACATTAAACAAAAAAAATAAAAAATTGAAAAACAGACCAAAAAATAATAAATTTTTTGTCCTCTATAACGATGGACAAATTTGCTAGCATAAGGGCCAATTTGATCCCAAGATGATGATGCCAAAAATTGGTAAGAGTAAATAGAGCAGTTTAAGGAGAGAGAGAGTGAGAGACTATTTTTTGTATGTGGTTCGGCCCTGTTAATGAAGGTACCTACGTCCACGGGTGTGTCTGAGCACGTTCACTAGCAGATCACCGGCGGGCCTGGTGAGCCAACAAAGAGGGGCGGTACTACCAGTAATACCGGCCGGGTGTATGCATATAATGGTGAATTTTGTAGAGGTGCTGTGTAGACTAAAGAGTTGGTCGTCCTCTTCATGAGGGGTGAGAGGTCTCTTTTATAGATGTAAGAGACCTACTCATACATGGATAAGGAAATATAATCCTATTGATATAGATTGACACCAATCAAGTAAGTTTCCTAATTGTATTAGGATTGATTGACATTAATTGAGGGGGTTTCCTAATTGGATTAGGAAATAGATGCACTTTCCATTAGTCTTCTAGCTTGAGTAGGAAACTGCCCATAATTTTGGGTGTATCAGCTGCCCCCCATTTCCAAGATTGGCCAGATGCTATATCGGGGCAAGTTTGGAAATTAGTTGATGCCACTTGCCACTGTCTGAGGGCTTGTGGAAGCTGCTTCGGGGCTTCTGAGCCTGGTGAGCCCTCGGGAACTGACTGAGAGTTGAGACCCAGCCTAGCTCGGGACCTTTAAGTGCTCGGGAACTGACCGGGAGTTGAGACCCGGCCTAATTCGGAGTCTTTGAGTGCTCGGGAAGTGACCGAGAGTTGAGACTCGGCCTACTTCGGAGTCTTTTTGCTTGAGTTAGCCTCGAGGATGGTTATCTTATGCCCGTGAACCTTCGTCAAGGTTGTGGGAGAAGAATTTGACCATGTTGAAAAAGCCGACCGAAAGCGTATTGCTTTAGGGTCATTTTTTACTGTTAACTCCCCAGAATGGTTGTCTTTCGTCCGGCCAGCCTTCGTCAAGACTGTTGGGAGAAGAGCTTGACCATGTTGGTGGAGCCGACCTAAATCACGTTGCTTTAGGGTCCTTTTGCTCCTCTATCGTCGGCCAACCTAAGAGATTTTAGTCACCTCTATCGTCGGTCTGGACCTAAGTGGAGTTATTGCCTCTGAGTACTGTAGGTGCTCGGGTCGTCCAAGATTTTGACTTGGTTATCCGCGAGGCCTGTAGATACCTGGTGTGATTACCTGTTTAGTTCACTACGCCATCTTGCCCCCCAAGCTTTCGCTAAGACGAGGGTCTTACAGAGGCTATGATCTGTAGGTAACCGACCTGGAACATGGTGGTTGCAAGGTCTTTTGAAGCTTGCCATCATCAGCCACCTAGCGGGTTTACCCCCATCATCGGCTGGACCTAAGCGAAGCCGATGCCTCGGGTGTGACCCCGAGGTCTTTAGTGCCTGGGTTAGGAGCCCGAGGTCTTTTTAATGCCTGAGTTCGGAGCTTGAGGTCTTTTTAGTGCCTGAGTACGGAGCTCGAGGTCTTTTTAGATGCCTCGGGGTTAGGCCCGAGGTCTTTGTAGATGCCTCGGGGTTAGGCCCGAGGTCTTTGTATGCCTCGGGGTTAGGCCCGAGGACTTTGTATAAACTCTGACAATCGGTGGAGCCTTTCGCGGTGATCAGGCAAGTACCACTGTAATCGGGCTCATCTAGACCGATGAAGACAGGAGGTCGGATCAGGATCGTCAGGCTCCAGATCTCTCTGGGCTGGAGGCAAAGTCAAAACTGCTTGATCTTGACCGATGTAAACTGGAGGTCGTGTCAGGGCGGCCGGACTCAGACCACTGTGAACTGGAGATCGTGTCGGGGCTACCGCACTCCGACCGCTGTGAACTGAAAGAACTGTCTGAACTCCCGGGCTGATCTCGCTTCCGCTTACTTCTGGAAGACTTGTTGCTGTCTTGGCCGGGGTTTTTGATCTTTAGAATCTCTTTAGTGTCGATGTATTTTCCAACCCTCTCTGCGAGTTCGACCAAGGTTACCGGTCGGTTTTTGTGGAACGACGCGGCGCACTTGGTGTGTTGAACTCCCGAGCAGAAGGCTATGATGGCAATTGTCTCGTTTAGATTGCGGATTTGAAGCTTCTGTTGGTTGAACCGGTCGGTGAACTCCTTGAGTGACTCATTATTCCGTTGTTTGACTGTCAGGAGCTGCATGTCTGGCTTTGGCCGCTCATACATACCGGCGAACTGGTTGATGAACTGCTTGCTGAGTTGTTTGAAACTGCAGACCGATCAGGGCTCCAAGGAGTAGAACCACTGCATGGCCGGGCCTTTTAAAGTGCTGGGGAAGGCTAGGCAGTGTAGCTCATCGGAGTTGGTGGCTAGGGCCATCTGAGCCTTATAGGTCCAGACGTGGTCGACCGTGCTTTCCGAGCCATTGTATGAATCTAGCCGAGGCTGCTTAAATTGGCGCGGGATAGAGAACCTCGTGATCTGGCTAGAGAATGGTGACTCTGTCTCAGTATTGGCTTGATTTGGAACACGGTTTTGACCAAGCTTTTTGGGCACTCCGTCGATCTGCTTCTGTAAGTACTTGATTCGGGCTTCCACTCCTTCCCGACCGGTATCTGAGGAGCCGGTAGGGTTGGTGGAAGAGGCTTCTTTATGGCAGGGTGCTGTCCTCTGGGATCGGGCCCGGCTATGACTCCGGGTAAACGTTCGCCTAGGGACAACTTGGCTCTTGACCGAGTGACCCTGGACTGATTCCCGGGCCATATGCCCCTGCCTTTCCTCTCGGGCAGCACGCCCACTGTTGATGTCTCTGGCATCCTCAACATGGGACGGGTTGGCTCGGGTCCGTTGTTTGGTCAAGATCGGTTCTCGACCGTACGCAATGTTCCCGGGTCGTTTCCCGGCCACTGGAGGATTGCTTTGCTGGGCTAGCAGTGCTTCGATTTGTTGCTGGATTTGACGCTGGCCCTCCAAGAGTTGTGTGAGGGTTGCGGTGATTTGCTCAGATGTCAGGATTGCTGCAGTCGACGCCGGGGCCGAAGGAACATCCCGGTCGGACTGCTGCGCAGCCTTCTTGCCCTTCTTTGGTGGCATATTGATCAGTCAAGAATTTGTTGATGAGAAGAATTGTCGTTTCCCACAGACGGCGCCAAGCTGATGATGCCAAAAATTGGTAAGAGTAAATAGAGCAGTTTAAGGAGAGAGAGAGTGAGAGACTATTTTTTGTATGTGGTTCGGCCCTGTTAATGAAGATACCTACGTCCACGGGTGTGTCTGAGCATGTTCACTAGCAGATCACCGGCGGGCCTGGTGAGCCAACAAAGAGGGGCGGCACTACCAGTAATACCGGGCGGGTGTATGCATATAATGGTGAATTTTGTAGAGGTGCTGTGTAGACTAAAGAGTTGGTCGTCCTCTTCATGAGGGGTGAGAGGTCTCTTTTATAGATGTAAGAGACCTACTCATACATGGATAAGGAAATATAATCCTATTGATATAAATTGACACCAATCAAGTAAGTTTCCTAATTGTATTAGGATTGATTGACATTAATTGAGGGGGTTTCCTAATTGGATTAGGAAATAGATGCACTTTCCATTAGTCTTCTAGCTTGAGTAGGAAACTGCCCATAATTTTGGGTGTATCACAAGACAAATGCTCTCTGTCTTCCAAGTTTGGTAAAATAGACATCCACATATATGTATATCTCGAACAAATAAACATGAAATAAAAAAAAAAAAAAAATACAAAATAAAACAAAAGGACCAAATAAGTAAGAAAGTTATATTTTTTTAAGTGGGCATGTATATTCTAGGCTTTCACAGTTTTGGAACACAATACTTCCTTGCGTGTTTCTTCTCATTTAGCACTCGAAAATGAAAGCCAAAAAATAACCCAACAAGTATACAAAAAAATAAGTAATTTATGGTCCTTTAATTCAAATAGATAAAGGCTCAAAACAAGGCTCCAAAAAAGATCAGTTTTTGGACAAACTCCAAGTCCAATATATAGATCTCAATAAAAATCCTAGGAGAAAAAAAAATTTGAATTTAAACCAATGTATCAAAAAGTATTTTTTTTATTCATGAATCTACCAAAAAAAATTTACTTCTTTCCATGAGATTGACATCTATAGACATGTAGTCATGTAGATCTCGAACAAATACATAAAAAAAATATAAAATCAAAAAATAAAAATCACCAAACAAGGCTAATAAATATGGAAGGTATGGTTCTTTAATGATCAATGAGGTTCCAAAAAAATAAAATATGAACTAAGATGTGAATGTGCTAGAGAATTTGCATTAGTCTTGTAAACAAAAAAAAAAAAGGAGTGGGAATTTAAAAAATATTTATCCAACAATGATTATTACAAGTTCTCTACAAAGTCGTGCACAGATGTGTATATCTCAAACAAATTGTGTAAAGAGGCCAAAAATGTAAGAAAGTTACGGTCCTTTAATTTAAACGGATAATGTGGGCATGCATGTTTCTAGGCTCTTGCAGTTTAGGTTCAAAATGAGTCTTCAAATTATTTGTTTTTAGACAATTTCTAAGTCCAATGTATTGATCTAGAAAATTGACTTAATTTTCCAAAGTGTTTTTTTTCCTTCTTCCAATCATCCAGAGTTCACTAAATTTGATTCTAAACTTGATATCTACTATAGTTGTGTAGATATTTTTAAAAAAATGCATGAAATAAAAAAAAAGGTAAATTTCAGAGACACCACATAAACTATGACCCTTTTTTACTAATGCCCCTTGAAGTATAAAATTGAACAATGTGACCCCCTCAACTATCAGAAGGCCTTGGAAACACTAACACCATCAAAAGTAGAGTGAAATGACTTAAATGCCCCTCATCTTTCTCTCGAAGCCTAACCCATTTCTCTAAACCTTCATCTTCTTCAATACTCCACCATTTCAGGCCTCTCGAACAGGCATGGTGATTCATAAGCCACCGACGAGCTCAATAGGGATCCCAAAAAACTTTTGAAGTTGTTTGTGGTCCAACCACAACTCAAACTAGGCACCCACTTGAACGCAAAGCTCGATAAAGCTCTGAACTTCGCGAACTTGCTCGAAGAATAGCGAGATGGGTGGCAGTGATTTAGTGGGGCAGTGGTGGTGGCCGGTGATGGCTGTGGTGGTCATCGTGGTGATTTGGGTGGTGTAGCAACTATGTATTTCAAAACCTAAACCCTCAATTGGGAACCCCCAAATTCTGAAACCCTCAAATTCGAACCTCACACCCAGAAACTAGAAACCCAGAGAGAGAGAGAGAGAGAGAGAGAGAGAGAGAGAGAGAAAGAGAAAAGGGAAAATCGGTGGTGCAGTGGTGGTGATTTAGGGTGGGTAGGGGTTGTGGTGGTGCGGTGCTGGTGATTTAGGGTGGGTGGGGTCTAGGGACTATGGTGGTACGATGGTGATGATTTGGTGTGGGTGGTTCGATGGAGTGGTGGTGGCGATTGGGTGGTTTGGTGGTGGTGATTTGTGAGACATACCCTGAGCTCTGAAGTTTTTCTATTGCTTTCTTTTCTTGGAAGCTACATTCCCACCAGATGGATTTTCCACAGGCAATGCATCTTCTGATTGGTGATCTTCATCTTCTTCAGCTTCACTTTGGTAGCCACCAATCCCTTTATCAAACTCCTCATTTGCTAAAAGTGGCACATCAGTGGGTACAAGTTGCTTTTCCACAATTTCTACATCCTCAATTGATTTTGTCCCATCGCCCACCTCAACAAAATCAGGCCACTTACCTCCTTTATTTTTCACACTGATATACATACATGTATATATAGTTTCCAGGTAGAAGAATAATAGAAGATCGATTACTTTTCTAACTGGTTGCTGACAAAAACAACAAAAAAAAAAAAACAAAAACAATAAAAGACCAAAATATGAGGAAGAACTAGAAAAATTAGGTATAAACTTCCTGGATTATATCATTATTGTACAGATATGGATCCTATACATAAATGTAGACACTTTGATTTTGACCAACCGTCGAAATTAGGGGACTATTACCTCAAAGTCCGATGATGATAATGTCCGAACGAACCTAAGGCTTCTAAGGTGATTCAAGCTCTTCGAAAGGCTCTTCAATTCAAACAAAAAAGAAAGAAAGAAGAAAAAGAGAGGAAAAAAGGAAGGATAGAAGAAACCGGCACAAGGTGTAGTCTGCGGCAGTCACGCGGTGCCGCAGCGGTACTCCCTGATTATCGGACTGGCATTCAGTAAGTGCCGCAGCGGCACTCACTGACCATAGCAAAAACACACCAAATGCCGCAAAAATAAAAAAATAGAAAAGACGGCAGTCTGCGGAATTATCTGCGGCATCCATTCAGTACCGCATCAGCATTCAGTGAATGTTGCACCGGCTATCAGCAAGTGCCGTTCCGGTACTTACTGAGTGCCACTTCTAACTCCACTGAGTGCCGCATTTTTCAGACAGTTTGGTTTGATATAGTACGCTTTGTACCTTCAAAAGTACATCCAGGATTAGGGTTTTGCCCCTGAAATTACCATAATAGCCCTTTAAAATTTGCATATATAAAGGAAGTGAATATCCCATTACAAAGGACCTCAATTTTTAGATTTGAATTTAGAATCTTGAATTTCTTAATGTTGACATTCTTTAAGGCAATTAGGAGAATCATATGAAAAATTAAGAAAGCTAGAAAGTTGCAAAAGTTGAAAGAAAAGCTTGAACAACCTTTGGAAGACCTAAAAGCACAAGGAAGTTGAGGATAATTAGAGGTAAACTCTAGATTAATTAGTCTTTAATTTAAGTTCAATCACAATATATATAAAATTTCTTAGGATCTTTTTCACATTTTCAAAAACTCTCTTCCCACCTCATTTCATCACACACCACTAATATTGTGATTGAACTTTCATTTTGTTGATTTGGATCAAAGTAACCTAAGGTTTAAGATTAAATAAATCATAAAGTAAAACTTAACTTGGACATTATGTGAACTTTGATTTCTTTTTTTTTTCTTTGTCATGTTCTTCTCTTGGGATTCATGAGGTTCTCAATACCTCTTTTGATTCCCTTGAGTTAGTCTTTTAATTTCTTTATGAACTTGTGATTCAAATGAGAATAGTCATATCCATGCATAATTACTAGATCTAAGTCTTAGTTCATGACTTAGGTCCTCTAATTTGATGTCTTATGGAATCCTTTCCATATTTCATTAAGGCTCGCATGGGTTTGCCATATTTAATCTCCAATGACTATCAATGGGAAGGAGAATTAGTTTTTAGGATGAGTCAACCTCTATGGTTTGGTTGATAGATTTAACCAAAAATGATGAACTCAACAAATGGTGCATTTGGATCAAGAATTTTTAATTAAATCATGATTCATTGGAATTGAATGAGACCAATTAGAGAGTGTTCATAACTCATATATCTGCCACCATAATTTTTGTTTTGATGAATTTTCATAGTCAACATGGTTTGGGCCTTATGATTAGTGAACTAGCTACTCTCTGTTCAAAATTTCAGAACAGTAACACCTTCTTGAAATGAGTAAATCAGAACCTTAATCAAGCATTCTTGGCTTTAAATATTTTTTTCTACGAAGCTTAATATGTTAATAAGATCTCTTAAAATGATTAGAGTCATTCGGATTTATTTACTATTTTTAGAAAATTACACAAAATCTCTGGACAGAGAGTTGTAAATTTTTAAGTGATGTCTGGATATTGTCCAATTCCTAGAGATTCAACTGTTAGATCTTTGATTTTATTTTTGGGTTAGAAACTAGACTCACATAGGCACAACATACTCAAAACTAATTAAGATCAAACCATTCGAAGTGTGATTTGTCTATTTTTTATCGTCTAATCTGCTCTCTATAAATTCTGAAACTCTGTTATAGCTTTAATAAAACTTACTAATGATGATCTAAATGACTTTCCCATGACCTAAGGTTTAAACCATGCTTTAATAATGGTTAGTTAAACTTAAATCTAGAGGCTAAATGATCTAAATCAATGAATAGTTCATAGCTTACACTTGCTCATGTTTATGTATTCATGTATATTAATCCATGTAGGTTGATACATGTAACTAGGGCTTGTTTGCATTAGGATTAAATTGCGCTTAGTTGAACCTAATTGTGAATTTCTTATGATCATGTTGGGATTATGCCATCTCTATATAGACATTACATTGGCTCCTAGTTGAGACTTGTATATCTATAGGGGTGTTGTGATTCCAACTAATTAGAAGGAATTCATGATTTTTGATCAACTTTCATCCGTACTTGGTAGGTTTCAGAATCTTACTTCGGATTTCATATTATGTCTTGTTCAATGCATGTGGACTAACCCTTGTTTTGTAGCGCTATTAAGGTATGATTCCTCAAACTCCTCATTAGTTTATTTAATTTCTTGATTTTATTGATTTTTTTGACTACATACGCGACACCTTAGAATTAGGTCTTACCTTATGTCCATATATGGATAAGAGACTCCTTTAGGTTTTTATTTACTTGCATGCATTACACGTTTCCATATTCGCAGCCAGATCCCAGGTAAGTTCTCTTGTTCCCTATTGCATATCATATTGCTTGCTACTTGAAATTATGTGGTTTTGAATGCTATTTTATCGTTAGCAATTTTACACCCTTTTCAACATGCTTCTGTAATGTATATATCTATGAGGGCATGCTTAGATTATTAATTCGCTTAAAAGGATGTCAAGTACAGGCCTATCATGAGATAGGATGAGAGGGGGTGTTTTAGTCCGCCGGGCTCCTTCCCTTCTCATTCCATAATCCTCGGACCTAGAAATCTCTGGTTTCCAAAAAGATTAGTTTTTCTTACAAATGGTTTCTTAATTTTCCTTTTAAAAATTAAGTGGAGACTCGTATTCGTATTTGAATTTTAAACATGAAAAGGTTTAAATAGCTATGGGTAAAAGAAATGTAATATCCACAATATGGCGACTCTATTGGGGATCGAACCCAGAATCTCTGGTTTCACAGATCAAAATTTTTGACCTTGGGTTCACTCGAGGATTAGACTTGAAGGCATCCTTTTAATCAAATTAATCAATTTTTGTATACCTATTGCATTTCACTTGCATGTCTAGCCAGTCGATTGCACTGAACTATGACTTTGAAGGCTCAGGGCAACCCGGTCAGTCAAGTTATCATGGGACTGTGTGATCACCCTTGATCTCGTACCATGTGTTGGTATATGAAGCATCCTATCGGATGTGTGTTAAGGGTCCCTTATTTGACCAAAACCCAGCCTTTGCATGATAGCTTCTATAGAACCTTTAAATCTTAGGAATTAATTCTTGATTAGGGTTATGTGCTAGAAAGTTTTGTATGCCCGGAAGGGATTACTTGAGATGATGATGATGCTTGCTTGATATGGGACATGTAACCTTTTAATCACCTTTTAGCAATTCCTTCTCATTAGGGAATATGCATTTTGCCTCTAAGGTTACAATTCTTATATCTAGTTAGATGAGCATCATTGCCCTTGTATATATCCGAACTCATGAAAAGTACAGTGATAATCCGATCACATGATCCTTCTACCCAGTGATAATCCGATCACATGATCCTTCTACCCAGAAAAACATCTTTGAAAACAAAATGGATTTTTGCCATCTTCATTCCAAAGTATTTGATCGCTCTTTTGAAAAATCCTCAGAATTCACTTCTTGATAACCATCTTCAAAGAAAAAATCCAAAAATCTTTGGGAATTGCTTCCAGGAGAAGTGTTTTTTTTTAAATGAATTTCAAAACAAGATTTCAAACCAACTTTGATCGAGAAATGTTTAACATACTCAAAAAGATTTTATCTATCTAAGGGGTACTTCCCAAATAGATTTCAAAAATTTTCAAAATAACCAAACTTTGAGAGGATAACGAGGATCACACTGAGAAGGAAGATCACACTGAGAAGGAAAATTGGCACACTTGACATGAGTAAGGATTTTATATGTTTATGTGTCTATGTGTTAGGATTAGGATTTTATGTTTTTCTTTGGCATATAGAATAGGTACAAACACATATACATTTCATCTGTGTGACATTCACAAATGTTATATTTTGCAATACCATCAAATAAAAATAAAAGGGTAATGGTAAAGGAAAAGAAAAATGAAAAATAACGAAATGAAAATTCTTTTGTAGGGCAAAAATAGCATCTGGTTCGGGGCATTGTCTGGTTTAGGGGTCCCAAAGCAAGGTTAGTGAGAAGAGAAACTAATGCTAAAATGGCATATGAGGGTATTACCGGGGGGAAGTAGCAGAACTGAGGGCAATAGTAGAAAGGTAGGAAGAGCACATGAGACTGCAGGCTGAGAACATGAACTGTATGATGAACATGATAGAAGCAATGACCCGCTAGCCGCCAGCCGCCACCCACAAATCCACAAGTTGTTGATCCAACCCTCCAGTAGCAAGAGAAGAAGACTTGTTTGATGAACAAGAGGCATAGAGGGCTGATATACTACGAGCTAATAGAGAAAGAGAGAAGACTGAGAAAGAAAAGGTAATGGTTGAGAAAGTTGAGAAGCTTGAGAGAGTGGGTTGAGCACCGCCATGATGGCCGTCCTATTTCAACAAACCTTAACTAGGCCTCCCTAGCCTGGTATCTCAAGCTCGAACCAAGCAAGACTAGGGTCTGGGAAGAGGTAGTTAAAGCATTTGTAGCACAATATGAGTACAATCAAGACTTGGATGTCACAGTCTGGGATTTGGAAACCACCAGGCAAGGTAACAAGGAATCATTCGCCGAGTACTTGAGTCGATGGAGGGGAAAGGCAACCAAGATGGTGTAGAGGCTGTTCGAGAAAGAGCAAATCAGAATGTTAATAGGTCTACCATGAAAAGATGAGGATTTAGTCGATTAACACTTTCACTGAAGTCTTCGACGTGGGGACAAGGATAGAGGATGCGATCCAGGAAGGAATAATTAAGAAAGAGGAGCAACCAAACTGGTACAGAAGGCCGAACTACGGGTCAAATGGATGACATTTGGGGGATCAATCTGGTCCCATCGACATCAAAGCACTGAGCGAGCTAGAAAGGAAAATTGACATAACAAGAGGTCGACCTGGGGTAGATAAGCCACAGAGGAGGTTATCAGATTTGGGGATATCATTATCAACTGCCCTTGATAGGCTAATGGAAAAAGGGCATCTTCGCCTATTGGAGCCTCGACCTTTACCAAATCTACTTTCGCCAAGCTTTTGAGAGGATCTCTACTATAAATTTCACCAACAATAGGGTCATGCTATGGATAGGTGCACAAGGCTGAGGCACAAAATTCAAGATCTCATCGATAAAAAGGTAATATTGGAGCCACCCGTCAAAGCTCTGAATGTTACTAGAAATCCACTGTCGAATCATTATACTTGATGGGTACAAAAATATCAGGTCACAGTCAAGCCTCGCCACCTCAGCAAGGAGAAGCCAAGTCACCTTTAATCTGGGCTGACTACTCAACCATCCTGGGCCGTTACACAAAATCGCCCAGTTCAGTCCAGATTACGGGTGCCCGCTCCAGACTGGCCCCATATGGGCGCAGCTCTAGGAGGCGTGGTTGCTTGCCCAGCAAGCCTCCAGACAATTTCCTATCCCAGCTAGAAGACTAAATGGAAGGAGCAAGTAGTTTCCTAAACCACTTAGGAATCTCTCCTAAATTCATGTAAATCAATTTTGATCAGATTAGGCTTCCTAATCTGCAGACTTACCTTGTGCGGGTGGTCTCTTGCACCTATAAAAGAGGCCACTCATCCCCCGTTGAGGGGGAAGGGGGGGGGGCATTCTGACTCTAAAGAATAGCATACAAACAACTCACTATTATGCATATACCTGGATGGTTTCTGGTAGTGCCGCCTACTCTGTTGGCTCACCAATAGCCGCCGGTGATCTATTAGTGAAAGAGCACTAACGCACCCATGGACGTAGGTTCCCTCATTAACGGGGCTAAACCACATACAAAATTCACTGTGTCCACCTCTCTCTCCAAATTATTCTTACCCAAATTTTGGCATCATCAGTTTGGCACCATCTTTGGGAAGCCGACTGCTTTCTTGGAATCGGCCGAGTAGTACATATGGTCCGGGAATCGGCCGAGTAGGCGTGCTGCCAAAAAGGAGGGGCCAGGACATATGGCCCGGGACCCCCTGGCCAGGAGCCGGGGAGATCTTCAACACACGATCACCCTGAGCTGGAGCTGGGTCCTATCCCCAAGGACAACACACTTAGAAGAAGAGTCCTCGTCATCTGATCCGACTTACCGTTCGAACATAGAAGGGAAGAACAGAGCAGAAAGGCATGAAGGCTCAAATCCAGGACCTACATAAATAGATCGAGCAACTGAGCCCAAGCAGTGCCATGATAAAACCAACACAGAGACTGAGTCGCCCTACACCATTTGGGTCACCGGATTTCCCATCCCGCAAAAGTTTAAACCACTGCATCTCAACTCCTACGACGAGACAGGGAGCCCAGTGGATCACATTTGTACCTACAAGGCCCAAATGGCGTTAGTCACCACTGTCGATGAGTTACTGTGCCTGGCCTTTCCCATCACTCTCAAAGGGCCAGCCGCGCAGTGGTTCCACGCTCTTAAACTTCGTACAGTTGATGACTTCAATACATTGATCAAGCTTTTCATTAGCCAATTCGTAGGGATGCTTTACCGGTCACAACCGGACACCCAACTACTGACCGTCAAGCAACATAAGGGAAAATTCCTAAAGGACTATGTGGACTATTTCAATCAATAGAGGCTTCAGATCCGTAACTTGAACGAAACGGCCGTGATGATGGCCTTCTTCTTGGTAGTTCAATACACCAAAGTTGCCACATCGTTTCATCCCAACTAACCTACAACCCTGGTAGAGCTCTCAGAGAGGGTCGGGAAGTACACCGAGGAGTTTTTAAAAGCAAAGCAGGTGTCCACTCCTTGGGCCTTTCGGACTACCCTCTCCAGTTTTTCTACTTTTTCGGTTATCAACTTCTCTCTCTCAGCCTTTTCTTTCTCCATCTTTTCTTTTTCTACCCTCGGTGCTTCAGCCCTTTCTTGATCATCGAACCAATCATCCTCCCTACCATGTGGGGGAGGATCAACAACTGGTGGTTGTCGGGCTAGTGTTTCCACCATGGTCATCATCCTAGCCATTTGACCTGCCTGCTGTTCCACTATGACTCTCAGTTCTGCTATCTCTCTGGCATTTGCTTCTTGTGCCATCTCTTTTCTTACTAACCTTGCAGTAGAATCTCTGTACTAGATCATGCTCGTAGATGATTCTATCTTTTGCCTACAACCACATTTTATTCTTTTATTTAAAATCAAAGAAATTTTCTTTATTTTGTCATTTTGTTTGCGAAAGAAATTTTCATGAATGGCCCATATGTCATGCGGATGCAATGCATGTGTGAGTGTGTGCCTACTCTATATGTCAAAAAAAAGAAAAAGAAAATTCTAATCCTAACACATAAACATGTAAGCACATAAAATCCTCACCCATGTCGAGTGCGCTAATTTCTCCTTTCATTGTGATCCCCTTCAAAGTTTGAAAATTTTAGAACTTTGTGAAATTCATTTGACAAGCATTTCCCTAGATGATGGGATCTTTCAAATTTTTAGGAAGCTTTCCCTTGAAGGCAACAACATTTCTAAACAGAAGATGATTGGGTTGAAGTTTTGCTTTGAAATTCATTTGAAAGGCATTTCTTTAATTGCGGAGATTTCTCAAATACAATTTTCAAAATTTTGGATTATATTCCTTAACCAAAAGGTGATTTGGTCAAAGCTTTGCCATGAAATCCATTTGAAAATCTTTTTAAATTATAAAATTTCCCAAGATTTTTGGGTTTCTTCTTTAAAATATGCCTCAACAGGGGTTGACTCGAAATTTTGATCAAAAGTAAACTCCAAAGTTTTTTTTTTTGAAAGAGCTATTGAATACCTTAGAATAAAGATAGCAAAAATCGATTTGCTTCCAAAGATGTATTTAAAATTCTTTGGGTAGGAGAATCACATGATCGGATTGTTGTCGTACTCTTCATGAATTCGGATGCATACAAGGTCAATGATGCTTAGCTAACAAGATATAAGAGGTGTAATCTTATAATCAAGATTCAGCATGTTCCCAAATGTCGTGGGATATGAGAAGGAATTGCTAAAAGGTTATTAAAGGGTTACACATCTTTCATCAAGCAAGCATCGTCATCATCTCAAATAATCCCTTTCGGGCATACAAATCTCCCATAGCCGTAGACACCCCATTTTGTCGGCTATCAGATTTAGGAGACCCATAGCTTGGTGGTTCACAATGATCGAAAAAGACTCAAAAGGACTCCTAGAAGTTAGTTCTATCTCTCAGAATGCTCAAAATGACCAAAATGCCCCTGAAAGTCCGAAAGCTCCCAGATTTGGCCCGAGAGTTTTGAAAACATGCTACGACGCAAGAAAAATGATAAAATGAGTTTTTAAGAAAAATCGAGCGAAAACGTTAGCTCCTGGGAACTCTCGGAGATTTCCAGAACTTCTCGGGAATCCCAGGTTTGACCAGTTTAACCAGAATTTGACTTTAAAACTGGGGCACCGTAACAATTTTCAAATATTTTTCATGGATACTAAAGGTCAATAGGTTTCCGACGATATATCGCACATAATTTTTGAATTTAAAACGAGTTTATTATGAATTTCCGAAGGCGAAAAAGGTGATCAAATCGGCTTTTATCGCAAATACCGCAAAACCTTTCAAAGTAACCTATCCCCGATTTATTTTTTATGTAAAGTAGACTCCATTACCTTTCCAACAGTATATCACAACCTCAATTTGGAGTTCATATGCATTTTCTGTGAATGTCGGACGAAATAGGGCCTTTTTGCGAATACCGGAACCTCTGGGGGCCTGAACAGCATTATCTGGACGAATAAGGAGCAGTGCTGCCGCGGCACAGTCCCAGTGCCGCCGTGATACTCTCCCCCAGAACAGTCTATTTTTGTAATTTTTATTGGGGGTCCAATTTGATTAATTAGAAAGCAAAACGACGTAGTTTTGGTTCCCAACTTATTTTGGACCAATGGGAGACCTTTTTATACTTTTTAAAACCCCATTTACCACCCCTAATTTTCTTATAAAAGAAGCCATTTACTTCCATTTAGAGGAGAGACATAGAAGCTTAGAGAGAGCTTAGGAAGAAATTCTAGAGAAATATAGAGAGAGAAAGAGAAGAAATAGTCTTCTTCTTCTATTTTCATCCATCAAAGTGAGTTTTCCTTTTACTTGAGTTTGCTATCAAAACTTCAATCATCCAAACATTTCTTTCAACCACCATTCTTGAGCATCCATGAGATAAGAAGCTACTTCCACGTCCAAATGTCACCATATATGAGTGAAACACCAAGCTACAAGTCCAATATCTCAATGATTATCAACTATTGATTGCTATTTGAATGCTTGTTTACTTTGATGTTCATCTCTCTCTTAACCTCATTTCTTTTTGACTTTTATTTGATTATTTAGTTGTTCATCATCATCTAGATGACATGTTGTTTGAGGAGAGTGAATCCTTATGGATAGTAGGTCTTGACCTTAAAGACATGTTTGATGGATGATAATTCTACCTTCAATACATTCATATGTATTCTTGAAGTCATATTCTCAAACAAAACTATGTTTGTGCAAATAATATTGGGAGTTCTTTGATGATTCAAGATTAGATGAGGTTCTAAGTGGTCACATGGTCATCTCAAGAGTTTAAGTTCATGCTTCGAACATCTATTTCAAAACCCCCAATCAAGAACTCAAACTCTATTTCAAAACCCAAATCCATTTTCTTCAAGAATGATCCAAAACAGTGAGCTGTTCAGATTCAAAGATTCGTTTTGACTTAAATACTTGAGTTATGCTGATGAAACCACTTGGAAAATCTTCCTAAGACATCATAGTTTGTCTCCAATATTTCCCATCAATTATAGAGATGTTAAAGTATTATTTTCGGATTTAAGAATTTCTTATCATAATCTGCCTCTGTTCTCACAGAATGTTGACCTGACTTCTTGCACTTATTCTGGATGTTTTCGTCACTGTACATATATCTTTTCTATTTTTTTTTATGAAACTTGGGTGTCTTAGGAAACTTTTGGGTATATAATGGGTCATCATAAACCCTTTCTTTGATTTATGCAAAACATACAAAATCAGTCAACAGTGTAGCTTTTGTGTCTGAGTCATGTGTACATTCTGATTTATTTCTTTTAATCTGTGATAACTATTGAGGTTTGGCTTTTTGGGTTATTTTCTAGACACAATAAGGATGATCTCTGATTTTTCCCACATTTTCCTAGGCATGTTTGACCTCCCATTATAATGGTATAAAGTAATGCATATAGTCTGTCCACTATTTACAGCATTTCACTTTTTTTGAGTTTCACACTTTGATGCAACACTCTCTTGTATCTAGATGAACTAATATCCCATGCACATGTTCTTTACCACTTTTAGCATGCTATATCATATCATGTATCATCTATCCTCTCATGTATCATACTCCTATAGATTCTTGAGTTTGGTTTCCAAATTGGGAAGTTCTTGAAATGAGTTAGGAATTGATATTCCAAGTGGTTAGAATATTCATCCAAGTTCTGGAAGTATACTTTCAAAACCCCCATTTTAAAACCCACTCTTAAACCCCTCATTTTGATTTCAAGAAATAAGCCTTGTTTTTCTCAAAACCCTCAAAACAGTGAGTCATTTAACTTCAAGGAATTATTTTGAGTTCAATACTCAATGTATGAATGCAATACCACTTGGAAAGTTTTTATAACAAATTATAGAACATCCATGATTTTTGGCTTGACATGGAAGCACTTGAAAGTGGTCCATTTGGACCCAAACATTCCTTCCAGACATTCTGCCTCTGCTGTCACAGCAGCTTGGTTGACTTCCAGCTTCTTTTTCAGAAAACGTTTCCAAAAGGGTTGGTTCTAACTTATTTTTCCCTTAAACTTCAATGTCTTAGGAAACCGTCTGTATAAAATGGGCCTCTAGATCATTTATTTTCATTTTCTAAGATCTTACAACATTTCAGTAGACAGTACGGACTCTGTTTCTGAGTGACCTCCATTGTCTATATGATTTCTCTCAATCTGTGATAGTTATTAAAGATTGGCTTTTTGGGTTGTGTTCTAGACACAATAAGGAAGATGTCCATAAACAATCATGCATCGAAAACATTTCTAACCCCTCTTTTCAATTTCCAAAAGATCATGTTACTGTTCTGTCCACTATTCACAGCAAGCACATTTTAACTTTCATTCTTTGATTGGATGCCTACATGCACTCCAAATTAGCTCATGTCTTAGGAAGTAGTTCATACTACATTTTTACATATCCCATGATGATTTCCTTCATACATTCATACATATTCTAGACTTCTAAGTCATTCTAGGTATCCATGAACACAAAGCACACTACAACCTTTACACATTCTAGATACATACATTGCCTCCATGCAAAGATTTGGGGTTTTTGTAACTCCTAATCTAAGAAGATTATAAGGAATGATCATGATCACACGTTCATGCTTCCCCTCGATCTAATCATCCTTTCTCATCCATCCCGTGGATTGAGAGATCTTCTCTTCTCAAAGATTAGCATGCATCATTCTAGCTTGCTAAGCATACTTTGATCCTTTTGATTTATTTGTTTCAAGAACAATTCATGTCCCCTTTTAGATTAGGAAAACTTGATTACTTGATATGTGATTAGACGATTTTTTCCTAGGTTTGTTTGTGTGATCTTTCACCTTTGCATTGTGTGATACTTGGCTTAGATCTTATGAATGATTTTTTATCTTTAGATCTTTCATTTCAAGTTTCTTATGTGATGTAATATACTATCATAGTATTAATTGTTGAACCATACATAGTATAAGATGATTATTTGGATGTTAATTGAGGCCCGTCGAAAGACGGGGCGAGTTGAGGGTGTTTTAGTCGCGACAAAGGCTCCTTCCTCTCTCGTACCAAAACCCCGAGCCAAGTTCTTTGATTATGAAGGGTCGGTGCCCTTTATCCGTTTGGGTGAGTCAAAATTAGGTTTCTTGGTTCCTTAAAGACCAAGTGGCGACTCTGTATTTGTTTTCAACAGACATTTTCTCTCTCTTTTTCAAATCAATCTCAAACAAAAACAAAGTGGTGGAACGCCGCGTGTCCACAATCTTGCGACTCTGCTGGGGATTTTTATTTTAAAACAAAATAATACAGAGGTTTGACTCATAAGAAGCATCCTTAAAATCATCTTTTTACTTTGTTTGGTTCACCGCATTGCACTCTTGCATTTCCCCCCTCCGACTGTGTCTGAAACGCGGCGCTTACATTGTTCAGGTCTTGTTGTGCCAGGGCACAAGTCACCGTTGATACTGTACCTTCCAAGGTATATCAAAAAGAGTAAAAACCTCCGTACTGTCTCCCTGACGGTATATTGGAACTCTCGTCAACAGACCCTCTTTGACTAAACCCAGCCCTTGCATATAGATTCCTGTAGAACTTTTCATAGGACTGTTCTTTTATCTTTTCAGATAGGACAAAATGATATAACTGCTGTATGCCCTGATGGGATTACCTGAGCGGTGTAGACGCTTATGTGGCATAGAACAGAACCTCTTTCTTATGATCCCCATGGCAATCACTCACATGTGATCACATTGAGTTGACCTGCCTAGGCACCATGACAAGGATGTCTGCTCCATGCTTACAAAGATATACACCGCAAACCTTGTTTGTTTGTCCTAAAACATAAGAGTATGAAAACTCGCTAGACAGTATGATCACCATCATCACCTGTTCCCGTCATATATCCCTATTTTTTTCCAAAAACTCTGCCCAACTCATCAGGATATCCCTGTTTTTCCTAGAAACTCTGTCCGAATCACCCAGATTTCCTAGAAATCCCTATTTTCCCCCAAATTACCCAGAAATCTCAGTTTCTTCCAGAAACCTCGATATACTTGTGTCCCCCAGATACCCTGTCTGAATTGCCCAAATCTTCATGCTTCTCCCAGAAATCCTATTCGAACTCCCCAGGTATCTTTGTTACACCCAAAATCCCAGAAAATTCATGTTTCTCCTAAAACTCTACCCAAGCTTCCCATAAATCCAAATTTCCCAGAAATACCCAAGGTACTTATTTCTCTTAGAAACTCTGCCCAAATCACCCAGAAATGCCCAGATATACTATCCATATTTCTAAAAAATACCCAAAATACCAGTTTCTCCTAAAAGCTCAGTCCAAATCAACCAAAAATCCCTATTTCTCCCAGAAACTCTGTCCAAAATTCCTGAAATTTCCCAAAAATCCCTATTGTCCCTTGGTGATCAAACTGGAAAGTAAGGTTAGCACACTTTGTATGGTTAGGACCTTACTTACTTAACTGCTATATGTTAGAAGTAGGGACATCATATAGATTAGGGCCTACATCCGCATGCTTGTCTCATGTGCATACACAATTCATGTCAGTTCGCTTGCACGCACGTCTTGTCAGTCTCACATGTGTCAGTCTCTTACACATCAAATGCATACGTATCATCATTCCCGCCCATCTCAATCATTGTACATAAGTCGTATACTTACTGTAACCTTCCTCGGTTTGCATCGTTAAATCCTTCAAAACTCTGATCATCTCTTCCTGATAGGAGTCCATAAGAAATGTTTCGCGCCTCTGCTAATTTGGACTTTTACTTCTATTCGCGCCTCTGCTAAGAAATGTTGTCAATATCAAGATATAAAAGTATACTTTACTTTTCAAAGGATTTGCAGTGTGGAAGTAAAGGTCGAACCCACAGAGATTGATTACTACAGCAACTTAATTTTAAAACCTAAGTCTAATTAATTAGGAAAAACGGAGTTTGATTTGGATTTAATTAAACTAATAACAATGAAAATAAATCTAAACTATGAAAGCAATTAAAGTTGTTTTAAATAATGTTTAAGGGAACCTAGGATTGCAAATCCACCACTAGCTTCATAATAGGAATATTTATGAATTACTTTAGCTTACTACGTTGGATGAATATGGGGAATTGTAGCTACAAGCCCAATTCCTCCTACAAGAAGATAATCATGGTTCAAGCACCAACATAATCCATCTGCGGATAGCACGAATTATCTCACACTAAACTAGGGTTGCGATCTAATCCGTCTAACCTAGGCATGGACTATTCGGATACTTGATAGCACGAATCAATAAAGCACCATCACATGTAAACAATCTAAACAAGCACAGCAAGAATAGATCGTTGAGCACATCACAGTCAAAATAGATCTAAGACAAGAATAAACTTTGAAAGCAATGATTTAATCAATTAAAGTACGATTTATTTATGAAAATCCTCTAAACATATGACTGTCATCCATACATAATAGACTAAAACAAAAGCATAAATAAAACCCTTTTACTCATCTAGGGCTTCATTGAAACCCTAGATCAATGATCTAGCCGTCCATAGAAGTAGTAGATAGCAAGAAGTTGATGGAGGAGGCCATGGGAATCCTTGGTCTTCTTCTTCTTCTCCTTGCTTCTCCCTCTTCAAGGGCTGGAAGTGTGTGTATATGGCTGTATATGAATGTGTATAATAGTTGCCAACCCTCTAATTGAAGTAAAATAGAGTTTATATAGATTTACAACATGTTTTGGAAGCCTTTACAACTCGAAACGGACTGAAACTGATGTAATTTACAGTCTGGACGTCGTTTAGCAGTCTCGTTTGCACAGGAGTCTTCAGTATACTGAAATACGCAACTTTGGTTTTTGGGCATATCGCGCGAGCGGGTCGCGCGATCGCGACTTTTGGTACCTCGCGCGCGCGGATCGCGCGAGCGAATTATTGGGGGTCTCGCGCGAGCGGATCGCGCGAGGGACTTCTGGTATTCTCGCGCCCGCGGACCGCGCGCGCGACTTGCATTTTTCAGCTTCTTTCTTTCTGACTTTTCACCCTGCTTAGCCTGGTTTAGCTGATTTCTTCCAAAACCTGTCAGAAACTAGAAAACGAAGTAAAAATATACAAAAACAGAATAAAAAGGTACTAACAAATGCGCGTTAAAGCGTATAATTAGGATTAGTTCTCTCCCGATCACACCCCCAAACCTACATTTTGCTAGTCCTCGAGCAAAACTAAAATAAAAACTACTAATGAAAATCTATTCCATTTTCGTATGGATCACGATTGCATTTAGCATATGCAACAAGCCTTTTAAACCCCTAGGTGTCCCTAGTCGGACGAGTGAAGTCTCGTGAGGGTTCTCGTCAACAAGTTACCCACAACCATCTTTATTAACTTAAAATTTAAAAAGTTTTATTAAAAACGAAAAACATACTATTCAATACTCCTTATTATACAACAATGATTCGAAATAGAATAACGAACAAAAAGAAACAGAATCAAACGTTCACCTATATCATGAGAAACAATCAAGTGCATGCAATGTACGAATCAATAGAGTTCCTCATAAGATTGCACGTGTGTGATGAGGTAGTCAAGTGAACACGCGCATGTCATAAACTTGGAATATAACTCGGATGACCATCTAACTATGCTTCGACTACGAATCTCACAATGAATTACACTCTCAAATGAAACACTCAGAAACATGTGTAATTTTTCTAAAATATGTGAGCAAAGGAATTATATTTTCAAAACGATAAACACTCACATACGACATGAAAAAGACGCATAACACGAAAGAACAATAGTCTCATGGATAAGATGCCAACAATCAAGAAAAATTAATCATTACCATGTTTTAATCCCCTCCCATCATTTTCATATCCAAACCATGTTTCCTAGGATCAAATAGGACTTTTCAAAGGTTGTATTGTAGCTCAGACAATGGAAACGGATAGAACGGATTATATTGGGTAGATTTACGAATGGCATTGTAAGGCATGTTCAATTTCTTTCATTCGTCTCTTCTACCACATTCATCTTTTTCATTCTCTTCTTTTCCATATTTCTTTCATTTTTTTTTATCAACCTTCTTCTTCTTTATTTTTTTTCAATCTTTCCCTTTCCTTTCGTTTCTTGCTTCTCAAATGATTATTTATCGAATATCAAGCAACTACCCCAATAACTTCTTATTTCATTCTTCTTCATCAACACATCGTCTTAATACTACTAAAAGTTGATCACTCTTCCAGTGGTATACTCCAAGTTGATCAAGTTGGAGCTTTTAAAGAGGATAATGGTGAACAAAGAAAAAGAGGCATTTTAATGGCTCAAGGGGCGAACTAAGGAAATTTTTCATTTATCGGTCGGTAATAAACAAAGAAGGCCTATAATCATGTCCTATGGTTATATGGTTCTTCAATGTTTACAATGGAAGATTATTTAGCATGGTAACAAATATTTTAACTTGATTATCAACCAAAACAAGAATAATGAGACTAAACAACAAGTAGATGCGCTAGTTCAATGAAATTCGACAAACACAAAATGTATTCATAACCCTCAAAATAGAAAAGATAGGCTCAAAAGCTCACCGGGCTTAGTCTCCACCATGTGTTATCTAGAAATCCGAATCATATTATAGTTCACATCAGACATGTATTCAAGCGACTACGTGCAGTGCATGAGTTTATGTGCAAATCTATGATATAAAACTACGATTCAAACAATACATAACTTAAAACATTACATCATAACTTCAGCAAATGTTTAATCACATCTTCCCTTGTTTATCATTCTATAACAATTCAAAGTTATTGAACAAGAAGTATCGAATTAATCTTGCAAAAACATTAGTACTATCGTTTATTTAAACACACTTATTGAAAATTTTAAAAATTTTAGTGCATAATATATGCATGTGTGTGCATACCCCCAAACCTAAATCTTTCATTGTCCCTAATGAAACAATAAAACGAAAGAAAGGAGAGTACATAAGAAAGGAGCGATAATACCTCGATCTGGACAAGCATAGAACAGATAACAGGTTAACACAAAGGAATATGGTGATAAAGTTCAATGTTACCTGTTACATCTAGATAAACGAAAAAGAAAACTACAAAAGAATATTAAAAGTAAATGAAATCAAAATACAAAATAAAAATCTAAAAACTAAATTAAACTAAACTAAACTAGCAAAAGGAAAAGAAATAAAAGAAAAAGTTTAAATGTAATAAGGAAAACAATAACTAACTCGATCTAAAATGGCTTAATAAACAAAAACAGAAACAAAAACATTATCAGAACAAATATGGGGGAAGGATACAGAAAACAAAGGAGAAAAACAGAGAATGGGGGAGTCCAGGCACGAGCGAGGTACCTCGCGCCCGCGAATCCAGGCGCGAGGAGATCCTGAGGCCTCATAAAAAGAAAACAAAGGAAAAAACACTAAGGGGCAGTCTCGCGCCAGCGGGCCGCGCGAGCGACGTCTCGCGCGAGCGGGCCGCGCGCGCGAGATTGGTTTCTTCCACTTTTTGATTAAAATTATGTATATAGTATTAAAATAAATTAATTCCAACCCCCAAACCTGTCCAGAATGTCCAAAACAGACTAAAATCACCTAAAAATAAAGAAAAACGAACGAAATAAAGCTTGGGTTGCCTCCCAAGAAGCGCTAACTTTTACGTCTTTAGCTAGACCTTTCTAGCATAAGACTCACGGAGGCCGTAAATCGGACTGTGTACCCCTAAGGATGTCAGGTAGAGCTCGATGGTAAGCAGAAATAACATTGCTTTGAATTAAATCGATTAACGGTTTATCAGTATTTTCAAATCGATTTCTTACCTTTCGAGTAGATTCAACATTAGGGTCCGAAATATTAGGATTCATCCACTCATCATCCTCTACATTATTTCCCGCACTTATATTTATTACGTTCTTAGGCCCAATATTCCGTGTAACCTCACTACCCTCCACACCTAGATAATCATCGTCTTTGGGAGGTTGATCAACAGCATTAAAAACATTTAATTTTAATTGTATATTCCCGAACGACACTTTTATCACCCCTGTTCTACAGTTAACACGTGCGTTAGCCGTGGCTAAGAATGGACGACCAAGAATGACAGGAGTGTGTTTCCTAGCATCTAGCACCGGTTCGGTGTCAAGGACCATAAAATCAACGGGATAGAAACATTGATCAACTTTTACTAATACGTCTTCGACGATTCCTCTAGGTATTTTAACAGAACGATCCGCTAATTGAATAGTAGCGGCCGTGGGCTTAAGTTCACCTAAACCTAATTGTTTATAGACGTGATAGGGTAAAAGATTAACACTCGCTCCTAAGTCAAGGAGAGCCCGATGAATGATAGTGTCACCTATGACACATGAAATCGTAGGCGTACCTGGATCTTTATATTTTGGAGGAGCGTGTTGGAATATAGAGCTTACTTTTTCCGTAAGGAAGACCTTTTTAGGAGTATGACTCCGTATTTTTCGCTTTTGAGTACAAAGGTCTTTTAGACATTTAGCATAAGCGGGAATTTGTTTTATAGTATCGAGGAAAGGAATATTTATTTTGACTTGTTTAAACACCTCGAGTATATCCTCAACCTTAGACTTTTTATTTGTAAGATTAGACGGTTCCTCAACGTTTGGTGGATATGGCATTTTAGGAGTATAATTCGTTGGGACCGATTCTTTATCTTTTTGAATTCTATTTTGGCTCATGTCCTCACCCGTCTCTTTATTAGAGTTAATATTCATACCTTTCACATTCCCATTCGGAATTTCTATTACCTCCTCCTCTCGGGTAGTCAACCTAGTTGAGACGGCGTTCACTTGTTCATTCGACCCCTTAACCTCATATTGTCCCTTAGGATTTTGGATTGTTTGACTAGGCAACGTCCCCTCGTTTCTACGACTTACTACAGTAGCTAGTTGTCCCATTTGGGATTCAAGCTTCGCAATGGATTGCGTATGAGAGTGCACTATTTGTGCTTGTGCCTGTACTTGCGTTTCAATAGTCTTAAGGGACGCCAACACCTTTTCCTCAAAAATATTTCCCCTTGAAGGATTAGCATTAGGAGGCGGTTGTTGGTATTGGTTAGGTTGAAACTGAGGTCGATACGCATTTGGAAAATTAGTCGTCTCATTAGGAGTATTATTGTTATTTTTCCACGAGAAGTTAGGATGGTTTCTCCATGGCGCATCCGGATTATTAGTAGTTGCATTATAATTATTTCATGGGTATTGTTGAATAGAATTAATGTGTTGCTCCACGAATTCCGGAAATTGACTCGCCGATGGACAAGCAAGTATCGAATGTGAAGGATCGGAACATAATGCACAGATTTCACGAGCGGGTGGGGCTGTCGTTTGGTTCATTGTTAAAAGTCGGTCAAGTTTGTTAGATAATTCTTTTATTTCAATTGATTGACTTGACTCGAATTTTACATCCCTCTTAGGTTGATTAAGATATCCTTCCGAACGGACAGACACCGTTTGGTGCATCGAATTCTCGCTTAACGTTTCAAACATTTTCCAGGCCTCGTCGGCGCTTTTGTGTAGGAAGGTTCCCGCGCAAACGGCATCGACGGTGTTCCTAACAGAGGGATTAAGCCCCTCATAGAAGACCTGAACAAGTTGCCACTTAGGAACTTGATGATGTGGACACGAGCGTAATAATTCTTTAAATTTTTCCCACGTGTCGTAAAGTGATTCCCCATCTTGCATTACAAAATTGGTTATGGATTTTCTTATCTGGTTCGTACGCATAATCGGGAAAAACTTTTGTAAAAATGCGGTGTGTAAGTCTTCCCATGTTCTAATTGTGTTTGGCTCCAAAGATTGGAGCCAATATTTAGCTTTGTCCTTTAATGAGAATGGAAAGAGCCGCATTTTTAATTCATCATCAGTAAGATTTTGAATTTTCAACGTAGAGCATATGTCCTGAAAATCTCCTAAGTGTTTATAAGGGTCTTCATTTAGACGGCCATGGAATGATGGAAGTAGCGAGATGGTAGACGACTTAATCTCAAAGTGAGCTGCCGTCGCCTCCGGTAATTCAATACACGTTTGTGGCGTGTAAGTCGTCGGAATAAAATAATCTTTAAGTGGAGGTGGTGGCGGTATATTAGGATTATTCATATTAGCTCCGTTATTTTGGTTGTTATTGTTATTTCCACCGTCAGCCATTTTAATCGGTTCTATGTTATGAAAACGTGGTTTCTTTAGTCTTTGAAGAGTACTACGTATTTCGGATTCAAATAAAGACGTTGGTTTTGGTGTCAAATCGTCGTCTATTACAAAAGTAGTTCCAGAAGTTAAGTTTGAAGACTTGTTAAGTCTTAATGTACGTTCAAGTTCAGAGTCAAAAGGTTGTAATTCCGGTTTATTTGAACGTGTACCTAACATAAACTAAAAGAAAGTAAACTGAAAACAAAAACTGACTCAACTAAAAAAAAACAAATAGCAAGCAATCACGCAACTAAGATAACAAGCACTCAACTACTATGATGCATGCAAATTATCCTGTAATGCAATGACCGCGTCAAGCCCAGCGCCCCGGGTTTCCTAGCTAATGCAGTGCAATTAACCTTAAACTAATGCAAATAGTGCGTCACAGCGCCCTGACTTACAGCGGTTTAAAGCGAATTCCAAAGGAAGCAATTTATTTAATTGTATTTATATTTTTATTTGCGTAAGCTCCTTTGATGTAATTAGCTGCTCCACTCGGAAACGTTGACTACAAAATAAAAAAAAACAAGTTAGTAACTAAAAACAAAAACAGAAAATAAGAAAAATAAAAAACTAATCTAATATTTACGAATTAACTAAACTACGATTATAAAACTAAGAGTAGTAATGCAATCCCCGGCAACGGCGCCAAAAATTGATCTTGTCAGAATCAAGATATAAAAGTATACTTTACTTTTCAAAGGATTTGCAATGTGGAAGTAAAGGTCGAACCCACAGAGATTGATTACTACAGCAACTTAATTTTAAAACCTAAGTCTAATTAATTAGGAAAAACGGAGTTTGATTTGGATTTAATTAAACTAATAACAATGAAAATAAATCTAAACTATGAAAGCAATTAAAGTTGTTTTAAATAATGTTTAAGGGAACCTAGGATTGCAAATCCACCACTAGCTTCATAATAGGAATATTTATGAATTACTTTAGCTTACTACGTTGGATGAATATGGGGAATTGTAGCTACAAGCCCAATTCTTCCTACAAGAAGATAATCATGGTTCAAGCACCAACATAATCCATCTGCGGATAGCACGAATTATCTCACACTAAATTAGGGTTGCGATCTAATCCGTCTAACCTAGGCATGGACTATTCGGATACTTGATAGCACGAATCAATAAAGCACCATCACATGTAAACAATCTAAACAAGCACAGCAAGAATAGATCGTTGAGCACATCACAGTCAAAATAGATCTAAGACAAGAATAAACTTTGAAAGCAATGATTTAATCAATTAAAGTACGATTTATTTATGAAAATCCTCTAAACATATGACTGTCATCCATACATAATAGACTAAAACAAAAGCATAAATAAAACCCTATTACTCATCTAGGGCTTCATTGAAACCCTAGATCAATGATCTAGCCGTCCATAGAAGTAGTAGATAGCAAGAAGTTGATGGAGGAGGCCATGGGAATCCTTGGTCTTCTTCTTCTTCTCCTTGCTTCTCCCTCTTCAAGGGCTGGAAGTGTGTGTATATGGCTGTATATGAATGTGTATAATAGTTGCCAACCCTCTAATTGAAGTAAAATAGAGTTTATATAGATTTACAACATGTTTTGGAAGCCTTTACAACTCGAAACGGACTGAAACTGATGTAATTTACAGTCTGGACGTCGTTTAGCAGTCTCGTTTGCACAGGAGTCTTCAGTATACTGAAATACGCAACTTTGGTTTTTGGGCATATCGCGCGAGCGGGTCGCGCGAGCGCGACTTTTGGTACCTCGCGCGCGCGGATCGCGCGAGCGAATTATTGGGGGTCTCGCGCGAGCGGATCGCGCGAGCGACTTCTGGTATTCTCGCGCCCGCGGACCGCGCGCGCGACTTGCATTTTTCAGCTTCTTTCTTTCTGACTTTTCACCCTGCTTAGCCTGGTTTAGCTGATTTCTTCCAAAACCTGTCAGAAACTAGAAAACGAAGTAAAAATATACAAAAACAGAATAAAAAGGTACTAACAAATGCGCGTTAAAGCGTATAATTAGGATTAGTTCTCTCCCGATCACCACCCTATCCCTATACACCAATGGTAAGCCTTCAAGTCACCAAACATTGTCTTGAACAGATGGAAATGGAGCAACTTTTATTCTATAAGCTAAGGGACTAATTCAAAGCACATCTTGGGAGAAGCAAAGAAATTGATTAGATCAGTAGGGAGAAATTTTCAAAAATAAGATTCACCATCAAAGTGATGCCACGTTAAGGTGAGAAGTAAACACAAAAGAGAAATGGTACATCATTTGTAACAAGAGCACATTAAGTTTTGGCAAGTCGAGCTTGTTTCATTTCAGTGTCGAATGTGTCGTCCTTGTGTGTCGATGTCTGTTAGTCGTCAAGTCTGTCGTAGTCTCAAATAAGTGAGTTGACAGTGACTAATAATGAATTTTCCAAATAAAGTTATAAATTTTTTTTAAGAGTGTTCCAAGGACAATGCAAGCAGGAGTACCAAACACTATTACTACACCAGTCAAGGCGTCAGCATGACAAGCGTCCGAACTTGGGGAAAATTTCATCCCTTTCCAAACCGTCAAAAGTTAACCATCTTCGTTCATGCAACATAAGTCCATGAGTGGCTGTTGATGACCTTCCTTACTCCTAGCAACATAAGTCCATAAGTGGTTGTTGCTCATCTTCGTTCATGCAACATAAGTCCATGAGTGGCTGTTGATGATCTTCCTTTCTCCTAGCAACATAAGTCCATGAGTGGTCGTTGATCTTTCATCTTTCTTCATGCAACATAAGTCCATGAGTGGCTGTTGATGATCTTCCTTTCTCCTAGCAACATAAGTTCATGAGTGGCTGTTGCTCATCTTCGTTCATGCAACATAAGTCCATGAGTGGCTGTTGATGATCTTCCTTTCTCCTAGCAACATAAGTCCACAAGTGGCTGTTGCTCATCTTTCTTCATGCAACATAAGTCCATGAGTGGCTGTTGTTCTTTCATCTTTCTTCATGCAACATAAGTCCACGAATGGCTGTTGACGATCTTCCTTCATCCTAGCAACATAAGTCCATGAGTGGCTGTTGACTGTCTTCCTTCGCTCATGCAACATAAGTCCATGAGTGGCTGTTGATGATCTTCTTTCATCCTAGCAACATAAGTCCATAAGTTGCTATTGATTATCATCCTCCATCAGTGTCAAACCACCGCAAATCATCTCTATCACAAACAAAATGATACCTTGACTCCCATTTAATGGACGCATTTCCTTCTTCCTAGTAGAGTACATTATCCCTTAGCTCCCGAAGGCCCTAACCGGCTCTTTTGGATTGAGCATTATAGAATCTGACCAACCACGAGAGATTCAGAGATGGATCCTGGTTTTAGGTCAAGAATTGAAGAGAGATTCTCAGAGAGTCCATCAGATCCCGAAGGCCCTAACCGGCTCTTTTGGATTGAGCATTATAGAATCTGACCAACCACGAGAGATTCAGAGATGGATCCTGGTTCTAGGTCAAGAATTGAAGAGAGATTCTCAGAGAATCCATCAGCTCCCGAAGGCCCTAACCGGCTCTTTTGGATTGAGCATTACAGAATCTAATCAACCACGAGAGATTCAGAGATGAATCCTGGTTCTAGGTCAAGAATTGAAGAGAGATTCTCAGAGAGTCCATCAGCTCCCGAAGGCCCTAACCGGCTCTTTTGGATTTAGCATTACAGAATAGGACCAACCACGAGAGATTCAGAGATGAATCCTGGTTCTAGGTCAAGAATTAAAGAGAGATTCTCAGAGAGTCCATTAGCTTCCGAAGGCCCTAACCGACTCTTTTGGATTGAGCGTTACAGAATCTAACCAACCACGAGAGATTCAGAGATGAATCCTGGTTCTAGGTCAAGAATTGAAGAGAGATTCTCAGAGAGTCCATCAGCTCCCGAAGGCCCTAACCGGCTCTTTTGGATTGAGCATTACAGAATCTGACCAACCACGAGAGATTCAGAGATGAATCCTGGTTCTAGATCAAGAATTAAAAAGAGATTCTCAGAGAGTCCATCAGCTCCCGAAGGCCTTAACCGGCTCTTTTGGATTGAGCATTACAGAATCTGACCAACCACGAGAGATTCAGAGATGGATCCTAGTTCTAGGCCAAGAATTGAAGAGAGATTCTCAGAGAGTCCATCAGCTCCCGAAGGCCCTAACCGGCTCTTTTGGATTGAGCATTACAGAATCTGACCAACCACGAGAGATTCAGAGATGAATCCTGGTTCTAGGTCAAGAATCGAAGAGACATTCTCAGAGAGTCCATCAGCTCCCGAAGGCCCTAACCGACTCTTTTGGATTGAGCATTACAAAATCTGACCAACCGCGAGAGATTCAGAGATGGATCCTGGTTCTAGGTCAAGAATTGAAGAGAGATTCTCAGAGAGTCCCCTACCATCCCCAGCAGAAGATAACAGAAGTCCGAACTGATTCTCCGGACTTGTCATCATAAGGATCGACCAACGATTGAAAACATCACTCACAGTCAAATCACCCTGATTCCTAGGGCAAGCACTGTCTATTCACAATTCAAGGATCCGTGTCCACTGATTATCATGTGCTTTCTCACCTGTTAGTCATTATGAGTTTCCTCACTTATCGTGAGCTTCTTCGCTCCGGTTATCTCACCTGTCAATTATCGTGAGCTACCCCACTTATTATGAGCCTCCTCACTTTGGTTATTATAAAACTGTCGGTTATCATGAACTCCCTCACCTATGGGTTATCCTTAGTTGTCATCCTAAAATACCCCACATCCGATCCCATTCGCTTGTGAAGCACACTTCCCGTAATTTGAGAAGTTTGCCCTGAAACCCAGAGTCTTTTTAGACGGTGGTCGGCTACTGCATCATAGTCAGAAGCACTAGCACAACACAAGTCCACTCGGAGTGGCACACCACACAGCACCTGCTCATACTAGGATCATAACACTAGACATTATAGGACTCATGACACAACTCATATCACCTCCATGCATGGCATATCACTCATATAGCATAGCATCCGCCTGATTGTTGTGTACATGCGTGTATGATTTATTTCTTTGTGCCCTGAACTACGTCCTGGTCTGATTCCCCTTGGGATACATAGGCAGCTCACGCAGAGCACGACCAGCACTAGACCTCAGCATCATTGCATCTTTTGCAACGCTTTTATCCCAAATCTATAGCCTCCAAAAAGACCTGTCTCTTTAAAGCTTTGGCACTCGCTTGCGACATGCGTTGCTTCGCAAGTTCATGCCAAAGAGGGGCAAACTGTAGACACCCCATTTTGTCGGCTATCAGATTTAGGAGACCCATAGCTTAGTGGTTCACAATGATCGAAAAAGACTCAAAAGGACTCCTGGAAGTCAATTCTATCTCTCAGAATGCTCAAAATGACCAAAATGCCCCTGAAAGCCCGAAAGCTATCAGATTTGGCCCGAGAGTTTTGGAAACATGCTATGATGCAAGAAAAATGATAGAATGAGTTTTCAAGAAAAATCGAGCGAAAACGTCAGCTCCTAGGAACTCTCGTAGATTTCCAGAACTTCCCGGGAATCTCAGGTTTGACCAGTTTGACCAGAATTTGACTTTAAAACTGGGGCACCGTAACAATTTTCAAATATTTTTCATGGATACTAGAGGTCAATAGCTTTCCGACGATATATCGCACATAATTTTCGGATTTAAAACGAGTTTATTATGAATTTCCGAATGCAAAAAAGGCGATCAAATAGGCTTTTATCGCAAATACTGCAAAACTTTTCAAAGTGACCTATCCCCGATTTATTTTTTATGTAAAGTAGACTCCATTACCTTTCCAACGGTATATCACAACCTCAATTTGGAGTTCATATGCATTTTCTGTGAATTTCGGACGAAATAGGGCCTTATCGCGAATACCGGAACCTCTGGGGGCCTGAACAGCATTATCTTGATGAAGGAGGAGCAGTGCCGCCGCGGCACTGGCCCACTGCTGCCGCAGCACAGGCCCAGTGCCGCCGCGACACTCTTCCCCAGAACAGTCCATTTTTGTAATTTTGATTGGGGGTCCAATTTGATTAATTAGAAATCAAAACGACGTAGTTTTGGTTCCCAGCTTATTTTGGACCAATGGGAGACCTTTTCATAGTTTTTAAAACCACATTTACCACCCCTCATTTGCCTATAAAAGAAGCCATTTACTTCCATTTAGAGGAGAGACATGGAAGCTTAGAGAGAGCTTAGGAAGAAATTCTAGAGAAATATAGAGAGAGAAAGAGAAGAAGTAGTCTTCTTCTTCTATTTTCATCCATCAAAGTGAGTTTTCCTTTTACTTGAGTTTGCTATCAAAACTTCAATCATCTAAACATTTCTTTCAACCACCATTCTTGAGATTCAATGAGATAGGAAGCTACTTCCATGTCCAAATGTCACCAAATATGAGTGAAACACCAAGCTACAAGTCCAATATCTCAATGATTATCAACTATTGATTGCTATTTGAATGCTTGTTTACTTTGATGTTCATCTCTCTCTTAACCTCATTTCTTTTTCACTTTTATTTGATTATTTAGTTGTTCATCATCATCTAGATGACATGTTGTTTGATGAGAGTGAATCCTTATGGATAGTAGGTCTTGACCTTAAAGACATGTTTGATGGATGATGATTCTACCTTCAATACATTCATATGTATTTTTGAAGTCATATTGTCAAACAAAACTATGTTTGTGCAAATAATATTGGGAGTTCTTTGATGATTCAAGGTTGGATGAGGTTCTAAGTGGTCACATGGTCATCTCAAGAGTTTAAGTTCATGCTTTGAACATCTATTTCAAAACCCCCAATCAAGAACTCAAACTCTATTTCATAACCCAAATCCACTTTCTTCAAGAATGATCCAAAACAGTGAGCTGTTCAGATTCAAAGATTTGTTTTGAATTAAGTACTTGAGTTATGATGATGAAACCACTTGGAAAATCTTTCTAAGACATCATAGTTTGTCTCCGATCTTTCCCATCAATTATAGAGATGTGAAAGTATTATTTTCGGATTTAAGAAGCTCATATTCATAATCTGCCTCTGTTCTCACAGAATGTTTACCTGACTTCTTGCACTTATTCTGGATGTATTCGTCACTGTACATATATCTTTTCTATTTTTGTTATGAAACTTGGGTGTCTTAGGAAACTTTTGGGTATATAGTGGGTCATCATAAACCCTTTCTTTGATTTATGCAAAATCATACAAAATCAGTCAACAGTGCAGCTTTTGTTTCTGAGTCATGTGTACATTCTGATTTATTTCTTTTAATCTGTGATAGCTATTGAGGTTTGGCTTTTTGGGTTATTTTCTGGACACAATAAGGATGATCTCTGATTTTTTCCACATTTTCCTAGGCATGTTTGACCTCCCATTATAATGTTATAAAGTAATGCATACAGTCTGTCCATTATTCACAGCATTTCACTTTTTGACTTTCACACTTTGATGCAACACTCTCTTGTATCTAGATGAACCCATATCCCATGCACATGTTCTTTACCACTTTTAGCATGATATATCATATCATGTATCATCTATCCTCTCATGTATCATGCTCCCATAGATTCTTGAGTTTGGTTTCCAAATATAACCATGTTTTGCAAATACTTGGGAAGTTCTTGAAATGAGTTAGGAATTGATATTCCAAGTGGTTAGAATATTCATCCAAGTTCTGGAAGTATACTTTCAAAAACCCCATTTCAACCCCCCCCCCCTCTTAAACCCCTCATTTTGATTTCAAGAAATAAACCTTGTTTTTCTCAAAACCCTCAAAATAGTGAGTTATTTAACTTCGAGGAATTATTTTGAGTTCAATACTCAATGTATGAATGCAATATCACTTGGAAAGTCTTTCTAACTCATTATAGAACATCCATGATTTTTGGCTTGACTTCGAAGCACTTGAAAGTGGTCCATTTGGACCCAAACATTCCTTCCAGACATTCTGCCTCTGCTGTCACAGCAGCTTGGTTGACTTCCAGCTTCTTTTTTAGAAAACGTTTCCAAAAGGGGTGGTTCTAACTTATTTTCCCTTAAACTTCAATGTCTTAGGAAACGCTCTGTATACAATGGGCCTCTAGATCATTTATTTGCATTTTCTAATATTTTTCAACATTTCAGTCGACAGTACAGACTCTATTTCTGAGTGACCTCCATTTTCTATATGATTTCTCTCAATCTGTGATAGTTATTAAAGATTGGATTTTTGGGTTGTGTTCTAGACACAAAAATGAAGATGTCCATAAAATATCATGCATTGAAAACATTTCTAACCCCTCTTTTCAATTTCCAAAAATCATGTTACTGTTCTGTCCACTATTCACAGCAAGCACATTTTAACTTTCATTCTTTGATTGGATGCCTACATGCACTCCAAATTAGTTCATATGTTAGGAAGTAGTTCATACTACATTTGTACATATCCCATGATGATTTCCTTCATACATTCATACATATTCTAGACTTCTAAGTCATTCTAGGAATCCATGAACACAAAGCACACTACAACCTTTACACATTCTAGATACATACATTGCATCCATGCAAAGATTTGGGGTTTTTGTAACTACTAATCTAAGAAGATTATAAGGAATGATCATGATCACACATTCATGCTTCCCCTCGATCTAATCATCCTTTCTCATCCATCCCGGGGATTGAGAGATCTTCTCTTCTCAAAGATTAGCATGCATCATTCTAGCTTGCTAAGCATACTTTGATCCTTTTGATTTATTTGTTTCAAGAACAATTCATGTCCCCTTTTAGATTAGGAAAACTTGATTACTTGATATGTGAGTAGACGATTTGTTCCTAGGTTTGTTTGTGTGATGTTTCACCTTTGCATTGTGTGATACTTGGCTTAGATCTTATGAATGATATTATATCTTTAGATCTTCCATTTCAAGTTTCTTATGTAATGTAATATACTATCATAGAATTAATTGTCGAACCATACATAGTATAAGATGATATTTTGGATGTTAATTGAGGCCCGTCGAAAGACGGGGCGAGTTGAGGGTGTTTTAGTCGCAACAAAGGCTCCTTCCTCTCTCGTACCAAAACCCCAAGCCAAGTTCTTTGGTTATGAAGGGTCGGTGCCCTTTATCCGTTTGGGTGAGTCAAAATTAGGTTTCTTGGTTCCTTAAAGACCAAGTGGCGACTCTGTATCTGTTTTCAACAGACCTTTTCTCTCTCTTTTTCAATCAATCTCAAACAAAAACAAACAAAGTGGTGGAACGCCGCGTGTCCACAATAGCACATAATCTTAATCAAGAATTTGATTTTCTAGATTTGAAAGGTTCTATAGAAGCTATCATGCAAAGGTCGGGTTTTGGTCAAATAAGGGACCCTTGACACACACCCGATAGGATGCTTCATATACCAACACATGGTACGAGATCAAGGGTGATCACACAGTCCCATGATGGCTTGACCGACTGGGTTGCCCCGAGCCTCCAAGGTCATAGTTCCGTGCAATCGACTGGCGAGACATGAAAGTGCAATGCAACGGGCACACAAAAATTAATTAATTCGATTAAAATGATGCTTTCAAGTCTAATCCTCAAGTGAACCCAAAATCATAAATTCTGGTCTGCGAAACCAGAGATTCTAGGTTCGATCCCCAGTAGAGTCGCCAGATTGTGGATACCGGCATTTGGGCCCACTTTTGTTTTAATTTAAAACAATTTCTTTCAATTTCAAATTCAAATACAAAGAGTCGCCACTTAATTTTTTTTAGGAAAATTAAGAAACCATTTTTTAAAGCAACCGATCTTTTGTGAAACCAAAGATAATCTGGGTCTAGGGATTATGGAATGAAAGGGGAAGGAGCCCGACGGACTAAAACACCCCCTTTCATCCTATCTCGTGATAGGCCTCTACTCATCATCCTATTTAATCGAATTAATAATCTAAGCATGTCCTCAATTAATACATAGATATAAGTACACATATCACAAGCATGTCAAAAGGGTGCAAAATTGCTAATAATAAAATATCATTTATAAGCCACATAACTCAAGTAGCAAGCAAAATGATGTGCGAGAAGGGAACTAGAGAACTTAACCAGGATCCAGCCGCAAAATGGGAAATGTGCAATGCATACAAAGAATAGAAATCCTAGGAAAAATGTCTCTAATCATATATACACATAAGGCAAGACCTAAGCTAAGGTGTCGCGCATAGAGTCGAAAATCGATAAAATCAAAGAATAGAATAAAATAGAGAAAGATTGAGAAGTCATACCTCCAAAGAGCTACAAAACAAGGGTTAGTCCACATGCTTCACACAATAATATGACATCAAATAATCGATCCTAATCTCTAGCTTAGATCTATCAAGCATGGAAAGAATTGACAAAACTATGAATTCCTTTTGATTAGTTGGAGTCATAGCACCTTTATAGATATACAAGCCTTAACTAAGAGCCAATGGAATGTCCTTATAGGACTTCTATAATCCCAACACGATCATAAGGAATCCATGTTTGTTATTCAATTAGGTTCAACTAAGCCTAATTTTATCCAAGAACTAGTTCTAATCAAAAGGATCAACATACATAAATGAATGAATGATTATGAACAAGAATGAGATATGAATTTATTCACTAATTTGGACCACTTAGCCTCTGGATTTAAGCTAAATTATCATTATTCAAAACATGATTTGGGTCCCAAGACATTAGGAAACCATTTAAGTCAAAATCAACGAGACTAGATAAAAACAGTGACTGTTTTTCCTAAATTACAGATAGCAGACCAGAATTTAAAAGGCAGAGAAACCATACTTCCAATAGTTGGATCTTAATGATATTTGGATATGCTATGTCTCCGTGAGTCTAGTTTCTAACCCAAAAAGAAAATCAAGGTTTGAACGGTTAGATCTCTGGGAATATGAAAAACACTAGACATCACTCAGAAATCCACAACTCTCTGTCCAGAGATCTTGTATGATTTTTTAAAAATAGTAAACAAAAGAGAAACACTTAGATCTTTTTAGGGTATCTTCATAACACATTAAGGTACTTACAAAAAATTATTAGAGGCTAGGAAAGTTTGAATAAGGTTCTGATTTATAAATTTTAAAACGGACCTACTATTTTGAAATTTTGGACAGAGAGTTGCTTGTTTTGAAATCATAAGACCAAACCATCTTAGACATAGAATTTCATCAAAACAAAAATTACAGAGATTCTTAAATGAGTCATGAACATCCTCTAATTGGTCTCATCCAATTTCCAATGAACCATGAGTTTATAAAAATCTTTGATCACAATTGGTTTATGGATTCACTGCACCTTTGTTAAATTGATGTTCATATTTTGAATCAAACTTGATCCATGATTCTAGAGAGAACTAGGATCAAGTATGATTATGATCATTAGAGTAGATAATGAAATATGAAGATGTTCATGGATTTAGCCTTAATGGATATCCATCATAGATCTCATAACAAGAGAATCCTAAGGTCTTACTTAATCTTATGAACTTTGAATATAAACTAGGAAAATCTTCATCTAATTCCTCTCTCAAATATATGATCCTTGAGAAAAATATAGAGTCATGACATCCTAATCCCCTCTCAACTTAATGGTCCTTGGAGACTAAATGAAATCCAAATCTACATAAACCTCTATGGGATATAGCATGAATCCCATAAGATTCTTAGTAAGGAGATTCAAATCATGAACTAGGACTTGAATTCAACCAACTAGATGTAGATATGACCATGATTCACTTTAATCTCCATATGGATCATAGGAAACTTAAGAATCAAACTCAAAGAAACTCAATAAGATATATAAAATCTCATGAATCTTAAGAGAAAAAATAGAAATAAAGACTCAAAGTTTATTTAGGGAAATTGGAACACAAATTCCTCAAAATTAAACTTATCTTAAACCCAAGGTATCAATTGGATCCAAATTAATGAAATGTTATGAGATTCAATCACAAGCTCTAAGTGGTGTATGATGAAATGAGGTAAGAAGAGAGATTTTGAAAATGTGTAAAGTTCCTAGAACTATGAACTTGTGATTGAATTTTCCTAATTCTACCAAGGATTGAGAGGTAACCTTTATGACCTCAAGGATTTCTTCAATTTCTTGAGAAGCTCTTCCAAAATCTTCAAGTTCTTCTTCCAATTCTTCAAGAAAACTCCTCCTTCTTCTCTTAATTCTCTCTCTATTATCTATCTCTCTTGTATCTCTCTAAGATTTTAAGTGAAAAGTTCAAAAGTAAGAGTAAAAAGTCCCAATAATGGAGATGAAGGCCTGTTTATATGGACAAACATGTCAAGGTTAAATGGGTAAATCCGGGTGAAAACCCATTGTAGACACCCCATTTTTTTCGGCTATCAGATTAAGGAGACCCATAGCTTAGTGGTTCACAATGATCGTAAAAGACTCAAAAGGACTCCTGGAAGCCCATTCTATCTCTCAGAATGCTCAGAATGACCAAAATGCCCCTAAAAGCCCAAAAGCTCCCAGATTCGGACCAAAAGTTCTGGAAACATGCTACGTCATAAAAAAAGTGTTAAAATGAGTTTTTAAGTAAAATCGGATGAAATCGTCAGCTCCTAGAGACCCCTGGAAGTCCCGGAAGTTCCCGAAAAGTCCCTGTTGACCGGTTTGACCAAGGTTTGACCAGGTTTGACCAAGGTTTGACCAAGTTTGGCCAAGTTTGACCAAAATCGTCCAAATTTATCAGAATCATTCTGGATCATGTGGAAAATATTAAAATGAGTTTTAAAAGGAAATCGAGCGAAAACGTCAGCTCCGGGGAGCTCCTAGAGGTTCCCAGAACTTCCCGGGAATCCCAGGTTTGACCAGTTTGACCAGAATTTGACTCTAGAAACGGAGTATCGTAATAATTTTCAAACATTTTTCATGGATACTAGAGGTCAATAGCTATCCAACGGTATATCGCACATAATTCCTGGATTTAAAACGAATTTATTTTGAATTTTCGAAGGCGAAAAAGGCGATCAAATCGGCTTTTATCGCGAATACCGCAAAACTTTTCAAAGTGACCTATCCCCGAACTATTTTTTATGTAAAGTAGACTCCATTACGTTTCCAACGGTATATCACCACCTCAGTTTGGAGTTTGTACGCATTTTCTGTGAATTTCGGACGAAATAGGGCCTTTTTGCGAATACCGGAACCTCTGGGGGCCTAAACAGCATTATCTGGACGAAGGAGGAGCAGTGCCGCCGCGGCACTGGCCCACTGCCGCCGCAGCACTGGCCCAGTGCCACCACGACACTCCATTCCAGAACAGTATATTTTTGTAATTAGTTTTGTGGTCCCATTTTGATTAATTAAAAACCAAAACGACATAGTTTTATGATTTCAGATGTTTGGAGCCAATGGGAATACTTTGTAAATCCCAAAACCACCCCAAGTTGGTCTATTTAAACCCCTCATTGCTCTTCATTTGAGGGGTGTCAAATGCAAGTTTAGAAAAAGTTTGGAAGAGAAAGTTGTAGAGATAAGGTGAGAATAGAGAGAAAAGAAGCTTCCTTCTTTGATTTTCAAAACAAAAGTGAGTTCTAAACTTTGTTTTTACTACATTACTCCCATTTACTTCAACATTCAATACACCCAACCACCATTTTAGTGAGCATTTAAGAGAGTGGAAGCTTCTTCCATGTCCAATGTCATTACATATGAGTGAAACACCAAGCTACAAGCTCTATACTTCATGAATATCATCTATTGATCATTATTTACTTGCTTGTTTATATAATGTTCATCTCTTCTCACCTCATTTCTTTTTGATTTTCTTTATTTTCTTACTAGTTCATCATCATCTAAGTGATGACATGAAGTTTGAGGTGAGTGAATCCTTATGGATAGTAGTTCTTGACCTCAAAAACATGTTTGATAGATGATGATTATAACTTCAATACCTCCAAGGTATTCTTGAAGTTATGTCCAAATAAAAATAAATCTCTCCAACAATCTTGGAGGTTCTTGATGATGAGTTTGATGTTGACATTTCAAGTGGCTATAATCTTTATTGAGTATTGAAAATGCATTTTCAAAACCTCTATTTCAAAACCCCCTTCAATCTCTCTCATTTTGATTTCAAGAAAGAAAACTCAAGTTTTTCCCAAAATCTTCAAAAGAGTGAGTCAAAACAGTGAGTAATCTGAGTTCAAAGATTTTTCTAGAACTCAATACTCAACATATGGATGCAAGGCCACTTGGAATGTCTTCCTAACTCATTGGAGAACACCCATGATTTTTGGTTTGACTTGGAAGTACTTGAAAATTGACCATTTGGACCCAAACATTCCTTCCAGACATTCTGCCTCTGCTGTCACAGCAGCTTAGCTAACTTCCAACTTCTTTTCCAGAAATCCTTTCCAAAAGGGGTGGTCCTAACTTATTTTTCCCTTAAACGTCAATGTCTTAGGGAACTTTCTGTATACAATGGGCCTTTAGATCATTCGTTTTCATTTTCTAAGATTTTTCAACATTTCAATCGACAGTACGGACTCTGTTTCTGAGTGACCTCTGTTGTTCATATGATTTCTCTCAATATGTGATAGTTATTAAGGATTGGATTTTTGGGTTGTGTTCTAGACACAATAAGGAAGATCTCCATAAAAAAGCATGCACTGAAAACATTCCCAACCCCTCTTTTCAATTTTCAAAAGATCTAGTTATTGTTCTGTCCACCATTCACAGCAAGCACATCTTAACTTTCATTCTTTGATTTGATGCTTATATGCATTCCAAGTTAGCTCATATCTTAGGAAGTAGTTCATACTATATTTGTATATGTCCCGTGATGATTTCCTTCATACATTCATACATATTCTAGACTTCTAAGTCATTCTAGGAATCCATGAACACAAAGCACACTACAACCTTTACACATTCTAGATACATGCATTGCATCCATGCAAAGATTTGGGGTTTTTGTAACTCCTAATCTAAGAAGATTATAAGGAATGATCATGATCACACATTCATGCTTCCCCTCGATCTAATCATCCTTTCTCATCCATCCCGGGGATTGAGAGATCTTCTCTTCTCAAAGATTAGCATGCATCATTCTAGCTTGCTAAGCATACTTTGATCCTTTTGATTTATTTGTTTCAAGAACAATTCAGGTCCCCTTTTAGATTAGGAAAACTTGATTACTTGATATGTGATTAGACGATTTGTTCCTAGGTTTTTTTGTGTGATCTTTCACCTTTGCATTGTGTGATACTTGGCTTAGATCTTATGAATGATATTTTATCTTTAGATCATCCATTTCAAGTTTCTTATGTGATGTAATATACTATCATAGTATTAATTGTCGAACCATACATAGTATAAGATGATTATTCGGATGTTAATTGAGGCACGTCGAAAGACGGGGCAAGTTGAGGGTGTTTTAGTCGCGATAAAGGCTCCTTCCTCTCTCGTACCAAAACCCCGAGCCAAGTTCTTTGGTTATGAAGGACCGGTGCTCTTTATCCATTTGGGTGAGTCAAATTAGGTTTCTTGGTTCCTTAAAGACCAAGTGGCGACTCTGTATCTGTTTTCAACAGGCCATTTTCTTTCTTTGATCCAAATCAAATTTCAAACAAGTTTCAAAACATAACGAAGCGGTGGAATCCCGGTATCCACAATCTGGCGACTCTGCTGGGGAATTTTATTTTAAAACAAAATAATACAGAGATTTGACTCATAAGAAGCATCCTTAAAATCATCTTTTTACTGTGTTTGGTTCACCGCATTGCACTCTTGCATTTCCCCCTCCGACTGTGTCTGAAACGCGGCGCTGACATTGTTCAGGTCTTGCTGTGCCAGGGCACAAGTCACCGTTGATACTGTACCTTCTAAGGTATATCAAAAAGAGTAAAAACCTCCGTACTGTCTCCCTGACGGTATATTGGAACTCTCGTCAACGGACCCTCTTTGACTAAACCCAGTCTTTGCATATAGATTCCTGTAGAACCTTTCATTGGGCTGTTGATTTAACTTTTCAGATAGGACAATGTGATATAATTGTTGTATGCCCTGGCGGGATTACCTGCGCGGTGTAGACGCTTATGTGGCATGAGGCAAAACTTCTTTCTTATGATTCCCAAGGCAATCACTCACATGTGATCACATTGAGTTCACCTGCCTAGGCACCATGACAAGGATGTCTGCTCCATGTTCACAAAGATATACACCGCAAACCTTGTTTGGTTGTCGTAGGACATAGGAGTATGAAAACTAGCTAGACAGTATGATCACCATCATAACCTGTTCCTCCCAGAAACCCTGTCCAGATATCCCTGATATAACCATATTAACAAGTTTTTTCCAGAAACTCTGTCTAAATCTCCCTGATTTCTCAGATATACCAGTTTCTCCCAGAAACTCTGTCCTATCTCCCAGAAACTCTATCCAAATTTCCTAGAAATATCCAAAGTACCTGTTTTCCCAGAAGCTCTGCCCAAATCTCCCAGATTCTCCAAAAATCCCAGCATCTCTGCCCAAATCACCCAGAAATGCCCAGATATACTTGTTTCCCTTGGAAACTCTATCCATATTTCTCAGAAATACCCAAAATACCAGTTTCTCCTAGAAGCTCAGTCCAAATCAACCAGAAATCCTTATTTCTCCTAGAAACTCAAATGACTTCTAGAAATTTCTCCGAATCTTCCAAACCCATGTTTCTCCCAGAAACTCTATCCGAAATTCCCAAAGTATCCCGGAAATCCCTGTTATCCCTTGGTGATCATACTGGAAAGTAAGGTTAGCACACTCTGTGTGGCTAGGACCTTATTTGTTTAACTGCTATCTGTTAAAAGTAGGGGCATCATATAGATTAGGGCTTGCATCCGCATGCTTGTCTCATGTGCATGCACCATTCTCATTAGTCTGCACACACTATCTCAGTCAGTCTGTACATAAGTCAGTCCATCTTCCTTAACCTCACTGTCATTGTCTCTCTAGTCATCACTATCAGAATCTGATACACTCCTCTCGAATCTATAGGTCATTATAGATTCCCAAAATCAGCCACTGAGATCCCCATCCTGGGTCAGAAGTTCGAGCAGTCATTTGGTTAGAATCAGTCCGCCGAGAAAATTCAACATGAATCAGGAAACTTTGGAAGCCAAGGTCACTGAATTAATCAATCAACAGTCAGATCGGCTGACTCAAGTTCTGAAATTTATGGAAGAGTTCCGACAAGAGCAACCACAGTACCCACCTAGGTTCCCACCACCACAAGGGTTCATGCCACCACCACCGCCTGGATTTGGACCGCCTCCCGAGAACAATGGGGAAGAAGAATGGTTTCAAGGAGTCCCGCCGCCTGTATATGAGAAAAAGCTCCAAGAGAAAATGGACAAGGTCGACAAGCTTGAGAACATACTAAGGAAGAGTAAGGGAGTCGACGATTACATGTTAGATCTGGAAGGATTGTTTGAGCCCAACAAAGTGAGGCTACCCGAGAACTTCAAGATGCCTAAAATCGACCGTTTTGACGGAACTGGAAATCCGAAGAGCCATGTGAAGTTTTGTATGAGCATTTTCCAGTCAATGGGCTGCACCCATGAGCACATAGCTATGTTGTTCCCTCAAACCCTCCAGAAAGCCGCACTATCCTGGTTCCTAACCCTTGAAACTTCCAAGACCTGAGTTTGGGAAGATGTTGCTAGAACTTTCATTGATCACTACTCCTACAACCAAGAGCTTGATGTCACCATCCGAGATCTGGAAACTACCAGGCAGAATTTTAATGAGTCCTTCACTGCATTCTTGAGCAGATGGAGGAATAAAGTAGCCCAAATGATCCACAGGCCTGTTGAGAAAGAGCAAGTACCTATGCTGGTCAAGAACCTGCAACCAGTATACTATGAAAAACTATTCTACCAGTCCATCTCAACATTTGAAGAGTTGTTTGAGGTTGGAACTAGAATCGAGGATGCTATCTGTGAAGGCAAGATCAATGGAGCTGGGTCACTGAAAAAGAATAAGAGACCCCACACCTTTGGTGAAGATCAAGAGAGCCTAGATGTCAATGCCTTAAGCCCGTCATCAAGCCAAAATGACTGCAGTAAGCGGCACAAGAAAGGAAACCAAAGAGTCTTCACACCACTTGACATGAGCTTATCCTCCGCTCTCAATCACCTTGTTCAAAAGGGCCACCTTGTACCTTTGGAGCCCAGTAAGCCTCCTAATCACCCACCTCCTAGGTATAATGAATCCAAGTATTGTGATTACCACCAAGACCAAGGCCATGAGACTGACAACTGTAAGAGGCTCCGTCACTCAATTCAGGATCTCTTAGATGATGCGCCGCACCCCAATCCAATCCACCACCTCAGTCTCGACCAACCCTTGACCTATCCGTTTAAATGATCCCCTTCGCTGAGGACCATGAATGTTGAACCTGTGCCGGTGAAGTGATGGTGTTTGGGACTCTTGCTAGAAAACCAAATGAAGATGCTCTTTAAAAAAAATAAATAAATAAAAAGAATAAGTGAGTCACTGTGACATTCCATTTGAGATCTAGTCGAGTCTAGTCGAGTCTGTTGTATGTTTAGTCTTGTGGTCAAGTCTGTCTGTCACCGAGTTGTTAATGAGTCTGGAATCCTTCTCTACTGATGGAATGAAGTCTCATTTTGCCTAATCTGATGTGCCTAGTCATAGTGCATAAGTCACTGAACTGAAAATGTCACTTTTCAAATTACCATTACTCTACTAATAAATTTTTGCATCAAACAAAAAAATCCTGAAAGGTCAAAGTCAATTTTGCGCTGACACTGATGAAGAGCCGAGAATTGAATAGTCTTACTTTAAGAATTCAAAGATGCTTTTGCTCAAATCTCGAAAAGACATACTTGGAACTGATTTGGGGCTTGCCCAACACCCTTTTCCACCATTTTAAAACCTTGAGCCCAGTCCAATCAAGAGCCATACAAACCTGTCCAATGCAGACTTAGTCATTGTTGGTAGCCAAACATTTCAATGAGTTTCTTCCCCCTTCAAAAAAAAAAAAAAAAAAAAAGAAAAGCTCGCTAGGTTGAAAACCCGAAAAGGGCACCTAGGCAAAAGTGAGAGCTAAAAAGGTGTTGATTTCCAAAATCTGACCCTAGCCAGTCAAAAGGTTGAAGAAAATTTTGATGAAACAAATGAGAAAATTGTATGCTTCAAGGTACGTCATTAGAACTCGCCTAGATCATGTTTCAAAGGGCTCGAAACGACCACAAACAAATTCTGAGGGCTGACGTGCACATTCTGGAATTTTGAGATTATGATCGGAAGATCTCACATGAATCAACTATGTGAAAAGGAAAATTGACTAGCTAGGCGAAAGTGAAAAGGATCGATCCTCAAAAGAAAAAGAAGAAGAAAAAGAAAAAGAAAAGGAAAAGAAAAAGAAAAAGAAAAAGAAAAGAAAAGAAAAGAAAAGAAAGGGAGATGGAAACTGAATCCTCCTCTTCAAGGCTACCATAAGTAACCCAAGTTTGAATTTCTTTGACGATTGGTTAGAAAAAACCTCAACCGATTTCTTTCAAGACGTTGAACTACGCTCGACCTGATTCCCACTCGGGGATACGTAGGCAACCACATCGGTTCGGTCGACACCATCATAATCAAACCAATTTCTTTCAAGAACTTGCCTTGAACTACGCTCGAACTGATTCCCACTCGGGGATACATAGGCAACCACATCGGTTCGGTCGACACCATCATAATCAAACCAATTTCTTTCAAGAACTTGCCCCGAACTACGCTCGACCTGATTCCCACTCGGGGATACGTAGGCAACCACATCGGTTCGGTCGCTCTACCCACAAAAATAGCCCAATTTCTTTCAAGCTTCGGCCCGAACTACGTTGGACCTGATCCCCGTTCGGGGGTACGTAGGCAGACTTTGAAAAAAGAAAAGGAGGATGGCTCGCTAGGTTGAAAATCCGAAAGGACGCCTAGGCAAAAGTTAGAGCTGAATCCAAGGTGAGCAATAACAAAAGAGAGAAAAAAAAGCTCGCTAGGTCACCTCACTAGTACCTAGGCAAAAGTTATGAGCATTTGAGAGATTAAAGTCACGGTCCTTGCCTCAAGCCAGAAATCACTTTCCATATTAGGGGCAAACTTTGGCTACTCGCCTCGTTTGCCTAAATTTTACTATCTACCCTTCATACAAGGGGCAAACTTCGGTCACCTACCTCCTTTGCTTACCGATCCCACTTCATGGCCTTCAAACTAGGGGCAAACTTCGTTTGCCACCCGATCCCTATACACTAATGGTAAATCGTCAAGTCACAAACATTGTCTTGAACAGATGGAAACGGAGCATCTTTTATTCTATAAGCTAAGGAACTAATTCAAAGTGCATCTTGGGAGAAGCAAAGAAATTTATTAGATCAGTAGGGAGGAATTTTCAAAAATAAGATTCACCATCAAAGTGATGCCACGTTAATGTGAGAAGTAAACACAAAAGAGAAATGATACATCATTTATGACAAGAGCACATTAAGTTTTGGCAAGTCGAGCTTGTTTCATTTCAGTGTCGAATGTGTCACCCTCGCGTGTCGGTATCTGTCAGTTTTGAGTCTGTCATAGTCTTCTTCAGGAAAAGAGTCGGTCGTAGTCTCAAATGTGTAAGTCAACAGTGACGAATAATGAATTTTTCAAATCAAGTTATAAAGAGAATTCCAATGACAATACAAGCAGAGTACCAAACATCATTACTGCCCAGACAAGGCGTCAGCATGAGAAGTGTCAAAACTTAGGGCAAATGCAAATTTCATCCCTTTCCAAACTGCCAAAAGTTAACCATCATCTTCTAGCAACATAAGTCCATGAGTAGCTGTTGATCTTTCATCTTTCTCCATGCAACATAAGTCCACGAATGGCTGTTGACAATCTTCCTTTATCCTAGCAACATAAGTCCATGAGTGGCTGTTGACCATCCATCTTCGTTCATGCAACATAAGTCCATGAGTGGCTGTTGATGACCTTCCTTTCTCCTAGCAACATAAGTCCATAAGTGGTTGTTGCTCATCTTCGTTCATGCAATATAAGTCCATGAGTGGCTGTTAATGATCTTCATTTCTCCTAGCAACATAAGTCCATGAGTGGCTGTTGATCTGTCATCTTTTTTCATGCAATATAAGTCCATGAGTGGCTGTTGATAATCTTCCTTTCTCCTAGCAACATAAGTCCATGAGTGGCTGTTGCTCATCTTCGTTCATGCAACATAAGTTCATGAGTGGCTGTTGATGATCTCCCTTTCTCCTAGCAACATAAGTCCACAAGTGGCTGTTGCTCATCTTTCTTCATGCAACATAAGTCCATGAGTGGCTGTTGATCTTTCATCTTTCTTCATGCAACATAAGTCCACGAATTGCTGTTGACGATCTTCCTTCATCTTAGCAACATAAGTCCATGAGTGGCTGTTGACTGTCTTCCTTCGCTCATGCAACATAAGTCCATGAGTGGCTGTTGATGATCTTCTTTCATCCTAGCAACATAAGTCCATAAGTTGCTATTAATTATCACCCTCCATCAGTGTCAAAGCACCGCAAATCATCTCTGTCATAAACAAAATGATACCTTGACTCCCATTTAATGGGCGTATTTCCTTCTTCCTAGCAGAGTACATTACAGAATCTGACCAACCACGAGAGATTCAGAGATGAATCCTGGTTCTAGGTTAAGAATTGAAGAGAGATTGTCAGAGAGTCCATCAACTCCCGAAGGCCCTAACCGACTCTTTTGGATTGAGCATTACAAAATTTGACCAACCACGAGAGATTCAGAGATGGATCCTGGTTCTAGGTCAAGAATTGAAGAGAGATTCTCAGAGAGTCCCCTACCATCCCCAGCAGAAGATAATAGAAGTCCGAACCGATTCTCAGGACTTGTCATCATAAGGATCGGCCAACGATTGAAAACATCACTCGTACTCAAATCACCCCGATTCCGAGGGCAAGCACTGTCTATTCACAATTCAAGGATCCGTGTCCACTGATTATCATGAGCTTTCTCACCTCTCAGTCATTATGAGTTTCCTCACTTATCATGAGCTTCTTCACTCCGGTTATCTCACTTGTCAATTATCGTGAGCTACCCCACTTATTATGAGCCTCCTCACTTTGGTTATTATAAAATTGTCTCTTATCATGAACTCCCTCACCTATGGGTTATCCTTAGTTGTCATCCTCAAAGACCCCACATCCGATCCCATTCGCTTGTAAAGCACGCTTCCCAAATTCAAAGAAGTTTGCCCCCTAAACCCAGAGTCTTCTAAACCTTGATGTCCTTATCCAAGTCATCCACCGCATCGCAGTCGCAAACATTAGCACGACACCAGCCCACTTGGAGTGGCACACCCTACAACACCTGCTCATACTAGGATCATAACACTATAGGACTCATGACACAATTCATATCACATCCATGCATTGCATATCACCCTCATAGCATAGCATCTGCCTGTCTCGTTGTGCATGTGTGATTTGTTCCTTTGTGCCCACAACTACGTCTTGGTCTGATTCCCCTTGGGATACGTAGGCAGCTCACGCAGAGCACGACCAGCACTGACCTCAGCATCTTTTTTTCATCATTGCATCTTTTGCAACGTTTTTATCCTAAATCTATAGCCTCCAAAAGACCTGTCTCTTCAAAGCTTTAGCACTCGCTTACGACATGCGTTGCCTCACAAGTTCATGCCAAAGAGGGGCAAACTGTAGACACCCCATTTTTTCGGCTATTAGATTTAGGAGACCCATAGCTTTGTGGTTCACAATGATCGTAAAAGACTCAAAAGGACTCCTGGAAGCCCATTCTATCTCTCAGAATGTTCAGAATGACAAAAATGCCCCTGAAAGCCCAAAAGCTCCCAGATTCGGACTAAAAGTTCTGGAAACATGCTACGTCGTAAGAAAAGTGATAAAATGAGTTTTTAAGTAAAATCGGATGAAATCGTCAGCTCCCAGAGACCCCCGGAAGTCCCAGAAGTTCCCGGAAAGTCCCTGTTGACCAGTTTGACCAAGGTTTGACCAGGTTTGACCAAGGTTTGACCAAGTTTGACCAAGTTTGACCAAAATCGTCCAAATTTACCGGAATCATTCTGGATCATGTGGAGAATATTAAAATGAGTTTTAAATAGAGAATATTAAAATGAGTTTTAAAAGGAGAATATCAAACATTTTTCATGGATACTAGAGGTCAATAGCCATCCAATGGTATATCGCACATAATTCCTGGATTTAAAACGAATTTATTTTGAATTTCCGAAGGCGAAAAAGGTGATCAAATCGGCTTTTATCATGAATACCGCAAAACTTTTCAAAGTGACCTATCCCCGAACTATTTTTTATGTAAAGTAGACTCCATTACCTTTCCAATGGTATATCACAACCTCAGTTTGGAGTTTGTACGCATTTTCTGTGAATTTCAGACGAAATAGGGACTATTCGCGAATACCGGAACCTCTGGGGGCCTAAACAGCATTATCTGGACGAAGGAGGAGCAGTGCCGCCGGGGCACTGGCCCATTGCCGCTGCGGTACTGGCCCAGTGCCACCGCGGCACTCCCCTCCAGAACAGTGTATTTTTGTAATTAGTTTTGTGGTCCCATTTTGATTAATTAAAAATCAAAACGACATAGTTTTATGATTTCAGATGTTTGGAGCCAATGGGAATACTTTCTAAATCCCAAAACCACCCCAAGTTGGCCTATTTAAACCCCTCATTGCTCTTCATTTGAGGGGTGTCAAATGCAAGTTTAGAAAAAGTTTGGGAGAGAAAGTTGTAGAGATAAGGTGAGAATAGAGAGAAAAGAAGCTTCCTTCTTTGATTTTCAAAACAAAAGTGAGTTCTAAACTTTGTTTTTACTACATTACTCCCATTTACTTCAACATTCAATACACCCAACCACCATTTTAGTGAGCATTTAAGAGAGTGGAAGCTTCTTCCATGTCCAATGTCATTACATGTGAGTGAAACACCAAGCTACAAGCTCTATACTTCATGAATATCATCTATTGATCATTATTTACTTGCTTGTTTATATAATGTTCATCTCTTCTCACCTCATTTCTTTTTTATTTCCTTTATTTACTTACTAGTTCATCATCACCTAAGTGATGACATGAAGTTTGAGGTGAGTGAATCCTTATGGATAGTAGCTCTTGACCTCAAAAACATGTTTGATAGATGATGATTATAACTTCAATACCTCCAAGGTATTATTGAAGTTATGTCCAAATAAAAATAAATCTCTCCAACAATCTTGGAGGTTCTTGATGATGAGTTTGATGTTGACATTTCAAGTGGCTATAATCTTTATTGAGTATTGAAAATGCATTTTCAAAACCTCTATTTCAAAACCCCCTTCAATCTCTCTCATTTTGATTTCAAGAAAGAAAACTCAAGTTTTTCCCAAAATCTTCAAAACAGTGAGTCAAAACAGTGAGTAATCTGAGTTCAAAGATTTTTCTAGAACTCAATACTCAACATATGGATGCAAGGCCACTTGGAATGTCTTCCTAACTCATTGGAGAACACCCATGATTTTTGGTTTGACTTGGAAGTACTTGAAAATGGTCCATTTGGACCCAAACATTCCTTCCTGACATTCTGCCTCTGCTGTCACAGCAGCTTAGCTAACTTCGAACTTCTTTTCCAGAAAACTTTTCCAAAAGGGATGGTCCTAACTTATTTTTCCCTTAAACTTCAATGTCTTAGGGAACGTTTTCTATAAAATGGGCCTTTAGATCATTCGTTTTCATTTTCTAAGATTTTTAAACATTTCAGTCGACAGTACGGACTCTGTTTCTGAGTGACCTCTGTTGTTCATATGATTTCTCTCAATCTGTGATAGTTATTAAGGATTGGTATTTTGTGTTGTGTTCTAGACACAATAAGGAAGATCTCCATAAAAAGCCATGCACTGAAAATATTCCCAACCCCTCTTTTCAATTTTCAAAAGATCTAGTTACTGTTCTGTCCACTATTCACAGCAAGCACATCTTAACTTTCATTCTTTGATTTGATGCTTATATGCATTCCAAGTTAGCTCATGTGTTAGGAAGTAGTTCATACAACATTTGTATAGGTCCCATGATGATTTCCTTCATACATTCATACATATTCTAGACTTCTAAGTCATTCTAGGAATCCATGAACACAAAGCACACTACAACCTTTACACATTCTAGATACATGCATTGCATCCATGCAAAGATTTGGGGTTTTTGTAACTCCTAATCTAAGAAGATTATAAGGAATGAACTTGATCACACGTTCATGTTTCCCTCGATCCAATCTTCCTTTCTCATCCGTCCCGGGGATTGAGAGGTCTTCTTTTCTCAAAGAATAACATGCATCATACTTGTTTGCTAAGCATATTTTGATTTATTTGATTCTTTTTTTGTTTCAAGAACAATTCATGTCCCCTTTAGATTAGGGAAACTTTACTATTTGATATGTGATTAGACGATTTTTCCTAGGTTTATTTGTGTGATCTTTCACTTTGCATTGTGTGTACTTGGCTTAGATCTTATGAATGATATCTTATCTTCAGATCTTCCAATTTTAAATTTTCTTATGTAATGTAATATACTATCATAGTATTAATTGCCGAACCATACATAGTATAAGATGATTATTCGGATGTTAATTGAGGCCCATCGAAAGACGGGGCGAGTTGAGGGTGTTTTAGTCGCGACAAAGGCTCCTTCGTCTCTCGTACCAAAACCCCGAGCCAAGTTCTTTGGTTATGAAGGACCGGTGCCCTTTATCCATTTGGGTGAGTCAAATTAGGTTTCTTGGTTCCTTAAAGACCAAGTGGCGACTCTGTATCTGTTTTCAACAGGCTATTTTCTTTCTATAATCCAAATCAAATTTCAAACAAGTTTCAAAACATAACGAAGAGGTGGAATCCCGGTATCCACACCCATGTGCAAAGTTTTCTTCTAGAACATGTGAGAAAAGCAGTCTGTTATAGTGCGCGACACTCGATGGATGCCTGCGGCACTCACTGAGTGCCGAACGGCACTCACTGACTGCCGGATGGCACTCAGTGAATGCCAGCGCGGCACTCACCGAGTGCCGCCGGCTTCGCCGCGTGCCGCGGGCTAACGAAATTCCTGTCTTCTTCTTAATTTTCAATGTATATATTAACAAAAACTTAATTTTGGTAAATTACATTTAAATACTTTGGAGTAGCATGTTGGAAAATAGAACTTACTTTTTCCGTAAGAAAGACCTTTTTCGGAGTATGACTACGCAATTTACGTTTTTGAGTGCAAAGGTCTTTAAAACATTTAGCGTAAGCGGGAATTTGTTTTATAGCATCGAGGAATGGAATATTGATTTTTACTTGTTTGAACACCTCGAGTATATCTTCAGCTTTTGACCCTTTCTTAGACAAATGTGACGGTCCCTCAACATTAGGTGGAAAAGGTAGTTTTGGAATAATATTAGTTGGGATCGGTTCTTTTTCTTTTCTACTTTGATTCACGTCCTCACCCTTCTCTTTATTCGAGTTAACGTTTGCATCCCTCATAACCTCCCTCGGAATCTCAACAACTTCTTCCTCTCGAGTAGTCGTCGTAGTTGACACAGCGTTCACTTACTCACTCGTACCACCCACCTCGTATTGTTCCTTAGGGTTCGGAATAGGTTGACTTGACAACTTACTCTCGGTTAAACGATTTAGCGTGTTAACTATTTGTCCCACTTGGGACTCCAGTTTTGCAATGGATTGGGTGCGGGAATGTACTAACTGGATCACCGGACCAAAACTTTCAAGTGAGGCCAACACATTCTCCTCAAATGCATTATTTATGTGGAGGTGGAGGAGGAGGTTGTTGGTATTGACATTGTTGAGGTCTATAAGCGTTAGGGAAATTATTCATCTCATTATTATTATTATTATTATTATTTTTCCACGAGAAATTAGGATGGTTTCTCCATGGCGCGTCCGGATTATTAGTAGTCGAATTATAATTATTTCGTGCATATTGTTGAATAGAATTAATGTGTTGCTCCACGAATTCCAGAAATTGACTCGCCGATGGACATGCTAGGATAGAATATGACGGATCAGAACATAATGCACAAATGTCATGAGCGGGTGGGGCTGTCGTTTGGTTCATCGTTAAAAGTCGGTCAAGTTTTTTAGATAGTTCTTTTATTTCATTTGAATGACTTGACTCGAACTTTAACTCTCTCTTAGGTTGTGAATGATATCCCTTGGAACGTACTGACACAGCCTGATGCATCGAATTCTCTTTTAATGTTTCAAAGATTTTCCAGGCCTCGTCGGCACTTTTGTGTAGAAAGGTACCCGCACAAACAGCGTCGACGGTATTACGGACTGAGGGAATAAGTCCCTCATAAAAGACCTGTACCAACTGCCACTTAGGAACCTGATGATGTGGACACGAGCGTAATAATTTTTAAAATTTTTCCCACGTATCATAAAGCGTTTCCCCATCTTGCATTACAAAATTTGTTATAGATTTTCTTATCTGATTTGTACGCATAATAGGGAAAAACTTTTGTAAAAATGCGGTGTGTAAGGCTTCCCATGTTCTAATTGTGTTTGGCTCCAAAGATTGGAGCCAGTATTTAGCTTTATCTTTTAAAGAGAATGGAAAGAGCCGCAATTTCAATTCATCATTAGTTAAGTTTTGAATTTTTAAAGTAGAGCATATATCCTGAAAATCTCCTAAGTGTTGATATGGATCTTCATTTAGACGGCCATGAAAAGAAGGAAGTAGCGAGATGGTTGATGACTTTATCTCAAAGTGAGATGCCGTCGCCTCCGATAAATCAATACATGTTTGTGGCGTATAAGTCGTAGGAATAAAGTAATCTTTAAGCAGAGGAGGTGGCGGTATATTAAGATTATTCATATTATTTACGTTGTTTCCAATGTCGGCCATTGGAATAGGTTCTATTTTAAAAGTTCGAGTTCTCCTTAACCTTTTAAGGGTACTTTGAATTTCGGCCTCAAACAACGACGATGGTTTTGGAGTCGAATCGTTGTCTATTTTCAACTGAGCCCTCGGAGCTTGGGTTGAAGACTTACTAATCTTAAGGGTACGTTCAAGTTCAATATCAAAAGATTTTAATTCAGGTTTATTTGAACGTGTACCAAACATAAACTAAAAAAAAAATAAACTAAAAACAAACACTGACTCAAAGAAATAAAAAACAACAAATAGCAATCACGCAACTAAGATAACAAGCACTCAACTACTGTGATGCATAAATATTATCCTGTAATGCAATGACCGCGTCAAGCCCAGCGCCCCGGGTTTCCCAGCTAATGCAGTGCAATTAACCCTAAACTAATGGAAATAGTGCGTCACAGCGCCCTGACTTATAGTGGTTTAAAGCAAATTTCAAAAGAAGCAATTTATTTTATTTTATTTATATTTTTTCGCGTAAGCTCCTTTGATGTGATTAGCTAATCCACTCGAAAATGTTAGAATTTAATGACTCGAGAAACTACAAAATAAAAAGAAAAGTTAGTAACTCAAAATAACACGAAAAATAAGAAAAGAAAACCTAATCTAATATTTACGAATTAACTAAACTAAGATTCTAAAACTAAAGGTAGTAATGCAATCCCCGGCAACGGCGCCAAAAATTGATGTTGTCAATATCAAGATATAAAAAGTATATTTTACTTTTCTAAAGATTTGTAGTAGTGAAAGTAAAGGTCGAACCCACAGAGATTGAATTACTACGACTCTTAATTTTAAAACCTAAATCTAATTAATTATAAAAACGAGATTTTGATTTTGAATTTAATTAAACTAAGAACAATAAAATAGATCTAAATTATGAAAACGATTTAAAAGTGTTTTTGTAAATATGTTTAAAGGAACCTAGGATTCCAAATCCACCACTAGCTTCATAATAGGAATATTTATGCATTCAATTAGATTATTAAGTTGGATGATAATGGGGAATTGTAGCTACAAGCCCAATTCCTCCGTCAAGAAAATAACTATGGTTCAAGCACCAACATAATCCATCTTCGGTTAGCACGAAGTATCCAACACTAAACTAGGGTTGTGACATAATCCGTCTAACCTAGGCATTGACTATTCGGATACTTGATAGCACAATTCAATAAAGTACCATTACATGTAAATAACATATATAAGCACAGCAAACATAGAACATTGAGCACGTCACAGTCAAAATAGATCTAAGACAAGAATAAACTTTGAAAGTGATGATTTAATCAATTAGAAGCACGATTTATTTAAAAAAAAATCCTCGAAACATGTAATCATCATCCATACATAATAAAACTAAAATAAAAACATAAATAAAACCCTATTACTTGGCTAAGGTTTCATTGAAACCCTAGATCTAGAGTCTAGTTGTCCATTGAAGCGGCGGATAGCAAGTAGTTGATAGAGGAGGCCATGAAAATCCTTGGTCTTTTTCTTCTTCTCCTTACTTCCCTCCCTTGAATGGCTGAAAGTATGATTGAATGTTGTGTGTATATTAATTATCCAACCCCTCAATTGAAGTAAAATAGGGTATATATTGATTTACAATAAGTTTTGGAAGCTTCCGAAACGTACTAAAACTGCTGTATTTGGCTTTCCGAACGTAATTAGGCATTTTCGTTCACGTAGGAATCATCAGTATACTGAAATACGCAAGTTCCATTTTTACACATATCGCGCGCGCGGGCCGCACGAGCGCGATATTGGGACCTCGTGCGAGCGGATCGCGCGAGCGATAACTGGGTTTTCGCGTGAGCGAGTCGTGCGCGCGATGTGGTTTTTTTAGCTTCTTTTTGCTTGCTTTTTCACTCTGTTTAGCTTGATATACTTGATTTCTTCCAAATCCTGTCAGAAAATAGAAAACGAAGTAAGAATATACAAAAACATGATTAAAAAAAGTACTAACAAACGCATGTTAAGGCGTATAAATAGGCTCTGTTCTCTCCCGATCACACCCCCAAACCTACATTTTTCTAGTCCTCGAGCAAAACTAAAATAAAAATAAAACTACTAATAAAAATCTATTCCATTTTCGCATGGATCGCGATTGCATTTAGCTTATGCAACAAGCCTTTTAAACCCCTAGGTGTCCCTAGTCGGACGAGTAAAGTCTCGTGAGGGTTCTCATCAACAAGTCACCCACAACCATCTTTATTAAATTATAAATCTAAAAACTTGTATTAAAAACAAAGAACATAACAATCAATACTCCTTATCATAGAACGATGATTTGAAATAGAATAACGAACAAGAAGAAACGGAATCAAACGTCTGCCTACATCATGAAAAGCAATCCCGAGCACATGCATCGTATAAATCAATAGAGTTTCTCATAAAATTGTACGTGTGTGATGTGGTAGTGAAATGAACACGCACATGTCATGAACTTGGAATATAACTCGGATAACCATCTAACTAAGCTTCGACAACGAATCTCACAATGTTAATTACACTCTAAAATGAAACACTCAGAAACAGGTGTAATTTTTCTAAAATATGTGAGTAAAGAAAATATGTTTTCAAAACGAGAAATGCTCACATATGACTCGAAAAAGACCCATGACACGAAAGAACAGTAGTCTCATGGATAGGATGACAATAATCAAGAAAAATTAATCATTACCATGTTTTAAACCCCCTCCCATCGTTTTCATATCCGAACCATGTTTCCTAGGATCAAATAGGACTTTTCAAAGGTTGTAATGTGGCTCAGGCAATGAAAAAGGATAGAAAGGATTCATTAGGTAATTTTCAGAATGGCATTGTAAGGCATGTTCGATTTCTTTCATTCGTCTCTTCTACCAACTTTCATATTTTCATTCTCTTCTTTTCATTCCTTTCAATTTTTCCTCCTTCTGTTTCTTTTTCTTTTCTTTTCTTTTTTTATTCTTTTCCTCTTCGTTGCTTTTGAAACAAATATTCATTGAATACCAAGGCAACCACCCCAAATATCATCTTTTTTTTTTCTTTTTCTTCTCAATCACACATCGCCTTAACACCACTAAAAGGTGACGAATCTTTCAGTGGTGAACTCCAAGTTGGTCAAGTTGGAGCAAAAACAGGATAATGATAATTAAAGAAAAATGGCAATTTAATGGCTCAAGGGGTGAACTAAGGAAATTTATCATTTATTGGTCAGTAGCAAACAAAGAAGGCCTAGAATCATCTCCTATGGTCGTATGGTTCTTTAATGTTTACGACGGAAGATTATTTAGCATGGTAACAAATATTTTAACTTGACCATCAACCAAAACAAGAATAATGAGACTAAACAACAAGTTAATGAACTATTTCAATGAAATTCGACAAACACAAAATGTATTTATAATCCTCTAAAAAGAAAGATAGGCTCAAAAGCTCACCGGGTCTAGTCTCCACCTTGTGTTATCTAGAAATCCGAATCATATTATAATTCACATCAAACATGTATTCAAGCGACTACGTGCAGTGCATAGGTTTATGTGCAAAATTATGATATAAAACTACGATTCGAACGATACATAATCTAAAACATTTCATCATGACTTCAGGAAATATTTAATCACATGTTCTCTTATTTATCATTCTATAACAATCATAGTTACCAAACAAGAAGTATCAAATTTATATTGCAAAAACGTCGATAATCATCGTTTATTTAAGCACAAGAATCGAATTTTTTTTTTTAAAAATGTGTGTGTATACCCCTAAACCTAAACCTTTCATTGTCCCCAATGAAACAATAAAATGAAAGAAGGGATAGTACGTAAGAAAGGAACGATATTAGCTCAATCTCGACAATCACAAACAGATGAACGCAAAGGCATATGGCAATAAAGTTCAATGTTACCTGTTAATACTTAACAATAGAAAATAAAAGAACAGAATAATAACAATAACAGCTAATATATAAATATATATAAATTTTTAGAATTTTTTTTTTATATAAGCCAAAAATAAATTTACTCCGACCCCAAACCTGTTCAGAAAGACCACAACTGACTCAAAAAGACCCAAAAACAAGAGAAACGGACGAAATAAAGCTTGGTTTGCCTCCCAAGAAGCGCTAATTTTTACGTCTTCAGCTAGACCGTTCTAGCTCAAGATTCAAGGAGGCCGTAAATCGGACTGTGTACCCCTTAGGATATCAGGAAGAGCCCGGTGGTAAGCAGAAACCATATTGATATGAATTAATTCAATTGACTGTTCATCCTTTTCGGTTGCAAATCGATTCTTCACCTTTTGAGTAAATTCGTCATTAGGATCTAAATTATTCAAATTCGTCCGCTTATTTTCTAATATATTATTCTCCTCACTCACCTTTATTACGTTATTAGGTTCAGTTGTTCGCCTTACCTCACTCTCCGCCTCACATAGGTAATCGTCATCCTTGGAAGGTTGATCAACAACGTTAAAAATGTTTAGTTTTAGGTTCATATTCCCGAACGACACTTTCATTACACCCGTTCGACAATTGACACGCGCATTAGCCGTGGCTAAGAATGGACGACCTAGAATGACAGGAGTGTGCTTCCTAGCATCTAGTATGGGTTCAGTATCAAGGACCATGAAATCAACAGGATAATAGCATTTGTCAACTTTAACTAAGACGTCCTCGACGATTCCTCTAGTTATTTTGACGGAACGATCCGCTAATTGAATAGTAGCGGCCGTAGGTGTAAGTTCACCTAAACCTAGTTGTTTATAAACGTGATAAGGTAAGAGATTAACACTAGCTCCTAAGTCAATGAGCCCTATGGATTACAGTGTCACCTATGACACATGAAATCGTAGGCGTACCAGGATCCTTATACTTTGGAGTAGCATGTTGGAAAATAGAACTTACTTTTTCCGTGAGAAAGACCTTTTTCGGAGTATGACTACGCAATTTAAGTTTTTGAGTGCAAAGGTCTTTAAGACATTTAGCGTAAGCGAGAATTTGTTTTGTAGCATCGAGGAATGGAATATTGATTTTTACTTGTTTGAACACCTCGAGTATATCTTCAGCTTTTGACCCTTTTTTAGACAAATGTGACGGTCCCTCAACATTAGGTGGAAAAGGTAGTTTTGGAATAATATTAGTTGGGATCGGTTCTTTTTCTTTTCTACTTTGATTCACGTCCTCACCCTTCTCTTTATTCGAGTTAACGTTTGCATCCCTCATAACCTCCCTCGGAATCTCAACAACTTCTTCCTCTCGAGTAGTCGTCGTAGTTGACACAGCGTTCACTTACTCACTCGTACCACCCACCTCGTATTGTTCCTTAGGGTTCGGAATAGGTTGACTTGACAACTTACTCTCGGTTAAACGATTTAGCGTGTTAACTATTTGTCCCACTTGGGACTCCAGTTTTGCAATGGATTGGGTGCGGGAATGTACTAACTGGATCACCGGACCAAAACTTTCAAGTGAGGCCAACACATTCTCCTCAAATGCATTATTTATGTGGAGGTGGAGGAGGAGGTTGTTGGTATTGACATTGTTGAGGTCTATAAGCGTTAGGGAAATTATTCATCTCATTATTATTATTATTATTATTATTTTTCCACGAGAAATTAGGATGGTTTCTCCATGGCGCGTCCGGATTATTAGTAGTCGAATTATAATTATTTCGTGGGTATTGTTGAATAGAATTAATGTATTGCTCCACGAATTTCGAAAATTGACTTGCCGATGGACATGCTAGGATAGAATGTGACAGATCAGAACATAGTGCACAAATGTCATGAGCGGATGGGGCTGTCGTTTGGTTCATCATTAAAAGTCGGTCAAGTTTTTTAGATAGTTCTTTTATTTCATTTGAATGACTTGACTCGAACTTTACCTCTCTCTTAGGTTGTGAATGATATCCCTCGGAACGTACTGACACAGCCTGATGCATCGAATTCTCGCTTAATGTTTCAAAGATTTTTCAGGCCTCATCGGCACATTTGTGTAGGAAGGTACCCGCACAAACAATGTCGACGGTATTACGGACTGAGGGAATAAGTCCCTCATAAAAGACCTGTACCAACTGCCACTTAGGAACCTGATGATGTGGACACGAGCGTAATAATTCTTTAAATTTTTCCCACGTATCATAAAGCGTTTCCCCATCTTGCATCACAAAATTTGTTATAGATTTCCATATCTGATTCGTACGCAAAATACGGAAAAACTTTTGTAAAAATGCGGTGTGTAAGGCTTCCCATGTTCTAATTGTGTTTGGCTCCAAAGATTGGAGCCAATATTTAGCTTTATCTTTTAAAGAGAATGGAAATAGCCGCAATTTCAATTCATCATCAGTTAAGTTTTGAATTTTTAAAGTAGAGCATATATCCTGAAAATCTCCTAAGTGTTGATATGGATCTTCATTTAGACGGCTATGAAAAGAAGGAAGTAGCGAGATGGTAGATGACTTTATCTCAAAGTGAGATGCCGTCGCCTCCGATAAATCAATACATGTTTGTGGCGTATAAGTCGTAGGAATAAAGTAATCTTTAAGCGGAAGAGGTGGCGGTATATTAAGATTATTCATATTATTTACATTGTTTCCAATGTAAGCCATTGGAATAGGTTCTATTTTAAAAGTTCGAGTTCTCCTTAACCGTTTAAGGGTACTTTGAATTTCGGCCTCAAACAACGACGATGGTTTTGGAGTCGAATCGTTGTCTATTTTCAACTGAGCCCTCAGAGCTTGGGTTGAAGACTTACTAATCTTAAGGGTACATTCAAGTTCAAGATCGAAAGATTTTAATTCAGGTTTATTTGAACGTGTACCAAACATAAACTAAAAACAAAATAAACTAAAAACAAACACTGACTCAAAGAAATAAAAAACAACAAATAGCAATCACGCAACTAAGATAACAAGCACTCAACTACTGTGATGCATGAAAATTATCCTGTAATGCAATGACCGCATCAAGCCCAGCGCCCCGGGTTTCCTAGCTAATGCTGTGCAATTAACCCTAAACTAATGGAAATAGTGCATCACAGCGCCCTGACTTACAGTGGTTTAAAGCGAATTTCAAAAGAAGCAATTTATTTTATTTTATTTATATTTTTTCGTGTAAGCTCCTTTGATGTGATTAGCTAATCCACTCGAAAATGTTAGAATTTGATGACTCGAGAAACTACAAAATAAAAAGAAAAGTTAGTAACTCAAAATAACAGGAAAAGAAAACCTAATCTAATATTTACGAATTAACTAAACTAAGATTCGAAAACTAAAGGTAGTAATGAAATCCCCGGCAACGGCGCCAAAAATTGATGTTGTCAATATCAAGATATAAAAAGTATACTTTACTTTTCTAAAGATTTATAGTAGTGAAAGTAAAGGTCGAACCCACAGAGATTGAATTACTACGACTCTTAATTTTAAAACCTAAATCTAATTAATTATAAAAACGAGATTTTGATTTTGAATTTAATTAAACTAAGAACAATAAAATAGATCTAAATTATGAAAGCGATTTAAAAGTGTTTTTGTAAATATGTTTAAAGGAACCTAGGATTGCAAATCCACCACTAGCTTCATAATAGGAATATTTATGCATTCAATTAGATTTATTAAGTTGGATGATAATGGGAAATTGTAGCTACAAGCCAAAATTCCTCCATCAAGAAAATAACTATGGTTCAAGCACCAACATAATCCATCTTCGGTTAGCACGAAGTATCCCACACTAAACTAGGGTTGTGACATAATCCGTATAACCTAGGCATGGACTATTCGGATACTTGATAGCACAATTCAATAAAGCATCATTACATGTAAATAACCTATATAAGCACAGCAAACATAGATCATTGAGCACCTCACAGTCAAAATAGATCTAAGACAAGAATGAACTTTGAAAGTGATGATTTAATCAATTAGAAGCACGATTTATTTATAAAAATCCTCGAAACATGTAGTCATCATCCATACATAATAAAACTAAAATAAAAACATAAATAAAACCCTATTACTTGGCTAGGGTTTCATTGAAACCCTAGATCTAGAGTCTAGTTGTCCATAGAAGCGGCGGATAGCAAGTAGTTGATGGAGGAGGTCATGGAAATCCTTGGTCTTCTTCTTCTTCTCCTTACTTCCCTCCCTTCAATGGCTGAAAGTATGGTTGTATATTGTGTGTATATTAATTATCCAACCCCTCAATTGAAGTAAAATAGGGTATATCTAGATTTACAACAAGTTTTGGAAGCTTTCCTAACCTGAAACGTACTAAAACTGCTGTATTTAGCTTTCCAAATGTAATTAGGCAGTTTCGTTCACGTAGGAATCATCAGTATACTAAAATACGCAAGTTCCATTTTTATACATGTCGCGTGCGCGGGCCGCGCGAGCGCGATATTGGGACCTCGCGCGAGCGGATCGAGCAAGCGATATTTGGGTTTTCGCGCGAGCGAGTTGCGCGCGCGATGTGGTTTTTTTAGCTTCTTTTTGCTTGCTTTTTCACCCTGTTTAGCTTGATATACTTGATTTCTTCCAAATACTGTCAGAAAATAGAAAACTAAGTAAAAATATACAAAAACAGGATAAAAAAAAGTACTAACAAACGCATGTTAAGGCGTATAAATAGGATATGTTTTCTCCCGATCAAGTACTTATATAGAGTCATAGAAGGAAATGTACATCTTCATTATGGACTCAAAGAAAATGACGAAGAATGATGCATGTTCAAGTGTCTTTACATGTGTTCTTTACTAAAAGAGGAAAGTAAACTCAAGAGCACCAATCATCTTCAAAGTGAAGGAAAAAAAAATTGAAAATAGCACATTTAATCAATCATTATCAATAAAATATAACTAGAACTTGGATCTTTGTATAAGTAGTGTGAGAAATCAAAACAAAGGTATAAAGAAAACAAAAAGAAGAAAGAAAAAGATCAAAGTTCTAAATATGCATTTATATATATATAATAGTAGATTAAAGAGGTAGTTCTAGAGTTTACCTCTTAAAGATCTCTCAAAATGCAAAGAGTTGGAAGAAAGTTCTTCCTCCAATATTCTTCAAGTTCCAAGTCAAGGATGCAAAGATGTCAACTTATATTCTAGGTTATATCTTCTAAAGTACTAGCTACTTTTTCATTTTCTATTTAAGAAAAGACAAGCACTACTCGCTTCATCTACGAATTCTAGGGGCATTTTTCCTATATTCTTGGGTGTTCTAGTGTATGGATTCCTATGCTAGACAATGCTAAGTGGGGGACCAAAAGGTCCAATTTATAGGAAAAAGTTGTAGGATTTGGGTGTCTTTTAATGCATATAAAGAGGGTAAAATGGATTAGGGAACAAACGAAGTTTCTGGGCAATTTCAACACATGTGTATATATAGTGTGGGATGCAAAAATCAAGTGGTGGACACATATGGGAGGTGGTAGCTATGGTGGGACCTACCAGTGAAAAGTGGCAGCCGCCACTGACTTTGCCTCTTCCACTGTGTATCCCCTACTCCCCTATCAAATTTCATGTCTATAGCCCTTCTAGATTTTCGTAAAAATGGTTTTTGGCCTACGAAATTGCCCGTTTTTGCGCCGTTGGAAAGCTGTAAGATTGAACTTCATTCTAAAAATATCCTGGGAGTAATTTTCATAAGAATTCAATATCAATTTTGATTTGGAAGTTCTCAGAATTCTTGTGCTTTTTCATGCTCTTTTTCATAATTAGCTTCCTATGCATGCCAGCTTTGAAATATTTTCTGAAATTGAGCTACTGGACTCTTGGAATTCTGTTTGAGGCCTTAATGACCATTTTCCCTAAGTTATATGCATATTTTGAAAATCAATTTTGAGAAAAACAAAAATTTAGGCTCAAAAAGCGTGTACTTTGGGCTCCAAGAAATTTTTCTAGAGTCAAAACATCAGTTGTGCAGTACCGAGATACATTCTTCAAGGTATTTTTTATCATTGAGATCTTCAAGAAGTTGTTCTACCTAAATCCTGAGAGTGTAGTAAAAAATGAGTGTCTACAGTTTACCCCTCTTTGGCAGAGGTTGCGTAGCAAAGCAAATGACAAGTGAGTGCCCAACCTCGAAGGCACCCTATGACCATGCTCGAAGTTGTTAGGAAAGTAAAAAAAATTCTGCAAAAAAAAGAAAAAAATTAGAGAAAATTGGAGACTACAAAGATCAAAGAAGCAGAGCTAAGGCCAATGCTGATCATGTTCACGTGGGAACTGCCTAAGTATCCTTTTCAAGAATCAAACCAGGGCATAGTTAAAACACAGGGAATCATGCAAACAATCGTATGGATGGAAAGACCTAAAATCTAGTCAGTGTTGATGCCAACGCAATTGTAAGGATGCAAAGTGAACGAAGAGTCTACTCCAGAGACCCTTTGGTGCTTAGGATGCAAATGTGATGTCACTCACTCACTGACAATGCTTAATCAATGTTACTTGAATGACTTTTCAGAGGCAAAACTTGCAGACAAATTTTTCTTTGATGATGTTTTCAGTGTAGAGTAGCGACTTTCAGATGCATAGCATTGTTTTGACGATTTGTATATGGAGTATTTCTTAACCCACGGTGATTGTCAAAAGCAGAGCGTATCTTATTTCTTGACGATTTTCAAAAGAAAAGATCTACCTTTATCGTCTGATGATCTTCAAAATAGAATATGTAGTAGAGATATCTTTTCAAACCAAAGCTAGATGATTTTTTGATGTAGAGAACGCCACTGAAGCGTATTTCATGATTCAAAGCATTCCGCAGAAGTGTATTCGGATAATACATAGAACGTCATTGAAGCGTATTTCAGTAAGCAAAGCAAGCTGCTAAAGCGTATTCAATATGTAAAGAATGCACTGAAGCATATTTAATAAGCAGACAATGTCTCTACAGCTTATTCAATAAGCATAGAGCAGCGCTGAAATGTGTTTTAATATGCAGAGCACGCCGCTTAAGCGTATTCAATATGCAGAGAACGCCACTGAAGCGTATTCAATAACCAGAGAACATCGTTGCAATGTTTTTTAATATTCAGAGCATGTTGTTGAAGCATATTCAATATGCAGAGAATGCCACTGAAGGGCATTTGATAATCAGAGAATATCGTTGGTGCCGCTGAAGCATTTTTCAAGATTTAGAGAACGCCACTGAAGTATATTATAATTAGAGAACATCGCTGAAATGTTCTTTAATATGCATAGCATGCCCCTAAAGCATATTCAATATGCAGAGCACGCCACTGAAGTGCATTCAATATGTAGAACACGTCACTGAAGAGTATTCAATAAGCAGAGAAAGCCATTGAAGCGTATTCCAAGATGCAGAGGATGATTTAATCTAAGTGATATTTGATCTAATGTCACCTTTTTTGACAAGGCATGACTTCTAGCAATTCACATGTCATGTCTAGATCATATTCTAAAGTAATACCCAAATCTTCCAAGGTTCAGGCCTTCTGGCAGTTCAAGTCTTCTGACGGCTTAAGTCTTCTGACAGCTTTCTATTTTTGAGTGATTTCTAATCAGCTTATGATTCTCCCAAGTTTACTCATAGTGCTTCATTCAATTCTAATCATCTTGAATCATCATTTACCTAATCCTTGTTTAAGGTCAGTTTAAGCTGCAAAACTTCATTCTCTTTGTCAAAATCTCCAAATTTCTACTGCTTTTGTCAATCAAATTCAACTTCTCAAAATCATTATAAATGATTTTCCCAAGTTTCAAGTGCTTCAAGGGCGGACAAGTCAAGAAATAGCCATCTTGAGGTCAAACTGAAAGTTTTGGGGTGTTAAAATGCGAATGTAGAGCAAATTTAAGAAGTGGTGGGCTGTTAATAGTAATTGGCGGGGTCGCTAGTGGCCCTTGGGAGACGCTAGCTGGGTATTGGATTTTTTTTTTCATTTTTCTTCTTCTTTATTCAATTGTTCTTCATTCCTTCATCCTCTAAACTCAACACCAATGTCCCAAAGTGCTTAGATCTTGCATTTTCTTAGTTTTTTGTGCATTAAAATCTCAAAAACCACTACTAGTTTCATCATTTTCATCAATTTTGCCAAGAAATTCCAACTTTTCAGGTTCTTGAAGGTCTTCCAATTTCATCCATCTTCCATTTTTGATTCAAGCTATGGACTTAAGTGCTCAAGGGGAGAGTTCAAGATCCCGTAAGAGTCGCTATCAGCAATCCAATGATACTTCTTGTACCAACTCAAGTTTTGCAAAGGAGCAAGCAACTTTGCAGAATCCTTCCAAGCATCTGTCCAACCGTGCCTCCCGTCAAGAGGTAAAATCTTTTCTTTTCAAGCGATAGATTTTCTTTCAATCTTTAATTCTTGCTTGCAATCTCCAATAATTTCCATATATGCTAGAGAAATAAATTCCAAAATGCTACGAATAAATTTTCTTTGTTTTTTCTTTTTATTTTTTTGCTTGTTGAATCTAGGATGCCCAACCTCATATGAAAGGTCATGGTACTCTTGGAAAATGCTTGCAATGGTTCAATGAACTGAGCATATCGTGTCTGCGTGTTCGCGATAACATAAATCAAGCAGGCTTTGGCCATTTTGTTTCTTTGCTAGAATGATCTCATAATGATTTAATCATCATTCATACTCTCACTAAGAGGTGGTGGGAATCCACCAACACATTTCAGATGCCTTTTAGAGAAATGACCATGCCTCCACTCGATTTTTCCATGATTATCGGAATTTCCTTTGGCGGCCATCGCATTAAGCTTGGAAAATATATTTTCAAGAAACAAGATTTTCTTAATGAGTTGCTAGGTTTAGTTTCTAAACCTTCACAGCTTCATGGGTCAAGTGTGGGCATCACTTGGTTCATAAACAATTTCCAACCTGTAGATAAAGCCGCCCAATATACTATAACAACATGTATTTTCACATCCCTAGTAAATAAATAAAATATCATTTTTATTTTTACTATTGGATATTTCTTCTAGCAATGTTATTATTTTAATAAATAATAATGCGCGTGTTATTAATTGTTAACTCAATGCCATTTCATTTTACTGCTATGTACTATTTTAATCTTGATGTTATTTCCGTAAATAAATGGTACTGATATTACTAGATATTAATTTCTAAGCCTTTTATTTTGTGACCCTTAGTAATTTTAATGTATTAATAATGCTTAAGTCTGCATCCCTAAGTTACCCTATGATTTATGATTAGACCATTAATAAAATATCATATCATGCACCTTACACTTTTCGTCCCTAATATTTATGTTGGGGTATTTTCCTAAACTACCCAGACCAACTGGACAAACTGAATTAATTGAACCAAACTAACTTAACCGGAGTGATGGGATAGCATCAATTACCCAGCTATTTTATTCTTCTCATAATCACTTTCACTTATTCAGTTGCAACTTGCACGAGGATAAACACTGATTTCTTCTATATATGTGTTCACACTTCAAAACCCACTACACACACACTTGAAACCAAACACAGATGCAAGCAAAATCATTGCTCTCAAAAACACAATGCAATACACATATATATGTATATATACTATTGTACAAATTCAAAGCTCTCTCTACCTTCCCTTTCCACACATTCACTTATTCAGCTTGCAACTTGCACGAGGATAGAACACTGATTTATTCTATATATGTGTTCACACCTCAAAGCCCATTATACACGCACTTTGAAACCAAACACATATGTAAGCAAAAGAATTACTCTAAAAAACACAAAGCAGTACTATTATACAAATTCAAAGCTCTCTCAACCTTCCCTCTCCATTGATCACTCCTTCTCACTCTCAATCACAAGCACACACATATACTCTCAGATTACAAGGTAGAGAAGGAAATACAGAAACAAAATATTATCAGAGTAGAAGCCAAAGCTTTCATTTGCCATTATTAGAAGCTTGAAGTTTATTATTTCAAAAATATTAGAATTTTTTGGCGAGATGAGCAGCCCAAACCAATGATTGGTGAGTCACTTGAACTCACTTATAATGTAGTATTTGTCATTTCGCATAAGCCAGGGGTATCAAAAATAGGTGTATACATATAAATGTATAATTAAATATATCTATGGGAGCTTAAAAATTATCTCGTATTTCTTAACGAGAATTATTTCTGTAAAACAAAAATAGTAGATTAATAACGATTGTGATGAACAGTCAAAATGAAATTTCGTCGACTATTAGATTTTCATCAATAAGTAGAGCTACATTAGGAATTAGAACTTAAGATTTATATATTCGTAATCTACGCAAAAAAAACAAAAAGAATGGTATACTACACTTATTGTATTATTTAAGTTTATAAAAGTCGTTATTTCTATGTAACTCATTGTGAAATCTGGAGGAAGGTGACAAACCGGAGCGCTCGAGTTGAACCCGAGTGCTCGAGTAAGAGCGAGTGCTCAAGACCAGGGCACTCGAGAGACCTGAGCACTCAAGCATGACCGTTTCAGGTCTATTTTGTTTTTATGATATGGATTGCTATACATTCTATTTTAAATATAGTACGTCACTGCCTGCTATTTTAAAAGAGAGTGAAAATAGATTATGAAATCGGTGTTTTGGGTAAGTTTTTTTAATTAGGATTAATCACATATAAGTAGCTCTGATACCTTTATAAGAGAACGTGAAAATGCACGCTTTAAGTTGTACCTTCTACTCTAAAGACTTGTACCTCACTACTACTAATTTAAAACGAAGACAAATTATAAAATTGGAACTTGATACAATTAAGATAACTGGAAAAGTATAAGTAGCTCTGATGCCACTATGAGAAATGTAAAAGGAGGAATAAACTGTACTACTACTCTGATGCTTTTATGAAATGAGCAAGAAAAGGAATAAGCAACACATTTGTATAGTCGAGATGGCATATTTGGAAAAGGGTTGTTTGGTCAGCATATATGTTGTGAGAAGTGAGCAAAGAGAGAATGTCTTGGGATGAGTAACCCTAATTATCTCACGCCAACTCAGATACGACTGGCTAATTAGGAAGGAACCTGGTCGACTCGGATACAGTAGGCTAGTTAAAGTCTTTTGATAGCCTTAATTATTCCAGTCTGATTCGAATACGGTAGATTAATTAAGAGGATTAAGCCCAGGCTGACTCAGATATGATAGGCCAATCAAATCGCATCCAGGCTGACTCAGATACGGCAGACCGATAGTTGGACATTATTTTAGACTTCGTCCTTAGTGACTCGAATACGGTAGACTAATAAGGGTGTGCAGCAGGTTCTTATAGCCATGAATGTATAGGTAAGTCCATGCCGACTTAGATATGGTAGATATATCAACAGACTTTCTAAACTAACGACATTGTGGCGAATGGTTCTAGGTGAACCAAATGAGTTGTGAGATTTTAATCAAGATAAAAGAGTCAGTGAGATGAGATAGTTTTATTGTTCATGACCTACGGGTCCAAGACAGAAATAAAAAAATTTCATTATTTCGCTATGCTGGGGCGTGACAAGATTTTTAGTAACACGCTTTGCATTTATACTTAGGCTTAAGCCTATGATAGTAAAAGAAAAGACAAAGTCAAGTGTCCTCCGTATGTATGATCCGACATCTAGATATGTTATAATTAGCCCTGATATAAGATAGTTTGTTTTTGTCAGGACATCTTCATGGACCCATATCACGTACCGGATGATTCTAGTGGATATGTGATTGACCTTGATGGGATAAAGCCGCATGATTTGGAGATCTACCACTCCATGATAAGGTATCAGGCTACTATTAATGTAGAGAACAAAATTTGGAGAGTCGTTCATGTTGAGGAGGTAGTAGACCTATATTGAGTACAATTAGAGGCCTTCTATTAGGCTGTGACAGATAAATACATAGTTGAGGAGAGGATCAGGAGGATTCATAGTCCCGACCTCTATTTGCCCGTGGAGATGGAAATAGTACAGGTGTACTTGGCATGTCTAGTTGCTCTACCCCCAACTGTAGCACTAGTAGCAGATGCATCTATGGTACCTATACCTATTGAGCCCATCAGCGAGGATGATGATAACAAGGACAATGTAAAGGTGGTTGCACCAACACTAATGGCAAGAATTGAGGTGATTATAGGTGAGATGGAACTCGAGGTTCATTACGTCGAGGTACCTGAGCCACCACCAGAGCTACTAGTTGAGCTTGATGTAATGGATGAGGTTTACCTTCAGTATCTGATGATGATAGTGTCTACCAGGCCGTGGTTCACCTAATCCATAGGCCCGAAGTTTTGCACCATATGCCCCGTTACTCCAATTAGGCATGTTTCGATTTGTACTTATGAACATGTTATAAATATTAGACTAGGTAGTCCAACTTTTTGTCTTTATCGGATAGCATTATGATGCATACGGGACAATGACTTCCACATTTTGTACATCAGACTAGTGGTCCCGAAAATCCCATCTTTTGGCTAGATAGAAGCATTAACTTGACATGATGTATGTAACTACTTACAAGAGATATGTATAGAATATTTTTGAATCTTCGTGCTAATATTTTTATTCCTTCTTATAAATTATTAATTTATAAATGTTTTGTACTATTAGGACTTAAGTTATACAATGGCTAGGAGTCCCAAGAATCGTAATGTGCTTGGGGGATCACCCCCAGAGATTGATCTGACATGTATGTTTGAGGTGTTTATAAGGAGGATCAAAAGGATTGGAGAATTAAATGTAGCCAATCAAAATGGCAATAATCTAAGAAACGAAGTCCCTGCCCGTTGAATGGGAGATAAAAGCTTGGAAAGGTTCTGTACTTTACGATCAGAACAATTTGCTGGCATTGCTAAACCGTGGAAAGCCGAACAATGGTTAAGGCAGATGGACCATTTCTTTGAAATAATGGATTATACAGACCAAGAGACGAAAAGGCTGGCAACATTCTAGTTGATATATGCTGCTGTAGATTGGTGGGAGGAAGTGAAAGCCACCATGGGAGAAGATGTTATATGAGTAATAACCTGGACTACCTTTAGGAAAAAATTCCAAGAGAAGTATTTTCCGACGACCGAAAGGCACAAGTTAGTAGGGGAATTCATGAACCTAGTCCAAGGAAACAAGTTTGTTCAAGAGTACATGACTCAATTTAAGAGACTCTAGATTTTCTCCACACATGGTGGATATAGAGGAGAAGAAAATTCGAAGATATAATCAAGGGTTAGCATCGCCTATTCTTCGTATGAATATTAGGCACCTGGACAATACATTTGAATCTCTGTGGACATGGCCACCGAATTGGAAGAAGACATGCGATCAAGCCACAAGCAGTTTGACTTTCGCCTACCACAAAAGGGTAATTTTGGGAACAAACAGCTATATCGCAATCAGGGTCAGAAGGGGTACTGTAGAAGGAACGCTTAGCTAGCCACTTATCGAACTTAGGCACAATCAGGCATAGGAGGGAGTCCTAACAATTATTATAATTGCAGAATCCCAAATCATCTATCTAGAGACTGTAAAGCACCAAGGTATGATAATCGATAGACTGCAGTATGCTATAACCATGGCAAGACTGGTCACGTCAGCAAGTATTTCCCTTCCCCCAAATGTAAAAGCTATGGCCTGCAAGGACAAGCCCGACTAAATGCAATTCCATTGCCATAGGATATGAAGAAGGTGGTTATGATGAAGTAGGGTATGAAGGAACCCAATATGAGGAGAAACCTGAGTAGCAAGTCATGGAAGGTACTTTAATACTTTATAATCATCGTGTAAAAGTACTACTTGACACCGGTGCCATACACTCTTTTATTGCTGCCAAAATTCTTCCAAATATGAATGTAGTACCTCAGATTTTGGACGTAATTTTGAATGATGCCTCACCATTAGGAACTATTGTCACACTAAGACACATATGCAAGAATTTCCCTCTACACTTAGTGAATCAGAACCTTCTAGTAAATTTTATTATCCTAACAATGAAGGAATTCGATGTTATATTACGAATCGACTGGCCTACTAAGTATAACGCTAAGTTGGACTGTGGAAAAGTATTACTTTTTTGATACTTGGAGGTCAACCTTTTGAATTCCAATGTAACTCTATAAGCGATACATTCATCACCAATTGTCTAGCTAACATCAACACTGTTAGTACGGAAGTGGTTATCTTATCAATAACTATAGTCCAAAACATCGAGGATTTTTTTCAAGATATCTCTGGGTTGCCACCTAAGATAAAGATTGATTTCTACATTGATTTAGTGCCTAGCACTATCCCTATATCCAAAGTACCTTACAGAATGGCTCCTATAGAAATGCTAGAACTAAAGAAACAAGTTCATGAACTTGAAAATATGGGATTTATACATCCAAGTACATCATCCTAGGGAGCAATAGTGTTATTCTTGAAGAAGAAGGACGAGTCACTCTGACTGTGCATTAACTACATGGAATTGAATAAAGTCACCATCAAGAACAATTATCCTTCACCTCGAATTGATGATCGATTTGATCAATTGCAAGTAGCTATGATCTTCTTCAAGATAGATCAATCATCACGATACCATCAGTTACTCGTACGACCTGAGGATGTACCAAAGATAGCTTTCAGAACAAGGCATGGTCACTGTGAGTTTTTGGTAATGTCGTTTAGAATAACTAATGCCTAGACAGTATTCATTGATGATATCTTGATCTATTCAAAGACCAAGGAAGAACATGAACAACACTTGCAAATCGTAATGCTGACACTTCACAGTCATCACTTATATGTAAAGTTTAGTAATTGCGAGTTTTGGCTACAAGAGGTGAAGTTCTGAGGACACGTGGTCTCACAATAAGAAATCGCTGTGGATTCATCAAAGACTGATGTTGTTTCAAATTGGACTAGACCAACCAATCCTACAGAAGTCATAAGTTTTCTTGGATTCTCAGGTTGCTATCAGAGATTCGTGAAAAGAATTTCAAAAATAGCAACCCCTCTGATTGGTTTAACTAAGAATGATGTCAAATTTGAATGAACTGTAAGCATGAACATGCTTTTCAAGAATTGAAAGCAAGAAATCAATATGGCATAAGTGTTGGCAATACCAAGAGATGGCAAGAAGTTCTCTATCTTCAATGATGCATCATATCAAGGATTGTTGAACCCTGTCCACTGTAGGTTAGAGGTCGGGTAGGTCAGAATTCTAGCCCTAACAGTTAGAGACTGGAGGTCGGGTCGGGATTACTGGGCCCTGACTGCTGTAAACTAGAGGTTAAGTTGGGATTGCCATACCTAACCGCTGCGAACTACATGTCAGGTCAGGATTGCCAGACCTTGACCGATATAAATTGGAGGCCAGGTTGGGATTGCTGCACCGTACCATTGGAGACTGGAGGTCGGGTAAAGATTGCCAAACCCTGACTGCTGTAAATTGGAGGTTGGGTTGGGATTGCCGGACTGGACCATCAGAGACTAGAGGTTGGGTCAGGAGTGCTGGGCCCTAACAGCTATAAATTGGAGATTGGGTCTGGATTACCTGACCCTGACTGCTACAAACTGAGTAGGTTGCCTACGTATCCTCAAGTAGGAATCAGGTCAACTATAGTTCCACTATTTCTGGAAGTCTTGAAGGAAAATTGTCTGAACAAGAAGGTTTTCAAGCATCGCATTTCTTGAGACGATCAGTGTTGATAGGCTGACTGAATTCAATTTTGTCTAAATCCATCAGATAAGCAGCTGCTTCAAAAATTAGTTTCTTGATGATGTATAGACTAACCCAATTTGGCTTAAATTTTCCTCTAGGATCATCAAAAATTAATCACAACTCTTTAAGCACCATATCTCCTTCGGGTAGTTTCCTTGGACGAACTTTCTTATTGAATGCTCGAGCTACTTTTCTTTGATAGTCATGCACATGATCAATTGCTGTCAACATCTTTTCATTGAGCAGTGCCAATTCCTCATATCTATCCTTAGCTAATCAAATTCAGACATCTCATATTTCAGCTATGATTCTAAATGATGGCAATTCAATTTCAATTGGGAGCACTGCTTCCATCCTATAGGCTAGAGAGTAGGGTGTTTCCCCAGCAGAAGTTTAGATGGATGTCGTATATCCCCAGAGAGTGAAAGAAAACTTCTCATGCCAATCATGGTAAGTATCAATCATCTTTCTCTGGATCATCTCCGAATTCTTATTAGCTACTTCAACTGCTCCATTTGTTTGTGGCTTGTATGGCACAGACATATGATGGGTGATTTTGTACTCTTCCAATAAATCCAATACTTTTCCTTGGAAGTGGTTACCATGATCTGATATCAAACTATTACGATCTCCGTATCGACAAATGACGTTCCTTCTGGTGAATTCGACCACATCTTTCACTTTCAATGGTGTGTAGGATTTTGCCTCGACCCATTTGCTGAAGTAGTCGATTGCCACCAAGATGTATGAATGTTTGTTGTATGTCTTATGGAGTGATTTCCCCAATGACATCTATTCTCCACACTAAGAATGGCCATGGAATGGTCATGTTGTATTGCAATGATTACGGCACGTGCATTCTATTGGCATGAATCTGACACTTATGGCACCTTTTGACGAACTCGTGGCAATCTTTTTCCAAAGTGGTCCAATAGTATCATTGCCTTATGATTTTCTTGGCCAACATATGTTCGCTCATTTGAGGTCCACATGCTCCTTCATGGATTTCTTCCATTATTCTTCTTGCATTGTTCCCGTGCAAGCATGTGAGGTTGAAGCTGTTGTGGGACTTCTTCTGTAGAATTCCACCATATATCATGAACTATAGTGAGGATCTTCTAATGGCCCCCTTGTCATTTAGAGATGCACCTTCTAGTTATTCCTTTCAATGAAGTTCTACACATTAGTATACTATGGGAGTTCTTCATCTTCTAAAGGATGGACATCCCTTTGCTCAATCACTAAGGGAGTCAATTTTATACCAACATGGATCTCAATCATTGAAGCCAAATTTTTGAAAGAGTCAGCTAGTTGATTCTCTTCTTGAGGAAGATAAAAGAAGTTGATGTGTAGAAATCTAGTTTGCAGGCAATCAAGGTATTCTTGATAAGGTTTCAATCTTTCTTCTTTTACTCTCTAGTCTCCATAAACTTGAGATATGATCAAGTTGGAATCTCTAAGCACAACAAGTTTCTCTATCTCCAAGCTTAATGAAGCTTCAAGACCTAGAATGCATGCGTTGTATTCAGTATTGTTGTTGGTGGAGGTATACTTGAGCTTGATAGCGAATGGAGTGTAGGCTCTTTCGGGTGGCATGAGGATGATCCCTACCCCATGTCCTTCTTGATTTGTGGCTCTATCAAAGTACATGTTCCATACATCTTCTTTTAATTCCATCAGTCCTTTATCATGGAACATAAATTCCCCTTCATTCTCATGATTAACAGGATGTTTTGCCAAGTGTTCTACAATAGCTCTTCCTTTTACGGGCTTACTTATAGCATGTGTCAGATCCAATTCAAATAGTAGTATAGTCTACCAAGATATTATGCTAGTGAAAGCTAGCTTTTCAAAGAGATACTTTAAAGGATGCATTCGTAAGAGTAACATAACAGGGAATGCTAGCACATAATGTCGAAGGTGACGAGTACTCCACACTAATGCCCAATATGTCTTTTCCAAGGGAGTGTATTTCAACTCATAGCCAGTCATTCTTTTGCTCATATAGTAGATATCTTTCTCTAAGTGCCCTACGTCTCCTTTTTGAGACAGCATGAGCCCCATAGTATTCTCTGATACTGATAAGTACAAAAGCAGAGGCTTTCCTTGCTCCATCAGTGAAAGAACTGGCAGATTTTGCAGATAAGTCTTGATCTTGTCAAAGGCGACTAGGCACTAACCATCCCATTCAAACTTCGTCCCTTTTCTCATTTATGTTAAAAGCAGAGGCTTTCCTTGCTCCAGCAGTGAAAGAACTGACAGATTTTGCAGTAAGCTTAGATTTGAAGCTGTCACACCAGTCCCGGGAAAAATCATTTATGTTAAACTACATATTTGAATTTTAGAATTATTAATGTTGATTAATAATTGAGATGTGGTTGACTGTGGTCAACGGAAGGTGTCAAGTGAGGACACAGTGATTTGATAATCATTGAGGCATTCATGTGGCTAAATAACCTTTATGTGCATTAAATATTATTTGAGTTATCTGGTAGTTTGATGAATAGTAATTATACCTACTTTGTATAACTTTTAATAATGTCGATTTTGTCTTAGATAATTTTGAATACTATAGTGAGAGCATAGGTGATACGTTGCATAAAAGGTAGGTTTTATACAAATTCCACGAAAATAGTTTTTGGAATGTGATTTCGAATCCAAATGGAACTTAAGTGAAAAGTTCTGTAATTTATAGATTTTTACTCTTAATTCAAAGGATTACACGTTTAAGATGTTTCGGGAGATAAGTAGAAGTTTTGAGAACTTGTGGGGAGGTAAACATAATTTTTAAGAATCGTGGCTATAAATAGAAAACTTGAGATATTTTGTTCAAAATTTTCCAGAACAAATATCTTAGAGATAGAGAGAGAGAGAGAAAGTGAGTGAGAAAAAAAGGAAGATTTATTCCCCCGAGCTTTGCGATGCCGATCGATGACCTTTCGTTCGTCAGTTTTTCACCAGATTTCGTATTTGAACTCCTTGAGGTATGATCTATGTTTTGATACCTTTTAGGCCTTGTTTGGCTAAGTTATTAAATCTAGTATCTAGAATTTGGGGAAAACCCAGTAAAACTTATAGGTATCATATGAAATCTGAGATCTAATGTTTAATTAGTGCTCTAGTACTTCCTTTAAAATTATAGAGCTTTAGCACGAGGTATGAAATTCTAACCTATGTTATATAGGAAATATGCATGTTTTGATATTTGACGACAAAATTATGATCAGGGCAAAATTCATGTGTTATTAGTAGGCCCGTTAATTCTGCACGCGCTTAACTGTAAAAAATATGTCTAATTTATACACGAGCACGCTAAGTGATTATGTGGGTCAAATGGGGAACTTATATAAATTCATGTTAGAGTAAGCTTCTCGATGTTTGAGAATATAGTAGCAACGTCTACTGTGCATGGTTTAAGACTGGGACTTGTAGGGCACTTGGGATGCGATGGTTGTGGACCTGGACAAGCCATTAGCATAGCGGTTTAAGACGTAGACTTTGCGCTACCGAATGAATGCGTATTTTTCTCCCTAGAGACAATTTGATGTGATTGATCAGATTAAAGCATGTTTTAACATATATGTATATGTTAGAATTTGCACACTCACCATATAGTTGAGCAGTGGAGCTTTACTCCATTACAGGTGATAAGAAGAGAGGAAAGAGGGAACTCGAAGAGTGAGGCCGATGGGATGACAGGACTACCTATGTACATGTTTTTGTTTCTTTTTCAAATGTTGTAATAAGATTTCAATAAGTTAAAACCATGTGTTTCGTTTAGAATCTTGTAAAGGGTTCGTAGTTATTATAATTTGTGATAAAACTTCTATAATTATATTTTGAATCGTTGCGTCATAGTAGTGCATGGGTTGGGATTGGTTTGGAGAGCTATAGTTTGAAATGTACAGAATGCTTAGCAAACTAATAGAAAATAGGCAACCGGGCAGGTACCAGTTGACTGGAAGTTTGTTATGAACCAGCTACTACCGTGAAATCTTGAAAAGTAGTCGACTGGGTCCGCTACGTAGTCGACTGGATTGTTGGGTTCAAATGTTTTTTTCATTCTGTGAAAGAAATAGTCAACTGGGTAAATGACCACAATTGACTAGATTGTATTTTCAAAATGGAAATTTTTTGCTTTAGTCACTGGGAAGAATTACTTGACTGAGAGTTTGGCCCCACAGTCGACTGGGTCTCCAAGGCAGTCGACTAGACGAGCTGCTAAAATTTTTAGGCTCTTTGTTCTTGCACTTCAAGTCGACTGGATTGCTGCTTTCAAATATGATGTTTCTTTAAATGTTTTAAAATGCGGAAAACTTTTTATAGCTCTGAATTTGATGAATATTACTTATGTTTCCGCAGCTATTTTACTTTAATGGAATTGGATGATGCCTGGTGGCATGCCACGTGTCCTGTTTCTGTGCGTAGTGGGATGGGTCGTGACATTTATTGGTATTAAAACAATAGGTAACAAGCTTTGGAAACGTGCGACATCGAGTGGAGTATTGAGTAATTTGGCTCATATTCTAGATTGCATCCATATATACTAGAGATGTTTGGAGCATATGTATGTTGATGTACATACATGATTTGTTTTATTGCCATACATGCATAGTGTTTATGCATTGAGATTAACAGGAATTATAAAATCATGAGTAAGAATGACCAAGATCTATCACCACATACTCGATGTATGGACCACATGACCGAAATGATTGGAAATATAGGAGAATTGTTTGGAATTTAACGGGGCGATTACCTCTGACACCTCAATTTGAGATCACACCGATAGCTATGGTACATGCCCTTGAGATTTGAGGTCAGAGACCTGTGTCTGAACAGTGGTGCTAGAAACAAACTAATGGAATTTCATGGGGCGTCTGACATAATGCTAGCACAGCATTGGGTTATGGACATGGAAAGGATTTTTCATTCTATTCCAATGTCCGATGCACAAAAGATAGAGAATATAAGTGATGTACAGAGCGGTGAAGCCCATAATTTGTGGGTGAATGTTCTGGATCAAGGGGCACCAATAACTTGGGAAGGGTTGTAGGCAGAGTTTAATCGTCAGTTCTTTTCAAGAGTCGCTCATAATTCAAAGAAGATTGAATTTGATAACCTTAAACAGGGGGATATGACTGTGATTGAGTACACTTCCAAGTACAATGCATTGGTGAGATTTGGAAAGGGTTCAGTGCCAGAGCAGGAGGATAGAGCAAAGAAGGAAAGGAAGGTTTAAGGGAGAGTATCCGTTTGAGGGTAGAGACCTATGAGTAGGCAACCGTGGCAGCAGTGCAACAAACGACACTTGTAGCCCAAAGTGGGATGGAAAGATCGAGATAGAAGCAACAAGGCAAGCGAGGTAATATGGGTGGTGACCAAAACCAAGACGGATATTTCAAAAGGCCATATACACGGGGCTCTGGTCCTGGTTTTAGTGATACTAGGAGACCACCAAGTAACATACCGTTCTATTCGCTCTACAATCGACCACACACCAGCCAATATTTTTTAACTAACTTTTAGAACAAAACTTATGTGATGAACAGTGTTAGTTCGACACCTGATATGAGAGGCAAATGTTACGATTATGGGATGGTTGGGCATTAGTCCCGAAATTTTCCAAGGAGACTTCCCCAACAAGGAACAAGTTCCATGGCTTCAAGTGGTTCGAAGCCTAAGTAATCTAATGAGAGGAAGCAAGGAACATAGCAATGCGAAGGGAGGTCATTTCAGATGAATCTTGGAGATTTGGCTGCTACTGATACACTGGTCTCAGGTATGGTGCTTGTATGTTTGCACTTAGCATGCATACTCGTTGATTCAGAATCCACTCATTCATTTGTGTCGCCTCATTTTGTTGAACATTTGAATGTTAAGTCCGCACCTTTAGGGTATGAATTGTCCATTTCCTTGCCACTTAGTAAACCAGCAGTAATGTCTACAATATACAAGGATTGTGAGATCAAACTAGGCAAGAAGTTAATGAGCGTAGACCTCATACTGTTGGTAGTGAACCATTTTGACGTGATTTTAGGAATAGATTAGTTGTCCATTAACCAAGCCATAGTAGATTGTGAATGGAAAGAAGTTAATTTTCAATCATTGGTGCATGAAAACTTTTTTTTTCAAGGGAGTGGGGTTACACTGCCACCATATTTGATTTCAGCTATTCGAGCAGGTAAGTTGTTGAAAAAGGAATGTTAAGGATTCCTATGTTCCATAATTGACACTTTGGTGATTAAATTGAAAGTAGAGGGCATTCCATTAGTACGAGAGTATCTGGATGTATTCCCAGATGACTTACCAGATGTTCTTATTGAAAGGGAGATAGAGTTTACCATTAAAATGATACGAGACTCAAGACCTGTATTGAAAGCACCGTATAGAATGGCACTTGTAGAATTGAAAGAATTGAAAATTTAAGTACAAGATTTTCTTAACAAAGGTTTCATCTGACCTAGCATATCATAGTGGGGAGCTCTAATGTTGTTTGTGAAGAAGAAAGATGGTTCAATGCAAATGTGTGTTGACTATCGAGAACTCAACAAGTTGACAATTAAGAATAAGTATCCGTTGCCTAGAATCAATGACCCATTTGATCAACTTTGTGGGGCACAAGTATTTTCCAAGATCAATTTGAGATTGGGTTATCACCAGTTAAAAGTAAAAGCCGAGGATGTGGAGAAGACAGTTTTCAGAACACGCTATGAACACTACGAATTTCTAGTCATGCCATTCGGAGTTACCAATGCACCAGTCGCGTTCATGGATCTTATGAACCGAGTCTTTAAGGATTACTTAGAAACTTTGTGATCATATTCTTCGACGACATTCCTATCTATTCACCAAGTGAGATAGAGCACGAGAGACACTTGAGACTTATACTTCAGAGATTGCGAGAGAAACAACTATTCAGAAAATTTAAGAAATATGAATTTTGGCTACATAGTGTTACTTTTCTTTGTCACATGATTAACAGTAATAAAGTTTCAATTGATCCTCATAAGGTAGAAGCTCTATCTAATTGGAAATCCAAAGTTTCTTAGGATTAGCTGGATACTACTGCCATTTCATTAATAATTTCTCAAAAATTTCATTGCCTATGACAAAGTTGATGAGAAAAGGTATTACTTTTGACTAGAATTTGAAATTTGAGTACAGTTTTGAAGAGTTAAAGTCGCGGTTCATATCTACGTGGGAGAATGAGAAAGAGATGAAGGGTGAGTATCCATATCTTTTTGACCTTTGAGGTATAAATTTGGGGATAAACTTCATTTTCGGAGAGGAGAGTTGTCACATCCATTCCGGGAAAAATCATTTGTCTTACATTGCATATTTGAATTTTAGAATTATTAATTTGATTAATAATTGAGATGTGGTTGACAGTGGTCAATGGAAGGTGTCAACTGAGGACACCGTGATTTGAAAATCATTAAGGTATTCATGTGACTAAATGACAATTATGTGCATTAAATTTATTTGAGTTATCTAGAAATTTGATGAATAGTAATTATGCCTATTTTGTATAATTTCTGATAATGTCGATCTTGTCTTAGATCATTTTGAATACTATAGTGAGAGTATAGGTGATACGCTGCATAAAAGCTACGTTTTATCGACATTCCACGAAAATAGTTTTCAGAACGTGATTTCGGACCCAAACTGAACTTTAGTGAAAAGTTTTGTAATTTATAGATTTTCACTCGTGAATCAAGGGATTAGACGTTTATGAAGTTTTGGGAGATAATTAGGAGTTTTGAGAACTCGTGGGGAGGTAAACATAATTTTCGAGACTCATGGCTATAAATAGAAAATTGAGATATTTCATTCATAATTTCCAAAACAAATATCGTAGAGAGAGAGAGAGAGAGAGAGAGAGAGAGAGAGAGAGAGAGAAAAGGGAGACTTATTCCCATGAGCTTTGCAACGTCGATCGACGACTTCTCGTTCGTCAGTTTTTCCCTAGATTATGTATTTGAACTCCTTGAGTTTAGATCTACGTTATGAAATCTCTTAGGCCTTGTTTGGCTAAGTGATTATAAAATCTAATTTCTAGAATTTTTGGGAAAACCTAGTAAAACATGTAGGAATCATCTAAAATTTGAGATCTAACGTTTAATCAGTGCTCTAATACTTCCCTCCAAGTTATAGAGCTTTAGCACAAGGCATGAAATTCTAGGAAATATACAAGTTTTGATTTTCGACGATGAAATTATGATCCGGGCAAAAATTCATATGTTATTAGTAGGCCCGTTAATTATGCACGCGCTTAAGTATGAAAAGCATGTCGAATTTATACGCGATCACGTTAAGTGATTAAGTGGGTCAAAGGGGGGAATTATACAAATTCATGTCGGAGTAAGCTTTTCGATGTTTGAGAATATAGTAGTGACGATTATGTGCATTGTTTAGCACATGGACATTCTAGGACACTTGAGATGCCATGATTGCAGATCTGGACTAGCCATTGGCATCACGGTTTAAGACTTGAACTTGCTGCTACCGAATGAATGCGTTTTATTCCCTAGAGATTATTTGATATGATTTATAAGATTAAAACATGTTTTATCATATATATTGTCACGCCCCGAAGTACCAAAAATAGGAAAAAATAAATTTCCTTTATGGGTTCATAGACACGTGACTGGTTGTGAGTGTCACCTGATTGTCCAAACATGCTTATAACAATAATGTGATATGGGAAACTGACTAAGTTCAGCGGAAGCAGAAATGTAAAACAACCAAGTCTTACATCAGTAGTATATTACAGGCCAAAAAAAGATATCCAAAAGATACATATTACAAGACTAGCTAAACTATTACATCACTAACATAATAGTAACAGAACTATAACAAAAGAAAAACTCCAAAGTCTTCAGCTGGTGAAACCGTAGCCTTCCTCGTAGTAATCTTCACCAGCATAGTCTTCAGCAGTATAGTCAGCATCTTGATAGCAGTCGGCTCCGTCTAGACCTGCAAAGGCTGGACGTGGAAGGTCCAGCGGCATGAAAAGCCGTTAGCGGTTAAGCTAAGTGAGGGCCCCCTTAAGGTTACCACCACTTAAGGTAAGTTATTCTTCATCTCTTCTTATTTCCCGAAACCATATCTCATTCATCATTTCTTATTCTTGATACTATGTCTTGTTCGTCTTTTCTTATTCTCAAAACCATGTCTTATTCAAACCCAATCATTCCTTTTGAAATTTAACCCAGAACTGAACTGACCAATGACATTGGCTGAAAGAAGACTTAACTCCAAACGCATTTACTGGTCAAGAAAGTACAACACTCAACAATGAATAGTTAACTATCGCCCAACTGGCACTCGAACTGTCGCCCAAATGGCATAAGTGTGCGGAACATTAACAATCTCTTGGTCGAACACGTCATGCCGATCCTCAGGTCGCCCGCACGTTACCGAACACGTCATGCCGATCCTCAGACCAAGGGTATGGGAAATTAATAATCACTTGGACGAACACGTCATGCCGATCCTCAAGTCACCCGTACATAACCGAACACGTCATGTCGATCCTCAGTCCAAGGGTGCGGAAAAATAATCAACCACTTGATCAAACGCGTCACGACGATCCTCAGGTCATCCGCACTTGACCGAACACGTCATGTCGATCCTCAGATCAAGGAACAAAACATAACTCACCAATCGACTCCATGGAATAATTGAGAGACCAACTTTACAAGAATTATCCAAACACGACACAAAAGTTCACGAATCAACTTTGACCAGTAGACACACGACTAGAAACGAGGCCCAATGACCCTTATTCGCATTAAATCTGTTATTGAAGGTTTTATCATTATTTTACGCGTTCGCACGTTTCGTAGTTTAGTTCATTAATATCATCCATTTATAACCGTTAATATTTCGCTATACATCCGACATTCCGTTTTCCTCTCAATATACTTACGATGGAAACTTTCCCGATCATTTATCATCGCAATAATCGTGCCATACAATATACTTATAGTTTGGGTATGAACTTTCCAACGGTCATTAAACTATATTCACGTAGCTTATGGATTTATAATCATGGATTTAATATCAATAAAACATATAGATGAAACCCTTAACATACTCATCTATGCGATAGCACTACCATAGCATGAGATTTTTATAACAACACAGGTACTGGAAAACTAGCATCAACAATCAACACCATGCATAACAAAACATCATACAAAAAGCTACACAATCTGCCAGGATACATTTTCACTGTGTTGACAGAATTAACATGATTTATTTGGCCATGATAAATTGCTTTGTAGATCAAACTCAAAACTAAAACATTATAGATAATAGGAATATCTTCATGTACAAAAAAAATCTAGCTTCAATTACATTTTTGAGCTACTCAAACTATTTATTTTACAAGACATTTCTTATATCTCGGACTATTTTGTCCAAGATTTATAGTACTGCATTGTACGTGAATTTCACCTATGAAGGAGGGGTTTTTAGACTGAGCTATAGAAGGGTTATTTGTAGATAAATGAGATAGCTTTCTTCATAAAAAAAACCTAGCCTAATTCTCATTTTTGAGCTACACAAAACATTCATTTTACTAAACTATGTTCTGCTGAGAGTTTTAGTTTCTCAGATTTATAACTCTATGTTGTACATGCATTCCACCCATGAAGGAGTGATTTCTAGACTAAGCTATACAAGGGTTATTTGTAGATATATGAGTTAGCTTTTACCACAAAAACACCTAGCTTAATTCGGAATTTTGAGCTACACAAAACATTCATTTTACTAAACTATGTTCTGCTGAGAGTTTCAGTTTTTCAGATTTATAACACTGCGTTGTACATGCATTTCACCCATGAAAGAGTGATTTCTAGACTAAGCTATAGAAGGGTTATTTGTAGATATATGAGTTAGATTTTACCACAAAATAACCTAGCTTAATTCGGAATTTTGAGCTGCACAAAACATTCATTTTACTAAACTATGTTTTGCTGAGAGTTTCAGTTTCTCAGATTTATAACACTGCGTTGTACATGCAATTCACCCATGAAGGAGTGATTTCTAGACTAAGCTATAGAAGCGTTATTTGTAGATATATGAGTTAACGTTTACCACAAAAACACCTAGCTTAATTCGGATTTTTGAGCTGCACAAAACATTCATTTTACTAAACTATGTTCTGCTGAGAGTTTCAGTTTCTCAGATTTATAGATTTGTCTTGCATGTCATGAAAACTTCAACACAACAACATCAAACTTCTACTAAACATTAGTACATATTATATGGGTTCTAAATTGAGTTAGATTACTCACAATTACTCATAACTTACTCACAATTTACTCACCAAAGCTTGAAATTTAAGCTTGATATTGGTTGATGCTTAGTGAAGCTTGAATCTTCAAACTTCAAGGATGAACTTCTTCTTCTATTTATCCATGGAGCTATAACTCTAGCTCTCTCTCCCTCTCAATTATATGCAGATTGTAGAGACAAAAATGTCTCAATTGTGTGTATGTGCATGATATATAGGAGATTGGCATGGCTAGGTGTCATTTGCATGAGTTCATGCAAAGACACATGTCCAATATGTGGACAAATGTCATGGGAGGAGATGACAAGTGTAAGGAGTGGCACATGGGGCTGCCATGTGGCCGGCCATGTGGGGCCCACCTCGGATTGTGTGCAAACTTTCTCAATTTACGTGCATAAGTTCCTCGGTATATGTATCAGTCTCGATTTACGTGCAACCAGTGTTATTTCTAATGTCCGGGTCTGGGTACGGGACTAAATTAAATCTTATTCTGGTTGAGTCGGTATGGTTACTACAGTCTATATGGTAATACTACAACACGTCCGTACCGTCACGTAATTAAAAAAATAATATAATAATATTATGGGTCCAATACAGAAATTAGAAAAAGTTGATATTATAATGACAGAAAATTACAGGTGTCACATATATATATATATATGCATAAGTTAGAATTTGTGCACTCAGTATATAGTTGAGCAGTGGAGCTTTACTCCATTGTAGGTGATAAAAAGAGAGAAAAGAAGAAACGCGAAGAGTTAGACCGATGGGACGACGGGACTACCTTTGTACATGTTTTTGTTTCTTTTTTGAATGTTTGTAGACACCCTATTTTTGTTCGTCCATTCGATAGAAGGGACCCCGCCTTAAGAGCAACCTAATGATTGGAATCAGGATTTGTCGGTTATATGAAGCAGACTCCATGAAGCACCTTGGTCTGTGAGATACGTTAGAATAACCCCTACGAAGATTAGGAACGTTAGAAATTCAATTTAGAGACAAAAATCCAAAATAAAATATTTTTCTATGTGAAATCACCAAAATATTTTTATTAAACCAATTACCATTACCCAAGCTAAAATTTGGATCCTGGGGTGGGATATCAAGAAGTCCTTTTAGTCCTAAAATCTTTTTGAGCCATAGCCCGGACTTTGTTTTTGGCCAAATAATTTCCAAATAATTTTTATACCAAAATAACCTTCAAAACCATTACGAGCAGCCATTTTTAAAACAGCTTTAGTATTTTGACCATAACTCTTAAACCAAGAAGAGTTTGGCCCAAAAACCACTCGGAATGGATAGTACGTTTCCTGGGCATATAAATTCGTAGGTCATAAGCCCAATTTGAACTTAAAATGAGTGAAATATAGCCTCTTAAGGACGGCCTATAGTCCAGTGACGGGATTAAATCCGCAAATCCGCAATCCGCAAGCCTTTAAATACGAAAATTAGTGTTTTTAGTTTCCAAAACACTCTAAAAGGATTAGGATAGAATTTAAAGGCTTCCATATTCTAATGTACTTACTTTACTTAGTGAAAGACTCCTAGGTACACATCAAAATTGCCTAAGTACAAGCCTTTAAAGCTTGTATCTCTGTCCCACATCGCTTAAACATAGAAACACAACCCAAATCTCAAACTATAAATAGAGGCCTTCACCCAAAATATTTTCTACACCTGAAAATCCTGAGGACTAGAGAGCCCAAGGAAACCCCTTTGGAGGATTCCGAAGCACTCTTAGAAATTCTTTAGGAAAAGTATAAGTTTTTTTAAAATTATGATTGAGTCTTGCAGTCTGCGGTGCCAGTGAAGCTCTACCAAAGGAGCATTCTCTTTTTATTTGTCCACTTTTATTCATGTTTAGATCTTTAAAGTTCTAGGATAGTTCTAATTTAGTGTTTGTAGTATCCATTAAAGTAGCGTTACCCTAGGCGAAGCTATCCCTCTAAGTTGGGGTAGCCGGAGCCTACGGGGGATATGTAGGAAAAATAGGTTTAAAAATTTATTTAAACACACAGTGGAAAAACCAAGTTCAAAACTGTATATTGGTAGCCTAGATCTATTACTTATCAACTCTATAGATGCGTATACACAAGGGAAACAAGAATTATACCTCAGGTCTTGAACTGAATTCTGAATCTCTTCTTCCTTGATGGTGCATCAGCCTCTACTAAGTTGTCTTCAACCTTATGACTCGTATAGATGCTTGTCGGAAGGACTAGGGTTGGTGGGAACGCTAATAGTGAGGATAAATAAGGTTTGGGAAGCCCTAAATAGTGTCTACAACTTCTGGGCATTAAAATGTTGATTAGAAATATTCTGTATGCAGCTGCCCTATTTATAGATTTCCAAACCAACTTTAAGCCTTCGATCGATTGAAGGTTCTTCAATCGATCGAACTTGTCTAGACCTTAATCGATCGAAACACTTTCGATCGATCGAACTTCTCTTGACCAGACCCTCAAGTGCCTTTCCAAACATTCGAGCTGAGCTAAGAGTGGGACCTCCTGGGTTCTTAATTGTTGGCTCAGACTAGTTGTTAATTCTCATGACCAAACTCTTTGATCAGCAAATTATCCAACTGGTCAATTAACGTTTATTGCACTACAAAACAATAACTGAACTCCAACGCAAAAGAATGTATCCGAAATGATAACTAGACTTGTATGGTGTACTAATGTCCCTCTACCGTCAGTATTCATAATCATGTTCAGGTAGTCGGATAACCGTTATTGTCAACTTGAACGACGACTACTTCTTATATTCCTTGACTCACATTCACCGCTCATGATTACCAAACATGTTGGTAACTACTTATCAACAAGACTGCAGTTCTCAGTAATCAACTTGGTGACATTCTTAAGGGAATGCTTACTCTATATTAGAGCGTAGATTCTATCTTGATAATATATGTTCACAATCGTATGAACATGACATACCCAAGATACCCAGGTATTGATCTTTTATAGACTTCACTGATTTGTAAGTCAAAGCAGCCATATCCATAGTCTGTGTCCATAATAGTCTCAAGATTAAGAACACGTACCTTATACAAGTTATGAGTTCCTATCGACTGTTGACAGTCTTAAGTGTCAATAGGCAAGCTCAGTTCCGTCAATGTACTACAAGCACTAGCATATTAACTACAAGTTACACTATAATGATTGAGATTCATCACTCCATCCAATGGTAGGTAATTATGCTATAGTGTAGACCTATTGAGATATCCAGTCTCATCATCCACTACGACAAATTCTAAATGTCAAAGAATAGCAATTCGTACCTCACTTATTTGTATCTCATACACACATGAATTACTTACTATGATACTTACGGATTAACAATCATCTCATTAAAGAAACATAAACAATGAAATGTAAAGCTGATATCCATATATTAAATTGTCAATGTCTGATACATAAAGTAATGGCTTGAGGGCACAAACCTAACAAACTCCCACTTGCACTCATAACCATTCAAGACTACATCTGAGAACTAGATTATTTAGATGATGATTAAAGACCTTCTGTGGCAAGGCCTTTGTAAACGGATCCGCAAAATTGTCAGCGGTGGCAATCTTGGTGACAGTCACATCTCCACGTTGAACAATATCTTAGATTAGATGATATTTCTGCTTAACGTGCTTTCCCTTTCTATGGTTCCTTGGCTCCTTGGACTGAGCCACTACCCAACTATTATCACAGTATAGCATAATAGGTGACAGCAACGCTCTCAAGCTCCATACAGAACGTCTCGAGCCAAATAGCTTCCTTTGTGACATCATAAGCAGCCACATACTCAGCTTCTGTAGTTGAGTCTGCAATACATTTCTACTTAATGCTCCTCCAACTAACAGTACTACCTCCCACGGTAAAGAGATGTCCGAATTTTGACTGCCTCAAATATTTATCTGAAAGAAAGTCCGAGTCAGTGTATCCTATTGGAATTAACTCATTGCCGTTGTACATAAGCATGTAATCTTTAGTCCTTCTTAAGTACTTAAGAATGCGCTTAACGGCAGACCAGTGCTCTGGACCTAGATGCGGTTAATATCTACTAACCATACCAACGGCAAAGCAGATATCTTGTCTACTACGTAACATCGCATACATGAGACTTCCCACTGTCAAAGCATAGGGAATTCCTACCATTCGAATCCTCTCCTCTTATGCCTTGGGACACTGGTCCTTGAAGAATGCTAAACCATGCCTGAAAGGTAATAAACTTTTCTTCGAATTATCCATAGAAAGCCTAGTTAGTACCTAATCGATATAACTAGCTTGAGATAATCCAATTATCTTTTGCTTACGATCTCGAAAGAGCTTTATCCCAAGGATATAGCTCGCCTCTCCTAGATCTTTCATATCAAAAGTACTAGCTAGCCAAACTGTCACGACCCGATTTTTGGAAAGACAAATATTCAATCAAGTGCATACCCTAATCAATATTCAACCACCCAAAAATCTAAGGGTGACAACCCATACCAAATTTTAAAAGACCATTTTAAGATAAAATTATTTTAATTGTTTTCATAAACCACATGATTTCTATTTAAACAAAACTCATTTATCATCAAATTCATTCCCAAAAACTTTACAAGAAAAATCCACGTTTCAAATTTTCCCCATTCTCATTTATTACAAAATGAAAACCAAACGTTTCCCTTTACATAAAAATAATATAATTTCCTCCATCGAATCACAATAAAAGTATCTAGTTATAATAATAAACGGAATAATTTCAACACTACACTATCTCAGGTCAGATCTGCTATAAACGTCCCCAAAAGTCCAATAATACAACTGAAATATAACTACATCTAATACAAGTTCTCAACCATGGCTCACAATGCCAACTAAAAAAAAAGAGTATCATATAGTAAATAAAGAATAAAAAGAAGGTATCTTCAACTTCACGAACAGATCGGCTGCTCCACAATGAACTCCAACTATACTATCCTGCACATGTCATTCGACTATGTTTCAAACAGAAACGCACCTGAATGCATAACACACTCGGGTCAGTCACATGACTGGTATGAGTTAAACAAAACACAAGTCTTAGGGATCCAACTTGAACCCGTAGACTACAAATCATACTACAACATTCTTGGGCCAAGACAGGTAGTTCCACACACATATCTGGACAATAGAGTAGTTTCCATTTATGTGGTGGCAAGTAGTTTCTTGCCCGAACAAAAACAATTAAATACTTACCTTTCTTAACTATGGTAGGCCGATACCTGCAAACCATTAGTAGGCCTACCATCCTGTACAAATCGAACTTAACACAATAATATAAACCAATAATAAGGTGTTATTAATTAAAATGATTTTATCTCTAACAAAGAACGGGAATTAGACAAAACTTAAAACACGAAAAATGTCAAGAATAAATTTTTCAAGGAATGACACGCGTCCTCATTCATAAATTCTAAATAGATAATTCAGAAATTAATTATTAAAATTCAGCTCTTACATAGACGATGTTCAGCAGATTCTGAAAATCGATGAAAATAGCGTCAAGATGACGTTTTTAGAAAAAGTGTAAAACACGAAAGTTGTTTGGATCGTCGTTTTACTTCAGTTTACGCAAACCGCCATAAACTATGAATCTAAGTATCCAAAATATTCAATTTACTAATCTGGTCCAGTTTATTATCAAATTACTACGTTCCCAAAAATGGTACGTTACACATAGAATGCTAGGTTTCAGCTAACGGGCACAACACTGAAATTATTTAAAATCCTGAAAACTACACGACTACCAATTCCTAGAATTTCATATAACTGAAAATTATAAACCACATTACAACTGTAAATCCGCAAATAAAAAAAAACACATAATATTCGATCCAAATTACACCTTATGTTCACCACCTTAGCCACCCATCCATGGTTCAGCCTACACATATATCCCATGTGTCTCCTAACGTAATACTAACTCCCACTCCGGTCCCAACTCCCATGGGGTATCACTGGGATTTGAGTATCCACCGAAAGGCTAGTCCTTACATTCTTGACGTCAATAAAACAATGTCTAAATACACATGAAATAGACCAACAAGCCGGGCATAAGGCTTAAAAATGAAGAGACGGGTCATCCACGAAGTCGCCGCCTAAAATTATAAGGAGTAGTGGTGAACTATAAGGACTTTTCTAATGTTCATTCATCCACGTTTTCACAAAACTCAATTTTATAAGAGATTCATATATCTCAAATCAAATTTCTGTTAAAATCATATTAACAGCTACTTGTTCACACAGATTCATAACCCTTACAAAATCGCACAGTTACAATTTCACAAAGCTCAACAATACACGAGAACTCATATCTCTCTAAGTACAAACAAATCAATTCATATTAACGAACACGAAATCACACAAAAATGTAATATAGCAAATACACTTATTTTAACCTTCATAAAACTGCTACTGTAATATGCATATTCTGCCCAAACGGTGCAGAATTGAAAAAAATACCATTAGACGAAAGTTGTCCAGGATTGCGTTTCCTATAGGCCTATGCAAACAGAATCACAAAAACTGTAACGTATGATTTATTATAAATTTTCTACTCAAATCTGATCCGTGAAAACCCCAAATCCGATAATTGAATAATTGCTCAAATGTATATTCAATGCTCATCTATAAATCTCAAATCACAACTTCAAGCATTATAAAAAAAAACCCCTAAATCTCATAATCCATAACCATACTAATTTAATATTTTATCCATTTAAATTTTCAATCAAACGAGATTGAAAGAACATCACAAGTTAACTCACCGATTTAGGGCTTCAAGGTTGATGATGATTACACAAACCGAAGGTTGAGGTTCCTCTCTTCTTCTTCTTCTTCCTCCCTCTCTCTCCCTCTCTCTATCTCTCTCTCTCTCACACATACGTCTGTTCTCTAGTTTCTTCTCTCCTCTTCCCTTTTTTTTTTTTTGGTTAAATGGGGGCTAGGGTTTAATATATGTGTATATATATTTCACACACAACACTTATAAATAAAACACACACAAACATGTGAATCCCGTTTTTTATCTAAGGGCCTCACAAAAAGGCTTTATATGGGCCCGAAAATACATTCTAAAGTGACAAATGATTAGCCCAATAGATACCCATGACCCCGGGCACTAAAATTTTATGTTAAGCACACTACTTAAAATACTAACTACCCATACACGCTACTTCAACATTTTTATTAGGTGTCACTAAGATACATACACAGTTAATGTCTAATACTCGAAAATAATAATATAAAAATTACTAAAAGCACTTAGAAAATTGGGGTTGTTACACAAACCTTAACCATTCACAACACCGCTACATCATCCCCAATGAGTAGTATGTCGTCAACATAAAGAACAAGAAAGGCCAACACTTTTACTTCACACTTCTTATATACATAAGACTCATCCAGATTTTTTATGAAATCAAACGACTTGACCGCTTGGTCAAATCGGATGTTCCAACTCTTGGATATCTGCTTAAGCCCATAAATGGACTTTTACAACGTGCATACCACGCTACCTTTCCCACCAGCTATGAACCCTTCTGGTTGCTGCAAATAGATGTCCTCCTCAAGATTACCGTTCAAGAATACAGTCTTGACGTCCATATGCCAAATTTCATAATCTAGACATGTAGCAATGGATAAGAGTATTCTGATTGACTTGAGCATGGCTACTAGTGAGAAGGTTTCCTCATAGTTAATGCCCTCCCTCTGAGTATAACATTTGGCTAAAAGCCTAGTCTTAAAGGTCTAAACCTTTCCATCAGATCCTCTTGTCCTCCTGTAGACCCATTTGCTACCAATAGGTTTAATATTGGCTGCAAGTTCTACAAGATCCCAGATCTGATTGGAATCCATAGATTCCAATTCAGCCGTCATAGCTTTAACCCAATGAGTTGAATCAACATCAGCTATTGCCTTTTCGTATGAGGCAGGATCAGATTCAGATTCTATGGAGACAGCTTCAAAAACTTCTCCTAAGAACATGTATCTGTCAGGCTGGCTGACCATCCTCCCGCTACGACGAGGTACCAGTGTGGGAATGGGTGAAGAAGTGGTATTTTCTTGTCTTACATTGTTATCAACTGCGGGTAGGACTGAGGGCTCTCCTTCTATCTCTCTAAGATCTATCCTTCCCTTCGGTTTATGGTTAATGATATAATCATCCTCCAAGAAAATAGCATTTGTACTAATAAACACTTTCTATTCTCTTGGATCATAAAAATACCATCCACAAGTACCCTTTGGATACCCTAAAAAGTAACATACTTCCGATCTAGAATCCAACTTACTCATCTTTCCTTTCAGAACATGTACCAGACACCCCCACATCTGGAGATGTTGCAAAAAAGGCTTGCTCCCAATCCACATCTCTCGTGCTGTCCTAAGAATAGATTTGCTTAGTACTAGATTTAGTATGTACACGGCTGTTTCCAAAGTATAACCCCAATGGAATAATGGCAACTCAGAATAACTCATCATCGACCTGGTCATGCCTTAAAGAGTCCGATTCTTTCTCTCCGCTACACCATTCTGTTGAGGCATACTTGGTGTAGTTAACTATGACAGAATCCCATTCTGTACAAGGTGATCAATAAACTCATTCGAGAAGTACTCGCCACCTCAATCAGATCGAATGGTCTTGATATGTGTGCCTAATCACTTCTCCACTTCAGCCCTGAACTCTTTGAACTTTTCAAAGGCTTCAGATTTGTGTTGCATTAAGTACATATATCCATACCTGGAATGGTTATCAGTAAATGTGATGAAATACTCATAACCACCCCTTGCTCTAATATTTTTTGGTCCACATACATTAGTATGAAATAATTCCAACAATGCATTTGTCCTATTGCCCTTTGCGGGAAAGGGCCTTTTGGTCATCTTACCCTCTAAGCAAGACTCGCAGGCTTCTATTGGTTAGATAACCAAATCGCCAAAGACCCCTACTTTGACTAGTCTGCCAATCCTATTTAGATTGATATGGACAAGCCTCATGTGCCAAAGCTTTGTTGGATTAGTGGAAGGTTCCTTTCTTTTAGATGGCACAGTTATCATTGGGTTATTAAGTTCCATGTAAGAATTTTTAGAAATATTAGGAGTAATCACATATAAGCCATTAGTTTTAACACCAGAACATATAAAAGAATCATTTCTTGTAATGACAATTTCTGTTCCAAAATAAGAATAATTTATATTTGATAAATCTGAAACATAAACTAAATTATGTCTCATTAAAGGAAGGTAAAGTACATCTGATAAAACTAAAGTCTTATTGTCTTCAAATTCTAAAACTACCGCTCCTATAGCAACCGTAGAAACGGTTGCGCTAGATCCCAGAGTTAGCATGATTTTCCCATCACTGCATTTCCTTGTTGATCTAAACCCCTCTAATGAATTACAAATATGGTTAGTCGTACCAGAATCAATGCACCAAGTGTTTGAAGTATCCGTTATAAAACTTACTTCAATCATATGTGATTCAATCATACCTTGAACTCTTGCAGCAAAGAATTCTAGACAGTCCCTCTTTCAGTGGCCCTTCTCATCGCATTGGAAACACTTCCCTTTCCCTTGCCCTTACCTTTTCCCTTAGATTTTGCAACCTCAGGGACTGGTCCAACACTTGGACCATCAGTGCCAGCCTTCTTCTTTTCTTTCTTGCCTTTCGGCACATATCGGGAAGAGGAAAAGCTTTTCTCAACGTTCAAAATGTTGCCGATAGGTTTGATCACCTCTTCTGCTGCCATTAAAGAACTCATTAATTCACTCATTGAAAAATTCATTTGATTTATATTATAGTTAAGTTTAAATTGAGTGAATGAAGGTGACAGTTAATTGAGGATCATAGCAACTTAGGTCTGTGCATCGATGTTAGCTCCCAAAGTCCCCAGTTCGTTTAAATAGCCAATCATTTTTAAAACATGTGCTTTGACTGGTGTCCCTTCCGACATCTTAGCACTCATTATCTTCTGTATGGTAACCTGTCTGGCAGGTTTGCCATGATCCCTAAACATCTATTTTAGGGATTTGATAATGGTACTAGCAGAATCACTCAACTGGTATTTGTGCTGCAACACATTAGCCATAGAGGCAAATATGTAACAACGAGCCATCTCATTCCACTTCTTCCACATGTCGAACTCGGGTCTAGCAGTAGCCGAAGTATTTACAGCGAGTTCTTTAGGGCATGGGATGGTGTGGACATATATGTGATCCTCCGCAGTTAAAACAATGTCAAGATTACGTTTCCATTTAGTAAAGTTGTTTCTAGTTAACTTATTCTGAGTGAGTATAGTGGCAAGAGGACTAAATGCTGATCCATACATGATGATTTACTAAAAAACCAAAAGACAAAATAGATAAGGACATCATAATTTGACAGTTTGAAATAAAAGAATTCTTAAAACTCTTATTGAAAAATAAGGTCGCCAGAATATCGAAACGAAAAAGTAAAGCCTCTGTGTGGCAGTCAACACTTGATCTTTCGATTAATCATGACTTGTTCGCTATGCAATTCTTGCAAAACAAGTTATGACTCTCGAACCTATTTGATCTCTAAGTTTTTAAATAATTCCCCATGTGGGATCCCTTATCCATAGCTTAGCTAGTGTGTACCATTAACTAGGATCTAATCACAACCGCCTCAAGTAGTGCCTCTGTGTGGTGGTCACCCTTTAACACGTCTGAATGATCCTATCCATAGGAAGTTCACATCTAGTATCCAATGAGTAGTGTACCTCAGTATAGAATGATCATCTTTGCCAAGGTAACACAAAATGCACTACTCATCTTACAGTGAACCATTAATGGAAGATTGTGGGAGTTATAATAATAAGTCCCTCTCCTACTAGATTTAATAGTAAAGGATTTTGCTCGAGAAAAAATTGCTTCTACACATTGCCCATAAAACATCCAATGTTTACTAATGGGTTGAAACAATTTTTGAATTTTATTTTAGAAAACTTATTTTATATGCATGCATGTAGTAGCAATATAGTTAAATGCCAATCACAAATCAAGCACATAAAACAAAAAATTACAATTGAAATAAAGACATTCATATGCCTCTATCTCCCATGGCTCTATCTCCATAGAACCTCCTTTTTAGTTTGATTGCCTCCGGCTCCATCTTCATGGACAATGGCATGCTCTTCCATCTTCATTGATTTCCTATTCTTTAACAAAAATTCCTATGCTTCTTTCGAAGCTTACAATTTTCTAGAAAGGAAATAGAAACAATATAATTTTTAAAAAAAAGCTAGGGAAATCGGTGCAATTTTCCTATTCGCAGTGCTCTTTACATATGCCTTAAAACCAAACCAAAATAAATACAACATACACCAATCTTAAAATTAGAAATACAAAATTAAAAGGACTTGGTGCCATGGGAGATATTGGACTAATCATGCTGCAAAAGAGTTAGTCGTACACACAACCATACATATACAACAAATATATGTAACTATTGGAACCCCTAATTGATTCACATAATACATAAACTCTTTATGTACTGATTTAGAACTTAAAACAACATCTTAGCTCTCTGTCACACTTCGATCGATCGACAAACGTCCGATCGATCGAATTTTCAATCGATTGAACATAGTCCATTCGATTTAACTTTCAATTTCACAGAATGATTTGAAAAATTATAGAATAATATAAAATTAAAATAAATAATTTTAAAATCTTTTAAAACTGTAAAAAGAACACTCGGACAGAGGATCAGTCTCGATCGATCGATACATGTTCAATCGATCGAACAAGATCTGTCACGCCCCGGAACCACTTAGATGATCCTAGGACACGTGGCACGCCACCAAGGCTTAACCCCAATCATTAAAGTTCCAAAAATAAATTTAAAATAAACTTAAACCAAAGAAGCTTAACAATAATAAATAAAATTAAAAGAAACAAAATCCTGTCTTTGCAATCAGCCAAAATAACCCTGTTTTAACAATAGTAACTTCTAAAATAACACTACCAAATCATAGTCATGAGCTCCCAAAGTCCAAGCAAGAGTTTTTAAATACTTTAAGAAAAATACTAAATATAACAATTTACAACCAACCCAATAAATAAATCTCCAAGTTCAAACGTCCCAATCCAATAACATTAGTCATAGTGACACTATAATCAAATAATCCCAACTAACACAGTCCAACCTTATATTACAGGAGTTAAGTTAGAATCCAACTAAAGTATAAAGTTTAACTAGAAATATTACATAAGTCTTAAACCAGCCAAAATATGACTCGTACTACAATCCATATTAAAACCGATTAATTACAACTATATTGCAAGCTTTAAACTAAAAAGCAAGTAACTATTAACAAAATTACAATAACTTCCCAAACCCTAGCCAAGTCACTTCCCAGCTTACTTCCCCGATTCCTCGTCACGATCACCTACGATGGTTATTCAATAACCATTACAATATATAAGCTATATGCTTAGTGAGTAATGCTAATCATGAAGATAGATAATAAACACGCTCAATTCAACATATTACAAATAACTATGGTCTCTGACAATTACTAGTTCACTCCCACCACTACCGGCTAGCCCGCGGCTCCACTCCCCAAGCCCACGTGACTAGTCATGACCCACGCCCTCACACGTGCGGTCCCATAGGCCTCTGGAGGCCGTGGTCGTCACCACAAAGATTACCTCATGGTGGTATAGATCTAGCAATTTCCATTGACACAAATAGACAACTCAACATGCTCATTTAATCATTGCACTATGCTTTCACAATCAAATTGGGCCTAATTTAACCACATGAATTTTGCCCAATAATAATCTAAATAAATTAAATTACGCTAATAAGGCATGCTTTGGCATCACAATTGAACCTAAAATGAAAATCATCCAAATATCAAAATTAACATCACTCACCTCTTGGGTTTCGCTTCTAGTTGTGAAATTAGAGCCCTACTATGGACCAGGTACAAATCCTATACAAAAATTACAAGTTATGAGCTTAAACCCTAAAATGGGTCGCGGAAAAACTATCACAGAACTCAATAAAATTAGTACCAATATATTAGACTCACCTCCAGGAGTCCGAATATATAGCCTATTTTAAAAGTTGACGTCGTTCGGCTCGTCAACCGTCGTCGAAAACGTCACCGTCGTTGGTCACAATTCTCGTCTCCAACTCTCTGCATGAACTGCCTCCTACCTAATTTAGAGATATTGGGGTTGATTAGTCATCCCCTAGGTGTCTTGTTTATATAATTTTCTAATTTTATTATAACAACCCGCAAGTTTACTAGTTTGGCAATTACGCCCCTACAATTTGTTGAACTATATTAAAACTATCCCAAACCTAAATAGGTATTTGTCTATGTCTCGCATGGGTCCCATAAGTGGTCCCATATGATTATATGAAGTTGTTAATTAGCCTACTAATTATATAACGTGTTCAATTTGTGCTCACAAAGGTACCCCTAATTGACCCCAAAAGTGGTCACTACCTAATAACATGATATTATCAACAATAAAATAATAAATCATTTAAGCCTTAATAAACATTTAGGCACATAGGGTATTCCACATATAATGTCCCATCTCAACTGGGATCCATCAATACATATCCCAACTTGGGACTGCCATACTGGCCAAATTTGGGTTCCCAACTGGACACCCATAATCAACTTAGTGGGTCAATCCCACTCAAATAAGCGTCACATAACACTATAATTATCATTAACTCATGATTATGCATGCTAAAGCAATATTAAATATAACCGCGGGAGCGTGTGTCACATCTCTCCCCTCCTTAAAAAGGAGTTTGTCCCCAAACTCGTAGTACCTCAAGTTTCAAACAAGAATGGATACTTCTGTTTCATTTCATCTTCTCTTTCTTATGTGGCTTCCTCAACAGAATGATTTCTCCATAACACCATAACCAAAGGAATAGTCTTTGTCCTCAGAACTTGTTCTTTTCTGTCAAGAATCTTGACTGGCTGCTCGATATAAGTCAAGTCTTCCCTGATTTCCAACGGCTCTGGAATAATCCCTTTCTTCTGATCTGATACACATTTCCTTAACATTGATATGTGAAATACATCATGCACATTAGCTAATTCTGGTGGTAATTCTAACCGATAAGCTACTGGTCCAACTCTGCCAATGATCTCAAATGGCCCAACATACCTTGGATTCAACTTCCCACGTTTCCCAAACCTTGTAATACCCTTTGAAGGTGATACATTCAAGAATACAAAATCTCTAACTTCAAACTCCATCGGTCTTCTTTTCAAGTCCGCATAGCTTTTATACCTACTTTGGGCTGTTTGAAGCCGTTGTTGTACTGTCTTTATCTTCTCCGTGGTCTGTTGAACAATTTCAGGCCCTATCAATCTTCTCTCACCAACCTCGGTCCAACAAAGTGGAGAACGACACTTACGCCCATATAAAGCCTCAAAAGGTGCCATCCCAATACTGGATTGATAACTATTATTATAAGAAAATTCAGCCAACGGCAAGTGCTCTTGCCAGTCACCTTTAAAATCCAAAACACAAAGTCGAAGCATATCTTCTAGTATCTGAATTACACGTTCTGATTGGCCATCGGTTTGAGGATGAAAAGCTGTACTGAAACTCAATCTTGTACCCATCGCTCTCTGCATTCCTTGCCAAAATCTTGATGTAAATGCACTATCTCGATCCAAGACTATAGATACTGGAACTCCATGAAGTCTCACAATTTCTTGAACATACAATTCAGCTAACTTCTTTGGATCATTAGTCTTGATTGGTAGAAAATGTGCCGACTTGGTCAATCGATCAACGATTACCCATACACTGTCATTTGACTTTCTAGATCTCGGTAAACCTCCCACGAAGTCCATTGTAATATTTTCCCATTTCCACTCTGGTATAAGCAATGGTTCCAATTTTCTCGCTAGTTTCTGGTGTTCCACTTTCACCCTCTGACAAGCCACACACTTTGCCACAAGTTCTGCTACTTCGCGTTTCATCCCTGACCACTAATAGATCCCTCTCAAATTGCGATACATTTTAGTGCTACCCAGATGGATTGAGTACCTCGTATTGTGCGCCACTTCCAAAATTACTTCTTGGATACCATCTATATTGGGTATACAAATCCGATTCCTGAATTTCAATATACCATTCTCAAAAATAAATTCTGGTTGCTTACCTTCAGGTATCTCATCATGAATCTTCTTCAATATTGGATCTTGAAGCTGTTTGGCTCGAATTTCATCAATAAGAGACAGATGTGCAATAATGGCTGACATTAGACCACCTCTAGTTTCTGGAATCACCTCCAACTTCAGCTGCTCCATTTCCTGAATTAACTTTTCTTGTGAAGTCAAAGCATAGGCCAAATTAGTTGTAGACTTTCGACTCAGTGCATCGGCCACCACATTAGCTTTTCCTGGATGATATTGGATTATTAAGTCATAATCCTTCATTAACTCTAACCACCTTCTTTGCCTCATATTCAATTTCCGCTGTGTAAAAAAATATTTCAAACTCTTGTGATCAGTGTAAATTTCACATTTTTCCCCGTAGAGATAATGCCTCCAAATCTTCAAAGCAAAGATAATCGCCGCTAACTCAAGATCATGAGTCGGATAATTAACTTCGTGTGGCCTTAATTGTCGTGAGGCATATGCAATCACCTTATTGTTTTGCATCAATACACAACCCAGACCTCGGTATGAAGCATCGCTGTATATCACAAACCCTGTAGTACCAGAAGGATTGGTCAATATTGGTGCTGTCATCAAACGAGTCTTCAATTCAACAAAACTTTCTTCACATTCCGGACTCCAAATGAAAGGAACATCTTTTCGCATAAGTTGGGTCATTAGCATTGCAATCCTTGACAAATTTTCCACAAACCTTCGGTAATATCCAGCTAATCCCAAAAAGCTTCGTACTTCTGGCACACTTGTTGGCGACTTCCAATTGGCCACAGCTTCAATCTTTTGTGGATCCACTGACACACCCTCCTTTGAAATCACGTGCCCCAAAAATGCTATCTCAGTTAACCAGAATTCACATTTCTTCAACTTTCCGAACAGCTTCTTTTCACGAAGTCGTTGTAGAACCAACCGTAGATGCCTCTCGTGATCTTCTACACTCTTGGAATATATTAAGATATCATCTATGAAGACAATTACAAACTTATCCAAATAATCTTTGAACACTCGATTCATCAAATCCATAAATGCTGCCGGTGCATTTGTAACCCCAAAAGGCATAATAAGAAATTCATAGTGACCATAACGGGTCCTGAATGCTGTCTTCTCCACATCCTCTTCCTTGACTTTTAATTGATGGTAACCCGATCGCAGATCAATCTTAGAAAAGACCTGGGCTCCTTGAAGCTGATCAAACAAGTCATCAATTCTAGGCAACGGATATTTGTTCTTGATAGTTAACTTGTTGAGTTCTCGATAATCGATACACATCCTCATAGTCCTGTCTTTCTTCTTGACAAACAAGACTGGTGCACCCCACGGTGATACACTAGGTCGAATGAATCCCTTATCTAGAAGATCTTGCAACTGAGTCTTCAATTCTTTCAACTCCACCGGTGCCATTCTGTACGGTGTTTTCGATACTGGTTGAGACCCCGAAGCTACTTCAATAGTAAATTCAATTTCTCGTTCAACTAGTACATCAGGTAGATCTTCAGGAAAGACATCTGGGAACTCTTGTACAACTGAAATATCTTCTACTTTAGTTCCTATGACCCGTGTGTCAATTATTGAACATAAGAACCCCCGACAACCTTGTTTCAACAACTTGCCTGCCCGTATTGCTGAAACCAAATATGGTGGTGCTACAACACCAGTTCCTTGAAAACTAAACTCCCCTTGTCCCGTTGGTCGAAAAGTAACTCTTTTCTGTTCACAATCGATAGTTGCTTGATTTAAGGATAACCAATCCATACCCAATATTACGTCAAAATAATTAACGGCCAACGGAATTAAATCCACTGTCAAAACCCTATCATTTATCCTGATGTCACATGCTTTAAATATTGATGAGGTCACCATAGATTTGCTTAAGGGTAAAGATATCGACAAATCATACCCCAAAGGTTCTGACATGCTGTCTAAATGTCTAACAAATTCATGTGCAACAAAAGAATGTGTTGAACCTGAATCTATTAAAACATACGCCGGGTGTAAAGAAATGAGTAATGTACCTGACACGACAGAATCGGCTGCTGCAGCATCCCCCCGCATTAGTCGATAATACCTTCCTTGTCTTTGTTCTGGCCCTTTCCCTTTGTCCACACTTGTCCCTGGTTTTACCCCAGTTGATGCCACAGAACCTGTCCCTCGCTGTTGTCTTGTTGGGCATTCTTTGGCTTGATGTCCTAGCTGGCAACATTAAAAGCATTTTCCCCTATTGTCTAGATTTATACTCCCCGTACTTTGAGTTTGAGCTTGTGAGCAATTTCTCGCTATATGCCTCTTCTGCTTGCAGATATTGCATACTAACGTCAAGTGGCATACACCCCAATGTTGACGATTGCACGTTGGACATAATGGGCGACTCTCCCCAGATAAGGAACTTCCCCTTTGAACTCCTGAGCTAGAACCAGAACCTCGCGAGAACGGCTTCTTAAAGAAACCTTGTCCTTTACTTTTTCCCTCGGCTGGCCGCTTATTCTGTTGGCTCTGTTTATACTTGTCAATATCCCTTTCTGCGATCAAAGCAACATCTTGCACATTGGCCACCTTTCTGAGTTGATGTGTATCCACTCGGCTTCTAATATTTTCTCGTAGGCCTTCTTCAAATTTCCGTGCCCTATCCACTTCCCTTGGTACTGTTCGATATAAAAATCGAAGTAAACTGTTGTACTTAGCTGCGTACTCATTTACTGTCATATCCCCTTGTTGTAAATTTGCAAATTCACGGTCCAACTGTGTCTTGACGGATGCTGGAAAGTACCGCTTGTAGAAGACCTTTACAAATCTGTCCCACGTCTCTGGTGCCCCTTGTTCAATCGCATTTGTCCACCATTTTTGAGCTTCACCCTTCACAGTATCGGTAGCACACATTATCTTTTCCTCATCTGTACACTCTACTGCCCGAAAGATACGGTTCATATCCATCACCCAATGGTCGGCTTGTGATGGATCTGGGCCTCCATCAAACTGACTTGGTTTTCTTTTATAAAATTGTTCAATGACTCCTCGCTCTGCCCGTGGTTGTGGGTTTGCAGGTCTATCACGTCCCATCTGATCACTTACCGCCCTTACAAAATTGCTTACCACATCTTCTAGGTGGTCCATCCTCGAATGAGGTGAACGTTCCCGATTATGATCCATTTTCTTACCTGTCAGTCAATTGACATAAATATATTGCATGCCATGCCAATATGTTATATAACAACATAGCAACAATTATTCATATGCATTCATGAAATGCATTTACATGCTCGTCATCTATGCGTACTCTCAATCGTCATCTCTCGTACCCAAGGCTCTAAGCCTAATGCTCTGATACCACTAAATGTCACTCCCCGGAACCACTCAGATGATCCTAGGACACGTGGCACGCCACCAAGGCTTAACCCCAATCATTAAAGTTCCAAAAATAAATTTAAAATAAACTTAAACCAAAGAAGCTTAACAATAATAAATAAAATTAAAAGAAACAAAATCCTGTCTTTGCAATCAGCCAAAATAACCCTGTTTTAACAAATAGTAACTTCTAAAATAACACTACCAAATCATAGTCATGAGCTCCCAAAGTCCAAGCAAGAGTTTTTAAATACTTTAAGAAAAATACTAAATATAACAATTTACAACCAACCCAATAAATAAAACTCCAAGTTCAAACGTCCCAATCCAATAACATTAGTCATAGTGACACTATAATCAAATAATCCCAACTAACACAGTCCAACCTTATATTACAGGAGTTAAGTTAGAATCCAACTAAAGTATAAAGTTTAACTAGAAATATTACATAAGTCTTAAACCAGCCAAAATATGACTCGTACTACAATCCATATTAAAACCGATTAATTACAACTATATTGCAAGCTTTAAACTAAAAAGCAAGTAACTATTAACAAAATTACAATAACTTCCCAAACCCTAGCCAAGCCACTTCCCAGCTTACTTCCCCGATTCCTCGTCACGATCACCTACGATGGTTATTCAATAACCATTACAATATATAAGCTATATGCTTAGTGAGTAATGGTAATCATGAACATAGATAATAAACACGCTCAATTCAACATATTACAAATAACTATGGTCTCTGGCAATTACTAGTTCACTCCCACCACTGCCGGCTAGCCCGCGGCTCCACTCCCCAAGCCCACGTGACTAGTCATGACCCACGCCCTCACACGTACGGTCCCATAGGCCTCTGGCGGCCGTGGTCGTCACCACAAAGATTACCTCATGGTGGTATAGATCTAGCAATTTCCATTGACCCAAATAGACAACTCAACATGCTCATTTAATCATTGCACCATGCTTTCACAATCAAATTGGGCCTAATTTAACCACATGAATTTTGCCCAATAATAATCTAAATAAATTAAATTACGCTAATTAGGCATGCTTTGGCATCACAATTGAACCTAACATGAAAATCATCCAAATATCAAAATAAACATCACTCACCTCTTGGGTTTCGCTCCTAATTGTGAAATTAGAGCCCTACTATGGACCAGGTACAAATCCTATACAAAAATTACAAGTTATGAGCTTAAACCCTAAAATGGGTCGCGGAAAAACTATCATAGAACTCAATAAAATTAGTACCAATAGATTAGACTCACCTCCAGGAGTCCGAATATATAGCCTATTTTACAAACCGACGTCGTTCGGCTCGTCAACCGTCGTCGAAAACGTCACCGTCGTTGGTCACAATTCTCGTCTCCAACTCTCTGCGTGAACTGCCTCCTACCTAATTTAGAGATATTGGGGATGATTAGTCATCCCCTAGGTGTCTTGTTTATATAATTTTCTAATTTTATTATAACAACCCCGCAAGTTTACTAGTTTGGCAATTACGCCCCTACTATTTGTTGAACTATATTAAAACTATCCCAAACCTAAATAGGTATTTATCTATGTCTCGCATGGGTCCCATAAGTGGTCCCATATAATTATATGAAGTTGCTAATTAGCCTACTAATTATATAACGTGTTCAATTCTTGCTCACAAAGGTACCCCTAATTGACCCCAAAAGTGGTCACTACCTAATAACATGATATTATCAACAATAAAATAATAAATCATTTAAGCCTTCATAAACATTTAGGCACTTAGGGTATTCCACATATAATGTCCCATCTCAACTGGGACCCATCAACATATATCCCAACTTGGGACTGCCATACTGGCCAAATTTGGGTTCTCAACTGGACACCCATAATCAACTTCGTGGGTCAATCCCACTCCAATAAGCGTCACATAACACTATAATTATCATTAACTCATGATTATGCATGCTAAAGCAATATTAAATATAACCGCGGGAGCGGGTGTCACAAGATCCCATTCAATCCATCGAAACTACTTCGATCGATAAAAACCATCATGCATCCAATGCAATCACAGATTTCTATTCTGCTACAAAATTGCTATAGAAACAGATCATTAATGATGCAGTTTCAAAACCAGTCCTTAAGTCAACATGCAAATCAAAACTAATGTTCCAAAACGCATCTATAGATCCAAACAAGCCTGGCCCTGATACCAATTGTAGGAAAAAATAGGTTTAAAATTTATTTAAACGCACAGATACGAGTAATCCAAATTGGTCAGATCAGATAAAGGCTAAAGAAGGGTGGTAAACTTCACTCGTGGTTATTAACATGAGGATTATAATGGGATCAATCAAGTGGGCTTAATCCTTTTAGGCTCCATACTTGGTTCGAGTACCCTCAATTAGCGACTCTGCTGGGGAAACGAACTAAGAGGGTAAGACTCTAAAACTTTCATGGTTCTTTAACTTTATATTATGAGGATCGCACATGCATTAGTTTTAAGAAGCTTAGGAGGACCAAAGCCGGGGGGCCTGCAGCTTGTCAGATCCCCCCACAGAGGACTATCCTGCCCTAGTACATACCTAACCATATAAAAGGTTGTCCACGTACCACACCAAAGCCTATAATGGGGTTTATATAGGACACTCACTGGGGGACCCTTGTTGACTCTATCCACCTTGATGTATATAGTAGCCATAGATCCAATCTTTAGTTCTTGACCTATTAAGACAATGTGCGCACATACGCTTTATTTGCCCTTTTGGATTACTTGACATGATAAAGAAGCATATACGACATGTGATATATAGCCTTGTCTAACACTCAAGGCATTCTATCTATATGAAATGCTCGCCACATGATATGAGGACGGTTTGCTCATGTGTTATACTAGGAATATGTTTTACGAGCCCGTTGGATGATAAATCATAACCTTGTTTGTGTCGCATTCACTTGAGTTAGCCCTGATTAAACCTAAGCTATTGTAAACCCTGTCACACGTGAAATTCCAAAGCTTGGGATGGATAGGGTGACATTGATTATGGTGGCCCTAGGATAAGAAGGGATTCTCGATGACGCGATTAGGACATTTATGGCTATGTGAATAGGAATAAGGTCATTATTTTGTATTACATATCATGCATGTCATAAAATAATTTTGAAAAAGAAATAGAAAATATTTTCAAATTCAAAAAGGGGGCACAATCATTCTGGGTTTAAATGGGATTTTTAAATTGAAATTGTATAGTGGCAAGTGAACATAGATCCAAAGAAGACCGTACGCACACCTTATTGTGTCCATGCCCCTGGTTCAGGAAAACTAGTTCAAGCTACAAGTATTGGGATACCTATGGCTGAAGAAAATGATAGGATGGAACAGAGGGAACCTTGGCCCATCAGAGGCAACAGTTATAGCTTATCATAGACCATTTGGGGTAAACCACTATGAACTCGCAGGGCCTACCTGATGTTGATCAACTCATACCACCTATTGCACCCAAGAACCCCATTGATCCAAATCCTGTCAAGGAGCAAGAATGGTTCGATGATGGTGTACACAGAGATTCCAGAAAGATAATGAAAAATAAGTTGGACCGTCAAGAAAGTGTGGTAAGAAAATCCTATGGTATTGATGACTGTTTGTTAGACCTTGAAGGTTTCTTCGAACCTGTAAAGATCAAATACACTGAGAAGTTTAAGATTACTGACTTAGAGAAGTTAGATGGGATCAGGAATCCTAAGAGCCATCTGAAGATGTAGGTCACTACCTTGAGACCTATGGGGTTAGGGAATGAACACTTGGCCCAACTGTTCTCCCATTATCTATCTGGAGGAGACTTGCAATGGTTCCTAGCCCCTGAATCTTCCAAAACCCATGTTTGGAAGGATATTGTTACAGAGTTTGTGAAGTAATACACCTACAACACCGAGCTTGATGTTATTATTAGGGATCTTGAGACCACTAGGCAGGATAACCGGGAATCTTTTGCCACATTCTTGACCCATTCGAGGAAAAAGACCACTGAAATGGCAAATAGGTCAACCGAGAAGGAGGAAGTCCATATGATCATAAAGAACTGTAACCCACCTACAATGAACACATGTGCTTTATGTCAATTACCACCTTTGAGCAGTTGTTTGATGTAGGGACCAAGATAGAAGATGCCCTGAGGGATGGGAAAATCAATAAGGAAGAAAATAATTTAAGGAGGAAACCAACATGAGGAAACTACGATGCCGAACCTGATATCAATGTCCTTCACCAAAATCCTTGCCAAAATTAAAACACGAACCCCCAAAATAACAATTGTTCTAGAACCTTCACCGTCCTTAACCTACCCTTGTCCACCATACTAGACCAACTCATAAAAAAAAGGCCACCTTAAGCCCTTAGATCGAAGACCACCCCTAAATCTAATCCCATAAAAATATAACCCCACCAGATACTGTGCCTTTTACCTAAAACCTGGCCATTCCACTGACCATTGCACTTGACTTCACCATCAAAATCCAAGACCTTATTGACAACAAATTCATCACACCCCCATCCACTCAACCCAATATCACCCAAAGCCCACTACCAAATTACCATGATGTGCCACCACCCCAGGATATCAACCTAATTAGCCTCAACCCAACAAATTATGACCCATCTGTTTACATTACACACATAACTAAACCTGAGCCTATGTTTATCCTCCCAAAAGGTGCTAAAATTTATAGTATGAGCCATGGGGATGAACTAGACTTCTTGAAAGATGATGGCTATTTTGGAAATGATGATGAGGCTGACCGTTTCTTCTTGGAAAAACTAGACCTTGGGTTGTAAGAAATCAAGTGGTGGAATGGGGAGTCTCCCAAAGACTCAATATGGTTTAAACCTGAGAAAAGGCTTGAGGTTGCTGACTATGAGAAAGACAGGATGGAGAATGCAGACCACGCGTCTATGAGCCTATTACTGGGGGATTTAGACCTAAGGATGGCTATAAGAATGCTAATGAATTAATGGTGCTGGGAACTACTCTAAAGCATGGATGCTAATGGGCCACATAAGGAAGAAGGATTGCTCTTGATACACTTATGGAGTCAAGTCTGAGTTTAGAATGTGTTCATGTTATGTCATAAAAAAATTCAAAACAAAAGAAAGAGAATCCAATTTAGGATATCTTAATGGCCATGGTTATGCTTGGCCATGAGTGTAGTTTATTTCTTAGTCTTTAATTGGTTTCAATAACAGAAAGTGATAATGCCAAAATTTGGTAAGAGGTAAATAGAGTAGATTAAAGGGCAGAGAGAGTGAGAGACCAATATTTTGTATGTGGTTCAGCCCTGTTAATGAAGTTACCTACGTCCATGTGTGTGTCTGAGCACGTTCACTAAACTATAAAAAGCGGGGACTTGTGGTGAACCAATAATAATTTAGAGCTACCATAGATCAGCCGAGCGTGTTGGTGACTACTATAGAGGTGCTGTAGAGACTAAAAGGTCGGTCCCTTTGAAGGGGGTGAGTGGTCTCTTTTATAGACGCAAGAGCCCTATTCATACAAGGAAATGGAATTTAATTAGGATTGATTGTCATTGCTTGAGGGAGGTTTAATTGGATTAGGAAACAATATGCTCTTTCTATAAGTCTTCTATCTTGACTAGGAAACTTATTAGAATAATCTGGGGCATATGTTGTGGGCCCAGCTAGCCTGTACCTGTACGGACTACGCCAATGTGGTCTTCCCGACCTGTTAGTCTGGTCGTGAATAAACCGCTCGGGATGGTGAGTCTCGGGTAGATTAAACCACTCGGGCTGATGCTTGTCCGAGGAGTTGTGCATAATTTGATCAGTACATGGACTGGCTGTTGATTTAAATCGCTCAGTCATAGGATAGAGCCAATTTTGGGCATATCAGTTGCCCCCCATTTCCAAGGTTGGCCGGATGGTATATTGGGGCAATTTGGAAATCTGTTTGTTGTTACTTGCCACTATCTGAGTGCATAGGGAAGCTGCCTTGGAGCTTCTGAGTTTTATGAGTGCTTGGGAATTGGCTAAGAGTTGAGACTTAGCCTAGCTCGGAGTCTTTAAGTGCTCGTGAATTGGCTAGTAGTTGAGACTCGGCCTAATTTGGAGTCTTTTTCTTATGTTAAGCTCCCAGGATGGTTATCTTCTACCCGTAAACCTTCATCAAGGATGTGGGTAAAAGAATTTGACCATGATGGAAAAGCTGACCTAAAGTGTGTTACTTTAGGGTCTTTTTAGTTAACTCCCCAAGATGGTTATCTTCCGCCTAGCCGGCCTTTGTCAAGACTTCTTTGGAGAACAGTTTGACCATGTTTGTGGAGCAGACCGAAATCACGTTGCTTTAGTGTCTTTTTGCTCCTCTATCATGGGCCAACCTAAGAGGTTTTAGTCACCTCCATCGTTGATTTGGACTTAAGTGGAGTTATTGCCTTTGAGTACTGTAGCACTTGGATTGTCTAAGAATTTGACTTAGTTAAACCCAAGGCCTATAAATACCTGATGTGATTGCCTATTTAGTTCATTGTGCCTTTCTGCCCCCAAGCTTTCGCTAAGACGAGGGTCCTATGGAGGTAGGACTGTAGGTAACCGACTCGGAACATGGGTGGTTGCAGGGTCTTTTGAAGCTTGCCATCATCAGCCACCTAGGGGGATTTTCCCCCATTGTAGGTTGGACCTAAGCGAAGCCGATGCCCTGGGCGTGACCCCAAGGTCTTTTGCCTTGTGTGCAATCCTGAGGTCTTTAGTGCCTGGTTTTGGAGCCTAATGTCTTTTGTGCCTGGGTTCAGAGCCCGAGGTCTTTTATGCCTGGGTTTAGAGTCCGAGGTCTTTTAATGCACCTCGGGTATGGCCCGAGGTCTTTTCAAGAGCTCTTTAACAGTCTGTGGAGCCTCATGCAACGATCGGGCAAGTACCACTGTAGTTGGATTGGTTGAGACTGTTTGAGATAGGAGGTCAGGCTGGAATCACTAGACTCCTAATTACTCTAAGCTGGATTGAAGGTTGGGATCACTGAATCCTGACTACTGCGAACTAGAGGTTGGGTTGGGGCTGCCGGACTCAGACTGCTGTAAACTAGAGGTCAGGTTGGGGCTGCCGGACTCAGACCGCTATGAACGGAGGTCAGGTTAGGACTGTCGGACCCTACCTGCTGTGAGGTGGAGGTTGGTTCAGGACTGCCGGACCCTGACTGCTGTGAATTAGAAGAACTGTCAGAACTCCGGTGCTGATCTCGCATTCTCTTACTTCTGGAAGACTCGTTGCTTACACGCCCAGGGTCTTTGGTCTTTAAAAATTCTTTAGTGCCAATGTATTCTCCAACCCTTTCAATCAGTTTAACTAAGGTTTCCGGTCAGTTTCTGTGAAATGACGCGGCGCACTTGATGTGTTGAACTCTCGAGCAGAAGGCTATAATAGCGACAGTTTCATCAAGATCATAGATTCTGAGCTTCTCTTGATTAAAACGGTCGGTGAAATCCTTGAGGGTCTCAGTATTCCTTTATATGACTGTCAGTAGCTGCCTGTCAAGCTTTGGTTGTTCATGCATACCGATGAACTGGTTGATGAACTGCTTGCTGAGTTACTTAAAACTACGGACCGATCAGGGCTCCAAAGAGTAGAACCATTGCATGGTTGTGCCTTTTAAAGTGCTGGGGAAGGCTAGGCAATGTAGTTCATTGGAGTTGGTGGCTAGGGCCATCTAAGCCTTGTAGGTCCGGATATGGTCGACCGGGCTTCCCGAGCCTAGGCGAGGCTACTTAAATTTGTACGGGATGGCAAACCTTGTTATCCGGCTAGAGAATGGTGACTCTGTCTCGATATTAGCGTGATTCTGAGTAGGGTTCTGGCCCAGCCTTTTGGCCACTCCATCAATCTGTTTCTGCAAGTCCTTGATACGTACCACCACACATTCCCGACCGGTATCTGGGCCACACGTTGGGTTAGTGGAGGAGGCTTCCTTCTCATGGCTGTGTGCTGTCCCCTGGGATCGGGCTTGGCTATGACTCTGGTTCATTGTGTGCCTAGGGACACCTCGGCTCTTGACCGAGTGACCCTGGACTGATTCCTGAGCCATATGTTCCTGCCTTTCCTCTTGGACAGCATGCCTACTATTGATGTCTCTGGCATCCTCAACACGGGACGGGTTGGCTCGGGCACGTTGTCTGGTAAAGATCGATTCTCGACCGTACGTAATGTTCCCGGATCATTTCCCGGCCACTAGAGTACTCCTTTGCTGGGCCAGCAGGGCTTCGATCTGTTGCTGGATTTGACGCTGGCCCTCCAAGAGTTGTGTGAGGGTCGCAGTGATCTGCTCAGATGTCATTACTGCCGCAACCGGTGTCAGGACCGACAGAACATCCCAGTTGGCCTACTGTGTAGTCTTCTCACTCTTTTTCGGAGGCATGGCTATCAGCCAAGAGATTTGTTGATGAAGAACTTGTCATTCCCATAGACGGTGCCAAGCTGTTGATGCAAAATTTGGTAAGAGGTAAATAGAGCAGCTAAAAGGGGAGAGAGAGTGAGAGACCAATTTTTTGTATGCGGTTAGGCCCTGTTAATGAAGGTACCTACGTCCACGTGTCCGTCTGAGCACGTTCGCTATACTGTAAAAAGCCGGGGAACTGTGGTGAACCAAGAATAGTTTGGAGCTACCGTAGGTCGATTGGGCGTGCTGGTGACTGTTATGGAGGTACTGTAGAGACTGAAATGTCGGTTACTTTGAAGGGGGTGAGTGGTTTCTTTAATAGACATAAGAGCCCTACTCATACAAGGAAAGTAGATAGATAAGGAAATACAATCCAATTAGGATTGATTGTCGTTGATTGTGCGGGTTTCCTAATTGGATTAGGAAATAATATGCTCTTTCCATAAGTCTTCTATCTTGTGTAGGAAACTGCTTGGAATATTCTGGGGTATATATTGTGGGCCCAGCTAGCCTGCGCCTGTAACGACTATGCCAATGTGGTCTTCCCGACCTATTGGTCTAGTCGTGAATAAACTGCTCGGGATGGTGAGTCTCGGGTAGACTATACCACTCAGGCTGATGCTTATCCGAGGAGTTGTGCATGATTTGACTGGGACATGACTGGCGGTTGATTTGAACCGCTCGATCATAGGATAGAGCCAATTTTTGGTGTATCAGAAAGAGTGGAGCTAGTGATGTTTTAGTTTCTTCTTCTAATCAATAAAAAATGTATCTTTGTTAATTATACTATGCCAAATTATGAGTGTGTGGATTACATGATTATTAAATAAAATGAAACACCCAAGATATGATGAAGAGACTTCATGTATGAATTAGAGTATTAAGAAAGATCCTAAATTGTGCTTGAAATTAGTTCGTTATTAAATGAAAGCCAACAACTATCGCTTTGTTCAAAAAACCGAAAAAAATTTATGTCTAAGCTCTAAAAAGCATACTCAAAATGAATCCAAAGTTTCCTCCAGAACCATTCGTTTACTATCCGATACTTGTGTCCAATCCCATCTTTCGTTAAATGAGAGTGAACATGGTTCCTAGATTAAAGTGGATTTTATTCGAAGTTATGGTAATCATGTGGTATAATTCTTTTGCTTGTGAAAAAAAAAGAAAAGAAAAAGAAGGAAAAAAAATTGTCCATGCAGGAAAACTTCTCAAACCTCGAAAGTTATCAATGAAATAAAGAAATAAGAATGTCAATACTTACTTTCCAAAACCTGTGGACATGGAAAAGGGTAGAATAGGGAGGGTAAAAGAAAGAAAAGAAAAGAAAAGAAAAAAATAGAGAAAGAAAAGAATAGAAAGGGAGAAAAGAAAAGGGGTGGATGAGAATGCAGAAAGATAGAGAATGAAAAGAAGAAGTAGAAGAAGAAGAAAGAGAAGAAGAAGAGAGGGGAGAAATTGAACAACCCATAGGTCGATATTGACTATTGCAGGAAGTGGATGTAAGAAATATGTCTTATTCCTTGGTGGAAAATATAAAAGAACCATATATTGATATTGACTATTGTGAAAAACTCAAATTCATTGGAGATAAATATGATTAGATGCCACTGATATTGATAAGTGGAGATGTACAAAGATTTGACTCGCATGGATGAAACAAAAGAAAAATAATAAAAAATGAAGCTCACTAGGTTGAAAATCGGAAAGGGCGCCTAGGCAAAAGTTAGAGCAAAAAAAAATAGAAAAGGCTAGCTAGGATGAAAACCCAAAAGGGCGCCTTGGTAAAAGTTGAAGCGAAAGAAGAAAAAGAAAAAGAAAAATAAAGGGGTAAAGGCGTTATACCATAATCAAACATGTGCTTACTAAGATGGACCTATTTGTGAAATGTTGTGAGCACCAATTATGACCTTAGCATTGAATATTGATATGTCAAATCTTTCTTGAATCTGAATGTGATTGAGATTGAAATTGATGCTGGGCCAAACTTAAAAGATCAAAAGTCTCATGTCATGATTGAACTACGTTTGACCTGATTACCATTAGGGGTTGTGTAGGTAACCTCCCAAAAGGTTTGGTCTCACCCATGCTTAAGTCTCATCTCTAGAGTCTCGACTTTATTCGAACCACGCTTCTTGCTTGGAACTACGTTTGACCTTATTCCCACTAGGGGGTATGCACGTAACCTCTCAAATGTTTTGGTCTTAGCCATTGACCTATAGTCATTTTCCCTTCATAGAAGGGACAAGTCACCCTTTAATCTTGTGTCCTACTTTACCTTAACACTTGGGGCAAAGCCTCGTCATGAGCTCTAAGTCAAAATTTTGCATGACAGACAAATTCTTTGAATGATGGGCTTCCTTCAATGTCAAATAAATCATAACTTTTTGATCTTTATGCTAGGGGCAAGTCCTTATCCTAAATTCATATCAATCGTATACAAGGGGTAAGCCCTTCACTCCATGGGTTTAGTTTGAATTCATCACCCATTGATTTGCACATAAGGGGCAAGGCCCTCTACCACCCGTTCTGTCCAATCAAGTCCATCCCCTTGTCTTATACAAGGGATAATCCCCCTTCTACCCTTTTTGTTCAGCCGAGTCCAACCCCTTGTCATACACAAGGGGCAATGTTATAATAAGGTAATGTCTTCATGTGAGTTTAGATGAAATCGTATTTTGCTATTTGATTAGAAATGAAAGTTTGAGGTCATAATGTGGAGAGAGTAAAGAGTTGATTACGAACATTATTTAGGGAATTTTTTAATCCTTGAATTTATGCATGAAGTATAATATCAAAGAATTGGGTGAATAGAAAAAGAATAATCGAGATCATACGTAAGGTACATCACTCGTAATAAGACACTGTGTTAATAGAAAATAAAGAAAGAAAAAAAGATGTATGATTTGATTATTTTTAGTGTCTCAAGTTTGAGTCGTAGAGTCGTAAACTTTATGGGTGTATTATGAGCAATGGAATAGGAAATTGGTTTTTTCTGAGGACGGTAATGCAAATAAGAAAGGAGTCCATGAGCATCTGCGTGATCTTTTGAAATGAGTTATGTTCACAGTATCATTGCATCATCAAGCATGTACATCTAAATTAGGGGCAATGTTCACCTCTCTCAGATTTCATAAGTATAATCCCCATAATTTCAAGGGTATCCATAATGATTGTGCAATGCATATGTGGTTTGCCTTTATTGGCTCCACAATGTTTTCCCTATAAGAGTAGTTTGGCTTTACTGGCTTTACATGGTTTTTATAGTTGAACAGGTGTCTCCCGCATATCATGATGATTTTATTGCTTACTCTAGTTTTACGCACTACATTCATTGATTGCCCTAAATGGCTCTATGATTGCATATCTTTGAGAGTAGCTCACTTCCTTGGTTTGACATTGCATTGAATTGATAAGCTGGCAAACCCCACATGGGCTTATTGATTTTATTGAGCACCTTTTTGAATTGCATGCATATTAGAATCCTTGGCAAAGTAATCGGCCCCAGTAACATTGCATTAGTTTTTTAGAATCTCCCACATTGTTGCATTGATTGTGTTGAAAATGTTTTGAGTCGTGCATGGTGTCACTAGTATGCCTTAAATGGCTCTGGGAGTACCTTTCCCCAACAAAGTGATGTCGCATTTATGTTCAATTCCTCAGTAGAATAGTTTGCCTTTTAGGCTATTCATGAGTCTATTGCTGAGCGGTTTTTGCATCTGTGCAACGATTTCAGTGTCTCTTCTGAGCCATGCATTGCATCAACTATTAATGCCATCTATGCTATCTATCATCGATGCTTTCTATGCTCACTGTAGATCCACATTTTCATTGCTCCCTGCAATCCTTGATTTCCATAAATTCATGCTTTCTTTGCTCCCTACAATCCATGCTCGTTGCAATTATGCCGCACTCAGATATACATATTTATTTATTCTTTACCTTGATGTTGTCTCCACCATATGCACTCTTATTATCTCAGCATCCCTGCATTCCCTACCTTGTATGAAATGCGACATTTTGAGATCTCTACATCTTAGCCTTCGCTCTCTGCTCTCATCGCCTCTACACTCCCTACTTAGTATAAAGTGCTACGTATGGAGATCTAAGCTCTCTACATCTCAGCCTACGCTCTTTACCCTCAGCATCACTGTGCATGGAGAACTTTACAGCTCAACTCTATACATCTCAGCCTTCGCTCTCTGCTCCCAGTAACTCTACACTCCTTACCTAGCATGAAGTGCTAAGTATGGAGAACTCTATATCTCAGCCTCCACTCTCTGCTCTCAGCATCTCTATAATCTCTACCTAGCATGAAGTGCTACGTACAGAGAACTCTGTATCTTAGCCTCCTCTCTCTACTCTCAGTATCTCTGCACTCCCTACATAGCATGTACTGCTCCATAGGGAGATGTCTACATCTCAGCCTCAACTCTCCGCAAACGCTCATGATGTTGGTCATAACTTGATCATCACTGCGTCCTTCGGGCGTAGTTCACCATAAGTGGCTCTATGGATCCTTTTTGTCTCAACCTAGCTCGCGCGAAGAGCCATACATGGAGATATCATTTCTTTGTCTGCACTAAAGACACACCCCGTTGTTGCATCGGTCGCGCTAAGAACACTGTTCATGATACCCCGAGTATGTTGGATATTAGCGGTAGTTTGAGTCTCATATCATTCATTGTGTTTTACTTGAATTATTACTTGCATGTGGTGTGCTCATTGAACTACGGTTGGTCTGATTTCCTATGAAGGAATACGTAGGCAGCTCTTTTGAGCGCGACCACTAGATTTTTGAGGTTTTCTTTATGTGCTTGTTTACATGTTTTGATTTTCTCAATTTTCTTCCTAAAGTCTTCCGGGCTAACTAAAAGGTTGTCATGCATGCTTTGACATTTTCTTACGATGCGTGTTGCTTGCAAAGCTCTATCAAAGTGGTATAAATTATAGACACCCTATTTTGGTTTGTCCATTCGACAGAAGATACCATGCCTTAAGAACAACTCAATGATCGGAATCAGGATTTCTCAGTTATATGAAGCAGAACTCAGTGAAGCACCGTGGTCTCCGAGATACGTTAGAATAATCCCTAGCAAAATTTATGAATGTTAGAAATTTAATTTAGAGACAAAAACCCAAAATAAAATATTTTTCTACGTAAAATGACCAAAACATTTTTATTAAACCAGTTACCATTACCCAAGCCAAAATTCGGATGCTAGGGTGGGATCCCAAGAAGTCCTTTTAGTCCTAATTGTTTTTAAACCATAGCCCAAACTTTGCTTTTAGCCAAATAATTCAAAAATAATTTTAATACCAAAATAACTTTCAAAGTGTTGGGTTTATGCCCTCAAACCATTGCTTTATGTATGAGACATTGACATTTTAAAATATGGATATCAGCTTTACATTTCATTATGTATGTTTCTTTCATGAGATGATTATTAATCCTTAAGTATCATAGTAAGTAATTCGTGTGTGTATGAGATACATATAAGTGAGATACGAATTATTATTCTTTGATACTTAGAGCTTGTCATAGTGGATGATGAAACTGGATATCTTATCAGGTTTATACTATAGCATGATTAACTACCATTGGATAGAGTGATTAATCTCAATCACTAGAGTGTAACTCTTAGTTAATATGCTAGTGCTTATAGTGCATTGACAGACCTGAGCTTTCCTATTGACACTCAAGACTGTCAAATAGTCGATAGGAACTCATAACTTGTATAAGGTACGTGTTCTTAATCTTGAGACGATTATGAACACAAATTGTGGATATGGCTGCTTTGACTAACCAATCAGTAAGGTCTATAGAAGATCAACATCTGGGTATCTTAGGTATTTCATGTTCATAGGGTTGTGAACATATATTATCAAGATAGAATCTACCCTCTGATTCAGAGTAAGCATTCCCTTGAAAATGTCATCAAGTTGATTACTGAGAACTGCAATCTTGTTGATAAGTAGTTATCAACATGTTTGATAATCATGATAGGTGAATGGAAGGAACATAAAAAGTAATCATGATTCAGGTTGACAGTAATAGTTATCTGACTACCTATATATGATTACGAATGTTGAAGGTATAGGGACATTAGTACACCATACAAGTCTAGTTATCGCTTCAGATATGTTCTTTTGCATTGGAGTTTAGTTATAATTTATAGTGAAGTAAATGTTAACTGATCAGTTGGTTAGTTTGCTGATCAAAAAGTTTGTTCATGAGAATTAACAACTGGTCTGAGCAAATAATAAAGAGCCTACAAGGTCCCATTCTTAGCTCTGCTAGGATGCTTGGAAAGGCACATGAGGAGCTTGGAAAAGGCGGGTTGGATCGATCGAATGTGTCTCAATCGATTAAAGTCTTGGTGGGTTCGATCGCTCGAAGGTGGTTCGATCGATCGAAGCCTCGATCGATCGAAGGCACTTTGATCGCTCGAACATTCGGTTGGTTCTGGGAATCCATAAATAGGGCAGCTACGTCCAGGAAAAAAGAGTTTGTCATTTTAACACACCATAAGCTACATAAACTATTTTTAGAGATCCCAAACCTTCACTATCCTCTCTATTAGGGTTCGCACCAACCCTAGTCTTTTCGGAAGGCATCCGTAGTAGTCATAAGGGTGAAGATAACTTAATGGAGGCTACTGCACCATCCATAGAAAGAAAATCAGAATTGGGTTCAAGACCTGAGTAATGATTTCGTGTTCCCATCTTATGTACACATATATGGAATTGACGAGTAGTAGATCCTGGGCTACCAATAAGTTTTGAAACTTAATCTTTCCGCTACATGTTTAAAAATTTATTTTAAACCTATTTTTGCTTCAATTGGTATCCGAGCCACGCTTGTTTGGATTATAGATGCGTTTTGGAGCACTAGTTTTGATTTGTATGTCGATTTTAGAACTATTTTCGAAACTGCATCTTCATAGATCTATTTCTACAGTGTTATCGCAGTAGAATACAAATCTGTTATTGCATTAGATGCAAGATGGGTTCGATTGATTGAAGTGTGTACGATCGATTGAGCCTCTCTGATCTCAAGCGATCGAACTAGTTTTGATCGTTCGAACTTTGGTTCTATTCGATCGATCAAATGGTGTTCAATCGATCAACATAGATTCTCTGTCCAAGTGTTCAATTTGCAGTTTTAAAGTTTTTAAAATATGTACTTTAATTTTTAATTAAGCTATAAAAATTTTTCAAACCTTTCTGTGAAACTAAATGTTCAATCGATTGAACATAGATCGAAGGTTCGATCGATCGAACCTGTGTCGATCGATCGAAGTGTGATAGAGAACTGAGATGCTGTTTTATGTTCTAAATTAGTATACAAAGAGGTTATGTACTATGTGAATCAATTAAGGGCTTCCAATAGTTACGTATAATTGTTATATATGCGTGGATGTGTGTACGATAAACTCTTTTGCAGCAAAATTAGTCCGATATCTCCCATGGCACCAAGTCTTTTAAATTTTATTTTGAATGTTGAGATTTGTGTATGCTGTATTTAATTTTGGTTTGGTTTCAAGGCATGTGTAAAGGGCGATGCGACTTCAATCCAACGAAAAGGAAAGTCGCACCGGTTTCCCTAGCCTTCTTTATTTTCTTGTTGTTAATTTCTATTTCTAGATAAATTGTAAGCTTTGAAAGAAGTATAGGAGGAATTTAATAGAAGCAAAAAACCCATAAAGATGGAGGAGCAAGCCGTTGTCCATGAAGATGGAGCTGAATGTGATCAAACCAAGAAGGAGGTTCTATGGAGATAGAGCCATGAGAGATAGAGGCATATGAATGCCTTTGTTTTAATTTTAGTTTTTTCTTTTATGTGCTTGGTTGTGATTGGTATTTAATTATGTTGTTACTACTTTCATGTACGTAAAACAAGTTTTCTAAAATAAAATTCAAAAACCGTTTTCAACACATTAATAAACAGTAGATGTTTATGGGTAATGTGTAGAAGCAAATTTTCTAAAAGCAAAATCCTTTTCTACCAAATCTAGTGGGACAGGGTCTTATTTATAACACCCACGATCTTTCTTTAACGGTTCATTGTAAGATGAGTAGTGCATTATGTGTCACCTCGCCAGGGTTGATCATTCCATACAGAGGGTACACTACTCATTGGTTACTAGATGTGAACTTTCTATGGATAGGATCAATTAGACGTGTTAGAGGGTGACTACCACACGGAGGCACTACATGAGGCGGTTGTGATTGGATCCTAGTTAATGGTACACACTAGCTAAGCTATGGATAAGGGATCCCACATGGGGTATTATTCAGAAACTTAGAGATCAAAAAGGTTCGGGAGTCATAACTTGTTTCACGAGAGTTGCATAGCGGACAAGTCATGATTAATCGAAAGATCGAACATTGACCACCACACAGAGGCTTTATTCTTTCGTTTCGATATTCCAGTGACATTATTTTAAAATAAGAGTTTTTAAAGATTTTTTTATTTCAAATTGTCAAATTCTTATATCCATATTTATTCTATTTTTTTTTTATTTTTTCAGTAAATTATAATGTCTGGATCTACATTTAGTCCACTTGCCACCATACTCACTCAAAACAACTTAACTAGAAATAACTACACAGAATGGAAATGAAACATTGGCATCGTATTAACTGTGGAGGATCACATATATTTCTTCACCACACCATGCCCCGAAGAACCCATGACAAATGCTTCGGCAGCTGCTAGACGCGATTTTGACAAATGGAAGAAGTCAAATGGAATGGCTCCTTGCTACATTCTGCCCTCAACGGCTAGTGTGTTGCAACACCAATTCTAGTTGAATAATTCTGCCAGTGATATTATCGAATCCTTGAAAAAGATGTTTTGGGAGCATGGCAGGCCTACTTGGCAGGTAGCTATGTAGAAGATAATGAGTCCTAAGATGTCAGAAGAGACTCCAGTCAAAGAACATGTTTTTAAAAATGATTGGTTATTTAAACGAACTGGAGACCTTGGGAGCCAACATTGATGCACAGTCCCAAGTTGATATGATCCTCAATACGCTGTCATCGTCATTCGCTCAATTTAAATAAAAGTATAATATGAATAAAATGGATTTTTCAATGAGTGAATTAATGAGTTCTTTACTGGTAGCGCAAGGGGTGATTAAACCTGGGGGTAACGTTTTGAACATTGAGAAAAGCTCTTCTTTTTCCCGATCTACACTAAAAGGCAAGAAAGGGAAGAAGAAGGCTGATACTTGTGGTCTAAGTGTTGGACCGGTCCCTAAGATTGAAAAATACAAGGAAAAAGGTAAGGGCAAAGGGAAGGTGGGTGGCCAAGGCAAAGGGAAGTGTTTCCAATGCGGTGAGAGGGGCCACTGGAAGAGGAACTATAAAGAATTCTTAGCTACAAGAGTTTAAGGTATGATTGAATCACATGTGATTGAAGTAAGTTTTATAAAGGATACTTCAAACACTTGGTGCATTGATTCTGGTGCGACTAACCATATCTGTAATTTGTTGCAGGGGTTCAGATCAAGCAAGAAATGTAGTAATGGGAAACTCGTGCTAACTCTGGGTTATAGCGCAACCATTTTCCTGGTTGCTATAAGAGTAGTAGTTTTAGAGTTTTTGGACAATAATATAATAGTTTTATGAGATGTACATTACATCCCTTTAATGAGACGTAATTTAATTTCAGTTCAAATTTATCGAATAATGGTTATTCTTTTCATTTTGGAACAGAAGTTGTCATTTAAAGAAATAGTTCTTTTATATGTTCTGGTGTTAAAACTAATGGCTTGTATGTGATTACTCGTAATATTTCTAATGACTCTTGTATGGAACTTTATAACTCAGTGGTAACTGTACTATCTAAAAGAAATAAACCTTCCACTAATCCAATAAGGCTTTGGCATATGAGGCTTGGCCATATCAATCTAAATAGGATTGGCAGATTAGTCAAAGAAGGGGTCTTAGGCGAATTGGTTCTCGAACCAATGGAAGTCTGTGAGTCTTGTTTAGAGGGTAAGATGACCAAAATGCTCTTTTCCACAAAGGGCAATAGGACCAATGCATTGTTGGAATTAGTTCATAGTGATATGTGTGGACCGATAAATATTTGAGCAAGGGGTGGTTATGAGTATTTTATTACATTTACTGATGATCACTCTAGGTATGAATATGTGTACCTAATGTAGCACAAGTCTGAAGCCTTTGAAAAGTTCAAAGAGTTTAGGGCTAAAGTGGAGAAGCAATTAGGAACACATATCAAGGCCATTCGATCTGATTGAGGGGACGAGTACCTCTCCAATGAGTTTATTGATCACCTCGTACAGAATGGTGTAAGGGAGAGAAGGAATCGGACTCTCTTAGACATGGCTAAGTCAATGATGAATTTTTTGGAGTTACCTTTATTCCTTTGGGGTTATTGACGGCATCCTGTTGACGTGTTTTCTTATCACACCCAAGTGTAGATGATCGTACAAGTAATAAAGTTCTGGAATTCCAGGTCGAACCCACAGGGAACGGGAAACAAAGATAGGCAGTAACTATTTTGTCACTAAAAATAAAATAAAAGATGATGGATTTTTATGGGGTTTTACTAACTGCTGGTTTTTATATTTTTGCAATAAAACTAATTAAAAGCCATTTTTCCTAAGTAGTTTATGGTAAAGATTTTAATAGTGCAAAATTAATTAACTAAGATACTAGTAAGAAAAAGAAGAAAAAGAAATAAAAGCTAAATTTACATTAATTGACTTTATGGATATTATTATAGCGAAAGATGGAAATAATACAAATATTTAAGCAAAGCTATTAAAAACAAGAAATATTAATTAACTTGAAAGAATGATTTAAAAGAATTGGGAATATGCAAACCAACACTGGATTCCACAACTTTTATGCATTTGAAAAGGATTTGGCATTTAAGACCGCAGAGTCATTCTTTATTTGAAAATAAACTTTCACTAGTCAAGGTCATATCAAGTGTGTCAGGCTTGGTATGAAACGAATTCGTTTGGTTTATAGAAAAATAAAAAGACAACTGGGCAGTAGCCAGGTTCGAATCGTGACCCGCCGCGGACGTGGGTTATTCGGCGTCCAGTCCCCAACACTCTGCCACTACACAATTGCCTGTCCATTAGTGGATAGAAATATATATATAAATACATATTTGAAATATAAACTATGTCATATGAATTGTTTGAGAATGCTAGATTTTTTTTTATGACAAAATGCATAGTTTGACAATCCATATAATTATATTATTATTTCAAATATGTAATCTCTTGAGCCCAATATAGCCATACTATATAAACATGTTAAATGGTTAGAAACTATATATACATAGATATTTTTTGCCATAAATGGAAAAACAACCCATCTAGTTAAATTTGCCCATTTAGGATTAGTGCACAGAAGCTGTGGTTTTTTAAGATTTTATTGCATATGCCTACCATTTTGGAATTGAAACTGTCTTCCAAATAATCTTTTAAAGAAAGATAAAATAGATATACACAGTGACTACCCAATTAAAATTAAAGTTATAAAACTAAGATAAGGGTGAAATATAATATTAATATATTTTTTTCCTCACATAACATGAGTTGGGGTTGAATTTGTAGAATCTGCAAAATGACAAAGTTTAGTATAACTAGGCTAATAAAACATAAATAAATTGAAATGCTGAATCAATAATAAAATAATAGACCATTGACTTTGGATTCTTGTGGGGTCACAATGGTTGAACTTTAAGAACACAAATAAGGCCAAACCAAATCCTAATCTAATTTTAGAGTGAGATATGGGTATGGTGTGCTTTGGACTTTAGTAGGTGATTATAACAACTACGTGGCTAAGAAATCTGGCATTTACTTGCACAATCTGTTTTTTAGTGAATGGAAATATTGCAATAAAAATTGGAATTTTGGGTTTCAAACTATTTTAGGGGACAACTATAAGTACTACTAGACTAAAAATATTTAATCTAAATTTTTACTAGAAATATTTTACTACTACAAATTGACAAAGGTTGCACAAGAAGACAAATATTTTACATTTGAGAAATACAGTACACAAAGTTTTGCTACATATTTTTGAACATGAAATCATCAATTACATAAAAGTAAATTTTTACAACTACTAGAACTAGAAAAAGCAAAGAAAAACTAAAGTTTTCTACTTCTAGGGACAATATGAAGTGCTCAATTGATAACCTCCCTAAATTATTCTCTCCCTAACAGTGTGTGTGAAGTTGTTGCAGCTTGTTGGTTCTTTGAAGCTGTTGCTTCCTCTTATTTATAGATGATTTATGAGGAAAAAATCATCACTGCCTTCGTCACTTCGCAATTTTTCTTCTTCGCGTGTTCAGTTTTCTTCCTCCCTCTGACACTTCGTTTGACTATCTTGCAGCTGAGAGAGAGAGAGAGGGAGAGAGAGAGAATTTGAAAAGTAAAAAAAAGCTATAAAAAAAGTACATCCAAGCTTCAAGCTTGGATGTTTACATCTTTCCTTTTTCTTTTTTTTTTTCCTTCTTCCTACCAAATAGTGATTGTTACTGTTTGGTCATTGTCACTGTTTGGTCACTATTCACATATTTGACTATAAAATATACTATGGTGTGGTTGCTACTTCTTTCCTTCCCTTTATTTCACTTCATTTTTACCTAAAGATATAAAATATGTAAAATAAATAATTACACGCATTTGTGTGTCATCACCATTAAGTTATGTTTATTTAAATATGGATGTAAAACTAGGGATATGGGGGATTAAATGAGCATTATGTCTATTATATTGGCATATGAATGCGCAATATTCAGTGTTTGTCACACCCCTCATGTGACGCCCCGCCCCGCCACGGTTCCCGGCGACGGGGTGTCAACCGGCGGAAGCACAATAATAATTAATAACAGTAGGCTTTGACACCAATCGACAACTCCCCGGGTCCTAGACTCCGAGGGTTACCTCAATTATATGTTCAACATTTGAAAACATTTATAAATCAGAAATCTGGTTTTCATTTAAAATATTCTTTTCTTGAAACAAAACGTTTTCAATATAAGCAGCGGAAAATCACAGTTAAGCTATCTCTTTATTTAAAAGCGGGTGGACTAACATTTTTCCAATTCAAGCATAATAGGTTCTTTGAAACCAAATTATATTACATCATTTAATTGATAATCCCCACACACGGGGTCTTCAAACTATAGCGGAAGCATTGTCAAGTATCGGGGCTTTGCCATTATCTATATCACCTGAAAGAAAGGTTTAATAGTCCATAAGCCAAAAGGCTCGTATAGTCATATAACCGCACAATAACATCTGTTATATAACATGCGTGAGTGTAATGAATGCCAATGTCAATGCATGAAAATCATTTTCATGTCATTTCAAACACTCACCCTCGATCATCATTATCATTACCCAGACCTTGGGCTTCCCGTCCACGTAGGCCTAGCCTCAAACGTGCAGGACTTTGGGCCTTACAAATTATACGGAGGCCTAGCCTTTACCGTTATGGGGGTTTCTTGCAGCACATCCCGCAATTCGAGTTCCTAGTGGTACCCATCTCACACGCCTACCCACAAATCCGGGATTTCTAACTTTTCAAAACAAAATCCCTTCTAGAGGGTTTTATGCATGGAAGCCTCTAAGGTCTTCCCTTTTTAAAAGCTGGAAGCCTCTAAGGTCTTCCCTTTTCAAAAATTAAAAGCCTCTAAGGTCTTTCATCCCAAAATCATTTTCGTGATTTTCGTGTTCATGCTCATGCTTATGAAATGATATGACATATGTGAGCTCTAGCATCCAGACATATTCAATGTTTCATAAGGCATATTATTAAGACATGCTATCAATTCAAAGCAACACAATAGACATGCTGAAATTATCCAGGTAAACACATAAGTCATAGCTACTCAAGTAACCAATTAAGGCATAGCAGCTGAAGTAAACAAGTAAGTACACTATTAACATGTTATACAACTTTATTGAGGGTCATACGGAACTACCGTACACCGAGGATAGACTGAATAATTAATCAGAATAGAAACTGGAACTGCTCAATCTGTTACAAATCTCAATATACAATAATGCGCGTATATTAGTGAGGTACAACACCTCAAAGCATGAGTACAACTACTATTAAAGTAAAGTACAACTCTTAAAGCTTAGGGTACAAGGTCCCTTAGCTCATAGCAGACTTAAATACCACAAAACAGAAAATTTCACCAAACTGCCTGAGGTCGGGCGCGCGGGCTGCTCGCGCGGGACCTCGCTCGCGCGGATCGCTTGCGCGAGGCCTCGCTCGCGCGGTTCACTCGCGCGGAATGTGTTCAGAAGGGTCACGTGTTTATTCAAAATAGTTTTTCACAAATAGCTTGGTAGCGCGCGCGGGTCGCGCGCGCGAGTTGTCACAGAATCGTCTTCTTCCTCTGTTTTGAAATCCAACACTGGTTTTGACCCATTTTGAAAACATACTTAAAACAGTACTTCCAATATATGAATTGTCACGCCCCGAAAACGGAACACGTGAACGGAAAGGAAAAGAGATAAAACAATGTTAAACGTACACACAACGGGGAAGCGACCATGACAAACCAAGTTTAAAAGAACTCAAGCACTTATTGGAACTTGAAAACTACAATGGAAAATACCTTGAAAATTTAATGTTTGAAGGCGAATCATAAAAGGTTTTGAAAGAATACACACCTACAATAATTCAATAACAAAGGTGGGCAATGGGGGTCCAAACCTAAGGCCAAACCAAAAGAAAATATAAAAATAAAAATTTTAATTCAGAAAACACTATTCATCACCCGAAAAATTCCCCAAAAGGTACCCCGTTTTTTTTTGACACAGTATCTTAGAATCATATGAGGACACTTGGGTTTTAATTAGCACTTCTATCGAGGTCCGAAAAAGGGTGTTGCAGGCCAAAATCACTATTCACGGGCAGCCTTGAAAAACACTATTCATCACCCGAAAAATTCCCCAAAAGGTACCCCGTTTTTTTTTGACACAGTATCTTAGAATTATATGAGGACACTTGGGTTTTAATTAGCACTTCTATCGAGGTCCGAAAAAGGGTGCTGCAGGCCAAAATCACTATTCACGGGCAGCCTTGAAAAACACTATTCTTCCAAAAATAATGTGAGCAGTTTTTACTATTCATACCCCAAAAATGGTTGCTTTGCTCGGTTTCGTTTTGGGACTGCGTGGGAACGTTTTGAAACATTAACAAGGTGTTTTTAACAAGAAAAATATCGACGGCATGTCGACGTAAAGATGCCTACCTGTCCAAATTAAATGAATCCGACAAGGATTACAAACATATAAACAAATCCGACAAGGATGGCAAACACAAAATGAGATCCGGCTAGGATCGACAAAATATAAATAACTAGCAAAGCATGAGTTAAGTAAGAGATACAACGATCTCTAAATATAAATTACAAGTTGGTTTTTCAAAAAGGAAGTGTAAGGACTAACACTTGTCCATAAAATTCACTATAAGTCTTCCAATGACAAAAATCAAGAATTAGGAGATCAAGGAGTTTTGTAACTACATAATACAATAACTTTCATAGAATTAAGCTATTACAAACTCCTACAACAACAAATACATTGGAAGCTATATATATATCCATAATGTTAAGGCTTAGCCTTCAAAAAGATTTCACGACGACGTCTACGCGTCGGGTTCACATGTGCCCTTTCCCCTTATCAGTATCACCTGAAAAGATGTTTTTGTAGTTTCATTAGGCGCGACGGCCTAGTAGGAAATATTGCAAGAAAACAATATGCAATCCATAATTAAGTATGAGATGCGGTGCAAGTGCAATGCAATGCCGCCGTGGCAAAAATGGAAATGACGGGTGCCTTAGAGGCCATGCATGATATGTGCACTCCTCTCATCACCGGACTATGAGCCACTCACACAAGGAATGTAGCATACCAACCTCCGGGAGCTAACCGGAATAAATTCGGAGTTTGAATGTTCTAAGGGTCATTCTCCCTGTCTCACATCACAACCCATATCCGGATTTCTTAAATCAAATTTCCACACAAGAGGTTTTTTCCTTCTTTCAAAAATCAAAATTTTTGAATGTCATGCCGATGCTATGATTTGCCAATTCGGCTTCAAATGTTCATGTATGCTATGACAATATGATCAACCAACATATTCATGGCATAATTCAATTTCAAGCATAATCCACCAATACATACATTTTTACATAGAATTTCCGAAAGTTTCCAACTAGCGTCCTAACGTGGTTATCACATAGAGGGAGCATCCTAAGCATGTCTAACATCACATAATTGGATTCAACCTCAACAAAACACATAATTTCATATTTAGGTAATTAGCCCTAAATTTACATTTTTGGGGGAAATCCTAAATCATGTGTCTAAGTTGTTCTCCTAACAAATTAGAGGTCACAAATCACCTTAACTATAAATAACATATTGAATTAAAGCAATAACATCTACCTCAAATTAATCTTCCCAAAATAAATGGGGAAGGCCAAGAAATGCAAGAAAACTCAAGAGCTCCAAATAGAAATTTAGATGTGGGTGAATGAAGCCCAAGATGACCCAACAACACTTCCCAAAGCAAGAATCTCCCAAAAGCCCTCTAAGGTTGTAGATGAAGAATTTGAACCCTAGGCAAAAATTGGGAAGTCTTGAAAATGAACTTGGAAGAGAATTTGGAGAACACCACAAGGAAGCTCTTGAAATTCTAAGACTAATTTGTCAAATGGAGAAATTCACAAAGAAACCTCTTTGGTGGTCTATTGGAGGGTTTAAGAAGAAGAAACCATGGAGCCAAAAAAAAAAATGGTGTATCTATACTTGTATATCTTAGAGAGAAGGAGGAGAAGAAGAGAGAGAGAGAAAGAAATGAAAAATGAAAGTGAGGGGAGGGGAGGAGAGAGAGAGAGTGGCCGGCCAAGAGGGTGGGGGTGGGGCCCACTAGGTTGCTTGAATGTTTGGTTTTGCCCTTTGGATGTTATGAAGAGATATAAAGCACATGTGTGTGTTTGGTCTAGTTTTACACACCCAAATTAAAGCATGTACCCATTTAAGCACTAAGTTAACAAAATTAAAATATACAGTAACACATGCTAAAATAAATTTAAATACTGAAAAATTAAATACGAGCTCGCACATAAGCACTTAAAGAACAAATTTACCCTTACTAAAATCTTGGGTTATGACAATCTACCCCCCTTAAAAGAATTCCGTCCCGGAATTCGGAACAACTAAGCGCAAAAAGGGAGCAACGACTTGCTCAACCTTGTCTAAGTAATACTATCAAATAAATGAAACTTACTCTACTCGGGGAAAAGGTGAGGATAATTCTTCCTGGCTTCACCCTCGTCCTCCCACGTCGACTCGCCAATGTTATGATGATTCCACTGAATCCTTACCAACGGAATAACCCTGCCTCGTAACACACGATCTTTCCTCTCAATGATACGGATAGGTTGCTCTTCATACGACGTGTCTTCCCCAAGAGGCAACTCGGTCCAATCTAAAACATGTGATGGATCTGGGTAATGCTGATGGCGCGGATCTGAGTTACATCTGCGAAGCATCGAAACATGGAATACATTGTGCACACTCGATAATTGTGGCGGAAGAGCCAATCGATAAGCAACGGTGCCAACCCTCTGAAGGATCTCAAACGGCCCAATAAACCGCGGCGCTAACTTACCACTCTGACCAAATCGCTGCAACCCACGACGGGGTGAAACTCTCAGAAACACATGATCACCCATCTCAAACTCAAGTGGACGACGATGGCGATCGGCATACGATTTCTGACGACTCTGAGCTGTACTCAACTTCTCACGAATCACTTTAATCTTCTCTGAAGTCTCTCTAACCATATCGGGACCATGAAGGATAGTCTCACCTACCTCACCCCAACATAACGGAGATCGACACGGACGGCCATACAATGCCTCAAACGGTGCCATCTGAATGCTCACCTGATAACTATTGTTATAAGCAAACTTGGCCAAGGGCAAATGATCTTCCCAATTACCACCAAGTTCCATAACACTAGCCCTCAACATATCCTCTAATATCTGAATAGTACGCTCGGACTGCCCATCTGTCTGAGGATGAAATGCTGTGCTAAGTAGAAGCTGTGTACCCAAGGCTCTCTGTAGACTCTGCCAAAAGTGAGATACAAACTTCGAATCACGATCTGATACAATCGAAACTGGAATACCATGAAGTCTCACAATCTCCCGAATGTAGATCACACTAAGAGTATCTGCGGTGTCGGTTACCTTAATCGGCAAAAAATGTGCGGATTTAGTCAAACGGTCCACAATAACCCAAATAGCATTATGCTTACGTAAAGTCCTGGGAAGTGCCATAACGAAATCCATAGTAATATGCTCCCACTTCCACTCGGGAATAGGAAGAGGTTGTAACAGACCAGCGGGTCTCTGATGCTCGGCTTTTACTTGTTGACAAACTAGGCAACTAGCAACAAACTCGACAACTGCTCTCTTTAAACCCTTCCACCAGTATTGGCGACGCAAATCATGATACATCTTCGTACCCCCCGGGTGAACGGAAAAACGGGAATGGTGAAACTCTTTCAAAACATCCTCCCTACAAGCAACGGGGACAAACACTCGACCTCGGAGTCTCAAACCTCTAGTGTTATCAAAGGTCCAACCTTTCTCACCGTCTCCCCTAAGCATACGGGAAGTCAAAGCAATGGTCTCATCATCGGATTTTTGAGTCTCTAGAATTCGAGTCAAAAGTGCCGGTTGCGAATTCAAAGCAAACAAGGTGGCTCGGTCGGGAGTCTCGGAACAACAAACCTCAAAGTCATCTAAATGCCTTAACATTTTCCACTCTTGTACCGGTAAATACGCTAAGGTCCCACGAGGCTTCCTACTAAGTGCATCGGCCACAACATTGGCCTTGCCCGGGTGGTATTGCAAATCAAAGTCATAGTCCTCTAAGTACTCCATCCAACGGCGGTGTCTCAAGTTAAGATCCCGCTGTGTGAATATGTATTTCAAACTCTTATGATCGGAAAAGACCTCAAATCTTTCACCGTACAAATAATGTCTCCAACTTTTCAATGCAAATACCACGGCGGCAAGCTCTAAGTCATGAGTAGGATAGTTCTTCTCATGTGGTTTCAATTGCCTAGAGCCATAGGCTATAACCTTACCCTCTTGCATCAATACACAACCCAATCCATCAAGTGAAGCATCACAATAAACGGTATAGCTCAATCCACGCTTGGGGATAACAAGGATAGGTGCCGAAGTCAAAAGAGCCTTCAATTGTTGGAAAACATTTTCACAAGTATCATCCCAAACAAATTTCACCCCTTTTCTAGTAAGCTTAGTCATAGGCATAGCTAGACGAGAGAAATCCTCAACAAAACGGCGGTAGTAACCCGCTAACCCCAAGAAACTACGGACTTCAAATACATTTTTCGGTGGTTGCCAATCCATAACGGCTTCAATCTTAGACGGATCTACGGATACCCCATCACTAGAAACAACATGCCCAAGAAACTTTACTTCGGATAACCAAAACTCACACTTAGATAGTTTGGCATACAACCGGTGTCCTCTCAGAACCTCTAATATAATGCGGAGATGTTCCTCGTGCTTCTCCCTAGAAGGCGAGTAAATCAAGATGTCATCTATGAATACAATCACAAACTTGTCCAGGAATGGACTAAACACACGGTTCATCAAATCCATAAAGGCGGCGGGAGCATTTGTAAAACCGAAAGGCATAACAAGGAACTCAAAGTGTCCATATCGGGAACGGAAAGCAGTCTTAGGAATATCACACTCCCTAACACGCAACTGATGGTAACCCGACCTCAAGTCAATCTTAGAGAAACAAGATGAACCACGGAGTTGATCAAACAAATCCTCGATTCTCGGAAGTGGGTATTTATTCTTTATAGTCACATGATTTAGCTTGCGGTAGTCAATACATAGTCTAAGCGAACCATCCTTCTTCTTTGCAAAAAGAACGGGTGCTCCCCAAGGAGATGTACTAGGATGGATGAATCCCCTAAATTGTAAGTCCTCTAACTGTGTTTTCAACTCCTTCAACTCGGCGGGTGCCATTCTATATGGCGGGATCGAGATCGGTGAAGTGCCGGGTACTAAGTCTATCGAGAACTCAATCTCACGAATAGGTGGTAGCCCAGGTAAGTCCTCGGGAAAGACATCGGTATATTCACAAACGACCGGAGGAAACTCAATCAAGACCGGTTCATTCTCGTCAGAAAATAAACTAGCCAAATAATCAACATGATTCTTCCCCCTACACAAACTGTGAAGTGAACGCATCGGAAACTCCAAACGGTCACCCTCAAAACGACCTAGGTCTCCGGATGGTAGAATAAAAGTAACTCTCCTCTTAAAACAATCTATATAAGCTCGGTAGGTACTCAACCAATCCATACCCAAAATTACATCAAAACTAGACATGTCGAAAACAATTAAATCAATAATAATGTTTCGGTCCGCTATAACAAGTTCGCACCCACGACATACCCGATCCAAGGGAACTAAACCTCCAACGGGAGTATCAACTAAAATCGTAGGAGTTAAACGGCTCATCTCCAAGTCCAAGGATGATGTATATGACAATGATATGAAAGAACATGATGCGCCAGTATCAATAAGCACAGAAGCTCTAGAACTGAATACTAGAAGGGTACCTCGGATAACTGAGACATCAGGGGCAACTATAGAAGATGATGCGGCAACAGGATGGGACATAGTAGGAAGTGGCCTCTGGGCTTGCTGCCCTCCTCCGCGATGTCCTATATAATGAAGCTGGCCTCTAGGAACATTAGGCCTAGAGCTCTGAACAGAAGAGGCTGGTGGTGGTGACACAAAAGGTGGCCTATAAGCCTGCTGATATGGCTCAGAGAAAGGTGTGTGAACCTGTGGTGCAACTGTCTGTGGCGCTGTCTGAGCAAATGGGCAATTCCTCTTTATATGATTCGGGTCGCCACAACTATAACAATTTCTAGGACCCACGACACCCCCTCCACGGGAAGAACCAGAGCGGCGAGAACCACGAGACTGAGGCTGTTGTGGCTGAGATGAGAACTGAGAAACCGGCGGGGCCTGAATAGGTACCGGTGAGGAATAGGAAGACTGCTGAGGGACATACTCTTGCCTCGGCTTCTTGAATTGGCTCCCACTCGACGAGCCCAACTGACTACCCTTCGACGGACCCCGGAGTTCTTTATCTTTTTTCGAACTCAGAAACTCTTCCTCAAATACAAGTGCCTTCTTAACCACTTTGCTATACGAGTCTAGCTCAAACCCAATGACTTTCGTGCGAAGGCCCTGACGAAGTCCGCTCTCAAAGGTCCTAGCTTTAATTTTATCATCAGCGGTGATATCGGGTGCAAAACGGGCTAAGTCCCCAAAACACGCCTCATAATCAGTAACCGACATCTCACCCTGACGAAGATTCAAAAATTCGGTTCTCTTGGCCTGACGAGCAACGGGTGAAAAATACTTGTCAAGGAAAATCTGAGTAAAAGAATCCCAAGTCATACCTTCCAAGGTCTGTGTAGTAAGTACAAATTCCCACCAAACTTGGGCCCGACCCGCCAACTGAAAGGTAGCGGCATCAATGCGAAGGTGATCCTCAACAATACCCAGGTGCTCGAAGATCCTAACCATTCTTTTCAACCAAAGCTCTGCCTGAACCGGATCCGTTTCTCCCGAGAAAACTGGAGGATTCTTCCTACCAAATTCTCTCATGGCCGATTGTGCCCTCGGCTCTGCCTGAACACCAGGCGCAGGCGCCACTACGGTAGGAGCTACCGGTGGAGGTGGAGGTGGAATATCATTCCTTGCTGTTTGGACAGCTTGGGTGAAATCCCTCATCACGGCCATCATCTCAGCAAAGAACTGAGCCCCACCAGGAACTCCCAGAATAGATACAGGTGTAGGATTAGGAGCGGGAGCAGAAGAGGATGAGGAAGACTGGGCTCCTCGACCTGCGGCTCCACCTCGGCCCCTAGCACGACCCCTAGCACGGACAGGAGGTCGGCCTCTAGCACGGCCTCTAACACGCGGTGGCATAGCTAGGCAAAAGAAATAATTACCAACGAATTAGATGAAGCATTAAAGTAGGCGTCTAATTCAAACATTCATTAAGCAATTCATATGACGACTAATGAAACACGTAGCACTTGAACATGTAAATGTCTACCATGCAAGTACTTGAAAACATTTAACACATACGCATGCTCGTATGGCAATCTAGTACTTAATGCAAATTTTCAACTGAAACAATGAAAGCATAAATAAAAACTTAGACATGTAAGGAAAATTAGCATGTAGGTCCAAATTAAACTCCCAGAGTCCCTAGGTATTCAAACCCGGTTAGCTCTGATACCAAGTTGTCACGCCCCGAAAACGGAACACGTGAACGGAAAGGAAAAGAGATAAAACAATGTTAAACGTACACACAACGCGGAAGCGACCATGACAAACCAAGTTTAAAAGAACTCAAGCACTTATTGGAACTTGAAAACTACAATGGAAAATACCTTGAAAATTTAATGTTTGAAGGCGAATCATAAAAGGTTTTGAAAGAATACACACCTACAATAATTCAATAACAAAGGTGGGCAATGGGGGTCCAAACCTAAGGCCAAACCAAAAGAAAATATAAAAATGAAAATTTTAATTCGGAAAACACTATTCATCACCCGAAAAATTCCCCAAAAGGTACCCCGTTTTTTTTTGACACAGTATCTTAGAATCATATGAGGACACTTGGGTTTTAATTAGCACTTCTATCGAGGTCCGAAAAAGGGTGTTGCAGGCCAAAATCACTATTCACGGACAGCCTTGAAAAACACTATTCATCACCCGAAAAATTCCCCAAAAGGTACCCCGTTTCTTTTTTGACACAGTATCTTAGAATCATATGAGGACACTTGGGTTTTAATTAGCACTTCTATCGAGGTCCGAAAAAGGGTGCTGCAGGCCAAAATCACTATTCACGGGCAGCCTTGAAAAACACTATTCATCCCAAAAATAATGTGAGCAGTTTTTACTATTCATCCCCCAAAAATGGTTGCTTTGCTCGGTTTCGTTTTGGGACTGCGTGGGAACATTTTGAAACATTAACAAGGTGTTTTTAACAAGAAAAATATCGACGGCATGTCGACGTAAAGATGCCTACCTGTCCAAATTAAATGAATCCGACAAGGATTACAAACATATAAACAAATCCGACAAGGATGGCAAACACAAAATGAGATCCGGCTAGGATCGACAAAATATAAATAACTAGCAAAGCATGAGTTAAGTAAGAGATACAACGATCTCTAAATATAAATTACAAGTTGGTTTTTCAAAAAGGAAGTGTAAGGACTAACACTTGTCCATAAAATTCACTATAAGTCTTCCAATGACAAAAATCAAAAATTAGGAGATCAAGGAGTTTTGTAACTACATAATACAATAACTTTCATAGAATTAAGCTATTACAAACTCCTACAACAACAAATACATTGGAAGCTATATATATATCCATAATGTTAAGGCTTAGCCTTCAAAAAGATTTCACGACGACGTCTACGCGTCGGGTTCACATGTGCCCTTTCCCCTTATCAGTATCACCTGAAAAGTTGTTTTTGTAGTTTCATTAGGCGCGACGGCCTAGTAGGAAATATTGCAAGAAAACAATATGCAATCCATAATTAAGTATGAGATGCGGTGCAAGTGCAATGCAATGCCGCCGTGGCAAAAATGGAAATGACGGGTGCCTTAGAGGCCATGCATGATATGTGCACTCCTCTCATCACCGGACTATGAGCCACCCACACAAGGAATGTAGCATACCAACCTCCGGGAGCTAACCGGAATACAGTCGGAGTTTGAATGTTCTAAGGGTCATTCTCCCTGTCTCACATCACAACCCATATCCGGATTTCTTAAATCAAATTCCCACACAAGGGGTTTTTTCCTTCTTTCAAAAATCAAAATTTTTGAATGTCATGCCGATGCTATGATTTGCCAATTCGGCTTCAAATGTTCATGTATGCTATGACAATATGATCAACCAACATATTCATGGCATAATTCAATTTCAAGCATAATCCACCAATACATACATTTTTACATAGAATTTCCGAAGGTTTCCAACTAGCGTCCTAACGTGGTTATCACATAAAGGGAGCATCCTAAGCATGTCTAACATCACATAATTGGATTCAACCTCAACAAAACACATAATTTCATATTTAGGTAATTAGCCCTAAATTTACAACTTTGGGGGAAATCCTAAATCATGTGTCTAAGTTGTTCTCCTAACAAATTAGAGGTCACAAATCACCTTAACTATAAATAACATATTGAATTAAAGCAATAACATCTACCTCAAAGTAATCTTCCCAAAATAAATGGGGAAAGCCAAGAAATGCAAGAAAACTCAAGAGCCCCAAATAGAAATTTAGATGTGGGTGAATGAAGCCCAAGATGACCCAACAACACTTCCCAAAGCAAGAATCTCCCAAAAGCCCTCTAAGGTTGTAGATGAAGAATTTGAACCCTAGGCGAAAATTGGGAAGTCTTGAAAATGAACTTGGAAGAGAATTTGGAGAACACCACAAGGAAGCTCTTGAAATTCTAAGACTAATTTGTCAAATAGAGAAATTCACAAAGAAACCTCTTTGGTGGTCTATTGCAGGGTTTAAGAAGAAGAAACCATGGAGCCAAAAAAAAATGGTGTATCTATACTTGTATATCTTAGAGAGAAGGAGGAGAAGAAGAGAGAGAGAGAGAAAGAAATGAAAAATGAAAGTGAGGGGAGGAGAGAGAGAGAGTGGCCGGCCAAGAGGGTGGGGGTGGGGCCCACTAGGTTGCTTGAATGTTTGGTTTTGCCCTTTGGATGATATGAAGAGATATAAAGCACATGTGTGTGTTTGGTCTAGTTTTACACACCCAAATTAAAGCATGTACCCATTTAAGCACTAAGTTAACAAAATTAAAATATACAGTAACACATGCTAAAATAAATTTAAATACTGAAAAATTAAATACGAGCTCGCACATAAACACTTAAAGAACAAATTTACCCTTACTAAAATCTTGGGTTATGACATGAATCTCTTCCTTTTTCCGCGTAGATTCCAAATATAAAATCGATTTTTCGTGAATCAAAACAAAGCTCTTGATTTTATCGAAAAACCGAATGGTGACAAAACTTTAATTCGACCGTTCGTCGCAACCGCTATGATTTAGCTTTTGAAATTTGAAAGGGAGCCTCGTGGGATCGAGACCTTTCATTTGATATAAAGAAATCAAGATTCTATGACTGCTTTTCTGCTCGCTATTTTTGTACCCTTAACGATATATATATGAGATATGTATATATATATCTATAGTCACAGTTTATACAAACTGAAATTAATAGAGAAGATTACCCAAATAGAACTTCAAAACAATAATCCAAGCTTGAATTGAATCTCCTTTGATGTATATAAGTATTCTACTATATATCCATGTGTGTGTGAATATATGAACAATAGTATGTGTGTGTATATAAGAAATTACCTGTGTTGTGAATAGATGCTGTGAGATAGAGAGAGAGAGAGAAACGAGAGAGACAGAGAGTTGTGCAGTGAGAGTTATGAGAGGTTGGGAGGTTTAGGTATGCATATAAAGAATTGAAATTCTTGGTCCCCAAGTTTAATTGAGAATTTCTTGTGTGTGTTGAGCTCACGAGCTTAACCATTCACACAGGTAAAAATATACAGTAAAAAAAATCCAAAACTAGTATATTGGATTAAAAAGTGAAACTTTAAATACGGGGTATTACATCCTACCCACCTTAAAAGAAATTTCGTCCGCGAAATTCGCACATAGATAATCATTAACACAGAAAACAATTAACTCAAGAAGCAAATAGTTGCGGATATCGATCGCGCATCTCCTTCTTATTCTCCCAAGTAGGCTCCTCAGTACCATGGTGACGCCAAAGTACTCGAACCAAACGAATAGTTCTACCACGAAGCACATGCTCCTTAGCTTCCAGAATTTGTACGGGTTGTTCCTCGTAAGACGCATCTTGCTCCAACGGTAAATTAGTCCAATCTAAAACATGAGACGGATCAGGTTCATACTTCCGAAGCATCGAAATATGGAATACATTATGAACTTTTGCCAACTGCGGAGGCAGAGCCAACAGATAGGCAACTTCCCCCACAAGTTCCAAAATCTGGAAAGGTCTAATGAAACGAGGTGAAAGCTTCTTATCCTGTCCAAAACGAAGCACACCACGACGAGGTGAAACTTTGAGAAACACATGATCTCCAACTTCAAAGGACAACGGTCTCCTCTTCTTATCAGCATAACTTTTCTGTCGGCTCTGAGCCGTAAGTATCCTCGCACGAATCAATTTTATCTTATCAGTAGTTTCCCTTACTAGATCTGGTCCCAACAGAGATGCTTCTCCAACTTCTGTCCAACATACGGGAAAACGACACGGTCGTCCATAAAGGGCCTCAAACGGTGCCATCTGAATGCTTGCTTAATAACTATTGTTATACGCAAACTCGATCAATGGTAGGTGGTCTTCCCAACTACCTTTGAAGTCTATAACACAAGCTCGTAACATATCTTCCAATGTCTGTATAGTACGTTCTGACTGACCATCCGTCTGAGGATGAAAAGCCGTACTTAATCTCAATTCTGTCCCCAAAGCTTTCTGGAGACCTTCCCAAAACAAAGTAGTAAATCGCGGATCTCGATCCGATACAATCGAAACAGGGACTTCATGTAATCGAATGATCTCTCGAATATACAAGCGACTAAGTACATCAACCGAATCGGTCAAACGCATTCCCAGAAAATGTGCAGACTTTGTCAAACGATCCACAATGACCCAAACAGCATCATGACCACGTGGTGACCTAGGAAGTGCTGTCACAAAATCCATTGTCACGTGCTCCCACTTCCACTCTGAAACTGGTAATGGTTGCAATAACCCTGCAGGTCTCTGATGTTCGGCTTTTACTTGTTGACAAATCAAGCAACGAGATACAAACCTAGCGACATCGCGCTTCATGCCCTTCCACCAAAACTGACGTCGTAGATTATGGTACATCTTGTTACCTCCGGATGCACCGCTAATCGTGAATGATGGAATTCCCTCATCACTTGTTCACGAACTGCCAAAGGCACAAACAAACGGTCTTTGAACTTCAACCCACGCTCGGAGTCAAAAGTCCAACCTTCTATAACATCACCTCGAAGAATTTGCATACGAAAAGTAGATGCTACAGGATCAGATTGTTGCTCATCTTTCACTTGTTGAATGATCGATGGTTGAGCCATAACAGAATACAATGAAGCACGATTCTCAGAATCGTTGAGTTCAACCTCAAACTCCCCAATCTGATTGAGCATATTCCATTCCTGAATGGCCAGACTAGCCAATGAACCTCGTGACTTGCGACTCAGCGCATCAGCCACTACATTTGCCTTCCCTGGATGATACTGTAGTTCGAAGTCATAATCTTCTAAGTACTCCATCCATCGAAGTTGTCGAAGATTCAAATCGCGTTGAGTAAAGATATACTTCAAGCTCTTGTGGTCTGAAAAGACATCAAATCGTTCCCCATACAAGTAATGACCCCATGACTTTAAGGCAAACACAACGGCGGCAAGCTCTAAATCATGAGTTGGATAATTCTGCTCATGAGGCTTCAATTGGCGAGAACCATAGGCAACAACTTTGCCTTCTTGCATAAGCACACACCCCAAACCAAGAAGTGAAGCATCACAATAAACTGCGTAGTCAACACCACGCTCCGGAATAATCAAAATCGGTATAGAAGTCAATCGAGTCTTTAAAAGCTAAAAAGCTTTCTCACACTCCTCAGTCCAAATAAATTTCACCCCTTTACGCGTAAGCTTAGTCAAAGGTGAAGCAATACGAGAAAAGTCCTTCACAAAGCGACGGTAATAGCCTGCTAAACCCAAGAAACTACGTACCTCAAATACGTTCTTAGGTGGCTGCCAATCCATAACAGCTTCAATCTTTGATGAATCAACTGACACTCCATCTCTCGAGACGACGTGCCCCAAAAATTTCACTTCTGTCAACCAAAAATCACATTTAGATAATTTACCGAACAGTCGGTGAGTACGCAATACTTGTAGGATAATTCTCAAGTGTTTCTCATGAAGTTCCTTAGAGGAAGAGTAGATGAGAATATCATCAATAAATACAATCACAAACTTATCCAAATAATCGTGAAATACTCGCTGCATAAGATCCATAAATGCTGCTAGAGCATTGGTCAATCCGAATGGCATAACCATAAACTCAAAATGTCCATATCGGGACCTAAAAGCTGTCTTCGAGATGTCTGACTCTCGAATACGGAGTTGATGATAACCCGACCTCAAATCAATCTTGGAGAAACAAGTGGAACCTTTGAGTTGGTCAAACAAATCATCGATTCTAGGAAGTGGATACTTATTCTTGATCGTCACATGATTGAGTTTTCGATAATCGATACACAATCTCAACGTTCCATCCTTCTTCTTAACAAAAAGAACAGGAGCTCCCCACGGGGATACACTCGGGCGAACAAAACCCTTACTCTGGAGATCTTCCAACTGAATTTTCAACTCCTTCAATTCTGCTGGTGCCATACAATATGGCGGAATAGAAATAGGCAAAGTGCCTGGCACAAGATCGATTGCAAAATTGATAGCACGGACAGGTGGTAATTCTGATAAGTCTTCTGGAAAGACATCAGAAAATTCACAAACAACGGGTGGCAATTCCACAAGAGGAGTGCCCCTCCCCATGGCCAATAAATTAGCCAGAGTTCCAAGAGAAGAATATAAGCTATTCCGTGAAAACAACGAGGGTAGCGGTAAATCTAGCTGATCGCCCTCGAATCTACAACTCTCTCCCTCAGGAGTGAAAAGAGTAACCCGACGCTTAAAACAATCTATGAAAGCTCGATACTCGACCAACCAGTCCATCCCAAGGATGACATCGAATCCTAGATTCGGCATAAGAATCAAATCAACACTCAATTGTCGGTCTGTTATCAAAAGCATACAACCACGGCAGACCTGATTCAAATGAATAACACCTCCAACTGGAGTATCAACAGATAAGACATGCTCCAAGTATTGTGTCTCTAACCCTAATACTGATGCGAATGCTGATGAGATGAATGAGTGTGATGCACCAGTGTCAAACAATATAGATGCCCAAGAGTTAAACAATGGGATGATACCTCGGATCACAGACGGTCCGGCATTTCCAGAAACATGATAAGCAGATGACATAGGCAAAGTAAAATTCCTTCCTTTGGGTTCTTGGTGTTGTTGTGGCTGAAAACTACCAAGATTTTCTGTCCTCTGATAATTACCCTGATTTCCTCTACTCTGGTAAGGTTTCACGCTCTGAGTGGATACTGCCTGAGATGGTGGATAATACGGTGTTGAACCAATCGACTGAGATTTCTTGGGTGGTGGTTGAGGACAAAACTTGATGAAATGATTCGGATTACCACATCAGAGACAAACTTTCTCCCCAGCGGCATTCACACCTCGCTGTAACCCTGATTACTGAGAACTTCGATAAAAAGATCTCTGTTGTGAATATGATCGTTGTTGTTGCTGTTGAGGTGGTTGGGACTGAAATTAAGACCTACTCTCTGTCTTAGCTTTCTTAGACAGACCAGTGCTCTTGGCTGGAGTAATAATCTCCCTGGCCCTTTTCAGATCCAAATCTACACTTTCAACACCCAACGATCTTGTCAAAGTATCAGCATAAGTGGTGATAGGCGTGCTAGCCAGACTTTTTTGAATGTAGGGTCGAAGACCAGAGGCAAAACGTATAGCCTTGAAATGATCACTGACCAACTGCTCTTGAGCAAAACGAGCCAAGGTGGAAAACATTGTAGCATATTCTGTCACTGACATATCCCCTTGTTGAAGGGTAAAGAACTCAGCCCTCTTTGCGTCCCTCTGTACTTCTGGAAAGTAGTTATCGAGGAAAAGACTCTTAAATGACTTCCAAGTCATGCCAGCAAGTGGATGAACACTCATGGTGCAATCCCACCAATGGGTAGCTTCTCCAGAAAATAAGTACGTAGCGAACTTGATGCGGAGAGCATCCTCATGAAGATCAATGAATTCGAATATCTTCGAGATATGTTGAAGCCAATCCTCTGCAGCCATCGGGTCAGAGCTACCAGAGAACTGTGGCGGCTTCCTAGCATTGAAATCTTTGGTAATCAGCCGCTCCCGAGCTCTAGCGGGATTGGTCTCACCTCTCGGAGCACAAGGGGGAGGAGGCGGCATAGCATCTCTGACTGCCCTTGCAATTACATCGGCAACATTCTATAACCCTTGCGGTCCATCAGGAATATCAATCGGTCCTGTGGAAGCTTCAGACTCAAATGCAACATCATGCGCGTGACCTCGACCATGACCACGACCACGACCACGACCTCGACCACGACCTTGACCTTGACCACGGCCCCTCCCTGGACCACGTCCTCGAGCACGACCTCGACCTCGGCCTCTAACTGGTACCGACGCAGCCGATATCTGCTCGTCAGCCTCAAGCTCAAAACTGCGACTCTCACGACGCGGCGGCATAGCTATAATAAGATCGAATCGAGTAAACGAATCACACAACATGATCTAATCACGAAGTGCAATCGAAAAAACACGTATATGTCAATTAAGTAGTTAACATCTCAAGTTACCAAGTAACAAGTTAACACATATCAATTCATACGTCTTTTACTAACTAACATGTCTAACAGGTCAACAAAATTAAATATGCGAGCACATAACCCGGCGTCCAAAGTATTCGACCCGGTTACGCTCTGATACCATTCTGTGACGTCCCGCCCCACCACGGTTTCCGGCGACGGGGTGTCAACCGGCGGAAGCACAATAATAATTAATAACAGTAGGCTTTGACACCAATCGGCAACTCCCCGGGTCCTAGACTCCGAGGGTTACCTGAATTATATGTTCAACATTTGAAAACATTTATAAATCAGAAATCTGGTTTTCATTTAAAATATTCTTTTCTTGAAACAAAACGTTTTCAATATAAGCAGCAGAAAATCATAGTTAAGCTATCTCTTTATTTAAAAGCGGGTGGACTAACATTTGTCCAATTCAAACATAATAGGTTCTTTGAAACCAAATTATATTACATCATTTAATTGATAATCCCCACACACGGGGTCTTCAAACTATAGCGGAAGCATTGTCAAGTCTCGGGGCCTTACCCTTATCTATATCACCTGAAAGAAAGGTTTAATAGTCCATAAGCCAAAAGGATCGTATAGTCATATAACCGCACAATAACATCTGTTATATAACATGCGTGAGTGTAATGAATGCCAATATCAATGCATGAAAATCATTTTCATGTCATTTCAAACACTCACCCTCGATCGTCATTATCATTACCCGGACCATGGGCTTCCCGTCCACGTAGGCCTAGCCTCAAACGTGCGGGACTTTGGGCCTTACGAATTACACGGAGGCCTAGCCTTTACCGTTACGGGGGTTTCTTGCACCACATCCCGCAATTCGAGTTCCTAGTGGTACCCATCTCACACGCCTACCCACAAATCCGGGATTTCTAACTTTTCAAAACAAAATCCCTCCTAGAGGGTTTTATGCATGGAAGCCTCTAAGGTCTTCCCTTTTTAAAAGCTGGAAGCCTCTAAGGTCTTCCCTTTTCAAAAATTGAAAGCCTCTAAGGTCTTTCATCCCAAAATCATTTTCATGATTTTCTTGTTCATGCTCATGCTTATGAAATGATATGACATATGTGAGCTCTAGCATCCAGACATATTCAATGTTTCATAAGGCAGATTATTAAGACATGCTATCAATTCAAAGCAACACAATAGACATGCTAAAATTATCCAGGTAAACACATAAGTCATAGCAACTCAAGTAACCAATTAAGGCATAGCAGCTCAAGTAAACATGTAAGTACACTATTAACATGTTATACAACTTTATTGAGGGTCATACGGAACTACCGTTCACCGAGGATAGACTGAATAATTAATCAGAATAGAAACCGGAACTGCTCAATCTGTTACAAATCTCAATATACAATAATGCGCGTATATTAGTGAGGTACAACACCTCAAAGCATGAGTACAACTACTATTAAAGTAAAATACAACTCTTAAAGCTTAGGGTACAAGGTCCCTTAGCTCATAGCAGACTTAAATACCACAAAACAGAAAATTTCACCAAACTGCCTGAGGTCGCGCGCGCGGGGAGGTCGCGCGCGTCGGACGCTCGCGCGGGACCTCACTCGTGCGAGGCCTCGCTCGCGCGGAATGTGTTCTGAAGGGTCACATGTTTATTTAAAAAAAAATTTCACGAATAGCTTGGTCGCGCGCGCGAGTTGTCACAGAATCGTCTTCTTCCTCTGTTTTGAAATCCAACACTGGTTTTGACCCATTTTGAAAACATACTTAAAACAGTACTTCCAATATATGAATCTCTTCCTTTTTTCGCGTAGATTTCAAATATGAAATCGATTTTTCTTGAATCAAAACACAGCTCTTGATTTTATCGAAAAACCGAATGGTGACAAAACTTTAATTCGACCGTTCGTCGCAACCGCTATGATTTAGCTTTTGAAATTCGAAAGGGAGCCTCGTGGGATCGAGACCTTTCATTTGATATAAAGAAATCAAGATTCTGTGACTACTTTTCTGCTCGCTATTTTTGTACCCTTAACGATATATATATGAGATATGTATATATATATCTATAGTCACAGTTTATACAAACTGAAATTAATAGAGAAGATTACCCAAATAGAACTTCAAAACAATAATCCAAGCTTGAATTGAATCTCCTTTGATGTATATAAGTATTCTACTATATATCCATGTGTGTGTGAATATATGAACAATAGTATGTGTGTGTATATAATAAATTACATGTGTTGTGAATAGATGCTGTGAGATACAGAGAGAGCGAAACGAGAGAGACAGAGAGTTGTGCAGTGAAAGTTATGAGAGGTTGGGAGGTTTAGGTATGTATATAAAGAATTGAAATTCTTGGTCCCCAAGTTTAATTGAGAATTTCTTGTGTGTTGAGCTCACGAGCTTAACCATTCACACAGGTAAAGATATAGAGTTAAAAATTCCAAAACTGGTATATTGGATTAAAAAGTGAAACTTTAAATTCGGGGTATTACACCTCAACTAGCTTATTGCTAGTCTCTAGCAATGAAGTGAAAAGAGAAATTGTTCTAAAAGTTTTATTAAAAAGTAGAAGTAAACTAAGGAAAATAAAATTACCTAACTCACTATCGTAGGAATCGCGGTTTCATTTAGCGTATGCAACAAGCCATTAAATCCCTAGGTTACTCCTAGTGGATGAGTGTTGTCTCGTGAGGGTTTGTAGTGAATATACCCACAAAATTCAAATTTTTTTAATGTAAAAATAGAGTAAAATAAAAATAAAGGTATATTTTCTCTTTTTACAACAGATAAGACTAAATTTGACAATAAAATGAACTTTTCAAGTATGTAGTAGGAATGCAACAGATATTCACACAGTTTGTCAATGGTAGCATTTTTTATACTCTTTAAACTGAAAGTGTGTACTTGAAATGTCAAGCAACTGATCTTAACTTCAAAGTTTACATAACTATTAGCAATAATAAAACTTGTAGTTTAAATTCAAATCTCACTAGGATTTCACTTTTTTATTGAGAAACTCTCAGAAATCGGTGTAGATAACATGTAACTTGGTAGGGAAGCAAAGATAGAGAAATTGCTTCCATTTTTTGGTTACTCAATATATAGGCATTTGGAGTACAATAAGTCTCATGAAAGAATACTTAGCATTAGAAGAGCGATCTATCGTGAAGAACATCCTTATCACTTAAATTTAAAAATCAATTTCTTTTAAATCATTAGGACTTTGACTCATAGGTTAGAAATTAAGATGAGTAAGAGATTTGGGGTGTATTTGTTCTAAGCATGTGATTGGAGTGTTTGTGCAGTTCATTCCAACCAATTCTTTTCTTCTCCTTTTTATGATCTGTACATTTTTTTTTTCTCATTTTTTTTCCTTTTTTTTTTAAATCAACTCCTTTCTTTCTTTACCATTTCTTGCAATATCATTACAGTCCAATCATATACCTGGATATAAAAGTGAGGTTTGTACTCCCAGGTTGAGCAAGGCATGATTTGGAAAGAACTGAGAATAAGGCAATATTAGGTGAAGGGGGTGCATTTGAAAGAAAAAATGGCCTAAATCATTTTAAAAATCGATTGACTTTGTTCATTTAAGCAATTTAGAAGTTCTAATGGTAAATCTTGAACGTTCTCTTCTAATGATCAGTCAAAGAAAAAAAATAATGAAACTTTAAACGAGTGATATGATACAGAGAATAAAATGAGACTGAAAATAATAGTAACCCTCATAAAGGAAGATCGGCACAAAAGCTCACATAGGTTAATTAGTTTCCACTACTTGTCTTTAAACTGCATAGTTTCTGCTTACTCATCCATTTAGATTCAGTAAATATTTTCACACTGTTTCAAAATATTTAAAGTTTAAGGAGTTTCTAGCATTTGAAAATAGTTAAATATGTGACAATGTATTGTATGCTATTAACATACCCAAAATAACATTAACGTGTCAAATTTATCTTATATGGAGTAAAAGAAAAACTTCTAAAAAAATCCTAAGCGCCTCTACTAAGTTGGATACATATATGGTGCAACTAGTATCCTCTGCACCCATACAAAAGAGGCTACGCAATCCGGAGCGTCCAAGTTGTCATTATAATCCATTCACCTCTAGTAAAAGAGATGGTTCTAGAATCACTAGCAAGCTACAAACATCAGTAAGAGGCTAGGAGATAACTCTGGCTTTACCTAGTTTTTTTTTTTTGCTACCTCAAGAGTCATTCACCGCACTAGACATATCTGGTGATGTTGGGATCATGCAAATTACTCCTATCGAACCAGCTAATGAAAGTCAGATGTACACGTAGGATCATTTTAAAGTCTGACCTGACTGAAAGTTATTGAATGTACTGAAAATAAATTTTAAAAACAAATACAATAAAAATAAAAAGAAATGAGGGATGGAAAAACAAAATTTATTTGGGTATCAAAGGATCCAAAATTTTTTATTGTTTTGATTTGAATTGTCTTTTGTAACAGTAGTAAACTTTAAAAGATGTGTCATTATGAGCAACTTAACCAGGACATTCTTCTCTATAACAATTCAAACACCATCCTAACCTTTTAGCTTTCCTTTTCATGGCATAAGGTTAGTGCTAGCAAAGGGTTTCTTCTGCTCAGAAACAAGTGAGCGATCCATTAACGTCTGGTCATCGACTATTGGATCCATTTTTTATACTCTCAGCTAACAAGAGAGGCTAGACTCAACCCTCCACTCCTTCCAACTATCAACTAAGATCTAATTACAGAGAGCTTAGAGGGGGTGGGTGGGAATTTTATTTAAAACGTAAAAATATTTATATTAAAAAATATATATACAATCAGAAACTAAATTTTTTTTTTCTTTTTAAGAATAGAAAACTTAGAAAGAAAAACGACATTTTTTTTAACAAAAAAAACTAGAACACACAAAAAGAAAAACTACATTTCTCTCTCTCTCTCTCTCTCTCTCTCTCTCTCTCTCTCTCTCTCTCTCTCTCTTTTAAACAAAGTTTAAGACAATGCATCATTACAACAATAGTAAGAAGAAAAATTATGATATGAACTTCAAAAATTATAAGAGTTTTGACTTCTGTGTCATCCATTTTTTTATTTTGTTTTGTTTTTTTTATTTATAAGAAAAGAAAAAATAACACTTGTCTCTTGGAAATCTGAGAACCTGGTAAGGTCGTGGATCGAGTGGTATTTCCAAGCTTCTTTGGTGAGTGGGTACCTACAACTTATGCATTGTATTTTTGTTAAATAATGGAAAAGAGATAAAATCAAAAATAAAACTTAAAATTTTAAGCCAAAATCAGAAATGAAAAAAAACTAAATAAAATTAAAATCAAAATCAAGTTTTTCTCTAGAATATAGATCTTACCTTTAGTGATCGATAGAGTGGATCTTGATTTTAGATCGAGAAAATTAAAGAAAATGGAAAAAAAAATGAGAGAGAATGACAGATCGGGGGAGAGTGAGAGAGTTGCAGAGAGTGACGAGAGAGAGATCACGGTAGAGAGAGGAAGAAGAAAAAGAAAGGAAAAAGAGAGATGGGGAACGTTTTTAGGGTTTGAAGCCCTATATATAGCCATTTTCTCTTTTTCAGTGTATCTCTCTCTAAAAAGATTAATTTTAATTTTTTTTAATAAATAAAGATAAAACAAACAAACTGGTGTTAATCGTGAAACCGTCCCCTCCACCTGAGTCTGACATTGTCCTCAATGAGTGAGATGAGAAAAAGAAGCCAAGGATAACACCTATATTAAAAAGAAAATAAATGAAGAACAGACAGAATAATAATGACAAAATTTATATCTACTATACTATAAAAACGAATAAACAAGCACGTCAAAAAATATGAACTTCCTCTTTTGCCCTTCACTACACCACAATTACTCATATATCTATCTATACATCATAAGGATATATTGCTTTGTGTGAGGGTAAATTTGTCATTTTGGACAAATAATTACATTCAAGTCAGCTTTTACAATTTTATTTAATATAATAATGAGGTTTTAATCAACAATCTTGTGTCTAATTACATTTGGGTCAACAATTTTTTGGATATTTATTATTGACTTCAAAAAAGTCAACAACAGTGGCTATTTTGGTGGCTATTTAGGAATTGGTCACTAATACTTACAATTTGGTCAATTTCTTCTCTTAAATGAGGTTTCAATCAACAATTTGTGTCTAAATACATTTGGGTCAATAATTTTTGGGATATTTATTATTCACTTCATAAAAAGTCAAAAAAATGGCTATTTTAGTGGTTATTTAGGAATTGGTCACTAATATTTACAATTTGCTCAACTTCTTCTCTCAAAGTTAGGATTCATATATTGTAATATGTGTAATTGCATTAGGTCAGTAAGTTTTGGGATATTTATTATTCACTTTGAACAAGTTTTAAAAAGTGGCTATTTTAGTGACTATTTAGGAATTGGTCACTAATTTCACATTTTTGTCAACTTCTTCTCTCAAATTTAAGTTCTGGTATATTGAAATTGTCAATTTAAGTGGCTATTTTAGTAGCTATTATTAATTGGTCACTAATATTTACATTTTGGTCAACTTCTTCCCTCAAATTCAGGATTTATAGATTGTATTTTAATATCAATTAAGGCCTACAAACACATTCATGCCCTTTTTTTAGGGGAAATACCCTACTTGTGTCATATATTTTTAGTGGCGCTTTATTAGGTACCTTTACTACTCATTTATAAAATAATCAGAATTATCACCTTCTTCCGTAAGAAGAGTTTTAGATTAAATAGTTACATTTACAATTTCCTATTTTAACTGTTTTAACATCTTATGTTGATTTTTAAAAGTGGACCTTATTTTGAAAAAAAAAAAAAAAAGGAAACGTGGCACTTATTTTAAAAATATCCAAAAAAATGAAACGTTGGCACTTATTTTAGAACGGAATGAGTAATTATACCTCTTCAAAGACCTCTAATGTCAAGATTAATACGCAATATATCTAGGAATACAACTATCCGACGGGCACGTGCCCTGCACGTGCACCCTCACTAGTATATATATAAATAAATGTACTATCACTGTGTTGAGATAAAGTTATCAAGAATTACTATACAATTTATCTTTTGAACTGCAGTTTAAAATGATCGATCTTGTATTCAAATTTTGCTATCTGGCAGTTTTAGCAACATAGTTTTTAAACCAGCAATACTTCTGGTGTGCCTTTTCATTTTGGACTGTAATGGGATAGTTTGAACATACAATTTAGTACATTTATTAGATAGCAGTATTTGAGATTTGTAAGACTTGATAAAAAAATCAAAACTCATAAAATAGTAAGTGCAAGTGGTTATCATACTTAAAACACACTGATGATTTTTTTTCCATTTATATATAAAAAGAAAAGTACAATTACAATTAAAATAAAGACATGAAATTTTTTGAACATATCTAGACGTTGCTTGGGGTTATTGCTCACGAAAGATGATCATTTCAAGGTCTAGGACAGTAGACTCGAAACCTCAAGTAGGTGTCATAATCACATATGTCCGGATCATCATACAGGGTTACTTCCATGAATATGTCATATATGACAATGATTATTTGAGGAATGAATTGTTCAATGAAGACAGAGACTAGAGATGTCCCCCATTCGTGTAGGAAAAAGAACAAATCCCTCTGAAAGGCGTACCTTAACATTTCTCCATAAACAACTCTAGTTAATAAACGTCCCCATCCAAATATAATGTCATTGTCATCATAAATGGGGAATTGTTCTAAGGATGTTAGGTATCTCTTTGAAGAGCACTCTCGCTTAAACCCTAGAAAGAGGCAAGGCACCTATATAATTCTTGGAACACCTTATATTGAGCTTGTTCCCATTCATCGTAGTTTGTACTAATATTCTGCCAGTAATCTAATCCATTAAATACTGGTTCAGCATTCCACTCCCTAGGTTGGTAAGGTTCCACTAAATAATCAATTTCTTCATCAGTGTCGTCATAAATTTTATCGACACACCTAGCCTAAAACATTTCATCCTCGTCAGAGTCCATGAGATATTCGAAATGTGGGCGTGTATCATCATCTGATGAATTTCTATCCTCTGAAGGATAGTTTTTATTGTTAGACAAACTGTCATGGTTTATACTCATGCTTGCACCTCTACGATGATGAAATGAGTTCATATCTCTTTGTTACCTATGGCATCGGGTAATATGTTATAATTCCTGAAAATTATTAAATAGTAAGAAAAAAAAAAAAAAATTCCTACTATGTACAATTCTAATCATGATTTATGAATTTAAGAGGTATCATAGTTAGGGTCCTCCAAAGGAAAGGACTCCAACTTAGTTTCAAAATCTCCTGAGAACGACTTTAATTTATGCTTACTAGCTTTAAATGTATTTCCATCTTTAGGGTCCTCAATCACGATAGTTCCATAAGGATAAATATTTTTTACAATATATGGACTAGTCCATCGAGATTTCATTTTTATTTTAAGAAGTTGTAGTTTTGAATTATATAATAGAACTTTTTGCGCAGGGATAAATCTTTGATAAACAGGAGTATTAAGACATTTTTCTGTAGAGTACCCCATCATATGACATGTACTGCAAAGTTCTAATTTCTTTTTAGATTAAGGAAGATTAGCTTTTTCCAATTTAAGAGCTACTAGCTTGCGAGCTAATTCTTCAATTTTTATTACTAATTCATCTTCTGTTTGTGATTGCTGTGAACTTTTAGCCTTTTCTTTCCTAGCAATTTCTTCTTTTTCCCATTGTGGAGCGTCTTCGCCAAGCCAATCAAAGTATGATTTAGCTTCGTCAACATTTTTAAAATATTCCCTTGATGCATGGCTTTAATTATTTTCTTTGATTCTAGATCTAATGTTTCATAAAAGAAATGAATTATACGCCATTTTTTAAATCCATGATGTCGACAGGTTTGTAGGAGATCTATACAAAATTCACAGTCTTCAATGCATGGTTCCTTATCTTTTTGAGTGAAAAGATTATATTCTCGCATCAAGCTATAAGTTAAATTTTTGTGATAGAATTTATTTAGAAAAGCTTCATTCATATCATGTCTTGAAGTTATAGATCCAGGATGGAGAGATAAAAGTCAAGATTCAGCTTCATCTTTTAAAGAAAAAGGGAAAAGTTTGAGGCAGATTATCTCAATAGGACAAGTTTGATCATTAAACGTATTACAAACTTCTTCAAATTCACGAATATGAACATGAGCATATTCTTTTTTAATTCCGTGGTAAGTTGGTAAGCATGGTAGCATGTTATGTCTAAAATAAAAAAAAATTTGTATGTCGAGGTACAATGATGCAAGAGGGAGTGATGATTATTTATGGGATAAATAGATTACGTAAAAACCATCGTTCATGCTCTGATAAGACAAGTTGTGGTATATTATACCCATATTTATTATGAGTATCATCAGTTATTCCTTCCATGCCTTCAATTTCTGCCATGATTCCACGAAACTGTATACTAGACAAATCACTAGAAATATTAGAATTATGTGGTACTTGATATAAAGCTTCAGTGGTATCTAAAGGACATATGAAGTAAAAGAAAAACAAAATGATAAAGATATCAGTATTATTATTATTAGCTAAGTAAAAAAAAAACTCTTGTTTTTTATTTTATTACATATTTTTATTTTTTATATATATATATTTTTTTAGAAGATATGTTTATATATGTATATATGTGCTCCTTTTTTTTAGAAGATAAACACTTACATACTTATAAATATATACTTTTATATATTTCACAAGGAAAAATTATATATAGTTTTTTTTAATTATTATTATTTTTTTATGTTATCATTAATTTTTTTTTAAAAAAAAGACTAGATTATTTATAAGGTAGAATAAGTATATGATCGGGAGAGAACTAATCCTAATTATACGCCTTAATTCACATTTGTTAGTTCCTTTTTATCCTGTTTTTGTATATTTTAACTGCGTTTTCTAGTTTTGACAAGATTTGGAAGAAATAACCGAAACCAGGCTAAACAGGATGAAAAAGCACAAAGAAAGAAGTTGAAAAAGCCAAGTCGCGCGCGCGAGCCGCGCGCGCGAAAAACCGAGAATCGCTCGCGCGATCCACGCGCGCGAGGTACCAAATGTCGCGCTCGCGCGACCCGCTCGCGCGATATGTGTAAAAAGCAAAGTTGCGTATTTCAGTATACTGAAGACTCCTGTGCAAACGAAACTGCTGAACGACGTCTAGACTGTAAATTACATCAGTTTCAGTTCGTTTCGGGTTAGGAAGGCTTCCAAAACTTGTTGTAAATCTATATATACCCTATTTTATTACAATGAAAGGGTTAGACATTGTTAACAACTAATATATACACATTCTACAACCATACTTCCAGCCATTGAAGGGAGGGAACCAAGGAGAAGAAGAAGAAGACCAAGGGTTTCCATGGCCTCCTCCATCAACTACTTGCCATCCATCACTTCCATGGACGGCTAGATCATAGATCTAGGGTTTCAATGAAGCCCTAGACGAGTAATATGGTTTTATTTATGTTTTTATTTTAGTTTTATTATGTATGGATGACAGTCACATGTTTAGAGGATTTCTATAAATAAATCGTACTTCTAGTGATTAAATCATTACTTTCAGAATTTATTCTTGTCTTAGATCTATTTTGACTGTGATGTGCTCAACGATCTATTCTTGCTGTGCTTGTTTAGATTGTTTACATGTGATGGTGCTTTATTGATTTGTGCTATCAAGTATCCGAATAGTCCATGCCTAGGTTAGACGGATTAGATCACAACCCTAGTTTAGTGTGGGATAATTCGTGCTAACCGAAGATGGATTATGTTGGTGCTTGAACCATGAATATCTTCTTGTCGGAGGAATTGGGCTTGTAGCTACAATTCCCCATAATCATCCAACTTAGTAAGCTAAAGTAATTCATAAATATTCCTATTATGAAGCTAGTGGTGGATTTGCAATCCTAGGTTCTCTTAGACATTATTTAAAACACTTTTAATTGCTTTCATAGTTTAGATTTAGTTTTATTGTTATTAGTTTAATTAAAATCAAATCAAAATCCGTTTTCATAATTAACTAAAGTTAGGTTTTAAAATTAAGTCGATGTAGTTAACCAATCCCTGTGGGTTCGACCTTTACTTCCACACTGCAAATCTTTTGAAAAGTAAAGAACACTTTTTATATCTTGATTCTGACAAGATCAATTTTTGGCACCGTTGCCGGGGATTGCAAATTATTGCCTTTAGTTTTAGAATCTTAGTTTAGTTAATTCGTAAATATTAGATTAGTTTTTTTTTATTTTTTACTTTTGTTTTGAGTTACTAACTTTTTATTTTATTTTGTAGTTTCTCGAATCGTCAAAATTCCAACGTTTCTGAGTGGAGTAGCTAATTACATCAAAGGAGCTTACGTAAATAAAATATAAATAAAATAAAATAAAATAAATTGCTTCTTGTGAAACTCGCTTTAAACCACTGTAAGTCAGGGCGCTGTGACGCACTATTTGCATTAGTTTAGGGTTAATTGCACTGCATTAGCTAGGAAACCCGGGGCGCTGGGCTTGACGCGGTCATTGCATTACAGGATAATATTCATGCATCACAGTAGTTGAGTGCTTGTTATCTTAGTTGCGTGATTGCTATTTGTTTTTTTTAGTTGAGTCAGTTTTTGTTTCTAGTTTACTTTCTTTTAGTTTATGTTAGGTACACGTTCAAACAAACCGGAATTAAAACCTTTTGACTTTGAACTTGAACGTACATCAAGACTTAACAAGTCTTCAAACTTAACTTCTAGAGCTAGGTTTTTAATAGACGACGATTTGACACCAAAACCAACGTCTTTATTTGAATCTGAAATACGTAGTACTCTTACAAGACTAAATAAACCACGCTTTAATAACATAGAACCAATTAAAATGGCAGACATTGGAAATGATAATAACAACCAAAATAACAACAGAAATAATTTAAATAATCCTAATATGCCACCACCTCCTCCACTTAAAGATTATTTTATTCCGATGACTTACACGCTACAAACTTGTATCGACTTACCGGAGGCGACGGCATCTCACTTTGAGATAAAGTCGTCTACCATCTCGCTACTTCCATCTTTCCATGGCCGTTTAAATGAAGATCCATATAAACACTTAGGAGATTTTCAAGATATATGTTCTACTTTGAAAATCCAAAACTTAACTGATGATGAATTAAAATTGCGGCTCTTTCCATTCTCTTTAAAAGATAAAGCTAAATATTGGCTTCAATCTTTGGAGCCAAACACAATTAGAACATGGGAAGACTTACACACCGCATTTTTACAAAAGTTTTTCCCGATTATGCGTACGAATCAGATAAGAAAATCTATAACAAACTTTGTGATGCAAGATGGGGAATCACTCTACGACACGTGGGAAAAATTTAAAGAATTATTACGTTCGTGTCCACATCATCAGGTCCCTAAGTGGCAGTTGGTCCAGGTCTTTTACGAGGGACTTATTCCTTCGGTCCGTAACACCGTCGATACTGGTTGTGCTGGTACCTTCCTACACAAAAGTGCCGATGAGGCCTGGAAAATTTTTGAAACGTTAAGCGAGAATTCGATGCACCAAGCGGTGTCTGTCCGTTCTGAGGGATATCTTAATCAACCTAAGAGGGAGGTAAAGTTCGAGTCAAGTTAATCAATTGAAATAAAAGAACTATCTAACAAACTTGACCGACTTTTAACAATGAACCAAACGACAGCCCCACCCGCTCATGAAATTTGTGCATTATGTTCTGATCCTTCACATTCAATACTTGCATGTCCATCGGCGAGTCAATTTCCGAAATTCGTGGAGCAACACATTAACTCTATTCAACAATACCCACGAAATAATTATAATTCGACTATTAATAATCCGGATGCGCCATGGAGAAACCATCCTAACTTCTCGTGGAAAAATAATAATAATAATCCTAATGAGGCGACTAATTTTCCTAATGCGTATCGACCTCAGTTTCAACCTAATCAATACCAACAACCGCATCCTAATCCGAACCCTCCAAGGGGTAACATTTTTGAGGAAAAGGTGTTGGCATCCCTTAATAAAATTGAAACGCAAGTACAGGCACAAGCACAAATAGTGCACTCTCATACACAATCCATTGCGAAGCTTGAATCCCAAATGGGACAACTAGCTACTGTAGTGAGTCGTAGAAACGAGGGGACGTTGCCTAGTCAAACTATTCAAAATCCTAAGGGACAGTATGAGGTTAAGGGGTCGAATGAACAAGTAAACGCCGTCTCAACTAGGATGACTACATGAGAGGAGGTTATCGAAACCCCTAATAAGAATGAGAATGTGATAGATGTGAACATCAACTCTAATAAAGAGAGGGGTGAGGACGTGAATCAAAGTAGAAAAGAAAATGAACCGGTCTCAACAAATTATATTCCGAGAATGCCATATCCACCCAATGTTGAGGACCCGTTTAATCTTACAAAGAAAACGTCGAAAGTTGAAGATATACTCGAGGTATTTAAACAAGTTAAAATCAATATTCCTTTCCTCGATGCTATTAAACAGATTCCCGCTTATGCTAAATGTTTAAAAGACCTTTGTACACAAAAGCGCAAAATACGTAGTCATACTCCTAAAAAGGTCTTCCTCACGGAAAAAGTAAGTTCTATTTTTCAACACGCTCCTCCGAAGTACAAGGATCCAGGTACGCCAACGATTTTATGTGTCATAGGTGGCACTATCATTCATCGGGCTCTCCTTGACTTAGGAGCTAGTGTTAACCTCTTACCTTATCATGTCTACAAATAACTAGGATTAGGTGAACTTAAACCTACGGCTGCTACTATTCAATTAGCGGATCGTTCCGTCAAAGTACCTAGAGGAATCGTCGAAGACGTCCTAGTAAAAGTTGATTAATGTTTCTATCCCGTTGATTTTATGGTCCTTGACACCGAACCGGTGCTAGATGCTAGAAAATATACTCCTGTTATTCTTGGTCGTCCATTCTTAGCCACGGCCAACGCACGTGTCAATTGTAGAATAGGGGTGATGAAAGTATCGTTCGGGAACATGAACTTAAAATTAAACGTTTTTAATGCTATGGATCAACCACCTAAAGACGACGATTACCTATGTGAGGCGGAAGGTGAGGTAAGACGGAATATTGAGCCTAACAAAGCAATAAATGTGAGTAACGACAAAGATATAGCGGATGATGAGTGGATGAACCCTAATACCTCAGACCCTAATGCTGAATCTACTCGGAAGGTAAGAAATCGATTTGAACATACTGACAAACCGTCAATCGAATTAATTCAAAGCGACGTGATTTCTGCTTACCACCGAGCTCTACCTGATATTCTTAGGGATACACAGTCTAATTTTCAACCTCCGTGAGTCTTGAGCTAGAACGGTCTAACTGAAGAAGTAAAAGTTAGCGCTTCTTGGGAGGCAACCCAAACTTTATTTCGTTCGTTTCTCTTATTTGTGGTCGTTTTTGAGTCTGTTTGAGTTTGTTTTGGACATTCTGGATAGGTTTGGGGGTTGGAATTAATTTATTTTAATATTATATACATAATTTTTACCAAAAAATGGAAAAAACTGAAATCGCGCGCGCGATCCGCTCGCGGGAGACATCGCTCGCGCGGCCCGCTGGCGCGAGTTTGCCCCTTAGTGGTTTTTCTTTGCTTTTCTTTATTTGAGCTCTCTGCTTCTCCTCGCGCCTGGTTTCGCGGGCGCGAGGTAGCTCGCGGGCGCGAGGGGGTCCCGCTGGGGCGATCTTAAAAATATATATATATATATATCTTGGGATTCGCGCGCGCGACGGCCGCTCGCGCGATAACCCATTTTTCTGATATTTTCTTTTGTTTTCTCTATCAGTCCTCCACACCTGTTCTAGTAGTTTTTACTTTTCTGTTTTTGTTTCTTAGGTACTTTTAGATCGAGTCTTTGATTGTTTTCATAATTCTGGTTATGTTTTATTTTCTTTTATTGTATGTTTTATTTTCTTTTATAGTTTATTTTCTTGTTGATTTTCGTAGTTTTGTTAAGTCTTATAGTTGATTTTGTTTTGTTTAGTGTAGTTTAATTTTGTATATTAGATATCTCTATTAAATATTCTTTTGTTTAGTTTCTTTTCTCTAGTATTAACAGGTACATTTGAACTTTATCGCTATATTCTTATACCTTCACCTGTTTTCCTTGCCGAGATCGAGGTACTATCGTTCCTTTCTTACCTACTCTCCTTTCTTTCGTTTTATTGTTTCATTGGGGACAATGAAAGATTTAGGTTTGGGGGTATACACACATGCACATTATTATGCACTAATTTTTTTAAAAAAATTCAATTCTTGTGTTTAAATAAACGATGTTACCGACGTTTTTGCAATATCAATTTGATACTCTTTGTTAGAGAATTATGATTGTTATAGAATGACGAATAAGGAAAGATGTGATTAAGCATTTGCTGAAGTTATGATGTAACGTTTTAAGTTATGTATTGTTTGAATCGTAGTTTTATATCATAGATTTGCACACAAACTTATGCACTGCACGTAGTCGCTTGAATACATGTTTGATGTGAACTATAATATGATTCGGATTTTTAGATAACACATGGTGGAGACTAAACCCAGTGAGCTTTTGAGCCTATCTATTCTTTTTAGAGGGTTATAAATACATTGTGTTTGTCGAATTTCATTGAAATAGCGCATTAACTTGTTGTTTAGTCTCATTATTCTTGTTTTGGTTAATAGTCAAGTTAAAATATTTGTTACCATGCTAAATAATCTTCCATTGTAAACGTTGAAGAACCCTATGACCCTAGGAAATGATTTTAGGCCTCTTTGTTTACTACCGACCGATAAATGATAAATTTCCTTAGTTCGCCCTTTGAGCCGTTACAATGCCTCTTTTTCTTTGTTCACCATTATCCTCTTTAAAAGCTCCAACTTGATCAACTTGGAGTATACCACTGGAAGAGTGATCAACTTTTAGTAGTATTAAGGCGATGTGTTGATTGAGAAGAAGATGAAAATAAGATGCTAGTGGGGTAGTTGCTTGGTATTCAATGCATAATCAAATGAGAAGCAAGAAAATAAAAGGAAAAGAAACAAAATAAAGAAGAAGAAGGTTGAAAAAAAATTGAATGAGAAAAGAGAATGAAAGAAGAGAAAGTTGGTAGAGAAGAAGTATGAAAGAAATCGAACATGCCTTACAATGCCATTCTAAACCTACCCAATTAATCCGTTCTATCATTTTTCATTACCTGAGCCACAATACAACCTTTGAAAAGTCCTATTTGATCCTGAAAAACATGGTTCGGATATGAAAACGATGGGAGGGGGATTAAAACATGGTAATGATTAATTTTTCTTGATTATTGGCATCCTATCCATGAGACTATTATTCTTTTGTGTCATGCGTCTTTTTTGAGTCATATGTGAGTATTTCTCTTTTTGAAAATATATTTCCTTTGCTCGCATATACTAGATAAATTACACCTGTTTCTGAGTGTTTCATTTGAGAGTGTAATTCATTGTGAGATTCGTAGTCGAAGCATAGTTGGATGGTTATCCGAGTTATATTCCATGTTCATGACATGCGCGTGTTCATTTGACTACCACATCACACACGTGCAATTGTATGAGGAACTCTATTAATTTATATGATGCATGTGCTTGAGATTGTTTTTCATGATATAGGTGAACGTTTGATTCTGTTTCTTCTTGTTCGTTATTCTATTTCAAATCATTGTTTTATAATAAGGAGTATTGTTTACTTATTTTTCTTTTTAATAAAACTTTTTAAATTTCTAAGTTAATAAAGATGGTTGTGGGAGACTTGTTGATGAGAACCCTCACGAGACTTCACTCGTCCGACTAGGGACACCTAGGGGTTTAAAAGGCTTGTTACATATGCTAAATGCAATCGTGATCCATGCGAAAATGGAGTAGATTTTTTTTAGTAGTTAGTTTTTATTTTAGTTTTGCTCGAGGACTAGCAAAATGTAGGTTTGGGGGTGTGATCGGGAGAGAACTAATCCTAATTATACGCCTTAATTCACATTTGTTAGTTCCTTTTTATCCTGTTTTTGTATATTTTTACTGCATTTTCTAGTTTGGACAGGATTTGGAAGAAATCACCTAAACCAGGCTAAACAGGATGAAAAAGCACAAAGAAAGAAGCTGAAAAAGCCAAGTCGCGCGCGCGAAAAACCGAGAATCGCTCGCGCGATCCGCGCGCGCGAGGTACCAAATGTCGCGCTCGCGCGACCAGCTCGTGCGATATGTGTAAAAAGCAAAGTTGCGTATTTCAGTATACTGAAGACTCCTGTGCAAACGAAACTGCTGAACGACGTCTAGACTGTAAATTACATCAATTTCAGTTCGTTTCGGGTTAGGAAGGCTTCCAAAACTTGTTGTAAATCTATATATACCCTATTTTATTACAATGAAAGGGTTAGACATTGTTAACAACTAATATATACACATTCTACAACCATACTTCCAGCCATTGAAGGGAGGGAACCAAGGAGAAGAAGAAGAAGACCAAGGGTTTCCATGGCCTCCTCCATCAACTACTTGCCATCCATCACTTCCATGGACGGCTAGATCATAGATCTAGGGTTTCAATGATGCCCTAGACGAGTAATATGGTTTTATTTATGTTTTTATTTTAGTTTTATTATGTATGGATGACAGTCACATGTTTAGAGGATTTCTATAAATAAATCGTACTTCTAGTGATTAAATCATTACTTTCAGAATTTATTCTTGTCTTAGATCTATTTTGACTGTGATGTGCTCAACGATCTATTCTTGATGTGCTTGTTTAGATTGTTTACATGTGATAGTGCTTTATTGATTTGTGCTATCAAGTATCCGAATAGTCCATGCCTAGGTTAGACGGATTAGATCACAACCCTAGTTTAGTGTGGGATAATTCGTGCTAACCGAAGATGGATTATGTTGGTGCTTGAACCATGAATATCTTCTTGTCGGAGGAATTGGGCTTGTAGCTACAATTCCCCATAATCATCCAACTTAGTAAGCTAAAGTAATTCATAAATATTCCTATTATGAAGCTAGTGGTGGATTTGCAATCCTAGGATCCCTTAAACATTATTTAAAACACTTTTAATTGCTTTCATAGTTTAGATTTAGTTTTATTGTTATTGGTTTAATTAAAATCAAATCAAAATCCGTTTTCATAATTAACTAAAGTTAGGTTTTAAAATTAAGTCGTTGTAGTTAACCAATCCCTGTGGGTTCGACCTTTACTTCCACACTGCAAATCTTTTGAAAAGTAAAGAACACTTTTTATATCTTGATTATGACAAGATCAGTATATATAGATAGAGATATCGTGGGAGAAATAGTTTTAAACCTAACTTTTTTGTGTTTCTTATTTTTATTAATCGTTCCCCGGCAACGGCGCCAAAAACTTGACGACATCCTAATGACACATTTTCTTATCACACCCAAGTGTATGTGATCGTACAAGTAATAAAGTTCTGGAAGTCCAGGTCGAACCCACAGGGGACGGGAAACAAAGATAGGCAATAACTATTTTGTCACTAAAAATAAAATAAAAGATGATGGATTTTTATGGGGTTTTACTAACTACTAATTTTTATATTTTTGCAATAAAATTAATTAAAGGCTATTTTTTTCTTAAGTAGTTTACGGTAAAGACTTTAACAGTGCAAAATTAATTAGCTAAGATACTAGTAAGAAAAGGAAGAAAAAGAAATAAAAGCAAAATTTACATCAAGTGACTTTATGGATATTATTATCGCGAAAGACGGAAATAATAAAAATATTTAAGCAAAACTTTTAAAAACAAGAAATACAAATTAACTTGAGAGAAATGATTTAAAGGAATTGAGAATATGCAAACCAACACTAGATTCTACAACTTTTATGCATTTGAAAATGATTTGGAATTTAAGATCGCAGAGTCATTCTTTATTTGAAAATAAACTTTCACTAGTCAGGGTCATATCAAGTGTGTCAGGTTTGATATGAAACGACGTCGTTTGGTTTAAAGAAAAATAAAAAGGCAACTGGGCAGTAGCCAGGTTCGAACCGTGACCAGCCGCGGACGTGGGTTATTCGGCACCCAGTCCCCACCACTCTGCTACTACACAATTGCATGTCCATTAGTGGATAGAAATATATATATATATATACAAACACATATTTGAAATGTAAACTTTGTCATATGAATTGTTTGAGTATGCTAGGTATTTTTTTTATGACAAAAGGCATAGTTTGACAATCCACATAATTATATTCGTATTTCAAATATGTAATCTCTTGAGCCCAATATAGCCATAGTATATAAAAATGTTAAATGATCATAAACTATAGATACATAGATATATTTGGCCATAAATTGAAAAATAACCCATCTAGATAAATTTGCCCATTTAAGATTAGTGCACAGAAGCTGTGGTTTCTAAGTTTTTATTGCATATCCCCAATTAAAGTTTTAGCTTCCCATTTTGGAATTAAAACTGTTTTCCAAATAATCTTTTAAAGAAAGATTAAATAGATATAAACAGTGACTGGGCAATTAAGATTAAAGTTATGAAACTAAGGTCAGGGTGAAATATAATATTAATATTTTTTTTTTCCTCGCTTAACATGAGTTGGGGTTGAATTTGTGAAATCTGCAAAATGACAAAGTTTAGTACAACTAGTCTAATAAAACATAAATAAATGGAAATATTGAATCGATAAAATACTAAACCTTTGACTTTGGATTCTTGTGGGGTCACAGTAGTTGAACTTCAAGAACACAAATAAGGCCAAACCAAATTCTAATATAATTTTGGAGTGAGATATGTGTATGGCATGCTTTGGACTTTAGTAGGTGATTATAACAACTACGTGGCTAAGAAATCTGGCATTTACTTGCAAAATCTGTCTTCTACTGAATGGAAATATTGCTATGAAAAACTGGAAATTTTGGGTTTCAAACTATTGTAGGGGAAAACAATAAGTACTACTAGACCAAAAATATTAAATCTAAATTTTACTAGGAATATTTTACTACTACAAAGTGACAAAGGTTGTACAAGAAAACAAATATTTTAAATTTGAGAAATACAGTACACAAAGTTTTGCTACATATTCTTGAACATGAAATCATCAATTACATAAAAGTAAATTTTTAGAACTACTAGAACTAGAAAAAGCAAAGGAAAACTAAAGTTTCCTACTTCTAGGGACAACATGAAATGCTCACATGATAACCTCCCTAAACTATTCTCTTCCTAACAGTGTGTATGAAGCTGTTGCTTCCTCTTATTTATAGATGATTTATGAGGAAAAAATCATCACTGCCTTCTTAACTTTACAATTTTTCTTTTTCGCGTGTTCAGTTTTCTTCCTCCCTCTGACACTTTGTTTGACTATCTTGCAGCTGAGAGAGAGAGAGAGAGAGAGAGAGAGAGAGAGAGAGTGTGTGTGTGTGTGAAAAGGAAAAAAATCTATAAAAAAAGTACATCCAAGCTTCAAGCTTGGATGTTTACGTCGTTCCATTTTTTTTTCTTTTCTTCCTACCAAACAGTGATTGTTACTGTTTGGTTACTATTCACATATTTGACTATGAAATATACTATGGTGTGGTTGCTACTTCTTTTCTTCCCTTTATTTCACTTCATTTTTACCTAAAGATATAAAATATGTAAAAATAAATAATTACACGCATTTGAGTGACATCACCATTAAATTATATTAACTTAAATATGCATGTAAAACTAGGGATTTGGGGGATTAAATGAGCATTATGTCTATTATATTGGCACATGAATGTGCAATATTCAGTGTTTGTCAGTTTTGCTTTGGAAACCGCTACATACATATTAAATCTAATACCAAGCAAATCTATTCCTAGGACACCACGAGAGATGTGGATTGGGCGCAAGCCTTCTTTGCAACATATCCGGATATGAGGGTGTCCGGTACATGTGGTGAAAGGACACATGAGCAAGTTGGATTCTAGATCAGAAGTATGTTTTTTCGTAGGGTATACAAAGGGTACTTATGGATGGTATTTTTATGATCCAAGAGAACAGAAAGTGTTTGTTAGTACGAATGATGTTTTCTTGGAGGATGATTATATCATGAACCATAAACCTAAGGGAAGGATAGATCTTAGAGAGATAGACGGAGAGCCCTCAATCCTACCCGCAGCTGATACCGATGTAAGATAAGAAATTACCACTTCTTCACCCATTCCTGCACCGGTACCTCGTCGTAGCGGGAGGATGGTCAGCCAGCCTGACAGATACATGTTCTTAGGAGAAGTTTTTGAAGCTGTCTCCATCGAATCTGAATCTGATCCTGTCACGTATGAAAAAGCAATGGCTGATGTTGATTCAACTCATTGGGTTAAAGCTATGAAGGCTGAATTGGAATCTATGGATTCTAATCAGGTCTGGGATCTTGTAGAACTTCCAGCCAATATTAAATCCATTGGCTGCAAATGGGTCTACAAGTGGAAAAGAGGATTTGATGGAACGGTTGAGACCTTTAAGGCAAGGCTTGTAGCAAAAGGTTACACTCAGAGGGAGGGCATTGACTATGAGGAAACCTTCTCGCCGGTGGCCATGCTCAAGTCCATCAGAACACTCTTATCCATTACTGCATGTCAGATTATGAGATCTGGTAGATGGACGTCAAGATTGCATTCTTGAATGGCAATCTTGAGGAGAAAATCTATATGCAACAACCAGAAGGGTTCATAGCTATTGGGAAAGGTAACTTTGTATGCAAGTTGCAAAAGTCCATTTATCGGCTTAAGCAAGCATCGAGGAGTTGGATCATACGTTTTGACCAAGCGATCAAGTTGTTTGGTTTCTTACAGAATCTGGACGAACCTTTTGTATACAAGAAGTGTGAAGGGAAAGTGGTGGCTTTTCTTGTGCTTTATATTGATGACATTCTACTTATTGGGAATAATGTAGAGGGGTTGTCAACGGTTAAGGTTCGGCTAGCTAGTACTTTCGATAAGAAGGATCTAGGAGAGGCGAGCGATATTCTTGGAATAAAGCCCTTTCGGGATCGTAAGCGAAAGATAATGGGATTATCTCAAGCTGGTTATATCGACAAGGTGCTAACTAGGTTTTCAATGGATAATTCAAATAAAAGCTTGCTACATTTCAGGCATGGTTTAGCGTTCTCCAAGGACCAATGTCCAAAGACACAGGAGGAGAGGAATCACGTGGCAGGAGTTCCCTACGCTTCGACAGTGGCAAGTCTCATATATGTGATGTTATGTACTAGACTAGATATCAGCTTTGCCATTGGCATGGTTAGTAGATATCAATCGAATCCAGGTCCAGAGCACTGGACAGCCGTTAAGCACATTCTTAAGTACTTGAGAAGGACTAAAGATTACATGCTTATGTAAGGTGGTAGTGAGTTAATTCCAGTAAGATACACTGACTTGGACTTTATGTCAGATAAAGATTCGAGAAAGTCAAGATCTAGACTTTTCTTTACCTTGGGAGGTGGTGCTGTTAGTTGGAGGAGCATTAGGCAGAAATGCAATGCAGACTCAACTATAGAAGCTGAGTATGTGGTTGCCTGTGAAGCCAGAAAGGAAGTTGTTTAGCTGAAGAAGTTCCTTATAGAGTTTGAGGTGGTACCAGGGTCACTGTCACCTATTGCGCTTAGTTGTGATAATTGTGGGGCAGTGACTCAGTCCAAGGAGCCAAGGAACCACAGAAAGCGAAAGCACGTCGAGCGAAAATATCATCTCATTCAAGATATTGTTCAACATGGAGATGTAACTTTCACCAAGATTGCCACCGCTGACAATCTTGCTGATTCGTTCACAAAGGTCTTGCCACAGAAGGATTTTGATCATCATCCAGATAGTCTAGGTCTCAGATGTAATCCTGTATAGTTGTGAGTGCAAGTAGGAGTTTGTAGGGTTTGTTCCCTCAAACCATTGCTTTATGTATGAGACATTGACATTTTAATATATGTATATCAGTTTTATATTTCACTGTGAATGTTTCTTTTATGAGATGATTGTTAATCCTTAAGCATCATAGTAAGTAGTTCGTGTGTGTATGAGATACATACAAGTGAGATACGAATTATTATTCTTTGATACTTAGAGCTTGTCACAGTGGATGATGTGACTGGATATCTCATCAGGTTTACACTGTAGCATGATTAACTACCATTGGATGGAGTGATTAATCTCAATCACTAGTACTTATAGTGCATTGACGGACCTGAGCTTTTCTATTAACACTCAAGACTGTCATATAGTTGGTACGAACTAATAACTTGTATGAGGTACGTGTTCTCAATCTTGAGACGATTATGAACACAGACTGTGGATATGGCAGCTTTGACTTACCAATCAGTGAGGTCTATAGAAGACCAACACCTGGGTATCTTGGGTATGTCATGTTCATAGGGTTGTGAACATATATTGTCAAGATAGAATCTACCCTCTGATTCAGAGTAAGAATTCGCTTAAGAATGTCACTAAGTTGATTGCTGAGAATTGCAGTCTTGTTGATAAGTAGTTATCAACATATTTGGTAATCATGAGAGGTGAATGTGCTTCAAGGAATACAAGAAGTAATCGTGATTCAGGTTGACAGTAACAATTATCCAACTGACTGTATATAATTATGAATGTTGAAGGTAGAGGGATATTCGTAAACCATACAAGTCTAGTTATCGCTTCAGACATATTCTTTTGCATTAAAGTTCAGTTATCATTTTACAATGGAGTAAATGTTAACTGATCAGTTGGTTAGTTTACTGATCAAAGAGTTTGGTCATGGAAATTAATAGCTGGTCTGATCCAACAATAAAGAACTTAGGAGGTTCCACTCTTAGTTGCACTAGGATGCCTGGAAAGGCACATGAGGATCTTGTCAACGCGGGTCCGATCGATCGATGGTGTCTCGATCGATTGAAGTTTTGGCGGATTCAATCGCTCGAAAGTGGTTCAATCGATCAAAGTCTCGATCGATCGAAGCCACTTTTATCGCTCGAACATTAGGTCGGTTCTGGGAATCAATAAATAGGGCAGCTGTGTCCAGGAAAAAAGAGTTCGTCGTTTTAACACGCCAAAAGCTGCAGAAACGATTTTTATAGCTCCCAAACCTTCACTATCCTCTCTATTAGGGTTCCCGCCAACCCTAGTCTTTCCGGAAGGCATTCGTAGGAGTCATAAGTGTGAAGACAACGTAGTGGAGGCTGCTGCACCATCCAGGAGAAAGAAAATCAGAATTGGGTTCAAGACCTGAGGTATGATTTCGTGTTCCCCTCTTATGTACGCATCTATGGAATTGACGAGTAGTAGATCCTGGGCTACCAATAAATTTTGAAAATTAATCTTTCTGCTGAGCATTTCAAAATTTATTTTGAACCTGTTTTTCCTTCACAAAGTCCATTACGAGCAACCATTTTTAACACAACTTTAGTATTTTGACCATAACTCTTAAACCAAGAAGAGTTTGGGCCTAAAACCATTTGAAATGGATAGTACGTTTTCTGGGCATATAAATTCGTAGGTCATATGCCCAATTTAAACTTAAAATGAGTGAGATATGACCTTTTAAAGTTGGCCCATAGTGTAGTGACGGGATTAAAATGCCAAAGCCAGGATTTCCATTATATTTTAGTTTCTAAAACTCTCTAAAAGGATTAGGATAGTATTTAAAAGCTTCCATATCCCAATATACTGACTCTACTTAGTAAAAGACTCCTAGGTACACCTCAAAATAACCTAAGTACAAGCTTTTAAAGATCGTATCTCTGTCCCACATTGCTTAAACAAAGAAAACACAACCCAAATCTCAAACTATAAATAGAAGCCTTTACCCCACATTTTTTCTACACCTGAAAATTCTGAGGACTAGAGAGCCCAAGGAAACCCCTTTGGAGGATTCCGAAGCACTACTAGAAAGTCCTTAGGAAAAGTTTAAGTTTTTTTACTGTTAGGATTAAGTCTTGGAGTCAGCAATGCCAGCGAAGCTCTGCCGGAGGAGGACTCTGAGGGGATTTCTTGGGATAAGTTCTTCTTCTTTTTATTTTTCTGCTTTAATTCCTGTTTAGATCTTGAAAGTTCTAGGATAGTTTTAATTTAGTATTTGTAGTATCCATTAAACTAGCGTTATCCCAAGCGAAGTATGCCTCTGTGTTGGGGTAACCGGAGCCTAGGGGGATTGGTATCCAATCCATGGATATCCGATCCCTGGGGAAAATAAAATCTTAATTTGGATCTACGAGTCAAGATTTAGGGCATTCACATAAGAATAATGTTTTAATTCATGTTAATTGGGATAGTAGGGTATCCATGTTTTATTCTTATTCATGTTTTATCCATGCACATGCAACACTTGCACACTATCCTCACATAGAATAGTAGGTTATCCATACTAGGGATAACACTTAATTAGGCTTACACATGCATACTACTACACATAGTAGTCATATTTTGGACATACATACATGATATCCATGCCTAGAATAGTAGGATATTCTTAGATTGTCCTCTATATATTATGCTTTATTCTCCTAACCATGGTTAATTTGGATAATTGAGAAAGTTATGCTATCCCGGGTAAGTTTTCTAGCATCGCTCTTATTTACTGCTTTCTTAGGATCACATAGAAGCATGTTTAGGTGGATAAAATACAGATTTTAAATTCCCTTCATGATTACTTATGCTGAGATTTTTTTTTCTACGATTTTTGAGTGTGATTTTCACGTTTAATTTAATTTAAATTGGTTTCCCATGCATAGGGGAGTGTAGTAATAAGTTTAGTCCCTGACTTACCATTTTAGCACGTGTATTGCATGTTAATGTATAGTCTCTTGCACGATTTTCTTTTATTAGTAGTTTATAACTTGAATTAGGATTATATTATAAATAAATAAAACGGTCCACATAATGTCTAGTCAAACATATTGGAAGTTGAGTAGAGACCCATCTCACGATGGGGCGAGAGGGGGATGTTTTAGTACGATCTAGCTCCTTTTCTCTCTCGTACCTTAAACCCCGAACCGAGTTCATTGGTGACGATGGGGTGGTGCTCTTTATCCATTGGACTTGATAGATTTAGTTTTCTTGTTTCCTTTATCAAACCAACTGGTGCCTCTATTGTTGAGGATCCCTTAAGATTTAGCCTTGTGAGATAACACATGGATTTCTCATTCGTGCAGCCTCAGATATGGATCATGGGCTTTGATTGTTGCCTCAGGTTGGATAAAAAGCCTCATGGAACCAAAAATATGAGTAATCCAAATAGGTCGGATCGGATAAAGGCTAATGAAGGGTGGTGAACCTCATTCTTGGTTGTTCACATGAGGATTGTAATGGGATCAATCAAGTGGGCTTAATCCTTCTAGGCCCCACACTTGGTTTGGGTACCCACAATATTGTAATAAGATTTCAGAAGTTAAAACCATGTGTTTTGTTTAGAATCTTGTAAAGGGTTCAGAGTTATTATATGTTGGGTTTATGCCCTCAAACCATTGCTTTATGTGTGATATTAGCATTTTAATATATGGATATCAGTTTTACATTTCATTATGTATGTTTCTTTTATGAGATGATTTTCAATCCTTAAGTATCATATTAGGTAATTCATGTGTGCATGAGATACATACAAGTGAGATATGAATTACCATCCTTTGATACTTAAAGCATATCACAGTGGATGATGAGATTGGATATCTCATCAGGTATACACTGTAGCATAATTGACTACCATTGGATGGAGTGATTAATCTCAATCACTAGAGTGCCATTCTTAGTTAATATGATAGTGCTTATAGTGCATTGACGGACCTGAGCTTTCCTATTGACACTTAATGATGTCAAACTGTCAATAAGAACTCATAACTTGTATAAGATACGTGTTCTCAATCTTGCGATGATTATGAACACAGACTGTGGATATGGCTGCTTTGACTTACCAATCAGTGGGGTCTACAGAAGATCAACACCTGGTATCTTGGGTATGTTATGTTCATAGGATTGTCAACATATATTGTCAAGAAAGAATCTATCCTCTGTTTTAGAGTAAGCATTCCATTGAGAATGTCACCAAGTCAATTACTGAGTATTGTTGTCTTGTTGATAAGAGTTATCAACATGTTTGGTAATCATGAGAGGTAAATGGGATTCAAGGAATACAAGAAGTAATCATGATTCAGGTTGACTTTAACAGTTATCCGACTACCTGAATATGATTACGAATGCTGAAGATAGAGGGACATTAGTACAACATATATGTCTAGTTATCGCTTCGGATATGTTCTTTTGCGTTGGAGTTCAGTTATCGTTTTATAGTAGAGTAAATGTTAACTGACCCGTTAGTTAGTTTGCTAATCGAAGAGTTTTGTCACGGTGATTAACAACTGGTCTGAGCCAACAATAAAGAGCCTAGGAGGTCCAACTCTTAGCTCCGCTAGGAAGCTTGGAAGGGCACATGAGGATCATGTCAAGACAGGTCCGATCGATCGAAGGAGTTTCGATCGATTAAAGTCTAGGCAGGTTCTATCGCTCGAGGGTTGTTCGATCGATTGAAGGTTCGATCGATCGAATACACTTCGATCGCTCGAATGTTAGGTCAGTTCTGAGAATCTATAAATAGGGCAGCTGCGTACTGATTGTAAAGGAATCGTCGTTTTATACGTAGAAGCTACAGAAACTGTTTAGGTTTCCCTAAACCTTCCCAATCCTCTCCATTAGGGTTCCCACCAACCCTAGTCCTTCCTGCGAGCATCCATAGGAGTCATAAGAGTGAAGGCCATCTAGTGGAGGCCGTTGGAAGTTGAAGATTTTAGAATTGGGTTCAAGACACAAAGGTATAATACTTGTCCCCTCAGTGAAGTTAGTACGCATCTATGGAATTGACGCGTAGTAGATCCTGGGCTACCAATAAGTTTTTATAACTTGTTTTTTCCGCTGCGCGTTTATACTTTTAATTTAAACAGTTTTTTTTTCATCAATTGGTATCCGAGCCACGCTCGTTTGGATCTATAGATGCGTTTTGGAACACTAGTTTTGATTTGCATGTAGATTTTAGGACTATTTTCAAAACTGCATCGTCACAGATCTATTTTTGTAGCGTTATCGCAGCAGAATAAAAATCTGTGATTGCATTGGATGCATGTTGGATTCGATCGATTGAAGATGCTCTATTCTCAAGCGATCGAATAGGTTTCGATCAATCGAACATTGGATATGTTCGATCGATCGAATGGCATTCTATCGATTGAGATAGATTCTCTGCCAGGTTGTTCTTTTCACAGTTTTAAATGTTTTAAAAATTATATGCTTTAATTTTAAATTATTTTGTAAAATTTTTCAAATCATTCTATGAAATAGAAAGTTCAAGCGATTGAACAGTGTTCAATCGATCGAAGGTCTTCGATTGATCAAACTGTGATAGTGAAGTTAGATGTTGTTTTAAGTTCTAATTCAGTATATAAAGAATTTATGTACTGTGTGAATCAATTAGCGATTCCAATTGGTATATATGTGTGGATGCATGTACGACTAACCCTTTTGCAGAAGCTTAGTCGTTATCTCCCATGGCACCAAGACTTTTAAATTTTGTATGTAATTGTTTGAGATAGGTGTATATCATTTTTTATTATTGGCTTGGTTTAAGGCATATGTAAAGGGCGCTGCAACTTCAATCCTACGAAAAGGAAAGTCTCACCGGTTTCCCTAGCCTTTTATATTATATTTTTTTCTATTTCTAGATAAATTGTAAGCTTTGAAAGAAGCATAGGTTCAATGTAATAGAATTATAAAATCCATGAAGATGGAGCAAGGAGCCGTTGTCCATGAAGATGGAGTTGGAGGCGATCAAACCAAGAAGAGGTGGTTCTATGGAGATAGAGCCATGGGAGATATAGGCATTATTTGAATGCCTATATTTCATTTTAGTTGTTTTCGTTTTATGTGCTTGTTTTGTGATTGGCATTTAATTATATTGTTACTACTCGCATGCACGTAAAACAAGTTTTCTAAAATATAATTCAAAAACCGTTTTCAACGTATTAGTAAACATTGGATGTGTTATGGGTAATGTGTGGAACTACCTTTCAGAAGCAAAATCCTTTTCTTATTAAATCTAGTGGGAGAGGGTCTTATTAATAAACACCCACGATCTTCCATTAATGGTTCACTGTAAGATGAGTGGTGCATTCTGTGTCACCTCGCTAGGGGTGATCATTCCATACGGAGGGTGCATTACTCATTGGTTACTAGATGTGAATTTCCTTTGATAGGATCAATCAGACGTGTTAGAGGGTGACCACCACACGGAGGCGCTACTTGAGACGGTTGTGATTGGATCCTAGTTAATGGTACACACTTGCTAAGCTATGGATAAGGGATCCCACACGGGGCATTATTCAAAAACTGAGAGATCAAAAGGGATCGGGAGTCCTAACTTGTTTTGCAAGACTTGCATAGCAGACAAGTCATGATTAATCAAACGATCGAACATTGACCACCACACATAGGCTTTATTCTTTCATTTTGATATTCCGATGACTTTGTTTTTAAAATAAGAGTTTTTAAAGGATTCTTTTATTTCAAACTGTCAAATTCTGATATCTGTATTTATTTTGTTTGTTTGATTTTCAGTAATCATAATGTCTAGATCTGCATTTAGTCCACTTGACACCATACTCACTCAAAATAAGTTAACAGGAAATAACTACACTGAATCGAAATGAAACCTTGATATTGTATTAACTACAGAGGATCACATATATGTCCTCACCACCCTAAGCCCCGAAGAACCCACGATAAACGCTTTAGCAGCTGCCACACGCGAGTTCGATAAATGGAAGAAGTCAAATGGAATGGCTCGTTCCTACATTCTGGCCTCAATGGCTGGTGTGTTGCAACACCAATTCCAGTCTAATAATTCCACCAGTGACATTATCGAATCCCTAAAGAAGATATTTGGGGAGCATGGCAGGTAATGAGTGCTAGACAGGTAGCTATGCAGAAGATAATGAGTGCTAAGATGTCGGAAGGCACTCTAGTTAAAGAACATTTTTTTAAAAATGATTGGTTATTTTAATGAGCTGGAGACCCTAGGTGCCAACTTCGATGCACAGACCCAAGTTGATATGATCCTCAACATGCTATCACCGTTATTCGCTCAATTTAAACTAAACTATAATATGAATAAAATGAATTTTTCAATGAGCGAATTAATGAGTTCTTTACTGGCAACGAAAGGGGTGATAAAACATGGGGTCAACATTCTGAACATTGAGAAAAGCGCTTCCTCTTCCCGATCTATGCTGAAAGGAAAGAAAGGGAAGAAGAAAGCTAGCACTAGTGGTTCAAGTGTTGGACCGGTTCCTAAGATTTCAAAATCTAAGGGAAAAGGTAAGGGCAAAGGGAAGGTGGGTGGCCAAGGCAAAGGAAAGTGTTTCGAATGCTGTGAGAAGGGCTATTGGAAGAGGAACTGTCTAGAATTCTTAGCTACAAGAGTTCAAGGTATGATTGAGTCACATGTGATTGATGTAAGTTTTATTATGGATACTTCAAACACTTGGTCCATTGATTCTGGTGTGACTAACCATATCTGTAATTCGTTGCAGGGGTTCAGATCAACCAGGAAATGCAGTGATGGGGAAATCGTGCTGACTCTGGGTTCTAGCGCAACCGTTTCTGCGGTTGCTATAGGAGTAGTAGTTTTAGAGTTTTTGGACAGTAAGACAACAGTTTTATCAAATGTTCTTTATGTCCCTTTGATGGGACGTAATTTAATTTCAGTTTCAAATTTATTGAATAATGGTTATTCTTTCATTTTGGAACAGAAGTTGTTATTAAAAGAAATAGTTCTTTAAAATGTTCTGGTGTTAAAACTAATGGCTTGTATGTGATTACTCCCAATATCTCTAAAGACTTTTGTTTGGAACTTAATAACTCAATGGTAATTGTACCATCTGAAAGAAAGAAACCTTCCACTAATCCTACAAGGTTTTGGCACATGAGGCTTGGCCATATCAATCTAAATAGGATTGGCAGACTAGTCAAAGAAGGGGTCTTAGGCGATTTGGTTCTCGAACCAATGTAAGTCTGCGAGTCTTGTTTAGAGGGTAAGCTGACCAAAAGGCCCTTTTCCTGCAAAGGGCAACAGAACCAATGCATTGTTGGAATTAGTTCATACTGATGTGTGTGGACCAATAAATATTAGAGCAAGGGGTCGTTATGAGTATTTCATAACATTTACTAATGACCACTCTAGGTATGAATATGTGTACCTAATGCAGCATAAGTCTGAAGCCTTTGAAAAGTTCAAAGAGTTTAGGGCTGAAGTGGAGCAGTAATTGGGCACACATATCAAGGCCATTCAATCTGATCGAGGTGGCGAGTACCTCTCTAATGAGTTTATTGATCACCTCGTACAGAATGGGATTCTATCACAGTTGACTGCACCTGGAACGCCTCAGCAGAACGGTGTAGCGGAGAGAAGTAATCGAACTCTTTTAGACATGACTAGGTCGATGATAATTTATTTTGAGTTGCCATTATTCCTTTGGAGTTATGCTTTGAAAACCGCTGCATACATAATAAATCTAGTACCAAGAAAATCTGTTCCCAGGACACCACGAGAGATAGGGATTGGGCACAAGCCTTCTTTGCAACATCTCCGGATATGGGGGTGTCCGGCACATGTGCTGAAAGAAAAGATGAGCAAGTTGGATTCTAGATCAGAAGTATATTACTTCGTAGGGTATCCAAAGGGTACTTATGGAAGGTATTTTTATGATCCAAGAGAATAGAAATTGTTTGTTAGTACAAATGCTATTTTCTTGGAAGATGATTATATCATGAGCCATAAACCTAAGGAAAGGATAGATCTTAAAGAGATAGAAGGAGAGCCCTCAGTCTAACACGCAGTTAATAACGATGTAAATCAAGAAAACTCCACTTTTTCACCCATTTCCGTACCAGTACCTCATCGTAGTGGGAGGATTATCAGTCAGCCTGATAGATATATGTTCTTAGGAGAAGTTTTTGAAGCTGTCTCCATAGAATCTGAATCTGATCCTGCCACATATGAAGAGCCAATGGCTAATGTTGATTCAGTTCATTGGATTAAAGCTATGAAGGCTGAATTGGAATCTATGGTTTCTAATCAGGTTCGGGATCTTGTAGAACTTCCAGCCAATATTAAACACATTGGTTGCAAGTGGGTCTACAAGAAGAAAAGAGGATTTGACGGAAAGGTTGAGACCTTTATGGCTAGGCTTGTAGCGAAAGGTTATACTCAGAGGGAGGGCATTGACTATGAGGAAACCTTCTCGCCGGTAGCCATGCTCAAGTCCATCAGAATACTCTTATTCATTGTTTTATGCCTAGATTAAGAGATCTGGCAGATGGATGTCAAGACTGCATTCTTGAATGGCAATATTGAGGAGGACATCTATATACAGCAACCAGAAGGGTTCATAGCTGGTCGAAAAGGTAACTTGTTATGCAAGTTGCAAAAGTCCATTTATGGGCTTAAGCAGGCATCCAGGAGTTGGAACATCCAATTTGACCGAGCCGTCAAGTCATTTGGTTTCATACAGAATGGATGAACCTTGTGTGTACAAGAAGTGTGAAGGAAAAGTGGTGGCTTTTCTTGTGCTTTACGTTGACGACATTCTACTCATTGGGAATGATGTAGCTGCATTGTCAACGGTCAAGGTTTGGCTAGCTAGTACATTCAATATCAAGGATCTGGGAGAGGTGAGCTGTATTCTTGGGATAAAGCTCTTTCGGGATCGTAAGCGAAAGATAATGGGATTATCTCAAGCTGGTTATATCGATAAGGTGCTAACTAGGTTTTCAATGGATAATTCGAAGAAAGGTTTGTTACCTTTCAGACAAGGTTTAGCATTCTCTAAGGAACAGTGTCCTAAGACATAGGAGGAGAGGAATTGCATGTCTGGAACTCCCTACGCCTCGGCGGTGGGAAGTCTCTCTGTATGTGATGTTATGCACTAGGCCAGATATCTGTTTTACCGTTGGCATGGTTAGCAGGTATCAGTCGAATCCAGGTCCAGAGCACTAGACAACCATTAAGCACATTCTTATGTACTTGAGAAGGACTAAAGATTACATGCTTATGTACAGTGGTAGTGAGTTAATTCCAGTAGGATACACTGACTCAGACTTTATGTCAGATAAAGATTCGAGGAAGTCAATGTCCGGTCATCTCTTTACCTTGGGAGGTGGTGCTGTTAGTTGGAGGAGCATTAAGTAGAAATGCATTACAGACTCAACTACAGAGGCTAAGTATGTGACTGCTTATGAAGCCGTAAAGGTAGTTATTTGACTCAAGAATTTCCTTATGGAGCTCGAGGTGGTACCAGCGTTGCTGTCACCTATTATGCTTTATTGTGATAATAGTGGGGTAGTGGCTCAGTCCAAGGAGCCAAGGAACCACGGAAAGGGAAAGCACGTAGAGCAGAATTATCATCTTATCTGAGATATTGTTCAACATGGAGATGTGACTGTGACCAAGATTGCCACTGTCACCAATCTTGCTGATCCGTTTACAAAGGCCTTGCCACAGAAGGTCTTTGATCATCATCTAGATAGTCTAGGTCTCAGATATGATCCTGTATGGTTGTGAATGCAAGTGAGTGTTTGTTGGGTTTATGCCCTCAAACCATTACTTTGTGTGTGACATTAGCATTTTAATATATGGATATCAGTTTTACATTTCATTATGTTTGTTTCTTTCATAAGATGATTTTCAATCCTTAAGTATCATACTAGGTAATTCGTGTGTGTGTGAGATACATACAAGTGAGATATGAATTACCATCCTTTGATACTTAAAGCATGTCACAGTGGATGATGAGACTGGATATCTCATCAGGTATATATTGTAGCATAATTAACTACCATTGGATGGAGTGATTAATCTCAATCACTAGAGTGTCATTCTTAGTTAATATGATAGTGCTTATAGTGCATTGACAGACCTGAGCTTTCCTATTAACACTTAATGCTGTCAAACAGTCAATAGTAACTCATAACTTGTATAAGGTACTTGTTCTCAATCTTGCGACAATTATGAACACATACTGTGGATATGGCTGCTTTGACTTACCAATCAGTGAGGTCTACAGAAGATCAACACCTGGTATCTTGGGTATGTCATGTTCATAGGGTTGTGAACATATATTGTCAAGATAGAATCTACCCTCTATTTTAGAGTAAGCATTCCCTTGAGAATGTCACCAAGTCGATTACTGAGTACTGCAGTCTTGTTGATAAGAGTAATCAACATGTTTGGTAATCATAAGAGGTGAATGGGACTCAAGGAATACAAGAAGTAATCATGATTCAGGTTGACAGTAAGAGTTATCCGACTACCTGAATATGATTATGAATGCTAAAGGTAGAGGGACATTAATACAACATACAAGTCTAGTTATCGCTTCGAATATGTTCTTTTGTGTTGGAGTTCAGTTATCGTTTTATAGTGGTGTAAACGTTAACTGACCAGCTAGTTAGTTTGCTGATCAAAGAGTTTGGTCACGATGATTAACAAACTGGTCTGAGCCAATAATAAAGAGCCTAGGAGGTCCTACTCTTAGCTCCGCTAGGAAGCTTGGAAGGGCACATAAGGATCATGTCAAAGCAAGTTCGATCGATCGAAGGAGTTTTGATCGATTGAAGTCTAGGCAGTTCGATCGCTCGAGGGTTGTTCAATCGATCGAAGGTTAGATCGATCGAATACACTTCGATCGCTTGAATGTTAGGTCGGTTCTGGGAATCTATAAATAGGGCAGCTACATACTGAATGTAAAGGAATCGTCGTTTTATACGTAGAAGCTGCAGAAACTATTTAGGTTTCCCTAAACCTTCCCAATCCTCTCCATTAGAGTTACCACCAACCCTAGTCCTTCCTGCGAGCATCCATAGGAGTCATAATAGTGAAAGCCATCTAGTGGAGGCCACTGGAAGTTGAAGATTTTAGAATTGGGTCCAAGACACAAAGGTATAATACTTGTCCCCTCAGTGAAGTTAGTACGCATCTATGGAATTGACGGGTAGTAGATCCTGGGCTACCAATAAGTTTTTATAACTTGTTTTTTCCGCTGCGCGTTTATACTTTTAATTTAAACTATTTTTTTCCATCATTGTAATCTACGGTAAAACTTCTATAATTATGTTTTGAATCATTGCTTTAGAGTAGTGAATTGGTTGGAACTGGTTTGGAGAACCCTAGTTTGAAATCTGCAGAATGCTTAGCAAACTGGCGGAAACAGTCGACCGGGCAAGTACCAGTCAATTGGAAGTTTGTTATGAATCAGCTACTGCCTTGAAATCTTGAGATGCAGTCAATTGGGTCCCCGACACAGTCAACTGGATTGTTAGGTTGAAATGTTATTTTTGTTCTATGAAAGAAATAGTTGAATGGGTGAATGACCACAGTCGGCTGGATAGCATTTTCAAAATGGGAATTTTTGCTTTAGTTGACCAGAAAAATCAGTCGACTGAGAGTTTGACACCACAGCCGATTGGGTCCCTGACGCAGTCGACTGGATGGGCTGCTAAAATATTTAGGCTCTTTGTATCTTGCATTTCTAGTCAACCGGGCCTATGATCAATAAAATGGATTACTGCTTTCAAACAGGATATTTCTTTAGGTGTTTTCAAATGCCTAAAACTTTTCATAACTCTGAATTTTATGAAATTTACTTATGTTTCAGCTACTATTTTACTTTAATGGAATTAGATAAGCTTTGGTGGCATGCCACGTGTCCTATTTTTGTGCGAAGCGGGATGGGTCATGATATTTATTGGTATCAGAGCAATAGGTAACAAACTTTAGGAAAGTGCGACGTCGATTGGAGTGTTGAGTGATTTGGAATCTAGATTGCATCCATACATAGTAGAGATGTTTGGTGCATATGTATGTTGATGTATATACATGATTTTTTTATTACCATACATGCATAGTGTTTATGCATTGAGATAAATAGGAATTGTATAATCATGAGTGACAATGACTGAGATCTATCGCCATATACTCGACGTATGGACCACATGACTGAAATGGTTGGAAATATCGGAGAATTGGTTTGGAATTTAATGGAGCGATTACCTCCAACACCTCCATTTGAAACTGCACCGATAGCTATGGTACATGCACTTGAGATTCAAGGTGGGACACTTGTGTCTGAACAGTTTGCTAGAAAGAAACCAATGAAGTTTCATGCGATGTTTGACACAACTCTACTAGAGCATTGGGTTATGGACATGGAAACAAATTTTTGTTCTATTCTAATGTCTGATGCACTAAAGATAGAGAATGTAAGTGATGTACTGAAAGGTGAAGCCCAGAATTGGTGGGTGATTGTTTTGGATCAAGGGGCACCAATAACTTGGGAAGGGTTCAAGGCAGAGTTTAATCACCAATTCTTTCCATGAACTGCTCAGAATGCAAAGAAGAGGGAATTTGACAACCTTAAACAGGGGGGTATGATTGTGACTGAGTACACTTCCAAGTAGAATGCATTGTTAAGATTTGGAAAGGGTTCAGTGCAAGAGAATGAGGATAGAACAATGAAGTTTGAGAAAGGTTTAAGGAAGAATATCCGTTTGAGGGTAGAGACCTATGAGCATGCAATTGTGGTAGCAGTACAACAAAAAGCACTTGTAGGAAAAAGTGAAATTGAAAGATCGAGACATAATTAGCAAGGTAAGCGAGGTAATGAGGGTGGTTACCGAAACTAAGGCAAATCTTTTAAGAGGCCATTTACATGGGGCACTGGCCCTAGTTTTAGTGATACTAGGAGACCACTAAGTAACATACCGTTGTGTTTGCTCTATAATCGACCACACGCTGGCCAATGTTTTCTAACTAACATTCAAAACAAAACTCAAGGATTGAACAATGTTAGTTCGACACCTGATATGAGAGGCAAATGTTATGATTATGGGATGGTTGGGCATCAGTCCCAGAATTGTCCGAGGAGACGTCCCTAACAATGAGCGAGTTCAATGGCATCGAGTGGTTCGAAGCCTAAGCAATCTAATGAGAGGAAGCAGGGGACAGAGCAACGTGAAGGATATTATTTTGGATAAATCCCGTAGATGTGGTTGCTACTGATAAGTGGTCTACTAGAACATGTATGCGTAGAAGTAGGAAATCATCCTTTGGACTGGCTTTGTTTAGATCTAGGAAATCAACAAATATTCGAATTCTTCCGTCTTTCTTGGGTACTGGCACTATGTTGGCTATCCATTTCGGATATTAAGTCACCATCAAAAACCCTGCTTTCAATTGCTTCTCTATTTCTTTCTTGATTTTTAGAGTCCATTCAGGCCTTATGCGTCTCAACTTTTGCTTAACTGGTTCAGAATTTGGGTAGAGAGGTATGTGGTGCTGGACAATTGTTGGATCAATGCCTGGCATATTGTCGTAAGACCATGCGAATACATTTTTTAATTCATTTAGCAAATTGATTAGTTCAGTGTTTTCTTACAAAGTAAGCATAGTGCCAATGTGAACATTTTATGGATTATCTTCATTACCCAATTTTATAAATAAAGTATCTTCGATGACTTTGCATGCAGGTTCATTTTCATGTTCAATTAATTTTTGAAAATCTTCTAAAATTTCAAAATCACAATAATCAAATACAAAAGAATAAGCGAAATCATGGTTTATTTCATTAGCATTTTCTGGGAAAGTAAAAATAGACTCATAGGGAAAAGGGAAAGGGGAAATATTAGCATTCGACCCAAAAGCCCAATTATTCCAGACTCCCTCCTGAGGCACAATCATCTTTGAGCAGTTATCATCTTCCTTATTCTTTATTGCATCTCTAATTAGCGCGTACTAGCTTTCTTCACCCAACATATCAGCCCAATCTTTCTGAACAGGTGGTGCAGGCAAGGACATATCTTCATACTCAGTGAACTGATGCTAGAAGAAGATTTCAAGCCCGGGCTTCATGGACTTAGCAATTTTATCATACCACAGCCCTGAAAACCCATAGAAAGGGAAGTCTTCTCCTTTCTTTATGAAGTGCCCATTTAGAATTTTCGACCCAAAGGCAAGCATGGGTTCTTTTCCTTTTCCTTCTTACAAAGGATACCCAAGACCACCTTTGTCTTTCTATTCGTGAAAATTAGGAAATTCTGTTATACCTTGCTGGTAGTGACCTAACCCCACCCTAGGAAAGTAGTTCATTTTTTTTATCATGTGAGCCACATTGGGATTGACATATTGATTAAAGTACACGGAGTTTCTTCAGGAATCCAGCATTATCCTATCTCCTCCCCTAGTTCTCCAACAAATTGATTATTCTTTTCAAACATCTTCTTATACTCGTATCCGATGATGAGTGACTTTTGACGTATGGGGGGTGCCAATTCTTTGTCTCCCTAGATAGCAGCATCAAGAATCCTTATGGCAGATGGATTGAGATTGTCACACAGCCACTCTTGAGCATTTTTCTAGGTGTCACTGAGCCTATTCCATATGGATATGTTATGTCTTGTCTTCCTTTGGGCATGGGGACCACCATATTTTTCCAACATTTTGATAAAATCAAAGCCTCCCAACTCATGTATCTCATGACGACCCAAGTGTAGATTGAAAGTTACAGGGATATCGATCACTTGAAATTTCACCTTTCCTTCTAGGGGTCCAACTTCCATCTTTAGCATCACTATTCCAATCATGGTTCTCTTGGTGTTATCATAAACTCTTATAATTTGGACTGACAGAAGGAAATCTGAGTTTGGTAATCCTATCCTAGTCGCAATCTGTAGTTGGCACCGCATTAGAGCTAAGCAATTATGGACCAAGCAGACAGGTACTCGATTTCCTAGGCAATGCAACGTGATGTACAGAGCTTGATTATGTTGTGCTCCTCCTGGTAGTAGATCTTCATCAGTGAAGGGGATAGTCAGCTTCTGGGTCTTTGTAGATATCACACTTACTAGCTCTTCTAAAGATGTCTCTATGAAGATGTCAAATTCATTCAATGTGTCGAGCACAGCTTGCCTACGGCTATGTGATTCCATTTGCAATCCACAGACAAAGATTTGGGCTTGTGTCTTCTTGACTTGTTTTAGGACCACGTCTTCTTCTTTAACTGCCTTGCCCTTTCCTTTTTCACCATTCTTCACTTTTTCTATTTCCATCTCCTTGGCAGGATTCTCCAACTCATGTGGCTTGTAGTTATGGCTTGAGTGAGTCAAATGATTGGCGTCACTGTTCATCCAAATGGACTCTAATTCCCCAACTAGCTCTTCATTTTCAGGAGTGATCATTTTAGATGTCTCCCTACTTTTATGCTAGATAGAATCATCAACATATGGTTCTCCCCATGTGTGAAGTTTGTTGATGAAGTCGTTAATCGGCTCATCGTATCACCATTCCTCATCGATTGCCATCATTCCCACATAAGGGCTTGACTTCAGTTTCAATCTTTTCCACCATGGGTGCTTCAAATGGATTTTCATCTTCACACCAGATGGCATCATCAATGAACCACCATACGAGGGTAAGATGTTCATTTACAATGTCCATCTCAAATCCCTCATATTTTTCTTCATCGTCTAGTGGCTTTTCCACATCTTCAACTTTCAAGATGCATATCAAAGTGTCTTCAGGGGCTTGGACAACCATGGGTGGTAGTCTAATGGAGTGATGTATGCCATACGATCATATCTTCCCGTCTCAAAATCAATGAAGCTAAGATTTTGAGGAGGTAGTGCTTGTTCATGATTCGGTAGAGGATTCTTGTTAACATTTGGCTGGGCAGGCAGAGGAGGAATGACCCCTTTCTCAATGAGATCTTGAATTTCATGCTTTAACCTCCAGCACCTATTTGTACTATGGCCCCTTTCTGAATGAGCCATAGTATAAATCGGTCTAGAAGTTTTGTGGGAGCAGATTCGGCTCTGGCCTTGGATCTATCTTCTTCAAATGCCCCATTTCTGTCATTCTGGTTAGGGCAGTGGCAAGTGGCATCCCAAGCTTAGTGAAATCTCTTGGTTTCTTTCTCTTTCCTTCACTATAATTGCCTTTTGTGGTGGTGGTACTCTGATAGCTAACTTTTGATTGGTAAAATGGCTGTTGTGGGGACAAAGCATTGACATCGACTGCTTGATGATACTTGGGCCTTTCTAGTTTCTTGTACCATTGTGCTAAGCATCCTGTTAGATTTTTCCATCATGGATCACACCTTTAATTAGCTTCCCTAAGTCAAACAGTTGTTCCAAAGTTGTGAGGCATTGGAATTATAAATTTTTTAAGTATTCTGGTTGTATGTTCTTGATGATCATGCGAACTTGTTCTTTTTTAGTAGGCCTACCAGTCATCCTAGTAGCCTTTTCCCTCCAACGTGTAAGAAATCCTACAAAGGACTCCTCACCTTCTTGCCTTGTGGTCTCCAAATTCCTAATAGTTACATCAAATGACTGATTGTAGGAATATTAAGCCATGAAAGCTCTAGCCAATGACTCCCAATCTCTAGCCATAGTGCACTCCAGTGTTAAATACCATGAAAGTGAAGCCCCAAACATGGTTCTTTGGAATATTAGAGGGAATAGTTCAAGCCCTATGCCCATTGGATGTAGTTACTTCAAGTCGCTCTTTGGATTCCCGATCCCATCAAAGAACTCAATGTGTGGCATCTTGAATTTATCTGGTAACTTCACTTTCGGCGCATCATAGAGCCCTTCAATGTTGAACTTGTACTTATCTACCCCTTTGCTATTTCTGATAACAATCTCAAGCTTGTCAATCTTGGCTATCTTGACTTTGGTCTCTTGATCCGACATGGGTTCCCCCTGCGGAATAGGCTCCCCAAACCATTCTTCTTCTTGGTGGGTAGGACTAGGTAGTAGATTGTTCAACCTTTTCATCATGCCCATTGTGGAAGAAAACTGATCCTGATTCTGATCTCTGTTCTGATCCAAAGAGGATTGCATGGCAGTCATTCTGGCTTCCATTTCTTCTTTGTATGTCATCCTCTCAATCCTGCCTGGTTCAACTGATTTTTTTCCCAAACTCTGTTCTCACCAATCTATTAATTAGAGATCTGCCCCGACTGGAGGGAGTATGTTTCTTGGTCCAATTGTTTATTATGCTTTCACTGGAGAATCAAGAATTAGTGCTTTAGAGAATTTTCATCACAAAATAATCACGGATCACTTTTTACAAGTGGGTGCTATTTTTAAATGCTTCTTTCAAAAATCAACCTTAAATTTTCAAAGATTTCTGCTTTTGATATTTGAAGACCTTTTTCTAAAGCAAAGAGTGAAAATATTCTTCTTAAGGAATTTTCAATACAATCTCCTTTTTCTTAGGAGTTCATTAGGACATTATAACGATGTCGAGCTCATGAGGCGTATGCAATCTATGTGAATGTATCCTAATCTAGAATGAAATACAACCTTAATCTAGCTTAGAATATCAGCACATAAGCATGTAAGATCCCTTGAGTATGATACTCATACTACTAACATGAAATCATCATGTGATAGCTCAAATTTTCAAAGAATGGTACTTTTGGTAAAAAATCTCAAATATGGAGGGTGATTTAGTAAATTTTCAAAAAGATATTTTGAGCTATCGATAGTTTAGAATGCAAACTTGTAATTTTCAAAAGATGAGGTGAGCAGATTTGGATCTATCCAAAGTTCAAGGTACGTTTTGAAAATGGTGATCAATACCTTGCTTAATTTAGCGAAGTGAGTTTTTTAAACGTGATGATTTCGGAGTTTTCAAAAGCTTAGGTTTTTGAAAAGGAGGTTTTCAAAAGGTTTTGAGATTTCAAAATAGATTTTTCAAAAGTTTTTCAAAATGATCCTTGGACAATGATCAAAGTTTTAAGTAAGCATCATACTACTCTAGAGGAATTTATCCATACAAGGTTTGATGATGAATTCGCCTAAGTGTCTTCATCATCCACATAATCCCTTACGGGAAATCGCACGTAATTCATTACATTCCTAATCAAAGATGAAAATCAAAAAATTCTATTTTGAAAGGTTCTACAAAGGCTATATGCAAAGGCCAATTTTTAGTCTCAAAAATGGTCCATTAGTAACCTCACAGAGCTCTATATACCTCATACACTACGAGGCTAGTGGTGACCACATGTTATCAAAGTCACTCAGCATGAGGGGAGTTTTCTACCCCAAAACCTCCAAGGTAATAATATCAAGTAGTCGTGGCTGGAACCATGCAAGTGAGGATGCAATCGAAAAGAACATATTTATTATAGTAATAACAGAAATATAGGGTAACACAGAAAAATGAACCTTTGTTTTGAGTTCCAAGTCCCCAGCAAAGTCACCAGAATGTGAATATCTCGCAAAGGTCGCAAGTCCTGTCAGTCTTGATTATGTCCCAAGACGGATCCCATGCTGCATTTAGAGACCTAGGCCTTACTGCTTTAATCCACTTGACTAGAATTGCCACCTGATTTTTATGGTATCAAGAACCGTGAACTAACTTGCTCAAAATGGAAGGATACTCACCCTTCATTGCCAGAAAATGGGCTCGAAGGTCTTGGTACGAAAGGGGAAAGAGTCATAAGCTTAGTCAAAAGCACCCCCTCCTCTCCCTACCTTGCAGTAGACTTTGACAATATCTTTGTCCTTCATTTATAATTTGTGGTCTTTTCCCAATCATACTAGCTAATATATACATGGCATCAAAAAACATCTAAGTTAAATCGATCAAGATATTAAGTTTAAATAACAAGCAGATGTACATGCTATACTAGATAAGGGCTAGAAATACTCACAGTGAGCCGATCCGGCTCAGGATCAAATGTGAAGAAAGGAAATGTGCATATAATGTGAGAAGAAGAAGAGAACTTACATTGGGGTGACTCATACAGAGTCGCAATGGCAATTAAAGATAAACGCACTATGCAACATGCAATAATCCTAGATAGTTTGTCTCTAACAATAAGCATATAACAAAAACTATCCTAAAGGATTTGTGTCGTAGATGCAAAATGTTATAAACCTAGCAAAATCTTTAAAGAGAAGGATAGACGAATGTACGTGACACATGGACGTTAAGTCACATGCGGAAGAGGCAAGACCGATCCAAGGAGTTTAATCCGAGTCTTTTGAATCTCTGCATCAAAATACCCCAAAGCAACCAAGCATTGAAAAAGGACAAAAGAAATTTAAGCATACAAGTGAAATACATGAGAAAGAAGAAAGATAGTCATTAATCAAAATTCCAGAATTGAAGACCTCATTAAAACCACTCCAAAAGTAGTACTAAACAATGAATTAATTCTATTCATTTTCCAAATCATAAGTTCAATGAGTTAGGAAGATTTTCTAAAATGTGGGACCTTATTTGCATAAATGATTTGTGAGTTCTATTCATTTTGAAAGTCTCTGTCCAGACTCATTTACTAATCTTGTAAAAATCATAGCTAAATTCACAAGGCCTATATTATGTGAAACGGAAGGTATTTCAATGAAGTAATGGGAGAAATACTTTCACAAACCCAAATTGATGAGAACATGGCGGTTAGCACAAGGTGGAATGCGGACCAGAACCATGTGCCAATTGGTCCAGTTACATGGGCGCGAACAAAACGGTTCATGGACAATCTCAATGGGCTGGTTCAACAAATTTGGGTTGAGACTAATCTTTGTGGCCCAAAGGAGGATACTAGTGATCCACAAGACTGGGTGTCCATGATTCAAGCTCTAGAATAAATTATCGGCATATATGCCAACTTAGGAACTTTTCATATTTGTTAGTTTATTTTTATTTTAGTTTTGGGGTAAATTATATTGGGCCATAATATTTCGTGGGCTTATACGGTCCAACCGTAAGCCTCAGCTATTTAAACAGTTTTAGGGTTTGTAATATTCAGTTTTGATCATTAATAATATTGTGAGAGTTTTCTCTTTAGTTCTTTGAAGGTGGCATCTACATCCTTTATACCAAGGTTCGCATCTGTTGTAGGTGTTGGGTTGCGATTTTCATTCGAATCTGACAGTAGAACAGTCCGAGGCATTAATCGTGTTATAGGTTTCGTCACATTGTTGGCGTGGTTCATATCAGTTGGTATCAGAGCACAGTTCTAGTCTCTGGTTTATCCTATCTTTTTCATTTCTGTTCTTATTCGTTTCTTCTGATTCTGTTCTTATTCATTTTTGTTTATGTTTTTTTTCGTTTTCTTATTCGTTCTCGTTTTTGAACCGTATAAAAAAAAGGTGTTCGATTACGATCTAGAATTTCGTGTCTAGGGTTTGCGAATCTAATCTGTGATTTCCTCTTATTACTTCGTGTTTGTTCATTTTCTCTTATTGTGGTCTTTTCCTTCTTAGGAATTAAGGTTTCTGAAACAGATACGTGAACTGTGAAGTCTCTCTGACTATTCAAAAAAAAAAAAAAAAGGAAAAAAAAAAGAAGAAGAAGAAGAAGAAGAGAAGAGATCGGTAGGCCAAAAAAAAATACAAAAACTCGGCTTAAAATTTTATTTTTGTTTTACAATATTTGGGGTCTAAGGAGTCCAAATCTGACCTTACTCCATAGTGTGAAACAAATTTTCCAAAAATTCCATTCTTTTGTGGTATTGGAAACCTAGTCATCCGCGTTCATTTTAGTCGTGCTTTCAACTTCCAAATTTGATTGGTCTAGTTTAGGTATGGATTGTTACTAAGAAATTTTGGACATTGTTTGATCACTTTCATAAGAACCGAGTGAGAATTACTACTAGTGGAAAAAGGCAAGAGTGGTGAGCACATAAGAGGATAAAAGTCGATTTGATTTTGAGTGTAAACACGAGTGAATCATTTTCTTGAGTGAAACACGTGAGGGAGTGTAGTGAGTATCTGTTTTTATTTCTAATCCGTTCTTGCAGTGATTATGGCTCAAAATCAGGGAAAAGTCACAGATGAAGAGGCTCAACAGCCGGTTGTTACGAATCTACAAATGCAAGCTTTAGTGGGGGAGATGAGGCGGATGATGAGGGCATAATTGGAACTGATACATGAGAGATTGGATAGAGTTGAAGAGGGTACACCACAGAGGCAACAACAAAATGTTCATAATGTACAAAGAAGGGAGAGAGTTCAACCAAGGGGACTGAGAGTTGAAGATGAGGAGTATTTTGGGGAAGACTTTGATGAAGAAAATGATTGGGAGTCAATAGATAATCATAGGAGATATGGTTGTCGAGGTAGAGAAGTTAGGTTTAGAGAAGCTAGGAATCGGAAAGATAATAATTTGGGTAGTATTAAGATGAAGATTTATTCGTTTCAAGGAAAAACTGATCCGGAAGCATATCTTGAATGGGAGAAGAAGGTGAAATTATTACTCGATTGCCACAATTACTCCGAGATTAAGAAAGTAAAACTTGCTGCCATTGAATTTTCTGATTATGCTATTACTTGGTGGGAACAATTGGTACTAAATAGGAGGAGACATAGGGAGCATCGAATAGAGACATGGGAGGAGATGAAAACTGTTATGAGGAAGCGGTTCATTCCAAGCTACTACTATCGGGAGTTGTATAATAGGTTACAAAGTTTGAGGCAAGGTAATAGGAGTGTAAAAGAATATTATAAGGAGATGGAAGTCGCTATGATTCGAGCAAATGTAGAGGAAGATCGAGAGGCTACAATGGCTAGATTCTTAGTTGGGTTGAATCGAGAAATTGCCAATGCAGTGGAATTGCAACACTATGTTGAATTAGACAATATGGTACACATGGTAATTAAAATTGAGAATCAACTCAAGAGGAGGGGCAGCAGCACACGTCCAAGCCAAAATCCAAGCTAAAATTCCAAAACATCTGCTTGGAAACCAAATAATTGGAAAAGAGATGAGAAGCAGCCTTTGGTGAAGCCAAAAACTGAGCAAAATTAAGAGGCGGCCAGCCATGGAAATCAAGGTAAATCTGATTCATCTACTTCTCGAAACCGTGATATTAAGTGTTTTAAGTGCCATGGTAGGGGACACATAGCTAGCCAATGTCCGAACAAGAGAGTTATGGTGTTACGAGATGATGGTGAAATTGAAACCGAAGATGAAGATGACAATGAATATGTGCCACCATTGGAGGATGCTGATGATGAAGAGTACGTTGCCCAAGGGGATTTGTTAGTGGCATGGAGAGCTCTAAATATGCAAGTTAAAGAAGATGATGAGGCGCAATGGGAGAACTTTTTTCATACGAGATGTCATGTCAAAGATAAGGTGTGTAGTGTGATCATCGATGGGGGGAGTTACACTAACGTTGCTAGCACAACTCTGGTGGAGAAATTAGGGCTGCCAACAATCAAGCATCCACGGCCTTATAAATTGCAATGGCTCAATGATAGTGGAGAAGTAAGGGTGACTAAACAGGTATTAGTTCCTTTTCGTACTGGGAAATATGAAGATGATGTTTTGAGTGATGTGGTTCCTATGCAAGCTGGACACTTGTTGTTAGGGAGGCCATGGCAATTTGATCGACGTGTTAAGCATGATGGTTTCACAAATAAATACTCATTCGTGCTTAATCAAAGGACAATCACCTTAGTGCCTTTGACACCAAAGCAAGTTTATGAAGATCAAATGAGGTTGCAAAAGAAGAGTGATCAAAAGAAAGAGAGTGAACAAAAGAAAAAGAGTGAGAAAATTGAGAGAGAAAAAGAAAAGAAAAATGTAGCCATTGAGGGAAAAGTAGAGGGAAACCAAAAGAATTTTTATGCAAAAGCGAGTGAGATCAAACGAGCGTTGTTTTAAAATCAGCCTATGATTGTACTTTTGTACAAAGAGGCATTTTTAAACACTAACCAAATTGACCCATCTTTGCCTAGTTTCTGTGTTTCTCTTTTGCAGGAGTTTGGTAATGTCTTTCCTGAGGAGATTCCACAGGGTTTACCCCCTATTCAAGGGATTGAACATCAAATTGATTTTGTGTCTGGTGTTACCATTCCAAACTGACCAGCCTATAGAAGCAATCCCGAGGAGATAAAGGAGCTACAAAAGCAGGTTAGTGAGTTGATGGAAAAGGGGTACGTATCCATGTGCCGTTCTGGTGATTTTGGTTCCTAAGAAGGATGGGACGTGGAGAATGTGCGTTGATTGTCGAGCCATCAACAACATAACGGTAAAGTATTGACACCCTATTCCTCGCTTAGATGATATGTTAGATGAGTTGCATGGTTCTTGTATATTTTCTAAGATTGATTTGAAAAGTGGGTATCATCAAATTAGATTGAAGGAAGGCGATGAATGGAAAACTGCATTTAAAACCAAATATGGTTTGTATGAATGGTTAGTTATGCCTTTTGGATTAACTAATGCTCCTAGTACTTTCATTAGATTGATGAACCATGTTTTGCGCGCTTTCATTGGAAAATTTATAGTTGTTTATTTTGATGATATCCTTATTTATAGCAAAAAATGTGGAAGAGCATTTGAAGCGTTTAAAACTTGTGCTAGATGTACCTAGAAAGGAAGAATTATTTTGCTAACCTAAAGAAGTGCACTTTTTGCACCGATAAGCTTGTGTTTCTTAGTTTTGTTGTGTGTGCACAAGGAATACAGGTTGATGAAGAAAAGATTCGTGCTATCCAAGAATGGCCAAGACCATCTAGTGTAAGTAATGTGCAAAGTTTACATGGACTTGCTAGTTTTTATAGAAGGTTCGTGAAAGACTTCATTAGTATAGCTGCACCAATAACCAACGTCAACAAGAAAAATGTTGGGTTCAAATGGGGGGAAGAGCAAGAGAAGGCATTTCAATTACTCAAGGAAAAATTAACTCATGCACCTTTATTCGCTTTACCTAACTTTACAAAAACTTTTGAAGTGAATGTGATGCTTCAGGATTAGGTATTGGCGCCATGCTTATGCAAGAAGGAAGACCAATTGCATATTTTAGTGAGAAGTTAAGTGGGGTTGCCTTAAACTATCCCACTTATGATAAAGAGATGTACGCATTGGTTCGAGCTTTGGAAACATGGCAGCATTACTTGTGGCCAAAAGAGTTCGTGATTCACACCGATCATGACTCTTTAAATCACCTTAAAGTCCAACACAAGCTGAACACGAGACATGCACGATGGGTTGAATTCATTCAGACGTTTCCATACGACATTCGATATAAACAAGGTAAGGAGAACATCATTCATTGCCGATGCACTTTCTCGAAGGTACATTCTGATATGTCCAAAATAATCTAGCTATGAAGACAGTGCCACGTCACCCAGAGGCGCAGGTTATTCTGGTAAGGACCCCCCCCCCCCCGTGGGGCCAAGCATTCCCGAGGTGTCTATTCAGACCGCGCGGTCCGCACCAACGGACTGGGTATGAAGGTCGCGGCGTCCCATCATCCCGACCTGTCCAGCAGTTTCCTAAATCGACTACAAGTCTGTGAAAGGGCATATGGCAGTTTCCTATATCAACTACAAGTCTGCGAAAGGGAATATGGCAGTTTCGTAAACCACGTTGGAAACTCTCCTAAAATCATGCAAATCTATTGTGATTAGATTAGGCTTCCTAATCATATCAACTTACCATGTAAGGGCGGACTCTTGCATCTATAAAAGAGCCCACCTACCCTGTTTATAGGGATCTGGATTCCAATCCAATTATTATTCTCTCGCTAACAAGCATATCACAGAGAACTCACCACCATACGCATACACCCGACCGGTATTACTGGTAGTGTCGCCCGCCTTTGTTGGCTCACCAGGCCCACCGGTGATCTGCTAGTGAGAGCGCACAGACGCAACCGTGGACACAGGTCATCTCATTAATGGGACCAAACCACATACTAATTGTTCCTGTCTTACTTTCTCTCTCTAAACCTTTCTTACCAATTTTAGGCATCATCAGTTTGGTGTCGTCTGTGGGAAAGACATAGTTTTCTCATCAACAAACTCTCAACTGATCAACATGCCGCCAAAGACAAGTAAGAAAGCCGCTAATTTGATCGGTTAGGAGAACCGCAGCCTGAACAGTAGGCTGTCTCCATGACGACCGAGCAGATAACGGCAGCGTTGGCATAACTCTTGGAGGGCCAGCGCCGAACACAAGAACTGATAGAGGCGCTTATGGCCCGACACGAGAAGCGCCCTGCATCAGAGAATCAGCCTGAGAAGAGCGCCCTTATTCAAAGGCCCGTTCGAGCACGAAGGCAAGCATGTTCTGCCCCGGTGTCCCCACCGAACAGGGAACACCCCGGCGATGGAGAGCATAGCCATGCCACCAGGCGCTTGCAAAGACAACCTCGGCCCAATCCTCACCGAGCGGAGGACGCCAGAACTATTATCTATCTGCGACGTGCGGCCAGAGGGGAAGAGTCAGGACAGAGAGCCCGAGAATCGGCCGAGGACCCTCCGGCCCTGAGCCGGGGGGTTCTTAGGCATACTCTTTCCTGGACCCGGAACAGGGCCCAATCCCCGAAGTCAATGCGCTTTGTGGAAGAGGCCTCATCATCCAACCCAACCTACCGCTCAGATACAGAGAGAAGGATCAGGCGGGATGACGTAAAGGCCCAGGTCGAGGAACTGCAGCAGCAAATCAAGAGGTTGAACCGCAAGTCTGGCCACGACCTCACCAACACGAAGACTGAATCACCCTATACCGCTCGGGTGACACGGTTTCCTATTCCACGGAAGTTCAAACCCCCTCACCTAAGCTCCTACGACGGCACAGGGAGTCCGGTAGACCACATCCGCACTTACAAGGCTCAGATGGCACTGGCCACCACGGTGGATGAGCTGCTGTGCCTGGCCTTCCCCAGTACCCTCAAGGGGCCAGCCGTACAGTGGTTCCATGCTTTGAAGCCCCGGACGGTCGATGACTTCAAAGCCCTTAGCAAGCTGTTCATCAGCCAGTTTGTCAGGATGCTCGACCGGTCGCAATCGGACACTCAGCTGCTGACCGTCAAGCAGCGTAAAGGGGAGTCCCTCAGGGAATATGAGGACCGTTTCAACTTGCAAAGGCTCCAGATTCACAATCTTAATGAAACGGCCGCAATCATGGCCTTCTGCTCGGGAGTTCAACACACTAAGGTCGCCACGTCGTTCCATCGCGACCGACTGGCAACCCTGGTGGAGCTCTCAGAGAGGGTCAGAAAATACATTGATATCGAAGAATTCCTTAAGGTGAAGCGTGCCGGCCAGGTGAGAGACGAATCCTCGAAGGCCAAGCGCAAGCGTGAAGGATTCGAGAAGGGCTTGGGAAAGAAGCCAAAGCAAGATCAGAAGGATGCCCGGGGTCAGCCCCCGACCACTTTCACACCCCTTTCCCGGCCCATACAGGAAGTCATGGCTTCCGCAGAAGCGCAGAGCTTGCTTCAGCAGCCAGCCAAACTAAGAGCACCATCCGGCAAGCAGAATCGGGACAAATTTTGCCGCTACCACAGGGATCACGGCCACGAAACAGAGGATTGCTTCAAATTAAAGATGGCAATAGAGAAGCTGATAGAACAGGGACACCTCGCTGAGTTTGTCACAACAGATAGACGACCCTGGCAGGACACCCGAGCTCCTGATCAGCCACCACCACTTGGCCATATCCACGTGATCTCTGGAGGAACGTCAGGCGGAGGTGATTCATAGTCGGCACGGAAGAGGCATGCTCGGGCATCCCAAGCGGATGTCTGGAAGGTCCAATCCAGCGGCTCCTCCCCAACCGATGTTCTTACATTCACATCCGACGACCTGCAGGGTATCCACTGCCCCCATGATGACCCGCTAGTAGTGACGCTTTCTATAGCAAACTATATAGTCAAGAGAGTGCTAGTGGACACAGGGAGCTCGTCCGATATTATGTTCACATCGACATTTGATCAACTCGGGATCGCCAGGGATCGGCTCCGGATGGTTGGTATCCCCCTGGTTGGGTTCAACGGCTCCAGCACACAACCGCTCGGGATAATCGAGCTTCCAGTTCTCATGGGGATCTACCCTCAACAGGCCTCCATGCTGACCAATTTCGTGATCGTAGAAGCCCCGTTGGCCTACAATGTCATCCTTGGTAGGTCGACCCTCAACAGGGCCAGACCAGTCGTCTCCACCTATAGATTAACAGTGAAGTTCCCGACCCCTCAGGGACCCAGATGCTTGAGTGGAGATTAGACCACTGCCTGGAGTTGCTACGTCAGCTCGTTACGCCGGGGGGCAATCACTAAAACATTAAACGTCCAAGAAATGGACCCCCGGGACCAGAGCGACGTGGTAGGTCCGGTGGAAGAATTGGAAAGTGTAGTGCTGAATCCCGAGTACCCTGACCGCACAGTCAGCATTGGCAGCTTACTGGATCCCGGCCTGAAGGAAAAACTGACCCAGTTCTTGAGGCAAAACCAGGACATTTTTGCTTGGAGTCATGAGGATATGCCCGGGATTGACCCCCGGGTAATGACCCATCGCCTCAACGTCAGTCCAGATTGTAGGCCGGTGAAGCAGAAAAGGAGGGGCATGGGCCCCGAGAGATAGAAGGCAGTGAGTGAAGAGATCGAGAAGCTCCTTAAAGCACGCTCCATATGAGAATTCCACTATCCCGACTGGCTAGCCAACGTGGTACTTGTCAAGAAAAGCAGCAGGAAGTGGAGGATGTGCGTGGACTTTACCGACCTCAATAAAGCTTGCCCAAGGATTGCTACCCACTACCCAGGATAGACCTCCTTGTAGACTCCACGGCGGGTCACTCACTCCTCTCATTCATGGACGCTTACTCGGGGTACAACCATATCAGCATGTACCCCGGGGACGAAGAGAAGACTGCGTTCATCACCGACCAGGGCACGTACTGCTACAAGGTGATGCCATTTGGTCTCAAGAATGTCGGGGCTACCTACCTGTAGACACCCCATTTTGTCGGCTAACAGATTTAGGAGGCCACAAGCATGACAAACCTTGATGATTAGAAAGATCGGATTTTCAGAGATTGCCTCTAACTCTCAAGAAGTCAAAGAATTTGCAAAAATGACCAAAATGCTCCTAAAAGCCCAAAATTCTCCAGGATTGGCCTAGAATCTCAAAAATCATTCGATGTTGTTCTAAACAAAAAAAAAAGGTATTTTAAAAGATGAATATTTGAAATCGTAAGCTCCCAGAGACCCCCTGAAGTCCCGGAAGTTCCCGAAAAGTCTCCGTTGACCGGTTTGACCAAGTTTTGACCAAGTTTGACCAAGGTTTGACCAAAATCATCCAAATTCACCCAAAAGTTCTGAGATCATTCTAGATCATGTGAAAAGTCTTAAAATATATTTTAAAAGAAAATCGGATAGAAACGTCAGTCTTTGGAAGCTCCCAGAACTTCACGGAATTTTCTGGAAGTGCACTGTTTGACTGATTTGACTGCAAGTTTGACCAAAAATCAAAGTCTTCTTTTCGACATTAAAATATTTTTATCAAATACTAGAGGTCAATAGCTTTCCAATGGTATATCGCACATAATTTCTGGATCTAAAACGAATTTGTTATGAATTTCTGAAGGTGAAAAATGCGATCAATTCGACTTTTATCGCGAACACCGCGAAACTTTCCAAAGTGAACTAACTCCAAACTATTTTTTATGGAAAGTAGACCTCAATACCTTTCCAACGGTATATTACAATCTCAATTTGGATTTCGTATGAAATCTCTGTGAATTTCGGACGAAATATGGCCGTTTTGTGAATTCCGGGAGTTCTGGGGGCCAAAATGCAATTTTTGGTCAACGGGGGAGTTGACTGCCGCGGCGGCACTGCCCCACTGCCGCGGCGGCAGTGGCCAAGTGCCGCGGCGGCACTCTGAGTGATTTTTCATTTTTTTTGCAATTTTTGGTTAATTGTTTGGTTTTAATTCAAATTTTCAACAAATAAAACGACATAGTTTTGATTATTCCAGGATTTTGGACCAATTAGAGACTTTTTAAAACCCAAAATACCTCCCCAAGTTGGCCTATGAAGGAAACCCATTTACTTCCATTTAGAGGGGAGCTTGGAAGCCATTAGAGAGAGATATAGAAAGTTAGGAAGAAATAGAGAGAAAATCAAGATCTTCTTCTTCAAATCCAAGCCAAATGTGAGTTTTTTTATTTAGTTTTCTAAAAACTAAACTTTTATTTTCAAGCTTTCAATCCATCTTCTTCATCTTCTTTGAGTTTCCTATGAGTTAGAGAGTGATGTACTCACCCATATACACGCATATGAGAGGTTGAATGCTTGTGGTTCCACCATTGAATATCATCTATTGATTTGTTCATTTGCTTGCTTATATACAATGTTCATCTCTTCTTACCTCATTTCTTTTTTTATTTTATTTATTTACTTACTAGTTCATCATCATCTAGATGATGACATGAAGTTGAAGGTGAGTGAATCCTTATGGATAGTAGCTCTTGACCTCAAAAACATGTTTGATAGATGATGATTATAACTTCAATACCTCCAAGGTATCCTTGAAGTTATGTTCAAATAAAAATGAATCTCTCCAATAATATTGGGATTCTTGATGATGAGTTTGATGTTGATATTCCAAGAGGTTATAATCTCTATTTGATGATGAAAATATGCTTTCAAAACCTCTATTTCAAAACCCCTCTCAATCCCTCTCATTTTGATTTCAAGAAAGAAAACTCAAGTTTTTTCCCAAAATCTTCAAAACAGTGAGTCAAAACAGTGAGTGATCTGAGTTCAAAGATTTCTCTAGAACTTAATACTCAATGTATGGATGCAAGACCACTTGGAAAGTCTTCTTAACTCATTAGAGACCACCCATGATTTTTGGTTTGACATGGAAGTACTTGAAAATGGTCCATTTGAACCCAAACATTCCTTCCAGACATTCTGCCTCTGTTGTCACAGCAGCTTGGTTAACTTCCTACTTCTTTTTCAGAAACCTTTTCCAAAAAGGGTGGTCCTAACTTATTTTTTCCTTAAACTTCCATGTCTTAGGGAACGTTTTGTATAAAATGAGCCCCTAGATCAATATTTTTCATTTTCTAAGATTTTTCAACATTTCAGTCGATAGTACGGACTCTGTTTCTGAGTGACCTACATTGTTTATGTGATTTCTCTCAATATGTGATAGTTATTAAAGATTGGCTTTTTGGGTTGTGTTCTAGACATAATAAGGAGGATCTCCACAAAATATCATGCATTAAAAACATTCCTAACCCCTCCTTTCCATTTTAACAAGATCATGTTACTGTTCTGTCCACTATTCACAGCTAGCTCATTTTAACTTTCATTCTTTAATTTGATGCTTATATACATTCCAAATTAGTTCATATCTTAGGAAGTAGTTCATACTACATTGGTACATATCTCATGTTGATTTCATTCATTCATCCATACACATTCTAGACTTCTAAGTCATTCTAGGAATCCATGAACACAAAGCACACTACAACCTTGGCACATTTTAGATACATACATTGCATCCATGTAAAGATTTGGGGCTTTTGTGACTCCTAATCTAAGAAGATTATAAGGAATGATCATGATCACACGTTCATGATTCCCCCGATCTAATCATCCTTTCTCATCCATCCCGGGGATTGAGAGGTCTTCTTTTCTCAAAGAATAACATGCATCATACTAGCTTGCTAAGCATATTTTGATTTCTTTGATTATTTTGTTTCAAGAACAATTCATGTCCCCCTTTAGATTAGGAAAACTTAATTACTTGATACATGAGTAGACGATTTTTCCTAGGTTTGTTTTGTGTGATCTTTCACTTTGCATTGTGTGATACTTGGCTTAGATCTTATGAATAATATCTTATCTTTTGATCTTCCAATTTCAAGTTTCTTATGTGATGTAATATATTACCATAGTATTAATTGTCGAACCATACATTGTATCAGATGATTATTTGGATGCTAATTGAGGCCCGTTGAAAGACGGGGCGAGTTGAGGGTGTTTTAGTCGTGACAAAGGCTCCTTCCTCTCTCGTACCAAAATCCCGAACCAAGTTCTTTGGTTATGAAGGATCGGTGCCCTTTATCCGTTTGGGTGAGTCAAATTAGGTTTCTTGGTTCCTTAAAGACCAAGTGGCGACTCTGTATCTGTTTTCGAAAGACCTTCTTTTCTTCAAAATCAACCTCTTGTTTTTTTTCAAATCAATTTCAAAACAAAGGAAAATCAATTCCGAAACCCCCGAAACAAACAGGAAAAATCGGGAGTGGACGACGGATTCCGCGTGTCCACAATCTGGCGACTCTGCTGGGGATTTTTATTTTAAAACAAAATAATACAGAGGTTTGACTCATAAGAAGCATCCTTAAAATCATCTTTTTACTGTGTTTGGTTCTCCTCATTGCACTTCTGCATTTCCCCTTCGACTGTGTCTGAAACGCGGCGCTGAGATTGTTTAGTTCTTGCTGTGCCAGGGCACAAGTCACCGTTGATACTGTACCTTCCAAGGTATATCAAAAAGAGTAAAAACCTCCGTACTGTCTCTCCGACGGTATATTGGAACTCTTGTCAACGGACCCTCTTTGACTAAACCCAGCCTTTGCATATAAATTCCGGTAGAACCTTTCATAGGACTGTTCATTTATCTTTTTAGATAGGACAATGTGATATAACTGCTGCATGTCCTGATGGGATTACCTGAGCGGTGTAGACGTTTATGTGGCATAGAACAGAACTTCTTTCTTATGATCCCAAGGCAATCACTCACATGTGATCACATTGAGTTGACCTGCCTAGGCACCATGACAAGGATGTCTGCTCCATGCTCACAAAGATATACACCGCAAACCTTGTTTGTCGGTCCTAAGACATAGGAGTATGAAAACCTACTAGACAGTATGATCACTATAACCATTTTAACCAGTTTCTCCCAGAAGCTCTGTCCAGATATCCCAGATATAACACATCTCTCCCAGAAACTCTGTCCAGATATCGTAGATATGACCAGTTTCTCCCAGAAACTCTGTCCAGATATCCCAGATATAACCGTATTAATCAACTTCTCCCAGAAACTCTGTCCTGATGTCCCAGATATAACCTATACTAACCAATTTCTCCCAGAAACTCTGTCCAAATCAACCATAAATGTCCAGTCTCTCCTAGAAGCCTGCATAAAACCTGGAAACCCCTTTATCCCTTGGTGATCATACTGGAAAGTAAAGTTGGCACACTCTATATGGTTAGGACCTTATTTGCTTAACTGCTATCTGTTAGAAATAGGAGCATCATAGCATCATATAGATTAGGGCCTACATCCGCATGCTTGCCTCATTTGCATACACCATTCCTATCGGTCTGCACGCACTGTTTCAGCCAGGCTGTACACGAGTCAGTCCACGTCTGTTAACATCACTATAGTTGTCATCTCAATCATCACTGTTAAAAGTCTAACACAGTCTTTTCACACCTATATGTCAGTACAAGTTTTGAGCACCCAGGATCTGCATTTGTGAGTCAGAGGATTAGGGAGTCGCCTTGTCAGATTCACTTAGCCGAAAGTCAGCTTTATGGATCCAGAAGGTTTGGAAGCAAGAATGACATAAATGATCAACCAACAGTCTGACCGGTTGGCCCAAGTTTTTTCCTTCATGGAGGAATTGAAGCAGCAGCGGCCGCAACCTCTACCTAGGTTTGAACCACCCCTACATGAGAACGGCGGAGAAGAAGTATGATTTTAAGGGGTCCCGCCGCTTGCGTATGAGAAGAAATTCCAAGAATAAATGGACAGGGTTGACAAGCTAGAAAGCGTACTGAGGAAAAGCAAAGGGATCGATGACTACATGCTAGATCTGGAAGGCCTTTTTGAGCCTGTTAAGCTGAAACTGCCGGAAAACTTCAAGATGCCTGAAATTGATCGTTTTAATGGAACTGGGAATCCGAAGAGCCATGTAAAGTTCTGCATGAGTGTTTTCCAATCAATGGGCTGCAGCCATGAGCACATCGCAATGTTGTTCCCTCAAACTCTCGCCAAGGCTGCTCTATCTTGGTTTCTGACCTTGGAGGTTTCTAAGACGCGGACTTGGGAAGATATAGTCCAGGTCTTCGTTGATCATTACTCCTATAACTAAGAGCTCGATGTCATCATCCGGGATCTGGAGACTACCCGGCAGAACTTCAATGAGTCCTTCGCTGCGTTCTTGAGCAGATGGAGAAACAAAGTGGCCCAAATGACCCACCGACCGATCGAAAAGGAACAAGTCCGGATGTTGATCAAGAATCTACTACCGCTGTACCATGAGAAACTCTTCTACCAGTCCATCTCAACATTTGAAGAACTATTTGAGATTGGGACTAGAATTGAAGATGCAATCAGGGAAGGGAAAATCAAGAATGAAGAATCACAAAGCCAGTCCAAGAGGCCCGACTACTCCCGAAACCCTCCGGATGTCAACGCCCTTAGTAACCAACCCATGGCCTATTCTCCCCAATCATACCAGCTCACAAACCAAACCAGCTCGCCTAGCCGCCCTTACCAAAATAGGGTACCACGTGAATTTTCCAAGCTAGATATCTCTCCCTCCGTAGCCTTAGGTCGCCTGCTAAGAAAGGGACACCTCCAACTCCTTCAGCCTCGTGCCGATCCCCCACCACCTAACTGTGACCTGTCCAAACTATGTGCCTACCACCAAGGCCTAGGTCATGACACCGACCGGTGCATACGTCTCCGCCATGATATTCAAGACCTCATTGATCGAGGAATCATCGAGCCACTACCCATTCAACCCCACGTCACCTAAGCCCATGGCCTATCCTTTCAAAGGATCCCTTTTATTGACACCCATGAATGTTGAATCCGTGCAGTGGAGCGATAGTGTTTGGAACTTCTGCTAAAAAAAAAGAAATAATAATGATAAATGGGTCACAAAGACACTCCATTTGAGACCAAGTCGAGTCTGTTCTATATTTTGAGTCTATTTCAAGTTTGATCTTGTGGTCGAGTCTATTTGTCGTCGAGTTGTTGTGAGTTTGTATCGAGTGATGTAATCATTCTCTTGTGATGAAATGAAGTCTCATTTTGCCTAATCTGATGCGTGTAATCATAAGTGCATGAATCGCTGAACTGAAAATGTCACTTTTCAAATTACCATGGATATTACTCTGCTAATAAATTTTTGCATTCAAACAAAAAAGAACCATGAAAAGGTCAAAGTCGATTTCACGCTGGCACCGATGAAGAGCCGAGAATTGAATAGTCTTACTTTAAGAATTCAAAGATGCTTTTGCTCAAATCTTGAAAAGACATACTTGGAACTAATTTGGGGCTTACCCAACACCCTTTTCTACCATTTTTGTCCAATGCAGACTTAGTCATTGTTGGTAGCCAAACATTTCAATGAGTTTCTTCCCCCTTCAAAAAAAAAAAAGGAAAGCTCGCTAGGTTAAAAACCCGAAAAGGGCACCTAGGCAAAAGTGAGAGCTAAAAAGGTATTGATTTCCAAGATCCGACCCTAGCCAGTCAAAATGATTTTACAAATGAGAGAATAGTACGCTTCAAGGTACATCATAAAAACGTGCCTAGATCACATTTCATAGGCTCGGAACGACCACACATAAATCCCGAGAGCTGACGTGCACATTCCAGAATTTCAAAATTGTGATCAAAAGATCTCACAACAATCAACCACATGAAAAGTAAAATTGACTGGCTAGGCGAAAGTGAAAAGGATCAATCCAAAAAAAAAAAAAAAAAAAAAAAAAAAAAAAAAAGAACGGGAGACTGAAACTGAATCTTCTTATTCAAGGCTACCACAAGTGACCTAAGTTTGAACTCCTTTGACGATTGGTTTGAAAAACCCTCAACCGATTTCTTTCAAAACCTTGCCTTGAACTACGCTCGACCTGATTCCCGCTCGGGGATACGTAGGCAACCACAACGGTTCGGTCACCCCACCTACCTAAAAATCAACCCGCTTCTTTCCAACCATGGCCCGAACTACGTTGGACCTGATCCCCACTTGGGGGTACGTAGGCAGACTTTCAAAAAGAAAAGAAGGATGGCTCGCTAGGTGGAAAATTCGAAAGGACGCCTAGGCAAAAGTTAGAGCTAAATCCAAGGTGAGCAATAACAAAAGAGAGAAAAGAGCTCGCTAGGTCACCTCACTGGTGCCTAGGCAAAAAGTTATGAGCATTTGAGAGATTAAAGTCACGGTCCTTGTCTCAAGCCAGAAAATCAGCTTCCACACTAGGGGCAAACTTTGGCTACTCGCCTCGTTTGCCTGAATTCTACTATCTACCCTTCATACAAGGGGCAAACTTTGGTCACCTACCTCCTTTGCCCAAAACCTCCAATAAACCATCATTCCAAACTAGGGGCAAACTTCGGTCACCCACCTCGTTTGCCTATGAATTCCACTTCGTACACCTCAAACTAGGGGCAAACTCCATTTGCCTAACACGATCCCTTCACACCAAGGGCGAGTTCTCAAGTCACCAAATTGTTTTGAAAATTTTGAAATGGAGCATCTTTTATTCTAAAAGCTAAGGCACTAATTCATAGCACGTCCTGGGAGAAGTAGAGAATTGATTAGATCAATAGGGAGGAATTTTCAAAAACCAGATTTATCAGCAAAGTGCTGACATATCAAGATGAGGAGTGAACATAAAAGATGAGCGGTACATCATTCATGATAAAGGCACATTAGATCGTGGCAATTTGAGAATTTCATGTCCAAGTCAATCCTTCTTTATTTGAGTCAGTAGTAATCTGATCACAAGTGTGTCAGAGACCAAGGTTTCATACAAACTAACCCAACTTTCCTTGTCGTTCCTGTTAAGTCCATTTATCCTGATGGTCTCAAATGTGTGGGTTAAAGGTGATTCCCAATTATAAAAAACTTTGGATATAAGCAGAAGTACCAAACATTATTACTACACCGGTCAAGGTCGCAACATGAGAAGTGTCCTAGGTGCGAGTGGCATAAACTCGTAAGTGATTGTAAACTACAAACCGATAGTTGTTTCTCAAGGCGGCTGATCGGAGGAAATATCGCCAACACTAAGAAACTATTGCTGATAAGGTGTGTCAATGAGACGTGTTGTTAAGGTGTTTTAGGGCCCAAAGTCTAGATGTGTTGATGAGAAGTGTTGATAAGATGTGTTTTAGAGCCCAAAGTTCAGATGTTTTGATAAGATGTGTTTTAGGGCCCAAAGTCCAGATGTTTTGATAAGATGTGTTGCTTAAGGTTCAAAGTCCAAGTGTGTTGTTGAGGAGGAGCATCAGATGTGTCGAGGAACATCAGAAGAGAGTATCGTTGAGGAGTTGAGGAACATCGAATGTGTTGAGGAGCATCAGATTTGTTAAGAAGCATCGTTGAAGAGTTGAGGAACATCGGATGTGTTGAGGAGCATCAGATTTGTTGAGAAGCATCGTTGAAGAGTTGAGGAACATCGGATGTGTTGAGGAGCATCAGATTTGTTGAGAAGCATCGTTGAAGAGTTGAGGAACATCTGATGTGTTGTGGAGCATCGAATTTGTTGAGTAGCATCAGAAGAGTTGAAAAGTATCATTGAAAAGTCGAGGAGCATCGCTAAGATTTGAAGAACACCATTAAGAATCAAGAAGCATTGAGAAGCACCGTCAAAGATTTGAGGAACAACATAAGCGCCATCAAGAATCGAGGATCTTCATTGAAATTTGAGAAGCACCATTGAGACTTTGAGAGTCACCAGGTCCATAGTATCACGATTAAGGGGAGCACAAGTCTAGAGAGTCACTTCACCCAACACAACAAATTGGCCACAGCATGACACATAGCCCATCGGTCGCGGCACATACAAATCACAAAGCCCACTAGGAGTGGCAAACACACCATAAGCATTCTTTTGAGCACCACAGCGTTCCTTTGAGCACCACGCTCTTCCTGGAGTAAGACCTCCAGGTCAAACTCCCTCACAAGTCTATTAGTCGTAGCGAAGCGTAGATCACCAAGCCCACTGAGAGTGGCAAATACACTGAACACGTGTACTAGGACCACAAGCGTTTTAGAACACAATACAGGCACGACACAAGTCCACTCGGAGTGGTACACCACACAGCACCAATTCATGCTAGGATCAGAACACTAGACATGATAGGACTTAGGACAAAATTCATATCACATCCATGCATAGCATATCACTCTTATAGCATAGCATCCGCCTGATTGTTGTGTATGTGCATGTGTGATTTATTCCTTTGTGCCCTGAACTACTTCCTGGTCTGATTCCCCTTGGGATACGTAGGCAGCTCACGCAGAGCGCGACCAGCACTAGCCTCAGCATCATTGTATCTTTTGCAACGCTTTTATCCTAAATCTATAGCCTGCAAAAAGACCTGTCTCTTTAAAGCTTTGGCACTCGCTTGCGACATGCGTTGCTTCGCAAGTTCATGCCAAAGAGGGGCAAACTGTAGACACCCCATTTTGTTGGCTAACAAATTTAGGAGGCCACAAGCATGTCAAACCTCGATGATTAGAAAGATCGGATTTTCAGAGATTGCCTCTAACTCTCAAGAAGTCAAAGAATTTGCAAAAATGACCAAAATGCTCCTAAAAGCCCAAAATTCTCCAAGATTGGCCTAGAATCTCAGAAATCATTCGATGTTGTTCCAAAAAAAAAAAAGGTATTTTAAATGATGAATATTTGAAATCGTAAGCTCCCAGAGACCCCCTGAAGTCCCGGAAGTTCCCGAAAAGTCTCCGTTGACTGGTTTGACCAAGGTTTGACCAAGTTTGACCAAGATTTGACCAAAATCATCCAAATTCATCCAAAAGTTCCGAGATCATTCTAGATCATGTGAAAAGTTTTAAAATATATTTTAAAAGAAAATCGGAAGGAAACGTCAGTCTTTGGAGGCTACCAGAACTTCCCGGAATTTCCTGGAAGTGCACTGTTTGACTGATTTGACTGGAAGTTTGACCAAAAATCAAAGTCTTCTTCTCGACATTGAAATATTTTTATCAAATACTAGAGGTCAATAGCTTTCCAACGGTATATCGCACATAATTTCTGGATCTAAAACGAATTTGTTATGAATTTCTGAAGGTGAAAAATGCGATCAATTCGACTTTTATCGCGAATACCGAAAACCTTTCCAAAGTGACCTAACTCCAAACTATTTTTTATTGAAAGTAGACCTCAATACCTTTCCAACGGTATATCACAATCTCAATTTGGATTTCGTATGAATTTTCTGTGAATTTTGGACGAAATAGGGCCGTTTCGCGAATTCCGAGAGTTCTGGGGGCCAAAATGCAATTTTTGGTCAATGGGGGAGTTGACTGCCACGGCGGCAGTGGCCAAGTGACGCGGCGGCACTCTGAGTGATTTTTCATTTTTTTTGTAATTTTTGGTTAATTTTTGGGTTTTAATTCAAATTTTCAACAAATAAAATGACATAGTTTTGATTATTCCGGGATTTTGGACCAATTAGAGACTTTTTAAAACCAAAAATACCTCTCCAAGTTGGCCTATAAAGAAGACCCATTTACTTCCATTTAGAGGGGAGCTTGGAAGCCATTAGAGAGAGATATAGAAAGTTAGGAAGAAATAGAGAGAGAAATCAAGATCTTCTTCTTCAAATCCAAGCCAAATGTGAGTTTTTTTATTTAGTTTTCTAAAAACTAAACTTTTACTTTCAAGCTTTCAATCCATCTTCTTCATCTTCTTTGAGTTTCCTATGAGTTAGAGAGTGATGTACTCACCCATATACACGCATATGAGAGGTTGAATGCTTGTGGTTCCACCATTGAATATCATCTATTGATTTGTTCATTTGCTTGCTTATATACAATGTTCATCTCTTCTTACCTCATTTCTTTTTTTATTTTATTTATTTACTTACTAGTTCATCATCATCTAGATGATGACATGAAGTTGAAGGTGAGTGAATCCTTATGGATAGTAGCTCTTGACCTCAAAAACATGTTTGATAGATGATGATTATAACTTCAATACCTCCAAGGTATCCTTGAAGTTATGTTCAAATAAAAATGAATCTCTCCAATAATATTGGGATTCTTGATGATGAGTTTGATGTTGATATTCCAAGAGGTTATAATCTCTATTTGATGTTGAAAATATACTTTCAAAACCTCGATTTCAAAACCCCTCTCAATCCCTCTCATTTTGATTTCAAGAAAGAAAACTCAAGTTTTTTCCCAAAATCTTCAAAACAGTGAGTCAAAACAGTGAGTGATCTGAGTTCAAAGATTTCTCTAGAACTCAATACTCAATGTATGGATGCAAGACCACTTGGAAAGTCTTCCTAACTCATTAGAGAACACCCATGATTTTTGGTTTGACTTGGAAGTACTTGAAAATGGTCCATTTGGACCCAAACATTCCTTCCAGACATTCTGCCTCTGCTGTCACAGCAGCTTGGTTAACTTCCTACTTCTTTTTTAGAAACCTTTTCCAAAAAGGGTGGTCCTAACTTATTTTTTCCTTAAACTTCCATGTCTTAGGGAACTTTATGTATAAAATGGGCCCGTAAATCAATTTTTTTCATTTTCTAAGATTTTTCAACATTTCAGTCGACAGTACGGACTCTATTTCTGAGTGACCTTCATTGTTTATGTGATTTCTCTCAATCTGTGATAGTTATTAAAGATTGGCTTTTTGGGTTGTGTTCTAGACATAATAAGGAGGATCTCCATAAAATATCATGCATTGAAAACATTCCTAACCCCTCCTATCCATTTTCACAAGATCATGTTACTGTTCTGTCCACTATTCACAGCAAGCTCATTTTAACTTTCATTCTTTAATTTGATGCTTATATACATTCCAAATTAGTTCATATCTTAGGAAGTAGTTCATACTACATTGGTACATATCTCATGTTGATTTCATTCATTCATCCATACACATTCTAGACTTCTAAGTCATTCTAGGAATCCATGAACACAAAGCACACTACAACCTTGGCACATTTTAGATACATACAAATGCATCCATGCAAAGATTTGGGGCTTTTGTGACTCTTAATCTAAGAAGATTATAAGGAATGATCATGATCACACGTTCATGATTCCCCCGATCTAATCATCCTTTCTCATCCATCCCTGGGATTGAGAGGTCTTATTTTCTCAAAGAATAACATGCATCATACTAGCTTGCTAAGCATATTTTGATTTCTTTGATTATTTTGTTTCAAGAACAATTTATGTCCCCCTTTAGATTAGGAAAAATTAATTACTTGATACATGAGTAAACGATTTTTCCTAGGTTTGTTTTGTGTGATCTTTCACTTTGCATTGTGTGATACTTGGCTTAGATCTTATGAATGATATTTATCTTTTGATCTTCCAATTTCAAGTTTCTTATGTGATGTAATATATTACCATAGTATTAATTGTCGAACCATACATAGTATAAGATGACTATTTGGATGCTAATTGAGGCCCGTCGAAAGACGGGGCGAGTTGAGGGTGTTTTAGTCGAGACAAAGGCTCCTTCCTCTCTCGTACCAAAACCCCTAACCAAGTTCTTTGGTTATGAAGGGCCGGTGCCCTTTATCTGTTTGGGTTAGTCAAATTAGGTTTCTTGGTTCCTTAAAGACCAAGTGGCGACTCTGTATCTGTTTTCGAAAGACCTTTTTTTCTTCGAAATCAACCTCTTGTTTTCTTTCAAATCAATTTCAAAACAAAGGAAAATCAATTCCGAAACCCCGAAAACAAACAGGAAAAACCGGGAGTGGACGACGGATTCTGTGTGTCCACACTACCAATGCTTGGTCAACTACATGTTCAAAGACCTCATTAGAAAGACCATGGAGGTATATGTGCATGATCTGCTAGTTACGAGCCTGGACGAGCCCGACCACCTCGAGCATCTGGTCGGGGCCTTCAGCATTTTGAGAAAATTCAGGATGTGGTTGAACCCGGCCAAATGCACCTTTGGCATCTCGTCCGGGAAATTTCTGGGCCACTTAGTCAACTTACGGGGTATTGAGGCAAACCCCGAGAAGATCATGGCCATCATCAACATGCGGTCGCCCAAATCAACAAATGAGGTTCAAAGCTTAGCCGGACGGGTGGCCGCATTAAATAGATTTGGCTCCCGAGCTACCGACCGGTGCTTGCCATTCTTCAAAATCCTCCGCAAGACGTTCCAGTGGTCGAAAGAGTGTGAAGAGGCATTCCAAGAACTCAAGAAGTACCTGGCTTCCCCTCCTCTACTCTCAACACCTGTGCCCGAGAGAAGAAAATACCAAAGCCGACCGGTTAGCTCGCCATGCCTCGTCTCGTCTTTTGAGTCAGACTTGCCCGAGATAAGGATACAATACCTACCCGAGCCAAGTGTGATCAACTCAGAAGACATGGCGGTAGACCCGGTCACTCCAGGACCCAGCTAGATGGACCCACTCGTGACATTCTTGACAATAGTGACGCTACAAGACGACAAAGAAGAAGCCCACCGGGTCAAGTACCGAGCGGCACGGTACCACCTGGTTGACGGCATTCTCTATAAGAGGGGATTCACTGTCCCGTACCTCCGTTGTATTCATCTTGCGCAAGTCCAAGCTATACTATTTGAATTCCATGAAGGGGGTCGGGCACTCTCCAAAAAGGCCTTACTACAAGGCTACTACTGGCCAACCATGGCCCGGGATTCCCAAGAGTATGTATGGAAATGTGACAAGTGTCAGAGATACTCTCCCATGATCAACCGACTGGGAGAGCTATAGACTCCAATCCACAGCCCCTAGCCGTTCGCCCAGTGGAGAATCGACATCGTCGGTCCTCTGCCACTGGGAAAAGGACAGGTCAAGTTCGCCGTCATCGTTATTGACTACTTCACCAAGTGGGCAGAGGCCGAGCCCTTGGCGACCATAACTGAGCAGAAAATGGAGAGCTTCGTGGAAGGGAATATTCTTAGCAGGTTCGGCATTCCCCGGGTCCTGGTCAGCGACAACGGTAGGCAGTTTGACACCCCTACATTCAGGCAATTCTGCTCGGGCTACGGGATACTGAATTATTACTCCTCTCCCGAGCACCCACAGGCCAACGGTCAAGCCGAGGTAACCAACCGAACAATCTTGCAGTCAATCAGGACAAGGCTTGAGGGCGCCAAAGGGTTGTGGGCCGAAGAACTACCGACCATGCTATGGGTCTACCGCACTACACCCCGAACGGCAACAGGAGAAACGCCATTCTCTTTAACCTATGGATTTGAGGCGGTGATCCCCACAGAGCTCGGGTTGCCTACGTATCGGGTGGCCAACTTCAGTGCACTGGATAATGAAGAAGCCCTCCAGTCAGAACTAGATCTGGTGGAGGAAAGGAGAGACCAAGCCTACTGAGGGGTTCATTCCAGAATAAATGGTTCTTCCCAGACCAATAGGTGGGGAAGACCACACTGGCATGGTCCGTACAAGCGCAGGTCAGTTGGGCCCAAAACACATGCCCCAGAATATTCCAAGCAATTTCCTACTCAAGCTAGAAGACTTATGGAAAGTGGACATTGTTTCCTAATCCAATTAGGAAACCCCCACAATTAATGTCAATCAAGCTCAATTGGATTATATTTTCTTATCCATGTATGAGTAGGTCTCTTGCATCTATAAAAAGAGACCACTCACCCCCCTTTAAAGGGACCGACTTTTCAGTCTCTATGGCACCTCTATTGTAGTCACCAACACGCCCGGCCGACCTACGGTAGCTCAAAACTATTATTGGTTCACCACAGGTCCCCGGCTTTTTACAGTGTAGTGAACGTGCTCAGACATACACGTGGACGTAGGTACATTCATTAACAGGGCCGGACCACACACAAAAAACCAGTCTCTCACTCTCTCTCCCCTAAAATTGCTTTAACTTACTTTAACCAAATTTTGGCATCATCAGGGACTTTTGCCTAAATTTTTATTTGTTTGTTTTACACTATTTTATTGTTGTGGTCCTATAACATGGCTACCAATATTAATCTAATAAATAAGGATAAAAGCAAAATGCCAAATATAATAAAAGAATAAAGTTGAAGTATTTAGCGGAATTCATATGTCTAGCGATGCATGTAAGATTGGAAGATGTAAAATTGTCAAATAAGTCGTTTAAAAATGACATCTCAAAATTAGACATATTGGTTGGAGATGCTCTACGTATTTTCCAAACACATGTAGTAATAGGCCCACTAGATTTTGAATGGAAGATATTGAATTAGTCTCAATATTATTGTTAAATATGGTTGGGAAGTATTTGGGATACAACAGTTGCCAACTTACAAAGAAACTCAAATAACTACTGGAGTTAATGATAAATAATAATAAAAAAATTCCTACTAGAGTTGTTCTAATTGTATGAATTTTTGATCCATTTTGGCAAGGAAAATATTTTTTCTCGCTTAGAGAAACTTTGGATAAGGAAATGTAACTTTCCTCGCCAATTGTATGTATTGGTGAGGAAGATTATTTTTGTCGCTTCAATTTATTTCTGATAACTAATTTTTTTAGATTTAATTTTTGACGAGAAATTAAAGTTTCCTCGCTAAAGGCCTACTTTTGGCAAGGAGTTTTGAGTTTTCTCGCCATTAGTATTTTTGGCGAGGAATAATATTTTGTCGCTAATGTGTATTACCCACAATTAAATTTTTTAGATGCAACTTTTGGCAAGAAATTACGTTTCCTCTCTAAAGCCTACTCTTGGCGAGGACATATGATTTTCCTCTCCAGAGGTGTGTTATGGCGAGGAAGATTATTTCCTCGTTAAAATGTATTTTCCATAATTAATTTTTAGACCAAACTTTAGGCGAGGAAAATTACGTTTCCTTGCCAAATATAATACTGTAGGCATGGTAAATAATGTTTTGCCGCCAAAGAATTTGCTTTTAGCTAGGAAATTATATATTTCCTCTCTAATTTTGGCACTTTAGGCGAGGAAGTAAACTTTTGTCGCCAATTGTGTGTGTCTTTCAGCATTTTTGGCTACAAAAAATTGTTTCCTCGCCAATACTCTACTTTTGGCTAGAAATTTTGAGTTTCCTTGCCACGATTTGTCGCTAAATCTCTTTTTTGTTGTAGTGAAAAGCTCCGGCTATTAAACACCCTCACCCCTCTCTCATGTGGTTTTGATCTACACTTATCAGTCTACACACATCTGTATGAAAAAAGGCTTTCTATCTCTCACACATTTTCTAGCACTTCTCTCTCTCTCTCTCTCTCTCTCTCTCTCTCTCTCTCTCTCTCACTCTCACTCTCATTTACTCTCTCTCTCACACTCTCACTCTCATTTATTCTCTCTCTCTCTCTCTCTCTCTCTCTCTCTCTCTCTCTCTCCCATCACCACCATCACACCACTCGCCTTCACTGATGTATCCGGCGACGACCGTCTTACAGTATCTGTCGGTAATGTCACATTATTTCTCTCTATGTGAACCTAGTTTTTTTTAATCTATGATTCTTAGTTCATATTATGTTGGGTTTTAAGGCAGAGGCTTTTTATTTGTAATAATCAGCCACATGAGCACACATTTTAGGATTGGAGTTTTGATTTATCCAATGAGGTTTCCCTGCTCTTTTTCATATTGTGGTATCTTTGCAGGTTAAGGCTGGTAAATGTATCCCGGTTTTAAAGACACTTGGTATGAGTTTCCCTAATTTATGTTGATAAAATATATGGATGACCAAACATGTAGTATAATTCAATTCATTTAGCATCTTATTTAGAACATTTACTTAAGAAGTGGTTATTATTTTATGGCAATTTTATATTTATTTTAGCTGTTTTGTTTTGTTTTGGCTCCGTTTGTCTAAGATTTTACTTAACAATTTATGATTTTGGTTTGAAATTTAGTTACTCAGAGATTGCAATTACTGGTTGTGCCTTCAATGTTTATAGTAACTAAAGTATCATCTTTAAAATCAAGTGTTTTCAGTTCTGAATTTTGTTCTCCTAAATGGTTCTTTGCTTCTTTTGGCACAAATGCAGATCCTTGAAGTTTCAAATGGGAGATCCCACAATCAAGATATTTCTAAGGTATGATACAAAAAAATTATTCTCAAACCGATGCGTTCAATGATGGTCGATATCACTCTTATAAGTTGCTTATGCAACATGGGAGTAAGACTAAACATGATCCAGTTGTTTGCATTACGACAGTTAGATCTAACAATAAACGTTGGGATCACTTGAATTTCATTAGAATTCATAGCATTAATCATTCTTGATTCATGAATATTGTGACCTTCCTAGGTAAGTTTTTTTAAGTATTTCTCACTGTTGGAGCATCGCCAATATCTAAAACACATTGCTTACTTAGGGACATATCATATTTGACTTCCATAAAGACAATCTGGTATAAAATCCTTGAGTTTGTGCCATGTTTTGAATTTTAAAAATAATATTTCATGGTTAGCTAAATTAGGGACAACGGTTCAATTATTCAAGTTAAAATGACTAAGAGAATGCCTTTGGTAAAGTGACTAAGTTTTTTTATTATCATCATTGATGAAGGTTTTCAAGGAGGGAAAATGCCTTTGGTAAAAGGTCCAAAAGTACTTCAATGTTGGTATCATAAGATACTTCTTCAAGACAATCATTGGTAGTCATATCTCTGATACAAAGACCTCTTTTGTAACTCTAAAATTTTTTATATTACAAAGGAGAAATAGAGAATGGAAGTACGAAAAAACCATAGACACGGGTCGACAAGACTATAACCATCAGATTGAAGATCTTTCTTATTACTTGAAGGGGAATGACTTGGGGTTGTCTTGATTGTAATGGCAAGTGACCATAACAACTATTTTCCAAATAGGAGACTATAAAAATTTTCCAATATATCTGAATAAGGCATGGGTCACATTGTGTAAGAGCTTGAGTAAGCCATGAGTGACATTGCGTAATAGCCTTTTCTTCATTTTCCTGATGTTCAGATGGTTTTGGGTCTTTGTCATATTCAGTCAGGTTTGGGAGTTAGGGTTGTATCTCTCATGTGTATCAAGTGTTACATTGATTACTAAGAGTTATTTGGTCATATTGCAGAAGATATATGACTCAGTTGCTTTCCTTTATAGTTTATGCCTCATGTTTCCATTTTTATGCTCTTTTCTCTGTTCTTTAGTTTATCTGCATTTGGTTCTTGAAAGGTGTGAGAAAAATAAAATGAATAACAAATAGAAAAGGAGAGATATAATATCCCTGTTTTCTTTCTCTATTTCTATTATATGTAGGTAGAATAAGAGCAATGATGCTAAAGATAAGGGTTTTATTCTCTTCTTTTTGTTTGTTTGTTTGTTTGTTTGTTTGTTTACTTGTTTTTTTGGTTGGTTCAAAATATTGTGAAAAAAAACTGTTACTATAGAGTAAAATTTGAGAATAATATAGAGAGGATACTATTGTGTAAAAATAGCTTATAGATAGATTTTGTTCTAGGGTTCATGTCATGCCCCGCAGTAGCAAAAATAGAGAAAAAAAATAATCATTTTTGGACCCGTAGGCCATGACAGTTGAAAGTCGCCACATTGTCCATAACCCAAGTATAATCATCAGAGTAATGAATCAAACCACACATTGGAAAGTTCTAAGGTTGATATATAAAATTAAATTTTACTACTAAACTATTACAAAATCCATAAGTAGTAAAGGAAGCCTAAACTAAAGTATTATGGCAACATATGCCGATTACAAACTTAACTATTATAAAAGTCTCTAAAACATAAACATATACTATCTACGGCAAGCTCCACGTCTTCAGCCCGCGTAGTAGTCCTTTCCAGCATAGCCTCCATTAAGTAGGCTTTCTCCAAATAGCCTCGGGTAACAAATTCCTCCCCTGCATACTCATAATCCTGGCTCACTGGACATAGAATATCCAACGGCATAAAACACTGTGAGCTATAAAAGCCGAGTGAATGCAAATACTAACAGAGTATCTATAGATTGCAACAAATAAAACAACAACATTATTAAGAATCATCTCATCATTCACGTTCATAAATGCACCAACTCAATATGTATAATTGATATCGTCCTAACCCAATCTCATCATAACATGGACTCCCGGGTCCACATCATGTACGCAACCTTACTTCTCATAGTACTCAACTCATTCCTTGACAATCCCTCCTAACCTAGCACGTAGCCCAATACATCATGAATTGTTCAAACCAGACACGTAGTCCTAATCTCTAACACATAAATCAGACATGTAGTCCTATACCACACAAACTATTAAATCCCAACACATAGTCCTAACGTTCTGGCCAACCCGGCCTAATATAATACAGCACACAACCCTGATATAATACGGCACAACTCAGCTCATCTATACCACAGCACTCAGATCTGCAAGCACTCAGATTTGACCATAGCACTCAACAATACCACAGCACTAAGCAATACCACATCATTCAACAATACCATAGCATTCAGCAATACCACAGCACTGCAATACCACAGCACTATCACGGCATGCAGCCCTGATATGTTACTGCGGCACATAGCCCCAATATGCTACGGCACTCTAACCCAACACATTACGATACACCAGTCCCAAAACATTACGGCCACCAGCCCCAACATATTAAACTTGATTCAAAGTCCTACATCACAAGCTCCTGAATTCGACAAGCAGTCCAACTCTTTCATACGTAAAACCTGACACATAGTCCCGATCCTATCCCACCACCATTGGATCCCACACGCAACATTATATAATCTTAGTGATCACAATCATATGCATACATATAAATAGTATTGACCTATGCGGTCAACAGACCCACTATTAAGCATGACGGCTTTTCAATATTATTATCTTAACCTTAACCGAATGGTTCCACTATTTAAGCCATTAACCTATTATTCCACGTGTGCATTATTCCAATACCACTTTTAACCATCAATGCATAATATAACCCAGCTTAGTAGTCCATCAGATATAAATAACAAAATATTGAACAAATTGTCATGTTCGATCTATTGAAGTCATTTCAATCGATTGACAAAAGTAAAGTTCAATCAATTGAACTACGTTCGATTGGTTAAGGAAATTAAAGTTCGATTGATTGAGTAATGTTCGATGGATTAAAGTCTGTCTGTGATCGATCGAAAGCAGTTCGATCGATTGAGGCTGCATCTTCTTCTAGAATTGAACTGGACTTTTCTCGTACATTCGAGGTCCGTTCTTTCTTGCCGAAACACATATATAGCAAAATATATATGCTACATAGTGAGTATAGACACCCACCATTAAGTTTGGCGACGCCGGTGACGTATGGGGTGGTCGCGGGATTCTGATCTCCTCTCTCTCTTCTTTCTCCTTCTCTTTCTCCTTCTCTTTCTCTTTCTCTTTCTCTTCTATTCAATCATGTATCTCCTTCTTCTTTTCCTTCTTCTTCCTCTCTCTCTGACCTAGAGTGTATATAAGTATGAGTTATGTGTATATATATGTGAGTGTGTATATATATGTGAGTGTGTATATAAACTATATCTCTGTCTCTAACTCTTAGAATTCAACAACCTAAACACATTCACAAAAGCAACATATATAGGGAGGGAGAAGGTGTAGGTGGCAAAACACGTAAATTAAAAATACTAATTTTGATCGATTGAGAACAGGTCGGTCAGGGTTCGATCGATTGAAATGTGTTCAATCGCTTGGGAATGGGAACACATCACACTACAAGAAAATTGACTATTAGTGACGAAAATTTTCGTCGCTAAAGGTCAGATTTTCGTCACTAAAGCTCTTTAGTGACGAACCAAATTTCGTCGCACGTTCGTCGCTAATTCCTCGACGCAAAAGGTCTTTCGTGACAAAATCACATTTCGTCACCAAAGAGCAGCATTTAGCGACGAAATTTTTCGTCGCGAAAAGTGTATTTTTCCCAACGAACAAAATTTCATCACGAAAGAGTCCTACTATTAGCGACGAAATTTCGTCGCTAAAAGTACCCTTTAGTGACGAATATTTCGTCAGGAAAAGTGTATGTTTCCCAACGAACCAAATTTCATCACAAAAGAGTCCTACTATTAGCGACGACATTTCGTCGCTAAAAGTACCATTTGGTGACAAAATATTTCGTCAGGAAAAGTGCATTTTTTTCAATGAACCAAATTTCGTCACGAAAGAGTCCTACTATTGGCGACGACATTTCGTCACTAAAAGAACCCTTGGGTGACAAAATTTTTCGTCGGGAAAAGTACATTTTTTCCAACGAACCAAATTTCGTCACGAATGAGTCCTACTATTAGCGACGACATTTCGTCTCTACCTGCCTAGGCACCATGACAAGGATGTCTGCTCCATGCTCACAAAGATATACACCGCAAACCTTGTTTGTTGGTCCTAAGACATAGGAGTATGAAAACTCGCTAGACAGTATGATCACCATCATCACCTGTTCCCATCATATATCCCTATTTCTTCCAGAAACTCTGCCCAACTCATCAGGATATCACTGTTTTCCTAGAAACTCTGTCCGAATCACCCAGATTTCCTAGAAATCCCTATTTTCCCCCAAATTACCCAGAAATCTCAGTTTCTTCCAGAAACCCCGATATACTTGTGTCCCCCAGATACCCTGTCCGAATTACCCAAATCTTCCTGCTTCTCCCAGAAATCCTATTCGAACTCCCCAGGTATCCTTGTTACACCCAAAATCCCAGAAAATCCATGTTTCTTCTAAAACTCTACCCAAGCTTCCCATAAATCCAAATTTCCCAGAAATACCCAAGGTATTTGTTTCTCCCAAAAAACTCTGCCCAAATCACCCAAAAATGCCCAAATATACTTGTTTCTCCTAGAAACTCTACCCATATTTCTCATAAATACCCAAAATACCAGTTTCTCCTAGAAGCTCAGTCCAAATCAACCAGAAATTCCTATTTCTCCTAGAAACTCAAATGACTTCTAGAAATTTCTCCGAATCTTCCAAATCCCTGTTTCTCCCAGAAACTCTGTCCGACTTACCCAGTTATACCTGTTTTCCCACAAGCTCTGTCCAAATCTCTCAAATTACCCAGAAATCTCAATTTCTCCCAGAAACTCCGGTATACTTGTTTCTTCCAGAAACTCTGTCCAACTTACCCAAATTTTCATGTTTTCCCATAAGCTCTATCCAAATCTCCAAGATTTTCCAAAAATTCTAGCAACTCCATCCAAACTTCCCAAAAATGCCTAGATGTACCAATTTCTCCCAGAAATTCTGATTTCCCAATTTTTCCTAGAAGCTCAGTCCAAATCAACCAGAAATCCCTGTTTCTCCTAGAAACTCCCATAACTTCTGGAAATTTCTCCGAATCTTCCAAATCCCTATTTCTCCCAAAAACTCTATCCAAAATTCCCGAAGTATCCCGGAAATCCCTGTTATCCCTTGGTGATCACACTGGAAAGTGAGGTTAGCACACTCTGTATGGCTAGGACCTTATTTGTTTAACTGCTATCTGTTAGAAGTAGGGGCATCATATCGATTAGGGCTTGCATCCGCATGCTTGTCTCATATGCATACACGATTCGTGTCAGTCTACATGCGCGCACATCTTGTCAGTCTCACATATGTCAGTCTCTGCACATCAAGCGCGTACTTGTCATCACCCTCACCCATCTCAATCATTGTATAGAAGTCGTATACATACTGCAACCATCATCAGTTCACATCGATTAATTCTTTGAGACTCTGATCAGCTCTCCCCCACTAAGAGTCCATAAGAAGTACTTCGCGCCTCTGCTAATTTGGGCTTTTACTTCTACTTGCAAAAAATCATAGCCCCGAGTACGAACCCTTTTGTACCTCCCCGAATTCATTATCGTGATTACGGGCTAGCCTAGGCTATCATAATGGGCTACCAAGCTCTCGAAGGGAAAGTGAACAAACTACAAACCACTGTTAAACATCTAAGTTTAAGGATAAGCCGATTTGAGAAGATGGTGCAGAGCATCAATAAAGGGAAGTACGGGTTGTCCGATGTCGTCCATCCAATCCCATTTCCACATCTGAATCCCTACTTGTATCCAAGTCCACACCCTTGCCTGGGTAATCCTATTTCATATCCAAACACAAGAGCCACTCTGAGGACCCACTTGAACTCAAAGTTTAACAAAGCCTGCAGCCCAAGAACCTTTACCAACCTGGGTATGCCGTTGTCCGTTATCCTTGATAACCTCATCACAAAGGGGCACCTCCAACTTCTTCAGCCTCGTGCTGGTATCCCTTCACCTAACTATAACCTATCCAAATGTTGTGCCTACCACCAAGGCCCAGGCCACGACACCGACAGCTGCATGCGCCTTCGCCATGACATCCAAGACCTCATCGATCAGAAAATCATCGAGCCTTCACCCATCCAACCCTGTGTCAACCAAAATGTCAGCTTCATTGAACCTAATGCTCCTGGCTTATCTGTTCAAATGATCCCCTTCGCTGAGGACCATGAGTGTTGAACCTGTGCAAGTGAAGTGATGGTGTTTGGGGACTCTTGCTAGAATACCAAATGAAGATGCTCTTTAGAAAAAAAAAAGAGAAATAAGAAGAATAAGTGAGTCACTGTGACATTCCATTTGAGACCAGGTCGAGTCTAGTTGAGTCTGTTGTATGTTTATTCTTGTGGTCGAGTCTGTTTGTCATCGAGTTGTTAATGAGTCCGTAATCCTTCTTTACTGATGGAATGAAGTCTCATTTTGCCTAATCTGATGTGTTTAGTCATAGATGCATGAATCGCTGAACTGAAGTGTTTCTTTTCAAATTACCATGGATATTACTGTGATAAAAATTAAAAAAAAAAAGGTAATTTTTTTTTACTCAAAATCCTGAAAGGTCAAAGTCAATTTTGCGCCGACACCGATGAAGAGCCAAGAATTGAATAGTCTTACTTTAAGAATTTAAAGATGCTCTTGCCTCAATCTTGAAAAGACATACTTGAAAATGACTTGGGGCTTGCCCAACACCCTTTATTTTTACACCATTTCAAAGCCTTAAGCCCAATCCAATTGGAAGCCATGCAATCTGTCCGATTGAAAGCAATACAGACTTAGTCCTTGATGGTAGCCAAACATTTTAGCAAGTTTCATCTCCACTTTCAAAAAAAGAAAAAAAGAAGAAAAAGAAGAAAAGAAAAGAAAAAGAAAAGAAAAAGCTCGCTAGGTTGAAAACCCGAAAGGGCACCTAGGCCAACCATAAATAAATTCCGAGAGCTGACATGCACATTCCGGAATTCTGAGATTGCAGTCAAAAGGTCTCACAAGAATCAACTACATGAAAAGTAAAATTGACTGGCTAGGCGAAAGTGAAAAGGATCGATCCTCAAAATAAAAAAATAAAAAAAAGAAAGAAAAAAGGGGAGATCAAAACTGAATCTTCTTATTCAAGGCTACCACAAGTGACCTAAGTTTGACTTCTTTGACAATTGGTTTGAAAAACCCTCAACCCCCCTTTCTTCAAGCCTGGCTTTGAACTATGCTCGACCTGATTCCCGCTCGGGGATACGTAGGCAACCACAACAGTTCGGTCACCCCACCTACCTAAAAATCAACCCACTTCTTTCCGACCATGGCCCAAACTACGTTGGACCTAATCCCCACTTGGGGGTACGTAGGCAGACTTTCAAAAAAAGAAAAGAAGGATGGCTCGCTAGGTTGAAAATCCGAAAGGACGCCTAGGCAAAAATTAGAGTTAAATCCAAAGTGAGCAATAACAAAAGAGAGAAAAGAGCTCGTTAGATCACCTCACTGGTGCCTAGGTAAAAGTTATGAGCATTTGAGAGATTAAAGTCACGGTCCTTCCACACTAGGGGCAAACTTCGGCTACCCGCCTCGTTTGCCTGACGTTTACTATCTATCCTTCATACAAGGGGCAAACTTCGGTCACCTACCTCGTTTGCCCAAAACCTCCAATGAACCTTCCTCCAAACTAGGGGGCAAACTTCGGTCATTTACCTCGTTTGCCTATCGATCCCACTTCATGCCCTTCAAACTAGGGGCAAACTTCGTTTGCCACCTAATCCCTATAAGCCTTCAAGTCACAAGCATTGTCTTGAACAGATTGGAAATGGAGCATCTTTTATTCCATAAGCTAAGGCACTAATTCAAAGCACATCTTGGGAGAAGCAAAGAAATTGATTCGATCAGTAGGGAGGAATTTTCAAAATAAGATTCACCATCAAAGTGATGCCACGTTAAGGTGAGAAGTAAACACAAAAGAGAAATGGTACATCATTTATGACAAGAGCACATTAAGTTTTGGCAAGTCGAGCTTGTTTCATTTCAGTGTCGAATGTGTCGCCCTCGTGCGTCGGTGTCTGTCAGTTTCTGAGTCTGTCATAGTCTTTTTCAGGAAAAAAGTCAGTCGTAGTCTCAAATGTGTAAGTCAATAGTGATGAATAATGAATTTTTCAAATCAAGTTATAAAGAGCATTCTAAAGACAATACAAGCAGGAGTACCAAACACCATTACTGCACCAGTTAAGGCGTCAGCATGAGAAGCGTCCAAACTTGGGGAAAATTTCATCCCTTTCCAAACCGTCGAAAGTTGACCATCATCTTTCTTCGTTTATGCAACATAAGTCCATGAGTGGCTGTTGATGATCTTCATTTCTTCTAGCAACATAAGTCCATGAGTGGCTGTTGATCTTTCACCTTTCTTCATGCAACATAAGTCCATAAGTGGCTGTTGATGATCTTCATTTCTTCTAGCAACATAAGTCCATGAGTGGCTGTTGATCTTTCACCTTTCTTCATGCAACATAAGTCCATAAGTGGTTGTTGATGATCTTCATTTCTTCTAGAAACACAAGTCCATGAGTGGCTGTTGATCTTTCACCTTTCTCCATGCAACATAAGTCCATGAGTGGCTGTTGATGATCTTCTTTCATCTGTGCAACATAAGTCCATGAGTGGCTGTTGACCATCATCTTTCTTCGTTCATGCAACATAAGTCCATGAGTGGCTGTTGATGATCTTCATTTCTCCTAGAAACATAAGTCCATGAGTGGCTGTTGATCTTTCACCTTTCTCCATGCAACATAAGTCCATGAGTGGCTGTTGATGATCTTCTTTCATCTGTGCAACATAAGTCCATAAGTGGCTGTTGATCCATCATCTTTCTTCGTTCATGCAACATAAGTCCATGAGTGGCTGTTGATGATCTTCATTTCATCTGTGCAACATAAGTCCATGAGTGGCTTTTGACCATCTTTCTTCGTTCATGCAACATAAGTCTATGAGTGGCTGTTGATAATCTTCTTTCATCCTATCAACATAAGTCCATAACTTGCTATTGATTATCACCCTCCATCAGTGTCAAACCACCGCAAATCATCTCTGTCGCAAATAGAATGATACCTTTACTACCATTTAATGGACGTATTTCCTTCTTCCTAGCAAAGTACATTATCCTCCAGCTCCCGGAGGCCCTGACCGGCCCTCTTGGATTGAACGTCGAAAGAGATTCTCCGAGAACCCTACATCATCCCCTGAGGACGGAAACCAAAAGATACCCGCTCCCGGAGGCCCTGACCGGCCCTCTTGGATTGAGCGTCGAAAGAGATTCTCCGAGAACCCTACATCATACCCTGAGGACGGAAACCAAAAGATACCAGCTCCCTGAGGCCCTGACCGGCCCTCTTAGATTGAGCGTCAAAAGAGATTCTCCGAGAACCCTACATCATCCCCTGAGGACAGAAGCAGACAGATACCAGCTCCCGGAGGCCCTGACCGGCCCTCTTGGATTGAGCGCCGAAAGAGATTCCCCGAGAACCCCGCATCATCCCCAAGGACAGAAGCAAAAAGATACCAGCTCCCGGAGGACCTGACCGGCCCTTTTAGATTGAGCACCAAAAGAGATTCCCCGAGAACCCCGCATCATCCCCGAGGACAGAAGCAGAAAGATACCAGCTCCCGGAGGCCCCGACCGATCCTCTTGGATTGAGCAGAAGCAGAAAGTTTAAAACTCCATTTACCACCCCTCATTTGCCTATAAAAGAAGCCATTTACTTCCATTTAGAGGGGAGACATGGAAGCTTAAAGAGAGCTTAGGAAGAAACTCTAGAGAAATATGGAGAGATAAAGAGAAGAAGTAGTCTTCTTCTTCCTTTTTTCAATCAAAGTGAGTTCCAATCTTGTTTTCCTCCACCATTCTTCTATATACCTCATCATCAATATACCCAATCACCATTTCTCTAAGCATTTTTGAGTTAGGAAGCTACTTCCATGTCCAAATGTCTATATCTATGAGTGAAACACCAAGCTACAAGTCCAATATCACATTGAATATCATCTATTAATTGCTATATATTTGCTTGCTTGTTTATATAATGTTCATCTCTTCTCACCCCATTTCTTTTTTATTTTCTTTATTTACTTACTAGTTCATCATCATCTAGATGATGACATGAAGTTTGAGGTGAGTGAATCCTTATGGATAGTAGCTCTTGACCTCAAAAACATGTTTGATAGATGATGATTATAACTTCAATACCTCCAAGGTATCTTTTAAGTTATGTTCAAAATAAAAATGAATCTCTCCAATAATAGCGGGAGTTCTTTGATGATTCAAGGTTGGATGAGGTTCTAAGTGCTCACATGGTCATCTCAAGAGTTTAAGTTCATGCTTTGAACATCTATCTCAAAACCCCCAATCAAGAACTCAAAATCCATTTCAAAACCCAAATCCATTTTCTTCAAGAATGATCCAAAACAGTGAGCTGTTCAGATTCAAAGATTTATTTTGAATTAAATACTTGAGTTATGATGATAAAATCACTTGAAAAATCTTCCTAAAACATCATAGTTTGTCTCCAATGTTTCCCATCAATTATAGAGATGTAAAAGTATTTATTTTGGATGTGAGAAGTTCATATTCATAATCTGCCTCTGTTCTCACAGAATGTTTACCTGACTTCTTGCACTTATTCTGGTTTTTTTCGTCCCTATACATATATCTTTTCTATTTGTTTTATGAAACTTGGGTGTCTTAGGAAACTTTTGGTATATAATGGGTCATCATAAATCATTTCTTTGATTTATGAAAAATCATACAAAATCAGTCAACAGTGCAGCTTTTATTTCTGAGTCATGTGTACATTCTGATTTATTTCTTTTAATCTGTGATAGCTATTGATGTTTGGCTTTTTGGGTTATTTGTTAGACACAATAAGGATGATCTCTGATTTTTTCCACATTTTCCTAGGCAAGTTTGACCTCCCATTATAATGTTATAAAGTGATGCATACAGTCTGTCCACTATTCACAGCATTTCACTTTTTGACTTTCACACTTTGATGCAACACTCTCTTGTATCTAGATGAACCCATATCCCATGCACATATTCTTTACCACTTTTAGCATGATATATCATATCATGTATCATCTATCCTCTCATGTATCATACTCCCATAGATTCTTGAGTTTGGTTTCCAAATAAAACCATGTTTTGCAAATATTAGGGAAGTTCTTGAAATGAGTTAGGAATTGATATTCCAAGTGATTAGAATATTCATTCAAGTTCTGGAAGTATACTTTCAAAACCTCTATTTCAAACCCCTCTTAAAACCCTCATTTTAATCTCAAGGAAGAAAACTCTAGTTTTTCCCAAAATCTTCAAAACAGTGAGTTAAAACAGTGAGTAATCCAAGTTCAAAGATTTTTCTAGAACTCAATATCTAACATATGGATGCAAGGCCACTTGGAAAGTATTCCTAACTCATTGGAGAACATCCATGATTTTTGGTTTGACTTGGAAGTACTTGGAAATGGTCCATTTGGATCCCAACATTCCTTCCAGACATTCTGTTTTTGCTGTCACAGCAGCTAGGTCCACTTCCAACCTCTTTTTCAGAAAACTTTTCCAAAAGGGGTGATCCTAACTTATTTTTCCCTTCAACTTTAATGTCTTAGGGAACTTTCTGTCTGAAATGGGCCTCTAGATCATTCGTTTTCAGTTTCTAAGATTTTTCAAAATTTCTGTCGACAGTACGGACTCTGTTTCTGAGTGACCTCTGTTGTTTATATGATTTCTCTCAATCTGTGATAGTTATTAAAGATTGGACTTTTGGGTTGTGTTCTAGACACAATAAGGAACATCTCCATAAAATATCATGCATTGAAAACATTCCTAACCCCTCTTTTCAATTTCCCAAAGATCTGGTCACTGTTCTGTCCACTATTCACAGCAAGCACATTTTAACTTTCATTCTTTGTTTGGATGCTTATATATGCATTCCAAATTAGTTCACATCTTAGGAAGTAGTTCATACTACTTTGTATATATCCCATGTTGATTTCACCCATCCATTCATACATATTTGAGACTTCTAAGTCATTCTAGGAATCCATGAACACAAAGCACACTACAACCTTGGCACATTTTAGATACATACATTGCATCCATGCAAGATTTGGGGTTTTTTGTAACTCCTAATCTAAGAAGATTATAAGGAACGATCATGATCACACGTCCATGCTTCCCCTCAATCTAATCATCATTTCTCATCCGTCCCGGGGATTGAGAGATCTTCTATTCTCAAAGATTAACATGCATCATCCTAGCTTGCTAAGCATCCTTGTTTTCTTTGACTATTTGTTTCAAGAATAATTCATGTCCCCCTTTAGATTAGGAAGTCTTGATTATTTTATACATGACTAGACGATTTTTCCTAGGTTTATTTGTGTGATCTTTTACTTTACATTGTATGATATTTGGCTTAGATCTTATGAATGATATCTTATCTTTAGATCTTCCATTTCAAATTTTCTTATGTGATGTAATATACTATCATAGTATTATTTGTCGAACCAAACATAGTATAAGATGATTAATTGGATGCTAATTGAGGCCCGTCGAAAGACGGGGCGAGTTGAGGGTGTTTTAGTCGCGACAAAGGCTCCTTTCTCTCTCCTACCAAAACCCCGAACCAAGTTCTTTGGTTATGAAGGGCCGGTGCCCTTTATCCATTTGGGTGAGTCAAAATTAGGTTTCTTGGTTCCTTAAAGACTAAGTGGCGACTCTGTATCTGTTTTCAACAGACCTTTTCTCTTTCCTTGATTCAAAATCAAACGAGTTTCAAAAACAAAACGAAGCGGTGGAATCCCGGTATTCACAGTTAGTTTCAACAGAAAAGACTGGGCTTATAAACTGACTGATGCTCTTTGGGCGTACCATACTGCTTATAAGACAAATCTGGGAATGTCCCCATATAGGCTAGTGTTGGTAAGGCATGTCACCTCCACGTTGAAATTGAGCACAAAGCATATTGGGCGACACGCTCATTTAATTTCGACATTAAAAAAGGAGGTCATCTCCGGAAACTCCAGTTGGCAGAACTGGAAGAAATTCGTCGAGATGCGTATGACAATGCTAAACTTCATAAGGAAAGGTTGAAGGCTCGCCATGATAGAACGATTTTTCAAAAATCTTTCGAGCCTGGACAGAAAGTTTTATTATACGATTCACGCCTTCATCTCTTCCCAGGAAAACTCCGATCTCGGTGGACAGGACCCTTCATAGTCAAATCTGTCTTTCCACATGGGGCCGTTGAGTTATTTAATCCTAAGAACGATGAAAGTTTCAATGTCAATGGCCAAAGGGTAAAACCGTTCTTAGAAGATTTCCAACGAGAGGTCGAGCACACCCAACTGGATGAGCCCGACTATGCTTCAACCTAGAACGCTCAAGTGCATTTTAACCATGTTGTTGTACTTTTTCTTTTACTGTTTCTCGTTTTGTTTTGTTCTCTTGTTTATCTATATCTTTTTGAGTGTGACCTTGGTCGTAATGTACTATTCCATTTCTATCTCCTGCAGGCTGTCCAACATGAGAGATAACGATGTTCACTCGATTGGGTCATGGGCTGATTCAGAATATCAGAACCCACCGTGGACTGCTGATGAAATAGCATTCTGCTTATCTCCATACCAAGGGTCAGGAGCCGAAGACGTCGTTGACCTAACCCACGGATACATCCCATACGATGCTGCTCTCCTCCAGATCAACCCATTTAAGCACATGGAACTCCCTGAAGAGGAGGGAGAACTAGAAGGATATGTTGTGTGGGAAGTCGATGACGCTCTGATGGAACAGTGAGAAATGACTCAATGTGGGAGCCATGGGAAGAAGAGGACTTACAGGATGTGGTGCCCGAACGCCATAATGCCGTATTCACATATGCTGACGACTTCCTGGTCATCCAAGTGGTTCCCTACATTTATGTGCACGTGAGTTATTTGTTGTTCCGGCTTCAATGCCCTCTACCTGCTAGTGCACCTGGGAATATCCGGCCAATAGTGAGGTTAACTCTGGGTCACATTCCTTTATCTTTCTTTTCATGTTGTTTTGTTTAATTCTTCCTGTTTGATCTTTCTTTTGCTCTAGTTAATTTATTTTCTTCGTTTCCGTTTGTTTTCCTTTGTCAGGAATATCACTATGAATCCACCATTTCCACCGTTGTACCTTCCACATCAACTCTTTTATGGATTTGGACCATACATAAGGTCCCCGGGTACTCCTCCGCAAGTGGAACGTCCGATGCGCAATTACACTCTGTTATCCTTGTCTCCATCCGGATCCCCTATTGTCGGTGGAATCAATTCCTTAGAGAGTTCGGACTTGCTCGATGATGTCCTCGCTGCTTTTCGCTTGTTCTGGGAAAGAGAATCATCAAGTTTAGACTCTACATTTGAAGTTCCGGCAGAGAAAGAAGTTGTGGAAAAAGAAATCTTCATGCTTGAAGAATAGTGCTTCACTTCAATTGTTTATGTCATTTCATATTTCTTTCATCAATTGGAGTGTATTCTTAGACAAAGTTTTGCTATTTTAGTTTTTCTTTTTCAATAAGGTTCTAAAAGACCATGTTGGGGGCATTAATATTGCAAATGGATGCTATTATAAAGATTTATTTATATAAATTTGTAATTTTCTACTATGAGGATGTTGTTTTTGGCTTACATATCTTGTAAATGAACTGTTTTATCACTATTCTATATGCCCAGAACAGTGTTGGTTAGTTGGGGTGTATATTTTCTCAATGCATTCAAGTTGTAGTATTTTCAGGTTCGATCGATCGAAGAAATCTCGATCGATCAAACATACCAGAACCTCGAGCGCTTCAGCAGGGCTCAATCGATCGAAGGTTCGATCGATCGAGACCTGTATTTAAACGAAGCGTCGTCTATACACTTCAGCATCTTCACTCTCTCTCTCCTTCACTTCCTCGAGCGATTGAAGACAGAGGAGGCTCGAGCGACTTTTGGACTCCCTCAATTACAACCCCATGAATTGAGGAGTACCTGGGTTCTCTGATCATCATCATCATCACCCTCATCCTCTACTTGGCGCGTCTTCCGAGGTTAGGCCCCGAGAACCCCCTCGTGTTCTTTCCATTTCAAATTTGTATGGGGGTGCCCCCCATTGGTTATTTTACTCTTTGTCTTAGTTTTCTTGTTGTATTTTTTTGTTTTCGGGCTCTTCCCGTTCTCATTCCTCGACGCTGCCACTTCGCTGTGTTAGATCGATCGAACTGGTTTCGAGCGATCGAACCCAGCATCTTTCAATCGATCGAACAAGTCTCGAGCGATCGAACCCACGATTTTCTCGAGCGATCAAACATGCTTCGATCGATCAAAGTGTGACAGTTTCATTCTCCTTTCTGGTTTCCCTGTTTTAATTTTTCTTTGTTTGTTTCTTTTGTTTCAGGGCTAAACAATGAACCCTATCACCGGGTATCACAAATCCAAGCCATTTGACCTAGCCATAACCGACCATATACCTGATCATGGGTTCAGAAACGAAGAAGACCGGGTATGGTTCACCAGATACTTCCAGTCGCGTAAGGTCATGCTCGAGCGACCTCTTGAGACTGCCTGGCTTTCTACTCTGTGGTATCTTGCTCGGATACAAGCCATGCCACAGTGGTACACGCTCCTCTTTCAGCCTAAGCACGTTAATCTATCCTAGATTAGGGAGGCATGTGCGACGATGATCAGGGATCCAGTTGCTCCATTCACACTCCGCTCATTCTTCCGTGGCTGGGAGATCATCTTTAGTCCGCCCACTGTCTCTGCTGCTCTTGGGGTACCTAAGGTACCTGATTATGTTTGTCCACATTGCCCCGACACACCACTGCTCTCCCCGACTATTATTATCAGAGAGATCACTGGAGGTGCTCTTCCTAGCTGGGATGGCGAGGCCCTTGTTCCTGACTTCTACCTCACAGATAAGTATTATATGATGCACCTCATCCTCAGCAATTGCCTCTTAGTGACATCTTATTGGGAGAAGATTGCAGCTTGTTACGCCCGTGTATTATATGCGATCGGGACACGGCAGCCGGTCTGTTTGCCTCGCCTTTGTATTGATTTCATGAGGCACCCTACTCGATACATTCAGGACAAGAAGCACCTGAAGGGTGCTTGGGCTATTCATAGGGTGATTGAGCATACAGGTATCATTCCATTGGCGGGTGATGTGACTGCCCAGTCTTGCAGTCGCTTTGGCGAGACTGCCTCCCGCCGGTCTGATGCGCAGAAGGGAAAGGGGCGAGGTAAAGGCAAGGCGAAGGTTAGCGAGAAGAGGAGGAGAGGAGGAGGCACTGATACGGAGGGTGCTGCTTCCGGGACGCCCACAGAGGCTGAGGAGCATGAGTCTGAGGAGGAGGCACTGATACGGAGGGTGCTGCTTCCGGGACGCCCACAGAGGCTGAGGAGCATGAGTCTATGGAGGAGATGGATCCTATTGAGGAGGTTGAGAGATTTGAGCTGAGACAGAGATCTCAAGCTCGTGCCCAGGGAGAGTCTTCTTCTGCGCCTCTCCCGACTATTCATGAGTTACTATTGGAGGAGAGAGAGGCCCGGATTAGACTTGAGGGCAAGGTTGATCAGATGATGACTCTGCTGGAGGCGATCTTGATACAGATCGGAGTCGATCAGGCAGTTCATGCAGCTTCTGCACCACCCCCCAGCAATCCACCTACCACTTCTGCTATTCCACCACCTACCACCTCAGATCCTGTAGTTCCACCACCCACCACCGGACCATCATCTTTAGCCCCACCTTCCCAGATCGATCCTACAGCTTCATCATCATCGGCGACACAGCCTGCTACGAATATACCACTTCCACCTCCTCCTATCATGGCTAACACACCCTTATCTATTCCTGCTGCCACGATCACTCGGCGGCACCGACTGTCGCTGAGGGTGGCAGTGGGGATGCTCCCGATGTTTTTGTTGAGATATTATCGGACGTCGCCGATGATGTCTAGTTTCTGCTGGATCGATGATGTTGGTTGTTTTTGGTTATTGGGTTGTTTAGATATTTTGGACATTGTGGTTGGATTTGGATGTGTTGGTTGGTTGGATACTATTGGGATATTTTGTTTTGTTGGATGGTTTGTATATTGTGTATTTTAGTTTGTATGGTGCATATTATCACTGTTCTGTTCTTTCACTTTATTATATTTCCAGTGATGCGTTCTGTTTTATGCATGGATCCCTTGCTTTATAGTTCATTCTTGTTTGATCTTTGCTGTTTGGAGTTTGTATGCTTTCTGTACAGGTTGTTACACTTGCTATTCTTACAATGCCATATCAGGTGATATCTCTCTATCTCTTTTTGAAAATCAACTACTGAGGACATTGCGATTTTCAGTTGGGGGTGGGATGTAGAGAGATAATCACCTGTGCATATTGTTACTTAGCAATCTGGACCACTCTATCTATTGCTTATGTCATACAATCTCCATTTGAAGTTTGTAAATTAAATTAAATTACAAAAATTTCACATTCAACAAAATTTCAAAATTTCAGAAATTTTCAAACAATTAAGTAAGTCTTTGAATTAAATTGGTAGAATAATTTTGAATATTCACTTCTATTTAGCTGTTGTCGAGCAATGACACAATCATTTTATTCTCATTCTTTTATGAATTAAGTTCACGCGTTTTTCTAGTTTCGCTAGGATAAATGCATATGTTGACCATTCTTGTATCCAAATCATTTGCACGTGTTAATAGCTATGCAGAAAACTTAAAATAAGAGTTAATACGACTTTCATACTTTAAAGAATAAAGTAGTGGAAACTAGTTACCCTTGGTGAGATTTTGAATCCAGTCTTCAATTCTGAGAGAATTATCACATTAAAACTCGAATTGTTTTTCTTGAATATGATGATTAAATTTGTTGAATAGTCTCTAATTCTTCATTTTGGCTGCTTATTAGAGGAGAACGTTCAGGATTTACCAACTAAACTCAATGAACATTGACGTGCAAAAATTAAGAAGTTGAGAAAATGATTTAAGCCATCGTATTTGCTCCTTGCCTTCTCCATTTACCTATATCGACATTTCGAATATGCATTGTTCTTAACCCCACACCTAGTAAATACTTCCAAATCTATTGTGAAATTCTAAATCCCTAATCGTATACTTTGACCTCAATATACCCCATTGCACACCCAAAGTGATTAAATTATTGAAGTATGGGGAGGGAGTAGTAGTGGGAAGGGCTGCATAAAAGAAAAGAAGAGGAAGGAGAAATTCCAGGTAAAAAAAAAATGATGATATATATTTATACGTATGGAGAGGATGGTTGGAATAAAGTGAAGAAATTACTGAACACAGCCACATGCTGAAAATGTGCAATTTCTTACCCCTCTAATTTCTAGCCTACTAAATAAAAATTGAAAAGTCAAAGCCTTAATGATTCTCAACAACTTAGTTTAAAAATGAACGTGTAATTTGAGTTATCCACGGTATTTCGCTCCTCTAGGAAGTAGTATTCCTTTCATGAGACTATACACTCTAAATGTCCGTCTTCTATAGAGTTGAGTATGAAAGCATTAGTATCCGAAAAATCACGCCTATCAAAGCTTTCATACCATGTGCGATTATTATTAGCCAAGTTTCTGTAGGATGTTTATTTTTTAGTGTAATAACTATGTGAAGATTGAGTTGAAACTACAAGTTCTAAGAGTATGATGGTCTAAACAACTCTAAATAAAGTTCGATGTATAGCTGTTAATTTCACACACACACGGATACATGGATGTGATGCGTATGTTGTTTTTATCTTGGTGACGTGAGGAGCATGTGTATTTCTTTCATGGTTTTAATGAGGATGATATGTTTTGTAGAGCTAAATTAATAGTTGAATAAAAGGAAATGTTTAACAGTTATTCAATATCTTTTTGAGCTTAAAATCAGAGATTTTTGTGGGTACATTCACTGCAAACCCTCACGAGACAACACTCGTCCACTAGGGAAAACCTAAGGGTTTAACGGCTTGTTGCATTTGCTAAATGCAACCGCGATTCCTGCGAAAGTGAGTTAGGTAGTTTCTTTCTTGTTATTTTTAGTTTAGTTAATCTGGGTCTAGTTTATTTTAGTTTTTCTGTTATAGTTGTAGTTTAGCTTGTTTTTATTTTCGCTCTATTGCCAGGGACTAGCAAATCGCTAGTTGGGGGTTGTGACAAGCGGGGGTATTTGTAAAATACAACCGCGCTAAAAGAAAAAAATGTGCTAAATTATTTCACAATTCCTTCATTTATCTGCAATTTGAATTACAATGCTAGTTTGTACACAATTTGATTAAACTATGATAAGTTGTTTGTTTTAGCTGTAGTTTGTGCAGATTACTGTTGCTGTGTGAAGAATTGGATGAGAAAGATAAAAGGGAGTGTTGAATTGTAATGAAGACAAGTAAAGGATGAAAAGTGAACCTCGATCGATTGAAGAACATTCGACCGATCGAAGGTTCGATCGATCGAAAGAAGCTCAAGCGCTCAAAGACCCCAGAAGTTCAATCGATCGAAAGATGTTCGATCGATCAAACATGGCTTTTATCAGATTTTACGCGCACGCAGCAAAAGCGGGATTTTAACCCTAGCATTAGGTTTTCAGTATATATACTCGTATTGTATACGTCCATAAGGACGCCCACGTTCATTTTTCATCAGTTTATAGAGAGTAGAGAGCTTTCCTCTGTTATTTTTGTAGGTTTTAATCAAGGTGATACATTGTTTGGTTTAGATTCTTCCTAGTTCAATACAAGTTTTCGTTTCCAGGTTACTTTGTTTACATTCTGCACTTAGTTTATAGTTATAACCTGATATCCAGTAGTTTTGCATGTTAGTTAGAGTTAATCTATTAGTTTTCATAGATTTTATGCAAAAATCACAACCAAACACACCTTTAATGGAACTTTACGTTAAAAACACATCTGAGACACTCCAGACCATGTCTGAGCTGTAGTCTCCAGGTTGGGAGATCACGATGAAACTGTGATCTCAAGCCTCTGTCATGCCGCAGAATAATTGACACGACTGGAATTGTGTTCTCTGAAGAGTACGTCCAAGTGTAGACGGTCGCGTCGCGTTAAAATCGGTAAGACCGGGTCGAATCCCAAAGGATGGATTGTAAAGGCGGAAGAATCTAGATTGAATCCTAAAATGAAATAAAAGATGATTTCTTCTAAATGGGGGAGAGTTATAGCAGTCCTATAGAGCACAAGAAAGAAACAAAATAAAGTAAAGCAATAACTTAACTTAATCGAATTACAAACTGTGATATAAATCAAATATGAAAAGAGTTGGGAGCATGTGAATCCGCAAAGTACCAGCCACTACCATGATTTTAACAAAACGAACAGTTGGGGTTTTATCCTTAGAGTATTCCTTATTTCGAAAATGATTAAGTTAAGCATTCTAGACACTAAGTATGTGAATCTTGCATACTTAGTGGTTTGATTACCTAGCTTATTTATGAAGGACTGAAATAAAAAGTTAATTAAAACCATGAACAATAACTAACAAATTGAGTATGAGATATTTAATGTGTTTGTGATGGGTGTTCACTGACTTAATTAATCGAAAGTACTCTTATTTCAAAATCAGATTGCAATTTGAACTAGAAAGATCGAATTGGGCTTAGTTTCTGAAACAAAAAGTTACTGGAATACAAAAAGGAGTAAACCCAAGTCATAAACATACCAATCGATTAACATCATATCAATCGATTGATATGAAATGGCTTTCAATCGATTGACATTTAGTTCAATCGATTGACTTAGAATCAATGTCAATCGATTGAACTCTGTATTCAATCGATTGACATCGACTCTTTTACAGAATCATGGCAGAGGGCTGGGAACAATGTTTCTTCACATTATTCCCAACCAGGATCTACTCAGACATGTTTAATCTAATGAAAACAGAAATATTTCGAAGGAAATTATAATCTAAAGGCATGGTTTAAACTTGCAACACAATAAATTTTCGAAAAAAATAAAATTCAAATCAAACCAAGGTATTTTGCAAGTACTCAAGCAGCATAACCAAAAGGGAAATGGAAATAGACCTGAATTTAAACTGAATTCGAAAAGAAAAACAAATCCCTCAACTTGAGCTTTAGTTTAATCCGAGAGAAACATGAAAATTCCTACAAGAAAAAAAATAAAAAGTGAGCCAACCACTGAACCCTTTTACTTTCCTCTATATATAATGTTAAACCCACGAGCTGGAAGTGTCCAGGTTCATCCATAACGGCTGGTCGTCGTCCAAATTTGCTGAAATCTTGCTCCATTAACGCAGAATGTTTCCAGTTTTAGTCAATCGATTGATAAAATAGTCAATCGATTGATAAACTATTCAATCGATTGACAAAAACATCAATCGATTGATCATAAAAGTATGTCAATCGATTGGTATTATGTCAATCGATTGATAACAGGGCTCCATCTATTTGCTTCTTGAGTTGTTCCCTTCAACTTTGCAATCCATTTTAACTTCAGAACCTGCATTCAAAGAGCTAAACACAACATCATACCACGAAAAATATATCATTGTGTAAAGAGACAAATTAAAACACAAGTGCAGGTAATACTAGAGAAATGGGGTTAAATCCAGCCAGTTTTTACTCCTTATCGAGCTAATATTAAGCAAATATCAGCTCTCATCACGACCCCCAACTAGCGCTTTGCTAGTCTCTAGCAATGAAGCGGAATTAACACAACTAAAGACGACCAACAATTAACGTTACAGTTTTATTGAGCTAAAATAAAAGAGAAATCCTAACTCACTGTCGCAGGAATCGCGGTTGCATTTAGCGTTTGCAACAAGCCTTTGAACCCTTAGGTTTACCCTAATGGACGAGTTGTGTCTCGTGAGGGTTTTCAGAGAATCTACCCACAAAATTCAAATGTCAAATTTTCCAAACTCACCAAAGCTTCAATTTCTCTTTTATGCTAAAAATTCTGCTTAACAAGGATATGAATTCCTTTACCATGCTATGGAAGTAAACAACATGTTACAAAGTAACTATTCAAGTTAAAATACATTCACAGCATTTATATAACCTTGTGTGTGTGGGGAGTTAACAACTACGATAGAACTCTTTATCTCAGAATTATTTAGACTGGCATGCTTAAGACTTCATAGTTCAACTCAATTCTCACACGGTTTACGCTCAAAATAGAAATCACTCTGAAACTGGCGTAAAACTTATGCACTCATAGTATGAAGCTCAAATGAGTAAATGTAGAGGCAATCAAACATGCTTACATACTAGACACTGAAGAACGCTTATTTGAGGTGCATGAGTCTCATGGATGGAATGCCAATTACAACAAGAGCGATCTACTGTGGAAAACTCATTTCATACTCGAGATTTGTTAAAATTAATCTAGAATCCTCAGGACTTGTGACAGAAATATGAGGAGAGGTAAGAGATGATGGACTGTGAAAAATGAGTTCAAGCATGTGACATAATAAAACCAGCTCCACTTCACACCTTTTATTTATCAATTCTCCAATTTCCCTTTTTTTTTTTTTTTTTTTTTTTTTTTTTGCTTTCCACTTTTTTTTTTTTTTTTTTTTTTTTTAAATATCTGCAATCACTTCTCCTTTTTCTCCTTTTACAATTTTCACAAAACCGTCACATGCTTGATTATAAAAGGGTGATTTTAGGTAGAGGCCTTAATTTGTGATAGGTAAGTGAGGTTTTAGACTTCCTTGAGAAATGAGGTGAGGAAACGATGGCCTAAATCATCTTCTAGACATTATAACTTATCTCAAGTATTTCCTGAGTTTTAAAATTAGTAAATCCTGAACGTTCTCCTGATGCATCAGCCAAATGAAACAAGAATGAGACTCTCAACGAGATAAAAGTGTATTTCAAGAATTAACACGAGTTTTGCAGTTAACCCTCAGAATAAAAGAATGGCTCAAAACTCACTAGGGTTAAAAGTTTCACTATTAATCCATTAATCATGACAATCGTATTTCATTCTCAATCAAAGATTCTTTCGTGATTGTCAACTCGTGCAAAATTGTTTCAGGATATATTCGTGCTATGGATGTAAAACTAGATTAGTGACCAAGTAATATGTAATCGAAATCCATAATATAGCAAGGAAAACATGAATGCATCATTGCACAATAATTTAGCTAGGAGGAACGAGGTTTTGATAGTTAGAAATTTAACAACAGTTTTTTTTTTTTTTTTTTTTTTTTTTTTTTTAATTCAAAACAAACTAAGAAAGCTAGAAACTTGGAAATTCAAATATTAAACAGGTGTGCATTTTAAATTCAAGAGAGAAAACAGGTGGATATCTATTCCCTACCCCCAACTGAAATCGACATTGTCCACAATGGAAGTATTTCAAGAAAAAGAAGATATCACCTGATTAAAGCATTTCCATACACATCAGAGAATACACCTGGTTTAATATAACAATCTCCGCACACAACCAAGATCAAGAGTAAAAGGATAATAATCAAAAATATCAACAATAGAAACACAATCCATGAACACACAGAACTATCTGTATAGTAAGATTAGCATCCAACTATAAACATCCAACCAAACCATAAAGTATCCACAATCACAGATCCAAAAATAGTCATCCAACCCAAAATATCCACAGAGACAAAATAAAGTGACAAAAGAGAGAGAAAGATATATGAAATAACAAAACACTCTCTCGCTCGCCACATCTCCCTCCTAAGGATCGGCAGTCTAGTCAACGGATGGCGTGATAACTACCTCACTGCCACCCTCAGCAGTTGTCCCAGTCTGGGCGACAACCGCCGGGTCACTCACAACTGGCGGTGAAGCAGCAGCTGGAGGTGGTGGCTGTGAAGGTGTCTCTGAGATACTGCCCTCTGGTGGAGCTGACATAAACGCCGGAGCTGTCGTCGATGCTGGAGCTGTCGGAGGAGGTGGCATAGATGAGCGTAAGGATTGCTCGATCCCAAGCAGCATCGAAATCTGCTCAATCTGACCACCTAGCTGCCCGAGTCTCCCCTGAACTACATCACGATCCAACGACATCTGGGCAGCTATCAACATCAACTCCGCAGAGAGATCGCGAACCATCCCATGAAGCTGTAATCTCGCGGTTCGCTCCTCTACCAAGAAGTCGTAAATGGTCTGGAGAGATGGAGGGGTAGATGTGGATGCTGTAGGTGGTGTGGATGCTGTAGGTGGCTCACGCATCCTCAACTCATACTGACCCTCAGCCGCGGGCGGCGTCCCTGAGTCCTCATCCTCCTCCTCCTCAACTACAACCGTATCCTGACCCTCCGCCTCGGGCGTCCCTGGGTCCTCATCCTCTGACTCTGACGTTGCATCTCCCCTCTTCCTTTTCTTTTTCTTACTGCTCTCTCCCATCTTCCCTTTTCCTTTCGCCTTCTTTTTGAACTGTGACAGCGATCGCCGAGCCACAGACTCTCCAAAAACTCCCAACTTTGACTTTTGCAGAACCTCACCAGCTGGTGCCTCTAAACTAGCCACCTCACAAACCCGATGAATCGCCCATGCACCCTTCAAGTGCTGAGATTTACTGGGATGACGTGTAGGCTCAATGAAAAACTCGATGAAGAGTCGGGTGAGGCAGATAGGCAATCCTGTCCCGATAGCATACAAAACTCTAGTGTACCACCCGGCGAAGTCTAACTTATAAGTAGTGGGAAGAATGCAACTGCAGAGTGTCAGGTGCAACAGGTGGTAGTCCATCGTCAGGTCATGGTCGTCGAACACTGTGATCCCAGAATACTTCTTAACCTTTCCTCCTGAAATCTCCGTGGCCACAACATCGTAAGATGGAAATGGGCGGTCAGGATGAATAGGGTACATATGATCGGGAACCTCTGGGATACCAAGCGCCTGAGCGACTGTGGCTGGGCTGAACTCGATCGCCCGTCCCGATACACACGAGAAATATGTGTAAGGGACGTTTGGCACCTTAACCATACTAGCACATGCCGCTCGAATCCACGAAGGCCGAACTTGCTTATCCGCTGTCAGAACCGGGAGCCAATCGGGAAAAGCTCGAAGACGGGCCAAATGGAATGGAATCTTGTCGTCGCTCCATATATTCTCGAATTGCCTTTCCACCATAATTGCGCGAGTTCGAAAATATTTGGTGTACCACGTGTTTTCTTTAGCGTTTCTGAACCTGTGGGCAAGCGGTGGGTCCGGAATCTCGAGGGCCGTGGATTTTTCTGGGTGGGGCCCACTGTCCTTGGGCTTTGGAGCCATGGGAGCTGCAATGGAAGCGTAACAGAGAGTTAAAATGAGAAAAGAGAGATTCTGCTTCTCTGTTTATGTCAATCGATTGACATAAATTGTCAATCGATTGAAGTGAGGTATCAATCGATTGAGCCCTGATGTCAATCGATTGACATCAGCGATTCAAGAGGGCTGCCCACAACAAGGTCTCACGTCCCCCTTTTCATCATTTTAGTGGTCTTAAGACCATGAGGGGCTCCCTCTTTTGTTTGAAAACAGAAATGATGAAAATGGAAAGTGGGTTTTGGGAGTTACCTTGATTAAAAACGCGGCAAAATTGCCCGCCTAAATTGTTGAGGACGAGATTGATGATGATGAAGAAGATGATGGTGATGATGTGAGGACTGAATCCCTCTCCTTTCTCTTCACCCTCTGTCCATGCGAGGTCAGAGGCGGTGGAGATGGTGCGGCCGAGAGTGATGGTGGGGGTGAGGATGATGATGATGAAAATGATGATGAAAGTATGGGGAGGGGTCTCCTTCTCACTTCCCTGGAAATCGCCTCCTCCCTCTCTCTCTCACAGAATTTGAATTGAAATGAGGGAGAGGGAGAAGAACAGACATTACGTCTGGAGGGATTTTCGATCGATTGACAATATATGTCAATCGATTGAACACAATTCAAGTCAATCGATTGAACAAATTGTCAATCGATTGACAACCATTAATACCAATCGATTGACAATAATATCAATCGATTGAAAAAGAAATTCATGGGAACCCAAATGTTCCTCATGTGATCACCCCCAACAGTTTTAAGAATGCATTTTTAAGACAGAAACAAAACTTTTGATCATTCAAACAAGGATTAGACTCATCAATCACACAAATAGGAAGAATTTATTCCAAGCATCATCAATTCAAAGTTCGAAATGGATTATAATCATCCAAAGAGTACAAGATCTTGGTCAAGAAACAAACAAACAAAAAAGAAAAACAAGAACAAAATTCTGTCTTATTCAACTGCTACAAGAGCTATCAATTCTGCTCAGGTTCAGGGGAAGAAAAGTCTTCTCCTACAGCATAATCCACGGAGTACTCCACAACTTCTCCGTCCGAATCGATCTGAAGATCTTCCAGAATTACTCGAACTGCGCAAAGCAAATCCCATGTATTCAAATTGTCGATTACTGCAATAGGGGAATCTGGGCATGAATTGGAAAGTGGAGTAAAAATTGGCCTTTCTTGCTCCCTCTGTTCTGGGGTTCCTGGAGAACGGACCCCATGGTAGAGCAAATGTGGCAGGAAGTGCAATGGATTCATCCTAAAGCCAATCAAAAAGACAGAATAAGAATAAAAGGAAACAGAAAATAAAGAAGCACACAAGAAAAGAAAACTACTATACAACAACACAAGGTTCTCAAGATTTTTCAAGAAGAATAATCACGATCATCCAGGTGGATGGTCTCTGATTCTGGTTCGAACCTCTCCAAAAATGGTTTTAAACGTTGTCCATTGACTTTAAAAGCATTACCATTCTTGGGATTAACGATTTCTATTGCTCCGTGTGGAAACACTTCCTTGACAACAAATGGTCCTATCCACCTTGACCTCAGCTTCCCGGGAAAGAGATGAAGTTTTGAATCGTAAAGTAACACTTTCTGCCCCGGTTCAAACTTCTTTCTCAAGATCGATCGATCATGCTTAGCTTTTAATTTTGACTTATAAGTTCGAGCACGATCATATGCATCATTCCGGATCTCTTCCAATTCATTGAGTTGTAATTTCCTCAATGTACCACTTTCATGGATATCAAAATTTAGCAATCTCGTTGCCCAATATGCCTTATGCTCCAATTCCACAGGCAAGTGGCAAGTTTTTCCATAAATTAGCCTGTAGGGAGACATCCCAAGATTCGTCTTATACGCTGTCCTGTACTCCCACAAAGCATCAGTTAAACGTGACGACCAATCCTTTCTATTGATGTTAACAGTCTTTTCCAGGATATGTTTGATCTCCCTGTTGGCTAACTCTGCCTGACCATTTGACTGTGGGTGATATGATAAAGCAACCTTATGGTTGACCCCATACTTCTTCATCAGCGCCTCAAAGGGCTTATTGCAGAAATGGGTTCCACGATCACTAATCATGGCCTTTGGTGTTCCGAATCTTGACAGAATATTCTCCTTTAAGAATGAGATCACTGTTCTGTGATCACTTTTTCTTGTCGGAATGGCCTCAACCCACTTGGACACATATTCGACCGCCAGAAGAATATATTCGTAATGAGATGATGGCGGGAATGGTCCCATGAAATCGAAGCCCCAGCAATCGAAGATTTCAATAGTAATAATCGGGGTCATTGGCATTTCATTTCTCTTTGACAAGCTTCCTAGCATTTGGCATCTAGCACATGCTCTACAAAATGCATAACAGTCTTTGAAAACTGTCGGCCAATAGAAACCACTACTAAACACTTTTTGAGCAGTTTTCTGGGCTGAGAAATGGCCACCGCAGGCCTCTGAGTGGCAAGAAGCTAGAATTTGAGAGATATCCTCCTCAGGGACACATCGCCTGATTACTTGATCCGCACAGTACTTAAACAAGTACGGATCATCAAAGTAAAACCATCGGGCGATGGATAGAAACCTCTTTCTGTCAGGGGTGGACCAATGAGATGGAGTCTCCCCTGTTGCCAGGTAATTGACAATATCGGCATACCAAGGCAAACTAGTTGCAGCAAAGAGTTGCTCATCCGGGAAAGATTCACTGATCGGAATAGATTGTGAAGAATTATCTTCAAACATCAATCGTGAGAGGTGATCAGCAACAACATTCTCCACCCCCTTTTTATCTTTGATAATCAAATCAAATTCTTGGAGGAGGAGAATCCAGCGTATTAATCGCTGTTTGGTATCCTTTTTGGATAGCAGATACTTCAACGCAGCATGGTCAGTGAAGCAAATGATCTGCGAGCCAATTAGATATTGCCTGAATTTCTCCAATGCAAATACAATTGCTAGCAACTCCTTTTCGGTAGTAGAGTAATTACGTTGAGCTCCATCAAGGGTTCTGCTAGCGTAGTAGATCACAGTAGGCTTTTTGTCTTTCCTTTGCCCTAAAACAGCTCCGATCGCTGTGTCACTCGCATCACACATCAGCTCGAAAGGAAGACTCCAATCCGGAGATTGCATTATTGGAGCTGTTGTTAAGTGATGTTTGAGTTTATCAAAGGATTCCTGACACTTGCTGTTCCACTCAAAAGGTTGGTCCTTAACAAGAAGTTGGCACAGTGGCCGAGATACAGCACTGAAATCTTTAATAAACCTCCGGTAGAAACCGGCGTGACCTAGGAATGATCGTATTTCTTTCACTGTAGTGGGGAGAGGAAGATTTGAAATTATATCGATCTTTGTCTTGTCTACTTGTATTCCTTCAGCGGACACGATATGTCCCAAGACAATCCCCTTTGTCACCATAAAGTGACATTTCTCCCAGTTGAGGACCAAATTCTTGTCCTCGCATCTTTTCAGGACTTTCTGGAGGTTCTCCAGGCAATGATCAAAACTGCTTCCAAATACGGAGAAATCGCTGAATAAAACCTCCATGATCTTCTCCACCATATCGCTGAAGATGCTCAGCATGCACCGCTGAAAAGTAGCAGGTGCGTTGCATAATCCGAATGGCATCCGGCGATATGCAAATGTTCCAAACGGACAGGTAAAAGTGGTTTTTTCTTGATCGGCAGGATCAATTTCAATTTGGTTATAACCACTATAACCGTCCAAGAAGCAGTAGAATTGGTGTCCTGCTACTCTTTCAAGCATTTGATCCATAAAGGGTAATGGAAAATGATCCTTCCGAGTTACCGCATTCAACCTTCGATAGTCAATACACATGCGCCAGCTGGTGGTTACACGTGTGGGTACCAATTCTCCTTCTTTGTTTTCTACCACTGTAATGCCAGCTTTCTTTGGCACTACTTGCGTCGGACTTACCCAGGGACTATCCGAGATTGGATAAATGACCCCAACATCCAGTAATTTCAGAACTTCCTTCTTCACCACCTCTTGCATGTTTGGATTAAGACGCCTTTGCATTTGACGACAAGGTTTGGTATCTTCCTCAAGGTAAATCCTGTGGGTGCATATAGATGGACTAATTCCTCTTAAATCAGCAACGGTCCATCCTAACGCACTCCTGTGTTGCTTAAGCAACTGTATCAGTTTGCCTTCCTGTTCGTTATTTAAAACAGATGAAATTATTACAGGAAAGGTCCTCTCTTCTCCCAGGAATACATATTTCAATTCTTTTGGGAGCTCTTTCAGTTCCAACTCTGGAAATTGCAAGTTTGACGGCATAGCCAACTTAGTCTTTGGCGGTAGCTGCTCATATTGAGCCGTCCACATTGTTCTTGCAACTTCCTCTTCAACAACCTCCAATATAGAACATATCTGACTCATCTTTTCATCTTGTGGAGTGTATCTTTCAAATTCATAGCATGAGTTAGTCATAACGGACTCCACAGGATCCGAGTGAGCAGTTGAATCAAAGCAATCTTGAATTACTGCTTCTACCCAATTCACCTCCTCTTCCTCCTCATCAAAATCTTCAATTTTGGGATTTGAAAAGATCTTGATATTTAATGTCATATTCCCAAAAGCAACGGTCATAACTCCACTCCTTACTTTGATCGTCGCATCAATTGTCGCTAGGAAAGGACGTCCAAAGATCACCGGAATCTGAGATTTAGCATTGTGTACTGGTTCGGTGTCTAGGACAACGAAGTCAACAGGAAAGACAAAGGTGTCAATCTGGACCAGAACGTCTTCCAACACTCCTCGCGGGTATTTGATTGATCGATCTGCCAGTTGAAGGGTAATGCGAGTGGGCTTAAGTTCTCCTAACCCTAACTGTTGATAAACAGTGTAAGGTAAGAGATTAACACTCGATCCTAAATCGAGTAACGCATTGTTCACTTTCTTCTGACCGATTATACAAGAAACTGTTGGTGTGCCTGGATCCTTGTATTTAGGAGGCAAATCGTGTTTTACGATCGCACTTGCCTGGCATGCCAAGTAAGCACTCTTCTTAACACTTTGCTTCCTTTTTACAGTGCACAAGTCTTTTAGGAACTTGGCGTAGGAAGGCACTTGTTTAATTGCGTCTAAGAGTGGGAGATTGATCTTTACCTCCTTGAATAACTCCAGAAACTCCTGACTTTTCGTTTCTTGTTGAGGTTTCTTCAACCTCTGAGGATATGGTGCCGGAAAAGGACATTTGGGTGCCTCCTCGATGAGAGGTTCTTTTCCAGGTCTTCTCTTTATTTCATTATCCTCGGGAATTGTTATTTTGGGCTCAACTGTTTCGCCCTCTTTTCCTTTTTCCACCAATTCTTCTTCATTCTCTACCTTTTCTTCATCACTAACTACAGGTTGTGAGGGCAAAGAGACTTTCTCAATTTCTTTTCCACTCCTCAACACAGTTACCGCCTTGGCCCCCTCATGTGGTCCAGATCCCAAGGGTCCTGTACCCGAGTGTTGGCCTTTAGGATTTTGCTCTGGCTGTGCAGGGAACATAGTTCGTTCTCGATCCCCTTGTTGGGCAGCTAACCTCTCTACACTTGTATTGAGTTTACTCATTAGCTGCATCATCTGCTGCATCATGAGTGTATTAGGATCTTCTTGTGCCTTCTTATGAGGTGGCACATAAGTGTTTGGTGAGGGTTGGTTGTTGCCTCCCTGATTGTAGTTGGATTGAGGTGAATGATTTTGATATTGGTTCTGGTGATACCCTTGATTTTGTTGATAAGTAGAAGGAGGTTGGTAATTCTGGTGGTACCCTTGGTTTTGAGGCCGGTACTGGTTTCCTTTATTCGGCTGCCACTGTTGAGATGGGTTTGCTGCAGCAGCACTGTTTCTTTGATCGAAACCAGGATGACTCCACCTATCATTGGGGTTGAAACGACCAGGGGCATTTATAGCATGTACCTCCACTGGACTCTGTTCTTGGTAAACAGGGTATATTTGGCAATGTTGAGAGGTATGCCCCATCTATAGACAACTCGAACATGATTCTTCAGATGCAAATTGTATTACCGGGTCCTTCTTTGCTTCCAAAATTTCCAATTTACGAGCCAGTTGCTCGTATTTCTCCAGTAAGCCATCTTCCGCCTTCAGCTGATAAATACTCTTTTTACTTGAACTTGAACTGGGCTGAGTTCTCGTCACTTGAGTTTCCCATTCCGGTGCGTGTTCGGCTAACCATTCGAAATGAGCCTCTGCTTGATCGGCATTCTTGCTCATAAACTCACCGTCACTCGTAGTTTCTACGAGCTTCTTTGATTTTGGACTTAAGCCATCAAAGAAGAAGCTTATTGTTCGCCACTTCTCAAAACCATGATGCGGGCAGAGCAGTAACAAATCCTTGAAACGCTCCCATGCCTCAGCGAAAGTTTCTTGCTCTTTTTGATTATACATCTTGATCTGTCTCAAGATGTCTGTCGTTAACCGATTAGGGAAAAACTTTTTAAGAAAGGCTTCATGAATTGCTGGCCAAGTCGAAATCGAATTCGGTTTAAGTGACAATAACCATGACTTCGCTTTGTCCTTCAAGGTGAAGGGAAAAAGCTTTAGTCGGATTATATCACTTGGGCAAGTCTGATCTGTGAAAGTGCCACAAACATCTTCGAAATCTCGAATGTGCAAGTACGCCTTCTCTTTATCCATCCCGTGAAATGTGGGTAACAGTTGAATCATTCCATTACGAAAATGGAATGTACCCGTGTGTGGAGGGATACGGATACAAGAAGGTGTGGCTGTTCGATCAGGGGCCAAGAGTTCTCGTAAAGGTCGCTGACCGTCATCGATGAGGTCATGCCTATTCTCTCCTTGTTGGCCCTCCGTATCAGACATTGAGTTAGAAGTGGATGGGGTGAAAATGGGATTATCAGCACTATGGATTGGATCTTCAAATAGATTTGTGATGAAGGCTTCAGTGGAATCAAAGGACATAGAAGGACACAACAATACGGCTTGTGTTCTGAAGAAATGAAAAAGAAAAAGAAAGATAGAAATGGGATAAGAAAAGATTGGATCAAATCAAAATTCCTGGCCTTTGTTACCGTCCCCGGCAACGGCGCCAAAAACTTGACACGACTTGAAATGTGTTCTCTGAAGAGTACGTCCAAGTATAGACGGTCGCGTCGCGTTAAAACCGGTAAGACCGGGTCGAATCCCAAAGGACGGATTGTAAAGGCGGAAGAATCTAGATTGAATCCTAAAATGAAATAAAAGATGATTTCTTCTAAATGGGGGAGAGTTATAACAATCCTATAGAGCACAAGAAAGAAACAAAATAAAGTAAAGCAATAACTTAACTTAATCGAATTACAAACTGTGATATAAATCAAATATGAAAAGAGTTGGGAGCATGTGAATCCACAAAGTACCAGCCACTACCATGATTTTAACAAAACGAACAGTTGGGGTTTTATCCTTAGAGTATTCCTTATTTCGAAAATGATTAAGTTAAGCATTCTAGACACTAAGTATGTGAATCTTGCATACTTAGTGGTTTGATTACCTAGCTTATTTATGAAGGACTGAAATAAAAAGTTAATTAAAACCATGAACAATAACTAACAAATTGAGTATGAGATATTTAATGTGTTTGTTATGGGTGTTCACTGACTTAATTAATCGAAAGTACTCTTATTTCAAAATCAGATTGCAATTTGAACTAGAAAGATCGAATTGGGCTTAGTTTCTGAAACAAAAAGTTACTGGAATACAAAAAGGAGTAAACCCAAGTCATAAACATACCAATCGATTAACATCATATCAATCGATTGATATGAAATGGCTTTCAATCGATTGACATTTAGTTCAATCGATTGACTTAGAATCAATGTCAATCGATTGAACTCTGTATTCAATCGATTAACATCGACTCTTTTACAGAATCATGGCAGAGGGCTAGGAACAATGTTTCTTCACATTATTCCCAACCAGGATCTACTCAGACATGTTTAATCTAATGAAAACAGAAATATTTCGAAGGAAATTATAATCTAAAGGCATGGTTTAAACTTGCAACACAATAAATTTTCGAAAAAAATAAAATTCAAATCAAACCAAGGTATTTTGCAAGTACTCAAGCAGCATAACCAAAAGGGAAATGGAAATAGACCTGAATTTAAACTGAATTCGAAAAGAAAAACAAATCCCTCAACTTGAGCTTTAGTTTAATCCGAGAGAAACATGAAAATTCCTACAAGAAAAAAACTAAAAAGTGAGCCAACCACTCAACCCTTTTACTTTCCTCTATATATAATGTTAAACCCACGAGCTGGAAGTGTCCAGGTTCATCCATAACGGCTGGTCGTCGTCCAAATTTGCTGAAATCTTGCTCCATTAACGCAGAATGTTTCCAGTTTTAGTCAATCGATTGATAAAATAGTCAATCGATTGATAAACTATTCAATCGATTGACAAAAACATCAATCGATTGATCATAAAAGTATGTCAATCGATTGGTATTATGTCAATCGATTGATAACAGGGCTCCATCTATTTGCTTCTTGAGTTGTTCCCTTCAACTTTGCAATCCATTTTAACTTCAGAACCTGCATTCAAAGAGCTAAACACAACATCATACCACGAAAAATATATCATTGTGTAAAGAGACAAATTAAAACACAAGTGCAGGTAATACTAGAGAAATGGGGTTAAATCCAGCCAGTTTTTACTCCTTATCGAGCTAATATTAAGCAAATATCAGCTCTCATCAATAATTCCTGTGTTCGATCGATCAAATATGTTCGATCGATCGAAACAGAGATACAGTCGAGCGATCAAAGTCAGTTCGATCGATCGAAAGCGCGTCGATCAATCGAACTTTCTGATTCTTGAGGACATTCTATGCAGTATTCCTAGACTTTCTGCTTTACTGATTTGTTATCAAATTGTCCCCAAACGCTCAGTTTGTCAAAACAGTCTGTGAACTTTAAGCCTTGAGGCATTGTTCTTCAATATATTTTGCAAACCACCCTCAATGCTAACACCATTGTAGGTGCAAATTGAAACTATTGTTTTAAACCGCTTTTGTGTATTTCAAACTTAATTGTGACGATATAGTCCCGGACATGAAAGGACTATAGATTCTTTATCCTAAGAGAAATACGAAATACTGTAAAGAATGTGCTACATTGAGCTTCAACGTATATGTATGGTAGATGGCTAGGTCATGGTGGATTCGTGTAATCCCAACATTTCCTTTTATTAATATAAACACGTTTTAAATCATCACTTAAATTAATTAGTTAGTAATTAGTTTAATCTAGTTTTGTTGCTTTATATTTAGTAGTTGATAAATTGTGGGACTTTGTGTTCTGCATTTCTTTAAAAATATTAATTTTTATTTTCTTGTTTGAGATTAATTTGAGTAATTTAGTTTAACACCTTCCCTGTGGGATCGACCTAGACTTAACCAGATTACTACTTGCACGATTACTTACACTTGGGTATAGCACACAACGCACAGAAGAATAATTCTCGTGTCTATCATTCTTGATGTGGACGTTTAGGTCTTTTTCACAATTTTATTTCAACAAAATATCATTTTTGTCCCTTGAAATATCCTTCAACTTGCAGTTTAATTGGTCCATTATCTTTCAATTGTAGCAATATGGTCCTTCAACTTTCAGAGCAATTAAAATATCAACATTTTGTCAACAAAAAAAAAAGTTGCAAAAACTAGGTGGGATAATGTAAATGTTCCACGTGACAAGTTTTTGACCCTTGTTTATATGGCGCCATGGTATCCTTTGTTACAAGTATATATATTCACGTATAAAATTTTTCATATATTTGAAGGTATTAAAAATATACGGGGGAATTAATTTTTCTTTCTTTACTTTCTCTACTCTTTTCTCTATAAATTTACAAATCAAACAAAGCTTTCCGCTTAAGGGAAATGTTAGAGTAAGCCCTTTAGATGTAACTCATATGTTGAGGGAAATCATTAGCAAAACCCAATGACTAATTAAAAGTATTTCACGTTGGAATCATATCATTTGACAATATGATAATTAATTACTCTTTCATTAAATTAACAATGGAAGCCATGCTTTGTTTTCATTGCATTTCACTTCAAAGTAATACTAAGTAACACAAGAGTACAGAAAACTACCTTCATTCTCTCTCTCTCTCTCTCTCTCTCTCTCTCTCTCAACACTTGGTGTTGAAAGGGATATATATACACCTTCTCAAGACTTTGGAAGGGGATCACCTCTTAAGAATGATTTGAGTAGCTGAAGTGCAACTCTAGGCTTGAAAAGTGGTACTTCATGACCTGCTCCTCTCACTGTTGCAAATGTTAACCCTTCATACACCTCTGTCCACCCTCCCACCTTCACAAAAACCATAAAACATTCAACATCATTTAAAAAAAAAAAACAAAAAAACAAAAAACAAAAATAAAAATTAACTACTTTAAAAGGGAATTTATAGGTAGAAATTAGAAAAACTTAGTAATGATAGGTCACTAACCTGTTTCTTAACATACCAAGGGTACCATGGAATTTTGGTTGATAATTTCAATTGAGCAAGAGAATACCTAGTGGCAGTGACCGGCACAACAGAGTCGATGTCCCCGCTACAATAGACATATTCAAGAGAAAAGCTAGAATAAATGCCCGTTTGGTAACTAACTATTTGAGAATATTTAAAAATAATGAAATTAGAATATATGGATGATTGTTAATTAAAATTTTACAAACCTGAAAACCCAAATTCTTAAACCAGCAGCAATCAGTTGCCGGTATATTGGAAGAATAGACTCTTCTGTGTCATTCCAATTCCGATTCAAAGTTGAACTGTATTTCCAAAAGAAAAACTAAATAAATTATTACCTAACCGCCTAAAATTTAAAATTGCAATATAATGTTTTGCTATACAACATTTGAGCTTAAAAATTAAATAAGTTAAAGAAGGGTCAGTCAATGCAATTTAAATCTAGAAGTAGATGAGTGTATTAAAAGGATAAAGAGAAAGGATTAACCTGCAAGCAGTCCATTTATAGGGAATTTTAGTTGTGTTTGCATGGAGAGCTCTCTGCACATCCGCCCTATTGTAATAAACCTCTGCATGTTTTTCGGTACAAGGATCATAGCCAGAGAGTTTCCGTAAAATCTATACAAACCACAAAAATTCTGATAATTTCCAAAATTAAGGGAATTATAAACCAAATAATTAATTTACTCATAACAACAACAACAACAGTAATAATCTATTTTACATGAATACTCATATTCCCCCAAAGTAATAGCATAATATATGTCTCCGGCCAACATACTAATCGGGCACATGATAGATAGAAGCCACTTCACTTAAACTTCTAATACATTTTATTGCTATAAAATGTAAATTATATTAATGTGTTTAGAACCTGTCTGCGTACCCATTTTAAATTTTCAAATAAATTGCAAAATGTTTAAATTTCAAGTTCTTTCGTATGTTCAAGTAATTTGTCCGAGTGAAGCACATGCATCACAATTTTAAACCCGTAACATTTCTAGAATAGCTTGTAATGTACCTGAATAAATGAACTAAAGTATTTTCTTATTTGTTACTATTATTTTTCTTTATGGGTTAAAAATTATATTGTGGGCCCGTTTGTGTTAGCTTTTAAAATAGCAGGATGAGAGATTTTTTTTTCAAAAGCTACAAATTGGAGTGTTTTTTTTTTTTTTTTTTTTTTTAATTTACAAAAGTTGTTTCTTAGCTTTAAAAAGAATCATTTTTTTTATAAAACTAAAAAAAAATTCCAAACAATCAGGACTTTTAATCAATCACTTACAAAGTGATTATTGACTCAAAAAAAGCTAATCCCAAATGGGCTGTAAAAATGCGATTACATATTATTACCGAATGAGGCCGGTGTGGCAAACGGGTGGTTTGGCCGGTGATGTGGCTGCTACTACCATCGGAGTTGTTGCAAGGTGGTGCATATATGTTGTATTGATCGATGTTTCCGAACTCTTGGTCCATTGCATAGTAGTACAAGGTTTCACAGTCATTGGACACTTTCTGCTTCTGGAAATCACATATATTTATTAGTTGATGGTACGTTGTATCAGATATCATGGCATGGCTCCACCAATACGACACCGTCCCAAGGTTGTCATAGTAGTTGTCTGTAACTGCATTTCCTACCTGCAATGTCACAATGTATTAATCTGTCTCAAATTATCATTGATAGAGCTATAGATATAGGCTAATTTATTGATTGTGATATGGTAGCAATCTTAAATAACTTGGTAAATCTCTGTAACCTCTACTTCATTTTTGAGAAAATATCAGCAACCTGCCTTTTTTGTAAGAGTCCATGGATAGGCATTAACTGCACGCGTCAAATTACTATTTTACCCTTATGTGGGAAAAAATTAATTTCAGAAAAAAAATAAAAAAAAATAAAAAAGGTCGAATTGATTGGATAAACAAGTGTACACCATCTCCATATTAGATATGAGGAAGTTTAAAGTCTCAGTGAAACATAAAATTGCTTGTTTAGTTATAATTATATTCGTGTGAGGGTATATTTGACATTTTAATTTAAAAATATGCTAACTGTCGTAAAACTCCGTCCACCTCCATTTACAACCCTTATCACAAGGGAGGTCCCTTCAGCTAGCTTAAGGAGAAACTATCTAACGTGACTCTCACACATGCGTGGCTTTAAGCTTGTGTGATTTCAGTATTCTCTGAAGCCCATGTGGTCCAATAATGGATAGATCATACTAATAATGGATAGATCACAGTATGATTGTCACACGAAATAATTTCACCAATTTAAGAGCGCCGCTGATATTTTCGATGTCATAGCTAATATTGACTAATTTTGTAAGGGAAGTTAAAATTTACCAAAATACAAATTTTTGCACAACTGTAGGATAAAATTGAAGTTATGTGTCAAGTAATGGTGAATTACCATAAGTCCTTTGATATTTATTTTTTGCTTGGACTTTGCATTGTACTTCAGGATCTCTCTTGCCAATTGAGGGACATAGTGGCCAGCATAGCTCTCTCCGGTTAGATACACTTCACTATTTTTGTAACGTGGGTATCGATCCATCCATCGGACTAAAAATTGTAGAGAATCCTCAGCTGAATCACATTTTAAAATTAGGTTAAGTACATATTACTAAATTGAATTTATCAATATAACAATAATGGTGCCAATGTCTTTGGAGATATGTACTTAATTTTAATTTTGCAATCCAAATTAGGTATGTCGGTAAGGTTGCTTATATAATTTATAACTGGTATGTACAAAATAAGCGCATTAAATTTTATGTCTCACACTACACATTGGACCGACTGATTAGCTTTTTGGGGCAAAATAGACTTCACATATCTATCAAGATCGTTATTTCAAACACGGCCTACTAATTTGGACTGTCCAAGTCCAATGCTAGGTACAAACAATTCAATGTATTCATTGATTATTTTAGGGTCCCTTTAGGGACCAAAAAACAGGAGTGAAGTGCTATGTACAAACAGGATCATATTCAGTCATTTTAGATTGGGTACGGAGTTATATGCAATAAAAAGTACATTTATACAATTTAACAGTAGAATTGTTTTTAAGACTTTTCAAACAGCTTCTTATATTTAAAAATAAAAATAAAAATAAAAATAAATAACAAGATTGTGGGTGGACCTACCGGTGCGAAGATCGCCGGTGTCGAGGAGGTCTGATGAGCGGTTGGTGTAAGAGAAGCCGACACCGGCCGGAGTTTCCAAGAATAGCAAGTTTGACACAGTGTTCCATGAGAACTTGTTGAGGTACAAACCAGAGGCTGTCTTATTTATCCTGAATGGACCTATTTCTTCAGATGCACCATATGCCACAGAGGAACAGCCAGGACCTGCTTATTCCGAAAGAAAAACAACATATTAATTTTTTTTATACTCATCAACACAAATCATGAAATGAGTCCCATGAAAAAAAAATTTTTTAAATAAATCAATGCAACAGTGATAGCATGTTATTTTTTTGTTTTTCTTTATCACCCATATTATTTGTTATTACATGCTAAATGTCAGAATGAAATACTCAATGCAACAATTATAACATATTATCTGTTTGTAACTTAGTACTAATACTTCCAAGCAAAAAAAACTTAGTACTAATACTTGTAGGCTATTTCGCACGGGTACGAAGACGTGACACGGGTATATGATACGATACGGGTACAGGTGTACGGCAATTTTCAAAAATATAGGGTACGGGTACGGGTACGGCTAGGGTACCTTGAATAAAATATATTTTTAAAAATATATTTTTAATAATAAAAAAAGAAAAAGAAAAAGAAGAGGAAGAAGATTGAACAGCACTACAACATATTAATCCACATATCGGCAAATAAGTAGTCTAAGGACTAAACAACATTGTTTTAGCATTAGTCCACAACATTAAAGAAAAAAATATAAATAAAACAAGAAGAATAAGAAGCAAGTCCACTAAGTACTCACGAAGTACCCCCATAGTTTTCAAAAAATGCAATCTAACCCCCGTGCCGTACCCACGTCGTACCCATGTTGTATCCACGCCGTACCCACGAAGTACCCGAGTCGTACAAGTTGAATCCTTCACTTAACAATATCATGACACCGTGGGTACGGGTGTCGATGTCCCCCAAGTACCCGGTACGGGTACTTCACTCAAAATGGAGTACCCATGCTTCCTAGCTTGTAGGTATATGTTTTCTGCATAAATCTATAATAGACATGTGTGAACTAGATTTGGTTGGATTAAGATACCAATTCATTACAATAACAAGTTTAAAGGGTATTTTCTCGAAATTGTTTGGGAAGGCAAAGAACCGATTCAATTATTCACAAGTGAATGATATTACAAATTCAGGTGCTTGTTTTTGTGTGGGAGTTTGTGCTCCACCTAAAATTATTTCAAAGCATTGATTCTTCATCAAACCAACTTGATGTTGATTATTATGAGAAGCATGTTAAAAAGAGTGATAACTGAATCTACTATTGTTTTGTGTATTTTCCATAGACACCTGAAATTTTGTTGAATTGTTATACCACGTCATCGTAATACCAATTTAATAGAATATACGGAGTATATATTTTTTAAATTAAATGAATCCTTCGTTTTGATAATCATTTGTCCATGATATCATATAGGAATGGTATCTTCTGATACCCATTAGAAGTTTTCCTCAAATATAATCTCCATATTTTTTGCCCAACATTGTGGGGCTTGAGGGCTTCTCTATTTTTATTTAAGTGAATTATTGAGAATATTTTAGAAAGATAATAGTCCAAAGGTCTGGCTGTGGTACTACGGTGTGTGCAGCTATAAATAGTGTACCATACGCAAATGCTAACAGTATGGCCAATGGAACAGTAATGGCTGAACCTCAATAAGTACCAATGACTGTTCTAGGTTGCTTTCAAGCATTCAATTCTCTGTTACGCACCATGCAGTATGTATAAATGAAGAGAGAGAGAGAGGTGAGAAACTATTCCATGGTCCTGGACCATGGTCATATAGTAGTCTGACCAGTAATAAAATTGCAACAACAATGATACATACACACACTAAACTACACACTAAATGACCCACACGGGTCTCTAACTAAAAAAAAAAAAAAAAAACCTCCTGTAGAACCCACCACCCCACAAACTCAAATTCCTAATATTGATTTCCCTCTAAATTCTTCATTTCTTCCCCAAAATTCCCTCAAACCTCTGCAAACCCCCTTCCCACTAAAACAGATTCAGTCCCGTCGCCCCCCATAGAAACTGGTCGGAGCTCCCAATCGCCGGCGGACCTTCGGTGGGTAAGTCCTCTCTTTCTCTCTCTCTCTCTCTCTCTCTCTCTCTCTCTCTCTCTCTCTCTTGCCGCGGCTCCTCTCCCAGTCTTGCGCCAGCTCCTCTCCTCTCTCTCTTTCTCTTTGCCGGCGCCGACTCCGACTCCGGAATCTTGTACAAACTTCTCCCTCTCCCTCACCCTCTCCCTCTCTCTGTCTCTCCTCTATGATTTGTCACTGATTATTGGGAAGAAGAATAAAAAAATGGCCATCCTTGCAACAAAAAAAAAAAGATGACCCATTTTTTCTTTTGACCCATATTGGTTGAAGCTGGGGATTTTTTCTGCAAATTGTTTTTGTGGTGTTCTCTGGGGTGAGTTTTTTTTGTTTGAAAAAAATTATATGGATCAATTGCTCCATCTAAAGATAAAAGGAAAGTAAAACAATATCTCCAACTTAAGCAGAGGATTGTGGGATTATATTCAATATAACAGACTGAGAACTATTTCTTACATAAGCAGAGGATTGTGGGATTATATTCAACTTGCAAAATAATATCTCCAACTTAAGAGCCTAAGGAAGTAAAAATTGTGCTTTTTAAAATGCAAAAATTCTACTAAAATGATCTTTAAAGTAAGTTGAAAATATAGGGGATGATGTCATTCCTGATACACTCAATCCCAATAACACCCTCGAGTTCCAAGTCTAACAAACATTACATGAGGAGAGGAGCCGGCCAAGAGAGAGAGAAAGAGAGAGAGGAGGGACAGAATCTGTTTTAGTGGGAAGGGGGTTTGCAGAGGTTTGGGGGGATTTTTGGGGAAGAAATGAAAGAATGAGGGAAATCAATATTAGGGATTTGAGTTTGTTGGGTGGCGGGTCTCACAGTAGTTTTTTTTTTTTTTTTTTTTTTTTTTTGCTTAGAGAACTCTGTGGGCCAATAAGTGTGTAGTTTGGTGTATGTATATATCATTTTTGAAATTGCAATGGCTCTGTAGTCTGACTTTATAGAGACAAATATCTGCCCTTTTTGACATATGTATAGCAGTGCTCTATTGATTGTGACCACCATGTGTCATATAATTCAAGACCTTAGAATAATTTAGAGGGAGAGAGTCATCAGTTGTAGGCTTCAGCTTGTTCCTCCGGTAGGTAGGTCATGATTTAATTTCCATTAAAAATAAAAAGAAAAATAAAAGAGCTAGTCAAAGTACAATAATTTGGTAAAACAGAGTAATACTTTTTGAATTTTTTGGGGGGTGTAATTAATCACGACGGATCCATAAATTTAGTTTAGGGGCCGAAAACATACCCGGGTGGGGGTAATTTTAGCGTTTACTTATACATTTTTTATAATGAGATAACTATAAAAGAAGAGAAAAATACAAACTATTTTAATCATTAGGGTAAAGAGTAATTTGTAAACTAAATTCAGAATTTACATTTTAAATACACCAAACTTTTTGAAAAATTACATATACATATCAGTTTTAAAAATTACATTGATAATTTAGAAAATAAATTTAAGGGGGGCGAAAATATGTATTTACGAATAATACTATTATAACTAAGTATTTTTTTCTAAATCTCGGGGGGCGGTCGGCCCCTAGATCCATCCTTGTAATTAATTATGTTGCAAAAATAAAAGATTTGATTTGCAGTAAACAAGAAATATCTTAGATGATGCCAACTTTTTTATAAGCTTAACTTTTATCATTAATGACTCCAGCATTATATCCACTATAAAAAAAGGAAAATTGAAAATACAGTATATTAGATATAGCAATTTTCATATGGACTGAACAATTCTATGAAAAAATGAATTGCGTTGATATGCATAATTTGTTATCATGTAGACAACAAAATTACTTATAGTACATTTATAGTAGAATGCAATATACTTGAATATTCTAAAAAAAAAATCTACAGTTACATTACATCCAATAAAACAGTAAAAATAGTTTTTGGTTTATTTTAGTGAACCATTAATCCTAGTGTCCCACAATGCCACAGCGAGCCCACAAGTGATACCTAGTCCCCACTCCCACCCAAGCAGCACGTACGTACACATTGTAAAAAAACAAAACCTTGGGAATTTCTACGATACATTCTCGTGATATTTGTTATATCATATTCATACCCTAATTTGGTGTCAAGATGGTGTAACTTAGGTCAAAAAATATTTAACTTTTGAAATCCAACTTGATTTTAAGAAAATAAAGTGGTTTCAAAGCTACCCTTGAGTCCTAATTACAAATTTTGGGACTATTTTAGCACCCAAAACCAGTAGCACATAGTAAGTACACAACCAAAGCCTCAGGATGTGTCATAGAATATTCCACATTTCTTAGGTAATCTTCTAAAATGTTAGAAGTGGACCTGATTTGGCCAATATATTCACACACTTGTATACAAAGGGGGTGCAGAAAAAGTAAAGTAGCTAACAAATTATAAGAAAGTATTTCTCAAACAAAAAAAAACACATTAATCTCATATATATATATATAGACATACGCATATATTTATTTATGGGCAATGCTATTGTGAGAAGCTTCTTATTTGAGAATGTGGGTTTAAAGCTAGATACTCGTCCAATAGTTAAAACTCGTTTTCTCATGTGAGTTTTTCACAATAGCATTTCCCTTTATTTATATATAGAGAGGGGTGGTCTGACCTCCATTGAGCCAAACCACCAAAGGTTTTGACAAGGGGTCTTGAGCTGCCTCAGTGAGCCAGTAAAACAAAGCTCGGCCGGCGATTTGGTGGACGGGGATGTAGCCGGCAAATTGTTGGAATGAGACTTTGGGCTGGCCGGGAAGAGCTGTTATGCGGTCAGCTTCTTCTTCTCTAGTTGTACTCCCACGTACAAGCATACCAAGCAAAAGAAATACCATGGATATAAAGATCTTTACTTTGGCCATGTCTATGGCCTTCAAGGAAATGAATAGGAAAAGAAGGACTAAGCAAACAAAAATAGTTTTCTAGTTTTTTGTGTTATGTGGATTTAGGGTAATGTGTAGACCAGTATGGTATAAATAGAAGAGAGAGAAGAATTATGGATGTAATTACTACATTTGCCCATAGGACAGATGATGTGGGCACCCAAATTCTGTGTTTGATGGGGCAACCCTTTTTCAAAATGAAATTGGGCCTACAATGGGTAATTCTTTAGTGACAACTTTCATATAATTTTCATGCAACCTCTTAAAAGATGTGTTTATCTCTCTCTTGCGTCACTGTGGACTCCAGTGACATCACAGGAGAGAGATAGACACATTTTTTTAAAAGATTGTATAAAAATTGTATGAAAATTATCACCGAAGAATTACTCGCCTACAATACTTGGATTTATTGGGGTTTTAAGAAGCAAATAATTGTTCTGTTAAAAATACACACCAAAAATCAGCGTGTTAATGTTGATTATGCCATTAAAGGCACGTTTTGGATTGTTTGACTTTTGAGTTCAGCCATAAGAATAAGCTCTAATTATAAGGGCATTATGGAAAATAAATAAAAATCATCTCTACTCCATGGAAAAATTTTGTATCATGGGGTGAGCTTATTGTTTATCCTTGTTTTCTTGTACACTTTGGAATTAATTAACCCTGTTTTTCCACAAAAACAATTACACAAAACTCTACTATGGTATGGTTTAATTACACAAACTTCTCTCACATTTTAAAATTTACTCTGACCTCCCTTGAGATTTGAGATCACGTAACACTTACGTACCTCCCCTCCATTAGTCAACTGTTAAATTAGTACTAGATGCAAAGTAAGTTTTCTTGCCAATTTTTTTTTTTTATTTTTAAAATGACTCTTCAACCTCACAAAAATAAAGATAAGCTATATATTTACTAACCAAACCCAAACAAACACACCCCCCCCCCCCCCCCCCAAAAAAAAAAATATCTTCGTCAATATATTGTTCATCTCTAATCTCTCTTATCTCCGGCGACCTACAGCACCGAAACCACTCAAATCAAAATCTTCAGCACTACCCTTTAGTCATCATCGATAACGAACTGGTAGATTTTCACTGTTTTTTGTCTCTCCATTCTCTTTATTGATTTGAGGTCGCGATAAAGTTGGCTTTGCGCGTGGTGGCTGAACGTAATATATATTGTGGAGTTCCGGTTGCAAAAGGGTTTGAGTGATAAACTGACTAGAGAGGGAATTAGATAGATGATTTCAACAAATGCAGTACAATTAGGGCTTTGATTCCATCCCAAATGCAGCATAAATGGCTTTTATTGATTTCAGCAGGTGCAGAGCATAAATCAACAATAGAAATGTTAAATTAATAAAAGGGTAAATTACACTGGCACCCCTTGAGGTTTTGCACTTTGTCACTCACACCCTCTGAGGTTTTTTAGGTTATACAGTTATACTGATCTCCCTTCAAGTTTGTGGGTTTGTAACACTGACACCCCATGTCGTTAACTGGCGTTAGAAACGGAAGCTTTTTGACTAACATAAGCAAGTCAAATTCATCAAAATACCTAAAATACCATTACTTCTTCTTCTTCCTCTTCTCTCTCTCTCTCTCTCTCTCTCTCTCTATATATATATATATATAATTTTGTGTGCATGTGTGTGTATATAGTATATATCCATATCAATGCTACACAACCACCACTCAAAAGTAAAAGTTTCGGAATGAAATTCCCAAAAACAAAGACCATCTTGGAGTTAAAACCCAATAAAATTTCACAACTACTGAACAAAAAAATAAAATTAAAAATTAAAAAAAACAACTCAAATGAACCAGTTTCACCCAAATCATAATCAAGCCACAGAAATTCAAAACTTTTGGAATGAATTGCCCGAACCAAAAACCCAACACGAATAATTCGCACAATCATCACCGATCCTAATTGAATCCATATCCATTTTTATTACATCCGGCTTGTACCTGAAACAAATAGATGACTTAGTGCAGCAAAATGATCTATTTAATACAAGGGAGGGGTCCTCATTAGGCAACAATTGAGGAAGTTCATCATAAACCCGATTAGCACCACCATCTGCACAAACACGAAGTTTAGCTGCTCTACACAAACGAACACATTTTTACTATCTTCAGATAAAATTGATTGAAAACCAAAAAAAAGTGGACCCATTCTCAAATCCCAAAATTGAGATTAAGAAGATTCAAGAAAAATTACCGTGCTTCCACAACAGATGAGTGAATTGTGAGAGGCATTGGTTAAGCACGATGAGTGCGTACGTTAGAGAAGGTCGATTGTTTTTGGCGAGAATCGAAGTTAAGAGGAAGGTTGAAGAATGAACCATTAGGTTTATCTCTGCCATGCACGCCTTCTGAAGGAAAATAAAGATTCTAGAGAGAGAGAGAGCTCTGTTTTTTTTTTTCTTTTTTTTAATGTTTGGTTAAGCAAATAAGAAGAAGAATATTTTGGTTGGGTATGCATTCGAACGCAATAAATAAAGAAAGCCATTTTTTTGTCATTTTTGATCGAGAATATGTGAGTGGAATGCTTGTCATTCACATTTTGTTCGCAAACAAAATAGGGTAATAAGGTCATTTGACAATCACCGTTAACAGTTTTAAGAATATTACACTGACAGTGGGTGTCAGCGTAATGTTAGAAATCACAGGGGAGGTTAGTGATAAAGAGCCAAACCACAGGGGGTGTTAGTGTAATTTACCCTTAATAAAACTGTAAATTACCCACTTGCTGTATTTCCCATTCCCATCTGCAGAAAGGTTTTTTGAGCCTGTTGATGTTGTTAAAATCAAGTATTTTTATTAATCCTATTAAAAACGTAGTATGTTGGAAGTAGGGTGTCGAGTCCACAGAGATTGATACAAGAACAACGTTTGGGCAATTTAGAAACTAATTATAACGCAAAAGGGAAGAAATAAGAAAAGATGATAAAGAAAAGGGAAAAAATGACTTTGCATCTTGCGACTTTTTATTTAGTTTTTGGAGGATAAAAGGTAAATAAGTACTAATCTAAAATGTGATAGGTTGGGATCATTTCCCCCATCTTGGGTCACAAAATGATGACATGGACTAATGTTTTAAGTACACTCTAAGGTAACATCTCAATATGGCATATTATCAAACACTTGGAGTGCACCAATGTGTTAGATGGAATGAGCTTTGAGATTTACATTGAAACGGATTTGAAGGTAACGTTTAACTATCAAAGATGCATATGTCACACCCCGAATTTTGGACAACCAAATATTCAATGCAGAGCATGTATCCGGACTAATATTCATTGCCAAACCCCCCGAGATTGACATCTCCATAAAGACGACAAATAATTTATTGAAAAAAATATTTAATACTCATTAAGTAAGGACATGTGATCTTGTTTTTAAAGAAAAACTCATTGAATAACAAACCTATAGTACCAAACATGCATTTCATTAAAATAATAATAATAATAATAATAATAATAATAATAATAAAGTTCCATTACAAATATTATAGCATTTGGATTTACAAAAGAAATATCATTTTCATTAAATAAAAACCTCTTCACAGAGTTCAGCGGAGAGAAAATAAAACCTATACATCTATTGGTCAGAGTAACTACAACGTTCTCATTGCTCAATATACAATCTTAATTACAATTATACATACTGGCCCACAATGCTAGAAAGTAAATATAATTAAGATACAACTAAATGCACAGTACAATTCTTTGCAACTGCAACTCCAAGACATAAACAGCTCCACAGAAAATCTCTCATTACTAAACCTGCACATACACTCGACTACATTTCATATAGAAACGCTCCCGAATGCATAACACACTCGGGTCAGTCACATGACTGGTATGAGTTAAACAAAACAACAAGTCTTAGGGATCCAACTTGAACCCGCAGACTACAAACCACACTATAACACTCTTGGGCTAAGACAGGTAGTTCCACTCACATATATGGACAATATCTATTTATGTGGTGGTAAGTAGTTTCTTGCCCGAAACCCAAAGCTACAACGAATTTCATACTTACCAATCTACTTATGGTAAGGCAAATCTGTAAAACATTAATGGGCCCACCATCCTGCAATGCAAAAGTTAGTAACCACAAAAATAACACAAAAATGTTTGGAACACCTTTTTATTAAAATATTACCAGAATAGAAATCTCAATCATAAGCTACATGTTTAAAACAATTGAAATTAAAATAAGAGCAATCAAAGAAGTAATTTATTTGAACGGTTAACTCTTCGGGAATTTATTTGCAACTACACTCTTACTTTTATGAACGATTCATTATTCAATTTTCTAGGTTCACCACTTGGCCACCCTCCATGGTACACCCTGTAACACCCACACATATATCCCATGTGTGCCCGGACATACTACCAACATTCACTCTGGTGCCAGTTTGGTTGGGGTATCAACCAAACCAGGTATACACAACAGAAGACCGATCAATATGCCTAGACGTCTATAAATTAAGTCGAGCATAAGGCTTAGGCCAGCTTGATCACGAAGCCACTGGTATAAAGGTACACTCAGCAAGTCGAGCTACCAAAAAAAATAACACAACGGGGTGCGGTGAACACTAAGGAACTTGAAACCATTTCTACATTCTCGAAATTGTAATGTTTCATCGGACTCAAATTCAATGACTATCACCAATTTTTCATAGCTCAACATTATATAAGAATTCATGTATCTCCAAGTAATTTTTCGTTAAGCCATATTAACAAATAGAAAATCTACAAAGAAATCATATTCTCCAAATTTTGCACGTTTAATCATACTAAAAACTGCTACTGTAATCTTAAATTTTAGCCCAAACGGTGCAGAATCGGGAAAAACTTAAAACACAAAAAGTGTGCAGAATCATGTTTTACATATGACAGAATTCTAAAATTCTAAGCCACGATTTTCCAATATTTTTTTGAAGTTTCAGAAACTGTTAGAATTATAAAAAAATAAAAAATAAAAAATAAAAAAAAAAAAAAACGAATTTCACAAAACTTTCTAATTATCATGAGTATTTCACACAAGTGTTTATACATCTAACTATCCACATATCCTTTACGAATACCCTAGGATCATTACCCGAGGATCAAATTCATGAAGTCACACAAAGGTCATAAATTAATTCGACAATAATACTGTGCATTCTAATCGAAAAAAAAAATTTAACACCAATAATTAAATTAGGCATGTAAGAAATTCATTCACTCGCGTATACATTTATACATACATGTATATATATACACGAATACACATTTAACTCACCTTGTTTGAATTATTGAATAGATGCAAGTACAAATCTAACGACGAATAACACGCTCTGCAATTTCACACGCGACGACAGATCCAAAAACCTTCTCTTCTTCTTCTTCTTCTTCTTCTTCTTCTTCTTCTTCTCTCTCTCTCTCTCTCTCTCTCTCTCTCTCTCATCTGTTCTCTATTTTCTTTTTCCTTCTCTTTCTTTTTTTTTTTCTAGCCCTAGGCACCTAGATATATGTAGGTAGAAAGATGTAAACACACCTATGTATATTATAACACACAAACATACAAATACTAAAAATCTTGTTTTTTATCTTATGGCTCACAAATAGAGGTGTCAAACGGGCCGGGCCAGGCCCGGTCAAATGGGGCCCCGAGCGGGCTTTAGAGCGGGCCGGGCCGGGCTTCACCGAACATCAGGTCGGGCCGGACCGGGCTTGGGAGTGGAGGGGGTGTGTTCGCCCCGGACCGGTGGCCCGGGTCTAGTGGGCCAGACATCGGGCCGGGCCGGACCGGCTAGCGGGCTTTCTTCAATTTTTGGAGTGGGCCGTGGCGGGCTTGGGGCTGGGCTGGGCCATGGACGGGAGGATGGGTGTCCACCTCAGGCCGGGGTATGTGAACTGGGCCTAGCAGGTCGGGCCATGTGGCGGACCGGGCTGGACTTTTAGCCCGAAAAAAGTGGGTCGGGCCAACCCGGCCTGATTGACACCTCTACTCACAAAAAGACATCTTATGGGCCCAAAATACAGTACAAAGTACTAAAATGAATAGCCCAATGGGTACCTATGACCCGGTTCTTAATCTGAATATTAATTACATTATTTAACACATTTACGGGCCTATAAGTACTGCTAAAAAAAATTAACACACCACTCTTCAATAACTAGGCCAATTTAAACTTTTGCTACTCTAACCCCACCACTTAACTTTACAAAACTTCATATAGTAATTAATAACAATAAAAAAAATAATTACCCACAAATAAGTAAATGACCATAAAAATATAAATGCACACAACCAATTAATAACACGTAAAAATTCAGGTTTCTTTATTAACATATTTAAAAATAAATATTGATATCAGAAAAAAAAAAAAAAAAAATACGGAATGTTACAGCATGACATACAAGATGAAGCCTCCATGGCTTCTAATCCGAATGATTTGTCCACCCTACAGTAACTAATCTACTTGGTGAACAAGTCACCTATGAAGCCTTCAAAAGGTAGTGCTTAAAATCCAAGAGTTTGAATAATCTAAGATGCTTGACATCAAAGATGAAGACTCGAAGTTTTAAATCTCACACACAACATTTATCAAATACATGGAGTGCAAAACACAAGGTTACATAACATTCCATATGAAATACATAAGGTAGGATTCGAAGTCTAAGTTTTGACAATCAAAGATGCAAGACAAATATGATGAAGCCCCTAGTTTTTGAATCCTACAAAAATGAACCCTAGAAATGCTAAAACATTAAATCCAAGAGTTCATGATCCAAAACGTAAGTAAATCTTACTAAAATAGAAAACATGGCAAGATCATCAAAGGAAAAGAGATAGAAAATATACCAAGTTATTAAATCTTCAATTGATTGCTTCAAGTTTACAATAATAGAAAAGAAAGTGGAAGAAAACCCAAGGGGGTTCCAAAATGAGAGCAAAGAATAAGAAGAAAAATGAAAAGCAAGATAAGATACCTAAACAAAAACCATCTCTCTCTATTTATACACAAACCTCCAAATGGAAAACTTGTAATTAATAAGGGAAAAACCACAACAGGAGCAGATCGATCCCAGGCAAGATGCTGGATCGATCCGCCTTTCAACTGGGCACTTGGCATCTATTCGGGAAGCCGCGGATCGATCCGATCTTTAGGGCCGGATCGATTCATCTCAGGATTCTTGTCACAGAAAGTTTTCTGAAGATCGCGAATCGATCTGCCTTGAATGGTCGGATTGATCCGACTTTCAGAAAATTCCTCTCTAGGTCCTAAAACAACAGCGGATCGATCCGACCTTTGGACCCGGATTGATCCGGCTCTGTAGAACTGTGTTCCTTACCCTTTTTTGAGCTAAGAACCAAAATGCTTGGTTACAACTTCTACCAATCTCCCAAAATCTACAAGAAAGAGATTTTATTAGTGAGAAATGGACAACAAGAAGAACAACAAAAGTACAATTTATCCATTAAATCTCCCAATACAAGTGATAATTCGTGTCCAATAAGGGTAAAATTATGAAGTTAAGAATGTAATATTGAACACAAATCACTCCCCCAACTAGCATGTTGCTAGTCTCTTAGCAACAAAGCTAAATACCAAGATATTCAAGAATAACCTTGCACAACAATTTATTTAAAAATAAATCGTTTTAGTGGGGAACACGATTGCATTGAGCATATGCAACAAGCCATTAAACCTCCAGGTTATCCGTAGAGGCGGAGTTTTATCTCCAGAGGGTTCTCATAATGATACCCACAAACATTTTATTTCCTCATGATAGTTGCCCACTATCTAACACCGATACTCAATATAGTCCCAAGAATTTTCAAAAGATTTTTAGCACATGACACGCAAATCCAAAAAAGTTCTCAAACTATTAATGTTATTAGATAAACTTCATTAAGCTCAATCTTGGATGTGTATGTGGTGTGAAGTGCATAATTACAACTGTCAAGAAGATTGCAATGGCTTCATAATCCAAATTTCGTTCAAAACATGCTTCAACTCAATTCTCACCGGTATTACACTCTAAAAATGAATACTCTGCATCAGGTAATACACTCGGGACATGCGGGCAAAAAGAGTAAAGGAAATGGATACAAAAGCCACGCACATGTCAATGATGAAAAACGTAAGCGTGAAAAACGAGTAAAAATTAATCTAATGAAAGATACCATTCACTAGAGGTTGTGAAATAACTCAAACTACTTGTCATGATTGTTTCAAACTCCGAATCACAAAACTTGAGGATCAATCAGGACCTTAAGGGGGTTGTAAAGTGGGAAAGTGTTATGAGGTGAAGGACAAAGGGAAAGTAAGTGAAGTGTTTGGGTATTAACTTGGGATTCATTGGAATGTATGGATACAAATGACCACAAGAGATGAATCATCAACAAACATTTCTTTGAAGTACACAAAGAAATGTACAATTAACTATGAAGTTCTTTTTTTTTTTTTTTATGTATATTTTTTAGAACTTCTTTTCTATTCTTTTTCTTCGTACTGTCACAACAAAATGATTCAATCCCTTTTACAACATTACAAACACGATCTCATGCAAAGACATCCCAAAAATGTAATTCAAACGTGGATATGGAAGGTGTATGGTTAAGTGAAGGAAGGGTACATGTGGTTGGGGCTAGAAATGGTGAAAAGAAAGACCTAAAATCATCTTCTTGGACAATGTAATTCTTTGTTCTCCACTACAATGACAAGCAAGCAAGAGTTTTGCATTCCACAAAAGGATTCCTCTAATGAACAATCAAAGCAAGAAGATGAAATTATCTATGACTTTTGTATGTTTTTCAAAAAGAGAGAATTGAAGTATGTAACATTCAACAATGGAGAAAATGATCTAAAGCTCACAAGGGTAAAGTCTCCATAAATGTTTTAAACGATTTATAGGTAACAATTGCATTAAACATCATCTTAACACAAGTAGTCATGCAACGTGCTTGATAATCCAAGATTTGAAATTCATGAAATTCACTATAATCAAGATAGTTATAGAGCTAATGGGATTCAACAAGTGTCGCATACTAATATCGAAATAAAACTCAAAATAAGTGTCATCGCTCGGCATTAGAATGGGGCAACTATACTAAAATCATTGGAAACAATTTTTTTTAATCATCTTTTCTTTTATTAAAAAACAAAACATGCTTGGAGAATTAATGGCAAGAAGAAAATGGAACATCAACGTGATCGGTGAATATCCCCCACCACCCAACTAGAACATTGCATTGTTCCTAATACAAATGGTTCGAAACAAAGACAAAAATGAGTAGGGATAGAGTGATATCACCAACAAAAGGAGCGATCCCCAATGAACACAAAGATATTTCTGCACATGTATCACTACCGTGCACATCAAGCAAATAAAAGAAGAAAACAAAAAAGAAAAACCAAAACACAAAAGAAATGAAGATGGAATGATTAGGAAATGATGCGGATGAATTTGAATGTTAGAATATTGAATCTACTACTAGCCAAACATGTAAAAGAAAATTAATATTCCTTTAAAAGAGGTGTTCTAGAAAGTTTGTTCAAACAATCAAACTTTGCATTACTATATTATGGCTCTACTTTGATTAACATGATTGGTCCACCAGACAAATAAATTACATTAACTAATTAAACTAAGTTAACTAAACTACATGGTGGAACACATCACGTTCTCTTGGTATGAGTCAAGCATCTTAACACAAAGCATAATTATTATAATAACAAACAAATGGTAAATTACTATACCATTCAACACCTTTGATTAGAATGACACATCCACCCTACATTAACTAAGCTACATGGTAGACAAATCAACTTCTCTTAGATTGACTCATGTGCAACAATACACCACCTCTATTAAGCACAACTATGTAAGAAATCACAAAAATCAATTACATATGCCAAAATTTTAAAGAACAGCAATCAAAGGAGATATTATTACCTTCCCATGTGAAGCCAATGTGTCATCAATTCTAGATGGAGGTTTAGCTTTTCAAGGGTAGCTAATCCTTCAAAACAAAAACAAAAAAAAAAAAGATTAAATGCAAAATCGAATATAATTAGAAATTAAACAACTTAACGTTGTTGCCAATTCTCCGGCAACGGCGCCATTTTGATGTTGCCAAAATCAAGTATTTTTATTAACCCTGTTAAAAACGTAGTATGTTGGAAGTAGAGTGTCGAATCCACAGGGATTGATACAAGAACAACGTTTGGGTAGTTTAGAAACTAATTATAATGCTAAAAGGAAGAAATAAGAAAAGATGATAAAGAAAAAGGGAAAAAATGACTTTGCGTCTTCCGGCTTTTTGTATGGTTTTTGGAGGATAAAAGGTAAATAATTACTAATCTAAAAAGTAATAGGTTAGGATCATTCCCCCCATTTTGGGTCACAACAAGATAAAATGGACTAATGTTTTAAACACACTCAAAGGTAATATCTCAATGTGGCATATTATCAAACACTTGGAGTACACCTATGTATTAGATGAAATGAGCTTTGAGATTTCCATAGAAACGAATTTGAAGCTAATGTTTGACTATCAAGGATGCATGACATACAAGATGAAGCCTCCATGGCTTCTAATCCGAATGATTTATCCACCCTACAATAACTAATCTACTTGGTGGACAAATCACCTATGAAGCCTTCAAAAGGTAGTGTTTAAAATCCAAGAGCTTAAACAATAAAAAATGCTTGACATTAAAGATAAAGACTCGAAGTTTTAAATCCCACACACAACATTTATCAAACACATGGAGTGTAAAACACAAGGTTACATAATATTCCATATGAAATACACAAGGTAGGATTCAAAGTCTATGTTTTGACAATCAAAGATGCAAGACAAATAAGATGAAGCCCCTAGTTTTTGAATCCTACACAAATGAACCCTAAAAATGCTACAACATTAAATCCAAGAGATCATGATCCACAACGCAAGTAAATCTAACTAATAATAGAAAATATAGAAAGATCATCAAAGGAAAAGAGAGAGAAAACTTACCAAGCCATTAAATCTTCAATTGTTTGCTTCAAGTTTATAACAATGGAGAAGAAAATGGAAGGGAACCCAAGGGGGTTCCTAAATGAGAGCAAAGAACAAGAATAAAAATAAAAGGCAAGACAAGATACCTAAACAAAAACCATCTCTCTCTATTTATACAAAAACCACCAAACTGCAAACTTGTAATTAAAAAGGAAAAAACCACAGTAGGGGCGGATAGATCCCAGGCAAAATGCCGGATCAATCCGCCTTTCATCTGGGCACTTGGTATTTGCTCGGGAAGCCGCAGATCGATCCGCCCTTTAGGGCCAGATCGATCCATCTCAGGATTCTTGTCACAGAATGTCTTCTCAAGATCGCAGATCGATCGGCCTTGAAAGGCTAGATCGATCCGACTTTCTAAAAACTCCTCTCTAGGTCCTGAAACAACAACGGATCGATCCGCACTTTAGACCCAGATCGATCCGTCATTGCAGAACTCTCGTTATGAGAATTCATAGGACTTTTTAAATTAAACTGTTAATGTTGTAATCAGAGAAATTTGAAAGTGTAGATTCTTGTAATTAAATCTTAGAAACTCTGGAACGTCGTTGGTTTAATGTATCTCTTTTGAAAACCTTTGGAATTTGGCTTGAAACGAATCCGAACTCTCGAGTTCATGTTTTGAGACTTGTACTATTCGTGTACTTGCAATCCGTGGGACGAGACTATGTTATATGAATGGAATATTTGTATTTTACATGTCTTTAAAATACTTTCTATAGCTTTTGAAATGTTTTTGAAAGAGTTGACGGTTTGAGCATGTCGTTAGGGTACTTGGCAATGTGAGTTTTAGGAAGGAATTCTGATCTGGCCCCTTCGACTTGTTGGAGGGGTAGCTCGACCGGTCGAACTTGCTCTGCCAGAACGTTTATTTTTGAGTATTTTGTCCGTCGGCTTTTACAATAACGGGCATAACTCTTTGTAGAAACTTCAGATTCGCTCCCCGTTTGTTGCATTCGTTTCTAGAGTCAAGGGCTATCTTTTGATATAAAATTTGGCTATAAAATATAAATAACAATTTTACCCTTGGGGCTATTTCAAATAGTTTGGTTTATCAAAAGGTTTCAAAGTGAGTTTTAACTTGTTTATGAACTTTAATCATTATTGGCAATGTAAAAATGTTTGTTCGAATTGGTTGAGTGAGACTTAGGCAAAGTCCATCAAGGAAGAAAGATTTTGCCCAGGTCCCATTCGACCAGTCGAAGGGGGCAGTTCGACCGGTCGAAGGGAACAATTCGACTGGTCGAAATGACTGTAGACACCCCATTTTGTCGGCTATCGGATTTTGGAGACCCATAGCTTGCGATTCACAATGATCAAAAAGGACTTAAAAGGACTCATAGAAGTTAGTTATATCTCTCAAAATGCTCAGAAAGTGGTACAAATGACCAAAATGCCCTTAAAAGCCCAAACACTCCCAGATTTGGACCGAAAGTTATGGAAACATGCTACGTCATAAAAATGTACTAAAATTAAGTTTGAAGAAATATCAGATGAATTCGTCGGCTCCCAAAGACCCCCGGAAGTTCCCAAAAAGTCCTCGTTGTCCAATTTGACCCAAGTTTGACCAGGTTAGACTAGGGTTTAACCGAAATCATCCAAATTCTCTAAAAAGTTTCGAAATCATTCTAGATCATGAGAACAAACCTTTCTTTTCATTTCTCAAATCAATTTCGAAACTAAAAGTGGAAAATCGATTCCGCGTGTCCACAATTTGGCGACTCTGGTGGGAATTTTTATTTTCAAAACAAAAAAATACAGAGGTTTAACACATAAGAAGCATCCTTAAAATCATCTTTTTACTGTGTCTGGTTAACAACATTGCACTTCTGTATTTCTCCCTCCGACTGTGTCTGAAATGTGGCGATGTCATTGTTCAAGTCTTGCTGTGCCAGGGCACAAGTCAACGTTGATACTGTACTTTCCAAGGTATATTAAAAAAAGTAAAAACTTTTGTACTGTCTCCCTGACGGTATATTGGAACTCTCGTCAACGGACCCTCTTTGACTAAACCCAACTTTTGTATATATATTCCTATAGAACCTTTCATAGGACTGTTCATTTGTATTTTCAGATAGGACAATGTGATATAATTGTTGTATGCCCTAACGGGATTACCTGCGCGATGTAGACGCTTATGTGGCATAGAACAGAACCTCTTTCTCATGATTCCTAAGGCAATCACTCACATGTGATTATATTTAGTTGACCTGCCTAGGCACCATAGTAAGGATGTATGCTCTGTGTTCGCAAGGATATTGTCACGACCCGATTTTTGGAAAGACAAATATTCAATCAAGTGCATACCCTAATCAATATTTAACCGCCCAAAAATCCAAGGGTGACAACCTATACCCAATTTTAAAAGACCATTTTAAGGTAGATTGATTTTAATTTCTTTCATAAACCACATGATTTCTATTTAAACAAAACTCATTTATCATCAAATTCATTCCCAAAAACATTACAAGAAAATCCACGTTTCAAATTTTTCCCATTCTCATTTATTACAAAATAAAAACCAAACGTTTCCCTTTACATAAAACTAATATAATTTCCTCCATAGAAACACAATAAAAGTATCTAGTTATAATAATAAACGGAATAATTTCAACACTACACTATCTCATGTCAGATCTGCTATAAATGTCCCCAAAAGTCCAATAATACAACTGAAATATAACTACATCTAATACAAGTTCTCAACCATGGCTCACAATGCCAACTAAATAAAAGAGTATCATATAGTAATTAAAGAATAAAATGAAGGTATCTTTAACTTCACGAACAGATCGGCTGCTCCACAATGAACTCCAACTATACTATCCTGCACATGTCATCCGACTACGTTTCAAACAAAAACGTACCCGAATGCATAACACACTCGGGTCAGTCACATGACTTGTATGAGTTAAACAAAACACAAGTCTTAGGGATCCAACTTGAACCCGTAGACTACAAATCATACTACAACATTCTTGGGCAAAGACAAGTAGTTCCACACACATATCTGGACAATAGAGTAGTTTCTATTTATGTGGTGGCAAGTAGTTTCTTGTCCGAATAAAAACAATTAAATGCTTACCTTTCTTAACTATGGTAGGCCGATACCTGCAAACCATTAGTAGGCCTACCATCCTGTACAAATAGAACTTAACACAATAATATAAGCCAATAATAAGGTGTTATTAATTAAAATGATTTTATCTTTAACAAAGAACTGGAATTAGACAAAACTTAAACCACGAAAAATGTCAAGAATAAAATTTTCAAGGAATGACACGCGTCCTCGTTCATAAATTCTAAATAGATAATTCAAAAATTAATCGGGTAGGAAAGTAGTTCCGCTCACATAACTGGACAAGGGGTAGTTTCCCTTTTATGTGACGGCAATATAGTTCCTACCCGAACTAGACTGCATAAATACTTACCCTTCTTAGCTATGGTAGGGCAATACCTGCAAACACATTAGTGGGCCTACCATCCTGCATAAATAGAAGTTAGTAAAAAAATTCAAAAATCATTCTTTAAATGTTATTTAAAAAAAATGAATTTATCTCCAAGAAGGAGTTGGAATTGGACAAAACTTAAAACATGAAAGATGTTCAGAATTAAATTTTCAAGGGAAGCCTCGCGTCCCCGTTCATTAACTCTAAACACGTAAGTCAGAAATTAATTATTAAACTTCAGCTCATAAATACGCGACATTCAGCAAATTCTGAAATTAAATCAAAACGATGTCAAGATTACGTTTTTAGGAAAAGTGTAAAACACAAAAGTTGTTCGGATCGTCGTTTTACTTCAGTTAACGCGAAACAGCCATAAACTATGAATCTAAGTATCCAAAATATTCAATTTACTAATCTGGTTCAGTTTATTATCAAATTACTACGTTCCCAAAAATGGTACGTTACACATAGAATGCTAGGTTTCAGCTAACGGGCACAACACCGAAATTATTTAAAATCCTGAAAACTACACGACTACCAATTCCTAGAATTTCATATAACTGAAAATCATAAACCACATTACAATTGTAAATCCGCAAATAAAATAAAACACATAACATTCGATCCAAATTACACCTTATGTTTACCACCTCGGCCACCCATCCATGGTTCAGCCTACACATATATCCCATGTGTCTCCTAATGTAATACTAACTCCCACTCCGGTCCCAACTCCCATGGGGTATCACTAGGATTTGAGTATCCACCGAAAGGCTAGTCCTTACGTTCTTGACGTCAATAAAACAATGTCTAAATACACATGAAATAGACCAACAAGCCGGGCATAAGGCTTAAAAATGAAGAGATGGGTCATCCACGTAGTCGCCGTCTAATCACACAAGAACGGGTCATCCACGTAGTCGCTGTCTAATCACACAAGGACGGGTTATCCACGAAGTCTCCGCCTAAAATTATAAGGAGTAGTGGTGAACTCTAAGGACTTTTCTAACGTTCAAACATCCACATTTTTCACAAAACTCAATTTTGTAAGAGATTCATGTATCTCAAATCAAATATCCGTTAACATCATATTAACAGCTACATGTTCACACAGATTCATAACCCACACAAAATCACACAGTCACAATGTCATAAAGCTCAACTATACATGAGAACTCATATCTCTCTAAGTACAAACAAATTAATTCATATTAACGAGCACGAAATCACACAAAAATATGATGTAGCAAATACGCTTATTTTAACTTTCATAAACTGCTACTGTAATATGCGTTTTCTGCCCAAACGGTGCAGAATTGGGAAAAACACCATTAGACAAAAGTTGTCCAGAATTTATTATGAATTTGTTACTCAAATCTGATCCGTGAAAACCCCAAATCCGAAAATTGAATAATTGCTCAAATGCATATTCAATGCTCATCTATAAATCTCAAATCACAACTTCAATCATTGTAAAAAAAATACTTAAATCTCATAATCCATAACCATACTAATTTAATATTCTATCTATTTAAATTTCAATCAAACGAGATTGAAAGAAAATAACAAGTTAACTCACCAATTTAGGGCTTCAAGGTTGATGATGATTACACAAACCAAAGGTTGAGGTTCCTCTCTTCTTCTTCTTCTTCTTCCTCCCTCTCTCTCCCTCTCTCTATCTCTCTCTCTCTCTCACATACGTCTGTTCTCTAGTTTCTTCTCTCCTCTTCCCTTTTTTTTTTGTTAAATGGGGGCTAGAGTTTAATATATGTGTATATATATTTCACACACAACACTTATAAATAAAACACACACAAACATGCGAATCCCGTTTTTTATCTAAGGGCATCACAAAAAGGCTTTATATATTAGCCCAATGGGTACCCATGACCCCAAGCACTAAATTTCTATGTTATGCACACTACTTAACATACTAACTACCCGTACACGCTACTTCAACATTTTTATTAGGTGTCACTAAGATACATACACACAGTTAATGTCTAATACTTGAAAATAATAATATAAAAATTACTAAAAGTACTTAGAAAATTAGGGTTGTTACAGATATGTACCGCAAACCTTGTTTGTTGGTCCAAAGTCACAAGGGTATGAAAACTTGCTAGACAGTATGATCACCATCATCACCTATTTCATCATAAATACCTATTTATCCCAGAAACTCTACCCAGATATCCTAGAAATACCTAGATATAACCAGTTTCTCCCAGAACCTCTGTCCAAATTGTCTAGATATAACGAGTTTCCCCCAAAAACTCTGTCCATATATCCAGAAATACCTAGATGTAACAAATTTCTCCCAGAAACTCTGTCCAATTTGTCCAGATATAACCAGTTTCTCCCAAAAACTCTTTCCATATATTCCAGAATTATCCAGATACGACCAATTTCTCCCTGAAACTCTGTCCAACTTGTCTAGATATAGCTAACTTCTCCCAGAAACTCTGCCTAGATATCCAAAAAATACCCAAATATAACCAGTTTCTCCCAGAAACTCCGTCCGGATATCCTAAAAATACCCAGTTTTTCCCATAAGCTCCATCCAAACTTCTCGAAATATCTTGGATACCCTTGTTATCCCCTCGTTTGCCTCTAAATTACTCCAGCATGCCCAAGTAAGTATCAAAAGCAACATCTGATCAAAATTTACTTCATAATGTTTTCAGAAAGCCAATTGCATAAAATAAGGTTCTCAAAGTAACCAAGGTTTAATGATAAATAATCTTCGAATATTACATAAGCAGGAATAAATAAATGTAAGTCTCTCGAAGAGCAATCACAAATATTAAAGACACTTGGAGGAAGAAGCAGAGTCCGTCAAGTCAAGTTTTACTTTTATTTCTTCAAATGTCTTCAAAAATAGGCTTTTATCCCGTGGGTCCAACCCCTGATGAAAATAGCAATAGTGACAGCTCTGAATCTAGAAGCAAAGACCCTCTTAGTAAATCCCCGGGTGGCCTCTTGAACTTGCCCGTATTGCCTGGCCAATCGACGAGGATGATAGAAAGAAGTCTCTCTTAGACCCATCAACCATATTCTCGGGTGATCCCCAAGGCTGGTGGAGATAGCGTGAAGGCCCCAACGCCCACAATCTAGAAAATGTCTGTTTCAGAAAGAGTACCCAACATACGATCCTAGTTAGCAAAAGTGTAGTGGAAATGAAGCACGGCCCTACAAAAATAAACTGATGGCACTCAGCCCATCCACAGCTGAAGGCATTTGTATAGCCAAGCCTGCAACACCAAGGGTGCCCCAGAAAGAAAAAGAGTTCATTGGTTAGAGGCGTTATCCAAACCATTCAGGGTTTCAGCTAGAACCATAGCCATGGGATTCCTAGCCAGTTTCAGTCCAAGGCATACATATACCAAGTCACTAGAAGTACTTGAGAATAGAAAGTGCGAAGTCATGTATAAGATCAGAGTAGCCCCACGGGTAGCATCATATATGCTGGATTTCCAGGATCAACATACCAGGTGATGATGGAGGCAATGTCGAGGACCTCACCATGAATTAGTTGACGGGAGATAACAGTAGAACAGTTCAGATATTCGGCCAGGCCACGAGTAGGACTAGGGGTATCGGCAGAAGGAAGAATCAAATCTGAATCCGAATCGAAGCCGAGAATAGCACAGTATTCCTCAAATAGAGGACATATCTCCAAGCCATTGAAATTGAAGACATGATTTACCGGGTCCCAGTGGGCAATGGCAGCACGCATAAACTCAGTATTCAAGGCCATTTGACGAAAAGAGAACAGCTCGGTCAAGCCGTAGCTGAAAAGGTTGATCCGCTCCACACCATCTGTAATGTTCAGCTAAGCGAAGACTTGAGCGGGATCATACAATGCCATATTTTCTGTTGCGGCTCTAGCAAAAATCAAAATTTCAACAGCACCTCCCTGTGTCATGGACTATCCCACCAGCAAGGCAAACACACTCACTATCACAAGGCTGCTCATCACAGTAACATCAACAATCACAGAATCACAGTGCACATGTATATATCGCCACACGATCACCAAATAAAACAAGCACACTATTGCGCCTTCAAAACCGAAAGCTGTCCGACCTAAAAGGCAAAACATCATGATACTATGTCAAAAGGTGACAAATCATCCTACACATCATCCGTCATTCACAAAATATACTAGTATAACCCAATAGAAAACATGAAATGGAGACAAAATAAAAGTCCCTCCTTAGGGGGCCTCAGTCCTCGTCTTCTTCATCCTCAGTTGGACCTCCTGGAGTGTGCATCGGCGATGGCCTCCTGTCATCCCTCTTGGTCTGGTTCTCGATGAGCCAGCACCACCTCCACGACACTGCACACACAAATATAAAGCAATCAGTCGAGAAACAACAAAAGTACAAAAATAGAGTCGAGTCAGAAACTTACCAAGGATGCCATCTGACTGGTGGCGAACAGCCGTATGCCATCCATCCGTTAAGAGTAAAATCTAGAGTTATAACCTCATAACCTTAAGAAGCGCAAAATTAGAGACATACCCGATGGTCTCGTGTAAGGACCAAAGACTGTAGGCTAGCTGCCAAGGCGTGACCCTCCTCAGCGTAACTCCAAGGGATGTTGAGGACGCCTGCTGGTTGGGTGGGATACCCGCACATAACTCATGGCACCTCCATGATCTAAGGGGAACCATTGGCACCCAAGACGTTGATGGTCCAATTCTAAGGAGGGATAGGATTAGTAGCTGGAGGAGCCTGCCTCCTATACATCTTGCAAAACTGTAGGCACAAAATAAGTTAGGAAAAGATGAGTCCAAAAACATAAGCGACAAATAGAGATAAAAACATAAAAGGAACTCGCAGCCAGGAGTGGGAAGTTGGGTATCAAGAAGCAACAAAGGTAAGTCTCATAACCAGCCTCAGAATAGAAATGATCCCAAGCATCAGTACTAGCCAAAGCCGCCAACAAAGCAGCACCAGAAAGGTCGTCAGCATCCATCACTAGAGGAGTATGAGGAACGCGGTATCTCGGAGCACTAACCACCTACCGGGACACTCGCTCGCCGAGGTACCACTACCTACCTTCTGTACTCTCCATCAAAAGTCAGTAAGTGGTGAGAGGCTTGACTACCTAAATCTCTTCTGGGGCAGCATAGGAAACATTCTCCGAAGGCATCTAATCAACACTAGCAACCGTCAGCTCGGATAAGAAATTCTTCAAAAGGACAATCCTGTGGGCCCTATTTTTGACCCTAACAACATCTCTCTGCCATCTCAAACCCCAAGGGAACAAGGGCACAGGAGCCATGCCATCCTTATCCTCACCTGACTCATCAGCAGGTGTAGGAGCCAACATCTTCAGATACTCAAAGCTCCAAATCTGCACAAGAGAATGAAAATCAGAAAACAAAAGCAAGGAATAGCCGAGAGAAAAGGAAAAGTCACAAGACATACCTCCCAAGCTCGCCAGAATCTGTTGGTTGATTTGATGTCCCCACAGGAAACCTCACCCATATGCTTGTAAAGATGAGCCAAGACAACGCCACCCCAATCATAGGAAGGGATCTCATCGACAGTCGCCAAGCAGGAAAGGAGCCTCAAGCTCCCCTGGTCATTCCGTGTTGCAAAGATTGAACAAGCAACGATACAGAAGGAATACCCTCAATAGCTGATAGTTATTCAGGTTGTGCCCCCCTCTTAAGCTCGATAATGCCAGTCATAAGGAAACCGATACCCCTCCAGATTAGGAGGAACATCCCCGATCAGCATCTCAACAGTTCAGGATCGATCTCATAAAAATAGTCTAGGATCAGGTGCTTCTCGCCAACTCTCAAGCCGATAATCATAGAAAAGTCGAAGGGCAGCATCGTTATCTCACCAAACGGTAGATAAAAAGTATTCGTCGTGTCCCACCATCTCTCAACAAGAGCATAAAAGTGTGCCAGGTCGTTGGTACTCTTCGAAACCAAATAGACAAAACTGCCAAACCCCGCCTCATCGACCATTTGTTTAACAACAGGCAAAAGTTGGGTATACCACAGGAAGGCGTGAGCTAGACTACCGTGGCCCTCCAAAGTCACCTCCGGTACCTGCACACATCAAAAATAGCAAAAATAAGCACAAAATCACTATTCACGATCCGAAGTCTAACTTCACAAAATCAACAATTGAGCACAAAACAATCTTTCAACAAACTCTAGGTGCACACTACGATTCACAAAACTTAGCACAATGCACGTGAATAATCCTGAACTGCCTAAAGTTTCACATACCTGACTCGCTAGAGCCTCGGCCAAAAGAGGACATTAAGGGTCGCGCAAAATCAACTCTGGGGGTTGGCTCTTAGCCCTTACCCTTTCCTTGGCCTTCTTAGAGAGTCTACTCGAGCTTGAAGCCATGGATCTGTGAAGAAAATAGAAGTTGAAACCAAACTTTCTTCTTAGAAAATAGAGGAAACTAAAACACCAATCAAAATTCTAATCATGGAAAGAGATTACTCACCTGAGTGTGCATAAGCTGTCTTTTGACAGATTTTGGCTCCAAAAACACCCCAAAATGGCCAAGAATGAGCATTTGGAGCTCAAAAACCCAAGATGTACAAACATGAAGTCTGGCCACCCAGTGCCTCCGTAGCAGTGACCCAATGCCGCCATAGCACTGCTTCCTATGGGCCCTACTTTGCTCCGTTTTAGCCCGTTTGGGCCTATTTTGGCCTTTTCAACCCATTTCTAGCCCCGATTAGCCCCGGTGGCCCATTTCGATCAATATTTACGAGGTTTTACCCCTAGCGGTCCAAAAGTCATTAGGGCTACCCTCAGCAGGCAAAAATTGAAAAAGATTAGCTCCTAAAGGCCATAACCGGCTCTTTTGGATTGAGCGTCACAAGATTTGATCAATCGTGAGAGATTCAGAGATGGGTCTTGGTTCTTGGTCGATAGTTAAGAGAGACTCTCAGAGAGTCCCTTGCTATCCACAACAGAAAAAATTAGCTCCTGAAGGCCATAATTGGATCTTTTGGATTGAGCATCGCAAGAATTGGTCAACCCTGAGAGATTTAGAGATGGGTCCTGGTTCTTGATCAGTAAGATTCGATCAACCATGAGAGATTTAGAGAAGTGTCCTGGTTTTCAGTCAATAGTTAAGAGAGACTCTTAGAGAGTCCCCCGTTATCCATAGCAGACAAAATCAGCTCCCGAAGACCCTGACTGGCTCTTTTGGATTGAGCATTGCAAGGTTTAATCAACCATGAGAGATTCAGAGATGGGTCCTGGTTCTTGGTCAGCAAGATTCGATCAACTGTGAGAGAATCAGAGATGGGTCTTGGTTCTTGGTCAGCAGTTAAAGGAGATACTCAGAAAGTCCCATACCATATATAGTAGAGGAGAACATGAAATAACGGCTTTTAGTGCCAGAAATGGCTTTTCGGATTGGACAAGGGTCGGTCGTTGATCAAAATATTATCAATAGTGTAGAGATCCTGGCTCCCAGGGCAAGCATCGCCTAGTTACAACCAGACTACTCTATGATGTCCAAAACTCTGCGTTTGTTAGTTACTGCCAATGTTTTGAAAACCGGACCGGTCATCGAACCGGAAAAATGACCGGGTCACGGGTTAGCGGTTCAACCGTCGGGTGAACCAGAATCGAACCGCTGACGTCATAATTACGCAATAATTAAATTTATTTATATAAATTAATAGTTATATAAAATAAAAATTATATATATCACATAAAAATTATAAAATATCACTTAAAATTCTAAGAATCAAAGTTGATAACTACAAACTAGTTTAAGGAGCAGCTTTGGTGCTTGTTCTTTGTTCTATCATTTTCTACGGTTTTATAACTACCATGCTACCAACAATCAATTCTTATGTGATTATGTGAAAGCTAAACTACAAAGAGATGAACTATACACTATACACTAGCATAAAAATTCAAAACAAGTAAAAGAGATGAATAAGTATGCTAAAAGAGGACATTAGTAATTATTAATTAACTAATTATTACCTTAAATTCTTGAAAAGTTGAAACTTGAAGTCTTGAAAGTTGAAATAGAAATTTCAGGGGAAGAAATCACAGATCAAGGGGTGGAGGGGGTCGGCGGCAGTGATGTGAAGCCGGTGGTGGGGACCGGCGGTGATGGTGAAGTCGGTGGTGGTTAACAGATGGGGGAGGGGGTGTCTTAGGCGATGGGCATCGTGGGGGTCTGAGAGAGAGAGAAGTAGTGTGATCACTGAGATGAAGGGGTGGAGGGGGTGGCGGCGATGGTGAGAGGTGGTGGTGAACAGGTGCTCGGGAGGGGTGGGTCTGAGGTGATTGGGTGGGGGTGGGCGCCGCCGAGAGGGTCTGAGAGAGAGAGAGAAGTGAGATGGAGATAAGAATATTGAGATCTAAAAGTAAAAATAAAAAATATAATATAAGATACATATCCGGAAGCCCTAAAAATCTCAAAACAAAAGGTTTATAAAACTTAAAACTTAAAACTTAAAACTTAAAAGGATTCTCTCCTGAACCGGGCGGTTTATTTGAACCGGCACCGGTTTTCCGGTTTTCCGGTTCAACCGTTCGGGTCACCGATTTTTCCCGGTTTTTATCACAAAATGATTTAGTGGGTGAAACCGGACCGGTATGTTGAACGGTCGCCGGTTCAACCGGTTCAACCGGCCGGTCCGGTCCATTTTTCACAACATTGGTTACTGCCATCATTTGTCAATTATTGTGAGCTTCCTCATCTGTTAGTCGCCGTGAACTTCCTCACTTACCAGCTATCGTGAGCTTTCTCATCTATCAGTCATTATGAAAACCCTCTTCTTTCTGTTATCTTGAGCTTTCTCATCCATCGCTTGGTATCCAGGACTTTCATGTCTATCAGTTACCTTTAGTTATCATCCTCAAGGACCTTACATCTGATTCTATCAGCAAAGCGCGCTTCCTGAAGTTTAAGAAGTTTGCCCTATGGACCAAAGTCTTCAACACTTGGATATCTTTATCAGAATCAATGGCTGCATAAGAGTCAAATAAATATTAACACAACATAAGTCCACTCGGAGTGGCACACCCACAGCACCGACTCATGCTAGGATCAAAACACTAGGCATGATAGGACTCAGTACACGTAACATTCATGCATTGTTTATCATCCTCGTAGCATAGCATCCGCCTGTCTTGTTGTGCACGTGCGATTCATTCCTTTGTGCCTCAAACTACGTCCTGATCTGATTCCCCTGCGGATACGTAGCCAGCTTACGCAGAGCATGACCAGCACCGGCCTCAGCATTCATGTTTCTATCACTGCATCTTTTGCAACGCTTTTATCCAAAATCTATAGCCTCCAAAAGACCTGTCTCTTTAAGGATTTGGCACTCGCTTGCAACATGCATTGCCTCGCAAGTTCATGCCAAAGAGGGGCAAACTATCGACACCCCATTTTATCGGCTATCGGATTTAGGAGACCCATAGCTTGGCAGTTCACAATGATCGAAAAAGGACTCAAAAGGACTCATAGAAGTTAGTTCTATCTCTCAAAATGCTCAGAAAGTGGTACAAATGACTAAAATGCCCCTGAAAGCCCAAATGCCGCCACGGCACTCTCCCCCAGAACAGTCTATTTTGTAATTTATTTTGGGGGTCCATTTTGATTAATTGAAAACCAAAACTATGTAGTTTCTTGTTCACAGATGTTTGGGACCAATGAGAGTACTCTTTGATGATGCCAAAAATTGGTAAGAGTAAAGTAGAGTAATTTTAGGAGAGAGAGAGTGAGAGACTATTTTTTGTATGTGGTTCGGCCCTGTTAATGAAGGTACCTACGTCCACGGGTGTGTCTGAGCATGTTCACTAGCAGATCACCGGCGGGCCTAGTGAGCCAACAAAGAGGGGCGGCACTACCAGTAATACCGGCCGGGTGTATGCGTACGATGGTGAATTTTGTAGAGGTGCTGTGTAGACTGAGAAGTTGACTGCCCCTTCAATTGGGGGTGAGAGGTCTCTTTTATAGATGTAAGAGACCTACTCATACGTGGATAAGGAAATATAATCCTATTGATATAGATTGGCATTAATTATGGGGATTTCCTAATTGGACTAGGAAATAGTGTGCACTTTCCATTAGTCTTCTAGCTTGAGTAGGAAACTGCCCATAATGCTCGGGATCACGCCTGTTACCCCGGATGAGCTATTCCCGCGGCAGGATGTGCATGTGCGGCTTTCCCGACCTGCTAGCTGGGTTGTGAATGAACTGCTCGGGCTGATGCTTCTGAGGAGTTGTGCATGATTTGCCCGGGGCATGGACTGGCTGTTGATTTTGAACAGCTCGGTCATAAGATAGAGCCAATTTTGGGCGTATCAGCTGTCCCCCATTTCCAAGATTGGCCAGATGCTATATCGGGGCAAGTTTGGAAATCAGTTTGATGTTACTTGCCGCTGTCTGAGTGCTTGTGGAAGCTACCTCGGGGCTTTTGAGCCTGGTGAGTCCTCAGAAACTAGCTGAGAGTTGAGACCCAGCCTAGCTCAGGACTTTTAGGTGCTCAAGAATTGACCAGGAGTTGAGACCCGGCCTAATTTAGAGTCTTTTTTGCTTGAGTTAGCTCCCAAGATGGTTATCTTCTGCCCGTAAACCTTCGTCAAGTCTGTGGGTAGAAGGATTTTACCATGTTGGAAAAGCCGACCTAAAGCGTAATGCTTGTGGATACCGGGCTTCCACCTCTTTGTTATGTTTTGAAATTCGTTTGATTTTGAATCAAGGAAAGAGAAAAGGTCTGTTGAAAACAGATACAGAGTCGCCACTTGGTCTTTAAGGAACCAAGAAACCTAATTTTGACTCACCCAAACGGATAAGGGCACTAGCCCTTCGTAACCAAAGAACTTGGTTCGGGGTTTTGGTACGAGAGAGGAAGGAGCCTTTGTCGCGACTAAAACACCCTCAACTCGCCCCGTCTTTCGACGGGCCTCAATTAGCATCCAAATAATCATCTTATACTAGGTATGGTTCGACAAATAATACTACGATAGTATATTACATCACATAAGAAACTTGAAATGAAAGATCTAAAGATAAGATATCATTCATAAGATCTAAGCCAAATATCACACAATACGAAGTGGAAGATCACACAAATAAACCTAGGAAAAATCGTCTAATCATATATCAATTAATCAAGTTTTCCTAATCTAAAGGGGACATGAATTGTTCTTGAAACAAATAAGCAAAGAAATCAAAATATGCTTAACAAGCTAGTATGATGCATGTTATTCTTTGAGAAAAGAAGATCTCTCAGTCCCCGGGACGGATGAGAAAGGATGATTAGATCAAAAGGGGAAGCATGAATGTGTGATCAAGTTCATTCCTTATAATCTCCTTGGATTAAGAGTTACAAAAACCCCAAATCTTGCATGAATGCAATGTATGTATCTAAAATGTGCAAAGGTCGTAGTGTGTTTTGTGTACATGGATTTCTAAATGACTTAGAAGTCTAAAATGTGTATGAATGAATGAATGAAATTAACATGGGATATGTACAAATGTAGTATGAACTACTTCCTAAGATATGAACTAATTTGGAATGCATATAAGCATCAAATCAAAGAATGAAAGTTAAAGTATACTTGCTGTGAATAGTGGACAGAACAGTAGCATGATCTTTTGGAATTTGAAAAGAGGGGTTAGGAATGTTTTCAATGCATGATTTTTTATGGAGATGTTCCTTATTGTGTCTAGAACACAACCCAAAAGGCCAATCTTGAATATCGATTACCAATTGAGAGAAATCATATAAACAACAGAGGTCACTCAGAAACAGAGTTTGTACTGTCGACTGAAATGTTGAAAAATCTTAGAAAATTAAAACGAATGATCTAGAGGCCCATTTTATACAGAAAGTTTCCTAAGACATTGAATTTTAAGGGAAAAATAAGTTAGGACCACCCCTTTTGGAAAGGTTTTCGGGAAAAGAGGTCGTAAGTTGACCTAGCTGCTGTGACAGCAAAAACAGAATGTTTGGAAGGAATGTTGGGACCCAAATGGACCATTTTCAAGTACTTCCAAGTCAAACCAAAAATCATGGGTGTTCTCCAATGAGTTAGGAAGACTTTCTAAGTGGCCTTGTATCCATATGTTGAGTATTGAGTTCTAGAAAAATCTTTGAACTCAACTCACTCACTGTTTTGACTCATTGTTTTGAAGATTTTGGAGAAAACAAAGTTTTGTTTCTTGAAACCAAATGAGAGGGATTGAGAGGGGTTTTGAAATAGATGTTTTGAAGAAATATTTTCAACACTCAATAAGGATCATAGCCACTTAGAATATCTACATCAAACTCATCATTTAAGAACCTCCAAGATTGTTGGAGAGATTTATTTTATTTTTGGACATAACTTCAATACATTCCAAGAATACCTTGGAAGTATTGAGGTTATGATCATCATCCATCAAACATGTTTTTGAGGTCAAGAGCTACTATCCATAAGGATTCACTCACCCCAAACTTCATGTCATCACTTAGATGATGATGAACTATCAAGTAAATAAAGAAAATAAAAACAAATGGGATAAGAAGATATGAACAATAAATAAACAAGCAAGTAGATGATAATCAATAGATGATATTCATGAAGCATGAGACTTGTAGATTGGTGTATCACTCATATGTAATGACACTAGACATGGTAGAAGCTTCCACTCTCTTGAATGCTCACTAAAATGGTGGTTGGGAGTATTGAATGTTGAAGTAAATGGAAGTAATGAAGTAAAAACAAAGTTAGAACTCACTTTTGTTTTTGAAAATCAAAGAAGAAAGCTTCTTTTCTCTCTACTCTAGCCTTATCTCTACAACTTTCTCTCCCAAACTTTTCCAAAACTCACATTTGACTCCCCTAAAATGAGGAGTAATGGGGTGTTTATATAGGCCAACTTGGGGTGTTTTTGGGATTTAGAAAGTACTCCCATTGGCTCCAAACATCTGAAATCATAAAACTACGTCGTTTAGGCTTTTAATTAATCAAAATGGGGCCACAAAAGTTATTACAAAAATACACTGCTCTGGGGGGGAGTGCCGCGGCGGCAGTGGGCAAGTGTCGCGGCGGCAGTGCTCCTCCCTTCGTCTGGATAATGCTGTTTAGGCCCCCTGAAGTTCCGGTATTCGCGAAAAGGCCCTATTTTGTCCGAAATTCACAGAAAATGCATACGAACTCCAAATCGAGGTTGTGATATACCGTTGGAAAGGTAATGGAGTCTACTTTACATAAAAAATAGTTCGGGGATAGGTCACTTTGAAAAGTTTTGCGGTATTCGCGATAAAAGCCGATTTGATCGCCTTTTTCACCTTTAGAAATTCATAATAAATTCATTTTAAATCCCGAAATTATGTATGACATACCGTTGGAAAGCTATTGACCTCTAGTATTCATGAAAAATATCTGAAAATTGTTTCGGCGCCCCGGTTCCGAAGTCAAATTTTGGTCAAACTGGTCAAACCTGGGATTCCCGGGAAGTTCTGGAAACCTCCGGGAGTTCCCGGGAGCTGATGTTTTCGCTCGATTTTCTTTTGGAACTTGTTTTAACACCTTTTTTATGATTTAGAATGATTTTGGTGAATTCGGACGATTTCGGTCAAACTCGGTCAAACCTGGTCAAACCTAGTCAAACCTTGGTCAAACCGGTCAACGGGGACTTTCCGGGAACTTCCGGGACTTCCGGGGTCTCTGGGAGCTGACGATTTCATCCGATTTTTCTTAAGAACTCATTTTATCACTTTTCTTATGACGTAGCATGTTTTCAGAACTTTGGGACCAAATCTGGGAGTTTTCGGGCTTTCAGGGGCATTTTGGTCATTCTGAGCATTCTAAGAGATAGAGCTGACTTCCGAGAGTCCTTTTGAGTCTTTTACGATCATTGTGAACCACCAAGCTATGGGTCTCCTAAATCTGATAGCCGACAAAATGGGGTGTCTACAGTTTGCCCCTCTTTGGCATGAACTTGCGAGGCAACGCATGTCGCAAGCGAGTGCCAAAGCTTGAAGAGACAGGACTTTTTGGAGGCTATAGATTTAGGATAAACAGTGTTGCAAAAGATGAAAGGATGATGAGGTTAGTGCTGGTCGTGCTCTGCGTGAGCTGCCTGCGTATCCCAAGGGGAATCAGACCAGGACGTAGTTCAGGGCGCAAAGGAACAAATCACACATGCACAACAAGACATGCGGATGTTATGCTATGAGGATGATATGCAATGCATGGATGTGATATGAATTGTGTCATGAGTCCTATCATGTCCAGTGTTATGATCCTAGTATGAGCAGGTGCTGTGGGGTGTGCCACTCCGAGTGGGCTGGTGTTGTGCTAGTGTTTGCGACTGTGATGTGGTGGATGACTCGGATAAGGACAGCAAGGTTTAGAAGACTCTAGGTCTAGGGGCAAAACTTCTGAAACTTAAGAAGTGCGCTTTGCAAACGAGTGAGATAGATCATATGTGCTTCGTTTAGCAGATGACAGTCAAAGATGACCGAGGGATCTTGTGGTAAAGCTGTGAGAAAATTCTTGATAATCAGGAGATCTGGATGTGGGAGATGCTCTGGTTGTTCCTGACGGCCGACTTTCGGAAATCGGTTCCGGCTGGTGGGAGAATCTTTATTTTCTTGATCAGGAACCAGGGTCCATCTCTGAACCTCTCACGGTTGATCAAATCTTTCAATGCTCAATCCGAGATAGCCGGTCAGGGCCTCCGGGAGCTGGTATCTGCCTGCTTTTGTCCTCGGGGGATGATGCGGGGTTCTCGGGGAATCTCTTTCGGTGCTCAATCCAAGAGAGCCTGTCGGGGTCTCCGGGAGCTGGTATCTTTCTGCTTTTGTCCTCGGGGGATAATGCAGGGTTCTCGGGGAATCTCTTTTCTTGATCGGGAACCAGGATCCATCTCTGAACCTCTCACGGTTGATCAAATCTTTCAATGCTCAATCCGAGAGAGCCGGTCAGGGCCTCCAGGAGCTGGTATCTGCCTGCTTTTGTCCTCGGGGGATGATGCGGGGTTCTCGGGGAATCTCTTTCGGTGCTCAATCCAAGAGAGCCTGTCGGGGTCTCCGGGAGCTGTTATCTTTCTGCTTTTGTCCTCGGGGGATGATGCAGGGTTCTCGGAGAATCTCTTTCGGTGCTCAATCCAAGAGTGCCTGTCGGGGTCTCCGGGAGCCGGTATCTTTCTGCTTTTGTCCTCGGGGGATGATGCAGGGTTCTCGGGGAATCTCTTTTCTTGATCGGGAATCAGGATCCATCTCTGAATCTCTCACGGTTGATCAAAATTGTCGGTGCTCAATCCAAGAGAGCCTGTCAGGGCCTCCGGGAGCTGGTATCTGTCTGCTTTTGTCCTCGGGGATGATGCAGGGTTCTCGGGGAATCTCTTTTTTTGATGATTCGCTGCATTAACTAAAAACCAGGATCCGTTACCAGAATTCTCGTGTTTGATCAAAATTCGCGACGGTTGTCCTGAAACGACCGATTCGGGTCTTCGGGAGCCGTTTTTCCCAGTTTTTGCCTGCTGGAGGTAGTTCTGACAACCTTTAGTCTTCTTGGGGTAAAACCTCATAAATCTCGACTGGAATGGGCCACCGGGGCTGATCAGGGCCAAAAACGGGCTGAAAAAGGCCAAAACGGGCCAGAACGGGGCGAAACGGAGCAAAATGGAGCGAAGCGGGGCCCACGGGGAGCAGTGCCGCGGCGGCACTGGGCCACTGCCGCGGCGGCAGTTGGCCAGTGCCGCGGCGGCACTGGGTGACCGGACTTCATCTTCCTATATCTCGGGTTTTTGAGCTTTTGAAGCTCATTCTTGGCCATTTTGGGGTGTTTTTGGAGCCAAAATTCATCAAAACGCAGCTTGTGCGCGCTCAGGTGAGTAATCTTTCCCCGTAGTTGGATTTTTGATTGGTGTTTTGGTTAGACCAAATTTTCAAGAAGGAAGTTTAAGTGTGACTTCCATTTTTCTTGTAGATCCATGGCTTCGAGCTCAAGGAGACCGTCTAAGAAGGCCAAGGGACGGATGAAGGCCGAGGTGCAAGCTCCGGACTTGATTTTACAGGACCCTCAACGCCATCTTTCGGCCGCGGCTCTAGCGAGCTTGGTATGTGAAACTTTCGACATTTTAGGACTGCTTTCATGTACTATGCTAGTTTTGTGAGCCGTAGCGTGCACCTAGAGATCGTTAGAAGTTCGATTTGTGCTCAAATGTGGATTTTGTGAATTCGGCTCTCGGGTCGTGAATAGTGATTTTGTGCATCTTTTGTCGTCTTTGTTGCGTGCAGGTGCCGGAAGTGGCATTGAAAGGCCACGGTAGCCTCGCCCATGCTTTTTTGTGGTATACTCAACTCTCGCCTACCGTCAAGAGGATGGTTGATGATGCCGGGTTCGGAGGCTTCGTCCGCTTGGTTTCGAAAAGTAGCAATGATTTGGCTCACTTCTATGCACTGGCTGAGAGGTAGTGGGACACTACCAACACTTTCCACCTGCCGTTTGGAGAGATGACCATGACGCCCTTCGACTTCTCCATGATTACGGGCTTGAGGGTCGGCGGGAAGCGCTTGATTCTGGATTACTTTTATGAGCTCGACCCGGAGGCGGTGGAGATGTTGATTGGGGCTGTTCCCCCTAACCTGGAGAGACATTGGTTCCCCTGCGGCTGGCTTTACCGGGCCTATGGCAGAGGTAATCACAATCTGAACAATTCCCAGCTTTTGAGGGTTTATCTTCTGTATGTCCTCGGGTGCTCAATCTTTGCGACAAGGAACGACCGGGTGAGCTTGAGGCTCCTTTCTTGCCTGGCGACCATTGATGAGATCCCCTCCTACAACTGGGGCGGTGCTGCCCTGGCCCATCTCTACAAGCATATGGGGGAGGTCTCTCGGGGCGATGTTAAATCTATTGGGGGATTCTGGCGAGCTTGGGAGGTACGCACTGTTTCTTCTTTTATTTTTCCATCTTTTTTATTTCCATACTTGTTTTGATTTCTCCTTTGTCTGTGCAGCTTTGGAGTTTTGAATACTTGAAGATGTTGGCTCCTTCCCCGGCGGATGAATCAGGCGAGGATGAGGATGGCATGGCTCCTGTGCCTCTATTCCCACGAGGTTTGAGATGGCGGAGGGACGTTGTTGGGGTGAAGAGCGGGGCCCACCGGATTATTTTGCTCAGAAACTTCTTAACTGAGCTGACGGCCTCTAGTGTTGATTGGACGTCTTGGGAGGGCGTCGCTTACGCCGCCCCAGAGGAGATACAAGCGGTTAAATCTCTTACCTCTTGCCGCCTTCTGCTGGAGAGTACCGAGTGCAGGCAGTGGTTCCTTGGGGAGCGGGTCTCTCGGCAGGTGGTTGGTGGTCCCAGGTATCGCGTTCCTCATAATCCTCCCGTGATGGATGCTAGTGACCTCTCTGGTGATGCTCTGCTGGCGGCCTTAGCCGGCACCGATGTTTGGGATCATTTCCTCTCCGAGACCGGTTACGAGGCTTACCGCGGCCGCTTCTTGATGCCTAACTTCCCACTCCTAGAGGTGAGTTCCCTTTTTACATTTTTGCCTTTATTAGTTGTTTATGTTTTTGACTCATCTCTTCCTAACTTTTCCTGTGCCTACAGCTTCGCGAGATGTACAGGAGACAGGCTCCTCAGGCTCCTGACCCTATCCCTCCTTGGGATTGGACCGTCAACGTTCTAGGCGCTGATGGCACTCCCCAAATGATGGAGGTGCCGCGAGTCACATGTGGGTACCCTACTCAGCCAGCGGGCGTCCTCAATGTTCCTTGGAATTACGCTGAGGAGGGTCACGCCTTGGCAGCTAGCTTACGGTCCCTGGTCCTCACCCGAGACCACCGGGTATGTCTCTAATTTTGCACTTTCTTAAGGTTATGAGGTTCTAACCCTGGTTTTACCTTTGACAGATGGACGGTATGCGGCAATTTGCCGCCAATCAGATGGCGTCCTTGGTAAGTCTCTGACTCGACTCTATTTTTGTACTTTTTTGTTGTTCCCTTACTGATTGCCTTCATTTTTATTTGTGTGCGCAGTACCGTGGAGGCGGGGCTGGCTCATCGAGGACTGGTCCAAGATGTAGAGGTGGTAGGAGGAGGCCGTCGCCGACGTACACTCCGGGCGGTCCGACGGAGGACGAAGAAGAGGAGGACTGAGGCTTCCCAAGCGGGAATTATTTATTTTATTTTCTTTTTCTGTTTTCGATTGGGTTGTACTGGGGATATGATTATTTGGACAGTGTAGGACGATGTGTAGCACAATTTGTGACCTTTTGACAGAGTATTATGATGTTTTGCCTCTTAGGCCGGATATCTTCCGGTTTAGAGGCGCAGTTGTGTGCTTGTTGATATATGTGCATTGTGATTGCTGGATGTTACTGCGATGGGCAGTTTTGTGATAGTGAGTGCTTTTGCCTTGCAGGTGGGATAGTCCGTGAAACGGGGAGGTGCTGTCGAAATTTTGAATTTTGCTAGAGCCGCGACAGAAAAAATGGCTTTGTATGATCCCGCCCAACTCACAGCTTGGCTGAACATTACGGATGGCGTGGAGCGGATCAACCTCTTTAGCTACGGCTTGACCGAGCTATTCTCTCTTTGCCAGATGACCCTGAACACTGAGTTCTTGCGTGCTGCCATTGGTCACTGGGACCCGGTGAATCATGTCTTCAACTTCAATGGCCTGGAGATATGCCTTGTGTTTGAGGAGTTCTGCGCTATTCTCGGCTATGATTCTGACTCTGATCTGATTTTCCCTTCTGCTGGTACCCTCAGTCTTACGCGAGGCTTGGCTGAATATCTGAATTGCTCCGTCACTATTTCCCGCCGGCTGATTCAAGGTGAGGTTCTCAACATTGCTTTTATTATCGCCCGGTACGCCAGTCCTGGGGATCCCAGCGTGTATGATGCTACCCGCGGGGCTGCTTTGATACTGTGCATGACTTCACACTTCCTATTCTCAAGTACTTCCGTCGACTTAGTGCATGTGTGTCTCGGACTGAAGCTTAGCTGGAATCCCATGGCCATGGTTCTGGCTGAAACCTTGAATGGCTTGGATAATGCCTTTAATCAGGGGACTCCTCTTCTTTCTGGGGCGCCTTTGGTGTTACAGGTCTAGTTATACGAGCGCCTTCAACTATGGGCGGGCCGCATACCACCGGTTTATTTTCGTCGAGCCGTGCTTTACTCTCACTATACTTTTGCCAATTGGGTGGGCATGATGGGCGCCTTATCTGAGGCTGACATTTGCTGGATCGTGAGGCGTTGGGGCCTCTATGCTATCACCACGAGCCTCAGGGGTCACCAGAGAGTGTGGTTGATGGGTCTGAGAGAGACTTCTTTCTATCATCCTCGCCGTTTGGCCAGACAGTATGGACAGGTTCAGGAGGTTCCCCGGGGGTTTACTGAGAGGGTCTTTGCTTCCAGGATCAGGGCTACCACTATTGCTGCTTTTATCGATGGTTGGACTGACCGAGTAAAGGCCTACTTCTAAAGACCTTTGAAGAAATAAAAGACACTAAGACAAAACTAGTCCTGACTGATTCTACTTATTCCTCCAAGTGTCTTTGAACATGTGGTTGCTTTTTGAAAGACTTTTATTTCTTTGATTATTCCTGCCTATGTAATATTCAAAGTTTGTTTATCGGCAAACCTTGGTTACTTTGGGAATCTCATTTTATGCATTTTAGCTTTCTAAAAACATTTTGTAACCGAGATTTCAATTAGTTGTTGCTTTTGGTACTTGCTTGGGCATGCCGGGGTTATCAGAGGCAAACGAGGCGGGTGGCCGAAGTTTGCCCCTAGTTTGGGATATGTATGGTTGTGAGGCAAACGAGGTAGATGACCGACGTTTGCCCCTAGTTTAGAAGAGGTTCAGGCAAACGAGGCGAGTGGCCGAAGTTTGCCCCTAGTGTGGAGGGTGATTTTTGGGTTATGGTAAGGACCGCGACTTTATTTCTCTCACGTGCTCATAATTTTTGCCTAGGCACCAAGGAGGTGACCTAGCGAGCGATTTTCTCTCTTTTGTTATTGCTCACTTTGGATTTAGCTCTAATTTTTGCCTAGGCGTCCTTTCGGATTTTCAACCTAGCGAACCATCCTTCTTTTTCTTTTGAAAGTCTGCCTGCGTACCCCCGAGCGGGGATCAGGTCCAACGTAGTTCGGGCCAAGCTTTTGAAAGGAAAGGTTATTTTTTTGTTGGTAGAGCGACCGAACCAATGCGGTTGCCTACGTATCCCCGAGCGGGAATCAGGTCGAGCGTAGTTCAAGGCAAGGCTTGGAAGGAATGGTTATTTTTTTGTTGGTGGAGCGATCGAACCGATGTGGTTGCCTACGTATCCCCGAGCGGGAATCAGGTCGAGCGTAGTTCAAGGCAAGGCTTGAAGGAAATTGGTTTGATTATGATGGTGTTGACCGAACCGATGTGGTTGCCTACGTATCGCCGAGTGGGAATCAGGTCCAGCGTAGTTCAAGGCAAGGCTTGAAAGGAATGGTTATTGGATAGTCAAGCATAGTACTGTTTGAGACGATCCATGTTGATTGGTTCTTTGAATTCGACACCATCGAGGTCCATGAGATAAGTTGCTCCTCCGGAAAGAACAGTCTTGACGATATAAGGGCCGACCCATTTAGGTTTAAACTTCCCACGGGGATCAAAGATCAGAGCTCGCAACTCCTTAAGGACAAGGTCGCCCTTGACAATCTTCCTTGGACGAACCCTTTTGTTGAAAGCACGGGCTATCCTCTTCTGATAGATTCGAACATGGTCGACCGCCGCTAGACGCTTTTCATCTATGAGGGCCAATTCTTCATACCTTTCTCTCAACCAATCTGATTCCGAAATTTCACACTCTGCCATCACGGGTAGGGATGGTAATTCTATCTCCACCGGAAGTACCGCTTCCATCCCATACACTAGTGAGTAAGGAGTCGCTCCTGTGGACGTCCTTATCGATGTTCTGTATCCCCAAAGTGCAAATGGTAGCTTTTCATGCCAGTCTTTGTAGGTATCAGCTGATTTTTGCAGTATGGCCTTGACATTCTTATTCGCAGCTTCGACTGCCCCATTGGTCTGTGGTCGGTATGGCGACGACTTGTGATAGGTGATTTTGTATTCCTCGAACAGATCCCTGACTTCTGCCTTGAAATGACTTCCGTTGTCCGAAATAATCTCATAGGGAACTCCATAACGGCAGATGAGATTTCTCTTGATGAATTTGGCCACTTCCTTGGCCCCCAACTTGGTGTAGGATGCAGCTTCTACCCATTTTGTGAAGTAGTCTATGGCCACCAGGATGTACCGATTTCCATTTGAGGCCTTTGGAATGATTTCACCAATAATATCGATTCCCCAGGTGGAGAATGGCCAAGGCGAGGTCATGCTGTATAGAAGAGATGGTGGCACATGCATCATGTTTGCATGGATCTGGCACTTGTGACACCTTCTTACGTACTCACAACAATCTTTCTCCAATGTTGTCCAGTAGTACCCTTGCCTTATAATCTTCTTGGCCAACATGTGACCGTTCATGTGACGGCCACAGACCCCTTCGTGTATTTCCTCCATCATTCTTTTGGAGCTCTTTCCGAACAAGCAGGTCAGGTTGTGACCGTTGTATCCTTTCTTCAGCAGTTTCCCGCCGCAAATGATGAATTGCGCTGCGAATCTTCGAATTGCCCTTTTGTCTTTCTCCGTAGATTCTTGAGGGTATGTCCCTTTTTCTATGAAATCCCAGACATCCTGATACCATGGTGCTTCATTCTCTTCTTCTTCGACTATGGCGATTATGTTGAACGAAGGCTCGTACCTCTGCTCAATTACCAAGGGCATCATCCTGACTCCCACAGGAATTTTGATCATCGAAGCTAGAGTGGCCAAGGAATCTGCCAGCTGGTTCTCTTCCCTGGGCAAGTAGAGGAATGTGATATTTTCGAACTGCCTCTTGAGTTGGTCGAGACGATCATGATAGGGCTTCAACCTTTCTTCTTTTACTTTCCATTCTCCTCTGGCTTGTGATATGATGAGGTTTGAATCCCCGAAGACATCCAACCTCTGAACTTTCAGCTCTAAGGCTGCCTCGATTCCCAGAATGCATGCTTCATACTCAACAGTGTTGTTGGTGGAGTTATAATTGAGCTTGACTGCTAACGGAATGTGGTCCCCACTCGGCGATACTAGGATCATCCCTACTCCGTATCCCTTCATGTTGGCTGCTCCATCGAAGTACAACTTCCACTGTTCTTCCTTGATTTCCATAATGCTCTCGTCCGGAAACGGAAAGTCCCCACTTTCTTCAGAGTCAACGGCATGTTCTGCGAGATGCTCAGCTACGGTTCTCCCTTTTACTGACTTGCTCGTAATATACTTGATATCGAATTCGGATAATAGAAGTAACCAACAGGATATACGACCGGTCAGGGCGGGTTTTTCGAGAAGGTATTTTAGAGGATCCATGCGGGATATGAGCACAACCGGAAAGGCCAGCATGTAGTGCCTTAGTCGGCGAGTGCACCAAACCAAGGCCCAACATGTTTTTTCGAGGGTAGAATAGTTGAGCTCATACCCAGTCATCCTTTTGCTGAGGTAATATATGGCTTTTTCGGAGTGGCTTTCTTCTCCTTCTTGGGCTAGCATGCAACCCATGGAATTTTCAGAGACGGATAGGTAAAGGAATAAGGGCTTATGAGGCATTGGTGGTGAAAGGACAGGCGGATTTTGAAGGTAGGCTTTTATTTTGTCGAAAGCGGCTTGGCATTGGTCATCCCATTGGAACTTCTCCCCTTTTCTCAACAATCGGAACAGAGGATCGCATGTAGCTGTGAGCTTGGAAATGAAGCGGCTGATGAATTGGATTCTTCCGAGGAACCCCCTTACTTCTTTTTCATTCCGTGGTGGCATCATTTCGAGGATTGCCTTGATCTTAGAGGGGTCCACCTCTATTCCCCTTTGTATGATGAGAAAACCCAGGAGTTTACCGGAGGTTACGCCGAAAGTGCATTTCTTTGGATTCAGCCTCATCTTGTATTTGCGCAACCTTTCGAAGAACTTTTCCAGCGCTACCAGGTGCCCTTCTCTATCCTTGGATTTCACAATCATGTCGTCTACGTATACTTCTACCTCCTTGTGAATCATATCATACAGCAGAATGGTGGCAGCTCTTTGGTAAGTCGCCCCCGCGTTCTTGAGTCCAAAGGGCATTACTCTATAACAGTAGGTTCCCCAAGGGGTGGTGAATATCGTCTTTTCCCGATCTTCTGGCGCCATTAGAATCTGATTGTACCCTGAGAAACCATCCATGAAAGACAGTAGCTCATGTCCTGCGGTGTTATCTACCAAGACGTCAATGTGGGGAATCGGGAAGTCATCCTTGGGACTGGCCTTGTTCAGATCACGAAAGTCGACGCACACACGAACTTTTCCATCCTTCTTCGGGACTGGCACGATATTGGCAACCCATTCCGGGTATTCGGTGACAATGATGAACCCTGCCTTGAACTGCTTCTCCACCTCTTCTTTAACCTTGAGTGCCCATTCCGGTCTCATGCACCTCAGTTTCTGCTTGACAGGTTTAGAATTAGGGAGGAGAGGAATATGATGTTGGACGATGTCGGGATCGACCCCAGGCATGTCTTCGTAAGACCAAGCAAAAACATCTTTGAATTCTTTTAGCAAGAGGGTTAATTTTTCTTTTTCTTCTTTATTAAGGCTTGAGCCAATTTGCACAATCTGTGGATTATCTATTTCACCTAGGTTAACTGATAAAGTATCTTCGATTATTTCATAAGCAGGTGGTTTTTCAATTAGTTGCTTTAGTTCGATTAGGAGATCCTCGGAGGGATCTGTGCATTCACAAGTGTTAGACACAGAGGAGTATGCAGAATCGTCTTTCATTTCATTCATGACAGGTGAAGTGATTACATTGGATAGTGGTGGGCTTACAGCAGCCGACTCTAGTACAGACTCGATAATTGGTAGTACAGACTTCGGGGGAATAGGGGATTGGGAGACACAGACAGATGACTCTACAGCCTGGTTGCTCAGACCCTCCTCAGTTGGCTTGATCTGATCATCTTGGCTCTTGGCCCTCTTTTCTTCCTCCTTCTCAGCGGATTCCTCCCACATTTTCTTGATTGCTTCAGTGTCCAGGTATTTCAACCAGTCTTCCTCTGGGGTCTTCTCAACTTCTTCGGGATAGAACGGGTCTTGATATGGGGGCCTCTCGCAGTCAGCAAAGATTTCAAGCCCGGGGTGCCTTCTCCCAGTGGTTCGATGGATCCAGGGTTCAGGGAACCCGAAGTAAGGGAAATCATCCCCTTCTTTGACGAATTGTCCATTCAAAGTCTTGCGGTATGGTGGGAGACCCTTCACCCTTTTCTTCCATGGCCTCTGTAGCTCGGCGTCTTCATCAGTGGGCTTGTACCCCAACCCGAAAGTGCCTTGTTGCCCTTTGATCTGCGGGAATTCCCGAATTCCTTGCTGGCATCGACCCAACCCCATTCCGGGGAAGTAGTTCATCTTGCGGACAATGTTGACAACTACGGAGTGGACCTCAGGGAATCGGTCTTCATCATTGATCATATGAACTTCTTCCATGAAGAATCCTCTGATTTCTCCTTCTTCTAGCTCAGGTATTTGGACTTCAAAAATGGGAGCATAATTTGGGAAAGCTTCATTACCCCAACTATTACCGAGGATGATCTTTACCTCCTTCTCATGAATGTACTTGATCATTTGATGCACAGTGGACGATACAGCTTTGTTGGCATGAAGCCAGGGCCTTCCAATAAGCAGATTGAACGAGGCAGGTATGTCCATGACTTGAAAGATCTCAGTGCTCACCAAAGATCCTACCCGGATTTGGAGGGAAACAGTTCCCATCACATTTCTTCTAGTGTTGTCATAGGCTCTCACGGCTTGCACAGATGGCGTGATGTCAAGGACATTGACCCCCAAGGCGGTGGCAGTCCTCAGGGCACAGACATTTAAGGCCGAGCCTGTGTCGACTAGACAAAACGGCACCTGTTGTTCCTTACATCCCACGGTGATGTATAATGCCTTGTTATGTGCGGATCCCTCTGGTGGCAGGTCCTCATCGGAGAATGTAATGATCGGGTCGGGGGTAAGCGCACCCAAGAAAGCTACCATGTCCTCCGGCGCGGCGTCGATGGGGACTTCAATCCCAGCCAAGGCATTCAACACGGCTTGCCTGTGCTTATAGGATGTTACCATGATGTCCCACATCGAGGGATATGCTTGGGTTTTCTTTAGCTGCTTGATCAGCTCATTGTCTTCTTCGATGACCTCATCCATCTTACCCTTCCCCTTGTCTTTAACTGGACCTTTCTCGATGGCTTCGGTGGCAGGCTGTGGAGGCTGATAATGACGGCCTGACCTGGTTAGATGATCAATCTCGGCAGGAGTAGGTCCTTCTACAGTCCCATCCTTCTTAAACCAATCACAATCCGTTCCCACAAATGGTTTTTCCGGCTCGTTCCAGATGGAAGCATCACTCTCGTTGTTAGGATCATACCATTTGAGGTCTACCGCCCCTAGGTCATGCTCTTCCAGGAAGAACAAGTCTTGCTCGTCGTCAAGCTGCTGCTGCCACTCGTCATTCTCCCCTCTAATCAGATGAATTCCCTCAGAATCCGGGATGTCAATGCAAGGCAAGGGTTGTCCTAGGGGGGTGATATAAGTAGCAGGGTTGAAGGGTACGGGGCTGGACTCAATGAGGTTGACATTTTGGTGGTTTGGTAGGGGATTTTGGGTGATATGAGGCTGCTTTGGTGGTGGCTCGATGATATTCTGGTCGATGAGGTCTTGGATGTCATGGCGGAGGCGCATGCAATCATCAGTGTTATGGCCGGGGGCTTGGTGGTAAGTACATCGCTTGGACATACCGCAGTTAGGCGGGAGCGGGGTATTTCGAGGCTGGAGTAATTGGAGATGGCCCTTTTTGAGGAGGCGATCTAGGGCTGAGGAGAGAGAGATTTCTAGCTTGGCAAAATTGCGAGGGGGCTTTTTCTGGAAAGGGCGGTTGGAGGAATTTGCCTGGTTGGAGGGTTGGTATGGTCTTGGAGGGTATGCCATGGGTTGGCCGCTAAGGGCATTGACATCCGGGGGATTCCGGGAGTAGTTGGGCCTTCTTGGCTGACTCGGGGGGTCTTCCTTTTTGATCTTCCCCTCCCTGATAGCATCTTCGATTCGGGTTCCGACTTCAAACAACTCCTCAAAGGTGGAGATGGACTGGTAGAATAATTTCTCATGATAAAGCGGCTGCAGATTCCGGATGAGCATCCTTACCTGTTCTTTCTCGATTGGCCGGTGGGTCATTTGGGCTACCTTGTTCCTCCATCTGCTCAGAAATGCAGCGAAGGATTCATTGTTGCTTTGCCGGGTTGTTTCCAAATCCCTGATGGTGACATCCAGCTCTTGATTGTAAGAGTAATGATCGACGAAGACTCGAACAATGTCCTCCCAGGCCCGGGTTTTGGAGGCTTCCAAGGTTAGGAACCATGATAGTGCAGATTTTGCCAGAGTTTGCGGGAATAGCATTGCAATGTGCTCGTGGGTGCAACCCATGGACTGGAAGATACTCATACATAGCTTCACGTGGCTTTTCGGGTTTCCAGTTCCATCAAAACGATCGATGGCAGGCATTTTGAAATTCTCTGGCAGTTTCAGCTTGACAGGCTCGAAGAGGCCTTCCAGATCTAACATGTAATCATCGATACCCTTGCTTTTCCTGAGTACGCTTTCCAGTTTGTCAACCTTGTCCATCTTTTCTTGGAGCTTCTTCTCGTATGCGGACGGTGGGACCCCCTGAAACCAGTCTTCTTCCCCATTATTCTCAGGTGGGGGTAGTTCAAATTCCGGTGGTGGAAACCTGGGCGGAGGTTGCGGCCGCCGCTGCTTCAGTTCTTCCATGAACTTCAGAACCTGGGCCAGGTTGTCGGACTGCTGGCTTATGGTCGCTCCCAATTCAGTAACCTTGTTTTCCAACTCTTCCCTATTCATGCTGAAGCAAGCTGTCGGACTGATTCTGATTAACCGATTATCCGAACTCCTGACCCACGAATAAGACCCTAACTGCTGACCTTGGGAATCTATACTGACCTGACAGATTTTGAAAGGACTAGATTAGATCTTTGACAGTGGTGACTTTAGGCAGACAAAGATAGTGATGTGGACCGACTCGAAACAGTGCGTGCAGATTGATGGGGAATGGTGCATGCAAATGGGACAAACATGCGGATGTAAGCCCTAATCTATATGATGCTCCTATTTCTAATAGATAGCAGCTAAACAAATAAGGTCCTAGCCATACAGAGTGTGCTAACCTTACTTTCTAGTATGATCACCAAGGGATAACATGGATTTCCAAGATACTTCGGGAATTTTGGACAGAGTTTCTGGGGGAAACTGGTCAATATGGTCATATCTGGGATATCTGGACAGAGTTTCTGGGAGAAACTGGTTAATGTGGTTATATCTGGGATATTTGGACAGAGATTCTGGGAGAAACTGGTTAATGTGGTTATATCTGGGATATTTGGACAGAGTTTCTGGGAGAAACTGGTTAATGTGGTTATATCTGGGATATTTGGACAGAGTTTCTGGGAGAAACTGGTTAATGTGGTTATATTTGGGATATTTGGACAGAGTTTCTGGGAGAAACTGGCCAATATGGTTATATCTGGGATATTTGGACAGAGTTTCTGGGAGAAACTGGCCAATATGGTTATATCTGGGATATTTGGACAGAGTTTTTGGGAGAAACTGGTTAATGTGGTTATATCTGGGATATTTGGACAGAGTTTCTGGGGGAAACTGGTAAGTACGGTTATAGTGATCATACTTTCTAGCAGGTTTTCATACTCCTATGTCTCAAGACCGACAAACAAGGTTTGCGGTGTATATCTTTGCGAGCATGGAGCAGACATCCTTGTCATGATGCTTAGGCAGGTCAACTCAATGTGACTACATGTGAGTGATTGCCTTGGGAATCATAAGAAAGAGGTTCTGTTCTATGCCACATAAGCGTCTACACCGCGCAGGTAATCCCGTCAGGGCATACAGCAGTTATATCGCATTGTCCTATCTGAAAAGATAAATGAACAGTCCTATGAAAGGTTCTACAGGAATCTATATGCAAAGGCTGGGTTTAGTCAAAGAGGGTCCGTTGACGAGAGTTCCAATATACCGTCAGGGAGATAGTACGGAGGTTTTTACTCTTTTTGATATACCTTGGAAGGTACAGTATCAACGGTGACTTGTGCCCTGGCACAGCAAGACCTGAACAATGTCAGCGCCGCGTTTCAGACACAGTCGGAGGGGGGAAATGCAAGAGTGCAATGCGGTGAACCAAACACAGTAAAAAGATGATTTTAAGGATGCTTCTTATGAGTCAAACCTCTATATTATTTTGTTTTTAAAATAAAAATCCCCAGCAGAGTCGCCAGATTGTGGATACCGGGCTTCCACCTCTTTGTTATGTTTTGAAATTCGTTTGATTTTGAATCAAGGAAAGAGAAAAGGTCTGTTGAAAACAGATACAGAGTCGCCACTTGGTCTTTAAGGAACCAAGAAACCTAATTTTGACGCACCCAAACGGATAAGGGCACTGGCCCTTCGTAACCAAAGAACTTGGTTCGGGGTTTTGGTACGAGAGAGGAAGGAGCCTTTGTCGCGACTAAAACACCCTCAACTCGCCCCGTCTTTCGACGGGCCTCAATTAGCATCCAAATAATCATCTTATACTAGGTATGGTTCGACAAATAATACTACGATAGTATATTACATCACATAAGAAACTTGAAATGAAAGATCTAAAGATAAGATATCATTCATAAGATCTAAGCCAAATATCACACAATGCGAAGTGGAAGATCACACAAATAAACCTAGGAAAAATCGTCTAATCATATATCAATTAATCAAGTTTTCCTAATCTAAAGGGGGACATGAATTGTTCTTGAAACAAATAAGCAAAGAAATCAAAATATACTTAACAAGCTAGTATGATGCATGTTATTCTTTGAGAAAAGAAGATCTCTCAGTTCCCGGGACGGATGAGAAACGATGATTAGATCAAAAGGGGAAGCATGAATGTGTGATCAAGTTCATTCCTTATAATCTCCTTGGATTAAGAGTTACAAAAACCCCAAATCTTGCATGAATGCAATGTACACTACAAAAAATGAGGCCTTTTGTGACGAATGTTTTTGTGACGGATAAATATCCGTCACGAATAATGTTTTTGTGACGGATATTGTGACGGAAATGTATCTGTCACAAATAAAGTTTTATTAGTGACGGAAATGTACTTATACGACACAAAAAAAATTTATTCGTGACGGAAACGTACGTATCCGACACAAATATATTTTATTCGTGACGGAAACGTACCTATCTGTCACAAATATCATAGTTAAACATCTATTAAAAAAAAAAAGAAATTAAAACTATATTGTTTAACTACTGTTTCAAACTTATAGAAAAAGATAAAGAAAAACGAAAAAAAAAGGGCACCCTATTATTTTGCCCTAAATCATTTTCCCTCTCTCTCTCTCTCTCTCTCACTCCCGCAGGGCCGCAGCCTGTTCGCCATTTCTCTCTCTCTCTCTCTCTCTCTCTCTCTCTCTCTCTCTCTCTCTCTGCAACCGCCATTCTCTGCTCGACGTGACGCCGTGACGCCACCCTGCGCCGATCTCTGCTCGCCATTCTCTGCTCGTCGTTCCTCTTCTCGCCGTTCTCTGCTCGGTTTCTCATCTAAGGTACGCATCATTTCTTCTGGATTTTCAATTGGTTTGTCACTCAATGTCTCACTCTGGTTTGGATTTCTGGTTTGGATTTCTTTCTGTTTTTCGTATATAGTTGAGAACCTATATATACATCTCTTAATTAAGTTCCTCCTTCAAGTGTTGCGTAGCTATGATTGGGAAATTAGCAGATTTCAATTAAGAAGATGGTAAAGTTATAGCAAATATAGATTTTGGATACTGTTAGTGGTAGACTGAAAGCTCCCTGTTATCAAGAAGAGTTGATCCGCTGTTGTGGCATTCTTGTGAAAATATTCTTATGATTGCATAGACATAGGCAGAGAATGTTTAGACATGGAAGTCTGAAAAAAAAAAAATTTCAAAACTGTTACATATGCAGCAATTTGAAAAAAATAATACATTCAAATAATTTGAGGAAGATATTGGTGATTATAAATGAGTGATACCATTGGTTGCCAAACAGGGTGTTAGAGAAAAGTTATAGTTATTCATGTTGTTTACTTTATTCTTAATGTGTAGTAAGTATATCAAGTTCAAGTATCAACATATTTTTCCAAAGAAACCTCACTAAAAGGCAAAATTGACAAGTGCAACACTATTTTCAAGATTGCTGTGATATTGTCTGTGAGTAAGATCTTTTTTGTGAAACCTATGGTCTTAAAGTGGCATTTCGTTTAGTATTGGCTCCATAGTTGCTTCTTACTGGAAACGATTATATGGTGTTAAAAGTGATTGATTACTCTTGTCCTGATATTTTGCAGTGAAGTTTATATGTATTTTTGAAGTTACATTGGATATGTTTTGAACAAAGTTATGTTTTGTTGGATTTTGCAGTTCTTGAAAGTTTAGATATGGGGTGACTTTTAATAATTTGTTCCAACATTGGTTTCTGAATTTACTCTATTACACTTAATTTAAGTTGCATTTGATGGTGTGTATTTTTATGTGGTAGAACCATGTGGAGTGAAACAATGAGATGATAAGGTTGACAATCTAGCCATTATACAATTGAAGTGAGTGACTGGCTTCCCAATGATAGATGATAATTTTTGGGTGTTTTCAAATAGGTTGGTTGTAGTTGACATACCTTTGGTTCCTTCATCACAGATAAACATGGTAAAAAAGTGCCCAAAAAAAAAAATTCAAAGAGGTAAATGTACTAATTCAAGCCAGCCATAGCATTAATCTTCCTTTTCCATTTTTCTTATGTTTCTATGTTCTCTTAGCTTTTATTTGGCTTTATGCTTTACTATATGAGATCTACTTTAAGGTGTGAGTACCTTTTTTTGGGTTAGCTTTTCCTGAAAAATGCATCCCAAATGGGCTATTAATGAAAGTGTGTCGAATATTTATTAATACTAAAACTGCTATTATGATATATGTCTAGGCCTACACATTATGTGCCTATATCTACAAAAATCCATTATCTAAAAAAATCCATTATCTTTCTTAGCACCCATGTGTCTATTTGCATATCACTTTATTGGTTGAATTATTTTTTCTTTTTCCTAACTTTACCCTGATGCTTTGATGATAGTGCTTATACATCTTGGCAATTATTTAATAAGAAGTGTGTCTCCAAGTTCTGTTTGTCAATTCATTTTTCTTGACTATTTTTTTATAATTTGAAAGTTTTTGTTTAAAATAGATCTAAGTCTTTGAACTAACAAAATACCAAAGTGTTATTTGTTGTTTTCCTTCATGTTTTTCCTAGAGTTTTTTTTGGTGCTTAAATAATATTAGAAATTTAAAGTTTTTTTTTCTAGTGGCTAAAACTTTGTTGTGTTCGTGTGTCGGACACTACATAGAGTTCTTTATTACATAATCTATGACAAAAGTGTTTGATATGCATTAATTGAAGACTAGACCAAAAAAAAAAAAACTTCATTTAGGCTCCTACTCTAACTCAAGCACAAGCACAAGCACAATTTCAGACCAAAAAAAAAAAAACTTCATTTAGGCTCCTACCCAAATCTATAAACACATTTGCAGCTCAAATTATTACAATTATCAATTATGAGTGTTTGTAATATATATAGTGTAATTTGTGTATCTAATTTACAAATGGGAAATTCTAGAGATGAAGATGTGGTTTGTTAGTTGTTACGAATCCATAAAAGAGGGGAAACTGAAAAGAAGCGAAAACCTTCATGAGAGAGAATGGAATCTAATCTCTCTCTCTCTCTCTCTCTCTCTCTCTCTCTCTCTCACACACACACACACACACACACACACACACACACGCGCGCGCGCGCACACACAAAATCATCTAATCTAATCTCTCAGTATTAAGAAACTGATATTGTATAAATTACATGGGTCTCTTGTAAGTGAAACAAAAAGTATATCAAAGAGAAAGAAGTTAAAATAAGAGGACCTTGTTTCAACTCCTACTATGAGTAATTTCCCTCTTGTAAGCGAAACAAAAAGTATATCAAAAAGTTCTTATCTATGCTTATCTATGTGAATAGTGGCCTTGTTTTCTCTAATTTAGGATCAATATCTTAAGCTTGTAGAGGTCTCTCTTTCCTACAGTTTATTAAATTTTTCATTGCTCAAGTTGGCTCATTGTGATTCTTGTTATGTGATAACAGTTCAACAAAGTATACATGGATGATAGAAGTTGGATTGGTTTACCTAGGACTTCAGCGGCATTTTTGAAAGGACTTGATGACTTTTTAAATTTTGCATATGCCAATAAGTGTCCTGATTCGGATATTTATTGTCCATGTAAAGTGTGTGCCAATCGTTTTTATGAATCACGAAATGTTGTGAGAGAACATATAATCTTAGAGGGATTTCTTGAAAGGTATAAGAAATGGACTTATCATGGAGAATCACATGTTTCTTTACGTCAAAATCGAGAGCAACAGCAGATTGACATGTCAATGAGTTCAGATATTAGAGATGAAATGGAAGAAATGGTACACGAGGCAATGGGAATTCCAAATATGGATAATATGGCGGGGCCTAATGAAGAAACTTCAAATTTTTTAAAACTCATGCAAGATGCGCAGATTGAGTTGTATCCAGATTGTAAAAAGTTCACAAAACTCTCGTTTGTTGTCCGACTTTTGCAGATGAAAGTTCTTTGTGGATGGACGGACAAGTCTGTCACGATGTTGTTGGAATTGTTAAATGAGGCATTTCCGAAGAATGTAAAATTGCCGAAAAATTTCTATGAAGCCAATAAGATAGTTTCTAACTTGGGTTTTAATTACAAGTCATGGGATGCATGCCCCAATAGTTGTATGTTGTTTCGCAACGAGGCGGAGAAACTTGATAATTGTGAGTTTTGTGGTGAATCAAGATACAAAAAATTCGATGACCATCCAAATGATGGTAAAAAAATACCAGCAAAACAAGTACGGTATTTTCCATTAAAGCCTAGATTGCAGAGACTTTATATGTCATCTAAGACTGCTTCGCTCATGAAATGGCACGCAGAGTCACGTCCAAGTGATGGTGTGCAGAGGCATCCTGCAAACTCTCTTGCGTGGAAAAATTTTGATGAAAGAAACCCTCTTTTTGCTAGTGATAGTCGGAATGTTAGGATTGGGTTAGCATCAGATGGATTCAATCCGTTCAGGTCAATGTCTATTGCTCACAGCACATGGCCTATTGTGCTCATTCCATACAACTTGCCACCATGGTTGTGCATGAAGCAACCTTTCTTCATTTTGTCGGTGCTTATTGATGGTCCAAAAGGACCAGGTAATAAGATTGATGTATATCTCCAACCACTAATTGAGGAGTTGAAGGAATTGTGGGATGAGGGAGTGCAAACTTACGATGCATCAACCAACCAGATGTTCAAGTTGCATGCAGCATTGTTGTGGACAATCAATGACTTTACTGCATACGCTAACTTATCTGGATGGAGCACAAGAGGTGAATTTGCTTGTCCTTGTTGTAACAAGGACACTCGTTCTACCTGGTTGAAAAATGGTGGTAAGTATTGTTACATGGGTCATCGTCGCTTCTTAAAACCATCACATAAATTTTGAAAAGACAGAGTTTCCTTCGATGGTTGTCGGGAATATGGAGGCAAGCCCAAAAGGTTGTCAGGATCAGAGTTATTACAACAGTTGAGTGACATTGAAATGGAAACCGAGTATAAGAAGGATGATATTATCAAAAAAAGGAAAAGAGAGGAGGCTCAGAAACAAAAAAACAAATGTAGATACTGAAGGGCCTTCAACTCAGAGGAGAGATAATTGGAGGAAAAAGAGTATCTTTTTTGAACTTCCGTATTGGGAGTTCAACCTCATTCATCATAATCTTGATGTGATGCATATTGAAAAGAACATGTGCGATAATGTACTATTCACATTGTTAGGCATTCCAGGAAAATCCAAGGATAACTTGAAGGCTCGGAAGGATCTTGAAGAAATGAGACTAAGGAAACCCTTGCACCCTCAACCACGAGGGTCAAGAAAGGTGTACTTACCTCCTGCTTGCTTTACGATGGATAAGAACGACAAAGATATCTTTTGTAGTGTACTGAAGGCTGTCAAAGTTCCAGATGGTTATTCTTCTAATATTTCAAGGTGTGTGCATTTGAAAGAGAGGAGTATATGGAGTCTAAAAAGTCACGATAGTCATATTCTAATGCAACAACTACTTCCTCTAACTGTTCGGAAGGCATTGCCTAAGAATGTGGTTGAAGCCTTAATCGAGTTAACTAATTTCTTTAGACAGTTGTGCTCCAAAGTCAACACGGCATCCGATTTAGAGAAAATTAAAGATCGCATTGCCATTACGCTTTGTAGTCTTGAGAAGATCTTTCCACCAGCCTTTTTTGACATAATGGAGCACTTGCCTATACATTTAGCAGACGAGGCATTAATTGCCGGGGCAATTCAATTTCGATGGATGTACCCCATAGAGAGGTATCAATGTATTTTCAAGTAATTAACATATGTGTTGTTGGCCTATTTTAGTAATTATTTTAATTATAGGTATCTGCTCACACTAAAGCTCTATGTACGCAACCGTGCTCATCCTGAGGCTTCAATTGCCAATGGATATATCATGGAGGAATGTATGACATTTTGTGCGAGGTACTTGGATGATGTGGAAACCAAGTCTAGCCGACCAATCAGAAACATTGATGGAGATGATCGATTGGGTCGTTCTGTGGGAAAAGGAAAACGTTTTCAAATGGATGATGTTCCGCGAGCACAAGCACATCGATATGTGCTTGCGAACACTGATGCAGTGACACCATTCTGAGAGTATGTTATCACTTCATTGATACTTAAATCTATATATATATATATTTCAAAATTATAATGAATTGGAACTATGTTTTTGCTACCTTTACAGTCAACACTATGCACTTATTTTACGCGAAATGAGACACTTACCAGAGCATCAGATCCAACGTATTCATAATGAACAATTTCCTACATGGTTCAAGAATCATGTAAGTTATTTGCAAATAATTTTTCAAAAATAATCACGTAAGTTATACCTGTGTATTCACAATTGAGTTTTTTTTTTTCAAATAGGTTCATAATTTGCAAATGACAGATAATGAACAAATCTCAGAGGAGGTCAAAATTTTGGCTAAAGGTCCTGACCAGTTTGGAAGGAGATTTAAAGCATATTTCATTAATGGGTTTCGGTTTCGCACAAAGGATCGTGATAGGAGTAGAAGAACTCAAAATAGTGGAGTTGCTATTAAATCACATACAATGAGTTATGCTAGTCGAAGGGACAGGAATCCTCGTGGTGGTGATGTTACCTTTTATGGAGAGTTGACAGATATTGTTGAAATCCATTACACTAATGCTAAGAAGTTCATGTTATTCAAGTGCAACTGGGTTGATAACAGAACAGGGAAGAAAGAAGATGAGTATAAGTTTACTCTAGTGAACTTTAATCATGCATTATACCCAAATAATCGGGCAACTGATGAGCCTTTCATCCTTGCATCCCAAGCAGAGCAGGTTTGGTATGTGCAAGATCCTATTGAGCAAGACTGGCATGTCGTTGTTAGGATGACACTTAGGGATTTGTTTGACATGTATCCAAAAGATTCTTCATCACATATGAGAGTAGTTCCTCAAGTCGAGCCATTTCACAATCAAGAAGTGGATGAAACTATTTTTATTCACGATGATGAAGTTCCCTGGGTGAGACAAGGAATAACTGGGACCACAGTCGACCAAACTACTACAGCACCGCCAGACAATGATGAAATGGACATTTATGATGATAACTGATATGCTATTATGATGTTTTTATGACTATGATGAGATGACTTTTATGATGATGTTTATATGAGATAACTTTTATGACTATGATGAGATGACTTTTATGACTATGTTTATGATGAGATGACATATCCCTATGTGTTCTTCAATTTTTTTTACAACTTTATGCATTGTGAATATTAAATTACCTTATATGTATGTTCCTTATCAATAGTCATATCATGGCATGAACAAAGAAAGCACGTGGTAGAACAATATTAGATTTCTTGCAATCCGAGTCCCAGCAGGAGCGCGAGGCACAGGTAGAGGTACAACCCCAAGCCCAGTCACATCCCTATACTCGGGCTCGAGCACAGGTACATGTACAAGTGCAACCACAACCACAAGTACAGGTACAACCCCAAACACAGACACAAGTACATGTGCAGTCACAGGAACATACCCATTCTACAAGCATAGGCTCTCAACCAAAGGCCTCACAATCCACTCAGCTTGATGGTACATATTTTATATTTATAACTATTGTGATATTCTACAAAATAAATTCATATCCTTTTTTTTAACTAAATATATATATTTTCACTATTGAGCAGGTACTTCAGTTACTGGATTCACTTCTACCAGACGGCGAGGTAGAGGAGTAGCAAAAGGTTTGGAGACGTGGGGAACAAATCAAAAGCTTCATTTGGTGTTTAATGACCTAGGGCAAGCTATTGGGAAATCTGCTACACAATTAGCGACACATATTGGAATCATGGTACGAAATGGGGAGCAAGTTCCTCTCCATTACGCGCGATGGGATGACATGCCGGAGGATGCGTTGGAATATATATGGACTGAGGTTAAGGTAACAGTTAGTGACATATAAAATAATTGTCTCAAAATTTATATGTAAAATAACTTGATTGAATTTTATTTAAAGGACAACACTGATGCTCCTCCAGAGTTCAGAGATAACTGTCTAAGCATTGCTGGAGCATTATGGAGACGTTGGAAGGGCCAAGTAAAACATGATTACTATAAAAAATACGACACAGATGAGGAGCGTTTGTTGAATAAGCCAAGCCGTGTCCAGCTTGATCAGTGGGAAAAACTTATAACTTATTGGGGGAATGAGACAATTCAGGTATTAATTATTTTATTGTAGTTTCTATATCAAACATAAAATATGATTAGTTTGTTTTATAGGAAATAGCTATGAAAAATAAAAGGAATCGTGAACATCAAGTACTCAATCATACGACTGGGAGGAAAAAACTTGCTCAAGTAAGGGATGAGGTAAGTCATAAGGTATTTATGTTGCTCATTCATTATTAAACTTGCTGCTACTATTAAAAATCAAATTTTTATAATTTTGTTTGTTAAAATAAACATATTAGATGGAGGCACGTGGAGAAGAGACCGATCGAGTTAATGTGTTCATTGTGACACATAAACCCAAGGAAGGTCGCCCGCAAGCTCCAGAGACTGCTGCTGCGATTGTATGTTTCAACTATCATATGTTATAATATATTTCCTCTCTTTTGTTAAATACAAGGTAAAGTTGAAATGACATAGTGTTTTTTTTATGTATACTAAACTCATATATGTAACATTGTAGGCTGAGATGAAAAGTCGACTGGATACAGTTTCAGTGGAAGAGCGTACAACCGCCATTAAGGAGAAGGTATTTACGGATGTCATAGGACCTGATATTCGTGGTCGAGTTAAGACTTACGGGGCAGGGGCCACTCCGAGGACTGTTGTTGGCACAGGAGCAGGGACGCAAACCAGATCTAGAGATATGGAACTGGAGCAGAGAATAGTTGAAAAGGTCAATGCATTGCTTGATTCACGGATTGCTGAAGTGATAAATTTGTTTCGATCTGGGATAGAGGGAGGGAGTCGACAGGTTAGAGATGGCCCATCTAGTGTCGGTAACCAGGTAACAAATATAAATATTGCACTTATATTTGTAATAGAGAAATTTGGAATGTTTTCAAAATTTTGATGTAATAGTTGTATTTTTGTAGGTTCCTACTTCATCAAGTGTGCACCGCCCAAACTCTGAGGCTGATGGAGATACGAACCAAGATGATGAGGTAATTTCTTTGTACATGTAGTTTACTACCAAATTGTTAGATATAGCTCTAGTTTATTATCTATTCATTATTAATTGTGTTGATGGGCATAATTGTGAGTTGTAGTGTATGAGTGTATGTTTTTATGTAGTGAAACAATATGGTTGATTATCTTGTATTAATAAGGAGAATTGCGAGTTGTGGTGCATTCATCATGTTGTTCGTAGAACTTTGAGAAGAAATTTGTGCTGAAATTTAGTATGCTAAATCATAAAAGTGCCAAAGAGTTGTATGTTGATTTTGGATTATGATAAATTTATTTACACAGGTTTATGAAAATTTTCGGATGTTGTAGAAACAGAGGAAACTCTGCCGATTTTTTTTAGGAATTTTCGGCCTTTTTTATTTTTATTTTTTTGTTCATGTTGCTTGTTTGGATAGTTTTTTGTATTTTTGGTCTTGTTTTGCTCTTTAGGTTGCTAGGGGGTTGCATTACTATATTTTTAATTGAACTTTCATTTTTTGTTTCAGGTTGTGGCAAGGGATTAGAGTATAATTTGCCCTTTTTAATTGAATCAATTATGAATGTAATGACTTTATTTAGACTGTTATCATTTTATTTTTATTTCTACTAATGTCAGCTATGAAACAATTATGTATGAACGTATACTTTATTGTCTCTTGTTTTATCTTTAATTAATATGCTTTTAAATTTTATGTGGTTCTTGTTGTTAAAAATAAGTATGGCATAATTTATTTTGATGGAGAAATAATGATTTTTGGTGACAATATGCAAATTTCCGTCACAAATAATATTTGTGACGGTTTTGGCAATAATGATTTTTGGTGACAATATATAAATTTCCGTCACAAATAATATTTGTGACGGTTTTGGTAATAATTGTAGTCACAATATTTAAAATTTCGTCACAAAACTATTTATTCCGTCACAAATACTATTTGTCCAAAACCGTCACAAATATTATTTGTGACGGTTTTGGGTCGACACAAATAAAGTGCCTCAAATCAAATGTGACACTACTATTTGTGTCGTACATTAATCCGTCACAAATACTATTTGTGACGGTTTGGGTCGACACAAATAAACCGTCACAAATTATAGGTATATGTGACACTATTTTTTGTGTCACACACAAATCCGACACAAATCCGTCACAAATACCTTTTTGTGACGGATTTTGACCGACACAGAGTTTTTGTGACGCCTTTAACTTGTGTCGGGCACAAATCCGTCACAAAAGGTGCAATTCCGTCACAAATACTGTTTGTGACGGAATTTCACCTTTTTTGTGACGGATTTTTTTCGTCACAAAAGACATATTTTTTTGTAGTGGTATGTATCTAAAATGTGCAAAGGTCGTAGTGTGTTTTGTGTACATGGATTTCTAGAATGACTTAGAAGTCTAAAATGTGTATGAATGAATGAATGAAATTAACATGGGATATGTACAAATGTAGTATGAACTACTTCCTAAGATATGAACTAATTTGGAATGCATATAAGCATCAAATCAAAGAATGAAAGTTAAAGTATACTTGCTGTGAATAGTGGACAGAACAGTAGCATGATCTTTTGGAATTTGAAAAGAGGGGTTAGGAATATTTTCAATGCATGATTTTTTATGGAGATGTTTCTTATTGTGTCTATAACACAACCCAAAAGGCCAATCTTGAATAGCTATCACAGATTGAGAGAAATCATATAAACAACAGAGGTCACTCAGAAACAGAGTTCGTATTGTCGACTGAAATGTTGAAAAATCTTAGAACCTGAAAACGAATGATCTAGAGGCCCATTTTATACAGAAAGTTTCCTAAGACATTTAATTTTAAGGGAAAAATAAGTTAGGACCACCCCTTTTGGAAAAGATTTCTGGAAAAGAGGTCGTAAGTTGACCTAGCTGCTGTGACAGCAAAAACAGAATGTTTGGAAGGAATGTTGGGACCCAAATGGACCATTTCCAAGTACTTCCAAGTCAAACCAAAAATCATGGGTGTTCTCCAATGAGTTAGGAAGACTTTCTAAGTGGCCTTGTATCCATATGTTGAGTATTGAGTTCTATAAAAATCTTTGAACTCAACTCACTCACTGTTTTGACTCATTGTTTTGAAGATTTTGGAGAAAACAAAGTTTTGTTTCTTGAAACCAAATGAGAGGGATTGAGAGGGGTTTTGAAATAGATGTTTTGAAGACATATTTTCAACACTCAATAAGGATCATAGCCACTTAGAATACCTACATCAAACTCATCATTTAAGAATCTCCAAAATTGTTGGAGAGATTTATTTTATTTTTGGACATAACTTCAATACATTCCAAGAATACCTTGGAAGTATTGAGGTTATGATCATCATCCATCAAACATGTTTTTGAGGTCAAGAGCTACTATCCATAAGGATTCACTCACCCCAAACTTCATGTCATCACTTAGATGATGATGAACTAGCAAGTAAATAAAGAAAATAAAAAGAAATGGGATAAGAAGAGATGAACAATAAATAAACAAGCAAGTAGATGATAATCAATAGATGATATTCATGAAGCATGAGACTTGTAGATTGGTGTATCACTCATATGTAATGACACTAGACATGGAAGAAGCTTCCACTCTCTTGAATGCTCACTAAAATGGTGGTTGGGAGTATTGAATGTTGAAGTAAATGGAAGTAATGAAGTAAAAACAAAGTTAGAACTCACTTTTGTTTTTGAAAATCAAAGAAGAAAGCTTCTTTTCTCTCTACTCTAGCCTTATCTCTACAACTTTCTCTCCCAAACTTTTCCAAAACTCACATTTGACTCCCCTAAAATGAGGAGTAATGGGGTGTTTATATAGGCCAACTTGGGGTGTTTTTGGGATTTAGAAAGTACTCCCATTGGCTCCAAACATCTGAAATCATAAAACTACGTCGTTTTGGCTTTTAATTAATCAAAATGGGGCCACAAAAGTTATTACAAAAATACACTGCTCTGGGGGGGAGTGCCGCGATGGCAGTGGGCCAGTGCCGCGGCGGCAGTGCTCCTCCCTTCGTCTGGATAATGCTATTTAGGCCCCCTGAAGTTCCGGTATTCGCGAAAAGGCCCTATTTTGTCCGAAATTCACAGAAAATGCATACGAACTCCAAATCGAGGTTGTGATATACCGTTGGAAAGGTAATGGAGTCTACTTTACATAAAAAATAGTTCGGGGATAGGTCACTTTGAAAAGTTTTGCGGTATTCGCGATAAAAGACGATTTGATCGCCTTTTCCACCTTTAGAAATTCATAATAAATTCGTTTTAAATCCCGAAATTATGTATGACATACCGTTGGAAAGCTATTGACCTCTAGTATTCATGAAAAATATTTGAAAATTGTTTCGGCGCCCCGGTTCCGAAGTCAAATTTTGGTCAAACTGGTCAAACCTGGGATTCCCGGGAAGTTCTGGAAACCTCCGGGAGTTCCCGGGAGCTGATGTTTTCGCTCGATTTTCTTTTGGAACTTGTTTTAACACCTTTTTTATGATTTAGAATGATTTTGGTGAATTCGGACGATTTTGGTCAAACTTGGTCAAATCTGGTCAAACCTTGGTCAAACCTAGTCAAACCTTGGTCAAACCGGTCAACGGGGACTTTCCGGGAACTTCCGGGACTTCCGGGGGTCTCTGGGAGCTGACGATTTCATCCGATTTTTCTTAAAAACTCATTTTATCACTTTTCTTACGACGTAGCATGTTTTCAGAACTTTGGGACCAAATCTGGGAGTTTTTGGGCTTTCAGGGGCATTTTGGTCATTCTGAGCATTCTGAGAGATAGAGCTGACTTCCGAGAGTCCTTTTGAGTCTTTTACGATCATTGTGAACCACCAAGCTATGGGTCTCCTAAATCTGATAGCCGACAAAATGGGGTGTCTACAATGCTCTAGGGTCCTTTTTTTATGTTAACTCCCCAGGATGCTTGTCTTCCGCTCGGCCAGCCTTCGTCAAGACTGTTGGGAGAAGAGCTTGACCATGTTGGTGGAGCCGACCTAAATCACGTTGCTTTAGGGTCCTTTTGCTCCTCTATCGTCGGCCAACCTAAGAGATTTTAGTCACCTCTATCGTCGATCTGGACCTATGTGGAGTTAATGCCTCTGAGTACTGTAGGTGCTCGGGTTGTCCAAGATTTTGACTTGATTATCCGCGAGGCCTGTAGATACCCGGTGTGATTACCTATTTAGTTCACTACGCCATCTCGCCCCCCAAGCTTTCGCTAAGACAAAGGTCTTACAGAGGCTATGATCTGTAGGTAACCGACCTGGAACATAGTGGTTGTAGGGTCTTTTGAAGCTTGCCATCATCAGCCACCTAGGGGGTTTGCCCCCATCATCGGTTAGACCTAAGCGAAGCCGGTGCCTCGGGCGTGACCCCGAGGTCTTTAATGCCTGGGTTCGGAGCCCGAGGTCTTTTTAGTGCCTGAGTTCGGAGCTCGAGGTCTTTTTATGCCTCGGGGTTAGGCCCGAGCTCTTTGGGAGAGCTCTCTGACAATCGGTGTAGCCTCATGTGGAGATCAGGCGGGTACACCACTGTTGTTGGGCTCATCTAGGCTGATGGAGACAGGAGGTTGGATCAGGATCATCAGGATCCAGATTTCTCTGTACTAGAGGCAAAGTCGAAACTGCTTGATCCTGACCGATGTAAACTGGAGGTCGTGTCAGGGCGGCCGGACTCAGACCACTGTGAACTGGAGGTCTGGTCGGGGCTGCCGGACTCTGACCGCTATGAGCTGAAGGAACTGTCTGAACTCTCGGGCTGACCTCGCTTTCGCTTACTTCTGGAGAACCTGTTGCTTTCTTGCCCAGGGTCTTTGATCTTCAGAAATTCTTCAATGTCAATGTATTTTCCAACCCTCTCTGCGAGTTCAACCAAGGTTACCGGTCGATTTTTGTGGAACGACATGGCACACTTGGTGTGTTGAGCTCCCGAGCAGAAGGCTATGATGGTGATTGTCTCGTTCAGATTGCGAATTTGAAGCTTCTGTTGGTTGAACCGATCGGTGAACTCCTTGAGGGACTCATTATTCCGTTGTCTGACCGTCAGTAGCTGCATGTCTGGCTTTGGCCGCTCATGCATACCGGCGAACTGGTTGATGAACTGCTTACTGAGTTGTTTAAAACTGCAGACCAATCGGGGCTCCAAGGAGTAGAACCACTGCATGGCCGGGCCTTTCAAAGTGCTGGGAAAGGCTAGGCAGTGTAGCTCATCAGAGTTGGTGGCTAGGGCCATCTGAGCCTTATAAGTCCGGACGTGGTCGATCGGGCTTCCCGAGCCATTGTAGGGATCTAGGCGAGGCTGCTTGAATTTGCGCAGGATGGAGAACCTCGTGATCTGGCTAGAGAATGGTGACTCTGTCTCGGTATTGGCTTGATTCTGAGCATGGTTTTGACCAAGCTTTTTGGCCACTCCGTCGATCTGCTTCTGCAAGTCCTTAATTCGGGCTTCCACTCCTTCCCGACCGTTATCCGAGGAACTAGTCGAGTTGGTGGAAGATGCTTCTTCATGGCGGGGTGCCGTTCTTTGGGATCCGGCTCGACTATGACTCCGGGTAACCGTTCTCCTAGGGACAACTCAGCTCTTAACCGAGTGGCCCTGGACTGATTCCCGGGCCATATGCTCATGCCTTTCCTCTCGGGCAGCACGCCCACTGTTGATGTTTCTGGCATCCTCAACACGGGACGGGTTGGCTCGGGCACGTTGTCTGGTCAATATCGGTTCCCGACCGTACGCAACGTTCCCGGGTCATTTCTCGGTCACTACAGGATTGCTTTGCTGGGCTAGCAGGGCTTCAATCTGTTGCTGGATTTGACGCTGGCCTTTCAGGAGTTGTGTGAGGGTTGCGGTGATTTGCTCAGATGTCATGACTGCCGCAGCTGGTGCCGGGGCCGAAGGAACATCCCGGTCGGACTGCTGATTAGTCTTCTTACCCTTCTTCGGTGGCATGATGATCAGTTAAGAGATTTGTTGATGAGAAGACTTGTCGTTTCCCACAGACGGCGCCAAACTGATGATGCCAAAAATTGGTAAGAGTAAAGTAGAGTAATTTTAGGAGAGAGAGAGTGAGAGACTATTTTTTGTATGTGGTTCGGCCCTATTAATGAAGGTACCTACATCCACGGGTGTGTCTGAGCACGTTCACTAGTAGATCACCGACGGGCCTGGTGAGCCAACAAAGAGGGGCGACACTACCAGTAATACCGGCCGGGTATATGCGTACGATGGTGAATTTTGTAGAGGTGCTGTGTAGACTGAGAAGTTGGCGGCCCCTTCAATGGGGGGTGAGAGGTCTCTTTTATAGATGTAAGAGACCTACTCATACATGGATAAGGAAATATAATCCTATTGATATAGATTGGCATCAATTATGGGGATTTCCTAATTGGATTAGGAAATAGTGTGCACTTTCCATTAGTCTTCTAGCTTGAGTAAGAAACTGCCCGTAATGCTCGGGATCACGCCTGTGGGCCCGGATGAGCTGTTCCCGCGGCGGGATGTGCATGTGCGGTTTTTCCGACCTGCTAGCTGGGCCGTGAATGAACCGCTCGGGCTGATGCTTCTGAGGAGTTGTGCTTTATTTGCCCGAGGCATGGACTAGCTGCTGATTTTGAACCGCTCGGTCATAAGATAGAGCCAATTTTTGGCGTATCACTCTTTAAATCCCAAAACCATCCTAAATTGGCCTATATAATCCCCACTTAACATCTCATTTAGGGAAATGCAAAACTTAGAAAGTTGTAGAGAGAAAAGTTGTAGGGATAAGGTTAGGATAGTGAAAGTGAGCTTCCACCTCTTGATTTCTAACAAGAAAGTGAGTTTACAACTTTGTTTTTACATCATTACTCCTATTTACTTCACATTCAATACATCCAACCACCATTCTTGGGAGCATTTATGAGATAGGAAGCTACTTCCATGTCCAAAGTCATTACATATGAGTGAAACACCAAGCTACAAGTCCAAAATCTCAATGATTATCAACTATTGATTGCTATTTACTTGCTTGCTTATATATATATGTGTGTTCATCTCTCCGTACCCCATTTCTTTTTTATTTTCTTTATTTACTTACTAGTTCATCATCATCTAGATGATGACATGAAGTTTGAGATGAGTAAATCCTTATAGATAGTAGCTCTTGACCTCAAAAACATGTTTGATAGATAATGATTATGACTTCAATACATTCCTATGTATTCTTGAAGTCACATTTAAATGAAAACAAATCTTTCCAACAATCTTGGAGGTTCTTGATATGAGTTTAATGTTGATATTTCAAGAGGTCATAATCTCCATTTGATGTTAAAAATATGCTTTCAAAACCCTCTATTTCAAAACCCCTCTAAAACCCCCAATATTTGGATTCCAAAGAAATACACATTGTTTCCTCAAAAAATCTTCAAAATAGTGAATAATCTGAGTTCAAAGATTTCTCTAGAACTCAATACTTAAAGGGTGATTATAAGACTACTTGGAAAATCTTCCTAACTCATTAGAGAACACCCATGATTTTTGGTTTGATCTAAAAACACTTGCAAGGGTGTCATTTTAGTCCAAACATTCCTTCCAGACATTCTGTTTTTACTGTCACAACATCTAGGTTGACTTTCAACTTATTTTTCAAAAAATGTTTCTAAAAAGAGTGGTCCTAACTCATTTTTTCCTAGAACTTCAGTGTCTTAGGGAACTTTCTGTACAATATGGACCCCTAGATGTTTTGTTTTCATTTTCTAAGGTTTTTCAACATTTTAATCAACAGTACAACTCTGTTTCTGAGTAACCTTAATTGTTTATATGATTTCTCTCAATCTGTAATAGTTATTGTAGATTGTCTTTTTGATGTGTTCTAGACTCAATAAGGACGATCTCCATAAAAATCATGCATTAAAAACATTTCTAACCTCACTTTTCCATTTTTACAAAATTAGTCCACTATTTTGTCCACTATTCACAAGAAGTATACTTTTACTTTTTTCTTTGATTTGATGCTCACATGCACTCCAAATTTGTTCATATCTTAGGAAGTAGTTCACACTATATTTGTACATATCCTATGATGATTTCTTTCATGCATTCATGCATACTCTAAACTTCTAAGTCACTTTAGAAAGTCCATGTACACAAGCACACTACAACCTTTGCACATTCTAGGATCATACATTGCATCCATGCAAGATTTGGAGATTGTGTGAATCCTAATCTAAGGAGATTCTAAGGAATGAACTTGACGATACGTTCATGTTCCCCTCGATCTAATCTTTCTTTCTCATCCCTCCCGGGGATTGAGAGATCTTCTTTCCTCAAAGATTAACATGCATCATACTAGCTTGCTAAGCATATTTTAATTTCTTTGATTTTTTGTGTCAAGAACAATCCATGTCCCCTTAGATTAGGAAAACTTGATTACTCAATATGTGATTAGACATTTTTTTCCTAGGTTTGTTTGTGTGATCTTTCACCTTTATATTGTGTGGTATTTGGCTTAGATCTTATGAATGATATCTTATCTTTCGATCTTCCATTTCAATATTCTTATGAGACGTAAAATACTATCATAGTATTAATTATCGAACCAAACATAGTATAAGATGATTATTTGGATTATAATTGAGGCCCGTCGAAAGATGGGGCGAGTTGATGGTGTTTTAGTCATGGAAAAGGCTCCTTCCTCTCTCGTACCAAAACCCCGAGCCAAGTTCTTTAGTTTTGAAGGTCCGGTGCCCTTTATCCATTTGGGTGAGTCAAATTGGGTTTCTTGGTTCCCTAAAGACCAAGTGGCGACTCTGTATCTATTTTCAACAGACCTTTGTTTTTCATTTCTTCAAATCAATTTCAAAACTAAAAGTGGAAAACCGATTCCGCACAATGATCTTCTTGGTTCACTCTTGGCTGCCCTTTTTTGGAATGTTTTGAAAGGTTCTAATTGGTTCTTTGGGTATCTTGGGGTCCCTATTAACTAACATATTCTTGCTTTGAAATATGATTAACTGTTCAAATTTATATGGATTTTACGGACTCGTATTTCAATGGTTTTTAAATGAACTTACTTTAAAGAGTTTGTTTATATTTCTTTTCCACTGCGTTTACTTTTAATGAATTGGATAAGCCTCGGTGGTATGCCATATATCCTATTTTCGCCTGTTGTGGGATTGGTCATGACAATGTGTGTCTTCCTTCTTTTAAAGCATGTAAAACATCCTAACAGTGCTACTAAGTAAGTTTAGAACTCACCGAAAAGGTTGGGGTATTCATTATCCTTCTCTCTTCTCTTTTCTCTTTTCTAACCCTCTTATTCGGTCTCTCCTTCTCTTCATTCTTTTGCTTCTTTCCTTTTCTCCCAGAGAGGGTATATATATGTGAGGTATGTGTATAAATAAGTGAAAGTGTGTACCTATGTATAACCAAAAATCTCTCTCTCTCTCTCTCTCTCTCTCTCTCTCTCTCTCTCTCTTTATTCTCTTCTATCTAAAACCACACACACACACAAAATATCATGTATGTATAGAGATGGAGAGGGGCAGGTGGCAGCTCTCCATGCAAACTTGGAGATCAAGTTCTGATCTCGTTTAATCGATTGATATACAAATCTTCATAAGTAAAGCATACTTTTATATCTTGATTCTGAAGAGATCACTAAAGATGACAAAGTGTTATTCATTATATATCGAGATGAAAATGTTTATACTATTGATTTTGATGATGTCTCTTCTCAAGACGTTAAATGCTTTACTGTGTTGAGTAAAACTAGTTGGCTTTGGCATAGACTATTAGGGCATGCTAGTATTGACCCCTTTCAAATTATCAAAGAATTATTTAGTTAAGGGTTTACCAAAAACAAAATTTGTGAAGGACAAGATTTTTGATTAATGCTGTCAAATTTAGGTTGAGATGATATCAGTAGAGAATTGAGTAGTACCTGATTGTTCCTTAGAGCCTTGTCCTTCACAGAAGATAGAAGAAAGACTCAAGGGCGTTATACTTCGTGAGTATCCTACGATGATAAAGTTAATCACTTGGGAGAGAGAAACTGTAAAGAGTAATGAGAAGGAGAGGGAGAGAGATTGTGTACCTTCTTTGTTATTTTACTCATTTATATATAGTGATGGGCTTCAACCAACTGCGGATATCTCGGCCCAATCATTCACTCTCTAGACATAGGTTGAATGTTGGTTTCTTCCCATTGGGGATGAATACCCAGGCGGGTGCCAAGTGTCCCTGCCCTCAGATAGTGAAATATTGGACCCTATTTCTCAGGGATGAAGGCAGACAAATAGTTATGGGTTTAACGGATAAATGGACCCAGTCTTGATTTCATGTTGGGCCTAGTCAGTAGGGGTCATGTAAAACATCTTCACTGTTCATCTCACTTGACAAGTATCATGGTTTGGTGGAGTGGAAAAATGATGCCATATCAGCTACTCCCCCCTCTGGTCTTAATTTAAACCGTTGGATTGGGCCTTCGTTCGCGATGCATTTACTCATGTGTCTGTGTTAAATGAGAATGACTGTGATGTCAATGATGTCGGTTGGCATTCCCGAGGTCTTGATTACGAGTAAGAAATACGAAATGCCTATTGGGGCTTGTGTCTATGCCACTTTGACTACTTTGAAGGATCTATTTATAGCTTGGAGAGACGATATACTCAAGGCATTCGTTCTACCGCTTTCACAACCCTAGGTCAGATTGCCTATCCTTTACTCCATGTCTTTCTTGTCAATTTTTTTTAACACACTCACTCTAAAGTACCGTCCTCTCCTGCCCCTCGTACCAGAATAGTTGACAAATTCGAGCCAGTGGATCGCGCAGATGGCTCCCATCTCTGATATGATGGGCCTACAAACACTTCTTCGATGATGAAAGAGAAGTTTGATTTTTATCAAATAGACAGATATGTTACATGACCTAGAATGTAGGGTTCCTAGCCCTGACTAACCGTGCTTGACTTAAAGGAAGGGGAGATAGCGTTCTACCCTCATATTTTGAAATTAGATGTTAGGTTTCCCCTTCATCCCCTTTTTTGTGAGTTCCTAAATTTCTTTAGGTTAGCCCTTCGCCAACTCGTTCCCAATAGTTGGGTTACACTAATAGGTTTAGTAGTCTTATCTCACCTGAATGCGATGAAATTGAACTTGACAACCCTTAGGACTATCATGTCTGTGAGGAACAAATTTGGGTCTGGGTATTTCATAAATTTATATCCTAGACATCACGCCATGGATGATCTGGAGTCAGGCCATGTAACATCCGTACCCGGGAAAAGGGTTAATTAATATCTTAACATGCATTAGTTAATATTAATTAGTGTTTAAGAATAGACTAAGGGGAGGCTTGGACTCGCCCATGGAAAAGTCCGAGTGAGAAGGGACAGGTTTGGAAGTGGGACCAGTGAAGGGCCCGGGTAAAATACAAAAAAACTTGCATTCAAATTATTATATGCATTTTATATGACTACTTGGGATATGTTTAGTTACTTTCATATCAAATTGTTTTTATGTTAGCTTTTGATATATGCTAATTACATATCGAGATGAAAATGTTTATACTATTGATTTTGATGATGTCTCTTCTCAAGACGTTAAATACTTTGCCGTGTTAAGTGAAACTAGTTGGCTTTGGCATAGACTATTAGGACATGCTAGTACTGATCCCTTTCAAATTTGTCAAAGAATTATTTAGTTAAGGGTTTACCGAAAACAAAATTTGTTAAGGACAAGATTTTTGATTGATGCAGTCAAATTCAGGCTGAGATGATATCAATAGAGAATTGAGCAGTACCTGATTGTTCCTTAGAGCCTCGTCCTGTACAGAAGATAGAAGAAAGACTCAAGGGCATTATACTTTGTGAGTCTCCTACGATGATAAAGTTAATCACTTGGGAGAGAGAAACTGTAAAGAGTAATGAGAGGGAGAGGGAGAGAGATTGTGTACCTTCTCTGTTATTTTACTCGTTTACATATAGTGATGGGCTTCAACCAACTGTGGATATCTCGGCCCAATCATCCACTCTCTAGACATGGGTTGAATGTTGGTTTCTTCCCATTGGGGATGAATACCCAGGCGGGTGCTAAGTGTCCTTGCCCTTAGATAGTGAAATATTGGCCCCTATTTCTCAGGGATGAAGGCGGGCAAATAGTTATGGATTTAACTGATAAATGGACCCAGTCTTGATTTCATGTTGGGCCTAGTCAGTAGGGGTCATGTAAAATATCTTCACTATTCATCTCACTTGACACGTATCATGGTTTAGTGGAGTGGCAAAATGATGTTGTATTAGCTAGTCCCCCCTCTGGTCTCAATTTAAACCATTAGATTGGGCCTTCATTCGCGATGCATTTACTCATGTGTCTGTGTTAAATGAGAATGACTGTGATGTCAATAATGTCGGTTGGCATTCCCGAGGTCTTGATTATAAGTAAGAAATATGGAATGGCTGTTGGGGCTTGTGTCTATGCCACTCTGACTACTTTGAAGGATCTATTTATAGCTTGGTGAGACGATCTACTCAAGGCCTTCGTCCTATCGCTTTCACAACCCTAGGTCAGATTGCCTATCATTTATTCCATGTCTTCCTTGTCAATTTTTTCTGAGCACACTCACTTCGAAGTATCGTCCTCTCCAGCCCCTAGTACCAGAATAGTTGACGAATTCGAGCCAGAGGATCGAACAGATGGGTCCCATCTCTGATATGATGGGCCTACGAACACTTCTTTGATGATGAAAGAGAAGCTGGATTTTATCAAATAGACAGATATGTTAGATGACCTGGAATGTAGGGTTCCCAGCCCTGAACTAACCATGGTTGACTTAGAGGAAGGGGAGATAACGTTCTACCCTCATATTTTAAAATTAGGTGTTAGGTTTCCCCTTCATCCCCTTTTTTGTGAGTTCCTAAATTTCTTCAGGTTAGCCCCTTGCCAACTCGTTCCCAATACCTGGGTTACACTAATAGGTTTGGTAGTCTTATCTCACCTGAATGAGATGAAATTGAACTTGACAACCCTTAGGACTATCATGTCTGTGAGGAATAAATTTGGGTCTGGGTATTTCGTAAATATATATCCTGGACATCACGCCATGGATGATCTGGAGTCAGGCCATGTAACACCCGTACCCGGGAAAAGGGTTAATTAATATCTTAACATGCATTAGTCAATATTAATTAGTGTTTAAAAATAGACTAAGGGGAGGCTTGGACTCGCCCATAGAAAAGTCCCAGTGAGAAGGGATAGGTTTGGAAGTGGGACCAGTGAAGGGCCCGAGTAAAATATAAAAAAAATTGTATTTAAATTATTATATGCATTTTATATGACTACTTGGGATATGTTTAGTTGCTTTCATATCAAATTATTTATATGTTAGCTTTTGATATATGCTAATCAACCCAGTAAGGGCATTTTTGCACCAAAAAAAAAGGTGCATAATTAGTAGGTACATTAGCGAATTTCACAAATATTTGGGACCACGTGTGGGACTCATACGGGACTTAGACAAACACCCATTTAGATAATTGGGTAGTTAATGCAATGTTTAGGGTTTTCATAATAAGAACTTAGAAACAATTGGGGGTGTAAAAGTAAAAGGAACAAACCTTGTTGACAACTCATTGCATGGATGGGTTTAGGGGCCATGTGAGTGTGTATTCACTCTTAAATTTACAAAAAATTTAGAAAAGAAAGAAGACGTTGAGAGAGAAAGACGAATATGAGACGCCGACGCCTAATTCACGTCGTTCCGTCGCCGTTCGTCGTCCAATTCGCGAACCGAAGCCTTATTTGGACTCGTGGAGGTGAGACAATCATTTCTATACCTTTCTTTTATATTTTAATCATCGAATTTTGGTATCTCACTCTAAATAGTGACGTGTGGTTGCCAAAAACTTGTAGGAATTACTCCGGAGTAGGATTTGGGCAAGAATCGTTAAGGAATTCACTATTTAGGGTAAAAGTTGTAAGAGGTGAGTGACTCTAATCCATGGGTTGAATGTTTATTTGTGTTTAAAGTTATGATTTATGATGTACTATGTGATTATGATGTTATTATATTCAATTATCTTGGTTAAAGCATGATAGTGTAAATTGGAAGCTTAATATGCTTAATTTTGCAAGAATTGTCATACTTGAGATGGTTATGTGATTATGTGCTTATATGGGTTGAAGGAAGCCTTATGTTGGTTCACCGTGGATTTACTCCATAATAAGGAGACACAGAAAGCCCAATCTGTGTAAGGGTACTCACCACACTAACTGTGTAAAGGTGTATGGGTGACGACCCAGCTGTGGAAGGATATGTGAGATGGTGTGAATTAGAGGTGCTATATGCGTATAAGGGAAAAAGGCAAGAGCGACATCACGGTGAATTGATGTTTGGTCTTTTGGAGACCAAATGATATGTTGATTGTTGATTTGTGCATTGAATATAGCATTACACTCATACATGTGATTAGTTGTACTCACTAAGCGAAAACTTAAACAAATACTATTTTCTATTGTGGTTATTTGAATAACCACCGCAGGTACGACACAAGAGGAGGAAAGGAAATGATCAATACGACAGGTTGGGTGTGGGGGTTATGAGATGTGTGTTAATATGCTCATAAATCTAGATGTTTAAGTTTTCTAATGCAACTTATAGTTTAGAGATGTATAGTTAACTCATATTTTGGAAAACTTGTAACATGTAAGGTTTAATTTAGTGTTGGTTGTATCTTGTGATATGGGTTTGTAATATGTTATCTATAAGTTGTGTGTGTATGGGGAAAACTTTATAGATTATGTAACTTTGAAAGGCAAACTAGATTTGGGGTCTTTTGTTTGACAAGTTATACTCATGTCGGGAAATGTAGTTTGATGCAAGTTTATATTGCTAGTGAAGGATTAATATGCTTTGAGTGTTAAAACAACTTCTTAACTATTTCAAAATGCTTTTGAAAACTCTCATGGTGCTTGGTTATTGTTTGGAGACATTTGGGAACACTTTTGAAATGTTTTGGATGTTTTCATATGGGTTGTTTTGACTCAAAACAAGTTGTGTATATGTTTTGAATGAGTTTTGGTTGTAATCAAGTTATTTGCAAAGTTTATGAATTCATTCTCAATAAGTTTCTATGATATGTAAGTTTTGAGAAAAATGGAATGTTAAGAACTTTGCTTTGATTCAAATGAACTAGAATTGATGGTTTGTTATGATCCAATTGTAGTGGTAATGGGGTTTCACATGTTTGGTTAACATTTGGAAGAGTTTGGATTTGTGTTTGAAATGTTTTCTCAAAGTTCCATGAGTTTTGATTTGAGTTTGGAGTGTTTTGGCTTGAAAAGCAGGGGTTTTTAACAGTAAAAATCAAAGTCTACAGAAACCAGATCGATCCGGGTCATGGGCAGATCGATTCGGAGCTTTTGGAGGAACTAGAAATTCCATTCTGCTAAAACCGGATCGATCCAGTTTAGGAGCGGATCAATCCGTAGGTCTGTTTCTAGCCAGACGAGTTTTACGGAAACGAGCATAACTCTTTCAAGAAAATTCAGATTTGTGCGCCATTTTTTGCTTTAGAACCGAGACTCAATGACCTATCTTTTGGAATAAAATTTTATATACTTTATTAATGACCATTTTGCCCTTGGGGCTGTTTTGTCACCATAAAGTTCTTTAAAGTGATTTAATTCATGTTTTCTTTGTTAATCATTGTCTTGGAGCGCTTGTAGCATTGTTACACGTGTCCTAATAAATGGAAGGGCAACTTTTTCTTTGTTCGTGGCTTTAATGGAGATGTTTTCCAACTCGTCGGGAAACCATGTAAGGAGGATTGGTTTTAGGGCTTTTTATTTTTTGCAATTATGGTGTTTTCTAATTTCCCTTTTCATCCTTGCAGCTCGCACTTGCCACTGAAGACCTAGCATGACTCCTACAACGAAGGCGGCCATAACAACCCTTTTTCAGATTACTGAAAAGAGTTGGGCTAAGCTCTTCTCTGGTTAGAATCTTTTGGGTGTCGGGCTGATTTAGATAGATGATATCATGGCAATGATCCCGGCCACTACTGGAGGCAAGTAGGGGAGTGCGCCAGAAGTGCTAGCTTCTGCTCAGAGCACCCAAGCATTAACACGCCTTTGAAAGAGGGCGTACATGATCATTAATTGAGGAGTCTGATCCTTCTGAGATAGAAGATCAAACTGACTCTGCTCTGAGCCCACTGGCTCTTCCTCAATCTGAGGCCCTTCCTACCCCTCCTCGTGTATGGTATGATCGTCTTACCAAGTATTTACTTGATCTTAGATTTACTCGAGGAAAGATTGATACTACTTTTGTTATCAAACATTCACATAATGATATTCTACTAGTTCAAATCTATGTAGATGACATCATCTTTGGTGCTATAAATGAGAAAATGTGTGAGGAATTTGCAAAATGCATGTAAGATGAATTAGAAATGAGTATGATGGGAGAACTAAACTTCTTTCTTGGGCTACAAATCAAACAACACAAAGATAGAATTTTCATAAACCAATCCAAGTACATCAAAGATCCTTTGAAAAGATTCGGATTTGAAAAATGCAAACCTATTGGAACTCCCATGAGCTCATCTCTCAAGCTTGACAAAGATGAATCCAAAAAACTTGTTGATACTAAAAATTTTCATGGCATGATCGGTAGTTTGTTGTATCTCACCGCTAGTAGACCGGATATTATGTTTAGTGTATGTCTTTGTGCTAGGTTTCAATCCTCACCCAGAAAGTCGCATGTTGTAGCCGTTAAGCGCATTTTTAGATACTTATTAGGCACAATTGATTTAGGATTATGGTATCCTAAGAACACTCCCTTTTACTTGACTAGTTACTTGGATGCGGACTATGCCGATTGCAAAATGGATCGCAAGAGCATAAGTGGCACGTATCACTTCTTAGGACACTCCCTAGTCTCTTGGTTTAGTAAGAAATAAAATTTTGTAGCCTTGTCCATAGAAAAGCCGAATATACAGCCACCGGTAGTGGTTGTGCACAAGTTTTTATATGAAACAACAATTAGAAGACTTTGGACTTCACTATGATCACATCCCTCTTAGATACGACAACACTAGTGCAATTAGTCTCTCTAAGAATCCCATTCAACACTCTAGGACTAAGCACATTGAGATTAGACATCACTTCATTAGAGATCATGTTCAAAAGGGCGTCGTCCATCGATACAAATCACCAATGGGCAGATATTTTCACTAAGCCTTTTCAAGAAGACCCTTTTTGTATCATTCGTCATGAATTAGGGATGACTAGTCTAGCTGATGTTGTGTAAATTCGAGGCTCGGATCCCCTTTCCCACCATTTTCTGTCCAAAATTTCAAATTTTTAATAAGTACCTCTGTTTTCTCCAAAACAGTTGACTGGATTCTTCCAATCGATCGAGTCTTCAAAATACAGTCGACTATTTCTAATCCAATTGACCCCTCATTTTGCCAGAAATTTTCCAAGACATCTAGTCGACTTTTTTCCTTTTCAGTCAACTTCTTTCAGAAACAATCGACTGCTTTATTTTTCAAGTCGCCTATCCCTATGCCCTAATCTTATCTAGTCGACTGTATCTATGCGTTATATATATATATATATTTCTATGTTAATTTTTTTTACTAATCCTAAAATTTCTTTTCCCTTTTTCTCTTCTCTCTCCAGGCAACTACTTCCCAACTGCCATTGCTGGTCCAATCTTTTATCTCCTCACTCTGGCCACCTCCATCACCATTTCCACTCACCACATCACCAGTTCTGACCTCCTCTCTCTCTCTCTCTCTCTCTCTCTCTCTCTCTCTTTCTCTCTCCATCTATCTCTCCCTGTTTTCTTTCCTCACTGTGGAAATGCCTCCCAATACCAACAAATGCAAGGAACCAAAGGGTACCTCATCTCAGCCCATAGCTTGTCCTCGTCCTCGTCCTTATCCTCATCCTCCTGTGCATTTCCTTGACGCCAAGTGTAAGAAGGGCTACAAAGATGTCTTTGTTCATCGCAAAGTCGTCATTGGTAAGACTCTTCCCTCTGACTTTTCAACTTCCCATGGTTTGCGCATTGGTACATTGTTTGATGCCCTAGGTTGGACACCTTTTCTTTCCATTAATTAGCATGTATATCCCACTCTTGTCCGTAAATTTTTTTGTAACTCACTCCCCCGCCTGCTATGATTTTTTTTTCTTCCATGGTTAGAGGCGTAAAATTCATTGTTACTCCCGATGTTGTTGTTCAAATTTTTGGTATCCCCATGGACGTAGACATTCAACGCTATGAGGATAATAAGTGAAATTCCAGTTACAATTTTGACTATTTGCTTGATTGTAGGCAAATATGTAGAAATCCTAAACTGGTTCACCCTTCCAAACCCTCTGCCTCTCAGCTCACTTTTGAGGCTCATCTCCTTCACCACATTCTCACCTACACTCTCATTCCCCACATAGGTGGTCACGATATATCTCTTACTTTGATGTTTATATATTATGGTGTATTCTAGAGGGTAAAAAGTTTCATTTTCCCTATCTCTTCTGTAAACATATCAGTGAGACTCAGAAAAAGTCGAAAGCCAGTTCTCTCCCTTATGGCATGGCTCTCACTACCATATTCTGTCATTTCAAGGTTCCCCTTGATGACCGTGATCGCCATGAACCCACTGGTCATGACATCTATTCCACCACCACTCTATCTTTGATGGGCTATAAGCTCAAGGGTGGCGTGTTTATTCCCAAGTCTGCCCATCCTTCCATTACCCCCCTTCCTCCCTCTGTTACCACCACCACCACTGCACCACCATTTGATATTCCATCCTCTTCTACTGCTCCTACTCCTCCCACCACTTATATTCCCTCCTCCTCAGCCCCTCCTACTACTGTTGATCTCGCAGAGTAGTTCTCCATTATCACCACCTCCATTGAGTCTCTATCCACTATTTCACCTCTCTATACACCGTCATGTCTACCAGTGTCTCTACTCTCTCAACTTCAGTCACTACCCATCTTACCACCATTCAGATATTTATGATCTTGGCACTTCCATTGACATTTTTTGCACTACTTTGGCTACTACTCAGGAGTTGTTAGATCGCCGTTTGGCACAGATGCAGTCTAGTCTCGAAGATGCTCGTGATGACATTCGCGCGATTCAGACTCGCCTCCAGTTTTAACGACTTTGATGATCTCTTTTGATTTTGCTCGTGGCCTAGATGTATAGATGGATAGCTAGTTTTACGGCAGTCTTTTGGGTGGACTTTTTTGTAGACGACTTTATATTGGGATAGTACAAGCTAAGACATTTTATTTTGTATTTATTTCATTCCATTTGTATCTAAAACTATCTTTTGCAATTATATGATATTGATTACTTTTGCCATTTGTCTCTCAATGTTATCCATGCTCATGTTTGTAATATTGATTGTAGGATCTTGTAGATGTGATTGCTTCTCATGATTTTGGTATATTTGTTTGTGTACTAACCACGGGAGGATGATGATAGCTTATTATTGGTGATTCCCACATCCAACCCCCTAAACTCGTCCCTCAACTCACTCAAAGAGGGAGAGATTCTCTCCGTTCTAAAGTTTTTTTTGTTAATGACGAAAGAGGGAGAATAGCCATGTTGCTTGTTCATATTGGTTAAAGTTCTTGATTAGCTCTCAATTCTAATTCCTCATGAACTTAACTCGTGATTCTACTATCTTCGTGAATCTCATTTATAATGATCTAATTATTACCATTATTTTTATCTCAGGCAACTAGTAGTTTGTCATCATAAAAAAGGAAGAGATTGTTAGCCCCAAGGGTTTTACCTTAAGTAATTTTGATGATCAACGTACAACATATAAAGTTGAGTACTTATGATTCTCTTTAGTGTGTTGTCCAAACAGAACCTTATAAAGATGATGGATATTCTATAAAAGCTTCTTTGAAGATCCTTTTACTTGTATTGTACTTATAGGATCCTTTGTAAAGGTAATTCGATTGTTTCTCTAAGATAAGGGCTTAAAAACTTGGCTAAATCCTTCAAAATAGAAAATCTGATTTTCACTGGAAAAATAGTCGACTGGATCGTTTTCCGATTCGACTGGATACTTTAAAGTTCAATCGACCGTAGTTGTAAAACAGTCGACTATTTTAAGTTCTAAGATTGTTTCTACCTCAAACATTCAGTCGCCTTGTCCCTATTTCAGTCGACTATTTTAATGGTGCATTTCAAAAGTTTGAAACGCAGTCAACTGGATTACTGCGTATAACAGTAACAGCTCTTTTTCTAGGGTTTTGACTAAGCATTATATGCTCCCAACTACCTCAAACGTTCTGATTTTCAAAAGTGGGTATATATACATATTTGAAGTTGGTTGTTGGGCACTTAATTAAAAATATTCAATACACATTCATTGCAATCAAAGATTCAAGCACTAGTTTGTGAGATTCAATCTACTTGCTCTAGATTTTTTTGTAATTCCTTGAGAGCTTTTAAAGAGAGCACTAATTATATTCATATACTCTAAAAGAGAGCTTTTCAGTTGTATTCAAACACTTAATCATCCCTGAAGTTGTAAATTAATAAGGGTTGGTGTAACCCTTGCTCCAAGTGATTCTTCATTGGAGGAGTAAAGAAGTCTAAGAAGAACTTGTAAGAAAGGTTTAACCTTCTCTCAAAGAAGGTTGTTTAGTGGAATCCTCAAGAGGTGTTCTTGAAGGGTGGACGTACGCCGTGGATTGCAGTTTGCCGAACCACTCGATTTGCAAGTGTCTCATTCTCTCTTATTTACTTTCTATTTATTATTGGTTATTGTGATTGCTTAACTTTTAATTTGCCATTAGTCTTTAGCAATCTTATTCACCCCCCTCTAAGTATTACTTTTGGGCCAGCAAACTTTATTTAGATTAAGTTACTAAACGTAAGTCACAAGGGCAATTTGGTCATTTTACAAATTATATAGTTTTTAGGTTTGAAAATGTTCTTCATGTTAATATGAGCTCGTAGGCTGTAACGACGTTCCATTCTGGTTTAATCTTAAAATAATAATATTTTAAAAGTTCAAGGGCAAAATAGTCATTGTACATAAAAAAAAAATGCAGGCCAAATTGACACTAATATTGGATCCAAAATGTCGAATAGCCTAGGGGTAGGTCACTCCATGTTATATGAAGACCTTATTTATATTAACTTATTAAAGTAAGCCTTGAAGGGTAATTTGGACATTTTTTCGATCTATGTACTTTTTACAAAATCTGGGAAAACTTGGGTTCATGGACATGCCCAATCCATAAATGACCCAATCCACTACTATAGTGAGTTAATAGTGGTAATAAAATTATGCCACAAAATAGAGTACTTTACCAAACACATTTTTTGTTTTCATTTTTTTTTTCAAAAAGGAAACAAAGTTACCAAACGCATTTTCTGTTTTCACTTTTTTGAAATGAACACAAAAACTAAAAACTGAAACCAAAAATAAAATAAAATGGTTATCAAACAGCACCTTAATTTTCCTAACAATTAAGGGAACCGTGTTTGGAGAGCCTACACCAAACGATTTTGAAAGAGGGCCTAAATGTGGATATTGTTTTACTTCTTGTTTGAGTTGAATATAAGACGAGGGTTAATGATTAATCCTCAAAGATCACCCACATTTCTTTGTTGCAGAGTAAAAATGGGTTGGAGAGGGAAACTATAGGTGGCCTACCTCCCTGGGCTACCCAAATACCACAACTATCAAAATCTATTATGACCATAATCTACAATCGCAAAAACTGTCGCACAGCTATCGCAATTGCAAAGCATAAGCTATGCCAAACAGGATAATAGATTTGAAATCGGATTTGTGATCTCTTCATTAATAATTAATCAAATGCATTAATTTCTATAGGATTATTTTTATAATAAAAAAAAAACATTATGTTTGAGTGTTATATAGATTTAATGTTTTAACCATGTGACTGTGCAAATTGTTGCACATTCTATATCCCAACGGACTAAAACATTTATTTGTAATTTTAATACTCAATGAGCATTATCCAACGTTCACATCTTGTGTATGTAAAAGCTTCAATTATCATCTTTTGGAGAAATGAGTGAATGTCTCTTTCATAGGTCAGATGAATGTTTGTACAAACTAGCATATATAGTACATATGTAGCTACATACATATATATGCAGTTTTCATCTTCCCTTCTTAGATTATAGATTGCGTTTTGTTTTTTTAGTAGCTTCATACACATAATATATTATTATATTCATTTTATATAAGTATTGTATTGGGTAAAGAAGGCATTAGTGGGCAAGCTTCTCGCCTTATCGAATTATGCAGACTTGATAGGCACACGGCAAGGGTGGGCGAGCTGTTGTATCCCGGAGATGACACGCTATTTCCTACTGCACTGGGTATCTCCCATAGAAGGTGCGTATCGTCTCAAGAGAGCATTTTGCACTTCATCCCAGTCACCTTTTTATTGGTTCAAAAGCAATGGTGGAATTGATGATGATATATTTATTATCGATGGAATCTTTTAGAGACTATTCATTGTATTATTCTCCAACAATTTGAGACAATACAAATGGGGAATAATATCTGGTAAGAGTTCAGATTTCTGTTTGCAAATACTACTATTTCTATAGCTAAGGTATGTTTTCTAAATTTTGCTTTTTGAGATATAATAATATTTGATCAAAATAGTGGGGTATAAGATTTTGACGATGTCAATGGTTTTTATTCTCGTGGAAGAAGCAAATTGGGCTATACGTCGATAACAAAAAAAAAAGTTATTTCTACTATTGCGTGTGTCATATCAAAAGAGGTTTAATTTATTCTTTAGTATATATCACCGGAAGAGTATGATATATTCAGTATATTCTGGTCAAGTGATGAAATTTATCCAATGATAAGTTTTGTGATATATAAGCCATAGTACAAAATGCTTTATGATAGAATAATAGAAATATCACATGTTTTTGTTTGAAAAAAAATTGCCAAAATCTTAGCTATTTGCTTGCTTGGTTTTATAGCATCCTAAAATAAAAGTTTGTGACATGGCTATGAGTTTGTAGACTGAATTTTGGTATTGCTACAATACATTGGAAAAAAAGAGTCTTTGGTTAATTGAGGTCGAGTATGATTATTTAAAGAAAAAGAATAATATGGATCTTGAGATATATAGGAATGAGGCTCGTGAGATGTTTGTTTAAAGTGAAAGATAGCGTGAAATATCTTTCTTATTTTGAGAATAAGTTTTGGTACTTAAAAGTGGTTTAATCTGAGACATGGTGCTAAAAGCCGCTGAAGAAAAAATCATTTTTGAAATGAATGTGTTTATTTAGTGTAATTTCAGGAAGCTCTACTATTTAGAAAGATAGATCTCTTTTTACTATTTCTAATGAGAATTTTTGGGTGCTATAGAGATTATGAGATTTTTGCAACTGTGCTTTTACAAGCTTTTGAGAAAATACGATCTTTAAAAAATAATCTTTATATTTCTAGAAAATTTGAGCTTGTGATTGGATATGATTTTGGGAGCTTTATTAGAATGGAAGGATGGAAAAAAGAAGAAGAAATTATGGTAAATGTCTTCTTATTTGAAAAAATTGTGGTACTCAGAAAAAATTGTGATTTGAAATTGGGTTACTTGAACTTCAAAATATTTTTGCGGTATTTAAATTATTTGAGTAAGATGCTTTGGGTTTTCACCCCAATATGAAATTCTTTTTTGATCTCGTTGGAGAAATGAGTTATGGATTTTTTCCGAATAGTGGGGGCTTTAAATATATATACATACATATATTCAGTTGTTTGGTACAGTTTTGTCTTTGAAAAAATAATATGGAAAACTCTCTTTTAAAAGAGAATATTGTGTATACCTTGGATTCAATCCAAGATGTTGGCATGTGATCCCTTGGATATTATCCAAGAAATTATTTTGTGATTGCCTTGGACATTCTCCAAGATGAATAATTTGGGTTAGTCTTGCTTTTAATCCAAGATTATTAAAATTGATATCTTTGGATATTTTTCAAAATGGCGTGATACCTTGAACTGATTCAAGATGACATGAGAAAGAAAACTTTAAATTATAGGATTCCTTGGAATTAAACAAGATGAATTTTTGATACCTTGGGATTTTCTAGATGATTAGTAGTTGTTTGAATACCATTACTTGTATAATGAGATACTTTAAGAAATTTTTTGTTATGGTTTGCTTAACCAAAGGTTTTCCATTATACTAGAAAAGTATAGAGATGAGTGTTGGAACATCCTATGAGGTGATTGGTTGTATACCATTGGATATGTGATTATATTGGGAGGTGGAGCTATTTGTTGAAAGCCAATGAAGAAGTGGGTTTGTTCGTGATTTTCTATATGAAATTTGATGTTCAAGAAAATCAGTACCACTTGTTTTGATCCATTGTATTTGTACCTTAATGATTGAAAGAGTATAAATAACTACTACAATAGAGAAAACCAAGTTTGTGGAGACAATTCATTTATAAAGCCTTAGCTAAAGTAAGGATTTGGATTGCATCGAGGGGGATAGGCCTAAAGCCCAAAGAAAGACAAATCGCCTATGAGGATACTACCTAGGGACCAGAGATCCTGAGAACTAGGTTCAAATGGAAGAACGAATCATAGAGTGGTTTGATTGCCATGCACGTACTAAAACTGAGCGCTAGCTCATTGGCTATCCCTATGGTGTGGTTGCATGGATCTCATGACATATATGAAGTTGAGTTGCTTTCAACTCTTAATGAGTTCTATAGCCATTATTGGTGGGATGTAAGAGTCATGAGAAAATCCTTGATAGACTCACCTATTTAAGTGTGAAAGTGGGGCAGCTTCCTATGAAAATTGGGCTAATTCTCTGGAGTGCTCAAGAAGCCGGGATCTAGCACATGGCCATTAACGTGCTAGCTTAGAAGCTTGGAATAGAGTGCTAAAAAATTATGTGTGTGATGCAATGTTTTGTTTCCCCAAAGCAATAGTTCAAGACCCTGTCAATACTGACTCTGGAGCAAGATTTGTTAAACATTAAGTGGGGGTTCAAGCCATTGGCACCCTCATTATGCATAATTCTTTATCTTTACCCAGTATATGATTATTTTATTTTTATTAAAATAAGTAGGAGAATGTTGGATTATTTTAATAATAATAAAAAAATGTTATGTTTGAGAATTATGTAGAGGGTTAATGTTTTAAGCATGTGACTATGCAAATTGCTGCATTCTATATCCCAACGGACTAAAATATTTATTAGTAATTTTAATACTCAAAGAGTATTATCCAAAATTCATATCTTGTGTATGTAAAAGCTTCAGTTATCATCTTTTGATTAAGAAATGAGTGAATGTCTCTTTCATAGGTCAGATGAATGTTTGGACAAACTAGCAATATGTAGTACATATGTAGCTACATACACATATATATATATATATATATACAGTTTTCATCTTCCCTTCTTAGAATATAGATTGCTTACTATTTTTTCAGTAGCTTCATACACATAATATATTATTATATTTATTTTATAAGTATTGTATTGGGTAAAGATAGAGATGGCAACGGGTCAGAGTTGGTACGGAGTTCCCCTATACCAACTCCTACTCCGTTTATTTTCCTCCTACTCTGACTCCGCCCCGTCCCGTTTAAGTAAAATACCAACTCCTACTCCACTCCTACTCCGTTTACTATCGGGTACTCCTATTATACTCTTACTCCATTTGTTAATCACCATTCCAAAATTAAATGTTCTTTTCTAATTCAAAATCCACTTAATTTTAGCTTGATTTCTTAAAAATCAATCACGCAAATGATTCTAAATTTGTTAATCACAATTCAGTAATTAAAATATTAATACTGAAGAGAAATAGATGTACATATATGCCCTAATTTGTTGTAAATAATTGTAAGCATGAGAGTAATTTAGTAACTTAATGAATTAATCGGGGCGGGGCGGGTTTTAAATGGTAGTATTTCATGGATACCAACTCCGCCCCGACTCCTATAGGGTTTTTATATTTCCATACCAAATCCACTCCTACTCCTATTATAACTCCTCTAAACCCGTTCCATTAGGAGCGGGGCGGGGCGGAGGTCCAGCGGGGCGGGGTAAATTGCCATTCCTAGGTAAAGAAGGCACTAGTGGCAAGCTTCTCGCCTTATCGAGTTGTGCAGACTTGATATGCACACGGCAAGAGTGGCCGGGCTGTTGTATTCCGGAGATGGCGTGCTATTTCCTACTGCACCGGGTATCACCCGTAGAGGGCGCATATCGTCTCAAGAGAGCGTTTCGCGCCTCATCCCAATCACCTTCTTATTGGCTCAAAAGTAATAATGGAATTGACGGTGATATGTTTTATTATCGATGGATTCTTTTGAAGACTATTCATTGTATTATTCTCCAACAATTTCTATTGGATTTCTAATAGCATAAATTGCTGAGTTTTGTCTAGAAGCTTATGAGATCCATTTCTAATGGGCAAGCTATACCTCATGTTATTGTTAAATTATAATATCTCCTTCAAAAAATCCATCTCCAATGGCATGTCAAAGCTCATGCCAAATTACAGCAATGCAATATCATGTGCCAAATTTTGCATGACATTTGGCATTGCTATATTATGGCAAGACATTTGGCATACTATTGTAGATGTTTTTTAGAAAGGTCATGCTATAATTTGGCATGCAAACAAGGCAATATATTAACTTTTTCCAATACAAAGAAAAAAAAATAGTATTTCATTTAGCATGTACCAATGAAATACATATGCTAAGAGCATCTCCAATGCACTATGCTATTTTTATTATGTTAATTCTATTTTTTGGCATTGTTACAGTATCAAATGCTATATTTTGACATTTCTGCTTCAATGCTACATGTCATTTCAATGCTATATTTTGACATTTCTACCCACGCTTTGTTAATTGTTGACTCTGTTCAATGGTTTTTAGAGAAACATAGTGCAAGGAAAATAAATAAATTAATTCACAAGACCCACATATTAGAAATTGGGTAGAATACTAAATTTATAGAATTTTTGTTAGGGGCAAAAATGTCATTTATATAACCATCAAAATTCTAGCCATTGCAACATGTGTATTGGGCTCAAATACTAGCCGTTGCAAGTCAATCATAGCCATTGGTGTTCAAACAGATAAATGATCACAGCCATTCATTGTGCAAATTCTAGTCGTTAGAGATTTGGTATATGCCATATGTTGTGCCAAATTTGGCACGAAATGTTGTCCTGCCAAATTTTGGCATGACAGATAGCATTGGGTTGGAGCAACTATTTTTACTTTTTATGCTATAATATGGAATTGACATGGCAAATAGCATAGGGTTGAAGTTGATTTAAGCTATAACATTTTAGCACTATAACAATGCAAAAAGATAAATTTGATATGAAAAAAATAGCATTTAACATTGAAGATGCTCTATGGGTGCCTCTCAAGATTTGATTATGATATGCAAATGGATGATGTCATTGATTTCTAAAAATGGCATGGTTTGTGGCAAAGTGAAAAATGTTCATGATGATACCCTCTTTTTTTTTTTTGACTTGCATTGCCCCCAAAGTGGTTAACGAATGTCACGAGTTATGACCCTTCTTCACTCTTCTTTTTCTTAACTAAATTTAGATTTAAGTTGTAACCATATCACATCTCCTCTCTCTCTCTTGTTTTTTTGTTCTTTCACTATGCACTGTATTGTTTTCATTGCTAAACGAGTATAGCTGGTTTGGGGCTGAGTGCAGTGGAGGACTAGAATTTTAATTCAGTGGGGGCGAAGTTTTTACGGGAGTTTGGGGATTCGCTCACGACCAATTTTTTTTTTTTTTGTAAAAATAGTATAATTTTATGTGATTTATTCCATAAGTTTCGTGCATTGAAAATTTTGTGTATTTTTTTGTCTATCTCACGGAAAAGGAGCAAGACGAGGGTTTTTTCTCTCGCTAAACAGGAGCAAGAAAAAGTTAATGGTGGATCGAGGGTTTCTAACTTCAAACTTCATCTGTGTAGGAACATTTTTTTTTGTTTTGTTTTGTTTTTTTTTTTTAAATGCCTTATGGGACACTAGGGGACTCTAGGTTGTCTTTGATTTGTAATATATACATATATACACATTATATATATATATAATACTATAAAATTAAGAATGGAAACAAGTTATCAATTAAAACCGTGTCAAAATTTTTCAAACTTCTAAAATTTATATAAGAGTAGTAATGTTGTGCTTCTTAAATTTGTATTTCAAAATTTTTTTCCCAAATGAGGCGAGGTACACAACTTCCAATCAAAATTCAATTGGTCTCATAGTATTTGACCTTGCCCCACTGCCACATCATTCGAAAAATATTTTTGGGATAAAAATTTGAGAAGCATATCATTTCTTTTTACAAAAAGCCCCCGAATTAACATAAAATCTTAATAAAAAGTCCACATTTTTTTAAACTATCATATGTATATATATAACATTTTTTTTCCTGAAAATTCAGTGGCGACCGCCACTGTGGATCCGCCCTTGGTTGAGTGGGTCTTAAACTCTTCCATTGCATAAGCCGAGTGTTCAATCTCACCCCTAATTCTCTTTTTAATTGGAAAAAAATGTAAATCTTTTCATTAATTTCCATTAGTACGTTATACCATTTTTTAGATTTATGATTTCCATTGAAAGTGAAGATTTGATACCTTTTGTAGCATTCCCAAAATATTCTTCGATTTTTCTTCTTTAAATTGCGCTTTTGTGATTTATATGGCACTTTGAAGAACTTTTTTTTTGCTAAAAAGGATGGATCTTCTCCAGTACTAGAGTTTTCAAATAACTATGAGGCTCTTCAAATGCTTATGTTCTTAGTTTTAATGTGAAACAATTCAATAAATTAATATAAAAGGTCGAGTTTGTTAAGCTAACAGGCTCAAAAGAATTGGGAGCCAAGTGGCAAATTTTTATTTTGCTACTGACACTTAAAAAGTCTCTTGAAGGTTTAAATAGTGACATGCATGGCTCAACAAATTTGACGAGTAAGAAAAGATTTAAAATCTCTTCTGGAGATGCACTTAATTGTTCCAAAGTTTTGTTCATCACTTTACATACATTAAAATATAGCAGCTATACCAATTACTTTGAAATGATTAATTTCATTATGTTCATTTAGGTACTTTTATTACAATTTTAAGATATGATAGTTGTACTATCCCCTTATATTAGCTTTTTTGGCTTTTACAAAGGGAAAAAGTCGTCGTGCCAAAAAATAATTATTTTATAATTTTTCTTACAAAATTGAACGTATCTATCCCCTTATATTAACTTCTTTGGATTCTATAACTATTTTTGTGAAAGGAAAAAGGAAAAAAGCCGATGTGCCAAAAAATGATCTAGTAAAATTGGCCTATATGTAAATATGATGTCAGCAGCCGTTTGTGTTGACTTATTTTTGAAGTCATATATAATTATGGTTGAAAAAGTTGATTGAACCTGAACTATTTGGACCAAAATTGACCTATGTTATAGGCACGGGCTATCCCCTCATATTAGCTTCTTTGGCCTTTACAACTAATTTTGTAAAGGGGAAAAAAAAAAAAAAAAAAAACCCAATTGGATCAAACGATTCTGCAATTTTCCTTACAAAATATATATATAATATATATATTTACATATATTTAGAAGTTGTGTGAGGCATTTACAAAAAAAATGACCTATGTGTAAATATTGTGCCAAAAGATGATCATTTTGTAATTTTTCGTACAAATATTGACCTATATGAAAATATAATGTCAACAGCCCCTTTTGTTGACTATTTTTTGAAGTGTAGTGTAATTATTTTTGGAAAAGTTGATTGAACCTGAAATATTTAAGCCAAAGTTGATTGAATTCTCATTATTATATTAAATATAATTTCAAAAGTTGACCTGAATGTAACTATTAGTCGACTTGAATGTAATTATTGTGTAAATGACAGAATTAGCCTCACCCAAATTAATATATCCTTATGTAGTTGTACACATGTACGAATAATTATAGTATACTAAAGAAATATTATAGTATTTAAATAACTATGCAATTACCGTAGAGGACAGCACAAACTGACTAATACCGAAATTGGCAAAATTAATTGCAAAAATTAGCACGGAACCATAGGAGACTTGGGCTGTTTTAGATTAAGTAGATATATGCACAAGTTTGTCTATAAAAATCACATGTTATCATTCAGACTGTAGAACAACACAAAATCTATTATGCTAATCAATTTATCAATAATCATAAAGTAGTATTAATGGAGACAATCAGCGAATGCATTAAAGTAATGAGTTTCTCATTGCTAGTACACTGTGATCATATTATAGTACTATTGAATGCGGTAAGCATTATTTTATATACATACTATCAAGCTAGGATATTGTTGTGTTTCTTTTGTTTGAAAACAACAAGAAACCAAAGGAAACAGAGGACATGAATACAATATGATCGCACATATCTAAGTTTGGTATCACTGTACTGGTAAATTTCAAAATTTATATGAGTAGAGAAATGTCTAGATAGAATAGGACAATTTAAAAATAGAAATAAGTATTTTAAATTGCAAAAATAGTAGACCGCGCAAAGGATTATCTTATGCGACTATTGTTGGGAATTTAAAATAAGGAATCAAATTCTTCTAATAAATTCAAAAATATATAAATACGCACCACAAAAGACACACAGTTTTTTACGTGATTTAGTCAAACATTGTCTACATCCATACTTGAGAGACCAATTCTTTGAATATCGAGAATAATATCTGATACAAGAAACCATTAAACTAAAAAAAATCACAATAGTAGTGTCACACCCCAACCCGCCCCGGCGGACTAGGACACGTGTAACAAAGACAACAAATACCAAACAAGCAATTTCTAACGTTCCAAAAAAAATTACATATTGACTGAAATGCCAGGGGTAAAATATCATGTAATCAAATAAATTAATAAAAAGGAATAAAATAAAGTTTTAAAACCGTCAAATGGTACTTGGGCAAAGTTTCCCCTATTACGTACTGCACCATTCACCCTGTTTTTATAAACTAAAATATTTTTAACCCCTGCTGCACTCCTTTATTTAAATATTCTAAAACACATCAAAACCAAACTAAATATATAGATTCATTCTAACATAATAAAAGTTAAAATCATAACTTCTAATATGTACTTATATATAAAACTATAATCACTATACAACTCCCAACATCTCTAACTTGTAATTTAAAAATAAATAAATAACTAAAATGAATAATACAAAACACATCTTAGCAAACCCAGTCCCGTAGTCTCGATCATTTCTCACTGTGGTATTCATCTGAACCTGCGTAGTCATTAGTCACAAAAATCGAATAAGCTTTCGCTTAGTGAGTACGTGGTGCTAATCATGCAATTGGAGTATTTAATGATTCATAACACCAATTAAACATTCACAACAATAAATGATCGCAGGCACAAGTAATCAATCACCATCGTTCTGGACCCCTGCTTCTAGGCCATTTTCACTTGTCGTCGCTTTTAAAACGATATCACTCACTCTCATGTGACCTTAGTCAATTCGTTGTGGTCGTCACCACCATCCCCTTTTCTCTAAGAACTTCATCATCATCCCCTTATTCTCTAAAGAATGGGCGTCCCTTATATACGGGCTAAATAATGGTAATTATCAATTGACACCCTTTGACCCAAATATACACATAAGCAACTCAACATGTCAACATGACAATTTCAGCATTTTTGAACATGTTAAATAATAAATTATCACATGCTTTTCTACTTAATTATAATTAAGCATTCTAAGTATTTAATAACAATTAAAATACATTAAACATCCAATTTTAGGATTAGGACACTCACCTCTACGAATAGTCAAATAAGCTTAGAAACCCCAAATATTTCCTAGATCCAGCCCAAGTATGAACCTGCAGCTAATCCTACACAATTTTGGTAGACTAAATGTTATCAACCCATTTGGGTCACGAAAAATCTATCGATTAAATTGAAAACAAATTATACCAAAATGTTAGACTTACCCCCACGAGTCCAAATATGACTTCATATCATAATTTGGCCAACATATGTCAAAGTTATGACATCATAAAGGTAAAACCCCACTGCTGTCTCTCTCTTTCTCGCAACTCTCATGAGCTCTCTGTTTTTTTTTTCTTTCTTTTTTTTTTTTTTATTAACTAACCTAAGATATGTACATATATATATATATATATATATATAATATAATACATATATATATCATATACCGCCGCCGCCTCCCTGCGCACACCCACATTTTAGCTTTCTTTTTTTTTTTGATGACAAGGATGCCTTTTAGGCCATAAAGCTAAACTTTAGTTTTATTCAACTTACACCCTCAAATACTTTTTAGACTTTATTATAAAACCCCTAAATATTTATTTTAACTACTCAATATTTAAATTGGTTTAGTCTATGTCACATATAGGCCCCAAACATGGTCTCAAATATTATTTGAAGGCACTAATTAGCCTATTAATTATATCATGTGTCCAATTACGCTCTAATAAGGGTACCCAAACTCGTCTCATAAATAATCATGAACTATAATAGAATATTAAAATACTGAACATTTTATCAACTAAACAATCATATGGCATCAACAACTATTATAATGTACACATTTACATTTACATGTCTACCATTTAATTACATAAATGCACATTTATGCAATTTATATTATCCAAACTCTCTTGGGTCACACTTTCATATCTGTCTCACCTCTAGTAGAACTTTCAACTGTGCCCTTTATCAAGCACTTATTACGCCGGGGTAACTGGATCTTACCCAATTCATCACATACAATTAATTATACTAATTAATACATGTAAATAAATATTACTACCTTTTCACGGGTACGGATATTACAAGTAGTTAACAGGTGTGCCACGTAGAATAATTTCTCCAATGAGATAGTGTGAAAAAGCCTTGCAAAGAAAATGTAAAAAATCAAGTGCGTGCTGTAGAAGAGGAACTTGGGAGTACTAACTATGATATTTATTGCACAGAGATTGGCAGAAGGCAAGCCAGAGCAGTTGGAACTGCCACAATGGAAGAGGAACTTCAACACTCCTATTGAAGATAGAGTCATAGAATAGTCACGTTCTGTGGTCAATGCTCTCTCTCTCTCTCAAGCATCACAAAACTTCTCTCTCCCTTTTCTTTCTTTCTTTTTTTTTTTTTTTTTCTTCTGTTTTCTTTTCAATACAAAAATTAATCCCTTCAACCTATCTTTCACGACTTTGGGATGCCCAGCCACTAGGTTTTACCTATTACTTTTTGTTTATAATTTTAGGACAGATAGACAAATCCCGCTTGCGCACATGCACCGACCTTGCTACACACGCATCAGGTAAATCAGAGAAGTGAGTGAGCATTAGGATTGAACCCACGTGAAGCGTTTGATACAATTCATCCAATTACTTGAGATTCATCATTCTAATTCAATCAAAAAAATCTCTAGGGGTGTTGAACCAATAACCTCCCTTTTGAAAAGCCAATAACTCCGGCTAGCTAGATTACTCGACTAGCCGAACTGGTTCACAAACCTTGAACAGTGCACGCATTATCCTAAAAAGACAATTCAATTCCTAAGAATAAGTTTTATTACAAAGTTTGGTTGTCAAAAAATAATAAAAGATCTAACAGTTGTACCATACGATGTTGTGATAACATTAATGATTATTGGTGTCATATATTATTATAGGACAAATTACACTTTAGTCCATTAAACTATATACCTATTTTCAATTAGGTTATAAACTTCTTTTTTTTTTTTTTTTTGCAATTGGGTTCTTGAACTTCAAAAATTCATCCGATCAGACCTAAATTCTGATATTGTTAGTTTAAATTATTAGAAATTGTCACGTATATTGTGCGTAATGCTTACCTGTCACATGTTAGGTTAAGACAAACACGGAAGACTGTGAATGGCTTAAAAATGATGTGATTTTGGGTAAGATTGAATGCAATTTTGGATCTAGTCGAATGTGTTTTCGAGTTTGATTGAACGCGATTTCGGATCTAATTGAATACGATTTTTTGCACTATTCACAATCTCTCATATTTGTCTTAGTCTAACATGTGACAGGTAATCATTACGCACAACGTAAGTGACGATTTCTAATAGTTTAAGCTAACAGTATCACAATTTGAGTCTGATTGAATGAGGTTTTGAAGTTTAAGGACCCAATTACAAAAAAAATAAAAATAAATAAAAAAAATTTATAGACCCAATTGAAAATGTATTATAATTTAATAGATTAAAGTGTAATTTGTCCTATTATTATATATAGATTATAATGTAATACAACTGATAATATTTGAAAAATAAATTAAAATTTCAAATTTAAAACACATGACATTAATCAAGTTTCAATGGATACACCACTGGTTATGGAACAAAAAGGGTGATATGGAAATTTTGAAATGCCATAAATTTCACGAGTTAATAAGTAGCAGGTGGTGTAACCCAATTAAATAGCAATCCATTTAATGAGGGCTGATCCAATTTCTTTTCCTGTACAATTGGGTAGAGCCTTTTTCCTTCCCTATGATATTGAATGGCTACTAGTGGTTGGACCGTTGGAGTGGCTTGTTTTTCTCTCTCTCTTTCTTTACATTCGTGCTCTCTCTCTCTCAGTTTTGATGATGATCTCTTGCTTCTTACGTCTACTCAGCTCAATTATTCGTATCTCTGATTTTATTGGATATAATTACCAGACCATAACTCCTTATTGGTCTGAAAAATTTATTGAATTCAGGTCAAAATATAATAAAGGGCAGGTCAACATAGGAATGCTAAACACACAACCAAGTGGGTAAACATCAAACACAGTCCAGTCAAGCTGGTTAAAATGTGGGACCTTTTATGATAACACTATTGGCTGTATAAAGGAAAAGGGTTCAGTGCAGTTTGCACTGTGCTACTCACAATTTGTACAGTAAAACTGCTTTTGTAAAAGTAATTTTTAAAAACTGGGCAGTTTTACTGTGCAAACTGTGAATAGCACAGTGCGAACTGCACTGTACTAACTGCACTGAAGCATTTTCCCTGTATAAAACAATCCAATTTGCTGCAAAAAAAAATTATGATTTGCTTCCAAATTATTACTCCGTATAAGGGACAATTAGTCATTGGTCTCAACTTAGATACTTTTTAAGTGAGAGAATTAGACCAAAATTTAGTTTTATGAAAGCTCCAAAGAAGTTTATTGGACAATATTAGCCTCTAATATTGCATCACAATTCACGCGCATAGATGCACGTCGTCCACATGTGCCACCTTCGTTGAAAGGTTTGCTCATTTTGTACATGATTCCGTAACAAATTTTGTAGATAATTAAATTTTAGTCAACTTTTTGTACTAAATTTAAAAGTCAACTATTATTTTTCAAAATTGAAAAAATGTTAACAATAATTAAAAATAAAAAATAAAAAATCATCAACAAAATTAAGAAAACATTAAATTTTGAAAATTAAGTTGACTTATGTTTCAGTGTATTTTGTGTTTGCACTTTGTAATATTAACTTTTGAAAATTGATTTATGTTTCAGTATATTTTATGTTTGCACTTTGTAAACTTGCCATAAAACGTTGTGAACATGCTTCTAAAGTTGTTATGAGTTGCTCCCGACTTTGTACTGAGTGGCTCCCCAACATAACAACGTTATAAACAATGGTTTCGTATGAGGATATAAGTGTCGGGCCTTGGGAAAGGGGTGGGATGCCGAAGTGCAAACATTTGTTATGATCGTGGCTTGTAACACCATTTTACCAAATAGGGTAAGTCATTGCTCCAGATTTCACATAACCAGTTATGTGAAATTTGAAAACTCCTCTACAAAAATGCATTGCCCAAACAAATCCATTAACTTTCCATCCAGAAATTATTTTTTGCAAAAAATTTAGATTTTCAAAATGTATTCGACGAGATCTATCAAATAAGTAGCATTGTCGTTATAAAATTAAGGAAAAAGGAAAAAAAAAATTATGTGACTGAAATTCAAGTTCAACTTTAAACTCTGATTGTAAACATTTTCTCTCTAATGAAGGTCCGTTTTCTCTCTCTACATGATCTCTTTCATTTGCAATCATTTTTTAATCTCTAACCTTGCGTAAATTTATTCATATAAATTTGATTTGTATTTGTCTCTAGTGTTTTGCTTGATTGATTCAAAAAGCTCTCTAATTTATTGATTTGTGTAATACTTGATATTCACCTAATCTACGCTTCACCTGATACATGATCTCTTTCACATAACTAGCTGTGTATGTGAAATTTCACATCGCCTTTTCTTTTCACAAATTTCACATAGCTAGTTGTGTGAAATTACACATATTGCGTTTTTTTTTCACAAATTTCACATAGCTAGTTATGTGAAGTTTCACATTACCTTTTATTTTCACAAATTTTACATAGCTAGTTGTGTGAAATTTCACACATCACCTTTTTTTTTTTTCAGAAATATCACAATGTTTTTTTATGTGAAATTTCACATCAGCTTTTCTTTTCAAAAATTTCACCCAAAAAAAAAATCATTACCGAAAAAAATCTCATCACTTTTTATAATTTCATCACTCTTCAAGAAATTTCACCACTTTTAACAAGGGTATAATCATCATTAACCAAAAAAAATTCATATAATGGTTGTGTGAAATTTCACATAACTTTTTTCAGCGTGAATGTGGACACCCTATTTTGTCGGTTATCAGATTTAGGAAACCCATAACTTAGTATTTCATAATGATCGAAAATAACTCAAAATGGACTCCTGAAAGTTAGTTCTATCTCTCAAAATACCCAGAAAGTAGTACAAATGACCAAAATACCCCTGAAAACTCAAATACTCCCAGATTTGGACCGAAAGTTCTGAAAACATGTTATGTCGTAAGAAAAGTAAGAAAATAAGTTTTAAAACAAAATTAGATGAAATCGTCAGCACTCAGAGACCCCCAGAAGTCTCGGAAGTTCCCGGAAAGTACCCGTTGACAAGATTTGACCAGGGTTTGACAAGATTTGACCAGGGTTTGACCAAAATCATCCAAACTCGTCTGAAAGTTTCGAGATCATCCTAGATCGTTGTGGATCTCGCAGTTTTCTTTTATCCACAACTTTTCTTTTTAAATTCTCTTAAAATTTCAAATCCAAAGCAAATGAGTTGCCACTTAATTTTTTTAAAGGAAAATTAAGAAACCATTTTTTAAAGCAAACTGATCTTTTAGAAACCAGAGATTAACTAGGTCCGGGGATTATGGAATTGTAGACACCCCATTTTGTCGGCTATCATATTTAGGAGACCCATAGCTTGGTGGTTCACAATGATCGTAAAAGACTCAAAAGGACTCCTGGAAGTCAGCTCTATCTCTCAGAATGCTCAGACTGACCAAAATGCCCCTGAAAGCCCGAAGACTCCCAGATTTGGTCCCGAAGTTCTGAAAACATGCTATGTCGTAAGAAAAATGATAAAATGAGTTTTCAAGTAAAACTGGATGAAATCGTCAGCTCCCAGAGACCCCGGACGTCCCGGAAGTTTCCCGAAAGTCCCCGTTGACTGGTTTGACCAAGGTTTGACTAGGTTTGACCAAGGTTTGACCAGGTTTGACCAAATTTGACCAAGTTTGACCGAAATCTTCCGAATTCACCAGAATCATTAGAAAAGTATTAAAATGAGTTTTAAAAGAGAATCGAGCGAAAACATCAGCTCCCGGGAACTCCCAGAGGTTTCCAGAACTTCCCGGGAATCCCAGGTTTGACCAGTTTGACCGGAATTTGACTTTAGAACCGGGGCACCGTGACAATTTTTAAATATTTTTCATGGATACTAGAGGTCAACAGCTTTCCGACGGTATATCGCACATAATTTTTGGATTTAAAACGAGTTTATTATGAATTTCCAAAGGCGAAAAAGGCGATCAAATCGGCTTTTATCGCGAATACCGTAAAACTTTTCAAAGTGACCTATCCCCGAACTATTTTTTATGTAAAGTAGACTCCATTACCTTTCCAACGGTATATCACAACCTCAATTTGGAGTTCGTATGCATTTTCTGTGAATTTCGGACGAAATAGGGCCTTTTCGCAAATACCGGAACCTCTGGGGGCCTAAACGTAATTTTCTGGGCTTCGGAGGAGCACTGCCGCCGCGGCACTGGCCCAGTGCCTCCGCGGCACTCATCCCTCGCAGAGTCCATTTTTGTAATTTTTTTGGGGGTCCAATTTGATTAATTGAAAGCCAAAACGACATAGTTTTATGTTCACAGTTGTTTGAGACCAATGGGAGTACTTCTAAAACCCCAAAACCACCCCAAATTGGCCTATTTAAACCCCCCATTGCTCTTCATTTTGGGGGGGCCAAGTGCAAAGCTTAAAAAGTTGTAGAGAAGAAGAGAGATAGAGATAGGTTTAGAAGAGAGAAAGGGAGCTTCTCCCATTGATTTTCCATAAGAAAGTGAGTTTTATTCTTGTTTTCTTCCATCATCCTTCTATATACTTCACATTCAAAGTCCACTCCAACCCTCATTCTTGAGCATTCATGAGATAGGAAGCTACTTCCATGTCCAAATGTCAAAATCTATGAGTGAAACACCAAGCTACAAGTCCAAAATCACATTGATTATCATCTATTGATTGCTATTTACTTGCTTTGATTATATATATGTTCATCTCTCCTTATCTCATTTCTTTTTCTTTTCTTTATTTACTTACTAGTTCATCATCATCTAAGTGATGACATGAAGTTTGGGGTGAGTGAATCCTTATGGATAGTAGCTCTTGACCTCAAAAACATGTTTGATAGATGATGATCATAACCTCAATACTTCCAAGGTATTCTTGGAATGTATTGAAGTTATGCCCAAAAATAAAATAAATCTCTCCAACAATCTTGGAGGTTCTTAAATGATGAGTTTGATGTAGGTATTCTAGTGGCTATGATCCTTATTGAGTGTTGAAAACATGTTTTCAAAACATCTATTTCAAAACCCCTCTCAATCCCTCTCATTTGGTTTCAAGAAACAAAACTTTGTTTTCTCCAAAATCTTCAAAACAATGAGTCAAAACAGTGAGTGAGTTGAGTTCAAAGATTTTTCTAGAACTCAATACTCAACATATGGATACAAGGCCACTTGTAAAGTCTTCCTAACTCATTGGAGAACACCCATGATTTTTGGTTTGACTTGGAAGTACTTGGAAATGGTTCATTTGGGTCCCAACATTCCTTCCAAACATTCTGTTTTTGCTGTCACAGCAGCTAGGTCAACTTACGACCTCTTTTCCAGAAAACTTTTACAAAAGGGGTGGTCCTAACTTATTTTTCCCTTAAAAGTAAATGTCTTAGGAAACTTTCTGTATAAAATGGGCCTCTAGATCATTCTTTTTCATTTTCTAATATTTTCTAACATTTCAGTCGACAGTACGGACTCTGTTTCTGAGTGACCTGTGTTGTTTATATGATTTCTCTCAATCTGTGATAGATATTCAAGATTGGCCTTTTGGGTTGTGTTCTAGACACAATAAGGAACATCTCTATAAAAAATCATTCATTGAAAACATTCCTAACCCCTCTTTTCAATTTCCAAAAGATGATGCTACTGTTCTGTCCACTATTCACAACAAGTACATTTCAACTTTCATTCTTTGATTTGATGCTTATATGCATTCCAAATTAGTTCATATCTTAGGAAGTAGTTCATACTACATTTTTACATATCCCATTTTGATTTCATCCGTCCATTCATACACATTTTAGACTTCTAAGTCATTCTAGAAATCCATGTACACAAAACACACTACAACCTTTGCACATCTTAGATACATACATTGCATTCATGCAAGATTTGGGTTTTTTGTAACTCTTAATCTAAGAAGATTATAAGGGATGATCACGATCACACGTTCATGCTTGCCCTTGATCTAATCATCCTTTCTCATCCGTCCCGGGGATTGAGGGATCTTCTTTTCTCAAAGATTAACATGCATCATACTAGCTTGCTAAGCATATTTTGATTTCTTTGTTTATTTGTTTCAAGAACAATTCATGTCCCCCTTTAGATTAGGAAGTCTTGATTATTTGATACATGACTAGACGATTTTTCCTAGGTTTATTTGTGTGATCTTTCACTTTACATTGTATGATATTTGACTTAAATCTTATGAATGATATCTTATCTTTAGATCTTCCACTTCAAGTTTCTTATGTGATGTAATATACTATCATAGTATTAATTGTCGAACCATTCATAGTATATGATGTTGTCAGAATCAAGATATAAAAGTATACTTTACTTTTCTAAAGATTTGCAGTGTGGAAGTAAAGGTCGAACCCACAGAGATTGATTACTACAGCGACTTAATTTTAAAACCTAAGTCTAATTAATTAGGAAAACGGATTTGATTTGATTTGAATTAAACTAAATAACAATAAAAATAAATCTAAACTATGAAAGCAATTAAAATTGTTTTTAAGTAATATTTAAAGGAAACCTAGGATTGCAAATCCACCACTAGCTTCATAATAGGAATATTTATGAATTACTTTAGCTTATTACATTGGATGAATATGGGGAATTGTAGCTACAAGCCCAATTCCTCCGACAAGAAGATAATCATGGTTCAAGCACCAACATAATCCATCTGCGGATAGCACGAATCATCTCACACTAAACTAGGGTTGTGATCTAATCCGTCTAACCTAGGCATGGACTATTCGGATACTTGATAGCACGAATCAATAAAGCACCATCACATGTAAACAATCTAAACAAGCACAGCAAGAATAGATCGTTGAGCACATCACAGTCAAAATAGATCTAAGACAAGAATAAATTCTGAAAGCAATGATTTAATCAATAGTAGTACGATTTATTTATAAAAATCCTCTAAACATGTGACTGTCATCCATACATAATAAAACTAAAATAAAAACATAAATAAAACCCTATTACTCATCTAGGGCTTCATTGAAACCCTAGATCTATGATCTAAGCTGCCATAGGAGTAGAGATCGGCAAGTAGTTAATGGAGGAGGCCATGGAAATCCTTGGTCTTCTTCTTCTTCTCCTTGCTTCTCCCTCTTCAAGGGCTGGAAGTGTGTGTATATGGCTGTATATGAATGTGTATAATAGTTGCCAACCCCATAATTGAGTAAATTTGGAGTTTATATAGTGTTTGTACAAGCTTTGGAAGGCTTCCCAACCCGAAACGAACTGAAACGCATGTAATTTACAGTCTGGACGTCGTTTAGCAGTCTCGTTTGCACAGAAGTCTTCAGTATACTGAAATACGCAACTTTGGTTTTTGGGCATATCGCGCGAGCGGGTCGCGCGAGCGCGACTTTTGCTCCTTCGCGCGCGCGGATCGCGCGAGCGAGTTATTGGGGGTCTCGCGCGAGCGAGTTATTGGGGGTCTCGCGCGAGCGGATCGCGCGAGCGATTATCTGATTTTCGCGCCCGCGGACCGCGCGCGCGACTTGCATTTTTCAGCTTCTTTCTTTCTGACTTTTCACCCTGTTTAGCCTGGTTTAGTTGATTTCTTCCAAAACCTGTCAGAAACTAGAAAACAGAGTAAAAATATACAAAAATAGGATAAAAAGGCACTAACAAATGCGCGTTAAGGCGTATAAATAGGATTAGTTCTCTCCCGATCACACCCCCAAACCTACATTTTGCTAGTCCTCGAGCAAAAATAAAAACTACTAATAAAATACTATTCCATTTTCGTATGGATCACGATTGCATTTAGCGTATGCAACAAGCCTTTTAAACCCTTAGGTGTCCCTAGTCGGACGAGTGAAGTCTCGTGAGGGTTCTCGTCAACAAATCTCCCACAACCATATTTATTAACTAATAAATTCAAAAAGTTTTATTACAAACGAAAAACATAACATTCAATACTCCTTATTATACAACAAAGATTTGAAATAGAATAACGAACATAAAGAAATAGAATCAAACGTCTACATACATCATGAAAAACAATCTCAAGCACATGCATCGTATAAATCAATAGAGTTTCTCATAAAATTGCACGTGTGTGATATGGTAGTCAAATGAACACGCGCTTGACACAAACTTGGAATATAACTCGGATGACCATCTAACTATGTCTTGACTACGAATCTCACAATGTCAATTACACTCTAAAATAAAACACTCAGAAACAGGTGTAATTTTTTCTAATATATGTGAGGGCAAAGGAAATATATTTTCAAAACGATAAATGCTCACATATGACATGAAAAAGACGCATGACACGAAAGAACAGTAGTCTCATGGATAAGATGCCAACAATCAAGAAAAAATAATCATTACCATGTTTTAATCCCCCTCCCATCGTTTACATATCCGAACCATGTTCCCTAGGATCAAATAGGACTTTTCAAAGGTTGTAACATGGCTCAGGTAATGAAAAAGGATAAAATGGATATATGGGTAGATTTAGAATGGCATTGTAAGGCATGTTCGATCTCTTTCATTCTTTTTCTACAAACTTTTCATCTTTTCTTTCTCTCCATTCCTTTTCATTCATTTTCTTTCATTTTTTTTTTCCAACCTTCTCCTTTTTATTTTGTTTTCTTTTTCCTTTTTCCTTTCTCGCTTCTCAAATGAATATACATTGAATACCAAGCAACTACCCCAATAGCATCTTATTTTCTTCTTCTCAATCAACACATCGCCTTAATACTACTAAAAGTTGATCACTCTTCCAGTGGTATACTCCAAGTTGATCAAGTTGGAGCTTTTAAAGAGGGTAATAGTGATCAAAGAAAAAAATGGCATTTTAACGGCTCAAAAGGGCGAACTAAGGAAATTTTATCTTTTATCGGCTGGTGGTAAACAAAGAAGGCCTAAAATCATGTCCTATGGTTATATGGTTCTTCAATATTTACGACGGAAGATTATTTAGCATGGTAACAAATATTTTAACTTGACTACTAACCAAAACAAGAATAATGAGACTAAACAACAAATAGATGCGCTATTTCAATGAAATTCGACAAACACAAGATGTATTCATAACCCTCTAAATAGAAAAGATAGGCTCAAAAGCTCACTGGGTTTAGTCTCCACCATGTGTTATCTAGAAATCCGAATCATATTATAGTTCACAACCTACATGTATTCCAATGACTACGTGCAGTGCATATGTTTAGTGTGCAAATCTATGATATAAAACTACGATTCAAACAATACATAACTTAAAACATTTCAACATGACTTTAGTAAATGTTTAATCACATCTTCCCTTGTTTACCATTCTATAACAATTCAAAGTTATTGAACAACAAGTATCAAATTGATATTGCAAAAACGTTAGTACTATCGTTTATTTAAACACACTTGTTGAAAAAATTTTAAAATTTTAGCATATAATAATGATAAAATTTTAGCATATAACAATGAGCATGATGTGTGATTGCATACCCCCAAACCTAAACCTTTCATTGTCTCCAATGAAATAATAAATCGAAAGAAAGGAGAGGACAGAAGGAAGGAACGATAGTACCTCGATCTTGACAAGCATAGGACACATAACAGGTTAACACAAAGGAATATGGTTATAAAGTTCAATGTTACCTGTTAATTCTTAACAAAAGAAAATTAAACATAATAAAAACAGCTAAAAGGATTATAACTAAACTAAACTAAATAAACTATAAGAAGAAACAGAACTATAAAGATCCACAAGAAAATAAACTAGCAAAGAAACTAAAACATACTGGAAAACATAACCAGAATTAAGTAAACAAACAAAAACCTGATGGAAAATGACCTACGAAACAAAAACATAAATAGAAAAACTACCGAAGCAGGTATGGGGGAAGGATACAAGAAAACAAAAGAAAATATGCAGAAATGGGGGAATCGCGCGCGCGGTCCGCGCGAGCGGCCGTCGCGCGTGCGAATTTCCAATTTTTTTTTTTTTTTTTTTTTTTTTTTTTAAAAAAAAAACTTTCTCGCGCGAGCGAGGTACCTCGCGCCCGCGAGATCAGGCGCGAGGAACTACTGAGGGCTCATAAAAGAGAAAACAAAGAAAAACATCTAAGGGGCAATCTCGCGCCAGCGGGCCGCGCGAGCGACGTCTCGCGCGAGCGGGCCGCGCACGCGAGATTGGTTTTTTTCATTGTGTGGCTAAAATTATGTATATACTATTAAAATAAATTAATACCAACCCCCAAACCTATCCAAAATGTCCAAAACAGACACAAACAGACCCAAAAACAACCAAAAACAAGAAAAACGAATGAAATAAAGCTTGGGTTACCTCCCAAGAAGCGCTAACTTTTACGTCTTTAGCTAGACCGTTCTAGCTCAAGATTTTATGGAGGCCGTAAATCGAACTGTGTACCCCTAAGGATGTCAGGTAGAGCTCGATGGTAAGCAGAAATTACGTTGCTTTGAATTAATTCAATCGACGGTTTGTCATTATGTTCGAATCGATTTCTTACCTTTCGAGTAGATTCCGCATTAGGGTCCACGGGATTAGGATTCATCCACTCATCATCGTCCGCTATATTGTTTTCTTCGCTTATATTTATTTCTTTGGTAGGCTCAATATTCCGTTTTACCTCACCTTCCACCTCACATAGGGAATCGTCATTTTTAAGAGGTTGATCCATAGCATTAAAAACGTTTAATTTTAAATTCATGTTCCCAAATGACACTTTCATCACCCCTGTTCTACAATTGACACGTGCGTTGGCCGTGGCTAAGAATGGACGGCCTAAGATGACAGGAGTATGTCTCCTAGCATCTAGCACCGGTTCGGTGTCAAGGACCATAAAATCAACGGGATAGAAACATTGATCAACTTTTACTAGTACGTCTTCGACGATTCCTCTAGGTATTTTAACAGAACGATCCGCTAACTGAATAGTAGCGGCCGTAGGCTTGAGTTCACCTAATCCTAATTGTTTATAGACGTGATAAGGTAAAAGGTTAACACTCGCTCCTAAGTCAAGGAGAGCCCTATGAATGATAGTGTCACCTATGACACATGAAATCGTAGGCGTACCTGGATCTTTATATTTTGGAGGAGCGTGTTGGAATATAGAGCTTACTTTTTCCGTGAGGAAGACCTTTTTAGGAGTATGACTGCGTATTTTGCGCTTTTGAGTACATAGGTCTTTTAAACATTTAGCATAAGCGGGAATTCGTTTAATAGCATCGAGGAAAGGAATATTGATTTTAACTTGTTTAAACACCTCGAGTATATCCTCAACCTTAGACTTTTTATTTGTAAGATTAGACGGTTCCTCAACGTTTGGTGGATATGGCATTCTAGGAGTATAATTCGTTGGGACCGAGTCTTTTTCTTTCTTATTTTGGCTCATGTCCTCACCCGTCTCTTTATTAGAGTTAATATTCATACCTTTCACATTCTCATTCGGAATTTCTATTACCTCCTCCTCTCGGGTAGTCAACCTAGTTGAGACGGCGTTCACTTGTTCATTCGACCCCTTAACCTCATATTGTCCCTTAGGATTTTGGATTGTTTGACTAGGCAACGTCCCCTCGTTTCTACGACTTACTACAGTAGCTAGTTGTCCCATTTGGGATTCAAGCTTCGCAATGGATTGCGTATGAGAGTGCACTATTTGTGCTTGTGCCTGAACTTGCGTTTCAATAGTCTTAAGGGACGCCAACACCTTTTCCTCAAAAATATTTCCCCTTGAAGGATTAGCATTAGGAGGCGGTTGTTGGTATTGGTTAGGTTGAAACTGAGGTCGATACGCATTTGGAAAATTAGTCGTCTCATTAGGATTATTATTATTTTTCCACGAGAAGTTAGGATGGTTTCTCCATGGCGCATCCGGATTATTAGTAGTTACATTATAGTTATTTCGTGGGTATTGTTGAATAGAATTAATGTGTTGCTCCACGAATTCCGAAAATTGACTCGCCGATGGACATGCAAGTATCGAATGTGAAGGATCAGAACATAATGCACAAATTTCAAAAGCGGGTGGGGCTGTCGTTTTGTTCATTGTTAAAAGTCGGTCAAGTTTGTTAGATAGTTCTTTTATTTCAATTGATTGACTTGACTCGAATTTTACATCCCTCTTAGGTTGATTAAGATATCCTTCCGAACGGACAGACACCGTTTGGTGCATCGAATTCTCGCTTAACGTTTCAAACATTTTCCAGGCCTCGTCGGCGCTTTTGTGTAGGAAAGTTCCCGCACAAACGGCATCGACGGTATTCCTAACAGAGGGAATAAGCCCCTCATAGAAGACCTGAACAAGTTGCCACTTAGGGACTTGATGATGTGGGCACGAGCGTAGTAATTCTTTAAATTTTTCCCACGTGTCGTAAAGTGATTCCCCATCTTGCATTACAAAATTGGTTATTGATTTTCTTATCTGGTTTGTACGCATAATCGGGAAAAACTTTTGTAAAAATGCTGTGTGTAAGTCTTCCCATGTTCTAATTGTGTTTGGCTCCAAAGATTGGAGCCAATATTTAGCTTTGTCCTTTAATGAGAATGGAAAGAGCCGCATTTTTAATTCATCATCAGTAAGATTTTGAATTTTCAACGTAGAGCATATGTCCTGAAAATCTCCTAAGTGTTTATAAGGGTCTTCATTTAGACGGCCATGGAATGATGGAAGTAGCGAGATGGTAGACGACTTTATCTCAAAGTGAGATGCCGTCGCCTCCGGTAATTCAATACATGTTTGCGGCGTGTAAGTCGTAGGAATAAAATAATCTTTAAGTGGAGGAGGTGGTGGTATATTAGGATTATTCAAATTATTTCCGTTGTTATTTTGGTTGTTGTCGTTATTATTTCCAATGTCTGCCATTTTAATTGGTTCTATGTTATTAAAACGTGGTTTCTTTAGTTTTTGAAGAGTACTACGTATTTCAGATTCAAATAAAGACGTTGGTTTTGGTGTCAAATCGTCGTCTATTACAAACCTAGTTCCAGAAGTTAAGTTTGAAGACTTGTTAAGTCTTAATGTACGTTCAAGTTCAGAGTCTAAAGGTTGTAATTCCGGTTTGTTTGAACGTGTACCTAACATAAACTAAAACAAAAGAAAAGAAACTAAAAACAAAGACTGACTCAACTAAAAAAAACAAATAGCAAGCAATCACGCAACTAGGTCAACAAACACACAACTACTATGATGCATGCAAATTATCCTGTAATGCAATGACCGCGTCAAGCCCAGCGCCCCGGGTTTCCTAGCTAATGCAGTGCAATTAACCTTAAACTAATGCAAATAGTGCGTCACAGCGCCCTGACTTACAGCGGTTTAAAGCGAATTCCAAAGGAAGCAATTTATTTAATTGTATTTATATTTTTATTTGCGTAAGCTCCTTTGATGTAATTAGCTGCTCCACTCGGAAACGTTGACTAAAAAATAAAAAAAAAAGAAACAGTTAGTAAATAAAACGAAAAATAAGAAAAGTAAAAACTAATCTACTATTTACGAATTAACTGAACTATGATTATAAAACTAAGAGTAGTAATACAATCCCCGGCAACGGTGCCAAAAATTGATGTTGTCAGAATCAAGATATAAAAGTATACTTTACTTTTCTAAAGATTTGCAGTGTGGAAGTAAAGGTCGAACCCACAGAGATTGATTACTACAGCGACTTAATTTTAAAACCTAAGTCTAATTAATTAGGAAAACGGATTTGATTTGATTTGAATTAAACTAAATAACAATAAAAATAAATCTAAACTATGAAAGCAATTAAAATTGTTTTTAAGTAATATTTAAAGGAAACCTAGGATTGCAAATCCACCACTAGCTTCATAATAGGAATATTTATGAATTACTTTAGCTTATTACGTTGGATGAATATGGGGAATTGTAGCTACAAGCCCAATTCCTCCGACAAGAAGATAATCATGGTTCAAGCACCAACATAATCCATCTGCGGATAGCACGAATCATCTCACACTAAACTAGGGTTGTGATCTAATCCGTCTAACCTAGGCATGGACTATTCGGATACTTGATAGCACGAATCAATAAAGCACCATCACATGTAAACAATTTAAACAAGCACAGCAAGAATAGATCGTTGAGCACATCACAGTCAAAATAGATCTAAGACAAGAATAAATTCTGAAAGCAATGATTTAATCAATAGTAGTACGATTTATTTATAAAAATCCTCTAAACATGTGACTGTCATCCATACATAATAAAACTAAAATAAAAACATAAATAAAACCCTATTACTCATCTAGGGCTTCATTGAAACCCTAGATCTATGATCTAAGCTGCCATAGGAGTAGAGATCGGCAAGTAGTTGATGGAGGAGGCCATGGAAATCCTTGGTCTTCTTCTTCTTCTCCTTGCTTCTCCCTCTTCAAGGGCTGGAAGTGTGTGTATATGGCTGTATATGAATGTGTATAATAGTTGTCAACCCCATAATTGAGTAAATTTGGAGTTTATATAGAGTTTGTACAAGCTTTGGAAGGCTTCCCAACCCGAAACGAACTGAAACGCATGTAATTTACAGTCTGGACGTCGTTTAGCAGTCTCGTTTGCACAGAAGTCTTCAGTATACTGAAATACGCAACTTTGGTTTTTGGGCATATCGCGCGAGCGGGTCGCGCGAGCGCGACTTTTGCTCCTTCGCGCGCGCGGATCGCGCGAGCGAGTTATTGGGGGTCTCGCGCGAGCGAGTTATTGGGGGTCTCGCGCGAGCGGATCGCGTGAGCGATTATCTGATTTTCGCGCCCGCGGACCGCGCGCACGACTTGCATTTTTCAGCTTCTTTCTTTCTGACTTTTCACCCTGTTTAGCCTGGTTTAGTTGATTTCTTCCAAAACCTGTCAGAAACTAGAAAACAGAGTAAAAATATACAAAAATAGGATAAAAAGGCACTAACAAATGCGCGTTAAGGCGTATAAATAGGATTAGTTCTCTCCCGATCAGTATAAGATGATTATTTGGATGCTAATTGAGGCCCTTCGAAAGACGGGGCGAGTTGAGGGTGTTTTAGTCGCGACAAAGGCTCCTTCCTCCCTCGTACCAAAACCCCGAACCAAGTTCTTTGGTTATGAAGGGCCGGTGCCCTTATCCGCTTGGGTGAGTCAAAATTAGGTTTCTTGGTTCCTTAAAGACCAAGTGGCGACTCTGTATCTGTTTTCAACAGACCTATTTTCTTTCTTTGATTCAAATCAATTTCAAAACAATCTCAAACAAGAGAAGTGGTCCGATTCCCGGTATCCACAATCTGGCGACTCTGCTGGGGATTTTTATTTTCAAAACAAAATAATACAGAGGTTTGACTCATAAGAAGCATCCTTAAAATCATCTTTTTACTGTGTCTGGTTCACTGCATTGCACTCTTGCATTTCCCCCCCTCCGACTGTGTCTGAAACGCGGCGCTGACATTGTTCAGGTCTTGCTGTGCCAGGGCACAAGTCACCGTTGATACTGTACCTTCCAAGGTATATCAAAAAGAGTAAAAACTTCCGTACTGTCTCTCTGATGGTATATTGGAACTCTCGTCAACGGACCCTCTTTGACTGAACCCAGCCTTTGCATATAGATTCCTGTAGAACCTGTCATAGGACTGTTCATTTATCTTTCCAGATAGGACAATGCGATATAACTGCTGTATGCCCTGACGGGATTACCTGCGCGGTGTAGACGCTTATGTGGCATAGAACAGAACCTCTTTCTTATGATTCCCAAGGCAATCACTCACATGTAGTCACATTGAGTTGACCTGCCTAAGCATCATGACAAGGATGTCTGCTCCATGCTCGCAAAGATATACACCGCAAACCTTGTTTGTCGGTCCTAAGGCATAGGAGTATGAAAACCTGCTGGAAAGTACGATCACTATAACCATATTAATCAGTTTCTCCCAAGAACCCTGCTCAAATTTCCCAGAAATACCAGAAACTCTGCCCAGATATCCCAGATATAACTGTATTAACCCGTTTCTCCCAAAAAGTCTGCCCAGATATCCCAGATATAACTGTATTAACCAGTTTCTCCCAGAAACTCTGCCCAAATTTCCCCGAAATGCCCAATCCCTCCTAGAAGCTTTCATAAAAACCTGGAAACCCCTGTTATCCCTTGGTGATCGTACTGGAAAGTAAGGTTGGCACACTCCATATGGTTAGGGCCTTATTTGTTTAACTGCTATCTGTTAGAAATAGAAGCATCATATAGATTAGGCCTTACATCCGCCTGCTTGTCCCACATGCATGCACCATCTATCTGCACGCACTGCCTCGAGTCAGTCCACATCACTGTCTTTGTCTGTCTAAAGTCGTCACTATCAGGACCTGATACACCCTTTTCTCTTGAAATCTGTCAGGTCAGTATAGATTCCCGAAGTCAGCAGCTAGGATCCTCGTCTTAGGTCAGAAGTTCGAACAGTCGTTTGGTCAAGATCTGCCCACCAAGTTACTTCAGCATGAATCAAGAAGAATTAGAAAATAAGGTCACTGTGTTGGGAACAACCATAAGCCAGCAATCTGATCGCCTGGCCCAAGTTTTGAGTTTCATGGAAGAATTGAAGCAGCAGCGGCCGCAACCTCCGCCCGGGTTTCCACCACCGGGGTTTGAAGCACCCCCACCTGAGAATAATGGGGAGGAAGACTGGTTTCAGGGGGTCCCACCATCCGCATACGAGAAGAAGCTCCAAGAAAAGATGGACAAGGTTGACAAACTGGAAAGCGTACTCAGGAAGAGCAAGGGTATCGATGATTACATGTTGGACCTGGAAGGCTTCTTTGAGCCTATCAAGCTGAAACTGCCAGAGAATTTCAAGATGCCTGCCATCGACCGTTTTGACGGAACAGGGAATCCAAAAAGTCACATCAAGTTGTGCATGAGCATCTTCCAATCGATGGGCTGCACTCATGAGCACATTGCGATGCTGTTCCCGCAAACCCTTAAGAATGCCGCACTATCCTGGTTCCTAACCCTTGAAGCCTCCAAGACCCGAGTCTGGGAAGACGTTGCTAGAACTTTTATTGATCACTACTCTTACAACCAAGAGTTTGATATCACCATCCGGGATCTAGAGACTACCAGGCAGAACTTTAATGAGTCCTTCACTGCGTTCTTGAGCAAATGGAGGAATAAAGTGGCTCAAATGATCCACAGACCTGTTGAGAAAGAGCAAGTACGTATGCTGGTCAAGAACATGCAACCAGTATATCATGACAAGCTATTCTACCAATCCATCTCCACATTCGAAGAGCTATTTGAAATAGGCACCAGAATAGAGGATGCCATCAGAGAAGGAAAGTTCAAAAAGGATGAACCCCAACACCAGTCCAAGAGACCTAACTACTCCCTGGACTCCCCGGATATCAATGCACTTAGCAACCAATCAATGGCCTGCGCCCTTCGTCCATACCAGTCCATTCCGCCAAATCGCCCAAAAGGCCCTCGCAAATTCTCCAAACTTGATGTTCCTCTTTCCACAGCCTTGGACCACTTACTCAGAAAGGGCCACCTACAGCTCCTCCCTCACAAACCGCTACCGGATCCCATACCCTCCCACTACAACATGAGCCTACGATGTGCTTACCATCAAAATCTAGGCCATGCCACCGATCAATGCATCCGCCTCCGCCATGACATTCAGAACCTCATAGAGGATGTATCCCATCCTAATCCAATCCACTATCTTGGCTTGGACCAACCGATCGAATGATCCCTTCCGTCGATGCTAATGAATGTTGAAGCTACGCAGTAAAGTGATGGTGTTTGGAACTTCTGCTAAAATTTTTTTAATAAATGGGTCGTAAAGACACTCCATTTGAGACCAGGTCGAGTCAAGTTGAGTCTGTTCTATGTTTCGAGTCCATTTCAATTCTAGTCTTGTGATCAAGTCTGTCTGTCATCGAGTTGTTAATAAGTCTGTAAACCTTCTCTATTGATGGAATGAAATCTCATTTTGCTTAATCTAATGTGCCCAGTCATAAATGCATGAATCACTAAACTGAAGTGTCACTTTTCGAATTACCATGGATATTACTCTGGTAATAATTTTTCTACGACAAAACAAAAAAGAATCCTGAAAGGTTAAAGTCGATTTCACGCTGACACTGATGAAGAGCTGGAATTTAATAGTCTTACTTTAAGAATTTAAAGATGCTTTTGCCTCAATCTTGAAAAGACATACTTGAAACTGACTTGGGGCTTGCCCAACACCCTTTTTTCCACCATTTCGAAGCCTTAAGCCCGATCCAATTGGGAGCCACGCAATCTGTCCGATTGAAAGCAATGCAAACTTAGCCCTTGATGGTAGCCAAACATTTCAGTGAGTTTCATCTCCACTTTCAAAAAAAAAAGAAGAAAGGAAAAGAAAAGAAAAAGCTCGCCAGGTTGAAAACCCGAAAGGGCACCTAGGCAAAAGTTAGAGCTGAAAAAGGTGTTGATTTCCAAAATCTGACCCTAGCCAGTCAAAATGTTGGAGAAAAATTTTGATGAAATAAATGAGAGAATCATACGCTTCAAGATACATCTTAAGAACGTGCCAAGATCACATTTCAAAAGGCACGGAATGACCACAAATAAATTCCGAGAGCTGACATGCACATTCTGGAATTGCGATTAAAGGATCTTGCAAGAATCAACTACATGAAAATCAAAAATTGACTAGCTAGGCAAAAGTGAAAAGGATCAATCCTCAAAACAAAAGAAAAAGAAAAAGAAAAAGAAAAGAAAGGGAGATTGAAACTGAATCTTTTTTATTCAAAGCTACCACAAGTGGCTCAAGTTTGAACTTCTTTGACGATTGGTTTGAAAAACCCTCATACCTCAAACCCCTTATTTCAAGCCTTGCCTTGAACTACGCTCGACCTGATTCCCACTCGGGGATACGTAGGCAACCACATCGGTTTGGTCGACACCATCATAACCAAACCAATTTCTTTCAAGACCTTGCCTTGAACTACGCTCGACCTGATTCCCGCTCGGGGATACGTAGGCAACCACAATGGTTCGGTCACCCCACCTACATAAAAATCAACCCGCTTCTTTTCGACCATGGCCCGAACTACGTTGGACCTGATCCCCACTTGGGGGTACGTAGGCAGACTTTCAAAAAAGAAAAAGAAGGATGGCTCGCTAGGTCGAAAATCCGAAAGGACGCCTAGGCAAAAATTAGAGTTAAATCCAAGGTGAGCAATAACAAAAGAGAGAAAAGAGCTTGCTAGGTCACCTCACTGGTGCCTAGGCAAAAGTTATGAGCATTTGAGAGATTAAAGTCACGGTCCATGCCTCAAGCCAGAAAATCACCTTCCACACTAGGGGCAAACATCGGCTACCCGCCTCGTTTGCCTGACTTTTACTATCTACCCTTCATACAAGGGGCAAACTTCGGTCACCTACCTCGTTTGCCCAAAACCTCCAATAAACCATCATCCAAACTAGGGGCAAACTTCGGTCACCCACCTCGTTTGCTTATGAATCCCACTTTGTACAGCTCAAACTAGGGGCAAACTCCGTTTGCCTAACACAATCCCTTCACACCAAGGGTGAGTTTTCAAGTTACCAAGTTGTTTTGAAAATTTTGAAATAGAGCATCTTTTACTCTAAAAGCTAAGGCACTAATTCAAAGCACTTCCTGGGAGAAGCAAAAAATTGACTAGATCACAAGGGAGGAATTTTCAAAAATCAGATTTATCAGCAAAGTGCTACCATGTTAAGATGAGGGGTGAACACCAAACGAGAAATGGTACATCGTTTATGACAAAAGCACATCAAGTTTTGACAAGACGAGCTTGTGTCAAATATGTCATCCTCGTGCGTCAATGTCTGTCAAGTTTTTGAGTCTGTTGTAGTCTCAAATGTGTAAGTCAACAGCGACTAATAAAATTTTCAAATCAAGTTATAAAGAGCATGCCAATACAAGCAGGAGTACCAAACACCATTACTGCACCGGTTAAGGCGTCAGCATGAGAAGCGTCCAAACTTAGGGCAAATGCGAATTTCATCCCTTTCCAAACCATCGAAAGTTGACCATCATCTCCTTGTAACATAAGTCCATGAGTGGCTGTTGATTACCTTCCCTCGTCCATGCAACATAAGTCCATGAGTGGCTGTTGATTTTCCTTCATCTCCAAGCAACACAAGTCCATGAGTGGCTGTTGATGGATCCCGGTTCCAGGCCAGCAAGATTTGATCAACTATGAGAGATTCGAATTTGAATCCTGGTTCCCGGTCAAGAGAAGTAGTTGAAGAGAGATCCCAGAAAGAGTCGCTTCATCCCCAACAGATTCAGTTTAATCCCCAGAAGGCATATCGATTCGTACATCGTCAGTTCAATCTACGACAGTCACATTAGTTCACTGTCGACTCGTCTTCTTGATTCGTACATCATCAGTTCAATCATGACAGTCATAGTAAGTTCACTATCGACTCGTCATCTCGATTCGTACATCGTTAGTTCAATCATGACAGTCACAGTAGTTCACTGTCGACTCGTCATCTCGATTCGTACATCATCAGTTCAATCATGACAGTCATAGTAAGTTCACTATCGACTCGTCTTCTCGATTCGTACATCGTTAGTTCAATCATGACAGTCACAGTAGTTCACTGTCGACTCGTCATCTCGATTCGTACATCATCAGTTCAATCATGACAGTCATAGTAAGTTCACTATCGACTCGTCATCTCGATTCGTACATCGTTAGTTCAATCATGACAGTCACAGTAGTTCACTGTCGACTCGTCATCTCGATTCGTACATCGTCAGTTCAATCATGACAGTCACAGTAAGTTCATTGTCGACTCGTCTTCTCGATTCGTACATCGTCAGTTCAATCATGACAGTCATAGTAAGTTCACTATCGACTCGTCATCTCGATTCGTACATCGTTAGTTCAATCATGACAGTCACAGTAGTTCACTGTCGACTCGTCATCTCGATTCGTACATCGTTAGTTCAATCATGACAGTCACAGTAGTTCACTGTCGACTCGTCTTCTCGATTCGTACATCATCAGTTCAATCTATAACAGTCATAGTAAGTTCACTATCGACTCGTCATCTCGATTCATACATCGTTAGTTCAATCATGACAGTCACAGTAGTTCACTGTCGACTCGTCTTCTCGATTCGTACATCGTCAGTTCAATCATGACAGTCACAGTAGTTCACTGTCGACTCGTCATCTCGATTCGTACATCGTTAGTTCAATCATGACAGTCACAGTAGTTCACTGTCGACTCGTCTTCTCGATTCGTACATCATCAGTTCAATCTATAACAGTCATAGTAAGTTCACTATCGACTCGTCATCTCGATTCATACATCGTTAGTTCAATCATGACAGTCACAGTAGTTCACTGTCGACTCGTCTTCTCGATTCGTACATCGTCAGTTCAATCATGACAGTCACAGTAGTTCACTATCGACTCGTCATCTCGATTCGTACATCGTTAGTTCAATCATGACAGTCACAGTAGTTCACTGTCGACTCGTCATCTCGATTCGTACATCATCAGTTCAATCATGACAGTCATAGTAAGTTCACTATCGACTCGTCTTCTCGATTCGTACATCGTTAGTTCAATCATGACAGTCACAGTAGTTCACTGTCGACTCGTCTTCTCGATTCGTACATCGTCAGTTCAATCACGACAGTCACAGTAAGTTCACTATCGACTCGTCTTCTCGATTCGTACATCGTCAGTTCAATCATGACAGTCACAGTAGTTCACTGTCGACTCGTCTTCTCGATTCGTACATCGTCAGTTCAATCACGACAGTCACAGTAAGTTCACTGTCGACTCGTCTTCTCGATTCGTACATCGTCAGTCCAATCACGACAGTCACATTAAGTTCACTGTCGACTCGTCTTCTCGATTCGTACATCGTCAGTCCAATCACGACAGTCACATTAGTTCACTGACGACTCGTCTTCTCGATTAGTTTGATCGTCAGTTCAATCTATGACAGTCACAGTAGTTCACTGTTGACTCATCATCTTGATTCGTACATCGTCAGTTCTTCTAGTCACTGTTAGTACAATTGTTGATCCAATCCATGATAGTCACAGTAGTTCACTGTTGACTCATCCACTCGATTCGTACATCGTCACTTCTTTTGGTCACGATTAGTCCAACTGTTGATCCAATCCATGATAGTCACAGTAGTTCATTATCGACTCATCAGCTCGATTCGTACATCGTCAGTTCATTAATCATCATTGGTTTATCATCACTCTCATTCAAAATATGCCGTGTTCATCATTCTCATTCAAAATCTTAGGCTTCTATGTCCATTAATGGGGCTTCCATGTTCATCGCTTGGCATCTCGGGATTTCATGTCCATCACTTGACGTCTCTTGACTTCTGTGTCCGTCTCTTAATTTCCAGGGCTTCCGTGTCCGTCGGTTAACTATCAAACGGCATCTCCGAATATAGTCCTCCGGGACCCCACATCCAATTACATTCGCTTGCGAAGCACACTTCCCAAAATTCAGAAGTTTGCTCCAAGACTTAGAGTATTCAAACCTTGATGTCCCTATTCGGGTCAATAACTGCATCACAGTTAGAAATACCAACACAACATAAGTCCACTTGGAGTGGCACACGCCCCACAACACCGGCTCATACTAGGGTCACAACACTAGGCATGATAGGACTCATGACATAATTCATATCACATCCATGCATTGCATATCATCCTCATAGCATAGCATCCGCATGTCTTGTTGTGCATATGTGATTTGTTTTTTTGTGCCCTGAACTACGTCCTGGTCTGATTCCCCTTGGGATACGTAGGCAGCTCACACAGAGCACGACCAGCACTAGCCTCAACATCATCGCATCTTTTGCAACGTTTTTATCCTAAATCTATAGCCTCCAAAAGACCTGTCTCTTCAAAACTTTGGCACTCGCTTGCGACATGCGTTGCCTCGCAAGTTCCTGCCAAAGAGGGGCAAACTGTAGACACCCCATTTTGTCGGCTATCATATTTAGGAGACCCATAGCTTAGTGGTTCACAATGATCGTAAAAGACTCAAAAGGACTCCTGGAAGTCAGCTCTATCTCTCAGAATGCTCAGATTGACCAAAATGCCCCTGAAAGCCCGAAGACTCCCAGATTTGGTCCCGAAGTTCTGAAAACATGCTATGTCGTAAGAAAAATGATAAAATGAGTTTTTAAGTAAAACTGGATGAAATCGTCAGCTCCCAGAGACCCCCGGAAGTCCCGGAAGTTCCCCGAAAGTCCCCGTTGACTGGTTTGACCAAGGTTTGACTAGGTTTGACCAAGGTTTGACCAGGTTTGACCAAATTTGACCAAGTTTGATCGAAATCTTCCGAATTCACCAGAATCATTAAAAAAGTATTAAAATGAGTTTTAAAAGAGAATCGAGCGAAAACATCAGCTCCCGGGAACTCCCAGAGGTTTCCAGAACTTCCCGGGAATCCCAGGTTTGACCAGTTTGACCGGAATTTGACTTTAGAACCGGGGCACCGTGACAATTTTCAAATATTTTTCATGGATACTAGAGGTCAACAGCTTTCCGACGGTATATCGCACATAATTTTTGGATTTAAAACGAGTTTATTATGAATTTCCAAAGGCGAAAAAGGCGATCAAATCTGCTTTTATCGCGAATATTGTAAAACTTTTCAAAGTGACCTATCCCCGAACTATGTTTTATGTAAAGTAGACTCTATTACCTTTCCAACGGTATATCACAACCTCAATTTGGAGTTCGTATGCATTTTCTGTGAATTTCGGACGAAATAGGGCCTTTTCGCGAATACCGGAACCTCTGGGGGCCTAAACGTAATTTTCTGGGCTTCAGAGGAGTACTGCAGCCGCGGCACTGGCCCACTGCCGCCGCAACACTGGCCCACTGCCGCCGCGGCACTCATCCCTCGCAGAGTCCATTTTTGTAATTTTTTTGGGGGTCCAATTTGATTAATTGAAAGCCAAAACGACATAGTTTTATGTTCACAGTTGTTTGGGACCAATGGGAGTACTTCTAAAACCCCAAAACCACCCCAAATTGGCCTATTTAAACCCCCCATTGCTCTTCATTTTGGGGGGGCCAAGTGCAAAGCTTAAAAAGTTGTAGAGAAGAAGAGAGATAGAGATAGGTTTAGAAGAGAGAAAGGGAGCTTCTCCCATTGATTTTCCATAAGAAAGTGAGTTTTATTCTTGTTTTCTTCCATCGTCCTTCTATATACTTCACATTCAAAGTCCACTCCAACCCTCATTCTTGAGCATTCATGAGATAGGAAGCTACTTCCATGTCCAAATGTCAAAATCTATGAGTGAAACACCAAGCTACAAGTCCAAAATCACATTGATTATCATCTATTGATTGCTATTTACTTGCTTTGATTATATATATGTTCATCTCTCCTTATCTCATTTCTTTTTCTTTTCTTTATTTACTTACTAGTTCATCATCATCTAAGTGATGACATGAAGTTTGGGGTGAGTGAATCCTTATGGATAGTAGCTCTTGACCTCAAAAACATGTTTGATAGATGATGATCATAACCTCAATACTTCCAAGGTATTCTTGGAATGTATTGAAGTTATGCCCAAAAATAAAATAAATCTCTCCAACAATCTTGGAGGTTCTTAAATGATGAGTTTGATGTAGGTATTCTAGTGTCTATGATCCTTATTGAGTGTTGAAAACATGTTTTCAAAACATCTATTTCAAAACCCCTCTCAATCCCTCTCATTTGGTTTCAAGAAACAAAACTTTGTTTTCTCTAAAATCTTCAAAACAATGAGTCAAAACAGTGAGTGAGTTGAGTTCAAAGATTTTTCTAGAACTCAATACTCAACATATGGATACAAGGCCACTTGTAAAGTCTTCCTAACTCATTGGAGAACACCCATGATTTTTGGTTTGACTTGGAAGTACTTGGAAATGGTCCATTTGGGTCCCAACATTCCTTCCAAACATTCTGTTTTTGCTGTCACAGCAGCTAGGTCAACTTACGACCTCTTTTCCAGAACATGTTTCCAAAAGGGGTGGTCCTAACTTATTTTTCCCTTAAAATTCAATGTCTTAGGAAACTTTTTGTATAAAATGGGCCTCTAGATCATTCTTTTTCATTTTCTAATATTTTCTAACATTTCAGTCGACAGTACGGACTCTGTTTCTGAGTGACCTGTGTTGTTTATATGATTTCTCTCAATCTGTGATAGCTATTCAAGATTGGCCTTTTGGGTTGTGTTCTAGACACAATAAGGAACATCTCTATAAAAAATCATGCATTGAAAACATTCCTAACCCCTCTTTTCAATTTCCAAAAGATGATGCTACTGTTCTGTCCACTATTCACAGCAAGTACATTTCAACTTTCATTCTTTGATTTGATGCTTATATGCATTCCAAATTAGTTCATATCTTAGGAAGTAGTTCATACTACATTTTTACATATCTCATATTGATTTCATCCGTCCATTCATACACATTTTAGACTTCTAAGTCATTCTAGAAATCCATGTACACAAAACACACTACAACCTTTGCACATCTTAGATACATACATTGCATTCATGCAAGATTTGGGTTTTTTGTAACTCTTAATCTAAGAAGATTATAAGGGATGATCACGATCACACGTTCATGCTTGCCCTTGATCTAATCATCCTTTCTCATCCGTCCCGGGGATTGAGGGATCTTCTTTTCTCATAGATTAACATGCATCATACTAGCTTGCTAAGCATATTTTGATTTCTTTGTTTATTTGTTTCAAGAACAATTCATGTCCCCCTTTAGATTAGGAAGTCTTGATTATTTGATACATGACTAGACGATTTTTCCTAGGTTTATTTGTGTGATCTTTCACTTTACATTGTATGATATTTGACTTAAATCTTATAAATGATATCTTATCTTTAGATCTTCCACTTCAAGTTTCTTATGTGATGTAATATACTATCATAGTATTAATTGTCGAACCATTCATAGTATAAGATGATTATTTGGATGCTAATTGAGGCCCGTCGAAAGACGGGGCGAGTTGAGGGTGTTTTAGTCGCGACAAAGGCTCCTTCCTCTCTCGTACCAAAACCCCGAATCAAGTTCTTTGGTTATGAAGGGCCGGTGCCCTTATCCGCTTGGGTGAGTCAAAATTAGGTTTCTTGGTTCCTTAAAGACCAAGTGGCGACTCTGTATCTGTTTTCAACAGACCTATTTTCTTTCTTTGATTCAAATCAATTTCAAAACAATCTCAAACAAGAGAAGTGGTCCGATTCCCGGTATCCACAGGAATGAGAGAGGAAGGAGCTTATCGGACTAAAACACCCTCTCTCATCCTATCTTGAGATAGGTCTCTACTCAACTTCCTTTTAATTGAATTATTAATTTAAATGTGCCATCAACTAATACATATGTATAAATATACATTACAAAAGCATGTCTAATGGGCGTAAGATTGCAAGTGATAAAATATCATTCAGAAGCCACGTAATCCAAGTAGTAAGCAATATGATATGCAATAGGGAACAAGAGAACTTACCCGGGATCCAGCCGCGATATTAAACGTGCAATGCATACAAATGAAAGAAAATCCTAGAAAAGAATCTCTAATCACATATATTCAAATAAGGCAAGATCCTAATTCTAATGTGTCGCGCATGAGGTTGAAAATCGATAAAATCAAGAAATTAAAATAAACTAAAGATGAATTCAAGAAATCATACCTTAATAGCGCTACAAAACAAAGGGTTAGTCCACATGGTATACAATATATAAAGTTGGATCTTAAATAACAATTCTAGACTTCTAGCTTAAATCTATCAAATGTAATTAAATCTAAAGCAAATAAGTCCTAATTACAAGCATCAAACCACATGGATGAATATGTACATGAACAAGAATAAATTATGAAATACTCAGTGATTTAGATCACTTAAACTTTGAATTCAAGCTTAACTAATCGTTATTGAAACATGGTTTGAACCTTAACTCATGAATATATCATCTAAGCCATTATCCATAAGATTAATCAAAATTGTTACAGAATTCTGGAAATTGCTGAGAGCAGATCAGAACTTCAAAGAAATAAAAAGCATGGTTCCTATGGTTTGATCTTGATGAATTTTGGATACAAGATGCCTCTATGTGTCTAGTTTTTAACCCAAAAGAGAAATCAAAGTTTCAACGGTTAGATCTCCGGGAATTGGACAAAAACCAGACATCACTCAGGATTCTACAACCTCCTGTCCAGAGTTCTTGCACGATTTTCTAAAAATAGCAAAAAAATCAGAAATGCTTTTTTCTTTTTATGGTAGCTTCCTAACACATTAATCTATTTAGAAAAATTTATTTTGGGTCATAAGTGCTTGATCAAGGTTCTGATTTGCTTGCTTCAAAAGAATGTTACTGTTCTGAAACTCTGGACAGATTATGGTTGCTCCACAAAACCCGTGATCAAACCACCCAAAACATGAAACTATCTTAAAACAAAAATTACAGTGGTAGAACTTTGAGTTATAAACACCTTCCTGTTGGTTTCATTCTATTCCAACGGTTAGATGTTCGGCTAAAAATTCATGATCGAAAACAGATTGTGAACTCACTGCTCATTGGCTTATCTAAAGCTAATTCTCCTACCTTTTGATGGTCATTGGAGACTAAATATGCTTATGTTTGTAAATTTCAAAGAAGTATGGAAGAACTTCATGAAACTTAGTCATAATAAACCTCAAACCATGAAGATAGGTTTGGGTCTATTAGCTAAATATTCTAGTACCCATCTTAATCCTCTCATAAATAATAAAACTACAAAGAGATTAAGGAATTTCAAACCAAAAGATTCAAGTAAGGCATTGAAAGCTTTATGAACCCAAAGGATGAACACAACAAATGAAAAGAGAAATTAAAGAACTTTATGCATGTTTATAATTAAACTTGAATAAAGACTAACTATTCTAAAGTCTTAGCTCCAAAGTATCCTCAACTTGGTGATTTTGGAGAATTTCCAAAGACTAATCAAGCTCTTCTACACTAATTCACACAACTCTTTCTTGTAAACGATTCTAAACTTACTCCTAATTATGAAAATTAAGGCAAGAAGAACACTTATACAAACTATAGATTCAACGAAAATCTCTCCCCTTGCAAGTGAATATTCATCCTCTATTTATAGACAATTTTAAAGGGGTATTTCAGTCATTTCAGGACTGAAAACCCTAATTCAGTCGTCCTTTTTATAGTACAAAATGTGTTGTATACCAGTTGTCTATTGCAAAAACGCGACATTCACCAGAGATGGAAGCGGCACTAACACTACAACAAAAATGTGATTTGGCGACAAACGGATTTCGTCGCCAAAAGTCCATTTTTCGTCGCTAAAGGCTTTAGCGACGAAAAAATTTCGTCGCCAATTTTGTCGCCTTTGCCTTGTCGCCAAAGGCCCCTGGCGACGAAATTTATCGTTTGTCGCCATAGACAAAAATGGCGACGAAATAATTTCGTCGCTATTGATCACAATTTTCGTCGCCATTGATGCGCATTTTATCGCAAAAAGATTCATTTTTTAATAATAATTTTGCAATGGCGACGAAAAAATTTCGTCGCCAATTCATCATATGCAATGGCGACGAATTATTTTCGTCGCCAATTTATTTTCAGCATATGCAATGGCGACGAAATAATTTTGTCGCCAATTGATCATATGCAATAGCGACGAATTATTTTCGTCGCCAATTCATTTTCAGCATCTGCAGTGGCGACGAAAAAATTTCATCGCCAATTCATCATATGCAATGGCTACGAATTATCTTTGTCGCCAATTCATTTTCAGCATATGCAATGGCGACGAAATAATTTTGTCGCCAATTGATCATATGCAATAGCGACGAATTATTTTCGTCGCCAATTCATTTTCAGTATATGCAATGGCGACGAAAAAATTTCATCGCCAATTCATCATATGCAATGGCTACGAATTATCTTTGTCGCCAATTCATTTTCAGCATATGCAATGGCGACGAAATAATTTTGTCGCTAAATGTATAAAATGGGTTGCTTGTATTAGCGACGAAAAAATTTCGTCGCCAATTCATTTTCATCATATGTAATGGCGACGAAATAATTGTCGCTAAAATTATACATTCTAGTAAATAGAATTATTTGAATATACTATAATCGTGTTCGTTCCTGTTTATCACAATAATTTTCAAAACCAAAGGAAACAATCATATTAAATATACTCCATGTTTCTGAGCAACTTCATTAAACAACAAGAATTAATATCGTTAATTGTTCACGTACCCAACAAAAAAACTAAAGATTAACAAAAATATTAGTACAGTGTTCACTACATAATAAAAGTAACAAGATGTGTCCGACTATCTACTGATCCACCATATCCATACCATTGTTCACTACATAACAATTTTATTAGGCTACTTAACAAAAGTAATAAGATGTGGCCGACTATCAACCGATCCACCATATCCACACCCAATCTGCATGAAACCAATGGAAAGCATTAGTCTTATAAGTTAGTGAATGAACATAAAATATGTGAAATATAAAGTAATTATAAGTTGAGTTTTCAGCCATCAAAGATACTATTATAATTGCGCGGACATCAAACGTACTTTACTCGAATACTTAAGCCTATATAAAGGGCAAACCAGGTTCGCATCAAACACAGTCACTTGCTCGTCCTCATTCTTTACAGGTACACGGAGGAGCACGAAGGAACGGATCCGGTACAACAGCACCAGTGCAATTTTGGCTACAACAGGTTACATGTTTTAATAGGTTAAAGTACAAGTGTCGGTTACTCGGCAATGGTTGTGGGATTATGCCCGACACTTCAGGTTCGACACACCAAGAAACATGTTGTGTACATATACAACTTAAAAGTTTTTTTCAAAATGGACGAAATGCTCCTATTGGACTCCTATTATTTATTGCTGCATGAAAGAGAAATATATGAAAATACAGATTTATTAACGTGTGTCATCAGATTCATGAAGATTTTGGGAAGTCCAACGATTAAACACGTACTGCACTCGACTCACGTACCGGTGTCCATGTAACTTCATGTCTAATTAAGCAATAGTCACATAACTTGTGCTCTGGTTTCTTAATTTTGTTGTGTGAAATACTCAACACAGTTTCCTTTTCCTTACTTGTTTAATATTTTTTTTTTCCCGGAAAAAGGGATCTTGTTTAATATTTTGGCCTGCTCTACGCTTCTAATTGAAGAATTCAATATCAGTATAACCTGGTTTGGCAAGTACCTCAGAGTTTTAGCCTAAGCTCATGAAGAACAAAGTAGACTTGTTCCCTTCAGATGCAAACAATCATCATGTGTCCACCACAATTAGTAAACAAAATTAGAGAAGACAAAAGACAAAACAAATAAATTTCTGACCATACCAAAAATGGCTTCTCCCAAGAGAATAAGGGTATGAACATTTTTAAGCCAAAAATGTTTTGGATTCCTTACTATAATGAATTCCACTTGATTTAGATTCTCTTATTGTCAATCATCAATCATGTTTTCCAAGTAACAAGAACTAGTAGATCAACTTACTGTCAGTATTAAAGAAATTGTACTTAGAAATTCGCTCTCGCTCTCCAGATATGCCCACCTATTCTTTTTGGCATTAAAGTGACAGTCACGCCAAAACTCTTCAAAAACAACATCGTTACCCTCGTTTTCTTCAACCTAAGACGTAATACATGAGTTGCGAAAAAGAGTGATGTATCCAAACTTTTTTGGATATAGGGCTGCCTTAATTAGTGTCAATGCAGAGTAGAGGAGTGTGGGACTTTATCCACACTTCAATTACAACCTTGGTTATGTGTTACACACCTTTATAGTTTACAAAATTTTAAGTTTTAGGGTAATTTAAGCACGAAAGAAAACACATAATTACTCTTCTGCTAGTGCCCTTCCATTTTCATATCTTTCTGTTCAACTTATTTACAACATCAACTCATTAACTATTCATCCACTTATATCAAATTTGTATTGCCCTTTTGTGAGACATGTACAATGTTTCTTTCTTGTGCAGGTCGAGATTGCTCCTTTAATGGGCAAAATAGTTGGTCTCTACTTCTCAGCAAAGTGGTGCCTTCCAGGTGTGAAGTTCACTCCCAAACTGATCTCTATCTACCACAATATAAAGCAAATGCTTGTACAGAACGATACTACCAATAATGAGACAAATGCTTGTGACTTCAGTATAGGTATTTCTTAAGGAGTGTGTAAACCAAGCCAAAATCCACATTAAATCTGACGCCCCTCATCAACAGCATGAACAGAGAGAAGGAAAACAGGGGAAAAAAGAAAGCAGCAGCAAGAAGCTCCCAAGAAAGCCTTACCTTTCGAATTCCATAGCACTTCCCAAGAAGTTCCTCTGTGAGTGACTTCGAAATCTTCAAAGACTTGAAAATCAGCAGCCTAAACATGTAATTATGACAAAGATCTATGAAAGGGGTATAAAGAGAAACAAAGACCTAATAAATAAATAAAAAAAAAACTCAAATTAATACATGAATGTGAAGATCTATGTATGTGAATGAGAGATCTGTGCATGTGAATGTGAAGATCTGTGTGAGTGAGAGAGAGAGAGAGAGGGAGAGAGAGAGATCACCGAGTTCTTCGGCGACAGCATAGGCGGTGGCACAGGAGGTGAACGGCGAGCTTTCTCCCCCCCCTCCCCCCTCTCTCTCTCTCTCTCTCTCTCTCTGATGGTTGCTATTCATTAGATAATCTGAGCACTCTAGTCTAGGCGTAAGAAAATCTGTAATATAGTTGAATTTTAGGGGTCAAATCTGATGGTTGCTTGTCAAAATTTGTCATTTAGTCGTTATTTATGTGTATGGGCTTGGGGGATAAGTTTCTATGCTCATCTTGAGTGAGTGTGAGTGAGCTCATTCATGGGTTTGGAGTCTGTGAGAAGAGTTTTATGCGTACATAAATTGTATTTGGAAAAGTACAAATAGAAGGAAAAGAAAAGGAAAGGAAGGAAAGAAAACAAATAAAATAGGAAAATTGACTATTAAGGCATCTCCATTCCTTGCGCAAATGACAATTTTGAATTTGGGTAAAAGTCCTCAAAACCTCTTTCAATCATGGACTCAAACCCATATGTTATCGAGTCTACTCAAACTTAAACCCAAATTGAAATATATGTTCTGAGTACCTACCACTTCCATGGGGACCAGGATCCTCAAAGCTATATTGAACAAAAAGTGTGTCATACATCCAACAAAACAAATTCAAATCTAAATCAATTTTCAATATGAAACCACCCCACTGGAGAAGGCAATGGAGCAATAGATTACAAGAATAGTTTGGTATTGAAACATCTACAGAAGCAGTAAAAGGATCCTGTATATAAGAACTTTGAGCTTACCAGTCAACGAAGCTGATATTCGAGTACATCAGATAGTCATACACAGCATCAAAATCGTGTAATGGTACACAACTTCATTGCAATAAATAATTAATCAGATAATTAATAATAGCATTCAATCAATAACTAAGCAAACAAAAGATATTGTAGAGTAACCTATCATCCGGTTACCAATCAGAAAGTAAAACGAAATGCTGGTTGTCAGGGTCTTTGAGTGCATATGCCAATAGTCGAATTGTTTTGGTTCCAAGCGAAGAGTCCAGAGTTTGTAGAGAGTGTGGTGACTCGAATGATCAAACCAAATACATTGAATACATCAAACTCCAAACTCTACTCAGGAAACCAACTCGGTCTACCCCACATGTGCCGACCGCTCTAAAGGAGGTCAAGGGTTCGAAACTCTGGGGCCGAAGTAAATGAGTTGGAACGACACAAGTGGTTGGACGAACTGTATCCAGAGTATGGCGTTGTTTCAAATTCTACCACTCACTTGCCTCCCTTGGTGCACGTGTCTGGGGTTTGCCATCTATTCGATAGAACGGTGTTGCCATGCCGAACACTCTGTACGAAAAATAACGGTAAAAGTCCGAGCCATGATTTGTCCCCATATCGCCAAAAAAAAAAAGGGAACCTTCTAGTGTATGCACTTGCCGCCTAGCCAATACCATAAAATCGCCATTCTTTTCTAGCCAACTAAACAAAATTTACCATATTGGACCATCAAATTTGACAGTCTTCATAAGAATACGCAGTTAAATAAGAGCCTTAGCTCACCCAACTGCTAGGGCTCAGTATTAAATATTTGTTCAGCAGTTCTAGACTTCTAGTGTGTGCCCTTCTATATATAAATGTGCAATGTCCTTCCGAGTCAACTTAAATATACAAGCCATTTGAAAAACAAGATTACATGTGTCCATAAGCATAAATAACGTCACAATAATGAGACAAGTAAAGCAAGTTGTAAACAGGAAAAAAAAAAAACTCATCAGCTTAAACAAAACAAAATTAAACAAAAAGATAATGGAGATAAATTGTGCATAGAGCGAGAGTGTACCTATGCATATTTGAACACACACAAACACAGGGCTACAAAACGACATCAACGTTCTCGTCCATCTAAGCTCCGAGTGCTAGTGATCGAATTTGGAGAGTGCTTCGAAGCCATCGATGTCAAACCCTTAGTATAAACCAAAGACTCTTGATCAACTCAAGCTTAATAATTCATACCTTCCAAGTGTTTTAGTAAAGAATATTATTGAAAAAGATAATAGCAATTGAAAAGCAATAGAAATTGTTAATCAACGGGTAAAACAACACTATAAGTCGTGTAATCGTATTTAGTTGTACTAAAGTAAAATCCAATGTAATTCAATTCAACTCAACCCTTAGAAACCTGCATCTCATTTTGTCCTAAAAAGTAGTTGCAACCACTAATCCATTCCCCACCTCCCACTTGACTGTACCATTGTTTGTAAAATCAAACTCATGTTACAATTTATAGAAAAGTAATGCTATGATTTTCAAATGTGAATTCAAAGTTTGTTTTCTAAACGCTTTGTCAATTGTAGCATATGCTATGGCAATGACAAGGCCGGCCCTTGGCACAAGCGGCTGCTTTAGGCCTCAAAAATTTTTATTTTTATTTTCCTATACTTACCGGGCCTTCTCATTTTCTATACCTATTTTCTTCTAATTTCTATGAAACTTATCTTTTTTAGGCCTATTTTCTTCTATTTCCTTCCTAATTTCAATAAAACTTATCATTTTGAGGCCTATTCTCTTCTAATTCCTTCCCAATTTCTATGAAACTTGTCATTTTCAGGCCCATTTTCTTCTAATTCCTTCCTAATTTCTATAAAACTTATCATTTTCAGGCCTATTTTCTTCTAATTTCTTCCTAATTTCTATGAAACTTATCATTTTGAGGCCTATTTTCTTCTAATTTCTTGCTAATTTCTATGAAACTTATCATTTTTAGGCCTATTTTATTCTAATTTCTTCATAATTTCTATGAAACTTAGTATAGAGGCCTCATTTTTTAGGCCCCTTTGAAAGTTCGCTTGAGGCCTCGGACACTTTTTTTCATCTCAAGGTCGGCCCTGGGCAATGATCATGATGCCACAAACCAGTTTATGTGGTACTTCTCCCATAGCATTTGAAGTCAAGTTTTAAAAATCATAGCATTACTCTTTGTAGAAGAGGTTTACTTGAATTTTATTTCACTTCCAAAGATGTAAAAAGCCATAACATGTAACTATAAATATATGCATATAAAACTGACCCTGCGCATTTAGAGAAGAAAAGTACATGTACTACCATGCCATGTAATAATAAGGATTAAACACATACTTACATAAACACACTACATCTTTTACCCAAATCAAATGTAGTTCAACTTTGTAGATTTGATTAATGACGGTGACATGGAGAGTTGAAAGTCCATGGGTAACTATTAATATTCTAATCATGTAATGTACAAGCTAAGAACAAACTTCTGAAATATTGTAATTACACGCCTCTTGTTTGGTTAGAATAAAATCGATTTTTTTTCTCATATTTTTTTATGTATTTATAGAGGCAAGGCATAGCCTAAAATCTTACTGCCAGAATCTTTGGCAAGACTCTTGAGAGACAGATTATAAGCTTTGACACTGATGAAGATAATTTGCAAATTTTTTTTCCTCATCCATTAATTTACATGTACGAAAAAAGAAAGTAAAAAATACAGTTTCCCACCCACCAAGAAGCAAAGTTACATACAATCGTGTAACTTAGTGTTTACAATTACTTCTTTTATCTTTTGAGAGAAAAATAAACATCACACGGTAGTATCGGAAGGCAAATTTCCAGAGAAAAGGCACACCATTTTCACCTCTCTATTCAGTATCCGAAGGCAAATTTCCAAAATGGAAGTTACATTAACAAAAAATGCATATGGGCAATAGAGTTCCATATGGACAAAAAAATGATGGTTTTTTTGTCAAGTCTTTCTTTCCTGTGAACAATATAAACAATATTATCTAAAGTTTTAATTAGGATGCTACATGAAGTTGAAACAATGGAGCCTTATCTAAGGTTTACATGTAGAGTCTGAGTCAACTTAATGCATCATAGTGTTGGGGCTTTCACCAACCAAATGTCTCTAATATACATATACCAAGGATAAAACACAAAAGTATGTCACTTGTACCTTGTGTTCTAGTTTGGAGGCATTGCCGATTTCATACTTGTAAAATTGTGTTTTGTTCCTTCACTAGTTTCTTTATTCCTCTCAGTAATATTAATTTGATGTTTAACAACATAACCAAAACTTGAAGACAACAGTTCTAAAGAATTCCCTCTAAGCTAATAAAAAAATGGTAACATCATGAGATTCAACTTAAGTAACAAATTTAGCAATTAAGAGTCTGTTTGGATTAGCTTATTTGGGACCAACAATCACTATCTGGGAGTATTTACAGATTTTAGTCCATTTGGGAAAAAAAGTAAGTAATAATCTAAAATCCCTAAAAATACAAATCCCTAAAAACACCAATATGAAATTCATAAAAAAAAACCACCAACATTTGTGGATGTTTGGCATAAACACACGCACATACCAAAAAACTCACACGAACACACACACGAACACGCAGTATATATATACATATATATATATAGAGAGAGAGAGACCTGAAGAAAACCCAAAATAGTGCAACGAATGAGAAATTTGGGGGGCCGGCAGTGGTAGTGGTGGCAGTGGCGGAGGGAGGTAGGTAGGTGGTGTAGTGAATGAATGGGAAATTTGGGGGGAAAAAGGGGTGGTGTAGTGAACGAATGGGAAATTTGGGGGGGAAAAGGGGTCTTTTTTTTGGCTCTAATGTGAGTCAGGCATTTCGTGTGGGGGGGGGGGGGGGGGGGTTTGTGTTAGGTAGTGGATGGTCAGGGTCTCTAAATTTTATTTTTTTTTTCCTTTTTTTTTCCATTCTTTCTTATACTAGTACTACTATATGAGCACTACTACACTCACATTTTTTTACACATTTTTTGACATAGCTTTTAATGCATGTACCATGTGTTGTATGAGTGGTGCACAGAAAAGTGTGAAAAATTCAAACAACACAAGGTGCATGCATTTAAAGCATAGTGTGTCAAAAAGTGTGTAAAAAAGTATATATACCTAACATCATTGCTACTATATACTTCTTTCGTCCCATTTTATATATCCATCTTAGGGAATCCAACTATTTAAGTGGACAAAAAAAATCTACAATTACTTTCCACAATTGCCCATAATCATGCATTTTCTTTTCTTTTTTTTTTTTTTTTTTGTTTTGGTGTTGATTGCAAGGAAGGGTAGTTTGAAAAATTAAGTTAAATTTGCATACTAATTTAGGAAAGTGGACAATAATTTTGGGACATCCCAACAAGGAAAGAGGGACACATAAAATGGGACGGATGGAGTATATACTATATGTAATAAATATAAATTTAATAGTGTGTGTTTCATTTTATTTATATATATAAAAAAAGTTATGTCGTGCTTTCTATAATTTGTACTGTCAATATCCTTCAATAAAATTAGGTTGATCCACACATAAATGTTACTTTATCTTTATTGTAAGGATATTATATGAAGTTATTAAGTTTTGAAGTTGACTTTCAAAAGTAGACACTTAGTTTGGGACGCAGTTTTAAAATCTGGACCGGACCGGTCGGTTGAACCGCTTGACCTGTGAACCGGTCCATGAAACGGACCAGTTTGACTAGTAACATTAAAGGCGAGCAGCGACGAGGCTAGTGGAGGTGAGCGGCGGCGACACTGGTGGTGGCGAGCGGCGCTGGTGGTGGTGGGTGTAAGAACAGTGATGGTGGGTGTGACCAGTGGTTTCTTTCTGAAAGTGTTTGAGCGGGCCGGGCTATATAGAGATGTCTATCTCCACTATTAGCAAAGTGCGCATCACAAAAAACTAGATTTGTTGTAGTGTGGTGAGGGGCTCGTGGTCGCAGCGTGATGGGAGGCTCGTAGTCGAGGAGGCGGTGGTGTGGTGCTGCTTCGAGAGAGAGAGAGAGAGATAGAGAGAGACAGAGGGGCGCCACGGTTGTCCAAGAGGAGAGAGAGAGAGAGAGAGAGAGAGAGAGAGACAGAGGGGCGGCGCGGTTTAGCCCTAACTTACAATGGTTTACAAACTTTCAATATTTTACAGATTTAGTTTTTTTATATTGGGCAATTTACACTTTAATCCATTAAACTATACACCTATTTTCAATTGGGTCCATAAACTTTTTTTTTTTTTTTTTTTTTTTTTACAATTGGGTCCTTGAACTTAAAAATTCATTCAATCAAACCCAAAATTCTGACACAATTAGCTTAAATTATTCGAAATTGTCACGTACGTTGCACGTAATGCTTATCTGTCACATGTTAGGTTAAGACAAACACAAGAGACTGTGATTGGCTAAAAAATTATGTGATTTTGGGTATGATTGAATGCAATTTTGGATCTAGTTGAATGTGTTATTGAATTTGATTGAACGCGATTTTGGATCTTATTGAACACGATTTTGGATCTTATTGAACGCGATTTATGGACCCAATTGAAAGTTTAATATTAAGCCATTAACTTTTTTGTCTAAGTAGTTGGTATAAGATATTAGAACATTTATTTAGAGCAGTGCTATGCTTCCCAAATTTTCATCCCAAATGATGTTGAAATGGGATCATTGTAGAATCACTTCAACATCACAAACAATCAAAATCAACTGGGTCCACTACCACATGTGTTGAGTCCACACACATATTTATGAATTTAATTTTATTATACGCATGCCCATTAATTAAATTTACACAGACATGCCTACAAATTAAATTTACACACATTATTTTATGAATTTAATTTTATCGATCATAATTAATTTTTATTATAGTCATTCCTCCTAATTTATTATAGTCATTCATTCTAATATTTCGTCGCCATAGACATCACATTAGAACTCACTTTAGGCAACAAATTTATATTTCATCGCCATAGTTATCACTTTTGGCGACGAAATAATATTTCGTCGCCATAAACATCACATTACAACTCACTTTAGGCGACGAATTAATATTTCGTCGCTATAGGTATCACTTTTGGCGACAAAATATTATTTCGTCGCCATAAACATCACATTACAACTCACTTTAGGCAACGAATTATTAATTCGTCGCCATAGGTATCACTTTTAGCGACGAAAAAATATCTCGTCGCCATAGACATCACATTACAACTCACTTTAGGCGACGAATTAATATTTCGTCGCCATAGGCATCACTTTTGGCGACAAAATATTATTTCATCGCCATAGATATCACATTATAACTCACTTTAGGCGACGAATTTATATTTCGTCGCCATAGGCATCACTTTTGGTGACAAAATATTATTTCATCGCCATAGATATCACATTATAACTCACTTTAGGCGACGAATTTATATTTCGTCGCCATAGGCATCACTTTTGGCGACAAAAGAATATTTCGTTGCCATAGACATCACATTACAACTCACTTTAGGCGACGAATTTATATTTCGTCGCCATAGGCATCACTTTTGGCGATGAAATATTATTTCGTTGCCATAGACATCACATCACAACTCACTTTAGGCGACAAATTAATATTTCGTCGCCATAGGTATCACTTTCAGCGACGAAAAAATATTTCGTCGCCATAGGCATCACATTACAACTCACTTTAGGCGACGAATTAATATTTCGTCGCCATAGGCATCACATTTGGCGACAAAATATTATTTCGTCGCCATAGATATCACATTAGGCGACGAATCAATATTTCGTCGCCATAGGCATCACTTTTGGCGACGAAATATTATTTCGTCGCCATAGCCATCACATTACAACTCACTTTAGGCGACGAATTAATATTTCGTCGCCATAGGTATCACTTTTAGCGACGAAATAATAGTTCGTCGCTATAGACATCACATTACAACTCACTTTAGGCGACGAATTAATATTTCGTCGCCATAGGCATCACTTTTGGCGACAAAATATTATTTCGTCGCCATAGATATCACATTAGGCGACGAATTTATATTTCGTCGCCATAGGCATCACTTTTGGCGACGAAATAATATTTCGTCGCCAAAATTGACACCTTAGGCGACGAAACAGAATTTCGTCGCCAAATTTATGTTTTTTTCAGCCTCTTAGGCGACGAAATTTTATTTTATCGCTAAAACTATACTTTTTGCGACGAAATTTAAATTTCGTCGCCATGTTTCGTCGCTAAAGCCCATTTTTGTTGTAGTGTATAAGTAAATGCTGCATCGACATTCAGTGAAAGTCGGTGCGGCATTCACTGGCTGCCGGAACGGCATTCACTGAATGCCGCAGACAACTCCAGGGACTGCCGATTTTTAGTAAAATTCGTTATTTTTGCGACACTTGATGAAATTTGCTGCAATCACCGAATGCCGTCCGGCAGTCCAGGGACTGCCGCAACGGCAGCCCGTGACTGCCGCAGAAAGGCTTGAGTGCCGTTCTACTTATTCTTTTCCTTTTCCTTCTTTTTTCTTTTTGTTTTGGGTTGGGGAGTCTTTCGAAGAGCTTGAATCATTTTTGGAAGTCCTAGATAAGTTCGGACATTGTCATCATCGGATCCTGGAGGTAACACTCTCCTTAATTCGACGTTTGGTCAAAATTGGGGTGTCTACAATCGTATGAAAAGTACTAAAACGAGTTTTAAAAGAAAATTAGACAAAAATGTCAGCTCTTGGGAGCTCCCTGAGGTTTCCAGAACTTTCTGGAGATCCAAAGTTTGATCGATTTGACCTAAAAGTTGACTTTGAATTGGAGTACCGTGTCATTTTTCAAACATTTTTCATGGATACTAGAGGTCAATAGCTTTCTAATGGTATATCGTACATAATTTCTAAATTTAAAACAAATTTATTATGAATTTTCGAATGTGAAAAAGGCGATCAAATCGGCTTTTATCGCGAATACTGTAAAACTTTTCAAAGTGACCTATCTCTGAACTATTTTTTTTTATGGAAAGTAGACTCCATTACCTTTACAACGGTATATCACAAGCTCAGTTTGGAGTTTGTACGCATTTTCTGTGAAATAGGGCCTTTTCACAAATACCGGAACCTCTGGGGTCCTAAAAGTAATTTTTTGGGCATATGAGGAGCAATGCCACAGCGGCACTAGGCCACTGCCGCGGCGCCACATGGCCAGTGCCCCGGCGGCACTAATCCCCTAACGAATCCATTTTGGTAATTTATTTTGGGGGTTTAAATTGAATAATTAGAAGTCAAAACGACGTAGTTTCTTGTTCACAGATGTTTGGGACCAATAGGAGCACTTTCTAAATCCCAAAATCACCCCAAATTAGCCTATATAAACCCCCCTCTGCTCTTCATTTTGGGGGGGCCAAGTGCAAAGTTAGAGAAAGTTGTTGAGAGAGAGAGAGAGAGAGAGAGAGAGAGAGAGAGAGAGAGAGTTAGAATTAGAATAGAGAAAGGAGCTTCCTCCTACTGTTTTTCTATAAGAATGTGAGTTTTAATCTTGTTTTCTTCTATTACCTTTCTTATACTTCACATCCAAATCCTCTCCAACCACCTTTCTTGAGCAATCTTGAGTTAGGAATCTACTTCCATGTCCAAATGTCAATATATATATGTGTGAAACACCAAGTTGCAAGTCAAATATCTCAATGATCATCATCTATTGATTACTTATTTGATTGTTTACATACTTTGTTCATCTCTTCTTACCTCATTTTTTTTTATTTTTCTTTGATTACTTACATGCTTATCATCATCTAGATGACATGTTGTTTGAGGAGGGTGAATCCTTATGGATAGTAGCTTTTGACCTCAAAGACATGTTTGATGGATGATAATTTTAACTTCAATACATTCATATGTATTCTTGGAGTCATATTCTCAAACAAAACTATGTTTGTGCAAGAAATATTGAGAGTTCTTGATATAAGTTTGATGTTGGTACTCTAAGGGGTTATAATCTCCATTTGGTGTTGGAAATATACTTTCAAAATCTCTATTTCAAAGTCTCTCTTAAACCTCTCATTTTGATTTCAAGAAACAAAACATTTGTCTTTTCAAAATCTCCAAAATAGTGAGTCAATCAACTTCAAAATGACATTCTGACTTCAATATTCAAAGAATGATTATGAGACCACTTGGAAAGTATTCCTTACTCACTATAGAACATCCATGGTTTTTGGTTTGATTTAAAAACACTTGGAAGGGGTTCATTTTGACCCAAACATTGCTTCCAGACATTCTGTTTTTACTATCACAACAGCTTAGTTGACTTGTAACTTGTTTTTCAGAAAACTTTTCCAATGCGAGTGGTCCTAACTCATTTTTTTCCTTGAACTTCAGTGTCTTAGGCAACTTTCTGTATAATATGGGGTTCCAAATGTTTTGTTTTCATTTTCTAAGATTTTTTCACATTTCAGTCGATATTACGGACTCTATTTATGATAAACCTCTCTTGTTTATATGATTTCTCTCAATCTGTAATAGCTATTGCAGTTTGGCTTTTGATATGTGTTCTAGACACAATAAGGATGATCTCCATAAAAAATCATGAATTAAAAACATTCCTAACTCCACCTTTCCATTTTTACGAGAGCAGCCCACTGTTCTGTCCACTATTCACAGCAAGCATGTTTCAACTTTGGTTCTTTGAGTAGATGTTTACATGCATTCCAAATTAGCTCATGTCTTAGGATGTTGTTCATACCACATATGTACATATCCTACAATAACATTCTTCATCCATTCATGCAAATTTTAGATTTCTAAATCACTTTAGCAAATCCATTAACACAAACACATTACAACCTTTGCACATTCTAGGATCATACATTGCATCCATGCAAGATTTGGAGTTTGTGTGACTTCTAATCTAAGAAGATTATAAGGAATGAACTTGATCACACGTTCATGCTCCCTCGATCGATTCTTCCTTTCTCATCCATCCTGGGGATTGAGAGATCTTCTTTTCTCAAGAACAACATACATCATACTAGTTTGCTAAGCATATTTTTGACTTCTTTGATTTATTTGTTTCAAGAACAATTCATGTCCCCCTTTTAGACTAGGAAAATTGATTACTTGATATGTGATTAGATGATTTTTTTGAGGTTTGTTTGTGTGATCTTTCACTTTACATTGTGTGATACTTGGCTAGATCTTATGGATGATATCTTACCTTTTATCTTCCATTTCAATAGTCTTATGAGATGTAATATACTATCATAGTATTAATTGTCGAACCAAACATAGTATAAGATAATTATTTGAATGCTAATTGAGGCCCGTCGAGAGATGGGGCGAGTTGAGTGTGTTTTAGTCGTGACAAAGGCTCCTTCCTCTCTCGTACCAAAACCCTTAGCCAAGTTCTTTGGTTATGAAGGGTCGGTGCCCTTTATACATTTGGGTGAGTCAAAATTAAGTTTCTTGGTTCCTTAAAGACCAAGTGGCGACTCTGTATTTGTTTTCAATAGACCCTTTTTCTAAATCAATTTCAAAACAACAGGAAAATAATTTCCGCGTGTCCACAATCTGGTGACTCTACTGGGGATGTTTATTTTTAAAACAAAATAATACAGAGGTTTGACTCATAAGAAGCATCCTTAAAATCATCTTTTTATTGTGTCTGGTTCACCGCATTGCACTTTTGCATCTCCCCCTTTGACTGTGTCTGAAATGCGGCGCTGACATTGTTCAGGTCTTGCTGTGCCAGGGCACAAGTCACCTTTGATACTGTACCTTCTAAGATATATCAAAAAGAGTAAAAACATCCGTACTGTCTCTCTGGCGGTATATTGGAACTCTCGTCAACGGACCCTCTTTGACTAAACCCAGCCTTTGCATATAGATTCCTGTAGAACCTTTCATAGGACTGTTAATTTATCTTTTCAGATAGGACAATGTGATATAACTGTTGTATGCCCTGATGGGATTACCTGCACGGTATAGACGCTTATGTGTCATAAGGCAGAACCTCTTTCTTATGATTCCCAAGGCAATCACTCACATGTGATCACATTGAGTCGAACTGCCTAGGCACCATGATAAGGATGTCTGCTCCATGTTCACAATGAAATACACCGCAAACCTTGTTTGTCGGTCCAAATTCATAGGAGTATGAAAACTTGCTAGACAGTATGATCACCATCATCACCTGCTCTCGTCATATACACCAGTTTCTCCCAGAAACTCTGTCTTAATCTCCCAGATTTCCCAGAAAATACCAGTTTTTCCCAAAAACTCTGTCCAAATCCCCCAGATTACCCAAAAATCTCATTTTCTCCCAAAAACTCCGATATACTTGTTTCTCCCAAAAACTCTGTCCGACTTACCCAAATATACCTATTTTCCCAGAAGCTTTGTCCAAATCTCCCAGATTTCCCAAAAATCCCAACAACTCCGTCCAAACTTCCCAAACATGCCCAGATGTACCAGTTTCTCCCAAAAACTCTGATTTCCCACTTTTTCCCCAAAACTTTGTCCAACTCATCCGAAAATACATGTTTATCCCAAAAAAACACTGCCCGAATTATCCAGATATCCCTGCCTCCTTAAGTAACTCTGACCAAGTCACCCAGAAACCCCTGTTTCACCCAGAAACTTTAAAATTCTTGTTTCTCCCAGAAACTTCCATATACACCAGTTTTTTCGAGAAACTCTATCCAATCAGCCTAGATTTCCCAAAAACCCTATTTCTCCCTGAAATCCCTGTTTCTCCCAGAAACCTTGAAATCCATGTTTCTCCCGTAAACGCCTTTCGAATATCCCAGAAATTCCATATTTCTCCCAAAAAATTCTATTTCTCTCCTACTGGTGATCATACTATAAAGAAAGTTTAGCAACCTCTGTATGATTAGGACCTTACTTGCTTAAATGTTGTATGTTAGAAGTAGGGGCATCATATAGATTAGAGCTTGCATCCGCATGCTTATCTTATGCGCATACACAATTCATGTTCATTCACATGCACATACGTCTCGTCAGTCTCACATGTGTCAGTCCTACACATCAAATGCACACATGTCATTGTCCTCACTCATCTCAATCATTGTATAGGAGTCGTATACACATTACAACTGTCATCGGTTCACATCAATAAATCCTTCAAAATTCCAATCATCTCTCCCCACTAGTATTTCGCGCCTCTGCCAATTTGGGCTTTTACTTCTATCATAGTCTCGGGTAAGGACACTTTTGTACCTCCCCGGATTCATTGCCTTGTTCATAGGTTAGCCCATACTATCATAAACCTACCAAGGCCCATGCCATGACATCAACAGCCGCATACACCTTCTCCATTATATCCAAGACCTCATTGATCAGAAAATCATCAAGCCATCACCCATCCAACCCTATGTCAACCAAAAAGCCCCCTCACTTCATCGAACCTAAAGCCCCTGGCTCATCTGTTCAAGCGATCCCTTCACTGAGGAACATGAATGTTGAACCTGTGTAAGTGAAGTAATGATGGTTGGGACTTTTGCTAACAAAATAAATGAGGATGCTTTTTAGAAAAAAAAATACGCGAGTCACCGTGACACTCCATTTAAGACTAGGTCGAGTCTAGTCGAGTCTGTTTTATTTTTTGAGTCTATCTTAAGTTTAGTCTTGTTATCGAGTCTGTCTATTATTAAGTTGTTATGGGTCTGTGTCGAGTAATGTAATCCCTCTCTTTTGCTAATGGAATGAAATCTCAGTTTGCTTAACCTGATGTGTCTAGTAATAAATGCATAAATCACTAAACTGAAGTGTCACTTTTCAAATTACCATGGATATTACTCTGCTCAAATTTGTTTTGCATCAAACAAAAAGAAAAGAATCCTGAAAAGGTCAAAGTCAATTCCGTACCGACACCGATGAAGAGCCGAGAATTGAATAGTCTTAATTTAAGAATTTAAAGATGCTTTTGCTCAAATCATGAAAAGACATACTTGGAATTGACTTGGGGCTTGCCCAACACCATTTTCCACCATTCCAAAGCCTTGAGCCCAATCCGATTGAGAGCCATGCGAATCTGTCTTATTGAAATCTATACAAACTTAGTCCTTGATGGTAACCAAATATTTCAGTGAGTTTCACCTCCACTTTTAAAAAAAAAAGGAAAAAGAAAAATAAAAAACTTGCTAGGTTGAAAACCCGAAAGGGCACCCAGGCAAAAGTTAGAGCTAAAAAGGTATTGATTTCAAAAATCTGACCCTAGCCAGTCAAAAGGTTGGAGAAAATTTTGATGAGACAAATGAAAGAATCGTACACTTCAAGGTACATCATGAGAATGTGTCTAGATCATGTTTCGAAAGGCTCAAAGCAATCACAAACAAATTTTGAGAGCTGACATATACACTACAAAATTATGAAATTGAGATCTCCGAAGATCTCACATGAATCAACTACATGAAAAGCAAAATTGACAGGCTAGGTGAAAGTGAATATGATTAATCATAAAATAAAAAAATAAAAAATAAAATAAAAAAAGAAGAAAAAAAGAAAGGGAGACCAAAACTGAATCATCTTATTCAAAGCTACCACAAGTGGCTCAAGTTTGAACTTCTTTGACAATTGGTTTAAAAAACCCTTATACCTCATTTCCATCAAGACCTTGCCTTGAACTACACTCAACCTGATTCCCACTCGGGGATACGTAGGCAACCGTATCGGTTCGGTCGACACCATCAAAATCAAACCCTTTTCTTTCAAAGCCTTGGCTTGAACTACGCTCGACCTGATTCCCACTCGAGGATACGTAGGCAACTGCATCGGCTCGGTCGACACCATCATAATTAACCCCTCTTCTTTCAAAGCCTTGGTCCAAACTACGTTGGACCTGATCCTCGCTCGGGGCTACATCAACAGACTTTCAAAAAGAAAAGAAGGATGACTCGCTAGGTTGAAAATCTGAAAGGACGCCTAGGCAAAAATTAGAGCTAAATCCAAGTTGAGCAATAACAAAAGAGAGAAAAGAGCTCGCTAGGTCACCTCACTAGTGCCGAAAAAGTTATGAGCATTTGAGAGATTAAAGTCACGGTCCTTGCCTCAAGCCAGAAAATACCTTCTATACTAGGGGCAAACTTTGGCTACCCGCCTCGTTTGCCTGAATTTTACTATCTACCCTTCATACAAGGGGCAAACTTCGGTCACCTACCTCGTTTGCCCAAAACCTTCAAATAACCATCGTCCAAACTAGGAGCAAACTTTGATCATCTACCTCATTTGTCTATGAATTCTACTTCTTATACTTCGAACTAGGGGCAAACTTCGTTTGCCGCACAACGATGGCAAGTTTTCAAGTCCCCAAGTTATTTTGAAATTTTTTGAAATAGAGTATCTTTTATTCTATAAGCTAAGGCACTAATTCAAAGCACATCTTGGGAAAAGCAAAGAATGGATTAGATCTATAAGGAGGAACTTTCAAAATGAGATTTATCATCAAAATGCTGCCACGTTAAGATGAGGAGTGAACACAAAAGAGATATGGTACATCATTTATAGCAAAAGCACATCAAGTTTGGTAGCTTGTTTCATTTTGGTGTCAAATGTGTCGTCCTCGTGTGCCGATGTGTTGTCGAGTCTGTTGTAGTCTTGTAGACACCCCAATTTTGACCAAACGTCAAATCCAGGGATTGGTTACCTCTCAAAGACCGATGATGATATCCGTGACATTCGAGGATTTTCCCAAGAAATTCAAAATCTTCAAGAAAAAAAAAATTAGAAAATAATAAAAATGATAAAGGGAAAGGATTCAGGCATTCGGGAGGGAAACCCGAACGATGAAGAACGTGTGAGAAACCCAGTCTGGAAATCCATTTTATTTTAAAGAAAGAGGGAGTTTTTCTTGAAAAAAGGAAGAACAAAATAAATAGATTTTTGAAAAAGAGAAAATACAAAAAAAGAAATAGTATATTCAAAAATATACCATGCACATGGTTGATACCATGCACATGGGGGATCTTAATGCAAATATATACATACATAAAATAAAAATTTTTGTTTACACCAACATATTTTTGAAAAATCAAAAAGAGGGACAAAATTCAGTTAGCCTCGGCACGCGGAAAACGCGGCGGCACTCACTGAGTGCCGGCGCGGCACTCACTGTTTGCCGCCCGGCACTCAGCAAGTGCCGCCCGGCACTCAGTGAGTGCCGCCGGAACCCAGCGAGTGCCGCTGGCTGTAACAGACTGCATCTTCTCACATGTTCTAGAAGAAAACCTTGCACATGGGTTTCCACCCGAATTTACCCATCTATCCCTGGAATAATGGCCTATATAAACAAACCTTCTCTTCCATTTTGGGGGACTTGAACTTGAAAATCAAGAGATAGATACATACAAGAATCATATAGATTTTAGAGAGAGAGAGAAGAAGAATTTCTTGAAAAGCTTGAAGAATTTGAAGAATCTTGAAGAAGAATTTGGAAAAATCTTGGAAGATCCTCACAAGAAGTTGAAGAAATACTTGAGGTCCTAGAGGTAACCTCTTAATCCTTGATAGAATTAGGATTATTCAATCACAAGTTCATAGTTCTAGGAACTTTTTCACATTTTCAAAACCTCTCTTCTTACCCCATTTCATCACACACCACCAAGAACTTGTGATTGAATCTCATGACATTTCATCAATTTGGATGTAATTAGCTTTGGGTTTAAGACAAATTTGACTTTAAAGAGTTTGTATCTTTAGTCTTCTAAGTATTCTTTGATTTTCCTTACTTCTATTTCATTCAAAAGGTGCATGAGGTCTTCCATATCTCATTGGACCTCTTTGAGTTTGTTTCTTCAATTTCTAAGATCTCATGATCTATATGGAGATTAGAATGAATCATAGTCTTAATCTACATATAATTAGTGAGATGCAAGTCCTAATCCATGACTTGAATCTCTTCATTAAGAAATCTTATGGAATCTTTATTATATTCCAATGAGGTTTGAGTAGATTTTAACTTCATTTAGACTCCCATGACCATCAAATGGTAGGAGTGATAAGTTGAATTCAAACTTGAGTCCATAGGTTTGAGTTCTTATTTGAGGATTTTGTGAAGTTCATTTCAATACTTCATCAAGATCCATAAGTGTAGTATGCCTCATAGTCTCCAATGACCATCAAATGGTAGGAGAAAATGTGTTAATTCAAGTTTACTCCCATGGCTTGAACTAATCTTTCTCTTAGGTTTTAAGAAGTCTTTCATACTTCATCTAGAACCTATGAGCATGTATGTCTCTAACTCCAATGACCATCAAATGGTAGGAGTGATAAGTTGAATTCAAACTTGGGTCCATAGGTTTGAGTTCTTTATTTGAGGATTTTGTGAAGTTCATTTCAATACTTCATCAAGATCCATAAGTGTAATATGCCTCATAGTCTCCAATGACCATCAAATGGTAGGAGTGATAAGTTGAATTCAAACTTGGGTCCATAGGTTTGAGTTCTTTATTTGAGGATTTTGTGAAGTTCATTTCAATACTTCATCAAGATCCATAAGTGTAATATGCCTCATAGTCTTCAATGACCATCAAATGGTAGAGGAAGTAGTTTGGTTTGAGCCCCAACTTCATGTTCTAATAGTTGAGGCCAATCAATAAACTTGAACTAGCAAAATGAAACAGTGGGTTCATAAACTGTTTTTGATCAAGGATTTTTAGTTTGAAATCCGACCGTTGGAATCGAATGAAACCAACGGGAAAATGTTCATAACACATTGTTTTACCACTGTGATTTTTGTTTTAGCAAGATCTTGTGATTAGAAGGGTTTGATCATGGTTTTTGTGAGCTAATCATAATCTGTCCAGAGTTCTAGAATACTTTCAGAATAATAAATCCGTTTTGAAATTAATAAATCAGAACCCTAACCAAGTTTTCATGACCTTTAATAATTTTTTATAAGTACCTTAATGTGTTAGGAAGGTACCCTAAAAAGATCTAAGTGTTTCTCATTTTGTTACTATTTTAAGAAAATCATACAAGATCTCTGGACAGAGAGTTGTAGAATCCTGAGTGAGGTCTAGTAGTTTCCATATTCCCGGAGATCTAACCGTTGAAATCTTGATTTTCAAGTTGGGTTAGAAACTAGACTCACAGAGGCATAACATATCCAAAAATCATTAAGATCCAACCGTTGAAAGTAATTTATATCCATTTTTGAACGTCGGGTCTGCTCTCTGTAAATCACAAAAAAACTGCTACTGTTTTTGTCTAATCTTATTTGTTTCAACTCAAATGGTCTCTTAATGTCTTGGGACTCAAACCATGTTTTGAATAATGATAATTTAGATTAAACCCAGAGGCTTAGGGATCCAAATTAGTGAATAAATTCATGTCTCATCCTTGTTCATAATCATTCATTCATTCATGTACATTGATGCTTATAGTTAGAACTAGTTCTTGGATGAAGTTGGACTTAGTTGAATTTAATTGAACATGACCTATGATTAATTACCTTTTGATATTATATCTTGTCTAAGGCATGTGTACTAACCTTTGTTTTGTAGCGCTTTGAGGTACAATTTCTCAACCCTTCTCTAGTTTAATCTATTTTATTGATTTTAATTGATTTTTCGACCCCATGTGCGACACCTTAGCTTAGGTTTTGCCTTATGTGTATATATGTATTAGAGACCTTTCTTAGGTTTATTTTTGCATGCATTGCACGTTTGATATTCGCGGCCGGATCCCGGGTATGTTTTCTAGTTCTCTATTGCATATCATGATGTTTGCTAGTTGAATTATGTGACTTATGAATGATATTTTACCGTTAGCAATTTTGCACCCTTTCAACATGCTTGTGTTATGTATGCCTACATATATGTATTAATTGAGGGCATGCTTAGATTATTAATTTGATTAAAAAGGATGTTGAGTAGAGGCCTATCGTGAGATAGGATGAAAGGGGGTGTTTTAGTCCGCCGGGCTCCTTCCCCTTTCATTCCATAATCCCCGGACCCAGTTTATCTTTGGTTTCGCAAAAGATCAGTTTGCTTTTAAAATGGTTTCTTAATTTTTTCCTTTTAAAAATTAAGTGGCGACTCTTTGAATTTGAAAATATTTGTTTTAAAAGTGGGTAAAATTTGAAAACCTGCGATATCCACAATCTGGCGACTCTGCTGGGGATCGAACCCAAAATCTCTGGTTTCGCAGACCAGAATTCTGATTTTGGGTTCACTCGAGGATTAGACTTGAAAGCATCCTTTTAATCAAATTAATTAATTTTTGTGTGCCCGTTGCATTGCACTTGCATGTCTCGCCAGTCGATTGCACGGAACTATGACCTTGGAGGCTCGGGGCAACCCGGTCGGTCAAGTCATCATGGGACCGTGTGATCACCCTTGATCTCGTACCATGTTTTGGTATATGAAGCATCCTATCGGGTGTGTGTCAAGGGTCCCTTATTTGACCAAAACCCGGCCTTTTGCATAGTAGTTTCCATAAAACCTTTCAAAATTAGGAATTCAATTCTTGATTAGGATTTATGTGCTAGGGAGTTTTGTATGCCCGAAAGGGATTACTTGAGATGATGACGTTGCTTATTTGATAAAAGATATGTAACCTCTTAATCACTTTTGGGCAATTCCTTTTCATGTCCTATGACATTTAAGAATAAGCCAAAAACTTGATTATAGGATTACATCTCTTGTATCGTGTTTAGCTAAGCATCATTGACCTTGTATGTATCCAAATTCATGAAAAGTGCGGTGATAATCCGATCATGTGATTCTCCTACCCAAAGAATTTTAAATGCGTTTTTGGAAGCAAATGGATTTTTGTATCTTTATTCCAAGGCATTCAATCACTCTTTCAAAATTTTTGGAGTTCACTTTTGGATTAAAATTTCAAATCAACCATATTTGAAGAAAGAACCTAAAATTCTTGGAACCCAAAATTCTTGAAAGAGTTTGAAAAGTTTTACCAACTAAAGGAATGCTTTTTCAAAGCAAAATTTGGACCTAATCACCTTTTTGTTAAGGAATATAATCCAAGAAATCTCTGCAATTAAAGAAATTATTTTCAAATAAATTTCAAAAGCAAAGTTTCAACCCAACCATCTTTTGTTTAGAAATGTTGTTGTTTTCAAAGGAAAGCTTCTTAAGGAATTTTGAAAAGATCCCATCATCTAGGGGAAATATTTGTTAAATGGATTTCGAAAATTTGAAAACCTTGAAGGGGTAAAAAGGATCACAATGAAGGGAGAAATTAGCACACTCAACATGGATGAGGATCTTATGTGCTTACGTGTTTATGTGTTAGGATTAGAATTTTCTTTTAGCATATAGAATACGCACACACACACACACATGCATTTGCATCCGTATGGCATATGAATCATTCATGAAAGCATATGAATCAATAATAAAAGAAAAAGGTAAACAAATAATAGTGAAAAGGGAGAAAAAGTTGTTAAAATAACTGAAACAAATATGATTGTAGGTAAAAGATAGAATCAACTGCGAGCATAACCTGGTACAGAGATTCTACTGCAAGACTAGTGAGAAAAGAGATGGCACAAGAGGCTAATGCAAGGGAGATGACAGAGTTAAGGACAATGGTGGAACAGCAAGCGGGTCAAATGACTAGAATGATGACCATGATAGAGGCGCTAGCACGACAGCAGCCAGGCAATGATCCTCCTCACAGGGATGAAGATTGGTTTGATGAAACAGAAGGGGTTGAAGCGCCGAGAATAGAAAGGGAGAAACTAGAAAAAGAAAGGGCTGAGAAAGACAAGTTGATGACTGAGAAAATGGAGAAGTTGGAAAGGGTGGTCCGAAAGGCCCATGGGGTTGATACCTATTTGTTGGAGTTAGAAGGGTTGTATGAGGGGGTTTGTGAGGTATTGCCCGCAGGATTTAAAATGCCTGTATTCGACAAATTTGATGGAACAGGGAACCCTCGTAGCCACATTAGAATGTGTTTAGGGGCATTTCAACCTAGCGGTCTAAGCACGGTCATGATGGCAGTCTTGTTTCAACAGACGTTAACTGGGGCTGCTTTATCTTGGTATCTCACTCTGGAACCAGGGAAGACCAAAAATTGGGAAGAAGTGGTAAAAGCGTTTGTGGCCCAATACGAATACAACCAGGATCTGGATGTTACTATCAGGGATTTGGAGACTACCCGACAGGGGAACAAAGAATCTTTTGCTGAATTTCTAAGCCGATGGAGAGGAAAGGCTGCTAAGATGATACAAAGGCCGACTGAAAAAGAGCAAATCCGAATGCTGATGAAGAACCTCCAACCCGTCTATCAGGAGAAAATGAGGTTCCAATCCCTCAATACCTTCACCGAGGTGTTCGATGTAGGAACCAGAATCGAAGACGCGATACAGGAAGGGGTCATTAAAAAGGAGGAGCCAGTGAACAGGTACAGACGACCGAACTATGGAACAGGAGGAGGACATTCGGGAGGTCATTCAGGGTCTACAGACGTGAACGCGCTGAGCGAACCTGAGAAAAAGTTTGATGTAACCAGAAATTACCCGAAGAGGGGAGGGGATAAGCCTTTAAGGAGGTTTTCAGAGTTAGGAGTATCTTTGTCCACGGCTCTCGATAGGCTGGTAGCAAAAGGACATCTTCGCCTACTAGAGCCACGACCCAGACTAAATCCACCACCTCCAAATTTCAAGTCTGATTTATATTGCAAGTTCCATCAGGAGCAGGGGCACTCAACTGACCGGTGTTTAAGACTAAAGCATGAGATTCAAGATTTGATTGACAAGAAAATAATATCTAAACCACCCACCAACCCGCCAAATGTTACCGGAAATCCACTACCGGAACATCATGCCGTGCCACCACCCAGAATTTACTACTTGGGAGATGAGGAGAGCTCTTTTGACCCATGAGCATTGATCACCAAGTTGGGAAATCCGAGAAAAGCTTATCAGATGTTGGAGGATCCGCAAATTTGCACTCTAAAAGGATTGGTAGATGAAGGCAAAGGGAAAGAAATAGAAGGGACTGTTGATGCAGATTGGTGGGCACCGGAAGCTGACAATTCACTGTGGTACAAAGAGGATGGTATTCAGGATCCTGTTAAAGTTAAGGAGGACCTTTGGTATGAAAGTGAGGAGGAAGGTTTGAAAATTGTTGAAGCACAAGATAGACTTTGGGTTAAAGAAGGTATTAGTCACCTCACACGGTCCGGGAGGCATTTTAAACCACACGAACTTGAGGAGGATCACCCTGAACAAGAAATGAATAAAGGAAAAGGGAAACTGAATGAGGAAGAAGAGGAGGACAGAGTCTTGAGACAGATGAAGAAGACACAGGCAAATATCACTATTTGGGGGTTGCTAATCGCTTCCAAACGTCATAGGCAAGCAGTCCTTGACGCTCTCAATAAGTCGGATGTTTCCATCGATGTTACTCCGGAAGATCTCGTTGGCATGATCGGCAGAAGCCCAACCCTGACTATATCATTCTCTGAAGCTGACTTACCTCCTGGGGGACCTGTTTTCAATAAGCCGTTGCACATCACCGTTGAGTGCTTAGGAAATTCTCTACCGGCTTGCCTCGTCGACAACGGGTCTGCATTAAATGTATGTCCTTTTCGAACAGCTAAAAGGATGGGGCTCGATGAATCTACATTTATACCATCAGAACAAAAGGTGAGGGCTTATGATAATACTCTACGGGCAGTGATGGGGATCATCTTTCTGAATCTCTCTGTCGGGACTGGTGAAAGGGAAACGGAATTCCAAATCATTGACATTCCTGCATCATTTAACCTGCTTTTGGGAAGGCCGTGGCTTGATAGTTTGGGTGCCATTCCATCAACCGTCCATCAGAAAGTTAAGTACGTTTGGAAAAACAAGGTATATGATCTTCTAGGGGATAGCTGGATAAATGTGTTTGGGGCCTCATCAAGTGCTCCGATTTTAGAAGTACAGATACAAGAAGGTGAAGCAAGTTTGGGTGGGTTTGAATTCATTAACATCATAGAAGAGGGGAAGCCAAAGGAATTTTTACCACTGTATTTTGATCAATACGCCAGTCCATTGGTGGCCGGGATCATAAGAAAAATGGGGTTCTTCCCAGGGATGGGTTTAGGTAAGAAACACCAAGGACTGTCAGAATTCCCAAGTATTATCACGCAAACCCACACCCATGGGCTAGGATACTCGCCAACCAAGGAAGAGTTGAAGAAGAAGAAGAAAGCAACGGATGCACCGATGGAACCATACATGAAAACTCTCAATGGGTACTTCATCAAGCAGGGAGAAGATTTTCCGTTTTGTGGTTTTCCAGAGCCGTGGATGGATGAAGCAGAGAAGCGTATGAAGCTAGGATTCGAGATTTTCTTTGCGCATAACTTTTCTGAGTATGAGGACCCTTATCTTCAGCAGCCTGAAAAAACTGCCGTTACTCAGGACTGGGTCTGTACTATGGATGGCTCGGCAATGAAGAACCTGCTAGAAGAAGGATACAAGAAGATCGAAAAAGGGAGCTCCGCAGAGATCAAAGATGAGGATGAGAAGGGTCGGGATAAAGAAGACAGTAACGAGAATAAAGAAGGGGAGAAACCAGAGTACAAAGGGAAGCTGGAAGAAGTGGAAATAGAAGAGATTACTCAGGAAGAAGAAAGGGAAGATCATTTCATAGCTGATATGGGAGGGGAAAGCAAGAAAGAGTGGGTCTTTGAGTCTAGTGATAGGTACCCTCCTCCCCCAGAGTCTGTATTGGCCCAAATGAGGCGTCTTTCCATTTCTATATCTGTTGTAATTGCTCCCAAGAAAGTTAATGAGAATGTGATTAATTCTGCTTACTTGACTGCGCATAATAATAACTGTGATGCATGTGATGAAAATGATGAAATACCTCATGAATTGCAAAAATTAATTGAAAAAGAAAATGAACCTGTATGCAAAATCATGGAAAGCACTCTAACCGTTAATTTGGGAAATGAAGGTAATCCACAAAATGTTTCTATCGGCTCCACACTTAATAATGAGGAAAGCGAAGAATTAATCAATCTATTAAAAGAATTCAAGGATGTCTTTGCATGGTCCTATGATGATATGCCAGGAATTGATCCAGAAATTGTCTAACACCATATTCCCCTTTTTCCAAATTCGAAACCCGTAAAACAAAAATTAAGGCGAATGAGGCCTGAATGGGCGCTTAAAGTGAAAGAGGAGGTTGAAAAGCAATTGAGAGCTGGATTCTTGATTGTCACCGAGTATCCTGATTGGGTTGCCAATATTGTACCGGTTCCTAAAAAGGATGGTCGTGTTAGGGTTTGTGTAGATTTTCGAGATTTGAACAAAGCTAGCCCTAAAGACGATTTCCCTTTACCCCACATCGACGTACTAGTAGACAATACCGCAGGACATGAACTTCTGTCTTTCATGGATGGGTTTTCAGGGTACAACCAGATCTTAATGGCATCAGAGGATAGAGAGAAAACAACTTTTATCACACCTTGGGGGACTTACTGTTATAGAGTTATGCCGTTCGGGCTTAAGAATGCAGGTGCAACTTACCAGAGAGCTACCACCACATTATTACACGACATGATTCATAAAGAAGTAGAAGTATATGTGGATGACATGATAGTAAAATCCAAAGAAAGGGGAGGGCATCTAGAGGCATTAAGAAAGTTTTTTGGAAGGCTGAGAAAGTTCGGGATGAGGCTAAATCCGCAAAAGTGCACCTTTGGGGTCACTACTGGGAAACTACTAGGGTTTCTGATCACCCAGAGAGGAACTGAGGTAGATCCCACCAAAATCCAAGCTATAGCCGAAATGCTGCCACCAAAGAATGAGAAGGAGTTGAGAGGATTCTTAGGAAGAATATAGTTCATTAGTCGCTTCATATCCAAACTCACCATGACCTGCGACCCGTTGTTCAAATTATTGAGAAAGGGGGAAAAGTTCGAATGGGATAACCAGTGCCAAAAAGCCTTTGAAAAGATCAAAACCTACCTTCAAAACCCACCTGTCCTATCACCTCCTAAGCCCGGGAAACCTCTATTGCTATACCTATCTGTAACCGAGAACTCAATGGGGTGTATGCTGGCCCAAGAAGAGGAAGAGAGGCATGTGGAAAAAGCCATATACTACCTAAGTAAGAGGATGACTGGGTATGAGTTGAACTATTCACCGTTGGAGAAAGCTTTTTGGGCCTTAGTTTGGTGTACCCGTCGCCTTAGGCATTACATGCTAGCCTTTCCTATCACCCTGATATCCCGAATGGACCCACTCAAATACCTCTTTGAAAAACCCGCCCTGACCAGTAGGATATCCCGTTGGACCATGATGCTGGCTGAATTCGATATCAGATATGTCACTTCCAAATCTGTCAAGGGGAGAGCTGTTGCCGAATATTTAGCTGACCTCGCCATAGAATCCGAAGAGAAGGGGGAATTTAAGTTTCCGGATGAAGAAGTAATGGAAGTAAAAGAGGACCTTTGGAAAATGTACTTTGATGGAGCAGCTAATCAAATAGGATACGGGGTAGGGATTATCCTCATATCACCTAGCGGGGCCCCCACTCCATTGGCCATTAAGCTCAAGTATAATTCGACTAATAACACGGCAGAGTATGAAGCTTGTATAATTGGGATGGAAGCAGCCTTGACTTTGGGGGTAGAGAAGATCGATGTTTTCGGAGACTCTAATCTAGTAATATCACAAGTGAGGGGTGACTGGAGAATAAAGCATGAGAAGTTGAGACCTTACCATGAATACCTAGAGAGCCTGAAGGTGCAATTCAAAAGAATTTCGTTCTATTACCTTCCCCGTGAGGAAAACCAATTGGCAGATTCCCTAGCAACCTTAGCCTCAATGATCCAAATTCCTGTAGGAGTCTCCATGATTCCCTTGTCTATAGAAGAGAGAACCCGACCTTCGTATGAAATAATCGCCGCCATTGGAGAAGAGGGAGAAGTTGAGATACCATTGTATATAGATGTTTGGAACTTTGTTGAGAAAGGAGAGTATCCCGGAGGAGCTTCGGAGAAGGATAAGAGAGCGATTCGTAGATTGTCAGCTCAATTTATGATCTATGCGGGAAAGTTGTGGAAGAAGTCCTACACCGGTTATAATTTAGAATGTCTATATGGAAGGGAAGCAAGAAAAATGATGGAAGAAGTACATAAAGGAGTCTGTGGGCCCCACATGAGCGGACATATGTTGGCCAAAAAGATAATTCGGCAAGGATACTATTGGACGACTTTAGATAAAGACTGCTGTGAGTATGTTAAGAGATGCCATAAATGTCAGGTTCATGCAAATTTAATGCATACCCCACCTTCCCAGCTCTATAGCATGACCACCCCTTGGCCATTTTCTGTATGGGGTATTGATATCATTGGAGAAGTAATTCCGAAAGCTTCAAACGGGCACCGGTACATAATTGTGGCAATAGACTATTTTACCAAATGGGTGGATGCGGCATCATACGCAACTTTGAAAGCAAAAGATGTGGTGAATTTTATCCAGAAGAATGTAATCTGCAGATACGGGGTGCCAAATGAGCTTATTTCTGACCACGGGAGTCATTTTCAGGGAGAGGTTATCCCATTTCTAGAGAAGTATAGGATCACCCACCACCAATCCTCACCATACAGACCACAAACAAATGGAGCAGTAGAGGCCGCAAACAAAAATGTGAAAGCCATCCTGGGGAAAATGACGGATACGTATAGAGATTGGCATGAAAAATTACCTTTCGCTTTGTGGGGATATTGAACTTCTGTGAGAACTTCAACTGGGGCTACACCATACTCATTGGTCTACGGGATGGAGGTTGTTTTACCAGTGGAAGTTGAAATACCATCTCTAAGAGTTTTGGCAGAATGTGAGGTAACTGAACTGGAATGGTTGCGAGGGAGATATGAGGAATTGATGTTATTCGATGAAAGGAGGTTGGCTGCTGTGAACCATACTCGGGGATATCAGAAAAGGATAGCTCGTGCTTTCAACAAAAAGGTTCGCCCAAGGAAGCTTGCTGAGGGCGACCTGGTCCTCAAAGAACTTAAAGCGCCCATTTATGACCCACGCGGAAAATTCAAACCCAACTGGGTCGGACCATATATCATCAAGACACTCCTCTCCGGGGGAGCTGCCTATCTCATGGACCTAGACGGAGTTGAGTTTAAACAACCAATCAACCTCGATCGCCTCAAAAAATACTTTGCTTGAAACCTTGTCTTTCAAAACCTCCAGAATTGATGAACTACGCTTGACCTGATTCCCGGTAGGGGATACGTAGGCAACCTGCTCGGTTCGGTCACAAAATAAAAGATGTATGTGTGTTCTTTCTAGCCTTGGCTGAACTACTGCGGACCTGATACCCGTTCGGGGAAAAGTAGGCGGGCTCACAAGGCCCTCGGTCCAAAACCCAAACAAATTTAAGAGCCCCAAGTTTTCACCATGTCAAACTAGGGGCAAACTTGCGTTTGCCCTAGAACCACATCTAGAACCCGAAACCAGGGGTAAACTTCGTTTGATAGAGCCGATGAACCCAGACAAATTTCAAACCCATTTCTGGATATACCGGCTATCAAAATGAGCATCATGTGGAAAAAAACAAGAATTCATTACATAGAGAGATTAAAACTAAGCAAGACTCATGAAGGAGTAATAAAAGCCGAAGGAAGCATTGAAGGAAAACTGTTCATAACCCAAAGAAATTAAAGAAGTGCTAACTTTGATTCTTCATGATCAGAGCATTTTCGGAATATAAAAAAAAAAAAAAAAAAAAAAAAAAAAAAAAATGCATCACAGAAAATAAACCTAGCCAAAGTCAAGCAGAATTTGTCAAAACTTTTAAAATCTTGCTTCTTTCCTTTTTACTTTGTCTATTTAGAAGCTACCCCCTGACCAAGGACTGAACCTCAAGCAAATACTCTGCGGTCGGGACGACTGAAGCCGGAACCCTCCGAAAGGGAGCTGATACCCTATCATGCCAAGCCTCTGCGAATATCCTCACGGTCAAAGGACGTAGAACAGAGCTCCTCGAGAAATCAGCAGTAATAACATCGGGGACATCCTGGAGCAAGCCGAACTGGCGGGCTACCCGGCTGGGAATGTAAAAGGTGGTAACTCGCAGACCAGTCAACCAAATCTCGGGGCGCCCAGGAAGACGTACTGCGACAGAGCAATAAGTCCAGCGAGGGCATATCCAACAAATGTCCTCATAACTCAAATCTCGAAACCAAGCAAGCCAGCTGGTAACTGTGCGGGAGGGGTAATGGACGTCCATACGATCATAAGGAAGCTGTCTCCCAGGGGGGAGGTGAGCAAAGAAGCCCAAGCGCTCGAAGAGCCAAATCTGTAAAACGTGGGGTGACCCCGAAAGCAGCATCGATCCCGCGGTATGTGCATAATCCAGACCTAGAAAAGTCTCCCCCAGAACGAGCATAACAGCACTCCGCATCTCTCGGAGGCCACATACGATCGGAATCAGGATATCAGTAGAAGACTGGAATAAGAAGTGTGAAAGCATCGCTAGAGAAAGGGCGTTCCGCCGGGTGACCTGATACCTCCTATCGTCAGGATCGCCAATGGGTGCGTAAATGGAGGAGAGGCGGTCGAAATCAATATGATGGTCATGAACAAGGGAGCCAGCAGTGCCCCGAGAAATGCCAAGAAGGGCCGATAAATCCTGAATATATCCTGCCTGGATCTGCGGAACAATCAAATCGGCGTACGGATCGGTGTGGAGGATGGCGCTAAACTCCTCAAAGAGGGGACAGACCTCCTCGTGACCAAACCGAAAGACGTGAAGAGAAGGGTCCCAGCACATGATAGCTGCTCGAAGCAAGCCCTCATCCAGAGCTGTATGACGAAAAGCGAAAAGGTCTGTCAGTCTGTGGGATTCAAGGTTGAGCCGATCTATGCCAGAAAGGGAATCCATCCATGGGTACAAGATGTCGGAACTGATAGGGGCCATGAAGATAGGGGGGAGATATAAAAAGGAAAAAGTTTGAATGTAAAGAAGGCAAAATGGCTCTAGAAATCATGAATGAACCTAGGAATGGGTAAATGGCAGCTTATATAGAAAAAGGGGCCGGACCGGCACTCGGTGTAAAGTAGCGGCACTCTCTGAGTGCCGGCCGGCAGTCACTGAATGCCGTCCGGCATTCACGGAGTGCCGCCCAGCCTCACCGAGTGCCGGCCCAGGTTTAAAAGGCACATGGGTCATCTTATAACTTCAATCAGCCCAAACCTGCACAGAATTTGAATAAAAAAAATGCTGCCAATCATCATTTTAAGCATCATTGTTTGCACCACTCATCAAAATAAAGCAATAAAGCCAAGAGAGGGTATTCCTGATCTAAATAAGCAAAGGGAATAAGATTCAAGAACTAATACGGGGAAGCAATCAAGCATGAATATAAACAAATTCAAAATGGGCAAGCAGGCCACCATGCATGAGTATTGCTAAATTTGCCTAAATAAGAGAATTCGATATTCTTTGTCCTCGCAGGGACATAACATAACATAAAGGAGATAAGCTATCCTCGTCTACGACGAGGATTCCTTCTGGGCGTTTGCTGAGCCACCTGACCTCTCCCAGCTCCGCCATCGCCTCCATCTCCGCCATCTCCTCCGTCTCCCCCACCTCCATCACCTCCTTGGTAGCCGCCGCCTTGGCCACTACCGCCAGCACCTCCCTGATAGCCGCCGCCCTGGCTCAATTGGAACTCCTGGATTTGTCTCCTCAGAGCCGCCATCTCAACTTCCTGTAAGAAAGAACAGGCGAAATAAGTAATGCAATTAAGAAAAGAGAGAGGAGAAGGGAAAAGAAGAAAGGGAGTGAAATACCATAGCTCTAGCCTGAAGATCAGCATTGGTCCTCGCTCCATCAGCCTAAAAAAAAAAAAAAAGAAGAATTAGAATGCAGTTATTAAAGGTGATCATTCGGATTCTTTTTGAAGATAAATAAAAAAATCTTTTGAGTTTTATGAATGTTTGAATTTTTTTGCAAATAAAATAAGAGAATTTTGTTCCAAATAAAAGGGATTTACCCTCCATTCGCGTCCATGAATCCAGTGCTGGACGGTGTTAGCATATGACAGACCCTCTTCAGCATAATCCCGGGGGACTGTATCATATTGTAGAGGGATAGTCGGGACATTCTGAGTGTAAGGGGTCAGCTGATACATGGTCTCTTGACCCATGTCGACCGTGGGAACGCTCCAATTCCACTGCGGAAGGGCTGGGGGTTCAGCAACCCCAGGAATAGGCTGCAAATAAGAGTTTTTTTTTTAAAAATGGATTGAAAAGGAATGGAAAGCAGAAATAAAAAGAGTATACATATGTGAATGTGAATAATATTTGTTACCCGGACGACATCCATAAGGGGAAAATTATGCATAAGAGAGTTCAATCTAAAGGCTGCATAACCATCAGGGCCGTCCAGAAGATTTGCAATATTCTCTCCGTCTAGAGCAGCCACCAGGTCATCATGGTCCAGGGTCTCTGTGCTCCTCATAGTAGCTGGAGGAACCCACGGCACATAGAAGTTTGGGGCAGCAAGAGACTGCCTAGTCACCCTCTCACCAAGGTACCATTCCCGGCACGCCTCACCCACCATCAGAACCCTCAATCTAGAATAGGCCACCGCCGCCTGAATTGCTTCACCTGCCTCTGGGAGGGCCGCTGCCCACGGGTTCCATATCACATGAATCTCACGAAAATTAATGAGAAGGTTCCGGTAACCAACAAAATCGTGAGCCCTGACTTTTCGGCCCGTTGCCTCTTTCCTCCACTTCAAGCCCTGAGTCATGATAGCCGCCTCGTTGTCCCGAGTACTGGGAGCTCTCATCCGGAGGTATTCATGCGACCATATCTGCAAGGCAAAATAAAGAGGCAAAATACAGTTTTCAAAATTGGAGGAAAGAAATGCAATAAAAAATAACAAAAGGAATAAAGCTGAAATGAATAAATAAATGAATGAATAATACAGTTGAAGCTTTACCTCCCAAGCTCTCCAGTACCCGCCCGTGGAGGGGGAATTTCCCCTAGAAACCTCACTCATGTGATTGTAGAGAGTGGCCAAACCTGCCCCTCCCCAGTTGTATTGGGAGATGCGATCGACGTTTGTGAGAGAAGCCAAATACCCCAGACTGATTGTGTCACCCTTTGTACTCATCAGCGAGCAACCCAGCACATACATGATGAAGGCCCTGGCCATTTGATCGTCAGTGAAGGCCTGATTCTTGAAGGTATCCAGGAACCATTTTGCGGGAACTATGAAATCCCCTGGATGAGCCCCAAGCAAGTCAATAGTTTCTTCATGACGATTCTGAAGATCGTCATAGCGGGCAATAGGGAGGCCACCAAATGGGACGCCAGTGATCATGGCGAAGTCTAAGGGAGTCATCGTCATCTCCCCGAAAGGCATGTGGAAGGTGTTTGTTGTGTCCCACCACCTTTCCGCCAAGGCTTGAATATGGGTCCGGTCATTTGTACTTTTCTCCAGAAGCAAAGCAAAGAGCCCAAATCCAGCATTGTTGACCAAGGTTCTCACATCGTCAGAGAGCTCCATATACCACCTTCGGCCATGGGCCATGCTCCCATGACCCTTGAGGACAAATTCTGGAGTCTGCAAAAAAAGAGAAGAGAGAAAAGAAAATAAGAAAAGGAGGGAATAATAAATGTTCTCTTTTGGGATTCAAGCAATGCAATTTAGTGAATAAGTAAAGTAATTCCCGAGTCTAGGCGACTCGTTGATTTGAAAAATAATGAAATTCTTTGGAGTCGAAGCAACTCGTTGATTTGAAAAATAATTCTCTGAGAGTCTAAGCGACTCGTTGATTTGAAAAATAATTCTTTGAGAGTCTAAGCGACTCGTTGATTTGAAAAATAAGAATAAAATTCTTCTTGAGAGTCTAAGCGACTCATTGATTTGAAAATAATAAAATTCTTTGAGAGTCTAAGCAACTCGTTGATTTGAAAATAAGAATAAAATTCTTCTTGAGAGTCTAAGCAACTTATTGATTTGAAAATAAAAAGGGGATCTCTTTTGAAGTCTAAGCACAAAAATGTTTGTGGGTTGTAAGCAATGATTGGATTTTAGGTTCGTTCAAAATATTAAGCATATGCAAAATTCATCCATATTAGCACAACCGCCCATTAGCAATGAACAAATGGAATAATGAAATCAATGCGTCCAACTAAGGGCAATAATAAAAGAGAGGGGCACAATACCAAGCATCAAATCCTAATCATGAAAGAGGGGATTGGCGAATAGATTGAATTTTCAAATATGCATTCATACATGCATTGACTATCATATACTACATTGGCATAGAAAGGGAGAAAGGGCATTCATGCATGCATTCATTGCTCATCATTCATAGCACTACATTGCATTATCTCATCATAAGCATAAAGAGGAAAGTTTGGGAATGTACCATTCGATTGAAGGCCCGTGCCGAGAGATGTGCCCCAGGATCGGCAAGTAAAACTTATGAACTGTGGACCGGATTGGGTTTGTACTTCTTCTTAGGGGGACCATAAGACCCTGAACCACTAGCCATGGAAAGATCTACAAGCAAAGGGGGAAGTCAATGTTCATATGAGAAATCTTGAAGGAGAGAGATCAAATAACATGAAGAAACATGATTTCAAACACAATGATTAAAACAAAGATGTAATCTTTATGAAACATACCTTTATTGTGAGTGGTTCTTGAAGAAAGGATCAAGAAAAGGTGAGATTTTGGAGAAGAAATCCGAGAGAGGAGGAAGGAGAGAGTGGAAAAGAGAGAAGAAGAAACCAAGTTTTAAACAATCTGCTGCTCAGACCGGCACTCGGAGAAAAGGCGCCGGCACTCAGAGAATGCCGCCCGGCATTTGGTGAAGTGCCGGCCGGCACTCAGTGAGTGCCGGTTCCCCTCACCGAATGCCGCCGCGTGTGACAGGTGGCCCTTTTTCCCCTGATTTTCATTATTTACAAAAGGACCCCCGAATGTTGCTCCCATGTCCTTAAAAATTTTCCCTCGTTTCAAAAAGACCCCCGAGGTTTGAAAAATGAGTTTTAAAGCCCTCTTGTAAATGGGAAGTAGCCCCTGCTGGTTGAAAATTTTGTCAAGAAACACCCGTTTGCAATAAATAGGTTAGTCAACTTCGGATTTTTCTTAAATTAAATTTGATTGAGGTTTAATTGACTTTGGAAAATACAAAAATCGAGTCTGATAGACTCCGGATTTCTTTAAAATTGATTTTGATTGGAGTCTAACTAACTCCCAATTTTGGAAAAATGATTTGATATAAGAGGGTTTTGGCTCCAATTCTTTGAAAATTGATTCAAATTGAGCCTGATTGGCTCTGATTCTTTGAAAATTGATTTGACTTGAGCCTGATTGGCTCCGATTCTTTGAAAATAGATTTGAATTGAGCCTAATTGGTTTCAACTCTTTGGAATTTGATTTGATATGAGAGTCTTGTTTGATTCTGGAACTTTGAAAATTGATTTGGTTCGACTCCAGGTTAGGAGAAAATTCAGCCGACTTTAATGTGATTGATCTTCGATTTCGGAAATTAAAACCGAATATGAATCCAAGTGTTTCCAGGTTTAGGAAAGTTAAATTGAAATTTAATCAGCTCCTGAAAAGTTAGGAATTATGAATTGAACCAAGTCAACTTTGATTTTACTTGGTGAGGCAGTAAATTTGCATCTCATCTTTCAACGTGCTACCTGATTCGGCTTAGCCGATCAGATGATTTTGGGGGATTTTGAGCATAGAGCTGCTCAATCTTTCTGCGTGCTACCTGATTCGGCTTAGCCGATCAGATGATTTTGGGGGATTTTGAGCATAGATCTGCTCAATCTTTCTGCGTGCTACCTGATTCGGCTTAGCCGATCAGATGATTTTGGGGAATTTTGAGCATAGAGCTACTCAATCTCTCTGCGTGCTACCTGATTTGGCTTAGCCGATCAGATGATTTTGGGGGATTTTGAGCATAGAGCTGCTCAATCTCTCTGCGTGCTACCTGATTCGGCTTAGCCGATCAGATGATTTTGGGGGATTTTGAGCATAGAGCTGCTCAATCTCTCTGCGTGCTACCTGATTCGGCTTAGCCGATCAGATGATTTTGGGGGATTTTGAGCATAGAGCTGCTCAATCTCTCTGCGTGCTACCTGATTCGGCTTAGCCGATCAAATGATTTTGGGGGATTTTGAGCATAGAGCTGCTCAATCTCTTTGCGTGCTACCTGATTCGGCTTAGCCGATCAGATGATTTTGGGGGATTTTGAGCATAGAGCTGCTCAATCTCTCTGCGTGCTACCTGATTCGGCTTAGCCGATCAGATGATTTTGGGGGATTTTGCGCATAGAGCTGCTCAATCTCTCTGCGTGCTACCTGATTCGGCTTAGCCGATCAGATGATTTTGGGGGATTTTGAGCATAGAGCTGCTCAATCTCTCTGCGTGCTACCTGATTCGGCTTAGCCGATCAGATGATTTTGGGGGATTTTGAGCATAGAGCTGCTCAATCTCTCTGCGTGCTACCTGATTCGGCTTAGCCGATCAGATGATTTTGGGGGATTTTGAGCATAGAGCTGCTCAATCTCTCTACGTGCTACCTGATTCGGCATTATGTCGATCAGATGATTTTGAGCATGAAGTGGCTCAATCTTTCAGCGTGCTACCTGATTTGGCTATGGAGTATAAGGCGCAGGGCGCATCTCAGTCAATCGGGCGATTCTATTATGCATATGAAATATACATACATCAGTCATAATGTTCCTAGAGTAAGACGGTGTTATAATAGGATGATTCGATGTATTTGGTGCATTTCTAATAATAGGAAGGGTAACGTGATTCAGGATCATCACATTTAGGAGCACAAGGTATAAGATTGCATGAGCATGTGCATCACGATGAGATAGGTGCATTCATCTGTGTGACTACTTGCGTTGGTGTTTTGTTGTCCTTTGCCCGAACTACGTCCTGGTCTGATTCCCATTGGGATACGTAGGCAGCTCACCTTTGAGCACGACCAGCTTTTGGCTATCTGCACACCCGATTTTGCAACGCACTTTTGTTTTTACCTAGATTCGACTATTTGGTCAAAGGCTTGTCTTTCACACAGGCTTTGACATTCGCTTGTGATATGCGTTGCTTCACGAGCTCTGTCAAAGAGGGGCAAACTGTAGACACCCCAATTTTGACCAAACGTCAAATCCAGGGATTGGTTACCTCTCAAAGACCGATGATGATATCCGTGACATTCGAGGATTTTCCCAAGAAATTCAAAATCTTCAAGAAAAAAAAAATTAGAAAATAATAAAAATGATAAAGGGAGAGGATTTAGGCATTCGGGAGGGAAACCCGAACGATGAAGAACGTGTGAGAAACCCAGTCTGGAAATCCATTTTATTTTAAAGAAAGAGGGAGTTTTTCTTGAAAAAAGGAAGAACAAAATAAATAGATTTTTGAAAAAGAGAAAATACAAAAAAAGAAATAGTATATTCAAAAATATACCATGCACATGGTTGATACCATGCACATGGGGGATCTTAATGCAAATATATACATACATAAAATAAAAATTTTTGTTTACACCAACATATTTTTGAAAAATCAAAAAGAGGGACAAAATTCAGTTAGCCCCGGCACGTGGAAAACGCGGCGGCACTCACTGAGTGCCGCCGGAACCCAGCGAGTGCCGCTGGCTGTAACAGACTGCATCTTCTCACATGTTCTAGAAGAAAACCTTGCACATGGGTTTCCACCCGAATTTACCCATCTATCCCTGGAATAATGGCCTATATAAACAAACCTTCTCTTCCATTTTGGGGGACTTGAACTTGAAAATCAAGAGATAGATACATACAAGAATCATATAGATTTTAGAGAGAGAGAGAAGAAGAATTTCTTGAAAAGCTTGAAGAATTTGAAGAATCTTGAAGAAGAATTTGGAAAAATCTTGGAAGATCCTCACAAGAAGTTGAAGAAATACTTGAGGTCCTAGAGGTAACCTCTTAATCCTTGATAGAATTAGGATTATTCAATCACAAGTTCATAGTTCTAGGAACTTTTTCACATTTTCAAAACCTCTCTTCTTACCCCATTTCATCACACACCACCAAGAACTTGTGATTGAATCTCATGACATTTCATCAATTTGGATGTAATTAGCTTTGGGTTTGACAAATTTGACTTTAAAGAGTTTGTATCTTTAGTCTTCTAAGTATTCTTTGATTTTCCTTACTTCTATTTCATTCAAAAGGTGCATGAGGTCTTCCATATCTCATTGGACCTCTTTGAATTTGTTTCTTCAATTTCTAAGATCTCATGATCTATATGGAGATTAGAATGAATCATAGTCTTAATCTACATATAATTAGTGAGATGCAAGTCCTAATCCATGACTTGAATCTCTTCATTAAGAAATCTTATAGAATCTTTATTATATTCCAATGAGGTTTGAGTAGATTTTAACTTCATTTAGACTCCCATGACCATCAAATGGTAGGAGTGATAAGTTGAATTCAAACTTGAGTCCATAGGTTTGAGTTCTTATTTGAGGATTTTGTGAAGTTCATTTCAATACTTCATCAAGATCCATAAGTGTAGTATGCCTCATAGTCTCCAATGACCATCAAATGGTAGGAGAAAATGTGTTAATTCAAGTTTACTCCCATGGCTTGAACTAATCTTTCTCTTAGGTTTTAAGAAGTCTTTCATACTTCATCTAGAACCTATGAGCATGTATGTCTCTAACTCCAATGACCATCAAATGGTAGGAGTGATAAGTTGAATTCAAACTTGGGTCCATAGGTTTGAGTTCTTTATTTGAGGATTTTGTGAAGGTCATTTCAATACTTCATCAAGATCCATAAGTGTAATATGCCTCATAGTCTCCAATGACCATCAAATGGTAGGAGTGATAAGTTGAATTCAAACTTGGGTCCATAGGTTTGAGTTCTTTATTTGAGGATTTTGTGAAGTTCATTTCAATACTTCATCAAGATCCATAAGTGTAATATGCCTCATAGTCTTCAATGACCATCAAATGGTAGAGGAAGTAGTTTGGTTTGAGCCCCAACTTCATGTTCTAATAGTTGAGGCCAATCAATAAACATGAACTAGCAAAATGAAACAGTGGGTTCATAAACTGTTTTTGATCAAGGATTTTTAGTTTGAAATCCGACCGTTGGAATCGAATGAAACCAACGGGAAAATGTTCATAACACATTGTTTTACCACTGTGATTTTTGTTTTAGCAAGATCTTGTGATTAGAAGGGTTTGATCATGGTTTTTGTGAGCTAATCATAATCTGTCCAGAGTTCTAGAATACTTTCAGAATAATAAGTCCGTTTTGAAATTAATAAATCAGAACCCTAACCAAGTTTTCATGACCTTTAATAATTTTTTATAAGTACCTTAATGTGTTAGGAAGGTACCCTAAAAAGATCTAAGTGTTTCTCATTTTGTTACTATTTTAAGAAAATCATACAAGATCTCTGGACAGAGAGTTGCAGAATCCTGAGTGAGGTCTAGTAGTTTCCATATTCCCGGAGATCTAACCGTTGAAATCTTGATTTTCAAGTTGGGTTAGAAACTAGACTCACAGAGGCATAACATATCCAAAAATCATTAAGATCCAACCGTTGAAAGTATTTTATATCCATTTTTGAACGTCGGGTCTGCTCTCTGTAAATCACAAAAAAACTGCTACTGTTTTTGTCTAATCTTATTTGTTTCAACTCAAATGGTCTCTTAATGTCTTGGGACTCAAACCATGTTTTGAATAATGATAATTTAGATTAAACCCAGAGGCTTAGGGATCCAAATTAGTGAATAAATTCATGTCTCATCCTTGTTCATAATCATTCATTCATTCATGTACATTGATGCTTATAGTTAGAACTAGTTCTTGGATGAAGTTGGACTTAGTTGAATTTAATTGAACATGACCTATGATTAATTACCTTTTGATATTATATCTTGTCTAAGGCATGTGTACTAACCTTTGTTTTGTAGCGCTTTGAGGTACAATTTCTCAACCCTTCTCTAGTTTAATCTATTTTATTGATTTTAATTGATTTTTCGACCCCATGTGCGACACCTTAGCTTAGGTTTTGCCTTATGTGTATATATGTATTAGAGACCTTTCTTAGGTTTATTTTTGCATGCATTGCACGTTTGATATTCGCGGCCGGATCCCGGGTATGTTTTCTAGTTCTCTATTGCATATCATGATGTTTGCTAGTTGAATTATGTGACTTATGAATGATATTTTACCGTTAGCAATTTTGCACCCTTTCAACATGCTTGTGTTATGTATACCTACATATATGTATTAATTGAGGGCATGCTTAGATTATTAATTTGATTAAAAAGGATGTTGAGTAGAGGCCTATCGTGAGATAGGATGAAAGGGGGTGTTTTAGTCCACCGGGCTCTTTCCCCTTTCATTCCATAATCCCCGGACCCAGTTTATCTTTGGTTTCGCAAAAGATCAGTTTGCTTTTAAAATGGTTTCTTAATTTTTTCCTTTTAAAAATTAAGTGGCGACTCTTTGAATTTGAAAATATTTGTTTTAAAAGTGGGTAAAATTTGAAAACCTGCGATATCCACAAGTCTCAAATAAATGAGTTGATAGTGACTAATAATGAATTTTTTAAATCAAGTTATAAAATTTTTAAGAGCATTCCAAAGACAATACAAGCAGGAGAACCAAACACTATTACTGTACCAGTCAGGGCGTCAGCATGAGAAGTGTCCAAACTTGGGGCAAATGCAAATTTCATCCCTTTCCAAACCACCGAAAGTTAACCATCATCTCTTAGCAACATAAGTTTATGAGTGGTTGTTGATCACCTTTCTTCATTTAAATAACATAAGTCCATGAATGGCTGTTGATGATCTTCCTTCGTCCTAGCAACATAAGTCCATGAGCGGCTGTTGATCATCTTTCTTCGTTCATGCAACACAAGTCCATGAGTGGCTGTTGATGATCTTCCTTCATCTTAGCAACATAAGTCCATGAGTGGCTATTGATCTTCCTTTATCCTAGCAACATAAGTCCATGAGTGGCTATTGATCTTCCTTCATCCATGCAACATAAGTCCAAGAGTGGTTGTTGATTATCTTTCCTCATCCATGCAACATAAGTCCATGAATGGCTATTGATCATCATCCTCCATTGATGTCAAATCCATAGCCATGACAAATCATCTACTTATCCTTCTTCCCGAATAGAGTCAGACCTTTACTCCTATAAGTGGAAGTATTTCCTTCTTCCCTACTAGAGTACATCTTATCCATTCCTCCCCAGTAGAGTCGCTTCATCCCCAGCAGATTCAGTTTTATTCCCAACAGGCTTATCGATTAGTACATCGTCAGTTCAATCCATGATAATCACAGTAGTTCATTGTCAACTTGTCATCTCGATTAGTACATCGTCAGTTCAATCCATGACAGTCACAGTAATTCACTGTTGACTCGTCATCTCGATTCGTATATCGTCAGTTCAATCCATAACAGTCACAATAGTTCAGTATTAACTCGTCATCTCAATTCGTACATCGTCGGTTCTTCTGATCACGGTTAGTCCAATTGTTGATCCAACCCATGGCAGTCACAGTAGTTCAGTATCGACTCGTCATATCGATTAGTACATCGTCAGTCTAATCCATGACAAGTCATAGTAGTTCACTGTCGACTCACCATATCGATTAGTACATCGTCAGTTGACACGACTAAAAAGTTGTGTGCTCTTGTGCAACACCCAAGTGTAGGTGATCGTGCAAGTAATACTGGATAAGTCCAGGTCGATCCCACAGGGAAGGAATAGGAAGAATATATACTAAGTTATAACCTAAAGAAAAGAAAAGAAAATAAGAATATAGAAGTGGAGGTTCTGCGAATCCTAATTAATTAAATTAAACTAAACAACAAACTAAAGTATAAAGAAACATAACTAATTAAACAAGTAAATTAAAGGTGTTGGAAATACGAGAATCCACATTGATCCTAACCACCTACCATGCATATTCATTAACGTTCTATGGAGTTCATTCCTCTTCAGCATTCCGTATTTTTCTAAAGATAAAGACTCAGTAGCCCTTTCATGACCGGGACTACATCATCACATTTGAGTAAAATACATGAAAGACAGTTTAAAACAATGGTTATTACTTGCACTCTAAATGGTGTTAGCATTCAAAGTGGTTTTCAAAAGTCATTGAAGAAAAGGCCTTAAGGCTTTAAGTTCTAAAAACTGTTGTGACAAACTGAGCTTATTGGGACAATTTGATGACAGATTTCTAAAACAGAAAGTCATGGAATACTTCAAAGAATCATCTCAAGATTCTGCAAGTTCGATCGATTGAAGCGCTCTCGATCGATCGGATATCATCATCCTTCAATCGATCGAACTATCTTCGATCGCTTGACTATCTCTGGTTCGATCGATCGAAATACCTTCGATCGATCGAACCCAAGGTTTCTAAAGATTGCATGGTAGAGGCTGGGATTCAATGTTTCATCACATATTCCCAACGTCTAAACTACGAAAACATAATAAAACTAATGCAGGAAAAGAAAACTAAAGTAATCAAAGCATCTAAACTAATAAACAATCAAATAGAGGGAAAGGAGAAGAAAAACCTGTAAATAATCTGAAAATAACTTGTAATAAACATGAAAGCAACTTTAATCTTCAATAATCTTCAGTAAATCAATGAAAACAAGGAGAAAGAACATGAATCTAACCTAAACTACTCCTAATCTAACCCTAAAACTACCCTAAACTGCTGTTTTCTGCGTTCTGGAGCGTCCTTCCTTCGTCTGGCGTCAAAACGACGTATATATAGGGTTCCCACAGAGTTTACGCAACTTTTGGGTGAATAAAAGGTTCGATCGATCGAGCTCAGTTCGATCGATCGAAGGTTCGATCGATTGAACCCTTCTTCAATCGCTTGAACTCTTCTGATTTTGACAGCACTGCACACCGATGGAAGAATGGCCATAACGTTTTACTCGGACATCGGATTGACCTCCCGTTTGCGGCCACGCGACCGTAACTCAAAGATCTACATTTCTTGTCTCTGGGAAAATCTTCCAAATCTGAAGTCATCATTGTCAAAAATGGCGTTTTCTCAGCTGCTTCTGTTGTTCTATCCACCAGAATCACTTTTCTTTAGCTCCACTTCATTGATTTACATCCTAACACCTATAAAACAATGCAAAAACATATATTTTAGCATTAACACAATAAAAAGAGCATTGTTATTAGAATGTACCTAAATGTAGGGACTTTGAGGATAAAGTATACATAAAATACTACGTAATACACTAGAAATATGCACTTTTCACCACGAATCACACCCCCCAACTAGCTCGTTGCTAGTCCCTAGCAATGAAGCGAACTACAACAGTGTTTATTTAACTCTAAAAATTGAAAACAAAAGAATATAAAAATCCTAACTCACTTTCGTAGGAATCACGATTGCATTTAGCGTATGCAACAAGCCTTTAAACCTCTAGGTTCCCCCTAGTGGACGAGTGTTGTCTCGTGAGGGTTTGCAGTGAATCTACCCACAAAATTCATGTTTATGGTAATGGTTCTCATTTAAATGTTTTCAAGAAATTTTCCTCTCATTTAGCAATGTAGTTAAGCTCAACAATCTCATGAAACTCTCTAGTAAGTCATAGCAATGCAACACACACATTACAGTTAATCTACTATCAAAGTCATTAGGATATTCCATACCTATTAATCTTCAAGTGTGTGTGTGAATGGATAACCAAAATACAAAACTTCAATTTCAAAGCTCGCATAACCTAAGATACTATCAAGATGTTCATTTTGACTCAACTCTCACCGGGATTACACTCTCAAGATGAAATCACTCCGAATTAGGTGTAATAATTATCACTCATGATATGGAAGCTATAAAGAGTAAATGTAAATGGAATCTAATGCTTCTCATATCTAAATAGAAAAACGGACATTTTAGTGCACAAAGTCTCATGAAAGGATACCTTTCACTAGAAGAGCGAGATACCGCAGAGAACTCTCTCATTACCTTAACTGCAAATCCAATTTACCTAGCATCATTAGGACTTTGAAAAAGAGGTATTCGATTAAGAAGAAAGAGATTCGTGATATTCAAATGGGTCAAAGGATGTGATTGGAATGTCTACTACATTTTTTTGAAACTTCCCCCACATCTCCAATCTCTCTCTTTTCTTCTTCTCTTCTTTTTTTTTCTTTTCTTTTTCACACTCTTCTTTTTATTATTTTTTTTTTCTTTTGTAACAACCATTGGCACTTTTTTTTCTTTTTCTTCTCATGCTTTTCTTTTTTTCTTTCATTTTTTCTTTGCCAACTTTTCCTTATTCACACTAACATACTTCTTGTTAACGTAACACATCCCAATCACACCTAAATAAAGAACTGAGGCTTGAACTCCTAATTTGGAGTTAGGTATAAACTTTAGGATTATGAAGACAAGGCGATTATGATAAGCTCAAGAGGTGAAGTAAAGGAATAGCATAAAGGTAGGCCAAGGCTGTATTATCCATGTATGGTCAAAAGATGGCCTAAATCATCTTCTAAGTTAATAGGATTATTCATTTCAGTAAATTCAAGAGCTCTAAAGTTTGGTAAATCCTGAACGTTCTCTTCTAGTGATCAGTCAAAATGAAGAAGAAAAATGAGACTTTCAACGAATTAATACGCTTTTCAAAAAGTAAGAGTAATTTTATAAAACCCTCAAAAAATAATGAATGGCACAAAAGCTCACTTGGGTTATTAGTCTCCACTACAGTCTTTCAAGACACTTAAGCTATGCTTACTAATCCATTTTAGCTAAGTACAAGGTTGTCACAACGTGCTCAAAGTATTTGAAGATTAAAAAGCACAAAATATACTATAACTAAGATAGTAAACAAACTACCATTGTGTATCACATACTAATAGCATACAGAAAATAACACTAATGTATCATAACTAACTACATTAACTAAGAGAGAAATACAAGAACCATGTTATTATATTAAAAAATAAAATAAAAAATTTCAAAATTTTTGACAGTTTTTAATTTACTGAGTTACATGTTGCTAAGCAGGTATATGACACTAAAGTGCAACAAAAAGATATGAGGCATGCAATGACTCACTCCCCCCAACTAAAACTAAACATTGTCCCCAATGTTCTAAACTAAGCACATGGACATGTAAAGTAAAGCGAGAGAAGGAAGGGTTTTACCTCGAGGCATTAATATCCAATTTTTTTTCAAGTTACCTGCAAAATCATTAGTAGCAACAAGAAAAATAGAGAATATAATACAACAACTCAGTTAACTAAATTCGGTTAATCACGATTTTTGTCATAGATTAACAACCGAAATTTTTGAGGATCTTTCCAATTAAATAATTTAACAGTGAGAAGAATGTTGGGATCCTCATAAAAATGCAACTCCCCCCAACTAATGTCAGGCTCAAGGTCAGAGGAGATGATGCAGAACCTATGGCTTCCAAATTTTTTTGGGACAGTTATAAAAGGAATACCACACTTTTTAGGAATTATATGCAAGAAACGATCTTTGGTGTTGGTATTTCCTATAACAGCCTCTATTTTAATACTAAAAACAGGGGGAGGCCATGGTTCAATAAAAGGGGCAAGGTCGAATTGATGTTCCAATGAAGCTTCACTACCCTCTTCTTGTCCTAGAACAGAATCTATGGAAATATAATAATAGGAATTGAATTTCTGTTCTATGCACATGGTTTTGGACTGGACTTGGATAAAGCTATCTATTTGGGCCTCAATGTCATAATCACTCAAGAAGGTCAAGCAGTTTAGAAGATTGCTAGCTTCTTGTTGAATTTTAAGATCATCTAAAGTGGGCCCAATATTTTCCAAGTCTTCTCTCAAAGAATTTTGAAAGTTAAAATTTTGTGAAGAACATGTGCTAGTATCCTTACCATCCTCTTCCACAACACATTCTGTTTGTTCACGAATGGGGTATACATAACATTCAAGCTCAGGACGAGAGCTTTGATTGATAGCAAGGATAGGTGATGGGCAACTTGGTGACACCACCTCTTCGGTCGAAAGAGGTGAGGGTTCATGAATATCACAAGAATCTAAATCAGATTTAGATTTTTCAATTATGTCCTCTCTAGGGTCACTATCAAAGGTAGGGGTAGAGTCAACATGGGACTCATCCTTTCCTAATTGCGTGCAATCACCTAAACTCTCGTCATCTTTTAAAACCTCATTCTCATCCTTGTAACTCTCCTCACAATATATGTCATCTATTGAGGTGCTCTGGACAAAGAGATTGTGCAGTTTTATCCAGGCAGTGAAGGAGTTGATGCCTGGGGTTGTGTGTTGAGGAGAAGATGGTTCTACAACTTCATGCTCAATGGTTTGGTTTTGGAGTTCTTGTTGGGTTATCACTTTCTCAAATGAGTTGTTAACCTCACTCGGTATGAACCCATCATTGTCCTCTAATTCCATTCCATTGTTAGTGTCTTGAAATTCAGGTTGTAGCGTTGAAGGACTGGTATAGTCTTCTAAAGGTTGGCTATCAAATGCTTGTTGATATCTAGCTCCTAATTTATCAATTGCACTCTCTAGCCTTTTCATTTCACTAAGCAGCAATTCTAACATACCATTATCCTCAACTTGGTTATTCTCCTCATTATGACTATATGAAGTTTCACCCCATTGTTGTTGGTAATAGTCCCCTTCCCATTGTGTTTGTGTGCAAGACTCCCCAGAAGGAAAGTCTTGGTGCATTTGGTAATCGTGGGAACTACTATCATATCCTACACTATCATTTTGGTTATATCCCCATTGCGATTGATAGAACTCTCCAGGTGGAGGTTCTTGATACGTTTGATAACATGGGGGACTAACACGATGGTTTTCCCATTGTGGTGATTGGTAGCACTCAGGTTGATAATGTGCATCATATGTGGGTGCTTGCCAACTCGGGGTATAGTTCTCCTTACCTAATGTGTACCCATTCGTGGTATTTGTGTTGTATGGAGAGTAATATGGATAAGACATGTTTACCCAAAATATTTAAACAAAAGAATTTTTTTTTTTTTCTTGTGAGAGAAAAAGTCCAATGGTTTATTATTATTTTTTTTTTTAAGTAAAAGAAGAAAAATGGAAAAACTTAGTAAAATCCTAACCTAGTTGCCTTCCCCGGCAACGGTGCCAAAAACTTGACACGACTAAAAAGTTGTGTGCTCTTGTGCAACACCCAAGTGTAGGTGATCGTGCAAGTAATACTGGATAAGTCCAGGTCGATCCCACAGGGAAAGAATAGGAAGAATATATACTAAGTTATAACCTAAAGAAAAGAAAAGAAAATAAGAATATAGAAGTGGAGGTTCTGCGAATCCTAATTAATTAAATTAAACTAAATAACAAACTAAAGTATAAAGAAACATAACTAATTAAACAAGTAAATTAAAGGTGTTGGAAATACGAGAATCCACATTGATCCTAACCACCTACCATGCATATTCATTAACGTTCTATGGAGTTCATTCCTCTTCAGCATTCCGTATTTTTCTAAAGATAAAGACTCAGTAGCCCTTTCATGACCGGGACTACATCATCACATTTGAGTAAAATACATGAAAGACAGTTTAAAACAATGGTTATTACTTGCACTCTAAATGGTGTTAGCATTCAAAGTGGTTTTCAAAAGTCATTGAAGAAAAGGCCTTAAGGCTTTAAGTTCTAAAAACTGTTGTGACAAACTGAGCTTATTGGGACAATTTGATGACAGATTTCTAAAACAGAAAGTCATGGAATACTTCAAAGAATCATCTCAAGATTCTGCAAGTTCGATCGATTGAAGCGCTCTCGATCGATCGGACATCATCATCCTTCAATCGATCGAACTATCTTCAATCGCTTGACTATCTCTGGTTCGATCGATCGAAATACCTTCGATCGATCGAACCCAAGGTTTCTAAAGATTGCATGGCAGAGGCTGGGATTCAATGTTTCATCACATATTCCCAACGTCTAAACTACGAAAACATAATAAAACTAATGCAGGAAAAGAAAACTAAAGTAATCAAAGCATCTAAACTAATAAACAATCAAATAGAGGGAAAGGAGAAGAAAAACCTGTAAATAATCTGAAAATAACTTGTAATAAACATGAAAGCAACTTTAATCTTCAATAATCTTCAGTAAATCAATGAAAACAAGGAGAAAGAACATGAATCTAACCTAAACTACTCCTAATCTAACCCTAAAACTACCCTAAACTGCTGTTTTCTGCGTTCTGGAGCGTCCTTCCTTCGTCTGGCGTCAAAACGACGTATATATAGGGTTCCCACAGAGTTTACGCAACTTTTGGGTGAATAAAAGGTTCGATCGATTGAACCCTTCTTCAATCGCTTGAACTCTTCTGATTTTGACAGCACTGCACACCGATGGGAGAATGGCCATAACTTTTTACTCGGACATCGGATTGACCTCCCGTTTGCGGCCACGCGACCGTAACTCAAAGATCTACATTTCTTGTCTCTGGGAAAATCTTCCAAATCTGAAGTCATCATTGTCAAAAATGGTATTTTCTCAGCTGCTTCTGTTGTTCTATCCACCAGAATCACTTTTCTTTAGCTCCACTTCATTGATTTACATCCTAACACCTATAAAACAATGCAAAAACATATATTTAAGCATTAACACAATAAAAAGAGCATTTTTATTAGAATGTACCTAAATGTAGGGACTTTGAGGATAAAGTATGCATAAAATACTACGTAATACACTAGAAATATGCACTTTTCACCACGAATCATCAGTCCAATCCATGACAGTCATAGTAGTTCACTGCAACTCGTCATCTTGATTCATACATTGCCAGTTCTTCTGATCACGGTAGTCCAACTGTTGATCCAATCCATGATAGTCATAGTAGTTCACTGTCGACTCGTCATCTCGATTCGTACATTGTCAGTTTACCATCACTCTCATTCAAAATATGTCGTGTTCATCATACTCATTCAAAAGAAATAAGCTCCCGAATGCCCTAACCGACTCTTTTGGATTAGGCATTGCATAATTTGATCAACTATGAAAGATTTAGAGAGGAATCCTAGTTCTAGGTCAAGAATTGAAGAAAACAGTTAAGAGGGATCCTCAGAGATTCCAAGAACTATCCCCAGCGGAAAAATACAGATAGAAATCAGCTCCTGAAGGTCCTAACCAGCTCTTTTGGATTGGGTATTGCAGAATTTGATCAATCATGAGAGATTCGAAGATGGGTTAGCAGATTTGATCAACCGTGAGAGATTTAGAGATGGGTCCTGGTTGTAGGTCAGTAGATTTGATCAACCGTGAGAGATCGATGGGTCTTAGTTCTCGGTCAGGAGTTGAGAAAGGTTCCTGAAGAAGCCCTTACCATCCCTAGCAGAAGTTCGAACCAAATTTCCAGATTGGTCATCATAAGAACCGGCCAAAGATTGAAAATACCACCCGTAGTCAAAAGACCTTGACTCCCGCAATGAACATTGTCTATTCAATATTCAAGGCTCCATACCCATTGATTATCATGAGCTTTCTCACCTATCATTCATCGTGAACTTCCTCACTCTAGTCATTATAAGTTTTCTCAAACTATCGATCATCGTGAGCTCTCTCACCTGTCGGTCATCCTTAGTTATCATCCTCAAGGACCCTGTATCTGATCTGATTCGGTTGTGAAGTACACTTCTCAAAATTCGAGAAGTTTACCTCGAAACCCAGAGTCTTTTCGGACCATGGTCAGCCACTGTATCATAGTTGAAAACACTAGCCCGACACAAGTCTATTCAGAGTAGCACACCCTAGTACCAGCTCATACTAAGATCAAAACGCTAGGCATGATAGGACTCATGTACACAATCATATCACATCCATGCACTGCATATCATCCTCATAGCATAGCATCCGCGTGTCTTGTTGTGCATGTGTGATTTGTTCTTTTGTGCCCCGAACTACGTCTTGGACTGATTCTCCTTGGGATACATAGGCAGCTCACGTAGAGTGCAACCAGCACTGACCTCTGCATCATATTTTTATCATCGTATCTTTTGCAACGCTTTTATCCTAAATCTATAGCCTCCTAAAAAACCTGTCTATTCAAAGCTTTGGCACTCGCTTGTGACATGCGTTGCCTCGCAAGTTCATGCCAAAGAAGGGCAAACTGTATACACCCCATTTTTTCGGCTATCAAATTTAGGAGACCCATAGCTTGGTGCTTTACAATGATCGAAAAGAACTCAAAAAAGACTCCTAGAAGTTAGTTCTATCTCTCAAAATACTCAAAAAGTAATGGCCAAAATACCCCTAAAAACTCAAATACTCCCAGATTTGGATCAAAAGTTTTGAAAATATGCTATGTCATAAGAAAAATAAGAAAATGAGTTTTAAAATAAAATCAGATGAAACCGTCAGCTCTCAGAGACCCCCGGAAGTCCCAGAAGTTCCTGGAAAGTCCCCGTTGACCGGTTTGACCCAAGTTTGACCACGTTTGACCAAAATCATCTAAACTTGCCTGAAAGTTTTGAGATCATCCTAGATCATATGAAAAGTACTAAAATCAGTTTTAAAAGAAAATCAGACGAAAACGTCAGCTCCTAGGAGCTCCCAGAGGTTCCTAGAACTTTTTGGAGATCCCAAGCTTGACCGATTTGACCTAAAAGTTGACTTTGCAATTGGTGCACCATGTCATTATTCAAACATTTTTCATGGATATTAGAGGTCAATAGCTTTCCAACAGTATATCATGCATAATTTATGGATTTAAAATGGATTTATTATGAATTTCTGATGGTGAAAAAGGGGATCAAATTGGCTTTTATCGCGAATATCGCAAAACTTTTCAAAGTGAACTATCTCCAAACTATTGTTTATGGAAGGTAGACTCCATTACCTTTCCAACGGTATATCACAAGCTCAATTTGGAATTCGTATGTATTTTTTGTGAATTTTGGACGAAATATGGCCTTTTCGCGAATACCGGAACCTCTGGGGGTCTAAATGTAATTTTGTGGGCATCTGAGGAGCAGTGCCGCAGTGAAACTAAGCCACTGCTATGGCAACACATGACCAGTGCCACGATGGCATTCAACCCCTGACGAATCCATTTTTGTAATTTATTTTGGGGGTCCAATTGAATAATTGGAAGTCAAAACGATGTAGTTTCTTATTCACAAATGTTTGGGACCAATTGGAGCACTTTCTGTCACGCCCCGGAGCAGCATAAATAGAGAAAAATAAATTTCCTTTATGGGTCCATAAGGAATGACAGGTGGAAGTCACTAATAATCCACACCACGCAGTACTAGTCCAAAAGAAAAGCAACAGTAAACAACTGAGAATAACACACAGTGCTAACTATTACAAAATATCAGAGTATGGTCCACAGGATCACAACAGGTCTGAAGACAACAAATGCCCAAGTACCCGCTAACAAAAGGTTTAACAGAACAATCCGAAATGAAATCTAACTATAACATCTTCAGTCTTCAACTGGCATAAGGATAATCCTCCCTGGCGTAACCATCATCGGTGGGGCCTTCCTCTAGATAATAGTCATCAGTGTACTGGTCATTACCTGCAGAATAAGGGGCAGGATATTCTGGACGGGGAAAGTCCAGGCAATAAAAGGCCGTCAGCTTACTGAGAGCTGAGTGAGCATAAACTAACGAGGTACCAATTATCTGAAGTAAACACGAGCTTATGAAAATACGAGTTAACATCTTATTATAAGGATAACATTATCTTGTTCCTCTATTCCTTCTTGTAAACCGACCCTTATCGTCTTGTTACTCAAATACCGAACTCAACAGACTCTGATTTCCATGAACAGACTCAATCGTTTAACTCTAGGGATACACCCTTATTCTGCCCATCACTTTTAAGAGCAATATATCCTGCTCACCGCATGTCATGGACTCCACGTCAGTCTGTCCCCAGCTTTTAAGAACAATGGTCCTGTTCACCGCATTTCAGGGATATAACGTTTCGAACAAGGCATATCAATCTATTGCCACGACTTAACGTCATCTACTAGTGATCCCAGCTCACCGCTTTTAAGAACAATGGTCCTGTTCACCGCTTTTAAGAGCATATCACAGATCATCCAGTCTATCTTAAGACTTCTTGGTCCAGCTCACCGCTTTTAAGAACCATGTATCTGGTTCACCGCTTTTAAGAGCATATCATGACCAATCGTCCATCCACGTACCATTCCCAGAACTTACCAAACCTACTTACGTTCCATTCTACATCGACACATGACAAATTCCCAATGTGGCCTGACTACTTGGATTAAAAGAAAACGGACATCGAACTCATACAAGAAACAACACGTCAGCCACGTCTTCAAATTACTTTTTATTCATTATCCATAGATCTTTGGTGTCACATTACTCCTGTCTACCCCATAGTCGCATAATGGAATTCCGAATCAGAAATCGAACAACTAAACCTCTTATATAATAAATAGGCAAAGGAATCCATGTTCTGATCATGTCAATCGATTGGGACTAAGTTCAATCGATTGGTATTAAAATTATAGCAATCGATTGAGAACCTGTCAATCGATTGGTATCTAAAAAGTGTTAATCGATTGAAATCCTATTCAATCGATTGGGATGTCAATCGATTGAAATTCTATTCAATCGATTGGGATGCAACTGATGTCAATCGATTGAGATTATGTCAATCGATTGGCACTACGTCTTCTCCAGCAGATTGTAAAAACAGCATATAAAACGTAAACTACAAGCATTTAACCCATCTAAGCTTCATAATAACTTGCATAAACCTCACATAAAGGGACCAAGTGAGTTAGAAACTCACCTAGGGTGCGTTTGGATGTGTTTAAGCTTGAAACCTCCAAGCTTTCTCTCTTTCTCCTCTTCTCTGTCTCTGTCTTCCCTCTCTATCTCCTCCTTTCTTCTTTCTTCTTCTTTCTGTTTCTCCCTCTTCTCTCTCCCAGCTACTAAGGCAGTGAATGTATGTATAGAGTGTGTATATATGTAGATATATAGATATATGTATGTATATATCTCAAGAGTATGTCTCTCTCTCTCTCAATGGTCTGAAAACAGCCCCAAGGCCAATAAGTGAGACATATATATAGAGATATGGGAGTGCCACACGTTTAAAGCTGAAGGAAAGAAGAAAACTTGTTTCAGGTTATGTCAATCGATTGGGACACAAGTCAATCGATTGGCAACAGATATTTGTAGTCAATCGATTGGAAACAATGTCAATCGATTGGGATGAATGGCAATCGATTGGGATAATGACACGTCATCACTTTTAGTCGGTTGAATGTCAATCGATTGGGATACTTATCAATCGATTGGTATCTAAAAAGTGTCAATCGATTGGGAAACTTATCAATCGATTGGTATCAAAATTTACCAAAAGGAAGAGAAAGTTTATACGAGTATAGAAATGAAATACCAGGTCTTATTAATATACCAAAATACAGGGTATTACATCATCCACCACTCAACAAAAGATTTCGTCCTCGAAATCAAAAGCAACAAGGTCTAAAATAAAAACGAAAACTTCTCGCGCATCTCTGACTCTAGTTCCCACGAAGCTTCTCCTTCATCGTGATGCTTCCACTGAATCTTAACTAACGGAATCTCCTTGTTCCTGAGTTTCTTGATTCCTCGATCTAGAATACGAACAGATCCTTCATTGAACGTAACGTCGCTATTGACTTCGATATCCTCAAAGTTGATCTCATGCGCTGGGTTGTGAACACACTTCCTTAGCATACTGATGTGAAAAACGTTGTGCACTCCTGACATCTTTGGTGGCAATGCAAGGCGATAAGCGACCTTCCCAACACACTTTAGAATCTCAAATGGTCCGATGAAACGTGGCGATAACTTGCCCCTTTTCTGACCAAATCTAACGATTCCTCGAACAGGTGAAACCTTGAGTAATACGTGATCTCCAACGGCAAACTCCAAGTCTTTGCGTCGCTTGTCAGCATAACTCTTGTATCTGGTCTGGGCTGTCTTCATCTTCTCACGTACGACTTGAATCTTCTCACTGGTTTCTCGTACCATTTCTGGCCCAAGAAGTTGATTATCTCCGACTTCGGTCCAACATAGCGGCGATCGGCAAGGTCTTCCGTACAAAGCTTTGAATGGCGCCATATCTATGCTCGAATGATAACTATTATTATAGGCGAACTCAATCAGAGGTAAGTGTATCTCCCAAGTACTCTCAAAATCAATGACACACGCACGTAACATATCTTCCATCACTTGATTAACTCGTTCCGTCTGTCCATCTGTCTGTGGATGAAAAGCTGAACTCAAGTTCAATGTCGTTCCCATCGCTGTCTGGAGACTCTTCCAAAATTCTGAAGTAAAACGCGAATCTCGGTCTGACACAATAGATACAGGCACTCCATGTAATCGTACAACGTGTTGTAGATGCATTCGGCTCAAACGTTCTACTGAATACGTCATGCTATAGGCAATAAAATGTGCCGTCTTAGTAAGTCGATCCACGATTACCCATATAGCATCGTGATTCTGCTGTGACTTCGGCAATCCTACCACGAAATCCATGGTTATGTGTTCCCATTTTCATTGAGGAATAGGTAACGGCTGTAGAAGTCCAGGTGGTTTCTGATGTTCTGCCTTTACTTGTTTACAAGTAAGACACTGAGCTACATACTCAGCTACTTCTCTCTTCATTCCTTCCCACCAGAAATTTCTCTTCAAGTCCTTGTACATCTTCGTACTTCCGGGATGAATCGTCATCCGTGACTTATGAGCTTCATCCAATATGTCTTTTCGGAGACTTTCTTCATTAGGTACACAGAGTCTACCTTTACATCGTAAAGCTCCATCGGTACTAATACTCCAGACTTCCGGTTCCTTGGCTGACATCTTGGCGAACCATACCTTCAAATCCTCTGATGTCTGTTGAGCCTCTATGATACGACTGATCAAAGTCGGTTGTACCATAAGACATCCAAAATGTTGTCCTTTCATTGGCTCCACTGGCTAAAGATCAAATTCAGCAATTTCTTCCAATGCTCTCCATTCTCTAATTAGTAATGCATCGATCACTAGCCGCGGTTTACGGCTCAAAGCGTCTGCTACTACATTTGCTTTGCCGGGATGGTATTGCAAAGAAAAGTCATAGTCTTTGAGTAACTCCATCCATCTTCGCTGTCGCATGTTCAACTCCTTTTGAGAGAACAAATACTTCAGACTCTTATGATCGGAAAATAGATCAAACTTTTCTCCATAGAGATAGTGTCTCCAAATTTTCAATGCAAACACTATTGCTGCTAATTCCAAATCATGCGTAGGATAATTTTTCTCATGTACCTTCAATTGTCTTGATCCATATGCGATAACATTTCCATCTTGCATAAGCACACACCCGAGTCCTTGGTACGATGCATCACTGTAGATCACATACTTTTCTCCACTCTTAGGTAATGCGAGTACTGGTGCAGAAGTCAATCTTTCTTTTAACTCCTGAAGTGCACCCTCATGCTTGTCTGTCCATTCATACTTCGTCTCTTTCCTGGTTACGTTTGTCAAGGGTCTTGCTATCTTGGAAAATCCTTCGACAAACCTTCTGTAATATCCTGCTAAACCGAGGAAACTTCTGACTTCGGTCGCATTCGTCGGTCTGTTCCAGCTTAAGACTGCATCAATCTTAGATGAGTTTACCGAAATACCTTCCTGAGATATAACATGTCCCAAGAATTTGACTTCCTGTAGCCAAAACTCACACTTGCTAAACTTTGCATACAACTTGCTATCCCGAAGTGTCTGCAAGGCAACCTGTAAATGCTCCTTGTGATCCTCTTCTGTCTTTGAGTAGATCAGTATATCATCAATGAACACAATAATGAATTTATCTAGATATAGTCTGAATACTCTATTCATCAAGTCCATAAATACTGCTGGCGCATTCGTCAATCCAAAAGGCATAACTAGAAACTCGTAATGCCCGTATCTTGTCCTGAATGCAGTCTTCGATACATCCTCTGGTCGAACTAACAATTGGTGGTATCCTGAATGTAAATTGATCTTGGAAAAGATCCTAGATCCTTGTAACTGGTCGAATAGATCATCTATCCGAGGTAACGGATATCTATTCTTAATCGTAACCTTGTTCAACTCCCTGTAGTCTATACAGAGTCGAAGTGTTCCATCCTTTTTCTTTACAAACAGAACTGGTGCTCCCCAAGGTGACGTACTCGGACGAAAAAATCCTAGATTCTCGAGTTCTTGAACTTGCTTCTTCAGTTCCAACATCTCGGTTGGTGCCATCCTATATGGAGTCTTAGAAATAGGCAACGTACCAGGTACTAATTCCACACAGAAGTCTATTTCTCTTTTCGGTGGAAATCCTTTAATATCCTGAAATACATCCAGAAAGTCTCGTGCAATAGGAATTTGATCCATCGTAAGCTCCGTACTTGTACTAATGATCATAGCCAAACCACTCGTAAGAAACAGGTCGCTTGTCGGTTGACACTGAAATCTGATCGTCGGCTTTCCTTGTATTGGAAATACAATCGTCTTAGTAGGGCAATCCAAATTGGCACCATATTTAGTTAACCAATCCATCCCTAGGATAACATCGAATTCTGACATCGACAGAACTACCAAGTCTGCTAGAAGATTCCTATCTCCCAAAGTCAATGGGCAATCTCTACACACTTTACTCAACTTAACTGTCACTCCCAATGGTGACACAGCATTCAGTGTTGACTCAAGTGTCTGGGGTTCTAAACCCAATTGACGCACAATCTTAACAACAATAAAAGAACGTGCGGCTCCAGTATCAAATAAAGCTTTAACTAGACTATGAAAGAGTACAAGTGTACCTTCCAAATGTTGCTGCTCATCAGCATTAAAGCCTGCTTCTCCTGGAACAATAGCATTCATCCTCGTCTGATCAGGAGGTCCTTGAATTCCTTGCACTGGTGCCCCGTAGTATCCTCCTCGTGATGCACGACAATCCTTGCTCAAGTGTCCTGGTTTGTTGCAGTTGCGACAGACGATATCTGGCCTGCGATTAGGTCTGTAGACGGTGCAGTTCCTTGCAATATGTCCGGGCTTTCCACAGTTAAAACATCCTCCACTATTGCTTGGTGGGGCTGTTAGTAATGCCTGCGGCTGTAGTTCTCGCTGTTGATTTTACTGGGGTCGATTATAACCTTGCTGAGGTTTCCTGGCTCCTTCCCAGATTCTCTTGTTTCCTTGAAAGTTTTCCTGAGGTCTCCATCCTTGGGTATTTCTTAGTGGTCGATTATGGAAATTCCTCTGTTGAAACCCTCGTGACGACTGAGGTCGATTTGTCTGTGATTGCTGTACTGGATTAGCATCCTTTTCTAATCCTGTAGCAAATCTAACAATTTCCTCATACCACTGGTTCAGATGACCAACCATCATATGTCTGAGGTGGGGGTTCAGTCCTTGGTGAAATCTCTTCACCTTCTTCTGCGGAGTGTCTATCATATGCTGAGCAAATCTGGATAAACGCTCGAACTGTGTTGTGTATTCCCGTACATTCCATCCTCTTTAGATCAAATTGAGAAAGTTCCTTTCCTGTTGATCTCTCTCATCTTCTGGAAAATACTTATCCAAAAATCTGCCTTTGAATGTCTCCCACGACATAGCTCTAGCGGCATCGATCCCAATAGTGGCTTGCTCAGCTTCCCACCAATCTGCGGCGGCATAAGTGAGCTGAAACGTAGCAAGGCGACGTTTTTCTTGTTCGTTGCATTCCAATGCTTCAAATATTAACTCCATCTCTCTTATCCATTGTTCTGCTTTCCATGGTTCTGTTAGTCCATCGAACTTTTCGGGACGTAACCCACGAAAATTTGCTAACAGCTTATCTCCAGTCTGTCTTGGTGGCGGGGGTGCAAGAGGTCTCTGGTGGGTGGAGTGATTATATGTATCCCCCACATGCTCCATCCTCTGCATAAATGCTTCGAAAATTCCCGTCGGATCCATCCCTTCCGAAATAGGTGCTCCATTACGTGCTTGGTGATTTCTCAAGGGTCCTACCATGATGCTAACGAGTATCGCCTACAAGAGACATATGGATCAGCTGAAAGTCTTCTAGTAGAAACGAACTCAAGATAGAACAAGAAACAGCAAAACTAACCATTCTACTAAACAACACAGCACAACGCAACAACCAAACAATAATAAAAGTACCGCTCATATATATATATATATCAAAAGATGTACCATATAGTACACACTAGTCAAACTGTGTACCATATGGGACAAGAGTTACAACAACTAAAGTCAGCTAATACTATACAAAGCTATGGTCAATAGCTATCTCTCAAGCTCCCAAAAATCTGGTGGACAACATGTCCTAATATAAACTAACAAAATCTACACCCTGCCGATCCTGACTCAAAAGTCGTCAGCATCTGATCCTGCTGGTGGTGCCTCGTCCTCTGGGTCTATATCCATCCCCTCGAGTGGATCATCCTCAACTGGTGCGACAAGATCTCCGACTACTACCCCTATATCCCAATCCTCTATCATCTCTGCATCATCGTCCTCCATCACGTCTGCTATCGCCTGGTTAGCGACATCAATAGCTACTGCAGCAAAACCGTCAGCTATGTCAAGAGCTCCTGCTATAGCCACCTCTCCCATAACAAAATCTGCTGGCTGTGCTACCATCTGAGCTATCCATCCTACTGCCATATCGGCCATGGCTGCCATATGCATAATGGGTCCAGCTGGTATCTGAAGCACAACGGGTACCTCTGGCACAACTATCTCCTCGTCGGGTACCTCCTCATCTACTACTACGTCTGCCTCAATAGCCTCTGGGTCTGGTACTGGATCCTCTGGCTCAAACTCTGGCTCCTCGGGGTCATCCTCAGGTTCATCATCTGCATCGTCTGCATGTTCATCATCTATTGGGTCCTCGTCATCTATCGGCTCCTCCTCTCCATCTCCATCCATGTCCTCATCGGGATGCTCATCCTCAGGCTCTAGATCCTCCTCATCCTCAATTGGCTCAGGCTCTGGCTCTGGGACGAGTACGTCGGGCACTGGTGATGGTGGGGCTACTACTGCTGCTGGTACAGTTATAGGCTCTGGTGGATCGGCTACAATGGCTCTCAACTCAATCTCATCCATCTCTGGTTTACTCAAAACTAGTCATAACATCTCCTGGCAAATGTCTCTACCGACCCTCGCAGTATGGTAAGCATCCATGCGCATCTGTGTCGGGTGAGTACTCCTGGTTACATAAAGCGCTCTCCACATGTCGTCCTCTAAATGTCGACTAACTATCTGGCACACACGCTCATGATAAAACTCTGGGTCAGCTGGCTCCACGGTATCTCCATGGATAATATGTCCTCCATAAGCATCAGTCACAAACTGGTGAAACTTCGGATCCATGCTATCCTGTAAAGGAAACTATCTATCGTCAGGAAGACGAACTTATCTTATACTCATATCTCATCTCAAAGAAATTCTATCATACTAGGACCAGATGGTGTGGAAATACTTAGTGAACAAAAGTATCACAACCTAGAGTACCAAACGCAGGCTCTGATACCAAAAACCCTGTCACACCCCGGAGCAGCATAAATAGAGAAAAATAAATTTCCTTTATGGGTCCATAAGGAATGACAGGTGAAAGTCACTAATAATCCACACCACGCAGTACTAGTCCAAAAGAAAAGCAACAGTAAACAACTGAGAATAACACACAGTGCTAACTATTACAAAATATCAGAGTATGGTCCACAGGATCACAACAGGTCTGAAGACAACAAATGCCCAAGTACCCGCTAACAAAAGGTTTAACAGAACAATCCGAAATGAAATCTAACTATAACATCTTCAGTCTTTAACTGGCATAAGGATAATCCTCCCTGGCGTAACCATCATCGGTGAGGCCTTCCTCTGGATAATAGTCATCAGTGTACTGGTCATTACCTGCAGAATAAGGGGCAGGATATTCTGGACGGGGAAAGTCCAGGCAATAAAAGGCCGTCAGCTTACTGAGAGCTGAGTGAGCATAAACTAACGAGGTACCAATTATCTGAAGTAAACACGAGCTTATGAAAATACGAGTTAACATCTTATTATAAGGATAACATTATCTTGTTCCTCTATTCCTTCTTGTAAACCGACCCTTATCGTCTTGTTACTCAAATACCGAACTCAACAGACTCTGATTTCCATGAACAGACTCAATCGTTTAACTCTAGGGATACACCCTTATTCTGCCCATCACTTTTAAGAGCAATATATCCTGCTCACCGCATGTCATGGACTCCACGTCAGTCTGTCCCCAGCTTTTAAGAACAATGGTCCTGTTCACCGCATTTCAGGGATATAACGTTTCGAACAAGGCATATCAATCTATTGCCACGACTTAACGTCATCTACTAGTGATCCCAGCTCACCGCTTTTAAGAACAATGGTCCTGTTCACCGCTTTTAAGAGCATATCACAGATCATCCAGTCTATCTTAAGACTTCTTGGTCCAGCTCACCGCTTTTAAGAACCATGTATCCGGTTCACCGCTTTTAAGAGCATATCATGACCAATCGTCCATCCACGTACCATTCCCAGAACATACCAAACCTACTTACGTTCCATTCTACATCGACACATGACAAATTCCCAATGTGGCCTGACTACTTGGATTAAAAGAAAACGGACATCGAACTCATACAAGAAACAACACGTCACCCACGTCTTCATATTACTTTTTATTCATTATCCATAGATCTTTGGTGTCACATTACTCCTGTCTACCCCATAGTCGCATAATGGAATTTCGAATCAGAAATCGAACAACTAAACCTCTTATATAATAAATAGGCAAAGGAATCCATGTTCTGATCATGTCAATCGATTGGGACTAAGTTCAATCAATTGGTATCAAAATTATAGCAATCGATTGAGAACCTGTCAATCGATTGGGATGTCAATCGATTGAAATTCTATTCAATCGATTGGGATGCAACTGATGTCAATCGATTGAGATTATGTCAATCGATTGGCACTACGTCTTCTCCAGCAGATTGTAAAAACAGCATATAAAACGTAAACTACAAGCATTTAACCCATCTAAGCTTCATAATAACTTGCATAAACCTCACATAAAGGGACCAAGTGAGTTAGAAACTTACCTAGGGTGCATTTGGATGTGTTTAAGCTTGAAACCTCCAAGCTTTCTCTCTTTCTCCTCTTCTCTGTCTCTGTCTTCCCTCTCTGTCTCCTCCTTTCTTCTTTCTTCTTCTTTCTGTTTCTCCCTCTTCTCTCTCCCAGCTCCTAAGGCAGTGAGTGTGTGTATAGAGTGTGTATATATGTAGATATATAGATATATGTATATATATATCTTAAGAGTATGTCTCTCTCTCTCAATGGTCTGAAAACAGCCCCAAGGCCAATAAATGAGACATATATATAGAGATATGGGAGTGCCACACGTTTAAAGCTGAAGGAAAGAAGAAAACTTGTCTCAGGTTATGTCAATCGATTGGGACACAAGTCAATCGATTGGCAACAGATATTTGTAGTCAATCGATTGGAAACAATGTCAATCGATTGGGATGAATGGCAATCGATTGGGATAATGACACGTCATCACTTTTAGTCGGTTGAATGTCAATCGATTGGGATACTTATTAATCGATTGGTATCTAAAAAGTGTCAATCGATTGGGAAACTTATCAATCGATTGGTATCAAATTTTACCAAAAGGAAGAGAAAGTTTATACGAGTATAGAAATGAAATACCAGGTGTGGATACCGGGATTCCACCGCTTCGTTTGCTTTTGAAACTTGTTTGACTTTTGAATCAAGGAAAGAGAAAAGGTCTGTTGAAAACAGATACAGAGTCGCCACTTGGTTTTTAAGGAACCAAGAAACCTAATTTTGACTCACCCAAATGGATAAAGGGCACCAGCCCTTCATAACCAAAGAACTTGGTTCGGGGTTTTGGTACGAGAGAGGAAGCAGCCTTTGTCGCGACTAAAACACCCTCAACTCGCCCCGTCTTTCGACAGGCCTCAATTAACATCCAAATAATCATCTTATACTATGTTTGGTTCGACAAATAATACTATGATAGTATATTACATCACATAAGAAACTTGAAATGGAAGATCTAAAGATAAAAATTCATTCATAAGATCTAAGTCAACTATCACACAATGCAAAGTGAAAGATCACACAAATAAACCTAGGAAAAATCATCTAATCATGTATCAAATAATCAAGACTTCCTAATCTAAAGGGGGACATGAATTGTTATTGAACAAATAAACAAAGAAATCAAAATATGCTTAACAAGCTAGTATGATGCATGTTAATCTTTGAGAAAAGAAGATCTCTCAATCCCCGGGACGGATGAGAAAGGATGATTAGATCAAGGGGAAGCATGAACGTGTGATCATTATCGTTCCTTATAATCTTCTTAGATAGGAGTCACAAAAGCCCCAAATCTTGCATGGATGCAATGTATGATCCTAAAATGTGCAAAGGTCGTAGTGTGTTTTGTGTACATGGATTTCTAGAATGACTTAGAAGTCTATAATGTGTATGAATGAATGAATGAAATCAACATGGGATATGTCCAAATGTAGTATGAACTACTTCCTAAGATATGAACTAATTTGGAATACATATAAGCACCAAATCAAAGAATGAAAGTTAAAATGTGCTTGCTGTGAATAGTGGACAGAACAGTAGCATCATCTTTTGGAAATTGAAAAGAGGGGTTAGGAATGTTTTCAATGCATGATATTTTATGGAGATGTTCCTTATTGTGTCTAGAACACAACCTAAAAATCCAATCCTTAATAACTATCACAGATTGGGAGAAATCATATAAACAACAGAGGTCACTCAGAAACAGAGTCCGTACTGTTGACTGAAATGTTAGAAAATCTTATAAAATGAAAAAGAATGATCTAGAGGCCCATTTTATACAGAAAGTTCCCTAATACATTGAAGTTTAAGGCAAAAATAAGTTAGGACCACCCCTTTTGGAAATTGTTTTTGAAAAAGAGGTTGGAAGTGGACCTAGCTTCTGTGAAAGCAAAAACAGAATGTTTGGAAGGAATGTTGGGATCCAAATGGACCATTTCTAAGTACTTCCAAGTCAAACCAAAAATCATGGGTGTTATCCAATGAGTTAGGAAGACTTTCCAAGTGGCCTTGCATCCATATGTTGAGTATTGAGTCCTAGAGAAATCTTTGAACTCAACTCACTCACTGTTTTGACTCATTATCTTGAAGATTTTGGGGAAAACAAGGTTTTGTTTCTTGAAACCAAAATGAGAAGGATTGAGAGGGGTTTTGAAATAGATGTTTTGAAAGCATATTTTCAACATCAAATGGAGATTATGACCTCTTGGAATATTAACATCAAACTCATCATCAAGAACCTCCAAGATTATTGGAGAGATTTATTTTTATTTGAACATAACTTCAATACACTTCAAGAATACCTTGGAGGTATTGAAGTTATGATCATCATCTATCAAACATGTTTTTGAGGTCAAGAGCTACTATCCATAAGGATTCACTCACCCCAAACTTCATGTCATCATTTAGATGATGATGAACTAGTAAGTAAATAAAGAAAATAAAAAAGAGAAATGAGGTAAGAAGAGATAAACAATGAATAAACAAGCAAGTAGATAATGATCAATAGATGATATTCATGAAGTATTGAACTTGTAGCTTGGTGTTTCACTCATAGATTTTGATATTTGGACATGGAAGTAGCTTCCTAACTCAAGAATGCTCAAGAATGGTGATTGGGGGTGATTTGGATGTGAAGTATATAGAAGAATAGTGGAGAAAAATAAGATTGGAACTCACTTTCTATAGAAAATCAATGGGAGAAGCTCCCTTTCTCTCTTCTAAACTTATCTTTATCTCTCTTCCTCTCTACAACTTTTCTTAGCTTTGCACTTGGCCCTCCCAAAATGAAGAGCAATGGGGGGTTTATATAGGCCAATTCGGGGTGGTTTTAGGGTTTTAGAAGTACTCCCATTGGTCCCAAACAACTGTGAACACAAAACTATGTCGTTTTGACTTTCAATTAATCAAATTGGACCCCCAAAAAAATTACAAAAATGGACTCTGCGAGGGTTGAGTGCCGCGGCGGCACTGGGCCAGTGCCGCGGCGGCACTGCTCCTCAGACGCCCAGAAATTTCCGTTTAGGCCCCTAGAGGTTCCAGTATTCGCGAAAAGGCCCTATTTTGTCCGAAATTCATAGAAAATGCATACGAACTCCAAATTGAGGTTGTGATATACCGTTGGAAAGGTAATGGAGTCTACTTTACATAAAAAATAGTTCGAGTATAGGTCACTTTGAAAAGTTTTGCGGTATTCGTGATAAAAGCTGATTTGATCGCCTTTTTCACCTTCGGAAATTCATAATAGACTCGTTTTAAATCCGAAAATTATGTGCGATATACCGTTGGAAAGCTATTGACCTCTAGTATCCATGAAAAATATTTGAAAATTGTTTCGGTGCCCTGGTTCCAAAGTCAAATCTTGGTCAAACTGGTCAAACCTGGGATTCCCAGGAAGTTCTGGGAATCTCCGGGAGCTCCCAAGAGCCGACATTTTCGCTCGATTATCTTTTAAAACTCATTTTAATACTTTTTTAATGATTTCGGTGAATTCGAACAATTTCGGTCAAACTTGGTCAAACTTGGTCAAACTCTGGTCAAACCTGATCAAACCTTGGTCAAACCGGTCAACGGGGACTTTCGGGGAACTTCCGGGACTTGCGGGGGTCTCTGGGAGCTGACGATTTCTTCCGGTTTTACTTAGAAACTCATTTTATCATTTTGCTTACGACGTAGCATGTTTCCAGAACTTTTGGTCCAAATCCGGGAGTTTTTGGGCTTTCAGGGGCATTTTGGTCATTCTGAGCATTTTGAGAAATAGAGTTAACTTCCAAGAGTCCTTTTGAGTGTTTTTCGATCATTGTGAACCACCAAGCTATGGGTCTCCTAAATTTGATAGCCGACAAAATGGGGTGTCTACACCAGGTCTTATTAATATACCAAAATACAGGGTATTACACTTTCTAAATCCCAAAACCACCCTAAATTAGCCTATATAAACCCCCCTATGCTCTTCATTTTGGGGGGGGGGGGGGTGGGGACAAGTGCAAAGTTAGAGAAAGTTTTAGAGAGAAAGATAGAGTTAGAATTACAAGTAAGAAATGAGCTTCCTCCGACTGTTTTTCTATAAGAAAGTGAGTTTTAATCTTGTTTTCTTCCATTACCTCTCTTAATACTTCACATCCAAATCCTCCCCAACCACCTTTCTTGAGAAATCTTGAGTTAGGAATCTTTTCCCATGTCCAAATGTCAAATATATGAGTGAAACACCAAGTTACAAGTCCAATATCTCAATGATCATCATCTATTGATTGCTTATTTGATTGTTTACATACTATGTTCATCTCTTCTTACCTCATTCCTTTTTTGATTTTTTTTTATAACTTACATGCTTATCATTATCTAGATGACATGTTGTTTAAGTAGGGTGAATCCTTATGGATAGTAACTCTTGACCTCAAAGACATGTTTGATGGATGATGATTTTAACTTCAATACATTCATATGTATTCTAGGAGTCATATTCTCAAACAAAATTATGTTTGTGCAAGAAATATTGGGAGTTCTTGATATGAGTTTGATGTTGATATTCTAAGGGTTTATAATCTCTATTTAGTGTTGGAAATATACTTTCAAAATCTCTATTTCAAAACCTCTCTTAAACCTCTCATTTTGATTTCAAGAAACAAAACATCTGTCTTTTCAAAATCTCCAAAACGGTGAGTCAATCAACTTCAAAATGACATTCTGACTTCAATACTCAAAGGATGATTATGAGACTACTTGGAAAGTCTTCCTTACTCATTATAGAACATCCATGATTTTTGGTTTGATTTAAAAACACTTGAAAGTGGTCCATTTTGACCTAAACATTGCTTCCACACATTCTGTTTTTACTATCACAATAGCTTAGTTTTCTTGCAACTTGTTTTTCAGAAAACGTTTCCAAAGAAAATGGTCCTAACTCATTTTTTCCTTGAACTTCAGTGTCTTAGGGAACTTTTTGTATAATATGGGCTTCCAAATGTTTTTTTTATATTCTAAGATTTTTCTACATTTCAGTCGACAGTACAGACTTTGTTTCATAGTAACGTCTCTTGTTTATATGATTTCTCTCAATCTATAATAGCTATTGCAGTTTGGATTTTTGAGTATATGTTCTAGACACAATAAGGATGATCTTTATAAGAAATTATGAATTAAAAACATTCCTAACCCTACTTTTCCATTTTTATAAGATCAACTCACTATTCTGTCTACTATTCACAGCAAGCTTGTTTCAACTTTGGTTCTTTGATTCGATATTTACATCATTCCAAATTAGCTCATGTCTCAGGATGTTGTTCATACCACATATGTACATATCCTACAATAACATTCTTCATCCATTCATGCATATTTTAGATTTCTAAATCACTTTAGCAAATCCATGAACACAAACACACTACAATCTTTGCACATTCTAGGATTATACATTGCATCCATACAAGATTCGGAGTTTGTGTGACTCCTAATCTAAGAAGATTATGAGGAATGAGCTTGATCACACATTAATGCTCCCTCGATCGATTCTTCCTTTCTCATCCATCCTGGGGATTTAGAGATCTTATTTTCTCAAGAACAATATGCATCATACTAGTTTGCTAAGCATATTTTTGACTTCTTTGATTTATTTGTTTCAAGAACAATTCATGTCCCCCTTTTAGAATAGAAAAACTTGATTACTTGATATGTGATTAGATAATTTTTCCTAGGTTTGTTTGTGTGATCTTTCACTTAACATTATGTGATACTTGGTTAGATTTTATGAATGATAACTTGGCTTTTTATCTTCCATTTCAACATTCTTATGAGATGTAATATACTATCATAGTATTAATTGTTGAACCAAACATAGTATAAGATGATTATTTGGATGCCAATTGAGGCTCGTCGAGAGACGGGGCGAGTTGAGGGTGTTTTAGTCATGACAAAGGCTCCTTCCTCTCTCGTACCAAAACCTCGAGCCAAGTTCTTTGGTTATGAAGGGCCAGTGTCTTTTATCCATTTGGATGAGTCAAAATTAGGTTTCTTGGTTCCTTTTAAAATGTGGCGACTCTGTATCTATTTTCATTAGACCCTTTTTTCCAAATCAATTTCAAAACAAGAGGAAAATTAATTCTGCGTGTCTATAGTAAAATTTTGCACAACTTTTTTTTTCACACAACTTTTTTTAGTGTGAAATTTCCCACAATGAAAAAAGCACACAAACCCCTTTCAAAACAAAGCCTAAAGTGTCACGCCCTGACGTAGCATAAATAAGGAAAGCGTTTAATTTCCTTTATGGACCCGTAGGTCGCGACAGTTTGAAGGATCGATTCCGTCCCAACCGTCAACAACAAAAACATAATAATCAGAGCAGAGCAATCAAGGCTTACAATATTTTTCTAACTTAATAGTTATTACAGCACGGGGTCCCTAAAGGCACAAACCGCCTTAAATAAAAATAATCACTTAACATCTATTACAGTCATCCTTATTACAAAATAGTTCATAAATTAAAGCATAGGATATTGATAACAGTTTTATCTTCCAAAAGCAGCCGTTCTCAGTTACCGTAGTCATAATGTTCCGCTTGATCAAAACCTGAAAAGCCTAGACACGAATGTCTAGGACGCATCAACGTCATCAGCTTCAAGAAGCTGGTGAGCATTAAAAACATAACTTTGAATGTAACACATACTCATTTACCATTTTCCAATTCCCGTTTAATTCAATAAGTTTACATCAAAGTAAAGAGTTCATTTTAGAAAACAACTACAATATCATTGGAAAGCTATAATTCACATATATGTGGCCGTGTATGAAAACAATGCACCATCTCATCTTACCGACTCTTTTCTCTCGACAAACACAACAAACCACCATCTCACACCAGTATCTTTGAAATACTCCGATAGCCACACTTTAGCACAGGGGTGCCAGGGAATGTCCAGTTTGCCTCACACTTTAGCATGGGGTGCCAGGGAATGTCCAATGCCTCACACTTTAGTACCTAATCCACCTCGCAAATACATCACACAGTATCCAGACTCGGGTACCAGGGAGTGTCCGTAGACCACACTTTAGCACTACCATGGGTGTCAGGGAATGTCCAAGTTCAGCGTCACACACTTTAACGCTACCATGGGTATCAGGGAGTGTCCAATTTTGCCACCGTCGCATTTCAAAGACACTCTAGCCGCAATCTCAACCATAACACACTTTGGTACTCACTTACCAAGGAGTGTCCACAACACAATCTCAACCACACACTCTATAGCACACTGACCATTACTCTTTTCCACACTGACCAACACTCACACTCACCATGCATGTACAACTGACACCATATGAATGTCGTGCAACAGAACATATGAAATGTCGGGATCGATAACCATGTATATTTGAAAAGAATCAAAATCATGATCGTCCTTCAATAACCAAAACGCAATCTGTTTTAACATAACTTCCAAACAGAGCATTAAAAACCCATAAAATGTCATCTAAACAGTCTCTTAGCAGAAAACAGACAGAAATCAGAAACTGTCAGAAGTCGCCCGCGCGGGCAGCTCGCGCGACGGGTCGCTCGCGCAGGCCGCTCGCGCGATATGCCCATTTTCCCATTTTATTATAAAAACTTTTCGATTGGCCAGAAAACACGAAGCTCGCTCGCGCTAGCCGCTCGCGCGATATGCTAATTTTTCATTTTTCTTTTTAAAACCTTTTCCGTCTGCCTGAAACCAGCCACCTTGCGCGCACGGGTCGCTCGCTCGACCCTCGCTCGCTCGAGCGCGCTCGCGAGTTTCAGCAGAAGCTTCGTCTTCTTCACTAGAACTCTCCTGTTTCAGAATTTTAGGGTCTTTTTTACCCATTTTGCAATCTGTGACTATAGATATCAGACAATATATGAATCTCTTCGTTTTTCGACGAGGATTAAGAATCTACAACCAATTTTACATGAATCAATCCATATCTCTCGGATTTTATGAAAAACTAAAAGTTGACAAACCTTAATTTCTTATATACTTTCTCCTATGAATGAATTAAGCTCTAATGCTTTAACAATAGTCTATATATACTATAACCTTTCATTATTATCTACAAAAATAGATTTTAGTTGAGTTTGAAAAGTTATGGTTTTCAAGCTATGAAACTACCAACGTGAACTCAAAAATGGTGATCACAATTAAACTACACAAAATAGTAAATCAATGGTGAATTACATTCTGAGTAAGTTAAAAATACTCACTGAGATTAAGAGTGTAGAGATTGTTGAGAAAGAATAGCAAGCTAAGAATTCAAACCCAAGCTTTGGCTATGGGGATTACGAGCTTCTCTCTCTACAAATTTTCTGAAATTATGAACTCTCAAGCTCCCTCTTTTCTCTCTGTGTTTCTACAGAATGTGCAAGAGAGTGTTGTGTGAGTGTATATATATAGAAAGCCAAGCTTAGGCTACTTGGAGCCCAAGAACTATCAAGTTTACTCAACAAAAAGGGAATTTGTTATCAATTAAAATCAAATTGTAGAATACACACACACAGATACATACGTATATACACTCTCATAAATTTGAAGAGGCAAGTTAGACTTATAGGGGGCAAATTGAGGTGTTTGGGAAATGGAACTTATGGTACAGCATTAACACACTCAAAACAAGTCTAACCAAACAAGGCCTAAGTTAAACATGAGTTGCCAAAATTGGAAAGTAAAGCATAGTCACTTCTATCTTTACATCCAATCCAAAAATCTGTGTGATCCCATCGCGGCAATGACAGTTTTGGACATGAACTGGTATTTTCGCGGTGCGGTGTTCACCACAAAAATACAAAAAAAAAAATCATTTTATCATAGGAAATGATTTTCTGGTTTTATAAAAATACTGATTGAGTCTAAAGCAAACACTTTCACCGTTTTGAAATACAGACTTTGAAATCCAACACAGGTGTTACTAAATTTATAAAATTACAGTTTGACCCTAATAAGAATTTCAATATGAATTAATACAAGTAACAAGGTTCTAAAACATGAAGATCATAAATTAAAATAGCTCTATGAAACAGATTAAACATGGAATTTCAATTTGAATTTAAATATGTCAAATGCAAATACAAATAATTAAATGGAAATACAGGTTGTTACATAAAGTAACTCACTTTTGTTTTGCCAAAATGGGTATATAAAATTTCACACGACTTTTTTCAGTGTGAAATTTTACATAACTTTTCTAACATAATGCACAAGCCCAACTAATCCCTAGGTTTTGAGAAAAATTCACATAAGAATAGTGAATTATGTGACAACCAAACCACATTGCCAACTCAAAGTCCATCATAATTCAATTGAGAAAAGTATGTGAAAATTTAAAATTTCCCACGAATAGTGCGAAATTTCACACAACATTTTTTAGTGTGAAATTTCATATAGCTTTTTTTAGTGCTAAATTTCACACAATTTCATTCCACTCAGAGAGAGAGGTCTCATTGTTTCTCCAGAAAAAAGTTATGTGAAATTTCACACTACCATTTTCAGTGTGAAATTTCATTCCAGAAAGATAGAGTATAAGAGAGAGCGAGTGAGTGTGTAGTCTCACTGTTTCTCTAGAAAAAGTTATGTGAAATTTCACAGTCTTTTCACGTCAAAAAAGGCTATGAAATTTTACATAACTAATTATGTGAAATTTGTGAAAAGATAAAGTCATTTGAAATTCACTCTAGCGTCTGAAATTTTGCATATATGGTTATGTGAAATTTTCAAATCTCACATACCTGATTATGAAGTAATGTTATGCTTCCCAAAATTTATAATTTTGAGTGAATTTGTCAAATTTCATAGAGCTAATTATGTGAAATTTCACATAACGTGACATAAGAATTACTCACCCTCACCGTAAGCATTCCCCCCCCCCCCCCCCCCCCCCTCCCCTCAAAGAACTGTCACACCAAATCATCTCCACTCCACCTTCTCTCAAATTCACCATACAAGATCACCATTTATCAAAATCTCCAAATTCAATTTCGGTTTGGTCATCATTCTTACCTCAATTTCTCTCTCTGCCACATCAAACCATATGTGGCATAACTCACCTTTTAATCACCTAAAAACCAATGCCTAAACCTAGCGACACTAGTAATTGTCGCCATAACGTGTAAGCTTATCGCCAAGTCCAAGCTCAATTCGTCTTCTTCCATAGCACCTCTCGAATGACTTCGAAGCTCAAAGCACGTAGATCAGGATTTCCAAGAGACAGATTCATCGATGACTAGCTTCTCCGGCTATTTTTCTTGATGGATCTCTGATCCGACAATGGCTTGGTTCGTGAAGTTCACTGGCGAGAGAGGTCGGGGTTCATGGGCCATCATCGACGTGGTCCCCTCTCTCTCTCTCTCTCTCTCTCTCTCTCTCTCTCTCTCTCTCTCTCTCTCTCTCTCTCTCTCTTTGTGTGTGTGTATTAGGTTAGTAGAAACCCCTAAGGGTATCCTGGTCTTTGATTTTTTCATTTAAAATGGTGAAGTGATTTGATTGAGCAAAGTTTCATTGATGATGGAGTTTAGACTAAAATATAAAACAGGACTGACTTTAAAACCATAAAGTCCAACTTGAAGGATTTTTTACTAAAATTCTAATATTATAATTTGGTCTCAATATGTTTAATTTTGACAATTGTTTTAATTTTAAAATCAAAATGATTTTCAAATTTAACACTTTGGGGACCTTACTAAAATATTTTGGAACAAAAACCACTTATTTATATGGTACATCCAAAGCAGTACGGCTGGAGTAGAATTTTTCTAAAATGTGACCCTCTTGAGTCTTGACAACAAGTTTCAACTTTAAGTACACAGTTATATCAAAATTGCACATCATTTGAAGTTTTTTGGATGATTGATAGATTTGTCTTAATCCATTGACTCACATAAATGGCTTGTTTAGACGTTATGTGAATTCAAGCTGTTTGAGAAATTAAAGAACCTGAGAACCTATTGTTTGAACCGATTCATTAAGTTTGAGCATTTGCTAAATGTTCAGTGTATTACATAAGAATTCAATTCTTATTTAACATTTTTTTTAAATTGATTTTTTATTAAAGCAATGTAACTTCAATTCTAAAAAAATTAGAAAGAAATTGAGACCGAGAGGCAAATGGTAAATTGATCATTTTCTCTTCACATATGACAATTTTCGATTTGTCCCTCACGAAAATTCGACGATCCAATCAAACACGTGCAATTTTTTTGACATCGCCACTCTCATTAGGTGATCATCACAACTTGCTAGTGATATTGCACTAAATATTGTTAAGTACAATCAATAAGATAGAAATTACAATTGATATGATACATGAAATGAATCAAACTAAGGCATGGATATCTCCCTCTCTTTAAGGAGATTCAAGCAATCTATGGTTGGCAAAACCTAGAATACGGTGTAGTAAATATTCTCTTTGATTTGTCCCATCTAGGATACAATGATCCAACTGTTTCGTCGTTCAGTTCTGATCAATGCTGCGCAAGAGGTGTTAGGATATAATGTATACAAAACAATTTACCCGCCCATGAGCTCTCCTCTGGTAGTTCACGACAATCATGAAACAATCACACGAACAAGGCAATAGAAAAGCAAACAAAGAACTAAGGCAAAGACAACTTCTCTCTATTGATAATAAACCCTACAAGACAACCAATCTCCCACCTCTCTCTTCTCTATTGTTTTTCCTCGCTCCGTTTATAGAGCCTTTCTCTTCTCTCTAGGAAAATAAAATGTGTGAGATTCTCTCTCCTCTACAGATTGATGACTTCTTCTATAGATTTGGTTCTATAATTATAGTGATACAAATACTAGTCCTATAATAATAGGAAACTTCTTCTTCCACAAGAAACCTAATAAGAATAGGAAACCCTCTCAAAAAGAAACCTAGACCTAATTGGAAAGAAAAGAAATTGCTGCTGCTCCTCGATACTGATTGAGCGACCCGCTCGTGCGGCGCCCACTCGCACGGCTCTTCCTGCGGGTGACATTCCAGAATGTCCAGTAACTTGTCTAGTCCCCAGTCTGCTCGAGCGGTCTTCACCTCCTTCTGCTTCTTGTCTTCGTCTTCATCTTCTTATGAGTTATTGACACAAACCCAACAAGAGGTTGAGCCCAAAGCTCCACTAATAAAAACAAACACCATTTCTCTTTGGTCTTAAACTCACTCTGTGCTTCTATATTTAATTCTTTGTATTGTAGTTTTTTTTGGTGTCTTAGAATCAAATGGATTATTTATATATGTGCCCAAGCATCCCTTTTTTTATATGGTAAATGAAATAGATTAAACAGAGATGGCTTCAGCAGCCACCAAGCTGATTATAGAATCATGACAAACTCTTTCCAAACTCTCAAGCCAGTACTGCCCAAACTCGATCTACCTAACTCATGAGCGACTTGGTTAACCATGCGTCTAACATAACAAAGCACCCAATCCTCCCCCAACTGCAATAAATTTCTAACCTCAACAATCAGATGACCACATAAGGACCCATCATACTCCCCAGGCCGCACAACACCTACCACCATGGAAGAGTCAGTCTCAACCACCCCACTTCTAAACATGTCGTCCAAAGCAAGCTTCAAGGCACATTGAACCGCCAAACACTCAATCATGAATACGTCAAAATAGGCAACCATGTGCTCCGATGAAGCTAGCAAAATGTTCCCAGCATGATCCCACAACACGGATCCAAAACCCACCGCACCTAACTCCTTGAAAATAGCACCATCCGAGTTAAGTTTCACATATCTAGAGTTGGGAGGAGACCACCTGGCAACAACTGAATTGGGCTGTCTCCATGAAACCACTGACCTCTCGGACATAGTGTCTTTGTATTCCTGGAAGAGCCTCAAAGTGTACCCAACCGTCTTATCCTCTATCCATCGACCTCCCTCCATTATGAATTTATTTCGGTTAAACCAAATGGCCCATGCCATGATTGCAACTTTCTCCACCCCAACATTATCATTTCCCTTCAAAACATCACACATCCAATCAATGAAGCTTAGTCGAATCTGCGCCTAAAACCAAGCCCCCTGGAAAGATTTTTGACCAAACTCGGTGTGCCCACACCATTGGACCAAATTATGAGAAATGGATTCAGGTCATCCTCCACACAGGACACACCACGGACTATCAAGCATTCTCTTATGACACAATATCTCATTACAAGGCAAAAATCCTTTGCAGGCCTTCCAAATGAACTGCTTAATTTTTTATGGTAATTTCATGGCCCAACTTTTATTCCATGGAAAGACCAACCCTCCAACAGATGTGGAACCCGTACTCAAAGACTCCAGTTGTGCTTCAAAGCAATGTAGTAGGCCGATCTCACCGTAAGTCTTCCCTTGACATCTGGACTAGAGAGAATAACGGCAACCTCATGAGGCCAAAAAATGGAATCCAACTCAGCTTGTTTTCATTGCCTCGTACTTGGATCAATAAACTCCTTCTCATGCACCAAACAAGTCTCTTTGGCCAACGAAGAAGAAGGTTTAGAAGTAGACAATATGGGTAGCCACAGGTCCTATTCAATGTGAATGGAGTCGCCTCTACCAACACTACATCTAGTTCCCAAATGAATAGTATCCAAAGCCTTCCAAATACTACACCAAGTGAAAGATGGGTAGCTACCCAGCTTGGCATCAAGCAACGTATTATTTGGAAAATATCGAGCCTTATAAACTTTGTGGAGAAGAGATTCAAAGTTTGTAAAAAGTTTGCACGCTTGTTTGGCCAACAACGTTTTTGTTGAAAGTGTCAATATCTCGAAAGCCAAGGCCACCCTCATTCTTTGACACCGACAAAATATCCCAAGACGCCCAATGAATCTTCTGTTTCTCCCCCACTCCACCCCACCCCACCCCACCCCACCAAAAAGATACGAGACTACGAGTGATATCCAAGTACGTACCCACAGGCAGGAGAAACAACACATGGAAAACATTGGAATGGCTTCATGCCCCATCAAAGACTCAACCCCCAACAACTCCTTAATGCTATCTCTCATTGTCTCACAAGTGTAGGGGCTGAAAAAACATTGGATTTTGAAAAATTAATCCTTTTGTCACAACCCATCCCGATACGGGCATAAATAGGACACGTGGCAAGCCACTAAGGCTCATCCAATTCATTTAAAGATTAGAGCAGCAGAAGAAAAACTTAAAACAATGTTGAGTATTCATAACATTTGGAAACAACACCCTCCGAGTTGTAAAATCCGTATTAAATTGAAAACATAATTATATTTCGAATCAGATGAATTTATGTTAAAAGAGGTCCCCAAATGTACCCTAAGAACCAATCAAAACATTTATATAATTTTCGAAAGGAGTAGAAAAAGGTTTCATGTAGGGGTCATTTCTACCGGTTGAACGACCCCCTTCGACCGGTCGAATGACCCTTTAGCAGAATTTCTTCTAGCAGCAGAATTTGCTAAGGATAATTCAACACTCATACTTTAATCCAAACTTTGGAACCATAACATGGCTATAAGGGCTAACATAACTCTTGCTAAACATTAGAAAGAAAACAGAATTGAAGCAAGTTATGGTCCATTTGGCTCGATTCATAAAACATCAACAATGTTCCTTCAAAAACTGAATTTGACAAGTAAAGCTTCCAAACACGAATCCACGAGTTCGGATTCATTCAAACTTAACTAAAAGAGGTTTTACAACAATTTACATCATTAAGGAATCGTCCCTAATCCTTACAATTACCAAACATGGTTCTAACTTCCAAAATACACGTTTCAACATAGAAATGATACTACCACATCTCAATGGGAGAGATTGGTCCCAGGTGATCCAACGGCCTCACTCTATGCATTCTACTTTCCTTTCTTTTCTTCATACCAGCAATGGAGTAAATCTCTATTGCTTAGATATAGGCTAAGTGTACAATTCTAAACTTATGCATATGAGATATTTCATGCTTTAAACATCTAAATCACATAATTTAGTCTCTAGAGAGAGAGATATGCATTCATCCGGTATATCGGCAAGTCTTATATCTTAAACCGCGATGCCAATGGCTAGCCAAAGAGCACTCAACCATTGCATCCAACTGCTCTGGCTGGGCCGTTTCCCAAACTAAGTAAGTAGTCATCACTACTATAACTCTCAAATACCGAGAGGCGTACCCCGGCAGGAACTTGTATCAAACTCCACTTTGACCCACATGGTCATTTAGTATGCTCACATAGTCATACAATCATGTTATTCATACGTACTCGTTGAATTTAACGGGCGTAAATTACCACATGAGTTTTGCCCGGATCACAATTTCTTACAATAACCAAAGCATCCAAAATTATCTATATAACACAAGTTCGAAATTCATACCCCGAGCAATCGTCCAATAACTTTGAGGAAAGTACTAATAGCCCGATTAAACGTCGGATCTCCGATTAGAAGTGATTTCTACAAGTATTTGCATGTTTCTTCCAAATTTCCATAAATTATATTTTTTGGAAAACTTAGCCAAACGAGGCCTAAGTGGTATCAAAATGTAGCTCTTACCTCGAGGAGCTCGAATGTGAAATTTGGAAGAAAATAAACGGCTTGAAGTCCGTCGATTTGTGTCGGCAAGCTCTAAGTTCCCAAAATCCCCAAATCTCCCTTTTGATTTTCAATTTAATAAAGTTGTGAATGAAAAATATCTTGAGTCTCCTATATATAGACACGACTCCTGAAAATTACGTTTACCTCCCCACGAGTTCTCAAAACTTCTAGTTAGTCCTCGAAACGTTTGACACGTCTATCTTATTGCTCACAAGTGAAAGCTATAAATTTGACTAGTTTTCATCTAAGATCCGTTTGTCGCCATAATTACGTTAAAAAAACTATTTTCGTGAAATTTCTATATAACCTACCTTTTATGCAATGTATCACTTACGTTATCAATGAACCAATCAAAATCATGATCTTAAATAAGATCAAAACTATCAAAAATTACACTACACAGGTAAAATCACTATTCACATATACCAGATTACATCAAATAATATTTAATCACATCAATGTCATTTAAGTGAAGTCAATGCCTCATCGAATGTTAGATTGTCGTGTCCTCACATGACACCTTTCGTTGACCACAGACAACCACTTTCACAATTATCAAATAACATTGATAATTCTCAAAAATTAATTTTTGCATTTTCAAACATTTAGATTTTCCGGGACGGGTGTGATAACTCTCCCCTCCAAAAGGAAGTTTGTCCCCAAACTTAAACTATCTTCTCAAGTCACAAAGACTTCACACAAGTACTTCCAACATTTGCCTTATACACAACCCAATCATTTTACTGAGAAGTCATAATCTCACAAGGAAAGTAAATCCTCAGACTCTTAAGGAAAATAAATCCTCAGAACCCTCGTCTACATCCGATAGAAGATTCAACCGAATCCTAGCAATACCCTGAAGCATCCCGATAAGTAAGAACATCAATACCTGAGTAAAAATTACTTAATAGTCAAATTTGACATTAAATCACATCACGACACCACAACGACCATTTACATATCCTTTCATCGTACTTATCACATATACATTTCGAAACCCAAAGGTTATATCCCTTTCACCAAAATGAAGGAAGTAACTCATCTTCCATTGACCTACCTTTCTTTTCGACTAAAAGTTGTTGACATCACGTCTCAACTGGTTAACATCTATACATGATTCTTCATCCCGAAGTGAACCACAACTGAGTACTATCATACATATATACCCCATCAATAAGTCAATGCTTCAATCAATTGTTTCACATACTATAGATTCAATCTCTTACTCTGCTAATCACCAAACCACTTGTAGTTCTATAACTCATTTCAAACGACTCCCAAGTTCTTATCAAATTCCAATCCTTATTTCCTAATAAATCCATATCACAGTAACATCAAACTATCACATACTCGGTAGTGCATCACACCAGTACTCTCCCTCTGTCTCTACTAATTTTTATCATTATATTCAGGTTTTACCAACCTCGTACTATACTTCCATCATTCGTGCCTCGTAAGGTATCAATCAGATTTTCTATTGAAAATTTCACACTATTCTACTCGTTCGAGTCTCCACATGTCCCAAATCACCTACGGGGAGGTTAAACACATTCTTCGTTCATCTCTCCCAAGTTTGTCCTTGAACTACCGCCGATTGAAATAAAGGATTCATACCTTACACTTTTGTTTTAAAACTTTTCAACAAAGTCAAATGCATTTATCATTTATGTTTTTAAACAAACTAATTTAAAATCCCACATACCACTTTCATTTCTTTTCGTAACATAGTTGCCCCAATATTCGTAGTAACAAATAGCATTGTTCACCGAAATCAACTTAATCAATCATCCACGTCTCATAGAATTCATTACAACGTATCCCTACGTCCAACACATACTTGATCACTCTCTATATCCTTTGACTATTCACAGTCCATCCGATTCTCATAGTATACATATACCCTAAGTCAATTACCTTTCTATCGGTGATCACAACCCAACTGTAGTCCATCCATATCTTATATCCTACTCGTCTACCATTCTTTACATTTATCGGTCCACGTAGATCTATTACCATTGACGTAGTTATGCAACTCCATAAATCTCGGTTGTTTTACTTTTACCTTTCACAAGCCCCTATCCATTACACTCCTGTTTTCCAACTCTTACTGGTTTTCTGACAATCCTTCACACTAAGTGTATATTCTTCATATAATATCTCAAGGCACTATACCTCATTCAACAGCTTCATATTTCTTGACTTTAGTCAATCTGACTTAACTCCAATCCAGATTCTCTAATCCATTCTCTTTACCATTCGGATTCCAAAGCAACTGTTATCGAATACCCTATTGCTCAAGCATTCATACTATCCCAGTAACCATCTGAAGATAATATGGTAATTAAATATTACCATAAAGTACTATAGTCTCACTGTGTTCGATAACTTCCCCATTGACTTCCAATTCACACACCTTTCGTGACCATACTCAAGGTTACCCTATTCTCACTCCGGTCTCTAATCCCAACTGCTCCCTAACTGTTATCTTTCAAGTGCTTCACTCTTTGCGGATCTCATCAAGTTCCTGATTTATCAAAGCCTCAAACCATTCATTACCTCTGATTATTCCAATACTTAAACCAGGATCAAGCTCCCTTTAGCACGATACTTACGACAAACTCCCTTAATGTCATACCTTCAAACTTACCAAATTCAGGTGCACAAAATCTCACCATCTCCTTACTTTAAAATTTCTAAGTTCACAACCTGTTTACGTGGAACTCAATCGTTCGACCACCGTTGTTGCATCCCCAGCACTAAGCATACTTTATCCTTCCACAATACCTAGCTTCCAAAGTTTACTAGATACCTTATCGTAAGTATTCCATACCACTTTCCTCATTTAAACAAAAGTTAGGCTTTGAAATATTTTAAACGTTTTAAAATTTTCTTAGGGATGGAATCCGTCATTCTCAAAATCCTCCAACCTTGTTGGAATCCAAGACAACTGTGATAGCTTCCTATCACATCCACCATTGTCCTCTATCCGCCTTACATTCCTACTATCATATCCGATAACGTACTACCAAGTCTTCATTCCACTCTTACTGTCCCTGTTCATTTACTCATCAAAGTTTCATCTTTTCAATCTATATTTTCATTTATCTACATTGACTTACCCAAAGTCTCTCTACTCCTCTATCGTTCCCACAACCGCTCTTGTTCAGTATCGTAATAATCGTGGTACTCTAGCATCCTGTTGATAGCAACTCGCGTTAAATACCCAACAACATTTTAAAAGCATTAAAAGAAAAGGATTTCCTTTTATTTTAAAAATATGTTCAAAATCCAAGTTCGAGGTCGCCCGTACTACACCTCTCTGTGATAACAACCTTCGCTATAAGCTCCCTATCAAGGTCATCTCATCTCCATGATATTCAAATATCCACTCGATTCCTCTGAATCTCTTATCACATTCCATAATTCATACTTATCTTTTACTTCCCATCTCCTATTCTTACTTCTTTTATTCTATCTATTCTGATAAGCCGCTGCAAAACACCAGGGAATCTTATTACTCTTCATTTCTTTCCATTTATTCTCCATCAAAAAGTTCTACAGTTTCTCCTCAAACCCATATTGCCCTTATTATTACATTCATATGCACATAATTACCAAGTCCACACAATGGCTCTAGAAGTCTATCCTCAACTAAGCCTCCACTAACTGTAGTTTCAACTATCCACGCATACTCTATCATTTCCATTCCTAACTCTTTTTGTCTCCGATCGATTCTCAAATACTACTTTCCACTTACACAATCAATCTGGTAGCTCTGGTTACTAATCCTTGTACTAGATCAAAATCCATTATAGTACCACGACCATTCAAAACCAAGTTTAGCTGAGAGATTCCTCAACAATCACAATACTTATAACCGGTAGGAATATTCTCAATTCCCAGTACATACCGTAAGATAGGTTGAGAGATTCCTCAACCGACCAATACATATCGTAAGATAGGTTGAGAGATTCCTCAACCATCCAATCATTCCAATACTACACAATAAGTTGAAAGATTCTTCAACTACCTGACGTACACCACATATACCGTAAGGTAACATCATAAGATACCCAGTACGATCATACCGTTGGTTAACACGGTAAGATAAGTGTGGACACGCGGAATCGGACCACTTCTCTTGTTCGAGATTTGCTTTGAAATTGATTTGAATCAAGGAAAGAAAATGAAAGGTCTGTTGAAAACAGATACAGAGTCGCCACTTGGTCTTTAAGGAACCAAGAAACCTAATTTTGACTCACCCAAGCGGATAAGGGCACCGGCCCTTCATAACCAAAGAACTTGGTTCGGGGTTTTGGTACGAGAGAGGAAGGAGCCTTTGTCGCGGCTAAAACACCCTCAACTCGCCCCGTCTTTCGACGGGCCTCAATTAGCATCCAAATAATCATCTTATACTAGGTATGGTTCGACAAATAATACTACGATAGTATATTACATCACATAAGAAACTTGAAATGAAAGATTTAAAGATAAGATATCATTCATAAGATCTAAGCCAAATATCACACAATGCGAAGTGAAAGATCACACAAATAAACCTAGGAAAAATCGTCTAATCATATATCAATTAATCAAGTTTTCCTAATCTAAAGGGGGACATGAATTGTTCTTGAAACAAATAAACAAAGAAATCAAAATATGCTTAACAAGCTAGTATGATGCATGTTATTCTTTGGGAAAAGAAGATCTCTCAATCCCCGGGACGGATGAGAAAGGATGATTAGATCAAAGGGAAAGCATGAATGTGTGATCAAGTTCATTCCTTATAATCTCCTTGGATTAAGAGTTACAAAAACCCCAAATCTTGTATGAATGCAATGTATGTATCTAAAATGTGCAAAGGTTGTAGTGTGTTTTGTGTACATGGATTTCTAGAATGACTTAGAAGTCTAAAATGTGTATGAATGAATGAATGAAATTAACATGGGATGTGTACAAATGTAGTATGAACTACTTCCTAAGATATGAACTAATTTGGAATGCATATGAGCATCAAATCAAAGAATGAAAGTTGAAATGTACTTGCTATGAATAGTGGACAGAACAGTAGCATGATCTTTTGGAATTTGAAAAGAGGGGTTAGGAATGTTTTCAATGCATGATTTTTTATGGAGATGTTCCTTATTGTGTCTAGAACACAACCCAAAATTCCAATCTTGAATAGCTATCACAGATTGAGAGAAATCATATAAACAATGAAGGTCACTCAGAAACAGAGTCCGTACCGTCGACTGAAATGTTGAAAAATCTTAGAAAATGAAAAATAATGACCTAGAGGCCCATTTTATACAGAAAGTTCCCTAAGACATTGAATTTTAAGGGAAAAATACGTTAGGACCACCATTTTTGGAAACGTTTTCTGTAAAAGAGGTTGGAAGTGGACCTAGCTGCTGTGACTGCAAAATCAGAATGTTTGGAAGGAATATTGGGATCCAAATGGACCATTTCCAAGTACTTCCAAGTCAAACCAAAAATCATGGGTGTTCTCCAATGAGTTAGGGAGACTTTCCAAGTGACCTTGAATCCATATGTTGAGTATTGAGTTCTAGAGAAATCTTTGAACTCAACTCACTCACTGTTTTGACTCGTTGTTTTGAAGATTTTGGAGAAAACAAAGTTTTGTTTCTTGAAACCAAATGAGAGGGATTGAGAGGGGTTTTGAAATAGATGTTTTGAAAGCACATTTTCAATACTCAATAAGGATTATAGCCACTTAAAATGTCAACATTAAACTCATCATCAAGAACCTCCAAGATTGTTGGAGAGATTTATTTTTATTTTTTGAACATAACTTCAATACATTTCAAGAATACCTTGGAAGTATTGAGGTTATGATCATCATCTATCAAACATGTTTTTGAGGTCAAGAGCTACTATCCATAAGGATTCACTCACCCCAAACTTCATGTCATCACTTAAATGATGATGAACTAGTAAGTAAATAAAGAAAAGAAAAAGAAATGAGATAAGGAGAGATGAACATATATATAATCAAAGCAAGTAAATAGCAATCAATAGATGATAATCAATGTGATTTTGGACTTGTAGCTTGGTGTTTCACTCATAGATTTTGACATTTGGACATGGAAGTAGCTTCCTATCTCATGAATGCTCAAGAATGAGGGTTGGAGTGGACTTTGAATGTGAAGTATATAGAAGGATGATGGAAGAAAACAAGAATAAAACTCACTTTCTTATGGAAAATCAATGGGAGAAGCTCCCTTTCTCTCTTCTAAACCTATCTCTATCTCTCTTCTTCTCTACAAATTTTCAAGCTTTGCACTTGCCCCCCCAAAATGAAGAGCAATGGAGAGTTTAAATAGGCCAATTTGGGGTGGTTTTGGTGTTTTAGAAGTACTCCCATTGGTCCCAAACAACTGTGAACATAAAACTATGTCGTTTTGGCTTTCAATTAATCAAATTGGACCCCCAAAAAAATTACAAAAATGGACTCTGCGAGGATTGAGTGCCGCGGCGGCAGTGGGCCTGTGCCGCGGCGGCACTGCTCCTCAGACGCCCAGAAATTTATGTTTAGGCCCCCAGAGGTTCCGGTATTCGCGAAAAGGCCCTATTTTGTCCAAAATTCACAGAAAATGCATACGAACTCCAAATTGAGGTTGTGATATACCGTTGGAAAGGTAATGGAGTCTACTTTACATAAAAAATAGTTCTGGGATGGGTCACTTTGAAAAGTTTTACGGTATTTGCGATAAAAGCCGTTTGATCGCCTTTTTCGGCTTTGGAAATTCATAATAAATTCATTTTAAATCCAAAAATTATGTGCGATATACTGTCGGAAAGCTATTGACCTCTAGTATCCATGAAAAATATTTGAAAATTATTTCGGTGCCCCGATTCCAAAGTCAAATCTTGGTCAAACTGGTCAAACCTGGGATTCCCGGGAAGTTCTGGGAACCTCAGGGAGCTCCCAGGAGCCGACGTTTTCGCTCGATTCTCTTTTAAAACTCATTTTAATACTTTTCTCATGATTTAGAATGATTTTGGTGAATTCGGACAATTTTGGTCAAACTTGGTCAAACCTGGTCAAACCTTGGTCAAACCTAGTCAAACCTTGGTCAAACCGGTCAACGGGGACTTTCCGGGAGCTTCTGGGACTTCCGGGGGTCTCTGGGAGCTGACGATTTCATCCGATTTTTCTTAAAAACTCATTTTATCACTTTTCTTACGACGTAGCATGTTTTCAGAACTTTGGGACCAAATCTGGGAGTTTTCGGGCTTTCAGGGGCATTTTGGTCATTTTGAGCATTCTAAGAGATAGAGCTGACTTCCGAGAGTCCTTTTGAGTCTTTTATGATCATTGTGAACCACCAAGCTATGGGTCTCCTAAATCTGATAGCCGACAAAATGGGGTGTCTACAGTTTGCCCCTCTTTGGCATGAACTTGCGAGGCAACGCATGTCGCAAGCGAGTGCCAAAGCTTTGAAGAGACAGGTCTTTTGGAGGCTATAGATTTAGGATAAAAGCGTTGCAAAAGATGCAATGATGAAAAAAAGATGCTGAGGTCAGTGCTGGTCGTGCTCTGCGTGAGCTGCCTACGTATCCCAAGGGGAATCAGACCAGGACGTAGTTCAGGGCACAAAGGAACAAATCACACATGCACAACAAGACATGCGGATGCTATGCTATGAGGATGATATGCAATGCATGGATGTGATATGAATTGTGTCATGAGTCCTATCATGCCTAGTGTTATGACCCTAGTATGAGCAGGTGCTGTGGGGTGTGCCACTCCGAGTGGGCTGGTGTTGTGTTAGTATTTGTGACTGTGATGTGGTGGATGACTCGGATAAGGACACCAAGGCTTAGGAGGCTCAGGGTCTGGGGGCAAAACTTTTGAAACTTGGGAAGTGCATTTTGCAAACGAGTGAGGCAGATTAGATATGCTTTGTTTAGCAGACGACAGCCAAAGGTGACCGAGGGATTTTGTGATAAAAATGGACAGATGAGAAAGCTCATGATGATCAGTGGACACGGATCCTTGAATTGTGAATAGATAGTGCTTGCCCTGGGAATCAGGGTGATTTGACTGTGGATGATGTTTTCAATCGTTGGCAGATCCTTATGATGACAAGCCAGAGAATCGGTCCGGACTTCTGTTATCTTCTGCAGGGGATGGTAGGGGACTCTCTGAGAATCTCTCTTCTTGATCGGGAACCAGGATCCATCTCTGAATCTCTCACGGTTGATCAAATCTTTCGGCGCTCAATCCAAGAGGGCCGGTCGGGGCCTCCGGGAGCTGAAGGATAACATACTCGACTAGGAAGAAGGAAATACGTCCGTTAAATGGGAGTAAAGGTATCATTCTATTTGTGACAGAGATGATTTGCGGTGGTTTGACACTGATGGAGGGTGATAATCAATAGCAACTTATGGACTTATGTTGCTAGGATGAAAGAAGATCATCAACTGCCACTCGTGGACTTATGATGCTAGGAGAAAAGAAGATCATCAACAGCCATTCGTGGACTTATGTTGCATGAATGAAGGAGGATGACCAACAGCCACTCATGGACTTATGTTGCTAGGAGAAAGGAAGATCATCAACAGCCATTCGTGGACTTATGTTGCATGAAGAAAGATGAAAGATCAACAGCCACTCATGGACTTATGTTGCTAGGAGAAAGGAAGATCATCAACAGCCATTCGTGGACTTATGTTGCTAGGAGGAAGGAAGATCAACAGCCACACATGGACTTATGTTGCTTGGAGGAAGGGAGATCAATAGCCACACGTGGACTTATGTTGCATGAAGAAAGGAAGATCATCGACAGCCACTCATGGACTTATGTTGCATGAACAAAGGAAGATCATCAACAGCCACTCATGGACTTATGTTGCAAGGAGAAAGGAAAATCATCAACAGCCACTCATGGGCTTATGTTGCATGAAGAAAGATCAACAGCCACTCATGGACTTATGTTGCAAGGAGAAAGGAAGATCATCAACAGCCACTCATGGACTTATGTTGCATGAAGAAAGATGAAAGATCAACAGCCACTCATGGACTTATGTTGCAAGGAGAAAGGAAAATCATCAACAGCCACTCATGGACTTATGTTGCATGAAGAAAGATGAAAGCTTTTGGCAGTTTGGAAAGGGATGAAATCTTCCCCAAGTTTTGACGCTTCTCATGCTGACGCCTTAACCGGTGCAGTAATGGTGTTTGGTACTCCTGCTTGTATTGGCATGCTCTTTATAACTTGATTTGAAAAATTCATTATTCGTCACTGTTGACTTACACATTTGAGACTACGACAGACTTCTTTCCTGAAAAAGACTATGACAGACTCAAAACTGACAGATACCGACTCGCGAGGGTGACACATTTGACACCTAAATGAAACAAGCTCGACTTGCCAAAACTTGATGTGCTTTCATCATAAATGATGTACCATTTCTCTTATGTGTTTACTTCTCACCTTAACGTGGCATCACTTTGATGGTGAACCTTATTTTTGAAAATTCTTCCCTACTGATCTAATCAATTTCTTTGCTTCTCCCAAGATGTGCTTTGAATTAGTGCCTTAGCTTATAGAATAAAAGATGCTCCATTTCCATCTATTCAAGACAATGTTTGTGACTTGAAGGCTTACCATTGGTGTATAAGGATCGGGTGGCAAACGAAGTTTGCCCCTAGTTTGAAGGGCATGAAATGGGATTGGTAGGCAAACGAGGTAAATGACCGAAGTTTGCCCCTAGTTTGGAGGAAGGTTCATTGGAGGTTTTGGGCAAACGAGGTAGGTGACCGAAGTTTGCCCCTTGTGTGAAGGGTAGATAGTAAAAGTCAGGCAAACGAGGCGGGTAGCCGAAGTTTGCCCCTAGTGTGGAAGGTGATTTTCTGGCTTGAGGCATGGACTGTGACTTTAATCTCTCAAATGCTCATAACTTTTGCCTAGGCACCAGTGAGGTGACCTAACGAGCTCTTTTCTCTCTTTTGTTTTTGCTCACTTTGGATTTAGCTCTAATTTTTGCCTAGGCGTCCTTTCGGATTTTCGACCTAGTGAGCCATCCTTCTTTTCTTTTTGAAAGCCTGCCTACGTACCCCCGAGTGGGGATCAGGTCCAACGTAGTTCGGGCATGGTTGGGAAGAAGCGGGTTGATTTTTGGGTAGGTGGGGTGACCGAACCGATGTGGTTGCCTACGTATCCCCGAGTGGGAATCAGGTCGAGCGTAGTTCAAGGCAAGGCTTGAAGGAAATTGGTTTGATTATGATGGTGTTGACCGAACCGATGTGGTTGCCTACGTATCCCCGAGTGGGAATCAGGTCGAGCGTAGTTCAAGGCAAGGCTTGAAATAAGGGGTTTGAGGTATGAGGGTTTTTCAAACCAATCGTCAAAGAAGTTCAAACTTGAGCCACTTGTGGTAGCTTCGAATAAAAAAGATTCAGTTTCAATCTCCCTTTCTTTTCTTTTTCTTTTTCTTTTTCTTTTGTTTTGAGGATTGATCCTTTTCACTTTTGCCTAGCCAGTCAATTTTTGCTTTTCATGTAGTTGATTCTTGCAAGATCCTTCAATCGCAATCTCAGAATTCCAGAATGTGCATGTCAGCTCTCGGAATTTATTTGTGGTCATTCCGTGCCTTTTGAAATGTGATCTTGGCACGTTCTTAAGATGTATCTTGAAGCGTATGATTTCCTTATTTGTTTCATCAAAATTTTCTTCAACCTTTTGACTAGCTAGGGCCAGATTTTGGAAATCAACACCTTTTTAGCTCTCACTTTTGCCTAGGTGCCCTTTCGGGTTTTCAACCTAGCGAGCTCTTTTTTGTTCTTTTTCTTTGTTTTTTTTTTTTTTTTGAAAGTGGAGATGAAACTCACTGAAATGTTTGGCTACCATCAAGGACCAAGTCCGCACAGGTTCGCATGGCTATCAATTGGGTTGGGCCCAAGGCTTTGAAATGGTAGGAATGGTGGAAAGGGTGTTGGGCAAGCCCCAAATCAGTCTCAAGTATGTCTTTTCAAGATTGAGGCAAGAGAATCTTTAAATTCTTAAAGTAAGACTATTCAATTCCAGCTCTTCATCAGTGTCAGCGTGAAATCGATTTTAACCTTTCAGGATTCTTTTTGTTTTGCAGTAGAAAAATTATTACCAGAGTAATATCCATGGTAATTTGAAAAGTGACACTTCAGTCTAGTGATTCATGCATCTATGACTAGGCACATCAGATTAGGCAAAATGAGACTTCATTCCATTAGTAGAGAAGGATTACAGACTCATTAACAACTCGGTGACAGACAGACTCGACCACAAGACTAAACTTGAAATAGACAAAACACACAACAGACTCAACTGGACTTGACCCGGTCTCAAATGTAGTGTCTTTGTGACCCATTTATTCTTTTTATTTCTTTTTTTTCTAAAGAGCATCTTCATTTGGTTTTCTAGCAAGAGTCCCAAACACCATCACTTCACCAGCACAGGTTCAACATTCATGGGCCTCAGCGAAGAGGATCATTCGAACGGATAGGTCAAGGGTTGGTCCAGACCGAGGTAGTGGATTGGATTAGGGTGCGGCGCATCATCTAAGAGATCCTGAATTGAGTGACGGAGCCTCTTACAGTTGTTGGTCTCATGGCCTTGGTCTTGGTGGTAATCACAATACTTGGATTCATTGTACCCAGGAGGTGGGTGATTAGGAGGCTTACTGGGCTCCAAAGGTACAAGGTGGCCCTTTTGAACAAGCTGATTGAGAGCGGAGGATAAGCTCATGTCAAGTGGTGTGAAGACTCTTTGGTTTCCTTTCTTGTGCCTCTTACTGCAGTCATTTTGGCTTGATGATGGGCTTAAGGCATTGACATCTAGGCTCTCTTGATCTTCACCAAAGGTATGGGGTCTCTTCTCCTTTTTCAGTGACCCAGCTCCATTGATCTTGCCTTCACAGATAGCATCCTCGATTCTAGTCCCAACCTCAAACAACTCTTCAAATGTTGAGATGGATTGGTAGAATAGTTTTTCATGGTATACCGGTTGCAGGTTCTTGACCAGCATACGTACTTGCTCTTTCTCAGCAGGCCTGTGGATCATTTGGGCTACTTTATTCCTCCATCTGCTCAAGAATGCAGCGAAGGACTCATTGAAATTCTGCCTGGTAGTTTCTAGATCTCGGATGGTGACATCAAGCTCTTGGTTGTAGGAGTAATGATCAATGAAAGTTCTAGCAACATCTTCCCAAACTCGGGTCTTGGAAGTTTCAAGGGTTAGGAACCAGGATAGTGCGGCTTTCTGGAGGGTTTGAGGGAACAGCATAGCTATGTGCTCATGGGTGCAGCCCATTGACTGGAAAATGCTCATACAAAACTTCACGTGGCTCTTCGGATTTCCAGTTCCATCAAAACGGTCGATTTCAGGCATCTTGAAGTTCTCGGGTAGCCTCACCTTGTTGGGCTCAAACAATCCTTCCAGATCTAACATGTAATCGTCGACTCCCTTACTCTTCCTTAGTATGTTCTCAAGCTTGTCGACCTTGTCCATTTTCTCTTGGAGCTTTTTCTCATATACAGGCGGCGGGACCTCTTGAAACCGTTCTTCTTCCCCATTGTTCTCGGGAGGCGGCCCAAATCTAGGCGGTGGTGGTGGCATGAACCCTTGTGGTGGTGGGAACCTAGGTGGGTACTGTGGTTGCTGTTGTCGGAACTCTTCCATAAATTTCAGGACTTGAGTCAGCCGATCTGACTGTTGATTTATTAATTCAGTGACCTTGGCTTCCAAAGTTTCCTGATTCATGTTGAATTTTCTCGGCGGACTGATTCTAACCAAATGACTGCTCAAACTTCTGACCCAGGATGGGGATCTCAGTGGCTGATTTTGGGAATCTACAATGACCTATAGATTCGAGAGGAGTGTATCAGATCCTGATAGTGATGACTAGAGAGGCAATGACAGTGAGGTTAAGGAAGATGGACTGACTTATGTACAGACTGACTGAGATAGTGTGCGCAGACTGATGAGAATGGTGCATGCACGTGAGACAAGCATGCAGATGCAAGCCCTAATCTATATGATGCCCCTACTTCTAACAGATAGAAGGTAAACAAATAAGGTCCTAGCCATACAGAGTGTGCTAACCTTACTTTCCAGTATGATTACCAAGGGATAACAGGGATTTCCGGGATACTTTGGGAATTTCGGATAGAGTTTCTGGGAGAAACATGGGTTTGGAAGATTCGGAGAAATTTCTAGAAGTCATTTGAGTCTCTAGGAGAAAAAAGGATTTCTGGTTGATTTGGACTGAGCTTCTAGGAGAAACTGGTATTTTGGGTATTTCTGAGAAATATGGATAGAGTTTCCAGGGGAAACAAGTATATCTGGGCATTTCTGGGTGATTTGGGCAGAGATGTTGGATTTTTGGAGAATCTGGGAGATTTGGGCAGAGCTTCTGGGAAAACAGGTACTTTGGATATTTCTAGGAAATTTGGATAGAGTTTCTAGGAGATAGGACAGAGTTTTTGGGAGAAACTGGTATATCTGGGAAATCAGGGAGATTTAGACAGAGTTTTTTTTTTGGGAAAAACTAGTTAATATGGTTATATCTGGGATATCTGGACAGAGTTTCTGGGAAAAATTGGTTAATATGGGTGTATCTGGGATATCTGGACAGAGTTTCTAGGAGAACTGGATAATATGGTTATATCTGGGATATCTGGACAGAGTTTCTAGGAGAAACTGGACAATATGGTTATATCTGGGATATCTGGACAGAGTTTCTGGGAGAAACAGGTTATGATGGTGATCATACTGTCTAGCTAGTTTTCATACTCCTATGTCCTAGGACCAACAAACAAGGCTTGCGGTGTATATCTTTGTGAACATGGAGCAGACTTCCTTACCATGGTGCCTAGGAAGGTCACTCAATGTGGTCACATGTAAGTGATTGCCTTGGGGATCATAAGAAAGAAGTTCTGCCTCATGCCACATAAGCGTCTACACCGCGCAGGTAATCCCGTCAGGGCATACAACAGTTATATCACATTGTCCTATCTGAAAAGATAAATGAACAGTCCTATGAAAGGTTCTACAGGAATCTATATGCAAAGGCTGGGTTTAGTCAAAGAGGGTCCGTTGACGAGAGTTCCAATATACTGTCAGGGAGACAGTACGGAGGTTTTTACTCTTTTTGATATACCTTGGAAGGTACAGTATCAACGGTAACTTGTGCCCTGGCACAGCAAGACCTGAACAATGTCAGCGCCGCGTTTCAGACACAGTCGGAGGGGGGAAATGCAAGAGTGCAATGCGGTGAACCAAACACAGTAAAAAGATGATTTTAAGGATGCTTCTTATGAGTCAAACCTCTGTATTATTTTGTTTTTAAAATAAAAATCCCCAGTGGAGTCGCCAGATTGTGGACACGCGGAATCGGACCACTTCTCTTGTTCGAGATTTGCTTTGAAATTGATTTGAATCAAGGAAAGAAAACGAAAGGTCTGTTGAAAACAGATACAGAGTCGCCACTTGGTCTTTAAGGAACCAAGAAACTTAATTTTGGCTCACCCAAGCGGATAAGGGCACCGGCCCTTCATAACCAAAGAACTTGGTACGGGGTTTTGGTACGAGAGAGGAAGGAGCCTTTGTCGCCACTAAAACACCCTCAACTCGCCCCGTCTTTCGACGGGCCTCAATTAGCATCCAAATAATCATCTTATACTAGGTATGGTTCGACAAATAATACTACGATAGTATATTACATCACATAAGAAACTTGAAATGAAAGATTTAAAGATAAGATATCATTCATAAGATCTAAGCCAAATATCACACAATGCGAAGTGAAAGATCACACAAATAAACCTAGGAAAAATCGTCTAATCATATATCAATTAATCAAGTTTTCCTAATCTAAAGGGGGACATGAATTGTTCTTGAAACAAATAAACAAAGAAATCAAAATATGCTTAACAAGCTAGTATGATGCATGTTATTCTTTGGGAAAAGAAGATCTCTCAATCCCCGGGACGGATGAGAAAGGATGATTAGATCAAAGGGAAAGCATGAATGTGTGATCAAGATCATTCCTTATAATCTCCTTGGATTAAGAGTTACAAAAACCCCAAATCTTGCATGAATGCAATGTATGTATCTAAAATGTGCAAAGGTTGTAGTGTGTTTTGTGTACATGGATTTCTAGAATGACTTAGAAGTCTAAAATGTGTATGAATGAATGAATGAAATTAACATGGGATGTGTACAAATGTAGTATGAACTACTTCCTAAGATATGAACTAATTTGGAATGCATATGATCATCAAATCAAAGAATGAAAGTTGAAATGTACTTGCTGTGAATAGTGGACAGAACAGTAGCATGATCTTTTGGAATTTGAAAAGAGGGGTTAGGAATGTTTTCAATGCATGATTTTTTATGGAGATGTTCCTTATTGTGTCTAGAACACAACCCAAAAGTCCAATCTTGAATATCTATCACAGATTGAGAGAAATCATATAAACAATGAAGGTCACTCAGAAACAGAGTCCGTACCGTCGACTGAAATGTTGAAAAATCTTAGAAAATGAAAAATAATGACCTAGAGGCCCATTTTATACAGAAAGTTCCCTAAGACATTGAATTTTAAGGGAAAAATACGTTAGGACCACCATTTTTGGAAACGTTTTCTGTAAAAGAGGTTGGAAGTGGACCTAGCTGCTGTGACTGCAAAATCAGAATGTTTGGAACGAATATTGGGATCCAAATGGACCATTTCCAAGTACTTCCAAGTCAAACCAAAAATCATGGGTGTTCTCCAATGAGTTAGGGAGACTTTCCAAGTGACCTTGAATCCATATGTTGAGTATTGAGTTCTAGAGAAATCTTTGAACTCAACTCACTCACTGTTTTGACTCGTTGTTTTGAAGATTTTGGAGAAAACAAAGTTTTGTTTCTTGAAACCAAATGAGAGGGATTGAGAGGGGTTTTGAAATAGATGTTTTGAAAGCACATTTTCAATACTCAATAAGGATTATAGCCACTTAAAATGTCAACATTAAACTCATCATCAAGAACCTCCAAGATTGTTGGAGAGATTTATTTTTATTTTTTGAACATAACTTCAATACATTTCAAGAATACCTTGGAAGTATTGAGGTTATGATCATCATCTATCAAACATGTTTTTGAGGTCAAGAGCTACTATCCATAAGGATTCACTCACCCCAAACTTCATGTCATCACTTAGATGATGATGAACTAGTAAGTAAATAAAGAAAAGAAAAAGAAATGAGATAAGGAGAGATGAACATATATATAATCAAAGCAAGTAAATAGCAATCAATAGATGATAATCAATGTGATTTTGGACTTGTAGCTTGGTGTTTCACTCATAGATTTTGACATTTGGACATGGAAGTAGCTTCCTATCTCATGAATGCTCAAGAATGAGGGTTGGAGTGAACTTTGAATGTGAAGTATATAGAAGGATGATGGAAGAAAACAAGAATAAAACTCGCTTTCTTATGGAAAATCAATGGGAGAAGCTCCCTTTCTCTCTTCTAAACCTATCTCTATCTCTCTTCTTTTCTACAACTTTTCAAGCTTTGCACTTGCCCCCCAAAATGAAGAGCAATGGAGGGTTTAAATAGGCCAATTTGGGGGTGGTTTTGGGGTTTTAGAAGTACTCCCATTGGTCCCAAACAACTGTGAACATAAAACTATGTCGTTTTGGCTTTCAATTAATCAAATTGGACCCCCAAAAAAATTACAAAAATGGACTCTGCGAGGATTGAGTGCCGCGGCGGCACTGGGCCTGTGCCGCGGCGGCAGTGGGCCAGTGCCGCGGCGGCACTGCTCCTAAGACGCCCAGAAATTTATGTTTAGGCCCCCAGAGGTTCCGGTATTCGCGAAAAGGCCCTATTTTGTCCAAAATTCACAGAAAATGCATACGAACTCCAAATTGAGGTTGTGATATACCGTTGGAAAGGCAATGGAGTCTACTTTACATAAAAAATAGTTCGGGGATGGGTCACTTTGAAAAGTTTTACGGTATTTGCGATAAAATCCGATTTGATCGCCTTTTTCGGCTTTGGAAATTCATAATAAATTCATTTTAAATCCAGAAATTATGTGCGATATACCGTCGGAAAGCTATTGACCTCTAGTATCCATGAAAAATATTTGAAAATTATTTCGGTGCCCCGATTCCAAAGTCAAATCTTGGTCAAACTGGTCAAACCTGGGATTCCCGGGAAGTTCTGGGAACCTCCGGGAGCTCCCAGGAGCCGACGTTTTCGCTCGATTCTCTTTTAAAACTCATTTTAATACTTTTCTCATGATTTAGAATGATTTTGGTGAATTCGGACAATTTTGGTCAAACTTGGTCAAACCTGGTCAAACCTTGGTCAAACCTAGTCAAACCTTGGTCAAATCGGTCAACGGGGACTTTCCGGGAACTTCCGGGGGTCTCTGGGAGCTGACGATTTCATCCGATTTTTCTTAAAAACTCATTTTATCACTTTTCTTACGACGTAGCATGTTTTCAGAACTTTGGGACCAAATCTGGGAGTTTTCGGGCTTTCAGGGGCATTTTGGTCATTTTGAGCATTCTGAGAGATAGAGCTGACTTCCGAGAGTCCTTTTGAGTCTTTTACGATCATTGTGAACCACCAAGCTATGGGTCTCCTAAATCTGATAGCCGACAAAATGGGGTGTCTACAATAATGTAAGAGATTCATCACCTATCCCATAAACGAGCAATACATGTTGCTGGACTATCTTTCTGTCATGAACCCCAACTGTTCATCCCTATTCTCCCACGTCATGACGTTTAACCCATGTTTAAAATAGAACTTTGATCAGTCAATCCCAAGTCTAAACTCAACTGCGGACAACCACTTTCATTCTCTATGTGAACTATAAGGAAATCTCCTCTGATGCTCATTACTCAAACCCCATTCTTGGTTAGATCCCCCAAATGGCACTCATCACTAACGTTTAAAGCATTCACCGATTCGATCAAAATCATTTTGTTTCCACCAGAATCCAATTGTTCAACACTACCAATGGCATGCCCTAGAGCAGCAAAAATAGAGAAAAATAAATTTCCTTTTTGGGTCCATAGGGAATGAAAAGTGAAAGTTAATAATTATCCATACCACACAGTACTAGTCCACAAGATAAACAGGAACAATAACAAAATATAATAATAGTGTATCGATTATAAAAATCAGAGTGGTCCTCAGGATCACCATAGTTTTGGAACAGCATATGCCCAAGTACCCGCTAAACTAAAGTTCAACAGAACAACAGAAATATAAACTAGATATAACTATCTTCAAATCTTCAGCTGGCATAAGGATAATCATCAGCGTAGCATCCTTCTCCAGCGTAACCGGCATCAGTGGGGCTACCCTCTGTATATTCCCCCTTAGGGTAGTAGCCGTCGTCGTAAGCTCAATTATCTGCATTAAAAGGGACAGAGTAATCTGGATGGGGAATGTCCAGGATATAACGACCGTCAGCTTACTAAGAGCTGAGTGAATAGAAATTCACAAGGTACTAATTATATAACATAAAAATAAGATATGAAAGTCATGAGATATAGTTCTACTAAGTAATATCTTCTCTTCATTACAACGACGATGCTTACCCTTATCGTCTTATTATCTAAAGACCGAAACTTGACAAGACAACCAACATATCTTGAATTAAAGAACAGACTCAATCGTTCACCTTATATAACATACCATCATTCTATCCATTGCTCGTTAAGGATATAAACCATCCACCGCATATCATGGATACCACGTCAGTCCATCCCCTGCTCGTTAAGGATATAAACCATCCACCGCATATCAGGGATACGACGCTTTGAATAACAACATATTAAATCTATTGCCATGACTCATCGATGTATACCAGTGATCCCCATCTACTACTCGTTAAGGATATTAACCATCTATCGCTCGTTAAGGATATAACATGGATCATCTGGCTGGACTACATGGTCCTGCTCACTGCTCGTTAAGGATATAAACCATCTACTGCATGTTAAAGCATATCATGACCAGGCGTCTGCTCGCGTACTATTCTCAAAACTTATCAAACCTACTTATGTTACGCACAAACATTTTTCCACTGTGGCTTGACTACTCTGATTAAAAAGAACGGATATCGAACTCATACATGAACCACGTAACATCTAATGTCATCACATTAATCCATTATTACCAATCGTGCTTATCTTTGTTGTCACATTATCCCTGATCATCCCATAATCGCATAATGAAAATCCAAATCGAGAATCGAATGATCGAACCCTTTATACAATAAACAACAGAAACAATCAATGTTCTGCCAATACTAATCGATTGAGACATGGGTCAATCGATTGGGATAAAATATGTAACAATCGATTGGGAAAACATGTCAATCGTTTGGATCCAAATAATGCCAATCAATTGCTAACTTCGAAAATCAATTGGATCACAAATAATGGCAATCGATTGGGAATCTATCCAATCGATTGGGACTCAACTGATGTCAATCAATTGGGAAAAGTCCAATCGATTAGGACTTCGTCTTCTCCAACAGATTCGTAAAACAGACTATATAAACGTCTTAAGGACGTATTTATTACATCTAAATATCCCATAAGCTTGTAAAAACATTATTTAGTGAGACTAAGTGACTGAAAACTCACCTAAGGGTGTGTTTGGTTGTGTATGAGCTTAGAACCTTCAAGCTTTCTCTCTCTCCTCCTTCTCTTTCTCTCCTCTATCTTAGTTCTTTATCTCCGCCTCTCCTTCTCTTCTCCTCCTTCTTCTTTCTTTCTTTCTTCTCTTCTCTGGTCCAGAGAGTGTGTGTTTGTGTGGGTTTATATATGTACATATATATATAGATATATCAATGTGTATATATATATCTTATAAGGTCTCTCTCTCTCTCTCTCTCTCTCTCTCTCTCTCTCTCTCTCTCTCTCTCGCTCTCGATCAAGACTGTGTAAAACTGGCCCCAAGGCCATAAATGAGTGTATATATAGAGAATTGAAGTGCCACACATCCAAAGCTTAAGCAAAGAAGAAAACTTGTTTTAGCAGATGCCAAAAGATTGGGACATATGGCAATCAATTGGTTACAAATATTTGAAGGCAATTGATTGGGAAAGATGGCAATCGATTGGTATATCGACAGAATAGCAATCGATTAGAAAAATAGAAATCAATTGGTAATACAAAAAGTAACAATCGATTGGGATACAAAGGCAATCGATTGGTAACCAAAATTACCAAATGAAAGGTAAGGGATTATACAAGGATATAGAAACGAATACCAGGTCTTATTTATATATCAAAATACAAGGTATTACAACCAAGATATCATCTAACCCTTATGCCACCACAAAAGGTCTATGATAACAAGTGATAACCTCATTTCATCACACAACTTTACCTCTGTATGATTCAACCGGTTCACGAATGCATAACTACTATGCATGCATGACAATAAAATATGCTCATGTATGTATAACAACATACCATATGCATCAAACATCTCTACCATGTATGGATGCATTCTAGAATATGTGTCAATTCACTCAACACTCTACTCGACGTCGAACGTTCTTAATGTTTTTGTTAGCCTTAAGGTATATTAAGGCATATTTAATTATGTTTTGATGATGTCAAATATGCTATGATAATTACATGATTCATATTGATTCATTCTTTATTATTGTCATAGTCATTTTCATATATAATCTCATGTATTAATATTGTATCAATGTTTTAACATCTGTGTGTGCATGAGATTTAATTGATGTAGATCAAGATTACAAGGAGCTCAACAAGGATCAAGCTTGAAGACTTGAAGATATTTCATCCTTGGTTGAAGTCTAGGACCATCATCGTAAGGCATCTTGATCTCACACTCATAGGGGCTCAAACAAACTCTAAACGTTAAAGTTTTGGAAATAAATTTTAAGTGGATCATCTTTAAAGCAATTCCCCAACCAATTGGAAAATAATTAAGTGTTGAATCTTATATGGTTGGAAAGGTATTTGAATCTAGTTTCCAAAACATCAAACGGATTGAAAATCCGAGTTTTGTAGAGGAAGTTATGGCCATTTTAGTGGAGATGTGTCAGTCTACCAAACAGGGAGGGGCAGTCGACTGAGGGCCCGATGCAGTCGACCGAACTGAGCAGAATGCAAACAAAACCCTCTGTAAACACATCTCAGTCGACAGCTTCAAGGTCCAGTCGACTGCTTCATGTTCCAGTCGACTGAAGCGACCTGAAAAGGCATAACGACTAGTTTTTAAAGGGATTTTTAATTACCAAATGTGCCACCAACGGCTATAATCTTCCAAGGCCTATAAATACATGTTTCCCAAGTTATTTGGGGTTGATATTTTGATTGGAAAACATAGTATTGATCACTCATCTCTTTGATCTTTAAATATTATTATTTGAGCCCTAGTTTGAGTGAAAAATCAATTTGCTCTAAATTTCAATTGTAATTCTTGAGAGAGCAAATTGTAGTGAACTTTTATTTGTATTATCTACTCACTAAGGAGTTATTGTGTGAGCTTCAAATTGTATTATCCACTCTAGAGAGAGAGAGAGTTCAATTTGTATTCAAATCTATTTGTAAAGGTTGAGGGTTAGTAACCCTTGTGTGCAAAGAAGAGGTGTTCTTCTTTGGGAGAGATTGAAGGCTCTTGTAACGGTTTGGTGCACACCCGTAAGTGCTCCGGGATTAAAGGAATCCTCAAGAGGTGTTTTTGAGGGGTGGACGTAGGGCGCGGGGTGCGATTGCCGAACCACTTGAAAAACCGGTTTGCAAGTTTCTCTTCCCTTCTCTCTTTACTTAATTGCTTGTGATTGTGTTTAATTTGCAATTTTGTTTTAAAAGGTTAATTTCCGCTAAAACCTTATTCACCCCCCCTCTAAGGTTTCCACTTTTGGACCAACAATTGGTATCAGAGCCTCGGCTCTTCTCTTTTCAAAAGTCTTTGAAAAATTTTGAGTTTAGATCCATGAAAACTACATATTTTGGGGTAAATTCTAAACCAACCTCAATTATTCAATCTCATGATTATGATGAACTTCAAAGTGCATTTGAAGAATTACACGAGGAGTTGGAAAATTTGGGAATCAAATATATAACTCTTAAAGAGAATTTTTCCAAACTTTCAAATGAGTTAAATATTTTGAAATCCCAAAATGAATCTTTGAAGATTGAAAATGAAAAACATGTTTTAAAAGCACAATCTTCAAATGAGCTTGAAAAAGAAAATTTGGAGTTGAAAAAGCAATTAGATGAGTTAAAATCTCAAAATGAAATTTTGAGAAAAGAAAAGCTTGTTTCAACCAATCAACCTTCAAGTGTACTTATTGAAAAGGAAAAGGTTGAATTGAGAAAGGAGGTAGATGATTTGACAAAAACTTTGGCCAAGTTTACCCAAGGTGAACAAAATTTGAATATGCTTTTGGGAAAACAAAAATGTGTTTTTTATAAGGCCGGCTTGGGATTTAATCCCACATTCAAGGAAAAGAAGTACAAAAACTTCTTTGTAAAGTCCACATCCTCTACTTCAAATTCTCAAAATGCTCACAAGAATTTATTTGCTAAAGCGTCAATCTCAAATGAGACCCTTCCCCATGTAACATGTCATTATTGTATGAAAAAGGGCATGTTAATTTTAAATGTTCATTTCGAAATAAAATTAACATGGTTTGGGTTGTGAAGGGATCCTCTCCTACCTCCTTGGAAAATGTTGCATCCAAGAGGCGCTTGGACAATGGTTAAATCTCTTACCTTAAGCCTAGTAGGAGTAGGATAGATTAATTTGTTTAGATTTGCATACTTGATATTGCTTATTTGAAAAATGATGATATGCTTTTGCTGCTAAACTGTCATTTTTATGAACTGCTGAACAAAGCAGTCGACTGGTACCCTGACACAGTCGACTGATTCAGGTGTGAAGCTTTGAATTTTTTGATTCTGCATTGTTAAGTCGACTGTGGCGTCGACTGCATTGATGCTTTAAACTCTCTGCCTAGGGACGTCGACTGAGGAGTCGACTGATCCGACTGAATGTTTGTTTTTCTTTGATTTTGAGTTCTCCAACTTTATTATTGGTATCTTTTGGAAGAATATGCTCTCTATTAATATCTTTTGGTATACTTTATCATTGCACATGCTTAGGAGGAGCACTTTCATGTATTTATTTTCTCACATGTGGTTATATTTGTTTATTTTTGGTATCTTTTTGGCCTTTTGATTTCTATGCCTATTGTGAGGGGGAGCTTTGTGTTTATCCCCAAATCTTTTTGATAATGTCAAAGGGGGAGAAATATGAGAAGTATTGGGGAGATGTATTTGGGTAGTTATCATTCATGTTCTTCAACATTTGATATCCATTATGAATGATAATATGAAAATGACCAAATTGTGCTTATATTGGCATATCTTTCATTGGTTGTTTGTCATCATCAAAAAGGGGGAGATTGTTAGCCTTAAGGTATATTAAGGCATATTTAATTATGTTTTGATGATGTCAAATATGCTATGATAATTACATGATTCATATTGATTCATTCTTTATTATTGTCATAGTCATTTTCATATATAATCTCATGTATTAATATTGTATCAATGTTTTAACATCTGTGTGTGCATGAGATTTAATTGATGTAGATCAAGATTACAAGGGGCTTAACAAGGATCAAGCTTGAAGACTTGAAGATATTTCATCCTTGGTTGAAGTCTAGGACCATCATTGTAAGGCATCTTGATCTCACACTCATAGGGGTTCAAACAAACTCTAAAGGTTAAAGTTTTGGAAATAAATTTTAAGTGGATCATCTTTAAAGCAATGCCCCAACCAATTGGAAAATAATTAAGTGTTGAATCTTATATGGTTGGAAAGGTATTTGAATCTAGTTTCCAAAACATCAAACGGATTGAAAATCCGAGTTTTGTAGAGGAAGTTATGGCCATTTTAGTGGAGATGTGTCAGTCTGCCAAACAGGGAGCGGCAGTCGACTGAGGGCCCGATGCAGTCGACCGAACTGAGCAGAATGCAAACAAAACCCTCTGTAAACACATCTCAGTCGACTGTTTCAAGGTCCAGTCGACTGCTTCATGTTCCAGTCGACTGAAGCGACCTGAAAAGGCATAACGGCTAGTTTTTAAAGGAATTTTTAATTACCAAATGTGCCACCAACGGCTATAATCTTCCAAGGCCTATAAATACATGTTTTCCCAAGCTATTTGGGGTTGAGATTTTGATTGGAAAACATAGTATTGATCACGTATCTCTTTGATCTTTAAACATTATTATTTGAGCCCTAGTTTGAGTGAAAAATCAATTTGCTCTAAATTTCAATTGTAATTCTTGAGAGAGCAAATTGTAGTGAACTTTTATTTGTATTATCTACTCACTAAGGAGTTATTATGTGAACTTCAAATTGTATTATCCACTCTAGAGAGAGAGAGTTCAATTTGTATTCAAATCTATTTGTAAAGGTTGAGGGTTAGTAACCCTTGTGTGCAAAGAAGATGTGTTCTTCTTTGGGAGAGATTGAAGGCTCTTGTAACGGTTTGGTGCACACCCGTAAGTGCTCCGGGATTAAAGGAATCCTCAAGAGGTGTTTTTGAGGGGTGGACGTAGGGCGCGGGGTGCGATTGCCGAACCACTTGAAAAATCGGTTTGCAAGTTTCTCTTCCCTTCTCTCTTTACTTAATTGCTTGTGATTGTGTTTAATTTGCAATTTTGTTTTAAAAGGTTAATTTTCGCTAAAACCTTATTCAACCCCCCCCCCCCCCCCTCTAAGGTTTCCACTTTTGGACCAACAGTTTTGTTACCTATAGCTCTGATACCAATAAAGGTCAAGACCCATCCCGCTACGGGCGAAAATAGGACACGTGGCATGCCACCAAGGCTCATCCCATTTAAAGATTATAGCAGTAGAAGAAGAACTTAAAATAACGTTGAGTATTCAAAACATTTGGAAACAACACCCTCCGAGTTGTAAAATCCGTATAAAAGTGAAAATGTAATTATACTTCGAATCGAACGAATTTATGTTAAAAGGGGTCCCAAAGGTACCCTAAGAGCCAATCAAAACATTTCAATAGTTTCTGAAAGGAGTAGAAAAAGGTTTCATGCAGGGGTCATTTCAACCGGTCGAACGACCCCCTTCGACCGGTCCAATGACCCTTTAGCGGAATTCCTTCCAGCAATAGAATTTTGCTAAGGATCAATTCAATCTTCACCCATTTGTAAACCTCTCAACACTCATAATTTAATTCAAACTTTTGAACCATAACACGGCTAAAAGGACTAACATAACTCTTGCTAAGCATTGGAAAGAAAACGGAATTGAAACAAGTTAAGGTCCGTTTGGTTCGATTCATAAAACATCAACATTGATCCTTCAAAAATTGAATTTGACAAGTAAAGCTTCCAAACACGAATCCATGAGTTCGGATTCATTCAAACTTAACTAAAAGAGGTTTTACAACAATTTACATCATTAAGGAATAATCCCCAATCCTTACAATTACCAAACATGGTTCTAACTTCCAAAACACATGTTTCATCATAGAAATGATACTACCATATCTCAATGGAAGAGACTGGTCCCGGGTGATCCAACGGCCTCACTCTTCTTTCCTTTCTTTTCTTCATACCTGCAATGGAGTAAATCTCCATTACTCAGCTATATGCTAAGTGTACAATTCTAAACGTACGCATATGAGACAATTCATGCTTTAAACATCTAAATCACATAATTTAGTCTCTAGGGAGAGAGATACGCATTCATTCGGTATATCGGCAAGTCTTAAATCTTAAACCGCGATGCCAATGGCTAGCCAAAGAGCACTCAACCATTGCATCCAACTGCTCTGGCTGGGCCGATTTCCAAACCAAGCAAGTAGTCGTCACTACTATAACTCTCAAACACCGAGAGGCGTACCCCGACATGAACTTGTATCAAACTCCACTTTGACCCATATAGTCATTTAGCTTGCCCACATAGTCATACAATCATGCTATTCATACGTACTCACTGAATTTAACGGGCTTAAATTAACACTTGAGTTTTTCCCGGATCACAATTTCATATACAATATCCAAAGCATCCAAAATTGTCGACATAACACAAGTTCAGAATTTATACCTTGAGCTATCGTCCAATAACTTTGAGGAAAGTACTAGTAGCCCTATTAAACGTCGGATCTCCAATTAGGAGTGATTCCTACAAGTATTTACATGTTTTTACCAAATTTCAATAAATTAGATTTTTTGAAAAACTTAGCCAAACGAGGCCTAAGTGGTATCAAAATGTAGCTCTTACCTCGAGGAGATCGAATATGAAATTTGGAAGAAAGTAAATGGCTGGAAGTCCATCGATTTGTGTCGGCAAGCTCTAAGTTCCCAAAATTCCCAAATCTCCCTTTTGATTTTCAATTTAATAAAGTTGTGAATGAAAAATATTTTGAGTCTCCTATATATAGGCACGACTCCTAAAAATTATGTTTACCTCCCCACGAGATCTCAAAACTTCTAGTTAGTCCTCGAAACGTTTGACACGTCTATCTTATTGCTTCAGGAGTAAAAGCTATAAATTATACCAGTTTTCATCTAAGTTCCGTTTGTCGCCATAATTACGTTCTGAAAACTATTTTCGTGAAATTTCTATATAACCTACCTTTTATGCAATGTATCACTTACGTTATGAATGAACCAATCGAAATCATGATCTTAAACAAGATCAAAACTATCAAAAATTATACTACACAGGTAAAATCACTATTCATAATACCAGATTATGTTAAATAATATTTAATCACATAAATGTCATTTAAGTCATGTCAATGCCTCATCGAATGTTAGATTGTCGTGTTCTCACTTGACACATTTCGTTGACCACAGTCAACCACTTTCACAATTATCAAATAACATTGATACTTCTTAAAAACTAATTTTTGCATTTTAAAACATTTAGATTTTCCAGGACGGGTGTGACACCTTTGACCCGAGGCTGACTCATATTTCCGAATCGTATCCAGTAGTCGTTCCATTCTTGTACATTGGCCCTTCAAAAGAGCAATCTGTCATTCGTGAAGAACAAGTGTGAATTCTGGGGGCACTTCGCGCAACTCTCACACCATTAATAGCACTGTCTCTATCAGTCGCATGTAATAAGGAAGACAAAACTTCCGCACACAAAATAAAAAGATATGGAGACAACGGATCGCCTTGTCTAATCCCTCTTGAAGGACGAATACTTATATTGGTTGCCCGTTAAATAAAATCGAGAAAGACACCGATCTCACGCATTCCATGATCAAATTACGATCAAAGCCCAACCTTTCCATTACAGCATCTAAAAAAGCCCTTGATCACAAGCTTTGCTCATGTCAAGCTTGAAGGCCGAAGCACCAACTTTGCCCTTAGTTTTGGAATTTAAGCGGTGCATTGCCGCAAATGCAACCATTAGAGTGATGGGATTAGATAATGTGCATTAGAGTGATGGGAAGTGTACATTCAACCAGTGGTGTAATCCAATCATTTGAACACTACAGACAGAAAGAAAAAAAAAAAACACTAAAACTAAAACTAATTTTACGCATGCATTAAATTGGCTTCACCAAAATTGACCCCCCAAAAAAAATTCTAGAATAAAATAAAAGAATCTTGATTAATTACTTGAACATCATTACTTCAAACAAAAATGTTCCAATCACTAAAGGACACCGTTCACAATTATCTTCGGCAATTCTATTTTTATATTTAGAAAATGTTGTATTATATGCTCTCTGATTATGACGTTAAATACATATTTTTCAATGTAAGGGAACAATCATTCTTCCCATTGATTATCTATTTGGTTGAACAATTGATCGATGATTACCTATTATGGAATGTATGAACTTCGACAATTTATAAATTTGACACCCGTCTCTTATTTTTTACATTATTTCAGTGGGGTCAAGTAAGTGGAAAACAATTATCAATGCATAAAACTATGTATATAAATTTAGTAATTTACAATTCATCCAATTGAGTGGGTTCAATATGTAGCTTCGCCCCCTGTTTACAACTCACCCCGGCCATATTTAACCTTCTCCCCTAGTTGTAAGCTAATATAGATTATTTATTTATTTATTTATTTTTCCCGGGGGGTTTAAATATATAGATTCACTAACTGCTAACACCACAAAATGAAATAGAATCTCGTCCAGAGTCCAAACCAACTTTAATTTGGTTTTGTTATTACAAAAATCAGTTCTTATTTGCATTTTTAAGTTAACTTGGACTCCTATATACCCAAATAACAGCTACAAAACTATCTAAAATTAATTGTTCTCTAAAATATAGAATCTTTTCTTGTGGCACAGTGTCACACAAACAATCTATAACAATGAGCAATATTATGCTTTTCCAAATTTTCTTTCCAAAAGTGTTTTTCAAGTAATGTGGTAGTGGGACCATGTCAAATAGAGTGGACCAATTGAATTTTGATTGGAAGTTATTTAACTTACCTCATTGTCGCATAATTTGGGAAGCACTTTTAGAACAAAATTTTATGAAGCATAACATTGCTCATAATACACATTGCCCCAACTAATGACCCTTTTGGCAACCACTTTTTGGCACGATTGAGGACCCGTTTGGGTTAGCTGAAAAATAGAGTGATTGTTTTGTAAAATGTAAGTATTTTGTTAGTTCAAAAGATCAGCACTTTGTGACCGGATGGCAAGGCCTATGGGTGTAATACCTAGAGATCTCAAGTTCGAATCTCAAGGGGGTGCCCATAGGTGATTCACCCGGACGCCCTGGCCTCGTGGGATTAGTCGAGGTGCGCGCAAGCTGGCCCGAACACCCACGGTTACCAAAAAATAAAAGTTCAGCACTTAAAAATTCAGCTGAAAAAAGTAGCTTAATATTTCAGCACTTAAAATTTCAGTACTTAATATTTCAACTAATACAAACAGTATTTCAGCACTTAAAATTCAGCACTTAATATTTCAGCTAACCCAAACGGGCTTTGAGCCTCCAAATAATGTTTGCCAACTGTTTTGTAACCCACTAAATTTATTTATTTTTATGGGAGACGAGGATAAATCCCTCTATCTATCCTCCGTTGTCCGAATTTTATCGTCATTTTTTGTCGGAGTTACCGACACCGTTTTACAAATTTTATCACATAGGGTAAACCCCGAGCATGTGCGCCGACCTCACAATAAATGCACTAGGTAGTTCAGGGTGGCAAGTGCGCGGTACAATTCAAATCCACACTAAACTCTGAATAATGTTCGTCCAACTACCTGAAATTTGTCCTTCCTTTATTGTTCCAGCTCACTTACCTTGACCCTAGGCGATTTCGAATCCCTTATTTCCCTTAGGGAGGCCTGAAGCTCTCGCTAATTAACTCGGCCAGCTAAGGTGATTTCTTAACCCACTATTGGCATCGCAGTGCACTATCGTTGCCAAACAGTAATTATTATTATTATTATTGTTTTTTTTTTTTGGGTAACCGTGGGTGTCCGGGCCAGCTTGCCCGCACCTCGACTAATCCCACGAGGCTAGGGCGTCCGGGTGAATCACCTATGGCCACCCCCTTAAGATTCGAACTTGAGACCTCTGTGTATAATACCCAGAGAAACAGTAATTATTTTACCAGATAGGAAAGAAATTCTCTCATCCAACCGCCACTCTGGATACAAAAGAACTGTATATTATTTGCTCCATGTTTTATGGCCATAAAAACAGGTTTTTGAGTCAAAACAAGTCTCTATCACTCAAAAAAAAAAAAGTCTCTATCAATCAACCACTTTTTTTGTGGCCGAATGGTAAGGTCTCTGGGTGTTATACCCAGAGGTCTCAAGTTCGAATTTCAAAGGGATGACCACATGTAATTCACCCGGACGCCCTGACCACGTGAAATTACTCGAGGTGCGTACAAACTGACCCGAACACCCACGATTAAAAAAAAAAAAAAAAAAAAAAAAGTCTCTATCACTCGCGAAGACAACACAGTAATAAGATATGGAAATCTTATTATTTATCATTATGAAATAAAAGGGGCACCTGTGCACTATCCAAGCCTAGGTGTGTGGGGTACAGATTTAGTCCTCCAAGTCAACAAAAAAGGCTACCTAGTTCCTAGACCAGTAAGAATGGGGGGTCCTTTTGCTTGGGAAATATCTCCCGAATTTAAGGATTACTAGGGTCATATTGACCATAATCCAATCCACGGACACGTAGATAGATACACATGGGAACTGCTGTGATACAGTTATAATGATATTGATTGTATCATATAGTCAAATTTTGATGCTAAAAGATTGTATTTTGATTTCAAAATATTATAATTTGGTTCAACAAACTTTGAAAATCACTTTGGAATAATATGATTTTCAAAATTACAAAATTTTGGAACTTGAATACAACACTTTGAGGCCTCACTATAATATTTTAAAACAAAAACCACTTAAAACCATTTGACTGTATGATGCAGCTAAATCACTAAAACTATATCATATAATTTTCCATATACATGGACACCTGTCAAAAGAAGAAAGATAAAACAAGGATTTCTCTCAAGTAAAATTTTTTTTTGAGTAATATTTGGATGACAAACACTTTTTATAAACACTTACAAACACACTCTATTTCTCTCCTATGTGGCACTGTGGGGTCCGAATAATTTCAATGGATTCCACAATGTCTTCCAGAAAAAAGATAAAGTGTGTTTGTAAATATTTATAAAAAGTATCTGTCACCTTAACAATAATATTTTTTTTTAACTAATTCCTCTCAAATAAGGGAAGTGATCTCTTGCTATATGTGAAGGAAAGTCTTCAATACACTTTTTTTCTTATGTTTCAACTAGGGATGGCAACGGGGCAGGTGTGGGACGGGGTTCCCATACTCCGCCCCCGCCCCCGCCCCCGCCCCGCTTCACTGAGCTCTCCCCCCGCCCCCGCCCCCGCCTAGCATATTTATCTTCCCGACCCCGCCCCTACCCCGCACTCGGGTCCCCGTCCCCTCCCCGCCCTGCCCCGATTAAGAGTTTGAAATTTTTTAAAAAAAAAAACAAATTGACATCAATTCAATCATGTACAACAAATTGACAACAAAAACCCACAATCCTACACTAAAAACCACCAAACATATACAACAATTAAATCCATAACCAACACACAGCACGCAACACAGAGTCTAGAATCTTGAGATTTGAGTTAGGATTTTTGAAGCTTACCTCCACAGAGCCTAGAATCTTGAGATTTGAGAGTGAGTTCACCGGATTGGTGGAAGATTTCCATGAATCTTAGAGACTTCAATAGCACAAACTCACCTTGAATCTTTAGATTTCAGAGTCAATGGAGGGCTTCATGAACGGTGGCTGCCGGCGGGAGAGTGGAAGTCGGCGTGTGTATGTGTTCTTCTACGTCCGGCATCGACATCTCCGGTTCTTCTACAGCTTCTAGGCTTTGCTTACTCTCATCCATGGCTGATTCAGAGAGAGAGAGAGAGAGAGCAGATTTGGTCTCATCCATGGACCATGGCAGATTCGAAGAGAGAGAGAGAGAGAGAGAGAGAGAGAGAGAGAGAGAGAGAGAGAGAGAGGAAAGAGCAGATTTGGCCTCCTTTGACTCTTGGACTTGATAGAAGGCGCAGAGAGTTAACAATGAAGCCCTAATTCTATTTGGGGCTATATATACTAACAAGGTAAAAATGTAATATTCAAGGCCATTGAGGGTATTAATGTAATAACATGTATATACAGGGCGGGTTCGGGTTTTTGGACTCCACCCCCGATCCCGACCCGAACCCGACTCGGGTTCTAAAAAACTCCTCCATACCCGCCCCTAACCCTATTAAGACCCCCCCATACCCTACCTATTAGGGGCGGGGCGGGGCGGGGAACCCGGAAAACCCGCCCCATTGCCTTCCCTAGTTTCAACCAACTTTTAGATCACAATGTCGATTAAAAATGTGCAATCTATTGGTATTCAGTGTCAATGAGCAGTAACATTTTTACAATTACTTTTTTTTTGCTAGAACATTTTTACAATTACTTGGTCTTTACAATGTGTTACTCTTATTTGATAGTAACGGTTTAAAAATGTCATTCGATACTAGCTCTTATTGTAATGCAACCAAGTCCCGAAAATGTATAATTTATATGTATAATACCACCAAATTATTTTGGTCAGAGAGAGAATCTTAACAATTTTAACGGTGTAATTAAAATTACCAATATACTTTTAAAGTAAAATACAATTTCTTTTCTTAAGCAATCAATACATTATTAAAAGACAAGTGTTCCAATAAAAATAGATATAGTTTCATTTACATATTAATAAAATATGAAACTTTTGTATAACAAAAATTAAGAGTCAACTGACAAATGATGAATAGAGGGGGCAAACTATTACTTAACTAAAACATTCAAGGGAGGTTTCTGTAATTTTTTATACAACAAGAAAGGTTATTTTGACCAGGATTGGTCAATGCAAATATCCCGGGTAAAAAAAAAAAAAAAAACCAAGTGTGTGTACACCATACTCTTTGGACATATTCAACTGCTAAGTGTTAATCCATTTTAATTGAATAATTCCAACACTATTAATACCAAACATCTGGAATTTAAATAGTACCTTGTATGTGAGAAAAATTAATTAAAATGGATTATTAGTCTTTAGTTCCCTCCCTTGATAAAATTGAAAATTAAATATTATTGAATTTCAAGTGATGAAAATTTTAACTTTAAAAATAACGTTTCAAGTATAGAAATAGAACACGTTCAGTGAATTTTTTTAGCAGCTTTTTTAAATTAAAGTTTTCAATATATTTTCGGCTACTTTTTTCGATTAGACATTATCAAACGCAAACACACCCATTAGTTGACTATTTTAAGTTGAGAATTTTATGCAACCCATATACAGTGTGAATGTGGCTGAGCCAGAGATTGGCCCATTAATAAATCATCCCAAACTTCAGCCCAATTCCATCATAAAGTTAGTGCACATCAAATCGAAGTTATCTATCCACCATCCAATTTCTAATTTTCCATCCAATTTTCTTGACAACCAAACAGATTTCACAGTCACCTCCACAATCTTCCCATGGCCTCCACGGCAAAACCCTTGGGCTCTATTTGGTTCGTGGATTTAGAGAACGAAAAAAAAAAAGAAAAAAAAAAGGAATGAAAACTAGTTCTTTCGTGTTTTTCTTCATGTCTAAATTATATTAAATGTTAAAAATTTAAACAAAAAAAAAAAATTGAGATTAACGACTAAGGAAGAGAAATGACTCACAACGTTTAACACATTTAATTTTTTTCTCAAAATTTTCTTTTCTTTCTTACTTTTCTCATCATTATATCTCTATATAAAACCCAAATAGAGAAAAATATTTTTCTCTATTTTTTGTTTCTTTCTTTTCCCTATTTTTTTTATTACATGGAGGAGGGGAAGGTTCTAAATAATCGATTATCCAATTCAGGCAACCGATGTTGGGTGTCAATGGGCTTGGGCCAGGGATTTGCCCGTTTAAATCATCCCAAAACTGAGCCCAATCCCATAGTAAACTACACTGCAAGTCAAATCTAACCACCATCCAAATATATATCCAATTACTACTCATTTTCCTTAGAATTTTGTCGAACCAAACAGATCTCACAGACACCTCCACAACCTTCTCATGGCCTCTGCAGCAAATCCCTTAGGTTATGTTTGGTTTGTGGATTTAGAGAACAAAAAGAAAAGAGAAAGGAAAAACATGAAAGAAAACTAATTCTCTTATATTTTTCGTCAACTCTAAATAACATTAAAAGTTAAAAATGCAATATATATGTATAATTGTAATATACGACCAAGAAAGAGAAATGACTCATAATGTTTAAAATATTTAATTTATTTCTTAACTTTTTCTTTTCTTTCTTACTTTCCTTATTGTTCTTCTTTTTAACCAAACAGAGGAATATGTCCATACTTTTTCTATTTCCTGTTGTCAGCTTATGGGGATGAGTTCCTTTATTTGCTATTGGCCTTAGAAATTAGCTCATCCCAAGTTGTTGCATAGCTTTTCTTTGCATGGTTTAAGCTTATTGTATATCCTGGAATTTGTCCCTTTATTTTTTCTAATTGCAGTTGGGTCTTTTTTTCTTTTTTTAATTAGCCATTTTTTTATTATAAAAAAAATAAAAAAAGAGAAAAACTTTTCCTCTATTTTTTTCTCTTTCTTTTCCCTCATTAAATTCATAAAGCAAACAAAGCCTTAATATGGGAATGATTATCATTTGGACAACACTTCCATTCTTTTCTTTAGTACCATTTCATGTTGTTCCCTTACATAAGTGGTCCCAATATTTTAAATTTATTTTTCTAAAAATTACTTTATTTTTAATTTTGAGACCCACTTCTACGAAAATGAATAATACCAAAATGAGCCAAAAAAAAAAAAAAGAACTGAAGTGTTTACCAATTTTATGCAACTCATGTTGGGTGTCAATGGTCTTGCGCCACAAATTGGCCAATTAAAAAATCATCCCAAACTTGAGTCCAATCACATCATAAACTCAAGGGCAAATTACATAGACACCACTTTATGTATTGGACTATTTTACCAATACCCTCTAATTTTAAAAAATTCAACAAATTGACCTTTCAATTATTTGTGAGAGATAACTTAAGGGTCAATTTGAGAAGAAAATATTCAATTATTTGAGAAGAAAGTTTTCCCAAAAAAAAAAGAAATGAGAAGAAAATACTAATAGTTTAGGGGGTCAAATTGTTGAATGGGAATGTTTTTGATGGTGAAGATGTGTTTGGTGATGAGGCCCGTGCTAATCAATGGTCGGATGACACTTTATGTCAAAAAAAAGTGCGTATAACACTACTTGTTGAATTTTTAGTTTACATTTTTTTTTTTTTTTGTTATGTTTATCTGGATCCGAACTGTATACACACACCCCACAAGCCCCTGCCCCTGTCCCTGCCCCAACCCCAAAGCTCTACATTAGCCCACAATAAAAGCCCAACAAGAGGGAAGTTATGCCAATTGGGCTATACCCCGCTCCACATTTTGCAAGTGTTAGTGAAAAAGGGTAATACATAATATAAATTTTTTTTTTGATCTGTATACATAATATAATTTGAATATACTTTTGCTCACCCAATTTTTAGTGTGCCAATGCTCACCCAAGTCTCTCATTGGTCAATGCAGTGGTCCACTGCATTGACCAATAGGAGGCTTAGGTTAGCATTTGACACGAGAATTTTTCGGTGTGCGCTTGTGTGCTATACCCAAGTGTAAGTAATCTTGCAAGCAATATAGTACTGGAAGTCCAGGTCGATCCCACAGGGAATGTTTGGAAATTAATTACCTAGATTAAACTCTAAAAAGAAAAAGAAAATTTAATGCTTAAGCAAACTGTAGAACACAGAGTTCTACGATTAACACCTATTAAAATTAAAAACAACTAAATTACTTTAAACTAATAACTAACTAGTTAACTAGAGCAATATTTTAAAACTGGTTTTCTTAATAAAAAAGAAGTGTTGGGATCACGCGAATCCACAGTGACCTAGCCATCTACCATGCAATTACGTTAAAGCTCATTGGAGTACATCTTCTACAATATTCCGTATTTTTCTAAAGATAGAGAATCCATAGCCCTTTCATGACCGGGACTATATCATCCAAATTAAGTTCAAAATACATGAAAGCGGTTTAAATCAATAGTTAAGACTCGCACCCACAATGGTGTTAGCATTGAGAGTGGTTTGCAAAAGATATTGAAGAAAAATGCTTTAAGGCTTTCAATTTAGAGACTGTTTCGACAAACTGAGCATTTAGGGACAGTTCGATAACAAATCTGTAAAACAGAAAGTCTAGGAATACTGTATTGAATGTTCTCAAGAATCAGAGGTTTCGATCGATCGATCGACGCGCTCTCGATCGATCGAACATCTTCATCTCTCGATCGATCGAAATGTCTTCGATCGATTGACTGTGTCTCTGTTCCGATCGATCGAAATTACTTCGATCGATCGAACACAGGAATTATTATGCTGCATGGCAGAGGCTTGAAATCACAGTTTCATCACGATTTCCCAACCCAAGGACTACTCAGACATAGTCTGGAGTGTCTTAAACTCGTTTTTGACGTGAAAGTCCATTAGGGATGCGTTTGGTTGCGATTTTAACATAAAAACTATGAAAACTATGAGTGTAACACTATTTAGCATGCAAGGTTGTGATTAACTTTACTAATACTACCAGAAACGATAAACAGATTATAAATAAACTGAAATAACAGAACCTGAGACGATGTATTACGATCAAACTACTTGCAAATCCAAGAACAAACAAGATTGTACTTTGAAACGATCAAACTACTTGCAAATCCAAGAACAAGCAAGATTGTACTTTGAAACGATCAAACTACTTGCAAATCCAAGAACAAGCAAGATTGTACTTTGAAACCTACAAAAATAATATAAACTCTCTAACTCTCTCCATGAAATGATAAAAACTAAAAGTGGGCGTCCAGAAAACGTGAATACAACTGGTATATATAGAAAAACCTAAGGCTAGGGTTACAAAAGATGTCCCTGCTACGTGCGCGTAGATTCTCATAAAAGCCATGTTCGATCGATCGAACATCTCTCGATCGATTGAACTTCTGGGATCTTCGAGCGCTTGAACTACTTTCGATCGATCGAAACCTCGATTGCTCGAGCCTTCTTCGATCGCTCGAAACTCTCTTTTCATTTTTGACTTGTCTTAATTGAACCCAAGCACTTCCTTTTATCTTGCTTATTCAATTCTTCACACAGCAACAGTAATCTGCACACATAACCACTAAAACAATACCACTTATCATAGATTAATCATATTGTGTAAAAACTTGCATTGTAATTCAAATTACAGATAAACAGGAGAATTATAAACTAATTTAATGTATTTTCTTCTTTTAGCGCGGTTGTATTTTACAAATACCCCCGCTTGTCACAACCCCCAACTAGCGATTTGCTAGTCCCTAGCAATAAAGCGAAAATAAAACAAGCTAAACTAATACTACAATGATTAAAATAAAACAAATTAAAACTAAAGTAAACTAATCTAAATAAAAATAAACTACCTAACTCACTTTCGCAGGAATCGCGGTTGCATTTAGCAAATGCAACAAGCCGTTAAACCCCTAGGTTCCCCTTAGTGGACGAGTGTTGTCTCGTGAGGGTTTGCAGTGAATATACCCACAAAATTCTCTGATTTTAAGATAAAAAAGATATAGAATAACTTGTAAACACTCTCTTCTATTCAACTATTAATTTAGCTCCACAAAACATATCATCCTCATTCAAACCATGAAAGAAGTACACATGTTCCTCATGTCACCAAGAAAAACTAACATATGCATCACATCCATGTATCCGTGCGTGTGTGAAATTAACAGCTATACATCAAACTTTATTTAGAGTTGTTTAGACTATCATACTCCCAGAACTTGTAGTTTCAACTCAATTCTCACATGGGTTTACACTAAAAAATGAACATATCTCAGAAACTTGTTTAATAATGATCGCTCATGGTGTGAAAGCTTTGATATAAGTAATGTTTTGGTTACTAATGCTTTCACGTCTGACTCAATAAAGGACGAACATTTAGAGTGTATAGTCTCATGAAAGGTATACTACTAACTAGAAGAGCGAAATACCGTGGATAACTCAATTTGTACGTTCGTGTTTTAAACTAAGTTGTTAAGAATCATTAAGGCTTTGACTTTTCGGGTTTTATATATTAAGGTAGAAATGAGAAGGGTAAGAAATCGCACATCTTTAGCATTTGATTGAGTGTAGTAATTTCTTCTTTACTTCATTCCAACCATCCTCTATTCTCATAGATGTCTCCCCCCCCCACCCCCCCCCCCCCCCCCCCCCCCCCCCCTTTTTTTTTTATTTTTGCAGCCCCTCCCACTACTACTCCCTCCTCATAACATACTTCAAAAATTCAATCACGTTGAATACGCAATGGGGTGTACTGAGGTCAAAGTATAAGATTAGGGATTTAGGATTTCATAATAGAATTGGCAATATTTACTAGGTGTGGGGTTGAGAACAATGCATATTCTGGAATGTTGATATAGGTGTATGGAGAGGTAAGGAGCAAATACGATAGCTTAAATCATTTTCTCAACTTCTTAGTTGTAGCACTTCCGTGTTCATTGAGTTTTGTTTGGTAAATCCTGAACGTTCTCCTCTACTAAGCAGCCAAAATAAAGAATTAGAGACTATTCGATGAATTTAATATGTATTTTCAAGAAAATGATTCGAATTTAATGTGATAACTCCCTCAGAACTGAAGATTGGATTCAAAAGCTCACTAAGGGTGACTAGTTTCCACTACTTATTCTTAGAGTACAAAAGTCATCTTAGCTCTTATTTAGGTTTTCTGCATAGCTATTAACATGTGCATAAGGAATTTGGATACAAGAATGGTTAACACATGCAATCGTCCTAGAGAATTAGAAAAACGCATGAATTTAATTCATAAAAAGATGAGAATAAAATGGTTGTGTCATTGCTTGATAACAGCTAAATAGGAGTGAGTATTGCAAATCGTTCTACCAATAAAGTTTTGTATTTTCAAGAAAATTCCAATTTTATTTTAATTTAAAATTTGTTCAAAATCTCCAAATTCAACTGAGATTGTATGACATGTACAATAAATGTATTCAGATTGCTAAGTATAGACATGTGTAGGTGACTATCTATCTACATCCCACCCCCAACTGAAAATTGCGATGTCCTCAAAAGATAATTTTTGAATATAGATAGAGAGATATCACCTGTTAAAGCATAGTAATAACCGCAAGCGTAACAATCTATAAAGAAAGCATACAAACTCCAAACAGGCAGGATCAAATAGAATATGAAAAGATAAAGCATGAGATCCATACATAAACAGAACTAATCACTGGAAATATACTAGAAAGAAATAACAGACAGTGATTACAAAATCCATAAAACAAAAAGAACCAACATGTCCAACTAACCAAACAACAAGAAAAAAGAAAAAAAAATAAGAGAGAGAAGAGAATACAATCATATCCCACCAAAACAACCCAACAACCAAAAACACTGATCTATCAGAATCTATACATCATCGGCAACATCCGATAATATCTCAATAAGCACGTCTGGAGCATCCGTATCTCCACCCTCAACAACAGTAGTAGCTGTCGCCAGGTCACTCGCACTCGGAGCAGCTGGTGTAGATAATAATGGATCCGTCACGACTGGAGGTGGTAGAAGTGGTGTCTCAGAAGTAGGCGATGTTGCCGATGTGGATGGAGCAGAAGGATCAGTAGATGGAACAGAAGGAGTAGGAACAGGAACAGATGGGGCTGCCGATGTAGATGGAGCAGAACGATCAACCTGAGGAGCTGAGGATGAAGGACCAGCAGTGGGTGGTGTAGGTGTATGCAAAGATTGGTCAACCCCTATCTGAATAAGTATAGCCTCAAGAAGAGTCATCATGTGATCCATCTTACCCTCGAGTCTGATCCGGGCCTCTCTCTCCTCTAATAGCAACTCGTGAACAGTAGGGAGAGGCGCGGATGAAGAAGACTCTCCCTGGGCGGGAGCCTGAGACCGCTGTCTCAGCTCGAACTGTGCAACCTCAATACGAGGATCAACCTCGTCATCAGAATCAAGCTCCTCGGCCTCTATGGGCATCCCAGAAACTGCACCATCCATATCGGTGCCTCCTTCCCTCTTCCTCTTCGCTCCAATCTTCGCCTTACCCTTTTCTTTTCTCTTCTTCTGAGCATCAGAACGGCGGGCCTTTGTCTCGCCAAATCGACTAGAGGCCTGAATGATCGAATCTGTGGCCAATGGAACTAGTCCAGCCTGCTCAATGACTCAATGTATAGGCCAAGCACCCTTAAGATGGCGCTTGGCGGCGATGTACTACGAAGGCTGAACCAGGAAGTCAATATATAGGCGAGACATACAGACTCGATGTCCTGTCCCAATAGCATACAGGGCACGGGCATACCACGCGGCGAACTTCTCGTGATAAGATGTCATAGAAATGCAGTGCACCAGCGTCATATGGAGAAGGTGATAATTCTCAGTGAGTAGCTTATCCTCGATGAGAGAAACGCCGTTCCAGAGCTGAACGGCGCCGCCTGTAAGCTCACAGATAATGGTGGTAGGAGGCATCTTTGGGGCTCCTGGTAGGTGAGGATAGAAATAATCTGGTAGTTCATGTACCCCCAGAGCAGCTGAAATGGTGGTAGGGCTAAATAGGATCTCGCGCCCGTAAAAGAATGATCTGTATGTGAATGGGGCCGCGGGATCCTTGATCATAGAGGAGCAGGCTTCACGAACCCAGTGGATGTTGATCTTCTTTGTCTGGATCAACATATCATACCATAATGGCTGGTCTCTGATCCATCCTAGAAACCATGGGGCTGAGAGCCATACGGACTCCAGTGACCACTCTAACATAACCTTCCTAGACTGGAAGTATCTCGTAAACCAAACCCGTTCCTCCTCGTTTCTGAGCCCGTGATCTGGTATGGGGTCGGGTATAGTGAGATCAAGTGGCTTGGACTTGTGGTACTCGGTGATAGGATTCATCGTGAAAGCCCTGAAATGGAAGAAACAGACAGTAAATACAAGAAAATAGGGAAAACAGAAAAGATATTGAAACTGCTGCCCTTCGATCGATCGAAGTATATTCGATCGATTGAAAAAAATCCTATATTCGATCGCTCGAGCCGCGTTGGATCGATTGAGAAAGGTCTATGTTCAATCGCTCGAGCCGAGTTCGATCGATTGAAATGTTACTAGGCTCGATCGCTCGAGCCGAGATCGATCGATCGAACACATGGAAGGAACAACGACAAGAATGGAAAACGGGAATAGCCCGCAAAACTTAAAAGACCAATAAAACTTCAAATAAATGGTTCAAAACCAATGGGGGGCACCCCCAATACAATTCTAACGAAAAGAAAGACACGAGGGGGTGTATCGAGACCTCACCTCGAGATACGCGCCACGGGGGAGATGAGGAGGAGGAGGAGGATGATGATTAGAGGGGCCGGGCGCTCCTCAAGTTATGTGGTTGTACATGGGGGTTCAAAATTCGCGAGAGCCTCCTCTGTCTCCGATCGCTTGAGCGTGAGGGAGAGAGATAGAGACTGAGCAGGTATATGAAAGACGCCTCGTTTAAATACAAGTCTCGATCAATCGAGAATGTTTGATCGATCAAACTTTCGATTGATTGAGGCCTGCTGAAGCGCTCGAGGGTTTGATTATTTCGATCGATCGAGATGTTTTTGATCGATCGAACTTAGAAATTCTCTAATATCATTGAATTAAAAGATTATACACCCCCAACTAACCAACATTGGTCTAGACATACAGGAAAATGATAAAACAGTTCATTGACAGGTCATGTAAGCCAAAAAGTCATCATCACCATAAAAAAATTTGCATAATTTTGTAGATAAGACATTGTAGTAGTATCCATTTGCAATACTATTGCCCCCAACATGGCATTTAAAACCTTATTGATAAAGAAAAACTAAAAAAAACTGAAACTAATAAAACTTTGTCTAGGAATACACTTCAATTGATGAAAGAAAGATGAAATGACAAAATACAATTGAAGTGAAGCACTACCCTTCAAGCATGAAAATATCTTCTTCCACAACTTTTTTCTCCGCCAAAGCTTCGAATGTGGGGTCCAAACATGGTGATTCCCTTTTCCAGAATAGCCGAAAAGCATCCAGGGCATCATTAAGTAAGTATGAACTCTCCAAGGAATTGATTGCACATGCAGGAGGTGATCCGGATGGAGATAGCGATAACGGCGTGTAAGTTTGCAACAGACTTTCCTCTTGCGGCGGAGTACCCGGGGACCTTATATATGGTCCAAATCCGTGGAACAACTGATGTGGAAGGAACAATGGTGGTAACAATTGATTCATAGTGACACCCCTGACAAAGGAAACCAAAAGAGAACAAAAAGAAAGAAAGAAATTAAATTAAATAAAACAAACGAAAGAACTAAAGGAATAAACAAAATAGGAAATGTGACCAAGAAATAACCTCACTATTGGCATGGTATCACCATGTGCACTAGTAGGTAGAGGGCATTGAAGCCGGAACAACAAATAACTCAAGTGTACATAAATGTAGGGGACCACTTCGATGACAAGGAAGTCATTAACATAAATGAATACAGCATTATGGCGTTCTGGCACCACATCTTGTAAATCTTCTTCTTCCCATGGTTCCCACATTGAATCGTTCTCCCACTATTCCATCAGAGCATCATCGACTTCCCAAACAACATACCCCTCTGGTTCTCCCTCCTCTTCAGGAAATTCCATGTGCTAAAAACGATTGATCTGGATGAGAGCAGGGTTGTATGGGATATATCCTTGGGTCAAGTCAACGACATCTTCTACCCCTGGAGCTTGATAAGGAGCAAAACAGAATGCTATCTCATCGGTAGTCCAAGGGGGGTTATGATATTCTGAATCCGCCCATGACCCAATTGAGTGGACATCATCATCTCTCATGTTGAACAGCCTACAGGAGATAAATAAAATGGATTAGCAGATTAAAATCGAGGTCACACTCTAAAAATAGATAGACAAAATAAAACAAAACAAAATGCAGTGAAGGAAAGAATACAACAACATGGTGAAGACGCACTTGAGCATTTTAAGTCGAGGAATAATCGGGCTCATCCAGTTGGATGTGCTCGACCTCTGGTTGGAAATTCTCTAAGAACGATTTTAACCTTTGGCCATTGACCTTGAAACTTTCGTCGTTCTTAGGATTGAATAACTCGACAGCCCCATGTGGAAAGACAGATTTGACTATAAAGGGTCCTGTTCATCTTGATCAGAGTTTTCCTGGGAATAGGTGAAGACGAGAATCATATAATAAAACTTTTTGCCCTGGCTCGAATGATTTTCTAAAAATCCTATCGTGGCGTGCCTTCAACCTTTCGTTATGTAATCTAGCATTATCGTAGGCATCTCGACGTATTTCTTCCAGTTCAGCCAACTGGAGTTTTCGAAGATGACCTCCCTCTTTAATGTCGAAGTTCAATGAGTGGGTTGCCCTATATGCTTTATGCTCGATTTCGACGGGCAGGTGACATGCTTTTCCGTATACTAGCCTGAATGGGGACATTCCCAGATTTGTCTTGTAGGCAGTACGGTATGCCCAAAGTGCATCGGTCAGTTTATATGCCCAGTCCTTTCTGTTGAAACTAACTGTCTTTTCGAGAATGCGCTTAATTTCTCGGTTAGCCAATTCTGCTTGCCCATTCGTTTGCGGGTGGTAGGCTAGAGCGATCTTGTGGTTGACCCCATATTTCTTGAGCAGTGACTCCAAAGGCCTATTGCAAAAGTGTTTGCCTTGGTCACTTATTAGAGCTTTTGGGGTTCCGAAACGCGACAGAATGTGTTCCTTAAGAAAGGACATTATTGTTTTGTGATCATTGCGTCTTGTCGGTATCGCTTCTACCCATTTTGATATATATGTATATATATTCCACAGCTAGGAGTATATATTCACAGTTGTTAGATTTCGAAAAAGGGCCCATAAAGTCTATGCCCCAGCAATCGAATATTTCAATTGTGATAATTAGAGTTAAGGGCATGGAGTTCCTTTTTGAAATTGTACCAAGCTTTTGACAGCGCTGGCATGCTTTGCAGAAAGTGTAAGCATCTTTAAACATAGTGGGCCAGTAGAAACCACTGTGTAGAACTTTTTGTGCGGTCTTTTTCGAAGAAAAATGGCCTCCGCAAGCCTCAGAGTGGCAGGATGCTAAAATGACAGTTATATCCTCATTCGGGACGCAACGCCTGATGACTTGATCAGCACAATACTTGAATAAGTAAGGGTCATCGAAAAAGAAATGACGTGCAAACTAGAGGAATCGTTTCTTATCCTGATTTGACCAATGACTAGGAGTCTCTCCCGTAACTAGATAGTTCACTATATCTGCATACCAAGGCAAACTGGAAATAGCCATCAATTGCTCATCTGGGAATTCGTCCTTTATCGGTGTGGGTTCAATGTTATCAACAAATGTTAATCGAGATAAATGGTCAGCGACCACATTCTCTACTCCTTTTTTGTCTTTGATTGTGATATCAAATTCTTGGAGTAGGAGTATTCAACGGATAAGCCTTTGTTTTGCATCCTTCTTAGATAACAGGTACTTCAGAGCTGAGTGGTCTATAAAATAGACAATTGGGGACCCTTTTAGATATGACCTGAACTTATCTAGAGGGAAGACTATTGCCAGTAGTTCTTTTTCGGTAGTCGTACAATTCATTTGAGCTTCGTTAAGTGTTCGACTAGCATAGTAGATTACATAAGGCTTATTATCCTTCCTCTGTCCTAGAACTGCGCCAATGGCATAGTTGCTAGCATCGCACATTAACTCAAAAGGCAAACTCCAGTCGGGTGCCTGTATTATCGGTGCGGAGGTAAGGTGTTCTTTTAGTGCGTCAAAAGATGTTTGACAGTTTTCCGACCATTCGAATGGCATGTCTTTAGCCAACAGTTGATACGGTGGTCGGGAGATCGCACTAAAATTTTTGATAAAGCGACGATAGAATCCCGCATGTCCCAGAAAAGATCGAATGTCTCGGACTGTACGAGGAACAGGTAAGTTTGAAATTATATCGATTTTTGCTTTATCGACTTGGATACCCTTTGATGTTGTCAAAATCAAGATGTAAAAAGTATTCTTTACTTTTCTAAAGATTTGTAGTGTGGAAGTAAAGGTCGAACCCACAGAGATTGATTACTACAACTCTTAATTTTAAAACCTAAGTCTAATTAACTAACAAAAACGGATTTGATTTGGATTTTAATTAAACTAAGAACAGTAAAAGTAAATCTAAACTAGGAAAGCAATTAAAGTTGTTTTAAATAATGTTTAAGGGAACCTAGGATTGCAAATCCACCACTAGCTTCATAATAGGAATATTTATGCATTACTTTAGCTTATTACGTTGGATGAATATGGAAAATTGTAGCTACAAGCCCAATTCCTCCGACAAGAAGATAATCATGGTTCAAGCACCAACATAATCCATCTTCAGGTAGCACGAATTATCTCACACTAAACTAGGGTTGTGATCTAATCCGTCTAACCTAGGCATGGACTATTCGGATACTTGATAGCACGAATCAATAAAGCACCATCACATGTAAACAACCTAAACAAGCACAGCAAGAATAGATCGTTGAGCACATCACAGTCAAAATAGATCTAAGACAAGAATAAATTCTGAAAGTAATGATTTAATCACTAGAAGTACGATTTATTTATAAAAATCCTCTAAACATGTGACTGTCATCCATATATAATAAAACTAGAATAAAAACATAAATAAAACCCTATTACTCGTCTAGGGCTTCATTGAAACCCTAGATCTATGATCTAGTTGTCCATGGAAGTGATGGATGGCAAGTAGTTGATGGAGGAGGCCATGGAAACCCTTGGTCTTCTTCTTCTTCTCCTTGCTTCCCTCCCTTCAATGGCTGGAAGTATGGTTGTAGAATGTGTATGTATGGGTGTGTAACCCTTTAATTGAAGTAAAATAGAGTATATATAGATTTACAACAAGTTTTGGAAGCCTTTCCACTCGAAACGGACTGAAACTGATGTAATTTACAATCTGGACGTCATTCTGCAGTTTCGTTTGCACAGGAGTCTTCAGTATACTGAAATACGCAACTTTGGTTTTTACCCATATCGCGCGAGCGCGACATTTTGGCCTTCGCGCCCGCGCATCACGCGAGCGATTCTGGGGATCTCGCGCGAGCGGATCGCGCGAGCGATTTTTGGTTTTCGCGGGCGCGGGTCGCGCGCGCGACTTGTCTTTTTCAGCTTCTTTAGATCTGTTTTTTCACCCTGTTTAGCCTGATATACTTGATTTCTTCCAAAACCTGTCAGAAAATAGAAAACGAAGTAAAAATATACAAAAATAGGATAAAAAGGTACTAACAAATGCTCGTTAAGGCATATAATTAGGATTAGTTCTCTCCCGATCACACCCCCAAACCTACATTTTGCTAGCCTCGAGCAAAACTAAAATAAAACTAACTACTAATAACATACTATTCCATTTTCGCATGGATTGCGATTGCATTTAGCGTGTGCAACAAGCCTTTTAAACCTCTAGGTGTCCCAAGTCGGACGAGTGAAGTCTCGTGAGGGTTCTCGTCAACAAGTCACCCACAACCATCGTTATTAACTTATAAATTTAAAAAGTTTTATTCAAACGAAAAATAAAACAATCAATACTCCTTATTATAAAACAATGATTCGAAATAGAATAATGAACAAGAAGAAACGGAATCAAACGTTCACCTACGTCCTGAAAAACAATCCCAAGTACATGAATCGTATAAATCAATAGAATTTCTCATGAAATTGCACGTGTGTGATATGGTAGTCAAATGAACACGCGCATGTCATGAACTTGGAATATAACTCGGATAACCATCAAACTATGTCTCGACTACGAATCTCGCAATGTCAATTACACTCTCCAATGAAACACTCAGAAACAGGTGTAACTTATCTAATATACGTGAGTAAAGGAAATATTGTTTTCAAAAAGAGAAATGCTCACATATGACTCGAAAAAGACGCATGACATGAAAGAACAATAGTCTCAAGGATAGGACGCCAATAATCAAGAGAAAAATAATCATTACCATGTTTTAATCCCTCTCCCATCGTTTTCATATCTGAACCATGTTTCCTAGGATCAAATAGGACTTTTCAAAGGTTGTAATGTGGCTCAGGTAATGAAAAAGGATAGAAATGATTCCTTAGGTAGTTTTCAGAATGGCATTGTAAGGCATGTTCGATTTCTTTCATTCTTCTTCTACAAACTTTCATCTTTTCTTTCTCTTCATTCCTTGTCATTCATTTTTCTTCTTTTCTTTCATTTTTCATTTTTTTTTCAACCTTCCTCTTCTGTATTATGTTTCTTTTCCTTTTTCTTTTCTTGCTTCTCAAATGATTATTCATCGAATACCAAGCAACTACCCCAATAGCATCTTATTTTCTTCTTCTCAATCAACACATCGCCTTAATACTACTAAAAGTTGATCACTCTTCCAGTGGTATACTCCAAGTTGATCAAGTTGGAGCTTTTACAGAGGATACTGGTGAACAAAGAAAAAGAGGCATTGTAACGGCTCAAAGGGGCGAACTAAGGAAATTTTATCTTTTATCGGCCGGTAGTAAACAAAGAAGGCCTAAACTCATTTCCTAGGGTAATGCGGTTCTTCAATGTTTACAATGGAAGATTATTTAGCATGGTAACAAATATTTTAACTTGACTATCAACCAAAACAAGAATAATGAGACTAAACAACGAGTTAATGCGCTATTTCAATGAAATTCGACAAACACAAAATGTATTAATAACCCTCTAAAAAGAAAAAATAGGCTCAAAAGCTCACTGGGCTTAGTCTCCACCTTGTGTTATCTAGAAATCCGAATCATATTATAGTTCACATCAAACATGTATTCAAGTGACTACGTGCAGTGCATAAGTTTATGTGCAAATCTATGATATAAAACTACGATTCAAACAATACATAACTTAAAACGTTACATCATAACTTCAGCAAATGCTTAATCACATATTCTCTTATTTGCCATTCTATAACAATTCAAAGTTATTGAACAAGAAGTATTAAATTGATATTGCAAAAACATCGGTAATCATCGTTTATTTAAACACACTTATTGAAAGATTTTAAAATTTTAGTGCATAATAATGTGCATGTGTATATACATACCCCCAAACCTAAATCTTTCATTGTCCCCAATGAAACAATAAAATGAAAGAAAGGAGAGTACATAAGGAAGGAACGATAGTACCTCAATCTCGGCAATGACAAACAGGTAAACACAATTGAATATGTCAATAAAGTTCAATGTTACCTATTACTTCTTAGTAAAAGAAAACAAACTAACAAAAGAATATTAAAAGTACACGAAACCAAAATATAAAATATAAATTTAAAAACTAATTTAAACTAAACTAAACTAGCAAAAGGAAAAGAAATAAAACGAAAAAGTATAAATGTAACAAGAAAAACAACGAATACGAACTAAAATGAACCAAATAAATAAAAACAGAAAAGAAACACAAATAAAATAGGTAGGGGGAAAGAGATAGAAAACAAAAGGGAAAAACAGGAAAATGAGGAAATCGCGCGAGCGGCCGTCGCGTGCGCGAATTCCTGGATTTTTTTTTTTTTGAATTCTCGCTCCCGCGAGCTACCTCGCGCCCGCGACATCAGGCGCGAGGAAAAGCTGAGGGCTCGTATAAAGGAAACGAAAGAAAAACACTAAGGCACATTCTCGCGCCAGCGGGCCGCGCGAGCGAAGTCTCGCGCGAGCGGGCCGCGCGCGCGAGAATGGTATTTTCCATTTTTTAGCTAAAATTATATATACACTATTCAAATAAATTAATTCCGACCCCCAAACCTGTCCAGCATGTCCAAAACAGACACAAACAGACCCAAAAATGACCAAAAATAAGAAAAACGAATGAAATAACGCTTGGGTTGCCTCCCAAGAAGCGCTAACTTTTACGTCTTCAGCTAGACCGTTCTAGCTCAAGACTTACGGAGGTTGAAAATCAGACTTCGTACCCCTAAGAATGTCAGGCAGAGCTCGATGGTAAGCAGAAATTACGTCGCTTTGAATTAATTCAATCGACGGTTTATCAGTATGTTCAAATCGATTTCTTACCTTTCGAGTAGATTCAACATTAGGGTCCGAAGTATTAGGGTTCATCCACTCCTCATCCTCTATATTATTCCCCGCACTTATATTTATTACGTTCTTAGGCTCAATATTCCGTTTAACCTCACTACCCTCCACATATAGGTAATCATCGTCTTTGGGAGGTTGATCAACAGCATTAAAAACATTTAATTTTAATTTTATATTCCCGAACGACACTTTCATTACCCCTGTTCTACAATTGACACGTGCGTTGGCCGTGGCTAAGAATGGACGACCAAGAATGACAGGAGTGTGTTTCCTAGCATCTAGCACGGGTTCAGTGTCAAGGACCATAAAATCAACGGGATAGAAACATTGATCCACTTTTACTAGTACGTCTTCGACGATTCCTCTAGGTATTTTAATAGAACGATCAGCTAATTGTATTGTAGCGGCCGTGGGCTTAAGTTCACCTAGACCTAATTGTTTATAGACGTGATAAGGTAAGAGGTTAACACTAGCTCCTAAGTCAAGGAGAGCCCGATGAATGATAGTGTCACCTATGACACATGAAATCGTAGGCGTACCTGGATCCTTATATTTCGGAGGAGCGTGTTGGAAAATTGAACTTACTTTTTCCGTGAGGAAGACCTTTTTAGGCGTATGACTGCGTATTTTGCGTTTTTGCGTACAAAGGTCTTTTAGACATTTAGCATAAGCGGGAATTTGTTTTATAGCATCGAGGAAAGGAATATTTATTTTGACTTGTTTAAATACCTCGAGTATATCCTCAACCTTAGACTTTTTATTTGTAAGATTAAACGGCTCCTCAACATTAGGTGGATATGGCATTCTCGGAATATAATTCGTTGGGACCGATTCTTTTTCTTTCTTATTTCGGCTCACGTCCTCACCCTTCGTCGTATTAGAGTTGCTATTCATATCTTTCACATTCTCATTCGGAATTTCTATTACCTCTTCCTCTCGTGTAGTCAACCTAGTTGAGACGGCGTTTACTTGCTCATTCGACCCCTTAACCTCATATTGTCCCTTAGGGTTTTGAATTGTTTGACTAGGCAACGTCCCCTCGTTTCTACGACTCACTACAGTAGCTAGTTATCCCATTTGGGATTCAAGCTTCGCAATGGATTGTGTATGAGAGTGCACTATTTGTGCTTGTGCCTATACTTGCGTTTCAATTTTATTAAGGGATGCCAACACCTTTTCCTCAAAAATGTTACCCCTTGAAGGATTCGGATTAGGATGCGATTGTTGGTATTGATTAGGTTGAAACTGAGGTCGATATGCATTAGGAAAATTAGTCGCCTCATTAGGATTATTATTATTATTTTTCCACGAGAAGTTAGGATGGTTTCTCCATGGCGCATCCGGATTATTACACTACAACAAAAATGGTCTATAGAGACATTTATTTTGAGACAAAAAATAAAAGTGTCTTTAGAAGTTACTTGCAACGACACATAATTTTCCGTCTTTACAAAAGAAAATAGTTGTCTTTAAAAGTTACTTGTAAGGACACATAATTTTTTGTTTGTCTTTAGAAGTTACTTGTAAGGACATATGATTTTTGATCTATAAAAAAGAAAATAAGTGTCTTTAGAAGTTACTTGTAAGGACACATAATTGTTCGTCTCTAAAAAAAAAACACGACTTTAGAAGTTACTTGAAAAACACATAATTTTTTGTCTCTAAAAAAGAAAATAAGTGTAAAATAACGACACTTGTTAATTTTTTTCTTTATAAAGAGAGAAATGTCTCAAAAAAAAAATTTAACAATAACATAACAAGAAAAATGGCATGTCCCGACATTTAAAAATATACCTTTAATTACCAGCATTTAAAAAAAAAATAAGTGTAATTAATTACCAAGATTTTGAAGAGCATTCACAAATACCAACACTTGGTAGTTAAATACCGATCCTTAAACATCGTTTTCATACAAAATGCCAATAATTAATAGCGTTTGTAAACAATGTTGTTAATTAACGGCGTTTGACATTTAAACATTTGCCCTCTGCCCTACCTTAATAAAACGATGTTGGTAATTCTGTCTAACTTTTTTAATATTTAATGTTATTTAAGCATGAAGGAAAACACAAGAAAAAATATACAGCTCAATTTAGGGTAGCTTCCGCTTTGTGATTGCGATAGCTTTGAAATTACTTTTGTCAGAATAGATTATAGCAGTTGAATGGTTACATTCAAAGAATAAATTATATAGGTGTTTGGTGACATAAATATAAGGTGATTTTATATATTCAAAAAAAAAAATTATGCTCTTGGATTGTACTGATAGTCTATTAGTATTGGATACGTAGTTATTTTGTTAGTGCTCTATATTATTAAACTTAATAAAAATTAATTACTTCAATGATAAATTAAATAAATGTATTCGATAATAATAACTATAGTAATATATAATATAAAAAAATAAGTAAATACATTAGTAATATAAAATGTATTACTAATGGTATTTAATACTTTAAATATATGTTAATAGTACGTGATTTCATTTTATATAAATAAATAATTTTCGCACTTGTAGTTGAAAGTTAACTATTTGGTCAAGCGGATTCAAGACGACTACACATTCAAGGAGGTCTTAAGTTCAAACCTTAGTAGACTCTTAGAAAAAAGTATTAGTACAATTTCTAGTGACACTCATAGCGACATAAAAATATATATATATATATATATGTGTGTGTGTGTGTGTGTGTTAGTAAAAGTAAGCTTTTAGTGACAGTTCTAATGACACTTTTGTTTTGTCATTACTCACAATTATATGTCACTTCAAAAGAAACATTTAGAGACACTTTTAATGACACATTTTCTCTGTCGTTACAAAGTAACCTTCACCGACAATTTTACCAACACTTGGGTAAGTGTCTCAACAAGGCTTAGCGACAGCACCTATTATGACACTTAAGTAAGTGTTGGTAAAACAACTAGTGACACATTTTGTGACATATTGCAACACATTTTTCTGTCTTTAAAGGCCTATTTTGTTGTAGTGTTAGTAGTTGCATTATAATTATTTCGTGGGTATTGTTGAATAGAATTATTTCGTGGGTATTGTTGAATAGAATTAATGTGTTGCTCCAAGAACTATCGAATGTGAAGTATCAGAACATAATGCACAAATTTCACGAGCGGGTGAGGCTGTCGTTTGGTTCATTGTTAAAAGGCGGTCAAGTTTGTTAGATAGTTCTTTTATTTCAATTGATTGACTTGACTCGAATTTCACCTCTCTCTTAGGTTGTGGGTATCCCTCAGAACGGACAGACACCGCTTGGTGCATCGAATTCTCGCTTAAAGTTTCAAATATTTTCCAGGCCTCGTCGGCGCTTTTGTGTAGGAAAGTTCCCGCATAAATGGCATCGACAGTATTCCTAACAGAGGGAATAAGCCCCTCATAGAAGACCTGAACAAGTTGCCACTTAGGGACCTGATGATGTGGACACGAGCGTAATAATTCTTTAAATTTTTCCCACGTGTCGTAGAGTGATTCCCCATCTTGCATCACAAAGTTTGTTATAGATTTTCTTATCTGGTTCGTACGCATAATCGGGAAAAACTTTTGTAAAAATGCGGTGTATAAGTCTTCCCATGTTCTAATTGTGTTTGGCTCCAAAGATTGGAGCCAATATTTAGCTTTGTCCTTTAATGAGAATGGAAAGAGCCGCATTTTTAATTCATCATCAGTAAGATTTTGAATTTTCAAAGTAGAACATATATCTTGAAAATCTCCTAAGTGTTTATATGGATCTTCATTTAAACGGCCGTGGAAAGATGGAAGTAGCGAGATGGTAGACGACTTTATCTCAAAGTGAGATGCCGTCGCCTCCGGTAATTCAATACATGTTTGTGGCGTGTAAGTCATCGGAATAAAATAATCTTTAAGTGGAGGAGGTGGTGGTACATTAGGATTATTCATATTAGCTCCGTTGTTATTTTGGTTGTTGTCGTTATTATTTCCAATGTCTGCCATTTTAATCGTTTCTATGTTATGAAAGCGTGGTTTCTTTAATCTTGTAAGAGTACTACATATTTCCGATTCAAATAAAGACGTTGGTTTTGGTGTCAAATCGCCGTCTATTACAAACCTAGTTCCAGAAGTTAAGGTTGAAGACTTGTTAAGTCTTAATGTACGTTCAAGTTCAGAGTCAAAAGGTTTTAATTCCGGTTTGTTTGAACGTGTACCTAACATAAACTAAAACAAAAGAAAAGAAATTAAAAACAAAGACTAACTAAACAAAATAAACAAATAACAATCACGCAAATAAGATAACAAGCACTCAACTACTGTGATGCATGGATATTATCCTGTAATGCAATGACCGCGTCAAGCCCAGCGCCCCGGGTTTCCTAGCTAATGCAGTGCAATTAACCCTAAACTAATGCAAATAGTGCGTCACAGCGCCCTGACTTACAGCGGTTTAAAGCGAATTCCAAAGGAAGCAATTTATTTAATTTTATTTATATTTTTATTTGCGTAAGCTCCTTTGATGTAATTAGCTGCTCCACTCGGAAACGTTGTCTACAAAATAAAAAAAAAACAAGTTAGTAACTAAAAATAAAACGAAAAATAAGAAAAGAAAACCTAATCTAATATTTATGAATTAACTAAACTACGATTCTAAAACTAAAGGTAGTAATACAATCCCCGGCAACGGCGCCAAAAATTGATGTTGTCAAAATCAAGATGTAAAAAATATTCTTTACTTTTCTAAAGATTTGTAGTGTGGAAGTAAAGGTCAAACCCACAGAGATTGATTACTACAACTCTTAATTTTAAAACATAAGTCTAATTAACTAACAAAAACGGATTTGATTTGGATTTTAATTAAACTAAGAACAATAAAAGTAAATCTAAACTAGGAAAGCAATTAAAGTTGTTTTAAATAATGTTTAAGGGAACCTAGGATTGCAAATCCACCACTAGCTTCATAATAGGAATATTTATGCATTACTTTAGCTTATTACGTTGGATGAATATGGGAAATTGTAGCTACAAGCCCAATTCCTCCGACAAGAAGATAATCATGGTTCAAGCACCAACATAATCCATCTTCGGGTAGCACGAATTATCTCACACTAAACTAGGGTTGTGATCTAATCCGTCTAACCTAGGCATGGACTATTCGGATACTTGATAGCACGAATCAATAAAGCACCATCACATGTAAACAACCTAAACAAGCACAACAAGAATAGATCGTTGAGCACATCACAGTCAAAATAGATTTAAGACAAGAATAAATTCTGAAAGCAATGATTTAATCACTAGAAGTACGATTTATTTATAAAAATCCTCTAAACATGTGACTGTCATCCATGCATAATAAAACTAGAATAAAAACATAAATAAAACCCTATTACTCGTCTAGGGCTTCATTGAAACCCTAGATCTATGATCTAGTTGTCCATGGAAGTGATGGATGGCAAGTAGTTGATGGAGGAGGCCATGGAAACCCTTGGTCTTCTTCTTCTTCTCCTTGCTTCCCTCCCTTCAATGGCTGGAAGTATGGTTGTAGAATGTGTATGTATGGGTGTGTAACCCTTTAATTGAAGTAAAATAGAGTATATATAGATTTACAACAAGTTTTGGAAGCCTTTCCACTCGAAACGGACTGAAACTGATGTAATTTACAATCTGAACGTCATTCTGCAGTTTCGTTTGCACAGGAGTCTTCAATATACTGAAATACGCAACTTTGGTTTTTACCCATATCGCGCGAGCGCGACATTTTGGCCTTCGCGCGCGCGGATCGCGCGAGCGATTCTGGGGATCTCGCGCGAGCGGATCGCGCGAGCGATTTCTGGTTTTCGCGGGCGCGGGTCGCGCGCGTGACTTGTCTTTTTCAGCTTCTTTAGCTCTGCTTTTTCACCCTGTTTAGCCTGATATACTTGATTTCTTCCAAAACCTGTCAGAAAATAGAAAACGAAGTAAAAATATACAAAAATAGGATAAAAAGGTACTAACAAATGCTCGTTAAGGCATATAATTAGGATTAGTTCTCTCCCGATCACCCTTATCAGAAATAATGTGGCCGAGGAAAATTCCCTTGGTCACCATGAAGTGACACTTTTCCCAGTTTAGTACTAGGTGTTTGTCCTCGCTTCGTGCTAGCACACGTTCCAGATTATCTAAGCAATTTTCAAAGCTATGGCCGAACACTGAAAAGTCATCCATAAAGACCTCAAGTATTTGTTCGACCATATCGCTAAAGATACTTAACATGCACAGCCGAAACGTAGCAGGTGCATTGCATAACCCAAAAGGCATACGTCTGTAGGCGAAGGTACCGAACGGACACGTGAAAGTTGTTTTCTCCTGATCTTCAGGAGCAATTTCTATCTGGTTATAACCGCTATATCCGTCTAAAAAGCAATAGTACTTATGACCCGCCACTCGTTCTAGCATTTGATCCATGAATGGTAATGGAAAGTGGTCCTTTTGGGTCACGGTATTCAGTTTTTGATAATCAATACACATTCGCCATCCGGTGGGGACGCACATTGGTACTAATTCGCCATCTTTATTAGGAATAACTGTTATGCCTGCCTTTTTGGGCACCACTTGGGTTAGACTGACCCAGGGGCTGTCAGAGATAGGATATATAGTCCCAACATCGAGTAGTTTTAATACTTCCTTTTTAAATACTTCTTGCATGTTAGGATTCAGACGCCTTTGCATTTGTTGTGAAGGTTTAGTATCTTCTTCCAAATATATCTTATGAGTGCAAACGGACGGACTTATGCCTTTGAGATCAGCAATGGTCCATCTTAATGCTCCCTTATGTTGTTTTAGCATTTGGATTAATTTGCTCTCTTGTTCCAGACTGAGAGTGGATGAAATTATTACAGGATAAGTTTTCTCAGTTTCCAGGAAAGCATATTTGAGCTCTTCAGGAAGCTCCTTCAATTTCAGATCGGGAAATTGAAAATTGGAGGGCATAACTAATTTTGTTTTCGGAGGTAGGGGTTCATATGGTGTTATCCACATGCATTCAGCTCCATCCTCCTCTCGTGTATCCATCATGACGCAAGTGTGATTTAAAGCAGAATCCAATGGAGTAGAATCTTAAGGTTGATAGACAGTGTCGAATTGAGACACAACTACCTCCGAAGGATATTTATAATCAACGAGATCTACCTCATCTTCGATGACCGTGTCAACATAGTTGACCTCCTCTTCGTCATTGTATTCTTTGGGTCGGGGATTTGAGAAAATTTTGACATTCAAAGTCATATTCCCGAATACGATGGTCACAATACCACTTCTTATTTTAATTATGGCATCTATGGTGTTGAGGAATGGACGTCCGAAAACCACCGAGATTTGTGAGCATGGGTTGGACACAGGTTCGGTGTCCAAAATTACAAAATCAACGGGGAAGACAAAAGAGTCTATTTGCACTAGAATGTCCTCCAGTATTCCTCTAGGGTATTTGACTGACCTGTCTACCAGCTGCAATGCAACTCGGGTAGGTTTGAGTTCACCCAACCCTAGTTGTTTATAAACTGAATATGGCAGCAGGTTCATGCTTGCTCCGAGATCAAGGAGGGCGTTGTCTATTCTTTGATTTCCAATTCAGCACGAGACAGTTGGGGTGCTGGGGTATTTGAGTTTTGGAGGCAATTTGTTTTGGATGATTGCGCTTGCTTGGCAAGGTGCATAAGCGTGTTTCTTCACACTTTGCCTCCTCTTGACCATGCATAAGTCTTTGAGGTACTTAGCATAGGCCGGCACTTGTTTGATTGCATCAAGGAGTGGAAGATTGATTTTGACTTGTTTGAACAGTTCCAAGAACTCCTGATTCTTTACCTCATTTTTGGGTACTTCGTCGTTGTCAACGGTCTCCTTTTTGGACTTTCTCTCAACTTTCTCTACTTGTTTAGGAGCTTCAGTATTTATTTCTAATGGTTCATTATTAGTGGATGGCTCCTCTTTCTGAGTAGAAGGTTTGTTTTTATTTACCACTTCGTCCTCCTCATACTCTTCGGAAGTAGAGAGAGGCATATTTAGCCCTATAGTCTTGCCGCTTCTCAGAGTAGTCACGACTTTAGCTTGTTCATGATTAGTGGGACCATTGTTGTATCCCCTAGGGTTTTGAAGTGGTTGGGCAGGAAATGTTCCACCCAATCCCTCTTGTCGTGCATCCATCTTATCTAACGTTGCAGACATCTTGCTCATCATTTGAATTAATTGTTGCGCTAGATTCACGTTAGAAAGAGGATCTTCCTCCTGTGCCTTTTTGTGTGGGGGAACGTACACATTCGACTGTTGATTAGAGGGTTGAACTTGGTTATATTTATTAGGTCTATTTTGATTGAATGGCTGGGGCTGCCTATTGTATTGCCCTTGATATTGGTTATTGTTGTTATAGGGCTGTTGTTGGTATTGATTTTGGGTTCCAGCATTATTTTTCCAATCAAACCCGGGGTGATTCCATCTATTGTTATTATTTTGTGAATTATAGTTATTGTAGGAATTCCCCGCCCCTATACCCTTACATGTCATTTATTTTCGTGGGGGGTTGTTCTTGAAAATACGGCACATAGGGACAGTATTGATTGGTATGTCCCAACATATTGCATGTGTCGCAGGGTTCTTCAGGTAAAACCTGCCTAGAACCTTCCCCTTTCATCCCTAATTCCTCTACTTTCTTAGCTAATTCCTCATATTTGTACATTAAGTGATCTTCACTTTTTAGTTGGTATAAACTCTTCTCCTCTACACAGTGAGCGTGGAATATCTTCAGAATTGGACCATTCATGGGCATTTCAGCTAGCCACTCAAAGCGAGCTTCAGATTCTTCAGTATTTTTGCGCAGAAATGGTCCTAAACTCATAGTCTCGACCAACTTTTTAGTTTCACCATTTAACCCTTCGTAAAAGTAGCTTATGGTTCTCCATTTCTCATACCCATGATGTGGGCATGATAGAAGCAAATCCTTGAAATGCTCCCAAGTTTGGGTGAAAGTTTCATTGCTCTTTTGTTTGTAAGAGTTAATTTGTTGTTTAAGCTCAGTGGTCATGCGAGGTGGGAAGAATTTCTTTAGAAATGCAGTGTTCATCGCATGCCAGGTGTAGATTGAATTCGGCTTCAACGTGATTAGCCACACTTTTGCTTTATCCTTCAAGGTGAAAGGAAACAGCATTAGGCGTGTCACGTCTACAGGATAATTTTGTGAAAATGTTTTACAAACATCCTCAAAGTCCTTGACATGTACATATGCCTTCTCGTTATCTATTCCATGGAAGGTAGGAAGGAGTTGAATCATTCCATTGCGAAATTGAAATTCGCCAGCATGAGGTGGAATGAGAATACAAGAAGGTGTTGGAGCATGTTCAGGTGTCATGAGATCGTACAAAGGACGAAGTGAATCGTCGATTGGTACAACCACATTATCACCGTTCTCACTTTGATTATCGGCCATTGAATCAATAGGTGTAGTTATGAGATTAATAGAATTAGAAGAATCGGCTAAGTAGAACAGATTTCCAAGAATTCTTTCGATGGAATTTTCGGACATGAACAGAAAAAAAAAAAATCCTAAAAGGTTTTAATCTAAAGAAGAGAAGAAAAAGAAAACAGAAATAGACAGAGATAGATTGAGGTAAACTAACTATTAATTTGTCGCCTTCCCCGGCAACGGCGCCAAAAACTTGACACAAGAATTTTTCTGTGTGTGCTTGTGTGCTATACCCAAGTGTAAGTAATCGTGCAAGCAATATAGTACTGGAAGTCCAGGTCGATCTCACATGGAAGGTTTGGAAATTAATTACCTAGATTAAACTCTAAAAAGAAAAAGAAAATTTAATGCTTAAGGAAACTGTAGAACACAGAGTTCTACGATTAACAACTATTAAAATTAAAAACAACTAAATTACTTTAAACTAATAACTAACTAGTTAACTAGAGCAATATTTTAAAACTGGTTTTCTTAATAAAAAAGAAGTGTTGGGATCACGCGAATCCACAGTAACCTAGCCATCTACTATGCAATTACGTTAAAGCTCATTGAAGTACATCTTCTACAATATTTCGTATTTTTCTAAAGATAGAGAATCCATAGCCCTTTCATGACCGGGACTATATCATCCAAATTAAGTTCAAAATACATGAAAGCGGTTTAAATCAATAGTTAAGACTCGCACCCACAATGGTGTTAGCAATGAGAGTGGTTTTCAAAAGATATTGAAGAAAAATGCTTTAAGGCTTTAAGTTTAGATACTGTTTCGACAAACTGAGAATTTAGGGACAGTTTGATAACAAATCTGTAAAACAGAAAGTCTAGGAATACTGTATTGAATGTTCTCAAGAATAAGAGGTTTCGATCGATCGACGCGCTCTCGATCGATCGAACATCTTCATCTCTCGATCGATCGAAATGTCTTTGATCGATTGACTGTGTCTCTGCTCCGATCGATCGAAATTACTTCAATCGATCGAACATAGGAATTATTATGCTGCATGGCAGAGGCTTGAAATCACAGTTTCATCGCGATTTTTCAACCCAAGGACTACTCAGACATAGTCTGGAGTGTCTTAAACTCGTTTTTGACGTGAAAGTCCATTAGGGATGCGTTTGGTTGCGATTTTAACATAAAAACTATGAAAACTATGAGTGTAACACTATTTAGCATGCAAGGTTGTGATTAACTTTACTAATACTACCAGAAACGATAAACAGATTATAAATAAACTGAAATAACATAACTTGAGACAATGTATTATGATCAAACTACTTGCAAATCCAAGAACAAGCAAGATTGTACTTTGAAACGATCAAACTACTTGCAAATCCAAGAACAAGCAAGATTGTACTTTGAAACCTACAAAAACAATATAAACTCTCTAACTCTTTCCATGAAATGATAAAAACTAAAAGTGGGCGTCCAGAAAATGTGAATACAACTGGTATAAATAGAAAAACCTAAGGCTAGGGTTACAAAAGATGTCCCTGCTGCGTGCGCGTAGATTCTGATAAAAGCCATGTTCGATCGATCGAACATCACTCGATCGATTGAACTTCTGGGATCTTCGAGCGCTTGAACTGCTTTTGATCGATCGAAACCTTGATCGCTCGAGGCTTCTTCGATCGTTCGAAAATCTCTTTTTTATTTTTGACTTGTCTTCATTGAACCCAAGCACTTCCTTTTATCTTGCTTATTCAATTCTTCACACAGCAACAGTAATCTGCACACATAACCACTAAAAAACAATACCACTTATCATAGATTAATCATATTGTATAAAAGCTGGCATTGTAATTCAAATTGCAGATAAATAGGGGAATTGTAAACTAATTTAATATATTTTCTTCTTTTAGCGCGGTTGTATTTTACAAATACCCCCGCTTGTCAGCATTTACACACCAATTTAATTAAATCATGGTCTCACTATATTGACTAATGGGAGACTTGGGTGAACATTGGGATACTAAAAATTGGGTGAGCAAAAATGCTCAAATATATAATTTACCCTAACAGTCTGTTTGGTATGCCACAAACTAGAATTTGCAATTCTATTTTGTGGAATTCTTGTGTTTGGTATGACACAAAACAAGAAATGAATTCATTTTGAATTCTACCCAATTCTTGTTTTGGGCTGTTTATAAATTCGACAAAAAATGGTCAGATTTGGCAAGAATTGATTTGGGATTGTAATACCCATACCCAGAAAATGGAAGTAATATTTATTTTCATGCATTAATTAGTATAATTAATCGCATGTGATATTTGGGTAAGTTTCAGTTACCCTGATGTGATAAGTGCTTTGATAAGAGCACAGTTGGACAGATATGAAATGGGACCCACGGGAGGTCCAGGTTAAATGAATTACATTTAGTTGCATTTATGTGATTAAATGCATAATTATTTAATTGTTTTAATATTTTATTGCTACTTATGATCTTTTATGGAGCCAGTTTGGGTAACCGTGTGAGGACGAATTGAAATATAGTTCATAATTAGTAGGCTAATTAGCAATTTAGTAAAATATTTGGGACCACTTTTGTGACCCATACGTGACATAGACATATACCCACTTAGATATTTGGTAGTTAATATAAAGTTTAAGAGATTTTACAATAGGACTTTAGAAACATATGGGGGTGTAAATAGAAATATGGCAAAATTATAACATATCCTCTAAGTATATATATGTTAGTCGGTTAGCAAGATTAAAAAAAAGAATAAAATAAACAAAAGGTTAGAGTTTCAGAGAGTTAGGGTTCAACTGGGAAAGGAAAAAAAAATAAAGGGTTTCGCGCCATTTTGTCACTGTAGCTTTACCGTGCGACCTCTATTTCGCGAACCGAAGCCATATTCGGACTCGTGAAGGTGAGAGGGTTATTTCTATGTCTTTCTTTTTCAATTTTAGTAATGTTTTTTCGCGACCCATTTTAAGGGGTGATATATATATGTGATATATATATATATGTAGGAATATCATTGGGAGTATCTAGAGCTAGTATTGCGAAGGAGTTTGAGATTTCTAGGCTTATTTGAGACTTATTCGTGAGGTGAGTGTCATAATCCCAAAATTGGATGTTTAATGTTATTTATTTGTTATTAAATGCTTAATTATTGATTAAGTAGAAAAGCATGTGATTAGTTTGTATTTAACATGTTCAAAAATACTGAAATTGTCATGTTGACATGTTGAGTTGCTTATGTGCTTATTTGGGTCAAAGGGTGTCAATTGATAATCACCATTATTTAGCCCATATATAAGGGACGCCCATTACTCAGAGAAAAGGGGGATGATGATGAAGTCCTCAGAGAAAAGGGGACGGTGGTGACGACCACAACAAATTGACTTTGGTCACTTGAGAGTGTGTGATATCGCTTTTATAGCGACGATAAAGTGAGAAGGCCCAGAATCAGGGGTCCAATACGATGGTGATTGATTACTTGACACGCCTGCGACCATATATTGATGTGAATATTTAATTGGTGTTATGAATCATTAAATACTCTAATTGTATGATTAGCACCACGTACTCACTAAGCGAAAGCTTAATCAATTTTTGTGGCTAATGACCACTCAGGTTCGGACGAACATCACAGTGAGAAGCGTTGAATTTTGGGGGTTCTGTGATGGCTCGAGATTATTGTTTTTTTTATTTTATTTTTTATAATATGTTTATATGTAAATGAGTTTAGATGAGTAGTTATATTCCTAGTGTTTGAATTTTGGAGATAAGTTTATGTTTTAGTTTTTATTAAATCCTTGTAATATAAATTGTGGATTGAAGTTTTTAAAGTATTTTCCAAGTGTCTTGGTGATATTTTGGTATTTCAATTCTTGTTTAACTGGAGAAAATGGTGCGGTAATAGGGGGAATTCTGTCCAAGTACCATTCAATAATTTTAAAACTTTATTTTATTTCTTTTTATTATTTTATTTGATAATAAAGCTATTTTACCCCTGGTATCTCACTTTAAAATGTTATTTTTGGAACGTTAAAAATGATTGTTTGGTTTGTTGGCTTTGTTACACGTGTCCTAGCCCGCGGGAGCGGGTTGGGGTGTGACAGGGATCTTCACTTTTTCCAAACTGCCCCTACTGTTCATCGTCTTCCTTTCATAGATGCTTCTTCTTCTTCTTCATCTTCTGCGTCTTCGGTCTTCTTCCTCGTCGTCTTCTTCGTCTTCGGTCTTCTTCTTCGTCTTCTGCGTCTTCGGTCTTCTTCTTCATCTTCTTCTTTTTCTTTTTCTCAGAATCTTCTTCTTCTTCTTCGAATCATCTTCTTTTTCTTCTTCTGTGAATCTTCTTCTTCTTCTTCTTCGTCTGTTCATCTGTTCTTCGTCTGTTAGTTTAAGGTTCGTTTGGGTAATAAAGGTCTGGGATATTTTAAGAAATAGTAACAATTCTCTCTTTTTTTTTTTTGGTAAAAAGTAACAATTCTCTTCAATTCTATTCTTTTCATACCAAACAAGAGAATTAAAATTACAAATCAATTCAATTCTTTTATTTTGCATTCTATTCTTTTCAATTCTATTTTACAATCATACCAAAAAGGAGTGTAAACACAATCCACTTCAAATCTAAACCATCATCCAAATTTTCTCAATTTCCTTCCAATTTTCTCTCTAACCAAACAGATTTCACAGACACCCCCACAAACCCTCCCATGGCCCCCGCATCCAAATCCCTAATGCAAACACTCAAACGCTACACCAAGAAGCCATGGGAGATCACCGGACCCTGCGCCGACCCGGAATACCGTTTAGCCGTGCCCAAAGCCACCGAGTACCGACTTTTCTGCCCCGCCACCAAGCCAACCAAGGCCATCGTACCCACATCCGACCCGGACACCGTTTTCGACATCAAGTACTATTCTCGAGATCAGCGCCGAAACCGGCCCCCCGTCCATGTTGATGAAGTCCGACGTTGAGGAGATGAGGAAGGAGAAGACGTTCCATGTTGATGATTTCCCTAGGGTTTATTTGGCCGCAACGGTGGAGGAGGACTTGGATGCAATTGGCGGAGGGTACCAGAAATGAGGTTAGGAATTTGATGGATTTTTAATTTTAGTCCCTTTTTCATTGCTTATAGTGTGAATTATAATCAATTCAAAATCTATCGATTGTGATGATAAATTTGGATTCCAAATTGTTAGGTCTTTTAAGTATTAGAAGTTGAGCTTCAATTAGTCCTTTTCTTCATTGGGGTTTCTGAATTGTTTTGGTTCAAATTCACTATGGGTTTGGTGAATTGTTGTTGGAATTTTGATCTGGCCTTTATGTGTAGAGCTAAGTGTATTGGTTATAGATCAATATCATTAGTTGGGGGCTAGAAAAAGTTGAGAGATTCATCATTAGCCCTTTTTTCATTGTGTGTCTTAGGTTTGATATTATTTTGTTGTTCGAAAAATCCGATTGTGTGATGGTAAATTGGATTCCAAATCATTAGGGCTTGAGCTGTTAGAATTTGAGGTGCAATTAGTAATTTTCTTCATTGTTTTGACTTTTGAGGTCTTTTGGTTTGAATTCACTATGTGGGCTTGGTGAATTGTTGTTGGAAGTAGAGCTAAATTTATTGCTTATAGATCATTAGTTGGGGGACTAGAAAATGTTGAGAGATTAGCATTGTTTTTTCATTGCGTGTCTTTTGAATTATTGTTGTATAAGATTTGATATGATTTGGTGGTGGTGTTCAAGAAATTTGATTGTGTGACGATATATTGAATTTTATTTGTTAGGGCTTTTAACTATTAGAAGTTGAGCTTCAATAAGTCCTTTTTCATTGGCCTTTTGAATTGTTTTGGTTCAAATTAACAAAAAAGGTTTGCTATATTGTTGTTGGAATTGGAATTTGGTGTAGGGTTAATGGGTAGACTATTGGTTAATACAATCTTATAGATCATTAGTTTGGGGCCAGGGGAGTCATCAAAAAAGTTAAAGATATTAGCAAATCTTCAAATTATGGAACAAGAAGTGAAGTACCAACTATGTCATGGAAACATTAATGAATATCCTCCATTAGCCAATCCTCGTGATAACCTGATGGATACTCTTGGGGCACATAAGAATTTCACAAAAACAAGATACATAAACTTTATGTGTCTATCTCTCTCCTCTGTGGACCCACTGTATCAGTGGACCCCACCAGGAGAGATAGACACATTGGAGTTTATGTATCTTGTTTTTGTTAGATTCTTATGTGCCCCAAGAGTTATCCTTACCTAATAGTAGGCCCCAGTAGAATCCAATCAATCCATAACTATTCACAAAATCACACAAACAGCATGGAAGGCCAGCTAAAGAATAAGGGAAGTTGCATGGAAACCTAAGAAACCTTGAAGAAATTTGAAAGCTTCTTGTTGAAATTGCATCCAGAGCAAGATTAAACTTATTTATTTTGTCTAGAGTCAAGTTGGGCATTACCAACAAGCTGCGCTTCCCTTATTCTAAAGGGCTAGACCGACCTGATTGTATTGATTTGAGGAAAATGTAACTTGATGGCCTCAACATGAACCAAAGTTGAAGTGGAACTTAACTAGCATGTCCGCACTTGGTTCGTTTATAATTTTGGTAAACATAGGCTTTATTCATGAGCAGTAGGCTTGGATGATTGGCTATTTAGTACCCAACATATACTTTAAAATTTACCACTTTGGACACTGCTCATGCAAACGACACATTGGATTTTTTGAGACACATTTGAAAAAAACCTTCATTGTATTCAACCTCAGTTCACAGTTCACGGCCTTGTTGAGCGGGAGCTTCATGCTATTCAAGCTTTGGTAAATTTTTAAAATTAGTTTATTTGTTTGTTTAAAGAGCGTGAACGAACTTCTTGACATAATGACATATCAAGCTTGAGCTATTTAGTGGCAGCTCAGTTAATTTATAATCCTACCTCCATAAACCCTGTGGTTTGAGGCGTTGTTTGTTTGTTGGCTTTAATTTTTTTTTACGTTTTTTATTTTATTTTAAATTTTCATGGAAGTGGATTAATATTTCTAAGTACTCTTCTGCATTCTAGTAAATTGAACACGACGCCTTTTTTAGGATAGAGAAAGACTAATTTAGATGCCACAGTTCCTTTCTATAGGAATGAAGATATTCAGCTGTTTGGTAGACTCAAGTATCACATGTAAAGTTCTCAACTTTCATGTTAAAGTGATTCAGCTTGCTTTCATCATAGGCAACGCCTCGTAGCTTTTCTTCATTTATTGTACATTCTAGAAAAAATTGTAATACATAAATGTGTAAAGACTAATATCTTTCATCTGATTCTTACCAGGTTTGGGGTCTTCACCTCAGGAACTTGCATTCACCACCAATAAATTCAGTGAAACAGTGTTTGGGCTCACATGCTCGGTAGACTGTAGTATATATCTAAGTGAATGCTTGCGGTGTTTTTTTTTTTATTTTTTGTTCAGATTCATAAATAATTCTGGTCTTTCTTTTGTACATCTGTAGATATCAACTTGAGTTCCTATCATAATTGATCACTTTTTACTTGTTTGCCTATAGTTGATATTTGTCACATCTCTTGTTGTGTCTGATCAGAAAGAAAATGCTGATGGTGATTCAATTAACATGGTCTGATTTTTAACCTCAAATCAATATTCTTTAACAATGGTGGCAAAATTTGAACTATGTTATGTTTGGACAGCATTTGATCAGAAAACATATATTCTTAAGGTCTAAAATCAAGTTTAAAAGTTGAGTTGACCTTGTATGGGCATGAAGACTATTGTTATAATTGGTTTACAATTAAGATTCGCACAAAATTGCATGGTTTGAATTTCTGAATCATGCTATCTCTGAGATTTCTTTTTTTATTTTGGTGAAGATGAAGAATATGGTGAAATGATTTTGATTAAAAAAAGAGAGGCTAAAATACCTTTCAGCACCCTATGGTAAGCCCGAAGTTCATGTTGGATCCTCTTTACCATTTTTTGCTTCAATTAAGGCCCTCTAAAATACCTTTCAGTACCTTGGAGTTTGCCCTAGTGCCTGTAAGTGAGAAGAAATGAGAATTAAAAAGATAATAAAAGAATTTGGGTTGGTTAAACTGGTAAAAGCGAAAGAAATGCGTTTCGATTGTGCTGGATAAAAATTGGGGCCATATTGTGTACAAACCTTCTTTTTGTAAATTTTTGATGGGATAAATTACAATTGTGGTAACATATTATATTATTATAGGGATGGCAATTTATCCCACCCCGCTGGACCTCCGCCCCGCCCCGCTCCTAATGGAACGGGTTTGGAGGAGTTATAATAGGAGTAGGAGTGGATTTGGTATGGAAATATAAAAACCCTATAAGAGTCGGGGCGGAGTTGGTATCCATGAAATACTACCATTTAAAACCCGCCCCGCCCCGATTAATTCATTAAGTTACTAAATTACTCTCATACTTACAGTTATTTACAACAAATTAGGGCATATATGTACATCTCTTTCGCTTCGGTATTAATATTTTAATTTCTGAATTATGATTTACAAATTTAGAATCATTTGCGTGATTGATTTTTAAGAAATCAAGCTAAAATTAAGTGGGTTTTGAATTAGAAAAGAACATTTAATTTTAAAATGGTGATTAACAAATGGAGTAGGAGTATAATAGGAGTACCCGATAGTAAACGGAGTAGGAGTGGAGTAGGAGTTGGTATTTTACTTAAACGGGACGGGACGGAGTCGGAGTAGGAGGAAAATAAACGGAGTAGGAGTTGGTATAGGGGAACTCTGTACCAACTCCGACCCGTTGCCATCCTAATTATATACAACAATTCCATTTTGTTAAGCCAGCTTTTTTTGGGAAATCATATAAAATTTGCACAACTTTAAAGGGGGCCAATCTTAATAAAATTTCAAAATTTTAAGAATTACAAATACAAATAGAGATGGGTTTTACTGGAACTAGCAATGTTGTCCAAAGAGATTCTCCTTCAGAACATATTACTTGTCAGCATATTCAGCCTTTCAGGAATATTTTTCTTTTCTGTCCATATATATAACACTAGAAATTTTTTATCATGTATTGTTCTCTATTATTTGTATTTTGATTGGGTGTTACAAGTGCTAATCCAATATGTGAAAGACAAGAAGCAAAATGGCTTCTATATAGTTATATGCATATTGAGTCATTGATTGTATTATATATAGACTACAGAGACGATTTGCTTCACAGAGCTCAAAGTTTCATTCGTGAATTTATCGCATTTCTATACCAAAATACTGACTAAAATGAGAAATGAGAGTTAAAGGGCAGGGAAGAGCAACTGCTAACTTTATTCAGAAAACAGTTGCCTGAAATGCCCGCTTGGCCGACCAATTAAAATACCTCTAACCTCACCAATCAGGTCTTTGAATATCAAACGCTCAATGTCTAACACTAACCTTGAAAACTCACAATTGTAATCTGCCCAATTTTCGCATTAATGCATCAAATCATCACTAAAGATGCTCGTTAAAGACCATCCTCATCATCCGAATACCTGTTGTTAAGTTTCATATGATCAATCTCTGAACACACTTCTTTCCACTTGGAATTCTGGGATCCATCTTATTTGGAGAGATCCACAAAGCTAATTTTGCGGTCAAGAATCTCATTGACAGTATCAAATATGAGTTTTCTTTTGATCTTCTCTTTTTTGCTGTGTTCATCCTTTTGAAGCGCAGGAGTTTTCTTTGTCCGTTCAAGTGCAAGAAACAAGTGGGGGGTTGATCAAATGGCCTGATGGTTGGAACTGAATAGTTGTTGATCGAGAGTCTTGATCTTCGTGGTGGAGGCCTGATGCTGACATTATCTCAGCAATATATATGTGCTCTTGATCTGCGTGTCACAGATAGATGCAATGTTATCTATTGTAGCTTCCTCATGAAAGGACTCCAGTTGTCCAAGCTTATGAACCAAATGCATTGTATTCTCTAGTTCTTCCTTGTTGAATTCAGAGCTAATATTGGGTCTTGTGTTGTTCAGTTAAGTGACTCCAGATCCATGGGATTCCATTATGCTTCATTTGAATTTAGACAATCATCAACAAGAAGAAAACAGGAAGAATTCCATTAATCAAGTCTGGTCATAAAGAAAAATGTCGGAGACCTCTATCTCTGTTTCTGTATATATGTATATATTTTCCTGTTTGTATATTACCCTATTAGTTAGTTTTTTTTTTTGGATGACTTCTCATCCACTTGTTACGAATCGTTATATTTTCTTGGAGTTTTAAAAGAAGATCACTCTATCACTTAGTATTGGCATTGAAACTACACTGTTACATATATGGACAGAAAAGAAAAATATTACTGAGAGGCTGAACCTGCTGACAAATACATTTTCTGAAGGAGAATTAATCTCTTGGACAACATTGCTAGCTCCTAAATTCTTCATTTTGTTGTTTCGTTCATGCCCCTCTTTCAATCTCCCCACCTTCATCACCGGTATTCAACACTTCTTGTGGAGTAAAGTTCCCAAAATACAGCTTGTTTCCTAATAATTCCAGTAAGAACAACTCCAACAGGGATATCAAATTGTAAACAAATGCAACCCAAAACCTCGAAATTGCACTCCACCGGAGTAACCAAATTGGTAACCAAGATACAGACTAGTGAATAGAGACATCAAATACATAGACAATGGAGAGAAAGAGAGAGAGAGAGAGAGAGAGAGAGAGAGAGGGAGAGAGAGGACCATCAAATTTTGTTGGGAAGGAAATCAACTTCGGAGTTTAAAATACAGTAACATATTCAAAAGGATTCAGTATTTAATTTCTATTGTTGGAGTTCAATGGATGAAAATAACCATTTGGGTCATTAAAAGCACTGTTCAAGAGATCAAAATTATATTTTGGATTACTCTGTTTGGAGTTGCTTTAATTATGAACAATCACTGTCGATTCCAACTTTTGACAGAGCAAAAACTCAGATATATAAACCCTAGACTCGGACATTTACAATGTGAACCAAGTGAATTGAGTACTGTAAAGAAATACGCACATATGCATACAAAGTTGGGTTTAGGTCTTACTTAGTGGAATAAAGCCCGACGGATCGATGATCGGCATTGTTACCAGCCCGATGATGAAACTCACGAGCGGCGGCACTTACAAAGCTTTCGTGTATTCTCTTATGCTTCGTTTTGATCGTAGAAGACACTACTAGAGTGGTCTCCGATGTATTCACGTGCTAAATCCCAAGGCTCTTGCTAATGGCCATAGAGAGAGATTACCGTCAGAGAGAGGGGGGAGAGAGATCGGCTACTTCTCTTGGTGAGTATTGTCACGCCCCGGAGTAGTAAAAATAGGGAAAATTTAAAATTTTCTTTTTCGACTCATAGGGAATGACTTGATTGAAAACCGTCCTGTCCTCTAACACTATAAACAACATGAAAATAAAGAGGAGAAAGCTATTCGTAGCTTAAACTTTATTCTGAACAATTACAAATCATTGATCCCAATACTAATACAATAGACTATTCTGAATACACTATGCGGGCGGCTATTTTTGATCTTCAATATGTTTGGTTTGTGCCCTCAAATCATTACTTTATGTATGAGACATTGACATTTTAATATATAGATATCAGCTTTACATTTCATTATGTATGTTTCTTTCATGAGATGATTATTAAATCCTTAAGCATCATAGTAGGTAATTCATGTGTGTATGAGATACGTACCAGTGAGATACGAATTACTATCCTTTGATACTTAGAATTTGTCGCAGTGGATGATCGATGAGACTCATCAGGTTTATACTGTAGCATGATTAACTACCATTGGATGGAGTGATTATTCTCAATCACTAGAGTGTAACCTCTTAGTTAATGTGCTAGTGCTTATAGTGCATTGACAGACCTGAGCTTTTCTATTGACACTTAAGACTGTCAAACAGTCACTAGGAACTCATAACTTGTATAAGGTACGTGTTCTCAATCTTGAGACGATTATGAACACAGACTGTGGATATGGCTCCTTTGACTTACCAATCAGTGAGGTCTATAAAAGATCAACACCTGGGTATCTTGGGTATGTCATGTTCATAGGGTTGTGAGCATATATTGTCAAGATAGAATCTACCCTTTGATTCAGAGTAAGCATTCCCTTGAGAATGTCACCAAGTTGATTACTGAGAACTGAAGTCTTGTTGATAAGTAGTTATCAACATGTTTGGTAATCATGAGAGGTGAATAGGACTCAAGAAATATAAGAAGTAATCATGATTCAGGTTGATAGTAATAGTTATCCGACTACCTGAATATGATTACGAATGCTGAAGACAGAGGGACATTAGTACACCATACAAGTCTAGTTATCGCTTTGGATATGTTCTTTTGCGTTGGAGTTCAGTTATCATTTTATAGTGGAGTAAACGTTAACTGATCAGTTGGTTAGTTTGTTGATCAAAGAGTTTGGTTATGGGAATTAACAACTGGTTTGAGCCAACAATAAAGAGCCTAGGAGGTCCCACTCTTAGCTCTGCTGGGATGCTTGAGAAGGCACATGAGGATCTTGTCAAGGCGGGTTTGATCGATCGAAGGTGTCTCGATCGTTGAAGTCTTGGCGGGTTCAATCGATCGAAGCCACTTCGATTGCTCGAACATTAGTCAGTTCTGGGAATCTATAAATAGGGCAGCTGCGTCCAGAAAAAAGAGTTCATCGTTATTATATAGCAGAAGCGGAAGAAACTGTTTTAGACTTCCCAAAACCTTCTCTATCCTCCATAGTAGAGATCCCACCATCTCTAGTCTTTTCGGCAGGCATCCACAGGAGTCATAAGGGTGAAGACAACCTAGTGGATGCTGTTGTATCATCAAGGTTGAAGATTTCAGAATTGAGTTCAATACCTAAGGTATATTTCTTTATACCTAAGGTATATTTCTTTATACGCATCTATAGAATTAACGAGTAGTAGATTCAGGCATACCAATAAGTTTTTGAAACTTAATCTTTCTGTTGCACGTTTAAAATAATTTCAAACCTATTTTTCCTTCAATTGGTATCCTAGCCACGCTTGTTTGGATCTATAGATGCGTTTTGGAACACTAGTTTTGATTTGCATGTCAATTTTTTAACTGTTTGCGAAACTACATAGTCATAGATCTGTTTCTGCAGTGTTATCGCAATAGAATACAAATCTGTGATTGCATTGGATGCATGATGAGTTCGATCGATCGAAGTAGTCTCGATCGATTGATCTTCGTCTGTTCTCAAGCGATCGAACGAGTTTCGATCGATTGAACTTTTGTATTGTTCAATCGATCGAATGGTGTTCATGTTAGGAAACTACGTTCCCAGAATCCATTGACAGCGCGTATAAGTTGGCACTGCAAAAAAAATTACGTGAAAACTACAATAACCCTACAAGGGCGGAACTAGGGTTACCTTGAACTGCAAAAACGGATTGCTGTAGTAGAAGAATCGAGAACACGGGCTCGATAACAGCTCACAATCTTCTACCGTATTCCTCCACTGCCAGAATATCGAACTGAGTGTGGGCCCTTTCAAAATCCTTTCTATTTTCTGCTCTCCCTCTTTTACGCTCTCTTTTCTATTGCGAGTTATAATTCTCTATATAGAAAAACGCTAATTAAGAAGAGAGCTAAAGCAGTATATATATAGGCTACGATAGGGACCATAAGAAGTCAATAAGGAATAGGCTTCCTTATGGAATTAGGAAACCCTAATTCAAACTGAATCAAATTCCTATTTCCATAAATTATAATTCATATCACTAAAGAATTATAATTGCACTCCTACCCTTATCTCAAAAATATATTTCGAGCTCCATGTTATTAAATGCTTATTATCTCCCCACGCTAAGATTACAGATATCCATTAATTAAATATAATTACTGACAATCATATTTAATTAATTTCTTAAAATTCCTTGAGATCCTCTGCTTAAGTTATCTGATATGTCGGATACAAAATCCAACTGTAGGGTTTGACATAATCAAAACTTATAAGCTTTCTCAAGGGGATATCATCAATCCCAAAATTGAGACATGGATTCCATCATTAATTAATATCCACCACACAATTAATATTGCCACCCAATCCAATAAGATATTGACCCATTTAAGGATCTCACCCTTTTAGGGATCAAAGTGTAAATATCAAATGTACGTGTCTACAAATTAACTTAGGATTTAGAGCATAAGCACTCATAATAACCATGAGGTATTAATTATCTTATAAGTCAGTATAAAGATAATTACCCCAAGTCAGTCCCGTTTAATACACAAAGTGTACCAGCATAGTGAGTTGAAACTATACCGTTTTCCGTAGGCAAGACAAACCTACTACAACACCATGCTGCAGTCCTACCGATGGTGTGTCCAATCCCATCTAAGACTGTAAACCAAAATCTTACATTCTATAATATCTGAAGGCCTGATCTTCCGTATGTAAGCCGAACTCTACACACCAAACCACCTACTATATAGAATGAGAGACACACATGCATAGTATTAAATAAATAATATAATACAAACATTGCCCACACAGATTCTCATAAAAAAAATTGGATCAACTGATTTTATTAAATGAATAATAAATCAACTACATAAAGCATGGCTTTTAGTATATATCCCTAACAATCTCCCACTTAGACTCAAAGCCATGATGCGACACACCTTACTCCTATCCCTTCTACATGACTATCAAAAGTCTTGGCCGGTAAGCTCTTGGTGAAAGGATCTGCCAGGTTATTTGCTGATGCTATCTTGGTCACTTCAACATCACTTCTTTGCACGATCTCTCGTATCAGGTGATACTTACGCTCAATATGTTTTCCCTTCTTATGGGCCCTTGGTTCCTTTGAGTTAGCAACTGCTCCGCTATTATCGCAATAAAGAGTAATAGCCGATTGTAGCGCAGGTACTACTCTTAGATCCATAAGGAAGTTTCTGAGCCAAACGGCCTCCTTAGTGGCTTCCGAAGCAGCCACATACTCGGCTTCCATGGTGGAATCAACAATACATGACTGCTTGATACTCCTCCAAGTAATGGCTCCACCTCCTAGGGTAAACACATATCCTGAGGTAGACTTTCTGGAATCCCTATCTAACATGAAATCAGAATCTGTGTACCCAATGGGTACAAGACTGTCTGCTTGGTAAACTAACATATAGTCTCGAGTCTTTTTCAGGTACTTGAGAATATTTTTCACTGCAGTCCAATGTTCTTGCCCTGGATTAGACTGATATCTACTAACCATGAAAACAGCAAAGCAGATGTCAGGTCTAGTACATAGCATAGCATACATTAGGCTTCCTACTGTCGAGGCATAAGGAACTGCCTTCATCTTCTCTATCTCATCAGGTGTCTTAGGACACTGATCCTTAGATAGAGTAATTACGTGTCTGAAGGGAAGGAATCCCTTCTTGGAATCTTGCATGCTAAACCTTGCAAGAATATTGTCTATATAAGTGCCTTGTGACAAGCCCAACATCCTATTCTTGCGATCTCGCATAAGCTTGATCCCTAGGATGTGACCGGCTTCTCCCAAGTCCTTCATATCGAATTGACTGGACAACCATACCCTTACAGAAGATAATACCGCCACATTATTTCCGATTAGCAAGATATCATCCACATATAGTACTAAGAACACCACCACGCTTCCATCATGTTTCTTGTACACACAGGATTCATCCACACATTGATCAAAACCAAAAGACTTGATTGCTTGATCAAAGCGGATATTCCAAGACCTAGATGCCTGCTTAAGTCCATAAATGGACTTCTTAAGCTTGCACAACATGTGTTCTAGGCCCTTTGCGATGAACCCGTCTGGTTGCACCATATAGATGCACACGTCAAGATTCCCATTAAGAAATGCTGTCTTGACATCCATTTACCAAATTTCATAATCAAAATGCGTAGCAATGGACAAGAGAATCCGGATAGACTTCAGCATTGCCACCGGCGAAAAAGTTTCCTCATAATCGATTCCTTCTTTTTGAGTGACCCCTTTCGCAACAAGCCTAGCTTTAAAGGTTTCCACCTTACCATCTGCTCTTCTCTTTTTCTGATAGATCCACTTGCATCCAATTGGTTTTATTTCATTGGGTGGTTCTACAAGATCCCAGACTTAATTGGAGTATATAGACTCCATTTCAGATTTCATAGCCTTTTGCCAAAGATCTGCGTCTTTATCTTGGAGTGCTTCATTGTAGTTACAGGGGTCGGTACCTTGTTCATCAGGGACCCGATCATAAGACTCTCCCAAAAACATATACCGGCCAGGTTGAATAATAACCCTCCCACTACGACAAGGCACAACTCGTTTCTGTGTATCACTGATATTTCGTTGTGAAGATTCTGAACTTAATACACCATTATCTACACGTTGTACTGGTTCAGGAACCTGCATGTTAATGGTTGGTTCAGGATTTACACGAGTTTCGAAAATCCTCCCACTACGACGTGGTAATGGAATATTGATAACTCTTTCTTGTGGTGTTTCTTCTCGTACCGTTGGTATCGAAGAAGTATGTCTCGGTGTCTCTCCTTTCATTTCCTCTAGAACAATACGACTTCTGGGCTTGTGGTCCATAACATAGTCCTCTTCTAAGAATGTGGCATTGGTGCTAACAATAACCTTCTGATCCTTAGGACTATAAAATAGACCACCTTTAGTTCCTCTTGGATACCCAACAAAGAAACATACTTCTGTTCTCGATTCCAACTATTCTGTGTTCCCTTTCAGCACATGTGCTGGACTACCCTAAATCCGAATATGCCGCAGACTAGGCTTTCGCCCAGTCCACAATTCCATGGGAGTAGTAGGTACTGACTTAGATGGTACCAAGTTTAGAATGTATGCGGTTGTCTCTAATGCGTGTCCCCAAAAGAAAATTGGTAAATCCGAATAACTCATCATAGATCTTACCATGTCCATAAGAGTCCCGTTCCTTCTTTCTGCTACACCGTTCTGCTGAGGCATACGGGGTGTAGACAATTGGGATGTAATCCCTTGCTCCAATAAGTATTCCCTAAACTCTCCCAAGAGGTACTCTCCACCATGATCAGATCATAGTGTCTTGATACATTTACTTAGACGCTTCTCCGTTTCAGCCTTGAAGTCTTTGAATTTCTCAAAGCATTCAGACTTACGCCGCATCAAGTAAATGTAACCATACCTTGAGTAATCATCGATGAAAGTGACAAAGTACTCAAATCCCCCTCTTGCTTGGACAGTCATAGGACCACACAAATCAGAGTGAACAAGTTCCAACGGCTCTTTTGTTCTATAGCCCTTGGCCGAGAATGGTCTCTTGGTCATTTTACCTTCCAAGAAGGATTCACAAACTGGAAATGCCTCCACTTCCAATGAGCCTAATGGCCCATTTTGAACCAGTCTTTGAATCCTTTTCAAATTAATATGACCAAGGCGTAAGTGCCAAAGATGCGTTTGGTTCATCCTCGAAAGTTCTTTTCTCTTAAATGGAAAACTATTTGTGTTATTCAATTCATTAAGTTGCAGTATAGGAGAGATATGATTTATAATACAAAGATCATCCACCAATTGACCAGATCAAATAAAACGTTTATTTTCTTTAATAACTACTACTTTATTAAAATGAACTGAATATCCATTCTTTACTAAACTAGAAACTGAAACTAAATTCCTTCTAATAGAAGGTACATAAAGGCAATTTCTTAATATTAAAATCCTATCTCTACCAAAACTAAGATGTAGATCTCCTACTACAACTACTGCTACTCTCGTAGCATTTCCCATATATAGATAAATCTCTCCATCACTAAGCTGCCTGGTTCTCTGGAACCCCTACAAAGAATTGCATACATGATCAGTGGCTCCCGTATCTACACACCAGGTACCGGTAGATCGGACCGCTAAACACGATTCAACAACTAGTAAATGAGATTTACCTTGATTGTTCTGTCTGGCGAGATAAACTGGACATTACTTCTTCCAGTGTCCTGGCTGCTTGCAAACAAAACATCTGCCTTTAGGCTTTCCCGGTTGTCCTCGTGGCCTTAGGATTTGCGGAGGACCCGCGACCTTCTTTTGAGCCTTTTTTATTTTCTTCTTGCCTTTCGGCTTTGAAGCAGAACCTTTCTCAAACACAAGAGCACTCCCTAACTTTCTGTTGAGACCCTCAGCTGCCTGGAGTTCTTTAAGCAGTTCCGCCAAAGTATATTTAAATTTATTCATGTTGTAATTGAGGCAGAATTGCTTAAAAGACTCTGGCAGTGACAGGAGTAGGATATCGACCTGGGTTTCCCCGTTGATTTCAGCTCCAAAGATCTCTAGTTCATTAAGAAGAGATATCATCTTAAGAACATGATCCCTTACAGGCGTCCTCTCAGCCATGGTTGTGTTCATCAAGTCCTTCATTGCAACCTGCCTAGCAGCACGACTTTGATCCCCGAACATCTCTCGGAGGCTCTCCATCATGTTATAGGCACTGGTCATTGAATGATGCTGATGTTGCAGAACAATTTACATGGATGCCAAAATGTAACACCGCGCCATCTCATCAGCCTTGACCCATTGCTTGTGAGCCTAGGTTTCCTCAGCGGTTGCCCCCTCACCAGGTTGCTCAGGACATTCTTGAGTAAGCACAAACTTGTACTCTTCAGCAGTTAACACAATATCCAAATTCCTTTTCTAGTCTATATAGTTTGGTCCAGTAAATTTGTTTTCTTTAAGTATAACAGCAAGTGGATTGAAAGTACCCATTTAAAAGCCTGAGAATCACATAACAAAAATAATTACGTTTGGGCAAAAATTACTATGGATTCGAGTTGAAAATATTGGTTCCCTCTACCATATTTGAAAGGAATCCGCCAGCAACCTGATACACCGCGAATAGTATGACTCGATGGGAAGCCATATACTATCCATCATTTGTTCAGATAGACAATTGTCTTTTAATTTTACTATCCAGGCAATGTACTTTGCCTAATAAAATTAAACTACTGACTTGCTTTGGTCCTATAAATAATAAAAGTGACTCAGATGGAGAGGATATTATTATTTATAGCTAAGTGTATACCATCACTTAATTCTAGGTCAAGAGTTCCATGAGGAACACCTCTGATGGAGAGGTGACCCACACCAACAATCACCTAAAACATTCTTTTAAAGAAGTTTGTACTGATGATTCCATGATCAACTACATCCGATGGGGAGGATGACACTAGAGCCATCACACAAAATTAATCATATCATCTACAAACCAGTGATGGAGACCATGGGATTTATACTTGATAAATTCCCTCTCCCACTTAGAATTTTTAAAAAAAATTGAGGGTTATATTTTTTTAGAAAAACTTTTAATTTAATTAATAAAAAATAATAGAATACTTGACAATGATTAATTCATCCTTACTTGTGAAACCCACATGTGCAGATAATAAAATTATTCTATTCTCATGATTTTAGAAAATAAGTACTTATGTTTTCAAATTATGGAATTAGTTTTATTTATAAATACACATGTAGTTTTCCATCATTTTAAATTAATATAAATTAAGCATGCAGTTAGACATCTGAAATAGGTCTAGGAACAATTATCCATGTTGTCCTATTCATTAAACATGAAACGATAATAATCATTCAATCACACATAAATAAGGAAACCACAATAAAATAGGAATCCCACTATTATGGTCAAGCTGCAACTCTTGTGAAGAAATCTTCATTGAACCCGATTAGCTCTATATCGCCACTACGCACGGGGGTGGAGCTGCCCGGTCAGCAACTGCCTTCCAGAACTATTTTCTGAAACAGCCTTCAGAAATTGCCTCCAGATTGCTTTCTGAAACTGCTTGTAAACTGTCTTCACGAACTGTCTTCATGGATTTACTTGAGATATATTACACAAACCCTATGCCTCCATAAAGGAGTTCACATGCTATTTCTTTGCAGTAAATTAACCACGCATCAATCAAGCGTGGGATCCAATACACACAAATCCTATGCCTCCATAAAGGAGTTCACATGCTATATTAAAACAGCAAAATTAACCACGGATAAAACCATCGTGGGATCCAATCACACAAAATCAGTGACCATATTAGTGGAATAAGAACGCTGCAAAACAAGGGTTAGCACAGTTCAACGTTCTATCCATCCATCAAAACACGCATAAGATCTGTTTTATTGGACAACATGGTTGTGTCCAACCCATACGCAGAATCAACGTTGCTATGATACCACTGTTAGGAAACTGCATTCCCAAAATCCATTGACAGCACGTATAAGTTGGTACTGCAAAAAAAATTACGTGAAAACTACAATAACCCTACAAGGGCGGAACTAGGGTTACCTTGAACTGTAAAAACGGATTGCTGTAGTAGACGAATCGAGAACACGGGCTCGATAACAGCTCACGATCTTCTACCGTATTCCTCCCCTGCCAGAATATCGAACTGAGTGTGGGCTCTTTCGAAATCCTTTCTGTTTTTTCCTCTCCCTCTTTTATGCTCTATTTTCTATTCCGAGATATGATTCTCTATATAGAAAAATGCTAACTGAGAAGAGAGTCAAAGCAGCATTTATATAGGCTACGATAGGGACCATAAGAAGTCAATAAGGAATAGGCTTCCTTATGGAATTAGGAAACCCTAATTCGAACTGAATCAGATTCCTATTTCCATAAATTATAATTCATACCATTAAAGAATTATAATTGCACTCCTACCCTTATCTCAAAAATATATTTCGAGCTCCATGTTATTAAATGCTTATTATCTCCCCACGTTAAGATTACAGATATCCATTAATTAAATATAATTACTGACAATCATATTTAATTAATTTCTTAAAATTCCTTGAGATCCTCTGCTTAACTTATCTGATATGTCGGATATAAAATCCACCTGCAGGGTTTGACATAATGAAAACTTATAAGCTTTCTCAAGGGGATATCATCAATCCCAAAATTGAGACATGGATTCCATCATTAATTAATATCCACCACACAATTAATATTGCCACCCAATCCAATAAGATATTGACCCATTTAAGGATCTCACCCTTTTAGGGATCAAAGTGTAAATATCAAATGTACGTGTCTACAAATTAACTTAGGATTTAGAGCATAAGCACTCATAATAACCATGAGGTATTAATTATCTTATAAGTCAGTATAAAGATAATTACCCCAAGTCAGTCCCGTTTAATACACAAAGTGTACCAGCATAGTGAGTTGAAACTATACCGTTTTCCGTAGGCAAGACAAACCTACTACAACACCATGCTGCAGTCCTACCGATGGTGTGTCCAATCCCATCTAAGACTGTAAACCAAAATCTTACATTCTATAATATCTGATGGCCTGATCTTCCGTGTGTAAGCCGAACTCTACACACCAAACCACCTACTATATAGAATGAGAGACACACATGCATAATATTAAATAAATAATATAATACAAACATTGCCCACACAGATTCTCATAAAAAAAATGGATCAACTGATTTTATTAAATGAATAATAAATCAACTAAATAAAGCATGGCTTTTAGTATATATCCCTAACAGTTCAATCGATCGAGATCGATTCTATGTCCAGGTGTTCAGTTTTCAGTTTTAAAGTTTTTTTAAAATACATACTTGAATTTTTAATTATGCTGTAAAATTTTTCAAACCTTGCTGTGAAACTGAAAGTTTAATCGATTGAACTATGTTCAATCGATCGATGGTTCGATCGATCGAACCTTTCTCAATCGATCAAAGTGTGACTGAGAAGTGAGATGTTGTTTTGAGTTCTAATTCAGTGCATAAAGAGTTTATGTATTGTGTGAATCAATTAGGGGTTTCAATAGTTACACATATTTGTTATATATGCATGGATGTGCGTACGACTAACCCTTTTTGCAGCAAGATTAGTCCGCTTTCTCCCATGGCACCGATCATCAACAAATATTTTATTTTGTATTCAATGTTTGTGTTTGGTGATTGTTGTATTTAATTATTGGTTTGTTTTTAAGGCATGTGTAAAGGGCGCTGCAACTTCAATCCTACGAAAAGGAAAGTCGCACCGGTTTTCCTATCCTTCTCTATTTTCTTGTTGTTAATTTCTATTTCTAGATAAATTGTAAGCTTCGAAAGAAGCATATGAGCAAGATAATAGAATTAGAATATACATGAAGATGGAGGAGCAAGCCGTTGTCCATAAAGATGGAGCTGGAGGCGATCAAATCAAGGAAGAGGTTCTATGGAGATAGAGCCATGGGAGATAGAGTCATATGAATGCTTTTGTTTCAATTTTAGTTTTTTGTTTAATGTGCTTAGTTGTGATTGACATTTAATTATATTATTACGCTTGCATAAAATAAAATTTAAAAACCGTTTCAACGCATTAGTAAACATTTGATGTTTATGGGTAATGTGTGGAAATAATTTTTTCAAAAGTAAAATCCTTTACTACCAAATCTAGTGGGAGAGGGTCTTATTTATAACACCCACGATCTTCCATTAACGGTTCATTTTAAGATAAGTAGTGCATTCTGTGTCACCTCGCCAGAGGTGATCATTCCACACGGAGGGTACACTATTCATTGGTTACTAGATGTAAACTTCCTATGGATAGGATCAATCAGACGTGTTAGAGGATGACCACCACACAGAGGCCCTACTTAAGGCGGTTGTGATTGGATCCTAGTTAATGGTGTACACTAGCTAAGCTATGGATAAGGGATCCCATACGGGGCATTATACAGAAACTTAGAGATCAAATAGGTTTGGGAGTCATAACTTGTTTTGCAAGAGTTGCATAGCAGACAAGTCATGATTAATCAAAAGATCGAACATTGACCACCACACGGAGGCTTTATTCTTTCGTTTCGATATTTCGGCGACTTTATTTTAAAAAAAGAGTTTTAAGGATTTTTTTATTTCAAATTGTAAAAATCTGATATCCAAATTTATTCTGTCTTTTGATTTTTTTTTTCTTCAGTAAATCATAATGTCTGGATCTACTTTTAGTCCACTTGCCACGATACTCACTCAAAACAAGTTAACTGGAAATAACTACACGAAATGGAAACGAAACCTTGACATCGTATTAACTGCGGAGGATCACATATACGTCCTCACTACCCCATGCCCCAAAGAACCGGTGGCAACTGCTTCGACAGCTGCCAAACGCGAGTTTGATAAGTGGAAGAAGACGAATGGAATGGCCCATTGCTACATTCTGACCTCAATGGCTGGTGTGTTGCAGCACCAATTCCAGTCGAACAATTCAGCCAGTGAGATTATCGAATCCCTGAAAAAGATGTTTGGGGAGCATGGCAGGCCTACCAGACAGGTAGCTATGCAGAAGATAATGAGTGCTAAGATGTTGGAAGGGACTCCGGTCAAAGAACATGTTTTAAAAATGATTGGTTATTTGAACGAGCTGGAGACCCTAGGTGCCAACATTAACGTACAGACCCAAGTTGATATGATCCTCAATACGCTGTTGCCGTCATTCGCTCAATTTAAACTAAACTATAATATGAATAAAATGGATTTTTCAATGAGCGAATTAATGAGTTCTTTACTGGCAGCGGAAGGGGTGATCAAACTTGAGGGCAACGTTTTGAGCATTGAGAAAAGCTCTTCTTCCTCCCGATCTACACCGAAAGGCAAGAAAGGGAAGAAGAAGGCTGGCACTAGTGGTCCAAGTGTTAGATAAGATTGCAAAATCTAAGGGAAAAGGTAAGGACAAAAGGATGGTGGGTGGCCAAGGCAAAGGAAAGTGTTTCCAATGCGGAAAGAAGGACCACTAGAAGAATAATTGTCCAGAATTCTTAGCTACAAGAGTTCAAGGTATGATTGAATCACATGTGATTGAAGTAAGTTTTATAACGGATACTTCAAACACTTGGTGCGACTAACCATATTTGAAATTCATTGCAGGGGTTCAGATCAACCAGGAGGTGCAGTGATGGGGAGATCGTACTGACTCTAGGTTCTAGCGTAAACGTATCTGCGATTGTTATAAGAGATGTAGTTTTAGAATTTCTAGACAATAATGTTTTAATTTTATCAGATATACTTTACGTCCCTTCGATGAGACGTAATTTAATTTCAGTTTCAAATTTATCGAATAATGGTTATTCTTTTCATTTTGGAACTGGAGTTGTGATTAAAAGAAATGGTTCTTTTATTTATTCTGGTGATAAATCAAATGGTTTGTATGTAATTACTTTCAATATTTCTAAAGACTCTTGTATGGAACTTAATAACTCAGTGGTAACTGTACCATCTAAAAGAAAGGAACTTTCCACTAATCCAGCAAGGCTTTGGCATATGAGGCTTGGCCATATCAATCTAAATAGGATTGGCAAACTGTAGACAACCCATTTTGTCGGCTATTAGATTTAGGAGACCCATAGCTTGGTGGTTCACAATGATCGAAAAAAAACTCAAAAGGACTCTTGGAAGTTAGTTCTATTTCTCAAAATGCTCAGAATGACCAAAATGCCCCTAAAAGCCCGAAAACTCCAAAATTTGGACCAAAAGTTTTGGAAACATGCTATGTCATAAGAAAAGTAAGAAAATGAGTTTTTAAGTAAAATGAGATGAAATCATCAGCTCCCAGAGACCCCCGGAAGTCCACGAAGTTCCCAGAAAGTCCCCGTTGACTGATTTGACCTAGGTTTGACCAGCTTGACCAGGGTTTGACCGAAATCATCCAAATTTGCCAAAAAAATTCCAAGATCATTCTGGATCATGTGAAAAGTACTAAAATGATTTTTAAAAGAAAATTGGACGAAAACGTCAGCTCTTGGGAGCTCCCAGAGGTTCCCAGAACTTTCTGAAGATCCTAGGTTTAATCGAATTGACCTAAAAGTTGACTTAAAAACTGGAGTGCCATAACAATTTTCAAACATTTTTCATGGATACCAGAGGTCAATAGCTTTCCAATGGTATATCGTACATCATTTCTGGATTTAAAACGGATTTATTATGAATTTTCGAAGGTGAAAAAGGCAAGCAAATTGGCTTTTATTGCGAATACCGTACATATTTTCAAAGTGACCTGACTCTGCAACATTTTATATATAAAGTAGACTCCGATACCTTTCTAACGGTATATCACAAGCTCAGTTTGGAGTTCGTACGCATTTTCTGTGAATTTCGGACGAAATAGGGTCTTTTCGCGAATATCAGAACCTCTGGGGGCCTAAATAGAATTATTGGGCATCTGAGGAGCAGTGCCGCGGCGTCACTCAACCCTCGCAGAGTCCATTTTTGTAATTTATTTGGGGGTCCAATTTGATTAATTAAAAACCAAAACGATGTAGTTTTATGTTCACAGTTATTTAGGACCAATGGGAGTACTTCTAAAACCCCAAAACCACCCCAAATTAGCCTATATAAACCCCCAATTTCTCTTCATTTTGGGTGGTCCAAGTGCAAAGTCCATAGAAGTTGTAGAGAGAAAGAGAGATAGAGATAGGTTTAGAAGAAGGAAATGGAGCTTCTCCCATTGATTTTTTTATAATAAAGTGAGTTTTAATCTTGTTTTCTTCCATTACCTCTCTTATACTTCACATTCCAAATACCCCCAATCACCATTCTTGAGCATTCTTGAGTTAGGAAGCTACTTCCATGTCCAAATGTCAATATCTATGAGTGAAGCACCAAGCTACAAGTCCAATATCACATTGATTATCATCTATTGATTGCTATTTACTTGCTTGTTTATATATATGTTCATCTCTTCTTATCTCATTTCTTTTTATTTTTCTTTATTTACTTACTTGTTCTTCATCATCTAAATGATGACATGAAGTTTGAGGTGAGTGAATCCTTATGGATAGTAGCTCTTGACCTCAAAAACATGTTTAATAGATGATGATTATAACTTCAATACCTCCAAGGTATCCTTGAAGTTATGTTCAAAATAAAAATGAATCTTTCCAATAATATTGGGGGTTCTTGATGACGAGTTTGATGTTGATATTCCAAGAGGTCATAATCTCTATTTGATGTTGAAAATATACTTTCAAAACCTCTATTTCAAAATCCCTCTCAAACCCCCTCATTTTGATCTCAAAAAAGAAAACTCAAGTTTTTCCCAAAATCTTTAAAACACTGAGTCAAAACAGTGAATGATTTGAGTTCAAAGATTTCTGTAGAACTCAATACTTAATGTATGGATGCAAGAACACTTGGAAAATCTTCCTAACTCATTAGAGAACACTCATGAGTTTTGGTTTGACTTGGAAGCACTTGAAAGTGGTCCATTTTTGTCCAAACATTCCTTCCAAACATTCTGCCTCTGCTGTCATAGCAACTAGGTTGACTTTCAACTTGTTTTACAGAAATCTTTTCCAAAACGAGTGGTCCCAACTTATTTGTTCCTTGAACTTCAATGTCTTAGGGAACGTTCTATAAAATATGGTCCTCTAGATCTGTTGCTTTCATTTTCTAAGATTTTCTAACATTTCAGTCGACAGTACGGACTCTGTTTCTGAATAACCTCTATTGTTTATATGATTTCTCTCAATCTGTGATAGTTATTAAAGGTTGACTTTTTGGGTTGTGTTCTAGACACAATAAGGAAGATCTCGATAAAAAATCATGTGTTGAAAACATCCTTAACCTCTCTTTTCAATTTCCAAAAGATCATGTTACTGTTCTGTCCACTATTCACAGCAAACACACTTTTACTTCCATCATTTGATTTGGTGCATAAATGCATTCCAAATTAGCTCATGTCTTAGGAAGTAGTTCATACTACATTTGTACATATCCCATGATGATTACCTTTATTCATTCATACACATTCTAGACTTCTAAGTCATTCTAGGAATCCATGAACACAAAACACACTACAACCTTGGAACATTCTAGATACATACATTGCATCCATGCAAAGATTTGGGCCTTTTGTGACTCCTAATCTAAGAAGATTATAAGGAATGAACTTGATCACACGTCCATGCTTCCCCTCGATCTAATCATCCTTTCTCATCCATCCCGGGGATTGGGAGGTCCTCTTTTCCCAAAGAATAACATGCATCACTCTAGCTTGCTAAGCATATTCTGATCTCTTTGATTATTTGCTTCAAGAACAATCCATGTCCCCTCCTAGATTAGGAAAACTTGATTACTTGATATGTGATTAGACGATTTTTCCTATGTTTGTTTGTATGATCTTTCTGAAGGAAAAACAGGTTTAAATGGAAAGTTTAAACGCGCAGCGGAAAAATCAAGTTATGAAACTTTATTGGCATGCCCGGATCTACTACTCGTCAATTCTACAGATGCGCACAAGAGGGGACACGAGTTATACCTTAGTGTCTTGAACCCAATTCTGATCTTCAACTTCCAGCAGCCTCCACTAGATGATCTTCACCCTTATGACTCCTGCGGATGCCTGCCAGAAAGACTAGGGTTGGTGGGAACCCTAATGGAAAGGATAGAGAAGGTTTTGGGACTCCAAAACAGTTTCTGCAGCTTCTGACGTTCAAAACGACGAACAACTTTTTCCAGAACGCAGCTGCCCTATTTATAGATTCCCAGAACCGACCTAGACTTCGAGCGATCGAAGTGCCTTCGATCGATCGAACATTCGATCGATTGAACCATCTTCGATCGATCGAACCTGCAGACTTCAATCGATCGAGATATCTTCGATCGATCGAACCTGTCTGGACATCATCCTCAAGCATCTTTCCAAGCATCCTGGCGGAGCTAAGAGTGGGACCTCCTAGGCTCTTTATTGTTGGCTCAGACCAGTTTATTAATTACCATGACCAAACTCTTTGATCAGCAAACTAACCAACTGGTCAGTTAACGTTTACTCCACTATAAAACGATAACTGAACTCCAACGCAAAAGAACATATCCGAAGCGATAACTAGACTTGTATGTTGTACTAATGTCCCTCTACCGTCAGCATTCGTAATCATATTCAGGTAGTCGGATAACTGTTACTGTCAACCTGAATCATGATTACTTCTTGTATTCCTTGAGTCCCATTCACTACTCATGATTACCAAACATGTTGATAACTCTTATCAACAAGACTGCAGTACTCAGTAATCGACATGGTGACATTCTCAAGGGAATGCTTACTCTGAAACAGAGGGTAGATTCTATCTTGACAATATATGTTCACAACCCTATGAATATGACATACCCAAGATACCCAGGTGTTGATCTTTTATAGACCTCACTGATTGGTAAGTCAAAGCAGCCATATCCACAGTCTGTGTTCATAATCGTCTCAAGATTGAGAACACATACCTTATACAAGTTATGAGTTCCTATTGACTGTTGACAGCATTGAGCGTCAATAGGAAACTCAGGTCCGTCAATGCACTATAAGCACTAACATATTAACCAAGAGTCACACTCTAGTGATTGAGATTTATCACTCCATCCAATGGTAGTTAATGATGCTACAGTGTATACCTGATGAGATATCCAGTCTCATCATCCACTGTGACAAGCTTTAAGTATCAAAGAATAGTAATTCGTATCTCATTGTATGTATCTCATACACACACGAAATACTTACTATGATACTTATGGAATAAACAATCATCTCATGAAAGAAACATACATAATGAAATGTAAAGCTGATATCCATATATTAAAAAGTCAATGTCTAATACATAAAGTAATGGTTTGAGGGCACAAACCCAACAAACTCCCACTTGCACTCATAACCATTCAGAACTACATCTAAGACCTAGACTATCTAGATGACGATCAAAGACCTTCTGTGGTAAGGCCTTTGTAAACGGATCAGCAAGATTGTCAGCGGTGGCAATCTTGGTGACAGTCACATCTCCACGTTGAACAATATCTCGGATAAGATGATATTTCCGCTCTACGTGCTTTCCCTTTCCGTGGTTCCTTGGCTCCTTGGACTGAGCCACTGCCCCACTATTATCACAATAAAGCGTAATAGGCCACAGCGACGCTGGTACCACCTCGAGTTCCATAAGGAACTTCTTGAGCCAAACAGCTTCCTTTGCGGCTTCACAAGCAGCCACATACTCAGCTTCTGTAGTTGAGTCTGCAATGCATTTCTGCTTAATGCTCCTCCAACTGACAGCACCACCTCCCAAGGTAAAGAGATGACCGGACGTCGACTTCCTCGAATCTTTATCTGACATAAAGTCCGAGTCAGTGTATCCCACTGGAATTAACTCACTACCACCGTACATAAGCATGTAATCTTTAGTTCTTCTCAAGTACTTAAGAATGTGCTTAACGGCTGTCCAGTGCTCTGGACCCGGATTCGACTGATATCTGCTAACCATGCCAACGGCAAAGCAGATATCTGGTCTAGTGCATAACATCGCATACATGAGACTTCCCACTGCCGAAGCATAGGGAACTCCTATCATGCGATTCCTCTCCTCCTGTGTCTTTGGACACTGGTCATTGGAGAACGCTAAACCATGCCTGAAAGGTAACAAACCTTTCTTCGAATTATCCATTGAAAACCTAGTTAGCACTTTATCGATATAACCAGCTTGAGATAATCCCATTATCTTTCGCTTACGATTCCGAAAGAGCTTTATTCCAAGAATATAGCTCGCCTCTCCTAGATCCTTCATATCGAAAGTACTAGCTAGCCAAACCTTGACCGTTGACAATGCCGCTACATCATTTCCAATGAGTAGAATGTCGTCAACGTAAAGCACAAGAAAAGCCACCACTTTTCCTTCACTCTTCTTGTATACACAAGGTTCATCCAGATTCTGTATGAAACCAAACGATTTGACCGCTTGGTCAAATCGGATGTTCCAACTTCTGGATGCCTGCTTAAGCCCATAAATGGACTTTTGCAACTTGCATACCAAGTTACCTTTCCGACCAGCTATGAACCCTTCTGGTTGTTGGATATAGATGTCCTCCTCAAGATTGCCATTCAAGAATGCAGTCTTGACGTCCATCTGCCAGATTTCAAAATCTAGGCATGCAGCAATAGATAAGAGTATTCTGATGGACTTGAGCATGGCTACCGGCGAGAAGGTTTCCTCATAGTCAATGCCCTCCCTCTGAGTATAACCTTTCGCTACAAGCCTAGCCTTAAAGGTCTCAACCTTTCCATCAGATCCTCTTTTTCTCTTGTAGACCCACTTGCAGCCAATGGGTTTAATATTGGCTGGAAGCTCTACAAGATCCCAGACCTGATTGGAATCCATAGATTCCAATTCAGCCTTCATAGCTTTAACCCAATGAGCTGAATCAACATCAACCATTGCCTCTTCGTATGTGGTAGGATCAGATTCAGATTCTATGGAGACAGCTTCAAAAACTTCTCCTAAGAACATGTATCTATCAGGCTGGCTGATAATCCTCCCACTACGACGAGGTACCGGTGCGGAAATGGGTGAAGAAGTGGTGTTTTCTTGATTTATATCGTCATTAACTGCGGGTTGGACTGAGGGCTCTCCTTCTATCTCTCTAAGATCTATCCTTCCCTTAGGTTTATGGTTCATGATATAATCATTCTCTAAGAAAACAGCATTTGTACTAACAAACACTTTCTGTTCCCTTGGATCATAAAAATACCATCCATAAGTACCCTTTGGATACCCTACAAAGTAACATACTTCCGATCTAGAATCCAACTTGCTCATCTTTCCTTTGAGCACATGTGCCGGACACCCCCATATCCGGAGATGTTGCAAAGAAGGCTTGCGCCCAATCCACATCTCTCGTGGTGTCCTTGGAACAGATTTGCTTGGTACTAGATTTAGTATGTAAGCAGCGGTTTCCAAAGCATAACCCCAAAGGAATAATGGCAACTCAGAATAACTCATCATCGACCTAGTCATGTCTAAAAGAGTCCGATTCCTTCTCTCCGCTACACCATTTTGCTGAGGCGTACCAGGTGCAGTTAACTGTGACAGAATCCCATTCTGTACGAGGTGATCAATAAACTCATTAGAGAGGTACTCGCCACCTCGATCAGATCGAATGGTCTTGATATGTGTGCCCAATTGCTTCTCCACTTCAGCCCTAAACTCTTTGAACTTTTCAAAGGCTTCAGACTTGTGCTGCATTAGGTACACATATCCATACCTGGAGTGGTCATCGGTAAATGTTATGAAATACTCATAACCACCCCTTGCTCTAATATTTATTGGTCCACACACATCAGTATGAACTAATTCCAACAATGCATTGGTACTATTGCCCTTTGCAGGAAAGGGCCTTTTGGTCATCTTACCCTCCAAACAAGACTCGCAGACTTCCATTGGTTCGAGAACCAAATCGCCTAAGACCCCTTCTTTGACTAGTCTGCCAATCCTATTCAGATTGATATGGCCAAGCCTCATATGCCAAAGCCTTGTTGGATTAGTGGAAGGTTCCTTTCTTTTAGATGGTAAAGTTACCACTGAGTTATTAAGTTCCAAACCAGAATCTTTTGAAATATTGGGAGTAATCACATACAAACCATTTGATTTAACACCAGAACATATAAAAGAACTGTTTCTTTTAATCACAACTTCAGTTCCAAAATGAAAAGAATAACCATTATTCGATAAATTAGAAACTGAAATTAAATTACGTCTCATTGAAGGGACGCAAAGTACATCTGATAAAATCAAAACTTTATTGTCTAGAAATTCTAAAACTACGACTCCTATAGCAACCGCAGAAACGGTTGCGCTAGAACCTAGAGTAAGTACGATTTCCCCATCACTGCACTTCCTGGTTGATCTGAACCCCTGCAATGAATTACAGATATGGTTAGTCGCACCAGAATCAATGCACCAAGTGTTTGAAGTATCCGTTATAAAACTTACTTCAATCACATGTGATTCAATCATACCTTGAACTCTTGTAGCTAAGAATTCTGGACAGTTCCTCTTCCAGTGGCCCTTCTCACCGCATTGGAAACACTTTCCTTTGCCTTGGCCACCCACCTTCCCTTTGCCCTTACCTTTTCCCTTAGATTTTGCAATCTTAGGGACCGGTCCAACACTTGAACCTCCAGTGCTAGCCTTCTTCTTCCCTTTCTTTCCTTTCGGCACAGATCGGGAAGAGGAAGCGCTTTTCTCAACGTTTAAAACGCTGCCCCCAGGTTTGATCACCCCTTCCGCTGCCAATAAAGAGCTCATCAATTCGCTCATTGAAAAATCCATTTTATTCATATTATAATTCAGTTTAAATTGAGCGAATGATGGCGACAGCGTATTGAGGATCATATCAACTTGGGTCTGTGCATCGATGTTGGCACCTAGGGTCTCCAGCTCGTTTAAATAACCAATCATTTTCAAAACATGTTCTTTGACTGGAGTCCCTTCCGACATCTTAGCACTCATTATCTTCTGCATAGCTACCTGTCTGGCAGGCCTGCCATGCTCCCCAAACATCTTTTCAGGGATTCGATAATGTCACTGGCGGAATTGTTCGACTGGTATTGGTGTTGTAACACATTAGCCATAGAACCCAATATGTAACAACGAGCCATCCCAATAAATCGGCGATCGACATTACGCAAATACAAAGCTTCATATGGTGCCATACCAATACTTGACTGAAATTCGTTGTTATACACAAATTCAATTAACGGTAGATGCTTCTCCCAATCGCTCCCAAAATCTAATACACAAAGTCTCAACATATCCTCTAGCGTCTGAATCATGCGCTCTGACTGTCCATCGGTATGAGGATGAAATGCAGTACTAAAACTCAATTTCGTACCCATAGCCTTTTGCAAACTTCCCCAAAACCTTGACATAAAACTATTATCGCGATCTGATACAATCACAGCTGGGACTCCATGTAGCCTTACAATCTCTTTCACATACAATTTCGCTAATTTGGACGGCTTAGTAGTCTTAATTGGTAGAAAATGAGCTGACTTGGTAAATCGGTCGACTATAACCCAAATCTTGTCATTCTTGTTACGCGATCGCGGAAATCCAGAAACAAAGTCCATCGTGATCTCTTCCCACTTCCATTCTGACACTGGCAATGGCTGTAGTAACCCTGCGGGTACTTGTCTCTCTGCTTTGACCTGTTGACATGCCGAACATTCAGATAAAAACTTAGCGACTTCACGCTTCATACCCTTCCACCAGAAGTTTTCCCTCAAGTTTCTGTACATCTTATTACTTCCCGGGTGCACTGAATATTTCGTACTATGAGCTTCTTCTAGAATCCTCTGTTTCAAGTCTTTCACATTTTGTAGCACCCAGAATTTTTCTAGAAATTCCACATAGGAATCTAGAATAGTAACGTCACCCCAGGATATGACTACAGAAGATCCATTAGGAGTCCTTACTAGGATCCTTGGTAATCGTCTTGACGATGACTATGTCAGTTTAAATCTAGGACTTCTTAGAATAGAAGTAACCCCGACGCGCATAGTTTCTAAGTTAGAAACTATAGACGTACTGGAACTTAGGCTCGCTCACAGCCCCGTTATTAGCTACGCCTATACCTATCCTCATTCTTCACTGCTGTATACACAACTGAGACATTGGCACTTGACTTAAGTACACAACTCAAGAGTGGGACCCACACTATACTTAGGAACCAAGTGGACCCCACCCCTGATAATCTACCCCTGGATACACACAACATACACATACACATACTTTGGGACTCAGGAACACATCCATATGCACAGTCTGAGATGGGACCCACACCCCCTCCCTTTGACAGTCATGTGGACCCCACACCTATCTACCTTTGGACACACACCCACTTGCACATGTGGGTACACATTGTGCACGCCACCTCAACACATGGCAATACATGTGCGCCACTTGTCAAGCCATGCACCAATGGCATGACACTTGTCAAACCCATTCCCTATCTATATATCTATACCTGCAGCACACACACACCTTGGGTTCCTTGTTCCTTGTATCTGCCATAGCAGATTCTTGAGAGAGAGAGTGACCGAAAGAGAGAGCTTGAGAAGGGAGATCACTCAAACCTCCCCCACCACTCTCGGTTTACACACACACTCATCCTCACTACACTCTTCCCCTGAGCTCTCCCTACCTCTCACTGTACACACACACACACACAGAGACACGCAGGGAAGAAGGAAGAAGATCAGTGGAGAGAGAAAGAAGAAGCCGGAGGGAAGAAGAAGATATCAGAGATCTCCTAAGGTAACCCCCCCCCCCCCCCCCCATTGCTTCTCTGGTCAATTTGCATGTCCACTAGGAGACCTTAGGATCACATGCAATGACCCCAAACAGAGCCTAAGGCTCTCTGTAAGCTCCGACAACCATAGAAGCTCCATAATGGAGCTTGATTTTGAAATCACAACCAAGGCTCTTAAAATCTACACCAATCAAACCCAATTGGTCCCAGGTAGACCCCCATGTAGCAGGAATGCATTTGGGTGAGGTTTAAATGGCCATGCAGGCCATTATTCTCTTTAATGGCCGAAACGATAATCCTCTGGTAGGAGATCCAAACGAATGAAACATTGATCCATCTTCTAGTATGTTGTAGAGGGGCTAATTCCGGTCATTTCCCCGTTGACCTTGTGCATTTTGGTTGAGAAATGAAGGAGATATGAGGAGAGAGGTAATCGCCGGCGAGGCCCGACTTTCCGGCAGCTCAAGCTCGCCGGAGAAGAAGGTGATGACTCGTTTGGGTTCGGGTTATAACAAACGGGTTTGGGTCGGGTCTTGGGTGGGTTAGTCTGAGTGTGTAGATGGGTTAGGGTAGCGGGCCGGGTTGGGTTTTTAAAACCCGTGGGTCAACTTAAGTGCCACGACGTCGTTTCGACGTCGGGCTGAGTTCGGGTCGGGTTTCGGGTTTTGAGTCGGTTTATGTTGAGTCTGTTAGTGGGTCTGGGTTAGGTTCGGGTTTGGTTAGGGTTTGGGCTAGCGGGTTTGGTAGGTTTGTGAGGAGAGTTGGGTTCCGGTTTGGGTTTAGGTCCAACCCGAATGGGTTCTCGGGTTGGGTTTGCATGAGTCTGTATTTGGGTAGTCCGGTTTGGTTTCGGTCGGGTCGGGTCTGACCCATCGGGTCACGAGTTTGGATTTCTTTGTGAGTTTATATGGGTTACCCGTAGGGTTCGGGTCGGTTCGGGTTTGACCCGTCGGGTCTGAAGATATTTTTATTATTATTATTATTATTATTATTATTATGATTATTATTATTATGATTATTATTATTATTATTAGTATTAATTAGTTTTAAGGGGTTTAATTAGTTTTAATAATTATAAACAATTTATAATTATGCCATTAAGGTTTTTAATATTATAGAATATTATTTTAATATTCTATATATCATTATTATATTATATATTTAATTATTTATATGGTTTATATAAATAATAAATATTAGTTTTAAATGGTTTTAAATAGTTAATAAATACCTATGTGTATTTATAAATTCTAGAAAATTAGGGTAATGACCCTGTGACTATTTTATTATATAGTGTAAGTTATAAAGCCATAATATTATAGTCCAGTATTTTTAATAATTAAAAAGGAGCTATTTTATAAGTATATTAATTATTAAAAATACCAAACGAGCTCCGAAAATTATGAAATAAATACTGGTAGTGTATTTTAATATCTAGTATTTAATAATAATACTTCTAAGTACTGATTCTTTTGTATAATTATATTTATGTATTTAAATCCCGTTTCGGACATTTTCTAGCATATATTATCTTCAATAATTCATAATAAATAATCTAGGACTCCGAAAATTACGCGGTCAGTTCCCAGAGTCTTAGAATAATGTCTAGAACATTTCCGTAAAGTTTGGTGACTTTTCGACTCGGGTCGAAAATACAGCCTGTCTTTTAGGGCCTGCATTAGTATAGTAAGCCCCGCATATTACCTCGAAAAAAGCGACGGACTCCGATTTGAGTCTAGTCAATGGCGTTGGACTTAGAATGACACGTAGATCACTACCTTGAGGTTTATGACCTCATTTGGTAAAATTACCATTTTGCCCTATAGTTGTACTCATACATTACTTCTGTTTATTCCGTTTATTGTTGTAGAACTTGACGTTTATCTGCGTTTCGAGGAGCAGCGACTCGAGGTGAGTTTCCTAACCTCACTCTAATCCTATTAAGACTAATATAAGATGATTAAAGTCACATGTATGATATGTGATAAGCTGATTTATGATGTCAAGTATATTTCCATTAATTATAAGATGTTTAAAAGCATGTTATGTTAGTGTTATCGCATACGTGAGCATGCCAAGGGTTTTATCTATATGTTTATCGGTATCAATTCCATGTCATATGATCCATGCTCTATATGTTACGTTTCTGCTGCTAATTGTCAAAAGCACGTTTTACGATGTTGTTGACTGAATAAATACGCATGCTATGTTAATAATAAAGAGAAAGGAAAGTGGTTTTGCATGTGCATATTGATAATGGATACATGTGCATTTCATGACATGTGTTAGCATGCGTTGTGTGAGGAAGAGGGGTGTTTGATGAGAATGTAATGAGATGAGATGTGATCTCTGGATCCTATGGATCAACGGCTGACGAGCCGGGTGGACATGAACGGTTAGAGTTCCTAGCGCGCCTCTCGCCGTTGAAGACGTCCGGTGATGCGCATACGTGGTTGAAGACGTCCCATGTATCGTTGAATACATCCGGCTAGTGCTCTAATATACTTCTCAGTCGTGTAGACGACCGGTGAGAATATACACATGGTCGAAGACGTCCCATGTGCCAGTCTCATTGTTTACAGATAGTGTGCGCCGTGAAGACGCCCGGTGGCCTATCAAGGGAATGTGTATGAATTGGCTGTGATAGTATGTTAGCATCCTTGATATACCGCGTGTTGTCAAGTGGATGAGAAAGAGGAAGCGAATGATAAGATTGAGTTGATGAGGAAATGATTTGGTTCAAATGATTTGGTTTTGGAAAGCTTTGGTTTTAAAATAAAATGGTTTTGAAAATATCCGTTTTAAAAGCAAGTGTCTTTGAAAAGAGTTGGGAACGCATCTTATTGACCATGCATTTGCACGCACAAGTTTATAATAATGAGAATGTATTCTATGATGTTATGATTATCTGTTTACCTTTCTTGTTGAGACCTCTGCTATGCCCGTGGCGAGAATGCGTCTTTTGATAAGAGAACAACCATATCTTAATATATTAAACTATGACGTGAGTTGAGAGATATCTTGTATTTACTGATTATTGTGCGGTTGAGACTCTCACTCAGCCTTGTTTCAAGGCTGACGGCATGTTACGCCTGGGCATTCGTATGCCCAGAGTGTTGCAGGTTTGGAGATAATTAGAAGGGTTCAGGATACAGTGCTGTGGAACCAGGGAGAATAAAGCCTTGTTCAAGACCTGATAGGCAGTTTCTCAAGTTTTAAGATTGTATAAATTATTTAGCATGGCCTCTTGTATTAAGATCGAAGTTATTGTACCCCTTATTTAATTTCCGCTGCTGTATTTATACTCTAATAAGTTTAGATCATGCTTATGCCCTAGCATTTTCCTTATGATTGCATGGTGCGGAGTTAGAAGGACAAAACGGTTATCAAACTAGTCACGTGTCTACGGACCCATAAAGGAAATTTTTTATTTTCCCTATTTTTGGCTTACTCCGGGGCGTGACACATTCGGTACACATAATCGATTTTCCAGTTTCAACGTCCCTCGTTCTAATACAAACCCAGGTCGTCTCCCCAAAGATATCTCGTCCCTCATTTTGCACAAATAGACATCGTTAAATTGTTCCTTCTTGATCTCATCGATAATTGACACGACTAAATAGTTGTGCGCTCTTGTGCAACACCCAAGTGTAGGTGATCGTGCAAGTAATACTGGATAAGTCCAGGTCGATCCCACAGAGAAGGAATAGGAAGAATATATACTAAGTTACAACCAAAAGAAAAAGAAAAATTGAATTGTAAGATTGGAGGATCTAATGAATCCTAATTAATTAAATTAAACTAAATAATAGACTATAGCATAAAGAAACATAACTAATTAAACATATAAATTAAAGGTGTTGGAAATACAAGAATCCACATTGATCCTAACCATCTGCCACGCATATTCACTAACGTTCTATGGAGTTCATTCCTTTTCAGCATTCCGTATTTTTCTAAAGATATAGAATCAATAGCCCTTTCATGACCGGGACTACATCATCACAAGTGATTTAAAATACATGGAAGACGGTTTAAAACAATGGTTATTACTTGCACTCTAAATGGTGTTAGCAATCAAAGTGGTTTTCAAAAGTCATTGAAGAAAAGGCCATAAGGCTTTAGGTTCTAAAAACTGTTGTGACAAACTGAGCTTATATGGACAATTTGATGACAGATTTCTAAAACAAAAAGTCATGGAATACTTAAAAGAATCATCTCAAGAATTAGCAAGTTTGATCGATCAAAGCGCTCTCGATCGATCGGACTGCCTCATCCTTCAATCGATCGAAATGCCTTCGATCGCTTGACTATAGCCCTAGTTCGATCGATCGAAAGTATTTCGATCGATCGAGCCCAAGGTTTCTAAAGATTGCATGGAAGAGGTTGGAAATCAAAGTTTCATCACATATTCCCAACGTATAAACTACGAAAACATAATAAATCTAATGCAGAGATAGTAAAACAAGGCAATCATAACATATAAACTAATAAACAATGAAATAAAGATAAAGGAAAGGAAAAACCTGAATCTAATCTGAATATAACTTGTGAATAACATGAAACTAACTTGAATCTTCAATAATCTTCAATATAACAATGGAAAAGATGAATAATAACATGAATCTAACCTAATCTACTCCTAATCTAACCCTAAAACTACCCTAAACTGTTGTTTTCTGCGTTCTGGAGCGTCCTCCCTTCGTCTGGCGTCAAAACGACTTATACATAGGGTTCCTGCAGAGTTTACGCAACTTTTGGGTGAATATAAAGTTCGATCGATCGAGCTTAGTTCGATCGATCGAAGGTGCGATCGATTGAACTCTTCTCAATCGCTTGAACTTCTCTGATTTTGATAGCTCTGCGCACCGATGGGAGAATGGCCATAACGTTTTACTCAGACCTTGGATTGACCTCCCGTTTGCGGCCACGTGACCGTAACTCAAAGATCTACATTTTATATCTCTGGGAAAAGCTTTCAAATCTGAAGTCTTCATTGTCAAAATTGGCATTTTCTCAGCTGCTTATGTTATTCTCTTCACCAGAATCACTTTTCTTTAGCTACACTTCATTGATTTTGTATTCTAATACCTATAAAACAATGCATAAACATATGTTTTAGCATTAACACAATAAAAAGATCATTGTTATTAGAATATACCTAAATGTAGGGACTTTGGGGATAAAAGTATGCATAAAAGACCATATAATACGCTATGAACATGCACTTTTCACCTCGAATCAATAATATCTGGGTGTGCAATGATTGCCATCATTAAGCCATCATTGGTTCCTGGAATCACATCCAACTCTAAGCGTTCCATCTCTTTTACCAATTCTTTTTGTTGTGTTAGCTCATCGGCTAAATTCCTCGGCGTCTTCCGGCTTAATGCATCGGCCAGTACATTTGCCTTTCCCGGATGGTACTCAATCGAAAGATCGTAATCCTTCAGCAATTCCAACCATCTTCTCTGTCTCATATTCAAATCCCGCTGAGTAAAAATGTACTTCAAACTCTTGTGGTTGGTGAAAATCTCACATTTCTCTCCATACAGATAGTGTCTCCAAATTTTCAAAGCATGAACTACTGCGGTTAACTCAAGATCATGGGTTGGATAGTTAACCTCATGTGTCTTTAACTGCCTAGAAGCATATGCAATTACTTTACCACCTTGCATAAGCACACATCCCAACCCTTTATGTGAAGCATATATCACTATAGATTACAAATCCTTCGGTTCCGGATGGTATTGTCAGAATAGGTGCTCTCGTTAGTCGTGCTTTCAATTCTTGAAAACTGTCTTCACATTCCTGACTCCATTCAAATGTAATTCCTTTCCTCATCAACCTTGTCATAGGTAAAGATATCTTGGAGAAATGTGCAATAAAACGGCGGTAGTATCCCGCTAATCCCAAGAAACTTCGAATTTCAAATACGGATGTCGGCCTCTGTCAATTAGATACAGCTTCTACTTTGTGAGGATCAACTGGAACTCCATTCTTGTCAATCACGTGACCAAGAAAAGTAATACTAGATAACCAAAATTCGCATTTCTTGAATTTACCAAACAGTTGCTTCTCTCGTAATCTCTGAAGTATTAGTCTCAAGTTATTCTCATGTTCTATCTCACTCGGTGAATAGATAAGAATGTCATCGATGAACGCGGCTGGTGCATTCGTAACCCCAAACGGCATAACTAAAAACTCATAGTGTCCATAACGCATTCTGAAAGCAGTTTTCTCAACATCTTCGGCCTTCACCTTCAACTGATGGTAACCTGATCTCAAATTTATCTTCGAAAACACTTGTGCCCCTCGAAGTTGATCAAATAAGTCATCAATTCTGGGTAACGGGTACTTGTTCTTAATCGTCAACTTGTTCAGTTCCCGGTAATCAACACACATACGCATTGAACCGTGTTTCTTCTTTACAAACAACACTGGAGCTCCCCACGGCGATACACTTGGTTGAATGAAACCCTTGTTAAGTAGCTCTTGTAGTTGAATTTTCAGCTCCTTCAATTCTACTGGTGCCATTCTATACAGTGCTTTGGATACCGGTCTTGAGTCTGGTTTTACTTCAATGGTGAATTCAATTTCTCTCTCGATCAGGACGTCTGGTAAATCATCGGGGAATACATCTGGATACTCTCGCACTATTAGAATGTCTTTTACTTTTAATTTGGTCGCCGAGACATCAGTCACTGAACATAGGAATCCTTGACATCCCTTTTTCAATAACTTTCCCACCCGGATAGCTGAAATCAAATACGGCGGCGGTATAACCCCATTCCCTTGGAAACAAAAGTTCCCATGCACCGGTGATAAAAAATTAACCTCTTCCCGTTCACAGTCTATTGTGGCTTGGTTAAAAGCTAACCAATCCATTCCCAGTATCACATCAAAATGGTTCACCGCAATCGGTATAAGGTCTACGGTCATCAACTTCTCGCCTAGTTTGATCTCACAGTTCTTATATATCATAGACGTCATTATCGATTTACTGAGTGGCACAGCAATAGACAATTCATATCCTAACGGTGCCGATTTAATAGTCAAATGTTCAACAAAAGCATGCGATATAAATGAATGCGTAGATCCCGAGTCGACAAGTATGCGTGCTAAGTGCGAACATACAATCACCATACCTGAGACTACTGTCTCGGAAGCAGTCATATCTCCTGGGTTCATCTGATATGCTCTTCCTTGACGTTGTTCAGTCCTTTGTCCCCCGTCATTAGATTGTCTGGGCTTCGACCCACTGGAAGCCATAGAACTAGCTCCTGGTTGAGAATGCTTCCTTGTGCAATCCTTGGGTTGATGTCCAAAAACTCCACAGTCATAACACTTACCTCTCATATCAGGTCTTGAATTAGTACTACCCCCTCCTTGGCTCCTGTTCTGGGGTTTGGTCATGAAACATCGACCTGAGTGTGGTCGGTTGCAAAGTGAACACAACGGTATGTTACTTGGCATTCTCCTGAAATCACTGAAACTAGAACCAGAGCCTCTTTGAAATGGTCTCTTGAAAGATCCACCTTGGTTCCTATCACTACTCTCATTGTTTCGTTTACCGTGCTGATTCTTCCTCGACCTTTCCATCCCACTCTCGGCCACTAGCGCCGTTTGTTGTACTGCTGCCACAGTCGAATGTTCGTAGTTTTCCACCCTTAGACGAATATTTTCCCTTAAACCCTCTTCGAATTTCCTTGCCCTATCTTCCTCTTCTGGTACGGAACCCTTTCCAAATCTTAACAAAGCGTTGTACTTGGAAGTATATTCGGTTACAGTCATATCTCCCTGCTTTAAGTTATCAAACTCTCTCTTCTTTGCATTATAGGCGGCTCGCGGAAAGAACCGGCGATTGAATTCCGCCTTGAACCCCTCCCAAGTAATTGGTGCTCCTTGATCTAAAACATTTACCCACCAGTTCTGGGCTTCACCCTTCAGCACATCACTTGCATTTTCCATTTTCTCCCTGTCGTTCATCGGAATAGATTGGAAAATCCTCTCCATGTCTGTAATCCAATGTTCTGCGAGGGTTGGATCGGGTGTCCCATGAAATTCCATTGGTTTCTTTCGAGCGAATTGTTCGGATACAGATCTTATGCCTCTAGTTTCGGGTGCATGCACTACAGTTATTGGTTCCACTTCTATGTAAGGCGTGGGAGGCAATCGCTCCGCTATATTCCGTATCATTTCCCCCATATTCCCCATCATTTCTGCCATTTCATTCATACATCGAGTGTGTGGCGATAGATTTCGCTCTTCGTCACTCATGATTATAATCCTGTAGTTCTCAATGCATAAACACTATGCATGTACAACAATAACAATAGCATGTATGTAAAACAACATACATATGCATCAAACATCTCTAATATGTATGGATGCAATTTAGAACATGTGACAAATCACTCAACCCTCCACTCATCGTCGAACGTTCCCGGAGTTTTGTTACCTATTGCTTTGATACCAATAAATGTCACGACCCATCCCACTACGTGTGGAAATAGGGCACGTGGCACGCCACCAAGGCTCATCCAACATCAATATAACGATACGCAGCGAAAAGAACTGTTAAAACAACCCTGGGTATTTTAAAACTTAGGAACATATCCCTCTGAGTGGACGAATCCCTTGAAAAATTGGAGTTATAAAAAGTTTTGGCCCTTTGAATCCTTTCAAAAGAAAACAGTTTTGAAAATAGAGGACCAGTCGACTGATCGAGGGTCCGGTCGACTAGTGATCTCAAACAGCAAGGTTTCCAAACATAACAGCCCATCCAATCGACTGTGTCGGGGACCCAGTCGACTGGTGCCTAAAATTTTCAGTCGACTGAAGAAGTCCAGTCGACTGGTACCCTACTCCAGCAGAATGTCATGGCCTGGGGCTCCATCCAGTCGACTGTTTTCTCATCCCAGTCGACTGAACCTCAGACGAAACCAAGCAGTAACCAATTCAATACAGCGATCCAGTCGACTGGATAAAAAACAAGTCGATTAATTCCTATCAGCAAACCCAAAACTGCAGCTTTCCCCCTCAAGGTTCTTCCAATTTCAAACCAACATATAACCACTCTATTCCATCATTCAAAACATAAATACAAGAGCGTTTACCAGGGATTACAAGTACTAATTCTATGTTCAGATTATATTACAACATACTACGAATTCAAGGTTATTATTACAAGTTCGGAGTAGAACGAAAATATAAACAATCGATTTCCCGGCATTCCACGGCCTCACTCCTCATGCTTTCTCTTGTCTTTCTTTTTACCTGCAATGGAGTAAATCTCCACTGCTCAGCTATAGGCTGAGTGCACAAGTCTAACATATGCAATATATGATAAACATGCTTTAATCTCTTAAATCATATCAATAGTCTCTAGGGAGAAAAATACGCATTCATCCGGTAGTGGCAAGTCCAAGCCTTAAACCGCGATGTCAATGGCTAGTCCAAGCCTACAACCATTACATCCCACAAGCGCCATGGCAAGTCCAAGCCTACAACCATGCACAGTAACCGTCACTACTCAAATTCTCAAACAACGAGAAGCTTACTCTGGCATGAATTTGTATGAGACTCCCCTTTGACCCACATAGACAACTCAACGTGCTCGCGTAAATTTAGACATGCTTTTCATAATTTAGCGCGTGCATAATTAACGGGCCTACAATTAACACATGGATTTTGCCCGGATCTCAATTTCGTCGTCGAAATATAAGACATGTATTTCTCTATATTTCACAAGTTAGAACTTCATACCTCGTGCGATTTCCCCCAAACTTTGAAGGATCGACTACGAGGTCAAATAAACGTCGAATTTTGAATTTGAGAAAATTCGTACAAGTTTATACCTGTTTTTCCCAAAAGTCTAGAATTAAGATTTTTTTTACAAAAATTGGCCAAACACGACCTAAGTAGTATCAAAACGTAGGTCTTACCTCCACGAGTTCAAATCTTGAATCTGGAGAAAAACTGACGGACGAAAGGTCGTCGTATGTCGTCGAAAAGCCCGTTGGCTATAATCTCCCTTTCTCTCTCCTCTCTCTAGATATTTTGGAAAGTTTGGATGAGATTGAAATCTCATCCTCATCTATATATAGACAAACGTTCTGGAAATTACGTTTACCTCCCCGCAAGTTTCTCAAACTTCTAATTAACCCATGAAACTTCGCACACGTCCATTTTATAACTTTACGAGTGAAAACTATAAATTTCAAAAGTTTTCGACTAGGTTTCGTTTGGGTCCAAAAAATAACGTCCGAAAACTATATTCTGTGGAATCTCTACACAACCTACCTTTTTAATTAACGTATTACTCACGTTCTCACCACAGTTCTCAAAATGATATACTAAGGTATCCAAATACCAGAATTATACTACACAGGTATAATTGCTATTCACAGGAATACCAGATAAAGTCAAATAACATTTAAATCATATAAATGCCCTTTACTCATGCCCATGCAATATGAACTGCCATGTTCCCATGTCCTTACTGACACCTTACCGTTGACTCACAGTCAACCTCATCACCATTATCAACTAACATTGATAAACTCCCAAATTCCAAATATGCATGATAAAATTATAAATTCCTGGAACGGGTGTGACAGTTTATAATTTAGTAGTGTTTATAGGGCCCGTAAATATTCTTAACAATGTATTTAACATAAGAATTAAGTACCTGGGTCATGGGTACCCAATGGGTAACTCATTTTAGTACTTTGCAATGCATTTTGGGGTCATATGATGTATTTTTATGAAGGGATAAAAATAAAAACGGGATTATGTCTTGTTAACCCTATATTAGTTCTCCCAACAATACATTCACCCCTACTATCTTAACCCTAGCCACTAAGGGAAGATAAGAAGAAGAGAAAGAGAAAGAGAAAGAGGGAGAGAAAAGAGAATAAAGAAGTAGAGAGGAAGAGAAAGAGAGAGGAAGCAGACGAAGAGGAAGAATGAGAATGATCGTTGAATCATATGCGGTGCACTCGTCGTGGTTAACGTCGATTCATATCTTTGTGGGATTTGGCACAATTGGTGAGTTAAATATATATATTTGGGTATATATATACACACGTGGGTATATATGTATACGCAATTGAATCAATCATTGCAAGTTAAATGTTTGGATTGATATATAAATTTTAGTATCGTATGCGATTTGTTGATTTGAATCCTAGTATTACCCAAATAGATATGGTTATACGTTGATAAACTAAAGTTCAGATTCATGAGATTAACCTAGGGAGAAAGAAAAATAAATTAATTAAATAAGTAGGAAAATTCATTTTTATTGGTTTTTTCTATGATCGCTGAATTTTCAAAACATTGTACAGAATCGTTTGTTTGGAATTTTAGCTTTCTATTTACGCTGTCCCATGTAAAACGCGATTCTGCACATTTTTTGTCTAATGGTATTTTTCTCAATTCTGCACCGTTTGGGCAGAAAATTCATATTACAGTAGCAGTAAATGTTAACTCCGAATTTTGAACTATGTTTATGAAAATTGTTAGAGATGTTTCTTTATACGGTATTATTATGAAGAGCAATTTCAACCCATTCAGGTTTTGGGGCTGTTTAATATAAGATTTGTTTGGGACGATTTTAAATAGTGCTGTTGAATGCTGATTTTAAATGCTATAACTTATGCCATGTGCGGTATTAAATGATGATTGTGGAAATACTACATTAGAGACATGAATAGAAGTTTGGCGCAAGGGCCTTATTGTGAATAATCGGATAATGATAATCCATGTAATAAATGATAAATTTCCGAAGTGGTTAATGACGTGATTAAACCCTCATGAATGGGTACTTATGAGAATTAACGTAGATGGTAAGAAACTGGGAAAAGACCGTAGTGTTCACTACTCCCCGTTGTTGTGTTATTGTTTTTGGTAGCTCGCATTCTTTTGCCAGTGGCTTCGTGATCAAGCTGGCTTAGGACTTGTTGAGTGTACTTTTGCCAGTGGCTTCATGATCAAGCTGGCCTAACCTTATGCTCGGCTTATATTGTATAGACGTCTTGACATATTGACCAGCCGTTCGTTGTGTATACCTGGTTTGGTTGATACCCCAACCAAACTGGCACCGGAGTGGGTGTTGGTAGTATGTTCGGGCACACATGGGATATATGTGTGGGCTGTACCATGGAGGGTGGCCAAGTGGTGAACCTAGGGAACACAAAGATAATTAAAGGCTAATAAATAATGACAATGGAGTATATCATAAGACTGATAAGTTTGGAATAATGAATGCGACGTTTAAGTTAGAATGTGAAAATGTTGTTTACTGACTTATTTGCTTGGTTTGTGATGACTATATATTACAGGATGGTGGGTCCACTAACTTTTATGCAGGGTTGACTCACCATAGATATCTGACCGGTAAGTATTCAGTTGTGTTTATTCGGGGTTGGAGCCACTGCCACCACATTGAAGGAAACTACCGCTTGTCCTAAAGTGTGAGTGGAACTACTCTCTTGTCCGATAAATTTCTTATTTTGCGATGTGGTATTCGAAGGGACTGTGTGTTATCCCTAAGACTTCGTTATTATGTTATTTATTTAACTCACACCAGTACCGTGTGTACTGACCAGTGTGATTTTATCATCGGGTGCGTTCTTCGTGGAGCGTAGCCGGGTTCTTATTTTCAGGAATAGTTCGTGTTAGCGGTTGGAGTAAATTTTGTGATTCAGAGATCTACGAGTGGATTTTAATTGTTATTTATTTTGCTTCGTGATCTTGATTTATTTATTTCTTGGCATTGTGGGCCATGTTGTATTTTATTATTTTGGGGTTATGGGACGATTGTAGTAGCTCTGATTCAAGTTTTGTAAAATTGTGGATTTCTTATTTTGTTATGGCAACAAAATTCTCTTTATTATTGTAAATTGTAGTTTAGAATTTTATCATGGAGATCTCAATGAAAATGATTATTTTTTTTTGTTACTTAAAGTTTGTGAATTATTTTAAAGAGGAACATTTTTCAGCAAAGTTTACTATTTCAAATGTGTGACAAGTTGATTGTTTTTCACTCTCAGATTTTTGGGCAATTAAATACTAGTTGGGATATTATTGAATGGGTATTTGGTTGTCTAAAAATCGGGGTGTGACACCGTCCTTGTGTGATTAGACGGTGACTACGTGGATGACCCGTCTCTCCATTTTTAAGCCTTATGCCCGGCTGGTTGGTCTATTTCATGTGTATTTAGACATTGTTTATTGACGTCAAGAACGTAAGGACTAGCCTTTCGGTGTATATTCAAATCCCAGTGATACCCCATGGGAGTTGGGACCGGAGTGGGAGTTAGTATTACGTTAGGAGACACATGGGATATATGTGTAGGCTGGACCATGGATGGGTGGCCGAGGTGGTGAACATAAGGTGTAATAAAATAAAATAATTTGTGTTGTTTTATTCTTGCGTTTAGAAGTTTGAATAATTAATTACCTCTTGCTGTAGTTGTAGTATCGTAGAAAGTTGTGGATGCTTAGTAATCGACTTTTCTAATAATTTTTCGTGCTATAATCGTTGTGTGTGAGCGTGAATGTGATAACCATAGACTGTGTGTTAAGTTTTGGATTAAGTTTGGAGGATTTTGATGCGAGTATTTTAAGAATTTATTCTGTTACTGAACTATGGGTTTGATGGTAGTATGACTGACTCTTGAATTGTAATGGACATTAGTTCAGAAAGTAATTATGGATATAATTATATTTTACAGGATGGTGGGCCCACTAAATTTTATGTAGGGCTGACTCACCATAGATATTCGATGGGTAAGTATTTAATTGGTATTATTCGGGTTGGGAAGGCCACCACATTAAAGGAAACTACCGTTCTGTCCTGAATGTGCGTGGAACTACTGTTCTAACCCGACATGAATTATGTGTGATGACATTGTTTATTTTCTGTGCAACGATATTGTATGATATGAGGTGGTTATGTTTTTCTTTGTGAGTACTTTTGGGAGTCTATGGGACACCGTTGTTCTCTAAGACTCAATTTTATATTTTTTGGTAATTCATACCAGTACTTTATATACTGACCCGGATGCGTAATGCATTCGGGGCATTTCTATATGAAATGTAGTCGAAAGTATGTGCATGTTTAGTATTTGGAGATTTTCTTTGGAGCTTCGGTTTGGGTGAAGAGATTGTCGCAGTGTTGTTTATTATTAGAGTTGTATTTTTTTTTTGTACTTTATTTTATTTCTGGCAGTGTGGGCCACAAGTGTATAATTGTAATAAGGATTATATATTGGGTATTGGGAACGTTGTAGTTGCTCTGACCAATGGATGTATGGATTTTATGCTTATTTATTTTCTTTCCGCTGAACTCTGTAAAGAGGGTTTTATTGAATGAACCTAAAATTTAATTTGTAAATCGAAAGGATATAATATGTGGAATGAAGTTTATTTTCTTTTATAATGAAAATGAATGTTTGGGAATTCAAGTTTAATAATAAAGAGTTTTTTTTAACACAAAATCACATGTCCTTATTTAATGAGTATAAAATACAGTTTTCAATAATTATCTATTAGTCTGTGTGAGTGTGTTACTCTCGGTGTTTTGAAAATTGAATATTAGTCTAGATACATGCTCTTGGTTAAATATTTGGTTGTCCAAAAATAGGGGTGTGACAGTTTGGTATCAGAGCCAGGTTAGCTTAGTGAGTCTAGTTGATCCTCGGAGTGTGGATTACTGGGTTTGTCCAGAGCTATAGGACTGCGAATCTTCTTGGGTTGAGATTTAGGTTGAGTATGTGCTACATCTGTTTCTCTGTTATGTGTGAGCTTTGTGCTTTGTTTTGTTGATTTGTTTAACTTTTATTGTCTACCATTTTCATGATAATTGTGTGAAGTCATACATATTATTCTTTAGCATTGCATAGTAGTGCATTCATTTTATTTATATGAGGAGTAATGGGGGGATCTGGAAGTCACGTCAATCATCATAATTTCTTAGTCGGGAATCCTCTTATCTTGGTGACCTCTTGCGGCGTATCTATTGACATTCTGCTAAACTTCTGAATTATATGGAAGAGATCAGTTGTAATTGGGATTTCTTTATTTTTACGGGTTTTCTTATTTCTATTATCAACTGGACATCTAATGCAATATTATCATTATGGATATTCTGGAGTTTTTGTAAAGCTGATTATTTCTTCGGGTATTCTGCTATTACAACCAGCTCATTTTATTCTTATGAATACATTATTATTATCAATATTCTGGAATTCTATCTGGAGTATCTATCAAATCGGTGGCCTTCTTCTATCTGCCAAGATTATATTATGAATCTCAGGCGAGTATTGATTATTTACGAGGCTTACTATTAGACGAAAATTTCTTTATCTTCAATGCCACTATTTTCTCGGACTTGGGTGAAGCGGTAAGTAATTGGAGGTGTAGTGCGGGGTACGATAAGAGGTGAACATGTGCATTTACATAGACTATATTCGTGAATTGCATCACTGTATTTTAAAATTATTTGTAAGGTCTAAGTGTATATGAAATGACTAGTTATATTGAGTTATATTTTAGTTTTGGTTAGAATTTAACAATCGATTATACGAGACTATAGGTATATACATGAGGGTTTCCTTGTTTGGATTATTCGCTCGACGTACTAAGTTTTGTATAGTTGAGAGTTAAACGTAATTAATGATTTGTATGAAATTACGTGCCTAAGTTTTTTTACGACTGAATTGTGTATTTACCGTTGCTACAAATTTCGGGACGAAATTTCTTGAAGGAGGGTAGAATGTAACACCCCATATTTTTCTGACATAAATATTCACTTTTAAATAGGTTAAGGAAGCAACCTGAATTTTTACGTATTATTAATTAGTTGTGTGCATTTATTTTTTTTTGGTCATTTATTTATTTGTGGGTAATTATTATTTTTAATTGTTATTAATTACTGTATGAAGTTTTGTAAAGTTAAGTGGTGGGGTTAAAGTGGAAAAAGTTTAATTGGCAAAGTCATTGAAGAGTGATGTGTTAAATATTTTTTTTATAGTAGTTATAGGCCTGTAAATGTGTTAAATAATGTAATTAACATTAAAACTTGGTACCGGGGTCATGGGTACCCATTGGACTACTCATTTTAATACTTTGTACTGCATTTTGGGCCCATATGAGTCTCTTTTGTGAACCCATTAGACAAAAAACGGGATTTGATATGTATATATGAGTTATTTGTATATATTGTGTATGTATATAGTATACTATGTGTGTAGTACATATATACTTATATTAAAACCCTAGCCCCAAATTAACAAAAAAAAAAAGGGAAGAGGAGAAAAGAGAGAAGAAGAGAGAACAGATGTTTGTGTGTGTGTGTGTGTGTGTGTGAGAGAGAGAGAGAGAGAGAGAGAGAGAGAAGAAGAAGAAGAAGAAGAAGAAGAAGAAGAAGAAGAGAAGAAAAGAGGAACTTCAACCTTTGGTTTGTCTAATCATCATCAACCTTGAAGCCCTAAATCAGTGAGTTAACTTGTTATCAATCTCGTTTGATTGAAAATTTAAATGTATAGATTATTAAATTAGTATGGTTATGGATTATGAGATTTAGGTTTTTATTTAAAATGATTGAAGTTATGATTTGAGATTTATAGATGAGCCTTGAATATACATTTGAGCAATTATTCAATTTTCGGATTTGGGTTTTTCACGGATCAGATTTGAGTAGAAAATTCATAATAAATCATACGTTATAGTTTTCGTTATTCTGTCCGCTTAGGCCTATAGGAAACGCAGTTCTGGACAACTTTTGTCTAATGGTGTTTTTTCCAATTCTGCACCGTTTGGGCAGAAAAAGTATATTACAGTAGCAGTTTTATGAAAGTTAAAATAAGCGTATTCGCTACATCATGTTTTTGTGTGATTTCGTGTTCGTTAATATGAATTAATTTGTTTGTACTTAGAGAGATATGAGTTCTCATGTATAGTTGAGCTTTGTGACATTGTGACTGTGTGATTTTGTGTGGGTTATGAATCTGTGTGAACATGTAGCTGTTATTATGATTTTAACGGATATTTGATTTCAAATACATGAATCTCTTACAAAATTGAGTTTTGTGAAAAATGTGGATGTATGAACTTTAGAAAAGTCCTTAGAGTTCACCACTGCTCCTTATGATTTTAGGCGGCGACTTCGTGGATGACCCGTCCTTTTGTGATTAGACGGCGACTACGTGGATGACCCGTCTCTCCATTTTTAAGCCTTATGTCCGGCTTGTTGATCTATTTCATGTGTATTTAGACATTGTTTATTGACGTCAAGAACGTAAGGACTAGCCTTTCGGTGTATACTCAAATCCCAGTAATACCCAATGGGAGTTGGGACCGGAGTGGGAGTTAGTATTACGTTAGGAGACACATGGGATATATGTGTAGGTTGGACCATGGATGGGTGGCCGAGGTGGTGAACATAAGGTGTAATAAAATAAAATAATTTGTGTTGTTTTATTCTTGCGTTTAGAAGTTTGAATAATTAATTACCTCTTGCTGTAATAGTATCATAGAAAGTTGTGGATGCTTAGTAATCGACTTTTCTAATAATTTTTCGTGTTGTAATCGCTGTGTGTGAGCGTGAATGTGATAACCATAGATTGTGTGTTAAGTTTTGGATTATGTTTGGAGGATTTTGATGCGAGTAATTTATGAATTTATTCTATTACTGAACTATGGGTTTGATGGTAGTATGACTGACTCTTGAATTGTAATGGACATTAATTCAGAAAGTAATTATGGGTATAATTAGAACTGTGATAATTAGATTTTACAGGATGGTGGGCCCACTAAATTTTATGCAGGGCTGGCTCACCATAGATATTCGATGGGTAAGTATTCAATTGGTATTATTCGGGTTGGGAAGGCCATCACATTGAAGGAAACTACCGTTCTGTTCTAAATGTGCGTGGAACTACTGTTGTAACCCGACATGAATTATGTGTGATGACATTGTTTATTTTCTGTGCAACGATATTGTATGATATGAGGTGGTTATGTTTTTCTTTGTGAGTACTTTTGGGAGTCTATGGGACACCGTTGTTCTCTAAGACTCAATTTTATATTTTTTGGTAATTCATACCAGTACTTTATATACTGACCCGGATGCGTAATGCATTCGGGGCGTTTCTATATGAAATGTAGTCGAAAGTATGTGCATGTTTAGTATTTGGAGATTTTCTTTGGAGCTTCGGTTTGGGTGAAGAGATTGTCGTAGTGTTGTTTATTATTAGAGTTGTATTTTTTTTTTGTACTTTATTTTATTTCTGGCAGTGTGGGCCACAAGTGTATAATTGTAATAAGGATTATATATTGGGTATTGGGAACGTTGTAATTGCTCTGACCAATGGATGTATGGATTTTATGCTTATTTATTTTCTTTCCGCTGAACTCTGTAAAGAGGGTTTTATTGAATGAACCTAAAATTTAATTTGTAAATCGAAAGGATATAATATGTGGAATGAAGTTTATTTTCTTTTATAATGAAAATGAATGTTTGGGAATTCAAGTTTAATAATAAAGAGTTTTTTTTTAACACAAAATCACATGTCCTTATTTAATGAGTATAAAATACAGTTTTCAATAATTATCTATTAGTCTGTGTGAGTGTGTTACTCTCGGTGTTTTGAAAATTGAATATTAGTCTAGATACATGCTCTTGGTTAAATATTTGGTTGTCCAAAAATAGGGGTGTGACAGTTTGGTATCAGAGCCAGGTTAGCTTAGTGAGTCTAGTTGATCCTCGGAGTGTGGATTACTGGGTTTGTCCAGAGCTATAGGACTGCGAATCTTCTTGGGTTGAGATTTAGGTTGAGTATGTGCTACATCTGTTTCTCTGTTATGTGTGAGCTTTGTGCTTTGTTTTGTTGATTTGTTTAACTTTTATTGTCTACCATTTTCATGATAATTGTGTGAAGTCATACATATTATTCTTTAGCATTGCATAGTAGTGCATTCATTTTATTTATATGAGGAGTAATGGGGGGATCTGGAAGTCACGTCAATCATCATAATTTCTTAGTCGGGAATCCTCTTATCTTGGTGACCTCTTGCGGCGTATCTATTGACATTCTGCTAAACTTCTGAATTATATGGAAGAGATCAGTTGTAATTGGGATTTCTTTATTTTTACGGGTTTTCTTATTTCTATTATCAACTGGACATCTAATGCAATATTATCATTATGGATATTCTGGAGTTTTTGTAAAGCTGATTATTTCTTCGGGTATTCTGCTATTACAACCAGCTCATTTTATTCTTATGAATACATTATTATTATCAATATTCTGGAATTCTATCTGGAGTATCTATCAAATCGGTGGCCTTCTTCTATCTGCCAAGATTATATTATGAATCTCAGGCGAGTATTGATTATTTACGAGGCTTACTATTAGACGAAAATTTCTTTATCTTCAATGCCACTATTTTCTCGGACTTGGGTGAAGCGGTAAGTAATTGGAGGTGTAGTGCGGGGTACGATAAGAGGTGAACATGTGCATTTACATAGACTATATTCGTGAATTGCATCACTGTATTTTAAAATTATTTGTAAGGTCTAAGTGTATATGAAATGACTAGTTATATTGAGTTATATTTTAGTTTTGGTTAGAATTTAACAATCGATTATACGAGACTATAGGTATATACATGAGGGTTTCCTTGTTTGGATTATTCGCTCGACGTACTAAGTTTTGTATAGTTGAGAGTTAAACGTAGTTAATGATTTGTATGAAATTACGTGCCTAAGTTTTTTTACGACTGAATTGTGTATTTACCGTTGCTACAAATTTCGGGACGAAATTTCTTGAAGGAGGGTAGAATGTAACACCCCATATTTTTCTGACATAAATATTCACTTTTAAATAGGTTAAGGAAGCAACCTGAATTTTTACGTGTTATTAATTAGTTGTGTGCATTTATTTTTTTTTGGTCATTTATTTATTTGTGGGTAATTATTATTTTTAATTGTTATTAATTACTGTATGAAGTTTTGTAAAGTTAAGTGGTGGGGTTAAAGTGGAAAAAGTTTAATTGGCAAAGTCATTGAAGAGTGATGTGTTAAATATTTTTTTTATAGTAGTTATAGGCCTGTAAATGTGTTAAATAATGTAATTAACATTAAAACTTAGTACCGGGGTCATGGGTACCCATTGGACTACTCATTTTAATACTTTGTACTGCATTTTGGGCCCATATGAGTCTCTTTTGTGAACCCATTAGACAAAAAACGGAATTTGATATGTATATATGAGTTATTTGTATATATTGTGTATGTATATAGTATACTATGTGTGTAGTACATATATACTTATATTACAACCCTAGCCCCATATTAACAAAAAAAAAAGGGAAGAGGAGAAAAGAGAGAAGAAGAGAGAACAGATGTTTGTGTGTGTGTGTGTGTGTGTGTGAGAGAGAGAGAGAGAGAGAGAGAGAGAAGAAGAAGAAGAAGAAGAAGAAGAAGAAGAGAAGAAAAGAGGAACTTCAACCTTTGGTTTGTCTAATCATCATCAACCTTGAAGCCCTAAATCAGTGAGTTAACTTGTTATCAATCTCGTTTGATTGAAAATTTAAATGTATAGATTATTAAATTAGTATGGTTATGGATTATGAGATTTAGGTTTTTATTTAAAATGATTGAAGTTATGATTTGAGATTTATAGATGAGCCTTGAATATACATTTGAGCAATTATTCAATTTTCGGATTTGGGTTTTTCACGGATCAGATTTGAGTAGAAAATTCATAATAAATCATACGTTATAGTTTTCGTTATTCTGTCCGCTTAGGCCTATAGGAAACGCAGTTCTGGACAACTTTTGTCTAATGGTGTTTTTCCCAATTCTGCACCGTTTGGGCAGAAAAAGTATATTACAGTAGCAGTTTTATGAAAGTTAAAATAAGCGTATTCGCTACATCATGTTTTTGTGTGATTTCGTGTTCGTTAATATGAATTAATTTGTTTGTACTTAGAGAGATATGAGTTCTCATGTATAGTTGAGCTTTGTGACATTGTGACTGTGTGATTTTGTGTGGGTTATGAATCTGTGTGAACATGTAGCTGTTATTATGATTTTAACGGATATTTGATTTCAAATACATGAATCTCTTACAAAATTGAGTTTTGTGAAAAATGTGGATGTATGAACTTTAGAAAAGTCCTTAGAGTTCACCACTGCTCCTTATGATTTTAGGCGGCGACTTCGTGGATGACCCGTCCTTTTGTGATTAGACGGCGACTACGTGGATGACCCGTCTCTCCATTTTTAAGCCTTATGTCCGGCTTGTTGATCTATTTCATGTGTATTTAGACATTGTTTATTGACGTCAAGAACGTAAGGACTAGCCTTTCGGTGTATACTCAAATCCCAGTAATACCCAATGGGAGTTGGGACCGGAGTGGGAGTTAGTATTACGTTAGGAGACACATGGGATATATGTGTAGGTTGGACCATGGATGGGTGGCCGAGGTGGTGAACATAAGGTGTAATAAAATAAAATAATTTGTGTTGTTTTATTCTTGCGTTTAGAAGTTTGAATAATTAATTACCTCTTGCTGTAGTAGTATCATAGAAAGTTGTGGATGCTTAGTAATCGACTTTTCTAATAATTTTTCGTGTTGTAATCGCTGTGTGTGAGCGTGAATGTGATAACCATAGATTGTGTGTTAAGTTTTGGATTATGTTTGGAGGATTTTGATGCGAGTAATTTATGAATTTATTCTATTACTGAACTATGGGTTTGATGGTAGTATGACTGACTCTTGAATTGTAATGGACATTAATTTAGAAAGTAATTATGGGTATAATTAGAACTGTGATAATTATATTTTACAGGATGGTGGGCCCACTAAATTTTATGCAGGGCTGGCTCACCATAGATATTCGATGGGTAAGTATTCAATTGGTATTATTCGGGTTGGGAAGGCCATCACATTGAAGGAAACTACCGTTCTGTTCTAAATGTGCGTGGAACTACTGTTGTAACCCGACATGAATTATGTGTGATGACATTGTTTATTTTCTGTGCAACGATATTGTATGATATGAGGTGGTTATGTTTTTCTTTGTGAGTACTTTTGGGAGTCTATGGGACACCGTTGTTCTCTAAGACTCATTTTTATATTTTTTGTTAACTCATACCAGTATTTTATATACTGACCCGGTGCGTAATGCATTCGGGGCGTTTCTATATGAAACGTAGTCGAGTGTATGTGCAGGATTAGTATTTGGAGATTTTCTTTGGAGCTTCGGTTTGGATGAAGAGATTGTCGCAGTATTGTTTATTATTAGAGTTGTATTTTTTTTTTTGTGCTTTATTTTATTTCTGGTAATGTGGGCCACAAGTGTATAATTGTAATAAGGATTATATATTGGGTATTGGGAACGTTGTAGTTGCTCTGACCAATGGATGTACGGATTTTATGCTTATTTATTTTCTTTCCGCTGAACTCTGTGCAAAGCGGGGGTATTTGTAAAATACAACCGCGCTAAAAGGAAGAATTGTATTAGTTTTTATCATAACTTCCCGTTTTATCTACAATTTGCATTGCAAGGCTAATTTTCATACAATATGATTAATCTATGATAAGTTGTATTGTTTTAGCTGTTGTTTGTGCAGATCACTGCTGTGTGGACTGAACAGATGAACATCAGGATAAATGGAATGCTGGAATGAAAACAAGAGAAGTCAAAGTTGAAATTTGGAGTTCGATCGATCTAACCCAGTTCGAGCGATCGAGCGTTCGATCGCTTAAAGAGTGTTGAAGCGCTTGAGGCTTAAGGGTTCGATCGATCGGGAGCAGTTCGATCGATCGAACGTGGTATTTCCAGTAACATTCGTGTGCAGCAGCAGATGCGGGTTTTTAACCCTAGTTTTTTAGGTTTCTTATATATATGGGTATTGTATACGTCCTAGGGGACGCCCACATTTTTATTTTTACAGTTTTAGAGAGAGAGATAGAGGTTTTGTGTTTTGTTTTGTAGGTTTTTTCATTGAAGTTTACTTTGTGCAGTGGATTTCTTTAGTTTAATACAAGTATTCTGCGTTCCAGGTTATTTATATACTGTCCATTTACATTCTGCACTTTGTAGTCGTAGTTTAATCGTTCATCTTGTAGTATTACATGCTAAATACTTTCAAAACCATAGTTTTTATAGTTTCTATGAAAAACTCGCAACCAAACAAGGTTTTGATGTTTTCTTACGTTAAATATCAATCTATGACACTCCAGACGATGTCTGAGTAGTCCCAGGTTGGGAGAACACGATGAAACAGTGATCTCCAGCCTCTGCCATGCAGCAGGATAATCGCTGTGTTCGATCGATCGGAGTTAGTTCGATCGATCGAACCAGAGACAGTCAAGCGATCGAAGCCATTTCGATCGATTGAGGGATGAAGGTCTTCGATCGATCGAAAGCGCGTCGATCGATCGAACTCCCGGATTCTTGAGGATGTTCCCTACAGTATTCCAGGACCTTTTGTTTTAAGATTTGTTATCATTCTATCCCAAAAAAAAAATGCTCAGCTTGTCAAAACAGCTTTTAAAACTAAGGCCCTAAGGCATTTTCTTTCAATACATTTTGCAAACCACCTTCAATGCTAACACCATTGAGAGTGCGAGTCTTAACTATTGGATTAAACCGTTTTCACGTATTTTAACTTAACTGTGATGATATGGTCCCGGTCATGAAAGGACCATGGATTCTCCATCTTTAGAGGAATACGGAAAACTGTGGGTAATGTACTCCTTTGTGCTTCAAGGCAAATGCATGGTAGATAGCTAGATTACTGTGGATTCGTGTAATCCCAACACTTTCTTTTTAAAGTTAAACATCCTAATTTAGAGTACTGTTTTAACAAGTTAGTTAGATCGTTAATTTAATCTGAATTATTTTCATTAGTAATCTTAGTTGGTGGAACTTCGTGTTCCGCACCATTGTTCGATCTTATTCGTTGTTTTTTTGCTTTCTTTTGAGGTTAGTCTAATTCGATAGGTTAACACCTTCCTTGTGGGATAGACCTGGTCTTACCAGTTATTACTTGCACGTCTACCGACACTTGTGTATTGCACAAGAGCGCACAGAAAAATTCTCGTGTCAAGTTTTTGGCGCCGTTGCCGGGGAAGGCGACAATCAATTCCTTAGATTACCTCAGTCTCCCTTCATCTCTTGCTGTTTTTATTTTCTCTTCTTTTTAGTTCTTTTGGGTAAGCACTCACCCTAGGGACTCTCCTGGTTCATGTCCAACAATTCTATCGAAGGAATTTTTGGAAATCCTTTCTACCGCTCTGATTCTGAAAGTTCCATCAACCCGATAGCCACTCCAACTGAATCAATGGATGATCATCAGAGTGAAAATGGTGACAATGTTGTGGTACCAATTGATGAGGCACTACGTCCTCTTTGCGATCTCATGCAACCAGAACATGCACCTACGCCCTCTTGCATTCAAATCCCACCGCATAATGGCGAATTTCAGTTTCGCAATGGGATGATTCAACTGCTTCCCACTTTTCATGGGATGGAAAGTGAGAAGGCATATTTACATGTCACTGATTTCGAGGATGTTTGCAAAACATTCTCGCAAAATTGTCCTAGGGAGGTGACGCATCTAATGCTATTCCCCTTCACTTTGAAAGATAAAGTGAAGGCGTGGCTCCACTCCCTAAAACCTAATTCAATTTTTACCTGGCATGCGATGAGCACTGCGTTTCTAAAGAAATTCTATCCTACTCGCATGACCACAGACCTTCAGCGTCAAATCAATTCCTATAAACAAAAGAGCAATGAAACCTTCACACAAGCGTGGGAGCGTTTCAAAGATTTGCTTCTCTCGTGCCCACACCATGGGTTTGAGAAATGGCGAACTATCAGCTTCTTTTATCAAGGATTGAATGGTGAAACAAAGAAGTTGGTGGAAACGATGAGCTCTGGACCATTTCTGCGTAAAAACACTAAAGAGGCTGAAGCCCATTTCGAATGGTTAGCTGAATACGCTCATGAATGGTCAAATTCTGACAATGTCTCACGCTCACAGATATCCTGTGTAGAGGAGAAAAGCCTATACCAGCTAACCAGTGAAGATCACCTCATGACTAAGTATGCAGAGCTAGCAAAGAAGGTAGAGGAGTTAAGCATGAAAGGAGAGAGCTCTAGGCAAGTCATGCCTAAGGAGCCATGTGGCACATGCAACATGTTGAGACATACAACTCAATATTGTCCTAATGTGCCATATTTTCAAGAGCAAGCCCCTATAGAGATGAATGCCATGCAAGGTTTTCGAGGGGCGGGGAATTCCAACAATAACTTTCAAAGTAACAATAGATGGAATCACCCCGGGTTTGATTGGAGAAATAATGCTGGGACCCAAAATCAATATCAACAGCAGCCCTATAACAACAATCAATATCAAGGGCAAAACAATAGGCCGTTCCAGCAATACAATCAAAACAGAACCAATAACCAAGCTCAACCCTCCAATGCACCACAAACCAATACCTATGTGCCACCGCACAAGAAGGTACAAGAAGAAGAGCCACTTGCTAATGCCAATCTAACGCAGCAACTCATATAAATGATGAGTAGAATGTCTGCCACGTTAGAGAGGATAGATGCACGGCAAGAGGGCTCAGGAGGAACATTCCCTGCCCAACCACTTCCGAACCCCAAGGGACATAACAATGGTCCTAACAATCAAGAACATGCTAAAGCTGTGACTACACTAAGAAGTGGAAAAATCATAGAGAAAAGCATGCCGCTGTCCACTCCCGAAGTGTACAAAGAGGAGGAAGTGGTGGATGAAGAAGTTGAGCTACCGTCTACTCGAGAGGAGGAGCCGTATACTAATGACGAACCAATGAAGGCAAACATTAAAGCTCCTAGAGTAGAGGAAGAAGTTGAGCGAAGGCCTGGGAAGGAGTCTGTTAAGGAGGAACCACCAAAATGCCCTTTTCCTGCACCTTATCCTCAACGGTTGAAGAAACCCAAGAATGAGACAAAGAATCAGGAGTTTCTGGAATTGTTTAAACAAGTTAAAATTAACCTTCCACTCCTAGATGCTATCAAGCAAGTGCCGGCCTATGCTAAGTATCTCAAAGATCTATGCACGGTCAAGATGGGGCAAAGCGTGAAGAAACATGCTTATGTCGCGTGCCAAGCCAGTGCTATCATTCAAAATGAGTTGCCTCCAAAACTCAAAGATCCCGGTACACCTACTGTCTCATGTAGAATTGGGAATCAAAGGATAGATAACGCACTCCTCGATTTAGGAGCAAGCATGAACCTGCTGCCATATTCAGTCTATAAACAGCTAGGGTTGGGTGAACTCAAACCCACCAGAGTCGCTTTGCAATTGGCAGACAGATCTGTGAAGTACCCTAGAGGAGTGTTAGAGGACGTCCTTGTCCAAATAGACTCTTTTATCTTTCCGGTTGATTTCGTAATATTGGACACAGAACCTGTGTCTAATCCTGGTGCACATATCCCGGTTATCTTTGGACGTCCCTTCCTCAACACCATTGATGCCACAATCAAGATTAGAAGTGGTATCATGACTATCGTATTCGGGAACATGACATTGAATGTCAAGATCTTTTCTAATCCCCGACCTGAAGAATACGATGATGAGGAAGAAATCCATTACATTGACACAGTCATTGAAGATGAAGTTGACTTGGTCGACTACAAAGATCCTTTGGAAGTTGTAATGACTCAATTTGGCAATAACTATCAACCTGCGGAGTCAACTCCATTGGATGCTGATCTGAACCAGACATGTCTTATGATGGATACGATAGACGAGGATAGAGCAGAATGCATGTGGGTAATGCCATATGAACAATTGCCTCCGAAAACCAAGTTGGTAATGCCTTCTAGTTTCCAGTTTCCGGAGTTAGAATTGAAGGAGCTTCCCAAAGAGCTGAAATACGCATTTCTAGGGATTGGAAAAACTTATCCTGTGATCATCTCATCTGCTTTAACTCATGAACAGGAAGGTAGGCTAGTGCAAATGCTGACCAAGCATAAGGATGCTATGGGATGGACGATTGCTGACCTCAAAGGCATAAGCCCATCCATATGCACGCATAAGATATATCTGGAGGAAGATGCTAGACCCTCAAGGCAAATGCAAAGGCGTCTGAATCCCCACATGCAAGAAGTAGTTAAAAAGGAAGTGCTTAAACTACTTGATGTTGGGATGATTTATCCGATATCTGACAGTCCTTGGGTTAGTCCTACCCAAGTAGTTCCAAAGAAAGCAGGCATAACGGTCATCCCGAACAAAGATGGTGAATTAGTACCAACACGTGTCCCCACTGGATGGAGGATGTGTATTGACTACAGGAAGTTAAATACTGTGACTCGAAATGACCATTTTCCTTTGCCAGTCATGGATCAAATGCTAGAGCGTGTGGCGGGTCACAAGTATTACTGCTTTTTGGATGGATACAGTGGATACAATCAAATTGAAATTGCTCCTGAAGATCAGGAGAAAACCACATTCACTTGTCCATTCGGTACATTTGCCTACCGACGAATGCCGTTTGGCTTATGTAATGCACCGGCTACCTTTCAGCGGTGCATGCTAAGCATATTTAGTGACATGGTCGAAAACATCCTTGAAGTCTTCATGGATGATTTTTCGGTGTTTGGCCATAGCTTTGAAGATTGCCTCAGCAATCTCGAGCAGGTTTTAATGAGGTGTGAGGACAAACACCTAGTTTTGAGTTGGGAAAAGTGTCACTTTATGGTGACTAAGGGAATAGTCCTCGGCCATATAATATCCGATGAAGGAATCCAAGTGGATAAGGCTAAAATCGACATAATCTCAAATCTACCTGTCCCCCGTACAGTAAGAGACATCCGTTCGTTCTTGGGGCATGCAGGATTTTATCGTCGGTTTATCCAGAACTTTAGTGCAATTTCTCGACCCCTTTGTCAACTTCTTGTCAAAGATGCACCCTTCGAGTGGTCAGAGAGTTGCCAAAAGTCCTTTGAGGATCTAAAAAAGCTCCTCACCTCCGCACCTATAATACAGGCACCCGACTGGAGTTTGCCTTTTGAATTAATGTGCGATGCTAGTGATTACGCCATTGGCGCGGTCCTAGGCCAGAGAAAGGACAATAAGCCACATGTGATATACTATGCCAGCCGAACTTTGAATGAAGCTCAAATGAATTATACTACTACTGAAAAGGAGCTGCTGGCAGTAGTATTCGCCCTGGATAAGTTTAGGTCTTATTTGATAGGGTCACCAATCGTCTGTTTTACAGATCATTCGGCCCTCAAGTATCTGCTGTCAAAGAAAGATGCTAAACAACGGCTTATTCGCTGGATACTCTTACTCCAAGAGTTTGATCTAATAATCAAAGACAAGAAAGGAGTAGAGAACGTGGTTGCGGATCATTTGTCCCGGTTAACTTTTGTTGACAACACTGAATCCCAATCCATTAAGGATGAGTTCCCAGACGAACAGTTACTGGCAGTAAGTAGTCTGCCTTGGTATGCTGATATTGTAAACTACCTTGTCACGGGTGAAACACCGACTCATTGGTCGAACCAAGACAGAAAACGGTTCCTCTCGTTCGTGCGTCATTTCTTCTTTGATGACCCATACCTTTTCAAGTACTGTGCTGATCAGGTTATCCGGCACTGCGTCCCCAATGAGGATATAACCGTAATATTAGCATCATGCCATTCTGAGGCATGCGGTGGCCACTTTGCGTCACAAAAGACCGCACAAAAAGTCCTACAAAGCGGTTTTTACTGGCCCACAGTCTTCAAAGATGCTTATTCCTTTTGCAAGACATGCCAACGCTGTCAAAAGCTTGGAACTATTTCTAAAAGGAATTCTATGCCTTTAACCCCTATCATCACAATTGAGATATTTGATTGTTGGGGCATAGATTTTATGGGTCCATTTCCCAAGTCTAATAACTATGAATACATACTCCTTGCTGTAGAGTATGTATCGAAATGGGTAGAAGCGATACCAACGAGACGCAATGACCACAAAACGGTCATGTCCTTTCTAAGAGAGCATATCTTGTCTCGTTTTGGAACTCCGAAAGCTTTACTAAGTGACCAAGGCAAGCACTTCTGCAACAGGCCTTTGGAGTCACTTCTCAAGAAATACGGAGTCCATCATAAAATCGCTCTTGCTTATCATCCACAGTCAAATGGGCAAGCAGAATTGGCTAATCGAGAAATCAAGCACATTCTCGAAAAGACGGTTAGCTCCAATCGAAAAGACTGGGCATACAAATTGACTGACGCGTTATGGGTATACCGTACTGCTTATAAGACGAATCTTGGCATGTCCCCGTATAGATTGGTTTACGGGAAAGCTTGCCACCTTCCTGTTGAAATTGAACATAAAGCTTACTGGGCAACACGCTCATTGAACTTTGATATTCAAGAGGGAGGTCAGCTACGCAAGCTCCAACTTGCAGAGCTAGAGGAAATTCGACGAGATGCGTATGACTCTGCAAAGTTGCATAAGGAAAGGTTGAAGGCTCGCCACGATAGTACGATTTGTCGTAAATCATTTGAGCCGGGGCAGAAAGTTTTGCTGTATGACTCTCGCCTCCACCTTTTCCCAGGAAAGCTCCGTTCCCGTTGGACAGGCCCGTTCATCGTAAAAACTGTTTTTCCACATGGGGCGGTTGAGATCGTCAATCCAAAGAACGATGATTGTTTCAAGGTCAATGGCCAAAGATTGAAACCGTTCTTGGAGAACTTCCACACTGAAGTTGAGCACATCCAGCTGGATGAGCCCAGCTATTCTTCCACTTAAAAATCCAAAGTGGAGTTCCAAATTGTTGTTGTATTTCTTTTCTTTCCCTGCATTTTAGTTTCTCTCTTTTGTTTTTAAGTTTTTGTTCGTTCTTTTGTGTGTGTGACTTAGTTCTAATCCATTATACCTTAAACCACTCTGTTGCAGGTGCATAGATGCGAGGTGATGATGTTCATTCTATCGGTTCTTGGGCTGATTCAGAATGTCGTTGTGGCACCTAGACTGAGGGTGAACTCACACCCTGCCCTTTGCTTCATCAAGACCCTGAAGCTCATTCTCTCATTGATGCTGCTCAAGGGTACATTCCATACCCACCAGCCCTCTTGGACATCAATCCATACGAAGATATGGGATTTCAGGATGACGAGGATGTGGAAGAGGAAGAAGACCTGTACATGGGAAGAATGGTGGATGATGCACTCATGGCACAATGGGAAAATGATGATATGTGGGAGCCATGGAAAGATCATGACCTCCAGGATGTCATCCCAGACCGTCACAATGCCGTCTTTGTTTTCATGGATGATTTCCTTGTTCCTGAGTTGGTCCCATACCGCTATGTGCACCTGAGCTTCCTGCTATTCAGGCTCCAATGCCCCTTACCAGCCAGTGCATTTTGGGAACCTTTGCCTATAGTGAGGTTGGAACTTGTCACATTTCTTTGTATTTTTGTTTCTGTTCATTGTTTTTCTTTTCGTGTTAATCCGTGTTTCTTATGTTCTGTATTTTTTAATATCGGTTTGTTGTCTTTTGTCTAGGATTGTCACTATGTTTCTAAATGGTATTGCAGTATTCCTTCCACATCAACTGGTTCATGGTTTTGGGCCCTACATAAGGCCCCCACACACTCCGCCGCAAGAGGACAGTCCGTTGCGCAATTACACTCCTTTATCCTTGTCTCCATCCGGATCACCTCTTGCATGGGCTTTCAATTCTTTGGAGACGCCAGACTCGTTTGATGATGTCCTTGCTGCTTTTCGATTGTTCTGGGAAAGGGAATCATCGAGTTTGGACTTCACTTCTGAAAATTCGGCGGGTTATGAAGAGATTGTGGAAGAGGAAATCTTTATACTTGAAGATTAGTGCTGCATTTCAGTTGTTTCTGTTCATTTCATCTTTTGTTTATCAACTGGAGTGTAATTCTTGACAGAATTTTATTGGTTTTAGTTTTATTTTTGGGTTGCTTTAGTTAAATAAGGCCTTAAACACCATTGGGGGTAATAATGTTGCAATTTGGATGCAATTATAAAGTTTTATTTTTATATAAATTGCAATTTTCTATTCTGAGGATGAATTTCTGCCTACATGCCTGTACTTCAAATGCTTTTCAGTTTCTCTGCATGTCCAGATTCGTTTCTGATAGTTGGGGGTGATGTGATTCATGTTTCCCATTGAATTCTGAGATTTTTGTGTTCGATCGATCGAACCCATTCCGATCGATCGAAACCTGGATGTTCAAGCGCTTGCATTTTCTATTCAATCGATTGAGGGATTTGCTTTCGATCGCTCGACCATAGTTCGATCGAAACGAGGCGTCATCAGAACACCTCTTCAGTTCCCTCACTCTCACACACTCAAGCGATTGAACTCAGAGGAGGGGGGCGACTCGGCGAATTTTGCGTCATTGCACAGCAATTAGACGCCCAGATTACCCTTCCATTCATCCTCACCATCACCTGATCATCTCCACCTCCCACCGTGTGTTTCCACACCGAGGTAGGCCCCACGAGCTTTTGTTACTTTCATTTTCTTTTTCTTGTTGTTAGAAATCCCAAGGGGGTGTCCCCTTGGTCTTAGATTTTCACTACCATATCCTTTCGTTGTTTCTTTTTCGATTCTGCGATCGCTGCACATCGCTATGCTCGATCGCTTGAACTGACTTCGAGCGATCGAATAGGCACTGTTCGATCGATCAAACATAGATCAAGCGATCGACGAATATGACAGGTCGATCGAACGAATATTGTTTAAGCGATCGAAGCCCTACAGTGCGATCGATCGAACCCAGTTCAATCGATCGAACTCAAGCAGTGGCAGTTTTATTTCTTTTTCTCCCTGTTCTTATCTGTGTCATGTTGTGTCTTACTTTCAGGGCTGCAGCGATGAATCCAGTGACGGGCTACCATAAGTCCAAGCCCCTCAGCCTTGTTATACCAGATCCGGTACCCGCACATGGGTTCCGGAATGACGAGGATAGGCTATGGTACGAGCGGCATTTTCAGACGCGGATGGTGATGATCGAGCGCCCTATTGAGTACGTCTGGACAGAGAGCCCATGGTTCCTGAAACGGATCCGCTCTATGCCTCACTAGTTCCATCTCCTTTCATTGGCCAAGAGTGTCAATCTGTCCTGGATTCGAGGTGCGTGTACGAATATGATCCGCGACCCGGTTGCATCATTCACATACCATGCCTTCTTCCGGAGTCGCCCGTTCATCATCAGTCCCGCTACCGTTTTGGCCGCATTGGGGGTACCAGAGGTACCAGATTATGTTTGCCCCCACAGGCCTGATGCACCTGAGACCCCACCCTCCACCATTATCCGTGAGCTCACTGGAGGCGCCGTTCCGTCTTGGGATGGCGATGCTTTGATTGAGGACCACTTTCTCACTGATGGTTACCACATGATCCACCTGGTCCTCAGTAACTGCCTCCTAGTGACCTCCTATCGAGAGAAGATCGCGGCTTGGTATGCGCGAGTCTTATTTGCAGTGGGGACGGGACAGCCGGTTTGTATACCACGCCTTTATATTGACTTTATGGTCCACCCCACCCGTTTTATCTCGTCCAAGAAGCACCTGAAGGGTGCTTGGGCTATTCACAGGGTTATGGCTGATGCCGGTTTCCCCGAGCTTGCTAGAGATGATGTTCGCCCTTCTCCCCGCCGTTTCAGCGAGGCGGCGGCTCGCCGCTCCGACGGTCAGAAGAGGAAGCGAAAGGGAAAAGGGAAATTGCGGGTGAGGGGGGAGAAGAAGAGGCGTGGTGGGACGGACACGGAGGCGGGAGCTTCAGGGACACCCACCGAGGTGGAGGAGCTTGATTCCGATGATGATGAGGATGATCCGGTTGCTGCAGTTCGGCAGTTTGAGTTGCGACAGCGGTCGCAGATTTAGGCCCAGGGAGAGTCTTCTTCCTCTGTGCCTCTCCCGACGGTTCACGAGCTGCTATTGGAGGAGAGAGAGGCCAGGATTAGACTTGAGGGCCGGATGGACCATCTGCAGACCTTGCTGGAGTCCATATTGGTTCATATTGGGGTTGATCAGGCTGTTCCCTCTACTCAGCATCCATTGATGGCCCCGTCTGCACCACCTACTACTGATCCACCACCTACTACTGATCCATCATCTACTGCTATCGATCCTTCTGCTGCTGCCCCTACTACTACTCTGTCGCCAACTGCTCCCATCGACATCCCTTCTGATGTAGCTGATGATGCGCCGTCCGGTGTCGGTGTTTATGTGTTTTTGGTAATTATTGTACTGATGTTGGTTATGGTTTTGGTTGGTTGTACATGTTGGTTGTTTTGGTTGGACAATTTGGTTGGTTGGTTCTGTATGGACATTATTTATCATTGCTTTTATCTTATTTTGTTCCTATTACAGTGGTTTAGATTGTTTGGATCATGGTTTTTATCGTGTTACTTCTATCTATTGATCTTGGTTGTTTTGGAGATTGTGTTTCACTTTTCTATGCTAGGTTGCTATGCTTGCTATCATCAATTTGCTCCATACAGGTGATACCCATCTATTTAATTTATTGAAAATAAACTTCTGGGGACTTTGTTGTTTTCAGTTGGGGGTAGGAGACAATAGATCGGTATACACCCGGAGTTTTTGCACTTGGATATGTTTTAAATTTAATGAGAACACAGTCTGTTAAAATTTTGAAAATTTGAAAATTTTTATTATTGAATCGTATTGATAGAATAACTCTGAATAATCTCTCCTGCTTGTTAATTAGACAATGACACATTTGTAGTATTCTCATCTTTTTATGGATTAAATCCACGCGTTTTCTGTATCACTGAAATGAATTGCATTTGTGAAGCTATTATGTACCCAATACTTTTGCGCACTAATTGGCAGCTATGTAGAAAACCTGAAAATTGAGTTAATATGAATATTGTGCGAAAAGAACAAGTAGTGGAAGCTAATAACCCTTTGTGAGCTATTGAGCCAATCGTCATTTCTGAGGGGATTCTCATACATTGTCGAATGGTCTTTCTTGCATATACTTGGTGAATTCGTTGTTAAGTCTCAGTTTTCTTTAAAAGTTTTGACTGCTTGTTAGAGGAGAACGTTCAGGATTTACCAATTACACTCAATGAACACTTAAGTGCGAAAAATTGAAAGTTGAGAAAATGATTCAAGCCATCGTTTACCCATTCTTTTACCTGATATCGCTTTCACTTACATTCATTGAGTTGTTTCATCCCTGATCCCACACCAATTAAATATTTCCAATGTAATCACCAGAATCCAAATCCTTGATCTATACCTTGACCTCATTGAGCCGTTTGATATATTTGTTGAGAATGAGTCATCAAAGTATGTGAAATAGAAGGAAGTAGTTGTGGGACGTTCTATTTACAGTTTATTTAAAAAAAAGAAAAAAAAAAAAAAAAGAAAAAAAAAAAGCATATGAAATGAATGGGAGATTGGGTGGAGAAAAGAATAAAGAATAAAAAAGAGAAGTTGAACTTCCATCACATACTAAAAAGCACACTCTTCTCTACAACACTCCCACCTACTAAATAAAAGCCGCAATTCAAAGTCTTGAAGATTCTCAACAATTGATTTGAACATGGAAGTGTGAGTTGAGTTATCCACGGTATTTCGCTCCTCTAGTAAGTAGTGCTCCATTCATGAGACTATACACTCTTAAATGTCCGTTTTTCATAGAGTCAATTATGAAAGCATTAGCATTTAGCATATCATCCGTATCAAAGCTTTCATACGATGTGCGATCATTGTAAAGCAAGTTTCTGAGAGACGTTCTTTTCAAGTGTGACCAATGTGAGAATTGAGCTAAAACTGCAAGTTTTTCAAGGTACAATAGTCTAAATAACTCTTAATAGGGTTGGACGCATGGTTGTTAAATTCACACACACACGGGTGCATAATGGTAATACATTTGTTATATTTTACTTGGTGATATAGGGGAGCATGTGGATCTCTTTCATGGGATTGACAGAGGATAGTATATTATTGTAGAGCTAAATTAACAATTTAATGGAAGGGGGAATTCTACAAGTATTCTAAATCTTTTTGAGCTTAAAATTGGAGAATTTTGTGGGTATATTCACTGCAAACCCTCACGAGACAACACTCGTCCACTAGGGGGAACCTAGGGGTTTAACGGCTTGTTGCATTCGCTAAATGCAACCGCGATTCCTGCGAAAGTGAGTTAGGATCTTTCTTTCTATCTTAGTTTAGGATTGTTTTTAGTTTTCCTTTGTTTTTTAGTCGTGGTAGTATTAGTTAGGAGTTTTTATTTTATTTTATTTTTGCTTTATCGCTAGGGACTAGCAATAAGCTAGTTGGGGGTTGTGCAAAGCGGGGGTATTTGTAAAATACAATCGCGCTAAAAGGAAGAATTGTATTAGTTTTTATCATAACTTCCCGTTTTATCTGCAATTTGCATTGCAAGGCTAATTTTCATACAATATGATTAATCTATGATAAGTTGTATTGTTTTAGCTGTTGTTTGTGCAGATCACTGCTGTGTGGACTGAACAGATGAACATCAGGATAAATGGAATGCTGGAATGAAAACAAGAGAAGTCAAAGCTGAAATTTGGAGTTCGATCGATCTAACCCAGTTCGAGCGATCGAGCGTTCGATCGCTTAAAGAGTGTTGAAGCGCTTGAGGCTTAAGGGTTCGATCGATCGGGAGCAGTTCGATCGATCGAACGTGGTATTTCCAGTAACATTCGTGTGCGCAGCAGATGCGGGTTTTTAACCCTAGTTTTTTAGGTTTCTTATATATATGGGTATTGTATACGTCCTAGGGGACGCCCACATTTTTATTTTTACAGTTTTAGAGAGAGAGATAGAGGTTTTGTGTTTTGTTTTGTAGGTTTTTTCATTGAAGTTTACTTTGTGCAGTGGATTTCTTTAGTTTAATATAAGTATTCTGTGTTCCAGGTTATTTATATACTGTCCATTTACATTCTGCACTTTGTAGTCGTAGTTTAATCGTTCATCTTGTAGTATTACATGCTAAATACTTTCAAAACCATAGTTTTTATAGTTTCTATGAAAAACTCGCAACCAAACAAGGTTTTGATATTTTCTTACGTTAAATATCAATCTATGACACTCCAGACGATGTTTGAGTAGTCCCAGGTTGGGAGAACACGATGAAACAGTGATCTCCAGCCTCTGCCATGCAGCAGGATAATCGCTGTGTTTGATCGATCGGAGTTAGTTCGATCGATCGAACCAGAGACAGTCAAGCGATCGAAGCCATTTCGATCGATTGAGGGATGAAGGTCTTCGATCGATCGAAAGCGCGTCGATCGATCGAACTCCCGGATTCTTGAGGATATTCCCTACAGTATTCCAGGACCTTTTGTTTTAAGATTTGTTATCATTCTGTCCCAAAAAAAAAATGCTCAGTTTGTCAAAACAGCTTTTAAAACTAAGGCCCTAAGGCATTTTTTTCAATACATTTTGCAAACCACCTTCAATGCTAACACCATTGAGAGTGCGAGTCTTAACTATTGGATTAAACCGTTTTCACGTATTTTAACTTAACTGTGATGATATGGTCCCGGTCATGAAAGGACCATGGATTCTCCATCTTTAGAGGAATACGGAAAACTGTGGGTAATGTACTCCTTTGTGCTTCAAGGCAAATGCATGGTAGATAGCTAGATTACTGTGGATTTGTGTAATCCCAACACTTTCTTTTTAAAGTTAAACATCCTAATTTAGAGTACTGTTTTAACTAGTTAGTTAGATCGTTAATTTAATCTGAATTATTTTCATTAGTAATCTTAGTTGGTGGAACTTCGTGTTCCGCACCATTGTTCGGTCTTATTCATTTTTTTTTGCTTTCTTTTGAGGTTAGTCTAATTCGATAGGTTAACACCTTCCCTGTGGGATCGACCTGGTCTTACCAGTTATTACTTGCACGTCTACCTACACTTGGGTATTGCACAAGAGCGCACAGAAAAATTCTCGTGTCACTCTGTAAAGAGGGTTTTATTGAATGAACCTAATATTTCATTTGTAAATCGAAAGAATATAATATGTGGAATGGAGTTTAATTTCTTTTATAATGAAAATGAATGTTTGGGAATTCAAGTTAAATAATAAAGAGTTTTTTTTAACACAAAATCACATGTACTTATTTAATGAGTATAAAATACAGTTTTCAATAATTATCTATTAGTCTGTGTGAGTGTGTCACTCTCGGTGTTTTGGAAATTGATTATTAGTCTAGATACATGCTCTGGATTAAATATTTGGTTGTCCAAAAATCGGAATGTGACATTGCGCCTCTGCTAATTTGGGCTTTTACTTCTATTTGCTGAAAAAATGTAGCCCCGGGTAAGGACACTATTGTACCTCCCCGAATTCATTATCGTGATTGCGAGCTAGCTCAGGCTATCATAAACCCACTAATGGCCTACCAAGCTCTCGAAGGGAAAGTGAACAAACTACAAACCACTGTTGAACATCTAAGTTTAAGGATAAGCCGATTTGACAAGATGGTGCAGAGCATCAATAAACGGAAGTATGGGTTGTCCGACGCCGTCTATCCAAGCCCATTTCCACATCTGAATCCTTACTCATGTCCAAGTCTACACTCTTGCCTGGGTAATCCTATTTCATATCCAAACACAAGAGCCACTCCGAGGACCCACTTGAACTCAAAATTTAACAAAGCCCGCAACCAAAGAACCTTTACCAACCTAGGTATGCCGTTATCTGTTATCCTTGATAACCTCATCACAAAGGGGCACCTCCAACTTCTTCAGCCTCGTACTAGAATCCCTTCGCCTAACTGTAACCTGTCTAAATGTTGTGCCTACCACCAAGGCCCAGGTTACGACACCGACAGCTGCATGCGCCTTCACCATGATATCAAAGACCTCATCGATCAGAAAATCATCGAACCTTCACCTATCCAACCCTATGTCAACTAAAATGTCAGCTTCATCGAACCTAAAGCCCCTGGCTCATCTGTTCAAATGATCCCTTTTGCTGATACCCATGAATGTTGAACCTGTGCCGGTGAAGCGATGGTGTTCGGAAATTTTGCTAGCAAAACAAATGAGGATGCTCTTTAAAAAAAAAAAAAAAGAATAAGCGAGTCACCGTGACACTCCATTTGAGACCAAGCCGAGTCTAGTCGAGTCTGTCCTATGTTTTGAATCTATTTCAAGTTTAGTCTTATTGTCGAGTCTGTCAATCTTCAAGTTGTTATGAGTCTGTGTTGAGTAATTTAATCTTGCTTCTTTTGATGGAATGAAATCTCATTTTTGTCTAATTTGATGTGTCTAGTCATCAATGCATGAATCATCGAACTGAAATATCACTTTTCAAATTACCATAGATATTGCTCTGCTAATATTTTTTCTGTAACAAAACAAAAAAGAATCCTAAAAGGTTAAAGTCGATTTCACGCTGACCTCGATGAAGAGCTGAGAATTGAATAGTCTTACTTTAAGAATTTAAAGATGTTGTTGCCTCAATCTTGAAAAGACATGTTTGAAACTGAGTTGGGGCTTGCCCAACAACCTTTTTCCACCATTTCAAAGCCTTGAGCCCAATCCAATGGGGAGCCATACAATCTGTCTGTTGAAAGCAGTGCAGACTTAGTCCTTGATGGTAGCCAAACACTTTCAATGAGTTTTTTCTCCCCTTTCAAAACAATAAAAAAACAAAACAATAAAAAGAGAAAAAACAGAGAAAAAGAAAGAAAAGAAAAGCTCGCTAGGTTGAAAATCCAAAAGGGCACCTAGGCAAAAGTTAGAGCTGAAAAAGGTGTTGATTTCTAACATCTGACCTTAGCCAGTCAAAATGATGGAGAAAATGAAAAGAAGAAAATTTTGGTGATACAGAGAATTGTACACTTCAAGGTTCATCATGAGAACATGCCTAGATCACATTTCAAAAGGCTCGGAACGACCACTAATAAATTTCGAGAACCGATATGCACATTATGGAATTCTGAAATTATGATCAAAAGATCTCACAAGAATCAACTACATGAAAAGTAAAATTGACTGGCTAGGAGAAAGTGAAAAGGATCAATCCAGAGAAAGAAAAGAAAGGGAGATCAAAACCTAAGTTTAAACTTCTTTGACGATTGGTTTGAAAAACCCTCAACCAATTTCTTTCAAGACTTTGGCCTGAACTATGCTCGACCTGATTCTTGCTCAGGGGATACGTAGGAAACCGCATCGGTTCGGTCGACATCAACATAATCAAACCAATTTCTTTCAAGACCTTGCCTTGAACTACGCTCGACCTGATTCCCACTCGGGGATACGTAGGCAACCGCATCGGTTCGGTCATCCCACCTACCTAAAAATAACCCAACTTTATTCAAGCCTTGCCTTGAACTACGCTTAACCTGATTCCTGCTCGGGGATCCGTAGGCAACTGCATCAGTTCGGTCATTCCACCTACCTAAAAATCACCCCTCCTTCTTTCATGATCCTGGCCCGAACTATGTTGGACCTGATCCCCGCTTGGGGGTACGGAGGCAGACTTTCAAAAAGAAATGAAGGATAGCTCGCTAGGTCAAAAATCCAAAAGGACGCCTAGGCAAAAATTAGAGCTAAATCCAAAGTATGTAATAACAAAAAAGAGAAAAGAGCTGGCTAGGTCACCTCACTAGTGCCTAGGCAAAAGTTATGAGCATTTGAGAGATTAAAGTCACTGTCCTTGCCTTAAGCTAGAAAATCACCTTCCACACTAGGGGAAAACTTTGGCTACCTTCCTCGTTTGCCTGAATTTTACTATCTACCCTTCATACAAGAGGCAAACTTCGGTCACCTACCTCGTTTGCCCAAAACCTCCAATGAACCATCATTCCAAACTAGGGGCAAACATCGGTCGCCCACCTCGTTTGCCTATAAATTCCACTTCGTACACCTCAAACTAGGGGTAAACTTCGTTTGCCTAACACGATCCCTTCACACCAAGGGCAAGTTTTCAAGTCACCAAGTTATTTTGAAAATTTTGAAATAGAACATCTTTTATTCTAAAAGCTAAGGCACTAAATCAAAGCACTTCCTAGGAGAAGTAGAGAATTGATTAGATCAATAGGGAGGAGTTTTCAAAAACCAAATTTATCAGCAAAGTACTATCATATTAAGATGAGGAGTGAACATAAAAGATGAGTAGTACACCATTTATGACAGAGACACATATAATTATGCTAATTTGGGCATTTCATGTCGTTACTTTTGTCGAGTCAATCCTTCTTTGGTTGAGTTAGTAATAATCTAATCGAAACTGCATCAGAATTCAAGGTTCATACAAATCAATTCAATTTTTCTTCTCATCGTTGTTGCTGTCAAGTCCATTTATCCTAATGGTCTCAAATGTGTGGGTTTAAAGTGATTATCAATTATAAAACCTGTGGATACAAGCAGAAATTCCAAACACCATTACTGCACTTGTCAAGTCTACAACATGATATGAGTCCCAAGACCCTCGAGCATTGGTGATACCCCCAATCACAGTCACTTGTCTTCATAAATCAGTTCATAAGATACACTAGCTATCTTCTACCAGCTCCTCAGCAACCAAGCCAAAATTGTGTCATGAATGTTCTTCATCCCCAGCTGAATTACTCTATTCACAATGCAACCATTCTTTCCCCCAGCTGAATCTTCTCATTCCCAACAGAGCTAGTTTATCTCTAGAAGAGTGTACTGAACAAATATGGTGTATCTCCGTCAAGACTACAACCTTTCCTCAGAAGAAAGAGTTGTTCCTCCCCAGCAGATTCAATTTAATCCCCAGCAGGCATATCAATTCGTCAGTTCTTTTGATCACAGTTAGTCCAACCGTTGGTCTAAGCCATGACAGTCACAGTAGTTCACTGTCGACTTGTCATCTCGATTCATACATCATCAGTTCAATCCATGACAGTCACAGTAGTTCACTGTCGACTCATCATCTCGATTTGTACATCATCAGTTCAATCTATGACAATCACAATAGTTCACTGTCGACTCGTCATCTCGATTCATACATCATCAGTTTAATCCATGACAGTCACAGTAGTTCACTGTCGACTCGTCATCTCGATTTGTACATCACCAGTTCAATCTATGACGGTCACAGTAGTTCACTGTCGACTCGTCATCTTCATTCGTACATCATCAGTTCAATCCATGATAGTCATAGTAGTTCACTGTCAACTCGTCATCTCGATTCGTACATCATCAGTTCAATCCATGACAGTCACAGTAGTTCATTGTCCACTTGTCATCCCGATTAATACATCATCATTCCTTCTGATCATGGTTAAACCAACCATTGATCCAATCCATGACAGTCACAGTAGTTCACTATTGACTCGTCATCTTAATTCGTGCATCGTCAGTTCACCATAACTCTTATTCAAAATATGTCGTGTTCATCATCCCCTCTAGATTGAGGCAAATCTGTTGTCATCAGCCTTCTAGATTGAGGCAAATGCTTTGGTGCCAGCCCTCTAATTTGAGGCAAATCCTTCGTTGTCAGCCCTCTAAATTGAGGCAAATCTGTCGTCATCAGCCCTTTAGATTGAGGCAAATCCTTCGTTGTCAGCCCTCTAAATTGAGGCAAATCTTTTATTGTAGACCCTTTGGATTAAGGTAAGAATTTCGCGTCCACCAGTTATCTCGGACTACCCCGTTTACTCTTTGATATCTGGGACTACCAAGTCCGTCCATCATCTTAGGGATTCCATGTCCATCATTAGTGCTTCCACGCCTGTCAATCATCTTGGACGCCTGAATAGGCTTTTCGGACCGACCATTGCAAGATTTGATCAACCATGAGAGATCGGAGTTGAATCCTGGTTCTCATTCAAGAATTAAAATAGTTAAGAGAGATTCTCAGAGAGTCCCATACCATCCCCAATAGAACCTGAACCAAATTTCCGGATTGGTCATCATAAAAATCGGCCAACGATTGAAAAACGCCGCCCGCAGTCAAAAGACGCCGACTCCTAGGGCAAGCTTTGTCGATTCACAATCCAAGGCTCCGTGTCCGTTGGTTATCGTGAGCTTCTTCACTAATTGTGAGCTTCCTCACTCCTTCGTCCAAAATCATGAGCTTTCTCACTTATCATGAGCTTCCTCACACCTTCATTCAAAATTGTGAGCTTTCTCAGTTATCGTGTGCTTCCTCACTCCTTTGTCCGAAATAATGAGCTTCCTCACTCCTTCATTCAAAATCGTGAGCTTTCTCATTTATCGTGAGCTTCCTCACTCTTTGTCTGAAATTGTGAGCTTTCTCACTTATCATGAGCTTTCTCACCCTTTTGTCAAAAATCGTGAGCTTTCTCACTTATCATGAGCTTCCTCACTCCTTTGTCCAAAATCATGAGCTTCCTCACTCCTTCATTCAAAATCGTGAGCTTTCTCACTTATCGTGAGCTTCCTCTCTCCTTTGTCTGAAATTGTGAGCTTTCTCACTTATCGTGAGCTTTCTCGCCCCTTTGTCCAAAATCGTGAGCTTTCTCACTTACCGTGAGCTTCCTCACTCCTTTGTCTGAAAGCGTGAGCTTTCTCACTTATCGTGAGCTTTCTCACCCCTTTTTCCAAAATCGTGAGCTTTCTCACTTATCATGAGGTTCCTCACTCCTTCATTCAAAATTTTGAGCTTTCTCACTTATCGTGAGCTTCCTCACTCCTTTGTCTGAAATCGTGAGCTTTCTTACTTATCGTGAGCTCTCTCACCCCATTGTCCAAAATCGTGAGCTTTCTCACTTATCGTGAGCTTTTTCACTTATCGTGAGCTTTCTCACCCCTTCGTCCAAAATCGTGAGGTTTCTCACTTATCATGAGCTTCCCCACTCCTTTGTCTGAAATCGTAAGCTTTCTCACTTATCGTGAGCTTTCTCACCCCTTCGTCCAAAATCGTGAGCTTTCTCACTTATCGTGAACTTCTTCACTTATCGTGAGCTTCCTCACTCCTTCATCCAAAATCATGAGCTTTCTCACTTATCATGAGCTTCTTCACTCCTTCATCCAAAATCGTGAGCTTTCTCACTCCTTTGTCCAAAATCGTGAGCTTTCTCACTTATCGTGAGGTTATTCACTTATGATGAGCTTTCTCACTTATCGTGAGCTTCCTCACTTCTTCATCCAAAATCGTGAGCTTTCTCACTCATCGTGAGCTTCCTCACTCCTTTGTCCAAACTCGTGAGCTTTCTCACTAATCGTGAGCTTTTTCTCTTATCATGAGCTTTTTCACTTATCGTGAGCTTCCTTGCTCCTCTGTCCAAAATTGTAAGCCCCCTCACCTACCCATCTGTTATTGTGAGCTTCCTCAAATAAAGATCATGAGCTTCCTCAGCAAACGAAAATCGTGAGCTTCTCCCTTATCGTGAGCTTCATTACTCCCTTGTCAAAAATAATGAGCCCCCTCACCTACCCATCAGCTATTGTGAGCTTTCTCGCTTGTCGGTTATCGCGAAACCCTTCTCCAATTGGCTATCTTGAACTTCCTCATCCATCGCTTGGTATCCAGGACTTTTGTGTCCGTCGATTATCTTTAATTGTCGTCCTCTAGAACCCCACGTTCGATTTCATTTGTTGCGAAGCACACTTCCTGTAATTTCAGAAGTTTGCCCGAGACCCAGAGTCTTCAACACCTTGGTATCCTTATCAGGATCAACCACTGCCATTAGATTCAACTCTAGCACAACATAAGTCCACTCGAGGTGGCACACACCCCACAGCACCAGCTCATGCTAGGATCAGAACACTAAACATGATAGGACTTAGGACACAATTCATATCACATCTATACATTACATATCACTCTTATAGCATAGCATCCGCCTGATTTTTGTGTATGTGCATGTGTGATTTTTTTCTTTGTGCCCTGAACTACATCCTGGTCTGATTCTCCTTGGGATATGTAGGCAGCTCACGCAGAGCGCGACCAACACTAGCCTTAGCATCATTGCATCTTTTGCAATGCTTTTTATCCTAAATCTATAGCCTCCAAAAGACTTGTCTCTTCAAAGCTTTGGTACTCGCTTGTAACATGCGTTGCCACGCAAGTTCATGCCAAAGAGGGGCAAATTGTAGACACCCCATTTTGTCGGCTATCAGATTTAGGAGACCCATAGCTTGGTGGTTCACAATGATCGAAAAAGACTCAAAAGGACTCCTGGAAGTTAGTTCTATTTCTCAAAATGCTCAGAATGACCAAAATGCCCCTGAAAGCCCAAAAACTCTCAGATTTGGACCAAAAGTTTTGAAAACATGCTATGTCATAAGAAAAGTAAGAAAATGAGTTTTTAAGTAAAATGAGCTCAAATCGTCAGCTCCCAGAGACCCCCGAAAGTCCCAGAAGTTCCCGGAAAGTCCCTGTTGACCGGTTTGACCTAGGTTTGACCAGTTTGACTAGGGTTTGACTGAAATCATCCGAATTCGTCAAAAAAATTCCAAGATCATTCTGGATCATGTGAAAAGTACTAAAACGAGTTTTAAAAGAAAATTGGACGAAAACGTCAGCTCTTGGGAGCTCCCAGAGGTTCCTAGAACTTTTTGAAGATCCTAGGTTTGATCGATTTGACCTAAAAGTTGACTTCAAAACTGGAGCACCGTAATAATTTTCAAATATTTTTCATGGATACCAGATGTCAATAGCTTTCCAACGGTATATCGTACATCATTTTTCGATTTAAAACGGATTTATTATGAATTTTCGAAAGTGAAAAAGGCGAGCCAATTGGCTTTTATCATGAATACCGTAAAAATTTTCAATGTGACCTAACTCTAAAACATTTTATATAGAAAGTAGACCCCGATACCTTTCCAACGGTATATTACAAGCTCAGCTTGGAGTTCGTACGCATTTTCTGTGAATTTCGGACGAAATAGGGTCTTTTCGCGAATACCGGAACCTCTGGGGGCCTAATTATAAAATTTTGGGCATCTGAGAAGCAGTGCCACGGCAGCACTGGGCCACTGCTGCGGCGGCACATGGCAAGTGCTGTGGCGGCAGTCAACCCTCGCAAAGTCCATTTTTGTAATTTATTTGGGGGTCCAATTTGATTAATTAAAAACCAAAACGATGTAATTTTATTTTCACAGTTGTTTGGGACCAATGGGAGTGCTTCTAAAACCCCAAAACCACCCCAAATTAGCCTATATAAACCCCCTATTGCTCTTCATTTTGGAGGGGCCAAGTGCAAAGTCCATAGAAGTTGTAGAGAGATAGAGATAGGTTTAGAAGAAGGAAAGGGAGCTTCTCCCATTGATTTTCTATAAGAAAGTGAGTTTTAATCTTGTTTTCTTCCATTACCTCTCTTATACTTCACATTCCAAATACCCCCAATCATCATTCTTGAGTATTCTTGAGTTAGGAAGCTACTTCCATGTCCAAATGTCAATATCTATGAGTGAAGCACCAAGCTACAAGTCTAATATCACATTGATTATCATCTATTGATTGCTATTTACTTGCTTGTTTATATATATATATATATTCATCTCTTCTTACCTCATTTCTTTTTATTTTTCTTTATTTACTTGTTCTTCATAATCTAAATGATGACATGAAGTTTGAGGTGAGTGAATCCTTATGGATAGTAGCTCTTGACCTCAAAAACATGTTTAATAGATGATGATTATAACTTCAATACCTCCAAGGTATCCTTGAAGTTATGTTCAAAATACAAATGAATCTTTCCAATAATATTGGGGGTTCTTGATGATGAGTTTGATGTTGATATTCCAAGAGGTCATAATCTCTATTTGATGTTGAAAATATACTTTCAAAACCTCTATTTCAAAAGCCCTCTCAAGCCCTCTCATTTTGATCTCAAGAAAGAAAACTCAAGTTTTTCCCAAAATCTTTAAAACAGTGAGTCAAAACAGTGAATGATCTGAGTTCAAAGATTTCTCTAGAACTCAATACTCAATGTATGGATGCAAGAACACTTGGAAAGTCTTCCTAACTCATTAGAGAACATCCATGATTTTTGGTTTGACTTGGAAGCACTTAAAAGGGGTTCATTTTTGTCCAAACATTCCTTCCAAACATTCTGCCTCTGCTGTCAAAGCAGCTAGGTAGAATTTCAACTTGTTTTACTGAAAACTTTTCCAAAACGAGTGGTCCCAACTTATTTTTTCTTTGAACTTCAATGTCTTAGGGAACCTTTTGTATAATATGGGCCTCTAGATCTGTTGCTTTCATTTTCTAAGATTTTCTTACATTTCAGTCGACAGTACGGACTCTGTTTCTGAATAACCTCAATTATTTAAATGATTTCTCTCAATCTGTGATAGTTATTAAAGATTGGCTTTTTGGGTTGTGTTCTAAACACAATAAGGAAGCTTTCCATAAAAAAGCATGCATGGAAAACATTCTTAACTCCTCTTTTCAATTTCCAAAAGATCATGTTACTGTTCTGTCCACTATTCACAGCGAACACACTTTTACTTCCATCCTTTGATTTGGTGCTTACATGCATTCCAAATTAGCTCATGTCTTAGGAAGTAGTTCATACTACATTTGTACCTATCTCATGATGATTTCCTTCATTCATTCATACACATTCTAGACTTCTAAATCATTCTAGGAATCCATGAACATTAAACACACTACAACCTTGGCACATTCTAGATACATACATTGCATCCATGCAAAGATTTTGGCCTTTTGTGACTCCTAATCTAAGAAGATTATAAGGAACGAACTTGATCACATGTCCATGCTTCCCCTAGATATAATCATCCTTTCACATCCATCCCGGGGATTGGGAGGTTCTCTTTTCCCAAAGAATAACATGCATCACTCTAGTTTGCTTAGCATATTCTGATCTCTTTGATTATTTTGCTTCAAGAACAATCCATGTCCCTTCCTAGATTAGGAAAACTTGATTACTTGATATGTGATTAGACGATTTTTCCTAAGTTTGTTTGTGTGATCTTTCACCTTTGCATTGTGTGATACTTAGCTTAGATCTTATGAATGATATCTGATCTTTAGATCTTCCATTGCAAGTTTCTTATGTGATGTAATATACCTATCATAAATATTAATCGTCAAACCAAACATATTATAAGATGATTATTTGGATGCTAATTAAGGCCCGTTGAAAGACGGGGCGAGTTGAGGGTGTTTTAGTCACGACAAAGGCTCTTTCCTCTCTCGTACCAAAACCCCGAGCCAAGTTCTTTGGTTATCAAGGGCCGGTGCCCTTTATCCACGTGTGTGAGTCAAAATTAGGTTTCTTGGTTCCTTAAAGACCAAGTGGCGACTCTGTATCTGTTTTCAACAGACCTTTTCTTTTCCTTTCAAAATAATCTCAAAACAAACCAAAAAGAGTGAATGAGCAATTCCACGTGTCCACACAGACTAGTCAAAGAAGGGTCTTAGGCAATTTGGTCCTCGAACCAATGGAAGTTTGCGAGTCTTGTTTAGGGGGTAAGATAACCAAAAGGCTCTTTCCCGCAAAGGGCAATAGGACCAATGCATTGTTGGAATTAGTTCATACTGATGTGTGTGGACCAATAAATATTAGAGCATGGGGTGGTTATGAGTATTTCATAGCATTTACTGATGACCACTCTTGGTATGGATATGTGTACCTAATGTAGCACAAGTTTGAAGCCTTTGAAAAGTTCAAAGAGTTTAGGGCTAAAGTAGATAAGCAATTAAGAACACATATCAAGGCCATTCGATCTGATCGAGGTGGTGAGTACATCTCTAATGTGTTTATTGATCACCGCATACAAAATGGGATTCTGTCACAGTTGACTACACCTGGTATGCCTCAATAGAATAATGTAGCAGAGAGAAGGAATCGGACTCTTTTAGACATGACTAGGTCAATGATGAGTTATTCGGAGTTACCTTTATTCCTTTGGGGTTATGCTTTGGAAACCCCTGCGTACATACTAAATCTAGTACCAAGAAAATCTGTTCCCAACACACCACGGGAGATGTGGATTGGGCGCAAACCTTCTTTGCAATATCTCCGGATATGGGGGTGTCCGGCACATGTGCTGAAAGGAAAGATGAGCAAGTTGGATTCTAGATCGGTAGTATGTTACTTTGTAGGGCATCCAAAGGGTACTTATGGATGGCATTTTTATGATCCAAGAGAACAGAAAGTGTTTGTTAGTACAAATGCTATTTTCTTGGAGGATGATTATATTATGAACCATAAACCTAAGGGAAAGATAGATTTTAGAGAGACAGAAGGAGAGCCCTCAGTCCAACTCGCAGTTAATAACGATGTAAATCAAGAAAATATCACTTTTTCACCCATTTTCGCACCGGTACCTCGTCGTAGTAGGAGGATTATCAACCGGCCTGATAGAATCATGTTCTTAGGAGAAGTTTTTGAAGCTATCTCCATAAAGTCTGAATTTCACATACGACGAGGCAATGTCTGATGTTGATTCAGCTCATTGGGTTAAAGCTATAAAAGCTGAATTGTAATCTATTGATTCCAATCAGGTCTGGGATCTTGTAGAACTTCCAGCCAATATTAAACTCATTGGCTGCAAGTGGGTCTACAAGAGGAAAAGAGGATCTGATGGAAAGGTTGAGACCTTTAAGGCCAGGCTTGTAGAGAAAGGTTATACTCAGAGGGAGGGCATTAACTATAAGGAAACCTTCTCGTCGGTAGCCATTCTTAAGTCCATCAGAATACTCTTATCCATTGCTGCATGTCTAGATTATGAAATCTGGCAGATGGACGTCAAGACTGCATTCTTGAATGACAATCTTGAGGAGGACATCTATATGCAACAACCAGAAGGGTTCATAGCTAGTGGGAAAGGTAACTTGGTATGCAAGTTGCAAAAGTCCATTTATGGGCTTAAGCAAGCATCTAGAAGTTGGAACATTCGTTTTGACCAACCGGTCAAATTGTTTGGTTTCATACAGAATCTAGATGAACCTTGTGCATATAAGAAATGTGAAGGGAAAGTAGTGGCTTTTCTTGTGCTCTACGTTGACAACGTTCTACTCATTGGAAATAATGTAGCGGCATTATCAACGGTCAAGGTTTGGCTAGCTAGTACTTTTGATATGAAGGATCTAGGAGAGGCGAGCTATACTCTTGGAATAAAGTTCTTTCAGGATCATAACCGAAAGATAATGGGATTATCTCAAGCTGGTTATATCACAAGGTGCTAACTAGGTTTTCAATGGATAATTCAAAGAAATGTTTGTTACCTTTCAGGCATGGTTTAGCGTTCTCCAAGTACCAGTGTCCAAAAACACAGGAGGAGAGGAATCGCATTGCAGGAGTTCCCTATGCTTCGGCAATGGGAAGTCTCATGTATGCAATGTTATGCACTAGACCAGATATCTACTTTTCCATTGGCATGGTTAGTAGATATCAATCGAATCCAGGTCCAGAACACTGGACAGCCATTAAGCACATTCTTAAGTGCTTGAGAAGGACTAAAGACTACATGCTTATGTACGGTGGTAGTGAGTTAATTCCATTGGGATACACTGACTCGGACTTTATGTCAAATAAATATTCAAGGAAGTCGACGTCCGAACATCTCTTTACCTTGGGAGATGGTGCAGTCAGTTGGATGAGCATTAAGAAGAAGTGCATTGCAGACTCAACTATAGAGGCTGAGTATGTGGCTGCTTGTGAAGCCGCAAAGGAAGATGTTTGGCTCAAGAAGTTCCTTATGGAGCTCGAGGTGGTACTAGTGTCGCTGTCACCTATTACGCTTTATTGTGATAATAGTGGGGCAATGGCTCAGTCCAAGGAGCCAAAGAACCACGGGAAGGGAAAGCACGTAGAGTGAAAATATCATCTTATCTGAGATATTATTCAACGTGGAGATGTGACTGTCACCAAGATTACCACTGCTGACAATCTTGCTAATCCATTTACAAAGGCCTTGCCACAGAAGGACTTTGATCGTCATCTAGATAGTCTAGATCTCATATGTAATCCTATATGGTTGTGAGTACAAGTGCCAGTTTATTGGATTTGTGCCCTCAAAACATTACTTTATGTATGAGACATTAACATTTAAATATATAGATATCAGCTTTACATTTCATTATGTATGTTTCTTTCATGAGATGACTAATAAATCCTTAAGCATCATAGTAGGTAATTCGTGTGTGTATGAGATATATAGATGTGAGATACGAATTACTATCTTTTGATACTTAGAATTTGTCACAGTGGATGATGAGACTGGATATCTCATCAGGTTTACACTGTAGCATAATTAACTACCATTGGATAGAGTGATTAATCTCAATCACTAGAGTATTACTCTTAGTTAATATGCTAGTGCTTATAGTGCATTGACAGACCTGAGCTTTCCTATCGTCACTTAAGACTGTCAAATAGTCAATAGGAACTCATAACTTGTATAAGGTACTTGTTCTCAATCTTGAGACGATTATGAGCACAGACTGTGGATATGGCTGCTTTGACTTATCAATCAGTGAGGCTATAAAAATCAACACCTGGGTATCTTGGGTATGTCGTGTTCATAGGGTTTTGAACATATATTGTCAAGATAGAATCTACACTTTGATTCAGAGTAAGTATTCCCTTGAGAATGTCACCAAGTTGATTAGTGAGAACTGCAGTCTTCTTGAAAAGTAGTTATCAACATGTTTGGTAATCATGAGTGGTGAATGAGACTCAAGGAATATAAGAAGTAATCATGATTCAGGTTAACAGTAGTAGTTATTTGACTGCCTGAATATGATTACGAATGCTGAAGGTAGAGGGACATTAGTACACCATACAAGTCAAGTTATCGCTTTGAATATGTTCTTTTGCATTGGAGTTTAGTTATTGTTTTATAGTGGAGTAAACGTTAACTGATCAGTTGGTTGTTTACTGATTAAAGAGTTTGGTCATGGGAATTAAAAATTGGTTTGAGCCAACAATAAAGAGCCTAGGAGGTGCCACTCTTAGCTCTGTTGGGATGCTTAGGAAGGCACATGAGGATCTTGTCAAGGCAGGTTCGATTGATCGAAGGTGTCTCGATCGATTGAAGTCTTTGCGGGTTCGATCGCTCGAAGGTGGTTCGATCGATCGAAGCCACCCACTTCGATCGCTCGAACATTAGGTTAGTTCTGGGAATCTATAAATAGGACAGCTGCGTCCAGAAAAAAGAGTTCTTCGTTATTATATATCAGAAGCTGCAGAAATTGTTTTAGACTTCCCAAAACCTTCTCTATCCTCCATATTAGAGATCCCACCATCTCTAGTCTTTCCGGCAGGCATCCGCATAAGTCATAAGGGTAAAGACAACCTAGTGGAGGTTGTTGCATCATCAAGGTTGAAGATTTCAGAATTGGGTTCAAGACCTGAGGTATATTTCTTCTCCCTCTTGTTTGTACGCATCTATAGAATTAACGAGTAGTAGATTCGGGCATACCAATAAGTTTTTGGAACTTAATCTTTCTGCTGTGCGTTTAAAATAATTTTAAACCTATTTTTCCTTCACAATCTAGCTCTACACTTCCAGTGTTCCTTACCATCTTATTCTCAAGATCGAACTATCCTCTGACCAACTGCAAAGAATTCTGGACTTTGGATTGTCCAGGCGTAAAATGTCGTCAGCTTTGCAACAAAGCTGAGTGGGCGTTCATAACCATATTCACTACCAATATACATACACTAACTACTCATCTTATGTTATTACTTTGTATGTTGGGATGCGGTTAGCCCATTATCGATTGACGTTGCTCACATGGACATAGCAAAGGTATCAACCAACATGTAATGCAATTACCAAACATCAATCGTTAAACAAATAACGAGATTAACGCAAACATGCTTGTCTGGTTCTTGAAATAACAACATATTCGAACTATTTCATTTTCTCATTTCCATTATGCTCGTGCATGTAAATGCGTACTCAATGAACCCAAACCCAAACCCAAACCCAAACCCAAACCCAAACTCGGGGATATAAAATCCCATAACCAGTGCAACTCAATAACATCGAGTTATAGAGCTCACAATGACAACTTACTATGGACTTTCTTTCTCAATACAAACCACGCTTCCACTACGAACTATAATACTCATCTCGTACTTCGTTTTGTCACGACCCACGGACAATGGCACTGGGGTGTGTATATCCACTTAATCCAAAATAGCACGATGGTGGAATTGGCTCGATTACCTATACCCTCCCAGATGAATCACCACTAGACGAGTTGCACGTTAGATTATTAATTGCGAATCGACAAGCACGGTGGCAAAGGCACACGTGATCATGTGTACTATCACGGAATCCCACCGCAGAGGATGGTACATTAGTAACTAACTAGTGGATACAACGTGTGTACTATCTCCGACAAAGTCCCTCGGACGACTAGTACATTAAAGTGATAATTGCTAGGTAGTATGACGTTAAACCCGGACGCATGTACCATCTCCGGCAATTATACGGACGACTAGAACAATAGCAGCTCTAACTGTTCTCTTACTATTACAATCATAATATTCAGTATTTCAATCATACTGTCCCATTATAACGTATCTTATCTTCTCGAGAGGTTTACAAAACATAACGATTCCTGACTCACGATACAAGGATCTCCACTGTATCAACTCACAATTCCCAAGAATCCCAAACACTTCAATTCACGACCTCACTTGGCTGGAGTCACTAACACTGACTATGTGTACTGACACTGTGATGTGGTATCCAGTTACATGATTCTTGATAACATAATTACATTAGGCAAGACATATAGATAAAACTCTTAACATGCTCTTTATTCTCATTGTCATGATTAAGCATGGTTTTCAAAGCAATAAACAATAACGTACTTATATAATCAACATCATTATGCAAAACATACAACTAACGTTCCATAATAGATTATCCATCACCGCATACACATGGCTAAACAGTCCTTCACATATAATTCTTCTCTTTTACTTCGTATAAATATGTCAGAGTAGCATATAACATACTTGTCTGATAGTAATCAATTCCATAACATAGTCTGCGTATACATTAAAGTACATCATGTACAGTCATATAGCATATCACTCATGAAAATAACTTATATATATCATGTACAAATACTCAAGTAGTCATTATGTATATTGAGAGTGAAGTTAGAAACACTCACCTGGATGTCTTGTCAAGCTTAGAACTCTCCGAACAACGGATAAGTCACAGTCCTACACCGTATAATAGAATAATGGTGATAAAGCGTATGTGTAAATGATAGGGGCATAATGGTAATTTTATCAAATGAGGATATAAACCTCAAAGTAGTGTGATCTATGAGTAATTCTAAGTCCAAATCCATTGAGTAGACTCAAATCAGAGTTCGTTGCACAAAAGACTGTGCTTTCTATACCAGTGTGGGCCATACAGGTAAGCTGTATTTTTAACCGTGTCAATAGGTCTCCAAACTCAAGGGGTTATTTCTATACATTTTTCTAAGACTTTGGAAACTGAACGTGTATTTTTTCTGAGTTACGATTTATTTACTACGAATTGTTGAAGCTTTAATTATACAATTATAGTCTTAGGAGTCCTAAATTATAAAATGTAATTTAGAAGGATGGACGGTCCTTAGAAATATTCTTATTAAATACTAGACCTTAAAATAGGCTAGGGTATTTTTCTCATAATTTTTGGGACTCGTTTGGTATATAAATAATTTAAAAGACAACCAAACAATTTATGTATTTAAATAAACAGAATGTCGGAGTTGGGTTTTATAAATAAATAATTTACAAAACAATGATATTTTGGCCTTGGGAATAGTAATATAATTTTCTGAAATTTAAATTGGCCATTAGGTATTTTATACCCTATTGTTATGATTTAAAACTAACACTTACTATTTATTTAAACTAATTAAATAAGTACACTATATAATTATTAAATTATAATTTTAGGATATACTAAATAAATAATTTTCCATAATATTAAATACTACTCATAATATTGTAAAACTATTTTAAAAAAAAAAACATTTAATAACTACACATATCTTTTTATTGCAATCAAACTACAATTATTATTTATTTACAACTAAATAAATTGTAAGTATAATATATAAATATGTTATATATAATTTCATAATATAAAAAAAAATGTTAATTAACAACATTTTAGAATTTTTAAAATATACTAATAATACATTAAAACTATTTTTCTATAGTTTAAAACAATTAAGGAATGAATTAACAATTTAATGAATTAGAACTAATAACTACGGCTTTGTTTGGCAAGTCAACTTTCTAACATACAAAAGCTTATCCATAAGCTGATTACCCAAACAAGGCCCAAGCCCAAAGTCATCTTCTCCAAAAATAAATTGACTGCATGTATGTATATATAGATTATATACGTACATTATAAAATTTTGTACACAAAACTTCAAATGGCCACAACTCCCTCATTTCTTAATGCAAATATGCAAATTTTATGTCAAAATTGAGTGCCTCAACGGGCCCGATCCAACGGTATAGGTCTTGAAGCCTAACTCTTAACACTCTGTCCATACAGGGGCAAAAATTGTTTCATCCAAAAAAGAATAATTCGATCATTGGTTGTGCAAACGTGACCTAAGCTTCGAGCTGTTAATCGAGGATCTTAAGAGGATCGTTAGGGTCATTTTGGAATTGGTTTCATGGGATTTGGTGACGGTCCAAAAACCCCGATCTCATACGAGCTTTCATGGTGGTCCGGCCATGGCGAGGGTCTACGGTCTGTTCGGGGGTGTCTATGGGCGTGTGTGTGAGTCTGTGTATATAGAGAATATAGAGAGGGTGCGGAGAGCTTTACCTTCCCCGTCTCGGTCGGTCTAGGGTCTTCCGTCGGCTCTTTCTCTCTCTAGCCTCAGTCTCTCTCTCTCTCTCTCTCTTCTCTCTCTCTCTTCTTATTCTTCTTCTTCTCCTTCCTCCCTGCTTCTTCTTCTTCTTCTTCTCAGTTTCTAGGTTGTGTGTGTGTGGAGAGGCAGAGAGTGGGTGAGTGTTTGGGTTTTGCTTTTACTTTCTTTTCTCACACTTTCTCTCTCTCTCTCTCTCTCACTCACTCCAACTCTGTTTGCAATAAAATTGGTGTGGTGTGTTGGGCGTGCCAGAGTCCTCGTGGACTCGAAAAAGGTTGTGATAACCTAATCTAACTTCTGATTTAGGCGGTTTGTTATTGAATATGTTCTTAAAACAACAAAAATGGGCTTTTAATCTACTCGGATGCAAGCAAGTAATTACAAATGGAAATTGAAAAATGAAACAAATCAAACACTGAAATTTAAGAATACCTCCATGAACATCATCTTCATTGATAAATTTCAAGTAGCAATTAGAAACGCTTTAAGAACAATGAAAACTCACAATCACTCAAGAACAAAAGTGGTAATGCTTGAGGAAAAATAAAATAAAATCTGCCTAGGCAGAGGTGGCATGTGTGTTAGCCCCTTCAAATGTTGCACCACCTGCCCTATTTATCGACTTTGAGCGAATAACCGCTCATGTTCGTGGGGTTAGTGGGTGGTGGTCCCTAATTTCTAGGAATGAATAAGTTACAGTACCCACTCTTTTATCCCATGATCAACTTCAATGATCTGTTTGGTGATTCTACTTCTGCCACGTTCCCCTTTCATATAACTGCTTTTCTTCTAGCTCAGCATAACCTAAACCACATATTCTTATCCATGCTTAACTGCCTAAAAGCCTTGTGAACAGATCCTAGTTGACCAACTGCATCCTTTTCTGAGTAGCTTGACCCTCGTTGGCTGATGGATCTCGGTCTTATTCTTCGTAGGAAGTTTACTAGTGTTCATCGGTCCTTTTTGATCGATGTTTTCTTACTTTGACTGCAATTGTTCCATAGATTACTTGCCAATCATTTTCTAAGCCCGATATTACACCTTTCTTACATGTCTTTCGGTCCCAACACTTCAGAACCTTCGTGGTTGGTTGTCGGTCTTGTTTGACCGATGTTACGACTATCATTGCACCTACTTTGCAACCTTGGCCTTACCCGTTAAGGCCGAGGTATTTCTCAGAGAACCTAATATCATCCTGTCCTCGGTCTTAACACCGATATTCACGTATTGGATGTATCATCCTTATTAGTCGGTAGCTCTGGTATCGGTCTTTCCTCTATGATCTGCCTCACTCCCTGTTCATCTGCCTACCTGCTCTTGTGATGATGTCATCAGGCCACGTGATTGTTATGTGCCTTGGGAAATCCCAAATCAGGGTATAAACAATGCCCCCCAAACGTTTTGTCAAATGTTGTGCAATCAGTTTGATGAGACATTTGAAATTCAAATTTAATGCTAACTCTGCAACTGATGGCGCAGAGCTCTTATCCTTACCCTAATAGCTCATCCAGCCTCGTTTCCAGAATCGAGGCATGCCTCTTGGGAACCCATCCTAAGTCATAATGGCCCTCTTCTCTTTGCCTATATAAATCACCTCCTTTTGTTACTTTCCCACTTTCTTCTGCCCTTCAGAACTTTCCCGGAAAATCTTTGCTTCTTCATCTGCAACAAAGCTTCCATCTTCTATGGCTTCTTCCTCTACAACCAGTGCTTCTTAAATCACCGGTGCCACTTCTTCTCCTTCCGCTGCTGGTACTGCGCCGGTGACCAAAACTACCAACGCCATCGCCGTTAAACAGGCCATCGATGCCACTCTAGGCCTGATCAATCCTTAGGTATTGATTTTTATGCCTTCTAGTTCTTCCATGGGGCTTGGTCCTGCCTTTAACTCCTTTCCTCCGTCATCCTTAGATCCCAATTTCCCTCTGGTTGTAGAAGATAACGAGTTACTCTACCAATCACCTGATTTTGAATGGGGCTCACTGTATGCCCCTTCAAACCCTTTGAGGAATTGGCCTATCCCATCTGCTGACTGGATCTCTTGGGTAGACCGATTAGTGGAAGTGAAGAGGGACCTATGGAAAGCCCTCGACATCTATGATGCTACAATGCTTAGCCGAGAGAGATTCTTCCTTGATAAGCCTCTCTTCTTTTCTTCTCTCTTCTTCTGGTCGACCTCGGCCAATGCTTTTTTCTTCCATTGTGGCCTTATGAGCCCAACAATTCAAGATGTCTATTTCCTTACCGGTCTACCAGCCCACGGTGACGAAACTACTCCCAACCTTTCCTCTTCTCTAGAGTTTGAACACCCTAAGACTGATAAGGGTAAGGGGTCTAGGTTCATTACTGTCTTTGGGCAATTTATCTCAGCCAGCTTGGGACAGGAGGAAGTCACTGATCAGGAACATGTTGCTTTCTTGGTCTGCTGGCTCAACCACTTCATTTTTTGCTCGGCCATATATGGCATAACCAAAGAGTTCCATCACATCGCCCTTGCTTTGGCATCGGGGAAAAAACTTGCTCTTGATCCTCTTGCCCTTTCCCATCTCTACCATGGTATCCTCGAACATATTTTTTCCAACTTTAAAACTTCAGGAGGAGCTCTTTGGCTCCTCCAATGTTGGCTTCAATCTTATTTCCCTGATAAATGCCTTGTCGATAATTTTGACACCTACACTCTTCCAGAGCACTCCTCTGCTTTTGCTTTCTACCTTGCTAGCTTCGGCCCCAAGGGTCTTTCTTTTGATCATCTTTTTCTTTCTTTTATGAGCACATGGGCAACCAATTGCCTCAGCAATTTCTTCCTTTTCACCCTTGGCTTTGATGTCCGAGCTGGCTTATTCATAGTCCTGGCCAAGCTCCTGAGGCCGAGTGAGATGATCACGAGACTATCTGGGCCAGCTTCTTAGTTAGCCGATATCTCTTGTGCATCCCTGTCATTCCCCAACACAATAACAAGTGTGGGGTGGGGGTATTATAATGCTCCAGCTTTAGCCCGACAATTCCGGCTCAGGCAACTAGTCCCTCTTTCCCCTTTCAGAACCTTTAACCGGTCCATGGCCGGATGATCCCTTTTTTCTGAACTGGTTAAGATTGGGACATGCGAGTCAAATAATAGGGCTGCTTGGGCAGGCTTGGAGTTTGTTTCATTTCAAGAGCTTCCTTTAACATCCACTGAGTTTGACACTTGGTGGTCCAAAATCATCTCGGGCTTAAGATTTGAGCCTATTTTCTCCGTACTTAAAAGAGTTACTCCCACTATTACCGAAAAATCTTCTCATTCCACTAACCCCTCTTTGGTTCAGACTGCAGGTCAGAAGAGAAAGACCTCATCTTCCAAAGGTAAATCCCCTTACCAGGCCATTGTTGTATTCGAGAAGTTTTTTAATTTTAAATTTGATCCCAGACAGCCCGAGATCATGCGGTTCGATATAAAGTGGCACCTAAGAACGCTTGAGCAGGAAAATAAAGAAAGGACAGTAAGAGCGTACAAAAAAATACTTATAGACGGCTAATTATTTATCCGTACTCCCTTCGAACAGCTCCTCAAGCCTTTTGAGTGTCGGCCTCCTCTGTTACCCGAGGCCGATTTTGACATTGTCATTCCGTTGGCGAAGAAGTAAGCATCCTTGACAACGAAGCCTTGGGAGAGAGTCACTTATACTAGGCTGCATGATTTAGGACTGGTCGATCACTCATTAGCCATTTGGGTTATAGAAACTGGAGAACCAGTTTTAGGTATTTCCCTCTTTATGCTTTTCTATGCTCTCCACTTCTCTAACTGATTTTTATTTCTACTCCTGTTTTGAGGCCCTTCCATGAGAAAATCCTTCCGACATGACCGAGATAGAGTCGGACGAAGACGTCCCTCTATCAACTCATCAACACTGGAATGTGACTACAGCCGCCCTTAAATCAGGCAAGGTACATGTTATTCCTTCTGCTTTCCTTTCTTTTTTACTAATGAATGGGGCTGATATGTCTTTTGTGTGATCATAGGGAGCTAGTGTCCCTACTTTCAAGAAGACGGAGCAAGCTCAGATAAAGCCCCCTATTTCTCTAGCTAAAATACAACCTCCACCGCCGTCCCCACTTCGTCCTCCTGCTCCAATCTCTTCTGAAGCAACTCCTGCCAAGGTCGCACCCAAATGACTTATGAGCAGTTGATGGTCGAGCTCCAACGGTTAAGAGGTCTTGATGAGGATAGGCAGGCCATATTGAAGGGTGCAAGCAAGGTATTCTACCCCAATACTAACAATATAGGCACCGATGATGCATCAGGAACCACTGGGGATGAAAGGCCCCTGGAATCAGATCACCATGATCCCATTGACCTCGGTGATGTTGGGACTCCTGTTGATGCGGAGATCCTGGTCAAGAAAAACATCACCGAGGAGCCTCCATTCACCGGCTGCTCTTACACTGAGATGTCGGCCTTGTCCCCTGTGCATGCACAGGATCCTATCATTCCATAACCACCACCGGCTATGTCTTCTACTAACTCTCCATCGGTCTAGGTAACCTAGCTCATTCTTTGCTTTTATCGAATGCTTTTCAATTTCTCTATGCTTATTGTATCTTCTCTTGCAGGTTTCCAGCTCCCTTCCTATTCTCCACTTCAGCTCGATCTCCTCCGTCGAGGCCTTCTTCGCTCTTCTGAATCCCGAGCAGCTCCTTTAGGCTGAACTAACGGTGGCTTAAGCTAGTGCCACTCCTTCTGCTGTTGCGTATCAACGGGCCGAGGAGTGGTTTAGGACTACGGTCTAGCGTAAACTCTCCCAACTTCTAGACTTTGAGGAGTTTCACTTGGCCATGGGCCTTCTGCTTTCTTGCTTGGACCTATAAGTGAGGCTCCTAGACTATCTGAATAGACATTGTGCCGCCACCAAGCATATATCTGATATTGAAGAAAAATCCAGGGTGCGCAAAGCACAAGTTGATAGTCTGGGGGTTTTCAAGAAGCAGTATGAAGCCTCAAAGGCCATGAAGGAGCGCCTTCTATAGGAGAAGGCTAGGCTTGAGACCGAGCTGGCCAAAATCAACGCCGATCTGCAGAACATTGATGTTGACAGGCCATCCTCATTTTGGGCGAATTGCACAGGAATATATGGAATCCTGTACTAGAACAGTGACTGAGGCGAGTAAGTGGGAGGCCGATAAGGCTAACGCCGAGAGGGAGCTGGAATATTTAGACCAGGCTTGGGGGAGCTAAGGCTCAAATTTGCCATGAAATAAGTAGTGTTGATGTACATTGTTTTTCCAGCTGTTTTGCTCGTATAACGGCTAATACCTTGTAAACTTTTCCATATATCAGTGAAGAATATTTTTCAATTTTACTCATCTAATTTTACAATTTTCCAAAGTGATGGTGTATATTGTTTTAAATATTTCCTATTTATCAGTCTTGCATGCATTTCACCATCCAAATCCATTAACCGATATACACCCCCCGTAATGACTGATATTACTTGATATGGCCCTTCCCACTTAGCTAACCATTTTCCATATCGGCTATCCTTTTCACCCAATGGCAGTACAGCTTTCCAAACTAGGTCTCCTTCGCCAAAAGATTTGTGCTTGACCCTTTTGTTGCATGCCTGAGTTACTCTGTTCTTCTGGGTCTTAATGCAGTCGAAAGCTTTAAAAAAAACATCATCGAGCTCTTCTAACTAGGTTAACATTGCCTCAGCATACTCTGCTGATTCAAGACCGAGTTGATATGCTCGTCTTGTTGACCGGACTATGACTTCCATAGGCAACATTGTGTCATGACCATAGGTTAACATGAATGGAGTAATGTTCGTGGCCAATCTTGTCGATGTCTGATACACCCACAACACCTTAGACAACAAATCATGCCATACCCTAGATTACTTTCCACCATTTTTTTCCACAATACCCTTGATTGTTTTGTTTGAGGACTCGGCGTGTCCGTTTCCTTGGGTGAAGTATCGAGTAGAATTTAGGATTTTGATACCTCAACTTTCAGCGAATGCCTTAACCTCGTCTCCCACGAATATCGATCCTTGATCCATCGTGATCATTTCTGGAAGCCTGAAATGGTAAATTATGTGCTTGTTAATGAACTTGATCACATAGGCTTGATTCATTGACTTGACTGGCACAACTTCCACCCATTTTGTAAAATAATCAATGGCTACCACAATAAAATAGTGTTGACGTGATGATGGTGGGTATATTTTCCCAATCAGGTCTACAACCCAGCCTCAAAACGACTATGGCTTTATGATCACCTGCATCTCTGTGGCTAGTGCTCGTTGTATTGGCCCATGCCTCTGGCACGCCTGACATCCTTTTGCGTAATGAATGCAGTCTTTTAACATGATCGGCCAATAGTAATTGTATCTTCTAAGAAGCCATTTCATCTTGGTACCTGCTTGGACTGCTCCACATATACCTTCATGTGCTTTGGCCATTACTTTCATGGCCTCGGGCTTGTCCAGGCATCTCAGTAACACTTCATTCTTTAGGATTTTCTTGAATAATTCTCCATCTAGTAAAACGTAGTTAACCAATGATAACTTAATTTTTCACTCGGCCTGCCTGCTTGGACACAGGAGGCATCTAATTATTGGAATTCTCTAGTCTTGGTTATCCATGAACGCTGAGAAGACTTTTGTTGTCATTTCTCGTTGTTTTACCAATGGCAAGATCCTTCTTTGCACTCTTATCAACTTTTCATTATCAGTTACATCTAACTTGGTCCCCGATGCTACTTGTACTAAGTTGTCGGCCTCAAAATTATAGGCACAAGCAATATGTTGGACTCTAACGTCGTCAAACTCACGTAATAATTGAAGTGCAATCGAGTTGAAGGGTAACAACTCCCAGCTCTTGGACCTAAACTCACCACTAAGCTGGTTAATAAAAAGGTTTGAGTCACCGATACTATGAATCGCTGATATATTCATTTCGGTCATGATTTTAAGGCCGATGATTAACGCTTCATATTCAGCTTGGTTACTAGAACACTCAAATTTGAGCTTGAATGAGAAAACCATTTTTCTCTTTCTCGGCGATACTACAACTATCCCCGTGCCTGCCCCGTCAACATTTCTTGACCCGTCAAATATTAACGTCCAAGGGGCCAAAGAGATCGTTGACAAAAGGGTGGAATCAATGGCCTCATTTAATTTAGGGCCGATATCCAAACATAGATGATCGGCCAAGAAATTGACAAGGGCCTGTCCCTTTACTGCTACGATACGCCCACGCATTATCGGTCTTGATAGCATATATTTGATGACAGTTTGACAAATTAAAGAAACCAAAATAGGAAGCATGTTTACCCTTAATTTCTGAGAAGCAAAGTACAAGGCTAAGCATAATTTTTCTATCGGCGTATATCTCCGCTCAACAGAAGTTAGAACTCTACTTAGATAATACACTGCTTGTTCCTTTCCCCACTCACTATCCTGTGCTAGTATGCATGCTATTGATTCATTTGAGGCCGATAAATACAGTTTCAACGGCCTCTTCTTTCTTGGAGGCATGATTACTGGTGGTTCGGATAAATTTTACTTGATAGCTTCGAAGGCCTTTTGATGTTGAGTCTCCCACCTGAATTCATATTCGGCCTTGAGCTTGAGCAATAGGAACCAAACATGTGTTCGTCCTGTGCAGTTTAAGATAAACCTCTGCAAAAAGTTGATTTGTCCAAGGAGTCTTTGGAGCTCTTTCTTATTACTCGGTGGCTCAGCTGATTTAATGGACCAGATTTCATTTTAATCGACCTCAATGCCTCTTTGGTGTACTAGGAAACCAAGAAAGTTTCCTGCTGATACTCTAAAAGCACACTTCAAGGGATTCATCTTCAGCCCATGGGTCCTCATTCTTTCAAAGGATTGCCTTAAATCTGCCAAATGCTTCTGCTGCATGGAAGATTTTACGACAACATCATCGATATATACTTCAATGATTTTCCCTATCATGTTATAGAAGATTGCATTCATAGCTCGCTGATACGTTGCTCCAGCATTTTTTAATCCGAACGACATCACCACCCATTCAAACGTTCCAATTGCTCTTGGACATCTGAATGCGATTTTGGGGACGTCATCTTTAGCTACATATATCTTATTATAACTTGAATGCCCGTCCATGAAGGATAAATTTTATGTTTGGTCCCTACGTCAATCAGTTGATCAGCCATAGGCATTGGGTATTCATCCTTTGAAGTTACTATGTTCAGATTTTTGAAGTCTATACAGACCCTTATCTTACCGTTTTTCTTTACTACTAGTACTATGTTGGAAATCTAATCGACGTACCTGGTTGTTCTTATAAAGTCGGCCTTCAATAGTCGTTCGATTTCTTCTTTGACTTTGAGAATGACTTCTGGGGACATTCTTCTGGGTAATTGCTTGAATGGCCTGCACCCTTCCTTGATTGGTAACCAGTGTTCCACAAGCTCCCTTGCCAGCCCCAACATTTGATGTTAATCCCAAGCAAAACAATCTTTGAATTCTCTAAGGAAAAAAATCAATAATGCTTGGAAATCAGGGCTCGAGTAACTGATTTATGAAAGTGGGTTAGTATTCTCCGCTAGCCCCCAAATCAACCTCAAGGAAAGGATCTTGTACATCGGCCTTTAAGTCAACAAGCTTTGTAGGAGCCGATGCCAAATCTTCTAGATTTATGCAGTCTTCTGTCATTTCTTCCTGATAATCTTCTACGATATCGGCTGAATTGGCCGATGACGCTTGTACTTGCCTGTCTGCCAGAAAAGCCTGTATTATGGCTACGCTGGCCTGTATGGCCAATGCCCTACTATACTTCACTGATGATGGGTTCTGGTCCATTAGGGACTTTGAGTTTTGCATCATCGTCAATTGGCGTGATCACGATTGATGTTCGATCGAGTTGTTTGTATACTTGAATCAACTGATTCTTTTGATCCTTCACCATGGTGGCCGATCTTGGCCTACCGTTCTTATCTGTTCCAATAAATTTGACAGGGCCCATATTGTCTTCATATAAAATGGCCTCAGAGCAATGCACTCTGGTAATAAAAGGCTTGTGATCAGCCCAAACTACCTCCACCTCGTCACCATTCCAAAAAATCAGGAACTGGTGCAAGGTTGAAGGGATACACCAACTGGTATGAATCCAGTCACGACCGAGCAAGGCATTGTATGAGGCTTTGGAGTCCACCACAAAGAAGGCTATCATGGTGGTCTTCTTCCCCATAGTGAGCTCCACTGGGAGGATTCCCTTTGTCTTCGTTGATGTCCCTGTGAACCCACAAATAGTGAGCTCAGTAGGGATCAACTCACTCTTGTCGCGTTACAATTTCAGCAACATGATCGATGGTAGGATGTTCACTGCGGCTCCATTATTGATCAACACTCTCGAGTATGGCACTCCGTTAATAGCTGTAGGAAAAACAGGTTTAAAGTTAAATCTAAACGCGCAGCGGAAAACAAAGTTCAAAACTTTTATTGGTAGCCTTGGATCTACTACTTATTAACTCTATAGATGCGCATAACAAGATGGAGAAGATTCTATACCTTAGGTCTTGAACCCAATTCTGATTTTTGTCCTTCTCCTTGTGTGTGCAGCAGCAACCTCTAGGAAATCTTCACCCTTATGTCTCCTCGAATGCTCCCAGAGTGGCTAGGGTTGGTGGGAACCCTAATAGTGAGAATAGGGAAGGTTTGGGAACTCTAAACAGGTTCTGCAGCAACTGGTACGTCAAAACGACGAACTTCAAATTTCTTGACGTAGCTGCCCTATTTATAGATTCCCAGAACCGACCTAACTTTCGATCGATCGAAGTGACTTCGATCGATCGAACTGTCGATCGATCGAACCTCGTTCGATCGATCGAACCTGTCTAGACTTCAATCGATCGAAACAACTTCGATCGATCGAACCAGTCTTGACAGCATTCTCATTTGCCTTTCCAAGCATTCTGGCGGAGCTAAGAGTGGGACCTCCTAGGTTCTTAATTACTGGCTCCGATTAATTATTATTCCATCTAGTCAGTACTCTTGACTAAGGAATCAATAATTAATCAATTATCATTAATGCCACTATAAAATGATAATTGCACTCCAGTGCATAAGAACATAATCACACATACATAAGTGATTGCTAGACTTGTATAATATGATACGCATGTCCCTCTACCAGGCAGTATTCGTATCTATCATTGGGATGTATGTCTTAAGATACTGTCGACCCAATAGATAGTACATCTTATATTCCTCAAGTATCATTCACTACTCTTGGATTACTAAACATGTCAACAACAACACTTTGTTGACAAGGCTGGCCAGCTCTCAGTAATCACTCCTAGTGACATTCTCGAGGGAATACTTACTCTTCGTTTTATTGAAGAGGGTAGAATTCCATCTTGACAATATATGTTCCCAACGTTGCATACTTGATTTACCCAAGATACCCAGGTGTTGATCTTGCAAGACCTCACTGATTGGTAAGTCAAAGCAACCAAGCATACAACTTGCGTCCATAACTGTCTCAGGATTAAGGACATGTATCCCTATACAAGTTTTGAGTTCCTATTGACGGTGACAACGTTTAGGTGTCAATAGGTTTAACTCAGGTCCGTCAATGCACCGAGTGCACTAGCATATTAACCAAGAGTCAAAGACTCTTATGAATGAGATTCATCATTCTACCCCGTAGACGTTAATCATGCTACAGTGTATACCTGATAAGTTATCCAGACTTATCATCCACTGTGACTTATTTGAAACAACAAGGATTTGTGATTCATATCTCACATGTGTAATCACATACACAAATGAACCACATACAATGTTGTTTAAGGATTCCAGTCTAATATTCATCTCATGAACTAACATGCATAAATGCATTATGATATTCCATTGTCCAACTAACTGGTTTGAGGGCATATTCCCAACAAACTCCCACTTGCACTCATAACCATATAGCGTTAGTACTAACACTAGCATAGTCTCTGTGACTTGTCAAAATCCTTAACCCGTAAGGTTTTGCATAGGGACTGATGATCATCGACTGAAACAATCCATAGTAAAACATCTTCATGTTATACTATATCCCTAGACAAAAGACGTCACATGACATGTATCCAGTAAAGCTAATTTGAACATTGTCCAAAACACCATCACCCTGCATATATCCGCTAGTTCTTTCTCAAGCCCTAGAGAATATATACTTTATGATAGTTCAGAAAAACTGAACATTCATTTGGACTGATATCTGTGAACAACCTCAACGGTATAACTGATATCCATACCTAACATCACATACAAAGTTTATCAATAGCGAAGGCTTATGATATACCTTTCATGTGATCTCTTTCATCTTGTATCCCTAGATACAAATCTTGAAAGAGCAATAGGTTATGTTCAAAGGTGAAAAACCTTTATCGAAACGTTCCACGTTGAATCTAGCCAGCAACTTTATGATATAGAAGTTTGAGACAATCTCATTATCTTAACTTTCTGATCTTGAATGAGCAAAAATCATAAGATTATAGCTCGCCTCACCGAGATCATAAATATCAAGTATACTGTAGAAACTTAACCTTAATCATTGATGATACTACTTTAACATATCGCAATGATAAAGATGTCATCAATATATGGAACCATAATCACCACCACACTTCCTTTGCGCAAGGATCCTTTCATCCACTTAAGCTACATCCACACTTTAGATGAATCCAAAGTATTTTGACCAATATGTCAAAACAGATGTCCTTATCTCTGGATGATTGCTTTAGTCCATAGACTTATGCAAATCACATACCAGAGCTTCCTTATCACAAAACTTCAATGCACCAGGGAATTTCAACAATGTTGAGAATTCTCCCACTGCAATGAAGTACCAATGTAGGAATGGATGAAGAGGTAGTAGATTTTAGTTCTAGATGATTTATAGATTGCTTTAAGATATAAATTACTTTACTCTTTTATATTATCTTTCCTTTGCAAAATTTGGTCTCCAACCAACTTTTGTTTTCTCTGGAAACACTACAAAAGTATTATACTTCTAATCTAGATTCAAAAGGCTCATCATTTCTTTATACCAAAGTGCTAGACATCCTTATCCAAAGTTACCATGAGAAAGAAGTCGCATTCTTTTCACAACTTTGGGGATGTCTATCGAAAAGATTTGCTTTTGAATAAGATCCAGTATATACATTGTAGTTCCATCGAGAAAAACAAGGAATAGTAGTAACTCTAAATAACTCATCCCATGACCCAGTCATATCTAAAAGAAGATAGTTACTTCTACCTGCTACACCATCCCGTGGAGGCGCACTAGGTGTAGACTGTCGAGAAAGAATCTCATTCTTATCTCCTTTGGACAATAAATACATTAGATAGATACTCACCATTTTGAACAAATCAAAAGGCAATGATATTCTTTTACCAATTACTCTTCATTCCAAAACTTTTGAATTTCTTCAAAATTGAGGATGAAGATGCAATAAGTAAATGTATATCAGTATCCAAAGTAGTCGAAACTACTTTTCAACTCTAATGTTTATTGCCCTACATACATGAGTATGTCCTAATTCTAATAAGTCCTTGGTCGTGTGATTTTCAAAAGAAAAGTCACCTGATCATATTAACCTCTAAATAGGATTGACAAACAGGTAGTGGTTTCAACAACCAAAAAAGTTTTAGGATCCAATCCTTTACTCCCCATTTATCCTAATTTAGATTAATATGATCTGATCACATTTACTCTCTAAATAGGATTGACAAATAGGCAATGGTCTTAGCAACCGAAAGAGTTTAGGATCCTATCCTTTACTCCCCATTTATCCTATTTAGATTAAATATGATCTAACCTCAAAACCAAAAAGTCATAGAATTAGTTGAGGGTGCTATCCTTTTAGATGGTAAAATACCCATGAGTCATTTAAATACTACATTAGATAATATATGAGAAACAAGAGTAAATTGGTGAGATACTTGCTTGACAAGTTATTTAGATCACATAAAAGAACGCTTTCTTTTAATCAAGAATTTCAGTACCAAAATCAAAAGAATAAATATTATTCATTAATTCAAAACTGAAATCCATCTAATAACTCCAAAGTTTTATTACAATATAAAACTATTAATCTAATAGCAACTCTTGCATCAGATCCCAAAAGGCAATCAAGATCTTCTAATCACTGCACATTCTTATTTTCCAATTCCCTGCAATAATTACAGATATAATTTAGAAAATATAGAATTAGTGCCCATAGTAGTTGAAGTATCAGTTTTTCAACTTACTTCAAAAACTAGTGAAAGGATCGTACCTTGCCTTTTGGCAGTCAAGTATTCCATACAGTTCCTTTTCCAATGCCCTCTCATGCCACAATGGAAACACTTTCCTTTTGGCACGGCACCAGCCTTTCCCTTTCCAAGTCTTGCCTTCTTCCCAACAGTTGGCTTAGGCTCACCTATCCTTGAGTCTTGCTTCTCCTTCTCTGAACTTATGCTCTTAGGCTTAGTTCCAGAAGATGAAGCCATTCCAATGTTCTGAACATTTGACTCCTCTTTGACTATATCCATCGTTGCCTCAAGAGAGCTCATCAACTCACTTGTTGAAAAAACTGTTTTACTCATTTTAAAAACCTTTTTAAATTGAGTGAATGATGAAGGCAACGAATGCAAGATTATGTCAACTTGAGTCTCACCATCAATGTCGGAACCAAGAACTTCCATTACTTTGAAATAAGTAATCATTTTAAAAACATGCTCTCTTATTGAAGTTCCTTCCAACATTCTGGTGTCCATGACTAACTCCAAGGCTCTAAGCCTTGCAGTACGGCTCAGATCCCCAAACATCTCCTCGAGGTTCAATATTATAGCACGGGCAGTGTTCAAAGGTAGATGTTGCTGCTTCAACACATCAGACAAAGAGTCTAAGATGCTAGAGCGAGCTATACCATCAAATTTTATCCACTGCCAATATTGATCCGCAAGATCAGTTGGGGTGTCATGGTATGAAATAGGTGGACAGGGAATGGTAAGAACGTATTTACATCCATTAGCAGTTAACAATTCATCCAGTTCCAGTTTCCATTCAACGTAGTTATTTCCAATTAGCTTATTCTGGATCATGGTTATAGCAAGTGGGCTAGACATTATGAATCTGAAATACAAATAATGTAACAGAATTACAATATGGAAATCATGAATATGACAATTTATATGATACATTGGAATTCCCTTAACCAACTCATTAATTGTCTTCAGGATGTCAAGCCTATGAAATTAAGTCTCCGTGTGGCGATCATAACCTCATAGCCTGATTGGGAAACCCATCATGAATGTCATGCAACTCTTACAAAACAATTCATGACTCCTGAACTTTTGGTCTCTAAGTTTCTGGATAATGCTCCGTGTGGAATCCCTTACCCATAGCTCAGCTAGTGTTTACCATTAACTAGAATCCAATGACAACCGCCTCAAGTAGTGCCTCAGTGTAGTGGTCACCCTCTAACGCGTCTCATTGATTCTATCCAAAGGAAGTTCATATCTAGTAACCAATGAATAGTCTATCCTCCGTATGGAATGATCACCCATGGCTGGGTGACACAGAATATACTACCCACCTTACAATGAACCGTTTATGGAAGACCGTGGGAGTTATAAAATAAGTCCCTCTCCCACTAGATTTTTATAAGAAGTTCATATCTAGTAATCAATAAGAAATACCCTCCGTATGGAATGATCACCCATGGCTGGGTGACACAGAGTAATTCTCATACTTACAATGAACTAATAGGAATTTTTCAATTTGATCAAAAAATTTCTTCACATTGCCCATAAACATCAAGTGTTTGCTAATGTGTTGGAAAAAAGGTTTTTGAATTTCATTTTAGAAAACCTGTTTTACGTGCATGCAAGTAGTAACAATATATAAAATTCCAATCACAACTAAGCACATAAAACAAAAACTAAAACGAAATAAAAGCATTCAACAATGCCTCTATCTCCCATGACTCTATCTCCATAGAACCTTCTTCTTGGTTTGATTGCCTCCGACTCCATCTTCATGGACAACGGCTTGCTCCTCCATCTTCATGGATTTTCTAATTCTATTACATTGGTCCTATACTTCTCTCGAAGCTTACAATTTATCTAGAAATAGAAATAACAACAATAAAATAAAAGGCTAGGGAAACCGGTGCGACTTTCCTTTTCATAGGATTGAAGTCGCAGCGCCCTTTACATAAGCCTTAAATCCAAACCAACAATTAAATACAAAATTTAAAAGTCTTGGTGCCATGGGAGATAGCGGACTAAGCTTGCTGCAAAAGGGTTAGTCACACGCACAACCACGCATATATATAACAAATATATGTACCATTGGAACCCCTAATTGATTCACACAGTATATAAACTCTTTACATACTGAATTAGAACTTAAAACAGCATCACTGCTCTGTCACACTTCGATCGAACGAAAAAGTAAGATCGATTGAACCTTCGATCGATTGAACATAGTTCAATTGATTGAACTTTCAGTTTCACAGAATGTTTTGAAAAACTTACAACATAAATAAAATTTTAAAGTAAATATTTTTAAAACCTTTAAATCTGTAAACTGAAAACCTGGACAGAAAAGCAGTCTCGATCGATCGAACACCATTCGATCGATCGAACAGAACCAACGTTCGATCGATCGAAACTAGTTAGATCGCTTGAGAACAGATGATGTTCGATCGATCGAGACTACTTCGATCGATCGAACCCACCTTGCATCCAATGCAATCACAGATTTGTATTCTGCTGCATAAACACTGCAGAAACGGATCTGTGACGATGCAGTTTTGAAAACAGTCCTAAAATCAACATGCAAATCAAAACTAGTGTTCCAAAACGCATCTATAGATCCAAATAAGCGAGGCTCTGATACCAATTGTAGGAAAAACAGGTTTAAAGTTAAATCTAAACGCGCAGCGGAAAACAAAGTTCAAAACTTTTATTGGTAGCCTTGGATCTACTACTTATTAACTCTATAGATGCGCATAACAAGATGGAGAAGATTCTATACCTTAGGTCTTGAACCCAATTCTGATTTTTGTCCTTCTCCTTGTGTGTGCAGCAGCAACCTCTAGGAAATCTTCACCCTTATGTCTCCTCGAATGCTCCCAGAGTGGCTAGGGCTAATAGTGAGAATAGGGAAGGTTTGGGAACTCTAAACAGGTTCTGCAGCAACTGGTACGTCAAAACGACGAACTTCAAATTTCTGGACGTAGCTGCCCTATTTATAGATTCCCAGAACCGACCTAACTTTCGATCGATCGAAGTGACTTCGATCGATCGAACTGTCGATCGATCGAACCTCGTTCGATCGATCGAACCTGTCTAGAGTTCAATCGATCGAAACAACTTCGATCGATCGAACCAGTCTTGACAGCATTCTCATTTGCCTTTCCAAGCATTCTGGCGGAGCTAAGAGTGGGACCTCCTAGGTTCTTAATTACTGGCTCCGATTAATTATTATTCCATCTAGTCAGTACTCTTGACTAAGGAATCAATAATTAATCAATTATCATTAATGCCACTATAAAATGATAATTGCACTCCAGTGCATAAGAACATAATCACACATACATAAGTGATTGCTAGACTTGTATAATATGATACGCATGTCCCTCTACCAGGCAGTATTCGTATCTATCATTGGGATGTATGTCTTAAGATACTGTCGACCCAATAGATAGTACATCTTATATTCCTCAAGTATCATTCACTACCCTTGGATTACTAAACATGTCAACAACAACACTTTGTTGACAAGGCTGGCCAGCTCTCAGTAATCACTCCTAGTGACATTCTCGAGGGAATACTTACTCTTCGTTTTATTGAAGAGGGTAGAATTCCATCTTGACAATATATGTTCCCAACGTTGCATACTTGATTTACCCAAGATACCCAGGTGTTGATCTTGCAAGACCTCACTGATTGGTAAGTCAAAGCAACCAAGCATACAACTTGCGTCCATAACTGTCTCAGGATTAAGGACATGTATCCCTATACAAGTTTTGAGTTCCTATTGACGGTGACAGCGTTTAGGTGTCAATAGGTTTAACTCAGGTCCGTCAATGCACCGAGTGCACTAGCATATTAACCAAGAGTCAAAGACTCTTATGAATGAGATTCATCATTCTACCCCGTAGACGTTAATCATGCTACAGTGTATACCTGATAAGTTATCCAGACTTATCATCCACTGTGACTTATTTGAAACAACAAGGATTTGTGATTCATATCTCACATGTGTAATCACATACACAAATGAACCACATACAATGTTGTTTAAGGATTCCAGTCTAATATTCATCTCATGAACTAACATGCATAAATGCATTATGATATTCCATTGTCCAACTAACTGGTTTGAGGGCATATTCCCAACAATAGCCGCGCTGATATACAACGATTTCAAATGTTATGACATTCCTTCTGCCAGTTTTTTAAAGATGACTTCAGCAGGACTTTTTCCTGTTTTATCTTTGGTCTTCGGCCTTATCACTAATACCTTTGGCTTCTCTGCTTTCACTTCATTATTGACAAAAATGGGTATTGCTGGACACTTCTGATCTTTATATATGTCACCTACCATTTGACTCCCCTGGTCAGGTTTTGCTCCGAAAGACATTGGCAACGTGTACACCATATTCACCGATAAGTCTTTTGGAATGCTTCCAAACTGGATGTATTTGTCTGATGATTCTTCATAATATGAATCGATATCGGTCATTTCTAAGTCCGATTCATTTAACTCCGGAATAGATGGTGTTTCAAGCTTTTAAAGTTTATTATCCCGGCCCTCGGTCTCGATCTTCTCCTTTCCTTTATGGCTTAGGATCGCCCTTGGCACCATATCCTTATACTTATGGTTTCGTTGATCTGCCCACTTTTTCTCCAATCGATACTTAGCTTCCCAATCCTGGGCTGGACGGCAACCCGTGAGTGCCGGCGCGGCACTCAATGAGTGTCGCCGGGTTTTCCGGGTGCCGGGGCTAACTGAATTTGCTCCTTTTTTTAAATTTTTGAAAGGAAAATTAATCTAAACTTAATTTTTGTGAGTTATCTTTATATATTCATGTATGTTTGTGCTAAAATTCACCCATGTGGGTGGTGTGCACCCATGTGCATGGTATATTCTTCAATATACTATGCTTTTCTTCTTATTATTAATAATTTTTTTTCAAGAGACAATTTTCCTTTATTTAAAACTCCTTTTTATCATTTTCATTTTATACTTTCTTTCAAAACCTTTTTATATGTATATTGAGCAAATTTTCAGACTGATTTCCTCATATGTCCTTCAATGTCCGGGTTTCTCCCGAATACCCAAACCCTCTCTCTTTTTTAATTTTTTTTATTATATATTTTTTAATTTTGTAATTTTAACTTGAAGAACATCTTGAAGATTTTGAATTTCTTGGAAAATCTTCGAACGTCACGGTCATCGTCATCATCGGTTTTTGAGAGGTAACCAATCCCTGGATTTGACGTTTGGTCAAAATTGGGGTGTCTACAGTTTGCCCCTCTTTGACAGAGTTCGTGGAGCAACGCGTATCACAAATGAATGTCAAAGCCTGTGTGAAAGACAAGCCTTTGACCAACCAGTCGAATCTAGGTAAAAACAAAAGTGCGTTGCAAAATCGGGTGCCCGGAGAGCCAAGATGCTGGTCGTGCTCAAGGGTGAGCTGCCTACGTATCCCATCGGGAATCAGACCAAGACGTAGTTCAGGCACGGGACGACGAAACTCAAGCGCAGGTAGTCACACAGATGAATGCTCCTATCTTATCGTGATGCATATGCTTAACAAATTGGTGTCCCATGCTCCCGAATGTGGCGATACAGAACTATGCTCCTTCCTAGCATCAGAAATACACTAATACCTCAAGTTTTCCTATTATGACATCGTCCTATTCTGGGAACACGTACATGCTCTATGCAAATTTTTAGAATCGTCTAATTGACTGAGCCGCTTCATGCCTTACGCTCCATAATCTCCCAAGAATCATCTGATTGACTGAGATGCGCTTCGCGCCTTATACTCCAGTGTCAAACCAGGTAGCACGCTGAAAGACTAAGATGCGCTTCGCGCCTTATACTCCGGTGTCTTCCAAGAATCATCTGATCGACTGAGATGTGCTTCGCGCCTTATGTCGAATTAGGTAGCACGCTGAAAGACTGAGATGCGCTTCGCGCCTTATACTCCGGTGTCGAATCAGGTAGCACGCTGAAAGACTGAGATGCGCTTCGCGCCTTATACTCCGGTGTCGAATCAGGTAGCACGCTGAAAGACTGAGATGCGCTTCGTGCCTTATACTCCGGTGTCTTCCAAGAATCATCTGATCGACTGAGCCGAATCAAGTAGCGGCATTAGGGTCGGTGCAGATTTATTTGCAGAAACCAAGGATGCAAATGTGTCATTTCACGGGGCAAAGTCAACGTCGACTCGATTTAACTCCTAACTCCTATTTTTGGAGTTACTCTCTTTTTTGAAGTTCATTTTCAAATTTCCCTAAATCTGGGAGCACTAAGATGCGCATCCACTTTCATTTCTAGAATTGAGGATCAATAAGAATCAGATTGGCTTAACTTCTCACAATTTGAAGTCAAGCAAACTCAAAGTCAAATCAATTTTCAACAGTTCAGAGTCATTCAGACTCAAATCAAATCAATTCAAAATCAGGAGTCAATCGGGCTCGAGTCAATTCATGCTTTTGATTTTGAGAGTCAATCGGACTCGATTAAATTCAATTCGTTAACTTAAATTAATTCACTCTCCTATAATCAGGCTTCAATTCACTTTAATTTTCAAAATTCAGAGCAAATCAAGCTCCAGTCAATCTCTTAAATCAATTTTCAGAATTCGGAGTCGATCGGACCCTGATTTATTCAATTTTCAAAATTCAGGAGTTGATTAGATTCCAATTCAAATCAATTTTCAAAAGGCGGGAGTCAATTAAACTCTAATTTATTCAATTTTCTAAATTCGGGAGTCAATCAGATTCCAATTCAAATCAATTTTCAAAGGTCCGGAGTCAATCAGGTTCTAATTAAACAAATTTCCAAAGAATCGGAGCCAATCAGGCTCGAACCAAATCAATTTCCAAAATTCCAGAGTCAATCAGACTCAAATTAAATCAATTTTCAAAAGTCAGGAGTCAATTAGACTCTAAATTATTTAACTTTCTAAATTTGGGAGTCAATTATACTCCTACCAAAGTTCAATTTCAGGGAAATCCGGAGTTGGATCAACCTGATTAACTTATCGCAAACGGGTGTTTTTGACAGAATTTCAACAAGCAGGGGCTAATTCCAATTTTCCAAAGGGCTTAATAACTTATTTTTCAAATCTTGGGGGTCCTTTTGAAACGAGGGAAAATTTTTAAGGACAAGGGAGCAAAATTTGGGGGGTTCTTTTGTAAATAATGAAAATTAGGAGTAAAAGGGCAATCTGGCACACGCGGCGGCACTCGGTGAGGAGGACCGGCACTCACTGAGTGCTGGCCGGCAATCACCAAAAGCCGGGCGGCATTCACTGAGTGCCGGCGGCGTTTGCATCGAGTGCTGGCCTGACTTAGCAGTTTGTTTTAAAACTTGGTTTCTTCTTCTCTTTTCTTCATTCTCCCCTCCTTCCTCTCTCGGATTTCCCCTCTACAATTTCATTCTCTCTTGATTTCCTCTTCAAGAACCACTCACAATCAAGGTATGTTCACTCTCTAACCATAAAGATTACATCTTTGCTTTGATCTTGTGTTTGAAATCATGTTTCTACATGTTATTTTGAAAAAATTTTCTCATATAAACATTGACTTCCCCCTTTTCTTGCTTGCAGATCCTTCCATGGCTAGTGGTTTAGGGTCTTACGGTCCTCCAAAGAAGAAGTACAAACCCAACCCGGTTCATAACTCCTCACTCTTACTTGCTGACCCCGAGGCACATCTCTCGACACGGACTTTCAATCGATTGGTATACTCTAAACCCCCTTTATGCTTATGATGAGATAATGCAATGTAGTGCTATGAATGATGAGTAATGTATGCATGAATGCCTTTCCCCCCCTTTATGCTAATGCGGTGCCATGTAGTATGATACACAATGTATGCATGAATGCCCTTTATGGCTCTTATGTACTTAGATGTATTCCACCTTTTATGATAACCCCCCCCCCCTCCCCTCTTTTTTCGAATTGATTTTCTCGGGTAGAATGTTATGCTGGGGGCTCATTGCTTGGCATTTGGTGCTTTTGCTTATTGCCTCTATTAAGGTTCATCGACTTTTCATGCTTATGAATTCCAGTGTTCTATTCGTCTGATGTTAATGAAGGTTTATATCAATCCTGCGAGGCATCCGGATGGACTATGCTTTAATGAAACCCAAATTTATTGTTGCATTTTTCGAATCAATGAGTCGCTCACACCCATAAGAAACTTTCCTTTTTTCAAATCAAGTGAGTCGCTTGGACTTAAAGATAAATTTTTGTTTTCACATTAAACGAGTCGGTTAATCTCACGGGAATTCTTTTATTTTTCAAATCACCGAGTCGCTTAGACTCCAAAAGGATTTTTAGTATTATTTTTATTTAAATCAATGAGTCAACGAGACTCAAGAAAATTCTCTTTCCTCTCTTTTTCTCCTTTTCTTTTACTTTTCGAATCACTGAACTGCTGCGATTTCAAAGATTTCTTTTTTTTTCAAATTGCCGAGTCGCTTAGACTCCAAAGAATTCCTCTCTTTTTTCAAATCACTGAGTCACTTAGACTTCAAAAGATTTTTTTTATTTTTCAAATCAATGAGTCAACGAGACTCGAGAAAATTCTCTTTTATTTTCCTCTCTTTTTCTCCTTTTATTTTACTTTTCGAATCACTGAACTGCTGCGATTTCAAAGATTTCTTTTTTCAAATTGCCGAGTCGCTTAGACTCCAAAGAATTCCTCTCTTTTTTTCAAATCACTGAGTCACTTAGACTTCAAAAGATTTTTTTATTTTTCAAATCAATGAGTCAACGAGACTCGAGAAAATTCTCTTTTATTTTCCTCTCTTTTTCTCCTTTTATTTTACTTTTCGAATCACTGAACTGCTGCGATTTCAAAGATTTCTCTTTTTCAAATTGCCGAGTCGCTTAGACTCCAAAGAATTCCTCTCTTTTTCAAATCACTGAGTCACTTAGACTCGGGAGTTATTTTCCTTATTCACGAAATTGAAATGCTTAAATCCTAAAAGAAAGTATTTATTATTTCCCCCCTTTCTTATTATATTTTTGTTGTTTTTTCTTTTCTTTTCTTTTTTCTTTTTGTTTGCAGACTCCAAAATTTGTCCTCAAGGGTCATGGGAGCATGGCTCATGGCCGAAGATGGTACGGGGAACTTTCTGACGAGGTCAGAACTTTGGTCAATAATGCCGGGTTCGGGCTCTTCGCGTTGCTTTTAGAGAAGAGTACAAATGACAGGACCCATATCCAGGCCCTAGCGGAGAGATGGTGGGACACAACAAACACCTTCCACATGCCCTTTCGGGAGATGAAGATGACCCCTTTGGACTTCGCCATGATCACTGGCGTTCCGTTCGGTGGCCTCCCCATTGCTCGCTATAATGATCTCCATACTCGTCATGTGGAGATTATTGACTTGCTCGGGGCCCATCCAGGAGATTTGATAGTGCCGGCAAAGTGGTTCTTGGATACCTTCGAGGGTCAGGCCTTTACGGATGATCAGCTGGTTAGGGCCTACATTATGTATGTGTTGGGTTGCTCGCTGATGAGCACAAAGGGGGATATGATCCACCTTGGGTACTTGGCTTCCCTCACAGACGTCGATCGCATCTCTCAATATAATTGGGGAGGGGCGGGGCTGGCCACCCTCTACAACCACATGAGTGAGGTCGCCAGGGAAAACTCCCCTTCCACTGGCGGGTATTGGAGATCCTGGGAGGTATAGCTTTATTATGTTTCAGAAGATTTCATTTTTTATTCATCTCCCCTAATTTTATTTTGAAAACTGAATTCATTATTTCCTTTTTCCTTTTGCAGATATGGTCTCATGAATACCTCCGCATGAGAGCTCCCCGTACTCGGGACAGCGAGGCCGCTATCATGCCCCAGGGCTTAAAATGGAGGAAGGAAGCAACGGGCCGGAAGGTCGGGGCTCATGACTTTATTGGTTATAGGAACCTCCTCATCAATCTACGCGAGGTTCACATGGAGTGGAATCCGTGGGCAGCGTCTCTCCCAGAGGCAGGTGAAGCGATTCAAGCGGCAGTGGCCTTCTCTAGATTGAGGATCCTGATGGTGGGCGAAGCATGCCGAGAGTGGTACCTTGGTGAGAGGGTGACTAGGCAGTCTCGTGCCGCCCCAAACTCTTATGTGCCGAGGGCTCCTCCAGCTACTATGAGAAGCACGGAGACCCTGGATCACGACGACCTGGTGGCTGCTCTAGACGGGGAGAACATTGCAAACTTTCTGGACGGCCCAGATTGTTATGCGGCCTTCAGATTGAATTTCCTTATACACAATTTTCCCCTCATGGACGTTGTCCGGGTAACAAACTTTATTCACATATAAACTTTATTTCTGTTTTCTGTTCTTTTTATGAAACATGCAACTATTCATGTCAAAACTCTTATTTGCAGCCTGTTCCTAGGGTCGCCGAACCCCCAGCCCTTCCGCAGTGGAATTGGAGTGTTCCAATGGTCGACATGGGTCAAGAGACCATGTATCAGCTGACCCCTTACACTCAAAATGCTCCAACCATCCCTCTGCAATATGATACAGTCCTCCGGGATTATGCTGAGGAGGGTCTGTCCTATGCGCACACCGTCCAGCATTGGATCCATCGACGTGAATGGAGGGTAAATTCCTCTCTTGTCGGAAAGAAAATCCTAATCACCATTATTTTTCAAAATTCAAAAGATTTTCTTATTTATTTTCAAAAATTCAAACGACCACTTTTTTTAAAAAAGGTTTTCTTATTTCTTTCTTTCTCAGGCTGATGGAGCAAGGGCCAATGCTGACCTTCAGGCCAGGGCTATGGTGTCACAATCTTCCTTTTTCTCTTTCTTCTTCTTCTCCTTTTTTTTTCTTTTCTTTTTTTTTTTTTACATTACTTATTTCGTTTTATTCTCTCTTGCAGGAAACTGAGATGGCTGCTCTGAGGAGGCAGATCCAGGAGTTCCAACTGAGCCAAGGCGGCGGCTATCAAGGGGGTGATGGAGATGGTGGAGAGGGCGGAGATGGTGGTGATGGGGGAGCTGGAGGAAGTCAGACAGCTCCGTAAGAACCCAGAAGGAACCCTCATCGTAGACGAGGATAGCTTATCTCCCTCTCTTTATTATCATGTTATGTTATGTCCCTGCGAGGACAAAAGAATTCTGAACTTTTTTCAATTTAGTTAGGCGAATTAGCAGTACTCATGCATGGTGGCCTGTGTGCCCATTTTGAACTTGTTTTATATTCGTGCTTGATTACTTCCCCAGCTTAGTTTTAAAACTTTATTCTCTTTGCTTGATTTAGAATATGAATGCCTTTTTCTTGGCTTTATTTGATGAATGGTGCAAACAATAATGCTGGGATGATGATTGGCGACACTCGTTTTTTTTTTTTTTTAAATTCTATGCAGGTTTGGGCTGATTAAGGTTACGAAATGACCCATGTGCCTTTTAAACCCTGGCTGGCACTCAGTAAGGCTGACCGGTATTCACTGAATGCCGCGCGGCACTCAGTGATTGCCGACCGACACTCAGTGGATGCCGCCACTTTACATCGAGTGCCGGTCCTGGCCCTTTTTCTTTATAAGCTATCATTGGTCCATTTTTAGGTTCATTCGAGATTTCTAGAGCCCTTTGCCTTCTTTGCACTCAAACTTTTTCTTCTATATCCTCCTCCTTTCTTCATGGCCCCCATTAGTTCTGACATTCTATACCCATGGATGGATTCTCTTTCCGGCATCGACCGACTCAACTTTGAGTCTCACAGACTGTCGGATCTTTTCGTATTTCGCCATATGGCTCTAGACGAGGGCTTACTTCGAGCAACTATCATGTGTTGGGACCCTTCTCTGCACGTCTTTCGGTTTGGTCACCAGGAGGTCTGTCCTCTTTTTGAGGAGTTCAATGCTATCCTCCACACCGATCCCTATGCCGACTTGATCATTCCACAGGTTCAGGCGGGATATATCCAGGATTTATCGGCCCTTCTTGGTATTTCCCGAGTTGCTGCCAGTTCCTTTGTTCGGAATCGACACATTGATTTTGACCGCCTTTCCTCCACTTATGCACCCATTGGTGATCCTGACGATGGGAGATATCAGGTTATCAGGCGGAGTGCCCTTTCCTTGGCGATGCTTTCCCACTTCTTATTTCAGTCTTCCACTGACATCGTGATTCCGGTCGTATGTGGCCTCCGAGAGATGCCGAGTGCCGTTATGCTCGTTCTGAGGGAGACCTTGCTGGGCTTGGATCATGCACATACCGCGGGATCAATACTGCTTTCGGGGTCACCTCACGTTTTGCAGATTTGGCTGTTCGAGCGCTTAGGCTTCTTTGCTCGCCCTCCCCTCGGGAGACTGCTTTCCTATGATCGCATGGGTGTCCGTTACCCTTCCCGTACAGTTACTAGCTGGCTTGCTTGGTTTCGAGGCTTGAGCTACGAGGCCATCTGCTGGATATGGCCCCGATGGTCTTATTGCTCCGTCGCGGTACGACTTCCTGGGCGCCCAGGGGTTTGGTTGCCTGGTCTGTGAGTTACCACCTTTTACATCCCCAGCCAGGTAGTCCGCCAGTTTGGCTTGCTCCAGGACGTCCCTGATGCTATTACCGCTGATTTCTCGAGGAGTTCCGCCCTACGCCCTTCTACCGTGAGGATATTCGCTGAGGCTTGGCATGATAGGGTATCGGCTCCCTTTCGGAGGACTCCAGCTTTAGTTGTCCCGACTGTAGAGTATTTGCTTGAGATCCAAGCTGTGGTTAGGGAATAGCTTCGAGATAGACAAAATGAAAAGAAAAAAAAAAAAAAAAAAAAAGAAGAAAAAAAAACAACAAGATTTTAAAATTTTCGACAAATTCTGCTTAACTTTTGCTGTGTTTTATTTTCTGTGATGCATTTTCCTTTTCTTTTTCTCTTCCCTTTTTTTTTCTTTTCTTTTTTTTTTTTTTTGAAAAGCTCTCTTTTTTTTGTATTCCGAAAATGCCCTAATCATGTTGAATCACTGTTAGCACTTCTTTAATTTCTTTGGGTTATGAACAGTTTTCCTCTCAATGTCTCTTTCAGCTTTTATTACTCTTTCATGAGTCTTGCTTAGTTTTAATCCTTCTATACAATGAATTCTTGCTTGTTTCCACATAATGCATACCTTGATATCCAGTAGATCCAGAAATGGGTTTAGGCTTTTCCTGGGTTCATCAATTCTAGCAAACGAAGTTTGCCCCTGGTTTCGGGACTTAGATGTGGTTCTTGGGCAAACGCAAGTTTGCTCCTAGTTTGGTATGTCGAAACTCGGGACATTTAACTTTGTTTGGGCTTTGTTTGGACCGAGGGCCTTGTGAGCCCGCCTACTTATCCCTGAATGGGTATCAGGTCCGTAGTAGTTCAGCTAAGGCTAGAAAGAACATACACATTTTTTTGTTATTTTGTGACCGAACCGAGCGGGTTGCCTACGTATCCCCTATCGGGAATCAGGTCAAGCGTAGTTCATCGACTCTGGAGGTTTTGAAAGACAAGGTTTCAAGATTTTTTTTTTTGAGGCGATCGAGGTTGATTGGTTGTTTAAACTCAACCCCATCCAGGTCCATGAGATAAGCAGCTCCTCCGGAGAGAAGTGTCTTGATAATGTATGGTCCGACCCAGTTAGGTTTGAATTTCCCTCGTGGGTCATAAACGGGCGCTTTAAGTTCTTTGAGGACCAGGTCGCCCTCTGCAAGCTTCCTTGGGTGAACCTTTTTGTTGAAAGCACGAGCTATCCTTTTCTGATATCCCCGAGTATGGTTTAAAGCAGTCAACCTCTTTTCATCGAATAACATCAATTTCTCATATCTCCCCCGCAACCATTCCAGTTCGGTTACCTTGCACTCTGCCAAAACTCTTAAAGACGGTATTTCGACTTCCACTGGCAAAACAGCCTCCATCCCGTAGACCAATGAGTATGGCGTAGCCCCGGTTGAGGTTCTCACGGAAGTTCGATATCCCCACAAAGCGAAAGGTAGTTTTTCATGCCAATCCCTGTACGTATCCATCATTTTCCCCAGGATTGCCTTTACATTTTTGTTTGCGGCCTCTACTACTCCATTTGTTTGTGGTCTGTATGGTGAGGACTGGTGGTGGGTAATCCTATACTTTTCTAGGAATGGAATAACCTCTCCCTGAAAATGAATCCCATGGTCAGAAATAAGCTCATTTGGCAACCCGTATCTGCAGATTATATTCTTCTGGATAAAATTCACATCTTTTGCCTTCAGAGTTGCATATGATGCCGCTTCTACCCATTTGGTAAAATAGTTTATTGCCACAATTATGTACCGGTGCCCATTTGAAGCATTCAGAACTACTTCCCCGATGATATCAATACCCCACACAGAGAACGGCCAAGGGGTGGTCATGCTATAGAGCTGGGAAGGTGGAGTATGCATTGAATTTGCATGAACCTGACATTTATGGCATCTCCTAACATACTCACAGCAATCCTTATCTAAAGTCGTCCAATAGTATCCTTGCTGAATTATCTTTTTGGCCAACATGTGTCCGTTCATGTGGGGCCCACAGACTCCTTCATGTACTTCTTCCATCATTTTCCTTGCTTCCCTTCCATATAGACATTCTAAATTATAACCAGTGTAGGACTTCTTCCACAACTTTCCCGCATAGATTACAAATTGAGCTGAAAATCTACGAATTGCTTTCTTTTCCTTCTCTGAAGCTCCTCCAGGATATTCTCATTTCTCAATAAATTTCCAAACATCTATATACCTTGGTATCTCAACCTCTTCCTCTTCTCCAATGGCGGCGATTGTTTCATACGAAGGTCGGGTTCTCTCTTCTATGGACAAAGGAATCATGGAGACTCCCACAGGAATTTGGATCATTGAGGCTAAGGTTGCTAGGGAATCTGCCAATTGGTTCTCCTCACGGGGAAGGTAGTAGAACGAAATTTTTCTGAATTGCACCTTCTGGCTCTCTAGGTATTCATGGTAAGGTTTCAATTTCTCATGCTTTATTCTCCAGTCACCCCTCACTTGTGATATTATCAGATTAGAGTCCCCGAAAACATCGATCTTTTCCACTCTCAAAGCCAAGGCTACTTCCATCCCAATTATATAGGCTTCATACTCTGCCGTGTTATTAGTCGAATTATACTTGAGCTTAACGGCCAACGGAGTGGGGGCCCCGCTAGGTGATATGAGGATGATCCCTACCCCGTACCCTATTTGATTAGCTGCTCCATCGAAGTACATTTTCCACAGGTTCTCTTTTACTTCCATTACTTCTTCATCTGGAAACTTAAATTCTCCCCTTTCTTCGGATTCTATGGCGAGGTCGGCTAAGTACTCGGCGACGTCTCTCCCCTTGACAGATTTGGAAGTGACGTATCTAATATCAAATTCGGCTAGCATCATGGTCCATCGGGATATCCTACTGGTCAGGGCAGGCTTTTCAAAGAGGTATTTGAGTGGGTCCATTCGGGATATCAGGGTGATAGGGAAGGCTACCATATAATGCCTAAGGCGACGGGTACACCACACTAGGGCCTAAGAAGCTTTCTCCAACAGTGAATAGTTCAACTCATATCCGGTCATCCTCTTACTTAGGTAGTATATGGCTTTTTCCACACGCCCCTCTTCCTCTTCTTGGGCCAGCATGCACCCCATTGAGTTCTCGGTTACGGATAGGTATAGCAATAAAGGTTTCCTAGGCTTAGGAGGTGATAGGACGGGTGGGTTTTGAAGGTAGGTTTTGATCTTTTCAAAGGCTTTTTGGCACTGGTCATCCCATTCAAACTTTTCCCCCTTTCTCAATAATTTGAACAACGGGTCACAGGTCATGGTGAGTTTCGATATGAAGCGGCTGATGAATTGTATTCTTCCTAGGAATCCTCTCAACTCCTTTTCATTTTTCGGTGGCGGCATTTCGGTTATAGCTTGGATTTTGGTGGGGCCTACCTTAATTCCTCTCTGGGTGATCATAAATCCTAGCAGTTTCCCAGTGGTGACCCCAAAGGCGCATTTTTGCGGATTTAGCCTCATTCTGAACTTTCTCAGCCTTTCGAAAAATTTTCTTAATGCCTCCAGATGCCCTCCTCTTTCTTTAGACTTTGCTATCATGTCATCCACATATACTTCTACTTCTTTATGAATCATATCATGTAGTAACGTAGTGGCAGCTCTTTGGTAGGTCGCACCTGCATTTTTAAGTCCAAACGGCATAACTCTATAACAGTAAGTCCCCCAAGGTGTGATAAAAGTTGTTTTCTCTCTATCCTTTGGTGCCATCAAGATCTGGTTATACCCTGAAAACCCATCTATGAAAATAGACGTTCATGCCCTGCGGTATTATCCACTAATATGTCGATGTGGGGTAAAGGGAAATCATCCTTAGGGCTAGCTTTGTTCAAATCTCGAAAATCCACACAAACCCTAACACGACCATCCTTTTTAGGAACCGGCACAACATTGGCAACCCATTCAGGATACTCGGTGACAATCAAATATCCAGCCTTCAGTTGCTTTTCAACATCCTCTTTCACTTTAAGCGCCCATTCAGGCCTCATTCGCCTCAATTTTTGTTTTACGGGTTTTGAATTTGGGAAAAGGGGAATATGGTGTTGGACAATTTCTGGATCAATTCCTGGCATATCATCATAAGACCATGCAGAGACATCTTTGAATTCTTTTAATAGATTGATTAATTCTTCGCTTCCTCATTATTAAGTGTGGAGCCAATAGAAACATTTTGTGGAGTATCTTCATTTCCCAGATTAATGGTTAAAGTGCTTTCCATGATTTTGCATGCAAGTTCATTTTCTTTTTCGATCAATTTTTGTAATTCATGAGGTATTTCATCATATTCATCACATGCATCACAGTTATTATTATGCATAGTCAAGTAAACAGAATTAGTCACATTCTCATTAACTTTTTTTGGAGCAATTACAACAGACATAGAAATTGAAAGACGCCTCATTTGGGCTAATACAGACTCTGGGTGAGGGGGGTACTTATTACTGGACTCAAAGACCCACTCTTTCTTGCTTTCCCCTCCCATATCAGCGATGAAGCGATCTTCCTGTTCCTCTTCCTGAGTGATCTCTTCTATTTCCACTTCCTCTAGTTTCCCTTCATACGCTGGCTTCTCCTTTTCTTTATTCCCCTTGCTTTCTTCTTTATCCCAGCTTTTCCCATCTTCATCCTTAATCTCTGCAGAACTCCCCTTTTCGGTCCCCTCGCACCCTTCTTCTAGCAGGTTCTTCATTGCCGAGCCATCCAGAGTACACACCCAGTCCTAAATAATGGCAGATTTTGTAGGCTGTTGAAGATAAGGGTCCTCATAATCAGAGAAGTCATGCGCAAAGAAAATCTCGAATCCCGGCTTCATACGCTTCTCTGCTTTATCTAACCATAGCTCTGGAAAACCGCAAAACAGAAAATCTTCCCCTTGCTTGACAAAATACCCATTAAGAGTTTTCAAATATGGTTCCAGTGGTGCATCAGTTGCTTTCCTTTTCTTCTTCAATTCTTCCTTGGTTGGCGAGTACCCTAGCCCGTGACTGTGGGTTTGTGTAATGATATTTGGGAATTCTGACAATCCTTGGTATTTCTTACCTAAACCCATCCCTGGGAAGAACCCCATTTTTCTCATGATCCCGGCCACCAACAGACTGGCGTATTGATCAAAATACAGTGGTAAAAACTCCTTCGGCTTCCCCTCTTCTATGACATTAATGAACTCAAACCCACCCAAACTTGCTTCACCCTCTTGTATCTGTACTTCTAAAATCGGAGCACTTGATGAGGCCCTAGATACATTTATCCAGCTATCTCCCAGAAGATCGCATACCTTGTTTTTCCAAATGTACTTAACTTTCTGATGGATGGTTGATGGAATGGCACTCAAACTATCAAGCCACGGCCTTCCCAGAAGCAGGTTAAATGATGCAGGAATGTCAATGATTTGGAATTCTGTTTCCCTTTCACCGATCCCAACAGAGAGATTTAGAAAGATGATCCCCATAACTGCCCGTAGAGTATTATCATAAGCCCTCACTTTTTGTTCCAATGGTATAAATGTGGATTCATCGAACCCCATCCTTTTAGCTGTCCGAAAAGGGCATACATTTAACGCAGACCCATTGTCAACGAGGCAAGAAGGTAGAGAATTTCCTAGGCACTCCACGGTAACGTGCAACGGCTTATTGTAAACAGGTCCCCCAGGAGGTAAGTCAGCTTCGGAGAAAGAAATAGCGAGAGTTGGACTTCTGTTGATCATGTCGACGAGATCTTCCGGAGTAACATCGATGGAGACGTCCGATTGATTGAGAGCATCGAGGACTGCTTGTCTATGACGCTTGGAAGCGATTAGCAACCCCCAAATAGTGATATTTTCCTGTGTCTTCTTCATCTGTCTTAAAACTCTGTCCTCTTCTTCTTCCTCATTCAGTTTCCCTTTCCCTTAATTCATTTCCTACCCCGGGTGATCTTCCTCAAGTTCGTGTGGTTTAAAATGCCTTTCCGGATCGTGTGAGGTGACTAATTCCTTCTTTGACCCAAAGTCCATCCTGTGCTTCAGCAACTTTCAAACCTTCCTCCTCATTTTCATACCACAGGTCCTCCTTAACTTTATTGTGATCCTGAATATCGTCTCCTTTGTACCAAAGTGAATTGTCAGCTTCAGGTGCCCACCAATCTGCGTAAACAGCCCCTTTTATTTCTTTCCCTTTGCTTTCATCTACCAGCCCTTTTAGAGTGCAGATTTGTGAATCCTCCAACATTTGATAAGCTTTTCTCGGACTTCCCAACTTAGTGATCAATGCTGATGGATCAAAAGAGCTCCCCTCATTTCCCAAGTAGTAAATTCAGGGTGGTGGCACAGCATGATGATCTGGTAGCGGATTTCTGGTAACATTTGGCGGGTTGGTGGGTGGTTCAGATATTACTTTCTTGTCAATCAAATATTGGATCTCATGTCTTAATCTTAAACACCGATCATTTGAGTGCCCTTGTTCCTGATGGAATTTGCAATATAGATCAGATTTGAAATTTGGAGGTGGTGGATTCGGTCTTGGTCGCGGCTCTAGTAGGCGGAGATGTCCTTTTGCCAATAGCCGATCAAGGGCCGTGGATAATGATACCCCCAATTCTGAAAACCTCCTTAAAGGCTTATCCCCTCCCCTCTTTGGGTAACTTCTGGCTATATTGAACTTTTTCTCGGGTTCGCTCAGTGCGTTCACATCTGTAGGTCCTGAATGACCTCCTGAATGTCCTCCTCCTGCTCCATAATTCGGACGTCTATACCTGTTCGCTGGCTCTTCTCTTTTGATTAACCCTTCCTGTATCGCATCTTCGATTCTGGTCCCTACATCAAACACTTCGGCAAAGGTGTTGAGGGATTGAAACCTCATCTTATCCTGATAGACAGGTTGGAGGTTCTTCATCAGAATTCGGATTTGTTCCTTTTCAGTCGGCCTTTGTACCATCTTAGCAGTCTTTCCCCTCCATCGGCTCAGAAATTCAGCAAAAGATTCTTTGTTTCCCTGTCGGGTAGTCTCTAAATCCCTGATAGTAACATCCAAATCCTGATTGAATTCGTATTGGGCTACGAATGCTTTGACCACTTCTTCCCAATTTCTAGTTTTCCCCGGCTCCAGAGTGAGGTACCAAGACAAAGCAGCCCCAGTTAACGTCTGTTGAAACAAGACCGCCATCATGGTTGTGCTCAAGCCACTAGGCTGAAATACCCCTATACACATTCTGATGTGGCTACGAGGGTTCCCCGCTCCATCAAATTTATCGAACATAGGCATTTTGAACCCTGCAGGTAATATTTCACAGACCCCTTCATATAATCCTTCCAATTCCAACAAGTAGGTATCAACCCCATGGGCCTTACGGACCACTCTTTCCAATTTCTCCATTTTCTCAGTCATCATCTTATCTCTCTCAGACCTTTCCTTTTCTAGTTTCTCCTTTTCTGCTCTCGGCGCTTCAAGCCCTTCTGTTTCATTAAACCAATCTTTATCCTTGTGAGGAGGATCATTAATTGGCGGCTGTCGTGCTAGTGCTTCTATCATGGTCATCATTCTAGTCATTTGACCCGCCTGTTGTTCCATTACTGCTCTCAACTCCGCTATTTCCCTTGCGTTCGCTTCTTGTGCCATGTCTCTTCTTACTAACCTTGCAGTAGAATCTCTGTACCAGACTGTGCTCGTAGCTGTTTCTATCTTTTATCTACAATCATATTTTCTAAATTATTATTTTTTGATTCTAACAACTCTTCATTATTTCTCCCTTTTCACCATTATTTTTATTGCCTTTTATCATCATTTTTTTTTATTATCGATTTCATTAAGTGTCTGCATGAATGATTCATATGCCACACGGATGCAATGCATGTGTGCGTGTGTGCCTATTTTGTATGCAAAAGAAAAGGAAAATTCTAATCCTAACACATAAACACATAAGCACATAAAATCCGCATCCATATCAAGTGCGCTTAACTTCTCCTTTCATCGTGATCTTCACTACCCTCTCAAAGGTCGGAAAGTTTTTTATTTTTTTTTTGAAAAGCATGATGGGATCTTTCAAATTCTCAAGAATCTCGAATTTTCCTTTGAAAGTGAAATCATTTTTTTCACAAAAGATGATTGAGTTGAAATATTACTTTGAAACACATTTGAAAACCATTTCTTTGGATGATGAAGTCTTTCAAAATAATATTTGCGAATTTTGAATCTTTTCTTTGAAAATGAAGATATAAACGATGATGAGGTTTATTTGATTTTTTTTTTTTGAAATATTTTTGGATAAAAGATGATGGATAATCAAAATCTGTCATTAACAGTGAACTTTGAATTCTTGGGTAGGAATATCACATGATTGGATAATTATCGCACTTTTCATGAATTCGGATGCATACAAGGTCAATGATGCTTAGCTAACATGATATAAGAAGTATAATCTTACAATCAAGGTTCGGCATGTTCTCCAAATGTCGTGGAACATGAGGAGAAATTGCTAAAAGGTGATTAAAAGATTATACATCTTTCATCAAGCAAGTATCGTCATCATCTCAAGTAATCCCTTCCGGGCATACAAAACTTCCTAGCATATAATCTTAATCAAGAATTGATTTCCTAATTTTGAAAGGTTCTATGAAACTATTATGCAAAGGCCGGGTTTTGGTCAAATAAGGGACCCTTGACACACACCCGATAGGATGCTTCATATACCAACACATGGTACGAGATCAAGGGTGATCACACGGCCCCATGATGGCTTGACCGACCGGGTTGCCCCGAGCCTCCAAGGTCTTGGTTCCGTGCAATCGACTGGCGAGACATGCAAGTGCAATGCAACAGGCACACAAAAATTAAATAATTTGATTAAAAGGATGCTTTCAAGTCTAATCCTCGAGTGAACCCAAAATCAAAATTCTGGTCTGCGAAACCAGAGATTCTGGGTTCGATCCCTAGCAGAGTCGCCAGATTGTGGATACCGACATTTGGGCCCACTTTTGTTTTTAAAACATTTTTCAAATTTCAAATTCAAAAACAAATGAGTCGCCACTTAATTTTTAAAGGGAAAATTAAGAAACCATTTTAAAGCAAACTGATCTTTTGCGAAACCAAAGATAAACTGGGTCCGGGGATTATGGAATGAAAGGAGAAGGAGCCCGGTGGACTAAAACACCCCCTTTCATCCTATCTCACGATAGGCCTCTACTCAACATCCTCTTTAATCAAGTTATTAATTTAAGCATGCCCTCAATTAATACATATATAGGTATACATAACACAAGCATGTTGGAAATGGTGTAAAATTGCTAACGGTAAAATATCATTCATAAGTCACATAATTCAACTAGCAAACATCATGATGTGAAAGTAAGGAACTAGAGAACTCACCCAGGATCCAGCCGCGAAATGGAAACGTGCAATGCATACACAAAATACAAAGCCTAAGAAAATGTCTCTAATTCACATATTCACATAAGGCAAAACCTAAGCTAAGGTGTCGCACATGGAGTCGAAAATCAATTAAAATCAATGAAGTAAATAAACCAGAGATGAGATGAGAAATCGTATGTCAAATGCGCTACAAAACAAAGATTAGTCCACATGCTTCACATAATAATATGATATCAAAAAATCAATCACAATTCTCTAGCTTAGATCTATTAAGCATGAAATCCAACTTTATTCAATGGCTAGTTCTAATCATAAGCATTGATGTACATGAATGAATGAATGTGAATAAGAATAAAACATGGATTTATTCACTAATTTGGATCACTTAGCCTCTGGATTTAAGCTAAATTATCATTATTCAAAACATGATTTGGGTCCCAAGACATTAGGGAACCATTTGAGTTGAAATAAATAAGATTAGACAAAAACAGTAGCAGTTTTTTATGAATTCAAGAGAGCATACCAGATTTTAAAAAATAGAAATAAAATACTTCCAATGGTTGGATCTTAATGATTTTGGATATGTTATGCCTCTGTGAGTCTAGTTTCTAACCCAAAAAGAAAATCGAGGTTTCAACGGTTAGATCTCCGGGAATACGGAAAATACTAGACCTCACTCAGGATTTTACAACTCTCTGTCCAGAGATCTTGTATGATTTTTTAAAAATAGCAAACAAATCTGAATTGCTTCGTTCTTTTTAGGGAACCTTCCTAACACATTAAGGTTCTTAGAAACAATTATTAAAGGTCATGAAAACTTGGTTAGGGTTCTGATCTATCAATTTTAAAACCGGTTTGCTGTTCTAAAATTTTGGACAGAGAATTGCTTATTCGGAAATCATAAGCCCAAACCATCCTAAGTATGGAATCTTATCAAAACAACAATCACAGCGGTACTCATATGAGTTATGAACACCCTCCAATTGGTCTCATCCCATTCCAATGGACCATGATTTTATGAAAAATCTTTGATCACGGAGGGTTTAAGGATTCACTGCACCAATATTGAATTGATGTTCATATTTTAAAACCAACTTGATCCATGATCCTAGAAAGGACTAGAATCAAGCATGGTTGTGATTATTGGGACAAATTAATGACATAGGAAGATGTTCATAGATTTAACCTTGATGGATTCTTATCATAGATCTCATAGTTGGAGATCTATCAAGAAAATCCTAAGGTCTTACTTATTTTAAACATAGATTATGAAAGTCTACATCCAATTCTTCTCTCGAATATGTGATCCTTGAAGAATATAGAGTCAACTTATTCCCCTCTCAAATTAATGGTCCTTGGAGGCTAAATAAGACACAAATCCACTCAAACCTCTATGGAATATAGTAAGAATTCCATAAGATTCTTAGTAAAGAGATCCTAGTCATGAGTTGATACTAGTATTTTACCAATTATGTGTAGATGTGACCATGATCAACCTTAAACTCCATATGAATCACAAGGTTATAGGAAAATAAGGAATCAAATTCAAAGAGTTTCAATGAGATATGGAAGAACTCATGAACCTTATGAATGAAATAGAAATAAAGGAAATCAAAGTTTTATTTAGGAACACAAATTTTTCAAAACTAATTTATCTCAAACCCAAGGCATTAATTAGATCCAAATTAATGAGATGTCATGAAATTCAATCATAAGTTCTTGGTGGTGTGTGATGAAATGGGGTAAGAAGAGAGGTTTTGAAAATGTAAAAAGTTCCTAGATCTAAGAAATTGTGATTGAATTATCCTAACTCTACCAAGGATTAAGAGGTTACCTCTATGACCTCAAAGAATTCTTCAATTTCTTGTGAAGCTATTCCAAGATCTTCAAATTCTTCTCAAAGTTCTTCAAATTCTTCAAGAAATTCTTTTCTTCTTCTCAATTCTCTATATGATTCTTATCTCTCTCCCCCCTAAACTCAAGTATATCTCTTGTATATGTATGTATATTGATTCAAAAGTTCCACCCCCCTCAATGAAGATGAAGGTCTATTTATCTAGACCATCATCTCAAGGATAAATGGGTAAATTCGGGTGGAGACCCATGTACAAAGTTTTCTTCTTAAACATGTGAGAAAAGCAGTCTGTTACAGCCAGTGGCATTCGACGGGTGCCGGCAGCATTCACTGAGTGTCGGGCGGCATTCACTGAATGCCGGACGGCAACCCGTGAGTGCCGGTGCGGCACTCAGTGAGTGCCGCCGGGTTTTCCGGGTGCCGGGGCTAACTGAATTTGCTCCTTTTTTTAAATTTTCGAAAGGAAAATTAATCTTAACTTAATTTGTGCTAAAATGCACCTATGTGGGTGGTATGCACCCATGTGCATGATATATTCTTCGATATACTATGCTTTTCTTATTATTATTATTATTATTTTTTCAAGAGACAATTTTCCTTTATTTAAAACTCCTTTTTATCATTTTCATTTTATACTTTCTTTCAAAACCTTTTTATATGTATATTGAGCAAATTTTCAGGCTGATTTCCTCATGTCTCCTTCAATGTTCGGGTTTCTCCCGAATACCCAAACCCTCTCTCTTTTTTAATTTTTTTTATTATATATTTTTTAATTTTGCAATTTTAACTTGAAGAACATCTTGAAGATTTTGAATTTCTTGGAAAATCTTCGAACGTCACGGTCATCGTCATCATCGGTCTTTGAGAGGTAACCAATCCCTGGATTTGACGTTTGGTCAAAATTGGGGTGTCCACAGGCTCATCTTTGGTATTCCTACGGAGGGGTGAGCATGCGGATGATGACCTATGTAGGGGTCAGGGACTCCAAGCCTGAGATACAGAGGAGGCAAATCCAGAAGCCTAAAGGGCAGAGCGTGCAAGGTCCTAACAGTCAAGTAGCACTCAGTTAAAACTACCCCAGGACAACCCGTATGGCTAAGCCACCTAAGCGTGCCACCTGACTTAAGGAAAAAGCAGAATCTAAAGAAGGAGAATTCCCACTCCCGGATAAGCCCTAACGGATTTGTTCTCTCCAGCCTCACTAAGAAAAGGGAAGGGAAGGATTACAATAGGAAAGTGAAGACTTACAAAAATTAAAGCTGGAAAAAAGTTCGGGAAATTTGATAGGGGAGTCTTTGCTGTGAAGACCGCTCTGTAAATTCAATCTTCAATTAGCAGGAATAGAAGAAATGAACAAGTACCCTTTATATAGGATGCGTGAACGGTCCAGAACCAGAATAGATCAAAACCAACGGCCAGGGAATCTTCCCGCTTTAACTCTCTGACAGCCGTCTCCTTGGGCACGTGAAGCGATGCCTCAAAAGGAGCGCGTATTAAATGCCTGACATGACGGTTCAGTTACTCTTCCAAGTAGTCACGTTGGGTTCTAACTAGACAACTCATCTCTTGACACATGTCAACAACCAACCCGAGGTGTTGAAGCTACCGTTCGGTCTAACTCCCGGCCAATTAAGGAGGCGAGTCCTGTCCCGAGTAACCATCTGGGTAATTTCCCGAGTGGTGCGCCGAAGCATGCAGATTTTCAATCCTCATCCTATGAAGCATTGCATCAGTTTTGAAAATGGGGGGCAGCTGATAGGCCCAAAAATATCAGGTCAAAGTCAAATATCAACCTCAATAAGAGTGCCTGTGTGACCGGGTAGCCTAGCGTCAACTGCTCGGGCTAGTCACATGGTCTGGGCACAATACGTGGGCACACCACGTAACGGGCACAGCCTGGACGTGCCCTTTGACTTGCTCTGTAAGGCTCCCAGCAGTTTCCTAACTCGAGTGGAGCGCTAATGGTAGGTGGAATTAGTTCCCTAATCTGCTTAGGAAACTTCCAAGATTTAGGCCAATCAATCGTAATTAGATTAACTCTCCTAATTTGTTTACTTACCTTGTACGAGAAGGTCTCTTATATCTATAAAAGGGGCCTCTCACCCCCATTAAAGGGATGGCATTCTTATCCCTCAAGAATAGAAGCAAACATGCAGGTACACGCATATACCCGTTCGGTTCTAGTAGTGCTGCCCAATCTGTTGGCTTACCACGAACCCGTCGGTGATATGTTAGTGAACGGGCTCCGGCACAACCGTGGATGTAGGTCACCTTATTAACGGGGCCGAACCACATACAATCTTTTGTCTCTCTCTTTCTCGCTCTCACTCTATCACGAAACTAGTGCATACCAATTTTGACATCATCATTAAATACAACTCATAATACTATAAAACTATTTAAAAATAATATTTGATAACTACACATATCTTTTTATTGTAATCAAACTACAATTATTATTTATTTACAACTAAATAAATAATAAGTATTGATACGCCAAAAATTGGCTCTACTCTATGACCGAGTGGTTCTATTCAATGATGGGCCTCTATCCCGACCAGGTCGTGCTACATAGCATCATCCCGAGCAGTCTGGTCTACTCGAGACATCCTAAGCGGTATATACCCAAAGCCCGACCAACAGGTTGGGAAGACCGCGCAGGCACAGTTCATTGCAGGGACACCTCACCCAGGCCCTGAGGCATGATCCAGAATATTTCACACAATTTCCTACTTAAGTTAGAAGACTAATGGAAAGTGCAAATTGTTTCCTATTCCAATTAGGAAACCCCCACAATTAATGCTAATTAATCATAAATGGATTGTATTTCTTTATCCATGTAGTTTCCTTGTGCAAGTAGGTCTCTTACATCTATAAAAGTGACCACTCACCTCCTCAATAAAAGGAGATCAACTTTTCAATCTATACAGCACCTCCATAGCAGTCATCATCATGCCCGGCCGACCTACGGTAGCTCCAAACTATTGTTGGTTCATCACAGGTCCCCGGTTTTTTACGGTATAGTGAACGTGCTTAGACACACACGTGAACGTAGGTTCCTTCATTAACAGGGCCGAACCACATACAAAAAACCAGTCTCTCTCTCTCTCTCTCTCTCTCTCTCTCTCTCTCTCTCTCTTCCTTAGACACAAATTGTTGATTAAAACCTCATTTGAGAGAAGAAGTTAACCAAATTGTAAATATTAGTGACCAATTCCTAAATAGCCACTTTTGTTGACTTTTTTTGAAGTCAATAATAAATATCCCAAAAATTGTTGACCCAAATGTAATTAGACACAAGATTGTTGATTAAAACCTCATTATTATATTAAATAAAATTGTAAAAAGATGACTTGAATGTAATTATTTATCCAAAATGACAGGTTTACCCTCACACAAATCAATATATCCTTACGATGTATAGATAGGTATATGAGTAATTATCGTGTAGTGAAGGGCAAAAGAGGAAGTTCATATTTTTGACGTGCTTGTTTCTTTGTTTTTATACTATAGTAGATATATATAGGGACACACCCATGGAAACCCTAGGTCCCCAAGGCCAAGCCCATTGAACTTGGTCTAATGTATGTGGTTGCACCAACTATCCCACAATATTTCTTACAAATATAACAAGGAATAATAGCTTAGGGCTCATTTCGTAATATGACAGTTTCCTGTTTTCTGTTTTCGTTTCTATTTTTTTAAAAACGAAAACTTAAAACGCGATAAGTAACAACATAGTAAAAGTTAACAGCAATTCAAAAGGTATAATTAAAAATGCCAATAATTTATTTTCAATAAAAACAAAAGATAAACCATCAATTATGTAACACCCGCTCTCGCTATTAATCGTTAATCATGATTTAGCATACATTAGCATAATTAATTGGTGTTTTTTAACACATATTTAAGTGGGCTATAGATGTCCAATTAGGTGCCCAGTATTGGCCAATGTGGCAGATCCAAATTGGGATATTAGTTGAAAACGTTTCGTTGTGATGGGACAACTCGATGACACAGACAGACTCGACCACAAGATCAAACTTGAAATAGACTCAAAATGTAGAACAGACTCGACTTGGTCTCAAATGGAGTGTCTTTGTGACCCATTTATTATTATTGTTTCTTTTTTTAGCAGAAGTTCCAAACACTATCGCTCCACTATACTGATTCAACATTAATGGGTGTCAATGAAAGGGATCATTTGAAAGGATAGGCCATGGGCTTAGATGACATGGGGTTGAACGGGTGGTGGCTCGATGATTCCTCGATCAATGAGGTCTTGGATGTCATGGCGGAGACGTATGCACCGGTTGGTGTTATGGCCTGGGCCTTGGTGGTAGACACATCGTTTGGACAGGTCATAGTTAGGTGGTGGGGGATCGGCATGAGGCTGAAGGAGTTGGAGGTATCCCTTTGTAGCAGGCAGCCTAAGGCTACGGAGGGGGAGATATATAGCCTGGAAAATTCACGGGGTACCCTATTTCGGTAAGGGCGGCTAGGCGAGCTGGTTTAGTTTGTGAGCTGGTATGGTTGGGGAGAATAGGCCATGGGTTGGTTACTTAGGGTGTTGACATCCGAAGGGTTTCGGAAGTAGTTGGGCCTCTTGGACTAGCTTTGTGATTCTTCAATCTTGATTTTCCCTTCCTTGATTGCATCCTCAATTCTAGTCCCAATCTCAAACAGTTCTTCAAATGTTGAGATGGACTGGTAGAATAGTTTCTCATGGTACAACGGCTGTAGATTCTTGATCAACATCAAGACTTGTTCCTTTTCCACTGGTCGGTGGGTCATTTGGGCCACATTGTTCCTCCATCTGCTCAAGAACGTTGCGAAGGACTCATTGAAGTTCTGCCGGGTAGTCTCCAGATCCCAGATGGTGACATCGAGCTCTTGGTTGTAGGAGTAATGATCAATGAAGACCTGGACTATATCTTCCCAAGTCCGCATCTTCGAAACCTCCAAGGTCAGAAACCAGGATAGAGCAGCCTTGGCGAGGGTTTGAGGGAACAATATTACAATGTGCTCATGGGTGAAGCCTATTGATTGGAAAACACTCATGCAGAACTTTACGTGGCTCTTTGGATTCCCAGTTCCATCAAAACGATCAAATTTTGGCATCATCAGCTTAGCACCGTTTGTGGGAAATGACAGATTTCTCGAAGAACAAATCTTTTAGCTGATAATCATGCCGCCGAGGAAGAGCCAAAAGGCTGCTCACCAAACTAGTCAGGCGGACCCGCCGGCTCCAATGCCAGCAGCAGTTGTCCTCTCCCCAGAGCAAATTATCACAGTTCTTACACAACTCTTAGAAGGCCAACGCCGAATCCAGCAGCAGATCAAAGCCCTACTAGTCCAACAAAGAAATCCACCACTGACCGTGTCACAACCTGGGAGCATAGTACATGGTCGGGAGGCCATCTGGACCTGACAGCATGCCCAGAAGAACCCAAACAATGTTGGAGGTGCAGGAGAAATCAACGAAAGGTATAATGTCCGAGTAGAGAGGCAGGATCATATAACCCGGGGATTGGTTCAAGACTGCTCGGTCAAGAGCCGAAGTGATCCTAGGTACACGATCAATCAAAGTCATAGTCGAACCCGATCCCAGGAGATAGCACACCGCGAAGAGGCCTCTTCCACTGACCCGACATACATCCCGGATACTGATCGGGAAGGTGTGGTGGCTCGTATCAAGAATTTAGAGTAATAGATCGACAACATAGCCAAACACCTAGGCCAGGATGGTATTTATATCAATACTGAGGCAGAGTCACCATTCTCCAGTTGAATCATTAGGTTTTTCCTCCCGTGCAAATTTAAACAACCTTGTCTAGATTCGTATAACGGATTTGGCAGTCCGGTCAGCGATGTCCAGACCTTCAAGGCCCAGATGGCTCTTGCCACCAATGTTGATGAACTATACTACCTGGCCTTTCCCGACACTCTGAAGGGCACGACCGCTCAATGGGATACTCCCTGAAGTCCCGATCAGTTAAAGACTTCAAGGAGCTCAGCAAGCAGCTTGTCAGCTGTGGATACCGGCATTTGGGCCCACTTTTCAAATAATTTTCAAATTCAAAGAGTCGCCACTTAATTTTTAAAAGGAAAATTAAGAAACCATTTTAAAGCAAACTGATCTTTTGCGAAACCAAAGACAAACTGGGTCCGGGGATTATGGAATGAAAGGGGAAGGAGCCCGGCGGACAAAAACACCCCCTTTCATCCTATCTCACGATAGGCCTCTACTCAACATCCTCTTTAATCAAGTTATTAATCTAAGTATGCCCTCAATTAATACATATATAGGTATAAATAACACAAGCATGTTGGAAATGGTGTAAAAATTGCTAATGGTAAAATATCATTCATAAGTCACATAATTCAACTAGCAAACATCATGATGTGCAAGTAAGGAACTAGAGAACTCACCCGGGATCCAGCCGCGAAATGGAAACGTGCAATGCATACACAAAATACAAAGTCTAAGAAATGGTCTCTAATTCACATATTCACATAAGGCAAAACCTAAGCTAAGGTGTCGCACATGGAGTCGAAAATCAATTAAAATCAATGAAGTAAATAAACCAGAGAAGAGATGAGAAATTGTACCTCAAATGCGCTACAAAACAAAGATTAGTCCACATGCTTCACATAATAATATGATATCAAAAAATCAATCACAATTCTCTAGTTTAGATCTATTAAGCATGAAATCCAACTTTATTCAATGGCTAGTTCTAATCATAAGCATTGATGTACATGAATGAATGAATGAATGTGAATAAGAATAAAACATGGATTTATTCACTAATTTGGATCACTTAGCCTCTGGATTTAAGCTAAATTATCATTATTCAAAACATGATTTGGGTCCCAAGACATTAGGGAACCATTTGAGTTGAAATAAATAAGATTAGACAAAAACAGTAGCAGTTTTTTATGAATTACAGAGAGCAGACCAGATTTTAAAAAATAGAAATAAAATACTTCCAACGGTTGGATCTTAATGATTTTGGATATGTTATGCCTCTGTGAGTCTAGTTTCTAACCCAAAAAGAAAATCGAGGTTTCAACGGTTAGATCTCCGGGAATACGGAAAATACTAGACCTCACTCAGGATTTTACAACTCTCTGTCCAGAGATCTTGTATGATTTTTTAAAAATAGCAAACAAATCTGAATTGCTTCGTTCTTTTTAGGGAACCTTCCTAACACATTAAGGTTCTTAGAAACAATTATTAAAGGTCATGAAAACTTGGTTAGGGTTCTGATCTATCAATTTTAAAACCGGTTTGCTGTTCTAAAATTTTGGACAGAGAATTGCTTATTTGGAAATCATAAGCCCAAACCATCCTAAGTATGGAATCTTATCAAAACAACAATCACAGCAGTACTCATATGAGTTATGAACACCCTCCAATTGGTCTCATCCCATTCCAATGGACCATGATTTTATGAAAAATCTTTGATCACAGAGGGTTTAAGGATTCACTGCACCAATATTGAATTGATGTTCATATTTTAAAACCAACTTGATCCATGATCCTACAAAGGACTAGAATCAAGCATGGTTGTGATTATTGGGACAAATTAATGACATAGGAAGATGTTCATAGATTTAACCTTGATGGATTCTTATCATAGATCTCATAGTTGGAGATCTATCAAGAAAATCCTAAGGTCTTACTTATTTTAAACATAGATTATGAAAGTCTACATCCAATTCTTCTCTCGAATATGTGATCCTTGAAGAATATAGAGTCAACTTATTCCCCTCTCAAATTAATGGTCCTTGGAGGCTAAATAAGACACAAATCCACTCAAACCTCTATGGAATATAGTAAGAATTCCATAAGATTCTTAGTAAAGAGATCCTAGTCATGAGTTGATACTAGTATTTTACCAATTATGTGTAGATGTGACCATGATCAACCTTAAACTCCATATGAATCACAAGGTTATAGGAAAATAAGGAATCAAATTCAAAGAGTTTCAATGAGATATGGAAGATCTCATGAACCTTATGAATGAAATAGAAATAAAGGAAATCAAAGTTTTATTTAGGAACACAAATTTTTCAAAACTAATTTATCTCAAACCCAAGGCATTAATTAGATCCAAATTAATGAGATGTCATGAAATTCAATCATAAGTTCTTGGTGGTGTGTGATGAAATGGGGTAAGAAGAGAGGTTTTGAAAATGTAAAAAGTTCCTAGATCTAAGAAATTGTGATTGAATTATCCTAACTCTACCAAGGATTAAGAGGTTACCTCTATGACCTCAAAGAATTCTTCAATTTCTTGTGAAGCTATTCCAAGATCTTCAAATTCTTCTCAAAGTTCTTCAAATTCTTCAAGAAATTCTTTTCTTCTTCTCAATTCTCTATATGATTCTTATCTCTCTCCCCCCCTAAACTCAAGTATATCTCTTGTATATGTATGTATATTGATTCAAAAGTTCCACCCCCCTCAATGAAGATGAAGGTCTATTTATCTAGACCATCATCTCAAGGATAAATGGGTAAATTCGGGTGGAGACCCATGTACAAAGTTTTCTTCTTAAACATGTGAGAAAAGCAGTTTGTTACAGCCAGTGGCCTTCGACGGGTGCCGGCGGCATTCACTGAGTGTCGGGCGGCATTCACTGAATGCCGGACGGCAACCCGTGAGTGCCGGTGCGGCACTAAGTGAGTGCCGCCGGGTTTTCCGGGTGCCGGGGCTAACTGAATTTGCTCCTTTTTTTAAATTTTCGAAAGGAAAATTAATCTTAACTTAATTTGTGCTAAAATGCACCTATGTGGGTGGTATGCACCCATGTGCATGATATATTCTTCGATATACTATGCTTTTCTTATTATTATTATTATTATTTTTTCAAGAGACAATTTTCCTTTATTTAAAACTCCTTTTTATCATTTTCATTTTATACTTTCTTTCAAAACCTTTTTATATGTATATTGAGCAAATTTTCAGGCTGATTTCCTCATGTCTCCTTCAATGTTCGGGTTTCTCCCGAATACCCAAACCCTCTCTCTTTTTTAATTTTTTTTATTATATATTTTTTAATTTTGCAATTTTAACTTGAAGAACATCTTGAAGATTTTGAATTTCTTGGAAAATCTTCGAACGTCACGGTCATCGTCATCATTGGTCTTTGAGAGGTAACCAATCCCTGGATTTGACGTTTGGTCAAAATTGGGGTGTCCACAGGCTCATCTTTGGTATTCCTACGGAGGGGTGAGCATGCGGATGATGACCTATGTAGGGGTCAGGGACTCCAAGCCTGAGATACAGAGGAGGCAAATCCAGAAGCCTAAAGGGCAGAGCGTGCAAGGTCCTAACAGTCAAGTAGCACTCAGTTAAAACTACCCCAGGACAACCCGTATGGCTAAGCCACCTAAGCGTGCCACCTGACTTAAGGAAAAAGCAGAATCTAAAGAAGGAGAATTCCCACTCCCGGATAAGCCCTAACGGATTTGTTCTCTCCAGCCTCACTAAGAAAAGGGAAGGGAAGGATTACAATAGGAAAGTGAAGACTTACAAAAATTAAAGCTGGAAAAAAGTTCGGGAAATTTGATAGGGGAGTCTTTGCTGTGAAGACCGCTCTGTAAATTCAATCTTCAATTAGCAGGAATAGAAGAAATGAACAAGTACCCTTTATATAGGATGCGTGAACGGTCCAGAACCAGAATAGATCAAAACCAACGGCCAGGGAATCTTCCCGCTTTAACTCTCTGACAGCCGTCTCCTTGGGCACGTGAAGCGATGCCTCAAAAGGAGCGCGTATTAAATGCCTGACATGACGGTTCAGTTACTCTTCCAAGTAGTCACGTTGGGTTCTAACTAGACAACTCATCTCTTGACACATGTCAACAACCAGCCCGAGGTGTTGAAGCTACCGTTCGGTCTAACTCCCGGCCAATTAAGGAGGCGAGTCCTGTCCCGAGTAACCATCTGGGTAATTTCCCGAGTGGTGCGCCGAAGCATGCAGATTTTCAATCCTCATCCTATGAAGCATTGCATCAGTTTTGAAAATGGGGGGCAGCTAATAGGCCCAAAAATATCAGGTCAAAGTCAAATATCAACCTCAATAAGAGTGCCTGTGTGACCGGGTAGCCTAGCGTCAACTGCTCGGGCTAGTCACATGGTCTGGGCACAATACGTGGGCACACCACGTAACGGGCACAGCCTGGACGTGCCCTTTGACTTGCTCTGTAAGGCTCCCAGCAGTTTCCTAACTCGAGTGGAGCGCTAATGGTAGGTGGAATTAGTTCCCTAATCTGCTTAGGAAACTTCCAAGATTTAGGCCAATCAATCGTAATTAGATTAACTCTCCTAATTTGTTTACTTACCTTGTACGAGAAGGTCTCTTATATCTATAAAAGGGGCCTCTCACCCCCATTAAAGGGATGGCATTCTTATCCCTCAAGAATAGAAGCAAACATGCAGGTACACGCATATACCCGTTCGGTTCTAGTAGTGCCGCCCAATCTGTTGGCTTACCACGAACCCGTCGGTGATATGTTAGTGAACGGGCTCCGGCACAACCGTGGATGTAGGTCACCTTATTAACGGGGCCGAACCACATACAATCTTTTGTCTCTCTCTTTCTCGCTCTCACTCTATCACGAAACTAGTGCATACCAATTTTGACATCATCATTAAATACTACTCATAATACTATAAAACTATTTAAAAATAATATTTGATAACTACACATATCTTTTTATTGTAATCAAACTACAATTATTATTTATTTACAACTAAATAAATAATAAGTATTGATACGCCAAAAATTGGCTCTACTCTATGACCGAGTGGTTCTATTCAATGATGGGCCTCTATCCCGACCAGGTCGTGCTACATAGCATCATCCCGAGCATTCTGGTCTACTCGAGACATCCTAAGCGGTATATACCCAAAGCCCGACCAACAGGTTGGGAAGACCGCGCAGGCACAGTTCATTGCAGGGACACCTCACCAAGGCCCTGAGGCATGATCCAGAATATTTCACACAATTTCCTACTTAAGTTAGAAGACTAATGGAAAGTGCAAATTGTTTCCTATTCCAATTAGGAAACCCCCACAATTAATGCTAATTAATCATAAATGGATTGTATTTCTTTATCCATGTAGTTTCCTTGTGCGAGTAGGTCTCTTACATCTATAAAAGTGACCACTCACCTCCTCAAAAAAAGGAGATCAACTTTTCAATCTATACAGCACCTCCATAGCAGTCATCATCATGCCCGGCCGACCTACGGTAGCTCCAAACTATTGTTGGTTCATCACAGGTCCCCGGTTTTTTACGGTATAGTGAACGTGCTTAGACACACACGTGAACGTAGGTTCCTTCATTAACAGGGCCGAACCACATACAAAAAACCAGTCTCTCTCTCTCTCTCTCTCTCTCTCTCTCTCTCTCTCTTTCCTTAGACACAAATTGTTGATTAAAACCTCATTTGAGAGAAGAAGTTAACCAAATTGTAAATATTAGTGACCAATTCCTAAATAGCCACTTTTGTTGACTTTTTTTGAAGTCAATAATAAATATCCCAAAAATTGTTGACCCAAATGTAATTAGACACAAGATTGTTGATTAAAACCTCATTATTATATTAAATAAAATTGTAAAAAGATGACTTGAATGTAATTATTTATCCAAAATGACAGGTTTACCCTCACACAAAACAATATATCCTTACGATGTATAGATAGGTATATGAGTAATTATCGTGTAGTGAAGGGCAAAAGAGGAAGTTCATATTTTTGACGTGCTTGTTTCTTTGTTTTTATACTATAGTAGATATATATAGGGACACACCCATGGAAACCCTAGGTCCCCAAGGCCAAGCCCATTGAACTTGGTCTAATGTATGTGGTTGCACCAACTATCCCACAATATTTCTTACAAATATAACAAGGAATAATAGCTTAGGGCTCATTTCGTAATATGACAGTTTCCTGTTTTCTGTTTTCGTTTCTATTTTTTAAAAAATGAAAACTTAAAACGCGATAAGTAACAACATAGTAAAAGTTAACAGCAATTCAAAAGGTATAATTAAAAATGCCAATAATTTATTTTCAATAAAAACAAAAGATAAACCATCAATTATGTAACACCCGCTCTCGCTATTAATCGTTAATCATGATTTAGCATACATTAGCATAATTAATTGGTGTTTTTTAACACATATTTAAGTGGGCTATAGATGTCCAATTAGGTGCCCAGTATTGGCCAATGTGGCAGATCCAAATTGGGATATTAGTTGAAAACGTTTCGTTGTGATGGGACAACTCGATGACACAGACAGACTCGACCACAAGATCAAACTTGAAATAGACTCAAAATGTAGAACAGACTCGACTTGGTCTCAAATGGAGTGTCTTTGTGACCCATTTATTATTATTGTTTCTTTTTTTAGCAGAAGTTCTAAACACTATCGCTCCACTATACTGATTCAACATTAATGGGTGTCAATGAAAGGGATCATTTGAAAGGATAGGCCATGGGCTTAGATGACATGGGGTTGAACGGGTGGTGGCTCGATGATTCCTCGATCAATGAGGTCTTGGATGTCATGGCGGAGACGTATGCACCGGTTGGTGTTATGGCCTGGGCCTTGGTGGTAGACACATCGTTTGGACAGGTCATAGTTAGGTGGTGGGGGATCGGCATGAGGCTGAAGGAGTTGGAGGTATCCCTTTGTAGCAGGCAGCCTAAGGCTACGGAGGGGGAGATATCTAGCCTGGAAAATTCACGGGGTACCCTATTTCGGTAAGGGCGGCTAGGCGAGCTGGTTTGGTTTGTGAGCTGGTATGGTTGGGGAGAATAGGCCATGGCTTGGTTACTTAGGGTGTTGACATCCGAAGGGTTTCGGAAGTAGTTGGGCCTCTTGGACTAGCTTTGTGATTCTTCAATCTTGATTTTCCCTTCCTTGATTGCATCCTCAATTCTAGTCCCAATCTCAAACAGTTCTTCAAATGTTGAGATGGACTGGTAGAATAGTTTCTCATGGTACAACGGCTGTAGATTCTTGATCAACATCAAGACTTGTTCCTTTTCCACTGGTCGGTGGGTCATTTGGGCCACATTGTTCCTCCATCTGCTCAAGAACGTTGCGAAGGACTCATTGAAGTTCTGCCGGGTAGTCTCCAGATCCCAGATGGTGACATCGAGCTCTTGGTTGTAGGAGTAATGATCAATGAAGACCTGGACTATATCTTCCCAAGTCCGCATCTTCGAAACCTCCAAGGTCAGAAACCAGGATAGAGCAGCCTTGGCGAGGGTTTGAGGGAACAATATTACAATGTGCTCATGGGTGAAGCCTATTGATTGGAAAACACTCATGCAGAACTTTACGTGGCTCTTTGGATTCCCAGTTCCATCAAAACGATCAAATTTTGGCATCATCAGCTTAGCACCGTTTGTGGGAAATGACAGATTTCTCGAAGAACAAATCTTTTAGCTGATAATCATGCCGCCGAGGAAGAGCAAGAAGGCTGCTTACCAAACTAGTCAGGCGGACCCGCCGGCTCCAATGCCAGCAGAAGTTGTCCTCTCCCCAGAGCAAATTATCACAGTTCTTACACAACTCTTAGAAGGCCAACGCCGAATCCAGCAGCAGATCGAAGGCCTACTAGTCCAACGAAGAAATCCACCACTGACCGTGTCACAACCCGGGAGCATAGTACATGGTCGGGAGGCCATCTGGACCCGACAGCATGCCCGGAAGAACCCAAACAATGTTGGAGGTGCAGGAGAAATCAACGAAAGGTATAATGTCCGAGTAGAGAGGCAGGATCATATAACCCGGGGATTGGTTCAAGACTGCTCGGTCAAGAGCCGAAGTGATCCTAGGTACACGATCAATCAAAGTCATAGTCGAACTCGATCCCAGGAGATAGCACACCGCGAAGAGGCCTCTTCCACTGACCCGACATACATCCCGGATACTGATTGGGAAGGTGTGGTGGCTCGTATCAAGAATTTAGAGTAATAGATCGACAACATAGCAAAACACCTAGGCCAGGATGGTACTTATATCAATACTGAGGCAGAGTCACCATTCTCCAGTTGAATCATTAGGTTTTCCCTCCCGTGCAAATTTAAACAACCTTGTCTAGATTCGTATAACGGATTTGGCAGTCCGGTCGGCGATGTCCGGACCTTCAAGGCCCAGATGGCTCTTGCCACCAATGTTGATGAACTATACTACCTGGCCTTTCCCGACACTCTGAAGGGCACGACCGCTCAATGGGATACTCCCTGAAGTCCCGATCAGTTAAAGACTTCAAGGAGCTCAGCAAGCAGCTTGTCAGCTGTGGATACCGGCATTTGGGCCCACTTTTCAAATAATTTTCAAATACAAAGAGTCGCCACTTATTTTTTAAAAGGAAAATTAAGAAACCATTTTAAAGCAAACTGATCTTTTGCGAAACCAAAGACAAACTGGGTCCGGGGATTATGGAATGAAAGGGGAAGGAGCCCGGCGGACAAAAACACCCCCTTTCATCCTATCTCACGATAGGCCTCTACTCAACATCCTCTTTAATCAAGTTATTAATCTAAGTATGCCCTCAATTAATACATATATAGGTATACATAACACAAGCATGTTGGAAATGGTGTAAAAATTGCTAATGGTAAAATATCATTCATAAGTCACATAATTCAACTAGCAAACATCATGATGTGCAAGTAAGGAACTAGAGAACTCACCCGGGATCCAACCGCGAAATGGAAACGTACAATGCATACACAAAATACAAAGTCTAAGAAAAGGTCTCTAATTCACATATTCACATAAGGCAAAACCTAAGCTAAGGTGTCGCACATGGAGTCGAAAATCAATTAAAATCAATGAAGTAAATAAACCAGAGAAGAGATGAGAAATTGTACCTCAAATGCGCTACAAAACAAAGATTAGTCCACATGCTTCACATAATAATATGATATCAAAAAATCAATCACAATTCTCTAGCTTAGATCTATTAAGCATGAAATCCAACTTTATTCAATGGCTAGTTCTAATCATAAGCATTGATGTACATGAATGAATGAATGTGAATAAGAATAAAACATGGATTTATTCACTAATTTGGATCACTTAGCCTCTGTATTTAAGCTAAATTATCATTATTCAAAACATGATTTGGGTCCCAAGACATTAGGGAACCATTTGCGTTGAAATAAATAAGATTAGACAAAAACAGTAGCAGTTTTTTTTATGAATTACAGAGAGCAGACCAGATCTTCAAAAATAGAAATAAAATACTTCCAACGGTTGGATCTTAATGCTTTTTGGATATGTTATGCCTCTGTGAGTCTAGTGTCTAACGGTTAGATCTCTGGGAATACGGAAAACACTAGACGTCATTCAGGTATCTACAACTCTCTGTCCAGAGATCTTGTATGATTTACTAAAAATAGCAAACAAATCTGAATTGCTTCGTTCTTTTTAGGGAACCTTCCTAACACATTAAGGTTCTTAGAAATAATTATTAAAGGTCATGAAAACTTTATTAAAATCCTGATTTATTTATTCTAAAAGAGTGTTGCTGTGCTGAAATTCTGGGCAGATTGTTGTTACTTCACAAAACTCATGACCAAACCATTTTAAACATGAAACTAGCTTAAAACAAAAATTGCAGCGGTAGAACATTGTGTTATTAACACTTTCCCGTTGGTTTCACTTGATTTCAACGGTTAGATTTTGAACTAAAAATCTTTGATCAAAAACAGTTTGTTAACTCACTGTTTTCATTTGTCAAGTTCAACTTTATTTGTTAACCCCAACTATTCAATCATGAAGTTGGACTTAAACTAAACCATTTTCTCCTACCATTTGAAGGTCATTAGAGACTAAGGACATCTATACATGTAGATTTTGGATGAAGTATAGAGAACTTCTCAAAACTCAAGGAAGAGATTAGTCTAAGCCATAGAGATGAACTTAAACTAAACTACTTCTCCTACCATTTGATGGTCATTGGAGACTAAGGGCATCTATAAATGTAGGTTTTGGATGAAGTATAGAGAACTTCTCAAAACCCAAGGAAGAGATTAGTCTAAGCCATAGAGATGGACTTAAACTAAACTACTTCTCCTACCATTTGATGGTCATTGGAGACTAAAAAAGAACAAATCTACTCTAATCTCCATGGAATATAGTATGAATTCCATAAGATTCATAGTAAAGAGATCCTAGTCATGAGTTGATACTAGTACCTCACCAACTATGTGTAGATTATGACCATGATTCATTTTAATCTCCATATGGATCATAAGATCATAGGAAACTAAGGAATCAAATTCAAAGAGTTTCAATGAGATATGGAAGATCTCATGAACCTTATGAATGAAATAGAAATAAAGGAAATCAAAGTTTTATTTAGGAACACAATTTCTTCAAAACTAATTTATCTCAAACCCAAGGCATTAATTAGATCCAAATTAATGAGATTTCATGAAATTCAATCACAAGTTCTTGGTGGTGTGTGATGAAATGGGGTAAGAAGAGAGGTTTTGAAAATGTGAAAAGTTCCTAGATCTAAGAACTTGTGATTAAATTATCCCAACTCTACCAAGGATGAAGAGGTTGCCTCTATGACCTCAAAGAATTCTTTAATTTCTTGTGAAGCTCTTCCAAGATCTTCAAATTCTTCTCAAAGTTCTTCAAATTCTTCAAGAAATTCTTTTCTTCTTCTTAATTCTCTATATGATTCTTATCTCTCTCTCCCTCTAAAACTCAAGTATATCTCTTGTATATATATCTATATTGATTCAAAAGTTCAACCCCTCAGAATGAAATTGAAGGTCTATTTATATAGGCCATCATCTCAAGGATAAATGGGTAAATTCAGGTGGAGACCCATGTGCAAAGTTTTCTTCTAGAACATGTGAGAAAAGCAGTCTGTTACAGCCAGCGGCACTCGACGGCTCCCGACGGCATTCGCTGAGTGCCAGGCGGCACTTGCTGAGTGCCGGGCGGCATTCGTTGAATACCAGGCGGCATTCGCTGATTGCCAAGCGGTGAGTGCCGCCGGCTTTGTCGCGTGCCGGGGCTAACTGAATTTTGCCCTACTTTTTAATTTTCAACATATATATTAACATAAGCTTAATTATTAACGAATTATGTTAAAATACTTGTATTTGTAATATATTCCATTAAGAATACATCCATAATATATGCTCTAAATGTATTATTCCTCCTCTCTTTTTCCTTTTCTTTTAAAAAATTCCTCTTTTTTTTAAAATTCCTTTTTCATCATTTTTATTTTATATTTCTTTTCAAAACTCTTATTTTATATATATATTGAGCAAATTCTCAGACTGATTTCCTCATGTGTTCTTCAATGTTCTGGTTTCTCCCGAATACCCAAACTCTCTCTCTTCTTTCTCCTTTTTATATTTTCTATTTTTAATTTTGAAATTTGTCTTGAAGAATCAATTGAAGATTTTGAATTTCCTGGAAAATCTTCGAATGTCACAGGCCATTGTCATCATCGGTCTTTTGAGAGGTAACCAATCCCTAGATTAGACGTTTGGTCAAAATTGGGGTGTCTACATTAGCCAGTTCATAGGCATGTTCAACCGACCACAGCCTGACACCCAGCTACTCACTTTCAGACAATTGAGGGGAGAGCCGCTGAACGATTACACTGATCGGTTCAACCAAGAGAAGCTCTAAGTCCGTAACCTAAACGAGACAGTCGCCATTACAGCCTTCTGCTCGGGAGTTCAATACCCAAGTATGCCACGTTGTTTCACCAAAATTGACCGACAACCTTGGTTGAACTCGCAGAGAGGGTTGGAAAATACATTAACACTGAAGAATTTCTAAAGACCAAAGACTCCGGGCAAGAACGCACCAAGCCTACATGAAGTAAGCGGAAGCAGGACCATCTTGAGATGGATCACATAAGCCAGCCCAGTGGTTCTAGCAATTCCATCAGTGTCCAATAGTGGTCTGAGTATGGTAGCCCTGACCCGACCTCTAGTTCACAACGATTTGAGTCCGACAGCCCAGACCTAACTTCCAGTTTACAGCAATCTAGATCTGGCAGCCCTGACCCGACTTCTAGTTTGCAGTAGTCAAGATCCAATAATCCTGACCTTAGCTCCAACTCAGAATAATCAGGAGCCAGGTGATCCCGACATGACCTCTTGTCTCCAACAGACCAAACAAGTCCAACTACAATGGTGCTTTTTCCCGACCACAACACAAAGCTCAGACTGCCAAAGGGTTGCCACAAAGATCTCGATCGCCTATCAACTCCTCATCGATCCTCGGAGCACATCAAAAAGACCACGGGTTCAACTCCCAAGGTGCCGAAAAGACCCTGGGTTCAACTCTCGATGTGCTAAAAAGACCTCAGGCTCAACCCAGAGGCAACCAAAGACCACTATTATGCAGTTGGCAATAGACCTCGGGATCACTCCCGAGGCACCCAAAAGACCTCGTGATCACTCACGAGGCATCGATTTTGCTTAGGTCCATAACCTATGATGGGGGCAAATCCCCCTAGGTGGCTGATGATAGCAAACTTCAAAAGACCCTGGAAATACCAGCATTCTAGGTCGGTTACCTACAGTCATAGCCTCTACAAACCCCCATCTTAGTAAAAGCTTGGGTGGCAAGAAGGAACAATGAACTAAATAGGCAATTACACTAGGTATTTACAGGCCTTGGGGTTAACTAAGTCAAACTGTTAGACAACCCGATCACCTACAATACTCAGAGGCACTAGCTCCACTTAGGTCCAAACCAACGACAGAGGAAATCCTCTTAGGTTGGCCCACGATAGAGGAGCAAAAGGTCCCTAAAGAAACACGCTTTTGGTCGGCTCCACCAACATGGTCAAGCTCTTCTCCTAATAATCTTGACGAAGGTTGGCTGGACAGAAGATAACCATCCTGGGGAGTTAACATAAAAGGACCCTAAAGCCTTACGCTTTAGGTCGGCTTTTCCAACATGGTCAAATTCTTCTACCTATAACCTTGACGATGGTTTACGAGAAGAAGATAACCACCCTGGGAGCTAACTTAAGCTAAAGACTCCAAATTAGGTTGAGCCTCAACTCTTAGACAATTCTCGAGCACTTAAAGATTCTGAACTAGGTTAAGCGAGAACTCACAAGACTCAGAAGTTCCAAGGCAACTTTTTCAAGCACTCAGATAGTGGCAAGCGGCATCAAACAGATTTCTAAACTTGCCCCGATATAGCATCGTCCAACCTTGGAAATGGGGGCAACTGATACACTCAAAATTGGCTCTACTCTATAATCGAGCTATTCTATTCAATAACCAGCCCCTATCCCGACCAGGTCATGCTACATAGCATCATCCCGAGCAGTCTGGTCTACCCGAGACATCCCAAGTCGTATATGCCCGAAACCAAACCAACAGGTCAGAAAGACCGCGCAGGCACAGCTCATCGCAAGGACAGCTCACGCTGGCCCCGAGGCATGATCCAGAATATTCCACACAGTTTCCTACTCAAGTTTGAAGACAAATGGAAAGTGCAAATTATTTCCTAATCCTATTAGGAAACCCCCATAATTAATGCTAATTAATCCTAATTGGATTATATTTCCTTGTCCATGTAGTTTCCTAGTGCGAGTAGATCTCTTGCATCCATAAAAGAGACCACTCGCTTCCTCAAAAAAGGAGATCAACTTTTCAGTCTATACAACACCTCCATAGCAGTAATCATCACGCCCGGCCGACCTACGGTAGCTCCAAACTATTGTTGGTTTACCACAGGTCCTCAGATTTTTACAGTATAGTGAAGGTGCTCAGACATACACGTGGACGTAGGTTCTTTCATTAACAGGGCCGCTCTCTCCCCTTAAACTGCTCTAATTCATCTTAACCAAATTTTGGCATAATCAAGTATAATATATAAGTATATTATATATAATTTCAGAATATAAAAAATATTAATTAATAACATTTCAGAAATTTTAAAATATACTAATAATACATTTAAAACTATTTTTCTATAGTTTAAAACAGTTAAGGAATGAATTAACAATTTAATTAATTAGAACTAATAACTAAGGCTTATCCATAAGCTGATTACCTAAACAAGGCCCAAGCCCAAAGTCATCTTCTCCAAAATGAATTGACTGCGTGTGTATATTGCAAAGCGGAGGTATTTGTAAAATACAACCGCGCTAAAAGGAAGAATTATATTAGTTTTTATCACAACTTCCCGTTTTATCTGCAATTTGCATTGCAAGGCTAATTTTCATACAATATGATTAATCTATGATAAGTTGTATTATTTTAGCTGTTGTTTGTGCAGATCACTGCTGTGTGGACTGAACAGATGGACATCAGGATACATGGAATGCTGGAATGAAAACAAAAGAAGTCAAAGCTGAAATGTGGAGTTCGATCGATCTAAGAAGGTTCGATCGATCGAGCATTCGATCGCTTAAAGAGTGTTGAAGCGCTTGAGGCTCAATGGTTTGATCGATCGAGATCAGTTCGATCGATCGAACGGGGTATTTTCAGTAACATTCGTGTGCACAGCAGATGCAGGTTCTTAACCCTAGTTTCTTAGGTTTCTTATATATATGTGTATTGTATACGTATAGAGGGACGCCCACATTACATTTTCACAGTTTTAGAGAGAGAGAGATAGAGAGTTTGTGTTTGGTTTTGTAGGTTTTGCATTGAAGTTTCATTTATGCAGTGGATTTCTTAAGTTTAATACACGTATTCTTTGTTCCAGGTGATTTATATATTGTTTATTTAGATTCTGCACTTGGTAGTCGTAGTTTAATCGCTCATCTTATAGTATTGCATGCTAAATATTTGTAAAACCATAGTTTTAGATTTTCCATGAAAAACTCGCAACCAAGCAAGGTGTTAATGTTTTTTTACGTTAAATATAAATCTGTGACACTCCAGACGATGTCTGAGTAGTCCCAGGTTGGGAGAACACGATGAAACAGTGATCTCCAGCCTCTGCCATGCAGCAGAATAATCGCTGTGTTCGATCGATCGAAGTTAGTTCGATCGATCGAACCAGAGACAGTCAATCGATCGAAGTCAGTTCGATCGATTGAGGGATGAAGGTCTTCGATCGATCGAAAGCGCGTCGATCGATCGAACTCCCTGATTCTTGAGGATGTTCCCTGCAGTATTCCAGGACCTTTTTGTTTTAAGATTTGTTATCATTCTGTCCCAAAAAAATGCTCAGTCTGTCAAAACAGTTTTTAAAACTAAGGCCCTAAGGCATTTTCTTTCAATACATTTTGCAAACCATCTTCAATGCTAACACCATTGAGGATGCGAGTCTTAACTATTGGATTAAACCGCTTTTACGTATTTTAATTTAATTGTGATGATATGGTCCCGGTCATGAAAGGGCCATGGATTCTCCATCTTTAGAGGAATACGGAAAACTATGGGTAATGTACTCCTTTGTGCTTCAAGGCAACTGCATGGTAGATAGCTAGATTACTGCGGATTCGTGTAATCCCAACACTTTTTCCTTTAAGTTAAAAATCCTAATTTAAAGTACTGTTTTAACTAGCTAGTTAGATCGTTAATTTAATCTTAATTATTTTCATTAGTAATCGTAGTTGTGGAACTTTGTGTTCTACACCATCGTTCAATCTTATACGTTTTATTTTGTTTTCTTTGAGGATAGTCTAATTCGATAGGTTAACACCTTCCCTGTGGGATCGACCTGGTCTTACCAGATAATACTTGCACGTCCACCTACACTTGGGTGTTGCACAAGAGCGCACAGAAAAATTCTCGTGTCAAGTTTTTGGCGCCGTTGCCGGGGAAGGCGACGATCAATTCCTTAGATTACCTCAGTCACTCTTCATCTCTTTCTATTTTCATTTTCTCTTCTTTTCAGTTCTTTTGGGTAAGTTCTCACCCTAGGGACTCTCCTAGTTCATGTCCAATAATTCTATTGAAGGAATTTTTGGAAATCCATTCTACCGCTCTGACTCTGATAGTTCCATCAACCCGATAGCCACTCCAACTGCATCAATGGATGATCATCAGAGTGAAAATGGTGACAATGTTGTGGTACCAATTGATGAGGCACTCCGTCCTCTTTGCGATCTCATGCAACCAGAACATGCACCTACGCCCTCTTGCATTCAAATTCCACCGCATAATGGCGAATTTCAGTTTCGCAATGGGATGATTCAACTGCTTCCCACTTTTCATGGGATGGAAAGTGAGAAGGCGTATTTACATATCACTGACTTCGAGGATGTTTGCAAAACATTCTCGCAAAATTGTCCTAGGGAAGTGACGCATCTAATGCTATTCCCCTTCACTTTGAAAGATAAAGCGAAGGCGTGGCTCCACTCCCTAAAACCTAATTCAATTTTCACCTGCCATGCGATGAGCACCGCATTTCTAAAGAAATTCTATCCTACTCGCATGACCACAGACCTTCAGTGTCAAATCAATTCCTATAAACAAAAGAGCAATGAAACCTTCACACAAACGTGGGAGCGTTTCAAAGATTTGCTTCTCTCATGCCCACACCATGGGTTTGAGAAATGCCAAACTATCAGCTTCTTTTATCAAGGATTGAATGGTGAAACAAAGAAGTTGGTGGAAACGATGAGCTCTGGACCATTTCTGCGTAAAAACACCGAAGAGGCCGAAGCTCATTTCGAATGGTTAGCTGAATACGCTCATGAATGGTCAAATTCTGACAATGTCTCACGCTCACAGATATCCTGTGTAGAAGAGAAAAGCCTATACCAGCTAACCAGTGAAGATCACCTCATGACTAAGTATGCAGAGCTAGCAAAGAAGGTAGAAGAGTTAAGCATGAAAGGAGAAAGCTCTAGGCAAGTCATGCCTGAAGAACCATGTGGCACATGCAACATGTTGGGACATACAACTCAACATTGTCCTAATGTGCCATATTTTCAAGAGCAAGCCCCTATAGAGATGAATGCCATGCAAGGTTTTCGAGGGGCGGGGAATTCCAACAATAACTTTCAAAGTAACAATAGATGGAATCACCCCGGTTTTGATTGGAGAAATAATGCTGGGGCCCAAAATCAATATCAACAGCAGCCCTACAACAATAATCAATATCAAGGGCAAAACAATAGGCCGTCCCAGCAATACAATCAAAACAGAACCAATAATTTTAACCAAGCTCAACCCTCCAATGCACCACAGGCCAATACCTATGTGCCGCCGCACAAGAAGGTACAAGAGGAAGAGCCACTTGCTAATGCCAATCTAACGCAGCAACTCATACAGATGATGAGTAGAATGTCTGCCACATTAGAGAGAATAGATGCACGGCAAGAGGGCTCAGGAGGAACATTCCCTGCCCAACCACTTCCAAACCCCAAGGGACATAACAATGGTCCTAACACTCAAGAACATGCTAAAGCTGTGACTACATTGAGAAGTGGAAAAATCATAGAGAAAAGCATGCCTCTGTCCACTCCCGAAGTGTACAAAGAGGAGGAAGTGGTGGATGAAGAAGTTGAGCTACCATCTACTCAAGAGGAGGAGCTGTCTACTAATGACGAGGCAATAAAGGCAAACATTGAAGCTCCTAGAGTAGAGGAAGAAGTTGAGCGAAGGCCTGGAAAGGAGTCTGTTAAGGAGGAACCACCAAAATGCCCCTTTCCTGTACCTTATCCTCAACGGTTGAAGAAACCCAAGAATGAGATAAAGAATCAGGAGTTTCTGGAATTGTTTAAGCAAGTTAAAATTAACCTTCCACTCCTAGATGCTATCAAGCAAGTGCCGGCCTATGCTAAGTATCTCAAAGATCTATGCACGGTCAAGAGGAGGCAAAGCGTGAAGAAACATGCGTATGTCGCGTGCCAAGCCAGTGCGATCATTCAAAATGAGTTGCCCCCAAAACTCAAAGATCCCGGTACACCTACTGTCTCACGCAGAATTAGGAATCAAAAGATAGATAACGCACTCCTCGATTTAGGAGCAAGCGTGAACCTGCTGCCATATTCAGTCTATAAACAGCTAGGGTTGGGTGAACTCAAACCCACTCGAGTTGCTTTGCAATTGGCAGACAGATCTGTGAAGTACCCTAGAGGGGTGTTGGAGGACGTCCTTGTCCAAATAGACTTTTTTGTCTTTCCGGTTGATTTCGTGATATTGGACACAGAACCTGTGTCTAATCCTGGTGCACATATCCCTGTTATCTTTGGACGTCCATTCCTCAACACTATTGATGCCACAATCAAGATTAGAACTGGTATCATGACTATCGTATTCGGGAACATGACGTTGAATATCAAGATCTTTTCTAATCCCCGACCTGAAGAATACGATGATGAGGAAGAAATTCATTATATAGACACGGTCATTGAAGATGAAGTTGACTTGGTCGACTACAAAGATCCTTTGGAAGTTGTGATGACTCAATTTGGCGATATCTATCAGCCTGCAGAGTCCACCCCATTGGATGCTGACCTGAACCAGACGTGTCTTATGATGGATACGATAGAGGAGGATAGAGCCGATTGCATATGGGTACAGCCATATGAACAACTACCTCCTAAAACCAAGTTGGTAATGCCCTCTAGTTTCCAGTTTTCGGAGTTAGAATTGAAGGAGCTTCCCAAAGAGCTAAAATACGCATTCCTAGGGACTGGAAAAACTTATCCTGTGATCATTTCATCTGCTTTAACTCATGAACAGGAAAGTAAGCTAGTGGAAATGCTTACCAAGCATAAGGATGCTATGGGATGGACAATTGCTGACCTCAAAGGCATAAGCCCATCCATATGCACACATAAGATATATCTGGAGGAAGACGCTAAACCCTCAAGGCAAATGCAAAGGCGTCTGAATCCCAACATGCAAGAAGTAGTTAAAAAGGAAGTGCTTAAACTACTTGATGTTGGGATGATATATCCGATATCTGATAGTCCTTGGGTTAGTCCTACCCAAGTAGTTCCAAAGAAAGCAGGCATAACGGTCATTCCAAACAAAGATGGTGAATTAGTACCAACACGTGTCCCCACTGGATGGAGGATGTGTATTGACTACAGGAAGTTAAATACTGTGACTCGAAAGGACCATTTTCCTTTGCCATTCATGGATCAAATGCTAGAACGTGTGGCGGGTCACAAGTATTACTGCTTTTTGGATGGATACAGTGGATATAATCAAATTGAAATTACTCCTGAAGATCAGGAGAAAACCACATTCACTTGTCCATTCGGTACTTTTGCCTACCGACGAATGCCGTTTGGCTTATGTAATGCACCGGCTACATTTCAGCGATGCATGCTAAGCATATTCAGTGACATGGTCGAAAACATCCTTGAAGTCTTCATGGATGATTTTTCAGTGTTTGGCCATAGCTTCGAAGATTGCCTCAGCAATCTCGAGCAGGTTTTAATGAGGTGTGAGGACAAACACCTAGTTTTGAATTGGGAGAAGTGTCACTTTATGGTGACCAAGGGAATAGTCCTCGGCCACATAATATCCAATGAAGGAATCCAAGTGGATAAGGCTAAAATCGACATAATCTCAAATCTACCTGTCCCCCGTACAGTGAGAGACATCCGTTCATTCTTGGGACATGCAGGTTTTTATCGTCGGTTTATCCAGAATTTCAGTGCAATCTCTCCACCCCTTTGTCAACTTCTTGTTAAAGATGCACCATTTGAGTGGTCAGAGAGTTGCCAAAAGTCCTTTGAGGATCTAAAAAAGCTTCTCACCTCCGCACCTATAATACAGGCACCCGACTGGAATTTGCCTTTTGAATTAATGTGCGATGCTAGTGATTACGCCATTGGCGCAGTCCTAGGCCAGAGAAAGGACAATAAGCCATATGTGATATACTACGCCAGCCGAAATTTGAATGACGCTCAAATGAATTACACTACTACTGAAAAGGAGCTGCTGGCTGTAGTATTCGCCCTGAACAAGTTTAGGTCTTATCTGATAGGGTCACCAATCGTCTGTTTTACAGATCATTCGGCCCTCAAGTATCTGCTGTCAAAGAAAGACGCTAAACAACGGCTTATTCGCTGGATACTCTTACTCCAAGAGTTTGATTTAACAATCAAAGATAAGAAAGGGGTAGAGAATGTGGTTGCGGATCATTTGTCCCGGTTGACTTTTGTCGACAATACTGAATCCCAATCCATTAAGGATGAGTTCCCAGACGAACAGCTACTGGCAGTAAGTAGTCTGCCTTGGTATGCTGATATTGTAAACTACCTCGTCACGGGTGAAACACCAACTCATTGGTCGAACCAAGATAGGAAACGGTTCCTCTCCTTCGCGCGCCATTTCTTCTTTGATGACCCATACCTTTTCAAGTACTGTGCTGATCAGGTTATCAGACGCTGCGTCCCCAATGAGGATATAACCGTGATATTAGCGTCATGCCATTCTGAGGCATGCGGTGGCCACTTCGCATCACAGAAGACCGCACAAAAAGTCCTACAAAGCGGTTTTTACTGGCCCACAGTCTTCAAAGATGCTTATTCCTTTTGCAAGACATGCCAACGCTGTCAAAAGCTTGGAACGATTTCTAAAAGGAATTCTATGCCTTTAACCCCTATCATCACAATTGAGATATTTGATTATTGGGGCATAGATTTTATGGGCCCATTTCCCAAGTCTAACAACTGTGAATACATACTCCTTGCTGTAGAGTATGTATCGAATGGGTAGAAGCGATACCAACGAGACGAAATGACCACAGAACGGTCATGTCCTTTCTAAGAGAGCATATCTTGTCTCGTTTTGGTACTCCGAAAGCTTTATTAAGTGACCAAGGCAAGCATTTCTGCAATAGGCCCTTGGAGTCACTCCTCAAGAAATACGGAGTCCATCATAAAATTGCTCTGGCCTATCATCCACAGTCTAATGGGCAAGCAGAATTGGCTAACCGAGAAATCAAGCACATTCTTGAAAAGACGGTTAGTTCCAATCGAAAAGACTGGGCATTCAAATTGACTGACGCGTTATGGGCATACCGTATTGCTTATAAGACGAATCTTGGTATCTCCCCGTATAGACTGGTTTACGGGAAAGCTTGCCACCTTCCTGTTGAAATTGAACATAAAGCTTACTGGGCAACACGCTCATTGAACTTTGATATCCAAGAGGGAGGTCAGCTACGCAAGCTGCAGCTTGCAGAGCTAGAGGAAATACGACGAGATGCGTATGACTCTGCAAAGTTGCATAAGGAAAAGTTGAAGGCTCGCCATGATCGTACGATTTGTCGTAAATCATTTAAGCCGGGGCAGAAAGTTTTGCTGTATGACTCTCGCCTCCACCTTTTCCCAGGAAAACTCCGTCCCCGTTGGACAGGCCCGTTCATCGTAAAAACTGTTTTTCCACATGGGGCGGTTGAGATTGTCAATCCAAAGAACGATGATTGTTTCAAGGTCAATGGCCAAAGATTGAAACCGTTCTTGGAGAACTTCCACACTGAAGTTGAGCACATCCAGCTGGATGAGCCCAGCTATTCTCATACTTAAAAATCCAAAGTGGAGTTCCAAATTGTTGTTGTAATTCTTTTCTTTCCTTGCATTTTAGTTTCTCTCTTTTTGTTTCTTTTTGGTTTTCGTTCTTTATTTCATGTTTGTGATCTAGTTCTAATCCATTATACTTTAAACCACTCTGTTGCAGGTGCATAGATGCGAGGGGATGATGTTCATTCTGTCGGTTCTTGGGCTGATTCAGAATGTCATTGTGGCACCTGGACTGAGGGTGAACTCACCCCATGCCCCTTGCTTCATCACGATCCTGAAGCTCATTCTTTCATTGATGCTACTCAAGGGTACATTCCATATCCACCAGCCCTCCTGGACATCAATCCATACGAAAATATTGGATTTCAGGATATGATGATGATGTGGAGGAGGATGAAGACCTGTCTATGGGCCGAATGGTGGATGATGCACTCATGGCCCAATGGGAAAATGATGATATGTGGGAGCCATGGGAAGATCATGACCTCCAGGATGTCGTCCCAGACCGCCATAATGCCATCTTTGTGTTCGTGGATGATTTTCTTGTTCCTGAGTTGGTCCCATACCGCTATGTGCACCTGAGCTTCCTGCTATTCAGGCTCTAATGCCCCTTACCAGCCAGTGCATTTTGGGAACCTATGCCAATAGTGAGGTTGGAACTTGTCACATTTCTTAGTATTTTTGTTTATGTTCATTGTTTTTCTTTTCGTGTTAATCCGTGTTTCTTTTGCTCTGTTATTTGAATTTCGGTTTGTTGTCTTTTGTCCAGGATTGTCACTATGTTCCTAAATGGTATTCCGATATTCCTCCCACATCAACTGATTCATGGTCTTGGGCCCTACATAAGGCCCCCACACACTCCGCCGCGAGAGGACAGTCCGTTGCGCAATTATACCCCTTTATCCATGTCTCCAGCCGGATCACCTCTTGCATGAGCTTTCAATTCTTTGGAGACGCTAGACTTGTTTGATGATGTCCTTGCTGCTTTTTGGTTGTTCTGGGAAAGAGAATCATCGAGTTTGGACTTCACTTCTGCAGATTCGGCGAGTTATGAAGAGATTGTGGAAGAGGAAATATTTGTACTCGAAGATTAGTGCTGCATTTCAGTTGTTTTTGTTCATTTCATCTTTTGTTTATCAACTGGAGTGTAATCATTGACAAAATGTTATTGGTTTTAGTTTTATTTTTAGTTTTCTTTAGTTAAATAAGGTCTTAAACACAGTTGGGGGTAATAATGTTGCAATTTGGGTGCAATTATAAAGTTTTATTTTTATATAAATTGCAATTTTCTATTCTGAGGATGAATTTCTGTTCTACATGCCTGTAATTCAACTGCGTTTCAGTCTCTCTGCATGTCCAGATTTGTTTTTGATAGTTGGGGGTGATGTGGTTCATGTCCCCCATTAGATTCTGAAATTTTTGTGTTCGATCGATCGAACTCATTTCGATCGATCGAAACCTGGAGGTTCAAGCGCTTGTATTTTATGTTCAATCGATTGAGGGATTTGTTTTCGATCGATCGACCATAGTTCGATCGGTCGAACGAAGCTTTTAAACGAAGCGTCTTCAGAACACTTCTTCAGTTCCCTCACTTTCACTCTCGAGCGCTCGAACACAGAGGAGGGGGCGACTCGGAAATTTTCGATTCCTTGCACTCAATAAGACGCCCAGATCATCCCTCTATTCATCCTCATCATCATCTCAACATCCCTTCCACCTTCACTGTGTGCTTCCACACCGAGGTAGGCCCACAATTGTTTTTACTTGTGTTTTCTCTCTCTTTTCGTTGGAAATCCCAAGGGGGTGTCCCCTTGGTCTTAGTTTTCACTTCTATATCCTTGTTCTCTTCTTTTCGTTGTTTCCTTTTTGATTCTGCGATCGCTGCAAATCGCTGTGCTCGATCGCTTGAACTGGTTTCGAGCGATCGAAGGGGAACTGTTCGAGCGATCGAACAATGTTCAAGCGATCGAAGCCTACTCCAGTTCAATCGATCGAACCTAGTTCAATCGATCGAACTCAAGCAGTGGCAGTTTTGTTTCTTTTTCTCCCTATTCTTATCTGTATCATGTTGTGTCTTATTTTCAGGGCTGCCGACATGAATCCAGTGACGGGCTATCATAAGTCCAAGCCCCTCAGCCTTATTATACCAGATCCGGTACCCGCACATGGGTTCCGGAATGACAAGGATAGGCTATGGTACGAGCGGCACTTTCAGACGAGGATGGTGATGGTCGAGCGCCCTATTAAGTACGTCTGGACAGAGAGCCCATGGTTCCTGACACGGATCCGTTCTATGCCTCACTGGTTCCATCTCCTTTCTTTGGCCAAGAGTGTCAATCTTTCCTGGATTCGAGGTGCATGTGCGACTATGATCCGCGACCCGGTTACACCATTCACCTACCATGCTTTCTTCCGGAGTCGCCCGTTCATCATCAGTCCTGCTACCGTTTCAGCCGCGTTGGGGGTACCAGAGGTACCTAATTATGTTTGCCCCCACCGGCCTGATGCACCAGTGACCCCACCATCCACTATTATCCGTGAGCTTACTGGAGGCGCTGTTCCGTCTTGGGATGGCGATGCTTTGATTGAGGACCACTTTCTCACTGATGGCTACCACATGATCCACTTGGTCCTCAGCAACTGCCTCATAGTGACTTCCTATCGAGAGAAGATCGCTGCTTGGTATGCGCGAGTCTTATATACAGTAGGGACGGGACAGCCAGTTTGCATTCCACGCCTCTATATTGACTTTATGGTCCACCCCACCCGGTTTATTTCGTCTAAGAAGCACCTAAAGGGTGCTTGGGCGATTCAGAGGGTTATGGCTGATGCCGGTTTTCCCGTGCTTGCTGGAGATGATGTTCGCCCTTCTCCCCGCAGATTTAGCGAGGCGGCGGCTCGCCGCTCCGACGCTCAGAAGAGGAAGCGCAAAGGGAAAGCGCGGGTGAGGGGGAGGAAGAAGAGGCGTGGTGGTACAGACACGGAGGCAGGAGCTTCAGGGACACCCACCGAGGTGGAGGAGCTTGATTTGGATGATGATGACGATGATCCAGTTGCGGCGGTTCGGCAGTTTGAGCTGCGACAGCGGTCGCAGACTCAGGCCCAGGGAGAGTCTTCTTCCTCTGTGCCTCTCCCGACGGTTCACGAGCTACTATTGGAGGAGAGAGAGGCCAGGATTAGACTCGAGGGCCGGATGGACCATCTGCAGACCTTGCTGGAGTCCATACTGATTCAGATTGGGGTTGATCAGGCCGTTCACTCTACTCAGCATCCATCGATGGCCCCGTCTGCACCACCTACTACTGATCCATCATCTGCTGCTGCCCCGGTTTCCGCTACTACAGGTCCATCCACTTCTTCTGCTGCAGCCGATCCACCACTTGCCGATCCATCTGCTGCAGCCCCTGCTACTACCTCGTTGCCGCCGGCTCCTATCGATATCCCTTCTGATGTAGCTGATGATGCACCGTCCGGGGTCGATTAGTTTTAGTTGGGGAGGTGGTGTTTTTGTTTTTTGTTTTTTTATTTATTTTTTTTTTTTTGGTTAGTTATTGTACTATTTTTGGGTATGGTTTTGGTTGGATGGACTGGTTGGTTGTTTTGGTTGGACTATTTGGTTGGTTGATTCTATATGGACAGTATTTATCCCTGCTTTTATTTTATTTTATTCTGTTCATATTACAGTGGTTTAGATTGCTTGGATCATGGTTTTTAGCGTGTTACTCTTATCTATTGATCCTGTTTGTTTTGGAGTTTGTGTTCTGTTTTTTCTATGCTAGGTTGCGTTGCTTGTGATCATCAATTTGCTCCATACAGGTGATACCCATCTATTTTATTTATTGAAAATCAACTTCTGGGGACTTTGTTGTTTTCAGTTGGGGGTAGGAGATAATAGATAGGTATACACCCGACACCCGTAATGATCAGGTTTTGCACTTGGATATGTTTCAAATTTAATGAGAACACAGTCTGTTAAAATTTTGAAAATTTTTAATCGTATTGTTAGAATAACTCTGAATAATCTCTCTTGCTTGTTGATTAGACAATGACACATTTGTAGTATTCTCATCTTTTTATGGATTAAATCCACGTTTTTTCTGTATCACTGAAATGAATTGCATTTGTAAAGCTATTTATGTACCCAATACTTTTGCACATTAATTGGCAGCTATGTAGAAAACCTGAAAATTGAGTTAATATGAATATTGTGCGAAAAGAACAAGTAGTGGAGGCTAATAACCCTTTGTGAGCTATTGAGCCAATCGTCATTTCTGAGGGGATTCTCATACATTGTCGAATGGTCTTTCTTGCATATACTTGGTGAATTCGTTGTTAAGTCTCAGTTTTCTTTAAAAGTTTTGACTATTTGTTAGAGGAGAACGTTCAGGATTTACCAATTACACTCAATGAACACTTAAGTGCTAAAAATTGAAAGTTGAGAAAATGATTCAAGCCATCGTTTACCCATTCTATTACCTGATATAACTTTCACTTACATTCATTGGATTGTTTCATCCCTGATCCCACGCCAATTAAATATTTCCAATGTAATCACAAGAATCTATACCCTTGATCTATACCTTGACCTCATTGAGCCGTTTGATATATTTGTTGAGAATGAGTCATCAAAGTATGTGAAATGGAAGGAAGTAGTTGTGGGACAGGTTATAAAAAAATAAAAATAAAATAAAAATAAAATAAAAAAAAATTAAAAAAAAATAAAAAAAAAATGAAATGAATGATGAATGAAGGAGAAGGAAAAAAGAGCATATGAAATGAATGAGAGATTGGGTGGAGAAAAGAATAAAGAATAAAAAGAGAAGTTGAAATTCCATCACATACTAAAAAGCACACTCTTCTCTACAACACTCCCCCCCCCCTACTAAATAAAAGCCGCAAGTCAAAGTCTTGAAGATTCTCAATAATTGATTTGAACATGGAAGTGTGAGTTGAGTTATCCACGGTATTTCGCTCCTCTAGTAAGTAGTGTTCCATTCATGAGACTATACACTCTTAAATGTCCGTTTTTCTTAGAGTCAAGTATGAAAGCATTAGCACTTATAATATCATCCTTATCAAAGCTTTCATACGATGTGCGATCATTGTAAAGCAAGTTTCTGAGAGACGTTCTTTTTTAGTGTAACCAATGTGAGAATTGAGCTAAAACTGCAAGTTTTCCAAAGTACAATAGTCTAGATAACTCTTAATAGGGTTGGACGCATGGTTGTTAATTTCACACACACACGGGTGCATGATGGTAATACATTTGTTATATTTTACTTGGTGATATAGGGGAGCATGTGGGTCTCTTTCATGGGTTGATAGAGGATAGTATATTATTGTGGAGCTTAATTAACAATTGAATGGAAGGGGGAATTCTACGAGCTATTCTAAATCTTTTTAAGCTTAAAATTGGAAGAATTTTGTGGGTATATTCACTGCAAACCCTCACGAGACAACACTCGTCCACTAGGGGGAACCTAGGGGTTTAACGGCTTGTTACATTTGCTAAATGCAACCGCGATTCTTGCGAAAGTGAGTTAGGATCTTTCTTTCTATCTTAGTTTAGGTTGTTTTTAGTTTTCCTTTGTTTTCTTAGTTGTGGTAGTATTAGTTTAGGAATTTGTAGTTTATTTTATTTTTGCTTTATCGCTAGGGACTAGCAATAAGCTAGTTGGGGGTTGTGCAAAGCGGAGGTATTTGTAAAATACAACCGCGCTAAAAGGAAGAATTATATTAGTTTTTATCACAACTTCCCGTTTTATCTGCAATTTGCATTGCAAGGCTAATTTTCATACAATATGATTAATCTATGATAAGTTGTATTGTTTTAGCTGTTGTTTGTGCAGATCACTGCTGTGTGGACTGAACAGATGGACATCAGGATACATGGAATGCTGGAATGAAAACAAAAGAAGTCAAAGCTGAAATGTGGAGTTCGATCGATCTAAGAAGGTTCGATCGATCGAGCATTCGATCGCTTAAAGAGTGTTGAAGCGCTTGAGGCTCAATGGTTCGATCGATCGAGATCAGTTCGATCGATCGAACGGGGTATTTTCAGTAACATTCGTGTGCACAACAGATGCGGGTTCTTAACCCTAGTTTCTTAGGTTTCTTATATATATGTGTATTGTATACGTATAGAGGGACGCCCACATTACATTTTCACAGTTTTAGAGAGAGAGATAGAGAGTTTGTGTTTGGTTTTGTACGTTTTGCATTGAAGTTTTATTTGTGCAGTGGATTTCTTAAGTTTAATACACGTATTCTTTGTTCCAGGTGATTTATATATTGTTTATTTAGATTCTGCACTTGGTAGTCGTAGTTTAATCGCTCATCTTATAGTATTGCATGCTAAATATTTGTAAAACCATAGTTTTTAGATTTTCCATGAAAAACTCGCAACCAAACAAGGTGTTAATGTTTTTTTACGTTAAATATAAATCTGTGACACTCCAGACGATGTCTGAGTAGTCCCAGGTTGGGAGAACACGGTGAAACAGTGATCTCCAGCCTCTGCCATGCAGCAGAATAATCGCTGTGTTTGATCGATCGAAGTTAGTTCGATCGATCGAACCAGAGACAGTCAATCGATCGAAGTCAGTTCGATCGATTGAGGGATGAAGGTCTTCGATCGATCGAAAGTGCGTCGATCGATCGAACTCCCTGATTCTTGAGGATGTTCCCTGCAGTATTCCAGGACCTTTTTGTTTTAAGATTTGTTATCATTCAGTCCCAAAAAAATGCTCAGTCTGTCAAAACAGTTTTTAAAACTAAGGCCCTAAGGCATTTTCTTTCAATACATTTTGCAAACCATCTTCAATGCTAACACCATTGAGGATGCGAGTCTTAACTATTGGATTAAACCGCTTTTACATATTTTAATTTAATTATGATGATATGGTCCCGGTCATGAAAGGGCCATGGATTCTCCATCTTTAGAGGAATACGGAAAACTGTGGGTAATGTACTCCTTTGTGCTTCAAGGCAACTGTATGGTAGATAGCTAGATTACTGCGGATTCGTGTAATCCCAACACTTTTTCCTTTAAGTTAAAAATCCTAATTTAAAGTACTGTTTTAACTAGCTAGTTAGATCGTTAATTTAATCTTAATTATTTTCATTAGTAATCGTAGCTGTGGAACTTTGTGTTCTACACCATCGTTCAATCTTATACATTTTATTTTGTTTTCTTTGAGGATAGTCTAATTCGATAGGTTAACACCTTCCCTGTGGGATCGACCTGGTCTTACCAGATATTACTTGCACGTCCACCTACACTTGGGTGTTGCACAAGAGCGCACAGAAAAATTCTCGTGTCATATATATAGATTATATACGTATATTATAACATATTGTACACAAAACTTCAAATGGCCATAACTCCCTCATTTCTTAATGAAAATATGCATACCCTATGTCAAAATCGAGTGCCTCGACAAGCCCGATGCAACGGTATAGGTCTTGAAGCCTAACTCTTAACAGTTTGTTCGTACGGGAGCAAAAATAGTTTCATCCTAAAAAGAATAATTCGATCGTTGTTCGTCCAAACGCGACCTAAACTTTGAGCAGTTCATCGAGGAGGTCATTTTGTCATTTATTTTATGGGATTTTGGTGAAGGTCCGAAAACCCATGCTCGTACGAGCTTGCATGGTGGTCCGGCCATGGCGGGGGTCTACAGTCTGTTCAGGGGTGTCTGTGGGCGTGTGTATGAGTCTGTGTATATAGAGAATATAGAGAGGGTGTGGAGAGCTTTACCTTCCCTGTCTCGATCGGTCTCAGGTCTTCCGTCGGCTTTTTCTGTCTCTAGCCTCGGTCTCTCTCTCTCTTCTTCTCCTTCCTCCATGCTTCTTCTTCTTCTTCTTCTTCTCAGTTTCTGGGTTGTATGTGTGTGGAGAGGCAGAGAGGGGGTGAGTGTTTGGGTTTTGCTTTTACTTTCTTTTCTTTCTCCTTCTCTCTCTGGCTCACTCACTCTAACTCTCGGGTCTCTCCCTCTAACTCTCTACTGTCTAACTTTCTCACTATATATAAACTACAACCATGCACACTACTTATATATTATATACACAACACACATACTAAATATATATACATAGGACACATGCCCACATATGTATACACGGCACACACAACATACATATGATATATATAACATGCACATACTACATGCATATATATAAAATAGTGTGTGGGTGTGTTGTGTCTGTGGGGTTAAAAAGGGAAGGGGGGGGGGGGGGGGAGGTGGTGGCAGTGATGTTGAGTGAGGGGATGGGTGTAAGAGGGTTGAGTGTATAAGTGGGTGTAGGAGTGATGTGGGGTGATGGATTTGAGGGGGGAGATCCTGCGGTTAGGGGAGAGAGGGAGTGACCGGAGGATATTAGGGATGGTTTGAGGGGTGCTTGCGTAGTGCGTATTAGGGGAAGTGTACTTAAGCTAGTGTAGGTTGTACCGCAAAGATCCCCAAAATCATGGGACGTGATGCTGCCTCGAGCCACATGTCGTATATTCCAGGTAATACCAGTTCTACAGGTCCGCGTGTAAGTCAGTCCGGGAATTAACTTAACATCCAAGCTTAAAATCAAAATTTTAATATTATATCCTTATTATAGTCGTGAAATTAATACGACATCGGGTCCGAAAAATATAACCTATGGTCATAATTTCTAAATGACCACTTATATTAAAATACGATATATTATTATACGGGGGTTGGGTTTATGTATTCTAAATTTTAGGCGATGAATTATGTATTAAAATCTATAGTTATAAAATTATGGGACAGCGAACCAGATGATATAACGTATAGTTATTGATATTAATATGATAGCGAATATAAGTTATAATATCCTATAATTACAACTTAAGCGGACATGAACTATATAAAAAAAATCTATAGTTATGAAATTAGTGGCGGTGAACTATAATATAAAATCTATAGTTATAAATTAAGTAACAAGAATTATACGATAAAAATATTAATGGCAATCAAATATTAGAGGTGCAGTATTAGCATACAAGGTTGGGATTGGAAATTAGGAAATTTCATAAACATAATTAACTGACAATTAAATATACAATATTAAAATACAGGGTTCATCTTAGAAATTAGCAAATTAGAAAATTTTAATAATAAAGCAGTACTGATTTTACACGTACTACAACTACTGTGTACGCTATAGACATATATATATACTAGTTGGAGCCATGCGCATTGCGCATGAAGTTTAATTGTGTCGTTTCGTGTGGTTAAGTGGTTGTTAAAAGTATATAATAAGAAGTTAATACAGTTAAATAGGAAATTGTAAATGTAACTATTTATTCTAAAACTCTTCTTACGGAAGAAGTTGATAATTCTGACTATCTTAGAAATGAGTAGTAAAGGTACCTAATAAAGCGCCACTAAAAATATATGATACAAGTAGTGTATTTTCTCTAAAAAATGGTATGAATGTGTTTGTAGGCCTTAATTGATATTCAAATACAATCTATAAATCCTGAATTTGAGGGAAGAAGTTGACCAAAAGGTAAATATTAGTGACCTATTAATAATAGCTACTAAAATAGCCACTTTAATTGACAATTTAAATATACCAAAATGTGAAATTAGTGAACAATTCCTAAATAGCCACTAAAATAGCCACTTTTTAAAACTTGTTTAAAGTGAACAATAAATATCCCAAAACTTGTTGACATAATGCAATAACACATATTACAATATATGAATCCTAACTTTGAGAGAAGAAGTTGAGCAAATTGTAAATACTAGTGACCAATTCCTAAATAACCACTAAAATAGCCACTTTTTTTTTGACTTTTTATGAAATGAATAGTAAATATCCCAAAAATTATTGACCCAAATGTAATTAGACACAAATTGTTGATTAAAACCTTATTTGAGAGAAAAAGTTAACCAAATTGTAAATATTAGTGACCAATTCCTAAATAGCCACTTTTGTTGACTTTTTTTGAAGTCAATAATAAATATCCCAAAAATTGTTGACCCAAATGTAATTAGACACAAGATTGTTGATTAAAACCTCATTATTATATTAAATAAAATTGTAAAAAGCTGACTTGAATGTAATTATTTGTCCAAAATGACAGATTTACCCTCACACAAATCAATATATCCTTACGATGTATAGATAGGTATATGAGTAATTATCGTGTAGTGAAGGGCAAAAGAGAAAGTTCATATTTTTGACGTGCTTGTTTCTTTGTTTTTATACTGTAGTAGATATATATAGGGACACACCTATGGAAACCCTAGGTCCCCAAGGCCAAGCCCATTGAACTCGGTCTAATATATGTGGTTGCACCAACTATCCCACAATATTTCTTACAAATATAACAAGGAATAAGAGCTTAGGGCTCATTTCGTAATATGACAGTTTCCTGTTTTCTGTTTTCGCTTCAATTTTTTTAAAAACGAAAACTTAAAACGCGATAAGTAACAACATAGAAAAAGTTAACAGCAATTCAAAAGGTATAAATAAAAATGGCAATAATTTATTTTCAATAAAAACAAAAGATAAACCATCAATTATGTAACACCCGCTCTCGCTGTTAATCGTTAATCATGATTTAGCATACATTAGCATAATTAATTGGTGTTTATTAACACATATTTAAGTGGGCTATAGACGTCCAATTAGGTGCCCAGTATTGGCCAATGTGGCAGATCCAAATTGGGATATTAGTTGAAAACGTTTCGTTGTGATGGGACAACTCGATGACAGACAGACTCGACCACAAGATCAAACTTGAAATAGACTCAAAATGTAGAACAGACTCGACTTGGTCTCAAATGGAGTGTCTTTGTGACCCATTTATTATTATTGTTTCTTTTTTTAGCAGAAGTTCCAAACACTATCGCTCCACTACACTGATTCAACATTCATGGGTGTCAATGAAAGGGATCATTTGGAAGGATAGGCCATGGGCTTAGGTGACATGGGGTTGAACGGGTGGTGGTTCGATGATCCCTCGATCAATGAGGTCTTGGATATCATGGCGGAGACGTATGCACCGGTTGGTGTTATGGCCTGGGCCTTGGTGGTAGACACATCGTTTGGACATGTCACAGTTAGGTGGTGGGGGATCGGCATGAGGCTGAAGGAGTTGGAGGTGTCCTTTTTAGCAGGCAGCCTAAGGCTACGGAGGGGGACATATCTAGCTTGGAAAATTCATGGGGTACCCTATTTCGATAAGGGCGGCTAGGCGAGCTGGTTTGGTTTGTGAGCTAGTATGGTTGGGGAGAATAGGCCATGGGTTGGTTACTTAGGGTGTTGACATCCGAAGGGTTTCGGGAGTAGTTGGGCCTCTTGGACTGGCTTTGTGATTCTTTAATCTTGATTTTCCCTTCCTTGATTGCATCCTCAATTCTAGTCTCAATCTCGAACAGTTCTTCAAATGTTGAGATGGAATGGTAGAATAGTTTCTCATGGTACAACGGCTGTAGATTCTTGATCAACATCAAGACTTGTTCCTTTTCGACTGGTCGGTGGGTCATTTGGGCCACATTGTTCCTCCATCTACTCAAGAACGTAGCGAAGGACTCATTGAAGTTCTGCCGGGTAGTCTCCAGATCCCAGATGGTGACATCGAGCTCTTGGTTGTAGGAGTAATGATCAATGAAGACCTGGACTATATCTTCCCAAGTCCGCGTCTTCGAAACCTCCAAGGTCATAAACCAGGATAGAGCAGCCTTGGCTAGGGTTTGAGGGAACAATATTGCAATGTGCTCATGGGTGCAGCCTATTGATTGGAAAACACTCATGCAGAACTTTACATGGCTCTTTGGATTCCCAGTTCCATCAAAACGATCAATTTCAGGCATCTTGAAGTTCTCAAGTAGCTTTAATTTGTTGGGCTCAAACAATCCTTCTAGATCTAACATGTAATCGTCGACCCCCTTACTCTTTCTCAGTATGTTCTCAACCTTGTTGACCTTATCCAGTTTTTCTTGAATTTTCTTATTAAGTGCAGGTGGTGGGCCCCATTGAACCAATCATCATCTACATTGTTCTCAGGAGGTGGTGTAAACCCTGACGGTGGTGGTAGTATAAACCCCGGTGGCGGTAGGAACCCTTGTGGGTGTTGTGGTTATTGCTGTTTCAGTTCTTCCGTAAAGGCTAAAACTTGGGCCAACCGGTCAGACTGTTAGTTGATCGTTTCTATCATTCTTGCTTCCAAACCCGTTGGATCCATAAAGTTGACTTTCGACTGAGTGATTCTGGCAAGGTGACTCCCTAATCCTCTGACTCACAAATGCAGATCCTGGGTGCTCAAAACATGTACTGGCATATAGGTGTGAAAAGACTGTGTCAGACTTTTAACCGTGATGATTGAGATGACAACTATAGTGATGTTAACAGACATGGAATGACTCGTGCACAGCCTGACTGAAACAATGCGTGCAGACCGATAGGAATGGTGTATGCAAATGAGATAAGCATGCGGATGTAAGCCCTAATCTATATGATGCTCCTATTTCTAACAGATAGCAGTTAAACAAATAAGGTCTTAACCATATAGAGTATGCCAACCCTACTTTGCAGTATGATCACCAAGGGATAACAGGGGTTTTCGGGGTTTTATGAAGGCTTCTAGGAGAAACTGGACATTTCTGGTTGATTTGGACAATGTTCTAAGAGAAACTGGCATATCTGGACATTTCTGGTTGGTTTAGACAGAGTTTCGAAGAGAAATTGGTATATCTGGGATATCTGGATAGTGTTTTTGGGAGAAACTAGTTAATGCGGTTGTATCTGGGATATCTGGACAGAGTTTCTGGGAGAAACTGTTATTTTGGGTATTTCTGAGAAATTTAGACAGGGTTTCTGGGAGAAATTGGTATAACTAGGAATTTCTGAGTGTTTTGGGAATTTTTGGGAAATCTAAGCGGAGTTTCTGGGAGAAACTGGTATATTTGGGAATTTCTGGAAAATTTATACAAAGCTTTTTAGAGAAACTGGGATACTTGGGAATTTCTGAGTGTTTTGGGAATTTTTGGAAAATCTAAACAGAGTTTCTTGGAGAAACTGGCATAGTTAGGAATTTCTAGGAAATTTAGACAAAGTTTCTGAGAGAAACTGGGATATCTGGGTGAGTTTGACAGAGTTTCTAGGAGAACAGGTGTATATGACAGGAGCATGTGATCGGGAGAGAACAAATCCTAATTATACGCCTTAATTCACATTTGTTCGTTGTTTTTATCCTGTTTTTGTGTAGTTTTACTTTATTTTCTATTTTCTATCAGGTTTTAGAAGAAAACAAGGAGATCAGGTTAAAATAGGTGAAAAAGCAGGAAGAAAGAAGCAGAAAAAGACACATCGCGCGCGCGATCCGCGGGCGCGAAAACCCAGAAACCGCTTGCGCGATCTGCGCGCGCGACCTCCCAAATGACTCGCTCGCACGGCCCGCTCGCGCGATTCGTACAAAAAGCAGAGTTACATATTTCAATATTCTGAAGAGCCCTGTGCGAACGAATCTGCTTGAAGACGTCCAGATTGTAAATAACACCTGTTTTAATCCGTTTCGGGGGAGGAAAGCTTGGAAAAAAGCTCTTGTAAACTCTATATATTCTTAGTTTTTATGATTTTTAAGGGTTACACACCTAGAGATCTATTCACATACATTCATTGAAGGCAAGAGGAAGGGGAAGAGCAAGCTTGAAGGTTTCTAATGGCTTCCATCAACTCAATCTTCATGCTTTCACCCATCATGAGCAACTAAACTCATAATCTAGGGTTTCAATGAAACCCTAGCTATGTAAAGGGGGATTCTATGCTTTTCTATTTTAAGATTTTATGGTTTGGGATAGTGATTGTATGTTGGTGGATTTTATATAATCAGTTTTTAATGTTAATAATCAAGAGTATTTTGGATCAATTCTTGTCTTAGATTTTTCCTTATGCTTATTGAACTCAATAGTCCTTGATTTCTGTGATTGATAGGAGTATTTGCATACAATGGTGCTTATGTGATTGTGATGGTTATATCTTTTATAATCCATGCTTAGGAAAGATGAGTTATGCTACACCCTAGTTATAGGTAGATAATTCATGTGAACCGTAGATGGATTATGTTTAGATTAAACTAACGATATCTTCTTGACGATACTATTGGGCTTGTAGCTACAATAGGTCATAACTATCCAAACATAGAACTTAGAATAAGAAGTATAGATCCCGAATGCATAGTTAGTGGTGGATTTGTAATCCTAGATCCCATCTCCACATATTTAAATCAACTTTGAATTTCGTACACAAGTTTACTTAGATTTAATTCTAGATTTTATTTCCATAATTTCTTCGTTTAATTCATAGTTTCAAGTAGTACTAATAATCAAATTCCAAATCAATCAAATTTCCGATTTTCTTATAACTAAATAGATTATATTTTATTAATTAAAGGATTAAAAATTAACAATCTCTGTGGGTTCGACCTTTACTTTTCACGCTACAAATCTTTTGAAAGTAAAGCATAAATAAGCATACTTTAATATCTTGATTTTGACGCGATCAATTTATGGCGCCGTTGCAGGGGATTGAAATAATTTTTACCGTTAATTATTAGAATTGTAATTTACTTAGTTAGTAAATATTAGTTTCCTGTTTATTTTCTTTGTTTTTAGTTTTATTTTAGAGTCGCTAAAATTATCCTTGTTTCTACAGATCTCATTCGTCAATTCTAGCAAGATCGAGTGGAGCAACTGTGCATATCAACGGAGCTTACGCGGACCTGAACAATAAAATAAATTGCAATCAATTTAAAATCACCAAGTAAATCCGTTATTTAAATTTTGCATCGAACCACTGTAAGTCAGGGCGCTGTGACGCAATACTTGCATTAGGGTAGGTGTGGAGTGAGCATTGCATTAGCTAGGAAACCCGGGGCGCTGGGCTTGACGCGGTCATTGCATTACAGGATAATTTCATGCATCAGATTAGTTTTGTGTGCTTACATGCTTGGTTGTTAGCGTAGCTTTTTTTGTTTTTTTTTTAATTGAGTCAGTCCTTAGTGTATGTTTGGTACTCGTTCAACTAAACCTAAATTAAATCCGCTTAATCTCGAACTTGAACGCACACTTAGAGGCCTTAGGTCATCAACCCAAGCTTCGAAAGCTCGGTTGATGTTAGACAACGAATCCACACCGGAACCGTCATCTTTGTTTGAATCAGAAATCCGAAGTACTCGTAATCGGTTAAGAAAAACTAAAACGATAAAAATCGAACCTATTCCAATGGCCGATTTTGGACATAACAGGAATAATGGAAACAATCAGAATGAGGGGGATAATCTTAACATACCCCCACCACCACCATTAAAGGACAATTTTACTCCTACTACCTACACACCACCGTCGTGTATTGCATTACCGGAAGTGACGGCAGCTCATTTTGAAATCAAATCATCAACTATTGCACTCCTGCCGTCCTTTCACGAGCGTGTTAAGGAGGATCCTTATAATCATCTAGGCGAATTTCAGGGCATCTGTGCGACTTTAAAGATTCAGAACTTAATAGATGATGAATTAAAAATGCGCTTGTTCCCGTTTTCACTTAAAGATAAAGCGAAGTACTGGCTCCAATCGTTGGAGCCCAATTCAATAAGAACATGGGATGAGTTGCAAACTGCGTTCCTACAAAAATTCTTCCCCATAACCAGGACGAATCAGATTAGAAAGTCAATAACTAATTTTACAATGCAAGATGGGAAAATACTTTACGATACATGGGAACAGTTTAAAGAACTCTTAAGGTCTTGCCCTCATCACCAGATACCCAAATGGCAGCTGGTGCAAGTCTTCTATGAGGGATTAATTCCCGCCGTTTGAAATAATGTTGACGATATTTGTGCGGGGACGTTCCTCCACAAGAGTGCCGATGAAGCATGGAAGATATTTGAAACATTAAGTGAAAACTCTATGCATCAAGCAGTATCCGTACGACCTGAAGGACACCTTCTACCTACTCCAAAGAGAGAGGCAAAGTTGAGTCTAATCATTCATATGAAATTCAAGAATTAAATAGAAAAATGGACCAACTTATGATGATGGGCCGCATGCAAGGCCCACCTCCTACTGCTGAAGTATGCCAGTTATGGTCAGATTCGTCCCATTCAACATTAGCATGCCCGTCCGCATCCCAGTTCCCGGAATATGTAGAACAGCATATAAATGCGGTTCAACAGTTCCAATGACCCAATTATAACCCCACGGGGTATAAACCAAACACGACATGGGGACTTCACCCGAACCTTTCATGGAACTCTAATAGTGAGAAACCGTATTCGAAACCCGATACTACCAATTTTCCTAATGCGTATAAACCACAATCTAATCAGTATCAGCAGCCTCCGAATCAACAAAGTCAATACCAACAGCCTCCCTTCCGTGCTAATCCTCCTAGCGATAAAACTTTCGAAGAAAGCGTGTTGGCATCATTAAAGACCTTAGAGGCCCAATCACAATCGCAGTCTCAACTTGTGAATTCCCATACGCAATCTATAGCGAAGTTAGAGTCCCAAATGAGACAAATAGCTAATACATTGAATCGACGTAATGAGGGAAAATTACCAAGTCAGCCTGTGCAAAATCCTAAGGGGCAGTATGAGGTGAGTTCGGCGAGTGATCAAGTTAACGCTGTCTCAACAAGGACCACCGAACGTCCTGAGGAGGTCGTACCTCCTCTAGAGGCAGGAAAAGGTAAGGGTGAAGAAAAAGGTGAAAAGGAAGAGAATTCTAGTCCAGTTTCAAAAGACGCTAATCATTTGGTATCTAATAAAACATCTAAAGTAGCAAATCCTCCCGACTATGTGCCGAGGATGCCCTTCCCATCAAGCGGGGAAGCCCCGGCTCACTTCACTAGAAAAGCACGAAACCGGAAGATATTCTTGAAATATTTAAAGAAGTAAAAATCAATATTCCACTACTAGATGCGATTAAACAGATACCCCCATATGCTAAGTTCTTAAAGGATCTATGCACTCAGAAGAGGAAGTCTAGAAACCATTTATCTAAGAAAGTGTTCCTAACAGAAAAGGTTAGCTCCCTGTTTAATACTAACACTCTCAAATATAAAGACCCGGGTACTCCAACCATCGCTTGTCACATTGGTGATAAATACATTCACCGGGCTCTTCTTGATTTAGGTGTGAGTGTGAATTTGATACCCTATTCAGTTTATGAACATTTGGGTTTAGGAGAACTGAAACCGACTGCGGCCACCTTACAATTAGCCGATAGGTCAATTAAAGTTCCACGGGGGGTAGTAGAGGATGTATTGGTCAAAGTTGATAGATGCTATTATCCGGTCGATTTTATCGTACTAGACACCGAACCCGTCCTAGATACTAGTAAACAAGTTCCAGTCATTCCAGGACGCCCTTTCCTAGCTACGGCTAATTCAATTATTAACTGTAGGACTGGTGTGATGGATATAACTTTTGGTAACATGACCGTGCGTCTTAACGTCTTGAATGCATCTAATCAACCATATATAGATGATGAAGAGGCAGATTGCTATGCCATAGACTTAATAGACGAATTAGTCGAAGAGGCAGCGCCTTTTATGTTGACTAAGGAAGCGTTGGAAGCATGCTTATCACATTTCAATTTTAATGATTTCAACATTGACACAAATATTGAAGATGTAAATACTCTATTGGAATCAGTAAACACAACCAATGCACTTCCATGGAAACCTAAAATAGAAGCTTTACCGTCTCTTGCACATGAACCGGCCTTACCATCCATTCAGTGTTCTCCAACACTCGAACTTAAGCCATTGCCAGATTCTTTAAAATATGCATTCCTAGGGACTAACGCGACCCTTCCAGTTATAATCGCGTCAAATTTAACTGAAATTCAGGAGGTACAACTGATCGAGGTTCTAGGTAATCATAAAAAGGCGATTGGATGGACGGTCGCTGATCTAAAAGGAATTGACCCGTCAATTTGCATGCATAGAATAAATTTAGAAGAAAATGCTAAACCATCTAGGGAAATGCAACGACGTCTCAACCCTAACATGAAAGAAGTGGTTATGAAGGAAGTTATAAAACTCTTAGATGCCGGTATTATATACCCGATCTCCGATAGTAATTGGGTCAGCCCAACTCAGGTTGTCCCAAAGAAATCAGGTATCACGGTTGTATCCAACGAAAAAGGAGTCCTTACACCCACTCGTCAAACTACTGGTTGGCGGGTTTGCATTGACTACAGAAAACTTAATTCGATGACACGTAAGGACCACTTCCCTCTTCCATTTATTGATCAAATCCTCAAACGTCTGTCCGGTCAGAGTTATTATTGTTTCTTAGACGGATATTCTGGTTACAACCAGGTGCCCGTTTATCCTGATGATCAAGAAAAGACGACATTCACATGTCCTTTTGGAACCTTTGCCTACTGTCGAATGTCGTTTGGTTTGTGCAATGCACCGGCAACCTTTCAACGGTGTATGATGGCAATATTTTCGGACATGGTGGAGAAATTTCTCGAAGTATTTATGGACGATTTCTCTGTTTTCGGACCTACATTTGATGAATGCCTTCGAAATCTTACGAAAGTCCTCGCCTGGTGCGAGGAAGCAAATTTAGTATTAAGTTAGGAAAAGAGCCATTTCATGGTTCAAGAGGGAATAGTCTTGGGTCACGTTGTTTCCAATAGAGGTATAGAGGTTGATAAAGCGAAAATTGAATTAATAGACAAACTTCCACCGCCATCATCTATTCGTCAGATCCGTTCCTTCCTAGGTCACGCCAGTTTTTATAGACGATTTATCAAAGACTTTAGTAAAATTTCACGCCCCTTGTACAACCTGCTTGCCAAGGATGTTCCTTTTGTCTTTGACAATGACTATCTGCAAGCTTTTGAAACGTTGCGCACCTTACTATCCACGGCTCCGGTAATCCAATCACCTGATTGGTCATTACCGTTTGAATTGATGTGTGATACTTCCGATTATGCCGTTGGAGCAGTATTAGGACAAAAAGTTAATAAAATCCCTCACGTAATTTATTATATGAGTAAAACACTAAATGACGCGCAATTGAACTACACAACAACTGAAAAAGAATTACTTGCGGTTGTGTTTGCCCTCGACAAATTCCATTCTTGTTTATTGGGTTCAAAAGTCATCGTTTATACTGATCATGCGGCATTGCGTCATTTATTGAATAAGAAATAAACAAAACCTAGGTTAATCCGATGGATTCTACTCCTTCAAGAGTTTAATTATGAAATACGGGATAAAAAGGGTTCTGAAAACGTTGTAGCTGACCACTTGTCACGAATTCTTGTCGAATCTAACGATATTACACCGCTAGAGGATTTGTTTCCAGACGAACAATTATTTGCGTTATCTGCCGTAAATCGTTCATGGTTCAGCGACATTGTTAATTTCTTAGCTACGGGATATATCCCGCATACGTGGTCTCGTTTAGACAAAGATCGGTTCTTTTCTCAAATTAAACATTACTACTGGGACGACCCACTGTTATTTAAACGCTGTTCTGATCAAATCATACGACGTTGTGTTCCGGAAAGTGAATTCAAATCCATAATAAATTTTTGTCATTCTCTAGAATGCGGAGGTCACTTTGGAGACCGCCGAACGGCCGCTAAAGTTATCCAAAGTGGGTTATATTGGCCCACATTGTTTAAAGACGCGCATGAGTTCTGTCAGAACTGCGTACGTTGTCAACAAACAGGGAACATGTCACATCGTGATGTGATGCCCATGACCCCAATTCTTATTATTGAAATATTTGATGTGTGGGGCATCGACTTTATGGGTCCGTTCCCCTCGTCTTGTGGTTTCGAATATATTTTAGTCATGGTCAACTATGTTTCTAAGTGGGTGGAGGCAGTGGCGACGAGAACCAACGACCATAAAGTTGTGGTTCAATTTATAAAAGATAACATATTTTGTCGATTCGGTACGCCACGGGCAATTATAAGCGACGGGGGTAAACATTTCTGTAATCGTCACTTCGAAGCCCTAGTCCGAAAATATTCTGTCACCCATAAAGTAGGAACCGCATACCATCCGCAAACCCAAGGCCAAGTTGAAGTGTCTAATAGAGAGGTCAAAAGTATATTAGAAAAAATGGTACGTCCAGACAGTAAAGATTGGTCACAACGACTGACCGATGCGCTTTGGGCATATCGTACAGCGTTTAAAACTCCTATTGGGATGTCTCCTTATCGACTAGTATTTGGAAAAGCGTGCCACCTACCGGTGGAACTCAAACATCGATCCTATTGGGTCGTAAAAACGCTTAACCAAGATATAAATGCGGCAGGATGCCACCGTAAACTTCAATTGCAAGAACTTGAAGAATTGAGAAAGGAAGCGTATGAAAATTCGAGAATCTACAAAGAACGATCTAAATCTTTCCACGATAAAATGATTGTAAGAAAGAATTTTGAAGTTGGACAACGCGTATGGTTATTTAATTCGAAATTAAGATTGTTTCCGGGTAAGCTACGGTCCCGATGGGACGATCCGTTTATAGTAACGCAAGTGTTCCCGCATGGGGCAATTGAAATTCAAGATACGAACGGTGGAACCCCGTTTAAAGTAAACGGCCAACGGCTTAAGTCATATTGAACTGAGGAAATAGAAGAAAGAGAAATCGAATCTATAGATCTGATAGACCCGGTCTATTTCGACTGAGCACATGCATCAGTTGAGCTAACGACGTAAAACTTAGCGCTTCTTGGGAGGCAACCCAAGCTTTAGTTAGAATTTTTCTTCAATTTTGTGCACTAGTGAGTAGTTTTTGGCCAATGTCTGAGCTTTTAACAACCCAAAAGATGAAATTTTTTTACTGTAGATCATTTATGCAAGAAATCAGAAAAGAAAAATGAGAAAACAGCATCTTGCGCGCGCGGCCTGCTCGCGCGAGGCGTCGTTCGCGCGAGATATTCCCTTAGACAAAAATTTTTCAAAGTTCTTAAAAGAAGCCTCAGCTTCTGTTCGCGCCAGGAATCGCGCTCGCGAAGACCTCGCTGGAGCGGCCCGCTCGAGCGATATTTAAACATAGGAGAAAAATTTTTGAAACTAGAAAAAAAGCCCCAGTTCTTCCTCGCAAAGGGATCCGCGCGCGCGAGGCTCGCTCGCTCGAGGTTCCACTCCGTATATAAATAGGGCTGAGCCCTAATTTTCTCAAATTTCCCTTTTCTCGCTCTCTCTTCGTCTTTCTCTCTCTCGGCGACGCTCTCTCTCTCTTCTCTCCACCACTAATCGCCACCACACCACCGCCGACCTCCATCACTAACCACCATCAGACCGTCGTGCGATCACCGGACCACCACCACATCACACCACACTGTCGCTACAACCGCCGCTGCGGCCGCTACAAATCGCGGTTATTGTCGGGTCTCTGCCTCTCTCTCTATATACATAGGTATATATATATATTTGTATATATATAGATAGATCCATATATATATCTATATTCTACATACACACATCGATACACATATATACACACTCACCCACAGATACATACCCAATCACAGTTAGGGTTTGACATTTGGGGTTTTTTAAACCCTAAATCAAACCCATGACCCTTAAAGTTGTACGCAACTCTTTATACAGAACACATAGCCACAACCTGTTTGCATGAATCCAATTAGGGTTTGTGCATTTGGATTTATGAGTTAATTTGAAATTAATTAGGGTTGGTGCATTAGGGTGTACACCGAACTATGTGTGCCCATTCCAAGTTAAATCCACACTAATTTCACACAGATTTAATTATATAGACACACGCACAATCTCAATCCGAATATGCACCCCGTCCCAAACCTAAGATCAATAGATATACATATATTGATCTATGCAGAGAGAGTCTTGTATATACCTTCACATATACACGCACACAAAGTTAGGATGTATAGAATACAGATATTACAAAATCTGGCTGATTAGATCGCAGTAGGGTGGAGAATTCAGGGTTTGTGGGTCAATTCGCACTCAAGACATGGTTAGGGCTGGAGTAAACAAAACTGATTGAGACCTATTGATTAAAGCTCTACATATACACATACACATTTCAATGCATGGATGTATTGACACCCATTCACTGGTTTATTCCTCTAACCAATATGTGTGCGCATTTTAGATTGATCAAACTTTCGAAAGTTTAGGAGGCCATTTCTTTAAATTCACATACATATTTATAAATAGATATATGGATATACAGTCCTTTACCCACTTCCACAATACCCTAATTCTAAGTTTATACCAATTATTCACAACTGTAGCCTCGGACGAATTATGAGGAAGTGAATTAGGGTGTTTGGTAGATATACTTATATAGATACGTATGCCCAGAGACATGACTTCTCACACATACACCTAAAGTTTTCATTAATTTAATTCACAAACTTGAATCATAGTTAAGATATCCAACTGTTATTCCACTTCTTTTTCGAACACATATATATTAGTTTTTAAAGTTGTGATTCTGGTCAATTCAAATCATGATCATAACCTACACATCAAAGTAAAATTGACCTGTATAGAAATTGCTCTTATCCCATGATCATTTTAAATTCGCAATAACAGTGAAATTCTACAACCGCATTTAGAAAATTAATTGCCTATAGCACGAAGTCATTACTTAGATACGTAATCGACGCAGTTGAGTTCATTGTTAACAACTATTCCACCCTATAAACAATACAGGTCTATCTTGCAAACATGTTTTCATAGTCTGGATGGTGCAACTCTATGACCGAATTTGAATGAACATTTGACACATTAGAATTTCAACTCATAGTTGTGACATAGCGTTCAATTTTGAAAAGTCTTAGACACAACTTTAACTATATGACTTTCGAAATACCATGACGTTCAAACTAACTCCCGAACATTCTACTAGACATTCAAATTACTGCTTTCGACATAAGCGTCATTTATCTATTTCTTTATTTACAGTGCTATTAAACACGCGACAAGTACCCCGCGACTTGCCGCAAAGTGTGTGCCCTTGTCGGGACAGTGGGTGAGAAGGGACCGGCTCTTCTAACAATTGCTAGGTGTTCCCCCGTGAACCCCAATTTCTTGTACAACTGTTCAATTATATTGATTGTGTCCCTTGTCGGGATGTTTTTCTTTGCAGGTGAACCATCCCCACTCCCTTTTCTATTTTCTTTTCGTGGCATAGACCTATTTTAGAGCCCACATTTTCAAATTTTTCTTAAAAATTTGTACCAACCTTCTTAAAAAAATGACCAAACGAACCGTCAGATCCGCCTCTTCTTCCCAACTGCCTCAGAAAAAAACCAAAGGAAAAGAAAAACAAACTGGCCCAACTCCACCACCTCCCCCAGACGACCCAAACCCCAACGAACTAGGCCCCCAAATACGTAAACCGCGGCCTGAACTACGAGGCTGCTATCGATGCCGAGTATTTTGTGTCTGACAAGGACGCCAAGTGGGGCCATAACAACCTAGTAGCCCGTAAATTGGCCCCACAACTCTACTTTCGAAACCCCGATTTAATTAGCTACCCCCGCCTCGTCCGCCTATTCTACCAAAACCTCCGCTACCATAAATAATCCCTCAGCCAACACGCCTTTATCTCCACTACAATAGATGGCCACGGCGTAACCCTCAACCCAGATAACATCGCCGAAATCCTCCAACTCCCCTCTCACTCCTATCAAGTCCAAAAATTATATGTCCTCACCAAAGCTCACACCTTTTTACACATCGTCCAGGACATGTGTGGCGGCCGCACTGGGTCAGGGCAATCTATACGACGATCTCACATGCCCCGCCAGATGTGGTTTGTTGACCATGTCTTTAAACGAAACGTGTACCCCCTTGGCCACGAGCAAGAACGGACCAAGGAAGTCCACCACGCCCTTCACGCCGTCTACCCCAGTGACTGGTTCCACCCCGGCCTAGTCATTATGGATGGCATGCGCCTTGCTACCCAGACCATAGATAATTCCATAGACCCTAAGACCCTTCTGCCCTACCCTCGCACTATCACTGCTATTCTTCGGGCTAAGGCCTTTCCTATACCGTCCGATGATGCTATTGATACATGTATCCCGGAGTTCGCTTTCGCCGATTGGAAGTTGAGCCTGGATCGTCTAGACCTGGAGGTTAGGAGGGCCCGAGAGGCAGCCCATGCTCGTCGTGAGCAGGCAGCACATCATCCACCTCCCCCGGAGGATACGCCGTACGCATGGACATATGGTGACGTGTGTGCTTTCCGTGGAGAGACCCTGCGGCTTCAGTCTTATATGCGGTCATACTTCTAGCTGGCTCATCCGGATCAGTTGGATGATATTTTGGCACAGGGAGAGGCTGCATACCAGTCGGCTTTCCCATGGACGGCACATCAGGTGGCAGAGGAGGAGCAGGGTGAGGTGGAGGGCTAGGAGGAGGTGACTGGCGATGATGGTGATAGAGATGGAGGAGATGGGAGTGATGATGATGGAGATGGCGATGGTGGTACGACGGGACAGGGGAGTACAGGGCTAGAGCTGGTATTGCTGGAGGGCGGTGAGGATTAGTTTAGTTTGGTTGGGTGATTGGGCATTTCTTTTTCATTTTCTTTGTATTTGGATGGGAGATTTAGACATTCTCAGATAGTTTGGGCCTGTATATTATTTCATTATTTTTCCTTTTTATTTAGTCTTTTGGTTATTATTAGGATTCTGATGTACCCGGCCTCGACCGGGCAGTTTATTTTCTGTTTTTGTGTTATTATTTCTTTTTGATACTTGGGTCTGTAATTATTTCGTTATGTTTTAATTGTTTTTTGTTTATGGTTGTTTTATTCCTGTTGCCTTTGGTTAGTTACATTGGTTAGTTACATTCATAAAGAGTGATTGTCATTGAATTAATATTGCTCAGTTATTCCCACTCCCATTGCACTATAACAGGAATCTCTTAGGTTCCGGTTTGGGGGAAACAATGTCGGAATTTCTATTTAATTTGAAAATTAATTGACAACGTAATGTAAGGTTTAGATATTCATTAATGCAACACGTACACACCACTAGAGATACTAATCATATTTCTTCTAATGCTTCCAACTAATCCAGTGCAATTGTGGCTTAATTTTTTGGTTTCAGGTTTTTAGTTTTCTGATATCCATATAGTTACCTCGACCCTCATATCTCAGTTGTACCCTATCCTCATATTATGGACCACCCGATTTCTCCTCCTACTTCACCTGATAGGTCTCCGAGTCAGTCGAGTTATTATTCTGATTCCAGCTCGTCTTCTGATACTCCTATACTTAGTCCTAGGCTAGCCAAACCTGACGACCCGGTCGGTCGTCCCGGCTGGTGTCGTCGTCATCCTCGTATGCCCATTCTTAGCTGTTCTTATTCTTCCGATGAGGATGACCTGTTTGGTGATGACCCTACTGTTATTGATGGCCCTTATGGCGCTCCCCCTACGTCTTCCGAGTCTTCTTCATCTAAATCGGCCGATTCCTCGACCGATGAGGATGATAAGGGTGTTGTCTTCGGATTAGCGGCTATTTCTTTATCTGACCCTGTTGAGTCTATTGTGCCTACACCCGAGGTTACCTATCCATATAGGAACCTACCTGATTATGTGCCAGACGTTGTTCGACAGCGTCCGGGTCACCCTGACTGGTCCCCCGAGGACATTGCTTCGATGTTTGCGCCTTATTCCGGTCCTGAGGATGATAGGGTGGATTTGGGTCCGAGTGTCATTGAGGGGATTGAGCAGGGTGAGCGTCCGTATTTACATGCTGATTTTGAGGAGGTGGGCCCACCGTTCGAACCTACGGAGCACCCAGAGTGGGAGCTTGTGGATTGGTACTTTCGATCTGGCGTACAGCTACCATCAGACATTTTTCGTGGAGTAGACGTCCTGGTGATCTTCTATGAGGACTACATCCATGTCATTGTCATGTTTCCACCTGCATAGGGACATGCAGTGATTTGGTTTGGGGGAGAGTATATGGATATTCATTTTAGTATTGTCGTTTTATTTTTAGTTCGTAGTTCTTTTATTTTTGTTATGTCGTTTATCTGTTATTTCTTTCATTCAATGTTTAAAAAAATAAAAAAATAAAAATTTTATAGATATTAATACAAAATAGGAGTAATAAGAATAGAAAAGTAAACATTGTAATTGTTCTTTAAATAAATGAAAACAGTTTCTTAAATAATTTCTTAATATTGTTCAATGTTGCGTTACTTCTTTTTGTAAGTTGATTTCGTTGAAATTTTGAGAATTAAGAGAGTGTATAATCAAAGGTCTACCGAATCTATGAAAGTATGTCTTAAGATTGTATATCCGTAGAATCATTGTTTTATATCTTATACTTGCATATCTTGTTGCACGGCACGTAGTCATATGGATACATATTAACAATTGAACTATAATGTACGTTGGATTTCTAAATAATAAAATTGTGGAGACTAAACCCGGTGAGCTGTTGAGCCTATCATTCTTTGTGAGGGTTTTAAATTTATCGAATCTCTTTGACATATCGCACTATTTCGTTGAGTAGTCTCATTAATTTTTTTTTTATTTTGATTGAGAGTCGAGTCGGTATTATAATTACCATGTTTAAGAAAAAATTATATTTTCCTTAACATCATAGCATTAAAGAATCATGTGACTTTGGAAAATGACGCTAGGCCGTCTATTTTATTAAACCTTTTCGACCTTTGGCTTACCCAATATAGATATTTTTCCCTTGTTAACCCATTTGAGCCTTTCTAAATAAGCCATTTCTTTGTTCACCTATTATCCTACCCACTCCGATATGGAGTTCGCCACTATAAAATTGACCCAACCCATGTCCAAAAGTAGCTAGAGAATAGTTTTTCATAATGAACCAGGGCTAATAAACGACTAAGAAAAATTATGTATTGAGTAGTAGAAGAAAAGAAGTACAGTAAAAAAAAATAAAAATAAAATAAAAATAAAAAAAATAATAAAAAAAAAATAAATAAATAAATAAAAAAATCTGATTCTTTTGGAAGAGATAAAGAAAAAAAAAAAAAAAAGAAGTGACTAGTCATTGTAGTAAAGCATTTGCGTTACACATTAAGGCTGTTCCTAGGTACTTACGGACTTTTTGAATCCCTTTTACCTTTCTTTTCTAAGCCTTAACCCTTGACCAACATTATAACCCTTACAAAGTCCTAGTTGATTCTATGGAAACATGATTTGAAAATGGAACCGATAAAGGAAAGGAAGTATAAGCATGGTAGTAATACTATTTACTTGACGATCGATATCTATTCATGAGACTATTTTATTTCTGTCATATCGTACGTTGTTGAGAGTCATATGCGAGTTTATTTGTTTTGCACAATAATTCTTTCTCGCATCTGGGTACATATGAGTGCTTACACCTATTTCAAAGTGACTTTATTTTAGAGTGTAGTTAACAACGTGAGATTTGTAGTCAAAGCATCACTAAATAGTCATCTGATTTATATTTCACGTTAATAGTTGCCGTGTATCCACTTGACTACTATTTCACACACATGCGAGTCTTCGATATATTTTATTGATTCTGGTGATATATGTTTTCGGATTATTTTTCATAATGTAGGAGGGCATACGATTGTTTTACTCTTGATAATTCTAAAGTTTCATTTGAGGTTGATTTTATCGAAAAAAGGATATGACAGTGAAATATTTAAAATTTTGAATAAAATCTTTACAAGTTAATAAAGATGGTTGTGGGTGACTTGTTGACGAGAACCCTCACGAAACTTCACTCGTCCGACTAGGGACACCTAGAGGTTTAAAAGGCTTGTTGCACAGGCTAAGTGCAATTGTTATCCATACGAAAAGGGAGTAGGAATTTTATTATTAGTAGTTTTATTTTATTCTTTTGACTAGCAAAATGTAGGTTTGGGGGTGTGATCGGGAGAGAACAAATCCTAATTATACGCCTTAATTCACATTTGTTCGTTGTTTTTATCCTGTTTTTGTGTAGTTTTACTTTATTTTCTATTTTCTATCAGGTTTTAGAAGAAAACAAGGAGATCAGGTTAAAATAGGTGAAAAAGCAGGAAGAAAGAAGCAGAAAAAGACACATCGCGCGCGCGATCCGCGGGCGCGAAAACCCAGAAACCGCTCGCGCGATCCGCGCGCGCGACCTCCCAAATGACGCGCTCGCGCGATTCGTACAAAAAGCAGAGTTACGTATTTCAATATTCTGAAGAGCCCTGTGCGAACGAAACTGCTTGAAGACGTCCAGATTGTAAATAACACCTGTTTTAATCCGTTTCGGGGGAGGAAAGCTTGGAAAAAAGCTTTTGTAAACTCTATATATTCTTAGTTTTTATGATTTTTAAGGGTTACACACCTAGAGATCTATTCACATACATTCATTGAAGGCAAGAGGAAGGGGAAGAGCAAGCTTGAAGGTTTCTAATGGCTTCCATCAACTCAATCTTCATGCTTTCACCCATCGTGAGCAACTAAACTCATAATCTAGGGTTTCAATGAAACCCTAGCTATGTAAAGGGGGATTCTATGCTTTTCTATTTTAAGATTTTATGGTTTGGGATAGTGATTGTATGTTGGTGGATTTTATATAATCAGTTTTTAATGTTAATAATCAAGAGAATTTTGGATCTATTCTTGTCTTAGATTTTTCCTTATGCTTATTGAACTCAATAGTCCTTGATTTCTGTGATTGATAGGAGTATTTACATACAATGGTGCTTATGTGATTGTGATGTTTATATCTTTGATAATCCATGCTTAGGAAAGATGAGTTATGCTACACCCTAGTTATAGGTAGATAATTCATGTGAACCGTAGATGGATTATGTTTAGATTAAACTAACGATATCTTCTTGACGATACTATTGGGCTTGTAGCTACAATAGGTCATAACTATCCAAACATAGAACTTAGAATAAGAAGTATAGATCCCGAATGCATAGTTAGTGGTGGATTTGTAATCCTAGATCCCATCTCCACATATTTAAATCAACTTTGAATTTCGTACACAAGTTTACTTAGATTTAATTCTAGATTTTATTTCCATAATTTCTTCGTTTAATTCATAGTTTCAAGTAGTACTAATAATCAAATTCCAAATCAATCAAATTTCTGATTTTCTTATAACTAAATAGATTATATTTTATTAATTAAAGGATTAAAAATTAACAATCTCTGTGGGTTCGACCTTTACTTTCCACACTACAAATCTTTTGAAAGTAAAGCATAAATAAGCATACTTTAATATCTTGATTTTGACGCGATCAGCATGTGACGATGGTGATCATACTGTCTAGCAGGTTTTCATACTCCTATGTCTTAGGACTGACAAACAATGTTTGGGGTGTATATCTTTGTGAGCATGAAGCAGACATCCTTGTCATGGTGCTTAGGCAGGTCAACTCAATGTGATCACATGTGAGTGATTGCCTTGGGAATCATAAGAAAGAGGTTCTGCCTCATGCCACATAAGCGTCTATACCGCACAGGTAATCCCGTCAGGGCATACAACAGTTATATCACATTGTCCTATCTGAAAAGATAAATGAACAGTCCTATGAAAGGTTCTACAGGAATCTATATGCAAAGGATGGGTTTAGTCAAAGAGGGTCCATTGACGAGAGTTCCAATATATCGTCAGAGAGACAGTACGGAAGTTATTTACTCTTTTTGATATACCTTGGAAGGTACAGTACCAATGGTGACTTATGCCCTGGCACAGCAAGGCCTGAACAATGTCAGCGCCGCGTTTCAAACACAGTCGGAGGAGGGGGGGGGGGGGGAATGCAAGAGTGCAATGCGGTGAACCAGACACAGTAAAAAGATGATTTTAAGGATGCTGTTTATGAGTCAAACCTCTGTATTATTTTGTTTTGAAAATAAATATCCCCAGCAGAGTCGCTAGATTGTGGACACGCGGAATCGCTCATCCATTCTTTTTGGTTTTGATTTGAGATTCATTTTGAAAAGGGAAAAGAAATGGTCTGTTGAAAACAGATACAGAGTCGCCACTTGGTCTTTAAGGAACCAAGAAACCTAATTTTGACTCACCCAAATGGATAAAGGGTACCGGCCCTTCATAACCAAAGAACTTGGTTCGGGGTTTTGGTACGAGAGAGGAAAGAGTCTTTGTCGTGACTAAAACACCCTCAACTCGTCCCATCTCTCGACGGGCCTCAATTAGCATCCAAATAATCATCTTATACTATGTTTGGTTCGACAGTTAATATTTTTGATAGGTATATTACATCACATAAGAAACTTGAAATGGAAGATCTAAAGATAAAATATCATTCATAAGATCTAAGTCAAGTATCACACAATGCAAAGTGAAAGATCACACAAACAAACCTAGGAAAAATCGTCTAATCACATATCAAGTAATTAAGTTTCCCTAATCTAGAGGGGACATGAATTGTTCTTGAAACAAATAAATAAAGAAATCAAAATATACTTAGCAAGCTAGTATGATGCATGTTAATATTTGAGAAAAGAAGACCTCTCAATCCCCGGGACGGATGAGAAAGGAAGATTAGATCAAGGGGGAAACATGAACATGTGATCAAATTCATTCCTTATAATCTTCTTAGATTAGGAGTCACAAAAGCCCCAAATCTTTGCATGGATGCAATGTATGTATCTAGAATGTGCCAAGGTTGTAGTGTGTTTTATGTTCATGGATTCCTAGAATGACTTAGATATCTAGAATGTGTATGAATGAATGAAGGGAATCATCATGGGATATGTACAAATATGGTATGGACCACTTCCTAAGACATAATAAATTTGGAGTACATGTAATCATCAAATCAAAGTATGGAATGTTTTTAATGCATGATTTTTTATGGAGATCTTTCAATTTATGGAATGTTTTCTGTGAATAGTGGACAGAACAGTGACATGATCTTTTGAAACTTGAAAAGAGGGGATATGAATGTTTTAAATGCATGATGTTTTATGGAGATCTTTCTTATTGTGTCTAGAACACAACCCCAAAAAGCCAATCTTTAATAACTATCACATATTGAGAGAAATCATATAAACAATAGAGGTTATTCAGAAACAGAGTCCGTACTATATATTGAAATGTTAGAAAATCTTAAAAAATGAAAACAAAATATCTAGAGGCCCATATTATACAGAAAGTTCCCTAAGACATTGAAGTTCAAGGGAAAAATAATTTGGGACCACTCGTTTTAGAAAAGTTTTCTGTAAAACAAGTTGAAAGTCAACTTAGATGCTGTGACAGCAGAGGCAGAATGTTTGGAAGGAATGTTTGGACAAAAATGGACCCCTTTCAAGTGCTTCCAAGTCAAACCAAAAATTGTGAATGTTCTCTAATGAGTTAGGAAGACTTTCCAAGTGGTCTTGCATCCATATATTGAGTATTGAGTTCTAGAGAAATCTGTGAACTCGGATTACTCACTGTTTTGACTCACTGTTTTGAAGATTTTGAGAAAACCTAGAGTTTTTCTTTCTTGAGATCAAAATGAGGGGGTTAAAGAGAAGTTTTGAAATAGAGGTTTTGAAAAGATATTTTCAACATCAAATAGAGATTATGATCTCTTGGAATATCAACATCAAACTCATCATCAAGAACCCCCAATATTATTGGAGAGATTCATTTTTATTTTGAATATAACTTCAAGGATACCTTGGAGGTATTGAAGTTATAATCATCATCTATTAAACATGTTTTTGAGGTCAAGAGCTACTATCCATAAGGATTCACTCACCTCAAACTTCATGTCATCATTTAGATGATGATGAACTATAAGTAAAACAAAGAAAAAAAAATGAGGTAGGAGGAGATGAACATTGTATATAAGCAAGAAAATAAACAATCAATAGATGATATTCAATGGTGGAACCACAAGCATTCAACCTCTCATATATGTGTGTATGTGGGTGTAGATAGCTCTCTAACTCATTGGAAACTCAAAAAAGATGAAGAAAATGAATTGAAATCTTGTAAATACTAGTTTAGTTTTGAGAAAACTAAATAAAAACTCACATTTGGCTTGGATTTGAAGAAGAAAATATTTATTTCTCTCTCTATTTCTTCCTAACTCTCTATATCTCTCTCTAATGGCTTCCAAGCTCTTCTCCCAAATGGAAGCAAATGGGTCTCCTTTATAGGCCAACTTGGGGAGGTATTTTGGGTTTTAAAAAGTCTCTAATTGGTCCAAAATCTTCAGATTATAAAAACTATGTCGTTTTATTTGTTGAAAATTTGAATTAAAATCTAAAAATTACAAAAAAAAAATGAAAAATCAATCAGAGTGCCGCCGCGGCACTCGGCCACTGCTGCCGCAGCAGTGGGCCAGTGCCGCCATGACAGTCAACCCCCCGGTTGACCAGATTTTGGGTTTAGGCCCCCGGAACTCCCAGAATTCGCGAAACTGCCCTATTTTGTCCGAAATTCACAGAAAATTCATATGAAATCCAAATTGAGATTGTGATATACCGTTGGAAAGGTATTGAGATCTAATTTCCATAAAAAATAGTTTAAAGTTAGGTTACTTTGAAAAGTTTTGCGGTATTCGCGATAAAAGCCGATTTAATTACCTTTTTCACCTTCGAAAATTCATAATAAATTCAATTTAAGTTGTGAAATTATGTGCGATATACCGTTGGAAATCTATTGACCTCTAGTATTTGATAAAAATATTTTAATTTTGAAAAGGCGACTTTGACTTTTGGTCAAACTTGTAGTCAAATCAGTCAAACAATGCACTTCCAAAAAATTCCGCGAAGTTCTGGGAGCCTCCTGACACTGACATTTCCGTTCGATTTTCTTTTAAAACATATTTTTAAACTTTTCACATGATCTAGGATGATCTCGAAACTTTTGGTCGAATTCGGATGATTTTGGTCAAACCTTGGTCAAACTTGGTCAAACCTTAGTCAAGTCGGTCAACAGGGACTTTCCGGGAACTTCTGGGACTTCCGGGGGTCTTTGGAAGCTGACAATTTTCAAATATTTCTCTTTTAAAATAATTTTCGTTTTATTTTGAACGACATCGAATGATTTCTGAGATTCTGTGCCAATCCGAAGAGTTTTGGGCTTTTAGGGGCATTTTGGTCATTTCTGCAAATTCTTTGACTTCTTGAGAGTTAGAGGCAATCTCTGAAAATTCGATCTTTCTAATCATCGAGGTTTGACATGCTTGTGGCCTCCTAAATCTGTTACCCGACAAAATGGGGTGCCTACACACCCTTATGTGCTTAAATGTTTATTAAGGCATATATGAAATATTTATATATTGTTTATTGCTAGAGACCATTTATGTGGTCATTTGGGATACCTTTATGAGAATGAAATGAACACGTTACATAACTGGTAGGCTAATTAGTAACTTCATGGAATTATGTGGAACCACTTATGGGACACACGCGAGACATACACAAATACCCACTTTAGTTTGGAGGACTAAATAATTAGTTATAAAACTAGTGGGGTGATATTGCAAATAAGTAGAAATTGGGTGGGTTTCATAATAGAAATACTAATTTATTTACATGAACTATAGATGTAAGAGGGACACATCCTCTTCTTCGTCATTTTCGGCTAGCACATAGGGGGAGAGAGAGAAAAGAGGAGAGGGTTTCGCTAGAGTTCCACGACACCGATTGACGCACTGTTCAACTTCCAATTTTAATTTCGAGACCGGATTTGGACTCGTAGAGGCGAGTCCTACGTTTTGGTATTGTTTATTGGGTTTAATTATCATAATTTTCGTGACCCAATTCGGTGCGGCAATCTGTATTTGGTCAAATTCATGTAGGATTTTAAACAAGAGTAGATTTAGGCTTGAATTTCTCAACTAAGAGTGAATTGCGAAGATGTGAGTGATTTCAATCTTGTTTTTGGATGAGATTCATGTTTGTGTTTGTTGTGATGTTAATAACTTGCTTATCTAGCTTAAATCCTCATGTGTAGCTATAATATATGTTTCATGGTATAAAATTGCACCTAATTAGTTAATACAGTGTAATTATGTGAAAAGCACGGTAATATGGTTATGTAAGCATGTTTAGTTGCCTACTTGGGTCGAAGGAAAGTTCGTATGAATCCGTCATGAGATTGTATCGTGGTGACGACCACTTGTTACTGATAACGTCATTAGACCGCACATGTGAGGCATGGGTCATGGCTTGTGCCGTGGACTATTGGGGGAGTCGCAGACTTGCGGATAGTGGTGGAGGAAATACTTGCTTATCCAGAGATCATTTTTACTTGTTGAGATGAATTTGAACATGATATATTATCCGTGTGCTTGATTGATATCTCTCACTAAGTATAAATCATATATATTGCAGTGGTTATTGAATAACCATTGTAGGTGAACATGACGGTGAGAATCTGGGGAGGTGATCGAATTTGGGGATCATGGTAACGAGGAAGCTTGCGAGTATAGTAGCTTCATGTTTGGTTACTTATGTATAGAATTAGTAATTTGGCGTAATCTAAGTTTGTTCGGTTTAACTTAGGATTGTATTAAAACTTAGTAAATTATGTTAGTTTCTGATTTATTGTTTCAAGACTTGTGTAAATTTTTAATCGGAGTTTAGAATCATGTAGAAACCTTTTATGCTTTTGTTTGTATAGTTTGGATTATGTTGGTTGTGAATTTGGATCAAGGCTCATGTATTTTTGTTGGTTTTGTGAAGGTTGGGGGTGTTTTGTATGGTAGCACTTGTGGATCTTCTTCAATGTGTATGATCATGTTGGAATCTCTTGGGAATGATTTGAAATGGTTTTAAAATGGTACCGTAATGGTTTTGGAAGTTCTTATGAGGTTTGGTTTGGTTTGGTTGATATTTGGACTTGTTAAAACAAAGTGTTGTGCAGCAAAAATTCAGTTCTGTAGAACCCGGATCGCTATGAGTTAAAGGGTGGATCGATCTGGTCTTCTGGGGGGACATTTTGTGAGAAAATTGCAAATCAGATCGATCTGGTTTAAAGGGCGGATCGATCCGCGTACAAAATTTTCGTCTGTCAACTTTTACGGAAACAGACATAACTTAGAAAATTCAAAATTGACGTCGTTTTTTGCGATGGAACCTAGACTCAAAGGGCTGTCTTTTGATTTAAAATTTAACTATATTATATTAATCACCATTTTGCCCTTGGGCTTGATTTGTCTAGTACAAAGGTTTATTTGTATTTTCCTTCCTTTACATTCATAACTACGTATTTGAAGGCCTTAGTTGCGTGCCACGTGTCCTAGGTTCACATGTGTAGATCCGGGGCGTGAAAAATTACCAAGACCTTTGTGGTCTTGGGATATCAGCCCCACCTCTCCCTTGGAGAGGTGGGGGATTCAACTTTTCCTAGGGGGAGAGTGCCCCTTTGCACTTAAGTATATTTGAGGCCCTTGTTGAGCTTTGATTTGGGCCATTGAAGTGAGAGTACAACAGACAAAACACTCTAATGATGAACAATACACTCACCCATATGAAATGAAAGGAAATACATATATATATTCACATGCTAAATCCCAAAGCTCTTGCTGATGGCCATAGATAGAGAAAATTGTGAGATAGGGGAGGAGAGAGAGAGAGAGAGAGAGAGAGAGAGAAGGGTCGGATGCTTCTCTTGGTGAGTATTGTGTATACTATATACATATATGTATAGGCACACACCCATGGAAACCCTAGGTCTCTAAGGCCAAGCCCATTGGACCCAGTCCAATGTATGTGGGTGCACCAACTACCCCACAATATTTCTTATAGATGTAACAAGGAATAAGAGCTTAGGGCTTGCTTGGTAATATTGTGGTTTCCTGTTTTCTATTTTTCATTTATATTTTTTTCGAAAATGAAAACTTAAACACGGTTAGTAACAACTTAGTAAAAGTTAACAGCAATTCAAAAGGTAGAAATAGATATGCCAACAATTTTGTTTCAATGAAATCAAAAGATAAACCATCAATTACCAAGACGTACCTTGTGGTCTAGTGGTATCAACCCAATAACTACGAGGATTCAACTCTTCCTAAGGGGAGAGTGCCCCTTTGCACTTAAGTATATTTGAGGCCCTTGTTGGGCTTTGATTTGGGCCATTAAAATGAAAGTACAACACATAAAACGCTGCAATGATCAACACTACTCTCACCCATATGAAATGAAAGAAATACATACATTCACTTTGATGTTGCAATCCGGACAATGAAGCAGTGCTGGCTACTGTTGCTAGGGATGAGAATGCAAACATAATTTTTGTACAGGTGAAAAAGGATAAGGGTATGGATCCTACCAAAACTGAGTAAGGGTATGGATCCTACCAAAACTGAGGCTCATGTTGCCTCCATGGCCATTTACGAAGCTAGTAGAAACGGGCTCAAGAAGGTTAATTTTGAAGGAGATTCACTACTGGTTTGTTACCCCCTTCTCGACTGGTCTTTCAAACGTGATTAGGCTATTGAGTCTTGGACTGTAGAAATCTATTGCACATTTCTTTTGAGTGTTGGAAAGTTTCCGAAGTACCTAGAATTGCTAATTATTTTGCTCACAATGTTGTCCAATGGGCTTTTTCTTTTATGTCTTGTAATTTTGTGAGACACATCCCAATTGATATTATTCCCCAGCCTGTATTGGAGAATACTAATCAGAGGGGACCTTGTGGCCCTTTTGTTCTTGATGTTCAATAAAATCTATCTTAAGCAAAAAAAAAAAGTATGATAAATAGAGTCTTATCTTTTCTCAATGTTTTGGAATCCAACAACCTCTTAGTCTGTCTCAGACACACTTAATGGCATTATCAAAATCATCATTCATGTAAATCAATAATGATTGGGTGACCAAAAATGTGCACCAAATGATCGGGGCCATTCATTTTGGTGGGGCCCATGTGTTAGGGCTTGGACCCCACCGAAATGAATGGCCACTGATCATTCGGTGCACATTTTCGGTGACTCTAGCATTACTAAATGTAAATATCATTAAATGAAAAGAAATAAAAAGTTAATATAAGAGGTTTTTTTTACACATTTTTCAAATTTATTCTGTATTTTATACTCAAAATAAAACTTGGGTGGCAATCGGGTTATGGTAGGTCATAATTGTGACGGGTCATAGTCGTGTCATTCTTAAACGTGTCACAATTATGTCGGTCATAAACGTGTCAGAAATACACGGGTCACCCGCCTAACCCGTGTAGGGGTGTCACCGGTTTGGTTCGGTTCGATTCGATTCGATTTTTTTTCATGTTGTGAAAACTAAGCGAAGTGGTCGGTGCGGTCGAGGTTTGGTCTTTTTTGCCAATTTAAGCAGTTGGATTGGTTTTTTAGTAATAGTTTATTTTTTTTTTGTTCTTCATTTTTTTTTGGAAAAAGTTAAAATTTTTAATTCTCATTTATATTGATTGTTTTTTAGATCCCCAGATTATTAAAAAAATATGTTTAGAACTAAAAACAATGCTCCAACCGCACCTAATTGGGTCAAACGGGTTAGACGGGTTGACCCGCTTAAAGTATGGCCCAACCCATTTATTAATTGTGTCAAACGGGAGACTTCCTGTTATTAAAAAATATTTTTTGAACTAAAAAAAATACTCCAACTGCACCTAATCGAGTTAAACAGGTTTGACGGGTTGACCCGCTTAAAGTGTGGCCCAACTCAATTATTAATCATGTCAAATGGGTCAACTCGTCTATGACCCGTGCTTTTATACGGATCACCCAAACCCATTTATTTTCATGTCGGATCGTGTCAGATTGCCGTGTCGGGTCAAAAATTGTTACCCCTACATAAAACGGGTTATTTAGTAATAAGGACATTTTAAGGATCTTTTGGGTTCATACGTCCCTCGTGGAAATATTTGTAGTCAAAAGTCCCTAAAAGACATTTCGGAGAAACAAATACCCCTAGGCCTCGCTAACTACTAACTTTAAAAAAAAAGAAATACCTAAAATTGCTCCACCCTATATGCTACTCTCCCTTAGGGGTGTTCATCGGTCGGTTTCGGTCGGGGTAGAGGGAGATTTTGTGCCGAACTGAAGTCGTCGGGGTGGTGGGGTTGGGGACCGAAACTGACCGGCCGGGAGTTCGGGGTGGTCGGGGTCGGGGAAATCGATTTCGGTCGGGTGGTCGGGGTGATTCAGGATGAGGCAGTGGTGGTGGATCTGGCTGTTGATGGTGCTGGACAGTGGTGGTGCGGGGTGGGGGTGTTTGTGAGAGAGATAGGTTAGAGAGAGATCTGCGTAGAGAGAGAGAGAGAGAGGAGAAGGGAGGGATCTGCATAGAGTGAGAGGATAAGAGAGAGAAACTGAGAGGGGAAATGAGGGGGGCCAACAGGTGTAGGGGTGTTTAGGTGGTAGGGGTGTTCGGTCGGGTTCGGTCGGGGTCGGGGAAATGAGGGGGGCCACCGTCGCCGAACCGAGAAATTGGTTTCTCTGGAGTCCATGACCGATCACCGACCGCTACCCCGGGACACCGATTTTTTCGGTCGGGGTCGGGTCTGGTTGGTCGGTCGGGTCGGGGTTCGGGTAATTTTGAACAGCCTTACTCTCCCTAGTCCCTACATCCACGAAATAGAAGACTAATCCCCCAAAAGTAGACCTCTCATTTGTCCATCTGCTTTCTTTCATCTGCGATGCCATTGATGCAAGATTCAGAAACCAAGCCGCCAAGCACTCTTCCCTTTTCTACACAGAGTCATCGAAATCATCAATGGAAAACACAAAAATAGAAGCACTTATAAAGCAATCCAAAAAATTGGAAGAAAGGGTAAATACACAAAATGTTCGAATTGTTTGATGATGCATCCATGATGATGATATACATTTTCGACTTTGGGATGTTCTCAAACACTAATATCTTCTAACTCATACACTGTTTTAAGGTTCATCTAATCTAACTCACACTATTTCTAGTTTTTAAGATTTTCGGGTTAGCCCTAATTTCCTAGTATGAAGTTTAGAGTAAACTATTTTCGATTTTGAGAATTTCCTCAAACAATAATTTTGGTTGCGATTCATAGGTTTTTTTGTTTTTGCGTATTCCATTATGATGTACACATGGGGTGTTGAGTTTGTAGGATTTTCTCAATCCCTAATTTCCTTTCATGTTTTAAAAGCCATTTTGATTTTGAGAATTTTCTCAAAACAGTAATCTTGGTTAGGATTTGTAGGGTTTGTTTGTGCATCCATTATGATATATACATGGTGTCATTCCTGGGCTCTCAGAACCTTAGCCAGCTGTGGGGTTTTTTTTTGGCCTGGCTCTTTCGAAGAGTGGGTAAAATGTGACGATTTTTTTAGGAAAGGTGAAAAAAGTATGGTAGGGTCCATTCAAAATATTCAGAGTCACCACCTAACATTTGGGTTTTCGACTTCATTAATTTTTTTTTACTTTTGATTTGGAAAGTGTGGTTAACGACTATGAATGAGCCGTGCGAAATCTAGAGATCGTAAAAAATGGGTTCAGGGATTTGGTTATGTCGAGGGAAGGTATTAGGCACCCTCAAACATCCGTAAAACACACGGTTGCCAGTTTTAGTGATTTTCATTATAATGTGGCTTATCGATTTTTAAAAAAATTAATTTTTAGAAAGTAAAGGAGATGGAAAACGATGATGGGTATGGCCGTACTCCTTGAGAGTTGCTTACGTATCTTGAGACGGGAATTAGGTCAAACACAGTTCTGACCTCATGCGTGTGTGTGTAGGTGATTTGAAAAAGTCAGTGTAACTACAAACTTTAACCTGTGAGTATGAAGTAGTGTTTTGAGTAAAAGTCAGTGTAGCTAGGAACTTTAACCTGTACGGTATGGTCCTAGACTCTAACCTTTGAAAGAATAGTGAGTTTTGAAAAATAAAAAAAAAGTGATTTGAGTAAAGTCAGTGTAGCTACAAACTTTAACTTTACGGTGTAGTTTTAAACTTTAACCTTTGAAAAAAAAATGGATTAGATTGACCATGCGAGGAAAAGGGCCATTTTTGGTAGTTCAACAGGATAATACCTTGACCCATGGTTTGAAAAGGTGAGTCGTTATCCAAGACGATGAGCTGGTTGCGTCTTAGGGAGGTCATCCCTGGCATACAAGTCAGCTTATTGACTTTGAATGTACAAATAAAGAATAAAGATGTTAGCCTTCGATTAGTGGAGCAAGATAATGAGCTGGTTGAATCCTAGGTAGGTCATCCCTGTCATGCAGTCCAGCTTATCGACCATGAATGTACAAATGAAGAATGAAGATTTTATCCTCTTCGGTTAGTGGAGCAAAATGATGAGCTGGTTGCGTCCTAGGAAGGTCATCCTTGGCATACAAGCCAACTTATCGACCTTGTATTTTTTCTCTTTTTTTTATGCCAGGGTTGGTGCCAGGGTTGAGCAACTTGATATGTTATGAGTATTCCGTAAAGAAAAGAAAAAAGGAAGATTTATTTATTTTCTATTTTTCTTTCAGCTTTTAACGGCTGTTAGATACTTAGATGAGTTTTCCAAAAATGGAATGGAGGGTTTTGGTGCTTTTTAATTTATCAAATTCAATGGAGACCTACAAAAATGAATCTAGTTTCAATAGGAGAAAAATGTTTTGCAATAGCATTTACAGATTAAGAGTTATTAGACAAGAAAACACCCTAACTCATAAACAATGACTACTACGTCGACTGAAAGTAATACATTTTTTAGAAATAGAAAAAAAAATCCAAAATGATCTGAATTTTTTTTGGTAGAGATAGATAAGAGATTGAAGTTAATAGAAAAAGAAAATCAAAACAAAAGGTTGAATGGTCCAAAGATAGGATGTGATTCAGCAAATCTGCCGTGCTATTTTGGACATATTATGTGCCCTGTGTATTTGTGTTTTGGAAAGGGCTGAAAAGAATTTTAGAAATTCCACGAAAAATTTGGGACGACTATCCTTGAGTTAGAGAAACTCTCCAGTTTGTTTCATCTGATTTGAATAAAAAATGATTTCGTGGTGATTTTTTTTATCATATTCACAGCAGTGGACTTGATAAGCTGGGACTGTTTTGTGCTTCAATAGTGAAGTGAGGAAGATGAAGATGGAGAAGGGAGAGAGGATGGAGAGAGAGCTGTGAGCTTTGGTTTGTAGAGAGAATGAGGTGCTGATTTTACTCTCCTTTTTTCTTGTTTCCTTTCGAAATCTAAACAATGGGATACTAATATATATGTGCCAATACATGTACAGTTATAGAGAGAGGGAGCTCACCTAGTAGACTGTAGAATTATCAGAGTTGCTGTTGGCTGCTAGCTAGTGGTGGTCGGTGGTGTTGATGATGGTTGTGTGGGTGTGTAAATGATATGTATATATATATATATATAGAATTTGCTTGGCTTTGGGGACCAAGTTGTGGCTTGTGGTCCACAACACAAACACACATACACACACCACACAAAATATAATGCACATCACACAAATGCACACAAATGCACATGGGTTGGGTATTGCCCAAGTAATGAGTTAGGGTGTGTTTGGGTAATATGTATATATATACACATCACACTACAAATATTAATACCCAATTAATATATACATAGAAAAATATAAATAGTAAGGTAATATCATTATTATTATTATTAATAGAAGTAGTAGTGTCTTGAACCGTATGATACAGTAAAAATAAAGAAACTGGTACATTATTAAATACGGGAATTAGAAAATACAGGTTGCTACATAAGGGTCTTTTGACTTATATATATATATATATATATAAATGGGTTGGGCAAATGGGTGTCTGCACATGGGTTTGAAAAGTTTATCATTAAGTATTTGAGGATTTCCCCAACAATCAGAATGTTTTTAGATGATAACACAATTTTGTCAGAAAACTAAACTTCTCAAAGACCTAAGTGTTCATCCGTGTTTTCGAAATTTTGTGAAAACCCATGTAAATCTATAAAAAATTGCATATTTGGGGAATTTCTCCGTGAATTGTATATTCCATCATATACAATATATGCATTAAGATTATTCCCAAAGTTGTCTATCCTTCTGTTAAGTTTTGATACAAAGCTCCATTTCCTTAAATTCATTTAATTATGTTGATTAGTGGACTGTATCTTGCACATGCTTTAACAGTCTTAGAGTAATTTTGGTGAATGTACTCAAACTATTTATTTGTTGGAACTGTTTATAAACCGAACAAGATTGTAAAACTTTCTCAACCTTTTTGAAAGTAAGTTTGGGAATTTTCTCAATAAACATACAAAATCTTTACTATTTTATTGGTTGTAGTGGTTGCTCGACATGTGCGTCAAACACCTAAACGTACCAAAAGACCCTCAAAGCTAGCACAATACAAAAGCAATTTCAACAAGTCTCGGGAAATGTAAATTTCAAAGGGGGATTGTGATTGTAATTCATCACACTGAATAGAAACATGCATATTATGGGAATTTATATAAACTTTATTAATTGTGTAGAAACATGATGCAAATGGAAAATAGGGCATCAATTATTTTTTTTCAAATAAGAATTGGATGTTCAATTTCGCTTGTGCTGGTTTGTTGTGTAATTTATAGATCTTTTGTTTTGAATTCACGTTGATACCTCAAAAGGTGTATAATCATGTTGGCAGGTTCCCAGGCCATGAGAATGTTTACTAGACTACTTTGAGGAATTATTCAAAGTACTACTTTGAGGAATTACCAAAGCCATTAGTTTGAGGAATTTCTCAAAAGTTTCCTGGTAAAGATAAACAATCAAATACTTTGAGAAGTATTGTTTGGAATGCATGTTATTACCTTAGACGGAGTTTAATCAAGTTGGCCAGTTCACAGACCTCGAGACTATTTAATTACCACAAAATCCTTTTAGAAAATTCTGCTTAGTAATACTTTGAGGAATTATCTTAGCCAAATGCTTTGAGAAATTTCTCAAATGTATCCTGATATATAGTTCACAACTTTGAAAATTTTCTCAAAGTATCCTGGTAAAGTGTCTTGAGTTGCACATTATAAATTGCAAACACCAACCATAAGATAGATATTTTTCCCAAAAGAAATATTTTAACATGCAAAACCTCAAGGTTTGATACCACCGTCAAAAAAAAAAAAAAAAAAACCGAAGATGAAGGATAAGATTATCTATCACTGACATTCAATTTTCACAAAAAAAAAATAAAAATTAACAAAAAAAAAACCATTCCATAAATATCATAATAAATGCAATCCATAATTGTATTTAATCACCTTCTATAACTATAACCGAGAGATATGTCTCAACTTTGAAGGGATTGATATCATATCTTCCTTTCTATTACGTACAAGGAGGGTAAATCAGTACAAGAAAATCTCAGAAAGAACTTTTGACCGAAAAAAATATGTGGAGGGACTTTTACCACTATTGATTGATAACGAGATATCTTTGGGTAAAAAACTAAAATAACACTTACTCAATGTCCTTTTTTTTTATGACATTGGCATGTTTGGGAAAGTCTAAAACATGACTATATTCAGTCTATGTCTAACTATTATTAGCTTCTTATCAGAACCAAGTATGGTGAGACTCTATTTCTTGCATAGGAGTCTGTGTCGAGGATAATAAATTTATTAAAACCTAGTTCAATGTCAAACTAACCTACCCTTGATCAATTAAAAATTCGGACTTGCATTCAACCAGATCCTATTTTGAACATTTCCAAATAGTTTACACTCAGAAAAAATGTTTTACTAATGAAGAGACGAGTGTTTAAAGTATATTCATTTTGAGTAATGCTATGGTCACACCCATTTCACTAACAAAATCCACTAACACCAGTAGGGGGACTTCCATGTGACAAAGTTGTCTGGCACATGGGGACAAAAATCTTACACTTTGCCACTTGGTAGTCCCTTACTGCTCTTTGTAGACTTTCTTCGTGCTTGTTTGGAAATATCCAAAATAGAATCTGGTTCAGTCCATGTACACTTTTCTTTTTATTTAGTTCTTGTCAGAATCAAGTGTAGGTTGGTTTGACACAGAACCTATTTTGAGAAATGTATCAGACAGTGCATAGAATCCCATGTAAGAAATAGACACTGACATACTAGATTCTCACAAGAACTAAATAAAAATTCAATTTCGAGTGATCCAAATCCTGTTTTTGGCTTTCCTAAACAAGCCCTTATTATTGTGAGTGTCACCGTATCATTACTCATTCATTTTAGAGAGCATTTTTGCTCACCCAAACACCTCATTGAGTGAGCATGTGAGACCCAAACTTTTCACATTATTTCATCACTTTTTATCCATAAAAGTGGAGGGCCCCATATACTCTTCCAATACCTAATAAGGGGTTAAGGATCCCCAGAAGCACTTTGAGCAGCACCCCATGTGGGTGTTGTAGGACCACAAAAATAAAAATAAAAATTTCGTTTTTTTGTAAAAGAAATTTTTTTTGTGGTCCTGCTGCCCAAAGTGTTACAACAAAGTGTTGCTGAGGATCCACAGTGCCCAATGAAGTGCTTGGCTAAACAATTTACAGAATTATAAGAATTAGTCCTCCATCTAGAGCCTATGACAGATTAAGTCCAATTGGGAAGGTGAGTTTTGAAAGTGATCCGTTTCTAAACCAAAATTTATGAATTAGTCCTTCCCCAATATTTTTGATTGATTTATGGACTTTTATGCCCTTTGTTCATTTTTTAAAGTTATTTTTTTGAAAATATTCGATTATTATTTAGGATAATTAGTGCTGCTGAATTCCAGGCATAATGCATAACTGTTTTAGTGAGTTTCTGATTTTGAGGGAAGTGGAGTTATGCATCCTTCAATCAAGTTGATTGGTAACAATATTTTTTGTTCAAATCTTGTTTCAAAAATCAAAAGTTTGTCCCAGGTTGGATTCTTCAGTTTGTATATCAGATTTTGTTTATTGCACATCTGTAACTTTACAGAATAACAATAAAATAGTATTTAAATCATGGACTTCATTCGTTAGTGTACTGTGATTCTTTTCCATTGTGTTGGTATGAACTATAGAATTTGTCACCATTTTGTTTGTGATTGATAGCTGTGTTCATTTGTTTGTAAATTTTTTGTGGTTGTTTTTGGGAATTACTCACTTTTAATAAGATGGATACTAAGATTATCCTGTTATGTTCGTTCAGACGGAAAGTTTCAGTGGTTTGTGTGGTGGAGGCTATGTGTTTTTCTGATCTCGCTCATTTTATTGCTAGAAAGTGGCCTTTTATCAATCAAGATGATATGACCCCGACTTATAGAATTGCTGGATACAATAAATGTATGTTAGGTGGTGATGGTGACATAGAAAAGATCATTATTGTGTAAGCAAATTAGTGTGTTTCGGGTGGATGTTTAAGTCATAGTCATTGAGATGGATAATGATTTATCTGATTCAGAGGAGGATGTGGATATTATAGATTGTAGGGCTATGCAAGTGGTCGACGAGGTGGATAATGAGCTTATTTTTACGTTCATCGTGACCATTTGTTGATGGGCTCTATGTGGAGTTCATGTATTCAAGATGAGGGATTTGAAGGCAGTGTGGTAGAGTTTCGTCAAGCATTGTGTAAGTTATCAATTGAAATTAGATTTCAATTTAAGTACTTGAAGAATAACAAGCAATGAGTAATTATTGTTTGCAAATACTGCCAAGAGAAGGGTTGCAAATGGCGTATCCATGCTTCTAAGGAGTCAATCAATGGTTTTTTTTTTACATACGTACGATTGAGAAGTTGCATATGCGTAGACCACTAAGTCGTAAATCTAAACATCTGCGAGTTACTTCGAAGTTGGTGGGTGATTTGATTGAGGAGAAAATTCGACGTGAACCATTGTTTCAGCCGTTTAAGGTGATTGGTGATATTAAAGACAGATATGGTCTTGATATAAAATACCACCATGCGTGGTTTGGTGTTGAAAATGCGAGGAAGAATATTTATGGGGACCACTCTTCATCATTTGATAGTCTTAGATGGTATTTTGAGGATACTGAAAGGGTTAATCCTGGAAGCCACACTGTATTGGACGTGGATCAGACAAATAAAAGGTTTAAAAGGTGCTTTATTTCATTTTCTACATGCATGCATTAGTAGTTTTAAGTATGTTAGACCCATGGTATTTTTGGATGGAACTTTTTTGAAAGGGTGGCATAGAGGTGTATTGTTGGGTGCCACTTGTAAAACTGCTAACCAAGGTTAGTAAATCAACATTTTATCTGTTTAATTAATTTTTACTATCTTGCAACTAATGTTGAGGAATTTCATTGGGGATATATATACACAAGTTGTATTTTCCAGTGAATAGAGTTTTATTCAAACCTTTATGTGTGAGAAAATTTATGAAATTAGTGAGAAATTTTACACTCAGTTAACACATGTGTTAGAGGGATTGAGTAATGATTTGATTTGTCTGTTTTTTTTTTTTTTGGTTTTTAATACTAAATGTTCTTTTTTATGTGTGTAGTAGTGTTTTTTTAATTTATTTATCCCATGTTTCATCTGCAAATGGTTTAGTGAGAATTTTTTTTATGTTATTGAGAAATTTCTCACTCGGGCAGTTAAGGACTTTGTTGCCTATATTCTTTATTTTTAAGGGACTCTTTTTTAATTTATTTAAGAGGTATTCAATCTTGCATTTGCTGTTGTTGGGTTTGAGGACAAGGAAAATTGGCTGTGGTTTTTAAGAGAACTGAGGTTGATTGTGGACACTTCTCAGCAGATCACGTTTCTTTCTGATAGGCACCCAGGTATTATTGATGGAATAAACAATGATTTTCAAACCATTTCCATGGATTTTGTTTGTTTCACATGAAGTATAATTTAATGGACAAGTTTAGAGGACTAAACCCGAAGTTTCGTAGTCAGATTATTTACATGATGACTAAATGTGTTTACGCTCTCAATTTTGATACATATCTTGAAAGGATGGATTTGTTGGTGATGGGGGGGGTGGCAGAGGGTGAGTGATTTCTTGAGTGGTGATCCTGTTCAAAGTTGGTGTAATGCGTTCTTTAGGGGACAGAGGTATGGGGAGATGTCTTCTAGTTTGACTGAGTCTTGGAACAAAATGATTGAAGAGGCACGCCACATGCCTATAACTAGCATGATAGATAGTATACAGATTAAAACTATGAAGGACATGGCCAAAAATGAGAAGTCAATGCAAAAGTTGGAATGAGCTCTTATGTCACGCACCGGAATAGCAAAAATAGATAAATATAAAATTTCCTTTTTGTGTCCGTAAGGAATAACTGGTGAAGTCACTTAATTGTCCACACTACGCAGTTCTAACCAATAGCAAATAAAGAGAACAACATACACAAACTAAATATAACACAAACGTACTACTAATAAAATCAAAGTTCCAAAAGCGGGAGTACTAAAACATTAGAGCAACATATGCCCTGTTACACACGTACTATATAAAATCTGACAGAAATAAAACTTTTATCTATCTTTATCTTCAACTAGTGTAGATATAATCGTCAGTGTAGTAGTCCTCCCTGGCATGTTCGTCCTCAGTGTGGCTGCCCTCTATGTATCTACCCTCCAGGTAGTATCCCTCGTCATACGCTTCATTACCTGCGGGATTAGAGATAGGGTAGTCTGGATGGGGAAATTAAAGGCATAAAATCCGCCAGCTTACTGAAAGCTGAGTGAGTAGAAACTAAAACAGTATCATAAATGTGAAGTAATTATAAGTTATGGATGATACATCATACTAATATTAATTAATATCTTCTCTTTTTTCCAACCGTTATCTGATTACCGACGTCTTGTTACCCAGTGACTAATAAAATACTCATGATTAAAGAGCAGACTCAATAGTTCAACTCTACCTATATGACATCCTTTCGTCCACCGCTATTAAGGACATAACTGCCCACTACTTTCATGGACACCACGTAAGTCCAACCCCCCGCTGTTAAGGACATAACCGCCCACTGCTCTTCAAGGATATAACGTTTCGAACAATGACATATCAATCTATTGCCACGACTTAAGTACGTCTACCAGTGATCCCCACCCATTGTTGTTAAGGACTTTAACCACCCACTGCTGTTAAGGACATATCATGACCAAGTATCCGGCCATGCACAATTCCCAGAACTTATCAAACCTATCTATGTTCTGTACTAAAACTGATACATGACTTCCCATTGTGGCCTGACTACTCTGATTAAAATGAAATGGATTCAAACTGATTCCTGGCTACCACGTTAACACACATTATGATATGTTACTACAAATTATCAATTTATTGCATAATCTCGTCTTATTATCTCTTGAATATAATCGCATTGCATACAGAAAGCATAAAGACTGTATTTAAACAACTTAGCAGTGTATGTCATACATAATAAAGATTACCCAAAAATCTGTAAACTTCAATCAATTGAAGTCATCTTCAATCGATTGGGATGCATGTGGTTTCAATCGATTGGAGTACTTTCAATTGATTGGGTTAAAGCTAGTTCAAGCGATTGAAGTCATTTCAATCGATTGACAAAAGTTTGATCGATTGAATCCAATTCAATCGATTGAAAACTACCTTCTTCTTCATAATTTGGTCAGTGATGGTCAGAACTCATGGGGGCTTTAGGGCATGTTTCTTTACCTCCAAAACTGATAAAAACAACATACATAGCTACTGAGTGAGTTTAAAACTCACCAAAATGGTCAAGGGTGCATTTGACAAGCTTCGGTGTGAGCTCCAATGGTGGCCTTCTCTCTCTCCTCTTCTTCTCTCTGTCTCTCTCTTTCTGCTCATCTTCTCTTCTCCTCTTCTTTCTGTCTTCTGTCTTCTCTCTCTCTGCCCGAATATATATATATGTAGGGTGTATATATATGTATAAATATATGTAGAGAAACACAATCTGTCTCCCTGTCTAGTTACAGTAACCAACACACACACACACACACACACATGAAATACACACATATATATAAGAAAAGGAAGAAACAGGTGGCAGCTCCTGCGCAGAAATTGGGATAAGAATGCAGACACTTTCAATCGACTGAATTAGCTTCAATCCATTGAAGATAGGTGGCACACTTTCAATCGATTGCGACGGGTTCGATCGATTGAACTTGGATGCAATCATTACATTTATGTTGGCAGGGTTTCGATCGATTAAAGTAGGTTCAATAGATTGAGAAGGCCATCACTTTTATCGATTAAGACAAGTTCAACCGATTGAAAACTAGAGATGGCTTCAATCGATTGAAGATAAGTGGCACACTTTCAATCGATTGTCACGGGTTCAATCTATTGCCACGGGTTTGATTCATTGAATTTGGATGCAATCATTGCATTTATGTTGGCAGGGTTTCGATCGATTAAATTAGGTTCAATAGATTGAGAAGGCCATCACTTCAATCGATTAAGACAAGTTCAATCTATTGAAAACTAAATTACAAGTATAGAAAAGGCAGTTATATAGAATCTCATCTTTGTTAATATACATTCAAAAATACAAGGTGTTACATCATCCACCACTTATTAAAAGATTTCATCCTTGAAATCTAAAGTAGTAGAGTTAAAACAAAAACAGAAACTTCTCCAGCATCTCTGATTCTATCTCCCACTAGGCTTCTCCTTCATCGTGATGCTTCCACTAAATTTTCACTAGTGGAATCTCCTTGTATCTAACATTCTTAATCCCTCGATCCAAGATCCGCATGGTCCTTCGTTGAATATGACATTGTCGTTGACTTCAATATCCTCAAAGTTGATCTCATGCACCGGGTTATGGGCACACTTCCTCAACATACTGATATGGAAGATGTTGTATACTCTTGACATCTTTTGGGACAACGGCAATCTATAGGCAACTTTTCCAATGTGCCCCAGGATCTCGAATGGTCTGATGAATCGAGGTGATAGCTTGCATCTCTTCGGACAAATCTCACGATTTCTCAAACCAGTGATACCTTAAGCAACACATGATCTCCAACGGCGAACTCTAAATCTTTGCATCGCTTGTCAGCATAGTTCTTATATCAGGTCTGAGCCATCTTCATCTTCTCATGTATGACTTGAATCTCTCACGAGTTTCTTGTACCATTTCTGGCCCAAGAAATTGTGTATCTCTGACATCAATCAAACACAAAGGTGATCAATAAGGTCTTCCGTACAAAGCTTTAAACGACACCATCCCTATGCTCGTATGATAGCTATTGTTATAGGCAAATTCTATCAGTGGTAGATGTGTCTCCCAAGAACTCTCAAAATCTATAATACAAGCACGTAACGTATATGCCATCACTTGATTTACTTGTTCGGTCTGATCGTTAGTCTGTGGGCGTAAAGCTGAACTCAAGTTCATTTTAGTCCCTATTGCTATCTACAGACTCTTCCAGAATTCTGCTGTGAAATACGAATCTCGATCCAATATGATCAAAATAAGTACGTCATGTAGTTGAATAATTTGCTCTAGATACATCCGGATCAACTATTCCACTAGATACATCATAATATAGGCGATAAAATATGCCGTATTCATAAGTCAATCCATGATTACGCAATTAACGTCGTGGTTTTGCTATAACTTTGGCAAACCTTCTACGAAATCCATCGTTATGTGTTTCCATTTCCATTGGGGAATCAGTAACGGCTGTAGAAGTCCACGTGGTCTCTGATGTCTGCTTTTATTTGCTTGCAAGTAAGACATTGAGCTACAAACTTAGCTACTTCTCGTTTCATTCCTTCCTACCAGAAATTTTGCTTCAAATCCTTCTACATCTTTGTACCTCCAGGGTGTATGGTCATTCGGGACTTTTGAGCTTCATCCATAAGATCCTTTCTGAGGTTATCCGCACCAGGCACACAGAATCTACCCTTATATCTTAGAGCTCCGTCTGAACCAATACTCTAGACCTCTGGTTCCTTTGCTGACATCTTTGTGAACCACTGCTTCAAATCTTCCATTGTTTGTTGAGCCTCTATGATTCGGCTAATCTGAGTCGATTATACGATAAGAAATCCAAGATGTTATCCTTTCGTTGCCTCTACCGCCTGAAGATCGAATTCAGCTAAAACCTATGATGCTCACCATTCTCGTATCAATAGGGTAGTAATTACTAATCGAGGTCAAAGACTCAAAGCGTCGGCTACAACATTTACTTTACCCAGATGGTATTGCAATGAAAAATCAAAATCCTTAAGCAACTCAATCCATCTCCGTTGCCTCATGTTCAACTCCTTCTAAGAGAACAAATATCTTAAACTCTTATAATTTGATAATAGATCGAACTTTTCTCCATACAGATAGTGTCTCTATATCTTCAACGCAAGCACTATCGTAGTTAATTCTAGATCGTGCGTCAGATAGTTCTTTTCATGCAGTTTCAATTGTCTTGATCCATACACAATAATATTTCACATGAGCACATAGCCAAGTCCTTAGTGCGATGCATCACTGTAAATTATATATCTTTCTTCACTCTCAAGTATTGCTAGTACTGGTGCACAGATCAATCTTTCATTTAACTACTGAAATGCACCTTCGTGCTTATCTATCCATTCATACTTCATTTCTTTTTTGTCAAATTCATCATACGTCCTGCAATCCTGGAGAATCCTTCTACAAATTTTTGATAGTATCCCTTTACACCAAGAAAACTTTTAACTTCCGTTGCATTGGTTAGTCTATCCAAGGAAGTGGATATCTATTCTTGATCGTAACCTTGTTCAACTCTTTGTAGTCTATTCAAAGTTAGAGCATCCCATCTTTCTTCTTCACGAATAGCACTGGTGCTCCCTAAGGTGACGTACGTGGGCGAGCAAATCCTAAATCCTTGAGTTCTTGAACTTGCTTCTATAATTCCAACATCTCAGCTGCTTCTAGACGATACAGAGTCTTGGAAATCCCAATGTTCCAAGGGCTAGTTCCATACAGAAGACTATTTCTCTCTTTGGTGGAAGTCCTGAAATATCTTGGAACACATCAGCAAAATCTTGTATAGTAGGAATCTGGTTTATCGTTAGTTCCGTATTCGTACTCCCAATCATTACTACACATTTTGTCAAAAATATATCGATTGTTGGCTGACACTGAAATCTGATCATAAGATGACCTAGTATTGGAAACAAAATCGTCTAGGTAGGAAAATCCAAGGTGGCACCATAATTAGTAAGCCAATCCATTCTTAGGATTATGTCGAACTCTAACATTGATAGAGCCACCAAATCTGACGGAAGATTCCTATCTTCCAAGGTTAATGGATAATCTTTACACACTTTACTCAATTTAACAGTCATTCCCAATGGTGACATAGCATTAAGTGCCGGCTCAAGTGCCTAGGGTTCTAAACCTAACTGGCACATAATCTTAACTATAATAAATGAACATGTAGAACCAGTATTTAATAAGGCTTTAACTTAACTATGAAAGAGTACAAGTGTACCATCCAGGTTCTGCTGCTGCTCGACGTTAATGCATGTTCCTTCCAGGATGCTAGCATTCATCTGAGTCTGATCTGGGGGTCATTGAATTCCTTGAACTGGTGCCCTGCATTATCCTCTGCTAGGTACACGATAATCCCTATTCAAGTGGCCAGGCTTGTTGTAGTTATTCCAGGTGGCCTCTGTCCATTGACGAAGTATGGGGACTGTGTAGAATTTTGCAATATGTCCAGGCCTTTTGCAATTGAAGCAACCTTTGGTACCAGGTCATGGGGCGATGAATGGTGCCTATGGTGGCAACCCTTGTTGCTGATATAGCTGGGGTCAAGGATAACTCGACTAAAGCTTCCTGGCTTCGTCCCATATGTGCTTGGTTCCCTGGAAGTTACCCGAAGGTCTCCACCATTGGGTATTCCTTGGTGGTGGGGCTTGGAAACTTCTCTGTTGAAAGTTTATCGACGGCTAGGGTTGGTTCATCTATGGTCAGTGTACTAGATATGCATCTTTTTCCAGACTAATATAAATTCGTACCAATCCTTCAAACTCTGATTAAGATGAATGATCATCATATTGCAAAGATGCGGGTTCAATCCTTGGTAAAATCTCTTCACCTTCTTCTGGGGGCGTGTCGATTATGTGTGGAGCGAACCTCGAGAATAGCTCAAACTATCAGTTCTATATCATAAGCACATAACAAAGCTCAAAACTGATCACAATGATCTCCAAAAGTACTACTCGTATGTATATATATCAAAAGATGTACCGTATAGTACACACTAGTTAAACTGTGTGCCACGTAGGACATAAGCTAATACAAGTACTAAGGTCAGCTATTTACAATGCCGCTACTAGTAGAGGCCAACTATACGAAAGAGCTATGGTCAATAGTTGTCTCTAAAATCTCAAAAGGAGTGGACAACATGTCCTAAAATAGCAAAATCAAAGTCCTACAGATCATGACTCAAAAGTTGTCAGTATTTGACCCAGCTGGTGGTGCCTCGTCCTCTATTGCAAGGTCAATCTCCTCTAGTGGATCATCCTCCACAGGTGTGGCAGGTCCTCCTAACACAACTGTAATCCCCCATTATTCAACCATTATTGTGTTAGTGTCCTCCATCATGTGTTGCCATCGCCTGATTGGCGGCATCAATGGTTATTGCAGAAAATCTTTTGGCTATGTCAATAGCCCCCGATAACATTGCCTTTCATATAACCAAAATTTTCTGGATGAGTAGCCATCTCAGCTACCCATCTTACGCCCATCTCTGCTACTCACTTGTCTGCCAACTGAGCTATGGCTGCCATATGTGCAATCGTTCTCGCTGGTAACTTAGGTACAACTGGTATCTCAGGCACAACTACCTCCTCCAGCTCTTCGTCCTCGACAGCCTTGTCTTCCTTGCCTACCACAACATCCTCGTCAACTATGGCATCCATATCTGCCGACTTTGGATCCTCTGGCTCCTCCTCGGCCTCCTCCTCTGGTGCATACTCTGGCTCCTTTAGGTCATCCTCTGGCTCCTTGTCATCGTCCATAGACTCCTCCTCTCCATCCCAATATATATCCTAATCGTCCTCATCCTCCTTTGGCTCAATATCCACGGTGAGGTCCTCATCATCCCCTAGCTGCTCAGACTTTAATGGCTTTAGCACTAGTATATCGGGTACCGGTGATGGTGGTGCTACCTGTGCTGGGTTAGTTACAAGTGTAGGTGGGATGGGTCCTATTAGAATAGCTCATAACTCGATTGCATCCATCTCCAACTTACTCTGGATCAATCGGGTCATTGATCGGGAGAGAACAAGTCCTAATTACACCCCTTAATTCACATTTGTTAACACTTTTTATCCTATTTTTGTGTACTTTTACATTATTTTTCATTTTCTATCAAGATTTAAAAGAAAGCAAGAGTTCTAGGCTTAGTAAGGAGAAAAATCAGAGAGAAAGAACAAGAAAAAGCCACCTCGCGCAAGCGGCCCGCTCGCGCGATATTCCGCAACCTTGCTCACACAGCACGCTCGTGTGACCTCCCAAAATCTCGCTCGCACGATCCATACAAAAAACCTAAAAATGCATTTTTTTTAGTACTGAAGACCCCTGCATGAACGAAATTGCTTAATTACGTCTAGAAAGAAAAATACAGCACTTTCAGTTGGAGTAGGTTTATAAAAGCTCTCCTAAACCCTCTATAACTATATATAGATGAATCTAAAGCTATTGGAGGGTTAGACACACATTATTAGACATCAACTTTGGAGGCAAGGAGAAGAAGAAGATCTAGTTTGAAGGTTTCTGATGGCTACAATCAACTTCATCTCAATGTTTTCCTTAATTACGCGTAACTAAACTACTCTTCCAGGGTTTCAATGAAACCCTAGCTATGTAAAGGGGGATTTCTTTGCTTTCTTACTTTATGATTTTATGTAATTGGATAGTAATTGTATGTTTGAGGATTATTTGTATAAAATCGGTTTTTAATGACAATAATCAAGAGCATTTTGGATTTATTCTTGTCTTAGATTTTTCCTTATGCTTATTGAACCCAATATTCTTTGATTTCTGTGATTGATAGGAATATTTATATACAATAGTGCTTATATGATTGCAATGTTTAAATCTTTTATAATTCATGACTAGGAAAGATGAGTTATGTTGCACCCTAGCTATAGGTAGATTATTCATGTGAACCGAAGATGAGTTATACTTAGATTGAACTAGTAGTATTCTCTTGTTAATACTATTGGGCTTGTAGCTACGATAGATCGTGACAATCTCCAATCATAAAACTTAAAGTAGAAAGTTTAGACCCCCTAATGCAGAGGTAGTGGTGGATTTGGAATCCTAGATCTCATCCACTCATATCAAAACAACTTTAAATCTTGCACTCATCTACTTAGTTAATTTTAGAATAGTACTTTCATAATTCTATATTTTAATTTCATAGATTAGTTAATAGTATGAATTAAATCAACAACCAATCAAACTTCTGTTTTCAATAACTAACTAGATTTAGATTTTCTTAATTAAAGGATAAAAATAAGCAATCTCTGTGGGTTCAACCTTGACTTCCACACTATAAATCCTTAAAAAGTAAAGCATACTTTATATCTTGATTTTGACGAGATCAATTTTTGGCGCCGTTGCCGGGGATTGCAATATTTTGTCCATTAATTTTTAAAATCTTAATTTAGATAGTTAGTAAATATTAGCTTAGATTTTATTTTCTTTATATCTAGTTTAATTTTCGAGTCGCTAAAATTATCCGTGTTTTGCAGCTTACAAGTCATCAAATTCTAGCAAATTCGAGTGGAGTAATTGTGCACGTCAACGGAGCTTACGCGAACCTGAAATAAAAATTTGCATTTAAATCAAAATATCAAGTAAATTCGTTGCTTTAAATTTCACATCAAAGCACTGTAAGTCAGGGCGCTAAGATGCAATTACTTGCATTAGGATAGGTGTGAAGTGAGCACTGCATTAGCTAAGAAACCCAGAGCGCTGGGCTTTGACGCAAATCACTGCATACCAGGATAACTACATCCATCATAGTAGTATTGTGTGCTTGAGTACTTGGTTATTAGCGTAGTTTATTTTCTTAGTGTTTGAGTCAGTCTTTATAGTAGTGTCAGTTTATGTTTGGTACCCGTTCAAGTAAACCTAAATTACATCCACTTTATTTTGAACTTGAACAAACCCTTAGAGTCCTTAGGTCTTCAACCCAAGCTTCTAGAGCTCGGTTGATGCTAGACGACGAATCCACTCCTGAACCGTCATCTTTGTTTGAGTCTGAAATTCGAAGTACTCTTAAATATCTAAGGAAAACTAGAACTATTAAAATCGAACCTATTGCAATGGCTAATTTTGGAAATAATGGGAATAATGAAAATAATCAAAATAATGGAGGCAACCCTAACATACCTCCGCCTCCACCGCTAAAAGATTATTTTACCCCCACCGCTTATACGCCACCATCGTGCATAGAATTACCAGAAGTGACTGCATCTCACTTTAAGATCAAGTCATCGACTATTGCACTCCTTCCGTTGTTTCACAATCACGCTAACGAAGATCCCTATCATCATTTGGGTGAATTTCAGGATATCTGTGCTACACTAAAAATTCAAAATTTAATAGATGATGAGCTAAAATTGCATCGTTTCCCCTTTTCCCTTAAAGATAAAGTGAAATATTGGCTCCAATCTTTGGAACCAAACTCTATAAGATCATGGGATGGTTTTCTTACAGCATTCTTACAAAAGTTTTTTCGCATCACTCGAACAAATTAAATTAGAAAATCGATAATGAATTTCATGATGCAAGATGGGAAAATACTTTACAATACGTGGGAACAATTTAAGGAACTTCTACGCTCTTGCCCTCATCATCATATACCGAAATGGAAATTAGTACATGTTTTCTATGAAGGGCTGGGCCCGTTGTTCGAAACACAGTCGATGCTGTTTGTGCGGGGACATTTCTCCACAAGAGTGCCGATGAAACTTGGAAGATATTCAAAACCTTAAGTGTACTACAACAAAAGTGGCCTTTAGTGACGAAACATGGCGACAAAATTTAAATTTCGTCACCAAAAGTATAGTTTTAGCGACAAAATTAAATTTCGTCGCCCAAGAGGTTGAAAAAAACAAAATTTTGGCGACGAAATAATTTCGTCACCTAAAGTGTCAATTTTAGCGACGAAATAGAATTTCGTGGCCTAAAGTGTTGTCTATGGCGATGAAATGTTATTTCGTCGCTTAAAGTGATGCTTATGGCGACGAAATATTAATTTGTCACCTAAAGTGAGTTCTAATGTGATGTTTATGGCGACGAAATATTATTTCGTCGCCTAAAGTGATGCCTATGGCGACGAAATATTAATTCGTCGCCTAAAATGAGTTCTAATGTGATATCTATGGCGACGAAATAACATTTCATCGCCTAAAGTGAGTTTTAATGTGATGTCTATGGCGACGAAATATTATTTCGTCACCTAAAGTGATGCCTATGGCGATGAAATATTAATTCGCCGCCTAAAGTGAGTTCTAATGTGATGTCTATGGCGACGAAATAGCATTTCGTCGCCTAAAGTGATGCCTATGGCGACGAAATATTAATTCGTTGCCTAAAGTGATTCTTAAGTGATGTCTATGGCGATGAAATAATATTTCGTTGCCTAAAGTGATGGCTATGGCGACGAAATAATATTTCGTCGCCTGAAGTGATGCCTATGGCGACGAAATATTATTTCGTCGCCTAAAGTGAATTAGTAAATTAAATGTTTTCCCTTAGATTTGGCGACAAAAATATATTTTGTCGCCTAAAGTGGTATCTATTGCAACGAGACTATAATTTCGTCGCCAAAAGTGATATTTATGGCAACAAAATGTAATATACAATTTAATTAGTTAAATAATATAATGTTAAATGACATTATGTGAAATAATATTATGTTAATATTAGTTAAATTTAATTAGTCATATCTATGTTAATATGTGTTATTTACAAATACTAAAATTTAATTAGTTAAATAATAAATAAATTAAACATATTATAGTAAATAATATTTTACTATTATATATGATAATTAATTAAATAAAAATATAAAATAATAGACAAAAAGGGGGTTAAGTGCTAATATTTTTGGTCAATTTTAAAATTTTCATCAATTTTGAAAGAAATCTTAGCAGTTTCACTTTAGTCTGAAACCACAAGGAGGGGTTAAGTGTCCATTTTTGAATCACATGGGGTAAAGTGAAAATGAGCCTAACCACAAGGGGGTAAAATCTATTTAACCCAACAAATTATGAATCCCAAAGGGTAATGCTACGTATTGTGATAGTGATTCAATTTGGAATTTAAAATTTGAAAAATATGCAATTCGGTTTTCAAATACTTTGTCAGTTATACCACGTATTGTGATAGTGATCGGTGATACCACATGGTATAATTGAGAAATCACATATTTGGGAAGCCAATTTGGGATTGAAAAAGAACCTTTTCCCATCAATTTATTTTTCGAATAGAATCTAAGAAGATATATTTACCACTAAAAAGATAGTATGATCTGGTGGCTAAAAAAAAGGGTTAACTATTACCCCCTGTAGTTATATCCATTTTCACTTTACTCCTCTATGGTTCAAAAGTAGACACTTAACCTTTGTGGTTCAAAACTACTAAGATTTCTCTCAAAACATCGCATATGAGGATTAAGTGTTAAAATTAATCTCACATAAGAGAGTTAAATTGTCAAATCCACATATGCATTTAACCTCAAAATTAGCCCATCATAGGGGGGTCTCTACATAGGTGGATTAAATGACAACATTATCTCGATGTAGGGGATTAACCCAAAAATTAAACTTACAAAGGGTTTATTTTTTTATGTAGGGGAGGGAAAAATGTTAGAGGAAAATTCTGGGCGCCTTACGATTTTTCCCTGTTTTGGGCAAATTTTTTTTTTATTTTTTTTAATATATTTTGGGCTTGGGCAAAGTTACCTGTTAATATTTCCTTCAAAATTGGTGAAAATTTTGAGACAATTTTGAAGAAAATATTAACAGTTTCACTTTTTCCAAACCCAAAATACATAAATAAATAAATAAATAAAACCCAAAACAGGAAAAAATCGCAAGGATACCAAAATTTTCCCCAAAGTTTTCCCTCTAACATTCTCCTTCCCAACCCCCCCCCCCCCCCCCCCCCCCCCACATTTTACACTCTCTGCTAGCCCTAGTGAGAAGAGAGAGGGGAAGGAGAAGAAGAGAGACTGAACGCCGGCACCCACCACTCCATGTCGCCGGCCCCTTCCACCACTGCACGTCGTCGCCGCCTTCCACCACTCCACGCCGCCGCCGCCTAACACCACTCCACCGCCGCCGCCCAATGAGAGGGGGTACCGATTTCCCCAAAATCCACTTCCTAATGTTAGTCTCTCTCTCTCTCTCTCTCTCTCTCTCTCTCTCTCCCTCTCTTTCACTGGCTATGTCTCCCTTATTTTTTTTTTTTTTGGATCTATTAGTTCTTAAATCTATAGTTGTAGTTCTGAAATCTAAAGGTTTTCAGTGGTTGATTTGTTGTGAATTATTGTTTTATTTTGGATCTTGATATCTATTTTGTGATCTTGTCTAGGCTAATAAGCTATACAGTATAATCACTATATGTGGACCTGAGAGTCATAGCAAAGCCACTTTTCACATAACAATTGGCCGAATTAGAAATCTGAAAGTTGTTTGGATTGAAATTTTGGGGAAAAAAGAATGATAGTGTGCCAATCACCACAAGTGATTACTTTCATGGAAAATGTAGAAAAACAAAACTGTGGAGAAATTAATTTCACTTACACTTACAACTATTGTTCTTTAATGTTTGAAAAGATAGGATGTTAAGTAGGTTGTATGTAATGGTCTGTCTATTTATGAATGATGTATGCATGTTCTCATGTACCACTGCTTTTTTCCTTCTAATTATATAATCTCATTTTGCTTCACTGAACTACTCGGGTGGATGAAATGTTTCTCTAGGACTCAAATATGGGGACCCTTTGTGTTTTGCAACACTTAAAATGATAATGATAAAAAAAAAAAAAAAAGAGAGAGAGAGAATAGGATTAATGACCATTTTTAATCTGTTGGAAGGGGTGATGTGGTTAATTAGCATAGTTTTGTATAGACATGCTAACTTGTTGCCAAACCGTTATACCTTTGAAAAACCTTTTGCTTTTGAGAATCATTAATTTTCAAATGGTACCAAATTGCAACACCAAGTTATACTATTTTAGCACCAAAGTCACTAGTTTGTTGATACATCCTAAGCCACTAGAATGTGCATTACATAGAATTCAGAAAAAGAGGATTAAAACATATCATAGTAGAAATAAAAAAAAACGATGCCAAAGTTCCTCTATTGTGATTTGGGAGTCACAACTTCAAAGCTGGAAAATGACCACTTCGCATATGGACTGCGGAGTACACAGGATTAGGTTTGCTATTATTTATTTATGTGTAATTTCTTTTTTGATCATTTGATGTAGTAATCTCGTGTGAGGACATAAATGTTAGGGTCGGGCTATGTTTGAACCCTGGTATATGGTTGGCGTGGAGAGCCTTTTTACTAACTAGGCTAAGCCGTTGCTCGGATTTGCTATTTTCATTTCAGGTAAAAATTGTATGCCGTATTAATTGCCATCAAATAATTAGGATGTTTTCTTTTACTAGGCAAAGAAAAAGATACTTTACAAAATTAAATTTCTAAAAACCAGGAAGGGCATTATTATATTGAGAAATAAACTTATTGGTGTTTGAAGATATGGATCAATTTGGCCAAGAGAGATATAATAGGCCTTTTAAACTTTGAGAATGGTATTTTTATTTTTTGTTTTTGATATGGTGAGGGGAATGAGGTTCGAATACCAAACCTATGCATTTGGAGGGGACTTATAAATGCCAAGCTCTTCCATTCCCTTTTCTCTTCCATTTTACAAACAAGTGATTTTAACTTATTTCCTCCTCTCTTCCCTTACCTCTATCATTCCTTCCCCTCTTCCCTCAAACTAAACATGGGGGTGGGCTTCATCTCATGGCTTTTAGTACCATATGATGCTGGAAAGTGAATCCTACTGTCCAACTAATTACTACCTTACCACAAATTCACTAAGACTCTTTTTATGGAATTAGTGAGGGAAAAGAAAATAAGAATGAAAACTAATTCCCTTGTACTTTTTACACACTCTATTTTACAGGGAATGAGGCAGTCAGAGTTATGGCTCAATTATAAGTTCATTTGTTGTTGTACACAATGTAGCGAGCAGCCCCCAACTTATCCAGATCATGCTATACATTCAATTAAAGTTTCGCGTTATTCTTTGAGGGTTCAAATGTATTTGGCAAACATTCTTGGAACTTGTGATTTAAAACTGACGATCCATGAATTTCTTTCACTGTTTTATGCCTTCTAGCCTCATTGTTTCAGGAACACATGCATATTCTTAATGGGAATGAAATTTTGGGAAGCATAGCATTTGGGAACGAATTTGGAATTCAAATTGTGTATTTGTAAATCAAACTGTAAGTTAAAAGCATTGAGGTATCAAATTGGGATTCAAAATTTGTAGTTGTCATTTACAAAATTTTGCTATGCTTTTGTTTGATACGTTCTTCTTGTAACTATGTTTTTGTAGCTCTCGTGGATTGGAGAATCTGTGGTGAAGCCTTATTTGTTTCTACGCCTATACACGAACCGGATGCTCTCAATCTCTCGGTACATCTCAATCTCTCTCCTAATATATAGTTGCTTTTGTTCTTTAAGGCCTTAGGATAGTGAGGCTATGTATATGATGCAAGCTTTAATAAACTAAAGCCTTAGGATAGTGAGGCTATGTATATCTTACAAGCCTTAATTTCCTTTGGATTAAGTCTTCAACTTATTAGGCTTTTGGTGTTGTTCACATGTAAATTGTAATAGTGCAGAAGCCTATTATACACTAACCTGAGTACGTTTATGCAATTGGATAATTTACAACACAAGTTCATCATGTACCATGTTAAATGAACTGTTGAAATTCCCTTATGAAAATCATCATTTCACTTTATTTATCTTAAGGACAATGTAAGAAAATAGGAAAAATTGAAAAAGATAAGGCCAAGTATAATTGAAAAACATGTGAAGTAGGATAGCAATTCCCCTATTAAAATACTTGAATGTGAAGTGTACTCGAACCTAAGGGGTATTTGATATCTACACCAATCTACCAAGTGTAATTTTTGACTAGTTTCTGATTTAATTTGATCTAACCTTAACCCAATTTGTACACTGAATTTGACATGTACTAGTTTGTAAATGTAGTAGTTTGCAAAGATAACACTGAATTTTATTACGTCAGCAGGAAATGAGATGCCTTATTGTTCATTAATACTTGTTCATGTTTTGTTGTTGCCTAGAAGAGCATAAATGTATCTGCTTGAACAAAGTGACAAAAAAATTATTAAATGAAAAGTATCATCGTATTCTCACATTTATCACATCATTGTTGTTTTGATGTTTCCCTTTCCGAGTGCCCTTTTGATGTTCTCATTTTTTGTATCAAACTTTACTATACATGTGTGTCTCATTTTTTCCCCTTCTGAGAGGCTTTGTATCTAGATAGCTTACACGAGTAAAATGTTGTGCGCTCTTAATGCTACACCAAAGTATAGGTGATCGTGCAAGTAGTAGATTATTAAAGGTGGAAAGATCCTAAACTAGTTTTTTTTGGGGGTTTTCATGGTAAACTAAATTAATGGACTGAATTAAAACTAGTGAAACTAAAGTAATGCAAGGAAATATAAAAGAAATAAAACTAGATAAAACAACTAACTATTTAAACTACAACTTAATGCTATCCAAGTAGGAAGTAAGCAAACTTACAATTTAACTAAGTTCAACTAAAGTAGCAAATTAACAAGAATACTAAAAATAGTGAATTAAACTTACTATGAACTTAATCTAAATACTAACATAGAGAAATATATACTAGTAAGTTAAAAACAGTGAATCTATATGTGATATTTGACAGAAAATAACTTCTTCAATCCATATAAATAAAGTATGGGCAGATTTGAAGAATTGAATTTAGAAACAAACGTGTAATAGACTTAATCGGAAGAAACTGAATGATTAACGGACTCCAGGTGTGGATACCATAGTTTGAAACGTCAAAAAACACTCCAAAACACTCATAATCGAGGTTTTACACGGTGACTTGGACAACTGGCTGTCTGTCCGCCACCAAAATCGTGCTCCTACATCGGGTACGATTAAATAGACTTGTAGGAAGAAACAGAATGAATAATGGACTACCGGGTTAGAATCCATAGGCTTAAAACATCGAAAAAGTTTCAAAAAACACCTATAATCGGAGTTTTACATGGCAACTCGGACAACTGACTGTCCGACTGCCACCAAACTTACACTCCCACCTCGGATATGACTAAATAGACTTGTAGGAAGAAATGGAATGAATAATGGACTCCCGGGGTGGATTGTATAGCTTAAAACGTCAAAATAGGCCCAAAAAATAACTATAATCGGCGTTTTACATGGCAATTGGGACAACTAACTGTCCGACTTACACCAAACCTACATTTCCACCTTGGGGTAAGACTAAATATGCTTATAGAAAGAAACATAACGAATAAAGGACTCCCGAGGTAGATTCCATAGCTGAAAATGTTAAAAACACTCCAAAACACTTATAATCGAGGTTTTACATGGCAACTCGGACAACCGATTGTTAGCCTGCCATCAAACCCACGCTCCCACCTTGAGTACGATTAAATAGACTTGTAGGAAGAAACAAAATGAATAACTGACTCCTGGGGTAAATTTTAGAACTTAGGACAATTTATAGCTTATGTTCGAGAAAAACTCTAATTTGTAATTACTTCAGATTTCACATATTTTATGATGTTTCACTAACTTATGAGATATTAATGATTTTCGTTGCTTTCATGCAGATTGGGTGTGGACATGGTGGATGTGTAGATTGTCGGAGACATCTTATTATTTTGTTATGTAGTCGGACAATTTGTTAAGTAGTGAACAATGTGATATTCCTTTGTTACTTTTTATCTCTTTGTTGGGCTAATGAATAATTTACAATATTAAAACTTCTTGTATAATGAAGTTACACAGGATCATTGGATCTTTTTGTGTTTAATATAATTCTCTTTTGGTTTTGAAAATTATTGTGATAAATAGGAATGTACGGGATTTTAGCATGTTCAAATAATTCTATTCATTAGAATATAAAATTTTAGCGACAAAATTATTTCGTCGCTAATACAAGCAACCATTTTATATATTTGGTGACAAAATTATTTCGTCGCCATTACATATGCTGAAAATGAATTGGCGACGATCGTCGCTAATACAAGCATCCATTTTATATATTTGGCGACAAAATTATTTCGTCGCCATTGCATATGCTGAAAATGAATTGGCGACGAAAATAATTTGTCGCCATGGCATATGATGAATTGGCGACGAAAACAATTTGTCGCCATGGCATATGATGAATTGGCGACGAAAATTTTTCGTCGCTAATACAAAATTACTAAAAACAAATGACTCTTTTGGCGACAAAATGCGCATCAATGGCGTCGAAAATTGTGACCAATAGCGACAAAATTTTTTCGTCGCCATTTTTGTCTATGGCGACAAAAGAAAATTTTCGTCGCCAGGGGCCTTAGGCGATAAGGCAAAGGCGACGAATTTAGCGACGAAATTTTTTCGTCGCAAAAGCCTTTAGCGACGAAAAATGGACTTTTGGCGAAGAAATCTGTTTGTCGCCAAAGCACATTTTTGTTGTAGTGTGAAAACTTTATACACCAAGCTGTGTCCGTACGCCCAGAGGGCTATCTTCTACAACAACCAAAAAGAGAGGTTAAAGTTGAGTCAAGCCATTCATTTAAAATTCAAGATTTAAATAAAAAAATGGACCAACTCATGATGATGGGCCACATGCAGGGCCCACCTACTCCTACCAAAATATGTCAATTACGTTATGATCCGTCTCATTCTACACTGGCATGTCCGTCTGCTTCAGAATTTTTGGAATTTGTGGAACAACATATTAATGCTGTTCAACAATTCCAAAGACCCAGTTATAACCCCACTGGTTATAAACCGGATACGACATGGAGACCTCACCCAAACCTCTCATGGAAATCTGATAGTGAAGGATCGTATTCAAAACCTGAGACGATGAACTTTCCAAATGCATACAGGCCTCAACCTAATCAATACCATCAACCTCCCTTCCGTGATAATCCTCCTAGGGATAAAACTTTTGAAGAGAGTGTGTTATCATCTTTAAAAAACTTAGAGGCCCAATCACAATCGCAGTCTCAACTCGTTATCTCCCATACGCAATCTATCGCCAAGTTAGAATCCCAAATGGGACAACTAGCTAATACATTAAATCGTCATAATGAAGGGAAGTTACCAAGTCAATCGGTTCAAAACCCTAAAGGACAGTATGAGGTTGGTACGGCGAGTGACCAGGTAAATGCGGTGTCAACAAGAACAATCGAGCGGTCGGAGGAGGTCGTACCTCCTCCCAAACCTAGAAAAGATAAGGGAAAATAAATCAGTAAAGAAAAAGATGGGAATGATAATACACTCATGAAGGACTCTACTCCTTCGGTACCTACTACGTCTAAAGCGACAAACTCATCTAATCATGTGCCTTGGATGCCGTTTCCCCCAGGCATAGATGTCCCATCTCACTTTTTGAAGAAGGGAACACGACCGGAGGATATTCTAGAAACATTTGAAGAAGTAAAAATTAGCATCCTACTGCTTGATGCCATTAAGCAAATACCTCCATACGCTAAATTTTTAAAGGACTTGTGTACTCAAAAGAGGAAGTCTAGAAATCATTTATCTAAAAAAGTCTTTTTAACGGAGAAGGTTAGCTCTATGTTTCAACACGACACACTCAAATACAAGGACCTGGGTACACCTACAATTGCGTGTCATATAGGTGGAAAATATATTCACCGGGCCCTTCTTGACCTTGGAGCGAGTGTGAATCTATTACCTTATTCAGTATACAAACATTTGGGCTTAGGAGAATTAAAACCGACCCCTGCAACCTTACAGCTAGCGGATCGATCAATTAAAGTACCACATGGGGTGATAGAGGATGTGTTGGTAAAGGTGGATAGATGCTACTACCCGGTCGATTTCATTATGCTAGACACTGAACCACTCCTCGATGCTAGTAAACACATCCCAGTTATTCTAGGATGTTGTGGATACCGGCTGATATGTCCAAAATAATTCAGCCATGAAGTCAGTCAGCCACATCACCAAGAGGTGTTGGTTATTTCATTAGAGGCGCCAATGACCGAGCAATCCCGAGCTCTTCGTCAGAACCGTGCGGTTCGTACCAATAGGCCGGGTATGAAGATCGCGGCGTCCCATGATCCCGGCCTATCCAGCGATTTCCTAAATCAGCTACAAGTCTGCAAGATGGAATGTGGCAGTTTCCTAAACCACTTAGGAAACTAACCCCAAATTATGCAAATCAATTGTAATCAGATTATGTTTTCTAATCTAATTAACTTAGCATGTAAGGGTGGACTCTTGCATCTATAAAAGAGCCCACCTACCCAGTCAACAGGGATCCAAAAATAATTCTCTAGCTAGCAAGCATACAACAAAGAACTCACCATCAATACACATATACCCGGTTGGTATTACTGGTAGTGCCGCCCCTCTTTGTAGGCTCACCAGGCCCGCCGGTGATCTGCTAGTGAACGCGCACACACGCAACTGTGGACGTAGAATGCCTCGTCAACAAGACCGAACCACATACAAATTGTTCTTAGTAGTTTTCTCTCTCTAAACCCTTCTTACCAATTTTAGGCATCATCAGTTTGGCGCCGTCTGTGGGAAACGACAGAGTTTCTCATCAACAAATTCTTGACTGAATAACATGCCACCAAAGACGGGTAAGAGAGCCGCTATTCTGACCGGTCAGGAGAATTTACAGCTTGAGCAGCAGGCTGCCTCCATGACCACTGAACATATAACAGTAGCGCTGGCACAACTCTTGGAGGGCCAGCGCCAAACACAGGAACAAATAGAGGCGCTTATGGCCCGGTCGGAGAAGCACCCTACACCAGAAGATCAGCCCGAGAAAAGCCCCCCTATTCAAAAGCCCGCTTGGGCAAGAAGGCAAGCCCGTTCCGCCCCGGTGTCCCCACCTGACTGGGAACGCCTCGGTGATGGTGAGCGCAGCCAGGCAACCAGGCGCTCACAGAGACGAGCTCGACCCAATCCTCGCCGGGTGGAGGACGCCAGGATTATTATCAACTGACGGCGTACGGCCAGAGGGGAGGGGTCAGGACGGAAGGCCCAAGAATCAGCCGAGGACCCTCCGGCCCTGAGCCAGGGGGATCTTAGGCACACAATTTCTCAGACCAGAAGTCGGGTCCTATCCCCGAGGTTGACGTGGTTTGAGGAAGAGGCCTCGTCATCCGATCTGACCTACTGCTCGGATGTAGAGAGAAGAGCCGAGCGGTATAACGTAAAAGCCCAGGTCGAGGAACTGCAGCAGCAAATTGAGAGGTTGAACCGCAAGTCTGGCCACGACCTCACCAATACAGAGACAGAATCACCTTACACCGCTCGGGTGACACAGTTTCCTATTCCACGGAAGTTTAAACCCCCTCACCTCAGCTCCTATGATGGCACAGCGAGCCCGGTGGACCACATCCGTACCTACAAGGCGCAGATGGCACTGGTCAGCATGGTGAATGAGCTACTGTGCCTAGCCTTTCCCAGTACCCTCAAAGGGCCAGCAGCACAGTGGTTCCATGCTTTAAAGCCCCGGATGGTCGATGACTTCAAAGCCCTCAATAAGCTATTCATCAGCCAATTTATCGGGATGCTCGACCCGTCGCAATCAGACACTCAGCTGCTGACCATCAAGCAGTGCAAAGGGGAGTCCCTGAGGGAGTATGTGGACCGTTTTAACCAGCAAAGGCTCCTGATTCGCAATCTCAATGAAACAACTGCAATTATGGCTTTCTGTTTGGGACTTCAACACACCAAGGTTATCACGTCATTTCATCGCGACCGACCGGCGACCCTGGTGGAGCTCTCGGAGAGGGTCAAAAAATACATAAACACTAAGGAGTTCTTGAAGGCGAAGCGTGCTAGCCAGGCGGGAGACGAATTCCCGAAGGGAAAGCGCAAGCGTGAAGGATTTGAGAAGGGCTCGGGAAAGAAGCCAAAGCAGGATCAGAAGGATGTCCGGGGTCGGCCCCCAATCACTTTCACACCCCTTTCCCGGCCCATACAAGAAGTCATGGCCGCCGCCGAGGCGCAAAGGCTGCTTCAGCAGCCGGCGAAACTCAGAGCCCCGCCCGGTAAGAGGAATTGGGACAAGTTCTGCCGCTACTATAGGGATCACAGCCATGAAACGAAGGATTGCTTTAAATTAAAGATAGCAATAGAGAAGTTGATCGAGCAGGGATACCTTACGGAGTTTATCACAGCAGATAGATGACCCCGGCAGGACACCCGAGCTCCCGATCAGCCACCACTACTTGGCCACATCCACATAATCTCCGCAGGAACGTCAGGCGGAGGGGATTCACAGTCGGCATGGAAGAGGTATGCTCGGGCATCCCGGGCGGATGTCTAGCAGGTGCAATCCACCGGCTCCTCCCCAACCAATGTTCTAACATTCACATTGGATGACTTGCAGGGCGTCCACTGCCCCCATGATGACCCGCTAGTTATGACAATTTCTATAGCCAACTATATGGTCAAGAGGGAGCTAGTGGACACAGGCAGCTCGTCTGACATAATGTTCACGTCAGCATTCGACCAACTCGGGATTGCCAAGGATCGGCTCCGGCCAGTTGCTACCCCCTTGGTTGGATTTAATAGTTCCAGCACACAACCACTTGGAACAATCGAGCTTCCAGTTCTCATGGGGACCTACCCTCAGTAGGCTTCCGTGCTGACCAATTTTGTGATTGTGGAAGCCCCGTCGGCCTATAATGTCATCCTTGGCAGGCCAACCCTCAACAAGGCCAGAGCGGTCGTCTCCGCCTATAGCTTAACAATGAAGTTCCCAACTCATCAGGGACTCGGATGCTTGCTTGGAGATCGAGCTACTGCCCGGAGTCGCTATGTCAGCTCGTTACACCGGGAGGCTATTACTAAAACATTCAATGTTCAAGAGATGGACCCCCGGGACCAGAGCGATGCGGTAGGTCCGGTGGAAGAATTATAAAGTGTGACGTTGAATCCCGAGTACCCTGACTGCGTGGTCAGCATTGGTAGCCTGCTAGAGCCTGGCCTAAAGGAAAAACTGACTCAGTTCCTGAGGTAAAAACAAGATGTTTTTGCTTGGAGTCATGAGGATATGCCCGGGATTGACCCCCGGGTAATGTCCCACCACCTCAATGTCAGTCCAGACTACAGGTGAAGAAGAAAAGGAGGGGCATGGCCCTTAAGAGACAGAAAGTAGTAAGTGAGGAAGTCGAGAAGTTCCTCAAAGCCCGTTCCATACGAGAGGTCCACTATCCCGACTGGTTAGCTAATGTTGTTCTAGTCAAGAAAAGCAGCGGGAAGTAGAGGATGTGTGTGGACTTCACTGACCTTAACAAGGCTTGCCCCAAGGATTGCTATCTGCTACCTAGGATAGACCTCCTTATGGACTCCACGGCAGGTCACTCACTCCTCTCATTCATGGACGCTTACTCGGGGTACAACCAGATCAACATGTACCCCGGGGACGAAGAGAAGACTGCATTCATCACTAACCAGGGCACGTATTGTTACAAGGTTATGCCCTTCGGTCTCAAGAATGCTAGGGCCACCTACCAACGCCTGGTTAACTACATGTTCAAAGACCTAATTGGAAAGTCTATGGAGGTATATGCGGATGATCTGCTGGTCAAGAGCCGGGACGAGCCCGACCACCTTGAGCATCTAGCCAGGGCCTTCAGCATTTTAAGAAAATTCAGGATGAGGTTAAACCCGGCCAAATGCATCTTCGATGTCTCGTCCGAGAAATTTCTGGGCCATCTAGTCAGCAGACGGGGAATTGAGGCATACTCCGAGAAGATCAAAGCCATCATTGTCACGCCCCGAAGTACCAAAAATGGGGAAAAATAAATTTCCTTTATGGGTTCGTAGACACGTGACTGGTTGTGAGTGTCACTTGATTGTCCAAACATGCTTATAACAATAATGTGATATAGGAAAGTGACTAAGTTCAGCGGAAGCAGAAATTTAAAGCATCCAAGTCTTACATCAGTAGTATATTACAGGCCAAAAAGATATCCAAAAGATACATATTACAAGACCAGCTAAACTATTACATTACTAACATAATAATAACAGAACTACAACAAAAGAAAAGCTCCAAAGTCTTCAACTGGCGAACCCGTAGCCTTCCTCGTAGTAGTCTTCACCAGCATAGTCTTCAGTAGTAAAGTCAGCATCTTGATAGCAGTAGGCTCCGTCTGGACCTGCAAAGGCTGGACGTGGAAGGTCCAGCGGCATGAAAAGCCGTTAGCGGTTAAGCTAAGTGAGGGTCCCCTTAAGGTTACCACCACTTAAGGTACGTTATTCTTCATCTCTCTTATTTCTCGAAACCATATCTCGTTCATTATTTCTTATTCTCGATACTATATCTTGTTCGTCTTTTCTTATTCTCAAAACCATGTCTTATTTAAACCCAATCATTCCCTTTGAAACATAACCCAAAAACTGAACTGACCAATGACATTGACTGAAAGAAGACTTAACTCCAAACACATTTACTGGTCAAGAAAGAACAATACTCAATAATGAATAGTTAACTGTCGCCCAACTGGCACTCAAACTGTCGCCCAAATGGCATAAGTGTGCGGGACATTAACAATCTCTTGGTCGAACACGTCATGCCGATCCTCAGGTCGCCCACACGTTACCGAACACGTCATGCCGATCCTCAGACCAAGGGTACGGGAAATTAATAATCACTTGGACGAACACGTCATGCCGATCCTCAGGTCACCCGTACATAACCGAACACTGCATGCCGATCCTCAGTCCAAGGGTGCGGAAAAATAATCAACCACTTGATCGAACACGTCACGACGATCCTCAGGTCATCCGCACTTGACCGAACACGTCATGCCGATCCTCAGATCAAGGAACAAAACATAACTCACCAATCGACACCATGGAATTACCGAAAGACCAATTTTGCAAGAAATATCCAAACACGACAAGAAAGTTCACGAATCAACTTTGACCGGTAGACACATGACTAGAAACGAGGCCCAATGTCCCTTATTCACAATAAATCTTTTATCGAAGGTTTTATCGTTATTTTACGCGTTCGCACATTTCGTAGTTTAGTTCATTAATATCATCCATTTATAACCGTTAATATTTCGCTATACGTCCGACATTCCGTTTTCCTCTTAATATACTTATGATGGAAACTTTCCCGATCACTTATTAATGCAATAATTGTACCATACAATATACTTATAGTTTGGGTATGAACTTTCAATGGTCATTAAAATATATTCATAACAATAGAAAACATAGCACGTAGCTCATGGATTTATAACGTGAATTTAATACCAATAAACACATAGATGAAACCCTTAACATCATCATCTACGCGATAGCACTACCATAGCATGAGATTTTCATAAGAACACATGTACCGGAAAACTAGCATCAACAATCAACACCATGCATAAACAAAACATTATACAAAAAGCTACACAATCTGCCAGGATACATTTTCACTGTGTTGACTGAATTAACATGATTTATTTGGGCATGATAAATTGCTTTTTAGATCAAACTCAAAACTAAAACATTGTAGATAATAGGAATATCTTCATGTACAAAAAAATCTAGCTTCAATAACATTTTTGAGCTACTCAAACTATTTATTTTACAAGACATTTCTTATATCTCGGACTGTTCTGTCCCAGATTTTTAGTACTGCATTGTACGTGGATTTCACCTATTAAGGAGGGGTTTTTAGACTGAGCTAAAGAAGGGTTATTTGTAGATCAATGAGTTATCTATCACCACAAAAAAACCTAGCTTAATTCTCATTTTTGAACTGCACAAAACATTCATTTTACTAAACTATGTTCTGCTGAGAGTTTCAGTTTCTCAGATTTATAACACTGCGTTGTACATGCATTTCACCCATGAAGGAGTGATTTCTAGACTGAGCTATAGAAGAGTTATTTGTAGATATATGAGTTAGCTTTTACCACAAAAAAACTTAGCTTAATTCGGATTTTTGAGCTTCACAAAACGTTCATTTTACTAAACTATGTTCTGCTGAGAGTTTCAGTTTCTCAGATTCATGGATTTGTTTTGCATGTCATGAAAACTTCAACACAACAACATCAAATTTCTACTAAACATTAGTAGATAATATATGGGTTCTAAATTGAGTTAGATAACTCATAATAACTCATAATTTACTCACAATTTACTCACTAAAGCTTGAAATTTAAGCTTGATATTGGTTGATGCTTAGTGAAGCTTGAATCTTCAACTTCAAGGATGAACTTCTTCTTCTTCTATTTTGCCATGAACATGCAAGTCTCCCAACTTCTTCTCTCAGATTTTAAATCCATTTCATGAGAGTCTAAGAGTGTCTAATGTGTGCATGTGCATGTTATAAAGAAATCCTAGGAGCTAGGTGTCATTTGCATGTGTACATGCTATGACATGTGTCCTACAAGTGGACATGTGTCCAAGAGGGTGGCATGTGGTTGCCACATGGCCGGCCATGTGGGCCCACCTTGGGTTGTGTGCCACTTCCTCGGTTTACGTGCAAAAGTTCCTCGGTATATGTGTCAGTCTCGAAGTACGTGCAAACTGGTATTATTTCTAATGTCCAGGTCCGAGTATGGGACTAAGTTAAATCTTATTATGGTCGAGTCGGTATGGTTACTACAGGCTATATGGTAATAATACAACACGTCCATACCGTCACGTAATTAAAATAATAATATAATAATATAGTGGGTCCAATATAGAAATTAGAAAAAGCTGATATTATAATGACAGAAAATTACAGGTGTTACATCTTCCACCACCTATTAAAGGATTTCGTCCTCGAAATCTAGATTTTGCTAGGTCTTAGAAAGTACAAGGTACTAGTAATATTTCAGATTTTAAGGTTATGAGGTTCCCACTAGCTAACTAATTAGACCTTCTTAAAAATTCTTTCAAACGTCCAAACTTCTTTGCTAAAACAATGCCAAGTGAAATTCATAGTTCTGACATTGAATATGGCACCTTTGGTCTTTCGTCTTGTTCATTGCTGAGATTGATTTGGTGATCTGCAAGCTATCTTTTGGGACCTTCTTTGTGGTGGAACCATGTTCTGAATTCCTCGTTCTGGACCATCTTTGTGCACACGTCCAGTCTTTCCACAATCGAAGCACTACGCCTATCAACTTGTGAGCTGTTTCGTTGCTTTGTATTCTTTGAAGTGATGTCCAGATAATCCGCAGTTGTCGCAGATATCACGTTGCTTTGGATGTATCTGAATAGCATTCTGATTAACTTTACTTTCATTATTTCTTTTGCCTCTTGTGATGAATTTTGATGTATCCAGAGTTTTCCTCAATGATTGTGGACTGCATTCGAGTAGTTGTTCGGGATACTGGTTTGTTTCTTCTACGTCTTTAATCGAGCAAGATTCTTACCTCTCAGCTTCTTGATGCGATGGTTGAGAAGTCTAGTTGGTCTCACGGTTGTCTTCTATAACTTGTAGGGGCCGTGGCGTCCTTTTATGCGTGTTATTGTGATTTAGTTCCTTGGCGTGTCAACATGAAATCGTCGTGGAGTTTTGGCATTGTAGGTGATGACACAAGTCGTTAAGCAATTTCTCTATACATTAATTAATACCAAGCATATAAGTTGTTACTGGTAATTGGAGTAGGATTGAATTCACTTGTAAGGAGTTGAATTCATAACAAAATGAATACTCATTATATACTGAGTTAGAAACGAAGAGGTACGCGATCAATCACTTGTAGGATCACAATGTATAGAATGAGTATCTGAGAATAACCATTAGATGATAACTGTAGGACAATCATAGTAATGCAATGACTGTAGGCGCAAGGCCTCCCAAGTAGGACATAAGAATTCCTTGTTTCATGAGCCAATAATTTAGGTGAAGCCTTAATGATAAAAGTCAAGGTTACCAATAAGAAGAATTTGTGAAATGAAAGGAAATGAAGTCTAATTTACAAAGGGTGCAAAGAGATCCTTTGCAATAATGTCAAGGGATACGCACTTGCAAAAGTTGGTCAAACGGTTGACAGTCCAAACGATTTACAAAGATTGATTTAACAGATCATAAGTCCAAATGACTTACAATGATTGGTTTATAAATGAATTATTGGAATCGATTTTCATGGTGATAAGTCCAAAGAGGTGACTTATAGCATTAGAAAGCAAATGAATTCACAATTGGATTTATCACTGATCAAAATGATCCAAAATCTTGTTAAGTGAAATCAGAGAGGACAATGAATAACTGTCAATTAGTGAAACAATAAAGGACATCCCAAGGTTCATCATAAGGATAATTGATCTAACGCAACCAATGGTAGAAAATAGTAGGTTTACTCAAAAGGACTTAAATTAGAAAGTTGAATATAATTACTCAGCCTTACATGGTTTTAATTTATAACGTGCGCAGGGTCAGAGATGCGTTTCTTCAGCGTGTTGATGGAACATCGATGTTGTAAACCTGAAACGTATCTTCCCTTGGTTGGCCCTATGCGATCTGATCATTGGCTTGAAGGTGGAATGTAGTACTCTTCTTCACTAATGTTCGCGGTGGGAGTCGTTCGTTGTGATTAAACGTGGTCGATGTCAGCAGTCTAGGAGGTTGTTTGATTTGTTGAAGGTATGTTCTATTCTTGCGTCTTCCATTGCCTCGGGTTAAGTCAATAACTTATGTGCTCCTTGTAGTAGGGTTGACCTTTGTAGTGTAGCAGGTTGTGGCTTGAGTGGTCTAAAAAGTGATTCTGAATGGACGATATGGAGGTGTCTAAATAACTTGTTTCCATAGTCACTTGTGCTTGTGCCGTCAGCGGTCTTCCATAAGCCTTGTATCAGTCTTCCAAATACACTGGTGGGATCGATCTCCTTAGGTATTATGTTGCTTAGCCTTCTGGACCAGTCCTCAGTTGTTTGAGATGATTCATCCATTGCAGAGATTGAGAAGATTCTTCTGTTCCTACGTATGAGTTCGTGTCTATAAGGTTTCTATCATACCGTATGTGAAGCAATCATAATCTGTTATATTTCACATTATGGTTATCATTATAATCCCGGTAGCTAGAATACAAGAAATGATTGAACAGATTGACCCAAAATGAAGCCGAGTCCGAAAAGACAGATGAATCCTCATAGATAGAAGTATAATAGTAGAATGATGTGATCCATTCAAGAATAAAATGTAAATCTAACAATAATAGGATGACCGATTATTATGGAAGTAATCGTAGTATCTCATGATTTGTAGGAAATGAAAGTAACTGATGGCATAAGGCCTTCAACGAATGAAATAAGAATTAGGTATTTCATAAGTGAAATAGTCCAAACAAAACCCTACTGATAAAGAATAAGGTACCACCTAAGAGAGACAATAAGAGGTCAAGATATACAGAGAGTACAACATTTTTGAGTTCCTAACAAAAACAAGAATAGAGAACTCATTTAGAATTATTTCAAATGAAATGAACTTGTAAGAATTTGTTCAAGGGATAATAAGTCAAAAAGAATGACTTTACAGTATTAATAATCAAATTTATTTAGAATAATTTCAAAGACAGTGAGCTTTCAAGATTTAAGTTCAAAGAATAATAAGTCAAAAGAATGACTTTCCAGTACTAGTGATTGAACTTGTTCTCTAAAGAATTTGTCAAAAAAATTGGATGATCAAGGTACATACTCAAGAATTGTTGACTGGGGCATTTAAAAAAAATCAAGGAAATGAATTACTTATCAAGGAGTGTATCACAATAATTATTGACGGTAATCGGAGCCACTTTACAAAATATATAGGTACCATTTTCAGAAGAAATGGCCATTAGAATAGAAGGCATCGATTTACTCAAAAGGAGTGGAATGAGCAGAAAGGAAGTAACTGCTTACTATGGTACTCCCTTACCATATCTAAGGTAAAGTCTGCCTCTCTTATTATCTATTAAGGCCCTCTAAGAACTCCTCAGGGTCCTCCTCCTCCTCCTCGATGGCAGCTGGATCTGCTTCGTGGTTCTGCTCAGGCATCGGTATCATCGTGTCCAAATCAACTGGTGGTGCTGGATGGTTGTGTACATCATCTCCTACTCTCTGAAGATCGTCTACTGGGTCAACCTCCTCGATCGGCTCGTCGTTGCTACTTGCCGGATTATCCTCAATTGTCAGGTCATCGTCGTTATCTGTGTCGTCACCATTAGATGGGTCGTCCGCTGAGTGGTCACTGCCTGCAGAATCCTCTCCACTCGCTATGTCGTCGTCGCTATCTGTATCCATTGGATCTGAATCGGCATTTGGCTCTGGTATGGGCTCGAGTGAGAATGAAAGTGTTGGTGCGGCCATGATAATCGGGAAGAGTATATCGTCATATAGTGCCTCGTCATGAGTCATGCTGATAGGCTTCTGGCAAAAAAGTACGGTAGTCTCTGAAGCATGGATCGACTCGGGCTGAACTTGATCCGGATACTACAATGTATCGGTAAGTATAGCTCTCCATATATCCTCCTCTAAGATATGCCTCGCCCTCTAGCAGTTCCGTTGTCGATATAGTACAGGGTCGACAGGCTGGATACGACCGTCGCAATTATAGTGACCTCCGAATCATCATAAACGAAGCTCGACTCCATAGTCATTCAAGAGGAGCTAACTTAGTGTCAGTACTAATACAAGGTAAATCTTAGGCTCATAACTTAAGGTGTAGGACAATCAGTGAGCGCGTCTAAACCTAAAGCTCTGATACCAAAAATCCCTGTCACGCCCCGAAGTACCAAAAATGGGGAAAAATAAATTTCCTTTATGGGTTCGTAGACACGTGACTGGTTGTGAGTGTCACTTGATTGTCCAAACATGCTTATAACAATAATGTGATATAGGAAAGTGACTAAGTTCAGCGGAAGCAGAAATTTAAAGCATCCAAGTCTTACATCAGTAGTATATTACAGGCCAAAAAGATATCCAAAAGATACATATTACAAGACCAGCTAAACTATTACATTACTAACATAATAATAACAGAACTACAACAAAAGAAAAGCTCCAAAGTCTTCAACTGGCGAACCCGTAGCCTTCCTCGTAGTAGTCTTCACCAGCATAGTCTTCAGTAGTAAAGTCAGCATCTTGATAGCAGTAGGCTCCGTCTGGACCTGCAAAGGCTGGACGTGGAAGGTCCAGCGGCATGAAAAGCCGTTAGCGGTTAAGCTAAGTGAGGGTCCCCTTAAGGTTACCACCACTTAAGGTACGTTATTCTTCATCTCTCTTATTTCTCGAAACCATATCTCGTTCATCATTTCTTATTCTCGATACTATATCTTGTTCGTCTTTTCTTATTCTCAAAACCATGTCTTATTTAAACCCAATCATTCCCTTTGAAACATAACCCAAAAACTGAACTGACCAATGACATTGACTGAAAGAAGACTTAACTCCAAACACATTTACTGGTCAAGAAAGAACAATACTCAATAATGAATAGTTAACTGTCGCCCAACTGGCACTCAAACTGTCGCCCAAATGGCATAAGTGTGCGGGACATTAACAATCTCTTGGTCGAACACGTCATGCCGATCCTCAGGTCGCCCACACGTTACCGAACACGTCATGCCGATCCTCAGACCAAGGGTACGGGAAATTAATAATCACTTGGACGAACACGTCATGCCGATCCTCAGGTCACCCGTACATAACCGAACACTGCATGCCGATCCTCAGTCCAAGGGTGCGGAAAAATAATCAACCACTTGATCGAACACGTCACGACGATCCTCAGGTCATCCGCACTTGACCGAACACGTCATGCCGATCCTCAGATCAAGGAACAAAACATAACTCACCAATCGACACCATGGAATTACCGAAAGACCAATTTTGCAAGAAATATCCAAACACGACAAGAAAGTTCACGAATCAACTTTGACCGGTAGACACATGACTAGAAACGAGGCCCAATGTCCCTTATTCACAATAAATCTTTTATCGAAGGTTTTATCGTTATTTTACGCGTTCGCACATTTCGTAGTTTAGTTCATTAATATCATCCATTTATAACCGTTAATATTTCGCTATACGTCCGACATTCCGTTTTCCTCTTAATATACTTATGATGGAAACTTTCCCGATCACTTATTAATGCAATAATTGTACCATACAATATACTTATAGTTTGGGTATGAACTTTCAATGGTCATTAAAATATATTCATAACAATAGAAAACATAGCACGTAGCTCATGGATTTATAACGTGAATTTAATACCAATAAACACATAGATGAAACCCTTAACATCATCATCTACGCGATAGCACTACCATAGCATGAGATTTTCATAAGAACACATGTACCGGAAAACTAGCATCAACAATCAACACCATGCATAAACAAAACATTATACAAAAAGCTACACAATCTGCCAGGATACATTTTCACTGTGTTGACTGAATTAACATGATTTATTTGGGCATGATAAATTGCTTTTTAGATCAAACTCAAAACTAAAACATTGTAGATAATAGGAATATCTTCATGTACAAAAAAATCTAGCTTCAATAACATTTTTGAGCTACTCAAACTATTTATTTTACAAGACATTTCTTATATCTCGGACTGTTCTGTCCCAGATTTTTAGTACTGCATTGTACGTGGATTTCACCTATTAAGGAGGGGTTTTTAGACTGAGCTAAAGAAGGGTTATTTGTAGATCAATGAGTTATCTATCACCACAAAAAAACCTAGCTTAATTCGCATTTTTGAACTGCACAAAACATTCATTTTACTAAACTATGTTCTGCTGAGAGTTTCAGTTTCTCAGATTTATAACACTGCGTTGTACATGCATTTCACCCATGAAGGAGTGATTTCTAGACTGAGCTATAGAAGAGTTATTTGTAGATATATGAGTTAGCTTTTACCACAAAAAAACCTAGCTTAATTCGGATTTTTGAGCTGCACAAAACGTTCATTTTACTAAACTATGTTCTGCTGAGAGTTTCAGTTTCTCAGATTCATGGATTTGTTTTGCATGTCATGAAAACTTCAACACAACAACATCAAATTTCTACTAAACATTAGTAGATAATATATGGGTTCTAAATTGAGTTAGATAACTCATAATAACTCATAATTTACTCACAATTTACTCACTAAAGCTTGAAATTTAAGCTTGATATTGGTTGATGCTTAGTGAAGCTTGAATCTTCAACTTCAAGGATGAACTTCTTCTTCTTCTATTTTGCCATGAACATGCAAGTCTCCCAACTTCTTCTCTCAGATTTTAAATCCATTTCATGAGAGTCTAAGAGTGTCTAATGTGTGCATGTGCATGTTATAAAGAAATCCTAGGAGCTAGGTGTCATTTGCATGTGTACATGCTATGACATGTGTCCTACAAGTGGACATGTGTCCAAGAGGGTGGCATGTGGTTGCCACATGGCCGGCCATGTGGGCCCACCTTGGGTTGTGTGCCACTTCCTCGGTTTACGTGCAAAAGTTCCTCGGTATATGTGTCAGTCTCGAAGTACGTGCAAACTGGTATTATTTCTAATGTCCAGGTCCGAGTATGGGACTAAGTTAAATCTTATTATGGTCGAGTCGGTATGGTTACTACAGGCTATATGGTAATAATACAACACGTCCATACCGTCACGTAATTAAAATAATAATATAATAATATAGTGGGTCCAATATAGAAATTAGAAAAAGCTGATATTATAATGACAGAAAATTACAGGTGTTACAATCATCAACATGCGATCACCCAAATCAACTAAGGAAGTACAGAGCTTAGCCGGACGGGTGGTCGCATTGAACATATTTGTCTCCCGAGCTACCGACCGGTGCCTGCCATTCTTCAAAATCCTCCGCAAAGCGTTCTAGTGGTCAGAAGAGTGCGAAGAGGCGTTCCAAGAACTCAAGAAGTACTTGGCGTCCCCTCCTCTACTCTCAACACCTGTGCTGAGGGAAGAATTGTTTTTATACTTGGCAGTGTCAACATCAGCGATTAGCTCGGCACTCATTCGGGAAGAGCACGGGATACAGTTCCACGTGTACTTTACCAGCCGAGCATTACAGGGCGTAGAGAGCAGATACTCTCGTATCAAAAAACTGGCGTTCGCCCTCATCACCTCGGCCCAAAGGCTCCGTAGGTATTTTCAGGCCCATGCCTTTGTGGTCCTCACAGATCAACCTCTCCGCCGAAACCTCAGCCGTCCAGACACGTTCGGGAGGCTCGTCAAGTGGGCATTGGAGTTGGAAGAATTTGAAGTGATCTACCGACCCCGGACACCCATTAAGGGACAAGCCGTGGCAGACTTTTTGGTTGAGATCACGTATCCAGAGGACCCGGTTGAAGAGTCTGAGCCGCTGGCCCTACCGCCCGAGCTACACTCTAATATCCCAACCTGGGTACTGCACTTGCACGGTTCATCTAATCAGCAAGGCAGTAGGGCAGGAATCATCTTAACTACCCCCGACGTTTTCCAGCTCGAATATGCACTAAGGTTCTGGTTTCGTGCCTCCAACAAAGAGGCCGAATACGAACCCATCTTGGTCGGATTGCAATTGGCCATTTCTATGAGTGCACAACAGGTCCAGGGATACAGCGACTCCCAGCTCGGGGTCAACCAGGTTAACCAAGAATACGAAGCACGGGAAGACAACAAGGTAACCTACTTGGCCCTTGTCCGAGCGGTTTCCAAGAAGCTCCGGGGATTTTCCATCACGCAGATACCCAGAGAAGAAAATGTTAGCCTTAAGGTATATTAAGGCATACTTAATTATGTTTTGATGATGTCAAATATGCTATGATAATTATGTAATTCATATTGTTTCATTCCTTGTTATTATCATAGTCATCTTTATGCTCATATATAATCTCATGTATTAATATTGTATCAATGTTTTAACATCTTTGTGTGCATGAGATTTAATTGATGTAGATCAAGATTACAAGGAGCTCAACAAGGATCAAGCTTGAAGACATGAAGATATTTCATCCTTGGTTGAAGCCTAGGACCATCATTGTAAGGCATCTTGATCTCACACTCATAGGGGCTCAAACAAATGCTAAAAGTTAAAGTTTTGGAAACAAATTTTAGATGGGTCATCTTTAAAGCAATGTCCCAACCAAATGGAAAATAATTAGATGTTGAATTTTATATGGTTGGAAAGGTATTTGAATCTAGTTTCCAAAACATCAAACGGATCAAAAATCCGAGTTTTGTAGAGAAAGTTATGGCCTTTTTAGTGGAGATGTGTCAAGCTGTCAAACTGGGAAGGGCAGTCGACTGGGCAGTCGACCGAACTGAGCAGAATGTTAACAGAACCCTCTGTAAACACATCTCAGTCGACTGCTTTAAGGGGCAGTCGACTGCTTCATGTTTCAGTCGACTGAATCGACCTGAAAACACATAATGGCTAGTTTTTTTAAGGGGCTTTTAATTACCAAATGTGCCACCAACGGCTATAATCTTCCAAGGCCTATAAATACATGTTTTCCCAAGCTTTTTAGTGTTGAGATTTTCATTGGAAAACATAGTATTCAATCACACAACTTGTTGATTTCTAATCATTCACATTTGAGCCCCAAATTGTGTGAGTTATCAATTTGTTCTAGATTTCAATTGTAATTCTTGAGAGAGCAAATTGTAGTGAGCTTTTATTTGTATTATCTACTCACTAAGGAGTTATTGTGTGAGCTTCAAATTGTATTATCCACTCTAGAGAGAGAGAGTTCAATTTGTATCAAAATCAATTGTAAAGAGTGAGGGTTAGTAGCCCTTGTGTGCAAAGAAGAGGTTTTCTTCTTTGGGAGAGATTGAAGGCTCTTGTAAAGGTTTGGTGCACACCCGTAAGTGCTCCGGGAAACGGTTTGGTCTACACCCTTAAGTAGATCGGATTAAGGAATCCTCAAGAGGTGTTCTTGAGGGGTGGACGTAGGCCGCGGGGTGCGATTGCCGAACCACTTGAAAAATCGGTTTGCAAGTTTCTCTTCACTTCTCTCTTTACTTAATTGCTTGTGATTGTGTTTTAATTTGCAATTTGTTTTAAAAGGTTAATTTCCGCTAAAACCTTATTCACCCCCCCTCTAAGGTTTCCATTTTTGGGCCAACAATTGGTATCAGAGCTTCGGCTCTTCTATTTTCAAAATTTTTTGAAAAATTTGAGTTAAGATCCAATGGAAACCGACTCTTCTTACCTTTATTATTGTGAGGGTCAATCGACATTAAGACCACCATGTTTTAATGGCTCAAACTATGCCTATTGGAAAAATAGAATGAGAATCTATATGATTTCTCAAGATTTTGATTTATGGCAAATCGTGGTCAAAGGGCCTCATCTACCTACAAAAATTGAAAACGGTTTTTCTATTCCAAAGACGGTAGATGAATACAATGATGTCGATAAGAAACTCATAAAAATAAATGCTATGGCAATGAATTTATTATATTGTGGATTAGACCCTAATGAGTACAATAGAATTTCCTCTTGCGAGTCCGCAAAGGAAATTTGGGATAAACTTGAGGTTGCTCATGAAGGTACTAATCAAGTTAAGAAATCAAAAATAAATCTTCTTGTTCAAACTTATGAAATGTTTAAAATGTTTCCATATGAATCTATTGGAGATTTGTTTTCTCGTTTTACCATTCTTATTAATAACTTGAAAAACCTTGGTAAAGTTTATACTAATGAAGAAATGATTGAGAAAGTGCTTAGGTCTTTACCAAAGGATTGGCAACCAAAGGTCACGGCGGTTCGTGAAGCAAAGGAGCTTTCAACACTCTCCTTGGAACAACTCATGGGTTCACTCATAACTCATGAAATGGAATTGGCCGTCTTCGAAAGTGAAGACAAGAAATTGGAAGTGAAAGAGGCCAAAAGGAGAGACATGGCTTTAAAATCCTCAAGCTCAAAGAAAAAGATGAAAGATGTTGAGAGTGATGAGGATGAGGAAATGACAAAGATCACCCGAAAATTTGCAAAGTTTCTAGAGAAAGAAAAATCGGGAAAGAAGACAATCAAGGCCACTAATAGTAGTTCCGAGAGCGAATCATCGGACGATGACTCAAATGGTGAAGAGATTGTCAATCTTTGCCTCATGACATTGGAAAGGGCCTCTCCTACCACCTCGGCAAATGGAGTATCCAAGAGGCACTTGGACAATGGTTAAATCTCTCACCTTAAGCCTAGTAAGAGTAGGTTAGATTAATTTGTTTCAAATTACTTTAATTTGTTTAGATTTGCATACTTACTGCTTATTTGAAAATTGATGATATGCTTTTGCTGCTAAAACTGTCATTTTTATGTACTGCTGAACAAAGCAGTCGACTGGTACCCGGACACAGTCGACTGATTCAGGTGTGAAGCCTTGAATTTTCTTGATTCTGCTTTGTTAAGTCGACTGCGGCGTCGACTGCATTGATGTTTTAAACTTTCTGCCCTATTCCGTCGACTGTGGCGTCGACTGATCCTACTGAATTTTTTGTTTTTAAGCTCTCCAACTTTATTATTGGTATCTTTTGGGAGATTATGCTCTCTTTTCATATCATTTGATATCTTTTATCATTGCACATACTTAGGGGGAGCACTTTCATGTATCATTTGCTCATATGTGGTTATATTTGTTTATTTTTGGTATCATTGTAATGGTTTTGATTTGTATGCCTATTGTGAGGGGGAGCTTTGTGTTCTATCCCCAAATCTTTTTGATAATGTCAAAGGGGGACAAATAGGAGAAGTATTGGGGAGAAGTTATTGGGTAGTTATCATTCATGTTCTTCAACATTTGATATCCATTATGAATGATAATATGAAAATGATCATATGTGCTTATATTGGTATATCTTTCATTGGTTGTTTGCCATCATCAAAAAGGGGGAGATTGTTAGCCTTAAGATATATTAAGGCATACTTAATTATGTTTTGATGATGTCAAATATGCTATGATAATTATGTAATTCATATTGTTTCATTCCTTGTTATTATCATAGTCATTTTTATGCTCATATATAATCTCATGTATTAATATTGTATCAATGTTTTAACATCTTTGTGTGCATGAGATTTAATTGATGTAGATCAAGATTACAAGGAGCTCAACAAGGATCAAGCTTGAAGACTTGAAGATATTTCATCCTTGGTTGAAGCCTAGGACCATCATTGTAAGGCATCTTGATCTCACACTCATAGGGGCTCAAACAAATGCTAAAAGTTAAAGTTTTGGAAACAAATTTTAGATGGGTCATCTTTAAAGCAATTCCCCAACCAAATGGAAAATAATTAGATGTTGAATTTTATATGGTTGGAAAGGTATTTGAATCTAGTTTCCAAAACATCAAACGGATCGAAAATCCGAGTTTTGTAGAGAAAGTTATGGCCTTTTTAGTGGAGATGTGTCAAGCTGTCAAACTGGGAAGGGCAGTCGACTGGGCAGTCGACCGAACTGAGCAGAATGTTAACAGAACCCTCTGTAAACACATCTCAGTCGACTGCTTTAAGGGGCAGTCGACTGCTTTATGTTTCAGTCGACTGAATCGACCTGAAAACACATAACGGCTAGTTTTTTTAAGGGGCTTTTAATTACCAAATGTGCCACCAACGGCTATAATCTTCCAAGGCCTATAAATATATGTTTTCCCAAGCTATTTAGTGTTGAGATTTTCATTGGAAAACATAGTATTCAATCACACAACTTGTTGATTTCTAATCATTCACATTTGAGCCCCAAATTGTGTGAGTTATCAATTTGCTCTAGATTTCAATTGTAATTCTTGAGAGAGCAAATTGTAGTGAGCTTTTATTTGTATTATCTACTCACTAAGGAGTTATTGTGTGAGCTTCAAATTGTATTATCCACTCTAGAGAGAGAGAGTTCAATTTGTATCAAAATCAATTGTAAAGAGTGAGGGTTAGTAACCCTTGTGTGCAAAGAAGAGGTTTTCTTCTTTGGGAGAGATTGAAGGCTCTTGTAAAGGTTTGGTGCACACCCGTAAGTGCTCCGGGAAACGGTTTGGTCTACACCCTTAAGTAGATCGGATTAAGGAATCCTCAAGAGGTGTTCTTGAGGGGTGGACGTAGGCCGCGGGGTGCGATTGCCGAACCACTTGAAAAATCGGTTTGCAAGTTTCTCTTCCCTTCTCTCTTTACTTAATTGCTTGTGATTGTGTTTTAATTTGCAATTTGTTTTAAAAGGTTAATTTCCGCTAAAACCTTATTCACCCCCCTCTAAGGTTTCCATTTTTGGGCCAACAGAAAACACCAGGGCCGACCGGTTTGCTCGCCTTGCCTCATCTTTTGAGTCAGACTTGCCCGGGATAAGGATAAAATATTTACCCGAGCCAAGTGTGATCAACTCAGAAGGCATGAAAGTAGATCCGGTCACCCTGGGACCCAGCTGGATAGACCCGATCGTGACATTCTGGACATCAGGGGCGCTACTGAACAAGAAAGAAGAAGCCCGCCGGGTAAAGTACCATGTGGCTTGATACCATCTTGCTGACGGCATCCTCTACAAGAGAGGGTTCACTATCCCGTACCTCCGCTGTGTGCACCCTGCGCAAGTCCAAGCGATACTGTTTGAAATCCATAAAGGAGTGTGCAGGAATCACATTGGAGGCCGGGCACTCACCAGGAAGGCCCTATTGCAAGGTTATTACTGGCCAACCATGGCCCGAGATTCGCAAAAGTACGTCCGAAGTTGTGATAAGTGTCAAAGATACTCTCCCATGATCAACCGACTAGGAGAACTCCAGACACCAATCCACAGCCCCTGGCTGTTCGCCCAGTGGGGAATTGACATTGTTGGTCCCTTACCGATGGGAAAAGGATAGGTCAAGTTTGCCGTGATAGCCGTTGATTACTTCACCAAATGGGCAGAGGTCGAGCCCTTGGCAACGATAACCGAACGAAAAATGGAGAGCTTTGTGGAAAGGAATATTCTCAGTAGGTTCGGTATCCCCCGGGTCCTGGTCAGCGATAATGATAGACAATTCGACACACCTATCTTCAGGCAGTTCTGCTCGGGCTACGGGATACTAAATCATTACTCCTCCCCCGAGCACCCTCAAGCCAACGGTCAAGTCGAGGTGACTAACCGGACAATCTTGCAGTCAATCAAAACAAGGCTCGAAGGCGCCAAAGGGCTGTGGATTGAAGAACTACCGACCCTCTTGTGGGCCTACCGCACAACACCCTGAGCGACAACAGGCGAGACACTGTTCTCTTTAACCTACGGATTTAAGGCAGTGGTCCCCACAGAATTGGGTTTGCCTACATATCGGGTGGCCAACTTCAGTGTGAAGGATAATAAAGCAGCTCTCAGGTCAGAACTAGATCTGGTGGAGGAAAGGAGAGACCAAGCCTACCTAAAGGTGGCAGACTACAAGCAACGGGTCTCGCGGTACTACAACAGCAAGGTGAAGCACCTTAGTTTTTAAGTCAGAGACCTCGTCCTTATGGCAGTGAACCAGTCTACCCAGATCCCAAGCCATGTAAAGTTGGGGGCAAACTCGTAAGGCCCGTATAAGGTGACCCGGGTCAATTGACCGGGAACCTACTGGCTACAGAGCATTTGGCAACACCTCCGCAAGTATTATCAGTAGCATTTGGCCACGAGAATTTAGTATTGGTAGAGAAATTTCTTTTTATCAGTAGCAACTTTTAATCTTAACCATTGAGACAAGTTTAGATATTTTAGACCGTCGGATTGATTGTCCACCAAAAATAGTTAATCCCATTAAATTTTGCATTGTATCCTATTAAAACTCTAAATTAAAAAGGAATTCCCTAAATTAATTTGAATTTGAATAAATACATGTCAATATCCAAATTGTCAACTTCAGTAAATACAAAACACAAATCTTGGGTAAAACTAAATCATTAGACTGTTTTTTTTTTTTTTAGCAAAAAAGGAATTTCCTAAATTAATTTGAATTTGAATATATACATGAGCGGTGTGGGTCCCTTTCAAGTTAGTAACTTTTAATCTTGACCATTGAGACAAGTTTAAATATTTCAGACCGTCAGATTGATTGTCCACCAAAAATAGTTAATCCCATTAAATATTGCATTGTATCTTATTAAAACTCTAAATTAAAAAGGAATTCCCTAAATTAATTTGAATTTGAATAAATACATGTCAATATCCAAATTGTCAACTTCAGTAAATACAAAACACAAATCTTGGGTAAAACTAAATCATTAGACTATTTTTTTTTAGCAAAAAAAAATTCCCTAAATTAATTTGAATTTGAATTTGAATATATACATATCTAATAGTAAGTACAAAACACAAATCTTGGGAGATAAACTAAATCAGTGGACAAATTTTTTCAAAATAGAAATATTGGAATATAAACTTCCCATATCATACATATATTCATAGAGTTTATTTTTTTATAGGTTTTTCTTTTTTCCTCTCAATGACTCTGATCAAATGACTTTCATAAAACTAATCAAACTGATATAATATGAGTGAAAAATCACATAAAGTTGAAGTTCAGAAAGTGGGTTTTAACAATGGATTTCGTAATTCAAGTCTCAAGAAATGTATTCTCAATTGCACTTTTTTTATAATATAGGAAGCGTATTTGTTGTATTAAATGAATTTTTCCAGCACTATGGTTGTAAATTTTGCTACCAGTTTGATTAGTTCCACCCTTTTTATAGGTCATTTGATTAGTTCTATTAGTTTGATAGAGTCTATAGGGCTAATTAGTGAAATGAGTAATGCTGCTTCCCAAATATGGGCTAATTATAAATAATCACAAAGGTTTTGCTTTCCTTTTCTATTTCTTTCCAAAACCTTAGAAAAAGCCTTTGTTTTTTTGCTTTTTGTTTTTTTTGGTTTTCACTTCGTGTTCTCGGGCACGGGGAAAGTCTCTACGAATAAATATTAATTATACTTAAAATATTCATCCAATGTTGGACTAAATATATTTAACTAAATTGAGTTAATGATATATTTAATATTGGAACCAATGTCTTATTCACTTAAAATTCCAATCATATCTCAGATCTTTTAAAGTATTGATTTTTTTTTCCCCCTTCGTGCCCACGGGCACGGGTTAGTACTAAATAGCATGTGGGTTTGAATAGCCTGTACAATTTTACACAAACGATTTGTAAATTTTAAAGCATTGCATTTTTTCCCCCTTTTTTCTTCTTCTTCTTTTTCTTCTTCTTTTTTTGCTTTGTGCCCACAGGCACGGGTTATTACTAGTACAATTGTATATCCCATTTCCGATAGCGAGTGGGTGAGTTCGACCCAATTAGTTCCCAAGAAGTCGAGAATCACGATCGCCGAGAATGAGAGTGGTGAGTTACTGCCTACTAGGACCACCACAGGATGGAGAGTATGCATCGATTATAGGAAGTTGAACACGGTCACGAGAAAGGACCACTTTCCCTTGCCCTTCCTAGATAAAGTTTTAGAGAGAGTAGTTGGACGTAAGCATTATTGTTTCCTTAATGGTTACTCAGGATACAATCAAATCGAGATAGCTCCCAAGGATCAAGAAATGACCACCTTCTCATGTCACTATGACACATTTGTCTATAAGAGGATACCATTTTGGCTTTTCAATGCACCTGTGACGTTTCAACGGTGCATGCTTAGCATTTTTAGCAACGTGGTTGAAAAATTCCTAGAAGTCTTCTTGGATGACTTTAGTGTGTTCGGTGACTCCTTCAATGAGTGCCTTAGGAACCTTGAGATTGATCTCAAGAGATGCATAGAAAAGAACCTCATGCTCAACTGGGAAAAGTGTCACTTCATGGTGACACAAGGCATCATTTTGAGCCACATGATGTCTAGTGAGGGCATGCAAGTTGATAGGGCCAAACTTGATTTCATCTCTAATCTTCCGCCCCCGAAAACTCTTAAGAACATTAGGTCATTCGTAGGTCACGTGGATTTCTACTAGCATTTTATTAAGGACTTTGTCACTATTTCTCAGCCCATGTGCCAACTTCTCACTGAGTGGACCCAAGAGTGCCAAGAGGCATTCGATAAGCTTAAGGACGCACTTACCACCACACCCATTATGCAAGCTCCCGATTGGAACCTTCCATTCAAGCTCATTTGTGATGCAAGTGGCTATACCATTTGGGGAGTGTTAGGGCAAAGGAAGGATAAGAAGCCCCACATCATATATTATTCAAGCCGAACCTTAGATAATGCCCAAATCAACTACTCCATGACAGAGAAAAAGTTGCTTGCCATAGTTTTTGCCTTAGAGAAATTCTGGTCGTATGTGATAGGATCCCCGATCATTTATTTTACTGGCCATGCCGCCCTCAAGTATCTCCTTTCCAAAAAAGATGCTAAGGCCCGGCTTATTCGATGGATCCTTCTCTCACAAGAATTTGACCTTTCAATCAAAGATAAAAAAGCGGTAGAAAATGTACTTGCCGGTCATTTGTCACGTTTAACATTCGATCACGATCGTATAGACCCCTTGCCCATTAGAGAGTGTTTCCTGGATAAGCAATTGCTCAATGTTTCAAACCTCCCATGGTATGCCGATGTGGTTAATTTCCTTGTTATCGGCCAACTACCATAAGATTGGTCCACCCAAGATAGAGAGAGTTGATGACTATGGCACGATCATTCTTCTTTGATGATCCGTATGTGTTTAAGTATTATGCCAATCATATTGTTAGGTGATGTATCCCTAATGATGAAATATCGAGTGTGTTGTTGTTTTGCCATGACCAAGCTTGTGGAGGTCATTTTTTATCGCAAAAGACCGCATTCAAGGTGCTCCATAGTGGTTTTTACTGGCCAACGCAATTTAAAGATGCACATGCTTATTGTAAAGCGCATGACCAGTGCCAACTTCTAGGAAAAGTCACCCGGAGGAACATGATGACTCTAAACCCCATTCTCATTATTGAAGTTTTTGATTGTTGGGGTATAGACTTCATGGGTCCTTTCCCTAAATCCAATGGTTATGAATATCTCTTGGTGGCGGTTGATTACGTTTCCAAGTGGGTAGAAGCCATAGCGACTAGAACTAATGACCACAAGGTGGTCTTGACATTCTTAAAAGAGCATATCTTGTCGCGATTCGGAACTCCCAAGGCCTTGATTAGAGATCAAGGAGTGCACTTTTGCAACTCCCCGTTGGCTCGTTTAATGGAGCAATATGGTGTCACCCATAAAGTTTCCACAACATTTCACCCACAAACCAATGACCAAGCCGAATTGGCTAATTGTGAAATAAAAGGGATTCTAAAGAAGACAGTCGATCCGTCTAAAAAGGCTTGGTCTTCAAGGCTAACCGATGCTCTTGGGCATATAGTATGGCCTACAAGATAAATTTAGGAATGTCCCCTTACCGGTTGGTTTACGAAAAAGCTTGTCATTTATCCGCCGTGCTTGAGCATCGTGCTTATTGGGCAATTAAGAAGCTAAACTTTGACGTCGATGAGAGTGGTAAGAAAAGGACACTCCAACTTGATGAGTTGGTGGAGATTCGAGGTAAACTCTACGAGCGTTCAAAGGTGTACAAAGCATGTGTTAAGGCTTTTCACGATAAACTGATTGTCTGAAAACAATTCGGATGTAGGAAACAAGGTGCTATTATACGATTCATGAATCCACATTTTTCCAGGAAAGTTGCGATCCTGTTGGATTGGCCCTTACATCGTGAACAAAGTTTATCCCCATGGTGCCGTGAAGATTCAAGATCCCGCGAACGGGAACATTTCCAAGGTTAATTGGCAACAGCTCAAACCTTTTCTCGAAGGATTTGACACCGAATTGGTGTCGATCCCATTGGAATACCCCAGAGTTGGGGATGAACAGGCTCACGTGAGATGTAATATTTTTTTGTATGTCCCATGATACATTTTTGCCATAATTTTTGTTCTCATAACATGTCCATTGCATCCATGTCTTGCTTCATTCCTTGATTGAGTGGGTTAAAAGTTTGAATTTGTATTGGAGGAGGGCGGATCGATCCGGGGTTCTATAGGGATCAATCTGGCACTTTTAAGGGAGTCATTGTCCAAAATCTGCAAATCGGATCAATTCAACCTCAAGCCTCAGATCGATTTGCGGTTTTCTGAGTACATTCTGCTAGAAATCTCCGAATTGGATCACTCTAGACTCAAGCCTCGGATCGATCCGCAGTCATCTAGTGACATTCTGCATAAATATGCTAATTTGGATCAATCAGAATGGATGCCTCGGATCAATCCGCATCCCCGAATTTTGGTCATAAGTCCTGGATTGGCCCATATATTTTCAAAATTTTCAAAACCCTCTCTCAAGCACTCATAAGCCTCAAATTCAAACAACCTCTCAAGATCTTCCATTTGGCTCGTTCATCTTCAATAACTTATTCATCATTCATTTAGGCTAAGATTTAAACTCTTTCGTCCCCTTGATTTTCATGATTTAGGACAAATTTCACCCTAGGTTTTGGTTTATTTTATTCATTGCTTACAAAACTTAAAAACCAACCTTGGGGCTCATTTTTTCACCCTTTTCTTTACATTTTGGGATGAATGATCGTGTCTTTTGTTGACTCTTATTGGTCAAGCCACATTGTGGCTTGCTCGGGACAATTTCCATGACCCAAAGAGTGTTAACCCATGCGAGTCAAGCATGCGCCCATATGGTGTTTAATAAAATGCCTCAATGTAATTCCCTTATGCTAAGTACCGATCCATATGTGCTTTTTCACAATTTTCACGTGCAATGTTCTTAAATTCTCATTTCATTTCCATAGTATGAATCTCATGCGCAATTTTAAAAGTTGATTCCGAGGCCCTTGCCAAGTGGTAGTAAGTGCACTCTTGCCATGCACGTGCATTTTGCTAACGCCTGAGTGCGTTTTGCGAACTGGCGCATGTGTTTTGCAAACGGGCATGAGTGTTTCATGATCATTCACATTCTTTGTGCATGTTCCTTATCTAGGCACCATCTCGTCCCCCTATTTTCCCTCATTTGTATACTTTTGAGCGTTGCACATTTGAGTTACAATGTTTAGATATTCTTATTATGTGATTTCTCTTTTACTTTTTTTACAGGGACGATGACAAGCACTTACAAGTATAATTGCATCGAGTTCTCCCCAACCCTAAGGGGGTATCAGGGGTACCAAGCCAAAACCGAGAAGAAGTGGTACGAAAACCACTTCGAGACCAAAAAGTCAATCCTCCCCAAATGCCCCGTCGTTCTTTCTGACTTACCCCAGGAAGTTGTCTAGATCTTCACCCACCGTGGATGGAGACCCCAACTCGACCATTCCAGGGATTATAACGAGACATGAGTTTGCTAGTTCTATGCTACTATCGTCTCTACGGGCACCCGTTCCTTCGAGGCGTATGTGAGAGGTATCCGCATACTGGTCACCGCAGCATCCCTAATCGAGTTCATGGGGATTCCTCAGGTCGAGAACCCCAAGTCGTACCTAGATAATATGTACTTGAGGCCAGAATTAATGTCATGGCCGCGCGATTCATTGGACGTCCGACCGAGTGGCTCAGCGACTAAATTGTTCCCCTCCACTTTCCTTAAGCTCTACAGGTACGCCTAATATTACTGTCACCCCCGCGGTGTGGCCAACTCAACACAAGACTGTTCAGGGGGACCACGATGCTAGCCTGTATGCTATTTATGACACTGACACTCGCGACGACCTCACGAGTCTCATTATTGAACACATGATTGCAGCCTCGTAAGACATGAACACTGCTTTGAGTCTCTTGTTCTCGACCCTTATCACCCGTCTTTGCACCGCCCAGTGATACGGCACCCTAGACACGGACATCACTAGGGGTGTATACGAGCCGAGCCGAGCCTACTCGCGAGCTTGTTCATGAGCTCAAACGAGCCATGCTTTTAGGTGTTCACGCGCTTGAAGCTCGTGAACTTTTTAACAAGCTTTTTTGCGCGCCCTTTTAAACTATATAGTTAATAATAAAACAATCATTTATCAAGCATATTTATGAGATATGTCATATTTTTTCTAAAATTTAATAGTTTTCGAATAAATATATATATAAAAGTCACTACACAAGCTTTTTATCAAACTTATTAACGAGCTTTTTCATGACCCTTCTCACGAGCCTTCATCGACCATGTTTACGAGCTCAAATGAGCGAGCCGAGCCTAGCTTTTATCGAACCAAGCTTCAAGCCCTTGTTGATAGGCTCAATTCATTTATACCCCTAGACATCACCAAGAAACTGCAGAGTCCAATCAATGGAACAACCCTCATCCAAAGTGAAGTGCAGATCCAGTCACAGACCAAGAGTGCTAGGGTTGGCTTTAGGTACTCAGGCGGAGGAGGAGGCAGGACCCGTTTATGATAACTACCTAGACAGCTTTAGTATAGAGTGGCGGTAGTAAGCACAGGAGATTCAGGGCGTGAGGAGTGATCTCTAAGGTTTGAGGGGAGCGTTTGAGCACTTTAGAGAGGGTTATCAGAGGGATATTAGCATGATGATGCATCTCTAGCGAGATGTGTATTGCTTGCAGTTTCCAGGTGCTGATGTCCCAGACTACTTCCGCATTCCCTATGGAGGCGAGGGTGGTTCAGGTACCCGTGGCAGTGGCAATGGAGATGGAGACGATTAGTTGGGGGAGTGATTAGCTATCATTTTGAGCATTGTTATGGCTATGTTGGGATATTGGTGGTATCACTTTGGATGGATATGGATTGTGGGTCTTATTTTGGATGATCTTGATGTTTGCATTTTGTTGTGATTGGTCTGGATATGGATGGATTTGGACATATTGTTATTGACTGTGTGGCGTATTTTTATTTCTTATATCTTGTGCCATGTCAATATTTCTTTTTTTGCCTCTTTCTATCTTTCTTCATGGTTCTTGATTCTAACATTGCAGGACCGTATAATTACTGCTTGCTCGCGTCACTTGTTTCTGGTAATATCATTCTTCCCCTTGCACTTTTTGGTTTCATTGAGGATAATGTTCAGCCCTAGTTAGTGGGTGTGAGAGTTGAGTTATCTCTCTCATTGCATTTTAGTCTTCCTTCTTGCATTAAAAAAATAAAAAATATAAAAAATTGGGCCTTGTCCCGTGTTTCCAATGATTTTAGTATAGTTGCCCTTTTCTAACACCGAGCGAGGATGCTTGCCTCAAGTTTTTCTTTTGATTTTAATACCTAATACTAGTTGAATCCTACTAGTCCTATAACTATCTCGATTATCGTGAACTTCATGACTTGTAAATCTTGGATCTTGTGGAAGCGACTATATGATAACTTGTAATAGGATTGTGTTTAATGCAATTATAACCCAGAAATCGGTCAAAACACTTGTGGAGACTTTTACCCTATGTGATCGTATGCCGTTCTCCATTCTTGAGTATTACACACACAAATTCTCTTTTGTTGAAAAACATATCAAAGTCATAGTTAATCTCATTGTTTCTTGTTTGATTGTGCATTAGAGGAAAATCTTATGAAATATAAAATTCCTGATCAATGTCACACTAGTGGATAACAAAGAATCACATCACCCCAAAGAAAGGATTTTAGGCACCATGTTCACCATACCTTCCGCATCACCCTCCATCACCTCACTCCATTCCTCCATATAAACCTTTTTTCCGTATTTAGGTACGTTCTTGAGAAATTGTTGCATAAAGTCATGGTCATAGTTCTAATTGAGATCGAGTCGGGATTATCGGGAGACTACTAAGAAAAGAGTAGAGAGAAAAGAAAAGCTCAAAAAAAATTTAAAATAAATAAATCAATAATAATAATAAATTAATAATTAAAAAATTAGAGCTTGATGAAAAAGAGTACTTATCCCTTGAGGTTAAAGAAAATAATTTGTGTCGACTCATTTCTTGCATTATTTAGTACTTGTGCAAACCCATGGACCCATGTTCGTTCCCTAATTACCCTTTTTCCCCCGTATCCTACCTCAGCACACTGCCCTTTACATTTTAACCATCCCATGACCTAGTTGATCCTCAAAAATTGTGATTCAGAATTCGAAACGAATGTGATGAAAAGTTGAGAATTTTTGTTTCACCACCTCTAATGCAAGGAATCCTTCATGAGATTAGTTTTACCCATTTTTAAAAAGATTGACATTTTTTATGCTTGAGATGTGCATGGCTTTGCATTCCATTTCCCACTACTCTTTGCCCGCATATCCCTATTGTATTTGTAGCACTGCTATTTTCCCTGTGTTTTCGTACGTTCTAATACATAAATAAATATCAGAATTTCCCTGTATTGCGTATTTTACTGATACCGTTTATCTGGCGTATTATGTGAATAATTATATATATACATAAATACAGTCCCAGTATATTAATTTTAATTACCGACTGTCCCGACAAGTTTGCGCAGACGGCACCGCAATAGAAGTGAATAGTAACTTGACCGCGAGTTTAAAGCCATACCAATTTTACACGCAGTCCGTGGAGAAGATGCGCGTTACGAGATCCCACTTACTAGACACATGGCAACGTCTTAAACCTCATTTAATCACATTTTGACACTTGTCCCACTACAAACCATCAACCCCCCAACATTAGACACTTGTCGTACTTACTCCCCACTATATATACATTGCTCATCTCTCTTTTTTGAGTGTTAAACCACCAAAACATAGATTTCTCCACTAACTTAGAGGGAGTTTAGAGAGAGAGAAGAAGAAGAAGATGTAAATGATGAAGGTGAAGTCCAAATCCTTCAATGTATGTGTCATTTTTGTGATCTACACCATCAAATACTCCCATATACCTCTCCATTTCACCAAACAAAGATAAGTTACTATCAAAGGAAGTTAAAGAGTCCATAATCAAGCCCCAAATTGCAAGGAATTGGAAGAGGAGAGGAGAATATCACCATTGAGGCATTTCAAGATTTTCTTTCCATTTCCCTCCATTTTCTCAACACCCAAACAAGCCTTAACTCCTAGGTGATTTTAGAACTTAATGTATATATATGTGTATATATATATGTTTATAACATGTTTTAGGAATTGGAATGAAGATCAAAGATGAAAAAAAAGGAAAATGTTAAAAACATACAATCTGCCAAGATTAATTTCACTATGGTGATTGAATCAGTATGATTTATTTGAGGATGATAAATTGCTTTATGGTTCAAATTCAAAACTAGAACATTATAGGTATTTGGATTATATTTATGTACAAAAAATCTAGCTTCATTTGGATTTTTGAGCTACTCAAATCGTTCATTTTACTTTGACATTTCTTATATTTTTGGACTACTCTGTCCCAGATTTATAGCACTACATTGTACATGCATTTCACTTAGGAAGGATTGATTTTTAGACTAGGCTATAAAAGTGTTATTTGTATATAAATGAGTTGGCTTTCTTCACAAAAAAATTGAGAAGGTTGTGAATCTCGAGCTATTAGAAATCTATTTTTACTAAACTACGTTCTGATGAAAATTTCTATTTCCCAGATTTTAAGATTTGTCTTATATGTTGCATTTGGAATTGGTAAATTGATTTTTTGACCTAATATAAAACTACAAAGTTATATATATATATATGTGTGTGTGTGAGTAATCCTTCTATGCTAAAAGACCCAATAGGTTACGAAGTCTTCAGCTACGAGAAACCTTCTTTTAACTAGTGGCTGTCCGGATGAATGTTTTTAAATAAATGCTTCCGCTAGTTATAATTATCTTGTTTATGTCATTTGATGAGTTGTGTTTGTTACCGTTTCTACTTTGATTAGTCTGAATGATGTAGGATGAGTTAGGAACATGCCATGGAGACTTAATATGTATTCGTGAAATCGTTAGTAAGTAAAGACGATAGCTAACATGACGTAATTGCCATAACTTAATGTTGACCTTAATACGGTTTGATAATAAGATGATTCGTGCGAATGGATATTAAGATGTTAAGAACGAGCAGTGGCTAGTTTGACTTTTGGTTAAAGTTGATTCATAGACCTTTGTGTGATCTTTCAGGGGTTGATTGGTGAGGTATAATTCGTATCCTTGATCTGAGGATCGTCAATAACGTGTTCGATCAAGTGATTGTTTATGTATGTTTCGTATCCTTAATTTCGGATCGTCTGTGACGTGTTGGATCGAATAGTTGACCCGAGGATCGTTAGCGACGTTGTAGACACCCCATTTTGTCGGCTATCAGATTTCGGAGACCCATAGCTTGGTGATTCACGTTGATCGAAAAGACTCAAAAAGGACTCTCAGAATTTAGTTATCTTTCAAAATGATCAGAAAGTAGTACGGATGACCAAAATGCCCTTGAAAGCCCAAACACTCCCAGATTTGGACCGAAAGTTCTGGAAACATGCTACGTCATAAAAAAGTTCTAAAAATGAGTCTTGAAGCAAAATCAGATGAAATCGTCAGCTCCCAGAGACCCCCGAAAGTCCCGGAAGTTCTTGGAAAGTCCTCGTTGGCCGGTTGAACCAAGTTTGACCAGGTTTGATTAGGGTTTGATCGAAATTGTCCAAATTTTCCAAAAAGTTTTGAGATCATTCTAGATCATGTAAGAAGTACTAAAATGAGTTTTAAAAGAAAATCAGATGAAAATGTCAGCTCTTGGGAGCTCCTAGAGGTTCCCAAAACTTCCTGGAGATCCCAAGTTTGACCGATTTGACTGAAAAGTTGACTTTGAAACTGGAGCACCGTAACATTTTTGAAATATTTTTCATGGAAACTAGAGGTCAATAGCTTTTCAATAGTATATCGCACATAATTTCTGGATTTAAAACGAATTTACTATGAATTTTTGAAGGTGAAAAAGATGATCAAATCGGCTTTTATTGCGAATACCGCAAAACTTTTCAAAGCAACCTATCTCCGAACTATTTTTTTATGGAAAGTAGACTCCATTACCTTTCCAATGGTATATCACAAGCTCAATTTGGAGTTCATATGCATTTTCTGTGAATATCGGATTAAATAGGGCCTTTTCGCGAATACCGGAACCTCAACAGGCCTAAACAGCATTATATGGACCTTGGAGGAGCAGTGCCGCCGCAGCACTGGCCGACTGCCCCCGCGGCATAGGCCCAGTGCCTCCCCAGAACTCTCCCCCAGAACAATCCTATTTTGTAAATTATTTTGGGGTTCCATTTTGATTAATTGAAAACCAAAACGACATAGTTCCTTGTTCACAGATGTTTAAGACCAATGGGAGTACTCTTTAAATTCCAAAACCACCCCAAATTCGCCTATATAAGACCCCTTAACTTCTCATTTTGTTGGTGGGGGGGGGTGTACAAATACAAAGCTTAGAAAGTTATAGAGAGAAAAGTTGTAAAGATAAGGTTAGGATAGTGAAAGTGAGTTTCCACCTCTTGATTTCCAACAAGTAAGTGAGTTTACAACTTTGTTTTTACCTCATTACTCCTCTTTACTTTACATTCAATACACCCAACAACCATTTTAGTGAGTATTTATGAGATAAGAAGCTACCTCCATGTCCAAAGTCACCATACATGAATGAAACACCAAGTTAAAAGTCCATAATCTCATTGAATATTATCTATTGATTACTTGCTTGTTTACATATTATGCTCATCTCCTCTTAATATCATTTCTTTTTTACTTTGTTTATTTACTTACTAGTTCATCATCACCTAAATGATGACATAAAATTTGAGGTGAGTAAATCCTTATGGATAGTAGCTCTTGACCTCAAAAACATGTTTGATAGATGATGATTATGACTTCAATACATTCCTATGTATTCTTGAAGTCACATTTAAATAAAAACAAGGGGAAAATACCTTTTACCCCCCTGTGGTTACACCCATTTTCTAATGACCCCTCTATGGTTCATTTTGTAACACTTAACCCCCTTATACTAATGACTAAAGTGGGACTGTTAACTTTTCAAATGGAGAAAAGGAAATGACGTTAATACCCCCAAGCCCCTATACATACTCTTTAGTGAAAAATATCTTTTACCCCCTGTGGTTACACCTATTTTCTCATAACCCCCATGTGGTTCATTTTTGTAACACTTAACCCCCCTGTACCAATGACTGAAGTGGGACTGCCGTTAGAAAAGTTAACAGTCTCACTTTAGTCTTTAGTATGGGGGGTTAAGTGTTACAAAATGAAACACAGGGGGGTTATAAGAAAATGGGTGTAACCACAGGGGGGTAAAATGTATTTTTCCCTAAAAACAAATCTCTCCAACAATCTTGGAGGTTCTTGATATGAGTTTAATGGTGATATTCCAAGAGGTCATAATCTCCATTTGATATTTAAAATATGCTCTCAAAATCATCTATTTCAAAACCCTTCCAAAACCCCAATACTTGGATTCCAAAGAAACACACATTGTTTTCTCTCAAAAAATCTTCAAAATAGTGAATAATCTGAGTTCAAAGATTTCTCTAGAACTCAATACTCAAAGGATGATTGCAAGACCACTTGGAAAGTCTTCTTAACTTAATATAGAACACCTATGATTTTTTGCTTGAATTGAGAACACTTGGAAGGGTTCCATTTTGGTCCAAACATTCCTTCCAGACATTCTATTTTTGCTGTCACAGCAGCTAAGTTGATTTTCAACTAGTTTTTCAGAAAACTTTTCCAAAAGCAGTGGTCCTAACTCATTTTTTCCTTGAACTTCGGTTTCTTAGGAAACTTTCTGTACAATATGGACCCCATATGTTTTTTTTTTTTCATTTTCTAAGATTTTTCAACATTTTAGTCCATAGTACAGACTCTGTTTCTGAGTAACCTCTATTGTTTATATGATTCTCTGAATCTGCAATAGTTATTGTATATTGGCTTTTTGATATGTGTTATAGACACAATAAGAATGATCTCCATAAAAAATCATGCATTAGAAACATTTCTAACCTCACTTTTCCATTTTTACAAGATCAGTCCACTATTCTATCCACTATTCACAGCACGCATACTTTTACTTTCATTCTTTCATTTGATGCTCACATGCACTCCAAATTAGTTCATATCTTAGGAAGTAGTTCATACTACATTTGTATACATCCTATAATAATTTTCTTCATACATTCATGCATACTCTAGACTTCTAAGTCACTTTAGAAAGTCCATGAACACAAACACACTACGACCTTTGCACATCCTAGAACCATGCATTGCATCCATCCAAGATTTGGAGTTCTAGAAATTCGTAATCTAAGAGGATTATAAGGAATGAGTTTGAACATACATTCATGTTTCCCCTCGATCTAATCCACCTTTCTCATCCATCCCGGGGATTAAGAGGTCCTCTTTTCTCAAAGATCAACATGCATCATTCTAGCTTGCTAAGCACGTTTTGATTTCTTTAATTACTTGTTTCAAGAACAATTCATGTCACCTTTAGATTAGGAAAACTTGATTACTTGATATGTGATTAGATGATTTTTTCTAGGTTTGTTTGTGTGATCTTTCACTTATGCATTGCGTGATATTTGGTTTAGATTTTATGAATGATATCTTATTTTTTGATCCTCCATTTCAAGATTCTTATGTGATGTATTATACTATCATAGTATTAATTTTCGAACCAAACATAGTATAAGATGATTATTTGGATGCTAATTAAGGCCCGTCGAGAGACAGGACGAGTTGAGGGTGTTTTAATCGCGACAAAGGCTCCTTCCTCTCTCGTATCAGAACCCCGAGCCAAGTTCTTTGGTTATGAAGGGCCAATGCTCTTTATCCATTTGGGTGAGTCAAATTAGGTTTCTTGGTTCCTTAAAGACCAAGTGGCGACTCTGTATCTGTTTTTAACAAACCTCTCTTTTTTTTTTCAGTCAAAACAATTTCAAACTAACAAGAAGTGGAAGGCCGATTTTGCGTGTCCACATTGTGGTGACTCTGATGGGTTTTTATATTTTTTAAAACAAAATAATACAGAGGTTTGACTCATAAGAAGCATCCTTAAAATTATCTTTTTACTGTGTTTGGTTCACCGCATTGCACTTCTGCATCTCCCCGTCCGACTGTGTCAGAAACGCGGCGCTGACATTGTTCAGGTCTTGCTGTGCCAGGGCATAAGTCACCATTGATACTGTACATTCCAAGGTATATCAAAAAGAGTAACAACTTCTGTATTGTCTCCTTGACGGTATATTGAAACTCTCGTCAATGGACCCTCTTTGACTAAACCCAACATGTGCATATAGATTCATGTAGAACCTTTCATAGGACTGTTCATTTATCCTTTCGAGATAGGATAATATACTATAACTGATGTATGCCCTGGTGGGATTACCAGTGCGGCGTAGACGCTTATGTAGCATAGAATAGAACCTCTTTCTTATGATTCTCAAGGCAATCACTCACATGTGACCACATTGAGTTAACCTGCCTAGGCACCGTGATAAGGATGTCTACTCCATGTTCACAAAGATGTATACCGCAAACCTTGTTTGTTGGTCCTAAGACATAAGAGTATGAAAACTTGCTAGACAGTATGATCACTATTATATTTAACCACTTTCTCCCAGATATAACCAGTTTCTCCCAGAAACTCTGCCCATATATCCCACAATTATCCAGATATGACCAGTTTCTCCCACAAACTCTGTCCATATATCCCAGAATTATCAGATATGACCAGTTTCTCCCAGAAACTCTATCCAACTTATCCAGATATAACCGACTTCTCCTAAAAACTCCGTCCAGATCACCTAGATATAATCGCTTTCTCCCAGAAACTCTGTCCAGATATCCTGGATTTCCCAAAAAAATACCGGTTTCCCCATAAACTCTATTAAAACTTCTCAAAATATTCTGGAAACCACTGCTATCCCTGGGTGATCATACTGGAAGATGAGGTTAGCACACTCTGTATGGCTAGGACCTTATTTGCTTAACTGCTATCTGTTAGAAATAGGAGCATCATGTAGATTAGGGCTTGCATCCGCATGTTGTCTCATATACATTCACCATTCCTATTAGTCTGCATCAACTATTTCAGTTAGTCTATGTACAAGTCAGTCCACATTTGTTAACATCACTGTCATTGTCTGTCAAAATTTGTCACTATCAGAATCTGATATAATACTCTCAAATTTGTAGGCCACAATAGATTCCCAAAGTTAGCAGTTGGGATCTTAGAAAATAAGGTTACCGAGTTGGGAGCAACCATAAGCCAATAGTCCAATAGCATGGCCCAAGTTTTGAAGTCCATAGAAGAACTGAAACAGCAGCAGCCACAGTTACCACCTGGGTTCCCACCACCACCGGGATTCATGCTGCCACCACCGCCGGGGTTTGCACCACCTCCCATCAGCATACATGAGAATAATGGGGAAGAAGATTGGTTTCAAGGGATCCCACTGCCTGCAATGAGAAAAAGCCCCAAGAGAAAATGGATAAAAGTTAACAAGCTGGAAAGTGTATTGAGAAAGAGCAAGGGGGTTGATGATTACAGGTTGGACCTGGAAGGGCTTTTCGAGCCTATTAAGCTGAAACTGCCAGAAAACTTCAAGATGCCCGCCATTGATCGTTTTGATGGAACCGGGAATCCGAAAAGCCGCGTGAAGCTATGTATGAGCATCTTCCAGTCAATGGGCTTCATTCATGAGCACATTGCAATGCTGTTCCCACAAACCCTCGCAAAGTCTGACTATCATGGTTCCTTAACTAGGAAGCTTCCAAAACTCAGGCATGGAAGATATCGTTCAGATATTTGTCGATAACTATTCTTACAATCAAGAGTTAGTTGTCACAATCAGGGATTTGGAAACTACCCGGCAGAACAACAATGAGTCTTTCACTACTTTCTTGAGTAGATGGAGGAATAAATTGGCTCAGATGATCCATCGGCCAATTGAGAAGGAACAAGTGAGAACGCTAATCTGAAATCTATAACCACTCTACCATGAGAAATTGTTCTATCAATCCATCTCCACCTTTGAGGAATTGTTTGAAGTAGGAACTCGAATTGAAGACGCTATCAGGGAAGGAAAGATTAAGAAGGAAGAGCCTCTGAGTCAGTCGAAAAGGCCCAATTACTCCCGCAACACTCCGGATGTCAATGTGCTTAGCAGTCAACCCATGGCATACCCTCTTAGGCCGTACCAGCCCTCCAACCAAGCAAATTTGTCCAATCGCCCTTTCCAAAAAAAGCCTCCTCGCAATTTCGCCAAGCTAGAGATCTCCCTATCCTCAGCCTTAGAACTTCTCCTCAAAAAGGGCCACCTCCAACTGCTCCAACCTCAAAATACCCCGCCACCACCAGGTTGTGACATCTCCAAACATTGCACCTACCACCATGCCCCTAGCCACAATACCGATGATTTCATATGCCTCTGCCATGATATCCAAGACCTCATTAACCAAAATATCATTGAGCCACCACCAAAGCAGCCCCATGTTACCTAAAATCCCCTACCAAACCGCCAAAATATCAGTCTCATCGAATCTGATCCCGTATCCTTCAACCCTGTCGCCTATATCACTCCATTAGGACACCCCTTACCCCCCCCCCCCCATTGGCATCCCGGAGTTTGGGGAAATTCACCTGATTGAAGGGGGAGGATGATGAATGGCAGCAACAACTAGATAATGAACAAGATTTGTTCTTTCTAGAAGAACATAATCTAAGAGCAGTAGATCTCAAATGGTATGATCCCAGCAAAGAAAGTGATGCCTCCATCTGGAATGAACCAGAAAAACCTTTTATGGGAATGGATTGCGATTGGTGCAAAGAAGATGGGACTGTCAAAGGACCTACTCCTACAGAGATTGATCATTTGACTAGGTCAGGCCATCATTATCAGCATCCACTGTCCGTCATGGAAACCATCGAGAAAGGACCAGTCAAAGATAAGGGAATGGGAAAAATGGATGAGGTCATCGAAGAGGACAATGAGTTGATAAAGCAATTGAAGAAAACACAAGCACACCTCTTAATTTAGGACATCATGGTGACATCCTACAAGCATAGGTAGGCCGTGTTACATGCATTGGCTGGAATTGAGATCCCCATTCATGCCGCACCGGAAGATATGGTGGCTTTTTTGGGCACACTTGCCCCTGACCCAGTCATTACCTTCTCCGATGAGGATCTGTCGTCAGAAGGATCTGCACATAACAAAGCTTTGTACATCACTATTGGGTACAAGGGGGCAGCAAATGTCATTCTGTCTAGTCAATACGGGCTCCACCTTGAATGTTTGTGCTCTAAGAACCGCCACCGGCTTGGGGGTCAACATCCTAGACATCACTCCATCTCTGCAATCAGTGAGGGCCTATGATAACATCAAGAGAACTGTGATGGGGACTATTTTTCTCCAAATCCAAGTAGGGTCTTTGGTGTACACTCTACTCTTCCAAGTCATGGACATACCTACCTCATTCAATTTGTTGATCGGGAGGCCCTGACTGCATGTCAACAAAGCAGTATCATCCACTATGCACCAAATGATCAAGTACATCCATGAAAAAAATGTGAAAATCATCTTCTATAACAGTTGAGGAAATGAAGCCTTCCCAAGCTACGCTCTTGTCTTTGAAATCCAAATACCCAAACTAGAAGAAGGGGAAATCGGAGGATAATTCATGGAAGAGGTCCACATGATCGATGATGAAGATAGGTTCCCTGAGATCCACTCCACAGTTGTTAATATCATCCGCAAAATGAGCTACTTTCTCGGAATGGGATTGGGCCGACATCAACAAGGGATCCGCGAGTTCCCTCAAATCAAAGGACAAAAAGGCACTTTTAGATTGGGGTACAAGCCCACTGAGGAAGATCTCGAGTTATAAAAGCCATGGAAGAAGAGAGTGAGGAGTCTCCCACCGTACCACATGACCTTGAATGGGCAGTCATCAAAGAAGGGGATGACCTCCCCTATTTTGGGTTTCCTGAATGTTGGAATCATCAGCCTATCGGATAAAGGCACCCTGGACTTGAAATCTTTGCTGACTGTGAAAGGCCTCCCTATCAAGATACGTTCTATCCGAAAGAAGCTATGAAAGCCCCAGAGGAAGACTAGTTGAAGTATCTAGACACTGAAGCTATCGAGAAGATGTGGGAAGAATTTGCTAAAGAAAAGGAAGGGAAGAGGGCCAAGAGCCAAGATGATCAGATCATACCAGCCAAGGAGGGTTTAAGCAACCTGGCTGTAGAGTCATCTGTCTGTGTCTCCCTATCCCCTGTTCTCCCGAAGTCTGTACTTCTAATTATCGAGGCTATACCAAAGTCGGCCGCTGTAGGCCCACCACTATCTGATGTAATCACTCCACCTGTTGTGAATGAAATGAAGGACAATTCTGCTTATTCCTTTATATCGAATACTTGTGAATGCATAGATCCCTCCGAGGATCTCCCAACCAAACTCAAGCAACTAATTGAAAAACCAGTTGCTTATGAAATAATCGAAGTTACCTTATCGATTAACCTAGGTGAAAAAGATAATCCACAAATTATGCAAATTGGCTCAACGCTTAATAAAGAAGAAAAGGAAAAATTGACTCTCTTGCTAAAAGAATTCAAAGATGTTTTTTCTTGATCTTACGAGGACATGCCTGGGGTTGATCCCGACATTGTCCAACATCATATTCCTCTCATCCCCATTTCTAAACCTGTCAAGCAAAAACTAAGGCAGGATTCATCATTGTTACAGAGTATCCGGAATGGGTTGCCAATACTATGTCGGTCCCCAAGAAGGATGGAAAGGTTCGCGTGTGCGTCGACTTCCGTGATCTAAACAAAGCTAGTCCAAAGTATGACTTCCCACTTCCCTACATCGACGTTCTGGTAGATAACATCGTAGGCCATGAACTATTATCACTTACGGATGGTTTCTCAGGGTACAACCAAATTTTAATGGCACCGAAAGATCGGGAAAAGACAACATTCACCACATCCTGGGGGACCTATTGCTATAGAGTAATGCCCTTCGGACTCAAGAATGCTATAGCAACCTACCAAAGAGCTACCACCACTCTGTTGCATGATATAATCCACAAGGAAGTAGAAGTGTACATAGATGACATGATCGTAAAATCCAAGGATAGAGAGGGACACTTGGTAGCATTGGAGAAGTTTTTCAAAAGGTTGCGCAAATACAAGATGAGGCTGAATCCGAAGAAATGCACTTTTGGTGTGACCTCTGGGAAGTTCCTAGGTTTTCTCATTACGCAGAGGGGGATAGAGGTTGATCCCTCTAAAATCAAGGCAATTCTAGAAATGACACCACCTCAGAATGAAAAAGAAGTGAGAGGGTTCCTTAAGAGGATCCAATTCATCGGCCGCTTTATCTCAAAGCTCACAACTACATGTGATCCCTTGTTCCAATTACTGAGAAAAGGAGAATTTTCCAATGGGACGACCAATGCCAAGCTGCCTTCGACAAAATAAAAGCCTAGCTTCAAAATCCACCTCTCTTTTCGCCACCCACTCCTCACAAACCCTTATTTCTTTACCTATCTGTCTTTGAAAACACAATGGGTTGCATGCTAGCCCAGGAAGGAGAAGAAAACCACTCCGAAAAATCCATATATTACCTTTACAAGAGGATGACTGGGTATGAGCTCAATTACTCTACCCTCAAAAAAACGTGTTGGGCCTTAGTCTGGTGCACCCATCGGTTAAGGCACTACATGCTAGCCTTTTCGATTGTGCTCATATCCCGCATGGATCCTCTGAAATACCTACTCGAAAAACCCGCCCTGATCGATCGTATATCCCATTGGCTACTTCTGCTATCCGAGTTCGATATCAAGTATATAACAAGAAAATCGGTGAAAGGGAGAACTATAGCTGAGTATCTTGTAGAACACGTTGTTGACTCTGAAGAAAATGGAGACTTCCCGTTCCTAGATAAAAATATCATGGAAATCAAAGAGAAGCAGTGGAAATTATATTTTGATAGGGCAGCCAACATGAAAGGCTATGGGGTAGGAATGATTATGGTATCACCAAATGGGGACCACACCCCACTGGTAGTCAAACTCAATTATAACTCCACCAATAATACTGCTGAATACGAGGCGTGCACTTTGGGGATGGAAGCAGCCATATAATTAAAAGTTTAGAAATTGGATGTCTTCGGAGATTCAAACCTCATCGTGTCGCAAGCCAGTGGAGAATGGAAGGTGAAAGAGGAATGGTTGAAGCCCTACCATGACCATCTCGATGGACTCAAGAAACGGGTTAAGAATGTGACATTCTTTTACCTGCCCACGGAGGAGAACCAATTAGCAAATCCCTGTGGGATTCAAAATGATGCCTCTGGTAATTGAGCAAAGATACGAGCCTTCATTCAACATGATCGCTGCAGTCGAAGAAGAAAAGGAAACACCATGGTACCAAGATGTCTGGGACTTTATAGAAAGGGGAACGTACCCCCAAGAGTCTACTAAGAAAGATAAAAGAGCAATTCGAAGGTTCGTAGCACAATTCATCATTTGCGGGGGAAAATTGTTGAAGAAAGGGTACAATTGTCCCAACCTGACTTGCTTGTTCGAAAAAAGTGCCAGAAGGATGATGAAAGAAATACACGAGAGGGTTTGCGGTTCACACATTAACGATCATATGCTAGCCAAGAAGATTGTAAGACAAGGGTACTACTGGACAACATTGGAAAAAGGCTGTTGTGAATACATAAGAAGGTACTACAAGTGGCAGATCCACGCAAACATGATGCATATACTGCCATCTCTGCTCTATAGTATGACCTCTCTATGGCCATTCTCAACCTGGGGAATCGATATCATTGGCGAAATTGTTCCAAAGGCCTCGAATGGGAATCGATACATTTTGGTGGCCATCGATTACTTCATGAAGTGGGTGGAAACTGAATCCTACTCCAAGTTGGGGGCCAAGTTCATCAAGAGAAATCTCATCTGCCATTATTGAGTTCCCCATGAGATTATTTTGGACAATGGGAGTCATTTCAAAGAAGAAGTCAGGGATCTGTTTGAGGAATACAAAATCACTTATCATAAATCATCACCACATAGGCCACAAACCAATGGGGCAATAGAAGCAGCAAATAAGAATGTCAAGGCCATACTGTAGAAGCCAGCCGACACTTACAAAGACTGGCATAAAAAACTGCCATTTGCACTTTAGGGATACAGAACCTCATTAAGAACGTCTACATGAGCGACTCCTTATTCACTGGCATATGTTATGGAAGCAATACTTCCGGTCGAATTAGAGTTACCATCCCTGCGAGTAATGGCAGAATATGAAATTTTAGAGTTTGATTGGTTAAGGGAAAGATATGAGGAATTGGTTCTCCTAGATGAAAAGCGCCTAGCGACAGTCGACCATGTCAGAATCTATCAACCGAGGATATCCCGTGCTTTTAATAAAAAGGTTCGTCTAAGGAAAATTGTCAAAGGAGACCTTGTTCTTAAGAAACTGTGGGCCCCGATCTTTGATTAACACGGGAAGTTCAAACCAAAATGGGTTGGCCCTTATATCGTCAAAACTGTTCTTTCTAGAGGAGCAACCTACCTCATGGACCTCGATAGTGTCGAATTCAAAGAACCAATCAACATGGATCACCTCAAAAAGTACTATGCTTGACTCCTTACCCATTTCTTTTAAGCCTTACCCTAAACTACGTTCGACCTGATTCCCACTCGGGGATACATAGGCAACCGCATCGGTTCGGTCGCTCTAACCACAAAAATTAACCCACTTCTTTCCAGCCTTGGCCCGAACTACGTTGGACCTGATCCCCACTCGTGGATACGTAGGCAGACTTTTAAAAGGAAAAGAAGGATGACTCTGTAGGTTGAAAGTCCGAAAGGACGCCTAGGCAAAAATTAGAGTTAAATCCAAGGTGAGCAATAACGAAAGAGAGAAAAGAGCTCGCTAGGTCACCTCACTGGTGCCTAGGCAAAAATTATGGGCATCTGAAAGAAATAAAGTCGCAATCCTTACCATAACCCAAAAACCGCCCTTCACACTAGGGGAAAACTTTAGCCACCTGCCTTATTTGCCTGAATCTCTTCTAAACTAGGGGCAAGCTTCTGTCACCTACCTTGTTTGCCTCACAACCATCCATATCCCAAACTAGGGGCAAACATCGACTACCCGCCTCGTTCGCCTCTAATTACCCCAGTATGCCCAACCAAGTATCAAAAGCAACATCTGATCAAAATCTTACATTAAAATATTTCCAGAAAGCCAAAATGCATAAAATAAGGTTCTCAAAGTAACCAAGGTTCACTGATAAACAAAATTTAAATATTACATAAGCAAGAATAAATAAACATAAAAGTTCTCGAAGAGCAAATCGTAAAGGCACTTGAAGGAAAAAGCAGAATCAGTCAAGCCTAGTTTTACTTCGTGTCTTTTAAAGGTCTTCAGAAATAGGCTTTTATCCGGTGGGTCCAACCCCTGATGAAAGCAGCAATAGTGACAGCTCTGACTCTGGAAGCAAAGACCCTCTCATTAAATCCCCGGGGGGCCTCTTGAACTTGCCCATACTACCTGGCCAATCGATGAGGATGATAAAAACAAGTCTCTCTCAGACCCATCAACCACATTCTCGGGTGATCCCCAAGGCTGATGGTAACAGCATGAAGGCCCCAACGCCCCACAATCCAGCAAATGTATGTTTCAGAAAGAGTACCCATCATACGAACCCAGTCAGCAAAAGTGAAATGAGAATGAAGCACGACCCTATAAAAATAAATGGGTGGCACTCGACCTGTCCACAACTGGAGGCGCTCGTATAGCCAAGCCTGCAATACCAAGGGTGCCCTAGAAAGAAGAAGAGTTCCTTGATTAAGAGCATTATCCAAACCATTCATGATGTCAGCTAGAACCATAGCCATGGGATTCCTACCCAGTTTCAGTCCAAGGCATACATGCACCAAGTCGCTAGAAATACTCAAGAACAGAAAGTGCGAAGTCATGCATAAGATCAGAGCAGCCCCACGAGTAGCATCATATATGTTGGGATTTGAAAGATCAACATATCGGGCGATGATGGAGGCAATGTCAAGGACCTCACCATGAATTAGTTGGCGGGAGATAGCAGTAGAACAGTTCAGATATTCGGCCAAGCCATGAGTAGGACTGGGAGTATTAGCGGAAGGAAGAATCAAGTCCGAGTCTGGATCGAAGCCGAGAATAGCACAAAATTCCTCGAACAGGGGGACATATCTCTAGGCCATTGAAATTGAAGACATGACTTACCGGGTCCCAGTGGGCAATGGCAGCACGCATGAACTTTACATTCAAGGCCATTTGACAAAGAGAGAACAGCTCAGTCAAGCCGTAGCTGAAAAGGTTGATCCGTTCCACGCCATCTGTGATGTTCAGCCAAGCGAAGAGTTGAGCAGGATCATACAAAGCCATTTTTTCTGTTGCATCTCTAGCAAAATCCAAAATTTTGGAAGCACCTCCCCATTTCACAGACTATTCCAAGTGCAAGGAAAACACACTCACTATCACAAGAATGCTCATCGCAGTAACACCAACAATCACAGAATCATAGTGCACATGTATATATCATCACACGATCTCCAAATAAAACAAGCACACAACTAAAAGGCAAAACATCATAATACTCTGTTAAAAGGTGACAAATCATCCTACGCATCATTTGTCATTTCACAAAATATACTAGTATAACCCAATCGAAGACATGAAATGGAGACAAAACAAAAGTCCCTGCTCAGAAGCCTCAATCTTCCTCTTCTTCATCCTCTGTCAGACCACCCGGAGTATACGTAGGCTATGGCATCTTGCCACCCCTGCACCTTGGCCTGGTTCTCAATGAGCCAGCACCACCTCCACGATACTACGTGCATAAATAAGAAGCAATCAGTCGAGGAACATCAAAAGTACGAAAATAGAGTCGAGTCCAGAACTTACCAAGGAGGCCATCTGATTGGTGGTGAACTGCCACATACCATCCTTCTCTCAAGGGTAAAATCTAGGATTAGAACTTCATAGCCTTAAGAAGCGCAAAATTAGAAACATACCCGGTGGTCTCGTATAAGACCAAAGACCGTAGACTAGCTGCCAAGGCATGACCTTACACAGCATAACTTCAGGGGACGTTGAGGACGCCTATTGGCTGGGTGGGATACCCACACGTAACTCAAGGCACCTTCATGACCTAAGGGGAACCATCAGCACCAAAAATATTAATGGTCTAATCCTAAGGAGGGATAGGATCAGCAGCTAGAGGAGCCTGCCTCCTATACATCTCGCGGATCTATAGGCATAAAACAAGTTAGGAAAAGATAAGTCCAAAAACATAAGTGACGAATAGAGACAAAAATGTAAAAGAAACTCACAGCCAGGAGTAGGAAGTTGGGCATCAGGAAACGACCACGGTAGGTCTCACAACCAGTCTCGGAACGAAAATGGTCCCAAGCATTAGTACCAACCAAAGCCATCAACAAAGCAGCACCAGAAAGGTCGTCAGCATCCATCACAGGAGGAGTGTGAGGAACACGGAATCTCAGACCACCAACCGCCTGCCGGGATACTCGTTCACCAAGGTACCACTGCCTACCTTCAGTACTCTCCATCAAAAGTCAGCAAGAGGCAAGAGGTTTGACTTCCTGAATCTCCTCTGGGGTAGCATAGGAAACATGCTCCCAAGGCGTCCAATCAACACTAGCATTCGTCAGCTCGGATAAAAAATTCCTCAGAAGGACAATTCGATCGACCCCACTTTTTACCCCAACAATATCTCTCCTCCATCTCAAGCCCCGAGGGAACAAGGGCACAGGAGCCATGCCATCCTCATCTTCACTCGACTCATCGGCAGGATTCGAAGCCAACATTTTCAGGTACTCAAAGCTCCAGAGCTGCACAAGAAAATGAAAATCAGAAAACAAAAGCAAGGAAGAGCTGAGAGAAAAGGAAAACGCGCAGGACATACCTCCCAAGCTCGCCAGAACCCGTCGGTCGATTTGATGCCCCCACGGGAAACCTCACCCATATGCTTGTAAAGATGAGCTAAGGCAGCGCCACCCCAGTCATAGGAAGGGTTCTCGTCGACAGTCGCCAAACAAGAAATGATCCTCAAGCTTACCCGGTCATTCCACGTTGCAAAGATCGAACAACCAATGACATACAAAAGGAATACCCTCAACAGTTGACGGTTATTCAGGTTGTGCCCCGCTTTCCCGTAAGCCCGATAAATCAAACCATTAGGAAACTGATGCCCCTCTAGGTTAGGAGGAATAACCCCGATCAACATCTCAATAGCTTTAGGATTGATCTCGTAAAAATAGCCTAGAATCAGGCGCTTCCCAACCACCTCAGAAAAAATCAAAAGGAATAGAAAAACAGACTGGCCATAACCCAAATGACTTATCGCCAAAATACGCCAATCGAGGTCTCAATTACGAGATCGCAATTGATGCTGATTTCTTCACATCTGATGTCGACGCCAGGTGGGGCCATAACACCTTAACCTCCCAAAAACTAGCCCAACCGCTCTTTTTCTGAAGCCCAGAAGCTTCCCTCACCTTGTCCGTCTATTTTACCAAAACCTCAAGTACCATAAAGAATCTCTAAGCCAACACGCCTACCAAACCACCACCATAGATGGACATACCATTACCCTCAACCTCGATAATATCGCCACTGCGCTCCAGCTCCCCTCTCACTCCTATGAGGTGCCTTTAGAGGTAAGACCCTCCGGCTGCAGTCGTACATGCGCTCATATTTCCAACTGGCTCATCCTGATCACCTAGAGGATTTTTTAGCCTAGGGAGAGGCCGCTTATTAATCTGCGTCTCCACGACCTGCACAACAGGCTGCTGAGGTTGCTGGTAAGGAGGAGGAGACTGCTGAGGCTGGCGACGAGGGAGGTGATGATGAGGGTGAGAGTGATGGCGATGGTGATGGCCAGGGGGTTCCGGGTTGGAGTAGGTTCTGGTTGAGGGAGATGATGACTAGGGATGAGAGATATCTTTTTCACTTTTTATTTGTATTTGATGGGTGGGTATTGTAAATTTTAGACACTTGGCATGTATATTCTTTCATTTATTCTGTTCCTTTTCTTTTTACATTTTCTTTTTGTTCTTAGGATTCTGATGTACCCAGCTTCGACCGGTTTAGTTTATTTTCCTTTTTATCTTTTCGTTTTTCTCTTTGGGTCTATATTTATTATTTGGTGCCCATTCTTATCTTTAAGTTTCTTTCTAGTTTATCTATACTCCTAATAGTTTCATTAGTCATATTCCATAATTCGCATTATTGCTTGATGCTTTTGCACCCGTATCCATAGAAAATGATGTAATGTTTGAATTAGAAATTTTTGTGACCGTCATATTAATTACTAATAACATGCAAATCTTGTTCCCATTGCACTATACAGGAATCTATTAGGTTTAGTTTTGGGGGAGATACTGCCCAAAATTGAATTGATATTGGTATTGTGTCGCATAATTTGAAACATTATACTCAATTATTAAATTCACATCGTCAATCACTAATAACGTTAATTTTGCTTTATGATCTGTTAACATAAACTAATTCAGTTTTAGTTGTGGTTAATGTTTGTTTCAGGTTATTAACTTCAATAATCCTTACAGCTTTACCTCACCCCTCTATTCATCTTGGCAAACCAGTTAAAAATGGACCACCCTATATCTCCTCCATCTTCACTTGATAGGAACTCTAGTGAGTCAAGTCGTCGTTCCAACTCTAGTTCATCTAGCGACAATACCTCACCTAGATTACAAGTGCCTAAATCCAAATCCTACAGTCCACTCGGTCGTCCCGGTTGTGACCCCTGTTCCTGGTACCGTTGTCATCCTCACATCCCTTTTCCTATTTGTTCTGATTCTTCGGACGGCGAGGACAGCCTATTCGGTGATGACCCCACATATCTTGATGGTCCCTATGCTGCTCTACTGACTTCCTCTGTGTCTTCCTCTTCTTCATATTTGGCCGAGATATCACACCCCGATTTTTGTAAAGACAAATATTCAATCAAGTGCATACCCTAATCAATATTCAACCGCCCAAAAATCCAAGAATGACAACCTATACCCAATTTTAAAAGACCATTTTAAGATAAACTGAATTTAATTGCTTTCATAAACCACATGATTTCTATTAAAAAAAACTCATTTATTATCAAACTCATTCCCAAAAACCTTACAAGAAAAATCCACGTTTCAAATTTTCTCCATTCTCATTTATTACAAAATGAAAACCAAACGTTTCCCTTTACATAGAAATAATATAATTTTCTCCATCGAATCACAATAAAATTATCTGGTTATAATAATAAACGGAATAATTTCAACACTACACTATCTCAGGTTAGATCTGCTATAAACGTCCCCAAAAGTTCAATAATACAACTGAAATATAACTACATCTAATACAAGTTCTCAACCATGGCTCACAATGCCAACTAAATAAAAGGGTAAAATATAGTAATTAAAGAATGAAAAGAAGATATCTTCCACTTCACGAACAGATCGGCAGCTCCACAATGAACTCCAACTATACTATCATGCACATGTCATTCGACTACGTTTCACACAGAAACGCACCCGAATGCATAACACACTCGGGTCAGTCACATGACTGGTATGAGTTAAATAATACTAGTCACACATAGTCTTAGGGATCGCTCACAATCCCTTACACCAACACAACAATAATAAATAAAAGATCGGGCAGGAAAGTAGTTTCGCTCACATAATAGGACAAAGGGGTAGTTTCCCTTTTATGTGGCGGCAATATAGTTCCTACCCGAACTAGACTGAATAAATACTTACCCTTCTTAGCTATGGTAGGCCAATACCTACAAACACATTAGTGGGCCTACCATCCTGCATAAATAGATGTTAGTACAAAAATCAAAAATCATACTTTAAATGTTATTTAAAAAAATGAATTTATCTCCAAGAAGGAGTTGGAATTGGACAAAACTTAAAACACGAAAGATGTTCAGAATTAAATTTCCAAGGGTAATCACGTGTTACCGTTCATTAATTCTAAACACGTAAGTCAGAAATTAATTATTAAACTTCAGCTCATGAACACGCGATATTCAGCAGATTCTGAAATTAAATCAAAATGGTGTCAAGACGATGTTTTTAGGAAAAGTGTAAAACGTGAAAGTTGCTCGGATTGTCGTTTTACTTCAGGTTACGCGAAACGACCCTCAATTGTGAAGTTAAGTGACCAAATTATCTAATTTACTAATCTGATCCTATTTATTATTAGTTCACAATGTTCCCAAAGATATTACGGTACACATACAAGACTACATTTAAACTAACAGATACCCACAGAAGTTGTTGATATGACAATTACTAATTTTTAGTATTCGACTACAACAAGATATAACGAACAACAATACAACGGATAGCAGCAATTTAAGCACCACGTGTGTTTTAGTTAATTAAACCTTATGTTCACCACTTCGGCCACCCACCCATGGTTCAGCCTACACATATATTGTCACGCCCCGGAGCAGCATAAATAGAGAAAAATAAATTTCCTTTATGGGTCCATAAGGAATGACAGGTGAAAGTCGCTAATAATCCACACCACGCAGTACTAGTCCAAAAGAAAAGCAACAGTAATCAACTGAAAATAGCACACAGTGCTAACTATTACAAACTATCAGAGTATGGTCCACAGGATCACAACAGGTCTGAAGACAACAATTGCCCAAGTACCCGTTAACAAAAGATTTAACAGAACAACTGAAATTAAATCTAATTATAACATCTTCAGTCTTCAACTGGCATAAGGATAATCCTTCCTGGCGTAACTGTCATCGGTGGGGCCCTCCTCTGGATAATAGTCATCAGTGTACTGGTTCTTACCTGCAGAATAAGGGGCAGGATATTCTGGACGGGGAATGTCCAGGCAATAAAAGGCCGTCAGCTTACTGAGAGCTGAGTGAGCATAAACTAACGAGGTACCAGTTATCTGAAATAAACACAAGCTTATGAAAATACGAGTTAACATCTTATTATAACCATATCTTGTTTCTCTATTCATTCTTGTAAACCGACCCTTAACGTCTTGTTACTCGAATACTGAACTCAACATATTCTGATCTTTCCTGAACAGACTCAATCGTTTAACTCTAGGGATACACCCTTATTCTGTCCATCGCTTTTAAGAGCATATGAACAGCTCACCGCATGTCATGGACTCCACGTCAGTCTGTCCCCAGCTTTTAAGAACAATGGTCCTGTTCACCGCATTTCAGGGATATAACGTTTCGAACAAGGCATATCAATCTTATTGCCACGACTCAACGTCATCTACTAGTGATCCCAGCTCACCGCTTTTAAGAACAATGGTCCTGTTCACCGCTTTTAAGAGCATATCATAGATCATCCAGTCTATCTTAGGACTATTTGGTCCAGCTCACCACTTTTAAGAGCATATGCACAGCTCACCGCTTTTAAGAGCATATCATGACCGAACGTCCATCCACGTACCATTCCCAGAACTTACCAAACCTACTTACGTTCCATTCTATATCGACACATGACAAACTCCCAATGTGGCCTGACTACTTGGATTTAAAAGAAATCGGATATCAAACTCATATCAGAATCAACACGTCACCCATGTCTTCATATTCTTTTTATTCATTATCCATTAATCTTTGGTGTCACATTACTCCTGTCTACCCCATAGTCGCATAAGGGAATCCGAATCAGGAATCGAACAACTAAACCTCTTATATAATAAACAGGCAAAAGAATCCATGTTCTGATCATGTCAATCGATTGGAACATAGGTTCAATCGATTGGAGCAAAAGTTATGTCAATCGATTGATAAACAAGTCAATCGATTGGAATAATGTCAATCGATTGAAATCATATTCAATCGATTGGGATGCAACTGATGTCAATCGATTGAGATTATGTCAATCGATTGGCACTACGTCTTCTCCAGCAGATTGTAAAAACAGCATATATAAACGTACACAACATGCATGTAACCCATCTAAACATCATAATAGCTTATATAAACTTCATATAAAGGGACCAAGTGAGTTAGGACTCACTTAGGGTGCGTTTGGGTTGTGTTCCAACTTGAAATCTCCAAACTCTCTCTCTTCTTCTTCTCTTTCTGGCCTTCTTTCTCTCTGTCTCTTCTTCTTCTTCTTTTCTGCTTTTTCCCCTTCTTCTTCCAGCTGCCGAAGGAGTGAGTGTGTGTGAGGGTGTGTATATATGTGTAGATATAGAGATATAGATAGATATATGTATATATCTCACAAGAGTATGTCTCTCCCTCTCTCAAGGTCTGAAAAACAGCCCCAAGGCCATGAAATGAAACATATATATAGTGGTAAGGGAGTGCCACGCGTTTAAAGCTGAAGGAAAGAAGAAAACATTTCTCAGGTTATGTCAATCGATTGAGACACCAGTCAATCGATTGGTAACAGATATTTGTAGTCAATCGATTGGGATCCTGTCAATCGATTGGAAATGTTGACACGTAATCACTTTTAGTCGGTTGAATGTAAATCGATTGGGATAACTTATCAATCGATTGGTATCAGAAAAGTGTCAATCGATTGGGAATATGTCAATCGATTGGTATCAAAAATCACCAGAAGGAAGAGAAAGTTTATACGAGTATAGAAATGAAATACCAGGTTTTATTAATATACCGAAATACAGGGTATTACATCATCCACCACTCAACAAAAGATTTCGTCCTCTGAATCAAAAGCAACAAGGTCTAAAACAAAAACGAAAACTTCTCGCGCATCTCTGACTCTAGTTCCCACGAAGCTTCTCCTTCATCATGATGCTTCCACTGAATTTTGACTAACGGGATCTCCTTGTTCCTGAGTTTCTTGATTCCTCGATCCAGAATACGAACAGGTCCTTCGTTGAATGTAACGTCGCTGTTGACTTCGATATCCTCAAAGTTGATCTCGTGCGCTGGCTTGTGAACACACTTCCTCAGCATACTGATGTGAAAAACGTTGTGCACTCCTGACATCTTTGGTGGCAACGCAAGGCGATAAGCAACTTTTCCAACACGCTCCAGAATTTCGAATGGTCTGATGAAACGTGGCGATAATTTGCCCCTTTTCTGACCAAATCTGACGATTCCTCGAACAGGTGAAACCTTGAGTAATACGTGATCCCCAACGGTAAACTCCAAGTCTTTGCGTCGCTTGTCAGCATAACTCTTGTATCTGGTCTGGGCTATTTTCATCTTCTCACGTACGACTTGAATCTTCTTGCTGGTTTCTCGTACCATCTCTGGCCCAAGAAGTTGACTATCTCCGACTTCGGTCCAACATAGCGGCGATCGGCACGGTCTTCCGTACAAAGCTTCAAATGGCGCCATATCTATACTCGAATGATAACTATTATTATAGGCGAACTCAATCAGAGGTAAGTGTATCTCCCAAGTACTTTCAAAATCAATGACACAAGCTCGTAACATATCTTCCATCACTTGATTAACTCGTTCCGTCTGTCCATCTGTCTGCGGATGAAAAGCTGAACTCAAGTTCAATGTAGTTCCCATTGCTGTCTGGAGACTCTTCCAGAATTCTGCAGTAAAGCGCGAATCTCGGTCTGACACAATAGATACAGGCACTCCATGTAATCGTACAACGTGTTGTAGATACATTCGGCTCAAACGTTCTACTGAGTATGTCATGCTATAGGCAATAAAATGTGCCGTCTTAGTAAGTCGATCCACGATTACCCATATAGCATCGTGATTCTGCTGTGACTTCGGCAATCCTACCACGAAATCCATGGTTATGTGTTCCCATTTCCATTGAGGAATAGGTAACGGCTGTAGCAATCCAGGTGGTCTCTGATGTTCTGCCTTTACTTGTTTACAAGTAAGACACTGAGCTACATGCTCTGCCACATCTCGCTTCATTCCTTCCCACCAAAAATTTCTCTTCAGATCCTTGTACATCTTTGTACTTCCGGGGTGAATAGTCATCCGTGACTTATGTGCTTCATCCAATATTTCTTTCTGGAGATTTTCTTCATTAGGTACACAGAGTCTACCCTTACATCGTAAGGCTCCATCTGTACTTATACTCCAGACTTCTGGTTCTTTGGCTGTCATCTTGGCGAACCATAACTTCAATTCCTCTGCTGTCTGTTGAGCCTCTATGATACGACTGATCAAAGTTGGTTGTACCATAAGACATCCAAAATGTTGTCCTTTATTTGGCTCTACTGGCTGAAGATCAAATTCAGCAATTTCTTCTAATGCTCTCCATTCTCTAATTAGTAATTCAGCGATCACTAACCGAGGTTTACGGCTCAAAGCATCTGCTACTACGTTTGCTTTGCCAGGATGGTATTGCAAAGAAAAGTCATAGTCCTTGAGTAACTCCATCCATCTCCGCTGTCGCATATTCAACTCCTTTTGAGAGAACAAATACTTCAGACTCTTATGATCGGAAAACATATCAAACTTTTCTCCATAGAGATAGTGTCTCCAAATTTTCAATGCAAACACTATTGCTGCTAATTCCAGATCATGCGTGGGATAATTTTTCTCATGTACCTTCAATTGTCTTGATCCATATGCGATAACATTCCCATCTTGCATAAGCACACATCCAAGTCCTTGGTACGATGCGTCACTGTAGATCACATACTTTTCTCCACTCTTAGGTAATGCGAGTACTGGTGCAGAAGTCAATCTTTCTTTTAACTCCTGAAATGCACCCTCATGCTTGTCTGTCCATTCATACTTCGTCTCTTTCTTTGTTAAATTCGTCAAGGGTCCTGCTATCTTGGAAAATCCTTCTACGAATCTTCTGTAATATCCTGCTAAACCCAGAAAACTTCTGACTTCGGTCGCATTCGTCGGTCTGTTCCAGCTTAAGACTGCATCAATCTTAGATGAGTCTACCGAAATACCTTCCTGAGATATAACGTGTCCCAAGAATTTGACTTCCCGTAGCCAAAACTCACACTTGCTGAACTTTGCATATAACTTGCTATCTCGAAGTGTCTGCAAGGCAACCTGTAAATGCTCCTTGTGATCCTCTTCTGTCTTTGAGTAGATCAGTATATCATCAATGAACACAATAATGAATTTATCCAGATATAGTCTGAATACTCTATTCATCAAGTCCATAAATACTGCTGGCGCATTCGTCAATCCAAAAGGCATAACTAAAAACTCGTAATGCCCGTATCTTGTCCTGAATGCAGTCTTCGATACATCCTCTGATCGAACTAACAACTGGTGATATCCAGAACGCAGATCGATTTTGGAAAAGATCCTTGATCCTTGTAACTGGTCAAATAGATCATCTATCCGAGGTAACGGATATCTATTCTTAATCGTAACCTTGTTCAACTCCCTGTAGTCTATACAGAGTCGAAGTGTTCCGTCCTTCTTCTTTACAAACAGAACTGATGCTCTCCAAGGTGACGTACTCGGTCGAACAAATCCTAGATCTTCAAGCTCTTGAACTTGCTTCTTCAGTTCTAACATCTCAGTTGGTGCCATCCTATATGGAGTTTTAGAAATAGGCAATGTACCAGGTACTAATTCCACGCAGAAGTCTATTTCTCTTTTCGGTGGAAGTCCTTTAATATCCTGAAATACATCTAGAAAGTCTCGTACAATAGGAATTTGATCCATAGTAAGCTCCGTACTTGTACTAATGATCGTAGCCAAACTACTCGTAAGAAACATGTCGCTTGTCGGTTGACACTGAAATCTGATCGTCGGCTTTCCTTGTATTGGAAATACAATCGTCCTAGTAGGGCAATCCAAATTGGCATTGTACTTAGTTAACCAATCCATCCCTAGGATAACATCGAATTCTGACATCGACAGAACGACTAAGTCTGCTGGCAGATTCCTATCTCCCAAAGTCAAAGGGCAATCTTTACACACTTTACTCAACTTAACTGTCACTCCTAATGGTGACACAGCATTCAGTGTTGACTCAAGTGTCTGGGGTTCTAAACCCAATTGACGCACAATCTTAACAGCAATAAAAGAACGTGCGGCTCCAGTATCAAATAAAGCTTTAACTGGACTATGAAAAAGTACAAGTGTACCTTCCAAATGTTGCTGCTCATCAGCATTAAAGCCTGCTTCTTCTGGAATAATAGCGTTCATTCTCGTCTGATCAGGAGGTCCTTGAATTCCTTGTACTGGTGCTCCGTAGTATCCTCCTTGTGGCGCACGACAATCCTTACTCAAGTGTCCTGGTTTGTTGCAGTTGCGACAGACGATATCTGGCCTGCGATTAGATCTATGGGTAGTGCAGTTCCTTGCAATATGTCCTGGCTTTCCACAGTTAAAACATCCTCCACTATTGCTGGGTGGGGCTGTTAGTAATGCCTGTGGCTGTGACCCCTGCTGGCGATATTGTTGAGGTCGATTATAACTCTGCTGCGGTTTCCTGGTTCCTTCCCAGGTTCTCTTGTTTCCTTGAAAATTTTCCTGAGGTCTCCATCCTTGGGTATTTCTCGATGGTCGATTATGGAAATTCCTCTGTTGAAACCCTCGTGACGACTGAGGTCGATTCGTCTGTGATTGTTGTACTGGATTAGCATCCTTTTCTAATCCTGTAGCAAATCTAACAATTTCCTCATACGACTGGTTCAAATGACCAACCATCATATGTCTGAGGTGGGGGTTCAGTCCTTGGTGAAATCTCTTTACCTTCTTTTGCGGCGTGTCTATCATATGCTGAGCAAATCTGGATAGACGCTCGAACTGTGTTGTGTATTCCCGTACATTCCATCCTCCTTGGATTAAATTGAGAAAGTTCCTTTCCTGTTGATCTCTCTCATCCTCTGGAAAATACTTCTCCAAAAATCTGCCTTTGAATGTCTCCCACGTCATAGCTCTAGCGGCATTGATCCCAATAGTGGCTTGCTCAGCTTCCCACCAATCTGCGGCGGCATAGGTGAGCTGAAACGTAGCAAGGCGACGTTTCTCTTGTTCGTTGCATTCCAATGCTCCAAATATTAACTCCATCTCTCTTATCCATTGCTCTGCTTTCCATGGTTCTGTTAGTCCATCAAACTTTTCGGGACGTAACCCACGAAAATTTGCTAATAACTTATCTCCAGTCTGTCTTGGTGGCGGGGGTACAAGAGGTCTCTGGTGGGTGGAGTGATTATATGTATCCCCCACATGCTCCATCCTTTGCATAAATGCTTCGAATATTCCCGTCGGATCCATCCCTTCCGGTATAGGTGCTCCATTACGTGCTTGGTGATTTCTCAAAGGTCCTACCATGATGATAACGAGTATCGCCTACAAACGACATATTGATCAGCTGAAAGTCTTCTCGTAGAAACGAACTCAAGATAGAACAAGAAACAGCAAAACTAACCATTCTACTAAACAACACATCACAAATGCAACAACAAAAAATATAACAAAAGTACTGCTCGTATATATATATATCAAAAGATGTACCGTATAGTACACACTAATCAAACTGTGTACCATATGGGACAAGAGTTACAACAACTAAAGTCAGCTAATACTATACAAAGCTATGGTCAAATAGCTATCTCTCAAGCTCCCAAAAATCTAGTGGACAACATGTCCTAATATAAACTAACAAAATCTACACCCTGCCGATCCTGACTCAAAAGTCGTCAGCATCTGATCCTGCTAGTGGTGCCTCATCCTCCGGGTCCATATCCATCTCCTCGAGTGGATTATCCTCAACTGGTGCGACAAAATCTCCGACTACTACCCCTATATCCCAATCCTCTATCATCTCTGCATCATCGTCCTCCATCACGTCTACTATCGCCTGGTTAGCGACATCAACAGCTACTGCAGCAAAACTGTCAGCTATGTCAAGAGCTCCTGCTATAGCCACCTCTCCCATAACAAAATCTGCTGGCTATGCTATCATCTGAGCTATCCATCCTACCGCCATATCGGCCATGGCTGCCATATGCATAATAGGTCCAGCTGGTATCTGAAGCACAACGGGTATCTCTGGCACAACTATCTCCTCGGGGTCATCCTCCTCATCTACTACTACGTCTGCCTCAATAGCCTCTGGGTCTGGTACTGGATCCTCTGGCTCAAACTCTGGCTCCTCGGGGTCATCCTCAGGTTCATCATCTGCATCGTCTACATGCTCATCCTCTACTGGGTCCTCGTCATCTATCGGATCCTCCTCTCCATCTCTATCCATGTCCTCATCGGGATGCTCATTCTCAGGCTCTAGATCCTCCTCATCCTCAATCGGCTCAGGCTCTGGCTCTGGGACGGGTACTGGTGATGGTGGGGCTGCTGCTGGTGCAGTCACAGGCTCTGGCGGACCGACTACAATGGCTCTCAACTCAATTTCATCCATCTCTGGCTTACTCAAAACTAGTCGCAACATCTCCTGGAAAATGTCTCTGCCAACTCTCGCTAAGTGGTAAGCATCCATGCGCATCTGGGTCGGGTGAGTACTCCTGGTCACATAAAGTGCTCTCCACATGTCCTCCTCTAAATGTCGACTAGCTATCTGGCACACACGCTCATGATAAAAATCTGGGTCAACTGGCTCCACGGTATCTCCATGGATAATATGTCCTCCATAAGCATCAGTCACAAACTGGTGAAACTCCGGATCCATGCTATCCTGCAAAGGAAACTATCTATCGTCAGGAAGACGAACTTATCTTATACTCATATCTCATCTCAAAGAATCTTAACACACTAGGACCAGATGGTGTGGAATGATCGGTGAACGACAATATCACTCCCCTAGAGTACCAAACTCAGGCTCTGATACCAAAAACCCTGTCACGCCCCGGAGCAGCATAAATAGAGAAAAATAAATTTCCTTTATGGGTCCATAAGGAATGACAGGTGAAAGTCGCTAATAATCCACACCACGCAGTACTAGTCCAAAAGAAAAGCAACAGTAATCAACTGAAAATAGCACACAGTGCTAACTATTACAAACTATCAGAGTATGGTCCACAGGATCATAACAGGTCTGAAGACAACAATTGCCCAAGTACCCGTTAACAAAAGATTTAACAGAACAACTGAAATTAAATCTAATTATAACATCTTCAGTCTTCAACTGGCATAAGGATAATCCTTCCTGGCGTAACTGTCATCGGTGGGGCCCTCCTCTGGATAATAGTCATCAGTGTACTGGTTCTTACCTGCAGAATAAGGGGCAGGATATTCTGGACGGGGAATGTCCAGGCAATAAAAGGCCGTCAGCTTACTGAGAGCTGAGTGAGCATAAACTAACGAGGTACCAGTTATCTGAAATAAACACAAGCTTATGAAAATACGAGTTAACATCTTATTATAACCATATCTTGTTTCTCTATTCATTCTTGTAAACCGACCCTTAACGTCTTGTTACTCGAATACTGAACTCAACATATTCTGATCTTTCCTGAACAGACTCAATCGTTTAACTCTAGGGATACACCCTTATTCTGTCCATCGCTTTTAAGAGCATATGAACAGCTCACCGCATGTCATGGACTCCACGTCAGTCTGTCCCCAGCTTTTAAGAACAATGGTCCTGTTCACCGCATTTCAGGGATATAACGTTTCGAACAAGGCATATCAATCTTATTGCCACGACTCAACGTCATCTACTAGTGATCCCAGCTCACCGCTTTTAAGAACAATGGTCCTGTTCACCGCTTTTAAGAGCATATCATAGATCATCCAGTCTATCTTAGGACTATTTGGTCCAGCTCACCGCTTTTAAGAGCATATGCACAACTCACCGCTTTTAAGAGCATATCATGACCGAACGTCCATCCACGTACCATTCCCAGAACTTACCAAACCTACTTACGTTCCATTCTATATCGACACATGACAAACTCCCAATGTGGCCTGACTACTTGGATTTAAAAGAAATCGGATATCAAACTCATATCAGAATCAACACGTCACCCATGTCTTCATATTCTTTTTATTCATTATCCATTAATCTTTGGTGTCACATTACTCCTGTCTACCCCATAGTCGCATAAGGGAATCTGAATCAGGAATCGAACAACTAAACCTCTTATATAATAAACAGGCAAAAGAATCCATGTTCTGATCATGTCAATCGATTGGAATATAGGTTCAATCGATTGGAGCAAAAGTTATGTCAATCGATTGATAAACAAGTCAATCGATTGGAATAATGTCAATCGATTGAAATCATATTCAATCGATTGGGATGCAACTGATGTCAATCGATTGAGATTATGTCAATCGATTGGCACTACGTCTTCTCCAGCAGATTGTAAAAACAGCATATATAAACGTACACAACATGCATGTAACCCATCTAAACATCATAATAGCTTATATAAACTTCATATAAAGGGACCAAGTGAGTTAGGACTCACTTAGGGTGCGTTTGGGTTGTGTTCCAACTTGAAATCTCCAAACTCTCTCTCTTCTTCTTCTCTTTCTGGCCTTCTTTCTCTCTGTCTCTTCTTCTTCTTCTTTTCTGCTTTTTCCCCTTCTTCTTCCAGCTGCCGAAGGAGTGAGTGTGTGTGAGGGTGTGTATATATGTGTAGATATAGAGATATAGATAGATATATGTATATATCTCACAAGAGTATGTCTCTCCCTCTCTCAAGGTCTGAAAAACAGCCCCAAGGCCATGAAATGAAACATATATATAGTGGTAAGGGAGTGCCACGCGTTTAAAGCTGAAGGAAAGAAGAAAACATTTCTCAGGTTATGTCAATCGATTGAGACACCAGTCAATCGATTGGTAACAGATATTTGTAGTCAATCGATTGGAAACAATGTCAATCGATTGGGATCCTGTCAATCGATTGGAAATGTTGACACGTAATCACTTTTAGTCGGTTGAATGTAAATCGATTGGGATAACTTATCAATCGATTGGTATCAGAAAAGTGTCAATCGATTGGGAATATGTCAATCGATTGGTATCAAAAATCACCAGAAGGAAGAGAAAGTTTATACGAGTATAGAAATGAAATACCAGGTTTTATTAATATATCGAAATACAGGGTATTACATATATCCCATGTGTCTCCTAACGTAATACTAACTCCCACTCCAGTCCCAACTCCCATGGGGTATCACTGGGATTTGAGTCTACACTGAAAGGCTAGTCCTTACGTTTTTGACATCAATAAACAATGTCTAAATACACATGAAATAGACCAACAAGCCGGGCATAAGGCTTAAAAATGAAGAGACGGGTCATCCACGTAGTCGCCGTCTAATCACACAAGACGGGTCATCCACGAAGTCGCCGCCTAAACTCATAAGGAGCAGTGGTGAACATTAAAGGATTTCCTATTATTAACTTCTATAAAAAAAATCTTCACACATATGGTCTCACATTCACAAGTTTATGAAACCCAACATTAGATGAGAATGCTTACATCTCAACAAATTTTCACGTTATATCATAATAACGAAACACGAGTTCATCGCGACACATAAATCAACTTAAACAATCAATACATTTTTAACCTTCTAAAAACTGCTACTGAAATTTAAATCTACAGCCCAAACGGTGCAGAACCAGGGAAAACTCAAAACACGAAAAGTGTGCAGAATCGCGTTTTACACAGGTCACGCGGACAGAATGTTAAAATTCAAAGTCACGATTGCACAATATTTTTCGAAAGTTTTCAGCAATTGTTAAAATAATAAAAACGAATTTTTACATAGCTTTTCGATATTTATCAAGGGTATTTCACGTATGTGTTCGTCAAACTATCTATACGCATAACAATCACTAATATACCAAAGTCGTGATCACAAGGTCACCAAAAAAATATCTAAGTTAATTCGAAAACAACAATATTGTGCATCTAATACAAAATTGAATTCCAACAATTAACTTAAACATATAAATATTTGGTATACTCGCATATACATATATATATATATATACGTGTATATATATACACGGATACACCCATTTAACTCACCTAGGTCGCGATTAAGCACTTGAAAAAAATGGTGTTGAACGGACTATGAACGCGATTCCGGATCCGAATACCCCGCGCCCTACCCTTCCTTCCTTTCTTCTTCTTCTTCTTCTTCTTCTTCTTCTTCTTCTTCTTCTTCTTCTCTCTCTACCTCTCTCTATCTCTCTTTCTCTCTCATACGTCTGTTCTCTAGTTTCTTCTCTCCTCTTCCCTTTTTTTTTTGTTAAATGGGGGCTAGGGTTTAATATATGTGTATATACATTTCACACACAACACTTATAAATAAAACACACACAAACATGTGAATCTCGTTTTTTATCTAAGGGCCTCACAAAAAGGCTTTATATGGACCCGAAAATGCATTCTAATGTAACAAATGATTGGCCCAATGGGTACCCATGACCCCAGGCACTAAATTTCTATGTTTAGCACACTACTTAACATACTAACGACCCATACACGCTACTTCAACATTTTTATTAGGTGTCACTAAGATATATACACATAGTTAATGTCTAATAATTGAAAATAATAATATAAAAATTACTAAAAGCACTTAGAAAATTAGGGTTGTTACACGAGTACTCAACCGATTATGATGAGGATGAGGATGACGAGGAAGTTATCCAGAGTCTAGGTGTTATTCCGTTGAGTGAGCCTATCGAGACCACTGTTGCTTCGCCTGAGGTCACATATCCTTACAGGGACTTGCCGGATTACATTTTGGACATTGTTAGGCAGTGTGCAGGACACCCAGATTGGTTCCTTGAGGATATCACCTCCATTTGTGCACCCTACAATGTTCCAAAGGAGGACAAGGTAGACTTGGCTCCAGAGATCACTGAGGATGTGGATGAGGAGATAGAGCCGCCTTTCGATCCTGCAGAGCATCTAGACTGGGCATTATTTTACTCTTATTTCTGCGATTACCCGCCACCTCCATCAGATGCTTTCAGGGGCGTAGACGTGCTAGTTATCTTCACCAGGGAGTACATCCATGTCATTGTCATGTTCCCACCGACATAGGGACATGTGGTGACTAAGTTTGAGGGGAAGTATTATGGATTTTTGTTTTGTTGGAGTAGTCATTTTATTTTGTTTCGTTTATTTTTTATTGTTAATAGTTTTAGTAGTTAAGAATTTTCTTGTTCAATTTCATTTTAAGTTTTCATCTCCTTTATTCATTATTTCCTTTATTCTTTGTAAAAAAAACTAGTAATAGCAATACATAAATAAAGTACGAATTTTAATTTAATATTTTCAACATTCAATTTCGTTCTTGATTGCCTAGATTTTTTTGAGAATTTGAGTTTAAGAGAGTACATAATCCAATGTCTACTAAAGTTATGAAGGTATGTATTGAAAGTTATATATCGATGGAATCATTGTTTTATATCTTGAACTTGCATACTTATTTATGCACGGCACGTAGTCATGTGGATGCATGTTGATATTGAATTATAATATAGCTTGGAATTCTAGATAGCAACATTGTGGAGATTAAACTGGTGAGCTTTAGAGCCTTTCATCCTTGGTTGAGGGTTATAAAATTACTTTATCGAATCTCATTGGCAAAGCGCATTATCTTGTTGATTAGTCTCATTATTTCTTTATTTTGATTGAAAGTCGAGTTAGTATTGTAATTACCATGTTTAACGAAGTAAAAATCTATTTCCCTTGATATCGTAACATTGAAGGATCATGTGACCTTAGGAGATGATACTAGGTCATAGTTCTATCAAACCTTTGTTGGCCTTTAACTTACCCACTGAAATAATTTTGTATCCTTCGTTAGCCCTTGAGCCTTTAAATAAGCCGTTTTCTTTGTTCACCCATTATCCTACCCACTCCGATATGGAGTTCGCCACTATATAAAAATTACCTAACCCATGTCTAAAAGTGGTTGAAAATGGTCATCCATAAAGAAGTCGGTCTAATAACGACTAGTAGAAAGTAGAGTAGTGAGTAGTAAAAAAAAAAAAAGAAGTGATATAAAGAAAAGTATATATCGAGGAAAAAAATGTAAAGAAAAAAATTAAACTCATGTCTTGAAAAATAAAAAATAGAAAATAAAAAATTAAAGAAGATTGAGAAACAAGAAGGAAAAAGTATATGAAGTAGTAAATGAAAAAATAAATAGTCGTTGTAGTCAAAGCTCTTGCATTACACGTTATGGTCAATCTACTTAAGGACTTTTGAATCCCTTTACCTTTCTTTTCTAGTGATAACCCTTGACCAACATTATAACCCTTTTTAAAGTCCTATTTGATCATAGGGAAACATGAGTTGAATATGAAAATGATAGAAGAAGGGAATAAAACATGGTAGTGATGATATTTATTTGACGATTGATAACTGTTTGTGAGACTATTACTCTTTCGTGTCGTACGTTATTTTGTGTCATATGTGATCTTTAATTGTTTTATATATAATCATCTCCCTCGCATATACCTGAGTGATTACACCTGTTTTGGAATGTTTCATTTTAGAGTGTGATTAACAATGTGAGATTCGTAGTCAAAGCATCGCTAAATAGTTATCCGAGTTATATTCCAAGTTCATGATCCACTCGTATCCACTTGATTACCATTTACAAACATGCGAGATTTTGTTATGGTCTATTGATTCTTTCGATATATATATATATATGTTTGAAATATTGTCACAGTTTGGGTAGAGGTATGATCGTGTTACTCTCGATGATCGAAGGTTTTATTTGAAATTTAGTTTTAGCAAAGAAGGATGTGAATGTTGAATTATTGAAATTTTGAATAAATTTTTTTCTTTTTACAAGTTAATAAAGATGGTTGTGGGTGACTTGTTGACGAGAACCCTCACGAGACTTCACTCTTCCGACTAGGGACACCTAGAGGTTTAAAAGGCTTGTTGCACAAGCTAAGTGCAATCGCGATCCATGCGACAATGGAGTAGGATTTTTATTAGTAGTTTAATTTTTCTATTCTTTTAGCTCAAGGACTAGTAAAATGCACTACAAGAAATCTAATTTTTAGCGACGGTCAAAAACTGTGGGCAGATACGATGAAAACTGACGCCAATAGTTTTAGCAACAGTTAACCCACAATTTTACCAACTGTGGTCTATTCCACCATGGTAATTTTTTACGACTGATGAGTAACCTTCGCGAAAACTTAACGACGGTTGTTTAGGATGATTCTATTCGTGAACAATGTACTATAATTGTGGGTGTCTAACTGCACTTTTTGCGACTGATGTTGCATCAGTCTCACCAACTGTGGGGAAAGGGGCCGTCTTTGGCAACGGTTTATCCAAACCATGGGGAAACTTTGGAGACAATTAAAAACCATGGCCATAGGTGGAAAATAGGCAATTCAATTTTAGGATTTTGTAGTTTTTGCGACGGTTTACAACCGTCGAAAAAGATCTAAACCAACCCATTCTCATATTTTTCACTCTATGAATAACCAACCTGCTTCCATTCATATATGCTATAAATTAAATAATTTTGTTCCAAAATTTTAGCATCAATAACCGAATATAAAAACATCAAATAGTTAGTACAATTTTGTGCAACCATTCATATACCACCAAAATACTCAAAAGTACTCAACATCCTGAATTCCAAAATATCTTCTAACACATGGAATGCCATAAAAATGTCCAAAAAACTTCTTTCAAAATATCTTCTAACCAACACATGGAATGCTATAAAAATATCCAAAAAAACTTCATAATAAACAGTGTAGTCAAAAGTTTCTCCATTGATTGCCAAAAAAGTGACTAGAAGCTAGTCAACACTCATAAACCTGCAGGAATGAAAAAAGAGAAAAAAGTAAGCATAAGTATGAACATATTATATCAAGTAAAATTATTAAAATATAAAGAATTAGCATAATAGGTTGAATACATCATCTGCTGGCCATGTTATGTTTCCCCCTTTAGCCTCTCGAAGTGTAAGAACTCCTTCAAGTGGCTTGGATAGCTTTTCACGAGGCTTTACAACCTCTTCAACATGTACTTCCCAATAACCTGGTCCGAGTGACTCTCCTCCTACTATATTTACGGGGTCTTTGCTAACTAGGTAACCTTTTGCCATAGCCTTCTTTGGTATTTTGAAGCCAATGAGAGTTACTTTTGGAGTTACCTAACAATAATTGAGATAACACTTAAATTGAGCTAATAAAAAAACATTTGTTTATTAAGAAGAAAATTAAGGATTGTAAGATGTACATATATAAACTCATGCATGTGTGTAACATTTTCTTATGATTTCCATTGTCATGAAGTTGCTTTCCCTTCTTTTTTGGATGATGGGCCTGTTATTTTTTAAATTTATTTTGAAGCCGTGAAAATAGGAGGATTTAAGCGAAAATAGTCATGTGTATAACATAAGAAAAGAGAAGCAGACTAACTAGAATGTAAAAGAATATGATCTAAAAAGCTTAGGCATTACCTAATACAACCAAGCTATAAGATATAGCCAATGTGTTTTCCCCAACATTGATTCGAGGTGAAAAGTGCATATTCATAGCGTATTATATGGTCTTTTATGCATACTTTTATCCCCAAAGTCCCTACATTTAGGTGCATTATAATAAAAATGTTCTTTTTATTGTGTTAATACTAAAATATATGTGTTTGCATTGTTTTATAGGTATTAGAATGTAAATCAATGAAGTAAAGCTAAAGAAAAGTGATTCTGGTGGATAGAACAATGGAAGCAGCTGAGAAAACGCCAATTTTGACAATGCAGACTTCATATTTGGAAGATTTTCCCAGAGATATGAAATGTAGAACTTTGAGTTAGAGTCGCGTGGCCACAAACAAGAGGTCAATCCGAGGTCAGAGTAAAACGTTATGGCCATTCTCCCATCGGTGCGCAGAGCTGTCAAAATTAGAGAGTTCAATCGATTGAGGAGAGTTCAATCGATCGAACCTTCGATCGACCGAACTAAGCTCGATCGATTCAACTTCATATTCACCTAAAAGTTGCGTAAACTCTGCAAGAACCCTATATATAAGTCGTTTTGACGCCAGACGAAGGGAGGACGCTCCAGAAAGCAGAAAATAGCAGTTTTAGGGTAGTTTTAGGGTTAGATTAGGAGTAGATTAGGTTAGATTCTTATTTTTCTTCCTCTTTTTCATTATTTTACTGAAGATTATTGGAGATTCAAATTATTTACAAGTTATTTTCAGATTTAATCCAGGTTTTTCCTTACCTTTATCTTATTTGATTGTTTATGAATCTAGTAGTTATGATTGTTATGTTTTACTGTTTTTGTACTAGTTTTATTATGATTCCGTAGTTTAGACGTTGGAAATATGTGATGAAACATTGATTTCCAACCTCTTCCATGCAATTTTTAGAAAACCTTGGTCTCGATCGATCGAAGATATTTCGATCGATCGAACCAGAGCCATAGTCAAGCGATCGAAGATATTTCGATCGATTGAAGGATGAGACAGTCCGATCGATCGAGAGCGCTTCAATCGATCGAACATATTAATTTCTGAGATGATTCTTTTAAGTATTCCATGACTTTCTGTTTTAGAAATCTATCATCAAATTGTCCCAATAAGCTCAGTTTGTCACAACAGTTTTTAGAACTTAAAGCCTTAAGGCTATTTTCTTCAATGACTTTTGAAAACCACTTTGAATGCTAACACCATTTAGAGTACAAGTAATTACCATTGTTTTAAACCGTCTTCCAAGTATTTTAATTCAACTGTGATGATGTAGTCCCGGTCATGAAAGGGCTATTGATTCTTTATCTTTAGAAAAATATGGAATGCTGAAAAAGGAATGAACTCTATAGAACATTAATGAGTGTGCATGGTAGGTGGTTAGGATCAATGTGGATTCACGTATTTCCAACACCTTTAGTTTATCTGTTTAATTAGTTATGTTTCTTTTATGATTTAGTTTGCTATTTAGTTTAAGTTAATTAATTAGGATTCGTAGAACCTCCACTCTATATTCTTATTTTCTTTTCTTTAGGTTTTAACTTAGTAGACATTCTCCCTATTCCTTCCCTGTGGGATCGACCTAGACTTATCCATTATTACTTGCACGATCACCTACACTTGGGTGTTGCACAAGAGCGCACAACTATTTAGTCGTGTCAAGTTTTTGGCACCGTTGCCGGGGAAGGCAACTAGGTTAAGATTTTACTAAGTTATTTCCATTTTTTTTTCTTTTTCTTAAAAAATACACAAATAAAAACTGTTGGACTTTTTCTCTCACAAGATAAACATAAAAATAAATAAAATTTCTATTGTTTAAAAATTTTGGATAAACATGTCTTATCCATATTACCCTCCATACAACACAAGCACCAATAATAGGTACACAATTGAAAATCAAAATATTTATCCCCCGAGTTGGCAAGCACCCACATATGACGCGCATTATCAACCTGAGTGCTACCAACCACCACAATGAGAAAATGATAGTTGTAGTCCCTCATATTATCAAACGCAACAAGAACCTCCACATGGAGAGTTCTATCAACCGCAATGGGGCAATAACCAAAATAATAATATAGGATATAGTAGTAGTTCCCACGATTATCAAACGTACCAAGACTTTCCCTTTGGTGAGTCTTGTCCACAAACTCAATGGGAAGGGGACTATTATCAGCAACAATGGCGTGAAACTTCGTATAGTAATAATGAGGAGAATAACCAAGTTGAGGGTAATGGTATGTTAAAATTACTGCTTAGTGAAATGAAAAGGCTAGATAGTGCACTTGATAAATTAGAAACTAGACATCAACAAACATATGCTAGCCAACCTTTAGAAGACTATACCAGTCCTTTAACACTACAACCTAAATTTCAAGACACAAATAATGGAATGGAAATAGAGGACTATGACAGGTTTATACCGAATGAGGTTAACAACTCATTCAAGAAAGTGACAACCCAACACAAACTTCAAAACCAAACCATTGAGCATGAAGTTGTAGAACCATCTTCTCCTCAATATACAACCCCAAACATTAACTCCTTCACTGCCTTGATAAAGTTGCACAATCTCTTTGCCCAGAGTATCTTAATAGAAGACATACGTAGTGAGGAGTGTTACGAGGATGAGAATAAGATTTTTAAAGATGATGAGAGTTTACGCGATTGCACGCAACTAGGAAAGGAGGAGTCCTCTGTTGACTCTCTCCCTAACTTTGATAGTGAACCTAGGGAGGACGTTATTGAAATTTCTAAATTCGATTTAAGTTCATCTGATATTCATGAATCCTCACCTCTTTCGGCCGAAGAGGTGGTGTCACCAAGTTTTCCATCACCTATCCTCTCTATTAATCAAAGCTCTCATCCCGAGCTTGAAAGTTATGTGTACCCCAATATTGAAAAAAATGAATGTGTTGTGGAAGAGGATGGTAAAGATTTTAGAACATGTTTTTCAAAAAATTTTAACTTTCAAAATTTTTTGAGAGAGGACTTCGAAACTATTTGGCCCACATTAGATGATCTTAAACGTCAACAAGAAGCTAGTAATCTCCTAGACTGCTTGACCTTCTTGAATAATAATGACATTGAGGCCCAAATAGATAGTTTCATCCAAGTCCCGTCCAAAAGTATATACATAGAACGGAAATACAATTTGTATGATCATATCTCTATAGATTCTGTTCTAATACAAGAGGAGGGTAATGAAGCTAAATTAGAACATCACTTAGACCCTGCCCCTTTTATCGAACCATGGCCACCTCCTTGTATTAAAATAGAGGCTGTTATAGGAAATACCAACACTAAAGATCGTTTCTTGCATATAATTCCTAAAAAGTGTGGTATATCTCTTATAACTGTCCAACCAAAATTTAGAGGCCATAGGTTTTGCATCATCTCCTCTGACCTTGAGCCTGACATTAGTTGGGGGGGGGGGGGGGGGGGGAGTTACAATTTTATGAGGATCCCTACATTCTTTTCACTGTTAAATTATTTCACTGGAAAGATCCTCAAAAATTTCGGTTAATACTTTATGATAAAAATCTTGATTAACCGAATTTAGTTACTGAGTAGTTGCAGCAAATTCTATATTTTTCCTTGTTGCTACTAATGATTTTACAGGTAACGTAACAAAGAAATAAAAGAAAATAAAAAAAAATATGGAAATTAGTGCCTCGAGGTAACATCCTTCCTTCTCTCGCTTTACTTTACATATCCATGTGCTTAGTTTAGAACATTGGGGACAATGTTTAGTTTTAGTTGGGGGGAGTGAGTCATTGCATGCCTCGTTTCTTTCTTTTTATGCTTTAGAGTCATATACCTGCTTAGCAGCACAAGACTCACTAAATTAAAAATTGTCAAAAATTTTAAAATGATAATAAAATGGTTCTTGTATTTCTGTCTTAGTTAATGTAGTTAGTTATGATGCATTAGTGTTATTTTTTGTATGTTACTAGTATGTGATACACTATGGTAGTGTATTTATTATCTTAGTTATAGTATGTTTTATACTTTTTAATCTTCAAACAACTTTGAGCACATTGTGACAACCTTGTACTTAGCTAAAATGGATTAGTAAGCATAGCTTAGGTGTCTTGAGAGACTGTAGTGGAGACTAATAACCCAAGTGAGCTTTTGTGCCTTTCTTTATTCTTGAGGGTTTTATAAAATTATTCTTAGTTTTGGAGAAGTGTATTCATTCGTTGTAAGTCTCATTTTTCTTCTTCATTTTGCCTGATCAGTAGAAGAGAACGTTCAGGATTTACCAAATTTAGAGCTCTTGAATTTACTGAAATGAATAATCCTATTAACTTAGAAGATGATTTAGGCTATCTTTTGACCATACACGCATAATATAGCCTTGGCCTACCTCTGTTATATTCCTTTACTTCACCTCTTGAGCATTATCATATTTACCTTGTCTTCACAATCCTAAAGTTCATACCTAACTCCAAATTAGGAGTTCAAGCCTCAGTTCTTTATTTAGGAGTGATTGGGATGTGTTATCTTGACAAGAAGTTTGGTTCTGTGAATAAGGAAAAGTTGGCAAAGAAAAAATAATGATGAAAAAAAAGAAAGAAAAAAAAAGCATGAAAAGAAAAAAAAATGCCAATGGTTGTTACAAAAAAATAATAATAATAGTAATAATAATAATAATAAAAGAAGAGTGTGAAAAATAAATAAAAAAGAGAGAGAGAGAGAAAGAGAGATTGGAGATGTGGGGAAGTTTGAAAAGTTATAGTAGACATTCCATTCACATCCTTTAACCCAGTTGAATATCATGAGCCTCTTTCTTCTTTCACTTAACACCTCTTTTTCAAAGTCCTGATAATTTTAGGTAAATTGGATTTGAAGTTAAGGTAATGAGAGAGTTCTCCACGGTATCTCGTTCTTCTAGTGAAAAGTATCCTTTCATGAGACTTTATGCAGTAAAATGTCCGCTTTTCTATTTAGATATGAGAAGCATTAGATTCCATTCACATTTACTCTTTATAGCTTCCATATCATGAGTGATAATTATTATACCCAATTCGGAGTGATTTCATCTTGAGAGTGTAATCCCAGTAAGAGTTGAGTCAAAATGAACGTCTTGATAGTGTCTTAGGTTATGCAAGCTTTGAAATTAAAGTTTTGTATTTTGGTTGTCCATTCACACACACACTTGAAGATTAATAGGTATGGAACATTCTAATGACTTGGATAGTAGATTAACTGTAATGTGTGTGTTGCATGGCTATGGCATACTAGAGAGTTTCATGAGATTGTTGAGCTTAACTACATTGCTAAATGAGAGGAAAAATTTCTTGAAAACATTTAAATGAGAACCATTACCATAAACATGAATTTTGTGGGTAGATTCACTGCAAACCCTCATGAGACAACACTCGTCCACTAGGGGAAACCTAGGGGTTTAAAGCTTGTTGCATACGCTAAATGCAATTGCGATTCCTGCGAAAGTGATTTAGAATTTTTACTTTCTTTTGTTTCGATTGTTAGAGTTAATTAAACATTGCCGTAGTTCGCTTCATTGCTAGGGACTAGCAACGAGCTAGTTGGGGGGGTGTGATTCGAGGTGAAAAGTGCATATTCATAGCGTATTATATGGTCTTTTATGCATACTTTTATCCCCAAAGTCCCTACATTTAGGTGCATTCTAATAAAAATGTTCTTTTTATTGTGTTAATGCTAAAATATATGTGTTTGCATTGTTTTATAGGTATTAGAATGTAAATCAATGAAGTAAAGCTAAAGAAAAGTGATTCTGGTGGATAGAACAATGGAAGCAACTGAGAAAACACCAATTTTGACAATGCAGACTTCATATTTGGAAGATTTTCCCTGAGATATGAAATGTAGATCTTTGAGTTAGAGTCGCGTGGCCACAAACAAGAGGTCAATCCGAGGTCCGAGTAAAACGTTATGGCCATTCTCCCATCGGTGCGCAGAGCTGTCAAAATCAGAGAGTTCATTCGATTAGCAAGTCTAAACCTTCATGTGGGTAGAGGTTGCAACATGCATTAGACTTACTAATTTATAATAAGACTAGAAGATTATTCTAATATAAAGAAGAAAGGAACTCATACTTGTGGGTTTAAGGAATCCAAACTTGTAAATGTTCAATCCACTATCTTATCTCAATTTATTCATTTGAATAGACAACACTTATGACAACCTAATTGCAACACGGAATACCATTATACGATTGTAATTATCATAATTGATTGAGTCCCACTCACCATAATATTAAAGAATTTTGTCCAAACATAAAACTACTACTAACTCGCTTAGTTTAAGAAAACTCATCATTCAAATAAAAGACTAATAGCTATAGTAACCAAGAACATATATTCAAGCAATGAAACAATAAGCTCAATCGATTGAACTTCATATTCATCCAAAAGTTGCGTAAACTATGCAGGAACCCATATATAAGTCGTTTTGACGCCAGACGAAGGGAAGACGATCTAGAACGCAGAAAACAGCAGTTTTAGGGTAGTTTTAGGGTTAGATTAGGAGTAGATTAGGTTAGATTCTTATTTTTCTTCCTCTTTTTCATTATTATACTGAAGATTATTGGAGATTCAAGTTATTTACAAGTTATTTTCAGATTTATTCCAAGTTTTTCCTTTCCATTATCTTATTTAATTGTTTATGAATCTAGTAGTTATGATTGTTATGTTTTACTGTTTCTATACTAGTTTTATTATGATTCCGTAGTTCAGACGTTGGAAATATGTGATGAAACATTGATTTCCAACCTCTTCCATGCAATCTTTAGAAAACCTTGGCCTCGATCGATCGAAGATATTTCGATCGATCGAACCAGAGCCATAGTCAAGCGATCGAAGATATTTCGATCGATTAAAGGATGAGACAGTCCGATCGATCGAGAGCGCTTCGATCGATCGAACATGTTAATTTCTGAGATGATTCTTTTAAGTATTCCGTGACTTTTTGTTTTAGAAATCTATCATCAAATTGTCCCAATAAGCTCAATTTGTCACAACAGTTTTTAGAACTTAAAGCCTTAAGGCTATTTTCTTCAATGACTTTTGAAAACCACTTTGAATGCTAACACCATTTAGAGTGCAAGTAATTACCATTGTTTTAAACTGTCTTCCAAGTATTTTAAATCAACTGTGATGATGTAGTCCCGGTCATTTAAGGGCTATTGATTCTTTATCTTTAGAAAAATACAGAATGCTGAAAAGGAATGAACTCCATAGAACATTAATGATTATGCATGGTAGGTGGTAAGGATCAATGTGGATTCACGTATTTCCAACACCTTTAGTTTATCTGTTTAATTAGTTATGTCTCTTTTATGATTTAGTTTGCTATTTGGTTTAGGTTAATTAAATAGGATTCGTAGAACCTCCACTTCTATATTCTTATTTTCTTTTCTTTTCTTTAGGTTTTAACTTAATAGACATTCTCCCTATTCCTTCCTTGTGGGATCGACCTGGACTTATCCTTTATTACTTGCACGATCACCTACACTTGGGTGTTGCACAAGAGCGTACAACTATTTAGTCGTGTCAAACATTTAACAAGATTCTTGATTCAAACATTGGTAACATCGAATACTAGTCTAGATTAGTCTACTTAATATGCCATGTTGATAGTGGTGAAAAATCATGCTTACCTCTTGGTCGGTTTTCGGTTTTTCGGTTTTTTTGTGCACCCCTATTTCTGGTGATGTGGTATAGGTGGTGCTAGATGTGGTTGGTGAGCACTAGATGCATTTGGGGACCTATTATGACAAACAAAGTGCAAAGCGGGGGTATTTGTAAAATACAACCGCGCTAAAAGGAAGAATTGTATTAGTTTTTATCACAACTTCCCGTTTTATCTGCGATTTGCATTGCAAGGCTAATTTTCATACAATATGATTAATCTATGATAAGTTGTATTGTTTTAGCTGTTGTTTGTGCAGATTACTGCTGTGTGGACTAAACAGATGAACATCAGAATAAATGGAATGCTGGAATGAAAACAAAAGAAGTCAAAGCTGAAATGTGGAGTTCGATCGATCTAAGAAGGTTCGATCGATCGAGAGTTCGATCGCTCAAAGAGAGTTGAAGCGATTGAGTCTTAAGGGTTCGATCGATCGAGACCAGTTCGATCGATCGAACGGGGTATTTCCAGTAACATTTGCGTGCGCAGCAGATGCGGGTTTTAACCCTAGTTTCTTAGGTTTTCTTATATATATGTGTATTGTACACGTCCATAAGGACGCCCACTTTTACATTTTAACAGTTTTATAGAGAGAGATAGAGAGTTTGCTTGTTTTTTTTTGTAGGTTTTCATTGAATTTTTACATTGTGGACTGGATTTCTCTAAGTTTAATACAAGTATTCTTCATTCCAGGTTATCTATATACTGCTCATTTATATTCTGCACGTGTTAGTCGTAGTTTACTCGATCATCTCGTGATATTACATGCTAAATAGTTGTAAAACCATAGTTTTTGAATTTTCCATGAAAAACTCGCAACTAAACAAGATGTTAATGATTTCATACGTTAAATATCAATCTGTGACGTCCCAGATGATGTTTGTGTAATCCCAACACTTTCTTTTAAAGTTAAACATCCTAATTTCAAGTACTGTTTTAATTAGCTAGTTAGATCGTTAGTCATTTTCTTTAGTAATCTTAGCTGTGGAACTTTGTGTTCCGCACCATTGCTTAATCTTATTCATTTTATTTTATTTTCTTTAGAGGTTAGTCTAATTCAATAGGTCAACACCTTCCCTGTGGGATCGACCTGGTCTTACCAGATATTACTTGCACGTCTACCTACACTTGGGTATTGCACAAGAGCGCACAGAAAAATTCTCGTGTCAAGTTTTTGGCGCCGTTGCCGGGGAAGGCGACGATCAATTCCTTAGATTACCTCAGTCTCTCTTCATCTCTTTCTATTTTTATTTTCTCTTCTTTTCAGTTCTTTTGGGTAAGTTCTCACCCTAGGGACTCTCCTAGTTCATGTCCGAGAATTCTATTGAAGGAATTTTTGGAAATCCTTTCTACTTGTCTGACTCTGATAGTTCCATCAACCCAATAGCCACTCCAACTGCATCAATGAATGATCATCAGAGTGAAAATGGTGACAATGTTGTGGTACCAATTGATGAGGCACTCCGTCCTCTTTGCGATCTCATGCAACCAGAACATGCACCTACGCCCTCTTGCATTCAAATCCCACCGCATAATGGCGAATTTCAGTTTCGCAATGGGATGATTCAACTGCTTCCCACTTTTCATGGGATGGAAAGCGAGAAGGCGTATTTACATGTCACCGATTTCGAGGATGTTTGCAAAACATTCTCGCAAACTTGTCCTAGGGAGGTGACGCATCTAATGCTATTCCCCTTCACTTTGAAAGATAAAGCGAAGGCGTGGCTCCACTCCCTAAAACCTAATTCAATTTTCACCTGGCATGCGATGAGCACCGCGTTTCTGAAGAAATTCTATCCTACTCGCATGACCACAGACCTTCAGCGTCAAATCAATTCCTATAAACAAAAGAGCAATGAAACCTTCACCCAAGCGTGGGAGCGTTTCAAAGATTTGCTTCTCTCGTGCCCACACCATGGGTTTGAGAAATGGCGAACTATCAGCTTCTTTTATCAAGGATTGAATGGTGAAACAAAGAAGTTGGTGGAAACAATGAGCTCTGGACCATTTCTGCATAAAAACACTGAAGAGGCCGAAGCCCATTTCGAATGGTTGGCTGAATACGCTCATGAATGGTCAAATTCTGACAATATCTCACGCTCACAGATATCCTGTGTAGAGGAGAAAAGCCTATACCAGCTAACCAATGAAGATCACCTCATGACTAAGTATGCAGAGCTAGCAAAGAAGGTAGAGGAGTTAAGCATGAAAGGAGAGAGCTCTAGGCAAGTCTTGCCTGAGGAACCATGTGGCACATGCAACATGTTGGGACATACAACTCAATATTGTCCTAATGTGCCATATTTTCAAGAGCAAGCCCCTATAGAGATGAATGCCATGCAAGGTTTTCGAGGGGCGGGGAATTCCACCAATACCTTTCAAAATAACAATAGATGGAATCACCCTGGTTTTGATTGGAGAAATAATGCTAGGGCCCAAAATCAATATCAACAGCAGCCCTACAACAACAATCAATATCAAGGGCAAAACAATAGGCCAGCCCAGCAATACAATCAAAACAGAACCAATAATTACAATCAAGCTCAACCCTCCAATGCACCATAAACTAATACCTATGTGCCACCGCACAAGAAGGTACAAGAAGAAGAGCCACTTGCTAATGCAAATCTAACGCAGCAACTCATACAGATGATGAGCAGAATGTCTGCCACATTAGAAAGGATAGATGCACGGCAAGAAGGCTCAGGAGGAACGTTCCCTGCCCAACCACTTCCAAATCCAAAGGGACATAACAATGGTCCTAACAATCAAGAACATGCTAAAGCTGTGACTACATTGAGAAGTGGAAAAATCGTAGAGAAAAGCATGCCGTTGTCCACTCCCGAAGTGTACAAAGAGGAGGAAGTGGTGGATGAAGAAGTTGAGCTACCATCTACTCGAGAGGAGGAGCCGTCTACTAATGACGAGGCAATAAAGGTAAACATTGAAGTTCCTAGAGTAGAGGAAGAAGTTGAGCAAAGGCCTGGGAAGGAGTCTGTTAAGGAGGAACCACCAAAATGCCCCTTTCCTGCACCTTATCCTCAACGGTTGAAGAAACCCAAGAATGAGACGAAGAATCAGGAGTTTCTGGAATTGTTTAAGCAAGTTAAAATTAACCTTCCACTCCTAGATGCTATCAAGCAAGTGCCGGCCTATGCTAAGTATCTCAAAGATCTATGCACGGTCAAGAGGAGGCAAAGCGTGAAGAAACATGCTTATGTCGCATGCCAAGCCAGTGCGATCATTCAAAATGAGTTGCCTCCAAAACTCAAAGATCCCGGTACACCTACTGTCTCATGCAGAATTGGGAATCAAAAGATAGACAACGCACTCCTCGATCTAGGAGCAAGCGTGAACCTGCTGCCATTTTTAGTTTATAAACAGCTAGGGTTGGGTGAACTCAAACCCACCCGAGTCGCTTTGCAATTGGCAGACAGATCTGTGAAGATCTGTGAAGTACCCTAGAGGGGTGTTGGAGGATGTCCTTGTCCAAATAGACTCTTTTGTCTTTCCGGTTGATTTCGTGATATTGGACACAGAACCTGTGTCTAATCCTGGTGCACATATCCCGGTTATTTTTGGACGTCCATTCCTCAACACCATTGATGCCACAATCAAAATTAGAACTGGTATCATGACTATCGTATTCGGGAACATGACGTTGAATATCAAGATCTTTTCTAATCCCCGACCTGAAGAATACGATGATGAGGAAGAAATCCATTACATAGACACAGTCATTGAAGATGAAGTTGATTTGGTCGACTACAAAGATCCTTTGGAAGTTGTGATGACTCAATTTGGCGATATCTATCAGCCTGCAGAGTCCACCCCATTGGATGCTGACCTGAACCAGACGTGTCTGATGATGGATACGATAGAGGAGGATAGAGCCGATTGCATGTGGATACAGCCATATGAACAACTGCCTCCTAAAACCAAGTTGGTAATGCCCTCTAGTTTCCAGTTTCCGGAGTTAGAATTGAAGGAGCTTCCCAAAGAGCTAAAATATGCATTCCTGGGGGCTGGAAAAACTTATCCTGTGATCATTTCATCTGCTTTAACTCATGAACAGGAAAGTAAGTTAGTGGAAGTGCTTACCAAGCATAAGGATGCTATGGGATGGACAATTGCTGACCTCAAAGGCATAAGCCCATCCATATGCACACATAAGATATATCTGGAGGAAGACGCTAAACCCTCAAGGCAAATGCAAAGGCGTCTGAATCCCAACATGCAAGAAGTAGTTAAAAAGGAAGTGCTTAAACTACTTGATGTTGGGATGATATATCCGATATCTGATAGTCCTTGGGTCAGTCCTACCCAAGTAGTTCCAAAGAAAGCAGGCATAACAGTCATCCCGAACAAAGATGGTGAATTAGTACCAACACGCGTCCCCACTGGATGGAGGATGTGCATTGACTACAGGAAGTTAAATACTGTGACCCGAAAGGACCATTTTCCTTTGCCATTCATGGACCAAATGCTAGAACGTGTGGCGGGTCACAAGTATTACTGCTTCTTGGATGGATATAGTGGATATAATCAAATTGAAATTGCTCCTGAAGATCAGGAGAAAACCACATTCACTTGTCCATTTGGTACATTTGCCTACCGACGAATGCCGTTTGGCTTATGTAATGCACCGGCTACCTTTCAGCGGTGCATGCTAAGCATCTTTAGTGACATGGCCGAAAACATTCTTGAAGTCTTCATGGATGATTTTTCAGTGTTTGGCCATAGCTTTGAAGATTGCCTCAGCAATCTCGAGCAAGTTCTAATGAGGTGTGAGGACAAACACCTAGTCTTAAATTGGGAGAAGTGTCACTTTATGGTGACTAAGGGAATAGTCCTCGGCCACATAATATCCGATGAAGGCATCCAAGTGGATAAGGCTAAAATCGACATAATCTCAAATCTACCTGTCCCCCGTACAGTGAGAGATATCCGTTCATTCTTGGGGCATGCAGGTTTTTATCGTCGATTTATCCAGAATTTCAGTGCAATCTCTCGACCCCTTTGTCAACTTCTTGTTAAGGATGCACAGTTCGAGTGGTCAGAGAGTTTCCAGAAGTCCTTTGAGGATCTAAAAGAGCTCCTCACCTCCGCACCTATAATACAGGCACCCGACTGGAGTTTGCCTTTTGAATTAATGTGCGATGCTAGTGATTATGCCATTGGCGCAGTCCTAGGCCAGAGAAAGGACAATAAGCCATATGTGATATACTACGCCAGCCGAACTTTGAATGATGCTCAAATGAATTACACTACCACTGAGAAGGAGCTGCTGGCTGTAGTATTCGCCCTGGACAAGTTTAGGTCTTATCTGATAGGGTCACCAATCGTCTGTTTTACAGATCATTCGGCCCTCAAATATCTGCTGTCAAAGAAAGACGCTAAACAACGGCTTATTCGCTGGATACTCTTACTCCAAGAGTTTGATTTAACAATCAAAGACAAGAAAGGAGTAGAGAATGTGGTTGCGGATCATTTGTCCCGGTTGACTTTTGTTGATAACACTGAATCCCAATCCATTAAAGATGAGTTCCCAGACGAACAGCTACTGGCAGTAAGTAGTCTGCCTTGGTATGCTGATATTGTAAACTACCTCGTCACGGGTGAAACACCAACTCATTGGTCGAACCAAGATAGGAAACGGTTCCTCTCGTTCGCGTGTCACTTCTTCTTTGATGACCCATACCTTTTCAAGTACTGTGCTGATCAGGTCATCAGGCGCTGCGTCCCCAATGAGTATATAACCGTAATATTAGCGTCATGCCATTCTGAGGCATGCGGTGGCCACTTTGCGTCACAAAAGACCGCACAAAAAGTCTTACAAAGCGGTTTTTACTGGCCCACAGTCTTCAAAGATGCTTATTCCTTTTGCAAGACATGCCAACGCTATCAAAAGCTTGGAACCATTTCTAAAAGGAATTCTATGCCTTTAACCCCTATCATCACAATTGAGATATTTGATTGTTGGGGCATAGATTTTATGGGCCCATTTCCCAAGTCGAATAACTGTGAATACATACTCCTTGCTGTGGAGTATGTATCGAAATGGGTAGAAGCGATACCAACGAGACGAAATGACCATAGAACGGTCATGTCATTTCTAAGAGAGCATATTCTGTCTCGTTTTGGTACTCCGAAAGCTTTATTAAGTGACCAAGGCAAGCATTTCTGCAATAGGCCCTTGGAGTCACTTCTCAAGAAATACGGAGTCCATCATAAAATTGCTCTTGCCTATCATCCACAGTCTAATGGGCAAGCAGAATTGGCTAACCGAGAAATCAAGCATATTCTCGAGAAGACGGTTAGTTCCAATCGAAAAGACTGGGCATACAAATTGACAGACGCGTTATGGGCATACCGTACTGCCTATAAGACGAATCTTGGTATGTCCCCGTACAGATTGGTTTACGGGAAAGCTTGCCATCTTCCTGTTGAAATTGAACATAAACCTTACTGGGCAACGCGTTCATTGACCTTTGATATTCAAGAGGGAGGTCAGCTACGCAAGCTTCAACTTGCAGAGCTAGAGGAAATACGACGAGATGCGTATGACTCTGCAAAGTTACATAAGGAAAAGTTGAAGGCTCGCCATGATCGTACGATTTTTCGTAAATCATTTGAGCCGGGGCAGAAAGTCTTGCTGTATGACTCTCGCCTCCACCTTTTCCCAGGAAAGCTCCGTTCCCGTTGGACAGGCCCGTTCATCGTAAAAACTGTTTTTCCACATGGGGCGGTTGAGATTGTCAACCCAAAGAACGATGATTGTTTCAAGGTCAATGGCCAAAGATTGAAACCGTTCTTGGAAAACTTCCACACTGAAGTTGAGCACATCCAGCTGGATGAGCCCAGCTATTCTCATGAGTAAAAATCCAAAGTGAAGTTCCAATTGTTGTTGTATTTTCTTCTCTTTCCCTGTATTTTAGTTTCCCTCTTTTGTTTTTAAGTTTTTGGTTGATCTTTTGTGTTTGTGATCTAGTTCTAATCCATTATACCTTAAACCACTCTGTTGCAGGTGCATAGATGCGAGGTGATGATGTTCATTCTATCGGTTCTTGGGCTGATTCAGAATGTCGTTGTGGTACCTGGACTGAGGGTGAGCTCACACCCTGCCCCTTGCTTCATCAAGACCCTGAAGCTCATTCTCTTATTGATGCTGCTCAAGGGTACATTCCATATCCACCAGCCCTCCTGGACATCAATCCATACGAAAATATGGGATTTCAGGATGACGATGATGTGGAGGAGGATGAAGACCTGTACATGGGACGTATGGTGGATGATGCACTCATGGCCCAATGGGAAATTGATGATATGTGGGAGCCATGGGAAGATCATGACCTCCAGGATGTCGTCCCAGACCGCCATAATGCCATCTTCGTGTTCGTGGATGATTTCCTTGTTCCTGAGTTGGTCCCATACCGTTATGTGCACCTGAGCTACCTGCTATTTAGGCTCCAATGCCCATTACCAGCTAGTGCATTTTGGGAACCTATGCCAATAGTGAGGTTGGAACTTGTCACATTTCTTTGTATTTTTGTTTCTGTTCATTGTTTTCTTTTCGTGTTAATTCGTGTTTCTTGTGTTCTGTTATTTTATTTTCAGTTGTTGTTTTTTGTCCAGGATTGTCACTATGTTCCTAAATGGTATTCCGGTATTTCTCCCACATCAACTGATTCATGGTCTTGGGCCCTACATAAGGCCCCCACACACTCCGTCACAAGAGGACAGTCCGTTGCGAAATCACACTCCTTTATCCTTGTCTCCGTCCGGGTCACCTCTTGCATGGGCTTTCAATTCTGTGGAGACGCCAGACTTGTTTGATGATGTCCTTGCTGCTTTTCGATTGTTCTGGGAAAGGGAATCATCGAGTTTGGACTTCACTTCTGAAGATTCGGCGGGTTATGAAGAGATTGTGGAAGAGGAAATCTTTATACTCGAAGATTAGTGCTGCATTTCAGTTGTTTCCGTTCAATTTCATCTTTTGTTTATCAACTGGAATGTAATCCTTGACAAAATGTTATTGGTTTTGGTTTTTAGTTTTATTTTGTTTGGTTTTCTTTAGTCAAATAAGGTTCTAAATACCATGTGGGAGGAATTTGGTTACAATGTGGATGTTTTTTATAAATATTTGATTGATATAAAAGTGCAAATTTCAATTCTGAGGATAAATTTCTGTCCTACATGCCTGTAATTCAACTGATTTTCAGTCTCTTTGCATGTCCAGATTTGTTTTGATAGTTGGGGGTGATGTGGTTCATACCCCCATTTGAATTCTGAAATTTTTGTGTTCGATCGATCGAACTCATTTCGATCGATCGAAACCTGGTGGTTCAAGCGCTTGTATTTTGTGTTCAATCGATTGAGGGATTTGTTTTCGATCGATCGACCATAGTTTGATCGATCGAACGACTCTTTTAAATGAAGCGTCTTCAGAACACTTCTTCATTTCTCTCACTCTCAATCGCTCGAACACAGAGGGGGGGCGACTCGGAAATTCTCAATTCCTTGCACTCAATAAGACGCCCTGATCACCCCTCTCATCATCCTCATTGTCGTATCATCATTCCCTCCACCTCCACTGCGTGTTCTACACCGAGGTAGGCCCCACTTGTTTGTGTCTTTCATTTCCTTAACGTTTGTGTTAGAAAATCCCAAGGGGGTGTCTCCTTGGTCTTAGGATTTCTTTTGTTACTTCATTGTTTATGCACCTTTTTGTTTCCTTTGCGTTTCTGCGATCGCTGCACACCGCTGTGTTCGATCGCTCGAACTGAATTCGAGCGATCGAAGGGGAGATGTTCGATCGATCGAACAATGTTCAAGCGATCGAAGTCTACTCTAGTTCAATCGATCGAACCCAGTTCAATCGATCGAACTCCAGCAGTGGCAGTTTTGTTTCTTCTTCTCCCTGTCCTTATCTGTGTCTTGTGTGGACTATTTTTCAGGGTTGCCGCGATGAATCCAGTGACAGGCTACCATAAGTCTAAGCCCCTCAGCCTTATTATACCAGATCCGGTGCCCGCACATGGGTTCCGGAATGACGAGGATAGGCTGTGGTACGAGCGGCACTTTCAGACGAGGATGGTGATGGTCGAGCGCCCTATTGAGTATGTCTGGACAGAGAGCCCATGGTTCCTGACGCGGATCCGTTCTATGCCTCACTGGTTCCATCTCCTTTCATTGGCCAAGAGTGTCAATCTGTCCTGGATTCGCGGTGCTTGTGCGACTATGATTCGCGACCCGGTTTCACCATTCACCTACCATGCCTTCTTCCGGAGTCGCTCATTCATTACCAGTCCAGCTACTGTTTCAGCCGCGTTGGGGGTACCAGAGGTACCGGATTATGTTTGCCCCCACCGGTCTGATGCACCAATGACCCCACCATCCACTATTATCCGTGAGCTCACTGGAGGCGCTGTTCCGTCTTGGGATGCCGATGCTTTGATTGAGGACCATTTTCTCACTGATGGCTACCACATGATCCACTTGGTCCTCAGTAACTGCCTCCTAGTGACTTCCTATCGAGAGAAGATCGCGGCATGGTATGCGCGAGTCTTATATGCAGTGGGGACGGGACAGCCAGTTTGCATACCACGCCTCTATATTGACTTTATGGTCCACCCCACCCGTTATATCTCATCCAAGAAGCACCTGAAGGGTGCTTGGGCTATTCAGAGGGTTATGGCTGATGCCGGGTTCCCCGTGCTTGCTGGAGACGATGTTCGCCCTTCTCCCCGCCGATTCAGCGAGGCAGCGGCTCGCCGCTCCGACGCCCAGAAGAGGAAGCGAAAGGGGAAAGGGAAAGCGAGAATGAGGGGGAAGAAGAAGAGGCGTGGTGGGACAGACACGGAGGCGGGAGCTTCAGGGACACCTACTGAGGTGGAAGAGCTTGATTCCGATGATGATGAGGATGATCCAGTTGCTGCAGTTCGGCAGTTTGAGCTGCGACAGCGGTCGCAGACTCAGGCTTAGGGAGAGTCTTCTTCCTCTGTGCCTCTCCCGACAGTTCACGAGCTACTATTGGAGGAGAGAGAGGCCAGGATTAGACTCGAGGGCCGGATAGACCATCTCCAGACCTTGCTGGAGTCCATATTGATTCAGATTGGGGTTGATCAGGCCAGTCACTCTACTCAGCATCCATCGATGGCCCCGTCTGCTCCGCCTGTCGCTGATCCATCATCTGCTGCTGCCCCGGACACCATTACTACGGGTCCATCCACTTCTTCTGCTGCAGCCGATCCACCACTTGCCGATCCATCTGCTGCAGCCCCTGCTACTACATCGTTGCCGCCTGCTCCTATCGATATCCCTTCTGATATAGCTGATGATGCGCCGTCCGGGGTCGTTTAGTTTTAGTTGGGGAGGTGGTATTTTTGTTTTTTTGGTTAGTTGTTGTACTATTTTTGGGTATGGTTTTGGTTGGATGGGCTGGTTGGTTGTTTGGTTGGACTATTTGGTTGATTGTATCTATATGGACAGTTTTTATCCCTGCTTTTATTTTATTTTATTTTATTCTGTTCATATTACGATGGTTTAGATTGCTTGGATCATGGTTTTTAGCGTATACTCTTATCTATTGATCCTGTTTGTTTTGGAGATTGTGTTCTGTTTTTCTATGCTAGGTTGCTTTGCTTGTGATCATCCATTTGCTCTATACAGGTGATACCCATCTATTTTATTTATTGAAAATCAACTTCTGGGGACTTTGTTGTTTTCAGTTGGGGGTAGGAGACAATAGATAGGTATACACCCGTAATAATCAGGTTTTGCACTTAGATATGTTTTAAATTTAATGAGAACACAGTCTGTTAAAATTTTGAAAATTTTTAATCGTATTGTTAGAATAACTCTGAATAATCGTTCCTGCTTGTTGATTAGACAATGACACATTTGTAGTATTCTCGTCTTTTTATGGATTAAATCCACGCGTTTTTTTCTGTATCACTGAAATGAATTACATTTGTAAAGCTATTTATGTACCCAATACTTTTGTGCACTAATTGGCAGCCTTGTAGAAAACCTAAAAATTGAGTTAATATGAATATTGTGCGAAAAGAACAAGTAGTGGAGGCTAATAACCCTTGGTGAGCTATTGAGCCAGTCGTCATTTCTGAGGGGATTCTCATACATTGTCGAATGGTCGTTTCTGCATATACTTGGTGAATTCGTTGTTAAGTCTCAGTTTCTTTAAAAGTTTAGACTGCTTGTTAGAGGAGAACGTTCAGGATTTACCAATTAAAACTCAATGAACACTTAAGTGCTAAAAATTGAAAGTTGAGAAAATGATTTAAGCCATCGTTTACCCATTCTTTTACCTGATATAACTTTCACCTACATTCATTGAATTATTTCATCCCTGATCCCACACCTTAATTAAATATTTCCAATATAATCATAAGAATTCATACCCTTGATCTATACCTTGACCTCATCGAGCCGTTTAATATATTTGTTGGGAATGAGTCATCAAAGTATGTGAAATGGAAGAAAGTAGTTGTGGGATATATTTAAAAAAAAAAAAAAAAAAAAAGAGAAAAATATGAAAAAAATGATGAATGAAGGTTAAAAAAAAAAAAAAAAAAAAAGAGAGAGAAGCATACGGAATGAATGGGAGATTGGGTGGAGAAAAGAATGAAGAATAAAAAGAGAAGTTGAAATTCCATCACATACTAAAAAAGCACACTCTTCTCTACAACACTCCCCCCCTACTAAATAAAAGCCGCAAGTCAAAGTCTTGAAGATTCTCAATAATTGATTTGAACATGGAAGTGTGAGTTGAGTTATCCACGGTATTTCGCTCCTCTAGTAAGTAGTGTTCCATTCCTGAGACTATACACTCTTAAATGTCCGTTTTTCATAGAGTCGAGTATGAAAGCATTAGCACTTATAATATCATCCTTATCAAAGCTTTCATACGATGTGTGATCATTGTAAAGCAAGTTTCTGAGAGACGTTCTTTTTGAGTGTGACCAATGTGAGAATTGAGCTAAAACTGCAAGTTTTCCAAAGTACAATAGTCTATATAACTCTTAATAAGGTTGGACGCATGGTTGTTAATTTCACACACACACGAGTGCATGATGGTAATACATTTGTTATATTTTACTTGGTGATATAGGGGAGCATGTGGGTTTCTTTCATGGGTTGATAGAGGATATTATATTATTGTGGAGTTTAGTTAACAATTTAATGGAAGGGTGAATTCTACAAGTTATTCTAAATCTTTTTGAGCTTAAAATTGGAGAATTTTGTGGGTATATTCACTGCAAACCCTCACGAGACAGCACTCGTCCACTAGGGGAAACCTAGGGGTTTAACGGCTTGTTGCATTTGCTAAATGCAACCGCGATTCCTGCGAAAGTGAGTTAGGATCTTTCTTTCTATCTTAGTTTAGGTTGTTTTAGTTTTCCTTTGTTTTCTTAGTTGTGGTAGTGTTAGTTTAGGAGTTTGTATTTTATTTTATTTTCGCTTTATCGCTAGGGATTAGCAATAAGCTAGTTGGGGGTTGTGCAAAGCGGGGGTATTTGTAAAATACAACCGCGCTAAAAGGAAGAATTGTATTAGTTTTTATCACAACTTCCCGTTTTATCTGCGATTTGCATTGCAAGGCTAATTTTCATACAATATGATTAATCTATGATAAGTTGTATTGTTTTAGCTGTTGTTTGTGCAGATTACTGCTGTGTGGACTAAACAGATGAACATCAGAATAAATGGAATGCTGGAATGAAAACAAAAGAAGTCAAAGCTGAAATGTGGAGTTCGATCGATCTAAGAAGGTTCGATCGATCGAGAGTTCGATCGCTCAAAGAGAGTTGAAGCGATTGAGTCTTAAGGGTTCGATCGATCGAGACCAGTTCGATCGATCGAACGGGGTATTTCCAGTAACATTTGCGTGCGCAGCAGATGCGGGTTTTAACCCTAGTTTCTTAGGTTTTCTTATATATATGTGTATTGTACACGTCCATAAGGACGCCCACTTTTACATTTTAACAGTTTTATAGAGAGAGATAGAGAGTTTGCTTGTTTTTTTTGGTAGGTTTTCATTGAATTTTTACATTGTGGACTGGATTTCTCTAAGTTTAATACAAGTATTCTTCATTCCAGGTTATCTATATACTGCTCATTTATATTCTGCACGTGTTAGTCGTAGTTTACTCGATCATCTCGTGATATTACATGCTAAATAGTTGTAAAACCATAGTTTTTGAATTTTCCATGAAAAACTCGCAACTAAACAAGATGTTAATGATTTCATACGTTAAATATCAATCTGTGACGTCCCAGATGATGTTTGTGTAATCCCAACACTTTCTTTTAAAGTTAAACATCCTAATTTCAAGTACTGTTTTAATTAGATAGTTAGATCGTTAGTCATTTTCTTTAGTAATCTTAGCTGTGGAACTTTGTGTTCCGCACCATTGCTTAATCTTATTCATTTTATTTTATTTTCTTTAGAGGTTAGTCTAATTCAATAGGTCAACACCTTCCCTGTGGGATCGACCTAGTCTTACCAGATATTACTTGCACGTCTACCTACACTTGGGTATTGCACAAGAGCGCACAGAAAAATTCTGGTGTCACAAAGCACATATCATCCAACAAAACTATGAACAATTGAGAAAATCACTCAAACAATCTTATAATTATGCATATCAAATAAATGTAGCTCACCTATCTAGATTCCTGTCCCTCTTGTGCTATGTTTGTCATATTCCCACGATTCTTCACATGATCTTCCAGCATTTCAAATTTTTTCTCCACTACGACACACCTCTCCTTCAAAGATCTATATCTTCTTGCATCTTCCCAATCTTTGTCGTCTCTTCCTCATATTTTCTCTTAAACGCATTATGTTTCTCAGGAGATTTGCCAAACAAATCTGTTGGAGTAGGGCCTATGCCATAAGTTCGCCGACGTCCATGTCCATCAAGTCCCATGATCTTAGTAAATGCCTTCTCACGAAAAGACGGTGTACGTGAAGACTTTGGCACTTCAGTTATTCGATTCTTCATGCGAGTCTGCAAGAAATTGTTAATAATTATGACAACATCATACCATTTCAGTATGGAATAAAATCATATAAAATATCAAGTATACATACAATAGTCTGGGTTGATGCCTCATCAACGATATCTCCATTCTTCTTTGTACGTGCAGTGATGAATACAGCTACACGGTCAGGGGTCACTCCCATTTGTTTTTTTAAGCTTTTCCAAATAACACAATACAAACACAAATTTTATTCGAGTGAACAATATCTATTTATATGTTATTTTGTACAAAAATATATAAACTTAGTCCCTTCTGTAAAATTTTTTTAATATTTACCTCATCTCTAAGTCTACTATGTGCCTTTCGCCCAGTCGCATGATTCATTTTCAGCTTACCACGGTTTCTGGCATTAATCTCACTAAGTTCCTGAAGTTTTTTGAAGATCATAAATTCACTATAAGTGGTATAAGTCATAACTAGTATACAAAGTGGGTGTAAATTGACTATTACCGTACCGTTGCATCATTAGTACCCTAATACTTAACAAGAGCCTCCCACTGACTAGGTTTAATCCTATTAGGACAATGAGTGAAATGATCTTCATCAGTCTCATATGCTTTATAATGATCTATCTTGATACGAGATTTCCACTCTTTCCATTTGTCCCCAAGATACTTGAAGCAATTGTGTTTAAACTCATCTGGTAGATTAGTGTTTGCCTAAAGAATAAAGTAAACACATAGTACTTTCATTAAGAATAGACAATATATAAACCTTTCCATATAAATTAAACTTATATTGCTAATATGGGAATGTATTAAAAAAACAAGAAAATGAATTAATGTCTTTATACCTTTACATCCTGCCAAACATGCTCCTTAAGCTCAAGAGGCAAGCCTTTCCAACTAGTGTATGCGAGAAGCAAACCAATTCCCATTTCGAGCTGATACTCCCAACTGGGTATTGAAAGGGGTTGCATTATATCCAATAGGTTGTAGTAAATCATCCAACTCAACATCTAACCTTATTCTGGTGCCCCATGTACGACATGCCTGAGCAAGCTCGAGCGTTCGTAAATTACCATCAGAGTTGGAACCTAATCAATACATTAACTCAAATTACACAAGAAGTCAATATCGAACACATATATATATACCACATCAATGATAATTCATGAGCATCTGTATACCTTGTCCATGTGAAGTGTGTGGCTGACTTGATGTTAAATCATAGGTATATGATTCTTCTTGGGGTTGGGTTTGAGTTTGGGGCTAGAGTTGAGTTTGAGTGTGAAGTTGTGGTAGGGTATGTGGTTGAGTTTGATGTAGAATTTGGGGTTGGGGCTGAGATTAAGGTTGAAGTTGGGGTTGGGTCGACTGGGGTTGAGTTTAAGTTTGAAGTTGGGGTTGGGTCTCGACTGGGGTTGAGTTTGAGGCTGAAGTTGCTGTTGGGATTAGGGCTGGGGTTGCGATTGGGATTGGGGCTGGGGTTGAGGTTGGGTATCAATTAGTGATCTAGCAGGCCAACGAACAGACTTTGGTGGCATCTTAATTGTTCTGGCATTATCACTTAGGCATTAATGCTATAGCTTACAAGTAGATACACAAAATTACTGAGTAGATTATCGTTAATGAGTAAGTGAAAGAGTAAAATCCAACACATTAATCTCAATAAGAAATGTAACAACTGAATGCATATAAAAGTATAAGCAATTTTCTCAATCATTATTTAACAAAAGAGGTTTCATTAATATCATCACATGAGAGCATTCGTATGTGGAATTCAGAAAAATGTCACTCATCCATCTCATTCAACTCAACATGATCATTATCGTCCTCATCACTATTGGTCCCCACTATTCTCCCATCAACTCCTTGCCTAACCCATGGGACATTGTCGTCATTAATGAATGTGGTTTCATCCAAATCTTGACCACCATACGGCTGCACCTTCTGATTTGTCATGTCAATATCTGTGGAACCTTTCGTACCCATGTCAAAAAGATCTCTTTGAGTCATTGTTGCAACAATATGCCAATTGTTTTGTATTGGGTCTTGTACATACCATACTTATTCTGCTTGGGATGCCAAGATGAAAGGTTCATCTCCCAATTGAATGTCCTCGTAAAACAAATGATCAAAGTTTACCATCGTGAAATTAACTTAAACAATACCAATTGCTTTTCTCCTGTATTATTGTCAACTCAATCAAACTTAAATAACACATAATTAACTTCATTTGTGTAGTGTATTTCAATGATATCTATCAAAGAACCATAAAAAGTAACATCCTTGCACGAGGATTTCTATCAAGTGAACTTGCATAGCTCATTGTATTTGTCGTCAACTTAACTCCACTATTTTGAGTGCTTCTTTTCCTTTCACGCTTCTTTGTGCGAAATCTAAACCCATTTGTAATATAGCCTGTGTATTTCCATACCCAATGGTCAGGGCCGCGAGCCAATATTTCAACTTCAGGGGATACTTGTGCATTGGTTGTTTGTTTCAACTAATCAATCTACATATTTCCATTAATAATTTATTATGCAAAAAGAATTTATGATTTTCTAACTCCAACAAGACCATGGTCTTGTCAAGAAACAACTTTCACTTACATGATTTGCCAACCATGTATGAATGTGTCATTATGAAGGCGAGATATTTGGTGCTCTCCAGCTCGAGGTATCATCCTTCTAAGGGATGCAAGATGTTCCCTGTGAAGCATATATATAAGGTGACCCATATTCAAGTCCTACAAAATCACTCATATTTACATAAACAATATAATTTAAATATGACTGACTCTCAAAAAGGAGTGATCACATCAGAATTTACTAGCACATATCTATGTGCTTGTGCCCATGTAACATTATCGAGAAGTAAGCTTTGTCCTTTTCCTAAGGGGCGGCCTATAGGTTTGCTTGATTTTTCACTGCCATCATAATTCTGAGGCGGTCTATTTGACTTGGTTTCAACATCATCTAAATATCTTGAACAAAAATTCATGCATTCTTCTATCAGATACCCTAGCAATATATCCCTCAGGATGAGCTCGATTGCGAACATAAATCTTCAATGTTGATAGAAACCTAGTGATACATTGTTTAGTTCAGTTTTTAGCATAAATTTTGCCTTATACTAAAACGAAAACAGCTACAATGAATTAGCATACCTCTCAATGCAATACATCCACCGATATTGCACAGGTCCAGCAATCATCGCCTCCTCTGCTAAATGAATGGGAAAATGCTCCATAATATCAAAGAACGATGGTGGGAATATTTTCTCTAGATGACATAGAATAATTGCAATACGATCTTGCAGAGCCTCAAAGTCACTTGGAGTCATTAATTTGAACACAACTGTCTAAAAAATTGCTTAGTTTAATCAATGCTTTGCTCACATTCTTAGGCAATGATCTTCATACAGCTAAAGGAATCAGTTGTTGCATTAAGATATGACTTATTGGGTTTGTGCCCTCAAATTATTACTTTATGTATGAGACATTGACATTTTAATATATGGATATCAGCTTTACATTTCATTGTGTATGTTTATTTCATGAGATGATTGTTAATCCTTAAGTATCATAGTAGGTAATTCATGTGTGTATGAGATACATACAAGTGAGATACGAATTACCATTCTTTGATACTTTAGAACTTGTCACAGTGGATGATGAGACTGGATATCTCATCAGGTATACACTGTTGTATGATTAACTACTATTGGATGGAGTGATTAATATCAATCACTAGAGTGTAACTCTTAGTTAATATGCTAGTGCTTATAGTGCATTGATGGACCTGAGCTTTCCTATTGACGCTTAAAACTATCAACAGTCAATAGGAACTCTTAACTTGTATAATGTACGTGTTCTCAATCTTGAGACAATTATTAACAGAGACTGTGGATATGGCTACTTTGACTTACCAATTAGTGAGGTCTATAGAAGATCAACACCTGGGTATCTTGGGTATGTAATGTCCATAGGGTTGTGAACATATGTTTTCAGGATAGAATCTACCCTCTGATTCAGAGTAAGTATTCCCTTAAGAATGTCACCAAGTTGATTACTGAGAATTGCAGTCTTGTTGATAAGTATTTATCAACATGTTTGGTAATCATGAGAGGTGAATGGGACTCAAGGAATACAAGAAGTAATCATCATTGAGGTTGATAGTAACAGTTATCAGACTACCTAAATATGATTACGAATGCTGACGGTAGAGGGACATTAGTACACCTTACAAGTCTAGTTATCGTTGCGGATATGTTCTTTTGTGTTGGAGTTCAGTTATTGTTTTATAGTGGAGTAAACATTAGCTGATCAGTCGATTAATTTGCCGATCAAAGAGTTTGGTCATGGGAATTAATCAAGTGATCTGAGCCAACAATTGAGAACATAGGAGGTCCCACTCTTAGGTCCGCTAGGATGCTTGGAAAGGCACATGAGGATCTTGTCAAGACAGGTTCGATCGATCGAATGTGTCTCGATTGATCGAATGTGTCTCGATCGATCGAAGTCATGGCATGTTCGATTGCTTGAACGTGGCTCGATCAATCGAAAGTTCGATCGATCGAAACCACTTCGATCGCTCGAAGGTTAGATCAATTCTGGGAATCTATCAATAGGGCAGCTACGTACTGAATGTTTTTAATCATCGTTTTTATATGTAGAAGCTGCAAAAACTGTTTAGGTTTCCCTAAACCTTCCCTATCCTCTCTATTATGGTTCCCACCAACCCTAGCCTCTCCGGGAGCATCCGCAGGAGTCATAAGAGTGAAGACCATCTAGTGGAGGCTATTGGAAGTCAAAGTTTTTAGAATTGGGTCCAAGACTATTAGGTATAATTCTTATCCCCTCTTGTGCGCACCTATAGAATTGATGAGTAGTAGATCCTGGGCTTCCAATAAGTTTTTGTAACTTGTTCTTTCCGCTGCATGTTTAAAATAATTTTAAACCTAATTTTCCTTCATGACTATCGTGGCTCTTAAGACCGACAATATTGTGCTCTTTAAGATGTACACTTTGGAAAATATTTGATGCGTAGCCATCTAGAACTTTGACATTCTTTAGCACTTTACAAAATATGTTCTTGTGCTCTTTACTCATCGTGAAGCAAGCAGGAGGCATATACAAATTGCCGTTGCTATGTTTCTTAGGATGTAGTGGTTTTCTAATACCCATTTCTTCTAGGTCACACCGAGATTTTAAAGTATCCTTCATTTTCCCTAAAACACCTAATAATGTCCACAAAACATTGTCACACACATTCTTTTTAATATGCATAACATCTAGATTGTGGCAAATTTTGTTATATTTCCAGTATGGTAGCTCAAAGATACACTCTTCTTCTTCCAATGTTTTTTCCATTCATCGATATCCACACTACCATCATCACTTTTTTTCCTCTTTTTAGGTCTGTATGGTTGGGCTTCCAACTCATCTAACTGATGTAATAGATCAATCCCTGCCAATCGTTTTGGACGAAGTTCTTTTTCCCGCATTCCATCAAAAGACACTCGATCATTTCGAAACCAATGACCTGGATCTAAAAATCGACGGTGTTCCAGATAACAGAATTTTCCCCCATTCGAAAGCCACTCGAATTGGGTATCCTTATTGCAACAAGGACAAGCATATCGACCTTTTGTGCTCCACCTTAACAAGTTAGCATATATGCAGGAAAGTCACTTATTGTCCATAGGAATGCAGCATGTATACGAATCATTTTGTTGATAGATGCATCATAATTGGGAACACCTTCTTCCCACAATTCCTTCAACTCCTTAATTAAAGGTTGCAAGTATACATCTATTTTGTTACCGGGTACACGAGGACCATCAATAAGAACTGATAAATAAAGAAATGGTTGCTTCATGCACAATCATGGGGCAAATTTTATGGAATTAAGACGACAGGCCAAGTACTATGAGCGATGCTCATTGTCCTGAACGGATTGAATCCATAAGCGAATAACCCAAGCCTAACATTATGACAACACTGGCAAAGTAACCATATTGTTTATCAAAATCTTTCCAAGCTCGTGAGTCAGCAGGATGCCTTAGAACTCCATCTTCAGGGCATCCTTCTATGTGCCATTTCATAAGAGAAGCTATTTTTGACAACATGAACAATATCTTAAGTCTTGGCTTTAGAGGAAAGTACCTCACCTGTTTAGCAGCAATCTTTCGACTTCTATCTTCATCATTTTTTCCCTGACCTTCAAATTGTTTATATCTAGATTTATGGCAATCCTTATATTCTGTAAGGTTTTTGTACTCGTTTTGGTATATCATACAATCATTGGGACATGCATCCCACTTCTCGTATGTGAAGCCCAAGTCATCCGTAATCTTCTTTGCTTCATAGAAAGACTTTGGTAGTGTTTCACTGTCGGGAAGTACCTCTTTAAACAATTGTAATATCAGCGAGAACGATTTTTCACTCCAAGAAGACATCACCTTTATAACCATCATTCGGACGAGAAATGATAGTGACGTGAACTTATGACTCCCTGGGTATAATTCCCGTTCAGCATCGCTAAGATGTTTAAAAAATGCCTCGGTGTCAACATCAGGGCCCTCTCTATTCTCATCATCGCCACTCACTTGGCTATCAATGTTAGGGATTCCGAGTACATCATGTATCATCCCAACCATATCATCCCTCATATGTGAATCATTTCTACTTTCGTGATCACCATCACCACGCTTAAAGGCGAATATGGGTTCCCCGTGCTTAATCCAATTTGTATAATTTGGAAGAAACCCATGTATAATTATATGCTCAAAGGCAACTTGTCCTCTAACAAATATAACATTGCCACATTTCTTACATGGACAATATATCACTGAATCAGGAGGCTGGTTAGCGAATGCAAAGTCTAGAAATGAATTGGCCCCTTGAATGTATGACCCATGTGCCCTATTTTCCATTTCAATCCAACTCTTATACATAGCTTTTATTCCACGTCAACCTGGGATATATGGTTCACTAAAGGTCTGCTTTAAAGAAAATTCACAATAGAGAATAAGCATGTTAAGTCTTGAGATAAAAATGCTATAGATTTATTTCTGTTTATAATTTCTTAAAATATGAGAATTCTTAAACACTAGCTATCAACTAGTTTGAAGAATTAGTCCTCGCTAATTAATCAAAAAATAATATATATATATATATATAACCCCTATGACAAATAAGACTTGATGCCTTTAGGAGAAATAAGCATTAAAAAATATATCATTTGACATATAGGAATCAAAATAGACATGTATATCAACCACCATAAGACTTCGTTATTTTTTCTTTGATATTTAAGGTTCTCTAGTTGGCCATCACAATTTTTTGGTTCTAGACCAATGCTTTCAAGCATTCTTAGTAAGTTTAAGACCATCAATTCTTAGATATTTCCTACAATGCTACACCTATACATAATAGCATTTATTATTTTTTTTCATTTAAATCTACTAACGGGAAATAAAAGAGAGAACCAACAATTTAGTATTTATTATTTTTATTTGTATGAGTTTATAGATTAATGCATTATCATTCACACCCTATTTTTGCTCACCCATAGCTCACCCAAGCCTTTGATTGGATGGGTGGGTGACCCATCACTTATTGATTTCCATTTTACCCTCTTAAAGTGGTGGATCATACTCACCTAGCCAATGACTGGCTAAGATAAGCAATGAGTGAGCAAAATTGGGGTGAACAAAATGCACTCAATTTTATAATAGAAACTACTAATTTATTACCTTTTCTTGCAGCTTTGTTTTTTCTCAGCAAGAGTCAAATTTGTCAAACATAGCAACAAGCTTTACATATGGTATAAACAATTATAGGCCTCAAATCCAAAAGCACTAGAAAACTCCACTGCCAAAAACATAAAGAACAGAGAACAAAGCACTAGGGAAAAAGGTCAACCGAAAAAAAAATCAAAATCAAAATCAATATCAAAATCTAGCTAGCCTTTTCTTGCAACTTTTGTTAGACCCATAACATTCACTAAATCCAAATCATGGATACTAAAATAGAATGGTTCAAACCTATCTATTTCCCACTAAGTGTCAATAATAAGAGTAGATCAATGTTACACCTCCCAAATTTGTATCCTAAATGGTTCGCAAACACATATGGCGGTGAGTTCACTTAATTTTAATTGGAGGATAGTGATCCCCACCATTAGTGAAGTTTGGTCCATGGCCACGTGTGTTTGGGACCCATTTGAGATACAAATTTTGGGAAGCATAGCTTACTTGTGAGAGTATGGCCGGTCTCTTTAAAATAATTGTGTGGTTCCAAATTTTGAATCCCGAATTCGATTCCCAAATGTTTCAACATTGTACCACCTACAACTTTTAAATGGAAATATTCCATTGATATTAAATGTACAACTATCACAATATTTGGGTACCAAATTTGAAACATTTGGGACCACAATAGCATTACTTGTATTTTTTATTCGAACATATGCATGGATGTACCCAAATCTTGGGATGCTAATGTTCGGGAATTAAAAAATTGTAGATGATGAGTTTGTAATCTTTCAAGATTTTAATAATATTCCTATACGAAAGCAAACAAAACCCTTTACGATTTTGATTTTGGCACTTACCTTGACGAAGCAAGTAGGGTCTCAACAAATAGGTAGTTATCTCTTGGAAATCGTGAAGTTAGCCTATGAATTCCTCTTTTGATAAACTGTGATGACAATGGAAAAACAAAATACCATTTGGATTTTTTAACATTACCATTATCTTTATGATGATGATAGCAACAAGAGATGTTGTACATGGAAGTATGTCAGAGCTAAGTACTAAGAAAAGAAATACAATAGAAAAAACTTATGCATATACATAACAATGGTTATTCAAGAGAGAGAATGAAAGGAGACAAGAATTGAATGTTCTATGGGGAAGATTATCAGCCAGAGCCGTGAGAGATCAGCAGTTTTCTAGCAAACCACATTTAATTAGGAATGCACAAACTGTTTAGAGTAGTGCTAGCTAACTGCTAGCCTTAATTAACCCACGTTAATTTTAAATCCACAGTTGGCATAAAACTGTGGTTAATTATCAACAGTAATCATTTAATCCACCACAAAAGGTCAAAGACAATAAAGTCCGTGGGCTTTTTAAGTGCAGTAAGTTAACCATCTATACTAACGACGGTTAGTCATTAAATTGACGTAAATTAACCACAGATCCAAACTGTGGTGTTTTTTTTTTGGTTGCCAAAGGCTTTGTTTCTTGTAGTGATGTAGGTTTGGGGTGTGATTGGGAATGAACAAGTCCTAATTACACGCCTTAATTCACATTCGTTAGCACTCTTTATCCTATTTTTGCGTCCTTTTACTTCATTTTCCATTTTCTGTCAGGTTTTAGAAGAAAGTGAGAGTTCCAGGCTAAAAAAGGTGTAAAAATAAAAGAGAAGAAGCAGAAAAAGGCACCTCGCACTTGCGGCCTGCTCACGCGAATTTCCCAGAATCGCGCTCGCGCGACTTATAGGAAAAACTAATGTTGCATATTTCAATGAGCTGAAGACCCCTACGTGAACAGAATTGCCTAATTACGTCCAGAAAGTGAAATATAGCAATTTTAGACGGATTAGGTTTACAAAAGCTTTCCTAATCCCTCTTCAACTATATATAGATCATTCTAAATCAATTGAAGGGTTAAACAACAATACACATCATACCATACAACTTTAGAGGCAAGAGAAGAAGATGATCTAGGTTTGAAGGTTTCTGATGGCTACAATCAACTTCATCTCCATGTTTTCATCGATTATGAGCAACTAAACACCTATTCTAGGGTTTCAATGAAGCCCTAGCTATGTAAAGGGGGATTCGTTACTTTCTTTCTTTAGGATTTTATGTTTATGGATAGTGATTATATGTTTGAGGATTATAAATATATAATCGGATTTTGAATGTTAATAATCAATAGTATTTCAGATTTATTCTTGTCTTATATTCTTCCTTGTGCTTATTGAACCCAATATTCCTTGATTTCTGTGATTGATAGGAATATTTACATACAATAGTGCTTATGTTATTACGATGTTTATATCTTTTATGATTCATGGTTAGGAAAGATGAATTATGCTACACCTAAGTTCTAGGTAGACAATTCATGCCAACCGAAGATGAGTTATGCTTAGGTTAAACTAGTGATATCTTCTTGTTTATACTATCGAGCTTGTAGCTACGATAGATCTTAACTATCCAATCATAGATCTTAAAGTAAGAAGTATAGACCTCCGATACGTAGTTAAATCTTGCACACTTTTACTTAGTTTTAATTTTAGTATTCTATTTCTATAATTTCATAGTTTAACTCATAGTAGCAGTTAAATAAACAATCAATCAAACTTCCAATTTCTAAAACTAAATAGATTTAGGTTTTATTAATTAAAGGATAAAAATAATCAATCTCTGTGGGTTCAACCTTTACTTTCGCACTGTAAATCTTAGAAAGTAAAGCATACTTTTATATCTTGATTTTGACGAGATCATGTATGCAGAAATTGTCCCATCAACATAGAAGACAGAGATCTATTTGCAGATTTGGTGATTTTGTCGATGAGAGTTCGACGTCATCTTAGGAATTAATTGGCTTACCAAAGTACCATTCCATTTTGGATTGTACCAGAAAAATCGATTACCTTCACGATACTTGGAAGTCAATCCTTTTGATTTCAGTGTAACTTGTTAAGTAACACTTTTCTCACTAGTCGCTTGGCTGCCATCGAGGGAACAAGCTCAGAGATCCCATTCGCAGAGATTCCAATAGTGCGAGAATTCGAGGACGTATTCGAGGATATCTCAAGTTTGCCGCCAACGCGACGGATAGACTTCTACATAGAACTAACACCCGAAACCATGCCCATCTCCAAGATTCCATATAGAATGGCACAGATAGAGTTAGAAGATTTGGGATTTGTGAAGCCAAGCACATCACTGTGGGGAGCACCGGTAATGTTCATGAAGAAGAAAGATGGATCCCTTTGACTCTGCATAGACTACATAGAGCTAAATAAGATAACCATCAAGAATAAGTACTCGTTGCCATGTGTTGATGACTTGTTTGATCAACTGCAAGGAGCTACGATGTTTTTGAAGATCGATTTGAGATTAGGATACTATCAACTATTAGTTCGACCAGAAGATGTATCGAAGACGGCATTCCATACCAGATATGGGCATTTCAAGTTTCTTATGATGCCATTCAAACTAACCAACATCCCAGCAGTGTTCATAGACTTGATGAATAGGGTATTTAGGTCCTACCTAGATCAGTTTATTATCATCTATATATATGACATACTGATTTACTCCAAGACCGAGGAGGAACACAAAAAATATGTGCAGATTACTTTATAGACACTCAAGGACAACCGTTTATATGTAAAGTTTAGCAAATGTGAGTTTTGGCTCAAAGAAGTCAAGTTCCTAGGACATGTTGTCTCCCAGAATGGGATATCAGTGGATTCTTCAAAGATAGATGCGGTGCTAGATTGGAAAAGACCGAGCAATGCTTCATAGATTAGAAGTTTTCTTGGTTTGGCTGACTACTACCAGAGATTTGTAGAAGGATTCTCTAGAATTGTAGCCCCTTTAACCGGTCTTACAAAGAAGGCGTCAAAGTTCAAATGGAAGGATCGACATGAGTGTACATTTCAAGAGCTGAAGGAGAGATTGACTTCAGCACCTATGTTAGCATTACCAAAAAGTGGTGAAAGGTATACCATCTATAGTATTGCGTCACACCAAGGATTAGGGTGGGTGCTTATACAAGGTAGGAGGAGATAGCGTATGGATCAAGATGATTGATGCTGCACAAGATGAATTGTCCAATGCATGATCTAGAGTTAGCCACAATTGTGTTTGCACTAGAAACATAGAGACATCACCTCAATGGGGAGAATTTTGATTTATTTTCAGACCACAATATCTTGAAGTACTTATTCTTGCAGAAGTAGCTAATATGAGGCAGAGACGATGGATGGAGTTACTCAAGGATTATGATTTCACTTTACAATACCATCCTGGTAAAGCAAATGTTGTTGCAGATACTTTGAGTCATAAACCTCACGAGGTAGTTGTTATTCTCGTGATTCGAGAATAGAAAGCATTGGAAACCATAGCAGAATTTGATCTCCAACCCATAGAGGCATAAGAAGGACATCATTTTCGATGTCTGGTAGTACAACCGATTCTTTTTAGTCATATTTTGGAAGCTCAGCAAAAATATGAAGAGTGAAAGAAGTGGTTCGCTAGAGATTTGGCTAAGGAACCCGAGGAATGGAGCGTAGGATTAGGTGGAGAATTCCAGTGTAGGAATCGACTGTTTGTGCCCGATATGGGGAATCTGAGGAAGGACATTTTCAATGAACACACAAGTCCCATTTGACCGTTCATCTAGAAGGCAGAAAGATGTATACAGACTTGAAGCAGAATTTATAATTGGAAGGCATAAAACGAGAAGTGGCGGAGTATGTTTCTAAGTGTCTTACTTGTCAGCAAGTTAAAGCAGAACATCAGAGGCCATCACGATTGTTACAGCCGTTGCCGATTCTGCAGTGGAAGTAGGAACACATTACCATGGATTTTATGGTAGGTCTACCCCGATCTTAGCAGAACCATGACTCTATTTGGGTGATTGTGGACTGACTCACCAAGTCAGCTCACTTTATAGCATGCAGTAGGACTGTGGATATTCGCAGTTTAATCACCCTTTTTAAACTTTTTCAAATTTCAAATTCAAATACGAGTCGCCACTTAATTTTTAAAGGAAAATTAAGAAACCAATTTCAAGCAAACTGGTCTTTTAGAAACTAGAAATTTCTAGATCCGAGGATTATGGAAAGAGAGGGAAAGGAGCCCAACGGACTAAAACACCCCCTCTCATCTTATCTCGTGATAGACCTTTACTCAACTTACTTTTTAATCGAATTATTAATCTAAGCATGGCCATAACTAATACATATATACAAATATACATTACAAAAATATATTGAAAATGGTGCAAGATTGCTAATGATAAAATAGCATTCAAAACCACAAAATTTCAAGTAGCAAGCAAGATGATGTGCAAATAGGGAACTAGAAAACTTACCCGGAATCCAGCTGTGAGATTGAAACGTTCAATGCATACAAAAATAAAAAATCCTAAAAAAAGGGTCTCTAATCATATTTACACATAAGGCAAATCCTAATTCTAAGGTATCGCACATGGAGTCGAAAATCAATTAAAATCAAAGAATAAAACAGACTAGAGAGGGGTTGATAAATCGTTCCTCGATAGCACTACAAAACAAAGGATTAGTCCACATACTTTAAACAATATTTACTTTAGAGTCCTAAATAACATGCTTAATTTTCTAGCTTTAATCCACTAAGCATAGAAAAAGTTGATATAATTGTGAATTCCATCTAATTAGTTGGAGATACAACATCTCTATAGATATCCAAGTCTCAACTAGGAGCCAATGTAATGTCCATATAGAGATGATATAATCCCAACATGATCATAAGGAACCCATAATTATGTTCAACTAAGTTCAAACAAATGCAACTTAAGCCAAGAATAAGTCCTAATCCTAAGTATCAACGTACATGAAATGAATGCATGGATATAAACAAGAATGAGATATGAACTATTCATTGATTTGGATCATTTATCTAAGTCCTATTATCTATTATTAAAACATGGTCTAAGCCCTATGTCATGAGAAGGTCGTTTAGGTCATCATTTACAAAGTTTACTAAAACTGTGACAGAGTTTCTGAATTTACAGAGAAGAAACCTGAATTTAGAAAATAGAAAAACCATAGATCCCATGGTTTGATCTTAATGATTTTTGGACACAAGATGCCTCTGTGAGTCTAGTTTCTAACCCAAAAAGAAAAATCAAAGATCAAAATGGTTCGATCTTTGGGAATTGAACCAAAACTAGACACTACTCAGAATTTTACAACTTTCTGTCGAGAGATTTTGTATGATTTTCTAAAAATAGCAAATAAACTAGAATGACTTAATTATTTTTAGTGGATCTTCTTAACACATTTAACTATACAGAAAAGATTATTTGAGATCCAAAATATATGGTTAAGGCTCTAGTTTATTTGAAACAAGATTGATTTATTGTTCTAAAAATTTGCACAGAGAATGACCCCATTCACAAACCGTAAGATCAAACCATGTTAACTATGGAATTTTATCAAAAACAAATTATGGAAGTAGAGATATTAGTTATGAACATTCTCCAATTGGTCTCATTCAATTCCAATGGATCATAATTTAATTAAAAATCTTTTATCTCAATTAGTTAATGAACTCACTGCACCAATACCAATATTCAAGTCATAGAAGTTATTAAGTCAATCTCTCTCTCAAGTTGATGATCCTTGAAGGATATGAACTTAATCTATCCTAATCTCCTCTCAAATTGACGGTCCTTGGAGACTAAACATAACCAAACCACATAAATCTCTATGGAATATAGAGGGGATTCCATGAATTTACTAGTTGGAGGATTCAAATCATGAACTAAGACTTGAATCCATCCAGTCATGTGTAGATATAACTATGATCTACCTTAATTCTCATATAAATCATAGGATCATAGAGAATCAAAGGATCAAATTCATAGGACTTGATGAGATATTGAAGATCTCACAAATCCTAAAAAAACCAAAAGAAGTACAAATTTTAATTTTACTTTAGAATTCATTTGGACTTAACCTAAGGCTTGTTTAGATCCAAATCAATGAAGAGAATAAAAAAATAATTCAATCACAAATTCTAGTGATGTGTGATGAAATAAGGTAAGAAGAGAGGTTTTGAAAATGTGTAAAATTCCAAGATCTATGAATTTGTGATTGAATTCTAGCCTAATTCTAGATAGGATTAGAAGGTTACCTCTAATAACCTCAGGATTTTTCTTAGTTTTAATGAAGATCTTCCAAATTCTCCAATTCATTCCTCAAACTCTTGAATGTTTCTTCCAAAATTCTCTTTATCTCTCTCTATTATTTATAATCTATATAGAATTCTTGCTTTCTAAAAAATGATCCCAAAAATGGAGATGAAGATCTCCTTATATAGACCTCCCTCAAAGGGTCAATTAGGTAAATTCGGGTGAAAAACCCATGTGCAATGATATTCCATACGTATTTGAGAAAAATAGTCTGTTACAGCGAGCTGTACTCACTGAGTTGTCTGCGATACTCCATTCCGACCCTCGCAGAATGTCGGCGCTGCACTCAACGAGTGTCGGTGCGACACTCGCTGAGTGACGCCGGCTATGCCACGTGCTGGCTACTGCCTCCAACGGATTTCTCACCTTTTTTTATTTATTTTTCAAATATATATTAATTGATACTTATATACTTATAAAAATTACATGTAAACAAAATTTCTCCTTTTTTTGTTTTGTTTTCTTTTGTTTTCTTTTCCCTTTGTTCTTCCTTTTTTTCTTTTCAGAACTATTTTCTTTTCCTCTTCTTTTCAAAATTCTCTTTTTTATTTTTCTTTCCAAATCACTACATTTATTTATTTTTTTATATTGAAATTAATTTCCAGACTATCTTTCTCACACGTATTTCATATCCGAGTTTCCTGAATAGCTGGTTCCCTCTTTTCTTTTTGAAAACTTAATTGGAGTTGAAAAATCTTCCTAGGAATTTGAATTATTTGGAAAACCTTTGAATTTTGTCGGACATTGTCGTCATCGATCTTAGAGGTAACCACCCTCTGAATTCGACGATCAGTCAAAATTGGGGTGTCTACAGTTTGCCCCTCTTCGACAGAGCTTGTGAAGCAATGCTGATTACAAGCGAATGTCAAAGTCTGTGTGAAGACAAGCCTTTGAACGAACTATAGAATTCAGGTAAAATCAAAGTGCGTTGCAAAAATAGGCGCAAAGAGGTCGGTGCTGGTCATGCTCAATGTTGAGCTGCCTACGTATCCCATCAGGAATCAGACCAGGGCGTAGTTCAGGCAAGGGGCCACATACATACAAGCACAATTAGTCATACGGATGAATGCACCTATCCTATCGTTATACATGTGCTCAAGCAATCTCATGCTCCATGCTTTCAAGCGCGATGATTTAGAATTATACCGCTTTCTTTAGTGACAAAAATGCATTCTACGCTATATATTTCTGATCCTGACATCGTCCTATTCTGGAAAAGTCATGATTGATACAGATGCGCTTTCTATGCTTTAATTCTCTGATGCTTTCCAAAATGTCATCTGATTGACTGAGATGCGCTTAACGCCTTATACTCTGGTGTTGAATCAGAAACCGAGCTATTTGAAAGACTGAGATGCACCTCGCACCTTATATTCTGGTATCTTCCAAGAATCATCTGATTGACTAAGATGAGCTATGCGCTTTATACTCTGGTGTCGAATCAACAACCGAGCTATTGGAAAGACTGAGATGCTCTTCACGCCTTATACTCCGGTGTCTTCCAAGAATCATCCGATCAACTGAGATGCGCTTCACGCCTTATACTTTGATGTCAAATCAAGAACTGAGCTGTTTGAAAGACTGAGATGCGCTTTGTGCCTTATACTCTGGTGTCTTCCAAGAATCATCTGATTGACTGAGATGTGCTTTGCGCCTTATACTCCGGTGATAAATCAGGAACCGAGCTATTTGAAAGACTGAGATGCGCTTCGCGCCTTATACTTTAGTGTCTTCCAAGAATCATCTGATTGACTAAGATGCGCTTCGTACCTTATACTCCGGTGTCAAATCAAAAACTGAGCTGTTTGAAAGACTGAGATGCGCTTCGCATCTTATACTTCGGTGTCTTCCAAGAATCATTTGATTGACTGAGATACGCTTCGCACCTTATACTCCGGTGTCGAATCAGGAATTGATCTATTTGAAAGATTGAGATGCACTTTACGCCTTATACTTCGGAGTCTTCCAAGAATCCTCTGATTGATTGATGCGCTTCGCGCCTTATACTCCCAAAATGAGGTCGACGCAAATCCGTTACGAGGACTGAGAATGCCAACCTGTTACATCCTCCAATTCAGATCATCATGAATCTGTTACGAGGATTGAGAATATAAATCCATTATACTCCTAAATCACCGCTAGCTTAATTCAAGATTCCTAAGACTTCGGAGTCAATCAGACTTATTTTCAAATCAATTTCCCAAAATCAGGAGTTATTCAAATTATTTCCAAAATTAGGAGTCAATCAGACTCAGTATTTATTTCAAATTTCAAAATTCGGAGTCAGTCAAACTTAATCCAAGTCAATTCTTAAAAATTTGGTAGTCTATTCTGACTTAAATTCAAATTTTTCCAAAGTCGGGAGTTAAGCAGACTCAATTCAATTGACCTTTCAAAGTCAGGAGTCAATCAGACTCGAATTCAATTCAAATTTCAAAATCAAGAGTCAATCAGACTCGAATTCAATTCAATTTTCAAAATCAGGAGTCATTCAGACTCAAATTCACTTCAATTTTTAAATTCAGGAGTCAAATAGACTGTAATCAAATCAAATTTCAAAGTTGGGGATCAATCAGACTCAATTCAATTCAACTTTCAAAATCAGGAGCCAATTAGACTCGAATTCAATTCAATTTTCAAAATAAGGAGTCAATCAAACTCAAATTCAATTCAATTTTCAAAATCAGGAGTCAATCAGACTTAAATTAATTCAAAATCTTTCAATTTTTCAAAATTTAGAGTCAATTAGACTCAAATCGACTCAATTTTTTAAAATTCGGAGTCGATTAGACTCAAATCAATTCAATTTCTCGCAATTAGGAGTCAATTTTAGCTTATAAAAGGGTTTTAAAACTTATTTTTCAAAATCTGGGGGTTCATTCAAAATGGGAGAAAACCTTGAGGGACATCTAAGCAAAATTCGGTGGTCCCCAATATGAATATGAAAAACTTTAGGGGGGAGGCCAACTGTCACTCGCAGCGGCACTCAGGGATAGCACGGTGGCAGTCACTAACTGCCGATGCGGCAGTCAGTGACTACCGCGCGGTAATCAGTGAGTGTCGTTGACTTTTCACCGACTGCCAGTTTGACTAACAGTTTGTTTAAAACAACATTTTTTTTCTTTCTTTTCTCATTCTCTTCATCCTCTCATATGATTTTTCTCTCTAAGAAGCTTCAATCTTTGATCTTCAGCCCATAAATCACTCAAACCAAGGTATGTTCTCTCCTTTCTATTATCAAAATCTTGTCGTTTACTTGATCTATGGTTCGAAATTATAGTTAATTCCCTTTTTTTGTTATTTTTCCAAATTCCCATATAATCTTGAATTTTCATGTTTTCTTGCAAATTCATACGAATCAATGAATGGCCAATGGTTCAGGCTCTCATGGGCCCTCGAGGAAGAAATACAAGCCCTCTCCCGATCATAGTTCATCACTTCTTTTTGCCGATCCTATGGAGCATCTATCGGCGCGAGTGTTCAATAAACTGGTATAATCTCAAATCATCTTGCTCATTATGACGATGGATGCAATGCAATGCAATGTATGATACCTAATGCATGTATGAATATGCCCTTGATTTTATGCATTTTGATATTCCCAAACTATTGTCATGCCCTTTTAGGTTAATTTTGAATGAATTATTCAGAAATTATGATTATGTACGATGCTTAGGATTATGCTTTTGCCCGTTCTTTTTGTTCGGATTTCATTGATTTCGTGCCGAAACCATGCCCAAAATTTTATTACTTCACTTATTCTTCATAATGGAAGGGGGGGGGTTGCATCGACCCCCATCGATCACCCAATTTTAGCTAGTCTAGGTTGATTTATATCGTATACATACAAACTCAAAATTCATAGATATGGAGTCGCTAGGACTTGATATTTCATTTTCAAAATCATGGAGTCCCTAGGACTCGAGAAATTTCATTTTACATGACATGAAGTCACTTGAACTAACAAATTTATTTTTTTAGAATCACAGAGTCTCTCGGACTCAAAATTTTCATTTACAACATTCATGGAGTCACCACGACTCAAGAATTTCATTTACAACATCATGGATTCATTGGGACTCAAGAATTCTACTTTCTTATAAAATCATGGAGTCACCGCGACTCAAGAATTCAGTTTACATTTATTTCTAGACTTCACTGATCTTAATATTATCACTTATCTTTCTATTACCTCTCTTTTTTATTTCTAACCTTATTCTTTTGTTTCTTTCCTTTTCAGATGCTCGAGACCGCTCTCAAGGGCTATTGGAGTTTGGTTCATGGACACAAATGGCACAAGGAGCTCCCTGATGCTATTAGGGATGGGATTAATGCTGCATGCTTTGGACTTTTCGTGTAACTCCTAGAGAAGAGTTCGAACGACATGACTAAGATTCAAGCCCTGACAGAGCGGTGGTGGGACAACACAAATACATTTCATCTTCCGTTCGGGGAGATGACCATAACCCCATTAGACTTTGCGACGATTATTGGCATCCCTTTTGGAAGCCTTCCAGTTGCTCGATTCGACGACCTCAGGAGTCTTCATGAGCAGATCATCGACCACCTAGGATCCCACCCTGGGGAGTGCATTGTTCCGGCAAAGTGGTTTCTGGACACCTTCAGGGGCCAAGTTTTCAACGATGATCAGATGATTAGGGCCTTCATCATTTATATGCTAGGATGCTCTCTGATGAGTACTAGGTGGACAGGATCCATTTGGCGTACTTGGCTTTCCTAGAGGACATTGATCGCATCCCTCAGTATAACTAGGGAGGAGCAGGGTTGGCCACTCTCTATCACCATATAAGCGATGTTTTCAAGGGTAATTTTCCCTCTACTGGCGGGTACTGGAGAGCCTGGGAGGTAAAACTATATTCTCACTACTTTTTCCTTATCTTTTTTTTTATTTTTAAAGTTCTCCCTGATTTCATTTTAGCCATTAGATTCACCTTTTCATGTTTTCATTGTAGATATGGTCGCATGAGTATCTTCACATGAGGGCCCCCAGTACTAGCGAAAATGAGGGTGACATTCTACCATAGGGCTTGAAGTGGAGAAAAGAAGTGACAGGCAGGAAAGTGGGGGCCCATGACTTTGTTGGCTACCAAAACTTCCTCACCAACCTACGGGACGTCCACGTAGTATGGAATCCATGGTTGGCGGTCCTCCCAAAGACTAGTGCTGAGCTTTAGGCCTCCTTGGGCTTTACTAGGATGAGGATTTTGATGGTGGGAGAAGCCTGCAGGGAGTGGCATATGGGAGAGAGGGTGGCGAGATAGTCCTTTGCTGCCCCTGTGTTCTATGAGCCAAAGGCTCCTGCACCCACTATGAGGAGCAGTGAGACCTTAGACCATGACGACAATTTTTGACTGGATTCCCTTATGCATAACTTCCTTCTGATGGATGTCACTCGAGTAATACTCTCTTTTTATTGCTTTTAGAATTTTCTCTTAGCCTTGTAGTAATGACTTAATGAGACTTGAATCACCCCTTCCCTTTTTTGCAGCATGTCCCTATGACATCTGATCCTCCAACTCTCCCATAATGGAATTGGAACGTGCTTATGGTATATATGGGCCAAGAGGCCTTATACCAACTCCCTCCATACACTCAGGGTGTACCAACCATTCCTCTGCAATATGACACCATTCCTAGAGATTAAGCTGAGGAGGGGCTATTATATGCCCACACAGTCTGACATTGGATTCATGGTCGTGAGTGGAGAGTAAGTTTCGAAACTGCTCTGCTTTTTAATTGTCAATTTGATTTTTCTCTCTTAATAATACCAATACTAATGTTTGAACTCCAATTCTTTTTCAAGCTGATGGGGCAAGGGCCAATGCGGAGCTTCAGGTCAAAGCTCAGGTATCTATTTTAATTCTTTCTTTTCCCTTCTTCTTTTTATTATATATGAGATTGCATAAGTGAGTTCGCAAACTCAAAAAGAATTTTAATTTTACAAAATCGAGTCTGACTCCAAAGAATTTCATATTTACAAAATCGAGTCCACGGACTCCAAAGAATTTAATATGTACAAAATTGAGTTCGCGAACTCCAAAGAATTTATAAAAAAATTGAGTTCGAGGATAAAAGAATTTTATATTTACAAAGTCAAGTCAAAAGAACTTATTTCGCTTCTTGTTCTGTCCTTCTCTTTCACAGGAAGCAGAAATCATTACCCTAAGGAGGCAAATTCAGGAGCTCCAAATGCGCCAAGGAGGTGGCTACCATGGAGGTGCTGGAGGCAATGGCCAAGGAGGAGGTGATGACGGTGATGGTGGTAATGGCGATGATGGTGGAGCTGGGGGGAAGTCAAATAGCTCCGCATGTGCCCGGAAGGAATCCTTGTCGCTGACGAGGATGATTAATGCTTATCCTCGTCTCTTTTATAGGATGTCCCTGCATGGACAAATGAAAAAATATCAAACTTTCTTTTTTTTTTTAACTTTTTTTCATTTATGGATCTTATTAGACGGATGGACAGAAAACATGCATGTATGGTGGCATTTGAGCCGATTTTAGATTTTTCGTGCTCATGCTTTACCCCTTTAATCAAATGCTTATTTTGTCATCTTTTATTGAAATGTGAATGCTCTTTTGGTCTTAGTTATTGATGAATGGTGCAAAAGATTGATACTTGAATGCTAATTGGTAGCATTTTCAACTTTCTGATGTAGGTTTTGGGCTAATTAAGATTGCAAACTACTCTAGGAACTGCCTGGACTCTGACCAACACTCAGTGATGCAAACCGGCACTTAGTGAGTGCCACCGCTATTCATCGAATGCCCCTCAGTGTCTTTTTTCTTTACAAAGATGGTTTTTGTTCATTTAAAACTTCAAAGTCTCTTTATTCTTATTCTCATACTCATTTTTCCCTCATCTCTCAGGGCTTCTATCAGTTCTAACATCCTCTTTTCGTGGATGGATTCCCTTTTAAGTATTGACAAACTTAACTTCGAGTCCCATAGATTGATGAATCTCTTTTCTTTCCGTCGGATGGCTTTGGACGAGGTTTGCTTCGAGCTACTATCAGGTGTTGGGATCCCTCATTGTATATCTTCTGGTTCGGTCAGGAGGAGGTCTGCCCGCTTTTTGAGGAGTTCATTGCTATCCTTCATACCGATCCTTTTGCAGATCTAATTGTTCCTCATGTATAGGAAGCATACGTTCAGAACCTATCAGCTCTTCTTCACATTTCTCAGAGTGCTACTAGCTCTTTTATTCATGACCAGCATATTGATTTTGATTGCCTGTCTTCTGTTTATGCCACTATTGGGGATCCAGATGATGGAGGATACCAGATTATCTGACGTAGCACACTCTCTATAGCCATTCTCTCCTACTTTCTCTTTCAGTCCACTGTCGACATCCTTATTCCCATTATTTGCGGCCTTTAAGAGAAGAAGAGTGTTGTTATGTTCGTCCTTGGGGAGACTCTATTGGGCCTAGACCATGCTTGTGTTATCGGGGCCATGTTCTCTTCTAGCACTCCTCGTGTTTTACAGATTTGGCTTTTGGAGCACCTAGGTCTCTTTGTTCGTCCTTTTCACCGTGGGAGGTAGCTTTCCTATGATCGCCTGGAGGTTAATCGCTCATTTTACTCAGTCAATCGCTGGTTTGCTTGGCTTCAGAGTCTCGTCTATGAGGACATCCATTGGATTTGCCCTAATGGGTTTATTGCTCTGTCACAGTGCGACTTCCCGGATGCTCTGGGGTTTGGCTACCAGGCTTACAAACTACCACCTTTTAGATCTCGAGCTGGGTAGTCTGATAGCTTAGGCTTCTTTAGGATGTTTCAGATGCTATCACTTTAGACTTTTCGAGGAGTTCCACCCTACACCCTTCCACCATGAGGATCTTTGCTGAGGCTTGGCATGACGGAGTGTGTGCTCCCTTTCGGAGGGTTCCTACTTCAGCTGTGCCCATCGCTGAATACCTTCTCGAGATTCAGACTTTGGTTGAGAGACAGTCTTATGGGTAGATAGATACACAGTAAAAAAAAACAAATAGAAATGGATCTTCATTTTCCAAAACCTTGACCAATGTTGCTTACTCTTGCTGCGCATGTGATGTTTTTTTTTTATTTTTTTCAAAAACTTTTCCTTGTATCTAGAAAACATTCTAATCGTGTTAAATCAAAGTTTGCACTCTTTCAATCTTCTTAGGTTATGAAAATTTTCCTTCTGATGTCTCTTTCAGCTTTTATTACCTCGCTTTGAGTCTTGCTTTGAGTTTTAATCATTCTATACCATGAATTCTCGTTTGTTTTCACATAATGCTTACTTTGATAGCCAGTGGATCCATAGATGGGTTTAGATTTTATCTGGGTTTTTTGGGTTACCAACGAAGTTTGCCCCTGGTTTTGGGGCTTTGATGTAGTTCCAGGCAAACGCGAGTTTGCCCCTAGTTTAACATGGGAAAACTCAAGACATAGGATTTTGTCAAGAGTGTGAGTTTTAATTTAGACCGAGGACTTGGGTGCCCACCCACTGATCCCCGAGTGGGTGTGATGAGAGCTGATATTTGTAAAATATTGGCTAGATAAAGAGTAATATTGGTTAAACTTAGCCCCATATCTCTAGTTTTACCTGCACTTGTGTCTTAACATATCTTTTTACACAATGATGTGGTTTTTGTGGTATGTTGTTGTGTTTAGTACTTTAAATGCAGGTCCTAAAGCGAGAATGAATAATAAGTTGGAAAAGGATAGCTCAAGACACAAAGAGGACTTCTCAGAGATAAAATTCAAGTCCCAATCGATTGCCATCATTTAGCAGTCGATTGGCATTCTTTCCAACCTAATCGATTGACATTATTATCAATCGATTGGTATAAATATCAATCGATTGGTTTCAGTTACCAATCGATTGGTGAAAGCTGGAAGTCAAAACTCCTTAATGGAGCAGAATCTCAGCAAATCAAAGTTTATGATGATAACCAGCCATTACATTGTGAACTTGGACGCCTTTAGCTCGTGGGAATAACAGTACATGTAGAAGGGAGTTAGAGGAGTCAAGGGTTGGCTCACTTTTTGATTGTTTTGTAGGATTTTCTCTAGTATGTTTTGATAAGAACAATTTCAAGCTTCAGTATTCGATTCTTCTCGACTTCTTTATCCATTTAGGTTTTATTTAATATTGCTTTCCATCTGTATCTTTTTTAGTTATAGTTATATTCTAGTTTTTTTTTAGTTCTGAATCTTCATTGTAATTTTCAGATTAATGATTAAAACCATGTTTAAATTTGAATTCACTCATATGTTCTAGTTCATTTTCATGTCTGAATCCTCCAACATGCTAACTTAGAACTCTGGTTGGGAATAATGTGATGAAACATTGTTCCTCAGTCACTGCCATGAATCTGTATGAGAATCAATGGCAATCGATTGGACACAGAACCTAATCGATTAATACTTAAACCAATCGATTGGGAGTCATTTCAATCTAATCCATTGCTTGGCATGCTTATGTCTTGGACAGAACCCTTAGAGTATTCCAGTTACTTTTATTTCAAAAACTGAACCCAAATTGATCTTTTCAAGTTCAAATTGCAAACAGAATTTGAAATATAAGCCTTTTGGCCAATTTGCTCAATGGATTTGCATGTTGAACATACCAAATATCATATACTTGGTTTGTTTATCAGAGTTCACAGTTTCAATTTGCTATTATTTTAGTTTTTCATAGTAAATCGAGTAATCCATCCACTAGTTATGTAAATGCCACATACCTTAGTGTCTAGATTGCTCAACTTAATCCTTTTTGAAATAAGGAATACTAGAAGTGTGAAGCCCCGATTGTACGTTAATATCAAAACATGGTAGCGACTGGCGCACTGCAAATTCATATGTTCCCAACACCTATTTCATATATAAATTGAAATCACATTGCTTAATTCTGCTTAATTTAGTTATTGCTTCACTTTGATTTAGTTTAATCTCGAATATAGTAAGATCGTTAGAACCTTCACTTTTAAAGAAATTATCTTTTATTTCTATCCTTTAGGTTTCAATCTATAACATTCAGTCCTCAATCTTTCTCCCTTGGGCTACGACCTGGTCTTACCAGTTATCACTCGACGCAACCGTCTACGCTTGGACGTACTCTTAGGAGAACACATTTCCAGTCGTGTTAGGTTGTCAGGTCTATAGTAGTTCAGCCAAGGGTAGAAGGAAAGTGCCTTTCACGAGATTTTTGTAATGACCGAACCGAGTAGGGTGCCTACGTATCCCCTAGAGGGAATTAGGTCAAGCGTAGTGTTAGCCTTAAGGTATATTAAGGCATATTTAATTATGTTTTGATGATGTCAAATATGCTATGATAATTACATGATTCATATTATTTCATTCCTTGCTATTATCATAGTCATTTTTATGCTAATATATAATCTCATGTATTAATTTTGTATCAATGTTTTAACATCTTTGTGTGCATGAGATTTAATTGATGTAGATCAAGATTACAAGGACCTCAACAAGGATCAAGCTTGAAGACTTGAAGATATTTCATCCTTGGTTGAAGTCTAGGACCTTCATTGTAAGGCATCTTGATCTCACACTCATAGCGGCTCAAACAAATTCTAAAAGTTAAAGTTTTGGAAATCAATTTTAAATAGGTCATCTTTAAAGCAATGCCCCAACCAATTGGAAAATAATTAAATGTTGAATCTTATATGGTTGGAAAGGTATTTGAATCTAGTTTCTAAAACATCAAACGGATCACAAAATCCAATTTTTGTAGAGGGAGTTATGGCCATTTTAGTGGAGATGTGTCTGGGTGTCAAACAGGGAGGGGCAGTCGACTGAGGGCCCGATGCAGTCGACTGAAGTGAGCAGAATGCTAACAGAACCCTCTGTAAACACATCTCTGTCGACTGCTTCAAGGTCCAGTCGACTGAATTGGCCTGAAAGGCAATAACGACTAGTTTTTAAAGGGGCTTTTAATTACCAAACTTGCAACCAACGGCTATAATCTTCCAAGGCCTATAAATACATGTTTTCCCAAGCTATTTGGGGTTGTGATTTTGATTGGAAAACATAGTATTGATCACACATCTCTTTGATCTTTAAACATTAACATTTGAGCCCTAGTTGTGTGAATTTATCAATTTGCTCAAACCTTTCATTTGTATTTCTTATGAGAGCAAAATTGTAGTGAGCTTTAATTGTATTATCCACTCTAGAGAGAGAGTTATCAATTTGTATTCAATTCAATTTGTAAAGGTTGAGGGTTAGTAACCCTTGTGTGCAAAGAAGAGGTGTTCTTCTTTGGGAGAGATTGCAGGCTCTTGTAACGGTTTGGTGCACACCCGTAAGTGCTCCGGGAACGGTTTGGTCTACACCCGTGAAGTTGATCGGATTAAAGGAATCCTCATGAGGTATTCTTGAGGGGTGGACATAGGCCGCGGGCTGCAATTGCTGAACCACTTGAAAAATTGATTTGCAAGTATCTCTTCCCTTATCTCTTTACATAATTGTTTTGTGATTGTGTTTAATTTGCAATTAAGAATTTAAAAGGTTAATTTATGCTAAAACCTTATTCACCCCCCCTCTAAGGTTTCCACATTTGGGCCAAAAATTGGTATCAAAGCCTCGGCTCTTCTTTTTCAAAAGATTTTTAAAAATCTATAGATAAGATTCAATGGAAACCGACTCATCTTGCATTTATTATTGTGAGGGTCAATCAACATTAAGACCACCATGTTTTATTGGCTCAAACTATGCCTATTGGAAAAATAGAATGAGAATCTATATGATTTCTCAAGATTTTGATTTATGGCAAATCGTGGTCAAAGGGCCTCATCTACCTACAAAAATTGAAAATGGTTTTTCTACTCCAAAGACGGTAGATGAATATAATAATGCCGATAAGAAACTCATAAAAATAAATGCTATGGCAATGAATTTATTATATTATGGTTTAGACCCAAATGAATACAATAGAATTTCATCTTGCGACTCCGCAAAAGAAATTTGGGATAAACTTGAAAATGCTCATGAGGGAACAAGCCAAGTTAAAAAGTCTAAAATCAATTTGCTTGTTCAAACTTATGAAATGTTTAAAATGTTGCCATATGAATCTATTGGAGATATGTTTTCTCGTTTTGCCATTCTTATTAATAACTTGAAAAACCTTGGTAAAGTTTATACTAATGAAGAAATGATTGAGAAAGTGCTTAGGTCTTTACCAAAGGATTGGCAACCAAAGGTCACGGCGGTTCGTGAAGCAAAGGAGCATTCAACACTCTCCTTGGAACAACTCATGGGTTCTCTCATAACTCATGAAATGGAATTGGCCGTCTTCGAAAGTAAAGACAAGAAATTGGAAGTGAAAGAGGCCAAAAGGGGAGACATGGCTTTAAAATCCTCAAGCTCAAAGAAAAAAAGGAAAGATGTTGAGAGTGATAAGGATAAGGAAATGACGAAGATCACCCAAAAATTTGCAAAGTTTCTAAAGAAAGAAAAATCGGGAAAGAAGTCACCCAAGGAGGAAAAATACAAAAAGAAGACAATCAAGGCCACTAATAGTAGTTCCGAGAGCGAATCATCGGACGACGACTCAAATGGTGAAGAGATTGTCAATCTTTGCCTCATGACAATGGAAAGGGCCTTTCCTACCACCTCGGCAAATGGAGCATCCAAGAAATGCTTGGACAATGGTTAAGTATTGATTTGGTAATGGTAGGTTAGTAGGTAATTTTGTTTTGATTTGTTTTCATCATCCTACTTAAATTTTTTTTATTTCATATCATACTCTTATTTGTTTCAAATCACTTTGATTTTGTTTAGATATGCATACTTGATTTTTTTTTTTGCATTATCTTGTTTCATCCCCTTGTGATTTGGATATGTCTTTACATAAATCATCACGCTCTTGATATTGCTTATTTTAAAAAAAAAATGATGATATGCTTTTGTTTGATTAGACAAAGTTTTCATAATGGTTAGACAAAATGATGTTTTGAGAATCATTCAAATTTTTGCTACTGTACTGTCATTTTTATGGACTACTGAACAAAGCAGTCGACTGGTACCCCGACACAGTCGACTGATTCAGGTGTGAAGCTTTGAACTTTTTGATTCTGCATTGTTAAGTCGACTGAGGAGTCGACTGATGGAATGCACAGTCGACTGATCCGACTGAATTTTTGTTTATCTTATTTTTGAGTTCTCCAACTTTATTATTGGTATCTTTTGGGAGAATATGCTCTCTATTCATATCTTTTGGTATCCTTTGTCATTGTACATGCTTAGGGGGAGCACTTTCATGTTTCATTAGCTCACATGTGGTTATATTTGTTTATTTTTGGTATAATTTTGGCCTTTTGATTTGTATGCCTATTGTGAGGGGGAGCTTTGTGTTTTATCCCCAAATCTTTTTGATAATGTCAAAGGGGGAGAAATATGAGAAGTATTGGGGAGAAGCATTTGTATGAAAATGACCAAATGTGCTTATATTGGCATATCCTTCATTGTTTGCCATCATCAAAAAGGGGGAGATTGTTAGCCTTAAGGTATATTAAGGCATATTTAATTATGTTTTGATGATGTCAAATATGCTATGATAATTACATGATTCATATTATTTCATTCCTTGTTATTATCATAGTCATTTTTATGCTCATATATAATCTCATGTATTAATTTTGTATCAATGTTTTAACATCTTTGTGTGCATGAGATTTAATTGATGTAGATCAAGATTACAAGGAGCTCAACAAGGATCAAGATTGAAGGCTTGAAGATATTTCATCCTTAGTTGAAGTCTAGGACCTTCATTGTAAGGCATCTTGATCTCACACTCATAGGGGCTCAAACAAATTCTAAAAGTTAAAGTTTTGGAAATAAATTTTAAATAGGTCATCTTTAAAGCAATGCCCCAACCAATTGAAAACTAATTAAATGTTGAATCTTATATGGTTGGAAAGGTATTTGAATCTAGTTTCCAAAACATCAAACGGATCACAAATCCAATTTTTGTAGAGGGAGTTATGGCCATTTTAGTAGAGATGTGTCTTGCTGTCAAACAGGGAGGGGCAGTCGACTGAGGGCCCGATGCAGTCGACTAAAGTGAGCAGAATGACCCTCTGTAAACACATCTCAGTCGACTACTTCAAGGTCCAGTCGACTGAATCGACCTGAAAGGCAATAACGACTAGTTTTTAAAGGGGCTTTTAATTACCAAACTTGCCACCAACGGCTATAATCTTCCAAGCCCTATAAATACATATTTTCCCAAGCTATTTGGGGTTGTGATTTTGATTGGAAAACATAGTATTGATCACACATCTCTTTGATCTTTAAACATTAACATTTGAGCCCTAGTTGTGTGAGTTTATCAATTTGCTCAAATCTTTCATTTGTATTTCTTGAGAGAGCAAAATTGTAGTGAGCTTTAATTATGTTATCCACTCTAGAGAGAGAGTTATCAATTTGTATTCAATTCAATTTGTAAAGGTTGAGGGTTAGTAACCCTTGTGTGCAAAGAAGAGGTGTTCTTCTTTGTGAGAGATTGAAGGCTCTTGTAACAGTTTGGTGCACACCCGTAAGTGCTCCGGGAACGGTTTGGTCTACACCTGTGAAGTAGATCGGATTAAAGGAATTCTCATGAGGTGTTCTTGAGGGGTGGACGTAGGCCGCGGGGTGCGATTGCCGAACCACTTCAAAAATTGATGTGCAAGTATCTCTTCCCTTATCTCTTTACATAATTGTTTTGTGATTGTGTTTAATTTGCATTTAAGAATTTAAAAGGTTAATTTCCGCTAAAACCTTATTCACCCCCCCCCCCCTCTAAGGTTTCCACATTTGGGCCAACACGTAGTTCATCTAGGTAGGAAGTTTTGAAAGATAAGGTTTTAAGCAAAATATTTCTTGAGGCAATCGAGGTTGATTAGCTATTTAAATTCAAACCCATCTAGGTCCATGAGATAGGCAGCCCCTCCGAAGAGAAATGTCTTAATGATGTATGGTCCGACCCAGTTGGAATTGAATTTTCCTCTAGGGTCATATATGGGCGCTTTAAGCTCTTTGAGGACCAGGTCACCCTCAGCAAGCTTCTTTGGGCGAACCTTTTTGTTGAAAGCACGGGCTATCCTTTTCTGATATCCCCGAGTATGATTTATTGCTGCCAACCTCTTCTCATCAAATAACATTAACTCCTTATACCTTCCCCGTAGCCATTCAAGTTCGGTTACAGAGAGGGTATTTCTACTTCAACCGGGAGGACAGCTTCCATCCCATAAACTAGCGAATACGGTGTAGCTCCCATTGAAATTCTTCCAGAAGTCCGGTATCCCCAGAACGCAAATGGTAGTTTCTCATGCCAATCTTTATACATATCTATTATTTTTCCCAAAATCACCTTAACATTTTTATTAGCTGCTTCTACTGCTCCATTCATTTGAGGCCTATAAGGGGAAGATTGATGGTGGGTGATCCTATACTTCTCTAAGAGCGAGATGACTTCTCCATGGAAATGACTACCATGATCAGAAATGAACTCATTCGGAACTCCATATCTACAAATTATATTTTTGTCAATGAAACTCACCACATCCTTAGCTCTTAAAGTTGCGTATGATGCTGCTTCCACCCACTTGTTAAAGTAATCTATTGCCACAATTAAGTACCGGTGCCCATTGGAAGCCTTTTGAACCACTTCACCAATGATATCAATGCCCCACACAAAAAATAGCCACGGGATGGTCATGCTTCTAAAGTTGAGAGGGTGGGGTATGCAACAGGTTTGCATGGATTTGACATTTATGACATTTTCTGACATACTCACAACAGTCCTTATCCAAAGTCGTCCAATAATATCCTTGTCGAATTACCTTCTCTGCTAACATGTGCACATTTATTTGGGGCCCATAAACTCCTTCATGTATTTCCTCCATCATTCTTCTAGCTTGTCTTCCATACAAACAATCCAAATTATAACCAGTAAAAGACTTTTTCCACAATTTACCTGCATAAATACAAACTGGGCAGAAAACCTCTGAATCGCCTTTTTATCCTTCTCTGAAGCTCCCTCGGGGTATTCTCCTTTGTTAATGAAACTCCAAACATCCACATACCAAGGTACTTCACCATCCTCTCTCTCTTCAATAGCTGCAATAAACTCAAACGAGGGTTGGGTTCTTTCTTCTATGGACAACGGGATTATGGTGACTTCTACAGGGATTTGGATCATTAAGGCCAAGGTTGCTAGGGAAACGCTAGTTGGTTCTCTTCACAGGGAAGGTAGTAGAATGAGATCTTTCTAAACTGCACCATCAAGATCTCCGGGTATTCATGTTAGGGTCTCAATTTTTCATGCTTCACTCTCCAATCACCTCATACTTATGATACTATCAAGTTAGAATCTCCAAAGATATCAATCCTCTCAACTTTTAGGCCAGAGCTTCTTCCATTCCGATTATACATGCTTTATTTTCCTCCGTATTCTTGGTTGAATTATACTTAAGCTTGACGGCTAGTGGGGTGGGGTTTCACTAGGTGATATAAGAATGATTTCTACTCCATATCCTATCTGATTGGTTGTGCTCCATCGAACCATCAAAATGCATTCTCCATAAATCTTCCTTTACCTCCATCATTCCTTCATTGGGAAACTTAAACTCTTCTTTCTCCTCAGATTCTATAGCAAGGTCGGCTAGATATTCAGCGACGGCTCTTCCTTTGATAGATTTGAAAATGACATATCTTATATCAAATTCGGCTAACATCATGATCCACCAAAAATTTTACTAGTTAAGGTGAGCTTTTCGAATAAGTATTTAAGTGGGTGTATTCGGGATATCAAGGTTATAGGAAAGGCTAGCATATAATGTCTAAGGCGATGGGTACACCACACCAATGCCCAACGGGCTTTCTCTAATGGTGATTAGTTCAGCTCGTAACTAGTCATCCTTATTGATCGGGAGAGAACTAATCCTTAATGTACGCCTTAACGAGCATTTGTTAGTACATTTTATCCTGTTTTTGTATATTTTTACTTCATTTTCTAGTTTCTGGCAGGTTTTGGAAGAAATCAACTAAACCAGGCTAAACAGGGTGAAAAAGCATAGTTGAAAAAGCTGAAAAAGCCAAGTCGCGCGCGCGATCCGCGCCCGCGAAAACCAGAAATCGCTCGCGCGATCCGCTCGCGCGAGATCCCCAGAATCGCTCGCGCGATCCGCGCGCGCGAAGGACCAATTGTCGCGCTCGCGCGACCCGCTCGCGCGATATGTGGAAAAATCATAGTTGCGTATTTCAGTGTACTGAAGACTCCTGTGCAAACGAAACTGCAGAATGACATCCAGATTGTAAATTACATCAGTTTCAGTCCGTTTCGAGTTGTAAAGGCTTCCAAAACTTGTTGTAAATCTATATATACCCTATTTTATTATAATTAAGGGGTTGGCAATTATTATACACACATTCTACAACCATACTTCCAACCATTGAAGGGAGGGAAGCAAGGAGAAGAAGAAGAAGACCAAGGGTTTCCATGGCCTCCTCCATCAACTACTTGCTATCTACTACTTCTATGGACGGCTAGATCATTGATCTAGGGTTTCAATGAAGCCCTAGATGAGTAATAGGGTTTTATTTATGCTTTTATTTTAGTTTTATTATGTATGGATGACAGTCACATGTTTAGAGGATTTTTATAAATAAATCGTACTACTATTGATTAAATCATTGCTTTCAGAATTTATTCTTGTCTTAGATCTATTTTGACTGTGATGTGCTCAACGACCTATTCTTGCTGTGCTTGTTTAGATTGTTTACATGTGATGGTGCTTTATTGATTCGTGCTATCAAGTATCCGAATAGTCCATGCCTAGGTTAGACGGATTAGATCACAACCCTAGTTTAGTGTGAGATAATTCGTGCTACCCGAAGATGGATTATGTTGGTGCTTGAACCATGATTATCTTCTTGTCGGAGGAATTGGGCTTGTAGCTACAATTCCCCATATTCATCCAACGTAATAAGCTAAAGTAATTCATAAATATTCCTATTATGAAGCTAGTGGTGGATTTGCAATCCTAGGTTCCTTTAAATATTATTTAAAACAACTTTAATTGCTTTCATAGTTGAGATTTACTTTTATAGTTATTAGTTTAATTAAATTCAATTCAAATCCGTTTTTCCTAATTAATTAGACTTAGGTTTTAAAATTAAGAACTGTATTAATCAATCTCTGTGGGTTCGACCTTTACTTCCACACTGCAAATCTTTTGAAAAGTAAAGAATACTTTTTATATCTTGATATTGACAACATCACTTATGCTCAAATAATATATAGCTTTTTCCACACGCCCCTCTTCTACTTCCTGGGCCAACATACACCCCATTGAATTTTTGGTCATGGATAAGTATAGAAATAAAGGTTTTTCGGGTTTGGGAGGTGATAAGACAGGTGGGTTCTGGAGATAGGTTTTGATCTTTTTGAAAGCTTTCTGACATTGGTCATCCCATTCAAACTTCTCCCATTTCCTTAGTAATTTGAATAGTGGGTCATAGGTAATGGTGAGCTTGGATATAAAATGGCTAATGAACTGTATTCTACCTAGAAATTCCCTCAACTCTTTTTCATTTTCGATGATTGCATTTCGGTTATCGCTTTAATTTTGGTCGAGTCTACCTCTATTCCCCTTTAGGTGATGAGAAACCCTAGCAACTTCCCAGTAGTAACCCCAAAAGTGCACTTTTTGTGGATTCAACCTCATTCTAAACTTTCTCAGCCTCTCAAAGAACTTCCTCAGTGCCTCTAATTGTACCCCTCTTTCTTTGGATTTTACTATCATGCCATCCACATATACCTCTACTTCTTTATGCATCATGTCATGTAGTAACGTAGTGGCAGTCCTTTAGTAAGTCGCACCTGCGTTCTTAAGTCTAAATGGCATTACCCTATAGCAATAGGTCCCCTAAGGTGTGATGAAAGTAGTTTTCTCCTTATCCTCCTGTGCCATAAGGATCTAATTATACCCCGAGAATCCGTCCATAAAAGGCAAGAGCTCATGTCCCATGGTATTATCAACTAGTACATCGATATGAGGTAAAGGGAAATCGTCTTTAGGGCTGTCTTTGTTTAAATCTCGGAAATCGACACAAACCCTAACACGACCATCCTTCTTTGGGACTTCTCTTTCACTTTAAGCGCCCATTTAGGCCTCATTCATCTCAATTTCTATTTTACGGGTTTTAAATTTGGGAAGAGAGGGATACTATGTTGGACTATCTCTGGATCAATTCCTGGCATATCATCATAAGACCATGCAAAGACATCTTTGAATTCATTTAATAGATTAATTAATTCTTTGCTTTCCTCATTGCTAAGTACAAAGCCAATAAAAACATTTTGGGGATTACTTTCATTTACCAGATTGATTATTAAAGTGCTCTCAGTGATTTTGCATGCAGATTCATTTTCTTTTTCAATTATTTTTTGTAATTCATCTGGTATTTCATCATATTCATTGCATGTATCACATTCATTATTATACACAGTCGAGTAAGCAGAATTAGTCATAATTTCATTAATACCTTTTGGAGTGATTATAACAGACATCAAAATAGTAAGACGCCTCATTTGGGCCATTACAGACTTCGGGGATGGGGGATACCTATCACTAGACTCAAAAACCCATTCTTTGTTGACCCCTTTTTTGAGTTCCACGGTATGGCAGTCTGGCAGTTTCCTGTTTCTTCCTCATTCTCTAGTTCTTCTTCTTCATTTTCTTCGATCTCTCCTTCCATCTCACCTTTCTCATCATCTTCCTTTACGGCCTTCTAAGAACTACCCTTTCCAATTTCTCCGTTTCCTTCCATCAGCAGATTCTTCATTGCTGAACCAGCTAGTGTACAAATCCAATTTTTAACAGAGGTGGGCTTTACAGGCTCCTGTGAGTATGGGTCTTTGTATTCGGTAAACTCATGTGGGAAGAAGATCTCAAACCCTGGCTTTAAACATTAATCCTTTCGATCCATCCATAGCTTTGGGATGGCACAGAAGGGGAAATCTTCTCCTTCCTTGATGAAGTACCCGTTAAGCGTCTTCGCATATGGCCATAGTAGTGCGTCAGCTGCTTTCTTCTTTTCTTTCAACTCCTCCTTCGATGGTGAGTAATCCAACCCACGAGAATGGGTCTGTGTCTTGATATCTGAAAACTCTGACAAACCTTGGTGCATTCTCCCTAAACCCATACCTAAAAAGAATCCCATTTTCCTCATAATCCCTGAAACCAACGGACTCGCGTATTGGTCAAAACATAACGACAAAAACTCCCATGGCTTTCCATCCTCTACCATGTTGATAAATTCGAATCCTCCCAAATTTGTTTCTTCCTTTTGTAACTGAACCTCCAAGATCAAAGTGCTTGATGATGCTTCATTCACCCGGACCCAACTGTCCCCAAAGATTTCACAAACCTTGTTTTCCTAAATACATTTGACCTTCTGGTGAATTATCGATGGAATTACGCCCAAACTATCCAACCAAGGCCTACCTAATAGTGGATTAAAAGAGGCAGGAATGTCCATAATCTGGAACTCAACTTCCTTTTCCAATGGCTCGACAGCGAGGTTAAGGAAAGTGACGCCCATAATCTCCCTCTGAGTGTAGTCGTATGCTCTCACTTTTTGCTCGGATGGTATGAAAGTCGATTCATCTAGACCCATTCTTTTAGCTGTACTGAGTGGGCACACGTTCAAAGCAGATCCATTATCAATGAGCCAAGCAGGCAGAGAATTTTCCAAACATTCGATGATTACGTGTAGTGGCTTGTTATGAGCGGGTCCTCCAGGAGGTAAATCTTTTGAGGTAAACATGATAGCAAGAGATGGAGTTCAACTGATCATCCCTACGAGATCCTCTGGTGAAATGTTGATGGATGCATCCGACTAGTTTAAAGCATCTAAGACAGCTTCTTTGTGACACTTGGAAGTAATCAGCAATCCCCAGATCGTGATATTAGCTTGAGTCTTTTTCATATGCTATAATACCCTATCCTCCTCCTCTTCTTCATCTATTTTTCCTTTCCCCTTACCCAATTCTTGGCCCGAATGGTCTTTTTTAGTTCATATGACTTAAAATGTCTCCCCAATCAAGTCAAATGGCTCACCTCTTCCTTTATCCACCGATCGTCATGTACTTCGGTAACTCTTGGACTTTCTTCTTCATCTTTTTTGCTCTCATATTATAGGTCTTCCATTGTCTGATTGATGTTCTGGCTATCATACCCCTTATACCAAATAGAGCTGTCCATTTCAGGTGCCCACCAGTGTGAAGTAGCAGCTTCCTCCTTGCTTTCCCTTGCTTTTCCCTTGTTTTCATCTGATGGCCCGCCTAGAGTGCAGATCACTATATCTCTCGACATCTGATAAGATTTGTTTAGGTGACCCAGCTTTGTTTAGGTGACCCAGATTTTTAGACCTGGCTATAGAAGAGTTATTTGTAGATAAATGAGTTGGCTTTGTTTAAGAAAAAATTGAAAAGGTTGTGAGATCTCGAGCTAGCTATTTTTACTAAACTACGTTCTGATGAAAAATTTTGTTTCCCAAATTTTAAGATTTGTCTTACATGTTGCATTTGGAATTGGTAAATTGATTTTTGGGCATAATGTAAAACTAAGAAGTTATATAAATATGTGTGAGTTATCCTTCTATACTAAAAGACCCAATAGGTTATGAAGTCTTGAGCTACGAGAAACTTTTTTTTAACTAGTGACTGTCCGGATGAATGTTTATAAATAAATGCTTATGCTATCATTATCTTATTTATGTCATATGCGTTTGATGAGCTGCGTTGGTTACCGTTTCTACTGTGATTAGTATGAATGATGTAGGATGAGTTAGAAACATACCATGAAGACTTAATGCGTATTTATGAAATCATTAGTAAGTTAAGACGAGAGCTAACATAACATAATTACTGTAACTTAATGTTGGCCTTAATGCGGTTTGATAATAAGACGATTCGCGCAAATGAATATTAAGACGTAAAGAACAAGCGGTAGATAGACGTGTTAGATAATGGCAAACCCTTCAATAATAGATTTTATGCGAATAAGGGACATTGATATTCGTTCCGGTTGTATGACTTTCGGTTAATGTAGATTCATGGACTTTTGTGTCGTGTTCAAGTATTTTTTGACGAGTCAGCCTTTCAGTGATCTTTGTAGGTCAATTGGTGAGGTATGATTCGTATCCTTGATCTAAGGATTGCTAGTAACGTGTTTGACCAAGTGATTGTTTATGTATATTTCGCATCATTAATCTGTGGATCATCCGTGACGTGTTTGGTCGAATAGTTGACCTGAGGATCGTTAGCGACGTGTGCGATTAAGCGATAGTTGTACTGTATTCCTCTTCTTGATCTATGGATCGTCTATGACATGTTCGGTTGAGCAGTTGACCTGAGGATGGTTAGTGACGTGTGCAATCAAACGATTCATTGCTGAGTGTTGTTCTTTCTTGACCTATGGATGCGTAGTACCCAGAATATTGGATACCTTTGGAGTTATGTCTTCTCTTAGTCGATATTGTTGGTCAGTTTAGTTCTGGGTTAAGTTTCGTAGGGTATGGTTGGGTTTGGGTGAGACGTGGTTTTGAGAATAAGAGATGATAAATAACCTACCTTAATGGTGGTAACCTTAAGGGTACCCTCACTCAGCTTAATTGCTGACGGCATTTTATGCCGCTGTACCGTCCCTGTCCAGCCTTTGTAGGTTTTGACGGAATGGGCTACTATCAAGATGCTGATTTTACTGCTGACGACTATATTGGTGAAGATTACTGCGAGGAATGCTACAGTTTTGCTAGCTGAAGACCCTGGAGCTTTTCTCTTGACGTAGTTCTGTTATTAATATGTTTGATGATAGAATAGTCTAATTGGACATGTACTATGTATCTTTTGGATATCCTTTGGGTCTGTAATATATCAATCATGTAAGACTTGAATGCTTTACATTCATGCTTCTGCTGAACTTAGTCATTGTTGCAAGCATGTTTGGAACAATCAAGTGACATTCAACCAGTCACGTGTCTACTAACCCATAAAGGAAATTTATTTTTCCCTATTTTTGGTACTTCAAGGTGTGACAGTATTGCCCAATTCGAGTGTTTCAATTTTGAGAGCAATCCCGATGAAAATTGTGTTGAAGTGCGTTGTCGATCAAAATTCAGTTAATGAAAGGATTCCATTATCCCAATACTTGTAATCATGTAGTTTACACCATATTCGCTTCCAAGGTTTGATTGAATGAGGTTTTCTCATAATCTTGATAGTTCGTGGATTTTTGGGAATTCATGTCTCGTTTAATAAAATCTTTTGAAAATCTATAACTTTGTTAAGCATAAGCGTTGGATAGTGGCCAACTATCATGAGGAAATTGTATGCTTGTGGGTATCATTCTGAGAACCCTCCATAGACAACACTCCGCCTATATGAGTAACCTAGAGGTTTAACGGCTTGTTGCATTTGCTCAATGCAATCGTATTCCCCACGAAAACAGTTTATCTTTAGTTTTAAATAAAGTTGTCGTGCAAGGTTATTCTTGAATCTCGTGGTTTTTTGCTTTGTCACTATGAGACTAGCAACATGCTAGTTGGGGGGTGTGATTCGTGTTCAATTATGCATTTTTACTTCATGTTTATACTCTTATTAGGACACGAATTATCACTTACACCGAGGGATTTAATGGTTAAATTGTACTTGTGGTTGTTCTTGTTGTTATTCACTTTTTGCTAACAAAAAACTCTTTATTGTAGGATTTGAGAGCTTGTCCAAAGAGGGAACCAATTTCGTTTGGTGCTCATCTAGGAAAAAGGGGGAGGAATCAATTTAGCAAAGGGCCAATCGATCCAGCCTTACAACACAGATCGATCCACGTTTTTGAAGGAAGACACTATCCAAAACTCCCAAATCGAATCGATCCACGATCCTGGACAAGCATTTTGCGAGCATATCAGATAATTGAATCGATTCGCCCATTTATCTTGGATCGATTCGTGATCCTGGACAAGGATTCTGCGAGCATATAAGACAATTGGATCGATCCGCCCATTTGCCTCGAACGATCCGCGATGCCTGAGGATGCTTCCCTCTTTTATTTATAAGTTTTCCATTTGTAAGGGAGTATAAAGAGTTAGAGATAGTTTTTAGCTAGGGTTATCATTTATTTGGTTAGTTGTTTTTAGATTATAAACTCTCCTCTCTCTAATCTCCTCATATTCCTCTTCAATTACTCATCCATCTACTCACATTGACTTACATTATAGTGTTAGAGAGAGAAGAGTGTTAATGTATTGAATACTTTGAAGCTTTTATTGAAGTAATTTTTGGAGTCTCCTGTACTTATAATGAGTTCTTCTAGTTGGTATCATTTCTTACTCACCTTCTTTAATGTTTATGCTTTACATCCATGAGTAGCTAGATAATGTAGGTTGGGGATCATAAACCCACCATTGGACCCACTTGAGCTCTAATGTAGGATTTTTATACTTTGTGGTATTTCTAGGGTTCATGTGTGTAAGATTTGAATCTCTAAGACTTCACTTATTATGTCTAGCATCTTGTAGACACCCCATTTTGTCGGCTATCAGATTTAGGAGACCCATAGCTTGGTGGTTCACAATGATCGTAAAAGACTCAAAAGGACTCTTGGAAGTCAGCTCTATCTCTCAGAATGCTCAGAATGACCAAAATACCCCTGAAAGCCCGAAGACTCCCAGATTTGGTCCCAAAGTTCTGAAAACATGCTATGTCGTAAGAAAAATGATAAAATGAGTTTTTAAGTAAAATTGGATGAAATCGTCAGCTCCCAGAGACCCCCGGAAGTCCCGGAAGTTCCCCGAAAGTCCCCGTTGACCGGTTTGACCAAGGTTTGACCAGGTTTGACCAGAGTTTGACCAAGTTTGACCGAAATCGTCCGAATTCACCAGAATCATTAGAAAAGTATTAAAATGAGTTTTAAAAGAGAATCGCGCGAAAACGTCGGCTCCTGGGAGCTCCCGGAGGTTCGCAGAACTTCCCGGGAATCCCAGGTTTGACCAGTTTGACCAAGATTTGACTTTGGAATCGGGGCACCGAAACAATTTTCAAATATTTTTCATGGATACTAGAGGTCTATAGCTTTCCAACGGTATATCGCACATAATTCCTGGATTTAAAACGAATTTATTTTGAATTTCCAAAGGTGAAAAAGGCGATCAAATCAGCTTTTATCACGAATACCGCAAAACTTTTCAAAGTGACCTATCCCCGAACTATTTTTTATGTAAACTAGACTCCATTACCTTTCCAACGGTATATCACAACCTCAATTTGGAGTTCGTATGCATTTTCTGTGAATTTCGGACAAAATAGGGCCTTTTCGCGAATACCGGAACCTCTGGGGGCCTAAACGTAAATTTCTGGGCGTCTGAGGAGCACTGCCGCCGCGGCACTGGCCCAGTGCCGCCGCGGCACTCAACCCTCGCAGAGTCCATTTTTGTAATTTTTTTGGGGGTCCAATTTGATTAATTGAAAGTCAAAACGACATAGTTTTGTGTTCACAGTTGTTTGGGACCAATGGGAGTACTTCTAAAACCCCAAAACCACCCCAAATTGGCCTATATAAACCCCCCATTGCTCTTCATTTTGGGGGGGCCAAGTGCAAAGCTTGAAAAGTTGTAGAGAAGAAGAGAGATAGAGATAGGTTTAAAAGAGAGAAAGGGAGCTTCTCCCATTGATTTTCCATAAGAAAATGAGTTTTATTCTTATTTTCTTCCATCATCCTTCTATATACTTCACATTCAAAGTCCACTCCAACCCTCAATCTTGAGCATTCATGAGATAGGAAGCTACTTTCATGTCCAAATGTCAAAATCTATGAGTGAAACACCAAGCTACAAGTCCAAAATCACATTGATTATCATCTATTGATTGCTATTTACTTGCTTTGATCATATATATGTTCATCTCTCCTTATCTCATTTCTTTTTCTTTTCTTTATTTACTTACTAGTTCATCATCATCTAAGTGATGACATGAAGTTTGGGGTGAGTGAATCCTTATGGATAGTAGCTCTTGACCTCAAAAACATGTTTGATAGATGATGATCATAACCTCAATACTTCCAAGGTATTCTTGAAATGTATTGAAGTTATGTTTAAAAAATAAAAATAAATCTCTCCAACAATCTTGGAGGTTCTTGATGATGAGTTTAATGTTGACATTTTAAGTGGCTATAATCCTTATTGAGTATTGAAAATGTGCTTTCAAAACATCTATTTCAAAACCCCTCTCAATCCCTCTCATTTGGTTTCAAGAAACAAAACTTTGTTTTCTCCAAAATCTTCAAAACAACGAGTCAAAACAGTGAGTGAGTTGAGTTCAAAGATTTCTCTAGAACTCAATACTCAACATATGGATGCAAGGTCACTTGGAAAGTCTTCCTAACTCATTGGAGAACACCCATGATTTTTGGTTTGACTTGGAAGTACTTGGAAATGGTCCATTTGGATCCCAATATTCCTTCCAAACATTCTGATTTTGCTGTCACAGCAGCTAGGTCAACTTCCAACCTCTTTTACAGAAAACTTTTCCAAAAAGGGTGGTCCTAACTTATTTTTTCCTTAAAATTCAATGTCTTAGGGAACTTTCTGTATAAAATGGGCCTCTAGATCATTATTTTTCATTTTCTAAAATTTTTCAACATTTCAGTCGACGGTACGGACTCTGTTTCTGAGTGACCTTCATTGTTTATATGATTTCTCTCAAATGTGATAGCTATTCAAGATTGGCCTTTTGGGTTGTGTTCTAGACACAATAAGGAATATCTCCATAAAAAATCATGCATTGAAAACATGCCTATCCCCTCTTTTCAAATTCCAAAAGATCATGCTACTGTTCTGTCCACTATTCACAGCAAGTACATTTCAACTTTCATCCTTTGATTTGATGCTCATATGCATTCCAAATTAGTTCATATCTTAGGAAGTAGTTCATACTACATTTGTACACATCCCATGTTAATTTCATTCATTCATTCATACACATTTTAGACTTCTAAGTCATTCTAGAAATCCATGTACACAAAACACACTACAACCTTTGCACATTTTAGATACATACATTGCATTCATGCAAGATTTGGGGTTTTTGTAACTCTTAATCCAAGGAGATTATAAGGAATAAACTTGATCAAATATTCATGCTTCCCCTTTGATCTAATCATCCTTTCTCATCCGTCCCGGGGATTGAGAGATCTTCTTTTCCCAAAGAATAACATGCATCATACTAGCTTGTTAAGCATATTTTGATTTCTTTGTTTATTTGTTTCAAGAACAATTCATGTCCCCCTTTAGATTAGGAAAACTTGATTAATTGATATATGATTAGACGATTTTTCCTAGGTTTATTTGTGTGATCTTTCACTTCGCATTGTGTGATATTTGGCTTAGATCTTATGAATGATATCTTATCTTTAGATCTTTCATTTCAAGTTTCTTATGTGATGTAATATACTATCGTAGTATTATTTGTCGAACCATACCTAGTATAAGATGATTATTTGGATGCTAATTGAGGCCCGTCGAAAGACGGGGCGAGTTGAGGGTGTTTTAGTCGCGACAAAGGCTCCTTCCTCTCTCGTACCAAAACCCCGAACCAAGTTCTTTGGTTATGAAGGGCCGGTGCCCTTATCCGCTTGGGTGAGTCAAAATTAGGTTTCTTGGTTCCTTAAAGACCAAGTGGCGACTCTGTATCTGTTTTCAACAGACCTTTCGTTTTCTTTCCTTGAGTCAAATTCCTTTTTCAAAACAATCTCGAACAAGAGAAGTGGTCCGATTCCGCGTGTCCACACATCTTAAGTTGTTAAATCTTTGATTTCAAATCACTCCTCATGTATTTCATGAAAGCTTCTATCAAATATTGTAGGTTGATAACCACATGTTTGATAATTTTCCTAAATGAAATCCTCTACCCTAGAAATTACCACAACATTGAATTCATTTGTTGTTTAGTCCGAGGTGAGGGAATTGTCACGCCCCGATGTAGCATAATACAAGAAAGCATTTAATTTCTTTCATGGACTCGTAGGTCGTGACAAGTGAGTATGACCAATTGTCCCTGCAACAAATAACTTAAACAGCATTTCTAAAGAAAGGTTACTAATAAAACATAAGCTCCAAAATTAAAACTTACTAAACTATTACATAAGTTCAAGTCTTAGGCACAAACGTCCTTATTCAAAACTAACATAAATTCTATTACAACCCGAAATAAAAGACATAAGAAATATAAAGCAGCCTCCTAGAAAGTCCCCTGCCTCTAACTAGCATAGTCGAAAAACCCTGGCTGCTCCTGAACCTGAAAATTTGGACATACAGTCCAGAACGCATCAACACCGTCAGCTTATGCAAGTTGGTGAGCAAAAATAAACAAGTGCTCGCAATGTATATATAAGCAAATAAACAGCGGTGCAATTTAACTTTAAAAGCAAGAGATTCAAGGTTCCAATTCCAACATAAGTCACGGGGGAATAAAGTAAGCAATAAATATGCGACCGTGCATGAACAATGTAACATCTCATCTTTCTGACTCTTTTCTCTCAACAAGACTCGACTCAACCAACCATTACCTCAGATACCAAGAATAATATCCGATCGATATCTAAGTCGTACACCACACTATTGCCTCCAATACCAGGAATAATATCCGATCGATATTGAGGTCGCACACCACGCTATCTCCTCAGATACCAATAATAATATCCGATCGATATCTGAGACGATCACGACCAACCATCGCTTCGGATACCAGGAATAATGTCCGATCGATATCCGAAACGAGCGCCTTAGATACCAGGAATAATATTCAATCGATATTTAAGCCGTAACTCAATACCATCGCTTCGGATACCAGGAATAATATCCGATCGATATCCGAAATGAGCGCCTTAGATACCAGGAATAATATCCGTTCGATATCTAAGCAGTAACTCAATACCATCGCTTCGGATACCAGGAATAATATCCGATCGATATTCGAAACTAGCGCCTTAGATACCAGGAATAATATCCAATCGATATCTAAGCCGTACTCAATACCATCGTTTTGGATACCAGGAATAATATCTGATCGATATCCGGAACGAGCGCCTTAGATACCAGGATTAATATCTGATCGATATCTAAGCCGTAACTCAATACCATCGCTTCGGATACCAGGAATAATATACGATCGATATCCGAAATGAGCGCCTTAGATACCAGGAATAATATCTGTTCGATATCTACGCCATAACTCAATACCATCACTTCGGATACCAGGAATAATATCCGATCGATATCCGAAACGAGCACCTTAGATACCAGGAATAATATCCGATCGATATCTAAGCCGTAACTCAATACCATCGCTTCGGATACCAGGAATAATATCCGATCGATATCTGAAACGAGCGCCTTAGATACCAGGAATAATATCCGATCGATATCTAAGCCGTACACAACACTGTCGCCTCCAATACCAGGAATAATATCCGATCGATATTGAGGTCACACACTAGACCGCCACTCTTTTCTCTTTTCACGCTTTCTCATACACATGCATGTTGACACAACCTCGACCCTAATATGTATGTCAATGTTCACAATTTGTAGTAACAGTTATTAATCGCAAAGCTAGATATTCGTTCAACATAAATCTCGGTCTTAAACGTTCTTATAAGTCCAATACCTAATTAGTGAGCCTTTAAAACAGTATATCTATCAAACAGTTCTTTAAAAACTTTCAAAACCTTTTCCAAACAGTCCCTTATACGAAAATACAAAAACTGCTTAAAATGCCCAGGTCGTGCGAGCGGATCAAGCGCGCGAAAATGGATTGGTCGCGCTAGTGGGCCGCGCGACGAAGGGGGAGAACGGGTCGCGCAAGCGGGTCGCGCGCGCAAATGGGGTAATGGGTCACGCGAGTGGGTCGCGCGCGCGAATGCGGGAATGGGGCGCGCGAGCGAGCCTCGCGCGCGCGAGTTGTCACAGTTTCATCATCTTCTTCGTTTTTCCCCTGTTTTTGATTTTCAAACTGAAATTATACCCATTTCCAGATTATGTTCTAAACAGTGCATGTAATATATGGATCTCTTCAGTTTTTCACGTAGATTAAGAATATGCCATCAATTTACACAAATACTGATTATGTCACGCCCCGGAACGGCAAAAATAGAGAAAAATAAATTTCCTTTTTGGGTCCAAAGGCAGCGACGGGTGAAGTCACATGATTGTCCACACCACGCAGTACTAAGCAATAAGAAGTAATAGTGTAACAAGAATGAAGTCTAGGTTCTGATCATAACATAACATAAAGTCAACAGAAGTTACTAACTATTACATATCAGAGTCTCGAATCAAATCTAAGGCAGCGGAAGTACAAATGCCAAGGCAATATATGCCTGACTACAAAAAGATTCTAAAACGGTAAAGACAATTAGCTACAATTCTAGTCTAGTCTTCAGTTGGCATAAAGGTAGTCCTCGGCGTAGTAGTCTTCTTCGGCCTGACCTCCATCGGGGAAATCCTCCACAGGGACTCCGTCACCGGCATAGTAGTCCTCTCCTGCAGACCCTTCACCTGTATAGTCATAACTAGGGTGCGCTGGAACGTAGAAATGTCCAGCGGCATAAACGCCGCCAGCTTAATGAAAGCTGAGTGAGTTAGATACTAACAGGGTATCAACTATTGAAGTTATTACAAGATATAAACCGTAACAAGTTAGAGTTCTGTGAGGGTAACTTTTTTACATCAAACCGATTATCCGATTACTAACGTCTTACTCATTTTAAGACCGATAATACGTCTAGATAGGGGAACAGACTCGACAATAGTTCAACTCTATAACACACCATTGCTCATCCACCGCTTTTAAGAACATATGCATAGTTCACCGCATGTCATGGATACCATGTTAGTCCATCCCCCGCTTTTAAGAACATATGCATAGTTCACCGCATGTCAGGGATATAACGCTTTAAACAACAGTACATCATTCTATGCCACGACTTAGCGACGTCTACCAGTGATCACGGTCCACCGCATGTCATAGACACCTTCGTCTGTCTACCGCTTTTAAGAACATATGATTAGATCATCTGGCTATCTTAGGGAAAATGGTCCGGTTCACCGCAAGTCATAGACACCTTCGTCTGTCTACCGCTTTTAAGAACATATGATCGACCAAAGCCCGCCCACGCAAGGTTCCCGAATCTTAGCAAACCTACTTAAGTTCAACTTTATTACCGATACATGACAATCCCAATGTGGCCCGACTACTCTGAATGAAATGAACGTTAACTCCAAAGGATTCACGACTATTCCGTTATCTAACATTATAAACATTATCCATTAATCTCGTTATTACCACGATCCTACGCCGCATTAACTTATTATCATGTCTGTATTACAATAATAAAGCATGCTGGGAAATACTGAGCAGTAAATAAACAACTAAACAGTTATTACATTATCTAAATAAGTAAAACAGTAAACAGTAACTGCCAATCGATTGGTATAAATGTCAATCGATTGGTATAAAAGTGGCATCAATCGATTGGAAGAAGGTTCAATCGATTGGTATAAAAGTGGTATCAATCGATTGATCAAAGATTCAATCGATTGGATCACAATCCATGTCAATCGATTGCATAAAGTGTCAATCGATTGGAACATGAAAGATGTCAATCGATTGACACTTCGTCTTCTTCACAGAGAAGACTGCCCAGCAACATATAAATGGGAATACATGGTTTTTCTTCCATTTCTTCATTCAAACATGTCATAACATCAATGTAAGGCTACCAAGTGAGTTTAGAACTCATCTTAGACGTTAAGGGTGTGTTTGGTTATGTTTTGAAGCTTGAGATTCAATGGTGGCTCCTCTCTCTCTCCTCTGCTCTGTCTTCTTCTTTCTTCTTCTCTTCTTTCTTCTTCTCCTTTCTTCTCTGATATTCTTCTCATCTTCTCTTCTTCCCTCACTCCATCTGTGTGTGTGTGTATGAATAGGTGTATATATATGAGTATATATATATGAGTGTATATATATATAAACACACACAAAACTCTCCCTCTCACTTTCTAGTTTCTGAAAACAGAAAAATGGCGAGATTTGGGTTGCATATAAATAGAGGAAAAGTGTTCACGTGGCTTCTCCCCAGCCAGAGCAAAAGAATCGGCCCAGCTGCCTCCAATCGATTGACATAAGTGTCAATCGATTGACAAAAGCAATCGATTGGTATAAATGTCAATCGATTGGTATAAACAATCGATTGGTATACTTGCCAATCGATTGGTATCCAAAATATACCAAGGGTAAGGCCAAGCTCATACAAGTATTAAAAGAAACATACAAGGTCTAGTTATATAATATATTACAAAAAAATACAGGGTATTACATCATCCACCACTCATAAAAGATTTCATCCCCGAAATCCGAAATAAACTGGGTTAAAACAAAAATGGAAACTTCTCTTGCATCTCCGACTCCAATTCCCATGAAGCTTCTCCTTCGTCGTGGTGCTTCTATTGAACCTTCACTAGCGGAATCTCCTTATTTCTGAGCTTCTTCACTCCTCGGTCTAGAATACGCATTGGTCCTTCTTTGTAGGTCACGTTCTTGTTCACTTCGATGTCTTCAAAACTGATCTCGTGCGCTGGGTTGTGGGCACACATCCTCAACATGCTGATGTGGAAAACGTTGTGTACTCCTGACATCTTTGGCGGCAACGCAAGTCGATAAGCAACCTCCCCAACACGTTCTAGGATCTCGAACGGTCCGATGAATCGCGGCGATAGCTTGCCTCTCTTCTGTCCGAATCTGACGATACCTCGAACTGGCGAGACTTTGAGTAGCACCTGATCTCTAACTGCAAACTCTAGATCTTTTCGTCGCTTGTCGGCATAGCTCTTGTGTCTGGATTGCGCTGTCTTCATCTTCTCTCGTACAATCTTGATCTTTTCGCTGGTTTCTCGAATCATCTCAGGCCCAAGTAGTTGAGTATCTCTGACTTCAGCCCAACATAGCGGCGATCGGCAAGGTCTTCCATACAAGGCTTCAAACGGCGCCATCCCTATGCTCATGTGGTAGCTGTTGTTGTAGGCAAACTCGATCAAAGGTAGATGCGTCTCCCATGAACTCTCGAATTCAACGACACAGGCTCGCAACATATCCTCCATCACTTGATTGACTCGTTCGGTCTGACCGTCTGTCTGTGGGTGAAAGGCTGAACTCAAATTCAATGAAGTTCCCATTGCTGTCTGAAGGCTCTTCCAGAATTCTGCGGTAAAGCGTGAATCTCGATCTGAAACTATTGAGACGGGTACACCGTGCAGTCGCACAACTTGCTGTAGATAGATCCGGCTCAATCTTTCAACAGGGTGCGTCATGCTATAGGCGATAAAATGTGCTGACTTGGTGAGTCGATCCACTATTACCCAAATAGCGTCGTGGTTTTGTTGAGATTTCGACAATCCAACCACAAAATCCATGATGATGTGCTCCCATTTCCATTGGGGAATCGGTAGCGGTTGTAGGAGTCCAGGTGGTTTCTGATGCTCTGCCTTCACTTGTTTGCAAATAAGACATTGCGATACATACTCGGCCACTTCTCGCTTCATTCCTTGCCACCAAAAGTTTCTCTTCAAGTCCTTATACATCTTGTTTCCTCCTGGGTGGATAGTCATCATTGACTTGTGTGCTTCATCTAGAATGTTCTTCCTGAGTCCATCGTCATTTTGCACACAGAGTCTACCTTTGCATCTTAGTGCTCCGTCCGTACTAATACTCCATATCTCGGGTTCCTTTGCGGACATCTTGGCAAACCATAACTTGAAATCCTCGTTTGACTGTTGAGCTTCCAAGATGCGACTGATGAGAGTCAGTTGTACAACAAGACATCCAAGGTGTTGTCCTTCTCCTGATTCCACTGGTCGAAGGTCGAATTCGGCTAACGTCTCCATTGCTCGCCATTCTCTAATCAAAATCGAAGCAACCAAAAGGCGTGGCCTCCGACTCAGAGCGTCGGCTACAACATTTGCTTTACCCGGGTGGTATTGCAAAGAGAAGTCGTAGTCCTTGAGTAGTTCCATCCATCTCCGTTGTCGCATGTTCAACTCCTTCTGAGAGAACAGGTACCTTAAACTCTTGTGATCTGAGAATACGTTGAACTTTTCTCCATACAAATAGTGTCTCCAAATCTTCAGGGCGAACACGATTGCGGCTAGTTCTAAGTCGTGCGTCGGATAGTTCTTCTCATGCGGCTTCAATTATCTCGATCCGTATGCGATGACATTCCCCTGTTGCATTAGCACACAACCAAGTCCTTGGTGTGATGCATCACTATAGATTATGAATTGTTCACCACTCTTAGGTATTGCAAGCACGGGTGCTGAGGTTAGTCTCTCCTTCAATTCCCGAAATGCATCCTCATGTTTATCGGTCCATTCGTACTTCGTCTCCTTCCTAGTCAGGCTTGTCAACGGTCCTGCGATTCTAGAGAATCCTTCCACAAATTTCCGGTAATACCCAGCCAATCCAAGAAAACTCCTAACTTCGATCGCGTTGGTTGGTCTGTTCCAGCTCAAGACTGCATCGATCTTAGATGAGTCTACGGAAATCCCATCCTGTGATATCACATGTCCCAGGAATTTAACTTCCTGAAGCCAGAATTCACATTTGCTGAATTTCGCATACAGACTATTGTCTCTGAGAGTCTATAGAGCAATTCGTAGATGCTTCTTATGTTCTTCTTCCGTCCTTGAATAAATTAGAATGTCGTCAATGAATACTATAATGAATTGATCCAGATAGGGTCTGAATACTCTATTCATTAGGTCCATGAATACTGCCGGGGCATTAGTCAATCCAAAAGACATCACTAGAAATTCGTAGTGTCCATATCTCATCCTGAAGGCAGTTTTCGGTATGTCTTTCGGCCGAACTAGTAATTGATGGTATCCTGAACGCAAATCAATTTTTGAGAATATCCTTGATCCTTGTAGTTGATCGAACAGGTCGTCTATCCGGGGAAGTGGATACCTATTCTTGATCGTGACTTTATTCAGCTCCCTGTAGTCGATACAGAGTCGTAGCTCTCCGTCCTTCTTTTTCACAAATAAAACTGGTGCTCCCCAAGGTGATGTACTCGGGCGAACAAAACCTAAATCTTCAAGTTCCTAAACTTGCTTCTTCAATTCTAGCATTTCTATTGGCGCCATCCGATACGGGGTCTTGGAAATCGGCAATGTTCCGGGTGCTAACTCAATGCAGAAGTCTATCTCTCTCTTTGGCGGAAGTCCTGAGATACTTCGGAACACATCTTCAAAGTCTTGAATAATGGGGATCTGGTTGATAGTAAGCTCCGTGCTTGAAGTCTTAATCGTGGCTAGGCAGCTCGTGATAAACATGTCGCTCAATGGTTGGCACTGAAATCTGATTTGCGGGCAACCAGGCGTCGAAAAGACAATGGTTCGACTAACACAATCCAGGTTAGCGCCATACTTAGTAAGCCAATCCATTCCTAGGATCACGTCGAACTCAGACATTGACAAGACTATCAAGTCTGTTGGGAGATTCCTATCCTTTAGTGTCAAGGGACAATCCTTGCACACCTTACCTAACTTAACGGATACTCCCAAGGGCGAAACGGCATTAAGGGTTAGCTCAAGTGCTAGGGGTAACAATCCCAAATCACGTACCATCTTAATAGCTATGAAAGAACTGGCGGCACCGGTATCAAACAAAGCTCTAACTTGACAGTGAAATAAAATGAGTGTACCTTCCAAGTTTTGCTGTTCCTCCGCATTATACCCTGCATTGTCAGGGATGATGGAATTCACCCTAACCTGTCCTTGCTGTCCTTGAGCAGGTGCTCCATAGTAGCCTCCACGTGGTGCTCGACAATCCTTGCTTATGTGACCAGGCTTGTTACAGTTGCGGCAGACGAGGTCATTACGGCGGTTGGTCTTGGGGGCTGTGCAATACCTTGCAATATGTCCGGGCACTCCACAGTTGAAACATCCATCAGTGTTCTGTCGCTGGGCGACGGGCTGTGCCTGAGGTGGTCCTCGCTGTTGATTCTGTTGTCGAGGAAAATTAGCTTGGGGCTTCCTTGTCCCATCCCATGTGCGCTTGGTTCCCTGGTAGTTGTTGGTCTGGGGTTTCCATCCCTGATTGTTCCTTGATGATTGCGCGGAAAAGTTCCTTGGTTGGAAGGTCCTGGGTGGAGGTCGATTCACTTGTGGTCCTTGCACAGGGTAAGCATCCTTTTCCAAACTTGAAGCAAGACGGACAATCCCTTCAAATGACTGGCCCAGATGGCCTATCATCATGTGCCGGAGGTGTGGGTTGAGTCCTTGGTGGAATCGCTTGACCTTCTTGACGGAGGTGTCTATCATATGCGGAGCGAAACGGGAAAGTCGCTCAAATTGTGTAGTATACTCCCTGACTGTCCAGTTTCCTTGGGTTAGACTCAGGAAATTCCTCTCTTGTTGGTCTCTTTCGTCCTCAGGGAAATACATCTCGAGAAAAACGAGTCTTGAATGCTTCCCAAGGCATTATCCTTGCAGCGTCAATCCCAATCGTGGCTCTCTCGGCCTCCCACCAGTCCGCGGCGGAGTAAGTTAGTTGAATTGCGGCTAGACGTCTCTTGTCAAGCTCACTGCACTCCAGGGCTTCAAAGATTAGCTCCAACTCTCGTATCCATTGCTCTGTTTTCCAGGACTTTGCCATGCCGTCGAACTTCTCGGGTCGCAGGCCACGAAATTGTTCCAACAGTTTATCGCCTATCTGCCTTGGAGGGACAAAGTGGTTGTTGCCATTGTCGTTGGTGGCATGATTGTAGGTATCGCCGATGTGTTCCATCTGTTGCATGAAAGCTTCGAAGACTCCAGTTGGGTCCATACCCTCGGGAATGGGTTCTCCCAGTCGTGCTTGGTTCCTTGTGGGTCCCACCATAGTGATCCGTGTGAGGTGTACCTATGAAGGATCTAACGATTAGCTGACAATCTTCTCGGGGAATTGATCAAACTTAAATAACAGAAAGCATAACATGAATCAAAATCACAACCATAACATAACAATGAGATGATAACAGAAATAACCAAGAGAAATGATCTGCCATATATATATACCCAAAAGATGTACAGCGGAGTACACAACAGATCATCTGTGTACCGCGTAGTACATGATCCTATACAAGATCTAAACAAAAGAAAGATATATACAAAACCACTACTGGTGGCTACCTATACAAAAAGGCTACGATCCATAGCTGTCTATGTAAGCGTCAAAAGTAAGTGGACAACATGTCCTAAAGTCAAGCGTAAAAGTCTAAGTCCTAAAGGTACTGGACTCAAAAGTTGTCCACATCGGATCCATAGATGGAAGCCTCATCCTCTGGGGCAACCTCAGACAAAACATCATCCTCATCCATATCATCGTCATCCATCATGTCCTCATCCTCTATCACAACATCCTCGATCAGCTCGGGTCCATCATGCTCCACAACAGCTCCCAAATCTCCTGCATCAGTGGCCATGTCAGCCTGGGCTGCATCAAATGCGGCTGCAAGTGCCTCAACCTGTACCATAGCCTGTGCCAACTCCGGTGCTCCGATCTCAAATCCATGGGGATGTGCAGCCATCTCTGCGGCCCACTCAACTGCTAGTTGTGCTATAACTCCTCCTGGTAAGACTGGTACTATTGCATTGTCACCTGCGTCATCATCTGCGGCTACCTCCTCTTTCTCTATCGGATAACCCTCTGCAACCACAATATCTACGCCAACTGGCACGTCCATACCGGCTGGGTCCACGGGGTCCTCCTCCTCTGGATCATACTCCGGCTCCTCGTCATCGGTGTCCTCGTCCTCTTCATCCTCCATCTCCTCATCGTCATCCTCTGGCTCATCGTCGCCATCGCTCTCATCATCATCCTCCGGATCCTCATCTGCTGGGGGTGCATCAGCCATGTCTTCCTCCGGTGGGGGTGGAGGTGCTGCTCTAACCTGTGCAAGTAGAACCTGGTACGAAGAACGGTCTCATAACATCAGTAGAGAATCCTCCTCGATGCGTTTGAAGGTCTCCTTGCGGTAGATCATCTCCCGACGTATCACTTCTGGGTCCTGGGTCCCAAATCTCTGCTGCTCGATCTGCATGTCTCGCTCTGTCTCTGCAATAGCTCTCTATCTAACCTTCCAGGCATAGTACTCTGGATCTGCTGGCGCAATACTACTCTCATACACATAGTGTCCTCCGAACTCGTCTGGAACGAACAGCGGCGGTGCCATGCTACCTGAAAAGGGACTATCTTAAGTCAGAACTAATCTTAATTCTCATCTATAGAATCTCAAGGTTCTAGGACCAGATGGTGTGGGACAATCTGTGAGCGAAAAGGTATACAACCTAGGCTCTGATACCAAAAATCCTGTCACGCCCCGGAACGGCAAAAATAGAGAAAAATAAATTTCCTTTTTGGGTCCAAAGGCAGCGACGGGTGAAGTCACATGATTGTCCACACCACGCAGTACTAAGCAATAAGAAGTAATAGTGTAACAAGAATGAAGTCTAGGTTCTGATCACAACATAACATAAAGTCAACAGAAGTTACTAACTATTACATATCAGAGTCTCGAATCAAATATAAGGCAGCGGAAGTACAAATGCCAAGGCAACATATGCCTGACTACAAAAAGATTCTAAAACGGTAAAGACAATTAGCTACAATTCTAGTCTAGTCTTCAGTTGGCATAAAGGTAGTCCTCGGCGTAGTAGTCTTCTTCGGCCTGACCTCCGTCGGGGAAATCCTCCACAGGGACTCCGTCACCGGCATAGTAGTCCTCTCTTGTAGGCCCTTCACCTGTATAGTCATAACTAGGGTGCGCTGGAACGTAGAAATGTCCAGCGGCATAAACGCCGTCAGCTTAATGAAAGCTGAGTGAGTTAGATACTAACAGGGTATCAACTATTGAAGTTATTACAAGATATAAATCGTAACAAGTTAGAGTTCTGTGAGGGTAACTTCTTTACATCAAACCGATTATCCGATTACTAACGTCTTACTCATTTTAAGACCGATAATACATCTAGATAGGGGAACAGACTCGACAGTAGTTCAACTCTATAACACACCATTGATCATCCACCGCTTTTAAGAACATATGCACAGTTCACCGCATGTCATGGATACCACGTTAGTCCATCTCCCGCTTTTAAGAACATATGCACAGTTCACCGCATGTCAGGGATATAACGCTTTAAACAACAGTACATCATTCTATGCCACGACTTAGCGACGTCTACCAGTGATCACGGTCCACCGCATGTCATAGACACCTTCGTCTGTCTACCGCTTTTAAGAACATATGATTAGATCATCTGGCTATCTTAGGGCAAATGGTCCGGTTCACCGCAAGTCATAGACACCTTCGTCTGTCTACCGCTTTTAAGAACATATGATCGACCAAAGCCCGCCCACGCAAGGTTCCCGAATCTTAGCAAACCTACTTAAGTTCAACTCTATTACCGATACATGACAATCCCAATGTGGCCCGACTACTCTGAATGAAATGAACGTTAACTCCAAAGGATTCACGACTATTCCGTTATCTAACATTATAAACATTATCCGTTAATCTCGTTATTACCACGATCCTATGCCGCATTAACTTATTATCATGTCTGTATTACAATAATAAAGCATGCTGGGAAATACTGAGCAGTAAATAAACAACTAAACAGTTATTACATTATCTAAACAAGTAAAACAGTAAACTGTAACTGCCAATCGATTGGTATAAATGTCAATCGATTGGAAGAAGGTTCAATCGATTGGTATAAAAGTGGTGTCAATCGATTGATCAAAGATTCAATCGATTGGATCACAATCCATGTCAATCGATTGCATAAAGTGTCAATCGATTAGAACATGAAAGATGTCAATCGGTTGATAAAGTGTCAATCGATTGACACTTCGTCTTCTTCACAGAGAAGACTGCCCAGCAACATATAAACGGGAATACATGGTTTCTCTTCCATTTCTTCATTCAAACATGTCATAACATCAATGTAAGGCTACCAAGTGAGTTTAGAACTCACCTTAGACGTTAAGGGTGTGTTTGGTTGTGTTTTGAAGCTTGAGCTTCAATGGTGGCTCCTCTCTCTCTCCTCTGCTCTGTCTTCTTCTTTCTTCTTCTCTTCTTTCTTCTTCTCCTTTCTTCTCTGATCTTCTTCTCTTCTTCTCTTCTTCCCTCACTCCATCTGTGTGTGTGTATGAATAGGTGTATATATGTGAGTATATATATATATGAGTGTATATATATATAAACACACACAAAACTCTCCCTCTCACTTTCTAGTTTCTGAAAACAGAAAAATGGCGAGATTTGGGTTGCATATAAATAGAGGGAAAGTGTTCACGTGGCTTCTCCCCAGCCAGAGCAAAAGAATCTGCCCAGCTGCCTCCAATCGATTGACATAAGTGTCAATCGATTGACAAAAGCAATCGATTGGTATAAATGTCAATCGATTGGTATACTTGCCAATCGATTGGTATCCAAAATATACCAAGGGTAAGGCCAAGCTCATACAAGTATTAAAAGAAACATACAAGGTCTAGTTATATAATATATTACAAAAAAATACAGGGTATTACAGATTATATCTCTTAATTTTCGCGATTAAAGTAAGAGTGTCAAAACTTCAAATCATCAATACGTCGCCATACGGATAAATTGAGCCGTAGGATTGAAACCATAGCTTATTGGGACTAAGATCTTCCATAATCAATTCACGGAATTGATTTTGGTTGAGTTTTGTAAAACTCCAATTCAAAGCCTTCAATGGTGTATCTATATATATATATACACATATACACACTTATATACACTAGAATATACATATATATGTTGAGAGTGAGTTTATAATACTCACAGAGGTTAATTATACAGAGAATTTTGAGACCGAGAATTTCCGCCGTCGATTCCGTCGTTCGAATTCTCCTCCGTTCTCTTGATTTATATATATAAGTCTATATATGTGACTAAATATATATATAATATGTATGTGTATTTATATAATATATAATCTGTATATGTGTGTGTGTTGTTCTTGAGAGAGCAAGAGAGTGATTGAGAGAATTGAGAGAGAATTAGAGACTGTGAGAGTGAATTGAGAGATAATACTCATATATATACACTGATAGTTTTGGGCTCCAAGAAATCAATAGATTTCGCCCGGTGTGGTTGAGCTCACGTGCTCCCACACCCAAGACGCAGATTTAAATCAAAACTGGTATTAACTGGTTGAAATAAAAAAATACAGAAATCATATTAGTGTAGGAATTAAATTCCCGGTTTATAACAAAAATATAGATGTTGTTTTTAAAACCACAGAAAGCATTTTCTATATTTATAAAAATTTACGGTTTGACCCCCAAATAAATATTTCGAATAGAAATTAAATTAAAATAAATATTTATTAATGGAAAAGAAATACAGGGTGTTACAGGAATGCTCCCCAACCTCGATTTCTCCATTTGCAAAACCCCCAATCTATTTACAACTTGTCTTCATTTAAAGCTCGCTTCTCATTTCATAGTTAGTTATTGTAGTATAACTTAGGGTTAATTGAAGCAAACCGAAAAAGTCGAAAAGACATAGTTTTCTTTCTTAGTTTGCTAATTATCCTTCACATTGTAATTGGTTATTAAGTTTCTATAAAAGTTGTTGCATTTCAATCCCTATGGACTCGACACCCTACTTCCAAATACTATATTTTTAATAGGGTTAAAAATGTAATCAGATAGGGAAAACTAGATCAGATAGGGAAAACTAGATCAGATTGTTGAACCCAATGTGAGGGAGCAAATCTCACCGCAAAGTTTGAAAGCATTTGCAGAAATTGCTAATAAATGCTTGAATAATTCTCCCAATGATCGATCCACAATTGATGAAGTGGTGACGAGTCTCGAGTTTGCATTAGAAGGGCCTGGGAGGGCACATTGGGATATAGATGAAGAGGATGGTAATGAGCTACAGAACCAGATCGAAAAGGAGTTCCCAAGGCTATCATTGGACAGTAGAACAGGACCGAACTGCTCTTATGATAGAAGGGAATTCCGAGGAACACCAAAATCCAACACAAAGCCCAAAGAGCTCCCAAGGGTATCATTGGACAGCAGAACTTAATCGATAAGGAGTTCAGACTCTCAGTCAAGAGCAAACCATCTGTTAGAAGATTTACATCGTGCAAATGGGAACACAAAGAGAATCTTGAACACGGATCAAGAGCCAGGAAGTAGCCACCCAATTCCTCTTGACTCTTAAGGGGACTAGTCCTCCAAAGAGATCTGAATCCCCAATAGTGGTCATAAAACTAGCTAAACTCATCGAGAAACCCAGAAACTCAGGCTCCTCTACCACAACATTTGACTGTATTAATTGTATACCAGGTCTCCAAAGGCTCCGGAATGGTGACTCTGTTTAGAACTTAAAGGATTCGAATAACAATAAACAGCCAAAGATGTCAGTCCGAGAAATGATCATCTCAGAGACCCTTGCAGCCGGCCTCTCCATTCCAATAGCAAGACCATTGGTGCCAGGACTTGAAGGTTGACTCAAATTTTAACACCACCTCGACGTATACTACGAGAAAATCCCACAAAACCCAGAAGGAGCTCAACAACCATGAACCCAAAATCACAACAGAAGAAGCAAGGGTTGGACAAGCAGAATCATCCCACCACTTTGTCATCCAATGAAACAAATGGTATATACCAGCAGAAGGACCTGAAAGATAAAGTGAGTGTTCTTTATCTTTATGTGTGCATGTTGTAATTTAAATTAATCGGCTACCAATTTCACATTTTCCATTCAGAATCTAGCAGCAATGTTTGACAAAATACAATCCCATAGCAGAACTGACAACAGCTACCATGGAATAACCAAGCCGTGTCTCTGTTCTAGATACTTTGTTTGACAGACAGGACTCACCATCTGTAATACCTGTAATTTTTCTACGTGCAATAATACGAGTTTTATGAATTTCTATATCTTGTCTATTATTATATTATTATTTTAATTGTGTGACTGTATCAGTATAATGTAATTACTAATTAGACTATAATCACTGCACCGACTCGACCATAATTAGAATTAACTTAGTCCCGTAACCGGACCCGGACATTAGAAACAACACCAGTTTGCACGTAAATTAAGACTGACATGTATATCAAGGAACTTATGCACGCAAATCGAGTAAGTGGCACACAACCCAAGGTGGGCCCCACATGGTCGGCCACATGGCAAGCCCCATGCATCATCCCCTACACTTGTCATCCTCTCCCATGACATTTGTCCACTACAAGGACATGTGTCCTAGCTTGCACACATGCAAGGTGACACATAGCACATGTAAGACTCTTTATATACATGCATGCACACATACGTTATATTCTTTAGACACTTACAATCTGCACTTAGAAAGAAAGAGATGGGAGATGAGAGATACATGGAGATAGAGAAGAAGAACTAGGAAGAAGTCTCCACCATTAAAGTTGCGTTCAAACTTCCTAAGCTCAAATCCAAAGCCCAAGCTCAATTTCAAGTTTAGGTGAGTATTCTAACTCACTTTAGAACCTATATAGTATGTAGTAATGTTTATTAAGTGCAGTTTGAGAGATCCATGCCTTGCAAGATAAATTTTCAAATCTGGGAAGCAGAAACTTCCAGCAGAATGTTGTTTAGTAAAACAAACATTTCGAGCAGTTAAAAAAATGGGAATGAGGCTAGGTTTTTTTGTGGAGAAATCTAACTCATTTATCTACAAATAACTCTTCTATAGCTCAGTCTAAAAATCACTTCTTCATAGGTGAAATGTACATGCAACGAAGTACTTTAAATCTGAGAAACAGAAACCTCCAGCAGAATGTAGTTTAGTAAAATGAGTGTTTTAAGTAGCTCCGAAATCTGAATTAAGCTAGATTTTTTGTGGAGGACGGTAACTCAATTATCTACAAATAACTCGTTTATAGCCTGGTCTAAAAATCACTCCTTGATAGGTGAAATGCACATGCAACGCAGTACTATAAATCTGGGACAGAGTAGTCCGAAAATATAGAAATGTCTAAGTAAAATATATATTTTGAGCAGCTCAAAAATGTAATTGAAGCTAAATTTTTTTGTAGATGAAGCTAATCCAATTATCTACAATGTTCTAGTTTTGAGTTTGATCTACAAATCAATTTATCATGCCCAAATAAATCATATCAATTCAGTCGACATAGTAAAATTAATTCCTGGCAGATTGTATAACTACTTGTATGATGTGTTTATTAATGATGCTTGCTTACCGGTACCTGTGTGGTTATGGATATCTTGTGCTATGGTAGTGCTATCGAGTAGATGAGTATGTTAGGAGCTTCATCTATATATCATTGGTATTAAATCCACGAGCTACATGCTAGGTTTTCGTTGTTATGAATATAGTGTGATGACCATAGAGAGTTCATACCCAAGCTATAAGTATGTTGTACGGTATGATTATTGCGTTGATAGTGATTAGATAAGTTTCCATTGTAAGTATATTACGACATAAAACAGGATGACGGATGTATAAACGTAACTTCGAAAGTATATTTGGAAGTCCTTTAATGAACTAAATTCCGAAATGAGTGACGAATGTGCGGTCGGGAAAACGTAAGGGTCGGTTGTGCTATGTTAGAAGCAGATTATGATAAGGATAATTGTCAGATAGGTAATCTGGGTAGCGGAGATCAAGATAGTAAGAAAAAGGGATGTGTTGTTGAGATATGACGAGGTGATTCTTTGAGTAAAGACTCCTTTCGGTTCTTCGTGACGAAATGGATGTTCTTGTACTCTGTAACGCTTTTGGTTCTTAGTGACGAAGCGGTGATTCTTTAAGTAAAGACTCCTTTCAGTTCTTCATGATGAAATGGATGTTCTTGTACTCCATAACGCTTTTGGTTCTTCGTGACGAAGTGGTGATTCTTTGAGTAAAGACTCTTTTCGGTTCTTCGTGACAAAATGGATGTTCTTGTACTCCGTAACGCTTTCGGTTCTTCATGACGAAGCGGTGATTCTTTGAGTAAAGACTCCTTTCGGTTCTTCGTGACTAAATGAATGTTCTTGTACTCTGTAACGCTTTCGGTTCTTCGTGACGAAGCGGTGATTCTTTGAGTAAAGACTCCTTTCGGTTCTTCATGACGAAATGGATGTTCTTGTACTCCGTAACGCTTTCGGTTCTTCATGACGAAGCGGTGATTCTTTAAGTAAAGACTCCTTTCGGTTCTTCGTGACCAAATGGATGTTCTTATACTCCGTAACGCTTTCGGTTCTTCGTGACGAAGCGGTGATTCTTTGAGTAAAGACTCCTTTCGGTTCTTCGTGACGAAATGGATGTTCTTGTACTCCGTAACGCTTTCGATTCTTCGTGACGAAGCGGTGATTCTTTGAGTAAAGACTCCTTTTGGTTCTTCGTGACCAAATGGATGTTCTTGTACTCCGTAACGCTTTCGGTCCTTCATGACGAAGCGGTGATTCTTTGAGTGAAGACTCCTTTCGGTTCTTCGTGACGAAATGGATGTTCTTGCACTCCTTAACACTTTAGTTCTTTGTGACGAAGTGGTTGATGAAAGATGATTTGGTTAGCAAGAGACACTTTGGGTTTGTAAATGATGTCGGATGTTAGAAATGAATGGTAGTGGCATTAAGAATGTCTAGACGGGTCTCCTGAATTGTTTGTATTCCTATCGAATACGTAGTCGGGTACGCTACTAGTTATAATTCGACGGTGAGAACGTAAAGATCCTAAAAGACATGTTGAAAGGTAGTAAATGTATTCCTATTGTATTTTACTATATACGTTCCATTTGATTTAGCTTACTCACTCAGCTTTCATAAGCTGACAACGTTCATGTCGCTAGACATTCCCATGTCCACCTTATCCAGGTAACGAGTACACGGGTTATGATGCTACGCAAGCGGAGAACGTGGAGGAAGAGTACACCGAAGATGGCTATGGATATACTTGTTAGAGAGAAGACTAGTGGCTGTCTTTTGTAAATGTCTTTGGTGGAAAGCTCTATCAGAAGACTTATTATAGCTTTTGTAAGGCCCTAGAGCCATAAGACTCTGATGTATCTACCATGATGTAATAGTTAACTAGTACTGTGGCCTTTCTTTGTAATATATCAATGTGAGCAGATGTTGGTTTTATCCTTTTGGTTACATTGTTTATTATTAGTATTTGGTCATGGACAATTCGATAATGCAACCAGTCACGTGCCTCAGGGTCCAAGATGGAAATTTTAAATTTTTTTCCTATTTTGGGTACGCCGGGCGTGACACCATCTCTTGTGAAGAAAATACCAAATGCTTTTAAAGGTGAAGTTCTTGTTTCCTGAAAGATCAATCACATGAAGCAGCTCCTGAAAATTTTCTAAAACATTCTAGATTGGTTCTATTTTTATTGGGCTACAAGTACTTATTCAATATGTGAAAGACAAGAAGCAATATGGGGTTCTATACCCTTTAGTTATATGTACACATTGATTCAATGATTGTATGGAAAATGTATTATAGACTAAAGAGGAGATTTTCTTCACATATACAAAGTTTCATCCATGAAGATATCACACTTCTATACTGTTAGAATTAGTTTTATTAGCTTTAGGGTAGTTTAGTCTTTTCTTTTATATTAGGGTAATACTGTATACCTAGATATTCTATTATTATTGCCTCTTCTATTCCATTGTATTCATTCATTCAGTTTTTGTGTTATGAAAAACTCTAGCTCTCTTTTCTCTTTCCATTTGTTGTTTTCTTGATTATTTAATATATTCACATGGTATCAGAGCAGGTTCAAATCTCATCCATGATTTTTTTCGGATGATTCTGGTTTGTTGTTGGATTTCTCGCTGATTCGGATTCGTATTTAGATGTCACACTGCTTTGTGCTCGTTTTTGGATCTGTCACTGATTCTGGCTCGTTTGTTTTGTGTTTTTGAATCTGTCTTTGATTTTGGGTTTGCTTGTTTTGTGTTATTTAACTGCTTCATTTTCGTAATGGCTACTGAACGTGATGATTCGCTTCAAGCGATTAGTGTTAAACTCGATGGCAAGAATTTTGCATATTGGAATTATGTGATGAAAAATATTTTGAAGGGGAAGAAGATGTAGGGTTATATCAATGGGGATTTTAGTAAACCTACGAATGAAAATGCTGATAAATTTGCAGAATTGCTAGATGTTTGGGACACAAATAATTCAAAAATCATTACTTGGATCAACAACTCCGTTGCTCCCTCAATAGGTATGCAGTTGGCAAAGTTTGAATATGCAAAGGAGGTGTGGGATCATTTGGCTAAATTATTTACACAGTCCAATTTTGCGAAAAGGTACCAATTAGAGTGTGATATTCGTGCCCTTGAACAAAAAAATTTGAGTATTCAGGAGTTCTATTCTACAATGACAGATCTTTGAGATCAGTTAGCTCTCATGGAGTCACCCGAATTGCGGGCCTTTGCACCATAAATCGCTAGTAGGGAGGAACAACGTCTGGTTTAGTTTTTGATGGCTCTACGTGAAGATTTTGAGGGCCTTCGTGGGTCCATTCTCCATCATAGCCCACTTCCGTCCGTTGATTATGTTGTCCATGAGTTAGTAGCCGAGGAAATATGTCTCAAGACACAGTCTGGAAAGGGAATTCTCCCCGACTCTACTCCGTCTGTTTTAGCAGCCCCTTTTCGACCACAGTCTAACAATCAGAATAAGCCTTACTCGAGAGTTAGTAGTGATGTATGCAGCTACTGTAAGGAGAAGGGTCATTGGAAGGCTCAGTGTCCTAGGTTGGGTCGTGCAAACCAGCCCAATAGCAGCAACCAGCCCTCACATGGTCGACCACCACAACAACAGCAACCTCAATCTTCTCATTGGAAATCTGACAACCAATCTCAGCAGCGTTCATATAGGCCACCACAGCCTAGCACTGCAACAGTTGTACCACCATCAGACTCATTTGGACCCGGTTCCCCTTCCCCATCCACTCCGTCCATGACCTCCCTTGCTGAGCAATTTCAGAAGTTCCTTGCAACACAGCCACAAGCTATGGCCACCTCTTCATTAGGTATGTCTTCAGGTATGTCTTCAGGTATGTCCTCAGGTATTTGGGTTTTAGACTCTGGAGCTTCTAATCATATGTCGCCTGACTTGTCGTCTTTTGCTTCCTTATGTCTTGCTTCCTCTTTGCCTGTTATGACTGCTGATGGTACTCCAATGCCATTAGCAGGTGTTGGGTCTGTTGTCACACCTCATGTATCTCTCCCTAGTGTTCACCACATTCCTAAACTTACTATGAATCTTGTTTCTGTTGGTCAGCTTTGTGATGCAGGTTATTTAGTCTCTTTTTCTTCTACTTTTTGTCATGTGCAGGATCCACAGTCTCAGACGCTGATTGGGACAGGCCGTAGGCAAGGGAGATTATACATCTTGGACAAGCTCAATGTACCAGTGGTTGCAGCTTCTAGTGTTGACTTGTCATCCTTTCGTTTGAGTTCATCTTCGTCTAGTTTTTATTTATGGCATTCTCGCATTGGTCATGTTTCAGCCTCTCGTTTAAAATATTTAGTTTCTACAGGAAAATTAGGAGATTTACTTGTAAACTGGCAAAATTTTCCGCTTTACCATTTAATAGAAGTATTTTTTATTCTCTTGCACCATTTGATTTAGTTCATTCTGATGTGTGGGGACCCTCTCCTGTTACTAGAAGAGGGGGTCTCGATATTATGTATCATTTATTGATGATTGCACTCGTTACTGTTGGGTTTATCTTATGAAACGCCGTTCAGACTTCTTTGATATTTACAATACCTTTCGTGCTTTTGTTAAAACTCAACATTCTGCTGTCATAAAATGTTTTAGATGTGATTTAGGTGGAGAGTATACCTATCATAAATTTCGTGAGTTGCTTGCTTTAGATGGAACTATTCACCAGTCCTCTTGTACAGACACTCCTGAGCAAAATGATGTTGCTGAAAGGAAACATCGGCATATTGTTGAAACTGCTCGCTCTCTTTTATTATCTGCATATGTCCCTAATGATTTTTGGGGAGAGGCTGTCCTTACTGCTGTCAATCTAATTAATAAAATTCTGTCCTCTCACTGCTCAGGTCTGTCACCTTTTGAAAAATTGTATGGGCATGCTCCTGATTATTCTTCCTTAAAGGTGTTTGGTTGTACTTGTTTTGTCCTTCGACCTTATGTAGAGCGTACCAAATTGTCACCTAAGTTTGCTATTTGTGTTTTTCTAGGTTATGGTAAGGGTCAGAAGGGATATCGTTGCTTTGACCCACTTACTAAGAAACTATATGTCTCTCGTCATATTGTGTTTCTCGAGCACATACCCTTCTTTTCTATTCTTGATAGTCATCATGAGTTGATTAAATCTGATCTCATCCATCTTGACCCATTCTCTGATGATATCGATAGTGTGCCCTCTCAAGCCCCATGCACCACTGATATTGTCTCACCTCATGGTTCTACTTCTGCTGATACTGGTACCTTGCCGCTTGATGCTACCTCCCTTCCAGAGGCCACCCAAGCACCTACTGAGACTGTGGAACCTCCTCGCTATCCTGCTCGCACTCGTAAGTCTACTCAATCACCTGATTTTGTTTATTCTTGTTATTCGGATTCTTTTGCTTTATTTTTAGCTTCAGTTCATGATCTCTCTGAGCCTCTGTCCTATAAAGAGGCAGCTCTTGATCCTCTTTGGCAACAGGCTATGGCAGAGGAACTCTCAGCATTGTATAAGACAGACACTTGGAGTTTGGTTCCCTTACCTTATGGTAAGAGCGCTATTGGTTCTCGTTGGGTTTATAAAATCAAAACCAAGTCAGATGGGTCTGTTGAGCGGTACAAAGCAAGATTGGTTGCCATGGGTTTTTCCCAGCAGTATGGTATGGATTACGAGGAGACTTTTGCTCCTGTTGCTAAAATGACTACTATTCGTACTCTTATTGCAGTTGCTTCTATTCGTCAGTGGCATATAACTCAGATGGATGTTAAAAATGCTTTCTTGAATGGAGACCTCCAAGAGGAGGTTTATATGGTTCCTCCTCCGGGTGTTCCTCATGGTCCTGGTGAAGTTTGCAAACTTAAAAAAGCCTTATATGGTCTTAAACAAGCCCCTCGAGCTTGGTTTGAGAATTTTTCCACAGTGATTACCTCATTTGGGTTTTCCCCGAGTGAGTATGATTCAGCTCATTTTATTAGGTGTACCACTGCTGGTCGTATTATGCTTTCTTTGTATGTTGATGATATGATTATTACTGGTGATGATGTTGATGGGATTACAGTGTTGAAGTCTGAATTAGCTCGTTGTTTTGAAATGAAGGACTTAGGTCCACTACGTTATTTTTTGGGGATTGAAGTAGCCTATTCTCCAAAAGGTTATCTTCTTTCTCAATCTAAGTATACAGGTGATTCGAGGTGAAAAGTGTATGTTTATAGCGTATTACACGGTCTTTTATGCATACTTTTATCCCCAAGTCCCTAGATTTAGATGCATATCAATGATTAAGTGTTTTCTATGATGTTGAGACTCAAACATGTGTTTTTACACTATTTTACAGGTCATGGAAAGCAAACATTGCATAGAAAGTGATTCTGGTGAAGAGAATAGCGGAAGCAGCTGAGAAAACGCCAATTTTGACAATGAAGACTTCAGATTTGGAAGATTTTCCCAGAGACATGAAATGTAGATCTTTGAGTTATGGTCGCGTGGCTGCAAACGGAAGGTCAATCCGAGGTCCGAGTGAAAAGTTATAGCCATTCTCCCATCGGTGCGCAGAGCTGTCAAAATCAGAGAGTTCAAGCGATTGAAGAAGAGTTCAATCGATCGAACCTTCGATCGATCGAACTAAGCTCGATCGATCGAACTTTTTAATCATCCAAAAGTTGCGTAAACTCTGCGGGAACCCTATATATATGTCGTTTTGACGCCAGACGAAGAGAGGACGCTCCAAAACGCAGAAAACAGCAGTTTAGGGTAGTTTTAGGGTTAGATTAGGAGTAGAATAGGTTAGATTGATGTTTTTCTTCCTCTTTTCTATTGTATTACTGAAGATTATTGAAGATTTCAAGTTTATTTCAAGTTATAATCAGATCATATTCAGGTTTTTCCTTTCCTTTATCTCTATATCATTGTTTATGAGTTTATATGTTATGATTGCCTTGTTTTACTGTTTCTGCAATAGTTTTATTATGTTTCCGTAGTTTAGACGTTGGGAATATGTGATGAAACATTGAATCCCAGCCTCTGCCATACAATCTTTAGAAACCTTGGGCTCGATCGATCGAAGGTATTTCGATCGATCAAACCAGAGCCATAGTCAAGCGATCGAAGACATTTCGATCGATTGAAGGATTGCTGTCCGATCGATCGAGAGCGCTTCGATCGATCGAACATGTTAAATCTTGAGATGGTTCTTTTAAGTATTCCATGACTTTCTGTTTTAGAAATCTGTCATCAAATTGTCCCAATAAGCTCAGTTTGTCACAACAGTTTTTAGAACTTAAAGCCTTAAGGCTATTTTCTTCAATGACTTTTGATAACCACTTTGAATGCTAACACCATTTAGAGTGCAAGTAATTACCATTGTTTTAAACCGTCTTCCAAGTATTTTAAATCAACTGTGATGATGTAGTCCCGGTCATGAAAGGGCTATTGATTCTTTATCTTTAGAAAAATACGGAATACTGAAGAGGAATGAACTCCAAAGAACATTAATGAGTATGCATGGTAGATGGTTAGGATCAATGTGGATTCACGTGTTTCCAACACCTTTAATTTAGTTGTTTAATTAATATGTTTCTTTATGTTTAGTTTATTATTTAGTTTACTTTAATTAATTAGGATTCGTAGAACCTTCACTTCTATATTCTTATTTTCTTTTGTTTTGTTTTAGGTTATAACTTAGTAGACATTCTCCCTATTCCTTCCCTGTGGGATCGACCTGGACTTATCCAGTATTACTTGCACGATCACCTACACTTGGGTGTTGCACAAGAGCGCACAACTTTTTAGTCGTGTCAAGTTTTTGGCGCCGTTGCCGGGGAAGGCAACTAGGTTAGGAGTTTACTAAGTTTTTCCATTTTTCTTCTTTTACTTAAAAAAAAAAAAAAAATTTCTTTTGTTTAAATATTTTGGGTAAACATGTCTTATCCATATTACCCTCCATACAACACAAATACCACGAATGGGTACACATTAGGTAATGAGAACTATACCCCGAGTTGGCAAGCACCCACATATGATGCACATTATCAACCTGAGTGCTACCAATCACCACAATGGGAAAACCATCGTATTAGTCCCCCATGTTATCAAACGTATCAAGAACCTCCACCTGGAGAGTTCTATCAATCGCAATGGGGATATAACAAAAATGATAGTGTAGGATATAGTAGTAGTTCCCACGATTACCAAATGCACCAAGACTTTCCTTCTGGGGAGTCTTGCACACAAACACAATGGGAAGGGGACTATTACCAACAACAATGGGGTGAAACTTCATATAGTTATAACGAGGAGAATAACCAAGTTGAGGATAATGGTATGATAGAATTGCTGCTTAGTGAAATGAAAAGGCTAGAGAGTGCAATTGATAAATTAGGAGCTAGATATCAACAAGCATTTGATAGCCAACCTTTAGAAGACTATACCAGTCCTTCAATGCTACAACCTGAATTTCAAGACACTAACAATGGAATGGAATTAGAGGACAATGATGGGTTCATATCGAGTGAGGTTAACAACTCATTTGAGAAAGTGATAACCCAACAAGAACTCCAAAACCAAACCATTAAGCATGAAGTTGTAGAACAATCTTCTCCTCAACATATAACCCCAGACATCAACTCCTTCACTGCCTGGATAAAACTGCACAATCTCTTTGTCCAGAGCACCTCAATAGATGACATATATAGTGAGGAGAGTTACAAGGATGAGAATGAGGTTTTAAAAGATGACGAGAGTTTAGGTGATTGCACGCAATTAGGAAAGGAAGAGTCCCCTGTTGACTCTACCCCTACCTTTGAAAGTGACCCTAGAGAGGACATAATTGAAAAATCTAAATCTGATTTAGATTCTTGTGATATTCATGAACCCTCACCTCTTTCGGCCGAAGAGGTGGTGTCACCAAGTTGCCCATCACCTATCCTCTCTATCAATCAAAGCTCTCGTCCTGAGCTTGAATGTTATGTGTACCCCATTCGTGAACAAACAGAATGTGTTGTGGAAGAGGATGGTAAGGATACTAGCACATGTTCTTCACAAAATTTTAACTTTCAAAATTCTTTGAGAGAAGACTTGGAAAATATTGGGACCACTTTAGATGATCTTAAAATTCAACAAGAAGCTAGCAATCTTCTAGACTGCTTGACCTTCTTGAGTGATTATGACATTGAGGCCCAAATAGATAGCTTTATCCAAGTCCAGTCCAAAACCATGTGCATAGAACAGAAATTCAATTCCTATGATTATATCTCCATAGATTCTGTTCTAGGACAAGTGGAGGGTGGTGAAGCTTCATTAGAACATCACTTCGACCCTGCCTCTTTTATTGAACCATGGCCTCCCCCTGTTTTTAGTATTAAAATAGAGGCTGTTATAGGAAATACCAACACCAAAGATCGTTTCTTGCATATAATTCCTAAAAAGTGTGGTATTCCTTTTATAACTGTCCCAAATAAATTTGGAAGCCATAGGTTTTGCATCATCTCCTCTGACCTTGAGCCTGACATTAGTTGGGGGGAGTTGCAATTTTATGAGGATCCCAACATTCTTCTCACTGTTAAATTATTTCATTGGGAGGATCCTCGAAAATTTCGGTTATTGATTTATGATAAAAATCTTGATGAACCGAATTTATTTGCTGAGTAGTTGTATTATATTCTCTAGTTTTCCTTGTTGCTACTAATGATTTTGTAGGTAACTTGAAAAAAAAAATCTGAATTATAAACGCCTCGAGGTAACATCCTTCCTTCTCTCGCTTTACTTTACATGTCCATGTGCATAGTTTAGAACATTGGGGACAATGTTTAGTTTTAGTTGGGGGGAGTGAGTCATTGCATGCCTCGTTTATTTCTTTTTATGGTTTCGTGTCAATATACCTGCTTAGCAACATGTAACTCAATAAATTAAAATCTGCAAAAATTTTGAAATTTTTAATGGTTCTTGTATTTCTCTCATAGTTAATGTAGTCAGTTATGATGCATTATTGTTATTTTCTATATGTTATTAGTATGTGATACACTATGGGAGTTTGTTTACTATCTTAGTTATAGTATATTTTATGCTTTTTAATCTTCAAACAACTTTGAGCACGTTGTGACAACCTTGTACTTAGCTAAAATGGATTAGTAAGCATAGCTTAGGTGTCTTGAGAGACTGTAGTGGAGACTAATAACCCAAGTGAGCTTTTATGACATTCTTTGTTTTTGAGGGTTTTATAAAATTACTCTTACTTTTTGAAAAAGTTATTAATTCATTGAAAGTCTCAATCTTCTTCATTTTGACTAATCACTAGAAGAGAACGTTCAGGATTTACCAACTTTAGAGCTCTTGAATTTACTGAAATGAATAATCCTATGAACTTAGAAGATGATTTAGGCCATCTTTTGACCATACATGGATAATACAGCCTTGGCCTACCTCTATGCTATTCCTTTACTTCACCTCTTGAGCTTATTATAATCGCTTTGTCTTCATAATCCTAAAGTCTATACCAAACTCCAAATTAGGAGTTCAAGCATCAGTTCTTTATTTAGGTGTGATTGGGATGTGTTGCGTTAACAAGAAGTATGTTAGTGTGAATAAGGGAAATTTGGCAAAGAAAAAATGAAAGAAAAAAAGAAAAGCATGAGAAGAAAAAGAAAAAAAAAATGTCAATGGTTGTTACAAAAAAAAAAAAAAGGAATGAAAAGAAGAGTGTGAAAAAAATAAATAAAAGAAAAGAAGAAGAGAAAGATTGGAGATGTGGGAAGTTTGAAAAGTTATAGTAGACATTCCAATCACATCCTTTGACCCAATTGAATATCACGAACCTCTTTCTTCTTAATCAAATACCTCTTTTTCAAAGTCCTAATGATGTTAGGTAAATTGGATTTGAAGTTAAGGTAATGAGAGAGTTCTCCGCGGTATCTCGCTCTTCTACTGAAAGGTATCCTTTCATGAGACTTTATGCACTAAAATGTCCGTTTTTCTATTTAGATATGAGAAGCATTAGATTCCATTTACATTTACTCTTTATAGCTTCCATATCATGAGTGATAATTATTACACCTAATTCGGAGTGATTTCATCTTGAGAGTGTAATCCCGGTGAGAGTTGAGTCAAAATGAACGTCTTGATAGTATCTTAGGTTATGCGAGCTTTGAAATTGAAGTTTTGTATTTTGGTTATCCATTCACACACACACTTGAAGATTAATAGGTATGGAATATTCTAATGACTTTGATAGTAGATTAACTGTAATGTGTGTGTTGCATTGCTATGGCTTACAAGAGAGTTTCATGAGATTGTTGAGCTTAACTACATTGCTAAATGAGAGGAAAATTTCTTGAAAACATTTAAATGAGAACCATTACAAATAACATGAATTTTGTGGGTAGATTCACTGCAAACCCTCACGAGACAACACTCGTCCACTAGGGGGAACCTAGAGGTTTAAAGGCTTGTTGCATATGCTAAATGCAATCGCGATTCCTGCGAAAGTGAGTTAGGATTTTTACTTTATTTTATTTTATTTTCAATTTTTAGAGTTAAATAAACACTGTTGTAGTTCGCTTCATTGCTAGGGACTAGCAACGAGCTAGTTGGGGGGTGTGATTCGAGGTGAAAAGTGTATGTTTATAGCGTATTACACGGTCTTTTATGCATACTTTTATCCCCAAGTCCCTAGATTTAGATGCATATCAATGATTAAGTATTTTCTATGATGTTGAGACTCAAACATGTGTTTTTACACTATTTTACAGGTCATGGAAAGCAAACATTGCATAGAAAGTGATTCTGGTGAAGAGTAGCGGAAGCAGCTGAGAAAACGCCAATTTTGACAATGAAGACTTCAGATTTGGAAGATTTTCCCAGAGACATGAAATGTAGATCTTTGAGTTACGGTCGCGTGGCCGCAAACGGAAGGTCAATCCGAGGTCCGAGTGAAAAGTTATAGCCATTCTCCCATCGGTGCGCAGAGCTGTCAAAATCAGAGAGTTCAAGCGATTGAAGAAGAGTTCAATCGATCGAACCTTCGATCGATCGAACTAAGCTCGATCGATCGAACTTTTTAATCATCCAAAAGTTGCGTAAACTCTGCGGGAACCCTATATATATGTCGTTTTGACGCCAGACGAAGAGAGGACGCTCCAGAACGCAGAAAACAGCAGTTTAGGGTAGTTTTAGGGTTAGATTAGGAGTAGAATAGGTTAGATTGATGTTTTTCTTCCTCTTTTCTATTGTATTACTGAAGATTATTGAAGATTTCAAGTTTATTTCAAGTTATAATCAGATCATATTCAGGTTTTTCCTTTCCTTTATCTCTATTTCATTGTTTATGAGTTTATATGTTATGATTGCCTTGTTTTACTGTTTCTGCAATAGTTTTATTATGTTTCCGTAGTTTAGACGTTGGGAATATGTGATGAAACATTGAATCCCAGCCTCTGCCATACAATCTTTAGAAACCTTGGGCTCGATCGATCGAAGGTATTTCGATCGATCGAACCAGAGCCATAGTCAAGCGATCGAAGACATTTCGATCGATTGAAGGATTGCTGTCCGATCGATCGAGAGCGCTTCGATCGATCGAACATGTTAAATCTTGAGATGGTTCTTTTAAGTATTCCATGACTTTCTGTTTTAGAAATCTGTCATCAAATTGTCCCAATAAGCTCAGTTTGTCACAACAGTTTTTAGAACTTAAAGCCTTAAGGCTATTTTCTTCAATGACTTTTGAAAACCACTTTGAATGCTAACACCATTTAGAGTGCAAGTAATTACCATTGTTTTAAACCGTCTTCCAAGTATTTTAAATCAACTGTGATGATGTAGTCCCGGTCATGAAAGGGCTATTGATTCTTTATCTTTAGAAAAATACGAAATACTGAAGAGGAATGAACTCCAAAGAACGTTAATGAGTATGCATGGTAGATGGTTAGGATCAATGTGGATTCACGTGTTTCCAATACCTTTAATTTAGTTGTTTAATTATTATGTTTCTTTATGTTTAGTTTATTATTTAGTTTACTTTAATTAATTAGGATTCGTAGAACCTTCACTTCTATATTCTTATTTTCTTTTCTTTTGTTTTAGGTTATAACTTAGTAGACATTCTCCCTATTCCTTCCCTGTGGGATCGACCTGGACTTATCCAGTATTACTTGCACGATCACCTACACTTGGGTGTTGCACAAGAGCGCACAACTTTTTAGTCGTGTCAACAGGTGACATTTTTTAGCGTGCTCGCCTCACTGATAATAAGATTGTTGATACCCCTTTGGAGCTTAATGTTCGCCTTTCCCGTTGTGATGGCGTTCCTTTGCCTGATCCTACCTTATATCGCACTATTGTTGGTAGCTTGGTTTATCTTACTATTACTCGTCCGGATATTGCTTATGATGTTCATGTTGTTAGTCAGTTTGTTACTTCCCCTACTACAGTTCATTGGGCTGCTGTTCATCGTATTTTGAGGTACTTGAGGGGCACTAGGTTTCAAAGTCTTTTACTTTCTTCATCATCTTCCTTGGAGCTGCGTGCGTACTCTGATGCTGATTGGGTCGGTGATCCTACAGATCGCAAGTCTGTTACTGGGTTTTGTATATTTTTAAGTGATTCTCTCATTTCTTGGAAGAGCAAGAAGCAAGATGTTGTTGTTGTGTCTTCCACAGAAGCTGAGTATCGTGCTATGGCTTCGACTACCCTTGAGCTTATTTGGTTACGCCGACTGCTTACAGATATGGGTGTCTCCCTTCCTCGCCCTTCACCTATGTACTGTGATAATAAGAGTGCTATTCAGATTGCTCACAATTCCGTTTTCCATGAGAGGACCAAGCATATAGAGATTGATTGTCACATTACTCGTCATCACCTTAAGCATGGAGCTATCACTTTGCCTTTTGTTTCTTCTTCCGCACAGATTGCTGATTTGTTTACAAAGTCACATCCGATTCAGCGTTTTCGTTTTTTAGTTGACAAACTCTCTATGCTTTTAGCTGCAGCATCGTGAGTTTGAGGAGGGGTGTTCGAATTAGTTTTATTAGCTTTAGGGTAGTTTAGTCTTTTCTTTTATATTAGGGTAATACCGTATACCTAGATATTCTATTATAATTGCCTTTTCTATTCCATTGTATTCATTTATTCAGTTTTTGTGTTATGAAAAACTCTAGCTCTCTTTTCTCTTTCTATTTGTTGTTTTCTTGATTATTTAATATATTCACATATACCAAAATAATTATAAATATGCGGAAATACTAGATGCACAACAAAAGTGCACAACGAAATACACAATCAGCTTAAAATTGTTAGACTTTGTGCTTAAAATATGAGAAATGAGAATAAAAGGAGCAGGGAAGAGCAACAGTTAACATTAATTAGAAAACAGTTGCCTGCAATGCCCGCTTGACCGGCCATTCACAATCTCACCAATCAAGTCTTTGAATATCAGACGCTCAATGTCTAAAACTAACCCTGAAACCTCACCATTGTAATCTGCCCCATTGTCGGATTGATTCATCATATCATCACTTAAGATGCTCATCATACCTTCCTCATCCTCCAAACTCCAATCGTTAAGTTGCATACGATCAATCTCTGAACACACTTCTTTCAAAAGCTTCTTTCCACTTGGGATTCTGGGACTCATCTTATTTGGAGAGATCCACAGCTCGGAAGAGCCATTAGAAACTAATTTACGGACAAGAATCTCATTGACAGTATCAAATATGAGTTTTCTTTTGATCTTCTCTTTGCTGTGTTCATCATTTTGAAGCTCAGTAGTTTTCTTGGTTCGTTCAAGTGCAAGAAACAAGTGGGGGTTGATCAAATGGCCTGATGGGTGGAGCTGAATAGTTGTTGATCTAGAGTCTAGATCTTTGTGGAGGAGACCCGATGCTGACATTATCTCAGTAATATATCTGTGCTCTTGATTTGTGTAATTGCAGAGAGATGCAATGTAATCTACTGTAGCTTCCTCATGAAAGGAATTCAGTGGTCTAAGCTTATGAACCAACCGTATTGTATTCTCGAGTTCTTTCTGGTTGAATTCAGTGCTGAGATTGGGTCTTGTGTTGTTCAGTAGGTGATCTAGATCCATGGGATTCCATTCTGCTTCATCTGAATTTATAGTATCATCATCATCTGCAAGAAAACAGGAACAATTCCATTACTCAAGTCTGGTCATAAAGATAAATGTCAGAGAAACTATCTTTTCTTTTATCCTGTTTGTGTATTACCCTATTAGTTTTTTTTTTTTTTTGTTTAATTATTATTATTATTTTTTTTTTAACTTTCTGCTTCTTATGAACCACTATTTTTTTCCTCGCCATGTGGCATGTATCAAGTTTTAAAAGAACACTCTTATCACTTAGTATTGGAATTGAAACTTCTCTGCTTCATGTAAGATTGATCTTCAGTAAACAATAGCCTCACCTTTAAAAGCATTTGATATTTTCTTCACAGGAGATGGCGAGCCCTCTTTGTCGAACATAGCATCTAGCACAGAGACAGGGCTTGGTTGTTCCATGTTACCTGTTTTGAGTTCAGCTATGGATTTGTATTCAGTCAACCTTGCTGCTAGAATCTGATTGGGAAAGGTGAAACTTGTTAATTGACTAATCTAAATTACAACATGCACGCATAAAGATAAGAAATTAAGAAAATTTACTTTGTCTTTCTGGTCCTTTGGCTGGTATATGCCATATGTTTCATTTAAATGATCGGTGCTTGTGACTTCTGTTTCATCCTGTGAGGTCAAGCTAATGTTGCTTTCCGACTGCACAGGCATCGTGTCACCTTGGCAGCTTGAGTTTCTTATTTCACTGCTGGTCACGCTCCGTTGGTCATCACTTTGCCTCCCAACGGGAGAATTTGATTTGAGTTTTCGACTCGGGGAGCTTGATTCTTTCGACTGCTTACTGGATTGCCTATTAGCCCTGCTCAAATTAGATGACAAAGTGATGGGAGTCATTGGACGAGATTGCTTGTCCATCCCTTGCTTCTTCTGTTGTGATTTTGGGCTTATGGTTCTTGAGCTCCTTCCGGGTTTTGTGGAATTTTCTTGCATTTTATGTTGAAGTGCTGTTAAAATCTGAGCGGTCCTTCGAGCTCTGGCACTGGTAAACTTGTTAATGGAAAGAAGAGGCTGGCTACAAGGTTCTCTGAGATGATTATTTCTCGGAGTTATGTCTTTTGCTGTTTGTTTGACATTTGTATCCTTAAAGCTCTCTTCAGACTCACTAGTCCGGAGCCTTCGGAGACCTGATATACCATCAGTCGGAGTGAAAGAGGAACCTGAATTTCTGGGTTTGTCGATGAGTTTAGCTGGTTTTATGATCATTCTTGGGGATTGAGATCTCTTTGGAGGACTGGTCCCCTTGATAGTCAGAGAAATTGGATTGTTACTTCGTGGACTCTGACGGGGAGTTAATATAGAGTTTTGATCAAGGCTATTGTAAATGTTGTAATTGCTTGTCTGAGCCACAAAATCTGAAGTATGCCCTTCTTTTTCGCTCTCGAACCTATTCCTTGTTTTTTGCATTGCTTCCAGTATTTGTTTAAGGGCTCTAAGATCCTTCCCAGACTTCTTAAATTCAAGTTCCTTCAACCTCTTCTCAATCTCACCGTAGACAGAGGGAGACGGATTGGGGCTCTTCGTGGAAGCTTCCGGATGAATGAAAGTTGGTTTTTGAGAACTTGGACTCCCTTCTAGATGCCTCCATGGAGCTGGTTCTATTGGAAACCTTGAACTTGAGGTTGGATTCATTTCTGAATTCGCATTTTTCAGTCTGGGTGAGGCAGCATCTTTTGGAGGAATCCTCGGGGACCTTAAAACCTGACTCTGCTTACCTTCACCTGCAGTTTTAGATGATATTGACTTTGAATCAAAATCTTTATCGGGGTATGATTTAATCTCTTTTATTTGGTCCTCGTTTGGTGACGTGGAATCTGGGAAAGCTTCCAAGCCCATCAACTTTGCTACAACACCAGATGGTCGTTTATTACTTCCTGGCTCTTGATCCATGTTCAAGATTCTGTTTGTGTTCCCGTTTCCACGATGTAGATCCTCTAAAAGATGGTTTGCTCTTGATTGAGAGTCCGAACTCCTTAGGGATCCAGTTCTGCTGTCCAATGATAGCCTTGGGAGCTCTTTGGGCTTTGTGTTGAATTTTGGTGTACCTCGGGATCCATCATAAGAGAATCGAGGAGAGTCTACGTGTTTCACCGATTTGCAAAGCTGGGATGGCCTTGGAGAATCTATGTGCTTCACCACTTGACCTCTTTCTTCCTCATTACTTGTAGTTTTAACCGATAACCCACAAGTCTCTCTATGGATTGAGTCTTTGACAACGTCTCGGAGATCAAGGGCCTGCTGGTCCAAGCGCCCAGAAGAATATGGTTGTTTCATGGTTAAGATCTCAGACGGGGTTTCAGAGAAAATGCTGTTGTGGGACGAGGATTGTTCTGGTTGAGCTGTTCTATTACAATCGACTGAAGAGAAGGTAGATGAGCAAGAAGAAGATGAAAAAGAGGTTCTGGATGACTCGGCGGAGACTCCTTCTCTCTCTTTCACGACTTCCTTCCGATTCTTTTCCTGAAAATGTAAGTAACATGTGCGTTAGTACTAACAATCACATACTTATATGCATCTCTTCATGATGATCTATATTGAAGCAATTTTAAGCTTTAAGAACTTACTTTAGCCTTGTGCTTTGTACTGTTGGGCTCTATTCCATCGTTGGCAGTTTTTTGACCTGAACAAGTATGCAAAAATTATTTATTGAACCTTCCTATTGCTAATGTTTAAATATTGAAGCGAGTGATTAGAAACAAATATGTAGAGTAGTTACCAAACTTTGCATAGAAAGCTAATATGAAGAAGATTAAAACCACAAACATGTTGCATCAAAAGCAATACAAAGCATCCATAATTCACTGGCAAAATGAAGTTTTTATTGCACAATTAAAATCGGATTAATTATTGGGAAACAGCATTGATGTACAATTAAAATCAGATTATTGGAAAACAATGGTGATGTTATTAGGAGGAAAGGACCACTTGAAGTATTTCTGATGCAAAACTGATCTATAGGGATAAAAAGTGTGTTTGTGAATAGCCTTGTACTGTTCTCATTTATTAGGATATCCTCTGTAAGATTGTTATAGGCTATTAACCTATTAGCATCAAATTCTAGCTTCATTTTTCCCGTTCAACTCTGTAATGAGCCCATAACGGTCATTGTTAAGAAATTTCAGCAGAATATAGGTTAGTTGAACTGGGGGGTGAATAAGAATATATCTGTTATTAATAAATATACTTTGAGATATGGAAATGAAAGTGATAAAGAAGCAGAATTACACACATGATGTACAATAATGGTAGATATAGAATTCAGGTTAGTGCCTTAAGGGCCCATTTTTGATTGGGTGTGGGTTTTGCGTTTAAGCAAAAGCAGAAGCAGAAGCCTTAATCACTAGTGCACCGTTGGGAGTTAAGAAAAATTCGTTAAAACACCTAATCTACTTCTTGCATCACATTTGGCCCGAAGTACCTATGGACCGGCCTTCAGCCAAAAGGGGCTCTAAACTAGTTCCAAAAATTAATCCAAAAGCGCAAATATATACATTTTAGGTCCTAAAAGGGCGTTTAGGTTCAAACATGCATTTGGGAAGTTATCCTAAGAATGCTTTACATGATTTATCCATTAAATCTCATTGACAAGCCAAAAGTAAATGAAATCATGAATTATCATTTTCTTCGGTCAAAAGCTAAGGCCTATTAAAGTTTGGCTTAAGAGCATCATATGTAGAAATACCTGCAGATAGCCTGTTGTGGTTGTTACCGCTAGTCCGTCGGCCGGCAAGAAAATATTGGCGGTCAAAGAGCTGTAAGATTCCATTCATGCACCCAATCTGCTTATGCAAATCTGGGTTCTCATCTGTTATCGAATACAGAAGTTTTCCAGACATTTCTCTCTCTTCTCTTCAACTCCAGAATCCAAAAATCTTAAATGAGTTCATGGAAATAATTAAGAGGATTCCAAACAGCCCAAATGAGTAGTTGGGTTTCAGTATTTGGAAGAGATATTTATAACATTCACTGCTTGCATACATGTATTGACAAATTTGCACTAGCTAGGCCACTTCTTTTCGAGGGCTGTCTGAGTTACAAAAGAGAGGGAAAGAATAGGACTTTAAAGAGAGACAGAGGACTCACAGGAACCCAAAAATCTTTCTTGTGATTAGCAGTACTGAACTAAAGTAAAAGGTTTTTTTGTTTTTGTTTTTGTTTTTTTTTTTTTTTTTGGGTTTAACAGAAAAAGGCTAAAAAAATATAAACTGTGAGATACCAAAGGAGTAACAATTACCAATTTACTACTATCCCCCACCTTGTATGCTTTTATACAATGGCTATCAATGCAAAGTTCAGAGAAAATATGCAGTGCAGACCCAAGAAGAGATGTTTATTGGGATTCCAAACAGAACAAAAGAAAAGAAGTTGAGAAGTGTATGCTTTGTCTTTTGGCTCTCTCAAGGAAAAGTAGCCAGAGGCTAGAGTTTTAAAGGGGATATTGTGTATTATATGAGAACCTGGCTGTGTGAAATTTATTTGGGAAGAGTGTGCTGGCATTTTTTTCTTTTTTATTTATTTTTTTAGGGGAGAGAGAGAGAGAGAGAGAGAGAGAGAGAGAGAGAGAGAGAGAGAGAACTGGATGTGGAATGAATGGGTCAGATCTGGTGTGAATGTGTGGGTCAGATCTGCACCGGTCATTTTCTTCCATATCCATGTAGACAAAATAATGTGGGTGGGTCTTTGAGTCTGGACCTCTCTCCATGGGCATGTGGAGCATGTCAGATAGTGGGAGAAATAAGAAAGTGGGTTGTGTACTGGAAAGTGGGTCTTCGAGTAATGCTAGATGCACAACACAAATGCACAACCAAATGCACAAACAGCTTAAAATTGTTGGACATCGTGCTGAAAAAACTGTACACCCATTTTTTTGTCTTTTTGTGTGTACAGACTTTTCAACACGAAGTCCAACAATTTTAAGCAGGTTGTGCATTTGGTTGTGCATATTTTTTGTGCATCTAGTATTTCCCATATCCTTCACTAGATTCTCATCTCTTGACTCATGATAGAGATAAGTTATATATATATATATCTTCTATATTTCTTATTTTTCATGCTTTCCTCAGAGATTCATGTTTTTCATTTTCTGTTTGGTGAATAAATAATATATGCACTGTAACAGAGTGTCATTTAGTGTTCAAAAGTCATAATTATTATCTTCTGCAAGTTTGCCTTCTAACAATCTTTCTTTTGGGTTCAAGTTCAATCTGATTATTTCTGATAATAATTAAATGTTAAAAAAAATGTGGAACTTGATAAATTTCCCACTTTGGAAACATTATGTGGGTAAATTGCTAGTTATTTTTCATGTACTATGTTACTTATATTGTATATGGTAACTTCAAATTTACTTCTTTTGTATATTTGGGACCTTTGGGTTAGGTGATTGATTTTGCCGATATCTACTTCCCCCCCCCCCCCCCCCCCCCAACTAGGATTTTTAAATGTTTAATAGTTATTGGGATTGCAAAGACTCTCTGGCTCAAGAGGCCTCTGCTTGAAAAAGAAATTAGAAATGCAGTAAAAAGAGAATTATTTTTCTGACATAACCATGGAGAATTAAAATCATTTACTCTCTAGAATTAGGTTGGAAATTCTTGACTCTAAACCTTGTAAAGAGAGTATCACCGATACGCGGAATGATGACATTATGAATAATTTAAATAGAAATAGTTTTAAGAGTTGCGTTTTTTTTTTTCCTTTTTTGTTTTAGTGTTAATTTAATGATGGTCATTAGAGCAGAAATGAAAAGGAAAGAGCAGCATGGTCATTTGAAAGTCTTTCATGTTAAATAATTAAACAGAGAATTTCATGATATGAGTAATTCTTATATAATGAGCTTGAATGCTAGTTTTATCTTTACTTACCTCCACCACCAAACCTTTTAAGTCTTGGTCCTTAAAGGGAAAACCAATGCACGAGGCTCCTCCACTGCGGCCCCTGTGTGAGAAAGTGTTGTTTTCTAGTTTAGAAGTCGTGACGCACTGGTAACAATTATCCTTCCCCGCCCCCCCCCCCCCCCCCCCCCCCCCCAGAAACCCGCCCCCCCCCACCCCCCCAAAAAAAAAAAAAAAAGTGTATCTGTTTGGCTAAAAAAACATCTTGCTACCCCCTATTTTTCCCAGAATTTTATTTCACACCCTCTAAATTTAATTGTTTCACTTAAGGCTTTCAATTTTAAAATTGGTTTCAGTTAGGGACAGCTGAACCCAATCTGTTTTAGTTGAGGACAGTTACAAATACCTTTAATAGGGCATATCTGGCCTCACTTGTCCTTAATTGGATTCATTGTAAAAATCGAACACCTTAAGTAAAACAATTTAATTTTAGAGGACCAAAAATAAATTTTCGAAAAAAATACAGGGTTAACGAAAAGTTTATTAGCCTCTGTTTTCGTTTCCTCATGTTTCTCTAATATGTGGTCCGAACACTGTCCCCTCACGTATATGTGCTTTATATTTTATTTATGTGTATATTTTACATTTGTATAATGTATATGTCATGCCAACACATGCTTAACTTTATGGCAGTGAGATTTTCCCCAGTTCAAGGCATACCGGACATTGTACCTAACTTTGTACATTGTTCAGTGTGTGGTCCAATTTACAGTTACCAATATTAAATGTGAAGCTAATTAACATTATAAGGGGGTAAGGGTTTCCAAAGTTATGCCAAACATCATTTGTAGAGCTAGATAAGCGCATATACAGAGAAACTATCTTTTTTGGGAGAATTTTACGGTATGCATGCCCTAGTGGTTTTGGGTAAAAAAAAAACATTTGTTTTCGGGATAAGGAACGTTTGTTCCTCTAATTTTGTGATAGGAAATATTTTGCTCTCATTCAAAACAACCAGAACAAATGTTTCTTATCACGGAATAAACATTTCTTAACGGGAACAAATGTTTCTTACAAAAAAAAAAAGGGTACGTCCAAACCACCTTAACATACCGAAGTGATTTACTCTTTTTCCGGATACGAAATGTTTATATTAGTCTCATATTACCTATATTTGCCACCTTATGTTTTTTTTTTTTTTTTTTTTTTTTGCTGAGAATTTGCCACCTTATGTTATTTTGCTTTAGATTTATCTCTTGCAACACAGAATAAATTTGGTCACATGAACACACATTATGCCTTTTTTTTTTTTCTCCATACATGCACAAATTCATTACAATTAATAATTGCAGGTTGGGGCTGTTTGGGAAGGCATTAAGGCGATTATGTGATTTATAAGTGAACTAATTCATACAACATAGGATTTCAGTATATTTCTTTGAGCACTTTCGTACTCTTTCAAGATGCTATTGGTCCTCGTGTGTGTCACACATAAATGCCATACATCTCAAAATTGTAGTAAATGTACGTACTTAAAGAAATCCATCCATGTCTTCTTCTTTCTTTTTATTTATTTACATGTATATTAGTATATATATATATATATTATTTATAGATTCAAGTGTTTGATGAACTTTCAATATTTGCACACGAGTCCGTGTCTAGTTTCTCTCTTAAAACTGAGACTGCAATTTATGAGCAAATTTGGTGAAATGAAAACAAAGTAAATTTTCTGCTAGTGGTATATATATATATATATATATATATGCATGTGTTGGGTTTTGTAGCTGTGGTGGTAATGGATGTAAGTAAGTTCATGAATAAGAAAGAAAATCGAGAAACAGCTGTTAGTAACATGTCTGTGGTGCTGTTTTACTGACATATGGCTTCCCACCGCATTAGGTATGTTTCCAAAATTGCTTGCCTCTTACCCATCACCAGTTAATGCTTTGTGGGTCACTAATTTACTTCTCACATATTTATAATTCATGGCTACATTATATGATCACTTTTGATATTGGTATGAAGAGAGTGATGAATTTCAAATACCTCCTTATCTCCTTGAATTCCTCCAATCATTGGTTGTTATTTGAATGCAGTTGTAATTTCATATGTTATAGTTATTAAGAAGTTGAATGAATTCTACCCAACGAGATATTAGTTCAAGTGACAAAGAGTTTGACATTTAAGTCACTTTCAAAATATTGGTTCGAAGTTCGAACTCCCCCTACTCATGTGATCGAAAAAGAAGTTGAATGAATTCTATTAATTAAGGTGTATAAGAACTAATCTTTGTGTACAATATTGATGAAAGAGACCTATTGACAATCATGTGGTATACAAAGTTAATTTCTTTTTTCAAAATAAACATTTGGCTAAAACAACATTTTGTCCCCTCAAATCTTAAGTAGGGAAAATTAAATAGAAAGTTCCTACTCTGGAAGGAAATATATGATAAGTACAATTGATTTGAATTTAAGGAGATAAGGACAATTATTTTTTAATTACATGGCCATAAGTTCATTTTTAAATTGAAAATAAGGATATTGACTGATTTGTCCCTGTCACCCATGCGTTGCTATTTTGCCACCTTATCACGTTTTTCAAGGAAGTGTTTTTTTTTAAACTTTAAAATGCCATAACTTTCAAACCACAACTCTATTTTAAATAAAATTGATATATTTGTAATTTAGAAGAAAAGATCTATAAAACGAAGATCCATAGTGACTATAAAAAAATGTAAAAAAAAAAATTCGTGTTACTGTCGGACCACTATAACGTAATGTCACTGTCTTTTTTGCGACAGTAAAAGAGACAGTGACATGATGCTATCCATATATATATATATATATATACATATATTTTTTGCATTTAATGATATGTTACTGTCTTTAACTGGATAGTGACATCTGAAAATTGGCCATAATTTTGCGTTTATTAGGTTAATTTGAAGAAATGTTATTGTCGACGACATGTTACTATTTCTTTGTTCAATACCATGTTGCTCATTTTTAATGGTATGTTACTGTTTTTTGCATTGTGATAGTTTTTAAAGACAGTAACATCTACTAAATGACCCTAATTTTGCAACTTTTTGCAGTAATCTTTTTAAAAACATTTAGTTTTGATATTATGTTATTATATTATTTGAAAAGTAATATAAAGGTAGTATCATCTGATGAAATGACCATAATTTTTGCAATTATTTGGTTAATTTGAAGAAATGTTACTATCAATAGTATCATATTATTGTTTTTACCTTGGCAGTACTTAAAGATATCGAATTTTTTTTTTTTAAGAATTATATAGGCACTATGGATCTTGTTTGATAGATCTTGTTTTGTAGCTTACAAATATATAATTTTTATGAAAAAATAGTTTGTAGTTTAAAAGTTATGGCAATTTAAAATTGAAAAATAAACAATAACTTTTTTAAATTATGGACTGAGTCGGCATATGTGTAATATAATTGTTGAACATAAGAAAAGTTGACCTTTTCGTCCACTGAAATTCAAAGGGACTTTTGGCATAAAAAATAAAAAAAAACTTGAAAATCTATTCCCTATTATGGTCCAACGGGGAACTTATGGCCAGCCGCCGAATATAGTATGTAACAATTTGTAATTGAGTCCCAAACTTTCAATTGTTTATAACAATCTGATCGCTTGGGGTTGCACATGTGCATGCCACGTAATCCCACTCTATCACTTTTTCTACCAGAAAGTGTGGAGTAGGGGTGGCAATTTTCGACAAGACACGGCAACCCAACACGACTCGACATGAAAATAAACGGGTTTGGATGACCCGTATAAGGTCACGGGTCATAAACGAGTCGACCCGTTTGACACGATTAATAAACGGGTTGAAGCGGGTCAACCCGTCTGACCCGATTAAGTATTTAAATGCAGTTGGGGCATTTTTTTTTTTAGTTTTAAAAATAGGTTTAAATAATCTGGAAGTCTAAAATAAAAGTAATATAAAAAATTTTTTAAAAATATGTATATTTTTCAAAATTAATTTTTTTTAGAGAAACAAATTTTTAAAAAATATATAGATATATATAAACTAAAATTGTTTGTTTTTTTTTGCTAAAAAAAAGAGAGTACCAACTTACCAAACAAGCAAGTTTATATATAATAATTAAAAACTAATGTAATAAAAAAATAATAATTAATAACTAATAAGGGACGAAGGAAGCTGGAGCCTGGAAGCATTCATGCATCAAGCATTGCATAAAAAATATAATTAAAAAATAATTAAAAAATAAAAAAAGAAAGAAAAAAAAGGGAGGAAGCCCGCTAGGATTGCTGGATTGGGAGGGAGACAAATTAGTCAATTAGACAAATTAAGCGGATGGATTTGAATAACCTGGACCCTAATGACGAATTTACTCGAAAGGTTAGAAATCTAATTGAACATGATAAGGGAGATTCGTCGAATGAATTAATGCATAACGACCTTGTTTCTGCTTTCCACCGACATCTCCTGTCACACCCCAACCCGCCTCGTGCGGATTAGGACACGTGTAACAATGCTACAAGCTCCCAATCACATTAATTTGTAAAGAAATATACGAATTACTAAGAAACACATGTGTTTAACCCCATTAAACAACTCTGTTGTTACAAAATAGGCCCAAGGGCAAAATGGTCATTTATAAAGTATGTAAAAATTTTATACCAAAAGTTAGAATTTTGAGTCCCGGTTCCAACGCAACAAACGGCACGCGAAAACGAGTTTCCTAGAAGAAGTTATGCATGTTTCCGTAAAAACGGACATGCTGGGGAAAAATACAAGGCGGATCGATCCCTTCATTATGGGCGGATCGATCCATTTACTTGACATTCTCGCAGAATGTCCCCTTGGAAGGGCGGATCGATCCCTTCACAAATCGCGGATCGATCCCCTTCACAAATTTTGCTGCTAAATTTCCTTTGCTGTCAAACAAGTTTCCAAGTTACCAAAACACAACCAAAACATATGGAAACCTTATGAAACTTTGGGAAAACATCTCCAATACACTTCCAAACACTTTTAAACTCAATTTAAACAAGGATCATAGAATCATACCCACAATTGGATCAAGTTAACCATGAACTCATCTCATTTGGTTCAAGAACAAACTTTTCAACTTTAAAACTCAATTCTCATTCAAAGTTTATAAAACTTGTTGGAATTCAACTCAAAGTCATAACTAACATTACAAACACTAAAGAAACATGTCCAAGACACTAACGACACATCCGGACTTGCCGAAATGGTCCTAACCATTAACTTGCATCAACTTGGGCAAAACAAAAGGAATTTTACATTGGTTCTCAAATTCACATCCAAACTTTCCAAAATACAAGTTAGGGTCCAAATATGAACATCAACCTAAGTAAAACCATAATTTACATCTGTGTACAAGTTCAAAAGTAGTTCCCAAGCTCAAGGATCAAATCTCCCCCGTCTCTCACATCTCTCCCATCTCTCCCAAAGCACGCGTCATTTCCTTTCCGAATACGGCACCGAACCTGCGGTGGTTGTTATGTACCACAACAGAAATAGGAAAACGGTTTTCTTAAGCAAATTGCTTAGTGAGTAATCTAGCATGATTGTATGTTTAACACGTGCAATGCTACAAATAACACATAAGCATAAACGTAATCGCCGAGTCACCGGTTATATGGTTCATTCAGACCCGAAGACCTCCCTTGGTCCCGTGGTCACTTCTATTCCTTGGACTTCCGTATTTATCGGATTCTTCCTCTTCGCCACCCTTATTACTCCCAACAATGAACCATTTCCCCGGTGCTCATTGACTACCACATAGACATATAAGCACATAACATTTATTCATGTATCAACATATGATTTTCATAAAATTGACATAGAATTCACACAATTAACATCTTTATAATTCCTAATCATGAATTAACATCTCTAACATCACATATAGCTTGAACCCATTAAACACAATCAGATTTAGGTGTAGAAAACTCACCTTATACACAGATTTTACTCAATTTACACCTAGAGGATGCTGAATTTCCCCAATTTGAGCCCAATTCCCTCACCAAGTAAATCCTACAAGAATTTCGGTAGACGACGTCTCACCGTTAAGTACGAGCTACTAAAATCTAGCAATTTAAACAGAAATTAAGGGTATAGAAATGATCGTCTCACCTCCACGAGTCCGAAAACGGCTTCGGTTCGCGAATCCGACGAACGGCGGCGACGGAACGGCGAGAATTCGACGTCGGTGACGGTTTCTCCGTTTCTCTCTCCGAGCTCTACTCTTTGTTTTGTTTTAATTTCTGTAAAACTGAGAGTTTCTCACTGCCTCATGACACCTACACACACATGCAATTGTGTGTTGGCAATATTTTGCCTTATTTCTATTTACACCCCCGAATTTTCTTAAGTTCTTATTATGAAATCCCCCAAACATTCCATTAACTACCCAATTAATTAATGAGTGTTTGTCTAAGTTTCGTATGGGTCCCAACGTGGGTCCCACATATTTTGTGAAATTGCTATCGCACCTACTAATTTTACATCTTTTTCATTTATACCCTTATTTGGGTGTCCAAACTAATGCTAACACATATCAACATGTAATATGAAAGCAACTTAGCAAATATCCATGTAATCACATAAAAATGCATTTAATCACTTAAAATGCAAATTACCAATTTACCCTTCAATGGGTTAAATTTCAATACCTGTCCCACCTCTCTGGGGACTTTTCCAACTAGTGTCCCTCTCTGAACACGTTTTTACTTGGGCGAGTCCAAGCCTCCCCTTAATCCATTTTATACACTAATTATATTAATTAATGCATATTATCACAAATAATTAACCCGTTTTCCGGGTACGGGTGTTACATTTCTCCCTCCCTAAAAGGGAGTTTGGTCCCCAAACTTACTCTTACCTCAAGAATTGAAGAGATGCTGGTACTTGGCTCGGATCTCATCCTCCCGCTCCCAAGTAGCCTCTTCCACTGAATGGCTTCGCCATTGAACCATCACCAAGGGAATCACTTTGGTCCTCAATACTTGATCCTTCCTATCAAGAATTTGCACTGGATGCTCCACGTAAGTTAAATCTTCCCGAATCTCTAATGGTTCCGGAATGATAACATGTTTCGAATCCGGCACATAACGTCGAAGCATCGACACGTGAAACACATTATGAACATTCTCTAATTCTTGTGGCAGCTCTAATCGATAAGCTAATGGCCCAACTCGATTAAGAATCAAATACGGTCCAACATATCTCGGACTGAGCTTACCTCGCTTACCAAAACGTGCTATGCCTTTTGAAGGTGATACTTTCAAAAACACATAGTCACCCACCTCAAACTCCAACGGTCTTCTACCCGTATCCGCATAACTTTTATAACGACTTTGAGCCGTTTGTAATCTCTGCTTAATCAGTCGGATCTTGTCAGTAGTGATTTGCACTATCTCTGGTCCCAAAAGCTGTTTCTCTCCAACTTCTGTCCAACATACTGGCGATCTACACTTTCTTCCATATAATGCCTCATAAGGCGCCATTCCAATGCTAGTTTGGAAGCTGTTGTTGTAAGAAAATTCAATCAACGGCAAATGAGTTTCCCAATCAGATTTAAAATCCATAACACATACTCTCAACATATCTTCCAAAATTTGAATCACTCGCTCGGATTGACCATCGGTCTGGGGATGAAATGCAGTACTAAAATGTAAAGCTGTCCCCATAGCCCTCTGTAAACTCTCCCAAAATCTTGACACGAACCGAGTGTCACGATCTGACACTATCGACACTGGTGCTCCATGAAGCCGTATAATCTCTCTAATATAAATCTCTGCAAGTTTTGATGGATCTTTGGTCTTAATAGGTAGGAAATGGGCTGACTTAGTCAACCGGTCTACAATCACCCATATGCTATCATTTGACTTTTGAGACTTTGGAAATCCCGAGACGAAATCCATTGTAATATGTTCCCATTTCCACTCAGGGTTCTCCAACGGGTGTAGTTCTCCCCCGGGTCGTTGATGTTCTAGTTTCACCTTTTGGCACGTCATACATTTAGACACAAATTCTGCTACCTCTCGTTTCATACCACTCCACCAGTAAATTTCTCGCAAGTCTCTGTACATTTTGGTACTACCCGGATGTACAGAATATCTTGTATTGTGGGCTTCCTCCATAACTTTATTTCTCAGATCTCCAACTTTAGGTACACATAATCGGTTTATATATTTCAGAACACCATCTTGGAAACTGAATTCTGGCCTTCTCCCCTCTGGTAACTCATCCACAATCTTCTTGAATTCTGGATCTAAGAGCTGATTAGTCTTGATTTCACCAATTAAACTTGGCTGTGCCACGATCGCAGCCATTAAACCACCTCTAATTTTAGGAACTACCTCAAGCTTCAATTGTTCGAATTCCTTTATCAACTTTTCCTGTCCAATCAAGGCATAAGCTAAGTTTTCTGACGACTTCCGACTCAAGGCATCGGCAACTACATTGGCTTTTCCCGGGTGATACTGAATTTTTAAATCATAATCTTTCATGAGTTCCAACCATCTTCTTTGTCTCATATTAAGATCCCTCTGAGTGAATAGGTATTTCAGACTTTTATGATCCGTGAAGATTTCACAAGTTTCCCCGTATAGATAATGTCTCCAAATCTTTAACGCAAAAATTACCGCCGCTAACTCCAAGTCATGTGTCGGGTAGTTCTTCTCGTGAGGTCTCAACTGCCTTGAAGCATAGGCTATTACCTTGTCATCTTGTGTCAAAACACATCCCAAGCCTTGGTGGGAAGCATCACTGTATATTCTGAAATTTCCAGTGCTTGTTGGAATTGTAAGTATTGGTGCCGTAGTCAACTTTTTCTTCAATGCTACAAAACAATCTTCACATTCCTTGTTCCACTCAAACGGTACATCTTTTCTCATCAACCTTGTCATTGGTGTTGCAATTCTAGAAAAGTCTTTAACAAACCTTCGATAATATCCGGCTAACCCCAAGAAACTTCGAATCTCGGACACATTTGTCGGTCTTGACCAATTCATAACAGCTTCAATCTTCTGTGGGTCAACAGAAATACCCTCTTTAGAAATCACGTGTCCTAGAAAAGTGACACTCGTCAACCAAAATTCACTCTTCTTCAACTTCCCAAACAATTGTTTCTCTCGAAGTCGCTGCAAAACTAGTCTCAAGTGTCGTTTATGCTCTTCCGGACTCTTAGAATAAATGAGAATGTCATCAATGAATACAATAACGAACTCATCCAAATATGATTTGAATACACGGTTCATCAAATCCATGAAGGCAGCAGGCGCATTAGTAACCCCAAACGGCATCACTAGGAATTCATAGTGCCCGTAGCGGGTCCTAAAGGCTGTCTTCTCCACATCCTTAGCTTTAACTTTCAGTTGATGGTACCCAGATCGCAAGTCAATCTTTGAAAATACCTCAGCCCCTTGAAGTTGATCGAATAGATCGTCAATACGTGGCAACGGGTATTTGTTCTTGATGGTTACTTTGTTGATCTCCCGGTAGTCAATACACATCCGCATTGTACCATCTTTCTTCTTCACGAATAGTACTGGTGCACCCCACGGGGACACACTAGGTCGGATAAAACCCTTGTCTAGCAACTCTTGCAACTGTATCTTTAACTCTTTCAACTCAATTGGCGCCATTCGATATGGTGCTCGTGAAATTGGTTGGGTTCCCGGCATAACATCAATACCAAATTCAATTTCTCGATCAATCAATACATTAGGTAACTCTTCTGGAAACACATCTGGAAATTCTCTAACAATTGGAATATCTTCAAGTTTTAAATCAAGACCTCTAGTATCAAGAATACTACATAGAAACCCCCGGCAACCCTTCTTTAATAAACGACAAGCTTCAATAGCCGACACTATATACGGCGGTGACACAACACCCTTACCTTGAAAATAAACTCATCTTGATTCGGAATACGGAATGCTACTCCTTTAGTGTTACAATCAATATTAGCATGATTAGCCGCTAACCAATCCATACCCAATATAACATCGAAGTGTTGAATTACTAATGGTACCAAATCAACAGTTAACTCTTTACCATTCACATTAATCTCACACTCTCTAAACACACCCGAACTAACCAACGGAGCCCCCAACGGTATTGCGACAGATAAATCATAGTTTAGGAACTCTAATGGTTTATCTAAATGTTTAGCAAAATGGTGTGACACGAATGAGTGTGTAGATCCCGAATCTATAAGTACATTTGCTAGATGTGAGCAAATGGGAACCATACCTGAGACAACAGTGTCGGCAGAAGCGGTCTCTCCCGACCTGAGTTGGAATGATCTTGCCTCTCGTTGCTCCCTCCTCGGAGGTTGAGTAGTCCTTGGTGTGATAGCGCTGGCCGCAGAAGAACCTGAACCTGATGCTCCTTGGCGTCTAGTAGGACAATCCTTAGATTGATGTCCCAATTCCTTACAAGTGAAGCATCGACCTCTCATATCTATATTTTGATTTGGACAATTTCTGGCAATGTGTCCCGGTTGTCGGCAACTATTGCAAATGATTGGGTTTGGAAGTTGATTACACCGGCCCCAATGAAATTTCTGACAAGTCTGACACCTCGGTTTATTTCCACCGGAACCACTACCAATACTAGCTGATGATCCTCCTAAACTCTGTCTTTTTGCACTCCCCTGACCACTGAACTGACTTGATCCCAGTCGTTTACTTTGTTGACTCGGTGGTGGTGGCATGTTTGAAGTATAACCAAGGTCTCTCTCAGCAATAGAAGCAATGTCCAATGCCTTAGCATAAGTCTCTGGACGGAATACGGTCACTCGTCCTCGGATGTCGCCTCGAAGTCCCGCTACAAACTTCCTTGCTTTCACTTTCTCGGTTGTTACAATGTCCCCGGCAAACCTTGCCAAACTCGTAAATTGCGTGGAGTACTTCCGGACTGACTTTCCCCCTTGTACCAACTCCATGAATTCTTGAGCCTTTTGATCTCCAAACGATTCTGAAAAATATTGATCATTGAAAATCTCAAGAAATTGGTCCCACGTTGTCGGTTGACCCTGGCCTAGCTTAGTACGCCACCAATATTGCGCTTCATCTTTTAACGTGTCTGCAGCAAATAGCACTTTTTGTTCATCAGTACATGGTAATACCCGAAAGATCTTCTCCATATCCGAGATCCAAAAGTTCGCCTTCATCGGATCGGCTTCCCCGCGGAATATGGTCGGCTTTTGTTTGTGGAATTTTGAAATAGTAACAATGTCTTCCCTTGGATTCGGATTCGGTTGTACCGGTCTCTCTTCGATCACATGAGTTTCTGCTACTCGTACCAACCCTTCGATTGCTCTTTCAACCCGTTCCATTCGGTTTGAGGTGTCACCTCCAGACATAATGCCTGGCACCCACATATAGTATACACATGCACGTTACTTTTAAATAAACACATAACATACTAATCAACATTTAAAAGCATGCTAAATAAACGTGTATGCATGTTTATGCAACTACGTGTTGTTGTGTGCACACTACGCGTCGTATACGTCTCTCGTCCCCAAAGGCTCTAGCCAACTGCTCTGATACCAAAAATTGTCACACCCCAACCCGCCTCGTGCGGATTAGGACACGTGTAACAATGCTACAAGCTCCCAATCACATTAATTTGTAAAGAAATATACGAATTACTAAGAAACACATGTGTTTAACCCCATTAAACAACTCTGTTGTTACAAAATAGGCCCAAGGGCAAAATGGTCATTTATAAAGTATGTAAAAATTTTATACCAAAAGTTAGAATTTTGAGTCCTGGTTCCAACGCAACAAACGGCATGCGAAACCGAGTTTCCTAGAAGAAGTTATGCATGTTTCCGTAAAAACGGACATGCTGGGGAAAAATACAAGGCGGATCGATCCCTTCATTATGGGCGGATCGATCCATTTACTTGACATTCTCGCAGAATGTCCCCTTGGAAGGGCGGATCGATCCCTTCACAAATCGCGGATCGATCCCCTTCACAAATTTTGCTGCTAAATTTCCTTTGCTGTCAAACAAGTTTCCAAGTTACCAAAACACAACCAAAACATATGGAAACCTTATGAAACTTTGGGAAAACATCTCCAATACACTTCCAAACACTTTTAAACTCAATTTAAACAAGGATCATAGAATCATACCCACAATTGGATCAAGTTAACCATGAACTCATCTCATTTGGTTCAAGAACAAACTTTTCAACTTTAAAACTCAATTCTCATTCAAAGTTTATAAAACTTGTTGGAATTCAACTCAAAGTCATAACTAACATTACAAACACTAAAGAAACATGTCCAAGACACTAACGACACATCCGGACTTGCCGAAATGGTCCTAACCATTAACTTGCATCAACTTGGGCAAAACAAAAGGAATTTTACATTGGTTCTCAAATTCACATCCAAACTTTCCAAAATACAAGTTAGGGTCCAAATATGAACATCAACCTAAGTAAAACCATAATTTACATCTGTGTACAAGTTCAAAAGTAGTTCCCAAGCTCAAGGATCAAATCTCCCCCGTCTCTCACATCTCTCCCATCTCTCCCAAAGCACGCGTCATTTCCTTTCCGAATACGGCACCGAACCTGCGGTGGTTGTTATGTACCACAACAGAAATAGGAAAACGGTTTTCTTAAGCAAATTGCTTAGTGAGTAATCTAGCATGATTGTATGTTTAACACGTGCAATGCTACAAATAACACATAAGCATAAACGTAATCGCCGAGTCACCGGTTATATGGTTCATTCAGACCCGAAGACCTCCCTTGGTCCCGTGGTCACTTCTATTCCTTGGACTTCCGTATTTATCGGATTCTTCCTCTTCGCCACCCTTATTACTCCCAACAATGAACCATTTCCCCGGTGCTCATTGACTACCACATAGACATATAAGCACATAACATTTATTCATGTATCAACATATGATTTTCATAAAATTGACATAGAATTCACACAATTAACATCTTTATAATTCCTAATCATGAATTAACATCTCTAACATCACATATAGCTTGAACCCATTAAACACAATCAGATTTAGGTGTAGAAAACTCACCTTATACACAGATTTTACTCAATTTACACCTAGAGGATGCTGAATTTCCCCAATTTGAGCCCAATTCCCTCACCAAGTAAATCCTACAAGAATTTCGGTAGACGACGTCTCACCGTTAAGTACGAGCTACTAAAATCTAGCAATTTAAACAGAAATTAAGGGTATAGAAATGATCGTCTCACCTCCACGAGTCCGAAAACGGCTTCGGTTCGCGAATCCGACGAACGGCGGCGACGGAACGGCGAGAATTCGACGTCGGTGACGGTTTCTCCGTTTCTCTCTCCGAGCTCTACTCTTTGTTTTGTTTTAATTTCTGTAAAACTGAGAGTTTCTCACTGCCTCATGACACCTACACACACATGCAATTGTGTGTTGGCAATATTTTGCCTTATTTCTATTTACACCCCCGAATTTTCTTAAGTTCTTATTATGAAATCCCCCAAACATTCCATTAACTACCCAATTAATTAATGAGTGTTTGTCTAAGTTTCGTATGGGTCCCAACGTGGGTCCCACATATTTTGTGAAATTGCTATCGCACCTACTAATTTTACATCTTTTTCATTTATACCCTTATTTGGGTGTCCAAACTAATGCTAACACATATCAACATGTAATATGAAAGCAACTTAGCAAATATCCATGTAATCACATAAAAATGCATTTAATCACTTAAAATGCAAATTACCAATTTACCCTTCAATGGGTTAAATTTCAATACCTGTCCCACCTCTCTGGGGACTTTTCCAACTAGTGTCCCTCTCTGAACACTTTTTTACGTGGGCGAGTCCAAGCCTCCCCTTAATCCATTTTATACACTAATTATATTAATTAATGCATATTATCACAAATAATTAACCCGTTTTCCGGGTACGGGTGTTACATCTCCCTAATGCCCTAAAGGGTATAAACTCTGATTTACGACCTGCTTGAGTCTTGAGTTACAACGGTCTAGCTAAAGACGTAAAAGATAGCGCTTCTTGGGAGGCAACCCAAGCTTTAATTCGTTCATTTGTTTGATTTTTGCATATTTTTGGGTCGTTTTGGTCAGTTTTTGAGTTTTTTGAACAGGTTTAGGGGTCGGGGATAATTTATTTTGAACTTATATACATTTTTATACTAAAAAAGAGGAAAAGACCACAGTCGCGCGCGCGACCCGCTCGCGCGACAGGTCGCTCGCGCGGTCCGCTTGCGCGAGATTCCCCCATAGACAAAATATTTCAAGTTTTTTTTTATATATGTAGCCTCAGTATCACCTCGTGCCACAATTCGCGCGCGCGAGGGGGTTCGCTCGAGCGGTCCGCTCGCGCGATCTGAGGACTTAGAAATTTTTCTTTTATAAAACGTAAAACAAGCTTCTGCTTAAACTCGCGGAAGGATTCGTGCGCGCGAGGCTCGCTCGCGCTGCCCGCTCACGCGAGGTAGGGTTTTCTGGTTTTTCTCCTTTGTTCTCTTCCCTCCTCTTTGCATACTTGGTCAGTGTTATACTTTCTGTTTGTTCTTTTAGCCCTGTTTAGGTTCGTCTGTCTTTGTTTTTATAAGTTCTGTTTGTTTCTTTTATTTTTATTGAGTCTCTTGATTATAGTTTAGATTCTATTATTCTATTTAAAAAATAATAATAATAATAATAATAATAAAATAAAAAATAAAAAATAAAAAAAATCTAAATATTTAGCTGTTATTGTTATTACTCTGTTCTTTTATTTTCTATTGTTAAGTATTACCAGATGATTAGTAGCTTCGTTTGGAGCCTGATTGAACTTTGATTCCATATTATTATACGTTCACCTGGTTTGTGTTTGCCGAGATCGAGGTAATATCGTTCCTTTCTTACCTACTTTTCGTTTTTTCGTTTTATTGTTTCATTGGAGACAATGAAAGGTTTAGGTTTGGGGGTATGCACACACAGGTACATTATTATGCACTACTTTTTTAAAAATTCAATTCTTGTGCTTAAATAAACGATGTTACCGACGTTTTTGCAATCTTGATTTGATACTTCTTGTTATGTAACTATGATTGTTATAGAATGGTAAACAAGAGAAGATGTGATTAAACATTTGCTGAAGTCATGATATGATGTAATGTTTAAGTTATGTATTGTTTGAATCGTAGTTTTATATCATAGTTTTGCACATAAACCTATGTACTGCACGTAGGCGCTTGAATACATGTTTGATGTGAACTATAATATGATTCGGATTTCTAGATAACACAAGGTGGAGACTAGACCCGGTGAGCTTTTGAGCCTATCTTTTCTTTTTAGAGGGTTATAAATACATCTTATGTTTGTCGAATTTTATTGAAATAGCGCATTAACTTGTTGTTTAGTCTCATTATTCTTGTTTTGGTTGATAGTCAAGTTAAATTCTTTGTTACCATGCTAAACAATCTTCCGTCGTAAAAGTTGAAGAATCATATAACCATAGGACATGATAATAGGCCCTCTTTGTTTACCACTATCCAGAAAAACGATAAAAATTTTCTTAGTTCGCCCTTTGAGCCGTTAAAATGCCATTTTCCCTTAATCACCATTATCCTTGTTTTTGCTCCAATTTGGCCAACTTGGAGTTCACCTCTGAAAGATTGATCAACTTTTAGTGGTGTTAAGGCGATGTATGATTGAGAAGAAGAAGAAAAAGAAAATAAGATGGTGTTTGGGGTGGTTGCCTTGTTATTTATTGAATATTCGTTTCAAAAGCAACGAGAAGGAAAAGAATAAAGAAAAAGAGCAATGAAAAAAAAGAAAAAAAAGAATAAGGTTGAAAAAAGAGAAAAAAATTGAAAGGAATGAAAAGAAGAGAATGAAAAGATGAAGTTGGTAGAAGAGCGAATGAAAGAAATCGAACATGCCTTACAATGCCATTCTGAAAATTACCTAATGAATCATTTCTATCCTTTCTCATTGCCTGAGCCACATTACAACCTTTGAAAAGTCCTATTTGATCCTAGGAAACATGGTTCGGATATGTAAACGATGGGAGGGGGATTAAAATATGGTAACGATTATTTTTTCTTGATTGATTGGCATCCTATCCATGAGGCTACTGTTCTTTCGTGTCATGCGTCTTTTCCGAGTTATATGTGAGCGGTATCTTGCTTTGAAAATATATTTCCTTTACTCACATATTTTAGAAAAATTACACCTGTTTTTGAGTGTTTCATTTTAGAGTGTAATTAACATTGTGAGATTCGTAGTCGAAGCATAGATTGATGGTTAGCCGAGTTATATTCCAAGTTCATGACATATGCGTGTTCATTTGACTGTCATATAACACACGTGCAATTTTATGAGAAACTCTATTGATTTATACGATGCATGTGCTTGGGATTGTTTTTCATGACGTAGGTAGACGTTTGATTCCGTTTCTTCTTGTTCGTTTTTCTATTTCAAATCATTGTTCTATGATAAGGAGTATTGATTGTTATGTTTTTTGTTTTTAATAAAAGTTTTTAAATTTACAAGTTAATAAAGATAGTTGTGGGTGACTTGTTAATGAGAACCCTCACGAGACTTCACTCGTCCGACTAGGGACACCTAGAGGTTTAAAAGGCTTGTTGCATATGCTAAATGCAATCGTGATCCATGCGAAAATGAAGTAGTATTTGTAGTAGTAGTAGTTTTATGTTTCTGTTCTTTTTGCTTGAGGACAAGCAAAGTGTAGGTTTGGGGGTGTGATCGGCGACGAATAGTTGCCGTTTATAGTTCTAAAAATGCGCTTTGTTAGCCCATTTCATGTAGTTATTAGTTATTTTTTAATAAGTATTCTAAATTTTGTAGGATTTGGAGCTTTAACTTGATAATGCACAAAAATTCAATGGTTAGTGGCTTTGGAAGTCATTCTGGGCTCAAACGGTGATTCCGGTGAAAGCTGAATGCAGTAGCAGTCTCAACAAATTGCATTTTTGATAAAGAATACTTTGAATTTGAGAAATTTCTCCAGAGATATAAAATGTAGATCTTCGAGTTACGGACGCATGGCTTCAAACGGCGAGTCAATCCGAGTTTCGAGCAAAAAGTTATCACAATTCTACGAAAGTCGCGCACTGTAGCGAAAAGGACCTCGCGCGAGCGGGCCGCGCGAGCGACCTTTGAAAAAACCAAAAACGCGTATTTTATTAAATTAAAGTGCCCAGCGAAGGTGATTTGTGCATATGACGTCCAGAAACGTAAATATAGGTGTTTTAGTGCGATTTGGCTTAGGAAAGCTTCCTAAATCCTTCCAAACTCTATATAAATCCTATTCTAAATTAATTTTGTGGTTACACATCATTACACAACATTATACACAGCCATATACAACAAAAATTTCAGCCATTGAAGAGAGGAAAGCAAGGAGAAGAAGAAGAAGACCAAGGATTCCCATGGCCTCCTCCATCAACCTCTTGCCGTTCATCAATTCTATGAACAACTAAACCTAGATCTAGAGTTTCAATTAAACCCTAGCCAAGTAATAGGGTTTTATTTATGTTTTTATTTTAGTTTTATTATGTATGGATGATAGTTACATGTTTAGAGGATTTTTATAAATAAATCGTACTTCTATTGATTAAATCATTACTTTCAAAGTTTATTCTTGTCTTAGATCTATTTTGACTGTGATGTGCTCAATGATCTATATTTGCTGTGCTTGTATAGATTGTTTACATGTAATGGTGCTTAAATTGAATTGTGCTATCAAGTATCCGAATAGTCCATGCCTAGATTAGACGGATTATACCACAACCCTAGTTTAGTGTGGGATAATTCTTGCTAACCGAAGATGGATTATGTTGGTGCTTGAACCATAGTTATTTTCTTGACGGAGGAATTGGGCTTGTAGCTACAATTCCCCATTATCATCCAACTTAATAAGCCAAAGTAATTCATAGATACCCTTATTATGAAGCTAGTGGTGGATTTGCAATCCTAGGTTCCTTAAACATATTCATAAAAACAATTTTAAATCGCTTTCGTAATTTAGATTTATTTTCATTGTCATTAGTTTAATTAAAATTCAAATCCAATTCCGTTTTCTTAATTAAATTTATTTTTAAAATTAAAGTGTTTTAGTATTTCAATCTCTGTAGGTTCGACCTTTACTTCCACACTGCAAATCTTTTGAAAGTAAAGCACAAATAAGCATACTTTTATATCTTGATATTGATAACATCAAATAGTATACAACAATTGAACTTAAGGAAACTTAAATTGAGCGGATAGCTAAGTTCAGCTATTGTACAAGGGCATAGGTAGAGCCGTGAGGCTCCAAACGGCATACATTGTGCTGTGTGAAGTTGTCTACTTTCTCCAAACGGCAGACATTGTGCCGTATGATTTCCAAACGGCTTACATTGTGCCGTGTGAAGTTGGCTACTTTTCTATCAGGCGGCACACATTGTGTCGCCTACTCCCACACGGCACACTGTGTGCCTTTTGATATCACACACAGCTTTCTCATTGCCGTTTGAACAAATACCCATTGCAAGTGTATTTCATCTGTACACTAAACTTACCAAATATCAACCTTAAGTTTTCTATATGCGTTGTGGATGCTCTAAGTGAACCAAGTTTGTCATAATTGAGTCACATTTGTCAAAACTAGAAAAAAAAATGGATGATGTTTGAGTTACACGATAAGTGTTGACATCCACCCTTTTTTTAGGGGATGTACGTTAGATTTTCTCATATATGTAATATAAAAAATTATGAGGGTGTGATAGTGATAGTTGAGATAGAGATTAAACAGAGATGAATGCAATGCATGATGAGCACGTGGATAAAGTAAACAGATCACATGAGAGGTGGCTTACTTTGATTAAGCATGGACCCAACTAAGCCTATGATCCTAAACTATGTTCCAAGAAAGCTATACCCCATGATTGGCACATGATGTCCCCCAACCAAAACACCATGTGCATTAACACATTACTTATTGGTATTTTTTTTAAATCAATAAGTCAAATCAAAGGGGTTTTATCCTAAGGAAAAATCTTTGATACATCCTATATATTGTTTTGGATATAATATAACCTGTTATTTCTTGTCACAGAATGTTATAATGGAGTCTCAAAATATTGTACCTTAAAAACAAATTACTTTGTTTTTAAAAACTAAAATAATTTTAAAGGTTGGCCCGGTTTGTTGCAGCTTAAAATACGTTAAGATGTTATAATCTCAAAAGGATCTAAAACCTGCTTTTTATAAGTTAACTCTTTTTTTATTATTATTTTTTTTTTTCCACTTTTAAGTTATTTTTTACTTAAAATAAATTATAAGTTAAACCATATTTGGTGTGACTTAAACTTACAACAAGCTACAAGCTGAAAAAATCAACTTATAAACTGCAACAAACACCAGTAATATTTTTGGGACATAACGACGTTATACATATTAGATTCTAATTGAGAAGTATGAATGTATGATAAATCCTAAACTACTATTCAAGATAGTTGATTGTTTATCTAATCTATCTATAATCATCTAAACAAATTATGGCATATATTTGTAGAGTGCATTTTTGCTCACCCATTTAAGGGTTGGGTGAGCACAACCTAATGTTTAATCGTAGGTCCCACTGCATTGGTCAATGAAGTACTTGACTTATGCTCACCCAGGTGAGCAAATGTGAACTCATATTTGTACATGTATACGGAGAGAGAAAGAGAGAGGTGGCAACTTTTCAGAGCATGGCAACTGTTTCACATTCTATGAGGAAAGGATTCGAGATTGTGTGACCATTAAACAAGGGATGGTTCTTCCATGTTTGGGGTTTATTGGATGTGGGGTAAGTCAAAGATTCCATCTTATCTCTTTCATCATATGAGATAGAGAGATATTTCATGTACTTAAGATCTAAACTGGGTTGTAAAAGAACTAATTAACCTTATTGAGTAAAAATTACCTACATCAATTAAGCGCATTGTTTTGAATTAACATATAGCTCCTAGTTTCATTGTTTTTTTTTTTTTTTTTTAACACTAATGTTATACTTCTCAATTTTTTGTTTTTAAATATTAAGTTTAATTTTGGTTTTCAAATGTTGTTAAAAATTTTAAAATACTTTTTGAAATAAATTAAATAAATAACATATGAAAATCAAAAGGTACTCAAGCACCTATTCAAGTTGAGATGCGCTTGTTCGACGTGAAGCCAAAAGGCATCTCCAGACTTGGTATATAACACCATTTGGTTTCAATGGATGCTATTGGCATCCATACCCAATTGATACGGTGTATATACACACCTTTTGGTCATCTATATATTGACATGCATTCAGTGAGCACTGGAGAGAATTTTTTCCGAACAGAAACTATTTCTCGTCTTGTATTTTTTATATTTCAGTAGCAATTTTTTATTTTTTTTTTCTCTTTGAAAGGTTCAAAAAGTTCAAGGTGTTCTAAGGTTGTGCAAGTCCTCCGAATACTATCAAGTGAATTTGGGTCCACGTGACTATTTGTCATTAGCGCTTTTTGAACTCGCAATATTATTAGAAGTGCGGCAAATTTGTCTTAAATATAGCGATTCATCATGCCTTGGTGTCTAAATTCACTTACTCTCCAATTATATTATTGATATACTTCCAACAATTTTAAATCTAATTTTTGCATCAATTGAGAGTTTGGCTTCCACCATTCAATCGATTCAAGTGATGAATCAAAACTTGGTGCGACTAGATCGTTTTAACGGTCAAATTTTTACTCATTGGCAATAAAAGGTTTTGTTTTTCCTAACGATGTTGAAGCTCGCATAAATAATATTGAAAGGTGATCTTCTGCCGATTCTAGTTGAAACTGCAAGTCATGAATCCGATGACATCAAGCAACAAAGGGTGAAACAGCTTGAGGATGATTTTCTATGCAAGGGGCACATTCTTAATGCATTGTCGACTAATCTCTACAATACTTTTCGACACACTCCATCGGCTAAGGAAATTTGGACGTGTTTGGACAACAAATACAAAACAAAGGAAATAAGTGCGCGTAAGTTTTTAATTGATAATTATTTTCACTTTAAAATGGTTGATGAAAATTCCGTTATTTCCCAAATAGAAGAATTACAACTTCTTATGGATGATATTTCCATTGGAGGAGTTACAAGTGGATGAGGAATTTCAAGTTGGGGTTATTGTTGCAAACTCTAACTTGGAATGACTACAAAAAGAGGCTTAAGCATCAGGAGAAGAAGTGTACTCTAGAGGAATTACCACGCCATCTTTGTATTGAATAAGAGTCTCGAAATAGAGATCGAGACATAGACAAACTTGTTGACAATTTCTCTAAAGCATATGTGATTGAAGGAGAGTCTACCGGCAAACCCAAGAAAAGTAGTGTTCTTCCTAAGAAAACTGTAAGCTTCAAGAAAAAGGGAAATAACACTAATGGGTATAATAAGAAGGGTTGTTTCTTTTTACAAAAACCTGATCATATTATGAAGAATTGTCGCCTTCATAAGAAGTACCTCAATTCTCAAATGAATATGACCAATGATAATACTGACTTCACTGCAGTTGTGATCGCTGAAACAAACCATGTTGATACGAATGAAGAATGGTGGCTAGACACTGGAGCCATAATCCATTTTGCAAAATACTAAGATGCTTTCATAAAATATGAGAAGTGTATCTGATGGACAAGTTATTAGAATGGGTAACAACGGGATCACAAATGTTATGGGAATCGGATCAATGAAACTCAAATTCAATTCTGGCAAGATAGCCACTTTGACAAATGCTCGTCATGTTCCTGAGATCGATGAGCAAGAATCTTGTGTTGGGAGGCCTTTAGAACAAGGCACGATTTAAATTAGTGTATGAATATGATAAGTTTATTCTATCCAAAAATAAATTTTTGTTAGGAAGGGTTATTCTTGTAATGGGATGATTAAGCTTAATATTAATAAAATCATCACTACAAGGAAAAACACTATTTATGTCACTTTTAGAATTATTTTTATGTCACTTTTATTTCGAATGACATAATTATTTATCACATATGCTTTTTATGTCACTTTTTAGGTAGTTATGTCATTTTATTAAAAAAGTGACTTAAATACTCGATTATTTATGTCACTCTTATAAAAGTGACATAAATAATCGAGTATTTATGTCACTTTTTTAATAAAACGACATAAGTAATACAATTTATATGTCACTTTTTAAAAAGCGACATAAATAAAAAGGCGGTGGCAATTTTGTAATTAAAACATTTTATGTTTATATCTATTTTTGTAAAAAGTGACATAAAAGAATTTAGGCGGGTGGGCTAAAAACCAATGCAGATCTAAAAAATTTTCATTCGCTCCCAAATCCTCACTTCATTCGATCCCAAATCCTCCCCAATCTCTCTCTGTTGCACCTCTCCCTCCACCACGCCGCCGTCGCCTGCTCCACACCACAACCGCCGCCGCTGCCTCCTCCTCCTCTCAGCCACCGCCGCATGTTCCTCCTCTCCAGGTTTGTCTCTCTCTGTCTCTGTCTCTCTCTCTCTCTCTCATTTCGAAGAAATAGTTTAGGAAGAGACACGGGTCTCAATATACTGCGACCCAATACCAACGTGCGAGTTAACTTTAAGCAACCTGAATTGTGGATTTTAATTTACAAATACGCTTGTTTCGTCCAATCTAAGCCGGAAGAGGTCCTTTTTTCCTTGCGAATAAGATTTTAATTTAAATGTTATATATATATATATATATATATATGTTCATTGTATTCTATGGTGAGACTGTTTGATTTATTAATGTCTGAAAGAGTCTTTTTGAATATCGGATTTGGGTTCCCCTTGTTTATTCGAGATTTCTCTATTTTGGTATAGGGTAGTTTGTTTTTTGGTGGCATTCATTGAAATTTTTGGGTTTTTTAAGGAGAAACTCCTGTTTTGATGACGAGTAGTTGAGGACTTTCAAATTTTTACTGATTTTTCCTTCTCATTTTATTCTTGCCTTCTGTTTTTATCGCTTTATTTTTCTGTCAGTACATTAGTTATGGAAAATTTGGACTCTTTCTTTCTTGTTTTTTTTTGGGAGGAAAAAATGGATTTAAATCTGAATTTTAAATCAGGAATCTTTTGAGGGATATAAACATTGCAGGTTGAGGCAGTTCAAATGAATTAAGAACTTGCTTGTGGTTTGTCACTTGATTGCTTGAACATTGAGGAAGATTTCCCAAAAAAGAGAAAGAATTTCTTCTGGTCTGTTCAACTCACAAATCCCTGCACGCATCTCTATGAATGGTTTTGGTTATTATGCAAAGCCATTTGAATGGTGGAGTTTTGTTTGCACATTTCCATCCTTATGGAATTCGCTTATCGCTAGCTTGCTGCACAACTGCATATTTGTACTGCTGCATTAATGGTTTCAACGAAAAAAAAACTGTGATGTTAATGTCTGCTGACTAAGTTACTAAACTGCATAACTGCATAACTTGATTGGGGTAGCTATCTATTTCCATCTTGATGGAATTCGCTTATCGCTAGCTTGCTGCACAACTGCATATTTGTACTACTACATTAATGGTTTTAACAACAAAAAGAATGTGATGTTAATGTTTGCTGACTAAGTTACTAAACTGCATAACTGTATAACTTGATTAGAGTAGCTATATATTTCCATCCTGATGGAATTCGCTTATCGCTAACTTGCTGCACAACTGCATAATTTGAAAGGCTATTTACATAGGAGGAAAGCAGCCATTAGCTAATTAATTGAAAACCTACATGGATTGAATACTAAAACTATTACGAGAAAGTGGTAAATTGGGTTCCAATGGTTATCAACTAACCTTGGCTTTCCATGGGCTGAAAATGATAATTAAGTTACTCATCCGTATCAGTTATACTGATTTGCCTAAGAACCTGTTTGCAGATTGATTGTGATTGGGGTAGCTATATTTTTTCTTGAGAAATTCACAGCGGAGGATAAGAAATTGGAAGGGATGAGTCAGATGCTGCCTCTATTTCTACAACGAGTAACTCATATACAGACTTGGCGTAGATGCATAGAATTTTTTTCATTTGTGAAATGAGTACGACTAAGATAATCTGCATTTTAATATTTTATTTTACAATCACCCTTGATATAGAATTCTGATGTTGGAGGTACTTTGAATATAATTTGCAAAGAAAATGGAAAATGAAAAGAAAGAGGGGACCGTCACATTTGAATGTGATGGTTGTCTCTCCTAGAAATTACCAAGCATGATTCAGTTACATAATATCTATACTACCAACATCTCTTGACTTTGAACCTCATATTCATTTGTAGCTATCGAAGTTTCTTTGATCTCCTTCCTTTTGGTCGCGGTCTTATTCCAAATGTTGTCGTAAACCATTGTTCTTTCCTTTGAAGTATGAGAATTCCAATCACCAACCCAATCACAACTCCACATCCGTACCCTATAACCATTGCTTCCCAGCCAAAACCATCAAATTTGAACTTATGACCACGGCTTTTCTGGGATGGTAAATGCGGAGGTTGTGCTTGATTTGTGCAGCATGTTCCTAGAATCAATGGAGAAATACCTTCTATCGATGAAGCAGCTTTAGATCACCAGAGGCTGCTAGACATGTATTGATTTTTTGGATGCATGATGGATTTTTTGGATACCTTCTCTCTATTGAAAGAAATGTCTGCATCTTCACTTTTTTTTTTCTCCTATGGTTATGGATTTTTGTTTTCCCTGTTTAATATGTACAACCTTTGAGGATTTTATTTTTTTTCTTCTTCTATAGGTTGCAGCTATATGAGTTGATAGAGTTAAAGGTTCTAAGAGCCGGGAACTGTCAGGTTAGGTTTCCTCCAAAAAAATTTAAAGTGTCCACTCCAGTTAGCCCAAGTTTCTTTAAATAAGCCCCCTTACTTTCTGGAGACTAACCTTGTTACTAAATTCTGACTATTTCTGCAACCTCAAGGGTGTGTTTTAAATGACATTTTTGAAATGCATTCTGACCAGTAGATGGTGTTTTGCATGTGAGGACATGACTTGGGGGTTGACACAACCCCATTTGCCAACCGTATCTCAGAATGTTTGGATGATTCAAATTAATGCTGCCCCGTCTATTTTCAATTATGGTGCTTAACATGAAACAAACACCGAGTTCTTAAGTGACATAAAAAGATTTTTTCCTTGTAGTGTCTTTAGCTTTCTTTTTGAACATATTTCTATTTTCTTGCTAATGTGGTTGGAAATAGAATGTGAAACTAGTTTTTATTTGATTTCCTTCATTTTAGTACAGGATGTGATACAATTTGGGCATCATATGAAGACATTTGGCCTAGTTATGCTAACTAAACCTTATAATATTCCCTTGATATTCACTCAGGTAAAATGCAATCAAGGGTTTAATTCGTTTTGATTTGTCACCCTAAGTAGTTCAATTTAACTTGATTGACTATTGCATTTCTTAAACAAATAGACAAACTAAGAAGATACTATTTAATTTGTGTGCATAGATGCTATGTGTTTCTATGAAGTTCTTTGACTATTTTTATATTTTCCAAGTCTCTCTTTTCTAAAGGACAAAGGAAAGGTCTAGAAGACCCTTTGTGTAGTTTGCATTCTGAAGGTAAAGAGAATAATGAGAAGAATTTTATTGATACTATCATTGTCATAAGATACTTCCCTATGTTGTAGTTATTTTGTTTTGACTTATTCCATATAGGAGGTGTACAGAGAGGTTGTTCATGTGGTGGACTCATAGCTTTCAATTTTCGCAATTTATTTTCCATGTACAAACATTTTATTACTTTAGTTCTAATGCTTAATTTCATAGGGAAGAATTTTGAATCAAAGGAAAACCTTGTTTACTACATAAATAGAGACCTCAATTTGGAAAGTAGGAATGGACCTAAATTGTTAAGACAACTCTCAGAACATAAAAAATTGACTGTGAGTTCTCACTTTGGTTTCTTTAGAGTCGTTTTTGGTTTTTCCGGCGACTAGTTCTACTAGTTAGAGAGAGAGAGAGAGAGAGAGAGAGAGAGAGAGAGAGGGAGAGAGAGAGAGAGGAACACCCATCAACAAAAGCTACACATTACATAAAATTGAGATTCTAGGGGCTTCCTTTAGTTGGATATTGAAAAAAAGAAAACATAGCAATTCATAGAACAGGAAAGAAAAATTCATAAACGTATCAAATGACAAGTAATACATAATGCAGAGACTGATTTAGGTTGTGTCTGGACTCTCTATATGTATTAGTGTATTCAATGTTCATATATTTTGTGGAATGTAATTATCAGTGAGTTTTTCAAACAGTTGTATGTTATTCTAATTGCTTAGTGTATTCACTCTGACTCAGTTGTATGTTATTCTAATTGCTTAGTTTTTTCAGTAAGGTGATTGTGTATCGCTTATAACCTAAGGTGGATATTTCTAGATAAGCCATGGCAACTCCAGATACATCAGGATAAGCCATGGCAACTCCAGATACACACACATACGATGAACTGAGCACCAGTTTCTTTCCCAATGATACTTCTTTAGTGTCTGTTTGAAAATGCTTAAAATAGGATATGGTTCAATACCAATCTCACTTTCTATCTGGTCTTTATCAAAATGAAGATTATGTTGGTTTAACAAAGAACCAGTTTTAAGATTATGTTGGTTTTAATAAATTTATTATGGATTGATTGATTGAGTGAATGTGAATACAATGAGGTGCCACTCCCTAGTATGTGTAATTTTAATACTAGTATTCTAAGTTGTCCTATTTGTAAGGGGGTCGTTCAACACCACCTTCTTTTAAACAAATACTTCTGCACTCACTCAATTTTATGAATAAAATTATTAAATTGCACAGAATGATACTCAGTAATTGTAATTCACATCTCCATAGGGCCTTCAAAATACATTGCAACTGTTACCAAACTTTTATTTTATTCAGTTTGAGTGTTAAAAAAAATTCGTTTTTGCTGAATTTAGTGTTAAAAAAATCAGTTTTGCTGAATTGGTCTGCCACATGGTGGTCGTTACAACGGCCGCGATCATTATTTGAAATCTTGCTCTCTAGTGTCTACTACGCATAATAGTGTGGGTGATTTTGTGTGAATGTTTTTATGTAGTTATTGTTTGAAGTATTGCTCTGTTTTGGTTGCTGAGGAAAGGAGGGGATTAAAAGAATTAAAACACATTGAAGCCCTTATTTTAAACCCGAGCCGAAATATGTACCGAGTGCAATTTAGCTATCAGGTTTAGTTAGAGATTACAAGTTTGAATTTCCTTGGAAAAGGGAAGTAACACATCTAAATTTTTTTCACCAACCAATTAAAGGATGGGTTTGTGTTTACCTGCTATTTGGGTTTTATGGTGATATATAGATTGTTTGACTAAGCATTGATATTCTTTCATTGTTTCACATATGCACTGCCTCTTGCTGCAATACATTTTTTGTTATTACAAATTTCCAGGTGTTTTATATGGTGGTAACTTGTATTTTCTTGACATGTAGGAGTCGGGGGCAAACTTAGTCATAGCATCCCCTATAGCTGCAACCAATGAGCTAGTTACTGTGCGGGACCCAGAAGTGGGAAAGATTAATCCCTCTGAGCACAAGCAATTAAAGCTTGCAAGGAGTCTAAATCGTGGCATCATTGATAGGGATCTCAAACCAAGCTCTACCGAAAGGAAGTAAGTTTGAAATCCAATCATCAAAGACTGGAAAATGTGTTTTTAACCTCTTGTTGACAAATTCAAAGTTTATTTCTCTTTTTTCTGTTCATTGTCCTGACTCTAATTTGCAAGTTGAGGGCCTCACTCACTTGCTCAAAGGGTTGATACTCCTAATAAACTAGCAAGACTGCCAGTGCACTTTTGTAACATTTTTGATGGTATGATGAATTAGGAAGTTTTCTTTGTCTTCCTGGTTTATTATTTTTATAGCTATAATTAAAAAAGTTTCCTTTGTCCTTACCTTACCATGTTAACAATTTGACAGATTGATCGTTTTTAATTCAGCTAATGCCCATGTGTTTTGGTACTCTGCTAGTAAATTAAATAACAGTGCTTTCCTTGGTTTTTAGGTCAATATAGAGAATACTAAAATTCCCTCAAACAAGTAGTTTGAGTGGAGAAGAGAGGCAGCTCTTGTGGAAATTCCGTTTCTCATTGATGACAGAGAAGAGGGCTCTCACAAAGTTTCTCCGTTGTGTGGAATGGAGTGATGTTCAGGTAAGGAATTCTTTTTTCTTCTCTTCTTTTTCGTTTCCACTTGCACCTCTTTTTCTCCATATTTTTGCAATCCTATTTTAACTTCCTTTGAATCGAAGCACTCTCCACAAATGTGATCCTATACATATTTGATCCCCCATCCCTCGCCGTGGAAAATTGCCCAAGCAAATAAACGAAAGAAAATAACCCCATCACCCCCAATTAATGATTTAGTTGATGTTACTGCTGAATTTTCTCAGCACCTTTTATCTACTTACTGTTTGCAAAGTAGAATCATCATCTACTTTTGGTACTACTTTTCCAAAACCTTAGAATCTTTCGTTTCTATGAAATTTTACTGCCCATTTCATACATTACTATCGTAGCTGCCAATTGCATTATACTTTATGCCAAAGATGTTCTTCCAATTGCGTGATCCAAGGCAATGAAGGCATTTTAGCCTGAAGGAAGTTTCCTTCTGGATTATAGCATTTCTGCTGAATTAGCTTGAGTTTAGCCCGATCATGGTCTGCTAGAGACTTCCGTGCTCATTTCATCGCAATTTGTAGTGGTGCTTCTTTGCACATAGGTCGCTCACTTTTTAGATGCTATGTTTTTCTTCATTTTCTGCTCGAGAGTGACTCTAGGACTTAACCCAACGGTCAACTCTCTTGTTATCTGAATCTTGATTTCATCCACTGCTATGATTTATGAGTGGTGGAAATAATGATGAACCGCTTGGATTACCATTTTCACATTTAGCTTTCTCTGGTTAAGCTGGCCACCCTTTTCACTTCAAGTTCTGCTTTGGTGCCACTGATTAATAAGAAAACCGGGACTGAGGATTGTATGTTCATGTATTTGCAGGAAGCGAAACAAGCATTAGAACTGATGGGTAGGTGGGAAATGATTGATGTGTGCGATGCATTGGAACTTCTATCTCCTCTTTTTGAAAGTGAAGAGGTTAGTTTTACACAAGCATTTGTGTTTCTAATGTGATGATTGTAGTGACATTTTGTTAGGAGTAGATATAATTACATGTATTATTGTAGCTGTGAAAGATGGTTTAGCGGGGTTGTGAGTTAACCGCAGCAAAGGGTTGATACAAAAGATGGAAAATCGTCGATGGTTATATTATGCTTATTGAAATCCACGGAACCCTTTTTGGTGCCAAGAGCAAAGACACTAAACGAGAACAGTGCAAGCCTGTTCCCATACCTGTATTGGAAGAATCGATCCATTTTCTAAGTTTTAATTGTATGTTTTTTCATCTTTAGATGCTTCAGATTTTAATTTGAAGAGCTCATTTCACTCCGAAGGTATTTAGTTGAGTCTCTGGCCAGTTCTATATGGTGACCCATACTTTGTGTTAACCTTTGTGCAAGGACTTCCTATAAGAGGTCGGGAACATGGGGTTCCTCTTAGGACTCGTTGATTGCTTTTACTTGTAAGCTTACATGGATTTATGGAGCTGTGAGATAACTTGTAATTCTGAAGAAATTCTTGTTATTTATCTAATCCATTACTCCGCTACTTCACTTAGGCTTGTATGACATCAAGTCACCAATTGATCCAAAAGCTTAAGCTGTTAGAGAATAAGACTCAAGCTCTAACACCCTCCCCGCGAGCAACCTTGTTTGCACGCGGAGAGGCCACAAATGAAACTCCATTATAATGGAGACAAACAACAAAGTGCCTTATGCAGACCTGAATGGGAACGGAGACTTGAACCCAAGAGCTCCCACAAATAAGACTCTGATACCATGTTAAATCTGTAGCAAACTGAAACTGAAAATACATAAGGCTCCGGTATATGTATATGTATTTTTCTAAATGGTTTGTTAAACCTAGTTAATCATTTTCGTAGTAAGATGACGTGCATTTTGAACCATAGTTTCTTGTGATATTTTGAAGTTCATGAATGGGAAAAGCATATGTTAATGCTGGTGTTGACACTGCAGTCACTTTTCTTTTCAAATCATTAGTGCCAAGTCACTTTCTGAGTTCTAGTTTTTTTTTAAAAAGTAGTACACCTGACACTCTGGGTGCTACTACAAAGAGTCTCTTTAACATTCCGGGGCTTTCATAATCAGCCTCCATTTTAGCTTAAAATGAATCCAGCAACCAGACTTGTAGTGATTTTCTTTTTGAGTCCAAGTCTTACAAACCACGTTGATATCTCTAGCTATTGTTATAATGTTTAAGAGCAATGGCTTTGTTGATCAAGGATGAATAGCTCAGATGTCAAAGAAATACTTGCTTGCCCTTTCGGGTGGGGGAAGCTGTACTTGCACGTGATTTTACTAGAATCGAGAAGTGCTGTTACTGGCACATCATGTCATACATTGTTTAGGGATGTGGATAAGTTATTTATATAATGATCAGCTAAAAGGCTTTTTATTCTGATTTTGCTTACAGGTACGTGCATATGCTGTTAGTGTTCTCGAAAGAGCTGATGATGAAGAGCTTCAATGTTACCTACTTCAACTAGTACAAGCACTACGATTTGAGCGCTCAGATAAATCTCGCCTTTCTTATTTTCTTGTGCAACGCTGTATGTGTGTTGTAACCTACATCCGAAAGTGTTTGAAGTGCCAAATTGTTTGGTAAATTGCACCTTACTTAATGATGCCATCTGAAAGTGTCCTTGAACGTTGCAGCACCACGAAATATTGAGTTCGCTAGCTTTCTCTGGTGGTATGTTACAGTGACTCTTCATGATCCAGCATATACTAAATGCTTATGCTTGTCTATTTGTTTAGTCATTAGCTACTTGGAGATTATATCTGTGGTTTCTCAGAAGTTTAATGGTGCTTTATCAATCTTTTGAAAGGTTTATATGGCATCCATGTTTGAGAATCAGTACAAGTTACTTGCTCGATCAGGAAACAAAGTACAAGAGGTAAATATTTCAAAATCTTATTTAGAACATTAATGCCTTTTCTTCTTGATTGCAAATCTTAATTAGTTGTCAGTTTGATAATATAACCTGCTTTGATGAAGTCATCCTGTTAGTTTGAGAAAGTTACAATCACAATGCCAGTTTGTGTCATTATATTAAAGGCCATTCATGATGCTGCACTAAGAACATTTTTAGAATGCCTAAACTGTCAACTTTTCCCTTTTTAGAAACAACATTGAGTGGGCAGTTTCTTAGGTGACACCGTATATGGAGCTATTTATGATTTCATTTAAGTTACAATTTTTTTAGTCTGCATTAGAGTTAGTAGAGAGCTTAACAAAACAATAGGTAATTTTGAGTCTTTGCAGCCACACTTCTAAAGCATGTATCCGAATATCACGAAACCTTACTCGCACCTCAAACATGCCTAAATAAACTTGTGAGAACTAACCGAATGCATTACGGAATCACGGTTCACAAGTAATGCGAAAAAATGACTTTTTCATCACTTAGGCTTGAAAAAACTTAGTTTTGGGGGTTTTGAGGGTTGAAACTGTAAACTGCTCAACCAAACGCCACGAAACCTTATTCACACCTCAAACATGCCAAAAGAAACCTGTGGGAACTAACCGAATGCATAACGGAATCACGATTCTCAAATAATGCGAAAAAATGACTTTTTCATCACTAAGACTTGAAAAAAACTTAGTTTTTGAGGTTTTGAGTAGTGAAACGGTAAACCGCTTAACCAAACGCCACAAAACCCAACTCATACCTCAAACATGCCTAAAGAAACTTATGGGAACTAACCGAATGCATAACGGAATCACGGTTCACAAATAATGCGAAAAAAATGACTTTTTCATCACATAGGCTTGAAAAACTTAGTTTTGGGGGTTTTGAGGGTTGAAACTGTAAACCGCTTCATCAAACGTCACGAAACCTTACTCACACCTCAAACATGCCTAAAGAAACTTGTGGGAACAAACGGAATGCATAACGGAATCATGGTTAACAAATAATGCGAAAATATGACTCTTTCATCATTTCGAGTCCCCGAACACATTTTGGTCTCTCAAAACCCCCAAACATAGTTTTACTCTTTTATTATTTTGTATATACAACTAATTAATGAAAAATTTTTCTTTTTTGTAGGTACAAATTTTCACATTTTGATGGAAAGTTCTAACAAGCGAACCACATTTTTTGTTCGGCTAATTTTTTTTTGTTGCTTTCATAGTTTTGTTAGTTCTTTTTTTATGAATATGTAATATGTATATGTTATTAGTTTAGTACTTGATTCGGATCAATTGTATATTTTTTTTGTTCATTCCAATTAATTGGTTGATATTGAGATGAATCGATGAAATTTAATAGTTGAAATAGATCATTGAGTTGGATTTAATTTTGTACAGGGTGGTATTGTATATTCGTACAGGGTGGTATATATTGTTTTTATAGGGTGGTATTGAATCAGTATTATTTAAAACATTTATGTCACTTTCAAAGTTTTTATGTCACTTTTATCAAGTATTTATGTCACTTTTATCAAGTATTTATGTCACTTTTATAGTATTTATGTCACTTTTAAGACTTTGATGCAATAATTTTGTTTGGTATTTATGTCACTTTTCTACTTTTATGTCACTTTAGGTTAAAAGTGACATAAATAAAATGGTATTTATGTCACTTTTAAGTATTTATGTCACTTTTTATTAACATATGTGTTGGTATTATGAAACATTTATGTCACTTTTATAAAACATTTATGTCACTTTTAAAACATTTATGTCACCTCCATTTATGTCACTTTTTATTGGAAAAAAAAGTGACATAAATAGCTATTTATGTCACTTTTTAAGTGACATAAAAAGCCTTTTTCCTTGTAGTGCATGTCTTCTATTTACATAATTGACTCTTTATGTTTATGGCATAACAGATTAGGACATGTTAATTATCAATCTATTAAATGCATGAGTAATTTAGGTTTAATACCAAATTGTGATGGTAGTAATATCTCTAAATGTGAAATATGTGCTCAAGCAAAAACAGTGCGTAAACCATTTCATCAAGTAGAATGCAGTTCATAAATTCTTTGATCTTGTACATTCTGATGTGTGCGATCTCAAGAATTTTGTAACTCATGGAGGAAATAAATTTTTTCTAACCTTCACTGGTCACTTCTCAAGGTATGCTTATGTATATTTGTTGCATAGCAAAGACAAGTGTTTGAGAAATTCAAATTTTCTAAAACTGAAGTTGAGAATCAATTTGGCAAAAAGATAAAAATGTTAAGGATTGATCATGGGAGAGAATATTTTCCAAATGAGTTTAAACTGTATTGTGAGACTCATGGAATTATTCATCAAATGTCAGCACCCGATACTCCTCAACAAAATGGCCTTGCTAAAAGAAAAAAATATGGTAAACTCATTTTTAATTTGTTCAGGATTTCCTAATAGTTTATGGGGAGAAGCAATTCTATCTGCTTGTCATTTCCTTAATAGAATGCCACAAAAGAAATCCAATAAACATGACTCCGTATGAGTTATGGTATAATAGAAAGCCTAATTTGAGTTATATTAAAGTTTGAGGTTGCCTTACTTATGTAAGGATCCCAGACATTAAAAGGTCTAAATTGGGACCTAAAACTTATAAATGTGCTTTTGTTAGTTATTTTAAGGATAGCAAAACATATAGATTCTTAGATCTTGTGACAAATGAGACTATAGAATCTAGAGATGTTGAGTTCTTTGAGCATATTTCTGCTAAGGACAAGTTGAAGCAATTAGAATTGCATCATGATGAGCACAATAACACAAATCAAGAAATCATTGTTCAAGAACAAAATATTCAAAATGATCCTAACCCGAGAGCTTCTAAAAGAGCTAGAACCACAAATTATTCCTTTGAACCAGATTTCTATCTTTTCCATATTGAAGGAAATAGAGGAGAAATTATGAAGGCAATTAAATATGTGATGAATTACAAGGGAGATTCTAATTCCTATGTGGAAGCTATGGCTTCACCAAATGCATCTCTTTGGAGAGAAGCAATTGAAGAAGAATTGGATTCTATTGTTTCTAATAGAACTTGGAAGTTTGTTGACTGTCCTCCAGGATCACAACCAATTGGTTGTAAGTGGTATTTCAAAAGGAAGTTGAACATTGATGGTTCAATTAATAGGTTTAATACTAGGCTAGTGGCCAAAGGTTTTAAACAATGAGAAGGGATCGATTTCTTTGACACATACGCTCTGGTGGAGCGAATTAGTTCGATTCACTTAATTATTTATTTGGTATCGATTCATCATTTAGTGATCCATCAATGGATGTGAAAACACCATTCTTGAATGGTGATCTAGATGAAGAAATATATATGGAACAATCTGACATGCACTACAACAAAATAGGCTTTTTAAGACAGAAAAAGTGTTGCAATAGGTCATAAAATGTGTTACTAGTTGTTTTACCAACACTTACTTAAGTGTCATAATAGGTGCTGTCGCTAAGCCTTGTTGAGACACTTACCCAAGTGTTGGTAAAACTGTCGGTAAAGGTTATTTTGTAACGACAGAAAAATAATTTGTCATTAAAAGTGTCACTAAATGTTACTTTTGAAGTGACATATAATCGTGAGTAACGACAAAACGAAAGTGTCATTAGAACTGTCACTAGAAGCTACTTTTACTAACACACATTTATTTTTGTGTCGCTATGAGTGTCACTAGAAATTGCACTAATTTTTTTTCCTAACAGTCTACCAAGTTTTGAACTTAAGACCTATTTGAATATGTTGCAGTCTTGAATTCGCTTGACCAAGTAGCCAACTTTTAACTATAAGTAAGAAAATTATTTATTTGTATATAATAAAATCATGTACTATTCACATATATTTAAAGTATTAAACACCAGTAGTAATATATTTTATATTACTAATATATTTACTTATTTTTATATTATATATTACTATAGTTATTATTATCGAATACATTTATTTAATTAATTATTTAATTAATTAATTTTTATTAAAATTAATAATATGGAGAACTATTTAAAATAACTATGTCTACAAAATAACTATGTATTCAATACAGTCCAGGGGTATAATTGTTTTTTGAACATTTAAAGCCACCTTATTTTTATGTCACCAAACACCTACATAATTTATTCTTCCACCGTAATCACTTTTACAATTCATTATTCAAACACCACAACTATTATAATCTATTCTGACAAAAGCAATTTCAAAGCTATCGCAATAGCAAAGCATAAACTACCCTAAATTGAACTGTATATTTTTCCTTGTGTTGTCCTTCATTCTTAAATAACATTAAAGATTAGAAAAATTAGACAGAAATACCGACGTCTTTTTATTAAGGTAGGACAGAGGGCAAACGTTTAAATTTCAAATGGTGTTAATTAACGACATTGGTTTACAAACGCCGCTAATTATCGGTATTTTGTATGAAAACTATGTTAAGTATCAGCATTTAACTACCAAGTGCTGGTATTTGTGAGTGCTCTTTAAAATCTTGGCAATGAACAACATTTATTTTTAAAAAAAAATACTGGTAATTAAAGGTATATTATTAAATGCGGGGATATGCCGTTTTTCTTGTTATGTTAATTTTTTTCTTGTTTACTGAGATAATTCTCTCTTTATAAAGAAAAAAATTAATAAATGTTGTTATTTTGTACTTTTGAATATATTTATTTCCTTTTGTACAGACAAGAAATTATGTGTTTTTCAAGTAAATTCTAAAGTCATGATTTTTTTTTTTAGAGACGAACAATTATATGTCCTTACATGGAATTTCTAAAGACACTTATTTACTTTTTTATAGACCAAAAATCATATGTCCTTATAAGTAACTTCTAAAGACAATTATTTTCGTTTGTAGAGACAAAAAATTATGTGTCCTTATAAGTCACTTTTAAAGACAATTATTTTCTTTCGTAGAGACGAAAAATTATGTGTCGTTACAAGTAACTTCTAAAGACACTTTTATTTTTTGTCTCAAAATAAATGTCTCTATAGGCCATTTTTGTTGTAGTGATGAAAATAATTTGTGCGCTCTTGTGTGCAATACCTAATTGTAAGTAGACATGCAATTAGTAATTTGGTAAGACCAGGTCGATCCCACAGAGAAGGTTTAAAGTTACTTGCTTAGACTAAACTCAAAAAGGAAATTAAAAATTCAAACTTTAAATAAGGTGTAGAGCATGAAGTTCCACAATTAACAACTACTAAAGTAAAGCGACTAAATTAAACTAGTAATTAACTAACTCACGAATGCAATATTTAAAATGGTTTTACTTTATAAGAAAAAGGCATTGGGATCATACGAATCCACAGTGACATAACCATCTACCATGCAGTTTCATTAATACTCTATGGAGTACATCCCTTTTCGGTATTCTATATTTTCTAAAGATAAAGAATCAATAGTCCTTTCATGACCGGGACTATATCATCACAATTGGTATAAAATACATAGAAGGCGGTTTAACAATAGTTGAGACTCGCACTATGAATGGTGTAAGCATTCAAAGTGGTTTGCAAGAGTTACTGAAGAAAATAGCCTTAAGGCTTTAGGTTAAGAAACTGTTTTGAAAAACTAAGCTTATTGGGATAGTTTGATAACTTATTTCGCAAACAGAAAGTCTAGGAATACCTAAAAGGATCATCTCAAGATTCTGTAGTTTCGATCGATCGACGCGCTCTCGATCGATCGAACTTCATTATCTCTCATCAATCGAAATATCTTCGATCTCTTAACTATCCGAACATTCGATCGATCGAAATATCTTCGATCAATTGAATGCAGGTTTTCTGCAGTTGCATGGCAGAGGATGGAGATCACTGTTTAATTGTGATCTCCCAACTCTGAGACTACTCAGACATCGTCTGCAGTAAAACATATTAGTTTTTATCGTAAGAAAACATTAAGGTCTTGTTTGGTTGTGTTTTTAACATAAAACTATAAAAACTATGGATTTAAGAAGAAACCATCATGCAACTCTATGCTAACACTGATTAAAACTATGAGAACTACCAACAGAAAGTAAATAATAGCAATATAAAACCTGGAACGAAAGCAAACTTGTGTTAACCTTCAAAAACTCCAAACTAAAGTAATATCCAAGCAACAAAACCTACAAAATCAAAGTAAAACTCTCTCTCTCTCTCTCTCTCTCTCTATACATAAAAAACTGAAAAACAAAAGTGTGGGCGTCCTATGGGACGTGTTTACAACTGATATATATAGAAGACCTAAGCTAGGGTTAATTACAAATTACGTCTGCTACGTGCCCGTGTTATTCTGATAAAGCCATGCTTGATCGATCGAATAATATTCGATCACTTGAACGACATATTATTCGATCGCTTGAGAAACCTTCAATCGCTTGACTACTCGATCGCTCAAGCTCCATTCGATCGTTCAAACCTCACAATTCAGCTTTGAAATGTCTTGTCTGCATTTGAGCTTTACCCTTTTCTTGTTATTCATTCATGCACATACAGTGCAATATATCTGCACAAAACAACAGCTAATACGCAAAACTTATCATAGATTTGTCTCATTGTAAATAATTGGCATTGTAACACATCTTGCAGATAAAATAGGAATTTATGAACTAAATTATGACATTTTCTTCTTATAGCGCGGCTATATTTTACAAATACCCCCCGCTTGTCTCAAACCCCAACTAGCTTATTGCTAGTCCCTAGCGATAGAGCGATATTAAAAACAAACTAAACTAAACTACAATGACTAAAAGAAAAGAAAGTTAACAAAATAAACTAAACTAAATGGAAAGAGATAAATCCTAATTCACTTTTGCAAGAATCGCGGTTGCATTTAGCGAATGCAACAAGCTGTTAAACCCCTAGGTTCACCTTACTGGACGAGTGTTGTCTCGTGAGGGTTTACAGTGAATGTACCCACAAAATTCTTATATTAAAGTTCAAAAAGATAAAGAAAAACTTTTAAACACTCTCTCCCGGTCAACGGCCAACTCAGCTCTACAAATACATATCAATCTCAATAAAACCATAAAAGAAATTCACATGCTCCTCATACCACCAAGATAGGTATAACATATGTGTCACATTCATGTATCCGTGTGTGTGTGTGAAGTTAATAGCTATGCATCAAACCTTATTTATAGTTGATTGGACTATCGTACATCTAGAACTTGTAGTTCCAACTCAATTCTCACATTGGTTCACACTCATATAAGAACGTCTCACATAAACTTGCTTAAGAATGATCGCACGTTGCATGAAAGCTTTGATAAGATTGAATTTTTGGATGATAATGCTTTCATACTTGACTTTATGAAGAACAAACGTTTAGAGTGTATAGTCTTGCGAAAAGAATACTACTTACCAGAGGAGCAAACTACCATGGATAACTCAATTCAAACGTTCATGTTCAAACTAACTTGTTAAGAATCATTAAGACTTTGAATTTTTGGTTTTAATATGGCAAATGGAGATGCTCAGAGAGAAAATGCGCATCTCAGTAAGTGATGGAGACCATCTTATTATCATTTTATCTTTTCACTTCTCCAACCAATCTTCCATTCTTGCATATGCTTCTCTTTTTGTCTTTTTTCTTCACACATATTTTTTTTTTATTTTTTAAAATACTCCATTTTCACATTCAAACGTTTCTTTGTATACTTCTTTTTATGCAGCAACTCCCACAACCACTCCCTTCCAATCAAATACATCGACATTTTAATCATATCAGATGCGCAATGAGATCCATTGGTCAAGGTATAAGATTAGGAATTTGCATTTTTATAATAGAATTGGAAATATTTAATCGGTATGGAGTTGGTTTCTTGAATGTTTGTAAAGGGATATGTATAGGTTAGGGAATGGGTAGCGATGGCTTAAATTATTTCTTAATTTATTAGTTTTAGCACTTTGGTGTTCATCGAGTTTAGTTGGTAGATCTTGAACGTTCTCCTCTAATAAGTAGTCAAAATGGAAGAATTATTTGAGACTATTTTAACGAATTTTATACGCATAGTCAGTAAGAACAATTCGAGTTTGTGTGACAATTCCCTCAAAAATGAAGAATAGATAAAAAACGCACTAAGGGTAATTAGTTTCCACTACTCATTCTTTGAACACAATAGTCGTATCAACTCCTTTTTTAGATTTGCTACATAGCTATCAATAAGTGCATATGGATGTTGGAAACATGAAGGGTCAACACATGCAATCATCCTAGTGATGTTCAGAAAATGCGTGAACGTAATCATAAAAAGGATGAGACTAATGTGAATGTGTCATCGCATCATAAACAACTAACTCGGAGTGGAAGTTTAGAGTTATTCTATCATTTAAGTAAAATATATATATAGATTTTTTTAAAAAAAAATTGTGTTGAAATTGTATGATATTTGCAATGAAATTATCCAGAGTGCTAAGTGTGAAAATGTATAGGTGAATACTTATCTGCCCCCTACCCCCAACTAAAAATAACGATGTCCTCAGAAGTTGGTTTTCAAAATAAAATGGATGGGTATCACCTGGTAGAAGCAAACCAATAACGGTAAGCATAACAACCTGTAAGAAGAGCATACAATCTCCAAACAACCATGATCAAAAGATATAGAATGATCAAACATGATCCCTAGATAGCAACAGAACCAATCACTGAAATAATAATATAATAACATAATAGGACAGTGATCTGGTCTAATAATATCCAAAACAGTAGCGAGAGAGGGAAGTGAGAAGACAAAGGAAAATAAATATTGGATTAGAAATAATTGAAACGGTCTTCGTAATGTCTAGTCAAATACCTTGAAAGCTGAATAGAGGCACATCTCACGATGGGGCAAGAAGGGGTGTTTTAGCACGATTTAGCTCCTTCCTTTCTCGTACCTTAGCCCCCGAACCGAGTTCTTTGGTGACGATGGAGCGGTGCTCTCTATACATTGGACTTGATAGATTTAGTTTTCTTGGTTTCCTTTATCAAACCAAGTGGCGACTCTATTTGTGAGGATCTCTCCGGATTTAGTCTTGTGGGATATATATATACATGGATTACTCACTCGTGTAGCCTCGGATATGGATCATGGTCATCGATAGTATCCTCGGGTTTGGATAAAACGCTCCATGGAATCCAAAATATGAGTAATCCAAATCGGTCGGATTGGATAAAGCCTAATGAAGGGTGGTGAACCTCACTTGTAGCTGTTGGCATGAAATTTGAAATGGGACAATCAAGCGGGCTTAATCCTTATATGCCCCAAGCTTGGTTCGGGTACCCACACCTGGAAACCATTAGTGGGTCTACCATCCTGTACAAATAGAAATTAATACAATAATAGAAAACCAAAAGCAACGTACTATTAATTAAAATGAATTTATCTCCAACAAAGAGCTGGAATTAGACAAAACACAAAACACGAAAAACATCTAGAATAAAATTTCCAAGGAAAGACTTGTGTTCCCGTTCATTAATTCTAAGTCGATAATTCAGAAAATAATTATTAAACTTTAACTCTTAGATAGACGATATTCAGCAGATTCTGAAAATTGATGAAAGCAGTATCAAGATGACGTTTTTAGGAAAAAATGTGAAACACGAAAGTTGTTCGGATCGTCGTTTTACTTCAGTTTACGCGAAATGACCATAAACTATGAATCTAAGTATCCAAAACATTCAATTTACTAATCTGATCCAGTTTATTATCAAATTACTACGTTCTAAAAAATTGTACGTTACACATAAAAGGCTGCGTTTTAAGCTAACGAATACACACAAAAGTTGTTTGATATGACGATTAATAAGCATCTATTAATTTCTAGGATTCGACTATCATAAGATATAATGAATTACAATACAAGCTATACCTGAAAATTTAAAACACCATAAGTATTTTATTTAATTACACCTTATGTTCACCACCTTGGCCATCCATCCATGGTTCAGCTTACACATATATCCCATGTGTCTCATAACGTAATACTACGAATACGAGTTCATACAGACACATAAACCGACTTAAGACGATCAGCACGTTTCAATCTTAAAAAATTGATACTGTAAATTAAATTTATAGTCCAAACGGTGCAGAATCAGGAAAAACTCAAAACATGAAAAGTATGCATAATCATATTTTACATAGATCATATAGACAAAATGTTAAAATTCTAAGTCATGAATTTATAATATTTTTCAGAAGTTTCAGCGACCGTTAGAAGTAAAAAAAAAAAATTGAATTTCTCATAAACTCCAAATTAATTTTCTTTCAATCCCTTAGCTATTTCAATAAATTCACATATGAATTTATCAAAGTATAAACGTAACAGTTATTAATGCACCAAGATTATGATCACGAAGTCACATGAGAATATTGATTTAGATTCGACTTATCATGACATATAACGCAAAGAATTAAACACCAAATAACAACATGCAAATATTCGATTTATTTAGATATACATATATACACATGTGTACATAAATACATCCGGATATACATATATTTAACTCACTGAGTTTTCGCACTAAATCCCACGAAGATTTAGTGACCGACTAGATCATGACGAACGAACCCTACGTGAGCCCATGATCCCTTCTCTTTCTTCTTCTTCTTCTTCTTCTTCTTCTTCTTCTTCTCTCTCTCTCTCTCTCTCTCTGTATGTGTGTGTGTCTATGTCTATTCTCTCTTTTCTTTTCTTCTCTTTCATTTTTTTTGTTAATATGGGGGTTGGGTTTAATATATGTATATGTATACTACACACACAACACATGTCAATACAACACACACAAATATGTAAATACCGTTTTTTGTCCTACGGGCTCACATAAAGGCTTAATATGGGACTAAAATGCATTCCAAAGTACTAAAATGAGTAGTCTAATGAGTGTACATGACCCGGGTACTTAATTTAAATGTTAAAAATACTATTTAACAAATTCACGGGCCTCTAAGAACTACTCAAAATAAACACATCAACACTTCAATAACTTGTTCAACTTAAAATTTTACAACTTAATTCCACCACTTAGCTCTACTTTTACACAATAATTAATAATAAATAAAATAAATACATACAGATAAATAAATGACCATAAAAATATAAATGCACACAACCAGTTAATAACACATAAAAATTTAGGTTGTCTCATTAATTTTTTCAAAAAAATGAATATTTATTTCAAGAAAATACGTGGTGTCACACTTTCTAGCCTCTGTCGTCTTCTTCTTCTTCTTCTCCTTCCTCTGTCCTCTTCTTTTCCCCGAGAGTGTGTGTGTGTATATACAGTGTGTATCTATATAAGTGTGTATATATATATGTATGTGAATATATATATGGTATACTCTCTTTCTCCCTAACTCTCTCAGTTGCCGACCCCCCACACGCACACAAACCACATATATATATAGGGAGGGAAAGGGTACAGGTGGCAGCTCTGCGTATACTAGAAAAAGCAAGATTGATTGATCGATTTAGAATTTGATCGATTTAGAATAGGTCGGTTGGGGTTCGATCGATTAAGACCTGTTCAATCGCTTAGAAAAAGGGTCCACGTCATAAATCAGGTCGACAGAGTTTCGATCATTTGAAGAAGGTTCAATCGATTGAAATTGAATTTACATGAAAGGTGAGAACAAGGGTACTGAATCTCATTTATATCAAAAGGGGTATAAAAGTACAATGAATAGACAGGGTATTACATCATTCCCTCCCTCTAAATAAAGATTTCATCACCGAAATCCGAACTAATCGTCGTTGAACAACTCTGGATACTTCTCTCGCATCTCTGAATCCAACTCCCAAGAAGCTTTCCTTTCGTCATGAAACTTCCATTGGATCTTTACCAACAACATTTCCTTATTCCTTAGCTTCTGAACTACTTGGTCCAAAATTTGTACTGGTCCTTCATTGAGCAAGACATTATCGTTAACCTCAATTTCTTTAAAGTTGATCTCATGCCTCGGATTGTGAGCATACTTTTTCAACATGCTGACGTGAAAGACGTTGTGCACCCCTGATGTCTTAGGTAGTAGCGCGAATCTGTAGGAAACCTTTCCTACACCCTCGAGGATTTCAAACGGTCAAATGAAATGCGGTGCTAACTTTTCTCTCTTTTGTCCACGTCATAAATCAGGTCGACAGAGTTTCGATCATTTGAAGAAGGTTCGATCGATTGAAGAAACACAAGTTCGATCGATTAAAACTGACTTTACATGAAAGGTGAGAACAAGGGTACTGAATCTCATTTATATCAAAAGGGGTATAAAAATACAATGAATAAACAGGGTATTACATCATCCCCTCCCTCTAAATAAAGATTTCATCACCGAAATCCGAACTAATCGTCGTTGAACAACTCTGGATACTTCTCTCGCATCTCTGAATCCAACTCCCAAGAAGCTTTTCTTTCGTCATGAAACTTCCATTGGATCTTTACCAACAACATTTCCTTATTCCTTAGCTTCTGAACTACTTGGTCCAAAATTTGTACTGGTCCTTCATTGAGCAAGACATTATCGTTAACCTCAATTTCTTTAAAGTTGATCTCATGCCTCAGATTGTGAGCATACTTTTTCAACATGCTGACGTGAAAGACGTTGTGCACCCCTGATGTCTTAGGTAGTAGCGCGAATCTGAAGGAAACCTTTCCTACACCCTCGAGGATTTCAAACGGTCAAATGAAATGCGGTGCTAACTTTTCTCTCTTCTGACCAAATCTAACAATTCCTCGTACAGGAGATCCTTTGAGTAGCACATGGTCTCCAACATTGAATTCCAAACTTCTGTGGCTTTTATCTGTATTAGTTTTGTGTCTACTCTGCATCATTCGTATCCTTTTTTTCATAATCTTAATCTTCTCACTAGTTTTCTAAACTAACTCAGGTCCAAGTAGTTAATTGTCTTCAACCTCTGCCTAACATAAAAGCAATCAGCACGGTTGTCCATATAATGCCTCAAAGGGTGTCATTCCTATACTTGAATGGTGACTATTGTTATAAGTGACTTCTACCAATCGTAGATGAGTCTCCCATGAGCTCTCAAAATTAGTGACACGTGCTCAAAGCATGTCTTCCATTACCTGGTTAACTCATTCAATTTGTCCATCGGTCTGCGGGTGAAAGGCGGTGCTTAAGCTTAATGTAGTTTCCATGGCTATTTACAGACTCTTCTAGAACTTTGCAATGAATCTTGAATCATTGTCTGATACAATAGAGATCAATACACCATATAGGTTTATGACTTGTTGTAGGTACATCTGGCTCAAACGTTCAACTGGATATGACATACTATAAGCTATAAAATGTGCTAATTTGGTAAGTCGGTCCACAACTACCCAAACAGTGTGGTGGTTTTGCTATGAGCTTGGAAAACCTACCACGGAATCCATAGTTATATGTTCCTACTTCCATCCAGGAACTGGTAATGGTTATAGAAGCCCTAGTGGTTTCTGATGTTCCACTTTCACTTACTTACACATAAGACCTTGAGTTACGTGTTCAACATGTAATACCCTATATTTTGGAATGTATTAAATAAATAAGACTTTATACTAATTCCCATCCCATTCGATTGCCTTAGTGTCCCAATCGATTGCCATCTTTCCCAATCGATTGCTATCCTGTCGACCTGAATTCATTACGTGGCATATATTAATCGATTGCCCTTGACTCTCAATCGATTGCCATAAAAAATATGTAATCAATCGATTTCCATCCCCAGAGACTTGTTTTCAACTTTGCTTCGTTGTTTGATGCGTGGCACTCTCTTGGTCTGTATATGGGCTCATTTTCTGACCTTGGAACTTTTTATCAATTCTTGTGAGAGAGAGAGAGAGAATAGAGTTATATATATACACATCTATACATATACATATATATACACAACCATACACACACACATACACACACACATTGCCTTTGGTAGGAAGAAGGGAAGAGAAGGAAGAAGAGAAGAAAGAAGAAGAGAAAGAGAAGGAGAGACAGAGAGAAGACAGAGGTAGAGAAGAGAAAGAGAAGAGCAGAGAGAGCTTTAGTTCCAAGCCAAACACACACCCAAACACACCCTTAGGTGAGTTCTAAACTCACTTGGTCTCACTATATATAAGGTTTTTACAAGTTTATATGAAGGTTAGATGTATTAAATACGTCCTTACGACATTTACATATTCTATTTTACGTTTCTGTTGGACAACACGAAGTACCAATCAATTGGACTTTTCCCAATCGATTGCTATCAGTTGAGTCCCAGTCGATTGGATAGATAACCAATCGATTTCCATTGATTGTAACCCAATTGATTGCCAAAGTTAGCAATGGATTGACATTGACTTGGATCTAATCGATTGACATGTTTCCCCAATTGATTGTTACATATTTTATCCCAACCGATTGAGCCTTGTCCTAATCGATTGCTATCAGTTGAGTCCCAGTCGATTGGATAGATTACCAATCGATGGCCATTGATTGTAACCCAATCGATTGCCAAAGTTAGCAATGGATTGACATTGACTTGGATCTAATCGATTGACATGTTTCCCCAGTTGATTATTACATATTTTATCCCAACCAATGAGCCTTGTCTTAATCGATTGGCAATAGCAGAACATGGATTATTTCTTTTGATTATTATATAAAGGGTTCAATCTCTCAATTCTCGATTTGGACTTTCAGTATATGATTGTGGGTGGATCATGGATAATGTGACAACAAAGATAAGTATGATTAAGAATAACATATGAACATGATGTTGTTAGATGCTATATGGTTCACGTATGAGTTTGATAACCGTTCATTTCAATCAGAGTAGTTAGGCCACAATGGGATGTCATGTATCAGTCCTAGTACGAAGCTTAGATAGGTCTTGATAAGTTCTGGGAATTTGTACATGGTTGGACCCTTGGTCATGTATATCCTTAATGAGTGGTGGATGAGACCAAGTAGTTCTAGATAGCCAGGTGATCTATATTATATCCTTAATGAGCAGTTTTAGGGTATGTCCTTAACGAGCGGTGGATGGGAGATTACTAGAAAGATGTCGATAAGTCATGGCAATAAAATGATATACCATTGTTTAAAGCATTATATCCGTGACAAGTGGTGGACTAGTCTATGTTCTCAACCGCGGTCGATAGAGCAGTGGTGTATCTAGGAATATCACAATCAGATTAGTGTCTTAAGTCAGTGTTTATAGGTCTTTGTATAATAAGACGCAGATTTGGGTAACGAGGGGTTGAATAAAGAGAAAATATTACTCAGTAGAACTATATCTTATGACTTTCATAACTCGTTATTACGTTATAGAATTGGTACCTTGTGTGTTTCTAATCACTCAGCTCTCAGTAAGTTGACGGACGTTATGGACATTCCCTGTCCACAGTTTATCCCATCCCTCTTAATACAAATAATGGAGCTTATGACGACGGGTACTACCCCAAAGGGGAATATGCAGAAGGTGGCCCCACTGATGCCGGTTATGCCAGAGAAGGCTATCACGCTGATGACTACACTTACGCCAGCTAGAGATGGAGATTAATATTTATTTTTATTTTACTATTGAACTTTATTAGTTAAGTGGGTACTTGGGCATATGTAGTGTCGAGAACTGTTATGATCCTGAGGACTACTTTAATATTGTAATGGATAGAATTGTTATTATGTATTCAATTTGTTTACTGTTTTTGTTTATTAATTGGACTAGTACTGTGTAGTGTGGACAATTTAGTGACATTCACCCGTCGTTTCTTATGGACCCAAAAAGGAAATTTATTTTTCTCTATTTTTGCTGGTCTAGGGCGTGACACAGCAACTTCTCGCTTCATTCCTTCCCACTAGAAGTTCCACTTTAAATTCTTGTATATCTTTGTACCTCCTGGGTGGATAGTCATTCATGACCTGTGAGCTTTGTCCAGTATATCCTTTCTAAGATTATCTTCATCTGACATACAAAGTCTGAATCTACACCTAAGTGCTCTGCCTATAATAATACTCCAATTCTCTAGTTCCTTTACCGTGTTGCTTGCGGACCACTCTTGAAGTCCTTCATTCTTCTTTTGTGCCTCAAAAATACGATTGATGCAGGTCGGTTGCACCATGAGACATCCAAAGTGTCGTCCTTCACTTGGATCTAAAGCCTGAATACCGAATTCAGCCAAAGTTTCCAATCTTTGCCACGCTTTGACCATAAGAGCAGCTACTACTATCCTCCAGGGTTTTCGACTCAACACATTAGCTACCACGTTCACCTTTCCAGGGTGATATTGTAATGTGAAATCATAGTCCTTTAACAATTCCATCCAACATTGTTTTCTCATGTTCAACTCCCTTTGAGAGAACAAGTATCTCAGACTCTTGTGATTTAAAAACAAATCAAACATCTCACCGTAGAGGTAATGCCTCCAAATCTTGAGTGCAAAGACAATCACAGATAACTCGAGGTCATGCTTAGGATAATTCAACTCATGAGGTTTCAACTGTCGTGATCCATATGTGATTACCTTCTCATCCTACATAAGAACACATCCAAATCCTTGGTGTGATGCATCACTATAAATGGTGAACTGTTCACCGCTCTTGGGTATCCCAAGCACTGGCGCTGTGGTCAACCTTTCTTTCAATTCCTAGAATACGCGTTCATACTTGTTATTCCATTCAAACTTCAAATCCTTCTTTGTTAGTCCGGTAAGAGGAACTGCGATCTTGGAGAACCATTCCACGAATCTCTGATAGTATCCAACTAGACCAAGAAAACTCCTGATTTCCATTACGATGGTTGGTATATTCCAATCGAGAACTGCATCTGTCTTTGACAAGTCATGTCTTTGACAAGTCTATGGCTATTCCTCTTGTTAGACAACATGTCCTAGAAATTTGACTTCCTTTAGCCAAAATTCACACTTGCTGAACTTGGCGTACATTTAGTTATCTTGGAAAGTCTGTAGTAAGATTCTAACATGTTCCTCATGTTCAGCCTCGGTCTTCAAGTAGATCAGAATATCATCTATAAACACGATAATGAACTGGTCCAAGTAGGGTCTAAATACTTTGTTTATTAGGTCCATGAATATTGTTGGGGCATTGGTTGATCCAAAAGACATGACCAAGAATTCATAGTGCCCTTATCGGGTCCTGAAAGAAATTTTCAAAATATCCTCAAGTTGAACCAACAGTTGGTGATATCTTGAATGTAGATCAATCTTTAAGAAAGTCGTCGCTCCTTGTAGGTGATCAAATAAACCGTTGATTCTAGGGAGTGGGTACTTATTCTTAATCGTGACCTTGTTAAGCTCCTTAGAGTTGATACAAAGTTGTTGAGTTCCATCCTTCTTCTTAACAAAGAGCACTGGTGCTACCCAAGGCAATGTGCTGGGTCGAACAAACTTGAGATCTTCTAACTCCTGAACTTGCGTCTTTAGTTCATTTATTTGCGTTGGTGCCATTTGATAAGGAGCCTTTGATAATGGTAAAGTGACGGGCTCTCACTTAGGTAGCAGTTCTATAGCATTTCGAAACACATCTTCAAAGTCTCTGACCACATGAATTTGTGCAATAGTGAGTTTCAAACTCGATCTCTCAATAGCTGTTAGAGGGCTAGTAAGAAAAGCACCACTAGAGATGTTGCACTGAAAATTAGATGGCTGACCCCCTAGCATTGAAAAGGTAATCATCTTATTTGCACAATCCAAATTAGAACGATACTTCGCGATCAAGTAATCCTAAGATGATGTCAAATTCCTTCATTAACAAAATGATTAGATCTGTGGGAAGAATCCTATTCTCAAGGGTTAAGGTATAATCCTTGCATACTTTCCCTAATCTTACGATTATGCCCAAAGGTGATACCACATTTAGGGCTATATCAAGTGCTTGAGGTACTAAACCCAAAAGTTTGACAATTCCAATAGCAAAAAATGAATTTGAAGCACGAGTATCAAATAGAACTTTAACTCTTGTACTGAACAATGTAAGACTACCTTTGATATTCTACTGCATAACTTCATCATATCATGAATCCTTTGGGATAATAGCTTTCATATGAGCCTGTTCGACTGGGCCCTAAGTAGCGGGTCCATTGTATACCCTTCAGGGTGCTCTATAGTCCTTACTCAGGTGACCATGGTTGCCATAATTATAGCAAAGAATGCTTGCTCGGTGGTAGCTCTTGGGAGCTTAGTGGTCCTTAGCCAAATGACCCAGCTTTTCGCTGTTGAAGCATCCACCAGTATTGCCTTCAGTAGTAGTAGGTAATCCTAGCGGGGTAGGAGCTTGGGTTACAGCATAGCAGTTTTGGGGAAACGCAGGTTGTGGTTTCCTTTCGCCAGTCCAGTTGCACTTATTCTCCTAGTACTACGTCGGAGGTCACAATCCTTGGTTACCCCTGGGTGGGGGTCGATTCCCAAAGCATCCTTGCTATCGAACGTTGATATCCTCATGACCGATTGCCATTCTTACCATAGCCTTGAAAGTTTGACCCTGATGATTTAGTCATCTGTTGAAGTGGCAGGGAAAGACCTTGGCGATATGGCCGGTTCTTCTACTCTAGAGTATCGATCATATGGAGGGCAAATCAGGATAATCGTTCGAACCGTACCGCATACATCCTTATTGCCTGGTTCACTTGCCTTAGTTCAATGAATTCTCTCTCCTTCCTATTCCTCTCTGTTTGAGGAAAGTAGTTTTCTAAACATGATCCAGGGCATTCTCCCTACTGCATCCTTTCCTACAATTGCCTTTTTTGATTCCCACCAATCGACAGCCACATGAGTCAACTGGAATGACACCAGTCGACGCTACTCTATCTCGTTATATCCCAAGGTATCGAAGATTGCTTCCATATCTAAGAGCCATTATTTCGCTTGCCACAACTCAGTATTCCTATCTAAATTCTCCAGATGAAAATGATGAAAAATTTCTACTATTCGATCATCATCTGGTCTCGGGGGTGGTCCGTGGTTATTTCCATAGTTCATGTTAGGATTATTAATGCGTTCCATCCTTCGCACAAAGGCCTTGAACAATCCGATCAGATCAGTAGCCTGGGTGCTGAGGATGCATCCTCAATTGGTTCAGGATGGTTCTGAGTACTTCTTCCTAACATCGATGTAGTATTGTTGGGTACCTATACAGATGTCTATCGGTTAGTCGTCAATCTAAAAAAAATGGTCACCGAAAGTGATTCTCAACTAAGCATACTAGTTATAACTATTATCACACTAATAGTAAGGAAAACTCTATACGGATAATCTCCAGAACATTACTTAGAGTCAACCGCTATGTCAAGGAATCTTAAGGTTCAAACTCAAGAAATGTTGGACAATTGGTGAATGTGACTACCAAACCTAGGCTCTGATACCAAAAATCTTGTCACGCCCCACAGTAGCAAAAATATAGAAAAATAAATTCCTATTTTGACCCGTAGGCTATGATAGTTGAAAGTCATCACATTGTCCATGAATAAAGTCTAACCATCAGAGTAATGATTCATACCACGCATTTAGAAATTCTAAGTTCGATATATAAAACTAGAGTTTAATACTAAACTATTACAAACTTTAGTGTCTGCAGAAATATATACAAAGTATTATGGAAACCTGTGCTAATTACAAACTTACTTATTACAATAGTCTATAAACTCTAAATGTAAACTATCTACTGCAAGCTCCAGGCCTTCAGCTCATGTAGTAGTCATCTCCAACATAGCCTCCATCATAGTAGGCTTCATCCTCGTAGTCCCTAGCAATGTACTACTCACCTATGATCTCATAACCTTGGCCAGCTGGACGTCGAATATCCAGTGGTATAAAATGCAGTTGATGTTGTCAATATCAAGATATAAAAAGTATGCTTTCATTTATGCTTTACTTTTCTAAAGATTTGCAGTGTGGAAGTAAAGGTCGAACCCACAGAGATTGAATACTACGCACTTTAATTTTAAAACCTAAATCTAATTAATTATAAAAATGAGATTTTGATTTTGAATTTAATTAAGCTAAAAACAATAAAATAAATCTAAATTATGAAAGCGATTTAAAAGTGTTTTTATAAATATGTTTAAAGGAACCTAGGATTGCAAATCCACCACTAGCTTCATAATAGGAATATTTATGCATTCAATTAGATTATTAAGTTGGATGATAATGGGGAATTGTAGCTACAAGCCCAATTCCTCCGTCAAGAAAATAACTATGGTTCAAGCACCAACATAATCCATCTTCGGTTAGCACGAATTATCCCACACTAAACTAGGGTTGTGACATAATTCGTCTAACCTAGTGTGGATACCGGCATTTGGGCCCACTTTTGTTTTTAAAACATTTTTCAAATTTCAAATTAAAAAACAAATGAGTCGCCACTTAATTTTTAAAAGGAAAATTAAGAAACCATTTTAAAGCAAAATGATCTTTTGCGAAACCAAAGATAAACTGGGTCCGGGGATTATGGAATGAAAGGGGAAGGAGCCCGGCGGACTAAAACACCCCCTTTCATCCTATCTCACGATAGGCCTCTACTCAACATCCTATTTAATCAAGTTATTAATCTAAGCATGCCCTCAATTAATACATATATAGGTATACATAACACAAGCATGTTGGAAATGGTGTAAAATTGCTAACGGTAAAATATCATTCATAAGTCACATAATTCAACTAGCAAACATCATGATGTGCAAGTAAGGAACTAGAGAACTCACCCGGGATCCAGTCGCGAAATGAAAACATGCAATGCATACACAAAATACAAAGCCTAAGAAAAGGTCTCTAATTCACATATTCACATAAGGCAAAACCTAAGCTAAGGTGTCGAACATGGAGTCAAAAATCAATTAAAATCAATGAAGTAAATAAACCAGAGAAGAGATGAGAAATTGTACCTCAATTGCGCTACAAAACAAAGGTCAGTCCACATGCTTCACATAATAATATGATATCAAAAAAATCAATCCCAATTCTTTAGCTTAGATCTATTAAGCATGAAATCCAACTTTATTTAATAGCTAGTTCTAATCATAAGCATTGATGTACATGAATGAATGAATGTGAATAAGAATAAAACATGGATTTATTCACTAATTTGGATCACTTAGCCTCTGGATTTAAGCTAAATTATCATTATTCAAAACATGATTTAGGTCCTGTTTGCACCTAAAAATTACATTTTTTAAGGTCAAAATTGGTAGAGGCCGATTGAGATTTTTAATCGGACTCATGAGACCGATTGCAGAAATTAATGGGCAAGTGATTGATTCAAAGTTGGTAGGACAGGATGATTTTACTGCTGACTATAATGGCAATCAAGCTATCTTTGTTCGGGCTGGTTATCATATGATCAGATGACTATCGGGTTTATTTAGTCCATCAATGCATTTGGTTTGGCAGTTAGTGTATTAGTGCCAATACATGGTTGATGAAGTGGACTAGAGTGTATGTGGTGTTGGAGATTCAAATCATATTCACTGTTAGGAACAATGGTGGTGGGGGCCACGTTGTTTTGAGTAGTTTCTTTAACAAAATCATTGGGTATTATGATACCATGACACATGGAGCCCGATGGGAAAAGTTGTAAAAAAGATTTAATGACTTAATGGTGGAAGGATCCCGAGAAATGGATAGTTAGTGTGATACCATGTGAGTCCGATTCCTCCATGGCCTAGTTGATCGGCCTCCACTGGGTTACCATAGTTTTTAGTCAACATGTTAATCTAGTCAACATGATGGAAACAAACTGTGGGGTGCCACGTTTGAGACCATATTTGATTTTTACATGGTGGGCCACCAGCCCATCACCACAGTGGCATTACACCAATTCGGACTGACCATGCTCTGCCTCAGTCGGTTTTATTGTAATGGCCGACGGGTTTAATAATTTGGCCATTTTTCATATATATATATATATACGTGTATATATATACAGAGAGTCCACTATGGCAGGTTACCAACTCTAAAAGGTCTCCTAATGGATGCTTCTATATTGTGATAAGGAAAGTTATTGATTGATATTATCACTTATGCTATTAATTTGGAAGATAATATCAACATATTTATGGGAGTTATCTTTTACTTGGAAGCCAAGTCAGCCGAATGAAGCCACAAAGGGGACCAGATTCAAGAATTTATATAGATAAATATATATATATATATTTGAAGATATGGAAGGCATTATCAGTTTATGGAAATAAACTGATAAATTTTACCAGATAATGATTCATCAAATTTTCCTACCTTATCTAGGAGACCTCCATGGCCGCTATAAATAAGCAGGCAGGCCAAGCTATCAACTCACTCCGCGTCTCTTCGATACACCGCATTCAACCGCATCCCAAATGCATCCTTTAGCATTCTTAGTTTAGGCAAATAGAGCAGTCTTTTATTTTCCTAGTTTTTTCAATTACTTCTTGTAATTTCTTTTCTTTAATTAAATAAAAGTCTATTTTATTTAATTCATCTTTCATCACTTGTATGGCTTGTGTGCTTCAATACTGCCATAGGATCTTAGGCCAAGGGTACTTTCCTACTTGGCCATCACAATCGTTTTGATAGAAATCAGATTTCCAAACCTTGTGTATCACTCACACAAGTGACTTAGGAAATTTTGTTTTATTAGTTTGGGCCTACCTAACAAGGCTCTGGCACGCCCGAATAAATATTATAGCAAACAATTTGGCACGCCCGGTGGGACCGCCAAGTGATGAGCCAAGCATACCGTGAGACATGGCTGCAATTCTACCGCGACCAGGTTCGTTGCAGGGACGAAAAAATAAGCCTTCTTGAAGGTTTAATTTCTCATCTCAACTTCAAAAAGGTGATGCTCCATTGCGATTCATGCTGCCAAAAGTTGGGATCGCCATGGGATTCACAACTGGGTCATCGGCTTAGTCGTGAAATAAGCCGACATGAGGATGAAATCGGTCAACTAAAAACTGAGATTGACCGATTAGAGACCGATAGACAATTTTTCAACAATGAAATCGGTCTCCTTCTTGCCGTAAGTAAAGCAGAAGAGCCAGCACCTTATGGAGAAAATTTCATGTCCATGGAAGATTTCTTAAACGGTAGCTGGAGGGAAAATCCTAGCAGTTTTCCTAATTTGCCTCTCGGGGGGCAAGAAGACGGCGAAAAAATAAATAAAGAGCCGAAAAAATTTATTTCGGCCATAGAGCCCCTCCTTGATGTTGAAGACGACGGAGCACTCGGGGGGCAAATTCAAGATGAGCCTCAAAATTTCATTGAGGCCGAAGAGGAAAGTGATAGGCCGAGTGATCTTGAACCGGCCATAGAACCTCCCGTTGATGAGGAGGGCGATGATGAAGACCCCATTATTGACAAAGCAATCGGTGATGTACCGCTCGGGGGGCAAACTTCGCCGAGACCGATTGATTCTAAATCGGTCCATGAAGCTTTTGAAAATATTTCTTTGAGGAAACTTAGCCTCAAAGAGTTGTTCAAATATTTCGGTCTTGTTGTAATGACCGATTATTATTTTTATTTTAGGCGAATTAATTATTTGGCTTGGATTGATCTACATCCATAATGGCTGTGTGGGTGTCACCAAAAGCTAAATATTATTTGGTGGCTACTTTTGCACCAATACTATTATCAAAAGATTGAAAAGGTACTAAAACCGGACTGAATTAATGCAGTTAATATGCTATTCGGGCTGTTACCAGACTGAGAGCAAAAAAGGCAAGAGGAAAAGGTTATACGGCTGTGAAGTCTTTGAAGTCAAAGTGATGGTCTCAAGTAGTGACTAAGTGTACTGCTATCATGATTATTCACATGTCCAAGATAGGATGTGGTGGTCTGGCAGTATTTCAGAATGATGACCACGTTGCAGAATTGAAGGGTTTCAGTAGACTTGGTTTAATGTAGCCAATTTCCTAAAGTGGTAGGCCCGAAAAGATGTGCAAAGCAAATATATATATATATATATTTGGTGGTGATTTAAGAAGATAACATGGCATCGGGCTACATATCTAATGGAGGTGAGTATTCTATACACTACATTAGTATTTCACAAGCAGCAGCCTACACAATGGTGAGTCTCATGGAATCTATTTTACTTTAATTTGGGATTATGAAAATTCGGTCTCATAGGCAAGACCGATGCTAATTGTCTAAAGAAGTAATCGGTTTGAAAAAAAAATAAAAAAATAATAGAAATAAAGTATTAAAGATTGAAGTGAGTATTTATTCAGTCAGTACACTGTTCGGATTGAAACAAGATCGAACCAGGGGAAAAAGTGGTGTTGCAATCCCTTTCATAATGGATGTGGTTGGATGTGGAGTTTTAGTTGTGTAGTGGGCCCATGTGATGATTAAAATTTAACACTCATATGTTTACCATCATACACAGAGTAGGCTACTGATATTTGATAGCGAAGGAAAAAGTCAATAATGTGAATAACAAGTTTTTTTTTTCGGGCTTGCTAAAGATGGTGATCATCAGTCATGTTCAAATTGGTCCAAACAGTATGCCCGATGGTGTGTGTGACCATCATTGTGAGATTAGACATAGTTGGGCCCAAAAGTATTTTTTACTGGACCATGTGGGAGTTGTGCATAATGATATTGTGGTCATTACCTTTAGTGATGGCAGAGTCAGTAGGTGCAAGCTTTTGCTTGCCAATTATGGCCACACGTCAATGACATCATCATTGGCCTTTTACCAAGGCTTTTAGATGTGCAGTGAAAGGTATTGGTCCAATACTGATAAAATTGTTAAAAAGGTTTACACGACACTATGGTGCCTCATCGGTCTATGTGATAAGACCGATGTCAGTTTAAAGGCAATCGGTCTAAAATATTATGGCTATTCAAAATTACATTGTTTTCATTTTACAGAGCCAAGGGGGCAATTGTTTGCACCTAAAAATTACATTTTTTAAGGTCAAAATTGGTAGAGGCCGATTGAGATTTTTAATCGGACTCATGAGACCGATTACAGAAATTAATGGGCAAGTGATTGATTCAAAGTTGGTAGGACAGGATGATTTTACTGCTGACTATAATGGCAATCAAGCTATCTTTGTTCGGGCTGGTTATCATATGATCAGATGACTATCGGGCTTATTTAGTCCATCAATGCATTTGGTTTGGCAGTTAGTGTATTAGTGCCAATACATGGTTGATGAAGTGGACTAGAGTGTATGTGGTGTTGGAGATTCAAATCATATTCACTGTTAGGAACAATGGTGGTGGGGCCACGTTGTTTTGAGTAGTTTCTTTAACAAAATCATTGGGTATTATGATACCATGACACATGGAGCCCGATGGGAAAAGTTGTAAAAAAGATTTAATGACTTAATGGTGGAAGGATCCCGAGAAATGGATAGTTAGTGTGATACCATGTGAGTCCGATTCCTCCATGGCCTAGTTGATCGGCCTCCACTGGGTTACCATAGTTTTTAGTCAACATGTTAATCTAGTCAACATGATGGAAACAAACTGTGGGGTGCCACGATTGAGACCATATTTGATTTTTACATGGTGGGCCACCAGCCCATCACCACAGTGGCATTACACCAATTCGGACTGACCATGCTTTGCCTCAGTCAGTTTTATTGTAATGGCCGACGGGTTTAATAATTTGGCCATTTTTCATATATATATATATACGTGTATATATATACAGAGAGTCCACTATGGCAGGTTACCAACTCTAAAAGGTCTCCTAATGGATGCTTCTATATTGTGATAAGGAAAGTTATTGATTGATATTATCACTTATGCTATTAATTTGGAAGATAATATCAACATATTTATGGGAGTTATCTTTTACTTGGAAGCCAAGTCAGCCGAATGAAGCCACAAAGGGGACCAGATTCAAGAATATATATAGATAAATATATATATATATATATATTTGAAGATATGGAAGGCATTATTAGTTTATGGAAATAAACTGATAAATTTTACCAGATAATGATTCATCAAATTTTCCTACCTTATCTAGGAGACCTCCATGGCCGCTATAAATAAGCAGGCAGGCCAAGCTATCAACTCACTCTGTGTCTCTTCGATACACCGCATTCAACCGCATCCCAAATGCATCCTTTAGCATTCTTAGTTTAGGCAAATAGAGCAGTCTTTTATTTTCCTAGTTTTTTCAATTACTTCTTGTAATTTCTTTTCTTTAATTAAATAAAAGTCTATTTTATTTAATTCATCTTTCATCACTTGTATGGCTTGTGTGCTTCAATACTGCCATAGGATCTTAGGCCAAGGGTACTTTCCTACTTGGCCATCACAATCGTTTTGATAGAAGTCAGATTTCCAAACCTTGTGTATCACTCACACAAGTGACTTAGGAAATTTTGTTTTATTAGTTTGGGCCTACCTAACAAGGCTCTGGCACGCCCGAATAAATATTATAGCAAACAGGTCCCAAGACATTAGGGAACCATTTGAGTTGAAATAAATAAGATTAGACAAAAACAGTAGCAGTTTTTTATGAATTACAGAGAGCAGACCAGATTTTAACAAATAGACATAAAATACTTCCAACGGTTGGATCTTAATGATTTTTGGCTATGTTATGCCTCTGTGAGTCTAGTTACTAATCCAAAACGAAAATCGAGGTTTCAACAGTTAGATCTCCGGGAATACGGAAAATACTAGACCTCACTCAGGATTTTACAACTCTCTGTCCAGAGATCTTGTATGATTTTTTACAAATAGTAAACAAATCTGAATTGCTTCATTCTTTTTAGGGAACCTTCCTAACACATTAAGGTTCTTAGAAAAAATTATTAAAGGTCATGAAAATTTGGTTAGGGTTCTGATCTATCAATTTTAAAACCGGTTTGCTGTTCTGAAATTTTGGACAGAGAATTGCTTATTTGGAAATCATAAGCCCAAACCATCCTAAGTATGGAATCTTATCAAAACAACAATCACAGCGGTACTCATATGAGTTATGAACACCCTCCAATTGGTCTCATCCCATTCCAATGGACCACGATTTTATGAAAAATCTTTGATCACAGAGGGTTTAAGGATTCACTGCACCAATATTGAATTGATGTTCATATTTTAAAACCAACTTGATCCATGATCCTACAAAGGACTAGAATCAAGCATGGTTGTGATTATTGGGACAAATTAATGACATAGGAAGATGTTCATAGATTTAACCTTGATGGATTCTTATCATAGATCTCATAGTTGGAGATCTATCAAGAAAATCCTAAGGTCTTACTTATTTTAAACATAGATTATGAAAGTCTACATCCAATTCTTCTCTCGAATATGTGATCCTTAAAGAATATAGAGTCAACTTATTCCCCTCTCAAATTAATGGTCCTTGGAGGCTAAATAAGACACAAATCCACTCAAACCTCTATGGAATATAGTAAGAATTCCATAAGATTCTTAGTAAAGAGATCCTAGTCATGAGTTGGTACTAGTATTTTACCAATTATGTGTAGATGTGACCATGATCAACCTTAAACTCCATATGAATCACAAGGTTATAGGAAAATAAGGAATCAAATTCGAAGAGTTTCAATGAGATATGGAAGATCTCATGAACCTTATGAATGAAATAGAAATAAAGGAAATCAAAGTTTTATTTAGGAACACAAATTCTTCAAAACTAATTTATCTCAAACCCAAGGCATTAATTAGATCCAAATTAATGAGATGTCATGAAATTCAATCATAAGTTCTTGGTGGTGTGTGATGAAATGGGGTAAGAAGAGAGGTTTTGAAAATGTGAAAAGTTCCTAGATCTAAGAACTTGTGATTGAATTATCCTAACTCTACCAAGGATTAAGAGGTTACCTCTATGGCCTCAAAGAATTCTTCAATTTCTTGTGAAGCTCTTCCAAGATCTTCAAATTCTTCTCAAAGTTCTTCAAATTCTTCAAGAAATTCTTTTCTTCTTCTCAATTCTCTATATGATTCTTATCTCTCTCCCCCCTAAACTCAAGTATATCTCTTGTATATGTATGTATATTGATTCAAAAGTTCCACCCCCCTCAATGAAGATGAAGGTCTGTTTATATAGACCATCATCTCAAGGATAAATGGGTAAATTCGGGTGGAGACCCATGTGCAAAGTTTTCTTCTAGAACATGTGAGAAAAACAGTCTGTTATAGCCAGCGGCACTCGACGGGTGCCGGCGGCATTCACTGAGTGTCGGGCGGCATTCACTGAATGCCGGACGACAACCCGTGAGTGCTGGCGCGACACTCAGTGAGTGCCGCCGGGTTTTCCAGTTGCCGGGGCTAACTGAATTTGCTCCTTTTTTTAAATTTTTGAAAGGAAAATTAATCTAAACTTAATTTTTGTGAGTTATCTTTATATATTCATGTATATTTGTGCTAAAATGCACCCATGTGGGTGGTATGCACCCATGTGCATGGTATATTCTTCAATATACTATGCTTTTCTTATTATTATTATTATTATTTTTTCAAGAGACAATTTTCCTTTATTTAAAACTCCTTTTTATCATTTTCATTTTATACTTTCTTTCAAAACCTTTTTATATGTATATTGAGCAAATTTTCAGACTGATTTCCTCATGTGTCCTTCAATGTTCGGGTTTCTCCCGAATACCGAAACCCTCTCTCTTTTTTATTTTTTTTTATTATATATTTTTTAATTTTGCAATTTTAACTTGAAGAACATCTTGAAGATTTTGAATTTCTTGAAAAATCTTCGAACGTCACGGTCATCGTCATCATCGGTCTTTGAGAGGTAACCAATCCCTGGATTTGACGTTTGGTCAAAATTGGGGTGTCTACACCTAGGCATGGACTATTCGGATACTTGATAGCACAATTCAATAAAGCACCATTACATGTAAATAACCTATATAAGCACAGCAAACATAGATCATCGAGCACATCACAGTCAAAATAGATCTAAGACAAGAATAAACTTTGAAAGTGATGATTTAATCAATTAGAAGCACGATTTGTTTATAAAAAATCCTCGGAACATGTAATCATTATCCATACGTAATAAAACTAAAATAAAAACATAAATAAAACCCTATTACTTGGCTAGGGTTTCATTGAAACCCTAGATCTAGAGTCTAGTTTTCCATAGAATTGATGAACAGCAAGAGGTTGATGGAGGAGGCCATGGGAATCCTTGGTCTTCTTCTTCTTCTCCTTGCTTTCCTCCCTTCCATGGCTGGAGTTTTTGTGTATTGTGTGTATAATATTTGCTAACTCCTAAATTGAAGTAAAATAGGGTATATATAGATTTACAACAAGTTTTTGGAAGCTTTCCTAACCCGAAACCCACTAAAACAGCTGTATTTAGCTTTCCAGAGGTAATTAGGCAGTTTCGTTTGTGTAGGAATCATCTGTTTACTGAAATACGCAAGTTCCATTTTTACACATGTCGCGCGAGCGGGCCGCGCGAGCGCGTAATTGGGAAGGTCGCGCGCGTGGATCGCGCGAGCGAATTCTGGGATCTCGCGCGAGCGGGTCGTGCGAGCGATTTCTTGGTTTTCGCGCGAGTGGGTCGCCCGCGCGATGCGGTTTTTCTTGCTTCTTTCTTCCTGCTTTTTCACCTTATTTAACCAGATATCCTTATTTTCTTCCAAAACCTGTCAGAAAATAGAAAACGAAGTAAAAATATACAAAAACAGGATAAAAAAGTACTAACAAACATATGTTAAGGTGTATAAATAGGATCTGTTCTCTCCCGATCAGCAGTCATCTACAAAAGCCGAGTGAATGCAAATACTAATAGAGTATCTATAGATATGTAGCATATATAACAACATCATTAAAAGTCATCTTGTAGTCTGTATTCATGTAGGTCTCAACACAATATATGGTAACTGATATCGTCCCAACTGATCCCATCATAATATGGACTCGTGGGTCCACATCTCGCACTTAGCTTTACATCTCAAACAATTCCTTTTTTATCTGGGACGTAGCCTAATACATCACGACTTATCAAACCGGACACGTAGTCCCATACCACATAATCTCTTAACTCAACACGTAGTCCCAGCCCAATACTTATGCCTGATATGTAGTCCCAACGTCTAATCAATATATCATTCTGGTGAATATACCCTGATACATACTAGTCATTCTACCCCGTTGTATTAAAATTCGACATGAAGTCCCTGTCCTATCCCAGCACATTAGGATCCTACACCCAACATCATATAATCTTTACGATTGAATTCATGCATACCAACATAATTAGTATCGGCCTTTGCGGTCAATAGACCCACTATCATACATGTCGGCTTATCCATTTGATTAATACCTTATATCATCCTTTACACTTATGGTTCCATTATTTAATGCATTACGAGCATTTTTCAATGTGTGCATTATTCCAATAATGTATCCCAACATCATTGCATAATAATAAACAACTTAACAGTTCATTTGTTATAAACATGTTAACCATTTAACATTCTGTCATGTTCAATCGATCGAAGTCATTTCAATCGATTAAAGTTAAGTTAAGTTCGGTCGATTGAGAAAACTAAAGTTTGATCGATTGAAGAATGTTCGATCGATTGAGACTATCTATGTTCAATTGATCAAAACTATTTCAATCGATTGAGAAGTAGTTTTCTTCTTAAACTAAACTGGACATCTGTTGTACATTTGGGGTCCGTTCTTTCGTGTTGAAACACATATATATATATGAACATATCTACGCTACTGAGTATAGGCACTCACCGTAAAGCTCGATGATGTCGGTGACGTTCGGGGAGGCCGTGTGTCCTCGGGGTAGTCTCCTCCTCTCTTTTTCTTTCACTTTATCCCTCTCTATCCTCTGTCTTCTTCTTCTCCTTCTTCTATCCTCTTCTTTTCCCTGAGAGTGTGTGTATGTGTGTATTTGTGTATATATATGATGTGTATATATATAAGCATGTGTATATATATGTATGTGTGTATATACAGTATACTCTCTCTCTCTCTCTCCCTGACTCTCTTAGTTGCTAGCCACCCCCCATACACATATAAACCACACATATATATAGGGAGGGAGAGGGTACAGGTGGCAGATCTGCATAACTGGAAAAGCAAGTTTGATAGATCGAAGTGACTTCGATTGATTGAGAATAGGTCGGTCAGGGTACGATCGATTGAGACGTGTTCAATCGCTTAGAAAAGGGTCTACGTCGTAAATCAAGTCAGCAGAGTTTCGATCGATTGAAGAAGGTTTGATCTATTGAAGAAACACAAGTTCAATCGCTTGAAAGAAGATTGATCGATTGAAACTGACTTTATATGAAAGGTAAGAACAAGTGTACTGAATCTCTTTTATATCAAAAGGGGTATAAAAGTACAATAAAAATACAGGGTATTACAATCCATGCCAATCAATTACTAACTTTGGCAATCGATTGGGGTATCTACAATGGCAATCAATTAGGAAATGTCCTAATTGATTGGGACTTCATCTTTTTCATAAAGAAGATAGTCCAGTAATTTGAATTTGGGGAAATATGATTTGTATGTCTTTCCTTCTTTTATACATGCTCTATCCTCAATATAATGCTACCAAGTGAGTTTAGAACTCACCTTACGTGTCTATGGTGTGTGTTTGGAAAGCATGGGCAATCTAATGACTTCCTCTCTCTCTCTCTCTCTCTTCTTTCTTCTATCTGCTTTTGTTTCTTCTTTCTTATTTCTCTTCTTCTTCTTCAGGTCTTCTTTAGTCCATGGATGTGTGTGTATATGGATGTATATATATGTATATATATGTGTATATATATGAGCATGTATATATATAAAACATACACAAACACACTCTCTCTCTATAGAAACTGATTTCTGGAACCCCAAGCACGCAGAAATGATCACATATATATAGGAAAATATGTGTTCATGTGGCCAAACCCTAGCCAAAGTAAAAGGATATGTTAGTTGTTCGTCAATGATTGGTAAGGGTGGCAATCGATTGGGTCAAGGGTCCAATCGATTGGTGTTTGGTAATAATGACTCCAATCGATTGCGATGAAGTCTAATGGATTAGGTCCAGGTGGTATGTATAAAAGTGACAATCGATTGGCATAAGATGCCAATAGATTGGTGTCCAAGGTATGGCAATCGATTGGGATATGATGCCAATCGATTGGGACACAGAATATACCAAGAGTAAAGTAAACTCATAAAAGTATTTAAAAGAATAATACAAGGTCGTATTAATATAATTACATCTGTTGGGATTGTGCCCTCAAACCATTACTTTATTTATGAGACATTAGCATTTTAATATATGGATATCAGCTTCACATTTCATTATGTATGTTTCTTTCATGAGATGATTATTAAGCCTTAAGTATCATAGTAAGTAATTCATGTGTGTATGAAATGCATACAAGTGAGATACAAATTATTATTCTTTGATACTTAGAATTTGTCACAATGGATGATGAGACTAGATATCTCATCAAGTATACATTATAGTATGATTAACGTCTACCATTGGATGGAGTGATGAATCTTAATTGCTAGAGTATGAGACTCTTAGTTAATATGCTAATGCTTATAGTGCATTGATGGACCATAAGCTTTCCTATCGACACTTACAATTGTCATTAGTCGATAAGAACTCATAACTTGTACTAGGTACGTGTTCTTAATCTTGAGACGATAATGGACACAAACTGTGGGTATGATTGCTTTGACTTACCAATCAGTGAGGTCTTAAAGATCATGTCACGCCCCGACGTAGCATAAATAAGGAAAGCGTTTAATCTCCTTTATGGACCCGTAGGTCGCGACAGTTTGAAGGATCGATTCCGACCCAAACGTCAACAACAAAACATAAAATCAGAGTAAAGCAATCAAGGCTTACAAAAATTTTCTAACTTATTACATCTTATGATACGGGGTCAACTAAGGCACAGACCGCCTTAAAATAAAACAATAACTTAATGTCTGTTACAGTCATCCTTAAAACAAAGCAATTTCAAAAACTTAAAACAGATAAACTTAAAGCATAAAATAAGCAGTTTCTTTATTCCAGATGTAGCCATTCTCAATTAGCATAGTCGTATGATTCCTCCTGATTGTAACCTGAAAAGCCTGAACACGAATGTCCAGGACGCATCAACGTCGTCAGCTTCAAGAAGCTGGTGAGTATTAAAAACATGACTTTAAATGTAAAACATACCCATTTACCTTTTTCCATTATTAAATTACAGAGAGAATTCACTTTATAAAACCACAAGGAATATAATAAAAGTTGTTCATTCATAAAAACAGATACTCGTGAAATGAGACAATGCACCACACTCATCTCGCCGACTCTTTTCTCTCGACAGCAACAACAACCCACTATCCTACTCCTGGTATCTTTGAAACACTCAGATAGCCACACTTTAGCAACGGGGCGCCAGGGAGTGTCCAGTTTGCCTCACACTTTGGTCCGGGGTACCAGGGAGTGTCCAATGCCTCACACTTTGAATACCCTAACCGCCATGCAAATACCGGGGCAACCCCTCACACAGTATCCAGACTTGAGTTATCAGGGAGTGTCCGTAGGCCACACTTTAGCACTACCATGGGTGCCAGGGAATGTCCGAGTTCGGCTTCACACACTTTAACGCTTCCATGGGCGTCAGGGAGTGTCCTTATTTGCCACCGTCGCATTTCAAAGATACCCTCTTCCACAATCGCAACCACAACCACAACCACAACCACAACCACGACCACAACCACAAACTCATACTCAACCACAACCACAACCACAACCACAAACTCATACTCAACCACAACCACAACCACAACCACGATCGCAAACACAAACTCATACCCTTTCCACACTACCATTACTCTTTTCCACACAGACTGACACCCATATGCATGTACCACTGACCCACATGAATGGTATGCATTAAAACGAAAACAAAAAATGCTGAATTAAAGGAACAACACGCGTACGGGGATCAATGAGTCATACTACAATGTTTTAATCATTTAAACATAACCAAATAGAGTTCTGATCAACTAAATTCCCAAACAGAGCCTTAACAGTATATAAATTTCATCCAAACAGTCCCTTAACAGAAAAACAGACAAAAGCAGAAACTGCTAAACCTCGCGCGCGCGGGCCGCTCGCGCGAAGGGTTGCTCGCGCGAGCCGCTCGCGCGATATACCCAAATTTCCTTTTATTAATAAACTTTCTTTTCTGCCTGAGGAAAACAAGGTCGCGCGCGCGGATCGCTCGCGCGAAGGGGTTCTCGCGCGACCCTCGCTCGCGCGACCAGCTAATTTTCAAATATATATATATAAACTCTTACGTCTGCCTGGGGAAGCCTACCTCGCGCGCGCGGGCCGCTCGCGCGAGGGGTCGCTCGCGCGGGCCGCTCGCGCGATTCTCGCGCGCGCGATCGTGGCGCGAGATGAAGCTGAGGCTTCATCTTCTCCGCAGGGACTGTTCTGTTTCAGCAAACAGGGGTCCTTTTTGACCCATTTCAGTTCTGTTAGTATATATGTCCTATTATATATGGATCTCTTTGTTTTTCAACAAGGATTTCAAATATGAGATCAATTTTACAAGATTCAATCTATAGCTCTCAAATTTTATGAGTGTTCAAAAGATGTCAAAACTTCATTTTCAATATGCTTTGTGGTATGAACAAATTAGGCTCCATAACTTCAAACTTGACAAGTAGGATGTATAATCTACCATATTCATCTCTAAAAACGAATTTAGATTAAGGTTTGAAAATCTTGATTTCAAGCTATGAACTTTCATATGTAAATTTCCATGGTGTTCATAAATTAAGCTACCCAAGTCAGTAAATACAATATGAATTACATTGAGAGTGAGTTAATAATACTCACAGAGATATAGATAGAAGAAATTGTTTGAGAAAGAAACCCAATAAGAAATCCAAATGAATTCCAAGCTTCCAAGCTATTGGCTATGGAGAGAAGAGCTCTTCTCTCTCTCTAAAATAAACTGTGTTAACTCTCTGCACTTTCTCTTGAATTATATATATAGAACTATGTTTGTGTGTATCTTGTAGAAGTACATATATATATACTGTATGTGTGTGTGTATAGTTCTTGAGAGAACAAGAGAGTGAGAGTGAATTGAGAGAGATTTAGAGAGTTTGTGAAGGAGATGAGAGAACTGTGAGAGTAGAGAGAGATACGCACACATATATGCACTGTGAGAGTTGTGGCCTCCAAGAAACAAGTGGGTTCCACCCGGTGTGGTTGAGCTCACGTGCTCCCATACCCAAGACGCGGTAGAGACGCAGATTAAAACATAAATTGGTATTTTCGTGGCGCGGTGGTCACCACAAAATACAGAAAATTCATTCTAACTTAAGAATGGATTTCCTGGTTTTATAAAAATACCGATTGAGTCAATAGAAGTTATTTTCACCGTTTTGAAATACAAATTTTGAAATCCATACTGGTATCACTAACTTTATAAAAATTACAATTTGTCCCCAAAAGAATTCATAGCTCACAATAAATCAAGGAATAAAATTTAGAACATGGGAAATGAAATTAAATGAAGCAGTCAATACCAAATGAAATTAAACATGACAATGCAATTTCCAATTAAATATGAAAATGTAATTTAAAATTAAATGGAAATGCAAGTTATTACACCCTTCCTCCCTTAAACAGGATTTCGTCCCCGAAATCAAGACTAACCAGTCATGAAACAACTCCGGGTACTTCTTCCTCAAATCAGCTTCAACTTCCCACGAGGCTTCGTTCTCGTCATGGTGATTCCACTGAACCTTCACCGACGGAATGTCTTTATTCCTCAGCTTCTTGATACTCTGATCCAAAATCTTCACAGGACTCTCCTTGTAATAAACGTTATGACTTGTCTCAATGTCGTCATAACTAACCACATGTGAGGGGTCTCGTATGTATTTCCTCAACATACTCACGTGAAACACGTTGTGAACCCCAGACATCTTCGGTGGTAGCGCCAGTCGATAAGCTACTTTCCCGACACGTTCCAAAATCTCGAACGGTCCGATAAAACGCGGAGCTAACTTCCCCCTCTTGAGACCAAAACGTACCACTCCTCGGGTTGGTGAAACCTTAAGGAGTACGTGATCTCCAACACTAAATTCCAAATCCTTCCGTCGTCGATCAGTATCACTCTTATACCGGCCCTGAGCGGTTCTCATCCTCTCCTTGACCAAAGTAATCTTCTCATTGGTTTCTCTTACCAAATCTGGTCCCAGCAACTCTGTATCCCCAACTTCAGCCCAACACAAAGGGGAACGACATGGTCGTCCGTACATTGCTTCGAACGGAGCCATACCGATACTCGCGTGATAACTGTTGTTATAGGCAAACTCAACCAACAGCAAGTGCGTCTCCCAAGATTCTTCAAAATCGATCACACAAGCCCTGAGCATATCCTCCATGATCTGATTAACGCGCTCAGTTTGCCCATCTGTCTGAGGGTGAAAAGCAGTGCTCATCTTGAGCGAGGTTCCCATAGCTTCTTGCAGACTTTCCCAAAATACAGAGGTAAAACGCGCGTCACGGTCTGACACTATCGACACAGGTGCACCGTGAAGTCGCACAACTTGTTGTATGTACATCCGGCTCATCTTCTCTACCGGGTATGTCATACTATAAGCAATGAAATGAGCTGACTTCGTTAGTCGATCCACAATTACCCAAATAGCGTCATGATTCTGCTGCGACCGGGGTAATCCTACTACAAAATCCATCGTAATGTGCTCCCACTTCCAACCAGGAATAGGTAGCGGTTGCAACAATCCTGACGGTCTCTGATGTTCGGCCTTGACTTGCTGACATGTCAAACACTTGGATACAAATTCGGCCACGTCTTTCTTCATACCTTTCCACCAGAAATTTCTCTTCAAATCTTTGTACATCTTCGTTCCTCTCGGGTGAACTGTATATCTTGACTTATACGTTTTTTCCAGGATATCCTTTCTTAACTCTTCATCACCTGGCACACATAATCTATTCCTGCACCGATATCCTCCATCGACTCCCACTTTCCATTCTGTCGGGTCTTTTTCTGACATCTTCATGAACCATGCCTGAAACTTCTCATCTTCTTTCTGAGCTCCAATGATGCGGTCGATAAGAACAGGCTGCAGGATAAGACATCCGAACAATTGTCCTTTTCCTTCTTCAGCACTCTGTACATCGAATTCCGCCAACGTCTCCAAAGCTCGCCACTCTCTAACCATCAAGGAGGCAATCGTCCCACGAGTCTGTCGACTCAGGGCATCAGCAACCACATTAGTTTTACCCGGGTGGTATTCTAACGTGAAGTCATAATCTTTGATCAGCTTCATCCATCTGCGCTGTCTCATGTTCAGCTCTTTCTGTGTGAACAAATATTTCAAACTCTTGTGATCGGAGAACAAATCAAACTTCTCACCGTAGAGATAGTGCCTCCAAATCTTGAGTGCGAAAACTACTGCTGCCAATTCCAAATCATGAATGGGATAGTTCAACTCATTCGGCTTCAGCTGTCTGGATCCATAGGCGATCACCCTGCCATCTTGCATAAGTACACACCCTAACCCTTGATATGATGCGTCACTAAAGATAGTGAACTTCTCATCAGGCTTGGGTATTGCTAGTACCGGTGCGGTAGTGAGTCTTTCTTTCAACTCTAGAAAGGCTCGCTCATGCTTCTCTGTCCATTCGAACTTCAAGTTCTTCTTCGTCAACCCAGTTAAAGGTGCTGCTATCTTTGAGAATCCCTCAACGAATCTCCTGTAATAGCCTGCGAGTCCAAGAAAACTCCGAACTTCTGTAGGGTTGCTCGGTCTAACCCAGTTTGATACAGCATCGGTCTTGGACGAATCCACTGAAATTCCTTGAGATGACACCTTGTGTCCCAAAAATTTCACTTCCTGCAACCAGAACTCACACTTACTGAACTTGGCATACAACTGCTGGTCCTTGAGCGTCTGCATTGCAATCCGTAGATGTTGCTCGTGTTCTTCTCTTGACTTAGAATAGATCAAAATATCATCAATAAAGACGATGACAAACTGATCTAAATAAGGTTTGAACACTCTGTTCATCAGATCCATAAAACACTGCCGGGGCGTTCGTCATTCCAAACGGCATTACCAGGAATTCATAATGACCATATCGGGTTCTGAAAGCAGTATTAGGTATGTCTTCCTTCCGTACCCTCAACTGATGATATCCCGACCTCAGGTCTATCTTGGAAAATGTCGTAGCTCCTTGTAGTTGATCAAACAAATCGTCAATCCGAGGCAAGGGATACTTGTTCTTGATAGTCACACGGTTCAGTTCTCTGTAGTCGATACACAATCTGAGTATCTCGTCCTTCTTCTTTACAAATAACACCGGTGCTCCCCAAGGCGATGTACTTGGGCGTACAAAACCTAGGTTCTCGAGCTCTTGAACTTGTTCCTTCAATTCCAACAGTTCTGTGGGGGCCATTCTGTAGGGAACCTTGGTGATCGGTACGGTACCCGGTATAAGCTCGATACAGAACTCTATACTTCTCTCGGGCAGTAGACCAGAAACATCTTCAAACACTTCTTCGAAGTCCTTGACTACAGGTATAGATGACGCTGTCACCTCTGTACTGACGACTTCGATGTTGGCTAAGCATCTCGTGAGGAACATATCTCCCGAAGGGTTACATTGAAAATCGAAGGGTTGATTCTCATTGTCGGGGAATGTAATTCTCTTCCTCGCACAATCCAACTTCACTTGATTCTGAGAGAGCCAATCCATTCCTAGGATTACGTCGAACTCCTTCATCGATAGGACAATCAGCCTTGCAGGGATCCCATGGTCTCCAAGCCGTAAGGGAAAATCCTTGCACACGTGTCCTATCTTGACTGCGGCTCCTAATGGTGAGGTAGCCCTCAAAGCTTTCTCCAAACGATGAGGTAAAATACCCAAGGGTAGCTAACCTCCTCTTGTCCATCTCATTGTACTGAACAACGTCGAACATGCGGTCCATCCTTCTCAACCACTGTTCCGCTTTCCAGGGCTCCGCGGTACCCGCAAACTACTCGGGCCTGAGCGCACGGAATCTCTCCAGCAGCTAATCTCCAGTTTGGCGGTCTCGTTGGTTTTCATTCGCATTACTAACCCTCTTGAGACGTTTGACAAAGGCTTCAAACATTTCTGTGGGACCGGCAGCCTAAGGTGCCTCCTCATTTAAATTGTTGTTCCTCCTTGGTCTCCCAGCCATTCTTAATGTATGATAATGATAAAAACATGATGATCATGCATGAAGCAGTAACATAAAGTAGTTTAAACAATGACGACATCCAGAAAGAGTAAATATCACTATATCACATACTCGTATAATATCATAAGCATATAATAAAATCCAAATAGGCAACATATATCAAGTACACATAATACACCAAACACGCAGTCGAACTAGGGCTATCTAATAGCAAGGAGGTCGTATTCTTATTCTTGTTCTCCATACTCTGGGCTGTGGGCCATGCTGACTGTTCCGAGATTTGACTCAGGAAGTTCGTCAGTGCCTAAGCTATATATGAGGGCTATGGTATGTCTTAACTCCTTAGAAGCTCGGCTACTATCTGTCTGTAGGGGCATCATAAGTTACGACCATCTCGACGAATTCTAAATGGATACGTCTGAAGATATAAGGAGACTGCTATCATTCTTGTCGATGTGACAAGACAATCGTGTAATCATTTCTATGGCGAAACCAACCTAGAGCTTAGTTTCTAAAATAAGGATAATCCGTACTAAACTTAAAACTGGAACTTGATTGTATAGCTTAGTAAAACTTAAGGGTAACCTGTGTTACTAATTTATGGCGTGAATAGCCGAGCCTGGTCAATCTAGGTAACCTGGCTCTGATACCACTAAATCCTGTCACGCCCCGACGTAGCATAAATAAGGAAAGCGTTTAATCTCCTTTATGGACCCGTAGGTCGCGACAGTTTGAAGGATCGATTCCGACCCAAACGTCAACAACAAAACATAAAATCAGAGTAAAGCAATCAAGGCTTACAAAAATTTTCTAACTTATTACATCTTATGATACGGGGTCAACTAAGGCACAGACCGCCTTAAAATAAAACAATAACTTAATGTCTGTTACAGTCATCCTTAAAACAAAGCAATTTCAAAAACTTAAAACAGATAAACTTAAAGCATAAAATAAGCAGTTTCTTTATTCCAGATGTAGCCATTCTCAATTAGCATAGTCGTATGATTCCTCCTGATTGTAACCTGAAAAGCCTGAACACGAATGTCCAGGACGCATCAACGTCGTCAGCTTCAAGAAGCTGGTGAGTATTAAAAACATGACTTTAAATGTAAAACATACCCATTTACCTTTTTCCATTATTAAATTACAGAGAGAATTCACTTTAGAAAACCACAAGGAATATAATAAAAGTTGTTCATTCATAAAAACAGATACTCGTGAAATGAGACAATGCACCACACTCATCTCGCCGACTCTTTTCTCTCGACAGCAACAACAACCCACTATCCTACTCCTGGTATCTTTGAAACACTCAGATAGCCACACTTTAGCAACGGGGCGCCAGGGAGTGTCCAGTTTGCCTCACACTTTGGTCCGGGGTACCAGGGAGTGTCCAATGCCTCACACTTTGAATACCCTAACCGCCATGCAAATACCGGGGCAACCCCTCACACAGTATCCAGACTTGAGTTATCAGGGAGTGTCCGTAGGCCACACTTTAGCACTACCATGGGTGCCAGGGAATGTCCGAGTTCGGCTTCACACACTTTAACGCTTCCATGGGCGTCAGGGAGTGTCCTTATTTGCCACCGTCGCATTTCAAAGATACCCTCTTCCACAATCGCAACCACAACCACAACCACAACCACAACCACGACCACAACCACAAACTCATACTCAACCACAACCACAACCACAACCACAAACTCATACTCAACCACAACCACAACCACAACCACGATCGCAAACACAAACTCATACCCTTTCCACACTACCATTACTCTTTTCCACACAGACTGACACCCATATGCATGTACCACTGACCCACATGAATGGTATGCATTAAAACGAAAACAAAAAATGCTGAATTAAAGGAACAACACGCGTACGGGGATCAATGAGTCATACTACAATGTTTTAATCATTTAAACATAACCAAATAGAGTTCTGATCAACTAAATTCCCAAACAGAGCCTTAACAGTATATAAATTTCATCCAAACAGTCCCTTAACAGAAAAACAGACAAAAGCAGAAACTGCTAAACCTCGCGCGCGCGGGCCGCTCGCGCCAAGGGTCGCTCGCGCGAGCCGCTCGCGCGATATACCCAAATTTCCTTTTATTAATAAACTTTCTTTTCTGCCTGAGGAAAACAAGGTCGCGCGCGCGGATCGCTCGCGCGAAGGGGTTCTCGCGCGACCCTCGCTCGCGCGACCAGCTAATTTTCAAATATATATATATAAACTCTTACGTCTGCCTGGGGAAGCCTACCTCGCGCGCGCGGGCCGCTCGCGCGAGGGGTCGCTCGCGCGGGCCGCTCGCGCGATTCTCGCGCGCGCGATCGTGTCGCGAGATGAAGCTGAGGCTTCATCTTCTCCGCAGGGACTGTTCTGTTTCAGCAAACAGGGGTCCTTTTTGACCCATTTCAGTTCTGTTAGTATATATGTCCTATTATATATGGATCTCTTTGTTTTTCAACAAGGATTTCAAATATGAGATCAATTTTACAAGATTCAATCTATAGCTCTCAAATTTTATGAGTGTTCAAAAGATGTCAAAACTTCATTTTCAATATGCTTTGTGGTATGAACAAATTAGGCTCCATAACTTCAAACTTGACAAGTAGGATGTATAATCTACCATATTTATCTCTAAAAACGAATTTAGATTAAGGTTTGAAAATCTTGATTTCAAGCTATGAACTTTCATACGTAAATTTCCATGGTGTTCATAAATTAAGCTACCCAAGTCAGTAAATACAATATGAATTACATTGAGAGTGAGTTAATAATACTCACAGAGATATAGATAGAAGAAATTGTTTGAGAAAGAAACCCAATAAGAAATCCAAATGAATTCCAAGCTTCCAAGCTATTGGCTATGGAGAGAAGAGCTCTTCTCTCTCTCTAAAATAAACTGTGTTAACTCTCTGCACTTTCTCTTGAATTATATATATAGAACTATGTTTGTGTGTATCTTGTAGAAGTACATATATATATACTGTATGTGTGTGTGTATAGTTCTTGAGAGAACAAGAGAGTGAGAGTGAATTGAGAGAGATTTAGAGAGTTTGTGAAGGAGATGAGAGAATTGTGAGAGTAGAGAGAGATACGCACACATATATGCACTGTGAGAGTTGTGGCCTCCAAGAAACAAGTGGGTTCCACCCGGTGTGGTTGAGCTCACGTGCTCCCATACCCAAGACGCGGTAGAGACGCAGATTAAAACATAAATTGGTATTTTCGTGGCGCGGTGGTCACCACAAAATACAGAAAATTCATTCTAACTTAAGAATGGATTTCCTGGTTTTATAAAAATACCGATTGAGTCAATAGAAGTTATTTTCACCGTTTTGAAATACAAATTTTGAAATCCATACTGGTATCACTAACTTTATAAAAATTACAATTTGTCCCCAAAAGAATCCATAGCTCACAATAAATCAAGGAATAAAATTTAGAACATGGGAAATGAAATTAAATGAATCAGTCAATACCAAATGAAATTAAACATGACAATGCAATTTCCAATTAAATATGAAAATGTAATTTAAAATTAAATGGAAATGCAAGTTATTACAGATCAACACCTGGGTATCTTGGATATTTCATGTTCATAGGGTTATGAACATATATTGTCAAGATAGAATCTACCCTCTGATAAAGAGTAAACATTCCCTTAACAATATCACCGAGTTGATTATTGAGAACTACAGTCTTGTTAATAAGCAGTTATCAACATGTTTGGTAATCATGAGAAGGTGAATGAAACTCAAGGTATGGAAGAGGTAATCATCATTCAGGTTGACATCAATCGTTTATCTTACTACCTAAATATGATTGTGAATGCTGACAGTAGAGGGACATTAGTACAACTATACAAGTCTAGTTATCACTTCGGATATGTTCTTTTGCATTGGAGTGCAGTTATCATTTTATAGTGGAATAAACATTAACTGACTAGTTAGTTAATTTGCTGATCAAAGAGTTTGGTCATGAGAATTAACAACTAATCTGAGCCAACATTAAAGAACCTAGGAGGTCCCACTCTTAGCTCCATAGGGTGTAAGAAGATTTGAGAATAGAAGAGCCAATCGATTGACATGATAAGCATTCGATTTCTATGGCAATCGATTAGACTGATTAGTAATCGATTGGCATGGCAATCGATTGCCATTACGATCAGTTAAAAAACCTATAAATAGGAGAGCTATGTCCAGAATTAAATAGAACGTTGTTTTTCTACTTTAACTCTTCAAAAATTAGTTTTGGGGTTATCTTTTAGCTTTTCCGTTCTCTAGTAGGATCCCCACAAGTCCTATTCCTCTTGCAAGAATCCATTAGAGACATAGGAGTGAAGATCATCTAGAGAAAGCTGCTTGTTTTTTTGAGAAGAAGATTCAATTGAAGTGTGATTGTGATACGTACAAAAATGTTCATTGAAAGCAAAGCTCCACTCCTATATCTAGGAGTGCCAGATTATCTAGGGACCGACCATGTCCTTTCCACAGTTCAACCCGAACGGTACACCCAGTATCGGAAGTCCCGAACAACAGGTCAAGAACGTTACCTGGGCTCGATTCTTCATGGGCATCGCTCAACCAGGCCCACGAGATATGTCCTAGAATGTTCTAGATAGTTTCCTATATAAGCTAGAAGACTATTGGAAAGTATAGATCGTTTCCTAATCCAATTAGGAAACTCCACAATTTGTGCTAATCAATCCCAATCAGATTGTATTACCTTATCAATTTACTTACCTTGTACAAGGAGGTTTCTTGAACTATAAAAAAAATTCCTCACCCCCATAGAAGGGGATTGTACACTTATCTTACTCATAAATACTTTACCCGGCCAGTCTCTGGTAGCTTCACCTCCTTTGTTGGTTCACCAAAGACCCCCCCCCCCCCCCGCCCCGATTTGATATCATAATACAAGTGCTCTGACACACATGTGGATGAAGGTCTCTTCATTAACAGGGGTGAACCACATACAATTTCTCTTGTCTCCTTCTTCTTATCTCTAACCCAAATTTAGGCATCATCAATTTGGCTCCCTTTGTGGGAAGCGATAGTTTTACATCAACAAATCTCTTGGCTGATTATCATGCTACCTAAGAAGAACAAGAAGACCACTAAGCCAAATAGGTCAGGCAGATCCACTGGTCGTACAATTGGCGACTCCTATGACTCCGAAGCAAATCACTGCGGCTCTTTCACAACTCTTTGAGGGTCAATGTCAGACCCAACTGCAAATCGAAAGAGCAAGCCCCTCAGACTAAGGAATAGCTCGGGAATGATGAGCATGGTCGAGTGCCCGTACGTACCCGATAACGTGCCCGAACTGCACTACATCCCTCCAGCCTGTGGGATAACCCGGGAATGATGAGCATAGCTAGGATCCTATACAGACCTAACAAAGTGCCCAGGCCAACCCAAACTGCACGGGGGACGCCAGAGACATCATCAATGATAGGCGCGCATCTAGAGCGGAAGGGGAAGAGCGTTTGACCAAGGAATCATCCTAGGATCACCCGACCAGGAGCCGAAGTGACCTCAGATACATGATTAATTGGAGTCATAGCTGAGACTTATCCCTAAGGACAGTGTACTTTAAAGAGGTAGCTTCTTCGTTTGATCTAACCTACCATACTAATACCAGATGAGACATCGGTCAGGACGACATAGAAGCCTGCATCAACGATTTGGAGAAATAGATCGAAAAGTTAGGCCAAAAACCAGGTCGTGACTATACCAACACAGAGAATAAGTCACTATTCACTGATTGGGTCATAGGATTTACTATTCCACGTAAATTTAAGCAAATCCATCTTGACTCTTATGACGGTTTGGGAAGTCCAGTCGACCATGTACGGACCTATAAGGCTCAAATGGCACTAGCGACCAACACTGATGAACTGCACTGCCTAGGCTTTCCAAGCATTCTAAAAGGGCCAGCCACACAGTGGTTCCACTCCCTTAAGCCCTGATTGGTTGATGACTTCAAGGAACTCAGTAGGATTTTCGTCAGCCAGTTCATGAGTATGCTTGGCCGACCGTAGTTAGACACCTAGCTACTGGCTGTCATGCAATGAAAGGGAGAGTCCTTAAAGGATTATGTCAATCGCTTCAACCAGCAAAAGCTTTAAATTCAAAACCTAAACGAGATGATCGCAATCACATCCTTCTACTCGAGGATTCAAAATACCAAGGTCGCCACATCATTCAACTATCAATGTCTGGCAACCTTATTTGAACTCTCTACAAAGTTCGAGCGCTTGGTAGCTGAGGAGGCTCAGAAGTTGCTCAAGAAACCAACCAAGCTAAAGAGCCCGCCCAAGAAGAGGAATTGGGATAAGTAATGTCACTACTACAAAGACCACGGCCATGATACCGAGGATAGCTTTAAACTCAAAATTGCTATTAAAAAGCACATTGAGCAGGCTCATCTAGCCGAGTTTGTTACCAAAGACAAACAGCCGCGGTAAGATACCCGAGCCCCCGAGCAGCAGCAACCCCTCAGCCATATCAACGTGGTCTCTGGAGGAAAATCGGGCAGAGGAGACTCATAGTCAGCAAGGAAGAGGCATACCTGAGCATCCCGGGCAGATGTCATGTAAGTCCAACAAGCCAAGTGCCCACCAGCCGATACTCTAATCTTCTTATCCGATGATATCGAGATCTTTACTACCCCCATGATGATCCACTAGTGATAGCGCTCTCCATAGCTAATTACATGGTCACGAGGGTACTCATAGACATAGGAAGCTCCTCAAACATACTCTTTGCCTCATCATTTGATTAGTTCAAGATATCAAGAGATCAGCTCCAACTAGTGGCCACTCCGTTGCTAGGATTCAACGGATCTAGCACACAATCGCTCGGGATGATCGAGTTGCCAGTCCTAATGGGGATCTACCCACAGTAGGCCTCTGTGCTCACAAACATTGTTACGGTAGAGGCCCCCTCTGCTTACAACGTCATTCTCGGGAGACCCACACTCAACAAGGCCAGAGCAGTTGTGTCAACCAACAGCCTGAGTGTCAAGTTTTTGAGCCAGCAGGGGTCGAGAAGCCTGAGGAGAGATTAGGCCACTGCCCAAAGCTGTTATGGTAGTTCCCTGCGCAAAGAGGAGATTTTTGAAGTGCTAAACATTGAAGAGATATACATGAGGGACGTCAGGGATAGAGTCAGCCTAGTTGAAAAGATCAGTCAAGTAATATTGGACCCCTAGTTTTTTGACCGGTCCGTGAGCATCGGCACTCTCCTGGAACCAGATCTCAGAGAAAAGCTAGTCCAATTTTTGATAGAGAACCAAGACATCGTTACTTGGAGCCACAAAGACATGCTTGGAATTGATCCTCAGGTCATATCCCACCAGCTCAATATTGATCTGAGCTTCTGCTCGATTAAGCAAAAGACAAAGGGAATGGCCCCTGAAAGATAGGAAGCAGTACGTGAGGAGGTCGGGAAACTTTTCGAAGAAAAGTTAGTCCACAAAATTTAGTATCCTTATTGGTTGGCAAACGTCATTCTGGTCAAGAAAGACAACAGAAGGTGGAGGCTATATGTAGACTTTACCGACCTAAACAAGGCCTGTCCCAAAGATAGCTATCCACTACCTAGGATAGATCTCCTTATAGAGTCAACAGCCGATCACTTACTCCTCTCCTTCATGGACACCTACTTGGGGTATAACTAGATCTGTATGTATCCCGATGACGAAGAGAAGACTTCCTTCATCACTGACCAAGGAACATACTGCTACAAGGTGATTCCCTTCTACCTTAAGAACACCGCATCAACTTATCAGCACTTGGTTAACCACATGTTTTGAGATTTGATCAGGAAGACAATGGAGGTGTACATTGACGACCTCCTAGTCAAGAGTCGGGATGAGTTTGATCATCTCGAGCACTTGGCTGGGACCTTTATCATCTTAAGAAAGTTATGGATGAAGTTGAACCTGGCTAAGTGTGCATTTAGAGTCTCGTCTAGGAAGCTCTTAGGATACCTAGTCAGTAAGCAGGTAGTTGAGGGAAATTTGGAGAAAATCCAAGGTATCATCAACATGCGATCACCCAGATCAATCAAGGAGGTTCAGAGTCGAGCAGGCCAGGTGGCAGCATTGAATAGATTTGTGTCCCAAGCAATCGACCATTGCCTGCCATTCTTTAAGATCCTCCGCAAAGCCTTAGAGTGGTCAGAGGAATGTGAGAAGGCATTTTAGGAACTCAAGAAATATTTGACATCGCCTCCTCTGCTCTCAATGGCCATCCCAGAGGAAGAATTATTTCTTTACTTGGCAGTATCACCCTCGGCGGTAAGCTCGGCACTTATCAGAGAGGAACACGGGATACAGTACCTAGTATACTATATAAGTCGGGAACTCCAGGGCGTAGAAAGTTGATATTCCTGCATAGACAAGCTCACCTTTGCACTCATCACCTCCGCTTAGAGGCTCCGTCCGTACTTCCAAGACTTTATGTAGGATTCTGTACCGGCCTGAAACATCTAGGAGATTTATGAAGTGGGCATTGGAGTTGGAAGAGTTTGAGGTAGTTTATAGACCACGAACAGCAATCAAGGGGCAGGAAATAGCAGACTTTCTTATAGAGTTCACCTATCCAGAGGATCCAATTGAGGAGTTCAACCTGCCTGAGTTACCACCTGAATTATTGCCTGACATCCCATCCTCCAACAAGCAGGGCAGGGGGCAGGAATCATCCTGACCACACCCGATGGGATCTAGCTTGAGTATGCCCTAAGGTTCGGGTTCTAGGCTTCCAACAATGAAGCCGAGTATGAAGCCTTGTTGGTCGCACTGTAATTGGCTACCTCAGTGGGCGCACGACAAGTTCAGGTGTATAGTGACTCCTAGCTGGTTGTCAATCAAGTCCGACAGTAGTTAAAGCTCGGGAAGATACCATAGTGGCTTATCTGACCCTTGTTAGGGGAGTTACTAGCAAACTCAAAGGGTTTTCTATCACCTAGATTCTAAGGGAACAAAACACACGGATCGACCAGTTAGCACGCTTTACATCATCTTCTGAGTCAGACCTTCCTGGAATAAGGGTAGGACACCTGCCTGAACCCAGTGTATCTAACTCGGAAGGTATGGAGATAGACTAGGTCAATTTAGGGCCTAGCTGGATGGATTCTATCATAATGTTCCTCATAATTGGGAGTCTACCGACCGGGAAGGATGAAGTCCAACGGGTCAAATACCAATTAGCCAGGTACCACCTCTTCAACGGTGTACTTTACAAGAGGGGATTTTCTATCCCCTACCTCTAATGCATCCATCCTACCCAGGTCTAGGAAATCTTGCATGAAATCCACGAAGGAGTGTGTGGAAGCCACATTAGAGGTCGGGCACTCTCCCGCAGGGCCCTGTTACAAGGCTACTATTGGCCTACAATGGCCCAGGACTCCCAGGATTATGTCAATCGGTGTGACAAGTGACAAAGGTATGCAAGCATACTCAACCGCCCGGCAGAGCCCCAAACTCCAATCCTCAACCATTGGCCATTTTCTCAATAGGGCATCGACATAGTAAAAGGGTCAGGTTAAGTTTACTGTCATTGTAGTGGACTACTTCACCATGTGAGCAAAAACTGAGCCCTTGGCAATAGTAATCGAGAAGATGGAAAATTTGGTTAAGAAGAACATCCTCAATAGGTTCGACGTGCCCCGGGTACTAGTCAGTGACAATGGTAGACAGTTTGACACCACGATATTTAGGCAGTTCTGTTCGGACTATGGGATATCAAATCACTACTCTTCTTCTGAGCATTCTCAAGCTAATGGTCAAGCCAAGGTGACAAACCGAACAATTCGATAATCCATTAAAACCAGGCTTGAAAAAGCAAAGGGACTCTGGGCAGAGAAGCTATCGACCCTTTTGTGGGCCTACCGTACTCCTCCCGAGCTACAATATGAGAGACATCATTCTCACTTACCTATGGCTTCGAGGTGGTGGTCTCCATAGAGCTGGGGCTACCAATATACTGGGTGACGAACTACAGCGAGCAAGGCAACGAGGAAGCCCTCAGAGGGGAGCTCGACCTAATAGAAGGAAAAAGGGATCGGGCATACCTAAAGGTGGCGGCCTATAAGCAGAGAGTCTCAAGGTATTTCAACAGCAAAGTAAAGCACCGTAGTTTCCAAGTGGGAGACCTCATCCTCAAGGCAGTAAATTAGTCTACCAAAATTCTGAGCCACAGAAAGTTGGGACCAAACTGGGAAGGGCCCTATATGGTTACCCGGGTTAACCGATAAGGACCAGTATTTGTTAGGGACTTTGATGTTTTCTTAAAACAAGTTGTAGCTCTTCCCGATCAATCATGGTAGTTTTTTAGATTGAATAAATAATGTTTCTTACAAACAGTGGTCCCTACTAGTATTTCACAACAAAAAAAGACCTCAGGATCACACCCAAGGCACAACAAAAGACCTCGGGATCACACCCGAGGCACAACAGAAGCCCTTGGGACCACATCTGAGGCACTAAAAGACCTCGGGATCACACCCGAGGCACCAAAAGACCTTGGGATCATGCCTGAGGCATGTAAAAAGATCTCAAAATGCCATAGCCCAATCCTGTAATAGTAGAACTGAAGCCCGTGGCACGCTACCGAGGCAAAACCAATTCATTAATGTTCCCAAAAATTAGTTTTTAGAACACGCAGCGGGAAAAACAAAACAAATCATTTTTTAAACCAGTAGTCCAGTGGACTGCACCTCGTGCCCAGTCAACTAATACTGGTCCAGCAGAAAGTTTGATTTTTTTAGACATAATCCAATCGACTGTTTTCTACGTCCAGTTGACCGGGGTGCCAAATTCCCAGTCGACTGTACTGTCGGCCAGCAGAAAGGTAACCCTTTAAAACATAAACCAGACGATTATGTCGGGGGACCTATCGACTGTACCTAATGCAGTGTCTCATTCACAAAAGGAGTCCAATCGTTTATACACACAAACTAGTCTACTATTTTCTAGCAGCAAGGTATTCTGCAGAATTCCCCAAGTTAAAAGCTTTCTAAAATTATTCGGGGACCAAACACACACTCCAAACTCATTCCAAAGTGATCCTAACTGTATCATAACATGGCTAAAACATACTTACAAAAGATTCCTATCTATTACAATATTACCAATCTATTCTACGATTCTAAGTTAAACATAGTTCAAAAGCCATGAAATCTCTATTACAACATTTCTATTTCAAAACTATGCAATAGGCATGATGATCGCCTTTTACAAGAACTCCCAAACCCACATGCTCACTTTTACAATTCCTCGCCAGCATTAACACCTGAAATGGTTATTTGAATAATCACACATATTCGATTTGTTTAAGCTAACACTTAGTGAGTAAAATAACAAATGCACATTAATGAGAAACATGCTCGCATTCACATCTCTACATTTTGTACTAGTCTCCGGAGATCCCACGTGTACGTTCCATACTCCTAAATAGCAACTCCTCGCCAATAAGTCCACGCGAAAAGGTAAGACCCATGTTTCTTTTCTTCAAACGTGCGACCTATGCATATAACGGCTCCACAATGATGGCTTGATACATGCACTCCTTTGACCCAAATAACAACTCAACATTCACAAATACATTTTACCGTGCTTTCAACATAATCAAACATATCACTGTGCTGTTGGGCCTACTTATCAATATAATCGATGCACATACCTATAAAACCATAGTCAATGTACATACGCATTGTCCCATCCTTCTTCTTGACAAACAAGATTAGAGCTCCCTATGGTGAATCACTAGGTCGTTCTCAAGCAGCTCTTGTAACTGAACCATCAATTCCTTCAACTCTACTAGTGCCATTCGGTATAGTGCTTTGGATACTGGTTGTGACCCTGGTAATACCTCTATCGTGAATTCAAGCTCCCTTTCAATCAATACGTAGGGTAACTCATTGAGAAAAACATCTGAAAATTCTTAAACTACTGGGATGTCTTCTACTAGTGGTCTAAGAACTTGTGCGTCAACAATAAAACATAAGAAACCCGAGCAACCTTCTTTAACATCTTACTTGTTCGAATTGTCGATATCAAGTACGCCAATTTAGTCACACCCTTACCCTAAAAAGTAAACTCTTCTTGACCTGATGGATAAAAACTAACCTGTTTCCACTCACAATTAATTCTAGCTTGATTGACCGACAACCAATCCATACCCAAGATAACACAAAGTAATTCACCGTTAATGAAATCAAATCGGTGCTCAAGACCTTATCACCTATCTGAATCTCACATGCCTTGAATACCGAGGAAGTTACTAATGGTTCACTAATAAGCAATGATACACATAAATCATATCCTAACGGTTCGGACTTAACAGTTTAATGCTTAACAAAATCACAAGACACAAATGAATGCATTGTACCTGAATCTATGAGTACATGTGCAGGATACAAACAAATAGGAAGAATACCTAATACAGTCATGTCTCCCTGAACCAAACTAGCAAACTCTTGACGTTTCTGGGTATAAGCAGATTGCAAAAAGAAATGCTTGTCAAATTCATCTTTGAATGCTTCCCATGTAGCTGGCTTCCCTTGTTCCAACACGTTATTCCACCATTCTAATGCTTCACCCTTCAATGCATCGGATGCACAAATAATTTTCTCTTCGTCGGTATATATCACGGTACAAAATTGTCTTTTCATGTCCATCATCCAATGATCGGCCAAGTTTATGTCAACTTGACCATGGTACAAAGTCAGTTTTTGCTTATGGAATTTCTCCACGATTGTGTGTTGAGGTTGGTGTACTGGTGGTGCATTAATGTAACGAACTTCCTTTGGTGGGACCTGAATGTTCATCTGATCTCGTTCACTTACGGCTTGAACAAAATTTCTTACCATGTTCACTATTTGGTCTATCCGCGAATGCGGTGACATATATCGTCACCATGTTCACTCGGCATATATCGTCACTCATTCCCAAGGCTCTAAACCTATAACTCTGATACCACTAAATGTCATAGCCCAGTCCTTCAATAGTAGACTGAAGCTTGTGGCATGCCCTCGAGGCTAAACCGATTCATTAACGTTCCCAAAAATTAGTTTTAAGAATAAGTAACGGAAAAAACAAAACAAATCATTTTTAAAACCAGCAGTCCAGTCGACTCCACCTCGTGCCCAGTCGACTGAGACTGGTCCAGCAGAAAGTTTGATTTTTTTGAAACATAATCCAGCCGACTATTTTCTATGCCAGTCAACTGGGGTGCCAAATTTATTCCAAGCAAGCACAAAGGTAACCCTTGAAAATATAAACCAGTCACCTGTACCTAATGCAGTGTCTCATTCACAAGAGGGGTCTAGTTGACTGTACACACAAACTAGTCGATTATTTTCTAGCACATTCTGCAGAATTCCCCAAGTTAAAAGCTTTTTGAAATTGTTCAGGGACCAAACACACACTGCAAACTCATTCCAAAGTGATACTAACTATATGATAACATGGCTAAAATGTAATTACAAAAGAATCCTATCTATTACAACATTATGAATCCGTTCTACGATTCTAAATTAAACATAGTTCAAAAGTCATGAAATCTCTATTACAACATTTCTTTTTCAAAACTACGTGATAGACATGATGAGTCGCCTTCTACAAGAATTCCCAAACCCGCGTGCTCACTTTTGCGATTCCTCGTCAGCATTAACACCTAAAATGGTTATTTAAATTACCACACCTATACGATTTGTTTAAGCTAACGCTTAGTGAATAAAACAACAAATGCACATGAATGATAAACATGCTCGCATTCATATCTCTACATTTCATACTAGTCTCGGAAGATCCCATATGTACATTCCATACTTCTAATTCGCAATTCCTTGACAATAAGTTCACGGGAAAAGGTAAGACCCACGTTTATTTTCTTCAAATGTGCGACCTTATGCCTATAACGACTCCACAATGATGGCTTGATACACGTACTCCTTTGACCTAAATAACAACTCAACATGCTTAAATGCATTTCACCGTGCTATTAGGCCTACTTATCAATATAATCGCCCAATATGAACTACACAATATATATCTATATACTAACAATTATTTTCATACAAAACATGAATACATGTCAAAAAATCATTCTAAAACACATCGTTGAATTACTCATCTCTGAATAATGCTCTAGGAATTCGATCCAAAGAAAACCCAAGCTCAAAGATCATGCAGAAGTCCGTCTAGTACAATTCCTATCGATCAAAAATCCAATTATCAACTTTTTAGAAAAATTCTAAAAAATGAGTTTTCGAAAAACTTAGCCAAACAAAACCTAGTGGATATCAAAACGACAACCTTACCTCGAGGAGTTTGAATATCTAATAAAATATTTTGAGCAACGGACGGATCGCCAAAAATGAGCGTCGCACGCTCAAAGATCAAATCTCACTTTTCTCTCTCTTCCTCTCTTATCCTTTAGAAGTCAATTTGGATTTTGCAACTTGAAATTATCTCAACCTTGTATTTATAACCAAAACTTCTCAAAAAATCAATTAACTCTCCTCAAGGTCTTAAACCTTCGATTTAGCACCCCTAGTAGCAAATTTCTAACTTTACTAGTTTTTTACTAAGTTTCGTTTGGTAGCTAAAACGCAGTCTCACAAGATTTCACAAAATTGCTAATTAGCGTACCAATTCTGTAGTGTGTTAATTCATCCCCTCCAGAATACTAAAATTAATAACAGAAATATGTTCTAAACTAAAAAATAATACAAATAGTGAAATGCACAGGTAAACATTTATTTTGAGATAAACATGTAAGATATTCCACAATGAACGTCTCATACTCAGAGAGACTTCACAACAACAAACCATTCATTCTACATAGTCTCAGAGGGTTCTCTAACACAGACACCCAAATCGACTCGTGAGTCAAAACTCACTCACACATGTACCAAAAGGCACATCACATCACATTACCATGCATGATAATGTAATGAAATGCAATAAAATAATTACGGGAGTTATATAAAATCACGCCTGAGGCACTAAGTCCAATTAGGTCTACAACCTACAATGGGAGCAAACCCCCTAGGTGACCCATGATAAAGGAATTAAAAGACCCTAGAACACATACATTCTAGGTCAGTTACCTATAGTACTTACCACACAACGCCTGCCTTACCTAAAGCTTGGGGGCAAGAGAGGTATAGTGAACTACAGAAAAACCTACTGAACATTCACATGCCCTGGAATTAACTACTTATAAACCCTTAGACATCCAGGCACCCACAATGTTCTGAGTCCATGACGGGTTGTTACAAGGGGCTTGGTTAATCTGAGCACTAAAGATGCCCCGACCGGGTTTTACAAACCTGAAAAAATCCCAAGTACAATAGTGTAGACACCCAATTTTGTCCACACTGATAGGATTTAGGGTGGACAATAATTTGGAGGTTTCGCTGATTAAAAGTACCTCGTGGAAGGTACTGGATTCTACACAATCAAAAGATCAAATTTTGGAAAGTGACTTCAAGCTCAGAAAAGCCCTTTTCCATGCATAAATCACGGTTTTGTCAAAATCGTCTCTCAGAATTCATATTCACTCAGGGATATATGAACACAAAGTGTTCTAAACCCAGTATTCTAGGTATCCAAAGATTCAATTTTAAAGAAAGTCCAAAATCGATGCACATTTAAAAGTAATTTTGGAAAAGACGTCGTTTGATTTCAAAAAGACGATGAAAGTTCCGAAGGACTTCCAGGCTTCAATTGGACTTCAATTTTCATTTCAAAACCTCCTAGAATATTTTTATATTGAAATTGAACTCGATAACTTTCCAATGGTACATCAATGGACAATTTCGGACACCAAAAAGCATTTTTAGAAAAATCTAGAAAATCAGTGCACGTAATATTTGAAACAGGACATAAGGGCAACCAGAGGATGAAGAAAAGTAGGTGGGGGGTCCCACTTAGGGGGTGGCAGGTCCCACCTAAGTTGCCACCTATATTGTGCCCCCTCCATCGAGATTTTTGCGTTCCAAACCCTTCCAGTAGACTCCCACTGCGAGGAAATTGCCTAGAAACTACGTTTAGGCACCGAAATGACCATTTTAACCCTTTTCTGACCTCCAAAATCTCTGTTTTAACCCTAAAACATAAGAGTTAAGTTTTCAAAACTCTATGTATAGATCCATATAAGATCATCTTAGGGGGAGATACAATACAAGAGAGTATAAAGAAGGAAGTACATACAAGAGAGAAGTACATACAAGTGAATATACTTGCAAGAGATAAGAATATACATAGAATTCAAGGAGATTTCTAGAGAGAAGAAGTGAATCATGAAGTAAATTTCCATAAATTAATCTCAAGATAATTAGATTAGAGATTTAGACATCATTTACCTCCCTTACCTTCCATGGATGAGTGCTTGAAGAACTTGAAGAAGACCTTGAAGAAGAAGATCCTTCAAATCACCTTTGGTTGCATAATTGAGAATCCTCCAAGAGGTAGACATCATAATTCATCTCTATTTCTAGTTTTGTATATAGATCTATAAGACTTGGATCTAGTTTAGTTTTGTTAAAACACTCATTTTCTTCCTCTCTTGTTCTTCACACACTCACAAAGCTGGATCCAAGTCCCTTTAGATTTTATTGATAATTCTTAATTAGATTGATTTTCACTTTGATTCTCAATTTTGATTTCATTCTTCAATTTTAGTTTAGATCCATGCATACATGAATATATATATGTATCTATTTTTGAATTCTATGGTGGTTTGGAAGTATGATCTATGAGAAGGATGATTCCTATGTTCATACCTATATCTTGATTATTCCTAATACCTAGAATTCCTATTGAATTTCATCTCCAATAGGATATTTGTAAGTCCCTTTGATCCATGATCTAAAGTTCTTCATAGAACTTGAGGGCTATTTTGATTGGGAATCAAGATAATTAAGTTGATCTATGAGTTTGATCTCACTAATAAGCTTCAACCACCACCTAAGATTATTTCTCATACTCTAAAATAAACTAGTTAAAATTCAGCAAAACAGATTGGTTTTGTCCATAAGATATGGTCCATCAAAGCCTATAGTTTGATAGATTTCAAATTTTTTGGGTAAACTTTGATGAATTAGCTTTCATTCGATCCGTTTTGAGAACTTTTAGGATCCATATGCTATTTTTAGAAATTGTTGAGATGTCGGTTGACAAGTTTGAACATAGTCTTTTTGTGCTCGAATTTCAGAAAATCTATAATAGTTATCGATGTTTTGCTTTTTGAGGATGTATCCTAACTCATGTATCTATATGCCGATGTAAAGTCGTGAGCATACGATCGAGTTAAGGTCGTTTTCAAAGCGTTTGAGGTTGATACAACTATTCTGGAATTTTCTAGATTTAATTACAATCATGATTATGTATACAAAATGGTCATATCTTGATCACTCAATAATTGATGAATAAAACTTGGTTTAGAAATCATCTAGGATAAATTGATGAGAGATCAAAAGCTTAGAATAACTTGATTTAACATGATTCATGAATTTCTATTATGTTTTGCATTCTTTTGTCAAATGATATCAAATTTCCAAAATAACAGAGTCTGTTTAAAATAACTTTTCAGAAACCTTAAGGTCATAACATGTCCATGGGATTATTGTTTTCATAAACTAAAATGTAATAGCTTTCGTTTGACACCAAATAGAGCTTCACATGAGTTATTTAGAATTAATTATGATTTTTAAAAGAACAGTGGACAGTCCTAATCCACTGTTCCCAAAACTCTTATTTCTCAAACTTCAAAAATGATAAAGAGGTTATACTTTTTGGAGAAGTTCCCTAAGACATGTATCTAACTTTTTGTAAAAGGGTTTTAACCCAGCTCATGTTTAAGACCACTTTTGATAGGATTAATTAGAGGTTGCTGAATCTGGAAATTTGATTGATGACGTCTTTTCCTTGTTTATCATGCATATCATTTGTTTGGTTGTATTTTTGTAATGCTTGGGTATTTCTTGGTGTTTTAGTGCAGAGAATTGAATGTCATGGATCCGGACTTCGATTTGTGGATTTGCCTCGTCTACATGTGGCTTAGTGCACATGTATCATGTACTATCTCTATCCCTTTTCTTAGAATTTTTCTAGGTTTACAACTTTATTTTCAACAAGACATTTCCTTAAGTAGTCCTGGTTTATATGCTTATATGTTAGAGACATCTTATCTAGGATTGTTGCATGATTGCATTACACATTTCCTTCCTTTTTTTCTTTTTGCGACTCCGCTTGAGTCAACCCAATGTAAGTCTTTTCGTTCCCTTTTGCATATCATGACATGTTTCCTTTACTTGCATCGGTCCCAGGCAGGACTAGCCACTATAAGTATACCTCTCTCTTGTATTGGATGTGCATTTGACTTCTACTTGATTTAATCTCTTGACATGATTTTTCTTAGATGCTCTTTTGACATGTATATACTATCTAGTATGTTTGAGGAAACAACACTAATTATGAATTAAGAACAAGGATATTTTAATCAAGGCCTACCATTCGGTAGGGCAAGGAGGGGGTGCCTTAATCCTGCTCGGGCTCCTTCCCCTCTCGTACCAAGACCCCCAAACCTAGTTTCTGGTAATGAAGGGCGAGTAACCTTATTCAATTTTGGGTGAGTCAAACTTGGGTTTCCTAATTCTCGATAAAAATTAGGTGGCGAATCTTTGTCTCTAGGATCGCGTGAGGAAGTCTTAGTTTTCTCTGAAGTGTGCTCCTTGGGATCCGTCTCGGGACACTATCGAGGGAAAATGCCCGGAGCCACCCCTCATCCGTATTTTACGGTCCATAAATAGCTCAAAAAATTCTAAGGTTTTACAGATCCCCTAAAGACCGAGTGTCCCCTACTAGTCACAGGTCTAAACCTTTTACTAAGTCAGGAATGTAATAAAGCTAGACAACTGGTCGGGCACGCACAAACACAAATAGGCAAAAAATACATAAGTACAAACATTCACAGTATGCAAAAAAACGACCTCAAGGGGCCTTTTCATTACTAGTTTGGAAAAAACGTACATTGCTTGGGGGGCAATTATATTAGCCTCCCTATAAAAAAGAAGAGAATTCAAAAATACAAGGCAGGCAACAGGTCCGGAACGATTGGACAAACTAGTCCAGAATTGGTCGAGTAGGTTCCTTACTGAAGATCATCTACGGTGACTACCTCATCCCTGGCATTCTTGACCACCCCGATAGAAGCCACCACTCCGGCAGGTGTCTCTCCTCCAGCAGTAGCTTCCTCAGTATTGGAGTGCTCCGTGTCACACTAAGGATGGTCCACAGTCACCCTTGTCACACCCCGGAGTAGCAAAAATAGAGAAAATTAAATTTCCTTTTGCGGTCCATAGGGAATGACGAGGTGAAAGTCACTAATTATCCACACCATACAATGCTAGTCAACTAATGAATAAGAACAACAACATAAATAAACTGAATATAATAATAGTTGTATCTATTACCAACATCAGAGTGGTCCTCAGGATCACAATAGGTCTGGAGACAACATATGCCTAAGTACCCATTAAACTAATAAAGTTAACAGAACAACATAAATATAAACTAAATAACTATCTTCAGGTCTTCAGCTGGCATAAGGGTAGTCGTCTATGTAGTAGGCGTCTCCGGCATAACCGTCATTAGTAGAGCCACCTTCTCCATAATCTAACTCTGGATAGTAGCCATCACCATAGGTTTCATCATCTGCATTGTTAAGGACAGGGTAGTCTAGACGGGGAATCTCCAAGCAATAAAGGCGATCAGCTTATTGAAAGATGAGTGAGATCTAACTAACACAATCTCATAGAATAAGGTAATTACTAGTCATGAATGATATATAGCAGTGATATTAATAGTATCTTTTCCTCTTTTATTCAGACACATCATTAACCAATTCTCATCATCTTCCAACTCTTAGGCTGATTGTACCAATCCTGACTGAATATTCCAAACTGATTATATCACACGGCATACTAGTGTTCTTGTTCACTGCTTTTAAGAACTCTTACTGTTCACCATTTTTAAGAACTCTTGCGAACATAAGCTATCGTTCTCATATAACGACTCGTCTATGGTCGTACCATGTACTCTTGTTCACCGCTTTTTAAGAACTCTTACTGTTCACCACTTTTAAGAACGCTTACGAGTACCGTACACCCATAGCTCCTAAGATAACTACTAGTTCATGGACGTACCAATACTCTTGTTCACAGCTTTTAAGAAATCTTACGAGTATCGTCCGTTCATAATCAATATGTATTTGTACTCCTCTTCAATTCTTGCGAGTATAATACATAACGCTCACACCCCATGCAGATATGTTCACGACCAACACCTGGCACTGACATACTTGCATCGAAAGAAACTAATATCCCACTGACTTAGTCACCTGGTTATCCTATATTACTCACTTTTATATTTTATCTCGTTATCGCATCGTATTAATATCAACATTCCAAACCTGACTATATTACTCACCACAATTATCTCAATCTCATTATTGTATCCTACTACTCCCGTAATCTAAAATGTCTCATAATAGAACATAAAAACATCCAAGTTCTGCTTGGTTCGATCAATTAAAGTCCTCTCAATCGCTTGAAGAAAGTGAAGTTCGATCGATTGAAGTGAAGGTGATCTCGATCGATTGATCTCATTTTGATCGATTGAGACTCAGTGTAGTTCGATCGATTGAATATAGTTCGATCACTCGAACATCGTCTTCTCCAGATTCTGGTAGTGAATGTACATAATCTGTTAAAGGTGTTTGGGTTATTATTAAATGTCCAAAACTTTTAAAACATTATAACTAAGCTACTGAGTGAGTTTGGAACTCACCGAAAGTCGTAAGGGTGCATTTGGCAAAGCTTTGAGCTTCGTGCTCCAATGGTGGCGCCTCTTCCCTCTCTCTTTGCTCCTTTCTTTGTCTCCATCTTTGTCTTTCTATCTGTCTCCTTCTCTTCTTCTTTTCCTCTGCTTTTCTTTCTTTCTTTCTAACTATATATATAGATGTGTGTGTATATATATGGATGTGTGTGTATATATACCAAGCACACACTCTCTCAAACTCTCTTAAGTTCAGTAAACCTCACACACACACACACGAGCACAAGGTATATATAGAGGGGATGGGGGTGCAGGTGGCTATTTTTGCGTGAAAACTGGAATCCTGATGATTACAAGTTTGATAGGTCAAGCTTGCTCGATTGCTCGAGAGCAGATCGATCAAGTTTGATTAATTGAAGATGGGTTTGATCAATTAAAGTGGGGACCATGTCATAAATTTATGTCGACAGGATTTCGATCGATTGAACAAAGTTCGATCGCTTGAAAGTAAGAGTGTTCGATCGCTCGAATGGACTTCGATCAGGTGAAAGTAAATTTTCATGATTGATCAAAGGAAGTATATTGAATTTCTCTGTATATATAATTATTGAAAATACAGGGTATTACAACTCTACTCTTCAGGTTTGTATAACCCTAAAAGAAGCTGGCATCAAACCCTTCGTCCGCTGCCTCCCCAGCCCCCACAGCCTTATCTCGAGCCGCTGTAGTATCCTCCAAGGCCTTCTTCTCAGCCTCAGTAGACGCTAGGCCTGCCAAAGTGCCTCGAGCTCAGCCTGGTGGCTCTCAGGCTCAATGTGAGCCCCTTCACATTCTCCTTTCCCATAACCAAGGCAGATTCCCTGGTATCCTGCTCTACGCTCTCCTTCAAAAGGGTGGCCTTAGCAGCAGTTGCCCTGTTAGCGAAGCTAGGCAGAGAAGACCTAACCTCAGAACTAGACAGGAGGACTGGACAAAGAAACAGAAGTTAGTTAATCGCCAAAGAGGAGATAAAGGAAAGGTGGGAAGAGAAAGAGAACAACATTTACCAGGTTAGAGAGGCACTAAAGCCACCCGACAAGCTCGCGAGGAGGCATTCCCTCATACCTCTCGAGCTGGCTCAGTAGGGGTATGGCCTATATTCTCCTCTGAGTCTCCTTCTCGGACCTACCCTGTGGCACGCCAGACTATATGTTCCCCAGGGGCTTGTGGTGGTTGACACCACCTCTACCCTCGGGGCTGACATCCTGACCGCCACCTCCTTTGCCCTGCGAATCAGTCGCCAGAGTGGTACGCTGGCAGCTGGTCAGCCCTTCTCCTCTTTGGACCCGCCCTGTCACGACCCATCCCACTACGCATGGAAATAGGACACGTGACACGCCACCAAGGCTCATCCAAACATCAAATAACCATACGCTACGGAAAGAACTTTAAAAGCAACCCTGGGTATTTTAAAACTTTAGGAAACATTACCCTCTGAGTAGCAAAATCCATTAGAATCAGAGTTATAAAAGTTTTGCCCAATTGAAAACATGTTCAAAAGAATCATTTTTGAAAACAGATGTTCAGTCGACTGTTTCTAGGGTCCAGTCGATTGTGCCTAGCAGAAACCAAAACCTAAAATTCTCAACAGAGGTCCAGTCGACTGATCTGGGGACCCCAGTCGACTGTGTTATGCAAAACTAGAATTTAACATTTCAAAAAGGGTTCCAGTCAACTGATCTGGGGGTCCAGTCGACTGGTTTTACCATTATTAGAAGCAGTAGCTAAAAATCAACAGTCTTCAGTCGATTGATCAAGGGTCCAGTCGACTGTTTCCATTACTATTCACTTTCAGTGTCTAAGCCCCACGGGATTCACTCGACTGATCTAGGGTCCAGTCGACTGCTCCCATGCTGGGCAGCCCTGTGATGATAAAACTAACACATGCTTCTCTAATATCCACACCAACCACAATCAAAACCAACACCAATTACAATATTTAAATTACAACTACAAATGTTCAATTACAAAATCTCCAAACTATAAAACTAATCCATGATTCTATTACAACGTTTTACAATTTACAAATCATTACACGAGATTAGGATTTAAAACAAAAACACATACAATTGTGGTTCCCCGGCGTTCCTCGGCCTCACTCCTCACGATTCTTCTTGTCTTTCTTCTTACCTGCAATGGAGTACATCTCCACTGCTCAGCTATATGCTGAGTTCACAATTCTAAATGTATGCTTATATGACAGTTCATGGTTTAAGCATCTAAAACATATAAAAATAGTCTCTAGGGTGAGTGGTACGCATTCATCCGGTCGATGCCGTAGGAGGCCCACCTCTCCCACGCATCTCGTATACTGGTTAGGCCTTCCTCCATACCAGGTACCGTGTCTTGGTTGGGCCCACCTCCATTCCACACACAACCACAATTCCAATTCCATCATAATCACGATCAAATCACAATCCTCAAGGTTCGAGGAGCTTACCCCAGATGAATTTGCACCAAACTCCCCTTAGACCCAAGTAGACACATAACATGCTCACATAAACAGTTATACGTGCTTTTCACATAATTTCACGTATATAATTAACGGGCCTAACTAATACATGAATTTTGTCCGAATCCAAAGATGTCAAAGTTGATGTTCAAAACATGAAAATCCATATATTGCATAGATCTAGAATTCATACCTCGTGCGATTCTCTTCAAACTTTGATGGATCGTCTAGGGGGCTAAATAAACGTCGAATTTCAAATTTGGGACGATTCCTAGAAGTTTTACTGGGTTTTCCCCAAAAGTCTAGAATTAAATTTTTTACAAAAATTGGCCAAACACGGCCTAAGTAGTATCAAAACGTAGCTCTTACCTCCACGAGTTCAAATCTAAAATCTGGAGAAAATCTGACGGACGAACGGTCGTCGGTCGGCGTCGCAAAGCCTGTGGCTACCAAATCTCCCTTCTCTCTCCTCTCTCTAGATATTTTTGGAAAGTTTTTGGATGAGAATGAATCTCATCCACATCCACTACTATATATATACAAACCCTTCGGAAATTACGTTTACCTCCCCACGAGTTCTTCAAACTTTTAATTAGCTCTCGAAACTTTCCACACGTTCATTTTATGCCTTTATGAGTGAAAATGATAAATTTCAGAAGTTTTTGACTAGGTTTCGTTTGGGTCCAAAAATAACGTTCGAAAACTATATTCTGTGGAAACTCTACACAACCTACCTTTTTAATTAACGTATCACTCACGTTCTCACCACAGTTCTCAACATGTTATACTAAAGTATCCAAATACCAGAATTATACTACACAGGTATAATTACTATTCATAGGAATACCAGATAAGTCAGATAACATTAAAATCATATAAATGTCATTTAGTCATGCCAATGCAACTGTGACATTCCATGTTCTCGTGTCCTCACTGACACCTTACCGTTGACCCACGTCAACTCAACTCAATTTATTAATAACATTAATATTTCCACGTGTTACCATTCTGTCTTATTTTGAAACCATGCAAATTATGAAACGGGTGTGACAACTCTCCCCTCCAAAAAGGAAGTTTGTCCCCAAACTTATACCTCATGCGTCGAACAAGTACGGATACTCATTCTTCATGTCTTCCTCACTTTTCCATATAGCCTCTTCCACTATGTGAGTACGCCACAATACTTTTACCATCGAAATCGTCTTAGTTCTTAAAACTTGCTCTTTCTGATCTAGAATCTCTATCGGTAGTTCCACATAAGTCAAGTCTCTCTGAATCTGCAACGGTTCAGGTACAATGATCTTACTCGTATCAGTCATATAACGTCTCAACATTGATACGTGAAATACATTATGCACATGTTCCAACTCTGATGACAAGGCCAATCGATAAGCCACTGGACCTACTCTCTCTAGAATCTCAAACGGTCCTATGAATCTTGGGTTAAGTTTCCCTCGCTTTCCAAATCGGACAATGCCTTTCGAAGGCGATGCGCGCAAGTACACGAAATCTCTAAGCTACCCTAAGATGACTCTGAGCTCTTATAACGGCTCTGAGCTACCCTAAGACGTTCCTGAATCAATCTCACCTTCTCAGTAGTCATTTGTACTATCTCAGGTCCTAACAACCTTCTTTTTCAAACCTCGGTCCAACAAACTGGAGATCGACACTTACGGCCGTACAAAGCTTCATATGGCTCCATACCAATACTTGACTAAAATCCGTTGTTATACACAAATTCAATTAACGGCAAGTGGTGCTCCCAATCGTTCCTAAAGTCTAACACACACAATCGTAACATATCCTCTAATGTCTGAATCATACGCTCCGACTGTCCATCGGTCTGAGGATGAAATGCAGTACTGAAACTCATCTTCGTACCCATCGCTGTTTGTAGACTTCCCCAAAACCTTGACGTAAAACTACTATCACGATCTGATACAATCACAGCTGGGACTCCATGTAGTCTTACAATCTCTTTCATATACAATTCCGCTAATTTGGATGGCTTAGTAGTCTTAATTGGTAGGAAATGAGCTGACTTGGTTAATCGGTCGACTATAACCCAAATCTTGTCATTCTTGTTACGCGATCGTGGAAATCCAGAAACAAAGTCCATCATGAACTCGTCCCATTTCCATTCCGACACTGGCAATGGCTGTAGTAACCCTGCGGGTACTTGTCTCTCTGCTTCGACCTGTTGACATGCCGAACATTCAGATACAAATTTAGCGACTTCACGCTTCATACCCTTCCACCAGAAGTTTTCTCTCAAGTTTCTGTACATCTTATTACTTCCTGGGTGCACTGAATATTTCGTACTATGAGCTTTTTCTAGAATCTTCTCTTTCAAGTCTTTCACATTCGGTATACATAATCGATTTTCCAGTTTCAACGTTCCTCATTCCAACACAAAACCAGGTCGTCTCCCCACAGGTATCGCGTCCCTCATTTTGCACAAATAGACATCGTTAAATTGTTCTTTCTTGATCTCATCAATAATATCTGGGTGTGCCATGATCGCCATCATTAAGCCATCATTGGTTCCTGGAATTACATCCAATTCTAAGCGTTCCATCTCTTTTATCAATTCTTTTTGTTGTGTTAACTCGTCGGCTAAATTCCTCGGCGTCTTCCGGCTTAACGCATCGGCTACTACATTTACCTTTCCCGGATGGTACTCAATCGAAAGATCGTAATCCTTCATCAACTCCAACCATCTTCGCTGTCTCATGTTCAAGTCCCGTTGGGTGAAAATGTATTTCAAACTCTTGTGGTCCGTGAATATCTCACACTTTTCCCCGTACAAGTAGTGTCTCCAAATTTTCAAAGCACGAATTACCGTGGCTAATTCAAGATCGTGAGTCGGATAGTTAACCTCATGTGTCTTTAACTATCTAGAAGCATAAGCAATCACTTTACCACCTTGCATAAGCACACATCCCAACCCTTTGTGTGAAGCATCACTATAGATTACAAATCCCTTGGTTCCAGATGGTATTGTCAATATTGGTGCTTTCGTCAACTGTGACTTCAACTCTTGAAAACTGTCTTCACATTCCTGACTCCATTCAAAGATAACACCCTTTCTCATTAACTTGGTCATAGGTAAAGAAATCTTCGAGAAATGTTCAATAAAACAGCGATAGTATCCCGCTAATCCCAAGAAACTTTGAATTTCAGATACGGATGTCGGCCTCTGCCAATTAAATACAACTTTTAATTTGTGAGGATCAACTGATACTCCATTCTTGTCAATCACGTGACCAAGAAAAGTAATACTAGACAACCAAAATTCACACTTCTTGAATTTACCAAATAATTGTTTCTCTCGTAATCTCTGAAGTATCGACCTCAAGTGGTTCTCGTGTTCTATCTCACTCGGTGAATAGATAAGGATAACGTCAATGAATACAATCACAAAGTCATCCAAATAATCCTTGAATACTCGATTCATAAGATCCATGAACGCGGCTAGTGCATTGGTAACTCCAAATGGCATAACTAAGAACTCATAGTGTCCATAAAGCGTTCTGAAAGCTGTTTTCTCAACATCTTCGGCCTTCACTTTCAACTGATGGTAACCCGATCTTAGTTCTATCTTAGAGAATACTTGTGCTGCACGAAGTTGATCAAATAAGTCATCAATTCTGGGTAACGGGTACTTGTTCTTAATCGTTAACTTGTTCAGTTCCCGGTAATCAACACACATACGCATTGGACAATCTTTCTTCTTTACGAACTAGAGCTCCCCACGGCGAAATACTAGGTCGAATGAAACCCTTGTCAAGTAGCTCTTGTAATTGGATTTTCAGCTCTTTCAATTCTACAGGTGCCATTCGGTATGGTGCCCTTGATACGGGTCTTGAGTCTGGTATAACCTTAATAGTGAATTCAACCTCTCTCTCAATAAGAACATCTGGTAGGTCATCAGGAAATACATTTGGATATTCTTGCACTATCGGAGTGTCTTCTACTATTGATTCGGTCGTTGAGACATCAGTCACTGAACATAGAAATCCCTGACATCCCTTTTTTTAATAACTTTCCCGCTCGAATAGCTGAAATCAAGTACGGCGCCGGTGTAACTCCACTCCCTTGAAAGCAAAAGTTCCCATGCATCGGTGATCAAAAATTAACCTCCTTCCGTTTACAGTCTATGGTGGCTAGGTTCAGGGCTAACCAATCCATCCCCAATATCACATCAAAATGGTTCACCACAATCGGTATAAGGTCTACGGTCATTAACTTCTCGCCTGGTCTGATCTCACAGTCTTTATATATCGTAGATGTCACTACCGGTTTGCTAAGCGGCACGGCAATGGATAAATCATATCCTAGTAGTGCGGACTTAACATTCAAATGTTCAACAAAGTTATAAGATACAAACGAATGCGTAGATCCCGAATCAACGAGTATGCGTGCTAAGTGCGAACATACAAGCACCATACCTGAGACCACTGTATTAGTAGCAGCCACGTCTCCAGGGTTCATCTGGAATGATCTTCCCTGACGTTGCTTTGTCCTTTGTCCTCCGTCACTAGACTGCTTAGGCTTCGAACCACTAGAAGCCATAGAACTTGCCCCTTGTTGAGAACGCTTCCTTGGGCAATCCTTCCCTCGGTGTCCTAAGGTACCACAATCAAAGCACTTGAGTTACGGGTAGGTCGCAGAACTCACACTGTTTCCCCTGTAGATTTGTTCTCAAAGTTGGTCAGAAAACATCGACCGGTGTATGGTCGGTTGCAAAGCGGACACAACGGTATATTACTTGGTACTCTCCTGGAATCATTAAAACCAGAACTAGAGCCTCGTGAAACGGCTTCTTAAAAGATCCCCCCTGACTTCGGTCACCACCCTCATGACTTTGCTTTCCTTGGTGATTTTGTCTCGATCTCTCTATTCCACTTTCGGCTACAAGCACCATCTGCTGTACTGCTGCAACAGTCGAATGCTCGTAGGTCTCTACTCTCAACCGGATATTATCCCTTAAACTCTCTTCAAATTTTCTTTCCCTATCTTCCTCTTCGGGCACTGAACCCTTACCAAACCTCAACAATGCGTTATACTCCGTTACAGTCATGTCTCCTTGCTTGAGGTTATCAAACTCTCACTTCTTTGCATTGTAGGTGGCTCGCGAAAAGAATCGGCGATTGAATTCTGCCTTAAACCCTTCCCAAGTAATCGGTGCTCCTTGATCTAAAACGTTTACCCACCAGTTCTGAGCTTCACCCCTCAATACGTCACTTGTGTTCTCAATCTTCTCCCTATCTGACATCAGAATAGATCAAAAAATTCGTTCCATGTCCATGACCCAATGTTCTGTCAATGTTGTATCAGGTGTCCCATGAAATTCCATTGGTTTCTTTCGAACGAATTGTTCGGATACAGATCTTATGCCTCTAGTTTCGGGTGCATGCACTGCAGTTATTGGTTCCACTTTGATTTGGGGCGTGGGAGGTAGTCGCTCCGCTATATTTCGTATCATTTCCCCCATATTCCCCATCATTTCTGCCATTTCATTCATACGTCTAGTGTGTGGCGATAGATTTCTCTCTTCGTCACTCATGATTATAATCCTGTAGTTCTCAATGCATAAACACTATGCATGTACAATAATAACAATAGCATGTATGTAAAACAACATACATATGCATCAAACATTTCTAATATGTATGGATGCAATCTAGAACATGTGGCAATTCACTCAACACTCCACTCGTCGTCGAACGTTCCCCAAAGTTTTGTTACCTATAGCTCTGATACCACTAAATATCACGACCCATCCCACTACGCGTGGAAATAGGACACGTGGCACGCCACCAAGGCTCATCCAAACATCAAATAACTATACGCAGCGGAAAGAACTTTAAAAACAACCCTGGGTATTTTAAAACTTTAGGAAACATTACCCTCTGAGTAGAAAAATCCATTAGAATTAGAGTTATAAAAAGTTTTGCCCAATTGAAAACACGTTCAAAAGAATCATTTTTGAAAACAGAGGTTCAGTCGACTGTTTCTAGGGTCCAGTCAACTGTGCCTAGCAGAAACCAAAACCTAAAACTCTCAACAGAGGTCCAGTCGACTGATCTGGGGAACCCAGTCCACTGTGTTATGCAGAACAAGAATTTAACATTTCAAAAAGGGATCCAGTCGAATGATCTGGGGGTCCAGTCGACTGGTTTTACCATTATTAGAAGCAGTAGCCAAAAATCAACAGTCTTCAGTCGACTGATCAAGGGTCCAGTCGACTGTTTCCATTACTATTCACTTTCAGTGTCTAAGCCCCACGGGATTCACTCGACTGATCTAGGGTCCAGTCGACTGCTCCCCTGCTGGGCAGCCCTGTGATGATAAAACTAACACATGCTTCTCTAATAACCACACCAACCACAATCACAACCAACACCAATTACAACATTTAAATCACAACTACAAATGTTCAACTACAAAATCTCCAAACTACGAAACTAATCCATGATTCTATTACAACGTTTTACAATTTACAAATCATTAAGCGAGATTAGGATTTAAAACAAAAACATATACAATTGTGGTTCCCCGGCGTTCCTCGGCCTCACTCCTCATGATTCTTCTTGTCTTTCTTCTTACCTGCAATGGAGTACATCTCCACTGCTCAGCTATATGCTGAGTGCACAATTCTAAATGTATGATTATATGACAGTTCATGGTTTAAGCATCTAAAACATATAGAAATAGTCTCTAGGGTGAGTGGTACGCATTCATCCGGTCGATGCCGTAGGAGGCCCACCTCTCCCACACATCTCTTACACTGGTTAGGCCTTCCTCCATACCAGGTACCGTGTCTTGGTTGGGCCCACCTCCAATCCAGACACAACCACAACCACAATTCCAATTCCATCATAATCACAATCAAATCACAATCCTCAAGGTTCGAGGAGCTTACCCCATATGAATTTGCACCAAACTCCTCTTTGACCCAAGTAGACACATAACATGCTCACATAAACAGTTATACGTGCTTTTCATATAATTTTACGTGCATAATTAACGGGCCTAACTAATACATGAATTTTGCCCAGATCCAAAGATGTCAAAGTTGATGTTCAAAACATGAAAATCTATATATTGCATAGATCTAGAATTCATACCTCGTGCGATTCTCTTCAAACTTTGAAGGATTGCCTAGGGGGCTAAATAAACGTCGAATTTCAAATTTGGGACGATTCCTAAAAGTTTTATTGGGTTTTCCCCAAAAGTCTAGAATTAAGATTTTTACAAAAATTGGCCAAACATGGCCTAAGTAGTTTCAAAACGTAGCTCTTACCTGCACGAGTTCAAATCTAAAATCTGGAGAAAATCTTACGGACGAACGGTCGTCCATCGGCGTCGCAAAGCCCGTGGCTACCAAATCTCCCTTCTCTCTAGATATTTTGGAAAGTTTTTGGATAAGAATGAATCTCATCCACATCCACTACTATATATATACAAACCCTTCGAAAATTGCGTTTACCTCCCCACGAGTTCCTCAAACTTCTAATTAGCTCTCGAAACTTTGCACACGTTCATTTTATGCCTTTAAGAGTGAAAATGATAAATTTCAGAAGTTTCTGACTACGTTTCGTTTGGGTCCAAAAATAACGTCCGAAAACTATATTCTGTGGAATCTCTACACAACCTACCTTTTTAATTAACGTATCACTCACGTTCTCACCACAATTCTCAACATGTTATACTAAAGTATCTAAATACCAGAATTATACTACACAGGTATAATTACTATTCACAGGAATACCAAATAAGTCAGATAACATTAAAATCATATAAATGTCATTTAGTCATGCCAATGCAACTATGACATTCCATGTTCTCGTGTCCTCACTGACACCTTACCGTTGACCCACGTCAACTCAACTCAATTCATTAATAACATTAATATTTTCACGTGTTACCATTCTGTCTTATTTTAAAAGCATGCGAATTATGAAACGGGTGTGACACGCCCTGACCGTCTTCATGGCCTCAATCTCCCGTAGGGCATCAGTATTCCTCTTGGGAGTCATCTTTACAGAATCAAAAAAGCAAATGGGTCAGTAAGCTGCCAGATAGGGACAAAAGAAAATTATAAAAGCTCTGAGAAGCAGGAACTTACCAGGTATGAAGAAGCAAAGATGGGTGCTTCGAAGGGCTTGTCAAGCACATAACTTATCTTCTGGGCTCTGTTTGTGTTAACAGGCCAGACATATTGGTAGAAATATGAGCCAATGCCCTAGTCCATTCCTGGCACTCGTCAGGTACGCTTGGTAGGTAAGTGGACCCCACTACAAAACAAAATAGAGATCAGTTAACTCTACAACAATAAAAAAATAGAAAGGAAAATAGACCCGAGACTGGAGCTTACTCCTTAACTTTTCCGCCCAGGATGGCCCCAGTTGAATTTCTGAAGCGTCATCACAAAGCCCAAGGGTGGATACTTAGAAGAATTTTTTTTCCATTCCTTGTTGTTGCTCAGGCACTTAACAATTATCTTCCTCCCATACCAGGTGCCCAGAGAAGAAGCGAACCTCCCCGTGCAATGAGAATGGTCAGTGGGTCCATCACAACTCTTGGAGGGTGAGTACCCGAGGACTTGGGGCTAGAGGTGAATGGACCCCATCAAGAATTTCCAGCCATTTAGGGTGAGCTACTCGGGGGCAATGCTGAGATAGATCAACACATCCTGGTTAAGCGGGTGGAGAGGAAGGCAAAGGCCTGTGACGAATGCATGCTCGAAAAGGGTAACAAAACTCAACTGGTGCAGATGAGTCCCACGGTCGATATTGCTAAAGAGTAGTGACTGGGGATATCGTATTTATCCCTAAGTCGACTTAGATCGGAGGAGAGCAGACTGTTGGGAATCCACTCGCACACAAAGGCAACGTCAGGGCTGTTTGAGACAGATGCCTCATCGCCCGACCTCCGTACCTCAAAAGCTACCTAGATCCCCTGGCTTGCCTCATTGTCAGATACTCGAATGGGAATCCTACCTTCACTGTGGTGGTCTGAAGGAGTTAGTGAAGGGGGGTCCAGGCTAGTGCTAGGGGTAGTAGATCTCGAATACTCATCCTCTGACTGGGAGGATGAGTTAAAATCATCGTGGCGCATGTTTGAAGCCCTTGTTACAAGTTGAGGAAGTAGTGGTGACCTAGGTAAGGATCCTGAACCCCTAATCTAAGGTAAAGCTGTGGAAGAATTAGAAGCCTAAACGGTAGGGCGTGTAGGGAATGAGCGGCTAAAAAACACTCTGTAAAGGAAAAACTCTGGCTCACCGGCCAATTGTACCACTCTACCAGTGCAAGAGAGCCCCTGACCTAAGGAAAAATCAAAATCTAAGGAAGTAGAAGTCTCACTCCCTCACAAAGCCTACTAGACTCCTACCCTCTAGAATTGCTTGAAAATAAAATTAGAGGAAGAAGGAAATGAAAAGAATGAATAAAGACAGAAGACCGAGCAATAGAAGACTTACAGTAAACAAAGGAAGAGCTCAGGATGCAGAGGACCGCTCAGTTTTTTCTCTCTTTAGATAGTAGAAGGAATGAGGAATTGTCAAGTGTTCCTTACATAGGCAGCATGAGCGGCCCAGATGCACCCAGATTCCCGTATAAATATTGACACCTGGCACCTCGGGCTGCCAAGCGATGCTTCAAAAAATGTGCGCATTAACTGCAACTTGATAAGCCGGTTTAACTATGACGGTCTAGTTACCTTTACACCAGTCTAGTTGGATCCTTATCATGCCAACCACTTCTTGACACGTGGCAAGTATTGACCTGAGCCCCAAGGTTTTTGATCTATCCGAGCCCTGATTTACCAAGACGGCTGGTTTCATCCTGAGCAATTTCTCGAGTTCCATCCCGAACGATTATCAGAGCCAGATAAATTTCCAATCCTCATCTGATGAAGTATCACATTAGCTTTGGAAATGGGGGGCAGTTGATAGGTACAAAAATGTTTAGTGAAAGTAAAGCTCCACTCCTACATCAAAGAGCGCCAGATTATCTAGGGGACCAACCATGTCCTTTGCACAGTTGAACCAGAGCGGTACACCCAGTATCGTAAGTCCTGACCAACAGGTCAAAAATGTTACCCAGGCTCAGTTCGTCATGAGCACTGCCTAGCCAAACCTACAAGATATGTCCCTGAATGTTCCAGATAGTTTTCTATACAAGTTAGAAGACTAATGGAAAGTGTAGATTGTTTCCTTATCTAATTAGGAAACTCCCATGATTTGTGCTAATCAATCCCAATCAGATTTACATTATACAAGGAGGTTTCTTGAACAATAAAAGAAATCCCAAACCCCCATAGAAGGGGGTCGCACACTTATATTACACACAAATACTTTACCCGGACGGTCTCTGGTACCTCCACCTCCTTTATTGGTTCACCAAAGATCCCCGGCGATTTGATATCATAGTGCAAGTGCTCTAACACAAACGTGGATGTAGGTCTCTTCATTAAAAGGGCCGAACCACATACAATTTCTCTTGTCGTCTTCTTTTTATATCTAACCAAAAATTATGCATCATCATATCCTATTTTGAATTGGGTTCAAGACCTACAGGTACTCTGATTCTCTACATTATACTAGATTCACATGAGTAGTAGATTCTAAGATACAAAAGTTTTTAAAACCTATTTTTTTGCTGCACAAATCTGATTTTCATAATCAATTTCCTACAACATCATCCATCACTTATCAAAAGATTTTGTCCCCAAAGTTTGAAGTTAGCATGAAGCTTCTCCTTTGTCATGGTTCTTCTGTTGAATCTTCAATAGCAGAGTCTCTTTGATTTTTAGCTTCTTCACTCTACGGTCTAAGATTCTACTGAAGCTTCTCGTTGACCTCGTTGTCTTCAAAATTGGTCCCGTGCACTGGGTTATGGACACACTTCCTCAACATGTTGATGTGGAAAATGTTGTGCACTCTTAACATCTTTGATAGTAATGCCATTCTGTAGGCTTCTTTTCCAACACATTCTAGGATCTCAAACGGTCCAATGAATCGCGACGATAACTTGCCTTTCTAGGATGATATGGCAACGTGAAATCTTAGTCCTTTAATAATTTCATCCAATGTCGTTGCGTTATGTTCAAGTCCCTTTGAGAGAACAAGAGCCTCAGACTCTTGTGATCAGAAAACTGATCAAACTTTACACCTTAGACGTAATGCCTACAAATCTTAAGTGCAAAAACAATCGCAGCTAGCTCAAGATTCTGTGTCGGATAATTCAACTCATGGGGTTTTAGTTGTCGTGAACTATACGCTATTTCCTTTCCATCTTGCATGAGAACACATCCAAGTCCTTGGAGTGTTGCATTGCTATAAATGGTGAGCTACTCACCGCTCTTGGGTATCACAAGCACTAGCGTCGTAGTCAATCTTTTTTCAATTGCTAGAATGCGTGTTTATGCTTGTTTCCCCATTCAAACTTCAAATCAAACTTTGTTGATCCCGTAAGAGGAGTTGCAATCTTGGAGAATCCTTCAACGAATCTTCAATAGTATCCAGCTAAACCAATGAAACTTTTGACTTCTATTGCGGTGGTTGGTACATTCCAATCTAGAATTACGTCAGTCTTTGACATGTCTATAGCCATTCCATCTTGTCAGACAACATGTCCTAGAAATTTAACTTCCTTAAGATAGAACTCATTGTTATTAAAATTCTTATACAATTGATTATCTCAAAGGGTCAGTAGTGCGATTCTTACATTATCCTTATGTTCAGCCTTGTTTATTGAGTAGATCAGAATGTCATCTATGAACGCAATAATACTTTGTTCATTAGGTCCATGAATACTACTAGGGCATTGGTTAATCCAAAAGACATGACCATGAATTCATAATGCCTGTATCTATTCTTGGAAGTAGTTTTTGAAATATCCTCAGATCAAAAAAATAGTTGGTAATATACCGAATGTAGATCAATCTTTGAGAAAGTCATTGCTCCTTGTAGCTAATCAAACATATCATCGATTCTAGGGAGTGGATCCTTATTTTTAATTGTGACCTTGTTAAGTTCTTTATAATCGATGCTAAGTCGATGAGTTCTCTTCTTCTTCTTAACAAATACCATTGGCGCTCCCCATGGTGACGTGCTGGGTTAAACAAACTTGAGGTCCTCCAACTCCTAAACATGCTTCTTCAGTTCTTGCATCTCCGTTGGTGCCATTCGATAAGGAGTCTTCGATAACAATAAAGTGTCGGGCACCAACTCGATAAAGAAATCAATCTCTCGCTTAGGTAACAATCCTAAATCATTTTGAAACACATCTTCAAAGTCTTAGACTACAGGAATGTATACAATAGTGAGTTCTGAACTCAACTCTTGGTAACTGCTAGACAGCTGGTAAGGAAAGCATCACTAGAGGGTTGCATTGGAAATCAAAAGGCTGACTTCTGGGTACCAAAAAGGTAATCATCTTATTAGCATAATCCAACTTAGCACAATACTTCGTGAGCCAATTAAATCCTAAGATGATGTCAAATATTTTCATTGACAAAATGATTAGATCTATTGGAAGGATCCTATCCTCACGGGTTAAGGCACAGTCCTTATTTTCTAATCTTATGATCACTCCCAAAGGGGATACTACATTTAGGGCTATATCAAGCGCCTGGGGTACTAAACCCAAAAGTTTAACAATTTCTATAGCAATAAACAAGTTCTAAGCACCAATATCGAAAAGAACTTTAACTCAAGTGCTGAATAATGTAAGGTTACCTTCCAGGTTCTGTTGCTCCACTTCATCATATCTTGCATCCTCTTGGATGATAGCATTCAAACGAGTCTATCCTACTTGGCCTTAGTAGTGGGTCCATTGTATACCCTACGGGGAGCTCTGTAGTACTTACTAATGTTGCCATGCTTGTTGCAGTCATAGAAAAGAATGCTCGACCGATGATTATTCTTGGAAGCTCGGTAGTCCTTAGCCAAATGACCTAGCTTTCCACAGCTAAAGCATCCATCGGTATTGCCTCTAATGGCTGAAGGTAATCCTTATGGAAGAGGTGCCTTGGTTACAATATATCGATTCTAGGGAAACGCGGGTCGTGGCTTTCTTTTGCCAGTCCAGTTGTTCATGTTCCCTTGGAACTGCATCTAAGGTCTCGGTCCCTAGTTACCCCTGGGTGGTGGTCGATTCCCAAAGCATCCTTATTCTCGACCATTATATCCTCATGACCGATTTCCATTCCTACCATGGCCATGAAAGTCTAACCCTAATGATTCAGAGTCACCCGTTGAAGTGGCAGCAAGAGATCTTGGTGATACTATCTATTCTTCTTCTCCATGGTGACGATCATATGAAGGGCAAAACAGGATAACCGTTCGGATTACAATGTATACTCCCTTACGGTACTATTTCCTTGCCTTAAGTCAATAAACTCTCTTTCCTTTCTGTTCCTCTCTGTCAAAGTAGTTTTCAAAAATAGACCCTTAAATGTGATCTAGGGCATTCTCCCAGCCACATCCTCTCCTACCGTTGCCTTCTCCAATTTCCACCTATTGGCTGCCGCATATGTCAACTAGAATGCAGCCAATCGATGCTTCTCTATCTCGTTACATCCCAAGGTACCGAAGATTGCTTCCATATCTTGGAGTCACTATTCCGCTTGCCAGGGCTTAATGTTCTCATCAAATTTCTCCAGACAAAATTGATTGAAATTCTCTACTATTCTATCCTCGACCGACCTTGGGGGAGGTCTGTGGTTATTTCCATAGTTCACATTGGGGTTGTTGATCTATTCCATCCTTAGCACAAAGGCGTCGAACATACCCATCGGATCAGCAACCTATGGTGCTGGAGGTGCATCCTCAATTTGTGTAGGACGATTCCGAGTACGAGGTCTCCCTACCATCAATGCAGTAATTTTTGGTACCTAAACAGACATCTATCGGTTAGTCGTCAATCCAAAAATAATCACAAGAAGTAGTTCAAAACTAAAAGTAGTAGTTACAACTACTATCATATTAATAGCAAGGGAAATTTATACGACCAACTAAAAAATGTTTACTCAGAGAGTCAACCCCTATCTCAAGGAATCTTAAGATTCAATCTCAAGAAATGTTGGACAATCGGTGAGTGGGACTACCAAACCTAGGCTTTGATACCAAAAATCCTATTACGCCCCGCAGTAGCAAAAATAGGAAAAGTTAAATTCCTTTTTGGACCCATAGGTCATGACAGTTGAAAGTCACCACATTATCCATGAATAACATCTAACCATCAGAGTAATGAATTAACTAAAGCATTGGAATATCTAAGTTTGACATACAAAATAAGAGTTTAATACTAAACTATTACAAACCTTATGTATCTGCAGAAACATGGAAAGTATGATGACAACATACGCCGATTATAAACGTAGTTATTATAACAGTCTCTAGATAAAAACATAAACTAGCTACAGCATAGCTTCAAGTCTTCAGCTAGCATAGTAGTCATCTCCAGTATAGCCTCCATCATAATAGGGTTCCTCTTCGTAGCCTCTCACCATGTATTCTTCACCGGTGTTCTCATAACCCTGGCCAACTGAGCATAGAATATCCAGTGGCATAAAACATCGTCAGCTATGAAAGTTGTGATTCGAGGTGAAAAGTGCATATTCATAGCGTATTATATGGTCTTTTATGCATACTTTTATCCCCAAAGTCCCTATAGTTAGGTGCATTCTAATAACAATGTTCTTTTTATTGTGTTAATGCTAAAATATATATTTTTGCATTGTTTTATAGGTATTAGAATGCAAATCAATGAAGTGTAGCTAAAGAAAAGTATTCTGGTGAAGAGAACAACAGAAGCAGCTGAAATAACGCCAATTTTGATAATGAAGACTTCAGATTTGGAATATTTTCCTAGAAATACAAAATGTAGATCTTTGAGTTACGGTCGCGTGGCTGCAAACAAGAGGTCCATCCGAGGTTTGAGTGAACAGTTATGGCTATTCTCCCATCGGTGCGCAGAGTTGTCAAAATCAGAGGAGTTCAAGCCCTTGAGCAGAGTTCAATCGATCGAACCTTCGATCGATCAAACTAAGCTCGATCGATTGAACTTTATTTTCATCCAAAAGTTGCGTAAACTCTACAGGAACCCTGTATATAAGTCATTTTGACGCCAGACGAAGGGAGGACTCTCCAGAACGCAGAAAACAGCAGTTTAGGGTAGTTTTAGGGTTAGATTAGGAGTAGATTAGGTTAGATTCTTATTTTTCTTCCTCTTTTCCATTGATATATTGAAGATTATTGAAGATTCAAGTTATTTACAAGTTATTTTCAGATTTTGTTCAGGTTTTTCCTTTCCTTTATCTGATTTGATTATTTATGAATCTAGTTGTTATGATTATTATGTTTTACTGTTTCTGCGCTAGTTAATTTAATTTTCCATAGTTTAGACGTTGGAAATATGTGATGAAATATTGATTCTTAGCCTTTGCCATGCAATCTTTAGAAAACCTGGGCTCGATCGATCGAAGGTATCTCGATCGATCGAACCAGAGATATAGTCAAGCAATCGAAGGCATTTCGATCGATTGAAGGATGAAGCAGTCCGATTGATCGAGAGTGCTTCGATCGATTGAACATGTTAAATCCTGAGATGATTCTTTTAAGTAATCCATGACTTTCTGTTTTAGAAATCTGTCATCAAATTGTCCCTATAAGCTCCGTTTGTCACAATAATTTTTAGAACTTAAAGCCTTAAGGCCTTTTCTTCAATGACTTTTGAAAACCACTTTGAATACTACCACCATTTAGAATGCAAGTAATTACCATTGTTTTAAACTGTCTTCCAAGTATTTTAAATCACTTGTGATGATGTAGTCCCGGTCATGAAAGGGCTATTGATTATTTATCTTTAGAAAAATACGAAATACTGAAGAGGAATGAACTCCATAGAACATTAATGAATATGCATGGTAGATGGTTATGATCAATATGGATTCACACATTTCTAACTCCTTTAAGTTATCTGTTTAATTAGTTAAGTTTCTTTATACTTTAGTTTAGTATTTAGTTTAATTTAATTAATTAGGATTCATTAGAACCTCCAATCCTTCATTTTTATTTTCTTTTTCTTTAGATTGTAACTTAGTATATATTCTTTCTTTTCCTTTCCTGTGGGATCGACCTGGACTTCCAGTACTATATTACTTGCACGATCACCTACACTTGGGTGTTGCACAAGAGCGCACAACTTTTTAGTCGTGTCAAGTTTTTGGCGCCGTTGTCGGGGAAGGCAACTAGGTTAAGATTTTACTAAGTTATTTCCATTTTTTTCTTTTTCTTAAAAAAAAAAAATAAAAATAAAATTAAAAATTGTTGGACTTTTTCTCTCACAAGATAAAAATAAAAATAAACAAATAAATAATAGTTATAATAAATATATAAATAAAAATTTTATTGTTTTAAAAATTTGAGTAAACATGTCTTATCCATATTACCCTCTATACAACACTAACATCATGAATAGGTACACGTTAGGTAATGAAAACTATCCCCCAAGTTGGCAAGCACCCATGTATGACGTGCATTATCAACCCGAGTGGTACTAACCACCACAATGGGAAAATGATAGTTGTAGTCCCTCAGATTATCAAACGCAACAAGAACCTCCACATGGAGAGTTCTATCAATCGCAATGGGGATAGAACCAAAATGATAATGTAGGATATAGTAGTAGCTCCCACGATTACCAAATGCACCAAGACTTTCCCTTTGGCGAGTCTTGTCCACAAACACAATGGGATGTGAATTACTATCAACCACAATGGGGCAAAACTTCATATAGTAATAATGAGGAGAATAACCAAGTTGAGGACAATGGTATGTTAAAATTGTTGCTTAGTGAAATGAAAAGGATAGATAGTGCAATAGATAAATTAGAAACTAGATATCAACACGCATATGCTAGCCAACCTTTAGATGACTATACCAGTCCTTCAACACTACAACCTAAATTTCAAGACACTAACAATGGAATGGAATTAGAGGACAATGACGGGTTTATACCGAATGAGGTTAACAACTCACTCGAGAAAGTGATAACCGAACAAGAACTCCAAAACCAAACCATTGTGCATGAAGTTGTAGAATCAGCTTCTCCTCAATACACAACCCCAGATACCAACTCCTTCACTGCCTGGATAAATTTGCACAGTCTCTTGGTCCAGAGTACTTCAATAGATGACACATATAGTGAGGAGAGTTACGAGGATGAGAATGAGGTTTTTACAGAGAGTATAGGTGACTGCATGCAATTAGGAAAGGATGAGTCCCCTGTTGACTCTACCCCTACCTTTGATAGTGATCCTAGGGAGGACATAATTGTAAAATCTAAATCCTGTTTAGATTCATGTGATATTCATGAACCCTCACCTCTTTCGGCCGAAGAGGTGGTGTCACCACGTTGCCCATCACCTACCCTCTCTATCAATCAAAGCTCTCATCCTGAGCTTGAAAATCATGTGTACCCCATTAATGAACAAATAGAATGTGTTGTGGAAGAGGATGGTAAGGATTCTAGCACATGTATTTCGCAAAATTTTATTTTTCAAAATTCTTTGAGAGAGGACTTAGAAACCATTTGGCCTACATTAGATGATCTTAAACTTCAACAAGAAGCTAGTAATCTGCTAGACTGCTTGACCTTCTCGAGTAATAATGATATTGAGGCCCAAATAAATAGTTTTATCCAAGTCCAGTCCAAATCAATGTGCATAGAACAGAAATTAAATTCCTATGATCATATTTCTATAGATTCTGTTCTAGGACAAGAGGAGGGTAATGAAACTTTATTAGAACATCACTTAGACCCTGCCCCCTTTTATTGAACTGTGGCCACCTCCTTGTATTAAAATAGAGGCCGTTATAGAAAATATCAACACCAACGATCATTTTTTGAGTTTAATTCATAAAAAGTGTGGTATACCTCTTATAACTGTCCACAAAATATTTAGAAGTCATAGGTCTTGCATCATCTCCTCTGACCTTGAGCCTGACATTAGTTAGGAGGAGTTGTATTTTTCTGAGGATCTCAAAAGTCTTCTCATTGTTAAATTATTTCGTTGGGAAGATCCTCAAAAATTTCTGTTATTACTTTATGATAAAAATCTTGATTAACCGAATTTATCTACTGAGTAGTTGTATTATATTCTCTGTTTTTCCTTGTTGCAACCAATGATTTTGTAGGTAACTTAAAAAAAAGAGAAGATATTAACGCCTCGAGGTAACATCCTTCCTTCTCTCGCTTTACTTTACATGTCCATATGCTTAGTTTAGAACATTGAGGACAATGTTTAGTTTTAGTTGGGGGGAGTAAGTCATTGCATGCCTAGTTTATTTCTTTTTATGCTTTCGTGTCAATACACCTGCTTAGCAACATGCAACTCAAACTCAGTAAATTAAAATTATCAAAAATTTTAAATTTTAAATTTTTTTTAAAGATAATAAAATGGTTCTCGTATTTCTCTCTTAGTTAATGTAGTTAGTTATGATGCAGTAGTGTTATTTTCTGTATGTTACTAGTCTGTGATACACAATGACAGTTTCTTTACTATCTTAGTTATAGTATATTTTATACTTTTTAATCTTCAAACATCTTTGAGCACGTTGTGACAACCTTGTACTTAGCTAAAATGGATTAGTAAGCATAGCTTAGGTGTCTTGAGAGACTGTAGTGGAGACTAATAACCCAAGTGAGCTTTTGAGCCATTCTTTTATTTTTGAGGGATTTAAAAAATTACTTACTTTTAGAAAAGCGTATTCATTCGTTGTAAGTCTCAATTTTCTTCATTTTGACTGATTACTAGAAGAGAACGTTCAGGATTTACCAAAATTTAGAGCTCTTGAATTTACTGAAATGAATAATCCTATGAACTTAGAAGATGATTTAGGCCATCTTTTGACCATACACGCATAATACAGCATTGGCCTACTTCCATGATATTCCTTTACTTCACCTCTTGAGCTTATCATAATCGCCTTGTCTTCACAATCCTAAAGTCTTTACCTAACTCCAAATTAGGAGTTCAAGCCTCAATTTTTTTTTCATTTAGGAGTGATTGGAATGTGTTATCTTGACACGAAGTTTGGTTAGTGTGAATAAGGGAAAGTTGGCAAAGAAAAAAAAAAGAAAGAGAAAAGAAAAAAAAAATGAAAAGAAAAGCATGAAAAAAAAGAAGAAAAAAAAGAATAAAATATGCCAATGGTTGTTACAAAAGAAAAAGAAAACTTAATAATAAAAAGAAGAGAGAGATTGGAGATGTAGGAAAGTTTGAAAGTTGTAATAGACATTCCAATCACATCCTTTAACCCAATAGAAAATCACAAGCCTCTTTCTTCTTAACCAAACACCTCTTTTTCAAAGACCTAATGATGCTAGGTAAATTGGATTTGAAGTTAAGGTAATGAGAGAGTTCTCCATGGTATTTCGCTCTTCTAGTGAAAAGTATCTATTCATGAGACTTTGTGCACTATAAAATTTCCGTTTTTCTATTTAGATATGAGAAGCATTTGATTCCATATACAATTACTCTTTATAGCTTTCTTATCATGAGTGATAATTATTACACCCAATTTGGAGTGATTTCATCTTGAGAGTGTAATCCTGAACGTCTTGATAGTATCTTAGGTTATGGAAGCTTTGAAATTAAAGTTTTTTATTTTGGTTGTCCATTCACACACACACTTGAAGATTGATAGGTGTGGAATATTCTAATGACTTTGATAGTAGATTAACTGTAATGTGTGTGTTGCATTGCTATGGCTTATTAGAGAGTTTCATGTGATTGTTGAGCTTAACTATATTGCTAAATGAGAGGAAAAAAATTCCTTGAAAACATTTAAATGAGAACCATTACCTTAAACATGAACTTTGTGGGTAGATTCACTGCAAACCCTCACGAGACAACACTCGTCCACTAGGGGGAACCTACGGGTTTAAAGGCTTGTTGCATACGCTAAATGCAATCGCGATTCCTGCGAAAGTGAGTTAGGATTTTTACTTCCTTTTGCTTTCTTTTGTTTTTAATTTTTAGAGTTAAATAAACATTGCTGTAGTTCGCTTCATTGCTAGGGACTAGCAACGAGCTAGTTGGGGGGTGTGATTCGAGGTGAAAAGTGCATATTCATAGTGTATTATATGGTCTTTTATGCATACTTTTATCCCCAAAGTCCCTACAAATAGGTGCATTCTAATAACAACGTTCTTTTTATTGTGTTAATGCTAAAATATATGTTTTTGCATTGTTTTATAGGTATTAGAATGCAAATCAATGAAGTGGAGCTAAAGAAAAGTGATTCTGGTGAAGAGAACAACAGAAGCATCTTAAACAACGCCAATTTTGACAATAAAGACTTCAGATTTGGAATATTTTCCTAGAAATACAAAATGTAGATCTTTGAGTTACAGTCGCGTGGCCGCAAACGGGAGATCAATCAGAGGTCCGAGTGAAAAGTTATGGCCATTCTCCCATCGGTGCGCAGAGTTGTCAAAATCAGAGGAGTTCAAGCCCTTGAGCAGAGTCCAATCGATCGAACCTTCGATTGATCGAACTAAGCTCGATCGATCCAACTTTATTTTCATCCAAAAGTTGCATAAACTCTGCAAGAACCCTATATATAAGTCATTTTGACGCCAGACGAAGGGAGGACGCTCCAGAACGCAGAAAACAACAGTTTAGGGTAGTTTTAGGGTTAGATTAGGAGTAGATTAGGTTAGATGCTTATTTTTCTTCCTCTTTTATTGATATATTGAAGATTATTGAAGATTCAAGTTATTTACAAGTTATTTTCAGATTTATTCCAGGTTTTTCCTTTCCTTTATCTTATTTGATTGTTTATGAATCTAGTAGTTATGATTGTTATGTTTTACTGTTTCTGCGCTAGTTTATTTATGTTTCCGTAGTTTAGACGTTGGAAATATGTGATGAAATATTGATTCTTAGCCTCTGCCATGCAATCTTTAGAAAACCTGGGCTCGATCAATCGAAGGTATTTCGATCGATCGAACCAGAGCTATAGTCAAGCGATCGAAGGCATTTCGATCGATTGAAGGATGAGGCAGTCCGATCGATTGAGAGCACTTCAAGCGATCGAACATGTTAAATCCTAAGATGATTCTTTTAAGTAATCCATGACTTTCTATTTTAGAAATCTGTCATCAAATTGTCCCTATAAGCTCAGTTTATCACAACAGTTTTTAGAACTTAAAGCCTTAAGGCCTTTTCTTCAATGACTTTTGAAAACCACTTTGAATGCTAACACCATTTAGAGTGCAAGTAATTACCATTGTTTTAAACCGTCTTCAAAGTATTTTAAATCACTTGTGATGATGTAGTCCCGGTCATGAAAGGGCTATTGATTCTTTATCTTAAAAAAAATACAGAATACTGAAGAGGAATGAACTCCATAGAACATTAATGAATATGCATGGTAGATGGTTATGATCAATATGGATTCACACATTTCCAACTCCTTTAAGTTATCTGTTTAATTAGTTATGTTTCTTTATACTTTAGTTTAGTATTTAGTTTAATTTTATTAATTAGGATTCATTAGAACCTCTAATCCTTCATTCTTCTTTACTTTTTCTTTAGGTTGTAACTTAGTATATATTCTTCCTTTTCCTTCCCTATGGGATCGACCTGGACTTCCAGTACTATATTACTTGCACGATCACCTACACTTGGGTGTTGCACAAGAGCGAACAACTTTTTAGTCGTGTCAAGTTGAATGAATACAAATACTAACAGAGTATCTATAGATATGCAGTATAGATAAATAACATTATTAAAGGATCATCTCATCATTCGCATGCATGTATGCACTAACCCACTATAATCGATAACTGACATTATTCCCACTAATTCCACACATAACATGGACTCTAGGTTCCATATTCTACACGTAGCTCTATCTCCCATTATTTTTCAACTCATATCTCAAACCACACCTTACTAACTTACACATAGCCTATTGAACCTGACACAAAGTCCTAACTTTCTGGCCAAAGATGCCTTGACATGTTCTGGCCAATATGCCTAATACATTATGGCCAACACACCTGGCTAATAAGCCCGATACATTACAGCCAACATGCCCTGATTCATTCTGGATAACATGCCCTGATTAGTTATGCCCAACACACCCTGATTCATTTTGGCCAACATGCCCTTTGATACATTCTGGCCAACATGCCTTTGATTCATAAACTCGACATGAAGTCCCAAATCACATGACGTCCCCAATTTTGACATGCAGTCCAACTCTATCATACATAAGTCAAACACGTAGTCTCTATCCTATCCCATCATGTTGGGATCCCATACCCAGCATCATACGATCTTCGCAACCGCATTCATACTCACAAATGTAAATAGTACTGACCTCTACGATCGACAGGCCCATTACCATTCATGTCGGCTTCTTGATTCAATTAATAACATTATATCATCATTATACAAATGGTTCCACTATTTATTACATTACACTCATTATTCTACATGTGTATTATTCCAGTATAGCTACCAATAACAATTGCATGATATAAAATAGCTTAGCAGTTCATTAGGTATAAACAGACTGTACATTTAACATTCTGACATGTTTAATAGTTTCAAGTCATTTCAATCGATTGAGGTAAAGATAAGTTCGATCAATTGAAGTAATTTTAATTAATTGATAAAGTTAAAGTTCGATTGATTGAAATAAGTTCAATCAATCAAAGTCGATCTGTATTTGATCGATCGAAACCAATTCGATCGATTGAGAAGTAGTTTTCTTCTCAAAATGAACTGGACCTCCCTCACACATTTAGGGTCTGTTATTTCTTGCCATAACATATATATATATATGAACATATCTACGTTACTAGGTGAGAGATAGGCACTCACCGTAAAGTTCGGTGATGCAAGTGAGCTCGGGGTAGCCGCGGGTGGTGCTCGAGTGGCTCCTCACTCTCTTCTACTTTTTTTTCTTCCTCCTTTTCTTTTTCCTCTGTCCTCTATCTTCTTCTTCTCCTTCCTCTAGCTGAGAGTGTGTGTAAGGGCGTGTTTATATATATTGATGATGCCAAAATTTGAGTAAGATAAATTAAAGAAGTTTAGGGAGAGAGGGAAAGAGTGAGGGACTAGTTTTTTGTATGTGGTTTGGCCCTATTAATGAAGGAACCTACATCCATATGTGTGTTTGAGCACATTCACTATGCTATTAAAAACCCAGGGACTTATGGTGAACCAACAATAGTTTAGAACTACCGTAGTCGGCCAGGCGTGATGATGGATGCTATAAAGGAGCTATGCAGACTGAAAAGATGATCTCCCTTTAGGGGAGGTGAGTGGTCTCTTTCATAGATGAAAAAGACCTACTCGTATAAGGAAACTACATGGATCAGGAAATACAATCCAATTAGGATTGATTGGCATTAATTGTGGGGCTTTCCTAATTGGATTAGGAAATAATTTCACTTTCCATTAGTCTTTTAACTTGTGTAGGAAACGGTTTGGAACATTTTGGACCACACCTTGGGGCCTAGGTGGGCTGTCCCTATGGCAGGCCATGCCCGCATGGCCTTCCTGACCTGTTGGTCGGGCCTCGTGTGTCTACTGCCCGGTTACGCAGTGGAACCATCTGGTTATGTAGTGGAGCCAATTTCTGGGCGTATCAGTCGGCCCCCATTTCTAAGGTTGGCTTGATGCTATATTGAGTCAAGTTTGGAAATCTATTAGTTGCTCAAAAAAGTTACCTTGGAACTTCTGAGTCTTGTGAGTTCTCGCGAACTGGCTAAGAGCCTAGTTCGGAATCTTTAAGTGCTCGAGAATTGGCCAAGAGTTAAGACTTAGCCTAATTCAGAGTCTTTTGCTTAAGGTAGCCTCCATGATGATTATCTTCTACCCATAAACATTCATCAAGGTTGTGGATAATAGAATTTCACCATGTTGGAAAAGCCGACCTAAAGCGTGTTGCTTAGGGTCCTTTTTGTGTTAGCTCCTCAGGATGATTATCTTCTGCCCAGCACGCCTTCGTTAAGACTATTGGGAGAAGAGTTGGACCATGTTGGTAGAGCTGACCTAAAGTGTGTTACTTTAGGGACTTCTTACCCCTCTATCGTGGGTCAACCTAAGAGATTTAGTCATCTTTATCGTCGGTTTGGACCTAAGCGTAGACCCAAAAATGTATGAATTTTAGGGATTTCCTTTACTCCTCTATTGTGGGCCAAACAAAGAGGATAACCTCTATCGTCAGTTTGGACCTAAGTGGAGTTGGTGCCTCTAAGTATTGTAGGTGTCCGGGTTGTCTAAGAGTTTTACTCAGTTAACCCCAAGGCCTGTAAATACTCGGGGTGACCTCCTGTTGTTTTTATTTCCTCTTTTCCCCAAGCTTTCGCTGAGGTAGGTGTTGCTGGAACAATTACTCTAGGTAGCCAACCTAGAATATTGGCAGTTTTAGGGTGTTTTGATGCCTTGGGTGTGATCTTGAGTTCTTTCGGTGCCTCGGTTATGATCCTAAGGTCTTTTGGTTGCCTTCAGTGTGATCCCGAGGTCTATGAATGCTCTTTGACAGTCTATGGAGCCTCGTACTATGATCAGGTAAAAGCAAAACTGTAGCTGGGCTCGCCTGGACTATTAGAGAGGTCGGGTCGGGATCACCAGGCTCTTAGCCGTGTCAATTGGAGGACAGGTCAGGATTGCTGGATCCTGACCAATGTGAACTGGAGGTCAGGTCGGGGCTGCCGGACCTTGACTGTTATTACCTGAAGGAACTGCCAGAACTACTGGGCTTCTCCACATTGTTCTTCCCAGGCTGTTCTCACTTCCGCTTACTTTTGGAAGGCTCGTCGCTTACATCCCCGGGGCCTCTGGTCTTTAGAAATTCTTCAGTGTCAATGTATTTTCCAACCCTCTCCGTGAGTTCAACCAAGGTTGCCAGTCGGTTTCTGTGGAACGACATAACATACTTGGTGTGTTGAACTCCTAAGCAGGCGGCTGTAACGGTGACTGTCTTGTTCAGAGTATGGACTTGAAGGTTCTCTTGGTTGAATCGATTGGTATAATCCGTCAATGACTCTTCCCTTCGCTACCCGACAGTGAGTAGCTAGATGTCAGGTTCTAGCTGGTCAAGCATGCATATGAACTGGGTAATGAATTATTTACTGAGCTCTGTGAAATCTTTGACCGACCGGGCTTTAGGGAGTAGAACCATTGAGCGGCCAGGACTTTCAAAGTGCTAGGGAAGGCCAGGCAGTATAGTTCGTCAGAATTGGTGGCCAGGGCAATCCGAGGTTTGTAGGTTTGGACGTGGTCAACCGGACTTCCCAAGCCATTATAAGAATCTAGGCGAGGTTGTTTGAATTTATGTGGGAGGGTAAATCTCGTGATTCGGCTAGAGATCGGTGACTCTGTCTTGGTATTAACATGAGTAGCATTCTGGCCCAGGTCTTTGGCTATGCCGTCGATCTGTTTCTCCAAATTCTTGATACAAGACACCACACCATTCCAATCAGTATCCGGGATGCAAGTCGGGTTAGTGAAAGAGGCTTCCTTTTCATGGTAGTGTGCTGTCTCCTGGGATCGGGTTCAGCTATGACTCCGGATGATCGTGTGCCTATGATAACCTTGACTCTTATCAAGTGACCCTGGACCGATTCCTGGGCCATATGCTCCTGCCTCTCGTCTCGAGTAGCATGGCTAACGTAGATGCCTCTGGCATCCTCAACGTGGGATAGGTTAGCTCGGGCACATTGTCTAGTTAAGATCAGTTCCCGACTGTGCGCAACATTCCCAGGTTATTTCCCGGTCACTGGAGGATTGCTTTGTTGGCTAGCACGGCTGTGATCTGCCGATGGGTTAGACGCTGGACTTTTAAAAGTCGTGCGATGGTCACAACGATCTGCTCCATTGTCAGGACTGCTACATTGGATGTCAGGGTTGGCGAAACATCCCGGTTGGCCTGCTGCGCAGCCTTCTTCAGAGGCATGCCAATCAATTAAGTGATTTGCTTCTGGAAAACTGTCATTTCCCACAGACAGCGCCAAGCTGATGATGCCAAAATTTTGGGTAAGATAAATTAAAGCATATTAGGGAGAGAGAAAATGAGAAACTAATTTTTGTATATAGTTCAGCCCTATTAACGAAGTATCCTACGTCCAGTGTATGTCTGAGCATGTTCACTACACTATTAAATAGTCGAGGACCTGTGGTGGACCAACAATAGTTTGGAGCTACCGTAGGTCTGCCGGGCGTGATGATGGATGCTATAGAGGTGCGATGCAGACTAAAAAGTTGATCTCCCATTGGGGGAGGTGAGTGGTCTCTTTTATAGATGCAAGAGACCTACTCGTACAAGGAAACTACATGGATAAGGAAATATAATCCAATTAGGATTGATTGGCATTAATTGTGGGGGTTTTCCAATTGGATTAGGAAAAAATTTGCACTTTTGTAGACACCCCAATTTTGACCAAACGTCAAATCCAGGGATTGGTTACCTCTCAAAGACCGATGATGATGATATCCGTGACATTCGAGAATTTTCCCAAGAAATTCAAAATCTTCAAGAAAAAAAATTTAGAAAATAATAAAAATGATAAAGGGAGAGGATTCAGGCATTCGGGAGGGAAACCCGAACGATGAAGAACGTGTGAGAAACCCAGTCTGGAAATCCATTTTATTTAAAAAAAAAAAGAGAATTTATAAACAAAAAACAAAAAAGAAAGAAAGAAAGAGGGAGTTTCCTTGAAAAAAGGAAGGACAAAATAAATAAAAAGATTTTTTTTGAAAAAGAGAAAATACAAAAATAGTATATTCAAAACTATACCATGCACATGGGGGATCTTAATGCAAATATATACATACATAAAATAAAAAAATTTTGTTTACACCAACATACTTTTGAAAAATAAAAAAGAGGGACAAAATTCAGTTAGCCCCGGCACGCGGAAAACGCGGCGGCACTCACTGAGTGCCGCGCCGGCACTCACTGTTTGCCGCCCGGCACTCAGCAAGTGCCGCCCGGCACTCAGTGAGTGCCGCCGGCACCCAGCGAGTGCCGCTGGCTGTAACAGACTGCATCTTCTCACATGTTCTAGAAGAAAACCTTGCACATGAGTTTCCACCCGAATTTACCCATCTATCCCTGGAATAAAGGCCTATATAAACAAAACCTCCTCTTCCATTTTGAGGACTTGAACTTGAAAATCAAGAGATATATATATACAAGAATCATATAGATTTTTAGAGAGAGAGAAGAAGAATTTCTTGAAGAGCTTGAAGAAAATTTGGGAAATCTTGGAAGATCCTTACAAGAAGTTGAAGAAATACTTGAGGTCCTAGAGGTAACCTCTTAATCCTTGATAGAATTAGGACCATTCAATCACAAGTTCATAGTTCTAGGAACTTTTTCACATTTTCAAAACCTCTCTTCTTATCCCATTTCATCACACACCACCAAGAACTTGTGATTGAATCTCATGACATTTCATCAATTTGGATGTAATTAGCTTTGGGTTTGAGACAAATTCAACTTTAAAGAGTTTGTATCCTTAGTCTTCTAAGTAATCCTTGATTTTCCTTATTTCTATTTCATTAAAAAGGTGCATGAGATCTTCCATATCTCATTGAACCTCTTTGAGTTTGATTATTTAATTTCCTATGATCTTATGATCTATATGGAGATTAGAATGAATCATAGTCTTAATCTACATATAATTAGTGAGATTCAAGTCTTAATCCATGACTTGAACCTCTTCATTAAGAAATCTTGTGGAATCCTTACTATATTCCAATGAGGTTTGAGTAGATTTTAACTTCATTTAGTCTCCAATGACCATCAAATGGTAGGAGTAGTGATTTGAATCCAAACTTTTATCCATGAATTTAAGTTCTTTGTTCTTTGGATCTTGTGAAATCCATGCTCTATTTCATTAAAACCTATGAGCATATATGCCTCATAGTCTCCAATGACCATCAAATGGTAGGAGAAAATGTGTTAGTTCAAGTTTATTCCCATGGCTTGGACTAATCTTTCTCTTAGGTTTTAAGAAGTCTTTCATACTTCATCTAAAACCTACATATGAGTATATCTCTAACTCCAATGACCATCAAATGGTAGGAGTGGTAAGTTGAATTCAAACTTGGGTCCATAGGTTTGAGTTCTTTATTTGAGGATTTTGTGAAGTTCATTTTCAATACTTCATCAAGATCCATAAGTGTAGTATGCCTCATAGTCTTCAATGACCATCAAATGGTAGAAGAAGTAGTTTGGTTTGAGCCCCAACTTCATGTTTTAATAGTTGAGGCCAATCAACAAACTTGAACTAGCAAGACAAAAACAGTGGGTTCACAAATTGTTTTTGATCAAAGATTTTTAGTTTAAGATCTAACCGTTGAAATCAAGTGAAACCAACGGGAAAATATTAGTAACACATTGTTCTACCACTGTGATTTTTGTTCTAGCAAGACGTTGTGATTAGAGAGGTTTGATCATGATTTTTGTGAGCTAGTCACAATCTGTCCAGGGTTATAGAATGCTTTCAGAATAATAAGTCTGTTTTGAAATTAATAAATCAGAACCCTAATGAAGTTTTCAGGGTCTCAAATACTTTTTTATAAGTACCGTAATGTGTTAGGAAGGTACCCTAAAAAGATCTAAGTGTTTCTCATTTTTTTACTATTTTTAGAAAATCATACAAGATCTCTAGACAGAGAGTTGCAGAATCCTGAGTGAGGTCTAGTTTTTTTCATATTCCCGGAGATGTAACCGTTGAAACCTTGATGTTCTTTTTGGGTTAGAAATTAGACGCACAGAGGCATAACATATCCAAAAATCAGTAAAATCCAACCGTTGAAAGTATTTTATTTCCATTTTTGAACGTCGGGTCTGCTCTCTGTAAATCACAAAAAACTGCTACTGTTTTTGTCTAACCTTATTTATTTCAACTTAAGTAGTCTCCCAATGACTTAGGACTCAAACCATGTTTTGAACAAGGATAATTTAGATTAAACCCAGAGGCTAAGTGATCCAAATTAATGAATAAATTCATATCTTATTCTTGTTCATAATCATTCATTCATTCATATACATTGATGCTTATAGTTAGAAATAGTTCTTGGACAAAGTTGGACTTAATTGAGTTTAATTGAACATGACTTAGGATTGATTACCTTTTGATATTATATCTAGTATGAGGCATGTGTACTAATCTTTATTTTGTAGCGCATTTGAGGTACAATTCCTCAACTCTTCTCTAGTTTAATTTCATTCTTTGATTTATATTGATTTTCGACTCCATGTGCGACCCCTTAGCCTAGGTTTTGCCTTATGTGTATATATGTGTTAGAGACCTTTCTTAGGTTTATTTTATTCTCGCATGCATTGCACGTTTGATATTCGTGGCTGGATCCCGGGTATGTTTTCTAGTTCTCTATTGCATATCATGTTGTTTGCTACTTGTATTACGTGGCTTATGAATGATATTTTACCGTTAGCAATTTTGCACCCTTTCAACATGCTTGTGTTATGTATACCTATATATGTATTAATTGAGGGCATGCTTAGATTAATAACTTGATTAAAAAAGGATATTGAGTAGAGGCCTATCGTGAGATAGGATGAAAGAGGGTGTTTTAGTCCGCCGGGCTCCTTCCCCTTTCATTCCATAATCCCCGGACCCAGTTTATCTTTGGTTTCGCAAAAGATCAGTTTCCTTTTAAATGGTTTCTTAATTTTCCTTTTAAAAATTAAGTGGCGACTCTTTGAATTTGAAAAATATTTGTTTTAAAAGTGGGTGAAATAAGAATAACCTGCGATATCCACAATCTGGCGACTCTGCTGGGGATCGAACCCAGAATCTCTGGTTTCGCAGACCAGAATTTCTGATTTTGGGTTCACTCGAGGATTAGACTTGAAAACATCCTTTTAATCGAGTTAATTACTTTTTGTATGCCCGTTGCATTGCATTTGCATGTCTCGCCAGTCGATTGCACGGAACTATGACCTTGGAGGCTCGGGGCAACTCGGTCGGTCAAGCCATCATGGGACCGTGTGATCACCCTTGATCTCGTACCATGTGTTGGTATATGAAGCATCCTATCGGGTGTGTGTCAAGGGTCCCTTATTTGACCAAAACCCGGCCTTTGCATGATAGTTTCATAGAACCTTTCAAAATTAGGAAATCAATTCTTGATTAGGATTATGTGCTAGGGAGTTTTGTTTGCCCAAAAGGGATTACTTGAGATGATGACGATGCTTGCTTGATAAAAGATATGTAACCTTTTAATCACTTTTGAGCAATTCCTTTTCATGTCCTATGACATTTAAGAATAAGCCGAATCTTGATTATAAGATTACATCTCTTGTATCATGTTTAGCTAAGCATCATTGACCTTGTATGCATCCGAATTCATGAAAAGTGCGATGATTATCTAATCGTGTGATGCTCCTACCCAAGAATCCAAAGTTCATGGTTTATGAAAATTTTTGATTAATCATCATCTTTTATCCAAAAGAAGAATAAATTGTTTTGAAAATTTTTTACCCTTTCAAAGAAAAAAAAATGTTTAAGGTTCATTTTTCAAGTAAAACCCAAATCATTTTTCTTATTGAGAAATATTTTCATATCCTCTTTTTTAATAAAAGGTTCAAAATCCTTGAGAATTGTTTTTGAAAGATCTCTCCAATCAAAGAAATGCTTTTCAAATAAATTTCAAAAGCAAAGTTTCAACCCAACCATCTTTTGTTTAGAAATGTTGTTATTTTCAAAGGAAAGCTTCTTAAGGAATTTTGAAAAGATCCCATCATCTAGGGGAAATACTTGTTAAATGGATTTCAAAAATTCTAAAACCTTGAAGGGGTAAAAAGGATCACAATGAAAGGAGAAATTAGCACACTCAACATGAAGGAGGATTTTATGTGCTTATGTGTTTATGTGTTAGGATTAGAATTTTCTTTTATTTAGCATATAGAATAGGCACACACACACACACATGCATTTGCATCCGTATGACATATGAATCATTCATGAAAGCATATAAATCAATAATAAAAGTAAAAGGTAAACAAATAATGTTGAAAAGGGAGAAAAAGTTGTTAAAGTAAAATAACTGAAACAAATATGATTGTAGGTAAAAGATAGAATCAACTACGAGCATAGCCTGGTACAGAGATTCTACTGCAAGACTAGTGAGAAAAGAGATGGCACAAGAGGCTAATGCAAGGGAGATGGTAGAGTTAAGGACAATGGTGGAACAGCAAGCAGGACAAATGACTAGAATGATGACCATGATAGAAGCACTAGCACGACAGCAGCCAGGCAATGATCCTCCTCACAGGGATGAAGATTGGTTTGATGAAATAGAAGGGATTGAAGCAAGGGAGAAACTAGAAAAAGAAAGGGCTGAGAAAGACAAGTTGATGACTGAGAAAATGGAGAAGTTGGAAAGGGTGGTCCGAAAGGCCCATGGAGTTGACACCTATTTGTTGGAGTTGGAAGGGTTGTATGAGGGGGTTTGTGAGGTATTGCCCGCAGGATTTAAAATGTCTGTATTCGACAAGTTTGATGGAACAGGGAACCCTCGTAGCCACGTTAGAATGTGTATAGGGGCATTTCAGCCTAGCGGTCTAAGCACGGTCATGATGGCAGTCTTGTTTCAACAGACGTTAACTGGGGCTGCTTTGTCTTGGTATCTCACTCTGGAACCAGGGAAGACTAGAAATTGGGAAGAAGTGGTAAAAGCATTTGTGGCCCAATACGAATACAATCAAGATCTGGATGTTACTATCAGGAATTTGGAGACTACCCGACAGGGGAACAAAGAATCTTTCGCTGAATTTCTAAGCCGATGGAGAGGAAAGGCTGCTAAGATGATACAAAGGCCGACTGAAAAGGAGCAAATCCGAATGCTGATGAAGAACCTCCAACCCGTCTATCAGGAGAAGATGAGGTTCCAATCCCTCAATACCTTCACCGAGGTGTTCGATATAGGAACCAGAATCGAAGATGCGATACAGGAAGGGGTCATTAAAAAGGAGGAGCCAGTGAATAGGTACAGACGACCGAACTATGGAACAGGAGGAGGACATTCGGGAGGTCACTCAGGGTCTACGGATGTGAAAGCCCTGATCGAACCTGAGAAAAAGTTTGATATAACCAGAAATTACCCAAAGAGGGGAGGGGATAAGCCTTTAAGGAGGTTTTCAGAGTTAGGAGTATCTTTGTCCACGGCTCTCGATAGGCTGGTAGCAAAAGGACATCTTCGCCTACTGGAGCCGCGACCCAGACCAAATCCCCCACCTCCAAATTTCAAATCTGATTTATATTCCAAATTCCATCAAGAGCAGGGGCACTCAACTGACCGGTGTTTAAGACTAAGGCATGAGATTCAAGATTTGATTGACAAGAAAATAATATCTGAACCACCCACCAACCCGCCAAATGTTACCAGAAATCCGCTACTAGAACATCATGCCGTGCCACCACCCAGAATTTATTACTTGGGAAATGAGGAGAGCTCTTTTGACCCATCAGCATTGATCACTAAGTTGGGAAGTCCGAGAAAAGCTTATCAGATGTTGGAGGGTCCGCAAATCTGCACTCTAAAAGGGTTGGTAGATGAAGGCAAAGGGAAAGAAATAGAAGGGACTGTTGACGCAGATTGGTGGGCACCGGAAGCTGACAATTCACTTTGGTACAAAGGGGACGGTATTCAGGATCCTAATAAAGTTAAGGAGGACCTTTGGTATGAAAGTGAGGAGGAAGGTTTGAAAATTGTTGAAGCACAAGATAGACTTTGGGTTAAAGAAGGTATTAGTCACCTCACACGATCCGGGAGGCATTTTAAACCACACGAACTTGAGGAGGATCACCCGGAACAAGAAATGAATAAAGGAAAAGGGAAACTGAATGAGGAAGAAGAGGAGGACAAAGTCTTAAGACAGATGAAGAAGACACAGGCCAATATCACTATTTGGGGGTTGCTAATCGCTTCCAAGCGTCATAGGCAAGCAGTCCTTGACGCTCTCAACCAGTCGGATGTTTCCATCGATGTTACTCCGGAAGATCTCATTGGCATGATCGGCAGAAGCCCAACTCTGGCTATATCATTCTCTGAAGCTGACTTACCTCCTGGGGGACCTGTTTTCAATAAGCCGTTGCACATCACCGTTGAGTACCTAGGAAATTCTCTACCTGCTTGCCTCGTCGACAACGGGTTTGCATTAAATGTATGCCCTTTTCGAACAGCTAAAAGGATGGGGCTCGATGAATCTACATTTATACCATCGGAACAAAAGGTGAGGGCTTATGATAACACTCTGCGGGCAGTAATGGGGATCATCTTTCTGAATCTCTCTGTCGGGACTGGTGAAAGGGAAACAGAATTCCAAATCATTGACATTCCTGCATCATTTAACCTGCTTTTGGGAAGGCCGTGGCTTGATAGTTTGGGTGCCATTCCATCAACCATCCATCAGAAAGTTAAGTACATTTGGAAAAACAAGGTATGTGATCTTCTGGGGGATAGATGGATAAATGTGTCTGGGGCCTCATCAAGTGCTCCGATTTTAAAAGTACAGATACAAGAAGGTGAAGCAAGTTTGGGTGGGTTTGAGTTCATTAACGTCATAGAAGAGGGGAAGCCGAAGGAATTTTTACCACTGTATTTTGATCAATATGCCAGTCCATTGGTGGCCGGGATCATGAGAAAAATGGGGTTCTTCCCAGGGATGGGTTTAGGTAAGAAACACCAAGGACTGTCAGAATTCCCAAGTATCGTCACACAAACCCACACCCATGGGCTAGGATACTCGCCAACCAAGGAAGAGTTGAAGAAGAAGAAGAAAGCAATGGATGCACCGATGGAACCATACCTGAAAACTCTTAATGGGTACTTCGTCAAGCAGGGAGAAGATTTTCCGTTTTGTGGTTTTCCAGAGCCGTGGATGGATGAAGCAGAGAAACATATGAAGCCAGGATTCGAGATTTTCTTTGCGCATGACTTTTTTGAGTATGAGGACCCTTATCTTCAGCAGCCTGAAAAATATGCCGTTACTCAGGACTGGGTCTGTACTATGGATGGCTGGGCAATGAAGAACCTGCTAGAAGGAGGATACAAGAAGATCGAAAAAGGGAGCTCTGCAGAGATCAAAGATGAAGGTGAGAAGAGTCGGGATAAAGAAGACAATAATGAGAATAAAGAAAGGCAGAAACCAGAGTACAAAGGGAAGCCGGAAGAAGTGGAAATAGAAGAGATTACTCAGGAAGAAGAACGGGAAGATCATTTCATAGCTGATATGGGAGGGGAAAGCAAGAAAGAGTGGGTCTTTGAATCTAGTGATAGGTACCCCCCTCACCCAGAGTCTGTATTGGCCCAAATGAGGCGTCTTTCCATTTCTATGTCTGTTGTAATTGCTCCCAAGAAAGTTAATGAGAATGTGACTAATTCTGCTTACTTGACTGCGCATAATAGTAACTGTGATGCATGTAATGAAAATGATGAAATACCTCATGAATTGCAAAAACTAATTGAAAAAGAAAATGAACCTGCATGCAAAATCATGGAAAGCACTTTAACCATTAATTTGGGGAATGAAGATAATCCACAAAATGTTTCTATTGGCTCCATACTTAATAATGAGGAAAGCGAAGAGTTAATCAATCTATTAAAAGAATTCAAGGATGTCTTTGCATGGTCCTATGATGATATGCCAGGAATTGATCCAGAAATTGTCCAACACCATATTCCCCTTTTTCCAAATTCGAAACCCGTGAAACAAAAATTGAGGCGAATGAGGCCTGAATGGGCGCTTAAAGTGAAAGAGGAGGTTGAAAAGCAACTGAAGGCTGGATTCTTGATTGTAACCGAGTATCCTGATTGGGTTGCCAATATTGTACCGGTTCCTAAAAAGGATGGTCGTGTTAGGGTTTGTGTAGATTTCCGAGATTTGAACAAAGCTAGCCCTAAGGATGATTTCCCTTTACCCCACATCGACGTATTAGTAGATAATACCGCAGGGCATGAGCTTCTATCTTTCATGGATGGGTTTTCAGGGTATAACCAGATCTTGATGGCACCAGAGGATAGAGAGAAAACAACTTTTATCACACCTTGGGGGACTTACTGTTATAGAGTTATGCCGTTTGGGCTTAAGAATGCAGGTGCAACTTACCAGAGAGCTGCCACCACATTATTACACGACATGATTCATAAAGAAGTAGAAGTATATGTGGATGACATGATAGTAAAATCCAAGGAAAGGGGAGGGCATCTGGAGGCATTAAGAAAGTTTTTCGGAAGGCTGAGAAAGTTCGGGAAGAGGCTAAATTCGCAAAAATGCACCTTTGGGGTCACCACTGGGAAACTACTAGGGTTTCTGATCACCCAGAGACGAATTGAGGTAGATCCCACCAAAATCCAAGCTATAGCCGAAATGCTGCCACCTAGGAATGAAAAAGAGTTGAGAGGATTCTTAGGAAGAATACAGTTCATCAGCCGCTTCATATCCAAACTCACCATGACCTGTGACCCGTTGTTCAAATTATTGAGAAAGGGGGAAAAGTTTGAATGGGATAACCAATGCCAAAAAGCCTTTGAAAAGATCAAAACCTACCTTCAAAACCCACCTGTCCTATCACCTCCTAAGCCCGGGAAACCTCTATTTCTATACCTATCCATAACCGAGAACTCAATGAGGTGTATGTTGGCCCAAGAAGAAGAAGAGGGGCGTGTGGAAAAATCCATATACTACTTGAGTAAGAGGATGACTGGGTATGAGTTGAACTATTCACCGTTGGAGAAAGCTTGTTGGGCCCTAGTTTGGTGTACCCGTCGCCTTAGGCATTACATGCTAGCCTTTCCTATCACCCTCATATCCCGAATGGACCCACTCAAATACCTCTTTGAAAAACCTGCCCTGACCAGTAGGATATCCCGTTGGACCATGATGCTAGCTGAATTTGATATTAGATATGTCACTTCCAAATCTGTCAAGGGGAGAGCTGTCGCCGAGTATTTAGCCGACCTCGCCATAGAATCTGAAGAAAGGGGAGAATTTAAGTTTCCAGATGAAGAAGTAATGGAAGTAAAAGAGAACCTTTGGAAAATGTACTTCGATGGAGCGGCTAATCAAATAGGATACGGGGTAGGGATTATCCTCGTGTCACCGAGCGGGGTCCCCACTCCTTTGGCCATTAAGCTCAAGTATAATTCGACTAATAACACGACAGAGTATGAAGCCTGTATAATTGGGATGGAAGCAGCCTTGACTTTGGGAGTAGAGAAGATCGATGTTTTCGGAGACTCTAATCTAATAATATCACAAGTGAGGGGTGACTGGAGAATAAAGCATGAGAAGTTGAGACCTTACCATGAATACCCAGAGAGCCTGACAGTGCAATTCAAAAGAATTTTGTTCTATTACCTTCCCCGTGAGGAGAACCAATTGGCAGATTCCCTAGCAACCTTAGCCTCAATGATCCAAATTCCTGTAGGAGTCTCCATGATTCCTTTGTTTATAGAAGAAAGAACCCGACCTTCGTATGAAATAATCGTCGCCATTGAAGAAGAGGGAGAAGTTGAGATACCATGGTATATAGATGTTTGGAACTTTGTTGAGAAAGGAGAATATCCCGGAGGAGCTTCAGAGAAGGATAAGAGAGCGATTCGTAGATTGTCAGCTCAATTTGTAATCTATGCGGGAAAGTTGTGGAAGAAGTCCTACACCGGTTATAATTTAGAATGTCTATATGGAAGGGAAGCAGGGAAAATGATGGAAGAAGTACATGAAGGAGTCTGTGGGCCCCACATGAGCGGACATATGTTGGCCAAAAAGATAATTCGGCAAGGATACTATTGGACGACTTTAGATAAGGATTGCTGTGAGTATGTTAAGAGATGCCATAAATGTCAGGTTCATGCAAATTTAATGCATACCCCACCTTCCCAGCTCTATAGCATGACCACCCCTTGGCCATTTTCTGTGTGGGGTATTGATATCATCGGAGAAGTAATTCCGAAAGCTTCAAATGGGCACCGGTAGATAATTGTGGCAATAGACTATTTTACCAAATGGGTGGAAGCGGCATCATACGCAACTTTGAAAGCAAAAGATGTGGTGAATTTTATCCAGAAGAATGTAATCTGCAGATACGGGGTGCCAAATGAGCTTATTTCTGACCACGGGAGTCATTTTCAGGGAGAGGTTATTCCATTCCTAGAGAAGTATAGGATCACCCACCACCAATCCTCACCATACAGACCACAAACAAATGGAGCAGTAGAGGCCGCAAACAAAAATGTGAAAGCCATCCTGGGGAAAATGACGGATACATATAGAGATTGGCATGAAAAATTACCTTTCGCTTTGTGGGGATATCGAACATCCGTGAGAACATCAACCGGGGCTACACCATACTCATGGGGCTACACCATACTCATTGGTCTACGGGATGGAGGCTGTTTTACCGGTGGAAGTTGAAATACCATCTCTAAGAGTTCTGGCAGAATGCGAGGTAACTGAACTGGATTGGTTGCGGGGGAGATATGAGGAATTGATGTTATTCGATGAAAGGAGGTTGGCTGCTGTAAACCATACTCGGAGATATCAGAAAAGGATAGCTCGTGCTTTCAACAAAAAGGTTCGCCCAAGGAAGCTTGCTGAGGGTGACCTGGTCCTCAAAGAACTTAAAGCGCCCGTTTATGACCCACGAGGAAAATTCAAACCCAAGTGGGTCGGACCATATATCATCAAGACACTCCTCTCCGGGGGAGCTGCCTATCTCATGGACCTAGATGGAGTTGAGTTTAAACAACCAATCAACCTCGATCGCCTCAAAAAATACTTTGCTTGAAACCTTGTCTTTCAAAACCTCCAGAATAGATGAACTACGCTTGACCTGATTCCCGGTAGGGGATACGTAGGCAACCTGCTCGGTTCGGTCACAAAATAAAAGATGTCTGTGTGTTCTTTCTAGCCTTGGCTGAACTACTGCGTACTTAATACCCGTTCGGGGATAAGTAGGCGGGCTCACAAGGCCCTCGGTCCAAAACCCAAACAAATTTAAGAGCCCCAAGTTTTCACCATGTCAAACTAGGGGCAAACTTGTGTTTGCCCTAGAACCGCATCTAAATCTCGAAACCAGGGGCAAACTTCGTTTGCTAGAGCCGATGAACCCAGACAAAGCTTAAACCCATTTCTGGATATACTGGCTATCAAAATGTGCATCATGTGGAAACAAACAAGAATTCATTACATAGAGAGATTAAAACTAAGCAAGACTCATGAAGGAGTAATAAAAGCCGAAGGAGGCATTGAGGGGAAAACTGTTCATAACCCAGAGAAATTAAAGAAGTGCTAACTTTAATTCTTCATGATTAGGGCATTTTCGGTATAAAAAATAATAATAAAAAAAAAAATAATAATAATAATAATAAAAATACTAATGCATCACAGAAAATAAACCTAGCCAAAGTTAAGCAGAATTTATCAAAACTTTTAAAATCTTGCTTCGTTCCTTTTTACTTTGTCTATCTGGAAGCTACCCCCTGACCAGAGACTGAATCTCAAGCAAATACTCTGCGGTCGGGACGACTGAAGCTGGAATCCTCCGAAAGGGAGCTGATACCCTATCATGCCAAGCCTCTGCGAATATCCTCACTGTCGAAGGACGTAGGGCAGAACTTCTCGAGAAATTAACAGTAATAACATCGGGGACATCTTGGAGCAAGCCGAATTGGCGGGCTACCCGGCTGGGAATGTAAAAGGTGGTAACTCGCAGACCAGTCAACCAAATCCCGGGGCGCCCAGGAAGACGTACCGCGACAGAGCAATAAGACCAGCGAGGGCATATCCAACAGATGTCCTCATAACTCAAGCCTCGAAACCAAGCAAGCCAGCTAGTAACTGTGCGGGGGGGGGGGTAATGAATGTCCATGCGATCATAAGGGAGCAGTCTCCCGAGGGGAAGGTGAGCAAAGAAACCCAAGCGCTCGAAGAGCCAAATCTGTAAAACGTGGGGTGACCCCGAAAGCAGCATCGATCCCGCGGTATGTGCATGATCCAGACCTAGAAAAGTCTCCCCCAGAACGAGCATAACAGCACTCCGCATCTCTCGGAGGCCACATACGATCGGAATCAGGATATCAGTGGAAGACTGAAATAAGAAGTGTGAAAGCATCGCCAGAGAAAGGGCGTTCTGCCTGATGACCTGATACCTCCTATCGTCAGGATCACCAATGGGTGCGTAAGTGGAGGAGAGGCGGTCGAAATCAATATGACGGTCATGAACAAGGGAGCCGGCAGCGCCCCGAGAAATGCCAAGAAGGGCCGATAAATCCTGAATATATCCTGCCTAGATCTGTGGAATAATCAAATCGGCATACGGATCGGTGTGAAGGATGGCGCTAAACTCCTCAAAGAGGGGACAGACCTCCTCGTGACCAAACCGAAAGACGTGAAGAGAAGGGTCCCAGCACATGATAGCTGCTCGAAGCAAGTCCTCATCCAGAGCTGTATGGCGAAAAGCGAAAAGGTCCGTCAGTCTGTGGGATTAAAGGTTGAGTCGGTCTATGCCAGAAAGGGAATCCATCCATGGGTACAGGATGTCAGAACTGATAGGGGCCATGAAGAAAGGAGGGGGATATAAAAGGAAAAAGTTTGAATGTAAAGAAGGCAAAATGGCTCTAGGAATGGGTAAATGGCAGCTTATATAAAAAAAGGGGCCGGACCGGCACTCGATGTAAAGCGGCGACACTCACTGAGTGCCGGCCGGCAATTACTGAATGCTGCACGGCATTCACGGAGTGCCGCCCAGCCTCACCGAGTGCCGGCCCAGGTTTAAAAGGCACATGGGTCATTTTGTAACTTCAATCAGCCCAAACCTGCACAGAATTTGAATAAAAATGCTGCCAATCATCATTTTAAGCACCATTGTTTGCACCACTCATTAAAATAAAGCCAAGAAAGGGTATTCATAATCTAAATAAGCAAAGGGAATAAGATTCAAGAACTAATACGGGGAAGCAATCAAGCATGAATATAAACAAATTCAAAATGGGCACGCAGGCCACCATGCATGAGTATTGCTAAGTTCGCCTAAATAAGAGAATTCAAAATTCTTTCGTCCTCATAGGGACATAACATAACATAAAGGAGATAAGCTATCCTTGTCTACGACGAGGATTCCTTCTGGGCGTTTGCTGAGCTGCCTGACCTCTCCCAGCTCCGCCATCGCCTCCATCTCCTCCATCTCCCCCATCTCCATCACCTCCTTGGTAGCCGCCGCCTTGGCCACTACCGCCAACACCTCCCTGATAGCCGCCGCCCTGACTCAATTGGAACTCCTGGAGTTGTCTCCTCAGAGCCGCCATCTCAGTTTCCTGTAAGAAAAAAACAGGCGAAATAAGTAATGCAAGGAAAAAGAAAAGAGAGAGGAGAAAGGAAAAGAAGAAAGGGAGTGTAATACCATAGCTCTAGCCTGAAGATCGGCGTTGGTCCTTGCTCCATCAGCCTGAGAAAGAAAAAAGAGAAAAGGAAAGAAAAGAGAGAATTAGAATACAGTCATTAGAATAAAGGTGATCATTTGGATTCTTTTTGAAGATAAATAAGAAAATCTTTTATATTTTATGGCTGTTTTAATTTTTGCAAATAAAATAAGAGAATTTTGTTCCAAACAAAAAGGGATTTACCCTCCATTCACGTCCATGAATCCAGTGCTGGACGGTGTGCGCATATGACAGACCCTCTTCAGCATAATCCCGGGGGACTGTATCATATTGTAGAGGGATAGTCGGGACATTCTGAGTGTAAGGGGTCAGCTGATACATGGTCTCTTGACCTATGTCGACCATGGGAACGCTCCAATTCCACTGCGGAAGGGCTGGGGGTTCAGCGACCCCAGGAACAGGCTGCAAATAAGAGTTTTTTTTAAAAGATTGAAAAGGAATGGAAAGCAGAAATGAAAGAAATATACATATGTGAATAATATTTGTTACCCGGACGACATCCATAAGGGGAAAATTATGCATAAGAGAATTCAATCTAAAGGCTGCATAACCATCGGGGCCGTCCAGAAGATTTGCAATGTTCTCCCCGTCTAGAGCAGCCACCAGGTCGTCATGATCCAGGGTCTCCGTGCTCCTCATACTAGCTGGAGGGACCCACGACACATAAAAGTTTGGGGCAGCAAGAGACTGCCTAGTCACCCTCTCACCAAGGTACCATTCCCGGCACGCCTCACCCACCATCAGAACCCTCAATCTAGAATAGGCCACCGCTGCTGAATTGCTTCACCTGCCTCTGGGAGGGCTGCTGCCCACGGGTTCCATATCACATGAATCTCACGCAAATTAATGAGGAGGTTTCGGTAGCCAACAAAATCATGAGCCCCGACTTTTCGGCCCGTTGCCTCCTTCCTCCACTTCAAGCCCTGAGGCATGATAGCCGCCTCGCTGTCCCGAGTACTGGGAGCTCTCATCCGGAGGTATTCATGCGACCATATCTGTAAGGCAAAATAAAGAGGCAAATTCAATTTTCAAAATTGGAGGAAATGAATGCAATAAAAATAAAAGGAATAAAGATGAAATGAATGAATAAATAAATAATAAAGTTGAAGCTTTACCTCCCAAGCTCTCCAGTACCCGTCCGTGGAGGGGGAATTTCCCCTAGAAACCTCACTCATGTGGTTGTAGAGAGTGGCCAAACCTGCCCCTCCCTAGTTGTATTAGGAGATGCGATCGACATCTGTGAGAGAAGCCAAATACCCAAGACTGATTGTGTCACCCTTTGTACTCATCAGCGAGCAACCCAGCACATACATGATGAAGGCCCTGGCCATTTGATCGTCAGTAAAGGCCTGATCCTTGAAGGTATCCAGGAACCATTTTGCGGGAACTATGAAATCCCCTGGATGAGCCCCAAGCAAGTCAATAATTTCTTCATGACGGTTCTGAAGATCGTCATTACGAGCAATAGGGAGGCCACCAAATGGGACGCCAGTGATCATGGCGAAGTCTAAGGGAGTCATCGTCATCTCCCCGAAAGGCATGTGGAAGGTGTTCGTCGTGTCCCACCACCTTTCCGCCAAGGCTTGAATGTGGGTCCGGTATTTATACTCTTCTCTACAAGCAAAGCAAAGAGCCCAAATCCAGCATTGTTGACCAAGGTTCTCACATCATCAGAGAGCTCCACATACCACCTTCGGCCATGGGCCATGCTCCCATGACCCTTGAGGACAAATTCTGGAGTCTGCAAAAAAAAAAAAGAGAAAAAAAAATAAGAAAATGAGGGAATAATAAATGTTTTCTTTTGGGATTCAAGCAATGCAATTTAGTGAATAAGGAAAATAATTCCCGAGTCTAAGCGACTCGTTGATTTGAAAATAATGAAATTCTTTGGAGTCTAGGCGACTCGTTGATTTGAAAAATAATGAAATTCTTTGGAGTCTAGGCGACTCGTTGATTTGAAAATAATGAAATTCTTTGGAGTCCAGGCGACTCGTTGATTTGAAAAATAATGAAATTCTTTGGAGTCGAGGCGACTCGTTGATTTGAAAAATAATGAAATTCTTTGGAGTCGAGGCGACTCGTTGATTTGAAAATAATGATAATAAAAGAGGTTCTTTGGAGTCTGAGCGACTCGTTCATTTGAAAAATAAGAATAAAATTCTTTGAGAGTCTAAGCGACTCGGCGATTTGAAATAAAAGGGGATCTCTTGTGAAGTCTAAGAACAAAAATGTTTGTGGGTTGTAAGCAATGATTGGATTTTAGGTTCATTCAAAATATTAAGCATACGCAAAATTCATTCAGATTAGCACAACCGCCCATTAGCAATGAATAAATGGAATAATGAAATCAATGTGTCCAACTAAGGGCAATAATAAAAAGAGGAGGGCACAATACCAAGCATTGAATCCTAATCATGAAAGAGGGGATTGGTGAATAGGTTGAATTTTCAAACATGCATGCATTGATTATCATATACTACATTGGCATAGAAAGGGGGGAAGGGAATTCATGCATGAATTGCTCATCATTCATAGCACTACATTGCATTATCTCATCATAAGCATAAAGAGGAAAGTTTGGGAGTGTACCAATCGATTGAAGGCCCATGCCGAGAGATGTGCCCCGGGATCGGCAAGTAAAACTGATGAACTGTGGACTGGATTGGGTTTGTATTTCTTCTTAGGAGGGCCATAAGACCATGAACCACTAGCCATGGGGAGAACTACAAACAAAGAAAATGTTTTTCATATGAGAGTTTTGGGGGAGGAAAGTAAAAAACCATGGGGACAACTATGATTCCACATATAAAATCAAGCAAAGATGTAATCTTTATGTGAACTTACCTTGATTATGAGTGATTCTTGAAGAGAAGATCAAAAGAGAATGGAGTTGTGGAGAGGAAACCCGAAGCAAGAAGAGGAAGAGAATGAAAAGGAAGAAGAAGAGGCCTAGTAGTCATTTATGAACTGCCAGTCAGGCCGGCACTCGGTGAAAAGGGGGCCGGCATTCACTGAATGCCGCCCGGCATTTGGTGATAGCCGGCCGGCACTCCGTGAGTGTCGTTTCCTTTTTGCTGAGTGCCGCCGCGTGTAAAATGGCTCTTTTACCCCTGATCTTCACTATTTATAAAAGAACCCCCGAATTTTGCTCCCATGTCCTTATAAATTTTCCCTCGTTTCAAAAAGACCCCCGAGGTTTGAAAAATGAGTTTTAAAGCCCTCTTGTAAATGGGAATTAGCCCCTGCTTGTTGAAAATTTTGTCAAGGAACACCCGTTTGCAATAAATAGGCTGATTGACTCCGGATTTCTATGAAATTGAATTTGATTGAGGTCTAATTGACTCCTGATTTTGGAAAGTAGGAAAATTGAGTCTGATTGACTCCGGATTTCCTTAAAAGTTGAATTTGATCAAAATCTATTTGACTCCCAATTCTGGAAAATAGGAAAAATGAGTCTGTTCGACTCCAGATTTCTCTGAATTTGAAATTGATTGGAGTTTAATTGACTCCAAATCTTGAAAAAAAAGAAGAAAAAGAAGTAAGTTGAGCCTAATTGAGTCTGGATTTCTTTAAATTTGAATTTGATTCCAAATTTTGGAAAATAAGAGATTTGAGTCTATTCAACTCCGGATTTATCTGGCAGTCAATTAGACTCCCAATTTTGGAAAATTGATTTGATATGAGCGGGGTTAGCTCTATCCCTCTGAAAATAATTTGGTTTGAGCTTGATTGGCTCCAATTCTTTGAAAAATGATATGTTCGAGCCTGATTGGTTCCGATCCTTTCAATAAGAGTATTTGGTATGAGCCTAATCAACTCCGAATTTTGAAAAGTCGATACAGTTTTAGCTTGCTTTGGCTCCAACTATTTGAAAGATAATTTGATCTAAGCTTGGATGACTCCGATTTTGAAAAACATGATCTGATTTGAGTCTGATCAACTCCTAAGTTCAGAAGAATGAATTAATTTGAGAAGTTAAGATAATCTGATGGACCATCGAATCCCAGAAATGAAATGGATACGCATTTGAGTATTTCCAGATCTAGGAAAATTGGAAAATAAATCTTGAAAAGGAGAGTAACTCAAAAAGGGGAAAATAAGAGTTGAGTTTGACTTTGCATAGAAGAAAAATGCATTTGCTTATCTGATCTTCACCAAACAAATCTGTCGATCAGATGATTTTGGGAGATTATGGAGCGTAAGGCATGAAGCAGCTCAATCGTTCAGCGTGCTACCTGATTCGACTTAGTCGATCAGATGATTTTGGGAGATTATGGAGCGTAAGGCATGAAGCGGCTCAATCTTTCAGCGTGCTACCTGATTCGACTTAGTCGATCAGATGATTTTGGGAGATTATGGAGCGTAAGGCATGAAGTGGCTCAATCTTTCAGCGTGCTACCTGATTCGACTTAGTCGATCAGATGATTTTGGGAGATTATGGAGCGTAAGGCATGAAGCGGCTCAATCTTTCAGCGTGCTACCTGATTCGACTTAGTCGATCAGATGATTTTGGGAGATTATGGATCGTAAGGCATGAAGCGGTTCAATCTTTCAGCGTGCTACCTGATTCGACTTAGTCGATCAGATGATTTTGGAAGATTACCTGATTCGGCTATGGAGTGTAAGGCGCAAGGCGCATCTCAGTCAATCGGACGATTCTCAAACACATATGAAATGTGTATACATCAATCATGATGTTCCTAGAGTAGGACGGTATCATAATAGGATGATTCGATGTGTATGGTGCATTTCTGATAATAGGAAGAGTAAGGTGACTCGGGATCATCACGTTTGGGAGCATAAGGTATAAGATTGCATAAGCATGTGCATCACGATAAGATAGGTGCATTCATCTGTGTGACTACCTGCGTTGGTATATTGTTGTCCTTTGCCCGAACTACGTCCTGGTCTGATTCCCATTGGGATACGTAGGCAGCTCACCCTTGAGCACGGCCAGCATTTGGCTATCTGCACACCCGATTTTGCAACGCACTTTTGTTTTTACCTGGATTCGACTATTTGGTCAAAGGCTTGTCTTTCACACAGGCTTTGACATTCGCTTGTGATATGCGTTGCTTCACGAGCTCTGTCAAAGAGGGGCAAACTGTAGACACCCCAATTTTGACCAAACGTCAAATCCAGGGATTGGTTACCTCTCAAAGACCGATGATGATGATATCCGTGACATTCGAGGATTTTCCCAAGAAATTCAAAATCTTCAAGAAAAAAAATTTAGAAAATAATAAAAATGATAAAGGGAGAGGATTCAGGCATTCGGGAGGGAAACGCGAACGATGAAGAACGTGTGAGAAACCCAGTCTGGAAATCCATTTTATTTATATAAAAAAAAAAGAGAATTTATAAACAAAAAATAAAAAAGAAAGAAAGAAAGAGGGAGTTTCCTTGAAAAAAGGAAGGACAAAATAAATAAAACGATTTTTTTTGAAAAAGAGAAAATACAAAAATAGTATATTCAAAAATATACCATGCACATGGTTGATACCATGTACATGGGGGATCTTAATGCAAATATAAACATACATGAAATAAAAAAAATTTTGTTTACACCAACATACTTTTGAAAAATCAAAAAGAGGGACAAAATTCATTTAGCCCCGGCACGCGGAAAACGCGGCGGCACTCACTGAGTGCCGCGCCGGCACTCACTGTTTGCCGCCCGGCACTCACTGAGTGCCGCGCCGGCACTCACTGTTTGCCGCCCGGCACTCAGCAAGTGCCGCCCGGCACTCAGTGAGTGCCGCCGGCACCCAGCGAGTGCCGCTGGCTGTAACAGACTGCATCTTCTCACATGTTCTAGAAGAAAACCTTGCACATGGGTTTCCACCCGAATTTACCCATCTATCCCTGGAATAAAGGCCTATATAAACAAAACCTCCTCTTCCATTTTGAGGACTTGAACTTGAAAATCAAGAGATACATATATACAAGAATCATATAGATTTTTAGAGAGAGAGAAGAAGAATTTCTTGAAGAGCTTGAAGAATTTGAAGAATCTTGAAGAAAATTTGGGAAATCTTGGAAGATCCTCACAAGAAGTTGAAGAAATACTTGAGGTCCTAGAGGTAACCTCTTAATCCTTGATAGAATTGGGACCATTCAATCACAAGTTCATAGTTCTAGGAACTTTTTCACATTTTCAAAACCTCTCTTCTTATCCCATTTCATCACACACCACCAAGAACTTGTGATTGAATCTCATGACATTTCATCAATTTGGATGTAATTAGCTTTGGGTTTGAGACAAATTCAACTTTAAAGAGTTTGTATCCTTAGTCTTCTAAGTAATCCTTGATTTTCCTTATTTCTATTTCATTAAAAAGGTGCATGAGATCTTCCATATCTCATTGAACCTCTTTGAGTTTGATTATTTAATTTCGTATGATCTTATGATCTATATGGAGATTAGAATGAATCATAGTCTTAATCTACATATAATTAGTGAGATTCAAGTCTTAATCCATGACTTGAACCTCTTCATTAAGAAATCTTGTGGAATCCTTACTATATTCCAATGAGGTTTGAGTAGATTTTAACTTCATTTAGTCTCCAATGACCATCAAATGGTAGGAGTAGTGATTTGAATCCAAACTTTTATCCATGGATTTAAGTTCTTTGTTCTTTGGATCTTGTGAAATCCATGCTCTATTTCATTAAAACCTATGAGCATATATGCCTCATAGTCTCCAATGACCATCAAATGGTAGGAGAAAATGTGTTAGTTCAAGTTTATTCCCATGGCTTGGACTAATCTTTCTCTTAGGTTTTAAGAAGTCTTTCATACGTCATCTAAAACCTACATATGAGTATATCTCTAACTCCAATGACCATCAAATGGTAGGAGTGGTAAGTTGAATTCAAACTTGGGTCCATAGGTTTGAGTTCTTTATTTGAGGATTTTGTGAAGTTCATTTTCAATACTTCATCAAGATCCATAAGTGTAGTATGCCTCATAGTCTTCAATGACCATCAAATGGTAGAAGAAGTAGTTTGGTTTGAGCCCCAACTTCATGTTTTAATAGTTGAGGCCAATCAACAAACTTGAACTAGCAAGACAAAAACAGTGGGTTCACAAACTGTTTTTGATCAAAGATTTTTAGTTTAAGATCTAACCATTGAAATCAAGTGAAACCAACGGGAAAATATTAGTAACACATTGTTCTACCACTGTGATTTTTGTTCTAGCAAGATGTTGTGATTAGAGAGGTTTGATCATGATTTTTGTGAGCTAGTCACAATCTGTCCAGGGTTCTAGAATGCTTTCAGAATAATAAGTCTGTTTTGAAATTAATAAATCAGAACCCTAATGAGGTTTTCAGGGTCTCAAATAATTTTTTATAAGTACCTTAATGTGTTAGGAAGGTACCCTAAAATGATCTAAGTGTTTCTCATTTTTTTACTATTTTTAGAAAATCATACAAGATCTCTGGACAGAGAGTTGCAGAATCCTGAGTGAGGTCTAGTTTTTTTCATATTCCCGGAGATCTAACCGTTGAAACCTTGATTTTATTTTTGGGTCAGAAACTAGACTTCCAGAGGCATAACATATCCAAAAATCAGTAAAATCCAACCGTTGAAAGTATTTTATTTCCATTTTTGAACGTCGGGTCTGCTCTCTGTAAATCACAAAAAACTGCTACTGTTTTTGTCTAACTTTATTTATTTCAACTTAAGTAGTCTCCCAATGACTTAGGACTCAAACCATGTTTTGAACAAGGATAATTTAGATTAAACCCAGAGGCTAAGTGATCCAAATTAATGAATAAATTCATATCTTATTCTTGTTCATAATCATTCATTCATTCATATACATTGATGCTTATAGTTAGAAATAGTTCTTGGACAAAGTTGGACTTAATTGAGTTTAATTGAACATGACTTAGGATTGATTACCTTTTGATATTATATCTAGTATGAGGCATGTGTACTAAACTTTGTTTTGTAGCGCATTTGAGGTACAATTCCTCAACTCTTCTCTAGTTTAATTTCATTCTTTGATTTATATTGATTTTCGACTCCATGTGCGACACCTTAGCCTAGGTTTTGCCTTATGTGTATATATGTGTTAGAGACCTTTCTTAGGTTTATTTTGTTCTCGCATGCATTTCACGTTTGATATTCGTGGCTGGATCCCGGGTATGTTTTCTAGTTCTCTATTGCATATCATGTTGTTTGCTACTTGTATTACGTGGCTTATGAATGATATTTTACCGTTAGCAATTTTGCGCCCTTTCAACATGCTTATGTTATGTATACCTACATATGTATTAATTGAGGGCATGCTTAGATTAATAACTTGATTAAAAAAGGATGTTGAGTAGAGGCCTATCGTGAGATAGGATGAAAGGGGGTGTTTTAGTCCGCCGGGCTCCTTTTCCTTTCATTCCATAATCCCCGGACCCAATTTATCTTTGGTTTCGCAAAAGATCAGTTTCCTTTTAAATGGTTTCTTAATTTTCCTTTTAAAAATTAAGTGGCGACTCTTTGAATTTGAAAAATATTTGTTTTAAAAGTGGGTAAAATAAGAATAACCTGCGATATCCACAACTTTCCATTAGTCTTCTAACATGTGTAGGAAATTTTCTGGAATATTTTGGACCACGCCTTGGGGCCTAGGTGAGCTATCCCTGTGGCGAACCGTGCCCGCGCGGCCTTCTCGACCTGTTGGTCGGGCCTCGTGCGCATACTTCCCGGTTATGAAGTGGAACCGTCCGGTTATGTAGTGGAGCCAATTTCTGGGCATATCATATATATACGGTGGGTGTATATATATGTATATATGTGTGTATATGTATGAGTGTATATATATTCTCTCTTTCCCCCTATCTGGATTTTGAGCAAGCCCCAACCATATATATGAGTGTGGGTACATATATGGGATGAGGGTGAAGCTTGGCTGCACAAAATAAACTTGGCAACCAAGTTCCGTCACTTTCGATCGATTGAAGTGGGATTGATTGATTGAAAGTGAGTCCGCATATGGATTCAAGTCGGCAGCATTTCAATCGATTGAGGAAGGTTCGATCGATTGAAAATGCACAAGTTTTATCGCTTGAAAAAATGTTCAATCGATTAAAAAGAAATATATAGGAAAGATAAATACAAACATATGCTGGGTCTTTTATACATATAGAGATCCAAAATTACAATGCAAATAGTTGGTACATTAGTGAAGAACATTAGAAGAAGCAAATCGCAATTGGAGTATTACAGGGTCATTGGGAGTTTAAAGTATTTAATGGATTGTACTAGACCAAATATTGCATTTGCAGTTTGTATATGTTGAGTATATTCACTAGTAACCAATCAAGGATATTGGGATGGAATTTCTCGAGTACTTAGGTACCTCAAGGGCATAATCGATTATGGATTACATTATTGAGGTTACCCATCTATTTTAGAAGGTATAGTTATGCTAGTTGGGACACTGATATAGAATCCAAATCGACAACTGGGTGAATTTTTACCCTTAGAGGAGGAGTGGTTTCTTGGGGATCTAAGAAACTGTCATGCCCGGGAGCAGCAGAAATAGAGTAAAATAAATTTCCATTTTGGGTCCATATGGAATGACAAGTGAAAGTCACAAAATATCCACACCACACAGTTCTAGTCCAAAAGTCAAACAAGAACTGTAACATAATTAACTAAAATATGATAACAGCATTACAATTACAAACATCAGAGTATGGTCCTTAGGATCATAACAGGTCTGGAGACAACATATGCCCAAGTACTGTCAAAATAAAACAAAACAGAGTCGACAAAATAACAGAAACATAACTATCTTTAGATCTTCAGCTGGCATAAGGGTAGTTGTCAGCATAATAGCCTTCTCTGGCATAACCATCACTAATAGGGCCACACTCTGCATAATCCAATTTCGGGTAGTAGTCATCATTGTAAGAGCCATCACCTGCATTGTTAGAGACAGGGTAGTTTGGACTTGGAATGTGCAGGCAGTAAAGGCTGTCAGCTTACTGAAAGCTGAGTGAGAACTATCTAATACAATCTCATAGAAATAACATAATCATTAGTCTTGCACGATATATGATGATGTCAAAATTTGGTAAGAGTAAAGTAAAGATATTCAAGGAGAGATAGAGTGAGAGACTATTTTTTGTATGTGGTTAGGCCCTGTTAATGAAGGTACCTACGTCCACGTGTGTGTTTGAGCACGTTCACTAGCAGATCACCGGCGGGCCTGGTGAGCCAACAAAGAGGGGCGGCACTACTAGTAATACCGGCCGGGTGTATGCGTATAATGGTGAATTTTGTAGAGGTGCTGTGTAGACTAAAGAGTTGGCGGCCCCTTCAATGGGGGGTGAGAGGTCTCTTTTATAGATGTAAGAGACCTACTCATACATGGATAAAGAAATATAATCCTATTGATATAGATTGGCATTAATTATGGGGATTTCCTAATTAGATTAGGAAATAGTGTGCACTTTCCATTAGTCTTCTAGCTTGAGTAGGAAACTGCCCGTAATGCTCGAGATCACGCCTGTGGGCCCGGATGAGCTGTTCTTGCAGTGGGATGTGCCTGTGCATTTTTCCCGACCTGTTGGCCGGGTCATGAATGAACCGCTCGGGATGATGAGTAGACTAAACCGCTCGGGCTGATACTTCTGAGGAGTTGTGCATGATTTGCCCAGGTCATGGACTAGCTACTAATTTGAACCGCTCGGTCATAAGATAGAGCCAATTTTGGGTGTATCAGCTGCCCCCCATTTCCAAGATTGGCCAGATGCTATATTGGGGCGAGTTTGGAAATCGGTTTGATTTTACTTGCCGCTGTCTGAGTGCATGTGAAAGCTATCTCGGGGCTTCTGAGCCTGGTGAGTCCTCGAGAACTGGCTTGGAGTTCAGACCCATCCTAGCTCGGGACCTTTAAGTGCTCGGGAACTGACCGGAAGTTGGGACCCGGCCTAATTCAGAGTCTTTGAGTGCTCGGGAAGTGACCGAGAGTTGAGACTCGGCCTACTTCGGAGTCTTTTTTGCTTGAGTTAGCTCCCAGGACGGTTATCTTCTACCCGTAAACCTTCGTCAAGGCTGTGGGTAGAAGGATTTTAGCACGTTGGAAAAGCCAACCTAAAGCGTATTGCTCTAGGGTCCTTTTTTTATGTTAATTCCCCAGGATGGTTGTCTTCCTCCCAGTTAGCCTTTGTCAAGACTGTTGGGAGAAGAGCTTGACCATGTTGGTGGAGCCGACCTAAATCACGTTGCTTTAGGGTCTTTTTGCTCCTCTATCGTCGGCCAACCTAAGAGATTTTAGTCACCTCTATCGTCGGTTTGGACCTAAGTGGAGTTAATGCCTCTGAGTACTGTAGGGGCTCAGGTTGTCCAAGAGTTTTGACTTGGTTATTCGCGAGGCTTGTAGATACCCGGTGTGATTACCTGTTTAGTTCACTACGCCGTCTTGCCCCCCAAGCTTTCGCTAAGACGAGGGTCTTACATAGGCTATGAATTGTAGGTAACCGACCTGGAACATGGTGGTTGTAGGGTCTTTTGAAGCTTGCCATCATCAGCCACCTACGGGGTTTGTCCCCATCGTTGGTTGGACCTAAGCGAAGCCGGTGCCTCGGGCATGACCCCGAGGTCTTTTTAGATGCCTTGGGGTTAAGCCCGAGGTCTTTTGAGTGCCTGGGTTTAGAGCCCGAAGTCTTTTGAGATGCCTTGGGGTTAGGCCCGAGACCTTTGTATGCCTCAGGGTTAGGCCCGAGGTCTTTGTATGCCTCGGGGTTAGGCCCAAGGTCTTTAGATGCCTCGGGATTAGGCCCGAGGACTTTGGAATGGCTCTCTGACAATCGGCGGAGCCTCATGTGGTGATCAGGCAAACGCCACTATTGTCGGGCTCATCTAGACCGATGGAGACAGGAGGTCGGATCAGGATCGTCGGGCACCAGATTTCTCTGGGTTGGAGGCAAAGTTAGAACTGCTTGATCCTGACTGATGTGAACTGGAGGTCGGTTCGGGGCTGCCAGACTCTGCTTGCTGTGAGCTGGAGGTCGGGTTAGGGTTGCCTGACCCGGACTGCTATGAACTGGAAAAATTGTCGGAACTCCTGGGCTGATCTCGCTTTCGCTTACTTCTGGAAGACTCGTTGCTTTCTTGCCCGGGGTCTTTGATCTTTAGAAATTCTTCAGTGTCAATGTATTTTCCAACCCTCTCTGCAAGTTCGACCAAGGTTACCGGTCGGTTTCAGTGGAACAACGCGGTGCACATGGTGTTGAACTCCCGAGCAGAAGGCTATGATAGCGGCGGTTTCATCAAGATCGTAGATGCTGAGCTTCTCTTGATTAAACTCGCAGGTGAACTCCTTGAGGGTCTCATTTTTCCTTTGTATGACCGTCAGTAGACGTATATCAGGCTTTGGCCATTCGTGCATACCGATGAACTGATTGATGAACTGCTTGCTGAGTTGCTTGAAACTGCGGACCGATCGGGGCTCCAACAAGTAGAACCAATGGGCGGCCGGGCCTTTCAAAGTGCTGGGGAAGGCTAGGCAGTATAGCTCATCGGAGTTGGTGGCTAGGGCCATCTGAGCCTTGTAGGTCCGGACGTGGTCGACCGGGCTTCCCGAGCCGTTATATGAATCTAGCTGAGGCTGTTTAAATTTGCGCGGGATGGAGAACCTCATGATTTGGCTGGAGAATGGTGACTCTGTCTCGGTATTGGCTTGATTCGAAACACAGTTTTGACCAAGTTTTTTGGCCACTCCGTCGATCTGCTTCTGCAAGTCCTGGATTCGGGCTTCCACTCCTTCCAGACCGGTATTTGAGGAACTGGTCAGGTTGGTGGAAGAGGCTTCTTCATAGCGGGGTGGTGGTGTCCTCTGGGATCGAGCTCGGCTATGACCCCGGGTAACCATTCGCCTAGGGACGACTCGGCTCTTGACCGAGTGACCCAGGACTGATTCCCGGGCCATATGCTCCTGCCTTTCCTCTCGGGCAGCAGACCCTCTGTTGACGTCTTAGGCATCCTTAACACGGGATGGGATGGCTCGGGCACGTTATCTGGTCAAGATCGGTTCCCAATCGTACGCAACGTTCTCGGGTCGTTTCCCGGCCCCTAGAGGACTGCTTTTCTGGGCTAGCAGGGCTTCGATCAGTTGCTGGATTTGACGTTGGCCCTCCAGGAGTTGTGTGAGGGTCGCGGTGATTTTCTCAGATGTCATGACTGCCGCAGCCGGTTCCGGGGCCGGAGGAACATCCCGGTCGGAATGCTGGTCAGCCTTCTTACTCTTCTTCGGTGGCATGACGATAAGTTGAGAAATTTACTGTTGAGAAGACTTGTCGTTTCCCACAGACGGTGCCAAACTGATGATGTCAAAATTTGGCAAGAGTACAGTAAAGCTATTCAAGGAGAGAGAGAGTGAGAGGCTATTTTTTGTATGTGGTTCGGCCCTGTTAATGAAGGTACCTACGTCCACGTGTGTATCTGAGCACGTTCACTAGCAGATCACCGGCGGGCTTGGTGAGCCAACAAAGAGGGGCGGCACTACCAGTAATACCGGCCGGGTGTATGCGTATAATGGTGAATTTTATAGAGGTGCTGTGTAGACTAAAGAGTTGGCGGCCCCTTCAATGGGGGGTGAGAGGTCTCTTTTATCGGTGTAAGAGGCCTACTCATACATGGATAAAGAAATATAATCCTATTGATATAGATTGACATTAATTATGGGGATTTCCTAATTGGATTAGGAAATAGTGTTCACTTTCCATTAGTCTTCTAGCTTGAGTAGGAAACTGCCCGTTATAATCGGGATCACCACTGTGGGCCCGGATGAGCTGTTCCCGCGGTGGGATATGCCTGTGCATTTTTCCCGACCTGTTGGCCGAGTCATGAATGAACCGCTCGGAATGATGAGTAGACTAAACTGCTCGGGCTGATGCTTCTGAGGAGTTGTGCATGATTTGCCCGGGGCATGGACTAGCTGCTGATTTGAACCGCTCGGTCATAAGATAGAGCCAATTTTGGGTGTATCAATATATAGCAGTGATATTAATAATATCTTCTCCTTTTTTATCTAGACACATCATTAACCAATTCTCGTTATTCTCCAATTCTAAGACTGACTGTACCACTCCCAATTGACTCTACCGAACTGATTATATCATCACGACATACTAATGGTATTGTTCACCGCTTTTAAGAACTCTTAAGGGCACTATACATTGCTCTCATATAACGACTAGTCTATGGACGCATCAATAATTTTGTTCACTGCTTTTAAGAACTCATACTGTTCACCGCTTTTAAGAACATTTGCGAGTATCGTCTGTTCATAATTCATATGCATTGGTACTTCTTGCTAGCACAATACATAATGCTCACATCCCACGCAGATGTATTCATGACCAACTCATGATACTGACATACTTGTACTGACGATCACAAAACCTCACTGACTCACTCACTAGGATTAACCAATGTTACCCACCATTGCAACTCAAACCTTATCTCGTTATCACGTCGTAATGTTACTAACATTCCAAACCTTATTACGTTTCTCACGACATTATCTCAATCTCATTATTGCAACCCATTATCTCCATAATCTATAATATTGCAAAATAGGAATATAAAACATTAATGAACAGCTATGCATTATAAATTGTAAACTAAAGGAAACAACCAAGTTCTATTAAGGTTCGATCGATTGAAGTCCTCTTAATTGCTTGAAGAAAGTGAGGTTCGATCGATTGAAGTGTTCTCGATCGATTGAAGTCAAGGCGGTCTCGATCGATTGAGACTCAAGGTTTTTTGATCGATTAAACTCAGTTCAATCGCCCAAACTTTGTCTTCTCCAGATTCTGGCAGTGAACTTCGAGAATCTATTAGGGCATGTTTCGGTTAATATTAACGTCCAAAACATGTGTTTAGAACTCACCAAAATGTTGTTAAGGAGTGTTTGGCTCGGCAAGTTTGATCGATTGAAAAAGGCTTTGATCGATTGATGTAGAGACCACGTATTTAATTCAGGTCGGTAAGGTTTTGATCTATTGAATAGGGTTCAATCGCTTGAACTTTGTAGTGATCGATCACTCAAAAGAGCTTCGATCGATTGAAAATGAATTTTCATAAATGATGAAAGGAAAATATATAGAATCTCTGTGCATAAATAATTATTGAAAATACAAGGTATTACATCTTCCACCACTTAATAAAAGATTTTGTCATCTAAATTAGAGGCATACAGAGTTAAAACAAAAATTGAAACTCCTCACGCATCTCTGACTCTAGCTCCCACGAAGCTTCTCCTTCATCATAATGCTTCCACTGAATCTTGACCAGCGAAATCTCTTTATTTCTAAGCTTCTTGATTCCATGATCTAGGATCTGCACTTCCTTCGTTGATAGTAACATTGTTGTTGACCTCAATATCTTCAAAGTTGATCTCGTGCGATGGGTTATGAGCACACTTCCTCAGCATACTGATGTGGAACTTGTTGTGCACTCCTAGCATCTCTAGCGGCAATACAAGTCGATAAGCAACCTTCCCAACACACTCTAGAATCTCAAATGGTCTAATGAATCATGGCGATAGCTTTCCTCTCTTTTGACCAAATCTGACGAGGCCTCGAATAAGTGAAACTTTAAGTAGCACGTGATCTCCAATAGCAAACTCCAAGTCTTTGCCTCACTTCTCAGCATAATTTTTTTGTCAGGTCTGAGCTGTCTTTATCTTCTAATGTACATTCTGAATCTTCTCGCTGGTTTCTCGTACCATCTCCAGCCCAAGAAGTTGACTATCTCCGACTTTGTCCCAACACAGCGGTTATCGGCAAGGTCTTCCGTATAAAGCTTCAAATGGCACCATCCCTATGCTCAAATGATAACTATTATTGTATGCGAATTCGGTCAAAGGTAAGTGTGTCTCCCAAGAACTCTCAAAATTAATAACACAAGTGCATAACATGTCTTTCATTACTTGATTGACTCGTTCAGTCTTTCCATCAGTCTGTGGATGAAAAGCTGAACTCAAGTTCAATGTTGTTCCCATCCCTATTTGGAGACTCTTCCAAAATTCTGCAGTAAAGCGTGAATCTCAATCTTACACAATAGAAACAGGTACTCCATGTAACCGTATAATGTGATGTAGATACATTCGACTCAAACATTTCACTGTATATATCATGCTATAGGCAATAAAATGTGCCGTCTTTGTAAGTCGATCCATGATTACACAAATAGCGTCGTGGTTCTGTTGTGACTTCGGCAATCCTACCACGAAATCTATGGTTACATGTTCCCATTTCCATTAGGAAATCGGCAATGGCTGCAAAAGTCCTAGTGGTTTCTGATGTTCTTACTTTACTTGTTTACAAGTAAAACATTAGGCAACATACTCAGCCACTTCTCACTTTATTCCTTCCCACCAAAAATTCCTCTTCAAATCCTTATACATCTTCGTACCTCCAGGGTATATAGTCATACATGACTTATGTGCTTCATCCATTATTTCTTTCCAGAGATTTTCTTTGTAAGGAACAGAAAGTCTACCTTTACATCGTAAGGCCCTATTTGTACCGACACTCCAGACTTCTGGTTCTTTGTCTAGCATCCTGGAAAACCATAATTTCAAATCTTCTATCATCTGCTGAGCTTCTATGATACAGCTAATCAAAGTTGGCTTTACCATCAGACATCCAAAATATTGTCTTTCCATTGGTTCCAGTGGTTGAAGCTCGAATTTAGCTAACACTTTCAATGCTCTCCATTCTTGGATTAAGAATGCAGTGATCACTAGTCGAGGCTTAGGACTCAGAGCGTCTGATATGACATTTGCTTTACCCAGATGGTATTGCAATGAAAAGTCGTAATCTTTGAGTAACTCCATCATCCTTTTGAGAGAACAAATACCTCAAGCTCTTATGATCGGAAAACAGATCAAACTTTTCTCCATAGAGATAGTGTCTCCAAATCTTCAATGCAAACACTATTGCTGCAAGTTCCAGATCATGCATCGGATAATTCTTCTCACGTACCTTCAATTGTCTTGATCCGTATGCACTGACATTCCCATCTTGTATAAGCATACAACCAAGTCCTTGGTGCGATGCATAACTATAGATCACATACCTTTTTGCACTCTTAGGTATTGCGAGTACTGGTGTAGAAGTCAATCTTTCCTTTAACTCCTGAAATGCATGCCCATGTTTGTCTGTCCATTCATACTTTTTATCCTTTCTCGTCAAATTCGTTAAAGGTCTTGCTATCTTGGAAAATCGTTCTAAGAATCTCCTGTAATATCCTACTAGACCAACAAAACTCCAAACTTCCGTCTTATTAGTCGGTTTGTTCCAACATAAGACTGCATCAATCTTAGATGAGTCCACTGAGATATCGTCCTGAGATATAACATGTCCCAAGAATTTGACCTCTTATAGCAAAAATTGACACTTACGGAACTTAGCATACAACTTACTATCTTGAAGCATCTGTAAAGAAACCTGTAAATGTTCCTTGTGATCTTTCTCCGTCTTTGAGTAGATCAAGATGTCGTTGATGAATACTACTACGATGAATTTATCCAAATATGGTCTAACTACTCTATTCATCAAGTCCATAATGTTAGGAAATTGCATTCCCAGAAGCAGTTGACAGTGCGTATAAGTTGGTACTGCAAAACAATTACATGAAAACTACAATAACCCTACAATGGCGGAACTAGGGTTACCTTAAACTGCTAAAATGGATTGCTGTAGTAGACGAATCAAGAACACGGGTTCGATAACAGCTCACGATCTTCTACCGTATTCCTCCGCTGCTAGAATATCGAACTGAGTGTGGGCTATTTCGAAATCCTTTCTGTTTTTTGCTCTCCCTCTTTCACGCATTCTTTTGAATTCCGAGTTATAATTCTCTATATAGAAAAATGCTAACTGAGGAGAGAGCCAAAGCAGCATATATATAGGCTACGATAAGGACCATAAGAAGTCAATAAGGAATAGGCTTCCTTATGGAATTAGGTGTAATACCTGTAATTTCTCTACGTGAAATAATACGAGTTTTATGAATTTTTATATCTTATCTATTATTATATTATTATTTTATTTGTGTGACTGTATCAGCGTAATGTAATTACTAATTAGACTATAATCATTGCACCGACTCGACCGTAATTTGAATTAACTTAGTCCCGTAACCGAACCCGGACATTAGAAATAACACCCGTTTGCACGTAAATTAAGACCGACACGTGTATCGAGGAACTTATGCACGCAAACCAAGGAAGTGGCACACAACCCAAGGTGGGCCCCACCATGGCCGGCCACATGGCAGCCCATGCAACTCTCAAGACACATGTCACCCTCTCCCATTTGTCCACCACTTTGACACATGTCAATGCATGCACCCCATGCACATTGACACCTAGCACATGCAAGACTCTATATAAGCATGCATATACTCTTCCATACCATTTTCTTGGCCATTACAATCTGCATGAAGAGAGGGAGCTAGGAGAAGAACTCCCTGGTGGGATGAAGGAAGTTAGAAGAAGAAGAAGTCTCCACCATTGAAGTTGAGTTCAAGCTTCCTAAAGCTCAAATTCAAAGCCCAAGCTAAATTTCAAGTTTATGTGATTATTCTAACTCACTTTAGAACCTATATAGTATGTAGTAATGTTTATTAAGTGCTTGATGTTGATAGTTTGAGAGATCCATGCCATGCAAGATAAATTTTCAAATCTGGGAAGCAGAAACTTCCAGCAGAATGTTGTTTAGTAAAATAAACATTTCGAGCAGTAAAAAATGGGAATGAGGCTAGGTTTTTTTGTGGAGAAAGCTAACTCATATATCTACAAATAACTCTTCTATTGCTCAGTCTGAAAATCACTTCTTCATAGGTGAAATGTACATGCAACGAAGTACTTTAAATCTGAGAAACAGAAACCTCCAGCAGAATGTAGTTTAGTAAAATGAGTGTTTTAAGCAGCTCCGAAATCTGAATTAAGCTAGGTTTTTTTTGTGGAGAAAGGTAACTCATTTATCTACAAATAACTCGTCTATAGCCTGGTCTAAATATGACTCCTTGATAGGTGAAATGCACATGCAACGCAGTACTATAAATCTGGGACCGAGCAGTCCGAAAATATAAAAATGTCTAAGTAAAATAAATATTTGGAGTAGTTCAAAAATGTAATTGAAGCTAGATTTTTTTGTACATGAAGCTAATCCAATTATCTACAGTGTTCTAGTTTTGAGTTTGATCTAAAAATCAATTTATCATGCCCAAATAAATCATATCAATTCAGTCGACATAGTAAAATTAATTCCTGGCAGATTGTATAACTACTTATATGATGTGTTTATTAATGATGCTTGCTTACCGGTACCTGTGTGGTTATGGATATCTTGTCCTATGGTAGTGCTATCGAGTAGATGAGTATGTTAGGGGCTTCATCTATATATTATTGGTATTAAATCCATGAGTTACACGCTAGGTTTCCGTTGTTATGAATATAGTGTGATGACCATAGAGAGTTCATACCCAAGCTATAAGTATGTTGTACGGCACGATTATTGCATTGATAGTGATTGGATAAGTTTCCATTGTAAGTATATTACGACACAAAACAGGATGATGGATATATAAACGTAACTTCGAAAGTATATTCGGAAGTCCTTTAATGAACTAAATTTTGAAATGAGTGACGAATGCGCGGTCGGGAAAACGTAAGGATCGGTTGTACTATGTTATAATCAGATTATGATAAGGATAATTGTCAGATAGGTAATCTGGGCAGCGGAGATCAGGATAGTAAGAAAAAGGGATGTATTGTTGAGTTGTGACGCGGTGATTCTTTGAGTAAAGACTCCTTTCGGTTCTTCGTGACGAAATGGATGTTCTTGTACTCCGTAACGCTTTCGGTTCTTCGTGGCGGTGATTCTTTGAGTAAAGACTCCTTTCGGTTCTTTGTGACGAAATGGATGTTCTTATACTCCGTAACGCTTTCGGTTCTTTGTGACGAAGCGGTGATTATTTGAGTAAAGACTCCTTTCGGTTCTTCGTGACGAAATGGATGTTCTTGTACTCTGTAACGCTTTTGGTTCTTCGTGACGAAGCGGTGATTCTTTGAGTAAAGACTCCTTTCGGTTCTTCGTGAAAAAATGGATGTTCTTGTACTCCATAACGCTTTCGGTTCTTCGTGACGAAGCGGTGATTCTTTGAGTAAAGACTCCTTTCGGTTCTTCGTGACAAAATGGATGTTCTTGTACTCCGTAACGCTTTCGGTTCTTCCTGACGAAGCGGTGATTCTTTGAGTAAAGACTCCTTTCGGTTCTTCGTGACGAAATGGATGTTCTTGTACTCCGTCACGCTTTCAGTTCTTCGTGACGAAGCGGTGATTCTTTGAGTAAAGACTCCTTTCGGTTCTTCGTGATGAAATGGATGTTCTTGTACTCCGTAACGCTTTCGGTTCTTCGTGACGAAGCGGTGATTCTTTGAGTGAAGACTCCTTTCGGTTCTTTGTGACGAAATGGATGTTCTTGCACTCCTTAACACTTCGGTTCTTGGTGACGAAGTGGTTGATGAAAGATGGTTTGGTAGCAAGAGACACTTTGGGTTTGTAAATGATGTCGGATGTTAGAAATGAATGGTAGTGGCATTAAGAATGTCCAGACAGGTCTCATGAATTGTTTGTATTTCTATCGAATACGTAGTCGGGTACGCTACTAGTTATAAATCGACGGTGAGAACGTAAAGATCCTAAAAGACATGTTGAAAGGTAGTAAATGTATTCCTATTGTGTTTTACTATATACGTTCCATTTGATTTAGCTTACTCACTCAGCTTTCATAAGCTGACGACGTTCATGTCGCTGGACATTTCCATGTCCAGCTTATCTAGGTACGAGTACACGGGTTATGATGCTACGTAAGTGGAGAACGTGGAGGAAGAGTACACCGAAGATGGCTATGGATATACTTGTTAGAGAAAAGACTAGTGGCTGTCTTTTGTAAATGTCTTTTGTAGAAAGCTATATCAGAAGACTTATTATAGCTTTTGTAAGGCCCTAGAGCCATAAGACTCTGATGTATCTACCATGATGTAATAGTTAACTAGTACTGTGGCCTTTCTTTGTAATATATCTCTGTGAGCAAATGTTGGTTTTATCCTTTTGGTTACGTTGTTTATTATTAGTATTTGGTCATGGACAATTCGGTAATGCAACCAGTCACGTGCCTCAGGGTCCAAGATGGAAATTTTAATTTTTTTCCCTATTTTGGCTACGCCGGGGCGTGGCAGGGATTTTTGGTATCAGAGCCTTAGGTTAAGACTTGTACACTGATTGTCCTACACACTTAAGTTATAAACTGTTAGACCTTTTTCCATCCATAATGACATAAACCTTATGGTAGTTTTGTGATTAGCATGGCTCCTTATTGCATCCCGGATGGATATGGAGGATGGGGCTGATGAGGAGATTGACCCAGTAGTGGGTATTGACCTAGCAGAGGATGTTGACCCAACAGAGGGTACTGGTGAGGGGGAAGCAATGATAGTCATGGAGGCTGGAGAGCCAGAGGTTGAGGATGACTTTGAGGATGGCTCTAAGGATGCAGATATAGAGCCTTTGGATAAGGATGAAGATGAGATGGTTGATAAGTTTGACCCGTACTTGGACTGGGTTCCACCTACGGAGATTCCAATCTTGGATGATGTTCTACCATATAAGTCAGATATGAAGGACTTTTGGGATAGGACTCCCAGGATCAAGAGCTTTACTTGTATTAGGACTAGTAGCCCATCTTTTTGTGTATATAGTATGTACCCAGGCATATAACACAAACTAGTGGTAGCGTGTACACCTTTCTATGTAAATATTTGAAGTTATCTATAAAGATTTGTTTCCTCTACTTGATGAAATGTATTGATGTGATATGTACTCATATTAGAATTGCTAGCTATACCTTATATCGTCTATATATCTCGTAACCATAGTTAGGACTGGAGGGTAACCAGTAGATATTCAGTTAGGTTCATAACAACACACAAACAGATGACAAGTCAGCCACCTCAGCTTAGGAATGGACCAAGGGGAAGACCACCAACCCGTTTCCAAGGAAACAAACACCCGTGGAATAGTGGTAAGAAACCAGGACACACCTTTCCCCGGAATAAGCATGCAAAACCAACTGCACCACAAGTACCAACCACTATTACCGGGAACAACAAGGATGGTTGTTTCAATTGTGGGATCCCTTGTCATGCCCGGGAACCACCCAGATGATCCTAGGATACGTGGCACGCCACCAAGGCTTTACATAAGTGATTAAAGTTCCAAAAATAAATTTAAAATAAACTTAAACCAAAGAAGCTCAAACAATAATAAAAAAAAACAAAAATCCCATCTTTGAAATTAGCCAAAAATCCCTGTTTTAGCAAGTAGTAAATTTTCATATAGTAATACCAGATCACCAGTTAAAATCAACACTAGTGCTTTAAACCATTTAAAGTCAACCAAAGTCACAAACATGAGCTCCCAAAGTCCAAGCAACAGTTTTTAAATACTTTAAGAAAAATACTAAATATAATCATTTACAACCAACCCAATAAATTAAACTCCAAGTTCAAACGTCCCAATCTAATAACATTAGTTATAGTAACACTATGATCAAATAATCCCAACTAACACAGTCCAACCTTATATTACAGGAGTTAAGCTACAATCCAACTAAAGTGTAAAGTTTAACTAGAAATATTACATAAGCTTAAACCAACCAAAATATGACTCGTACAATCCAGATTAAAACTAATTACAACTATATTGCAAGTTTTAAGCTAATAGCAAGTATAATTATAAACAACGCCACTGCAAGTCCCAAAAACCCATGAACTAGCCAAGCCACTTCCCAGCTCACTTCCCCGATTCCTCGCTGCGATCACCTACGATGGTTATTCAATAACCATTACAATATATAAGCTATATGCTTAGTGAGTAATGCTAATCATGAACATAGATAATAAACACGCTCAATTCAACATATTACAAATAACTATAGTCTCTGGCAATTACTAGTTCACTCCCACCACTACCGGCTAGCCCGCGGCTCCACTCCCTAAGCCCACGTGACTAGTCATGACCCACGCCCTCACACGTGCGGTCCCATAGGCCTCTAGCAGCCGTGGTCGTCACTACAAAGATTACCTCAAGGTGGTATAGAACTAGCAATTTCCATTGACCCAAATAGGCAACTCAACATGCTCATTTAATCATTGCACCATGCTTTCACAAATAAATTGGGCCTAATTTAGCCACATGAATTTTGCCCAATTATAATCTAAATAAATTAAATTAAACAAATTAGGCATGCTTTGGCATCACAATTGAATCCAACATGAAAATCATCCAAATATCAAAATTAACATCACTCACCTCTTGTGTTTCGCTCCAAATTGTGAAATTATAGCCCTACTATGAACCAGGTACAAATCCTATACAAAAACTACAAGTTATGCGCTTAAACCCCAAAAAAGGTCGCAGAAAAACTATCACAGAACTCAATAAAATTAGTACCAATAGATTAGACTCACCCCCAGGAGTCCGAATATATGCCCCATTTTAAAAATCGTCGTCGTTAGGCGCGTCAATCATCGTCGAGAACGTCGACCGTCAAAATTTTCGTCGAGCTACGTACCTTCTGTATCTCTTTTCTTGAAGCCTAGATCTAAATGAAGAGGATGAGTTTTGACTCATCCTATACGTGGCTAATTATAAAGATTTCCACTTCTAATATGAAACCCCCACTAGTTTGCTAGTTTTGCGATTACGCCCCTACTAATTGTGAAACTATATTAAAACTATCCCAAACCTAAATAGGTATTTGTCTAGGTCTCGCATGGGTCCCATAAGTGGTCCCATATAATTATATGAAGTTGCTAATTAGCCTACTTATTATGTAACGTGTTCAATTCGTGCTCACAAAGGTTCCCCTAACTGACCCAAAAGTGGTCACTACCTAATAACATGATATTATTAACAATAAAACAATAAATCATTTAAGCCTTAATAAACATTTAGGCACATAGGGTATTCCACATATAATGTCCCATCTCAACTGGGACCATCAACACATATCCCAACTTGGGACTGTCACACTGGCTAAATTTGGGTTCCTAACTGGACACCCAAAAAAAATAACTTAGTGGGTTAAACCCACTTCCAATATGTGTCACATAACACTATAATTAACATTAACTCATGATTATGCATGCTAAAGCAATATTAAATATAAACCGCGTGAGCGGGTGTCACATCTCTCCCCTCCTTAAAAAGGAGTTTGTCCCCAAACTCGCAGTACCTCAAGTTTCGAATAAGAATGGATACTTCTCTTTCATTTCATCTTCTCTTTCCCACGTGGCATCCTCAACGGAATGATTCCGCCATAGCACCATAACCAAAGAAATAGTCTTTGTCCTCAGAACTTGTTCTTTTCTATCAAGAATCTTAACTGGCTGCTCGATATAGGTCAAGTCTTCCCTGACTTCCAACGGCTCTGGAATAATCACTTTATTCGGATCTGATACGCATTTCCTTAACATTGATATGTGAAACACATCGTGTACATTAGCCAACTCCGGTAGCAAGTCAAAATGATAGGCTACTGGTCCAACTCTACCAATGATCTCAAATGGCCCAACATACCTTGGATTCAACTTCCCACGTTTCCCAAACCTTGTAATACCCTTTGAAGGTGATACTTTCAAGAATACAAAATCCCCAACTTCAAACTCTATCGGTCTTCTTTTTAAGTCCGCATAGCTTTTATATCTACTTTGTGCTGTTTGAAGCCGTTGTTGTATTGTCTTTATCTTTTCCGTAGTCTGCTGAACAATTTCAGGCCCTATCAATCTGCTCTCACCAACCTCGGTCGAACAAAGTGGAGAACGACACTTACGCCCATATAAAGCCTCAAAAGGTACCATCCCAATACTGGATTGATAACTATTATTATAAGCAAATGCAGCCAATGGCAAGTGCTCTTCCTAATCACCTTTAAAATGCAAAACACAAAGTCGAAGCATATCTTCTAGTATTTGAATCACACGCTCTGATTGTCGATGAAAAGCTGTACTGAAATTCAATATTGTACCCATTACTCTCTGCATTCCTTGCCAAAATCTGGATGTAAATGCACTATCTCGATCTGAAACTATAGATACTGGAACTCCATGAAGTCTCACAATTTCTTGGACATACAATTCAGCTAACTTCTTTGGATCATTAGTCTTAATAGGTAGAAAATGTGCAGACTTAGTCAATCGATCAACGATTACCCATACACTGTCATTTGACTTTCTAGATCTCGGTAAACCTCCCACGAAGTCCATTGTGATATTTTCCCATTTCCACTCTGGTATATAGGTAATGGTTCCAATTTTCCCGCTGGTTTCTAGTGTTCCACCTTTACCCTCTGACAAGCCACACACTTTGCCACATGTTCTGCCACTTCACGTTTCATCCCTGACCACCAATAGACCTCTCGCAAATCACGATACATCTTAGTACTACCCGGATGGATTGAGTACCTCGTATTGTGCGCCTCTTCCAAAATTACTTCCCTGATCCCATCTATGTTGGGTATACAAATCCGATTCCTGAATTTCAACATTTCATTCTCAAAAGTAAATTCTGGTTGCTTACCCTCAGGTATTTCATCATGAACCTTCTTCAATATTGGATCTTGAAGCTGTTTGGCTCGAATTTCATCAATAAGAGACGGCTGTGCAATAATAGCTGACATTAAAGCACCTCTGGTTTCTGGAATCACTTCTAGCTTTAATTGCTCCATTTCCCGAATTAACCTTTCTTGCGAAGTCAAAGCATAAGCCAGATTGTTTATTGACTTTCGACTCAACGCATCGACCACCACATTAGCTTTCCCCGGATGATAATGGATTGATAAGTCGTAATCCTTCATTAGCTCTAACCACCTCCTCTGTCTCGTATTCAAATCTCGCTGTGTAAACATATATTTTAGACTCTTATGATCGGTATAAATTTCGCACTTTTTCCCATAGAGATAATGCCTCCAAATCTTCAAGGCAAAGATCACTGCCGCTAATTCAAGATCATGTGTCGGATAGTTCACTTCGTGTGGCCTTAATTGTCGTGAGGCATAGGCAATCACCTTATTGTTTTGCATCAAAACACAACCCAAACCTCGATAGGAAGCATCGCTGTATATCACAAACCCCTCAGTCCCCGAAGGAATAGTCAATATAGGTGCCGTCATCAAACAAGTCTTCAATTCAACAAAGCTTTCCTCATACTCTGGACTCCAAACAAAAGAGACATCTTTTCGCATAAGTTGTGTCATTGGCATTGCAATCCTTGAAAAATTTTCCACGAACCTTCTGTAATATCCAGCTTATCCCAAGAAGCTTCGTACCTCTGGCACACTTGTTGGCGACTTCCAATTGGCTACAGCTTCAATTTTCTGTGGATCTACGGATACACCCTCCTTTGAAATCACATGCCCCAAAAATGCTATCTCAGTTAACCAGAATTCACATTTCTTCAACTTTCCGAATAGCTTCTTTTCTCGAAGTCGCTGTAGAACCAACCGTAGATGCCTCTCGTAATCTTCTACACTCTTGGAATATATTAAGATATCATCTATGAAGACAATTACAAACTCATCCAAATAATCTTTGAACACTCGATTCATCAAATTCGTAAATGCTGCCGGTGCGTTTGTAACTCCAAAAGGCATAACAAGGAATTCATAATGACCATAACGGGTCCTGAATGCTGTCTTCTCCACAGCCTCTTCCTTGACTTTTAATTGATGGTAACCCGATCGCAGATCAATCTTAGAAAAGACCTAGGCTCCTTGAAGTTGATCAAATAAGTCATCAATTCTAGGCAACGGATACTTGTTCTTGATAGTTAACTTGTTGAGTTCTCCATAATCGATACACATCCTCATAGTCCCGTCTTTCTTCTTGATAAAAAAAACTGGTGCACCCCATGGTGATACACTAGGTCGAATGAATCCCTTATCTAGAAGATCTTGCAATTGAATCTTCAATTCTTTCAACTCCACCGGTGCCATTCTGTACGGTGTTTTCGATAGTGCCTGAGACCCCGAGGCTACTTCGATGGTAAATTCAATTTCCCGCTCAACTAATACATCAGGTAGGTCTTCCGGAAAGACATCTAGGAACTCTCGTACAATTGAAATATCTTCTACTTTAGTTCCTGTGACCCGTGTGTCAATTATTGAACATAAGAACCCCCGACAACCTTGTTTCAACAACTTGCATGCCCGTATTACTGAAACCAAATATGGTGGTACTACAACACCAGTTCCCTGAAAACTAAACTCCCCTTGTCCCGTTGGTCGAAAAGTATCCCTTTTCTGTTCACAATCGATAGTTGCTTGATTTATGGATAACCAATCCATACCCAATATTACGTCAAAATAATTAACGGCCAACGGAATTAAATCCACTGTCAAAACCCTATCATTTACCCTGATGTCACATGCTTTAAATATTGATGAGGTCACCATAGATTTGTTTAAGGGTAAAGATATCGACAAATCATACCCCAAAGGTTCTGACATGCTGTCTAAGTGTCTAACAAATTCATGTGCAACAAAAGAATGTGTTGACCCTGAATCTATTAAAACATGCGCTGGGTGTGAACATATGAGTAATGTACCTGACACAACAGAATCGGCTACTGCAGCATCCCCCGGCAGTAGTCGATAATACCTTCCTTGTCTTTGTTCTGGCCCTTTCCCTTTGTCCACACTTGCCCCTGGTTTTATCCCAGTTGATGCCACAGAACCTGTCCCTCGCTGTTGTCTTGTTGGGCATTCTTTGGCTTGATGTCCTTGCTGGCCACATTTAAAGCATTTTCCCCTATTGTCTAGATTTATGCTCCCCGTACTTTGAGTTTGAGCTTGTGAGCAATTTCTCGCTATATTCCCCTTCTGCTTGCAGATATTGCATACTAACGTCAAGTGGCATACATCCCAATGTTGACGATTGCACGTTGGACATAATGGGCGACTCTCCCCAGATAAGGAACTTCCCCTTTGAACTCCTGAGCTAGAACCAGAACCTCGCGAGAACGGCTTCTTAAAGAAACCTTGTCCTTTACTTTTTCCCTCGGCTAGCCGCTTATTCTGTTGGCTCTGTTTATACTTGTCAATATCCCTTTCTGTGATCAAAGAAACATCTTGCACATCGGCCACCTTTCTGAGTTGATGTGTATCCACTCGACTTCTAATATTATCTCGTAGGCCTTCTTCAAATTTCCGTGCCCTATCCACTTCCCTTGGTACTGTTCGATATGCAAACCGAAGTAAACTATTGTACTTAGCTGCGTACGCATTTACAGTCATATACCCTTGTTGTAAATTTGCAAATTCACGCCCCAACTGTGTCTTGACGGATGCTGGAAAGTACCGCTTGTAGAAGACCTTTACAAATCTGTCCCACGTCTCTGGTGCCCCTTGTTCAATCACATTTGTCCACCAGTTTTGAGCTTCACCCTTCAAAGTGTCGGTAGCACACATTATCTTTTCCTCATCTGTGCACTCTACTGCCCGAAAGATACGGTTCATATCCATCACCCAATGGTCGGCTTGCGATGGATCTGGGCCTCCATCAAACTGACTTGGTTTCCTTTTATAAAATTGTTCAATGACTCCCCGCTCGGGCCGTGGTTGTGGGTTTGCAGGTCTATCACGTCCCATTTGATCACTTACTACCCTCACAAAATTGCTTACCACATCTTCTAGGTGGTCCATCCTCGAATGGGGTGAACGTTCCCGATTATGATCCATTTTCTTACCTGTTAGTCAATTGACATAAATATATTGCATGCTATGCCAATATGTTATATAACAACATAGCAACAATTATTCATATGCATTCATGAAATGCATTTACATGCTCGTCATCTACACGTACTCTCAATCGTCGTCTGTCGTACCCAAGGCTCTAAGCCTAATGCTCTGATACCACTAGATGTCACGCCCCGGAACCACCCAGATGATCCTAGGACACGTGGCACGCCACCAAGGATTTACACAAGTGATTAAAGTTCCAAAAATAAATTTAAAATAAACTTAAACCAAAGAAGCTCAAACAATAATTAAAAAAAAAAAAACCCCATCTTTGAAATTAGCCAAAAACCCCTGTTTTATCAAGTAGTAAATTTTCATATAATAATACCAGATCACCAGTTAAAATCAACACTAGTGCTTGAAACCATTTAAAGTTAACCAAAGTCACAAACATGAGCTCCCAAAGTCCAAGCAAGAGTTTTTAAATACTTTAAGAAAAATACTAAATATAATCATTTACAACCAACCCAATAAATAAAACTCCAAGTTCAAACGTCCCAATCTAATAACATTAGTTATAGTAACACTATGATCAAATAATCCCAACTAACACAGTCCAACCTTATATTACAGGAGTTAAGCTACAATCCAACTAAAGTGTAAAGTTTAACTAGAAATATTACATAAGCTTAAACCAACCAAAATATGACTCGTACAATCCAGATTAAAACTAATTACAACTATATTGCAAGTTTTAAGCTAATAGCAAGTATAATTATAAACAACGCCACTGCAAGTCCCAAAAACCCATGAACTAGCCAAGCCACTTCCCAGCTCACTTCCCCGATTCCTCGTCGCGATCACCTACAATGGTTATTCAATAACCATTACAATATATAAGCTATATGCTTAGTGAGTAATGCTAATCATGAACATAGATAATAAACACGCTCAATTCAACATATTACAAATAACTATAGTCTCTGGCAATTACTAGTTCACTCCCACCACTACCGGCTAGCCCGCGGCTCCACTCCCTAAGCCCACGTGACTAGTCATGACCCACGCCCTCACACGTGCGGTCCCATAGGCCTCTAGCAGCCGTGGTCGTCACTACAAAGATTACCTCAAGGTGGTATAGAACTAGCAATTTCCATTGACCCAAATAGGCAACTCAACATGCTCATTTAATCATTGCACCATGCTTTCACAAATAAATTGGGCCTAATTTAGCCATATGAATTTTGCCCAATTATAATCTAAATAAATTAAATTAAACAAATTAGGCATGCTTTGGCATCACAATTGAATCCAACATGGAAATCATCCAAATATCAAAATTAACATCACTCACCTCTTGTGTTTCGCTCCAAATTGTGAAATTATAGCCCTACTATGAACCAGGTACAAATCCTATACAAAAACTACAAGTTATGAGCTTAAACCCCAAAAAAGGTCGCAGAAAAATTGTCACAGAACTCAATAAAATTAGTACCAATAGATTAGACTCACCCCCAGGAGTCTGAATATATGCCCTATTTTAAAAACCGTCGTCGTTAGGCGCGTCGATCGTCGTCGAGAACGTCGACCGTCAAAATTTTCGTCGAGCTACGTACCTTCTGTATCTCTTTTCTTGAAGCCTAGATCTAAATGAAGAGGATGAGTTTTGACTCATCCTATACGTGGCTAATTATAAAGATTTCCACTTCTAATATGAAACCCCCACTAGTTTGCTAGTTTTGCGATTAGGCCCCTACTAATTGTGAAACTATATTAAAACTATCCCAAACCTAAATAGGTATTTGTCTAGGTCTCGTATGGGTCCCATAAGTGGTCCCATATAATTATATGAAGTTGTTAATTAGCCTACTTATTATGTAACGTGTTCAATTCGTGCTCACAAAGGTACCCCTAACTGACCCAAAAGTGGTCACTACCTAATAACATGATATTATTAACAATAAAACAATAAATCATTTAAGCCTTAATAAACATTTAGGCATATAGGGTATTCCACATATAATGTCCCATCTCAACTGGGACCATCAACACATATCCCAACTTGGGACTGTTACACTAGCTAAATTTGGGTTCCTAACTGGACACCCAAAAAAAAATAACTTAGTGGGTTAAACCCACTTCCAATATGTGTCACATAACACTATAATTAACATTAACTCATGATTATTCATGCTAAAGCAATATTAAATATAAACCGCGGGAGCGGGTGTCACATCCCCGGACTACACAGCCCCCAGAACCAACAACTGAGCTAATGTTATATGCTACAACTGATGCAAAAGAGGACGCATGAGCATGGATTGCAATGCACCAAGAGAAAACAAACATGGGCCTACTACTCAAGGTCAAACTAGCAAAGGTCGACTAAATCCTTTCATACCCGAGGCGACCAGCTATGATGAAAAGGAACAGCAGAACTTTGAAGGTACACTCTCATTATATGCTAGTCGAGTTAAAGTACTTTTTGATACAGGTGCTACGAATTTTTTTATTGCCTTTGAGATTGTACGACGATTGGGTTTAGTACCCCAAGCACTTGAGGTAGCCCTGAACGCGGTATTACCTTTGGAAGTGACCGTGAAGCTAGGAAGGTGTGCAAGGACTGCACTTTGACATTGGAGGATAGGAACCTACATGCAGACTTAATTGTTCTATCAATAAAGGAATTCGACGTAATCTTAGGATTTGACTGGCTTACTAAGTATCATGCAAAGTTAGATTGTGCTGGTAGGTCAATCAAATTTTCAGTACCTAGAAGTACACCCTTCAGTTTTCAATGCAACCCCACTAGTGATGCCTTTCTTACAAGTCGTTTAGCCGCTATGGAAACTACAGGCTCAGATTTGACGATCGCTCAGATTCTGATAGTCCGAGACTATGAGGATGTCTTTTAGGAAGTTTCTGGATTACCACCAAAGCGCGAGATCGACTTTTGTATTGAGTTAGTACCCGAAACGACACCGATATCCAAGGCTCCTTATTGTACGGCCCCAATGGAAATGTTGGAGCTGAAGAAGCAAGCACAAGAGTTAGAAGGTCTTGGACTCACCAGACCGAGCACGTCACCTCGGGGAGCCCCAGTACTGTTTGTTAGAAAGAAGGATGGAAACCTCTGACTCTTTATCAACTACAGAGAATTGAATAAGGTCACCGTCAAGAATAAGTACACCTTCCCAGGATAGATGATTTATTCGATCAACTGCAAGAAGCAACAACCTATTCGAAGATCAATTTATTATTCGGATACCACCAGTTACTCGTTAGGCCTGAGGATATACCGAAGACGGCTTTCAGGACAAGATATGGGCATTATGAGTTTTAGTTATGCCTTTTGGATTAATTAATGCCCCGACTGTATTCATGGATTTGATGGATATGATGTTTAGACCTTACTTGGATAAATTCATCATCGTGTTTATCGATGACATCCTCATTTATTTGAAGAGTGAAGAAGAGCACGAGAAGCATGTACAGATTGCATTTCAGACACTTAGAGATAATCACCTTTATGCCAAGTGTAGTAAGTGTGAGTTTTGGCTAAAGAAAGTTAAGGTCTTGGGGCATGTAGTTTCATAGAATGGGATTTCTGTGGACTCAACAGAAACGGACGCAGTTTCTGATTGGAATAGACTAACCAACACATCAACGTACAAAGTTTTCTCGGATTGGCTGGATACTACAGGAGATCCATGGAGGATTCTCAAAGGTTGCGTCTCCTTTAACCGAACTAACGAAAAAGGACTCGGAGTTTGAGTGGAAGGGCAAGCACGAACGCACCTTTCAGGAACTAAAGGAGAGGTTTATCTCAGCGCCAGCGCTAGCTATACCCAAGAGTGGTGAACAGTACACTATCTACAGTGACGCATCATATCAAGGATTAGGATGTGTACTTATGCAGAATGGTCAGGTGATCGCTTATGGATCCAGAGAATTAAAGCCACATAAGTTGGACTACCTATCGCACGATTTGGAATTGGCTGCAATTGTCTTTGCACTTAAGATTTAGAAGCACTGTCTCTACAGAGAGAAGTTTGACTTATTTTCGGATCACAAAAGCTTGAAATACTTGTTCTCTCAAAAGGAACTAAACATAAGACAACGATGCTGGATGGAGCTACTTAATGCTACGACTTTAATTTGCAATACCACCCCAGTAAAGCAAATTTGGTCATAGATGCTCTGAGCAGGAAACCCCGAGGGTTTATCACCCCACTTTTAATCAAGGAATGGAAAGCCTTAGAAGGTTTAACAGAATTTGACATTCAGGCAGCAAGAGCAGATAAGGGATGACCTTTTGGACGTCTTATGGTACAACCAACCCTCATTCATCGAATACTCGAAGCTCAAAAGAAGGATGAAGGATTGAGAAAATGGTTTGAGAAGGTGAAAGCAAAGAATCCGACTAAGTGGAATATTAGAACAGACGAAGGATTCAGATGTAAGGAAAGGTTATGTGTAACCGACACGAATGGTTTGAGGAAAGACATTCTGGATGAAGCACATAAGTCAAGAATGACCATACACCTCGGCGGAACCAAGATGTACAAAGACTTAAAAAGGAACTTTTGGAGGAAAGGCATGAAGAGAGAGGTCGTAGAATATGTAGCCAAGTGCCCTACTTGTCAGCAAGTCAAGGAGAAACACCAATGACCTCTCGGATTACTACAACAGCTACCAATCCCAGAATGGAAATGGGAGCATATCACCATGGATTTTGTTGTGGGATTGCCGAGATCTCAGCAGAACCATGATGCTATTTGGGTATTTGTTGATCGGCTGACCAAATAAGCCCATTTTACTACCTACAACATGACCTATTGTATCGAGAAGATGAGTCGAGTATACCAGCAACAGGTTGTGCGATTACATGGAGTACCGGTGTCAATCGTATCAGAATGTAATTCGAGATTCACTACTAGAATTTTGGGAGAGTCTTCCGAAAGCAATAGGAACGTCTCTGACGCTAAGTTCTGCATTTCATCCACAGACTGACGGATAAAAGGAAAGGATGAAAGCAGCGCAAAGCAGATACAAGAAGCTACGCGGACAAATGACATCGAGATCTAGAATTTAGAGTTGGAGATTATGTGCAATCGAAAGTTTCTCTGGCTCGAGGCATTGTAAGGTTTGGACAATAGAAGGGAAAGCTATCACCGCGCTACATCGGACTATTTGAAATTCTAGAGCACATAAGGAAAGTCGTCTATAGATTGGCGTTACCACCGAAGATGTCGGGAGTTCATAATATTTTCCATGTAAGTATGTTGAGGAAGTGTCTTCGCAACCTGGCACACGAGATTGATTTCAATGATATTACAATGAACACAATGCTACACTCGTCGGAGGACCTGTAAGAATTATGGATCATGGAATCAAGAAGCTGAGAAACAAATAGATTCCGCAGGTAAATGTTCAGTGGAAGCATCATGATGAAGGAGAAGCTTCTTGGGAGCTGGAATCGGAGATGCGGGAGAAATTCCCGCTCCTGTTTAGTACTAACTAGCTCTGATTTCGAGGACGAAATCCTGTAATAGGTGGTAGAAGGTGTAATACCTGTAATTTCTCTACGTGTAATAATACGAGTTTTATGAATTTCTATCTCTTATCTATTATTATATTATTATTTTATTTGTGTGATTGTATCAGCGTAATGTAATTACTAATTAGACTATAATCATTGCACCGACTCGACCGTAATTAGAATTAACTTAGTCCCGTAACCGGACCCGGACCTTAGAAATAACACCCGTTTGCACGTAAATTAAGACCGACACGTATATCGAGGAACTTATGCATGCAAATCGAGGAAGTGGCACACAACCCAAGGTGGGCCCCACCATGGCCGGCCACATGGCATCCCATGCAACTCGCAAGACACATGTCACCCTCTCCCATGACACTTGTCCATCCATTGGACACTTGTCCACCACTTTGACACATGTCAATGCATGCACCCCATGCACATTGACACCTAGCACATGCAAGACTCTATATAAGCATGCATATACTCTTCCATACCATTTTTTTGGCCATTACAATCTGCATGAAGAGAGGGAGCTAGGAGAAGAACTCCCTGGTGGGATGAAGGAAGTTAGAAGAAGAAGAAGTCTCCACCATTGAAGTTGAGTTCAAGCTTCCTAAAGCTCAAATTCAAAGCCCAAGCTAAATTTCAAGTTTATGTGATTATTCTAACTCACTTTAGAACCTATATAGTATGTAGTAATGTTTATTAAGTGCTTGATGTTGATAGTTTGAGAGATCCATGCCATGCAAGATAAATTTTCAAATCTGGGAAGCAGAAACTTCCAGCAAAATGTTGTTTAGTAAAACAAACATTTCGAGCAGCAAAAAAATGGAAATGAGGCTAGGTTTTTTTTTGGAGAAAGCTAACTCATATATCTACAAATAACCCTTCTATAGCTCAGTCTGAAAATCAATTCTTCATAGATGAAATGTACATGCAACGAAGTACTTTAAATCTGAGAAACAGAAACCTCCAGCAGAATGTAGTTTAGTAAAATGAGTGTTTTAAGCAGCTCCAAAATCTGAATTAAGCTAGGTTTTTCTGTGGAGAAAGGTAACTCATTTATCTACAAATAACGCTTCTATAGCCTAGTCTAAATATGACTCCTTGATAGGTGAAATGCACATGGAACGCAGTACTATAAATCTGGGACCGAGTAGTCCAAAAATATAGAAATGTCTAAGTAAAATAAATATTTGGAGTAGTTCAAAAATGTAATTGAAGCTAGATTTTTTGTACATGAAGCTAATCCAATTATCTATAGTGTTCTAATTTTGAGTTTGATCTAAAAATCAATTTATCATGCCCAAATAAATCATATCAATTCAGTCGACAGAGTAAAATTAATTCCTGGCAGATTGTATAACTACTTGTATGATGTGTTTATTAATGATGCTTGCTTACAGGTACCTGTGTAGTTATGGATATCTTGTGCTATGGTAGTGCTATCAAGTAGGTGAGTATGTTAGGGACTTCATCTATGTATTATTGGTATTAAATCCACGAGCTACACGCTAGGTTTCCGTTGTTATGAATATAGTGTGATGACCATCGAGAGTTCATACCCAAGCTATAAGTATGTTGTACGGCACGATTATTGCGTTGGTAATGATTGGATAAGTTTCCATTGTAACTATATTACGACATAAAACAGGATGATGGATGTATAAACGTAACTTCGAAAGTATATTCGAAAGTCCTTTAATGAACTAAATTCCGAAATGAGTGACGAATTCGCGGTCGGGAAAACGTAAGGATCGATTATGCTATGTTATAAGCAGATTATGATAAGGATAATTGTCGATAGGTCATCTGGGCAGCGGAGATCAAGATAGTATGAAAAAAGGGATGTGTTGTTGAGTTGTGAAGCGGTGATTCTTTGAGTGAAGACTCCTTTTGGTTCTTCGTGGCGAAATGGATGTTCTTGTACTCCGTAACGCTTTCGGTTCTTCGTGACGAAGCGGTGATTCTTTGAGTAAAGACTCCTTTCGGTTCTTCGTGATGAAATGGATGTTCTTGTACTCCGTAATGCTTGCGGTTCTTCGTGACGAAGCGGTGCTTATTTGAGTAAAGACTCCTTTCGGTTCTTCATGACGAAATGGATGTTCTTGTACTCCGTAACGCTTTCGGTTCTTCGTGACGAAGTGGTGATTCTTTCAGTAAAGACTCCTTTCGGTTCTTCGTGACAAAATGGATGTTCTTGTACTCCGTAACGCTTTCGGTTCTTCGTGACGAAGCGGTGATTTTTTGAGTAAAGACTGCTTTCGGTTCTTCGTGACGAAATGGATGTTCTTGTACTCCGTAACGCTTTCGGTTCTTCGTGACGAAGCGGTGATTTTTTGAGTAAAGACTCCTTTCGGTTCTTCGTGACGAAATGGATGTCTAATCTACGAAAAATCGTCTAATCATGTATCAAGTAATTAAGTTTCCCTAATCTAAAGGGGACATGAATTGTTCTTGAAGCAAATGATAAAAGAAATCAAAATATGCTTAGCAAGCTATTATGATGCATGTTATTCTTTGAGAAAAAGAAGATCTCTCAATCCCCGGGACGGATGAGAAAGGATGATTAGGTCGAGGGGAAGCATGAACGTGTGACCATAATTATTCCTTATAATCTTCTTAGATTAGGAGTTACAAAAACCCCAAATCTTTGCGTGGATGCAATGTATGTATCTAGAATGTGCCAAGGTTGTAGTGTGTTTTGTGTTCATGGAATCCTAAAATGACTTAGAAGTCTAGAATGTGTATGAATGAATGAATGAAATGAACATGAGATATGTACCAATGTAGTATGAACTACTTCCTAAGATATGAACTAATTTGGAATGTATATAAGCATCAAATTAAAGAATGAAAGTTAAAATGAGCTCGCTGTCAATAGTGGACAGAACAGTAACATGATCTTGTGAAAATGGAAAAGAGGGGTTAGGAATGTTTTCAATGCATGATGTTTTATGTAGATCCTCCTTATTATATCTAGAACACAACCCAAAAAGCCAATCTTTAATAACTATCACAGATTGAGAGAAATCACATAAACAATGAAGGTCACTCAGAAACAGAGTCCGTACTGTCGACTGAAATATTGAAAAATCTTAGAAAATGAAAACAAATGATCTAGGGGCCCATTTTATACCGAGACTTCCCTAAGACATGAAAGGTTAAGGGAAAAATAAGTTGGGACCACCCCTTTTGGAAAGGTTTTCTGAAAAAGAAGTAGGAAATTAACCAAGCTGCTGTGACAGCAGAGGCAGAATGTCTGGAAGGAATGTTTGGGTCCAAATGGACCATTTTCAAGTACTTCCAAGTCAAACCAAAACTCCTGGGTGTTCTCTAATGAGTTAGGAAGACTTTTCAAGTGGTCTTGCATCCATACATTGTGTATTGGGTTCTAGAGAAATCTTTGAACTCAGACCACTCACTGTTTTGACTCACTATTCTGAAGATTTTGGGAAAAACTTGAGTTTTCTTTCTTGAAATCAAAATGAGAGAGATTGAAGGGGGTTTTGAAATAGAGGTTTTGAAAATGCATTTTCAATACTCAATAAAGATTATAGCCACTTGAAATGTCAACATCAAACTCATCATCAAGAACCTCCAAGATTGTAGGAGAGATTTATTTTTATTTGAACATAACTTCAAGAATACCTTGGAGGTATTGAAGTTATAATCATCATCTATCAAACATGTTTTTGAGGTCAAGAGCTACTATCCATAAGGATTCACTCACCTCAAACTTCATGTCATCACTTAGATGATGATGAACTAGTAAGTAAATAAAGAAAATCAAAAAGAAATGAGGTGAGAAGAGATGAACATTATATAAACAAGCAAGCAAATAGATAGCAATCAATGGATGATATTCATGATGTATTGAACTTGTAGCTAGGTGTTTCACTCATAGATGTAGACATTTGGACATGGAAGTAGCTTCCTAACTCAAAAATGCTTAGAGAAATGGTGATTAGGTGTATTGATGATGAAGTATATAGAAGAATGGTTGAGGAAAACAAGGTTGGAACTCACTTTGATTGGAAAAAAGACTACTTCTTCTCTTTATCTCTCTATATTTCTCTAGAGTTTCTTCCTAAGCTCTCTCTAAGATTCCATGCCTCCCCTCTAAATGGAAGTAAATCAATTCTTTTATAGGAAAAGGATGGGTGGTAAATGGAGTTTTAAAAAGTTTAAAATGGTCTCCCATTGGTCCAAAATAAGCTGGGAACCAAAACTACGTCGTTTTGATTTCTAATTAATCAAAATGGACCCCCAAAAGAAATTACAAAAACACACTGTTCTGGAGGAGAGTGCCGCGGGGGCACTGGGCCAGTACCGCGGCGGCAGTGGATCAGTGCCGCGGCGGCACTGCTCCTCCCTCGTCCAGATAATGCTGTTTAGGCCCCCTGAGGTTCTGGTATTCGTGAAAAGGCCCTATTTCGTCCGAAATTCACAGAAAATGCGTATGAACTCCAAACTGAGGTTGTGATATACCGTTGGAAAGGTAATGGAGTCTACTTTACATAAACAATAGTTTGGGGATAGCTCACTTTGAAAATTTTTGCGGTATTCGCAATAAAAGCCGATTTGATCACCTTTTTCGCCTTTGGGAATTCATAATAAATTCGTTTTAAATCCAAAAATTATGTGCGATATACCGTTGGAAAGCTATTGACCTCTAGTATCCATGAAAAATGTTTGAAAATGATACGGTGCTCCGGTTTCAAAGTCAACTTTTGGTCAAACTGGTCAAATCAGGGACCTCCAGGAAGTTCTAGGGACTTCTGGGAGCTCCGAGGAGCTGACGTTTTCATCCGATTTTCTTTTAAAACTCATTTTAACACTTTCCACATGACCTAGAATGATTTTGGAAAATTTCGACGATTTCGGTCAAACTTGGTCAAACTTGGTCAAATCGGTCAACGGGGACTTTCCGGGAACTTCCGGGGGTCTCTGGGAGCTGACGATTTAATCCGATTTTACATAAAAACTCATTTTATCATTTTTATTACGACGTAGCATGTTTCCAGAACTTTTGGTCCAAATCTGGGAGCTTCTGGGCTTTCAGGGGCATTTTGGTCATTCTGAGCATTCTGAGAGATAGAACTAACTTCCAGGAATCCTTTTAAGTCTTTTTCGATCATTGTGAACCACCAAGCTATGGGTCTCCTAAATCTGATAGCCGACAAAATGGGGTGTCTACACCGACTTGAATTTAATGCGTGGTCCTACTTTAATCGATTAAAGCCCTTTTCAATTGATCTAAACTGGTCGATCTGAGTTCGAGCGATCGAAGGACGTTCGATCGATCAAATGTCTAATCATCAGGATTCCCAGGTTTCACTCAAAACCAGCCACATGTACCCCATTTCCCCTATATATACATTGTGCTCGTGTGTTGGGTATGGTTGCTGAATGGGTATGGTTGCTGAACTTGATAGAGTTAGAGAGAATATGTATATGCTTGTGTTTATTTATATATGCACAAACATTCATATATATATATCACACACATATATTATATATAGTTAGATAGAAGAAGAAGAAGAAGAAGAAGAGGAAAAAGAGGGAGAGAAAAGGAGACAGAGAGAGATAGAGACAAGGCAGAAGAGACAGAGAGAGGCCGCCATTAAAGCTTCAAAATTCAAACGATCCAAATGCGCCCTTAACGATGTTCGGTGAGTTCGAAACTCACTTGGTAGCTTAGTTATAATGTTTTACATATTTTGTACATTTAAAAAGGATCCAAACACTCCCTGACGTATTCTGGCCATTCACTGCCAGGATCTAGAGAAGACAAAGTTCATGCGATTGAACTAAGTTCAATCGATCGAACAACACTGAGTCTCAAGCAATCTAAATGACTTTAATCGATCAAGATCACCTTGACCTGGATCGATCAAGAACACTTCAATCGATCGAATATCACTTTCTTCAAGCGATTGAGAGGACTTAAATCGATCGAACCTTAACAAAACTTGGTTGTTTTCTTTAGTTTATAATCCATAATGCTTAGTTGTTCATTGATTTTTCATGTTCTATTATGTGATATTATGGATTACAAAGGTAATGGGATGTGATAATGAGATTGAGATAATGTCGTGAGAAACATAATAAGGTTCAGAACGTTAATAACATTACGAACCATTAAGGAGATAAGGTTTGAGTTATATTGGTGGGCAACATTAGTTAATCCTGATGTTTGAGTCATTGGGGTATTGGTGACCGTCAGTACAAGTGTGTCAGTATCATAAATTGGTCGTGAACACATCTGCATAGGATGTGAGCATTATGTATTGTGGTAGCAAGACGCACGGATACGTGTAAGTTATGAACAGACGATACTCGTAAACGTTCTTAAAAGCGGTGAATAGTAAGAGTTCTTAAAAGCAGTGAACAAGAGTATTGGTGCATCCATAGACTAGTTGTTATACTAGAACGATGTATAGTGCTCACAAGAGTTCTTAAAGCGGTGAACATTAAGAGTTCTTTAAAGTGATGAACAAGTGAACTAGTATGTCGTGATGATATAATCAGTTCGGTATAGTCAGTTGGAGAATGATGAAAATCGGTTAATGATGTGCTTGAATAATAGAGGAAAGATATTATTAATATCACTGCTTGATATCGTGCATGACTGGTAATGATGTTATTTCTATGAGACTGTGTTAGTTAGTTCTCACTCTGCTTTTAGTAAGTTGACGGTCTTTATTTGCCTGGACATTCCCCATCCAGATTACACTGTCCCTAACAGTGCAGGTGATGGAACCTATGGTGATGGCTACTACCCAGAGTTGGATTATGCAGAGGGTAGCCCGACTAACGATAGTTCGGACAAAGAAGGCTATTATGCTGATGACGACCCTTACACCAGCTAAAGACCTGAAGATAGTCACATCTAGTGTTATATTTCTATAATTTTTATTGAACTTATTAGTTACGGGTACTTGGGCATATGTTGTCTCCAGACCGGTTGTGATCCTGCGGACCATTCTAATTTTTGTAATAGTGATACTGCTTTTATATTTCAGTTGTTTGCTGTTCCTGTTTGTCTTGTGGACTAGTACTGTGTGGTGTGGAAAATTATTGACATTCACCTGTCATTCCTTATGGACCCAAAAAGGAAATTTACTGTGTGGCATGACAGGATTTTTATTATCAAAGATTTTGGTTTTTTTGATACTTTTGTTCACTGACGATTCCACACCATCTTGTCCTAGTATTTTAAGATTCCCTGAGATGAGATATGAGTTTAAGATAAGTTCGTCTTTCTGACGATAGTTAGTTTTCCTTGTAGGTTAGAATTATGGATCCAAAATTCCATAAGTTTATGACCGATGCCTATGGAGGACACGTGATTCATGGGGATACCATAGAGCTAGTTGACCTGGAGTTTTATCATAACCGCATACACCCGAAAGCTAGTAGATATCTAGAGGAGGATATCTGGAAGGCTCTTTATGTGACTGGGAAGACTTACCCTATAAAGATGCGTATGGATGCATACCATTCAGGGAGGGTTGGTAGGGATATTTACTAGAAGATTCTATGATTTATCTAGAGTAAGTTGGAGATGGACGCTATAGAGCTTCGAGCTATTCTTGGAGGTCCTATTGAGACAGCACCAGCAGTAGCACCACCTGTTCAGGGCAAAGAGGACCCAGAGCCGGAGGATGAGCAACCTGACAAGGATATTTAACGGGTATGGAGAGGAGGAGCCTATGGATGATGAGGACCCAGTAGAGGAAGAGCCTACAAATGGTGATGATGATGACGAGCTGGAGAATGATCCAGAGGAGCCAGAGTTTGAGCCAGAGGACCCAGTAGAGGGAGACGAGATTTTGGAGATACCAGTAGAGGATATTCCTGATGAGGAGGTAGTAGCACTTGAGATACCTGTTGTGTTAATAGGACCTGTACTACATATGGCAGCCATTGCTAATATAGGAGCCGAGTGGGTAGCAGCAATGGTTGCACAGCCAGTTGGACTTTCGATAGGACAAGCTGAACTATCAGAGGATATAGCCCTAGTTGGGGATTTTGCTAAGTTGATCGCCGATGTTGCCGAGCCTGCATTTGGTGTTCAAGATATGGATGTTCACGAGATGATCCTTGAGGATTAGGTTATAGGAGTAGTAGTTGGAGGACTTGTTGCACCAGCGGAGGCTGATCCACCTGTGGAGATGGATATTGTAGCAGAGGATGAGGCACTAGTAGCAGGATCAGATGCTGACGATTTTTGAGTCAGGATCTACAGAGTTTAGATTTTTGTCAAGTTATATCAGGGCATGCTATCCACGTGTTTTGGAAGCCTAAGAGATAGCTATTTGAGCATACCCATGTATAGATATTAGTAGCAGTGGTAGTGTTGTTAATAGCTGACCTTAGTACTGTTGTTGCTCTTGTCCCATGTGGTCCACAGTTTGACTAGTGTGTACTATACAACACATCTTTTGATATATATATACGAGCAGTACTTTTGTTATGGATTATGGTGTTTTTGAGTTGATATGTGTTGTTTAGTAGAACTATTAACTCTTGTTGTTTCTAGTTCTACCTTATTTTTGTTTCTACGAGAAGACGTTCAGCTTATCGATAGGCCTTTTGTAGGTGCACCTTGTAGACACCCCATTTTGTCGGCTATCAGATTTAGGAGACCCATAGCTAGGTGGTTCACAATGATCGAAAAAGACTCAGAAGGACTCCTGGAAGTTAGTTCTATTTCTCAACATGCTTAGAATGACCAAAACGCCCCTGAAGGCACGAAAACTCCCAGATTCGGACCAAAAGTTCTCGAAACATTCTATGTCATAAGAAAAGTAAGAAAATGAGTTTTTAAGTAAAATTAGATGAATTCGTCAGCTCCCAGAGACTCCCAGAAGTCCCGGAAGTTCCTGGAAAGTCCCCATTGACCGATTTAACCTAGGTTTGACCAGTTTGACCAGGGTTTGACCGAAATCATCCGAATTTGCCAAAAAAATTCCAAGATGATTCTGGATCATGTGAAAAGTACTAAAACAAGTTTTAAATCGGACGAAAACGTCAGCTCTTGGGAGCTCCCGGCGGTTCCCAGAACTTTTTGAAGATCCCAGGTTTGATCGATTTGACCTAAATGTTGACTTCAAAATTGGAGCACCGTAACAATTTTCAAACATTTTTATTGGATACCAGAGGTCAATAGCTTTCCAACAGTATATCGTACATCATTTTAGGATTTAAAATGAATTTATTATGAATTTCTGAAGGTGAAAAAGGCCAACAAATTGGCTTTTATCGCAAATACCATAAAACGTTTCAAAGTGACCTAACTCTAAAACATTTATATAGAAAGTAGACTCTGATACCTTTCCAACGGTATATCAAAAGCTCAGTTTGGAGTTCGTACACATTTTCTGTGAATTTCGAACGAAATAGGACCTTTTCGCTAATACCAAAACCTCTGGGGGCCTAAATATAATTTTTTGGGCATCTGAGGAGCAGTGCCGCGGCGGCACTGGGCCACTGCCGCGGTGGCACTCAACCCACGTAGAGTCCATTTTTGTAATTTATTTGGGGGTCCAATTTGATTAATTAAGAACCAAAATGATGTAGTTTTATGTTCACAATTGTTTGGGACCAATGGCAGTACTTCGAAAACCCCAAAATCACCCCAAATTAGCCTATATAAACCCCCATTGCTCTTCATTTTGAGGAGGCCAAGTGCAAAGTTCATAGAAGTTGTAGAGAGAAAAAGAGATAGAGATAGGTTTAGAAGAAGGAAAGGGAGCTTCTCCCACTAATTTTCCATAAGAAAGTGAGTTTCAATCTTGTGTTCTTCCATTACCTCTCATATACTTCACATTCAAGTCTTTCCGAACCACCATTTTTGAGCAATCTTGAGTTAGGAAGCTGCTTCCATGTCCAAATGTCAATATCTATGAGTGAAACACCAAGCTACAAGTCCAAAATCACATTGATTATCATCTATTGATTGCTATTACTTGATTGTTCATATTATGTTCATCTCTTCTTAATCTCATTTCTTTTTTTTTTTTTTTTCTTTATTTACTTACTTGTTCATCATTATCTAAATGATGACATGAAGTTTGAGGTGAGTGAATCCTTATGGATAGTAGCTCTTGACCTCAAAAACATGTTTAATAGATGATTATAACTTCAATACCTCCAAGGTATTCTTGAAGTTATATTTAAAATAAAAATGAAACTCTCCAATAATATTGGGGGTTCTTGATGATGATTTTGATGTTGATATTCCAAGAGGTCATAATCTCTATTTGATGTTGAAAATATACTTTCAAAACCTCTATTTCAGAACCCCTCTTTAACCAGCTCATTTTGATCTCAAGAAAGGAAAACTCTAGTTTTTCCCAAAATCTTCAAAATAGTGAGTCAAAACAGTGAGTGATCCAAATTCAAAGATTTCTCTAGAACTCAATACTCAATGTATGGATGCAAGACCACTTGTAAAGTCTTCCTATCACATTAGAGAACACCCATGAGTTTTGGCTTGACTTGGAAATACTTGGAAGGGTTCCATTTTGGCCCAAACATTCACTCCAGATATTTTGCCTTTATTGTCACAGCAGCTTGGTTGACTTTCAACTTGTTTTACAAAAAACGTTTCCAAAAGGGGTGGTCCCAACTCATTTTTCCCTTGAACTTCAATGGCTTAGGGAACTTTCTGTATAATATGGGCCCCTAGATAATTTATTTTTCATTTTCTAAAATATTTTTGACATTTCAGTCGACAGTATGAACTCTGTGTCTGAGTAACCTCTATTCTTCATATGATTTCTCCCAATCTGTAATAGTTATTAAAGATTGAATTTTTGGGTTGTGTTCTAGACACAATAAGGAAGATCTCCATAAAAAAGCCATGCATTGAAAACAATATTAACCCCTCTTTTCAATTTCTAAAAGATTATGTTACTGTTCTGTCTACTATTCACAGCAAGCATACTTTTACTTCCATCCTTTGATTTGATTCTTACATGCACTCCAAATTAGCTCATGTCTTAGGAAGTAGTTCATACTAAATTTTTACATATCCCATGAAGATTTCCTTCATTCATTCATACAGATTCTAAACTTCTAAGTCATTCTAGGAATCTATGAACACAAAACACACTACAACCTTGGCACATTTTAGATACATACATTGCATCGATGCAAATATTTGGGACTTTTGTGACTCCTTATCTAAGTAGATTATAAGGAATGAACTTGATCATATGTTCATGTTTCCCCTTGATCTAATCGTCCTTTCTCATCCGTCTCTGGGATTGAGAAATCTTCTTTCCTCAAAGATTAACATGCATCATACTAGCTTGCTAAGTATATTTTGATTTCTTTGATTAATTGTTTCAAGAACAACTCATGTCCCCCTTTAGATTAGGTGAACTTGATTACTTGATATGTGATTAGACGATTTTTCTTAGGTTCTTTTGTGTGATTTTTCACCTTTGCATTGTGTGATATTTGGCTTAGATCTTATGAATGATATCTCATCTTTTGATCTTCCATTTCAAGATTCTTATGTAATGTAGTATACTATCATAGTATTAATTGTCGAACCAAACATAGTATAAGATGATTATTTGGTTGCTAATTGAGGCCCGTCGAGAGACGGGGCATGTTGAGGGTGTTTTAGTCGCGACAAAGGCTCCTTCCTCTCTCGTACCAAAACCCCGAACCAAGTTCTTTTGTTATGAAGGACTGGTGTCCTTTATCCGTTTGGGTGAGTCAAATTAGGTTTCTTGGTTCCTTAAAGACTAAGTGGCGACGACTTTGTATCTATTTTCAATAGACCTTTTCTTTTCCTTCTTTGATCAAAATCAATTTCAAACAAAAAACAAAAAGAAGTAGAATTCCACGTGTCCACAATCTGGTGACTCTGCTGAGGTTTTTTATTTTCAAAACAAAATAATACTGTGTCTGAAATTCGGCACTGACGTTGTTCAGGTCTTGCTGTACCAGGGCACAAGTCATCGTTGATACTGTACCTTCCAAGGTATATCAAAAAGAGTAAAAACCTCCGTACTGTCTCTCAGACAGTATATTGGAACTCTCGTCAACGGACCCTCTTTGACTAAAACCCAGCCTTTGCACATAGCTTCCTGTAGAACCTTTCATAGGACTGTGCATGTATCTTTTCAGATAGGACAATGTGATATAACTGCTATATGCCCTGGTGGGATTACCTGTGCAGTTTGTACGCTTATGTGGCATAAAACATAACCTATTTCTTATGATTCCCAAGGCAATCACTCACATGTGATTACATTGAGTTGACCTGCCTAGGCACCATAACAAGGATGTCTGCTCCATGTTCACAAAGATGTACACTGCAAAGCTTGTTTATTGCTCCTGAGACATAGGATTATGAAAACTTGCTAGATAGTATGATCACCATCATCACCTGTTCTTGTCATATATCCCTATTTCTCCCAGATTTCCCTAAATCCCAGCAACTCCGTCCAAACTTCCCAGAAATGTCTAGATGTACCAATTTCTTCCAAAAACTCCCTGACATAACTAGTTTCTCCCAGAAACTCTGTCCAGTTTCTCAGAAGTACCTGGATATAGCTAGTTTCTCCCAGAAACTCTATCCAAATTTCCCAAAAATACCCATAGTACTTGTTTCTCCCAAAAACTCTACCCAAATCACCCAGAAATGCCCAGATATACTTGTTTCTCCTAGAAACTCTATCCATATTTCTCAGAAATACCCAAAATACCAATTTCTCCTGGAAGCTCAGTCTAAATCAACCAGAAATCCCTTTTTCTCCTAGAAACACAAATAACTTCTAGAAATGTCTCCGAATCTTCCAAATCCCTGTTTCTCCCAGAAACTCTGTCTGAAATTCCCGAAGTATCCCGAAAATCCCTGTTATCCCTTGGTGATCGTACTGGAAAGTAAGGTTAGCATACTCTGTATGGTTAGGACCTTATTTGTTTAACTGCTATCTGTTAAAAGTAGGGGCATCATATGAATTAGGGCTTGCATCCGCATGCTTGTCTCATATGCATACACAATTCATGTCAGTTCGCATGCACGCACATCCCGTCAGTCTCACACATGTCAGTCTCTACACATCAAATGCATACGTATCATCATCCTCACCCATCTCGATCATTGTACAGAATTCATATACTTACTGCAACCGTCCTCGGTTCGCATCGTTAAATCCTTCAAAATTTTGATCATCTCCTCCCGCTAGGAGTCCATGAGAAGTATTTTCGCTCCTCGACTAATTTAGGCTTTTACTTCTATTTACAGAAAATGTAGCCCTGGGTAAGGACACTATTGTACCTCCCCGAATTCATTATCGTGATCGCGATCTAGCCCAGGCTACCATAAACCCACTAATGGCCTACCAAGCTCTCGAAGGGAAAGTGAACAAACTACAAACCACTGTTGAACATCTAAGTTTAAGGATAAGTCGATTTGAGAAGATGGTGCAGAGCATCAATAAAAGGAAGTATGGGTTGTCCGATGCAGTCTATCCAAGCCCATTTCCACATCCGAATCGTTACTCATGTCCAAGTCCACACCCTTGCCTAGGTAATCCTATTTCATATCCAAACACAAGAGCCACTCCGAGGACCCACTTGAACTCAAAGTTTAACAAAGCTCGCAACCCAATAACCTTTACCAACCTGGGTATGACGTTGTCCGTTATCCTTGATAACCTCATCATAAAGGGGCACCTCCAACTTCTTCAGCCTCATTCTAGTATCCCTTCGCCTAACTTTAACCTGTCCAAATGTTGTGCCTACCACCAAGGCCCAGATCACGACACCGACAGCTACATGCGCCTTCGCCATGATATCCAAGACCTCATCGATCAGAAAATCATCAAGCCTTCACCCATCCAACCCTATGTCAACCAAAATGTCAGCTTCATCGAACCTAAAGCCCCTGGCAAATCTGTTCAAATGATCCCTTTTGCTGATACCCATGAATGTTGAACCTGTGCCAGTGAAGCGATGGTATTTGGGACTTTTGCTAGTAAAACAAATGAGGTTGCTCTTTAACAAAAAAAAAAAGAATAAGCGAGTCACTGTGACACTCCATCTGAGACCAAGCCGAGTCTAGTCGAGTCTGTCCTATGTTTTGAATCTATTTCAAGTTTAGTCTTGTTGTCGAGTCTGACAGTCTTCAAGTTGTTATAAGCCTGTGTCGAGTAATGTAATCCTTTTTCTTTTGATGGAATGAAATCTCATTTTTGTCTAATTTGATGTGTCTAGTCATTAATGCATGAATCATCGAACTGAAATGTCACTTTTCAAATTACCATAGATACTGCTTTGCTAATTTTTTTTCTATAACAAAACAAAAAAGAATCCTAAAAGGTTAAAGTCGATTTCACGCTGACACCGATGAAGAGATGAAAATTGAATAGTCTTACTTTAAGAATTTAAAGATGTTCTTGCCTCAATCTTGAAAAGACATGTTTGAAACCGACTTGGGGCTTGCCCAACACCCTTTTTCCACCATTTCAAAATGCCCCTAAAAGCCAGAAAACTCCCAAATTTGGACCAAAAGTTCTGGAAACATGCTATGTCATAAGAAAAGTAAGAAAATGAGTTTTTAAGTAAAATCAGAGACTCCCAGAAGTCCCGGAAGTTCCAAAAAAGTCCCCGTTGACCGGTTTGACCAAGTTTGACCAAGATTTGACCAAAATCATCCAAATTCACTGAAAAGTTCTGGAACCATTTTAGATCATGTGGAAAGTATTAAAATGAGTTTTAAAAGAAAATCGAATGAAAACGTTAGCTCTTGGGAGCTCTAGAGGTTTCTAGAACTTCCCGGGAATCCCAAGTTTGGCCAGTTTGACCAAAAGTTGACTTTAAAATTGCAGCACTATAACAATTTTCAATCATTTTTCATGGATACTAGAGGTTGATAGCTTTCCAACGGTATATCGCACATAATTTTTGGATTTAAAACGGACTTATTATGAATTTCCGAAGGTGAAAAAGGGGAGCAAATTGGCTTTTATCGCGAATACCGTAAAACTTTTCAAAGTAACCTGACTCTAAAATATTTTATATAGAAAGTAGACTCCGGTACCATTCCAACGGTATATAACAAGCTCAGGTTGGAGTTCGTACGCATTTTCTGTGAATTTCGGACTAAATAGGACCTTTTCGTGAATACCGAAACCTCTGGGGGCCTAAATACAATTTTTTGGGCATCTGAGGAGCAGTGCCGCGGCAGCACTAGGCCACTGTCGCGGCGGCACTCAACCCTCGCAGGGTCCATTTTTGTAATTTATTTGGGCGTCCAATTTGATTAATTAAAAACCAAAACGATGTAGTTTTATGTTCACAGATGTTTGGGACCAATGGGAGCACTTTCTAAATCCCAAAAACTTCCCAAATTAGCCTATATAAACCCCCCATTGCTCTTCATTTGAGGGGGCCAAGTGAAAAACTTGAGAAAGTTTTAGAAAGTGGTAGAAATAGAGATAGGTTTAGAAGAGAGAAACGGAGCTTCTCCCACTAATTTTCTATAGAAAGTGAGTTCTAAACTCAAGTTCTTCCATCATCCTTCTATATACTTCATCATCAATACACCGAACCACCATTTTTCTAAGTATTCATGGGTTAGGGAGCTACTTCCATGTCCAAATGTCAATATCTATGAGTGAAACACCAAGCTACAAGTCCAAAATCACATTGATTATCATCTATTGATTGTTATTTACTTTCTTATTCATATTATGTTCATCTCTTCTTAATCTCATTTTTTTTTTCTTTTTTTTGTCTTTATTTACTTACTTGCTCTTCATCATCTAAATGATGACATGAAGTTTGAGGTGAGTGAATCCTTGTGGATAGTAGCTCTTGACCTCAAAAACCTGTTTAATAGATGATGATTATAACTTCAATACCTCCAAGGTATCCTTGAAGTCATGTTCAAAATTAAAATGAATCTCTCCAATAATATTGGGGGTTCTTGATGATGAGTTTGATGTTGATATTCCAAGAGGTCATAATCTCTATTTGATGTTGAAATTATACTTTTAAAACCTCTAATTCAAAACCCCTCTCAAACTCTCTCATTTTGATCTCAAGAAAGAAAACTCAAGTTTTTCCCAAAATCTTTAAAACAGTGAGTCAAAACAGAGGATGATTTGAGCTCAAAGATTTCTCTAGAACTCAATACTCAATGTATGGATACAAGACCACTTAGAAAGTCTTCCTAACTCAGTAGAGAACACCCATGATTTTTGGTTTGACTTGGAAATACTTGAAAGGGGTCCATTTTTGTCCAAACATTCCTTCCAAACATTCTGCCTCTGCTATCACAGCTGCTAAGCTGAGTTTCAACTTGTTTTACAGAGAACTTTTCCAAAAAGGGTGGTCCCAACTTATTTTTCCCTTGAACTTCAATGTCTTAAGGAACTTTATGTATAATATGGATCTCTAGATCTTTTGTTTTCATATATTTTAACATTTTAGTCGACAGTACGGACTCTGCTTCTGAATAACCTCTGTTGTTTATATGATTTCTCTCAATATCTGATAGCTATGAAAGATTGGATTTTTGGGTTATGTTCTAGACACAATAAGGAAGATCTCCATAAAATATAATGCATTGAAAACATTCCTAGCCCCTCTTTTCAATTTCCAAAAGATCATGTTATTGTTCTGTCCACTATTCACAGCAAACACACTTTTACTTCCATCCTTTGATTTGGTGCTTACATGCATTCCAAATAAGCTCATATCTTAGGAAGTAGTTCATACTACATTTGTACATATCCCATGATGATATCCTTCATTCATTCATATACATTCTAGACTTCTAAGTCATTCTAGGAATCCATGAACACAAAACACACTACAATCTTGGCACATTCTAGATACATGCATTGCAATCATTTAAGATTTGGGGTTTTTGTAACTCCTAATCTAAGAAGATTATAAGGAATGATCATGATCACATGTTCATGCCTCCCCTTGATCTAGTCCTCCTTTCTCATTCGTCCTGGGGATTGAGAGATCTTCTTTTCTCAAAGATTAACATGCATCATTCTAGCTTGCTAAGCATCCTTGTTTTATTTGATTATTTGTTTCAAGAACAAATCATGTCCCCTTTAGATTAGGAAAACTTTTTTACTTGATATATGATTAGACGATTTTTACTAGGTTTGCTTATGTGATCTTTCACTTTGCATTGTGTGATACTTGGCTTAGATCTTATGAATGATATCTTATCTTTTGATCTTCCATTTCAAGATTTTTATGTGATGTAATATACCTATCATAGTATGAATTGTCGAACCAAAAATAGTAAAAGATGATTATTTGGATGTTAATTGAGGCCCGTTGAGAGACGGGCGAGTTGAGGGTGTTTTAGTCGCGAGAAAGGCTCCTTCCTCTCTCGTACTAAAACCCAGAACCAAGTTCTTTGGTTATGAAGGACCGGTGCCTTTTATCCATTTAGGTGAGTCAAATTAGGTTTCTTGGTTCCTTAAAGACCAAGTGGCGACTCTGTATCTGTTTTCAACAGACCTTTTCTTTTCCATTTTCAAAACAAATCTCAAATCAAAAAAAAAAGAGGTGGGACGCCGCGTGTCCACACAGAGTTGAATCCTGGTTCTCAGTCAAGAATTAAAATAGTTAAGAGAAATTCTCAGAGAATCCTATACCATCCCCAACAGAACTTGAACCAAATTTCCGGATTGGTTATCACAAAAATCGGCCAACGATTGAAAAACACCGCCTGCAGTCAAAAGACGCCGACTCCTAGGTTAAGTTTTGTCTATTCACAATCCAATGCTCTGTGTCCGTTGGTTATCGTGAGTTTCTTCACTTAACGTGAGCTTCCTCACTCCTTCGTCCAAAATCGTGAGCTTTCTTACTTATAATGAGCTTCCTCACTCCTTCATTCAAAATCGTGAGCTTTCTCACTTATCGTGAGCTTCCTCACTCCTTTGTTCGAAATCATGAGCTTTCTCATTTATCGTGAGCTTCTTCACTTATCATGAGCTTCCTCACTCCTTCATCCAAAATCGTGAGCTTTCTCACTTATCGTGAGCTTTCTCACTTATTGTGAGCTTTCTCACCCCTTTGTCCAAAATTATGAGCTTTCTCCCTTATCGTGAGCTTCCTCACTCCTTCATCCAAAATTATGAGCTTTCTCACCTATCGTGAGCTTCCTCACTCCTTTGTCCGAAATCGTAAGCTTTCTCACCCGTTTGTCCAAAATTGTGAACTTTCTCACTTATTGTGAGCTTCTTCACTTATCATGAGCTTCCTTACTCCTTCGTCCAAAATCGTGAGCTTACTCACTCCTTCACCCTAACTCGTGAGCTTTCTCACTTATCATGAGCTTCCTCACTCCTTTGTCCAAACTCGTGAGCTTTCTCAGTAATCATGAGCTTTCTCACTTATCGTGAGCTTTTTCTCTTATCGTGAGCTTCCTCACTCCTCTGTCCAAAATTGTGAGCGCCTCACCTACCCATCGGTTATCATGAGCTTCCTCAAATTAAGATCATGAGCTTCCTCAACAAACAAAAATCGTGAGCTTCTCCCTTATCATGGGCTTCCTCACTCCCTTGTCAAAAATTATGAGCCCCCTCACCTACCCATCAGCTATTGTGAGCTTTCTCGCTTGTCGGTTATCGCAAAACCCTTCTCTGATTGGCTATCTTGAACTTCCTCATCCATCGCTTGGTATCCAGGACTTTTGTGTCTGTCGATTATCTTTAATTGTCGTCCTCTAGGACCCCATGTTCGATTACATTTGTTTGCGAAGTACACTTCCCATAATTTAAGAAGTTTTCCCGAGACCCAGAGTCTTCAACACCTTGGTATCCTTATCAGGATCAACCACTGCATTAGATTCAACACTAGCACAACATAAGTCCACTCGGGGTGGGACACACCCCATAGCACTAGCTTATGCTAGAATTAGTACACTAAACATGATAGGACTCAGGACACAATTCATATCACATCCATGCATTGCATATCACTCTTAGAGCTTAGCATCCGCCTGATTGTTGTGCATGTGCATGTGTGATTTATTCCTTTGTGCCCCGAACTACGTCCTGGTCTGATTCCCCTTGGGATACGTAGGCAGTTCACGCAGAGTGCGACCATCACTAGCCTCAGCATCATTGCATCTTTTGCAATGCTTTTTTATCCTAAATCTATAGCCTCCAAAAGACCTGTCTCTTCAAAGCTTTGACACTCACTTGAGACATGCGTTGCATCGCAAGTCCATGCCAAAGAGGGGCAAACTGTAGACACCCCATTTTGTCAGCTATCAGATTTAGGTGACCCATAGCATGGTGGTTCACAATGATCGAAAATGACTCAAAAAGACTCCTGGAAATTAGTTCTATTTCTCAAAATGCTCAGAATGACCAAAACGCCCCTGAAAGCCCGATAACTCCTAGATTCAGACCAAAAGTTTTGGAAACATGCTTTGTCGTAAGAAAAGTAAGAAAATGAGTATTTAAGTAAAATCAGAAGAAATCGTCAGCTCCCAGAGACCCTTGGAAGTCCCGAAAGTTCCCGGAAAGTCCCCATTGACGGGTTTGACCAGTTTGACCAAGAATTGACCGAAATCATCCGAATTTGCCAAAAACTTCCAAGATCATTCTAGATCATATGAAAAGTACTAAAACAAGTTTTAAATCGGACAAAAACGTCAGCTCCTGGGAGCTCCCAAAGGTTCCCAGAACTTTCTGAAGATCCCAGGTTCGATCGATTTGACCTAAAAGTTGACTTCAAAACTGGAGCACCGTAATAATTTTTTAACATTTTTTATGGATACCAGAGGTCAATAGCTTTCCTATGGTATATCGTACATCATTTCTGGATTTAAAACGGATTTATTATGAATTTCCGAAGGTGAAAAAGGCGAGCAAATTGGATTTTATCGCGAATACCGTAAAAATTTTCAAAGTGACCTAAATCTGAAACATTTTATATAGAAATTAGACTCCAATACCTTTCCAACGGTATATCACAAACTCAGTTTGGAGTTCGTACGCATTTTCTATGAATTTCTGGCGAAATAGGGCTTTTTCAAGAATACTGAAACCTCTGGGGGCCTAAATACAATTTTCTGGGAATCTAAGGAGCAGCGCCGCGGCGGCACTGGGCCACTGCTGTGGCGGCACTCAACCCTCGCAGAGTCCATTTTTGTAATTTATTTGGGGGTCCAATTTGATTAATTAAGAACCAAAACGATGTAGTTTTATGTTCACAGTTGTTTACGACCAATGGGAGTACTTCTAAAACCCCAAATCACCCCAAATTAGCCTATGTAAACCTCCCAATACTCTTCATTTTGGGGGGGCCAAGTGCAAAGTTCATAGAAACTGTAGAGAGAAAAAGAGATAGAGGTAGGTTTAGAAGAAGGAAAGGGAGCTTCTCCCTCTAATTTTCCATAAGAAAGTGAGTTTCAATATTGTTTCCTTCCATTACCTCTCATATACTTCACATTCAAGTCTTTCCCAACCACCATTTTTGAGCAACCCTGAGTTAGGAAGCTACTTCCATGTCCCAATGTCAATATGTATGAGTGAAACACCAAGCTACAAGTCCAAAATCACATTGATTATCATCTATTGATTGCTATTACTTGCTTGTTCATATTATGTTCATCTCTTCTTAATCTCATTTCTTTTTTTATTATTTTTTTTATTTACTTACTTGTTCTTCATCATCTAAATGATGACATGAAGTTTGAGGTAAGTGAATCCTTATGGATAGTAGCTCTTGACCTCAAAAACATGTTTAATATATAATGATTATAACTTCAATACCTCTAAGGTATCCTTGATGTTATATTCAAAATAAAAATGAATCTCTCCAATAATATTGGGGGTTCTTGATGATGAGTTTGATGTTGATATTCCAAGAGGTCATAATCTCTATTTGATGTTGAAAATATACTTTCAAAACCTCTATTTCAAAACCCCTCTTTAACCACCTCATTTTGATCTCAAAAAAGAAAAACTCGAGTTTTTCCCAAAATCTTCAAAATAGTGAGTCAAAACAGTGAGTGATCCAAATTCAAAGATTTCTCTAGAACTCAATACTCAATGAATGGATGCAAGACCACTTGGAAATTCTTGCTAACTCATTAGAGAACACCCATGATGTTTGGTTTGACATGGAAATACTTGGAAGCATTTCATTTTCGCCTAAACATTCACTCCAGATATTCTGCCTTTATTGTCAATGCAGCTTGGTTGACTTTCAACTTGTTTTACAGAACACTTTTCCAAAAGGAGTGGTCCCAACTCATTTTTTCCTTCAACTTAAATGTATTAGGGAACTTTAGGTATAATATGGGCCTCTATATCATTTGTTTTCATTTTCTAAAATATTTTGACATTTCAGTCAATAGTACAAACTCTGCTTCTGAGTCACCTCTATTTTTCATACGATTTCTCTCAATCTGTAATAGTTATTAAAGGCTGGATTTTCGGGTTGTGTTCTAGACAAAATAAGGAAGATCTCCATAAAAACTCATGCATTGAAAACATTCCTAACCCCTCTTTTCAATTTCCAAAATATCATGTTATTGTTCTGTCTACTATTCACAGCAAGCATACTTCTACTTCCATCCTTTGATTTGATGCTTACATGCACTCAAAATTAGCTCATGTCTAAGGAAGTAGTTCATACTACATTTGTACATATCCTATGATGATTTCCTTCATTCATTCATACACATTCTAAACTTCTAAGTCATTCTAGGAATCCATGAACAGAAAACACACTACAACCTTGGCACATTTTAGATACATACATTGCATCCATGCAAAGATTTGGGGCTTTTGTGACTCCTAATCTAAGAAGATTATAAGGAATGAACTTGATCATATATTCATGTTTCCCCTCGATCTAATCGTCCTTTCTCATCCGTCCCGGGGATTGAGAAATCTTTATTCCTCAAAGATTAACATGCATCATACTAGCTTGCTAAGTATATTTTGATTCTTTGATTATTTGTTTCAAGAACAACTCATGTCCCCCTTTAGATTAGGAGAACTTGATTACTTGATATGTGATTAGACGATTTTTCTTAGGTTCTTTCATGTGATCTTTCACCTTTGCATTGTGTGATATTTGGCTTAGATCTTATGAATGATATCTTATCTTTTGATCTTCCATTTCAAGATTCTTATGTAATGTAGTATACTATCATAGTATTAATTGTCTAACCAAACATAGTATAAGATGATTATTTGGATGCTAATTGAGGCCCGTCGAGAGACGGGGCGAGTTGAGGGTGTTTTAGTCACGACAAAGGCTCCTTCCTCTCTCGTACCAAAACCCCGAACCAAGTTCTTTGGTTCTGAAGGACCAGTGCCCTTTATCCGTTTGGGTGAGTCAAATTAGGTTTCTTGGTTTCTTAAAGACCAAGTGGCGACTCTGTATCTGTTTTCAACAGACCTTTTCTTTTCCTTCTTTGATCCAAATCAATTTTAAATAACAAACAAAAAGAAGTAGAATTCCGCGTGTCCACACACCTCTAGCACACTATGGTTGGATCCTTAAGAAATCATTAAGTGCATAATAGAGCACCTATTCCAGATAGAATGGACCCTTCTAGAGTTTTTGAAGTATTTATGCAAAGAATGGAGCATGTAGTGGATACCTACAACCATGCCACCAATCAGTGACCTATTTAACCCCCAGTGGCACCATTTTTGCCAAGGCAAACTAGAGATAAGTTATTAGCAAATTTTTGTGGACTACGTCCTGAGAAGTTCGATGGATTAACAGAACCATGGAAAGCTGAGCAATGGATAAGATAAATAGAGTTGATTTTTGAAGCATTAGAATGCAGTGAACAAGAGAAGCGTCTTCTGGCTACGTTTCAGCTCACCTACACCATTGAAGATTGGTGGGAAGCTGAGCGAGCCACTTTAGGGATAACTACTGCAAGAATGATGCCTTGGGAAACATTCAAAGGAAGATTTCTGGAGAAGTATTCTCCGAATATGAGAGAGACCAACAGGAGAGTAAATTTCTTAATCTGGTCCAAGGAGGATGGACTGTGCAGGAATATACTACATAGTTTGAGCGTCTATCCTGATTTGTTCAACATATGATAGATACACCACAGAAGAAGGTGAAGAGATTTCACCAAGGATTGAACCCCCACCTCAGACATATGATGGTTGGTCATCTGAATCAATCATTTAAGGGAATTGTAATTTATTGCAGGATTGTAGAAAGACGCCTATCCAACACAGTAACCATAAATAAATCGACCTCAATCGTTAAGAAGATTTTAGCCGCAGAATTTCCAGAACCTACCACCGAGGAATACCCAGAGTTGGAGACCTCAAGGTACTTTTCAAAGGAATAAGAGAACTTGGGACGGAACCAAGAAGCCATAACTAGTTATTCTCGACCTCAACAATATCGCCAACAAGAACCACATCCGCAGGCATTTCTAACAGTAATGCCCATCAATAATTAAGGATGTTTTAATTGTGGAAAGCCAGGGCACATTGCCAGATTTTGCACAGCCTCCAGAGTTAATCGTCGGATGGATGTTGTTTGCCGGAATTACAATAAGCTAGGTCGTTTGAGCAAGGATTGTCGTGCACCATGTGGAGGATACTATGGGGCACCAATTCAAGGAATTTAGGGACCCCCAAATTAAACTAAGATGAATGCTATCATCCCAGCAGAATCAAGCTTTAATGCTGATGAGCAGCAACCTTTGGAAGGTACGCTCGTATTCTTTCATGGTCCAGTTAAAGATTTATTGCTATTAAGATTTTGCATCAACTGGGTTTAGAACCCTAGAAATTTGACCCAATACTTAATGTTGTGTCACCATTGGGAGTGACTGTTAAATTAGGAAAAGTATGTAGAGAGTGCCCATTAACCTTCAGAGATAGGAATCTTCTAGCAGATCTAGTAGTATTGTCGATGTCAGAGTTTGACATTATCCTAAGGATGGATTGGTTGTTGGGTTTGTGCCCTAAAACCATTACTTTATGTATGAAACATTGACATTTTAATATATGGATGTCAGCTTTACATTTCATTGTGGATGTTTCTTTTATGAGATGATTGTTAATCCTTAAGTATCATAGTAAGTAATTCGTGTATGTATGAGATACATACAAGTGAGATACAAATTACTATTCTTTGATACTTAGAACTTGTCACAGTGGATGATGATACTGGATATCTCATCAGGTATACACTATAACATGATCAACTACCATTAGATAGAGTGATGAATCTCAATCACTAGAGTGTGACTCTTAGTTAACATACTAGTGCTTATAGTGCATTGAAGGACTTGAGCTTTTTTATTGACACTCAATACTGTCAACAGTCGATAGGAACTCATAACTTGTATAAGATACATGTTCTCAATCTTGAAATGATCATGAATACGGACTGTGGATATGGTTGCTTTGACTTACCAATCAGTGAGGTCTATAGAAGATCAATACATGGGTGTCTTAGGTATGTCATGTTCACAGGGTTGTGAACATATATTATCAAGATAGAATCTACCCTCTGATAGAGAGTAAGCATTCCCATGAGAGTGTCATCAAGTTAATTACTAAGAACTGCAGTCTTGTTGATAAGTAGTTATCAACATGTTTGGTAATCATGATAGGTGAATGGGACTCAAGGAATACAAGAAGTAATCATGATTCAGGTTAACGGTAACCGCTTATCCGACTACCTGAATATGATTGCGAATGCTAAAGGTAGAGGGACATTAGTACAACATACAAGTCTAGTTATCGCTACGGATATGTTCTATTGCTTTGGGGTTCAGTTATCGTTTTATAGTGGAGTAAATGTTAACTGACCAATTGGTTAGTTTGCTGATCAAAGAGTTTGGTCATGGGAATTAACAACTGGTCTGAGCGAACATTAAAGAGCCTAGGAGGTCCCACTCTTAGCTCTGCTAGGATACTTGGAAAGGCACATGAGAATGATGTCAAGACAGGTTCGATCGATCGAAGTTGTCTCGATCGATTGAAGTCTGGACAGGTTCGATCGCTTGAAGGTGGTTCGATCGATCAATCGAAGCCACTTTGACCGCTTGAACCTTAGGTCGATTCTGGTAATCTATAAATAGGGCAATTGCGCCCAGAAATATGAGTTTTTCATTTTTCATTTTTCATTTTGGAACAAAAGTTCTCATTAAAAGAAATAGTTCTTTTATATGTTCTGGTGTTAAAATTAATGGCCTATATGTAATTACTCCCAATATTTCTAAAGACTCTTTTATAGAACTTAATAACTTAGTGGTAACTATACCATCTACAAGAAAAGAACCTTCCACTAATCTAACAAGGCTTTGGCATATGAGGCTCGGCCATATCAATCTAAATAGGATTGGCAGACTAGTCAAAGAAGGGGTCTTAGGCGATTTGGTTCTTGAACCAATGGAGGTCTACCAGTCTTGTTTAGAGGGTAAGATGACCAAAAGGCCGTTTCCCGCAAAGGGCAATAGGACCAATACATTGTTTGAATTAGTTCATACTGATGTGTATGGACCAATAAATATTAGAGCATGGGGTGGTTATGAGTATTTCATAACATTTACTGATGACCACTCTATGTATGGATATGAGTACCTAATGCAGCACAAGTCTGAAGCCTTTAAAAAGTTCAAATAGTTTAGGGCTGAAGTGAAGAAGCAATTAGGAGCATATATCAAGGCCATTTGATCTGATCAAGGTGGCGAGTACCTCTCTAATGAGTTTATGGATCACCTCGTACAGAATGGGATTCTATCACAGTTGACTGTACCTGGTACGCCTCAGCAGAATGGTGTAGTGGAGAGAAGGAATCGGACTCTGTTAGACATGACTAGATCAATGATGAGTTATTCGGAGTTACCTTTATTTCTTTGGGGTTATACTTTGGAAACTGGTGCATACATACTAAATCTAGTAGCAAACAAATATGTTCCCAGGACACCACCAGAGATATGGATTGGGCGTAAGCCTTCTTTGCAGCATCTTTGGATATGCGGGTGTCCGACACATGTGCTAAAAGTAAAGATGAGCAAGATGGATTCTATGTCAAAAGTATGTTACTTCGTAGGGAATCTAAAGGGTACTTATGGATGGAATTTTTATGATCCAAGAGAACAGAAAGTGTTTGTTAGTACAAATGCTGTTTTCTTGGAGTATGATTATATCATGAACCATACACCTAAGGGAAGGATAGATATGAGAGAGATAGATGGACAGCCCTCAGTCTAACTGGCGGTTGATAACGCTATAAATTAAGAAAATACCACTTCTTCACCCATTTTTGCACCGGTACCTCGTCGTAGTGGGAGGATTATCAGCCAGCCTGATAGACATATGTTCTTAGGAGAAGTTTTTGAAGCTGTCTCCATAAAATTTGAATCGAAGCCTACCATATATGAAGAGGCAATGGTTGATGTAGACTCAGCTCATTGAGTCAAAGCTATAAAGGCTGAATTAAAATCTATGGATTCCAATCAGGTCTAGAATCTTGTAGAACTTCCAGCCAATATTAAACCCATTGGCTACAACTGGGTCTACAAGAGGAAAAGAGGATCTGATGGAAAGGTTGAGACCTTTAAGGCCAGGCTTATAGTGAAAGGTTATACTCAGCGGGAGGGCATTGACTATGAGGAAACCTTCTCCCTGGTAGCCATGCTTAAGTCCATCAAAATACTCTTATCCATTGCTACATGCCTAGATTATGAGATCTGGCAGATGGACGTCAATACTGCATTCTTGAATGGCAATCTTGAGGAGGACATGTATATGCAACAACTAATAGCCGATCGGAAAGGTAACTTGGTATGCAAGTTGCAAAAGTACATTTATGGGCTTAAGCAGGCATCTAGGAGTTGGAACATCCGATTTGACCACTTATCGTTTGGTTTCATGCAGAATCTGGATGAACCTTATGTATAAAAGAAGTTTGAAGGGAAAGTGGTGGCTTTTGTTGTGCTTTACATTGACGACAATTTACTCATTGGGAATAATGTAGCGGCATTGTCAACACTTAAGGTTTGGCTAGCAAGTACTTTCAATATGAAGGATCTAGGAGAGGTGAGCTATATTCTTGGAATAAAGCTCTTTCGAGATCGTAAGCTAAAGATAATGGGATTATCTCAAGCTGGTTATATCGATAAGATGCTAACTAGGCTTTCAATGGATAATTCGAAGAAAGGTTTGTTACCTTTCAGGCATGGTTTAGGGTTCTCGAAGGACCAGTGTCAAAGGACACAGGAGGACAGGAATCGCATGGCAGGAATTCCCTATGCTTCAGTAATGGGAAGTCTTATGTATGTGATGTTGTGCACTAGAGAGGATATCTATTTTTTTATTGGCATGGTTAGTAGATATTAATCGAATTCAGGTCCAAAGCACTGGACAACCGTTAAGCACATTCTTAAGTACTTGAGAAGAACTAAAGATTACATGCTTATGTACGGCAATGGTGAGTTAATTCTAGTAGGATACACTGACTCGAACTTTATGTTAGATAAAGATTCAAGAAAGTCGATATCCAGACATCTCTTTACCTTGGTAGGTGGTACTGTCAATTGGAAGAGCATTAAGCAGAAATGCATTATAGACTTAACTACAGAAGATGAGTATGTGGCTGCTTGTGAAGCCGCAAAGGAAGCTGTTTGGCTCAAGAAGTTCTTTATGGAGCTCAACGTGGTACTAGCATCACTGTCATCTATTACACTTTATTGTGATAATAGTGGGGGCAGTGGCTCAGTCCAAGGAGCTAAGGAACCATTGAAAAGGAAAGCATGTAGAGAGGAAAAATCTTCTAATCCGAGATATTGTTCAACGTGGAGATGTGACTGTCAACAAGATTGCCACCTCTGACAATCTTGCGGATCCGTTTACAAAGGCCTTGCCATAAAAGGTCTTTGATCGTCATTTAGATAGTCTACGTCTCAGATGTAATCCTGTATGGTTGTGAGTGCAAGTGGGAGTTTGTTGGGTTTGTGCCCTCAAACCATTACTTTATGTATGAGACATTGACATTTTAATATATGAATGTCAGCTTTACATTTCATTGTGTATGTTTTTTTTATGAGATGATTGTCAATCCTTAAGTATCATAGTATATAATTCGTGTGTGTATGAGATACATACAAGTGAGATACGAATTACTATTCTTTGATACTTAGAACTTGTCATAGTGGATCATGATACTGGATATCTCATTAGGTATACACTATAGCATGATTAAATACCATTGGATGGAGTGATGAATCTTAATCACTAGAGTGTGACTTTAGTTAATATGCTAGTGCTTATAGTGCACTGAAGGATATGAGCTTTCCTATTGACACTCAAGATTGTCAACAGTCGATAGGAACTCATAACTTGTATAAGGTACTTGTTCTCAATCTTGAGACGATTATGAACACTAACTGTGGATATGGCTGCTTTGACTTACCAATCAGTGAGCTCTATAAAAGATCAACACCTGGGTATCTTGGGCATGTCATGTTCATAGGAATGTGAACATATATTGTCAAGATAGAATCTACCCTCTGATAGAGAGTAAGCATTCCTTTGAGAATGTCACCAAGTTGATTACTAAGAACTGTAGTCTTGTTAATAAGTAGTTACCAACATGTTTGGTAATCATGAAAGGTGAATGAGACTTAATGAATACAAGAAGTAATCATGATTCAGGTTGACAGTAACCGTTTATCCGACTACCTGAATATGATTGCGAATGCTAAAGGTAGAGGGACATTAGTACAACATACAAGTCTAATTATCACTTTGGATATGTTCTTTTGTGTTGGAGTTCAGTTATCGTTTTATAGTGGAGTAAACATTAACTGACCAATTGGTTAGTTTGCTGATCAAAGAGTTTGGTCATGGGAATTAACAATAGGTCTGAGCCAACAATAAAGAGCCTACGAGTTCCCACTCTTAGCTCTGCCAGGATACATGGAAAGGCACATGATGATTATGTCAAGATAGATTTGATCGATCGAAGTTGTTTCAATCAATTGAAGTCTGGACACGTTCAATCGCTTGAAGGTGGTTCGATCGATCGAATGTTCAATCGATCGAAGCCACTTCGATCGCTTGAACTTTAGGTCGGTTCTGGGAATTTATAAATAGGGCAGCTGCATCCAAAAAATATGAGTTTGTCATTTTTAATACGCCAGAAGCTGCAGAAACTATTTTAAAGCTCCCAAACCCTCTCTATCCTCCTTATTAGAGATCCCACCATCTCTAGTCTTTCCGGAAAGCATCCACATGAGTCATAAGGGTAAAGATTGCCTAGTGGGGGCTGCTGCACCGTCAAGAAGGTTGAAGATTTCAGAATTGGGTTCAAGACACAAAGGTATAACACTTGTCCCCTCTTGTACGCATTTATGAAATTGACGAGTAGTAGATCCTGGGCTACCAAAAAGTTTTTATAACTCAATATTTCCGCTGCTCGTTTAAAAATAATTTTAAACCCCAATATTTCCTTCATTGGTTGACTAAGTATGATACCAATTTAGACTGCCCTACCAGGACGATTGTATTTCCAATACTTGGAGGACAGATGATCAGATTTCAGTACCAGTAGACGAGTAATATGTTCTTCAAAAGTGGTTTAGCTACAATCGGGAGTATGTGTACGGAACTAATGACAGATCAGATTCCTACTGTACAAAATTTTTAGGATATATTCCAGGATATTAAAGGACTTCCACCGAAAGAGAAATAGACTTTTGTGTGGAACTAGTACCTGGTATATTGCCAATATCTAAGACTCCATATAGGATGGCACCAACTGAGATGTTGGAATTGAAGAAGCAAGTTCAGTAGCTTGAAGATTTAGGTTTTGTTTGCCCAAGTACATAACCTTGGGGAGCACCAATTCTGTTTGTGAAGAAGAAGGATGGAACACTTCGACTCTGCATAGACTATAGGGTGTTGAACAAGGTTACGATCAAAAATAGATATCCACTTCCTTGGATAGATGAACTATTTGATCAGATGCAAGGATCAAAGTTTTCCTCTAAGATCGATCTACGATCCAGATATCATCAGTTATTAGTTCGACCGGAGGATGTGTCAAAGACTGCATTCAGGAAAAGATACGGACATTATGAGTTTTTGGTAATGCCTTTTGGATTGACGAATGCGCCAACAGTATTTATGGACTTGATGAATAAAGCATTCAGACCATATCTTGATAAATTCATTATAGTATTCATCGAAGACATCTTGATCTACTCAAAGACGGAGCGAGATCACAAGGAACACTTACAGATTGCTTTCCAAACACTTCGAGATAACAAGTTGTATGCAAAGTTCAGCAAGTGTGAGTTTTGGCTACAGGAGGTCAAATTCTTGGGACATGTTATATCTCAGGATGGTATCTCAGTGGACTCATCTAAGATTGATGCAGTCTTAAGCTAAAACAGACCATCTAGCAGGATATTATCGAAGATTTGTTGAAGGATTTTCTAGGATAGCCGGACCATTGACGAATTTGACGAGGAAAGGGATAAAGTATGAAAGGGCAGATAAGCATGAGCATACATTTCAGGAGTTAAAGGAAAGATTGACTTATGCACCGGTACTCGTGATACCTAAGAGTTGAGAGCGATACATAATCTATAGTGATGCATTGCACAAAGGACTTGGTTGTGTTCTTATACAGGATGAGAATGTCATTGGATATGGATCCAGACAGTTGAAGGTACATGAGAAGAATTATCTGATGCATGATCTGGAATTGGCAGCAATAGTGTTTGTATTAAAGATTTGGAGACACTATCTCTATGGAGAGAAGTTTGATCTATTTTTTGATCATAAGAGCATGAAGTATTTGTTCTCTGAGAAAGAATTGAACATGCAACAACAAAGATGGATGGAATTACTCAAGGATTACAACTTTTCATTGCAATACCATCCAGGCAAAGCAAATGTCGTAGCAGATGCTTTGAGCCGTAAACCTCGACTAGTGATCACTGCATTACTAATTCGAGAATGGAAAGCATTGGAAGTGTTAGCTAAATTCGAGCTTTAGCCAGTGGAACCAATGGCAAGACTACATTTTGAATGTTTGATGGTACAGCCAACTTTGATCACCTGTATCATAGAAGCTCAATAGACGATGAAAGATTTGAAGTTATGGTTCGCCAAGATGCCAACAAAGGAGCCAGAGGTTTGGAGTATCAGTACAGACGGAGCCTTACGATGTAAAGTTAGACACTGTGTACCTAACGACCAAAATCTCCAGAAAGAAATATTAGATGAAGCACATAAGTCACAGATGATTATAAATCTTGGAGGTACAAAGATGTGCAAGGATTTGAAGAGAATTTTTTGGTGGGAAGGAATGAAGCGAAAAGTAGCTGAGTATGTAGCCCAATGTCTTACTTGTAAACAAGTAAAAGCAGAACATCATACACCACTGAGACTTCTACATCCATGACCGATTCCCCAGTGGAAATGGGAACACGTAACTATGGATTTCGTGGTAGGATTGCCAAAGTCACAATAGAACCACGACGCTATTTCGGTGATCATGGATCGACTTACGAAGATGGCACATTTCATTGCCAATAGTATGACGTATCCAGTGGAACGTTTGAGCCGAATGTATCTCCAACACGTTGTACAGTTACACAGAGTACCTATTTTTATCGTGATGGATCGAGATTCGCGCTTTACTGCAGAATTTTGGTAGAGTATCCAAACACTAATAGGAACAACATTAAACTTGAGTTCAGCCTTTCATCCACAAACCGATGGGCAAACTCAACTTCTTGGTCCAGATATGGTACGAGAGACTAGCGAGAAGATTCAGATCATACGTGAGAAGATGAAGACAACTTAGATGCGACACAAAAGTTCTGCCGACAAGCGACATAAAGAATTAGAATTTGCAGTTAGAGATCACGTGCCACTCAAAGTTTCACCTGTTCGAGGCGTCATTAGATTTGCTCAGAAGATAGGCAAGCTATCACCGTGATTCATCGGACTGTTTGAGATTCTAGAACGTGTTGGGAAAGTTGCTTATCGACTTGCATTCACACCAAAGATGTCAGGAGTACACAACGTTTTCCACATCAGTATGCTGAGGAAGTGTGTTCACAACCCAGCACACGAGATCAACTTCAAAGACATTGAAGTCAACGACAGTGTACTTTCAACGAAGGACCAGTTTGTATTTTAGATCATGGAATCACGAAGCTCAGAAACAAGGAGATTCCATTAGTGAAGATTCAGTAGAAGCATCATGATGAAGGAGAAGCTTCGGGAGAAGCGTGAGAAGTTTCTTTTTTTTTTTTAACTCTGTATGCCTCTGAATTCGAGGACAAAATCTTTTATTGAGTGGTGGATGATGTAATACCCTGTATTTTCAATAAGTATTTATGCATAGAGATTCTATAGACTTCCCTTGATCATATTTAAAATTCTACCTTCGATCGATCGAAGTTCGTTCGAGCGATCGAGCATTCCAAAGTTCAAGCGATCGAACCCTGTTCAATCGATCGAAATGCTACTGACTTGAATTTAATATATGGTCCCTACTTCAATTGATCAAAGTCTTTTTAATCAATCTAAACTGGCTATTCTGAGTTCGCGCGATCGAATGACGTTCGATTGATCGAACGTGTAATCATCAGGATTCCAAGGTTTCACGCAAAACCAGCCACCTACACCCCTTTCCCTTATATATACATTGTGCTCGTGTGTTGGGTGTGCTTGCTGAACTTGAGAGAGTTAGAGAAAGAGTGTGTATGCTTGTCTTTATTTATATATATACACAAATATCCATATATATATAAACACACATATATTATATATAGTTAGAGAGAGGAAAAGAAGAAGAAGAAGAAGAAGAAGAAAGAAGATAAAGAAGAAGGAGACAGAGAGAGACAGAGACAAGGTAGAGGAGACAGAGAGAGGCCGCTAGTAAAGCTTCAGAACTCAAACAAGCCAAACGCGCCCTTAACGACGTTCGGTGAGTTCCAAACACACTCGGTAGCTTAGTTATAATGTTTTACATATTCTGTACATTTAAAAAGGATCCAAATACTCCCTAATATATTTTGGGCATTCACTGGCAAAATCTAGAGAAGATAAAGTTCGAGCGATCGAACTAAGTTCAATCGATCGAACAACCCTGAGTCTCAATCGATCAAAATGACTTGAACCGATCGAGACCACCTTGACTTCAATCGATCAAGAACACTTCAATCGATCGAACATTACTTTCTTCAAGAGATTGAGAGGACTTTAATCGATCGAACATTAACAGAATTTGGTGTAGACACCCCATTTTGTCGGCTACCAGATTTAGGAGACCCATAGCTTGGTGGTTCACAATGATCAAAATGACTCAAAAATGGACTCTTGGAAGTTAATTCTATCTCTTGAAATGCTCAAAAAGTGGTACAAATGAACAAAATGGCCTTGAAAGCCCAAACACTCTCAAATTTGGACCGAAAGTTCTGGAAACATGCTATGTCATAAGAAAAGTCATAAAATCAGTTTTCAAGCAAAATCGGATAAAATTTTCATCTCCCAGAGACCCCCGGAAGTCCCGGAAGTTCTCAAAAAGTCCACATTGACCAGTTTAATCGAGGTTTGACCAGGGTTGACCAAGGTTTGACCAAAATCATCCAAATTCACTGAAAAGTTCCAAAATCAGTTTAGATCATGTGGAAAGTAGTAAAATAAGTTTCAAAAGAAAATCGGACGAAAACGTCAGCTCCGGGGAGCTCCCAGAGGTTATCGAAACATCCCGGGAATCCCAAATTTGACCGATTTGACCTAAAAGTTGACTTTGAAATCGGATCATCGTATCATTTTTCAAACATTTTTCATGAATACTAGAGGTCAATATCTTTCCAATGGTATATCGCACATAATTCCTTGATTTAAAACGAATTTATTATGAATTTCCGAAGGTGAAAAAGATGATCAAATCGGCTTTTATCGCAAATATCGCAAAACGTTTTAAAGTGGCCTATCTCCAAAATATTTTTTTATGTAAATTAGACTCCATTACCTTTTCAACGGTATATCACAACCTCAGTTTGGATTTCATACGCATTTTTTGTGAATTCGGGACAAAGCGAATACCGGAACCTCTGGGGGCCTAAATAGCATTAACTGGACGAAGGAGGAGCAGTACCGCCGCGGCACTGGCCCAGTGCCGCCGTGGAACTCTCCCCCAGAACAGTCCATTTTTTAAAATTATTTTGGGGGTCCATTTTGATTAATTAGAAACCAAAACGACGTAGTTCCTTGTGCACCGATATTTGGAGCCAATGGGAGCACTCTTTAAATCCCAAAACCACCCAAAATTGGCCTATATAAACCCCCCCTTGAATTCTCATTTAGGGGGTGTAAATACAAAGCTTAGATAAGTGATAGAGAGAAAAGTTGTAGAAGATAAGGTTAGGAGAGTGAAAGTGAGCTTCTTCCTTTGATTATCAACTAAAAAGTGAATTCTAAACTTTGTTTTCTACTTCATTACTCCCATTTACTTCACATTCAATACACCCAACCACCATTTTAGTGAGCATTTGTGAGATAGGAAGCTTCTTCCATGTCTAAAGTCACCACATATGAGTGAAACACCAAGCTACAAGTCCAAAATCATCATGAATATCATCTATTGATTACTTACTTCCTTGTTTACATATTATGCTTATCCCTCCTTAATCCCATTTCTTTTTCACTTTCTTTATTTACTTACTAGTCTATCATCATCCAGATGATGACATGAAGTTTGAGGTGAGTGAATCCTTATGGATAGTAGCTCTTGACCTCAAAAACATGTTTGATAGATGATGATTTCAACTTCAATACATTCATATGTATTCTTGAAGTTGTCTTCAAAAATGAAAACAATGTCTCCAACAAATTTGGAGGTTCTTGATATGGGTTCAAATGTTGATTTTTCAAGTGGTCATAATCTCCATTTAAGTGCTGAAAATATACTTTTAAAACCTCTATCTCAAAACCCCTCTTAAACCTCTCATTTTGATTTCAAAGAGTAAAACCCTAGTTCTTCCCAAAATCTTCAAAACAGTAAACGATCTAAGTTCAAAGATTTCTCTAGGGCTCAATACTCAAAGTATTAACATGAGAACACCAATGATTTTTGGTTTGACATGAAAATACTTGGAAGTGGTCCATTTGGGCCCAAAGATTCTCTCCAGATATTCTGTTTTTGCTGTCACAGCAGTTTGGTTGATTTTCAACTTATTTTACAGAAAACATTTCCAAAAGGAGTGATCCCAACTCATTTTTTCCTTGAACTTCAGTGTCTTAGGGAGCTTTCTGTATAATATTGGCCTCTAGATGTTTTGTTTTTATTTTCTAATATATTTCAACATTTCAGTCGACAGTACGGACTCTGTTTCTGAGTAACCTTTATTGTTTATATGATTTCTCTCAATATGTAATAGTTATTGAGGATTGGCTTTTTTATTTGTGTTGTAGACACAATAAGGATTATCTCCATGAAAAATCATGCATTGAAAATATTCCTAACCCTACTTTTCATTTTCCACAAGATCAAGTCACTATTCTGTCCACTATTCAAAGCAAGCATTCTTTTACTTCATTCTTTGATTTGATGCATACATGCACTCCAAATTTGTTCATATGTTAGGAAGTGGTCCATACTATGTTTGTACATCTCCCATGATGATTTTCTCCATGCATTCATTTATATTTTAGACTTCTAAATCACTTTAGAAAGTCCATGTACACAAACACACTACAACCTTTGCACATTTTAGAATCATTCATTGCATCCATGCAAGATTTGGGGGTTTTTATGACCCCTAATCTAAGAAGTTTATGAGGAATGAATTTGATCACCCGTTCATGCTTCCCCTCGATCACATCATCCTTTCTCACTCGTCCTTAGGATTCAGATGTTTTCTTTTCTCAAAGATTAACATGCATCATTCTAAGTTTGCTAAGCACATTTTGATCTCTTTGATTATTTGTTTCAAGAACAATCCACGCCTGTCCCTAGATTAGGAAAACTTGATTACTTGATATGTGATAAGACGATTTTTCCTAAGTTTGTTTGTGTGATCTTTCACTTTTGTATTGTGTGATTTTTGGCTTAGATCTTATGAATGATATCTTATCTTTTGATCTTACCTTTCAATATTCTTATGAGATGTAATATACAATCATAATATTAATTATCGAACCATACATAGTATAAGATGATTATTTGGATGCTAATTGAGGCCCGTCGAAAGACGGGGCGAGTTGAGGGTGTTTTAGTCGTGACAAAGGCTCCTTCCTCTCTAGTATGAAAACCCCCGAGACAAGTTCTTTGGTTAAGAAGAGCCAGTGCCCTTTATCCATTTGGGTGAGTCAAAATTAGGTTTCTTGGTTCCTTAAAGACCAAGTGGCGACTTTGTATCTGTTTTCAACAGACCTTTTCCTTTCCTTTTCAAAACAATCTCAATCAAACAAGAGGTAAAATTCCGCGTGTCCACAATCTGGCGACTCTGCTGGGGAATTTATTTTCAAAACAAAATAATACAGGGGTTTGACTCATAAGAAGCATCCTTAAAATCATCTTTTTACTGTGTCTGGTTCACCGCATTGCACTCCTACATTTCCCCTTCCGACTGTGTTTGAAACGCGGCGCTGACATTGTTCAGGTATTGCTGTGCCAGGGCATAAGTCACCGTTGATACTGTACCTTCTAAGGTATATCAAAAAGAGTAAAAACTTCCATACTGTCTCTCTGACGCTGTATTGGAACTCTCGTCAACGTACCCTCTTGACTAAACTCAGCCTTTGCATATAGATTCCCGTAGAACCTTTCATAGGACTGTTCATTTATCTTTTCAGTTATGACAATATGATATAACTGCTGCATGCCCTTACGGGATTACCTGCATGGTGTAGACGCTTATGTGGCATAAGGCAGAACCTCTTTCTTATGATTCCCAAGGCAATCACTCGCATGCGTTCACATTGAGTAGACCTGCCTAGGCACCATGACAAGGATGTTTGTTCCATGCTCATAAAGATATACACTGCAAACCTTGTTTGTCGGTCCTAAGACATAGGAGTATGAAAACTTGCTAGACAGTATGATCACCATCATCACATGCTCCTATTATATACACCTGTTTCTCCCAAAAACTCTGTCCAGATACCCCAGATGTAACATGTTTCTCCAAGAAACTTTGTCCAGATATATCCCAGATATAACCTGTTTCTTCCAAAAACTCTGTCTAGATATAGCCCAGATATAACATGTTTCCCACAGATATAACATGTTTCCCACAGAAACTCTGTCCAGATATCCCAGATATAACATGTTTCTCCCAGAAACTCTATCCAGATACCCCAGATATAACCTGCTTCTCCCAAAAACTCCATCCAGATGTATCCCAGATATAACTTGTTTCTCCCAGAAACTCTGTCCAGATACCCCAGATGTATCTTGTTTCTCCCAGAAATTCTGTCCAGATATATCCCAGATATAACCTATTTCTCCCAGAAACTTTGTCCAGATATATCCCAGATATAACTTGTTTCTCCCAGAAACTCTATCCAGATATCCCAGATATAACATGTTTCTCCCAAAAACTCTGTCCAAACTTCCCAAAATGACTTGGAAACCCCTGTTAACCCCTGGTGAACATACTGAAAGGAAAGGTTAGCACACTCTATATGAATAAGACCTTATTTGCTTAACTATTATCTGCTAGAAGTAGGAGCACCATACAGATTAGGGCTTGTATCTACATGTTTGTCTCATTTGCATGCACCATACCTGTCGGTCCGTACGCACTGTCTCAATTAGTTTGTACACAAGTCAGTCTGCATTGGTTAAACATCACTGTCAGAATCTGATACGATCCTCTTAAATCTGTAGGGTCACTATAGATTCTCAAAGTCAACAGCTGGGATCTTCGTCCTAGGTCAAAAATTCAAATAATCTTTTGGTCAAAATCAGCCCAACAAGTTATTTCAACATGACTTAAGAAGAGTTGGAAAACAAAGTCACCAAATTGGTAGTCACTATAAGTCAGCAGTCTGACAGCCTGGCCCAAGTCTTGAGGTTTATGGAAGAATTGAAACAGCAGCAGCCGCAATATCCGCCTGGGTTCCCGCCACCACCAGGTTTCATGCCACCTCCACTGCCAGGGTTTGTACCACCTCCTGAGAATAATGGGAAAGAAGATTGTTTCAAGGACTCCCACCGCCTGCCTATGAGAAGAAGTTTCAGGAGAAAATGGACAAAGTTGACAAGCTAGAAAGTGTATTGAGGAAAAGCAAAGGGGTTGATGACCACATGCTAGACTTGGAGGGGCTCTTCGAACCTGTTAAGCTAAAACTGCCAGAAAACTTCAAGATGCCTTCCAATGATCGTTTTGATGGAACTAGAAATCCGAAGAATCATGTGAAGCTATGTATGAGCATCTTTCAATCAATGGGCTGCACTCATGAGCACATTGCAATGCTGTTCCCACAAACTCTCGCAAAGTCTGCACTGTCATGGTTCCTTACCTTGGAAGCTTCTAAAACCCCGACATGGAAAGACATCATTCGGGTATTCATTGATCACTATTCCTACAATCATGAGCTGGATGTCACAATCAAGGATTTGGAAACTACTCGGCAAAACAACAATGAATCCTTCACCGCTTTCTTAGGTAGATGGAGAAATAAAGTGGCCCAGACGATCCACTGACCGGTTGAGAAGGAACATGTGAGGATGTTAATCCGAAATTTGCAGCCGCTCTATCATGAGAAACTGCTCTATCAATTACTCCCGCAACACTCCGGATGTCAATGCTCTTAGCAGTCAACCCATGGCATACCCTCCTATGCCATACCAACCCTCCAAACAAGCTAACTCCTCCAATCGCCCTTTCCAGAAAAAGCCCCCTCGTAATTTTGCCAAGCTAGAAATCTCGCTTTCCTCAGCCTTAGTCCGCCTCTTCAAAAAAGGCCACCTCTAACTCCTTCAGCCTCAAAACACCCCTACCACCAAGCCCCTGGCCACAACACCGATGATTGCATGCGCCTTTGTCATGATATCCGAAACCTCATTGACCACAATATCATTGAGCCCCCTCCCAAGCAGCCTCATATCACCCAAAATTCCTTACCGAATCACCAAAATATCAGCATCATTGAATATGACCCCACTACTTTCGATCCTTCTACCCTCATAATCCCCATAGGACTTCCCATCTGATTGAAGGAAAAGATGATGGGTGGCAGCAGCAGCTAGATGATGAACAAGATTTGTTCTTCCTGGAAGAACATGATCTAGGGGTAGTAGATGTCAAATGGTATGATCCTAACAAAGAAAATGACGCCTCCGTATGGGATAAGCCAGAAAAACCGTTTGTGGGAACAAATTACAAGTGGTTCAAAGAAGATGGGACTGTGGAAGGACCTACTCCTGCCGAGATTGATCATCTGACTAGGCTGGGTCGCCATTATCATGTTGGGTTTATGCCCTCAAACCATTACTTTATGTATGACATTATCTTTTTAATATATGGATATCAGTTTTACATTTCATTATGTATGTTTCTTTCATGAGATGATTTTTAATCCTTAAGTATCATAGTAGGTAATTCGTGTGTGAGGAGATACATTCAAGTGAGATATGAATTACCATCATTTGATACTTAAAACTTGTCATAGTGGATGATGAGACTGGATATCTCATCAGGTATACACTGTAGCATAATTAACTACCATTGGATGGAGTGATTAATCTCAATCACTAGAGTGTCACTCTTAGTTAATATGCTAGTGCTTATAGTGCATTGACGGATCTGAGCTTTCCTATTGACACTTAATGCTGTCAAACAGTCAATAGGAACTCATAACTTGTATAAGGTACGTGTTCTCAATCTTACGACAATTATGAACACAGACTGTGGATATGGCTACTTTGACTTACCAATCAGTGAGGTCTATAGAAGATCAACACCTGGGTATCTTGGGTATGTCATGTTCAAAGGGTTGTGAACATATATTGCCAAGACAGAATCTACCCTCTGTTTCAAAGTAAGCATTCCCTTGAGAATGTCACCAAGTTGATTACTGAGTGCTGCAGTCTTGTTGATAGGAGTTGTCAACGTGTTTGGTAATCATGAGAGGTGAATGGGACTCAAGGAATACAAGAAGTAGTCATGATTCAGGTTGACAGTAACAGTTATCCGACTCCCTATATATGATTACGAATGCTGAAGGTAGAGGGACACTAGTACAACATACAAGTCTAGTTATCGCTTCAGATATGTTCTTTTGCATTGGAGTTCAGTTATCATTTTATAGTGGAGTAAACGCTAACTGATCAGTTAGTTAGTTTGCTGATCAAAGAGTTTGGTCACGGTGATTAACAAACTGGTCTGAGCCAACAATAAAGAGCCTAGGAGGTCCCACTCTTAGCTCCTCTAGGAAGCTTGGCAGGGCCCATGAGGATCATGTCAAGACAGGTTTGATCGATCGAAGAATTTTCGATCGATTGAAGTCTAGGCAGGTTCAATCGCTCGAGGGTTGTTCGATCGATCGAAGGTTCGACCGATCGAATACACTTCGATCGCTCGAAGGTTAGGTCGGTTCTGGGAATCTATAAATAGGGCAGCTGCATATTGAATGTTTTTAATTGTCATTTTTATACATAGAAGCTGCAGAAACTATTTATGTTTCCCTAAACCTTCGCTATCTTCCCTATTAGGGTTCCCACCAACCCTATTCCTTCTGGCAGGAGTCATAAGAGTGAAGACAGCCTAGTGGAAGTTCCTGCACCATCAAGGAGAAAGAAGTTTTCAGAATTGGGTTCAAGACCTGAGGTATATTTCCTCTCCCTCTTGTTAGTACGCATATATGGAATTGACGGGTAGTAGATCTTGGGCTACCAATAAGTTTTTATAACTTGACTTTTTCCGCTGCGCGTTTAAACTTTTAATTTAAACTGGTTTTTCCTTAATATCAGCCTTCACAACCTGTCACGAAAACCATGGAGAAAGGGCTAGTCAAGGACAAGGGGAAAGGAAAAATGGATGAGGTCATCGAAGAGGACAACGAATTGATAAAGTAGTTGAAGAAAACTCAGGCACATCTCTCGATGTGGGACATCATGGTAACATCTTACAGGCATAGACAAGCCGTGTTGAATGCCTTAGTTGGAATTGAGGTCCCCATTGATGCTGCACCGGAAGATATGGTGGCTTTCTTAAGTACACTTACCCCTGATCCGGTCATCACCTTCTCCGATGAGGATTTGCCGCCGAAAGGATCTGTGCATAACAAAGCTCTATACATTACCGTCGGATGCAAGGGGCAGCAGTTGCCATTCTGTCGGTCGATACAGGCTCCGCCTTAAATGTTTGTGCTCTAAGAACTGCCACTGCCTTGGGGGTCAACATCCTTGATATCACACCATCTGTGCAATCTTTAAGGGCCTACGATAACACCAAGAGAAATGTGATGGGGATTGTTTTTCTCTAAATCTGGGTAGGGTCTTTGGTCAGCACCGAACTCTTTCAAGTTATGGATATACCTGCCTCATTCAACTTACTGATTGGGAGGCCCTAGCTGCATGTCAACAAAACGGTATCATCTACTGTGCACCAAATGATCAAATATATTCATGAGAAAGAGATGAAATTCATCATCGGCAACAGTTGGGGAAATGAAGCCTTTCCAAGCTACACTCCCATCTTTGAAATCCAAATACCTGAACTAGAAGAAGGAGAGATCGGAGGATTCTTCATAGAAAAGATCCATATGGTTAGTAATGGGGAAGGGTTCCCCGAGGTCCACTCTGCTGTGGTCAATATCGTCCGTAAAATAAACTACTTCCCCGGAATGGGTTTGGGACAATGCCAAAAAGGGATTCATGAGTTCCCTCAGATCAAAGGCAAAAAGGTACTTTCGCATTAGGGTACAAGCCCACTGAAGAGGACATCAAGCTCCAAAAGCCATGGAAGAAGAGAGTGAGGAGTCTCCCACCGTACCACAAGACCTTGAATGGGCAATTCATCAAAGAAGGGGATGACTTCCCCTACTTTGGGTTTCATAAACCTTGGATCCATCAGACCACCAAAAAAAGGCACCCTAGGGTTAAAATCTTAGCTGACTGTGAAAGGCCCCCCTATCAAGATCCGTTCTATCAAGAAGAAGTTGTAAAAACCTCTGAGAAAGATTGGTTGAAGTATCTGGACACTAAGGCCATCAAGAAGATGTGGGAGGAGCTCGCTGAAGAAAAGGAAGGAAAGAGGGCCAAGAGCCAAGATGATTAGATCATGCCTATTGAGGAGGGTCTGAGCAACCAGGCTGTAGAGTCATCTGTCTGTGTCTCCCTATCCCCTATTACCCTGGAGTCTGTACTTCCTATTATTGAGTTTGTACCAAAATTGGCCGATGTGGGCCCATCGTTGTCTGATGTAATTACTCCACCTGTCATGAATGAAATGAAAAACGGTTCTGCTTACTCCTCTGTGTCTAATACTTGTGAATGCACAGATCCCTCCGAGGATCTCCCAATCAAACTTAAGCAACTAATTGAAAAACCACCTACTTATGAAATAATCGAAGATACTTTACCAATTAATCTAGGTGAAAAAGATAATCCACAAATTGTGCAAATTGGCTTAACGCTTAATAAAGAAAAAAAAATGAAAAATTGACTATCTTGCTAAAAGAATTCAAAGATGATTTTGCTTGGTCTTACGAGGACATGCCTGGGGTCGACCCTGACATTGTCCAACATATTATTCCCCTCCTCCCCAATCCAAACCTGTCAAGCAAACACTGAGGTGCATGAGGCCAGAATGGGCATTGAAGGTCAAAGAAGAGGTAGAAAAATAGTTCAAGGCAGGGTTCATCATTGTTACAGAGTATCCGAAATGGGATGCCAACATCATGCCAGTCCCCAAGAAGGACGGAAAAGTTTTGTGTGTGTCGACTTCCGTGATCTAAACAAAGCCAACCCAAAGGATGACTTCCCACTTCCCCACATCGATGTCTTGGTAGATAACACTGCAGGACTAAGCTACTGTCATTCATGGATGGATTTTTGGGGTACAATCAGATTCTAATGGCACCAGAAGATCAGGAAAAGAAGACATTTACCACACCTTGGGGGACCTACTGTTATAGGGTGATGCCTTTCGGACTCAAGAATGCTGGAGCAACCTACCAAAGAGCCGCCACCACTCTGCTGCATGACATGATTCACAAAGAGGTGGAGGTATATATAGATGACATGATCGTGAAATCCAAGGATAGAAAAGGGCACCTGGTGGCACTGGAGAAGTTTTTCAAAAGATTGCGTAGGTACAAGATGAGGTTGAATCCGAAGAAATGCACTTTTGGTGTGACCTCTGGGAAGCTCCTAGGTTTTCTCATTACACAAAGTGGGATAGAGGTCGATCCCTCCAAAATCAAGGCAATTCTAGAAATGGTGGCGCCACAAAATGAGAAAGAAGTGAGAGGATTCCTCGGAAGGATTCAATTCATCAGTCACTTTATTTCCAAGCTCACAACTACATGTGATCCCTTGTTCGGATTACTGAGGAAATGAGAAAAGTTCCAATGGGTTAACAAATTCCAAGCCGAATTTGATAAAATAAAAGCCTACCTTCAAAACCCGCCCGTCCTTTCACCACCCACTCCTCACAAGCCCTTTTTTCTTTACCTATCTGTCTCTGAAAATGCCATGGGGTGCATGTTGGCCCAAGAAGGGGAACTGAGCCACTCTGAAAAAGCCATATATTACCTTAGCAAGAGGATGACTGACTATGAGCTCAATTACTCTACCCTTGAAAAAACATGTTGGGCCTTAGTCTGGTACACCCGCAGATTAAGGCACTACATGCTGGCCTTTCCAATTGTGCTCATATCCCGCATGGATCCTCTAAAATACCTCCTCGAAAAACCCACCCTGACTGGTCGTATATCCTGTTGGCTACTCCTACTATCTGAATTCAATATCAAGTATGTGATAAGCAAATCGGTCAAAGGGATAATTATAGCTGAGCATCTTGCAGAACACACTGTTGATTCCGTAGAAATGGAGACTTCCCGTTCTCGGACAAGAATATCATGGAAATCAAAGAAGAACAGTGGAAGTTGTACTTTGATAGGGCAACCAACATGAAAGGATACAAAGTAGGTATGATCCTGGTGTCGCCAAATGGGGACCACACCCCACTGACAATCAAGCTCAATTATAATGCCACCAACAACACTGCAGAATACGAGGCATGCATTCTAGGGATGGTAGCGACCATAGAATTGAGAGTTCAGAAATTGGATGTCTTAGGAGATTCAAATCTCATTGTATCACAAGCCAGAGAAGAATGGAAGGTGAAAGAAGAGAGGTTGAAGCCCTACCATGACCATCTCAATGGACTCAAGAAACAGTTCAAGAGCATAACATTCTTTTACCTACCTAGAGAAGAGAACCAATTAGCAGATTCATTGGCTACCCTAGCCTCTATGATCAAAATCCCTGTAGGGGTAAAGATGATGCCTCTGGTAATTGAGCAAAGATACGAACCGTCATTTAGCATGATCGCTGCAATCGAAGAAGAAGAGAATGAAACACAATCGTATCAAGATGTCTGGAACTTTATAGAAAAGGGAACATAACCCCAAGAGTCTACTGGGAAAGATTAAAGAGGAATTCGAAGGTTCGCAGCACAGTTCATCATTTGCGGCAGAAAATTATTAAAGAAAGGGTACAATGGTCATAACCTGACTTGCTTGTTCCGGAAGGGCGCCAAAAGGATGATGTAAGAAATACATGAAGGGGTATGCGGTCCACACATAAATGGTCACATGCTGGCCAAAAAGATCGTAAGACAAGGGTACTATTGGACAACGTTGGAAAAAGATTGTTGTGAATACATGAGAAGGTGCCACAAGTGCCAGATCCATGCAAACATGATGCATGTACCGCCATCTCTGCTCTATAGTATGACTTCCCCGTGGCCATTCTCAACTTGGGGAATCGATATCATTGGCAAAATTGTTCCGAATGCCTCAAACGGGAACCGATACATTTTGGTGGCCATTGACTACTTCACAAAATGGGTAGAAGCCGTATCCTACAGCAAGTTGGGGGCTAAGGAAGTGGCCAAATTCATCAAGAGAAATCTCATCTACTGTTATGGAGCCCCCCATGAGATCATTTCAGACAACGGAAGTCATTTCAAAGTAGAAGTCAGGGATCTATTTTTGGAATACAAAATCACTCATCACAAGTCATCACCATATAGGCAGCAAACTAATGGGGCAATCGAAGCTGCAAACAAGAATTTCAAGGCCATATTGTAGAAATCGGCCGATACTTACAAAGATTAGCACGAGAAACTACCATTTGCACTCTGGGGATACAAAACATCAATAAGGACGTCTACGGGAGCTACTCCTTATTCATTGGTGTATGGCATGGAAGCAGTACTTCCGGTCAAGATAGAACTACCGTCCCTACATATGATGGCGAAATGTGAAATTTCAGAATCTGACTGGCTAAGGGAAAGGTATGAAGAATTGGCTTTCATAGATGAAAAGCGTCTAGCGGTAATCGACCACATCCGAATCTATAAAAGGAGGATAGCCCGTGCTTGTAACAAGAAAGTTCGTCCGAGGAGAATTGTCAAGGGTAACCTTGTCCTGAAGGAGCTACAAGGTCTGATCTTTGACCTAGGTGGGATGTTCAAGCCTAAATGGGTAGGCCCTTACATCGTCAAAACTATCCTCTCCGGAGGAGTGACCTATCTCATGGACTTCGACGGTGCCGAGTTCAAAGAACCAATCAACATGGATTGCCTCAAAAAATACTATGCTTGACCCTTTTTTTTCACCCAATTCCTCTCAAGCCCCGCCCTGAACTACGCTCGACCTGATTCCCACTCGGTGATACGTAGGCAACCGCATCGGTTCGGTCGCTCCACCCATAAAAATAGCCCAATTCCTCTCAAGCCTCACCCTGAACTACGCTTGACCTGATTCCCACTCGGGGATACGTAGGCAACCGCATCTGTTCGGTCGCTCCTCCCACAAAAATAGCCCAATTCTCCTTCAAACCTTGCCCTGAACTACGCTCGACCTGATTCCCGCTCAGGGATATGTAGGCAACCGCATCGGTTCGGTCGTCCCATCTACCAGAAAATAAATCACTTTTTTCCTACCTTGGCCCAAACTACCCTCGACCTGATTCCCGCTCGAGGATACGTAGGCAACTGCATTGGTTCAGTCGTCCCATCTACTAAAAAACAAACCACTTCTTTCCTAGCTTGGCCCAAACTACGTTGGACCTGATCCCCGCTCAGGGGTACGTAGGCAGACTTTAAAAAAAAAAGGGGGGGGGGGGGATGGCTCGCTAGGTCGAAAATCTGAAAGGACACCTAGGCAAAAATAAGAGCTAAATCCAAGGTGAGCAATAACAATAGAGCAAAAATAGCTCGCTAGGTCACTCCACCGGTGCCTAGGCAAATTTATGAGCATATGTTGCGGTCCTTACCATAACCTAAAAGTCACCCTTCACACTAGGGGAAAACTTCGATCACCCGCCTCATTTGCCTAAACCTCTCCTAAACTAGGGGTAAACTTCGGTCATCTACCTCGTTTGCCTTACAACCTCCCATATCCCAAACTAAGGGCAAACTTCGGCTACCCACCTTGTTCGCTTCTAATCATCCTAGCATGCCCAAGCAAGTACCAAGAGCAAACATCTGATCAAAATCATACTACAAATGTTTTCAGAAAGCCAAATGCATAAAATAAGGTTCTCCAAGTAACCAAGGTTAACTGATAAATAAACTTCGAATACTACATAAGCACGAATAAATGACAACATAAAAAAAAAATTAGAAAGCAATCACAGATATCAAAGACACTTGGAGGAAGCAGCAGAATCAGTCAAGTCTAGTTTTATTTTGTGCCTTTTATTTCTTCAAAGGTCTTCAGAAGTAGGCTTTTACTCGGCAGGTCCATCCACTGATGAAAGTAGCAATAGTGACAGCTCTGACTCTGGAAGCAAAGACCCTCTCAGTAAACCCCCGGGGACCTCCTGAGGATGATAGAAAGAAATCTCCCTCATACCCATCAACAACACTCTCTGGAAATCTCCAAGGCTGGTGGTCACAGCATGGAAACCCCAACGCCCCACAATCCAGCAAATAGCGGCCTCAGATAAAGCACCCATCATGCTAACCCAATCGACAGAAGTGTAATGAGAATAAAGCACGACCCTGCGGAAGTAAACTGGCAATACACTACCAGTCCATAACTGAAGCCGCTCGTAGAGCCAAGCCTGTAACACCAAAGGCGCCCCAGAAAGAAGGAGAGTTCCTTGATTAGAAGCGCGATCCAAACCATTCAGAGTTTTGGCTAGAACTATTGCCATGGGGCTCTTACTCAATTTCAGCCCGAGGCACACGTGCACCAAGTCAATGGAAGTACTCAAGAAATGTCATGCATAATATCAAAGCAGCCCCGCGGGTAGCATCATAAACGCTAAGATTCCCAGGACTAGCATACCGGGCAATGATGGAAGCAATGTCAAGAACCTCACCATGAATTAGTCGACGGGAGATAACAGCAGAATAGTTCAAGTATTTGGCCAAGCCTAGCATAGGACTGGGAGTATCAGCAGAAAGAAGAATCAGGTCAAAGTCCGGATTGAAGCCGAGGATAGCACAAAACTCCTCAAAGAGGGGGCATATCTCCTGGCCGTTAAAATTGAAGACCTGATTTATCGGGTCCCAATGGGCAATGGTAGCACGCATGAACTCAGCGTTCAAAGCCATCTGGAAAAGAGAGAACAGCTCGGTCAAGCCGTAGCTAAAAGGTTGATCCATTCTACACTATCCGTGATGTTCAGCCAAGCCGTGAGTTGAGCGGGATCATACAATGCCATATTTTCTGTCACGGCTTTAGCAAAATTCAAAATTTCAACAGCACCTCCCTGTTTCACGGACTATCCCACCTGCAAGGCAAACACACTCACTATCACAAAGCTACTCATCGCAGTAACATCAACAATCACAGAAGCACAATGCACATATATCGTCACACAGCCACCAACCAAAACAAACACACAACTGCACCTTCAAACCGAAAACTATCCGGCTCAAAAGGCAAAACATCATAAAGGTGACACATAATCCTACACATCATCCTACATACAGAATATTCTAATACAACCCAATTGAAGACATGAAATGGAGATAAAACAAAAATCCCCGCTCAGGAGGCCTCAATCCTCCTCTTCTTCATCCTCTCTCGAACCAACCGGAGTATACATCGGCAATGACCTCCTCCCGCCACCCCTGCACCTTGGTCTGGTTCTCGATGAGCCAGCACCACCACCACGACACTACACACACAAAGAAAAAATAATCAATCGAGAAACAACAAAAGTAAAAAAAAAATCAAGTCAAAAACTGACCAAGGACGCCATTTGACTATTGGCGAACTGTTGCATACCATCCATCTGCCCAGGATAAAATATATTAGAACCTCATAACCTTAAGGAGTGCAAAATTAGAGACATACCCGATGGTCCCGCATAAGGACCAAAGACCGTAAGCTAGCTGCCAAGGCGTGACCCTCCTTAACATAACTCCAAGGGACGTTGAGGATGCCTGCTGGCTTGGTAGGATAACTGCACGTGACTCACAACACCTCCATGACCTGCGGAGAGCCATCGGCACCCAAAACATTAACGATCCAATCCCAATGAGGGATAGGATCAAAAGCTGGGGGAGGCTGCCTCCTATACATCTCGGGAAGCTATAGGCACAAGACAAGTTAGGAAAAGATAAGTCCGAAAACATAAGTGACGAATAGAGACAAAAACGTAAAAGAAACTCACATCCAGGAGTGGAAAGTTTGGCATCAGAAAGCAGCCACGGTAGGTCTCATATCCCGTATTAGAGCGACAATGATCCCAGGCATCAGTACTAGCCAAAGCTTTTAGCAAAGTAGCACCAGAGAGGTCATCAGCGTCCATCACATGAGGGGCATGAGGAACGCGGTGCCTCGAACCACCAACCACCTGCCGAGATACCCGCTTACCAAGGTACCACTGCCTATTCTCGGTACTCTCCATCAGAAGTCGACAAGAAGCAAGAGGTCTCACCGCCTGTATCTCCTTTGGGGTAGAACATCATAAACCACCGAGACTTCTACATCTATTACCGATTCCCCAGTGGAAATGGGAACACGTAACTATGGATTTCGTGGTAGGATTGTGTAGACACCCCATTTTGTCGGCTATCAAATTTAGGAAACCCATAGCTTGGTGGTTCACAATGATCGTAAAAGACCCAAAAGGACTCCTGGAAGTCAGCTCTATCTCTCAGAATGCTCAGATTGACCAAAATGCCCCTGAAAGCCCGAAGACTCCCAGATTTAGTCCCGAAGTTCTGAAAACATGCTATGTCATAAGAAAAATGATAAAATGAGTTTTAAGTAAAACCGGAAGAAATCGTCAACTCCCAGAGACCCCCGGAAGTCCCGGAAGTTCCCCGAAAGTCCCCGTTGACCGGTTTGACCAGAGTTTGACCAAGTTTGACCAAGTTTGACCGAAATTGTCCGAATTCACCGGAATCATTAGAAAAGTATTAAAATGAGTTTTAAAAGAGAATCGAGCGAAAACGTCGGCTCCTGGGAGCTCCCGGAGGTTCCCAGAACTTCCCGGGAATCCCAAGTTTGACTAGTTTGACTAAGATTTGACTTTGGAATCGGGGCACCGAAATAATTTTCAAATATTTTTCATGGATACTAGAGGTCAATAGCTTTCCAATGGTATATCGCACATAATTCCTGGATTTAAAACGAATTTATTTTGAATTTCTGAAGGCAAAAAAGGCGATCAAATCGACTTTTATCGCGAATACCGCGAAACTTTTCAAAGTGACCTATCCCCGAACTATTTTTTACGTAAAGTAGACTCCATTACCTTTCCAACGGTATATCACAACCTCAGTTTGGAGTTCATACGCATTTTCTGTGAATTTCGGACGAAATAGAGCCTTTTCGCGAATACCGGAACCTCAGGGGGCCTAAACAGCATTATCTGGACGAGGGAGGAGCAGTGCCTCCGCGGCACTAGCCCACTGCAGTCGTGGCACTGGCCCAGTGCCGCCGCGGCACTCCCCTCCAGAACAGTGTATTTTTGTAATTTGTTTTGTGGTCCCATTTTGATTAATTAAAAACCAAAACGACATAGTTTTATGATTTCAGATGTTTGGAGCCAATGGGAATACTTCTAAAACCCCAAAACCACCCCAAGTTGGCCTATATAAACCCCCTATTGCTCTTCATTTTGGGGGGAGTAAAATGCAAGTTTAGAGAAAGTTTGGGAGAGAAAGTTGTAGAGATAAGGTTAGAGTAGAGAGAAAAAAAGCTTTCTTCTTTGATTTTCAAAACAAAAGTGAGTTCTAAACTTTGTTTTTACTACATTACTCCCATTTACTTCAACATTCAATACACCCAACCATCATTTTAGTGAGCATTTAAGAGAGTGGAAGTTTCTTCCATGTCCAATGTCATTACATATGAGTGAAACACCAACCTACAAGTTCAATACTTCATGAATATCATCTATTGATCATTATCTACTTGCTTGTTTATTCATTGTTTATCTCTTCTCACCTCATTTCTTTTTGATTTTCTTTATTTCACTTACTAGTTCATCATCATCTAAATGATGAAATAAAGTTTGGGGTGAGTGAATCCTTATGGATAGTAGCTCTTGACCTCAAAAACATGTTTGATAGATGATGATCATAACTTCAATACCTCCAAGGTCTCCTTGAAGTGTATTGAAGTTATGCTCAAATGAAAATAAGTCTCTCGAACAATCTTGGAGGTTCTAGATGATGAGTTGAATGTTGGCATTTTAAGTGGTTGTAATCTTTATTGAGTATTGAAAATATACTTTCAAAACCTCTACTTCAAAACCCCCCTCAATACCTCTCATTTTGATTTCAAGAAAGAAAACCTTATTTTCCCCAAAATCTTCAAAACAGTGAGTCAAAACAGTGAGTGAGCTGAGTTCAAAGATTTCTCTAGAACTCAATACTCAACATATAGATGCAAGGCCACTTGGAAAGTCTTCCTAACTCATTGGAGAACACCCATGATTTTTGGTTTGACTTGAAAGTACTTGAAAATGGTCCATTTGGACCCAAACATTCCTTCCAAACATTCTGCCTCTGCTGTCACAGCAGCTTGACTAACTTCCAACTTCTTTTTAAGAAATATTTTCCAAAACGGGTGGTCCCAACTTATTTTTCCCTTAAACTTCAATGTCTTAGGGAACGTGCTGTATACAATGGGCTTCTAGATCATTCGTTTTCATTTTCTAAGATTTTTCAACATTTCAGTCGACAGTACGGACTCTGTTTCTGAGTGACCTCTGTTGTTCATATGCTTTCTCTCATTCTGTGATCGTTATTAAAGATTGGCTTTTTGGGTAGTGTTCTAGACACAATAATGAACATCGCCATAAAAAATCATGCATTGAAAGCATTCCTAACCCCTCTTTTCCATTTTTACAAGATCATGTTACTGTTCTGTCCACTATTCACAGCAAGCACATTCTAACTTTCATTCTTTGATTTGATGCTTACATACATTCCAAATTAGCTCATGTCTTAGGAAGTAGTTCATACTACATTTGTATATATCCCATGATGATTCCTTCATACATTCATACATATTCTAGACTTCAAAGTCATTCTAGGAATTCATGTACACAAACACACTACAACCTTTGCACATTTTAAGATCATACATTGCATCCATGCAAGATTTGGGGCTTTCATGGCTCCTAATCTAAGAAGATCATAAGGAATGAACTTGATCATACGTTCGTGTTTCCCCCCGATCTAATCTTCCTTCCTCATCCGTCCTGGGGATCGAGAGGTCTTCTTTTCCTCAAAGATTAACATGCATCATACTAGCTTGCTAAGCATTTTTTGATTTCTTTGATTATTTTGTTTCAAGAACAATTCATGTCCCCCTTTAGATTAGGAAGTCTTGATTATTTGATATGTGATTGGACGATTTTTCCTTGGTTTATTTGTGTGATCTTTCACTTTGAATTGTGTGATACTTGGCTTAGATCTTATGAATGATATCTTATCTTTAGATCTTCCAATTTCAAGTTTTCTTATGTAATGTAATATATTATCATAGTATTAATTGCCGATCCATACATAGTATAAGATGATTATTTGGATGCTAATTGAGGCCCGTCAAAAGACGGGGCGAGTTGAGGGTGTTTTAGTCGCGACAAAGGCTCCTTCCTCTCTCGTACCAAAACCCCGAGCCAAGTTCTTTGGTTATGAAGGACCGGTGCCCTTTATCCATTTGGGTGAGTCAAATTAGGTTTCTTGGTTCCTTAAAGACCAAGTGGCGACTCTGTATCTGTTTTCAACAGACCATTTTCTTTCTTTGATCCAAATTTCAAACAAGTTTCAAAACAAAACAAAGCGGTGGAATCCCGGTATCAACAATCTGGCGACTCTGCTGGGGATTTTTTATTTTAAAAAAAAATAATACAGAGGTTTGACTCATAAGAAGCATCCTTAAAATCATCTTTTTACTGTGTTTGGTTCACCGCATTGCATTCTTGCATTTTCTCCCTCCGACAGTGTCTGAAACGCGGCGCTGACATTGTTCAGGTCTTGCTGTGCCAGGGCACAAGTCACCATTGATACTGTACCTTCCAAGGTATATCAAAAAGAGTAAAAACCTCTGTACTGTCTCCCTGACGGTATATTGGAACTCTCGTCAACGGACCCTCTTTGACTAAACCCAGCCTTTGGATATAGATTCCTGTAAAACCTTTCATAGGACTGTTCATTTATCTTTTTAGATAGGACAATGTGATATAACTGTTGTCTGCCCTGATGGGATTACCTGAGCGGTGTAGACGCTTATGTGGCATAGAACAGAACCTCTTTCTTATGATTCCCAAGGCAATCACTCACATGTGATTACATTGAGTTGACCTGCCTAGGCACCATGACAAGGATGTCTGCTCCATGCTCACAAAGATATACACCGCAAACCTTGTTTATCGGTCCTAAGACATAGGAGTATGAAAACCTGCTAGACAGTATGATCATTATCACCACATATTAACCAATTTTTCCCAGAAACTCTGTCCAGATACCCCAGATATAACCATATTAACCAGTTTCTCCTAGAAACTCTGTCCAGATATCCCAGATATAACCATATGGACCAGTTTTTCCCAAAAACTCTGTCCAGATACCCCAGATATAACCATATTGACCAGTTTCTCCCAGAAACTCTGTCCAAAAGTACCCGAAGTATCCCGGAAATCCCTGTTATCCCTTGGTGATCATACTGGAAAGTAAGGTTAGCACACTTTGTATGGTTGGGACCTTATTTGTTTAACTGCTATCTGTTAGAAATAGAAGCATCATATAGATTAGGGCTTACATCCGCATGTTTGTCCCATTTTGCATGCACCATTCCCCATCAATCTGCACGCACTATTTTAAGTCGGTCCACATCACTGTCTTTGTCTGTCTAAAGTCACCACTGTCAAGATCTAATCTAGTCCTCTCCAAATCTGTCAGGTCAGTATAGATTCCCAAGGTCAGCAGTCAGGGTCCTCTTCGTGGGTCAGGAGTTCGGATAATCGATTGATCAGAATCAGTCCGACAGCTTACTTCGGCATGAATAGGGAGGAGTTGGAAAACAAGGTTACTGAATTGGGAGCGACCATAAGCCAGCAATCCGACAGCCTAGCCCAAGTTCTGAAGTTCATGGAAGAACTAAAGCAGCGGCGGCCGCAACCTCCGCCCGGGTTTCCACCACCGGAGTTTGAACCACTCCTGAGAATAATGGGGAAGAAGACTGGTTTCAAGGGGTCCCACCGCTCGCGTATGAGAAAAAGCTCCAAGATAAAATGGACAAGGTCGACAAGCTAGAAAGCGTACTGAGAAAAAGCAAAGGGGTCGATGATTACATGCTAGACCTGGAAGGCCTCTTCGAGCATGTCAAGCTGAAACTGCGAGAGAATTTCAAGATGCCTGCCATCGACCGTTTTGACGGAACTGGGAATCCGAAAAGTCATGTGAAGCTATGTATGAGTATCTTCCAGTCCATGGGTTGTACCCACGAACACATCGCGATGTTGTTCCCGCAAACTCTTGCAAAGTCTGCACTACCATGGTTCCTAACCTTGGAAGCCTCCAAAACCCGAGCCTGGGAAGACATCGTTCGAGTCTTCGTCGATCATTACTCCTACAATCAAGAGCTGGATGTCACCATTAGGGATTTGGAAACAACCCGGCAAAACAACAATGAATCCTTCGCTGCATTTCTGAGCAGATGGAGGAACAAGGTAGCTCATCCGTAATCTGCAGCCCCTCTACCATGAGAAATTATTCTACCAGTTCATCTCCACCTTTGAGGAGTTGTTTGAAGTCGGAACCCGGATTGAAGACGCTATCAAAGAAGGAAAGATAAAAAAGGAAGAGCCCCCGAGTCAGTCGAGAAGGCCTAACTACTCCCGAAATCCCCCGGATGTCAATGCCCTTAGCAGCCAACCCATGGCGTACCCTCTTAGGCCGTACCAACCCTCCAGCCAGGCAAACCCCTCCAATCGCCCCTTCTAGAAGAAGCCCCCTCGCAACTTTGCCAAGTTAGAAATCTCTCTCTCCTCAGCTTTAGACCGCCTCCTCAAAAAAGGCCATCTCCAACTACTCCAACCCCGAAACACCCCCCTCCCGCCGAACTGCGATATGTCCAAGCGGTGTACCTACCACCAAGCCCCGGGCCACAACACTGATGATTGCTTGCGCCTTCGCTATGACATTCAAGACCTTATTGACCAGAACATCATCGAGCCTCCACCAAAGCAGCCCCGTATCACCCAAAATCCTCTGCCAAACCACCAAAATGTCAACCTCGTTGAGTCCAACCCCGTACCCTTCAACCCTGCTACTTATATCACCCCCTAGGATAACCCTTGCCTTTCATTGACATCCCGGATTCTGTGGGAATTCATCTGATTGAAGGGGAGAATGACGAGTGGCAGCAACAGCTAGACGATGAGCAAGACTTGTTCTTTCTGGAAGAGCACGATCTGGGGGTGGTAGACCTCAAATTGTATGATACCAATGATGAAAGTGATGCTTCTATCTGGGACGAGCCGGAGAAACCATATGTGGGAACAGATTGTGATTGGTTCAAAAAGGATGGGACTGTAGAAGGGCCTACTTCTACTGAAATTGATCACCTGACCAGGTCAGGCCGTCACTACCAGCCTCTGCAGCCTACTACTGAAGCCATCGAGAAGGGTCCAGTTAAAGACAAGGGGAAGGGTAAGATGGATGAGATCATCGAAGAGGATAATGAATTGATAAAACAGCTGAAGAAAACCCAAGCACATCTCTCAATGTGGGACATCATGGTAACATCCTATAAGCATAGGCAAGCAGTGTTGAATGCCTTGGCTGGAATTGAAGTCCCCATCGACGCCGCGCTGGAGGACATGGTAGCTTTCTTGGGCGCGCTTACCCCCGACCCAATCATTACATTTTCTGATGAGGACCTGCCACCAGAGAGATCCGCACATAATAAGGCATTGTATATCACCGTGGGATGTAAGGGACAACAGGTGCCGTTTTGTCTAGTCGATACGGGCTCGGCCTTAAATGTCTGTGCCCTAAGGACTGCCACCGCCTTGGGGGTCAATGTCCTTGACATCATACCATCTGTGCAATCTGTGAGGGCCTATGACAACACCAGGAGAAATGTGATGGGAACCGTTTCTCTCCAAATTTGGGTAGGATCTTTGGTAAGCACCGAAGTCTTTCAGGTCATGGACATACTTGCCTTTTTCAACTTGCTGATCGGAAGGCCCTGGTTGCATGTCAACAAAGCCGTATCGTCCACAGTGCATCAAATGATCAAGTACATCCATGAGAAGGAAGTGAAAATCATCCTCGATAATAGTTGGGGTAATGAAGCTTTCCCGAACTACGCTTCCGTCTTTGAAATCCAAATACCTGAGTTAGAAGAAGGAGAAATTGGGGGATTCTTCATGGAAGAAGTCCACATGATCAATGATGAAGACCGGTTCCCCGAGATCCACTTTGCGGTTGTCAACATCGTCCACAAAATGAACTACTTCCCTGGAATGGGATTGGGCCTACGCCAGCAAGGGATTCGAGAGTTCCCTCAGATCAAAGGACAGTAAGGTACTTTCGGGCTAGGATACAAGCCCACTGAAGAAGACATCGAGCTACAAAGGCCATGGAAGAAAAGGGTAAGGGGTCTCCCACCATACCGCAAGACCTTGAATGGACAATTCATCAAAGAGGGGGATGACTTTCCTTACTTCAGGTTCCCCGAACCCTGGATCCATCAAACCACTGGGAAAAGGCACCCCGGACTTGAAATCTTCGCTGACTGCGAGAGGCCTCCATATCAAGATCCGTTCTATCCCGAAGAAATTGAGAAAACCCCAGAGGAAGACTGGTTGAAATACCTTGACACTGAAGCCATCGAGAAAATGTGGGAGGAATCCGCTGAGAAGAAGGAAGAAAAGAGGGCCAAGAGCCAAGATGATCAGATCAAGCCAACTGAGGAGGGTCTAAGCAACCAGGCTGTAGAGTCATCTGTTTGTGTCTCCCTATCCCCTATTCCCCCAGAGTCTGTACTGCCGATTATCGAGTCTGTACCAGAGTCGGATGCTGTAAGCCCACCACTGTCCAATGTAGTCACTTCACCTATCATGAATGAAATGAAAGACGATTCTGCTTACTCCTCTGTGTCTAATATTTGTGAATGCACAGATCCCTCCGAGGATCTCCCAATTGAACTTAAGCAACTAATTGAAAAACCACCTACTTATGAAATAATCGAAGATACTTTATCAGTTAACCTAGGTGAAACAGATAATCCCCAAATTGTGCAAATTGGCTCAACTCTTAATAAAGAAGAAAAAGAAAAATTAGCCCTCTTGCTAAAAGAATTCAAAGATGTTTTCGCTTGGTCTTACGAAGACATGCCTGTGGTCGATCCCGACATTGTCCAACATCAAATTCCCCTCCTCCCTAATTCTAAACCTGTCAAGCAGAAACTGAGGCGCATGAGGCCGGAGTGGGCACTCAAGGTTAAGGAAGAAGTGGAGAAGCAATTCAAGGCAGGATTCATCATTGTCACTGAATATCCGGAATGGGTTGCCAATATCGTGCCAGTCCCAAAGAAGGATGGAAACGTTCGTGTGTGCGTTGACTTCGTGATCTAAACAAGGCCAGTCCCAAGGATGACTTCCCGCTTCCCCACATTGACGTTTTGGTAGATAACACTGCAAGACATGAGCTACTATCATTCATGGATGGTTTCTCAGGGTATAATCAGATTCTTATGGCGCCAGAAGATCGGGAAAAGATGACATTCACCACCCCCTGGAGGACCTACTGTTATAGAGTAATGCCTTTCGGACCCAAGAATGCTGGGGCAACCTACCAAAGAGCTGCCACCACTCTGCTGCATGACATGATTCACAAGGAAGTAGAAGTATACGTAGACGACATGATCGTGAAGTCCAAGGATAGAGAAGGACACCTAGTGGCATTGGAAAAGTTTTTTGAAAGGTTGCGTAAGTACAAGATGAGGTTGAATCCAAAGAAGTGCACTTTCGGTGTGACCTCCGGTAAACTCCTGGGTTTCCTCATCACACAAAGGGGGATAGAGGTGGATCCCTCCAAGATCAAGGAAATCCTAGAAATGACACCACCACGGAATGAAAAAGAGGTAAGGGGGTTCCTCAGAAGAATCCAATTCATCAGCCGCTTCATTTCCAAGCTCACAACTACATGCGATCCTCTGTTCCGATTGTTGAGAAAAGGGGAAAAATTCCAATGGGATGACCAATGCCAAGCCGGTTTCGACAAAATAAAAGCTTACCTTCAAAATCTGCCTGTCCTTTCACCACTAACGCCTCATAAGCCTTTATTTCTTTACCTATCTGTCTCCGAAAATGCCATGGGTTGCATACTGGCCCAAGAACTAGAAGAAAGCCACTCCGAAAAAAGCCATATATTACCTCAGCAAGAGGATGACTGGGTATGAGCTCAACTACTCTACCCTCGAAAAAACGTGTTGGGCCTTGGTTTGGTGCACCCGCCGACTGAGGCACTACATGCTGGCCTTCCCGGTTGTGCTCATATCCCGCATGGATCCTCTAAAATACCTCCTCGAAAAACCTGCCCTGACCGGTCGTATATCCCGTTGGTTACTTCTACTATCCGAATTCGATATCAAGTATGTTACAAGCAAATCAGTAAAAGGGAGAACCGTGGTTGAGCATCTTGCGGAACACGCCATTGACTCCGAAGAAAATGGAGACTTCCCATTCCTGGACGAAAATATCATGGAAATCAAGGAAGAACAATGGAAGTTGTACTTTGATGGAGCAGCCAACATGAAAGGCTACGGAGTAGGAATAATCCTAGTATCACCAAACGTGGACCACACCCCACTTGCAGTCAAGCTCAATTATAACTCCACCAACAACACTGCTGAATATGAAGCGTGCATTCTGGAGATGGAAGCGGCCATAGAATTGAGAATTCAAAAGCTAGATGTCTTCGGAGATTCGAATCTCATCATGTCACAAGCCAGAGGGGAATGGAAGGTGAATGAAGAGAGGTTGAAGCCCTACCATGACCATCTCGATGGACTCAAGAAGCACTTTAAAAGCATAACGTTCTTCTACTTGCCTAGGGAAGAGAACCAGCTAGCTGATTCGTTGGTTACCTTAGCCTCCATGATCAAAATTCCTGTGGGAGTCAGGATGATGCCTTTGGTAATTGAGCAAAGGTGCGAGCCTTCGTTCAACATGATCGCCACAATCGAAGCAGAAGAGAATGAAACACCGTGGTATCAGGATGTCTGGAACTTCATAGAAAATGGAACGTACCCCCAAGAATCTACCGAAAAACACAAAAGGGCCATTCAAAGATTAGCAGCGCAATTCATCATTTGCGGTGGGAAACTGCTGAAGAAAGGATACAATGGTCACAACCTGACTTGCTTGTTTGGGAAAAGCTCCAGAAGAATGATGGAGGAAATACACGAGGGGGTATGCGGCCCGCACATGAACGGTCACATGCTGGCCAAGAAAATCGTAAGACAAGGGTACTACTGGACAACATTGGAGAAAGATTGTTGCGAATACGTGAGAAAGTGTCACAAGTGCCAGATCCATGCAAACATGATGCATGTACCACCATCTCTTCTATACAGCATGACCTCACCTTGGCCATTCTCCACCTGGGGAATCGACATTATCGATGAAATCATTCCGAAAGCTTCAAATGGAAATCGGTACATTCTGGTGGCCATAGAATACTTCACAAAATGGGTAGAAGCTGCATCCTACACCAAGTTAGGAGCCAAGGAAGTGGCCAAATTCGTCAAGAGAAATCTCATCTGCCGTTATGGAGTTCCCCATGAGATTATTTCGAATAATGGAAGTCATTTCAAAGCAGAAGTTAGGGATCTGTTCGAGGAATACAAAATCACTTATCACAAGTCATCACCATACAGACCGCAAACTAATGGGGCGGTCGAGGCTGCAAACAAGAATGTTAAGGCCATACTGCAGAAATCAGCCAATACTTACAAAGACTGGCATGAAAAGCTACCGTTCGCACTTTTGGGGATACAGAACCTCGATAAGGACGTCCACAGGAGCAACTCCTTACTCACTAGTGTATGGTATAGAAGCGGTACTTCCGGTCGAGATAGAATTACCGTCCATACGCGTGATGGCAGAGTGTGAAATTTCAGAATCAGATTGGTTGAGGGAAAGGTATGAAGAATTGGCCCTCATAGATCAAAAGCACCTAGCAGCAGTCGACCATGTTCGAATTTATCAAAAGAGGATAGCCCGTGCTTTCAACTAAAAGGTTCGTCCGAGGAAGATTGTCAAGGGTGACCTTGTCCTTAAGGAGTTGCGAGCTCCGATCTTCGATCCCCGTGGGAAGTTTAAACCTAAGTGGGTCGGCCCTTACATCGTCAAGACTGTTCTTTCCGGAGGAGCAACTTATCTCATGGACCTCGATGGTGTCGAATTCAAAGAACCAATCAACATGGATCGTCTCAAAAAGTACTATGCTTGACTATTCAATAACCTTTTCTTTCAAGCTTTAGCCTGAACTACGCTCGACCTGATTCCCGCTCGGGGATACGTAGGCAACCACAACGGTTCGGTCACCCCACCTACCTAAAATCAACTCGCTTCTTTCCGACCATGGCCCGAACTACGTTGGACCTGATCCCCGCTCGGGAGTACGTAGGCAGACTTTCAAAAAAAAAAAAAAAGGGATGGCTCGCTAGGTTGAAAATCCAAAAGGACGCCTAGGCAAAAGTTAGAGTTAAATCCAAAGTGAGCAATAACAAAAGAGAGAAAAGAGCTCGCTAGGTCACCTAACTGGTGCCTAGGCAAAAGTTATGAGCATTTGAGAGAATAAAGTTGGGGTCCTTACCGTAGCCCAGAAGTCATCCTCCGCACTAGGGGCAAACTTCGGCCACTCGCCTCGTTTTCCTGAACCTCTTCTACACTAGGGGAAAACATCGGTCATCTACCTCGTTTGCCTCACAAACATACATATCCCAAACTAGGGGCAAACTTCGGCCACCCGCCTCGTTTGCCTCTAATCGTCCTAGCAAGTACCTAAAGTAACATCTAATTGAAATCTCGATTACAAAATGCTTCTAAAGCTAAAATGCATAGAATGAGATTCCCAAAGTAACCAAGGTTCACCGATAAACAAACTCTGAATATTACATAAGCAGGAAAGATCAAAAAATCAAAGTCTTTCGAAAAACAATCACACATGTTCAAAGACACTGGGAAGAATGAGCAGAATCAGTCAGGACTAGTTTTATCTTTGTGTCTCTTATTTCTTCAAAGGTCTTTAGAAATAGGCCCTTTGCTCGGTTGGCCCAGCCCCTGATGAAAGCAGCAATGGTAGTGGCTCTGACTCTGGAAGCAAAGACCCTCTCAGTAAACCCCCGGGGGACCTCTTGAACTTGCCCATACTGTCTAGCCAATCGACGAGGATGATAGAAGGATGTCTCTCTCAGTCCCATCAGCCACACCCTCTGGGAATCCCCAAGACTAGTGGTCACAGCATAAAGGCCCCAACGCCTCACGATCCAGCAAATGTCAGCCTCAGATAAGGCGCCCATCATACCCACCCAATCAGCAGAAGCAAAATGAGTATGAAGCACAGCTCTGGGAAAATAAACTGGCGGCACATTACCGGTCCATAACTGAAGACGCTCGTAGAGCCAAGCCTGTAACACCAAAGGCGCCCCAGAAAGTAGAAGCATTTCCTGACTTGAAGCGCGATCCAAACCATTCAGGGTCTCGGCCAAAACCATGGCCATGGGGTTCTTACTTGCCTTCAGTCCGAGACATACATGCACTAAGTCGCTAGAAGCACTCGAGAACAAGAAGTGTGAAGTCATACACAGAATCAGAGCAGCCCCACGAGTAGCATCATACACGTTGGGATTCCCAGGACTAGCATATTGAGCAATTATGGAAGCAATGTCAAGAACCTCACCTTAAAGCAGCCGGCGGGAAATAGTGATGGAATAATTCAGATATTCAGCCAAGCCTCGCGTAGGACTGAGGGTATCAGCAGAAGGGAGAATCAGGTCCAAATCAGAATCATAGCCAAGGATGGCACAGAACTCCTCAAACAAGGGGCATATCTCCAAGCCATTGAAATTGAAGACATGGTTCACCGGGTCCCAGTGAATAATAGCAACGCGCAATAACTCAGTGTTCAGGGTCATCTGGCAAAGAGAGAATAGCTCGGTCAAGCCGTAGCTAAAGAGGTTGATCCGCTCCACACCATCCGTGATGTTTAGCCAAGCCGTGAGTTGAGCGGGATCATACAAAGCCATGTTTTCGGTCGCGGCTCTAGGAAGATTCAAAATTTCGGCAGCACCTCCCCGTTTCACGGACTATCCCACCTGCAAGGCAAAAACACTCACTATTACAAAACTGCCCATCGCAGTAACACCCAGCAATCACAGTGCACATGTATCATCATCAACTAAAAACAAGCACACAACCGCGCCTCCAAACCGGAAGCTATCCGGCCTAAAAGGCAAAACATCATAATAATATGTCAAAGGTCACAAAATGTTCGACACATCATCCTACACTGTCCAAATAGTCACATCACCAGTATAACCCGATCGAAAACATAAAAAGAAAATAAAATAAAATTCCCGCTTGGGGGGGGGGGGCTCAGTCCTCCTCTTCTTCGTCCTCTGTCGGACCGCCCGGAGTGTATATCGGCGAAGGTCTCCTCCTACCACCTCTGCACCTTGGACCAGTTCTCGATGAGCCAGCACCACCTCCACGGTACTGCACACACAAATAAAATGAAGGCAATCAAAAGTACAAAAATAGAGTCGAGTCAGAGACTTACCAAAGACGTCATCTGATTGGCGGCAAATTGCCGCATGCCATCCATCTGTCAAAGGGTAAAATCCAGGATTAGGACCTCATAACCTTAAGGAGTGCAAAAATAAAGGACATACCCGGTGGTCTCGTGTGAGGACCAAGGACCGAAGGCTAGCCGCCAAGGCGTGACCCTGCTCAACGTAACTCCAAGGAACGTTGAGGACGCCCGCTGGCAGAGTAGGGTAACCGCATGTAACTCGCGGCACCTCCATCACTTGGGGAGTGCCATCGGCGTCTAGAACGTTGATGGTCCATAACCATTTCAATCTTCAAAATTTTGGAGCCCACAGACTCAGAACCATTTCAATCTTCAAAATTTTGGAGCCCACGGACTCAAAATCATTTCAATCTTCAAAATTTTGGAGCCAACAGACTCAGAATCGTTTTAATCTTCAAATTTTTGGAGCCCACGGACTCAGAATCATTTCAATCTTAAAAAATTTGGAATCTACAGACTCAAAATCATTTCAATCTTTAATATTTTGGAGCCCACGGACTCAGAATCACTTTAATCTTCAAAATTTTGGATCCCACGAACTTAGAATCATTTTAATCTTCAAAATTTTGGAGCCCACGGACTCAGAATCATTTTAGTCTTCAATATTTGGGAGCCCACGGACTCAGAACCATTTTAATCTTCAAAATTTTGGAGCCCACGGACTCAGAACCATTTCAATCTTCAAAATTTTGGAGCCCACGGACTTAGAACCATTTCAATCTTAGAAAGTTTGGAGCCCACGGACTAAGAATCATTTCAATCTTCAAAATTTTTGAGCCCACGGACTCAGAATCATTTCAATCTTCAAAATTTTGGAGCCCACATACTTATAACCATTTCAATCTTCAAAATTTTAGAGCCGACGGACTCAGAACAATTTTAATCTTCAAAATTTTGGAGCCCACGGACTCAGAACCATTTCAATCTTCAAAATTTTGGAGCCCACGGACTCAGAATCATTTCAATCTTCAAAATTTTGGAGCCCACGGACTCAGAACCATTTTAATCTTCAAAATTTTGGAGCCCATGGACTCAATATCATTTCAATCTTTAAAATTTTAGAGCCCACGGACTCAGAATCATTTTAATCTTCAAATTTTTATAGCGCACGAACTCAGAATCATTTCAATCTTCAAAATTTTGGAGCCCACGGACTCAGATTCATTTTAATCTTCAAACTTTTGGAGCCCATGGACTTAGAATCATTTTAATCTTCAAAATGTTTGAGCCCACGAACTTAGAATCATTTTAATCTTCAAAATTTGGGAGCCCACGAACTCAGAATCATTTCAATCTTCCAAATTTTGGAGCCCACAGACTCAGAATCATTTTATTCTTCAAATTTTTGGAGCCCAGGGACTCAGAATCATTTCAATCTTTAAAATTTTGGAGCCCACGGACTCAGAATCATTTTGATTTTCAAAATTTTGGAGCCCACGGACTTAGAGTCATTTTTATCTTCAAAATTTGGGAGCCCACGCACTCAGAATCATTTCAATCTTCCAAATTTTGGAGCCCACAGACTCAGAATCATTTGAATCTTCAAATTTTTGGAGCCCACGGACTCAGAATCATTTCAAGCTTCATAATTTTGGAGCCCACGGACTCAGAATCATTTCAATCTTTAAAATTTTGGAGCCCACGGACTCAGAATCATTTTAATTTTCAAAATTTTGGAGCCCACGGACTTAGAATCATTTTAATCTTCAAAATTTTGGAACCCACGGACTCAGAATTATTTTAGTCTTCAAAATATGGAAGCCCACGAACTCAGAACCATTTTAATCTTCAAAATTTTGGAGCCCACGGACTCAGAACCATTTCAATCTTCAAAATTTTGGAGCCCACGGACCCAGAACCATTTCAATCTTCAAAATTTTGGAGCCCACGGACTCAGAATCATTTCAATCTTCAAAATTTTTGAGCCCACGGGCATAGAATCATTTCAATCTTCAAAATTTGGAGCCCACGGACTTAGAACCTTTTCAATCCTCAAAATTTGGAGCCGACAGACTCAGAACCATTTTAATCTTCAAAATTTTGGAGCCCACGGACTCAGAACCATTTCAATCTTCAAAATTTGGAGCCCACGGACTCAGAATCATTTTAATCTTCAAAATTTTGGAGCCCACGGACTCAGAATCATTTTAGTCTTCAATATTTGGGAGCCCACGGACTTAGAACCATTTTAATCTTCAAAATTTTGGAGCCCACGGACTCAGAACCATTTCAATCTTCAAAATTTTGGAGCCCACGGATTTAGAACCATTTCAATCTTAGAAAGTTTGGAGCCCACGGACTCAGAATCATTTCAATCTTCAAAATTTTTGAGCCCACGGACTCAGAATCATTTCAATCTTCAAAATTTTGGAGCCCACATACTTATAACCATTTCAATCTTCAAAATTTTAGAGCCGACGGACTCAGAACAATTTTAATCTTCAAAATTTTGGAGCCCACGGACTCAGAACCATTTCAATCTTCAAAATTTTGGAGCCCACGGACTCAGAATCATTTCAATCTTCAAAATTTTGGAGCCCACGGACTCAGAACCATTTTAGTCTTCAAAATTTTGGAGCCCATGGACTCAAAATCATTTCAATCTTTAAAATTTTAGAGCCCACGGACTCAGAATCATTTTAATCTTCAAATTTTTATAGCCCACGGACTCAGAATCATTTCAATCTTCAAAATTTTGGAGCCCACGGACTCAGATTCATTTTAATCTTCAAACTTTTGGAGCCCATGGACTTAGAATCATTTTAATCTTCAAAATGTTTGAGCCCACGAACTTAGAATCATTTTAATCTTCAAAATTTGGGAGCCCACGAACTCAGAATCATTTCAATCTTCCAAATTTTAGAGCCCACAGACTCAGAATCATTTTATTCTTCAAATTTTTGGAGCCCACGGACTCAGAATCATTTCAATCTTTAAAATTTTGGAGCCCACGGACTCAGAATCATTTTGATTTTCAAAATTTTGGAGCCCACGGACTTAGAGTCATTTTTATCTTCAAAATTTGGGAGCCCACGCACTTAGAATCATTTCAATCTTCCAAATTTTGGAGCCCACAGACTCAGAATCATTTTAATCTTCAAATTTTTGGAGCCCACGGACTCAGAATCATTTCAAGCTTCATAATTTTGGAGCCCACGGACTCAGAATCATTTCAATCTTTAAAATTTTGGAGCCCACAGACTCAGAATCATTTTAATTTTCAAAATTTTGGAGCCCACGGACTTAGAATCATTTTAATCTTCAAAATTTTGGAACCCACGGACTCAGAATTATTTTAGTCTTCAAAATATGGAAGCCCACGAACTCAGAACCATTTTAATCTTCAAAATTTTGGAGCCCACGGACTCAGAACCATTTCAATCTTCAAAATTTTGGAGACCACGGACCCAGAACCATTTCAATCTTCAAAATTTTGGAGCCCACGGACTCAGAATCATTTCAATCTTCAAAATTTTTGAGCCCACGGGCATAGAATCATTTCAATCTTCAAAATTTTGGAGCCCACGGACTTAGAACCATTTCAATCCTCAAAATTTGGAGCCGACAGACTCAGAACCATTTTAATCTTCAAAATTTTGGAGCCCACGGACTCAGAACCATTTCAATCTTCAAAATTTGGAGCCCACAGACTCAGAATCATTTTAATCTTCAAAATTTTGGAGCCCACCGACTCAGAATCATTTTAGTCTTTAATATTTGGGAGCCCACGGACTCAGAACCATTTTAATCTTCAAAATTTTGGAGCCCACGGACTCAGAACCATTTCAATCTTCAAAATTTTGGAGCCCACGGACTTAGAACCATTTCAATCTTAGAAAGTTTGGAGCCCAGGGACTCAGAATCATTTCAATCTTCAAAATTTTTGAGCCCACGGACTCAGAATCATTTCAATCTTCAAAATTTTGGAGCCCACATACTTATAACCATTTCAATCTTCAAAATTTTAGAGCCGACGGACTCAGAACAATTTTAATCTTCAAAATTTTGGAGCCCACGGACTCAGAACCATTTCAATCTTCAAAATTTTGGAGCCCACGGACTCAGAATCATTTCAATCTTCAAAATTTTGGAGCCCATGGACTCAGAACCATTTTAATCTTCAAAATTTTGGAGCCCATGGACTCAAAATCATTTCAATCTTTAAAATTTTAGAGCCCACGGACTCAGAATCATTTTAATCTTCAAATTTTTATAGCCCACGGACTCAGAATCATTTCAATCTTCAAAATTTTGGAGCCCACGGACTCAGATTCATTTTAATCTTCAAACTTTTGGAGCCCATGGACTTAGAATCATTTTAATCTTCAAAATGTTTGAGCCCACGAACTTAGAATCATTTTAATCTTCAAAATTTGGGAGCCCACGAACTCAGAATCATTTCAATCTTCCAAATTTTGGAGCCCACAGACTCAGAATCATTTTATTCTTCAAATTTTTGGAGCCCACGGACTCAGAATCATTTCAATCTTTAAAATTTTTGAGCCCACGGACTCAGAATCATTTTGATTTTCAAAATTTTGGAGCCCACGGACTTAGAGTCATTTTTATCTTCAAAATTTGGGAGCCCACGCACTCAGAATCATTTCAATCTTCCAAATTTTGGAGCCCACAGACTCAGAATCATTTTAATCTTCAAATTTTTGGAGCCCACGGACTCAGAATCATTTCAAGCTTCATAATTTTGGAGCCCACGGACTCAGAATCATTTCAATCTTTAAAATTTTGGAGCCCACGGACTCAGAATCATTTTAATTTTCAAAATTTTGGAGCCCACGGACTTAGAATCATTTTAATCTTCAAAATTTTGGAACCCACGGACTCAGAATTATTTTAGTCTTCAAAATATGGAAGCCCACGAACTCAGAACCATTTTAATCTTCAAAATTTTGGAGCCCACGGACTCAGAACCATTTCAATCTTCAAAATTTTGGAGCCCACGGACCCAGAACCATTTCAATCTTCAAAATTTTGGAGCCCACGGACTCAGAATCATTTCAATCTTCAAAATTTTTGAGCCCACGGGCATAGAATCATTTCAATCTTCAAAATTTTGGAGCCCACGGACTTAGAACCATTTCAATCCTCAAAATTTGGAGCCGACAGACTCAGAACCATTTTAATCTTCAAAATTTTGGAGCCCACGGACTCAGAACCATTTCAATCTTCAAAATTTGGAGCCCACGGACTCAGAATCATTTTAATCTTCAAAAATTTGGAGCCCACGGACTCAGACCCATTTCAATCTTCAAAATTTTGGAGCCCATGGACTCAAAATCATTTCAATCTTCAAATTTTTGGAGCCCACAGAATCAGAATCATTTTAATCTTCAAATTTTTGGAGCCCACGGACTCAGAATCATTTCAAGCTTCATAATTTTGGAGCCCACGGACTCAGAATCATTTCAATCTTTAAAATTTTGGAGCCCACGGACTCAAAATCATTTTAATTTTCAAAATTTTGGAGCCCACGGACTTAGAATCATTTTAATCTTCAAAATTTTGGAACCCACGGACTCAGAATTATTTTAGTCTTCAAAATATGGAAGCCCACGAACTCAGAACCATTTTAATCTTCAAAATTTTGGAGCCCACGGACTCAGAACCATTTCAATCTTCAAAATTTTGGAGCCCACGGACCCAGAACCATTTCAATCTTCAAAATTTTGGAGCCCACGGACTCAGAATCATTTCAATCTTCAAAATTTTTGAGCCCACGGGCATAGAATCATTTCAATCTTCAAAATTTTGGAGCCCACGGACTTAGAACCATTTCAATCCTCAAAATTTGGAGCCGACAGACTCAGAACCATTTTAATCTTCAAAATTTTGGAGCCCACGGACTCAGAACCATTTCAATCTTCAAAATTTGGAGCCCACGGACTCAGAATCATTTTAATCTTCAAAAATTTGGAGCCCACGGACTCAGACCCATTTCAATCTTCAAAATTTTGGAGCCCATGGACTCAAAATCATTTCAATCTTCAAATTTTTGGAGCCCACAGAATCAGAATCATTTTAATCTTCAAATTTTTGGAGCCCACGGACTCAGAATCATTTCAATCTTCAAAATTGTGGAGCCCACCGACTCAGAATAATTTCAATCTTCAAAATTTTGGAGCCCACGGACACAGAATCATTTTAATCTTCAAACTTTTGGAGCCCATGGAAATAGAATCATTTTAATCTTCAAAATTTTTGAGCCCACAAACTTAGAATCATTTTAATCTTCAAAATTTGGGAGCCCACGAACTCAGAATCATTTCAATCTTCCAAATTTTGGAGCCCACAGACTCAGAATCATTTTAATCTTCAAATTTTTGCAGCCCACGGACTCAGAATCATTTCAATCTTTAAAATTTTGGAGCCCACGGACTCAGAATCATTTTGATTTTCAAAATTTTGGAGCCCACGGACTTAGAGTCATTTTTATCTTCAAAATTTGGGAGCCCACGGACTCAGAATCATTTCAAGCTTCATAATTTTGGAGCCCACGGACTCAGAATCATTTCAATCTTTAAAATTTTGGAGCCCACGGACTCAGAATCATTTTAATTTTCAAAATTTTGGAGCCCACGGACTTAGAATCATTTTAATCTTCAAAATTTTGGAGCCCACGGACTCAGAATTATTTTAGTCTTCAAAATATGGAAGCCCACGAACTCAGAACCATTTTAATCTTCAAAATTTTGGAGCCCACGGACTCAGAACCATTTCAATCTTCAAAATTTTGGAGCCCACGGACCCAGAACCATTTCAATCTTCAAAATTTTGGAGCCCACGGACTCAGAATCATTTCAATCTTCAAAATTTTTGAGCCCACGGGCATAGAATCATTTCAATCTTCAAAATTTTGGAGCCCACGGACTTAGAACCATTTCAATCCTCAAAATTTGGAGCCGACAGACTCAGAACCATTTTAATCTTCAAAATTTTGGAGCCCACGGACTCAGAACCATTTCAATCTTCAAAATTTGGAGCCCACGGACTCAGAATCATTTTAATCTTCAAAAATTTGGAGCCCACGGACTCAGACCCATTTCAATCTTCAAAATTTTGGAGCCCATGGACTCAAAATCATTTCAATCTTCAAATTTTTGGAGCCCACAGAATCAGAATCATTTTAATCTTCAAATTTTTGGAGCCCACGGACTCAGAATCATTTCAATCTTCAAAATTGTGGAGCCCACCGACTCAGAATAATTTCAATCTTCAAAATTTTGGAGCCCACGGACACAGAATCATTTTAATCTTCAAACTTTTGGAGCCCATGGAAATAGAATCATTTTAATCTTCAAAATTTTTGAGCCCACAAACTTAGAATCATTTTAATCTTCAAAATTTGGGAGCCCACGAACTCAGAATCATTTCAATCTTCCAAATTTTGGAGCCCACAGACTCAGAATCATTTTAATCTTCAAATTTTTGCAGCCCACGGACTCAGAATCATTTCAATCTTTAAAATTTTGGAGCCCACGGACTCAGAATCATTTTGATTTTCAAAATTTTGGAGCCCACGGACTTAGAGTCATTTTTATCTTCAAAATTTGGGAGCCCACGCACTCAGAATCATTTCAATCTTCCAAATTTTGGAGCCCACAGACTCAGAATCATTTTAATCTTCAAATTTTTGGAGCCCACGGACTCAGAATCATTTCAAGCTTCATAATTTTGGAGCCCACGGACTCAGAATCATTTCAATCTTTAAAATTTTGGAGCCCACGGACTCAGAATCATTTTAATTTTCAAAATTTTGGAGCCCACGGACTTAGAATCATTTTAATCTTCAAAATTTTGGAGCCCACGGACTCAGAATTATTTTAGTCTTCAAAATATGGAAGCCCACGAACTCAGAACCATTTTAATCTTCAAAATTTTGGAGCCCACGGACTCAGAACCATTTCAATCTTCAAAATTTTGGAGCCCACGGACCCAGAACCATTTCAATCTTCAAAATTTTGGAGCCCACGGACTCAGAATCATTTCAATCTTCAAAATTTTTGAGCCCACGGGCATAGAATCATTTCAATCTTCAAAATTTTGGAGCCCACGGACTTAGAACCATTTCAATCCTCAAAATTTGGAGCCGACAGACTCAGAACCATTTTAATCTTCAAAATTTTGGAGCCCACGGACTCAGAACCATTTCAATCTTCAAAATTTGGAGCCCACGGACTCAGAATCATTTTAATCTTCAAAAATTTGGAGACCACGGACTCAGACCCATTTCAATCTTCAAAATTTTGGAGCCCATAGACTCAAAATCATTTCAATCTTCAAATTTTTGGAGCCCACAGAATCAGAATCATTTTAATCTTCAATTTTTTGGAGCCCACGGACTCAGAATCATTTCAATCTTCAAAATTTTGGAGCCCACCGACTCAGAATAATTTCAATCTTCAAAATTTTGGAGCCCACGGACACAGAATCATTTTAATCTTCAAACTTTTGGAGCCCATGGACATAGAATCATTTTAATCTTCAAAATTTTTGAGCCCACGAACTTAGAATCATTTTAATCTTCAAAATTTGGGACCCCAAGAACTCAGAATCATTTCAATCTTCCAAATTTTGGAGCCCACAGACTCAGAATCATTTTAATCTTCAAATTTTTGGAGCCCACGGACTCAGAATCATTTCAATCTTTAAAATTTTGGAGCCCACGGACTCAGAATCATTTTGATTTTCAAAATTTTGGAGCCCACGGACTTAGAGTCATTTTTATTTTCAAAATTTGGGAGCCCACGAACTCAGAATCATTTCAATCTTCCAAATTTTGGAGCCCACAGACTCAGAATCATTTTGATCTTCAAATTTTTGGAGCCCACGGACTCAGAATCATTTCAATCTTCATAATTTTGGAGCCCACGGACTCAGAATCATTTCAATCTTTAAAATTTTGGAGCCCACGGACTTAGAATCATTTTAATTTTCAAAATTTTGGAGCCCACGGACTTAGAATCATTTTAATCTTCAAAATTTTGGAGCCCACGGACTCAGAATTATTTTAGTCTTCAAAATTTGGAAGCCCACGGACTCAGAACCATTTTAATCTTCAAAATTTTGGAGCCCACAGACTCAGAACCATTTCAATCTTGAAAATTTTAAAGCCCACGGACCCAGAACCATTTTAATCTTCAAAATTTTGGAGCCCACGGACTCAGAACCATTTCAATCTTCAAAATTTGGAGCCCACGGACTCAGAATCATTTTAATCTTCAAAAATTTGGAGCCCACGGACTCAGACCCATTTCAATCTTCAAAATTTTGGAGCCCATGGACTCAAAATCATTTCAATCTTCAAATTTTTGTAGCCCACAGAATCAGAATCATTTTAATCTTCAATTTTTTGGAGCCCACGGACTCAGAATCATTTCAATCTTCAAAATTGTGGAGCCCACCGACTCAGAATAATTTCAATCTTCAAAATTTTGGAGCCCACGGACACAGAATCATTTTAATCTTCAAACTTTTGGAGCCCATGGACATAGAATCATTTTAATCTTCAAAATTTTTGAGCCCACGAACTTAGAATCATTTTAATCTTCAAAATTTGGGAGCCCACGAACTCAGAATCATTTCAATCTTCCAAATTTTGGAGCCCACAGACTCAGAATCATTTTAATCTTCAAATTTTTGCAGCCCACGGACTCAGAATCATTTCAATCTTTAAAATTTTGGAGCCCACGGACTCAGAATCATTTTGATTTTCAAAATTTTGGAGCCCACGGACTTAGAGTCATTTTTATCTTCAAAATTTGGGAGCCCACGCACTCAGAATCATTTCAATCTTCCAAATTTTGGAGCCCACAGACTCAGAATCATTTTAATCTTCAAATTTTTGGAGCCCACGGACTCAGAATCATTTTAATCTTCAATTTTTTGGAGCCCACGGACTCAGAATCATTTCAATCTTTAAAATTTTGGAGCCCACGGACTCAGAATCATTTTAATTTTCAAAATTTTGGAGCCCACGGACTCAGAATCATTTTAATCTTCAAATTTTTGGAGCCCACGGACTCAGAATCATTTCAATCTTCATAATTTTGGAGCCCACGGACTCAGAATCATTTCAATCTTTAAAATTTTGGAGCCCACGGACTTAGAATCATTTTAATTTTCAAAATTTTGGAGCCCACGGACTTAGAATCATTTTAATCTTCAAAATTTTGGAGCCCACGGACTCAGAATTATTTTAGTCTTCAAAATTTGGAAGCCCACGGACTCAGAACCATTTTAATCTTCAAAATTTTGGAGCCCACAGACTCAGAACCATTTCAATCTTCAAAATTTTAAAGCCCACGGACCCAGAACCATTTTAATCTTCAAAATTTTGGAGCCCACGGACTCAGAACCATTTCAATCTTCAAAATTTGGAGCCCACGGACTCAGAATCATTTTAATCTTCAAAAATTTGGAGCCCACAGAATCAGACCCATTTCAATCTTCAAAATTTTGGAGCCCATGGACTCAAAATCATTTCAATCTTCAAATTTTTGGAGCCCACAGAATCAGAATCATTTTAATCTTCAATTTTTTGGAGCCCACGGACTCAGAATCATTTCAATCTTCAAAATTGTGGAGCCCACCGACTCAGAATAATTTCAATCTTCAAAATTTTGGAGCCCACGGACACAGAATCATTTTAATCTTCAAACTTTTTGAGCCCACGAACTTATAATCATTTTAATCTTCAAAATTTGGGAGCCCACGAACTCAGAATCATTTCAATCTTCCAAATTTTGGAGCCCACAGACTCAGAATCATTTTAATCTTCAATTTTTTGGAGCCCACGGACTCAGAATCATTTCAATCTTCAAAATTGTGGGGCCCACCGACTCAGAATAATTTCAATCTTCAAATTTTGGAGCCCACGGACACAGAATCATTTTAATCTTCAAACTTTTGGAGCCCATGGAAATAGAATCATTTTAATCTTCAAAATTTTTGAGCCCACGAACTTAGAATCATTTTAATCTTCAAAATTTGGGAGCCCACGAACTCAAAATCATTTCAATCTTCCAAATTTTGGAGCCCACAGACTCAGAATCATTTTAATCTTCAAATTTTTGCAGCCCACGGACTCAGAATCATTTCAATCTTTAAAATTTTGGAGCCCACGGACTCAGAATCATTTTGATTTTCAAAATTTTGGAGCCCACGGACTTAGAGTCATTTTTATCTTCAAAATTTGGGAGCCCACGAACTCAGAATCATTTCAATCTTCCAAATTTTGGAGCCCACAGACTCAGAATCATTTTAATCTTCAAATTTTTGCAGCCCACGGACTCAGAATCATTTCAATCTTTAAAATTTTGGAGCCCACGGACTCAGAATCATTTTGATTTTCAAAATTTTGGAGCCCACGGACTTAGAGTCATTTTTATCTTCAAAATTTGGGAGCCCACGCACTCAGAATCATTTCAATCTTCCAAATTTTGGAGCCCACAGACTCAGAATCATTTTAATCTTCAAATTTTTGGAGCCCACGGACTCAGAATCATTTTAATCTTCAATTTTTTGGAGCCCACGGACTCAGAATCATTTCAATCTTTAAAATTTTGGAGCCCACGGACTCAGAATCATTTTAATTTTCAAAATTTTGGAGCCCACGGACTCAGAATCATTTTAATCTTCAAATTTTTGGAGCCCACGGACTCAGAATCATTTCAATCTTCATAATTTTGGAGCCCACGGACTCAGAATCATTTCAATCTTTAAAATTTTGGAGCCCACGGACTCAAAATCATTTTAATTTTCAAAATTTTGGAGCCCACGGACTTAGAATCATTTTAATCTTCAAAATTTTGGAACCCACGGACTCAGAATTATTTTAGTCTTCAAAATATGGAAGCCCACGAACTCAGAACCATTTTAATCTTCAAAATTTTGGAGCCCACGGACTCTGAACCATTTCAATCTTCAAAATTTTGGAGCCCACGGACCCAGAACCATTTCAATCTTCAAAATTTTGGAGCCCACGGACTCAGAATCATTTCAATCTTCAAAATTTTTGAGCCCACGAACTTAGAATCATTTTAATCTTCAAAATTTGGGAGCCCACGAACTCAGAATCATTTCAATCTTCCAAATTTTGGAGCCCACAGACTCAGAATCATTTTAATCTTCAAATTTTTGCAGCCCACGGACTCAGAATCATTTCAATCTTTAAAATTTTGGAGCCCACGGACTCAGAATCATTTTGATTTTCAAAATTTTGGAGCCCACGGACTTAGAGTCATTTTTATCTTCAAAATTTGGGAGCCCACGCACTCAGAATCATTTCAATCTTCCAAATTTTGGAGCCCACAGACTCAGAATCATTTTAATCTTCAAATTTTTGGAGCCCACGGACTCAGAATCATTTTAATCTTCAATTTTTTGGAGCCCACGGACTCAGAATCATTTCAATCTTTAAAATTTTGGAGCCCACGGACTCAGAATCATTTTAATTTTCAAAATTTTGGAGCCCACGGACTCAGAATCATTTTAATCTTCAAATTTTTGGAGCCCACGGACTCAGAATCATTTCAATCTTCATAATTTTGGAGCCCACGGACTCAGAATCATTTCAATCTTTAAAATTTTGGAGCCCACGGACTTAGAATCATTTTAATTTTCAAAATTTTGGAGCCCACGGACTTAGAATCATTTTAATCTTCAAAATTTTGGAGCCCACGGACTCAGAATTATTTTAGTCTTCAAAATTTGGAAGCCCACGGACTCAGAACCATTTTAATCTTCAAAATTTTGGAGCCCACAGACTCAGAACCATTTCAATCTTCAAAATTTTAAAGCCCACGGACCCAGAACCATTTTAATCTTCAAAATTTTGGAGCCCACGGACTCAGAACCATTTCAATCTTCAAAATTTGGAGCCCACGGACTCAGAATCATTTTAATCTTCAAAAATTTGGAGCCCACAGAATCAGACCCATTTCAATCTTCAAAATTTTGGAGCCCATGGACTCAAAATCATTTCAATCTTCAAATTTTTGGAGCCCACAGAATCAGAATCATTTTAATCTTCAATTTTTTGGAGCCCACGGACTCAGAATCATTTCAATCTTCAAAATTGTGGAGCCCACCGACTCAGAATAATTTCAATCTTCAAAATTTTGGAGCCCACGGACACAGAATCATTTTAATCTTCAAACTTTTTGAGCCCACGAACTTATAATCATTTTAATCTTCAAAATTTGGGAGCCCACGAACTCAGAATCATTTCAATCTTCCAAATTTTGGAGCCCACAGACTCAGAATCATTTTAATCTTCAATTTTTTGGAGCCCACGGACTCAGAATCATTTCAATCTTCAAAATTGTGGGGCCCACCGACTCAGAATAATTTCAATCTTCAAAATTTTGGAGCCCACGGACACAGAATCATTTTAATCTTCAAACTTTTGGAGCCCATGGAAATAGAATCATTTTAATCTTCAAAATTTTTGAGCCCACGAACTTAGAATCATTTTAATCTTCAAAATTTGGGAGCCCACGAACTCAAAATCATTTCAATCTTCCAAATTTTGGAGCCCACAGACTCAGAATCATTTTAATCTTCAAATTTTTGCAGCCCACGGACTCAGAATCATTTCAATCTTTAAAATTTTGGAGCCCACGGACTCAGAATCATTTTGATTTTCAAAATTTTGGAGCCCACGGACTTAGAGTCATTTTTATCTTCAAAATTTGGGAGCCCACGAACTCAGAATCATTTCAATCTTCCAAATTTTGGAGCCCACAGACTCAGAATCATTTTAATCTTCAAATTTTTGCAGCCCACGGACTCAGAATCATTTCAATCTTTAAAATTTTGGAGCCCACGGACTCAGAATCATTTTGATTTTCAAAATTTTGGAGCCCACGGACTTAGAGTCATTTTTATCTTCAAAATTTGGGAGCCCACGCACTCAGAATCATTTCAATCTTCCAAATTTTGGAGCCCACAGACTCAGAATCATTTTAATCTTCAAATTTTTGGAGCCCACGGACTCAGAATCATTTTAATCTTCAATTTTTTGGAGCCCACGGACTCAGAATCATTTCAATCTTTAAAATTTTGGAGCCCACGGACTCAGAATCATTTTAATTTTCAAAATTTTGGAGCCCACGGACTCAGAATCATTTTAATCTTCAAATTTTTGGAGCCCACGGACTCAGAATCATTTCAATCTTCATAATTTTGGAGCCCACGGACTCAGAATCATTTCAATCTTTAAAATTTTGGAGCCCACGGACTCAAAATCATTTTAATTTTCAAAATTTTGGAGCCCACGGACTTAGAATCATTTTAATCTTCAAAATTTTGGAACCCACGGACTCAGAATTATTTTAGTCTTCAAAATATGGAAGCCCACGAACTCAGAACCATTTTAATCTTCAAAATTTTGGAGCCCACGGACTCTGAACCATTTCAATCTTCAAAATTTTGGAGCCCACGGACCCAGAACCATTTCAATCTTCAAAATTTTGGAGCCCACGGACTCAGAATCATTTCAATCTTCAAAATTTTTGAGCCCACGGGCATAGAATCATTTCAATCTTCAAAATTTTGGAGCCCACGGACTTAGAACCATTTCAATCCTCAAAATTTGGAGCCGACAGACTCAGAACCATTTTAATCTTCAAAATTTTGGAGCCCACGGACTCAGAACCATTTCAATCTTCAAAATTTGGAGCCCACGGACTCAGAATCATTTTAATCTTCAAAATTTTGGAGCCCACGGACTCAGAATCATTTTAGTCTTCAATATTTGGGAGCCCACGGACTCAGAACCATTTTAATCTTCAAAATTTTGGAGCCCACGGACTCAGAACCATTTCAATCTTCAAAATTTTGGAGCCCACGGATTTAGAACCATTTCAATCTTAGAAAGTTTGGAGCCCACGGACTCAGAATCATTTCAATCTTCAAAATTTTTGAGCCCACGGACTCAGAATCATTTCAATCTTCAAAATTTTGGAGCCCACATACTTATAACCATTTCAATCTTCAAAATTTTAGAGCCGACGGACTCAGAACAATTTTAATCTTCAAAATTTTGGAGCCCACGGACTCAGAACCATTTCAATCTTCAAAATTTTGGAGCCCACGGACTCAGAATCATTTCAATCTTCAAAATTTTGGAGCCCACGGACTCAGAACCATTTTAGTCTTCAAAATTTTGGAGCCCATGGACTCAAAATCATTTCAATCTTTAAAATTTTAGAGCCCACGGACTCAGAATCATTTTAATCTTCAAATTTTTATAGCCCACGAACTCAGAATCATTTCAATCTTCAAAATTTTGGAGCCCACGGACTCAGATTCATTTTAATCTTCAAACTTTTGGAGCCCATGGACTTAGAATCATTTTAATCTTCAAAATGTTTGAGCCCACGAACTTAGAATCATTTTAATCTTCAAAATTTGGGAGCCCACGAACTCAGAATCATTTCAATCTTCCAAATTTTGGAGCCCACAGACTCAGAATCATTTTATTCTTCAAATTTTTGGAGCCCAGGGACTCAGAATCATTTCAATCTTTAAAATTTTGGAGCCCACGGACTCAGAATCATTTTGATTTTCAAAATTTTGGAGCCCACGGACTTAGAGTCATTTTTATCTTCAAAATTTTGGAGCCCACGCACTCAGAATCATTTCAATCTTCCAAATTTTGGAGCCCACAGACTCAGAATCATTTGAATCTTCAAATTTTTGGAGCCCACGGACTCAGAATCATTTCAAGCTTCATAATTTTGGAGCCCACGGACTCAGAATCATTTCAATCTTTAAAATTTTGGAGCCCACGGACTCAGAATCATTTTAATTTTCAAAATTTTGGAGCCCACGGACTTAGAATCATTTTAATCTTCAAAATTTTGGAACCCACGGACTCAGAATTATTTTAGTCTTCAAAATATGGAAGCCCACGAACTCAGAACCATTTTAATCTTCAAAATTTTGGAGCCCACGGACCCAGAACCATTTCAATCTTCAAAATTTTGGAGCCCACGGACTCAGAATCATTTCAATCTTCAAAATTTTTGAGCCCACGGGCATAGAATCATTTCAATCTTCAAAATTTGGAGCCCACGGACTTAGAACCTTTTCAATCCTCAAAATTTGGAGCCGACAGACTCAGAACCATTTTAATCTTCAAAATTTTGGAGCCCACGGACTCAGAACCATTTCAATCTTCAAAATTTGGAGCCCACGGACTCAGAATCATTTTAATCTTCAAAATTTTGGAGCCCACGGACTCAGAATCATTTTAGTCTTCAATATTTGGGAGCCCACGGACTTAGAACCATTTTAATCTTCAAAATTTTGGAGCCCACGGACTCAGAACCATTTCAATCTTCAAAATTTTGGAGCCCACGGATTTAGAACCATTTCAATCTTAGAAAGTTTGGAGCCCACGGACTCAGAATCATTTCAATCTTCAAAATTTTTGAGCCCACGGACTCAGAATCATTTCAATCTTCAAAATTTTGGAGCCCACATACTTATAACCATTTCAATCTTCAAAATTTTAGAGCCGACGGACTCAGAACAATTTTAATCTTCAAAATTTTGGAGCCCACGGACTCAGAACCATTTCAATCTTCAAAATTTTGGAGCCCACGGACTCAGAATCATTTAAATCTTCAAAATTTTGGAGCCCATGGACTCAGAACCATTTTAATCTTCAAAATTTTGGAGCCCATGGACTCAAAATCATTTCAATCTTTAAAATTTTAGAGCCCACGGACTCAGAATCATTTTAATCTTCAAATTTTTATAGCCCACGGACTCAGAATCATTTCAATCTTCAAAATTTTGGAGCCCACGGACTCAGATTCATTTTAATCTTCAAACTTTTGGAGCCCATGGACTTAGAATCATTTTAATCTTCAAAATGTTTGAGCCCACGAACTTAGAATCATTTTAATCTTCAAAATTTGGGAGCCCACGAACTCAGAATCATTTCAATCTTCCAAATTTTGGAGCCCACAGACTCAGAATCATTTTATTCTTCAAATTTTTGGAGCCCACGGACTCAGAATCATTTCAATCTTTAAAATTTTTGAGCCCACGGACTCAGAATCATTTTGATTTTCAAAATTTTGGAGCCCACGGACTTAGAGTCATTTTTATCTTCAAAATTTGGGAGCCCACGCACTCAGAATCATTTCAATCTTCCAAATTTTGGAGCCCACAGACTCAGAATCATTTTAATCTTCAAATTTTTGGAGCCCACGGACTCAGAATCATTTCAAGCTTCATAATTTTGGAGCCCACGGACTCAGAATCATTTCAATCTTTAAAATTTTGGAGCCCACGGACTCAGAATCATTTTAATTTTCAAAATTTTGGAGCCCACGGACTTAGAATCATTTTAATCTTCAAAATTTTGGAACCCACGGACTCAGAATTATTTTAGTCTTCAAAATATGGAAGCCCACGAACTCAGAACCATTTTAATCTTCAAAATTTTGGAGCCCACGGACTCAGAACCATTTCAATCTTCAAAATTTTGGAGCCCACGGACCCAGAACCATTTCAATCTTCAAAATTTTGGAGCCCACGGACTCAGAATCATTTCAATCTTCAAAATTTTTGAGCCCACGGGCATAGAATCATTTCAATCTTCAAAATTTTGGAGCCCACGGACTTAGAACCATTTCAATCCTCAAAATTTGGAGCCGACAGACTCAGAACCATTTTAATCTTCAAAATTTTGGAGCCCACGGACTCAGAACCATTTCAATCTTCAAAATTTGGAGCCCACGGACTCAGAATCATTTTAATCTTCAAAATTTTGGAGCCCACCGACTCAGAATCATTTTAGTCTTTAATATTTGGGAGCCCACGGACTCAGAACCATTTTAATCTTCAAAATTTTGGAGCCCACGGACTCAGAACCATTTCAATCTTCAAAATTTTGGAGCCCACGGACTTAGAACCATTTCAATCTTAGAAAGTTTGGAGCCCAGGGACTCAGAATCATTTCAATCTTCAAAATTTTTGAGCCCACGGACTCAGAATCATTTCAATCTTCAAAATTTTGGAGCCCACATACTTATAACCATTTCAATCTTCAAAATTTTAGAGCCGACGGACTCAGAACAATTTTAATCTTCAAAATTTTGGAGCCCACGGACTCAGAACCATTTCAATCTTCAAAATTTTGGAGCCCACGGACTCAGAATCATTTCAATCTTCAAAATTTTGGAGCCCATGGACTCAGAACCATTTTAATCTTCAAAATTTTGGAGCCCATGGACTCAAAATCATTTCAATCTTTAAAATTTTAGAGCCCACGGACTCAGAATCATTTTAATCTTCAAATTTTTATAGCCCACGGACTCAGAATCATTTCAATCTTCAAAATTTTGGAGCCCACGGACTCAGATTCATTTTAATCTTCAAACTTTTGGAGCCCATGGACTTAGAATCATTTTAATCTTCAAAATGTTTGAGCCCACGAACTTAGAATCATTTTAATCTTCAAAATTTGGGAGCCCACGAACTCAGAATCATTTCAATCTTCCAAATTTTGGAGCCCACAGACTCAGAATCATTTTATTCTTCAAATTTTTGGAGCCCACGGACTCAGAATCATTTCAATCTTTAAAATTTTTGAGCCCACGGACTCAGAATCATTTTGATTTTCAAAATTTTGGAGCCCACGGACTTAGAGTCATTTTTATCTTCAAAATTTGGGAGCCCACGCACTCAGAATCATTTCAATCTTCCAAATTTTGGAGCCCACAGACTCAGAATCATTTTAATCTTCAAATTTTTGGAGCCCACGGACTCAGAATCATTTCAAGCTTCATAATTTTGGAGCCCACGGACTCAGAATCATTTCAATCTTTAAAATTTTGGAGCCCACGGACTCAGAATCATTTTAATTTTCAAAATTTTGGAGCCCACGGACTTAGAATCATTTTAATCTTCAAAATTTTGGAACCCACGGACTCAGAATTATTTTAGTCTTCAAAATATGGAAGCCCACGAACTCAGAACCATTTTAATCTTCAAAATTTTGGAGCCCACGGACTCAGAACCATTTCAATCTTCAAAATTTTGGAGCCCACGGACCCGAAACCATTTCAATCTTCAAAATTTTGGAGCCCACGGACTCAGAATCATTTCAATCTTCAAAATTTTTGAGCCCACGGGCATAGAATCATTTCAATCTTCAAAATTTTGGAGCCCACGGACTTAGAACCATTTCAATCCTCAAAATTTGGAGCCGACAGACTCAGAACCATTTTAATCTTCAAAATTTTGGAGCCCACGGACTCAGAACCATTTCAATCTTCAAAATTTGGAGCCCACGGACTCAGAATCATTTTAATCTTCAAAAATTTGGAGCCCACGGACTCAGACCCATTTCAATCTTCAAAATTTTGGAGCCCATGGACTCAAAATCATTTCAATCTTCAAATTTTTGGAGCCCACAGAATCAGAATCATTTTAATCTTCAAATTTTTGGAGCCCACGGACTCAGAATCATTTCAAGCTTCATAATTTTGGAGCCCACGGACTCAGAATCATTTCAATCTTTAAAATTTTGGAGCCCACGGACTCAAAATCATTTTAATTTTCAAAATTTTGGAGCCCACGGACTTAGAATCATTTTAATCTTCAAAATTTTGGAACCCACGGACTCAGAATTATTTTAGTCTTCAAAATATGGAAGCCCACGAACTCAGAACCATTTTAATCTTCAAAATTTTGGAGCCCACGGACTCAGAACCATTTCAATCTTCAAAATTTTGGAGCCCACGGACCCAGAACCATTTCAATCTTCAAAATTTTGGAGCCCACGGACTCAGAATCATTTCAATCTTCAAAATTTTTGAGCCCACGGGCATAGAATCATTTCAATCTTCAAAATTTTGGAGCCCACGGACTTAGAACCATTTCAATCCTCAAAATTTGGAGCCGACAGACTCAGAACCATTTTAATCTTCAAAATTTTGGAGCCCACGGACTCAGAACCATTTCAATCTTCAAAATTTGGAGCCCACGGACTCAGAATCATTTTAATCTTCAAAAATTTGGAGCCCACGGACTCAGACCCATTTCAATCTTCAAAATTTTGGAGCCCATGGACTCAAAATCATTTCAATCTTCAAATTTTTGGAATCCACAGAATCAGAATCATTTTAATCTTCAAATTTTTGGAGCCCACGGACTCAGAATCATTTCAATCTTCAAAATTGTGGAGCCCACCGACTCAGAATAATTTCAATCTTCAAAATTTTGGAGCCCACGGACACAGAATCATTTTAATCTTCAAACTTTTGGAGCCCATGGAAATAGAATCATTTTAATCTTCAAAATTTTTGAGCCCACAAACTTAGAATCATTTTAATCTTCAAAATTTGGGAGCCCACGAACTCAGAATCATTTCAATCTTCCAAATTTTGGAGCCCACAGACTCAGAATCATTTTAATCTTCAAATTTTTGCAGCCCACGGACTCAGAATCATTTCAATCTTTAAAATTTTGGAGCCCACGGACTCAGAATCATTTTGATTTTCAAAATTTTGGAGCCCACGGACTTAGAGTCATTTTTATCTTCAAAATTTGGGAGCCCACGGACTCAGAATCATTTCAAGCTTCATAATTTTGGAGCCCACGGACTCAGAATCATTTCAATCTTTAAAATTTTGGAGCCCACGGACTCAGAATCATTTTAATTTTCAAAATTTTGGAGCCCACGGACTTAGAATCATTTTAATCTTCAAAATTTTGGAGCCCACGGACTCAGAATTATTTTAGTCTTCAAAATATGGAAGCCCACGAACTCAGAACCATTTTAATCTTCAAAATTTTGGAGCCCACGGACTCAGAACCATTTCAATCTTCAAAATTTTGGAGCCCACGGACCCAGAACCATTTCAATCTTCAAAATTTTGGAGCCCACGGACTCAGAACCATTTCAATCTTCAAAATTTTTGATCCCACGGGCATAGAATCATTTCAATCTTAGAAAGTTTGGAGCCCAGGGACTCAGAATCATTTCAATCTTCAAAATTTTTGAGCCCACGGACTCAGAATCATTTCAATCTTCAAAATTTTGGAGCCCACATACTTATAACCATTTCAATCTTCAAAATTTTAGAGCCGACGGACTCAGAACAATTTTAATCTTCAAAATTTTGGAGCCCACGGACTCAGAACCATTTCAATCTTCAAAATTTTGGAGCCCACGGACTCAGAATCATTTCAATCTTCAAAATTTTGGAGCCCATGGACTCAGAACCATTTTAATCTTCAAAATTTTGGAGCCCATGGACTCAAAATCATTTCAATCTTTAAAATTTTAGAGCCCACGGACTCAGAATCATTTTAATCTTCAAATTTTTATAGCCCACGGACTCAGAATCATTTCAATCTTCAAAATTTTGGAGCCCACAGACTCAGATTCATTTTAATCTTCAAACTTTTGGAGCCCATGGACTTAGAATCATTTTAATCTTCAAAATGTTTGAGCCCACGAACTTAGAATCATTTTAATCTTCAAAATTTGGGAGCCCACGAACTCAGAATCATTTCAATCTTCCAAATTTTGGAGCCCACAGACTCAGAATCATTTTATTCTTCAAATTTTTGGAGCCTACGGACTCAGAATCATTTCAATCTTTAAAATTTTTGAGCCCACGGACTCAGAATCATTTTGATTTTCAAAATTTTGGAGCCCACGGACTTAGAGTCATTTTTATCTTCAAAATTTGGGAGCCCACGCACTCAGAATCATTTCAATCTTCCAAATTTTGGAGCCCACAGACTCAGAATCATTTTAATCTTCAAATTTTTGGAGCCCACGGACTCAGAATCATTTCAAGCTTCATAATTTTGGAGCCCACGGACTCAGAATCATTTCAATCTTTAAAATTTTGGAGCCCACGGACTCAGAATCATTTTAATTTTCAAAATTTTGGAGCCCACGGACTTAGAATCATTTTAATCTTCAAAATTTTGGAACCCACGGACTCAGAATTATTTTAGTCTTCAAAATATGGAAGCCCACGAACTCAGAACCATTTTAATCTTCAAAATTTTGGAGCCCACGGACTCAGAACCATTTCAATCTTCAAAATTTTGGAGCCCACGGACCCAGAACCATTTCAATCTTCAAAATTTTGGAGCCCACGGACTCAGAATCATTTCAATCTTCAAAATTTTTGAGCCCACGGGCATAGAATCATTTCAATCTTCAAAATTTTGGAGCCCACGGACTTAGAACCATTTCAATCCTCAAAATTTGGAGCCGACAGACTCAGAACCATTTTAATCTTCAAAATTTTGGAGCCCACGGACTCAGAACCATTTCAATCTTCAAAATTTGGAGCCCACGGACTCAGAATCATTTTAATCTTCAAAAATTTGGAGCCCACGGACTCAGACCCATTTCAATCTTCAAAATTTTGGAGCCCATGGACTCAAAATCATTTCAATCTTCAAATTTTTGGAGCCCACAGAATCAGAATCATTTTAATCTTCAAATTTTTGGAGCCCACGGACTCAGAATCATTTCAAGCTTCATAATTTTGGAGCCCACGGACTCAGAATCATTTCAATCTTTAAAATTTTGGAGCCCACGGACTCAAAATCATTTTAATTTTCAAAATTTTGGAGCCCACGGACTTAGAATCATTTTAATCTTCAAAATTTTGGAACCCACGGACTCAGAATTATTTTAGTCTTCAAAATATGGAAGCCCACGAACTCAGAACCATTTTAATCTTCAAAATTTTGTAGCCCACGGACTCAGAACCATTTCAATCTTCAAAATTTTGGAGCCCACGGACCCAGAACCATTTCAATCTTCAAAATTTTGGAGCCCACGGACTCAGAATCATTTCAATCTTCAAAATTTTTGAGCCCACGGGCATAGAATCATTTCAATCTTCAAAATTTTGGAGCCCACGGACTTAGAACCATTTCAATCCTCAAAATTTGGAGCCGACAGACTCAGAACCATTTTAATCTTCAAAATTTTGGAGCCCACGGACTCAGAACCATTTCAATCTTCAAAATTTGGAGCCCACGGACTCAGAATCATTTTAATCTTCAAAAATTTGGAGCCCACGGACTCAGACCCATTTCAATCTTCAAAATTTTGGAGCCCATGGACTCAAAATCATTTCAATCTTCAAATTTTTGGAGCCCACAGAATCAGAATCATTTTAATCTTCAAATTTTTGGAGCCCACGGACTCAGAATCATTTCAATCTTCAAAATTGTGGAGCCCACCGACTCAGAATAATTTCAATCTTCAAAATTTTGGAGCCCACGGACACAGAATCATTTTAATCTTCAAACTTTTGGAGCCCATGGAAATAGAATCATTTTAATCTTCAAAATTTTTGAGCCCACAAACTTAGAATCATTTTAATCTTCAAAATTTGGGAGCCCACGAACTCAGAATCATTTCAATCTTCCAAATTTTGGAGCCCACAGACTCAGAATCATTTTAATCTTCAAATTTTTGCAGCCCACGGACTCAGAATCATTTCAATCTTTAAAATTTTGGAGCCCACGGACTCAGAATCATTTTGATTTTCAAAATTTTGGAGCCCACGGACTTAGAGTCATTTTTATCTTCAAAATTTGGGAGCCCACGGACTCAGAATCATTTCAAGCTTCATAATTTTGGAGCCCACGGACTCAGAATCATTTCAATCTTTAAAATTTTGGAGCCCACGGACTCAGAATCATTTTAATTTTCAAAATTTTGGAGCCCACGGACTTAGAATCATTTTAATCTTCAAAATTTTGGAGCCCACGGACTCAGAATTATTTTAGTCTTCAAAATATGGAAGCCCACGAACTCAGAACCATTTTAATCTTCAAAATTTTGGAGCCCACGGACTCAAAACCATTTCAATCTTCAAAATTTTGGAGCCCACGGACCCAGAACCATTTCAATCTTCAAAATTTTGGAGCCCACGGACTCAGAATCATTTCAATCTTCAAAATTTTTGAGCCCACGGGCATAGAATCATTTCAATCTTCAAAATTTTGGAGCCCACGGACTTAGAACCATTTCAATCCTCAAAATTTGGAGCCGACAGACTCAGAACCATTTTAATCTTCAAAATTTTGGAGCCCACGGACTCAGAACCATTTCAATCTTCAAAATTTGGAGCCCACGGACTCAGAATCATTTTAATCTTCAAAAATTTGGAGCCCACGGACTCAGACCCATTTCAATCTTCAAAATTTTGGAGCCCATGGACTCAAAATCATTTCAATCTTCAAATTTTTGGAGCCCACAGAATCAGAATCATTTTAATCTTCAAATTTTTGGAGCCCACGGACTCAGAATCATTTCAATCTTCAAAATTGTGGAGCCCACCGACTCAGAATAATTTCAATCTTCAAAATTTTGGAGCCCACGGACACAGAATCATTTTAATCTTCAAACTTTTGGAGCCCATGGAAATAGAATCATTTTAATCTTCAAAATTTTTGAGCCCACAAACTTAGAATCATTTTAATCTTCAAAATTTGGGAGCCCACGAACTCAGAATCATTTCAATCTTCCAAATTTTGGAGCCCACAGACTCAGAATCATTTTAATCTTCAAATTTTTGCAGCCCACGGACTCAGAATCATTTCAATCTTTAAAATTTTGGAGCCCACGGACTCATAATCATTTTGATTTTCAAAATTTTGGAGCCCACGGACTTAGAGTCATTTTTATCTTCAAAATTTGGGAGCCCACGCACTCAGAATCATTTCAATCTTCCAAATTTTGGAGCCCACAGACTCAGAATCATTTTAATCTTCAAATTTTTGGAGCCCACGGACTCAGAATCATTTCAAGCTTCATAATTTTGGAGCCCACGGACTCAGAATCATTTCAATCTTTAAAATTTTGGAGCCCACGGACTCAGAATCATTTTAATTTTCAAAATTTTGGAGCCCACGGACTTAGAATCATTTTAATCTTCAAAATTTTGGAGCCCACGGACTCAGAATTATTTTAGTCTTCAAAATATGGAAGCCCACGAACTCAGAACCATTTTAATCTTCAAAATTTTGGAGCCCACGGACTCAGAACCATTTCAATCTTCAAAATTTTGGAGCCCACGGACCCAGAACCATTTCAATCTTCAAAATTTTGGAGCCCACGGACTCAGAATCATTTCAATCTTCAAAATTTTTGAGCCCACGGGCATAGAATCATTTTAATCTTCAAAATTTTGGAGCCCACGGACTTAGAACCATTTCAATCCTTAAAATTTGGAGCCGACAGACTCAGAACCATTTTAATCTTCAAAATTTTGGAGCCCACGGACTCAGAACCATTTCAATCTTCAAAATTTGGAGCCCACGGACTCAGAATCATTTTAATCTTCAAAAATTTGGAGACCACGGACTCAGACCCATTTCAATCTTCAAAATTTTGGAGCCCATAGACTCAAAATCATTTCAATCTTCAAATTTTTGGAGCCCACAGAATCAGAATCATTTTAATCTTCAATTTTTTGGAGCCCACGGACTCAGAATCATTTCAATCATCAAAATTTTGGAGCCCACCGACTCAGAATAATTTCAATCTTCAAAATTTTGGAGCCCACGGACACAGAATCATTTTAATCTTCAAACTTTTGGAGCCCATGGAAATAGAATCATTTTAATCTTCAAAATTTTTGAGCCCACAAACTTAGAATCATTTTAATCTTCAAAATTTGGGAGCCCACGAACTCAGAATCATTTCAATCTTCCAAATTTTGGAGCCCACAGACTCAGAATCATTTTAATCTTCAAATTTTTGCAGCCCACGGACTCAGAATCATTTCAATCTTTAAAATTTTGGAGCCCACGGACTCAGAATCATTTTGATTTTCAAAATTTTGGAGCCCACGGACTTAGAGTCATTTTTATCTTCAAAATTTGGGAGCCCACGCACTCAGAATCATTTCAATCTTCCAAATTTTGGAGCCCACAGACTCAGAATCATTTTAATCTTCAAATTTTTGGAGCCCACGGACTCAGAATCATTTCAAGCTTCATAATTTTGGAGCCCACGGACTCAGAATCATTTCAATCTTTAAAATTTTGGAGCCCACGGACTCAGAATCATTTTAATTTTCAAAATTTTGGAGCCCACGGACTTAGAATCATTTTAATCTTCAAAATTTTGGAGCCCACGGACTCAGAATTATTTTAGTCTTCAAAATATGGAAGCCCACGAACTCAGAACCATTTTAATCTTCAAAATTTTGGAGCCCACGGACTCAGAACCATTTCAATCTTCAAAATTTTGGAGCCCACGGACCCAGAACCATTTCAATCTTCAAAATTTTGGAGCCCACGGACTCAGAATCATTTCAATCTTCAAAATTTTTGAGCCCACGGGCATAGAATCATTTCAATCTTCAAAATTTTGGAGCCCACGGACTTAGAACCATTTCAATCCTCAAAATTTGGAGCCGACAGACTCAGAACCATTTTAATCTTCAAAATTTTGGAGCCCACGGACTCAGAACCATTTCAATCTTCAAAATTTGGAGCCCACGGACTCAGAATCATTTTAATCTTCAAAAATTTGGAGACCACGGACTCAGACCCATTTCAATCTTCAAAATTTTGGAGCCCATAGACTCAAAATCATTTCAATCTTCAAATTTTTGGAGCCCACAGAATCAGAATCATTTTAATCTTCAATTTTTTGGAGCCCACGGACTCAGAATCATTTCAATCTTCAAAATTTTGGAGCCCACCGACTCAGAATAATTTCAATCTTCAAAATTTTGGAGCCCACAGACACAGAATCATTTTAATCTTCAAACTTTTGGAGCCCATGGACATAGAATCATTTTAATCTTCAAAATTTTTGAGCCCACGAACTTAGAATCATTTTAATCTTCAAAATTTGGGACCCCAAGAACTCAGAATCATTTCAATCTTCCAAATTTTGGAGCCCACAGACTCAGAATCATTTTAATCTTCAAATTTTTGGAGCCCACGGACTCAGAATCATTTCAATCTTTAAAATTTTGGAGCCCACGGACTCAGAATCATTTTGATTTTCAAAATTTTGGAGCCCACGGACTTAGAGTCATTTTTATTTTCAAAATTTGGGAGCCCACGAACTCAGAATCATTTCAATCTTCCAAATTTTGGAGCCCACAGACTCAGAATCATTTTGATCTTCAAATTTTTGGAGCCCACGGACTCAGAATCATTTCAATCTTCATAATTTTGGAGCCCACGGACTCAGAATCATTTCAATCTTTAAAATTTTGGAGCCCACGGACTTAGAATCATTTTAATTTTCAAAATTTTGGAGCCCACGGACTTAGAATCATTTTAATCTTCAAAATTTTGGAGCCCACGGACTCAGAATTATTTTAGTCTTCAAAATTTGGAAGCCCACGGACTCAGAACCATTTTAATCTTCAAAATTTTGGAGCCCACAGACTCAGAACCATTTCAATCTTGAAAATTTTAAAGCCCACGGACCCAGAACCATTTTAATCTTCAAAATTTTGGAGCCCACGGACTCAGAACCATTTCAATCTTCAAAATTTGGAGCCCACGGACTCAGAATCATTTTAATCTTCAAAAATTTGGAGCCCACGGACTCAGACCCATTTCAATCTTCAAAATTTTGGAGCCCATGGACTCAAAATCATTTCAATCTTCAAATTTTTGTAGCCCACAGAATCAGAATCATTTTAATCTTCAATTTTTTGGAGCCCACGGACTCAGAATCATTTCAATCTTCAAAATTGTGGAGCCCACCGACTCAGAATAATTTCAATCTTCAAAATTTTGGAGCCCACGGACACAGAATCATTTTAATCTTCAAACTTTTGGAGCCCATGGACATAGAATCATTTTAATCTTCAAAATTTTTGAGCCCACGAACTTAGAATCATTTTAATCTTCAAAATTTGGGAGCCCACGAACTCAGAATCATTTCAATCTTCCAAATTTTGGAGCCCACAGACTCAGAATCATTTTAATCTTCAAATTTTTGCAGCCCACGGACTCAGAATCATTTCAATCTTTAAAATTTTGGAGCCCACGGACTCAGAATCATTTTGATTTTCAAAATTTTGGAGCCCACGGACTTAGAGTCATTTTTATCTTCAAAATTTGGGAGCCCACGCACTCAGAATCATTTCAATCTTCCAAATTTTGGAGCCCACAGACTCAGAATCATTTTAATCTTCAAATTTTTGGAGCCCACGGACTCAGAATCATTTTAATCTTCAATTTTTTGGAGCCCACGGACTCAGAATCATTTCAATCTTTAAAATTTTGGAGCCCACGGACTCAGAATCATTTTAATTTTCAAAATTTTGGAGCCCACGGACTCAGAATCATTTTAATCTTCAAATTTTTGGAGCCCACGGACTCAGAATCATTTCAATCTTCATAATTTTGGAGCCCACGGACTCAGAATCATTTCAATCTTTAAAATTTTGGAGCCCACGGACTTAGAATCATTTTAATTTTCAAAATTTTGGAGCCCACGGACTTAGAATCATTTTAATCTTCAAAATTTTGGAGCCCACGGACTCAGAATTATTTTAGTCTTCAAAATTTGGAAGCCCACGGACTCAGAACCATTTTAATCTTCAAAATTTTGGAGCCCACAGACTCAGAACCATTTCAATCTTCAAAATTTTAAAGCCCACGGACCCAGAACCATTTTAATCTTCAAAATTTTGGAGCCCACGGACTCAGAACCATTTCAATCTTCAAAATTTGGAGCCCACGGACTCAGAATCATTTTAATCTTCAAAAATTTGGAGCCCACAGAATCAGACCCATTTCAATCTTCAAAATTTTGGAGCCCATGGACTCAAAATCATTTCAATCTTCAAATTTTTGGAGCCCACAGAATCAGAATCATTTTAATCTTCAATTTTTTGGAGCCCACGGACTCAGAATCATTTCAATCTTCAAAATTGTGGAGCCCACCGACTCAGAATAATTTCAATCTTCAAAATTTTGGAGCCCACGGACACAGAATCATTTTAATCTTCAAACTTTTTGAGCCCACGAACTTATAATCATTTTAATCTTCAAAATTTGGGAGCCCACGAACTCAGAATCATTTCAATCTTCCAAATTTTGGAGCCCACAGACTCAGAATCATTTTAATCTTCAATTTTTTGGAGCCCACGGACTCAGAATCATTTCAATCTTCAAAATTGTGGGGCCCACCGACTCAGAATAATTTCAATCTTCAAAATTTTGGAGCCCACGGACACAGAATCATTTTAATCTTCAAACTTTTGGAGCCCATGGAAATAGAATCATTTTAATCTTCAAAATTTTTGAGCCCACGAACTTAGAATCATTTTAATCTTCAAAATTTGGGAGCCCACGAACTCAGAATCATTTCAATCTTCCAAATTTTGGAGCCCACAGACTCAGAATCATTTTAATCTTCAAATTTTTGCAGCCCACGGACTCAGAATCATTTCAATCTTTAAAATTTTGGAGCCCACGGACTCAGAATCATTTTGATTTTCAAAATTTTGGAGCCCACGGACTTAGAGTCATTTTTATCTTCAAAATTTGGGAGCCCACGAACTCAGAATCATTTCAATCTTCCAAATTTTGGAGCCCACAGACTCAGAATCATTTTAATCTTCAAATTTTTGCAGCCCACGGACTCAGAATCATTTCAATCTTTAAAATTTTGGAGCCCACGGACTCAGAATCATTTTGATTTTCAAAATTTTGGAGCCCACGGACTTAGAGTCATTTTTATCTTCAAAATTTGGGAGCCCACGCACTCAGAATCATTTCAATCTTCCAAATTTTGGAGCCCACAGACTCAGAATCATTTTAATCTTCAAATTTTTGGAGCCCACGGACTCAGAATCATTTTAATCTTCAATTTTTTGGAGCCCACGGACTCAGAATCATTTCAATCTTTAAAATTTTGGAGCCCACGGACTCAGAATCATTTTAATTTTCAAAATTTTGGAGCCCACGGACTCAGAATCATTTTAATCTTCAAATTTTTGGAGCCCACGGACTCAGAATCATTTCAATCTTCATAATTTTGGAGCCCACGGACTCAGAATCATTTCAATCTTTAAAATTTTGGAGCCCACGGACTTAGAATCATTTTAATTTTCAAAATTTTGGAGCCCACGGACTTAGAATCATTTTAATCTTCAAAATTTTGGAGCCCACGGACTCAGAATTATTTTAGTCTTCAAAATTTGGAAGCCCACGGACTCAGAACCATTTTAATCTTCAAAATTTTGGAGCCCACAGACTCAGAACCATTTCAATCTTCAAAATTTTAAAGCCCACGGACCCAGAACCATTTTAATCTTCAAAATTTTGGAGCCCACGGACTCAGAACCATTTCAATCTTCAAAATTTGGAGCCCACGGACTCAGAATCATTTTAATCTTCAAAAATTTGGAGCCCACAGAATCAGACCCATTTCAATCTTCAAAATTTTGGAGCCCATGGACTCAAAATCATTTCAATCTTCAAATTTTTGGAGCCCACAGAATCAGAATCATTTTAATCTTCAATTTTTTGGAGCCCACGGACTCAGAATCATTTCAATCTTCAAAATTGTGGAGCCCACCGACTCAGAAAAATTTCAATCTTCAAAATTTTGGAGCCCACGGACACAGAATCATTTTAATCTTCAAACTTTTTGAGCCCACGAACTTATAATCATTTTAATCTTCAAAATTTGGGAGCCCACGAACTCAGAATCATTTCAATCTTCCAAATTTTGGAGCCCACAGACTCAGAATCATTTTAATCTTCAATTTTTTGGAGCCCACGGACTCAGAATCATTTCAATCTTCAAAATTGTGGGGCCCACCGACTCAGAATAATTTCAATCTTCAAAATTTTGGAGCCCACGGACACAGAATCATTTTAATCTTCAAACTTTTGGAGCCCATGGAAATAGAATCATTTTAATCTTCAAAATTTTTGAGCCCACAAACTTAGAATCATTTTAATCTTCAAAATTTGGGAGCCCACGAACTCAGAATCATTTCAATCTTCCAAATTTTGGAGCCCACAGACTCAGAATCATTTTAATCTTCAAATTTTTGCAGCCCACGGACTCAGAATCATTTCAATCTTTAAAATTTTGGAGCCCACGGACTCAGAATCATTTTGATTTTCAAAATTTTGGAGCCCACGGACTTAGAGTCATTTTTATCTTCAAAATTTGGGAGCCCACGCACTCAGAATCATTTCAATCTTCCAAATTTTGGAGCCCACAGACTCAGAATCATTTTAATCTTCAAATTTTTGGAGCCCACGGACTCAGAATCATTTTAATCTTCAATTTTTTGGAGCCCACGGACTCAGAATCATTTCAATCTTTAAAATTTTGGAGCCCACGGACTCAGAATCATTTTAATTTTCAAAATTTTGGAGCCCACGGACTCAGAATCATTTTAATCTTCAAATTTTTGGAGCCCACGGACTCAGAATCATTTCAATCTTCATAATTTTGGAGCCCACGGACTCAGAATCATTTCAATCTTTAAAATTTTGGAGCCCACGGACTTAGAATCATTTTAATTTTCAAAATTTTGGAACCCACGGACTTAGAATCATTTTAATCTTCAAAATTTTGGAGCCCACGGACTCAGAACCATTTTAATCTTCAAAATTTTGGAGCCCACAGACTCAGAACCATTTCAATCTTCAAAATTTTAAAGCCCACGGACCCAGAACCATTTTAATCTTCAAAATTTTGGAGCCCACGGACTCAGAACCATTTCAATCTTCAAAATTTGGAGCCCACGGACTCAGAATCATTTTAATCTTCAAAAATTTGGAGCCCACGGACTCAGACCCATTTCAATCTTCAAAATTTTGGAGCCCATGGACTCAAAATCATTTCAATCTTCAAATTTTTGGAGCCCACAGAATCAGAATCATTTTAATCTTCAATTTTTGGAGCCCACGGACTCAGAATCATTTCAATCTTCAAAATTGTGGAGCCCACCGACTCAGAATAATTTCAATCTTCAAAATTTTGGAGCCCACGGACACAGAATCATTTTAATCTTCAAACTTTTTGAGCCCACGAACTTATAATCATTTTAATCTTCAAAATTTGGGAGCCCACGAACTCAGAATCATTTCAATCTTCCAAATTTTGGAGCCCACAGACTCAGAATCATTTTAATCTTCAAATTTTTGCAGCCCACGGATTCAGAATCATTTCAATCTTTAAAATTTTGGAGCCCACGGACTCAGAATCATTTTGATTTTCAAAATTTTGGAGCCCACGGACTTAGAGTCATTTTTATCTTCAAAATTTGGGAGCCCACGCACTCAGAATCATTTCAATCTTCCAAATTTTGGAGCCCACAGACTCAGAATCATTTTAATCTTCAAATTTTTGGAGCCCACGGACTCAGAATCATTTCAAGCTTCATAATTTTGGAGCCCACGGACTCAGAATCATTTCAATCTTTAAAATTTTGGAGCCCACGGACTCAGAATCATTTTAATTTTCAAAATTTTGGAGCCCACGGACTTAGAATCATTTTAATCTTCAAAATTTTGGAGCCCACGGATTCAGAATTATTTTAGTCTTCAAAATATGGAAGCCCACGAACTCAGAACCATTTTAATCTTCAAAATTTTGGAGCCCACGGACTCAGAACCATTTCAATCTTCAAAATTTTGGAGCCCACGGACCCAGAACCATTTCAATCTTCAAAATTTTGGAGCCCACGGACTCAGAATCATTTCAATCTTCAAAATTTTTGAGCCCACGGGCATAGAATCATTTCAATCTTCAAAATTTTGGAGCCCACGGACTTAGAACCATTTCAATCCTCAAAATTTGGAGCCGACAGACTCAGAACCATTTTAATCTTCAAAATTTTGGAGCCCACGGACTCAGAACCATTTCAATCTTCAAAATTTGGAGCCCACGGACTCAGAATCATTTTAATCTTCAAAAATTTGGAGCCCACGGACTCAGACCCATTTCAATCTTCAAAATTTTGGAGCCCATAGACTCAAACTCATTTCAATCTTCAAATTTTTGGAGCCCACAGAATCAGAATCATTTTAATCTTCAATTTTTTGGAGCCCACGGACTCAGAATCATTTCAATCTTCAAAATTTTGGAGTCCACCGACTCAGAATAATTTCAATCTTCAAAATTTTGGAGCCCACGGACACAGAATCATTTTAATCTTCAAACTGTTGGAGCCCATGGACATAGAATCATTTTAATCTTCAAAATTTTTGAGCCCACAAACTTAGAATCATTTTAATTTTCAAAATTTAGGAGACAACGGACTCAGAATCATTTTAATCTTCAAATTTTTGGAGCCCACGGACTCAGAATCATTTCAATCTTCATAATTTTGGAGCCCACGGACTCAGAATCATTTCAATCTTTAAAATTTTGGAGCCCACGGACTTAGAATCATTTTAATTTTCAAAATTTTGGAGCCCACGGACTTAGAATCATTTTAATCTTCAAAATTTTGGAGCCCACGGACTCAGAATTATTTTAGTCTTCAAAATTTGGAAGCCCACGGACTCAGAACCATTTTAATCTTCAAAATTTTGGAGCCCACAGACTCAGAACCATTTCAATCTTCAAAATTTTAAAGCCCACGGACCCAGAACCATTTTAATCTTCAAAATTTTGGAGCCCACGGACTCAGAACCATTTCAATCTTCAAAATTTGGAGCCCACGGACTCCGAATCATTTTAATCTTCAAAAATTTGGAGCCCACGGACTCAGACCCATTTCAATCTTCAAAATTTTGGAGCCCATGGACTCAAAATCATTTCAATCTTCAAATTTTTGGAGCCCACAGAATCAGAATCATTTTAATCTTCAATTTTTTGGAGCCCACGGACTCAGAATCATTTCAATCTTCAAAATTGTGGAGCCCACCGACTCAGAATAATTTCAATCTTCAAAATTTTGGAGCCAACGGACACAGAATCATTTTAATCTTCAAACTTTTTGAGCCCACGAACTTAGAATCATTTTAATCTTCAAAATTTGGGAGCCCACGAACTCAGAATCTTTTCAATCTTCCAAATTTTGGAGCCCACAGACTCAGAATCATTTTAATCTTCAAATTTTTGCAGCCCACGGATTCAGAATCATTTCAATCTTTAAAATTTTGGAGCCCACGGACTCAGAATCATTTTGATTTTCAAAATTTTGGAGCCCACGGACTTAGAGTCATTTTTATCTTCAAAATTTGGGAGCCCACGCACTCAGAATCATTTCAATCTTCCAAATTTTGGAGCCCACAGACTCAGAATCATTTTAATCTTCAAATTTTTGGAGCCCACGGACTCAGAATCATTTCAAGCTTCATAATTTTGGAGCCCACGGATTCAGAATCATTTCAATCTTTAAAATCTTGGAGCCCACGGACTCAGAATCATTTTAATTTTCAAAATTTTGGAGCCCACGGACTCAGAATCATTTTAATCTTCAAAATTTTGGAGCCCACGGACTCAGAATTATTTTAGTCTTCAAAATATGGAAGCCCACGAACTCAGAACCATTTTAATCTTCAAAATTTTGGAGCCCACGGACTCAGAACCATTTCAATCTTCAAAATTTTGGAGCCCACGGACCCAGAACCATTTCAATCTTCAAAATTTTGGAGCCCACGGACTCAGAATCATTTCAATCTTCAAAATTTTTGAGCCCACGGGCATAGAATCATTTCAATCTTCAAAATTTTGGAGCCCACGGACTTAGAACCATTTCAATCCTCAAAATTTGGAGCCGACAGACTCAGAACCATTTTAATCTTCAAAAATTTGGAGCCCACGGACTTAGAACCATTTCAATATTCAAAATTTGGAGCCCACGGACTCAGAATCATTTTAATCTTCAAAAATTTGGAGCCCACGGACTCAGACCCATTTCAATCTTCAAAATTTTGGAGCCCATGGACCCAAAATCATTTCAATCTTCAAATTTTTGGAGCCCACAGAATCAGAATCATTTTAATCTTCAATTTTTTGGAGCCCACGGACTCAGAATCATTTCAATCTTCAAAATAGTGGAGCCCACCGACTCAGAATAATTTCAATCTTCAAAATTTTGGAGCCCACGGACACAGAATCATTTTAATCTTCAAACTTTTGGAGCCCATGGACATAGAATCATTTTAATCTTCAAACTTTTTGAGCCCACGAACTTAGAATCATTTTAATCTTCAAAATTTGGGAGCCCACGAACTCAGAATCATATCAATATTCCAAATTTTGGAGCCCACAGACTCAGAATCATTTTGATTTTCAAAATTTTGGAGCCCACGGACTTAGAGTCATTTTTATCTTCAAAATTTGGGAGCCCACGCACTCAGAATCATTTCAATCTTCCAAATTTTGGAGCCCACAGACTCAGAATCATTTTAATCTTCAAATTTTTGGAGCCCACGGACTCAGAATCATTTCAAGCTTCATAATTTTGGAGCCCACGGACTCAGAATCATTTCAATCTTCAAAATTTTTGAGCCCACGGGCATAGAATCATTTCAATCTTCAAAATTTTGGAGCCCACGGACTTAGAACCATTTCAATCCTCAAAATTTGGAGCCGACAGACTCAGAACCATTTTAATCTTCAAAATTTTGGAGCCCACGGACTCAGAACCATTTCAATCTTCAAAATTTGGAGCCCACGGACTCAGAATCATTTTAATCTTCAAAAATTTGGAGCCCACGGACTCAGACCCATTTCAATCTTCAAAATTTTGGAGCCCATAGACTCAAACTCATTTCAATCTTCAAATTTTTGGAGCCCACAGAATCAGAATCATTTTAATCTTCAATTTTTTGGAGCCCACGGACTCAGAATCATTTCAATCTTCAAAATTTTGGAGTCCACCGACTCAGAATAATTTCAATCTTCAAAATTTTGGAGCCCACGGACACAGAATCATTTTAATCTTCAAACTTTTGGAGCCCATGGACATAGAATCATTTTAATCTTCAAAATTTTTGAGCCCACGAACTTAGAATCATTTTAATCTTCAAAACTTGGGAGCCCAAGAACTCAGAATCATTTCAATCTTCCAAATTTTGGAGCCCACAGACTCAGAATCATTTTAATCTTCAAATTTTTGGAGCCCACGGACTCAGAATCATTTCAATCTTTAAAATTTTGGAGCCCACGGACTTAGAGTCATTTTTATCTTCAAAATTTGGGAGCCCACGCACTCAGAATCATTTCAATCTTCCATATTTTGGAGCCCACAGACTCAGAATCATTTTAATCTTCAAATTTTTGGAGCCCACGGACTCAGAATCATTTCAAGCTTCATAATTTTGGAGCCCAAGGACTCAGAATCATTTCAATCTTTAAAATTTTTGAGCCCACGGACTCAGAATCATTTTAATTTTCAAAATTTTGGAGCCCACGGACTTAGAATCATTTTAATCTTCAAAATTTTGGAGCCCACGGACTCAGAATTATTTTAGTCTTCAAAATATGGAAGCCCACGAACTCAGAACCATTTTAATCTTCAAAATTTTGGAGCCCACGGACTCAGAACCATTTCAATCTTCAAAATTTTGGAGCCCACGGACCCAGAACCATTTCAATCTTCAAAATTTTGGAGCCCACGGACTCAGAATCATTTCAATATTCAAAATTTTTGAGCCCACAGGCATAGAATCATTTCAATCTTCAAAATTTTGGAGCTCACGGACTTAGAACCATTTAAATCCTCAAAATGTGGAGCCGACAGACTCAGAACCATTTTAATCTTCAAAATTTTGGAGCCCACGGACTTAGAACCATTTCAATATTCAAAATTTGGAGCCCACGGACTCAGAATCATTTTAATCTTCAAAAATTTGGAGCCCACGGACTCAGACCCATTTCAATCTTCAAAATTTTGGAGCCCATGGACTCAAAATCATTTCAATCTTCAAATTTTTGGAGCCCACAGAATCAGAATCATTTTAATCTTCAATTTTTTGGAGCCCACGGACTCAGAATCATTTCAATCTTCAAAATAGTGGAGCCCACCGACTCAGAATAATTTCAATCTTCAAAATTTTGGAGCCCACGGACACAGAATCATTTTAATCTTCAAACTTTTGGAGCCCATGGACATAGAATCATTTTAATCTTCAAAATTTTTGAGCCCACGAACTTAGAATCATTTTAATCTTCAAAATTTGGGAGCCCACGAACTCAGAATCATATCAATCTTCCAAATTTTGGAGCCCACAGACTCAGAATCATTTTGATTTTCAAAATTTTGGAGCCCACGGACTTAGAGTCATTTTTATCTTCAAAATTTGGGAGCCCACGCACTCAGAATCATTTCAATCTTCCAAATTTTGGAGCCCACAGACTCAGAATCATTTTAATCTTCAAATTTTTGGAGCCCACGGACTCAGAATCATTTCAAGCTTCATAATTTTGGAGCCCACGGACTCAGAATCATTTCAATCTTTAAAATTTTGGAGCCCACGGACTCAGAATCATTTTAATTTTCAAAATTTTGGAGCCCACGGACTTAGAATCATTTTAATCTTCAAAATTTTGGAGCCCACGGACTCAGAATTATTTTAGTCTTCAAAATATGGAAGCCCACGAACTCAGAACCATTTTAATCTTCAAAATTTTGGAGCCCACGGACTCAGAACCATTTCAATCTTCAAAATTTTGGAGCCCACGGACCCAGAATCATTTTAATTTTCAAAATTTTGGAGCCCACGGACTTAGAATCATTTTAATCTTCAAAATTTTGGAGCCCACGGACTCAGAATTATTTTAGTCTTCAAAATATGGAAGCCCACGAACTCAGAACCATTTTAATCTTCAAAATTTTGGAGCCCACGGACTCAGAACCATTTCAATCTTCAAAATTTTGGAGCCCACGGACCCAGAACCATTTCAATCTTCAAAATTTTGGAGCCCACGGACTCAGAATCATTTCAATATTCAAAATTTTTGAGCCCACAGGCATAGAATCATTTCAATCTTCAAAATTTTGGAGCTCACGGACTTAGAACCATTTCAATCCTCAAAATGTGGAGCCGACAGACTCAGAACCATTTTAATCTTCAAAATTTTGGAGCCCACGGACTTAGAACCATTTTAATCTTCAAAATTTGGAGCCCACGGACTCAGAATCATTTTAATCTTCAAAAATTTGGAGCCCACGGACTCAGACCCATTTCAATCTTCAAAATTTTGGAGCCCATGGACTCAAAATCATTTCAATCTTCAAATTTTTGGAGCCCACAGAATCAGAATCATTTTAATCTTCAATTTTTTGGAGCCCACGGACTCAGAATCATTTCAATCTTCAAAATAGTGGAGCCCACCGACTCAGAATAATTTCAATCTTCAAAATTTTGGAGCCCACGGACACAGAATCATTTTAATCTTCAAACTTTTGGAGCCCATGGACATAGAATCATTTTAATCTTCAAAATTTTTGAGCCCACGAACTTAGAATCATTTTAATCTTCAAAATTTGGGAGCCCAAGAACTCAGAATCATATCAATCTTCCAAATTTTGGAGCCCACAGACTCAGAATCATTTTAATCTTCAAATTTTTGCAGCCCAAGGACTCAGAATCATTTCAATCTTTAAAATTTTGGAGCCCACGGACTCAGAATCATTTTGATTTTCAAAATTTTGGAGCCCACGGACTTAGAGTCATTTTTATCTTCAAAATTTGGGAGCCCACGCACTCAGAATCATTTCAATCTTCCAAATTTTGGAGCCCACAGACTCAGAATCATTTTAATCTTCAAATTTTTGGAGCCCACGGACTCAGAATCATTTCAATCTTTAAAATTTTGGAGCCCACGGACTCAGAATCATTTTAATTTTCAAAATTTTGGAGCCCACGGACTCAGAATCATTTCAAGCTTCATAATTTTGGAGCCCACAGACTCAGAATTATTTTAGTCTTCAAAATTTGGAAGCCCACGGACTTAGAATCATTTTAATCTTCAAAATTTTGGAGCCCACGGACTCAGAATTATTTTAGTCTTCAAAATATGGAAGCCCACGAACTCAGAACCATTTTAATCTTCAAAATTTTGGAGCCCACGGACTCAGAACCATTTCAATCTTCAAAATTTTGGAGCCCACGGACCCAGAACCATTTCAATCTTCAAAATTTTGGAGCCCACGGACTCAGAATCATTTCAATCTTCAAAATTTTTGAGCCCACGGGCATAGAATCATTTCAATCTTCAAAATTTTGGAGCCCACGGACTTAGAACCATTTCAATCCTCAAAATTTGGAGCCGACAGACTCAGAACCATTTTAATCTTCAAAATTTTGGAGCCCACGGACTCAGAACCATTTCAATCTTCAAAATTTGGAGCCCACGGACTCAGAATCATTTTAATCTTCAAAAATTTGGAGCCCACGGACTCAGACCCATTTCAATCTTCAAAATTTTGGAGCCCATAGACTCAAAATCATTTCAATCTTCAAATTTTTGGAGCCCACAGAATCAGAATCTTTTTAATCTTCAATTTTTTGGAGCCCACGGACTCAGAATCATTTCAATCTTCAAAATTTTGGAGCCCACCGAGTCAGAAAAATTTCAATCTTCAAAATTTTGGAGCCCACGGACACAGAATCATTTTAATCTTCAAACTTTTGGAGCCCATGGACATAGAATCATTTTAATCTTCAAAATTTTTGAGCCCACGAACTTAGAATCATTTTAATTTTCAAAATTTTGGAGCCCACGGACTCAGAATCATTTTAATCTTCAAATTTTTGGAGCCCACGGACTCAGAATCATTTCAATCTTCATAATTTTGGAGCCCACGGACTCAGAATCATTTCAATCTTTAAAATTTTGGAGCCCACGGACTTAGAATCATTTTAATTTTCAAAATTTTGGAGCCCACGGACTTAGAATCATTTTAATCTTCAAAATTTTGGAGCCCACGGACTCAGAATTATTTTAGTCTTCAAAATTTGGAAGCCCACGGACTCAGAACCATTTTAATCTTCAAAATTTTGGAGCCCACAGACTCAGAACCATTTCAATCTTCAAAATTTTCAAGCCCACAGACCCAGAATCATTTTAATCTTCAAAATTTTGGAGCCCATGGACTCAGAACCATTTCAATCTTCAAAATTTGGAGCCCACGGACTCAGAATCATTTTAATCTTCAAAAATTTGGAGCCCACGGACTCAGACCCATTTCAATCTTCAAAATTTTGGAGCCCATGGACTCAAAATCATTTCAATCTTCAAATTTTTGGAGCCCACAGAATCAGAATCATTTTAATCTTCAATTTTTTGGAGCCCACGGACTCAGAATCATTTCAATCTTCAAAATAGTGGAGCCCACCGACTCAGAATAATTTCAATCTTCAAAATTTTGGAGCCCACGGACACAGAATCATTTTAATCTTCAAACTTTTGGAGCCCATGGACATAGAATCATTTTAATCTTCAAAATTTTTGAGCCCACGAACTTAGAATCATTTTAATCTTCAAAATTTGGGAGCCCACGAACTCAGAATCATATCAATCTTCCAAATTTTGGAGCCCACAGACTCAGAATCATTTTAATCTTCAAATTTTTGCAGCCCAAGGACTCAGAATCATTTCAATCTTTAAAATTTTGGAGCCCACGGACTCAGAATCATTTTGATTTTCAAAATTTTGGAGCCCACGGACTTAGAGTCATTTTTATCTTCAAAATTTGGGAGCCCACGCACTCAGAATCATTTCAATCTTCAAAATTTTGGAGCCCACCGAGTCAGAAAAATTTCAATCTTCAAAATTTTGGAGCCCACGGACACAGAATCATTTTAATCTTCAAACTTTTGGAGCCCATGGACATAGAATCATTTTAATCTTCAAAATTTTTGAGCCCACGAACTTAGAATCATTTTAATCTTCAAAATTTGGGAGCCCAAGAACTCAGAATCATTTCAATCTTCCAAATTTTGGAGCCCACAGACTCAGAATCATTTTAATCTTCAAATTTTTGGAACCCACGGAATCAGAATCATTTCAATCTTTAAAATTTTGGAGCCCACGGACTCAGAATCATTTTGATTTTCAAAATTTTGGAGCCCACGGACTTAGAGTCATTTTTATCTTCAAAATTTGGGAGCCCACGCACTCAGAATCATTTCAATCTTCCATATTTTGGAGCCCACAGACTCAGAATCATTTTAATCTTCAAATTTTTGGAGCCCACGGACTCAGAATCATTTCAAGCTTCATAATTTTGGAGCCCACGGACTCAGAATCATTTCAATCTTTAAAATTTTGGAGCCCACGGACTCAGAATCATTTTAATTTTCAAAATTTTGGAGCCCACGGACTTAGAATCATTTTAATCTTCAAAATTTTGGAGCCCACGGACTCAGAATTATTTTAGTCTTCAAAATATGGAAGCCCACGAACTCAGAACCATTTTAATCTTCAAAATTTTGGAGCCCACGGACTCAGAACCATTTCAATCTTCAAAATTTTGGAGCCCACGGACCCAGAATCATTTTAATTTTCAAAATTTTGGAGCCCACGGACTTAGAATCATTTTAATCTTCAAAATTTTGGAGCCCACGGACTCAGAATTATTTTAGTCTTCAAAATATGGAAGCCCACGAACTCAGAACCATTTTAATCTTCAAAATTTTGGAGCCCACGGACTCAGAACCATTTCAATCTTCAAAATTTTGGAGCCCACGGACCCAGAACCATTTCAATCTTCAAAATTTTGGAGCCCACGGACTCAGAATCATTTCAATATTCAAAATTTTTGAGCCCACAGGCATAGAATCATTTCAATCTTCAAAATTTTGGAGCTCACGGACTTAGAACCATTTCAATCCTCAAAATTTGGTGCCGACAGACTCAGAACCATTTTAATCTTCAAAATTTTGGAGCCCACGGACTCAGAACCATTTCAATCTTCAAAATTTGGAGCCCACGGACTCAGAATCATTTTAATCTTCAAAAATTTGGAGCCCACGGACTCAGACCCATTTCAATCTTCAAAATTTTGGAGCCCATGGACTCAAAATCATTTCAATCTTCAAATTTTTGGAGCCCACAGAATCAGAATCATTTTAATCTTCAATTTTTTGGAGCCCACGGACTCAGAATCATTTCAATCTTCAAAATAGTGGAGCCCACCGACTCAGAATAATTTCAATCTTCAAAATTTTGGAGCCCACGGACACAGAATCATTTTAATCTTCAAACTTTTGGAGCCCATGGACATAGAATCATTTTAATCTTCAAAATTTTTGAGCCCACGAACTTAGAATCATTTTAATCTTCAAAATTTGGGAGCCCACGAACTCAGAATCATATCAATCTTCCAAATTTTGGAGCCCACAGACTCAGAATCATTTTAATCTTCAAATTTTTGCAGCCCAAGGACTCAGAATCATTTCAATCTTTAAAATTTTGGAGCCCACGGACTCAGAATCATTTTGATTTTCAAAATTTTGGAGCCCACGGACTTAGAGTCATTTTTATCTTCAAAATTTGGGAGCCCACGCACTCAGAATCATTTCAATCTTCCAAATTTTGGAGCCCACAGACTCAGAATCATTTTAATCTTCAAATTTTTGGAGCCCACGGACTCAGAATCATTTCAATCTTTAAAATTTTGGAGCCCACGGACTCAGAATCATTTTAATTTTCAAAATTTTGGAGCCCACGGACTCAGAATCATTTCAAGCTTCATAATTTTGGAGCCCACAGACTCAGAATTATTTTAGTCTTCAAAATTTGGAAGCCCACGGACTTAGAATCATTTTAATCTTCAAAATTTTGGAGCCCACGGACTCAGAATTATTTTAGTCTTCAAAATATGGAAGCCCACGAACTCAGAACCATTTTAATCTTCAAAATTTTGGAGCCCACGGACTCAGAACCATTTCAATCTTCAAAATTTTGGAGCCCACGGACCCAGAACCATTTCAATCTTCAAAATTTTGGAGCCCACGGACTCAGAATCATTTCAATCTTCAAAATTTTTGAGCCCACGGGCATAGAATCATTTCAATCTTCAAAATTTTGGAGCCCACGGACTTAGAACCATTTCAATCCTCAAAATTTGGAGCCGACAGACTCAGAACCATTTTAATCTTCAAAATTTTGGAGCCCACGGACTCAGAACCATTTCAATCTTCAAAATTTGGAGCCCACGGACTCAGAATCATTTTAATCTTCAAAAATTTGGAGCCCACGGACTCAGACCCATTTCAATCTTCAAAATTTTGGAGCCCATAGACTCAAAATCATTTCAATCTTCAAATTTTTGGAGCCCACAGAATCAGAATCTTTTTAATCTTCAATTTTTTGGAGCCCACGGACTCAGAATCATTTCAATCTTCAAAATTTTGGAGCCCACCGAGTCAGAAAAATTTCAATCTTCAAAATTTTGGAGCCCACGGACACAGAATCATTTTAATCTTCAAACTTTTGGAGCCCATGGACATAGAATCATTTTAATCTTCAAAATTTTTGAGCCCACGAACTTAGAATCATTTTAATTTTCAAAATTTTGGAGCCCACGGACTCAGAATCATTTTAATCTTCAAATTTTTGGAGCCCACGGACTCAGAATCATTTCAATCTTCATAATTTTGGAGCCCACGGACTCAGAATCATTTCAATCTTTAAAATTTTGGAGCCCACGGACTTAGAATCATTTTAATTTTCAAAATTTTGGAGCCCACGGACTTAGAATCATTTTAATCTTCAAAATTTTGGAGCCCACGGACTCAGAATTATTTTAGTCTTCAAAATTTGGAAGCCCACGGACTCAGAACCATTTTAATCTTCAAAATTTTGGAGCCCACAGACTCAGAACCATTTCAATCTTCAAAATTTTCAAGCTCACAGACCCAGAATCATTTTAATCTTCAAAATTTTGGAGCCCATGGACTCAGAACCATTTCAATCTTCAAAATTTGGAGCCCACGGACTCAGAATCATTTTAATCTTCAAAAATTTGGAGCCCACGGACTCAGACCCATTTCAATCTTCAAAATTTTGGAGCCCATGGACTCAAAATCATTTCAATCTTCAAATTTTTGGAGCCCACAGAATCAGAATCATTTTAATCTTCAATTTTTTGGAGCCCACGGACTCAGAATCATTTCAATCTTCAAAATAGTGGAGCCCACCGACTCAGAATAATTTCAATCTTCAAAATTTTGGAGCCCACGGACACAGAATCATTTTAATCTTCAAACTTTTGGAGCCCATGGACATAGAATCATTTTAATCTTCAAAATTTTTGAGCCCACGAACTTAGAATCATTTTAATCTTCAAAATTTGGGAGCCCACGAACTCAGAATCATATCAATCTTCCAAATTTTGGAGCCCACAGACTCAGAATCATTTTAATCTTCAAATTTTTGCAGCCCAAGGACTCAGAATCATTTCAATCTTTAAAATTTTGGAGCCCACGGACTCAGAATCATTTTGATTTTCAAAATTTTGGAGCCCACGGACTTAGAGTCATTTTTATCTTCAAAATTTGGGAGCCCACGGACTCAGAATCATTTCAATCTTCAAAATTTTGGAGCCCACCGAGTCAGAAAAATTTCAATCTTCAAAATTTTGGAGCCCACGGACACATAATCATTTTAATCTTCAAACTTTTGGAGCCCATGGACATAGAATCATTTTAATCTTCAAAATTTTTGAGCCCACGAACTTAGAATCATTTTAATCTTCAAAATTTGGGAGCCCAAGAACTCAGAATCATTTCAATCTTCCAAATTTTGGAGCCCACAGACTCAGAATCATTTTAATCTTCAAATTTTTGGAACCCACGGAATCAGAATCATTTCAATCTTTAAAATTTTGGAGCCCACGGACTCAGAATCATTTTGATTTTCAAAATTTTGGAGCCCACGGACTTAGAGTCATTTTTATCTTCAAAATTTGGGAGCCCACGCACTCAGAATCATTTCAATCTTCCATATTTTGGAGCCCACAGACTCAGAATCATTTTAATCTTCAAATTTTTGGAGCCCACGGACTCAGAATCATTTCAAGCTTCATAATTTTGGAGCCCACAGACTCAGAATCATTTCAATCTTTAAAATTTTGGAGCCCACGGACTCAGAATCATTTTAATTTTCAAAATTTTGGAGACCACGGACTTAGAATCATTTTAATCTTCAAAATTTTGGAGCCCACGGACTCAGAATTATTTTAGTCTTCAAAATATGGAAGCCCACGAACTCAGAACCATTTTAATCTTCAAAATTTTGGAGCCCACGGACTCAGAACCATTTCAATCTTAAAAATTTTGGAGCCCACGGACCCAGAACCATTTCAATCTTCAAAATTTTGGAGCCCACGGACTCAGAATCATTTCAATATTCAAAATTTTTGAGCCCACGGGCATAGAATCATTTCAATCTTCAAAATTTTGGAGCTCACGGACTTAGAACCATTTCAATCCTCAAAATTTGGTGCCGACAGACTCAGAACCATTTTAATCTTCAAAATTTTGGAGCCCACGGACTCAGAACCATTTCAATCTTCAAAATTTGGAGCCCACGGACTCAGAATCATTTTAATCTTCAAAAATTTGGAGCCCACGGACTCAGACCCATTTCAATCTTCAAAATTTTGGAGCCCATGGACTCAAAATCATTTCAATCTTCAAATTTTTGGAGCCCACAGAATCAGAATCATTTTAATCTTCAATTTTTTGGAGCCCACGGACTCAGAATCATTTCAATCTTCAAAATTTTGGAGCCCACCGACTCAGAATAATTTCAATCTTCAAAATTTTGGAGCCCACGGACACAGGATCATTTTAATCTTCAAACTTTTGGAGCCCATGGACATAGAATCATTTTAATCTTCAAAAATTTTGAGCCCACGAACTTAGAATCATTTTAATCTTCAAAATTTGGGAGCCCAAGAACTCAGAATCATTTCAATCTTCCAAATTTTGGAGCCCACAGACTCAGAATCATTTTAATCTTCAAATTTTTGGAGCCCACGGACTCAGAATCATTTCAATCTTTAAAATTTTGGAGCCCACGGACTCAGAATCATTTTGATTTTCAAAATTTTGGAGCCCACGGACTTAGAGTCATTTTTATCTTCAAAATTTGGGAGCCCACGCACTCAGAATCATTTCAATCTTCCATATTTTGGAGCCCACAGACTCAGAATCATTTTAATCTTCAAATTTTTGGAGCCCACGGACTCAGAATCATTTCAAGCTTCATAATTTTGGAGCCCACGGACTCAGAATCATTTCAATCTTTAAAATTTTGGAGCCCACGGACTCAGAATCATTTTAATTTTCAAAATTTTGGAGCCCACGGACTTAGAATCATTTTAATCTTCAAAATTTTGGAGCCCACGGACTCAGAATTATTTTAGTCTTCAAAATATGGAAGCCCACGAACTCAGAACCATTTTAATCTTCAAAATTTTGGAGCCCACAGACTCAGAATCATTTTAATCTTCAAATTTTTGGATCCCATAGACTCAAAATCATTTCAATCTTCAAATTTTTGGAGCCCACAGAATCAGAATCATTTTAATCTTCAATTTTTTGGAGCCCACGGACTCAGAATCATTTCAATCTTCAAAATTTTGGAGCCCACCGACTCAGAATAATTTCAATCTTCAAAATTTTGGAGCCCACGGACACAGAATCATTTTAATCTTCAAACTTTTGGAGCCCATGGACATAGAATCATTTTAATCTTCAAAATTTTTGAGCCCACGAACTTAGAATCATTTTAATCTTCAAAATTTGGGAGCCCAAGAACTCAGAATCATTTCAATCTTCCAAATTTTGGAGCCCACAGACTCAGAATCATTTTAATCTTCAAATTTTTGGAGCCCACGGACTCAGAATCATTTCAATCTTTAAAATTTTGGAGCCCACGGACTCAGAATCATTTTGATTTTCAAAATTTTGGAGCCCACGGACTTAGAGTCATTTTTATCTTCAAAATTTGGGAGCCCACGCACTCAGAATCATTTAAATCTTCCAAATTTTGGAGCCCACAGACTCAGAATCATTTTAATCTTCAAATTTTTGGAGCCCACGGACTCAGAATCATTTCAAGCTTCATAATTTTGGAGCCCACGGACTCAGAATCATTTCAATCTTTAAAATTTTGGAGCCCACGGACTCAGAATCATTTTAATTTTCAAAATTTTGGAGCCTACGGACTTAGAATCATTTTAATCTTCAAAATTTTGGAGCCCACGGACTCAGAATTATTTTAGTCATCAAAATATGGAAGCCCACGAACTCAGAACCATTTTAATCTTCAAAATTTTGGAGCCCACGGACTCAGAACCATTTCAATCTTCAAAATTTTGGAGCCCACGGACCCAGAACCATTTCAATCTTCAAAATTTTGGAGCCCACGGACTCAGAATCATTTCAATCTTCAAAATTTTTGAGCCCACGGGCATAGAATCATTTCAATCTTCAAAATTTTGGAGCCCACGGACTTAGAATCATTTTAATCTTCAAATTTTTGGAGCCCACGGACTCAGAATCATTTCAATCTTCATAATTTTGGAGCCCACGGACTCAAAATCATTTCAATCTTTAAAATTTTGGAGCCCACGGACTTAGAATCATTTTAATTTTCAAAATTTTGGAGCCCACGGACTTAGAATCATTTTAATCTTCAAAATTTTGGAGCCCACGGACTCAGAATTATTTTAGTCTTCAAAATTTGGAAGCCCACGGACTCAGAACCATTTTAATCTTCAAAATTTTGGAGCCCACAGACTCAGACCCATTTCAATCTTCAAAATTTTAAAGCCCACGGACCCAGAACCATTTTAATCTTCAAAATTTTGGAGCCCACGGACTCAGAACCATTTTAATCTTCAAAATTTGGAGCCCACGGACTCAGAATCATTTTAATCTTCAAAAATTTGGAGCCCACGGACTCAGACCCATTTCAATCTTCAAAATTTTGGAGCCCATGGACTCAAAATCATTTCAATCTTTAAATTTTTGGAGCCCACAGAATCAGAATCATTTTAATCTTCAATTTTTTGGAGCCCACGGAATCAGAATCATTTCAATCTTCAAAATTGTGGAGCCCACGCACTCAGAATCATTTCAATCTTCCATATTTTGGAGCCCACAGACTCAGAATCATTTTAATCTTCAAATTTTTGGAGCCCACGGACTCAGAATCATTTCAAGCTTCATAATTTTGGAGCCCACGGACTCAGAATCATTTCAATCTTTAAAATTTTGGAGCCCACGGACTCAGAATCATTTTAATTTTCAAAATTTTGGAGCCCACGGACTTAGAATCATTTTAATCTTCAAAATTTTGGAGCCCACGGACTCAGAATTATTTTAGTCTTCAAAATATGGAAGCCCACGAACTCAGAACCATTTTAATCTTCAAAATTTTGGAGCCCACAGACTCAGAATCATTTTAATCTTCAAATTTTTGGATCCCATAGACTCAAAATCATTTCAATCTTCAAATTTTTGGAGCCCACAGAATCAGAATCATTTTAATCTTCAATTTTTTGGAGCCCACGGACTCAGAATCATTTCAATCTTCAAAATTTTGGAGCCCACCGACTCAGAATAATTTCAATCTTCAAAATTTTGGAGCCCACGGACACAGAATCATTTTAATCTTCAAACTTTTGGAGCCCATGGACATAGAATCATTTTAATCTTCAAAATTTTTGAGCCCACGAACTTAGAATCATTTTAATCTTCAAAATTTGGGAGCCCAAGAACTCAGAATCATTTCAATCTTCCAAATTTTGGAGCCCACAGACTCAGAATCATTTTAATCTTCAAATTTTTGGAGCCCACGGACTCAGAATCATTTCAATCTTTAAAATTTTGGAGCCCACGGACTCAGAATCATTTTGATTTTCAAAATTTTGGAGCCCACGGACTTAGAGTCATTTTTATCTTCAAAATTTGGGAGCCCACGCACTCAGAATCATTTCAATCTTCCAAATTTTGGAGCCCACAGACTCAGAATCATTTTAATCTTCAAATTTTTGGAGCCCACGGACTCAGAATCATTTCAAGCTTCATAATTTTGGAGCCCACGGACTCAGAATCATTTCAATCTTTAAAATTTTGGAGCCCACGGACTCAGAATCATTTTAATTTTCAAAATTTTGGAGCCTACGGACTTAGAATCATTTTAATCTTCAAAATTTTGGAGCCCACGGACTCAGAATTATTTTAGTCATCAAAATATGGAAGCCCACGAACTCAGAACCATTTTAATCTTCAAAATTTTGGAGCCCACGGACTCAGAACCATTTCAATCTTCAAAATTTTGGAGCCCACGGACCCAGAACCATTTCAATCTTCAAAATTTTGGAGCCCACGGACTCAGAATCATTTCAATCTTCAAAATTTTTGAGCCCACGGGCATAGAATCATTTCAATCTTCAAAATTTTGGAGCCCACGGACTTAGAATCATTTTAATCTTCAAATTTTTGGAGCCCACGGACTCAGAATCATTTCAATCTTCATAATTTTGGAGCCCACGGACTCAAAATCATTTCAATCTTTAAAATTTTGGAGCCCACGGACTTAGAATCATTTTAATTTTCAAAATTTTGGAGCCCACGGACTTAGAATCATTTTAATCTTCAAAATTTTGGAGCCCACGGACTCAGAATTATTTTAGTCTTCAAAATTTGGAAGCCCACGGACTCAGAACCATTTTAATCTTCAAAATTTTGGAGCCCACAGACTCAGACCCATTTCAATCTTCAAAATTTTAAAGCCCACGGACCCAGAACCATTTTAATCTTCAAAATTTTGGAGCCCACGGACTCAGAACCATTTTAATCTTCAAAATTTGGAGCCCACGGACTCAGAATCATTTTAATCTTCAAAAATTTGGAGCCCACGGACTCAGACCCATTTCAATCTTCAAAATTTTGGAGCCCATGGACTCAAAATCATTTCAATCTTTAAATTTTTGGAGCCCACAGAATCAGAATCATTTTAATCTTCAATTTTTTGGAGCCCACGGAATCAGAATCATTTCAATCTTCAAAATTGTGGAGCCCACCGACTCAGAATAATTTCAATCTTCAAAATTTTGGAGCCCACGGACACAGAATCATTTTAATCTTCAAACTTTTGGAGCCCATGGACATAGAATCATTTTAATCTTCAAAATTTTTGAGCCCACGAACTTAGAATCATTTTAATCTTCAAAATTTGGGAGCCCACGAACTCAGAATCATTTCAATCTTCCAAATTTTGGAGCCCACAGACTCAGAATCATTTTAATCTTCAAATTTTTGCAGCCCACGGACTCAGAATCATTTCAATCTTTAAAATTTTGGAGCCCACGGACTCAGAATCATTTTGATTTTCAAAATTTTGGAGCCCACGGACTTAGAGTCATTTTTATCTTCAAAATTTGGGAGCCCACGCACTCTGAATCATTTCAATCTTCCAAATTTTGGAGCCCACAGACTCAGAATCATTTTAATCTTCAAATTTTTGGAGCCCACGGACTCAGAATCATTTCAAGCTTCTTAATTTTGGATCCCACGGACTCAGAATCATTTCAATCTTTAAAATTTTGGAGCCCACGGACTCAGAATCATTTTAATTTTCAAAATTTTGGAGCCCACGGACTTAGAATCATTTTAATCTTCAAAATTTTGGAGCCCACGGACTCAGAATTATTTTAGTCTTCAAAATATGGAAGCCCACGAACTCAGAACCATTTTAATCTTCAAAATTTTGGAGCCCACGGACTCAGAACCATTTCAATCTTCAAAATTTTGGAGCCCACGGACCCAGAACCATTTCAATCTTCAAAATTTTGGAGCCCACGGACTCAGAATCATTTCAATCTTCAAAATTTTTGAGCCCACGGGCATAGAATCATTTCAATCTTCAAAATTTTGGAGCCCACGGACTTAGAACCATTTCAATCCTCAAAATTTGGAGCCGACAGACTCAGAACCATTTTAATCTTCAAAATTTTGGAGCCCACGGACTCAGAACCATTTCAATCTTCAAAATTTGGAGCCCACGGACTCAGAATCATTTTAATCTTCAAAAATTTGGAGCCCACGGACTCAGACCCATTTCAATCTTCAAAATTTTGGAGCCCATAGACTCAAAATCATTTCAATCTTCAAATTTTTGGAGCCCACAGAATCAGAATCATTTTAATCTTCAATTTTTTGGAGCCCACGGACTCAGAATCATTTCAATCTTCAAAATTTTGGAGCCCACCGACTCAGAATAATTTCAATCTTCAAAATTTTGGAGCCCACGGACACAGAATCATTTTAATCTTCAAACTTTTGGAGCCCATGGACTTAGAATCATTTTAATCTTCAAAATTTTTGAGCCCACGAACTTAGAATCATTTTAATCTTCAAAATTTGGGAGCCCAAGAACTCAGAATCATTTCAATCTTCCAAATTTTGGAGCCCACAGACTCAGAATCATTTTAATCTTCAAATTTTTGGAGCCCACGGACTCAGAATCATTTCAATCTTTAACATTTTGGAGCCCACGGACTCAGAATCATTTTGATTTTCAAAATTTTGGAGCCCGTGGACTTAGAGTCATTTTTATCTTCAAAATTTGGGAGCCCACGAACTCAGAATCATTTCAATCTTCCAAATTTTGGAGCCCACAGACTCAGAATCATTTTAATCTTCAAATTTTTGGAGCCCACGGACTCAGAATCATTTCAATCTTCATAATTTTGGAGCCCACGGACTCAGAATCATTTCAATCTTTAAAATTTTGGAGCCCACGGACTTAGAATCATTTTAATTTTCAAAATTTTGGAGCCCACGGACTTAGAATCATTTTAATCTTCAAAATTTTGGAGCCCACGGACTCAGAATTATTTTAGTCTTCAAAATTTGGAAGCCCACGGACTCAGAACCATTTTAATCTTCAAAATTTTGGAGCCCACAGACTCAGAACCATTTCAATCTTCAAAAGTTTAAAGCCCACGGACCCAGAACCATTTCAATCTTCAAAATTTTGGATCCCACGGACTCAGAATCATTTCAATCTTCAAAATTTTTGAGCCCACGGGCATAGAATCATTTCAATCTTCAAAATTTTGGAGCCCACGGACTTAGAAGCATTTCAATCCTCAAAATTTTGGAGCCGACGGACTCAGAACCATTTTAATCTTCAAAATTTTGGAGCGCACGGACTCAGAACCCTTTCAATCTTCAAAATTTGGAGGCCACGGACTCAGAATCATTTTAATCTTCAAAAATTTGGAGCCCACGGACTCAGAACCATTTCAATATTCAAAATTTTGGAGCCCATGGACTCAAAATCATTTCAATCTTCAAATTTTTGGATCCCACGGAATCAGAATCATTTTAATCTTCAATTTTTTGGAGCCCACGGACTCAGAATCATTTCAATCTTCAAAATTTTGGAGCCCATAGACTCAAAATCATTTCAATCTTCAAATTTTTGGAGCCCACAGAATCAGAATCATTTTAATCTTCAATTTTTTGGAGCCCACGGACTCAGAATCATTTCAATCTTCAAAATTTTGGAGCCCACCGACTCAGAATAATTTCAATCTTCAAAATTTTGGAGCCCACGGACACAGAATCATTTTAATCTTCAAACTTTTGGAGCCCATGGACTTAGAATCATTTTAATCTTCAAAATTTTTGAGCCCACGAACTTAGAATCATTTTAATCTTCAAAATTTGGGAGCCCAAGAACTCAGAATCATTTCAATCTTCCAAATTTTGGAGCCCACAGACTCAGAATCATTTTAATCTTCAAATTTTTGGAGCCCACGGACTCAGAATCATTTCAATCTTTAACATTTTGGAGCCCACGGACTCAGAATCATTTTGATTTTCAAAATTTTGGAGCCCGTGGACTTAGAGTCATTTTTATCTTCAAAATTTGGGAGCCCACGAACTCAGAATCATTTCAATCTTCCAAATTTTGGAGCCCACAGACTCAGAATCATTTTAATCTTCAAATTTTTGGAGCCCACGGACTCAGAATCATTTCAATCTTCATAATTTTGGAGCCCACGGACTCAGAATCATTTCAATCTTTAAAATTTTGGAGCCCACGGACTTAGAATCATTTTAATTTTCAAAATTTTGGAGCCCACGGACTTAGAATCATTTTAATCTTCAAAATTTTGGAGCCCACGGACTCAGAATTATTTTAGTCTTCAAAATTTGGAAGCCCACGGACTCAGAACCATTTTAATCTTCAAAATTTTGGAGCCCACAGACTCAGAACCATTTCAATCTTCAAAAGTTTAAAGCCCACGGACCCAGAACCATTTCAATCTTCAAAATTTTGGATCCCACGGACTCAGAATCATTTCAATCTTCAAAATTTTTGAGCCCACGGGCATAGAATCATTTCAATCTTCAAAATTTTGGAGCCCACGGACTTAGAAGCATTTCAATCCTCAAAATTTTGGAGCCGACGGACTCAGAACCATTTTAATCTTCAAAATTTTGGAGCGCACGGACTCAGAACCCTTTCAATCTTCAAAATTTGGAGGCCACGGACTCAGAATCATTTTAATCTTCAAAAATTTGGAGCCCACGGACTCAGAACCATTTCAATATTCAAAATTTTGGAGCCCATGGACTCAAAATCATTTCAATCTTCAAATTTTTGGATCCCACGGAATCAGAATCATTTTAATCTTCAATTTTTTGGAGCCCACGGACTCAGAATCATTTCAATCTTCAAAATTTTGGAGCCCACCGACTCAGAATAATTTCAATCTTCAAAATTTTGGAGCCCACGGACTCAGAATCATTTTAATCTTCAAACTTTTGGAGCCCATGGACATAGAATCATTTTAATCTTCAAAATTTTGGAGCCCACGAACTTTGAATCATTTTTATCTTCAAAGTTTTACCTGTACCTATGCAAATTTCATTATTTTGAATGCGATGTATGCCAACCAAAATCTCGCACACTCCCCAATAATGACTACTATTTTTCCGAACGCTATTGGTACCTTTTAATTTTGACTTGGATACTTTTTGATCTTAAATTTCTTTTGAACCTTCACATGTTTTTTTATTATTATTTTCTTTTCAAGAATGTGAACACATTTTTCTCTCACTTTTTTCTTTTCTTTTTGAAATCTCTCTTAATATTTTAAATGCTTCCATTATTCATTTCTTTTTTTATTATTCTGTAAATGACTGCCAAACTTTATATGAATGCCATACTTGTGGAATTCTCATGAGTTTTCTAGATTCTCCCTTTCTCTCTCTTTTTTTATTAATTTTTGTCATTGTATTTCATTATTATTATTCTTTTCTGCTTTTTCTTTCTTGGTTCATTTACTAATCTTGAATCTTTCAACTTTTGTAACTGTCGAAGGACGTGCTGAAGGGGCACAGCAACTTGGCTGATGGGTTTGCTTGGTACGGGGAGTTGAGCAAGGCTGTGCAGGGATTTGTTAGGGCTGCCGCTTTTGGGGACTTTGTCACACTTTTGACGAAGAGCTCCAATGACTTGAGGCAGATTCACGCATTGGCAGAGCGGTTATGGGATACCACCAACACCTTCCACTTTGGTTTTGGGGAGATGACGACGACCCCTCTCGACTTCAGCATGATTACGGGAATCCCATTTGGCGGAGAGCTCCTACGCTACCTGTATGCGGTGAAGGAGTGGGACCGGGTCGAGCCGCTGCTAGAAGTCATCCCAGAGGAGCCCTTGGTCATGGCCAAGTGGTTCATGGACACCTTCAGAGGCCACTAGGGCTTCACTGATGAGCAGATGGCTCGAGGCTTCATATGTATATGTTGGGGTGCTCTCTGCTGAGCACCAAGGGAGACCGAATCTCTGTGACACTGTTGGGGTCCTTGGAGCGTATGGATCAGATATACCAGTATAACTGAGCCAGGACAGGACTAGCCATCCTGTATCAGCACATGGGAGAGATATCCTGGGATCGCCCAACCTCTACTGGCGGCTTCTGGAGGGCTTGGGAGGTATACTTCTCTTCTTTTATTAATTTCTTGACCCTGAATTAAACTTTGCTTTCATATTTCAAATATCTTTATTCATGCTCCTCAAAACTTATGTTCCTCTCTCTTTCTTGCAGATTTGGTCCCATGAGTACTTGTATATGATGTCGCCGGATACGTGGCCGGCGGACGCCCTCATCATGCCCCAGGGGCTGAAGTGGGCGAAGGATCGAGACGGGCGGAAGACCAGGGCTCATGATTTCATTTCGTTCAGGAACTTCTTGACAAACCTACGAGAGCATCACGTTCGGTAACAGCCCTGGATCGACGTGCTTCCTGAGGGCTCCCAGGGGATACGGGAGTCTGCTGGGTATGACCCGCAGAGGATCTTGTTGGACGGACTAGAGGCTCGGGCATGGTACCTAGGAGAGAGGGTGACCAGACAGTTGTTAGCGGCTAAGTCCTTCTTCGTGCCATACCCTCTGCCGGAATCTATGAGAGCTGCGGATACCCTTCAGGGCTCCGCGCACACGGTTGCCCTAGCCGGTTTGTATCTTTAGGGTTTCGTGGAGCCTCCAGCGGGATACGTAGCTTTCCGTGCTGCGAAGCTGGTGGAGAACTTTTCCCTGATGGAGGTGACCCGAGTGAGCTTCTCTCAGTCTCCTCAAACTTTATCTTAATTTTTAAAACATGCGTGTTTATCTCTTCATTGGATTCATTCTTCTTTGCAGCTCGGGCTCCAACTTTACCGCCTTGGGAGTGGAGCCTTATGACGGTCTCTTACGGTGAGCAGACCACTACTATGGTCCCCAGGTATCAGGCAGGTGCTCCTACCATTCTGTTCTAGTATGATCACATCCCACGGGACTATGCGGAGGAGGGCATGCTCTATGCTCACAGCGTAAGAGAGTGGATTTATGGCAGAGAGTGGAGGGTAATTTCTAAATTTGGCTTTTTTTTGTTTTAAAACTGTGGTTTCATTATGATATTCTAACCTTTTTCTTTTGACTCAGGCTGACGGGGCGCGGACAGCTGCTGAGGTCCAATCACAACCTGGTAATTTGATTTTTTTCCTCCGTTTAGGAGGAACAGGTTGGGGCTCTATCCCAGCAGGTGGGAGTGCTCCAGCAGCGGCTTCAGCAGTTTGGCATCCCTCTCAGCGATGCCTCTGGAGACAGCGGTGCTGGACGTGGTGGAGGCGGTGGTGTGGGCACTAGCGGAGGCAGAGGAGGGGGGGGTCGTGGCAGGAGCGGCACTGAGTCAGAGGAGGAGCCTCTCAGACGGGTCATTCGCCAGACTCGAGGCCGGGGCCTAGGCTGATCATTTTTTTTATTTTTTATTTTTTATTTTTGAGTGTTTTGGGGAGGACATACATACCTTGGATAACTGTATACATATATTTTTATATTTTTGTTTTTTATTTCTGATGACGGCTTTTGGATAGCTGGAAGGATAGGCACATGCATTACCTTTATTATTATTATTATTATTTGCTTTTCATTACTGCTCACCATATGTGTGACCATAGCTTGGTTCTTTTCTTGCCGTATATGGGGCCATGGCTTGGTCCCCCCTTTTATTTTAACTTTGAATGCTTCTATCTCCTTTATTTATTTTCAAATGAATGAATGAATGAATGTATGCGACCATGGACTAGTTTTCCTTGTACGTGCTGCATGATGCGCACGTTTTATTGTTCTTTATTTAGTTTTTTGGTTTGCAGGTGGGCTAAAAATGTTACAAACAGACCCTAGCAAAAATAAAACTCAGAACAACACTCGGTTAGGCCTCTGCGGCACTCAGTGACTGCCGTGCGGCACTTAACGGAGTGTCGATCTGCTTTATTGACTGCCGCGGGTAGGTCATCAGCTTTATTCTCCTATTTATAACACTTTCTTCCCCCAATACTCCACAAAACACCATTTTCTCCTCTTCACTTCTTCCCAAAATGGCCCCCATCAGTTCTCAAATACTCTTCTCATAGATGGATACCCTCTCTGGCATCGACAGGCTCAACTTCAAGTGTTTCAGTTTAAATGATCTCTTCTCTTTTGGCCGAATGATTTTGAATGATGGTTTGCTTCGAGCTGTGATTCAGTCTTGGGATCCCTCCTTTCATGTCTTTCGCTTTGGTTCCCATGAGGTCTGCCCTTTATTTGAGTAGTTCAGCGCTATCCTCCACACAGATCCTTTTGTGGATCTGATAGTTCCCGCGGTACAGGCGGGGTATGTTCAAGATTCGACCATTCTACTCCACACATCTCGTAATGCTGCGAGCTCTTTCATATGTGACCGGCAGATTGACTTTGAGCGACTTTCTACCATGTATGCCCCCATGGGGGATCCTTATTACGGCGGATATCAGATTATCCGGCATTGTGCATTATCGATTGCCATGCTTTCTTACTTCCTCTTCCAGTCGTCTTCCGACATTCTCATACCCATTGCTTGTGGTCTGCAAGAGATGAAGAGTGTTGTCATGCTAGTTCTCGGTGAAACACTGATAGGTTTAGATCGGGCTCATGCCATCGGGACCATGTTATCTATGGGAGCCCCCTTCGTCCTGGCTCATGGAGCGGTTGAATCTCTTTGTGCATCCTTTACACCTTCGTGGGTCGCTTCCCTAGGATCGCATTGAGGTTCACCATTTGTTCTGCTCGAATGACGCATGGCTTAATTGGCTCAAAAAACCCCTCTCCTGGTGATATTCGCTGGTTTTACCCAGATTGGTCTCATCGCTCTGTTGCAGTGTGGCTTCCCGGTAAGCCTGGTATCTGGTTGCCTGGTTTGTACGCCACTAGTTTCTACATTCCTGGCCGAGTGGTCCGTCAGTTTAGACTCTTGCAGGATATTACTGAGGCTCTTGCTGTTGATTTTACTAGAGGTTCAGTTATGCATCCTTCCACTGAGAAGGCTTTCATTGAAGTTTGGCATGACAGAGTGCCAGCCCCTTTCCAGAGGATCCCTGCTTCAACTGTGCCTACTACTGAGTACCTTCATAAATTCTAGACCTTGGTTTAGGGACGGACATTGTAGTCATTCGTGGGCGAAAATAAAACAACAGGACAGAGCTTTATTTTTAAAATTTTAGACAAGTCCTGCCATCTTTTTACGCTTTTGAATGTGATTTTCTTATTTCCCTTTTCGAAAAGTGTTTTCATGCTTTTAAGAACAGTTCCAACATGTTTAATCAAAGTGTTCACTCCTCCGGTTAATCCTTTATGAAAATTTTTCCTCTTTCTCTTTTTTTTTTTAATGTCTTTTCTTGGCTCTTTATCTTGCTTTGTATCTTGCTTGATGCTTTACTCATTCTACGCCATGAATTCACATTTGCTTCTTTATAGCACTCATTACGATAGTCAGGAGATCTAGAGATGGGTTCAAGGTAAATATATGGGTTCTTTGGAGAGCAAATGAAGTTCGCCCCTGGTTTTGGGGCTTCGAGGTGGTTCGGGGAAAATGCTAGTTTGCCCCTAGTTTAGTACAGGGTTCTTCTTTTTGGGATTTAGAGGACCGAAGGCTTTTGGGGAGCCCGCCTACTTATCCCCGAACGGGTATCAGGTCCGCAGTAGTTCGACTTTTTAAGGCTTGACGGAAAGCGCCTTTTAGGCAATTATTAATGACCGAACCGAGTAGGTTGCCTACGTATCCCCTAGCGGGAATCAGGTCAAGCGTAGTTTATCTAAGTAGAAAATTTTAAAAGAAGTGGTTTCAAGCAAAGTATTTCTTGAGGCGATCGAGGTTGATCGGTTGTTTGAACTCAACCCCATCTAGGTCCATGAGATAGGCCGCTCCTCCAGATAGGAGAGTCTTAATGATGTACGGCCCAATACAGTTGGGTTTAAATTTTCCTCTGGGGTCATAAACGAGCACTTTCAGTTCTTTGACGACCAGGTCACCCTCAGCAAGCTTCCTTGGGCGGACCTTCTTGTTGAAAGCAAGAGCTATCATCGTTTGGTACCCCCGAGTGTGGTTTATTGTAACCAACCTTTTCTCATCAAGCAACATTAGTTCCTCATACCTCCCTCGCATCCGTTCCAACTCAGTCACTTCACACTCTGCCAAGATTCTCAAAGAAGGTACTACTTTAATTGGGAGAACGGCTTCCATCCCATAAACCAATGAGTACGGTGTAGCTCCAGTGGAAGTTCTCACGGAGGTGCAGTATCCTCATAATGCAAATGGTAACTTCTCGTGCCAATCTTTGTATGTATCGGTCGTTTTCCCTAAGATTGCTTTAACATTCTTATTTGCCGCTTCTACTGCTCCGTTCGTTTGGGACTTGTAGGGGGAAGACTAGTGGCGGGTGATCTTGTACTTTTCTAGGAGGGGGATAACTTCTCCTTGGAAATGGCTACCATGGTCTGAAATGAACTCACTCGAGACTCCATATCTGCAAATTATGTTCTTTTCTATGAAGCTCACCACATCCTTGGCCTTCAAAGTGGCGTATGACGCTGCCTCTACCCATTTGGTGAAATAATCTATTGCCATGATTATGTATCGATTCTGTTGGATGCCTTTGGAACTATCTCACCGATAATATCAATGCCCCAAACAGAAAAAGGCCACGGTGTGGTCATGCTATAGAGCTGGGAAGGTGGAGTATGCATTAGATTTGCATGAATCTGACACTTATGGCACCTTCTGACGTACTCATAGCAGTCTTTGTCCAAAGTGGTCCAGTAATACCCCTGTCGAATTATCTTCTTGGCCAGCATATGTCCGTTCATGTAGGGCCCACAGACTCCTTCGTGTATCTCTTCCATCATCCTCCTAGCCTCTCTTCCATATAGACACTGCAAATTGAACCCGGTATACAATTTCTTCCACAACTTATCTGCATAGATCACAAATTGGGCGGAGAACCTTCGGATCGCCTTTCTATCCTTCTCTGAGGCTCCCTCAGGCTGTTCTCCTTTCTTAATGAAATTCCAAACATCCGTGTACCAAGGAAACTCACCTCCTTCATCTACCATTGCAATTATCTCGAATGAAGGTTGGTTCCTGATTTCTATGGATAACGGTACCATGGTGACCCCAGAAGGGATTTGTATCATTGAGGCCAAGGTAGCTAGGGAATCGGCTAACTGGTTCTCTTCACGGGGAAGGTAGTGGAATGATATTTCTTTGAACTGTACTTTTAGGCTTTCTAGGTAGTCATGGTAAGGCCTCAACTTCTCATCCTTTCCCCTCCAATCACCTCACACTTGAGATATAATCAAATTGGAATCTTCGAAGACATCAATCCTTTCGACTTTCAAGGCTAGTGTGGCTTCCATTCCGACTGTACAAGCTTCGTACTCCGCTGTGTTATTGGTCGAATTGTACCTAAGCTTGACAGCTAACGGGGTAGGTGTTCCATCAGGCGCCACGAGGATGATTCCGACCCCATAGCCTAGTTGGTTGGCGGCTTCATCAAAATACATCTTCCACAGATCCTCCTTCAACTCCATTACTCCTTCGTCGGGAAACTTGAACTCTCCTTTCTCCTCATATTCTACAGCAAGGTCGGCTAGGTATTCAGCAATGGCTCTTCCTTTAATAGATTTGGAAGTGACATATACGATATCGAATTCTGCCAGCATCATGGTCCAACGGGAAATTCTACTTGTCAAGACAGGCTTTTCGAACAGGTATTTGAGTGGGTCCATTCGGGAGATTAGGACAACGGGGAAGGCTAACATGTATTGCCTAAGACGATGGGTACACCAAACTAGGGCCCAACAGGCTTTTTCTAAAGGTGAGTATTTTAGTTCGTATACAGTCATCCTCTTGCTCAAATAATAAATGGCTTTTTCTGCACGCCCCTCTTCCCCTTCTTGGGCCAACATACATCCAATTGAATCCTCGGACACAGAAAGGTACAGCAATAAAGGCCCCCCGGGTTAGGGTGGTGACAGGACAGGTGGGTTTTGGAGGTAGGTCTTGATCTTGTCAAAGGCTTGTTGACACAGGGTATCCCATTCAAACTTTTCTCCTTTTCTGAGAAACCTAAACAACGGGTCACAGGTTAAGGTGAGTTTCGAGATGATGTGGCTTATGAACTGTATTCTACCCAGAAATGCCCTTAGCTCTTTTTCGTTCTTGGGCAGCTACATTTCGACTATGGCCCTTTCCTTGGTCGGGTCCACCTCTATCCCTCTCTGAGTGATGAGGAATCCTAACAGCTTTCTGGTGGTGACCCCGAAGGTGCATTTCTGCGGGTTTAGCCTCATTCTATATTCCCTCAACCTTGCGAAGAATTTCCTCAACGCCTCTAAATGTTCTTCTCTCTCCTTAGATTTTATAATCATATCGTCCACGTACACCTCTACCTCTTTATGGATCATGTCGTGCAACAACGTAGTAGTGGCCAGCTGATATGTCGCCCCTGCATTCTTAAGTCCAAATGGCATCACCCTATAGCAATAAGTCCTTCATGGTGTGATGAAAGTGGTTTTCTCCCTATCCTCGGGTGACATTAGAATCTGGTTGTACCCTGAGAACCCATCCATGAAGGACAGAAGTTCATGCCCGGCAGTGTTATCAACGAGGACGTTGATATGTGGTAAAGGAAAATCGTCTTTAGGGTTGGCTTTGTTTAGATCCCAGAAGTCGACACAGACCCTAACACGACCGTCCTTTTTTTGGGACAGGTACTATATTGGCAATCCATTCCGGATAGTCAGTGACCATTAAGAATCCGGCTCTTAACTGCTTTTCAACTTCCTCTTTGACTTTGAGTGCCCATTCAGGCCTCATTCGCCTCAATTTTTGTTTTACAAGCTTGGAATTGGGGAAGATGGGGATGTGGTGTTGGACTATTTTTAGATCAATGCCTGGCATATCATTATAAGACCATGCAAAAATATCTTTGAATGCACTTAATAGTTTGATTAATTCTTTGTTTTCTTCTTTGCTAAGTGTAGAGCCGATAAAGACATTTTGAGGATTATTTTCATTTCCTAGATTAATTGTTAGAGTCTCCTCGATGATTTTACATACAGATTCTTTTTCTTTTTCAATTAATTTTTGCGATTCAATAGGTATTTCATGATCATCACATTCATCACATTCATTAAGCGTATTTGAGTAGGCAGAATTAGTCATGTTTTCATTGATTTTCTTTGGAGTGATTACAACAAACATGGAAATTGAAAGACGCCTCATTTGGGCCATTACAGACTCTGGGTGTGGGAGATTCCTATGACTAGACTCGAAAACCCATTCTTTCTTGCTTTCTCCTCCCAGATCGGTGATGAAGCATTCTTCCAGATCCTCTATCTTGGTAATTTCCTCCATCTCTTCTTTCCCAGGTCCTCCTTTGTCAGTCTTCTCTTGATCTTCCCAATTTTACTCACTTTCAGCTGTCTCCTCAACCAGACCCTCAACGTATTCTTCTTTGGCCTTTTCATGACCTGCTTCCATAATTCCTTTGCTTCCTTCGCCCTGTAGGTCCTTCATGACCGAGCCATCTAGCGCACCAATCTAATCTTTGGCAGTAACTGACTTAACAGGCATCTGCAAGTATGGATCTTCATACGCAGAGAACTCATGGGGGAAGAAGATCTCAAACCTCAGCTTTAAACACTTATCTTTCTGATCCATCCATGGTTCTGGGAAGCCGCAAAAGGGAAAATCTTCTCCTTCCTTCACAAAGTATCCATTGAGCATTTTCAGATAAGGGTCCAACGGTGCATTAGTCGCTTTCTTCTTCTCTCTATGTTCCTTCTTTGATGGTTGATACCCCAGACCGTGATTGTGAGTCTGGGTGGCGATGCTTGGAAATTCCGGCAGACCCTGATGATTTTTTCCCAATCCTATGCCTAAAAAGAAACTCATCTTCTTCATGATCCCTACGACCAACGGGCTTACATACTGATCGAAGTAAAGTGGCAGGAACTCTCTTGGCTTCTTACCTTCCAACATATTAATGAATTCGAACCCTCCCAGACACGTCTCTTCTTCTTGGAACTGCACTTCCAAAACCGGCGCACTTGATGAAGCTTCTGATGGACGAACCCAACTATCCCCGAGAATATCACAGATCTTGCTCTTCCAAACACACTTGACTTTTTGATGAACGGTAGATGGTATAGCGCCCAAACTGTCTAGCCACGGCCTTCCCAACAGTACATTGAAAGAAGCAGGCATGTCGATGACTTGAAATTTCTGCTTCTTTTTCCACAGGCCCGACAGCTAAATGGAGGAGAATTATTCCCATGACCGTTCTCTGAGTGTTGTCGTACGCCCTTACCTTTTGCTCGGATGACACGAACGTTGTTTCATCTAAACCCATGCGCTTGGCTGTTTGGAACGGACACACGTTTAGAGCGGATCCGTTATCAGCAAGAGAAGCAGGTACAGTATTCCCCAGGCATTCAACAGTGACATACAATGGCTTATTGTGAGCGGGGCCTCCTGGAGGTAGTTCGTCAGATGAGAAGGTAATGGCCAGAGTAGGAATCCTACTAATCATTCCCACGAGGTGTTGCATCGATGGAAACGTCGGATTGATTCAAAGCATCCAAGACTGCCTACCTGTGACATTTTGAAGCGATCAGTAAGCCCTAAACAGTGATGTTAGCCTGAGTTTTCTTCAATTGCTTCAGGACCCTGTCTTCTGCTGCTTCTTCATCTATTTTTTCCTTTTCCTTGTCTAGATCCCTCCCAGGGTGGTCTTCCTCCAGTTTGTGCGGCTTCTAGTGTCTACCTGATCGGGTCAGATGACTGACTTCTTCCCTCATCCATAGATTGTCGGCCTCCAAAACCCTTCCTGAATTCTCGTTTTCGATTCCAACCTCTTCATCACTCTTGTACCACAAATCATCCTCTATCTGATCTATATTGCCCGTTTCCTGAACCCACCAATCGATTTGTTCTGCTTTTTCCTCTTCACATTCCTTTGGAACATCCTCCAAGGTATAGATTGTCAGATTCTCCATCAACTGATAAGGCCTCCTTGGTGTCCCAGTCCTAGTGATTAGCCTAGTCGGATCGAAGATGATTTCTTCTATCTCCCAAGAAATAGAGGCCTTGCGGCGGTGGTACAGCATGGTGATTTGGAAGCGGATTCCTTGTGACATTTGGAGCTGTGACGGGCGGTTCTGATATCACCTTATTATCGATTAGATATTGGATTTTGTGCCTTAATCTTATGCACCGATCCGTTGAGTGGTCCTTTTGTTGGTGAAATTTGCAAAAGAGATCCCCTTGAAAACTTGGCGGAAGAGGACTTAGTAGAGGTCGAGGTTCTAACAGACGGAGATGCCCTTTCGCTAACAGCCTATCGAGGGTGGTTGACAGTGATACTCCCAGATCTGAGAATTTTCTCGGTGTTTTGTCCCCCCCTTTCCTTGGTATTATGTCAAATTTCCTCTCCGTCCCATTCAGTACGTTGATATCGGTGGGGCCAGAGTGACCCCCCGACTGTCCTCCATTGGACCCATAGTTCGGCCTTCTATACTGATTTGGTTGTTCCTCCTTTTTTATTACTCCTTGGATTGCGTCTTCGATCCGAGTCCCTACATCAAATACCTCAGCAAAAGTGTTGATCGACTGGAATCTCATTTTCTCTTGATAGACAGGTTGAAGGATTTTCATCAGTATTCGGATCTGGTCTTTCTCGGACGGCCTCTATACCATTTTTTCCGCCTTCCCCCTCCAACGACTCAAGTATTTAGCAAAAGACTCTCTATTTCCTTGCCTGGTAGTCTCCAAATCTCTGACGATAACGTCCAGGTCCTGATTGTACTTATATTGCACCACGAATGCTTTGATCACCTCTTCCCAAACCCAGATTTTGCTTGGTTCGAGAGTGAGGTACCAGGATAAGGCAGCTCCGGTTAAAGTTTGTTGGAACAAGACGGCCATCATGGTGGTGCTTAATCCGCTCAGTTGGAAAGCTCCGATACACATCCGTACATGACTGCGAGGGTTCTCCGTTCCGTCGAAGTTATCAAAGACTGGCATCTTAAAGCAAGCTAGCATTGTCTCATGGACACTATCGTACAGTCCTTCCAACTCCATTAGATAAGTTTCGACCCCTTGAGCCTTACGCATCACCCTTTCCATCTTCTCGATCTTCTCGGTCAGTAGCCTCTCTTTCTCAGCTTTCTCCCTTTACCTGTTGGCCTGTAGCGCATCAGTCCACTATGCCACCTAATCATCAAACAGATCTCCTTCTCCGCCTAGAGGTGGGTCCACAATCGCCGAAACTACAGACGGCGGTCGGCGATTCAGTGCTTCCATCATTCCCATCATACGGTTCATGTTTTTGGCTTGCCGCCTCATTTGTTCTGCTTATTGTTCTACTAGTGTTCTCAACCCGGCTACTTCCTCGTTCCTTTCTTTTGCCATTTCAGCGTATTCTCTTCTTACCAGCCTCGCTGTGGGATCCCTAAACCAGGCTTGATTTGAACTTGATGCTATTTTTGCCCCTACAACAAATTTTTAAAATTTTTATTTTAAAAACTTTTATCTGCTTCCTTTTGTCACACAAAGACTTTTGGAAAAAACTTTCTTTTGTATGTCACACAGATGCAATGTATGTGTGTGTGTGTGTGTGTCTATTCTATATGTCAAAGAAAAGAAAACCCTAATCCTAACACATAAACACATAAGCACATAAGATCCTCATTCATGTCAAATGCGCCAATTTCACCTCTCATTGTGATCCTCACTACCCTTTTCGAAGGTCGGGTATACAAAATTTTTGAAATTCATTTGAAAAGCATTTCTTTAGTCGGTGAAACTTTTTCAAAAACAAACACCCAAAAAAAACTTTGGGTCCTTTCTTCAACAATGGTTAACTTGGAATCAAAAAGTGAACTTTTTTATTTTTTATTTTTATTTTTTAAAGAACGATTGAAAACTTTTGAATAAAGACGGTAAAAATCTGTTTACTTTCAGAGATGTATTTAAAATTCTTTGGGTAAAAGGATCACATGATCGGATCATTACCGTACTTTTCATGAATTCGGATGTGCAAAAGGTCAATGATGCTTAGCTAATAAGATATAAGAGATGTAATCTTACAACCAAGATTCAGCATTTTCCCAAATGTCGTGGGACATAAGAAGGAATTGCTAAAAGATAATTGGAAGATTACACATCCTATATCAAACAAGCATCGTCGTCATCTCAAGTAATCATACAAAACACCCTAGCATATAATCCTAATCAAGAATTGATTTCCTAAGATTTGAAAGGTTCTATGGAAGCTACTATGCAAAAACTGGGTTTTGGTCAAATAAGGGACCCTTGACACACACCCGATAGGATGCTTCATATACCAACACATGGTATGAGATCAAGGGTGATCACACAGTTCCATGATAACTTGACCGACTGGGTTGCCCCGAGCCTCCAAAGTCATAGTTCCGTGCAATCGACTAGTTGGACATGCAAGTGAAATACAACAGGCATACAAAAATTAATTAATTCAATTAAAAGGATGTTTTCAAGTCTAATCCTCGTGTGAACCCAAAATTAGAAATTCTTGGTGTGCAAAACCAGAGATTCTGGGTTCGATCCCCAGCAGAGTCGCCAGATTGTGGACATCGCAATTTTTCTCCTTTACCCATAGATTTTCTTTTAAAATCCTTTAAAACTTCAAGTTCAAAACAAATGAGCCACCACTTAATTTTTTTTTTTAAAAAGGGAAATTTAAGAAACCTATTTTAAAGCAACTGATCTTTTTGTGAAACCAAAGATTAAACTAGGTCCGGGGAGTATGGAACGAGAAGGGAAAGTGCGCATCGGACTAAAACACCCCTTCTCGTCCTATCTCGTGATAGGCCTCTACTTAACATCTTTTTAATCGAAGGATTAATTTAAATGTGCCCTCAACTAATACATACGGATAAATATACATTACAAAAGCATGTCGAAAGGGGTGTAAGATTGCAAGTGATAAAATATCATTCAAAAATCACATAATTCAAGTAGCAAGCAACATGATATGCAATAAGGAACAAGAGAACTTACCCGGGATCCAGCTGCGATATTAAACGTGCAATGCATACAAATGAAAGAAAATCCTAGAAAAGAGTCTCTATTCACATGTGTTCACATAAGGCAAGATCCTAATTCTAATATGTCGCCCATGAGGTCATAAAATCGATAAAATCAAAAAAAAAAGTTAAGCTAAGGGAGAGTCAAAAAGTCATACCTCATCAGTGCTACAAAACAGGGTTAGTCCACATGATATACAACATGTAAAATTGAGTAATGATCCTAGGCCTCTAACCTAAATCTATCAAATGCAATTAACCTAAAGCAAACGAATCCTAATTATGAATGTCGAGTCACATGGATGAATGTAAACATAAACAAGAAGAAATCATGAAGTACTTATTGATTTAGATCAGTTAAACTTTAAACTCAAGCTTAACTAATCATTATTGAAACATGGTTTGAACCTTAACTCATGAATATATCATCTAAGCCATTATTCATAAGATTGATCAAAATTGTTACAGAATTCTGGAAATTGCAGAGAGCATATCAGAACTTCAAAGAAATAAAAAGCATGGTTCCCATGGTTTGATCTTGATACATTTTGGGCAAAAGATGTCTTTGTGTGTCTAGGTTTTAACCCAAAAAGAAAATCAAAGTTTCAACGGTTAGATCTCTGGGAATTGGAAAAAAACTAAGCATCACTTAGGATTCTACAACCCTCTGTCCAGAGTTCTTGCATGATTTTATAAAAATAGTAAAAAAATCATAAATGCTTTGTTCTTTTTAGGGTAGCTTCCTAACACATTAACTTACTTAGAAAAAATTATTTTCGGTCAAAAGTACTTTATTAAGGTTCTGATTTGCTTATTTCAAAAGGGTGTTACTGTTCTGAAACTTTGGACAGGTTATGGTTGTTCCACAAAATCCTTGATCAAACAACTCAAAACAAGAAACTACCTTAAAACAAATATTGCAGTGGTATAACTTTGAGTTATAAACACTTTCCCGTTAGTTTCATTCTAATCCAACGGTTTGATATTCAACTAAAAATCTATGATGAAAACCGGATTGTGAACTCACTGCACATTGGGTTAATTCATTTCATTCTCATCAACTTAGATAAATATAAGCCATGGAATTGGGCTTGTCTAAAGGTAACTCTCATACCATTTTATGGTCATTGGAGACTAAAGATATTCATATTAGTAAATTTCAAAGAAGTGTGGAAGAACTTCATGAAACATAGTCATAATGAACCTCAAACCATGAAGGTAGGTTTGGGTCCATTAGTTAAATATTATAGTATCAACCTTAATCTCCTCATGAATCATAAGATTATAAAGAGATTAAGGGATTTCAAACCAAGGGAATCAAGTGAGGCATTGAAAGCCTTGTGAACCCAATGGGTGAACACAACAAGTAAAAAAAAAAGGAAATTAAAGAATTCAATGCATGCTATAATTACATTTGAACAAAGACTAATTATTCTCGAGTTTTACCTCCAAAGTATCCTCAACTTGGTGATTTTGGAGAACTTCCAAAGACTAATCAAGCTCTTCCACTCTAATTCACACAACTCTTTCTTTAAACAACCCTAAACTCACTCCTAATTATGAAAATTAAGGCAAGGGGGACACTTATATAACCTCTAGATTCCAAGAAAATCCAAGCCCTTATAAGTGAATACTCATCCGCTATTTATAGACAATTTTAGAAGGGTATTTCAGTCATTTCAGGACTGAAAACCCTAATTCAGGCGTCCTTTTGATAGTACAAAACGTGCTATCTTATAGCTGTCTGTTACAAAAATACGGCAGTCACTGGAGATGGAAGCGGCACTCAGTAAATCCCGTTGCGGCATTCAGTGAATGCCGGCGCGGCTTTCACTGAATACCGGAATGCCATTCATTGAATGCCGCAGATAACTCCAGGGACTGCCGTTTTTTAGTAAAAATTCATTTTTTTGCGGCACTTGATGAAATTCGCGGCAGTCACAGAATGCCGTACGGCAGTCCAAAGACTGCCGCAACGGCAGCCCGTGACAACCGCAAGAGGGCTCAGGTGCCGTTCTGCCTCCATCTTCCTTTTCTTTTCCCATTTTGCTTTTTGTTTAGGTTATAGAGTCTTTCGAAAAGCTTGAATCATTTTTGGAAGTTCTAGGTTTGTTTGAACGTTGTCATCATCAGACTTGGAGGTAACACTCTCCTTAATTCGACGTTTGGTCAAAATTGGGGTGTCTATAGCAGTTTCGAAAATAATCCTAAAATCAGCGTGCAAATCAAAGCTAGTATTCCAAAACGCATCTATAGTTCCAAGCAAGCATGGCTCTGATACCAATTAAAGGAAAAACTGGCTTAAAATTATTTTAAACACGCAGCGGAAAGATTAAGTTTCAAAAAACTTTATTGGTATGCCCAGGATCTGCTACCCGTTAATTCTATAGATGCGCACTAACAAAAGGGAGAAGAAATATATCTCAGGTCTTGAACCCAATTCTGAAATCTTCAACCTTGGTGATACAGCAGCCTCCACTAGGTTGTCTTCACCCTTATGACTCCTGCGGATGCTTCCCGAAGAGACTAGAGATGGTGGGATCTCTAATAAGGAGGATGGGAAGGTTTGAGAAGCCATAAACAGGTTCTATAGCTTTTGTATAGGAAAAACGACGATCACAAAACTCTGTACACAGCTTCCCTATTTATAGATTTCCTAAACCGACTTTAACTTTTGACCGATCGAAGTGGTTTCTATCGATCAAACTTTCGACCAATCGAACTACTTTCGATCGCTCGAACCTGCCTAGACTTCAATCGATCGAAACCTGGTCGATCGATCAAACTTGTCATGACAAGATCCTCTTGTGCCTTTGCAAGCATCTTAGCGGAGCTAAGAGTGGGACCTCCTAGGCTCTTTATTGTTGGCTCAGACCAGTTGGTAATTCCCATTACCAAACTCTTTGATCATCAAACTAACTAACTGGTTAGTTAACGTTTACTCTACTATAAAACGATAACGGAACTCCAACACAAAAGAACATATCCGAAGCGATAACTAGATTTGTATGGTGTACTAATGTCCCTCTACGTTCAGCATTCGTAATCATATTCAAGTAGTCAGATACCTATTACTGTCAGCCTGAATCATGATTACTTCGTGTATTGCTTGAGTCTCATTCACTTCTCATGATTACTAAACATGTTGATAACTACTTATCAACAAGATTGCAGTTCTCAGTAATCAACTTGATGACATTCTCAAGGGAATGCTTACTCTAAATCAGAGGGTAGATTCTATCTTGACAATGTATGTTCACAACCCTGTGAACATGACATACCCAAGATACCCAAGTGTTGATCTTTTATAGACCTCACTGATTGGTAAGTCAAAGCAGCCATGTCCACATTTTATGTTCATAATCGTCTCAAGATTGAGAACACGTACCTTATACAAGTTATGAGTTCCTATCGACTGTTGACAGTCTTGAGTGTCAATAGGAAAGCTCAGGTCCGTCAATGCACTGTAAGCACTAGCATATTAACTAAGAGTTATACTCTAGTAATTGAGATTAATCACTCCATCCAATGGTAGTTAATCATGCTACAGTAAAAACCTGATGAGATACCTAGTCTCATTATCCACTGTGACAAACTCTAAGTATCAAAGAATAATAATTCGTATCTCACTTGTATGTATCTCATACACACACGAATTACTTACTATGATATTTAAGGATTAACAATCATCTTATGAAAGAAACATACACAATGAAATGTAAAGCTAATATCCATATATTAAAATGTCAATGTCTCATACATAAAGTAATGGTTTGAGGGTACAAACCCAACAAAGTGGCTACGGAATATAGTTATAGAACTTCCTTTGTGGAAAAAGCCTACTCAATTAATTACTATCTAATGTGATAGTCAAGCAACATTAGTTCGGGCAACTAGTAAGATGTACAAAGAGAAGTCAAGACACATTGGTCTTAGACATAACTATATTAATCAACTCCTAAGAGTATGAGTAATTAGTGTGACATATGTCAAATCAATTAAAAATTTAGCAGAGGACTTACCTGTGATATGATTAAGATAACATTGAAAGTAATGGGACTAAGGTCTATAATATAACTATTACTTTAAATGGAAACCCAACCTAAGTTTTGAAAAATAGGCTAGGTTTAACGGGAAAACAAGTTGATGAGATAATGCTAGAAACTAATTTTGTTTCATTCTTGGATGTTAAACTCTAGCGAATGATTAAAGATTGGGACACACCCAAATACACAACCTTTGGGACACAATCCAAATAATATGTCTATCTCATGTGATGTTACTGGACCCCACAGTGACATAGGAGAGATAGACACATTAATTAGGTTGTGTCCCAAAAGTTGTGTATTTGGGTGTATCCCAAGTATTAACCCTAGCGAATATTTGGGACATTTGTCTTTTTGGAGGGTAAGTATTATGCTCTTAATAAGTTTATATTTTTATACTGAGATGTAAAGGACAAGGACATCTTTGATAGACTTACCTATATGAGTGAGGAGGTTCGGCCGCTTCCAAAAGAAATTGAGACCTTTCTCAAGTGCACTCATGAAAACCGGGTTACACACAGGCCATAAGCGTGCGGACTTAAGAACTTTGGAACGTATGTGAAATCAAGTATGGTTAATGTGTCTGTGCAGTTATAAAAAGTCCTTGGTTCAAAAATGCAGTTACCATAGCACCAAACAAAACTTGATACATCTATACTAATCGGTGGTTCAAGTTCAAAAAACACCTAACCGGCTATGTATAGTTTAAAAAATAAAAAAATAAAAAATAAAAAAATAAAGAATGGTACAAGAAATATAATATATATTTTAAAATGGGGGAGAATTGTTATAAATTTTAAAATACTCTATGAAATAAATTAAATAAATAACATATGGAAATCAAAAGGCGCTCACGCACTTATTCTAGAATGGTGCTTTTAAAAGCTCAAGGTGGCTTTTTGGTTTCATGATATCTTTTTGAAGAGTAGTGTATCATTTGTATAAAATTATCAAACTAACTTAGTAATAAATTTCATAAGCTCCTTTTAAAAAGCCACATGGGGGCCAAACTAAGCCCTAATCGATGCCGACGGTGCACGCGCGTGATGCCAAAAAGCATCTCCAGACTTGGTATATAACACCATTTGGTTTCTATGGGTGCTATTGGCATTTGGCAGCCATACCCAATTGATACGTTGTATATGCACAGGACCTTTGTCATCTATATATATTGACACGCGCGCAGCACTTCGGTGAGCACTAGAGAGAATTTTTTTCTGAACAAAACTGTTTCTAGTCTTGTAGTTTTTATATTTTGATAGCATTTATTTATTTATTTATTTTCTATTGAAAAGGTTCTAAAAGTTCAATGTGTTTTAAGGTTGTGCAAGTCCTTCGAATACTATCAAGTGAATTTGGGTTCATTGTATCTTGGGGACTATTTGCCATAAGCGCTTTTTGCACTCACAATATTATTGAAAGTGTAACAAATTTGTTTTAAAGATAACGATACATTGTGCCTTGATTCTTAAATTCACTTACTCTCCAATTATATAATTAATATACTTCTAACAAATATTTTAACATTGTACCACATATTGAGACAATGACTATCACTATATGTGATATAACTAACAAATTAGGATTAAGGAATCATATATAGTTTTATTCTTCTTGTAGTACTAAAGCATGATACACATTATTAAGTACATTTACTAACAGCTTAAACTTTTGAATTAACTGATAACTTGACAAAAATAAAAGAAGATGGTTAGGGGGCTTAGGGCACGTGCATTTTCAAGAAATATACATAAATAATGCAGACAATAATGCAAGATTTGGAGTTGAGACGTGTTAACTTGCAATCTCCAATCACCACATATATCGTGAGTAAAGAAATCAGTTAACATAGATGCGATCGGGGATTAAATTGGTTAAACACAGATGTGATTAATTTAACTATACGTCTTGTTTAGCAAGAAGAATCTAATCGGCGAAAAGTCAAGTACAACTCAGAATCTTCTACCAAAAAACAAAAAGTACAACTCAGAATCAAGGTGCATGTCAGATAATTTGAATCCAAAGTCATCTAATCCACATGTCAAGTTGGAAACCATATATACTTGCTGTACAATCCAACGTATGTGATTCACAAACTAAAGTGTGTTCTTGCATCTATATAAAGAAATAGCAAAAAAAAAAAAAACCAAATCCCAATAATAAATCTCTAGAGAAGATACCTACACTTTAGACTTAAGAGTTACGGAGTAAGACTCAGGAATAGTTTGCCCAAATCACTGAATTATGATTTTTATGTGGAACCCACATAAAGTACTTATGCTTTTTCGTTTAGGTAATAAAATCAGTCTAGATTAGGTAATAAAATGCAAAATCAGTCACCTACTTTTTGCAATTTAAAAAAGGGCAATGCTAGGGGCACTAACAACTTCCACTAACACTTACTAACACACTTTATCTCTCTCCTAGTGGTACTACGGGACCCACTGCGGACCCCACAGTACCACTAGGAGAGAGATAGAGTGTGTTAGTAAGTGTTAGTGAACATTGTTAGTGCCCCAAATATTACTCTTTAAAAAAACATCAAGTTGAATGCAAAATGACCACCACTACCCCCATTGTTCTCTCTCTCTTTATCAACCTCTCTATCTCTCTTACCAGTTACCACCGGCACCAACATCACCACTGACCGCCGCCGCCGCCGCCATCAGCACCAACACTGGTTGTCGCCACCTCTACAACCTCCGGTCGCCGTCGCCACCACCACAACCACCGGCTGCTGTCACCACCCCCAAACCCCAACCTCTCTCTCTCTCCTCACCACCACCAGATCCTGCCGCCACCACCACAACCAGATCCCGTCGCCACCACCACAACCACGGAAAGCCGTCGCCGCCACCACATCCACCAACCGCTACCACCTAGCCCAACCTTCTCTCTCTTCTTCTCTCTGGCGCACCCCCTCTATTTGGTGTTCTCTCTCTCCTCACCAACCCCACTGGTTCTCTCTCTACCACCACCAACACTGGGTGCCGCTGCCACCACCGGCCTCAGAGAGAGAAGAGGGGGGGTCAGGGTCTGTGGTGGGGTCGGGGGAGGAGGTCTGTGGTTCGGTTGGCTGGAGGTGGGGGTTGGTCGGCCGGAGGGTGGGGGTTGGTCAGTCGGCCGGAGGGTGTGCTCAGTCGGGCGATGGGGGTGCGCTAGAGAGAGAAGAAGAGAGAGAGGGTTGGGGTATTTTTGGCATTTGCTTAAAAATGTTGATGTTTTTCCAATTTTTAGACTTTATTTAGACTTTTTTTTTATTTGTAATAAAATAACTGACTTATTTTGTATTTTGTTACATAATATAGACTGAAATCTAAAAAACTCTTTCGTTTATTTTTATTGTTATTATTAAAAATCAGTCTACTTTAATTTAAAATATTAAAGGATAATCACTTACTTTTTCAAAATAAAAAGGAAATCAAGTTAAAACTAAAAATTTAAAAACACATCAACTTTTTATTTTGTTAAAATAAAAAAAATATCTTCTTCCTCACAACCACGTCCACCAGTTGCCACCACCACACCACCACCACCACCACCACCACCAACCACCCCCACTACAACCTCTCTCTCTATATTTATATATAATATATACACATGAGTGTAAATCTTATATATAGCCACCACTACCACCACCACCACCACCACCACCACTAACCTCCCTCTCTCTCTCTTCTCTCTTCTCACCATCACCACCACGGTCCTCCTCCTTCATCCACCTCTGCCACTACAGAAAAATGAAAAAAAAAAGTTGTAAATGGAAGCAACTGTCCAAACGGCAGGAGCAACTCACCAAACGGCAAAAATAATGTTTCTCCTTACGTTTGGTGAGTTGCTCCCGATACGTTGGTGAGTTGCTCATTCTGTTTGGATAATTGCTCCAAAAACCTACACCTTTTTTTTTTTTTGTATGTGTGTGTGTAGTGGCGATGGTGGATGAGCGAGATGGCCCGTGGTAGTGGTAGCTATGAGAAGAGTGAGAGAAGAGATAGAGAGGTTGGGGTGGGGGTGGTGGAGCAAGGTGTAGATTTTTGGAGCAATTGTCCAAACAGAAGGACCAACTCAATAAACGTACTGGGAGCAATTCAGCAAACGTATGGAGCAAGCAATTGTACTCTTTCCATTTGGTGAGTTGCTCCTTACCTTTGTTGAGTTGCTTGTTACTTGCTCCCAATAAATTTGGTGAGTTGCTCTTTCTGTTTGGATAGTTGCTCTAATCTGCAAATTTTTTTTATTTTTATTTTTTTTGTAGTGGTAGAGGTGGATGAGGGAGGAGGGTCGTGGTGGTGATGGTGAGAAGAGAGAAGAGATAGAGAGAGGTTGGGGGGTGATGGTGGTGATCATATATAAGATATATATACTCATGTGTGTGTGTATATATATATAGAGAGAGAGAGAGGTTGTAGTGGGGGTGGCTAGTGGTGGGGGTGACTAGTGGTGTGGTGGTGGTGGTGGTGGCTAGCCATGGTGGTGCAACTGGTGGAGGTGGTGGTGAGGAAGAAGATGGGGTGATACGCCCAAAATTGGCTCTATCTTATGACCGAGCGGTTCAAGTCAGCAGCTAGTCCATACACCGGGCAAATCATGCACAACTCCTCAGAAGCATCAACCCGAGCGGTTCATTCACGACCCGGCCAGCAGGTCGGGAAAACCACACATGCACATCCCGTCGTGGGAACAGCTCATCCGGGCCCACAGGCGTGATCCCGAGCATTACGGGCAGTTTCCTACTCAAGCTAGAAGACTAATGGAATGTGCACACTATTTCCTAATCCAATTAGGAAATCCCCATAATTAATGCCAATCTATATCAATAGGATTATATTTCCTTATCCATGTATGAGTAGGTCTCTTACATCTATAAAAGAGACCTCTCACCCCCCATTGAAGGGGCTGCCAACTCTTTAGTCTACACAGCACGTCTATAAAATTCACCATTGTACACATACACCCGGCCGGTATTACTAGTAGTGCCGCCCCTCTTTGTTGGCTCACCAGGCCCGCCTGTGATATGTTAGTGAACGTGCTCAAACACACCCGTGGACATAGGTACCTTCATTAACAGGGCCGAACCACGTACAAAAAATAGTCTCTCACACACTCTCTCTCTCTCTCCTAAAATTGCTCTAATTTACTCTTACCAATTTCTGGCATCATCAGTTTGGCGCCGTTTGTGGGAAACGACAAGTCTTCTCATTAACAAGTCTCTTGACTGATCGTCATGCCACTGAAGAAGGGTAAGAAGGTTAGTCAGCAGTCCAACCGGGATGTTCCTCCGGCCCCGGCACCGGCTGCGGCTGTCATGACAACTGAGCAGATCATCGCGACCCTCACACAACTCTTGGAAGGCCAACGTCAAATCTAGCAACAGATCGAAGCCCTACTAGCCCAGCAAAGCGGTCCTCCAGGGGCCGGGAAATGACCCAAGAACGTTGCGTACGGTCGGGAACCGATCTTGACCAGACAACGTGCCCGAGCCAACCCGTCCCGTGTTGAGGATGCCAGGGACATCAACAGTGGGCGTGCTGCCCGAAAGGAAAGGCAGGAGCATATGGCCCGAGAATCAGTCCAGGGTCACTCGATCAAGAGTCGAGTTGTCCCTAGGCGAACTGTTACCCGAAGCCATAGCCGAGCCCGATCCCAGAGGACAGCACACCATCATAAAGAAAAAGCCTCTTCTACCGATATCGGTCGGGAAGGAGTGGAAGCCCGAATCAAAGACTTGTAGAAGCAGATGGACAGAGTGGCCAAGAATCTTGGTCAAAACCGCGCTCAGAATCAGGCCAATACCGAGACAGAGTCACCGTTTTCCAGCCAGATCACGAGGTTTGCCATCCCGCGCAAATTTAAGCAGCCTCGCCTAGATCCCTTTAATGGCTTGAGAAGCCCGGTTGACCACGTCCGAACCTACAAGGTTCAGATGGTCCTAGCCACCAACTCCGATGAATTACACTGCCTAGCCTTCCCCAGCACTTTGAAAGGCCCGTCCATGCAGTGGTTCTACTCCATGGAGCCCCGATCGGCCTGCAGTTTCCAACAACTCAGCAAGCAGTTCATCAACCAGTTCGCCAGTATGCATGAGCAGCCAAAGCCAGACATGCAGCTACTGACGGTCAGACAACGGAATAATGAGTCCCTCAAGGAGTTCACCGACCGGTTCAACCAAAAGAAGCTTCAAGTCTGCAATCTGAACGAGACAATCGCCATCATAGCCTTCTGCTCAGGAGTTCAACACACCAACTGCGCCGTGTTGTTCCACAGAAACCGACTGGAAACTTTGGTTGAACTCTCTGAGAGGGTTGGAAAATACATTGACACTGAAGAGTTTCTGAAGATGAAAGACAACGGGAAAGAAAGTAACAAGTCTTCCAGAAGTAAGCGAAAGCAAGATCAGCCCGGGAGTTCAGACAGTTCCTTCAGTTCACAACGATCAGAGTCCGGCAGCCCCGACACGACCTCCAATTCACAGTGTTCTAAGTCCGTCCGCCCTGACCCGACCTCCAGTTCACATCGGTCAGGATCAAACAGTTTCGACTTTGCCTCCAGCACAGAGAAGTCAGAAGCCCGATGATCCTGATCCAACCTCCTATCTCCATCGGTCTAGAAGAGCCCGACTACAGTGGTACATGCTTGATCACCACATGAGGCTCCACTGATTGTCAGAGAACTCATACAAAGACCTCGGGCCTAACTCTGAGGCATATAAAGACCTCGGGCCTAACCCCGAGGCACGAAGAAGACCTCAAGCTCCGAACTCAGGCACTAAAAAGACCTCGGGCTCCGAACCCAGGCACCAAAGACCTCGGGGTCACGCCCGAGGCACTGGCTTCGCTTAGGTCCAACCGATGATGGAGGAAAACCTCCTAGGTGGCTGATGATAGCAAGGTTCAAAAGACCCTGCAACCACCATGTTCCAGGTCGGTTACCTACAGTCATAGCCTCTGTAAGACCCTCGTCTTAGAGAAAGCTTGGGGGGCAAGATGGCGCAGTGAACTAAACAGGTAATCACACCGGGTATCTACAGGCCTCGCGGATAACCAAGTCAAAATCTTGGACAACCTGAGCACCTATAGTACTCAGAGGCATTAACTCCACTTAGGTCCAGACCGACGATAGAGGTGACTAAAATCTCTTAGGTTGGCCGACGATAGAGGAGCAAAAGGACCCTAAAGCAACGTGATATAGGTCGGCTCCACCAACATGGTGAAGCTCTTCTCCCAATAGTCTTGACGAAGGCTGGCCGGGCGGAAGACAACCATCCTAGGGAGTTAACATAAAAAAAGGACCTTAGAGCAATACGCTTTAGGTCGGCTTTTCCAACATGGTAAAATCCTTCTACCCACAGCCTTGACGAAGGTTTACGGGCAGAAGATAACCATCTTGGGAGTTAACTCAAGCAAAAAAGACTCTGAAGTAGGCCGAGTCTCAACTCTCGGTCACTTTCCGAGCATTCAAAGACTCCGAATTAGGCCGGGTCTCAACTCCCGGTCAGTTCCCAAGCACCTAAAGGTCCCGAGCTACGCTGGGTCTCAACTCTCAGCCAGTTCCCGAGGACTCACCAGACTCAGAAGCCCCGAGGCAGCTTCCACAGGCACTCAGACAGCGGCAAGTAACATCAAACTGATTTCCAAACTTGCCCCGATATAGCATCTGGCCAATCTTGGAAATGGGGGGCAGCTGGTACGCCCAAAATTGGCTCTATCTTATGACCGAGCGGTTCAAGTCAGCAGCTAGTCCATGCCCCGGGCAAATCATGCACAACTCCTCAGAAGCATCAGCCCGAGCTGTTCATTCACGACCCGGCCAGCAAGTCGGGAAAACCGCACATGCACATCCCGCCACGGGAACAGCTCATTCGGGCCCACAGGCGTGATCCTGAGCATTACGGGCAGTTTCCTACTCAAGCTAGAAGACTAATGGAAAGTGCACACTATTTCCTAATCCAATTAGGAAATCCCCATAATTAATGTCAATCTATATCAATAGGATTATATTTCCTTATCCATGTATGTGTAGGTCTCTTACATCTATAAATGAGACCTCTCACCCCCCATTGAAGGGGCTGCCAACTCTTTAGTCTACACATCACCTCTATAAAATTCACCATTTTACGCATACACCCGGTTGATATTACTGGTAGTGCCGCCTCTCTTTGTTGGCTCACCAGGCCCGCCAGTGATCTGCTAGTGAACGTGCTTAGACACACCCGTGGACGTAGGTACCTTCATTAACAGGGCCGAACCACATACAAAAAGTAGTCTCTCACTCTCTCTCTCTCTCTCTCTCCTAAAATTGCTCTACTTTACTCTTACCAATTTCTGGCATCATCATGGGGTAAATATAATTTAATCATTTTTTTATTTAAAAAATGTGTCTTTAATTTTTAGTTTTAACTTGATTTCTTTTTATTTTGAAAAGGTAGGTGACTGTCCTTTAATTTTTCAAATAAAAGTGACTAATTTTTAATATTTCCTATTATTTTTTTCTGGTCAAAGCGTTTGGCTGAATACTGCCTCTTTTTAACAGAATAGTAATCAGGATCTTACCAGCTCTTAACTAAATTGGTCAGGGCATATGGTAGGAGATTGTTTTTTGGATATGTGCTAGGAACGGGTGCGGTAACGCAGTTGGGAGGATGCGGGTTTGGGAGATTTGTCAATTTTTAAAAAAATTAGGGTAAAATATATTTTGTATCCTAAAACTATATTCTGTTTGGCTTTGGTATCAAAATAAATTTTTTTCTTTCATATTTTGTTCTCTCAATTAATATTTTGTGCCAATTGTTTGCACCTAAAAAATACAATTTTTAAGTCAAAGTTGCTTAAGGCCGATTGGAACTTTTTAATCAGACTCATGAGACCGATTGCAAAATTCATGACTGATTGGTTAAAAGTTGATCGGACTAACCACTAGTTGATCGGGCTAGCACCATTATTTCAATCGGGCTGATAACTATTTGATCGGGCATCACTGTAATCGGACTGACCAAATTCAATCTAGCCTAGGCCTTGTTTGGCAGTTCATATCGTGCATCCATTGTATTTACTCCATCAAGCTGCCCACCAAGTTGTTTCAATCGGGCTGCAGGAATGTACCTTCTGTTCGATTTGGAGTTATCAAGGAGTTGGCAACCATGACAAGGTTCCACAGGTGCCACGGAATTTTAGTTGATCATGCTCGATTAGGCTAATGGATAGTCATCAGGGTGTTCGGGCTCTCACTTCATGGCCCAGTTCAGTTGTACAAGCCCGATGTTAATTGATAAGGGGTTGGTGTAGCAGAATGGTCAACTCAGCCAGTTTTCCACTTAAAGACGGTATTTTCAATTCAAGCTGCCACCTCATCATTCATCAACACAACCTAAGCTATGGATTCATCGGACTGCTTGATTGGCCAGCCAGTCTGCCAGTTTAGAAGTGGATATAGATTTGGTCAATTATCGCAAGAGTCAATTCCTACAAAGCCTCAATGTGATAATATTTACATTATCAGATTTAGGAAGGAATATCACTTATGGAAAAGATAATGTCAAATATTATCTGTTATGGCAAGATAATATTTAAAATATTATCACTTTTGGAGATAATATCAATTTATTATGGAAGTTATCTTTTGCTTGCACAGAAAGGCAGCCGAACCAAGCCTACATTTGGACCAGATTCAAGCTTCATATATATATATAGTTCAAGATATGGAAGGTCTTATTAGATTGGGAGTAAAATCTGGTATTTTTATACCAGATATTTATGGAGGATATTTACTTGCCTTATCTCAATCAGTCCAGGCCGCTATAAATCAGCAGGCATGCCAAAGAAGCTACTCACTCCGCGTCACTTCGACAAACCACATTCAACCGCATCCAAAAAGCATTATACAATGCGTTCTTAGTTTTAGGCAAATAAAAAGCATCCTTTTTATTTTTCTTAGCTTTTAATTACATCCTTGTAATTTTTCTTTTCTTGCACAATTAAATAAAAATGCTATTTTTATTTAATTTCTCTATTGTTCATCACTTGCTGGACTTGTATGCTTCAATACTGTCTAGGGACTACAGGCCAAGGGTACTTTCCTACTTGGCCATCATAATCACCTGTTAGACGTCAGATTTTCAAAACCTTGTGTATCACTCACACAAGTGACTTAGGAAATTTTGTTTTATAAGTTTGGGTCTACATAACAAGGCTCTGGCACGCTCGAACAACAAATATAGCAAACAATTTGGCACGCCCGGTGGGACCGCCGAGTGATGAATCATGTTCACCGAAGCATGGTTGCAATTCTGCTACAACCAAATTGGTTGGTGTAATGAATCAATCAGCCAACTTCAACAAGAGATCAATCGTCTCAAAATCGATAAATCTAATACCTACAAGGCTTTATGGAGCAAGCCGTGGGATCCGCAGTACCCAAATCGGCACGCCATTGTAGCCCCGTATGATTTTTCCATCCATGATCTTTACGAAAAGATCTGGTGTTTTGAGGCCGATGTTGAGTATTTTACCCAAGGTATCGGTCACCTTCAAGCGAGTGGAGCTGACTGTCCACCCCCCAATGGAAACTCTTTCATGTCTCGGGATGAGTTGCTAGATGGTGGTTGGAAGCAAAAACCAATCGGCTTATCAGATTTGCAAGTTGAAGAACAAGACGAATCAGTTACTGCTCGAGAAAGCCGTAGTGGTGTCCTTAATGATATCACACTTCAACTTAAACTCCTAAAATCACAACGGCCCGAGAAGGCCGATGTTACCACTCTAAATCAAGAGACCGATGTCTCTGGTCATCTTGATTCCATGCTGGCTAAATCGCTCGGGGGGCAAGACGGCGAAAAAATAAATAAAGAGCCGAGTGATCTTATTTCGGCCATAAAGCTCCTCACCGACGTTGAAGAAGACGATGAAGCGCTCGGGGGGCAAATTCAAGACGAGCCTCAAAATTCTATTGAGGCAGAAGAAGAAGAGTGTGATAGACCGAGTGATCCCGTATCGGCCATAGAGCCTCCTAGTGATGAGGAGGATGATGATGAAGACCCCATTATTGACGAAGAAATCGGTGATGAACCGCTCGGGGGGCAAGCTTCGCAGAGACCGATTGACTATAAATCGGTCCATGAAGTTTTTAAAAATATTTCTTTGAGGAAACTTAGCCTCAAGGAATTGTTCAATTTTTTCAGTCTCCTTGTAGTGACCGATTATTATTTTTATTTTAAGCCAATTAATTATTTGGCTTGGGTTGATTTACATCCACTATGGCTGGGTGGATGTCACCAAAAATTGTCGTTAATTTGGTGGTTGTTTTTGCAACAATGGTATTATCAAGAGACTGAAAAGTTATTAAGACCGAAGGTGAAAGTATTAATTCGGTCTAACTAACAGTACTATTCGAACTCATAAGACCGAAAGCAAGAGAAATAATAATAAATAAAGTAATGCTGGAAGGATGCTTAGGATGCTGAATCGGACATAGGGGCCGATGGTGTGGTGTCAGAAGTGCTTGTGTAACAATCAAGTGGTGGAACCCGATTATATGAGGTCGTTCCAAAGTAATTACATGTCTCAGTCAAGCTACACAGTGAGGTGTCAAATGGTCAAGCATGGATAAGCCTGATATCAGTCTAAGGTAATCGGTCTCTAGATAAATTTGGCTATTCAAAATTCAAAGTTTGTTTTTCATTTTAAACAGCCAGGGGGGCAATAGTTTGCACCTAAAAAATACAATTTTTCAGTCAAAGTTGCTTAAGGCCGATTGGAACTTTTTAATCGGACTCATAAGACCGATTGCAAAATTCATGACTGATTGGTTAAAATTTGATCGGACTAACCACTAGTTGATCGGGCTAGCACCATTATTTCAATCGGGCTGATAACTATTTGATCGGGCATCACTGTAATCGGACTGACCAAATTCAATCCGGCCTAGGTCTTGTTTGGTAGTTCATATTGTGCATCCATTGTATTTACTCCATCAAGCTGGCCACCAAGTTGTTTCAATCGGGCTGCAGGAATGTACCTTCTGTTCGATTTGGAGTTATCAAGGAGTTGGCAACCATGACAAGGTTCCACAGGTGCCACGGAATTTTGGTTGATCATGCCCGATTAGGCTAATGGATAGTCATCAGGGTGTTCGGGCTCTCACTTCATGGCCCAGTTCAGTTGTACAAGCCCGATGTTAATTGATAAGGGGTTGGTGTAGCAGAATGGTCAACTCAGCCAGTTTTCCACTTAAAGACGGTATTTTCAATTCAAGCTGCCACCTCATCATTCATCAACACAACCTAAGCTATGGATTCATCGGACTGCTTGATTGGCCAGCCAGTCTGCCAGTTTAGAAGTGGATATAGATTTGGTCAATTATCGCAAGAGTCAATTCCTACAAAGCCTCAATGTGATAATATTTACATTATCAGATTTAGGAAGGAATATCACTTATGGAAAAGATAATGTCAAATATTATCTGTTATGGCAAGATAATATTTAAAATATTATCACTTTTGGAGATAATATCAATTTATTATGGAAGTTATCTTTTGCTTGCACAGAAAGGCAGCCGAACCAAGCCTACATTTGGACCAGATTCAAGCTTCATATATATATATATAGTTCAAGATATGGAAGGTCTTATTAGATTGGGAGTAAAATCTGGTATTTTTATACCAGATATTTATGGAGGATATTTACTTGCCTTATCTCAATCAGTCCAGGCCGCTATAAATCAGCAGGCATGCCAAAGAAGCTACTCACTCCGCGTCACTTCGACAAACCGCATTCAACCGCATCCAAAAAGCATTATACAATGCGTTCTTAGTTTTAGGCAAATAAAAAGCATCCTTTTTATTTTTCTTAGCTTTTAATTACATCCTTGTAATTTTTCTTTTCTTGCACAATTAAATAAAAATGCTATTTTTATTTAATTTCTCTATTGTTCATCACTTGCTGGACTTGTATGCTTCAATACTGTCTAAGGACTACAGGCCAAGGGTACTTTCCTACTTGGCCATCATAATCACCTGTTAGACGTCAGATTTTCAAAACCTTGTGTATCACTCACACAAGTGACTTAGGAAATTTTGTTTTATAAGTTTGGGTCTACCTAACAAGGCTCTAGCACACCCGAACAACAAATATAGCAAACTCCAGTTTGTCCTCTCCGTCACTGTTAGTGTCACTAAAAGCGTTGGAGGAGGCAAACTACTACAAAATATTATTAGTTGAAGGACCAAAATATGAAATAAATAAATGAAATAAAATAAAATGAAATAAAAATTATTTAAGGATTGAAGTACCAAACATGGTATAATTAAGCGTAAAAAAATACATTTAACCCAAAAAATTATTGTGCTAGTACGTTGGATACTTGCATAACACGTAAGTAAAAAACATACTTTCATACAATCATATGGTAAACTATTTTACGACTAAATTTTCTTGATATTTTATGTCACTAAAACATACTAGCATAAAAGGTTACAAAGCAACACTAGTAGTCTTTTGACGTAATCCAACCCGATTTCTAATGAATAGAACATAAATCCTCCCACATCCGAGAAGAATGTAACAGTGTACATGCTGTTAGAATTCTTCTACCTTTTCGACATAAGTAAACCTTACTTATAAAGGCGCAGCTAGGATTTTACTTTAGGGCTCACATATTTATACTTTTGGTAGAAATTTATGATTTCCAATTAATTAATTTCTAGGTTCTAAAAATTTTGTGGTTGCAAGGTGGATCGCGAGTTGAGGGTTAAAACATAGTTACTCAAAGACAACCGAATCTATCCATAATTGTTTAGAAAAAATATACTACAACAAAAAAATTTTTTTGCAAGGAAAAAATTCCTTGCTAAATGTCATAATTTCGTGCCTAAGCCTTTGGCAAAGAAAGTCTTTCATTGCCAGATTCCTTGCTAAAAGTTCGTCTCGAAAGGCTCTAGAAAGGAACAACATTTTCCTTCTTAATTCTTAACTTTCAGCGAGGAATTTTTTACCTTGCTAATTCTCAATATTTTCATCGCTAACACTTGATTTCCTTGTTAAAAGTTAAGATTTTTGTGTTCAATATGGACATTTAGCAAGGAAAATATTTCTTTGCTAAATATGTAACTCTAAGACAAGGAAATATTTTCTTTACTAAAAGTCATTTTTAGAAAGGAAATTTTGTTTTCTTGCCAATGGTACTAAACTAAGGCAACGGAATAATTTCCTTGCTAAAGGTGATTTTTAGCGACGAAAAAAAGTCCCTTGGTAATTATATTTGCTACCATTTGGCCACATTCCTAACCATATGCTCCCCAATTTTTATTTGCACCCATTTAACAAGCACAATAATCCATACCAAACACAAAAATAACAAGCTCAATCTATACCAAACATGACAAAAATAATCCATAATACTCGTAACAAGTAAAATTCAAAATGTTCCGTTCATCCAAACCTAACCTAAACTAACAAACAATATGTTGAAATTTGAAATGTGAACTCGGCCTTTGGCACTAATACAATTCGTACAATCTTGATAACAATTTATAATTTTCAACACCATATATATAGGCTGCAAAGACAAAAGCAAAAGTCTACAACCATTGATATAGCTTTATGAAAGGTCATTGGATGCCAAATAGTCCACTTGCTCCATGGCCTGAACACGGACCAAAGCATTTTTTTCTACTACCACAGAGCTCGATGGCCTAAACACGGACCAAACCATTGCTGCCTGCTATCACAGAGCTTACAAGTAAGAAAGTAACTATTTATATATTAAAAACCAAAATGACAGATTGTTAAATTACAAGTTTGCCATGAAGTTTAGGGAGTAACCAATCATACAAATATTTAATAATTATATGCATGTACAAATTCGATCACTTCCATACAGAAACATATATAACTCCAATAGGGATCATCACAATAAGGGAAAATTCCTCAACTTTCGCATGTAAGCTGCCACTATCCAAACGAACATATTTGGTATGCACTTTTCTCCATCTTTTTTTGAACAGCAAGGCATTTTTTATTTAAAAAGCCAAGAGGCCAAGAGAGTTACAATCACCCCAGCCCAAAAAATTAAAAACAGCCAACTTAAATTTCCGAAGGTATCCAATCAAAGACCCCCCCTAGAAAAAATGGAAAGACATTTCCTACAAGAAGTTTGCACTAGAAACACAATCCAAGCCATGGAAAATGCTGAATCAGCACTATTATCAGCAATAAAACTAGTGAAAAAACTGCAGCAGGAAAAAAGGTGTAAAACTTTGCACCCGAACCAAACGGCTTTACTCAAAGATCAATTGCAGCACTCCAGAATTTCATATTTCAGCCCAGAAATCCAGATTTCAGCATATTTTCAAACCTTCGCCCATAATTTCAGGTTTCAGCAGCATATTCCCCAATCTTTAAAGCCACAATTTTATCTCACGAGATGCCCAAAGCAGCCAGCCATCCCAATAGAACTACAGCACAGACAGAAGATTGGATGCAGACATAGCTTCACCGCAAACCATAACTGATTGAAATAGTACTTTCTTAATCTCAATTAATTTTTTTTTTCTGAACAACTTCTTAAGAGAATTTTATTAATACTTGCCCACAAAACAAGGAGCCAAATTACACCCAACAAAGCAACACCAGTCAACATAAGAACACGTCCAAAACATAAATCACATCCAGCACAACAGTTACAGAAACCTCAGCCAACAGAATACGCACCAGAGGCCAAAGCCATAACTTGAAAAGCAATCCACATTTGGAACTACCAAAGCTTACCACCATTGAAACAGGAGAAACTTCCTACAAACCCCCCATCTTTGCCAATGAATCAGCATCCCATGAAACAAAGCACAGCTGCACACCATCTACTCAACCCCATAACGTAGAAAATCCAGGCTAAAAAAACTAAAACTAAGTATAACTACATCAGCATAAAAACTAAAGCTGAACTACATCAACCACAACTAACCGCAGGAATACAACATCAACTATAATCAATCCAAATTGAAGGCCAAACCAGAAAACTCAGAGAAAAAACACTATCCGTGCCCGGCCAATAGACAAAATTCAGTCATTGAACTATTAAACTTGAGCAGCAATCCAGAGGCAATTGACACCGTCTCGAGAACTGAGTTTTGATTGCTATTGTAGGCTTTAACCCCGGCTCACATAAAAAATGCTTATAAATCTCTCAAAAAGTTTACATCAAGGGGCAATAACCACAATCTTTGACGGACCAAGTGCACACCGATTTATCCGCAGCAGCCTGAGTCACAAAAAGCCAAGCCCTTTGATCCAACCCAGACTAGCAAACGAATTAGCATCCCCCATAGTACAACCTGACTCGACTGAAACTACTCCTTCCCGACATCCACCTTCGCACTCAAGAACCCCAAATTTTTACCACCATTGCATCAAAGGTTCCGCCCTTCCCACTCCCATCTTAGCAAGTGAATCAGCATAGCTATTAGCGCTCCGTAAAGTGTTCACCAACTTCCAAACCCGTAGCTTAGCCAAACAATTGTTTATATCATTAAAAACATAGTTGTACTTCCATAATTTTGGTCCCTTATCAAGAATCCATGAAATTGCGTTCTTCGAGTCACTTTCAATTACAAGATCAACCTGTGAAGGCCACTAAGATTCGGAGAATAAAACCACTGCCCAATGAATGGCGAACAACTCCGCAATATTGGAATCATGAATCCCAATGTTTTTTGAAAAAACACCCCTTATATTTCCCATATGATCCCTTAACACCCCCCCCCCCTCCCCTCCCCTAACCCCAGCTGGTCCCGGCTTTCCCAATGATGAACCATCAACGTTAAACTTAAAAACACCCATCGGTAGAGGTTCCTATGGTACTTTAATAGGCAATCTTGATTTTCGAACAACGGATAAACCCTCAGGAACATTTATAAGAACATCATTGGTTAATAGACCATTGGTATTCAAAGTCGCATTAAACCACCATGCTATCCTTAGTTTAGCAAGCTCCGCCCAACCAACAATATTGATTGGCGTCTCTTTAAAAATAGCCTCATTTCTACACATCCATAATGACCACACCACAATAAAAAAGGCAATGAGCCATGCCTTCACATAACGCGTATCGGGACATAAGCCAAGCCACATTTTCCACCATTCAGCAATTGATCCGGCAACACACCCCTGAACACCCCACCATCCCATCACAGTGTTCCATAATTTCCACGATACCTCACAACCTATAAATAAATGGTCTACGTTTTCCTCATGATTCCCACAAAAAACACATTCCAATCTATCATTTGGTCAACACCCCAACCTAAATAGATTGCCACGTGCTGCAATCCTTCCTTTGAGAAGTTGCCAAACAAAGACTTCCACCTTTGGAGGAACGAGTCCCTTCCAAATAATTTTAAAATGATCTTTAGGTTCATTTTCACGATTCTCCACTTCCTTACAAAATGATTTAACAGAAAATGTACCTTTAATATCAAATTTCCATGCCAATCTGTCATCTACTTCCCTACAAATATTCACCGTGTCCAATGCCTCATTCATTTCCTCCCACTGCTCTAGTTCCCACCCAAAAAGTTACCTATGTAGTTCAAATCCCCATTTCTATTTAGAATTAATCCACGACCCGAAGCTAGCTATCTGCCCACTCTTGTCATTTGCAAGTGCATAGATACGAGGAAATCCGGACATAAGACAAGAATCACTCAGCCACACTGTCTTCCAAAAGTCAACCTTCTTGCCATTTCCAATCACAGGAACAAACCCTGCTCTAATTATAGCCGTGCATGCATCGTCTCCAGATATAATATTTTTCCATCCTCTCAACATGGACGACGGCTTAACAATGCTGCACAAGTCGAGGTTAAGACTATTGAGGTTCAGGTCGTATTTGCTGCATAACACTTTCTTCCATTAAGAACCCTTATCATTCCCAAACCTCCACAACCACTTAGTAATCAGCCCCTTATTTTTTACTACCAAATTACCAATACCCAACCCCCCATTTGCCTTACTTAGACATACCGCTCCCCAATCAACCCAATGTATCTTTCTTTGCGAACTGCTGCCTCCCCATAAAAATCTTCGTTGAATCATTTCGAGTTTGTTTACCACTTCCTTAGGTGCTTGAAAGATGGAAAAGAAAAACAAAGGCAAGCTATTCAGAACGGACTTAATAAGCGTGATCCGCCCCCCCATAGATAAAAACTGTCTTTTCCATGCTGCCAGTTTGGCTTCGAATTTACAAATAACTGGTTTCCATGTAGCCACTAACCTCGGATTTGAGCCTAATGGCATACCTAGATACTTCATTGGCAAAGAACCTACTCTTGAATTAATCTCAGTAGCCCATTCTTCTAATAAGTCCTCTTCAATTCGAAATCCGACCACACAGCTTTTGTGGAAATTTACTTTAAGCCCAGCTGCACATTCAAAGCATCTCAACACCCTTTTGAAATTCAGTAAACTTTGTCTTTCAGATTTGCAAAAGATAAGGGTATCATCAGCAAATTGGAGATAAGTCAGAAATAACTAGCTCATTCCAACCCGACACCCTTTAACTAGTTCCAACTCGGCTGCTTTACGAATCATTCCAATCAATCCTTCTGCCACTATGTTAAACAAGAAAGGTGATAACGGATCACCTTGCCTTAACCCTTTTTCCATCGCGAATTGTTCAGTTGGGGAGCCATTAACCAGACTGGATACTTGCACCGTGGATATGCATTCAAACATCCACATATTCCACTTCATGCCAAAACCCATTTTAGTTAACATGGTGTTTAAAAAGCCCCAATCAACACTGTCGTATGCCTTTTCAAAATCAACTTTTAAAACTACCCCCCCTTCACGGCTCTTCTTTAAACTATTAATCATTTCCGAGGTGATGAGCAAGCTATCCACAATTTGTCTTCCTTCCACAAAGGCCATCTGATTTTCACTTATGATACCATTCATAACCTTCTTAAGGCGATTCGCCAGAACTTTTTCTAAAATCTTATAAAGACATCCTAACAAACTAATAGGTCGAAACATGTTCAAACAACTGGCCCCTTTCTCCTTGGGAATCAGAGCAATAAAAGAACAATTGCTCCCATTAGGGAGTTTCCCTTCACGATAAAAACAATCCATGAAACTCATCACATCATCTTTCAGATGAGCCCAATATTTTTTTACAAAATTCAAATTAAATCCATCAGGCCCCGGCGCTTTACCCCCATCACAATTCTCAATAGCTTCCTCGATCTATATAATAGAGAAGGGCATCTCCAGCCACTGAGCTTGATTTGCAAAAATTGAATTAAAGTCCATCCCTTCCATAATCAATTGAACCTCACAATTTCTCTTAAAATATTATTTGAAAAAATCAAACACATGCAACTTCACTTCTTGTGGTTCAAATAACACCCTCTCACCTTCTTGAATATTTATAATCCAATTTTTCTTTTCCGATACGAAACCGCATTATGAAAAAATCCCGTGTTCCTATCGCCCTCTCTAAGCCATCGAACCCTCGATTTCTGTCTCCACGAACATTCTTCCTCTTTACAAAGCTGCCACAGTTGACTGATGGACTGAATTTTCTCCTGTAGGTCTTCTTCAAATAAGGTTCCAGTTTCTTGGATGGATTCCAAAGCGAACACTCTAGCCTCCAAATCCTTTATTTTAAGATGCAAATCACAATTATATGACTTGCTCCATGCTTTTACTGCAGCCTTTGTATTTTGTAACTTTCTAACCATTGATATTCCCCGGAATCAACCCCGTTAGAGTCCTATATGATCTTCATTAACTCACCCACTTCCTTCTCCTCAGCCCAATGGTCGAAAAATTTAAACGGTATCGAACCCCAATCAGATTTCTCCACCCCAAGTACCACCGGGTTGTGGTCAGATAAACTTTTAGGTAAACACCATTGTTTCAAGTTCTCAAATAAATCAGCTCATTAAGGTGATATACGGAAACGATCTAGCCGACTCATGCAGCTCCCCGCTCTATCTTTTGACCATGTGAGGATTTTCCAGATAACTTGAGATCCATGAATGCACAATTCTGGATGAAGTTGATGAAGTCTATACTTGCATTAATGTTAAAAACACTCCCCAATCTTTCTGCTTCAACTTTTACTACATTGAGATCCCCCCCAAACACCACGACAGTCCCATTGAATTTTTCAAACTACTCAATTCTTCCCACAGAACTCTTCTTGCATCATCTTCATTTGGAGCATACACATTTACGATAGCGCATTCCAACCCATATTGACATAACAGCCCTCTCAGTAATATGAATCTATTTCGCACAATAATATCCACAGCCGAAAAAAAATTAGGGTTCCATAAGCAAATAAGCCCCCCTGAGGCGCCTTCCGCATCTGAATAAGCCGCATTAGATAAATAATTATCCCCGAGACGCTTAAACAAACATCTCCCCCCCAGCTTCAATTTAGTTTCTTGAATGAAAACCACATCTGGACGAAGCCCACCCACCATCCTCCTAACTGCCTTTTTCTTTTCACCTCTCCCCAAACCCTTGATATTCCATGATACCACCTTCATAAAGAAACAATTTTTACACCCGATTACCTACCAGCTGATACAATTATTTGCATGATTGTAGCAACTCCCGATCCCTAATCTCCATCTCCGATATTTGGTCAATAATACCATTTTCGTCACCAAATACCTTAAACCCCAAATAGGACTTTCGGCATGTCTCCTCCATTGCATCGCTATCGGCGAATTCCATCAGGATTTTCTTTCCTCCTAATTCCTTTAAAACACACTTAGTAATGTCCAGTTGTTTAAACTTATTATTGATTGCCTCCATGGTTGTATCCCCGCTCAAATATCCCACCATACATCTATTCAACCATCCTTTTTCTTCCTCCTTAGCACAATACACCAGCTGGATACCCGAAGATGGTTTGCCTTTGGGATCAAGAAACAATTCCGTTTCTTCTATTGTCAACCTTTCGCTTCTTATGTGGAAATCGGCCATCAATACATCAACATATCGTCGATCATCACGGAGTCGTCCATTACCTTTCTTTTTGCAAACATGATTATCAATGTGATTACCAGAAGTATCCACTGCCTATTTTGGACAAGTTTGAGCTTTCCCCCTCCGATTCCATCCAAACGATGCTAGCTTTACCTTCAACATTCTTCCCCATAGTTTCATTCCATCACATTTAAATACCACTCTTTTTGCTTCATGAATCCCTTTGAATCTGATGAAGCCATATCTATCTCCCCTCCCCTGTCAATGATTTTTTGGGATATACACATCCTTAACCTTCCTATATTCCCCAAAGAAATGCTTCAGATTTTTCCAATCGATATTCTTATGGAGATTATCCACTAAGACTGTAACCAGAGATTCTCTCCTATCCCCCATATTCAGCCTTAGATCTGTCAAATTGGTCGGCCTCGTTTGGAACAAGCTTTGATCTTTGTTTTTGGTGAATGAAAAGAAAGAATCAAGGGGGGAGAGGTGGGGGAAAGAAATAGCTTTTTCCCACTTTACTACAACTTTCTTATAGTTACAAGTCATAATCCTAGTTGAATAAAAATAAGTAAATAACCCAACAACTTACAAGAGGTTTTTGTGATCACTACAATTAATGAAGTTAAATTTCATAAAATTCACGATATTGTTTATCAAAAACTACAAAGATGCAACCATAGTAGAATGCTTAGAAGTAGGAATCTTTAAAATTGGTCATGCTCCCCGCCCCTGCTCCCTCTTCCAACCTCGCTTCCGCTCCCGCCCCACTTAAGAAAAAACCTTTGAAACCTCGTAAAGTTTGGCGCTTTGCCACCCCCGCCCCCGCCCCCGCCCCGTCTCACACTTCGTGCAACTTAGGTAGAACACATCATAGCACAGATTTTAAAATTCTATTTTTCCTACGATTAATCAGAGACATAAAATTCGTTTTATGCACAGGTGACTTGCCAATAAATTTCTCGGGTTATCTTCTTTCTCAAACACAATTTTCTCCTTACCAACTAAGATAAGAATGCTATGTACCACGATAATGAAATGTCAAGAAAGCCAATACAATAGAGAAAAGATTTTTAATAGTGAGCTGAAACATAGGACTACTCAACCATGGATATATTTAAGATTACACATATAACACTACTCAACCATGAAACATAGGACTACTCAACCATGAACATATATAGAACTACCCAAATCATTTTTCAGTCAAAGTAATTCAACACAAAGTTTAAAAAAAAATCACTTAATAATCAATAATACCAAGGAACAGTGAACAATATCAAATAAGAAAAAGGAAGAGGTGAGACATACTATGTTACATGAATAATTGACTTACAGTAGGAGGATAAAAGTTTATCTGACTAATGCTATTTCAGCCTCAGCCAGTGGCCATCTCCTCCCTAGTCAAGGAGTTTAGTAGAGCACAAAAGAGAAATAATACTTATAATTGCTTGAGTTTGCAGTAGTTACCTTACACTTACTTCGAATCATGAATAGAAACAATCAAATGAAATAGAAGAAGCTCTAAATCGATGGCTAAAGCAAGTGCTATATCAGAACATGTATTGATCTTTCTCATTGATCTAAACCACATGAACTACTAATAGAATAGGTACTAAAAAGTAAGAACTAAACAATATTAAATTTAGCTAATAACTCCTAGTCTCCTAGTTACGACCAATGTGCCATTAAATTTCTAGTTCTCAATATCAGGTAGTTGGGATAAAGAAAGTGGGGCAAACATTTCTAGTTGGATTTACTTATCAAACTTGGTTTCCTGGGATGATTGAGTAATACTTGGGGCACAACTAAAGCCACAACCTTTTGGCCACAACCTTCATGTTGTGTCTATCTCTCTCTTGATGGGTCCCACAGTGCCAGTGACCCCACAGTGCCCACTAGGAGAGAGATAGACACAAAATGGAGGTTGTAGCCAAAAGGTTGTGACTTTGGTTGTGCCCCAAGTATTACTCAGGATGATTACCTTACAGTATCGTCCCTCTTATTTCCGCACACATGAAGAAAATATAAAATGAGAATTTTATTTATAAAATAGTTGGGTGAATTACAATAATTCATAAAAGATATACTCCCTCTGTCCCATATTAAGAGTCCTTGATGCTATTTTTTTATGTCCCATTTTAAGAGTCCTCTTTGAAAAGTCAAAGAACTTTAATACACACTTTCCAAATTTGCCATTTATTATATCCAACTCTTCCCTCTCTTTTTTTTATGTGACATTATAATTTTGAATTTCAAAAAGGGCAATATTGGAAAGTTGAAAATCTCACCAATATAAAGGTTGTCCCCTTAATAAGTTGGAATTCCCAAAAGAGACTCTTAATATGGGACGGAGGGAGTATATATATATATATATATACAAAGATTCTCTAATAGTTGGATTGTGTTAAAAAACTGTGAAATGACAAAACTGTCATTAATGAAAACACGATCCGACTGCCAAAACAGAGGTCCTTCTTTAATAAATAAAGGTCTTTATAGTCTGACTGTATATATATATGTATATATATACATATAAAAATCGCTAACCAGTATGTGAAACTGATTATCTAATTAGTAGATTTTAATAATCAAATATCTAATTTCTCAAAAGGCTGTTTTTCATTGCTTATTTGCCCATTTTAAGCAGTTCTGGTGGCCCAAACTGCTTATTGATCTGTTTGTTTCAGCAAAAAAATAAGCAGATTTGGTCGAAAAAGCAGTTTGACAATAAGCAGGTGGGGAGGTGCTTTTCAAGATTATCTCTATATTTGATCAGTTCAGAGCATATTAACCAAACACCCAAACCATAATAAGCAATTCTACTTTTAAGCAGTTCTACTAACCACGATCAAGATCGCATAAGCATAAGCACAGACAAACAGGCTCAAATACTCGTAACATATTTTCCACATGTTACTACTTGGCTTTGTAGTCCCACATGTACAATCTATTACTCCAACTTATACTCTTCTGCAAAGCCAATTGTAAGATCGTAGTCATGGTCTCTTTCATTTCAATTATTAGACGACTGTTGTAGCACTTTGAACTTTTGAATCGGATGTTGAGAAAAATAAATTAATAATGTGAGGTCATGAGTTCAAATCACCAATTTTGGAACCGCAAATGTATCAAAAAAGTAAAACTAATTGATTTCTTTTCAAATCACCAATTATGATAAGCTTAATAGTTTACCATAATAGGGGTATAGCATAGCTTCTGTAAACAACGGTTATAGAGCTCTTGGCTTTCAACAAAAAGTAGCTTCTTAGTGATTGTTTCTTTTCCGTTCCAAGGGGAAGCAAGTCACACGTCTTTTTTTTTTTTTTAATCGAACAAGTAACGTTTATTGGTTGAAGGTCTTAAACCCGTGAAGGAGGAAGTGGAATAAGCAGCAGCATGGGAGGGTGAGCCGTTTGGATGAATGAATGATGAATCCTAGAGTGCTAATTTTACAAATGCATATGGAGAATCCAACTAACATTCATGGAATATTTCAGAATATGCAAAAACATTCTGGGAGAGGACCCGTTTCAAAGATCACTAAGGGGTGCAAAATGTAATCTACCGATCATTTTTCTTATTAGCGTATTAATTAGCATATTTTAACATACTAGCATATTGATGAAAAAAAATAAAAATACATTCAAATTAGCATATTTATTAGCGTATTTTAACATCTTATTAGCATATTTTAACAGAAGTCTTCTGTAGAAAAATATTAAATGAAATTTTTTACTTGGCATACATGAATATTAAGTGAAATTTCACTAAACCCGTACTTGAATATCTTGACTTGATATTTTGAGAGACTTTTTAACAAATTAAGAATCAAATTGGATTTTAAACTCTTTACATTACTACTTCTAAAGATTTTCACCTAAATTTTTATTAAAATATTCTGGGGCACAATTGTATAAAATGCTTGGGGGGTAAAAAAGTGATTTTCAAAAGAAGAAGGGGCACGTGCCCCATGCCTCTTACCCACTGTATTCTTTTTTTAATCTCTTACCTGGAGGATGCACGCATACACACACAACCCAAGCAAGGTGAGCCCAACAAATCTCTACTATCTAGGAAATGGTACCAGTTCTACAAGTATTAGAGGAGGAGAAAATTCCCTCTCTACTCTTTATGGAAAGATTTGAATCCTCCACCTCTCACATGAGAGAGATAAAGTGATACCACATAAACTAGGCATTTGGTCCCAATTGTATTCTTATCTAGTGGTTTTATGGAAACAAAATTATATAGGATCTCAACAAATATGGTGCAGTGGTCACTAGTCACAGAGAATAGGTCACTATAAGGTTTAGGGTCAACACCTACTATTGTTTGCAGAGAAGAAAAAATGATGATGAAAGGACACAATGGTGAGAAGGCTACCCAGAAAGTCATGGGTGGGCAATATGATGTATAGTCAACATCATGCACTATTGAGAAACTTAAAAGGTAATGTTACGAAAAAGAAATTTGAAAATTATGTGTAATATTTTCTTGATTTCTGGACTTCTTATTTACTCCGTATTAAAGATAAAGATAACACTTTGTATTGTTCTTTAAGTGCATAGGGTGCTATTTCAAAATATATATGTGATATATCTGTGCTCCGCATAAGCAACATCTATATAATAAGCAAGGAAAGGGTTTGTCTCCTCTTAAGACAAAGATAAACAATGGTTGAGATTAAGTTTGAGAGAAGATAAAGAACGGCCAGGATTGATTTGGATTTCAAAATTCAAATGCCCACTCTATCAACCAAAAAACCCCAAAACCATATTGTTTTTGACTGAAAAAAACAAATCAGTCCTCTCTCTCTTTTTCTGTCCCCTACGGATACCCCCTCCCTCCCTTTGCCACGCACCAAAGAACCAGCTCCGACCACTCCTTCCTCCAGGTCCGGCCTACCCTTCCTCCTACTCCGGCTTTGACTTCCTTTCTCCTTCGACCCTCCACTCTCCCAGGTACTCTCTCTCTCTCTCTCTCTCTCTCTCTCTCTCTCTGTGTTTTAGGGATTTATTATTTTGGAGTGTTGATTGTATGGTGTTCCTGATTTTTTTTTCCAGATCCATGCCAACTTTGATGAATGAGAGAGAAAGATCTAACCCTCTGGTTTCTTTCTCTTTATTCACTTACTAAAATCAATTTTTTTTTGTTGTTGTTCGAAGGTTATCTTTGAAGTTAATTTGTTCTCTTGACTGTCTGATGTGATTAACAGGTGCTTAATTTGCAACAATTTGGTTTCAATTCAGGGATTCCAGATATTACTACTTTCCAAGGTTAGGCTCTTTACTATTGGAGCTTTTGGGAGTTGCTGCTATTGAAGCCAAAGTAGGTTAAATGCCTACTGTTAATCTAATTATGGATATTCCAATCTATTTTAAGTTGATTGCACCTATTAAGCATCTAATTATTTTATGTTGTCAATTTGGGTCTATGGGACACTGCACGTATATTATTTATGTGCTTAATTTTTGGTTTATATAAAATGCAATGCTTGAAGTTTGTTTAGTCCTTCATTCATTGAGTAATAATTAATTTGAAGCAGGGGTTTTGATCTTTCATAGCTTTGGGTTTTGTGGGTTTTGACTTTTCTCACCTAAAATGAAGAGTTGTGTTAAGTTTTTCAATTTTCTGCTAGGTTCCCCAAGATGTTACCCTGTTTGGTTGCCTCTCTCAAGTTTTTTGGATCCCAAATACTTTGTCAGTTGTACCATGGTACCAGCAATAACTATCATTTGGGAACCCATTTTAGGATTCAAAAGTTGGGAAGCATTATATTTTTCTTTTTTCAATAATAATATTTCGGTGTCTCGGACATGTGACTCTTCAGAAGTGTACATGCTTCCTATCGTTTTGTGACTCGAAGTTCTACTGTTAACATGTTGTCTTTTTTGAATGAACTTGTTGTTTTACATGTTTAATTTCATGGTCTATCCTCAAAAGTTTGCCTATACAAGCTTATAATTTGTGTTGGCTAAAACTCTTTTTTTTTTCTTCCTTAAAGGTTAAATAGCCCCTAATTATTTTTGTTTTGTTCTCAATTTTGATTTTTTTTATTGTGGATGGTGGACTCATCTTTTCTTTGCCTACTAATTGTGTCCTTATAATTTATGTTGGCACCCACTCATTAGTGAAGTTGATTTTCATTGATATGTTTTATTTTCTGACATCTGCAGGGATGATTGTATAAAAGTGGTAGGTGGTGTACACAATGTTCTCGACTTGGAGTCCCTTTCACATGAAATAACTCTAATATCGATGAGAGGTTTTTTGGATTGTATTTTATTGTGTTGTGAAAATTGGATCAGTGGAAGGTTTTGTTACTGGATTGTGGGATTTCATATTTTTTATGTCAGTTATATTTTTGTTGGGGGTTTCACTCTGATTTTTTACTTTATTTTTCAACTGTAGCTTTATTTACCCCTTTTTTTGGGTGCTGTGCTCACGGGCACAGACAAATTACCAGCCTAATTCACGTATATTTTAGAATGGTTCGATAGTGGCTTTAGCCACGGGTTATACCTAGTTTACACATATGCGACCATGTATGTTAAACTTCAATGTAGGTTGGCACAACATTAACAAAGTGCAGTCAATAACAGTTACACCTCATAGTTTATAAAGTTTTTTACTTGTAAAAAATCAATTATTCACTGTAAAGTGATTATAGTTGTATGGTGTTAAGCTGGATTCTAGGCCATTCATTGCAATGTCAAATGTTCGACCCCTCTTCCTTTTGTAATGCAAAAAAAAAATTCAGTTATTCACTATAGTACAACATGAAAAAAATTTGTTACAGAAACTATATCGTGAAGGAGTAACAATGTAATTTACCATTTTTAAATCGATTAATAAAGAGTCTATATTTATTAAATTATATGTGACATATAAAGAAGTTTGCATGATTTATATATATTAGGAGAAGATTTTTGTTACAATGATTACTTTGCTAACATGGTATTACAAATTAATAAGATGTCAAATACATGTCAGTTCTAATTTTAAAGAAAACTTATGACATAAACATTATACCGATGTGTGTATTTGTGTGATGATATATATGTAGTATCACTCTTGTGTTTAAATACTTATCCTATATTACTTCTCAAAAAAAAAAAAAATTATTTATCCTATATTAGGTCAAATTATCAAATCAATTCACAGCACCCAGAGATCTATATTAGGTCAAAATGTGTTTGATATATATGTCACCGCGTCACACTTTTAGAGCCATTTAAATCTTATTTAAGGGACAGATCAATTGAGCTTGCATCGTCCGATTTGATGACTTTTGAGAGATCAAGCCCATGTTAATTATGACCAGCTCAAAGTATTCTTTTAAGTTTTACCTAAATTTGGTTGGCTAATCGTTGATTTACAAGTATCTGATTTATTAACCATTTTTCTTGTTTAGTTGGGTTTTTTTTTTTTTTTTGCTCAGCAACAATTAAGTTTTATTGAATGGACAAAGTCCAACACACTTACATCAAAAGGTAGCCAAAAACTTGCCAATAGCAAGTTTAAGGCTTCCTGAATCCAAAAAATCTAAAGCAAACCCCCAAAGAACAACACAGGCCAACCTAGTAGTGTAGAACAAACCACAATCTGTCCAAATCTGCATCACTACCTATTCCTCACCAAACAAAATAGGCCAAGAAGAGGAAACACAAAATCATTCAAAAAAAAAAAAAAAAAGAGCCAAGTCAGCCCAAACTGAACTAAAGAAGTTGATGAACAAAACCAAAAGCAAATATTCCAAAGAAGACCAAAGCTGCCTTGTATTTCCAAGAGAGAGACAACTAGAATCAACACAGAGAGTAGCAAACCAGATTTATCATTAAGAGATTAATATCGGAGACCATAAGTAGCAACAAACTAAACCAGCAAAAGCACTGCCTCTACAAATCGGCTCTTCACGGAGTATGAGAAGGTACTTTAGATCTGCACATCCGCCAGTAAACTCCAGCAAACATCCGTATGGCGCTCACTAACTCTGACACCCATCAATTCCATCAGCCCAATCGACTTCTTTGCAAATGTAAAGACACTTCACTGCTATTCCAAAATTAAGAGACAATTTTTATCATAATTATGTTCCAAAGAAACAAGATCAAGCCCACTATCATTAGTCCGAGCACCATTACTTATCATTAGCTCTGCAATATGTCACCATTACTTATCAGAACCCATCACACCAGTAAAGACCACACTCACACGCTCACCCCCGTCGAGACACCCAAAAAACGCACACCCACAATTGCAACACACACCCATTTTATCACAGAAAACATCACACTATACCGAAGAAACACACAGGCACCAAAACACACGGCGACAAGAATTCGACGACAAGAGACACTTCCCATGAAACACACACACACCCAAAGAACGCTCAACATGGTGATATCCAAAATGAACTTGGCCAGACTTTGCCCCAATCAGCCAAGAGAAAAAAGAAAACAAACCCCTACTAAAATCCCAAAATGACCTATAACAACCAAGATAAACCAATCCCTCAGCAAGCACAATCCGAAAAACTCTGAGTCAGGAAATGTGCCCAGTACCCAAGCCCGCATTATTTCAGCATCCAATCCTCAAAGCTTTCAGCATCAAAGTATCACAAAAGCTGGACATGAGAGACCTTGGTACCCTCCCAACAAACACCACACCCTCCCAAAACACATACCTAATCCCGTAACCCATACATTCGCACAACTCTAACGAACAAACACAACCATTCTGAGAAAAGAAGCCATATCCCCCACCATTACCCAATTGACCAAAACCCACACACCCACACAAGCAGAAGGATCGAAACCCAATGCGAACATATCACCACCAAGCTGTGAACATATTTGGACTCGTGACTCCCTTTTTTGCGAGGCTGTCTGCAAAAGCATTGCCTTCTCTATTAATATTAACGAAGTCCACATTACCAATCTTTTCAATACAAAGGTCAATCTCAACAAAAGATTCCCAAAGCTTCCATGGTCTCAAACTCTTGTTTTTGACCCAGTGTACCGCCGTCTTAGAGTCAGACTCGACAATCAATTTCTTTTTGCCAACCCAACCAGCTCTAATGAAGCACGAAAGTGCATTACGAATTGCCTCAACCTCACCCACATTTGAGTCAGCTATGCCCAAAGGCCCATAGAAAAGGGCAATAACCGATCCCGATTCCTCCCTTAGAACGCCACCACAACCCGCTAGCCCTGGCTTGCCCCATGTAGACCCATCAACATTGAATTTCAGAACACCCGAACAAGGCGGCACCCAAACAGTTATAGCCCTACCAATTCCATTCGTAATGTTCTGACTTCTACCCAACTTACAAGGTCATCACACCAATCATAAAATTGATAATGAAAATCGAACTCAAACGCTTGAACCCAATGAAATGTTCGTAGCTTAATAATTTCCACTAGTTGTTCCACCCTCCAAATTTTGTTTTTAAACCACACCTCATTACGAGCTAACCAAATAGACCAAAGCCCAGCACAACATACCATTCTCCACCAAGCCTTTAACTTTGTTAGAAGAACAACCCCTTCCCATTGTAAAATAAAAGCTTCAACAGTAAGGTCACAGCACCAAGACAAGCCCCCACTAACTCCAAATCTGTGACCAGACCTCCCAGACCCATTGACATTGTATCAAAAGATGATTGTGATCCTCAACAGCATCTTTGCACCAGGGACATAAAAGATCCGAATTTTCAAACACAAAGCCTTTTTGCACAAGAAAAGCCTTTGTTGAGATTCTTCCTTGAATAGCAAGCCAAATAAAGTACACCACCTTAGAAGGAGCTTTACATTTCCATAAAGACTTTGCCCAAGGACAACAAAGACCATCTTCCAAACTTTCAATTGCGTTAGAGCAAACCTTAACTGAGAATTGACCATTAACCGCATGATGCCAGACCAGTCAATCTTCAACACTAGGCTTTAGCAAAAAATCTTCACAGACATCTCCTAATCTTTTCATATCCACTTCTTCCCAAAGCCACAAGTTTCTACGGAGGGAAAAATTCCTCAATGATAAAATCTCAAACACCGTAGCCTCTTTAGCATTAGACACCATGAATAACCTTGGAAATAATTCACTAAGGGGTCTATCTGAACACCATGGATCCTTCCAAAACTGAATGGACTGCCCATCTCCCACAAGCCATTTAAAACCTTCGAATCCCACAAACTTTTTTATTCCCTCCGACACTTCTAACTTCAAGATTTCTGACCAAACTTTCGATAAACGCTGATGTCTGTTATTATAAGGTTGCCACCCATCAACGTCTAAATTATATTTTTCACAGATCAAATTTCTCCATAGAGAATTCCTTTCTTTTCCGAACCTCCACCACCATTTTGCTAGAAGTGCTGAATTCAAAACAGATAATGGCTTCACCCCAAGGCCTCCCAATACCTTTTTAGAACAAACTCTGGACCACCTCGCTTTGCTGAACCACATTCCCTTCACTCCTCCACCCCAGAGAAACGACCGCCTGATCTTATCCAAAGCTTTAATGACACCCATCGGAGCCTTGAAAAGTGACATATAATAGACAGGTAAGTTAGATAGTGCAGCTTCAATCAGGGTTAAACGACCCCCAAAAGACAACATCTTTCCTTTCCATCCAGCCAATTTTGTTTTAAATTTTGCAATAATAGGTTCCCATGTTTTGATTCTAGCTAGGTTGGCACCTATCGGAATTCCCAAATAAGAGAAAGGCTATTCCCCAAACTTGCAGCCAAAATATTTAGCCATCTCCTCAAGCTGGGATTGGTTGCCATTCATAGAGTAAAGGCAGCTCTTACCATAATTAATTTTTAATCCAGAAATAAACTCAAACCAAATGAGGATCCTTCTGATAAAGCACAACGTAGATTTGCCACCATTGTAGAAAACAACTGTATCATCCGTGAACTGTAAGTGTGACACAGAAAAGTTCCCGTTACCAACCCTCACTCCTTTTATCAAGCCTAATCCTTCTGCCTTAGAAAATAAAACATACAAACCTTCTGCAACAGAAACCTCTGTACATAATAAACTCCTTAGCGGGACTTCCAGTAACCAGAACAGAAACCTTCGGCTCTGATACACATTGTTGAATCCAGTTACACCACTTCAAGCCAAAACCCATCTTACCCATAATGTTGAAGAGGAATCCCCAATGAACCATATCATAGGCTTTCTCAAAATCAAGCTTCAAAATTAGAGACCTCATCTTCTTATTTTTTATCTCATCAACCACTTCATTAGTAATAAGAATCCCATCCATGATTTGTTGCCCTCCAACAAAAGCTGTCTGACAGTCACTAATAACAGATCCGATAACCTTCTTTAATCTCATACCAAGAACATTAGATACAATCTTATACATAGATGAGATGAGGCTAATTGGCCAAAAATCTTTAAGTTCCAACGGACACAAAACTTTAGGGATCAAGACAATAAATGAAGAATGAGATCCAACTGGTGCAAGTCCAGACTCCAAAAAATTTAGGAGGCATTGAAAAATATCGGATTTCAATGAATCCCAAATTTTTTTTGATAAAATTGAAGTTAAAGCAATCCGGTCCATGAGACTTGGACCCATCGCAGCTCCACACTGCTAATTTCATTTCTTCTTCTGAAACTGGCAACTCCAACAGTGAAGCCTCCTCCAAGGAGATGGATTTGAACTCCAGACCCTCGAGGTTAGTATCACACCATTCAGATGCCTTGAAGACTTTCTTAAAGAACTTGACTACACCTTTTTTAACTTCAACAGGATTCATTACCCAAACACCTTCTATAAAAATTCCTTTTAAAGCATTACGGGATGCTCTAATCTTAGAGACACTATGGAAGAAGTGTGTATTATTGTCCCCCTCTTTTAACCATTTAACACGGGATTTTTGACGCCACAAACTTTCCTTTTCTCTATAAAAATGCCAGATGTCCTGAATTGTCCTTTTTTTCTCTTCTATTTCTTCCAGTGATAGATCCCTATTATTTCCAATTAGGTCCAACCGCTCTAACGATCCTTCAGCTTGCTCAATCTTCGTATCAATAAATCCAAAAATATTTTTATTCCAATTTACAAGTTTTCCTTTCAAAATCCTTAGTCTCCTTGCCAAACAAAGATCCCCTCCATAGACCCGCGACAATTCCAACCAGCTTGAAGAGACAAACTTATAAAATTGGGGATGATTAAGCCAAACATCGAGCACTCTAAAAGGTCTAGGCCCCCAATCCACAACGTCATTGCCTAAAACAATAGGGCAATGATCCAATAATGTTCTTCTCAAGCCTTTTTGAAATAGAGATGGATATTTGGGGATCCACTCAACTGTGACAAGAAAACGGTCAAGTCTACTTCTTTTGGCTCCAGGACCATACCAAGTAAAGGAAGGTCAATGAAGTCACCATTACTAATGAAGTCATTGAAAATTTCACACGTCCCTCTTGCTGTAAGACATCCTTTTCTCTCATCCGAACAACGAACTGAGTTAAAATCACCCTCAAAACACCAAAGAATAGGCAAAGAATACTTAAGATTTAATAATTCCTCCCACAACGTTCTCTTCTCTATATCCCCGCAGGGAACATAAATATTGACAATAGAACAATTGAAATCACCCTCAACCCATCGACCCCATAGACACATCCAATAACTTGAAGATGCCGAACCTTCCAAGAAAAACTCGTTCTTGTTCCACACAATACCCAACTCTCCCGAGAGACCCAAAGCAGGTACAGACAGACACTCAAAATCATCAGAACCCCATAGTGATCAGCCTTTAAAACTGTCAAAATTAGTAATCTTTGTTTCCTGAAACAAAACCATATCAATGCAATTTTGCCTCAGAATTATGATAATCGCCTTACATTTTTCAGGCCTTGCTAGGCCCCTAATATTCCATGATAAAATCTTCATGAGAAACCCAGACATAAAGCACCCTACTAGAGTCGAGAAGAGAAACTAGCTCTCAGATTCTTCCCCTAAATCTCCCAATTGGTCCAAACCCAAACCATGGTTTTCAATAATAGAAAAGATTTTTGCAATTGCAACTAGGCCTGTAAACGGATCTGATTTGGATCCGATCCGATCCGAATCCAACAGAAAAAATCCGATAATAAAATCCGAATCCGGATCCGGATCCGAATCCGAATATTTTGTTACCAAACGGATCGGATTCGGATTTGGTAAATCCGATCCGAATCCGCCAAAAAAGATCCGATAATAGAATTTAATTTACAGTTTAGCTCCCCTTGTTTTGTGAAAAATTACATAATGACCCTACACTATAAAATTCTTTTGGTGCGTAACGGATATCCGATTAGAAAAAAAAATGGTACTTAACGGATATCCGATTAAAAATACTTTGGTGCTTAACGGATATCCAATTAATAAAAAATAAAAAATAAAAAAAAACTTGATTTGCTTAAGGGTTTTTTTTTTAATGTAAACGGATATCCGAATCCAAACAAATTCGGATTCGGATTTTGGTTAACGGATTTTTTATCGGATTTGGATTTAGTTAATGGATTTCTTATCGGATCGGATTCGGATATCACAAATCCGATCCGGATCCGATCCATTTACAGGCCTAATTGCAACATCGTCTGAACACATTACCTCAGTCCCCAATTTTTTTCCCATACTAACGATAGCATGAGCTTCTCTTTGCATCAAACAATTTCTCCATTCAACGTCACCATCAGATAGAGATGCATTCACCACTACTAGGACCCTTTTTACTAACTTTGGAAAATCCGAATAATTCTTCTTTTTTTTCAATTTCTTCTTCCTTCTGCATAGAGCCTCCGAACACGATGCATTGTTACAATCCCCAAGAAAACGCCATTTCTTAGCCCCTTGTTTAAATAATTTCCTCCTATCAGTCGTTCTAGTAACCATCTCTTCCGATGATTCTGCCACAATGTACTCATCGCTGGAACCTAAAGGAGAAGCTGGTCTCGTCAGAGCATTTGAATCCTCTTCTGCAACTGAGTCAGGAACCCTAGAAATTGAATTGCTATAGAGAGTTTGAGAAATCACTACATACCCATTGGACTTAAAATGGGCTGTCGAAGCATTTTGAGAAGAAAGTAGACTCTCCATCAAATGCTCTTTACTCATATCATTTGAACAAAGTGGGCTTGGGCCCAAAACTTTAGTGTCCTTACTCAAAGCCTTTTAATTTCCACGTCCATAATAATTGGTAGTGAAAAATCATTGAACTCTTCAACACTACTAACTCCATCATCACTACTAACAACCTCCAACAGCTTGTTCAAAACATTCTTGGGCCCCCCAACAGGAGAAATCCCCTTAACAACATCGTTTATCGTGTTCGCCTCTTCAACTTCAATCACCTTCCCCAACACACCGACATTGGAAAAAGGAATGTCATGATTATCTTGAGAAGAGAAATTTGAATTTGCCAAATCCAGTGGTAATTCCGCCGGCATGTTCACCGGAGATTTTATCGTCATGTCAAAATCAAATTCATCCATGTTTACAAAGTCATCATCTGCTTCCTGAACTCTAATCTTGTAATTTTTACCTTCAAACTTTAATTCAATAATCTCATCTATTTTGTCCACCGATGTTGTAGTAGCAAGAACCATTCCAAATTCAAAGAATTTACACTTTAATGTATCAGCATCCATAGCAAGAAACTGTCCCCATACTTCTGCTACATTTTCAAAAGTTTCCAGAGACCAAGCTGAGAGGGGAATTCCAGTACATTTCAACCACGTACTTCTTGAACAAGAAGAGTAATTTTCATTCCATTTATCAATCTTGATGAACAATTTTCTCAAAATACTCCAATTATTACTTTCTACCATCTTGAAAACTTCTGTATCCGAGAAAGTAATAAGAAAGCAATTCCATCCCAAAGCTTTAACTGAACAACCCTTTAAACCTTCATTATTCCACTGATCATCAAGGTAATCAACATTACAGTGGTTGCGCGAGAAGCCTACCAGACTCGATTTTGGCATACCATCCACTCTTGGATTCAAAAAACCTTTACATTGTTTGGTTTCTCCAAAACCCACACACTTGAGATCCTTCTCACCAGAATCCTTTCTCAGATGACTCCCAACAACTTCTACATATGAGGGTTTTAGCTTATTCACACCTTAAAGCCCAGTTTCAATTGAGCACCCCTCTTTATCAAAAGGAAAAATCCTTTTTATCGAGAGGGGGGTTGCATGTCTAGAAATACTTTGAATCTTCTTCGGACCTACTGCAGTTGTTTCCGTATTATTCAATCCATATTCTGACATCTTCCTCCTAGGCTCTCCTCCCTTTTACATCTGATCACTCTTGTACCATTTCCCAGGATTCCCTCCAGAGGCCACCATAGGTTTTCCAAATTGGGCCATGTTTACTCCCAACCGGTGTTCCAAAAGCCACACTCCATTACATCTTTGAATTGCCAATCTTGCCAGCTCCGTTGTCAAGAATCTCACAAAACAATATCTCCTTCCTCCTTTGTTCATCTTATGGGGTATAAACACATCCATAACCTTCCCAAATTTATCAAAAATGCCACCCAACTAGTTTTCATCCACCCTTTCAGGGATATTGTTAACGAAAATAGTTGGCAAGTTTGAAGGATGTCTGTTCTTCGATTGGTTCCTCCTACCCTTGACAATGATCCACGGGTTATCCTGACCGTCCAGAATTTTCTTACCTTTCTGATGCTCATGATTTTCAATATCAGACTCTGTGTACGTATTTGTAGCTTCATATCTAACACTGCCATCGGGTTGTCTAGTGCCTTTGAAACTATAAGGGAACTTTTGATTCTCATACTCTCGGATGGCATTCTCTCTAATCTCACGATCATCTCTTACTGTCTCGGATGGCATTCTCTCTCTAAGAGTAGGAATCAAGCTTTGATTGTTTAGTTGTTTTATGTTTAAGTTTAAACAAACCGTCCAAAATAAAATTTAAAAAATGAAATAGTCCGAATCATTTGCACATGAGTAATGCTACACTCAAACCAAATTTCACATCCAATAATCCTGCCCTTTGATTCAAGTGGACTCCATGTAAGTCCCACATGGATCCTATACAGGACCCACAGAAATCAAGGGTCAGAATGTGTTAGGTGTGAAATTTAGTATGTGTGTAGCATATTTTTTTGGGGCAGTTAGTGGAAATGACTAATGCATAATTTTTTTTAATATTTAAGGACAACTTAAATCTATCATTAAGGATAGGCCATCCACTTATTTCTAAGACTAAAATGCTCTCATCTTTATCATCTAACACTAACCACCACTACCACCATTACCACCACCCCCACCATCTCCAGCAACTACCTCACCACCTCCGACGATCAAATTTTCACTTGTTATAGCCAAAGTTAAGTGAAATTTTACTTCATGTATGTATAAAAAAAAGAAAAGAAAAGAAATGAGGTGAATATCACTTAACTTTTCCCATAACAAGTGAAATTTCACTTAATATTTGTAAAACCTGCAACTAACGTGGAGATGGCCGAATCTGGTTCGAGCTCGTCGGATATTGCCGGATCTGGTTCATGCTCGTCGGAGATAGCCGGATGTGGTGGTTAGAACAATGGCGGTAGTGGTGATGGTGGCTGGGGATGGTGGTGGTAGTGGTGGTGGTGCTTGAGGGCGGTGGCTCTATAGTGGTGGCGGCAAATCGATCGTAGTAGAGGCAGACCCAAATCTCAGAGAGAGAGAGAGAGAGAGAGAGAGAGAGAGAGAGAGAATTTAGTCTAGGGATGCTTACCAAATATAAGTTTCAACTAGATGGACTTTTTAACAAACGAAGAAATTTTTTGAATCTTAAACTCTTAAAAGTCACTTTGAGGGATTTTCCACATATATCTTTCTCTTTGTATACTAAAAGGTTGGCATTCACTCTGCAAGTGCAAGTAGAAGAGAGAGAAATGTAATTAAAAAAAAGGATAATATTTAGGGCACAAACAAATCTCACAAACACTTACACCCACAGTCTACCTCTCGCACTGTGGAGTTCGGATAATTTTAGTGGACCCATAGTGCCACCTAGAAGAGAGATAGACTATGGGTGTAAGTGTTTGTAAGATTTGTTTGTGCCCCTAGCATTGTTGAAAAAAAAAGAAGTTACCACATAGAGAATGGGTTAATTTTGTGCACACGCATATATACGGTCATTATGCAAATGTTAACTCAAAAAATTTAGAGAGATTGTGTGTGAGTTGTTAGTTTTAGAGATAGAAATATAGAATGGAAAAAATATGTAGTGAGGAGTTGTGGACCATCCGCCGATCCGAGGTCCTAGCGTCTTCCCTCGGTAGTGTCCCGGGATGGATCCCGAGGAGTACACTTCAGGGAAAACTAGAACTTCCTCACGCAGTCCAAGAGATAAAGAGTCGCTACCTAATTTTTATCGGGAATTAGGAAACCCAAGTTTGACTCGCTCAAAATTGAATAAGGCTACTCGCCTTTCATTACCAGAAACTAGGTTCAGGGGTCTTGGTACGAGAGGGGAAGGAGCCTAAGCAGGACTAAAGCACTCCCTCCTCGCCCTACCGAATTGTAGGCCTTGATTCAAATATCCTTGTTCTTAATTCATAATTGATGTTGTTTCCTCAAATATACTAGATAATATATACATGTCAAAAGGGAACATCTAAGGAAAATCATGTCAAGAGATTAAATCAAGTAGAAGTCGGATGCACATGCAATACAAGAGAGAGGTATACTTACAGTGGCTAGTCCCGCTCAGGACCGATGCAAATAAAGGAAATATGTCATGATATGCAAAAGGGAACAAGAAGACTTACATTAGGTTGACTCAAGCGGAGTCGCAAAAGCGAAAAGAAGTAGAAATATGTAATGAATCATGCAACAATCCTAGATAAGATGTCTCTAACAAATAAGCATATAAACGGAGACCATCCTAAAGAATTTGTGTCGTTGAAAACAAAGTTGTAAACCTAGAAAAATTCTAAGAGAAAGGATAGAGAAGGTACATGATACATGGGCACTAAGCGACATGTAGACGAGGCAAGATCACAAATCGAAGTCCGGATCCACGACATTCAATTCTTTGCACTATAACATCAAAGAATACCCAAGCATTGCAAAAACACAGGCAAACATATGACTTACATGAAAATCAAGTAGAAAATGTCATCAATCAAATTTCTAGATTCAGCAACCTCTAATGAATCCTATCAAAAGTGGTCTTAAACATGAGCTGGGTTAAAACCCTTTTACCGAAAATTAGACACATGTCTTAGGGAACTTGTCCAAAAAGTATAACCTCTTTACCATTTTTGAAGTGAGATAAATAAGGGTTTTGGGAACAATTGATTAGGACTGTCCACTGTTCTTATAAAAATCATAATTAAATATACAAAAATCGTGTGAAGCTCTATTCAGTGTCAAAAGAAAGCTATTTTATTGTAGTTTATGGAAAAAAAAAAAAATTCCATGGACATGTCATGATCTTAAGGTTTCCGAAAAAGTGTTTTAAACAGACTCTGTTATTCTGGAAGTTTGATATCATTTGACAAATGAATGCACAACACAATAGAAGTTCATGAATCATGTTAATCAAGTTATTCTAAGCTTTTGATCTCTCATCCAATTATCCTAGATGATTTCTAAGCCAAATTTTATTCATCAATTCTTGTTGAATGATCAAGGTATGACCATTTTGTATACATAATCATAATTGTATTTAAATTTAGAAAATTCCAGAATAGTTGTATCAACTTCAAACGCTTAGAAAACGATCTTAACTCGATTGTATGCTCATGATTTTACATCAGCATATAGATATATGAGTTAGGAATCATCCCCAAAAAGCATAACATTGATAACTATTATAGATTTTCTGAAATTCAAGCTCAAAGAGACTACGTTCAAATCTGTCAACCGATTTCTCAATAATTTCTAAAAATAGCATATGGATCCTAGAAGTTCTCAAAACGGACCGGATGAAACCTAATTCATCAAATTTTACCAAAAAAATTTTAAATCCATCAAACTATGGGTTTTTATGGACAAAATCTCATGGACAAAACTAATATGTTTTGCTGAATTTTCATCCAGTTCATTTTAAAGTGTAAGGAAAACATCTTAGGTGTTGATTGAAGCTTATTAGAGAGATCAAATTCATAGATCTACTTGACTATCATGATTTCCAATCAATTTAGCCCCCAAGTTCTATGAAGAACTTTAGATCATGGATCAAAGGGACTTACAAATATCCTATTGGAGATGAATTTCAATAGGAATTCTAGGTAATGGAAATAATCAAGAGATAGGTATGAACATAGAAATCGTCCTTCTCATAGATCATACTTCCAAACCATCATAGAATTCAGAAATAGATACATATATATATATATATAATCATGTATGCATGAATCTAAACTAAAATTGAAGAATGAAATCAAAATTAAAAATCAAAGTGAAAAACAATCTCTAATTATGAATTATCAATGAAAATCAAAAGAGATTCGGATCTAGCTATGTGAATGTGTGAAGAACAAGAGATGAAGAAGATGAGTGTTCTACAAATAAAATTAAGCTAAGCTAGATCCAAATCTTATAGATCTATAAATGTATAAAATAGGAATTGGAGATGAATTAGTGTTTACCTCTTGGAGGATTCTCAATTATATAACCAAAGTTGAATTGAAGATCTTCTTCTTCGAGTGTTCTTCAAGCACTCATCCATGGAAGTTGAGGGAGGCAATTGATGTTCAAATCATGATTTAATTACCCTAAGATTAGTTTTCTAAACTTCAATTCATAATTCTCTCTCTCTAGAATTCTCTCTTAATTGAAAGTATCTTCAAAATGTACTTGTATGTACCCTCTTATATAATCTCTTGTGTGTCAAAGATGATCTTATATGGATCTATATCTAGAGTTTTGAAGACTTAGCTCTTAAGTTACAGAGTTAAAACAGGATTTTCAGAGAGCATAAAAGGGTTAAATTGGCAATTTCGGCGTCTAAACGCAATTTTCAGGCAATTTCCTCGCAGTGGAAGCCTTCTAGAAGGGTCTGGAACCAAAAAAACCCGATGGAGAACATGATATATAGGTGGCGGTTAAGGGGGGAACTGCCACCTCCCTTGTGGGACTCACCACCTGCATTTTGGGCTCCCCTGGTTGCCTACAAGCACTGCTTTTCCAGATTTTTGTAAAAATGCATTTTGGTGTCTGAAATCATCCGTTTATGTACCGTTGGAAGGCTGTCGAGCTGAATTTTAGTATAAAAATATTTTCAAAGGTTTTGAAATGAGAATTGAAGTCCAATTGAAGCCCGAAATTCCTCCGAAACTTTCGTTGTCTTTTTGAAATCAAACGATGTCTTTTTCAAAATTGCTTTCAAATGTGCGTCGATTTCGAACTTTTCTTTAAAATTGAATCTCTGGATACCTAGAATACTATGTTTAGAACACTTAATGTTCATATAATCCTGAGTGAATATGAATTATGAGAGACCATTTTGACAAAACTGAGATTTATGCATAGAAGAGGGCTTTTCTGAGCTTGAAGTCACTTTCCGAAGTTTGATCTTTTGATTGTGTGGAATCCAATACCTTCCACGGGGTACTTTTCATCATTGAATCCTCTAAGATGTTGTTCACCCTAAATCCTATCAGTGTGGTCAAAATTGGGTGTCTATAGTTTACCCCTCTTTGGCAGAGGTTGTTATGAACAACGTGAACTGCAAGTGAGTGCCAAAGCTTTGAAGGCACCCAATAACCATAGTGAGAGGTTTTAGGAAAAACAAAAATCTGCAAATATTAAGAAATTCAAAATCAGAGAAAATCAAGAAATTACAAAATGCAAGAATTCAATGCAATGCTGGGTAGAGGCTGCTAAATCTAAGCTGCTGCTGGTCGTGCTCCGCTGGAGCTGCCTACGTATCCGTTCCAGGAATCAAACCAGGGCGTAGTTCAAGTGCCCAAGGAGACAAAGAACACACAAACAATAATACAGATGAAATGCACCTATCATAGGATGTTAATGCAGTACGAAAATATGAATGTACACGTGCTGGAGGAATCATCCTCAAGGGCTCTAGATGCAAAATCTAATGCAAGGGATGCGACAACTCTCTCTCACATATAGAAACTTTTGACAGAATCGCTCTTATTTGATTCAGGTTTCTTAATGAAGAGGGTTCTAGACAAGTCTTATTCTCAACAGGTCTTATGATAATTCTAGACATGATATGATCTTAAACCTGGCCAATTTTTATTCTTGGGCGTGGTCATAAACCCGACCTATGATCATAAACTCGTCATGATCTTAAACCCGATCTAAAACATAACATGATCTTAAACTCGATCTAAAACTCGACATGATCTTAAACTCGATCTAAAAATCAACATGATCTTAAACACGATCTAAAACTTGATATGATCTTAAACTCGATCTAAAACTCGACATGATCTTAAACTCGATTATGTCTTAAACTCGACCTGATCTTAAACTCGATCTAAAACTTGACATATTCTTAAACTCGATCTAAAACATGGCATGATCTTAAACTCGATCTAAAACATGATCTTAAACTCAATCTATGATCTTAAACTCGATCTAATCTTAAACTTGACCTGATCTTAAACTTGATCTAAAGCATGATCTTAAACTGGATCTAATCTTAAACTCGATTCTGTCTTAAACTTGACCTGATCTTAAACTTGACATAATCTTAAACTCGATCTAATCTGAAACTCGACCTGATCTTAAACTCGATCTAAAACATGATCTTAAACTCAATCTATGATCTTAAACTCGATCTAATCTTAAACTTGACCTGATCTTAAACTCGATCTAAAACTTGACACGATCTTTAACTTGATCTAATCTTAAACTCGATTCTGTCTTAAACTCGATCTGATCTTAAACTCGATCTAATCTTAAACTCTGTCTTAAACTTCACCTGATCTTAAACTTCACCTGATCTTAAACTCTATCTAATCTTAAACTCCATACCTGAGAGTCCTAACCACTTAGACGATTGATGAAAGTCCTCTGTTGGGGTGATTACTGATGTAGAGTCCTTTTGCTGGGGATGATTGCTAAAATCAGAGAGATGTAAAAAGCTTCTATTATGGAGGCTTTGTTGATATGAAGTTGGCGATGGTGCTTCGACCAGCTCATGTACGTTGGCTTCATTCTGACCTTTTTTGAATATCTTGACCCCGGTTTGAAAATCATGCCTTCTGATTCATCTTTTGCAAATCCTTTTTGGATGTAATTCTCATGCGACAGCAGACCCAAATGTCCATTTTCCAAGACAACACATAATCAGCCCAAAACAACGGGAGTTCGTTGTAAATCATCATTTGTCGGCTTTTTTAAGTTGTGGTGCCCTCGATTCTTAGTGTCTAGGGACTTTTATTCAACTCTGAACGGCTTCTACCAAAATTCAAATTCCCATGGGTCCTTTAGACCAATTCCAACAAGTTTTGAGCACTCTTAAGGCTTATACATCAAGATTAGACCAATCCATGGTCAAAATAAAGTTCCTGATATCATAATTCTGATTCACAATTGATAGGTACTCAAAAGACCTAATGATTTTGGCATGACTTTGACGAGCTTCACAAATCTTCAACCAATTCTAGCAGATATTCATGCAAGGCACTCTGATCTATTTCAACAACGGCTTAACTCAAAATCAAAGGCCGGTCTTCTGATTTTTCTATTAACCACTCAATGCTTCATCTTAACTAGGATCAACTAATGTAACAAAAATGTTTGGAACTTCTGCTTGTTTCCACATTCGGATGCTCTTAAAGTTTTTTGAAAATTTATTGTAGATCACTCTGGACCCATACACTCAAGATCACGACAGACTAGATGACGGCAGACTAGACCACGATAGAGATTGATAAATAGTGACACAGGAAGTTGACATTCTTGACACTGGAGTAGAAGTTTGGAGGAGACAACTCAATTTTCCTTAATCTTAATGCACGTTTGTCATGTTTGACGTATCTCTTTGCTTTCATGTGCACTTCTCATCTTATTGTGATAATACTCAGTTGATAAAGTAATGCTTTGAAAAATACTCCGTATGGATCTCAATCAATCCTTTGCTTTCTCTGAAATGTGCTTTGAATTAGTGCCTTAGCTTATAGAATAAGAGACAATTCATTTCAACTATTTTCAAAGATATACTTAATGATTCAAGATTCGCTTATGATATTAGAGGGGGTACAGGCAAATAATGTTTGCCCCTAGTTGATGGTGATAAATGGAGTTTTGGGCAAACGAAGTTTGCCCCTAGTGTGGTAGTGGTATCTTGAGGCTCTAGGCAAACTTGAAAGATTTACCCCTAGTTTGCAAGTTTCAGGGACCGAGAGCCAGGGAACCTACTTATCCCCAAGTGGGAATCAGGTCCAAAGTAGTTCAGCCAAGTCTTGAAAGAAGGTATTTGAGATGTGGTTGAGTGTTTCAGGAGCAGTGACCGAACCGTGTAGGTTGCCTACATATCCCTGGGTGGGAATCAGGTCAAGTGTAGTTCCTTGAAGGCTGGAGGTTTTGAAAGAGCAAGGATTCAAGAATTGGGGGGTTTTCAAGCCATGTCATCAGACAACTATTTTGGAACAGGTCACTTGTGGTAGTGTTGAAAGAAATTAAGGTACATCTCTCTCTCTCTTTTTTTTTTCTTTTCTTTTCTTTTTCTTTTCTTTTCTTTTCTTTTTTCTCTTTTTTTTTTGTTTTTGACGGTTGATTCTTTTCACCTCATCACTAGCCAACCAATGTTACATTTCTCATCATACATCATATATGTTTTCAGAGCAAGATTAGCCCTTCACATCTTTTGGGCTTACTTAAAGAAATTACAAATCAAAGCTTTGGGATAATTTATCTTCTCGATTTCTCAATCTTCTACATTCTTTTTTTCTTCTTCTTTTCTTTCTTTTCTTTTCTCTCCAAAGTTTTGACTAGCTAGGATCAGGTTCTTGAAAACAATACGCAAAATTTTCTTTTTCATGCTCTAACTTTTGCCTAGGCGCCCTTTTGGGTTTTCATCCTAGCGAGCTTCTTTTTTCTTTTTTTTTTTTTCTGTTTTTTTAGAGAAGTAGTTCATTCGAAATATTTGGCTACCTTCAAGGACAAAGTGTACATAGCTTGCAGGTTAGACAGGTTTGAATGGCTCATTTTTCTAGGCTCAGGATTTCGAAATGGAAAGACCAGGGTTTAAGCTAGTCCCAAGTCACTATCAAGTATATCTTTTCAAGATTTAAGCAAAAGCATCTCAAGATTCTTAAAGTAAGACTAATCAATTCTTAGCTTTCTTCGGCGTTAGAACAAAATTAACTTTGATCCTTTCAGGATTCTTTTCAATGCACAAAATTATCAACAGTGTATTTTTCATAATAATCAGAGAAATGACATTTTTAACTTAGAGGTTCATTCATTCATGATAAGGCACATTTAATCAAGCAAATCAAGATTTTATTTCATTACTTTGAAAGAGAAGGATTACAGTACTTGACACAGACTCAAACACAACTTTGACGATAGACAGACTCAACAACAAGAATCAAAACATGAAATAGACTCGACTGAACTCGACTAAATCTCAAGTGGAGCGTCACTGTGACTGGCTTATTCTTCTTAAACATCCGTTCGGTTTCAATAAGCAGCTATTCCAAACATCATCACAACGCAGCCCCTTGTAGGATCTCTCAAGTTCTTCATTCTTCAACAAAGGTTCAAATTCCTTGGCTAATTTCTCGGGCCTTTGTGGTGGAGGAACGATGATACCCTTTTCTATCATGTCCTAAATTTTATGCCTAAGCCTCGTACACCTGTCTGTGCTATGCCCACACTATTTGTGAAAATCGCAATACAAATGGGATCTAAATTTTGGTGGAAGCGGATCTGGCTCTGGCCTGGGTTCCAATTTCTTCAAGTACCCTTTTTCTAGCATCCTCTTAAGTGCAGTGCTCAAGAACATTCCCAATTCAGAAAACCTATCCCTGATTCTGGTTTCCCTTACAACTCTGGTATTCTCTATCCATTGTTGTTGAATTTGTCTCTTTGGCAATTGTGGTACAAACACATCGATATCAGGTAATGAATATTTGTTTAAATAAAGCGGCCCTTTGAACTTTTTCGAACGCCTTGCATTGGGTATATCAAATAATCCCTCCTTATCAAGCTTGTGGTCATCATTTCTTCTGTTCTTGCGAGTCACATTCTCCAGTATACCACTCTTGGAGAGCTTGTCAAGGATTTCCTGATCCAGAGTTTGTATGCCTAGATTAGCCAATCTTTCCATCCACTCATTATCATCACAAGTTACAAGAGGTGGAGTCGGAGGCATTGTGTCAGCCAATTGCTTTATCACACCCATCATTTTCACAAGCAGCTCACAGATTTTGTTGACAGTAGATTCCATAGCAGTCATCCTAGCATCTATATCAGCTTCATGTGTCATCTTTCCAACCGTGACTGATTCAGCTGATCTTACCCCAAACTCTGATCTGATCAAACGACTGCTCGGAGCTCTGACCTAGGAAGAAGCACAACTCTTTGGTCCTTTCTTCTTTTCTCTTATTTATTAGGGATTTTCAAATAATCAGGTATCTTTATTGCAAAAGAATTTTCAAAGAATGGTATTTTACAAAAAGTGGATTGAAAATCATTTCCTTTTTCAAAAACATTTTTCAAAATTAAAGAAATCAAGTTCCAAAATTCTGAGGAAAACAAATCTTTTCTTTTCAAAAGTATATTAGAGGCGTCGCACTCGTGAGTCGTATATGCAATGCTCGTGTAGTGTATGCGATGCAGATGAAATGCAATCTGATCTAAATGCAATGTACCTGAATCTAGCTTAGACCTAGCATATCCACACATAAGCACATAAGATTCCTTGAGTATGCTAATCATCTTACTGATCCAATTATTATCCAAGGATTTTTAGCTTTGAAATTCTTGATGGTCGTACAAAATTGAATATTTCATGAAAATCTTGAAAGAAAGGGAGAGATTTGCAAATTTCAAAAATACTTTTGAACCATCAATGCTTGTGGTGTGAAATCATGATTCTTGAAAACTGAGGTAGGAAATTCTGAAATTCTAAAATCTGGATTTGAATCATCAAAGTTGGAATCATGATTTCTTTTTGAAATTTGAAAAACCAAAGTAGAAATTTAAAATCCTCTATAATTTGAGAGGCGGTTTTAAAATTGAATCATTAAAGTAGAACTTTTGAGATTCTCTAAAGTCTAGGAGAATTTTTGGAACGATTTTGTGAAATGAATTTCAAAGCAAATTTTTAAAGGGGATATTCCTGGATATTTTCAATAGACTTGGGTTTTTCAAGGAAGTGCTTGTATTTGCAAAATTTTCAAAATTGTCCTTGAATAATGATTGGATGTTAGGATAAAGACCATACTACTCTAGAGAAATCTATCATACAAGGTTTGATGATGCCTTCGCATACACGTCCTCATCATCCACATAATCCCTTACGGACAAGCGCAAAGAATTCATCACATTATCCTAATCAAAGATGAAAGTCAAGATCCTAATTGAAGGGTTCTATAGAAGCTATATGCAAACGCAAGATTTTAGTCTCATAAAGGGTCCATTAGCAAGCCAAGGGCTCTATATACCGCAAGCGGTGCACGGCTAATAGTGACCACATTCTGCCAAAGTCTCTTGACAAAAGGGAGGAAAGAGGGCCCTCCACCCATAAGGCAATGGTCTCAAGCAGTCGCGATGAAAGAACCATGCAAGTGCAAATGCAGGCAGAAACAACACAATTATCAAATTAATAACAAGGATATTCTTTGGTTCAAGTCAAACCCTCGAAGAACAAGAAACCATTAGTTTCTTGCTCACATCGCCAACAGAGTCATCAGATTGTGGACCATCCGCCGATCCGAGGTCCTGGCGTCTTCCCTAGATAGTGTCCCGGGATGGATCCCAAGGAGCACACTTCAGGGAAAACTAGAACTTCCTCACGCGGTCCTAGAGACAAAGAGTCGCCACCTAATTTTTATCGGGAATTAGGAAAACCAAGTTTGACTCGCCCAAAATTGAATAAGGATACTCGCCCTTCATTACTAGAAACTAGGTTTGGGGGCCTTGGTACGAGAGGGGAAGGAGCCCAAGCAGGACTAAAGCACCCCCTCCTCGCCCTACCGAATGGTAGGCCTTGATTCAAATATCCTTATTCTTAATTCATAATTGATGTTGTTTCCTCAAACATACTAGATAATATATACATGTCAAAAGGGAACATCTAAGGATCATGTCAAGAGATTAAATCAAGTAGAAGTCGGATATACATGCAATACAAGAGAGAGAGGTATACTTACATTGGCTAGTCTCGCCCGGGACCGATGCAAATAAAGGAAACATGTCATGATATGCAAAAGGGAACAAGAAGACTTACATTGGGTTGACTCAAGCGGAGTCGTAAAAGCAAAAAGAAGAAGAAACATGTAATGCAATCATGCAACAATACTAGATAAGATATCTCTAACAAATAAGCATATAAACGGAGACTATCCTAAAGGAATTGTGTCGTTGAGAACAATGCTGCAAACCTAGAAAAATTCTAAGAGAAAGGATAGAGAAGGTACATGATACATGGGTACTAAGCCACATGTAGACGAGGCAAGATCACAAATCGAAGTCTAGATCCACGGAATTCAATTCTCTGCACTAAAACACCAAAGAATACCCAAGTAGAAAATATCATCAATCAAATTTCCAGATTCAGCAACCTCTAATGAATCCTATTAAAAGTGGTCTTAAACATGAGATGGATTAAAACCCTTATACAGAAAGTTAGATACATGTTCTAGGGAATTTCTCCAAAAAGTAGAACCTCTTTACCATTTTCGATGTGAGAGAAATAAGGGTTTTGGGAACAGTTGATCAAGATTGTCCACTGTTCTTGTAAAAATCATAATTAAATCTACAAAAATTACGTGAAGCTCTATTTGGTGTCAAAAGAAAGCTATGTCATTGTAGTTTATGGAAAAAATAATTCCATATACATGTCATGATCTTAAGGTTTCCGAAAAAATGTTTTAAACAGACTCTGTTATTCTGGAAGTTTGATATCATTTGACAAATGAATGCACAACACAATAGAAGTTCATGAATCATGTTAATCAAGTTATTCTAAGCTTTTGATCTCTCATCCAATTATCCTAGATGATTTCTAAGCCAGTATTTATTCATCAATTCTTGTTGAGTGATCAAGGTATGACCATTTTGTATACATAATCATAATTGTATTTAAACTTAGAAAATTCCAGAATAGTTGTATCAACTTCAAACACCTAGAAAACGATCTTAACTTGATCGTATGCTCATGATTTTACATCGGTATATAGATATATGAGTTAGGAATCATCCCCAAAAAGCGGAACATTGATAACTATTATAGATTTTCTGAAATTCAAGCACAAAGAGACTATGTTCAAATCTGTCAATCGATTTCTCAACAATTTCTAAAAAGAGCATATGGATCCTAGAAGTTCTCAAAACGGACCAGATGAAAGCTAATTCATCCAAATTTACCCAGAAAATTTGAAATCCATCAAACTATGGGTTTTTATGGACAAAATCTCATGGACAAAACCAATATATTTTGCTGAATTTTCATCTAGCTCATTTTAAAGTGTGAGAAAAACATCTTAGGTGTTGATTGAAGCTTATTAGAGAGATCAAATTCATAGATCTACTTAACTATCATGATTTCCAATCAATTTAGCCCTCATGTTCTATGAAGAACTTTAGATCATGGATCAAAGGGACTTATAAATATCCCATTGGAGATGAATTTCAATAGGAATTCTAGGTAATGGAAATAATCAAGAGATAGTCTGAACATAGGAATCATCCTTCTCATAGATCATACTTCCAAACCATCATAGAATTCAAAAATAGATACATATATATAATCATGTATGCATTAATCTAAACTAAAATTGAAGAATGAAATCAAAATTGAAAATCAAATTAAGTGAAAAACAATCTCTAATTATGAATTATCAATGAAAATCAAAAGAGAATTGGATCTAGCTATGTGAATGTGTGAAGAACAAGAGATGAAGAATATGATTGTTCTACAAATAAAATTAAACTAAGCTAGATCCAAATCTTATAGATCTATATATGTATAAAATAGGAATTAAAGATGAATTAGTGTTTACCTCTTAGAGGATTCTCAATTATATAACCAAAGTTGAATTGAAGATCTTCTTCTTCAAGTGCTCTTCAAGTGTTCTTCAAGCACTCATCCACGGAAGTTGAGGGAGGCAATTAATGTTCAAATCATAATTTAATTACCCTAAGATTAGTTTTCTAAACTTTAATTCATAATTCTCTCTCTCTAGAATTATCTCTTAATTGAAAGTATCTTCAAAATGTACTTGTATGTACCCTCTTATCTTTCTCTTGTGTGTCAAAGACGATCTCATATGGATCTATATCTAGAGTTTTGAAGACTTAGCTCTTTAATTATAGGGTTAAAATAGGATTTTCAGAGAGCAGAAAAGGGTTAAAATGGCCATTTTGGCGTCTAAACGCAATTTATAGGCAATTTCCTCACAGTGGGAGCCTTCTAGAAGGCTTCTAGAAGGGTCTGGAACCAAAAAAACCCGATAGAGAACATGATATATAGGTGACGGTTAAGGGAAGAACCGTCACCTCACTTGTGCCTGCATTTTGGGCTCCCCTGGTTGCCCACAAGCTCTGTTTCAAATATTACGCACACTGCTTTCCAGTTTTTTGTAAAAATGCTTTTTGTGTCCGAAATCGTCCGTTTACGTACTGTTGGAAAGATGTCAAGCTGAATTTTAGTATAAAAATATTTCCAGAGGTTTTGAAATGAGAATTGAAGTCCAATTGAAACCCGGAAGTCCTCTGGAACTTTCGTTGTCTTTTTGAAATCAAATGACGTTTTTTTCAAAATTGCTTTCAAATGTGCATCAATTTCAAACTTTTCTTTAAAATTGAATCTCTGGATACCTAGAGTACTACGTTTAGAACACTTAATGTTCATATAACCCTCAGTGAATATGAATTCTGAGAGACGATTTTGACAAAACCGGGATTTATGCGTGGAAGAGGGCTTTTCTGAGCTTGAAGTCACTTTTTGAAGTTTGATCTTTTGAATGTGTGGAATCCAGTACCTTTCATGGGGTACTTTTCATCATCGAATCCTCCAAGACGTTGTCCACTCTAAATCTTATCAGTGTGGTCAAAATTGGGTGTCTACAGGAGTTTAAGAGCAGTTGATTTATTTAAATGTTTCAAGAGGACTTCAGTACTCTTTGTGAAATTATTTTGATCGGAAAGTTTTGTAGGTTTTTACTATAATTAGTGATGTTATAGAAGGAAAAAAAAAAGTGGCACTCCTGCCTTTTTCTTTCTTTTAATGTAGATATATACACACACACATATATATATATATATATATATTGGGTGAGGCTAAATACACCACCTTTTTTGCTAAATATACTACCTTCACTCACAAATTTTTCATCTTTTAACACTACAGGGTGGTGTATTTAGCCCCACCCAGATATATATATATATATATTTCTATGCATGAATATGTTTGTGGCAATTTAGTTAAATCCTTCTAAAAGAGACTGTTTTAGTGTTAGGTTCAACCTGGTTCTTAATTCAGCGAAAAATCCATATATTATAAACGTTATGTGAAATTCACATAACGTTTGCAAAAAATTAAATTAGTTATGGGAAATTTCATATAAAAAAGTTGTGTGAATTTCTCGTGACTTTTTAAACATAGGGAATTAATATGATTGAGTTTCACTAGTCATAGAGTTTTGACAAAAAATAAATGGGTTTAAACTTAATTAATCTAAAATGATGTACTTTTCACTAATTTTGTACAAATTTTTGGTTGGATAATTTTAATTTAAAAATAATTATTTTTATTGTAGTATTCATTGTGGTGCTTTTAAACGAGTGAGTTACATAGTTTTATATATTATCTGTCTTTTTAAACAACACCTTTTAAAGTCTTTTATTGGGAATTGAAGTGAACAATTAAAAGCTTTATCAATGTCCATTTAGTACCCAACGGTAATATTGTAATGGAGGTCCAAATATTTCAGTATTCATATGCCATCAGAAGTCAAATGTTTAGTGCTCAATGGGGGTGATTAAACTATTATATATGTGGCTTTTGATTTGCCCAAAGAGTTAGGAGATATAGAAGTATATATGAAATTTCATGATTTGAGTTATACGATATACTTATCATGAATTCCCCAAGGTATATATCTCTGTGCAACTATACTTCTATAAATATGTATATATATTTATCATGTTTACATCTATACATTGGGTAAAGAAGACACTAGTGGGCGAGCTTCTCGCCCTGTCAAGTTGTGCAGACTTGACTGGCTTACGGCAAGGGTGGCCGGGCTATTGTATCCCTGAGACGACGTGCTATTTCTGTTAGGGTTTGAAGAGTATGCCCTCAAAATAGTTAGCTTACTGTTACTATTTGTAGACAATGGATTAGTTTATTTATGGATATCATTTACATTTAATTATGTAGGTTTTCATGAGATGAATGGTTGGCAAGTTTTAATCCTTAAACAGTTCATGGAACTCATATATACGAATGTGATTTGTGTATGAGGAGATATGAGTATTCTATATGAATGTTTAGAACTGTCACAGTCGATGATAAGATTGGATTACTTATCAGGTTTAGACTGTATCACATTAACTTCTATTTGATAGAGTGAAGAATCTCATTCATTGGAATGTTTGATTCCAAATTTAATGTGATATATTGACGGACTTGAGTATGATCTATTTGTTGGGATTGTGCCCTCAAACAAGCTAGTTTGACTATAGAAATTATAATGCATTTTTGTATGTCATTTCATGAGATGAATGGTTAGGCTGTTATCCTTAAATATTATTGTATGTAATTCATATGTGTATAGGATTACACATGGGAGATATGAATTACTATTCCTTGTTGTTTCAAATAAGTCATAGTGGATGATAAGACTAAATAACTTATCAGGGTGTACACTATAGCATGATTAACTTCTATATGATAGAGTGATGAATCTCACTCACAAGAGTAGTTGACTCTAATTAAGTTAATATGCTAGTGCATAAGTTGCATTGACGGACTGTGAGTTAAACCTATTGACAAGAAAATCCATCACAGTTAATAGGAACTCAAACTTGTATAAGATACATGTCCTTAATCCTGAGATAGTAATGGACACAAGCCGTATGCTTGGTTGCTTTGAGTTACCAATCAGTGAGGTCTTCAAGATCAACACCTGGATATCTTGGGTGATCAAGTTTATGGTATTGGGAACATCTATTGTCAAGATGGAATCTACCCTCTTGTAAAGAGTAGTTTTTTACAACAAAGTAAGTATTCTCTTGAGAATGTCATTGGTTGATTACCGAGAGCTACGCAGCCGTGTCAACAAGTTATTGTAGATATGTTTGGTAATTTATAAGTGGTGACTAATACTCGAGGAATATAAGATGTATTTATCTATTGGGTAGACAATATTGTTATTCATACATCCCAATAATAAATACGAATACTGGAAGGGTAGAGGGACATTAGTTTCATATTACACAAGGCTAGGAATCGCTAATATAAGTGTGGTTTTATTCTTATGCACTGAGTGCAATTATCATTATATAGTGGAGTTAATGATAATTGATTAATCATTATTCCTTAGTTAGGAGTTTAACTAAATGGAATTGGAGCCAGTAATTAAGTGTCACGCCCCGGAGTAGCCAAAAATAGGGAAAATTTAAAATTTCCTTTCTGGACCCATAGGGAATGACGAGTTACATAAAACTGACATGTCCGTGCAGCATTCTAACATAGATATATCAGAGTAAGAAATTTCATAAAGTTTAATGGTATTCATGGGGGAACTTTAAATGTTTGCTACTTAGGCTATTACAGAAGTTCCAAATGAAAACCACAAAAGATAAGTTGGGCGGTCGATACCACTTAAATTATTACATCAACCAAAAGATAATTACTTAAAACATAAAGGAAGTCTTAATATGGAAGTAGGCCAGAGTCTCCTTCCTAGCTGGCATACCCAAGCCCTTCGTTATCATACTCTTCTTGAAAGTCTCCCTCAGTATGACCTTCCTGATAGTTCCCCTCTTGAGGATAGTGATATTCATCTTCATAGTCACCTTGATAATTTCCTCATTATAACCTAGACGTAATATGTCCAGGGCAGAGGGAAGAGCCGTTAGCGCTAAGTGAGTTTGTCTTAACCAATCACTCCTAATACAGTTAAGGATATACAAGTACAACGAATATCTTGAAAATAAACATTAAATGAGCATATAACATGGTAGTATGATGACACAATGTAATATCGATATTTTCGACTTTACTTGAACACTGATGCAGACTCATGTGACTTGTTACATTACTAGTGTAACGCCGTTGGCTTAGAGTGGAATGATTACATTGCTATCGTCGCCTAGCAGGGCCCTATAGCAGTTTTGATTTTAAAAGAGTGTAATCATTGGACTCTTAGGTCTCGTGACTTTGCTTGGAGAATAGAATAGTTACAGTGCTATCGTCGCCTAGCAGGGCCCTATAGCCTTTGAAAGGTAACTATTGTATTCAAGTTCAGATGGATACTTTGCTATCGTCGTCTGGCATGGCCCTATAGTGTATCAACCATCAACTCATGTTCCACATCAATGATTTCAATGGGTACCTTGGCTATCGTCGCCTAATAGGGCCCTATAGCATTTCATCGTTGTACCCATTGATTTAACTCAGGCCTGGCCTTGAGGCCAAGCAGCCCAAACAATGGCTTGGGGCCCCCAAATTTCCCAATTATTTGTTTTCTAGAAATAGTTCAGCCCAAACAAATTTTACAGCCCAATAGTTACCTAAACTTCCAACCCATTAAAGTCCAGCTCATATCCGCATTAAACCTCAGCCTCTAACCCCGGATCCATCTTCTTTCTCTCAGTATAACTACATAATAAATTAACAATGCACTGGTTTCTTACTTTGTGATTGGTATGGTTTGAATTGAGTTGTTTGAATGTGTAAATTGGAATTTTATTTACCAATTTGATATCATGAAACTCTTGTTGTTTTATGAATATTGTATGAAAGTGTTCTACACACAAAACCAATTGTATATATAATTATGTGTAAGTAGACCCTTAAAAAAAATTTGGCTCGAGGGCACTGCCCTCGAACCCTCTATAATTTTGGGGCCCCATCTTTAGACTTTGCTTTGAGCCCCCAAAAACTCAGGACCGGCCCTGATTTAACTGTACCATACGGACCTCTACAATCCACTCAACATGCATGACTATATGACTAGGTTAGTCCCCTTGACTAACCATGCAGACGTCAATCTTAACATCATGACTCGATTACGTTCATGTGAATGTCCATATGATTATAATATTATGAAGTATAATACGCATGTATAACGACATTTAATACATAAACATGGAGTTTGGATAATTTGACATGCGTTTGTCATATAAACAGTAAATCTGAACCTACACATATAATGTTCATCAAATGTGTCTACATAGGATAATCACATAATACACAAAATAATTTTATAATATACCAAGTGAGTTAGGATGGCTCACCTCGATGCAGGTGCGTAAGAATAAGCATAGCAGTGGTTCCTACAAAGTATATGAATTCATAGAATTTCGATTAATATGCGTATTAGAATCAAGGGCATAATGGTAATTGTGTCGGTGGGTTCCTAAACCTCAACATGATGATCTAGACATCATTCTGAGTCTAACACATTGACTAGACTCAAATCGGAGTCCGTCGCATAAAAGGCTGGGTTTCCTATACCAGTGTGGGCCCTAAAGATAAGCTGTATTTTTGACCATGCCGAAAGGTCACCAAACTTTAAGGGAATGTTCTAAACATTATTCTAAGACTCTAGGAACTGACCGCGTATTTTTCTGAGTTACGATTTATTTTCTATGAATTATAGAATCTAAGTCGTCAAATAATAAACTTAGGAATACCTTAATTATAGAATATATTCTAGGTAGACATTAGGTCTGTATAAATATTTTCATTAAATACTAGGACTTAAAATAGGCTAGTAGTATTTTTCTCGTCATAATTTAAATACAACCAAACGGGTCTTTCATAAATAATGAATAATTATTAGAGATACTAAAGTTTGGATTTTATAAATAATAATTTATAAAATAGGCATTAGACCAAAGGAAAATATAATATAATTTTTCTATATTTTAAAAGTGGTCATTATGTATTCATTACCTAATTATTTTAATTTAAAAACAATCACTTATTATTCATTTAAATTAAATAAATAAAAAGGATAATATATAATGTATACAATATATTTATGAAATATGAGGGCATTACTATAAAATGACATTGCAGAATATTCATAAATCATTTGTAACGTTAAAGCTATTTTTAGAATAATTTTAAACTATCTAAAACCATTTATAACTATTTATTAAAATATCCCAACATTCATTGTTTATTTAAAATAGATTATAATCAATATTATATACCTAAAATCATAGTTTCAGAATCTTATATATATTAATCATAATATCCCAAATTTTTGGAATAAGGTTAAAATAAATTTTACAAAGTTAAAACAATTAATAAACATATATACATTTATTAACTAAACATAAATGTTAATAATAATAATAATAATGATATTATTATTCTCAAACCCGTGGGTCAGCCCGGATCCGTACCCAAGTCCATTTCTACTTAATACAACCCAAACCAGTACTCGTTTATACGCACAAACAAACCCATACCCAAACCCATGACTCGATCCGAATTATTTAATATGGGTAAACGATATAAGTGGGTTTCTTTTCTTCTCCGGCGAAGCTACCCGCCGCCGGCGATGCCCGATCCGCCGGAAAGACTTTCTCTCCTAAATGTCTCACTCACTTCTCCATACAAATCGATGAAACCAACGCCAAAGGGTTCGGTTCGAGGCCCTCTACCACACATACTAGAGGCTGGTAATTGGGTTATCTCGTTTACTACGCCTAGGGAAGGATTATTCTTTTTCGGTTTTGTGAAGATAATCCTATGCATGGCAGTATAGACGTTGTTCTTTTCAAAAGCTGTTTATAGGGAGTCTATTTGGGACCATAAAGGTTTGTTTGGCACAAGTTTTAGGTGCTCTAGTGATGTTTGAGAAAATGAGCTCCGGCGAGGATCTTTTATGGTGATCTTGTGGTTGACAGAGGCCTTAGGCTCTGTTTAGTTCGTGCACGAGGCATCCATGGAGGTGTGTAAAAGTGTGGGTGAGTACAAAAGTAACCAGGGGGTGGGGGTTACCTATAGGAGTCTTAGATCTTTCTCTGTCTTTTCGTCTCCGGCGAGCTCTCTCTCTCTCTTCTCTTCTCCGGTGTGTGTGTTCAGTGAGGCTGAGACAGAGAGGGTCATTGAATATGTGTGGTAAGGCAGAGAGAAATGTGAGGGTGTGTGTACTCTGAAAGCTACTCCATCTCTCAACTCTCGGTTATACTCTCTCTATCCTCCAACCTCTCATATATACAACAACCTATGTATGCATACACGTACATGCATAAACAGATTTGAGAATCTGTTTAGAAGGGATGTGAGTGAGACTGATTGAGAGGGTGTCTTCGGAAAGAAAAGGAGCTGGTGTTTGGGAGGTGTGTGGGTCCTTACCTGGCAGTTTTGGGGATAAAATGGTGGAGGTCTGTGAGTTTAAGGGTTGTTTGGATAACGGGAATATCCAATGGGTTGGGTAAGTACAATAGACATTTAGGATAGATTCTCATTGTATTAACGTGCACAGTCTAGGTAAACGCTAATTCTACGGGTTGATGTGATAAGTCAGTCCGAGTTCGTAACTTGCAGTCTAAGAAATTAAATAAATAAATACGAACACGTATTTGATCTGGTTCCTGGGATTATGAAATCAAAATACTGAAAGTATGAACAAAATACGGGGACTCATTTATTAAATCACAGAATTTTTTTTACAGGCATTACATCATCCACCGGCTTTTAAAGATTCCGTCACTACAAGAAAAAATGCTTTTTATGTCACTTTTAAAATTGCATTTATGTCACTTTTATTTCGAGTGACATAATTATTTATCACCTGAGCTTTTTATGTCACTTATTAGGTTTTTGTGTCGCTTTTTAAAAAAAGTGACATAAATAGTAAAGTATTTATGTCACTTTTATAAAAAGTGACATAAATACTCTAGTATTTATGTCAGTTTTTTAAAATGTGACATAAATACTAGAGTATTTATGTCACTTTTTATAAACCGACATAAACTAAAGTGCGGTGGCAATTTTGTAAATACGACATTTAATTATTATGTCGATTTAACGAAAAGTGACATAAATAATTTGTAACAAAGCTTTATCTAAGGTTTAAAAAAGTGACATAAAAAAGATTGGCGCTTAAAAATTCACTCCGCGCTTAAAAATTCACTCCAAACCCTCTGATTATTCCAAGACTTTCATTGCCAAACCCGGCCCCCAAACCCTTTCTTCATTCACAAAGATCTCTCCATCACACCTCTCCCTCTACCACCAAGCCGCCGCCTGCTCCAAGCCGCAATCGCCGCCGCCTCCTCCTTGTCTCAGCCGCCGCCTCCTTCTCCTCCTCCTCTCAGCCGCCGCCTCCTCCACCTCTCAGTCGCCGCCTCCTCCAAGATCTCTCCAAGTCCAGGTTTCTCTCTCTCTCTCTCTCTCTCTCTCTCTCTCTCTCTCTCTCTCTCTCTTCTTAGGTAATCCCTCAAGGTAGGTGGTATTAATTTTAATTTTTCATGTGAAGGTGTTTCTGATTGGGTTTTCCTGATTTAGGGTTTCAAACATAGGTTGACTATGGAGGAACTAATATCCGCTAACTCCGACGTTGACCACCCCCTTTCGTTGAAGTTATGATGCTCGAATGTAAAGCCCGAAGAAACCCATCTCCCTTTTTCTCAATCGGTACTGCTGGTACAAAAATTGGTCATTACATCTTTCAATTATAGATCTGATCTCTCTGTTTCTCATTTCGTCAGTTAATAATGACGAAGAGAGTAGAAGAATATGTAGCTGGTCTTCCATTTAACATGCAGGTTATAATTGAAAATTTTGTTAATGTACACATGGTCTTCCATGCAAGTGTTTAGGGTCAAATCTAATGTGCTAAAAAGGATCACTTCCATTCATATGAAGTCAATTTTTTAGAGGGTAAAATGGATCAATTGTTAATAGGTATCGTATCTTTATCATTTTTTTAATGTAAAGTATTGTATCTTTATCTAATATTGATTGTTATCTGTATAAAATGAGTTAGTCTTATATTTCCTTTTAACATTAAATCCCAATATATGTAAAGACATGAGCTCCCATATGGGTATTCTAATTTATGTGAAATTAATAACTCAACCCAAGGTTTGATTTTTATTTTTTATTTTCCATTAATTTCTTAACACATACATACATTTGTATACATACTTGTACATACATATATATATATATATATTTATATATGCATCCTTGACTTGTGGTGGTTGGGTGTTGTTACAATTGAATTAGGTATACTGAATTTGAAGGTTAGGTTTTTATACATTCTTGCACACAAATATTTCACTTATATATGTATTATATGTATGTATATGCACTCCTTAAGGTACTGAAGTGTATTTGACCCTAACATGAAATAAAGACTATTGGTTTGGTGTGTATTGGTTTCTTTGTGTGGAGTACTTCCTTTAAGAGCTTTCAAATAATTTAGGAGATAACGCATGTAGCATAGTTAAAATGACCCTCAAATTTTCATATATGTTCTGTTCCTTGTGGCTTTATTATGAAATTGACAGTTATTAACGAAATAAATCACCTAAAATTAAGGCCCTGCATCTCTATTGAAATTAAATATATAGTACAAAGGCAGCTTATCAAGCCGGAAAATGGAGACGATACACTTAGAACTTAGATTAATTCGTGTATTGGATGGGAAAATTGTCTTAAAGCACTATAGTTTTTCTGTAATTGCTCAATTCAGATTATAGACCACATAGATTAGGACGGCCTAATTTTTGCTTTGTTGTACTTTTTCGTTACCTGGGTAAGTGGCCAAGGTTACCTATAAGCGTAGAACTTGCTCCATTTCCTAGACCTACAAGATGAGTTGAAGTATATTAAGGTTCTAAAAAGAGATTGAGAGATAGAAATTCCATGTTTTAAGTTTTGTCACATATATTCAAGTATGTCTTGATATACAAGATCATGCCTAATATTAATTGTGGCAATTAGGCCCCTTTTGGTTATTTTCTTGAATCTTGAGGTTTAATTGTGGGAGCTGATTGTGAGTTCCAGAGTAAGATTTGAGTAACTTATGAATGAATTTGAGCTCAAAGGAAGTAATTTGTGTTAGTGAGAGAATGATATGGTAATTTGTGAAATTAATTTCACAGTTTCTGTTTTAACAGTATCAAAAGCACATATTGGGGATGTTTCGATTTGTATTCGTGCAATTATAAAAGTTGCTAACTAAGATATCCTAATAAAAGTGAGCAATAATAAGGCGATAGCGTTGTAACTTTCTTTAGTGCGTTGGTTCGTCTAGCTTGAGTGCTTGAAATTTATAGGCAGCAAAAATGCTATCGTAGAAGTATATAAGAGACAACAACTAATATTAAGATTATATTGATAGACATCAGGGTTAGATGTGCTATGTCTCCTATAACTGTCAAAAGGGGTTTAAATGGCAATGGCTGGCTAAGTGAAGATTTGACATTCTTTTGATAGTCCCAGAACTCCGAATGCTCTTTGGATGAACTGGTCTAATGTGTATGCACACATGCAAATATTTTCTTTTTTCTCTTTTATTGATAAATATATATATATGCGAGTTTGTATGCAAACTAGATCGACGTGGTGTATTGCATCATCAAATTTAGGTCATCTCTGCAATGGAGCTTGAATGCTTGATAGATTGGAATTTAATGCACAAGTTTTGTTTAGTGAAAAATTGAAAAAGTACGTAGTTTAGGGGCTACTCAATGTTGTAACTTGTAAGCTTGACATGGTATTGTGCTTAATGTCATTTTGGTGCTATTGAAATGTATTTTTATGATGTACTAATATTGTAGCATTAATCATTTGTTGACACCTGCAAATGTGACAAATCTTGTTATTCGAATGGGTTATTCCGTTTAGAAGTGCGTCGATCGTGCTTATGCAGTGTTAATTGTGCTGATTGTGCTATTGATGCGATCATTTGCTCAACACTGCATGGATAAGCTGCGACATCTAACTTAAGGCACTCGTGTCGTGTAGGATGGTAGTGAGGTGTTCTTTAGGATCAAGCATAGCACCTAAATACGCAAGCTCATGACTGCTTACTGTGACCGACAATCAGTGGAGTTCAACTCTATTGCTTTCTTGTTTGATGGTCGTTGACTTAGAGCAGAACAAACTCTAGATGAGGTAAATATTTTGATTGTACCTTTAGGCTTTTTGGGTTCATGGATTTCGTGAGGGAAAAGAGAGGGGAAATAAAACAAGATGGAAAACTAGTCCCATCCATAAGGTAAATGGAACTAGTTTTCCATCATGTGTTCCTTTTCCCTCTCTTTTCATGGTCAAAGTTTCAATTTTCTAAAAGAGCTTATCTTCCTTGTTTAGGTATACATTACTCTTAAGCATTTACAAAGCATTTGACATAAAATAGAAGGGATCTCGATCACTATTTACATATGTACATATGTATTATATCTACTTCGGTTTCTTGTTTCTTTTTTTTATTTACTTATTTAGTATTTATCAAATGTCAAATCTACAGTCTAAAGTACTGTGTACAAAAAGGGGAAGGCTTTATTTTATTTATTAATTTGTGTTATTGTTACCACGTCTATGAAGTTCAAGTTAGAAGCAACAATATGAAGATCTAGACAATAGAAATAGAATTCTGCTATTGTCAATACATACACATACACACACAATGACCTTTGGTCGCAACCCACAAGCACTGCAGTCTGCAGCCCTTGTGGCCAGCTTTCTGTGAGCAGTCCACAAGGCCATCAGTATACAGCCCTCGAGACTCTCTGACCAATAGGTTTGCAGCCCTGAGCCTTCGATCTGCTATGGTTCTATCATCTGTGTTTAGCAAATTAAAATAAATGATTAGGCTTAGTTAATATACTTAATATATGCTCAACCTTTCACTCTCTTTATTTTGATCTCAAATAATTTTAAGCAAGATGTTTGATTGTTCTTTGTTTTAACTAAAAAGGAGTGTACCTTTTTTCTTATGCTGATTCCATGCTTTTGTGTTGTTTGAAACACTACAGTAATCTATCCGGTCTGAATCTTGATGGGGAAATATCACCTGGCCTAGGAGAGCTCAAATGTCTTTTCTGTATGTACATTTCTCAACCTTTTAAATCCATCTCCAGCAGTTTAATCTATGACTATCTCTTTGCTGCCTCTTTAAACAACTAGAACGCATGTAAGTTCGTGGGTGAGAGCATAGAGAAAAAAAAATCCTTTCAAGAGGCCTTGACACTTGGATGTATGGAGAACTTGGTTTGCCACATTCCAATACTATTAAGTGGAAAGTTGGCTTCACATATGGTATCAAATCCCACATTTGTAGACTGAAATAGGACAACGGACAATTCACTATGCAAGAAAATTCAATCCCACGTTGTTTAATTTATTTTAGGAAATAAATTCTTTATTTTTTTGGTCTTTGACCCATGTCGAGTCAATGATAACAGTTAGGACTTTGCTGAATTCTCTTCTCTTGTTTGTGTGTGGTCTTTGCTAACCAAATTTTTTTCTTCATTGTGGTGATTGCAGGATTACACACCTTATTCTTGTCAAAAAGTAATCTCCTCAACTCCAGGCATTGGAGATCATCACGGCTATCCTTTTCGTCATTTCAGGTCATTCTTTGACTATACATTTTGTTTCTAGGATTATATTTAGTTTTCTTTGTTTCTGGGTTAGTTGTAGCCTTTATCAAGTCATTCATTATCTGGGTCATTCACTAGCTATCCTATTTTGATTTGAAAAACACCAACCAGTAGCTCAAAAGTGACTTGAAGGATCTTTACATAAACTCTACAATGTAAGAATAATTTAAGTTTTTAACAAATATCTTTTTATTTTAACTTTTTCTTTTTTTCTTTCTCATATATGAATGATTTTTTTCTCTGCAATTTTGCTGTCAAGTTGATGTTGCCAGGAACCGAAAGGCTGTTTTAATCCATGTTCCCTACAGACTGAAAATCTTTTCACAAGATTCATGTCAGGCTTTTCAGAGAGCTTGAGAAGTTCAGCGGGAAGGTAACCCTTTTGGCTAGAATTGAACTCTCACGGCAGCCCACGTACACAGCCAGTTGTCTTCATGGAATGCACACACATGCACATAGCACACGTGCACAACACATTGCAAATGTGCACAGCAGCACAACACAGGACACATGCACAGTAGCGCATGTGCATAGCAGCCCACGTGCACAACATAGTAGCCCACGTGCATAGCTGCATAGCATAGCCCACTTGCACAACATAGCAGCCCACATGCAAAGCAGCACAACACACGTTCAATGCACACACGCATGGCAGCACACTGCACATGCACAGGTAGCAAGTTAATTGTTATATCGGTACGGGGTTTCTTAGAGCTTGGATTTATTAATTTGCTCAATATATATTGGATTTACTTGCTAATACTACAAGTCTGCAAAGGTGCATTGACAAATAAAGATGCTTGCAATGTGTTTGGTTGCTCGTTTCTTTTAGTTCCGCAGAACAATATCTTTTAGTTTTAGATATGGAATCATACATTCTGATAACATTGTCGGAGTTTGTCTTCTTCGACCCATTTATGAATCTTTATGTTGTTTCAGCTCTTTTCGTTCCGTTTTGCTCACCATTCTCAATGCGCTAATTTAAATTACAGAAACGATAATCAATGGAGAAATAGTGGAAAATGTTTTTTGAGTTTCAATTCTGTTACAAGATGAAAGTTACAAGGAGACAAAGTGATTGTGGTGTTAAAATAAATTAGACTGGTTGTTATACCATTACTGCATTTTGTGTTGGATTGCTAAATTCGAAAGAGATTCAAGGAGCCCATCCTATAGTAAGAGTAGTGCAGATGAGATTTTTGATTTTTGATTGAAGGAAGAAGGATGCTCTACATGGGTTTGAAATTTGAATACTATATGACAAGATTACATGAATTGTGCCTGATTTGTTTTTGGTTGCAAATTACTCAATTTGTAGTTTTGTAATATGTTTCAGTTCGTTGAGTCATTGTTGCTTCTGTCTTACTGTTTCTAGCATGCTGGCATTTTATCTGCTGCAGCATATGAATTGGATTGTAAACTTCTTGTATTGACAAACATGCTTAATTTGGAAGTTTTTGTCTTAGAATGCCTAGCTTGAGTTTTCTTTCTTAAGACGTAAATAATTTTTGTTGTTTGATACCTGGGAAGTTTTTACTTTCTTTTTTTATCCTGTTCCCTTTTAGCTTAATTCTTGTACTCTAACATCATCTTGTTATTGCATTTGTGTAGACTGCAATTTCTGCCCTGCAATCTGTTTTACAAGAGGACTTCAAGGCAAATTGAGATTGAGGTACTGAATCGGCAAATTTCCCTATTGAGCCAGCAAATTTCTGCCCTGCAATCTGTTTCTTGCAATTCTGGGAAGTCAAATACTAAATATGAGATATTCCCCAACAAGGGAACATCGTTTTGTGCAACATTAGTAGGTCGGGCTGACCACTCGCAGACTGCTCGCATGTTTGAATTTAAGAGCAGCCACATTGCAGACTCACAATTGGTATGTCAGACTCGCCACTTACCACCAATAGCTTATGCCCCCATCTTAAACCAAACTATTTGGTTTTGCCATAGTGCAAGGTAGAGTGACCAAGGCCAACGATTCAAATGAAAAGGTGCTTTTTCCTTCTTTTTTTTTTCTCTCTAGGAATATTTATAGAGTTGAAGTAAAGTATTTTTGACAAAATGATTTGACATTTATTTGTGATCTAATTCTTGACTTGTTTCTAAATCCTACAACTAAATTTTATACGGCATCTTGCAACACTTCAATTCTTGAATGCTTTCTTTGGTTAACATTCTATGTAGCAATAACAAATTCTTTGATATTAAATTGTAGAATGAATTGGAGAATATAGTCATTTGTCCCCAAAATGACTGCGATTTTATTTATCACAACTTCTGAGTTTCGACTTACTAATACTGCTTACCTCCAAACAGCTATGGAGAATGAATAAAGCTTCGAAGCCATCGGACGAAGGAGCAAAGCACGAAAACGAAGATGAAGAAGAAGAAGTGCTAACCATGTCAGCAGTAACGACGAAGAATTTGATTGAAGTCGGTGAACACACGCAGCTCATTGAGTTAGAGAGTTTGGTATCACCAACTCCCTAGAGTTGCGAGATTCTCAATCCGAAAGCCTACGGACAACTTCACCTCTTCAAATCTCAAAAAACTCTCTTCAATTGGATGACGGTACTTCCTCCCACCTACTGTCAATTTTTTTATTAGTTTCTTGCTTGTTTAATGGTCTCATTCACAAAACAATCGCTACAACTCTGCTATTGAATGTGGTTTCAAGCCAATCTGGTTTTGTTTCTTAACTAATGCCATGAGCTACCCTATTTAGTTCGTTATATATGAGCAATTACCCTATTTAGTTCCTCTTTCCATGCTTCAGTTTAGCCAAGACATTGGTAAAATGAACTGTTGGAAGTCCAGTAAAATTATTATTATGTATTGTATTATTGTAATTCCTATGCAAAAAGTCCAATAATATTGGAAGGAAAATATAATGACTGGTGCAGGAGAAAGTGGTGTTGTATATGGTAACGGAATGTTGGCTTTTGCAATAATAGCTAAGACGATATGTTTATGCTTTCATAATGACCAGAACGCAAAAAGGAAAAAAAGAAAAGAGGGGCTAGCACTTTAAAAGACTCATTTTTGACTCTTATCAATTTAAAAACGGGATCCTAGAAATTTTTGACCAAAATATACAACAAATATCAACCAATTGTTTCAATATTTGTCCCCCCTTCCCGTCCTAAGTTGGATTGTTTACATGTCAATTTGAATCTGTTGGCCGGCTGATATTACAGTACTGCATTTTTTTTATGGCACTGCTACTTGATATTCTTATTCAATTGATACAACTTCAGTACAAGTCCGTTGATGTTATTCCATGTGTGAACTTGGCTGTGATCTGGATATTTTTATTTTCCCTTTTAGCCGTGCCCTCTTGCAGGAGAGACAGTTCTTTCAGTCGCATAGAGCTCAGGTGGGTGTGAGCTGTGTTCTCTCTCTCTCTCTCTCTCTCTCTCTCTCTCTCTTTTTCTCTCTCTTGTAAATATGGTAATGTGCGACACATGAGTTTGGGAATGCATATGTCGTCTGAAAATGAAATTTATATTGTGATTGAGGCCTATGGAATTGGAGCAAGTATTGTCTGAGAGGGACAGCAAGGATGAAGTTGATGATGATGTGGCAGATCGAAGATCGAAGGGTATGTTTGACTGCTTCTTGATCGTTATTTGACTATCTTATATTTGCATTGTATTTATGTGTGCTTTAACTCAAGTATGTAAACATGTATGCACATGTGGAATTCCATATGTTCATTTTCACCTATGTTGGATTTTAACAGCTTAACCAAACACCACAAAACCTTACTCACACCTTAAACATGCCTAAAGAAACTTGTGGGAACTAACCCAATGCATAACGGAATCACGGTTCACAAATAATGCAAAAAAATGACTTTTTCATCATTTAGACTTGAAAAAACTTAGTTTTTGAGGTTTTGAGTAGTGAAACGGTAAACTGCTTAACCAAACGCCACAAAACCTTACACGCACCTCAAACATGCCTAAATAAACTTGCAGGAACTAACGGAATACATAACGGAATCACGGTTCACAAAAAATGCGAAAAAGCGACTCTTTCATCACTTAAGCTTGAAAACGCCTAGTTTTTGAGGTTTTGAGTAGTGAATCGGTTAACTGCTTAACCAAACACCACGAAACCTTACACGCACCTCAAACATGCCTAAATAAACTTGTGAAAACTAATGGAATACATAACGGATTCACGGTTCACAAAAAATGCGAAAAAAAGCGACTCTTTCATCAGTTAGGTTTAAAAACGCCTAGTTTTGAGGTTTTGAGTAGTGTATCGGTAAACCGCTTAACCAAACACTAGGAAACCTTACACGCACCTCAAAAATGCCTAAATAAACTTGCGGGAACTAACGGAATGGATAACGGATTCACGGTTCACAAAAAATGCGAAAAAGATACTCTTTCATCACTTAGGCTTGAAAACGCCTAGTTTTTGAGGTTTTGAGTAGTGAATCGGTAAACCACTTAACCAAACGCCACGAAACCTTACACGCACCTCAACATTTTGGTCTCTCAAAACCCCCAAACATAGTTTTGCTCTTTTATTATTTTATATATACAACTAATTAATGAAAACTTTTTCTTTTTTGTAGGTACATATTAAAGTTTCACAATTTGATGGAAAGCTAACAAGTGAACCACTTTTTTTGCTGGGTTAATTTTTTGTTGTTGGTTTCATAGTTTTCTTAGTACTTTTTGATGAATATTATGTAATATGTATATGTTATTAGTTTAGCATTTTTTACTCGGATCGATTGTATATTTTTTTTTGTTCATTCCAATATATTAATTGGTTGGTATTTAGATGGATCGATGAAATTTAGTAGTTGCAATAGATCATTAATTGAGTTGGATTTAATTTTTGTACATGGTGGTATTGTATATATATATATGTACAGGGTGGTATATATTGTTTTAACATGGTGGTATTTATGTCACTTTTTTAAGTATTTATGTCACTTTTACAGTATTTATGTCACTTTTAAGACTTTGATTGTTTGGTATTTATGTTACTTTTTTACTTTTATGTCACTTTAGGTTAAAAGTGACATAAATAAAATAGTATTTATGTCACTTTTAAGTATTTATGTCACTTTTAAGACTTTGATGTAATAATTTTGTTTGGTATTTATGTCACTTTTTTACTTTTATGTTACTTTAGGTTAAAAGCGACATGAATAAAATGGTATTTATGTCACTTTTAAGTATTTATGTCACTTTTAAGACTTTGATGTAATTTTTTTGTTTGATATTTATGTCACTTTTCTACTTTTATGTCACTTTAGGCTAAAAGTGACATAAATAAAATGGTATTTATGTCACTTTTAAGTATTTATGTCACTTTTTATTAACAAATGTATTGGTTTTATGAAACATTTATGTCACTTTTTCGAAAACATTTATGTCACTTTTAAAACATTTATGTCACCTCCATTTATGTCACTTTTTACTGGAAAAAAAAGTGACATAAATACCTATTTATGTCACTTTTTAAGTGACATAAAAAGTCTTTTTCCTTGTAGTGCGTCCCCGGAATCAGAGCAAGTTATACATTGAACAGCTAAGGAAATTTCTCACGCATCTTTGATTCTAACTCCCAAGAAGCTTCACGCTCACCATGATGTTTCCACTGGACTTTTACTAGAGGGATCTCCTTAGTCCTTAGCTTCTGAGTTCCTTGTTCCAAAATCTTCACTGACCCTTCATTGTTGGTCACGTTGTCATTTACTTCGATATCTGTGAAGTTGATTTCATGAGACGGATCATGCACAACTTTTCTCAGGATACTGATGTGAAACACATTGTGTACTCCTGACATTTTAGGTGGTAGTGCAAGTTTGTAAGAAACTTTTACTACGCGGTCTAAAAGTTTGAATGGTCCAATGTAACGTAGTGAAAGCTTTCCTCTCTTTTGTCCAAATCTGACAATTCCTCGTATGGGTGATACTTTTAGGAACACGTGATCTCCAACACTGAATTCCAAGTCCTTTCGGTGCTTATTCACATAACTTTTCAATCTACTCTGTGCTGCTTTCATCTTTTCTCTGACTATATTGATCTTTTCATTCGTCTCTCGAACCATCTCGGGTCCTAGAAGTTTGTCATCTCTGACTTTTGCCCAACATAAAGGCGATTGACATGGTCTTCCATATAAAGCTTCAAATGGTGCCATCCCTATGCTCGAATGGTAGCTGTTGTTATATGCAAACTCTATCAATAGTAGGTTCTCTTCCTACAAACTTTCAAAATCTGTCGCATAGGCTCGGAGCATGTCTTCTATAACTTGATTGACTCTCTCAGTCTATCCGTCGGTTTGGGGGTGAAATGCTGAACTTAGCTTCAACGAAGTTTCGAGTGCCGTTTGCAAATTTTCCCAAAATCCTTACGTGAAACGTGAATCAAGATCTGACAAGATTGACATGGGTACTCCATGTAGTCCAACAACTTGTTGTATATACATTCTGCTCAACTTCTCGACCAGGTAGGTCATACTATAAGCAAAAAAGTGAGCCGATTTGGTGAGTCGATCCGCTATCACCCAAGCAGTGTCATGATTCTGCTCTGATCTTGGCATTCCTATGATGAAATCCATCGTAATTTGCTCCCATTTCCATCTGGGAACTAGTAGTGGCTGTAACAATCCTCCTGGTTTCTGATGTTCAGCTTTTAATTTCTTGCAGGTCATACACTTGGATACATAATCCGCTACTTCTCTTTATTCCATCCCACCAGAAGTACCTTTTTAGATCCTTGTACATTTTTGTTCCTCCGGGATGAACAGTCATATCCTTGACTTGTGTGCCTTATCCAATATATCTTTCCTCAGGTTGTCCTCATCGGGTACACAAAGTCGATTGCGACATTTAAATCCTTCGTCTGCTCCTATATTCCACTCGGCGGGGTCCTTTGCTGATGCTTTTTCAAACCATTGACGAAGTCCTTCATTCTTTCCTTGAGATTCGAGAATACGACTTAGGAGCATTGGTTGTACTACAAGACATCTAAAGAATCGTCCTTCACTTGACTCGACAGTCTAAAAATCCAATTTTGTCAACTTCTCCAATGCATCCCACTCTCTAACCATGAGAGAGGACACAATGAGTTTGCGGGTTTTCTGGCTCAATGCATTAGCAACAACGTTTACTTTGCCAGGATGGTATTGCAGCATGAAATCATAGTCCTTTAACAATTTCATCCATCGTTGATGCCTCATGTTCAACTCTTTCTGAGAGAACATGTATTTCAGGCTCTTGTGATCTAAAAACATATCAAACTTTTCTCCGTAGAGGTAGTGCCTCCAAATCTTGAGTGCAAAAATGATTGCAGCTAATTCCAGATCATACATAGGCTAGTTAAGCTCATGTGGTTTCAGCTATCGCAATCCATATGCTATCACTCTTCTGTCTTACATAAGAATATATCCAAGTCCTTGATGTGATGCATCGCTGTAAATGGTGAATTGTTCACCACTCTTTGGTATTGCAAGCACTGGCGACGTGGTTAATCTCTTCTTTAATTCTTGAAATGCGCATTCATGCTTGTCGTTCCATTCATACTTCAGATCCTTTTTGGTCAATCTAGTAAGAGGGATTATGATTTTGGAGAATCCTTCCACGAATCTCCTGTAGTATCCAGCTAAACCGAGGAAATTTCGGACTTTTGTTTCTATGGTTGGTCTATTCCAATCCAAGACGACATCTATCTTTGATGAATCCATTACTATTCCTTGCGAGACAATATGTCTTAAAAATTTGACCTCCTTTAGCCAAAATTTGCACTTGTTGTACTTCGCATATAAGTGGTAGTCTCGTAGTGTCTGAAGTGCTATCTTCACATGTCCTTCATGTTCTGCCTCTGTCTTAGAGTAGATGAGGATATCATCTATGAATACAATGATGAACTGATCCAGATAAGGTCTAAAGACTCAGTTCATTAAGTCCATGAATATCGCTGGGGTATTGGTTAATCCAAATCGCATCACTAGGAATTCATAATGTCAATATCTAGTTCTGAAGGTTGTCTTGGGTACGTCCTCAGGTCGAACGAGCAGATGATGGTATCCAGATCGTAGATCTATCTTTAAAAATGTGGTATCTCCTTGTAGCTGATCGAATAGATCGTCAATCCTCGGTAGTGGGTACCGATTCTTGATTGTGACCTTGTTTAATTCTCTGTAGTTGATATAGAGTCGAAGTATTTCATCCTTCTTTTTGACGAACAATACTGGTGCTCGCCATGGCGAAGTGCTTGGACGAACAAATCCAAGGTCTTGAAGTTCTTACACTTGCGTCTTTAGTTCTTGCATCTCCATTGGGGCCATTCGGTAAGGTGTCTTTGATATCAGTGAGGTTCCAAGCATTAACTCGATACAGAAGTCGATGTCTCTCTTGGGTGGCAATCCCTTAACTTCTTGGAAAACATCTTCAAAATCTCAGACTACGGGGATTTGGGTTATGGGAATTTCTTCACTCGAGGTTCCAAGAGTAGCTAAGTAGTTGGTGAGGAAAACTTTGCACGAAGGGTAGCACTTAAAATCAAATGGTTCACTATCGGGTGTTGAAAGAATATGGATTTGCTAGCACAGTCTAACTTAGCCTGGTATTTCGTAAGCCAATCGATTCCTAAGATCACGTCGAATTCCTTCATCAACAAAACTATCAAATCAGCAGGAAGGTTCTGATCTTTCAAGTTTAGAGGGCAGTCCTTGCATACTTTTTCCAACTTAACACTCTTTCCTAGAGGTGACGTAGTGTTCAAACCTATATCCATCATTTGGGGTACTAGGCCTAAGCGTTGCACGATTCTAATTGCAATAAACGAGTTTGATGCACCAGTATCGAACAAAGCTTTCACTCGACTATTAAAGAGGGTTAGAGTACCTTCCAGATTTTGCTACTCCTCTTCATCAAATCCTACCTCCTCAAGAATAATAGCATTGAGGCAAGTCTGTCCTTCTGTCGATGCTTCATAGTAATTGCCTCAGGGTGCTTTACAATCCTTAGACAGATGTCCTTTCTTGTTGTAGTTAAAGCAGATTACATCTACGCGACTGTTCCTCTTTGGGGAACGATAATCCTTAGACATATGTCTGGGGAATCCACAGTTAAAGCAGATTTGGGGTTATTACTTGTGGTTCCTGATTGTCCCTAGGGTGGAGATGGCTTGAATGGCACAGTTGGTTTGTTATGGAAGGGAGCTATCTGCGGCTTCTTTTTACCATTCTAGCTTCTCTTAAATCCTTGGTTATGATCTGGGGCTTGTCTCGGACCCTGATTGAATCTCGGAGGGGGTGGTCAGCCTACAAAGCGCTTCTGTTCATGACCGGTGATTTCCTCAAAGCCATGGGCCATTCCTACTAAAGCTTTGAAAGTTTGGTTCCTATGACCATAGGTCAGCTTCTGTAGAGGTAGGGAAAGTCCCAGGTAGTACATCTAGTTCTTCTTCTCTGAGGTATCAATCATTTGATGCGCAAATCAAGAAAGATGCTCGAATTGCACTGTGTACTCTTGCACAATTCGGTTACCTTAGACCAGGTCAATAAATTCTTTCTCCTTTTTGTTCATTTCAATCTGGGGGAAGTAAATCTCTAGGAACAACTCTTTGAATGCCGCCCATGTGATCCTTTATGCAGCTCCTCCTAGCGTTACTTTCTCTGACTGCCACCAGTCAACTGCAGCATATGTCGATTGATACATAGCCAATTGACGTTTCTCAACTTTGGAGCATCCCAGGGTATCAAAGATAATGTCCAATCCACGAAGCCACTGTTTTGCTTCCCATGGCTCAGTCATCCCATTAAATTTATCTGGTCGCATTGCACGTAATCGTTCTACTGTACGATCCTCTTATGGTCTGGGTGGAACTACGAGATTGACATTAGCATTGTTGTTGTTGTTTGGGCCGTGATTATTTCCAATGTGCTCCAGGCATTGTAAGAATGAACCAATCACACCAGTAGGATCCATTCCAGTAGGAATAGGTTCCAGTGCTCCTCCAACTGGGTTTGGGGGTCCTAAACGTTAGTTTCTCCTAGGTCTGTCTACCATTGGTTGCCTGATTTACCTATAGAAGTACTCTACTTAGAACTGATATGCAGGATTTATCTGGGTGTCTATGAATACATATAAAATAGACAAGCAATAATTTAAGCACAAAGACAAATAAGTACCAAAACATCTTCTTCATTCACAATAGGAATAACGATTACATAATTGAACCTGCCAAGAATACATGGTTACAAAAGTGGGGATATTACCCTATCACATGTATTCATACAATAAAAAGGTCATTAGCCCAAGGTTAACCTAGGTACAACTTAAACTTAAAACTAATAGCATATAATTACAGGTCATCCTAGACTAGTCATTCATGTCTGACTCAGATGTGATTTCTCCCATGTCGGAATCGTTAGGTCCATCTTCATTCACAATGGGTTCACCCAAGTCCTGATCCTTGATGTTAACTTCATCCTCGTTGTCCTCATTTTCCATTGGCTCTTCTATTATGGGGTGATCTTCCATAGGTTGAAGGGGTGCTTCTTGTTTAGGTTCCTCCTCGGGATCCTCTTCTTCATTGTCCTCGTCTTCCAGATATGCACCTGGTTCATCATCAAACATCTCTGCATTGTCGAGATTAGCAGCAGGTGCTATTACTGGGGGTAACACTTCCGCAGGGGCATTCTCATTAGGTGGCCAGACGAGATTGTCTTCGACATGGAAAAAGGGTTCTTGCAGTATTTGATTCACTAATGGCTGAAAGACACTATCATCCATAGCCAGCCTCCGTATCTCTCCGTGCATTAGTCCTTGTGTATAAACAGCATGTATGGTCTCTACTTGAAGTCGATGAGGGTCAGTTATACAGAATATATGACGCTGAACTCTTAGTCCACCTCGGAGGTGTTGTTGGGCTTTCAGACTTACTTTTTCCATGAATCCCTCCAGGTTAGTTGGTTCAATTTTGTCAGGATAATCGTATGTCCTCCAAATTCATCATTCACGTGGTACCTTGGTTGTTGAAATTGTGTTTGATTTGTAGGTATTCCCTAAAATGCAGAGAAAGGTTGTTGGGAAAACACAGGAGGCCGTGGGGGGCATTTGATAGGCACTAGTGTACATCTTTTCGAAGTCCTCAGAATTCTTGAATAGCCTAACCATCTCGTCATGGACCTTTTTGATGATCTCGGCCTCGTAGATAGCCTCTAATAGTAAGATATCGGGATTATGAACATTACTTTTGTTCATATCAATCTAGAGATTTCTTTTCCCTCCATCTCTTGTGATTTGTCTAATTCGGTGATGGTAAACATCTGGGTTTACTGGCACTATGCGATCAGGGAAAATTAAACGTCCTCCAAAGGGGTCCTCGACATAGAAGGGTTCCATGTTACCTGTTTTAAAAAAGAACTGTCTTATTAAGGTAGTAGTTTGAGGTATCTTAAAGTTTATCACTTAGAAATTAACTTATTAAATCATAAAGAAGAATAATATGAACATGGGAAATAAAAAAGGAAATAGATAGGTTTTTGATTAATAAAAAGGGTATTATATAAGAGGAATTTGAACTACGATTTTTTATATATATATATATCTGCCAAAAAGTGGGATTATAATCCCAATACAACATTAATACAATGTAAGCTAACTAGGATGTTCTAATCCTCCAGTGGTGGGAATTCTTCTGAAATATTTATCTCCTCAAGCGGAGTCCATGCCATCCATATTTCATTTTCCCATCCTATTGGCCAATCGGGATCATACAAGTATAGTGTTTCTTTCTTTATAAGATCTTCACTAGCCAGCTCCATTTCCATTTCTTCATTATCTGAGCTATTTATGGGGGTTTCAAGGGATACTGCTTCAAGCTGAGATTCTTCCAGATAAACCATAACAGGATCGTCAGGCATTTGAGAGGTTTCATCCACCTCTATTGTCACCAAGCGGGGTGCTACGACTCTATGACATGTGATTTTGGGGACCTTCTTCTTAAGGGAAAGGCACCTCATCAATTTTCTTATCTTCTTATGAGCACGGTGTCTGAAGGCAGCATTAATACGAACTAGGCCTTGGGAAATGGCTTTCTTATGCTTAGTTATTCTATGCTCTCCATCTTTAGCTTCAGGCTTCTTATGGTTCTCCATACTACCTGTTTGGAAGGGAAACTAGTTTAGTATCGGTTGTTGTTTCTAAAATTTCTTAAGGTTCTTTAACTTAAGGGTGTCGGACAATCAGCGAGCACAACTAAACCTAGTGCTCGGATACCAAAATTCCTGTCACGCTTCGGAGTAGCCAAAAATAGGGGAAATTTAAAACTTCCTTTCTGGACCCATAGGGAATGATGAGTTACGTAAAACTGACCTGTCCGTGCAGCATTCTAACATAGATATATCAGAGTAAGAAATTTTATAAAGTTTAATGGTATTCATGGGAGAACTTTAAATCTTTACTACATAGGCTACTGCAGAAGTTTCAAATGAAAACCACAAAAGATAAGTTGGGCGGTCGACACCACTTAAATTATTACATCAACCAAAAGATAGTTACTTAAAACATAATGGAAGTCTTAATACAGAAGTAGGCCAAAGTCTCTTTCCTAACTGGCATACCCATGCCCTTCGTTATTATACTCTTCTTGAAAGTCTCCCTCAGTATCACCTCCTGATAGTTCCCCTCTTGAGGATAGTGATATTCATCTTCATAGTTACCTTGATAATTCTCCTCATTGTAACCTAGACGTAACATGTCCAGGGCAGAGGGAAGAGCCATTAGCTTTTGAAGCTAAGTGAGTTTGTCTTAACTGATCACTCCTAATACAGTTAAGGACATACAAGTACAACGAATATCTTGAAAATAAACATTAAATGAGCATATGACATGGTAGCATGATGACTTAATGCAATACATATATTTTTGACTTTACTCGAGCACTGATGCAAACTCGTGTGGCTTATTACATTACCAGTGTAACGCCATTAGCTTTAAGTAGAATGATTACATTGCTATTGTCGCCTAGCAGGGCCCTATAGCAGTTTTGGTTTTAAAAAGAGTGTAATCATTGGACTCCTAGGTCCTCATGACATTGCTTGGAGAATAGAATAGTTATAGCGCTATTATCGCCTAACAGGGCCCTATAGCCTTTGAAAGGTAACTATTGTATTCAAGTTCAGATGGATACTTTGCTATCGTCGCCTAGCATGGTCCTATAGCCTATCAACCATCAACTCATGTTCCACTTCAATGATTTCAATGAGTACCTTGGCTATCGTCGCCTAACAGAGCCCTATAGCATTTCAGCATTGTACCCATTGATTTAACTGTACCATACGGACCTCTACGATCCACTCAACATGTATAACCATATGACTGGGTTAGTCCCCTTGAGTAACCATGCAGACGTCAATCTTAACATCATGACTCGATTACGTTCATGTGAATGTCCATATGATTATAATATAATGAAGCATAATAAGCTTGTATAACGATAATTAGTACATAAACATGGAGTTTGGATAGTTAGACATGCGTTTGTCATATAAACAGAAAATCTGAACATACACATATATAATGTTCATCAAATATGTCCACACAGGACACACTGGATAATCACATAATATACAGAATAATTCTATAATATACCAAGTGAGTTAGGACGGCTCACCTCGATGCGGGTGCGTAAGAATAAGCGTAGCGGTGGTTCCTACAAAGTATATGAATTCATAGAATGTCGATTAATATGCGTACTAGAATTAAGGGCATAATGGTAATTGTGCCGGTGGATTCCAAACCTCAACATGATGATCTAGACATCATTCCGCGTCTAACGCCATTGACTAGACTTTAATCGGAGTCCGTCGCATAAAAGATTTGGTTTCCTATACCAGTGTGGGCTTTAAAAATAAGCTGTATTTTTTACCGTATCAAAAAGTCTCCAAACTTTAAGGGAATGTTCTAGACATTATTCTAAGACTCAAGGAACTGATCGCGTATTTTTCTGAGCTACAATTTATTTTCTATGAATTATAGAAGTCTAAATCGTCTAATAATAAACTTATGAACACTTTAAATGTAAAAATATATTCTAGGAAGACATTAGGCCCTTATAAATATTTTCATTAAATACTAGGCCTTAAAATAGGCCATTAGTATTTTTCTCGTAATTTTCGGAGTTCGTTTGGTATTTAAATAATTTCAATACAATCAAACGGGTCTTTCATAAATAATAAATATGTATTAGAGATAATAAAGTTTGGGTTTTATAAATAATAATTTATGAAATAAAACATTAGACCTAAAGAAAATTTAATATAATTTTCTTATACTTTAAAAGTGGTCATTAGGTATTCATTACCTAATTATTTTAATTTAAAAACAATCACTTATTATTTGTTTAAATTAATTAAATAATAAGGATAATATATAATGTATACAATATATTAATGAAATATGAGGGCATTATTATAAAATGACATTTCAGAATGTTAATATATCTTTTTTAACATTAAAACTATTTTTAGAATAATTTTAAACTATCTAACACCATTTATAACTATTTATAAAAATATCCCAACATTCATTGTATATTTAAAATAGTAGATAATTATTATTATATACTTAAAAATAATAGTTTCAGAATATTATATATATTAGTCATAATATTCCAGATTTTTGGAAAAAGGTTAAAACAAAATTTACAAAGTTAATACAATTAATAAACATATATACATTTATTAACTAAACATAAATGTTAATAATAATAAGGATATTATTATTCTCAGACCCGTGGGTCAGCCCACATCCGTACCCAAACAAACCCATACCCAAACCCATGACCTGATCCGAATTATTTAATATGGGTAAACGATATAACCCGGTTTCTTTTCTTCTCCGGTGAAACTACCCGTCGCTGGCGATGCCCGATCCGCCAGAAAAACTTTCTCTCCTAATATCTCAATCCTCTATACAAATCGATGAAACCAATGCCAAAAGGTTCGGTTCGAGGCCCTCTACCACATACTAGAGGCTGGTAACTAGGTTATCTCGTTTACTACGCCTACCGAAGGATTATTCTTTTTTGATTTTGTGAAGATAATCCTATCCATGGCCGTCTAGACGTCGTTCTTTTCAAAACCTATTTGTACGGAGTCTATTTGGGACCATAAAAGTTTGTTTGGCACAAGTTTTAGGGGCTCTAGTGATGTTTGAGAAAACGAGCTCCGGCGAGGAGCTTTTATGGTGATCTTGGGGTTGACTGAGGGCTTAAGCTCTGTTTGGTTCGTGCGTGAGGGGTCCAGGAAGGTGTGTGAAAGTGTCGGAGTGTACAAAAGTAACCAGGGGTGGGGGTTTACCTATAGGAGTCTCAGATCTTTCTCTGTCTTTTCGTCTTTGACAAGCTCTCTCTCTCTTCTCTTCTCCAGTGTGTGTGTTGAATGAGGGTGAGATAGAGGGGGTTAGTTAATGTGTGTGGTGAGGCAGAGAGAAATGTGAGGGTGTGTGTGCTCTAAAAATGTACTCCATCTCTCAACTCTCGGTTATACTCTCTCTATCCTCCAACCTCTCATATATACAACAACCTATGTATGCATACACATACATACATAAACAGATTTGAGAATTTGTTTAGAAGGGATGTGTGTGAGACTAATTGAGAGGGTGTCTCGGGAAAGAAAAGGAGTCGGCGTTTGGGAGGTGTGTGGGTCTTTACCCGGCAATTTTGGGGGGGAAAATGGTGGAGGTCCGTGAGTTTGAGGGTTGTTTGGATAACGGGAATATCCAATGGGTTGGGTAAGTACAATAGACATTTAGGATAGATTCTCATTGTATTAACTTGCACAGTCTAGGTAAATGGAGATTCTACATGTTAAAGTGATAAGTCAATCTGAGTTCGTAACTTGCAGTCTAAGAAATTAAATAAATAAATACGCACACGTATATGATCTGCTTCCTGGGATTATGAAATCAAAAAACTGAAAATATGAACAAAATAAGGGGACTCATTTATTAAATCACAGAATTTTTTTTTACGGGTAATACATTAAGAACCTAGGGGTCCCACTCTTAGCTCGAAGGAATGTTTGGATGCAAATGAGAAAAGGAAAATGGGGTACCAGAAATCGATTTGTGGGAGAAACCTGTTACCGAGTAAAGGTTCCAGAAACCGGTTCAGTTACTGGGGATAGGTTCCAGGAACTGGTTTGTGGGACAAACGGTTTCTGGTAAGTCATTTCAGAAATCTTATAAATAGAGGGGCTGTGGGCAGAATTAAAAAACTGCGTATTTTCACATTCTAAATGCCCTAGATCTATTTCTAAGCTTCCATAGACTTCCCTAGACTTCCTAGTTTTATCCTAGAAGGGTTTCCACAAAACCCTAGCCTCCATGATTATTCAAGAGACATAGGAGTGAAGATCGCTAGTCTCGAACAACGCTCACTAAAAGATCTTTAGACTGGTCAATACTAATCAAAAGTTGCTGAATTTTGGACACGACGAAGCTGACGTCGAAACGAAGCTACTGTCAAAAATTCAAGTCAATCGGAGATTGTTTAGTCCTCCTAATGGATGCATCTTTGTCGAATCAAGAGATCGGGATTGAATCACCACTGGAATCGTAGAAGAGTTCTCGAAACGATTCAACAAATCGCAAAGGTATATCTAACTATTTATATATATATATAAGTGTGTATAGATATGTATGTATATGTATATATTTCATGTAATATAAACGATAAGTAGATCTAAATTTTTGAACCGTATCTTGCCTTCCGCTGCGCACTAGAACCGGTTTTTCCAACTACTGGTATCAGAGCCATCTCGTTTAAATTACATGTAGTAAGATTATGGATTCATGATGAACTAGGGTTTTAGTTCAAAATCTTTTAAAAGAAAATTGTTTTTCAATATTAAGATTAATTGGTGTTTACAAAAATATCAACTTTAATTGTATTTTAGATCTGATTAGTTCTAGACTGATTAGATGCTGTAGAAAATATTTTTCGTGCTGATTAAAGTTATAATCCCAAAGCTATTCCGATTAGATCTGAACGGGTACCAGAAATCAATTTGTGGGACAAACCGGTTACAGGTTAAGGTACCAGAAACCGATTTGTGGGACAAACCAGTTATTGGGAAGGGGTCTAGAAATCGGTTTGTACCAGAAACCGGTTTCTGGGTAACAGATTTAGTTTTTTGCACAAAATTTGTGTTTTAGTTTTAAAATTGTTTTAAAACAGAAATTTGTGTCAGTACAAATCTAGCTACTACTAATGTATGTGTGGTTTGCTTCTTAGGCACTAGGTGCAATCATTATTATATAGTGGAGTTAATAATGATTGATTAATAATTGATTCCTTGGTTAAGAGTTTAACTGGAAGGAGTTAATCATTAATGGAAGCCAGTAATTAAGATCCTAGAGGTCCCACTCCTAGTTCAATGGGTGCTTGAATGCTAAAGGGAACAAAACAGGAAAATGGGTAGTAGAAACCAGTTTGTGGGATAAATCGGTTTGTGGGTACTGGTTCCAGAAACTAGTTTGTCCTACAAACTTGTTTCTGGGGACAAGTTCCAGAAACCGATTTGTGGGACAAACCAATTTGTGGTATGTCGGTTAAGAAAATCTATAAATAAAGGACCTACGGGCAGAATACAAGATGACGCATATTCTAAGCCCCAGGAGTTCCATATCAGTCTCTAAGCCCTAGAGACATTCCCATATAGTTTCTTAGGGGTTTTCCACAAAATCCTAGCATTCGGCAGCATCTGGAAGTTATAGGAGTGAAGATTTTCTGGAGTTTGGAGAGCCGAATCTTCATCAATATCACAACTGGAAAGAAGAGTTCTCGATAGGATCCTACCGATCTGTTTCTGGTATGAATATATATACGTATATTAGTATTAGTATATATATCTTGTATTGCATATAACTAAACGAGAAGTAGATCTTAAAAGTTTTGAACTGCATCTATTCATTTTCCGCTGCGCACTGGATCTAGTTTTCCAAAAACTGGTATGAGAGCCACCTCGTTTATGTCGTATACAATATGTATTACAAAAACATGATGAACTAGGGTTTCAAAATTATAAATCTTATATTATAAGATTTACTATTCATCTAAACATTAGTTAATGCTTTTCAAAATATCGTTTTTCATTATGTTTTTATATCTGATCAGTCTCTAGACTGATTAGATATATTAGAAAAATATTTCGTTCGATTAAAACTTGGAATCTCGAAGCTATTTTGATTAGATTTGAACGGGCATACCAGAACCGGTTTGTGGAACAAACCGATTACTGGGAAAGCTTCCAGAAACTGGTTTGTCTGACAAACCGGTTACTTGGGTTACAGAAACCGGTTTGTGGGACAAACCGGTTACTGGGAAAGGATCCAGAAACCGGTTAGTGCCACAAACCGGTTTGTGGGATGCAGATTATATTTTATATATAATTCGTGTTTTGTTTTAAAAACTGTTTTAAATTTTTATTTTATAAAAATGCAGAAACTATTTTACAACTTGTTAAGAAGTTTTAAAAGCTCAAAATCGTTTTTCTAATAAACCCTAGGCATTGTTTGACACTATCCATCATCATGAAAGTAAGCGTAAAATTGATTTATGCATCCTTGTAACTCCATATTATTCATACGAGTACTAGTTATGATGAAATTGCATACTGTATTAGATATAGGACATGTGAATGATTGAATGGCTTTTATTATGAATATATTTCATCTAACCCTTGTGAAAGCAAGCCTTATCGCTCATGGAAAGATCGTTTAATTATTTTAAATTATTGTTGTGGTTTTATAGCACTTGTAAAGGGCATTATGGTCTCAATCCTGTGAATAGGAAGACTATAATGGTTTCCCTAGCTAATTGTTCTTTACTTTTCATAGATTATTTGTACGTCTCTTCGGAGATTTAGGATTATGTATTGTAACTTTTGGAGGACTCAAAGAAGGAGCCATGGAGATGGAACCCTAGAGACCGAAGCCATGAAGATGGATCTATGAAGATAGAACCATGAGAGAGAAGGGCTTGAATGAATGTTTTACTTATGCTTATATATGTTTGATATGTTGTGATTGCATGAGTAGCATAGTGTCTTCAAAATATTTTTCAAGTGATAATATGAACAAAATTGTTTTTGCAAAATTATCATGTTTTGGAAAGAAAATATTATTTTGACACATTAAATGAACATGAGATATTCATGGATATTGAAAAAGAAAATTTTCAAAATAAATTCCTAAATTTTAAAAATTCTAGTGGGAGAGAGTATTATAAAAGTTATAACCTCACGGTCTTCCATCAATGATTCATTGTAAAGTGAGTGGGATAATGTGAGTCTTAGATTCATCTATGATCACTCCTTTCGGACAGTAGTCCATTCACTGGTTACTATATATGAATTTCCAATTGAGAAATTAATGAGATGCATTAAAGAGTGACCTCCCTTCGGAGGCGCTACTTGAAGCGGTTGTCATTAGATTTCTTTTGATGGTATACACTAGACTAATATTTTTAGTAAGAGACTCCCCTCGGCTTTTTATTGAAAATCATCAGAGACTTAAGGATCAAAAGTCATAGACTATTTTGCAAGAGTTGCATGGAGAATAGTTATGATGGGTTCCTCCCGATTAAGTCATGAAATCTTAACCTTCCCTCAGAGGCTTAACTTCATAATTTAATATTCTGAAGACATAATATGCATTGTTTTATAGGAATTCCCATGTAATGCATGTATGTCATTTTAAGATATCCATACTTATTTTATTCTGTATGTTTTTAATTTCAGATTATCATAATGTCTAAATTTAGTCCTCTTGTCACAATTTTGAGCCAAAACAAGCTAAATGGAACAAATTATGTTTATTGGAAAAGAAACCTCGACATTTTTTTGATTGCTGAGGGACACAAGTTTGTCCTTACCACTCCCTGTCCACCAGCCCCTACACCTGATACCCAAGCTAATGAGGATGATCCACGTTCATGATGGCAGAAGGCTGATGAAATGGCTCATTGTTACATATTGGTCTCAATGTCCAATGTGTTGCAACACCAACATCAGTCAATGGCCACGACTATGGATATGATTGAAAACCTCAAGGAAATGTTTGGGGAATAGGGGCGTCATGCTAGGCTTAACGTGTCACGCCCCGGAGCAGCATAAATAGAGAAAAATAAATTTCCTTTATGGGTCCATAGGGAATGACAAGTGAAAGTCACTGATAATCCACACCACACAGTACTAGTCCAAACAGGAACAGTAAAACAACTGAAATATAAACACGGTTCTATCTATTACAATCATCAGAGTACGGTCCACAGGATCACAACAGGTCTGGAGACAACATATGCCCAAGTACCCGTTAACTACAAAGTACAACAGTAAAAGAAAAGTAGTAACATAAACTACTATCTATCTTCAGGTCTTCAGCTGGCGTACGGATAGTCATTAGCCTGACCGGCATCAGTGGGGCCATCCTCTGCGTAACTCCCTTCAGGATAATAGTTATTACCATATGTTCCGTCATCTGCATTGTAAAGGACAGGGTAGTCTGGACGAGGAATGTCCAGGCAATAAAGGCCGTCAGCTTGTTGAAAGCTGAGTGAGCACTAACTAACACAGTCTCATAGAAATGACATATTTACAGTTATGAACAATAGATGACAGTGATACTAAATATATTCCTCACTCTTTTATTCAGACATATCATAAATCTATTCTTATCGACTCCCACTCTAAGACTGATTTCACAATACCCAACTGACTATCTCGAACTGATTATATCAGCACAACATACCAGTGCTCTTGTTCATCGCTATAACGCTTTTAAGAACTCTTGCGAGCACCCATACATCGTTCTCATATAACGACTGGTCCATGGATGTACCCATACTCTTGTTCACCGCTTTTAAGAACCCTTACTGTTCACCGCTTTTAAGAACGCTTGCGAGTACGATACATACACAGCTCTGGTAAATATAAATCATGGATGTGCCACAATTACTCTTGTTCACCGCTTTTAAGAACTCTTACTGTTCACCGCTTTTAAGAACGCTTGCGAGTACTGTGCACCCATAATTCTCACGATCCTGATCAAATCCTTGACATACACTTATCGGATTTAACCTGAGCGAATCATCAGCTCGACACACACAATTTTAACGTACAATCCTCTTACTGACTTATTTCTCACTTATCCAATACTACCCAGTATTATCATCTCAAACTTACTACGTTATCGCGTCGTACTATTACTAGCGTTCCGAACCCGACTACGTTACTCACCATGTTATCTCAATCTCATTATCGTATCCCATTACCTCCGTAATCCATAGTATCGCATAATAGGAATATGGAACAGCAATTAAACAACTACGCATTATGAATTATAAACTGAAAGGAATACATTCATGTTCTGCTAGGTTCGATCGATTGAGGTCATCTCGATCGCTCGAAGAAAGTGCTGTTCGATCGATTGAAGTCTTCTCGATCGATCGAAGTGAAGGTAGTCTCGATCGATTGAACTCAGTTCGATCGATTGGGGCTCTGATGTTCGATCGCTCGAACTCAGTTCGATCGGTCGAACTTCGTCTTCTACAGATTCTGCCAGTGAACGTGCAGAATGTGCTAGGGGTGTTTGGGTTATAATTAATACGTCCAGAATATGTAAAACATCATAATTACGCTACCGAGTGAGTTTGGAACTCACCACAAGTCGTAAGGGCGCGTTTGGGTAAGCTTTATCTCCGAAGCTTTAATGGCGGCCTCTCTCTCTTGCTTGTCTCTGTCTCTCTCTTTCTCTGTCTCCTTCTCTCTCTTGTTTTCCTTCTTCTTCTTCTTCTGTTCTTCTTCTTCTCCTCTGCTGAGTGTATATATATATAGATATGTGTGTGTATATATATATAGATATATGGAGGTATGTGTATATATATGTATACAAACACACAAGCACACACTCTCAACTCTCTCTTGTCACAAGAGTTCAGCAAACCCACCACACACACGAATGCAGTGTATATATAGGAGAGGATGGGGTGCAGGTGGCTGCATTTGCGCAGAAACTGGAATTCTGATAATTACATTCTCGATCGCTCGAAGGATGCTCGATCGATCGAACTCAGATCGGTCAGTTAGATCGATTGAAAAAGGGTTTGATCGATTGAAGTGGGGACCACGTATTAAATTTATGTCGGTAGGGTTTCGATCGCTCGAAAAGGGTTCGATCACTTGAAATGAAGGGTCTCGATCGCTCGAACTAGCTTCGATCGATCGAAGATGAAATTTCTTGAATGGTTAAATGAAGTATATAGAATCTCTCTGCATTAAATATTTATTAAAAATATGGGGTATTACATCATCCACCACCCAACAAAAGATTTCGTCCTCGAAATCAGAAATATACAGGGTTAAAACAAAAACGGAAACTTCTCACGCATCTCTGACTCTAGTTCCCACGAAGCTTCTCCTTCATCATGATGCTTCCACTGAATCTTGACTAATGGAATCTCCTTATTCCTGAGCTTCTTGACTCCACGATCTAAAATGCGAATTGGTCCTTCGTTGAACGTAACATTTTCGTTGACTTCAATATCCTCAAAGTTGATCTCGTGCGCTGGGTTATGAACATATTTCCTCAGCATACTGATGTGGAAAACGTTGTGCACTCCTGACATCTTCGGGGGCAATGCTAGGCGATAAGCAATTTTTCCCACACGCTCTTGAATCTCGAACGGTCCGATGAATCGTGGCGAAAATTTGCCTCTCTTCTGACCAAATCTGACGATGCCTCGAACAGGCGAAACCTTGAGTAGCACATGATCTCCAACGGCAAACTCTAAATCTTTGCGTCGCTTGTCAGCATAACTTTTGTGTTGGGTCTGAGCTGTCTTCATCTTCTCACGTACAATCTGAATCTTCTCACTAGTCTCTCGTATCATCTCTGGTACAAGAAGTTGAGTATCTCCGACTTCAGTCCAACATAACGGTGATCGGCAAGGTCTTCCGTACAAAGCTTCGAACGGCGCCATTCCTATGCTCGAATGATAACTGTTGTTGTAAGCAAACTCTATCAGAGGTAAGTGTGTCTCCCAAGAATTCTCAAAATCAATGACGCAAGCACGTAACATGTCTTCCATTACTTGATTAACTCTCTCCGTCTGTCCATCGGTCTGTGGATGAAAAGCTGAACTCAAGTTCAAAGTTGTTCCCATCGCTGTCTGGAGACTCTTCCAAAACTCTGCAGTAAAGCGCGAATCTCGATCTGATACAATAGAAACAGGTACTCCGTGTAACCGTACTATGTGTTGCAAATACATTCGGCTCAATCGCTCCACTGGATACGTCATACTGTAGGCGATAAAATGTGCTGTCTTCGTAAGTCGATCCACTATTACCCAAATAGCGTCATGATTCTGCTGCGATTTTGGTAATCCTACCACAAAATCCATGGTGATGTGTTCCCATTTCCATTGAGGAATTGGTAACGGCTGTAGAAATCCAGGTGGTTTCTGATGTTCTGCCTTTACTTGTTTACAAGTAAGACACTGAGAAACATATTCAGCCACTTCTCGCTTCATTCCTTCCCACCAAAAATTTCTCTTCAAGTCCTTGTACATCTTTGTACCTCCAGGATGAATCGTCATCCGTGATTTATGAGCTTCATCCAATATGTCCTTCCGGAGATTTTCTTTGTCAGGTACACAGAGTCTACCTTTACATCGTAAAGCTCCATCTGTACTAACACTCCAGATCTCAGGTTCTTTTGCTGTCATCTTGGTGAACCATAACTTCAAATCCTCTGTTGTCTGTTGAGCTTCTATGATACGGCTGATCAAAGTTGGTTGTACCATCAGACATCCAAAATGTTGTCTTTCCATTGGTTCCACTGGCTGAAACTTGAATTCGGCTAAAACTTCCAATGGTTTCCATTCTCGAATTAGCAATGCAGCGATCACTAGTCGAGGTTTACGGCTCAAAGCATCTGCTACGATATTTGCTTTACCCGGATGGTATTGCAATGAAAAGTCATAGTCTTTGAGTAACTCCATCCATCTTCGTTGTCGCATATTCAACTCCTTTTGAGAGAACAAATACTTCAGGCTCTTATGATCGGAAAACAGATCAAACTTTTCTCCATAGAGATAGTGTCTCCAAATCTTTAAGGCAAACACTATTGCTGCCAATTCCAGGTCATGCATCGGATAATTCTTCTCGTGTACCTTCAATTGTCTTGATCCATATGCGATAACATTCCCGTCTTGCATGAGCACACAACCCAATCCCTGGTGCGATGCGTCACTGTAGATCACATATCTTTCTCCACTCTTAGGTATCGCAAGTACCGGTGCAGAAGTCAATTTCTCTTTTAACTCCTGAAATGCACCCTTATGCTTGTCCGTCCATTCATACTTTGTCTCCTTCCTTGTTAAATTTGTCAGTGGTCCTGCTAACTTGGAAAATCTTTCTACAAATCTTCTGTAATATCCTGCTAATCCAAGAAAACTTCTGACTTCTGTCGCATTGGTCGGTCTATTCCAGCTTAAGACTGCATCAATCTTAGATGAGTCCACAGAAATACCTTTCTGAGATATAACATGTCCCAAGAATTTGACTTCCCGTAGCCAAAACTCACACTTGCTGAATTTTGCATACAACTTGCTATCTCGAAGTGTCTGTAAGGCAATCTGTAAATGCTTCTTGTGATCTTCTTCCGTCTTTGAGTAGATCAGTATATCATCGATGAACACTATAATGAATTGATCCAGATATGGTCTGAATACTCTATTCATTAAGTCCATAAATACAGCTGGCGCATTCGTCAATCCAAAAGGCATAACTAGAAACTCGTAATGCCCGTATCTTGTCCTGAATGCAGTCTTCGATACATCCTCTGGTTGAACTAACAATTGGTGGTATCCTGAACGTAAATCGATCTTGGAAAAGATCCTAGATCCTTGTAACTGGTCGAATAGGTCGTCTATCCGAGGAAGTGGATATCTATTCTTGATCGTAACCTTGTTCAACTCCCTGTAGTATATACAGAGTCGAAGTGTTCCATCCTTCTTCTTTACAAACAGAACGGGTGCTCCCCAAGGTGACGTACTCGGGCGAACGAAACCTAAGTCTTCAAGCTCTTGAACTTGCTTCTTTAGTTCCAACATCTCAGTTGGTGCCATCCTATATGGAGTCTTGGAAATCGGCAATGTACCAGGTACTAATTCCACACAGAAGTCTATTTCTCTTTTCGGTGGGAGTCCTTTAATATCCTGAAATACATCTTGAAAGTCTTGCACACTAGGAATCTGATCCATCGTGAGCTCTGTACTTGTACTCCCAATCATAGCCAAACTACTCGTAAGAAACATGTCGCTCGTCGGCTGACACTGAAATCTAATCGTCGGCCTTCCTTGTCTCGGAAATACAATCGTCTTAATAGGGCAATCCAAATTAGCACTATACTTAGTCAACCAATCCATTCCTAGGATAATGTCGAACTCGGACATTGACAGAACTACCAAGTCTGCTGGAAGATTCCTATCTCCCAAAGTCAATGGGCAATCTTTACACACTTTACTCAACTTAACTGTCACTCCCAAAGGTGACACAGCATTCAGTGTTGACTCAAGTGTCAGAGGTTCTAAACCCAATCGACGCACAATCTTAACAGCAATAAATGAACGTGCGGCTCCAGTATCAAATAAAACTTTAACTGGACTATGAAAGAGTACAAGCGTACCTTCCAAATGTTGTTGCTCATCAGCGTTAAAGCCTGCTTCTCTTGGAATGATAGCATTCATCCTTGTCTGATCTGGAGGTCCTTGTATCCCTTGAATTGATGTTCCATAATATCCTCCTTGTGGTGCACGACAATCCTTGCTCAAGTGCCCTGGCTTGTTGCAATTCCGACAGACAATATCCATTCTGCGATTAACTCTAGGGGCTGTACAGAATCTGGCAACGTGCCCTGGCTTTCCGCAATTAAAACATCCTCCGCTATTGCTTGGCGGCGCTGTCAGTAGTGCCTGCGGTTGTGATCCTTGCTGGCGATATTGCTGGGGTCGGGTATAGCCCTGCTGTGGCTTTCTGGTTCCCTCCCGGTTTCTCTTGTTTCCTTGGAAATTTCCCTGTGGTCTCCAACCTTGGGTATTCCTTTGCAGTTGGTTTTGGAAATTCCTCTGTTGAAAACTTCTAGATGACTGAGATCGATTCATCTGTGGTTGTTGTGCTGGATAAGCATCCTTCTCTAATCCTGCAGTAAATCTGACAATCTCTTCAAATGATTGATTCAGATGACCAACCATCATATGTCTGAGATGGGGATTCAATCCTTGGTGAAATCTCTTCACCTTCTTCTGTGGCGTGTCTATCATATGCTGAGCAAATCTGGATAGATGCTCAAACTGTGTTGTATATTCCCTGACATTCCATCCCCCTTGTACCAAATTGAGAAAGTTCCTTTCCTGTTGATCTCTCTCATCCTCTGGGAAATACTTCTCCAAAAATCGTCCTTTGAATGTCTCCCATGGCATAGCTTTAGCAGCATCGATCCCAATAGTGGCTCGCTCGGCTTCCCACCAATCTGCGGCGGCATAAGTGAGCTGAAAAGTAGCAAGGTGACGCTTCTCTTGTTCGCTGCATTCCAATGCTTCAAATATCAACTCCATTTCTCTTATCCATTGTTCCGCTTTCCATGGTTCTGTTAGTCCATCGAACTTTTCGGGACGTAACCCACGAAAATTTGCTAACAACTTATCTCCAGTCTGTCTTGGTGGCGGGGGTGCGAAAGGTCTCTGGTGGGTGGAGTGATTATAAGTATCCCCCACATGCTCCATCCTCTGCATGAAAGCTTCGAAAATTCCCGTCGGATCCATCCCTTCCGGAATAGGTGCTCCATTACGCGCTTGGTGATTTCTCAAGGGTCCTACCATGATGATAACGAGTATTGCTTACAAGAGACATATTGATCAGCTGAAAGTCTTCTCGTAGAAACGAAACCAAGATAGAACGAAAAGCAACAAGAACTAACTGTTCTACAAAGCAACACATCAAACAACCAACAATCAATATCAAAAGTACTGCTCGTATATATATAGATATCAAAAGATGTACCATGGAGTACACAGTAACCATACCATGTACCACGTGGGACAAGGCTAAAACAGTACTAAGGTCAACTACTACTGTCTATACAAAGCTATGGTCAAATAGCTATCTCTCAAGCTCCCAAAAATCTAGTGGACAACATGTCCTGATAAAACTAACAAAAACTAAGCCCTGCAGGTCCTGACTCAAAAGTCGTCAGCGTTTGATCCTGCTGGTGGTGCCTCGTCCTCTGAATCAATCTCCATCTCCTTGAGTGGGTCATCCTCAACTGGTGCAACAAGATCTCCGACTACAACTCCTATATCCCAATCCTCTACTATCTCTGCATCATCATCCTCTATACCGTCTGCTATTGCCTGGTTGGCGACATCGACTGCTACTACGGCGAATCCATCAGCTATATCAAGAGCTCTCGCTATGGCTGCCTCTCCCATAACAAAATCTGCTGGCTGTGCGACCATCTGAGCTATCCATCCTACTGCCATATCGGCCATAGCTCCCATATGCATAATGGGTCCAACTGGTATCTGAAGCACAACTGGTGCCTCTGGCACAACTACCTCCTCATCGGGCGCATCTTCATCTACTACTATGTCTGTCTCAACAGCCTCTGGGTCGGGTACTGGATCCTCTGGCTCAAACTCTGGCTCCTCGGGGTCATCCTCAGGCTCTGGCTCCTCGGGGTCATCCTCAGGCTCATCATCATCTGCATCATCTGCATGCTCATCCTCTACTAGGTCCTCGTCATCTATCGACTCCTCCTCTCCATCTCCGTCTATGTCCTCATCGGCATGCTCATCCTCAGGCTCCAGGTCCTCATCCTCCTGAATCGACTCAGGCTCTGGAACTGGTACATCGGGTACCGGCGATGGTGGTGGTGTTGCTGGCGCTGGTGCAACTATAGGCTCTGGTGGACCGGCTACAATAGCTCTCAACTCAATCTCATCCATCTCGGGCTTACTCTGAACTAACCGTAGTATCTCCTGGAAAATTTCTCTACCAATCCTCGCAGTATGGTAAGCATCCATACGCATCTGCGTCGGGTGAGTCCTCTCTGTCACATAAAGTGCTCTCCATATGTCCTCCTCCAAATGTCTACTAGCTATCTGGCACACACGCTCACGATAAAACTCTGGGTCAGCTGGCTCCACGGTATCCCCATGGATCACGTGTCCTCCATAAGCATCGGTGACAAACTGATGCAACTCTGGATCCATGCTATCCTGCAAAGGAAAACTATCTATCGTCAGGAAGACGAACTTATCTTATACTCATCTCATCTCAAGAAAATCTTAAATACTAGAACCAGATGGTGTGGAATCCATCAGTGAACGACAATATCAGAACCTAACCGTAATATAACCAGGTGCTCTGATACCAAAAACCCTGTCACGCCCCGGAGCAGCATAAATAGAGAAAAATAAATTTCCTTTATGGGTCCATAGGGAATGACAAGTGAAAGTCACTGATAATCCACACCACACAGTACTAGTCCAAACAGGAACAGTAAAACAACTGAAGTATAAACACGGTTCTATCTATTACAATCATCAGAGTACGGTCCACAGGATCACAACAGGTCTGGAGACAACATATGCCCAAGTACCCGTTCACTACAAAGTACAACAGTAAAAGAAAAGTAGTAACATAAACTACTATCTATCTTCAGGTCTTCAGCTGGCGTACAGATAGTCATCAGCCTGACCGGCATCAGTGGGGCCATCCTCTGCGTAACTCCCTTCAGGATAATAGTTATTACCATATGTTTCGTCATCTGCATTGTAAAGGACAGGGTAATCTGGACGGGGAATGTCCAAGCAATAAAGGCCGTCAGCTTGTTGAAAGCTGAGTGAGCACTAACTAACACAGTCTCATAGAAATGACATATTTACAGTTATGAACAATAGATGACAGTGATACTAAATATATTCCTCACTCTTTTATTCAGACATATCATAAATCGATTCTTATCGACTCCCACTCTAAGACTGATTTCACAATACCCAACTGACTATCTCGAACTGATTATATCAGCACAACATACCAGTGCTCTTGTTCACCGCTATACCACTTTTAAGAACTCTTGTGAGCACCCATACATCGTTCTCATATAACGACTGGTCTATGGATGTACCCATACTCTTGTTCACCGCTTTTAAGAACCCTTACTGTTCACCGCTTTTCAGAACGCTTGCGAGTACGATACATACACAGCTCTGATAAATATAAATCATGGATGTGCCACAATTACTCTTGTTCACTGCTTTTAAGAACTCTTACTGTTCACCGCTTTTAAGAACGCTTGCGAGTACTGTGCACCCATAATTCTCACGATCCTGATCAAATCCTTGACATACACTTATCGGATTTAACCTGAGCGAATCATCAGCTCGACACACACAACTTTAACATACAATCCTCTTACTGACTCATTTCTCACTTATCCAATACTACCTAGTATTATCATCTCAAACTTACTACGTTATCGCGTCGTACTATTACTAGCGTTCCGAACCCGACTACGTTACTCACCATGTTATCTCAATCTCATTATCGTATCCCATTACCTCTGTAATCCATAGTATCGCATAATAGGAATATGGAACAGCAATTAAACAACTACGCATTATGAATTATAAACTGAAAGGAATACATTCATGTTCTGCTAGGTTCGATCGATTGAGGTCATCTTGATCGCTCGACGAAAGTGCTGTTCGATCGATTGAAGTCTTCTCGATCGATCGAAGTGAAGGTAGTCTCGATCGATTGAACTCAGTTCGATCGATTGGGGCTCTGATGTTCGATCGCTCGAACTCAGTTCGATCGGTCGAACTTCGTCTTCTACAGATTCTGCCAGTGAACGTGCAGAATGTGCTAGGGGTGTTTGGGTTATAATTAATACGTCCAGAATATGTAAAACATCATAATTACGCTACCGAGTGAGTTTGGAACTCACCACAAGTCGTAAGGGCGCGTTTGGGTAAGCTTTATCTCCGAAGCTTTAATGGCGGCCTCTCTCTCTTGCTTGTCTCTGTCTCTCTCTTTCTCTGTCTCCTTCTTTCTCTTGCTTTCCTTCTTCTTCTTCTTCTGTTCTTCTTCTTCTCCTCTGCTGAGTGTATATATATATAGATATGTGTGTGTATATATATAGATATATGGAGGTATGTGTATATATATGTATACCAACACACAAGCACACACTCTCAACTCTCTCTTGTCACAAGAGTTCAGCAAACCCACCACACACACGAATGCAGTGTATATATAGGAGAGGATGGGGTGCAGGTGGCTGCATTTGCGCAGAAACTGGAATTCTGATAATTACATTCTCGATCGCTCGAAGGATGCTCGATCGATCGAACTCAGATCGGTCAGTTAGATCGATTGAAAAAGGGTTTGATCGATTGAAGTGGGGACCACGTATTAAATTTATGTCGGTAGGGTTTCGATCGCTCGAAAAGGGTTCGATCGCTTGAAATGAAGGGTCTCGATCGCTCGAACTAGCTTCGATCGATCGAATATGAAATTACTTGAATGGTTAAATGAAGTATATAGAATCTCTCTGCATTAAATATTTATTAAAAATATGGGGTATTACATAACGCCATGCAGCAAATCACGAATACCAAAATGTCGGAAGGGACCCTAATAAGAGAGCACGTTTTAAAAATGGTTAAAATTTTAAACATACTGGAAGTCCTTGGTGCCGACATTGATGGGGAAACCCAAGTTGACATGATCCTGAACTCACTGCCTCCTTCGTTCACTCAATTCAAATTGAATTATAATATGAATAAGTTGGGTTATTCACTGAGTGAACTAGTAAGCTCTCTACAGGCAGTGGAAAGGATCGTCAAGGGTAATCATGAGATAATGAACATTGAGAAGGCTTCATCCTCTAAATCCAAGAAAGGGAAAATGAGAAAGAAGGGCTCAAAGGTTCGAGTTGGTGGGCCCAAATCAAGTATTGGGAAAAAGGCAAAGAAGGGAAAGAAAAAGGCTGAAGAAAAGCGAAAGGGAAAGTGTTTCCAGTGTGGTATACCAGGACATTGGAAGAGAAACTGTCCAGACTACTTAGCAACAAAGAACCAAGGTATGAAGAATCATTTGTGATTGAAGTAAGTTTTTTAACGGATACTTCAAATACAAGGTGTGTTGATTCTGGTGCAACTAACCACATCTGTAATTTATTGCAGGGGTTCAGGCCAACGAGGCAGTGCAGTGATGGAGAAATCACTCTTACCTTGGGATCTAGTGCAACCATTTCAGCAGTTTTAGTTGGAGTAGTAGTTTTAGTTTTTCCTAGGAATAAAACTTTAGTCTTATCAGATGTTCTTTATGTTCCTCTATAAGGCATACTCTGATTTCAGTTTCTAGTTTAGTGAATCATGGTTATTCATTTTCTTTTGGTACTGAAGTTTCAATTAAAAGAAATGGTTCTTTTATTTGCTTTAGTATGTTATCTAATGGTTTATTCTTGATTAACCCAACTTCTCTAGAAACTTTTGAAGTAGAATTAAATAACTCAATAATAATCATACCATCTAAAAGGAAAGAACCTTCTTCAAATCCAACAAAGCTTTGGCACATGAAGTTAGGACATGTTAATCTAAATAGGATAGACATGCTTGTTAAGGACGGGACCTTGATTTTCTGGTTCTTGAACCACTACCTGTCTGTGTATCCTGTTTAGAAGGCAAAATGACAAAAAGACCCTTTTCTTCAAAGGGCAACAGAGCCACAGACTTGTTGGAATTGATTCATATCGATGTATGGGGACCAATAAATGTTAGGGCACGAGGTGGTTATCAGTATTTTGTTATGTTTGTTGATGACTTCTCAAGATATGGATACATTTACCTATTGTACCTCAAATCTGAAGCCTTTAAAAAGTTCAAAGAATTTAGAGCTGAGGTAGAAAAGCAATTAGTAAAGAATATCAAGGCCATTCGATCTGATCAAGGTGGCGAGTATCTCTCTAATGAATTTATTGACCATTAGAGAAAGGATAAATCCTATCTCAGTTGACTGCACCAGGAACACCTCAACAGAATGGTATAGCAGAAAGAAGGAACCGGGCCCTTTTAGACATGGTGAGGTCTATGATGAGCTATTCAGAATTGCCACTATTCCTGTGGGGTTTCTCTTTGGAAACTGCAATATATATACTAAATCATGTTCCAAGCAAATCTGTACCTAAGACACCTCGAGAGTTATGGAGCGGGCATAAGCCCTCTTTGAGATACTTTCAAATTTGGGTTTTTTAGGCACATGTGCTAAAGGCACAGACGAGAAAGTTTGAAACAAGATCAAAAGTATGCTACTTTATGGGATATCCAAAGGAAACGAAGGGTTGGCATTTTTATCACCCAAGAGAGCAGAAGGTGTTTGTGAGCACACACACTGTTTTCTTGGAGGATGATTTTATCATGAACCACAAACCCAAAGGAAGGATAGTTCTAGAAGAAGTAAATGAAAAACCCTCAGTCCCTCAAACAGTCCATGAGAATGTAGAATAAGAAATTACTGCACCTTTTTCTATTCCTGTACCAGAACCTCGTCGTAGTGGGAGGATTGTTAGAGAGCCTGACAGATTTATGTTCCTAGGAAAAGCTTTTGACGCTGTTCCTCAAGAATCTGAATCTGATCCTTCTAGTTATGAAGAGGCTGTGGGAAAAAGTGGTTTAAAGTTAGAGTTTAAACGCGCAGCGGAAATTGGTTAAGTTATAAAACTTTTGGTATTCCAGGATCTACTAATTGTCAATTCCATAGATGCGTACAAGGGTGCAAGAATTATACCTTAGTGTCTTGAACCCAATTCTGAAACTTTAACTTCCAGCAGCCTGCACTAGATGATCTTCACCCTTATGACTCCTGCGGATGCCTGCCAGAAAGACTAGGGTTGGTGGGAACCCTAATGGAGAGGATAGGAAGGTTTTGGGAAGACTATGATAGTTTCTGCAGCTTCTGCGTATAAAAACGACGATCACTTACTTCCAGAACGCAGCTGCCCTATTTATAGATTTCCAGAACCGACCTAGACTTCGATCGATCGAAGTGACTTCGATCGATCGAACCTTCGATCGATCGAACCATTCTCGATCGATCGAACCTGAAGACTTCAATCGATAGAACAGTCTTCGATCGATCGAACCTGTCTTAACAGCTTCCTCAAGTGTCTTTCCAAGCATCCTAGCGGAGCTAAGAGTGGGACCTCCTAGGCTCTTTATTGTTGGCTCAGACCAGTTTGTTAATTACCATGACCAAACTCTTTGATCAGCAAACTAACTAACTGGTCAGTTAACGTTTATTCCACTATAAAATGATAACTGAACTCCAACGCAAAAGAACATATCCGAAGCGATAACTAGACTTGTATGGTGTACTAATGTCCCTCTACCATCAGCATTCGTAATCATATTCAGGTAGTCGGATAACTGTTACTGTCATCCTGAATCATGATTACTTCTTGTATTCCTTGAGTCCCATTCACTACTCATGATTACCAAACATGTTGATAACTCTTATCAACAAGACTGCAGTACTCAGTAATCAACTTGGTGACATTCTCAAGGGAATGCTTACTCTGAATCAGAGGGTAGATTCTATCTTGACAATATATGTTCACAACCCTATGGACATGACATACCCAAGATACCCAGGTGTTGATCTTCTATAGACCTTACTGATTGGTAAGTCAAAATAGCCATATCCATAGTCTGTGTTCATAATCATCTCAAGATTGAGAACACGTACCTTATACAAGTTATGAGTTCCTATTGACTGTTGACTGCCTTAAGCGTCAATAGGAAAGCTCAGGTCCGTCAATGCACTATAAGCACTAGCATATCAACTAAGAGCTACACTCTAGTGATTGAGATTAATCACTCCATCCAATGGTAGTTAATTATGCTACAGTGTAGACCTGATGAGGTATCCAGTCTCATCATCCACTGTGACATATTCTAAGTATCAAAGAATAGTAATTCGTATCTCACTTGTGTGTATCTCATACACACACGAATTGCTTACTATGATACTTAAGGATGAAACAATCATCTCATTAAAGAAACATACACAATGAAATGTAAAGCTGATATCCATATATTATAATGCTAATGTCTCATACATAAAGTAATGGTTTGAGGGCACAAACCCAACAAACTCCCACTTGCACTCACAACCATTCAGAACTACATCTAAGACCTAGACTATCTAGATGACGATCAAAGACCTTCTGTGGTAAGGCCTTTGTAAACGGATCAGCAAGATTATCAGTGGTGGCAATCTTGGTGACAGTCACATCTCCACGTTGAACAATATCTCGGATAAGATGATATTTCCGCTCTACGTGCTTTCCCTTTCCGTGGTTCCTTGGCTCCTTGGACTGAGCCACTGCCCCACTATTATCACAATAAAGCGTAATAGGCGACAGCGACGCTGGTACCACCTCGAGTTCCATGAGGAACTTCTTGAGCCAAACAGCTTCCTTTGCGGCTTCACAAGCAGCCACATACTCAGCTTCCGTAGTTGAGTCTGCAATGCATTTCTGCTTAATGCTCCTCCAACTAACAGCACCACCTCCCAAGGTAAAGAGATGTCCGGATGTCGACTTTCTCGAATCTTTATCTGACATAAAGTCCGAGTCAGTGTATCCTACTGGAATTAACTCACTACCGCCGTACATAAGCATGTAATCTTTAGTTCTTCTCAAGTACTTAAGAATGTGCTTAACGGCTGTCCAGTGCTCTGGACTAGGATTCGATTGATACCTGCTGACCATGCCAACGGCAAAGCAGATATCTGGTCTAGTGCATAACATCGCATACATGAGACTTCCCACTGCCGAGGCATAGGGAATTCCTGCCATGCGATTCCTCTCCTCTTGTGTCTTTGGACACTGGTCCTTGGAGAACGCTAAACCATGCCTGAAAGGTAACAAACCTTTCTTCGAATTATCCATTGAAAACCTAGTTAGCACTTTCTCGATATAACCAGCTTGAGATAATCCCATTATCTTTCGCTTGCGATCCCGAAAGAGCTTTATTCCAAGAATATAGCTCGCCTCTCCTAGATCCTTCATATCGAAAGTACTAGCTAGCCAAACCTTGACCGTTGACAGCGCCGCTACATCATTCCCAATGAGTAGAATGTCGTCAACGTAAAGCACAAGAAAAGCCACTACTTTCCCTTCACATTTCTTGTATACACAAGGCTCATCCAGATTCTGTATGAAACCAAACGACTTGACCGCTTGGTCAAATCGGATGTTCCAACTTCTGCATGCCTGCTTAAGCCCATAAATGGACTTTTGCAACCTGCATACCAAGTTACCTTTCCGACCAGCTATGAACCCTTCTGGTTGTTGCATATAGATGTCCTCCTCAAGATTGCCATTCAAGAATGCAGTCTTGACGTCCATCTGCCAGATTTCTTAATCTAGGCATGCAGCAATGGATAAGAGTATTCTGATGGACTTGAGCATGGCAACCGGCGAGAAGGTTTCCTCATAGTCAATGCCCTCCCTCTGAGTATAGCCTTTCGCCACAAGCCTTGCCTTAAAGGTCTCAACCTTTCCATCAGATCCTCTTTTCCTCTTATAGACCCACTTGCAGCCAATGGGTTTAATATTGGCTGGAAGTTCTACAAGATCCCAGACCTGATTGGAATCCATAGATTCCAATTCAGCCTTCATAGCTTTAATCCAATGAGCTGAATCAACATCAGCCATTGCCTCTACGTAAGTGGTAGGATCAGATTCAGATTCTATGGAAACAGCTTCAAAAACTTCTCCTAAGAACATGTATCTATCAGGCTGGCTGATAATCCTCCCACTACGACGAGGTACCGGTGCGGAAATGGGTGAAGAAGTGGTATTTTCTTGATTTTCATCATTATCAACTGCGGTTTGGACTGAGGGCTCTCCTTCTATCTCTCTAAGATCTATCCTTCCCTTAGGTTTATGGTTCATGATATAATCATCCTCCAAGAAAACAGCATTTGTACTAACAAACACTTTCTGTTCTCTTGGATCATAAAAATATCATCCATAAGTACCCTTTGGATACCCTACAAAGTAACATACTTCCGATCTAGAATCCAACTTGCTCATCTTTCCTTTAAGCACATGTGCCGGACACCCCCATATCCGGAGATGTTGCAAAGAAGGCTTGCGCCCAATCCACATCTCTCGTGGTGTCCTGGGAACAGATTTGCTTGGTACTAGATTTAGTATGTATGCAGCGGTTTCCAAAGCATAACCCCAAAGGAATAACGGCAACTCTGAATAACTCATCATCGACCTAGTCATGTCTAAAAGAGTCCGATTCCTTCTCTCCGCTACACCGTTCTGCTGAGGCGTACCAGGTGCAGTCAACTGTGAGAGAATCCCATTCTGTACGAGGTGATCAATAAACTCATTAGAGAGGTACTCGCCACCTCGATCAAATCGAATGGCTTTGATATGTGTGCCCGATTGCTTCTCCACTTCAGCCCTAAACTCTTTGAACTTTTCAAAGGCTTCAGACTTGTGCTGCATTAGGTACACATATCCATACCTAGAGTGGTCATCGGTAAATGTTATGAAATACTCATAACCACCCCTTGCTCTAATATTTATTGGTCCACACACATCAGTATGAACTAATTCCAACAATGCATTGGTCCTATTGCCCTTTGCAGGAAAGGGCCTTTTGGTCATCTTACCCTCCAAACAAGATTCGCAGACTTCCATTGGTTCGAGAACCAAATCGCCTAAGACCCCTTCTTTGACTAGTCTGCCAATCCTATTCAGATTGCTATGGCCAAGCCTCATATGCCAAAGCCTTGTTGGATTAGTGGAAGGTTCCTTTCTTTTAGATGGTAAAGTTACCACTGAGTTATTAAGTTCCAAACAAGAATCTTTTGAAATATTGGGAGTAATCACATACAAACCATTTGATTTAACACCATAACATATAAAAGAACTGTTTCTTTTAATGACAACTTCAGTTCCAAAATGAAAGGAATAACCATTATTCGTTAAATTAGAAACTAAAATTAAATTACGTCTCATTAAAGGGACGTAAAGTACATCTGATAAAATCAAAACTTTATTGTCTGAAAATTCTAAAACTACGACTCCTATAGCAACCGCAGATACGGTTGCGCTAGAACCTAGAGTAAGCATGATCTCCCCATCACTGCATTTCCTGGTTGATCTGAACCCCTGCAATGAATTACAGATATGGTTAGTCGCACCAGAATCAATGCACCAAGTGTTTGAAGTATCCGTAATAAAACTTACTTCAATCACATGTGATTCAATCATACCTTGAAATCTTGTAGCTAAGAATTCTGGACAGTTCCTCTTCCAGTGGCCCTTCTCACCGCATTGGAAACACTTTCCTTTGCCTTGGCCACCCACCTTCCCTTTGCCCTTACCTTTTCCCTTAGATTTTGCAATCTTAGGGACCGGTCCAACACTTGAACCACCAGTGCCAGCCTTCTTCTTTCCTTTCTTACCTTTGGGTATAGATCGGGAAGAAGAAGCGCTTTTCTCAACGTTTAAAACGCTGCCCTCAGGTTTGATCACCCCTTCTGCTGCCAGTAAAGAACTCATTAATTCGCTCATTGAAAAATCCATTTGATTCATATTATAGTTAAGTTTGAATTGAGCGAATGATGGCGACAGCGAGTTGAGGATCATATCAACTTGGGTTTGTGCATCGATGTTGGCTCCCAAGGTCTCCAGTTCGTTTAAATAACCAATCATTTTTAAAACATGTTCTTTGACTGGAGTACCTTCCGACATCTTTGCACTCATTATCTTCTGCATGGCTACCTGTCTGGCAGGCCTGCCATGCTCCCCAAACATCTTTTTTAGGGATGTGATAATGTCACTGGCAGAATCGTTCGATTGGAATTGGTGTTGTAACACACCAGCCATTGAGGCCAGAATGTAACAACGGGCCATTCCATTCGACTTCTTCCATTTGTCGAACTCGCGTCTGGCAGCTGCTGAAGCATTTGCCGCGGGTTCTTTAGGGCTTGGGGTGGTGAGGACATATATGTGATCCTCCGCAGTTAAAACGATGTCAAGGTTACGTTTCCATTCAATGTAGTTATTTCCAGTTAACTTGTTTTGAGTGAGTATGGTGGCAAGTGGACTAAATGCAGATCCAGACATTATGAGTACTGAAAATCAAACAAACAAAATAAATATGGATATCAGAATTGACAGTTTGAAATAAAAGAATCCTTAAAACTCTTATTTAAAAACAAAGTCGCCGGAATATCGAAATGAAAGAATAAAGCCTCCGTGTGGTGGTCAATGCTCGATCTTTCGATTTATCATGACTTATCCGCTATGCAACTCTTGCAAAATAGCCATGACTCCCGAACCTATTTGATCTCTAAGTTTCTGAATAATGCCCTGTGTGGTGGTCACCCTCTAACACGTCTGATTGATCCTATCCATAGGAAGTTCACATCTAGTAACCAATGAGCAGTGTACCCTCCGTATGGAATGATCACCCCTGGCGAGGTGACACAGAATACACTACTCATCTTACAATGAACCGTTAATGGAAGATCGTGGGTGTTATTTGATAAGACCCTCTCCCACTAGATTTAGTAAACTAAGGATTTTGCTTTTGAAAAATGTTTCCACACACTACCCATAAACATCCAATGTTTACTAATGTGTTGAAAAACGGTTTTTGAATTTTATTTTAGAAAACTTGTTTTAAGTGCATGCAACAATGTATTATATGCCAATCACAAAACAAGCACATAAAACAAAAAACTAAAATGAAATATAGGCATTCAAACAATGCCTCTATCTCCCATGGCTCTATTTCCATAGAACACCTTCTTGGTTTGGTCGCCTCCGGCTCCATCTTGATGGACAACGGCTCCTTGCTCCATCTTCATGGAATTTCTAATTCTATTACATTGGACTTATGCTTCTTTTGAAGCTTACAATTTATCTAGAAAAAAGAAATAGCAAAAATGAAATAAAAGGCTAGGGAAACCGGTGCGACTTTCCTTTTCGTAGGATTGAAGCCGCAGCGCCCTTTACATACGCCTTAAAACCAAACCATTAATAAATTACAACATGCACCAATCTCAAACAATTTAAATATAAATATTTAAACGACTTGGTGCCATGGGAGATAGCGACTAATTTTGCTGCAAAAGGGTTAGTCGTACACACATCCACACATACATAACAAATATATGTAACTACTGGAACACTTAATTGATTCACACAGTATATAAACACTTTACATACTGAATTAGAACTTAAAACAGCATCTTACTTCTCTGTCGCAGTTCGATCGATCGAAGACCGTTCGATCGCTCGAACCTTCGATCGATTGAACACTGTTCAATCGCTTGAACAGTCTGTTTCACAGAATGATTTGAAAATTTTACAGAATATTTTAAAATTAAAGTTTTTAATTTCAAAACACTTTAAAACTGTGAAACAGAGAACCTGACAAAGTATCTATCTCGATCGATCGAACTTCGTTCGATCGATCGAAGACCAGAAGGTTCGATCGATCGAAGATTGTTCGATCGATTGAGAACAGAATGTTCGATCGATCGAAACAAGTTCGATCGATCGAACCCACCTTGCATCCTATGCAATCACAGTTTTGTATTCTGCTGCGATAATACTACAGAAACAGATCTGTGACGATGCAGTTTCGAAAACAGTTCTAAAATCAACATGCAAATCAAAACTAGGGTTCCAAAAACGCATCTATAGATCCAAACGAGCGTGGCTCTGATACCAATTATGGGAAAAAATGGTTTAAAGTTAGAGTTTAAACGCGCAGCGGAAATAGGTTAAGTTATAAAACTTTTGGTATTCCAGGATCTACTACTTGTCAATTCCATAGATGCGTACAAGGGTGCAAGAATTATACCTTAGTGTCTTGAACCCAATTCTGAAACTTTAACTTCCAGCAGCCTGCACTAGATGATCTTCACCCTTATGACTCCTGCGGATGCCTGCCGGAAAGACTAGGGTTGGTGGGAACCCTAATGGAGAGGATAGGAAGGTTTTGGGAAGACTATGATAGTTTCTGCAGCTTCTGCGTATAAAAACGACGATCACTTACTTCCAGAACGCAGCTGCCCTATTTATAGATTTCCAGAACCGACCTCGATCGAAGTGACTTCGATCGATCGAAGTGACTTCGATCGATCGAACCTTCGATCGATCGAACCATTCTCGATCGATCGAACCTGAAGACTTCAATCGATCGAACAGTCTTCGATCGATCGAACCTGTCTTAACAGCTTCCTCAAGTGTCTTTCCAAGCATCCTAGCGGAGCTAAGAGTGGGACCTCCTAGGCTCTTTATTGTTGGCTCAGACCAGTTTGTTAATTACCATGACCAAACTCTTTGATCAGCAAACTAACTAACTGGTCAGTTAACGTTTATTCCACTATAAAACGATAACTGAACTCCAACGCAAAAGAACATATCCGAAGCGATAACTAGACTTGTATGGTGTACTAATGTCCCTCTACCGTCAGCATTCGTAATCATATTCAGGTAGTCGGATAACTGTTACTGTCATCCTGAATCATGATTACTTCTTGTATTCCTTGAGTCCCATTCACTACTCATGATTACCAAACATGTTGATAACTCTTATCAACAAGACTGCAGTACTCAGTAATCAACTTGGTGACATTCTCAAGGGAATGCTTACTCTGAATCAGAGGGTAGATTCTATCTTGACAATATATGTTCACAACCCTATGGACATGACATACCCAAGATACCCAGGTGTTGATCTTCTATAGACCTTACTGATTGGTAAGTCAAAACAGCCATATCCATAGTCTGTGTTCATAATCATCTCAAGATTGAGAACACGTACCTTATACAAGTTATGAGTTCCTATTGACTGTTGACAGCCTTAAGCGTCAATAGGAAAGCTCAGGTCCGTCAATGCACTATAAGCACTAGCATATCAACTAAGAGCTACACTCTAGTGATTGAGATTAATCACTCCATCCAATGGTAGTTAATTATGCTATAGTGTAGACCTGATGAGGTATCCAGTCTCATCATCCACTGTGACATATTCTAAGTATCAAAGAATAGTAATTCGTATCTCACTTGTGTGTATCTCATACACACACGAATTGCTTACTATGATACTTAAGGATAAAACAATCATCTCATGAAAGAAACATACACAATGAAATGTAAAGCTGATATCCATATATTATAATGCTAATGTCTCATACATAAAGTAATGGTTTGAGGGCACAAACCCAACAGAGGCCATGCCCGATAAAGATTCAGAACATTGGATACAAGCAATGAAAGCTGAAATGGAGAGTATATACACCAATCAGGTCTAGGAGCTTGTAGATTCACATGCTAATATTAAACCTATTGGTTGTAAGTGGGTCTACAAAAGGTAAAGAGGACTAGATGGGAAGGTAAAGACCTTCAAAGCTAGGCTAGTAGCAAAAGGACATACTAAACAAGAGGGTGTTGACTATGATGAGACCTTTTCACCAGTAGCCATGCTAAAATCCATCAGGATTCTCTTATCCATAGTAGCATGCCGTGATTACGAGATATGGCTGATGGACGTAAAGACTGCATTCTTGAATGGCAATCTTGATGAGGACATCTTTATGCTAAAGGACAGGAAGGTCAAGTATGCAAGTTGCAGAGGTTCATTTATGGGCTTAAGTAAGCATCAAGAAGTTGGAACATCCGTTTTGACCAAGCAGTCAAATCTTTTGGATTTATCCAAAACATGGACAAACCTTGTGTTTACAAGAAACATAAGGAAAATACAGTGGTGTTCTTAGTTCTATATGTTGATGACATCCTTATCGTTGGGAATGATATAGGAGTGCTGTCAATGATTAAGGTTTGATTAGCTAGCCCCTTTGATATGAAAGATCTTGGTGAGGCAAGCTATACTCTAAGAATAAAGCTTATATGAGATTGGAAGAATAAGACAATAGGATTGTCTCAAGCTTCCTAAATCGATAAGATGTTGTCAAGATTTTCTATGGAAAATTCCAAGAAAGGGTTCTTACCCTTTAAGCATAGTGTCCTAAGACACAGGCAGAGAAAGATCGTATGATGGGAATTCCATATGCTTCGGCTATTGGAAGTCTTATGTATGCGATGTTGTGCACCAGGCCAGATATCAGTTTTGCTGTAGGCATGGTAAGCAGATATCAGTCCAATCCAGGTCCCGACCATTGGACAACGGTAAAGAATATTCTTAAGTACCTGAGAAGGACTCGAGATTATATGCTGATCTACGGGAAAGAGGACTTAGTTCCAATCGGCTATACTGATTCCGATTTTATGTTAGATAAGGGTTCAAAAACGTCGACATCTAGTTATGTGTTTACTCTTGGAGGTGGTGCTGCTAGTCGGAGGAGCATTAGGCAGAAATGCATTGCAGACTCTACTACAGTGGCTGAGTATGTTGCAGCCTGCGAGGCAGTCAAAGAGGCTGTGTGGCTCAAGAAGTTCCTGTTGAAACTAGGAGTTGTACCTACTACGCAGTCCCCTGTCATTTATTGTGAAAACAGTGGAGCTGTGGCACAATCGAAGGAGCCAAGGAACCACAGTAAGGGAAAGCACATAGAAAGGAAATATCATTTGATACGAGAGATAGTTCAGAGAGTTGACATGGTGGTGACAAAGATCGCGTCGACGAACAATCTTGCAGATCCTTTTACAAAAGCCTTACCTTCTAGGTTTTTGATCGTCATACGGATAATCTAGGAGTTAGATGTTATCCTAGCTAGTTGTGAGTGCAAGTGGGAGTTTGTTAGGGTTTTAAGGGTATGCCCTCAAACCAGTTAGCTTACTGTTACTATTTGTAGGCAATGGATTAGTTTATGTATGGATATCATTTACATTTAATTATGTACGTTTTCATGAGATGAATTGTTGACAGGTTTTAATCCTTAAATAGTTCATGTAACTCATATACACGAATATGATTTATGTATGAGGAGATATGAGTATTCTATATGAATGTTTAGAATTGTCATAGTCAATGATAAGATTGGATTACTTATCAGATTTAGAGTGTATCACATTAACTTCTATTTCATAGAGTGAATAATCTCATTCATTGGAATGTTTGATTCCAAGTTTAATGTGATAGTGTATTTGATACATTGACGGACTTGAGTATGATCTATTAACATAATACTGTCCGTTAGTTAATAGACATTTAAACTTGTGTAAGACACTTGTCCTTAATCCTAAGATGATGGTGAACGTAAGCTATAAGCTTAGGTTGCTTTGAGTTACCAATCAGTGAGGTCTTCTAGATCAACACCTGGGTTTCTTGGGAAACCAAGTTCATAGTATTTGGAACACTTATCGTCAAGATGGAATCTACCCTCTTGTGTGAAGTGATTCACTTTAAAGAATAAAGTATTCCCTTGAGAATGTCACTTGGTTGATTATTGAGAACTGCAGTCATATCCTCAAGTATGTTGATGACATGTTCAAAAATCTATGAGTAAGTGAATGAAACTCAAGGATTATAAGAGGTGATTATAATTAGGGAGATAGTATATATATTATATCCCGATTATAATTACGGATACTATTGGTAGAGGGGCAGTAGTGTCAGTACAAGTCTAGGTACTACTAATGTATGTGTGGTTTGCTTCTTATGCACTGGACTGCAATCATTGTTATATAGTGGAGTTAATAATGATTGATTAATAATGGATTCCTTAGTTAAGAGTTTAACTAGAAGGAGTTAATCGTTGATCAAAGCCAGTACTTAAGATCCTAGAGGTCCCACTCCTAGCTCAATGGGTGCTTGAATGCTAAAGGGAACAAAATGGGAAAATGGGTACCAGAAACTGGTTTTTGGGACAAACCTATTTGTGGGTACTTGTTCCAGTAACCGGTTTCTGGGACAAACCGATTTGTGGTATGTCGGTTAAGAAAATCTATAAAGATGACGCAAATTCTAAGCCCTAGGAGTTCCATATCAGTCTCTAAGTCCTAGAGACATTCCCAAATAGTTTCTTAGGTGTTTTCCACATTCGGCAGCATCCGGAAGTCATAGGAGTGACGATTTGTGGAGTTTGGAGAGCCGAATCATCATCAATATCACAACTGGAAAGAAGAGTTCTCGATAGGATCCTACCGATCTGTTTCTGGTATAAATATATATATGTATATTAGTATTATTATATATATATTGCATTGCATACAACTAAACAAGAAGTAGATCTTAAAAGTTTTGAACTGCATCTATTCATATTCCGCTGCGCACTAGATCCAGTTTTCCAACAATTTCCTACTGCACCGGTTATCACCCGCAAAGGGCGCGCATCGTTCAAGAGAGCGTTTCGCGCGTCATCCCAATCACCTTCTTATTGATAATATTATTCATGAAATTGATGGTTATTCTATTCATTGGAGGATTCTTTGAGGGATATATTGTATTATTCTCCAATACTCTGAGACGATACCTAAAGAGAATAATCTGGTTTGAGAGTCTGCAACTCTTTCCGATAAGAATTTCTTTTTACAGATATTATTCACATAGATGAGGTATGTTGTCTTAATTTATTTTTTGCGATACAGTTGTATGCGATGAAAATAATCGGGATGTAAATTTTGATTATTTTGATATTCTCATTCTCTTGCAAAGAAATAAATTGGACTAGTGCATATACAGAGCACGTAAAATTGATTCCAAGATCTAGGTGCAATATAGCGGGAAAATTGCATATAAAAATCTCTAATTCAGATTTGGTGCCATTATATTCTATGAATATCGTGCACTCTGTACAAGACTAATGAAAAGTCTAATTAGTAGAGTAGCAAAAAGGAAAAATTGTTTCCGAAACTATTATATGGCACCGATCAATGTACCTAGGCTTAGTTTGGCCCCCATGTGGCTTCTTAAAACGAGCTTATGAAATTTATTACTAAGTTGTTTGATAATTTTATACAAGTGACACACTACTCTTCAAAAAGACATTATGAAACCAAAAAGCAACCTTGAGCTTATAAAAGCTCCATTTTAGGCTTTTAAAAGCTCACAAAAAAATAAACCCTAAATTTAATTTTTGCAAAGCTCATAAACCAATTACCAAATGAATTAACATGAAATCGTGCTTTAAAAAAAGGAGAAGCACCTAAATGGGGGCCAAACTAAGCCCTAGCCCATCTACATTGTTGGACATATATTTTTTTTTAAAGAATAATATATATATAAATGGGTAAAAAGCATTTTGCACCCCTAATGTATATACCGTTTTGGACTTTGCACACTAATGTTTCAATTTTCTCAAACTAACCCCTTAATGTATATAGCGAGTTGCAATGTTGCCCTTTCGTTAAAATTTATGTTAAAAACTAACGGAAACTCCCCAATGTGCTAGTCATATGACTTATTTAAAGGTATTTTACCATTCACTATAAATCAAAAGCATTTTGCACCCTTAATGTTTTGTTCTTTGGCGGTTTGCACCATTAATGTTTAGGTCATTTGGACAAGTTTTATTTTTATTTTTATGAAAAATAAGGTATTCCGACATAATTTTTGGGTGCCTCTACCGCTACCCATTAATAATAGTAAGAGGACTAATCCAAATAAAATGAAATAAATCTAAAGTTATCCACCCCTTTTTTTTGCTAAATTAACCACCTTTTGAGAGTACATTATCTACTTTTACCTTATATATTTTGGGTTATATGTTATGCGTCCTCTCAACTTTTGATTTTTTTCTTTTGCCCAATATGTATATATATTTTAATCGCATTGTGAATTAGTTTTGATTCAAAGAAGCGCTACAACCAGTGGCAGCGCCTTTGACCTATTTTCCTAATTTGTTTTTTAGAAAATTGTACCTTTGGGCTTAAAAAATTGCATCATTATTCCATGAGTTTTAGATTTACGCAAAGACAAACAATTAAATCTCTTCATTTTTTATTATTTTTTTAATAAAAGGATCATATGTGCTACTTCTTTTTTATTTTTAACACTAGTTTCTCTTACAAAACAAAAAAATCTTGAGAAGTTTAGGATCATAGTGAGATTTATGGATCAAAGTCATTTATTTTGTTTTAAAAAAATGTGGATCAAAGTGAGATTTTGAGTTTAAAGCGATTAACCACATGTAAATCTTATCTCTTTTCCTTGTGCATTTATTCACCCTAAACAGTATATCTAACTCGTTTGGAAATCATTTATTGTATTTTCTTTGTAATTTAATCCTTTCATTTTACTTCCTTTAATTTTAGAATTAAAGTTTGTTCAAAATTCCAATTAGGATATATAGGCTAGGTAACTTTGGATTTGTTTCATTTTTTCTGGATTAGGTGCTCTCTTCCTATTATTAAAGGGTAGCGGTAGAGGCACCCAAAAATTATGCCAAAACACCTTTTTTTTTTCATGAAACTAAAAATAAACTTGTCCAAACGACCTAAACATTAAGGCCTCGTTTGGCAGGATGGATAAAACTAGCGGATTGGATTGGATAAGGAAAGATCCGACTGGATTAGTAATCCTGTCGGATAAGTTATTATGTTGTCCTGTGTTTGGAATGTGCAAGATAAAACTGTCGGATAAGTTGTTATATCTTAATCCTATATTTGGTCTTGCTCGGATATAAGTTCTGGATAATTAAAAAAAATTAAAAAAAAACTATACACCTTTTTTCAATTGAGTCCATAAACTTTTTTTTTTTTTTGCAATTGGGTCCTTGAACTCGGAAAATTCATTCAATCAGACCCAAATTCTGACACTGTTAGCTTAAATTATTAGAAATTGTCACGTACGTTGCGCGTAATACTTACCTGTCACATGTTAGGTTAAGACAAACATGAGAGACTGTGAATGGCAAAAAAAATGATGTGATTTTGGGTATGATTGAATGCAATTTTGGATCTAGTGTACTGTGTTTTCGAATTTGATTGAACGCGATTTTGGATCTGATTGAATGCAATTTTTTGCACTATTCACAATCTTCCGTGTTTGTCTTAACCTAACATGTGACTAACATGTGACAGGTACGTATTACGCGCAACATACCTAATAATTTCTAATAGTTTAAGCTAACAGTATCAGAATTTGGGTCTGATTGAATAAATTTTTGAAGTTCAAGAACCCAATCGCAAAAGAAAAAAAGTTTATGGACTCAATTGAAAACTTGTTATAGTTCAATGGAGTAAAGTGTGATTTGCCTTTTTTTAAACAAATCTTTAAAATAATAAAAAATAAATAAAAAAGCAAATTTGGAAAGGGGAAAAAAAACCCTAAAAATTAAATAAAAAAGAAGATCTAGGGGAGAAAAAATAAAAAGCAAATTTGGGGGGAAAAATTAAAATAAATTAATAATGAATATGGAAAGGGAAAAAAAATAAACAGAGTTCTAAAAACAAAAAAAAATGAAGATTTGGGAAAAAAGAAGCAAATTTGGGGAGAAAAGAAAAAAGAAAGAGATCTAAGAAAACAATATTTTAAAAATATTTTTAAAAAATAAAAAAAAATTTTAAATTTTTTTATAAAAAAATTAAATAAGTCCCAAGAGTTATCCCGAACTCCCTTATCCCACCTAATACCACGGTATTGAGTTATCCCAAACTCATTGAAATAAAATGAGAGCTTGCGATAAAATAGTCCTATCCAGTGTGAGCCCCAAAACATTTGATTGGATAAAAGTTATCCAATCCGACTCCCTTATCCTCCCTGCCAAACATGGCCTAAGGGTATGTGGATACCGCCATTTGGGCCCACTTGTTTAAAACAAATTTCAAAATAAATGCCAAGAGTAGCCACTTAATTTTTAAAGGAAAATTAATAAACTATTTTAAAAGCAAACCGATCTTTTGCGAAACCAAAGATAAACTAGGTACGGGAATTATGGAATGAAAGGGGAAGGAGCCTGGCAGACTAAAACACCCCATTTCATCCTATCTCGTGATAAGCCTCTACTCAATATCATTTTTAATCAAAATTATTAATCTAAGCATGCCCTCAACTAATACATATGTATATATACATTACAAAAGCATGTCAAAAAGGGTGCAAGATTGCTAACGATAAAATAGCATCCAAAATCTTGTGATAGGTACAAAAGTATCCCGTTAAAGTTAAATTGCCACGTCAGTAGTAGAATGCCAGGTCACTCGGGACAGGGACATGTTGCTTAACCATCCTGGGCTGTCCAACCCAGAACCGCCCAGTCAGAACCGATCGGGAATGCGTACTGCTGATAGACCAAGCTGGGCGCAGCCCGGGCTTGATACCGTAATTCACGCTGAACAGTTCTAGCAGTTTCCTAACTCAATCAGAAGACTAATGAAAAGTAGAAGATGTTTCCTGGAAGATGTTTCCTAAACCATTTAGGAAGCATCCCATGATTTATGCTCATCAATTTGTAATTAGGTTAGGCTTCCTAATCTAATAGTTACCTTGTGCGGGTGGCCTCTTGCATAGATAAAAGAGGCCACCCATCCCCGTAAAGGGGATCGCATTCTTAACCTAGAGAATAGCTATACATATCACTATTACGCATATACCCGGCCAGTTACTGGTAGTGCCAACCACTTATTTGGCTCACCAAAAGCACCGGTGATCTATTAGTGAAAGCGCACCGATGCACACATGGATGTAGGTCACCTCATTAACAGGGCTGAACCACATACAATCCTTTGGTGTACATCTCTCTCTCTCTTTAAATATCCCTTACCCAAATTCTGGCACCATCAGTTTGACGCCGTCTGTGGGAGCCGACTGCTTTCTCTGAAAACAAATCTTTGACTAACAAACATGGCTCCGAAGGGTAAGTAGTCCGCTACTCTGGAAGGTAAAACGAATTCGCAAGCAGGGCTACCGGCCGCTTCCATGACCTCCGAGCAGGTTACAGCAGCCCTCGCGCAGCTCCTGGAGGGCCAGCAGAAAACTCAGCAGTGGATTGAGGTGTTGTTGGCCCGCCAGGACAAACTCCCTCAAATAGAGGAACAGCCCGGGAAGGACGTGCCCGATCGGGTGCCCGTACGGATCTGGAGGCATGCCCATACTGAGCTTATATCTCCGCTGGGTCTGGGTCGGTTCAGAGATGACGAGCGTAGCTAAGCTCCGGAGCAGACCCGACAACACTCCCGGGCCAACCCATGCCGAATGGGGGATGCCAGAGAAATCATCAACAATAAGCGTGCTGCTAGAGGGGAAGGGCACGACAGGACTGCTCAGGACTCGGTCAAGGTCCCCTCGGCCAAGAGCCGAGAGGATCTTAGGCACATGATTACCCAAATCCAAAGTCGGGCCCTTTCCCTGAGGACAACGCGCTTTGAGAAGAGGCTTCATCGTCCGACCCGACGTACCATTTAGACACAGAGCAAAAGACTGGACAGACAGACGTTAAGGTCCAGATCGAGAACCTGTAGAAATCGATCAAGCGACTAAGCCGTAAGTCATGCCATGATCATACTAATACAGAGACCAAATCGCCCTTCACCGACCTGGTCATAGAGTTTTCCATCCCGCGGAAGTTCACGCTACCACACCTTGATTCCTACGACGGTTCAGGGATCCCGGTGGATCATGTCCGTTCCTATAAGGCTCAGATGGCACTGGTCACCATCGCCAATGAACTGCTATGCCTGGCCTTTCCCAGAACTCATAAAGGGCCATCCACATAGTGCTTCCATGCTCTTAAACACCGATCGGTTGATAACTTCAAGGCACTAAGCATACTCTTCATCAGCCAGCTTGTGGGGATGCAAGACCAATCGCAACCGGATACTCAACTACTGACTATTAAGCAACGCAAGGGGGAGTCATTAAAAGATTACATCGACCATTTCAATCAGCAGAGGCTCTAGATTCACCACCTAGATGAAACAGTTGCCATTATTGCTTTCTGATCAGGAGTTTAACACACTAAAGTTGCTACGTCATTCAACCGCGACCGACCGGCAACCCTGGTAGAACTCTTGGAGAGGGTCAAAAAGTACATCGACACCGAAGAATTCCTAAAGGCCAAGCACGACAGCTTCACAGGGGATGAATCCACAAGATCAAAGCTCAAGCGTGAGGGCTCTGAAAAGTGTCCGGGGAAGAAGCCCAAGCATGAATAGCAAAGAGGTGGTCAGGATCAAGCTCCAATTGCCTTCACTCCACTTTTCCGACCTATCCACGAGGTCATGGCCGCCGCGGAGACCCAGAGGCTGCTCCAACATCCGACAAAGTTGAGGAGCCCGATCGGGAAGAGAAATCTGGACAAGTTCTGCCGATGTCATAAAGACAATGGCCACAACACGGAGGACTATTTCAAGCTCAAGATGGCCATCAAAAAAATGATAGAATAGGGCCATCTGGTCAAGTTTGTCGCGATAGATAGATGACCTAGGCCGGACACCTGAATCCCTGAGCAAACTTAACCACTCGGGCAAAGCAATGTGATCTTTGGAGGAACCTTGGGTGGAGGGGACTCACAGTCAGCTTGGAAGAGGCATGCTTGGGCATCCCGAGCGGATGTCTGGCATGTCCAATCCACCAACTCCCGAACAACTAATGTGTTAACGTTCTCATCTGACGACGTTAAGGGCTTGCACTGCCCCCATGATGACCCGCTGGTAGTAACAATTTCCATAGCCAACTACACAGTAAAGAGGGTATTGGTGGACACTGGCAGTTCTTTTGACACTCTCTTCGCCTTGGCGTTTGACCAGTTGGGGATCTCAAGGGACTGACTCCGACCAGTTGCCACGCCTTTGGTCGGAGTCAATGGCTCAAGCACGCAACCACTTGGCATGATTGAACTCTCGATTCTTATGGGGACCAATCCCCAGTAGACCTCCACACTAGCAAACTTCGTAGTTGTAGAGGCCCTGTCCGCATACAACACCATCCTTGGAAGGCCAACTCTCAATAAAGGCAGAGTCGCTGTGTCGATGTACAGCCTGGTGGTTAAGTTTCCGACCCCTAACGGTCCTGGTAGCATACGGGGAGATCAGGAAATCGCTCAGAGCTATTACGTTAGCTCCCTGTACCGAGAGGTCATTGCAAAAAGTTTGAGCGTCCAGGACATGGACCCGAGAGACAAAAGTAATGGAATGGGCCCCGCGGGGGAACTGTAGCAAGCGGTGCTGGACCTTCAACTTCCTGATCAGTCTGTCTGCATCAGGACTCACTTGGACCTAGGCCTCAAGAAAGAATTGATCCAGTTCCTGTAAAAGAGCCATGACATTTTCGCTTGGAGTCACGAAGATATGCTTGGGATTGACCCCCAGGTTATAACCCACCGTCTCAACATCGACCCGGACTCCAGACCGGTTAAGCATAAAAGATGGGGCATGGCTCCGAAGAGATAAGCAGTAGTGCGTGAAGAGATTGAAAAGCTCCTAAAGGCAATTTCCAGCAGAGAAGTCCACTATCCCAATTGGTTGGCGAATGTGGTGCTCGTCAAGAGAAGCAACGGGAAGTGGAGAATTTCACCGATCTGGACAAGGCTTGCCCCAAGGATTGCTATCCACTGCCCAGGATAGACCTCCTTATAAATTCGACGGCAGGTCACTCACTCCTCTCATTTATGGACTCCTACTCCAGGTACAACCAGATCAGCATGTACCTCAGCGACGAGGAAAAGACATCCTTCATCACAGACCAGGGTACTTACTGCTATAAAGTGATGCCCTTTGGCCTAAAAAATGCCGGAGCGACTTACCAACGTCTGGTCAATCAAATGTTCAAGGATTTAATCAAGAAATCGATAGAGGTTTACGTCGACGATCTTTTGGTCAAGAGCCGAGATTTGTCCAACCATATCGAGCATCTGGCCGGGGCCTTCAGCATCTTAAGAAAGTTCGGGATAAGGTTGAACCCGGCCAAGTGCACTTTTGGTATCTCATCCGGGAAGTTCCTAGGGCACCTAGTCAGTAGGCAAGCCCGAGAAAATATAAGCAATCATCAACATGCAATCTCGAAGGTCAACCAAAGAAGTTCAGTGTCTGGCCGGATGGGTAGCCGCATTAAACAGACTTGTCTCCCGAGCTACCAACCGGTGCCTGCCATTTTTTAAGATCCTTCAAAAGGCTTTTCAATGGTCAGAAGAGTGTGAGGAGGCCTTCCAGAAATTCAAAAAGTATCCGGCGTAGCCTTCCCTGCTCTCAACACCAGTACAAGTGGAAGAATTGTTCTTGTAGTTGGCAGTATCGCCCTCGGCGGTAAGCTCAACGCTCATTCGAGAGGAACACGGGATACAATTCTCGGTGTATTACACTAGTCGTCCGAATGGTCTCCAAGAAGCTCGGGAATTGAACATGGTGGCCTACTTGACATTCGTCCGAACGGTCTCCAAGAAGCTCAAGGGATTTTCCATCATACAGATCGCGAGGGATGAGAACACTAGGGCCGATCGGTTAGCCCGCCTTGCTTCATCTTCTGAATCAAATTTGCCCGAGATAAGGGTGGAATACCTGCCCGAGCCTAGTGTGGTTAACTCAGGAGGCATGGAGGTCAACTCGGTCACCTTAGGGCCTAGCTGGATGGGCCCGATCATGACCCACCTCACCACCAGTGCTTTACCAGATAAGAGAGAAGAAGCTTGGCGGGAGAAATGCCGGGCAGTGAGATACCACCTTGTCGATGGTATCCTCCACAAAAGGGGGTTTACTATTCCATATCTCTGCTGCGTTCACCCCGCATAGGTACAAGCAATATTGCCTGAAATCTATGAAAGAATGTGCGGGAACCACGTAGGAGGTCGGGCACTGTCACGAAAGGCCCTGCTATAGGGATACTATTGGCCAACGATGGCCCGGGATTTCTAAGAGTATGTTAAACGGTGTGATAAGTGTCAAAGATACTTGTCGTTGATCAACTGCCCGGGAGAGCTCCAGACTCCAATCTTCAGTCCCTGACCGTTCGCTCAGTGGGGTATCGATATTGTTGGTCCCCTCCCGATAGGAAAAGGACAAGTTAAGTTTCTGTCATCGCTGTTGACTATTTCACCAAGTGGGCAAAGGCCGAGCCCTTGGCAACAATTGCGGAAAAAAAGATGGAAAATTTTGTTGAGAAAAACATTCTCAGCATGTTCAGCATCCCCCGGGTTCTGGTCAGTTACAACAGCTGGCAATTCGACCCCTTGGTATTTTGACAGTTTTGCTCGGGCTACAGGATATTGAATCACTATTCTTCTCCTGAGAACCCGCAAGCTAATGGCCAGGCCGAGTTAACAAACCAAACAATATTGCAGTCAATCAAAACTAGGCTTGAAAACACCAAAGGTCTTTGGGAAGAGGAACTACCGACCCTCCTGTGGGCATACCGAACTACTCCCCAAGCGGCAATGGGTGAGACACCATTCTCACTTACTTACAATTTCGAGGCGGTGGTCCCCATGAAGCTCGGGTTACCCACTTATCGAGTGACAAATTTTAGCGAGTAAGGCAACGGGGAAGCCCTCAGAGGAGAGCTTGACTTAATAGAAGAAAAAAGGGATCGGGCGTATCTGAAAGTGGCAGCCTACAAACTGAGGGTCTCCCAGTACTACAACAGCAAAGTCAAGCTCCGCAGCTTCCAGGTGGGAAAACTGGTCTTCAAGGCTGTGAACCAGTCAATAAAAGTCCTGAGTCATTGAAAGCTGGGCCCGAACTGGGAAGGACCCTATAGGGTCACCAGCGTAGACCGCCCGGGCACGTATTGGCTACAAACTCTGGATGGGAAAGACCTCTCTCATCCTTGGAATGTACGGCCTCCGCAAGTACTTTCAATGAAGCATGAAGGCAGTGTTGGTTAGGAAACTTGTAGCTTTCCCCAAAGTAGTTTTAATGATGAATAAAATTTCCTTTTTGCCAAAAAATTTATCTTCTTGTGTTCGATTGTCTAAAAGACCTCAAGGTCAAACCCCATGCATTCAAAAAACCTCAGGGTTAAACCCCAGGCACAAAAGACCTCAAAATGACACCTGAGGCGTCAGCTTCGCCTAGGTCAACAACCAACAATGGGGTCGAGACCCCCTAGGTGGCTGATGATGGTAAGCCTCAAAAGACCCTGCAACCACCCATGTTCTAGGTTAGTTCCCTATGGTCGCTCCCTCTACCAACGCCCATCTTAGCAAAAGCTTGGGGGGCAGGGGGGTATCAGTATCTGACTCCGGACCAAAATAGGTAATCACACCGGGTAATCAATAGGATACAGGGTTAGGCACCTGATGCCATTGTTAAACAGCCCCGAGTACCTACAATGTCCAGAGAAACTGCTCGGATAATAACAGGACCTAGGTCCCACATCATAACGAGCATGACCTATAATACAGGTTCCCAAAAGACCTAGTGTTCTTTACTAGTCACAGTGTTAAAACTTTTGCTAAGGCAGAGTTATGGAAAGACTAAAAACCCGGTCACAGGCAATAATAAACAGGCAAATATAGAACCAGTGCAATGATTGATGGAAACGGGTGTAGACACCCCATTTTGTCGGCTATCGGATTTAGGAGACCCATAGCTTGGTGGTTCACAATGATCGTAAAAGACTCAAAAGGACTCTCGGAAGTCAGCTCTATCTCTCAAAATGCTCAGAATGACCAAAATGCCCTTGAAAGTCCGAAAATTCCCAGATTTGGTCCCAAAGTTCTGAAAACATACTACGTCGTAAGAAAAGTGATAAAATTAGTTTTTAAATAAAACCGAAAGAAATCGTCAGCTCCCAGAGACCCCCGGAAGTTCCCCGAAAGTCTCCGTTGACCGGTTTGACCAAGGTTTGACCAGGTTTGACCAAGTTTGACCAAGTTTGACCGAAACTGTCTGAATTCACCAGAACCATTCTAAATCATGAGAAACGTATTAAAACAAGTTCCAAAAGAAAATCGAGCGAAAACATCAGCTCCTGGGAGCTCCCAGAGGTTCCCAGAACTTCCCGGGAATCCCAGGTTTGGCCGGTTTGACCAAGATTTGACCTTGGAATCGGGGCACCGAAACAATTTTCAAATATTTTTCATGGATACTAGAGGTCAATAGCTTTCCAACGGTATATCGCACATAATTTCTGGATTTAAAACGAATTTATTATAAATTTCCAAAGGCGAAAAAGGCGATCAAATCGGCTTTTATCGCGAATACCGCAAAACTTTTCGAAGTGACCTATCCCCGAACTATTTTTTATGTAAAGTAGACTCCATTACCTTTCCAACGGTATATCACAACCTCAATTTGGAGTTCGTATGCATTTTCTGTGAATTTCGGACGAAATAGGGCCTTTTCGCGATTACCGGAACTTCGGGGGGCCTAAACAGCATTATCCAGACGAAGGGAGGAGCAGTGCCGCCGCGGCACTCACCTCCAGAACAGTAAGTTTTTGTAAATATTTTGGTGGTCCCATTTTGATTAATTAAAATCCAAAACGACGTGGTTTCATGATTTCAGATGTTTGGGACCAATGGGAGTACTTTCTAAATCCCAAAAACACCCCAAGTTGGCCTATATAAACACCCCATTACTCCTCATTTTGGGGGGGTAAAATGCAAGTTTAGAGAAAGTTTGGGAGAGAAAGTGTAGAGATAAGGTTAGAGTGGAGAGAAAAGAAGCTTTCTTCTTTGATTTTTCAAAACAAAAGTGAGTTTCTAACTTTGTTTTTACTTCATTACTTCCATTTACTTCAACATTCAATACTCCCAACCACCATTTTAGTGAGCATTCAAGAGTGTGGAAGCTTCTTCCATGTCTAGTGTCATTACATATGAGTGATACACCAATCTACAAGTCTCATGCTTCATGAATATCATCTATTGATTATCATCTACTTGCTTGATTATATATATGTTCATCTCTCCTTATCTCATTTCTTTTTCTTTTCTTTATTTACTTACTAGTTCATCATCATCTAAGTGATGACATGAAGTTTGGGGTGAGTGAATCCTTATGGATAGTAGCTCTTGACCTCAAAAACATGTTTGATAGATGATGATCATAACCTCAATACTTCCAAGGTATTCTTGGAATGTATTGAAGTTATGCCCAAAAAATAAAATAAATCTCTCCAACAATCTTGGAGGTTCTTAAATGATGAGTTTGATGTAGGTATTCTAAGTGGCTATGATCCTCATTGAGTTTTGAAAACATGTTTTCAAAACATCTATTTCAAAACCCCTCTCAATCCCTCTCATTTGGTTTCAAGAAACTAAACTTTGTTTTCTCCAAAATCTTCAAAACAATGAGTCAAAACAGTGAGTGAGTTGAGTTCAAAGATTTTTCTAGAACACAATACTCAACATATGGATACAAGGCCACTTGGAAAGTCTTCCTAACTCATTGGAGAACACCCATGATTTTTGGTTTGACTTGGAAGTACTTGGAAATGGTCCATTTAGGTCCCAACATTCCTTCCAAACATTCTGTTTTTGCTGTCACAGCAGCTAGGTCAACTTACGACCTCTTTTCCAGAAAACTTTTCCAAAAGGGGTGATCCTAACTTATTTTTCCCTTAAAATTCAATGTCTTAGGAAACTTTCTGTATAAAATGGGCCTCTAGATCATTCTTTTTCATTTTCTAAGATTTTCTAACATTTCGGACGACAGTACGAACTCTGTTTCTGAGTGACCTCTATTGTTTGTGTAATTTCTCTCAATCTGTGATAGCTATTCAAGATTGGCCTTTTGGGTTGTGTTCTAGACACAATAAGGAACATCTCCATAAAAAATCATGCATTGAAAACATTCCCAACCCTTCTTTTCAAATTCCAAAAGATCATGCTACTGTTCTGTCCACTATTCACAGCAAGTACATTTCAACTTTCATTCTTTGATTTGATGCTCATATGCATTCCAAATTAGTTCATATCTTAGGAAGTAGTCCATACTACATTTGTACACATCCCATGTTAATTTCATTCATTCATTCATACACATTTTAGACTTCTAAGTCATTCTAGAAATCCATGTACACAAAACACACTACAACCTTTGCACATTTTACATACATACATTGCATTCATGCAAGATTTGGGGTTTTTGTAACTCTTAATCTAAGAAGATTATAAAGAATGATCACGATCATACGTTCATGCTTCCCCTTTGATCTAATCATCCTTTCTCATCCGTCCCGGGGATTGAGAGATCTTCTTTTATCAAAAAATAACATGCATCATACTAGCTTGTTAAGCATATTTTGATTTTTTTGTTTATTTGTTTCAAGAACAATTCATGTCCCCTTTAGATTAGGAAAACTTTATTATCTGATACATGATTAGACGATTTTTTCTAGGTTTATTTGTGTGATCTTTCACTTTGCATTGTGTGATATTTGGCTTAGATCTTATGAATGATATCTTATCTTTAGATCTTCCATTTCAAATCTCCTTATGTGATGTAATATACTATCATAGTATTATTTGACGAACCATACATAGTATAAGATGATTATTTGGATGCTAATTGAGGCCCGTCGAAAGACGGGGCGAGTTGAGGGTGTTGTAGTCGCGACAAAGGCTCCTTCCTCTCTCGTACCAAAACCCCGAACCAAGTTCTTTGGTGATGAAGGGCCGGTGCCCTTATCCGCTTGGGTGAGTCAAAATTAGGTTTCTTGGTTCCTTAAAGACCAAGTGGCGACTCTGTATCTGTTTTCAACAGACCTTTTCTTTTCCTTTTCAAAACAATCTCAAACAAAGGAAGTGGTCCGATTCCGGTGTCCACAATCTGGCGACTCCACTGGGGATTTTTATTTTAAAAACAAAATAATACAGAGGTTTGACTCATAAGAAGCATCCTTAAAATCATCTTTTTACTGTGTTTGGTTCACCGCATTGCACTCTTGCATTTCCCCCTCCGACTGTGTCTGAAACGCGGCGCTGACATTGTTCAGGTCTTGCTGTGCCAGGGCACAAGTCACCGTTGATACTGTACCTTCCAAGGTATATCAAAAAGAGTAAAAACCTCCGTACTGTCTCTCTGACGGTATATTGGAACTCTCGTCAACGGACCCTCTTTGACTAAACCCAGCCTTTGCATATAGATTCCTGTAGAACCTTTCATAGGACTGTTCATTTATCTTTTCAGATAGGACAATGTGATATAACTGTTGTATGCCCTGACGGGATTACCTGAGCGGTGTAGACGCTTATGTGGCATAGAACAGAACCTCTTTCTTATGATTCCCAAGGCAATCACTCACATGTAGTCACATTGAGTTGACCTGCCTAAGCATCATGACAAGGATGTCTGCTCTATGCTCGCAAAGATATACACCGCAAACCTTGTTTGTCGGTCTTGAGACATAGGAGTATGAAAACCTGCTAGAAAGTATGATCACTATAAAGTTTCCAGAAACTCTGTATCCCAGATACAACCACATTGACCAGTTTCTCCTAGAAACTCTGTCCAAATATCCCAGATATAACTACATTAACCAGTTTCTCCCAGAAACTCTGTCCAAATATCCCAGATACAACCACATTAACCAGTTTCTCCCAGAAACTCTGTCCAAATATCCCAGATACAACCACATTAACCAGTTTCTCCCAGAAACTCTGTCCAAATATCCCAGATACAACCACATTGACCAGTTTCTCCCAGAAACTCTATCCAAATTTCCCAGATATAACCACATTGACCAGTTTCTCCCAGAAACTCTGTCCGAATTTCCGGGGTATCTTGGAAATCCGTGTTATCCCTTGGTGATCATACTAGAAAGAAAGGTTAGCACACTCTGTATGGCTAGGACCTTATTTGTTTAGCTGCTATCTGTTAGAAATAGGAGCATCATATAGATTAGGGCTTACATCCGCATATTTGTCCCATTTGCATGCACCATTCCCCATCAATTTGCACGCACTGTTTCGAGTCGGTCCACATCACTATCTTTGTCTGCCTAAAGTCACCACTGTCAATGATCTAATCTAGCCCTTTCAAAATCTGTCAGGTCAGTATAGATTCCCAAGGTCAGCAGTCAGGGTCTTATTCGTGGGTCAGAAGTGCGGATAATCGGTTAATCAGAATCAGTCCGACAGCCTACGTCAGCATGAATAGGGAAGAGTTGGAAAACAAGGTTACTGAATTGGGAGCGACTATAAGCCAACAATCAGACAGTCTAGCCCAAGTCCTAAAATTCATGGAAGAACTGAAGCAGCAACAGCCGCGACCTCCGCCCGAGTTTCCGCCACCAAGGTTTGAACCTCCTCTACATGAGAATAATGGTGAGGAAATCTGGTTTCAAGGGGTCCCACCGCTTACGTATGAGAAGAAGCTCCAAGAAAAATTGGACAAGGTCGATAAACTGGAAAGCGTACTCAGAAAAAGCAAGGGTATCGACGATTACATGTTGGATCTGGAAGGCCTCTTCGAGCCTGTCAAGCTGAAACTGCCAGAGAATTTCAAAATGCCTGCCATCGATCGCTTTGATGGAACGGGAAACCCGAAAAGCCACGTGAAGCTATGTATGAGTATCTTCCAGTCCATGGGTTGCACCCACGAGCACATTGCGATGCTATTCCCGCAAACTCTGGCAAAATCTGCACTATCGTGGTTCCTAACCTTGGAAGCCTCCAAAACCCGGGCCTGGGAGGACATTGTTTGAGTCTTTGTCGATCATTACTCTTACAATCAAGAGCTGGACGTCACCGTCAGGGATTTAGAAACAACCCGGCAAAGCAACAATGAATCCTTCGCTGCATTTCTGAGCAGATGGAGGAACAAGGTAGCCCAAATGACCCACCGGCCAATCGAGAAAGAACAGGTAAGGATGCTCATCCGGAATCTGCAGCCGCTCTATCATGAGAAATTATTCTACCAGTCCATCTCCACCTTTGAGGAGTTGTTTGAAGTCGGAACCCGAATCGAAGATGCTATCAGGGAGGGGAAGATCAAAAAGGAAGACCCTCCGAGTCAGCCAAGAAGGCCCAACTACTCCCGGAATCCCCCGGATGTCAATGCCCTTAGCGGCCAACCCATGGCATATCCTCCAAGGCCATACTAACCCTCCAACCAGGCAAATTCCTCCAACCGCCCTTTCCAGAAAAAGCCCCTTCGCAGTTTTGCCAAGCTAGAAATCTCTCTCTCCTCGGCCCTGGATCGCCTCCTCAAAAAAGGCCATCTCCAATTACTCCAGCCTCGAAAAACCCCGCTCCCGCCTAACTGCGATATGTCCAAGCGATGTACTTACCACCAAGCCCCCGGCCATAACACTGATGATTGCATGCGCCTCCGCCACGACATCCAAGACCTCATCGACCAGAATATCATCGAGCCGCCACCAAAGCAGCCTCATATCACCCAAAATCCCCTACCAAACCACCAAAATGTCAACCTCATTAAGTCCAGTCCCGTACCCTTCAACCCTGCTACTTATATCACCCCCCTAGGACAACCCTTGCTTTGCATTGACATCCCGGATTCTGAGGGGATTCATCTGATCGAAGGGGAGAATGACGAGTGGCAGCAGCAGCTTGACGACGAGCAGGACTTGTTCTTCCTGGAAGAGCATGACCTAGGGGCGGTAGACCTCAAATGGTATGACCCTAACGACGAGAGTGATGCTTCCATCTGGAACGAGCCAGAAAAGCCATTTGTGGGAACGGATTGTGATTGGTTTAAAAAGGATGGGACTGTAGAAGGGCCCACTCCTGCTGAGATTGATCACCTAACCAGGTCAGGCCGCCATTATCAGCCTCCACAGCCTGCCACCGAAGCCATCGAAAAAGGTCCAGTTAAAGACAAAGGGAAAGGCAAGATGGATGAGGTCATCGAAGAAGACAATGAGCTGATCAAGCAGCTAAAGAAAACCCAAGCGCATCTCTCGATGTGGGATATTATGGTGACATCCTATAAGCACAGGCAAGCCGTGTTAAATGCCTTGGCTGGGATTGAAGTCCCCATCGACGCCGCGCCAGAGGACATGGTAGCATTCTTGGGTGCACTTACCCCCGACCCCATCATTACATTCTCCGACGAGGACCTGCCGCCAGAGGGATCCGCGCATAACAAGGCGTTATACATTACCGTGGGATGTAAGGAGCAACAGGTGCCGTTTTGTCTAGTCGATACAGGTTCTGCTTTGAATGTTTGTGCCTTAAGAACTGCCACTGCTTTGGGGGTCAGTATCCTCGACATTACGCCATCTGTGCAATCCGTGAGAGCCTATGACAACACTAGAAGAAATGTGATGGGAACTGTTTCTCTCCAAATCCGGGTAGGATCTTTGGTGAGCACCGAGATTTTTCAAGTCATGGACATACCTGCCTCGTTCAATCTGCTAATTGGGAGACCCTGGCTTCACGCCAACAAAGCTGTATCATCCACTGTGCATCAAATGATCAAGTACATTCATGAGAGGGAGGTAAAGGTCATCCTCGGTAATAGTTGGGGAAGTGAGGCCTTCCCGAATTACGCTCGCATTTTTGAAGTCCAAATACCTGAACTGGAAGAAGGAGAAATCGGAGGATTCTTCATGGAAGAAGTTCATGTGATCGAAGACGAAGACCGATTCCCTGAGGTCCACTCCGCAGTCGTCAACATTGTCCGTAAGATGAACTACTTCCCCGGAATGGGGTTGGGTCGGCGCCAGCAAGGAATTCGGGAATTCCCACAGATCAAAGGGCAACAAGGCACTTTCGGGTTGGGGTACAAGCCCACTGATGAGGACGTCGAGCTACAAAGGCCATGGAAGAAGAGGGTGAAGGGTCTCCCGCCATACCGCAAGACTTTAAATGGACAATTCGTCAAGGAAGGGGATGATTTCCCTTACTTCGGGTTCCCTGAACCATGGATCCATCGAACCACCGGGAGAAGGCACCCTGGGCTTGAAATCTTCGCTGACTGCGAGAGGCCCCCATATCAAGACCCGTTCTGCCCCGGAGAAGTTGAAAAGACCCTAGAGGAAGACTGGTTAAAATACCTTGACACTGAGGCGATCAAGAAGATGTGGGAAGAATCCGCTGAAGAGGAAGAGAAGAAGAGGGCCAAGAGCCAGGATGATCAGATCAAGCCTGCTGAGGAGGGTCTGAGCAACCAGGCTGTAGAGTCATCTGTCTGTGTCTCCCAATCCCCTATCCCCCCGAAGTCTGTACTACCAGTTATCGAGTCTGTACTGGAGTCGGCTGCTGTAAGCCCACCACTATCCAATGTAATCACTTCACCTGTCATGAATGAAATGAAAGACGATTCTGCTTACTCCTCTGTGTCTGACACTTGTGAATGCACAGATCCCTCCGAGGATCTCCCAATCGAACTAAAGCAACTAATTGAAAAACCACCTGCTTATGAAATAATCGAAGATACTTTATCAGTTAACTTAGGTGAAATAGATAATCCACAGATTGTGCAAATTGGCTCAACCCTTAATAAAGAAGAAAAAGAAAAATTAACTCTCTTGCTAAAAGAATTCAAAGATGTTTTTGCCTGGTCTTACGAAGACATGCCTGGGGTCGATCCCGACATCGTCCAACATCATATTCCTCTCCTCCCTAATTCTAAACCTGTCAAGCAGAAACTGAGGCGCATGAGACCGGAATGGGCACTCAAGGTTAAAGAAGAGGTGGAGAAGCAGTTCAAGGCAGGGTTCATCATTGTCACCGAATACCCGGAATGGGTTGCCAACATCGTGCCAGTCCCGAAGAAGGATGGGAAAGTTCGTGTGTGCGTCGACTTTCGTGATCTAAACAAGGCCAGTCCCAAGGATGACTTCCCGCTTCCCCACATTGACGTTTTGGTAGACAACACCGCAGGACATGAGCTACTGTCTTTCATGGATGGCTTCTCAGGGTATAATCAGATTCTAATGGCGCCAGAAGATCGGGAAAAGACGACGTTCACCACCCCTTGGGGAACCTACTATTATAGAGTAATGCCCTTTGGGCTCAAGAACGCAGGGGCAACGTACCAAAGAGCTGCCACCACTCTGCTGCATGATATGATTCACAAAGAGGTAGAAGTATATGTAGACGACATGATTGTAAAATCCAAGGATAGAGAAGGGCACCTGGTAGCGCTGGAAAAGTTCTTCGAAAGGTTGAGCAAATACAAGATGAGGCTGAATCCAAAGAAATGCACTTTCGGCGTAACCTCCGGTAAACTCCTGGGTTTTCTCATCACACAAAGGGGAATAGAGGTGGACCCCTCTAAGATCAAGGCAATCCTCGAAATGACGTCACCACGGAATGAAAAAGAAGTAAGGGGGTTCCTCGGAAGAATCCAGTTCATCAGCCGCTTCATTTCTAAGCTCACAGCTACATGCGATCCTCTGTTCCGATTGTTGAGAAAAGGGGAGAAGTTCCAATGGGATGACCAATGCCAAGCCGCTTTCGACAAAATAAAAGCCTACCTTCAGAATCCACCTGTCCTTTCACCACCCACTCCTCATAAGCCCTTATTCCTTTACCTGTCTGTCTCCGAAAATGCCATGGGTTGCATGCTAGCCCAAGAAGGAGAAGAAAGCCACTCCGAAAAAGCCATATATTACCTCAGCAAGAGGATGACTGGGTATGAGCTCAACTATTCTACCCTCGAAAAAACGTGTTGGGCCTTGGTTTGGTGTACTCGCCGACTGAGGCACTACATGCTGGCCTTTACGGTTGTGCTCATATCCCGCATGGATCCTCTAAAATACCTTCTCGAAAAACCCGCCCTGACCAGTCGCATATCCCGTTGGTTACTTCTATTATCCGAATTCGATATCAAGTATGTTACGAGCAAGTCAGTAAAAGGGAGAACCGTAGCTGAGCATCTCACAGAACATGCCGTTGACTCCGAAGAAAGTGGGGACTTTTCGTTTCCAGACGAGAGCATCATGGGAATCAAGGGAGAACAGTGGAAGTTGTACTTCGATGGAGCAGCCAACATGAAGGGATACGGAGTAGGGATGATCCTAGTATCGCCGAGTGGGGACCACACTCCGTTGGCAGTCAAGCTCAATTATAACTCCACCAACAACACCGCTGAGTATGAAGCATGCATTCTGGGAATGGAAGCAGCCTTAGAGCTGAAAGTTCAGAAGTTGGATGTCTTCGGGGATTCAAACCTCATCATATCACAAGCCAGAGGAGAATGGAAAATAAAAGAAGAAAGGTTGAAGCCCTATCATGATCATCTCGACCAACTCAAAAGGCAGTTCGAAAATATCACATTCCTCTACTTGCCCAGGGAAGAGAACCAACTGGCAGATTCCTTGGCCACTCTAGCATCGATGATCAAAATTCCTGTGGGAATCAGGATGATGCCCTTGGTAATTGAGCAGAGGTACGAGCCTTCGTTCAGCATGGTCGCCACAATCGAAGAAGAAGAGAATGAAACACCGTGGTACCAGGACATCTGGAACTTCATAGAAAAGGGGACGTATCCCCAAGAATCCACCGAGAGAGACAAAAGGGCCATTCGAAGATTCGCAGCGCAATTCATCATTTGCAGCGGGAAACTGCTGAAGAAAGGATACAACGGTCACAACCTGACTTGCTTGTTTGGGAAGAGCTCCAGAAGAATGATGGAAGAAATACACGAAGGGGTATGCGGCCCACACATGAACGGCCACATGCTGGCCAAGAAAATTGTGAGACAAGGATACTACTGGACAACATTGGAAAAAGATTGTTGCGAATACGTGAGAAAGTGTCACAAGTGCCAGATTCATGCAAACATGATGCACGTGCCGCCATCTCTTCTATACAGCATGACCTCGCCTTGGCCATTCTCCACCTGGGGAATCGATATTATTAGAGAAATCGTTCCGAAGGCCTCAAATGGAAATCGGTATATTCTGGTGGCCATAGACTACTTCACAAAATGGGTGGAAGCTGCATCTTACACCAAGTTGGGGGCCAAGGAAGTGGCCAAATTCATCAAGAGAAATCTCATCTGCCGTTATGGAGTTCCTCATGAGATTATTTCGGATAACGGAAGTCATTTCAAGGCAGAAGTCAGGGACCTGTTCGAGGAATACAAAATCACCTATCACAAGTCATCGCCATACCGACCACAGACCAATGGGGCAGTCGAAGCTGCAAACAAGAATGTCAAGGCCATACTGCAAAAATCAGCGGATACCTACAAAGACTGGCATGAAAAGCTACCATTTGCACTTTGGGGATACAGAACATCGATAAGAACGTCCACAAGGGCGACTCCTTACTCGCTAGTGTATGGGATGGAAGCGGTACTGCCGGTGGAGATAGAATTACCATCCCGACGCGTAATGGCAGAGTGTGAAATTTCTGAATCAGATTGGTTGAGAGAAAGGTATGAAGAATTGGCCCTCATAGATGAAAAGCGTCTGGCGGCAGTCGACCATGTCCGAATCTATCAGAAGAGGATAGCCCGCGCCTTCAACAAAAGGGTTCGCCCAAGGAAGATTGTTAAGGGCGACCTTGTCCTTAAGGAGTTGCGAGCTCCGATCTTTGATCCCCGTGGGAAGTTTAAGCCAAAATGGGTCGGCCCTTATATCGTCAAGACTGTTCTTTCCGGAGGAGCAACTTATCTCATGGACCTCGATGGTGTCGAATTCAAAGAACCGATCAACATGGATCGCCTCAAAAAGTACTATGCTTGACTATCCAATAACCATTCCTTTCAAGCCTTGCTTTGAACTACGCTCGACCTGATTCCCACTCGGGGATACGTAGGCAACCACATCGGCTCGGTCAACACCATCATAATCAAACCCATTCCTTTCAAGCCTTGCCTTGAACTACGCTCGACCTGATTCCCACTCGGGGATACGTAGGCAACCACATCGGTTCGGTCACCCCACCAACAAAAATTACCTTTCCTTTCAAAACCTTGGCCCGAACTACGTTGGACCTGATCCCCGCTCGGGGGTACGTAGGCAGACTTTCAAAAAGAAAAAGAAGGATGGTTCGCTAGGTTGAAAATCCGAAAGGACGCCTAGGCAAAAATTAGAGCTAAATCCAAAGTGAGCAATAACAAAAGAGAGAAAATAGCTCGCTAGGTCACCTCCTTGGTGCCTAGGCAGAAATTATGAGCACATGAGAGAAATGAAGTCGCGGTCCTTACCATAACCCAAAAACCACCCTTCACACTAGGGGCAAACTTCGGCCCCTCGCCTCGTTTGCCTGAACCTCTTCTAAACTAGGGGCAAACGTCGGTCGTCTACCTCGTTTGCCTCACAACCATATATATCCCAAACTAGGGGCAAACTTCGGCTACCCGCCTCGTTTGCCTCTAACAACCCCAGCATGCTCAAGCAAGTACCAAAAGCAACAACTAATTGAAATCTCAAGCTATAAAATGTTTTTAGAGAGCTAAAATGCATAAAATGAGATTCCCAAAGTAACCAAGGTTCACCGATAAACAAACTTTGAATATTACATAGGCAGGAATAATCAAAGAAAAAAAAAAAAAAAAAAAGCAACCACATGTTCAAAGACACTTGGAGGAATGAGCAAAATCAGTCAGGACCAGTTTTGTCTTAGTGTCTTTTATTTCTTCAAAGGTCTTTAGAAGTAGGCCTTTACTCGGTCAGTCCAACCATCAATGAAAGTAGCAATAGTGGTAGCTCTGATCCTGGAAGCAAAGACCCTCTCAGTAAACCCCCGGGGAACCTCCTGAACCTGTCCATACTGTCGGGCCAAACGGCGAGGATGATAGAAAGAAGTCTCTCTCAAACCCATCAACCACACTCTCTGGTGACCCCTGAGGCTCGTGGTGATAGCATAGAGGCCCCAACGCCTCACGATCCAGCAAATGTCAGCCTCAGATAAGGTGCTCATCATGCCCACCCAATCGGCAAAGGTATAGTGAGAATGAAGCACGGCTCGACGAAAGTAAACCGGTGGTATACGGCCCGTCCACAGCTGAAGGCGCTCGTAAAGCCAAGCCTGTAACACCAAAGGCGCCCCAGAAAGAAGAGGAGTCCCTTGATTGAAGGCATTATCCAAACCGTTCAGAGTTTCAGCTAGAACCATGGCCATGGGATTCCTGCTAAGTTTCAGCCCGAGGCACACATGCACCAAGTCAACGGAAGTGCTCGAGAACAGGAAGTGCGAAGTCATGCACAATATCAAAGCGGCCCCACGGGAAGCATCATACATGCTGGGATTCCCAGGACTGGCATACCGGGCAATAATAGAAGCAATGTTGAGAACCTCACCTTGAATCAGCCGGCGAGAAATAGTGACAGAGCAATTCAGGTATTCAGCCAAGGCTCGCGTAGGGCTGAGGGTATCAGCGGAAGGGAGAATCAAGTCCGAGTCAGAATCATAGCCGAGAATAGCGCAGAACTCCTCAAGCATGGGGCATATTTCCAGGCCGTTAAAGTTGAAGACATGGTTCACTGGGTCCCAGTGAGCAAGGGCAGCACGCAAGAATTCTGTATTCAGGGTCATCTGGCGAAGAGAAAACAGCTCGGTCAAGCCATAGCTAAAGAGGTTGATCCGCTCCACACCATCCGTGATGGTCAGCCAAGCTGTGAGTTGAGCAGGATCATACAAAGCCATGTTTTCAGTCGCGGTTCTAACAAAATTCGAAATTTCGGCAGCACCTCCCCGTTTCACGGACTATCCCACCTGCAAGGCAAAAAGCACTCACTATCACAAAACTGCCCATCGCAGTAACATCCAGCAATCACAATGCACATATATCAACAAGCACGCAACTGCGCCTCTAAACCGGAAGATATCCGGCCTAGGAGGCAAAACATCATAATACTCTGTCAAAAGGTCACAAATTGTGCTACACATCGTCCTACACTGTCCTAATAATCATATCCTCAATACAACCCAATCGAAAACAGGAAAAGAAAATAAAATAATAATTCTCGCTTGGGAAGCCTCAGTCCTCCTCTTCTTCGTCCTCCGTCGGACCACCCGAAGTGTACGTCGGCGACGGCCTCCTCCTACCGCCTCTACATCTTGGACCAGTCCTCGATGAGCCAGCCCCGCCTCCACGATACTGCACACACAAATAAAAATGAGGGCAATCAGTAAGGGAACAACAAAAAGTACAAAAACAGAGTCGAGTCAGAGACTTACCAAGGACGCCATCTGATTGGCGGCAAATTGCCGCATACCATCCATCTGTCAAAATAAAAAAATCCAGGGTTAGAACCTCGTAACCTTAAGAAAGTGCAAAATTAGAGACATACCCGGTGGTCTCGCGTAAGGACCAGGGACCGTAGGCTAGCTGCCAAGGCGTGACCCTCCTCAGCGTAACTCCAAGGAACATTGAAGACGCCCGCTGGCTGAGTAGGGTACCCACATGTGACTCGCGGCACCTCCATCATTTGGGGAGTGCCATCAGCGCCTAGAACATTGACAGTCCAATCCCAAGGAGGGATAGGGTCGGGAGCCTGAGGAGTCTGTCTCCTGTACATCTCGCGAAGCTAAAGGCACAAAATAATTTAGGAAAAGATAAATCAAAAACATGGACAATGAATGTAAACAAAAAATACAAAAAGAACTCACCTCCAGGAGTGGGAAGTTAGGCATCAGGAAACGGCCACGGTAAGCCTCATAACTGGTCTCAGAAAGAAAATGGTCCCAAACATCGGTGCCAGCTAAAGCCGCCAGCAGAGCATCTCCAGAAAGGTCACCAGCATCCATCACAGGAGGATCATGAGGGACGCGATACTGGGAACCACCAACCACCTGCCGAGACACCCGCTCACCAAGGAACCACTGCCTGCACTCAGTACTCTCCAGCAGAAGGCGGCAAGAGGTAAGAGACTTAACCGCTTGTATCTCCTCAGTGGCGGCATAAGCGACGCCCTCCCAAGGCGTCCAATCAACACTAGAGGCTGTCAACCCAGTTAAGAAGTTCCGAAGCAAAACAATCCGATGGGCCCCGCTCTTCACCCCAACAACGTCCCTCCGCCATCTCAAGCCTCGTGGGAATAGAGGCACAGGAGCCATACCATCCTCATCCTCGCCTGACTCGTCCGCTGGGGAGGGAGCCAACATCTTCAAGTATTCAAAACTCCAAAGCAGCACAGACAAAGGGGAAATCAGAATAGGTATGAAAATCAAAGAGATGGAAAAAGCAGTGCATACCTCCCAAGCTCGCCAGAATCCCCCAGTAGATTTAACATCGCCCCGAGAGACCTCCCCCATATGCTTGTAGAGATGAGCCAGGGCAGCACCACCCCAGTTGTAGGAAGGGATCTCATCAATGGTCGCCAGGCAAGAAAGGAGCCTCAAGCTCACCCGGTCGTTCCTTGTCGCAAAGATGGAGCACCCGAGGACATACAGAAGGTAAACCCTCAAAAGCTGGGAATTGTTCAGATTGTGATTACCTCTACCATAGGCCCGGTAAAGCCAGCCGCAGGGGAACCAATGCCTCTCCAAGTTAGGGGGAACAGCCCCAATCAACATCTCCACCGCCTCCGGGTCAATCTCATAAAAATAGTCCAGAACCAGGCGCTTCCCGCCGACCCTCAAGCCCGTGATCATGGAGAAATCAAAAGGCGTCATAGTCATCTCTCCGAACGGCAAGTGGAAAGTATTGGTAGTGTCCCACCACCTCTCGGCCAGTGCATAGAAGTGAGCCAGATCGTTGCTACTTTTCGAAACCAAGCAGACGAAGCCTCCGAACCCGGCATCATCAACCATCCTCTTAACGGTGGGCGAAAGCTGGGTATACCATAAGAAAGCATGGGCAAGGCTACCATGGCCTTTCAAGGCCACTTCCGGCACCTGCACACAACAAAGGCGACAAAAGATGCACAAAATCACTATTCACAACCCGAGAGCAAAAATTCACAAAATCAACATTTGAGCACAAGTCGAGCTTCTAACGGTCTCTAAGTGCACACTACGGCTCACAAAACTAGCATAGTACATAAAAGTGGTCCTAAAATGTTGAAAGTTTCACATACCAAGCTCGCTAGAGCCGCGGCCGAAAGGTGGTGTTGGGGGTCTCGCAAAATCACGTCCGGGGTGTGCATCTCGGCCTTCATCCGTCCTTTGGCCTTCTTAGACGGTCTCCTTGAGCTCGAAGCCATGGATCTACAAGAAAAATGGAAGTCACATTTAAACTTTCTTCTTGAAAATTTGGGCAAACCAAAACACCAATCAAAAATCCAACTACGGGGAAAGATTGCTCACCTGAGCACGCACAAGCTGCGTTTTGGTGAATTTTGGCTTCAAAAACACCTCAAAATGGCCAAGAATGAGCTTGGAAAGCTCAAAAACCCGACATATAAGAAGATGAAGTCCGGCCACCCAGTGCCGCCGCGGCACTGGCCAACTGCCGCCGCGGCAGTGGCCCAGTGCCGCCGCGGCACTGCTCCCCGTGGGCCCCGCGTTGCTCCGTTTCGCCCCGTTTTGGCCCGTTTTGGCCTTTTTCGGCCCGTTTTTGGCCCCGATCAGCCCCGATGGCCCGTTCCAGTCAAGATTTTTGAGGTTTTACCCCAAGCAGACTAAAAGTTGTCAGAACTACCCCCAACAGGCAAAAACTGGGAAAAATCGTCTCCCGAAGACCCGAATCGGTCGTTTCAGGACAATCGTCGCGAATTCCGATAATGCTGGTAACTGATCCTGGTTTTTAGTTATTGCACCGAAGAAAGAAAAGAGATTCCCCGTGAACCCTGCATCATCCTCCGAGGACAAAAGCAGACAGATACCAGCTCCCAGAGGCCCCGACAGGCTCTCTTGGATTGAGCACCAAAAGAGATTCCCCGTGAACCCTGCATCATCCTCCGAGGACAAAAGCAGACAGATACCAGCTCCCAGAGGCCCCGACAGGCTCTCTTGGATTGAGCACCAAAAGAGATTCCCCGTGAACCCTGCATCATCCTCCGAGGACAAAAGCAGACAGATACCAGCTCCCAGAGGCCCCGACAGGCTCTCTTGGATTGAGCACCAAAAGAGATTCCCCGTGAACCCTGCATCATCCTCCGAGGACAAAAGCAGACAGATACCAGCTCCCAGAGGCCCCGATAGGCTCTCTTGGATTGAGCACCAAAAGAGATTCCCCGTGAACCCTGCATCATCCTCCGAGGACAAAAGCAGACAGATACCAGCTCCCAGAGGCCCCGATAGGCTCTCTTGGATTGAGCACCAAAAGAGATTCCCCGTGAACCCTGCATCATCCTCCGAGGACAAAAGCAGACAAATACCAGCTCCCAGAGGCCCTGACAGGCTCTCTTGGATTGAGCACCAAAAGAGATTCCCCGTGAACCCTGCATCATCCTCCGAGGACAAAAGGCAGACAGATAGCAGCTCCCAGAGACCCCGGCAGGCCCGAAGGATTCGATCAAAAGGAGCAGTTGAAAAGAGATCCTAGAAAGTATCGCTTCATCCCCAGCAGATTCAGATTAATCCTCAGCGGGTTTATACACCGTCAGTAGTCCATTGTCGACTCGTCATCGTCGGTCCATCGCTCTCGTCACACCATTAGGGCCTCCATGTTCATCATAGGACGTCCCAGGATTTCACGTTCGTCCCATGACTTCCATGTCAGTCTTTTAATTTCCGGAGCCCCTGTGTCCGTCAGTTATTTGCCAAAAGACATCTTCGGTCATAGTCCTCTGAGACCCCACATCCAGTTACATTCGCTCGCAAAGCACACTTCCAAAAGTTTGCCCCTAAAACCCGAGTCTTCTAGACTTCAATGCCCTTATCTGAGTCACCCACCACGTCACAATCACAAACACTAGCACAACACTAGCCCACTCGGAGTGGCACACCCCTTGGCACCTGCTCATCCTAGGATCAGAAAACTAGGCATGATAGGACTCATGTATGAGATCATATCACATCCACACACAGCATATCATCCTCATATAGCATAGCATCCGCCTGATTGTTGTGTATGTGCATATGTAATTTATCCCTTTCGTGTCCCGAACTACGTCCTGGTCTGATTCCCCTTGGGATACGTAGGCAGCTCATGCGGAGCACGACCAGCATCATCCTTGCATCTTTTGCAACGCTTTTTATCCTAAATCCATAGCCTCCAAAAAGTCCTATCTCTTCAAAACTTTGGCACTCGCTTGCGACATGCGTTGCCTCGCAAGTTCCTGCCAAAGAGGGGCAAACTGTAGACACCCCATTTTGTCGGCTATCAGATTTAGGAGACCCATAGCTTGGTGGTTCACAATGATCGTAAAAGACTCAAAAGGACTCTCGGAAGTCAGCTCTATCTCTCAGAATGCTCAGAATGACCAAAATGCCCTTAAAAGTCCGAAAATTCCCAGATTTGGTCCCAAAGTTCTGAAAACATACTACGTCGTAAGAAAAGTGATAAAATGAGTTTTTAAATAAAACCGAAAGAAATCGTCAGCTCCCAGAGACCCCCGGAAGTCCCGGAAGTTCCCCGAAAGTCTCCGTTGACCGGTTTGACCAAGGTTTGACCAGGTTTGACCGGAGTTTGACCAAGTTTGACCAAGTTTGACCGAAACTGTCTGAATTCACCAGAACCATTCTAAATCATGAGAAACGTATTAAAACAAGTTCCAAAAGAAAATCGAGCAAAAACATCAGCTCCTGGGAGCTCCCAGAGGTTCCCAGAACTTCCCGGGAATCCCAGGTTTGGCCGGTTTGACCAAGATTTGACCTTGGAATCGGGGCACCGAAACAATTTTCAAATATTTTTCATGGATACTAGAGGTCAATAGCTTTCCAACGGTATATCGCACATAATTTCTGGATTTAAAACGAATTTATTATAAATTTCCAAAGGCGAAAAAGGCGATCAAATCGGCTTTTATCGCGAATACCGCAAAACTTTTCGAAGTGACCTATCCCCGAACTATTTTTTATGTAAAGTAGACTCCATTACCTTTCCAACGGTATATCACAACCTCAATTTGGAGTTCGTATGCATTTTCTGTGAATTTCGGACGAAATAGGGCCTTTTCGCGAATACCGGAACTTCGGGGGGCCTAAACAGCATTATCCAGACGAAGGGAGGAGCAGTGCCGCCGCGGCACTGGCCCACTGCCGCCGCGCGGCAGTGGGCCAGTGCCGCGGCGGCACTGACCTCCAGAACAGTAAGTTTTTGTAAATATTTTGGTGGTCCCATTTTGATTAATTAAAATCCAAAAGGACGTGGTTTCATGATTTCAGATGTTTGGGACCAATGGGAGTACTTTCTAAATCCCAAAAACACCCCAATTTGGCCTATATAAACACCCCATTACTCCTCATTTTGTGGGAGTAAAATGCAAGTTTAGAGAAAGTTTGGGAGAGAAAGTGTAGAGATAAGGTTAGAGTGGAGAGAAAAGAAGCTTTCTTCTTTGATTTTTCAAAACAAAAGTGAGTTTCTAACTTTGTTTTTACTTCATTACTTCCATTTACTTCAACATTCAATACTCCCAACCACCATTTTAGTGAGCATTCAAGAGTGTGGAAGCTTCTTCCATGTCTAGTGTCATTACATATGAGTGATACACCAATCTACAAGTCTCATGCTTCATGAATATCATCTATTGATTATCATCTACTTGCTTGATTATATATATGTTCATCTCTCCTTATCTCATTTCTTTTTCTTTTCTTTATTTACTTACTAGTTCATCATCATCTAAGTGATGACATGAAGTTTGGGGTGAGTGAATCCTTATGGATAGTAGCTCTTGACCTCAAAAACATGTTTGATAGATGATGATCATAACCTCAATACTTCCAAGGTATTCTTGGAATGTATTGAAGTTATGCCCAAAAAATAAAATAAATCTCTCCAACAATCTTGGAGGTTCTTAAATGATGAATTTGATGTAGGTATTCTAAGTGGCTATGATCCTCATTGAGTTTTGAAAACATGTTTTCAAAACATCTATTTCAAAACCCCTCTCAATCCCTCTCATTTGGTTTCAAGAAACTAAACTTTGTTTTCTCCAAAATCTTCAAAACAATGAGTCAAAACAGTGAGTGAGTTGAGTTCAAAGATTTTTCTAGAACACAATACTCAACATATGGATACAAGGCCACTTGGAAAGTCTTCCTAACTCATTGGAGAACACCCATGATTTTTGGTTTGACTTGGAAGTACTTGGAAATGGTCCATTTAGGTCCCAACATTCCTTCCAAACATTCTGTTTTTGCTGTCACAGCAGCTAGGTCAACTTACGACCTCTTTTCCAGACAACTTTTCCAAAAGGGGTGGTCCTAACTTATTTTTCCCTTAATATTCAATGTCTTAGGAAACTTTCTGTATAAAATGGGCCTCTAGATCATTCTTTTGAAGTTTCTAAGATTTTCTAACATTTCAGACGACAGTACGAACTCTGTTTCTGAGTGACCTCTATTGTTTGTGTAATTTCTCTCAATCTGTGATAGCTATTCAAGATTGGCCTTTAGGGTTGTGTTCTAGACACAATAAGGAACATCTCCATAAAAAATCATGCATTGAAAACATTCCCAACCCCTCTTTTCAAATTCCAAAAGATCATGCTACTGTTCTGTCCACTATTCACAGCAAGTACATTTCAACTTTCATTCTTTGATTTGATGCTCATATGCATTCCAAATTAGTTCATATCTTAGGAAGTAGTCCATACTACATTTGTACACATCCCATGTTAATTTCATTCATTCATTCATACACATTTTAGACTTCTAAGTCATTCTAGAAATCCATGTACACAAAACACACTACAACCTTTGCACATTTTACATACATACATTGCATTCATGCAAGATTTGGGGTTTTTGTAACTCTTAATCTAAGAAGATTATAAAGAATGATCACGATCATACGTTCATGCTTCCCCTTTGATCTAATCATCCTTTCTCATCCGTCCCGGGGATTGAGAGATCTTCTTTTATCAAAAAATAACATGCATCATACTAGCTTGTTAAGCATATTTTGATTTCTTTGTTTATTTGTTTCAAGAACAATTCATGTCCCCTTTAGATTAGGAAAACTTTATTATCTGATACATGATTAGACGATTTTTCCTAGGTTTATTTGTGTGATCTTTCACTTTGCATTATGTGATATTTGGCTTAGATCTTATGAATGATATCTTATCTTTAGATCTTCCATTTCAAATCTCCTTATGTGATGTAATATACTATCATAGTATTATTTGACGAACCATACATAGTATAAGATGATTATTTGGATGCTAATTGAGGCCCGTCGAAAGACGGGGCGAGTTGAGGGTGTTTTAGTCGCGACAAAGGCTCCTTCCTCTCTCGTACCAAAACCCCGAACCAAGTTCTTTGGTGATGAAGGGCCGGTGCCCTTATCCGCTTGGGTGAGTCAAAATTAGGTTTCTTGGTTCCTTAAAGAACAAGTGGCGACTCTGTATCTGTTTTCAACAAACCTTTTCTTTTCCTTTTCAAAACAATCTCAAACAAAGGAAGTGGTCCGATTCCGGTGTCCACAACGGGTGGCCTCGAAGGACCTTTTCATTAATTAGACCATGGTTTGTACAGAGCCTGGGGGGCAGTTGTAGTAGCCTCCCCCCCCAAAAAAAAATTAACAAAACAAACAAAACGAGGCGAAAATACAATCTGGGCGACAACCACCTCTTCTATTTTCCCAGCCTTTTCTTCCAAGGTGTTGCCGTCTCCCGGGGCAGAGCCCCCGCCAAGGGCGGCGTCCTCAGTAGGTCTAACCTCACCAGTAGGATCCTTAGCAGTAGCGGGACCCATGTCCCAATACTCTGAGTCAATCCCTTCATAGGACGAAATGTCCCATCCGGGGTGGTCTCAGGCCAACCTCCTCCTCAGGTCCTCATAGCCTTGGAAGAAACCATCGTCGAAGGCTTCCTCCGTAGACTGTACCGCTGCTACCTTGACCAGGGCATTCGCCTTAGCCTCTATCACCACCGTTGTAATGGCTCAGGAGGCCTCAAGGTCAGCTAAGGCGGTTGCCAACTCTGCCTGTGCGCTCCAAGGCTTAGGGCTAAGCCCTTAACCTTGTCCTTCTTGACAGCAAGGGCAATTCCCCTAGCCTCCAAAGTCGCCCACTCCCATGACAAGGCGGGCTCAACAGCAGTGGCCCTCTTGGCTAAGGAGGGCAAGAAAGATTCAGCTCTGATGGCCATGCAGTAGACCTGCAAAAATAAGTAGAACCAGTCGATTATTTAACAGGAGAAAAATGAAGAAAATTCTTGAAGGACAAGGAGGATAGAAGAGACACTTACGAAATGGGAGAGGCTGTACAGTCACCCCTGGAAGGCTTGTGGAGACATGTTTTCATACATCTCCACCTGACTGGGGAGGAGGACTGGTCTAACTCTTTCCCTTATCTCCGTCGAATCCTCCAGAGGAATCCCAGACGGCAGGCCCGCCCAGGGGGCAGTTTCCCCTACCACCACCACTTGGGGGACCGATGTCCCTAGCTGCCAAAAAGGCTCGTGGTCCTTGCCGTAGCTGCCGAAGCGGACGATCACTACCCGACGTCTCAGCAGTAGGCCTTTTTCCTCTATCCGCAACTCGGGCGACGGTGGTGGTAGCGGCCTATCTGGCCCTCAACTGCTTGATATCTCTCCAGGGACCCATTTCTGCGAAGGAACAGGAGAACCATGCAGTCAGCAGCCAGTAAAAATAGCAAAGAATACAACAGGAAAAGGGTCGAGGCCAGAGGTTCCTGAGCACTTACCAGGGATGATCGGAGGAAATATTGGAGCTTCAACGGGCTTGTTCGGGCTATAGGTAGCAACAAAATCCCCTATTCGGGATAGTACATTCCAGACATTGGTAGGTAGTTCAGCCAAACGCCTGATCCTAGCCTGACACTCTTCGGGAATGCTCGGCGGGTTGGTCGATCCCACTACAAAACAAAGCGTAAAACGGTTAGCCACTAGGTCACAATCAAGAGTAGAGAAAAGCAAAGGAGGAAATGATGGGCGAACTTACTCCTCAGCTCTCTTGCCCAGGAAGTCCTTAGTTGGATCCCGGGGGCTCGCTCACAAAGCTCAGGGGTGGACACTTGGAAGAACTTATTCTTCCACCCCTTATTTTTGCTCGGGCAGTTGAAGATGAGTTTTCTCCCCTGCCGAGCCTGACACAACTAAAAAGTTGTGTGCTCTTGTGCAGCACCCAAGTGTAGGTAATCGTGCAAGTAATATAATACTGGAAGTCCAGGTCGATCCCACAGGGAAGGAATAGGAAGAATATATACTAAGTTACAACCTAACGAAATGGGAAAGAAAATAAGAATGTTGGGAGTGGATGTTCTAAGGAATCCTAATTAATTAAATTAAACTAAATAATAAACTAAAGCATAAAGTAACATAACATTCTATGGAGTTTATTCCTCTTTAGCATTCCGTATTTTTCTAAAGATAAAGAATCAATAGCCCTTTCATGACCGGGACTATATCATCACAAGTGATTTAAAATACTTAGAAGACAGTTTAAAACAATGGTTATTACTTGCACTCTAAATGGTGTTAGCATTCAAAGTGGTTTTCAAAAGTCATTGAAGAAAATAGCCTTAAGGCTTCAAGTTCTAAAAAACTGTTGTGACAAACTGAGCTTATAGAGACAATTTGATGATAGATTTCTAAAACAAAAATTCATGGAATACATAAAAGAATCATCTCAAGAATTAACATGTTCGATTGATCGAAGCGCTCTCGATCGATCAGACATCATCATCCTTCAATCGATCGAAATGTCTTCGATCGCTTGACTATGGCTCTGGTTCGATCGATCGAAATACCTTCGATCTGTCGAGTCCAGGTTTTCTATATCATACATGGTAGAGGCTAAGAATTGATATTTCATCACATATTTCCAACGTCTAAACTACGGAAACAAAATAAAACTAGTGCAGAAACAGTAAAACCAAACAATCATAACAACTATAATAATAAACAATCAAATACGATAAAGGAACAGAAAAACCTGGAAATAATCTGAAATAAACTTGTAATAATCTTGAACTAAACTTTAATCTTCAATAATCTTTAATAAATCAATGGAAAAGATGAAGAATAACATGAATCTAACCTAATCTACTCCTAATCTAACCCTAAAACTACCCTAAACTACTATTTTCTGCGTTCTGGAGCGTCCACTTTTCGTCTGATGTCAAAATGACTTATTTATAGGATTCCTGCAGAGTTTACACATCTTTTGGAAGAAAAAAAAGTTCAATCAATCGAGCTTAGTTCGATTGATCGAAGGTTCGACCCAGTGCCACAAAGTACCTTTTTGTTTATAAAAGCTATTTTTTTTTGGTTCATTCTAGAATTTCTCACTTCCTTATTCTTCTCTTTATCCATTCTCTCACCCCTTACTCATTCTTATTCTATTACCCATGACTCCCATTAGTCCAAGTACTCTCTTTCCATGGATGGATTTTCTCTCAGGTATTGATCAACTCAACTTCGAGTCCCACGGATTGACGGACCTCTTCGTTTTTCATCATATGGCTCTAGATGAGGACTTACTTCAAGTCGCTATGGGATGCTGGGATCCCTCTTTAGATGTCTTTCGGCTCTATCATGAGGAGGTTTGTCCACTTTTCAAGGAGTTTAGTGCCATTCTTCATACCGATCCTTTTGCTGATCTGATTGTCCCCCAGATACAGGCAGGGTACGTCCAAGATCTAGCGGCTCTTCTTCGTATTTTTCGTAGTGCTACCAGTTTTTTTATTCACGACCAACACATTGAATTTGATCATCTTTCTTCCACTTATGCCCCCGTCGAAGAACCAGATGACAGAGGATATCAGATCATTAGGCATAATGCCCTTTCTTTGGCTATACTTTCCCACTTCCTGTTTCAGTCTTCTGCCGACATCCTTATCCCCATTGTCCGCGGACTCCGAGAGATGAGGAGTGCGGTCATGTTAGTCCTCGGGGAGACTCTACTGTGTTTTGACCACGCTCATGCTACCGGGACCATGCTTTCTTTTCGGGGCTCCTCGTGTCCTTCAGGTTTGGCTTCTAGAGCATCTAGGTCTGTCCATTCATCCTTCTTACCCCAGAAGGAAGCTCCCTTATGACCGTTTAGAGGTTCGTCGTCTATTTCATTCTGCTGATGGTTAGTTCTCTTAGCTGTAGAGCCTCTTTTATAAAGACATTCACTGGACATGCCCCAGATGGATTTACTACTCATCCACGGTATGGGTACCTGGATGTCTTGGGGTTTGCTACAAGGTTTGAATGCTACCACCTTTTATGTTCCAGTCCGGGTGGTTTGCCAGTTTGGGTTGCTTCAGGATGTTCCAGATGCCATTACTGCATATTTTTTGAGGAATTCCACCCTACATCCTTTTAACATGAGGCTCGTTACCGAGGCTTGGCACGACAGAGTGTCGGCTCCCTTTCAAAGGGTTCCTACTTCGGTTGTTCCTACTATCGAGTACCTTTTCGATATTCAAACTTTGGTCGGGAGATAGCTTTACGACTAGATAGATATAAAAAAAAAAGGAAACAGCAAGATTTAAATTCCAAAAAGCTTTGACAAATCCTGCTTACCTTTACTGCGCTTTATTTGAATCATGTGATGTATTTTCATTTTCCAAAGACTTTTCCTTATATGTTGAATCAAAGTTTATATTTCTCCAATCTTTTTAGGTTATGGTGATTTTCCTCTTAGTGTCTTTTTTGGCTCTTATTACTTTGCTTTGAGTCTCTCTTTAGAGCTTTAATCATTCTATACCATGAATCCTCATTTATTTCCACATAATGTATATTTTGATAGCCAGTAGATATAGAAATGGGTTTAGATTTTATCTGGGTTTTTCGGTTTAGCAAACGATATTTGACCCTGGTCTTGGGGCTTTGATGTGGTTCCGAGAAAATGCAAGTTTGCCCTAGTTTGGCATAGAGGAACTCAAGACATTGGATTTTGTCAAGAGTTGGGTTTTATTTGGACCAAGGGCCTTGAGAGCCCACCTACTTATCCCCAAATGGGTATCAGGTCCGTAGTAGTTCAGCCAATGCTAGAAGGAAAGTGCCCTTTTAGGCAAAGTTTTGTGACTGAATCGATCACGTTGCCTACGTATCCCCAAGTGGGAATCAGGTTAAGCGTAGTTCATCGAGGTAGGAAGTTTCAAAAGACAAGGTTTTAAGCAAAATATTTCTTGAGGCGATCGAGTTTGATTGGTTGTTTAAATTCAACCCCATCTAGGTCCATGAGATAGGCAGCCCCTCTGGAGAGAAGTGTCTTAATGATGTATGGTCTGACCCAATTGGGTTTGAATTTTCTTCTAGGATCATAAACTGTCACTTTAAGTTCTTTGAGGACCAGCTCAGCCTCAACAAGCTTCTTTGGGCAAACTTTCTTGTTGAAAAGCTATCCTTTTCTGATATCCCCGAGTATGGTTTATTGCTGCCAACCTCTTTTCATCTAGTAACATCAACTCCTCATATCTCCCCCACAGCCATTCAAGTTTTGTTACTTCACGTTCTGCCAAAACTCTCAAAGAAGTTATGTCTACTTCAACCGGGAGGACAACCTCCATTCCATAGACCAGTGAGTACGGCGTAGTTCCCGTCGAAGTTCTCATAGAAGTTCGATATCCCCATAATGCAAACGATAATTTCTCATGCCAATCCCTGTATATATCTATCATTTTTCCCAAAATTGCCTTAACATTCTTATTAACTGCTTCTATCGCTCCATTTGTCTGGGGTCTATATGGGGAAGATTGATGGAGGGTGATCCTATACTTCTCTAAGAGTGGGATAACTTCTCCTTGGAAATGGCTACCATGATCAGAAATAAACTTATTTGGCACCCCATATTTGCAGATTATATTTTTCTCGATAAAGCTCACCACATCCTTAGCTTTCAATATCGCATATGATCCTGCTTCCACAAACTTGGTGAAATAGTCTATCGCCACAATTATGTACCAGTGTCCGTTAGAGGGTTTCGGAACCACTTTACCAATGATATCAATACCTCATACGGAGAACGGCCACGGGGTGGTCATGCTATAAAGTTGGGAAGGTGGGGTATGTAACAACCCTAATTTTCTAAGTGTTTTTAATAATTTTTATATTATTATTTTCAAGTATTAGACATTAACTGTGTGTATGTATCTTAGTGACACCTAATAAAAATGTTGAAGTAGCGTGTACGGGTAGTTAGTATGTTAAGTAGTGTGCTTAACATAGAAATTTAGTGCTTGGGGTCATGGGTACCCATTGGGCTAATCATTTGTTACTTTAGAATGCATTTTCGGGTCCATATAAAGCCTTTTTGTGAGGCCCGTAGATAAAAAACGGGATTCACATGTTTGTGTGTGTTTTATTTATAAGTGTTGTGTGTGATATATATATACACATATATTAAACCCTAGCCCCCATTTAAACCCTCGACCGTGCGTAACGTTCCCGGGTCGTTTCTCGGCCCCTCGAGGACTACTTTGCTGGGCTAGCAGGGCTTCGATCTGTTGCTGGATTTGACGCAGGCCCTCCAGGAGTTGCGTGAGGGTCGCGGTGACCTGCTCAGATGTCATGACTGCCGCAGTTAGTGCCAGGCCGGAGGAACATCTCGGTCGGACTGCTGATCAGCCTTCTTACCCTTCTTCGGTGGTATGACGATCAGCCAAGAGATTTGTTGATGAGAAGACTTGTCGCTTCCCACAGACGGCGCCAAACTGATGATGCCAGAATTTGGTAGGAATAAAGTAGAGCAGTTTAAGGAGAGAGAAAGTGAGAGACTATTTTTTGTATGTGGTTCAGCACTGTTAATGAAGGTACCTACGTCCACGTGTGTGTCTGAGCACATTCACTAGCAGATCACCGGCGGGCCTGGTAAGCCAACAAAGATGGGCGACACTACCAGTAATGCCGCCCGGGTATATGCGTACAATGGTGAATTTTATGGAGGTGCTGTGTAGACTAAAGAGTTGGCCCCTTCAATGGGGGGTGAGAGGTCTCTTTTATAGATGCAAGAGACCTACTCCTACATGGATAAGGAAATAAAATCCAATTGACATAATTTGGCATTAGTTGTGGGGATTTCCTAATCGGATCAGGAAATAGTTTGCACTTTCCATTAGTCTTCTAGCTTGAGTAGGAAACTGCCCGTAATGCTCGTGATCATGCTTGTGGGCCCGGATGAGCTGTTTCCGCGGTGGGATGTACCCGTGCGGTTTTCCCGACCTATTAGCCGGGTCGTGGATGAACCGCTCGGGATGATGAGTTTCGGGTAGACTAGACCACTCGGGCTGATGCTTGTCCAAGGAGTTGTGCATGATTTGACCGGGACATAGACTGGTTGCTGATTTGAATCGCTCGGTCATAGAATAGAGCCAATTTTGAGTGTATCATATACATATTTTTATTTATTAAAATAAGTAGGAGAATATTGGATTATTTTAATAAAAAAAAGGAATTGTTTTTATTGTAGTATTCATTGTGGTGTTTTTAAATTAGTGAGTTACATAGTTATGCATATTTTTATGACTTTTTAAACACCACCTTTTAAAGCCTTTTACTGGGAATTGAATTGAAGAATTAAAAGCTTTATCAATGTCCATGTTGCGCCCAACGGTAATATTTTAATGGAGGTCCAAATATTTCAGTCTTCATATGCCGTCAACACTCACATGTTTAGTGCTCAATGGAGATGATTATACTATTATATATATATATAAATATTTTTTTTTTGATTGGACTAAAGGGTTAGGAGATAGAAGTATATACTATATTTCATGATTTTGGTTATACGATATACGTATCATGAATTCTTTAAGTATATATCTCCGTGCAACTATATTTTGATCAATATATATATATATATATTTCTTTTGTCACGTTTACATACATTGGGTAAAGAAGGCACTAGTGGGCGAGTTTCTCATCATGTCAAGTTGTGCATACTTGCTATTTCTTACTGCACCAGGTATCACCCGTAGAGGGCGCGTATCTTTCAAGGAGCGTTTCGCGCTTCATCCCAGTCACCTTATTATTGGTAATTCTATTCATGAAATTGACGGTTATTCTATTTATTGGAGGATTCTTTGAAGGCTATTGTATTAGTATTCTCCTTAACATTTCTTTATAGGCAAAACCATGTATCTGTTTCACTTTAGAAATATCATGGAAATTGGAAATTAAGCTCAGAGTTTATGTATCTTCTAGCTGCTAGTAAAATGATGTCTACGAGAAAGAACCAAATTTCATTTTCCGAATGAATATTAATGGGCTTTGATTCCATCACTAAAACAACTTTCATGTTTGATGGCTATTTCCAATGCAAACGGATAGCCCAAAGAAAGATAGTTGTGATGGGTCGGACCTGGATCCAATAGTGAGGGCCCATACAATGATAAGAATGGAAAAATATGGCCAAGGCCCATTTAGATTCTAACACTCCTATTTCTTTTTCTATAGCACACAAAGTGTGGTGTTGTAAAATGTTGTATCAAATGTTCTATAAATGAGTAATGTACACATGAAATAGTAGTGGGCGTGATATCACAATTCACAAACCACTACATTTGGTACCATTATCATAGTATTTAGGGTAAATATCATTGACCTCCTCTGAGGTTTGGCCAAATATCAAAGATCTCTTTTTTGAATAATGTCAAATACCTCATTTTTAAAACGATATATCACTAACCTCCCTTATTATGCTAACGGCAGTTAATGAAATCTTGTGAGATCAACAAAATTTTAAAAGTGAACTGACATTATTACCCAAGCTTGTATCAAATGACATATATGCTCTCAATAACTAGCCAAATGTGTCCATTGAAATATCTAATGTGAGGACATTTGTGTCATTTGACACAAGCTAGTGAGCTTATTTTGGCCAATTAATCAATAACAAGGGAGTTAACGTCACTTCACCATTAAAATTTGTAAACATCACAAGATTTCATCCATTACAGTTGATAGGAGGGAGATCTGTGATACAAAGTTTTAAAAATAAGGGAGGTCTCTGATACTAGGTCATACCTCAGAAGAGGTCAATGATATTTACCCTAGTATTTATGACATTACACTTAAAGGAGACTTGATCTAAGGTCCCTAAAGTTGGTTATTTTTGGTTTAAATGATAGCACATTAACAATAAACCCCATAAGGACGAAAGCCCATTTTTTCACTCCAGTCCATACCACTAACAATTCACTCCTCAAGTCCATTTCAAAATTTTCAACCGACCAAATCACCCCTCACTTCATCTTTCCAAAAAAAAAAAAAAACAGAGACTATCTCTCTCTCTCTCTCAGATCTACTCTCTCTCTCTCTCTCTCTCTCTCTCTCTCTAAGATCTCTCTTTCCTCACCATAACCACCAACCATCCAATGTTCGCACCACCGCCGAACCACCGTCACCAACACAGACCACCATCGAACTGCTGCTGCCACCACCACAACCACAGGTCCACTACCCTCTGCCAGCACAACCACCATTGCGCATTGTCATGAGCTGCTCTGACCACCATCGCGAGCCACTACCAGCACCATTGAGCCACCACCACCACCTTCCGATGCCACTGTGAACCACCACCACAACCTTCTAGTGCCACTACGAGCCACAACCACCACCATCGCGAGAAAGCATCGCCATCGTCATTAACTTTCGATCTCGAGTCTTAATCTCCATCTTCAATGTCAAATGAGCTCGTGATCGTCTTCTAGATCTTAGATCTAGGGTCTCTATTTTTGTCTTGATATTTCTGTGTAATTGTTTTGAAAATTTACGGTACGTGAAATTTCACTTATTGTGGACATTTGCCCACGGGGCTTCCACAGCCTTTTCTTGATTTTTTAAATCAATTTAAATGAAAGACAAAGTCACCACTTAATTTTAAAGAAATAAATTAAGCAACCATTTTAAAAGCTACTTTTCTATGAAACCAAATATTTCTAGGTCTGGGGATCATGAAATGAGAGGGGAAGTAGCCCGGTGGGACTAAAGTACCCCCTCTCATCCTATCATGGATAGGCCTCTGGTCACCATCCTTTTATTCAATTTAAAAGCTTATGCGTATCTCAATCAATATATAGATATAGATATTCATAGTACAAGCAAGTCGAAAGGGGTGTAAGATTGCTATAGAAGGCATCCATAACCAAGTTAGTTCAAATAACGCACAAATGATATACAACCGAGAACGAGAAAACTAACTCAGGGTCCCGCTGTGAATCGGAAGGGTGCAATATATGCAAAATATAGAAAACCTAGGAAGAAGGTCTCAATCACATAAGGCAAAACACTAATCTAAGGTGTCACGCATAGAGTCGCAAAATCAATAAAATGACTAAGACCGAATGAAATAGAAAGGAAAAATGAGAAATCGTATCTCGATTGCGCTACAAAACAAAGGTTAGTCCACATTTATGGATATGATATTATCAAATCTAAACAAAACAAGTAAGTTTGACCAAAATCATGAATTCTGTCTAATCCTTGAAACTTAACATCTCTATAGACATACAAGTCTCGACGGGATGGTCCAGAGGGACCTTAACCTAGAGCCAATGCAATATCCATATAGAGATGATATAGCTTCAACATGTTTGAAAAGAATCCAAAACGATGTTGGAACAATCATGATTTATTCCTATGCTTTATAACCCAAAATACAAGTATTACCTTGAAACATGATGATCATGAATGCATGGAGATGAACTAGACATGCATCATTTGATGATTTGGATCACTTGACCTCTGGATTTGAGTTTAATTATTCTTATTTAAAACATGTCCCAAGCCTTAAGGCTTTAGAAAGCTATTTGAATCAAAATGAATGAGACTTACCAAATTTGGTTCAGAATTTTAGAATTTATAGAAATTTATAGAGAATGAATCAAACATTAAAAAATACGAAAATCATGGTTCCCATGGCTTGATCTCAATGCTTTTTGAGTATGACAAGCCTCTGTGTGTCTATTATAAAAAAAAAATTAAAGATCAAATGGCGCAATCTCTGGGAATTGGACAAGATCAGACACCACTCAAATTTTTTAACTCTTTGTCTAGAGATTTTGTATGATTTATTAAAAATAACAAATGAATCTGAATCATTTCACTCTTTTTAGAGGATCTTATTAGCTCATAAAACTTAATAAGAAAAAAATATTTCGAGCTTAAAATGTTTGATTAAAGCTCTGATCCATTCATTTTAAAAGGGGGTCACTCTTATGAAATTCTGGATAGAGAATAATTGGGTTGCAAAACCCATGATCAAGCCATATTAACCATGAAATCTAATCAAAACAAATATTTCAGTGGTTGACCTAGGTGTTATAGACACATTCCAATTGGTCTCATCCAAATCCAACGGATCATGATTTAATTAAAAATTTTTGATCACAAGTTGTCTTTGAAATCAATACACCATTGTTAAATTGTCAGTTCTCATTTAAACTCAATTTGGTCCAAAATTCTAGAGAGAATTCGGACCAAGTATTGGTTATAACCACTTAAGATAATCAAACAAATATTAAGGACCTTCATGAAATCAATCTTGAAGAAACATCCATGGAGATCTGTACTAAGAATTCTACTCAAGTTCATGAACATACCCAAGCACTTAAACTTAATTAGATCTAACTATAATACCATGACAATTGGCTTGTTCTAGATCTAATTCCTCTCTCAAATTGATGGTCCTTGAGGAATTGAAACTTATTTTGTTTGTTTCTCCTCCCAAATCAATGATCATTGGAGATTAAAAACTCTAGTCTTCATAGGTCTCAACAGAATATGAAGAGCATTCAATGAAACCTTCAAATTGATAGATCCAAGCCATGGATACAAGACTTGAATCTTACCAATCAACCCTAAATATAATCAAAATCAACCTTTATCCTCACGTAAATCACTAATTTACAAAAAATTAAGAGATCAAACTCAAGGAATTCAAGTGGGATATTGAAGATCCCATTGATTTCCAAGAGAAGAGAATGAACAAAGAGAGAGATAATTCAAACTAGCTTGATGATCTAAAGCAAATTTTCTTTTAAGAAGCTTATTTCAAAATTCAATCCATGATAAACTAGATCCAAATCAACAAATATATGAGAATTCAATCACAATTCAAGTGGTGTGTGATGAAATGTGGTTAGAAGACACTTTTTGAAAATTATGTAAAAGGATCCTAGAATTCTATGAATTGTGATTAAATTATGAAATTATAACTAGATGAGAGAACTACCTTTGGGAATACTCATATTCACATGGATTTTGATTGATTTGGATCAATCTTCAAATCCTCTTCACTCGTCTTCTTCAAGCTTTTTCTTCTTTTCTCTTTTCTTCTTCTTGATCTCTTCAAACTCTTTGAATTATTTGAAGGAAAAATAGGTTTTGAAAACATATTTAACATGGAGCAAAAAAACAAAGTTCAAAAACTTCATTCGTTGCCCGGATCTACTACTTAACAATTCTATAGATGCGTATAATAAGAGGGAGAAAAGTTTATACCTCATGGTCTTGAACCCAATTCTGATTCTCTTCTTTCTTGATGGTGCAACAACCTCTACTAGATGGTCTTCACTCCTACGTCTCCTTTGAACACTTCCGGAAAGGCTAGAGATGGTGGGATCTCAAATAGGAAAGCAGAGAAGGTTTGGGAAACCTAAACAGTTTTTGCAGCTTAGGAATGTTAAAAATGACGAACACTTTTTTCTGGATGCTGCAGCCCTATTTATAGATTCCTAGAACCGACTTTACTTTTAATCGATCAAATTGACTTTGATTGATCAAAGCTCTTTCGATCGATCGAAACTATTTCGATCGATTAAACTTGTCTTGACAGCATCCTCTTGTGCCTTTCCATGCATCCTAGCGGAGCTAAGAGTGGGACCTCCTAGGCAATTTATTGTTGTCTTAGACCAGCTCTTAATTCCCATGACCAAACTCTTTGATTAGCGAACTAACCAACTGATCAGTTAACTTTTACTCCACTATAAAACGGTAACTGAACTCCAACGCAGAGAACATATCTGAAGTGATGTCTAGAATTGTATGGTGTAGTAGTGTCCCTTTACCGCTAGCATTCATAATCATGTTCAGGTAGTCAGATAAACTGTTACTGTCAATCTATATAGTGATTACATCTTTCATTCCTTGAGTTCCATTCACCCCTCATGATTTCCAAATATGTTGATAATTGTTATCAACAAGACTGCAGTTCTTAGTAATCAACTTGGTGACATTCTCAAGGTAATCCCTACTCTTTATCAGACGGTAGATTCTATCTTAACAACATATTTTCACAACCTTATGAACATGACATACCCAAGATACCCAAGTGTTGATCTTTAAGACCTCACTGATTTGGAAATCAAAGCAGCCAAATCCACAGTCTGTGTTAATAATCGTCTCAAGATTGAGAACACATACCTTATATAAGTTATGAGTTACTATCGACTGTTGACATCCTTGAGTGTCAATAGGAAAGCTCACGTCCGTCAATGCACTATAAGTACTAGCCTATTAACTAAGAGTCATACTCTAGTGATTGAGATTCATCACTCCATCCAATGGTAGTTAATCATGCTACAGTGTAAACCTAATGAGGTATCCAGTCTCATCGTCCATTATGACAAGTTCTAAGTATCAATGAATAATAATTCGTATCTCACTTGTATGTATCTCAGACATACACGAATTACCTACAATCATACGTAAGGATAAACAACCATCTCATGAAAGACATACATAACAAAATATAAAGCAGATATTCATATATTAAAATGCCAATGTCACATACATAAAGTAATGGTTTGAGGGACAAACCCAACAAACTCCTACTTGCATCCATAACCATATAGGATTACATCTGAGACCCAGACTATCAAGATGACGATCATAGACCTAATGAGGCAAAGCTTTTGTAAACAGATCTACAAGATTATCAACGGTGGCAATCTTGGTGACAGTCACATCTCCACATTGAAAAATATCTCGTATTAGATAATAATTCCGCTCTACATGGTTTCCCTTTTCGTGGTTCCTTGGACTGAGGTACTACCCTACTATTATCGCAATATAGCGTAGTAGGTAACAATGACACTGGTACCACCTCAAGTTCCATATGAAACTTTTTTAGACAGCTTCCTTTGCGGTTTCTTAAGCAGCCACATACTCAGCTTCTGTTGTTGAGTCTGCAATGCATTTTTACTTAATGCTCCTCCAACCGACAGCACCACCTCCCAGGGTAAAGAGATGTCTGGACATCGACTTCCTCAAATCTTTATCTAACATAAAGTCTGAGTTAGTGTATCCCAGTGGAATCAACTCATCACCACTGTACATAAGCATTTAATCTTTAGTTCTTCACAAGTACTTAAGAATGTGCTTAACAACTGTCAAGTGTTCTGGACCTGGATTCGATTAATACCTGCTAACCATGCTAACAGCAAAGCAGATATCTAGTCTAGTGCATAACATCGCATACATGAGACTACCCACTGTCGAAGCATAGGGAATTCCTGCCATGCGATTCTTGTCTTCCTGTGTCTTTGGACACTAGTCCTTGGAGAACGCAAGACCATGCCTGAAAGCTAATAAACCATTCTTTGAATTGTCTATGAAAAACCTAGTTAGTAACTTCTCGATATAACCAGCTTAAGATAATCCCATTATCTTTCTCTTACGATCCCGAAAGAGCTTTATCCCAAGGATATAGCTCACCTCTCCTAGATCCTTCATATCGAAAGTACTAGCAAGCCAAACCTTAATTCTTGACAACGCCGCTACATCATTCCCAATGAGTGGAATGTCATCAACGTAAAGAACGAGAAAAGCCACAACTTTTCCTTCACAATTCTTGTATATACAAGGTTCATCTAGATTCTATATGAAACCAAACAATTTGACTGTTTGGTCAAATTAGATGTTCCAACTCTTGCATGCCTACTTAAGCCCATAAATGGACTTTCGCAACTTGAATACCAAGTTACATTTCCCACCAGTAATGAACCCTTCTGGTTGCTGCATATAGATGTCATCCTCAAGATTTCATTCAAGAATGTAGTCTTGACGTCCATTTGCCAGATCTCATAATCTAGGTATACCACAATAGATAAGAGTATTCTGATGGACTGGAGCATAGATACCGGCGAGAAGGTTTCCTCATAGTCAATGCCCTCCCTTTGAGTATAACCTTTTGCTACAAGCCTTGCCTTAAAGGTCTCAACTTTTCCATCAGATCCTCTTTTCCTCTTATAGACCCACTTACAGCTAATGGATTTAATATTGGCCGAAAGTTCTATAAGATCCCAGACCTGATTAGAATCCATAGATTCTAATTCATCCTTCATTGCTTTAATGCAATAAGCTAAATGAACATCAACAGTTGCCACTTCGTACGTGGTAGGATCAAATTCAAATTCTATGGAGACTGCTTCAAAAACTTCTCCTAAGAACATGTATCTGTTAGGTTCGCTGACCATCCTCCCACTATGACGAGGTACTGGTGTGGAAATAGGTAAAGAAGTGGTATTTTCTTATCTTACATTGTTATCAGCTATGGGTAGGACTGAGGGCTCTCTTTTTATATCTTTCAGATCTATTCTTCCCTTAGGTTTATGGTTCATGATATAATGATCCTCCAAGAAATAGCATTTGTACTAACAAACACTTTCTGTTCTCTTGGATCATAAAAATACCATCCATAAGTACCCTTTGGATACCCTACAAAGTAACATATTTCCGATCTAAAACTCAACTTGCTCATCTTTTCTTTCAGCACATGTACCGGACACCCCCATATCCGGAGATGTTGCAAAGAAGGCTTGCGCCCAATCCACATCTCTCGTGGTGTCCTGGGAACAGATTTACTTGGTACTAGATTTAGTATGTACGCAGTGGTTTCCAAAGCATGAGCCCAAATAAATAATGGCAACTCAAAATAACTCATCATTGACCTAGTCATGTCTATAGGTGTCTGGTTCCTTCTTTTTGCTACACCATTCTGCTGAGGTGTACTGGGTGTAGTCAATTGTGATAGAATCCCATTCTATATGAGGTGATCAATAAACTCATTACAGAGGTACTCGCCACCTCAATCAGATTGAATGGCCTTGATATATGTGCCCAATTACTTTTTCACTTCAGCCCTAAACTCTTTGAACTTTTCAAAGGCTTCAGACTTATGCTGCATTAGGTACACATATGAATCCCTAGAGTGGTTGTTAGTAAATGTAATGAAATACTCATAACCACCCCTTTCTCTAATATTTATTGGTCCACACACATTCGTATAAACTAATTCAAACAATGCATTGGTCCTATTGCCCTTTGCAAGAAAGAGACTTTTGGTCATCTTACCCTATCAACAAGACTCTCAGACTTCCATTGGTTTGAGAACCAAATTGGCCAAGACCCTGTCTTTGACTAGTCTTCTAAGCCTATATAGATTAATATGGCCAAGCCTCATATGCCAAAGCCTTATTGGATTAGTGGAAGGTTCCGTTATTTTAGATGGTACAGTTACCATTAGGTTATTAAGTTCCATACTAGAATCATTTGAAATACTCAGAATGATCACATACAAGCCATTAGTTTTGACACCCGAATATATAAGAACCATTTCTTTTAGTGACAACTTCTGTTCCAAAATGAAAAGAATAACTTTTATTCGATACCTCTGAAATAGAAATTAAGTTACATCTTATTAAAGGGACATAAAGTATATCTGGAAAAACTATTGTCTTATTGACAAAAAACTCTAAAACTACCACCCCTATAGCAACCGTAGATACGGTTGCATTAGAACCTAGAATTAGTACGATCTCCCCATCACTGCACCTCCTGGTTGATCTGAACTCCTATAATGAATTACAGATACGGTTAGTCGCACCAGAATCAATGTACCAAGTGTTTAAAGTATCCGTTATAAAACTTACTTTAATCACATGTGATTCAATCATACCTTGAACTCTTGTAGCTAAGAATTCTGGATAGTTCCTTTTCCAGTGGCCCTTCTCACCGTATTAGAAACACTTTCCTTTGTCTTAGGCACCCACCTTTCCCTTGCCCTAACCTTTTCCCTAATATTTTGCAATCCTTGGGACCGGTCCAACACTTGGACCACCAGTGCCAGCTTTATTCTTCCCTTTCTTACCTTTCGACTTAGATTGGGAGGAGGAAGAACTTTTCTTAATGTGTGAAACGTTGCCCTTAGGCTTGATCACCCCTTCTACTGCCAGTAAAGAACTCATGAATTTGCTCATTAAAAAATTCATTTGATTCATATTATGTTAATTTTAAATTGAGAAAATGACGACGACAGCGAATTGAGGATCATATCAACTTGGGTCTGTATGTCGATGTTAGCACCCAGGGTCTCAAGTTCATTTAAATAACCAATCATTTTAAAATATGTTCTTTGATTGGAGTCCATTCCAACATCTTTGCACTCATTATCTTCTGCATAGCATCCTGTCTAGCAGGTTAGCTATGCTCCCGAAACATTTCTTTTAAGGATTTGATAATGGCACTGGCGAATCATTTGCCTGGTATTCGTGTTGTAACACATTAGCCATAAAGGCCAATATGTAGCAATGAGCCATCTCATTCGATTTCTTCTACTTGTCGAACTCGCGTCTGGTAGCTGCCGAAGCATTTGCCGTTGGTTCTTCAAGGCATAGGGTAGGGAGGACATATATGTGATCCTCCGCAGTTAAAATGATGTCTAGTTTACGTTTCCATTCTGAATAGTTGTTTTTTATTAACTTGTTTTGTGTAAGTATGGTTGCAAGAGGACTAAATGCAGATCCAGACATGATGATTTATTGAAAAAAAAAATCAAATGCAAAATAAATATGGTAATCAAAATTTGATTTTGAAATAAAAGAATCCTTAAAATTCTTATTTAAAACAAAGTCGCCAGAATATCAAGACGAAAGAACAAAGCTTCCGTGTGGTGGTCAATATTTGATGTCTCAATTGATTATGACTTGTCTGCTATGCAACTCTTGCAAAACAAGTTATGACTCTCGAACCCTTGTGATCTTTAAGTTTCTGAATAATGCCCCGTGTTGAATCCCTTATTCATAGTGTGTACCATTAACTAAGATCCAATCACAACCGCCTCAAGTAGTGCCTCTGTGTGGTGGTCACCATCTAACACGTCTGATTGATCCTATCCATAAGAAGTTCACATCTAGTAACCAATGAGTATCCGTATGGAATGATAACCCCTGGTGAGGTGACACAGAATGTACTACTCATCTTACAGTGAACCGTTAATGGAAGATCTTGGGAGTTGTAATAATAAGTCCATCTTCCACTAGATTTAATAAATAAGGATTTTGCTTTTGGAAAAATTATACCTACACATTGCCCATAAACATCCAAAGTTTACTAATGCATTGCAACGGTTTTTGATTTTTATTTTAGAAAACTTGTTTTTATAAAGCATGTAGTAACAACACTTTTAATGTTGCAATCACAAACAAGCATATAAAAGTAAAAACAAAAATTGAAATAAAAACATTCAAACGATGTCTCTATCTCCTATGACTCTATCTCCATAGAACCTCCTTTTTGGTTTGGTCGCCTTCGACTCCATCTTCATGGACAGCGACTTCTCGCTCCATCTTCACGGACTTTCTAATTCTATTACATTGGTCATATGCTTCTTTCGAAGCTTACAATTTATCTAGAAATAGAAAATACTGCAATAAAATAAAAGACTAGGAAAACCGATGCGACTTTCCTATTCGCAGGATTGAAGTCGCAGCGCCCTTTACACATACCTTAAAACCAAATTATAATAAAAACAACATACACCAATCTCAAATATTAACATTCTTGGTGCCATGGGAGACAGGGGACTCATTTTGCTGCAAAAGGGTTAGTTGTACACATAACCATGCGTATATGCAACACCAAAAATGTATATATATATATCTGTTGGAACCCCTAATTGACTTGCATATTCCATGAACTCTTCATGAAATTATTTAGAACATTAAAATAGCATCCTAGTTCTCTGTCATACTTCGATCGATTGAAGAAGCTTCAATCGATCAAACTGTCGATCGATTGAAATATCTTCATTTGATTGAACTCAAATATTTACAAATAGATTTAAAATTTTTCAAACAAAAAAAAATAAAAAAAAAGTAATTTTTCAAAAATTTTAAACTATGAAGGACACCTGGACAGAGAGACTGGTTTGATCGATCGAACAAGTTCGATTGCTTGAACCCTACATTGGTTCGATTGATTGAATAACTTTCAATCAATCGAACCTGCATAGTTTCGATCGATCGAAATACATCAAAACTACCATGCATCCAATGCTATCCCAAATCTATTTTCTATTGTGAAATTACTGTAGAAAAAGATCTGTGACGACGCAGTTTCAAAAACAATCCTAAGACTAACACGGATATCAAAACTAGTGTTCTAAAATGCATCCACAGATCTAAATAAGAAAGGCTTTGATACCAATTGAAGGAAAAATAGGTTTTGAAACATATTTAACGCGCAGCAGAAAAGCAAAATTTAAAAACTTTATTGGTAGCCCAGATCTACTACTTATCAATTCTATAGATGCGTATAACAAGAGATATAAGAGTTTATATCTCACGGTCTTGAACTCAATTCTAATTCTCTTCATCCTTGATGGTGTAGTAGCCTCCACTAGATGGTCTTCACTCTTATGTCTCCTTTGAGCACTTCCGGAGAGGCTAGAGGTGGTGGAATCTCTAATAGAGCATTTAGAGAAGGTTTGGGAACCCTAAATAGTTTCAGCAGCTTGGGGATGTTAAAAATGATGAACACTTTTTGTGGATGCTGCTGCCCAATTTATAGATTCCCATAACTGACTTTACTTTCAATCGATGAAAGTGACTTCGATCGATCGAACCTTCGATCGATCGAAGCTCTTTTGATCGATGGAACCTGTCTTGACTTCAATCGATCGAAACTTGTCTTGATAGTATCCTCATGTGCCTTTCCAAGCATCCTAGCGAAGCTAAGAGTGGGATATCCTAGGGTCTTTATTGTTGGCTCAGACCAGCTATTGATTCCCATGACTAAATTCTTTGATCAGTGAATAAACCAACTGATCAGTTAACGTTTACACACAAACGAACATATCTGAAGTGATGTCTAGACTTGTATGGTGTACTAGTGTCCTTGTACCATCAGCATTCATAATCATGTTCAGGTAGTCGGATAAATTGTCATTGTCAACCTGAATAGTGATTACATTTTTCATTCCTTGAGTCATATTCACCCTTCATGATTACCAACCATGTTGATAACTCTTATCCTCAAGACTGCATTTCTCAGTAATCAACTTGGTGACATTCTCAAGGGAATGCTTACTCTTTATTAGAGGGTAAATTTTATCTTGACAATATATGTTGACAACCCTATGAACATGACATACCCTAGATACCTAGGTGTTGATCTTTAAGACCTCACTGATTGGTAAGTCAACGCAGCCATATCCAAAGTTTGTGTTCATAATTGTCTTAAGATTGAGAACATGTACCTTATTCAAGTTATGATTCCCTATCAACTATTGACAGTCTTGAGTGTCAATAAGAAAGCTCAGGTCCGTCAATGCACTATAAGCACTAGCATATTAACTAAGATTCATACTCTAGTGATTGAGATTCATCACTCCATCCAATGGTAGTTAATCATGCTATAATGTAAACTGATGAGGTATCCAGTCTCAACATCCACTGTGACAAGTTCTAAGTATTAATAAATAATAATTCGTATCTCACTTGTGTGTATCTCATACATACACAAATTACCTACAATGATACTTAAGGATAAACAATCATCTCATGAAAGACATACATTAACAAAATGTAAAGCAGATATTAATATATTAAAATGCCAATGTCACATACATAAAGTAAGGGTTTGAGGGCACTAACCCAACATTATTAACTTTAGATCTTCAAAGACTGAGTTTTTCTCGAAGAAACTCAGATAGTATCTCTCTTTCTCTCAAAAGTTTCTCTCAATTCTCTAGATTTCTTACCCAAAATTAGCCCACCTCCCTTTCTCTTGAAAATGGTCTATATTTATAGAGAAATCCTCAAAGGAGAGGGTATTCTTGTCTATTCAAGATGATCTTATCAAGTTAAAGATGACTTAGGGATATTAAATACGCTCTCAAGAAACGAGGTCGTTTGGGATATTCTAGGGATCCAAAGAAAATTATAAAAGCAATCTTATTTCACAAAACTAAATCTAGCGCGACACTCAATATAAACTCTGTGACACTAAGTGAATGCCACTGCAGCACTCAGCGAGTGCCACACTAGCAATCACTAAGTGCCGGCTCTAATTCACACGTGTCGCTCTTGCCATTTTAAGCATTTTTGTTTCCTTTTTCTTATTATTCTTTAACTTTCTTTTAAAAAATCCTTATTTAAATTGTTCTAGCTTCAAAATATTATAAATAAAATATTTTTGAGAATGTTTCAAAGTTTAGAACAAGTAAAATTCATATCATGAGCCTAAATTCATTGATTCTTCATTGATATTTTGTTTTTCTCCTTTTAAAATAATAATAAAATAGGAAAATGATGATTTTAAGCTTCTAAACCTTCTGTCTTTGGATCTCTGCTATCCCGACCGCTCTAATTTCCTTACCACATGAATCTGATTCTCGATAAATCATAGAAGCTTCTCTTTAAAGATCTATTTTATCCCTTTTTTTTAAAATAAAATTGATTGAAAAGCTTTTCAAAGTTCATGAAGAGTGCTTAAAGATCGTCCAACTGCACTGGACATTATCATCGTTGTATCCAAAGGTAATTCTCCCTAGGTTCGATAGTCCGATCAAAATTGGGGTGTCTACACTTACTATATTTTACAGTGAATTTTTTTAGTTTTTAAGTGAAGATCTTATGTGAAATTTCACTTAACATTGATTTGAACACATTTCATCACTTTCAATTAAATATAGGAGTATAAACTTGATCAATAAAACCTATTGGTTCATAGGTGTTTTTGTGAGAAGCAAAATCATATATCCTAAGTGAAATTTCGCTTATAATGTCTGAAATCTTTAGTCAAATTTCACTTAATATTCATAAGTGAACTTTGACTTAGGATTTCTAATATCCTAAGTCAAATTTCACTTAGGATGTATATCATAAGTCAAATTTGACTTAGGATTTCTGATTTCACTTAGTAGCATGTTCTTCATCTCAGGGTTTATGGTTTTATGTGACTACTTGTATTTTTATTTTATCCTAAGTTTGGAATTTGTTGCATGTATTTCTTTGAGCTTGGTCTGCTATGACTTGGACAACCATTCCTGACTTTGTCCTAGATTTTAGTTATTCTGTGGTTTATCCTATCAATGAAGTTCTTTGATGTTAAAAAATAACTAAACAAATAAACAAGCCTGTTTAATTTGTTTGTAGATTCTATACAATGTCATGTTTTAAACCTTTTTATCATGAATTATTGCCTATAAAGTTTATGCTTAAACACGTGAGAATCAAGCATTGTGGTGGTCGTAGGAGATGGCGAGGTGGGGATCGCCAGAGATGGCGAGGGTGGAGGTCAAAGGTGGCAAGGGTGGTGGTCGGAGGTGGTGTGGAGTAGTAGTAATGGTTCTTAGGTTTGGTTAGGGTTAGAGGTTGAAGATGAGGGCATTCTGGTCTATGGACATTGAGAAGATTTATCCCAATGTGTATTTTTAGTTGTCCTTAATCCCAATAAAACTCCTCTTAATGACCTTTTCACAAATTTTTCGTACTCTTAATTTATAAATACTCTATTACTTTCGGAATCTATTATATAGCCTAGGCTTGACAAATTTTCCGTCCCACCCTAATGGAACAGGGTTGAAGGAGGTATTATGAAGTAAGATAATAAGATTTGTAAAGAAGTTTTCTAAAAACACTCCATTGCGATTACGAGGTTGAACTACTAGTCTACTAGTATACCTTTAGTATTTTAACTTATTTGCTAATGTTTCCTTTTATATAAATAACTTAAATTTTTGTTCTTCCAATCTTCCAATCTGTAATATATTGATCGCCACTTATTGTGAATAGTTGTATAAACTCTTAATGGTCTGATTTCAAAGTGACAGTATACCAACCTCTGATTACATTTAGCCAACCATCATTTTCATTTTTGGCATCTTCTTCAAATTTGAAGATAATAAATTCCATTTCTTTACATGAGCATCCCAGCAATACTCATCTTCAAATTCACAATTTTCTCTTCATATATACTATTCTTTTATTAAAATAACAAACTAAAAAAAAATCACATATTGTGCTCTCATTCTATCCAAAAGAAGTAATTGGCATTTATTGATGATTATTGGATTTTCTAATCCATTTGATTACGTTGTTGGAGATGCCTTATCATCATATTCAATGTGAATCATACTGTTAGCCAAATTATATACACACATCTATATACAATTTACTATTACTGGGACCAAAGGAGCTTCCTCAGGCCCTCCACCTAAGTGCCTAGGTGGCATCTCCTAAAGTTTTCTTTTTTTCATGTCAACCTTTCTATTTTTTGTTTTCTTTTTGTATTTTCTCCATTCAATAATGAGAATTTCTTTTTTTTTTTTTTTGGTAGAATTTTTTTTGAGCTGATTTATACTTAAGTTAATTGAATGCAAATTCTCATATTCAGTGTATGATGTATTTTCCCATATGAGTAGGAAATCAAAGGCAGGAAGATGGGGAGACTGTCGTTATAACTTTCCAAGCCCTTTAATATATGCAAATTCTAGAACTACATAAAGGGGCAGTTAAAAAACCGTTCTCATTCTATCTCTTACCTTATTGTCTACTTTCTACAATTCTAGAACATTTTCTCTTTCTCTCTAAAAAGGTTTGTACATATTGTGTTGGATGCAAGAGGAAAAGAAAAGTATGGTATTGTAACAACCACCACAAGAGGAGAAGAACTGTCACGCCCCGACGTAGCATAAATAAAGAAAGCGTTTAATTTCTTTTATGGACCCGTAGGTCGCGACAGTTTGAAGGATCGATTCTGTCCCAAACGTCAAACAACAAAACATAATAATCAGAGTAAAGCAATCAAGGCTTACAAAAATTTTCTATCTTATTACATCTTATGAACTGGGGTCAACTAAGGCACAGACCGCCTTGAAAATAAAATAATATCTTAGAGTCTGTTACAGTCATCCTTAAAACAAAACAGTTCATAACTTAAAACAGATAAACTTAAAACATATAATAAACAGTTTCTTTATTCCAGAAGCAGCCATTCTCAATTAGCATAGTCGTATGATTCCTCCTGGTTATAACCTGAAAAGCCTGAACACGAATGTCCAGGACGCATCAACGTCGTCAGCTTCAAGAAGCTGGTGAGTATTAAAAACATGACTTTGAATGTAAAACATACCCATTTACCTTTTTCCAATTCAAGATTAAATCCACAAGTTTATAATTAAAGTAAGGAGCTCGTTTAGAAAAACAACCACAACATTATTTAAAGAGGGTAAATTTACACAGATGGGACCGTGTATGAGAACAATGCACCAAACTCATCTTGCCGACGCTTTTCTCTCGACAGTCACAACAACCCACTATCCTACTCCTGGTATCTTTGAAACACTCAGATAGCCACACTTTAGCAACGGGGCGCCAAGGAGTGTCCAGTTTGCCTCACACTTTGGTCCGGGGTACCAGGGAGTGTCCAATGCCTCACACTTTGAATACCCTAACCGCCATGCAAATACCGGGGCGACCCCTCACACAGTATCCAGACTCGAGTTATCAGGGAGTGTACGTAGGCCACACTTTAGCACTACCATGGGTGCCAGGGAGTGTCCGAGTTCGGCTTCACACACTTTAACGCTTCCATGGGCGTCAGGGAGTGTCCATATTTGCCACCGTCGCATTTCAAAGATACCCTCTTCCACAATCTCAACCACAACCACAACCATGATCACAACCACAAACTCATACTCAACCACAACCACGACCACAAACACAAACTCATACTCTTTCCACACTACCATTACTCTTTTCCACACAGACTGACACCCCTATGCATGTACCACTGACCCACATGAATGGTATGCACTTAAACAAGAATGCTGAATTAAAGGAACAACACGCGTACGGGGATTAATGAGTCATACTACAATGTTTTAATCATTCAAACATAACCAAATAGAGTTCTGATTAACCAAGTTTCCCAAACAGAACCTCAACAGTATATAAATTTCATCCAAACAGTCCCTTAACAGAAAAACAGACAAAAATAGAAACTGCTAAACCTCGCGCGCGGGGGCCGCTCGTGCGAAGGGTCGCTCGCGCGGGCCGCTCGCGCGATAAGCCCATTTTCCTTTTATTAATAAACTTTTCTGTCTGCCTGAGGAAAGCAAGGTCGCGCGCGCGGATCGCTCGCGCGAAGGGGTTCTCGCGCGACCCTCGCTCGCGCGACCAGCCAATTTTTCAATTATATATATAAACTCTTACGTCTGCCTGGGAAAGCATACCTCGCGCGCGCGGGCCGCTCGCGCGAAAGGTCGCTCGCGCGGGCCGCTCGCGCGATTCCTCGCGCGTGCGATCGTGGCGCGAGATGAAGCTGAGGCTTCATCTTCTCCGCAGGAACTGTTCTGTTTCAGCAAAACAGGGGTCTTTTTGACCCATTTCCATTCTGTTAGTATATATGTCCTATTATATATGGATCTCTTTGTTTTTCAACAAGGATTCCAAATATGAGATCAATTTTACAAGATTCAATCTATAGCTCTCAAATTTTATGAGTGTTCAAAAGATGTCAAAACTTCATTTTTAATATACTTTCTTATATGAACGAATTAAGCTCTAAAACTTCAAACATAGTCAATACATACTATAATCTTCCATATTCATCTCTAAAAACGAATTTTGATTGGGTTTAGAAATTCATGATTTTTATGCTATGAACTTCATGCGTAAAATCATCAATGGGGATTTACAACATTAAACAATTACACAGCAATTAATATGAAATTACATTCTTAGTGAGTTTAGAATACTCACTGTGATTAAGAGCAAAGATGTTGTTGAGAAAGAAATAAGAGATAAGAAATCCCAACTCAAGCTTTCAAGCTATGGAGGTTATGAGCTCTCTCTATGCAATCCCTGAAATTCTCTGTGTAATCTCTCTCTCTCAACTCTCTGTGTTTAGTGTTTGTGAAGAGCAGAATGAAAGGTGTGTGTGTGTGATATATAAATATCAAACAAGAACTTGGTGCCCAAGTATTATTAGGATTACTCCACTAATTGAGTTTAGCTTAACAATTCTCTAACTCCTCAGAATTTGCAGCATAAAATCATACGTATATACATAATACACAGTTGATATGCCTCAAGTTTAAGCCAAAGGCCATGGATAGGTGTATAGGGGTCAAATGGGGTTGTTTGGCAAATTAGCTTATGGCACAACATTTGCACATATAAGCTAAACATTCCCAAACAATGCCTTATCCAATGATTACTTGCCATAAATGGAAATAAAGTAAATGTCTAAATCGGTCACTTCCAAAATCTGTGGAAGTTAAACACAACATGGACAATTTTGGACGTAAACTGGTATTTTCGGGGCGCGGTGTTCACCACAAAAATACAGGAATTTCATTTTAACGTAAGAATTGATTTTCTGGTTTTATAAAAATACTGATTGAGTCAATAGAAGTTATTTTCACCGTTTTGAAATACAGATTTTGAAATCCACACAGGTATTAATAACTTTTGTAAAATTGCAGTTTGGCCCCCAATAAACTTTAAATGTGAATTAGATAAGAAATTAATATTCCAAACAAGTGACTGGAATTAAAGTAAAAGCAGACCATGCCAATTGAATTTAAATATACCAATGCCAATACGCATAAATTAAATATGGACATGAATTTTAAATTAAATGGAAATGCAGGTTGTTACATCCTTCCTCCCTTAAACAGGATTTCGTCCCCGAAATCAAGACTGACTAATCCTGAAATAACTCCGGGTACTTCTTCCTCATATCAGCTTCAACTTCCCACGAGGCTTCGTTCTCGTCATGGTGATTCCACTGAACCTTCACCAACGGAATGTCTTTATTCCTCAGCTTCTTGATACTCTGGTCCAGAATCTTCACAGGTCTCTCCTTGTAAGAAACGTTATGACTTGTCTCAATGTCGTCATAACTAACCACATGTGAGGGGTCTCGTATGTATTTCCTCAACATACTTACGTGAAATACGTTGTGAACCCCGGACATCTTCGGTGGTAGCGCCAGTCGATAAGCTACTTTCCCGACACGTTCCAAAATCTCGAACGGTCCGATGAAATGCGGAGCTAACTTCCCTCTCTTGAGACCAAAACGTACCACTCCTCGGGTTGGTGAAACCTTAAGGAGTACGTGATCTCCAACACTAAACTCCAAATCCTTCCGGCGTCGATCAGCATAACTCTTATATCGGCTTTGAGCGGTTCTCATCCTCTCCTTGACCAAAGAAATCTTCTCGTTGGTTTCTCTAACCAAGTCTGGTCCCAACAATTCTGAGTCCCCAACCTCTGCCCAACATAATGGGGAACGACATGGTCGTCCGTACAATGCTTCGAACGGAGCCATACCGATACTCGCGTGATAACTGTTATTATAGGCAAATTCAACCAACGGCAAGTGTGTCTCCCAAGATTCTTCAAAATCGATCACACAAGCCCTGAGCATATTTTCCATTATCTGATTAACACGCTCAGTCTGACCATCTGTCTGAGGGTGAAAAGCAGTGCTCATCTTGAGCGAAGTTCCCATAGCTTCTTGCAGACTTTCCCAAAATCCAGAGGTAAAACGCGCGTCACAGTCTGACACTATTGACACAGGTGCACCGTGAAGTCGCACAACTTGTTGTATGTACATCCGGCTCATCTTCTCTACCGGGTATGTCATACTATAAGCGATAAAATGAGCGGATTTCGTCAATCGATCCACGATTACCCAAATAGCGTCATGATTCTGCTGCGATCGAGGTAATCCTACTACAAAATCCATCGTAATGTGTTCCCACTTCTAACCAGGAATAGGTAGCGGTTGCAACAATCCTGACAATCTCTGATGTTCAGCTTTGACTTGCTGACACGTCAAACACTTGGATACGAATTCGGCCACGTCTTTCTTCATACCTTCCCACCAGAAATTTCTCTTCAGATCTTTGTACATCTTCGTTCCTCCCGGGTGAACTGTATATCTCGACTTATGTGCTTCTTCCAGGATATCCTTCCTTAACTCTTCATTACCTGGCACACATAATCTATTCCTGCACCGATATCCTCCATCGACTCCCACTTTCCACTCTGTCGGGTCTTTTTCTGACATCTTCACGAACCACGTCTGAAACTTCTCATCTTCTTTCTGAGCTCCAATAATGCGGTCGATAAGAACAGGCTGCAGGATAAGACATCCGAATAATTGTCCTTCTCCTTCTTCAGCACTCTGTACATTGAATTCCGCCAAGGTCTCCAAAGATCGCCACTCTCTAACCATTAAGGAGGCGATCGTCTCACGAGTCTGTCGACTCAGGGCATCAGCAACCACATTAGCTTTACCCGGGTGATATTTTAATGTGAAGTCGTAATCTTTGATCAGCTCCATCCATCTGCGCTGTCTCATGTTCAACTCTTTCTATGTGAACAAATATTTCAAACACTTGTGATCGGAGAACAAATCAAACTTCTCACCATAGAGATAGTGTCTCCAAATCTTGAGTGCGAAAACTACTGCCGCCAATTCCAAATTATGAATGGGATAGTTCAACTCATTCGGCTTGAGCTGTCTGGATCCATAGGCGATCACCCTGCCATCTTGCATAAGTACACACCCTAACCCTTGATATGATGCGTCACTAAAGATAGTGAACTTCTCATCAGGCTTGGGTATTGCTAGTACCGGTGCGGTAGTGAGTCTCTCTTTCAACTCTAGAAAGGCTCGCTCATGCTTCTCTGTCCATTCGAACTTTAAATTCTTCTTCGTCAACCCAGTTAAAGGTGCTGCTATCTTTGAGAATCCCTCAACGAATCTCCTGTAATAGCCTGCGAGTCCTAGAAAACTTCAAACTTCTGTAGGGTTGCTTGGCCTAACCCAGTTTGATACAGCATCGGTCTTGGATGAATTCACAGAAATTCCTTGAGATGACACCTTGTGTCCCAAAAATTTCACTTCTTGCAACCAGAACTCACACTTACTGAACTTGGCATACAACTGATGGTCCTTGAGCGTCTGCATCGCAATCCGTAGATGTTGCTCGTGTTCTTCTCCTGACTTAGAATAGATCAAAATATCATCTATAAAGACGATGACAAACTGATCCAAATAAGGTTTGAACACTCTGTTCATCAGATCCGTAAACACTGCCGGGGCGTTCGTCATTCCAAACGGCATCACCAGAAATTCATAATGACCATATCGGGTTCTGAAAGCAGTCTTAGGTATGTCTTCTTTTCGTACCCTCAACTGATGATATCCCGACCTAAGGTCTATCTTGGAAAATGTCGTAGCTCCTTGTAGTTGATCAAACAAATCGTCAATCCGAGGCAAGGGATACTTGTTCTTGATAGTTACTCGGTTCAATTCTCTGTAGTCGATACACAGTCTAAGTGTCCCGTCCTTCTTCTTCACGAATAACACCGGTGCTCCCCAAGGCGATGTACTTGGACGTACAAAACCTAGGTTCTCGAGCTCTTGAACTTGTTCCTTCAATTCCAGCAGTTCTGTGGGGGCCATTCTTTAGGGAACCTTGGTGATCGGTACGGTACCCGGTATAAGCTCAATGCAGAACTCTATACTTCTCTCGGGCGGTAGACCAGAAACATCTTCAAACACTTCTTCGAAGTCCTTGACTACAGGTATAGATGAAGCTGTCACCTCTGTACTGACGACTTCGATGTTGGCTAAGCATCTCGTGAGGAACATATCTCCCGAAGGGTTACATTGAAAATCAAAGGGTTGATTCTTATTGTCGGGGAATGTAATTCTCTTCCTCGCACAATCCAACTTCACTTGATTCTAAGAGAGCCAATCCATTCCTAGGATTATGTCGAACTCCTTCATCGATAGGACGATCAACCTAGCAGGGATTTCACGGTTTCCTAACCGTAAGGGACAATCCTTGCACACGTGTCCTAATCTGACCGCAGCTCCTAGTGGCGAAGTAGCCTTCAAAGCTTTCTCTAAGCGATGAGGTAAAATACCCAATCTCCGAATTGTATTAACAGATATGAACGAAATAGCAGCACCCGTATCAAATAACACTTTAATATGGGAGTTAAACAGAGTTAATGTACCTTCCACTGCTTGCTGATCAGGTTGAGCTTCTCCATAATTCCCTTCTTCATACGCAGTTCCATCATATCCAGCGGCATCAGGGATAACAGCATTCAAGCGAGTCTGACCCTGTTGACCATAAGTCACCTGCTTAGGAGCAGTACAGAACCTGCTGATGTGACCTGGTTCACCACAGTTGAAGCAGACTATCCCTTGCTGAGTAGCACGCCTTGGTGCCTTGCAATCACGAGCCAAATGTCCAGGGTTGCCACAGTTGAAACACTTTTCACTACTACTTCCTTCGCCTACTCGAGGTTGAGTCGGATAGGTAATAGCCTGGGTCTTCTTGCTTCCGTCGAAATTCCTCTTCTGCCCTTGGGTACGGTTCATTGGTGGTCTATTCCCAAAATTACCCCTTTGAGGCGGTCGGAATTCAAATTGTTTTCGGCTCACTCGAGCATCCTCTTCCAGATCAGTAGCCAAACCAACAAGTCCTTCAAACGATTTATCCAGGTGGCCGAGAGTCAAGCGGCGAATCTGCGGTGTCAGCCCTTGATTATACTTGCGGATCTTCTTCTCTTCAGTATCAACCAGGTGTGGAGCAAACCGAGATAGTCTTTCAAACTGTGTGGTGTACTCTTGCACCGACTTGGTTCCTTGCGTCAGGTCCATGAATTCCTTCTCTCTTCTGTGCCTCTCCGTAGCCGGGAAATACTTCTCCAAAAATCTCCCCTTGAACGCAGTCCACGTCATTCCCGTTGCAGCTCCATTCCCGATAGTAGCTATGACCGAATCCCACCAATCTGCGGCAGCATCGGTCAACTGAAATGTAGCTAATCTTCTCTTGTCTATCTCGTTGCATTGGACAGCTTCGAACATGCGGTCCATCTGTCTCAACCACTGTTCCGCTTTTCAGGGTTCCGCGGTACCCGCAAACTGTTCGGGCCTTAGAGCACGGAATCTTTCTAGCAACTTGTCTCCCGTTTGACGGTCTCTTCGGTTGTCGTTCGTATTACCGATTCTTTCTAATCGTCTGATAAATGCTTCAAACATCCCTGTAGGATCAGCAGCCTCGGGCGCTCCCTCGATCAGGTTCCTGTTTCTCCTGACTCCTCCAGCCATTCTATGCATGATAGTGGTAGTAGAATGAGAAACATGCATGCAACAGTGCTATGAAGTAATTTAAATGACAACAACATTCAAAAGAGTATATCTTATATATATAACTTCTGTCAAGTAGATACAAAAACATGTATGGTCAGATCAATGCCTACCCTATCTGTATGGGTTAGGACGCATGCAAGAGTTAATGTTACAAAAATGGGGTCATTGCCCTATACTCTAATGCATGTAATTACAGCTGCAAAATGAGACAGAGCTAATAGTCAAAAGTGGTTAATATGTACAAGTCATAACTAGAACGTCAATCATCTCCATAAGCGGCCATCAGGAGATCTAGCGAATCGACAGGGGAAAATCGCTGAACAACAAACGGTCCAACCCCGTCGTAGCTGTGAGAGGTGGACGATGAGGCAGGTACAGGAGCATCTGCCTCATCTACTATCTCCTCAGGCAGGGCTAGCTCAAGTGCTAGCTCAGCCTCGAGCTCAGCGGCAAGATCGTCCAGACCTATGCCGTCCTCTAAGATCTCCCCACCTACTGGGACCACATGAACAACCTCTGCATCGTCCTCAGCAATGGGAACCACCGGCGGAGGCATCTCCAACTGAGCCAGATGGGCATGCACGATCTGGATCTCGAGGGGAAGGTAGAAAGCATCGCTATCGACCAACCTCAGAATCTCGACCAAAACCAGACGCTGAGCCTCTGCGAAATATCGAAGCTCAAAACGGATACGGGTCAGGTCAACTAGGCCTACCACGTGAACCTGGTGCCATACCTCAGATACTACCGTCGTCACGGCCAACTGCTCTACGGCCGCCTGATATAAGTCGAGAAAAGCTGGGATCACTGCCCCAGGTATCACGAAGTGTCCTCCAAACCTGTCTGGTACATAAAGTGGGGGAGCTGGATCCATACTTGAAAAGGTACTACTTAAAGTCAGAACAGAATAATCTTAGGCGTTTGGGTTCTGAGTCTATCCTCCCTGTCGTATCATCGGGTGTGTAACACTTAATGGAATGTGGAATCGGGTCTATACTGGTAAACCCTAACCTGGCTAAACTATCTTGTGATAAATAATAACATGGCTCTGATACCACTAAATCCTGTCATGCCCCGACGTAGCATAAATAAGGAAAGCGTTTAATTTCCTTTATGGACCCGTAGGTCGCGACAGTTTGAAGGATCGATTTCGTCCCAAACGTCAAACAACAAAACATAATAATCAGAGTAAAGCAATCAAGGCTTACAAAATTTTTCTATCTTATTACATCTTATGAACCGGGGTCAACTAAGGCACAGACCGCCTTGAAAATAAAATAATATCTTAGAGTCTGTTACAGTCATCCTTAAAACAAAACAGTTCATAACTTAAAACAGATAAACTTAAAACATATAATAAACAGTTTCTTTATTCCAGAAGCAGCCATTCTAAATTAGCATAGTCGTATGATTCCTCCTGGTTATAACCTGAAAAGCCTGAACACGAATGTCCAGGACGCATCAACGTCGTCAGCTTCAAGAAGCTGGTGAGTATTAAAAACATGACTTTGAATGTAAAACATACCCATTTACCTTTTTCCAATTCAAGATTAAATCCACAAGTTTATAATTAAAGTAAGGAGCTCGTTTAGAAAAACAACCACAACATTATTTAAAGAGGGTAAATTTACACAGATGGGACCGTGTATGAGAACAATGCACCAAACTCATCTTGTCGACGCTTTTCTCTCGACAGTCACAACAACCCACTATCCTACTCCTGGTATCTTTGAAACACTCAGATAGCCACACTTTAGCAACGGGGCGCCAGGGAGTGTCCAGTTTGCCTCACACTTTGGTCCGGGGTACCAGGGAGTGTCCAATGCCTCACACTTTGAATACCCTAACCGCCATGCAAATACCGGGGCGACCCCTCACACAGTATCCAGACTCGAGTTATCAGGGAGTGTACGTAGGCCACACTTTAGCACTACCATGGGTGCCAGGGAGTGTCCGAGTTCGGCTTCACACACTTTAACGCTTCCATGGGCGTCAGGGAGTGTCCATATTTGCCACCGTCGCATTTCAAAGATACCCTCTTCCACAATCTCAACCACAACCACAACTATGATCACAACCACAAACTCATACTCAACCACAACCACGACCACAAACACAAACTCATACTCTTTCCACACTACCATTACTCTTTTCCACACAGACTGACACCCCTATGCATGTACCACTGACCCACATGAATGGTATGCACTTAAACAAGAATGCTGAATTAAAGGAACAACACGCGTACGGGGATTAATGAGTCATACTACAATGTTTTAATCATTCAAACATAACCAAATAGAGTTCTGATTAACCAAGTTTCCCAAATAGAACCTCAACAGTATATAAATTTCATCCAAACAGTCCCTTAACAGAAAAACAGACAAAAATAGAAACTGCTAAATCTCGCGCGCGCGGGCCGCTCGTGCGAAGGGTCGCTCGCGCGGGCCGCTCGCGCGATAAGCCCATTTTCCTTTTATTAATAAACTTTTCTGTCTGCCTGAGGAAAGCAAGGTCGCGCGCGCGGATCGCTCGCGCGAAGGGGTTCTCGCGCGACCCTCGCTCGCGCGACCAGCCAATTTTTCAATTATATATATAAACTCTTACGTCTGCCTGGGAAAGCATACCTCGCGCGCGCGGGCCGCTCGCGCGAAAGGTCGCTCGCGCGGGCCGCTCGCGCGATTCCTCGCGCGTGCGATCGTGGCGCGAGATGAAGCTGAGGCTTCATCTTCTCCGCAGGAACTGTTCTGTTTCAGCAAAACAGGGGTCTTTTTGACCCATTTCCATTCTGTTAGTATATATGTCCTATTATATATGGATCTCTTTGTTTTTCAACAAGGATTCCAAATATGAGATCAATTTTACAAGATTCAATCTATAGCTCTCAAATTTTATGAGTGTTCAAAAGATGTCAAAACTTCATTTTTAATATACTTTCTTATATGAACGAATTAAGCTCTAAAACTTCAAACATAGTCAATACATACTATAATCTTCCATATTCATCTCTAAAAATGAATTTTGATTGGGTTTAGAAATTCATGATTTTTATGCTATGAACTTCATACGTAAAATCATCAATGGGGATTTACAACATTAAACAATTACACAGCAATTAATATGAAATTACATTCTTAGTGAGTTTAGAATACTCACTGTGATTAAGAGCAAAGATGTTGTTGAGAAAGAAATAAGAGATAAGAAATCCCAACTCAAGCTTTCAAGCTATGGAGGTTATGAGCTCTCTCTATGCAATCCCTGAAATTCTCTGTGTAATCTCTCTCTCTCAACTCTCTGTGTTTAGTGTTTGTGAAGAGCAGAATGAAAGGTGTGTGTGTGTGATATATAAATATCAAACAAGAACTTGGTGCCCAAGTATTATTAGGATTACTCCACTAATTGAGTTTAGCTTAACAATTCTCTAACTCCTCAGAATTTACAGCATAAAATCATACGTATATACATAATACACAGTTGATATGCCTCAAGTTTAAGCCAAAGGCCATGGATAGGTGTATAGGGGTCAAATGGGGTTGTTTGGCAAATTAGCTTATGGCACAACATTTGCACATATAAGCTAAACATTCCCAAACAATGCCTTATCCAATGATTACTTGCCATAAATGGAAATAAAGTAAATGTCTAAATCGGTCACTTCCAAAATCTGTGGAAGTTAAACACAACATGGACAGTTTTGGACGTAAACTGGTATTTTCGGGGCGCGGTGGTCACCACAAAAATACAGGAATTTCATTTTAACGTAAGAATTGATTTTCTGGTTTTATAAAAATACTGATTGAGTCAATAGAAGTTATTTTCACCGTTTTGAAATGCAGATTTTGAAATCCACACAGGTATTACTAACTTTTGTAAAATTGCAGTTTGGCCCCCAATAAACTTTAAATGTGAATTAGATAAGAAATTAATATTCCAAACAAGTGACTGGAATTAAAGTAAAAGCAGACCATGCCAATTGAATTTAAATATACCAATGCCAATACGCATAAATTAAATATGGACATGAATTTTAAATTAAATGGAAATGCAGGTTGTTACATCCTTCCTCCCTTAAACAGGATTTCGTCCCCGAAATCAAGACTGACTAATCCTGAAATAACTCCGGGTACTTCTTCCTCATATCAGCTTCAACTTCCCACGAGGCTTCGTTCTCGTCATGGTGATTCCACTGAACCTTCACCAACGGAATGTCTTTATTCCTCAGCTTCTTGATACTCTGGTCCAGAATCTTCACAGGTCTCTCCTTGTAAGAAACGTTATGACTTGTCTCAATGTCGTCATAACTAACCACATGTGAGGGGTCTCGTATGTATTTCCTCAACATACTTACGTGAAATACGTTGTGAACCCCGGACATCTTCGGTGGTAGCGCCAGTCGATAATCTACTTTCCCGACACGTTCCAAAATCTCGAACGGTCCGATGAAACGCGGAGCTAACTTCCCTCTCTTGAGACCAAAACGTACCACTCCTCGGGTTGGTGAAACCTTAAGGAGTACGTGATCTCCAACACTAAACTCCAAATCCTTCCGGCGTCGATCAGCATAACTCTTATATCGGCTTTGAGCGGTTCTCATCCTCTCCTTGACCAAAGAAATCTTCTCGTTGGTTTCTCTAACCAAGTCTGGTCCCAACAATTCTGAGTCCCCAATCTCTGGCCAACATAATGGGGAACGACATGGTCGTCCGTACAATGCTTCGAACGGAGCCATACCGATACTCGCATGATAACTGTTATTATAGGCAAATTCAACCAACGGCAAGTGTGTCTCCCAAGATTCTTCAAAATCGATCACACAAGCCCTGAGCATATCTTCCATTATCTGATTAACACGCTCAGTCTGACCATCTATCTGAGGGTGAAAAGCAGTGCTCATCTTGAGCGAAGTTCCCATAGCTTCTTGCAGACTTTCCCAAAATCCAGAGGTAAAACGCGCGTCACGGTCTGACACGATTGACACAGGTGCACCGTGAAGTCGCACAACTTGTTGTATGTACATCCGGCTCATCTTCTCTACCGGGTATGTCATACTATAAGCGATAAAATGAGCGGATTTCGTCAATCGATCCACGATTACCCAAATAGCGTCATGATTCTGCTGCGATCGAGGTAATCCTACTACAAAATCCATCGTAATGTGTTCCCACTTCCAACCAGGAATGGTAGCGGTTGCAACAATCCTGACGGTCTCTGATGTTCAGCTTTGACTTGCTGACACGTCAAACACTTGGATACGAATTCGGCCACGTCTTTCTTCATACCTTCCCACCAGAAATTTCTCTTCAGATCTTTGTACATCTTCGTTCCTCCCGGGTGAACTGTATATCTGGACTTATGTGCTTATTCCAGGATATCCTTCCTTAACTCTTCATTACCTGGCACACATAATCTATTCCTGCACCGATATCCTCCATCGACTCCCACTTTCCACTCTGTCGGGTCTTTTTCTGACATCTTCACGAACCACGTCTGAAACTTCTCATCTTCTTTCTGAGCTCCAATAATGCGGTCGATAAGAACAGGCTGCAGGATAAGACATCCGAACAATTGTCCTTCTCCTTCTTCAGCACTCTGTACATCGAATTCCGCCAAGGTCTCCAAAGATCGCCACTCTCTAACCATTAAGGAGGCGATCGTCTCACGAGTCTGTCGACTCAGGGCATCAGCAACCACATTAGCTTTACCCGGGTGATATTCTAATGTGAAGTCGTAATCTTTGATCAGCTCCATCCATCTGCGCTGTCTCATGTTCAACTCTTTCTGTGTGAACAAATATTTCAAACTCTTGTGATCGGAGAACAAATCAAACTTCTCACCGTAGAGATAGTGTCTCCAAATCTTGAGTGCGAAAACTACTGCCGCCAATTCCAAATTATGAATGGGATAGTTCAACTCATTCGGCTTCAGCTGTCTGGATCCATAGGCGATCACTCTGCCATCTTGCATAAGTACACACCCTAACCCTTGATATGATGCGTCACTAAAGATAGTGAACTTCTCATCAGGCTTGGGTATTGCTAGTACCGGTGCGGTAGTGAGTCTCTCTTTCAACTCTAGAAAGGCTCGCTCATGCTTCTCTGTCCATTCGAACTTCAAATTCTTCTTCGTCAACCCAGTTAAAGGTGCTGCTATCTTTGAGAATCCCTCAACGAATCTCCTGTAATAGCCTGCGAGTCCTAGAAAACTTCGAACTTCTGTAGGGTTGCTTGGCCTAACCCAGTTTGATACAGCATCGGTCTTGGATGAATTCACAGAAATTCCTTGAGATGATACCTTGTGTCCCAAAAATTTCACTTCTTGCAACCAGAACTCACACTTACTGAACTTGGCATACAACTGATGGTCCTTGAGCGTCTGCATCGCAATCCGTAGATGTTGCTCGTGTTCTTCTCCTGACTTAGAATAGATCAAAATATCATCTATAAAGACGATGACAAACTGATCCAAATAAGGTTTGAGCACTCTGTTCATCAGATCCATAAACACTGCCGGGGCGTTCGTCATTCCAAACGGCATCACCAGAAATTCATAATGACCATATCGGGTTCTGAAAGCAGTCTTAGGTATGTCTTCTTTTCGTACCCTCAACTGATGATATCCCGACCTAAGGTCTATCTTGGAAAATGTTGTAGCTCCTTGTAGTTGATCAAACAAATCATCAATCCGAGGCAAGGGATACTTGTTCTTGATAGTTACTCGGTTCAATTCTCTGTAGTCGATACACAGTCTAAGTGTCCCGTCCTTCTTCTTCACGAATAACACCGGTGCTCCCCAAGGCGATGTACTTGGACGTACAAAACCTAGGTTCTCGAGCTCTTGAACTTGTTCCTTCAATTCCAGCAGTTCTGTGGGGGCCATTCTGTAGGGAACCTTGGTGATCGGTACGGTACCCGGTATAAGCTGAATGCAGAACTCTATACTTCTCTCGGGCGGTAGACCAGAAACATCTTCAAACACTTCTTCGAAGTCCTTGACTACAGGTATAGATGAAGCTGTCACCTCTGTACTGACGACTTCGATGTTGGCTAAGCATCTCGTGAGGAACATATCTCCCGAAGGGTTACATTGAAAATCAAAGGGTTGATTCTCATTGTCGGGGAATGTAATTCTCTTCCTCGCACAATCCAACTTCACTTGATTCTGAGAGAGCCAATCTATTCCTAGGATTATGTCAAACTCCTTCATCGATAGGACGATCAACCTAGCAGGGATTTCACGGTTTCCTAACCGTAAGGGACAATCCTTGCACACATGTCCTAATCTGACCGCAGCTCCTAGTGGCGAAGTAGCCTTCAAAGCTTTCTCTAAGCGATGAGGTAAAATACCCAATATCCGAATTGTATTAACAGATATGAACGAAAGAGCAGCACCCGTATCAAATAACACTTTAACATGGGAGTTAAACAGAGTTAATGTACCTTCCACTGCTTGCTGATCAGGTTGAGCTTCTCCATAATTCCCTTCTTCATACGCAGTTCCATCATATCCAGCGGCATCAGGGATAACAACATTCAAGCGAGTCTGACCCTGTTGACCATAAGTCACCTGCTTAGGAGCAGTACAGAACCTGCTGATGTGACCTGGTTCACCACAGTTGAAGCAGACTATCCCTTGCTGAGTAGCACGCCTTGGTGCCTTGCAATCACGAGCCAAATGTCCAGGGTTGCCACAGTTGAAACACTTTTCACTACTACTTCCTTCGCCTACTCGAGGTTGAGTCGGATAGGTAATAGCCTGGGTCTTCTTGCTTCCGTCGAAATTCCTCTTCTGCCCTTGGGTACGGTTCATTGGTGGTCTATTCCCAAAATTACCCCTTCGAGGCGGTCGGAATTCAAATTGTTTTCGGCTCACTCGAGCATCCTCTTCCAGATCAGTAGCCAAACCAACAAGTCCTTCAAACGATTTATCCAGGTGGCCGAGAGTCAAGCGGCGAATCTGCGGTGTCAGCCCTTGATTATACTTGCGGATCTTCTTCTCTTCAGTATCAACCAGGTGTGGAGCAAACCGAGACAGTCTTTCGAACTGTTTGGTGTACTCTTGCACCGACTTGGTTCCTTGCGTCAGGTCCATGAATTCCTTCTCTCTTCTGTGCCTCTCCGTAGCCGGGAAATACTTCTCCAAAAATCTCCCCTTGAACGCAGTCCACGTCATTCCCGTTGCAGCTCCATTCCCGATAGTAGCTATGACCGAATCCCACCAATCTGCGGCAGCATCGGTCAACTGAAATGTAGCTAATCTTCTCTTGTCTATCTCGTTGCATTGGACAGCTTCGAACATGCGGTCCATCTGTCTCAACCACTGTTCCGCTTTCCAGGGTTCCGCGGTACCCGCAAACTGTTCGGGCCTTAGAGCACGGAATCTTTCTAGCAACTTGTCTCCCGTTTGACGGTCTCTTCGGTTGTCGTTCGTATTACCGATTCTTTCTAATCGTCTGATAAATGCTTCAAACATCCCTGCAGGATCAGCAGCCTCGGGCGCTCCCTCGATCAGGTTCCTATTTCTCCTGACTCCTCCAGCCATTCTATGCATGATAGTGGTAGTAGAATGAGAAACATGCATGCAACAGTGCTATGAAGTAATTTAAATGACAACAACATTCAAAAGAGTATATCTTATATATATAACTTCTGTCAAGTAGATACAAAAACATGTATGGTCAGATCAATGCCTACCCTATCTGTATGGGTTAGGACGCATGCAAGAGTTAATGTTACAAAAATGGGGTCATTGCCCTATACTCTAATGCATGTAATTAGAGCTGCAAAAAGAGACAGAGCTAATAGTCAAAAGTGGTTAATATGTACAAGTCATAACTAGAACGTCAATCATCTCCATAAGCGGCCATCAGGAGATCTAGCGAATCGACAGGGCAAAATCGCTGAACAACAAACGGTCCAACCCCGTCATAGCTGTGAGAGGTGGACGATGAGGCAGGTACAGGAGCATCTGCCTCATCTACTATCTCCTCAGGCAGGGCTAGCTCAAGTGCTAGCTCAGCCTCGAGCTCAGCGGCAAGATCGTCCAGACCTATGCCGTCCTCTAACATCTCCCCACCTACTGGGACCACATGAACAACCTCTGCATCGTCCTCAGCAATGGGAACCACCGGCGGAGGCATCTCCAACTGAGCCAGATGGGCATGCACGATCTGGATCTCGAGGGGAAGGTAGAAAGCATCGCTATCGACCAACCTCAGAATCTCGACCAAAACCAGACGCTGAGCCTCTGCGAAATATCGAAGCTCAAAACGGATACGGGTCAGGTCAACTAGGCCTACCACGTGAACCTGGTGCCATACCTCAGATACTACCGTCGTCACGGCCAACTACTCTACGGCCGCTTGATATAAGTCGAGAAAAGCTGGGATCACTGCCCCAGGTATCACGAAGTGTCCTCTAAACCTGTCTGGTACATAAAGTGGGGGAGCTGGATCCATACCTGAAAAGGTACTACTTAAAGTCAGAACAGAATAATCTTAGGCGTTTGGGTTCTGAGTCTATCCTCCCTGTCGTATCATCGGGTGTGTAACACTTAATGGAATGTGGAATCGGGTCTATACTGGTAAACCCTAACCTAGCTAAACTATCTTGTGATAAATAATAACCTGGCTCTGATACCACTAAATCCTGTCATGCCCCGACGTAGCATAAATAAGGAAAGCGTTTAATTTCCTTTATGGACCCGTAGGTCGCGACAGTTTGAAGGATCGATTCCATCCCAAACGTCAAACAACAAAACATAATAATCAGAGTAAAGCAATCAAGGCTTACAAAAATTTTCTATCTTATTACATCTTATGAACCGGGGTCAACTAAGGCACAGACCGCCTTGAAAATAAAATAATATCTTAGAGTCTGTTACAGTCATCCTTAAAACAAAATAGTTCATAACTTAAAACAGATAAACTTAAAACATATAATAAACAGTTTCTTTATTCCAGAAGCAGCCATTCTAAATTAGCATAGTCGTATGATTCCTCCTAGTTATAACCTGAAAAGCCTGAACACGAATGTCCAGGACGCATCAACGTCGTCAGCTTCAAGAAGCTGGTGAGTATTAAAAACATGACTTTGAATGTAAAACATACCCATTTACCTTTTTCCAATTCAAGATTAAATCCACAAGTTTATAATTAAAGTAAGGAGCTCGTTTAGAAAAACAACCACAGCATTATTTAAAGAGGGTAAATTTACACAGATGGGACCGTGTATGAGAACAATGCACCAAACTCATCTTGCCGACGCTTTTCTCTCGACAGTCACAACAACCCACTATCCTACTCCTGGTATCTTTGAAACACTCAGATAGTCACACTTTAGCAACGGGGCGCCAGGGAGTGTCCAGTTTGCCTCACACTTTGGTCCGGGGTACCAGGGAGTGTCCAATGCCTCACACTTTGAATACCCTAACCGCCATGCAAATACCGGGGCGACCCCTCACACAGTATCCAGACTCGAGTTATCAGGGAGTGTACGTAGGCCACACTTTAGCACTACCATGGGTGCCAGGGAGTGTCCGAGTTCGGCTTCACACACTTTAACGCTTCCATGGGCGTCAGGGAGTGTCCATATTTGCCACCGTCGCATTTCAAAGATACCCTCTTCCACAATCTCAACCACAACCACAACCATGATCACAACCACAAACTCATACTCAACCATAACCACGACCACAAACACAAACTCATACTCTTTCCACACTACCATTACTCTTTTCCACACAGACTGACACCCCTATGCATGTACCACTGACCCACATGAATGGTATGCACTTAAACAAGAATGCTGAATTAAAGGAACAACACGCGTACGGGGATTAATGAGTCATACTACAATGTTTTAATCATTCAAACATAACCAAATAGAGTTCTGATTAACCAAGTTTTCCAAACAGAACCTCAACAGTATATAAATTTCATCCAAACAGTCCCTTAACAGAAAAACAGACAAAAATAGAAACTGCTAAACCTCGCGCGCGCGGGCCGCTCGCGCGGGCCACTCGCGCGATAAGCCCATTTTCCTTTTATTAATAAACTTTTCTGTCTGCCTGAGGAAAGCAAGGTCGCGCGCGCAGATCGCTCGCGCGAAGGGGTTCTCGCGCGACCCTCGCTCGCGCGACCAGCTTATTTTTCAATTATATATATAAACTCTTACGTCTGCCTGGGAAAGCATACCTCGCGCGCGCGGGCCGCTCGCGCGAAAGGTCGCTCGCGCGGGCCGCTCGTGCGATTCCTCGCGCGCGCTATCGTGGCGCGAGATGAAGCTGAGGCTTCATCTTCTCCGCAGGAACTGTTCTGTTTCAGCAAAACAGGGGTCTTTTTGACCCATTTCCATTCTGTTAGTATATATGTCCTATTATATATGGATCTCTTTGTTTTTCAACAAGGATTCCAAATATGAGATCAATTTTTCAAGATTCAATCTATAGCTCTCAAATTTTATGAGTGTTCAAAAGATGTCAAAACTTCATTTTTAATATAATTTCTTATATGAACGAATTAAGCTCTAAAACTTCAAACATAGTCAATACATACTATAATCTTCCATATTCATCTCTAAAAACGAATTTTGATTGTGTTTAGAAATTCATGATTTTTATGCTATGAACTTCATACGTAAAATCATCAATGGGGATTTACAGCATTAAACAATTACACAGCAATTAATATGAAATTACATTCTTAGTGAGTTTAGAATACTCACTGTGATTAAGAGCAAAGATGTTGTCGAGAAAGAAATAAGAGATAAGAAATCCCAACTCAAGCTTTCAAGCTATGGAGGTTAAGAGCTCTCTCTATGCAATCCCTGAAATTCTCTGTGTAATCTCTCTCTCTCAACTCTCTGTGTTTAGTGTTTGTGAAGAGCAGAATGAAAGGTGTGTGTGTGTGATATATAAATATCAAACAAGAACTTGGTGCCCAAGTATTATTAGGATTACTCCACTAATTGAGTTTAGCTTAACAATTCTCTAACTCCTCACAATTTGCAGCATAAAATCATACGTATATACATAATACACAGTTGATATGCCTCAAGTTTAAGCCAAAGGCCATGGATAGGTGTATAGGGGTCAAATGGGGTTGTTTGGCAAATTAGCTTATGGCACAACATTTGCACATATAAGCTAAACATTCCCAAACAATGCCTTATCCAATGATTACTTGCCATAATTGGAAATAAAGTAAATGTCTAAATCGGTCACTTCCAAAATCTGTGGAAGTTAAACACAACATGGACAGTTTTGGACGTAAACTGGTATTTTCGGGGCGCGGTGGTCACCACAAAAATACAGGAATTTCATTTTAACGTAAGAATTGATTTTCTGGTTTTATAAAAATACTGATTGAGTCAATAGAAGTTATTTTCACCGTTTTGAAATACAGATTTTGAAATCCACATAGGTATTACTAACTTTTGTAAAATTGCAGTTTGGCCCCCAATAAACTTTAAATGTGAATTAGATAAGAAATTAATATTCCAAACAAGTGACTGGAATTAAAGTAAAAGCAGACCATGCCAATTGAATTTAAATATACCAATGCCAATACGCATAAATTAAATATGGACATGAATTTTAAATTAAATGGAAATGCAGGTTGTTACAAGAACCTTCTCTCTCTCTCTCTCTCTCTCTCTCTCTCTCTCTCTCTCTCTCTATTGCATAGATGTTTTGGGTAAAGTCTCTTCTTTGCATTGTAGAAGTATAGAAGCATAGTTGTGATATCTTGAATATTGTTTTATGTAATTCATCATTTTTCATGTTGGTAGTTGGCACTTGGCTTACAGTTTGTGTTGGAAAATGATGGCCATCACATCAAACAAATACTAAGTAAGACAATATTTAATGGATTTAGCTTTATGTAGTGTCATTGCATCAACAGTTGAGATGGAAAAACTTAGAGTACAAAATTTCTCTCCTCTTTTTTCTAATGGAATTTAGGATGTGTGTTATTATACACTTAAGTTTTCACTATCTTTTCAACTTATTTTTACTTACGTATCTTCTACTCATTTTTGATAATTTAGGTGAAGCTTACCAAATCCAAAAGCATCACCGCATATAATTTACAGCTATTCGAAAAATACATTAGATCATAAAGAATGTTTTGAATTATTTTTTCATACCTCTTGCCCCAATTTTCGAATGAAATATTTATTGTCTGATGAACAATGATTTTGGTGTTTTTATTTTGCAATGCACGGGTTGTTGGCTATTTTTTTTTATCTATTTTTGTATTGTAAATATATATTGATGTCCACCAAAATCTTCCAATGTACACCGTCCGTCAACAACCACCCATGAATGATATTTGTGAAATTAAAACAAGAAAGACCTTGGGGGGGGGGGGGGGGGGGTTTGAACCCACAGCCTCCTCCGATGCTAAAGTTAGTGTGGGAGGAATTCTCGCTTTTCAATAGTAAATAATAAAATGGGTTAACAATTTCTTAAATCCATTCTCCAATCCAACTCCCTATGAATAACCTATTCTGCGATGTGGATCATCCTCCATGATCTCCCACTCACTTCATATCCCCCATTTCCCTCTTTGAGAAAACTATTCATATATATAGTGGCTTAGTTGGTTATGCTCTGAGATAATAGGGTTTAAATCATTTGACTTGGTCTTGGGCCTTTGGCTTAGTGTCCTGTATTGGGTCTGATCAAAACTCATATCTTAATAGGCCTATGTCTTCATATTGGTTGTACATATGTGGGCTCTGAGATTCATGCGCATGTGTCCAACGAACGTATGTCCATAATTATACAAGATATATCAGCTACTTCTCCCTTAGTCTCTAATCCTAACCGTTGGATAGTGGCTATTGATGGGACACCAACCTCTAAAGGTGCCTAATCCAACGTTTTTCCTGCTGGCGTCTGCATTGATATTTGAGTTCTTGAATTTTGAATCGACACCATCTCCAAAGTTGCAAACACATCCCCTGGATTATAATCATAAGGTTTGGACTTACTCTCTTTATCTTCTTTAGTGTTCCTTTGGTTTACTGAGATGTTTAGGAGTCCGTTGGATAGTGGCTATTGATGGGACACCAACCTCTAAAGGTGCCTAATCCAACGTTTCTCCTGTTGGCATCTACATTGATATTTGAGTTCTTGAATTTTGAATCGTCACCACCTCCAAAGTTGTAAACACGTCCCCTGGATTATAATCATAAGGTTTGGACTTACTCTCTTTATCTTCTTTACTGTTCCTTTGGTTTGCTGAGATGTTTAGGAGTCCTTTTGCTTCTTCCATACCTAGGTTAGTAAATTTTTCCCTTTTGCTTCTTCCATACCTAGGTTAGTAATTTTTACCCTTTTTCTTCTTTTATTTTGTGTTTCTGGTTTCTATGTGTACATCTCACACAGATAGCGTAGAGATATTTGGTCTTATGGAGATCGTAACCATAGAGGGTATAGAGATCGAGGCCCAATCTTCATAGTGATGCCCAATCAAACCTTTGGGCCCCTCTACACTAACCTCTCAGGCATTAGAACGGATCAGGGAATGATATTTGCTCCCTGCTAATCTTGAATGCAAAATCCTTGGTCATAGGGAAGTTGTGTACGACCCACAAGAAGGGGAAAACGTTTTTTATACCTTCTTTTTCATTTAGGTGTTAGGCTTCCTGTCATCATTTTTTTTTGTAATTCTTAAGATATCATCACTTATGTCCTTCCCAACTATCCCCAATAGATTGTTGATGTTAATTGGGTCTATGATCTTGGCTAACCGAAATGGGGTAAATCTAGATTAGGGACTCTTAGGGTAGTAATGCAGATAAAGGAAAAGAAGGGTAGCGATTTAATGTTTCTGGTGAGAAAAAACATCATCCTATCTAGGATCTTCCTCCCTCACAGAAGGGTTGGAAGAACTCTTTCTTTTTTTTCAGGGGTAATATTGGGAATGTTCCCAGAAAAGTTGGTAGCCCTCATAAGATTTATTCTCTTCTTTATTCTTATGATCAATTTTCCTTAGTTGAATTCTAACCTATAGCATTTCTTGCAGCTCTAGAGACCAAAACTCGGGCTCTTATCACTGCGAGTCATGCTGAGAAAATTAGCGCCTGGTTGGTTTCTGAGATCAGAGTAGTAAACGAAATCATTGCCCAAGATGTTCTCCATTCAGCTGGACTGATTTTGATAGATGCAGCCAATGCCCGAGTTGCTAAGGCTCAACTCATACAAAGAAATAGGAAACCATCCTCCTAGCACCAATGTTCAATCCTAAAGGGATACTTCCCGTTGGATGAGATTAATGGATGAACCTGGGCATAGTAAAGATAGTGATGTTAACATTTCCAGAGTCTACTAGTTCTTCCAACTTTGAGTCCTTCAGACCCCCCTTGGTGTGCAACTCTCACTCCTCCTCAAGTTCGACAGTCCTCGAGGCTTCAATCTAAGAGGATTGCGATTAGTGTGGATGTAGGCCATATTATGGATAGCTACAAGGATGTGGATGCTTCCTCACTGCCATGTAGTCTAGGGAGCCTGGATTGTTATGTTAAAGAATACCTCAAGCAAGCTGCTGAATGGTTTCTGGCTCAGGAGGACTCCAAGAAGTCCCCAAGGTGACCCTAAAGATCATCAAATAGTTGACAAAGGTAGCTCCACCTTTCTAACAAAGTTCTTAGGGTGCATTTGATAAAAATGAAAATTAAGTACTGAAAATTAAGTGCTAGATTTTAAGTGCTGAAAATTTTAAGTGATTGAATTTATACTACTTAAAATAGTGCTTCAACTACTGAAATAGAATCCATTCAGTGATCATTTTCAGTAGAAAATTTTTACTTCAAATTTTCAGTGATTTTTTTTGCTGCTTTTTCAATTAAGTGTTACGTTATCAAACGCACTAAAAAAAAAAGTGCTGAATCTTTTCATTTTCAGCACTTAATTGGGTTATCAAACATACCCTTATTTATTAATTGTCTTCAATGCTTGACCCTAAGCTCTTTTAAGCTCTTTACCTTCAAGATGCTTGGGGAAGGATGAACTGTAAGAGTGCTGACCTAGAACGTCAAATGGAGGAGCAGGTGGTGAAGAACTCTGATATAATATCTCAGATCGATGGACTGCGGAAAGATTTGGAAAAAGAAAACACATAAAAAGCGACTTCTAACTCCATTCTCAATGATACTCAGGCTCGTGCTGTGATAACCAGAATTTTATGCATTTATTAATTATATTCACATCACTTTTGAAACTATATGTGACATTAATTGATACCATTAAAAGTTTCATATAATTGACCCTAATTAACAAGATAAAAGGTGGTCATTGAATTCAATTGGAATGGATAGTTATGTCTACTATGTTTACACATGTATTATATGAATAAGATTAATTATGGTCCTTTAGATTTCAGTCCTTTATTGTAGCCTTTTCTAGAAATAGGTCCAATCTGTAAGTCAACTTAGAAATTAGTCCCTCACCTATTTTGAGGACCAAAATACCCCCACTCTCACAAATCATGATTTTTAAATGCAAAGAGTAATATTTGGGACACAACTTTCATACAACTTTCATACAACCTCCCCAAAAGATGTGTCTATCTCTCTCCTGTGATGTCACTGGAGCCCACAGTGACACAGGAAAGAGATAGACACATCTTTTGGGGAGGTTGTATGAAAGTTGTATGAAGGTTGTGTCCCAAGTATTACCCAAATGCAGAACCCATATAGCTATATAACTATATATATCATTTCAGCAAAATATATACATATATATATCAAATATGGGTTTTGAAATTCAAAACTCATATATTATTTATATACTAGTAATTGCCCGTGCCCGTGGGCACGGCGCAAATAAAATAGAGTAATACTATGCTTTTCAAATTTTTATCCCTAATCCCACAGCCACATCATTTGAAAAACCCTTTTGTTTAAAAAAAAAAAAAGAGATGCCCTAGGAGTAATTGTTGGCCCCAAAAAAAGCCATCCAAACGGATTCTTATTAGGAAACACAACTCATTTTTGCACGCATGATGACCACTTTTGCACACAACTCATTTACCGGCTCGTACGCAAATTAAAATATTTGTTCACTCCAATTCATCAACATTTGGAATTTTACACCACCATGAATGAGCCAAAAACTCAGTTGAATAAAAAGGAGAAAGAAAAAACATAAAAATCAAGAGAGATCATGCGCAATCTGAGATGTAAATCTGCATAATAGCCAATCAGAAGACCATGTCTATTGGCTCCAACATATACATCATTCCTTTCATTACTATTCAATGTATTTTCTCTATGCTCTTATGCAAAAATAGTTCTATTGCAGTGTAGCAACAAAGAAGAGTTTCACAAATGAAGTGTATAATAACCTGCACAATAAAAATAATGCTATGATACCCAAATTTATTCAAAACTTCATTTTTTTTTTCCTTTTCTTTTCGCCTCAAGTTCAAATTCTGACCCAAGTACTATTTGCCTCACCACCAACTATATTGCGAAGCATATTCACCCAAAACCATAGGAACAATTCACAATTTGCACAATTAAAAGCTCAGAATTTACACAAAGATAGAATTTACACCCAAAACCAAGTAATGTGATAGAAATTACAAAATTCACATGCTTCGCTGACACAATTAAAAGCTCAGAAACACAAAAACAGATAGGAATAAAATAAGACCAATATCACAGCTTTGATTATACGTATGAGCCCCAATAACCTAATATCCACCATTTCATTCTCAAGTGGGGAAAAAAACTCCATTAGAAATAAACAAAACATGAACAAAGCTAAATATTAAGAACAAACTTGAGGAAGAATGAAAAGGGCAAATAAACAAACATACGTACCAGTAGCTCATGGTTACATACCAGGAATCAGAATTTCCAATTTCCTGCACTTTCTCACCAAACAGAGGAACCTCACTTTCTTGATTCGCTTCATTTAATAAAATCTGGCTTTTAAGCCGTTTTAGCATCCCACAATCGTTGACCAACCCTTGTGTTCAAGGAATTAAAAATTAAATAACCAAAACAACAATAAAAATAAAAGGTAAAACTCTGACATTTTGAAAACCATATATATGTAGTACTTACATGCTGCCACTAATAGTTTGAACCAAGCCCAACAAATTGTTGCCCCTAATTTGACCACAAAAACTAAATGGCTGAACACTTCAGTTAAAAGGACCAAACCATACATCTCTTTTGAATGGTGAACGGTTATGGTCGAAATGTCAGAAGGAGCAAAAATTAGGACTGTTAGAATTTTTTTTTTGCCCATAAAGCCATTCCTAGGTTATTATATAGATCAATGTGCGATTACAACCATTGCCAGATTTCAATACTTTAAAAAAATATATATGTTCATTAAATTTCAGTGTAACTTGAACACTAAAAGTAGAAATATGGATGAAATTTGATCATAAAAGTAAAAAATTAGAAAACCCAGATAGAAGATATATAGTCCAAAATGAAAGGGTAACGAATCCACACTATCCAAATAAAACTGAAGTTGCAGCCAAAAAAAATAAAAAACAAATACTCAACATAAATGAAGATAAAACTAAGCCAGAACCCATGACACCCTCTTTTATTTTTTATTTTTTAAGCAAGTTATTTTTCTTGTCTCGGCTTTGTAGTTTTGCACATTATACCAATCTTCAAGAACACTACACTTCCTCCCAAACAAAAAAAAAGAACCACTACACAAAAAAAAAAAAGAGATTCGCATGGTTTGCTTACACAACTAAGAGCTTAGAAATTCCAAAGCAAATAGGAACATAAAATGAGAGAGAAAGATTGGGAAAAACACTTAATATCAGAGTATGCCTTAGTTTGTTGAGTTGTAAATGAGCCAAACTTGATCTTTTTTGGAAGCTTAGTCAAAACTTTGACTCAGCAAATCAATTCAGGTTGGTTTGTATTTTCTAGGAATTCAATGATTCGAAATCTAACTCAGCAAACAAAAAAAACCTTAAAGCTGCTACTTAACTCTGGTGAAACAATAAGTTATAATTCACTGCTCAAGTTTACATCTAAAGATATTCTTCTGTGGATTGTTCATATCTTGAATAATAATATCTACAACCAAAAAATAAAATTCAAAAATCAAAAGTATCTACAGATTCTTGAAAGCTCAATTCTCAGAGCGTTCATGTACATTACATGAGTCCAACACCAACTGAGTGTTTGGTCCAACTATACTACATTAATTTCAAACGTTTTTTAATTGGGATTGGAAGTTATTAAGAGCAAAAACGAAAATGAAAAAGGAAACAAAGCAGGACAACCTCCAATAATAACTCAAGCAATAAAAAAACCAACATATATTGGACTTGAGACTGTTTCACTTTGACCCGCTCAATTCTTTTCCTTGATTTTCCTTAGCAACCTAATGGAGAGAAACGGTTTGGTTAGATACTCTACGTCACATTTTTCCTTAGCAACCAAACATGTTCTTTTTACCCATTCAGTCTGCTCATCATACAGAAACAAAATTGGCAAACCCAGTGAAAATAGCAACATACCTCTGAAAGATGAATCGATTAGAGACAAACTTTGTAATATCAGAGAGAATCTAAAAAAAGCAGTACTAACCCAACAAAGTGATCTGTGAAAACACTGACAAATGAAAGAAGAAGGATTGATGGAGCTTTGGCAGAGAGACAAAGGTCCCGGCAGAGAGAGTTTAGAGAGAAGTGCATGTAGGAGGCGAGAGTCTAGAGAGAGAGAGAGAGAGAGGGGAGGGCGGGTGCTCAAAATGAGGGATTCGGAGTGACCAAATTCAAAAAAATTTGAATGAGGCGAAGATGATGTGAGAGAGAGAGAGACTGTAAGAGAGAGACGTGGTCACGTGGGTCTCTCGTTTTCTTTTTTTTGTTGAATTGGTAGTGGTGTGGGTTAATTGGTTGGTGTGACGGAGAAGGAGAAAGAATCCAACGGTTAAAAATATCTAATTCTCTCTCAAGGGCTGAGATTGAAAGTTGTTAGAATGAGAGGGACCCATACCGCCCTCCCTTATTATATAGATATATATAGAGAGAGAGAGAGAAGAGTGAGAAATTCTTCACTTTTAAAATACATCACAGACCATTTATGGTGAGAAATTCCTCACCAAATAAATTCATCACCTTTAACATGTATCACAGACCAATTATGGTGAGAAATTTCTCACGAAATAAATTCATCACCTTCTTGAGTAGATTCGATAAGAAATTTCTCATCAAATATAAAAAAAATTCTCACTTTCAAACTCAAAAGAAAACTCCAAAATTTTGAGAAGCAAATGATGGAGATGACAAAATTACTAATCTATGTGACAAATTTTATGAACATGAGAAGCAATCAAAAATGAAACAATGGAACCCCAAAAAAACAAAAACAAATTCTTTAAAAGAAAATCCTCCCATATAACCAAACAAAAAACCTACTGTAGAACCCCCAAAAACCTTAACCCATTCAATCCAATATATCACCCACCACCAAATTAGATTTAGAACTCCTTGCATAGCCAACCACTCCACCCTGAAGACATGGACTGTGAACCGACAGTGTGATGCTGGAGAGGTTTGATCTCACATTTTGGACGGTTGATGTTGATGATGGTGGTTGAAGTCCTCTGCTTTTTCTTGATGATCTTTCTATAGATCTGTATTGCTGAGATCGTGAGAGAGAGAGAGGGATTTGGTGGTTGTTCTAGAGAGAGAAAGTAAGGAGAGTGGAGATTGTGAGAGATACAGAGAATGAGATAATGAGAGAGAGAGAGAAACTGTCATTGCATTTATTTTGGTTTCTAATTATAAATCCCTAAATTTAAGGTGATGAAATATTTACACATATATATATATATCTAATGAAGGGTAATTTTGTCCCAAAAAAATACAGATATTTGGGAAAAAGGACCAATTTCTATTTTTCTTAATGATTGAGGATAAATTTAAGATTTTAAAAAGTCAAATAGACTAAATCTTCCTTTGACCCATTATGAGGGACGATATCTTATATTTCTATTTATGTAATTATTTTGTTTGGTATTTATGTCACTTTTCTACTTTTATGTCCCTTTAGTTAAAAGTGACATAAATAAAATGGTATTTATGTCACTTTTAAGTATTTATGTCACTTTTAAGACTTTGATGTAATAATTTTGTTTGGTATTTATGTCACTTTTCTACTTTTATGTCACTTTAGGTTAAAAGTGACATAAATAAAAATAGTGTTTATGTAACTTTTAAGTATTTATGTCACTTTTAAGACTTTGGTGTTATAATTTTGTTTGGTATTTATGTCACTTTCTACTTTTATGTTACTTTATGTTAAAAGTGACATAAATAAAATGGTATTTATGTCACTTTTAAGTATTTATGTCACTTTTTATTAACAAATGTGTTGGTTTTATAAAACATTTATGTCACTTTTTATAAAGTATTTATGTCACTTTTAAAATATTTATGTCGCCTCCATTTATGTCACTTTTTATTGGAAAAAAATGGCATAAATACCTATTTATGTCACTTTTTAAGTGATATAAAAGGCCTTTTTCCTTGTAGTGCATCCTCAAAAAGCGGAACATAGATAACTATTATCAATTTTATGAAATTCAAGCACAAAGAGACTGATTTTTCAACAATTTCAAAAAATAGCACATGGATCCTAGAGATTCTGAAAACAGATCGAATGAAAAGCTAATTCATCAAAGTTTACCCAGAAAATTTAAAAACCATCAAACTATGGGTTTTGATGGACCAAATCTTATGGATAAAACCTTACACATACCTCAAACATGCCAAAATAAACTTGCGGGAAGTAACGGAAATCATAACGGATTCATGGTTAAAAAGTAATGGAAAAAAAGACTATGTAGTCACTTACGCTTGAAAAAACGTAGTTTTGGGGGTTTTGAGTAGTGAATCGGTAAACCGCTTGACCAAATGCCACGAAACCTTACACGCACCTCAAACATGCCTAAATAAACATACGGGAACAAACGGAATTCATAACGGATTCACGGTTCACACAAAATGCGAAAAAATGATTATTTAGTCACTTAGGCTTGAAAAAACGTAGTTTTGGGGGTTTTGAGTAGTGAATCGGTAAACCGCTTGACCAAATGCCAGGAAACCATACACACACCTCAAACATGCCTAAATAAACTTGTGAAAACAAACGGAATGCATAACGGATTCACAGTTCACAAATAATGCGAAAAAAATGACTTTTCATCACTCTGACTTGAAAATTCTTAGTTTTGGGGGTTTTGAGGAGTAAAATGGTAAACCGCTTAACCAAATGCCACAAAACCTTGCACGGAACTCAAACATGCATAAATAAACTTTTGGGAACTAAAGGAATGAATAACGGATTCTCGGTTCACAAATAATGCAAAAAAATGACTCTTTAGTCACTTAGGCTTGAAAAAACGTAGTTTTGGGGGTTTTGAGTAGTGAATCGGTAAACAGCTTAACCAAACGCCACAAAACCTATCACATACGTCAAAAATGCCTAAATAAACTTGTGGGAACTAACAGAATGCATAACTGATTCATTGCTCAGAAATAATGCGAAAAAATGACTTTTTCATCACTTAGGCTTGAAAAAACGTAGGTTTGGGGGTTTTGAGTAGTGAATCGGTAAACCGCTTCACCAAATGCCACGAAACCTTACACACACCTCAAAAATACCATTATAAACTTACAGGAATTAATAGAATGCATAACGGATTCACGATTCACAAAAAAATGCGAAAAAATGATTATTTAGTCACATAGGCTTGAAAAAATGTAGTTTTGCGGGTTTTGAGAATTGAATCGGTAAACCGCTTAACAAAATCCCACGAAATCATACACGCACCTCAAACATGCCTAAATAAACTTACGGGAACTAACAGAATTCATAACGGATTCAAGGTTCACAAATAATGCAAAAAAATGAATTTTTCATCTTAGGCCTGAAAAAAAGTAGGTTTAGGTGTTTTGAGTAGTGAATCGGTAAACTGCTTAACCAAATGCCATGAAATCTTTCACACACCTCAAAAATGCCTTCATAAACTTGCAGGAACTAACAGAATGCATAACGGATTCACGGTTCAAAAAAAATGCGAAAAAATGACTATTTAGTCACATAGGCCTGAAAAAACGTAGTTTTGGGTGTTTTGAGTAGTGAATCGGTAAACCGCTTAACCAAATGCCACAAAACCATACACGTACCTTAAACATGCCTAAATAAACTTGCGGGAACTAACGGAAAGCATAACGGATTCACGGTTAAAAGATAATGCGAAAAAATGACTCTTTAGTCACTTAGGCTTGAAAAAACGTAGTTTTGGGGGTTTTGAGTAGTGAATCGGTAAGCCGCTAAACCAAACTCCAAGAAACCTTACACGCACCTCAAACATGCCTAAATAAACTTGCAGGAACTAACGGAATACATGACGGATTCACGGTTCACAAATAATGCAAAAAAATTACTCTTTAGTCACTTAGGCTTGAAAAAACGTAGTTTTGGGTGTTTTGAGTAGTGAATCGGTAAACCGCTTAACCAAATGCCACAAAATCATACACGTTCCTCAAACATGCCTAAATAAACTTGCGGGAAGTAAGGGAAAGCATAATGGATTCACAGTTAAAAGATAATGCGAAAAAATGACTCTTTAGTCACTTACAATTGAAAAAACGTAGTTTTGGGGGTTTTGAGTAGTGAATCGGTAAACCGCTTGACCAAACGCAATGACACCTTACACACACCTCAAACATTCCTAAATAAACTTTTGGGAACTAACGGAATGCATAACGGATTCACGGTTCACAAATAATGCAAAAAATTGACTTTTTCATCACTTAGGCTGGAAAAAACGTAGGTTTGGGGGTTTTGAGTAGTGAATCGGTAAACCGCGAAACCAAATGCCACAAAATGTTACACGCACCTAAAAAATTCCTTTATAAAATTCTGGGAATCAACCAAATGCATAACGGATTCACGGTTTACAAAAAATGCGAAAAAATGACTATTTAGTCACTTAGGCTTGAAAAAACGTAGTTTTGGGGGTTTTGAGTAGTGAATCGGTAAACCGCTTAACCAAATGCCATGAAACCTTACACGCACCTCAAACATGCATTAATAATCTTTTTGGAACTAATAGAATGAATATCGGATTCACGGTTCACAAATAATGCGAAAAAATGTCTCTTTAGTCACTTATGCTTGAAAAAACATAGTTTTGGGGGTTTTGAGTAGTGAATCGGTAAACCGCTTAACCAAATGCCACAAAACCATACACATACCTCAAACGTGCCTAAATAAACTTGTAGGAAGTAATAGAATGCATAACAGAATCACGGTTCACAAACAATGCGAAAAAATGACTCTTTAGTCACTTACGCTTTAAAAAATGTAGTTTTGGGGGTTTTAAGTAGTGATTCGGTAAACCGCTTGACCAAATGCCACAAAATTTTACACTCACCTCAAACATGTATAAATAAACTTTCAAGAACTAACGGAATTCATAACAGACTCACGGTTCACAAAATAATGCAAAAAAATGATTCTTTAGTCACTTAGGCTTGAAAAAATGTAGTATTGGGGGTTTTGAGTAGTGAATCGGTAAACCGCTAAACCAAATACCACGAAGCTAAACCAAATACCATGAAACCTTACACACTCCTCAAATATGCATAAATAAACTTGCGGGAACTAACAAAATGAATATCGGTTTCACGGTTCACAAATAATGCGAAAAAATGACTCTTCAGTCACTTAGGCTTGAAAAAACGTAGTTTTGGGGGATTTTGAGTAGTGAATCGGTAAACCGCTTAACCAAATGCCACAAAACCTTACACGCACCTTAAACATGCCTAAATAAACTTGCAAGAACTAACGGAAAGCATAACAGACTCACGGTTAAAAAATAATGCGAAAAAATGATTCTTTAGTCACTTAGGCTTGAAAAAACGTGGTTTTGGGGGTTTTGAGTAGTGAATCGGTAAGCCGCTAAACCAAACTCCACGAAACCTTACACGCACCTCAGACATGCCTAAATAAACTTGTGGGAACTAACGGAATACATGACGGATTCACGGTTCACAAATAATGCGAAAAAATTACTCTTTAGTCACTTAGCCTTGAAAAAACGTAGTTTTGGGTGTTTTGAGTAGTGAATCGGTAAACCACTTAACCAAATGCAACAAAACCATATACGCTCCTCAAACATGCTTAAATAAACTTGCGGGAAGTAAGGGAAAGCATAACGGATTCACGGTTAAAAGATAATGCAAAAAAATGACTCTTTAGTCACTTACACTTGAAAAAACATAGTTTTGGGGATTTTGAGTAGTGAATCGGTAAACCGCTTGACCAAACGCAATGAAACCTTACACACACCTCAAACATGCCTAAATAAACTTTTGGGAACTAACGGAATGCATAACGGATTCACGGTTCACAAATAATGCAAAAAAATGACTTTTTCATCACTTAGGCTTGAAAAAATGTAGGTTTGGGGGTTTTGAGTAGTGAATCGGTAAACCGCGAAACTAAATGCCACAAAATGTTACACACACCTCAAAAATGCCTTTATAAAATTCTGGGAATCAACCAAATGCATAACGGATTCACGGTTCACAAAAAATGCAAAAAAATTACTATTTACTCACTTAGGCTTGAAAAAACGTAGTTTTGGAGGTTTTGAGTAGTGAATCGGTAAACCGCTTAACCAAATGCCATGAAACCTTACATGCACCTCAAACATGCATTAATAAACTTTTGGGAACTAACAGAATGAATATCGGATTCACGGTTCACAAATAATGCGAAAAAATGTCTCTTTAGTCACTTAGGCTTGAAAAAACATAGTTTTGGGGGTTTTGAGTTGTGAATCGGTAAACCGCTTAACCAAACGCCACAAAACCATACACATGCCTCAAACGTGCCCAAATAAACTTTTAGGAAGTAACAAAATGCATAACAGATTGACGGTTTACAAACAATGCGAAGAAATGACTCTTTAGTCACTTACACTTGAAAAAAACGTAGTTTTGGGGGTTTTAAGTAGTGATTCGTTAAACCGCTTGATCAAACGCCACAAAATTTAACACACACCTCAAACATGTCTAAATAAACTTTCAGGAACTAACGGAATTCATGGTTCACAAAATAATGCGAAAAAATGATTCTTTAGTCACTTAGGCTTGAAAAAACGTAGTATTGGGGGTTTTGAGTAGTGAATCGGTAAACCGCTAAACCAAATACCACAAAATCTTACACGTACCTTAAACATGCCTAAATAAACTTGCGGGAACTAGCGGAAAGCATAACAGATTCACGGTTAAAAAATAATGCGAAAAAATGACTCTTTAGTCACTTAGGCTTGAAAAAACGTAGTTTTGTGGGTTTTGAGTAGTGAATCGGTAAGCCGCTAAACCAAACTCCAAAAAACCTTACACGCACCTCAAACATGCCTAAATAAACTTGCGGGAACTAACGGAATACATGACGGATTCACGGTTCACAAATAATGCGAAAAAATTACTCTTTAGTCACTTAGGCTTGAAAAAACGTAGTTTTGGGGGTTTTGAGTAGTGAATCGGTAAACCGCTTGACCAAACGTCATGAAACCTTACACGCATCTCAAACATGCCTAAATAAATTTGCGGGAACTAACGGAATGCATAACAGATTCACGGTTCACTAAAAATACAATAAAATACTCTTTCATTATTCCAAGTCCCCGGACACATTGTTGTCTCTCAAAACCCCCAAACATAGTTTTACTCTTTTATTATTTTATATACAACTAATTAATGAAAACTTTATCTTTTTTGTAGGTACAAAGTTTCACATTTTGATGGAAGGTTTCTAACAAACAAACACTCTTTTTGTTGGGCTAATTCTTTTTTGTTGCTTTCATAGGTTTGTTAGTACTTTTTGATGAATATGTAATATGTATATGTTATTAGATTTGCACTTGACTCAGATCGATGGTTTATTTTTTTTGTTCATCCCAATTAATTGGTTGATATTGAGATGAATTTATGAAATTTAGTAGTTGAAAGATTAAGTTGTATTTAATTTTGTACAGGGTGCATGCATGGTATTGTATATATGTACAGGGTGGTATATACTGTTTTTACAGGGTGGTATTTATGTCACTTTTACAGCATTTATGTCACTTTTAAGGGTTTTATGTAATTATTTTGTTTGGTATTTATGTCACTTTTCTACTTTTATGTCACTTTAAGTTAAAAGTGACATAAATAAAATGGTATTTATGTCACTTTTAAGTATTTATGTCACTTTTAAAACTTTGATGTAATAATTTTGTTTGGAATTTATGTCACTTTTCTACTTTTATGTCACTTTAGGTTAAAAGTGACATAAATAAAAAAAGTTTTTATGTCACTTTTAAGTATTTATGTCACTTTTAAGACTTTGATGTTATAATTTTGTTTGGTATTTATGTCACTTTCTACTTTTTATGTCACTTTATGTTAAAAGTAACATAAATAAAATGGTATTTATGTCACTTTTAAGTATTTATGTCACTTTTTATTAACAAATGTGTTGCTTTTATGAAACATTTATGCCACTTTCTATATAGTATTTATGTCACTTTTAAAACATTTATGTCGCCTCCCTTTATGTCACTTTTTATTAGAAAAAAAAGTGGCATAAATACCTATTTATGTCACTTTTTAAGTGACATAAAAGACCTTTTTCCTTGTAGTGCATCCTCAAAAAGCGAAACATAGATAACTATTATCGATTTTATGAAATTCAAGCACAAAGAGACAATGTTCAAATCTGTCTACCAATATCTCAACAATTTCTAAAAATAGCATATGGATCCTAGAGGTTCTCAAAACAGATTGAATGAAAGCTAATTCATCAAAGTTTACCCAGAAAATTTGAAATCCATCAAACTATGGGTTTTGATGGACCAATTCTTATGGACAAAACCAATCTATTTTGCTAAATTTATCTAATTCATTTTAAATTGTGAGGAAAACATCTTAGGTGATGATTAAAGCTTATTGGAGAGATCAAACTCATAGATCAATTTAATTATCATTTCCGTTTGATTCAAGAAAAGAAAGGGCAGGATTTCTAATCAATTTTGCCCTCAAGTTCTCTGAAGAACTTTAGATTATGGATCAAAGGGACTTACAAACATCTTATTGGAGATGAATTTCAATAGGAATTCTAGGTAAAAGGAATAATCAAGAGATAGGTATGAACATAGGAATCTCCTTCTCATAGATCATACTTCCAAACCATCATAGAATTCAAATTAAATACATATATATAATTATGTATTCATGGATCTAAACTAAATAGAAGAATGAAATCAAAATTGAAAAACAAAAGTGAATATCAATCTCTAATTAAGAATTATCAACAAAAATCAAAATAGACTTGGATCTACCTATGTGAGTGTGTAAAGAATAAGAGAGGAAGAACATGAGTGTTCTAACAAAGAAAATGGAACTAAACTATATCCAAGTCTTATAGATCTACATTTAAAAGTAGGAATTAGAGATGAATTATGGTGCCTACCTCTTGGAGGATTCTCAATTATATCACCAAAGTTGAATTGAAGTGTCTTCTTCTTCAAGTGTTCTTCAAGTTCTTCAAGCATTCATCCATGGAAGTTTAGGGAGGCAATTTGATGTCAGAATCTCTAATCTAATTATCTTGAGATTAGTTTAGGAATTTTTAATTCATAATTCACTTCCTCTCCCTAGAAATCTCTCTTAAATTGAAAGTATTTTGCAAGTATATTCACTTGTATGTACTTCTCTCTTCTATATACTCTTCTCTATATGTACTTGTGTGTCTATATTCTCTTGTGTGTTAAAGATGATCTCATATGGATCTATACATAGAGTTTTGAAAACTTAACACTTAAGTAATAGGGTTAAAACAGGATTTTCAGATAGCAGAAAAGGGTTAAAATGACCATTTATGTGCCTAAACACAGTTTTTAGGCAATTTCCTCGCTGTGGGAGGCTTTCAGAAGGGTCTAGAACTCAAAAAGATTGATGGAGGGAGCACATGTGAGGTGGAAGCTTAGGTAGGACCTGCTACTTCCTTTTCTTATTCCCCTCGCTGCCCTTAAGCTATGTTTCAAATATTACGTTCACTGATTTTCCAGATTTTCATAAAAATGCTTTTTGGTGTCCGAAATTGTCCGTTTATGTACCGTTGGAAAGCTGTTGAGTTGAATTTCAGTATAAAAATATTTTAGGAGGTTTAGAAATGAAAATTGGAGTCCAATTGAAGCCCAAAAGTCCTCTGGAACTTTCGTCATCTTTTTGAAATCAAATGACGTCTTTTTTAAAATTGCTTTTCAATGTGTGTCGATTTCAAACATTTCTTTAAAATTGGATCTCTGGATACCTAGAATACTATGTTTAGAACACTTTTTGTTCATATAACCCTGAGTGAATATGAATTATGAGAGACAATTTTGACAAAATTGGGATTTATGCATGGAAAAGGGCTTTTCCGAGCTTGAAGTCACTTTTCGAAGTTTGATCTTTCAATTATATGGAATCTAGTACCTTCCACGGGGTTCTTTTCATCATTGAATCCTCCAAGATGTTGTCCACCCTAAATTTTATCAGTATGATCAAATTAGGTGTCGACAGTTGGGCCCTAGTCTGGTGTACCCGTCGCCTTAGGCACTATATATTAGCCTTTCCCGTAACCCTAATATCCCGAATGGACCTACTTAAATACCTATTTTGACAAACCCATTCTGACCAGTAGGATCTCTGGATTCGATATTAGTTATGTCACTGCCAAATCTGTGAAAGGGAGGGCTGTCGCTGAATACCTGGCCGATCTTACGATAAAATCTGACGAGAAGGGGGAGTTCCGATTCCTGGACGAAGGAGTGACGGGGATAGAGGAGAATCTGTGGAAAATGTACTTTGATGGAGCGGCTAATCAATTAGGCTATGGGGTTAGAATCATCCATGTAGCACCAGACGAGACCCCTACCCCATTAGCCGTCAAGCTTAAGTACAACTCAACCAATAACACGGCAGAGTACGAAGCATGCATAGTTGGGATGGAAGTGGCATTGGCCTTGAGAGTTGAAAGGATCGATGTTGTTGGAGATTCCAATTTGATCATATCCTAAGTACGAGGTGATTGGAGGGTAAAACATGAAAAGCTGAGATCTTATCACGACTATCTGGAGAGCTAAAAAATGCATTTCAAGAAGATATCATTCTACTACCTTCCATATGAAGAGAACTAGTTGGCTAACTCCCTAGAAACCTTCGCCTCAATGACACAAATCCCCTCAAGAGCCACCATGATCCTGCTATCTATAGAGATATGGAACTAACCTTCATTTGTGATGATCCTAGCCCTAGAAGATGAAGGGAAGTGCCTTGGTATGAGGATGTTTGGAATTTCATTAAGGAAGGAAAGTACCCCGAAGGAGCTTTAGAGAAGGATATGAAGGAGATTCAAAGATTCTCAACAGAATTTGTGATCTACGCAGATAAGCAGTAGAAGAAATCGTACACTAGGTATAATTTGGAGTGTCTATATGGGAGGGAGGCTAAGAGAATGATGGAAGAAATGCACGAAGGAGTTTTTGGATGCCACATGAACGGGCATATATTGACGAAGAAGATAACCTGGCAAGGATATTACTGGACAACCTTGGACAGAGATTGTTGTGAATATGTCAGAAGATGCCATAAGTGTTAGATCCATGCCAATCGATGCATACCCTGGCTTCCCAACTCTATAGCATGACTACGCCTTAGCTATTTCCTATGTGGGGTATCGATATTATCGGTGAAATTGTTCCAAAAGCCTCCAATGGACACCGATACATAATTATGGCAATTGACTATTTCACTAAGTAGGTGGAGGCTGCATTGTATGCAACTTTGAAGGCTAAATATGTGGTGAGCTCATAGAGAAGAACATAATCTACAAATATGAGGTCCCAAATGAGTTTGTTTCAGATCACGCCAGTCATTTCAAAGGTGAGGTCATCCCGCTCTTAGAGAAATACAAGATAACACGTCATCAATCGTCCCCGCACAGACCACAAATGAATGGGGCGGTGGAAGCAACAAATAAGAATGTCAAAGCAATCTTGGCAAAAATGACAGACACCTACAAGGATTGGCACGAGAAACTGCCGTTTGCACTATGGGGATACCAGACCTCCGTGAGAACCTCTAAGAGAACTATACCGTATTCTTTGGTTTATGGGATGGAGGTTGTCCTTCCAATTGAGGTAAAGATACCCTCTCTTTGGGTTTTGGCAGAGTGTGAAGTAACCAAACTAGAATGGATACGGGGAAGGTATGAGGAATTGATATTGCTCGATGAGAAAAGGTTGGTTGCAATAAACTATACTCAAGGTTATCAGAAGAGGATAGGTCGTGCTTTCAAAAAAAGGGTCTGCCCAAGGAAGCTTGCTGAGGGTGACCTGGTCCTCAAAGAACTGAAAGTTTCTGTTTATTACCATAGAGGAAAATTCAAACCCAATTGTGTCGCGCCATACATAATTAAGACTCTTCTTTCTGGAAGGGATGCCTATCTTATAGACCTAGACGGGGTTGAATTTAAACACCCAATTAACCTCCATTGCCTCATGAAGTATTTTGCTTGAATCCATTTCTTCCAAAACCTCCTACGTTAATGAACTACGCTTGACCTGATTCCCACTCAGGGATACGTAGGCAACCTGCTCGGTTCGGTCATTAAATAATTGCCCGAGTGGCACCTTCCGTCAAGCCTTAAACCGAACTACTATGGACCTGATACCCACTTGGGGATAACTAGGAGGGTTCTTCATTAATCTTTGGTCTATGAAAAACTTAAAGAGAATCCCTGTGCTAACTAGGGGCAAACTTACGTTTGCCCAGAACCACTTCAGAGCCTCATAACTAGGGGCAAATTTTGTTTACTATCCGAAGAACCCAGATATTTGCCCGTCTTTGGATCCCCTGGCTATCAAAATAAGTACTATAAAGGAACAAATGAGAATTCATGGTATAGAATGATTCAAGCTCTGAGCAAGATTGAAAGCAAAGTGACAAAAGCCAAGAAGAGATTTTTGAAAGGAAGGTTTTCATAACCTAAAGATAGATCGAAAGAGTGAATACATTGATTGAACATGTTAGGATATTTTCTAAAACATAAAAAAATTCTTTGGAAGAAAAAAAAATCACATTCAAAGGAGCAGGAAGGTAGATAGGACTTGTCAAGAGTTTTGTAAAATAAAGCTCTATTATGTTTTACTTTCATCCATGTGTGTCTATGGAGTCGGTTTCTCGACAAGAGTCTGGATCTGCAAAAGATACTCAGTAGTAGGCACAACTAAAGTCAAAATTCTTTGAAAGGGAGCTGCCACCCTATCATACCAAGCGTCAACAAAGGCTTTCATAGTGGAAGAACTTATAACTGAACTACTCACAAAATCTGCAGTGTCGTCCTCAGTAACATCCTGGAGAAGTTCATACTGATGAACCACTCGGCCGGGTATGTAGAAAGTGGTAGCATGTAAGCCAGGTAACCATATACTGGGCTGCCCAGGAAGTCGTACTGCAATAGAGTAATAAGTCCAATGCAGGCAGACCCAGCAGATATCATTGGGAGAAAGGCCCTGGAGCCAATAAAGCCAGGCATTGACAGAATGGAATAAGTGGTGAATCTCCATACGATCATAGGGAAGTGACCCTCAAAGGTACGAAGGGTGTATAAAGAGATCTAAACGCTCCATGAGCCAAACCTGCAAGACAAAAGGCGCTCCTATAGACAGCATGGCCCCGGCAGTGTGGGCACAATCCAATCCCATCAAGGTCTCGCCAAGGACCAGCATGATGGTACTCTTCATTTCTCGTAGACCGCAAGCAATTGGTATGAGAACATTAAAAGATGACTAGAAGAGGAAATAAGAAAGCATGGCAATCGATAATGTAATGTGTCGAGTGATCTGATACCCGCCATCATAGGGGTCCCCCATGGGAGCATAGACAGAGGAAAGATGCTTAAAATCAATCTTTCGGTCGCAAATGAAGGAGCCTGCTACATTTCGGGATGTATGAAGAAGAGCGATAAGGTCCTGAACATACCTAGCCTATACCGGAGGAACTGTCGGATCTGCAAAAGGGTCAGTGTGGAGAATAGCACTGAACTCCTTGAATAAAGGAAAAACCTCCTGTAAGCCATAGCGGAAGACATGGAGAAAAGGATCCCAACACTGAATAATGGCTCGAAGTAAGCCTTCATTCAGGGACATCCGCCAGAAAGAGAAGAGGTCGTTCAATCTAAAATACTTGAAATTAAGCATGTTAATGCCAGAGAGAGTATCCATCTATAGGAAGAGGATTTGGGAGCTAATGGAGGCCATTTGAGAAGAAAGTGAAGGGAAGAGGAGAGTGTTTTGCAGAGTTTTAAGCAAAAGGGTATAATGCAATACCCTGTATTTTCATTTGTACTTTTATACCATTTTAATTTAAATAAGATTCGGTGTGCTTGTCTTTACATTTCCTACAATTCCAAGTTCAAGTGATCGAACCACTTTCGATCGATCGAACTTTGTTTTCTTCGAGAGATCGAACCCACTTCAAGCGATTAAAGCTCTGCTGACCTGAATTGATGATGTGTCCCTTTTACTCAAGCGATTGAATTGCTCTCAATCGATCGAACCCACTTTGATCGATTGAATCATGTGTTATCAGCATACGTGTTTTGCCACGTGCACCCTCTCTTTTCCCTATATTTATGTATCACTCACAGACATGATTGGTTTGCTGAATTTCTTTGAGAGGAATAAAGAGAGAGATAAATAAAGTTTATAAATATACACACTCATATATATATATACACACACACCCGGATATATATATACACTCACACTCTGGCCAGCAAGAGAAGAGAAGGAGAGGAGTAGAAGAGAATAGATAGAGAAGGAGAAGAGAAAGAGCAGAAAGGGGACCACCCCGAGACCACTATGGCCACCCCGACCTCGCTGGCATCGTCAAACATCATGGTGAGTGTCTATACTCACATAGTAGCATAGATATGTTTGTATGTATGTGTTTTGGCAAGATAGAATAAACCATGAACATGCATGAATGGTCTAGTTCAAATTCTAGAATAATACTGTGCTCAATCGATCGAACGACATTCGAACGATTGAACACATGCCGATCTTGATCGATCAAAATTTCCTAAATCAATCGAACTTAACTTTTCCTCAATCGATCGAAATGATTCGATTGATAAAACATTACTTTTGTCAATCGATTGAAATAACTTCAATCGATCCAACAAATCAGAATATTAAATGTTTAGTTATTTTATTCCCATTGAACTATTAACCTGTTTATTATCATATGTTGAGGTTGGAAAGCTATATTGGAATAATACACACATGGAATAATGGATCAATGTATTAAATAGTGGAACTAAGTGCTGTGATATTTTCAGAGCTGAGTGCTGTGGACCTAAGTGCTGTGATACTTTAACAGCTGAGTGATGTGGAGCTAATTGCTATGATATTACAGAGCTGAGTGCTATGGAGCTAAGTGCTGTGATATTTTAGAGCTGAGTGTTGTGGAGCTAAGTGCAATGATATTTTAGAGCTGAGTGTTGTGGTGCTAAGTGCTGTGATATTTCAGAGCTGAATGATGTGGACTAAGTGCTGTGATATTTTAGAGCTGAGTGCTATGGAGCTAAGTGTTGTGATATTTTAGTGCTGAGTGATGTGGGGCTGAGTGATGTGGAGTTAAGTGCTGTGATATTTTAGAGCTGAGTGTTGTGGAGTTAAGTGTTGTGATAACTTAAGGGCTGATTGTTGTGGAGCTAAGTGCTGTGATATTTCAGAGCTGAGTGTTGTGACGCTGAGTGCTGTGATATTTTAGAGTAGAGTGTTGTAGAGCTAATTGCTATGATATTTTAGAGCTGAGTGATGTGGAGCTAAGTGCTGTGATATTTTAGATTTGAGTGCTGTGGAGCTAAGTGCTGTGATATTTTAGAGTTGAGTGATGTGGAGCTAAGTGCTGTGACATTTTAGAGCTGAGTGCTGTGGAGCAAAGTGCTGTGATATTTTAGAGCTGAGTGATGTGGAGCTGAGTACTGTGATATTTTAGAGCATAGTACTGTGGAGTTAAGTACTGTGATATTTTAGAGCTGAGTGTTGTGGAACTAGGTGTTGTGATATTTTAGAGCTGAGTAGATCAAAAGGTTAAATCCTTACTCCTATACTTGTTCTACATAATTCAATCACAAATTCATAGATCTAGGATTTTTACACATTTTCAAAACCTCCCTTTCTACCTCATTTCATCACACACCACTGAGAATTTGTGATTGAATCTCATAGTATTTCATTAATTTGGATCTAATTGGTGCCTTGGGTTTAAAATAAGTTTGGTTTTGAAGAATTTGTTTTTCAATTTCTCTAAGTAAACTTTGATTCTTCATTTCTATTTTCCTCGTAAGATTCATGAGATTTTATATATCTTATTGAGTCTCTTTGAGTTTGATTCTTTAGTTTCCTATGATCCTATGATCCATATGGAGATTAAAGTGAATCATAGTCATGTCTGCACATAGTTAGTTAAGTTCAAGTCTTAGCTCATGATTTGGATCTCCTTACTACGGATCTTATGGAATCCATACTATATTCCATACAGATTTTAGTAGATTTGGGTCTCATTTAGTCTCCAAGGACAATTACTTTGTGAGGAGAATGGCATGCCATAGTTTTAATATCCTCAAGGATCATATGTTTGAGAGAGGATTTAGATGTAAGTTTTCATAGTTTGTTTGTTGCAATCAAGGGAACTTGAATATTCAAAGGTCTATAAGATAGAGTAAAGCCTTAGGTTCTGTTGCTAGATCTTCAAATATGAGATCTATGATAGAGATCCATTAAGGTTAAATCTATGGATCTCTTTATATTTCTTCACTTACTCCAATAATCATAATCATACTTGATCCTAGTTCTCTCTAGAATCATGGATCAAGTTTGATTCAAAATATGAACCCTAATCTAACAATGGTGCAGTGAATCCTTAAACCCACTGTGATCAAAGACTTCTCATTAAATCATGGTCCATTGGAATGGGATGAGATCAATTGGAGGATGTTCATGACTGACTTAAGTACCTCTGTGATTTTTGTCTTGAGGAAATTCCATGTTTAAAATGGTTTGGCCTTATGGTTTCAAAGCAAGCTACTCTCTGTCCAAAATTTTTGAACAGTAAATCCATTTTAAAAATAACAAATCAGAACCTTAAAACTTTGTTGGCCTCAAATAAATTTTTCTAGGTAGTTTAATGTGTTAGGAAGACACCCTTAAAAGAACAAAGTGTTTCTCATTTGTTTACTATTTATAGAAAATCATACAAAAACTCTGGACAGAGAGTTACAGATTACTGAGTGCTGTCTAGTTTTTTCCTTATTTCCAGAGATCTAACCGTTCAATCTTCAATTTTATTTTTGGGTTAGAAACTAGACTCACAGAGATACATCATATCCAAAAATCACTAAGATCCAACCGTTGAAAGTATAGTTCTTCTATCTTTGAAAGTCTGGTCTGCTCTCTGTAAATCATGAGAAACTATCACTGTTTTTGTCTAATCTTATTGGTTTTGGCTTAAATGGTTTCCTAATGCCTTGGGACCCAAATCATATTTTGATTAATGATAATTAAGCTTAAATCCAGAGGCTAAGTGATCCAAGTTAGTGAATAACTCATAGTTTGTCCTTATACATATCCATGCATTCATCCATGTATATTTATACTTGTAGTTAGGATCTAGCTCGAGGATGTTTTGTCCCTAATTGAACATAGTTGTGAGTTCCTTATGATCATGTCGGGATTATACTATCTCTATATCGACATTGCATTGGCTCCTAGTTGAGACTTGCATATCTATAGAGGTGATATCTTTTCAACTAATTATAAGGAATCCATAAATAGGTTAATTCCTTCCATGCTTGGTAGATTTAAGCTAGAAGCTTAGGATTGATTTTTTGATATCTTTGATCAAGGCATGTGTACTAATATTTGTTTTGTAGCGCTTTTGAGGTACGATTTTTAGCCCTTCTCTAGTTCATTTATCTCTTGATTTTATTAATTTTCGACTTCATGTGCGACACTTTAGAATTAGGTTTTTGCCTTATGTGTATATATGTGATTAGAGACCCTTTCTTAGGATTTCTATTTCGTATGCATTACACGTTTAACATTCGTGGCGGGATCCCGAGTAAGTTCTCTAGTTCCTTTTTGCATATCATGTCGCTTGCTAATTGAACTATGTGGCTTATGAATGATATTTTATCGTTGGCAATTTTACACTCTTTTGACATGCTTGTGCTATGTATACTTATATATATGTATTAGTTGAGGGCATGCTTAGATTGATAATTCTATTAAAAAGGATGCTGAGTAGAGGCCTATCACGAGATAGGATAAAAAGGGGTGTTTTAGTCCGTCGGGCTCCTTCCCCTTTCATTCCATAATCCCCGGACCCAGTTTATCTTTGGTTTCGCAAAAGATCGGTTTACTTTTAAAATGGTTTCTTAATTTTCCTAAAGAAAAGTTAAGTGGCGACTCTTTGAATTTGAATTTGAAAAATTATTTTAAAATTAAAAGTGGGCCCAAATGCCAGTATCCATAGGCGGATTGGCCAAAATAGTAGGATTGTGTGTCGAGATTTGATAGCTTGCATGGTATGGGACTACGTGTTTGATTTATGTAATAGGACGTGGGAGTTCGTGTCGAGTGTCATAAACCGTAGGTATGGGACTACGTGTCTGATTAATGTGGACCTAAGAGTCTATTTATGTGTGCGATTTAATTGGGATGACGTCCGTTGTTATATTGAGTTAGTGCATACATGCATGCGAACGATGATATAATACTTTCATTGATGTTGTTGCTTTATATGCTGCTTATCTACAGATACTTTGTTAGTATTTGCTTTCACTCGGCTTTCGTAGCTAACGGCGTCTATGCCGCTAGATTTTTTACATCCAGCTGGCCAGGGTTATGAGTATGCAGAAGATGTATACATAGACAGGGGCTTTGAGGATGGAACCTACGATGATGAAGGCTACATTGGTGCTGACTACTATGCAAGTTGAAGACTTGAAGCTTCGTCATAGTTAATTTATGTCTATGTTTTAGAGACTTTTGTTTTAGTTATGTTTGTATCGGCGTATGTTGTCGTAATGCATTATTTACGTTTTTGTAAATACTTGTGGCTTTGTAATAGTTTAGTATTATACTTTGACTTTATATATCAACCTTAGAACTTTCCAATGCGTATTTTAATTCAGTAGTCTGATGGTTTGACATTGGTTATAGACAATGTGGTGACTTTTAACCGTCGTTGCCTACTGGTTGTGGATACCGGGCTTCCACCTCTTTTTGATGTTTTGAAATTCGTTTGATTTTGAATCAAGGAGAGAGAAAAGGTCTGTTGAAAATAGATACAGAGTCGCCACTTGGTCTTTAAGGAACCAAGAAACCTAATTTTGACTCACCCAAATGGATAAAGGGCACCGGCCCTTCCTAACCAAAGAACTTGGTTCGGGATTTTGGTACGAGAGAGGAAGGAGCCTTTGTCGCGACTAAAACACCCTCAACTCGCCCCATCTTTCGACGGGCCTCAATTAGCATCCAAATAATCATCTTATACTATGTATGGTTCGACAATTAATACTATGATAGTATATTACATTACATAAGAAACTTGAAAATGGAAGATCTAAAGATAAAATATCATTCATAAGATCTAAATCAAATATCATGCAATGTAAAGTGAAAGATCACACAAATAAACCTAGGAAAAATCGTCTAATCATATATCAATTAATCAAGTTTTCTTAATCTAAAGGGGACATGAATTGTTCTTGAAACAAATAAACAAAGGAATCAAAATATGCTTAGCAAACTAGTATGATGCATGTTATTCTTTGATAAAAGAAGACCTCTCAATCCCCGGGACGGATGAGAAAGGATGATTAGATCAAGGGGAAGCATGAACGGGTGATCGAGTTCATTCCTTATAATCTCCTTAGATTAAGAGTTACAAAAACCCCAAATCTTGCATGAATGCAATGTATGTATCTAAAGTGTGCAAAGGTTGTAGTGTGTTTTGTGTACATGGATTTCTAGAATGACTTAGAAGTCTAAAATGTGTATAAATGAATGAATGAAATTAACATGAGATATGTACAAATGTAGTATGAACTACTTCCTAAGATATGAACTAATTTGGAATGCATATAAGCATCAAATCAAAGAATGAAAGTTAAAGTATACTTGCTGTGAATAGTGGACAGAACAGTAGCATGATCTTTTGGAATTCAAAAAGAGGGGTTAGGAATGTTTTCAATGCATGATTTTTTATGGAGATGTTCCTTATTGTGTCTAGAAAACAAACCAAAAGGCCAATCTTGAATAGCTATCACAGATTGAGAGAAATTACATAAACAATAGAGGTCACTCAGAAACAGAGTTCGTACTGTCGTCTGAAATGTTAGAAAATCTTAGAAAATGAAAAATAATGATCTAGAGGCCCATTTTATACAGAAAGTTTCCTAAGACATTGAATTTTAAGGGAAAAATAAGTTAGGACCACCCCTTTTGGAAAAGTTTTCTGGAAAAGAGGTCGTAAGTTGACCTAGCTGCTGTGACAGCAAAAACAGAATATTTGGAAGGAATGTTGGGACCCAAATGGACCATTTCCAAGTACTTCCAAGTCAAACCAAAAATCATGGGTGTTCTCCAATGAGTTAGGAAGAATTTCCAAGTGTCCTTGTATCCATATGTTGAGTATTGAATTCTAGAAAAATCTTTGAACTCAACTCACTCACTGTTTTGACTCATTGTTTTGAAGATTTTGGAGAAAACAAAGTGTTGTTTCTTGAAACCAAATGAGAGGGATTGAGAGGGGTTTTGAAATAGATGTTTTGAAAACATGTTTTCAACATTCAATAAGGATCATAGCCACTTAGAATACCTACATCAAACTCATCATTTAAGAACCTCCAAGATTGTTGGAGAGATTTATTTTATTTTTGGACATAACTTCAATACATTCCAAGAATACCTTGGAAGTATTGAGGTTATGATCATCATCTATCAAACATGTTTTTGAGGTCAAGAGCTACTATCCATAAGGATTCACTCACCCCAAACTTCATGTCATCACTTAGATGATGATGAACTAGTAAGTAAATAAAGAAAATAAAAAGAAATGGGATGAGAAGAGATGAACAATAAATAAACAAGCAAGTAGATGATAATCAATAGATGATATTCATGAAGCATGAGACTTGTAGATTGGTGTATCACTCATATGTAATGACACTAGACATGGAAGAAGCTTCCACTCTCTTGAATGCTCACTAAAGTGGTGGTTGGGAGTATTGAATGTTGAAGTAAATGGAAGTAATGAAGTAAAAACAAAGTTAGAACTCACTTTTGTTTTTAAAAATCAAAGAAGAAAGCTTCTTTTCTCTCTACTCTAGCCTTATCTCTACAACTTTCTCTCCCAAACTTTTTCAAAACTCACCTTTGACTCCCCTAAAATGAGGAGTAATGGGGTGTTTATATAGGCCAACTTGGGGTGTTTTTGGGATTTAGAAAGTACTCCCATTGGCTCCAAACATCTGAAATCATAAAACTACGTCGTTTTGGCTTTTAATTAATCAAAATGGGACCACAAAACATATTACAAAAATGGACTGTTCTGGAGGGGAGTGCCGCGGCGGCACTGGGCCAGTGCCGCGGCGGCAGTGGGCCAGTGCCGCGGCAGCAGTGCTCCTCCCTTCGTCTGGATAATGCTGTTTAGGCCCCCCGAAGTTCCGGTCTTCGCGAAAAGGCCCTATTTTGTCCGAAATTCACAGAAAATGCATACGAACTCCAAATCGAGGTTGTGATATACCGTTGGAAAGGTAATGGAGTCTACTTTACATAAACAATAGTTCGGGGATAGGTCATTTTAAAAAGTTTTGCGGTATTCGCGATAAAAGCCGATTTGATCGCCTTTTTCGTCTTTGGAAATTCATAATAAATTCGTTTTAAATCCAGAAATTATGTGCGATATACCGTTGGAAAGCTATTGACCTGTAGTATCCATGAAAAATATTTGAAAATTGTTTCGGTGCCCCGATTCCAAAGTCAAATCTTGGTCAAACTGGTCAAACCTGGGATTCCCGGGATGTTCTGGGAACCTCCGGGAGCTCCCAGGAGCTGACGTTTTCGCTCGATTCTCTTTTAAAACTTATTTTAATACTTTTCTAATGATTCCGGTGAATTCAGACATTTTTGGTCAAACTTGGTCAAACTCTGGTCAAACCTGGTCAAACCTTGGTCAAACCGGTCAACGGGGACTTTCGGAGAACTTCCGGGGGTCTCTGGGAGCTGACGATTTTATCCGATTTTTCTTAAAAACTCATTTTATCACTTTTCTTACGACGTAGCATGTTTTCAGAACTTTGGGACCAAATTTGGGAGTTTTCGGGCTTTCAGGGGCATTTTGGTCATTCTGAGCACTTTGAGAGATAGAGCTGACTTCCGAGAGTCCTTTTGAGTCTTTTACGATCATTGCGAGCCACCAAGCTATGGGTCTCCTAAATCTGATAGCCGACAAAATGGGGTGTCTACAGTTTGCCCCTCTTTGGCATGAACTTGCGAGGCAACGCATGTCGCAAGCGAGTGCCAAAGTTTTGAAGAGACAGGACTTTTTGGAGGCTATAGATTTAGGACAAACAGCGTTGCAAAAGATGAAAGGATGATGCTGTGGCTAGTGCTGGTCGTGCTCTGTGTGAGCTGCCTACGTATCCCAAGGGGAATCAGACCAGGACGTAGTTCAAGGCAAGGAATCGATCATACATGCACATACACAACAATCAGGCGGATGCTATGCTATATGAGGATGATATGCAATGTGTGGATGTGATATGATCTCATACATGAGTCCTATCATGCGTAGCTTTCTGATCCTAGAATGAGCAGGTGCCATGGGGTGTGCTACTCCGAGTGGGCTGGTGTTGTGCTAGTGTTTGCGATTGTGACGTGGTGGGTGACTCAGATAAGGGCATTGAAGTCTAGAAGACTCCGGGTTTAGGGTCAAACTTCGGGAGGTGTGTTTTGTAAACAAACGTAATTGGGTGTGGGGTCTCAGAGGACTATGATCGAAGACGTCTTTTGGCAAATAACCGACAGACACAGGGGCCCTGGAAATTAAGAGACTGACACAGAAGTCACGGGACGATCGTGAAATCCTGAGATGTCACATGATGAACATGGAAGCCCCACGGTGTAATGAGAGAGATGATGATTAATGGACCGACGATGTTTGGATCGAGATGACGAGTCGACAATGGACTACTGTGATTGAACTGACGGTGTATAAATCCGCTGAGGATTAACCTGAATCTGCTGGGGATGAAGCGATACTTTCTAGGATCTCTCTTCAACTGCTCCTTTTGATCAAATCTTACGGGCCTGTCGGGGTCTCCGGGAACTGGTATCTTTCTGCTTCTGTCCTCGGGGGATGATGCAGGGTTCTCGGGGAATCTCTTTCGGTGCTCAATCCAAGAGAGCCTGTCGGGGTCTCCGGGAGCTGGTATCTTTCTGCTTTTGTCCTCAGAGGATGATGCAGGGTTCTCGGGGAATCTCTTTCGGTGCTCAATCCAAGAGAGCCTGTCGGGGTCTCCGGGAGCTGGTATCTTTCTGCTTTTGTCCTCGGGGGATGATGCAGGGTTCTCGGGGAATCTCTTTCGGTGCTCAATCCAAGAGAGCCTGTCGGAGTCTCCGGGAGCTGGTATCTTTCTGCTTTTGTCCTCGGGGGATGATGCAGGGTTCTCGGGGAATCTCTTTCGGTGCTCAATCCAAGAGAGCCTGTCGGGGTCTCTGGGAGCTGGTATCTTTCTGCTTTTGTCCTCGGGGGAAGATACAGGGTTCTCGGGGAATCTCTTTCGGTGCTCAATCCAAGAGAGCCTGTTGGGGTCTCCGGGAGCTGGTATCTTTATGCGTCTGTCCTCGGGGGATAATGCAGGGTTCTCGGGGAATCTCTTTTCTTGATCGGGAACCAGGATCCGTTACCAGAATTCTCGGGTTTTTGAGCTCTAGAAGCTCATTCTTGGCCATTTTGGGGTGTTTTTGGAGCCAAAATTCATCAAAACGCAGCTTGTGCGCGCTCAGGTGAGTAATCTTTTCCCGTAGTTGGATTTTTGATTGGTGTTTTGGTTTGCCCAAATTTTCAAGAAGAAAGTTTAAATGTGACTTCCATTTTTCTTGTAGATCCATGGCTTCGAGCTCAAGGAGACCGTCTAAGAAGGCCAAAGGACGGATGAAGGCCGAGGTGCAAGCTCCGGACTTGATTTTACAGAACCCTCAACGCCATCTTTCGGTCGCGGCTCTAGCGAGCTTGGTATGTGAAACTTTCAACATTTTAGGACCACTTTCATGTACTATGCTAGTTTTGTGAGCCGTTGCGTGCACTTAGAGACCGTTAGAAGTTCGACTTGTGCTCAAATGTGGATTTTGTGAATTCGGCTCTCGGGTCGTGAATAGTGATTTTGTGCATCTTTTGTCGCCTTTGTTGTGTGTAGGTGCTGGAAGTGGCACTGAAAGGCCATGGTAGCCTTGCCCATGTTTTCTTATGGTATACCCAGCTTTCGCCCACCGTTAAGAGGATGGTTGATGATGCCGGGTTCGGAGGCTTCGCCCGCTTGGTTTCGAAAAGTAGCAATGATTTGTCTCACTTCTATGCACTGGCCGAGAGGTGGTGGGACACTACCAACACTTTCCACCTGCCGTTCGGAGAGATGACTATGATGCCTTTTGATTTCTCCATGATCACGGGCTTGAGGGTCGGCGGGAAGCGCCTGGTTCTGGACTATTTTTATGAGATTGACCCAGAGGCGGTGGAGATGTTGATTGGGGCTGTTCCCCCTAACCTGGAGAGGCATTGGTTCCCCTGCGGCTGGCTTTACCGGGCCTATGGTAGAGGTAATCACAATCTGAACAATTCCCAGCTTTTGAGGGTTTATCTTCTGTATGTCCTCGGGTGCTCCATCTTTGCGACAAGGAACGACCGGGTGAGCTTGAGGCTCCTTTCTTGCCTGGCGACCATTGATGAGATCCCCTCCTACAATTGGGGCGGTGCTGCCTTGGCCCATCTCTACAAGCATATGGGGGAGGTCTCTCGGGGAGATGTTAAATCCACTGGGGGATTCTGGCGAGCTTGGGAGGTACGCACTGTTTCCTCTTTTATTTTTCCATCTTTTTGATTTCCATATTTGTTCTGATTTCTCCTTTGTCTGTGCAGCTTTGGAGTTTTGAATACTTGAAGATGTTGGCTCCTTCCCCGGTGGATGAATCAGGCGAGGATGAGGATGGCATGGCTTATGTGCCTCTATTCCCACGAGGTTTGAGATGGCGGAGGGACGTTGTTGGGGTGAAGAGCGGGGCCCACCAGATTGTTTTGCTCAGAAACTTCTTAACTGAGCTGACGGCCTCTAGTGTTGATTGGACGCCTTGGGAGGGCGTCGCTTATGCCGCCCCAGAGGAGATACAAGCGGTTAAATCTCTTACCTTTTGCCGCCTTCTGCTGGAGAGTACCGAGTGTAGGCAGTGGTTCCTTGGGGAGCGGGTTTCTCGGCAGGTGGTTGGTGGTCCCAGGTATCGCGTTCCTCATAATCCTCCCGTGATGGATGCTAGTGACCTCTCTGGTGATGCTCTGCTAGCGGCCTTGGCTGGCACTGATGTCTGGGACCATTTTCTCTCTGAGACCGGTTACGAGGCTTACCGCGGCCGCTTCTTGATGCCTAACTTCCCACTCCTGGAGGTGAGTTCCCTTTTTGCATTTTTTTTGTTTATGTTCATTGTCCATGTTTTTGATTTATCTTTTCCTAATCTTATTCTGTGCCTTCAGCTTCGCGAGATGTACAGGAGGCAGGCTCCTCAGGCTCCCGACCCTATCCCCTCTTGGGATTGGAACGTCAATGTTCTAGGCGCTGATGACACTCCCCAAGTGATGGAGGTGCCACGAGTCACATGTGGGTACCCTACTCAGCCAGCGGGCGTCCTCAATGTTCCTTGGAGTTACGCTGAGGAGGGTCACCCCTTGGCGGCTAGCCTACGGTCCTTGGTCCTTACACGAGACCACCGGGTATGTCTCTAATTTTGCACTTTCTTAAGGTTATAAGGTTCTAACCCTGGATTTTTTTACCTTTGACAGATGGACGGTATGCGGCAATTTGCCGCCAATCAGATGGCGTCCTTGGTAAGTCTCTGACTCGACTCTGTTTTTGTACTTTTTTGTTGTTCCCTTACTGATTGCCCTCATTTTTATTTGTGTATGCAGTACCGTGGAGGCGGGGCTGGCTCATCGAGGACTGGTCCAAGATGTAGAGGTGGCAGGAGGAGGCCGTCGCCGACGTACACTTCGGGTGGTCCGACGGAGGACGAAGAAGAGGAGGACTGAGGCTTCCCAAGCGGGAATTATTATTTTATTTTTTTTTCCTATTTTCGATTGGGTTGTACTGAGGATATGATTATTCGGACAGTGTAGGACGATGTGCAGCACAATTTGTGACCTTTTGACAGAGTATTATGATTTTTTGCCTCCTAGGCCGGATATCTTCCGGTTTAGAGGCGCAGTTGTGTGCTTGTTGATATATGTGCACCGTGATTGCTGGATGTTACTGCGATGGGCAGTTTTGTGATAGTGAGTGCTTTTGCCTTGCAGGTGGGATAGTCCGTGAAACGGGGAGGTGCTGCCGAAATTTTGAATTTTGCTAGAGCCGCGACAGAAAATATGGCTTTGTATGATCCCGCTCAACTCACAGCTTGGCTGAACATTACGGATGGCGTGGAGCGGATCAACCTCTTTAGCTACGGCTTGACCGAGCTATTTTCTCTTTGCCAGGTGACCTTGAACACTGAGTTCTTAAGTGCTGCCATTGCCCACTGGGACCCGGTGAATCATGTCTTCAACTTCAACGGCCTGGAAATATGCCCCATGTTTGAGGAGTTCTGTGCTATTCTTGGCTTTGATTCTGACTCTGACTTGATTCTCCCTTCTGCTGATACCCTCAGCCCTACGCGAGCCTTAGCTGAATACCTGAATTGCTCTGTCACTATTTCCCGCCGGCTGATTCAAGGTGAGGTTCTCAACATTGCTTCTATTATTGCCCGGTACGCCAGCCCTGGGAATCCCAGCGTGTATGATGCTTCCGGTGGGGCCGCTTTGATATTGTGCATGACTTCGCACTTCCTGTTCTCGAGCACTTCCATTGACTTGGTGCATGTGTGCCTCGGGCTGAAACTTAGCAGGAATCCCATGGCCATGGTTCTAGCTGAAACTTTGAATGGTTTGGATAATGCCTTCAACCAAGGGACTCCTCTTCTTTCTGGGGCGCCTTTGGTGTTACAGGCTTGGCTTTACGAGCGCCTTCAGCTGTGGACGGGCCGTATACCACCAGTTTACTTTCATCGAGCCGTGCTTCATTCTCACTATACCTTTGCCGATTGGGTGGGCATGATGAGCACCTTATCTGAGGCTGACATTTGCTGGATCGCGAGGCGTTGGGGCCTCTATGCTATCACCACGAGCCTCAGGGGTCACCAGAGAGTATGGTTGATGGGTCTGAGAGAGACTTCTTTCTATCATCCTCGCCGTTTGGCTCGACAGTATGGACAGGTTCAGGAGGTTCCCCGGGGGTTTACTGAGAGGGTCTTTGCTTCCAGGATCAGAGCTACCACTATTGCTGCTTTTATTGATGGTTGGACTGACCGAGTAAAGGCCTACTTCTAATGACCTTTGAAGAAATAAAAGACACTAAGGCAAAACTAGTCCTGACTGATTCTGCTTATTCCTCCAAGTGTCTTTGAACATGTGGTTGCTTTTTTTTTTTTTTTTTTTTTTTTGAAAGACTTTTATTTCTTTGATTATTCCTGCCTATGTAATATGCAAAGTTTGTTTATCGGCGAACCTTGGTTACTTTGGGAATCTCATTTTATGCATTTTAGCTTTTTAAAAATATTTTGTAACCGAGATTTCAATTAGTTGTTGCTTTTTGTACTTGCTTGGGCATGCCGGGGTTATCAGAGGCAAACGAGGCGGGTGGCCGAAGTTTGCCCCTAGTTTGGGATATGTATGGTTGTGAGGCAAACGAGGTAGATGACCGACGTTTGCCCCTAGTTTAGAAGAGGTTCAGGCAAACGAGGCGAGTGGCCGAAGTTTGCCCCTAGTGTGGAGGGTGATTTTTGGGTTATGGTAAGGACCGCGACTTTATTTCTCTCACGTGCTCATAATTTTTGCCTAGGCACCAAGGAGGTGACCAAACGAGCTATTTTCTCTCTTTTGTTATTGCTCACTTTGGATTTAGCTCTAATTTTTGCCTAGGCGTCCTTTCGGATTTTCAACCTAGCGAACCATCCTTCTTTTTCTTTTTGAAAGTCTGCCTACGTACCCCCGAGCGGGGATCAGGTCCAACGTAGTTCGGGCCAAGGTTTTGAAAGGAAAGGTTATTTTTTGTTGGTGGAGCGACCGAACTGATGTGGTTGCCTACGTATCCCCGAGCGAGAATCAGGTCGAGCGTAGTTCAAGGCAAGGCTTGAAGGGAAAGGTTATTTTTTGTTGGTGGAGCGACCGAACCGATGTTGTTGCCTACGTATCCCCGAGCGGGAATCAGGTCGAGCGTAGTTCAAGGCAAGAGTTGAAGGGAAAGGTTATTTTTTGTTGGTGGAGCGACCGAACCGATGTGGTTGCCTACGTATCCCCGAGCGGGAATCAGGTCGAGCGTAGTTCAAGGCAAGGCTTGAAGGGAAAGGTTATTTTTTGTTGGTGGAGTGACCGAACCGATGTGGTTGCCTACGTATCCCCGAGCGGGAATCAGGTCGAGCGTAGTTCAAGGCAAGGCTTGAAAGGAATGGTTATTGGATAGTCAAGCATAGTACTTTTTGAGACGATCCATGTTGATTGGTTCTTTGAATTCGACACCATCGAGGTCCATGAGATAAGTTGCTCCTCCGGAAAGAACAGTCTTGACGATATAAGGGCCGACCCATTTAGGTTTAAACTTCCCACGGGGATCAAAGATCGGAGCTCGCAACTCCTTAAGGACAAGGTCGCCCTTGACAATCTTCCTTGGACGAACCCTTTTGTTGAAAGCACGGGCTATCCTCTTCTGATAGATTCGGACATGGTCGACCGCCGCTAGACGCTTTTCCCCAAAGTGCAAATGGTAGCTTTTCATGCCAGTCTTTGTAGGTATCAGCTGATTTTTGCAGTATGGCCTTGACATTCTTATTCGCAGCTTCGACTGCCCCATTGGTCTGTGGTCGGTATGGCGACGACTTGTGATAGGTGATTTTGTATCCTCGAACAGATTTCTGACTTCTGCCTTGAAATGACTTCCGTTGTCCGAAATAATCTCATGGGGAACTCCATAACGGCAGATGAGATTTCTCTTGATGAATTTGGCCACTTCCTTGGCCCCCAACTTGGTGTAGGATGCAGCTTCTACCCATTTTGTGAAGTAGTCTATGGCCACCAGGATGTACCGATTTCCATTTGAGGCCTTTGGAATGATTTCACCAATAATATCGATTCCCCAGGTGGAGAATGGCCAAGGCGAGGTCATGCTGTATAGAAGAGATGGTGGTACATGCATCATATTTGCATGAATCTGGCACTTGTGACACTTTCTCACGTATTCGCAACAATCTTTTTCCAATGTTGTCCAGTAGTACCCTTGTCTCACGATTTTCTTGGCCAGCATGTGGCCGTTCATGTGTGGGCCGCATACCCCTTCGTGTATTTCTTCCATCATTCTTCTGGAGCTCTTCCCAAACAAGCAAGTCAGGTTGTGACCGTTGTATCCTTTCTTCAGCAGTTTCCCGCCACAAATGATGAATTGCGCTGCGAATCTTCGAATCGCCCTTTTGTCTCTCTCGGTGGATTCTTGGGGGAACGTCCCCTTTTCTATGAAATCCCAGACATCCTGGTACCATGGTGCTTCATTCTCTTCTTCTTCGACTGTGGCGATTATGTTGAACGAAGGCTCGTACCTCTGCTCAATTACCAAGGGCATCATCCTGACTCCCACAGGAATTTTGATCATCGAAGCTAGAGTGGCCAAGGAATCTGCCAGCTGGTTCTCTTCCCTGGGCAAGTAGAGGAATGTGATATTTTCAAACTGCCTCTTGAGTTGGTCGAGACGATCATGATAGGGCTTCAACCTTTCTTCTTTTACTTTCCATTCCCCTCTGGCTTGTGATATGATGAGGTTTGAATCCCCGAAGACATCCAACCTCTGAACCTTCAGCTCTAAGGCTGCCTCCATTCCCAGAATGCATGCTTCATACTCAGCAGTGTTGTTGGTGGAGTTATAATTGAGCTTGACTGCTAACGGAGTATGGTCCCCACTCGGCGATACTAGGATCATCCCTACTCCGTATCCCTTCATGTTGGCTGCTCCATCGAAGTACAACTTCCACTGTTCTTCCTTGATTTCCATGATGCTCTCGTCCGGAAACGGAAAGTCCCCACTTTCTTCGGAGTCAACGACATGTTCTGCGAGATGCTCAGCTACGGTTCTCCCTTTTACTGACTTGCTCGTAACATATTTGATATCGAATTCGGATAATAGAAGTAACCAACGGGATATACGACCGGTCAGGGCGGGTTTTTTGAGAAGGTATTTTAGAGGATCCATGCGGGATATGAGCACAACCGGAAAGGCCAGCATGTAGTGCCTTAGTCGGCGAGTGCACCAGACCAAGGCCCAACATGTTTTTTCGAGGGTAGAATAGTTGAGCTCATACCCAGTCATCCTCTTGCTGAGGTAGTATATGGCTTTTTCGGAGTGGCTTTCTTCTCCTTCTTGGGCTAGCATGCAACCCATGGCATTTTCAGAGACGGATAGGTAAAGGAATAAGGGCTTATGAGGCATTGGTGGTGAAAGGACAGGCAGATTTTGAAGGTAGGCTTTTATTTTGTCGAAAACGGCTTGGCATTGGTCATCCCATTGGAACTTCTCCCCTTTTCTCAACAATTGGAATAGAAGATCGCATGTAGATGTGAGCTTAGAAATGAAGCGGCTGATGAACTGGATTCTTCCGAGGAACCCCCTTACTTCTTTTTCATTCCGTGGTGGCGTCATTTCGAGGATTGCCTTGATCTTAGAGGGGTCCACCTCTATTCCCCTTTGTGTGATGAGAAAACCCAGGAGTTTACCGGAGGTTACGCCGAAAGTGCATTTCTTTGGATTCAGCCTCATCTTGTATTTGCGCAACCTTTCGAAGAACTTTTCCAGCGCTACCAGGTGCCTTTCTCTATCCTTGGATTTTACAATCATGTCGTCTACATATACTTCTACCTCTTTGTGAATCATATCATGCAGCAGAGTGGTGGCAGCTCTTTGGTAAGTCGCCCCCGCGTTCTTGAGTCCAAAGGGCATTACTCTATAACAGTAGGTTCCCCAAGGGGTGGTGAATGTCGTCTTTTCCCGATCTTCTGGCGCCATTAGAATCTGATTGTACCCTGAGAAGCCATCCATGAAAGACAGTAGCTCATGTCCCGCGGTGTTATCTACCAAGACGTCAATGTGGGGAAGCGGGAAGTCATCCTTGGGACTGGCCTTGTTCAGATCACGAAAGTCGACGCACACACGAACTTTTCCATCCTTCTTCGGGACTGGCACGATATTGGCAACCCATTCCGGGTATTCGGTGACAATGATGAACTCTGCCTTGAACTGCTTCTCCACCTCTTCTTTAACCTTGAGTGCCCATTCCGGTCTCATGCGCCTCAGTTTCTGCTTGACAGGTTTAGAATTAGGGAGGAGAGGAATATGATGTTGGACGATGTCGGGATCGACCCCAGGCATGTCTTCGTAAGACCAAGCAAAAACATCTTTGAACTCTTTTAGCAAGAGGGTTAATTTTTCTTTTTCTTCTTTATTAAGGGTTGAGCCAATTTGCACGATCTGTGGATTATCTATTTCACCTAAGTTAACTGATAAAGTATCTTCGATTATTTCATAAGCAGGTGGTTTTTCAATTAGTTGCTTTAGTTCGATTGGGAGATCCTCGGAGGGATCTGTGCATTCAAAAGTGTCAGACACAGAGGAGTAAGCAGAATCGTCTTTCATTTCATTCATGATAGGTGAAGTGATTACATTGGATAGTGGTGGGCTTACAGCAGCCGACTCCAGTATAGACTCGATAACCGGTAGTACAGACTTCGGGGGAATAGGAGATTGGGAGACACAGACAGATGACTCTACAGCCTGGTTGCTCAGACCCTCCTCAGTTGGCTTGATCTGATCATCTTGGCTCTTGGCCCTCTTTTCTTCCTCCTCCTCAGTGGATTCCTCCCACATCTTCTTGATTGCTTCAGTGTCAAGGTATTTCAACCAGTCTTCCTCTGGGGTCTTTTCAACTTCTTCGGGATAGAACGGGTCTTGATATGGGGGCCTCTCGCAGTCAGCGAAGATTTCAAGCCCGGGGTGCCTTCTCCCAGTGGTTCGATGGATCCAGGGTTCAGGGAACCCGAAGTAAGGGAAATCATCCCCTTCCTTGACGAATTGTCCATTCAAAGTCTTGCGGTATGGTGGGAGACCCTTCACCCTTTTCTTCCATGGCCTCTGTAGCTCGGCGTCTTCATCAGTGGGCTTGTACCCCAACCCGAAAGTGCCTTGTTGCCCTTTGATCTACGGGAATTCCTGAATTCCTTGCTGGCGTCGACCCAACCCCATTCCGGGGAAGTAGTTCATCTTGCGGACAATGTTGACGACTGCGGAGTGGACCTCAGGGAATCGGTCTTCATCTTCGATCATATGAACTTCTTCCATGAAGAATCCTCCGATTTCTCCTTCTTCCAGCTCAGGTATTTGGACTTAAAAAATGGGAGCGTAATTTGGGAAATCTTCATTACCCCAACTATTACCGAGGATGATCTTTACCTCCTTCTCATGAATGTACTTGATCATTTGATGCACAGTGGATGATACAGCTTTGTTGGCATGAAGTCAGGGCCTTCCAATCAGCAGATTGAACGAGGCAGGTATGTCCATGACTTGAAAGATCTCAGTGCTCACCAAAGATCCTACCCGGATTTGGAGAGGAACGGTTCCCATCACATTTCTTCTAGTTTTGTCATAGGCTCTCACAGATTGCACAGATGGTGTGATGTCAAGGACATTGACCCCCAAGGCGGTGGCAGTCCTCAGGGCACAGACATTTAAGGCCGAGCCTGTGTCAACTAGACAAAACGGCACCTGTTGTTCCTTACATCCCACAGTAATGTATAATGCCTTGTTATGCGCGGATCCCTCAAGCGGCAGGTCCTCATCGGAGAATATAATGATGGGGTCGGGGGTAAGTGCACCCAAGAAAGCTACCATGTCCTCCGGCGCGGCGTCGATGGGGACTTCAATCCCAGCCAAGGCATTTAACACGGCTTGCCTGTGCTTATAGGATGTTACCATGATATCCCACATCGAGAGATGTGCTTGGGTTTTCTTTAGCTGCTTGATCAGCTCATTGTCTTCTTCGATGACCTCATCCATCTTGCCCTTCCCCTTGTCTTTAACTGGACCTTTTTTGATGGCTTCGGTGGCAGGCTGTGGAGGCTGATAATGACGGCCTGACCTGGTTAGGTGTCAATCTCGGCAGGAGTAGGCCCTTCTACAGTCCCATCCTTCTTAAACCAATCACAATCCGTTCCCACAAATGGCTTTTCTGGCTCGTTCCAGATGGAAGCATCACTCTCGTCGTTAGGATCATACCATTTGAGGTCTACCGCCCCTAGGTCATGCTCTTCCAGGAAGAACAAGTCCTGCTCGTCGTCAAGCTGCTGCTGCCACTCGTCATTCTCCCCTCCGATCAGATGAATCCCCTCAGAATCCGGGATGTCAATGCAAAGCAAGGGTTGTCCTAGGGGGGTGATATAAGTAGCAGGGTTGAAGGGTACGGGACTGGACTCAATGAGGTTGACATTTTGGTGGTTTGGTAGGGGATTTTGGGTGATATGAGGCTGCTTTGGTGGTGGCTCGATGATATTCTGGTCGATGAGGTCTTGGATGTCATGGCGGAGGCGCATGCAATCATCAGTGTTATGGCCGGGGGCTTGGTGGTAAGTACATCGCTTGGACATATCGCAGTTAGGCGGGAGCGGGGTATTTCGAGGCTGGAGTAATTGGAGATGGCCTTTTTTGAGGAGGCGATCTAGGGCTGAGGAGAGAGAGATTTCTAGCTTGGCAAAATTGCGAGGGGGCTTTTTCTGGAAAGGGCGGTTGGAGGAATTTGCCTGGTTGGAGGGTTGGTATGGCCTTGGAGGATATGCCATGGGTTGGCCGCTAAGGGCATTGACATCCGGGGGATTCCGGGAGTAGTTGGGCCTTCTTGGCTGACTCAGAGGGTCTTCCTTTTTGATCTTCCCCTCCCTGATAGCATATTCGATTCGGGTTCCGACTTCAAACAACTCCTCAAAGGTGGAGATGGACTGGTAGAATAATTTCTCATGATAGAGCGGCTGCAGATTCCGGATGAGCATCCTTACCTGTTCTTTCTCGATTGGCCGGTGGGTCATTTGGGCTACCTTGTTCCTCCATCTGCTCAGAAATGCAGCGAAGGATTGATTGTTGCTTTGCCGGGTTGTTTCCAAATCCCTGATGGTGACATCCAGCTCTTGATTGTAAGAGTAATGATCGACGAAGACTCGAACAATGTCCTCCCAGGCCCGGGCTTTAGAGGCTTCCAAGGTTAGGAACCACGATAGTGCAGATTTTGCCAGAGTTTGCGGGAATAGCATCGCAATGTGCTCGTGGGTGCAACCCATGGACTGGAAGATACTCATACATAGCTTCACGTGGCTTTTCGGGTTTCCAGTTCCATCAAAGCGATCGATGGCAGGCATTTTGAAATTCTCTGGCAGTTTCAGCTTGACAGGCTCGAAGAGGCCTTCCAGATCTAACATGTAATCGTCGATACCCTTGCTTTTCCTGAGTACGCTTTCCAGTTTGTCAACCTTGTCCATCTTTTCTTGGAGCTTCTTCTTGTATGCGGACGGTGGGACCCCCTGAAATCAGTCTTCTTCCCCATTATTCTCAGGTGGGGTTAGTTCGAATTCCGGTGGCGGAAACCCGGGCGGAGGTTGCGGCCGCCGCTGCTTTAGTTCTTCCATGAACTTCAAAACCTGGGCCAGGCTGTCAGACTGCTGGCTTATGGTCGCTCCCAATTCAGTAACCTTGTTTTCCAACTCTTCCCTATTTATGCTGACGTAAGCTGTCGGATTGATTCTGATTAACCGATTATCCGAACTCCTGACCCACGAATAAGACCCTGACTGCTGCCCTTGGGAATCTATACTGACCTGACAGATTTTGAAAGGACTAGATTAGATCTTTGACAGTGGCGACTTTAGGCAGACAAAGATAGTGATGTGGACCGACTCGAAACAGTGCGTGCAAATTGATGGGGGATGGTGCATGCAAATGGGACAAACATGCGGATGTAAGCCCTAATCTATATGATGCTCCTATTTCTAACAGATAGCAGCTAAACAAATAAGGTCCTAGCCATACAGAGTGTGCTAACCTTACTTTCTAGTATGATCACCAAGGGATAACATGGATTTCCAAGATACTTCGGGAATTTTTGGACAGAGTTTCTGGGAAGAAACTGGTTAATGTGGTTATATCTGGGATATTTGGATAGAGTTTCTGGGGAAACTGGTTAATGTGGTTATATCTGGGATATTTGGACAGAGTTTCTGGGGAAACTGGTTAATGTGGTTATATCTGGGATATTTGGACAGAGTTTTCTGGGAAAAACTGGTTAATGTGGTTATGTCTGGGATATTTGGACAGAGTTTCTGGGGAAAGTGGTAAGTACGGTTATAGTGATCATACTTTCTAGCAGGCTTTCATACTCCTATGTCTCAAGACCGACAAACAAGGTTTGCGGTGTATATCTTTGCGAGCATGCAGCAGACATCCTTGTCATGATGCTTAGGCAGGTCAACTCAATGTGACTACATGTGAGTGATTGCCTTGGGAATCATAAGAAAGAGGTTCTATTCTATGCCACATAAGCGTCTACACCGCACAGGTAATCCCGTCAGGGCATACAGCAGTTATATCGCATTGTCCTATCTGGAAAGATAAATGAACAGTCCTATGAAAGGTTCTACAGGAATCTATATGCAAAGGCTGGGTTTAGTCAAAGAGGGTCCGTTGACGAGAGTTCCAATATACCGTCAGGGAGACAGTACGAAGGTTTTTACTCTTTTTGATATACCTTAGAAGGTACAGTATCAACGGTGACTTGTGCCCTGGCACAGCAAGACCTGAACAATGTCAGCGCCGCGTTTCAGACATAGTCGGAGGGGGGGAAATGCAAGAGTGCAATGCGGTGAACCAAACACAGTAAAAAAAGATGATTTTAAGGATGCTTCTTATGAGTCAAACCTCTGTATTATGAATCAAGGAGAGAGAAAAGGTCTGTTGAAAATAGATACAGAGTCGCCACTTGGTCTTTAAGGAACCAAGAAACCTAATTTTGACTTACCCAAATGGATAAAGGGCACCGGCCCTTCCTAACCAAAGAACTTGGTTCGGGGTTTTGGTACGAGAGAGGAAGGAGCCTTTGTCGCGACTAAAACGCCCTCAACTCGCCCCATCTTTCGACGGGCCTCAATTAGCATCCAAATAATCATCTTATACTATGTATGGTTCGGCAATTAATACTATGATAGTATATTACATTACATAAGAAACTTGAAAATGGAAGATCTAAAGATAAAATATCATTCATAAGATCTAAATCAAATATCATGCAATGTAAAGTGAAAGATCACACAAATAAACCTAGGAAAAATCGTCTAATCATATATCAATTAATCAAGTTTTCTTAATCTAAAGGGGACATGAATTGTTCTTGAAACAAATAAACAAAGGAATCAAAATATGCTTAGCAAACTAGTATGATGCATGTTATTCTTTGATAAAAGAAGACCTCTCAATCCCCGGGACGGATGAGAAAGGATGATTAGATCAAGGGGAAGCATGAACGGGTGATCGAGTTCATTCCTTATAATCTCCTTAGATTAAGAGTTACAAAAACCCCAAATCTTGCATGAATGCAATGTATGTATCTAAAGTGTGCAAAGGTTGTAGTTTGTTTTGTGTACATGGATTTCTAGAATGACTTAGAAGTCTAAAATGTGTATAAATGAATGAATGAAATTAACATGGGATATGTACAAATGTAGTATGAACTACTTTCTAAGATATGAACTAATTTGGAATGCATATAAGCATCAAATCAAAGAATGAAAGTTAAAGTATACTTGCTGTGAATAGTGGACAGAACAGTAGCATGATCTTTTGGAATTTGAAAAGAGGGGTTAGGAATGTTTTCAATGCATTATTTTTTATGGAGATGTTCCTTATTGTGTCTAGAAAACAAAACAAAAGGCCAATCTTGAATAGCTATCACAGATTGAGAGAAATTATATAAACAATAGAGGTCACTCAGAAACAGAGTTTGTACTGTCGACTGAAATGTTAGAAAATCTTAGAAAATGAAAAAGAATGATCTAGAGGCCCATTTTATACAGACAGTTCCCTAAGACATTGAATTGTAAGGGAAAAATAAGTTAGGACCACCCCTTTTAGAAAAGTTTTCTGGAAAAGAGGTCGTAAGTTGACCTAGCTGCTGTGACAGCAAAAACAGAATGTTTGGAAGGAATGTTGGGACCCAAATGGACCATTTCCAAGTACTTCCAAGTCAAACCAAAAATCACGGGTGTTCTCCAATGAGTTAGGAAGACTTTCCAAGTGGCCTTGTATCCATATGTTGAGTATTGAATTCTAGAAATATCTTTGAACTCAACTCACTCACTGTTTTGACTCATTGTTTTGAAGATTTTGGAGAAAACAAAGTGTTGTTTCTTGAAACCAAATGAGAGGGATTGAGAGGGGTTTTGAAATAGATGTTTTGAAAACATGTTTTCAACATTCAATAAGGATCATAGCCACTTAGAATACCTACATCAAACTCATCATTTAAGAACCTCCAAGATTGTTGGAGAGATTTATTTTATTTTTGGACATAACTTCAATACATTCCAAGAATACCTTGGAAGTATTGAGGTTATGATCATCATCTATCAAACATGTTTTTGAGGTCAAGAGCTACTATCCATAAGGATTCACTCACCCCAAACTTCATGTCATCACTTAGATGATGATGAACTAGTAAGTAAATAAAGAAAATAAAAAGAAATGGGATGAGAAGAGATGAACAATAAATAAACAAGCAAGTAGATGATCATCAATAGATGATATTCATGAAGCATGAGACTTGTAGATTGGTGTATCACTCATATGTAATGACACTAGACATGGAAGAAGCTTCCACTCTCTTGAATGCTCACTAAAGTGGTGGTTGGGAGTATTGAATGTTGAAGTAAATGGAAGTAATGAAGTAAAAACAAAGTTAGAACTCACTTTTGTTTTTAAAAATCAAAGAAGAAAGCTTCTTTTCTCTCTACTCTAGCCTTATCTCTACAACTTTCTCTCCCAAACTTTTCCAAAACTCACCTTTGACTCCCCTAAAATGAGGAGTAATGGGGTGTTTATATAGGCCAACTTGGGGTGTTTTTGGGATTTAGAAAGTACTCCCATTGGCTCCAAATATCTGAAATCATAAAACTACGTCGTTTTGGCTTTTTAATTAATCAAAATGGGACCACAAAACATATTACAAAAATGGACTGTTCTGGAGGGGAGTGCCGCGGCGGCACTGGGCCAGTGCCGCGGCGGCAGTGCTCCTCCCTTCGTCTGGATAATGCTGTTTAGGCCCCCCGAAGTTCCGGTATTTGCGAAAAGGCCCTATTTTGTCCGAAATTCACAGAAAATGCATACAAACTCCAAATCGAGGTTGTGATATACCATTGGAAAGGTAATGGAGTCTACTTTACATAAAAAATAGTTCAGGGATAGGTCATTTTGAAAAGTTTTGCGGTATTCGCGATAAAAGCCGATTTGATCGCCTTTTTCGTCTTTGGAAATTCATAATAAATTCGTTTTAAATCCAGAAATTATGTGCGATATACCGTTGGAAAGCTATTGACCTCTAGTATCCATGAAAAATATTTGAAAATTGTTTCGGTGCCCCGATTCTAAAGTCAAATCTTGGTCAAACTGGTCAAACCTGGGATTCCCGGGAAGTTCTGGGAACCTCCGGGAGCTCCCAAGAGCTGACGTTTTCGCTCGATTCTCTTTTAAAACTTATTTTAATACTTTTCTAATGATTCTGGTGAATTCGGACAATTTCGGTCAAACTTGGTCAAACTCCGGTCAAACCTGGTCAAACCTTGGTCAAACCTTGGTCAAACCGGTCAACGGGGACTTTCGGGGAACTTCCGGGACTTCCGGGGGTCTCTGGGAGCTGACGATTTTATCCGATTTTTCTTAAAAACTCATTTTATCACTTTTCTTACGACGTAGCATGTTTTCAGAACTTTGGGAGCAAATCTGGGAGTTTTCGGGCTTTCAGGGGCATTTTGGTCATTCTGAGCACTTCGAGAGATAGAGCTGACTTCCGAGAGTCCTTTTGAGTCTTTTACGATCATTGCGAGCCACCAAGCTATGGGTCTCCTAAATCTGATAGCCGACAAAATGGGGTGTCTACACTGGTCCAAAAGGAATTTATTTTCTCTATTTTTGGTACTATGGGAGATTGACTTCTATATCGAGTTAGTGCCAGGTACTTTACTACAATCAAAGGCTCCTTATCGGATGGCACCAACAGAGATGCAAGAACTGAAGAAGCAAGTACAAGAGTTCGAAGATCTCAAGTTTGTTTGACCTAGCGTCGCCTTAGGGAGTGCCAGTGCTGTTCGTCTAAAAGAAGGACGGAACTCAGCGACTTTGTATCGACTATAGGGAGCTTAACAAGGTCACGATTAAGAATATGTACCCATTCCCTAGGATCGATGATCTATTTGATCAGTTGCAAAGAGCGACAGCTTTCTCGAAGATCGATTTATGATCCGAATATCACCAACTGTTGGTTCGACCAGAGGATATTTCAAAGACTGCTTTCAGGACGAGGTACGGGCATTCTGAATTCTTGGTTATGTCTTTTGGATTAATCAACGCTCCAGCTGAATTCATGGACCTAATGAACAGAGTCTTTAGACCCTACTTAGACCAGTTCATTATCGTGTTCATAGATGATATTTTAATCACTCGATGATCGAGAAGGAACACGAGGAACATGTAAGGATCAAACTACAGACCCTCTGAGATAACCAACTATATGCACAGTTTAGTAAGTGCGAGTTATGGCTGAAAGAGGTCAAGTTCCTAGGACATATCATCTCACAGAAAGGAATAGCCATAGACTCATCGGAGACAGACGCTGTTCTGGATTGGAATATACTAACCACTACAACAGAAGTTGAAAGTTTTCTTAGGTTGGCTGTATACTATTGGAGATTTGTGGAAGAAGGATTTGAAGATTTCAAGATTTGGAGTCATTACCTCTACAGCAAAAAGTTTGATCTGGTTTTGGATCACATGAGTTTGAGATACTGGTTCTCTCAAAGAGAGTTGAACATGAGGCAACGATATTGGATGGAATTGTTAAAAGCAAACATAGTGGCCGATGCATTGAGTCAAAAACCTAGGAGGGTGACACTAGCTTCTCTTATGGTCAAAGAGTGTCAAGCATTAGAAACTTTGGCTGAATCTGGTATTCAAGCCTCAGATTCAAGTGAAGGACGACACTTTGGATGTCTCATGGTGCACCAACACTCATTAGTCGTATCCTTGAAGCACAAAAGAAGAATGAGGGACTTCAGGAATGGTTTGCGAGTAGCGTAGTAAAAAAACCAGAGAATTGGAGTATTGGTTCAGACGGAGCACTCAAATGCAGGGGCATACTTGTGTACCGGATGAAGGTGATCCTAGAAAGGATCTATTGAACAAAGCTCACAAGTCGCGAATGACTATCCACCTAGGAGGTGCAAAAGATGTACAAAGATTTGAAGAGAAACTTCTGGTGGAAAGGAATGAAATGAGATGTTGCTGAGCACGTGTCTCAATGTTTTACGTGTAAGCAAGTGAAAGTGAAACATCAGAAACCACCCAGACTTCTACAACCGTTACCAGTTCCCAGATGGAAGTGGGAGCATATCACTATGGACTTCATGGTAGGATTACCGAGATCTCAGCAAAACCACGATGCTATTTGGGTAGCTGTGGATTGACTTACCAAATTAGCACATTTTATAGCTGATAGTATGTCGTACTCGGTCAAACGTCTGAGCCGTATGTATATACAATAAGTCATGCGACTGCACGGTGTACCTGTATCAATCGTATTAGACCATGATTCGAGATTCACTACAGAGTTCTAGAAGAGTCTACATATAGCTATGGGCACGTCGTTGAACCTGAGCACTGCCTTCCACCTGCAGACGGATGGACAGACTGAACGAGTTAACCAGGTGATGGAGGATATGCTACGAGCATGTGTCATTGATTTTGAATGCTCATGGGAGACTCATCTACCATTGATAAAATTTTAGTACAATAACAGCCACCATTCGAGCATAGGAATGGCGCCCTTTGAGGCATTATATGGAAGTTGGTGTCGATCGCCCTTGTGTTGGGAAAAGGTTGGAGACAATTAACTGCTTGGACCTGAATAAGTTCAAGAAACTAATGAGAAGATCCATGTTATGAAGGAAAGGATGCAAATGGCGCAAAGTAATCATAAGAGTTACGCAGATAAACATCGCAAAAGTTTGGAATTCAATGTTGGAGATCATGTGCTACTCAAGGTATATCCGGTGCGAAGAATTGTCAGGTTTGGACAAAAGAGAGGAAAGCTTGCACTGGATTTCATTGGACCGTTTGAGATCCTCGAACGTGTAGGAAAAGTAGCCTATTAACTTGCACTGCCACCTAAGATGTCGGAAGTACACAACGTGTTTCACGTCAGCAGGTTGAGGAAATGAGCTCATAATCCAAGTCATGAGATTAACTTTGAAGACATCGAGGTGAACGATAATGTGTCATTCCACGAATGACCAGTACGAATTCTGGATTGGGGAGTTAAGAAACTAGGGAATAAATAGATTCTATTAGTAAAGATTATGTGGAAGCTCCACGATGAAGGAGAAGCTTCTTGGGAATTGGAGTCAGAGATGCACTAGAAGTATCCAGAGTTGTTCAACGCAGCATAGTTCGCATTTCGAGGATGAAATCTTTATTTGGTGGGGGATGATGTAATACCCTGTATTTTCATTAGTACTTTTATACCCTTTTAATAGAAATAAGATTTAGTGTGCTTGTCTTTACATTTTCTGTAACTCCATGTTCAGGCGAATGAACCACCGTCGATCGATCAAACTTTGTTTTCTTCGAGTGATCGAACCCACTTCAAGCAATCGAAGCTCTGCTGGCCTGAATTGATGATGTGTCCCATTTTCTCAAGTGATTGAACTACTCTCAATCGATCGAACCTTGACCGACCTGTTCTCAATCGATCGAACCCACTTCAATTGATCAAACCCTGTGTTATCAGCATACGTGTTTTGCCACTTGTACCCCTCCTCTCCCTATAGATATGTATCACTCACACATATGCTTGGTTTGCTAAATTTCTTAGAGAGGGTTAGAGAGAGATATAAAGTTTATATATATACACACACATACCTAGATATATATATACACTATCACTTTGGCCAGCAAGAGAAGAGGAGGAGAGGAGTAGAAGAGAGGAGACAGAGAAGGAGAATAGAAAGAGGAGAAAGGAGACCACCCCGAGACCACCGTGGCCACCCCGAGCTCGCTGGCGTCGCCGAACATCACGGTGAGTGTCGATACTCACTTAGTAGCATAGATATGTTCGTATATGTGTGTTTCGGCAAGATAGAACAGACCTAAACGTGCGAGAATGGTCGAATTCAAATTCTAGAATAGTACTACGTTTAATTGATCAAACGACGTTCGAGCGATCAAACACAGAACGATCTTTATCGATCGAACTTTCCTCAATCGATCGAACTTAGCTTTTCCTCAATCAATCGAAAAGACTTTGATCGATCGAACATTACTTTTTTCAATCGATTGAAATAACTTCAGCTGATTGAACATATCAGAATGTTAAATGATTAGTTATTTTATACCTATTAAACTGTTAACCTGTTTATTATCTTATGTTGATGTTGGAAAGCTATATTGTAATAATACATAAGTGAAATAATAGAGCAATGCATTAAACAGTAGAACTAAGTGCTATGATATTTCAGAGCTGAGTGCTGTGAAACTTTAAGAGCTGAGTGTTGTGGAGCTAAGTGCTGTGATATTTTCGAGTTTAGTGCTATGGAGCTAAGTGCTGTAATATTTAAGAGCTGAGTGCTATGGAACTTAGTGCTGTGATATTTTAGAGCTGAGTGCTGTGGAGCTAAGTGCTGTGATATTTCAGAGCTGAGTGCTGTGGAGCTAAGTGCTGTGATAATTTAGAGCTGAGTGCTGTGGAGTTAAGTCCTGTGATATTTTAGAGCTGAGTGCTGTGGAGCTAAGTGCTGTGATACTTTAAGAGCTAAGTGTTGTGGAGCTAAGTGATCTGATACTTTAAGAGCTGTGTGCTGTGGAGCTATGTGTCGTGGAGCTAAGTGTTGCGATCCTTTAAGAGCTGAGTGCCATTGAGCTAAGTGTTGTGGAGCTCGGTGCTGTGATATTTTAGAGCTGAGTGTTGTAGAGCTAAGTGCTGTGATATTTTAGAGTTGAGTACTGTGGAACTAAGTGCTGTGATATTTTAGAGCTGAGTACTGTGGAACTAAGAGCTAAGTGTTGTAGTGTAGCGGAGCTGAGTGTTGTATTTTGTTAGGGCTGCGTGCCGTATTATATTCTGGCTGCGTGCCGTATTGCATCAGGGATGTTAGCCGTATTATATCAGGGTAGATTGGCCGAAAGAATAGGATTCTGTGTCAGGATTTGATTGCTTGTATGGTATGGGACTACGTGTTTGATTTTTGTACTAGGACGTGGGACATCGTGTCGAGTGACACAGATCGTAGGTATGGGACTACGTGTCTGATTAATGTGGACCCAAGAGTCTATGTTATGTGTGAGATTTGATTGGGACGACGTCCGTTGTTATATTGAGTTAGTGCATACATGCATGCGAACGATGAGATAATCCTTTTAGTGATGTTGTTGCTTTATATGCTGCTTATCTATAGATACTTGGTTAGTATTTGCTTTCACTCAACTTTCGTAGCTGACAGCGTTTATGCCACTGGATATTCGATGTCCAGCTAGCCAGGGTTATGAGTATGCAGGAGATGCATACATGGATAGGGGCTTTGAGGATGGAGCCTACGATGATGGAGGCTACGTTGGTGCTGACTATTACGCAAGTTGAAGACCTGAAGCTTCATCGTAGTTAATTTATGTCTATGTTTTAGAGACTTCTATTTTAGTTATGTTTGTATTGGCGTATGTTGCTGTAATGCTTTATTTACGTTTTTGTAAACACTTGTAACTTTGTAATAGTTTAGTATTACACTTTGACTTTATATATCAACCTTAGAACTTTCCAATGCGTGTTTTAATCCATTACTCTAATGGTTTGACTTTGGTTATGGACAATTTGGTGACTTTCAACTGTCATGGCCTACGGGTCCAAAAATGAATTTATTTTCTCTATTTTTGCAACTGTGAGGCATGACCTATAAATAGAAGTGGGCCTGCCTAGAACACAGGCCGAGACTCGAGAAAGGGAAGCGGCAATCACGAGAATGCCGTGCGGCAGTTAGCAATTGTCGATTGGCGGTCGCGGACTGCCGCAGCGGCACGCGAAAGAATTATCGAGTGCCACAAAGCCAATTTTGCCCAGGATCTGTGTCACAGCCCGACGCTGCATAATTCAGGAAAGCATTTAATTTCCTTTATGGACTCGTAGGTCGCAGTCAAGTCTTCGGCACAGGCCGCCTTATTCAAAATCTAACATAGCGTCTATTACATCTCTGAAATAAAAGACATAAGAAATATAATAAAAAACAACCTTCTAGAAACGTCTCTTGCCTCTAACTAGCATATTCAAAATACCAGGAATAATATCCGATCAGTATCTAATTCGATCGCCTCGGGTACCAAGAATAATAGTTCGGTCTGTTTCGGTTTTATCATATTGGAAAACTGAATCATCGGTTCGGTGTGTTAGGTGCTCTCAAAACCGACCGAACCGAACCGAACCGAATACACCCCTACCTTGAACACCAACTAGGGCATCCCCCTTGCGGCTTCTTCCCCAATAGTCGCCTTTTTAGCATCCCACCAATCTGCCGCTACAAATGATAACTGAAAGATAGCCAGACGCTTCTTTTCTAGATCAGTGCACTCTATGGTCTACAAGATACGCTCCATCTGGCGAAGCCACAGTTCTGCTTGCCAGGGTTCATCGGTCCCATCAAAATACTCAGGTCGCAGAGCACGAAATTCTTTAAGAAGGTTATCCCCAATCTAGTGGGCTCACCTCACATTCCCGTTATGATTCCTATTCCAGTTATTGTTCCCCGTGTTCTGATCACTGACCCTCTCCAACCGTCTTACAAAAGCCTCAAACATCCCGGTTGGATCTACTACCAGGGGTGCAGCTTCAATAGCAGTGGGACGAGGCCTGAAATTGAACTATATTATTTAATTAGCAATAATATACATCTACTGAGAAAGGTACCTATTCATCGATCAACAAAATTCAGTCAATCTCCAGGTAAGAAAGTTCATAACAATTTTAGCGACAAAATACCAAATGAAATCGAACTATATTATTTAAATGTTATCTTAATAGAAGATCCTATGTGTTCCGGACAATTGGTCGAGCCATAACCCGGCTCTGATACCAAAAAGCTGTGTCATGCCCCGAAGTTGCATAATTCAGGAAAGCATTTAATTTCCTTTATGGACTCGTAGGTCATAACGAGTATGACCAATTATCCCTACAAAAAATAACTTAAACAACATTTCTAGAGAAAAGGATACTAATAAATATAAGCTCCTAAATTTCAAAAACAACTTACGACACTATTACATCATTCAAGTCTTAGGCAAAGGCCGCCTTATTCAAAATCTAACATAGAGTCTATTACATTTCTGAAATAAAAGACATAAGAAACATAATATAAAACAACCTTCCAGAAACGTCTCTTGCCTCTAACTAGCATAGTCAAGGTACCCTAGCTACTCCTGACCTAGAAAATATAGACATAGAGTCCAGGACGCATAAACGTCGTCAGCTTATGCAAGCTGGTGAGCAAAATATACATATGCTCACAATGAATATATAAGCATATAACAACGTTACAGTTTAAATCATTAAAACAATAATTCAAGGTCCCAACTTCAACATATAACATGGGGAGATAATAAGTAGTAAATATGTGACCGTGGATGAATAGTGTATCCTCTCATCTCATCGACTCTTAGACCTCGGCAAACTCAATTCAATCATAACATTAACTTAAATACTGGGAATAATATCCGATCAGCATCCGAGTCGCACACCATACCATCGATCAGATGCCAGGAATAATATTCGATCAGTATCTAAGTCAAGTGCCTTAGGTACTAAGAATAATATCTTATCGATATCTGAGTCATACACAACACCGTCGCTTCCAATGCCAGGAATAAGATCCGATCAATATTGGAGTCGCACACCATACTATCAATTCAGATACCAGGAATAAAATCTGATTAGTATCTAAATCGAGCGCCTCACGTACCGGGAATAATATCTGATTGATATCTGAGTCGTACACAACACCGTCGCTTCCAATATCTGATTGATAAGTATGAATTACTTCGTAGGATTTGAACCACAACTTATTGGGACTAAGATCTTTCATTGCCAACTTACGGAAATACTTTTGGTTGAGTTTCATAAAACTCCAATTTTCAAGCTCCCATGGTTTATGTATATAATTACGTATATACACACAGACATATACTAAAATATACATATATAAACATGGTAAGTGAGTTTATAATACTCAAAGAGGTGATTATTCAAAGAATTCGAGATCGATAATTTTTCGTCGTGAATTCCGTCGTCTACGAGTTCTTCCTGCTCTTGAACTATATATGTATATATATAACTATGTTTGTGTATGCGACTGTGTGTTTTACGTATATATAATCTGAGTATGTGTTTGTGTTTATGTTCCTTGAGAACAAGAGAGAATGAGAGAAATTTGAGTGAGATTGAGAGAAACAGTGAGTGAATTGTGAGAGAGAGAATGAAACTGATACATATACATATACTGAGAATTGGGTAGCCCCCAAGTAATAGGACAAATCACCCGGTGAGGCTGAGCTCACGTGCACCCTCACCCAAGACGCGGTATAAACGCAGTTCAAAACATAAACTAGTATATTATGGTTGAAATAAAAATACAGATATTAGCGTAGGAAATAAATTCTGGTTTATACAAAAATATAGATATTGTTTTCAAAACCATAAAAGTATTTCTATATTTATGAGAATTACGGTTTAACCCCAAATAAATATTTATTAATACAAATAAATGAAACAAGCATTTATTAATGAAAAACAATAATTTTTTACAGGGTGTTACAATCTGGTTGTAATGTATTTAGCCCACCTGTAAACAAAAAATTGAACAAAACAATAAAACGCATGCATTAGATCGCATCACGTACAACAAGACCGAGCCATGGTCACATTCATTCATTCGTTCTTATAAGATTAAATAAGTAATAAAAGCAAAATCATAGTTACAAGCATCCACTAGTCACAAAAAAATTAAAATAAAAATGGGACCAAGCCATGGTCACAATCACAAAAGGGAAAAAGGAAGAAAAGCAACAAAGCAATGAAATACAGGACAAAGTTATGGTCGCATCTACGATATGCAATAGGTCATAAGCAATAAAAGCAAGTAGAAAAGATAAAAAGTGATCATGATAAAGAAGTATGTAGATGCCTATCCTATCCTGGCTGTCCGAAAGCCAACATCAAAAATAAAAAAATAAATATATACAGTCATCCAGGTGTGAATATCAGAAAACCAAAAAAATGAAAAGCAATAACAACCCCGGCCCCAGCCTCGGGTCTGGCGTGTGACGCATCTGAGAGGCTCCTCCTCTGACTCCGTGCTACTCCTACCGCCTCTGCCTCTGCCTCTGCTGCCATTGCTCCCGGCGCCTCCGTGAGCTCTGCTAGGACCCACCCCAAACTATTGGAGCTACTGCTCAAGCTCTCTCACTCGTAAGACCAAGGTCCTATTCTCTTCCTCCTGGGCGAGGAAAGAGATTGAATAACCGGTGCTTGATAAAAAATTTGGAATGAAAGTGGTCGAAAGGAAAGGTATAAATAAAAAGGGGTAGTAAGAGTCTACCATGGCTCTTGCATGAGCCTCAGCAATCACACGCGCTCCGTCGGCCTAAATCCGGAAATCAAAAAAGGAAAGGAAGTCAGGATGAGAATACAATAAAATCATCAAATCAAAGTAGGGTTTATAGAAGATTACCCTCCACTCTCGACCGTGGACCCACTCTCTCACGCTATGGGCGTAGAGCAAGCCTTCTTCTATATAGTCCCGCAAGATATGGTCGTACTAAAGCGGGATAGTGGGAGCACCGCGTAGTATCTGATGGAAAAACCGGTTTAAATTCTAAGTTTAAACGCGCAGCGGAAAAAAACAAGTTATAAAAACTTTTGGTATCCCAGGATCTACTACTCGTCAATTCCATAGATACGTGCAAAGGGGTGCAAGAGTTATACCTTACTGTCTTGAACCCAATTCTGAAATCTCTGACTTCCAGCAGCCTCCACTAGATGGTCTTCACTCTTATGACTCCTATGGATGCTCGCAGGAAGGGCTAGGGTTGGTGGGAACCCTAATGGAGAGGAAAGAGAAGGTTTGGGACTCTAAAACAGTTTCTGCAGCTTTTGACGTTCAAAAACGACGAACAACCTTTTCCAGAACGTAGCTGCCCTATTTATAGATTTCCAGAACCGACCTAAGCTTCGACCGATCGAAGTGACTTCGATCGATCAAACCTTCGATCGATCGAACCATTCTAGATCGATCGAACCTACCATGACTTCAATCGATCGAACTTGTCTTGACAGCTTCCCCAAGTGTCTTTCCAAGCATCCTGGCGGAGCTAAGAGTGGGACCTCCTAGGCTCTTTATTGTTAGCTCAGACCAGTTTGTTAATCACCATGACCAAACTCTTTGATCAGCAAACTAACTAACTGGTCAGTTAACGTTTACTCCACTATAAAACGATAACTGAACTCCAACGCAAAAGAACATATCCAAAGCGATGACTAGACTTGTATGGTGTACTAATGTCCCTCTACCGTCAGCATTCGTAATCATATTCAGGTAGTCAGATAACTGTTATTGTCAACCTGAATCATGATTACTTCTTATATTCCTTGAGTCCCATTCACCTCTCATGATTACCAAACATATTGATAACTCTTATCAACAAGACTGCAGTACTCAGTAATCAACTTGGTGACATTCTCAAGGGAATGCTTACTCTGAATCAGAGGGTAGATTCTATTTTGACAATATATGTTCACAACCCTATGAACATGACATACCCAAGATACCTAGGTGTTGATCTTTTATAGACCTCACTGATTGGTAAGTCAAAGCAGTCATATCCACAGTCTGTGTTCATAATCATCTCAATATTAAGAACACGTACCTTATACAAGTTATGAGTTCCTATTGACTGTTTGACAGTCTTGAGTGTCAACAGGAAAGCTCAGGTCCGTCAATGCACTATAAGCACTAGCATATCAACTAAGAGTAACACTCTAGTGATTGAGATTACTCACTCCATCCAATGGTAGTCAATCATGGTACAGTGTAGACCTGATGAGATATCCAGTCTCATCATCCACTGTGATAAGCTTTAAGTATCAAAGAATAGTAATTCGTATCTCACTTGTATATATCTCATACATACACGAATTACTTACTATGATACTTATGGATTAAACAATCATCTCATGAAAGGAACGTACATAATGTAAAACTGATATCCATATATTAAAATGCTAATGTCTCATACATAAAGTAATGGTTTGAGAGCACAAACCCAACAAACTCCCACTTGCACTCATAACCATTCAGAACTACATCTAAGACCTAGACTATCTAGATGACGATCAAAGACCTTCTGTGGCAAGGCCTTTGTAAATGGATCAGCAAGATTGTCAGCTGTGGCAATCTTGGTGACAGTCACATCTCCACGTTGAATAGTATCTCGGATAAGATGATATTTCCGCTCTACGTGCTTTCCCTTCCCTTGGTTCCTTGGCTCCTTGGACTGAGCCACTGCCCCACTATTATCACAATAAAGTGTAATAGGTGACAGCGACGCTGGTACCACCTCGAGTTCCATAAGGAACTTCTTGAGCCAAACAGCTTCCTTTGCGGCTTCACAAGCAGCCACATACTCAGCTTCTGTAGTTGAGTCTACAATGCATTTCTGCTTAATGCTCCTCCAACTAACAGCACCACCTCCCAAGGTAAAAAGATGTCCGGATGTCGACTTCCTCGAATCTTTATCTGACATAAAATTTGAGTCAGTGTAGCCTACTGGAATTAACTCACTACCACCGTACATAAGCATGTAATCTTTAGTCCTTCTCAAGTACTTAAGAATGTGCTTAACGGCTGTCCAGTGCTCTGGACCTGGATTCGATTGATATCTACTAACCATGCCAACGGCAAAGCAGATATCTGGTCTAGTGCATAACATCGCATACATGAGACTTCCCACTGCCGAGGCATAGGGAATTCCTGCCATGCGATTCCTCTCCTCCTGTGTCTTTGGACACTGGTCCTTGGAGAACGCTAAACCATGCCTGAAAGGTAACAAACCTTTCTTCGAATTATCCATAGAAAACCTAGTTGGCACTTTATCGATATAACCAGCTTGAGATAATCCCATTATCTTTCGCTTACGATCCAGAAAGAGCTTTATCCCTAGAATATAACTCGCCTCTCCTAGATCCTTCATATCGAAAGTACTAGCTAGCCAAATCTTGACCATTGACAATGCTGCTACATCATTTCCAATGAGTAGAATGTCGTCAACGTAAAGCATAAGAAAAGCCACCACTTTCCCTTCACACTTCTTGTACACACAAGGTTCATCCAGATTCTGTATGAAACCAAACGACTTGACCGCTTGGTCAAATCGAATGTTCCAGCTTCTGGATGCTTGCTTAAGACCATAAATGGACTTTTGCAACTTGCATACCAAGTTACCTTTCCGACCAGCTATGAACCCTTCTGGTTGTTGCATATAGATGTCCTCCTCAAGATTGCCATTCAAGAATGCAGTCTTGACGTCCATCTGCCAGATTTCATAATCTAGGCATGCAGTAATGGATAAGAGTATTCTGATGGACTTGAGCATGGCCACAGGCGAGAAGGTTTCCTCATAGTCAATGCCCTCCCTCTGAGTATAACCTTTCGCTACAAGCCTAGCCTTAAAGGTCTCAACCTTTCCATCAGATCCTCTTTTCCTCTTGTAGACCCACTTACAACCAATGGGTTTAATATTGGCTGGAAGCTCTACAAGATCCCAGACCTGATTAGAATCCATAGATTCCAATTCAGCCTTCATAGCTTTAATCCAATGAGCTGAGTCTACATCAGCCATTGCCTCTTCGTATGTGGCAGGATCAGATTCAGATTCTATGGAGACAGCTTTAAAAACTTCTCCTAAGAACATGTATCTATCAGGCTGGCTGATAATCCTCCTACTACAACGAGGTACCGGTGCGAAAATAGGTGAAGAAGTGGTGTTTTCTTGATTTACATCGTTATTAACTGCGGGTTGGACTGAGGGCTGTCCTTCTATCTCTCTAAGATTTATCCTTCTCTTAGGTTTATGGTTCATGATATAATCATCCTCTAAGAAAACAACATTTGTACTAACAAACACTTTCTGTTCCCTTGGATCATAAAAATACCATCCATAAGTACCCTTTGGATAACCCACAAAGTAACATACTTCCGATCTAGAATCCAATTTGCTTATCTTTCCTTTCAGCACATGTGCCGGACACCCCCATATCCGGAGATGTTGCAAAGAAGGCTTGCGCCCAATCCACATCTCTCGTGGTGTCCTTGGAACAGATTTGCTTGGTACTAGATTTAGTATGTAAGCAGCGGTTTCCAAAGCGTAACCCCAAAGGAATAATGGCAACTCAGAATAACTCATCATTGACCTAGTCATGTCTAAAAGAGTCCGATTCCTTCTCTCCGCTACACCGTTCTGCTAAGGCGTACCAGGTGCAGTCAACTGTGACAGAATCCCATTCTGTACGAGGTGATCAATAAACTCATTAGAGAGGTACTCGCCACCTCAATCAGATGGCCTTGATATGTGAGCCCAATTGCTTCTCCACTTCAGTCCTAAACTCTTTGAACTTTTCAAAGGCTTCAGACTTGTGCTGCATTAGGTACACATATGCATACCTAGAGTGGTCATCAGTAAATGTTATGAAATACTCATAACCACCCCTTGCTCTAATATTTATTGGTCCACACACATCAGTATGAACTAATTCCAACAATGCATCGGTTCTATTTCCCTTTGTAGGAAAGGGCCTTTTGGTCATCTTACCCTCTAAACAAGACTCGCAGACTTCCATTGGTTCTAGAACCAAATCGCCTAAGATCCCTTCTTTGACTAGTCTGCCAATCCTATTTAGATTGATATGGCCAAGCCTCATATGCCAAAGCCTTGTTGGATTAGTGGAAGGTCTCTTTCTTTTAGATGGTACAGTTACCATTAAGTTATTAAGTTCCATATTAGAATCTTTATAAATATTGGGAGTAATCACATGTAAACCATTTGATTTAATACCAGAACAAATAAAAGAACTATTTCTTTTAATAACAACTTCAGTTCCAAAATGAAAAGAATAACCATTATTCGATAAATTAGAAACTGAAATTAAATTACGTCTCATTAAAGGGACGTAAAGTACATCTGATAAAACCAAAACTTTATTGTCTAGAAATTCTAAAACTACGACTCCTATAGCAACCGCAGATACAGTTGTGCTAGAACCTAGAGTAAGCACGATCTCCCCATCACTGCATTTCCTGGTTGATCTGAACCCCTGCAACGAATTACAGATATGGTTAGTCGCACCAGAATCAAGGCACCAAGTGTTTGAAGTATCCGTAATAAAACTTACTTCAATCACATGTGATTCAGTCATACCTTGAACTCTTGTAGCTAAGAATTCTGGACAGTTCCTCTTCCAGTGGCCCTTCTCACCGCATTGGAAACACTTTCCTTTGCCTTGGCCACCCACCTTCCCTTTGCCCTTACCTTTTCCCTTAGATTTTGCAATCTTAGGGACTGGTCCAACACTTGAACCACCAGTGCTAGCTTTCTTCTTCCCTTTCTTTCCTTTCGGCACAGATCGGGAGGAGGAAGCGCTTTTCTCAACGTTCAAAACGTTGACCCCAGGTTTGATCACCCCTTCCGCTGCCAAAAGAGAACTCATCAATTCGCTCATTGAAAAATTCATTTGATTCATATTATAGTTAAGTTTAAATTGAGCGAATGAAGGCGACAGCGAATTAAGGATCATATCAACTTGGGTCTGTGCATCGATGTTGGCACCTAGGGTCTCCAGCTCATTTAAATAACCAATCATTTTTAAAACATGTTCCTTGACTGGAGTCCCTTCCGACATCTTTGCACTCATTATCTTTTGCATGGCTACCTGTCTGGCAGGCCTGCCATGCTCCCCAAACATCTTTTTCAGGGATGTGATAATGTCACTAGCAGAATTATTCGATTGGAATTGGTGTTGCAATACACCAGCCATTGAGGCCAGAATATAGCAACGAGCCATTTCATTCGACTTCTTCCATTTGTCGAACTCGCGTCTTGCAGCTACCGAAGCATTTGCCGCGGGTTCTTCGGGGCATGGGGTGGTGAGGACATATATGTGATCCTCCGCAGTTAACACGATGTCAAGGTTACGTTTCCATTCAGTGTAGTTATTTCCAGTTAACTTGTTTTGAGTGAGTATGGTGGCAAGTGGACTAAATGCAGATCCAGACATTGTGATTACTGAAAAACAAACAAAATAATTATGGATATCAGATTTTGACAGTTTAAAGTAAAAGAATCCTTTTAAAACTCTTATTTTAAAAACAAAGTCGCCGAAATATCAAAACGAAAGAATAAAGCCTCCGTGTGGTGGTCAATGTTCGATCTTTCGATTTATCATAACTTATCCGCTATGCAACTCTTGCAAAACAAGTTATGACTCCCGAACCTATTTGATCTCTAAGTTTCTGAATAATGCCCCGTGTGGGATCCCTTATTCATAGCTTAGCTAGTGTGTACCATCAACTAGGATCCAATCACAACCGTCTCAAGTAGCGCCTCCGTGTTGTGGTCACCCTCTAACACATCTGATCGATCATATCCAAAGGAAGTTCACATCTAGTAGCCAATGAGTAATGCACCCTCCGTATGGAATGATCACCCCTGGCGAGGTGACACAGAATGCACCACTCATCTTACAGTGAACCATTAATGGAAGATCGTGGGTGTATTTAATAAGACCCTCTCCCACTAGATTTAATAAAAAGGATTTTGCTTTTGGAAAAAATGTTTCCATTCATTACCCATAAACATCCAATGTTTACTAATGCATGGAAACGGTTTTTGAACTTTATTTTAGAAAACTTGTTTTACGTGCATGCAAGTAATAACAATATAATTAAATGTCAATCACAAACCAAGCACATAAAACAAAAAACTAAAATTGAAAATAAAGACATCCTTGCGATGCCTCTATCTCCCATGGCTCTATCTACATAGAACCTCCTTTTGGTTTGATCGCCTCTAGCTCCATCTTCATGGATAACGGCTCCTTGCTCCATCTTCATGGATTTTCTAATTCTATTACATTTGTCCTATGCTTCTTTCGAAGCTTACAATTTATCTAGAAATAGAAATAGCAATAACAAAATAAAAGGATAGGGAAACCGGTACGACTTTCCTTTTCGTAGGATTGAAGTCGCAGCGCCCTTTACATATGCCTTAAAACCAAACCAAAGTTAAATTACAACATGCACCAAACTCAAGCAGTTTAAATACAAAATTTAAAAGTCTTGGTGCCATGGGAGATAGTGACTAAACTAGCTGCAAAAGGGTTAGTCGAACACACATCTATGCATATATAACAAATATATGTAACTATTGGAACCCCTAATTGATTCACACAGTATATAAACTCTTTACATACTAAATTAGAACTCAAAACAGCATCTATCTTCTCTGTCATAGTTCGATCGATCGAAGACCATTCGATCGCTCGAAACTTCGATCGATCGAACACTGTTCAATCGCTTGAACATTCTGTTTCACAGAATGACTTAAACATTTTACAGAAATAATTTAAAATTAAAGTATAATTTAAAAAACCTTTAAAACTGTGAACATATCACCTGGACAGAGAATCTGTCTCGATCGATCGATCACTATTCGATCGATCGAACACCAGAAGGCTTCGATCGATCGAAACAAGTTCGATCGCTTGAGAACAGAGGATGTTCAATCGATCGAAACAACTTAGATCGATCGAACCCACCTTGCATCCTATGCAATCACAGATTTGTATTCTACTGCGATAACACTGCAGAAACAGATCTGTGATGATGCAGTTTCAAAAACAGTTCTAAAATCAACATGCAAATCAAAACCAGTGTTCCAAAACGCATCTATAGATCCAAACGAGCGTGGCTCTGATACCAATTGATGGAAAAACCGGTTTAAATTCTAAGTTTAAACACGCAGCGAAAAAAAAACAAGTTATAAAAACTTTTGGTATCCCAGGATCTACTACTCGTCAATTCCATAGATACGTGAAAAGGGGTGCAAGAGTTATACCTTACTGTCTTGAACCCAATTCTGAAATCTCTGACTTCCAGCAGCCTCCACTAGATGGTCTTCACTCTTATGACTCCTATGGATGCTCGCAGGAAGGGCTAGGGTTGGTGGGAACCCTAATAGAGAGAAAAGAGAAGGTTTGGGACTCTAAAACAGTTTCTGCAGCTTCTGACGTTCAAAAACGACGAACAACCTTTTCCAGAACGCAGCTGCCCTATTTATAGATTTCCAGAACCGACCTAAGCTTCGATCAATCGAAGTGACTTCGATCGATCGAACCTTCGATCGATCAAACCATTCTAGATCGATCAAACCTGCCATGACTTCAATCGATCGAACATACTTCAATCGATCGAACTTGTCTTGACAGCTTCCTCAAGTGTCTTTCCAAGCATCCTGGCGGAGCTAAGAGTGGGACCTCCTAGGCTCTTTATTGTTGGCTCAGACCAGTTTGTTAATCACCATGACCAAACTCTTTGATCAGCAAACTAACTAACTGGTCAGTTAACGTTTACTCCACTATAAAACAATAACTGAACTCCAACGTAAAAGAACATATCCAAAGTGATGACTAGACTTGTATGGTGTACTAATGTCCCTCTACCGTCAGCATTCATAATCATATTCAGGTAGTCGGATAACTATTACTGTCAACCTGAATCATGATTACTTCTTATATTCCTTGAGTCCCATTCACCTCTCATGATTACCAAACATGTTGATAACTCTTATCAACAAGACTGCAGTACTCAGTAATCAACTTGGTGACATTCTCAAGGGAATGCTTACTCTGAATCAGAGGGTAGATTCTATCTTGACAATATATGTTCACAACCCTATGAACAGACATACCCAAGATACCCAGGTGTTGATCTTTTATAGACCTCACTGATTGGTAAGTCAAAGCAGTCATATCCACAGTCTGTGTTCATAATCGTCTCAAGATTAAGAACACGTACCTTATACAAGTTATGAGTTCCTATTGACTGTTTGACAGTCTTGAGTGTCAACAGGAAAGCTCAGGTCTGTCAATGCACTATAAGCACTAGCATATCAACTAAGAGTAACACTCTAGTGATTGAGATTAATCACTCCATCCAATGGTAGTCAATCATGGTACAGTGTAGACTTGATGAGATATCCAGTCTCATCATCCACTGTGACAAGCTTTAAGTATCAAAGAATAGTAATTCGTATCTCACTTGTATATATCTCATACATACACGAATTACTTACTATGATACTTATGGATTAAACAATCATCTCATGAAAGGAACATACATAATGTAAAACTGATATCCATATATTAAAATGCTAATGTCTCATACAAAAAGTATTGGTTTGAGAGCACAAACCCAACAGTATCAGGGGACCATAATCGTGCCCTGCTCACCATATGAAACTATTCGAAGGCTCCAATGCCATTGCAGTAGAGCTAGAGTCCGAGATGCAGCAGGAACGGGCTGCGAAGAAGGTAGGTGAATTCATTGAGAAAATATATATATGATATGAATTAAAAGAAAGAATGAAAAGCCGAAAGGAACTCACCAGAGTCACTTCCATCAGAAGGAAGTTCTTCATCAGTTTAGCATTGCCACCTAAGATGTCGGGAGTACACAACGTGTTTCACATCAACAAGTTGAGGAAATGTGCTCATAATCCAAGTCATGAGATTAACTTTAAAGACATCGAGGTGAACGATAATGTGTCATTCCACGAATGACCAGTACAAATTCTAGACTGGGGAGTTAAGAAACTAGGGAATAAATAGATTCTATTGGTAAAGATTATGTGGAAGCTCCACGATGAAGGAGAAGCTTCTTGGGAATTGGAGTCAGAGATGCGCTAGAAGTTTCCAGAGTTGTTCAACGCAACATAGTTCGTATTTCGAGGATGAAATCTTTATTTGGTGGGGGATGATGTAATACCCTGTATTTTCATTTGTACTTTTATACCCTTTTAATATAAATAAGATTCAGTGTGCTTGTCTTTACACTTATTGTAACTCTAAGTTCAGGATAATGAATCACCTTCGATCGATCAAACTTTGTTTTCTTCGAGTGATCGAACCCACTTCAAGCAATCGAAGCTCTATCGGGCTGAATTGATGATGTGTCCCTTTTTCTCAAGCAATTGAACTAATCTCAATCGATCGAACCTTGACCGACCTATTCTCAATCGATCGAACCCACTTCAATTGATCAAACCCTGTGTTATCAGCATACGTGTTTTGCCACTTGTACCCTTCCTCTCCCCATAGATATGTATCACTCACACATATGCTTTGTTTGCTAAATTTCTTAGAGAGGGTTAGAGAGAGATATAAAGTTTATATATGTACACACACATACACCTGGATATATATATACACTCACACTCCGGCCAGCAAGAGAAGAGGAAGAGAGGAGTAGAAGAGAGGAGACAAAGAAGGAGAACAGAAAGAGGAGAAAAGAGACCACCCCGAGACCACCGTGGCCACCCCGAGCTTGCTGGTGTTGCCGAACATCACCGTGAGTGTCGATACTCACTTAGTAGCATAGATATGTTCGTATATATGTGTTTTGGCAAGATCGAACGGACCCTAAACATGCGAGAATGGTTGAATTCAAATTCTAGAATAATACTGCATTGAATTGATCGAACGACGTTCGAGCAATCGAACACAGACCGATCTCTATTGATCGAACTTTCCTAAATTGATCGAACTTAGCTTTTCCTCAATCGATCGAAAAGACTTTGATCGATCGAACATTACTTTTTTCAATCGATTGAAATAACTTCAATTGATTGAACATATCAGAATGTTAAAATGATTAGTTATTTTATACCTATTGAACTGTTAACCTGTTTATTATCATATGTTGATGTTGGAAAGCTATATTGTAATAATACATAAGTGAAATAATGGAGCAATGCATTAAATAGTGGAACTAAGTGCTGTGATATTTCAGAGCTGAGTGCTATGAAACATTAAGAGCTAAGTGCTGTGGAGCTAAGTGCTGTGATATTTTAGAGTTTAGTGCTATGGAGCTAAGTTCTGTAATATTTTAGAGCTGAGTGCTATGGAACTAAGTGCTGTGATATTTTAGAGCTGAGTGCTGTGGAGCTAAGTGTTGTGATATTTCAGAGCTGAGTGTTGTGGAGCTAAGTGTTGTGATAATTTAGAGCTGAGTGCTGTGGAGTAAAGTGCTGTGATACTTTAAGAGCTAAGTGATATGATACTTTATAAGCTGAGTGTCGTGGAGCTAAGTGCTGTGATCCTTTAAGAGCTGAGTGCTGTGGAGCTAAGTGCTGTGGAGCTAGGTGCTGTGATATTTTAGAGCTGAATGTTGTGGAGCTAAGTGCTGTGATATTCTAGAGCTGAGTACTGTGGAGCTAAGTGCTGTGATATTTTGGAGCTGAGCACTGTGGATCTAAGTGTTGTAGTAGCGGAACTGAGTTTTGTATTTTGTTAGGGCTGCGTGCCGTATTATATTTGGGCTGCGTGCCGTATTGCATCAGGGCTGTTAGCCGTATTATATCAGGGTGGATTGGCCAAAACAATAGGATTCTGTGTCAGGATTTGATTGCTTGTATGGTATAGGACTACGTGTTTGATTTTTGTAATAGGACGTGGGACATTGTGTCGAGTGATACAGATTGTAGGTATGGGACTACGTATCTGATTAATGTGGACCCAAGAGTCTATGTTATGTGTGAGAATTGATTGGGACGATGTCCGTTGTTATATTGAGTTAGTGCATACATGCATGCAAACGATGAGATAATCCTTTTAGTGATGTTTTTGCTTTATATGCTGCTTATCTATAGATACTTTGTTAGTATTTGCTTTCACTCGGCTTTTGTAGCTGACAGCGTTTATTCCGTTGGATATTTGACGTCCAGCTAGCCAGGGTTATGAGTATGCAGGAGATGCATACATGGATAGGGGCTTTGAGGATGGAGCCTACGATGATGGAGGCAACGTTGGTGCTGACTACTACGCAAGTTGAAGACCTGAAGCTTCATCGTAGGTTATTTATGTCTATGTTTTAGAGACTTCTATTTTAGTTATGTTTGTATTGGCGTATGTTCAGGTAATGCTTTATTTACCTTTTTGTAAATAGTTGTAACTTTGTAATAGTTTAGTATTACACTTTGACTTTATATATCAACATTAGAACTTTCCAATGCGTGTTTTAATCCATTGCTCTGATGGTTTGACTTTGGTTATGGACAATGTGGTGACTTTCAACTGTCATGGCCTATGGGTCCAAAAATGAATTTATTTTCTCTATTTTTGGAACTGCGAGGCGTAACATAAAAATAGAAGTGGGCCTGCCCAGAACACAGGCCGACACTCGAGAAAGGGAAGCGGCAATCACGAGAATGCCGTGCGACAGTTAGGCAATTGTCGAACGGCAGTCGCGGACTGCCGCAGCGGCACGCGAAGGCATTATCGAGTGCCACAAAGCCAATTTTGCCGAGGATCTGTGTCACGGCCCGACGCTGCATAATTCAGGAAAGCATTTAATTTTCTTTATGGACTCGTAGGTCGTGACAAGTGAGTATGACCAATTGTCTCTGCAACAAATAACTTAAACAAAATTTCTAGAGAAAAGGATACTAATAAATATAAGCTCCCAAATTTAAAACAACTTACTACACTATTACATCAGTCAAGTCTTAGGCACAGGCCACCTTATTCAAAATCTAACATAGAGTCTATTACATCTCTCAAATAAAAGACCTAAGAAATATAATATAAAACAACCTTCCAAAAACATCTCCCGCCTCTGGCTAGCGTAGTCAAAGTACCCCGGCTGCTCCTGACCTGAAAAATCTGGACATAGAGTCCAGGACGCATCATAGTCTTCAGCTTATGCAAGCTGGTGAGCAAAATATACATATGTCCGCAATGTATACATAAGCATATAACAACGTTACAGTTTAAATCGTTAAAACAATAATTCAAGGTCCCAACTTCAACATATAATAAGGGGAGATAATAAGCAGTAAATATGTGACCGTGCATGAACAATGTATCCTCTCATCGCATCGACTCTTATCCCTCGGAAAACTCGATTCAATCATACCATTCCCTCAAATACCAGGAATAATATCCAATCAGTATCCGAGTCTCACACCATACCATCGATTCAAATACCAGGAATAATATCCGATCAGTATCTAAGTCGATCGCCTCAGGTACCAGGAATAATATCCAATCGATATCTGAGTCGTACACAACACCGTCGCTTCTAATACCAGGAATAATATCCGATCGATATTGGAGTCGCACACCATACCATCAATTCAGATACCAGGAATAATATTCGATCAGAACCTAAATCAAGTGCATCACGTACTAGGAATGATATCCGATCGATATCTGAGTCGTACACAACACTATTGCTTCCAATACCAGCTTTAATATCTGATCGATATTGGAGTCGCAGACCATACCATCAATTCAAATACCAGGAATAATATTCGATCAGTTTCTAAATCGAGTGTCTCACGTACCAGGAATAATATCCGATCAATATTTGAGTCATACACAACACCGTCGCTTCCAATACCAGGAATAATATCCGATCGATATTGGAGTCGTACACCATGCCATCGATTCATATTCGAGTAATAATATCCAATCAGTATCTAAATCGTGCGCCTCAGGTACCAGGAATAATAACTGATCGATATTTGAGTCATACACAACACCGTCGCTTCCAATACCAGGAATAATATCTGATCGATATTGGAGTCGCACACCAGACTGCCACTCTTTACTCTTTTCACGCTTTTTCACACACCATTCATGTCGACTCCACCTCGACCCTATCATGTATGTCAATGTCCATGAAATTGTAACACCAAACAAACATACGAGAAATCAATTCTTTTTATTCTTTTTTATTAACTAGGTACAATGTACTTAGACTCATTGAGTTAGCACCCACGATCTAAATTATCAAGTCATATATGAAACAAGAGGTAAATTTATCAAAGACTACTTTAATATGATTTTACAGCTACTAGTCTACAAGCAAGTTCACTTTGAAGCAATGCTCTTAAAAATGAGTTATAATTTTCATGGAAGAATTACATATCAAATGAAAGGTCTTTGAGTCTAGTTTCCAATGCCTTGAACGGTGCGCGTTTTCGAGTTTTCTAGAGGAAGTTATGACCGTTTTAGTAAAAGTCATCAGTGCTGAAACATGCCAATCGATTGGTATACATGCCAATCGATTGGTAATCATTCCAATCGATTAGTAATCATGTCAATCGATTGGTATCAGCAGTTTCTCCCTTGTCATGAATTTAAAGCCTATTTGTGACCCATTTTGAAATCTGAAATGCAAACAAGACTTGTAATATATGGTTCTCTCTATTTTTCCACAAGGATTTTGAATACGCAATCGGTTTAACTAATTTCAATCGTAGCTCTCGGATTTTACAAAAAACCGAGAGGTAATGAAACTTTAAATTAACAATAAGTCGCAGTACGGATGAATTACTTCGTAGGATTCGAACCACAACTTATTGGGACTAAGATCTTTCATTCCCAAATTGCAGAAATGGTTTTGGTTGAGTTTCATAAAACTCCAATTTTCAAGCTCCCATGGTGTATGTATATATATACGTATGTACACAAATACATATACTGAATATATATAAACATGGTGAGTGAGTTTATAATACTCATAGAGATGATTATTCAAAGAATTTGAGACCAAGAATTTTTCGTCGTGAATTCTATCGTCTATTTGTTCTTCACGCTCTTGAACTATATATGTATATATAACTATGATTGTGTATGTGACAATGTGTTTATGTATATATATAATCTGGGTATGTGTGTGTGTTTAAGTTCCTTGCAAACAAGAGAGAATGAGAGAAATTTGAGGGAGATTGAGAGAAACAGTGAGTGAATTGTGAGAGAGAGAATGAAACTGATACATATACATATATTGAGAATTGGGTAGCCCCCAAGTAATAGGAAAAACCACCCGGTAAGGGTGAGCTCACGTGCTCCCTCACCCAAGATGCGGTATAAACGCAGTTCAAAACATAAATTGATATATTACGGTTGAAATAAAAATACAAAAAATCATATTAGTGTAGGAAATAAATTCCGGTTTATACAAAAATATAAATATTATTTTCAAAACCATAAAAAGCATTTCTATATTTATAAAAATTACTTTTTGACCCTAAATAAATATTTATAAATAGAAATAAATGAAACACTCATTTATTAATGAAAAATCAAAATTACAGGGTGTTACACTCTATCCACCTTAATAGAGATTTCGCCACGAAATTTGAGCTAACTAATCCTGAAACAACTCAGGATATCTAATCCTCATGTCTGACTCTAACTTCCAGGATGCTTCTCCCTCGTCATGGTGCCTCCACTGAACCTTAACCAAAGAAACGTCTCTTCTTCTCAGCCTCTTGATTCTCTGGTCAAGAATCCTGACGGGTCTGTCCTTGTAGACAACATTCTGACTCGTCTTAATATCATCAAAATTAACCACATGCGAAGGATTCCATATGTATTTACTTAACATGCTAACATGGAATACATTGTGAACGCCCGACATCTTTGGTGGCAATGTAAGCCGATAAGTCACTTTCCCAACACATTCCAGTACCTCGAACGGTCCGATGAAACAAGGGGCCAACTTTTCTCTTTTTTGACCAAAACGTACTATTCTCCGCATAGGTGAAACCTTAAGGAGTACGTGATCGCTGATATTGAACTCTAAATCCTTTCGACGTCGATCCGCATAACTCTTATGTCTACTCTGTGCAGCTTTCATTCTTTCCTTGACCAGTGAAATCTTTTCTTTAGTTTCCCTCACCAAATATGGTCCCAATAATTCTGTGTCTCCCACTTCAGCCCAACACAATAGAGATCAACAAGGCCGTCCGTACAAGGCTTCAAATGGTGCCATCCCAATACTTGAGTGATAGTTATTGTTACATGCAAATTTGCGTTTCCCAAGACTCTTCAGATTCAATTACACAAGCTCTGAGCATATCTTCCATAATCTGATTAACACGCTTAGTCTGTCCATCGGTCTGAGGATGGAAGGTAGTACTCATCTTGAGCAAAATTCCCATAGCCTTCTGCAGACTTTCCCAAAACCCCGAAGTAAAGCATGCATCACGGTCTGATACAATAGACATAGGTGCGCCGTGCAGTCGTACCACTTGTTGGATATACATTTGACTCATCCTTTCTACTCGGTAAGTCATACTATACGCGATGAAATGTGCAGACTTTGTCAGATGCTCCACAATTACCCAAATCACGTCATGGTTCTATTCTGACCGGGGTAGTCCAACTATGAAATCCATAGTTATGTGTTCCCACTTCCATCCTGGAATAGGTAAGGGCTGCAACAATCTCGATGTTCTCTGATGTTCGACCTTCACTTGTTGACAAGTCAAACATTTAGACACGAACTCAGCTACTTCTCTTTTCATTCCTTCCCACCAAAAGTTTATCTTCAAATCCTTATACATCTTTGTTCCTCCTGGGTGTACTGTTAGCCTCGACTTATGTGCTTCTTCGAGAATATCTTTTCTCAAATCACCTGAATCTGGCACACACAATCTGTCTAGACATCGATATCCTCCATCGGTCCCAACCTTCCATTCCGTAGGGTCCTTTTCTGACATCTTGGCGAACCATACTTGAAAGTTCTCATCTCCCTTTTGGGCCTCGATAAGTCGACTCACAAGTGTTTGTTGTACCATAAGGCACCCAAAGTGTTGCCCATCACTACATTCAGAAATCTGCATATAAAATTATGCAATTGTCTCTAAAGCCTTCCATTCCCTTACCATCAATGAAGCAATATTTCCTCAAGGTTTCCGACTTAGGGCATTAGCGACTACATTAGCCTTACCAGTGTGGTACTCTAATGTAAAGTCATAATCCTTAATCAATTCCATCCATCGGCGTTGTCTCGTGTTCAGCTCTTTCTGAGTAAACAAATACTTAAGGCTCTTGTGATCTGAAAATAAATCAAACTTCTCCCTATAGAGGTAGTGTCTCCAAATCTTAAGCGCAAATACGACGGCTGCTAGTTCCAAATCATAAGTTGGGTAATTCAATTCATTTAGCTTCAACTGTCATGAACCATATGCAATAATCTTTCTGTCTTGCATAAGGATGCATTCTAGTCCTTGATAAGAGGCATCACTAAAAATAGTGAACTTCTCACCACTCTTTGGTATCGCAAGCATATCATTGTTGTCAGTCTTTCTTTCAATTCCTGAAAAACGTGTTCATGCTTGTCAGTCCATTCAAACTTCGAATCTTTCTTAGTCAAACCAGTTAACAGAGCTGCTATATTTGAGAATCTATCCACAAATCTTCAATAATAACTAGCGAGTCTCAGAAAACTTCTGACTTCTATAGCATTGGTTGGTCGAGTCCAATTTCCTACTGCATCGGTCTTTGATAAGTCAGCTATGATTCCTTGTTGAGAGATCACATGCCCGAGGAACTTAACTTCCTGAAGCCAGAATTCACACTTCCTGAATTTAGCATACAGGCGGTAATCCTTGAGAGTCTGCATTGCAATTCATAGATGTTGTTCACGTTCATCCTCTGACTTGGAATAGATCAAAATATCGTCGATAAAGACAATAAAGAACTGATCTAAGTAGGGCTTGAACACTTTGTTCATCAAATCCATAAAATACAGTCGGAGCATTCGTCATCCCAAATGGCATCAGTAAGAACTGATAGTGTCCGTACCTTAGGTATGTCCTCATTTCGTGCCCTCAACTGGTGAAACCTTGACTGTAGATCTATCTTGGAAAAGTTTGTGGCTCTTGTAATTGATCGAACAGATTGTCTATTCTAGGTAAAGGATACTTATTCTTGATCATAACCTTATTCAGTTCTCGGTAGTCAATACACAATCTCACAGTTTTGTCCTTCTTGTTCACGAATAACACTGGTGCTCCCCAGGGTGAAGTACTTGGACGAACAAAAACCAACCTCTCAAGTTCTTGAACTTGTTCCTTTAGATCCAGTAGCTCAGTAGGGGCCATCCTGTAGGGAAGTTTGGTTATAGGACGAGTGCCTAGCACCAATTCCACATAGAATTCTATGTCCCTCTTAGGCGATAATTCTGAAATATCTTAAAATACTTCCTCGAACTCTTTGATCACTGGTATTGATGACACCATAACTTTTGTACTGACAACTTTGATATTTACTAAGCATCTGGTGAGGATCATATCACCCGAAGGGTTACATTGGAAATCAAAGGGTTGATTCCCATTATTTGTAAATGCAATCCTCTTCCTAGCACAATCTAATCTCGCATGACTCTTTTCGAGCCAATCCATTCCAAGGATTATATCAAACTCCTTATTCGACAGAACCACCAATCTCGCCAAAAGTTCACGATCTCCTAACTGTAGAGGACAATCTTTATATACATATATCAATTTGACTATGGTCCCGAGTGGTAAGACAGCACTCAAAGCTTCATCTAAACGTTGCGGTACTATACCCAATTTTTGAACAATCTTAACCGATATGAATGAGTGTGTAACACCTGTGTCAAATAAAATATTAACATGAGAATTAAACAAGGTTAGAGTACCTTCCACTATTCATTGTTTAGGGGGGTCCCTCCTCATAAGTACCTTCTCCATACCCTATTTTCTCATAACCAGCAGCCTCAGGAATAATAGCATTCAGATGGGCCTGTCCTTAGTGGCCATAGTTACCTCTTCTAGGAGCCTTGAGTATGGACTTATGTGACCTGGCATGCCACAATTTTAGCACACAACTCCCCGATGATCTGCACGCCTAGTTACTCTACAATCTTTAGCTAGGTTACTGGGAATACCACAATTGAAGCAGTCATTGTTATTGTTCCCTCCTATTGCCCGAGACGGATTCTGATGTACTACCTATGTCTGTTGAGGTTTCTTCCCTCCATCCCAATTCCTTTTATGTCCCTGAGGGTACACAAGTTTCTGTCCAGGATAGCCTTTCCACTGGGGTCGAATCCTAAATGGTTTCGAATTCTAACACCCATCATTTTCAAATCCCGTAGCTAGTCTTACCAGAGCTTCAAATAACTAGTTCAGGTGCCCCATAGTTAGATATCGGAGATACAAGTTGAGACCCCAGTGGTACTTCTTGATTTTCTTCTTGGGTGTGTCCACCGTGTGTGGAGCAAAGTGCAACAAACGCTCAAATCGAGTAGTGTACTCGCGGATAGTCAGATTTCCTTATGTTAATTCCATGAACTCTTTCTCTCTCTTGTCCTTCTCTTCTTCAGGAAAATACTTCTCGAGAAATCTTACCTTGAACACCAACTAGGGCATTCCCCTTGCGGCTTCTTCCCCAATAGTCACCTTTTTGGCATCCCACCAATCTACCGCTGCATATGACAACTGAAAGATAGCTAGACGCTTCTTTTCTAGATCAGTGCACTCTATGGTCTCAAAGATATGCTCCATCTGGCGAAGCCACTGTTTTAGTTACAAGGGTTCATCGGTCCCAGCAAAATGCTCAGATCTCAGAGCACGAAATTCTTTAAAAAGGTTATCCCCAATCTAGTGGGCTCGCCTCACATTCCCGTTATGATTCTTACAAAAGCCTCAAACATCCCGGTTGGATCTCCCACCGGGTGTGCAGCTTCAATAGCAGTGGGACGAGGCCTGAGATTCCTTCCATCCATATCTCAAGAGAAAGGTACCTATTCATCGATCAACAAAATTCAGTCAATCTCCAGGTAAGAAAGTTCATAACATTTTTAGCGACAAAATAACAAATGAAATCGAACTATATATATTATCTAAATATTATCTTAATAGAAGATCCTATGTGTTCAGTACAATTGGTCGAGCCATAACTCGGCTCTGATACCAAAAAGCTATGTCATGCCCCGACGTTGCATAATTCAGGAAAGAATTTAATTTCCCTTATGGACTCGTAGGTCATGACAAGTGAGTATGACCAATTATCCCTACAAAAAATAACTTAAACAACATTTCTAGAGAAAAGGATACTAATAAATATAAGCTCCAAAATTTAAAACAACTTACTACACTATTACATTAGTCAAGTCATAGGCACAGGCCGCCTTATTCAAAATCTAACATAGAGTCTATTACATTTCTGAAATAAAAGACATAAGAAATGTAATATAAAACAACCTTCTAGAAACGTCTCTTGCCTCTAACTAGCAGGCAAGATATACATATGCTCGCAATGAATTTATACATATGCTCGCAATGAATATATAAGCATATAACAACGTTATAGTTTAAATCATTAAAACAATAATTCAAGGTCCCAACTTCGACATATAACATGGGGAGATAATAAGTAGTAAATATGTGACCGTGGATGAATAATGTATCCTCTCATCTCATCGACTCTTATCCCTAGGCAAACTCGATTCAATCATAACATTAACTCAAATACCGGGAATAATATATGATCAGCATCCGAGTCGCACACCATACCATCGATCAGATACCAGGAATAATATCCAATCAGTATCTAAGTCAAGCGCCTCAGGTACCAGTAATAATATCTTATCGATATCTGAGTCATACACAACACCGTCGCTTCCAATGTCAGGAATAAGATCCGATCGATATTGGAGTCACACACCACACCATCAATTCAGATACCAGGAATAAAATTTGATCAGTATCTAAATTGAGCGCCTCACGTACCAGGAATAATATCCGATTGATGTCTGAGTCGTACACAACACCGTCGCTTCCAATACCAGGAATAATATCCGATCGATACTGGAGTCGCACACCATACCATTAATTCAGATACCAGGAATAATATCCGATTAGTATCTAAATCGAACGCCTTAGGTACCAGGAATAATATCTTATCGATATCTGAATTGTACACAACACCGTCGCTTCCAATACTAGGAATAGTATCCGATCGATATTGGAGTCGCACACCATACCATCGATTCAAATACCAGGAATAATATCTGATCAGTATCTAAATCGAGTGCCTCAGGTACCAGGAATAATATCCGATCAATATCTGAGTCATACACAAAACCGTCGCTTCTAATACCAGGAATAATATCCGATCGATATTGGAGTCGCACACCAGACCGTCACTCTTTACTCTTTTCACGCTTTCTCACACACCGTGCATGTCGACTCCACCTTGACCCTACCATGCATGTCAATGTTCATGCAATTGTAACACCAAACAAACGTACGAGAAATCAAGTCTTTTTATTCTTCTTTATTAACAACGTACAATGTACTTGGAATCATTGAGTTAGTACCCATGATCTAAATTATCAAGTCATATATGAAACAAGAGGTAAATTCATCAAAGACTACTTTAATATGCTTTTACAACTACCAGTCCACAAGCAAGTTCACTTTGAAGCAATGCTCTTAAGAATTAGTGATCGGGAGAGAACTAATCCTTATTATACGTCTTAACGAACATTTGTTAGTACTTTTTATCCTGTTTTTGTGTATTTTTACTTCGTTTTCTAGTTTTTGACAGGATTTGGAAGAAATCAAGTATATCAGACTAAACAGGGTGAAAAAGCACAAAGAAAGAAGCTGAAAAAGACAAGTCGCGCGTGCAAGCCGCGTGCGCGAAAAACAGAGAATCGCTCGAGCGAGAATCCCAGAATCGCTCGCGCGATCCGCGCGCGCGAATTACCCAATGTCGCGCTCGCGCGGTCCGCTCGCGCGATATGTGTAAAGATCAAAGTTGCGTATTTCAGTGTACTGAAGACTCCTGTGCAAACGAAACTGCTGAACGATGTCTAGACTGTAAATTACATCAGTTTCAGTTCTTTTCGGGTTAGGAAGGCTTCCAAAACTTGTTGTAAATCTATATATACCCTATTTTATTACAATTAAAGGGTTAGACATTGTTAGACATTATTGGCAATTAATATATACACATTCTACAACCATACTTTCAGCCATTGAAGGGAGGGAAGCAAGGAGAAGAAGAAGAAGACCAAGGGTTTCCAAGGCCTCCTCCATCAACTACTTGCCATCCATCACTTCCATGGACGGCTAGATCATAGATCTAGGGTTTCAATGAAGCCCTAGACGAGTAATAGGGTTTTATTTATGTTTTTATTTTAAGTTTATTATGTATGGATGACAGTCACATGTTTAGAGGATTTTTATAAATAAATCGTACTTCTAGTGATTAAATCATTACTTTCAGAATTTATTCTTGTCTTAGATCTATTTTGACTGTGATGTGCTCAACGATCTATGCTTGCTGTGCTTGTTTAGATTGTTTACATGTGATGGTGCTTTATTGATTTGTGCTATCAAGTATCCGAATAGTCTATGCCTAGGTTAGACGGATTAGATCGCAACCCTAGTTTAGTGCGGGATAATTCGTGCTAACCGAAGATGGATTATGTTGGTGCTTGAACCATGATTATCTTCTTGTCGGAGGAATTGGGCTTGTAGCTACAATTCCCCATTATCATCCAATGTAATAAGCTAAAGTAATTCATAAATATTCCTATTATGAAGCTAGTGGTGGATTTGCAATCCTAGGTTCCCTAAAACATTATTTAAAACAACTTTAATTGCTTTCCTAGTTTAGATTTACTTTTATTGTTCTTACTTTAATTATAAATCAAATCAAAATCCGTTTTTCATAATTAACTAAAGTTAGGTTTTAAAATTAAGTCGCTGTAGTTAACCAATCCCTGTGGGTTCGACCTTTGCTTCCACACTGCAAATCTTTTGAAAAGTAAAGAACACTTTTTATATCTTGATTCTGACAAGATCAATTAGTTATAATTTTCATGGAAGAATTACATATCAAATGAAAGGTATTTGCGTCTAGTTTCCAACGCCTTGAACGGTGCCCGTTTTCCAGTTTTCTAGAGGAAGTTATGACCGTTTTAGTAAAAGTTGCCAGTGCTGAAACATGCCAATCAATTGGTATACATGCCAATCGATTGGTAATCATTCCAATCGATTAGAAATCATGTCAATCGATTGGTATCAGTAGTTTCTCCCCTGTTATGAATTTAAAGTGTTTTTTTGACCCATTTTGAAATCTGAAATGCAAACAAGACTTGTAATACATGGTTCTCTCCATTTTTCTGCAAAGATTATGCATACGCAATCGGTTTTAACTAATTTCAATCGTAGCTCTCGGATTTTACAAAAAACCGAGAGGTGATGAAACTTTAAATTAATAATACGTCGCAGTACGGATGAATTACTTCGTAAGATTCGAACCACAACTTATTGGGACTAAGATCTTTCATTCCCAAATTGCAGAAATGGTTTTGGTTGAGTTTCATAAAATTCTAATTTTCAAGCTCCCATGGTGTATGTATATATATACGTATGTACACAAATACATATACTGAATATATATAAACATGGTGAGTGAGTTTATAATACTCACAGAGGTGATTATTCAAAGAATTTGAGATCGAGAATTTTCCGTCGTGAATTCCGGCGTCTGCGAGTTCTTCTTGCTCTTGAACTATATATGTATATATATAACTATGTTTGTGTATGTGACTGTGTTTTACGTATATATAATCTAAGTATGTGTTTGTGTTTATGTTCCTTGAGAACAAGAGAGAATGAGAGAAATTAGAGGGAGATTGAGAGAAACAGTGAGTTAATTGTGAGTTAATTGTGAGGGAGAGAATGAAACTGATACATATACATATACTGAGAATTGGGTAGCCCCCAAGTAATAGGACAAATCACCCGGTGAGGTTGAGCTCACGTGCACCCTCACCCAAGACGCTGTATAAACGCAGTTCAAAACATAAACTAGTATATTACGGTGGAAATAAAAATACAGAAAATCATATTAACGTAGGAAATAAATTCTGGTTTATATAAAAATATAGATATTGCTTTCAAAACCATAAAAAGTATTTCTATATTTATGAAAATTATAGTTTGACCCCAAATAAATATTTATTAATAGAAATAAATGAAACACCCATTTATTAATGAAAAACAAAAAAATTTTAGAGGGTGTTACAATCTGCTTGGAATGTATTTAGCCCACCTGCGAACAAAACAATAAAACGCATGCATCAGATCGTATCACGTACAATAAGACCGAGCCATGGTCACATTCATTCATTCGTTCATATAAGAATAAATAAGTAATAAAAGCAAAATCATAGTTACAAGCATCCACTAGTCACAAAAAAATTAAAATAAAAATGGGACCAAGCCATGGTCACAATCACAAAAGGGAAAAAGGAAGAAAAGCAACAAAGCAATAAAATATTGGACAAAGCTATGGTCGCATCTACGATATGCAGTAGGTCATAAGCAATAAAAGCAAATAAAAAGATAAAAAGTGATCATGATAAAGAAGTATGTAGATGCCTATCCTATCCCGACTGTCCGAAAGCCATCATCAAAAATAAAAAATAAATATATACAATCATCCAGGTGTGCAGATCAGAAAACCAAAAAAATGAAAAGCAATATCAACCCCGGCCCTAGCCTCGGGTCTGGCGTGTGATGCGTCTGAGAGGCTCCTCCTCTGACTCCGTGCTACTCCTGCTGCCTCTGCCTCCACCTTCTCCTCTGCCTCTGTTGCCATTGCTCCCGACGCCTTAGTGAGCTCCGCCAGGACCCACCCCAAACTACTGGAGCTACTGCTCGACCTCTCTCACTCGTAAGACCAAGGTCCTATTCTCTTCCTCCTGGGCGAGGAAAGAGATTGAATAATCGATGCTTGATCAAAAATTTGGAATAAAAGTGCTCGAAAGGAAAGGCATAAATAAAAAGGGGTAGTAAGAGTCTACCATGGCTCTTGCATGAGCCTCAGCAATCACCCGCGCTCCGTCGGCCTAAATCAAGAAATCAAAAAAGGAAAGGAAGTCAGGATGAGAATGCAAGAAAATCATCAAATAAAAGTAGGGTTTATAGAAAATTACCCTCCACTCTTGACCGTGGACCCACTCTCTCACACTATGGGCGTAGAGTAAGCAGTCCTGTATATAGTCCTGCAGGACATGGTCATACTAAAGCGGGATAGTGGGAGCACCGCATAGTATCGGGGGACCATAGTCATGCCCTGCTCACCATAGGAAACTATTCGAAGGCTTCAATCCCATTACGGTAGAGCTGGAGTCCGAGATGTAGCAGGAACGGGCTGCAAAAAAGAAAGGTGCATTCTGTGAGAAAATATATATATGATAAGAATTAAAAGGAAGAATGAAAAGCCGAAAGGAACTCACCAGAGTCACTTCCATTAGAGGGAAGTTCTTTATCAGTTTAGCAGTGTAGAAGGCCTCATATCCATTAGGGGGCTCCAGAAAATCTTGAATAGAAAGCCCATTCAGGGCAACCGCAAGCGAACCACCCTAAAGCGTCTCTTTGGCCCTCATTGAATCCGGCAGAAGACACGTCATGATGAAACCAGGAGACATCAGTGACTGTCTGGTCACCCTATCCCCTAAATACCACTCCTGGGCGTCTGAGGCATCCAGTAATAATCTCAGCGGATCAGAGCCGCATGATCTCCGTATCACCGGAGTAACAGCAGGAAGGACGTCCACCCAAGGCTGCCATTGGAAATTCCTTAACGTCGTAAAATCATGGGCCCTGGTCTTCTACCCAACGCGCACCTACTGCCACTTCAGCACCTGGAGCATGATGAGGGCATTCACCGGCTATCTCGTGGGTGACATTATGTGTAAGTACTCATGGGACCAAATCTGCAAGAAAAAGAAAGGGAAAGAGCATGAGATAAAAGATTTGTAAACTAGGAAATAATTCAGAAACCGAGTGAGTGAATGAAAAATAATTCTAATAAAGGAAAATAAAAGGTTGTACCTCCCACGTGTCTAGGTACCTCATACACTCCCCTCTGAAAGGGATTCTAGTGATCATTGAGAAATCAAATAGAGTCATAGTCATCTCTCTGAACTCGAAGTGGAACGAATTGGTGGTGTCCTACCATCACTCCGAGAGAGCATGTATCTATCTCAAATCGTAGGAGCTCTTCGTCAAGAGTTTCACGAAGTCCCTAAAGCCCGCTGCATCGATAAAGCCCAGTACGGTCTCGTTCAGAGACTTGTACCATGCGAAGCTATGAGCCAAGCTGCCATGCCCCTTCAGTACGTCAGGCTGGAGCTGTAAAAAGATATATACGAGAGTTTAATGTCAATAAATGAACCTAAGTACTGCACGGCAATCACAGACAATCATAATATCTAGCGTGTGCTGCGTTTGAGGCAGTTAAGAGACCTTTCGTTTTCCCCCAAAATTCAAAATTAGGTCCCTAAAATTGAATTTAAACCCCGTAGTCTGCCCGCCTTATATGCTTTGGTCCCAAAAAGTGACTTCCAAGACCAATTGACTCCCGATTTTATAAAATTTGAATTATTTTGAGTCAAATCAATCCCTGTTTTTGGAAATTTTGAATTCTATGAGTCTAGTCAACTCCCAATTTTGTGAAAAGAATTTTTTTTTTGAGAAATTCTAAGTTCAATAACTCTTGTTATTGGAAATTTTTTAGATTCTTTGAGTCTAATTAGCTCCCGATTTTGAAAATTTTGAGAAGAATTGAGTATGATTGTCTCCCAATTTTGAAATTTTGAAAAAAATTGAGTCTGATTGGCTCCTGATTTTGAAAACTTGAAAAGAATTGAGTCTGATTGGCTCTGGATTTTGAAAATTTGAAAAGATTTGAGTCTGATTGGCTCCCGATTTTGAAATTTTGGAAAAAAATTGAGTCTGATTCAACTCCCGATTTTGAATATAGAAAAACATATCCGATGGGGCTGAAGGGCTGTGGATTTTTGATAGCAAACATATGTGGCGGGGTCGATGGGGTGCGGATTTTTTAGAGCAAACATATTCGACAGGGTCGAAGGGCTGCGGATTTTTTAGAGCAAACCCGCATTGACACTGGGACATAAGTCACATAGCGCCGCCCAGTCAATTGTGTTTCATTCGGCTAAGATGGCCACGTACCTTGAAGAGAATCAACCCGTTAGTTTTAGAAACTCCGAATTCTAAATAATGGCTCATTTTTACAAAAAACAAATTAGGTAAACACGAGCATTGAGTAAGCATAAGGCATGGATTGCTTCTAGATATATCAAGATAGCACAATCTTGAATCACGTTAGTTAAGGAACACAGAGTTCTATTAATAGCCATCACTATATGAACACGTGTATCACGATAGGATAGGCACATCCATCTATGTGACTACTTATGCTTGTGTGTGTGTTTGACCCCTGCTCGAACTATGTCTTGGTCTGATTCCTGATGGTTACGTAGGCAGCTCACCGTCGAGCACGACCAACTAGAACCTTGCTGCACTCCTACTTTCTTTTGCAATGCATTTTGTTTTTACCTAAATCTGACAATTTGGTCAAATGCTTGTCTTCCCCGATTTCGAACAAAATTTGAATTAAGGGGAGTGTTACCTCCAAGTCCGATGATGACAATGTCTGACTAATCTAGGGCTTCCAAGGGTGACTCAAGCTCTTTGAAAAACTTTTCAACTCAAACAAAATAAAAATAAAGGATAAAAGGACAAGGAAAAGAGGGAATAGTAGAAAACGACACATGAGGGGTAATACGGTAGTCACGGGATGCCACTACGACACTCATTAACTACCGCACCAACAGTCATTGAAGACCGCTGCGGCTTTTCCTGAGTGCTGCTAATATCCTTAAAATGCCGCAAATTTTTAAAGGCGGCAGTCAGAGGAGTAGTCTGCCGCATTCATTGAGTGCCGCATCGGCATCCTTTGTATGTCATCTCGGTGTTCAGTGAGTGTCGCATCGGCGCTCACTGAGTGTCGCTTCCAACTCCACTGAATGCCGTGTTTTTTAGTAGTCTGCTTTACGTTTTGTACCTTTAAAAGTACACTCAGAGTTAGGGTTTTGCCCCTGAAATTAGTGAAATACCCTTCCAAATTTGCCTATATAAGGAGGTGAATATCCCATTAACAAAAAACCTTCTTTTTATAGATTTGTTGAATCTTGAATCTCTTGTATCCTTTCTATAATTAGGAAAGGCTTAGAAAAAAATTAAGAAGTTGCAAGAGTTTAAGAGAAGAGTTTGAATCACCTTTAGAAAGATCTTCAAACCACAAAGAGGATGAGGATAATTGGAGGTGATCCTCTAATCTTAATTTAGTTTTCTTTCTACTAATCCCATAATCTTCAAACTATTAAGTCCCTTTTTATGAAATTTTAGAAGTTTTGTTGGTGAACTTAGAATTTTGGATTCTAAGTCCATTTATTCTTCTTGTCACTTTTACTTATTTATATTATTCTCTTAAGATTCTTTGAGATTTTCCATATCTCACTTGAATCTCATGAGTGTGATCTTCTTTGATGGCATGTAAGCTTGTGCCTCACATGGCATGTAAGCTTGTGCCTCACATGTAAGCTTGAGGTTTCATGTAATTTTTGTTATATTTCTTTGAAACTCATGAATATTAGTCATACTTTGATCTCCAATGACCATCAAATGGTAGGAGAGGTAGTTTATGTTAAGTCAAAACTCCATGGCTTGGTAACTAGATTTAACAAATGAAAGATAGATTTGACAATGGTGCAGTGAATTCATAAACCATCTTTGATCAAAGATTTTAGTTAAATAACAAACCGTTGGAATTTAATGACACCAATTAGAGAATGTCATTAACACAAAGTTTTACCACTGTGATTTTTTCTTTGGTGAGATTTCGTGCTTAAGATGGTTTGGTCATGGGTTTTGTGAAGCAACCATAATTTATCCAGAATTTTAGAACAGTAACACCCTTTTGAAATAAGTAAATCAGAGCCTTAATCAATAATTCTTGACTTTAAATAATTTTTTCCATGACGCTTAATGTGTTAATAAGATCTTCTAAAAAGAATAGAGTCTTTTGGATTTATTTACTACTTTTAGAAAATCATACAAAAACTCCGGACAGAGAGTTGTACATTTTTGAGTGATGTCTAGTGTTTGTCAAATTCCCAGAGATTGAGCTGTTGATCTTTGATTTTTCTTTTAGGGTTATAAACTAGGCTCACAGAGTCATTTTGTGTCCAAAATTCATTGGTGGCATCAAACCATGGGAAGCATGTTTTTTTCTATTTTTGAAGTTTTGGCCTGCTCTCTGTAATTTTCAGAATTTTGTGACAGTTTTAATAAACTTTGCAAATAATGGCTCAAATGCTTTTCTATGACCTAGGGCCTAAGCCTTGTTTTAACAATGACTATTTAAACTCAAATCCAGAGGTTAAATGATCCAAATCATTGAATAGTTCATAAGCATACTCTTGTTCATATTCATGTATTCACATACATTCATCCATATAAATCGATACTTATAACTAGAATTCATTTTGTGTTAGGATTAAATTGTACTTAATTGGACCTAATTATGAGTTCCTTATGATCATGTTGGGGACTACACCACCTCTATATAGACATTACATTGGCTCCTAGTTGAGACTTGTATATCTATAGAAGTGATGCATTTCCAACTAATTAGAAGGAATTCATAATTGTGTCATTTTTTTCATACTTGATAGATTTAAGCTAGAAGTTTAGGGATGTTACTTAGAATTTAATATTATCTAAAGCATGTGGACTAACCCTCAGTTTTGTAGCGCTATTGAGGTATGATTTCTCAAGCTCCTCTTTAGTCTATTTAATTTCTTGATTTTATTGATTTTCGACTCCATGCTTGACGCCTTAGAATTAAGATTTGCTTATGTGTATATATGACTAGAGACCATTTCTTAGGTTTTATTTTGTATGCATTATACATTTAAATTCGCAGCTGGATCCCGGGTAAGTTTCCAAAGTTCCCTATTTGAACATCATCTTGCTTGCTATTTGAATTATGTGGTTTATGAATGATATTTTACCACTAGCCATTTTACTTTAGACATGCTTTTGTAATGTATATTTATACATATGTATTAGTTGAGGGCATATTTGGATTAATAATTCGATTAAAAGGATGTTGAGTAAAGGCCTATCACGAGATAGGATGAGAGAGGGTATTTTAGTCCATCAGGTTCCGTCCCCTCTCATTTCATAATCGCCGGACCTAGAAATCACTGGTTTCCTAAAAGATCAGTTCGCTTTAAAATGGTTTCTTAATTTTCCTTTTAAAACTTAAGTGGCGACTCTTGTTTTGTATTTTGAAATTATAAAAAGATTTTGAAAAAGTTGTGGAAAAAAATAAATGCAATATCCACAATAAGGTACGAGTTCTCAATCTTGAGACAATTTTGAACACAGACTATGAATATGGCTGTTTTGACTTACTAATCAGTGAGGTGTATAAAACATCAACACCTGGGTATCTTGGGTATGTCATGTTCACAGGGTTGTGAACATATATTGTCAAGATAGAATCTACCCTCTATTAAAGAGTAAGCATTCCCTTGAGAATGTCACCAAGTTGATTACTGAGAAGTGCAGTCTTGTTGATATGTAGTTATCAACATGTTTGGTAATCATGAGTGGTGAATGGGACACAAGGAATATAAGAAGTAATCATGGTTCAGGTTGACAATAATAGTTAGCCGACAACCTGAATATGATTATGAATGCAGATGGTAGAGGGACATTAGTATATCATACAAGTCTAGTTATTGCTTCAGATTTGTTCTTTTGTGTTGTAGTTCAGTTATATTTTTATAGTGGAGTAAACATTAACTGACCAGTTGGTTAGTTTGATGATCAAAGAGTTTGGTCATAGGAATTAACAACTGGTCTGAGCCAACAATGAAGAACCTAAGAGGTCCTACTCTTAGCTCTGCTAGGATGTTTGGAAAGACACAAGAGGTTCATGTCAAGACAGGTTTGATCGATCGAAGGAGTCTCCATCGATTGAAGTCAAGACAAGTTCGATCGATCGAACATTGTTCAATCGATCAAAGGTTCGATTGATCGAAGCCAGTTTGATTGATTGAAAGTTAGGTCAATTCTGGGAATCTATAAATAGGGCACCTGAGTCCAGAAAAAGGAGTTCGTCATTTTATTATACCAGAAGCTGCAGATATTGTTTTAAGGTTTTCAAACCTACTCTATCCTCTCTATTAGGGTTCCCACCAACCCTAGCGTCTCTGGGAGCATCCTAGGAGTCATAAGAATGAAGACCATCTAGTGGAGGCTGTTTGAAGTCAGAGATTTCAAAATTGGTTTCAAGACCATGAGGTATAATTCTTATCACCTCTCTTGTATGCATCTATAGAATTAACGAGTAGTAGATCTGGGCTACCAATAAGTTTTGTAACTTAATCTTTCTGCTGCGCATTTAAAAAATTTTTAAACCTAACTTTCCATCCCCAATGACTCAATATGGTTTGAACCTGAGAAAGGGCTTGAGGTTGCTAACTATGAGAAAGACTGGACAAAGAATGTGGACCACACATCTATGAGCCTACTATTTGGGGGATTTGGACCTAAAGATGGCTGTGAGGATGCTAATGAAGGGATGGTGTCGGGAACTACTCTAAAGCATGGATGCTAATGAACCACGAAAGATTGTTCATGATACACCTATGAAGTCGAAGGATTAGGTTTAGTTATGTCTAGTTTTGAAAATTTGAATAAGTGTGCTTGCTTAAGTGTCTAGTTGATTCGAAACTAGTATTCGAATAATAATAATAAAAAGTCTAGTGATGTAGTAGTTTCTTCTTCTAATCAATAAAAAGAATTTCATCTTTATTAATTCTACTGTGCCAAATTATGAGTGTGTGGATTGCATGATGAAACACCTAAGATATGATGAAGAGACTTCGTATGAAATAGAGTATTGAGAAAGATCCTAAATTGTTCTTGAATTAGTTCCTTGCTAACTCCAAATGAAAGCCAAAAGCTACCTCTCTATTCAAAGAATCGAAAAAAACAAATTTGACTAAGCTCTAAAAGACATACTTAGAATGAATCCCAAGATTCTCCCAGACCCATAAGTTTTCTATTCAATACCTATATCTAATCCCATCTTTCGTTAAATGAGACTGAAATTGCTGCCTAGACTGAGTGAGATTTATTCAAAGTTATGGTGATCATGTGGTATAATGCCTTTGCCTAAGGAAAAATAAGGAAAAGTAAAAAAAATTGTTCATACGGGATAACTTTTCAGACCTCGAAAGCTGTCAATATGATGAGGAAGGAATAAGCATGTCAATAGTTACTTTCCAAAACTTGTTGAGTAAGAGAAGGGTAAAATGTACCTCAAATGGGGAGGATAAGAGAGGTAGAAAAAAAATAGAAAGAAAAGAAAAAAGAAGAAGAGAAAAGTGGAGGAGAATGAAAAATATAGAAAGCAAAAATAAGGAAGGAAGAAAATGAAGAGCCGTAGGAATACATGAAGTGAAGAATATGCCATATGCCTAGAAGGTGATTATGATGAGATAATGTAGGAAGAGAGGTATGAAGAGTTGACTAGCATGGATGAAAGAAAAAAAATAAAAGAAAAACAATAGAAAAGGCTAGCTAGGATGAAAACCCAAAAGGGCGCCAAGGCAAAATTTAGAGCGAAAAAAAAAAAAGAGAAAGAAAGAAAAAAAAAAATAAGGTGAAGGCGTTATACCATAATCGAACCTGTGCTTGATGGACCAAATCTTAAAATGCTCTGAGTACCAGTCTTGACCTTAGCTCTGAGTTTAATCGATTCAGCTCAGATCTTGTTCTGTCAAATCTTTCCCTGTGAATCTAAATGTGATTGTTCTTGAAATTCATCAGATCAGTATGCCTGGTCTCATGTCATCATGGAACTACGTTTGACCTGATTCCCAATAGGGGATACGTATGCAACCCCTCAAAAGGTTCGGTCTTTCCAGTGCTTAAGTCTTATCTCTAGAGTTTCGACTTTATTCGCCCCGCTTCTCACTCCTGATATTATCCTAGCCATGTTCTTACATGGAACTACGTTCGACCTAATTCCTACTAGGGGATACGTAGGCAACCTCTCAAAAGGTACGGTCTCAGCCATTGACCCAAAATCGTTTTCCCTTCATACTAGGGGCAAGGTCCCCTTGAATCTTGTGCGCTTGCTCTGCCCTTACACTAGGGGCAAGCCCCGTCATGGACATTAGAATCAATTTTAGGTGATGAATAAATCCTTAGCCAATAGATGTCCTTTTATTTTAAACAAACCCGTGCACTTTGTCCTCCATACAAGGAGTAAGTTCTTACTCCGAAAATCATATCAATCGTCCACAAAGGGGCAAACCCTTCACTCTGTGGGTTCAGTTTGAATTCGTCACCCATTGATTTGCACACAAGGGACAAGGCCCTCTACCTCCCGTTCTATCCAATCGAGTCCAACCCCTTATCATATATAAGGGGCAATCCCCTTCTACCCTTTTTGTTCAGCCTCACCCTATGGACCGTGAAATGCGGGAAGGGAGTCCTGGTGTTCCTTGACAGTGTCCCGGGACGGATCCAAGGAGCACACTTCAAGGGACTAGAACTCCCTCATGCGATGCTAGAGACAAAGAGTCGCCGCCTAATTTTTATTGTGAATTAGGAAATCAAATTTGACTCACCCAAAATTGAATAAGGTTACTCTCCCTTCATACCAGAAACAAGGTTCGGGGGTCTTGGTACGAGAGGGGAAGGAGCCCGAGTAGGACTAAAGCACCCCCCCTCCTCACCCTACCGAATGGTAGGCATTGATTCAAATGTCCTTATTCTTAATTCATAATAGGTGTTGTTTCTTCAATCATACTAGATAATATATACATGGCAAAAAGAACATCTAATGAAAATCATTTCAAGAGATTAAATCAAATAGCAGTCAGATGCACATGCAATATAAGAGAGAGGTATGCTCACAGTGGCTAGTCCTGCTCGGGACCAATGCAAATAAAGGAAACGTGTCATGATATGCAAAAGGGAACAAGAAAACTTACATTGGGTTAACTCAAGCGGAGTCGCAAAAAGCAAAGGAAAGAAAACATGCAATGTAATCATGCAACAATCCTATATAATATGTCTCTAATATATAAGCACATAAACGGGGACTATCCTAAAGGAATCATGTCATTGGAAACAAAGTTGTAAGTCTAAAAAAATTCTAAGAGAAAGGATAGATATAGTACACGATACATGGGCACTAAGCCACATGTAGATGAGGCAAATCCACAAAAATTGAAGTTCGGATCCACGACATTCAATTCTCTGCACTAAGACACCAAGGAATGCCCAAGCATTGCAAAATACAAGCAAAAAAATGATGTGCATGATAAACCAGGGAAAGATGTCATCAATCAAATTTCTAAATTCAGCAACCTTTAATGAATCCTATCAAAAGTGGTCTTAATCATGAGCTGGGTTAAATCCTTTTACAGAAAGTTAGATACATGTCTTAGGGAACTTTTCCAACAAGTAGGACCTCATTAGCATTTTTGAATTTTGAGAAATAAGAGTTTTGGGAACAGTGGATTAGGACTGTCCAATGTTCTTGTAAAAATAATAATTAATTCTACAAAAATCACATGAAGTTGTATTTGGTGTCAAAAGAAAGCTATTTCACTATAGTTTATGACAAGAATAAATCCATAGACATTGCATGAACATAATGTCTCTGAAAAATTATTTTAACTAGACTCTGTTATTCTGGAAATTTGGTATTATTTGACAAAGGAATGCAAGACATAATAGACACCCATGAATCATGTTAATCAAGTTGATCTAAGCTTTTAATCTCTCATCCATTTATCCTAGATGATTTCCAAACCAAGTTTTATTCATCAATTGTTATTGAGTGATCAAAGTATGACCATTTTGCATACATAATCATGATTGTAGTTAAACTTTAGAAAATTCCAGAATAGTTGTATCAACTTCAAATGCTTAGAAAATGATTTTAACTCGATCGTATGCTCACGATTTTACATTGGCATATAGATACATAAGTTAGGAATCATCCCCAAAAAGCGGATCAACGATAACTATCATAAATTTTCTGAAATTCAAGTACACAGAGACTATGTTCAAATCTGTCAATCGATTTCTCAGTAATTTCTAAAAATAGCATATGGATCCTAATGATTATCAAAACGGATCGAATGAAAGCTAATTCATCAAAGTTCATCCAAAAAATTTGAAATCCATCAATCTATGGGTTTTCATGGACCAAATCTTATGGACAAAATCAATCTGTTTTGCTGAATTTTGGCTAGTTCACTTTAAAGTGTGAGAGAAACATCTTAGGTGTTGGTTGAGGCTTATTAGAGCGATCAAACTCATGGATCAACTTGATTATCATGATTTCCAATCAGTTCAGCCCTAAAGTTCGAAGAACTTTAGATCATGGATCAAAGAGACTTACAAATATCCTATTGGAGATGAATTTCAATAGGAATTCTAGGTTATAGGAATGATCAAGAGAAAAGCATGAACATGGAAATCATCCTTCTTATAGATCGTGCTTCTAAACCATCTTAGAATTCAAAGTAGATACATATATATACATCTATGTATGCATTGATCTAAACTAAATAGAAGAATGAAATCAAAATTGAAAATAAAAGTGAAAATCAATCTCTAATTATGAATTATCAACAAAATCAAGGAAGACATGAATCTAGCCATGTGAGTGTGTGAAGAACAAGAGAAGGAGAAGATGAGTGTTCTGACAAAAAAAAAATACTAAACTAGATCCAAACCTTATAGATCTATATATAAAAATAGGAATTAGGGATGAATTATGGTGTTTACCACTTGGAGGATTCTCAATTATATAATCAAAGTTGATTTGAAGGATCTTCTTCTTTAAGTGTTCTTCAAGTTCTTCAAGCACTCATCCATGGTGGAAGTTAAGGGTGGCAATTGATGTCAAGTTTATTCTCTAAATCTCTGATCTAATTATCTTAAGATTAGTTTTAAGGGAATTCCATTCACAATTCACTATTCTCTCTCTAGAAATCCCTCAAATTAAAAGTATATGTGATTGTATCTTCAAGTATAATCAAAGTGTGCTTAAGGATCTTCCAATATGATTCAACATGATCTCGTATGAGATATATAGGATCTAAATATAGAGTTGTGAAAACTTAATTCTTAAGTTTCAAGGTTAAAACAGGAATTTTAGAGATCAAAAAAAGGTTTAAAATGGCCATTTCAATGCCTAAACACAATTTCAATATAAAAATATTTCAAAAGGATACAAAATAAAAATTGAAGTTCAATTGAAGTCCGGAGGTCCTCCGGAACTTTTGTCGCCTTTTTGAAATCAAACGACTTCTTTTTCAAAATTGATTTTCAATGCGCATCACTTTCGAGTTTTTATTTGAAATTGAATCTCTGGATACCTAGAATACTGCATTTAGAACACTTCATGTTCATATAACCCTGAGTGAATATGAATTCTGAGAGACGATTTTGACAAAACTGGGTTTTTATGCATGGAAAAGGGCTTTTTCTGAGCTTGAAGTCATTTTTCAAAGTTTGATCTTTCGATTATGTGGAATCCATTACCTTCCATGGGGTAATTTTCATCATCTAATTCTCCAAGACATTGTCCACCCTAAATCCTATCAGTGTGGTCAAAATTGGGTGTCTACAGTTTGCCCCTCTTTGGCAGAGCTTGTTGTGAACAACATGAACTGCAAGTGAGTGCCAAAGCTAAAAGGCACCCAATAACCATACTGAGACGTTTTACGAAAAACAAAAATTTGCAAAAATCAAGAAATTCAAAATCTGAGAAAATCAAAAAATTACGAAAGCAAGAATGCAATGCAATGCTAGGTTGACGCTGCTAAATCTAAGCTACTATTGGTCGTGCTCCGCTAGAGCCGCCCACGTATCCTTTCCAGGAATTAGAACAGGGCATAGTTTAAGAGCGGAAGAAGACAGAGAACACATACTCAACAACACGAATATGATGCTCCTATCCTAGTATGCTGATGCAGTATTAAAATGTTAAAGTGCACGTGCTGGAGGAATCATCCTTAAGAGTTCTAGATGCAGAATCTAAAGAAAAGAATGCAACGTCTTTCTCTCACATAAGGAAACTTTTGGCATGATCTCTCCTATTGATTTAGGTTTCTTAATGAAGAGGGTTCTAGACAAGTCATATTCTCAACAGGTCTTATGACAATTTTTATACTTGACTTAATCCTCGACATGATATGATCTTAAACTTGACCTATTCTTAAACTCATATCAATCTTATACTTGGGCGTGGTCTTAAACTCGACATGATCTTAAACTCGATCTAAATCTTGACATGATCTTAAACTCAATTAAATCTTAAACTCGATATGATCTTAAACTCGATCTAAAACATGATCTTAAACTCGATCTAAAACATGACCTTAAACTCGATCTAAAACATGATCTCAAACTCGATCTAAAACATGATCTTAAACTCGATCTAAAACTTGACATGATCTTAAACTCGATCTAAAACATGATCTTAAAGTTTGCAAAATCTTAAACTTGATACAATATTAAATTTGGCATAATCTTAACCTCGATATGATCTTAAACTTGGCAAAATCTTAACCTCGATATGATCTTAAACTTGATCTTATGATCTTAAACTCGATCAAATCTTAAATTCGATTCTGTCTTAATTATCTTAAACTTGATCTAAACCTTGAAATGATCTTTAGCTCGATCTAAGACTTGACATGATCTTAAACTTGATCTAATCTTAAACTCGATTCTGTCTTAAGCTTGACCTGATCTTAAACATGATCTAAAACTCAACATAATCTTAAACTCGATCTAAATCTCGATATGATCTTAAACTCGGTCTAAAACTCGACATGATCTTAAACTCGATCTAATCTTAAACTCGATTCTATCTTAAACTTAACCTGATCTTAAATTTGATCTAAAACTTGACCTGATCTTAAACTCGATCTAAAACATGACATGATCTTAAACTCGATCTAATCTTAAACTCGTTCTATCTTAAACTTGACTTGATCTTAAACTTGATCAAAAACTCGACATGATCTTATACTAGATCTAAAACATGACATGATTTTTAACTCGATCTAATCTTAAACTTGGATGATTTCTGATGAAGCATTTTTTTGGACGATCTATGATGAAGTGTCCTACCACCTAGATGATCTCTGAAGCAACCTATCTTTTATACCCAAACAATTTCTTATAAAGCATGCCTTAACACCTGAACGATTGATGAAAGTCCTCTACTAGGGAGATTGCTAAAATTCTTAGATATAGGATCATGACCAGTTCCAAAGTATGTTCTGAGTAAAGGCAAGGGCTCATATTCTGGAAGCTCTACTGAACTGAAGTTGACGATGGTGCTTCGACCAGTTCAAAAATCATTTGGTTCACACTGACCTTTCTTTAACATCTTGATCACGATTCAACGATTCTGCTTTTTGACTCTTATTCATTGTATTCAATAGATCCTTTCTGGATGTAGTTCTCAAGAGAAACCAAAGATCTAAAACACGAGGACACTATGACATCAACCCAAAACATATAGGAGTTTGCTACAAATCATCATTTCTTGGCTTTTTTCAAGCTGCGGTGCCCTCGATTCTTTATGACTGGGGATTATCTTTCAATTTTGAATAGCTTCTACCAAGATTCAAATTCCCACAGGTCCTTTAGACCAATTCCAACAAGTTTTAAGCACTTTTAAGGCTTTTACATCAAGATTGGGCCAATCCAGGGTCAAAACAAAGTTCCTAATTTGATAATTCTGATTCATAATTCATGGGTACTCAAAAGACCTGATGAATTTGACATGACTTTGACGTTCTTCACAAATCTTCAATTAATTATAGTAGATATTCATGCAATTCACACTGGTCTATTTCAACGGCGGCTCAACTCAACATCCAAGGCCGGTATTCTGATTAACAATATTCTGTCAACCACTCGACAATTCATCTTGACTAGGATTAATCGACGTAATAATAGTGTTCGGAACTTCTGCTTGTATCCATCTTTTGATGCTTTTAATATTTTACAATTATAGATCACTTCGGACCCACACACTCGAGATCACGACAGACTTAGATGATGATAGACTTAACCATGACAGAGGTTGACAGACATTGACATAGGTAGACAACACTCTTGACAGGAGTTTGGAGGAAAAAAACTCAATTTGCCATGACATAATTCGCATTGTCATGTTTAACGTATCTCTTTGCTTTTCATGTGCACTTCTCATCTTAGTGCGATAATACTCAGTTGATAAGGTAGTGCTTTGAAAATACTCCATATGGATCTGAATCAATCCTTTGCTTTCTCTAAAATGTGCTTCGAATTAGTGCCTTAGTTTATAGAATAAGAGACAATTCATTTCAAATGTGTTCAAAGATATACTTGACGACTTCGGATTCACTTATAATGTGGAATGGGGTATAGGCGAACGATGTTTGCCTCTAGTTGACGGGGATGAGTGGATGTTTCGGCAAACGCAGTTTGCCCCTACTGTGGTAGTGATATCTTGAGGCTCTTGGACAAACTTTGAAAGTTTGCCCCTAGTTTGCAAGGTTTAGGAACCGAGAGACAGGGAATCTCGCCTACTTATATCCAAGTAGGAATTAGGTCCAAAGTAGTTCAGCCAAGTCTTGAAAGAAGGTATTTGAGATGTGGCTAATTGTTTCAGGAGCAGTGACCGAACCGAGTAGGTTGCCTAAGTATCCCCAAGTAGGAATCAGGTCAAACATAGTTCCTCAAAGGCTAGAGGTTTTTGAAAAAGCAAGGATTCAAGAATTGGGGGGATTTTCAAGCCATGTCATTAGACAAATTTTCTGAAGTAGGTCACTTGTGGAGCATTTGAAAGAAACTAAACTACATCTCCTCTTTCTTTTCTTTTCTTTTCTTTTCTTTTCTTTCTCTTCTTTCTTTTTCTTTGTCTTTGACGGTTGATTCTTTTCACCTTTTCACTAGCTAGCCAATTTTACCTCTCTTATAATACATCATACATGTTTTCCAAGCAAGATTAGCCCTTCAAATCTTTGGGCTGACTTAAAGAAATTACAAATCAAAGCTTTGGGACAAATAATGTTCCCGATTTCTCGATCTTCTTCATTTTCCTTCCTCTTTTTCTCTTCTTTCTTTTCTTTTCTCTCTAACATTTTGACTGCCTAGGATCAGGTTCTTGAAAACAACACGCAAAAATTTTCTTTTCTCTTTCTTCATGCTCTAACTTTTGTCTAGGTGCCCTTTTGGGCTTTCATCCTAGCGAGATTATTTTTTTTTCTTACTTTTTCTTATTTTTTTTATGCTCTAACTTTTGCCTAGGCGCCCTTTTAGGTTTTCATCCTAGCGAACTCCTTTTTTTTCTTTGTGAGAGAAATAGTTCATTTGAAATGTTTGGCTACTATCAAGAACAAAATATACATGGCTTATATTTAGCCAGGTTTGAATGGCTCATTTTTCTAGGCTCAAGATTTTGAAATGGGAAGATCAGGGATTTAAGATAGTCCCGAGTTACTATCAAGCATATCTTTTAAAGATTTCAGCAAAAGCATCTCAAGATTCTTAAAGTAAGACTAATCAATTCTTAGCTTTCTTTGGCGTTAGCGCAAAATCAACTTTAATCCTTTAGGATTCTTTTCAACGCAAAACTTTATCAGCAATGTATTTTTCACAATAATCATAGAAGTGACATTTTTAGCTTAGAGATTCATTCATTCATGACAAGGCGCATTAGATCAAGAAAATTAAGATTTCATTTGATTACTTGAAATGGAAGATTTACAGTACTCGAAATAGACTCAAAACAACTTGATAACAAACAGACTCGACAACAAGACGCAAAACTGACTCGACTGGACTCGATTTGATCTTCAAGTAGAGCGTCACTGTGATTTGCTTATTCCTCTTAAGCATCCATTTGGCTTAAACAAGCAGTTGTTCCTGAACATCATTACTTCATAACTTTCTTGAGCTTGCCATTCTCTACCAAAGGCTCAAGCTCCTTGGTTAACCCTTAAGGCCCACACTCATTATCTTCGAGACACCAATCATCTTCCTTAGCAGATTGCATCCAGTTTAACTCAACAATATCAGGCAAAATTGCGTGTGACATTGGCTGCCCCAAAGCTGAGATATAAATAGTCAGGTCATAGCGTGCAGATCCGATCTCAAGAGAATTGATATTATGTAGCGACTGAGCCCTTTGATGACCTGAAAGCAGATTTTTGTTGTCACTTGGCTGTATAGGAGGAGGGGAGATGATCCCATTATCAATTAGATCTTGAATTTCATGCCTGAGCCTCTAACACTTGTTGGTTCCCTGGCCATGTCCTTGATGGAAGTTGGAGTACCAATCCATCCTAAATTTTTGTGGAATTGGGTCCGGAGTCGGCATCGGATCTAATTTCTTCAAGTACCCACTTTCCAACATTCTTTCCAATGATGTGCTTAAAGGCATTCCCAATCCAGAAAATTCTCTTTTCTCTTTTAACTACTTCTGGTTTGATTTCTTCTTGCATTATCCATGCTTCGATGCTCTTTCTGAAAAGGCTGAGGAGATAGCATATTGATGTTAGCAGGATGATAATAGATTGGCCTGTCTGTCTTTCTGTACCGATTGTTTCTGTTCTCTTTCTTGATCTTTCCATCCCTGATGGCATCCTCTATTAAAGTCCCAACATCAAATAGTTGTTCAAAGCTCACAATGGACTGAAACTCTAGCCTCTTGAAGTAGTGAGACTGTAGATTTGTGATGATCATTCGAACTTGATCCTTTTTCGTCGGCCTTCTAGTCATCTAACCAGCTTTAGCCCTCCAACGAGTAAGGAAACCTATGAAGGATTCCTGATACTCCTGTCTAGTGGTTTCTAGATCTCTTGTAGTTACATCCAATGACTGGTTATATGAATACTGAGCGATGAAAGCTTGAGCCAATGCCTCCCAATCTCTAGTTATGGCTGGTTCTAAGGTCAAATACAATGATAGTGTTGCCCCACTCAGAGTTCTTTGAAACAGCACGGCGAAACAATCAGACCCAATGCCCATGGACTGTAACAGTCCCACATAAAACCTCATATGGCTCTTTGGATTTCCAATTCTGTCGAAGAATTCAATATGAGGCATTTTTAAATTATCAGGGAGTTTTGCTTTTAGAGCATCACACAGACCTTCTATATCGAACAGACATTCATCAACCCCTTTGCTCTTCCTAATCACATTCTCTAGCTGGTCGATTTTAACCAACTTGTCCTGAATTTCCTGATCTAGCTGAACCTTTGGTTGAACTGTCTCCCCAAAGTCTTCTTCCTCGTGATGCACCAAAGGCGGTGGTGGTGGCAGATTAGTCAGCTGCTCAATCATTCTCATCATAGTGGCAAGTTGTTCCCAATTCTGTTCTCTACTCTAATCTAACACAGCTTGCATTACAACCAACTTGGCTTCTATATCGCTTCGTATGTCATATCCTTAACCCTTGTCGACTTGGCTATTTCTTCCATAAATCCTGATCTGATCAAACGACTGTTCGGAGCTCTGACCCAGGAGGGAGTACAACTTTTTGTTCCTGTCATCTTTTCTAGTTTATTATGGATTTTCAAATAATCAAGTATCTTTATTGCAAAATAATTTTCAAAGAATAAAATTTACAAAAGTGGATTTACAAAGATGGGAAAATCAAAGATGGAAAATCTTTTCCTTTTCAAAAATATTTTCTGAAATCAAAGAAATCTAAAAAAAAAGTCACATAAAGTTTGAAAATTCTGAGGAAAACAAATCTTTTCTTTTCAAAAGTATATTAGAGACGTCGCACTCATGAGTCGTATGTGCAATGCTCGTGTAGTGTATGCAATACAGATGAAATGCAATCTACCCTAAATGTAATGCACATTAATCTAGCTTAGACCTAGCATATCAGCACATAAACACATAAGATTCCTTGAGTATGCTAATCACCCTACTAATCAAATCATTATCCAAGGCTTTTTAGCTTTGAAATTCTTCATGGCTCATGTTTACAAAATTAAATTTTTCATGAAGATCTTGAAAGAAAAGGGGAGATTTGTAATTTAAAAAAAACACCTTTGAACCATCAATGCCTGAGGTATGAAATCATGATTCTCAAAAATTGAGGTAGGAAATTTGAAATTGAATCATCAATGTGTGAAATCATGATTTTGGAAAACCAAGGTAGGAAATTTTGAAATTGTTTAATAATGATTCCCATAGTTTAAAAGGGATATTCTCTAATAATGATTTTCAAAGTGGTGGGTGCTAGAGAAGAAAGGAGTGACCAAGGGTTATATTGACATGGTGAAGGATATGTATGATGAAGCGGTTACTACAATTAGATCACCAGCCAGAGAAACAAGCGAATACCCAATTACCGTTGGCCTGCACCAGGGTTCGGCCTTGAGCCCTTATTTGTTCGCCCTAATTATGGATGAATTGACTAGACACATTCAAAATGAGGTCCTATGGCATATATTGTTGGCAGATGATATTGTCTTGGTTGATGAGACTAAAAGGGGACTCAACACTAAAATAGAAGCTTGGAGAGAAGGACTGGAGACTAAGGGGCTAAAGATAAGTAGAACAAAAATAGAATACATGGAATGTACATTTAGCAACAATGGAAGTAGAGACAACGAAGCAGTGAAGATTGAAGATCAGGGGACCCCAAAGAGGGGACACTTTCGCTACCTAGGCTCAATGATTAGTAGAGACGGAGAGATTGATGATGACGTGACCCATAGAATTAAAGTGGGCTGGCTTAAGTGGAGGAGTGCTTTTGGAGTATTATGTGACCAGAGAATACCAGTAAAATTGAAAGGAAAATTTTATAGGACAGCTATTAGGCCAGCTATGCTCTACGGGACAGAGTGTTGGGCAACTAAGAAACAACACATTAGCAAAGTGAGTGTAGCGGAGATGAGGATGCTAAGATGGATGTGTGGGATGCTAAGATGGATGTGTGGTAAGACTAGGAAAGATAGAATTAGAAATGAGTACATCCGAGAGACTGTAGGAGTGACACATATTGAGGATAAGTTGAGGGAGAATAGACTTAGATGGTTCGGCCATGTGCAACGAAGACCTATAGATGCACCTGTGCGAAAGAGTGATAAGATCGTAGTTCTTGGAATGGTTAGAGGGAGAGGCAGATCTAGACTTACTTGGGAATATGTAGTGCAACAAGATATGAATATATATATATAATTTAAATGAGCATGTAGCTCTTGATGGTGCAGAATGGAGAAAAAGGATTCATACAGCCTACCCCAATTGATTGGGACACAAGGCTTGGTTTGGCTTGGTTTAGTTTGGTAATGATTTTCAAAGTGAATTTTCGAAAGGGATATTCCCAAAATTTTCAAAAGAGTTGTGTATTTCAAAGAAGTGCTGGCATTTTCAAATTTTTTTGAAAATCGCCCTCAAATAATGATTGGATGTTCGGATAAAGACCATACTACTCTAGAGTAATCCATCATATTTGATGATGCCTTCGCATACGCGTCCTTATCATCCACTTAATCCTTTACGGGCAAACGCAAATAATTCATCATATTGTCCTAATCAAAGATGATAATCAAGATCCTAATTGAAGGGTTCTACATAAACTACATGCAAAGGCCGGGTTTTAGTCTCATAAAGGGTCCATTAGCAAGCTCAGCGGTATGGGTGATCTCCTCCCTGAGGGCATGCCATTCACATATGGGCTCCATATACCGCACACGGTAAAAGGCTAACGGAGACTACATGCTACCAAAGTCTCCTGACAAATGGAAGAAAGGGGGCTCAAGGCAATGGTCTCATGTAGTTGCAATCAAAGAACAATACAAATGCAAATGTAGGCAGAAACAACATGCTCATTGAATTAATAACAACGATATTTATTGGCTCAAGTCAAACCCTCGAAGAATAAGAAACCATCAGTTTCACATTTAAATCCCCAATAGAGTCGCCAGATTATGGACCGTGAAATGCAGGTAGGAAGTCCTGGAATTCCTTGACTGTGTCCCGGGATGAATCGAAGGAGCACACTTCAAGGGACTAGAACTCCCTCACGTGATCCGAAAGATAAAGAGTCGCAACCTGTGGATATCGCAATTTTCTTTCTTTTACCCCTAGCTTTTCAAAATCAATTTAAAAAATAAATGAGTCGCCACTTAATTTTTAAAAGGAAAAATTAAGAAACCATTTTAAAAGCAAACTGATCTCTTAGAAACCAGAGATTAACTAGGTCCGGGGATTATGGAATGAGAGAGGAAGGAGCCCGTCGGACTAAAACACCCTCTCTCATCCTATCTTGCGATAGGCCTCTACTCAATATCCTTCTAATCGAATTATTAATTTAAATGTGCCCTCAACTAATATATATGTATAGATATACGTCACAAAAAAGCATGTCCAAAGGGGTGTAAAATTGCAATTGATAAAATATCATTCAAAAATCACATATTTCAAGTAGCAAGCAACATGATATGCACTAGGGAACAAGAGAACTTACCCGGGATCCAGCAGCGATATTAACCGTGCAATGCATACAAACAAAAGAAAATCCTAAAAAAGAGTCTCTAATCACATACGCATATAAGGCAAGATCCTAATTCTAATGTGTCGCGCATGAGGTTGAAAAATCAATAAAATCAAGAAATGAAAATAAATTAAAGGGGGTCCTAGAGATCATACCTTAATAGCGCTACAAAACAAAAGGTTAGTCCACATGATATACAAGATGTGAAGTTAGAAATAATAATCCTAAATTTCTAGCTTAAACCTATCAAGCATGAAATCGAACTTTATTCAATAGCTAGTTCTAATCATGAGCATTAAATGTACATGAATGAATGAATGTGAACAAGAATAAGACATGGATTTATTCACTAATTTGGGTCACTTAGCCTCTGGATTTAAGCTAAATTATCATTATTCAAATATGGTTTGAACCTTGACTCATGAAAATTTCACCTAAGCCATTATTCACAAGATTTGATGAAAACTATTGCAGAATTCTGGAAATTACTGAGAGCAGATCATAACTTTAAAAAATGAAAGAGCATGGTTCCCATGGTTTGATCTTGATGAATTTTGGACATGACATGCCTCTGTGAGTCTATTTTATATCCCAAAAAGAAAATCAAAGTTTCAACGGTCAGATCTCCGGGAATTGGACAAAAGCCAGACATTACTCAGCATTCCACAACCTTCTGTCCAGAGTTCTTGCACGATTTTCTAAAAATAGCAAAAAAATTAGAAATGCTTTGTTCTTTTTAGGGTGACTTCCTAACACATTAATCTACTTAGAAAAAAGTACTTTGGGTCACAAACACTTGATAAAAGCATTGGTTTACTTATTTCAAAAGAGTGTTACTATGCTGAAACTCTGGACAGATTGTAGTGACCTTACAAAACTCATAACCAAAACACTTTAGACGTGAAACCACCTTGAAACAAAAATTACAGTTGTAGAATATTGTGTTATTCACACTTTCCCGTTGGTTTCACTTGATTCCGACGGTTAGATTTTGAACTAAAAATCTTTGATCAAAAAATAGTTTGTGAACTCACTGTTTTCATTTGTCAAGTTCAACTTTTATTTGTTAACCCCAACTATTGAACCATGAAGTTGGACTTAAACTAAGCCATCTTCTCCTACCATTTGATGGTCTTTAGAGACTAAAGACCTTTATATTTATAGATTTCAAGTGAAGTATGAATGGACTTTATGTAATCTCAAGATAAAGAATCTAAACAATGGGGATGGATTTAGACTCAAAACCACTTTCTCCTACCATTTGATGGTCATTGGAGATGAAGACATGACTAATACTCATGAGTTTCAAAGTAATATAGAAAGGATTCCATGAAACATCAAGTTTAGAGGACCCAAATCATGAGTATGGACTTGGATCCATCTATTTGCTTACAAAATCGAGTGAGGATCAAACTTTTATTCTCATGTGAAGCACAAGCTTACATGGGATTCAAGAGATCATGTTCAAGTGATTTCAAGAGAGATATTGAGAATCTCTAAGAGTCTCAAGAAAGAAAAATGATCAACAAAAGAAATGGAGCAAAGAAAATAAAAAGGTTTGAGGATTAGAGATTCAAGAAAAGGAAGAATGTAAATAGACAACTTATGGTTAGAGGATCACCTCCAAACTATCCTCAAAGTTTCTCTCCTTTGAAGATCTTCCAAACTCTTCTTCAAGCTCTCCCAAACTCTCTCTTTTCTTTCTCAAAAATATGTTAGTATAGTGGTGGTTATCTCTCATGTATTGTGTTGTATGTCTCTCTTCCCTCCTCAAGGAAGATCCTCCCTCTTTTATAGACAAAATTACCAAGTATTTTTAGTGAATTCAGAGTTAAAAACAGGTTTAAATGTCTTATTTGGTGGTACAATACGTACTTCCTAAAATTAGACAGACTGCTGCCCAGGGCGGCAGTCAAAATTAATCTGCGACAGTCCGTGGATGCCGCGGCGGCACTTCATGACTGCCGCGACGGCATTCCGTGACTGTCGCGCGGCTCTCAGTGAGTGGCGTGCCAAACTATTGTTTGCCATATTTTTGTCAACCTTACTTTATCAGTTTTTTTGTTTTTATCCGCATACATATACGTATTGTACCACAAAATATGAACTTTAAAAGCAAAAGGCAGTCAGAAAATGTTGGCGGCACTCAGTAAATACTGCCGTGTGCCATTTTCTGTTGAACTTCCCTTTTTAGGTCTTTTCTTTCTTCCCTTTTTCTTAAAGAAACTTATTTTTGAAGATCTTTTCCAAGAATAGGTTTTATACCTGAATTCTCCTAAATACCTGGTATTTTCTTCTTTCTGTGAAATTTTATCGTGTTTCGAGAACTTTTTGAAGAGCTTGGAATACTTCGAATCTTTTCGGTCCTTATCATCATTGGACGTGGAGGTGACGCTCTCCAAAATTCGACGGTCGGTCAAAATTGGGGTGTCTACAGTTTGCTCCTCTTTCATAGAATTTGTGGGGCAACGCGTCCCATAAGTGAATGTCAAAGCCTGTGTGAAGACAAGCCTTTGACCAAACTATCGAATTTAGGTAAAACAAAACGCGTTGCAAAAACGGCTTCATAAACGGTTCATGTTGGTCGTGCTCAACGGTGAGCTGCCTATGTATTCCATCAGGAATCAGACCAAAGCGTAGTTCGGGCAGGAACCAAACATACACAAGCACAAGTAACTATATGGATGAATGCACCTATCCTGTCGTGATGCGATGCAATGGTGTTTTCTGAATTGACCTGGTCTTGCAGGTGCCATGCTTATCATGTCTTCTCTACATATGACACACATTTCGTGACGCGTTAGTCAGAAAAGATTATCTGATCCTTTGACTGATGTGAAAATCCGTTACAGGGGTCACGAAGATGCCTTTGAATTGATTTTCGAGGGTTAACGCAAATCTGTTGCGAGAACCGAGAATATAAATTTGTTATATTCCCAAAACAAGGGTTAACGCAAATCTGTTACGTGGATCGAGAATATAAATCTGTTATATTCCCACAACGAGGGTTAACGCAAATCTGTTGCAAGAACCGAGATTGTAAATCCGTTACACTCCCAAAACAAGGATCGACGTAAATCTGTTACGTGGATCGAGAATATAAATCGGTTATATTCCCACAACGAGGGTTAATGTAAATCTATTGCGAGAACTGAGAATGTAAATCCGTTACACTCCCAAAACAAGGATCGACGCAAATTTGTTACGTGGATCGAGAATATAAATCTGTTATATTCCCACAACGAGGGTTAACGCAAATCTGTTGCGAGAACCGAGAATGTAAATCTGTTACATTCTCAAATCTTTTTTCAATTATGCAGGAATTGGGAGCCCACGGGCTCAAATCTTTTTTCAATTTTGCAGGATTTGGGAGCCCACGGGCTCAAATCTTTTTTCAATTTTGCAGGAATTGGGAGCCCACGGGCTCAAATCTTTTCAATTTTCAGGAATTGGGAACCCACGGGCTCAAATTTTTTTTCAATTTTCAGGAATTGGGAGCCCACGGGCTCAAATCGTTTTTCAATTTTCAGGAATTGGGAGCCCACGGGCTCAAACTTTTCATAAATTTTGAAATTCGTAGTCAATTTGAACCTAAAAACTATCCCGAGGGTCAAAAATGCAATGAGGGCAAACTTTGAGGGCTCAAGTTCAATTTTCGGGACTTGATTTGAATTTTTGGGGGAAAATGAAGGATCTTTGTACCGACTTACCCGCAGCACACGCAGATTTTTGCGGCAGTCCATGACTGCCATGCGGCACTCTCGGAGTGCCATTGCGGCACTTGGCGAGTGCCGTCCGGCAGTCAATCAACTACCGTGCATGGAAAACTGATTGCCGCGTTTGAGCAACAATGGCTAAAACCGACGGTTTCAATTCATTTTTTTCTCATTCTCTCAATCTTCTCTCTCTCGATTCCTCTCTGGAGAAAACTTTCCCTTTTTCTTTTCTTGCTTGGATCGATCTACCGGGGCTTTCAGGTTAGTTCTAATTGATCAAAACTTGATTAATCTCTTTTATTTCTTCGTTTTTCTGAAATTTTTGTGAATCTAACGCGCAAATTCTCTTTTCCTTGACAGATTATGGCGAGCGGTTCGGGGAGAAAGAAGAAGGCGAAGTATACGGCCACTCACCATCCAGACGCCACACTCCTGCTCAGGGACCCGGATGAGCACTTATCTGTCCGCTCGTTCCAAGCGCGAGGTAAACGCTACCTTTTTCTTTTCTCCTTTTAGAACTTAATGGAACGTATTGTGAATCATGACTTTGAATGTCTCATTTCAAATGTAAATGAAGCATTTTTTCTTTATTCAAGATCTTGCATTTCATTTTACTTCTCATGAACTTTATGAATATTATGCTCGATGAATCATAATCTATTATTCTCACTCGTGTTTACTGAACTCGTGAATTTTCTTGAGCATTCCAAACGCCTTTTATTATTCAAAACTGATTCTTGACCGTTTGTGACTCAAATTACGCCTTTTATTATTCTCACGAACTTCTCTTTAAAACTGCGCTTCTTTTGGACTAAAATTTCTTTTGCACCTTCGTATGTTTATATATGCATGTATTTCAAAAAATGCGAACAAACTACTCTTTTCTTTCCCCTTTCTTCGAAACCTTTCTAGACCATTGAGTGCTTTCTCTTATTTCTTCTTATTATTTTGTGAACATCTGCTGAACTGAACGCAAACGAGTGCCATGCTTGTGAAATTTCTGCGAGTATTTCCAGATTTTTCCTATTTCTTTCCTTTCCTCTCTCTTTTTTATGACGCTTTTCCTTGTTTCTTTACTTACCATCTGTTTTATTTATTTATTATTATATATATATTTTTAATTTTCTTTTTATCCAATTACTAATTTCAAAAACTTGTTATTCTTTCTTGCAACTACAGCCCAAGGTGCTGAAGGGGGATGGCAGCCTCACCCACGGGTATGAGTGGTACACACAGCTGAGTGAGACGGTGAGAGCCTTGGTTGATGCTGCCGGGTTTGGAGACTTCGTCAAACTCTTGATGAAGAGCTCCAATGACTTACGGCAGATTTATGCATTGTCGGAGCTGTGGTGGGACACCACCAGCACTTTCCATTTCGACTTCGGGGAGATGACGATGACTCCCTTGGATTTCTCGATGATCACCGGGATTGCCTTTGGAGAGAGCCTCTGCGATATTTGGCAGATCAGGAGTGGGACCAGGTGGAGCCTTTGCTGGGAGTGGTCCCAGAGGAGTCTTTGGTCACAGCCCGATGGTTCATGGATACATTTAGGGGCCAACCGGGTTTTATCGACGAGCAGATGGCCCGGGGCTTTCTCATGTATATGCTGGGGTGCTATCTGCTGAACACCAAGGGTGATCGGGTCGACATTTCCCTGGTAGCGTCCCTGGAGCACCTGGACCGGGTCGAGGAGTATGACTGGGCTGGTGCAGGATTAGCCATCTTGTACAGGCATATGGGTGATATTTCCCGGGACAGGCCGGCTTCCATCAGTGGCTATTGGAGAGCGTGGGAGGTATACCTTTTCTATATTCCATTACCTATTTCATTTTCAGAAACTTATTTAAATTGTGAGACTAACCCCTTTTCTTCTTTTTGCATTACAGATTTGGTCCCACGAGTATCTTCGCATGATGTCCCCTGAGACACGTGATGTTGACGCCCTTATCATGCCCCAGGGGCTGAAATGGGCGAAGGATAGGGTCGGGCGGAAGACCAGGCCCACGAGTTTGTTTCGTTCAGGAACTTCCTGATGAACCTGAGGGAGCAGCACGTTCATTGGCAACCCTGACTTAGGGTGCTTCTTGAGGCTCGTACGAAGATTCGAGAGTCGGCTGGATATGACCCGACGAGGCGGCTTCTTGGTGGGCCAGAGGGCCAGGCGTGGTACTTAGGAGAGAGGGTGACTAGGCAGTCACTGGCGGCCCATAGATTCTTTGTGCCATTCCCTCCTCCTGACTCTATGAGAGCCACAGACACACTCCAGGGTAGCGAGCTAACGGCTGCTCTGATGGGCTAGGGTATTCACGGCTTCCTGGATCCCCCTACAGGATATGCGGCGTTCCGCGCTGCTAAGCTGATGCCGAACTTCCCTTTGATGGAAGTGACTCGGGTGAGTAAATGATTCCTTTATTACAATTTTTATGAATTTCCTTTCATTCTTTATTTATGCTTTATTATTTTTTGTTTGCAGCCTGTTCCTGCCACGGCTCGTCCTCCTTCCTTGCCTGAGTGGGATTGGACCATGTCGACCGTCTCGTTTGGCGAGCCCTTCTTGACGACAATCCCCCAGCTTTCACAGGGTGCCCCTACTATTCCCCTTCACTATGACGTCGTCTCGCGTGCTTATGCGGAGGAGGGCTTGACGTATACCCACAGCGTGCGGCAGTGGGTTCTCGGGTGAGAGTGGATGGTAAGAAACTTATCCCTTTCTTTCACTTCAACTTTGATTGCCTCTCCTTTTGCTAATCTTTATTTTTGGTTCTTGTTTTTAGGCTGAGGGAGCTCGGGCGACTGCCGCGGCTCAGTTGAGGGCCCAGGTATGATTTTTATTCCTTTTATTCTCAGTATTTCATCTGTCATTTCAACACTTTCTGGACTTATCCTCTGTTATTTCAGACGGAGGAGATCAGAGTCCTGTCCTAGCAGGTGGGGCAGCTTCAGCAGCGGCTCCAGCAGTTCGGCATTCCCCTCAGCGACACTCCTGGGGATGGCGGTGCTGGACGAGGCGTGGGGCGAGGCGGTGGTAGCGGTGTTGGACGTGGCAGAGGTGGCGGTGAGGGCACCAGTAGCGGCAGAGGCAGAGGCGGCGGTAGTGGCGAACGTGGAGGGAGCGGTGAAGGTAGCAGGACAGAGTCGGAGGAGGAGCCCCTCAGGCGTACGACCCGTCAGACTCGCAGCCGGGGTCGAGGCTGATCCTACTTTTTCTTTTTTTTTTTATTTTGAGTGTTTTCTTGGGAGGATGCATACTTTATTTGATGGATTGTATATATATATGTTCACTCTTATCTTGATGATGGCTCTACGATAGCCGGTAGGATAGACACTCTTGATACCTTTATTATTATATTTTTGCTCTTTTATTCACCGTACGTGTGACCATAGCTTGGTCCCTCCTTTATTTGATCTTTGAATGCCTTTATCTCTTTTATTCATGAATGAAATGAATGAATGCTTACGATCATGGCTTAATCTTTGTTGCACGTGCTGCATGAAGCGCACGTTTTATTGTCCTTTATGTATTTTTCTGTTTGCAGGTGGGCTAAAGGTGTTACAAACAGATCCTGGCCAATGAAAAACCCAGAACGGCACTCGATGAGGTCTTTGCGGCACTCGAGCCGCGGCGGCAATCAGTGAATGCCGCAACGGCATTCACAGACTACCGTGCGGCATTTCATTGAGTGCCGTTGCACTTTATCGAGTGTCGCGGGTAGGTAGGCAACTTTATTCCCCTAATTATACCCCTTCTTTCTCAAGGCTCCGCAAAACACTTCTCTTTTCTTCTTTACTTTCTTCCCAAATAGCCCCCATCAGCTCCCAAATCCTTTTCCCATGGATGGATACCCTTTTTGGCGTTGATAGGCTCAACTTTGAGTTCTTCAGGCTAAATGATCTTTTCTCTTTCCGACGGATGAATTTGAATGAGGGCCTACTTTGAGCTACCATCCAATGTTGGGATCCTTCTTTCAACATCTTTCGTTTTGGCTCTCAGGAGATTTGCCCCTTGTTTGAGGAATTCAGCGCCATTCTTCGCACCGATCCTTCTGCTGAATTGACGGTTCCTCCAGTTCTGGCCGGGTATGTCCGGGATCTAGCCACTCTTCTCCACACATCTCGGAATGCGGCGGGCTCTTTTATTTGTGACAGGCAGATTGATTTTGAGCGCCTCTCTTCTGTTTATGCTCCTATAGGGGACCCTTACAATGGTGAGTATCAGATCATCCGACGTAGTGCGAGTCGATTGCTATGCTCTCTTACTTCCTCTTTCAGTCATCTTCTGACATTCTTGTACCCATTGCCTGCGATTTGCGGGAGATGAAAAGTGTTGTTATGCTGGTCCTTGGTGAAACTCTGATTGGATTGGGCCATGCTCATGCTACCGGGGCCACGTTATCTGCCGGGGCACCTTTGGTTTTGCAAATTTGGCTCATGGAGCGTTTGGATCTCTTTATACACCCTTCCCATCTTCGCGGGTCACTTCCCTATGATCGTGTGGAGATTCATAGCTTATTTCATTCTGCCGATGCATGGCTTGGTTGGCTCCAAGGCCTCTCTTTTAGTGATATCTGCTGGGTCTGTCCTCAGTGATTTCATTGCTCTATTACCGTACGCCTTCCTGGGCGACCTAGCATCTGGCTGCCGGGTTTGCATACTACTACCTTCTATATTCCTGATCGGGTGGTATGCCAGTTTGGACTTTTACAGGATACTACTGAATCTGTGATTGCTGATTTTATCAGGGGGTCCGCCTTGCGCCCTTCTATTGTGAAGGTTTTTATTGAGAATTGGCATAGCAAGATGGCTGCTCCATGCCCGAGGATTCCTGCACCGACTGTGACTACTGCCAAGTATCTTCTAGAGATCCAGGCCTTGGTTGCGAGATAAATTTGACAAACACTTAATAAAGTAGACAAAAACAGGGAAAAGCTTGCCATTTTACAAAACTTTCTGACAGACCTTGCCTACTCTTTTTATGCTTTTGAATGTGATTTTCCTTATTTTTTTTCTCTTCAAGAAGTGTTGTTATCTTTTAGGAAAGTTCTAACATGCTTAATCAAAGTGCTCACTCCTTCGATTAATCTTTTATGAAGAATTCTCCTTTTAATGTCTTTACTTGGCTCTTTACTTTGCTTTTTGCTTAAAGCTTCACTTCTTCTATACCATGATTTCTCATTTGTTTCTTTATAATACTTATCTTGATAGCCAGGCGATCCAAAGGAGCGTCTTGTATCTAGGTTCTTCGGCTAGCAAATGAAGTTTACCCCTGGTTTTAGGGCTTCGAAGTGGTTCCGGGCAAATGCCACTTTGTCCCTAGTTTAGCACAGTCTTTTGAGTGGACCGAGGGCTTTGGAGAGCTAGCGTACTTATCCCCAAGCGGGCGTCAGGTCCCAAGTAGTTCAGTTTTAAGGCTGCAAACAAGAGTGACAATCAGGCAATTATTTACTGACCGAACCGAGTAGGTTGCCTACGTATCCCCTAACGGGAATCAGGTCAAGCGTAGTTCATCAAGGTAGGAGGCTTTGGAAAGAAAGGTTTCAAGCAAAGTATTTCTTGAGGCGATCGAGGTTAATTGGTTACTTAAATTCAACCCCGTCCAGGTCCAATCACATCCTTGGACCCAATTGAAAATCATAAGCCTCTTTCTTTTCAATCAAACACCTCTTTTTCAAAGTACTAATGATTCTAGGTAAATTGGATTTGAAGTTAAGGTAATGAGAGAGTTCTCCACGGTATCTCGCTCTTCTAGTGAAAAGTATCCATTCATGAGACTTTGTGCACCAAAATTTTTTTATTTTTCTATTTAGATATGAGAAGCATTAGATTCCATTCACATTTACACTTCATAGCTTCCATATCATGAGTGATAATTACTACACCTAATTCGGAGTGATTTCATCTTGAGAATGTAATCCTAGTGAGAGTTGAGTAAAATGAACGTCTTGATAGCATCTTAGGTTATGCGAGCTTTGAAATTAAAGTTTTGTATTTGGGTTGTCCATTCACACACACTTGAAGGTTAATAGGTATGGAACATTCTAATGACTTTGATAGTAGATTAACTGTAATGTGTGTGTTGCATTGCTATGGCATACTAGAGAGTTTCATGAGATTATTGAGCTTAACTACATTGCCAAATGAGAGGAAAAAAATTTCTTGAACACATTAAAACGAGAACCATTACCATAAACATGAATTTTGTGGGTAGATTCACAGCAAACCCTCACGAGACATACACTCATCCACTAGGGAGAACCTAGGGGTTTAAAGGATTGTTGCATAGGCTAAATGCAATCGCAATTCCTGCGAAAATGATTTAGGATTTTTACATTGTCTTGTTTTCAATTCTTAGAGTTTAAATAAACATTGTTTTAGTTTGCTTCATTGCTAGGGACTAGCAACGAGCTAGTTGGGGTGTGATTCGAGGTAAAAAGTGCATGTTCATAGCGTAATACATGGTCCTTTATGCATACTTTTATCCCCAAAGTCCCTACATTTAGGTGCATTCTAATAAAAATGTTCTTTTTATTGTGTTAATGCCAAAACATATGTTTATCCATTATTTTATAGGTATTAGAATGTAATTCAATGAAGTGGAGCTAAAGAAAAGTGATTCTGGTGAAGAGAACAACAGAAGCACCTGAGAAAACACCAATTTTGACAATGAAGACTTCAGATTTGGAAGATTTTCCCAAAAATATGAAATGTAGATCTTTGAGTTAAGGTCGCATGGCTGCAAATGGGAGGTCAATCCGAGGTCCGAGTGAAAAGTTACGTCCATTCTCCCATCGGTGCAAAAAGTTGTCAAAATCAGAGAGTTCAAGCCCTTGAAGAGAGTTCAAGCCCTTGAGACTTCGATCGATCGAGCTAAGCTTGATCGCTTGAGCTTTTTTTTCACCCAAAAGTTGCGTAAACTCTACAGAAACCCTATCAAAAAGTCGTTTTGATACCAGACGAAAGGAGGACGGTGCAGAAGGCAGAAAATAGCAGTTTTTGGGTTGTTTTAGGTTTAGATTAGGTGTAGATTAGGTTAGATTCATGTTTTCTTCCTCCTTTTCCATTGTTAAACTCAAGATTGATTTTGATTACAAGTTATATTCAGATTATTTTGAGGTTTTTCTTCTCCTTTTTCTTTATTTGATTGTTTATTGCTTTAGATGTTAATGATTGCTATGTTTTATTATCTCTGCATTAGTTTTATTATGTTCCCGTAGTTTAGACGTTGCGAATATGTGATGAAACATTGATTCCCAGCCTCTACCACGCAATCTTTAGAAACCTTGGGCTCGATCGATCGAAGGTATTTCGATCGATCGATCGAACCAGAGCCATAGTCAAGCAATCGAAGACATTTCGATCGATTGAATGATGATGCAGTTCGATCGATCGAGAGCGCTTCGATCGATCGAACTTGTTAATTCTTGAGATGATTCTTGTGAGTATTCCATGACTTTCTATTTTAGAAATCTGTCATTAAATTGTCCCTATAAGCTCAGTTTGTCACAACAGTTTTTAGAACTTGAAGCCTTAAGGCTATTTTCTTCAATGACTTTTTGAAAACCACTTTGAATGTTAACACCATTTAGAGTGCAAGTAATAACCATTCTTTTAAACCGTCTTTCAAGTATTTTAAATCAACTGTGATGATGTAGTCTCTGTCATGAAAGGGCTATTGATTCTATATCTTTAGAAAAATACGGAATACTGAAAAGGAATGAACTCCATAGAATGTTAATGAATGTGCATGATAGATAGTTAGGATCAATGTGGATTCATGTGTTTCCAACACCTTTAATTTACCTATTTAATTAGTTATGTTTCTTTATACTTTAGTTAATTATTTAGTTTGATTTAATTATTTAGGATTTGTTAGAATTTCCACTCCTACAATTCATCTTTGTTTTTCTTTTCTTTAGGTTTAACTTAGTAGGTATTCTTCCTATTCCTTCCCTGTGGGATCGACATGAACTTCCAGTACTATATTACTTGCACGATCACCTACACTTGGGTGTTGCACAAGAGCGCACAACTTTTTAGTCGTGTCAAGTTTTTGGCTCTACATGATTTATAGTTGAATGGGTATCCCCCGTAGAGCATGATGATATTTCTTGCATATTCATTTTAGTTTCATGCGTCACACTCGTAGTTCGCCATTACGGGCTCTACAACGCATTGATGGTTGAGCGGATAGCCCCCGCATTGCATTAGAATTGAGTAAAGGTGTGTTTAGATTTGACAGTAGCATGCCTTAACCTGGCCATTCAAATTGATTTTCTAGCATGCCTTAGCCCGGCCCACTCAAAATAATTTTCTTGCGTGCCTTAACCCCACCCATTCAAATTGATTTTTTGGCGTGCCTTAACCCGACCCACTCAAAATGATTTCTTGCATGCCTTAACCTGGTCCATTCAAATTGATTTTCTAGCGTGCCTTAACCCGACCCTCTCAAAATGATTTCTTATGTGCCTTAACTCGGCCCATTCAAATGAATTTTTAGCATGCCTTAACTAGCCCTCTCAAAATGATTCCTTATGTGCCTAGCGTGCATTAACCCAGCTCTCTCAAATTGATTTCTTGTGTGCCTTAACTTGGCCCATTCAAATGAATTTCTTATGTACCTTAACTCGTCTGATTCAAAAAAAAAATCTTAAATTTTTGCATTCATGCCCGTAATTCCCCTTTCGGTCCCCAGATCCAATTTTGGTTCTGATTTGATTCTTTTGATGCATTTTTGATCGATTTTTCATGATGTTGAGTGCTTGAAAACATTCGTAGATATCATTTGCATGCATATGAATCCCTAGAAGAGCATTTAGCATTGCATTGAGTTTATAGAAGTCCCACATTATTGCATTCATGCGTTTAAGAAAGTTTCGAATTAAGCATATGAGCCTCGAAAGCTCCAGAAATAACTTCCCTAGCAGAATAATGTCGCATATATTCCTTAACTGAGTATTCAACCTAATCGCAATAATCTCCTAAATTATTGCGCTAGTGGAGTTAAATGAACATTGAATCCTAGTTGCACGACATTACCTTCTGCACTGTTATACCAGTCGAATCGAGTGAAGTCTTGAATCATGTGTAGTTCTCTTGGTTCGCCTTAACAGCTCCACGAGTGCCTTTTCCCAATAGAGTTACATTGCATTACATCATATCCCATGGTTTGCCTTAAATTGCTCCACGATCATGCTTGTGATGTTCACCGTAACTGGCTCATCACTGCGTATTTCAGTCCCAGTTTGCCTTAAGTGGCTCTAGAGACCTTTATATCTCCACCTAGCTCACGTGAATAGCTATACATGGAGGTGTCGTAAATCCCTTAATGAGGCACCCTTGCATCATCTGCGATAGGACATCCATTTGCATCATCCACAATATGACACCTTGCATCGTCTATGATAGGACATCCCATTGTTGCATCATTCGTAATAAGGATACTATACATGATACCCGGAGTATGTTGCATGTTAGCAGTAGTTTGAGTCTCATATCATTCACTATATTTTACTTGAATTATTGCTTGCATGTGGTGTGTTCATTGAATTATGGTTGGTTTGATTTCCTATAAAGGAATACGTAGGCAGCTCTTTTGAGCACAACCACTTTATTTTTGAGGTTTTCTTTGGGTGCTTGTTTGCATGTTTTATTTTTTCAATTTTCTTCTTGAAGTCTTCCAGACTCACTAAAAGGTTGTCAGACATGCTTTGACATTCCTTTATGATAGGCATTGCTTGCAAAGCTCTATCAAAGAGGGGCAAACTATAGACACTCTATTTTGATTCGTCCATTTGACAGAAAGAAACCTGCCTCAAGAGCAATCTGATGATTGCAATAAGGATTTGTGGGATGTTATTTATACAAAGAAAAACTCTGTGAAACACCGTGGTGTCCAAGATGCGTTAGAATAACCATTAGGAAGACTTAGGTACATTAGAAACTCAATTTAGGGACAAAAACCCAATTTAGGGGAGCTTTTCACATAAAATGACGAAAAATCACCTTTTACAGAGCAAACTCCAGACCTCGGGGTAGGATCCTTAGACCTTCCTTTACAAAATAGTCCTAAAATAGCCTAAATTAATGCCCCAAGCCTTCACATTAGCCAAAAAACCCTTTACAAGAATTTTTACCCCTTTTTGCACCTCACAGGTTTGCTCCTTCTCGGAGTTAGCCTCACTCTTTTGACCATAACTCAAAATCCATAAATTTTTTTGAATAAGACCAAAAATATTTAAAAATACACTCCCATACCTTTCCAATGGTATATCACAAGCCCAAAAAAGATATCCGAGGTAAGAGAATAAAGTCTGGGAAGAAAAGGGAGAAAACACAACATTTTGGGCTGAGTGCCATAGTGGTACTTATGTGACTGTCGTGTAGCACTCTTGACTACTACATGGCACTGAAGACTGCCACATGACACTCAGCCAAGTGCCAATATGGCTCTCGGATGTCTCAGATTGATTGTGGACCCTTGATTTGACCCCAATCCCCATTCAATACACCTGGAAATTCTGAGAACTAGAGAGCTCAAGGAAACCCCCTTGGAGGATTTAGACACTCAAAGTTCTTTAGAAAGTTTAATCTTTTAGTTTTTAGGGTTCTTGGGGTCTACGATGCTGGTGAAGCCCTGTAGAAGTATTCTGAGGGAAGTTATTGAGGTAAGCTCCTTCTTCTTCTTTGTTTTTCTACTTTATTTTCCTATTTTGATCTTTATTTTCTTAGATCTAGTTTGAATTTCTTATTTATTCTTTGCATTTTTCTATTTTATTGCTTTTGTTCTTTAAAGTTCTAGGGTAGTTATATGTCATTGTTTGTAGTATCCATTAAAGTAGAGTTATCCCAGGTAGAGCTACCCCCAAATGTTGTGGTAGCCAAAGTTGTGGGATTGGTATCCAATCCATGGATATCCGACCTCGGAGATAACAAAGCCTTACTTGGATCAATGAGTCTAGAACTAGGGCATTCATATAGGAATCATATAGTAATCCATATTAGTTGGGATAGTAGGCTATCCATGCTATCCATGCTTTATCCATGCATAGTAGTTAATTCATAACTAGTTTAATTCATGAATTAATTTGTATTCATACACATGCATACTCTTGCACACTATCCTCACATAGAATAGTAGGTTATCCAGACTAGGGATAACATCCTAATCAGGCTTACACATGCACAATATTACATATAGTAGTCATGTTTGGACATATATACGTGTTATCCATGCTTAGAATAGTAGGATATTCTCTAATTATCCCATATATTATGCTTTATTGTCCTAAGTATGGTTAATTAAGGTAATTGGAAATCCTATGTTATCCCGGGTAAGTTCTCTAGCATCCCTCTTATTTACTGCTTTCTTAGGATCACATAGAAGCATGATTAGGGGGATAAAAAGCAGATTTAAATTCCTTACATGATTACTTGAGCATAGAATTCATGTTTTTCTAGGGTTTTGAGTGTGATTTTCACGATTAATTTCCTTTTATTTTCTTTCGCATGCATAGGGGAGCGTAGTAATATGTTTAGTCCCTGAATTACTATTTTAGCATGTGCATTGCATGTACTTGTATAAGTTTTTTGCACGATTTTCTTTTATTAGTTGTTTATAACTTGAATTAGGGTTGCATTAGAAATAAATGAACGCTCCACATAATGTCTAATCAAACACCTTTCAAGCTGAGTAGAGGCCCATCTCATGATGGGGCAAGAGGGGATGTCTTACCACGATCTAGCTCCTTCCTCTCTCATGCTTTAACTCCTGAACTGAGTTCTTTGGTGACGATGGGGTGGTGCTCTCTATCCATTAGACTTGATAGATTTAATTTTCTTGATTTCCTTTATCAAACCAAGTGGTGACTCTATTAGTGAGGATCTCTTCGAATTTAGCCTTGTGGTATATGCATGGATTACTCACTCGTGTAGCCTCAGATATGGATCATGGGCATCGTTAGTCGCCTTGAGTTGGATAAAAAGCCCCATGAAATCCAAAATATGAGTAATCCAAATCTGTTGGATCGGATAAAGGCTAATGAAGGGTGGTGAACCTCACTCATGGCTTTTAGTATGAGATTTGAAATGGGACAATCAAGCGGGCTTAATCCTTCTAGGCCCCAAAGCTTAGTTCGGGTACCCACACGCTAATAGATGATTTATTTAACCAGTTACAAGGGGCTTAGGTATTTTTGAAGATTAACTTGTGATCTGGTCACCACCAGTTTAAATTCAAGGAGGAAGATGTTGAGAAGACAGCTTTCAGGAATAGATATAGTCACTTTAAATTTCTAGGTATGCCCTTTGAAGTGACTAATGCACCAGCCGCTTTCATGGATTTGATGAATCATGTTTTCAAGGACTATTTAGATGAGTTTGTTATTGTATTTATAGATGGCATCCTAATCTATTCCAAGAGCGTTAAAGATCACGAACACCATCTGCGATTAGCCCTACACTGATTACATGAGAAAAAATTGTTTAGAAAATTTAAAAAGTGTGAATTTTGGTTGATAGTGTTTGTTTTTCTTGAACACATAGTGTCAGCGGAAGGAATTTCAGTATATCCTCAGAAAGATAGAAGTAGTTACCAATTAGTTGAAACCTGCAAACGTGACAGAGATCCAAAGTTTCCTAGGATTAGTTGGTTATTATCGGAGGTTTGTGAAAGACTTTTCACATATTGCAATGCCAATGACTCAATTGATGAGGAAAGATATTGCTTTTATTTGGAGTCCGAAATGCAAGGAAAGTTTTCAAGAGTTGAAGAGTCAACTAGTGAAAGCACCAATCTTAGCCGTTCTGATAGGATTGAAGGATTTATCATTTACAGTGATGCTTCATATAGAGGTTTAAGTTGCATTCTTATGTAAGGTGAGAAGGTCATTGTATATGCATCAAGACAACTTAGACCGCATGAGAAGAATTATCCGACACATGATCTAGAATTAGCTGTCATGATTTTTGCATTGAAAATTTGGCATCTTTTGCTATACAGGGAGAAATCTAAGATATGTATGGATTATAAGAGTTTAAAGTACTTCTTCACGCAACGAGATTTAAACATGAGGCAAAGGAGATGGTTAGAGTTGATGAAGGACTATGATTTGTCAATTGAGTATCATCCAGGCAAGGTAAATGTAGTCGCCGATGCTCTTAGTCATAAAGCACCAACCAATACGATAGCAGATTTGTCATCACAGAGAAAGTTGATTCAAGATATGGAGAATTTGGAGCTTGAAGTGATTTCAAGAATTGAAAATGGCTTGAGGTCGACGATTGTGGCTCAACCGCTATTGATTCACAAGATCACAGAGAAACAACTTCAAGATATAAGTTTAAAGAAGATTTGTGATAAGATTTCGATGGGTAAATAATGTTTTGTAAACAATGTTTTGAGAACAATGTTTTGAGATTAAGGGGTAGAATTTATGTACCTGACGAGAAGGATTTGAAATGGAACATTTTAGAGGAAGCGCACAATCCAAGGTATAGCATTCATCCGGGAAGCACCAAGATATATAGAGACTTAAGACATGTTTATTGGTGGCCAGGAATGAAGAAAGAAATAGCACTCTATGTTTCATGTTGTACGATTGTCAACAAGTGAAGGCACAACACCAAGTACCTTTGGGATTGTTACAAACGTTACCGATAGCTGAATGAAAATGGGAACACATTACAATGGACTTTGTACTAGGGTTTTTGAGGTCAAAAAAATTGAATACTATTATTTAGGTGATTGTTGACTGTTTAACGAAGTCGTCGCACTTTCTACTGCTTTGAACAACTAAGCTGATGACATTAGCTAAGTTATATATCTGCGAGATTATGAGACTACATGGTGTTTCCAGTTTGTATTGTTTCAGATAGAGATAGTAGTTTTACATTGAAGTTTTGCAGGGCGTTGCAAGAAGCAATGTGTACCAAATTACAATTCAATGCCTCTTTTCATCCTCAGACCGATGGTTAATTGGAACACATTACAATGTACTTGATTTTCAGGGTGATTGGGAAGACTTGTCTCTGATTGAGTTTGCATATAACAACAGTTTTTAGTCGAGTATTGGAATGGTTCCTTATGAAGCTTTGTATGGTCGTGTATTTCATCACCAATTAGTTGGACGGAAGTCAGAGACGGAAAGATTGAAGGACCAAAAATTGTGCAAGAGACAATGGACAAGATAAAGGTAATTCAGCAAGGGTTACTGACAGCTCATATTAGGTATAAGAGTTATGCTGACAAGTATGGACGACCATTAGAATTTGACGTAGGCAATTTGGTTTACTTGAAGGTGTCACCTTCAAAGGGGATTACTAGATTTAGAAGATATGGAAAACTAAATCCAAGGTATGTAGGACCTTTTAAAACCATTGGGAGAGTTGACCCTGTAGCATATCGATTAAACTTGCTGAATGAGTATGCCCAGGTTCATAACATTTTCTATGTCTCATTGCTACGAAAGCATTTGGCGGGAGCCAGAGATCAAGTGATGACTCCAATGCTGAATGAAATTTAAGGTGATTTGGCGTATGTTGCATATCCAGTAGAGATCTTGGATTAAAAGGATCACATCTTGCAAAACAAGGTGATATCGAAGGTAAAAGTGTTATGGCGTAGCCAAACGACGGAAGAGATGACATGGAAAATAGAGGAGGAGATTTGCACCCAGTATCCGCACCTATTCGATGCATGAGGTACAAGTTTGGGGTCAACTTCTTTTAGGGGGAGAGAATTATAACACCCGTATGCATGTTATTATATTTCATTACATTAGTAGCATGCATGATAATGTGATGTGTTGTCCATTTTGGCACATGTGTGAGTGAGTGTTGACTCACGAGTTGATTTGGGTGTCTGTGTTAGAGAACCCTTTGAGACGGTGTTGAATGAGTGTTTTGATTCTGTGACGTCTCTCTGAGATTGAGACAGTCATTGTGCAATGCCTTAAATGTTAATCTGGAAATAAATGTTTATCTGTGTATTTCACTATCTGTATTATTTTCTAGTTTAGAACATATTTCTGTTGTTAATTTTAGTATCCTCGTGAGGACGAATTAACACGCTACATAATTGGTAAGTTAATTAGTGATTACACAAAATCACGTGGGACCGCAATTAGCAACCAAACGGAATTTAGTGAAAAACTAGTAAAGTTGGATATTTACTACTAGGGGTGCTAAATCAAAGGTCTAAGACCTTGAGGGGAGTTAAATGAAATTTTGAGAAGTATTGGTTATAAATACATAAGGGTGAGATATTTTCAACTTGCAAAACCTAAATTGACTTCTAAAAGAGGAGAGAGAGGAGAGAAAAAAGGAAGATTTGTTTACTTCGACCTTGCGACGCTCATTTTTGGTGATCCGTCCGTTGATTAAAACATTTTATCGAATATTCAAACTCTTCGAGGTAAGGCCTTCATTTTGATATCTATTAGGACTCATTTGGATAAGTTTTTTGAAAACTCATTTTCTAGAATTTTCATAAAAAGTTGATAATCAAATTTATGATCGATAGGAATTGTACTAGACAGACTTCTGCACGATATTTGTGCTCGGGTTTTCTTTGGAACTAATTTTAAAAGCGTTATTCGGAGGTGAGTGATTCAACTATGTGTTTTGGAATGATTTCTTGACATGTATTCATATTTTGTATGAAAAGCATGTGTTAGATTTTATATATATATTGTTTAATTCGTGTTGAACGTCTATATTGATAAGTAGGTCCAATTGTATGGTGAAATGCTTTGATTATGTCGACAACATGGTGAAATGTATTTGGGCATGTTGAGTTGCTATTTAGGTCGAAGGAGTGCGTGTATCAAGCCATCGTTATTGAGCCATTATAGGCATTAGGTCACACGTTTGAAGTAAAGAAACATGGGTCTTACCTTTTCACATGGACTTATTGGCGAGGAGTCGCGGATTAGGAGTGTGGAACATACACGTGGGACTCTGGAGACTAGTATGAAATGTAGAGATGTGAATGCGAGCATGTTTATCATTTATGTGGATTGTTGTTTTATTCACTAAGTGCTAGCTTAAGCAAATCGAATATGTGTGGTTATTCAAATCACCATTTCAGGTGTTAATGCTGGTGAAGAATCAGAGAAGTGATCTCAGGGTATTGGGAGTTCACCTAGAAGGCGACTCGGTAAGTTTATCTCGTAGTTTAGACATAACAATGTTGTAATAAGGATTTTAGTGCTTTTAATCTGTGTTTAACTTGGAATCATAGAACGGATTGATAATGTTGTAATAGTTAGGGATCTTTTGTAGCTATGTTTTTGTAATGTTATAATACAGTTAGGGTCACTTTGGAATGAGTTTGGAGTGTGTGTTTGGTTCCTGGATAATTTTATAAAAGCTTTTAACTTAGAAATTTTTTAGATTGTGCTGCTGCAATAAAACAGTCAACTGGTTGATCAAAATAGGCGACTGGGTCCTTTGTTGTGTAATTCACTGCATCAGTTTTGTGAAAAACAGTCGACTGGTCCCCCGACACAGTCGACTGGGTGGTGTTTCATAATCAGATATTTTTTCTGCCTGGACTAGAGTTCAGTCAACCGGATCATTCAGTCGACTGATAATTTTCCACCCCAGTCGACTGGACTTGGGGAGCAGTCGACTGGACAGGCTGCAGAGTTTTTGGGCTCTTTATATCTTGCATTTCTAGTCGACCGGACCTTGGATCAGTCGATTGGATTGCTGTTTTCAAAAGGAGTGTTTCTTTAAGTGTTTTCAAATGAGTAAAACTTTTATAGTCTGAATTGTGAATTTCAACTATTGTTCATTCTGCTGTTGTTCACTTAAATTGTTCTGAGCGAGCCTCGGTGGCTTGCCACGGGCTTTGCTTTTACTATTGTGGGACCGGGCTATGACAGAAGTAAGCTTCCTTGTCAAACCCATAGGCTCGTAACAAGTTACAGATCACATGATTGTCCAAATTACTAATGAAATAAAATATCAGAGTAATAATAGCAACGGAAATGTTCTAAGTTCAGCAGAGGCAATATTAGAGTCTTATAATCTCCATCATACATACTTAAGTATTACAGAGATCAAAATACAAAAGAAATAGAAGTTTAAGGCCAAATGGCCGACAACAACAACAGCAGCATAAACATAAAAGATAGATAATATGAACACCACTGCAACTGGCAAAGCCCCAACTTTCCTCGCCCACATTCTTATCTCCACGGTATTCGCCTAGCGGAGCAGCATCTCCAACACCTAGAACTACAGCAGCTGGACACGGATGTCTAGGGCCACACGCCCATCAGCTAAAAGCTGAGTGAAATACTACAAACCAAACACAATATGAACATATACACCATTTACGTTATCACTTAGAAGTTATCGTGACGTTACGCACGCTTTTACCCAAACCCAACATTCTTTCTGACTACATAAACACAATGCGACTCAACACATACAAATTCATTGTGCTAACAACTCACAACCTGACAGCACTAGCTTCTGTCACTCATAACACAACACTGACAGTACTAGTTTTTGCCCACGACCACAACAACACTGAACTGATGATAGTAGCTTCTGTCACACATCATATATGATACATCATGCCTAAATTTGCCTTCTCACGGCCACACACGGCCCTCTAATATGTCATATGGCCCTCTTAATCAATCTCTTAGCCCACAATATGCCCTAACTCAATTGCATTCTTCCACACGATCATACATGACCCTTAAATGAAACAAATATGACCACACATGGCCCTCCAATTACTCGCTTAGCCCACAATTGGCCCTAACTCAATCATATTCTTCCACACGGCCACACATGACCTTCAAATGTAAAACTACAACCACACATGGCCCTCTAATTACTCACTTAGCCCATAACTGGCCCTAACTTATTGACACACAGAACACAACACGAACTAATATTCTGATTTCCCATAACACAACTGACAATAAGAATGTTAAGGCCACGCGACTATATACAACCATACTCGAAACGATCAACGAGATCATCCAAATCGACCATGCAACACAACCATGCCTCATACGTCCGTCAACACAATTATCCATTTGAGTACATTATTCGTGTAATTGTTATATCGTTAATGATTCGACTAGGCGCTTTTCCATTTTTCATCACAAATTGATTACAATCATAATCCAACAAAAAATAGGGAACTAACATGTTTGAAGGATCAACATAAGAGAATGGGTCGATTGTTTTCATTACAAATTATCTTAGTACCACTAAATAAGCACAAAGTACAACTTAAAATTTTAGATTTGACAAGCTCAATCATATATCATAGACAATCTCAAGTTCAACTAAACAATCTCATAGTATAACACATAGCATAGTTTGTTTTACAATTCCATAAGAAAATAAAGAATTCCATAATACTGCTACGCTGGACCGCTCAGACCACTCGAGTGCTCGCGCTTGCTATAGCGCTCAGGTTTAGCAATTTCCAGTAGTCTTGTTTATTTCATAATATAACTACGATTTAAATTTACAAAATTTTAAATCTTTAATGCAATCCCATATGCAACTTATAAAATAGATCGTGCATGTCCATACACACATTATACATGAAGAATAACATCCACAAAGTGATCAAAATTGAATGGATGATGAAATTGCACATGAACTTTAGAAACATGAGATGATGAGGATGATAAAGAACTAAATTTTACTAAATCAATCACATGCACCAAATTTACAGATTATAATATGTATATATAAACATTGTATGTGTCCATAAAAAAACATTGCATGTGAGTTGTAATACTTATAATGATCAAAATGAAGTGGATGATGCAATATGTTGAGAAAGAAAATGATGATGATGAAGATGTTGAACTTCTTAAGCTAGAATTTCAAATACTCCAAGTAAACTTCAAGAATTCAGTTCTAGAACTTCAATGAACTTGAGAGAAACCCAAGTATGCAGCTAGGATGATAATCAAAGGCTTGGATGGGGACATGCAAAGCATGAATATGTATGTGCTTATGAACTCTCAAATTTTTCTCAAAGGAACACTCTCTCTGGAAACAGAGTTTTCTTAACGTCAAAAATATAGAAATGAACTGGTATTTATAGAGTTTTAGGACCCCATGTGAAAAATATTCTTTTCACTCTTTTTAAGCTCGAGCGCTTGCGGCTCGACTGATCGCACTTCTCGACTGCTTGGGTTTGATAAAACAAGGAAGATTTCGTTTTGTATCAATGAATTATGTTATGATATGTATGTCACACATGTAATGTCAAGCATACTCAAAATTTCTTTTATACATATAGAAAATATTGATAATAAATAATCAGATATTACATTATTGGAGATAGAAAATACGGATGTTACAAATTGGGAACCCTACCAATCAGTACTCTTGTGTCAAATTTAGCCCCAAGACTAGTAAATGCATTACAGACACTATACTTGCGAATGTAACGTCAAAATGAGTTGGACTGAACATTTTTCACATTATACAAAGCTTGAATCAATGGAGGGGGCGTTTTAAGTCAGGGGAGTCTAATTTTTCCTTGCAAACATAAATTCCAAAACGAGGGTATATTTGAGATAAATTTGTCAACTTCTCGTCCATCCAGAGTAGGACTAAACAATTAAGACATTATGGTAATCCACATACACATTATCTGAATGATTATCCCTTTCATTACCTAATTCATCCTCTTCATTCTCTAATCCATCATCAAAATTAATTTTTACGGGTGTTTGACTCTTATTATTTTGCATCAGGCATGCTAGAGCTGGGGTAGCTCGATTGCGTGACTAAATTAGCAAACATAATTTTTCCTAATATTTTGTATGAGTGGTGCATGATTTGACTTCTATCGTGTGGGAATTGTTAAAAACTAGTAGGAAAGTACCCTAGTTATAGGTTCCTTGATAGTATTGAAGCACGCAAGTCAAGAATTGGTGAAAATAATATCATTAAACCAAGGCTTTGAAAGTGGAAATACATTGCTTGAAAGGAAACTACAAGGAATAAAATTACTTAAGAAAGTAAAATAAAATAGTGCAAGAACACCAAAGAAAATAAAAAAAAGCTTAAAGAAAGCTACTGGATGCTTAGAAAAGAAAAACAAAAGGAATGCTTTTGAGGAGTGTGTAGACACCCCATTTTGTCGGCCATCGGATTTAGGAGACCCATAGCTTGGAGGTTCACAATGATTGAAAAAGGACTCAAAAGAACTCATAGAACTCAGTTCTATCTCTCAAAATGCTTAGAAAGTGATACAAATGACCAAAATGCCCCTGAAAGCCCAAACACTCCCGAATTTGGACTGAAAGTTCTGGAAACATGCTATGTCATAAAAAAGTAATAAAAATAAGTTTTGAAGCAAATTCATATGAAATCGTCAGCTCCCAGAGACCCCCGGAAGTCCTAGAAGTTCCCGGAAAGTCCTCGTTGACCGGTTTGACCTAGGTTTAACCAAGTTTGCCCAGGGTTTGACCAAAATCATCCAAATTTGCCAAAAAGTTCCGAGATCATTCTAGATCATGTAAAAAGTACTAAAATGAGTTTTTTTTAAAAATCGGACGAAAACATCAGCTCTCGGGAGCTTCCACAGGTTCCCAAAACTTCCCGGAGATCACAAGTTTGACTGATTTGACCTAAAGTTGACTTTGAAACTGTAGCACCGTGACATTTTTTAAAATTTTTTCATGGACACGAGAGGTCAATAGATTTCCAATGGTATATCGCACATAATTTCTGAATTTCAAAACGAATTTATTATGGATTTCCAAAGGTGAAAAAGACGATTAAATCGGATTTTATCCCAAATACCACAAAACTTTTCAAAGTGACCTGACTCCAAACTATATTTTATGAAAAGTAGACTCTATTACCTTTCCATCAATATATCACAAGCTCAATTTGGAGTTCGTATGCATTTTCTGTGAATTATGGACCAAATAGGGCCTTTTCGCGAATACCAGAACCTCTAGGGGCCTAAATAGCATTATCCGGGTGTTGGAGGAGTAGTGTCGGGCCGGCACTGGCCCACTACTGCCGCAGCACAGGCCCAGTGCTGCCGCAAAACTCTCCCCCATAACGGCCCATTTTTGTAATTTATTTGGGGGTCCATTTTGATTAATTAAAAACCAAAATGACGTAGTTTCTTATTCATAGATGTTTGGGACCAATGGGAGTACTCTTTAAATCCCAAAACCACCCCCAAATTGGCTTATATAAACCCCCTTGACTACTCATTTGGGGGGTGCAAAATGAAAGCTTAGAAAAGTTTTAGAAACAAAGTTGTAGAGATAAGGTTAGAATAGAGAGAAAAAGAAGCTTCCTTCTTTGATTTTCAACAAGAAAGTGAGTTTTAAACTTTGTTTTTTATTTCATTACTCCTATTTACTTCACATTCTATACATCCAAATACCATTTTAGTGAGCATTAATGAGATACGAAGCTACCTCCATGTCCAAAATCACCATATATGAGTGAAGCACTAAGCTACAAGTTCATTATCTCATTGAATATCATTTGTTGATTACTTACTTGCTTGTTTATATGTTATGTTCATCTCTTCTTGACCTCATTTCTTTTTTAATTTTCTTTACTTACTAGTTCATCATCACCTAAATGATGACATGAAGTTTAGGGTGAGTGAATCCATATGGATAGTAGCTCTTGACCTCAAAAATATGTTTGATAGATGATGATTATGACTTCAATACATTCCTATGTATTCTTGAAGTCACATTAAATGAAAACAAAATCTCTCCAACAATCTTTGAGGTTCTTGATATGAGTTTAATTTTGATATTCCAAGAGGTCATAATCTCCGGTTGATGTTAAAAATATGCTTTCAAATCCTCTATTGCAAACCCTTCAAAAACCCCATAAGTTAAATTCCAAGAAACAAACCTTGTTCTTTTCCAAAAATCTTCAAACAGTGAATAATCTGAGTTCAAAGATTTCTTCAGAACTCAATACTCAAAGGGTGATTACAAGATCACTTGGAAAATCTTCCTAACTCACTAGAGAACACCCATGATTTTTGGTTTGATCTAAAAAAACTTGGAAGGGTGTCATTTTAGTCCAAACATTCCTTCCAGACATTCTATTTTTACTCTGACAGCAGCTAGGTTAAGTTTCAACTTGTTTTTCAAAAAAAGTTTCCAAAAGAAATGGTCCCAACTCATTTTTACCCTGAACTTTAGTGTCTTAGGGAACTTTCTATATAATATGGTCCTCTAGATATTATGTTTTTATTTTCTAAGAGTTTTCAACATTTCAGTCGAGATTACGAACTCTGTTTCTGAGTAACCTTTATTGTTTATATGATTTCTCTCACTCTTTAATAGTTATTGAATATTGGCTTTTTGATATGTATTCTAGACACAATAAGGATTATCTCCGTAAAAAATCATGAACTAAAAACATTTCTAACCCCACAATAAGGATGATCTCCATAAAAAATCATGAACTAAAAACATTTCTAGACACTTCAGATTTGAGAAATTTCTCCAGAGATATAAAATGTAGATCTTCAAGTTACGGACGCGAGGCCATAAATGAAAAGTCAATCTGAGGTCCGAACAAAGAGTTATCGCAATTCTACGATCAGTGTGTAGTGTAGTAAAAACTACCTTGCGCGAGCGACCTGTGAAAAAACCAAAAACACGTATTTTGTTAAATTAGAGTGCCCAGCGAAGGTGGATTGTGCATGTGATGTCCAGAAATGTAAATATAGCCATTTTAGTGCGATTTGGATTAGGAAAACTTCCTAAATCCTTCCAAAATTTATGTAAATCATATTCTAAATCAAATTTAAGGTTACACATCATTACACAACATTATACACATCCTTATACAACTAAAACTTCAGCCATTGAAGAGAGGGAGGCAAGGAGAAGAAGAAGAATACCAAAGATTTCCATGGCCTCCTCCATCAACAACTTGTCAATCTTCAATTCTATGGCCGCTTAAACCAGGATCTAGGGTTTCAATGAAACCCTAGCCAAGTAATACGGTGTGTTTTATGCTTTTCTTTTAGAATTATTATGTATGGATGATGATTACATGTTTCGAGGATTTTTTATAATAAAATCAAACTTCTATTGATTAAATCATTGCTTTCAAAGTTTACTCTTGTCTTAGATCTATTTTGGATCTGATGTGCTCAATGATCTATATTCGATGTGCTTGTATGAATTATTTACATGTAATGGTGCTTATTTGAATTGCGATATCAAGTAGTCGAATAGTTCATGCCTAGGGAAGACGGAGTGTGCCGCAACCCTAGTTTAGTGTGAGACACTCCGTGCCAACCAAAGATGAATTATGTTGATGCTTGAATTATAGTTATATTCTTGACAGAGGAACTGGGCTTGAAGCTACGATTCCCCATTATCATCTAATGTAATAAGCTAATTGAATGCAAAAATACCCTAATTATGAAGCTAGCAATGGATTTGCAATACTAGGTTCCATACACATATTTATTAAAACAAATTTTAAACGCTTTCATAGTTTAGATTTATTTTCATTGTTTTTAGTTTAATTAAAATCAAAATCCAAATTCTATTTTCTTAATTAACTAGGTTTAGGTTTTAAAATTAAAGTGCTTTAGCATTTCAATCTCTGTGGGTTCAACCTTTACTTCCACACTGTAAATCTTTGAAAGTAAAGCATACTTTTTATCTTGATTCTGACAAGATCAGATTGATTGTTGATTTAACTACTACTATGAACTAAACGATGAAGTTGTGGAAATAGTATACTAAAATTAAAACTAAGTAAACAAATGCAATATTTAAGATTGTTTTGATATGAGTGAATGGGGTCTAGGATTACAAATCCATCACTAACCACGCATCAGGGGTCTATACTTCTTACTCTAAGATCTATGATTGATAGTTAAGATCTTTCGTACCTACAAGCCTGATAGTATCAACAAGATGATATTACTAGTTTAACCTAAGCATAATTCATCTTCGGTTGGCATGAATTGTCTACCTATAACTAGGGTGTAGCACAATCCATCTTTCTTAGGCATGAATCATAAAACATATAAACATCGCAATCAAATAAGCACTATTGTATGTAAATACTCCTATCAATCACAGAAATCAAGGAATATTGGGTTCAATAAATACAAGGGAGAATCTAAGACAAGAGTAAACCCAAAATATTATTGATTATTAACATTGAATATCCGATTATATATTCATAATCCTCAAACATACAGTCACTACCCAAACAAAAAAAATTCTAAAGAAAGAAAGCACAAAATTCCCCTTTACATGGCTAGGGTTTCATTGAAACCCTAGACTAGGTGTTTAGTTGGGCATAGTTGATGAAAACATGAAGATGGAGATGATTGTCGCCATTAGAGACTTTCAAGCTAGATCTACTCTTCTCTTGCTTTCCTCTCCCAAGCTATCTCCAAAAGTTGAATATTATGATGTGTAACTCCAAAATTGCATTAGAATGATGCATATATAGTTGTAGAGGGATTAGGAAGGCTTTTGAAAACCTAATCCGTCTAAAATAGCTGTATTTCACTTTCTAGATGTAATTAGGCAATTTCGTTCATGTAGGGGTATTCAGCTCATTAAAATACACAGATTTCGTTTTTCTATAGGTCGCACGAGCGCAATTTTGGTAAGTCGCGCGAGCAGGCTGCGAGCACGAGGTGGCTTTTTCTGCTTGTTCTACTTTGTTTTCACACCCTGAATAGCCTGGAACTCTCGCGTTCTTCTAAAACCTGACAAAAAATAGAAAACAAAGTAAAAGTAAAATAAAATAGGATAATAAGTACTAATAACTGTGAATTAACGCATATAATTAGGAACTGTTCACTCTCGACCACTCATAATTTTCATAGTCATCTCACAATCATTCTTGGGCCCACCACATCAATTTGGACTGTGAATGCATCAAGTGCCCAGCCCGATGGAATGTTGCCTGTGGAGTCAAGGACGAATGAAAATAATGCTACAAAATCCAAAACTCCAAAATATGTTACCCAAAGTCATGGTAATGATGAAAGGTGACCCCCACCATGATAAATGACAAATTTGGGGCCACCATTTGACCAAAACTCATTTTGCAAAATGAGTTTTGAACTCATTATGAGTACATGGCTGATGGTCTTGAGGAATGGTTATGCCATGGCCAAACATGGCATGTCTAAGACCAAAATAGTCAAAACATGGGTCCCGTTAATTGTTGATTGCCAGCATTCCCAACAATTTGGTCATGCTTTATGCTTATATGGCTAGATGGTTATCAAAACTTATAAATGGGACAAAACAAGATGGTCTCACCATGTCATGATAGATTGAATGTGCCAAACAAAGAGTGTGATGGTAATGGTAATGATCAATGTCGATGGCTTGGCATGGGCGATGGCCTAGTGATGCATATTTGCCACTTTCACTTTTTTAAACACCTATGTGTTTGGGTATTTAATATTTGGTCTAGAGGGCGATTACTTTAGTCTTAATGTTCACCATTCATTCGGTCATGACCAGCACTTTTGACCAAATGCCTCAACAAATGGTCAAGTGACAAAATACATATTTTAGGTACAAACAACGGGGCAATACTGAGTTGCAGAATTTCACCTACAATTATTAAGGATTGTACTTGAGTGTAGAAAATGATAAGAAATTTGAAATGTATATCATAAAGAATGAATATAATTCACCTTTTAGTCTGCAAAGGAGAAGATGTTTAATGCGTCAGTGCCGTGATGACCCTATCAACATATGTAGGTGCGAGTTCGTTTCCAAGGTCTCGTGGCGTAAGCATATTCTGGAAGATAGTCAGATTGGAACCAGAATTCCTCGATGTCTGGTTGAATGAGAGTTCATTGGTAGCATTCTATGGAGCCGACGAAGACTGGAAGACGTTAAGATTTCATGGAGGAATGATGGTATTCATCATTGTAGTAATTTCACCAATGATATAATCCCCCAAGTTAGGTGTTGGGGGTAGCAGTCAGGGTCGTTGCACCATTACTCGTCTCGGTGTATCATACGTTATCCTAATGGATTTTTTTGCACTTGTTTTGTTCTCGAAATACGAACGACAACATATTCTTGGAGTGAGAATTGGAACATTTGGAGGTTGGGACGATACCATCATTGATACATTGCTATTACTGGGTGCCTAAAACAAACAAATGAACATAAAGTATTAGCCATGTATCTACCATATGTGATATAAAATAGAAAAACTTCAGTTGGTTGTTCAGCGTAAACGTTAATTTCAAGCATTTTTGGGTAATATTTTTATTTTAATATGTGTTTTCGAGATCTAAAAATAGGAATTGAAAATTGTGTAAAAATAGTTAATTTGGAGCATCATTTTAATCATGTATCTGTTTGAATTAAAGGACCATAACTTCCTTAATTTTTGGCCTTGTTGGGAGATTTATTTATTTCTTTTATGTATTTGTTCGAGATGTACACGTCTATAGATGTCAATTTTACAAAAGAATTTTTTTTATTGTTAGATTCATGCAAAAAAAAATATTTTCACAATTTTGTATTTTTTTCTTCCAGGATTTTTTTGAGATCTACGAATTGGACTTGGAGATTGTCCAAAATCGAATAATTTGGAGACATTTTTCCTATAAATTAATGAGCCATAACTTTCTTTCTTTCTTTCTTCTTCTTCTTTTTTTTTTTTTTTTTGTGTATGTGTCATTCTTAGGTTAATTTTTTTGGGTAAATTTCAGAAACACGCCCTACACTATGACCCTTTCTTACTAATACTCCCTGAACTATTTTACCCGACAAATCCACCCCCTAGGGTATGTGTACTTGACACTATCCACCTTTCTATCTGTTGGCCATGAAAAAACAAATAGAAAATGGCATGTGCCATATATTTTACACTTATTTGTCCAAATTGCACTTGTAAGTTATAACCTCCATAAAATGGTTATGATTGTATGTGTCTCTGTCTCTCTAAAACTAATGTACTCTCTCTCTCTCTCTCTCTCTCTCTCTCAACTGAAATGGGTTTGAGGCTTTAAGCCTTCATCCGACCTCTCTCTCTTTCTCTCTCTCTCTCTCTCTCTCTGTGAAACAACCTATATTTTCATTTAATTATTAAATGTGATTTTCATAATTTTAATTGGTATTACTTGCTTTATTTTATTAAGAATTTTTATTTGGGGTCAAACCATAATTTCCAGAAATATAGAAAACTCTTTCTATAGATTTGAAAACTGTATCTATACTTTTTGTACATCCAGGAATTTAATTCCTATGCTTATATGATTTTCTGTATTTTTTATTTCAATTGTTAATACGAGTTTTGTTTCAAAGCTGCGATTATATCGCGTTTTGGGTGTGGGAGCACGTGAGCTCACCACACGGGATAATACCCGTTGGTTGCTTGGAGACAAAATTGGGCAGATTGTATATATGTGTGTATTTGTCTCTCAAAATCTGTCACAGTTCTCTCATTCACTCTCTAAATCTCTCTATCTCTCTCAAATTTTCTCTCAACTCTCCCTTGATTCTCTCAAGATCAAACACACACACCAACTGTATATATAAGATATACACACAACACATACATAGATATATATATAGATGTAGTTCAAGAGAGGGAACGGAGGAGTAAAATTCTTAACGACGGAATTAACGGCAGAATTCTCGGTGCCGAAGTTATAGTGCAATTACCCTCTATGAGTATTATGAACTCACTCCCAACATTTATATATGTATATTTATGCGTGTATATATATGTATATATGTATATACATGACATACACCATTGAAGCTTGAGAATTGGAGTTTTATAATTGTTTACCAAAATCAATTCTGTGAATTGGGAATGAAAGATCTTAGTCCCATTAAGCCATGGTTCAAATACTATGGCCTAATTCATCTGTATCGCGACGTATCGTTGATTTAAAGTTTTTTCACCTATAGGTTTTACGTGAAATCCGAGAGCTACGATTAAAATTAATCAAAACCGATCATGTATTCGTAATCCTTGCAGAAAAATGAAGAAATCCATATATTACATGTCTTGGTTGAAGTAGAATTCAGAAATGGGTCAAAAATAGGCTTTAAATTCGTAACAGGGGAGAAACTGCTGATACAAATCGATAGGCATGTCTGCCAATCGATTGGTATGATTACCAATCGATTGGAATGTATACCAATCGATTGGCACTTTTGCCAATCAATTAGCATTTTTCAGCACTGACGACTTTTAGCAAAACGGCCATAACTTCCTCTACAAAACTCGAAAACGTGTACCGTTTGAAGCGTTGGAAGCTAGACTCAAAGACCTTTCTTTTGATATGTAACTTATGCACAAAATTTATAACTCATTTTTTAGGGCATTGCTTCAAAGTAGACCCATTTGTGTTCTAGTAGCGATAAAAACATATTAAAGCATTCTTTGATGAATTCACCGGTTGTTTCATATAAGATTTGATTTCTTCTCGTATATCCATGGTTATCGTTTCTAGTACTGTATATGATGATTCCTACGTGAACAAAACTGCCTAATTACGTTTGGAAAGCTAAATACAACAGTTTTAGTACGTTTCGGGTTAGGAAAGCTTCCAAAACTTGTTGTAAATCTATGTATACCCTATTTTACTTCAATTGAGGGGTTGGATAATTAATATACACACAACATACAATCATACTTTCAGCCATTGAAGGGAGAGAAGTAAGGAGAAGAAGAAGAAGACCAAGGATTTCCATGGCCTCCTCCATCAACTACTTGCTATCCGCCGCTTCTATGGACAACTAAACTCTAGATCTAGGGTTTCAATGAAACCCTAGCCAAGTAATAGGGTTTTATTTATGTTTTTATTTTAGTTTTATTATGTATGGATGATGATTACATGTTCCGAGGATTTTTATAAATAAGTCGTGCTTCTAATTGATTAAATCATCACTTTCAAAGTTTATTCTTGTCTTAGATCTATTTTGACTGTGATGTGCTCAATGATCTATGTTTGCTGTGCTTATATAGGTTATTTACATGTAATGGTGCTTTATTGAATTGTGCTATCAAGTATCCAAATAGTCCATGCCTAGGTTAGACGGATTATGTCACAACCCTAGTTTAGTGTGGGATACTTCGTGCTAACCGAAAATGGATTATGTTGGTGCTTGAACCATAGTTATTTTCTGGACGGAGGAATTAGGCTTGTAGCTACAATTCCCCATTATCATCCAACTTAATAATCTAATTGAATGCATAAATATTCCTATTATGAAGCTAGTGGTGGATTTGCAATCCTAGGTTCCTTTAAACATATTTACAAAAACACTTTTAAATCACTTTCGTAATTTAGATCTATTTTATTGTTCTTAGTTTAATTAAATTCAAAATCAAAATCTCGTTTTTATAATTAATTAGATTTATGTTTTAAAATTAAGAGTCGTAGTAATTGTAGACATCCCATTTTGTCGGCTATCAGATTTAGGAGACCCATAGCTTGATGGTTCACAATGATAAAAAAAAACTTAAAAGGTTTCCTGGAAGTTAGTTCTATCTCTCAGAATGCTCAGAATGACCAAAATGCCCCTGAAAGCCCATAAGCTCCCAGATTTGGACCAAAAGTTCTGGAAACATGCTACGTCGTAAGAAAAATGATAAAATGAGTTTTTAAGTAAAATCGGATGAAATCGTCAGCTCCCAGAGACCCCCGGAAGTCCCGGAAGTTCCCGGAAAGTCCCTATTGACCGGTTTGACCAGGTTTGAGCAAGGTTTGACCAAGTTTGACCGAAATCGTCAAAATTTACCGGAATCATTTTGGATCATGTGAAAAATATTCAAATGAGTTTTAAAAGAAAATCGAGCGAAAACGTCAGCTCCGGGAAACTCCCAGAGGTTCCTAGAACTTCCCGGGAATCCCAAGTTTGATTAGTTTGACAAGAATTTGACTTTAGAACCGGGGTACCGTAACAATTTTCAAATATTTTTCATGGATACTACAGGTCAGTAGCTTTTCAACGGTATATCGCACATAATTTTTGGATTTAAAACGAGTTTATTATGAATTTTCGAAGGCGAAAAAGGCGATCAAATCGGCTTTTATCGCAAATACCGCAAAACTTTTCAAAGTGACTGTGGATACCGGCATTTGGGCCCACTTTTGTTTTTTAAAACAATTTTCGAATTTCAAATTCAAAAACAAATGAGTCGCCACTTAATTTTTAAAAGAAAAATTAAGAAACCATTTTAAAGCAAACTGATCTTTGGCGAAACCAAAGATAAACTGGGTCTGGGGATTATGGAATGAAAGGGGAAGGAGCCCGGCGGACTAAAACACCCCCTTTCATCCTATCTCACGATAGGCCTCTACTCAACATCCTCTTTAATCAAGTTATTAATCTAAGCATGCCCTCAATTAATACATATATAGGTATACATAACACAAGCATGTTGGAAATGGTGTAAAATTGCTAACGGTAAAATATCATTCATAAGTCACATAATTCAACTAGCAAACATCATGATGTGCAAGTAAGGAACTAGAGAACTCACCTGGGATCCAGCCGCGAAATGAAAACGTGCAATGCATACACAAAATACAAAGCCTAAGAAAAGGTCTCTAATTCACATATTCACATAAGGCAAAACCTAAACTAAGTTGTCGCACATGGAGTTAAAAATCAATTAAAATCAATGAAGTAAATAAACCAGAGAAGAGATGAGAAATTGTACCTCAAATGCGCTACAAAACAAAGATTAGTCCACATGCTTCACATAATAATATGATATAAAAAAATCAATCCCAATTCTCTAGCTTAGATCTATTAAGCATGAAATCCAACTTTATTCAATAGCTAGTCCTAATCATAGGCATTGATGTACATGAATGAATGAATGTGAATAAGAACAAAACATGGATTTATTCACTAATTTGGATCACTTAGCCTCTGGATTTAAGCTAAATTATCATTATTCAAAACATGATTTGGGTCCCAAGACATTAGGGAACCATTTGAGTTGAAATAAATAAGATTAGACAAAAACAGTAGCAGTTTTTTATGAATTACAGAGAGCAGACCAGATTTTAACAAATAGAAATAAAATACTTCCAACGGTTGGATCGTAATGATATTTGGATATGTTATGCCTCTGCGAGTCTAGTTTTACACCAAAAAGAAATTGAGGTTTAAACGGTTAGATCTCCGGGAATACGGAAAATACTAGACCTCACTCAGGATTTTACAACTCTCTGTCCAGAGATCTTGTATGATTTTTTACAAAATAGCAAACAAATCTGAATTGCTTCATTCTTTTTAGGGAACATTCCTAACACATTAAGGTTCTTATAAAAAATTATTAAAGGTCATGAAAACTTGGTTAGAGCTCTGATCTATCAATTTTAAAACCGGTTTGCTGTTCTGAAATTTTGGACAGAGAATTGCTTATTTGGAAATCATAAGCCCAAACCATCCTAAGTATGGAATCTTATCAAAACAACAATCACAGCGGTACTCATATGAGTTATGAACACCCTCCAATTGGTCTCATCCCATTCCAATGGACCATGATTTTATGAAAAATCTTTGATCACAGAGGGTTTAAGGATTCATTGCACCAATATTGAATTAATGTTCATATTTTAAAACCAACTTGATCCATGATCCTACAAAGGACTAGAATCAAGCATGGTTGTGATTATTGGGACAAATTAATGACATAGGAAGACATCCCTAGATTTAACCTTGATGGATTCCTACCATAGATCTCATAATTGGAGATCAAGCAAGAAAATCCTAAGGTCCTACTTATTTTAAATATAGACTATGAAAATCTACCTCCAATTCCTCTCTCAAATATAAGATCATTGAAGAATATGAAATCATTTCATTATTTCTCCTACCAAATTAATGGTCCTTGGAGACTAAATGAGATTACAATCTACATAAACCTCTATGGAATATAGAATGAATTCCATAAGATTCATAGTAAAGAGATCCTAGTCATGAGTTGATACTAGTATCTCACCAACTATGTGTAGATGTGACCATGATCAACCTTAAACTCCATTTGAATCACAAGGCTATAGGAGAATAAGGAATCAAATTCAAAGAGTTTCAATGAGATAAGGAAGATCTCATGAACCTCATGAATGAAATAGAAATAAAGGAAATCAAAGTTTTATTTAGGAACACTAATTCTTCAAAACTAATTTATATCAAACCCAAGGCATTAATTAGATCCAAATTAATGAGATGTCATGAAATTCAATCATAAGTTCTTGGTGGTGTGTGATGAAATGGGGTAAGAAGAGAGGTTTTGAAAATGTGAAAAGTTCCTAGATCTAAGAACTTGTGATTGAATTATCCTAACTCTACCAAGGATTAAGAGGTTACCTCTATGACCTCAAAGAATTTCTTGTGAAGCTCTTCCAAGATCTTCAAATTCTTCTCAAAGTTCTTCAAATTCTTCAAGAAATTCTTTTCTTCTTCTCAATTCTCTATATGATTCTTATCTCTCTCTCCCTCTCAACTCAAGTATATCTCTTGTATATGTATGTATATTGATTCAAAAGTTCCACTACTCTTCTTAATGAAGATGAAGGTCTGTTTATATAGACCATCATCTCAAGGATAAATGGGTAAATTCGGGTGGAGACCCATGTGCAAAGTTTTCTTCTAGAACGTGTGAGAAAAGCAGTCTGTTACAGCCAGCGGCACTCGACGGGTGCCGGCGGCATTCACTGAGTGCCGGGCGGCATTCACTGAATGCCGGACGGCAACCAGTGAGTGCCGGCACGGCACCCAGTGAGTGCCGCGGGGTTTTTCGGGTGCCGGGGCTAACTGAATTTGCTCCCTTTTTTAAATTTTCGAAAGGAAAATTAATCTAAACTTAATTTTTGTGAGTTATCTTTATATATTCATGTATATTTGTGCTAAAATGCACCCATGTGGGTGGTATGCACCCATGTGGGTGGTATGCACCCATGTGCATGGTATATTCTTCAATATACCATGCTTTTCTTATTACTATTATTATTATTTTTTTTCAAGAGACAATTTTCCTTTATTTAAAACTCCTTTTTATCATTTTCATTTTATACTTTCTTTCAAAACCTTTTTATATGTATATTGAGCAAATTTTCAGACTGATTTCCTCATGTGTCCTTCAATGTTCGGGGCTCTCCCGAATACCCAAATCCTCTCTCTTTTATTTTTTAATTTTGCAAATTTAATCTTGAAGAACATCTTGAGGATTTTGAATTTCTTGGAAAATCTTCGAACGTCACGGTCATTGTCATCATCGGTCTTTGAGAGGTAACCAATCCCTGGATTTGACGTTTGGTCAAAATTGGGGTGTCTATAGTTTGCCCCTCTTTGACAGAGTTCGTGAAGCAACGCGTATCACAAATGAATGTCAAAGCCTGTGTGAAAGACAAGCCTTTGACCAAACAGTCGAATCTAGGTAAAAACAAAAGTGCGTTGCAAAATCGGGCGTGCGGAGAGCCGAGTTACTGCTCGTGCTCAAGGGTGAGCTGCCTACGTATCCCATCGGGAATCAGACCAAGACGTAGTTCGGGCAAAGGACGACGATACGCAAGCACAGGTATTCACACAGATGAATGCTCCTATCTTATCGTGATGCATATGCTCAACAAATTGGTGTCCCATGCTCCCGAATGTGATGATACAGAACCATGCTCCTTCTTAGCATCAGAAATGCATCCTATACTTCAAGTTTTCCTATTATGATATCATCCTATTCTGGGAACATCATGAATGATACATATGCATGCTCTATAGTCAGATCAAGTAGCATGCTGGGAGATTGAGTTGCTTCATGCCTTGTACTCCGGTGTCTTCTAAGAATCATCTGATCGACTAAGATGCGCTTCACGCCTTATACTCCGGTGTCAAATCAGGTAGCACGCTGAAAGACTGAGATGCGCTTCGCGCCTTATACTCCGGTGTCTTCCAAGAAATGAGATGTTTTTGCAGAAAAGTCAGAATCGCTCCAGATTCGATGACCCCAGATAGCAGAAAAGTCAGAATCGCTCCAGATTCGATGACCCCAGATATCAGAAAAGTCAGAATCGCTCCAGATTCAATGACCCCAGATAACAGAAAAGTCAGAATCGCTCCAGATTCGATGACCCCAGATATCAGAAAAGTCAGAATCGCTCCAGATTCAATGACCCCAAAGAGCAGAAAAGTCAGAATCGTTCCAGATTCAATGACCCCAAATAGCAGAAAAGTCAGAATCGCTCCAAATTCAATGACCCCAGAGAACAGAAAAGTCAGAATCGCTCCAGATTCAATGACCCCAAAGAGCAGAAAAGTCAGAATCGCTCCAGATTTAATGACCCCAAATAGCAGAAAAGTCAGAATCGCTCCAAATTCAATGACCCCAGAGAACAGAAAAGTCAGAATCGCTCCAGATTCAATGACCCTAAATAGCAGAAAAGTCAGAATTGCTCTAGATTCAATGACCCTAAATAGCAGAAAAGTCAGAATCGCTCCAGATTCAATGACCCCAAAGAGCAGAAAAGTCAGAATTGCTCCAGATTCAATGACCCCAGAGAGCAGAAAAGTCAGAATCGCTCCAGATTCAATGACCCTAAATAGCAGAAAAGTCATAATCGCTCCAGATTCAATGACCCCAAAGAGCAGAAAAGTCAGAATCGCTCCAGATTCAATGACCCCAAAGAGCAGAAAAGTCAGAATCGCTCCAGATTCAATGACCCCAGAGAACAGAAAAGTCAGAATTGCTCCATATTCAATGACCCCAAATAGCAGAAAAGTCATAATCGCTCCATATTCAATGACCCCAAATAGCAGAAAAGTCTTAATCGCTCCAGATTCAAGGACCCCAAATTCGCTCGGTATTGCAAGGGTAATTTTTATTTTTCTTTTCCTTTTCAGAACAGTCACGCGGACTTAAACAATTCATTTTCTATCGGGAGTCGCGCAGACTCGAAAATTCATTTCTACTTTTCAAAGATCGGGAGTCGCGCAGACTCGAAAATTCATTTCTACTTTTCAAAGATTGGGAGTCGCGCGGACTCGAAAATTCATTTCTACTTTTCAAAGATTGGGAGTCGCGCGGACTTGTAAGTTCATTTATACTTTTCAAAGATTGGGAGTCGCGCGGACTTGAAAGTGTATTTCTACTTTTCAAAGATTGGGAGTCGCGCGGACTCGAAAATTCATTTCTACTTTTCAAAGATCAAAAATTCATTTTCTAAAAATTCATTTTATTTTTCGAAGACCTGGAGTCGCGCAGACACGACAACTTGTTTTCGGCATTTCTAAATTTGGTTTTATCCCTTCCCTTTTTGTTTTGATCGGTAACCCCAGGCTGCTGTAGATGACTTATGCCAAGATCGAAGATTTGATCGGTAACTTCAAAGGCTGCGATAGACGACTTATACCAAGACCGATGATTTGATTGGTAACTCATAGGATGCGATAGACGACTTATACCAAGATCGAGGATTTGATCGGTGACTCATAGGATGCGATAGACGACTTATACCAAGACCGAGGATTTGATCGGTGACTCATAGGATGTGATAGACGACTTATACCAAGACCGAGGATTTGATCGATGACGGTTCAGCCTCAAAAGATTTGCTTTGGGGCTATTCTAGCTGAAGAGATGTTTATATGCTTCTTATTTCGGATTTACCTTTATCGTTTTTTTTTTCTTCTTTTTTCCAAAACATTCTTTTTGATGGATTGCTTGTTATGGACAGCAGTTTGGGCGATTCGGGCAAGAAAAGGAATAAGTACGAGCCAGTTCTCCACAATAACCCCACTTTTTTATTTACTGATTTCCTTTTTGATTATAGACAAATCGAAAGGTTTTCTGGTTCATCCGATGATTAGCTTGTACGGCTTGGAGCCTGACCTGCTGAGGGTATTCACTTGATTTTGCTCTCTCTGAAGATATTACTCGACCTCTATTTGATTTCCTTAGCGGAGCAGAATCTGACTCCCTGACCTCCCTGCTATTACCCTTCTTTTGGAATCTTCAATTCTTGTTGATCCCTCTGCGGAATATATCTTTTTGGATTTCAAGAAGGTAGACTCAAACTGAGTTGAGATACACACATTTTCAAATTTGTGACCAATTTTGCTTTCTTTTCTTTGTGCTTCTTTGATCAACTTTAGAAAAAAATTGTTATCCCATAATATTCTTTCATTGTATCTTCCTTTGCGATTGACTTTTTGATAATGAAGAATTCTTCTTTTCATGTTTCTTTCCATCTTAAATCAATTTTAGATTTATGCATGAAAACTTCAACTTTTCACTTCAAGAATTCTTAGGATGCCTAAGCTTGGTCCTTGAAAGCCAGTAAACATAGAGATATTTTATTTGGCAAACGACAGTTTGCCCCTAGTTTGACAGGGGGCTTGGGAATGCTAGGCAAACAAAGTTTGCCCCTGGTTTGAGGGAGTTGACGTGGCTTCTGGGCAAACGATAGTTTGTCCCTAGTTTTCAAGGTAATTTCATGAATTGGTTGGGTTTCTTCTTTGGACCGAGGGCCTTGGGAGACCCGCCTACTTATCCCCGAATGGGCATCAGGTCCTATAGTAGTTTGATTGAGGCCTGAAAGAAATGCAATGATTGGCTGTGTGTGTAGTTGTGACCGAACCTTGCAGGCTGCCTACGTATTCCCGAATGGGAATCAGGTCAAAACGTAGTTCATCTACTCTGGAGGTCTTGAAAGAATAAGGCTTCAAGAATTGGTGGGCTTTTCGAGCCATGTTTTCATTTAGGTTCAATGGGTGCCCTTTCTGGGCTGATTTTCTGAAACATATTCCTTGTGGTAGCCTTCGAACAAAATGATGAACTACTTCTCCTTCTTATGCATTTTTTTCTATTCTTTTCCTCTTTTCTTCCCCCTTTTTTTTTTCTTTTCTTCTTTCCCCTTTTTTGTTTTGTGGCGGTTGATTCTTTTCACCTTATCAATAGCCAGTCAATCTTTACAACTCTCATAATATATCATGTTTTACTCATACTCTATCATACTCACATAGTAATATCAGCCCTTCAAATTACTCCTTATCTTTCTCAAAGATATTTCTGCATTGTCTTACGTCCACTTATCACTTATCCATTGAGTTTCTCACAAAAATTTGATTGATACTTTCAAATCTTTCTTTTCATTTCCAATTTCTTTTCTTAGGATAATTCATGTACTTTGAAGTACTCAAGAATTCTCAATCTTATTTATTCTCTACTTTTTTTCTTTTTTTTTTTCCTTTTCTTTTCTCACTATCTCTTATTCTCTTCATGATTTTGACTGGCTAGGATTCGGATTTTGAAATCAACACGCATCTTATTTTGCTCTAACTTTTGCTTAGGCGCCCTTTCGGGTTTTCATCCTAGCGAGCTCTCTTTTTTTTCATCTTTTTTTTTAAGAAGAAGAAGTTCATTTAAGATATCTAGCTACCATTAAGGAACAAGTTCATGGCTTTGGACTGTGAGCTCACCTTTTAGGTTTGGTATAAAGGGGTGATGTGGGATAATTTCTGAATTCATTCTGGCACATCATCACAGGACCATGCAAGGCATCCTTGCATTCTTTTAGCACTGAGATCAATTTTATGCTTTTATCTTTATTGAGTGAAATATGGAAAGAATCACTTTGAGAATCTTCTTCATTTTCTAAGTCAAATGCCAAGGTTTCCTCAATGATTTTGCATGCAGGTTCATTTGCTCTTTTTTTTCACAGTTATTAAAATCATTAAGCGGAATCATGTAAGCAGAATCAGTCACTTTCATTGATAACAGAAAATTTAAAAGGTTTGGCTCATACTGGCCATTACAGACTTCCGGGGTAGGGGAATCCTATCACTAGACTCCAGGACATTTTGGCAAATTCCCTGATTCTATCTCTCCTCCATTTTCCGGCTTCTCCCACCTTGCTTTATTTCCCTTGACCTCTTTTTTCAGTATTTCTTCCATCTGTTCTTTCCCAATCTTCACTTCTATGATCTTCTTTGAACCGCTCTCCTCGGTCTTACTGCCTTCTTCATCAAAAAGGTTCCTCATAGCCAAATCATCCAGTGCACAAATCCAATCTTGGACAGTAATTAGTTCTGTAGGCACTTGCAAGTATGGATCTTCATAGTCAGTGTATTCATGTAAGAAAGAGATCTCAAAACCTTGCTCCAAGTATTTACCTTTGTAGTCCGCCCATGGCTCTAGAAAGCAATAATAGGGGAAATCTCCTCCTTTCTGGATGAAATGTGACGCTTGACCTTCTTCTCTATTTTCTTCAAGATCCTTCCCTTTCCCTTTTTCCAAATCATTCCCATCTAACCCACACAGCTTAGCATGATTGACCACTTCCTCAGCATTTCTCTCTTCTTCCCCTTCGGACAATAGACCATCTGTGTCACTATACACCTCCTCCTCCCAAATGGAGTTATTAGTAGGATTGTTTGGATCCCACCAATTGATTTGGATGATTTCATTGTCCATATCTTCCTCAAATGCTTGTTCTTCTTCTCCTCCTATCAGCTAATCCTCTTCCTCGACTACTATAAGGCATATCCTTTGATCTTCTGGGAATTCATAAGCTTTGGCAGCTTGTCCTACCGATACGATCAACACAGATGGGTCAAAAATTTCCTTCCCAGCATCTAAGAGATTGATGTTCCGTGGTGGTGGTACAACATGATGATTGGGGAGCGGGTTCTGAGTCACATGCGGTCGAGCTGCAGGCGGAGGGGAAATGGTCTTATTATCGATCAAATCTTGTACTTCATGCCTTAACCTCATACATCGGTCAGTCGTATGGCCATGAGCTTGGTGAAACTCACAATAGAGGCTTGTATTGAAGCCCGGTGGAAGTGGATCAGGCATTGGTTTTGGATTTAGAGGCTTGAGATATCCTTTTTCCTTTAATCGCTTGAGAATGGTGGTTAGAGAAACCCCTAAATCCGTGAAGCGACCAAGCTGCCCTTCCAACTTTGGTCTCGACGCACCCCCTTTTCTCGCAAAATTATGCCCTTCTTCCGACTAGCTTAGAACATTAACATCAGTTGCTGCCTGATTTCCAGCATTCCCCCCATAGAATGGTCTTCTAGGGCAGTTCCCCTGGGAATCTTCTCTTTTGATCTTTCCGTCTTTGATGGCGTCTTCTATCCTTGTCCCAATTTCAAACAACTCAGCAAAGGTATGAATACATTGATACATTAGTTTCTCCTGGTACACACTCTGCAGGTTCTTGATTACAATCCGTATTTGTTCCTTCTCTGATGGCCGTTGAGTCATTTTTGCAGCTTTCCCCCTCCATCGTGCCAGGAATTCAGCAAATGACTCTCTATTCTCTTGCACGGTTGTTTCCAGATCCCTCATAGTTACATCGAGCTCTTGGTTGTTTTCATATTGGGTGACAAAGGCTTTCACCACTTCCTCCCATATGCGATTCTTGCTTGGCTCTAATGTGAAATACCACGAAAAAGCTGCCCCAGTCAAAGTTTGTTGAAACAGCATGGCCATCATGGCAGGATTTAGACCACTTGGCTGAAAGGCCCCAATGCACATCCTCACGTGGTTTCTGGGGTTGCCAGAACCATCAAACTTATCAACCTCGGGCATCTTGAAACCGGTTGGCAATTTTTCTTGAGTTCCCTCAAACAAAAACTCTAACTCTAGCAGGTAGCTATCAACCCCATTAGACTTGCGGACAACTTTCTCTAGCTTTTCCACTTTCTCCTTCATCTCGATACGCTCTTTCTCAGCTTTCTTAATTTTCTCTCTCTCTGCCCTCGGTACATCAGCTCTCGGTGGTTCCGGATCCTCAAACCAATCATCTTCCATATCCTGAACGGGTGGGGGAGGATTGATTATTGGTGGATCAACTACAGGCCTCTGACGGGTCAGTGTTTCCAACATGGTCATCATTTGGTCCATTCTCTCTTTCAATTGTGCTATTTCTGCAGCATGTTGTTCGTGATCCATTTCTATTTCTATCTCTGGCTCTCTTCGTACTAACCTTGTACTCGAATCCCTGACCTAAACTATCCTGGTGTCCAATGCTATCTTGCCTACAACCATTTTTATTTTTAATCAATTTTCAAACAACCTTATTTTTTTTAAAATGCTTGGTAAAAAAAAAAATTTATGAATGGCTCATATGTCACCCGGATGCGATGCATGTGTGTGTGTGTGCCTATTCTATATGCCAATAGAAATGAAAATCCTAGTTCTAGCATATAAACATATAAGCACATAAAATCCTCATCCATGTCAAGTACGCCAATTTCTCCTTTCATTGTGATCCTCATTACCCCTTTTAAGTATTAAAATTTCAAAATTTATTTTGGAAATTATTATTATTATTATTTTTTTTTGGAGGATAAAATCTTTTGAAAACAATTTTTTTGAGAATTCTTTTGAGAATGAGGATGTTTAACCTTTGCTCAACAAAGATGATTGGATTAAATTTTTGCTTTGAAATTCATTTGAGAAGCATTTCTCCCAAGAACAATTCCTGAGTTTTTTGGATTTTTTTTCTTTAAAGTGAGGACATGAAAATATTTCTCAATAAAAAAAATGATTTGGGTTTTACTTGATTAAAGAAAATGAACCTTAAACACTTTTTTCTTTGAAAGGGTAAAAATGTTTCAAAACAATTTCTTCTTCTTTTGGATAAACGATGATGATTAATCAAAAATTTTCATAAACAATGAACTTTGAATTCTTGGGTAGGAGCATCACACGATTAGATAATCATCGCACTTTTCATGAATTAGGATGCATACAAGGTCAATGATGCTTAGCTAAACATGATACAAGAGGTGTAATCTTATAATCAAGATTCGGCTTATTCTTAAATGTCATAGGACATGAAAAGGAATTGCTCAAAAGTGATTAAGAGGTTACACATCTTTTATCAAGTAAGCATCGTCATCATCTCAAGTAATCCCTTTCGGGCATACAAAACTCCCACATAAATCCTAATCAAGAATTGATTTTCTAAGATCGAAAGGTTCTATGGAAGCTACCATGCAAAGGCCGGGTTTTGGTCAAATAAGGGACCCTTGACACACACTCGATAGGATGCTTCATATACCAAAACATGGTACAAGATCAAGGGTGATCACACGGTCCCATGATGACTTGACCGACCGGGTTGCCCCGAGCCTCCAAGTTCATAGTTCCATGCAATCGACTGGCGAAACATGCAAGTGCAATGCAACGGGCACACAAAAATTAATTAATTTGATTAAAAGGACGCTTTCAAGTCTAATCCTTGAGTGAACCCAAAATCAGAAATTCTGGTCTGCGAAACCAGAGATTCTGGATTCGATCCCCAGCAGAGTCGCCAGATTGTGGATACCGGCATTTGGGCCCACTTTTGTTTTTTTAAAGCATTTTTCAAATTTCAAATTCAAAAACAAATGAGTCGCCACTTAATTTTTAAAAGGAAAATTAAGAAACCATTTTAAAGCAAACTGATCTTTTGCGAAACCAAAAATAAACTGAGTCCGGGGATTATGGAATGAAAGGGGAAGAAGCCTGGCAGACTAAAACACCCCCTTTCATCCTATCTCACGATAGGCCTCTACTCAACATCCTCTTTAATCAAGTTATTAATCTAAGCATGCCCTCAATTAATACATATATAGGTATACATAACACAAGCATGTTGGAAATGGTGTAAAATTGCTAACGGTAAAATATCATTCATAAGTCACATAATTCAACTAGCAAACATCATGATGTGCAAGTAAGGAACTAGAGAACTCACCCAGGATCCAGCCGCGAAATGGAAACGTTCAATGCATACACAAAATACAAAGCCTAAGAAAAGGTCTCTAATTCACTTATTCACATAAGGCAAAACCTAAGCTAAGGTGTCGCACATGGAGTCGAAAATCAATTAAAATCAATGAAGTAAATAAACCAGAGAAGAGATGAGAAATTGTACCTCAAATGCGCTACAAAACTAAGATTAGTGCACATGCTTCACATAATAATATGGTATCAAAAAATCAATCTCAATTCTCTAGCTTAGATCTATTAAGCATGAAATCCAACTTTATTCAATAGCTAGTCCTAATCATAGGCATTGATGTACATGAATGAATGAATGTGAATAAGAATAAAACATGGGTTTATTCACTAATTTAGATCACTTAGCCTCTGGATTTAAGCTAAATTATCATTATTCATAACATGATTTGGGTCCCAAGACATTAGGGAACCATTTGAGTTAAAATAAATAAGATTAGACAAAAACAGTAGCAGTTTTTTATGAATTACAGAGAGCAGACCAGATTGTAAAAAATAGAAATAAAGTACTTCCAACGGTTGGATCTTAATGATTTTTGGATATGTTATGCCTCTGGGAGTCTAGTGTCTAACCCAAAAAGACAATCGTGGTGTCAACGGTTAGATCTCCGGGAATACAGAAAATACTAGACCTCACTCAGGATTTTACAACTCTCTGTCCAGAGATCTTGTATGATTTTTTAAAAATAGCAAACAAATCTGAATTGCTTCATTCTTTTTAGGGAACCTTCCTAACACATTAAGGATCTTAGAAACAATTATTAAAGGTCATGAAAACGTGGTTAGAGCTCTGATCTATCAATTTTAAAACCGGTTTGCTATTCTGAAATTTTGGACAGAGAATTGCTTATTTGGAAATCATAAGCCCAAACCATCATAAGTGTGGAATCTTATCAAAACAACAATCACAGCGGTACTCATATGAGTTATGAATACCCTCTAGTTTGTCTCATCCCATTCCAATGGACCATGATTTTATGAAAAAACTTTGATCACAGAGGGTTTAAGGATTCACTACACCAATATTGAATTAATGTTCATATTTTAAAACCAACTTGATCCATGATCCTACAAAGGACTAGAATCAAGCATGGTTGTGATTATTGGGACAAATTAATGACATAGGAAGACATCCCTAGATTTAACCTTGATGGATTCCTACCATAGATCTCATAATCGGAGATCAAACAAGAAAATCCTAAGGTCCTACTTATTTTAAATATAGACTATGAAAATCTACCTCCAATTCCTCTCTCAAATATAAGATCATTGAAGAATATGAAATCATTTCATTATTCCTCCTACCAAATTAATGGTCCTTGGAGACTAAATGAGATTACAATCTACATAAACCTCTATGGAATATAGAATGAATTCCATAAGATTCATAGTAAAGAGATCCTAGTCATGAGTTGATACTAGTATCTCACCAACTATGTGTAGATGTGACCATGACCAACCTTAAACTCCATATGAATCAGAGGGCTATAGGAGAATAAGGAATCAAATTCAAAGAGTTTCAATGAGATATGGAAGATCTCATGAACCTTATGAATGAAACAGAAATAAAGGAAATCAAAGTTTTATTTAGGAACACAAATTCTTCAAAACTAATTTATCTCAAACCCAAGGCATTAATTAGATCCAAATTAATGAGATGTCATGAAATTCAATCATAAGTTCTTGGTGGTATGTGATGAAATGGGATAAGAAGAGAGGTTTTGAAAATGTGAAAAGTTCTTAGATTTAAGAACTTGTGATTGAATTATCCTAACTCTACCAAGGATTAAGAGGTTACCTCTATGACCTCAAAGAATTCTTCAATTTCTTGTGAAGCTCTTCCAAGATCTTCAAATTCTTCTCAAAGTTCTTCAAATTCTTCAAGAAATACTCTTCTTCTTCTCAATTCTCTATATGATTCTTCTCTCTCTCTCCCTCTCAACTCAAGTATATCTCTTGTATATGTATGTATATTGATTCAAAAGTTCCACTACTCTTCTTAATGAAGATGAAGGTCTGTTTATATAGACCATCATCTCAAGGATAAATGGGTAAATTCGGGTGGAGACCCATGTGCAAAGTTTTCTTCTAGAACATGTGAGAAAAGCAGTCTGTTACAGCCAGCGGCACTCGACGGGTGCCGGCGGCATTCACTGAGTGGCGGGCGGCATTCATTGAATGTCGGGCGGCAACCCGTGAGTGCTGGCACGGCATTCAGTGAGTGCCGCCGGGTTTTCCAGGTGCCGGGGCTAACTGAATTTGCTCCCTTTTTTAAATTTTCGAAAGGAAAATTAATCTAAACTTAATTTTTGTGAGTTATCTTTATATATTCATGTATATTTGTGCTAAAATGCACCCATGTGGGTGGTATGCACCCATGTGCATGGTATATTCTTCAACATACCATGCTTTTCTTATTATTATTATTATTATTTTTTTTTTCAAGAGACAATTTTCCTTTATTTAAAACTCATTTTTATCATTTTCATTTTATACTTTCTTTCAAAACCTTTTTATATGTATATTGAGCAAATTTTCAGACTGGTTTCCTCATGTGTCCTTCAATGTTCGGGGCTCTCCCGAATACCCAAATCCTCTCTCTTTTATTTTTTAATTTTGCAAATTTAATCTTGAAGAACATCTTGAGGATTTTGAATTTCTTGGAAAATCTTCGAACGTCACGGTCATCGTCATCATCGGTCTTTGAGAGGTAACCAATCCCTGGATTTGACGTTTGGTCAAAATTGGGGTGTCTACAGTGACCTATCCCTAATTTATTTTTTATGAAAAGTAGACTCCATTACCTTTCCAACGGTATATCACAACCTCAATTTGGAGTTCGTATGCATTTTCTGTGAATTTCGGAGGAAATAGGGCCTTTTCGCGAATACCAGAACCTCTGGGGGCCTAAACAGCATTATTTGGACGAAGGAGGAGCAGTGCCGCCGTGGCACTCCCCTCCAGAACAGTGTGTTTTTGTGAATAATTTTGGGGTTCCATTTTGATTAATTAAAAACCAAAACGACGTAGTTTTATGATTTCAGATGTTTGGAGCTAATAGGAATACTTGTAAAACCCCAAAACCACCCAAAGTTAGCCTATATAAACCCCCCTTGACTTCTCATTTTGGGGGTGTCAAATGCAAGCTTAGAAAAAGTTTGGGAGAGAAAGTTATAGAGATAAGGTTAGAATAGAGAGAAAAGAAGCTTTCTTCTTTGATTTTCAAAACAAAAGTGAGTTCTAAACTTTGTTTTTACTTCATTACTCCTATTTACTTCAACATTCAATACACCCAACCACCATTTTAGTGAGCATTCAAGAGGGTGGAAGCTTCTTCCATGTCCAATGTCATCACATATAAGTGAAACACCAAACTACAAGTTCAATACATCATGAATATCACCCATTGATTGCTATCTATTTGCTTGTTTGCTTATATAATGTTCATCTCTTCTCACCTCATTTCTTTTTTATTTTCTTTATTTACTTACTAGTTCATTATCATCTAAATGATGACATGAAGTTTGAGGTGAGTGAATCCTTATGGCTAGTAGCTCTTGACCTCAAAAACAAGTTTGATAGATGATGATTATAACTTCAATACCTCCAAGGTATTCTTGAAGTTATGTTCAAAATAAAATAAATCTCTCCAACAATCTTTGGAGGTTCTTGATGATGAGTTTGATGTTGACATTTCAAGTGGCTATAATCTTTATTGAGTATTGAAAATACATTTTCAAAACCTCTATTTGAAAACCCCCTTCAATCTCTCTCATTTTGATTTCAACAATGAAAGCTCAAGTTTTTCCCAAAATCTTCAAAACAGTGAGTCAAAACAGTGAGTGATCTGAGTTCAAAGATTTCTCTAGAACTCAATACTCAATGTATGGATGTAAGACCAATTGGAAAGTCTTCCTAATTTTTGGTTTGACTTGGAAGTACTTGAAAATTGTCCATTTGGACCCAAACATTCCTTCCAGACATTCTGCCTCTGCTGTCACAACAGCTTGGTTAACTTCCTACTTCTTTTTCAGAAAACGTTTCCGAAAGGGGTGGTCCCAACTTATTTTTTCCTTAAAATTCCATGTCTTAGGGAACGTTCTGTATAAAATAGGCCCCTAGATCATTTGGTTTCATTTTTTAAGATTTTTCAACATTTCAGTCGACACTACGGACTTTGTTTGTGAGTGACCTTCATTGTTTATGTGATTTCTCTCAATCTGTGATAGTTATTACAGATTGGTTTTTGGGTTGTGTTCTAAACACAATAAGGAGGATCTCCATAAAAAATCATGCATTGAAAACATTCCTAACCCCTCTTTTCCATTTTTACAAGATCGTGTTACTGTTCTATCCACTATTCACAGCAAGCAGTTCATATCTTAGGAAGTAGTTCATACTACATTGGTACATATCTCATGTTGATTTCATTCATTCATTCATACACACTCTAGACTTCTAAGTCATTTTAGGAATCCATGAACATAAAACACACTACAACCTTGGCACATTCTAGATACATACTTGCATCCATGCAAAGATTTGGGGTTTTTGTAACTCCTAATCTAAGAAGATTATAAGGAATAATTATGGTCACACGTTCATGCTTCCCCTCGGCCTAATCATCCTTTCTCATCCGTCCCGGGGATTGAGAGATCTTCTTTTTCTCAAAGAATAACATACATCATAATAGCTTGCTAAGCATATTTTGATTTCTTCGATCATTTGCTTCAAGAACAATTCATGTCCCCTTTAGATTAGGGAAACTTAATTACTTGATACATGATTAGACAATTTTTGCTAGGTTTATCTGTGTGATCTTTCACTTTACATTGCATGATATTTGACTTAGATCTTATGAATGATATTTTATCTTTAGATCTTCCATTTCAAGTTTCTTATGTGATGTAATATACTGTCATAGTATTAATTGCCGAACCATACATAGTATAAGATGATTATTTGAATGCTAATTGAGGCCCGTCGAAAGACGGGGCGAGTTGAGGGTGTTTTAGTCGCGACAAAGGCTCCTTCCTCTCTCGTACCAAAACCCCGAATCAAGTTCTTTGGTTATGAATGGTCGGTGCCCTTTATCCATTTGGGTGAGTCAAAATTAGGTTTCTTGGTTCCTTAAAGACCAAGTGGCAACTCTGTATCTGTTTTCGAAAGACCTTCTTTTCTTCGAAATCAACCTCTTGTTTTCTTTCAAATCAATTTCAAAACAATGGAAAATCAATTCCGAAACCCCGAAAATAAACAGGAAAAACCGGGAGTGGACGTCAGATTCCGCGTGTCCACAATCTGGCGACTCTGCTGGGGATTTTTTATTTAAAAAAAAAAAATTAATACAGAGGTTTGACTCATAAGAAGCATCCTTAAAATTGTCTTTTTACTGTGTTTGGTTCACCGCATTGCACTTCTGCATTTCCCCTTTGACTGTGTCTGAAATGCGGCGCTGACATTGTTCAGGTCTTGCTATGCCAGGGCACAAGTCACCGTTGATACTGTACCTTCCAAGGTATATCAAAAAGAGTTAAAACCTCCGTACTGTCTCTCTGACGGTATATTGGAACTCTCGTCAACGGACCCTCTTTGACTAACCCAGCCTTTGCATATAGATTCCTGTAGAACCTTTCATAGGACTGTTCATTTATCTTTCCAGATAGGACAATGTGGTAGAACTGTTGTATGCCCTGATGGGATTACTTGCGCAGTGTAGACGCTTATGTGGCATAGAACAAAACATCTTCCTTATGATCCCCAAGGCAATCACTCACATGTGATCACATTGAGTTGACCTGCCTAGGCACCATGACAAGGATGTCTGCTCCATGCTCACAAAGATATACACCGCAAACCTTGTTTGTCAGTCCTAAGACATAGGAGTATGAAAACCTGCTAGACAGTATGATCATTATAACCATATCAACCAGTTTCTTCCAGAAACTTTGTCCAGATATCCCAGATATAACTATGTTAACCAGTTTCTCCCAGAAACTCTGTCCAGATATCCCAGATATAACCATGTTAACCAGTTTCTCCCATAAACTCTGTCTAGATGTCCCAAATATAACCATGTTAACCAGTTTCTCCCAGAAACTCTGTCTAGATGTCCTAGATATAACCATATTAATCAGTTTTTCCGAGAAACTCTGTCTAGATATCCCAGATATAACCATGTTAACCAGTTTCTCCCAGAAACTCTGTCCAGATGTCCCAGATATAACCATATTAATCAGTTTTTCCCAGAAACTCTGTCCAAAATTCCCAAAGTATCTCAAAAATCCCTGTTATCCCTTGGTGATCATACTGGAAAGTAAAGTTAGCACACTCTGTATGGCTAGGATCTTATTTGTTTAACTGCTGTCTGTTAGAAGTAAAAGCATCATATAGATTAGGGCTTACATCCTCGTGCTTGTCTCACATGCATACACCATTCCCATCAATCTACACGCACTGTCTCGAGTCAGTCCACATCACTGTCTTTGTCTGTCTAAAGTCATCACTGTCAAGATCTAATCTAGTCCTCTCAAAATCTGTCAGGTCAGTATAGATTCCCAGAGTCAGCAGCTAGGATCCTCGTCTTGGGTCAGAAGTTCAGATAATCGTTTGGTCAGAATCAGTCCGACAGCTTACTTCAGCATGAATCGAGAAGAGCTGGAAAACAAGGTTACCGAGTTGGGAGTAACCATAAGCCAGCAGTCCGACAGCCTAGCCCAAGTTCTGAAGTTCATGGAAGAATTGAAGCAGCGGCGGTGGCAACCTCTGCCAGGGTTTCCACCACCGGAGTTTGAACCACCCCCACCTGAGAATAATGGGGAAGAAGACTGGTTTCAAGGGGTCCCCCCGTTTGCGTATGAGAAGAAGCTTCAAGAGAAAATGGATAAGGTTGACAAGTTGGAAAGCGTATTGAGGAAAAGTAAAGGGGTCGATGATTACATGCTAGACCTGGAAGGCCTCTTTGAGCCTGTTAAGCTGAAACTGCCAGAGAATTCCAAGATGCCTGCCATCGACCGTTTTGACGGAACTGGGAATCCGAAAAGTCATGTAAAGCTATGTATGAGTATCTTCCAGTCCATCGGTTGTACCCACGAGCACATTGCGATGTTGTTCCCGCAAACTCTTGCAAAGTCTGCACTATCATGGTTCCTAACCTTGGAAACAACCCAGCAGAACAACAATGAATCCTTCGCTGCATTTCTGAGCAGATGGAGGAACAAGGTAGCCCAAATGACCCACCGGCCGATTGAGAAGGAACAAGTGAGGATGCTAATCCGAAATCTGCAACCGCTCTACCATGAAAAGCTATTTTACCAGTCCATCTCCACCTTTGAGGAATTGTTTGAAGTTGGAACTCAAATTGAAAACGCTATCAGAGAAGGAAAGATCAAAAAGGAAGAGCCTCCGAGCCAGTCCAGAAGGCCCAACTATTCCCGGAGTCCCGCGGATGTCAATGCACTTAGCAGCCAACCCGTGGCGTACCCTCCTAGGCCATACCAACCTCTCAACCAAGCCAACACTTCCAGTCGCCCTTTCCAGAAAAAGCCCCCTCGTAACTTCGCCAAGCTAGAGATCTCCCTCTCCTCAGCCTTAGATCGTCTCCTCAAGAAGGGCCACCTCCAACTACTCCAACCCCGAAACACCCCGCTCCCGCCAAACTGCGATATGTCCAAACGGTGTACCTACCACCAAGCCCCGGGCCACAACACTGATGATTGCATGCGCCTCCGCCATGATATTCAAGACCTCATTGACCAGAACATCATCGAGCCACCACCAAAGCAGCCCCATATCACCCAAAATCCTCTACCAAACCACCAAAATGTCAACCTCATTGAGTCCAACCCTGTATCCCTCAACCCTGCTACTTATATCACCCCCCTAGGACAACCCTTACCCCTCATTGACATCCCGGACTCTGTGGGAATTCATCTGATTGAAGGGGAGAATGACAAGTGGCAGCAATAGCTAGACGATGAGCAAGAATTATTCTTTCTAGAAGAGCATGATCTAGGGGTGGTGGACCTCAAATGGTATGACCCCAATAATGAAAGTGATGCTTCTATCAGGAATGAGCCAGAAAAACCATTTGTAGGGACAGACTGCGACTGGTTCAAAAAGAATGGAACTGTAGAAGGGCCTACTCCTGCTGAAATTGATCATCTAACTAGGTCAGGTCGTCACTACCAGCCTCTGCTGCCTACTACTGAAGCCATCGAGAAGGGTCCAGTTAAAGACAAGGGGAAGGGTAAGATGGATGAGATCATCGAAGAAGATAATGAATTGATAAAACAGCTGAAGAAAACCCAAGCACATCTCTCAATATGGGACATCATGGTGACATCCTACAAGCATAGGCAAGCTGTGTTGAATGCCTTGGCTGGAATAGAGGTCCCCATGGATGCCGCACCATAGGACATGGTGGTTTTCTTGGGCGTACTTACCCCCGACCCAATCATTACATTTTCTGATGAAGACCTGCCACCAGAAGGATCCGCACATAACAAAGCATTGTATATCACCGTTGGATGTAAGGGACAACAGGTGCCGTTTTGTCTAGTTGATACGGGCTCTGCCTTAAATGTCTGTGCCCTAAGGACTGCCACCGCCTTGGGGGTCAATGTCCTTGACATCACAGCATCTGTGCAATCTGTGAGGGCCTATGATAACACCAGGAGAAATGTGATGGGAACCGTTTCTCTCCAAATCCGGGTAGGATCTTTGGTGAGCACCGAAGTCTTTCAGGTCATGGACATACCTGCCTCATTCAACTTGTTGATAGGAAGGCCCTGGTTGCATGTCAACAAAGCTGTATCGTCCACTGTGCATCAAATGATCAAGTACATCCATGAGAAGGAAGTGAAAATCATTCTCGGTAATAGTTGGGGTAATGAAGCTTTCCCGAACTACGCTCCCATCTTTGAAATCCAAATACCTGAGCTAGAAGAAGGAGAAATTGGGGGATTCTTCATGGAAGGAGTCCACATGATCAATGATGAGGACCGGTTCCCCGAGATCCACTCTGCGGTTGTCAACATCGTCCGCAAAATGAACTACTTCCCTGGAATGGGATTGGGCCGACGCCAGCAAGGGATTCGAGAGTTCCCTCAGATCAAAGGACAGCAAGGCACTTTTGGGCTGGGGTACAAGCCCACTGAAGAAGACATCGAGATACAGAGGCCATGGAAGAAAAGAGTGAGGAGTCTCCCGCCATACCGCAAAACCTTGAATGGACAATTCATCAAAGAAGGGGATGATTTCCCCTATTTTGGGTTCCCTGAACCTATTTTGGGTTCCCTGAACCTTGGGCACCCCGGGCTGGAAATTTTTACTGACTGTGAAAAACTCCCCTATCAAGATCCGTTCTATCCGAAAGAAGCTGTCAAAATCCCAGAGGAGGATTGGTTGAAATACCTAGATACTGAAGCCATCGGGAAAATGTGGGAAGAGTTCGTTGAAGAAAAAGAAGGAAAGAGGGTCGAGAGCCAAGATGATCAGATCAAGTCAACTGAGGAAGGTCTGAGCAACCAGGCTGTAGAGTCATCTGTCTGTGTCTCCCAATCCCCTGTTTCCCCAGAGTCTGTACTTCCAATTATCGAGTCTGTATCAAAGTCGGCTGTTGTAAGCCCACCACTGTTTAATGTAATCACTCCACCTGTCATGAATGAAATGAAAGACGATTCTGCTTACTCCTCTGTGTCTAATACCTGTGAATGCACAGATCCCTTTGAGGATCTCCCAATTGAACTTAAGCAACTAATTGAAAAACCACCTGCTTGTGAAATAATCAAAGATACTTTATCGGTTAACCTAGGTGAAATAGATAATCCACAAATTGTGCAAATTGGCTCAGCCCTTAGTAAAGAAGAAAAAGAAAAACTGACTCTCTTGCTAAAATAATTCAAAGATGTTTTTGCTTGGTCTTACGAGGACATGCCTGGGATTGATCCCGACATTGTCCAACATCATATTCCCTTCCTCCCTAATTCTAAACCTGTCAAGCAGAAACTGAGGCGCATGAGGCCGGAGTGGGCACTCAAGGTTAAAGCAGAAGTGGAAAAGCTGTTCAAAGCAAGGTTCATCATTGTCACTGAATATCCGGAATGGGTCGCCAACATCGTGCCAGTCCCAAAGAAAGATGGAAAAGTTTGTGTGTGCGTCGACTTCCGTGATCTAAACAAAGCCAGTCCCAAGGATGACTTCCCGCTTCCCCACATTGACGTTTTGGTCGATAACACCGCAGGACATGAGCTACTATTATTCATGGATGGTTTCTCAGGGTATAATCAGATTCTTATGGTGCCAGAAGATCGGGAAAAGACGACATTCACCACCCCTTGGGGAACCTACTGTTATAGGGTAATGCCTTTCGGACTCAAGAATGCTGGAGCAACCTACCAAAGAGCTACCACCACTCTGCTGCATGACATGATTCACAAGGAAGTAGAAGTATACGTAGATGACATGATCATAAAGTCTAAGGATAGAGAGGGACACCTAGTGGCACTGGAAAAGTTTTTTGAAAGGTTGCGTAAGTACAAGATGAGGTTGAATCCAAAGAAATGCACTTTGGGTGTGACCTCCGGTAAACTCCTGGGTTTTCTCATCACACAAAGGGGGATAGAGGTGGATCCCTCTAAGATCAAGGCAATCCTAGAAATGACATCACCACGGAATGAAAAAGAAGTGAGGGGGTTTCTCGGAAGAATCCAATTTATCAGCCGCTTCATTTCCAAGCTTACAACTACATGCGATCCTTTGTTCCGATTGTTGAGAAAAGGGGAGAAGTTCCAATGGGATGACCAGTGCCATGCCGCTTTCGACAAAATAAAAGCCTACCTTCAGAATCCGCCTGTCCTCTCACCACCTACTCCTCATAAGCCTTTATTCCTTTACCTGTCTGTCTCCGAAAATGCCATGGGTTGCATGTTAGCCCAAGAAGGAGAAGGAAGCCACTCCGAAAAAGCCATATACTACCTCAGCAAGAGGATGACTGTGTATGAGCTCAACTACTCTACCCTCGAAAAAACATGTTGGGCCTTGGTTTGGTGCACCCGCCGACTGAGGCACTATATGCTAGCCTTCCCGGTTGTGCTCATATCCCGCATGGATCCTCTAAAATACCTCCTCGAAAAACCCGCCCTGACCGACCGTATATCCCGTAGGTTACTTCTACTATCCGAATTCGATATCAAGTATGTTACAAACAAATCGGTAAAAGGGAGAACCGTGGCTGAGCATCTTGCGGATCACACCATTGACTCCGAAGAAAGTGGAGACATCCCATTCCCAGACGAAAATATCTTGGAAATCAAGGAAGAACAATGGAAGTTGTACTTTGATGGAGCAACCAACATAAAAGGCTACGGAGTAGGAATAATTCTAGTATCACCAAATGAGGACCACACCCCACTGGCAGTCAAGCTCAATTATAACTCCACCAAAAACACCGCTGAATACGAAGCATGCATTCTGGGGATGGAAGCGGCCATAGAATTGAGAATTCAAAAGTTAGATGTCTTTGGAGATTCGAATCTCATCGTGTCACAAGCCAGAGGGGAATGGAAGGTGAAGGAAGAGAGGTTGAAGCCCTACCATGACCATCTCGATGGACTCAAGAAGCACTTTAAGAGCATAACGTTCTTCTACTTGCCTAGGGAAGAGAACCAGCTAGCAGATTCGTTGGCTACCTTAGCCTCCATGATCAAAATTCTTGTGGGAGTCAGGATGATGCCTTTGGTGATTGAGCAAAAGTACGAGCCTTCATTCAACATGATCGCCGCAATCGAAGCAGAAGAGAATGAAACACCGTGGTATCAGGATGTCTGGAACTTCATAGAAAATGGAAGGTACCCCCAAGAGTCTACCGAGAAGGACAAAAGGGCAATTCGAAGATTCACAGCGCAATTCATCATTTGTGGTGGGAAATTGTTGAAGAAATGATAGAACGGTCACAACCTGACTTGCTTGTTTGGGAAAAGTTCCAGAAGAATGATGGAGGAAATACACGAGGTGGTATGCAGCCCGCACATGAACGGTCACATGTTGGCCGACAAGGGTACTACTGGGCAACATTTGAGAAAGACAGTTACGAATAAGTGAGAAGGTGCCACAAGTGCCAGATCCACGCAAACATGATGAATACACCACCATCCCTTCTGTACAGCATGACTTCACCTTGGCCATTCTCAACCTGGGGAATCGATATCATCGGTGAAATCATTCCAAGAGCCTCGAACAGAAATCGGTACATCTTGGTGGCCATCGATTACTTTACGAAGTGGGTAGAAACTGCATCTTACACCAAGTTAGGAGCTAAGGAAGTGGCTAAATTCATCAAGAAAAACCTAATTTGTCGCTATGGAGTCCCCCATGAGATCATTTCAGATAATGGTAGTCATTTCAAAGCAGAAGTTAGGGATCTGTTTGAGGAATACAAATTTAGTTATTATAAGTCATCACCGTACAGACCGCAAACTAATGAGGCAGTCGAAGCTGCAAACAAGAATGTTAAGGCCATACTGTAGAAATCAGCCGATACTTACAAGGACTGGCATGAAAAGCTACCGTTCGCAATTTGGGGATACAGAACATCGATAAGGACGTCCACAAGAGCAACGCCTTACTCACTAGTGTATGGGATGGAAGCGGTACTTCCGGTTGAGATAGAATTGTCGTCCCTACGCGTGATGGCAGAATGTGAAATTTCAGAGTCCGATTGGTTGAGGGAAAGATATGAAGAATTGGCCCTCATAGATGAAAAGTGCCTAGCGGCAGTCGACCATGTTCGAATATATCAAAAGAGGATAGCCCGTGCTTTCAACAAAAAGGTTCGTCCGAGAAAGATTGTCAAGGGTGACCTTGTCCTTAAGGAATTGCGAGCTCCGATCTTTAATCCCCGTGGGAAGTTTAAACCTAAATGGGTTGGCCCTTACATCGTCAAAACCATTCTTTCCGGGGGAGCAACTTATCTCATGGTCCTCGATGGTGTGGAATTCAAAGAACCAATCAACATGGATCGTCTCAAAAAGTACTATGCTTGACCAATCTGCCAAAATAACCATTTCTTTTGAAGCCTTGACCTGAACTACGCTCGACCTGATTCCCACTTGGGGATACGTAGGCAACCACATCGGTTCGGTCGCCCCACTCACAAGAAATAACCAATTTCTTTCAAGCTTTGGCCCGAACTACGTTGGACCTGATTCCCATTCGGGGGTACGTAGGCAGACTTTCAAAAAAAGAGGGATGGCTCGCTAGGTTGAAAATCAGAAAGGATGCCTAGGCAAAAGTTAGAGCTAAATCCAAGGTGAGCAATAACAAAAAAGAGAAAAGAGCTCGCTAGGTCACCTCACTGGTGCCTAGGCAAAAGTTATGAGCATTTGAGAGAATAAAGTTGCGGTCCTTACCACAACCCAGAAATCACCCTCCACACTAGGGGCAAACTCGGCAACTCGCCTTGTTCGCCTGAACCTTTTCTAACTAGGGGCAAACGTCGGTCATCTACCTCGTTTGCCTCACAACCATATATATCTCAAACTAGGGGCAAACTTCGGCCACCCGCCTCGTTTGCCTCTAATCGTCCTAGCATGCCCAAGCAAGTACCAAAATCAACATCTAATTTAAATCTCGATTACAAAATGTCTTTAAAGCTAAAATGCATAGAATGAGATTCCCAAAGTAACCAAGGTTCACCGATAAACAAACTCTGAATATTACATAAGCAGGAAAGATAAAAAAAATAAAAGTCTTTCGAAAAGCAATCACAGATGTTCAAAGACACTGGGAGGAATGAGCAGAATAAGTCAGGTCTAGTTTTATCTTTATGTCTTTTATTTCTTCAAAGGTCTTTAGAAATAGGCCCTTGCTCGACTGGCCTAGCCACTGATGAAAGCAGCAATGGTAGTGGCTCTGACTCTGGAAGCAAAGCCCCTCTCAGTAAACCCCCGGGGGACCTCTTGAACTTGCCCATACTGTCTAGCCAATCGACGAGGATGATAGAAGGAGGTCTCTCTCAGTCCCATCAGCCACACCCTTTGAAAATCCGCAAGACTAGTGGTCACAGCATAAAGGCCCCAACGCCTCACGATCCAGCAAATGTCAGCCTTAGATAAGGCGTCCATCATACCCACCCAATCAGCAGAAGTAAAATGAGTATGAAGCACCGCTCTGCGAAAATAAACTGGCGGCACATTACTTGTCCATAACTGAAGACGCTCGTAGAGCCAAGCCTGTAACACCAAAGGCGCCCCAGAAAGTAGAAGCATTCCCTGACTTGAAGCGCTATCCAAACCATTCAGGGTCTCAGCCAGAACCATGGCCATGGGGTTCTTACCTGCCTTCAGTCCGAGACATACATGCACTAAGTCGCTAGAAGCATTCGAGAACAAGAAGTGTAAAGTCATACACAGAATCAGAGCAACCACACGAGTAGCATCATACACGCTGTGATTCCCAGGACTGGCATACCGAGCAATTATGGAAGCAATGGCAAGAACCTCACCTTAAATCAGCCAGCGGGAAATAGTGATGGAACAATTCAGATATTCAGCCAAGCCTCGCGTAGGACTAAGGGTATCAGCAGAAGGGAGAATCAGGTCCAAATCAGAATCATAGCCAAGGATAGCACAGAACTCCTCAAACAAGGGGCATATCTCCAAGCCATTAAAATTGAAGACATGGTTCACCGGGTCCCAGTGAGCAATAGCAGCACGCAAGAACTCAGTGGTCAGGGTCATCTGGCGAAGAGAGAATAGCTCGGTCAGGCCGTAACTAAAGAGGTTGATCCGTTCCACACCATCCGTGATGTTTAGCCAAGTTGTGAGTTGAGCGGGATCATACAAAGCCATATTTTCGGTCGCGGCTCTAGAAAAATTCAAAATTTCGGCAGCACCTCCTCGTTTCACGGACTATCCCACCTGCAAGGCAAACACACTCACTATCACAAAGTTGTTCTTCGCAGTAACATCAACAATCATAGAATCACAAGTGCATAGATATGCATATCATCATCAACTAAAACAAGCACACAACTGCGCCTCCAAACCGGAACCTATTCGGCCTAAAAGGCAAAAACATCGTAATACTCTGCCAAAAGTCACAAACTGTTCCACACATCATCCTACACTGTCCAAATAGTCATATCACCAGTACAACCCAATCGAAAACATAAAAAAAATTAAAATAAAATTCCCGCTTGGGGGGCCTCAGTCCTCCTCTTCTTCGTCCTCTGTCAGACTGCCCGGAGTGTATGTCGGCGACGGTCTCCTCCTACCACCTCTGCACCTCAGACCGGTCCTCGATGAGCCAGCATCGCCTCCACGGTACTGCACACGCAAATAAAATAAAGGCAATTAGTAGGAAAACAACAAAAAATACAAAAACAGAGTCAAGTCAGAAACCTACCAAGGACGCCATCTGATTGGCAGCAAACTGCCGCATGCCATTCATCTGTCAAAGGGTAAAATTCAGGGTTAGAACCTCATAACTTTGAGGAGCGCAAAATTAGAAACATACCCGGTGGTCTCGTGTGAGGACCAAGGACCGTAAGCTAGCGGCCAAGGCGTGACCCTCCTCAGCGTAACTCCAAGGAACGTTGAGGATGCCCGTTGGCTGAGTAGGGTACCTGCATGTGACTCGTGGCACCTCCATCACTTGGGGAGTGCCATCAGCACCTAGAACATTGATGGTCCAATCCCAAGGAGGGATAGGATTGGAAGCCAGAGGAGCCTGTCTCCTGTACATCCCGCGGAGCTGTAGGCACAAAACAAGTTAGGGAAAAGATGAGTCAAAAACATAGGCAATGAATAGAGACAAAAACGTAAAGAAAACATACCTCCAGGAGCGGGAAGTTGGGCATCAGAGAGTGGCCACGGTAAGCCTCATAGCCGGTCTCGGAGAGAAAATGGTCCCAAACATCGGTGCCAGCTAAGGCTGCCAGCAGAACATCACCAGAAAGGTCACTAGCATCCATCGCAGGGGGATTATGAGGGACGCAATACCTAGAACCACCAACCACTTGCCTGGACACTCGCTCGCCAAGGAACCATTGCCGGCACTCGGTACTCTCCATCAGAAGTCGGCAAGAGGAAAGAGGTTTGACCGCTTGTATCTCCTCTGGGGCAGTATAGGCGATGCGCTCCCCAAGGCGTCCAATCAACACTAGCAGCCGTCAGCTCGGTCAAGAAGTTTTTGAGCAAAACAATCCAGTGGGCCCCACTCTTCACCCCGACAACATCCCTCCGCCATCTCAAGCCTCGTGGAAACAGAGGCACAGGAGCCATGCCATCCTCGTCTTCGCCTGATTCATCCGTGGGGGAGGGAGCCAACATCTTCCGGTACTCGAAGCTCCAAAGCTGCACAGACAAAGGAGAAAATCAGAAAAAGTATAAAAACTGAAAAGCCAGAATATAAAGCAAGATGCAGCACATACCTCCCAAGCTCGCCAAAATCCCCCTGTCGATTTAACATCACCTCGGGAAACCTCACCCATGTGCTTGTAAAGATGGGCCAAGGCAGCACCGCCCCAGTCGTAAGAGGGGATCTCATCGATGGTCGCCATGCAAGAAAGAAGTCTCAAGTTCACCCGGTCATTTCGTGTCACAAAGATCGAGCAACCAAGGACATACAGAAGATACACCCTCAAAAGCTGGGAATTGTTCAAGTTATGATTCCCTCTGCCATAGGCCCGGTAAAGCCAGCCACAAGGAAACCAGTGCCTCTCCAGGTTGGGGGGAACAGCCCCAATCAACATCTCTATAGCTTCCGGGTCGATCTCGTAGAAGTAGTCCAGAACCAGGCGTTTCCCGCCGACCCTCAAGCCGGTAATCATAGAGAAGTCGAAGGGCGTTATGGTCATCTCACCAAATGGCAGGTGGAAAGTATTGGTGGTGTCCCACCATCTCTCAGACAGACCATAAAAATGTGCCAGATCATTGCTGCTTTTTGAAACCAGGCGAACGAAGCCGCCAAACCCAGTATCGTCTACTGTTCTCTTGACGGTAGGCGAGAGTTGAGTGTACCACAGGAAAGCATGAGCGAGGCTACCGTGGCCCTTCAATGCTACTTCCGGTACCTGCACATACCAGAGACAACAAAAGTGATGCACAAAATAACTATTCACAACCCGAGGTCTAAATTCGCAAAATCAACATTTGAGCACAAATCGAACTTCTAACGATCTCGAGGTGCACACTACGGGTCACAAAACTAGCACAATACATGGAAGTAGTCCTAAACTGTCAAAGGTTTCACATACCAAGTTCGCTAGAGCCGCGGCCAAAACATGACATTGGGGGTCCTGTAAAATCAAGTCTGGGGTTTGCATCTCGGCCTTCATCCGTTCCTTGGCCTTCTTAGATGGTCTCCTCGAGCTCGAAGCCATGGATCTACAAAGAAAATGGAAGTCAAAGTTAAACTTTCTTCTTGAAAATTTGAGCAAACCAAGACACCAGTCAAAATTCCAACTACGGGGAAAAATTACTCACCTGAGCGCGCACAAGCTGTATTTTGACGGATTTTGGCTCCAAAAACACCCCAAAATGGCCAAGAATGAGCTTCAAGAGCTCAAAAATCCCGAGATATACAAAGATGAAGTCCGGCCACCCAGTGCCGCCGCAGCACTAGCCAACTACCGTCGCGGCAGTGGCCCAGTGCCGCCGCGGCACTACTCCTTGCGGGCCCCGCTTTGCTCTGTTTTGCTCCGTTTCACTCCGTTTTGACCTGTTCCGGCCTTTTCCAGCCCGTTTCTGGCCCCGATCAGTCCCGGTGGCCCAATTCGGTCATGATTCACGAGGTTTTACCCCCAGCGGCCCAAAAGTCTTCAGGGCTACCTCCAACAGGCAGAAACTGAGAAAAATCAACTCCCGAAGATCTGAATCGGCTGCTTCGGGACGACCGTCACAGATTTTGATCAAACACGAGAGCTCTGATAACGAATCCTGGATTTTGGCTGATTTACAAAAGGGAGGAAAAGAGATTCTCCGAGAACCCTACATCATCCCCCGAGGACAGATACCAGCTCCCAGAGGCCCCAACCGGATCTCTTGGATTTGATCAACCGAAGAAGATTCAGAGATGGGCCCCGATCAAGGAAAAAGGAGATCCCCTGAGGACAGATACCGAAGAGATTCTCCGAGAACCCTACATCATCCCTCGAGGATAGATACCAGCTCCTGGAGGCCCCAACCGGCTCTCTTGGATTTGATCAACCAAAGAAGATTCAGAGATGGGTCCCGATCAAGGAAAAAGGAAATCCCCCGAGGACAGATACCGAAGAGATTCTCCGAGAACCCTACATCATCCCCCGAGGACAGATACCCGCTCTCGGAGGCCCCAACCGGCTCTCTTGGATTGAGCGTCGAAAGATTTGATCAACCGAAGAAGATTCAGAGATGGGTCTTAGTTCCCGATCAAGGAAAAAGGAGATCCCCTCAGGACAGATACCAAAGAGATTCCCTGAGAACCCTATGAACCCTGTGTCATCCCCCGAGGGCAGGCACCAAAGAGATTCCCCGAGAACCCTGTGTCATCCCTGGAGGACAGATACCAAAGAGATTCCCCGAGAACCCTGTGTCATCCCCCGAGGACAGATACCAAAGAGATTCCCCGAGAACCTTGTGAACCCTGTGTCAGCCCTAGAGGGCAGACACCAAAGAGATTCCCCGAGAACCCTATGTCATCCCCCGAGGACAGATACGGAAAGATACTAGTTCCCATTACCCCCAGCAAAATGTGACAAAAGAGGAACTGATTCCCGAAAATCGGCCATCAGGAACAATCAGAACATGGCTCGCATCCAGATTTTGAAAACGAAGCACCATCCTTCCACGGCTCCGTGTCACCTGATTATCATGAGCTTTCTCATCTATCACAAGATCCCTCGATCACCTTTAGCTGTCGTCTTCTAAAAAAAATGCGCATCTGATCTATCTCACTTGTTTGCAAAAAAAAACACTTCCCAAATTCCAGAAGTTTGCCCCTAGACCCAGAGTCTTCTTGTCCTTATCTAAAGTCATCCACCACATCACAGTCGCAAGCACTAGCACAACACAAGTCCACTCGGAGTGGCACACCCCATAGCACCTGCTCATACTAGGATCATAACACTAGACATGATAGGACTCGTGACACAACTCATATCATATCCATGCATTGCATATCGTTCTCATAGCGTAGCATCCGCATGTCTTGTTGTGCATATGTGATTTGTTCTTTTATGACCTGAACTACGCCCTGGTCTGATTCCCCTTGGGATACGTAGGCAGCTCACACAGGGCGCTACCAGTACTGACCTCAACATCATTTTTCAACATCATTGCATCTTTTGTAATGTATTTTATCCTAAATCTATAGCCTCCAAAAGACCTGTCTCTTCAAAGCTTTGGCACTCGCTTGCGACATGCGTTGCCTCCTAAGTTCATGCCAAAGAGGGGCAAACTGTAGACACCTCATTTTGTCGGCTATCAGATTTAGGAGACCCATAGCTTGGTGGTTCACAATGATCGAAAAAGACTTAAAAGGATTCCTGGAAGTTAGTTCTATCTCTCAGAATGCTCAGAATGACCAAAATGCCCCTGAAAGCCCAGAAGCTCCCAGATTTGGACCAAAAGTTCTGGAAACATGCTACATCATAAGAAAAATGATAAAATGAGTTTTTAAGTAAAATCGAATGAAATCGTCAGCTCCTAGAGACCCCCGGAAGTCCCGAAAGTTCCCGGAAAGTCCCTGTTGACCGGTTTGACCAAGGTATGACCAAAATCGTCCAAATTAACCGGAATCATTCTGGATCATGTGAAAAATATTAAAATGAGTTTTAAAAGGAAATCGAGCGAAAACGTCAGCTCCGGGGAACTCCCAGAGGTTCCCAGAACTTCCCGAGAATCCCAAGTTTGACCAGTTTGACCAGAATTTGACTTTAGAACCGGGGCACGATAACAATTTTCAAATATTTTTCATGGATACTGGAGGTCAGTAGCTTTTCAATGGTATATCGCACATAATTTTCGGATTTAAAACGAGTTTATTATGAATTTCCGAAGGCGAAAAAGGTGATCAAATCGGCTTTTATCGCAAATACCGCAAAACTTTTCAAAGTGACCTATCCCCAATTTATTTTTCATGAAAAGTAGACTCCATTACCTTTCCAACGGTATATCACAACCTCAATTTAGAGTTTGTATGCATTTTCTGTGAATTTCGGACAAAATAGGGCCTTTTCGCGAATACCGGAACCTCTGGGGGCCTAAACAGCATTATCTGGACTAAGGAGGAGAAGTGCCGCCGCGGCACTGGCCCACTGCGGCCGCGGCACTCCCCTCCAGAATAGTGTGTTTTTGTAAATAATTTTGGGGTTCCATTTTGATTAATTAAAAACCAAAACGACGTAGTTTTATGATTTCAGATGTTTGGAGCCAATAGGAATACTTCTAAAACCCCAAAACCACCCCAAGTTGGCCTATATAAACCCCCCTTGACTTCTCATTTGGGGGTGTCAAATGCAAGCTTAGAAAAAGTTTGGGAGAGAAAGTTATAGAGATAAGGTTAGAATAGAGAGAAAAGAAGCTTTCTTCTTTGATTTTCAAAACAAAAGTGTGTTCTAAACTTTGTTTTTACTTAATTACTCCTATTTACTTCAACATTCAATACACCCAACCACCATTTTAGTGAGAATTCAAAAGGGTGGAAGCTTCTTCCATGTCCAATGTCATCACATATGAGTGAAACACCAAACTACAAGTTCAATACATCATGAATATCACCTATTGATTGCTATCTATTTGCTTGTTTGCTTATATAATGTTCATCTCTTCTCACCTCATTTCTTTTTGATTTTCTTTATTTACTTACTAGTTCATTATCATCTAAATGATGACATGAAGTTTGAGGTGAGTGAATCCTTATGGATAGTAGCTCTTGACCTCAAAAACATGTTTGATAGATGATGATTATAACTTCAATACCTCCAAGGTATTCTTGAAGTTATGTTCAAAATAAAATAAATCTCTCCAACAATCTTGGAGGTTCTTGATGATGAGTTTGATATTGACATTTCAAGTGGCTATAATCTTTATTGACTATTGAAAATACATTTTCAAAACCTCTATTTCAAAATCCCCTTCAATCTCTCTCATTTTGATTTCAAAAAAGAAAGCTCAAGTTTTTCCCAAAATCTTCAAAATAGTGAGTCAAAACAGTGAGTGATCTGAGTTCAAAGATTTCTCTAGAACTCAATACTCAATGTATGGATGTAAGACCACTTGGAAAGTCTTCCTAACTCATTAGAGAACACCCGCGATTTTTGGTTTGACTTGGAAGTACATGAAAATGGTCCATTTGGACCCAAACATTCCTTCCAGACATTCTGCCTCTGCTGTCACAGCAGCTTGGTTAACTTCCTACTTCTTTTTCAGACACATTTTCCAAAAGGGGTGGTCCAAACTTATTTTTTCCTTAAACTTGCATGTCGTAGGGAAAATAGGCCCCTAGATCATTTGTTTTCATGTTTTAAGATTTTTCAACATTTCAGTCAACAATACGGACTCTGTTTCTGAGTGACCTTCATTGTTTATGTGATTTCTCTCAATATGTGATAGTTATTAAAGATTGGCTTTTTGGGTTGTATTCTAGACACAATAAGGAGGATCTCCATAAAAAATCATGCATTGAAAATATTCCTAACCCCACTTTTCCAATTTTACAAGATCATGTTACTGTTCTGTCCACTATTCACAGCAAGCACATTTTAACTTTCATTCTTTGATTTGATGCTTATATACATTCCAAATTAGTTCATATCTTAGGAAGTAGTTCATACTACATTGGTACATATCTCATGTTGATTTCATTCATTCATTCATACACACTCTGGACTTCTAAGTCATTTTAGGAATCCATAAACATAAAACACACTACAACCTTGGCACATTCTAGATACATACATTGCATCCATGCAAAGATTTGGGGTTTTTGTAACTCCTAATCTAAGAAGATTATAATGAATAATTATGGTCACACGTTCATGCTTCCTCTCGGCCTAATCATCCTTTCTCATCCGTCCCGGGGATTGAGAGATCTTCTTTTTCTCAAAGAATAACATGCATCATAATAGCTTGCTAAGCATATTTTGATTTCTTCGATCATTTTCTTCAAGAACAATTCATGTCCCCTTTAGATTAGGGAAACTTAATTACTTGATACATGATTAGACGATTTTTGCTAGGTTTATCTGTGTGATCTTTCACTTTACATTGCATGATATTTGACTTAGATCTTATGAATGATATTTTATCTTTAGATCTTCCATTTCAAGTTTCTTATGTGATGTAATATACTATCATAGTATTAATTGCCGAACCATACATAGTATAAGATGATTATTTGGATGCTAATTGAGGCCCGTCGAAAGACGGGACGAGTTAAGGGTGTTTTAGTCGCGACAAAGGCTCCTTCCTCTCTTGTACCAAAACCCCGAACCAAGTTCTTTGGTTATGAAGGGTCGGTGCCCTTTATCCATTTGGGTGAGTCAAAATTAGGTTTCTTGGTTCCTTAAAGACCAAGTGGCGACTCTGTATCTGTTTTCGAAAGACCTTCTTTTCTTCGAAATCAACCTCTTGTTTTCTTTCAAATCAATTTCAAAACAAAGGAAAATCAATTCCGAAACCCCGGAAACAAACAGGAAAAACTGGGACTGGACGACGGATTCCGCGTGTCCACAGTAATTCAATCTCTGTGGGTTCGACCTTTACTTTCACTACTACAAATCTTTAGAAAAGTAAAGTATACTTTTTATATCTTGATATTGACAACATCAGTACCATTGCCCCAAAAGTAATCCTTAGAGGGGGTGAATAAGATTACTAACGATTAATGGTAAATTAAAAACTAAGCAAGCACAATATCAAATTAAAACAATAAGCAAATGGAGAAGGTAAACAAACACTTGCAAACCAAGTTTCAAGTGGTTCGGCAATCCGCAATCCGCGGCCGACATCCACCCCTCAAGAACACCTCTTGAGGATTCAACTAAACAATCTTCTTTAGGTGAAGATCAAATCACTTCTTACAAGTTCTTCTTGAACTCCTTTACACCTCCTATGAAGAAACCCTTCACTTAGAGCAAGGGTTACACCAACCTTCTTTACAACTTTAAGGATAAAAGATTGTCGGATTACAAGTGAAATAATACTCTCTCTTAGAGTAGATGGAAACAATAAATAGCTTCTACATAATGCTCTCAAAGAATTACAATGAAGAACTAGAGCAAGTAGAATAAATCTCACATAACTAGGTTTATTGCAAATAATAAGTATTCAATGTGATGTATTGAGTGCCCAATAACCATATTCAAATGGGCATATATGCTCTTTCTTGAAAGTCAAAACATTTGAGGTAGTTCGGAGCATTTAATGCTAAAGCAAAACCCTAGAAAAAGAGTCGTTACTATTTTTACACAGTAATCCAGTCGACTGCATTTCAAATAACATGAAATACGCCAGACGACCAGTCGACTGAATGAGAGGTCTGGTCGACTGAAAGTGGTGAGGTAGAACCTCTATTTTTCTTGCAGAAACCAGTCGACTATGTCACATATTTGGTTGACTGAACCTTGAAGGTTCCAGTTGAATGGGGAATATGTCCAGTCGATTGTTTTTCTTGTGAAAAATAGTTTTCTTATTTTAAAGATTTTATTAAGTTTTAAGCCCTTATCTTTGAGATTCAATCTAACTAACTTTACAAAAACTCCTAGAAGAATAATACAAGAAAGAAATAATCTTCCTTAAGTCTTCCATAGAATATCCATCATCATTTGAAGGATCTGTTTGGACAACACACTAAATGAAATTTTAAGTACTCAACTTTGTAGTTTGTTAATCATCAAAATTACTTAAGGTAGAACCCTTGGGACTAACAATCTCCCCCTTTTTGATGATGACAAACTACTAGTTGCTCGAGAAAAAATTAATAGCGAGTAATAATCCAATCAAGATAAAATGATTCACTTTGTAGATCATGTGAATGAATAAGTAGATTTTAAGTCTGATAATTGAAAACGGATTCATCATGAATAAGCAACAAGGATATTCTCCGCCTTTTGTCATCAACAAAAATCACTTAGAGCAGAGAGAACCTACCCCTCTATAAGTGAGTTGAAGGACGGGGTGGGGGAATGTGGGAATCACCAATAAAAGGGTATAATAATCTTTCCATAGTTAGTACACAGATAGTTATACTAATATCATGAGAAGCAATAACAGTCACCAAAACATATAAACAAGAACACATAAACAAGCAAAAATAACAAGAGGGATGCATATAACAAAATTTCATGTAAATCCATAAGAAGGTTTTCAAATACAAATGGGATGTGATAGAAGCAAAAGGACTGTGTAAGTCTGTACTAACTTAAAACAAAGTCAAACATCTGTCAACCCAAAAATCTATCAAAGGACTGCCGACCTAACTAAACATCTAGCCTATGTCCCACATAGCCGTCAAAATTGAATTTAACTCTGAATTAAACGAATGTCATCTCGAGCATCATCAAGACTAGACTGCATCTGGGATAGGTGTCGATCCACTAACTCCTGAGTGGTAGCTATGGAGGTGCGAAGAATGCCTATAGCAGACCCAACCTCCAAATGTCTAAGTAGAAGGTGTCAAAATGAGAAGCAACTGTAGATGAAAGAGTAGAGACACTAGAAGCGAGAGAGGAGTGGAGAGAAGTGACGGTGGTGTAGAGAGACTCAATGGAGGCGATGATGATGGAGAACTGATCTGAGAGGTCAATAGTAGTAGGAGGAGAGAAAGAGGATGGCATGTTAGTAGAGGCTGGAGTAGAAGTTGTGGAAACATCAGAGGATGGGGTAGCGGTGTTGAGAGGATCTGAGGTGGTGGGAGCTGGAGTAGTATCAGAAGAAGGAGGAGTACTAGTAGGATGGGGAATTTTGGGGACAAACCTATCACCCTCGAGCTTATAGCCCATCAGAGAAAGAGTGGTGGTGGAATAGACCTCATAAACTATGGGGTCGTGGCGATCACCGTCATCAAGGGGGACCTTGAAGTGATGAAAATTGGAAGTGAGAGCCATGCCAAATGGGAGGGAACTGGATTTTGACTTCTTTTGTGTCTCATATATATGTTTATAGAAGAGAGTTGGTAAATCAAACTTTTTACCTTTAAGAATACACCAAAGTATAAAAATGTCAAAATAAGAGACATAATCATGAGCACCTGTACAAGGAACGACAACATAGGAAATAATGTGGCAGAGGAGACAACACTCAAAAGTGAGCTGAGAGGCAGAGGGCTTAGATGGGTGAACCAATTCGGGGTTCCCACAAATTTGCCTATAGGCAGTCAAAGGATCAAAACCAAAATCGATATTCCATTTATTATCCTCATAACGGCGAATGTTGCCCATGGGGATACCAAAAATCTAAACTACAGTGTCGGGAGTGATGGTGAATTTTACTTCTTGAACCATTGAATTGAAAGAAATATATTGTGGCGAGGGTTGGAGATTAGTGAAAAATTCAGGGAAAAGTATGGGGTAATGGGGCTGAGAGATGGATTAAAATAGGGTCCACCCTAGGGCATCAAATAAAGCACTAATGCATAAACCATGGGAATTTGAAAATTCAGGGTATAGAGTTTTACCTATGATAACTTTTCGATGAACAAAAGATTCTGCATAGCTATCCCATTGCTCGACATCAAAAAAATGAGCAGGAGGATGAGGAGGTAGAGGAGCTATGGCCAGAGCAGAGGGACCCTCGGGTTCCTTGCGCTTGAGAGTTTTGGGGGGCATTTCGGCTGAGGGGAGATAGAGAAGGAAGGTCGAAAATGGAGATAGAGAAGGTTGGGGTGGTGATGGTGGTTGCCAGAGTGGTGAAGGAGAAGAAACGGAGTAGGGGAAAGGGAGAAGAATCAGTCACCTGGAGAGAGAGAGAGAGAGAGAGAGAGAGAGGATTTAGGGTTTTAAAAGAAAATGCAAGAAAATCTATATAGACACGGAGATTCGATAGACTGAAGCACTTGTTCGGTCGACGGGGAAAAGATAAAAACAAACCTTCAATCGACTGAGTAGGGACATCTGTCGACTAGAAAACCTTCAATTGACTGAGTAGGGACATCTATCGACTAGAATATGAGAAGCAGAATAGAGGTTTTGTCAACAGAAACCGGTCGACTGATGTATGGATTATTCGACTAAAAAATGAAGCGTCCAATTGACTGAAGAAGGTATTTAGTTGAATGTTTTAAGTAAAAATAGTTTTACTTAAAATAGAGAGATTTCTAGAGGAAAAAGGGATTCGAGGCACGAAATTACACAACATCGGCTTGAGTAGCCATCCCTAATTCATGAAGAATGATAAAAAAAAATGATCTTCTTGAAGCAGTTTAGTGAAAATATCTGCCCATTGGTGAATGGTATAGATGAAAACAATTTCGACATCGCCCTTTTGAAATGATCTCTAATGAAATGATGTCTAATCTCAATGTGCTTAGTCCTAGAGTGTTGAATGGGATTCTTAGAGAGACTTATTATACTAGTGCTGTTGCATCTAAGAGGGATGTGATCAAAGTGAAGCCCAAAGTCTTCTAATTGTTGCTTCATATAAAGAACTTGTGGACAACAACTACCGGCGGCTATGTATTTGGCTTCTGCCGTGGACAAAGCTACGAAATTTAATTTCTTACTAAACCAAGAGAGTCGGTAGTGTCCTAAGAAGTGAGACGTGCCACTTTTGCTCTTGCGATCCACTTTGCAACCGAAAAAGTCCGCATCGAATAACTAATCAAGTCAAAGGGAATGTTCTTAGGATATCATAAACCTAAGTCAATTGTTCCTAACAAGTATCTAAAAATGCGCATAATGGCTACAGCATGCGAATCTCTAGGTGAGGATTGAAACCTAGAACCAAGACATACACTAAACATAATATCCGGTCTACTAGCGGTGAGAAACAAACTACCTATCATGCCACGAAAATTTTTTGCATCAACAAATTTTCTAAATTCATCTTTTTCAAGCTTAAGAGATGAGCTAATGGGAGTTCCAACTGGTTTGCAATTTTCAAATCCAAATCTTTTCAATAGATCTTTGATGTACTTAGATTGGTTAATGAAAATGCCATCTTTATATTGTTTGATTTGTAATCTAAGAAAGAAATTTAATTCTCCTATCATGCTCATTTCAAATTCATCTTGTATGCATTTGGCAAAATCCTCACACATTGACTCTTTTGTAGAACCAAAGATGATGTCATCCACATATATTTGGACTAACAAAATGTAATTGTGTGAATGCATAATAAAAAGTATAGTATCAATCTTTCCTCGAGTAAATCCAAGATCAAGCAAATACATGCTAAGCCGATCATACCAAGCACGAGGAGCTTATTTTAAACCATATATAGCCTTTGAAAGTTTAAAGACATGATTGGAAAATTGTAAACTCCCAAATCTGGGAGGTTGCTTGACATAGACATATTCTGCTATAAAACCATTTAAAAAGGCACTTTTAACATACATTTGAAAAGGTTTGAAATCTTTGTGGCAAGCAAAAGAAAGCAACATTCTAATGGCTTCTAACCTTGCTACCGAGGCATAGGTTTCCTCATAGTTTATACCCTCCTCTAAGCTATACCCTTGGGCTACCAATCTAGCATTATTTCTAACTACAAATCTGGATTCATGCTTTTTATGCCTAAACACCAATTTGGTTCCTATGATGGAATGATTATTAGGCCTAGGAACTAAAGTCCAAACTTGGTTTCTCTCAAATTGGTTCAACTCTTCTTGCATAGCCACAATCCAACTATAATCATGCTCGGCTTCTTCTATGTTTTTAGGTTCTGATCTTGTCAAAATCAAGATATAAAAGTAGGCTTACTTATGCTTTACTTTCAAAAGATTTGCAGTGCGGAAGTAAAGGTCGAACCCATAGAGATTGACTACTACGCACTTTAATTTTTAAAACATAAATTTAATTAACTAAGAAAAACGGATTTAAGATAGATCTAAACATAAATTCAATTTATGCACCATTACATGTAAATAATCTAAACAAGCACAGCAAGTATAGATCATTGAGCACACTACCATCAAAATAGATCTAAGATAAGAGTAAACTTTAAAAGTAGTGATTTAATCAATAAAAGCACGATATATTTATAAAAATTCTCGGAACATGTAACTATCATCCTTACATAATAAAACTATACTAAAAACATAAAATACACCCTATTACTTGGCTAGGGTTTCATTGAAACCCTAGATCTTGAGTTTAGTTGGCCATAGAATTGATGAACGACAAGAGGTTGATGGAGGAGGCTATGGGAATTCTTGGTCTTCTTCTTCTTCTCCTTGCTTTCCTCGCTTCATTGGATGAAGTTTTAGTTGTGTATGGATGTATCTAATGTTGTGTAATGATGTGTAACAACAAAATTGATTTAGAATAGGATTTGTATAGAGTTTGGAAGGATTTAGGAAGCTTTCCTAAGCTAAATCGTACTAAAACTACTGTATTTAGCTTTCCAAACGTAATTAGGCAGTTTCGTTCACGTAGGAGTCTTCAATACACTTAAACACATGTATTTGGTTTTTACACAGGTCACGCGAGCGCGATATTAGGATGTCGCGCAAGCGGGCCGCGCCGGCAATTTCTGGGATTTCGGGCGCGTGATGTGGTTTTTTCATCTTCTTTTCTTCTGCTTTTTCGCCCCATTTAGCTTGGAATCCTTACTTTTCTCTGAATCCTGACAGAAATAGAAAACGAAGTAAAAATATACAAAAATATGATAAAAAAGTACTAACAAAGGTGAATTAAGGTGTATAATTAGGATTTGTTCTCTTCCGATCACACCCCCAAACGTACATTTTGCTAGTACTCAATCAAAATGAACATAAAAAATAAACTACTTATAATAATCTATTCCATTTTTCGTATGGATCACGATTGCATTTAGCATATGCAACAAGCCTTTTAAACTTCTAGGTGTCCCTAGTCGGACGAGTGAAGTCTCGTGAGGGTTCTCATCAACAAGTCACCCACAAACCATCTTTATTAACTTATAAATTTAAAACTTTTTTTTTAATCAATAAAACAAAAAATATAACGTTCAACACTTCTTATCATATGACAGAGATTTGAAATAGAATAATGAACATAAAGAAATATAATGAAACGTCTACCTACATCATGAAAAGCAATCCCAAGCACATGCATCGTATAATTCAATAGAGTTTCTCATAAAATTGCACGTGTGTGATATGGTAGTCAAACAAACACGCGCATATCATGAACTTGGAATATACTTCGGATAACCATTTAACACTGTCTCGACTACGAATCTCACAATGTCAATTACACTCTCAAATGAAATACTAAAAAACAAGTGTAATTTTTCAAATATATAGGAGCAAAGGAAATATGTTTTCAAGATATGAAACGCTAACATATGACTCGAAAAAGACGCATGACACGAAAGACCAGTATTCTCATAGATAGGACACCAACAGTTAAGAAAAATTATTCATTACCATGTTTTAATCCCCCTCCCATCGTTTTCATATCCAAACCATGTTTCCTAGGATCAAATAGGACTTTTCAAAGGTTATAACGTGGCTCAGGTAATGAAAAAGGATAGAAAGGATTTGTTAGATAGTTTTAGAGTGGCACTGTAAGGCATGTACGATTTCTTCTTTCTCTCTTCCATGAACTTCATCATTCATTCTCTTCTTTTCATTCATTTCAATTTTTTTCTCCTTCTGTTTCTTTTTCTTTTTTTTTTCAACCTTATTCTTTTTTTTCTTTTCTTTTCTTTTTCTTTTCTTTTTTTCTATTCTTTTCCTCCTCGTTGCTTTTGTAATGAATATTCAATAAGTAACAAGGCAACCACCCCAAGCATCATTTTATTTTCTTCTTCTTCTCAATAACACATTGTCTTAACACCACTAAAAATTTATCAATCTTTCAGGGGTGAACTCCAAGTTGGCCAAATTGGAGCAAAAATAGGATAATAGTGATTAAAGACAAAATTGGCATTTTAATGGCTCAAAGAGGCGAACTAAGAAAATTTTATAATTTATCGGTCGGCAGTAAACAAAGAGGGCCTACCATCATTTCCTATGGTCATATGGTTCTTTAATGTTTACGACGGAAGATTATTTAGCATGGTGACAAATATTTTAACTTGACTATCCACCAAAACAAGAATAATGAGACTAAACAACGAGTTAATGCGCTATTTCAAGTGAAATTCGACAAACACAAAATATATTTATAACCCTCTAAAAAGAAAAGATAGGCTCAAAAGCTCACCGGGCTTAGTCTCCACCATGTGCTATCTAGAAATCCGAATCATATTATAGTTCACATCAAACGTGTATTCAAGCGACTACGTGCAGTGCATAGGTTTGTGTGCAAATCTATGATATAAAACTACGATTCAAACAATACATGACCTAAAACATTTCAACATGACATCAACAAATGTTTAACAACATCTTCTCTTGTTTACCATTCTATAACAATCATAGCTACATAACAAGAAGCATCGAATCAAGATTGCAAAAACATCGGTAATATTGTTTATTTAAGCACAAGTATTGAAAAAAAATTCAAAATTTTGGTGTATATAATAACGTTCATGTGTGTGCATACCCCCAAACCTAAACCTTTCATTGTCCGCAATGAAACAATAAAACGAAAGAAAGGAGAGGACATAGAGAAGGAACAGTAGTACCTCGATCTCGGTAAACACAAATCAGGTGAACGTATATAAATATGCAAGTTCAATTACTCCAAACGAAGCACTATTTCACCTGTTAATACTTAACAAAAGAAAACTAAACAAACAAATAAATAATATTAAGCTAATATATAATACATATGTTTTTTTTTTTTCTATTATTTTTTTTTAAATTTTTTTTTAAACACTAGAAACTAAACTATAATTAAAGGAACGTAAAGAAAATAAAGACAAACAAAACTAGAACTATGGAAACAAAGATAAACTTAAACGAAAAGAACTGAAAAGAACAAACAGAAAAGAAAAACAACTCGATAGGTTGGGGAAACGGAAGGTCAAAGAACAAAGAGAAAAATTGAGAAATCCCCACCTCGCGCGAGCGGACCGCGCGAGTGACCCTCGCACCCGCGAATTCTGGCACGAGGTGATACTGAGGCTATATATCACATAAGATTTTTAAAAAAATGCACTAAGGGGCAAGCTCACGCGAGCGGGCCGTGCGCTCGAGTTTCCATTGTTCCTCTTTTTCTTTATTTTTTTGTATATAAACTGAAAATAAGTTTACTCCAACCCCAAGCCTGTTCAAAATGACCCAAAAAGGACTCAAAGCTGACCCCAAAATGACCAATAAAACTCGAAATTAAAAGAAACGGACGAAATAAAGCTTAGGTTGCCTCCCAAGAAGCGCTATCTTTTACGTCTTTAGATAGACCAATCTAGCTCAAGATTTATGAAGGTTGAAAATTAGACTTTGTACCCCTTAGGATATCAGGAAGAGCCCGGTGATAAGCAAAAATAACGTCGCTTTGAATTAATTCGACCGACGGTTCTCCCAGATTATGTTCAAATCGATTTCTTATCTTCCGAGCAAATTCATCATTCGGGTCTTGGTTGTCAGGATTCATCCACTCATTACGAATTATATTATTTTCATTGAAACCCTAGATCTTGAGTTTAGTTGGCCATAGAATTGATGAACGGCAAGAGGTTGATGGAGGAGGCCATGGGAATCCTTGGTCTTCTTCTTCTTCTCCTTGCTTTCCTCGCTTCAATGTCTGAAGTTTTAGTTGTGTATGGTTGTATCTAGTGTTGTGTAATGATATGTTACTACAAAATTGATTTAGAATAGGATTTATATAGAGTTTGGAAGAATTTAGGAAGCTTTCCTAAGCCAAATCGTACTAAAACTGCTGTATTTTGCTTTTCAAACGTAATTAGGCAGTTTTGTTGGTGTAGGAGTCTTCAATACACTGAAATACACGTATTTGATTTTTACATTGGTCGCGCGAGCGGGCCATGCGAGCGCGATATTGGGATGTCGCACGAGCGATTTTTGGGATTTCGCGCGAGCAGGCAGGCGCGCGATGTGGTTTTTTCAGCTTCTTTTCTTCTACTTTTTCATCCCATTTAGCTTGGAATCCTTACTTTTCTCCAAATCCTGATAGAAAATAGAAATCGAAGTAAAAATATACAAAAATAGGATAAAAAAAAAGTACTAACAAATGTGAATTAAGGCGTATAATTAGGATTTGTTCTCTCCTGATCAGGTTCTATTTAAGAGAGGAAAGCTAGGTTGTTACAAATATTTCTAAGAGAAGATCTAGTAGCTATTCCTTGATCGAGGTCACCTATGATTTTTTCTATGCGGTGACTAGGAACAGTTTTCCAATCTCTAGGGAGGTCATCTCTAATGTCATCTCTAGGAGGTTCTAGAGGGATAGGGGAATCGTCCTTAGGCTTTTTCTAAAGGTAAGAAGTTTGAAGTACTAGCTCCGTCTAGACTTTCTACAACAATATCATCATTATCATTCTTTCTTCTAAAGAAGGGATTGGCCTCATCTAAAATTAAGGTCTTCTTATTAAAGACTCTATATGCCTTGCTTATTTGTGAATAACCTAAGAAGATACCCATATCCGACTTAGTGTCAAACTTGCCTAAGTTATCCTTATTGGACAAGATGAAGCACTTACAACCGAAAACCCTAAAATAACCGATGTTAGGTTTTCTACCCTTCCAAAGTTCATAGGGAATCTTACCAATATTATTTCTAATTACAACACGATTAATAACATAAGAAGAAGTGCTAGTTACTTCGGCCCAAAAGTATTGAGGCAAAGAGTGTTCATTCAATAAAGTTCTTTCCATCTCTTGAAGAAATCTATTTTTCCTTCCAATACCACCATTTTGTTGAGGAGTTCTTGGTGCTGAAAAATTATGTCCAAAATCATTTTCATCACAAAAATTTGAAATATCTTTGTTATCAAATTCTCTTCCTCTATCACTTCTAAAATTGTTGATACCACACCCTTTTTCATTTTGAACTTTTTCACAAAATTTTATGAATTTGGGTAAGCCTCATCTTTATGAGCAAGAAAAATAATCATCAACATTTACGAATGCATACACTTTGCCACTCATACTTGCTACACAATTAAGATCAAATAAATCCATATAAAGCAATTCAAGAGGCCTACTAGTAGAGATTTCCTTTCTTCTCTTTGGAAGAAGTTTTTATTTGCTTTCCAAGTTGATAGACATCACAAATCATGTCCTTAACAAATTTTGTTTTTGGTAAACCTTTGACTAGATCATTCTTTGATAAATTTGAATGGAGATCGATACTAGCATGTCCTAATCATCTATGCCAAAGCCAACTAGTTTTCTCAACACGACAAAACATTTAACATCTTGAGAAGAAATATCATTAAAATCAATGGTGTAAACATTTTCATCTCGATATGCATAAATAACACTTTATTATCTTTAGCATTCATAATCATGCAATTGTTTGATTCAAATACAACTTTAAATCCTTTGTCACATAATTGACTAATGCTCAATAAGTTGTGTTTAAGACCATTAACTAATAATACATTCTTAATAGTTAAAGAGGAGTTCTTACCAACATTACCTATACCGATGATTTTTTCTTTGGAGTTGTCTCCGAAGGTGACATTTCCACCATTCTTAGGAGAGAGAGAGAGAGAGAGAGAGAGAGGAGAACTTGGATTTTTCTCTGGTCATGTCTCTAGAGCATCCACTATCCAAGAACCATCTTTCCTTGCTTGAGGATTTTAAGCACACCTATAAAACAAGCTTAAGTAACCCTCTTTGGTATCCAACATTCGTTGGGTCCACTTTTGTTAGCAAAGGAAGGTGTGGTACCCTTCTCAATCCAAACCATAGTGGTCTTTATCCTATTTGGGAATTTGTAGTTCACATGCTCCTTTCTCATGCAATGATGACAAGTTACATGAGGATTGAAATTGCTTGAAGTGGATCCTTTTATAAAAATGCTTTAATGAGAATTGCTTGAAGAGCTTATACTAGTAGAAGCATTACTTAAGAAGAAATTGTTGTACTTCTTTTCTTTATAGGTAGGATTGAAACCCAATCCGGCTTTATCAAAAACACATATTTGTTTTCCTAAAAGCATATTCAAATTTTGCTCTCCATGAGTGAATTTTGCTAATACTTTTGTCAAGTCTTCAACTTGTTTCTTCAACTCAATGTTTTCCTTTTCAAAATCATTTGTTGAAATTTTTCTTAAAGATGGCATTTCATTTTCTTTTCTCACTCATTTTGAGATTTTAATTCACTAAGGTCATTTGAAAGTGTGGTGAAATTCTTTTTGAGAACTAGATACTTGCTTCCCAAATTTTCCAATTCCTCATGCAATTCATCAAGCGCATTTTGAAGCTCATCATAGTCATGAGACTCATTGCAAGAATCATAGTTAGAATCTACCTCATCACTTTCGTGTACCATGAGACAAATGTTAGCAACTTCCTCATCACTTGATTCATCTTTGGATGTCTCATTTTTGGAATTATCCCAAGTTGTTGCCTTCATTACCTTCTTTGCCTTTTGCTTGAAGTTCTTCTTTAGCAATGGGCAATCGGCTTTGATGTGTCCGGGCTTTTTGTACTTAAAACAAATGAACGGTTCTTTCTTGGCACCATTCTCTTTTTGTCCCCTTATTTCGAAGGTTTTGTCTTTTCTCAAGAACCTTTTGAACTTACGACTGATCATGGCCATTTCATCATCTTCATCACTACCATCATCTTGGTCGTTTGAAGCCTTTAGATCCAAGTTCTTATTATCTTCATTGTCGAAGATGACCAATTCTATTTCATGAGTGATGAGAAACCCCATGAGCTGTTCAATCGAAAGGCTTGAAAGTTCCTTTGCTTCTCGGACCTCCGTAACCTTTGGTTGCCAATGCTTTGGTAAAGACCTAAGCACTTTCTCAATCATCTCTTCATTAGGATACACTCTACCAGGATTTTTCAAACTATTAGTAATAATAGTAAAACGAGTAGACATTTCAGTAATAGTTTCATTTGGAAGCATTTTGAATATTTCATATAATTGAACAATTAAACTAATCTTAGACTTTTTGACTTGATTAGTTCCTTCATGTGTGACTTCTAATTTATCTCAAATTTCTTTAGTCGATTGACATGAAGAGATCCTATTGTACTAATTAAGGTTTGATATGTACGAAAATATCTGGTCATAGTCAAACCTTGCCACCTCAGCAAAGAAAAGTCAAGTCACCATGAATCCAGGTCTACTATTCAATCCCCCCGAGCTGTTGTATAAAATTTTCCGGTTCGATTAGAGGCCCGGGCGTTCGCTCCAGATTAGCCCCATACGGGTGCGACTCCAGAAGGCATGGTTGCTTGCCCAGCAGGAAACTAGGCAATTATCTATCCCAACTAGAAGACTAAATGGAAGGAGCAAGTAGTTTCCTAAACCATTTAGGAAACTCCTCTTCTCCGTGCTTTCCTCCCTTCAATGGCTGAAAGTGTGGTTGTATATATTGTGTGTATAATAATTGTCCAACCCTAAATTGAAGTAAAATATGCTATATATAGATTTTAGGCAAGTTTTGGAAGCTTTCCTAACCCGAAACGCACTAAAACTGCTATATTTTACAATCTGGACGCAATTATGCAGTTTCGTTTGCGTAGGAATCATTAGTATACTGAAATACGCAAGTTCCATTTTTACACAGGTCGCGCGAGCGGGCCGCGCGAGCGAGATATGAGGAGCTCGCGCGAGCGATATCTGGACTTCCGTGCGAGCGGGCCGCGCGAGCGATTGGCTTTTTTTAGCTTCTTTCTGCTTACTTTTTTACCCTGTTTAGCCTGGTTTACTTGATTTCTTCCAAAACCTGTCAGAAAATAGAAAACGAAGTAAAAATATACAAAAACAGGATAAAAAGGTACTAACAGACGTAAATTAAGGCATATAATTAGGATATGTTCTCTCCCGATCACACCCCCAAACATACATTTTGCTAGTCCTCGAGCAAAATAAAATAAAAACTAAACTACTAATAAAATACTACTCCATTGTCGCATGGATTGCGACTGCATTTAGCGTATGCAACAAGCCTTTTAAACCCCTAGGTGTCCCTAGTCGGACGAGTAAAGTCTCGTGAGGGTTCTCGTCAACAAATCACCCACAACCATCTTTATTAACTTGTAAAGAAAAGTTTTATTTAAAACAAAGAACATAATATTCAATACTCCTTATCATAGAACGATGATTTAAAATAGAATAACGAACAAGAAGAAACGGAATCACACGTCTACCTACATCATAAAAAATAATCATAAGCACATGCATCGTATAAATCCATATAGTTTCTCATAAAATTGCACGTGTGTGATGTGGTAGTCAAATGAACACGCGTATGTCATGAACTTGGAATATAACTCAGATGACCATCTAACTATGCTTCGACTACGAATCTCACAATGTCAATTACACTCTAAAATGAAACACTCAGAAACAGGTGTAATTTTTCTAAAATATGTGAGTAGAGGAAATATGTTTTCAAAACGAGAAATGCTCACATATGACTCGAAAAAGACGCATGACACGAAAGAATAGTAGTCTCATGGATAGGACGCCAATAATCAAGAAAAATTAATCATTACCATGTTTTAATCCCCCTCCCATCGTTTTCATATCCGAACCATGTTTCCTAGGATCAAATAGGACTTTTCAAAGGTTATAACGTGGCTCAGGTAATGAAAAAGGATAGAAAGGATTTGTTAGATAGTTTTAGAGTGGCACTGTAAGGCATGTACGATTTCTTCTTTCTCTCTTCTACCAACTTCATCTTTTCATTCCCTTCTTTTCATATTCTCTTTTTTAATTTCTTTCCTCTTCTTTTTTTTTTCCAAACGTTTTTTTTCTTTTATTTTTTTTATTCTTTTCCCTTTATTTTCGTTGCTTTTGAAACAACCATTCATTGAATACCAAGGCAACCACCCCAAACATTATCTTATCTTCTTTTTCTTCTCAATCACATATCGCCTTAACACCACTAAAAGTTGACAAATCTCTCAGTGGTGAACTCCAAGTTTGTCAAGTCGGAGCAAAAACAGGATAATGGTTGTTAAAAAAAAAAGACATTTTAACGGCTCAAAGGCAAACTAAGGAAATTTTATCATTTATCCGTCGGTAATAAACAAGGAAGGCCTAAAATCATGTCCTGTAGTTATATGGTTCTTCAATATTTACGACGGAAGATTATTTAGTATGGTAAAAAATATTTTACTTTAACTATCAACCAAAACAAGAATAATGGGACTAAACAACAAGTAGGTGCGCTATTTCAATGAAATTCAACAAACATAATGTATTTATAACCCTCAATAAAGAAAAGATAGGCTCAAAAGCTCACCGGGTCTAGTCTGCACCTTGTGTTATCTAGAAATCCGAATCATATTATAGTTCACATCAAACGTGTATTCAAGCGACTACATGCAGTGCATAGGTTTGTGTGCAAATCTATGATATAAAACTAAGATTCGAACGATACATGACCTAAAACGTCATATCATGACTTCAGCAAATGTTTAATTACATCTTTTCTTGTTTACCATTCTATAACAATCATAGCCAAATAACAAGAAGTATCAAATTGAGATTGCAAAAACGTCGGTAACATCGTTTATTTAAGCACAAGAATTGAAATTTTTTTCAAAATTAGTGTATAATAATGTGTATGTGTGTGCATACCCCCAAACCTAAACCTTTCATTGTCCCCAATGAAACAATAAAATGAAAGAAAGGAGAGTACGTAAGAAAGAAACGATAGTACCTCAATCTCGACACTCATAGAATAGGTGAACACATTGGAATATGGCAATAAAGTTCAATGTTACCTGTTACTTCTTAACAAAAGAAAATTAAACTAACAAAAGAACAAGAAAAGCTAATAAAAATAAATATATATAAAATAAAAAAAAACTAAACTAAATAAACAACAAGTTAAACTAAACTAAATTAAACTAAACTAAATGATGATTGAAAGACTGTAAAGGAAATGAATAAAAACAAACAGAAACAGAACGAAGAAAACAAATATGAACTTAATCGAAAAGAACTGACAATAATAAACAGAAATGAAAAACAACTAGATAGGTTCGGGGAACAGAAGGTCAAAGAACAAAGAGAAAAATTGAGAAAACCCCACCTCGCGCGAGCGGACCACGCGAGCGAGCCTCGTTCGCGCGAATCCCTCCGCGAGGTAAACCTGAGGCCTGTTTTTTATTTTATTTAGAAAAATTACTAAGTACCAGACTCGCGCGAGCGGGCCGCCCGAACGAACCCCTCGCACGCACGATTTGAGGCGCGAGATGTAACAGAGACCTCAAATAATTAAAAGTTGAAAAATTTTGTCTAAGGGCGAATCCCGCACGAGCGGACCGCGCGAGCGACCTATCACGCGAGTGGGTCGCGCGCGCGACTGTGGTCTTGTCTCTCTTTTTTTTAGTATAAAAAATGTATATAAGTTCAAAATAAATTATCCCCGACCCCCAAACCTATTCAGAAAACTCAAAAAATGACCAAAATGACCCAAAAACATGCAAAAATAAGACAAACAGACGAAATAAAGCTTGGGTTGCCTCCCAAGAAGCGCTATCTTTTATGTCTTTAGCTAGACCATTCTAGCTCAAGATTTATGGAGGTCGTAACTCAGGAAGAGCCCGGTGGTAAGCAGAAAGAATATCGCTTTGTATTACTTCATTCAATGGTTCATCCTTTTCGGTTGCAAGACGATTCTTCACCTTTTGAGTAAATTCGTCATTAGAATCTAAATTATTCAAATTCGTCCGCTCATTTTCCAATATATTATTGTCATTACTCACCTTTATTACGTTATTAGGTTCAGTTTTTTGCCTTACCTTACTCTCCGCCTCACATAGATAGTCATCATCTTTTGGAGGTTGATCAATAGTGTTAAAGACGTTTAATTTTAAGTTCAAGTTCCCAAATGACACTTTCATTACCCCCGTCCGACAGTTAACATGAGCGTTAGCAGTTGCTAAGAATGGACGAACAAGAATAACTGGAGTGTACTTCCTAGCATCTAGCACCGGTTCAGTGTCAAGGATCATGAAGTCAACAGGATGATAGCATTTGTCAACGTTAACTAAGACATCCTCGACGATTCCTCTAGGGATTTTAACAGAACGATCCGCTAATTGTATAGTAGCGGCCGTAGGCTTAAGTTCACCTAGTCCTAGTTGTTTATAGACGTGATAAGGTAAGAGGTTAACACTAGCTCCTAAGTCAAGGAGAGCCCGATGAATTGTAGTGTCACCTATGACACATGAAATTGTAGGCGTACCTGGATCTTTATACTTTGGAGTAGCGTGTTGGAAAATAGAACTTACTTTTCCATGAGAAAGACCTTTTTAGGAGTATGACTACGCAATTTACGTTTTTGAGTGCAAAGGTCTTTAAGACATTTAGTGTAAGCCGGAATTTGTTCAATAGCATCGAGGAATGGAATATTAATTTTAACTTGTTTAAATACCTCGAGTATATCTTCCATTTTTGACCCTTTCTTAGACAAATGTGACGGTCCCTCAACTTTTGGTGGATATGGCAGTCTCGGAATATAATTCCTTGGGATCGATTCATTTTCTTTTCTAACTGTATCCACTTCCTCACCCTTTTCTTTATTCAAATTTATATTTTTATTTTTCTCAACCTCATCCGGAATCTCAACAACTTCTTCCTCTCGAGTAGTCATCCTTGTTGACACAGCGTTCACTTGCTCATTTGTACCACCCACCTCGTATTATCCCTTAGGGTTCGGAATAGGTTGACTTGGCAACTTACTCTCGGTTAAACGATTTAGCGTGTTAACTATTTGTCCCACTTGGGACTCCAATTTTGCAATGGACAGGGTGGGAATGTACTAACTGGATCACCGGACCAAAACTTTCAAATGAGGCCAACACCTTCTCCTCAAATGCATTATTACATGGAGGTTGAGGAGGAGGTTGTTGGTATTGACATTGTTGAGGTCTATATGCGATAGGGAAATTGCTCATCTCATTATTATTGTTATTATTATTATTTCTCCATGAAAAATTAGGATGGTTTCTCCATGGCGCGTCCGGATTATTAGTAGTCGAATTATAATTATTTCGTGGGTATTATTGAATAGAATTAATGTGTTGCTCCACAAATTCCGGAAATTGACTCGCCGATTGACATGGTAGAATAGAATGTGACGGATCAAAACATAATGCACAAATTTCATGAGCGGGTGGGGTTGTCATTTGGTTCATTGTTAAAAGTCGGTCAAGTTTTTTAGATAGTTATTTTATTTCAATTGAATGACTTGACTCGAACTTTACCTCTCTCTTAGGTTGTGAATGATATCCCTCGGAACGTACTGACACAGCCTGATGCATCGAATTCTCGCTTAATGTTTCAAAGATTTTCCAGGCCTCGTCGGCACTTTTGTGTAGGAAGGTACCCACACAAACAGCATCGACGGTATTATGGACTGAGGGAATAAGTCCCTCGTAAAAGACTTGTACAAACTGCCACTTAGGAACCTGATGATGTGGACACGAGTGTACTAATTCTTTAAATTTTTCCCACGTGTCGTAAAGTGATTCCCCATCTTACATCACAAAGTTTGTTATGGATTTCCTTATCTGATTCGTACGCATAATAGGGAAAAACCTTTGTAAAAATGCGGTGTGTAAGGCTTCCCATGTTCTAATTGTGTTTGGCTCCAAAGATTGGAGCCAGTATTTAGCTTTATCTTTTAAAGAGAATGGAAAGAGCCTCAATTTTAATTCAACATCAGTTAAGTTTTGAATTTTTAAAGTAGAGCATATATCCTGAAAATCTCCTAAGTGTTGATATGGATCTTCATTTAGACGGCCATGAAAAGAAGGAAGTAGCGAGATGCTAGATGACTTTATCTCAAAGTGAGATGCCGTCGCCTCCGGTAAGTCGATACAAGTTTGTGGCATATAAGTCATAGGAATAAAGTAATCTTTAAGTGAAGGAGGTGGCGGTATATTAAGATTATTCAAAATGTTTTCGTTGTTTTCGTCAGCCATTTTAATCGGTTCGATTTTAAAAGGTCGAGTTCTCCTTAACCGTTTCAGGGTACTTTGAATTTCGGCCTCAAACAACGAAGACGGAATCGGCGTTGATTCGTCATATTGCAACCTAGCTCTAGAAGCTTGGATTGCGGACTTACTAACTCTTAAAGTATGTTCAAGTTCAAGACCGATAGAATGTAATTCAGGTTTATTTGAACGCGTACCAAACATAAACTTAAAAACAAAACTCAACTAAAATAAAAACTAACTCAAATAATAAAAAAACAAAGACCAATCATGCAACTAAGATAACAAGCACTCAACATTTGTGATGCATGCAAATTATCATGTAATGCAGTGACCGCGTCAAGCCCAGCGCCCCGGATTTCCTAGCTAATGTAGTGCAATTAACCCTAAACTAATGCAAATAGTGCGTCACAGCACCCTGACTTACAGTGGTTTAAAGTGAATTTCACAAGAAGCAATTTATTTGAATTCTTTTATTTTATTTTTTCCGCGTAAGCTCCTTTGATGTGATTAGCTAATCCACTCGAAAACGTTAGAAATTTGACGACTCGAGAAACTACAAAATAAAAAGAAAAGTTAGTAACTTAAAATAAAATGAAAAATAATAAAAAGAAAACCTAATCTAATATTTACGAATTAACTAAACTAGAATTCTAAAACTAAAGGTAGTAATGCAATCCCGGGTAACGGCGCCAAAAATTTGATCTCGTCAAAATCAAGATATAAAAGTATACTTTACTTTTCTAAAGATTTGCAGTGTGGAAGCAAAGGTCGAACCCACAGAGATTGAAATACTACAGTGCTTTAATTTTAAAACCTAAATCTAATTAATTAAGAAAAATAGATTTGGATTTGATTTTAATTAAACTAAGAACAAAAAAAGTAAATCTAAATTATGAAAGCAATTAAAGTTGTTTTAAAGATATTTGAAGGGAACCTAGGATTGCAAATCCACCACTAGCTTTATAATGGGAATATTTATAAATTACTTTACCCTAATAAGTTAGATGATAATGGAGAATTGTAGCTACAAGCCCAATTCCTCCATCAAGAAAATAACTATGGTTCAAGCACCAACATAATCCATCTTCGATTAGCACGAATTATCCCACACTAAACTAGGGTTGTGGCATAAGCCGTCTAATCTAGGCATGGACTATTCGGATACTTGATAGCACAATTCAATTAACCACCATTACATGTAAATAATCTATACAAGCACAGCAAATATAGATCATTGAGCACATCACAGTCAAAATAGATCTAAGACAAGAATAAACTTGAAAGTAATGATTTAATCAACAGAAGTACGATTTATTTATAAAAATCCTCTAAACATATAATCATCATCCATACATAATAAATCTAAAAGAAAAGCATAAAATACACCCTATTACTTGGCTAGGGTTTCATTGAAACCCTAGATCTAGAGTCTAGTTGTCCATAGAAGCGGTAGATGGCAAGTAGTTGATGGAGGAGGCCATGGAAATCCTTGGTCTTCTTCTTCTTCTCCTTGCTTTCCTCCATTCAATGGCTGAAAGTGTGGTTGTATATATTGTGTGTATAATAATTGTCCAACCCCTAAATTGAAGTAAAATATGGTATATATAGATTTTAGGCAAGTTTTGAAATCTTTCCTAACTCAAAACACACTAAAACTGCTATATTTTACAATCTGGATGCAATTATTTAGTTTCGTTTGGGTAGGAATCATTAGTATACTGAAATACCCAAGTTCCATTTTTACACAGGTCGTGCGAGTGGGCCGCGCGAGTGCGATATGGGGACCTCGCGCTAGCGGATCGCGCGAGCGATATCTGGACTTCCGCGCGATTGGCTTTTTTCAGCTTCTTTCTGCTTGCTTTTTCACCCTGTTTAGCCTGGTTTCCTTGATTTCTTCGAAAACCTGTCAGAAAATAGAAAACGAAGTAAAAAAATACAAAAACAGGATAAAAAGGTACTAACAGACATAAATTAAGCCATATAATTAGGATATGTTCTCTCCCGATCAAACTCTTCTATAGCTCAGTCTAAAAATCACTTCTTTATCGGTGAAATGTACATACAACGAAGTACTTTAAATCTGAGAAACAGAAACCTCCAGCAGAATGTAGTTTAGTAAAATGAGTGTTTTAAGCAGCTCCAAAATCTGAATTAAGCTAGGTTTTTTTGTGGAGAAAGCTAACTCATTTATCTACAAATAACACTTCTATATCTTAGTCCAGATATCACTCCTTCATAGGTGAAATGCATGTAAAACGCAGTGTTATAAATCTGGGAAACAGAAACTTTCAGCAGAACATAGTTTAGTAAAATAAACGTTTGGAGCAGCTCAAAAATCATAAAGAAGATAGGTTTTTTGGAGAAAGCTAACTCATTTATCTACAAATAACTCTTCTATAGCCTGGTCTAAAAATGAATCCTTCATAGGTGAAATGCACATACAATGCAGTACTATAAATCTGGGAAACAACAGTCCGAAAATATAGAAATGTCTAAGTAAAATAAATATTTTGAGTAGTTCAAAAATGTAATTGAAGCTAGATTTTGTTGTACATGAAGATAATCCAATTATATACAATGTTCTAGTTTTGAGTTTGATCTACAAAGCAATTTATCATGCCCAAATAAATCATATCATTCCAGTCGACATAGTAAAATTAATTCCTGGTAGATTGTATAACTACTTTTATGATGTGTTTATTGATGATGCTTGCTTTCCGATACCTGTGTGGTTATGGATGTCTTGTTCTATCCCATAGATGAGTATGTTAAGGCTTTCGTCTATATGGTTATTGATATCAAATCCATGTTATAGATCTATAAGCTACATGCTATGTTTTTCGGTTTGTCGCGAATTTAGTGTATTGACCATTAAAAGTTCATACCCAAGCTTTTAGTATGTTGTACGACATGATTATTGCATCAATAGTGATTGGGTAAGTTTCCATCGTATGTATAACATAACTTTGAAAGTATAAATGAAAGTAATTAACAAACTAAACTGCGGAACGAGTGACGCGAATGCGGTGCAGGATATATACGGACTAGTTTTACTTGATCAGGAGCAGCGTATGTCAAGGATAAGTGTTGGATAGGTAAACCAGGCCACGGGGGCTGGGAGGGTAAGAAAAGGGATGTGTTGTTGAGTTATGAAGTGGTGACTCTTGAGTATTCTTTCGGTTCTTCATAACGAAAGGGATACGATTAAAATGTGACTATTGTAAGTATAGTTTCGGTCCTTCGTGACGAATGGGATATGCGTAACGCTTTCGATTCTTCGTGACGAAGTGGTGATTCTTTGAGTAAAGACTCCTTTCGGTTCTTCGTTATGAAATGGATGTTCTTGTACTCTGTAACGCTTTCAGTTCTTCGTGACGAAGCGGTTACTCTTTGAGTAAAGACTCCATTCGGTTCTTCGTTAGGAAATGGATGTTCTTGTACTCCGTAACGCTTTCGGTTCTTCGTGACGAAGCAATGATTCTTTAAGTAAAGACTCCTTTCGGTTCTTCATGAGGAAATGGATGTTCAAGTACTCCGTAACGCTTTCGATTCATCATGACGAACCAGTGATTCTCTGAGTAAAGACTCATTTCGGTTCTTCGTGAGGAAATGGATGTTCGTGTACTCCGTAACGCTTCGGTTCTTCGTGACGAAGCGGTGATTCTTTGAGTAAAGAATCCTTTCGGTTCTTCGTGAGGAAATGGATGTTCTTGTACTCCGTAAAGCTTTTAGTTCTTCATGACGAAGTGGTGATTCTTTGAGTAAAGACTTCTTTCGGTTCTTCCTGAGGAAATGGATGTTCTTATACTCCGTAACACTCTCGGTTCTTCGTGACGAAGCGGTGATTCCTTTAGTGAAGATTCCTTTTGGTTCTTCATGATGAAATGGATGTTCTTGCACTCCTTAACACTTCGGTTCTTCATGACGAAGTGGTTGATGAAAGATGTTTTGGTTGATGAAAGATGGTTTGGTTAGCAAGAGATACTTTGGGTTTGTAAATGACGTCAGATGTTAGAAATGAATGGTAGTGGCATTAAGAACGTCTAGATGGGTCTCCTGAATTGTTTGTATTCCTATCGAATACGTAGTCGGGTACGCTAATAGTTATAATTCGACGGAGAGAATGTAAAGATCCTAAAAGACATGTTGAAAGGTACTAAATGGATTCTTATTGTGTTTTACTATATACGTTCCATTTGATTTAGCTTACTCACTCAGCTTTCATAAGCTGACGACATTCATGTCGCTGGACATTCCCATGTCCAGCTTATCCAGGTGAAGAGTACCCAGGTTATGAAGCTACGCAAGAAGGAAATATTGAAGAAGATTACACTGAAGATGACTATGGTTATGCTAGTTAGAGAGAAGACTAGCAGTTATCCTCTGTAAATGTTTTTGATTATAACCAGAAGACTTAGCATATATTTTGTAATAGTTTTGTAAGGCCAAGAGCCATAAGACTCTGATGTATTTATAATGATGTATTAACTAGCTAAGTACTTTGACTTCTCTTCGTAATATATTCCAGTAAATAAATGATGGTGTTATCCTATTATTATATCATTTAGTTATTATTATTTGGTATTGGACAATTTGGCACTGCAACCAGTCACACGCCTCAGGGTCCAAGATGAAAATTTTAAAATTTTTCCATAATTTGGCTACGCCGGGGCGTGACAGGGACATTTGTCATCAATGCCTTAGGTTAAGAAGTGTGCACCGATTGTCCTACACACTTAAGATATGAACCTTAAGATTGTTTTGTGATTAGCATTGTACCTTATTACCTCCCGGATGGATGTGGAGGAATTTTGGTATAGGATTCCCAATATCTTGAATTATACTTGTAATATGGTTAGTAGCCCATCTTTTGTGTATATAGTTGTACTCAGGCTTGAAACACGTGTTAGTAGACATGTATGCCTTTTCTATGTATATGTTTTTGGTACCGGTGACCGTACTATGTATTTTTTTTTTGCGTGCGCGCTTTTTTATGTAAATATTTAGATCTATTAATGAAGACTAGTTTATTTTATATGATAATATGAATTCTTGATGTGTTATGTGTTGCTATTTATAACCCAGTTGTTCATATAGCTTGTATCTATGGTTAGGATTAGCGAGTACGGAATAGATATTCATGTAGGTACATAAGCACACTATCACAATGGCAGGAAGACCAAGAAGAAATTGTAACAGAGGATCATTAGATCCTATTCCTGAAGGAATTGATCCTACTGGAATCTTTGGCGCATTTCTGCAGTGTCTGGACCATTTAGGTAACAACCACGGTAATGGAAACAGCAGCAACAACAACAATCGCCAAAGACCACCACCTCAAACACGTGACAGATTAATGGAAGGATTCAGGGCTTTGCGTCCTGATAGGTTCGACGGCACCGGTGAATCCTGGCGAGCAGAGCAATGGCTAAGGGATATGGATCGTATCTTTGAATCAATCGAATGCCCCAAGACAGAGAAGCGCCGTCTCGCCACTGTCCAACTCACTTATGCAGCAGCCGATTGGTGGAAATCCAAGAGAGCAACTATTGGAGTAGAAGCTTCAAGGAGGATGATATGAACTACCTTCCGGGAGAAGTTTTTGGAGAAGTATTTCCTCGACGATGAAAAGGACCAGAAAGAGAAAGAATTCATCGATTTGACACAAGGAAATAGGAGTATAAGAGAGTACACGACACAATTCGAACGCCTGTCCCGCTTTGCCTCGCACATGATTGACACTCCTCAAAAGAAGATCAAGAGGTTTCACCGAGGACTCAATCCGCACCTCCGGCATCTAAAATTGGGACACCTGAATCAAACTTTCAAAGCTTTGGTCAGGTTGGCGGTAGGTTTGGAAAGAGATGGCTGCCAAGGCCCAAAAAAAATGGTACACCGACCACCCCCCACCAAGGAACGGACCACGAGGAAGACCTTTGACTCAGTTCTAAGGAAACAAGCGCCCATGGAACAGTGGCAAGAAACCAGGACCCACACATCCCCGGGACAAGAACGTAGTACCTCCTGCACCACAAGTATCAACCACTACTACTAAGAACAATAGGGTTGGATGCTTCAAATGTGGGATCCCAGGACATATGGCTTGAGACTGCATAGTCCCCAGGGATAATTATTGAAATAATGTTATTTGTTATAACTGTGGATAGAGGGGACACATGAGTAGAGAATGTAAGGCACCAAAAGGAAACTATCATGGGCCTACTACTCAAGGCCAAGCTGCTAAGGCTCGACTCAATGCTATCATACCCGAGGCAGCTGGCTATGATGAAAAGGAACAGCAGAACTTGGAAGGTACACTCTCATTATATGCTAGTCGAGTTAAATTACTTTTTGATACGGGTGCTACGAATTCGTTTATTGCCTTTGAGATCGTACGACTATTGGGTTTAGTACCCCAAGCACTTGAGGTAGCCCTAAACACGGTATCACCTTTGGGAGTGACCGTGAAGCTAGGAAAGGTGTCCAAGGACTGCACTTTGACATTGGAGGATAGGAACATGCATACTTAATTGTTCTGTCAATGAAGGAATTTGACACAATCTTAGGATTTGACTGGCTTACTAAGTATCATGCAAAGTTAGATTGTGCTGGTAGGTCGATCACATTTTCAGTACCTGGAAGTACACCCTTCAGTTTTCAATGCAACCCCACTAGTGACGCCTTTCTTACAAGTCGTTTAGCCGCTATGGAAACTACAGGCTCAAAATTGACGATTGCTCAGATTTCGATAGTCCGAGACTATGAGGATGTCATTGATGACGTTTATGGATTACCACCGAAGCATGAGATCGACTTTTCATTGAGTTAGTACCCAAAACGACACCGATATCCAAGGCTCCTTATCGTATGGCCCTAACAGAAATGCTGGAGCTGAAGAAGCAAGTACAAGAGTTAGAAGATCTTGGATTAATTAGACCAAGCACGTCACCTTGGGGAGCCCCAGTTCTATTTGTTAGAAAGAAGGATGGAAATTTTCGAATCTGTATCGACTATAGAGAGTTGAATAAGGTTACTATTAAGAACAAGTACCTGTTTCCCAGGATAAACGATTTGTTCGATCAACTACAAAGAGCGACGACCTTTTCGAAGATTGACTTACGATTTGGGTACCATCAGTTACTTGTCAGGCCGGAAGATATACTGAAAATAGCTTTCAGAACAAGATATGGGCACTACGAGTTCTTAGTTATGCCTTTTGGATTAGCTAATGCCCCGACGGTATTCATGGATTTGATGAATCGGGTGTTCAGACCCTTCTTGGATCAATTCATCATCATGTTTATCGACGACATCCTTATTTATTCGAAGAATGATGAAGAACATGAGAAGCATGTAAAGATTGCACTTCAGACACTTAGAGAAAATCGTCTCTATGTTAAGTTCAGTAAGTGTGAGTTTTGGCTGAAAGAAGTCAAATTCTTGGGACATGTAGTCTCACAGAATGGAATTTTAGTGGACTCAACCGAGCCGGACGCAGTTTCTAGTTGGAATAGACCAACCAACGCATTGGAAGTATGAAGTTTCCTTGGATCGGCTGGATACTACAAGAGATTTGTGGAGGGTTTCTCAAGGATCGCGTCTCCTTTAACCGGACTAACAAAGAAGGATTCAAAGTTTGAGTGAAAGGACAAGCACGAATGCGCCTTTCAGGAATTAAAGGAAAGGTTGACCTCAGCGCCAGTGCTAGCCATACCCAAGAGTGGTGAACAGTACACTATCTACAGTGACGCTTTATATCAAGGACTAGGATGTGTACTTATGCAGAATGGTCACGTGATTGCTTATGGATCTAGGCAATTAAACCCACATGAATTAAACTACCCTACACACGATCTGGAATTGGCTGCAATTGTCTTTGCACTAAAGATTTAGAGGCACTACCTCTACGGAGAGAGGTTTGACCTGTTCTCTGATCACAAAAGCTTGAAATACCTGTTCTCTCAAAAGGAACTAAATATGAGACAATGACGCTGGATGGAGCTACTTAAAGACTACGACTTTAATTTGCAGTACCACCCCGGTAAGGCAAATGTAGTCGTAGAAGGTTGATCGCCTCACTATTAATCAGGGAATGAAAAGCCTTAGAAGCTTTAACAGAATTTGACTTCCAGACTACAAGACCAGGTATTGGACGACCTTTTGGATATCTTATGGTGCAGCCAACCCTCATTAACCAAATAGTTAAAGCTCAAAAGAAGGATGAAGGATTGAGGAAATGGTTTGAGAAGGCGAAAGCAAAGGATCCGACTGATGGAATATTGGAACAGACGGGGGATTCAGATGTAAGGACAGGTTATGTGTACCCAACACGGATAATTTGAGGAAAAACATTCTGAATTAAGCACACAAATCAAGAATGACCATACATCCCGGTGGAACCAAGATGTACAAAGACTTAAAAAGGAACTTCTGGTGGGAAGGCATGAAAAGAGAAGTCGCAGAATACATAGCCAAATGCCCTACTTGCCAGCAAGTTAAGGCAGAACACCAACGACCTCCGGGATTACTACAACCTCTACCAGTCCCAGAATGGAAATGGGAGCATATCACCATGGATTTTGTGGTAGGATTGCCAAGATCCCAGCAGAACCATGATGCCATTTGGGTAGTTGTTGATCGACTGACCAAATCAGCCCATTTTATTGTAATCACTTTCGAAAGTTCATGGGAAACTCACTTACCGTTGGTTGAGTTTGCCTATAACAACAGTTGTCATTCTAGCATAGGGATGGCACCGTTTGAAGCACTATACGGAAGACCGTGCCGATCAGCTTTGTGTTGGGCTGAAATTGGGGATGGCAAACTATTGGGACCAGACTTAGTCCAGGAGACCAATAAAGGAATCAATATAGTAAAGGAAAGAATGAAGGTCGCACAAAGTAGATACAAGAGCTACGCGGATAAACGACGTCGAGACCTAGAATTTGAAGTGGGAGATCATGTTTACCTGAAATTTTCCCCGATTCGAGGTGTGGTAAGGTTTGGACAGAAGAACGGAAAGCTATCGCCACGCTACATTGGACTGTTTGAAATTCTGGATCGCGTAGGAAAAGTAGCCTACAGGTTGGCATTACCACCCAAAATATCAGGAGTTCATAACGTATTCCATGGAAGCATGTTGAGGAAATGTCTTCATAACCTGGCACATGAGATTGACTTCAGAGACATTGAAGTAAATGACAATGCTACATTCATTGAAGGACCTGCAAAGATTCTGGATTATGGAATCAAGAATCTGAGAAACAAATAGATTCCGCTGGTACAAGTTCAGTGGAAACACCATGACGAAAGAGAAGCCTCTTGGGAGCTGGAATTAGAAATGCGAGAGAAATTTCCTTTTTTTTTTAGTGCCTAGATAGGTTAGATTTCGAGGATGAAATCCTGTAATAGGTGGTAGAAGATGTAATAACTATAATTTCTTTTCTTTTCGTTAATAATATCAACTTTTCGAATTTATGTATTGGACCGGCTATAGTATTATATTATTATTTTAGTAGGGTGACGGTTTTGACGTATCTTAGGATTACTGATTTGACTATAGTAACCGTACTGACTTGACCGTAATAGGATTTAACGTAGTCCTGTACCTGGACCCGGACATTAGAAACAATACATGTTTGCACATAAATCGAGACTGACACATATATCGAGAAACTTATGCACATAAATTGAGAAAAGTGGCACACAACCTGAGGTGGGCCACACATGGCCGGCCACATGGCAGCCCATGCAATACCTCCTCCACATGTCACCCACACCCAAGCCACTTGTCTTATACAAGGACACTTGTCCATACATGTGTACACTAGCACATGCATGGAGACACCTATCACTACACCACCTCTATATAAACATGCATATACACTTGCATGATACTTTTTGATCATCTATAATATACATATAGAGTTAGAGAGAGCTAAGAGATGAAATCCATGGTGAGATAAAAGAAGTTAGAAGGAGAAGAACAAGGAGCTTTCATCATTCAAGCTTGTGTTCAAGCTTCCTAACCTCAAATCCAAAGCCCAAGCTCAATTTCAAGATTTAGTGAGTATTCTAACTCACTTTAGAACCTATAGAGTATGTATTAATGTTTAGCAAGTGTTTGATGTTGTATTTTGAGGTTCTATGCAACATGCAAGACAAAATTTCAAATCTGGGAAGCTGAAACTTCCAGCAGAATGTTGTTTAGTAAAATGAACATTTTGAGCAGTTCAAAAATGGGAATGAGGCTAGGTATTTTTGTGGAGAAAGCTAACTTATTTTTCTACCAATAACGCTTCTATAGCTCAGTCTAAAAATCAATTCTTCGTAGGTAAAATGTATATACAACGAAGTACTTTAAATCTGAGAAACAGAAACCTCAAGAAGAATGTAGTTTAGTAACATGAGTGTTTTAAGCAGTTCCAAAATCTGAATTAAGCTAGGTTTTTTTGTGGAATCTGGGACAGAGTAGTCCGAAAATATAGAAATGTCTAAGTAAAATAAATATTTTGAGTAGTTCAAAAAAGTAATTGAAGCTAGATTTTGTTGTACATGAAGATAATCCAATTATATACAATGTTCTAGTTTTGAGTTTGATCTACAAAGCAATTTATCGTGCCCAAATAAATCATATCAATTCAGTCGACATAGTAAAATTAATTCCTGGCATATTGTATGATGTGTTTATTGATGATGCTTGCTTTCCGATACCTGAGTGGTTATAGATATCTTGTGCTATCGTATAGATGAGTATGTTAAGGCTTTTGTCTATATGGTTATTGATATCAAATCCATGTTATAGATCTATGAGCTATATGCTATGTTTTTCCATTGTCGCAAATTTAGTGTATTGACCATTAAAAGTTCATACCCAAGCTTTTAGTTTGTTGTACGACACGATTATTGCATCGATAGCGATTGGATAAGTTTCCATCATAAGTATATTGTAACAAAATACAATGATGGATGTATAACGTAACTTCAAAAGTATAAATGACAGTAATTAACAAACTAAACTACGGAAGGAGTGACACGAATGCAGTCCAAGATACTTACGGACTAGTTGTACTTGATCAGGAGCAGCGTATGTCAAGGATAAGTGTTGGATAGGTAAACCAGGCCACGGGGGCCAGGAGAGTAAGAAAAGGGATGTGATGTTGAGTTGTGAAGTGGTGACTCTTGAGTATTCTTTTGGTTCTTCGTGATGAAAGGGATACGGTTAAAATGTGACTATTGTAAGTATACTTTCGGTTCTTCGTGACGAAAGGGATATGTGTAACGCTTTCGGTTCTTCGTAACGAAGTGATGGTTCTTTGAGTAAAGACTCCTTTCGATTCTTCGTGATGAAATGGATGTTCTTGTACTCCGTAACGCTTTCGGTTCTTCGTGACGAAGCGGTGATTCTTTGAGTAAAGACCCCTTTCAGTTCTTCGTGAGGAAATGGATGTTCTTGTACTCCGTAACAATTTTGGTTCTTCGTGATGAAGCAGTGATTCTTTGAGTAAAGACTCTTTTCAATTCTTCGTGAGGAAATGGATGTTCTTGTGCTCCGTAATGCTTTCGGTTCTTCGTGACGAAGCAGTGATTCTTTGAGTAAAGACTCCTTTCGGTTCTTCATGAGGAAATGGATGTTCTTGTACTCCGTAACACTTTCGGTTCTTCATGACGAAGCGGTGATTCTTTGAGTAAAGACTCCTTTCAGTTCTTTGTGAGGAAATGGATGTTCTTGTACTCCGTAACGCTTTCGGTTCTTCGTGACGAAGCGGTGATTCTTTGAGTAAAGACTCTTTTCGGTTCTTTGTGAGGAAATGGATGTTCTTGCACTCCGTAACGCTTTCGGTTCTTCATGACGTAGCGGTGATTCCTTGAGTGAAGTCTCCTTTTGGTTCTTCGTGACGAAATGGATGTTCTTTTACTCCTTAACACTTCGGTTCTTCATGACGAAGTGGTTGATGAAAGATGCTTTGGTTAGCAAGATATACTTTGGGTTTGTAAATGACGTCGGATGTTAAAAATGAATGGTAGTGACATTAAGAACGTCTAGATGAGTCTCCTGAATTGTTTGTATTCCTATCGAATACGTAGTCTGGTACGCTAATAGTTATAATTCGACGGAGAGAATGTAAAGATCCTAAAAGATATGTTCAAAGGTAGTAAATGAATTCTTATTGTGTTTTACTATATACGTTCCATTTGATTTAGCTTACTTACTCAGCTTTCATAAGCTGACGACATTCATGTCGCTGGACATTCCCATGTCCAGCTTATCCAAGTGAAGAGTACCCAGGTTATGAAGCTATGAAAGAAGGAAATATTGAAGAAGATTACGTAGAAGATGACTATGGTTATGCTAGTTAGAGAGAAGACTAGCAGTTATCCTCTGTAAATGTTTTTGATTATAACCAGAAGACTTAGCATATATTTTGTAATAGTTTTGAAAGGCCAAGAGCCATAAGACTCTGATGTACTTATAATGATGTATTAACTAACTAAGTACTTTGACTTCTCTTTGTAATATATTCCAGTAAGTAAATGATGGTATTATCCTATTATTATATCGTTTAGTTATTATTATTTGGTCATGGACAATTCGGCACTACAACCAGTCACGCGCCTCAGGGTCCAAGATGAAAATTTTAAAAATTTTCCATATTTTGGCTACGCCGGGGCGTGACATCAATACTAGAATTTTGATTGATAACTATCTTTCTTCTTTCTCACGTATTTCACTTGTATGCTTGGATTTCTTATGTCCTTTTGCAATGATTTATTTCTTTGTGGTATTTTTATGCAGTGATCCAAAAGACTTGGATTCAACTCCTTGGATCGGTCTTGCCTTTTCTGCATGTGACTTAATATCCATGTGTCATGCACATTCTTCTATCCTTTTCTTCAAAGATTTTGCTATGTTTACAACATTTTGCATCAATGACACAAATCCTTTGGGATAGTCTCCATTATATGCTTATTTGTTAGAAATAAGCTATCTACGATTATTGCATGTTGTGTAGCACATTTACCTTTAATTGTCATTGCGACACCGTAGAAGTCACCCCAATGTAAGTTCACTTATTCCCCTTGCATTTCATGCACGTTAGCCTTTCTTTGCATTTGATACCGAGCGGGTTTGGCCCACTGTGAGTATTTTGATCCCTTCTCTAGTATCGTATATACATCCGCTTGCTATTTGAACTTAATCTCTTAATCGATTTTACTTAGATGCTCTTTGTGCCATGTATATATTATCTAGTATGTTTGAGAAAAAACACCCAACTATGAATTCAGAACAAAGGTACAAGCAAGTCCTACCGTAAGGTAGGGCGAGGAGTGGGTGATTTAGCCCATGCTTATGGCTCATTCCCCTTTCGTTCAAAGGTCCCCGAACCTATTTTCTGGAAATGAGGGGTGAGTACCCTTCTATTTTGAGCAAGTCAATTCACGGTTCCTAATACCTTAAAAATCAAGTGGCAATTCTAGTCAATTGGATTAAAGCAGTAAGCCTAGGTCTCTATATGCAACCTTGGATTCATCCCGGGAAATAATCGAGACCAACAGGACTTGAGACTTTTGCGAGATATCCACAATAGCCACCCCTATAAAAGAAAAAAATAAATTAAAAAGATTCAGATGTCATTCCTCTCATCTTGTCACATCTCCACATCTCAGACCCTTTCCTGACCCTGTCGAAGCCTCTCAATGGTAGCCTCCAACTCATACTACTTCCTCTTCAATACCCTCACCTCCTTAACAAGGTCAATGGCCTCCTCGATCATGACTACTTTTTGAGGAGGCGGTGAAGACTGGGCGTCTCGAGGGCTTCCACTAACTTCACAGGTACTCTCTGCTCCAAAGGGTCTCGTTCCCCTTCGGTCCCGTGCTGCTGAAGAAGAAGAGGCAAAGTGAGAAGGACCTTCAAAAGACCTCTCAAAGACCTCCACATAAGCAATAGCCAGGGTGCCCCTAGCGGTCAGGGTCATTAGAAGATCAAGCAACATCAGACAGGCCAATCGGCAAGGCAGCAGCCAGCGAACTATGGAGCATTGATCAGCATTAGGAACAGGAGCAGGATCCTGGGTGGCCCATTTAGGAGGAGTGTGTGGAGGAGTCAAGAGAGGCATCTGGTTGAGAATCTCTACTAAAGTATCATAGGAGAGGTCGGCATTCCGAGCAGCCGTAATGTGGGACCCTCCGACAGCTGAATCTGCCTAAGGACAGAGACATGGTAGAGGAACTCAATTTTGTTAAAAGCCTATAGAGGGGGACGCCTCCACCAAAGGCCCAGTGGCCGGAAACCACCATTATTAGGAATCTCTCCCAACCTTTGATATAATGGTTGATCCCAGCCAGCCAATTTTGCTCAGAGCAGATCAGTGAAAAGCTCACCGGACCACCATGAGTGGAAAAATTGTAAGACTTCAGGACATGAGAATTCTAGAATTCGAGCCCCACTTCTTAGTTTAGCCACTCAACGCCGATGAATCAACAGAGTAGATTGGGCTTGTAGTGTTCAAGAGGAAGGCCTAGAATCCTCAAGAAGTTACGAAAGGTCTTCGAAATGGGAAGCACGAGCCCTACGCACCGCATCATGTAGTTCACAAGGACCGAACCATCAAGGAAGTCATCCCATAAGTAGAAATTTACGTACATATATATATGTATACATATATATATAAACATATATCTCCAAACATAAACACATATATGATACAAATTAAACTAATCAATTAAAACAAGATAACTTAGTTATATATAAAATAAAAATACCAGCAACAAATTTACGTACATAAAATTTGCTTAGCAAAAAAGTACGTATATAAAATTTAAAAATATTTTCTAGTGCACCACACGGGTACTGATTAAATATATAAGTATTCTGCATATGATCATGTGGAATTTAATTTTGGATTAATTCATTTGATCAATATAGAACTCTAAGACACCCTTTCTGGATAATGAATCTTAACAAGTCACACATTCATAGTTACAATTGATTTCTTTCATGATAATGACTCCTAAAGTGTCATATATACCCTTAGAATACTAAATTGTGAATCCTAATATCAGTAAACTCTTCTTATTTCATAACATACTTAAAAGTTACCCCATTCAAGTTGTGTACGTAGTATTATTAGGAAGTAGTACGTTAATATGTAGAGATTTGTAGATGGAACAAACTGACATTGACAAACATTAAAAATAAAAAAATTACCAATATTGAAGGTGGTTCCATGGCCACTGTCAAATGTGCTTACCAACACATTTGACAATAAGAACACTGTTAATCATGGTAGGACTACCCAACATCTTCTAATGAAAATAAAGTGGATCCACTGCTACACGTTAATTATTTATAGTCTTCTAACCGTATAGATTTAGCACACTTTATGACTCCTAAATTGTCTTAAAGGAAAAAAAAAACGCAGAAGTCCTTAAATTTCAGATCACGAAGTAATGCTTCCATGGAGTCCACTAAAATAAACCCAATATGGACATGTTATTTTGATTCTTTTAGAAACCTATTAAAGTAGTATTGCTCTACAATAAGAACTTAAGATGGTATCAACGTTAGCATTATTAAAAAATATATATTTTTGTGGATGATTTATTAAGGGTATTAATCCCTAGAGTCCACTGTAAAATTAAAAAAAGACAATTGATGTTAGGTAAAATCAGTCCACCAAAAGAGAACATAGTAAAAAACGTGACATATAAATAAGATATTACAAAAATAAAATAAAAAATTAGAACTTTTACGGATGAAAAAAAAGAAGTAGCATACCAAACTTGTTAAAATTCTAAGAAAATTCACCTAAATAAAATGCACTAATTAATAAAAGTGTAAAATACTTATAGGGATCGGTGCACTTATATATAGATAGATAGATCTAGATATAGATATAGATTATAGATATAGATTATAGATATAGATATAGATATAGATACATATATATATAACTTCGTGTAACATCTTTTTGTTAGTACTTCAACCACATGATCATAAAATCCTCATGCCAATTTGTGTGTGCTTTATCCACGTGATCATATAAATCTCATGTCTACTTACCATACATATTCAACTAATAGTTTTCCAATTCTTACTTAAAATCTCTGCAATTTATTTCTTTTAAAACAATCACTTTTTAAGCTTTTGTTTATTGAAAAAAAATACTCTTTGAAACATCTACTTTTTAAAACGTTGTAAAAGGTTAGTTATCAAATAAACTCAACATATTTTTTTTTCATAATCTCAAATATTTGGTTACTTAACGAGTATCATGACCATTCATAGAAACCAAATCACATCTATTCATAAAAACCAAATTGAAACATAATGTACAGAGCAAATTCGTCCAAGTGGCGTATCAAAATCACCAACCGAACCAAAAGTTTTTAGATGGTGTGTTAATTCATTAGAAGATAGAAGAACAATCTCAACTTTTTCTGTGGCCAAAATCTAACCGTTAATTTTCGCCGTCTGATTCAAGCTCTGATATTACATCGACTATATCCAATACACAACTATCTAAGTCTCCTGTCACACCAACCATTTGTAACAAAATTGTGGCCCACTAGTCTAAAAGATGTTCTTCCATTGTTGTTAATGGTGGTAACCAACAATATTAATGGTAGGGCATGAACTCCACAATAATAGTATCATCAAATAAATAAAATATGCCCATTACATTAATAAGAATATAAATTATGTTAGTGACTAATTAAGATGTTTAATACAGCCAATGATGAGATGGTTATCTAAGGCAATTAGTTGGGAAACATGACCCTCTTCTCTCCCATTTAAGAGAACACAAACAACCCCTGTAGGAGAACTATGCATCAATTATAGTCTATATGAGTTGTGTAGATTGTGAGACATAGAGAGGAAGGTGAGCCACTATTAAGGTTTATTTAAGGGGTTTCATTGTCTATCAAATGACATGGCCAACAAAGGTATGTGGTTACATAATTGATTTTATGATGTTAAGATGTATTGTATTCGAGATCTAGGTATGTAAATTATTTCTGCATGATGGTTTTTATTATTAAAGTCTAACAGCTATTATCAAAGCTAGTGGTTTTGTATTAACGCATCTTAGAATGAAAGCTAAGATGACAATATCGTACGGTCCTAGACGGCACAAAATTATGTCTCTGTTTAGTATCAAGATATTTGTTTCTTGTTCGCTGATGGTAACAAGAGAGCTAGCTTCCTGTTTTGTTTAGGAATTAGTCTCTGACCTGTACATGATTTGAGTTTGAGGACAAGAAATATTTATTTATTGGTTGTCTCTATAATCTTACTCTGCTCATTGATTTACCTGGTGCGTGTGTTGTCAGGTCAGTGCCCGAGGTTTACCCAATATAAATTGTCTACTAAACAGCAATACAATAGGGTTTTTCACAGGCATACCAGAGATAGAAAAGCAATGTTTCCCACATTGTGCATTTGTGGAATGCAATTGTGTAAAGATTTTCAAGCACTATGGCGCACATAGTGTTTGGATTAAAAAAACAGGAAAGGATGACTTCAAGAGAAGATCCGGTGGATATTTTGGATAGATAGGTGGAGAGGAAATATTCATCGAATTACAGATTGGAGCCACCCAGATTCACACTATAAAACTCGGATGTATGAGAGTGAGGGTTTGTTTCGGGATTGTGAGATGATCTCTTGCCTAGCTATTGGGGACAGACTATGCTTTGTAAGATCCCAACATGATATCTGCTATGTCATTGAGACTATATTCAGGCTAGGGGATTTGAACTTCAGGCAGATACGAGACCTAGAGGGGTTGACGTACTTCCTTTCGTGAAATGGTACGGGGTTACCAAGGCCCCTGTGCAATGAGCACAAAAATTGTTTGTACATAGCACAATGCGGAAGAAGGGATATCGTAAAGTATAACCACGGATTCTTACATATTACTAGTAGAGTGGTAAGGAACATTAAAATGTGGTCTTCCTTATCGCGCAGATTATGTCGGTCGATGTCGAATGGCGTGATTCCACCACCCGTGGACATGTACTGCTTGTAGACCAAAAATCAATCATTAATCCATCCATCCCTAAAATACTATATCTTTAGCTTTTCTTGATCAATACATGTGAGTAGGAGCATACTGCAATCTATCATACACCATCATGGTAAGTTGATTGTTTAACATCTACATATTTACATCCAGAGTCCAAACTCAAGTATATGCTCTTATTATGCATACAAATTTGGTAAAATGTCCCTTATATTAAATTAGTTGAGTCTAAAGAACATCCCATCTCTCTCTCTCTCTCTCTCTCTCTCTCTCTCTCTCTCTCTCTCTTGTTACCAGTCAAATGTCCCTATTACTGAAACTTATAATCAAAACAAAGCCTTGTGTTGCAAAAATTCACTTAATTTGTTCTGTGAAAATTTTAAATTTCACATGACTAGTTATGTGAAATGTTCTATTGAGGAACCTTTTATTTTTTAAATTGCACGTGATTAACACATGGATATTTTTATGTTGTAGGAGTTAACTCAGCAGCTGCATGTGGGAAGGAGATAGTTTGTTCATCAAGTCAGTCTCTATGGTTTTACTTGGTTTGTAAAGGATAAAAGGTGTTCAGGAATTCTAGTGTTGTAGTAACTGTAGTAGTAATTGTTTCACGTCTAATGATTTTTTTTTCTCTCTGTGTCTTTGTTAGACTTATCTCAGGGGCGCATGTTGTCTTTACATTTCTAACCTTAGTAAAATCCTTATAAATCACTCTCAATGATGCTTGGTAGAGATTTTTCATGGTTGTGATTCATTCTAATTTGTCAAATCTATGCCAATACCTTACAAATTATGTGTGAATCTGGGAATTGTTAATTCACATTTGTTGAATACAGCATAGTTCTTTGAGGTAAGCTTATTGGACAACCACTGCAGTCTTTCATTGCATCTTTCACTCTTTCTTTCCTTTGGTTTTTCTTTTCTTTTCCCCACCCCCCTCCTCTTTTTTTTGTGTGTGTGTGTGTGTGTGTTCGTGTGTATGAGTGTGTGTGCGTGTGGTTTCCAATCATAATGGATCCATCAAAGTAGTTTGGAAGATTGTGGATATGTTAAACAACCTAACCACTTAATCTGAAACAAAAAAAATAAAAATAAAAATAAATTAAACTTGCCTCTCCATCTCAAAAAGAGTAAAAATAAAAAGTAATATTTTCCTCCCAAGATATTGTTGGTCATAATTTAGGTGAGGATAGGAAAAGTACGTATAAATAGTTCTTTTAGATATAACTTCCTTCGCCATGCAAGTTTAGTAGAGAATTAGTAGTACAAATACAATATTTTTTCCTTAATTTGGGTTAGCCAAAATCACTTTATTCTCACATAATTACCAATTAGTTAGGGATGAACATTTGGATGTTTAATAGGCTTTCTCCATTACCTGTCTAATTGTGAATCCACTGCTGCATGTGTCACACCCGTCCTGGAAATATATTCTTTTAAATGCGTATTTAGAATTTTGAGAGTTTATCAATGTTATTTGATATTTATGAATGAGTTTGACGTGGCTAAATTGTGAGGTGTCAATTAAGGACACGGTAATCGGAGAATCATGAGGTAGTAACACGACATAAATGACATTTATGTGGATTAAATGTTATTTGACTTTCTGGTAAATTGTGAATAGTGATATTGCCTATGTAGCGTAATTTCTGATAGTTTTAATCCTGTTTGGGATTAGTTTGATGGGTTTGGCAATAACCAATCGGATACATTGCATAAAAGGTAGGTCATCTAGAAATTCCACGAAATTGGTTTTCGGACGTAATTACGGCGACAAACAGAACTTAGTTGGAAAGTTTAATAATTTATAGCTTTCACTCATGAAGAGATAAATTGGACATGTAAGTCATTTGGAGGGATAATTAAGAGTTTTTGAAACTCATGGGGACGTAAATGTAATTTTCAGAACCAGTGCCTATATATAGTGGAGTCCTAGATATTTCATAAACAACTTGCCTAAAATTGAAATTCAAGAGGTGATGAAGTTGCTTATAGCTTCAAGATGCAAATTGATTGACTTCTGTCCATTTGTTTTCTCTCAAATTCCATATTTTGAACTACCCAATGTAAGGCTACATTTTTATAGTCTTTAAGCCACATTTGGCTAAGTTTTTATAAATCTCTTAATCTAGAAAATTGGGAAAAATGCATGTAAACTTGTAGGTTTTACGTAGGATCGGAGATTTGACGTTTAATCGGGCTTCTAGTCATTAACTCAGAGTTATACGTCAATAGCTCGAGGTATGAATTCTAAGCCTATTAATTATAGGAAATAACATGTTTTAGATATCCGACTTGATATTTTGGATCTGGGCAAAATTCATGCATTAAGTAGGCCCGTTAATTATGCACATGAAATTACCATGAAAGCACATATATGTGATTATACAAGCATGCTATGTATCTATCTGGGTTGAAGGGGGGTTTGATGAAAATTCATCCGGGGGTAAGCTCCTTGATGTTGGAGGATTATAGTAGCGACGACTACTGTGCATGGTTTGGGAGAAGGCCCAAGAAGGGCACTGTGCATGATTTGGGAGAAGGCCCAGCCAGGGCACTGGATGAGTGGTAGGGAGAAGGCCTACACGGCATCAATTTCATTGTTTTATTACCAGATGAACGCGTACTACTCTCCATAGAGACCATTTTGATATGTTAAAGCATGAATCATAACATAAGCATATGTTTAGAATTGTACACTCAGCAAATAGCTAAGCAGTGGAGATTTACTCCATTGTAGGTGAACGAAAGAAAGGAAAGAAGAAGCGTGAGTGAGGCCATGGAAACGATGATAATCACCCTTGTATATTTTTTTATTTCCATTCCAAACAATGTAATTTTTTATAGTTTGGGTGTTGTACCTAACTAAAAAGTTTGGAATGGGTTTGTAAGGATGTAATATGTAATAAAACTCTTTTTGGCTATGTAGTAATGAATCCGAACTCATGGATTCGAGTTTTGAATGCTTAACTTGTTAAACTCAGATTTTGGAGAAATGTAATAGAACATTTATGTTTTAACCCAAACAAGCCTTAGCTAGTTCGGTCTTTATTTCTTTTCGTAGATTATCATGTCTTATTGATGTTATTGAAAGCCTACCAGATGGTGAAGTTTAAAATAACACAAACATGTTTGGCGGAATGATAGGAGTGAAGGTTGTTTGATCCTTAGCAAAATTCTGCAGTTTTAGGGAGGATTCTGGTAAAGGGTCATTCGACCGGTCGAATGGGGTCGTTTGACAGGTCGAAATGACCCCTGCATGGAATCTTTTTATACACCTTTCAGAATTTTTTTTTTAAATTTTGATTGGTTCTTAGGGTACCTTTGGGACCCCTTTCAACATAAATTCATCCGATTCTAAATAAAATTACATTTTCAATTTTAGACGAATTTTATAACTCGGAGGATAACGTTTCCTAAAGTTTTAATACTCAAGGTTGTTTTTAAAGTTTTCTTTTCTGCTGCGTATAGTTGTTTAATGAATGGTTGAGCCTTGGTGGCGTGCCACGTTTCCTATTTTCACGCGTAGTGGGATGCGTCGTGACATTTATTGGTATCAGAGCTATAGGTTACAAAACTTTGGGAACGTTCGACGACGAGTGGAGTGTTGAGTGAATGGACACATGTTCTAGAATGCATTCATACATTTTAGAGATATTTGATGCATATGTATGTTGGTATATATACATGTTTACATTGTTTGTCATACATTCATAGTGTTTATGCATTGAAATTGACAGGATTATTCAATCATGAGTGACGGTAACTGAGACCTATCGCCACATACTTGGTGGATGAACCAAATTACGGAAATGAATGGAAACATGGGAGATATGATACGAAATATAGCGGAGCGATTGCCTCCAGCACCTCCATTGAGGCAGCACTGATAGCTGTGGTACATGCAACTTCCATTTTTTCAACACCGGATAAACGCATACTACTCTCCCTAGAGACCATTTTGATATGTTTTGATATGTTAAAGCATGAATTGTCATATACGCATATGTTTAGAATTGTACACTTAGCATATACCTGAGTATTGGAAATTTACTCCATTGCAGGTGAACGAAAGAAAGGAAAGAAGAAACGTGAGGAGTGAGGTAGTGAAAACGACAAGAACCACCCTTGTATATATTTTTATTTCCATTCCAAACAATGTAATTTTGAATAGTTTGGGTGTTGTACCTAACTGAGAACTTTTGAATGGTTTAGTAAGGATGTAATGTGTAATAAAATTTTTTTAGTTATGTTTTAATGAATCCAAACTCATGGATTCGAGTTTTGAATGCTTAACTTGTCAAACTTGGATTTTGGAGAAATGTAACAGAACTTTTGTGTTTCAAACTAAACAAGTCTTAGCTTGTTCCGTTATTATTTCTTTCCGTAGATTATCATGTCTTAATGATGTTATTGAAAGCCTAGCATAGATGGTGAAGTTTAAAATAATGTAAACATGTTTGGTTGAATTATAGGAGCGAAGGTTGTTTGATCCTTAGCAAAATTCTGCAGCTTTGGGGAGGATTCTGCTAAAGGGTCATTCGACCGGTCGAAATGAATCCTGTATGGAATCTTTTTGTACACCTTCCAGAAATATTTTTTTTTATATTTTGATTGGTTCTTAGGATACCTTTGGGACCCCTTTCAACATAAATTCACCCAATTCGAAATTAATTACATTTTCAATTTTATACAGATTTTACAAGTCGGAGGACAATGTTTCCTAAAGTTTTAATACTCAAGGTTGTTTTAAAGTAATCGTTTCTGCTGCGTATAGTTATTTAATGAATGGTTGAGCCTTGGTGGCATGCCACGTGTCCTATATATTTCCACGTGTAATGGGATGGATCGTGACATTTATTGGTATCAGAGCTATAGGTTAAAAAACTTTGGGAACGTTCGACGACGAGTGGAGTGTTGAATGAATTGACACATGTTCTAGAATGTATTCAAACATTGTAGAGATGTTTGATGCATATGTATGTTGGTATATATACATGTTTACATTGTTATTTATACAAGCATAGTGTTTATGCATTGAGATTGATAGGATTATTCAATCATGAGTGACATTGACCGAGACCTATCACCACATACTCGGTGGATGAACCAAATGACATAAGTGATTGGAAACATGGGAGATATGATACGGAATATAGCAGAGCGATTGCCTACAACACCTCCATTTGAGGCAACACCGATAGTTGTAGTACATGCACTTGAGAATAGGGGTGGGAGATCTGTGTTTGAACACTTTGCTCGAAAGGAACCAATGGAAATCCATGGGATACCCGATACAACACTAGCAAAGCACTGGGTCATGGACATGGAAAGGATACAACACTAGTCTAAAGATTGCGAATGTAAGTGACGTGCTGAAGGGTGAAGTCCAGAATTGGTCAGTAAATGTGTTGGATCAAGGGGCACCAATAACTTGGGAAGAATTCAAAGTAGAGTTTAATCGCCGATTCTTTCCGCGAGCCACTCACAATGCGAAAAAGAGAGAGTTTGATCACCTTCAACAAGGAGACATGACAGTGGCTAAATATACTTCCAAGTACAATGCCCTATTGAGGTTTTAAAAAGGGTCAGTACCCTTGGAGGAGGATAGAGCATGAAAGTATGAAGAAGTACTGAGGGAGAATGTCTATGTGAGGGTGGAGCGATATGAACACTCGACCGTCGGAGCAGTACAACAAACCACACTCGTGATAGAGGGAGGTATTGAGAGGTCTAGAAAGAATCGACAAAGAGAGCGGTATAACAAGGGTAGTGACCGGAACCATGGTGGAGCTTTTAAGAGGCCGTTTGCACAGGGCTCTAGTTCTAGTTTCAGTGGAACCAGGAAGCCAGCAAGTAGTATTCCATTATGTTCACTTTGCAATCAACCACACACAGGTCGATGCTTTATGACCAACTTTCAAAATAAAGCTCAAGGGGTGAATAGTGCAACTTTTATACCGGACTCTCAAATAAAATGTTTTGATTGTGGTACCATTGGAAATTAAGAGAAGGATTGCCCGAGGAAGCGTTCCCAACAAGGAGCTAGTTTTATGGCTTCTAACGGTTCTAAGCCTAGACAGACTAACGACGGGGGACAGAGGACAGAGCAATATTAGGGGAGATCATTTCAAATGAACCCACGAGATATGGCTGCTCAAAGACAGTGGTCTCAGGTATGGTGCCTATTTGTTCATATCTAGCACGCATACTTGATGACTCAGAATCTACGCATTCATTTGTATCATATGGTTTTGTTGAAGATTTGAATGTTAGATCGGCACCGTTAGGATATGAATTATCTATGGCTGTACCCCTTAGTAAAACAAAAGTAACGTCTACGGTGTATAAGAATTGTGAGATCAAACTAGGTGAGAAGTTGATGACTGTAGATCTTATATCTATTATGATGAACCACTGTGATGTAATACCAGGGATGGATTGGTTAGCCCTTTACCAAGCTATGATAGATTGTAAACAGAAGGAAGTTAATTTTTTATCACCAGTACACGAAAGGTTTTGTTTTCAAGGGAGTGGGGTTACACCGCAACCGTATTTAATTTCAACTATCCGAGCGGGTAGATTACTAAGGAAAGGATTTCAAAGATTTTTGTGTTTGGTAACTGATACTTCGGTGACCAAATTAACAGTAGAAGATATTCCAATAGTACGAGAGTATCTAGATGTGTTTCCCGATGACCTACCAGATATTCTTATCGAGAGGGAGATAGAGTTCACTATTGAGACAATGCCAAACTCAAGACCAGTATCGAAAGCACCATATAGAATGGCACCTGTGGAATTGAAAGAGCTAAAAACCCAACTATAAGAGTTACTTGAAAAAGGTTTCATTCGACCTATTATATCACTATGGGGACTTCTAGTGTTGTTTGTAAAGAAGAAAGATTGTTCAATAAGAATGTATGTGGACTATCGAGAACTAAACAAGTTAACCATCAAGAACAAGTACCCGTTGTTGAGAACTGATGACCTATTTGATCAACTTCGTGGAGCAAAAGTGTTTTCAAAGATAGACTTGAGATCTGGTTATCATTAGTTAAAAGTAAAAGCTGAAAATGTAGAAAAGACAACTTTCAGAACACGATACGGACACTGTAAGTTTTTAGTCATGCCATTTGGAGTTACCAATGCACTAGCTGCGTTTATGGACCTTATAAATCGAGTCTTTAAAGACTATCTAGATGACTTTGTGATCGTGTTCATATACGATATTCTTATCTATTCACCGAGTGAGAGGGAACACGAGAAGCACTTGAGGTTAATACTTTAGAGATTGCGGAAAAAGCAACTGTTTGGTAAATTTAAGAAGTGTGAATTCTGGCTACCTAGTATTACTTTTCTGGGTCATGTGATTAACAAGAATGGAGTTTCAGTCGATCCTCACAAGGTAGAAGTTGTATCTAATTGGTAGAGACCGACTTTGGTATCAGAAATTCATAGTTTCTTAGGATTAGCCATATACTATTGCAGATTCATCTAAAATTTCTCCAAGATTTCATTGCCTGTGACAAAGTTGATGAGGAAGGGTATTACATTTGAATGGAGTTCAGAATGTGAAGACAGTTTTCAAGAGTTGAAGTTGCGATTGACAAGAGAACCTATCTTGACAATACCATCCGGAACTGAAGGATTTGTGATCTATAGTGATGCTTCACCTCAAAGTTTGGGGTGTGTACTTATGCAAGATGGCAAGGTGATTACCTATGCTTCAAGACAGTTGAAGACACACGAGGTTGATTATCTAACTCACGACTTGGAATTGGCCACAGTGATCTATGCTTTGAAAATTTGAAGACACTACTTGTACAGGGAAAAGTGTGAGATCTTTAAGGATTATAAGATTTTGAAATACATTTTCACCTAATGGGATTTGAATATGAGACAGAGAAGATGGTTGAAGTTAATGAAGGATTTTGATCTTTCGATTAAGTATCATCCAGGGAAGGCTAATGTAGTAGCCGATGCTTTAAGCTGGAAGATGACAAGGAATTTAGCCAACGAGCTAACTGATGGAAAAACCGGTTTAAGTTAAAAGTTTAAACGCGCAGCGGAAAATTCAAGTTATAAAAACTTAATGGTAGCCCAGGATCTACTACTCGTTAATTCCATAGATGCGCACAAGAGGGGACAAGAGTTATACCTTCGTGTCTTGAACCCAATTCTGATTTTCTTCTTCTTCCTTGGTGATGCAGCAGCCTCCACTGGGTTGTCTTCACCCTTATGTCTCCTACGGATGCTTGCCGGAGAGACTAGAGATGGTGGGATCTCTAATAGAGAGGAAAAAGAAGGTTTGGGGCTCTAAAACAGTTTCTGCAGCTTCTGACGTTCTAAAACGACGAACTTCTTTTCCAGAACGCAGCTGCCCTATTTATAGATTCCCAGAACCGACCTAGACTTCGAGCGATCGAAGATCTTTGATCGATCGAACGTTCGATCGATCGAACCATTCTCGATCGATCGAGAATGCCAAAACTTCAATCGATCGAACATACTTCAATCGATCAAACTTGTCTTGACAACTTCCTCATGTGTCTTTCCAAGTATCCTGGCGGAGCTAAGAGTGGGACCTCCTAGGCTCTTTATTGTTGGCTCAGACCAGTTTGTTAATTACCGTGACCAAACTCTTTGATAAGCAAACTAACTAACTGGTCAGTTAACGTTTACTCCACTATAAAACGATAACTGAACTCCAACGCAAAATAATATATCCGAAGCGATAACTAGACTTGTGTGTTGTACAAATGTCCCTCTACCTTCTGCATTCGTAATCATATTCAGGTAGTCGGATAACTGTTACTGTCAACCTGAATATTGATTACTTCTTGTATTCCTTGAGTCCCATTCACCTCTCATGATTACCAAACATGTTGATAACTCTTATCAATAAGACTGCAGTACTCAGTAATCGACTTGGTGACATTCTCAAGGGAATGCTTACTCTGAAACAGAGGGTAGATTCTGTCTTGACAATATATGTTCACAACCCTATGAATATGACATACCCAAGATACCCAGGTGTTGATCTTCTATAGACCTCACTGACTGGTAAGTCAAAGCAGTCATATCCACAGTCTATGTTCATAATTTTCTCAAGATTGAGAACACGTACCTTACACAAGTTATGAGTTCCTATCCACTGATTGACAGCCTTGAGTGTCAATAGGAAAGCTCAGGTCCGTCAATAAACTATAAGCACTAGCATATTAACTAAGAGTTACACTCTAGTGATTGAGATTGATCACTCCATCCAATGGTACTTAATCATGCTACAGTGTAAACCTGATGAGATATCCTAGTCTCACACTACAAGGAAAAATGCTATTTATGTCACTTTTTAAATTGTGTTTATGTCACTTTTATTTCGAGTGACATAATTATTTCTTTCATGAGCATTTTATGTCACTTTTTTAGCATTTATGTCACTTTTTAAAAAAGTGACATAAATACTTTATTATTTATGTCACTTTTTTCAAAAAGTGACATAAATAATAAAGTATTTATGTCATTTTTTTAAAAAGTGACATAAATAATAATACATTTATGTCACTTTTTTACAACCGACATAAATAAAAATGCGGTGGCATTTTTGTAAATAAAACATTTCATTTTTATGTCACTTTTATAAAAAGTGACATAAATATCTGATTTATTTAAAAAGTGACAAAAAAAATTATGCGCGCTTCTAGTCCCTAGCGCGCGATCTCTCTTCTCAAATATTCCCTCCACCTCCTCTGATCTAGGATCTAAATACTCTCTCTGTCGCAAACCATACCCTCCACCACGCCGTCGCCTGCTCCACACCACAACCGCCATCGCCACCACTGCCTCCTCCTGCGCTTAGTCGCCGCATCCTCCTCTCCTCTCAGCTGCTGCCGCGTGTTCCTTCTCTCAGCGATAACCATTGCCTTCTCCTCCTCTCCAGGTTTCTCTCTCTCTCTCTCTCTCTCTCTCTCTCTCCATTCTGTAAAAACGCCCTAAATCTGAAACAATAGGTTCTAATTTTTGGGTTCTATTTCTGCCGACGCCATCAATAACGTCATTGTATTCTCTCTGTTACCGGTAAGTTGGTTCACACACCTAGGTTTTTTGATGAACTCTCATTTTGTGCTTTACCTGTTTTTGATTTGAATCAAAGGGAGGCTATAACAAACCTAGGGTTCTTCTAATTGGTGATTAATTTTCTTGTGCAAATTGGGTGTTTTTCGTTGTGAGAGAGACTGCGAAGAACAGAAGATGGAAAGGCAAATGTTGCAATTTTGCCTCAACAATCTCTTATGTTGATTTCCTGCAAATCTTCTATGCTTCTATCACTGTTAACATATTATGCTACCCAAAAAAAAATAAGAAAAAAAGGTCAATTTGTCTGGGTTTCGAAAGAGTCCCATTAATATATATATATATAGATATACAAACACATACATATGTATCCTACCCCTGACCCAATTTCTAAAATTTACTTTGACCCAATTTCTTCGGTTCTCTCTCAGCATATTATTATTAATTTTTTATTAATGGAAATTAGTCTTTATTGACCAGTTCATTTCAATGTCTCTTTAGATGAGAGGTTGAGAAATGATTCTAAATCAAGCAGCAAAGGAGAAAAGTAGTGTCTCAACAAGAGAAGGTAAGGCTTAAGAGCAACAAAGTCACTTTTGGATAGATCGACATCTTCCTTTGTTTCCTTTATTTTTTTAAAAGAAAAAAGAAAAAAAAGGGAAACAACTTCCATTCTGTAGATATGTAGAATCCAGGATTACATTATTGAATTTACTTGGATAGCTTCTCTTGAAGAAGCTGTAGCAACAACTGTTATTTCTTTTGTTGTTTTGCATTCCTCTAAAGTTGTAGGTGCTCATGAAAAATTACAGAGAAATTTTCACTTTTCAGTTTTTCAATAATGTAGTACTCCATTACCCAACCATTGGATTCCATTTCCATTGCTTTCACTAGGCTGGGTGGACCATTGGGACTTGTTTTGATTTCTCTCTCACAGACTCATAATAGAGATTTCTAGGCTGTCAAGCAATTGAAAGCATAGATTTTACACCACGTGTAGACTATAATTCTCATGTCCCTTTTATCTTTTTAAATCGGTACAAGAGTTACAGGGAGAAAGTCATTTCTTTGTAATTTTTTTAAGCTTTTGGGAGTTACTGCTTTTGGGTTTGGAGCCAAATCACAAATTAATTCGTCATATATACATACTATTTTATATTAATTCGTAATAATTTTTATTTGAACCTCAACTAGTTCTATCACTGCTATTGGGCATTTATGTATTAATTAAGAATTTGGAACTTTAACATGAGCTCTTATATTTCTTCTCTTTAGTTAATCCTTCTATTTTCTCTATTATTCTTTCTTACATTTCATTCCAGCAACGGCTAGGAGATCCAGTGCTAAGGCCATTTCTTCATGAGGTTATGTTTGTCTTTTCTTTAGCTTTCTTTTTGAACATATTTCTATTTTCTTGCTAATGTGGATTGGAAAGAGAAAGTGAAACTAATTTTTATTTGATTTCCTCTATTTGAGTACAGGATGTGATACAATTTGGGCATCATATGAAGACATTTGGCCTAGTTATGCTAGCTAAACCTCAGAATATTCCCTTGATATTCACTCAGGTAAAATACAATCAAGGGTTTAATTCGTTTTAATTTGTCTCCCTGACTAGTTTAATTCAACTTGATTGACTATTGCATTTCTTATACAAATAGACAAACTAAGAAGATACTATTTAATTCGTGTGCATAGATGCTATGTGTTGCTATGAAGTTCTTTGACTATTTTTATATTTTCCAAGTCTCTCCTTTGTAAAGGACAAAGGAAACGTCTATAAGACCCTTTGTGTAGTTTGCATTCTGAAGGTAAAGAGAATAATAAGAAGTATTTTATTGATACTATCATCACCATAAGATACTTCCCTATGTTGTAGTTATTTTGTTTGACTTATTCCATATGTGTACAGAGAGGTTGTCCTTGTGGTGGGCTAATAGCTTTCACATTTAGTTAGGAATAATATTGGGTCTATTAGCAAATGCTACTGTACAAAGCTATGTAGTTATGCTAAGTTTATTGCTAAAGGGTATGTAGCACGAATACGTGCATGTGACACGAAGATAGTGATATGGAAAATCTAAAAAATGTAGGATACGTGTGTCCGGTATGGGTACGACACCAAAATGAAGTATCTGTGCTATCGGTTGGCCTTGAACCACAGAATAATACCTGATAAAACATAGAAAAAGGTAAAATTCTGTTACGCGCGCACACCAACCCTTGCGCACACAGTAGCCCAGCGCCAGCACGCGAGCAGCATGGTGAGAGAGACCTCTCGCGTGCACACTTATTTTTTGGACCCCTTTTACGTGCTTTTTTCCTTGCAAATGTGTTAAAATATATTCATATGCCTAACCGTGCTTTAGAAGCACAGACCGCAACTCCCAAAACATCCCCGGCACGTTCTGTGGCACGTAGCCCGCTTGAGCAGCAAGCAGGCAGCACGCGCATATGAGACCCTCTCTGTGCACACTAATTTCAGAATTTTGACGTGTGCTTTTTTCCTGGAATATGACTTCAAATGCATTAAAATGTCTGTGCTGTAGTTTTCAGATAAATATTCGTCGGTGAGAAAACATACTAACTGGTTTCAAGTATATAATGCAGTTACTTATCAACGTTTACAGTGGAAACTCTATTATGTAGGTGCAATATGTATTTAGCAGCCCTTACTTGTCCTGCTGCTTATTTTGCTTGAGTTTGTAAGTGGGAGTGGCTCCTATAATGTGACGTGTTTCCTAATATCGAGTTTTCTTGTTTGTTTTTTGCGGAAGTCTTTGGAAATTACAGCTTTTAACTCTAAGCATTCTCATATTAGTCTATTGAAGAGAAAATTTAATTTGCGTTACGAGAAAACAAAACATATGCACGTGATTTCACATATAGATGTACGTAAGTTTGTGTGTGCACACATATAGATATCACTAGACTTACTCTCTTTGAATTTTCTTTTTCTTAAAGTTATTTTATCACTACAAGGAGTTGAAAAAACTTTTAATTACATTGCAACATATGACTATCCATAAACAACCTGTGATAACTAAACTGTGCTGTCAAAAGTATTTTTTTTACTCATTTTGATCTACATTGTTTGTGTTTAGGCTACCAATTTTGGAATGAATTGATTTAGTTTAGAATGTGCATATATACAAATATGTGTAGTTTTCTCTTCTTCTTTTTTATTTTTTATTTTTATAATAACAAAAATGCATAGTTTCCAAACTTAGTTAACTTTACTTAGATGCATTGCTGAAAATCATCAATTTTGGGAAGTGCTAACATCACCCATGCCATAAGTACCCATGAAAATCACTGCATTGTTCACACATCAAAGAAGAGGCAAAAATAAGACAGGTTCTACATCCTAGGGTACTACTTTGGTGCACATATTGGCTTCAATCAATAAAGATTTTTTACTTTTTTTTTTCTCTTTAGTTTTTATCATGATTATAACATTTATGTATGCATAAAATCATTCCAAAGGCAATGCATATATGTTCATTCATTTGTCATTTTTTTTTTTTCTTTCATTGTTGCTGCTCTTTTCCTCTCTCTTTTTTTTTTTCCCTTCATTGTTGCTGCTCTTTGGTAGAAATCACTCCAATGGATGAATATGTTTTTCTTCTCTTTTCTTTTTTTGATATATGGACTTAGGTACCCACAATGGTACATGGACATCCTATTTGCACCTTTTAAAGTCAGCTCATCAAAAAGAGGTGACTCTTTCTTGCACTTCAACTAAATTAGTTACTTTTGCAAAAAAAAAAAAATTAAATAAATTAGTTACAAATATGTTACATATTTGTTAACAATTCAACTTGCTTCTATGTTACCTCAGAAGGAAGATAATTTAAGAAATCGAATTACAAAGGTATAATTGTGTAGTTGGAATTTACTCTTTTGGGTGCATTTGGCTCGACTGATGCTCTTGCTTGTGTGTGATGCTTGTGCATTTATGGTATGTGTAAACTGGAGATTATTATGCAGTTTTTGTTGGCTGTATCTGGACATTTTAGGGATTCTTATCTGACAGACATTATGCTACCTCTATTCTTGGTAGCTCTGGGTGATAATTCTGATTTGACATTTTTCCCATCTATGGTTCAATGAAGAATCAGAGGTAATCAATGTTTGAATTTCTGATTATGGTATAAGTACTATATTACTTTTATTGTGACATCATATGGTCATTGACTCATGGTTCACTACAGGTTTGAGACCGAGAACTCTTGTAGCTGAAAGACTTGCCACTCTGTGTGTCCTACCACTCGTCCTGGCAGGGGTGTTAGGATCTCCTAGATTACTAGGATTGATATTTCACTAACACACCACATCAATATTTTCATTGGATATTGTGTTAAGTTTGGATGTTGTCAACTCTCGCATAATGACATGTGTAAGCTATATATGCTGCAGGAATTCTATTAATCTATTGCACGGAGTTGCTGAAAATGAAAGCAAGGCAAAGCCTCTTTGTAATTTCTTTCCCTCTTTAAGTGCATTATGTTTTACTTCAAAATTTATGTAAACATGTGCTTGTTTCCCTCTTTGATAGGCTTAATAATCCTTTTTCGAAAAAAGAAGAAGAAGAAGATAGGTTTAATATGCGTCAACTAACCCTAATCTGTCTGGTATGTTTATCTTATGCTTTTGTTCTAGAGTTTGGTAACCATATGTTGTAATATCAATTATCAAATGTTTTGGGATTCATACAATTAGTTACCTTTATCTTGGTTTGTTTCATAGCTACCCTCTAATAAATCATCTTGTACGTGACATTTTGGTACAGTTTTAGTCACTCAGTTTAGGCAACGATAATAAACAAGGTGTTACATTCAATTACATATGGCAGTCTACTGACAATGTGTTTCCTCATGTTTGAACTGTGTGGTAACAAACAAGAAGATTGGAACCTCTAATAGCCTTTTGTTAAATTGAAAACAACCTCAATTGGAACCTCTAGGTCCCTTACTATCTTGTTTTTGATTGATGAGTTTGACATCTTTTTGCAACTAATAGTGGGTCACTGATTTATTTCTAATTAGTACATTTTGCTTGTCAAAACTCTCTTACTATTGAAGTACCGTTGTACAGTGCTGGCATGTCATGTAAAGAGAGGGGATGAGTCAAGGGTTCAAGCCTTGTTATATTACAAAGACAAATAAAGGCAGTTAAAAACTTGTAATATCAATAACTCGTTGTTGGTAGTCCAACCTGCTGCATTGAAAAGAAAACACTAAGGCTTCTTTTTGTTAGTGAGGGAAAAGAAAAGAAAACATAAAGGAAAATATTTTCCTTTAGTTAATAAAAAAACACGAAGAGAATAAATAGATAAAATTAAAATTTGTGAATGTTTTTAGACACCTCCCTTCGTTATTTCTAATATTAATTTGCAAACCAAATAGAGGCCAAACAAAACTCTTTTCTTTGTCTGGTTTAAGGAAAACACTACATTTAGTCAGACTACATGTGGCTTGTTTTAGTCCTCTCAAGACACATCTTTGATTATGAAGTTGTTGATAACCTCTCTCCTTGTTTTTCTGTTATTACAACAGATAGTGAACCCAGCCATGACAATAGCAGCTAATCCCCCTTTTAAAGCACTGGAAAGAACATTAGAGCATCGTCCATTATGGACTGGTGTATATCCTAACGTACTTCCTAATTATGAGGTTAAGTTTTTCTCCTCTATTTGATAATAATGTTTCTAGGATGAATGGAACGCTCTTGCTGAGACTGCTTTCCTTTTTTGTTTTCCCTAATATTATCATCACTTCAGTAGAGTCGTAGACAGAATGGTTTAACTTGCACTGTAGTAATTGCACACTTGCACTCGTCGTATGATTAAGCTTCTAGGAAAGATTCTTAGGGGCTAGATTGGAATCACCTTTGTTTTATTCTTTTGCACAAGCCATCAAGATCAACTTTGGTTTTTGCTTTCTACCTTTTTTCCATCTGTTCTACCACACTTAGGCTTGAAAAAGCTTAGTTATTGAGGTTTTGAGTAGTGAATTGGTAAACCGCTTAACCAAACACCACGAAACCTTTCTCACACCTCAAACATAACTAAATAAACTTGTGTGAACTAACGGAATGCTTTACGGATTCACGGTTCAAAAAAAATACGAAAAAGTGACTCTTTAGACACTTATGCTTGAAAAAGCTTAGTTATTGAGGTTTTGAGTAGTGAATCGGTAAACCGCTTAACCAAACACCACGAAACCTTTCTCGCACCTCAAACATAACTAAATAAACTTGCATGAACTAACGGAATGCTTTACGAATTCACGGTTCAAAAAAAATGCGAAAAAGTGACTCTTTAGACACTTATGCTTGAAAAAGCTTAGTTATTGAGGTTTTGAGTAGTGAATCGGAAAACCGCTTAACTAAACGCCACGAAACCTTTCTCGCACCTCAAACATACCTAAATAAACTTGTGTGAACTAACGGAATGCTTTACGGATTCACGGTTCAAAAAAAATGCGAAAAAGTGACTCTTTAGACACTTATGCTTGAAAAAGCTTAGTTATTGAGGTTTTGAGTAGTGAATCGGTAAACCGCTTAACCAAACACCACGAAACCTTTCTCGCACCTCAAACATAACTAAATAAACTTGCGTGAACTAATGGAATGCTTTACGGATTCACGGTTCAAAAAAGATACGAAAAAGTGACTCTTTAGACACTTATGCTTGAAAAAGCTTAGTTATTGAGGTTTTGAGTAGTGAATCGGAAAACCGCTTAACTAAACGCCACGAAACCTTTCTCGCACCTCAAACATACCTAAATAAACTTGCGTGAACTAACGGAATGCTTTACAGATTCACGGTTCAAAAAAAATGCAAAAAAGTGACTCTTTAGACACTTATGCTTGAAAAAGCTTAGTTATTGAGGTTTTGAGTAGTGAATCATATCGATTGAGCCAACCGTATGATTGGTCTAAAGCTCCACCTTTCACAACGGTCAAGTAAGATCAATAAACATCTTTACCAATGCTTCCTTTTTCTCTTTCTCCATCTTGTACCAATCTCCCTTCCTTTCCTGTTATCTCTACAGAGAGATTGTGCTCTGATTCATGCTTGGTTCTATGTTAGCTTCTGTATGTTGTGATGTTCTACTTGAACTTTCAACTGTGAGAATTGATTCTCGAGCTTCGCAATGAGCTCCAACTAGAACTTCAAATCCAATTTGTTGTTTCATAAGCATGTCAAATGTACCAGCTTGTGCAATTCTCCCATTTTGCATCACCTGTTGAGATTTGCTGATTATCTAATAATGCTTCTTGCTAAAAAAAAAAACACAATAGTTAATGTCGATCCAAATTCTCCAATTAAAATCTCCCAAGTTGTGCTATTTATAATTGACTATGTATATTCTGATTTTGTTATCTCTAATCTTTCTTTTCATTTGAAAAAAATTACAAATTCCTGAATGTTGTATATAGCCAGATATTTTAGAATCACAGCATGACTTCAACTTTCTAACATGCTTTGAGCTTTTGATCACTTAATCTCATTCTTTGAAATTCCATCACACATTACAGACACACACATACTAAGAAATGCACATAAATGTGGAGTGTCCTTGGATTATGGATTATTCGTAGGAGGACCTATACGGAAATTTTTACTTTGTCACCTCATTAGTTCTCTTGATTGACTACGAAAATTAAATGGTCATTTTCTCTAATTGAAGCATACCAGAATTAGGTCTGCTACTGGAAGGAACTCAACTTGGTGAGTAATGTAAATTATTGTATTCTCCTTTAGAATCCCCATCAGGCATTCCTGTACAGATCACATAATAGGAACTTCATCATTCAACTTCTCCATGCTTGTTTCTTCACACATCTTAAATTGAAACTACCAAATTTCCTAAACCTTCTGAAGCTTAATACTTTACAAATGAAACTACACCAGCTGAAAGAACCGAGACTTAATTAACTTCTATGGAGGGCCAGAGGCTTTCTTTTGAATGGAGAGTCTTCCTGAGTGGTCTTGAGGGCTTAGACTTAGTTTAATGCTTGTGCGGAGTTGCTATTCTGACCCTACTTTTATGTAAATTTATGTGCAAGCTTCTTTAATGTGTTTGGTGTAACTTGCCTTTTCCTGCACTAAAAAGCCCTGCTTAATTTTTAGTAGCAGTAGGTAAAAGCAGCCTTCACGAGGTGTGTTAACTCATGCTCTTAAGCTAGATGAAAAAAGCTACCCCGAACAGGGTTTTAGGCTTCTCGAGTGTGCAGTCTATGCTTTAGATTTTCTAACTGTTGCTGACAATGTGTGCTTGTGTATGTTGTCCTCCTACTGCCCCACCAATACACACGTTATGCCAAGAAATAAGGAAGTTCATGTAGGTTGACGAATGACGAGGATATATGATTGTGCTTATTTGGTAGAGTATTCCACTGGGCTTGCAAATTTCTGTGTTTGTAATAATCTAGTCGAGAAGGGGATTTCATTGCATCTGTCATCACCTTATTAACATTATCAGGTGCTGCTGAATACCCATGTTTTCGTGGACTTCTGAAACAACTCATTGGCCCTCTAAGCAGACAATTGTCCGATTGAAGATCAAGCATAGTGAAGCAGGTGTGGTGTTTTTTATTGAATTTCTAAATGTCATTTGAATGGATTCTTCTTCTCTTGTTGGCAAGCACTTTCTTCTTCTTCCAGGGATATTTTTTTTCCCTTTTTCTTCTTCCTTTTATTTTGGGTGGTGGTGGGGGATGGGTTGGTTTTGAAAGAGTTCACTAGTTGTAGATTGCAGAAGCATTTTATTCTTTTGTTTCCTTTAATTTGCAGGATCCCCTGTTTGTTTGATGTCTTAAACAGCATAATTTTGGAAATTTTAGCTAAAATGTCTTCTTCAACACTTCGTCTGTATCTTTAAGAACTCGGTATACTTTAACATTCTTGATGTGTTTGTGCCTATGGTCATGGCTAGCAAATGCCATCTACATGCTCTAATATCTTGAAATAGTAAGAGTGTTCATTTATTGATCTGAGTTAAATTGCGCAATGCTTAAGCATATTATGAAAGACACTAGTAGGTCAGGAAGTTAGTTTATATCCTCTGTTGGAGATGATTTCCGTTTAAATGGATCTTCGAAGTTCTATAATACTCATGAATTGAACATTTTGGAAGTCGAGATCATTTTCCTTTTCTAAATTTATTTTTTAGTTTATTGGCTTAAACTTTTTATTTCTGCAGTTGCTGAGTTTTTTTTTTAATTAATTCTATTTCGTTCCATTTTGCCAGGCTTGCCACTTATTAAACTTTTATCTAAAGAGCTTTTGGGAGATTTTGTGGCGTGTGCTGAGATGTTCATTCTAGTATGTAGAACTTCTTTTTCTGGTTATGTAGTGTTAATATGCTCAAATATTTTGCTAACCATGTTTGACCTTCAGGTTCTTTTCAAGCTTCTTGTGATAACTGTACTTGTAATTGCAGAATCTGCAGATAACTGCATTAAAACGGTAACTTTTGATGGGTTACTCATTTATTTTTCTTCTTCTTTATAAGCACTCAAATTTTAGATCACTCTTTTGATGAATCAATTTCCCCAACTAATTAGATTTTGTGATAACGCGCAGGTGTGATTAGAGGTATAAAAGTTGGCTCTTTGGTTTTCAGTTGGATATTCTGTTTCGATTGCCATGGCTTCCCTATTTAAGGTAACATTGCTGAATTTTTTGTACTGCTAGATGCCCCAAACATGTACACATGTTGTATTTAATGGTTAGTAACTGAATCACTGATTTGGAGTATGGTAAGCTATAGTTTTCCATTAAATTGGATTTTAGACCTAAGACTCAGGTTATATCAGCTTGATCCACGAGCTTGAAACTGAATTGTTTAACAAGCTTTGGTTTGGTGATAAGCAATTAAATATAGGGGTGAGAGGGTCAAATGTTATCGAGATTAAGGTTTTGCTGAAAAGCTGATACTATCTCTGGAAGTCTGACTTTCATAAACTATTGGGAAGCAACCCCTTTCCTCTCCAATTAAGTTACGAATGACACAAAGTATATCCAACACCAACTACATAAATAGAAATGACAAGCACTACACACACACACACACACACAAATTTATGTAACCAATTTATGTGGAAAACCCTTCCAAAGAAGGGAAAAACCACCTGGCGCCAGAGAACAATCAACTAAGAATGAAAGATAGAGCACAAGAGGTATTTTCAAACTTAAACTTGAGGAAGTACAACCAATTTCAATTCCACCAACTTGAGAAATAAACATCCAACAAGAAGTTGGAGAGGAACCTAGTTAAAGAACGCCAATCCGAAAATAGTAGAAGTGGAGAGGCAAAGAGCCACGAGTCTTATTCTTCAGCAACCTTCTCTTGTATCAATCACCCTTTCCAAACATCACGAAACCTTGCACGCACCTCAAACATGCCTAAATAAACTTACGGGAACTATCGGAATGGATAACGGATTAACGGTTCACAAATAATGCGAAAAAAGCGACTATTTCATCACTTAGGCTTGAAAACGCCTAGTTTGTGAAGTTTTGAGTAGTGAATCGTTAAACCGCTTAACCAAATATCACGAAACCTTGCACGCACCTCAAACATGCCTAAATAAACTTGCGGGAACTAACGGAATGGATAACGGATTAACGGTTCACAAAAAATGCGAAAAAAGTGACTATTTCATTACTTAGGCTTGAAATTCCTAGTTTGTGAGGTTTTGAGTAGTGAATCGTTAAACCGCTTAACCAAACGTCACGAAACCTTGCACGCACCTCAAACATGCCTAAATAAACTTTCTGGAACTAACGAAATGGATAACGGATTAACGGTTCACAAATAATGCGAAAAAAGCGACTATTTCATCACTTAGGCTTGAAAACGCCTAGTTTGTGAGGTTTTGAGTTGTGAATAGTTAAACCGCTTAACCAAACGTCACGAAACCTTGCACGCACCTCAAACATGCCTAAATAAACTTTCGGGAACTATCGGAATGGATAATGGATTAAGGGTTCACAAATAATGCGAAAAAAGCGACTATTTCATCACTTAGGCTTGAAAACGCCTAGTTTGTGAAGTTTTGAGTTGTGAATCGTTAAACCGCTTAACCAAATATCACGAAACCTTGCACGCACCTCAAACATGCCTAAATAAACTTGCGGAAACTAACGGAATGGATAACGGATTAACGGTTCACAAAAAATGCGAAAAAAGCGACTATTTCATTACTTAGGCTTGAAATTCCTAGTTTGTGAGGTTTTGAGTAGTGAATCGTTAAACCGCTTAACCAAACGTTACGAAACCTTGCACGCACCTCAAACATGCCTAAATAAACTTGCTGGAACTAACTAAATGGATAACAGATTAACGGTTCACAAATAATGCGAAAAAAGCGACTATTTCATCACTTAGGCTTGAAAACGCCTAGTTTGTGAGGTTTTGAGTTGTGAATAGTTAAACCGCTTAACCAAACGTCACGAAACCTTGCACGCACCTCAAACATGCCTGAATAAATTTTCGGAAACTAACGGAATGGATAACGGATTAACGGTTCACAAAAAATGCTAAAAAAGCGACTATTTCATTACTTAGGCTTCAAATTCCTAGTTTGTGAGGTTTTGAGTAGTGAATCGTTAAACCACTTAACCAAACGTCATGAAACTTACACGCACCTCAAACATGCCTAAATAAACTTACGGGAACTAACGGAATAAATAACGGATTAATGGTTCACAAAAAATGCGAAAAAAGCAACTATTTCATTACTTAGGCTTGAAAACGCCTAGTTTGTGAGGTTTTGAGTAGTGAATCGTTAAACCGCTTAACCAAACATCACAAAACCTTGCACGCACCTCAAACATGCCTAAATAAACTTGCGGGAACTAACGGAATGGATAACGGATTAACGGTTGACAAATAATGCGAAAAAAGCGACTATTTCATTACTTAGGCTTGAAAACGCCTAGTTTGTGAGGTTTTGAGTAGTGAATCGTTAAACCGCTTAACCAAATGTCACAAAACCTTGCACGCACCACAAACATGCCTAAATAAATTTGTGGGAACTAACGGAATGGATAACGGATTAACGGTTGACAAATAATGCGAAAAAAGCGACTATTTCATTACTTAGGCTTGAAAACGCCTAGTTTGTGAGGTTTTGAGTAGTGAATCGTTAAACCGCTTAATCAAACGTCACGAAACCTTGCACGCACCTTAAACATGCCTAAATAAACTTGCGGGAATTAACGGAATGGATAACGGATTAACGGTTCACAAAAAATGCGAAAAAAGCGACTATTTCATCACTTAGGCTTGAAAACGCCTAGTTTGTGAGGTTTTGAGTAGTGAATCGTTAAACCGCTTAACCAAACATCACGAAACCTTGCACGCACCTCAAACATGCCTAAATAAACTTGCAAAAACTATCGGAAATGGATAACGGATTAACGGTTCATAAATAATGCGAAAAAAGCGACCATTTCATCACTTAGGCGTTTTTTTGTGAGGTTTTGAGTAGTGAATCGTTAAACCGCGTAACCAAACGTCACGAAACATTGCACGCACCTCAAACATACCTAAATAAACTTTCGGGAACTAACGGAATGGATAACGGATTAACGGTTCACAAAAAATGCGAAAAAAGCGACTATTTCATTGCTTAGGCTTGAAATTCCTAGTTTGTGAGGTTTTGAGTAGTGAATCGTTAAACCGCTTAACCAAACGTCACGAAACCTTGCACGCACCTCAAACATGCCTAAATAAACTTGCGAGATCTAACGGAATAGATAACGGATTAACGGTTGACAAATAATGCGAAAAAAGCGACTATTTCATTACTTAGGCTTGAAAACGCCTAGTTTGTGAGGTTTTGTGTAGTGAATCGTTAAACCGCTTAACCAAACATCACGAAACCTTGCACGCACCTCAAACATGCCTAAGTAAACTTGCAGGAACTAACGGAATGGATAAAGGATTAACGGTTGACAAATAATGCGAAAAAAGCTACTATTTCATTACTTAGGCTTGAAAACGCCTAGTTTGTGAGGTTTTGAATAGTGAATCGTTAAACCGCTTAACCAAACGTCACGAAACCTTGCACGCACCTCAAACATGCCTAAATAAACTTGCGGGAACTAACGGAATTGATAACGGATTAACGGTTCACAAAAAATGCGAAAAAAGTGACAATTTCATCACTTAGGCTTGAAAACGCCTAGTTTGTGAGGTTTTGAGTAGTGAATCGTTAAACCGCTTAACCAAACGTCACGAAACCTTGCACGCACCTCAAATATGCCTAAATAAACTTGCGGGAACTAACGGAATGGATAACGGATATATTCACGGTTGACAAATAATGCAAAAAAATGAGTATTACGTCATTCCGAGTCCCCGAACACATTTTAATTTGGTCTCTCAAAACCCCCAAACATAGTTTTGCTCTTTTATTATTTTATATATACAACTAATTAATGAAAACTTTTTCTTTTTTGTAGGTACAAATTAAAGTTTCACAATTTGATGGAAAGCTAACAAGTAGTGAACCACATTTTTTGTTGGGCTAATTTTTTGTTGTTGGTTTCATAGTTTTCTTAGTACTTTTTGATGAATGTATTATGTAATATGTATATGTTATTATTTTAGCACTTTTGACTCGGATCGATTGTATATGTTTTTTGTTCATTCCAATATATTAATTGGTTGGAATTTTGATTAATCGATGAAATTTAGTAGTTGCAATAGATCATTAATTGAGTTGGATTTAATTTTGTACAGGGTGGTATTGTATATATATGTACAGGGTGGTATATATTGTTTTAACAGGGTGGTATTTATGTCACTTTTTTTTAAGTATTTATGTCACTTTTAAGACTTTGAGTGTTTGGTATTTATGTCACTTTTTTTACTTTTATGTCACTTTAGGTCAAAAGTGATATAAATAAAATGGTATTTATGTCACTTTTAAGTATTTATATCACTTTTAAGACTTTGATGTAATAATTTTGTTTGGTATTTATGTCACTTTTTTACTTTTATGTCACTTTAGGTTAAAAGTGACATAAATAAAATAGTATTTATGTCACTTTTAAGTATTTATGTCACTTTTAAGCCTTTGATGTAATTTTTTTGTTTGATATTTATGTCACTTTTCTACTTTTATGTCACTTTAGGCTAAAAGTGACATAAATAAAATGGTATTTATGTCACTTTTAAGTATTTATGTCACTTTTTATTAACAAATGTGTTGGTTTTATGAAATATTTATGTCACTTTTTCGAAAACATTTATGTCACTTTTATAACATTTATGTCGCCTCCATTTATGTCACTTTTTACTGGAAAAAAAAGTGACATAAATATCAATTTATGTCACTTTTTAAGTGACATAAAAAGCCTTTTTCCTTGTAGTGTCATCATCCACTGTGACATGTTCTAAGTAAAAAAAGAATAGCAATTCGTATCTCACTTGTATGTATCTCATACATACACGCATTACTTACTATGATACTTAAGGATAACAATCATCTCATGAAAGAAACATACATAACAAAATGTAAAGCTGATATCCATATATTAAAATGTCAATGTCTCCTATATAAAGTAATGGTTTGAGGGCACAAACCCAACAAACTCCCACTTGCACTCACAACCATACAGGATTACATCTGAGACCTAGACTATCTAGATGACGATCAAAGACCTTCTGTGGCAAAGCCTTTGTAAACGGATTAGCAAGATTGTCAACGGTGGCAATCTTGGTGACAGTCACATCTCTACGTTGAACAATATCTCGGATAAGATGATATTTCCGCTCTACGTGATTCCCTTTTCTGTGGTTCCTTGGCTCCTTGGACTGAGGCACTGCCCCACTATTATAACAATAAAGCGTAATAGGTGACAATGACGCTGGTACCACCTTGAGCTTCATTAGGAACTTTTTGAGCCAAACAGCTTCCTTTGCGGCTTCACAAGCAGCCACATACTCAGCTTCTGTAGTTGAGTCTGCAATACATTTCTGCTTAATGCTCCTCCAACTAACAGCACCACCTCCCAAGGTAAAGAGATGTCCGGATGTTGACTTCCTCGAATCTTTATCTGACATAAAGTCCGAGTTAGTATATCCTACTGGAATTAACTCATTACCACCGTACATAAGCATGTAATCTTTAGTCCTTCTCAAGTACTTAAGAATGTGCTTAACGGCTGTCCAGTGCTCTGGACCTGGATTCGATTGATATTTGCTAACCATGCCAACGGCAAAATAGATATTTGGTCTAGTGCATAACATCGCATACATGAGACTTCCAACTGCCGAAGCATATGGAATTCCTGCCATGCGATTCCTCTCCTCCTGTGTCTTGGGACACTGGTCCTTGGAGAACGCTAAACAATGCCTGAAAGGTAACAAACCTTTCTTCAAATTATCCATTGAAAACCTAGTTAGCACCTTATCGATATAACCAGCTTGAGACAATCCCATTATCTTTCGCTTGCGATCCCGAAAGAGCTTTATCCCAAGAATATAGCTCGCCTCTCCTAGATCCTTCATATCGAAAGTACTAGCTAGCCAAACCTTGACCGTTGACAATGCCGCTACATCATTTCCAATGAGTAGAATATCGTCAACGTAAAGCACAAGAAAGGCCACCACTTTCCCTTCACACTTCTTGTATACACAAAGTTTATCCAGATTCTGTATGAAACTAAACGACTTGACCGCTTGGTCAAATCGGATGTTCCAACTCCTGGATGCCTGCTTAAGCCCATAAATGGACTTTTGCAGCTTGCATATCAAGTTACCTTTCCGACCAACTATGAACCCTTCTGGTTGTTGCATATAGATGTCCTCCTCAAGATTGCCATTTAAGAATGCAGTCTTGACGTCCATCTGCCAGATCTCATAATCTAGGCAAGCAACAATGGATAAGAGTATTCTGATGGACTTGAGCATGGCTACCGGCGAGAAGGTTTCCTCATAGTCAATGCCCTCCCTCTGAGTATAACCTTTCGCTACAAGCCTAGCCTTAAAGGTCTCAACCTTTCCATCAGATCCTCTTTTCCTCTTGTAGACCCACTTACAACCAATGGGTTTAATATTGGCTGGAAGTTCTACAAGATCCCAGACTTGATTAGAATCGATAGATTCTAATTCAGCCTTCATAGCTTTAACCCAATGTTCTGAATCAACATCAGCCATTGCCTCTTCGTATGTGGCAGGATCAGATTCAGATTCTATGGAGACAGCTTCAAAAACTTCTCCTAAGAACATGTATCTATCAGGCTGGCTGATAATCCTCCCACTACGACGAGGTACCGGTGCAGAAATGGGTGAAGAAGTGGTATTTTCTTGATTTACATCGTTATCAACTGCGGGTTGGACTGAGGGTTCTCCTTCTATTTCTCTCAGATCTATCCTTCCCTTAGGTTTATGGTTCATGATATAATCATCCTCTAAGAAAACATCATTTGTACTAACAAACACTTTCTGTTCTCTTGGATCATTAAAATATCATCCATAAGTACCCTTTGGATACCCTACAAAATAACATACTTCTGATCTAGAATCCAACTTGCTCATCTTTCCTTTTAGCACATGTGCCGGACACCCCCATATCCGGAGATGTTGCAAAGAAGGCTTGCGCCCAATCCACATCTCCCGTGGTGTCCTGGGAACAGATTTCGTTGGCACTAGATTTAGTATGTATGCAGCTGTTTCCAAAGCATAACCCCAAAGGAATAATGGCAACTCTGAATAACTCATCATTGACCTAGTCATGTCTAAAAGAGTCCGGTTCCTTCTCTCAGCTACACCATTCTACTGAGGCGTGTCAGGTGCAGTCAACTGTGACAGAATCCCATTCTGTACGAGGTGATCAATAAACTCATTAGAGAGGTACTCGCCACCTCGATCAGATCGAATGGCTTTGATATGTGAGCCCAATTGCTTCTCCACTTCAGCCCTAAACTCTTTGAACTTTTCAAAGGCTTCAGACTTGTGCTGCATTAGGTAGACATATCCATACCTAGAGTGGTCATCGGTAAATGTTATGAAATACTTATAACCACCCCTTGCTCTAATATTTATTGGTCCACACACATCAGTATGAACTAATTCCAACAATGCATTGGTCCTATTGCCCTTTGCGGGAAAGGGCCTTTTGGTCATCTTACCCTCTAAACAAGACTCACAGACTTCCATTGGTTCGAGAACCAAATTGCCTAAGATCCCTTCTTTGACTAGTCTGCCAATCCTATTTAGATTGATATGGCCAAGCCTCATGTGCCAAAGCCTTGTTGGATTAGTGGAAGGTTCTTTTCTTTTAGATGGTATAGTTACCATTGAGTTATTAAGTTCCAAGCAAGAATCTTTAGAAATATTGGGAGTAATCACATACAAACCATTTGATTTAACACCAGAACATATAAAAGAACTATTTCTTTTAATCATAACTTCAGTTCCAAAATGAAAAGATTAACCATTATTCGATAAATTAGAAACTAAAATTAAATTACGTCTCATTGAAGGGACGTAAAGTACATCTGATAAAATCAAAACTTTATTGTCTAGAAATTCTAAAACTACGACTCCTATAGCAACTGCAGAAACGGTTGCGCTAGAACCTAGAATAAGTACAATTTTCCCATCACTGCACCTCCTGGTTGATCTGAACCCCTGCAATGAATTACAGATATGGTTAGTCGCACCAAAATCAATGCACCAAGTGTTTGAAGTATCCGTAATAAAACTTAGTTCAATCACATGTGATTCAATTATACCTTGAACTCTTGTAGCTAAGAATTCTGGACAGTTCCTCTTCCAGTGGCCCTTCTCTCCGCATTGGAAACACTTTCCTTTGCCTTGGCCACCCACCTTCCCTTTGCCCTTACCTTTTCCCTTAGATTTTTCAATCTTAGGGACCGGTCCAACACTTGGACCACCAGTACCAGCCTTCTTCTTCCCTTTCTTTCCTTTCGGTGTAGATCAGGAAGAGGAAGCGCTTTTCTCAACGGTCAAAACATTGACCCCCGGTTTGATCACCCCTTCTGCTGCCAAAAGAGAACTTATCAATTCACTCATTGAAAAATTCATTTTATTCATATTATAGTTAAGTTTAAATTGAGCGAATGAAGGTGACAACGAATTGAGGATCATATCAACTTGGGTTTGTGCATCGATGTTGGCACCTAGGGTCTCCAGCTTGTATAAATAACCAATCATTTTTAAAACATTTTCCTTGACTGGAGTCCCTTCCGACATCTTTGCACTCATTATCTTTTGCATGGCTACCTGTCTGGCAGGCCTGCCATGCTCCCCAAACATCTTTTTCAGGGATGTGATAATGTCACTGGCAGAATCATTCGATTGGAATTGGTGTTGCAACACACCAGCCATTGAGGCCAGAATATAGCAACGAGCCATTCCATTCGACTTCTTCCATTTGTCGAACTCGCGTCTGGTAGCTGCCGAAGAATTTGCTGCGGGTTCTTCGGGGCATGGGGTGGTGAGGACATACATGTGATCCTCCACAGTTAACACGATGTCAAGGTTACGTTTCCATTCAGTGTAGTTGTTTCAAGTTAACTTATTTTGAGTGAGTATGGTGGCAAGTGGACTAAATGCAGATCCAGACATTATGATTACTGAAAATCAAACAAACTAAATAAATATGGATATCAAAATTTGACAGTTTGAAATAAAAGAATCCTTAAAACTCTTATTTTAAAACAAAGTCGCCGGAATATCGAAACAAAAGAATAAAGCCTCCGTGTGGTGGTCAATTTTCTATTTTTCGATTAATCAAGACTTGTACGCTATGCAACTCTTGCAAAAATAAGTTATGACTCCCGATCCCTTTTGATCTCTAAGTTTCTGAACAATGCCCCATGTGGGATACCTTATCCATAGCTTAGCTAGTGTGTACCATTAACTAAGATCCAATCACAACCGTCTCAAGTAGCGCCTCCGTGTGGTGGTCACCCTCTAACACGTCTGATTGATCCTATCAAAAGAAGTTCACATCTAGTAACCAATAAGTAATGCACCCTCCGTATGGAATGATCACCCCTGACGAGGTGACACATAATGCACTACTCATCTTACAGTGAACCGTTAATGGAAGATCGTGGGTGTCAATAAATAAGACCCTCTCCCACTAGATTTGGTAAATTAAGGATTTTGCTTTTTAGAAAAATTTGTTTTTATACATTACCCATAAACATCCAATGTTTACTAATGCGTTAAAACAGTTTTTGAATCTTATTTTAGAAAACTTGTTTTACGTGCATGCAAGTAGTAACAATATAATTAAATTCCAATCACAACCAAGCACATAAAACAAAAAACTAAAATTGAAAATAAAGACATCCAAACGATGCCTCTATCTCCCATGACTCTATCTCTATAGAACCTCCTTTTTGGTTTGAACGCCTCCAGCTCCATCTTCATGGACAATGGCTCCTTGCTCCATCTTCATGGATTTTCTAATTCTATTACATTTGTCCTATGCTTCTTTCGAAGATTACAATTTATCTAGAAATAGAAATAGCAACAACAAAATAAAAGGCTAGGGAAACCGGTGCGACTTTCCTTTTCGTAGGATTGAAGTCGCAGCGCCCTTTACATATGCCTTAAAACCAAACCAAACTTAAATTACAACATGCACCAATCTCAAACAATTTAAATACAAAATTTAAAATTCTTGGTGCCATGGGAGATAGTGACTAAACTAGCTGCAAAAGGGTTAGTCGTACACGCATCCACACATACATAACAAATATATGTAACTATTGGAATACTTAATTGATTCACACAGTATATAAACTCTTTACATACTGAATTAGAACTTAAAATAGCATCTTACTTCTCTATCACAGTTCGATCGATCGAAGACCGTTCGATCGCTCGAACCTTTGATTGATTGAACTCTGTTCAATCGCTTGAACTTTCTGTTTCATAGAATGATTTAAAAAATTTGCAGAATACTTTTAAAAATAAAGCTTTTAATTTCAAAACACCTTACAACTGTGAAACAGAGAGTCTGACAAAGAATCTGTCTCGATCGATCTAACTTCATTCGATCGATCGAACACCAGAAGGTTTCGATTGATCGAAGTATGTTCGATCGCTCGAGTACAGAGGATGTTCGATCGATCAAAACATATTCGATCGATCGAACCCGCCTTGCATCCCATGCAATCACAGATTTGTATTCAGTTGCGATAACACTGCAGAAACAGATCTGTGACAATGCCGTTTCGAAAACAGTTCTAAAATCAACATACAAATCAATATAGTGTTCCAAAAACGCATCTATAGATCCAAACGAGCGTGGCTCTGATACCAATTGATGGAAAAATCGGTTTAAGTTAAAAGTTTAAACGCGCAGCGGAAAAGTCAAGTTATAAAAACTTAATGGTAGCCCAGGATCTACTACTCGTTAATTCCATAGATGCGCACAAGAGAGGACAAGAGTTATACCTTAGTGTCTTGAACCCAATTCTGATTTTCTTCTTCTTCCTTGGTGATGCAGCAGCCTCCACTAGGTTGTCTTCACCCTTATGTCTCCTACAGATGCTTGTCGGAGAGACTAGAGATGGTGGGATCTCTAATAGAGAGGAAAAAGAAGGTTTGGGGCTCTAAAACAGTTTCTGCAGCTTCTGACGTTCTAAAACGATGAAATTCTTTTCCAGAACGCAGCTGCCCTATTTATAGATTCCCAGAACCGACCTAGACTTTGATCGATCGAAGATCTTTGATCGATCGAACGTTCGACCGATTGAACCATTCTCGATCGATCGAGAATGCCAAAACTTCAATCGATCGAACTTGTCTTGACAACTTCCTCATGTGTCTTTCCAAGTATCCTGGCAGAGCTAAGAGTGGGACCTCCTAGGCTCTTTATTGTTGGCTCAAACTAGTTTGTTAATTACCGTGACCAAACTCTTTGATCAGCAAACTAACTAACTGGTCAGTTAACGTTTACTCCACTATAAAACGATAACTGAACTCCAACGCAAAAGAACATATCCGAAGCGATAACTAGACTTGTGTGTTGTACAAATGTCCCTCTATAGACCTCACTGATTGGTAAGTCAAAGCAGTCATATCCACAGTCTGTGTTCATAATCGTCTCAAGATTGAGAACACGTACCTTACACAAGTTATGAGTTCCTATCGACTGATTGACAGCCTTGAGTGTCAATAGGAAAGCTCAGGTCTGTCAATGCACTATAAGCACTAGCATATTAACTGAGAGTTACACTCTAGTGATTGAGATTGATCACTCCATCCAATGGTACTTAATCATGCTACAGTGTAAACCTGATGAGATATCCTAGTCTCATCATCCACTGTGACATGTTCTAAGTAAAAAAAGAATAGCAATTCGTATCTCACTTGTATGTATCTCATACATACACGCATTACTTACTATGATACTTAAGGATAACAATCATCTCATGAAAGAAACATACATAACAAAATGTAAAGCTGATATCCATATATTAAAATGTCAATGTCTCCTATATAAAGTAATGGTTTGAGGGCACAAACCCAACACTAACTCAGCAAAAAGAATTAGTAAAGGAGATGGAACGTTTGGAGTTAGATATAATTCTAGAGACTAATGGTCGATTAATGATGGCAATCATAGCTCACCCAAACATCATAGATGAGATTAAGGTGGAACCGTTTAACGACTGCTATTTATGTAAAGTGAGAGATGAGATACCTTTGGAAAATTGATCGGGATTTACTGTAGAACAAGGAGTATTAGTGCTTGGGAAACATTTGTGTGTACCGAATGTGAAGGACGTGAAAGAGGGACTTTTAGAGGAGGCTCACAGTACTAAATATTCAGTTCATTTAGGAAGTAACAAGATGTACTAGAATTTGCGGGAAAACTTTTGGCGGAGAGGCATGAAATGAGAAGTTGCCAAGTTCATTTTCAAAGTGTTCTGCGTATCATCAAGTGAAGGCAAAAAGACAAGTACCTGCGGGGTTACTACAACCATTACCTGTGTCAGAGTGGAAATAGGATGAGATCACCAAGGATTTTATTTTCAGATTTCCACGATCGCCTAACAAGAACGACAAGACTTGGGTTATAGTTGACAGACTGACAAAATTAGCTCATTTTCTACTGATCAAGATGACTAAGCCTTCGAGGTTAGCAGAGTTCTATGTAAAAGAGATTGTGAGACTACATGGGGTTCCAGCTATAGAAGTCTACAGAAGGCTATGGGTATGAAGTTGAGTTTTAGTACTGTATTTCATCCCCAAACCGACGGACAATCAGAACGGATGATTCAGACGCTAGAGGATATGCTTAGACTTTGCGTCCTAGACTTTGGGAGTGATTGGGAGAAACACTTACCATTAATCAAATTTACCTATAACAATGGATTTCAGTCAAGTATTGGAATGGTAACGTATGAAGCTTTGTATGGGCGTAAGTGTCGATCATCGATTTGTTGGACCGAGGTTAGGAAAAGAAGGTTGATAGGACTTGAGATAATACGATTAACTACCAAGAAGGTGAACTTAATCTAGGTGCGACTTAAGGTGGGCAAAGTCGTGATAAGAGCTATGCGGACTCTAAGCGATGACCGATGACATTTGAAGTAGGGGACTTGGTGTATTTGAGAGTATCGCCTTCAAAGGACATTATCCAATTTGGAAAACAAAGGAAGCTTTACCCGAGGTTCATAGGACCGTTTGAGATCCTAGAAAGGGTAGGACCAGTGGCTTACCGACTAGCTCTGTTAGCGAATTTAGCATTTGGGCATAACATGTTTTACATGTCTATGTTGAGACGGTGTATGACGGATATGAGTAAAATCATAGTACTAGAACCATTGCAGATCCAAGAAGGCTTAACCTATGTAGAGCATCTAGTGGAAATCTTGGATCAGAAGGAACAAGTACTGAGAACGAAGACGATTCCAATGGTGAAAGTATCGTGGCATAGTCTTTCAGTCGAAGAGGGTACATGGGAGAACAAGGAAGAGATGAGAAATGAGCATCCGCACCTTTTCGACTCATTAGGTGTAAGTTTGGGGACAAACTTCCTTTTTGGAGGGGAGAGTTGTCCAACCCATCCCAGAAATAGATTCTTTTAAATGCATATTCGGAATTTTGAGAGTTTATCAATGTTGTTTGATATTTATGAATGAGTTTGACGAGTCAATGGTTAGGTGTCAATTGAGGACAGAGTAATCGAAGAATCATGAGGTAGTAACACGACTTAAATGACATTTATGTGGATTAAATGTTATTTGACTATCTGATAAATTGTGAATAGTGATATTACTTGTGTAGCGTAATTTCTGATAGTTTTAATCCTATTTTGGATTAGTTTGATGGGTTTGGCAATAACCAATAGGATACATTGCATAAATGGTAAGTTATCTAGAGATTTCATGAAATTGGTTTTCGGACGTAATTACGGCGATAAACGGAACTTAGTCGGAAAGTTTTATAATTTATAGTTTTCACTCGTGAAGAGATAAATTGTACGTGTAAGACGTTTCGAGGGATAATTAGGATTTTGGAAACTCGTGGGCAGATAAATGTAATTTCCAGAACCCATGCCTATATATAGTGGAGTCCTAGATATTTTTATAAGCAACTTTCCTAAAATTGAAATTCAAGAGGTGATTTAGTTGCTTATAGCTTCAAGATGCAAATCGACAGACTTCTTATCACGCCCCGACGTAGCATAAATATGGAAAGCGTTTAATTTCCTTTATGGACCCGTAGGTCGCTACAGTTTGAAGGATCGAATCCGTCCCAAACGTCGAACAACATAAAATCATAAATCAGAGTAGAGCAATCAAGGTTTATAAAAAAAAATTAACTTAATAAATATTACAGCACGGGATCACCTAAAGGCACAGACCGTCTTGAAAAAAATAATATCTAACATCTATTACAGTCATCCTTATTACAAAACTAGTTCATGACTTAAAACAAAAGATAATGATAAACAGTTTTTCTTCAAAATCAGCCTTTCTCAATTAGCATAGTCATATGGTCCCTCCTGATTATAACCTGAAAAACCTAGACACGAATGTCCAGGACGCATCAACGTCGTCAGCTTCGAGAAGCTGGTGAGTATCAAAAACATCTGCTCGAATGTAAAACATACTCATTTACTATTTTCCATTTTTCAATTTCATCAACAGGTGGATATTAAAGTAAAGAGTTCTTTTTTAGAAAACAACCAGAATATCATTTGAAAGCTTTAATTCGCATATATGTGACCGTGTATGAAAAACAATGCACTATCTCATTTTATCGACTCTTTTCTCTCGACAAACACAACAACCCACTATCTCACACCAGTATCTTTGAAATGCTAAGATAGCCACACTTTAGCACAGGGGTGCTAAGGAATGTCCAAGTTTGCCTCACACTTTAGCACGGGGTGCCAGGGAATGTCCAATGCGTCATACTTTAGTACCTAATCTGCCTCGCAAATACATCACACAGTATCCAGACTCGGGTACCAGGGAGTATCCGAAGGCCACACTTTAGCACTACCATGGGTGCCAGGGAATGTCCAAGTTCGGCTTAATACACTTTGATACTACCATGGTCGTCAGGGAGTGTCCAGTTTTGCCACCATCGCATTTCAAAGACACTCTCGCCGCAATCTCATCCACTACACACCTTGGTACTCACTTACCAGGGAGTGTTCACAACACAATCTTTACCATACTCTTTTTACCACACTGACCATCACTCACCATGCATGTACAACCGACTCCACATGAATGATATTTGACTTAATACACAAATATAAAGTACAGGAAACGATAACCATGGATATACGAGAAGAAGTCAAATCTTATATTAAATAACCATGAATTCATCAAAAACTACTTTAATTCGCTTGTACAGCTACTAGTAAACAAGCAGGTTCACTTTGAAGCAATGCCCTTAAAAATGAGTTATAATTTTTATTGATGAATTACATATTAAATGAAAGGTCTTTGAGTCTAGTTTCCAACGCTTCGAACAGTGCGCGTTTTTTAGTTTTCTAGAGGAAGTTATGACCATTTTAGTAAAAGTCGTCAGTGCTGAAACATGTCAATCGATTGTCAAAAGTGTCAATTGATTGGATGACATGTCAATCGATTGGATATGTTTCCAATCGATTGATACTTCATCTTCTTCCACAGTTTCAAAATTAAAAGCTAGTTTCTACACATTTTTGAATTCTGCTTCAAACAGGACATGTAATATATGGATTTCTTCATTTTTCTGCAGGGATTACAAATACGTGATCGGTTTTAACTAATTTCAATCGTAGCTCTCGGATTTCACGTAAAACCGAGAGCTGACAAAACTTTAAATCAATGATACATTGCGATACAGATGAATTAAGCCGTAGTATTCGAACCATAGCTTATTGGCACTAAGATCTTTCATTCCCAATTCACGGAATCGATTTTGGTTAACTTTTCTAAAACTCCAATTTTCAAAGCTTCAATGGTGGTTTCTTGTATATACATATATACACCTCTATATATATATTGAAATATACATATATAAACATTGAGAGTGAGTTTATAATACTCACAAAGGTGATTATTCAGAGAATTTGAGATCGAGAATTCCGCCGAAAATTCCGTCGTCAATGAAATTCCTCCCGTCCTTGAATTATATATGTATATGTATATAACTATGTTTGTGTATGTAACTATGTGTTTATATATATATAAAATTTGAGTATGTATGTGTGTGTATATTCCTTGAGAACGAGAGAGAATGAGAGAAATTCAGAGAAGCAGTGAGTGAATTGTGAGGAAGAGAAGAAACTGATACATATACATATACTGAGAATTGGGTAGCCCCCAAGTAATAGGAAAATCACCCGGTGAGGGTGTGCTCACGTGCTCCCACACCCAAGACGCAGTATAACGCAGCTTTAAAACATAAACTGGTATTAACCGGTCGCGATAAAAATACAGAATGTTATGATAACGTAGGAATTAAATTCCCAGTTGTTTAAAAAGTATAGACAGAGTTTTCAAATCTATAGAAATAGTTTTCTATATTTGTGGAAATTATGTTTTGACCCCAAATAAAAATTCTTAACAAAATAAAGCAAGTAATACCAATTAAAATTATGAAAATCACATTTAATAATTAAATGAAAATACCGGTTGTTACACTTCTGCTCGTTTATTTCCTCTCAAATTCCATCTTTGAACTCCCCAAGGTAATGGCTACATTTTGATAGTCATTAGGCCACGTTTGGCTAAGTTTTTATAAATATCTAAATCTAGAAAATTGGGGAAAATGCGTGTAAACTTGCAGGTTTTGCGTTGGATTGGAGATTTGAAGTTTGATAAGGCTGCTAGTGGTTCCCTCAAAGTTATATGACGATAGCTCGAGTTATGAATTCTAAGCCTATGAATTATAGAAAATTACATGCTTTAGATATCCGACTTGATATTTTGGATCCGGGCAAAATTCATGTATTAAGTAGGCCTGTTAATTATGCACATGAAATTGCCATTAAAGCACATATATGTGATTATATGAGCATGCTATGTGTCTATGTGGGTTGAAGGGGTGTTTGATGCGAATTCATCCGGGGGTAAGCTCCTCGATGTTGGAGGATTATAGTAGCGACGGCTACTGTGCATGGTGATGGCCCAGCCAGGGCACTGAATGAGTGGCAGGGTAAAGGCCATCCATATCATCAATTCCATTGTTTCATTATTGGATGACCGCGTACTACTCTCCCTAGAGACCATTTTGATATGTTTTGATATGTTAAAGCATGAATTGTCATATACGCATATGTTTAGAATTGTACATTCATCATATAGCTGAGCAATGGAGGTTTACTCCATTGCAGGTGAATGAAAGAAAGGAAAGAAGAAGCGTGAGCAGTGAGGTCTTGGAAATGGCAAAAATCACCCTTGTATATATTTTTATTTCCATTACAAACAATGTAATTTTGAAAGTTTGGGTGTTGTACCTAACTGAGAACTTTTGAATGGTTTAGTAAGGATGTAATGTGTAATAAAACTCTTTTTTGTTATGTTGTAATGAATCCAAACTCATGGATTCGAGTTTTGAATGCTTAACTTGTCAAACTCGGATTTTTTAGAAATGTAATCGGACTTTTATGTTTTAACCCAAACAAGTCTTAGCTTGTTCCGTCATTATTTCTTTTCGTAGATTATCATGTGTTAACGATGTTGTTGAAAGCTTAGCATAGATGGTGAAATTTAAAATAATGTAAAAATATTTGGTTAAATGATAGGAGTGAAGGTTGTTTGATCCTTAGCAAAATTCTGCAGCTTTGGGGAGAATTCTGCTGAAGGGTCATTCGATCGGTCGAAATGACCCCTGCATGGAATCTTTTTATACACCTTCCGGAAAATTTTTATTTATTTTTATATTTTGATTGGTTCTTAGGGTACCTTTGGGACCCCTTTCAGCATAAATTCACCTAATTCGAAATATAGTTACGTTTTCAATTTTATACAGATTTTACAAGTCGGAGGATAATGTTTCCTAAAGTTTTAATACTCAAGGTTGTTTTAAAGTATGCTTTTCCGCTGTGTATACTTATTTAATGAATGGTTGAGCCTTGGTGGCGTGCCACGTGTCCTATTTTCACGCGTAGTGGGACGGGTCGTGATGGCATGGAGTCATAGATGTTATTATTTGGCCTTCGTAATTTAGAATTTACCGCCCTATTACTTACTTAGTCTCCAATTCCACTTACCAATTGCTTATAATATATTAATGCAGTATAAAAGCGATACTTTAGTCAATGTAATTTTGTAAACCTCTTGACCAAGCGTTTGTTTAACAAATTAAATTTTGTTGTAAAATAAAAGATAAAGGATTATCTTGTGTTATTATTTCATTAGAGAGAGTACATATGTATAGATCTCAAAAATAAGAAAATAAATCTAAACAATAAATGCTTGCAATCTAAACACCAAAGGTCATGCCCCTTCATATCTATGATTGCTCTTAATTTTTGAATATATATACCAAATCTCTATATATCTTCCAACACTCCCCCTCCAGTTGGCACATGGAATTTATTGAAGTCTCCAACATGCATTTGAGAGTGAAATGATGATCATATGACTGGCTCAGCTTTTCTAAGATCTCTTCAGTACTCCCCCTCAATATAAATTTAGGGAACAATATTACCTTACACATCATCAGGTACAAAGAAGCCATAACATTCCCCGTTAAAATGAATGCTCCCAGAAATCCATAATAAATGCTCCAACATATCCACTCAAAAAGAAGGTGGTAATGAAAATTACAACCGAAGTTTGGAAAGAAAAATTACAACCGTAACAAGACTGTAATTAGAGGACAAGAAAATGGCAATGACAACAACAAATTGGACATAAAATCCCCAAGATTGGCCAAGTTGGAAACAACATCCGTCAACAACAACGAGAGATTGTGGAACAATGATATCCACAATATTGGCCATGGTGAAAACAATTCACCAACAACAAAATAAAGTGTTGGACTAAAACCCACAAAAAAATCACAAAATATTTGCCCAAGAACAGGGAAAATAAATGTTGTAAAACTCCATCCAAGACTATTGAGTTGAAATCCAACAAAACCGAACCAAACAATAGCACAAATCAATCACCCACCACCAAACAAGACCCAAACAATGTCTTATATAATCAAAGAGAATCAACAAAAGCAAAACAAGGGTAGTCCATGGGCTGCACAAAGCAGAGTAAAAAATTTTCTGTCATATCTACAAATTTTGGGGTGATTTTGTAAATTCCAAAGATTATTGGGGGCTAATATGTAAATTTCAAAAAGTTAGGGGCTAAAATGGAAATCTCAAATATTTGGCAACAAGAGTTAGAGTGAGTGAGGGTTGCCACACTGGAGTACGGTCTACTTTGGATTCAAAAGCAACCCACGTAATCTAGGGAACACCAAAGGTCGTGGCTGGAGGTGCCTATAATTTACGGAGTATTAGGGCTGCATGTAGGCTTATCGTGGTTGACTACAACAAAGAACGAACACAATCCGAAAGGTACGGATGATGCCTAAAACTGGTAAGAAAGGTTTAGAGAGAGAAAGAGATGAGAACAATTTGTATGTGGTTCGGTCCCGTTAACGAGGCGACCTACGTCCACGGTTGCGTCTATGCGCTCTCACTAGCAGATCACCAGCGGGCCTGGTGAGCCAACAAAGGTGGGCGCCACTACCAGTAATACCAGCCGGGTGTATGCATGTTGATGGTGAGCTCTCTATTGAATGCTTGTAAGCTAGAGAATAATAATCAGGGTCCCTATTGACAGGGTAGGTGGACTCTTTTATAGATGCAAGAGTCCACCCTTACATGGTAAGTTAGTAGGATTAGGAAGCCTAATCTAATCACAATAGATTTGCATGATCTTAGGAGAGTTTCCTAAGTGGTCTAGTAAACTGCCATATCTCCTTTCGCAGACTTGTAGTTGATTTAGGAAACTGCTGGACAGCTCGGGACCGAGCTGCACCTCCTGGAGAGTTGCCGCACCGCATGCCCGTGCTGTGCGAGCATCCCGAGCAGGGGTGTAGACCCCAAGCTCCTATTATGGATAGTCCGGGTCATTCTGCTGACGTGGTGGTTTGGCCTTAGCAGAATATTTCTGGACGCACCAGCTGCCCCCCATTTTCGAAGTTGATGTGATGTCCCTTCAGATGAATTTGAAAATTAAGACTACATTCGAGAAATCGTTCAGTAATAGACCAGGATTCTACCAGGGATGGGACAGGCTGGAGTGATCAGTCGGGATACAGACCGAGCAGTGACCATGTGAGCCCGAGTTCTTCCCATGCCATGTGTCCACTGATCACTAGCCTGGTCAGGATCCAACGGTGCCAGCCTAGGAGTAACCGAACCATTTACGTGGCAACCAAACCGTCCCATCGGGCATTTAATGCACACGTCTTTCGAGGCAACGCTTCACGTGGCCGAAGTGATAGTTCCAGCGGGAAAACATATGAACCGTTCAATCAGTTTTGATCTGAGTCGTCCATGGTTTCTATATAAGGAGCACCTGTTCATTCCATATATTTGTACTATTTGAAGATAGAACATTCCGAGAGGTCTTTGAGAGCGAAGTATTCCCGAGCTCCTTTCCTCTTCCTCTTTACAACTTAGGCTTCTCCTCAATGGCCTCTCACGTCGACCTGATCTCCTATGAAGGAATGACCGCTTTCAGGAGGGACTGTGAGATCCCTGAAGATGTCGGGATCCGTCCCTACATTGAAGGAGAAGAGGTGGCCTTCCCTTCGGTCATTATTAGCAGTTATCTGTTGCTAATAGTGGGGCTACGCTTTCCCTTCTCTGCCTCCTTCTGTGATCTCTTACAGGGATTATGCTTTTCACTGAACGAGCGTCTTCTTTGGGGTATATCGGTGATGAACGAGCGTCTCGGGATATTCCTCCGTTCTGTTGATGCCGTTAGGTGTTAAACCCTTAGCATCGACCGCGGGGATCCTTACCTACGCGCCGGAGCGGAAGGAAAACATCTTGTCCAGGGTCTGGACTTTTTCAACAAGAACTGGCGTCAATACCCTTGGGTGGTTGTCTCCGGCAACTGGTTGGAGGACCCCTCTATTCACCCTCCTGCAGCCTTTGATTCTGAACTGTGCAAGACGTCTTTCGCTTCCTTCCGTGACATTGCTCCCACTGTTGCCGATGTGGAGGCGATCAACCGAGCGGTCGAGGCCGGCCTCAAGTTTTTCAATTTGATCAGGGGCCCTGTTCATGAGGTTGGCGATGAAGTTCCCACTACAGCTCCCGTCGCGGCTGTATTCGGGTCGCGCCGCTTTACCCGGTCCATGGCTTTCGGCGGCATGTCATGAGCGGGGTCGCCCTGCTTGAAGGGCCAATTGCTCTATCCACAAGCGCTGATACGTCCTCATCTGGAGATACAGGTCTGCCACTAGGCCCGTCCAGGAAGGGTAAGGAGAAGGCGGTTGAGGAGGAATATCAACCCCAACCAAAAGGGGTCGGTTGGAAGCACATGCCGGCTCTCATATGCCTTGCTCTTGGCCAGGCCTCTCCCTTGCTAATCTGGAAGGTCGCCTGCAGGAGGTGGAAAAGCAAAGCACTCTTCTACAGACGGACTCTGTCATGCGGTATGTGGACTTTCATGCTCTGGAGCTTATTGTCAAAGAGCTGGTGGCCAGGATGGCTGCCATGGAAGAGGAAATCAAGGCTCTGAAGGGCAAGGAGACCTAAAGATTTTTATTTTTTTTTGTTTTTTTTTTGGGTTTGCTGGGGAAGCCACTAAAACTGCCCCCCAATGTACAAAATACTTTAACTAATGAAAAGGTCCTCCGAGGCCACCTTTTTTGCATCAATTGTGTTATTCGTGATTGCCAATACCCGGCCTGTTGTTGTGATCGAGCGGTTTGCTTGAACACCTCGGGAATGCTTGGCCCCACGGGGTACGCCCTCACCGGGATAACCAGCGCCTCTGGGTGACGTGGCACTTTCTTGGCTAGATTATTTTGGACATACGCTGCCCCCCATTTTCGGAACTGACCGGATGCATCATCGGGTGGATTCAAAAATCAGTAGCTCCTTAGAAATCCTTCGGAAGTGGTCTGGGAATGCTGCTCGGGATGGGGGCCCACACCATGGCCCCCCGGTGTAGTAACCGACCGGTAAAGGTGGGAGCTCGAGTGTAGGGTATTGCCACGTGTCAGGGAATAATTGGCCTAGTCGGGATACAGCAGAGTCGGTTCAGATGTAACCGAACAGTTACATGGTAATCAGACTGTCACGTCACGCATTTAATGCGTGCGTCTTTTGAGGTAACCCTTCACGTGCCCGAGGTGACAGCTGTCGGCGACTCTTGGCGGGAAAATTCCTGAGCCGTCGGATCTGATTGATCTGGACCGTCCGCTATTCCTATATAAGGAGCCCTCGTCCTTCTGTCCAGCCCCTGCTGCCAAGTGAGAGGATTTACCAAACGGTTTTGAGAGCGTCCAAGATTCCCGAGCAAGATTCCCGAGTTCTTTTCTACGCTAATTTTTGTAAGTCTTCCCTTCCCGTCTTCAGTTCTTCATTCTCTTCTTCTTTTCTTGAACTAAGCTAGAGGGAGTGAACCCACTTGGGTTAGTACGAGCTTGGGATTTCTTTTTCCTTCAGTTTTGTCATTTCTTTCAGTCTGGGGGTACGCTACGGTAGTTTGACCGAGCGGGTATTCCCGGGGCAGTCTTAAGAGAGGGTTATGTTGCTTCTCGAATCTTGTATGACCTACCCTTTAGGTTGTTAGATCTACCTCCCCTATACATCAGATTTGGAGTTCTTGACCCATTCTGAGGTCGTCTGCCCTTTAGGCCATCCACAGACGCAGTCATGTGTCACTCGGATTTTAACTCGTCCTCTCGGTCAGAGGACGAGCAGCTGCAATCCAGGACTATGAGTACAAGCCCGGATCCTCCCTCTTCAGCCCCCTCTGACCAGCACAGTGAGGGAATAATCCCCGCTCGGGCATTTCACAAGGAAGCACGTCGGGATTGTCTTGTATCCTCGACGTCTCGGGGGTCGGGCGATGAAGGGTCTGTGCCGAATAGTCCCGGAGTCGTCTTTGCGTGTGAGTCTATCGTCAGTATTCTGCATGGTCCTGACCTAGATTGAATCAGGGACCGGTATGATCTTCCCTACCCCCTCTCTTGCTCTGTCCACAACAGCGGAGCCCACTTCCACGAGTCGGGCTTCATCACGTTGTACGAGGATGCCTTCATGGACGGCCTTTGCTTGCCTCTTCACCAAGTCGCCCGGGATGTGCTTATCTATCTCAGGATATCCCCCGGGCAGCTTACCCTGAATGACTGGCGTTACTTGATGGTGTGCATCTCTTTGTGGCCCCAAGTCCTTGGGTATGAGCTCACTCTGCAGGAGTTCTTCTGGACCCACCGGCTTTTCCCAATTCACGGTGAGGCCAGTTTCTTCTCGCTCTCGGCTAGGCAGGGGTGGAAGATAATTGTGAATTGCCCAAGCAACAACAAAGGGTGGAAGAAAAAGTTCTTCCAAGTGTCCGCCCTGGGCCTATGTGAGAAGGAGCCGGGTATTCAGCTGAGGACCTCCTGGGCGAGTAAGCTGAGAAGTAAGTCGAAGCACTCTTTCTTCCTTGCTTAGTTTCCTTACCCGGCCTTGACTAACCCATTTGTCTATTTTGCAGTGGGAGCAGTGGACCCGCCGAGTCTTCCTAATGAGCTTCAAGCGCAGGTCTGTAGACACCCCATTTTATCGGCTATCAGATTTAGGAGGCCCATAGCTTGGTGGTTCGCAATGATCGTAAAAGACTCAAAAGGACTCTCGGAAGTCAGCTCTATCTCTCAGAATGCTCAGATTGACCAAAATGCCCCTGAAAGCCCGAAGACTCCCTGATTTGGTCCCGAAGTTCTGAAAACATGCTATGTCATAAGAAAAATGATAAAATGAGTTTTTAAGTAAAACTGGATGAAATCGTCAGCTCCCAGAGACCCCCGGAAGTCCCAGAAGTTCCCCGAAAGTCCCCGTTGACCGGTTTGACCAAGGTTTGACCAGGTTTGACCAGAGTTTGACCAAGTTTGACCAAAATCGTCCGAATTCACCGAAATCATTAGAAAAGTATTAAAATGAGTTTTAAAAGAGAATCGAGCGAAAACGTCGGCTCTTGGGAGCTCCTGGAGGTTCCCAGAACTTCCCGGGAATCCCAGGTTTGACCAGTTTGACCAAGATTTGACTTTGGAATCGGGGCACCGAAACAATTTTCAAATATTTTTCATGGATACTAGAGGTCAATAGCTTTCCAACGGTAAATCGCACATAATTCCTGGATTTAAAACGAATTTATTTTGAATTTCCGAAGGCGAAAAAGGCGATTAAATCAGCATTTATCGCGAATACCGCAAAACTTTTCAAGGTGACCTATCCCCGAACTATTTTTTATGTAAAGTAGACTCCATTACCTTTCCAACGGTATATCACAACCTCAATTTGGAGTTCGTATGCATTTTCTGTGAATTTTGGACAAAATAGGGCCTTTTCGCGAATACCGGAACTTCGGGGGGCCTAAACAGCATTATCCAGGCGAAGGGAGGAGCACTGCCGCCGCGGCACTGGCCCACTGCCGCTGCGGCACTGGCCCAGTGCCGCCACGGCACTCCCCTCCAGAACAGTCCATTTTTGTAATTAAGTTTGTGGTCCCATTTTGATTAATTAAAAGCCAAAACGACATAGTTTTATGATTTCAGATGTTTGGAGCCAATGGGAGTACTTTCTAAATCCCAAAAACACCCCAAGTTGGCCTATATAAACACCCCATTACTCCTCATTTTGGGGGAGTCAAATGCAAGTTTAGAGAAAGTTTGGGAGAGAAAGTGTAGAGATAAGGTTAGAGTGGAGAGAAAAGAAGCTTTCTTCTTTGATTTTTCAAAACAAAAGTGAGTTCTAACTTTGTTTTTACTTCATTACTTCCATTTACTTCAACATTCAATACTCCCAACCACCATTTTAGTGAGCATTCAAGAGTGTGGAAGCTTCTTCCATGTCTTGTGTCATTACATATGAGTGATACACCAATCTACAAGTCTCATGCTTCATGAATATCATCTATTGATTATCATCTACTTGCTTGTTTATTTATTGTTCATCTCTTCTCATCCCATTTCTTTTTATTTTCTTTATTTACTTACTAGTTCATCATCATCTAAGTGATGACATGATGTTTGGGGTGAGTGAATCCTCATGGATAGTAACTCTTGACCTCAAAAACATGTTTGATAGATGATGACCATAACCTCAATACTTCCAAGGTATCCTTGGAATGTATTGAAGTTATGTCTAAAAACAAAATAAATCTTTCCAACAATCTTGGAGGTTCTTAAAATGATGAGTTTGATGTAGGTATTCTAAGTGGCTATGATCCTTATTGAGTGTTGAAAACATGTTTTCAAAACATCTATTTCAAAACCCCTCTCAATCCCTCTCATTTGGTTGCAAGAAACAAAACTTTGTTTTCTCCAAAATCTTCAAAACAATGAGTCAAAACAGTGAGTGAGTTGGGCCTCTAGATCATTCTTTTTCATTTTCTAAGATTTTCTAACATTTCAGTCGACAGTACGAACTCTGTTTCTGAGTGACCTCTATTGTTTATGTAATTTCTCTCAATCTGTGATAGCTATTCAAGATTGGCCTTTTGGGTTGTGTTCTAGACACAATAAGGAACATCTCCATAAAAAATCATGCATTGAAAATATTCCTAACCCCTCTTTTCAAATTCCAAAAGATCATGCTGCTGTTCTGTCCACAATTCACAGCAAGTACATTTCAACTTTCATTCTTTGATTTGATGTTCATATGCATTCCAAATTAGTTCATATCTTAGGAAGTAGTCCATACTACATTTGTACACATCCCATGTTAATTTCATTCATTCATTCTTGCACATTTTAGACTTCTAAGTCATTCTAGAAATCCATGTACACAAAACACACTACAACCTTTGCACATTTTTAGATACATACATTGCATTCATGCAAGATTTGGGGTTTTTGTAACTCTTAATCTAAGGAGATTATAAGGAATGAACTCGATCACCCGTTCATGCTCCCCCTTGATCTAATCATCCTTTCTCATCCGTCCCGGGGATTGAGAGATCTTCTTTTTCTCAAAGATTAACATGCATCATTCTAGCCTTGCTAAGCATATTTTTACTTCTTTGATTATTTGTTCCAAGAACAATTCATGTCCCCTTTAGATTAGCGAACCCTTGATTAATTGATATATGATTAGACGATTTTTCCTAGGTTTGTTTGTGTGATCTTTCACTTTACATTGCATGATATTTGATTTAGATCTTATGAATGATATTTTATCTTTAGATCTTCCATTTTCAAGTTTCTTATGTAATGTAATATACTATCATAGTATTGATTTCCGAACCATACATAGTATAAGATGATTATTTGGATGCTAATTGAGGCCCGTCGAAAGACGGGGCGAGTTGAGGGTGTTTTAGTCGCGACAAAGGCTCCTTCCTCTCTCGTACCAAAACCCCGAACCAAGTTCTTTGGTTATGAAGGGCCGGTGCCCTTATCCCCTTGGGTGAGTCAAAATTAGGTTTCTTGGTTCCTTAAAGACCAAGTGGCGACTCTGTATCTGTTTTCAACAGACCTATTTTCTTTCTTTGATTCAAATCAATTTCAAAACAATCTCAAACAAGAGAAGTGGTCCGAAGCCCGGTATCCACAATCTGGCGACTCTGCTGGGGATTTTATTTAAAAAAAAAAAACAAAATAATACAGAGGTTTGACTCATAAGAAGCATCCTTAAAATCAACTTTTTACTGTGTTTGGTTCACCGCATTGCACTCTTGCATTCCCCCCCCTCCGACTGTGTCTGAAACGCGGCGCTGACATTGTTCAGGTCTTGCTATGCCAGGGCACAAGTCACCGTTGATACTGTACCTTCCAAGGTATATCAAAAAGAGTAAAAACCTCCGTACTGTCTCCCTGACGGTATATTGGAACTCTCGTCAACGGACCCTCTTTGACTAAACCCAGCCTTTGCATATAGATTCCTGTAGAACCTTTCATAGGACTGTTCATTTATCTTTTCAGATAGGACAATGTGATATAACTGTTGTATGCCCTGATGGGATTACCTGCGCGGCGTGGACGCTTATGTGGCATAGAACAGAACCTATTTCTTATGATTCCCAAGGCAATCACTCACATGTAGTCACATTGAGTTGACCTGCCGAAGCATCATGACAAGGATGTCTGCTCCATGCTCGCGAAGATATACACCGCAAACCTTGTTTGTCGGTCTTGAGACATAGGAGTATGAAAACCTGCTAGAAAGTATGATCACTATAACCGTACTTACCAGCTTCCCCAGAAACTCTGTCCAAATATCCCAGATATAACCACATTAACCAGAAACTCTGTCCATATATCCCAGATATAACCACATTAACCAGTTTCCCCAAAAACTCTGTCCAGATATCCCAGATATAACCACATTAACCAGTTTCCCCAGAAACTCTGTCCAAATATCCCAGATATAACCACATTAACCAGTTTTTCCCAGAAACTCTGTCCAAAAATTCCCGAAGTATCTTGGAAATCCATGTTATCCCTTGGTGATCATACTAGAAAGTAAGGTTAGCACACTCTGTATGGCTAGGACCTTATTTGTTTAGCTGCTATCTGTTAGAAATAGGAGCATCATATAGATTAGGGCTTACATCCGCATGTTTGTCCCATTTGCATGCACCATCCCCCATCAATTTGCACGCACTGTTTCGAGTCGGTCCACATCACTATCTTTGTCTGCCTAAAGTCGCCACTGTCAAAGATCTAATCTAGTCCTTTCAAAATCTGTCAGGTCAGTATAGATTCCCAAGGGCAGCAGTCAGGGTCTTATTCGTGGGTCAGGAGTTCGGATAATCGGTTAATCAGAATCAGTCCGACAGCTTACGTCAGCATGAATAGGGAAGAGTTGGAAAACAAGGTTACTGAATTGGGAGAGACCATAAGCCAGCAGTCCGACAGCCTGGCCCAAGTTTTGAAGTTCATGGAAGAACTAAAGTAGCGGCGACCGCAACCTCCGCCCGGGTTTCCACCACCGGAGTTTGAACTACCCCCACCTGAGAATAATGGGGAAGAAGACTGGTTTCAGGGGGTCCCACCGTCCGCATACGAGAAGAAGCTCCAAGAAAAGATGGACAAGGTTGATAAACTGGAAAGCGTACTCAGGAAAAGCAAGGGTATCGACGATTACATGTTAGATCTGGAAGGCCTCTTCGAGCCTGTCAAGCTGAAACTGCCAGAGAATTTCAAAATGCCTGCCATCGATCGCTTTGATGGAACGGGAAACCCGAAAAGCCACGTGAAGCTATGTATGAGTATCTTCCAGTCCATGGGTTGCACCCACGAGCACATTGCGATGCTATTCCCGCAAACTCTGGCAAAATCTGCACTATCGTGGTTCCTAACCTTGGAAGCCTCCAAAACCCGGGCCTGGGAGGACATTGTTCGAGTCTTCGTCGATCATTACTCTTACAATCAAGAGCTGGATATCACCGTCAGGGATTTGGAAACAACCCGGCAAAGCAACAATGAATCCTTCGCTGCATTTCTGAGTAGATGGAGGAACAAGGTAGCCCAAATGACCCACCGGCCAATCGAGAAAGAACAGGTAAGGATGCTCATCCGGAATCTGCAGCCGCTCTATCATGAGAAATTATTCTACCAGTCCATCTCCACCTTTGAGGAGTTGTTTGAAGTCGGAACCCGAATCGAAGATGCTATCAGGGAAGGGAAGATCAAAAAGGAAGACCCTCCGAGTCAGCCAAGAAGGCCCAACTACTCCCGGAATCCCCCGGATGTCAATGCCCTTAGCGGCCAACCCATGGCATATTCTCCAAGGCCATACCAACCCTCCAACCAGGCAAATTCCTCCAACCGCCCTTTCCAGAAAAAGCCCCCTCGCAATTTTGCCAAGCTAGAAATCTCTCTCTCCTCAGCCCTAGATCGCCACCTCAATAAAGGCCATCTCCAATTACTCCAGCCTCGAAATACCCCGCTCCCGCCTAACTGCGATATGTCCAAGCGATGTACTTACCACCAAGCCCCCGGCCATAACACTGATGATTGCATGCGCCTCCGCCATGACATCCAAGACCTCATCGACCAGAATATCATCGAGCCACCACCAAAGCAGCCTCATATCACCCAAAATCCCCTACCAAACCACCAAAATGTCAACCTCATTGAGTCCAAGCCCGTACCCTTCAACCCTGCTACTTATATCACCCCCCTAGGACAACCCTTGCTTTGCATTGACATCCCAGTTTCTGAGGGGATTCATCTGATCGGAGGGGAGAATGACGAGTGGCAGCAGCAGCTTGATGATGAGCAGGACTTGTTCTTCCTGGAAGAGCATGACCTAGGGGCGGTAGACCTCAAATGGTATGACCCTAACGACGAGAGTGATGCTTCAATCTGGAACGAGCCAGAAAAGCCATTTGTGGGAATGGATTGTGATTGGTTTAAGAAGGATGGGACTGTAGAAGGGCCTACTCCTGCCGAGATTGATCACCTAACCAGGTCAGGCCGTCATTATCAGCCTCCACAGCCTGCCACCGAAGCCATCGAAAAAGGTCCAGTTAAAGACAAGGGGAAGGGCAAGATGGATGAGGTCATCGAAGAAGACAATGAGCTGATCAAGCAGCTAAAGAAAACCCAAGCACATCTCTCGATGTGGGATATTATGGTGACATCCTATAAGCACAGGCAAGCCGTGTTAAATGCCTTGGCTGGGATTGAAGTCCCCATCGACGCCGCGCCGGAGGACATGGTAGCTTTCTTGGGTGCACTTACCCCCGACCCCATCATTACATTCTCCGATGAGGACCTGCCGCCAGAGGGATCCGCGCATAACAAGGCGTTATACATTACTGTGGGATGTAAGGAACAACAGGTGCCGTTTTGTCTAGTCGATACAGGTTCTGCTTTGAATGTTTGTGCCTTAAGAACTGCCACTGCTTTGGGGGTCAATATCCTTGACATTACGCCATCTGTGCAATCCGTGAGAGCCTATGACAACACTAGAAGAAATGTGATGGGAACTGTTTCTCTCCAAATCCGGGTAGGATCTTTGGTGAACACCGAGATTTTTCAAGTCATGGACATACCTGCCTCGTTCAATCTGCTAATTGGAAGACCCTGGCTTCACGCCAACAAAGCTGTATCATCCACTGTGCATCAAATGATCAAGTACATTCATGAGAGGGAGGTAAAGATCATCCTCGGTAATAGTTGGGGTAATGAGGCTTTCCCAAATTACGCTCCCATTTTTGAAGTCCAAATACCTGAGCTGGAAGAAGGAGAAATCGGAGGATTCTTCATGGAAGAAATTCATATGATCGAAGACGAAGACCGATTCCCTGAGGTCCACTCCGCAGTCGTCAACATTGTCCGCAAGATGAATTACTTCCCCGGAATGGGGTTGGGTCGACGCCAGCAAGGAATTCGGGAATTCCCGCAGATCAAAGGGAAACAAGGTACTTTCGGGTTGGGGTACAAGCCCACTGATGAGGACGCCGAGCTACAAAGGCCATGGAAGAAGGGGGTGAAGGGTCTCCCGCCATACCGCAAGACTTTGAATGGACAATTCGTCAAAGAAGGGGATGATTTCCCTTACTTCGGGTTCCCCGAACCCTGGGTCCATCAAACCACTGGGAGAAGGCACCCCGGGCTTGAAATCTTCGCTGACTGCGAGAGGCCCCCATATCAAGACCCATTCCATCCCGAAGAAGTTGAAAAGACCCCAGAGGAAGACTGGTTAAAATACCTTGACACTGTGGCGATCAAGAAGATGTGGGAGGAATCCGCTGAGGAGGAGGAAGAAAAGAGGGCCAAGAGCCAAGATGATCAGATCAAGCCAACTGAGGAGGGTCTGAGCAACCAGGCTGTAGAGTCATCTGTCTGTGTCTCCCAATCCCCTATTCCCCCAAAGTCTGTGCTACCGGTTATCGAGTCTGTACTGGAGTCGGCTGCTGTAAGCCCACCACTATCCAATGTAATCACTTCACCTGTCATGAATGAAATGAAAGACGATTCTGCTTACTCCTCTGTGTCTGACACTTGTGAATGCACAGATCCCTCCGAGGATCTCCCAATCGAACTAAAGCAACTAATTGAAAACCACCTGCTTATGAAATAATCGAAGATACTTTATCAGTTAACTTAGGTGAAATAGATAATCCACAGATTGTGCAAATTGGCTCAACCCTTAATAAAGAAGAAAAAGAAAAATTAACCCTCTTGCTAAAAGAGTTCAAAGATGTTTTTGCTTGGTCTTACGAAGACATGCCTGGGGTCGATCCCGACATCGTCCAACATCATATTCCTCTCCTCCCTAATTCTAAACTTGTCAAGCAGAAACTGAGGCGCATGAGACCGGAATGGGCACTCAAGGTTAAAGAAGAGGTGGAGAAGCAGTTCAAGGCAGGGTTCATCATTGTCACCGAATACCCGGAATGGGTTGCCAATATCGTGCCAGTCCCGAAGAAGGATGGAAAAGTTCGTGTGTGCGTCGACTTTCGTGATCTGAACAATGCCAGTCCCAAGGATGACTTCCCGCTTCCCCACATTGACGTCTTAGTAGATAACACCGCGGGACATGAGCTACTGTCTTTCATGGATGGCTTCTCAGGGTACAATCAGATTCTAATGGCGCCAGAAGATCGAGAAAAGATGACATTCACCACCCCTTGGGGAACCTACTGTTATAGAGTAATGCCCTTTGGACTCAAGAACGCGGGGGCGACTTACCAAAGAGCTGCCACCACTCTGCTGCATGATATGATTCACAAAGAGGTAGAAGTATACGTGGACGACATGATTGTAAAATCCAAGGATAGAGAAGGGCACCTGGTAGCGCTGGAAAAGTTCTTCGAAAGGTTGCGCAAATACAAGATGAGGCTGAATCCAAAGAAATGCACTTTCGGCGTAACCTCCGGTAAACTCCTGGGTTTTCTCATCACACAAAGGGGAATAAAGGTGGACCCCTCTAAGATCAAGGCAATCCTCGAAATGACGCCACCACGGAATGAAAAAGAAGTAAGGGAGTTCCTCGGAAGAATCCAGTTCATCAGCCGCTTCATTTCTAAGCTCACAGCTACATGCGATCCTCTGTTCCGATTGTTGAGAAAAGGGGAGAAGTTCCAATGGGATGACCAATGCCAAGCCGCTTTCGACAAAATAAAAGCCTACCTCCAAAATCCGCCTGTCCTTTCACCACCAATGCCTCATAAGCCCTTATTCCTTTACCTATCCGTCACTGAAAATGCCATGGGTTGCATGCTAGCCCAAGAAGGAGAAGAAAGCCACTCCGAAAAAGCCATATATTACCTCAGCAAGAGGATGACTGGGTATGAGCTCAACTATTCTACCCTCGAAAAAACATGTTGGGCCTTGGTTTGGTGCACTCGCCGACTAAGGCACTACATGCTGGCCTTTCCGGTTGTGCTCATATCCCGCATGGATCCTCTAAAATACCTTCTCGAAAAACCCGCCTTGACCGGTCGTATATCTCGTTGGTTACTTCTATTATCCGAATTCGATATCAAGTATGTTACAAGCAAGTCGATGAAAGGGAGAACCATAGCTGAGCATCTCGCAGAACATGCCGCTGACTCCGAAGAAAGTGGGGACTTTCCGTTTCCAGACAAGAGCATCGTGGAAATCAAGGAAGAACAGTGGAAGTTGTACTTCGATGGAGCAGCCAACATGAAGGGATACGGAGTAGGGATGATCCTAGTATCGCCGAGTGGGGACCATACTCTGTTAGCAGTCAAGCTCAATTATAACTCCACCAACAACACTGCTGAGTATGAAGCATGCATTCTGGGAATGGAAGCAGCCTTAGAGCTGAAAGTTCGGAGGTTGGATGTCTTTGGGGATTCAAACCTCATCATATCACAAGCCAGAGGAGAATGGAAAGTAAAAGAAGAAAGGTTGAAGCCCTATCATGATCGTCTCGACCAACTCAAGAAACAGTTCGAAAGTATCACATTCCTCTACTTGCCCAGGGAAGAGAACCAGCTGGCAGATTCCTTGGCCACTCTAGCTTCGATGATCAAAATTCCTGTGGGAGTCAGGATGATACCCTTGGTAATTGAGCAGAGATACGAGCCTTCGTTCAATATAATCGCCACAGTCGAAGAAGAAGAGAATGAAGTGCCATTGTATCAGGATGTCTGGGATTTCATAGAAAAGGGGACGTTCCCCCAAGAATCCACCGAGAGAGACAAAAGGGCAATTCAAAGATTCGCAGCGCAATTCATCATTTGCGGCGGGAAACTGCTGAAGAAAGGATACAACGGTCACAACCTGACTTGCTTGTTTGGGAAGAGCTCCAGAAGAATGATGGAAGAAATACACGAAGGGGTATGCGGCCCACACATGAACGGCCACATGCTGGCCAAGAAAATCGTGAGACAAGGGTACTACTTGACAACATTGGAAAAAGATTGTTGCGAATACGTGAGAAAGTGTCACAAGTGCCAGATTCATGCAAATAGGATGCATGTACCACCATCCCTTCTGTACAACATGACTTCACCTTGGCCATTCTCAACCTGGGGAATCGACATCATTGGAGAAATCATTCCGAAAGCCTCAAATGGAAATCGGTACATCCTGGTAGCCATAGACTACTTCACAAAATGGGTAGAAGCTGCATCCTACACCAAGTTGGGGGCCAAGGAAGTGGCCAAATTCATCAAGAGAAATCTCATTTGCCGTTATGGAGTTCCCCATGAGATTATTTCGGACAACGGAAGTCATTTCAAGGAAGAAGTCAGGGATCTGTTCGAGGAATACAAAATCACCTATCACAAGTCGTCGCCGTACCGACCACAGACCAATGGGGCAGTCGAAGCTGCGAATAAGAATGTCAAGGCCATACTGCAAAAATCAGCTGATACCTACAAAGACTGGCATGAAAGGCTACCATTTGCACTTTGGGGATACAGAACATCGATAAGGACGTCCACAGGAGCGACTCCTTACTCACTGGTGTGCGGGATGGAAGCGGTACTTCCGGTGGAGATAGAATTACCATTCCTACGCATAATGGCAGAGTGTAAAATTTCTGAATCAGATTGGTTGAGAGAAAGGTATGAAGAATTGGCCCTCATAGATGAAAAGCGTCTAACGGCAGTCGACCATGTCCGAATCTATCAGAAGAGGATAGCCCGTGCTTTCAACAAAAGGGTTCGTCCAAGGAAGATTGTCAAGGGCGACCTTGTCCTCAAGGAGTTGCGAGCTCCGATCTTTGATCCCCGTGGGAAGTTTAAACCTAAATGGGTCGGCCCTTATATCGTCAAGACTGTTCTTTCTGGAGGAGCAACTTATCTCATGGACCTCGATGGTGTCGAATTCAAAGAACCGATCAACATGGATCGCCTCAAAAAGTACTATGCTTGACTATCAAATAACCTTTCCTTTCAAGCCTTGCCTTGAACTACGCTCGACCTGATTCCCGCTCGGGGATACGTAGGCAACCACATCGGTTCGGTCGCTCCACCAACAAAAATAACCTTTCCTTTCAAGCCTTGCCTTGAACTACGCTCGACCTGATTCCCGCTCGGGGATACGTAGGCAACCACATCGGTTCGGTCGCTCCACCAACAAAAATAACCTTTCCTTTCAAAACCTTGGCCCGAACTACGTTGGACCTGATCCCCGCTCGGGGGTACGTAGGCAGACTTTCAAAAAGAAAAAGAAGGATGGTTCGCTAGGTTGAAAATCCGAAAGGACGCCTAGGCAAAAATTAGAGCTAAATCCAAAGTGAGCAATAACAAAAGAGATAAAGTAGCTCGCTAGGTCACCTCCTTGGTGCCTAGGAAAAAATTATGAGCACGTGAGGGAAATAAAGTCGCGGTCCTTACCATAACCCAAAAACCACCCTCCACACTAGGGGCAAACTTCGGCCACTCGCCTCGTTTGCCTGAACCTCTTCTAAACTAGGGGCAAACGTCGGTCATCTACCTCGTTTGCCTCACAACCATATATATCCCAAACTAGGGGCAAACTTCAGCTACCCGCCTCGTTTGCCTCTAACAACCCCAGCATGCTCAAGCAAGTACCAAAAGCAACAACTAATTGAAATCTCAAGTTACAACATGTTTTCAGAAAGCTAAGATGCATAAAATGAGATTCCCAAAATAACCAAGGTTCACCGATAAACAAACTTTGAATATTACATAAGCAGGAATAATCAAAGAAATAAAAGTCTTTCAAAAAGCAACCACATGTTCAAAGACACTTGGAGGAATGAGCAAAATCAGTCAGGACTAGTTTTGTCATAGTGTCTTTTATTTCTTTAAAGGTCTTTAGAAGTAGGCCTTTACTCGGTCAGTCCAACCATCAATAAAAGCAGCAATAGTGGTAGCTCTGATCCTGGAAGCAAAGACCCTCTCAGTAAACTCCCGGGGAACCTCCTGAACCTGTCCATACTGTCGGGCCAAACGGCGAGGATGATAGAAAGAAGTCTCTCTCAGACCCATCAACCACACTCTCTGGTGACCCCTGAGGCTCGTGGTGATAGCATAGAGGCTCCAACGCCTCACGATCCAGCAAATGTTAGCCTCAGATAAGGTGCTCATCATGCCCACCCAATCGGCAAAGGTATAGTGAGAATGAAGCACGGCTCGACGAAAGTAAACTGGTGGTATACGGCCCGTCCACAGCTGAAGGCGCTCGTAAAGCCAAGCCTGTAACACCAAAGGCGCCCCAGAAAGAAGAGGAGTCCCTTGGTTGAAGGCATTATCCAAACCATTCAGAGTTTCAGCTAGAACCATGGCCATGGGATTCCTGCTAAGTTTCAGCCCGAGGCACACATGCACCATGTCATTGGAAATACTCGAGAACAAGAAGTGCGAAGTCATGCACAATATCAAAGCGGCCCCACGGGAAGCATCATACACGCTGGGATTACCAGGACTGGCGTACCGGGCAATAATAGAAGCAATGTTGAGAACCTCACCTTGAATCAGCCGGCGGGAAATAGTGACAGAGCAATTCAGCTATTCAGCCAAGGCTCGCGTAGGGCTGAGGGTATCAGCAGAAGGGATAATCAAGTCAGAGTCAGAATCATAGCCGAGAATAGCACAGAACTCCTTAAACACAGGGCATATCTCCAGGCCATTGAAGTTGAAGACATGATTCACCGGGTCCTAGTGACCAATGGCAGCACGCAAGAACTCAGTGTTCAGGGTCATCTGGCAAAGAGAGAATAGCTCGGTCAAGCCGTAGCTAAAGAGGTTGATCCGCTCCACGCCATCCGTAATGTTCAGCCAAGCTGTGAGGTGGGCGGGATCATACAAAGCCATATTTTCTGTCGCGGCTCTAGCAAAATTCAAAATTTCGGCAGCACCTCCCCGTTTCACGGACTATCCCACCTGCAAGGCAAAAGCACTCACTATCACAAAACTGCCTATCGCAGTAACATCCAACAACCACAGTGCACATATATCAACAAGCACACAACTGCGCCTCTAAATCGGAAGATATCCGGCCTAGGAGGCGAAACATCATAATACTCTGTCAAAAGGTCACAAATTATGCTACACATCGTCCTACACTGTCTAAATAATCATATCCTCAGTACAACCCGATCGAAAACAGAAAAAGAAAATAAAAATAATAATTCCCGCTTGGGAAGCCTCAGTCCTCCTCTTCTTCGTCCTCCGTCGGACCACCCGGAGTGTACGTCGGCGACGGCCTCCTCCTACCACCTCTACATCTTGGACCAGTCCTCGATGAGCCAGCCCCGCCTCCACGATACTGCACACATAAAAAAAATGAGGGCAATCAGTAAGGGAACAACAAAAAGTACAAAAACAGAGTCGAGTCAGAGACTTACCAAGGACGCCATCTGATTGGCGGCAAATTGCCGCATGCCGTCCATCTGTCAAAAGTAAAAAAATCCAGGGTTAGAACCTTATAACCTTGAGAAAGTGCAAAATTAGAGACATACCCGGTGGTCTCGTGTGAGGACCAGGGACCGTAAGCTAGCTGCCAAGGCGTGACCCTCCTCAGCGTAACTCTAAGGAACATTGAGGACGCCCGCTGGCTGAGTAGGGTACCCACATGTGACTCGCGGCACCTCCATCATTTGGGGAGTGCCATCAGCGCCAAGAATGTTGACAGTCCAATCCCAAGGAGGGATAGGGTCGGGAGCCTGAGGAACCTGTCTCCTGTACATCTCGCGAAGCTAAAGGCACAGAATAAGTTAGGAAAAGATAAATCAAAAACATGAACAATGAATATAAACAAAAAATACAAAAAGAACTCACCTCTAGGAGTGGGAAGTTAGGCATCAGGAAACGGCCACGGTAAGCCTCATAACCGGTCTCAGAAAGAAAATGGTCCCAGACATCAGTGCCGGCTAAGGCCGCCAATAAAGCATCTCCAGAGAGGTCACCAGAATCCATCGCAGGAGGATCATGAGGGACACGATACCGGGAACCACCAACCACCTGCCGGGAGACCCGCTCCCCAAGGAACCACTGCCTGCACTCGGAACTCTCCAGCTGAAGGCGGCAAGAGGTAAGAGATTTAACCGCTTGTATCTCCTCATGGGCGGCATAAGCGACGCCCTCCCAAGGCGTCCAATCAACACTAGAGGCCGTCAGCTCAGTTAAGAAGTTTCTGAGCAAAACAATCCGGTGGGCCCCACTCTTCACCCCAACAACGTCCCTCCGCCATCTCAAACCTCGTGGGAATAAAGGCACAGGAGCCATGCCATCCTCATCCTCGCCTGATTCATCCGCCGGGGAAGGAGCCAACATCTTCAAGTATTCAAAACTCCAAAGCTGCGCAGACAAAGGAGAAATCAGAACAAATATGGAAATTAAAAAGATGGAAAAATAAAAGAGGAAATAGTGCGTACCTCCCAAGCTCGCCAGAATCCCCCAGTAGATTTAACATCGCCCCGAGAGACCTCCCCCATATGCTTGTAGAGATGGGCCAGGGCATCACCGCCCCAATTGTAGGAGGGGATCTCATCAATGGTCGCCAGGCAAGAAAGGAGCCTCAAGCTCACCCGGTCGTTCCTTGTCGCAGAGATGGAGCACCCGAGGACATATAGAAGATAAACCCTCAAAAACTGGGAATTGTTCAGATTGTGATTACCTCTACCATAGGCCCGGTAAAGCCAGCCGCAGGGGAACCAATGCCTCTCCAGGTTAGGGGGAACAACCCCAATCAACATCTCCACCGCCTTCGGGTCAATCTCATAAAAATAGTCCAGAACCAGGCGCTTCCCGCCAACCCTCAAGCCCGTGATCATGGAGAAATCAAAAGGCGTCATAGTCATCTCTCCAAACGGCAGGTGAAAAGTGTTGGTGGTGTCCCACCACCTCTCGGCCAATGCATAGAAGTGAGCTAAATCGTTGCTACTTTTCGAAACCAAGCGGACGAAGCCTCCGAACCCGGCATCATCAACCATCCTCTTAACGGTGGGCGAAAGCTGGGTATACCATAAGAAAGCATGGGCAAGGCTACCATGGCCTTTAAATGCCACTTCCGGCACCTGCACACAACAGAGGCGACAAAAGATGCACAAAATCACTATTCACGACCCGAGAGCCGAATTCACAAAATCCACATTTGAGCACAAGTCGAGCTTCTAACGGTCTCTAAGTGCACGCTATGGCTAACAAAACTAGCATAGTACATGAAAGTGGTCCTAAAATGTCGAAAGTTTCACATACCAAGCTCGCTAGAGCCGCGGCCGAAAGATGGTGTTGAGGGTCCTGTAAAATCAAGTCCGGAGCTTGCACCTCGGCCTTCATCCGTCCCTTGGCCTTCTTAGACGGCCTCCTTGAGCTCGAAGCCATGGATCTACAAGAAAAATGGAAGTCACATTTAAACTTTCTTCTTGAAAATTTGGGCAAACCAAAACACCAATCAAAAATCCAACTACGGGGAAAGATTACTCACCTGAGCGCGCACAAGCTGCGTTTTGATGAATTTTGGCTCCAAAAACACCCCAAAATGGCCAAGAATGAGCTTCAAAAGCTCAAAAACCCGAGATATACAAAGTTAAAGTCCGGCCACCCAGTGCCGCCGCGGCACTGGCCAACTGCCGCAGCGGCAGTGGCCCAGTGCCGCCGCGGCACTGCTCCCCGTGGGCCCCACTTCGCTCCGTTTTGCTCCGTTTTGCCCCATTCTGGCCTGTTTTGGCTTTTTTCAGCCCGTCTTTGGCCCCGATCGGCCCCGATGGCCCATTCCAATCGAGATTTATGAGGTTTTACCCCAAGCAGACTAAAAGTTGTCAGAACTACCTCCAGCAGGCAAAAACTGGGAAAAATCGGCCCCCGAAGACCCGAATCGGTCGTTTCTGGACAATCGTCGCGAGTTTCGATCAAACACGAGAATTCTGGTAACGGATCCTGGTTTTTTAATTAATGCACCGAATAAAGAAAAGAGATTCCCCGAGAACCCTGCATCATCCCCCGAGGACAAAAGCAGACAGATACCAGCTCCCAGAGGCCCTGACAGGCTCTCTTGGATTGAGCACCAAAAGAGATTCCCCGAGAACCCTGCATCATCCCCCGAGGACAAAAGCAGACAGATACCAGCTCCCAGAGGCCCTGACAGGCTCTCTTGGATTGAGCACCAAAAGAGATTCCCCAAGAACCCTTCATCATCCCCCGAGGACAAAAACAGACAGATACCAGCTCCCAGAGGCCCTGACAGGCTCTCTTGGATTGAGCACCAAAAGAGATTCCCCGAGAACCCTGCATCATCCCCCGAGGACAAAAGCAGACAGATACTAGCTCCCAGAGGCCCTGACAGGCTCTCTTGGATTGAGCACCAAAAGAGATTCCCCGAGAACCTTGCATCATCCCCCGAGGACAAAAGCAGACAGATACTAGCTCCCAGAGGCCCTGACAGGCTCTCTTGGATTGAACACCAAAAGAGATTCCCCGAGAACCCTGCATCATCCCCCGAGGACAAAAGCAGACAGATACTAGCTCCCAGAGGCCCTGACAGGCTCTCTTGGATTGAGCACCAAAAGAGATTCCCCGAGAACCCTGCATCATCCCCCGAGGACAAAAGCAGACAGATACCAGCTTCCAGAGGCCCTGACAGGCTCTCTTGGATTGAGCACCAAAAGAGATTCCCCGAGAACCCTGCATCATCCCTCGAGGACAAAAGCAGACAGATACCAGTTCCCGGAGACCCTGACAGGTCTGTAAGATTCGATCAAAAGGAGCAGTTGAAGAGAGATCCTAGAAAGTATCGCTTCATCCCCAGCAGATTCAGATTAATCCTCAGCAGATTTATACACCGTCAGTTCAAATCACAGTAGTCCATTGTCGACTCGTCATCTCGATGCAAACATCGTCGGTCCATCACTCTCATCACACCATTGGGGCTTCCATGTTCATCATATGACGTCGCAGGATTTCACGTTCGTCCCGTGACTTCTATGTCAGTCTCTTAATTTCCAGGGCCCCTGCGTCTGTCGGTTATTTGCCAAAAGACATCTTCGATCATAGTCCTCTGAGACCCCACACCCAATTACGTTTGTTTACGAAGCACACTTCCAGAAGTTTGCCCCTAAACCCGGAGCCTTCTAGACTTCAATGCCCTTATCTGAGTCACCCACGACGTCACAATCGCAAACACTAGCACAACACCAGCCCACTCGGAGTGGCACACCCCATGGCACCTGCTCATTCTAGGATCAGAAAACTAGGCATGATAGGACTCATGTATGAGATCATATCACATCAACACATTGCATATCATCCTCATATAGCATAGCATCCGCCTGATTGTTGTGTATGTGCATATGTGATTTATCCCTTTGTGTCCTGAACTACGTCCTGGTCTGATTCCCCTTGGGATACGTAGGCAGCTCACGCGGAGCGCGACCAGCATCATCCTTCCATCTTTTTGCAGCGCTGTTTGTCCTAAATCTATAGCCTCCAAAAAGTCCTGTCTCTTCAAAAAAACTTTGGCACTCGCTTGCGACATGCGTTGCCTCGCAAGTTCATGCCAAAGAGGGGCAAACTGTAGACACCCCATTTTGTCGGCTATCAGATTTAGGAGGCCCATAGCTTGGTGGTTCGCAATGATCGTAAAAGACTCAAAAGGACTCTCGGAAGTCAGCTCTATCTCTCAGAATGCTCAGATTGACCAAAATGCCCCTGAAAGCCCGAAGACTCCCAGATTTGGTCCCGAAGTTCTGAAAACATGCTATGTCGTAAGAAAAATGATAAAATGAGTTTTTAAGTAAAACTGGATGAAATCGTCAGCTCCCAGAGACCCCCGGAAGTCCCGGAAGTTCCCCGAAAGTCCCCGTTGACCGGTTTGACCAAGGTTTGACCAAGTTTGACCAGGTTTGACCAAAATCGTCCGAATTCACCGGAATCATTAGAAAAGTATTAAAATGAGTTTTAAAAGAGAATCGAGCGAAAACGTCAGCTCTTGGGAGCTCCCGGAGGTTCCCAAAACTTCCCGGGAATCCCAGGTTTGACCAGTTTGACCAAGATTTGACTTTGGAATCGGGGCACCGAAATAATTTTCAAATATTTTTCATGGATACTAGAGGTCAATAGCTTTCCAACGGTATATCGCACATAATTCCTGGATTTAAAACGAATTTATTTTGAATTTCCGAAGGCGAAAAAGGCGATCAAATCAGCATTTATCGCGAATACCGCAAAACTTTTCAAAGTGACCTATCCCCGAACTATTTTTTATGTAAAGTAGACTCCATTACCTTTCCAACGGTATATCACAACCTCAATTTGGAGTTTGTATGCATTTTCTGTGAATTTCGGACAAAATAGGGCCTTTTCGCGAATACCGGAACTTCGGGGGGCCTAAACAGCATTATCCAGACGAAGGGAGGAGCACTGCCGCCGCGGCACTGGCCCACTGCCGCCGCGGCACTGGCCCAGTGCCGCCGCGTCACTCCCCTCCAGAACAGTCCATTTTTGTAATTAAGTTTGTGGTCCCATTTTGATTAATTAAAAGCCAAAACGACATAGTTTTATGATTTCAGATGTTTGGAGCCAATGGGAGTACTTTCTAAATCCCAAAAACACCCCAAGTTGGCCTATATAAACACCCCATTACTCCTCATTTTGGTGGAGTCAAATGCAAGTTTAGAGAAAGTTTGGGAGAGAAAGTGTAGAGATAAGGTTAGAGTGGAGAGAAAAGAAGCTTTCTTCTTTGATTTTTCAAAACAAAAGTGAGTTCTAACTTTGTTTTTTACTTCATTACTTCCATTTACTTCAACATTCAATACTCCCAACCACCATTTTAGTGAGCATTCAAGAGTGTGGAAGCTTCTTCCATGTCTAGTGTCATTACATATGAGTGATACACCAATCTACAAGTCTCATGCTTCATGAATATCATCTATTGATTATCATCTACTTGCTTGTTTATTTATTGTTCATCTCTTCTCATCCCATTTCTTTTTATTTTCTTTATTTACTTACTAGTTCATCATCATCTAAGTGATGACATGAAGTTTGGGGTGAGTGAATCCTCATGGATAGTAACTCTTGACCTCAAAAACATGTTTGATAGATGATGACCATAACCTCAATACTTCCAAGGTATCCTTGGAATGTATTGAAGTTATGTCTAAAAATAAAATAAATCTTTCCAACAATCTTGGAGGTTCTTAAAATGATGAGTTTGATGTAGGTATTCTAAGTGGCTATGATCCTTATTGAGTGTTGAAAACATGTTTTCAAAACATCTATTTCAAAACCCCTCTCAATCCCTCTCATTTGGTTGCAAGAAACAAAACTTTGTTTTCTCCAAAATCTTCAAAACAGTGAGTGAGTTGAGTTCAAAGATTTTTATAGAACACAATACTCAACATATGGATACAAGGCCACTTGGAAAGTCTTCCTAACTCATTGGAGAACACCCATGATTTTTTGTTTGACTTGGAAGTACTTGGAAATGGTCCATTTGGGGCCCCAACATTCCTTCCAAACATTCTGTTTTTCCTGTCACAGCAGCTAGGTCAACTTACGACCTCTTTTCCAGAAAACCTTTCCAAAAGGGGTGGTCCTAACTTTATTTCCCTTAAAATTCAATGTCTTAGGAAACTTTCTGTATAAAATGGGCCTCTAGATCATTCTTTTTCATTTTCTAAAATTTTCTAACATTTTAGTCGACAGTACGAACTCTGTTTCTGAGTGACCTCTATTGTTTATGTAAGTTCTCTCAATCTGTGATAGCTATTCAAGATTGGCCTTCTGGGTTGTGTTCCAGACACAATAAGGAACATCTCCATAAAAAATCATGCATTGAAAACATTCCTAACCCCTCTTTTTAAATTCCAAAAGATCATGCTGCTGTTCTGTCCACTATTCATAGCAAGTACATTTCAACTTTCATTCTTTGATTTGATGTTCATATGCATTCCAAATTAGTTCATATCTTAGGAAGTAGTCCATACTTCATTTGTACACATCCCATGTTGATTTCATTCATTCATTCTTGCACATTTTAGACTTCTAAGTCATTCTAGAAATCCATGTACACAAAACACACTACAACCTTTGCACATTTTTAGATACATACATTGCATTCATGAAAGATTTGGGGTTTTTGTAACTCTTAATCTAAGGAGATTATAAGGAATGAACTCGATCACCCGTTCATGCTCCCCCTTGATCTAATCATCATTTCTCATCCGTCCCGGGGATTGAGAGATCTTCTTTTTCTCAAAGATTAACATGCATCATTCTAGCCTTGCTAAGCATATTTTTACTTCTTTGATTATTTGTTCCAAGAACAATTCATGTCCCCTTTAGATTAGCGAACCCTTGATTAATTGATATATGATTAGACGATTTTTCCTAGGTTTGTTTGTGTGATCTTTCACTTTACATTGCATGATATTTGATTTAGATCTTATGAATGATATTTTATCTTTAGATCTTCCATTTTCAAGTTTCTTATGTAATGTAATATACTATCATAGTATTAATTGCCGAACCATATATAGTATAAGATGATTATTTGGATGCTAATTGAGGCCCGTCGAAAGACGGGGCGAGTTGAGGGTGTTTTAGTCGCGACAAAGGCTCCTTCCTCTCTCGTACCAAAACCCCGAACCAAGTTCTTTGGTTATGAAGGGCCGGTGCCCTTATCCGCTTGGGTGAGTCAAAATTAGGTTTCTTGGTTCCTTAAAGACCAAGTGGCGACTCTGTATCTGTTTTCAACAGACCTATTTTCTTTCTTTGATTCAAATCAATTTCAAAACAATCTCAAACAAGAGAAGTGGTCCGAAGCCCGGTATCCACAAGGTCTTGTCTCTGGCGGAGGACCCAACCGATATTAATAAAGTACTGACCCGATCGGGGAGCCCGAAGACCTATTTCGAGCCCCAGCACGACTTCACAGCTCCCGTCCTCCCGGTGATCATCCCTGGTAAACACTGTTCCTAGACCATCCAATTTTCTCTACACTGCTGAACCCTCACATGCTTCTAGTTATATAGAAATGGCTCCCAAGAATGCGACAGCGTTGAAGGAGAAAGAGGCAGCCCTGATGGCTCAGGCTGGCCAGAAGAGGAAGAAACCGGACCCCGTTGAGGGCCAGCCCCTCAAGAGGATTTCCCGGGGGATTTCCATCCGGGCTGGGAAGGAGGCGGCCGCCACCTCCACGCCCATCGTTACAATTGCTGCGCCGCGGCCAGACCGTCCGGGGCCTCTCTCCCAACCATGGAAGAAGCTCGTACGGGCCCCTCTTTGTTACCGGAGACCGAGACAGCAAATGATGTCCGTGGAAGGGTGCGACCCGGGTTGCTGCAGAGTCAGGTTGACAATTGCGCCCTGATGAGCCCCGAGGCCATTATTGGTTGGCTATATAGCATCGGTCACTTGGTAAGTTTCTTCTTGCAATGTGAACATTAACTTTCTCTCCATGCACATGCTGATGTTTCCTTGCTCTTGCAGATTAGCTGTATTGCTGCTGGGACCGAGGCCACCCTTCCCGGCATTGCTGAGAGGTTGGCCGCTGCTGAGGCTAACCTCTCCGTGGAGAGGGCTGCTCGGGACTCCATGGAGTTTTCCCTCACCGTGGAGGAAGAAAGATCCCGGGCAACCGCCTTGGAGCTAGGGGAGGTCCGTGATTCCTTGTCCACTGAGCGGGCTGTCCGGAAGGCTGCAGAGGCTGCGGCTGCGGCTGCGGCTGCGGAGGCCGAAAGGATTACCGCCGAGAGGATTGCTGCGGCCAAGGTTACAGCCTTGGAGTCCGCAAAGACGTCTGACGCGAAGGACCTGGCAGCCACGACGGCTACGCTTTCAGAGCTTACTGCTGCTCGGGAGGCTGAAGCCAAGGAGGCCGAGGAGGAATTGGAGGCTGGGTTCCTCACAAGCTACGCGGACCTGGCGAGGCAGGCTGTTGCTGACCATCCAGACTGGGATATGTCCGGGTACTCCTGGGATGAGTCTGGTTACTAGATAGAAGGCCAGACTGACTCCGAGGTTGCCGTTGAAGCCGAGGTTGCTGTTGAAGCCGAGGTCGCCCTCGAAGCTGAGACTGCCACTGAAGCCGCACCGGCCGGGGGCCCCTCCGTTGATTAGTAGGCCGCAGAGGAGGAGGAAGTGGTGGTTGTAGATTAGTTTTTGTTTCTTTGTTTCTTGTTGTAGTTTTTAATGGGGAGGCTATTACAACTGCCCCCCAGGGCTTTGTACAGTTTAAATTTCAATTAATAAAAAGGCCCTAAAGGTCAAACTTTCCATTAACTGTCTATCTTTCCTTTTTTTTCTGTACTGTGCCTGCTTGTGAATGCTAGTATCCATTCGGTTTTTGGCACCTGCCTTAGCAAATGTTTTAGGACCGTAACCAACAGAACACCTAGCCTTTCAGACCTGTTTAAAAGGTACGTCCGGTGTATTATAGGATATCCTGTATTACCGTCTGGAATATATCTCTGATCACTATAAGTACTTATGAATATTTTCAAGTTCTTGTAGTGATCGGTGTGATTCCCTATTTTGGCCTAATATTCCCCTGCCCCCCAAGCATTTTGCTAAGGCGGGAGCGCAGGAGTGAGTGGCTGTAGGGAACCGATCTGGAACATGGGTGGTTGTAGGGTCATTTGAAGCTTGCCATCGTCGGCCACCTAGGGGTTTGGCCCCGTCGTCGGCTGGACCTAAGCGAAGCTTAAGTGATTTCCTATTTAGGTCTAGTATCCCCTTGCCCTTGGGCGTCCTGTGAAGGCGGGGGCGTGTTGAGGAGCGACCATAGGAAACCGACCTGGAATATGGGTGGTTGTAGGGTCCTTTTGTGCCTGGGTTAAGAACCCGAGGTCTTTTTAGTGCCTTGGGGTTAGGCCCAAGGTCTTTGGTGCCTCGGGGTTAGGCCCGATGTCTTTTGTACCTTGGGGTTAGGCCCAAGGTCTTTGGTGCCTCGAGGTCATGCCCGAGATCTTTTGTGCCTTGAGGTTAGGCCCAAGGTCTTTGGTGCCTCGGGGTTAGGTCCGAGGTCTTTTGTGCCTTAGGGTTAGGCCCAAGGTCTTTGGTTCCTCGGGGTTAGGCCCGAGGTCTTTTGAGCATTGCACGTCGTACTGATAGGAGAAAATTTTAAGATAAACTTTGCAATTTTAATTGATAAAAATTTATGAAGGCTGCTCAATCAGAGCTTATAAAAAAGAAAATTTTCTCTACAATACAAAATTCCCGTGGTCAGATGCTACTGAAAATACTTGCGGAGGTGTTGCACATTGCAAGGATGAGAGAGATCATGCCAGTCCATGCTCTGTAGCCAGTAGGTTCCCGGTCGGTTGACTCGGGTAACTTTATATGGGCCTTCCCAGTTCGGCCCCAATTTCCCATAGCTTGGGATTCGGGTAGACTTGTTCACTGCCTTGAGGATGAGATCTCCGACTTGAAAACTTCGGTGCTTCACCTTGCTATTGTAATACCGCGAGACCCTTTTGCTTGTATGCCGACACCTTTAGGTAGGCCCGGTCTCTTTTTTCTTCCACCCAGTCCAGTTCGGACTGGAGGACTTCTTCGTTATCCGGCGCACTGAAGTTGGCCACCCGATACATAGGCAACCTGAGCTCTATAGAGACCACTGCCTCAAATCCGTAAGTTAAGGAGAACGACATTTCGCCTATTGCCACTTGGGGTGTAGTGCGGTAAGCCCACAGAAGGGTTGGTAGGTCTTCAGCCCAAAGCCCTTTGGCACCTTCAAGCGTTGTTTTGATTGAGTGCAAGATTGTTCGGTTGGTTACCTCGACTTGACCGTTGGCTTGTGGATGCTAGGGGGAGGAGTAATGATTCAGTATCCCATAGCCTGAGCAGAACTGTTTGAAGATGGGTGTGTCAAATTGTCTACCATTGTCGCTGACCAGGACCCGGGGAATGCAGAACCTACTGAGAATATTCCTTTCCACGAAGCTCTCCATTTTTTGCTCGGTTATCGTTGCCAAGGGCTCGACCTCTGCCCCTTTGGTGAAGTAGTCAACGGCTATCACGGTGAACTTGACCTATCCTTTACCCATTGGTAAAGGACCAACAATGTCGATTCTCCACTGGGCAAATGGCCAGGGGCTGTGGATTGGTGTCTGGAGTTCTCCCCGTTGGTTGATCAAGGGAGAGTATCTTTGGCACTTGTCACACCTCCGGACATACTCTTGGGAATCCTGGGCCATGGTTGGCCAGTAGTATCCTTGTAGTAGGGCCTTTCTGGAGAGTGCCCGGCCTCCGATGTGATTCCCATACACTCCTTCGTGGATTTCGAACAATATTGCTTGGACTTGCGCAGGGTGAATGACACGACTTGAAATGTGTTCTCTGAAGAGTACGTCCAAGTGTAGACGGTCGCGTCGCGTTAAAACCGGTAAGACCGGGTCGAAACCCAAAGGACGGAAGATAAAGGCAGAAATCTCTAGATTGAATCCTAAAATAAAATAAAAGATGATTTCTTCTAAATGGGGGAGAGTTATAACAGTCCTATAGAGCACAAGAAAGAAACAAAATAAAGTAAAGCAATAACTTAACTTAATCGAATTACAAACTGTGATAAAAATTAAATATGAAAAGAGTTGGGAGCATGTGAATCCACAAAGTACCAGCCACTACCATGATTTTAACAAAACGAACAGTTGGGGTTTTATCCTTAGAGTATTCCTTATTTCGAAAATGATTAAGTTAAGCATTCTAGACACTAAGTATGTGAATCTTGCATACTTAGTGGTTTGATTACCTAGCTTATTTATGAAGGACTGAAATAAAAAGTTAATTAAAACCATGAACAATAACTAACAAATTGAGTATGAGATATTTAATGTGTTTGTTATGGGTGTTCACTGAACTAGAAAGATCGAATTGGGCTTAGTTTCTGAAACAAAAAGTTACTGGAATACAAAAAGGAGTAAACCCAAGTCATAAACATACCAATCGATTGACATCATATCAATTGATTGATATGAAATGGCTTTCAATCGATTGACATTTAGTTCAATCGATTGACTTAGAATCAATGTCAATCGATTGAACTCTGTATTCAATCGATTGACATCGAATCTTTTACAGAATCATGGCAAAGGGCTGGGAACAATGTTTCTTCACATTATTCCCAACCAGGATCTACTCAGACATGTTTAATCTAATGAAAACATAAATATTTCGAAGGAAATTATAATCTAAAGGCATGGTTTAAACTTGCAACACAATAAATTTTCAAAAAATAAAATTCAAATCAAACCAAGGTATTTTGCAAGTACTCAAGCAGCATAACCAAAAGGGAAATGGAAATAGACCTGAATTTAAACTGAATTCGAAAAGAAAAACAAATCCCTCAACTTGAGTTTTAGTTTAATCCGAGAGAAACATGAAAATTCCTACAAGAAAAATAAAAAGTGAGCCAACCCCCCAACCCTTTTACTTTCCTCTATATATAATGTTAAACCCACGAGCTGGAAGTGTCCAGGTTCATCCATAACGGCTGGTCGTCGTCCAAATTTGCTGAAATCTTGCTCCATTAACGCAGAATATTTCCAGTTTTAGTCAATCGATTGATAAAATAGTCAATCGATTGATAAACTATTCAATCGATTGACAAAAACATCAATCGATTGATCATAAAAGTATGTCAATCGATTGGTATTATGTCAATCGATTGATAACAGGGCTCCATCTATTTGCTTCTTGAGTTGTTCCCTTCAACTTTGCAATCCATTTTAACTTCAGAACCTGCATTCAAAGAGCTAAACACAACAACATACCACGAAAAATATATCATTGTGTAAAGAGACGAATTAAAACACAAGTGCAGGTAATACTAGAGAAATGGGGTTAAATCCAGCCAGTTTTTACTCCTTATCGAGCTAATATTAAGCAAATATCAGCTCTCATCACGACCCCCAACTAGCGCTTTGCTAGTCTCTAGCAATGAAGCAGAATTAACACAACTAAAGACGACCAACAATTAACGTTACAGTTTTATTGAGCTAAAATAAAAGAGAAATCCTAACTCACTGTCGCAGGAATCGCGGTTGCATTTAGCGTTTGCAACAAGCCTTTGAATCCTTAGGTTTACCCTAATGGACGAGTTGTGTCTCGTGAGGGTTTTCAGAGAATCTACCCACAAAATTCAAATGTCAAATTTTCCAAACTCACCAAAGCTTCAATTTCTCTTTTATGCTAAAAATTCTTCTTAACAAGGATATGAATTCCTTTACCATGCTATGGAAGTAAACAACATGTTACAAAGTAACTATTCAAGTTAAAATACATTCACAGCATTTATATATCCTTGTGTGTGTGGGGAGTTAACAACTACGATAGAAATCTTTATCTCAGAATTATTTAGACTTCATAGTTTCAACTCAATTCTCACACGGTTTACGCTCAAAATAGAAATCACTCTGAAACTGGCGTAAAACTTATGCACTCATAGTATGAAGTTCAAATGAGTAAATGTAGAGGCAATCAAACATGCTTACATACTAGACACTGAAGAACGCTTATTTGAGGTGCATGAGTCTCATGGATGGAATGCCAATTACAACAAGAGCGATCTACTGTGGAAAACTCATTTCATACTCGAGATTTGTTAAAATTAATCTAGAATCCTCAGGACTTGTGACAGAAATATGAGGAGAGGTAAGAGATGATGGATTGTGAAAAATGAGTTCAAGCATGTGACATAATAAAACCAGCTCCACTTCACACCTTTTATTTATCAATTCTCCAATTTCCCTTTCTTTTTTTTTTTTTTTTTTTTTTTTTGCTTTCCACTTTTCTTCTCTCTTTTTATTTATTTATTTTTTTTATATATAAATATCTGCAATCACTTCTCCTTTTTCTCCTTTTACAATTTTCACAAAACCGTCACATGCTTGATTATAAAAGGGTGATTTTAGGTAGAGGCCTTAATTTGTGATAGGTAAGTGAGGTTTTAGACTTACTCGAGAAATGAGGTGAGGAAACGATGGCCTAAATCATCTTCTAGACATTATAACTTATCTCAAGTATTTTCTGAGTTTTAAAATTAGTAAATCCTGAACGTTCTCCTGATGCATCAGCCAAATGAAACAAGAATGAGACTCTCAACGAGATAAAAGTGTATTTCAAGAATTAACACGAGTTTTGCGGTTAACCCTCAGAATAAAAGAATGGCTCAAAACTCACTAGGGTTAAAAGTTTCACTATTAATCCATTAATCATGACAATCGTATTTCATTCTCATTCAAAGATTCTTTCGTGATTGTCAACTCGTGCAAAATTGTTTCAGGATATATTCGTGCTATGGATGTAAAACTAGATTAGTGACCAAGTAATATGTAATCCAAATCCATAATAAAGCAAGGAAAACATGAATGCATCATTGCACAATAATTTAGCTAGGAGGAACGAGGTTTTGATAGTTAGAAATTTAACAACAGTTTTTTTTTTTTTTTAATTCAAAACAAACTAAGAAAGCTATAAACTTGGAAATTCAAATATTAAACAGGTGTGCATTTTAAATTCAAGAGAGAAAACAAACAAACTAAGAAAGCTAGAAACTTGGAAATTCAAATATTAAACAGGTGTGCATTTTAAATTCAAGAGAGAAAACAGGTGGATATCTATTCCCTACCCCCAACTGAAATCGACATTGTCCACAATGGAAGTATTTCAAGAAAAAGAAGATATCACCTGATTAAAGCATTTCCATACACATCAGAGAATACACCTGGTTTAATATAACAATCTCCGCACACAACCAAGATCAAGAGTAAAAGGATAATAATAAAAAATATCAACAATAGAAACACAATCCATGAACACACAGAACTATCTGTATAGTAAGATTAGCATCCAACTATAAACATCCAACCAAACCATAAAGTATCCACAATCACAGATCCAAAAATAGTCATCCAACCCAAAATATCCACAGAGACAAAATAAAGTGACAAAAGAGAGAGAAAGATATATGAAATAACAAAACACTCTCTCGCTCGCCACATCTCCCTCCTAAGGATCGGCAGTCTAGTCAACGGATGGCGTGATAACTACCTCACTGCCACCCTCAGCAGCTGTCCCAGTCTGGGCGACAACCGCCGGGTCACTCACAGTTGGCGGTGAAGCAGCAGCTGGAGGTGGTGGCTGTGAAGGTGTCTCTGAGATACTGCCCTCTGGTGGAGCTGACGTAGACGCCGGAGCTGTCGTCGATGCTGGAGCTGTCGGAGGAGGTGGCATAGATGAGCGTAAGGATTGCTCGATCCCAAGCAGCATCGAAATCTGCTCAATCTGACCACCTAGCTGCCCGAGTCTCCCCTGAACTACATCACGATCCAACGACATCTGGGCAGCTATCAACATCAACTCCGCAGAGAGTTCGCGAACCATCCCATGAAGCTGTAATCTCGCGGTTCGCTCCTCTACCAAGAAGTCGTAAATGGTCTGGAGAGATGGAGGGGTAGATGTGGATGCTGTAGGTGGTGTGGATGCTGTAGGTGGCTCACGCATCCTCAACTCATACTGACCCTCAGCCGCGGGCGGCGTCCCTGAGTCCTCATCCTCCTCCTCCTCAACTACAACCGTATCCTGACCCTCCACCTCGGGCGTCCCTGGGTCCTCATCCTCTGACTCTGACGTTGTATCTCCCCTCTTCCTTTTCTTTTTCTTACTGCTCTCTGCCATCTTCCCTTTTCCTTTCGCCTTCTTTTTGAACTGTGACAGCGATCGCCGAGCCACAGACTCTCCAAAAACTCCCAACTTTGACTTCTGCAGAACCTCACCAGCTGGTGCCTCTAAACTAGCCACCTCACAAACCCGATGAATCGCCCATGCACCCTTCAAGTGCTGAGATTTACTGGGATGACGTGTAGGCTCAATGAAAAACTCGATGAAGAGTCGGGCGAGGCAGATAGGCAATCCTGTCCCGATAGCATACAAAACTCTAGTGTACCACCCGACGAAGTCTAACTTATAAGTAGTGGGAAGAATGCAACTGCAGAGTGTCAGGTGCAACAGGTGGTAGTCCATTGTCAGGTCATGGTCGTCGAACACTGTGATCCCAGAATACTTCTTAACCTTCCCTCCTGAAATCTCCGTGGCCACAACATCGTAAGATGGAAATGGGCGGTCAGGATGAATAGGGTACATATGATCGGGAACCTCTGGGATACCAAGCGCCTGAGCGACTGTGGCTGGGCTGAACTCGATCGCCCGTCCCGATACACACGAGAAATATGTGTAAGGGACGTTTGGCACCTTAACCATACTAGCACATGCCGCTCGAATCCACGAAGGCCGAACTTGCTTATCCGCTGTCAGAACCGGGAGCCAATCGGGAAAAGCTCGAAGACGGACCAAATGGAATGGAATCTTGTCGTCGCTCCATATATTCTCGAATTGCCTTTCCACCATAATTGCGCGAGTTCGGAAATATTTGGTGTACCACGTGTTTTCTTTAGCGTTTCTGAACCCGTGGGCAAGCGGTGGGTCCGGAATCTCGAGGGACGTGGATTTTTCTTGGTGGGGCCCATTATCCTTGGGCTTTGGAGCCATGGGAGCTGTAATGGAAGCGTAACAGAGAGTTAAAATGAGAAAAGAGAGATTCTGCTTCTCTGTTTATGTCAATCGATTGACATAAATTGTCAATCGATTGAGCCCTGATGTCAATCGATTGACATCAGCGATTCAAGAGGGTTGCCCACAACAAGGTCTCACGTCCCCCTTTTCATCATTTTAGTGGTCTTAAGACCATGAGGGGCTCCCTCTTTTGTTTTAAAACAGAAATGATGAAAATGGAAAGTGGGTTTTGGGAGTTACCTTGATTAAAAACGCAGCAAAATTGCGCGCCTAAATTGTTGAGGACGAGATTTATGGTGAAAAAGTGATGGTGATGCTGTGATTTATAGCCCAAGTCACCCTCTTTCTTCTCCCCCCTATGATTACCCGAGAACAATGGCCGCGGCGGTGGTGATGAAGATGAAGATGATGAAGATGGAGATGATGAGGGATGATGATGAATGAAGATGATGATGAAAGTATGGGGAGGGGTTTCCTTCTCACTTCCCTGGAAATCGCCTCCTCCCTCTCTCTCTCACAGGATTTGAATTGAAATGAGGGAGAGGGAGAAGAACAGACATTACGTCTGGAGGGATTTTCAATCGATTGACAATATATGTCAATCGATTGAACACAATTCAAGTCAATCGATTGAACAAATTGTCAATCGATTGACAACCATTTATACCAATCGATTGACAATAATATCAATCGATTGAAAAAGAAATTCATGGGAACCCAAATGTTCCTCATGTGATCACCCCCAACAGTTTTAAGAATGCATTTTTAAGACAGAAACAAAACTTTTGATCATTCAAACAAGGATTAGACTCATCAATCACACAAATAGGAAGAATTTATTCCAAACATCATCAATTCAAAGTTCGAAATGGATTATAATCATCCAAAGAGTACAAGATCTTGGTCAAGAAATAAACAAACAAAAAGAAAAACAAGAACAAAATTCTGTCTTATTCAACTGCTACAAGAACTATCAATTCTGCTCAGGTTCAGGGGAAGAAAAGTCTTCTCCTACAGCATAATCCACGGAGTACTCTACAACTTCTCCGTCCGAATCGATCTGAAGATCTTCCAGAATTACTCGAACTGCGCAAAGCAAATCCCAAGTATTCAAATTGTCGATTACTGCAATAGGGGAATCTGGGCATGAATTGGAAAGTGGAGTAAAAATTGGCCTTTCTTGCTCCCTCTGTTCTGGGGTTCCTGGAGAACGGACCCCATGGTAGAGCAAATGTGGCAGGAAGTGCAATGGATTCATCCTATAGCCAATCAAAAAGACAGAATAAGAATAAAAGGAAACAGAAAATAAAGAAGCACACAAGAAAAGAAAACTACTATACAACAACACAAGGTTCTCAAGATTTTTCAAGAAGAATAATCAGGATCATCCAATTGGATGGTCTCTGATTCTGGCTCGAACTTCTCCAAAAATGGTTTTAAACGTTGTCCATTGACTTTAAAAACATTACCATTTTTGGAGTTAACGATCTCTACTGCTCCGTGTGGAAACACTTCTTTGACAACAAAGGGTCCTATCCACCTTGACCTCAGCTTCCCGGGAAAGAGATGAAGTTTGAATCGTAAAGTAATACTTTATGTCCCGGTTCAAACTTCTTTCTCAGTATCGATTGATCATGCTTAGCTTTTAACTTTGACTTATAAGTTCGAGCACGATCATATGCATCATTCCTGATCTCTTCCAATTCATTGAGTTGTAGTTTCCTCAATGTACCACTTTCATGGATATCAAAGTTTAGCAGTCTTCTGGCCCAATATGCCTTATGCTCCAATTCCACAGGCAAATGGCAAGCTTTTCCATATATTAGTCTGTAGGGAGACATCCCAAGGTTCGTCTTGTATGCCGTTCTGTATGCCCATAGAGCATCAGTTAAACGTAACGACCAATCCTTTCTATTGATGTTAACGGTTTTCTCCAGAATGTGTTTGATCTCCCTATTGGCTAGCTCTGCCTGACCATTTGACTGTGGGTGATATGAAAGAGCAATCTTATGGTTAACCCCATATTTTTTCATCAATGCCGCAAAAGGCTTATTGCAGAAATGGGTTCCACGATCGCTAATCATGGCTTTCGGTGTTCCGAATCTTGACAAAATATTCTCTTTTAAGAATGAGATCACTGTTCTGTGATCATTTCTCCTTGTCGGAATGGCCTCAACCCATTTGGACACATATTTAACTGCCAGAAGGATATATTCGTAATGAGATGATGGCGGGAATGGTCCCATGAAATCGATGCCCCAGCAATCGAAGATTTCAATAGTAATAATCGGGGTCATTGGCATTTCATTTCTCTTTGACAAGCTTCCTAGCATTTGGCATCTAGCACATGCTCTACAAAATGCATAACAGTCTTTGAAAACTGTCGGCCAGTAGAAACCACTACTAAACACTTTTTGAGCAGTTTTCTGGGCTGAGAAATGGCCACCACAGGCCTCCGAGTGGCAGGATGCTAAAATGTGAGAGATGTCTTCCTCAGGGACACATCGCCGAATTACTTGATCCGCACAGTACTTAAACAAGTACGGATCATCAAAGTAAAACCATCGGGCAATGGATAAAAACTTCTTTCTGTCAGGGGAGGACCAATGAGATGGGGTCTCTCCTGTTGCCAAATAATTGACAATATCGGCATACCAAGGCAAACTAGTTGCAGCAAAGAGTTGCTCATCCGGGAAAGATTCACTGATCGGAATAGATTGTGAAGAATTGTCTTCAAACGTCAATCGTGAGAGGTGATCAGCAACAACATTCTCCACCCCCTTTTTATCTTTGATAATCAAATCAAATTCTTGGAGCAGGAGAATCCAGCGTATTAATCACTGTTTGGTATCCTTTTTGGATAGCAGATACTTCAACGCAGCATGGTCAGTGAAGCAAATGATCTGCGAGCCAATTAGATATTGCCTGAATTTCTCCAATGCAAATACAATTGCTAGCAACTCCTTTTCGGTAGTAGAGTAATTACGTTGAGCTCCATCAAGGGTTCTGCTAGCGTAGTAGATCACAGTAGGCTTTTTGTCTTTCCTTTGCCCTAAAACAGCTCCGATCGCTGTGTCACTCGCATCACACATCAGCTCGAAAGGAAGACTCCAATCCGGAGATTGCATTATCGGAGCTGTTGTTAAGTGATGTTTGAGTTTATCAAAGGATTCCTGACACTTGCTGTTCCACTCAAAAGGTTGGTCCTTAACAAGAAGTTGGCACACTGGCCGAGATACAGCACTGAAATCTTTAATAAACCTCCGGTAGAAACCGGCGTGACCTAGGAATGATCGTATTTCTTTCACTGTAGTGGGGCCAGGAAGATTTGAAATTATATCGATCTTTGCCTTGTCTACTTGTATTCCTTCAGCGGACACGATATGTCCCAAGACAATCCCCTTTGTCACCATAAAGTGACATTTCTCCCAGTTGAGGACCAAATTCTTGTCCTCGCATCTTTTCAGAACTTTCTGGAGGTTCTCCAGGCAATGATCAAAACTGCTTCCAAATACGGAGAAATCGTCCATAAAAACCTCCATGATCTTCTCCACCATATCGCTGAAGATGCTCAGCATGCACCGTTGAAAAGTAGCAGGTGCGTTGCACAATCCGAATGGCATCCGGCGATATGCAAATGTTCCAAACGGACAGGTAAAAATGGTTTTTTCTTGATCGGCAGGATCAATTTCAATTTGGTTATAACCACTATAACCGTCCAAGAAGCAGTAGAATTGGTGTCCTGCTACTCTTGCGATCATTTGATCCATAAAGGGTAATGGAAAATGATCCTTCCGAGTTACCGCATTCAACCTTCGATAGTCAATACACATGCGCCAGCTGGTGGTTACACGTGTGGGTACCGATTCTCCTTCTTTGTTTTCTACCACTGTAATGCCAGCTTTCTTTGGCACTACTTGCGTCGGACTTACCCAGGGACTATCCGAGATTGGATAAATGACCCCAATATCCAGTAATTTCAGAACTTCCTTCTTCACCACCTCTTGCATGTTTGGATTAAGACGCCTTTGCATTTGACGACAAGGTTTGGCATCTTCCTCAAGGTAAATCCTGTGGGTGCATATAGATGGACTAATTCCTCTTAAATCAGCAACGGTCCATCCTAACGCACTCCTGTGTTGCTTAAGCAACTGTATCAGTTTGCCTTCCTGTTCGTGATTTAAAACAGATGAAATTATTACAGGAAAGGTCCTCTCTTCTCCCAGGAATACATATTTCAATTCTTTTGGGAGCTCTTTCAGTTCCAACTCTGGAAATTTCAAGTTTGACGGCACAGCCAACTTGGTCTTTGGCGGTAGTTGCTCATATTGAGCCGTCCACATTGTTCTTGCAACTTACTCTTCAACAACCTCCAATATAGAGCATATCTGACTCATCCTTTCATCTTGTGGAGTGTATTTATCCAATTCATAACATGAGTTAGTCATAATGGACTCCACAGGGTCAGAGTGAGCAGTTGAATTAAAGTAATCTTGAACTACTGCTTCTACCCAGTTCACTTCCTCTTCCTCATCATCAAAATCTTCAATTTTTGGATTCGAAAAGATCTTGATATTCAATGTCATGTTTCCAAAAACAACGGTCATAACTCCACTCCTTACTTTAATCGTCGCATCAATTGTCGCGAGGAAAGGACGTCCAAAGATCACTGGAATCTGAGATTTAGCATTGTAGACTGGTTCAGTATCCAGAACAACAAAGTCAACAGGAAAGACAAAGGTGTCAATCTGGACTAAGACATCCTCCAGCACTCCTCGCGGGTATTTAATTGATCGATCTGCCAGTTGGAGAGTAATGCGAGTGGGCTTAAGTTCTCCTAACCCTAACTGTTGATAAACAGTGTAAGGTAAGAGATTAACACTCGATCCTAAATCGAGTAACGCATTGTTCACTTTCTTCTGACCGATTATACAAGAAATTGTTGGTGTGCCTGGATCCTTGTATTTAGGAGGCAAATCGTGTTTTACGATCGCACTTGCCTGGCATGCCAAGTAAGCACTCTTCTTAACACTTTGCTTCCTCTTTACCGTGCACAAGTCTTTAAGGAACTTGGCGTAGGAATGCACTTGTTTAATTGCGTCTAGGAGTGGGAGATTGATCTTTACCTGCTTGAATAACTCCAGAAACTCCTGACTTTTCGTTTCTTGTTGAGGTTTCTTCAACCTCTGAGGATATGGTGCCGGAAAAGGACATTTGGTTGCCTCCTCAAGGAGGGGTTCTTTTCCAGGTCTCCTCTTTATTTCATTATCCTCAGGAATTGTTGTTTTGGGCTTAACTGTTTCGCCCTCTTTTCTTTCTTCCACCAATTCTTCTTCATTCTCTACCTCTTCTTCATCACTAACTAGAGGTTGTGAGGGCAAAGAGACTTTCTCAATTTCTTTTCCACTCCTCAACACAGTTACCGCCTTGGCCTCCTCATGTGGTCCAGATCCCGAGGGTCCTGTACCCGAGTGTTGGCCTTTAGGATTTGGCTCTTGCTGTGCAGGGAACATAGTTCGTTCTCGATCCCCTTGTTGGGCAGCTAACCTCTCTACACTTGTGTTGAGTTTACTCATTAGCTGCATCATCTGCTGCATCATGAGTGTATTAGGATCCTCGTGTGCCTTCTTATGGGGTGGCACATAAGTGTTTGATGAGGTTTGGTTGTTGCCCCCCTGATTGTAGTTGGATTGAGGTGAATGATTTTGATATTGGTTCTGGTGATACCCTTGATTTTGTTGATAAGTAGGAGGAGGTTGGTAGCTCTGGTGGTACCCTTGGTTCTGAGGTCGGTATTGGTTTCCTTTATTCGGCTGCCACTGTTGAGATGGGTTTGCTGCAGCAGCACTGTTTCTTTGATCGAAACCAGGATGACTCCACCTATCATTGGGGTTGAAACGACCAGGGGCATTTATAGCATGTACCTCCACTGGACTCTGTTCTTGGTAAACAGGGTGTATTTGGCAATGTTTAGAGGTATGCCCCATCTGTAGACAACTCGAACATGATTCTTCAGATGCAAATTGTATTACCGGGTCCTTCTTTGCTTCCAAAATTTCAAATTTACGAGCCAGTTGCTCGTATTTCTCCAGTAAGCCATCTTCCGCCTTTAGCTGATAAATACTCTTTTTACTTGAACTTGAACTGGGCTGAGTTCTCGTCACTTGAGTTTCCCATTCCGGTGCATGTTCGGCTAACCATTCGAAATGAGCTTCTGCTTGGTCAGCATTTTTGCTCATGAATTCACCGTCACTCGTAGTTCCTACGAGCTTCTTTGATTTTGGGCTTAGGCCATCAAAGAAAAAGCTTATTGTTCGCCACTTCTCAAAACCATGATGCGGGCAGAGCAGTAACAAATCCTTGAAACGCTCCCATGCCTCAGCAAAAGTTTCTTCCTCTTTTTGATTATACATCTTGATTTGTCTCAAGATGTCAGTTGTTAACCGATTAGGGAAGAACTTTTTGAGAAAGGCTTTATGAATTGCTGGCCAAGTCGAAATCGAATTCGGTTTAAGTGACAATAACCATGACTTCGCTTTGTCCTTCAAGGTGAAGGGAAAAAGCTTTAGTCGGATTATATCACTTGGGCAAGTCTGATTTGTGAAAGTGCCACAAACATCTTCGAAATCTCGAATGTGCAAGTACGCCTTCTCTTTATCCATCCCGTGAAATGTGGGTAACAGTTGAATCATTCCATTACGAAAATGGAGTGTACCCGTGTGTGGAGGGATACGGATACAAGAAGGTGTGGTTGTTCGATCAGGGGCCAAGAGTTCTCGTAAAGGTCGCTGACCGTCATCGATGAGGTCATGCCTATTCTCTCCTTGTTGGCTCTCCGTATCAGACATTGAGTTAGAAGTGGATGGGGTGAAAATGGGATTATCAGCACTATGGATTGGATCTTCAAATAGATTTGTGATGAAGGCTTCAGTGGAATCAAAGGACATAGAAGGACACAACAATACGGCTTGTGTTCTGAAGAAATGAAAAAGAAAAAGAAAGATAGAAATGGGATAAGAAAAGATTGGATCAAATCAAAATTACTGGCCTTTGTTACCGTCCCCGGCAACGGCGCCAAAAACTTGACACGACTTGAAATGTGTTCTCTGAAGAGTACGTCCAAGTGTAGACGGTCGCGTCGCGTTAAAACCGGTAAGACCGGGTCGAATCCCAAAGGACGGAAGATAAAGGCAGAAATCTCTAGATTGAATCCTAAAATAAAATAAAAGATGATTTCTTCTAAATGGGGGAGAGTTATAACAGTCCTATAGAGCACAAGAAAGAAACAAAATAAAGTAAAGCAATAACTTAACTTAATCGAATTACAAACTGTGATAAAAATCAAATATGAAAAGAGTTGGGAGCATGTGAATCCACAAAGTACCAGCCACTACCATGATTTTAACAAAACGAACAGTTGGGGTTTTATCCTTAGAGTATTCCTTATTTAAAAAATGATTAAGTTAAGCATTCTAGACGCTAAGTATGTGAATCTTGCATACTTAGTGGTTTGATTACCTAGCTTATTTATGAAGGACTGAAATAAAAAGTTAGTTAAAACCATGAACAATAACTAACAAATTGAGTATGAGATATTTAATGTGTTTGTTATGGGTGTTCACTGACTTAATTAATCGAAAGTACTCTTATTTCAAAATCAGATTGCAATTTGAACTAGAAAGATCGAATTGGGCTTAGTTTCTGAAACAAAAAGTTACTGGAATACAAAAAGGAGTAAACCCAAGTCATAAACATACCAATCGATTGACATCATATCAATCGATTGATATAAAATGGCTTTCAATCGATTGACATTTAGTTCAATCGATTGACTTAGAATCAGTGTCAATCGATTGACTTAGAATCAGTGTCAATCGATTGAACTCTGTATTCAATCGATTGACATCGACTCTTTTACAGAATCATGGCAAAGGGCTGGGAACAATGTTTCTTCACATTATTCCCAACCAGGATCTACTCAGACATGTTTAATCTAATGAAAACAGAAATATTTCGAAGGAAATTATAATCTAAAGGCATGGTTTAAACTTGCAACACAATAAATTTTCAAAAAATAAAATTCAAATCAAACCAAGGTATTTTGCAAGTACTCAAGCAGCATAACCAAAAGGGAAATGGAAATAGACCTGAATTTAAACTGAATTCGAAAAGAAAAACAAATCCCTCAACTTGAGCTTTAGTTTAATCCGAGAGAAACATGAAAATTCCTACAAGAAAAATAAAAAGTGAGCCAACCCCCCAACCCTTTTACTTTCCTCTATATATAATGTTAAACCCAAGAGCTGGAAGTGTCCAGGTTCATCCATAACGGCTGGTCGTCGTCCAAATTTGCTGAAATCTTGCTCCATTAACGCAGAATGTTTCCAGTTTTAGTCAATCGATTGATAAAATAGTCAATCGATTGATAAACTATTCAATCGATTGACAAAAACATCAATCGATTGATCATAAAAGTATGTCAATCGATTGGTATTATGTCAATCGATTGATAACAGGGCTCCATCTATTTGCTTCTTGAGTTGTTCCCTTCAACTTTGCAATCCATTTTAACTTCAGAACCTGCATTCAAAGAGCTAAACACAACAACATACCACGAAAAATATATCATTGTGTAAAGAGACGAATTAAAACACAAATGCAGGTAATACTAGAGAAATGGGGTTAAATCCAGCCAGTTTTTACTCCTTATCGAGCTAATATTAAGCAAATATCAGCTCTCATCAGTGAACACAGCGGAGGTATGGGATAGTGAATCCCCTTTTGTAGAGGATGCCGTCGAGAGTATGATATCGTGCCGCCCGGTATTTAACATGACATGCTTCTTCTTTATCGTCTGGTAGCGTCCTGTTGTCAGGAATGTCACGAGTGGGTCCATCTAGCTGGGTCCCAGAGTATCGGGTCTACCTCCATGCCCTTTGAGTTGATCACACTTGGCTCGGGTAGGTATTGTATTCTTATCCTGGGTAAGTCTGACTCAGAAGATGAGGCGAGGCGAGCCAACTGGTCGGCTCTGGTATTTTCTTCTCTAGGTATCTTTGTGATGGAGAATCCCCGGAGCTGTTTGGAAACCGTTCGGACAAGGGCTAGGTAGTCTACAATGCTATCATCACGGCTTCGTACTCTTGGTTCACCTGGTTGACCACGAGTTGGGAGTCGCTGTATCCTTGAACTTGTTGCGCGCTCATAGAGATGGCCAACAGTAACCCGACCAAGAGGGTTTCGTATTCAGCCTCGTTATTGGAGGCACGGAAACCAAACCTCAATGCATATTCAAGTTGGATGTCGTCGGGGGTAGTTAAGATGATTCCTGCCCCGCTACCCTGCTGATTGGATGAGCCATCCACATGCAGTACCCAGGTAGGGATATCAGAGTGTAACCGGGGCGGTAGAGCCGGCGGCTCGGACTCTTCAACCAGGTCTTCTAGATATGTGAACTTAACCAGAAAGTCAGCCACGGCTTGCCCCTTGATGGTTGTCCGGGGTCGGTAGATCACTTCAAACTCTTCCAACTCCAAGGCCCATTTGACGAGTCTCCCGGACATATCTGGATGGCTTAGGATTCTGCTGAGAGGCTGATCTGTGAGGACGATAATGGCATGGGCCTGAAAATACGGGCGGAGCCTTCAGGCTGAGGTGATAAGGGCGAACGCCAGTTTTTCGATGCAGGAGTATCTGCTCTCTGCGCCCTGCAACGCCCGGCTAGTGTAATACACGGGAAACTGTATCCCGTGCTCTTCCTGGATGAGTGCCGAGCTAACCGCCGATCCTGACACTGCCAAGCATAGAAAAAGCTCTTCTTCGGGCACGGGTGTTGAGAGTAGAGGAGGGGACGCCAAGTACTTCTTGAGTTCCTGGAATGCCTCTTCACACTTTTTCGACCACTGAAATTCTTTGTGGAGGATTTTTAAGAATGGCAGGCACCGGTCGGTAGCTCTGGAGACAACTATGTTCAACGTGGCCACCCGTCCGGCTAGGCTCTGAACTTCCTTCGTTGATTTGGGCGACCGCATATTGATGATGGCTTTGATCTTCTCGGGGTTTGCCTCAATCCCCCGTCTGCTAACTAAGTGGCCCAAAAATTTCCCGGACGAGACGCCGAAGGTGCACTTGGCCGGGTTCAACCTCATCCTGAATTTTCTCAAAATACTGAAGGCCCCGGCCAGATATTCAAGGTGGTCGGGCTCGTCCCGGTTCTTGACCAGTAGATCATCCACATATACCTCCATAGACTTTCCAATGAGGTCTTTGAACATGTAATTGACCAGGCGTTGGTAGGTAGCCCCGGTGTTCTTGAGACCGAAGGGCATAACCTTATAGCAATTCGTGCCTTGGTCACTGATGAACGTTGTCTTCTCCTCGTCCTCGGGGTACATGCTGATCTGATTGTACCCTGAGTAAGCGTCCATAAATGAGAGGAGTGAGTGACCTGCCGTGGAGTCCACAATGAGGTCTATCCTGGGCAGCAGATAGCAATCCTTGGGGCAGGCCTTGTTGAGGTCGGTAAAGTCCACGCACATCCTCCACTTCCCGCTGCTTTTCTTGACAAGGACCATGTTGGCTAGCCAGTCGGGATAGTGGACTTCTCGTATTGAGTGGGCTTTGAGGAGCTTCTCCACCTCTTGACTCACGGTCTTCTGCCTCTCGGGGGCCATGCCCCCCTCCTCTTCTGCTTCACCGGCCTACAATTCGGACTGACGTTGAGGCGATGGGACATTACCCGGGGATCAATCCCGGGCATATCTTTGTGACTCCAAGCAAAAATGTCCCAGTTTTGCCACAAGAACTGGGTTAGTTTTTCCTTCAGGCCGGGATCCAGTAAGCTACCGATGCTGACCATGCGGTCAGGGTACTCGGAATTTAGCACTACACTTTCCAATTCTTCCACCAAGCCTACCACGTCGCTCAGGACCCAGGGGTCCATCTCTTGAACGTTTAATGTCTAGGTGATTGCCCCACGGCGTAACGAGCTGACGTAGCAACTCCGGGCAGTGGTTTGATCTCCACGCAAGCATCCGGATCCCTGGGGGGTCGGGAACTTCACTGTTAAGCTGTAGGTGGAGTCAACCGCTCTGGCCTTGTTAAGGGTCGGCCTGCCAAGGATGACGTTGTAGGCCGACGGGGCTTCTATGATCACAAAATTGGTCAGCACAGAGGCCTACTAAGGGTAGGTACCCATGAGAATTGGAAGCTCGATTGTCCCGAGCGGTTGCGTGCTGGAGCTGTTGAATCCAACCAGGGGAGTAGCAACAGGCCAGAGCTGATCCCTCGTGATCCCGAGTTGATCGAATGCCGACGTGAACATAAGGTTGGACGAGCTGCCTGTGTCCACTAGCACTCTCTTGACCACATAGTTTGTAATGTAAAGCGTCACTACTAACGGGTCATCATGGGGGCAGTGGACACCCTGCAAGTCGTCGGACGTGAACGTTAGAACATCGGTTGGGGAAGAGCCGGTGGATTGGACCTGCCAGACATCCATTCGGGATGCCCGGGCATGCCTCTTCCGGGCCGACTGCGAATCACCTCTGCCAGATGTTCCTCCAGAGATCACGTGGATGTGGCCGAGTGGTGGTGGCTGATCGAGAGCTCGGGTATCCTGCCGAGGTCGTCTGTCTGCTGTGACAAACTCCGCGAGGTGTCCCTCCTCGATCAGCTTCTCTATTGCTATCTTTAATTTAAAGCAATCCTCCGTATCATGGCCGTGATCCCTATGGTAGCGGCAGAATTTGTCCCGGTTCCTCTTACCGGGCGGTGCTCTGAGTTTTGCGGGCGTGAAAGCTATCGGGGGCTGACCCCGGGCATCCTTCTGATCTTGCTTTGGCTTCTTTCCCGAGCCCTTTTTGAATCCTTCACGCTTGCGCTTGGCCTTCGGGGATTCATCTCCCGCCTGGCCGGCACGCTTCGCCTTCAGAAACTCTTCGGTATCAATGTATTTTCCGACCCTCTTCGAGAGTTCCACAAGGGTTGCCGGTCGGTCGCAATGGAACGACGCGGCAACCTTGGTGTGTTGAACTCCCGAGCAGAAGGTCATGATTGCGGCCGTTTCGTTGAGGTTGCGGATCAGGAGTCTTTGTTGGTTAAAACGGTCCATGTATTCCCTCAAGGACTCCCCTTTGTGCTGCTTGACAGTCAGCAATTGAGTGTCCGATTACGACCAGCGAGCATCCCGATGAACTGGCTGATGAACAGCTTGCCGAGGGTTTTCAAATCATCGACCGTCCGGGGCTTTAGAGCATGGAACCACTGTGCGGCTGGCCCTTTGAGGGTACTGGGGAAGGCCAGGCACAACAGCTCGTCAACCATAGTGACCAGCATCATCTGAGACTTGTAAGTACGGATGTGGTCCCCCAGACTCCCTGTGCCGTCGTAGGAGCTGAGGTGAGGGGGTTTGAACTTTTGTGGAATTGGAAACCATGTCACTCGAGCAGTATAAGGTGATTCAGTCTCCGTGTTGGTGAGGTCGTGACCGGACTTGCGGTTTAAACTCTCGATTTGCTGCCGCAGCTCATCAACCTGGGCCTTTACGTCCTCCTGCCAATCCTCCTATCTGTGTCTGAGCGGTAGGTTGGGTCGGACGATGAGGCCTCTTCCTCGAAGTGCGTTGACTACGGGGATAGGGTCCGGCTCTGGGTCCGGGAAAGCTTCTGCCTAAGATCCCCCCGCCTCAGGGCCGGAGGGTCCTCGGGCGATTTCCGGGCTCTCCGCCCAGACTCCTCCCCTCTAGCCGCGCGCCGCCGATCGATGATGGTTCTGGCATCCTCCACTCGGTGAGGATTGGGCCGAGGTCGTCTTTGCGAGCGCCTGGTGGCCTGGCTGCGCTTTCCATCGCCGGGGCATTCCTTGTCCGGTGGGGACATCGGGGCGGAACGGGCTTGCCTTCGCGCCTGAGCGGGCTTCTGAATAGGGGCGCTCCTCCCGGGCTGATTCTCTGATACGGGGCGCTTCTCCCGTTGGGCCATAAGCGCCTCTATCTGTTCCTGTGTTCGGCGCTGGCCCTCCAAGAGTTGTGCCAGCGCTGCCGTTATCTACTCGGTCGTCATTGAAGCAGCCTGCTGTTCAGGCTGCGGGTTCTCCTGACCGGTCAGATTAGCAGCTTTCTTACCCGTCTTTGGCGGCATGTTGATTAGTTGTGAATTTGTTGATGAGGACTCTCAGTTGTTTCCCACAGACGGCGCCAAACTGATGATGCCTAAAACTGGTAAGAAAGGTTTAGAGAGAGAAAGAGATGAGAACAATTTGTATGTGGTTTGGTCCCGTTAATGAGGTGACCTACGTCCACGGTTGCGTCTATGCGCTCTCACTAGCAGATCACCGGCAGGCCTGGTGAGCCAACAAAGGTGGGCGGCACTACTAGTAATACCGGCCGGGTGTATACGTGTTGATGGTGAGCTCTCTATTGAATGCTTGTAAGCTAGAGAATAATAATCGGGGTCCCTATTGACAGGGTAGGTGGACTCTTTTATAGATGCAAGAGTCCACCCTTACATGGTAAGTTAGTAGGATTAGGAAGCCTAATCTAATCACAATAGATTTGCATGATCTTAGGAGAGTTTCCTAAGTGGTCTAGAAAACTGCCATATCTCGTTTCGCAGACTTGTAGTTGATTTAGGAAACTGCTGTACAACTCGGGACCGAGCTGCACCTCCTGGAGAGTTGCCGCACCGCATGCCCGGGCTGTGCGAGCATCCCGAGCAGTGTCGTCTGTTGATCTCAGGGGTGTAGACCCCAGGCTCCCATTCTTTATAGTCTGGGTCATTCTGCTGACGTGGCGGTTTGGCCTTAGCAGAATATTTCTGGACGCACCAAGTACAAATCTGATTTTTTTTATTTGTGAGAAAGGCAGAGAAAGAAATAGGGAAAATAGAGCCCCAATTTTAAAGATCTAAAAATCGAAAAAAAATAATTAAATAAATAAATAAAAAATAAGATTATAGAGTGATATCCGACAGAGTGGCAAGGTCGCCGCTCGCTTGTAAAGCAGAAGACTGAAAGATAGACTAGGTAGGAAGAACAAGCTCTAATACCATGTTGTAAAATAAAAGATAAATGATTATCTTGTGATATTACTTCACTAGAGAGAGTATGTATATGTAGATCACAAAAATAAGAAAACAGATCTAAGAAATAAATGCTAGCAATCTGAACACCAAAAGTCAAGGCCCACTACAAGGAAAAATGCTTTTTATGTCACTTAAAAAGTGACATAAGTAAAAAGTGACTTAAAATAGGGTTTGTGCCGTTCCCGCGCGCATAAATTTTTTTGTCATTTTTTATTAAAAAAATTGATATTTGTGTCACTTTTTATAAAAAGTGATATAAAAATGAAATATTTTATTTACAAAAATGCCACCGCGTTTTTATTTATGTCGGTTTTTAAAAAATGACATAAATGCATTATTATTTGTCACTTTTTAAAAAAATGACATAAATACTTTATTATTTGTGTCACTTTTTTTAAACAATGACATAAATAATCAAGTATTTATGTCACTTTTTTAAAAACTGACACAAATACTAAAAAAGTGACATAAAAATCTCATGCAAGAAATAATTATGTCACTCAAAATAAAAGTGACATAGATACAATTTTAAAAGTGACATAAATAGCTTTTCTCCTTGTAGTGGCCCTTCATATCCCTAATATTACCCTTCAATATTTGAATATCTCTACCAAATCTCTATATATTTTCCAACAGATTTCAATTAGTAAACCTTGTTTAGTCACGTGATATTTTTAGACGTCAATTGTATGAAGGATGTTTTCCATTGGATAGTTTTTAATAAAGTAGTTAGAAGTTGAATTTAGAGAATGTAGAATAGCATTTTACTGAAAAACTTAATTGGAGATTAAAGAGCGCCTAGAGGATAGCTTTTGATTAGAATAGAGTAAACAAAAAAATTAAAAAGAAAGGAAGAAAGTGACTTTTTTTCGTGGCTACAGAAATGAACAAAAAAGAATGTTGAATAAAAAATATTTTTGAGTCACATCTACTCTTCTCTTCACTCATCTGTTGTATTGGATATCCTAAGCACATTTTGCAGCTCTCATAATTTTTAGGTGTTTACATAATTTGGAAAGATTAAAAATGTAAGATTCCAAGAAAAAAAAAACACATGCAAATAATCCAAGTGAGCGAAAAAAATCTTCATTAGGGAAAAAATGCAAAATTAATCCGGATAATTTAGTCATATTCTTCAAACGAGTAGCCGCAACATAGAGATTATCCAAAAAGACATTTAGGTGAGAGAAACTAATGTGACTACATGTGCAATGCAAGGGAACTTAAAATAGTCTATAAAAGTGTACCAATGGCTTGAGTGGTTTACAATTTTTGTCAATCTATACCTTATATTTTCTTTTTTATAGTTGGACCGTCGAAGGTGTTTTTAGAAGAACTCAGTTTCAATTATAGACCTACAAAAATTCCTATTGTTTAAGGTTCTTAATGGATTAACTATCGTTTTACACTACTAATAGGGCTAAGATTAAGAATCCTAATAAAATGCAAAACATTCTCTTTTAGAAAGTTTAGAATAAATTATTCTAATTGAAATTGACTTCACTGACAACCCTTTACCTTGTAAAATATCTCGTTAGACCATAAATTCTTCTTCTTCTTTTCATAATCTTATATCAGACAAGAAATTAAATTTTATGATTCCTAAAGCCAAATTATGTTGAACAATGGTATGCTTTTTTTGAATTGAATTTTAAATTTGATTATCAAATAACATAACAATTGTACCACATATTGTAGCAGTGATTATTAATATCACATATGCCACTCCATATGGTACAACTAACAAAGCATTTTGTAATCCAATTTTGAAAACATTATATTACTTTTTTCTTTCTTTCGACGTAAAATGTGTATATACATATACATATATATATTTTTATGTGTGTGTTTGTGTGCGGGCAAGTGTGTCAGTGTTATCTACATTGGAAACACAATGCATACAAAGTAATTATTGAAAAAGTCCTATCAAATAAACCAGGTTACGTTGTTGTTTTCATTGATTGCCCAAGCGAAACTAGCAAACTTTTCTTTGTCGTGAAATTGTAGCAACCATAAGATCTAAAGAAGATAATAGCCCTAGCTACAGCATCTTCAAAAGTTGATGCCTCAAACCTTCTAGGAGATAGAACACTGATCATTCTCACTTTAAAAATCCAATAGATGTAGAATCAAATACGACTTGCAATGCCAGCAATCTAACAAAATGACTTGGCTAAACTTTGAAGACTTGCAAGGTTAACAATATGGGATAAGGAGTCCATATATTGTTGTTTGGTTGGAAAATTTATAAGTGTGTGCGAGCGTGCCAGGCAAGCAAATTGTCAATGTGTAAATGTGATTATCCAAACTGCGCCTCACCAAGCAAATTGTAGTGACGTTCGATGCCTTGAACAGGACTTTAATCGTGTAAAGATGTACTTAATTGAAGCACTTCGAACTTATTCTAAGACAAAAAATAGTAAAGAAAACAATAAAGTAAGAAACTACTTTTATTAAATTAAAGTAACTACAATCTAACCTTGAAGATGACTTCGAAGGTGTTTTACTCCTAAATCTAAGTATCTAGATAACAATACATTAACTGTATTGAGAGATATATGTTGATGTTGATCGAAGGATCTTTTTTGAATGCACAATCCTTTTATTTATAGACGTGAAGGCTTCTCAGCATCTTCATTTGAATGTTCCCTCCTCTTTTCAAACTGATAACTGTTCTCACGCGTGGCATATTCTCGAGTTGACAACTGTTCTTCAGTTACTTCATGATGGTCAACACGTGTCCTCTAGCATTTAAATATTTGAACAAAATGAATCAGCAACAACTGCTCATAACGGTTCCAGTATTCATCAATGTTCACCAATTATCCTGCCACATAAAATCTTACGTGTCAATTCTGCATTGGCTGGATATTTTCATCACAAACATTAGCCCCCGCGCAATTTTCCTTTTGGTTCAAAAAAGATAATGGTGATCGTGGCTAGATCATGCTGGGTAGTTAGCATCTTATGTAATCTTCGAATGTTTTTAAATTACATGTTCGCTTCTTCAATTATCTTCACATAAACCATCGTATCTGCTTGATCCTTGAACCCTTTAATTTACCTTGTTCCTTTGAATCTGTTCTATTGATCATGTCCTCTTCTCAATCTTCTTTTAATACCAGTAACTACTTTCCTCTACATCTTTCTGAAGAAGTGATGCTATCAACCAAGCACCCTGAAATTTCTTCTCGAACTAATTGGGACATTCCTGAAATTCCTCCTGAACCCTTCACCTACTCGAAATGGGGAAAATGGCATGAGATGTTAAACATGTCAAGTGCTTCTTCATCAGGGCAAGATTCATCTTCGAGTTCTTCTAAATCAATTTACAACAATCAAACATTTCCTCCTGCTTGGGAGCAACCTGTTTCTCATGTTGAAGGGGTTGGATACTACAAAGGTATGAGACTCGAAATACCTACTACAGCACCTTCAGTCATTCATCCAAACTTTGACTATCCTGAAACTGAAGGGGTTATTCGAAGCAGGATAATAAAACCATACTATCCATTTTCGAATCGTCTCTCCCGAGAACAAAATCTGTTGAATGACTGGTTGATCTCCTCAACCAGTCCTCCTAGTGAGAGACTTCAAAGAGGTAATATCTTAATTCCTCAAGGCAGACCCCCCATTCACACATATGTAAGAGCATCTCATGAAAATTTTTCTAATGAGCATTACTCCTCAGCCTTCCTTTCTAAATGCAAACTTTTCGAGAAAGATTATGAAGAGAGAGTACTTCTCTTCGACCATTCTGTACTAGGCTTTCCAGACACCAAAGTTCAAGTGGTGGATCCTACTGAAGATATTAGCGACCCCTTTTTGAAATTAGACCAATTATGCAGGCATGGTCCTACTTTCGAACATACTCCACCCATTCTGTCACCTTCTCCCTGCTTGATCATCCAAGCCCAAAGGCTTCTGGTTGCCTTTTCACATCTTCCTTTCTCCATTTTACAAAATCCAAAGGCTCGAATTAATTTTTAATGGAGTTGCCACATCTTATGCCGTGAATGGAATATTTCAACCCTTGTTCGAACCCAAATGGATTTCACCCTTCGAACCTTAGCTTCTCATATAAGGTGGCATTCCCATCACCAAGAAAGTGTTCATCATTTGAATTACCTGGTGGATCTTTATGAGAATCTTAAGAAAGTACCCAATGCACTTCTTGATGAAGTCTGGGAGTTCAAGGAAAAATACATCTACGGTTGCGGAAGTTCTGATGAAGAAAGCAATGTTTCTCACTATTCGAAATCTGACCTCGAAGGTCGAATTGCGTATCTTAAAGAAGAAGCCAAAGCTGTTGGCATATCTCTTCGAGGCAAAACTTCATTAGCCAAGGAACTTCGAGGTCTCCGCAAAGCCTTATTCAAAATCAATTCGTGGCTAAATCAGTATGAAGATCAACTTAAGAAGGCTTACCTTACTCTTCGAAGCGAAGATAAATTAGCTTTACAAGCCAGGAACTTTTGCCTCGAAATAGAACTAGAAGCAGAGTATTTTTGCCTATTATTGGGTTATGTTCCACAATTTAGTGACCTATGGGTTTCCACACTTTTATCAATTATGTCTTTGAATTGTAACTGCACTTTTCTTTCCATATGATACATTATAAAATATTTATGTTTCTATTGACTAGTTCATTCTGAACCAGTATGTCTTTTCCCTTGATACAACGGTCCAAAAAATAAGTAACTGAATCGAACGGCTATTTTTCAATAAATGCACCTCTTTCCAAACACACAAAAGGCTATAAATAGATAAGCAAATGGAAAAAAACAAACCTTTTGACTCCTCGAAGTTCATTTTGCTTTCTACTTATTCACTTCGCACTTTGTTCTCTTTTCTTACCATTTTCTTTGCAATCCAATCACTTTGTTTCTAAAAATGGCAAAATCTGGTGACAACACTCAACTTCAGAAAATCTGTAATGATTTTGAAAAGATCATTAAAGATGAACAAGAACGCTATTCGAAAGGGCAAGAGACTTCACTAGTTCACGAGATTCTTGTTCCCATCACTTTTCCCAACCAGGAATCTTCAATTGCCGTAGGTCCTTGCTGGAGCACTCCCAGCCTGAAACTCCATGTCTATTACCCTAGATTAGGAGAGCAACGCTTGACTTACCAACAAGAGATTCCAATTCCCAAGTTTGATTGGAAGTTTCGACACTGGCCTAAACCTGCAAAGGACAGGCCTGAATGGGTAGATAGGATTTTAGAAAACAAAAGAGAAATTCTGATCACCACGGGGATTTACCATGCTGTCAATCTTTCTAAATTTCCCATCCAATCCAGTCCTAACCTATTGGCTGGAGCTCTCAGCTTCTGGAACCTTATTTTTAACCATTTTCAATTTTGATTTGGCCCTATAGGTCCAACTGTCTTGGACATTTGTCACTTATTAGGGTTTTTATCTCACGGGGAAGATGCTCATCCCTATATGGTTGAATCTGACAGTCCCCCAATCAATACTGACTCCAAATCATTAAGATACACCAACTTCCTAACTACCCACAGAAAAAACATCAGGAGCAGTGACTGATAAGGAATATTACTGCTTCCTTTTATATTGGCTTTCGAAGCATTTATTCTGCACTTCTTCTCAGAGGGTTGTCCTTGAATTCTCCAATGTTGCCAGAGCCCTGGCTGCCGGTCGAAGGTTAGCCTTAGCTCCTTTCGTTCTAGGATCTCTCTACAGGTCTTTTTTTGATTTGTGTCTCGACCCCTTCCTTCTTACTCAAGGTGGTCCTTTCTGGATTTTACAATTATGGCTATATGTTTATTTCCCAGAAATTCATGACTTAGGACCTTTATCCAACACTGTAGCTTATGGGATCTTTTTTGCCCTATTGCCAAGTGTTGAAAAGACTTTCAAAGAATCCCTCTCCTTCTTTTTCAATCTTCCTGCAATAAGGCCAAACAATCTGTTCCAACCATTCACTATTCTCTATAATTGTGAAGACAAAACTTCTCTCTCTCCACATTGGCTTTGTCAAATATTGGACAGATCAGCAAGTGCACTCGAATTGAAAGCTGCATGGGGAAGTTTCCTGATCAGCAGGGATTTGTTCTTTGGGAACACCTTAGCATCAAGTCTCAAGGTGAACTCTACCTTCCTAATCAATTTTTGAGACAATTTGGGCTCACTCAGTCAATCCCTTTCCCACTCAGAAGTCAAACCAATAACTTATGGCTTACAAAACTCACTCGAAGGTGCCAGAATTAGTGATAACTGCTGCCTTGGTAGTTTATCAGAACAAAGTTAGCAATTTAGAGTTTACCTCCATGCCTGTTTATACAACTTGCACTCCTGCCTTCTCAAATTGGTGGGAAAATCTGATGTCAACAGAGATGGACAAGTGCCCACTTTTGAGATACATTGATTTGAAGCCACCAGGTAATCAAATTTCTAATTTAACCCTTCTCCTCTTATATGATAAAAATAAACCTGATGTAAATTTGTTTGAATTTTTCAACATAGGATTGGCAATTGGAGAAGGCTCTTCACCAATAACCAGGGCTTCAAAGGTCAAACCAAATGTTCCAATCCATTCGAAGGCCTTAAAAACTTCAACTCCTGCTCTACCATCCTCAAAACCAAAAAGGAAATTGGTCCTTCCTTCAGAAAGCTCTCCTCCCATATCAGAGCATGTTGAATCTGAAGGAGAAGAAGAAATTAGTCCTGTCCCTGCTTTATCTCCAAGGAAGAAAACCAAAACAACAATTGAACCATCTATTGGTTCAAAAATCATCAAAGAAGTTCCCATCCCAGTAATTCCTCTTTCAAAGGTAGAACCTGAACCTGAATTATCACAAACCATTTCAGAACCATCATCTCAACATTCTGACCTTCCAGAGGTTCAGAAATCTCCTCCATCCAGAGTTCAACCTCCATTAATTGAATACCAACAAATAGTAAGTTATTTAAACTTTTCTGGTATATTTTTTATACACACAAATACATTTTAACAAAAATGTTCATCCTTTCCTGCCCAGATTGAATCTGCTCCCGAGACTGAGGCTAGTCCCTAAAAAATCAGCACCAATCCTGATCCTAAAGTTGCTTCAGCATCAACTTCGATTGACCCAGAACCCATTCCTGGTGTCTCGAGTTCTGGGGAATTCCACATATCCCTTCCTCCCAATCTGACTCCGGAAGAAACAATACACTTCAAGGATGGTCTGGAGTCTGTTTTGAAAATGGGAGACACTATTGTGACCAATGTCCAGGAATTTTTTCAACAGATGACAGGTCAAAGCAAGCCAAAGGTACCCTCTATAGATCCAGTCGTTGCACTTGCCACATTGAGACTATTCAGTAAGGTCTCTTTTGAAGTATTCGAGGACAAAGAAGTGCAAAGGGCTATGAAAATCTTGTGCCAATTCATGCTGGATAGTTCAGCCATAACTGTTCCTGACAAGGAAACCATCTCTGCATTGATGTCTACCTTTGATTTTGACTGCTTTTTATTAGAAAAGGTCATCAAAGAGAGAAAGAAACTAGAGGTTAACATGGAATATACAACAAAGAAAACTCTCGAGATGGACCAATTATTAGCAGACTTTGGTGAGAATAACACTACAATTGAAAAGCTTTCTAGCAAAGTTGATAAGCTCAAAAAGAAGCTCGAGATTACAGAAACTGAACTGGCCAAATTGAAGGTGAAGCAAGAGAATGCTGAGACAAAGCTGCTGGCTTTGAAGATAAAAATTGAATCGAAGCCTTTGAAGAACCAAGAATCAATTTCAAGGCAGAAATTCATTCTTAGCCAGTCAAAATTGTATACTAGGTCTTGGGACAATTTTAGATTGAAGGCCCAATTTATAAGTAAACTGGTATGAAAGTTTATACCAATAGGACTGTGCAATGTACCAACATTAGGTTTTTGTATCTTAATTTTAAATGGGGAATACATGCTCTTATTTTGTGAATGCCGCATTCCTTATTCTAAATTTCTTGCTTCCCAAATAGTGGGATAATACTGCTTAAGAAACCTACCATTGATTTTTCTAACATGGACAAATCCATTCAAATTTTTTAAATGGTAAAATCCACCTTTGAAAACCTTGTGAATTTGGAATGGACCTTCCCATTTAGGGGACCATTTTCCATATTTTGGATCTTTAGATCCAATAGGCAATATTGTTTTCCAGACCAAGTCTCCCTCATCAAAGGTTCTTGGTTGTACCTTTTTATTACATCCCTTTGATGCCACTCTTTTCTATATCAAAATATTATTAAGAGCTCTGATCCTCTCTTCATCAATATCTTCCAATTCAATAGCCATAGATGTTTGGTAATCATCCAAAGATAACTGATTCTGCTTCATAACCTAAAGAGAATTAATCTTTATTTCAATAGTTAGAACTGCCTCATGTCCAAAAGTTAGGGCATAAGGAGATACTCCTGTACTTGTTCATTTCGAAGTCCTATATGCCCATAAAACTTCTGGCAAAATCTCATGCCATATCCTTGGATTATTTTTTATGACTTTAGCCATATTCTCTTTTATGACCTTATTGGTGGCTTCAGCCTGTCCATTTGATTGAGCATAATATGGGGTTGATTTTGACATTGTAATTCCCAACTTATTTACAAATGCAACCACATCCCCTTCGAATACAGAAGCATTGTCAGATACAATGGTTTGTAGGATACCAAATCTGTAAATTATGTTTTCTATGAATTTTACAGCCATTGTTTGAGTCACAGTCTGCATAGGTTCTGCTTCTACTCATTTAGTAAAATAATCCGTGGCTAAAATAATGAATCCATGACCCTTCGAAGAAGGAGGACTGATTTTTCCTATTACATCTGTGGCCCAACCTCTAAAAGGCCAAGGTTTTACCACATATTGAAGGTCAACAGTGAGCAAATGCTTCAAAGAGCCATGCTTTTGACATTCTTGACACCTTTTGGCAAACTCAATAAAATCTTTTAAGATTGTTGGCCAATAAATGTTATGTCTTCGAAGTAACCATCTCATTTTAACTCCAGATTGATGAGCTCCACATAATCCCTCATGAATTTGAGCTATAGCTTCTATTCCTTCGAGGTTGTCTAAACATTCTAGTAATAATCCATCACTTCCTCTTTTAAATAATTTTTCACTATATAAGATGTAATTGACAGATTTCAACCTTATACCTCGATCAGGCATTTCATTACATCCTGAGAGATAATCTATGATTGGCTTTCTCCAATCATCATGAACTTCTATATTTGAGATATCAACCAAAGGTAATCTATCCACCAATATTAGTAATAATTTCCTATAAGTAACTTGCCCTATTTCAATATCTTTAATATTTGTTCTGAATCCAGATGCCTTCTGAGCTACATCATTGGCTTCTTCATTAAAACTTCTAGGAACTTGCAGAAGGTTCACATTATCGAATTTAGATAATAAGTCGATTGTAGTATCATAATATATTTTCAATGTATTGCTCATACATTTGTATGTCCCATTTATATGATTTATAACTAACTGGGAATCTCCAAATATATCTACAAAAGTAGCTTCAAGATCCAACAAGGTCTCAAGACCCATTATTAAGGCTTCATACTCAACTTAATTGTTGGTACACTGATTCGAATCCAGTTTGTAACCATGTTTGGTTCTAATCTTTTCAGGTGACTCAATAACAAAATCAATACTTGCAGCAAATTCAGTTTTTGAACCATCAAACCATAATTTCCATGGACTAATAGTTATTTGTCAAATTTCATAATTTCCCTTTGTTTCGAGGCAATTTGGATGATCAGCCAAAAAATCTACTAATGCTTGGCTTTTTACTGCCTTTTGTGGTACATAAAACAGACAAAATTATGACAAAGTTAAAATTCATTTGCCAATTCGATTCCTCAAAATAGGTCGAGTCAACATATATTTGATCAAATCGAATTTAGCAATCACATAGACTTCAGTAGGAAGAAGATAATATCTTAATTTCATTACAGCAAAATACAAAGATAGACATAGTTTTTCCATAAAGGAATATTTGCATTCGACAGGATTTAAAAACCTAGTAAGGTAATACACAGCCTGTTCTTTCTTATCATCATTATCCTGGGCTAATAAGACCCCAATTGATGCTTCTGCTGCTGAAGTATATAGCTTCATAGGCGTAACTTTTCTTGGAGGCATTAATACTGGTGGCTTCACCAAATAACCCTTCAAGGCTTGAAATGCAGTCTGATGTTTGTCTTCCCACTTTAATTCTTCATGATCCTTCAATTTCAACAAAGGAGAAAAAATTAAAGTATTTCCAGCAGTATTGGAGATAAACCTTCGAATGAAGTTAACCTGACCAAGGAACCTTTGCAATTCTTTTTTTGTTGAAGGAGGTTTACTTCGAATAATCGCTTGTGCCTTATTCTTATCCACTTGAATTCCCTTTTCATGTACCAAATATCCTAAAACAATTCCAGTACTTACTCCAAAGGCACATTTTAATGGATTTAGCTTAAATTTAAAAAATCTCATTCTTTCGAATGTTGACTTCATGTGTGTGAGATGATCATTGAATGTTTTTGATTTAACAATTATATTATCTATATAACATTCTAGAAATGTTCCAATCATGTCATGGAAAATAGCATTCATGGCTCTCTGATAAGTAGCCCCTGAATTTTTCAAACCAAAAGGCATTTGTACCCATTTGAAGGTACCTATACTATTTGGACACCTAAATGAAGTCTTATGAATGTCTTCCTCAGCAATACATATTTGATTATATCCTGAGTGACCATCCATCATGGACATTATAGTATTTCCAGCAGATCTATCAATTAATAAGTCAACTATTGGCATAGGATATTCATCTTTAGGTGTGGCTAAATTAAAATTCCTGTAATCGATACAAACTCTAAATTTACCATTTTTCTTCATAAGTGGAACAACATTTGAAACCATTCAACATACGCAGTTCTAATGAATCCTGCCTTGAGCAATCTCTCGATCTCTTCTTTAATCTTTATGGTAACTTCGAGGTTGTTGCTTTACTGGTTTGTAGCCAGCTTTGATAGGCAACCTATGTTCTACTAAACTTCTTTCGAGTCCTGGCAATTCATCATAATCCCAAGCAAAACAATCTCGAAATTTCTTTAACAACTCGACCAATTTATATTGGTCACACTTCTCAAGTTTGAAACTTAGGTAAGTAACTCTCTTTTGTTGATCTGATCCTAAATTGACTTCCAATAGAGGATCTTGTGACACTTCTTGTAATGAATTTTCTGGCAATATAGACAATTCTTCCTTGCCAATATCCTTTAATTTTTTTGAATCTTCCTCAAAGACATAGTCTGGCCAGTTTATGGTCGAATCTTTCTCAATTCTTAACTTTAAATCTGCCATCATTAGCTTTTGTAAGACCAGTCGAATGGTCTCTTCTACATCTCATATTTCCATAGGTGTATAAACCATTAAATCATTTTATCATCACCTAATGGTTCCAAAGAACCAAATGGCATTTCAGCCAAAATGTCTCAATTTTCTTCTGGAGAATCATCTTTTGATTCTTTAAGGTCAATTGGCTTGACATTATCTTGATACAATTGAGCTTCGACACAATTGGAACTTGTATAAAAAGGCTGAACATTAGCCTTTACTGTTTCAACTTCACAATTTTCCTTCACAAGCAACAGTTTCTGATGCATTGAAGAAGGAACACATTTATTAGCATGAATCCAATCCCTTCCTAATAAGGCATGATAACTAGGATTAACATCTACCACAAAGAAAGCAGTTTTGGATTTGTTCGAACCTACTATGATTTCAATGGGTATTACTCCCTTGGTGTTTTTCTTATCACCAGTAAATCCTGATATCATAATGTGAGTTTGTATCAACTTTGCATTTTGTTTATTGATCTTTCTTAAAGTATTCTGAGGAATAATGTTGACAGCAGCACTATTATCAACCAATATCTTGTTTAAAAGAACTCCATTTAAACAAGCCTTTATATGTAATGGTTTAAGATGCTTAGTCATTTCTATTGATGATTCTTTGAATGAATAAACAAAATTACAATCACTAAAAACAAACTCAGGAAGATTTACCTCAGAGACATCTTTAGTAGATGCTTCCATTTCCATTTCTTCATTTATTTGTTGGTCTTCTGTTGCTTCGAAGATTTTTGGTAACATGAATGTGGCAGTGTTAACTTCCATATGTTCTGGAAATGTGCCAAACTGAATAAGCATATTTTCATCCTTAATAGTTTCATCCTCGAGTTTCATTTTGACATTTCCCAAGACTTAGGATTCTACCATTGTCTTTGCTTCATCCCCATCATCAATACTCATTGCCTTCTCCAATGCTAATACTTTGGCATTAATAATGCTTTCCTCAGACATAGTATCAGAATCAGCCTCCGCATTTCGATCAAACCTGGGATTAGGCCTCGAAGTATCATTAAAATCCCTTTTGATTTCATTTCCTAACTCTTGACTCTGAGCCTGCATATTAGAAAATTCTTTTCACATAGTGAACTTTCTTTGCAATCTACTTTGTTGAGTCCTGTTTATCATAGGGACTATATTCTGGTTCTTTTCCTTGGGATGTTGCAATACATGCCATGTATTCTTTTCAACATGAGGAGGTTTAATCATTCTATTTTTGTTTTGAAGGCCTTGTTGTTCCACCATATTTTTGACTCTATCATCTTGCAAAATAAACAAATTTGGTACTCCTGATACCAATGTAGATTCACGTGACTGTGATGTCTCACAAACTTCTGATGATTCCTTCAATGCATCCATGTCTATCTTAGCCTATACCACATGTGCTGGTACCAACTTTGATGGTATGAATTGAGTTTGTCTTTCTTTCTGCATCCCATAATGTTTCCTTAGCGCCTGAGAGAAACCTGGCCTTACATATTGCATGTTTCTTGATGGTCGAACATAGTTACCGACATGAAAGTTTCTTGAAAAATTGGCTTTAAAAGGAACCATTGGCCTTGAAGCATACCTTGCTGTCATAGGGCCAGTGTATGTTGAGGCTTGATAAATTGGCCCTCTAAACTGCCCTCTTCCAACATTCAAGATTGGTTGAAACGAAGGTTCACAAGAAGTACTCACCCTTTTTTGTTCAAATGGAGGTTGTTTGTTTTTCCTGCCTGTCTTGGCTACAAATCTTTCATCATAGATTTCAGCATATCTTTTCCCACAACCAATGCATAAATTCTTTGCATATTCATGGTTGAAAACTGATAACTCAAGGTTCTTCCTTGCAATTTCTTCGAATCCTTTCATCCGGTCCTCTGACTCTGCATTCTCTTTCTTTGACCAGAGTTTCGAAGGAAATGTCATGGACATTGATTGACACCTCTTGTACTTCTGGGAATGGATCTTCATCAACCCCCATTTGTTTTTCATAGAATTTCAATTTCCCTTTCTTGATTAGATCTTGAATCCTGTCTCGAAAAACAGTACAATTATAAGTTGAATGGGTCCAAAAATTATGCCACTTACAGTATTTCTTACCTTTTAATTCATCATTAGAAGGTAATTTTGTCTCATCAGACAATTTGATGATTTTCCCTTCTAATAGATGATCAAATATTTCATCTAATTTATAAACATCGAATGAATATTTTTTGAATGATCCGTTGGATTTGTACACCTCAGCAGAAACATTTTTCTTCACAAGGCCCTTACAAGTGAAAGGTTCTTTTCCTATTATTTCTGCAGCATCTATCTCATAATTAGGATCTTTATAATATGTTTTTATTGAAGAAGCATTCCTTTCATTTTCTTCTTCCAATAAAGCTTCATATCTAGAGACTCGAGCAGTTAGTTCAACAAGATCTCTAAATTCTAAAGCATCGAATTTCTTTCTAAGTCTAAATTCGAGGCCATTTTGGGCCAACTTAACAAATTCAGGTTCAGGTAAAATGATTTTACACTTTGTTCTAGCCCTTTTGAACCTATTTATGAATTGAGTGGCCTTCTCATCAGGCTTTTGACATAGTCTGGATAAATCAACCATTGACACTTCTGGTTCTGTCTGGAAAAACTGAGTATGGAAGGATTCTTCCATCTGTGCCCAATTATAGATCGAATTAGGGGCTAAATTAGTAAACCAAGTAAGTGCAGTATCTGTTAATGAACTAGGAAACAAACGAAGTCTAAGATATTCATTATTTTCTGCATCAGCACACTGACTGATGAATTTTGCTACATGTTTAACTGTGGATTGACTTCCATCTCCAGCAAACATAGCAAAGGTGGGGAATTTAAATCCCCTAGGGAATTCGATCCTATCAACCCAACCAGGATAAGGTTTCCTGTAAACTGGAGTTTGTACCCCCCGAGCCATGGGTCCACAAACTTCATGGATTAGGTTAATCATGTCATTTCTATCAACCATATTAAATGGTTGTTGATGACCTGGTTGACCCAAGGGAGGGTTCATTGGTGGTATTGGAGGTGGTTGAGGATTATTATTATCTATCCTCCTAGGATTTTCATTCCTTCGACCCACTCCTATTCCAGTAGGGTCTGGTTCGAATATAGGATTATTGTTTATTCTACTATTCTGGCCTGCTATGTTTTCTCTAAGCCTTGGTTCTTCAAAATTTACTGATCTATAAACATGATCTTGACCATTCACATGGCTCCCTTGCATCCCTTCGAATGTTGGAGGAGTATTATTAGGCACAGACATATAGAAACTTTCTTACGAGTTAAGCCTAAAAGGAGGCCCATTCGCATGAGTCATAAGATTTGGCTGAAACAAGCCATGGGCATGACCTCTTTCATTCTGTCGAATCACAGAAGGATTTCCACTTGACACCATTACTGGTGTAAATTGTGGTATACTATTGTTAAGGGAAGTGATCAGAACATTAACATTCTGGATCATATTTTGCAAATGATCGAATATTGGTGTCAACTGATTCACCAAATCATGTTGACTTTCTGAACCAACATTACCATTATTTGGAATTGAATTTAAATTTTTAACTCCTATTTATGGGTTTTCATTGTTCGCATGATTCCCAGTATTGCTGCTTTGAGGATCTTGGTGTGGAGAACTACTAGTTTCAGCAATATTAACACCAATATTGGCGTTATCAACTAACCTATTGCTTCGAAGGTTTCTGTTTGCCATCTTTTGACACTAGTGTCCCACCGGGCGTGCCAAAAATGTTTGGTTGGAAAATTTATAAGTGTGTGCGAGCGTGCCAGGCAAGCAAATTGCCAATGTGTAAATGTGATTATCCAAACTACGCCTCACCAAGCAAATTGTAGTGACGTTCGATGCCTTGAACAGGACTTTAATCGTGTAAAGATGTACTTAATTGAAGCACTTCGAACTTATTCTAAGACAAAAACTAGTAAAAAAAACAATAAAGTAAGAAACTACTTTTATTAAATTAAAGTAACTACAATCTAACCTTGAAGATGACTTCGAAGGTGTTTTACTCCTAAATCTAAGTATCTAAATAACAATACATTAAGTGTATTGAGAGATGTATGTTGATGTTGATCGAAGGATCTTTTTCGAATGCACAATCCTTTTATTTACAGACGTGAAGGCTTCTCAGCAACTTCATTTGAATGTTCCCTCCTCTTTTCAAACTGATAACTGTTCTCACACGTGGCATATTCTCGAATTGACAACTGTTCTTCAGTTACTTCATGATGGTCAACACGTGTCCTCTAGCAGTTGAATATTTGAACAAAATAAATCAGCAACAACTACTCATAACGGTTCCAGTATTCATCAATGTTCACCAATTATCCTGCCACATAAAATCTTACATGTCAATTCTGCATTGGCTAGATATTTTTATCACAAACAATTGTTAGGCGCAAAATCATAGTAGAAAGAGACGAAATACTTAGAGACATAAATGACTATTATTTATCTTTCGGAGGTAAAATTGTAGTATTTGGTGGTGACTTTCCACAAGTCCTCCCTCTAAGAGCAAAGGCATCTAAGTCTGAGTCAATTAATGCAAGCCCGCTTATGTCTACGATTTAATGGGCTCTACTTACAAAGAATTCGATTGACTACTAACATAAGAGCTAGACTTGTCCCATAATTCAGCGAATTCATTCTTAAAGTTGGCAACGGAACCAAAAAATATGATGACTACTATAAAAAAAAATCCGTTCATCAATGATCATTCCTTAGACCATTTGATATAGTAGAGACGCATTAGTAGTGATAATGCAATTTGCAAGAATGACACAAAAAAATGATAATGTTGACGAATTGAATGAACTTCTGATTGAGTCTTTCCTAGGTGAACCAGTTGAATACTCAAGTACTGATAAGACAACTAATGAACATGAACAGGGACAATTTAAAGATTTCTTGAACTCCTTGTGCCCAAATGGTAAATAATTCTTAAAAAGCATGCCCCCCATCATGCTTATTCGCAACGTATACCCTCCAAAGCGGTCTTTGCAATAGAAACCATCTAATTTGTCGAGACTTCTAAAGGCATATGCTATGTGCAGAAATAGTTGCCGGGGACCACGCTATTGCGACATAGTATTCTTGCTAAGAATTCTACAACCCTCAGAAAAAGAAAAATTCCCAATCCAATGTATAAGAATTTAATTTCCAACAAACTTTGTTTTGCAATGACCATCAATAAAGCCCAAGATCAGAAAATGTTGGAATCTACTTCAGGCAACTAGTTTTCTCCCATGGCCAATTGTATGTCGCATTATCAAGAGAAACCATTGCATCAACTATGAAATTTATTATAGAACCTACTAACGACGAGTGCATAACTCCCAACTTAACTTGTTATCTCTAGAAAATTGTGTATACCTGTACTCAGCCCTCCAGTTGACGAAGTATGTACTTTCTTAGAAGCAATATTTATATGTACATATATTAAGCAATCAATGGTACACCTTTTGTAAAATTTACTTTACATGCTCATTTGTTATTTTATATTTGTCTATGTATTATATTGAATGGCACCACTAATGACAATTAAAGACATTTTACTTGCAACAAAAAATTAGAGTGTACAAATCTAAGTGAATAGAAATTGGGTAATACAAAACAATGATTTAACACCCCAACAAAGTACCAAAGGTTGGTCATGCGTGAAGTCGAGGTATGTTTGTGTGTGTTTATGTGTATATGTATGCGTGCGTGCACATGTGTATTCATTACTATTTCATGTTTTTTGCACTTGAAGTGATCTTCAGGCTCTGTCATCTAATACACTTATTATTCACTTACTACTCTTTTCATACACATGCAAATTAGTAATGTATTCGTGAATTGTTGAACAACAATTGCAGGTTGAGATATAGTATCAAATTCATAAAAAGTAGTGAAATGTAGATGGAGTAAACCACGTATGCTACTCTAAAGAGCTTGTTGTTAGCTTCAAACTCCTTTAAGTACATCACACCTTAGTTATTATCACAATAGCTATGCATGTCTACTTCACACCATGGTGAATATATATATACTTCAAAGATGAATGGAAGAGATTTTGTTTCAGACGAGACATGCAATACACTACCAACTACCTCGAACTGCCATAATGAATTTTAAGGAGGGAGGGAAGGATTAAGAGGTAACTCTACTTTTTTTACTTAGTAATTCAATCTTTTTTCTACTTCATAAGCTATATCAGATGAATATATATATATGAGCTTCCCATGGTTAATTTTATTTCTTCTCCGTTGACTTATGGGCAACATGCACATTGGAAATTAGAATGGTGCAATGGCCCTCAGCTGTTCATTCAATATAAACTTTAGAATTGCAACATAAAATCAGTCCTTTGTAAAACAGCGGCATTTTGGTGTTTTCTGGTTATTTTAAAAATACTTGCTCATGTTTCAAGTTAGTTTTTCAACTACCTTGTAGGACCCAATTATAGAGGACAGGGTAAAATGTACTAAACCAGTGACGGTGGTTAATATGTCCTAAAATATACACTGTTAAGTTCAGTAGGTAAGCAAGCCTTCATGTTTCTTTGTTTCACTTAATACACTCCCTTTCTTTTTGTCTTTCATCTATGATAATTGGAATTTGATGAGTGTTAGTGCAAAATTTTAACGTTTCACGTAATATAATTTCACACATATAATCTATAATTATAAGTGCCTTAATTATGTAGGTCGGACCCATTTAGGACATGACACATCCCTTAATTACAATCTATCACATTTATGGAAATACTTTTTGATTCCAATTTAAAAGGCTAAATTAAATGAAATGTAATTTTATTTTTGTTTGGGCTAGACCTAGGTGAATAACCCAGAATGCCTACGCATACCCACGGATGGGATCAAGCCACACCGTAGTTCTTTTGGAAATGGTTTTGATTTAGTTGTGGTTTAGGGTGAATGACCCCTTCAATTTTTTCACGCCCCAACTTAGCAAACATAGAGGAAAAATTTTCATTTCCTTTTTGGACCCGTAGGTCATGACAGGTGAGGGATCCATTGTCCTGTACTTAGCTTAACATTAACTAAACAGAGTATATAAAGTAACAGAGAAGATAATATCATATTAAAATAAAATCCAACTTAAAGTTATTACATTGTTAATCAATATCTTAAGGCACACTCCTCCTTTTTGCAAATTTAAAACGTCATTATTCTTTTATTACAACTTCAATATAAATAGAAAGCTTTTTCATGGGACCTCTTCTCTTTAACTAGCATAATGGTACTGCCCTGCATAATCATAACCTGATAAGCCTAAACATTTTGGGTGTCCATGGCACAAATGCAGTCAGCTTATGAAGGTCGGGTTAGCATAATAAACAAGCGCACACAATGCCTATAAAATCATATTTAACCACCATCATTGTTTTGTACCTTAAAGTACGGTTAATCAACTATTCAAGACGACGCTTATTCATTGAACCATTAATTAAAAATATAACCGTGCCTGAACAATGCAGCCATCTCATCTTACTGACTCTTTTTTTTCAACCACAATATCTCGACTCAGTTGGTTCGCCAGAACCATCCGGTAGGGGTAATAAAAAAAACCGCGTAGCCGAACTGACCGGCCGATTTCGATAAAACTCCACAGTTTTGGCCAGTTTTAAAATACCACAGTCGGTGAACGATATGATATTTCTCTAAAACGGGCATTCTAAACAGCGCACGGTATTCAATGTACATTTTCGACAACGGTCCTAACCGACTGAACAATATACTATACTTGATAGCCAGTAAATATAACATATATATACAATATATCATGATGATGCCTAGAACTGGTAAGAAAGGTTTAGAGAAAGAGATGAGAGCAATTTGTATGTGGTTCGGTCCCGTTAATGAGATGACCTACGTCCACGGTTACGTCTATGCGCTTCCACTAGCAGATCACCGGCGGTCCTGGTGAGCCAACAAAGATGGGCGGCACTACTAGTAACACCGGTCGGGTGTATATGTATTCATGGTGAGCTCTCTGTTGAATGCTTGTAAGCTAAAGAATAATAATTGTTGAATTGGAATTCGGATCCCCCTTGACAGGATAGGTGAACTCTTTTATAGATGCAAGAGTCCACCCTTACATGGTAAGTTAGTAGGATTAGGAAGTCTAATCTAAACATAATAGATTTGCATGATCATAGGAGAGTTTTCTAAGTAGTTTTGGAAACTGTCATATCTCCTTTCGCCGACTTGTAGTTGATTTACGAAACTGCTGGACAGCTCGGGACCAAGCTGCCCCTCCTGAAGAGTCGCCGCACCGCATGCCCTTGCTGTGCGAGCATCCCGAGCGGTGTCGTCTATTGATCTCAGGGATGTACCCTAAGCTCCCATTCCTGATAGTCCGGGTCATTCTGCTGACATGGCAGTTTGACCTTAGCAGAATATTTCTGGCGGTACCAACTGCCCCCCATTTTCGAAGTTGATGTGATGTCCCATCAGATGAAGTTTGAAAATAAGACTACATCCGAGAACCCGTTCGGTAATAGACCGGGATTCTACCAGGGATGGGACCAGCTGGAGCAATCAACCGGGGTACAGACCGAGCCGTGACCATCTGAGCCCGAGTTCTTCCATGCCACGTGTCCACAGATCACTGGCCTGGTCAGGATCCAACGGCGCCAGCCTAGGAGTAACCGAACCATTTACATGGCAACCGAACCGTCCCATCGGACATTTAATGCCCACGTCTTTCGAGGCGACGCTTCACATGGCCAAAGCTACAGTTCCGGCGAGAAAACATATGAGCCGTTCGATCAGCTTTGATCTGAGCCGTCCATGGCTTCTATATAAAGAGCACCTATTGACTCCATGTATTCACGCTGTTTGAAGATAGAATATACTGAGCGGTCTTTGAGAGCGAAGTATTCCCGAGCTCTTTTCCTCTTCCTCTCTACAACCTAGGCTTCTCCCTAATGGTCCCTCACGTCGACCTGATCTCCCACATAGGAATGACTGCTTTCAGGAGGGATTACGAGATCCCTGAAGATGTCGGGATCCGTCCCTACATTGAAGGAGAAAAGGTGGCCATCCCGTCGGTTATTATTTGCTGTTATCTATTGCTAATAGTGGGGCTACGCTTTCCTTTCACTGCCTCCTTCTGTGATCTCTTACAGGGGTTACGCTTTCCGTTGACCAGGTGCCGTTCGAATCTCGCTCGTATTCTTTGGGGTATATCAGCGCTGAACGAGCGTCTTGGGATACTCCTCCGCTCTGTTGATGTCGCTAGGTGTTATACCCTTAGCATCGACAGCGGGGACCCTTACCTACGCGCCGGAGCGAAAGGAAAACATCTCGTCCAGGGTCTGGACTTTCCCAACAAGAACTGGTGTCAATACTCTTGGGTGGTCATCTCCGGCAACTAGTTGGTGGACCCCTCTATTCACCCTCCTGCAGCCTTTGATCCCGAACTGTGCAAGACGTCTTTCGCTGCCTTTCATGACATTCCTTCCACTATTGCCGATGTGGAGGCGATCAACCGAGCGGTCGAGGTCGGCCTTATGTTTTTCCGATCTGATCAGGGGCCCTATTGGTGAGGTTGGCATTGAAGTTCCCACCGCAGCTCCTGTCGCGGCTGCATCCGGGTCGCTCTGCTTTACCCGGTCCATGGCTTCCGGCCAGCATGTCGTGAGCGGGACCGCCCTGCTTGAAGGGCCAATTGTTCTATCTACCAGCGCTGATTCGTCCTCGTCTGGGGATACAGGTCCACCACTAGGCCCATCCAGGAAGGTTAAGGAGAAGGCAGTTGAGGAGGGATCTCAACCCCAACCAAAAAGGGGTCGGTTGGAAGCACATGCAAGCTCCCATATGCCTAGCTCTTCGACAGGCCTCTCCCTTGCTAATCTGGAAGGTCGCCTGCAGGAGGTGGAGAAGCAAAGCACCCTTCTGTAGACGGATTCTGTCATGCGGGATGTGGACTTTCATGCTCTGGAGCTTACTGTCAAGGTGTTGGTGGCCAGGATGGCTGCCATGGAAGAGGAAATCAAGGCTCTGAAGGGCAAGGAGACCTGAAGATTTTTTATTTTTTTTTTGCTGGGGAAGCCGCTAAAACTGCCCCCCAATGTACAAAATACTTTAATTAATAAAAAGGTCCTCTGAGGCCACCTTTTTCTTGCATCAATTGTGCTGTCGTGATTGCCAATACCCGGCCTATTGTTGTGACCGAGCGGTTTGCTTGAACACCTCGGGAATGCTTGGCCCCACGGGGTGCGCCCTCAACGGAATAACCGGCGCCTCTGGGTGACATGGCACTTTCTTGGCTAGATTATTTTGGACATACCCTTACGCTGCCCCCCATTTTCGGGACTGACCGGATGCATCATCGGGTGAGGATTCAAAAATCAGTAGCTTCTTGGAAACCGTCCGGACGTGGTTTGGGAATGCTGTTTGGGGTTGGGGCCCACACCAAGGACCCCCAGGGTAGTAACCGACCGGTAAAGGTGGGAGCTCGGGTGTGGGGTATTGCCATGTGTCAGGGAATAATTGGCCTAGTCGGGATCTAGCGAAGTCGGTTCAGATGTAACCGAACAGTTGCGTGGTAATCGGACTGTCACGTCACGCATTTAATGCGCGCGTCTTTTGAGGCAACCTTTCACTTGCCCGAGGTGACAGTTGTCAGCGACTCTTGGAGGGAAAATTCTTGAGCCGTCGGATCTAATCGATCTGGACCGTCCGTTATTCCTATATAAGGAGCAATTCGTCCTTCTCCCCAGCCCCTGCTGCCAAGTGAGAGGATTTACCAAACGATTTTGAGAGTGTCCCAGATTCCCGTGTTCTTTTCTACGCCAATTTTTATAAGTCTTCCCTTCCCATCTTCAGTTCTTCATTCTCTTCTTCTTTTCTTATACTAAGCTGGAGGGTGTTAACCCACTTAGGTTAGTACAAGCCTGGGATTTCTTCTTCCTTCGATTTTGTCATTTCTTTCAGTCTGGGGGTACGCTAGGGCAGTTTGACTGAGTGGGTATTCCCGGGGCACTCTTAAGAGAGGGTTGTGTTGGTTCTCGAATCTTGTACGACCTTCCCTTTAGGTTGTTAGATCTACCTCCCTTATACATCAGATTTGGAGTTCTTGACCTATTCTCAGGTCGTCTTCCCTTTAGGCCATCCACAGATGCAGTCATGTGTCACTCGGATTTTAACTCGTCGTCTCGGTCGGAGGACGAGCAGCTATGATCCGGGTCTATGAGTACAAGCCCGGATCCTTCCTCTTTAGCCCCCTCTGACCAGCATAGTGAGGGAATAATCCCCGCTCAGACGTTTTACAAGAAAGCGCGTCGGGATTCTCTGGTAGCCTCGACGTCTCGGGGGTCGGGCGATGAAGGGTCTGTGCCAAACAGTCCCGGAGTCATCTTCGCGTGTGAATCTATCGTCAGTATTCTATGTGGTCCTGATCTGGATCGAATCAGGGACCGGTATGATCTTCCCTACCCTCTCTCTTGCTCTATCCATAGCAGCGGAGCCCACTTCCACGAGTCGGGCTTCGTCACATTGTATGAGGACGGCTTCATGGTGGGCCTTCGCTTGCCTCTTCACCCAATTGCCCGGGATGCGCTCATCTACCTTGGGATATCCCCCGGGCAGCTTGCCCCGAATAGCTGGCGTTAATGGAGGGGGTGCATCTCTTTGTGGCCCCAAGTCCTTGGGTACGAGCTCGCTCTGAAGGAGTTCTTCTGGACCCACCGACCTTTCCCAGTTCACGGGGAGGCCGGCTTCTTCTCGCTTTCAGCTAGGCAGGGGCGGAAGATAATTGTGAACTGCCCAAGCAACAACAAAGGGTGGAAGAAGAAGTTCTTCTAAGTGTCCACCCTGGGTCTGTGTGAGAAGGCGCCTGGTATTCAGCTAAGGACCTCATGGGCGCGTAAGATGAGGAGTAAGCCCAAGCACTCTTTCTTCCTTGCTCGGTTTCCTTACCTGGCCTTGACTAACCCATTTGTGTGTTTGTTTTGCAGTGGGAGCAGCGGACCTGCCAAGTCTTCCCGACGAGCTTCAAGCGCGGGTCCTGTCTCTGGCGGTGGACCCAACTGACATTTATAAAGTGCTGACCTGGTCGGGGAGCCCAAAGACCTATTATAAGCCCCAGCACGACTTCACAGCTCCCATCCTTCCAGTGATCATCCATGGTAAACACCGTTCCTAAACCGTCCAATTTTCTCTTCATTGCTAAACCCTGACATTCTTCTGGTTTTGTAGAAATGAGTCCCAAGAATGCGGCAGCATTAAAGGAGAAAGAGGCAGCCCTGATGGCTCGGGCTGGCCAGAAGAGGAAGAAACCGGATCCCGTTGAGGGCCAGGCCCTCAAGAGGATTTCCCAGGGCATTTCTATCTGGGCTGGGAAGGACGCTGTCGCCACCTCCACGCCCGTCGTTACAATTCCTCCGCCACCACCACCACCACCTACTGGCACGACCACTGCTGTGCCTTCACTACTTCCCCTAGTGGCCAGACCATCCGGGGTCCCTTCCCCAACCACGGAGGAAGCTAGTGTGGGACCCTCTTCATTGTCGGTGACCGAGACAGCAGATGTGGCCCGGGTTGCTGCAGAGTCAGGGCAACAAGTGCGCCCTGATGAGCCCTGAGACCGTTATCGGTTGGATATATAGCATTGGTCACTTGGTAAGTTTTTTCTTGCAATGTGAACATTAACTTTCTCTCCATGAGCATACTGGCGTTTCTTTGTTCTTGCAGATTAGCTGTATTGCTGCTGGGGCCGAGGCCACCCTTCTCGGCATTGCTGAGAGGTTGGTCGTTGCTGAGGCTAACCTTTCCGTGGAGAGGGCAGCTCAGGAATCTACAGAGTTTGCCCTCACCATAGAGGAAGAAAGATCCCGGGCAACTGCCCTGGAACTGGGGGAGGTCCGTGATTCCTTATCCACCGAACGGGCTGCCCGGAAAGCTGCGGAGGCCAAGGCCGCGGTTGCTGAGGCTGGGAGGGTCACTGCCGAGAAGGTTGCTGAGGTTAAGGTTGCAGCCTCGGAGTCCGCGAAGATCTCTGCCGAGAAGGATCTTAAAGCTCTGACGGCCACGCTCTCGGAGCTTACCGTTGCTCGGGAGGCTGAAGCCAAAGAAGCTGAGGAGGAATTTGAGGCTGGGTTCCTCACAGGCTACGCCGACCTGGCAAAGCGGGCTGCTGCTGACCATCCCGACTGGGATCTGTCCGGGTACCCCTAGGTCGAGTCTAGTTATTGGAAAGAGGGCCAGACTGACTCCGAGGTCACCGCTGAAGCCGAGGTTACTGCTGAAGCTGAGGTCGCCCTCGAAGCTGAGGCTGCCACTGAAGCCGTGCCGGTCGGGGGCCCCTCCGTTGATGAGCAGGCCACGGAGGAGGAGGAAGTGGTGGTTGTAGATTAGTTTTTGTTTCTTTGTTTCTTGTTGTAGTTTTTTTTTTTGTGGGGAGGCTACTACAACTGCCCCCCAGGCTTTGTATAGTTTAAATTTCAATTAATGAAAAGGCCCTTGAGGTCAAACTTTCCATTAACTGTCTTTCTTTCCTTTTTTTCTATACTATGCCTGCTTGTGAATGCTAGTATCCGTTTGGTTTTTGGCCAAACTAACACCTGCCTTAGCAAATATTTTAGGACCGTAACCAACAAAATACCTAGTCTTTCTGACCTGTTTTAAAGGTACGCCCGGTGTATTATAGGATATCCTGTATTACCATCCGGGATATCCCGGTGTATCATAAGTGTATCCTGTTTCACCGTCCGGGATATATCTCTGATCACTGTAAGTACTTATGATATGTTTGGAACACCTAGTCTTTCTGACCTGTTTGAAACGTACGCCCGGTGTATTATAGGATATCCTGTATTACTGTCTGGGATATCCCGGTGTATCAAAGGTGCATCCTGTTTTACCGTCCGGGATATATCTCTGATCACTGTAAGTACTTGTGAATATTTTAAAGTTCTTGTAGTGACCAGTGTGATTCCCTATTTTGGCCTAATGTTCCCCTGCCCCCCAAGCATTTTGCTAAGGGGAGAGTGCAGGAGTGAGTGGCCATAGGGAACCGACCTGGAACATGGGTGGTTATAGGGTCATTTGAAGCTTGCCATCGTCGGTTGCCTAGAAGTTTGGCCCCGTCGTCGGCTGGACCTAAGCGAAGCTTAAGTGATTTACTGTTTAGGTCTAGTATCCCCTTGCCCCCGGGCGTCCTGTGAAGATAAGGGCGTGTTGAGGAGCGACCATAGGAAATCGACCTGGAACAGGGGTGGTTGCAGGGTCCTTTTCTGCCTGGTGCCCGAGGTCTTTTTAGTGCCTTGGGGTTAGGCCCAAGGACTTTGGTGCCTCGGGGTTAGGCCCGAGGTCTTTTGTGCCTTGGGGTTAGGCCCAAGGTCTTTGGTGCCTCATGGTTAGGCCCGAGGTCTTTTGAGCATTGCACGGCGTACGGACAGGAGAGAATTTTAAGGTAAAGTTTGCCATTTTATTAAAAAACAAAAATTTATAATGGTTGCTCAATCAGAGTTACAAAGACAAATTCCTCTACCAATACTAAATTCCCGTTGGCGAATGCTACTGGTAATACTTGCGGAGGTGTTGCACATTCCAAGGATGAGAGAGATCGTTCCCATACATGCTCTATAACTAGTATGTTCCCGGTCAGTTGACTCGGGTTACTTTATATTGGCCTTCCCAGTTTGGCCCCAATTTCCCATGGCTCGGGATTCGGGTAGACCGGTTCACCGCCTTGAGGACGAGGTCTCCGACTTAAAAACTGCAGTGCTTTACCTTGCTGCTGTAGTATCGCGAGACCCGTTGCTTGTATGTCGCCACCTTTAGGTAGGCCCAGTCTCTTTTTTCCTCCACCAAGTCCAGTTCAGACCGGAGGGCTTCTTCGTTATCCGGTGTACTGAAGTTGGCCACCCGGTACGTAGGAAACCAGAGCACTATGAGGACCACTGCCTCAAATCCGTAAGTTAAGGAGAACGGTGTTTCGCCTGTTATCCCTCGGGGTGTAATGCGGTAAGCCCACAGAAGGGTTGGTAGCTCTTCAGCCCTTTGGCACCTTCAAGCCTTGTTTTGATTGAGTGCAAGATTGTTTGGTTGGTTACCTCGGCTTGACCGTTGGCTTGTGGATGCTCGGGGGAGGAGTAATGATTCAGTATCCCGTAGCCCGAGCAGAACTGTCTGAAGATGGGTGTGTCAAATTGTCTACCATTGTCGCTGACCAGGACCCGGGGAATGCCGAACCTGCTAAGAATATTCCTTTCCACGAAGCTCTCTATTTTCTGCTCGGTTATCGTGTCCAAGGGCTCGGTCTCTGCCCATTTGGTGAAGTAGTCAACGGCTATCACGGCGAACTTCACCTGTCCTTTACCCATCGGCAAGGGACCAACAATGTTGATTCCCCACTGGGCAAATGGCCAGGGGCTGTGGATTGGTATCTGGAGTTCTCCCGATTGGTTGATCATGGGAGAGTATCTTTGGCACTGGTCACACTTCCGAACATACTCTTGGGAATCCCGGGCCATGGTTGGCCAGTAATATCCTTGTAGAAGTGCCTTTCTGGAAAGTACCCGGCCTCCGATGTGATTCCCACACACTCCTTTGTGGATTTCGAACAGTATCGCTTGAACTTGCACAGGGTGAACACAGCAGAGGTATGGGATAGTGAATCCCCTCTTGTAGAGGATGCCGTCGAGAATATGATATCGTGCAACCCGGTATTTAACATGACAGGCTTCTTCTTTATCGTCTGGTAGCATCCTGTTGTCAGGAATGTCATGAGTGGGTCCATCCAGCTGGGTCCCAGAGTACCGGGTCTACCTCCATGCCCTCCGAGTTGATCACACTTGGCTCGGGTAGGTATTGAATCCTTATCCTGGGCAAGTCTGACTCAGAAGACGAGGCGAGGCGAGCCAACCGGTCGGCTCTGGTATTTTCTTCTCTGGGTATCTGCGTGATGGAGAATCCCTAGAGCTACTTGGAAACCGTTCGGATAAGGGCCAGGTGGGCTACCATGCTGTCTTCCCGTGCTTCGTACTCTTGATTCACCTGGTTGACCATGAGCTGGGAGTCACTGTATCCTTAGACTTGTTGCACGCTCATAGAGATGGCCAATTGTAACCCGACCAAGAGGGCTTCGTACTTAGCCTCGTTATTGGAGGCGTGGAAACCAAACCTTAGTGCATATTCGAGCTGGATACCGTCAGGGGTAGTCAAGATGATTCCCGCCCCATTGCCCTGCTGATTGGATGAACCATCCACGTGTAGTACCCACGTAGGGATATCAGAGTGTAACCCGGGCTATAGAGTCGGTGGCTCGGACTCTTCAACCGGGTCTTCTAGATATGTGAACTCAACCAGAAAATCTGCCACGGCTTGCCCCTTGATGGCTGTTCGGGGTCGGTAGATCACTTCAAACTCTTCCAACTCCAAGGCCCATTTGACGAGTCTCTAGGACGTATCTGGACGGCTGAGGATTCTGCTGAGAGGCTGATCTGTGAGGACGACAATGGCATGGCCCTGAAATTACGGGCAGAGCCTTCGGGCCGAGGTGATAAGGGCGAACGCTAGTTTTTTGATGCAGGAGTATCTGCTATCCGTGCCCTGTAACGCCCGGCTAGTGTAGTACACGGGGAACTGTATCCCGTGCTCTTCCCGGATGAGTGCCGAGCTAATCGCCGATGGTGACACTGCCAAGTATAGAAATAGCTCTTCTTCGGGCACGGGTGTTTAGAGTAGAGAAGGGGACGCCAGGTACTTTATGAGCTCCTGGAATGCCTCTTCACACTCTTCCGACTACTGAAATGCTTTGCGGAGGATTTTAAAGAATGGCAGGCACCGGTTGGTAGCTCGGGAGACAAATCTGTCCAACACGGCCACCCGTCCGGCTAGGCTCTGAACGTCCTTCGTTGATTTGGGCGACCGCATGTTGATGATGGCTTTGATCTTCTCGGGGTTTGCCTCAATCCCCCGTCAACTGACTAAGTGGCCCAGAAATTTCCCGAACGAGACGCAGAAGGTGCACTTGGCCGGGTTCAACCTCGTCTTGAATTTTTTCAAAATGCTGAAGGCCCCGGCCAGATGTTCAAGGTGGTTTGGCTCGTCCCGGCTCTTGACCAGTAGATCATCCACATATACCTCCATAGACTTTCCAATGAGGTCTTTGAACATGTAGTTGACCAGGCGCTGGTAGGTAGCCCCGGCGTTCTTGAGACCGAAGGGCATAACCTTGTAGCAATACGTGCCTTGGTCAGTGATGAACGCTGTCTTCTCCTCGTCCCCGGGGTACATGCTGATCTGGTTGTACCCCAAGTAAGCGTCCATGAATGAGAGGAGTGAGTGACTTGCCGTGGAGTCCACAAGGAGGTCTATCCGGGGCAGCGGATAGCAATCCTTGGGGTAGGCCTTGTTGAGGTCGTTAAAGTCCACGCACATCCTCCACTTCCCGCTGCGCTTCTTGACAAGGTCCACGTTGGCTAGCCAGTCGGGATAGTGGACTTCTCGTATCGAGTGGGCTTTCAGGAGCTTCTTGACCTCTTGACTCACTGCCTTCTGCCTCTCGGGGGCCATGCCCCTTCTTTTCTACTTCACCGGCTTGCAATCTGGACTGACATTGAGGCGGTGGGACATTACCCGGGGGTCAATCTCGGGCATATCCTCGTGACTCCAAGCAAAAATGTCCTGGTTTTGCCTCAAGAACTGGGTCCATTTTTCCTTTAGGCCGGGATCCAGTAAGCTACCAATGCTGACCGTGCGGTCAGGGTACTCGGGATTCAGCATTACACTTTCCAATTCCTCCACCGGACCTACCGCATCACTGTGGTCCCGGGGGTCCATCTCTTGAACGCTTAATGTCTCGGTGATTGCCCCCCGGCGTAACGAGCTGACGTAGGAACTCCGGGCAGTGGTTTGATCTCCATGCAAGCATCCGGATCCCTGGGGGGTCGGGAATTTCACCGTTAAGCTGTAGGTGGAGACAACCGCTCTGGCCTTGTTAAGGGTCGGCCTGCCAAGGATGACGTTGTAGGCCGACGGGGCTTCTACGATCACGAAATTGGTCAGTACAGAGGCCTGCTGAGGGTAGGTACCCATGAGAACTAGAAGCTCGATTATCCCGAGAGGTTGCGTGCTGGAGCCGTTGAATCCAACCAGGGGGTAGCAACTGGCCGGAGTCGATCCCTAGCGATCCCGAGTTGATCGAATGCCGACGTGAACGTAATGTCGGACGAGCTGCCTGTGTCCACTAGCACTCTCTTAACCATATAGTTGGCTATAGAAAGCGTCACCATTAGCGGGTCATCATGGGGGCAATGGATGCCCTGCAAGTCATCGAACGTGAATGTTAGAACATTGGTTGGGGAGGAACCCGTGGATTGGACCTTCTAGACATCCGCACTGGATGCCCGAGCATGACTCTTCCGTGTCGACTGTGATTCACCTCCACCTGACGTTCCTTCGGAGATCACGTGGATGTGGCCAAGCGGTGGTGGCTGATTAGGAGCTCGGGTGTCCTGCCGAGGTTGTCTGTCTGCAGTTACGATCTCCGCGAGGTGTCCCTGCTCGATCAGCTACTCTATTGCTATCTTCAATTTAAAGCAATCCTCTGTTTCATGGCCGTGATCCCTGTGGTAGCGGCAGAATTTGTCCCGGTTCCTCTTACCGGGCGGTGGTTTGAGTTTGGCTGGCTGTAGAAGCAACCTCTGCGCTTCTGCGGCAGCCATGATTTCTTATATGGGCTGGGAAAGGGCGTGAAAGCGATCGGGGGCTGACCCCTGGCATCCTTTTGATCTTGCTTTGGCTTCTTTCCCGAGCCCTTTTGAATCCTTCATGCTTGCGCTTGGCCTTCAGGGATTCATCTCCCGCCTGGCCGGCACGCTTTGCCTTCAGAAACTCTTCGGTATCAATGTATTTTTCGACCCTCTCGGAGAGTTCCACCAGGGTTGCCGGTCGGTAGCGATGGAACGACGCGGCTACCTTGGTGTGTTGAACTCCCGAGCAGAAGGCCATGATTGTGGCCGTTTCATTGAGGTTGCGGATCAGGAGCCTTTATTGGTTGAAATGGTCTACGTATTCCCTCAAGGACTCCCCTTTGCGCTGCTTGACAGTCAGCAATTGAGTGTTCGGTTACGACGGGTCGAGCACCCCGACGAACTGGCTGATGAACAGCTTGCCGAGGGTTTTGAAATCATCGACCGTCCAGGGCTTTAGAGCATGGAACCTATGTGCGGCTGGCCCCTTGAGGGTACTAGTGAAGGCCAGGTATAATACCTCGTCTACCATGGTGACCAGCGCCATCTGAGCCTTGTAAGTTTGGATGTGGTCCACCGGACTCCCTGTGCTGTCGTAGGAGCTGAGGTGAGGGGGTTTGAACTTCTGTGGAATAGGAAACCGTGTCACCCGAGCAGTATAGGGTGATTCAGTCTCTGTGTTGGTGAGGTCGTGGCAGGACTTGCGGTTCAGCCTCTCGATTTGCTGCTGCAACTCCTCGACCTAGGCCTTTACGTCATCCCGCACGGTCCTCCTCTCTGTATCCGAGCGGTAGGTGGGGTCGGATGACGAGGCCTCTTCCTTAAAGTGCGTCGACTTCGGGGATAGGGCCTAGCTCTGGGTTCGGGAAAGCGTGTGCCTAAGATCCTCCCGGCTCAGGGCCGGAGGGTCCTCGGGCAATTCCCGGGCTCTCCGTCCAGACTCCCACCCTCTGGCCGCGCGTCGCCGATCGATAATGGTTCTGGCATCCACCACTCGGCGAGGTTTGGACCGGGGTCGTCTCTGCGAGCGCCTGGTGGCATGGCTGCGCTCTCCATCGCCGGGGTGTTCCCTGTCCAGTGGGGACACCGGAGCGGAACGGGCTTGCCTTCGTGTCCGAGCGGGCCTCTTAATAAGGGTGCTCTTCTCAGGCTGATTCTATGATGCGGGGCGCTTCTCCTGTTGGGCCATGAGCCCCTCTATCTGTTCTTGTGTTCAGCGCTAGCCCTCCAAGAGTTGTGTCAGCGCTGCCGTTATCTGCTCGATCGTCATGGAGGCAGCCTGCTGTTCAAGCTGCGGGTCCTCCTGACCGGTCTGATTAGCGGCTTTCTTACCTGTCTTTGGCGGCATGGTGATCAGTTGAGAATTTGTTGATGAGAAGAGTCAGTCGTTTCCCATAGACAGCGCCAAACTGATGATGCCTAGAATTTGTAAGAAAGGTTTAGAGAAAGAGATGAAAGCAATTTGTATGTGGTTCGGTCCCGTTAACGAGGTGACCTACGTCCACAGTTGCGTCTATGCACTCCCACTATCAGATCACCGGCGGGCCTGGTGAGCCAACAAAGATGGACGACACTACCAGTAACACCTGTTGGGTGTATGCGTGTTGATGGTGAGCTCTCTATTGAATGCTTGTAAGCTAAAGAGTAATAATTTTTGAATTGGAATTCGGATCTCCCTTGACAGGGTAGATGAACTCTTTTATAGATGCAAGAGTCCACTCTTACATGGTAAGTTAGTAGGATTAGGAAGTCTAATCTAATCATAATAGATTTGCATAATCTTAGGAGAGTTTCCTAAGTAGTTTAGGAAACTGCCATATCTCCTTCCGCCGACTTGTAGTTGATTTAGGAAACTGCTGGACAGCTCGGGACCTAGTTGCCCCTCCTGAAGAGTCGCCGCACCGCATGCCCGGGCTGTGCGAGTATCTCGAGCGGTGTCGTCTGTTGATCTCAGGGGTGTAGACCCCAAGCTCCCATTCCGGATAGTCCGGGTCATTTTGCTGACGTGGCGGTTTGACCTTAGCAGAATATTTCTGGCCGTACCATATCACATCATCACTGTCACTGACGGTTTACACTTCTCAAAAACTAACTCAGGCCTTTAATTATTTATCATATATATGTGTAATATATATATCACATCACTAACACCTGTAGTTTGCACAAAGTGAAAAACAACTCACATCATCACATATACAAAGTATGAACAGTATGATCCATGTTAAGAACTCGTCCCTAGTTAATTTTTTCTATTTTTTTGTTGGTTTTTATTTTGAGGAAAGTTCATCTTAGTTTTGAAGTGACCCCTTCTAAAAAAAAACGGGTTATGAGGTGACCTAATTCCCTACTCAGAATCAGCGTATCTCTCAGAATTTGTGCATCAGAATAGAAGATTTGTCCCTAGCAGAAGGACCTATTTTAGACGAACAGAAGATTTGTCTAGAAGAAGGACATGTTTTAGAAGAACAGAAGATTTGTCTCTGGCAGAGTGACTTGTTTCAGAGGATTTGACTCCAAACCTATTTTAGAGGATTTGACTCCATACCAGTTTCAGAAGATTTGTCCCCCGAAGAAGGACCTGTTTCAGAAGAACAGAAGATTTATCTCCGGCGGAGAGACTTGTTTCAGAAGATTTATCCCCAACAGAAGGACTCTACATCAACATTAGCAAATCATCCCCAGTAGAAGGTCTCTACATCAGCAATCATCCCCAACAGAAGGACTCTACATCAGCAATCATCCCTAGCAGAAGGACTCTACATCAGCAATCATCCCCAGCAAAAGGACTCCACATCAGCGATCGTCCCCAGCAGAAGGACTCAATATCAACAATCGTCCCCAGCAGAAGGACTCTACATCAGCGATCTTCCCTAGCAGAAGATCTCTACATCAGCAGTCGTCCCCAATAGAAGGACTCTACAGGAGAAGGACTTTACATCCAGTTATCCAGGTTTTATTTTAGAGATCGTCCAAGCTTAAAGACACTTTTGATCAGAAGTTGTTTGAAGATGATACTCAGTAGTTGTCTGAGATACAAATGACACCTACAAGCCTCAAACTCAGAAGAAAGACTCCGACAAGACTCTGAGAATCATCTGAGATACAGATAGCATAATTCTCTTTAGACACATTCGACTGTGAGAGTAAAACGTTGTATCCTTGGCATTGGATTTTGCATCTAGGGAACTCTTGAGGATGATTCCTCCAGCACTTGCACATTCACGTTTTCATATTGCATCAGCATCCTAGGATAAGAGCATTTCATCCGTGATGTTGTTTGTGTGTTCTTTGTCTCCTTGCGTGCTTCAACTACGCCCTAGTCTGATTCCTGGAAAAGGATATGTAGGCAGCTCCAGCGGAGCACGACCAGCACCGGTTTAGATTTAGCAGCCTCTACCCAGCATTGCATTGCATTCTTACATTTGTGATTTCTTGATTTTCTCTAATTTTGAATTTCTCTATTTTTTGCGGTTTTTTTTTGTTTTTCCTAAAACCTCTTAGTATGTTTATTGGTGCCTTCAAAGCTTTGGCACTCACTTACAGTTCATGTTACAACAGGCTCTGCCAAAGAGGGGCAAACTGTAGACACCCAATTTTGACCACACTGATATAATTTAGGGTGGACAATATCTTGGAGGATTCAATGATGAAAAGTACCCCGTGGAAGGTACTTGATTCAACACAATCAAAAGATCGAACTTCGAAAAGTGACTTCAAGCTTAGGAAAAGCCCTTTTCCTTGCATAAATCCTGATTTTGTCAAAATCATCTGTTAGAATTCATATTCTCTCAGGGTTATATGAACATTAAGTGTTCTAAATGTAGTACTCTAGGTATCCAGAGATTCAATTTTAAAGAAAAGTTCGTAATCGATGCACATTTGAAACCAATTTTAAAAAAGACGTCGTTTGATTTCAAAAAGACGACGAAAGTTCCGGAGGAATTCTAGGCTTCAATTGGACTTCAATTCTCATTCCAAAACCTCTTGCAATATTTTTATACTCAAATTCAACTCGACAGCTTTCCAATGGTATGTTAATGGACGATTTCGGACACCAAAAAACATTTTTACGAAAATTTGGAAAAGCAGTACATGTAATATTTGAATTAGGCCTTGTGGGCAACCAAAGGATGCCAAATAGCAGGTGGCGGTTTTCGGAAGTGAGGTGGCGGGTCCCACCATAACCGCCACCTATGATGTGTGTTCTCCCTCATGTTTTTTTGGTTCCAGGCCCTTCTAGAAGGCCCCCACTGCGAGGAAATTGCCTGGAAATTGCGTTTAGGCACCTAATTACCATTTTAACCATCTTTTATGTTCTAAAAATCCTGTTTTATCCCTGAAACTTACGAGTTAAGTTTTGGAAACTCTATATAAGATCCCATGCATCTCATATGAGATCATCTTGGAGTATCTAGAGATTACACTTGGAGTATCTTAAGAGAAGCTTTGAATATACAAGAGAGATATAAGTACACATTGAATATACTTTCAATTATGAGAGAATTTTAGAGAGAGAGAATTATGAATTGAAGTTTGAAAAACTAATCTTAGGGTAATTAGATCATGATTTTAACATCAATTGCCTCCCTCAACTTCCATGGATGAGTGCTTGAAGAACACTTGAAGAACAAGATCTTCAATTCAACTTTGGTTATATAATTGAGAATCCTCCAAGAGGTAAACACTATAATTCATCTCTAATTCCTATAACATATATATAGATCTATAAGATTTGTATCTAGCTTAGTTTTATTTTATTTGTTAGAACACTCATCTTCTTCATATCTTGTTCTTCACATACTCACATAGCTAGATCCAAATCTCTTTGATTTTGTTGATAATTCATAATTAGAGATTGATTTTTAATTCGATTTTTAGTTTTGATTTCCTTTATTCTATTCTAGTTTTAGATTCATGCATACATGATTATATATATGTATCTATTTTCAATTCTATGATGGTTTAGAAGTATGATCTATGAGAGGGATGATTCCTATGTTCATACCCATCTCTTGATTATTTCTATTACCTAGAATTCCTATTGAAATTCATCTTGAATAGGATATTTGTAAGTCCCTTTGATCCATGATCTAAAGTTCTTCATAGAGCTTGAGGGTTAAATTGATTGAAAATCATGATAGTCAAGCTGATATATGAATTTGATCTCTCAAATAAGCTTCAACCAAGCACCTAAGATGTTTTTCTCACACTTTAAAATGAACAAGTCAAAATTCAGCAAAACAGATTGGTTTTGTTCGTAAGATTTGGTCCATAAAATCCTATAGTTTGATGGATTTCAAATTTTCTGGCTAAACTTTGAGGAATTAGCTTTCATCCGGTCTGTTTTGAGAACATCTAGGATCCATATACTATTTTTAGAAATTGTTGAGAAATCGGTTGACAGATTTGAACATAGTCTCTTTGTACTTGAATTTTAGAAAATCTATAATAGTTATCGATATTCCACTTTTTGGGGATGATTCCTAACTCATTTATCTATATGTTGATGTAAATTCGTGAGCATACAATCGAGTTAAGATCATTTTCTAAGCGTTTTGAAGTTGATACAACTATTCTGGAACTTTCTAAGTTTAATTACAATTATGATTATGTATACAAAATGGTCATACCTTGATCACTCAACAACAATTGATGAATAAAACTTGGTTTAGAAGTCATTTAGGATAATTGGATGAGAGATCAAACGCTTAGATTAACTTGATTAGCATGATTTATGAACTTCTATTATGTTTCTATTATGTTTTGCTTTCATTTGTCAAATGATATCCAAATCCCATAATAATAGAGTCTGTTTAAATAATTTTTCAGTGACCTTAAGATCATGACATGTCCATGGGATTATTTCTGTCATAAACTACAATGAAATAGCTATCTTTTGACACCAAATAGAGCTTCACATCAATTTTGTAGATTTAATTATGAATTTAATCATGTCATATGTTTGCTTGTGTTTTTGCAATGCTGGGGTATTCCTTGGTGTCTTAGTGCAGAGAATTGAATGTCGTGGACCCATACTTGAATTTGTGAGCTTGCCTCGTCTACTTGTGGCATAGTGCCCATGTATCGTTTACAACTTTATTTCAACGACACAAATTCCTTTAGGATTGTTGCATGATTGCATTACATGTTTCCATTTCTTTTTGCTTTTGCGATTCCGCTTGAGTTAACCCAATGTAAGTCTTCTTGTTCCCTTTTGCATATCATGACATGTTTCCTTTATTTCCATCGGTCCCAGGCGGGACTAGTCACTGTGAGTATTCTTCTCTCTCGTATTGCATGTGCATCTGACTTCTACTTGATTTAATCTCTTGAAATGATTTTCATTAGATGTTCCCTTTTGACATGTATATATTATCTAGTATGTTTGAAGAAACAACACCAATTATGAATTAAAAACAAGGATATTTGAATCAAGGCCAACCATTCGGTAGGGCGAGGAGGGGGTGCTTTAGTCCGGCTTGGGCTCCTTCCCCTCTCGTACCAAGACCCCCGAACCTAGTTTCTGATAATGAAGGGAGAGTAACGTTATTCAATTTTGGGCGAGTCAAACTTGGGTTTCCTAATTTCTGCTAAAAAATTAGGTGGCGACTCTTTGTCTCTTGGACCGCGCAAGGAAGTCCTTGTTTTCCCTGAAGTGTGTTCCTTAGGATCCGTCCTGGGACACTATTGAGGGAAGACGCCAGGATCCACCCCTCTTTCGCGCATTGTCCATAGTATGATAGAGGATGATTAAAGCATGACGCACTATGAGAGTTGTAAAAATTGACTGGCTAGTGAAAAGGTAAAAAGAATCAACCGCCACAAACAAAAAAGAGATGAATAAGAAAAGAAGAGAAAGATAAAGAAAGAAAAAGAAAAGAATAGAAGAAAATGATAAGGAGAAGAAGTTCTTCATGCTACCCAAGGGCTACCATAAGTGACATGCACTCACTAGACCCAAATGGCAACATGGCTCGAAAAGCCCACCAATCCTTGAGTCCTAATATTTTTCAAGACCTCTAGAGTAGATGAAACTACGTTTTGACCTGATTCCCACTCGAGGATATGTAGGCAACCTGCAAGGTTCGTTCACAATCAATAATTTCTCTTCTTTCAGGCATCAGCCGAACTACTACAGGACCTGATGCGCATTCGGGGATAAGTAGGTGGGCCTCCCAAGAATCGTAGTCAAAAGAAGAAACTCAACCAGCTCATGAAATTGCCTTGAAAACTAGGGGCGACTATTGTTTGCCCAGAAGCCATGTCATTACCCTCAAACCAGGGACAAACTTCGTTTGCCTTGCATTCAAAAGCCCCCTATCAAACTAATGGCAAACTGTCATTTGCTAAATAATATATCTCTGGATTTATAGGCTTTTCTAAAAAAGGACCAAGTTTGGACATCGTGAAAATTCATGAAATTATGAAATGAAGTTTTCATGCATAAATCTGAAATTGATTTAAGATGAAAAGAAACATGAAAAGAAGAATTCTTCATTATCATAATGTCAATCGTAAAGGAAGATAATGAAAGAAAATTGTGGGATGATAACTTTCTATCAGAGCTAAATTGAGTCTCCTTCTAAAAAAAGTCACTAATTAATCAGAAAAACGTAAAGAAAAGAAAGCAGAATCGGTCACAACATTTGCAAAATGTGTGTGTCTGTACTCAGTTTGAGTCTACCTCCCTGAATTTCAAAGATACACTCCTTAAATAGATCAACAAGAGTTGGAATTCTCAAAAAAGGGTGCAATAGTTTGCATAAGCAGTGATAAAAGTAGCAATAGAAGATAGGTGAAGAATGGAACTCAGATCCCGTTCTACTAGGAAAATCGAGCAAAGGTTGAGCAATACTCTTAGAAAGAACAAATCTGGTAGATATCCTCAGCAAGACAAGCTTTGAATCATACAGCCTAATGATCGGACGTACCAAAAAGCCTTCGAACTTGTTTCTAGTCAAAAGGTAAATCTATGAGTAGAAAAGTGGGGATGCCATGAAGAATTGCCTTGTGCTTCTTCCTCTTCTTGCCTGAATCGCCTAAGTTACCTAAACTGTCGACCATGGCAATCAATCTATCAAAAAAAGGGGGGAAAATCAATTTGAAAAAGAATAAATCCGGATTAAGAAATGTTGAGAACGAAAATGAGATTTTCAAGTCCGCATGACTCAAGTCATTAAAAAAAGGAAAATGAATTTTTTGAGTCTGTGCGACTCTAGATCGTTTGTAAACAGATTTTCGAGTCCGTGTGTCTCCAGAACTTTTGAAAATAGATTTTTGAGTCCGTGTGACTCTAGATTTTGAAAATAGATTTTCGAGTCTGCGTGACTCCAGATTTTGAAAAATAGAATTGTTGAGTCCGTGTGACTTTAGATTTTGAAAATTGAAAATAGAATTTTTGAGTCCGTATGACTCTAGATTTTGAAAATTGAAAATAAATTTTTGAGTTTGCGTGACTCCAAATCCTTTGATAATAGAAAATAATATTTTTAAGTCAGCGTGGCTATTCTGAATTAGAAAAGAAAGAAAGATTTGCCCCTGCAGTACTGAGCATTTTTTGTAAGAATCGAGGTCATTGAATCTGGAGCGATTCTGACTTTTCTGCTATTTAGGGTCATTAAATCTGGAGTGATTCTGACTTGATAGCGATTTGGAGTAATTGAATCTGGAGCGATTCTGGCTTTTCTACTATTTGGAGTCATTGAATCTAGAGTGATTCTGACTTTTCTGCTATTTGGAGTAATTGATTCTGGAGCGTTATGACTTTTCTGCAATTTGGAGTCATTGAATCTAGAGTGATTCTAACTTTTCTGCAATTCGGGGTCATTAAATTTGGAGCAATTCTAACTTTTCTGTGATTTGGGGTCATTGAATCTAGAGCTATTCTGACTTTTCTGCGATTTGGGGTCATTAAATCTAGAGCGGTTCTGACTTGTCTGCGATTTGGGGTTATTAAATCTGTAGTAATTTTGACTTTTCTACGATTCTCATTTCTTGAAAAGACACCGGAGTATAAGGCGCGAAGCGCATCTTAGTCATTCAAACAAACTCATTCCTTGATAAGACACCGGAGTATAAGGCCTGAAGCGCATCTTAGTCTTTCAAACAAACTCATTCCTTGATAAGACATTAAAGTATAAGAAGCAAAGCGTATCTTAGTCTTTCAAACAAACTCATTCCGTGATAAGATACCAGAGTATAAGGCACGAAGCACATCTCAGTCTTTCAAACAATCTCAATTCTTGGAATATGAATCTCAGTCTTTCAAATAGCTCAAATCTTGGAAGACACCAGAGTATAAGGCACAAAGTGCATCTTAGTCTGTCAAACAGCTCAATTCTTTGAATACACCAGAGTGTAAGGCATGAAGCGCATCTCAGTCTTTCAAACAAACTCATTCCTTGATAAGACATCAGAGTATAAAGCGCGAAGTGCATCTCAATCTTTCAAATAACTCAATTCTTGGAAGACACTGGAGTATAAGGCGCAAAGAGCATCCCAGTCTTTCAAACAAACTCATTCTTTGATAAGACACTAGAGTATAAGGCACAAAAGCGCATCTCAGTCTTTTGAAACAAACTTATTCCTTAATAAGACACCGGAGTATAAGGCGCGAAGCGCATCTTAGTCTTTCAAACAGCTCAATTCTTGGAAGACACTGAAGTATAAGGGGCGAAGCGCATCTCAGTCTTTCAAATAGATTAATTCTTGGATGACATCGAGGTATAAGGCGCGAAGCGAATCTTAGACTTTCAAACATTTTAGCTCTTGATAAGACACCGAGGTATAAGGCACAAAGTGCATCCTAGTCTTTCAAAAAGATCAATTCCTAACAGGACATCAGGATATAAGGCACGAAGCGAATCTCAGTCAGTCAAATGATTCTTGGAAAATTGCTAGAGCATTAAGCACAGAAAACGCATCCGTGTTGAACATTACGTTGAAATCATCTCATCAATGGATATACAGTGTATGGTGTGAACGCATTGGTATCAATCATGACTTTCCTAGAATGGGACGATATGAGAATTAAATTTTTCTTAGGAGCAAAATGCATTCTTGTCACTAGAGAGAGCAGAACGATTCTGGATCATCGCACTTGAGAGCATATAGCATGAAATTGCATTGGCAGTCGTTATTCCATGGGCATGTGCATCACGATAGGATGGTGCATTCATCCGTGTGACTATTTGTGCTTGTGTGTGATCTTTCGCCCGAACTACATCTTGGTCTGATTCCCGATGAGATACGTTGGGAGCCCATCATTGAGCATGACCAGCACCGACCCTCTCTGTGCCTGTTTTTACAACGTATCTTTATATTTACATGAATTCGACAGTTCGGACAAAGGCTTGTCTTCATACAGGCTTTGACATTCACTTGTGATATGCGTTGCTCTACAAGTTCTATCGAAGAGGGGCAAACTATAGACACCCCAATTTTGTCCATCCATCGAATTCATGGGATGATTACCTCCGAAACAGATGATGACAATGTCCAACGGAATTCAAAGATCTTCAAAGTGATTCAAGCTCTTCAGAAGGTTCTTCAGTCTTGATACAAATTTTCAAAAGAAAGAGGGAGAAAGACCGGGTATTCAGGGAAATTCGGGGGTAAAAGTACTAATTTGGAAAATCTAGGTTTAAAGCATTTCAAGCTTGAAACGAAAAGAAAAAATAAAAGAAAAGAAAAGAGAAAAGGGAAAAGTAAATAAAAATAAATATATATAGATATAATGATCTATAAATAACTGAAGGAGGGGTGGCACACAGCAAAGTTGGTGGCACTCAGTGAGTGCCGCACCGGTAGTCACTAAGTGCCAGAACGGCACTCAGTGAGTGCTGTAGACAAGTCAGCGAATGCCACGACTTGTAACAGTCTATTTTTGAAAATGTGCATTGAATTCTAGAAGATGCCATGGCACATGTGATTTTTCCCAGAATTTACTGAATTAACCTCTTAAGATTGGTCTACATAAGGGGGTGTTCACCTCCATTATAAAGGGGGATAAAAAAAAAGAGAGGTTGGAAAAATATTGGAAAGAGAGATACAATGGAGAAGAATTGAGAGAATTTTGAAGAGAATTCAAGCGAGAATTAAAGAAGATGGTTTGAAAAACTTGAAGGAGAGCTTGAAGGCTTTGAAGATCTTCATCAAAACAAGTGAAAGTCTAAGGATTTCTTGGAGGTAATCCTCTCATTCTAGCTAGATTTAGTTTAAATTCAATCACAATTCATAGAATTCTAGGATCTTTTACACAATTTTTAAAAAGTCTCTTCTCATCTCATTTAATCACACACCACTAGAATTGTGATTGAATTCTCATTTGCTTTGTTTGATTTGGATCTAAGGGAGCCATGGATTTGAAGTAAAATAAATTTTCAAAGTGAAATTTGATTTGATTTTCATTTTATTTCTTTGTTTGTGCTCTTCTCTTGGGATTCATGAGATCTTCAATATATCACTTGAATCCCTCGAGTTTGATACTTTAATTTTCTGTAAACTTATTATTTACATGGGAATTAAGTTTGATCCTAGTTATATCCATACATAGATGGTGGATCCATGTCTTGGTTCATGATTTGGGTCCTCCAATTTGAAGTCTCATGGAGTTCTCTTCATATTCCATGGTGGTTCATATGGATTGCTCAGATTTACTCTCCAAGAATCATTAACATGGGAAGAGAGTTGAATAAAATGAGTCTATATTCCTCAAGGATCATCAACTTAAGAGAGGAATTAGGCTTGACACGCCCAAAATTGGCCCTATCCTATGGCCGAGCAATTCAACTCAGCAGCCGATCATTGTCCCGGTTAAATCATGAACAGTTTCTCGAATAAGCATCAGCCCGAGCGGTTTGGTGTATCCTAGGCCTCCCGAGCGGCTCATCCACGACCCGACCAACAGGTTGGGAAGACCGCGCAAGCACAGTCCATATAGGTGCAGTCAAGCCAGGCCGTGAGTGATGGAAAGAGCACTTTGTTTCCAAATCCAATTTGGAAACCCCCACAATTAATGCCAATCAATCCTAATTGGATTATTTTTTCTTATCCATGTAGCAGTGGGTCTTTTGCATCAATAAAAGAGACCCCTCACCCCCATAGAAAGGGATCATCTTTTCAGTCTACATAGCACCCCTATAGCAGTCATCAACACGCCCTTCTGACCTACGGTAGCTCCAAACCATTGTTGGTTCACCACAGGTCCCCAGCTTTTTACAGTATAGCGAATGTGCTCAGACATACATGTGGATGTAGGTTCCATCATTAACAGGACCGAACCACATACGAAAATCGGTCTCTCTCTCTCTCTCTCTCTCTCTCTTTTAACTGCTTTAATTTACCTTTACCAAATTTTGGTACCATCAGTTTGGCACCGTCTGTGGGAAACGACAGATTTCTCAAAGCACAAATCTCTAAGCTGATAGTCATGCCTCAAAAGAAGGGTAAGAAGACTACATAGCGGCCTGGCCTGGCTATCCCACCGGTCCCGGCGTTCCTGACACCAGAGTAGATCACCGCAGCCATCACGCAGCTCATGAAGATACAGCGTCAAACCCAGCAGCAGATTAAAGCCCTACTGTCCCAACAAAGTAACCCTCCAGTGGCCGCAAAATTGCACGGGAACATTGCGTATGGTCGAGAACCAATCTTGACTAGACAACGTGCCCGAGCAAACCTGTCCCGCGTTGAGGGTGCCACAGACATCAGCGGTAGTGTGGACACGCGGAATCCAACTTTCCCTTTTTAGTTTTGAAACTGGTTTAATCAAGATTCAAAATTGTTAGCTTGGAATATTTTTCAGTTTAATCAAGTTTCTTCGGTCCAGGTTATTTCATTTTGTTTCTTTAACAGTCTAGACTTATTTATTTATAGTATAATTTTCAATATTGTAGTATTGCATGTTCTCTAAGTTAAAATCATTGATTTTCATAGTTTTTATGAAAAACTCTCAAACAAACATGTCTTTAATGAATTTTTTCGTTGAAAATAAATTTGAGACTTCCCATATCATGTCTGAGTAGTCCGGGGTTGGGAAATCGCGATGAAACCGTGATTTCAGGCCTCTGCCATGCAGTATTTTTATTTCTGTGTTCGATCGATCGAATGTAGTTCGATCGATCAGACCAGAGATGTAGTCGAGCGATCGAAGATAGTTCGATCGATCGAGAGATGAAGAAGTTCGATCGATCGAAAGCACGTCGATCGATCGAGACCTCTGATTCTTGAGGACATCTAATACAGTATCCCAAGACATTCTGCTTTACTGATTCGTTATCAAACTGTCCCCAAATGCTCAGCCTTAAGGCATTTTCTTTCAATATATTTTGCAAACCACCCTCAATGCTAATACCATTGTAGGTGAGAGTCTTAACTATTGAATTAAACCACCTTTGTGTATTTCAAACTTAATTGTGATGATATAGTCCTGGTCATGAAAGGACTATTGGTTCTATATCCTTAGAGAAGTACGGGATACTGTAGAAGTTGCCCTCCGTTGAGCTTAATTGCATTTGTATGGTAGATGGTTGAGTCATAGTGAATTCGCGTAATCCCAACACTTTCTTTTATTAAGAAAAACCATTTTCGAATCTTGCTTTAGTTAAATAGTTAATCATTAGTTCATTTAATTTAGTTGCTTTTAAGTTTAGTAGTTGTTAATTGTAGAACTTTGTGTTCTACGCTTCTCTTAAAATATTGAATTTTCTTTTCTTTTAGAGTCTAATCTAAGTAATTCAATTCTCATCCTTCCCTGTGGGATCGACCTGGTCTTACCAGTTACTACTTGCACGTCCACCTACACTTGGGTGTTGCACAAGAGCGCACAAGATTATTCTCGTGTCAAGTTTTTGGATCCATTGCCGGGGAAGGCGACGATCAATTCCTTAGATTACCTCTGTCTCTCTTCATCTCTTTCTGTTTTTATTTTCTCTTCTTTTCAGTTCTATTGGTAAACACTCACCTTGGGGACTCTCCTAGTTCATGTCCAATAATTCTATTGAAGGAATTTTTGGAAATCCTTTCTACCGTTCTGACTCTGATAGTTCCATTAACCCGATAGCTACTCCAACTGAATCAATGGATGATAATCAGAGTGAACATGGTGACAATGTTGTGGTACCAATTGATGAGGCACTACGTCCTCTTTGCGATCTCATGCAACCAGAACACGCACCTACGCCCTCTTGCATTCAAATCCTACCGCATAATGGCGAATTTCAGTTTCGCAATGGGATGATCCAACTGCTTCCCACCTTTCATGGGATGGAAAGTGAGAAGGCGTACTTACATGTCACTGATTTTGAGGATGTTTGCAAGACATTCTCGCAAAATTGTCCTAGGGAGGTGACGCATCTAATGTTATTCCCCTTCACTTTGAAAGATAAAGCGAAGGCGTGGCTCCACTCCCTCAAACCTAATTTAATTTTCACCTGGCATGCGATGAGCACCGCATTTCTAAAGAAATTCTATCCTACTCGCATGACCACAGACCTTCAACGTCAAATCAATTCCTATAAACAAAAGAGCAATGAAACCTTCACACAAGCGTGGGAGCATTTCAAAGATTTGATTCTCTCGTGCCCACACCATGGGTTTGAGATATGGCGGACTATCAGCTTCTTTTATCAAGGATTGAATGGTGAAACGAAGAAGTTGGTAGAAACAATGAGTTCTGGACCATTTCTGCGTAAAAACACCGAAGAGGCTGAAGCCTATTTCGAATGGTTAGCCGAATACGCTCATGAATGGTCAAATTCTGACAATGTCTCACGCTCACAGATATCCTGTGTAGAAGAGAAAAGCCTATACCAACTAACTCGTGAAGATCACCTCATGACTAAATATGCAGAACTAGCAAAGAAGGTAGAGGAGTTAAGCATGAAAGGAGAGAGCTCTAGGCAAGTTATGCCTGAGGAACCATGCGGCACATGCAACATGTTGGGACATAAAACTCAATATTGTCCCAATGTGCCGTATTTTCAAGAACAGACCCCGATGGAGATGAATGCTATGCAAGGTTTTCGAGGGGCGGGGAATTCCAACAATAACTTTCAAAGTAATAATAGATGGAATCACCCCGGTTTTGATTGGAGAAATAATGCTGGGACCCAAAATCAATATCAACAGTAGCCCTACAACAACAATCAATATCAAGGGCAAAACAATAGGCTGTCCCATCAATACAATCAAAACAGAACCAATACCTACAACCAAGCTCAACCCTCCAATGCACCACAGACCAATGCCTATGTGCCACCGCACAAGAAGGTACAAGAAGAAGAGCCACTTGCTAATGCCAATCTAGCGTAGCAACTCATACAGATGATGAGTAGAATGTCTGCCACATTAGAAAGGATAGATGCACGGCAAGAGGGGTCAGGAGGAACATTCCCTGCCCAACCACTTCCGAACCCCAAGGGACATGACAATGGTCCTAACAATCAGGAACATGCTAAAGCCGTGACTACACTGAGAAGTGGAAAAATCATTGAGAAAAGCATGCCTCTGTCTACACCCGAAGTGTACAAAGAGGAGGAAGTGGTGGATAATGAGCTTGAGCAACCATCTACTCAAGAGGAGGAGCCGTCTACTAACGACGAGGCAATAAAGGCAAACATTGAAGCTCCTAGAGTAGAGGAAGAAGTTGAGCGAAGGCCTGGAAAGGAGTCTGTGAAGGATGAACCACCAAAATGCCCTTTTCCTGCACCTTATCCTCAACGATTGAAGAAACCCAAGAATGAGACAAAGAATCAGGAGTTTCTGGAATTGTTTAAACAAGTCAAAATTAAGCTTCCACTCTTAGATGCTATCAAGCAAGTGCCGGCCTATGCTAAGTATCTCAAAGATCTATGCACGGTTAAGAGGAGGCAAAGCGTGAAAAAACATGCTTATGTCGCATGCCAAGCAAGTGCGATCATTCAAAATGAGTTGCCTCCAAAACTCAAAGACCCCGGTACACCTACTGTCTCATGTAGAATTGGGAATCAAAGGATAGATAACGCACTCCTCGATCTAGGAGCAGGCGTGAACCTGCTGCCATATTCAGTCTATAAACAGATAGGGTTGGGTGAACTCAAACCCACCCGAGTCGCTTTGCAATTGGCAGACAGATCTGTGAAGTACCCTAGAGGGGTGTTAGAGGACGTCCTTGTCCAAATAGACTCTTTTGTCTTTCCGGTTGATTTTGTGATATTGGACACAGAACCTGTGTCAAATCCAGGTGCACATATCCCGGTTATCTTTGGGCGTCCATTCCTCAACACTATTGATGCCACAATCAAGATTAGAAGTGGTATCATGACTATCGTATTCGGGAACATGACATTGAATGTCAAAAATTTTTCTAATCACTGACCTGAAGAATACGATGATGAGGAAGAAATTTATTACATCGACACGGTCATTGAAGATGAAGTTGACTTGATCGACTACAAAGACCCGTTGGAAGTTGTAATGACTCAATTTGGCGATATCTATCAGCCTGCGGAGTCAACTCCATTGGATGCCGACCTAAACCAGACGTGTCTTATGATGGATACGATAGAGGAGGATAGAGCAGAATGCATGTGGGTAATGCCATATGAACAATTGCCTCCTAAAACTAAGCTGGCAATGCCGTCTAGTTTTCAGTTTCCGGAGTTAGAATTAAAGGAGCTACCCAAAGAGCTAAAATACGCATTCCTAGGGACTGGAAAAACTTATCCTGTGATCATCTCATCTGCTTTAACTCATGAACAGGAAGGTAAGCTAGTGCAAATGCTAACCAAGCATAAGGATGCTATGGGATGGACGATTGCTGACCTCAAAGGCATAAGCCCATCCATATGCACTCATAAGATATATCTGGAGGAAGACGCTAGACCCTCAAGGCAAATGCAAAGGCGTCTAAATCCCAACATGCAAGAAGTAGTTAAAAAGGAAGTGCTCAAATTACTTGATGTTGGGATGATTTATCCGATATCTGATAGTCCTTGGGTTAGTCCAACCCAAGTGGTTCCAAAGAAAGCAGGCATAACGGTCATCCCAAACAAAGATGGTGAATTGGTACCAACACGTGTTCCCACTGGATGGAGGATGTGTATTGACTACAGAAAGTTGAATACTGTGACCCGAAAGGACCATTTTCCTTTGCCATTCATAGATCAAATGCTAGAACGTGTGGCAGGTCACAAGTATTACTGCTTTTTGAATGGATATAGTGGATATAATCAAATTGAAATTGCTCCTGAAGATCAGAAGAAAACCACATTCACTTGTCCATTTGGTACATTTGCCTACCGTCGAATGCCTTTTGGCTTATGTAATGCACCGGCTACCTTTCAGCGGTGCATGCTAAGCATATTTAGTGACATGGTCGAAAACATCCTTGAAGTCTTCATGGATGATTTTTCAGTGTTTGGCCATAGCTTTGAAGATTGCCTCAGCAATCTCGAGCAGGTATTAATGCGATGTGAGGACAAACACCTAGTTTTAAATTGGGAAAAGTGTCACTTTATGGTGACCAAGGGAATAGTCCTCGGCCATATAATCTCCGATGACGGAATCCAAGTGGATAAGGCTAAAATTGACATAATCTCAAATCTACCTGTCCCCCGTACAGTGAGAGACATCCGTTCGTTCTTGGGGCATGCGGGATTTTATCGTCGGTTTATCCAAAACTTTAGTGCAATCACTCGACCCCTTTGTCAACTTCTTGTCAAAGATGCACCATTCGAGTGGTCAGAGAGTTGCCAAAAGTCCTTCGAGGACCTAAAAGAGCTTCTCACCTCCGCACCTATAATACAGGCACCTGATTGGAGTCTGCCTTTCGAATTAATGTGCGATGCTAGTGATTATGCCATTGGCGCGGTCCTAGGCCAGAGAAAGGACAAGAAGCCATATGTAATATACTATGCTAGCTGATCTTTGAAAGAAGCTCAAATGAATTATATAACTACTGAAAAGGAGCTGCTGGCTGTAGTATTCGCTTTGGATAAGTTTTGGTCTTATCTTATAGGGTCACCAATAGTCTGTTTTACAAATTACTTGGCCCTCAAGTATTTGCTGTCTAAGAAAGACGCTAAACAATGACTCATTCGGTGGATACTCTTACTCCAAGAGTTTGATCTAACAATCAAAGACAAGAAAGGAGTAGAGAATGTGGATGCGGACCATTCGTCACGGTTGACTTTTGTCGACAATACTGAATCCCAATCCATTAAGGATGAGTTCCCGGATGAACAGCTACTGGCAGTAAGTAGTCTGCCTTGGTATGCTGATATTGTAAACTACCTTGTCACGAGAGAAACACCGAATCATTGGTCAAACCAAGACAGAAAACGATTCCTTTCATTCGCGCGCCACTTCTTCTTTGATGACCCATATCTTTTCAAGTACTGTGCTGATCAGGTTATCAGGCGCTGCGTTCCCAATGAGGATATAACCGTAATCATAGCATCATGCCATTCTGAGGCATGCGGTGGTCACTTCGCGTCACAGAAGACCGCGCAAAAAGTTCTACAAAGTAGTTTTTACTAGCCCACAGTTTTCAAAGATGCATATTCCTTTTGCAAGACATGACAACGCTGTCAAAAGCTTGGAACTATTTCTAAAAGGAATTCTATGCCTTTAACCCCTATCATAACAATTGAGATATTTGATTATTGGGGCATAGATTTTATGGGCCCATTTCCCAAGTCTAATAACTGTGAATACATACTCCTTGCTGTAGAGTATGTGTCAAAATGGGTTAAAGCAATACCAACGAGACGCAATGACCACAGAACGGTCATGTCCTTTCTAAGAGAGCATATCTTGTCTCGTTTTGGAACTCCGAAAGCTTTACTAAGCGACCAAGGCAAGCATATCTGCAACAGGCCTTTGGAGCCACTTCTCAAGAAATACGGAGTCCACCATAAAATTGTTCTTGCCTATCATCCACAGTCTAATGGCAAGCAGAATTGGCTAACCGAGAAATCAAGCATATTCTCGAAAAGACGGTTAGCTCCAACCGAAAAGACTGGGCATACAAGCTAACCGACGCTTTATGGGCGTACCGTACTGCCTACAAGACGAATCTAGGTATGTCCCCGTATAGATTGGTTTACGGGAAAGCTTGCCACCTCCTTGTTGAAATAGAACATAAAGCTTACTGGGCGACACACTCATTGAACTTTGATATCAAAGAGGGAGGTCAGTTACGCAAGCTCCAACTTGCAGAACTAGAAGAAATACGACGAGATGCGTATGACTCTGCAAGGTTGCATAAGGAAAGGCTGAAGGCTCGCCATGATCGTACGATCTTTCGTAAATCATTTGAGCCAGGGAAGAAAGTTTTGCTGTATGACTCTCGCCTCCACCTTTTCCCAGGAAAGCTCTGTTCCCGTTGGACAGGCCCGTTCATTGTAAAAACTGTCTTTCCACACAGGGCGGTTGAGCTCGTCAATCCAAAGAACGTTGATTGTTTCAAGGTCAATGGCCAGAGGTTGAAACCGTTCTTGGAGAACTTCCAAACTGAAGCTGAGCACATCCAGCTGGATGAGCCCAACTACTCTCCCACTTAAATTCTAAAGTGGAGTTCCATATTGTTGTTGTATTCCTTATCTTTCCCTGTATTTTAGTTCTTTCTTTTGTTTTTAAGTCTTTGTTTGTTCTTTTGTGTTTGTGATCTTGTTCTAATCCGTTATACCTTAAACCACTCTATTGCAGGTGCATAGATGCGAGGTGATGATGTTCATTCTATCGGTTCATGGGCTGATTCAGAATGTCGTTGTGGCACCTGGACTGAGGGTGAACTCACACCCTGCCCCTTGCTTCATCAAGATCCTGAAGCTCACTCCCTCGTTGATGCTGCTCAAGGGTACATTCCATACCCACCGGCCCTCCTTGACATCAATCCATATGAAAATATGGGATTTCAGGATGACGTTCATGTGGATGAGGAAGAAGACCTGTACATGGGGAGAATGGTGGATGATGCACTCATGGCACAATGGGAAAATGATGATATATGGGAGCCATGGGAAGATCATGACCTCCAGGATGTCATCCCAGAACGTCACAATGCCGTCTTTGTTTTTGTTGATGACTTCCTTGCTCCCGAGTTGGTCCCATACCGCTATGTGCACCTGAGTTTTCTGCTATTCAGGCTCCAATGCCCCTTACCATCTAGTGCATTTTGGGATTCTATGCCAATAGTGAGGTTGGAACATAGTCACATTTCTTTGTATTTTATTTCTGTTCTTTGTTTTCTATTTGTGTTTAATCAGTGTTTCTTGTGTTCCGTTATCTTAACATCAGTTTGTTTTATCTTTTGTCTTCTTCCTTGTCCAGGATTGTCACTATGTTTCTAAATGGTATTCCGGTATTCCTTCCACATCAACTGGTTCATGGTTTTGGGCCCTACATAAGGCCCCCACACACTCCGCCGCAAGAGGACAGTCCGTTGTGCAACTACACTCCCTTATCCGTATCTCCATCCAGATCACCTCTTGTAGAGGATTTCAATTCTTTTGAGACGCCAGACTTGCTCGATGATATCCTTGCTGCTTTCCAATTGTTCTGGGAAAGGGAATCATCAAGTTTGAACTCCACTTTTGAAAATTCGGCGGATCGTGAAGCGATTGAGGAAGAGGAAACCTTCATGCTCGAAGAATAGTGTCGCATTTCAGTTGTTTCCATTCATTTCAGCTTTCGTTTATCAATTAGAGTGCAATCCTTGACAGAAGTTGATTGGTTTTTAGTTTTATTTTTGGTTTTCTCTAGTTAAATAAGGTTTTAAATACCATTGGGGAGAATATTGTTGCAATATGGATGCTATTCAAAGGATTTATTTCTATCACATCGCAATTTTCAATTATGAGGATGAGTTTTGGCTTACATGTTTTGTCAAATGCATTGTTTTTCATTTTTTTTGGTTGTCCAGAACATTGGTAGCTTGTTGGGGGTGCTAAATTTCTTAATTTTAGGGTCATTACAAAATTTGGGTGTTCGATCGATCGAACTCATCTCGATCGATCGACCTTATCAGATATTCGAGCGCTTGAAGAGACCTCAATCAATTTAACGTTCGATCGATCGATCTATCTCGATCGATCGAGATTGGTATTAAAACGAGGCTTCCAGCGTACACTTCATCAGTTCTCTTCATCTCCCTCTCTCTCTCGAGCGATCGCGCGACAGCGGGATTTGTGGCGATTCTCATCCCTGAACACACCATTTTTGAAGGCTCCGGGTCCCACTCCTCCTCCCTGAATCATCCTTTTCATCACCCTCACCCCCTCTACACACACCTCCCAAGGTAAGGCCACGAGCTCCCCCTCTTTCCATTTTCGTTCGAATCTTAATGGGGGGTGCCCCCCATTGGTCGTTTGACCATTCTCTTGATAGTCCTGATCTTGTTTATTTGTTTTGTGTTATTTTCCGTTCGTGTTTCTCGTTGCTGTCGCACCACTGTGCTCGATCGATCGAGCTAGTACCAAGCGATCGAGCGTGACACATGTTCGATCGATCGAGCCACGTTCGATCGCTCGAACTAGGACAGTGGCAGTTTTTCTATTTGCTTTTTAGTTTCCTGTTTTTAATTGTCGTTTTCTTTTCTCTTCCATTTCAGGATCTTCACAATGAACCCTGTTACAGGGTATCATAGGGAGAAGCCTTTTGACCTAGCCATTCCTGACCCGGTCCCACATCATGGCTTCCGGAATACTCCCGACCGCCAGTGGTTCACACGCTACTTCCAGTCCAGAAAGGTCATGATAGAGTGACCACTTGAGACGGCATGGCTCGCTACTCCCTGGTATCTCGCCCGCCTCCGAGCCATGCCACATTGGTACGATTTGCTCTCTCAGGCGAAGAGAGTGAATCTTTTGTGGATTCGCGCGGCTTGCGCGACGATGATTAGAGATCCCGATGCCGCGTTCACACTACGATCATACTTCCGTGGTCGGGAGATAGTGTTCAGTCCTGCTACCGTCTCAGCTGCTCTAGGGGTCCTGGAGGTGCCCGATTGTGTATGCCCGCACCGTGCTGGCACACCAGTGCTCTCATCGACTGCTGTTATCCGAGAGCTTACCGGGGGTGCATTACCGAGCTGGGATGGTACGACCCTTATTGCTGATGTTTATTTGACTGATAATTATCATATGCTCCACCTTGCTTTGAGCAACTGTCTATTGGTGACCTCCTACCGGGAGAAGATTGCTGCCTGGTATGCTCATGTTTTATTTGCCATCGGGACGGGGTTACCAGTATGTTTGCCTCGCCTATATATTGACTTTATGAGGCACCCCACTCGCTACATTGCTGCCCAGAAGCACCTGAAAGGTGCTTGGGCCATTCACAGGGTGATCGAGCAGGCTGGCCTCCTTCCGTTACCTGATGATGCGACCTCTCAGGCTCGTAGTTGATTTGGCGAGACAGCTTCTCGCCGTTCAGACGCTCAGAGGAGGAAAAGGAAGGGTTAGGGGAAAGTGAAAGTTGGAGAGAAGAGGAGGAGAGCTGATGGCACCGATACAGAGGGTGCCGCTTCAGGGACGCCGACAGAGGCAGAGGAGCTTGATTTCGATGATGAGGTCGATCCTCTGGTGGAGGTTGCACAGTTTGAGCTGAGACAGCAATCTCAGGCTCAAACTCAGGCCCAGGGAGAGTCTTCGTCTTCCGTGCCTCTCCCGACTGTTCATGAGTTATTACTGGAGGAGAGGGAGGCTCGGATCAGACTCGAGGGCCGAGTGGACCACATGACGTCGTTGCTAGAGGCTATTCTGATTCAGTTGGGGGTTGATCAGTCCTTACATACACCTCCACCTCACGCTGCTCCTGCTACCACTGTCCCACCTACCACTACTCCCCCTACTGCAGATACTACTGTCGATCCATCCGCAGCTGATCCCCTACTGCCACCTGCTGATCCTGCTGCACCATCTTCCTCAGCAGCACCATTTTCTGCGGAGCCTCCACTTCCACCACCTCCAGTCATGACTGAGAGTGACCCGGCGACGGTTAGTACTGTTGCTGAGGGTGGAGTTGAGGATACCCCCGATGCACCGATCGAGATATTATCAGATGTTGTGGAGGATGTGTAGGTCTTGATTTTGAGAGTGTTTGGAGAGTTTTGTTGTATTTTCTTTTTCTTATTTATATCTCTCTGCTCTTCTTTTGTCTTCTGAATTTTAGCATTGTGGTAATCGTTGTGGGAATTTGTTTTTGTTGGTTGGTTTGGTTAGTGTGCATTTTATTATCACTGCTCTGTCATTCTCATTATCTTATCTTTCCAGTGATGTTTTTGTTATTATTTATAGATCATATGCTTAATTTACGTTTGTATATCATTCGTTTGATCTTGGTTGCTTGGAGATTGTATATTTCTTTACAGATTGTTACGCTTGCAGTCATTACGTTGCTTTCTTAGGTGATATCAATCTATCTATCTATTTGAAAATAAACTTCTGAGGTCATCGTAATTTTCAGTGGGGGGTAGGATGTAGATAGATTATCACCTGTGCATATCTATACTTAGTAATCTGTATCACTCCATCTATTGTAAATCTCCATTAAAAACCTGTGCATATCTATACTTAGCAATCTGTATCACTCCATCTATTGTAAATCTCCATTAAAAAAAAAAATTTGCAAAGTTAACCAAGTTTTGGAACTAAATTGGTAGAAAAATTTTGAATTTTTCTCTCCTATTTTAGCTATTATCAAGCAATGACATATTCATATTCATCTCATCCCTTTATGACTTAAGTGCACGCATTTTTCTAACTTCACTAAGAGGAATGCATTTGTTAACCATTCTAGTATCCAAATCCTTTGCACATGTTAAGAGTTATGCAGAAAACTGAAAATAGAGTTAATATGACTTTTATGCTTCAAGGAATAATTAGTGGAAACTAACAACCCTTAGTGAGTTTTTGAACCTAATCTTCAATTTTGAGGGAATTGTCACATTAATTCGAATTGTTTTTCTTGAATATACTTTAAATTCGTTGGATAGTCTCAAAATTCTTCATTTAGGCTGCTTATTAGAGGAGAACGTTCAGGATTTACCAATTAAAACTCAATGAACACTGAAGTGCTAAAACTAAGAAGTTAAGAAAATGATTTAAGCCATCGTTATTCATTTTGTTTATACCGATATCAACATCCAAGAACCTTCTAGCCCACACTGATTGACTATTGCCAATATGCAAGCCTAAAACCCCTTATCTTATACTTTAACCGTTATAAACCCGATTGCACATCTGATGTGACTAAAAAATCGTTGAGGTATGTGATGAGAAGGGAGCAGTTGTGGAAGTGATTGTATAAAAAGAAAATATGCAAGGAGATGTTGAAAAGGTTATAAAAAAAAAAAAAAAGTAAAGTAAAGAGAAATATATATGAAAATAGAGGATGGTTGGAATGAAGAAGAAATAAATTCAACCAAATGCCAAGGATGTGCAATTTCTTACCCCTCTTATCTTTATCTCACTAAATAAAGGCCAAATTGTCTAAGCCTTAATGATTCTTGATGACGTAGTTTGAATATGAAAGTGTAAGTTGAGTTATCCACGGTATTTCGCTCCTCTAGTAAGTGGTATTCCTTTCACGAGACTATATTACTCTAAATGTTCGTCCTTTATCGAGTTCGGTGTGAAACACTAGTAGCCGGAACATCATTCATATTGAAGTTTTCACACCATGAGCGATCATTTCTAAACAAGTTTCTGTGAGATGTTCATTTTTGAGTGTAAATCCATGTGAGAATCGAAGTTGAAACTACGCGTTCCAAGAGTATGATAGTCTAAACAATTCTTAATAAAGTTGGATGCATAACTGTTGATTTCACACACACACGGATACATGAATGTAAAGCATATATATATTTATCTTGGTGATATGAGGAACATGTGGATTCCTTCATGATTTGTATGAGGTTGATATGTTATGTGGAGCTAAATTGATAGTCGAATGGGAAAGAATGGTTATAAATTTTTCTATATCTTTTTAAGCTTAAAATTTAGAATTTTGTGGGTAGATTCTCTGCAAACCCTCACGAGACAACACTCGTCCACTAGGGAAACCTAGGGGTTTAACGGCTTGTTGTATTTGCTAAATGCAACCGCGATTCCTGCGAAAGTGAGTTAGGAAGTTTCCTTCATTTTATTAGAATAGTTGCTTTAGTTTTTTTTTTTGTTATTTTAGTCATTGTAGTATTAGTAAGCTTGTTTTATTTTCGCTTTATTGCTATGGACTAGCAAATCGCTAGTTGGGGGTTGTGACAAGCGGGGGTATTTGTAAAATACAACCGCGCTAAAAGAGGAAAATACACTAGAAAAGTCTACAATTCCCCTGTTTATCTGCAGTTTGAATTACAATACCAGTTTTTGCACAAATTGATTAAACTATGATAAGTGGTATTGTTTTAGTAATTATTTGTGCAGATTACTGCTGCTGTATGTAAGATTGAAGAATGTTGATAAAAGGAAGTGCTTGAACCTGATGAAGACAACTCAAAGCTGAAATACAGGGTTCGAGCGATCGAGAAAGTTTCGAGTGATCGACGTTTCGATCGATCGAGTGTAGTTCAAGCGATCGAAGTTTATGAAAATTCAATCGATCGATATATGTTCGATCGATCGAACATGCCTTTTATCAGATTATACGCGCATGCAGCAGAAACGGGTTTTTGAACCCTAGCATTAGGTCGAGTCTATATATAATCGTTTTGTTTACGTCCCAAAGGAGGCCCAACTTTGTTTTCATCAGTTCTCATAGAGAATAGAGAGTTTCCTTGTGTTTTTGTAGGTTTAATCAAGATTCAACATTGTTAGCTTGGAATTTTTTTCAGTTTAATCAAGTTTCTTCGGTCCAGGTTATTTCATTTTGTTTCGTTAACAGTCTGCACTTATTTATTCGTAGTATAATTGCCAATATTGTAGTATTGCATGTTCTCTAAGTTAAAATCATTGATTTTCATAGTTTTTTATGAAAAACTCTCAAACAAACATGTCTTTAATGAATTTTTTCGTTGAAAATAAATCTGAGACTTCCCAGATCATGTCTGAGTAGTCCGGGGTTGGGAAATCGCGATGAAACCATGATTTTAGGCCTCTGCCATGCAGTGTTTTTATTTCTGTGTTCGATCGATCGGACCAGAGATGTAGTCGAGCGATCGAAGATAGTTCGATCGATCGAGAGATGAAGAAGTTCGATCGATCGAAAGCCTGTCGATCGATCGAGACCTCTGATTCTTGAGGACATCTAATACAGTATCCCAAGACTTTCTGCTTTACTGATTCGTTATCAAACTGTCCCCAAATGCTCAGTTTGTCAAAACAGTCTTTAAACATTAAGCCTTAAGGCATTTTCTTTCAATATATTTTGCAAACCACCCTCAATGCTAATACCATTGTAGGTGAGAGTCTTAACTATTGAATTAAACCACCTTTGTGTATTTCAAACTTAATTGTGATGATATAGTCCCGGTCATGAAAGGACTATTGATTCTATATCCTTAGAGAAGTACGGGATACTGTAGAAGTTACCCTCCGTTGAGCTTAATTGCATTTGCATGGTAGATGGTTGAGTCATAGTGAATTCGCGTAATCCCAACACTTTCTTTTATTAAGAAAAACCATTTTCGAATCTTGCTTTAGTTAAATAGTTAATCATTAGTTGCTTTAAAGTTTAGTAGTTGTTAATTGTAGAACTTTGTGTTCTACGCTTCTCTTAAAATATTGAATTTTCTTTTGTTTTAGAGTCTAATCTAAGTAATTCAATTCTCATCCTTCCCTGTGGGATCGACCTGGTCTTACCAGTTACTACATGCACGTCCACCTACACTTGGGTGTTGCACAAGAGCGCACAAGATTATTCTCGTGTCAGAGGGGACATGGACTGTTCTTGAAAAAAATAATCAAAGAGATCAAAATATGCTTAGCAAGCTATAATGATACATGTTAATCTTTGAGAAAAGAAGACGTCTCAATCCCTGGGATGGATGAGAAAGGAAGAATTAATTGAGGGGGAGCATGAACATATGATCTAGTTCATTCCTTATAATCTTCTTAGATTAGGGATCACAAAAACCCCAAATCTTGCATGAATGCAATGCATGATCCTAGGATGTGCAAAGGTTGTAGTGTGATTGTGTACATGGACTTTCTAAAGTGACTTATAAGTCTAAAAAGATGAATGAATGCATGGAGGAAATCATCATGGGATATGTACAAATGTAGTATGGACTACTTCCTAAGAGATGAGCTAATTTGGAGTGCATGTAAGCATCAAATCCAAGAATGAAAGTAAAAGAATGTTTGATATGAATAGTGGATAGAACAGTGACTTGATCTTGTGGAAAATAAAAATTAAGTTTAGGAATGCTTTAAATATATGATTTTTTATGGAGATCATCCTTATTATGTCTAGAACACATATTAAAAAGCCAATCCGCAATAACTATTATAGATTGAGAGAAATCATATGAACAATAGAGGTTACTCAGAAACAGAGTTTGTACTATCGACTGAAATGTTAGAAAATCTTCGAAAATGAAATAAAAAGATCTAGAGGTCCATATTATACAAAAAGTTCCCTAAGACACTGAAGTTCAAGGAAAAAATAAGTTGGGCTTCGACATTCACTTGTGATATGTGTTGCTATACAAGTTCTGTCGAAGAGGGGCAAACTATAGACACCCCAATTTTGTCCATCCATCGAATTCATGGGATGATTACCTCCAAAACAGATGATGACAATGTCCAACGGAATTCAAAGATCTTCAAAGTGTGGACACGCGGAATCCAACTTTCCCTTTTTAGTTTTGAAACTGGTTTGAAGGGAAAGAATGAAGGTCTGTTGAAAATAGATACAGAGTCACCACTTGGTCTTTAGGGAACCAAAAAACCCAATTTGACTCACCCAAACGGATAAAGGGCACCGGCATTTCATAACCAAAGAACTTGGCTCGGGGTTTTGGTACGAGAGAGGAAGGAGGCTTTATCACGACTAAAACACCCTCAACTCGCTGTAGACACCCCATTTTGTCGGCTATCAGATTTAGGAGACCCATAGCTTGGTGGCTCGCAATGATCGTAAAAGGTTCAAAAGGACTCTCGGAAGTCAGCTCTATCTCTCAAAGTGCTCAGAATGACCAAAATGCCCCTGAAAGCCCGAAAACTCCCATATTTAGTCCCAAAGTTCTGAAAACATGCTACGTCGTAAGAAAAGTGATAAAATGAGTTTTTAAGAAAAATCGGATAAAATCGTCAGCTCCCAGAGACCCCCGGAAGTCCCGGAAGTTCTCCGAAAGTCCCCGTTGACCGGTTTGACCAAGGTTTGACCAGGTTTGACCGGAGTTTGACCAAGTTTGACCGAAATTGTCCGAATTCACCGGAATCATTAGAAAAGTATTAAAATAAGTTTTAAAAGAGAATCGAGCGAAAACGTCAGCTCCTGGGAGCTCTCGGAGGTTCCCAGAACTTCCCGGGAATCCCAGGTTTGACCAGTTTGACCAAGATTTGACTTTGGAATCAGGGCACCGAAACAATTTTCAAATATTTTTCATGGATACTAGAGGTCAACAGCTTTCCAACGGTATATCGCACATAATTTCTGGATTTAAAACGAATTTATTATGAATTTCCAAAGACGAAAAAGGCGATCAAATCGGCTTTTATCGCGAATACCGCAAAACTTTTCAAAATGACCTATCCCCGAACTATTTTTTATGTAAAGTAGACTCCATTACCTTTCCAACGGTATATCACAACCTCAATTTGGAGTTCATATGCATTTTCTGTGAATTTCGGACAAAATATGGCCTTTTCGCGAATACCGGAACTTCGAGGGGCCTAAACAGCATTATCCAGACGAAGGGAGGAGCACTGCCGCCGCAGCACTGGCCCACTGCCGCCGCGGCACTGGCCCAGTGCCGCCGCGGCACTCCCCCCCAGAGCAGTGTATTTTTGTATTATGTTTTGTGGTCCCATTTTGATTAATTAAAAGCCAAAACGACGTAGTTTTATGATTTCAGATGTTTGGAGCCAATGGGAGTACTTTCTAAATCCCAAAAACACCCCAAGTTGGCCTATATAAACACCCCATTACTCCTCATTTTAGGGGAGTCAAAGGTGAGTTTTGGAAAAGTTTGGGAGAGAAAGTTGTAGAGATAAGGCTAGAGTAGAGAGAAAAGAAGCTTTCTTCTTTGATTTTTAAAAACAAAAGTGAGTTCTAACTTTGTTTTTACTTCATTACTTCCATTTACTTCAACATTCAATACTCCCAACCACCACTTTAGTGAGCATTCAAGAGAGTGGAAGCTTCTTCCATGTCTAGTGTCATTACATATGAGTGATACACCAATCTACAAGTCTCATGCTTCATGAATATCATCTATTGATTATCATCTACTTGCTTGTTTATTTATTGTTCATCTCTTCTTATCCCATTTCTTTTTATTTTCTTTATTTACTTACTAGTTCATCACCATCTAAGTGATGACATGAAGTCTGGGGTGAGTGAATCCTTATGGATAGTAGCTCTTGACCTCAAAAACATGTTTGATAGATGATGATCATAACCTCAATACTTCCAAGGTATTCTTGGAATGTATTGAAGTTATGTTCAAATAAAATAAATCTCTCCAACAATCTTGGAGGTTCTTAAATGATGAGTTTGATGTAGGTATTCTAAGTGGATATGATCCTTATTGAATGTTGAAAACATGTTTTCAAAACATCTATTTCAAAACCCCTCTCAATCCCTCTCATTTGGTTTCAAGAAACAACACTTTGTTTTCTCCAAAATCTTCAAAATAATGAGTCAAAACAGTGAGTGAGTTGAGTTCAAAGAATTTTCTAGAATTCAATACTCAACATATGGATACAAGGCCACTTGGAAAGTCTTCCTAACTCATTGGAGAACACCCATGATTTTTGGTTTGACTTGGAAGTACTTGGAAATGGTCCATTTGGGTCCCAACATTCCTTCCAAACATTCTGTTTTTGCTGTCACAGCATCTAGGTCAACTTACGACCTCTTTTCCAGAAAACGTTTCCAAACGGGGTGGTCCTAACTTATTTTTCCCTTAATATTCAATGTCTTAGGGAACTTTCTGTATAAAATGGGCCTCTAGATCATTCTTTTTCATTTTCTAAGATTTTCTAACATTTCAGTCGACAGTACGAACTCTGTTTCTGAGTGACCTCTATTGTTTATATAATTTCTCTCAATATGTGATAGCTATTCAAGATTGGACTTTTGGGTTATTTTCTAGACACAATAAGGAACATCTCCATAAAAAATCATGCATTAAAAACATTCCTAACCCCTCTTTTCAAATTCCAAAAGATCATGCTACTGTTCTGTCCACTATTCACAGCAAGTATACTTTAACTTTCATTCTTTGATTTGATGCTTATATGCATTCCAAATTAGTTCATATCTTAGGAAGTAGTTCATAATACATTTGTACATATCCCATGTTAATTTCATTCATTCATTTATACATATTTTAGACTTCTAAGTCATTTTAGAAATCCATGTACACAAAACACACTGCAACCTTTGCACACTTTAGATACATACATTGCATTCATGCAAGATTTGGGGTTTTTGTAACTCTTAATCTAACGAGATTATAAGGAATGAACTCGATCACCCGTTCATGCTTCCCCTTGATCTAATCATCCTTTCTCATCCGTCCCAGGAATTGAGAGGTCTTCTTTTATCAAAGAATAACATGCATCATACTAGTTTGCTAAGCATATTTTGATTCCTTTGTTTATTTGTTTCAATAACGATTCATGTCCCCTTTAGATTAAGGAAACTTAATTACTTGAAGCGTGATTAGACGATTTTTCCTAGGTTTATTTGTGTGATCTTTCACTTTACATTGCATGATATTTGATTTAGATCTTATGAATGATATTTTATCTTTAGATCTTCCATTTTCAAATTTCTTATGTAATGTAATATACTATCATAGTATTAATTGCCGAACCATACATAGTATAAGATGATTATTTGGATGCTAATTGAGGCCCGTCGAAAGATGGGGCGACAAAGGCTCCTTCCTCTCTCGTACCAAAACCCCGAACCAAGTTCTTTGGTTATGAAGGGCCGGTGCCCTTTATCCATTTGGGTGAGTCAAAATTAGGTTTCTTGGTTCCTTAAAAACCAAGTGGCGACTCTGTATCTGTTTTCGACAGACCTTTTCTCTCTCATTGATTCAAAATCAAACGAATTTCAAAACATCAAAAAGAGGTGGAAACCCGGTATCCACAATCTGGCGACTCTGCTGGGGAATTTTATTTTAAAAAACAAAATAATACAGAGGTTTGACTCATAAGAAGCATCCTTAAAATCATCTTTTTTTACTGTGTTTGGTTCACCGCATTACACTCTTGCATTTCCCCCCCCCTCCGACTGTGTCTGAAACGCGGCGCTGACATTGTTCAAGTCTTGCTGTGCTAGGGCACAAGTCACCGTTGATACTATACCTTCTAAGGTATATCAAAAAGAGTAAAAACCTCCGTACTGTCTCCCTGACGGTATATTGGAACTCTCGTCAACGGACCCTCTTTGACTAAACCCAGTCTTTGCATATAGATTCCTGTAGAACCTTTCATAGGACTGTTCATTTATCTTTCCAGATAGGACAATGCGATATAACTGCTGTAAGCCCACCACTATCCAATGTAATCACTTCACCTGTCATGAATGAAATGAAAGACGATTCTGCTTACTCCTCTGTGTCTGACACTTGTGAATGCACAGATCCCTCCGAGGATCTCCCAATCGAACTAAAGCAACTAATTGAAAAACCACCTGCTTATGAAATAATCGAAGATACTTTATCAGTTAACTTAGGTGAAATAGATAATCCACAGATCGTGCAAATTGGCCCAACCCTTAATAAAGAAGAAAAAGAAAAATTAACCCTCTTGCTAAAAGAGTTCAAAGATGTTTTTGCTTGGTCTTACGAAGACATGCCTGGGGTCGATCCCGACATCGTCCAACATCATATTCCTCTCCTCCCTAATTCTAAACCTGTCAAGCAGAAACTGAGGCGCATGAGACCGGAGTGGGCACTCAAGGTTAAAGAAGAGGTGGAGAAGCAGTTCAAGGCAGGGTTCATTATTGTCACCGAATACCCGGAGTGGATTGCCAATATCGTGCCAGTCCCGAAGAAGGATGGAAAAGTTCGTGTGTGCGTCGACTTTCGTGATCTGAACAAGGCCAGTTGACACGACTAAAAAGTTGTGTGCTCTTGTGCAACACCCAAGTGTAGGTGATCGTGCAAGTAACATAGTACTGGAAGTCCAGGTCGATCCCACAGGGAAGGAATAGGAAGAAAAGATACTAAGTTACAACCTAAAGAAAAGAAAAGATGAATATAGGAGTGAAGGTGTACTAACAAATCCTAATTAATTAAATTAAACTAAATAATAAACTAAACATAAAGAAACATAGCTAATTAAATAAATAAACTAAATGTGTTGGAAACACGTGAATCCACATTAATCCTAACCATCTACCATGCATATTCATTAACGTTCGATGGAGTTCATTCCTCTTCAGTATTCCGTATTTTTCTAAAGATATAGAATCAATAGCCCTTTCATGCCCGGGACTATATCATCACAAGTGAGTTAAAATACATGAAAGACGATTTAAAACAATGGTTATTACTTGCACTCTAAATGGTGTTAGCATTCAAAGTGGTTTTCAAAAGTCATTGAAGAAAAGGCCTTAAGGCTTTAAGTTCTAAAAACTGTTGTGACAAACTGAGCTTATTGGGACAATTTGATGACAGATTTCTAAAACAAAAAGTCATGGAATACTTCAAAGAATCATCTCAAGATTCTGCAAGTTCGATCGATCGAAGCACTCTCGATCGATCGGACAGCATCATCCTTCAATCGATCGAAATGCCTTCGATCGCTTGACTATCTCTGGTTCGATCGATCGAAATACCTTCGATCGATCGAACCCAAGGTTTCTAAAGATTGCATGGCAGAGGCTTGGAATCAATGATTCATCACATATTCCCAACGTCTAAACTACAGAAACATAATAAAACTAATACAGGAATAACAAACTAGAGTAATCATAGCATATAAACTAATAGCAATCAAATAACAAGGATTGGAAAGAAAAACCTGGATATAATCTGAAATAAACTTGAAATAAACATGAAAGAAACTTGAATCTTCAATAATCTTCAGTAAATCAATGAAAAGGATGAAGAATAATATGAATCTAACCTAATCTACACCTAATCTAACCCTAAAACTACCCTAAACTGCTGTTTTTCGCGTTCTGGAGCGTCCTCCCCTCGTCTGGCGTCAAAACGACGTATATATAGGGTTCCCACAGAGTTTACGCAACTTTTGGGTGAATAAAAGGTTCGATCGATCGAACTCAGTTCGATCGATCGAAGGTTCGATCGATTGAACCCTTCTTCAATCGCTTGAACTCTTCTGATTTTGACAGCACTGCACACCGATGGGAGAATGGCCATAACGTTTTACTCGGACCTCGGATTGACCTCCCGTTTGCGGCCACGCGACCGTAACTCAAAGATCTACATTTCATGTCTCTGGGAAAATCTTCCAAATCTGAAGTCATCATTGTCAAAATTGGCATTTTCCCAACTGCTTCTGTTGTTCTATCCACCAGAATCACTTTCTTTAGCTCCACTTCATTGATTTACATCCTAATACCTATAAAACCATGCAAAAACATATAGTTTAGCATTAACACAATAAAAAGAACATTGTTATTAGAATGAACCTAAATGTAGGGACTTTGGGGATAAAGTATGCATAAAATACTACGTAATACACTAGAAATATGCACTTTTCACCACGAATCACACCCCCCAACTAGCTCGTTGCTAGTCCCTAGCAATGAAGCGAACTACAGCAATGTTTATTTAAACTCTAGAAATTAAAAACAAAATAAAGTAAAAATCCTAAATCACTTTCGCAGGAATCGCGATTGCATTTAGCGTATGCAACAAGCCTTTAAACCCCTAGGTTCCCCCTAGTGGACGAGTGTTGTCTCGTGAGGGTTTGCAGTGAATTTACCCACAAAATTCATGTTTAAGGCAATGGTTCTCATTTAAATGTTTTCAAGGAATTTTCCTCTCATTAACAATATAGTTAAGCTCAACAATCTCATGAAACTCTCTAGTATGCCATAGCCATGCAACACACACATTACAGTTAATCTACTATCAAAGTCATTAGAATGTTCCATACCTATTAATCTTCAAGTGTGTGTGTGAATGGACAACCAAAATACAAAACTTCAATTTCAAAGCTTGCATAACCTAAGATACTATCAAGACGTTCATTTTGACTCAACTCTTACCGGGATTACACTCTCAAGATGAAATCACTCCGAATTAGGTGTAATAATTATCACTCATGATATAGAAGCTATAAAGAGTAAATATAAATGGAATCCAATGCTTCTCATATCTAAATAGAAAAACGGAAATTTTAGTGCATAAAGTCTCATGAAAGGATACCTTTCACTAGAAGAGCGAGACACCGCGGAGAACTCTCTCATTACCTTAACTTCAAATCCAATTTACCTAGCATCATTAGGACTTTGAAAAAGAGGTATTAAGTGAAAGAAGAAAGAGGCTCGTGATATTCAATTGGGTCAAAGGATGTGATTGGAATGTCTACTATAACTTTTCAAACTTCCCACATCTCCAATCTCTCTCTTCTTCTTTTCTTTTATTTATTTTTTTCACACTCTTCTTTTCATTCCTTTTTTCTTTTTTCACAACCATTGGCATTTTTTTTTTCTTTTCATGCTTTTTTTTTTTTTTTTCTTTTATTTTCTTTTCTTTTTCTTTTCTTTTTTTTTTTCCATTTTTTTTTTCTTTGCCAACTTTCCCTTATTCACAGAACAAAACTTCTTGTTAAGATAACACATCCCAATCATTCCTAGATAAAGAACTGAGGCTTGAACTCCTAATTTGGAGTTAGGTATAGACTTTAGGATTATGAAGACAAGGCGATTATGATAAGCTCAAGAGGTGAAGTAAAGGAATAGCATAGAGGTAGGCCAAGGCTGTATTATCCATGCATGGTCAAAAGATGGCCTAAATCATCTTCTAAGTTAATAGGATAATTCATTTCAGTAAATTCAAGAGCTCTAAAGTTTGGTAAATCCTGAACGTTCTCTTCTAGTGATCAGTCAAAATGAAGAAAATTGAGACTTTCAACGAATTAATACGCTTTTCAAAAAGTAAGAGTAATTTTATAAAACCCTCAAAAACAAAGAATGGCACAAAAGCTCACTTGGGTTATTAGTCTCCACTACAGTCTTTCAAGACACTTAAACTATGCTTACTAATCCATTTTAGCTAAGTACACGGTTGTCACAACGTGCTCAAAGTTGTTTGAAGATTAAAAAGCACAAAATATACTATAACTAAGATAGTAAACAAACTACCATAGTGTATCACATACTAATAACATATAGAAAATAACACTAATGCATCATAACTAACTACATTAACTAAGAGAGAAATACAAGAACCATTTTATTATATTTAAAAATAAAATAAAAAATTTTAAAATTTTTAACAATTTTAATTTACTGAGTTACATGTTGCTAAGCAGGTATATGACACTAAAGTACAACAAAAAGATATGAGGCATGCAATGACTCACTCCCCCCAACTAAAACTAGACATTGTCCTCAATGTTCTAAACTAAGCACATGGACATGTAAAGTAAAGCGAGAGAAGGAAGGATTTTACCTCGAGGCATTAATATCCAATTTTTTTTTCAAGTTACCTGCAAAATCATTAGTAGCAACAAGAAAAATAGAGAATATAATACAACAACTCAGTTAATAAATTCGGTTAATCAAGATACTTATCATAAAGTAACAACCGAAATTTTTGAGGATCTTTCCAATTAAATAATTTAACAATGAGAAGAATGTTGGGATCCTCATAAAAATGCAACTCCCCCCAACTAATGTCAGGCTCAAGGTCAGAGGAGATGATGCAAAACCACTGGCTTCCAAATTTGTTGGGCATAGTTATAAAAGGAATACCACACTTTTTAGGAATTATATGCAAGAAACGATCTTTGGTGTTGGTATTTCCTATAACAGCCTCTATTTTAATACTAAAAACAGGGGGAGGCCATGGTTCAATAAAAGAGGCAGGGTCGAAGTGATGTTCTAATGAAACTGCACCACCCTCCGCTTGTCCTAGAACAGAATCTATGGAGATATAATCATAGGAATTGAATTTCTGTTCTATGCACATGGTTTTGGACTGGACTTGGATAAAGCTATCTATTTGGGCCTCAATGTCATAATCACTCAAGAAGGTCAAGCAGTCTAGAAGATTGCTAGCTTCTTGTTGAATTTTCAGATCATCTAAAGTGGGCCCAATATTTTCCAAGTCTTCTCTCAAAGAATTTTGAAAGTTAAAATTTTGTGAAGAACATGTGCTAGTATCCTTACCATCCTCTTCCACAACACATTCTGTTTGTTCACGAATGGGGTACACATAACATTCAAGCTCAGAACGAGAGCTTTGATTGACAGCAAGGCTAGGTGATGGGCAACTTGGTGACACCACCTCTTCGGTCGAAAGAGGTGAGGGTTCATGAATATCAGATGAATCTAAATCGAATTTATAAATTTCAATAACGACCTCCGTAGGGTCACTATCAAAGGTAGGGGTAGAGTCAACATGGGACTCATCCTTTCCTAATTGCGTGCAATCACCTAAACTCTCATCATCTTTTAAGACCTCATTCTCATCCTCGCAACTCTCCTCACTATATGTGTCATCTATTGAAGTACTCTGGACAAAGAGATTGTGCAACTTTATCAAGGCAGTGAAGGAGTTAATGTCTGGGGTTGTATGTTGAGGAGAAGATAGTTCTACAACTTCATGCTCAATGGTTTGGTTTTGGAGTTCTTGTTGGGTTATCACTTTCTCAAATGAGTTGTTAACCTCACTCGGTATGAACCCATCATTGTCCTCTAATTCCATTCCATTGTTAGTGTCTTGAAATTCAGGTTGTAGCATTGAAGGACTGGTATAGTCTTCTAAAGGTTGGCTATCAAATGCTTGTTGATATCTAGCTCCTAATTTATCAATTGCACTCTCTAGCCTTTTCATTTCACTAAGCAGCAATTCTAACATACCAGTATCCTCAACTTGGTTATTCTCCTCATTATAACTATATGAAGTTTCACCCCATTGTTGTTGGTAATAGTCCCCTTCCCATTGTGTTTGTGTGCAAGACTCCCCAGAAGGAAAGTCTTGGTGCATTTGGTAATCGTGGCAACTACTACTATATCCTACACTATCATCTTGGTTATATCCCCATTGCGATTGATAGAACTCTCCAGGTGGAGGTTCTTGATACGTTTGATAACATGGGGGACTAACACTATGGTTTTCCCATTGTGGTGATTGGTAGCACTCAGGTTGATAATGTGCATCATATGTGGGTGCTTGCCAACTCGGGGTATAGTTCTCATTACCTAATGTGTACCCATTCGTGGTATTTGTGTTGTATGGAGGGTAATATGGATAAGACATGTTTACCCAAAATATTTAAACAAAAGAATTTTTTTTTTTTTTTTCTTGTGAGAGAAAAAGTCCAATGATTTTTTTTTTTTTTTTTTTTTTTTAAGAAAAAGAAAAAAAATGGAAATAACTTAGTAAAATCCTAACCTAGTTTCCTTCCCCGGCAACGGCGCCAAAAACTTGACACGACTAAAAAGTTGTGTGCTCTTGTGCAACACCCAAGTGTAGGTGATCGGGCAAGTAATATAGTACTGGAAGTCCAGGTCGATCCCACAGGGAAGGAATAGGAAGAAAAGATACTAAGTTACAACCTAAAGAAAAGAAAAGATGAATATAGGAGTGAAGGTGTACTAACAAATCCTAATTAATTAAATTAAACTAAATAATAAACTAAACATAAAGAAACATAGCTAATTAAATAAATAAACTAAATGTGTTGGAAACACGTGAATCCACATTAATCCTAACCATCTACCATGCATATTCATTAACGTTCGATGGAGTTCATTCCTCTTCAGTATTCCGTATTTTTCTAAAGATATAGAATCAATAGCCCTTTCATGCCCGGGACTATATCATCACAAGTGAGTTAAAATACATGAAAGACGATTTAAAACAATGGTTATTACTTGCACTCTAAATGGTGTTAGCATTCAAAGTGGTTTTCAAAAGTCATTGAAGAAAAGGCCTTAAGGCTTTAAGTTCTAAAAACTGTTGTGACAAACTGAGCTTATTGGGACAATTTGATGACAGATTTCTAAAACAAAAAGTCATGGAATACTTCAAAGAATCATCTCAAGATTCTGCAAGTTCGATCGATCGAAGCACTCTCGATCGATCGGACAGCATCATCCTTCAATCGATCGAAATGCCTTCGATCGCTTGACTATCTCTGGTTCGATCGATCGAAATACCTTCGATCGATCGAACCCAAGGTTTCTAAAGATTGCATGGCAGAGGCTTGGAATCAATGATTCATCACATATTCCCAACGTCTAAACTACAGAAACATAATAAAACTAATACAGGAATAACAAACTAGAGTAATCATAGCATATAAACTAATAGCAATCAAATAACAAGGATTGGAAAGAAAAACCTGGATATAATCTGAAATAAACTTGAAATAAACATGAAAGAAACTTGAATCTTCAATAATCTTCAGTAAATCAATGAAAAGGATGAAGAATAATATGAATCTAACCTAATCTACACCTAATCTAACCCTAAAACTACCCTAAACTGCTGTTTTTCGCGTTCTGGAGCGTCCTCCCCTCGTCTGGCGTCAAAACGACGTATATATAGGGTTCCCACAGAGTTTACGCAACTTTTGGGTGAATAAAAGGTTCGATCGATCGAACTCAGTTCGATCGATCGAAGGTTCGATCGATTGAACCCTTCTTCAATCGCTTGAACTCTTCTGATTTTGACAGCACTGCACACCGATGGGAGAATGGCCATAACTTTTTACTCGGACCTCGGATTGACCTCCCATTTGCGGCCACGCGACCGTAACTCAAAGATCTACATTTCATGTCTCTGGGAAAATCTTCCAAATCTGAAGTCATCATTGTCAAAATTGGCATTTTCCCAGCTGCTTCTGTTGTTCTATCCACCAGAATCACTTTCTTTAGCTCCACTTCATTGATTTACATCCTAATACCTATAAAACCATGCAAAAACATATAGTTTAGCATTAACACAATAAAAAGAACATTGTTATTAGAATGAACCTAAATGTAGGGACTTTGGGGATAAAGTATGCATAAAATACTACGTAATACACTAGAAATATGCACTTTTCACCACGAATCACCAGTCCCAAGGATGACTTCCCGCTTCCCCACATTGACGTCTTGGTAGATAACACCGCAGGACATGAGCTACTATCTTTCATGGATGGTTTCTCAGGGTACAATCAGATTCTAATGGCGCCAGAAGATCGGGAAAAGACGACATTCACCACCCCTTGGGGAACCTACTGTTATAGGGTAATGCCCTTTGGACTCAAGAACGCGGGGGCGACTTACCAAAGAGCTGCCACCACTCTGCTGCATGATATGATTCACAAGGAGGTAGAAGTATATGTAGACGACATGATTGTAAAATCCAAGGATAGAGAAGGGCACCTGGTAGCGCTGGAAAAGTTCTTCGAAAGGTTGCGCAAATACAAGATGAGGCTGAATCCAAAGAAATGCACTTTCGGCGTAACCTCCGGTAAACTCCTGGGTTTTCTCATCACACAAAGGGGAATAGAGGTGGACCCCTCTAAGATCAAGGCAATCCTCGAAATGACGCCACCACGGAATGAAAAAGAAGTAAGGGGCTTCCTCGGAAGAATCCAGTTCATCAGCCGCTTCATTTCTAAGCTCACAACTACATGCGATCCTCTGTTCCGATTGTTGAGAAAAGGGGAGAAGTTCCAATGGGATGACCAATGCCAAGCCGCTTTCGACAAAATAAAAGCCTACCTTCAAAATCCGCCAATCCTTTCACCACCAATGCCTCATAAGCCCTTATTCCTTTACCTATCCGTCTCTGAAAATGCCATGGGTTGCATGCTAGCCCAAGAAGGAGAAGAAAGCCACTCCGAAAAAGCCATATACTACCTCAGCAAGAGGATGACTGGGTATGAGCTCAACTATTCTACCCTCGAAAAAACATGTTGGGCCTTGGTCATGTGCACTCGCAGACTAAGGCACTACATGCTGGCCTTTCCGGTTGTGCTCATATCCCGCATGGATCCTCTAAAATACCTTCTCGAAAAACCCGCCCTGACCGGTCGTATATCCCGTTGGTTACTTCTATTATCCGAATTCGATATCAAGTATGTTACGAGCAAGTCGGTAAAAGGGAGAACCGTAGCTGAGCATCTCGCAGAACATGCTGTTGACTCCGAAGAAAGTGGGGACTTTCCGTTTCCAGACGAGAGCATCATGGAAATCAAGGAAGAACAGTGGAAGTTGTACTTCGATGGAGAAGCCAACATGAAGGGATACGGAGTAGGGATGATTCTAGTATCACCGAGTGGGGACCACACTCCGTTAGCAGTCAAGCTCAATTATAACTCCACCAACAACACTGCTGAGTATGAAGCATGCATTCTGGGAATGGAAGCAGCCTTAGAGCTGAAAGTTCGGAGGTTGGATGTCTTCGGGGATTCAAACCTTATCATATCACAAGCTAGAGGAGAATGGAAAGTAAAAGAAGAAAGGTTGAAGCCCTATCATGATCGTCTCGACCAACTCAAGAGGCAGTTCGAAAATATCACATTCCTCTACCTGCCCAGGGAAGAGAACCAGCTGGCAGATTCCTTGGCCACTCTAGCTTCGATGATCAAAATTCCTTTGGGAGTCAGGATGATGCCCTTGGTAATTGAGCAGAGGTACGAGCCTTCGTTCAACAAAATCGCCACAGTCGAAGAAGAAGAGAATGAAGCACCATGGTATCAGGATGTCTGGGATTTCATAGAAAAAGGGACATACCCCCAAGAATCTACGGAGAAAGACAAAAGGGCAATTCAAAGATTCGCAGCGCAATTCATCATTTGCGGCGGGAAACTGCTGAAGAAAGGATACAACGATCACAACCTGACTTGCTTGTTTGGGAAGAGCTCCAGAAGAATGATGGAAGAAATACACGAAGGGGTATGCGCTCCACACATGAACGGCCACATGCTGGCCAAGAAAATCGTGAGACAAGGGTACTACTGGACAACATTGGAAAAAGATTGTTGCGAATACGTGAGAAAGTGTCACAAGTGCCAGATTCATGAAAATATGATGCATGTACCACCATCTCTTCTATACAGCATGACCTCGCCTTGGCCATTCTCCACCTGGGGAATCGATATTATTGGTGAAATCATTACAAAGGCCTCAAATGGAAATTGGTACATCCTGGTGGCCATAGACTACTTCACAAAATGGGTAGAAGCTGCATCCTACGCCAAGTTGGGGGCTAAGGAAGTAGCCAAATTCATCAAGGGAAATCTCATCTGCCGTTATGGAGTTCCCCATGAGATTATTTCGGACAACGGAAGTCATTTCAAGGCAGAAGTCAGGGATCTGTTCGAGGAATACAAAATCACCTATCACAAGTCGTCGCCATACAGACCACAGACCAATGGGGCAGTCGAAGCTGCGAATAAGAATGTCAAGGCCATACTGCAAAAATCAGCTGATACTTACAAAGATTGGCATGAAAAGCTACCATTTGCGCTTTGGGGATACAGAACATCGATAAGGACGTCCATAGGAGCGACTCCTTACTCACTAGTGTATGGGATGGAAGCGGTACTTCCGGTGGAGATAGAATTACCATCCCTACGCGTGATGGCAGAGTGTGAAATTTCGAAATCAGATTGGTTGAGAGAAAGGTATGAAGAATTGGCCCTCATAGATGAAAAGCGTCTAGCGGCGGTCGACCATGTCCGAATCTATCAGAAGAGGATAGCCCGTGCTTTCAACAAAAGGGTTCGTCCAAGGAAGATTGTCAAGGGCGACCTTGTCCTTAAGGAGTTGCGAGCTCCGATCTTTGATCCTCGTGGGAAGTTTAAACCTAAATGGGTCGGCCCTTATATCGTCAAGATTGTTCTTTCCGGAGGAACAACTTATCTCATGGACCTCGATGGTGTCGAATTCAAAGAACCAATCAACATGGATCGTCTCAAAAAGTACTATGCTTGACTATCCAATAACCTTTCCTTTCAAGCCTTGCCTTGAACTACGCTCGACCAGATTCCCGCTCGGGGATACATAGGCAACCACATCGGTTCGGTCGCTCCACCAACAAAAATAACCTTTCCTTTCAAGCCTTGCCTTGAACTACACTCGACCTGATTCCCGCTCGGGGATACGTAGGCAACCACATCGGTTCGGTCGCTCCACCAACAAAATAACCTTTCCTTTCAAAACCTTGGCCCGAACTACGTTGGACCTGATCCCCGCTCGGGGGTACGTAGGCAGACTTTCAAAAAGAAAAGAAGGATGGCTCGCTAGGTTGAAAATCCGAAAGGACGCCTAGGCAAAAATTAGAGCTAAATCCAAAGTAAGCAATAACAAAAGAGAGAAAATAGCTCGCTAGGTCACCTCCTTGGTGCCTAGGCAAAAATTATGAGCACGTGAGAAAAATAAAGTCGCGGTCCTTAACATAACCCAAAAAACCACCCTCCACACTAGGGGCAAACTTCGGCCACTCGCCTCGTTTGCCTGAACCTCTTCTAAGCTAGGGGCAAACGTCGGTCATCTACCTCGTTTGCCTCACAACCATATATATCCCAAACTAGGGGCAAACTTCGGCTACCCGCCTCGTTTGTCTCTAACAACCCCAGCATGCTCAACCAAGTACCAAAAGCAACAACTAATTGAAATCTCAAGTTACAAAATGTTTTTAGAAAGCTAAAATGCATAAAACGAGATTCCCAAAGCAACCAAGGTTCACCGATAAGCAAACTTTGAATATTACATAGGCAGGAATAATCAAAGAAATAAAAGTCTTTCAAAAAGCAACCACATGTTCAAAGACACTTGGAGGAATGAGCAGAATCAGTCAGGACTAGTTTTGTCTTAGTGTCTTTTATTTCTTCAAAGGTCTTCAGAAGTAGGCCTTTACTCGGTCAGTCCAACCATCAATAAAAGCAGCAATAGTGGTAGCTCTGATCCTGGAAGCAAAGAACCTCTCAGTAAACCCCCGGGGAACCTCCTGAACCTATCCATACTGTCTGGCCAAACGGCGAGGATGATAGAAAGAAGTCTCTCTCAGACCCATCAACCACACTCTCTGGTGACCCCTGAGGCTCATGGTGATAGCATAGAGGCCCCAACGCCTCACGATCCAGCAAATGTCAGCCTCAGATAAGGCGCTCATCATGCCCACCCAATCGGCAAAGGTATAGTGAGAATAAAGCACGGCTCGACGAAAGTAAATTGGTGGTATACGGCCCGTCCACAGCTGAAGGCGCTCGTAAAGCCAAGCCTGTAACACCAAAGGCGCCCCAGAAAGAAGAGGAGTCCCTTGGTTGAAGGCATTATCCAAACCATTCAAAGTTTCAGCTAGAACCATGGCCATGGGATTCCTGCTAAGTTTCAGCCCGAGGCACACATGCACCAAGTCAATGGAAGTACTCGAGAACAAGAAGTGCGAAGTCATGCACAATATCAAAGCGGCCCCACGGGAAGCATCATACACGCTGGGATTCCCAGGACTGGCGTACCGGGCAATAATAGAAGCAATGTTGAGAACCTCACCTTGAATTAGCCGGCGGGAAATAGTGACAGAGCAATTCAGATATTCAGCCAAACCTCGCGTAGGACTGAGGGTATCAACAGAAGGGAGGATCAAATCGGAGTCAGAATCAAAGCCAAGGATAGCGCAGAACTCCTCAAACACACGGCATATCTCCAGGCCATTGAAGTTGAAGACATGATTCACCAGATCCCAGTGGGCAATGGCAGCACGCAAGAACTCAGTGTTCAAGGTCACCTGGCAAAGAGAAAACAACTCGGTCAAGCCGTAGCTAAAGAGGTTGATCCGCTCCACGCCATCCGTAATGTTCAGCCAAGCTGTGAGTTGAGCGGGATCATACAAAGCCATATTTTCTGTCGCGGCTCTAGCAAAATTCAAAATTTCGGCAGCACCTCCCCATTTCACGGACTATCCCACCTGCAAGGCAAAAACACTCACTATCACAAAACTGCCCATCGCAGTAACATCCAGCAATCACAATGCACATATATCAACAAGCACACAACTGCGCCTCTAAACCGGAAGATATCCGGCCTAGGAGGCAAAACATCATAATACTCTGTCAAAAGGTCACAAATTGTGCTACACATCGTCCTACGCTGTCCAAATAATCATATCCCCAGTACAACCCAATCGAAGACAGAAAAAGAAAATAAAAATAATAATTCCCGCTTGGGAAGCCTCAGTCCTCCTCTTCTTCGTCCTCCGTCGGACCGCCCGGAGTGTACGTCGGCGACGGCCTCCTCCTACCACCTCTACATCTCGGACCAGTCCTCGATGAGCCAGCCCCGCCTCCACGGTACTGCACACACAAATAAAAATGAAGGCAATCAGTAAGGGAACAACAAAAAAGTACAAAAACAGAGTCGAGTCAGAGACTTACCAAGGACGCCATCTGATTGGCGGCAAATTGCCGCATACCATCCATCTGTCAAAGAAAAAAACCCAGGGTTAGAACCTTATAACTTTAAGAAAGTGCAAAATTAGAGACATACCCCGTGGTCTCGTGTAAGGACCAAGGACCGTAGGCTAGCCGCCAAGGCGTGACCCTCCTCAGCGTAACTCCAAGGAACATTGAGGACGCCCGCTGGCTGAGTAGGGTACCCACATGTGACTCGTGGCACCTCCATCATTTGGGGAGTGCCATCAGCGCCTAGAACGTTGACAGTCCAATCCCAAGGAGGGATAGGGTCAGGAGCCTGAGGAGCCTGTCTCCTGTACATCTCGCGAAGCTGTAGGCACAGGAAAAGTTAGGAAGAGATAAATCAAAAACATGGACAATGAATATAAACAAAAAATACAAAAAGAACTCACCTCTAGGAGTGGGAAGTTAGGCATCAGGAAACGGCCACGGTAAGCCTCGTAACCGGTCTCAGAAAGAAAATGGTCCCAGACATCAGTGCCGGCTAAGGCCGCCAGCAGAGCATCTCCAGAGAGGTCACCAGCATCCATCGCAGGAGGATCTTGAGGGACGCGATACCGAGAACCACCAACCACCTGCCGGGAGACCCGCTCCCCAAGGAACCACTGCCTGCACTCGGTACTCTCCAGCAGAAGGCGGCAAGAGGTAAGAGATTTAACCGCTTGTATCTCCTCTGGGGCGGCATAAGCAACGCCCTCCCAAGGCGTCCAATCAACACTAGAGGCCGTCAGCTCAGTTAAGAAGTTTCTGAGCAAAACAATCCGGTGGGCCCCGCTCTTCACCCCAACAACGTCCCTCCGCCATCTCAAACCTCGTGGGAATAAAGGCACAGGAGCCATGCCATCCTCATCCTCGCCTGATTCATCCGCCGGGGAAGGAGCCAACATCTTCAAGTATTCAAAACTCTAAAGCTGCACAGACAAAGGAGAAATCAGAACAAATATGGAAATCAAAAAGATGGAAAAATAAAAGAGGAAATAGTGCGTACCTCCCAAGCTCGCCAGAATCCCCCAGTAGATTTAACATCGCCCCGAGAGACCTCCCCCATATGCTTGTAGAGATGGGCCAGGGCAGCACCGCCCCAATTGTAGGAGGGGATCTCATCAATGGTCGCCAGGCAAGAAAGGAGCCCCAAGCTCATCCGGTCGTTCCTTGTCGCAAAGATGGAGCACCCGAGGACATACAGAAGATAAACCCTCAAAAGCTGGGAATTGTTCAGATTGTGATTACCTCTACCATAGGCCCGGTAAAGCCAGCCGCAAGGGAACCAATGCCTCTCCAGGTTAGGGGGAACAGCCCCAATCAACATCTCCACCGCCTCCGGGTCAATCTCATAAAAATAGTCTAGAACCAGGCGCTTCCCGCCGACCCTCAAGCCTGTGATCATGGAGAAATCAAAAGGCGTCATAGTCATCTCTCCGAACGGCAGGTGGAAAGTGTTGGTAGTGTCCCACCACCTCTCAGCCAGTGCATAGAAGTGAGCCAAATCATTGCTACTTTTCGAAACCAAGCGGACGAAGCCTCCGAACCCGGCATCATCAACCATCCTCTTAACGGTGGGCGAAAGCTGGGTATACCATAAGAAAGCATGGGCAAGGCTACCATAGCCTTTCAATGCCACTTCCGGCACCTGCACACAACAAAGGCGACAAAAGATGCACAAAATCACTATTCACGACCCGAGAGCCGAATTCACAAAATCCACATTTGAGCACAAGTCGAACTTCTAACGGTCTCTAAGTGCACGCTACGGCTCACAAAACTAGCATAGTACATGAAAGTGGTCCTAAAATGTCGAAAGTTTCACATACCAAGCTCGCTAGAGCCGCGGCCGAAAGATGGCGTTGAGGGTCCTGTAAAATCAAGTCCGGAGCTTGCACCTCGGCCTTCATCCGTCCTTTGGCCTTCTTAGACGGTCTCCTTGAGCTCGAAGCCATGGATCTACAAGAAAAATGGAAGTCACATTTAAACTTTCTTCTTGAAAATTTGGGCAAACCAAAACACCAATCAAAAATCCAACTACGGGAAAAGATTACTCACCAGAGCGCGCACAAGCTACGTTTTGATGAATTTTGGCTCCAAAAACACCCCAAAATGGCCAAGAATGAGCTTCTAGAGCTCAAAAACCCGAGATATAGGAAAATGAAGTCCGGTCACCCAGTGCTGCCGCGGCACTGGCCAACTGCCACCGCGGCAGTGGCCCAGTGCCGCCGCGGCACTGCTTAACGTGGGTCCCGCTTCGCTCCGTTTTGCTCCGTTTCGCCCCGTTCTTGCCCGTTTTGGCCTTTTCAGCCCGATTTTGGCCCTGATCAGCCCCGGTGGCCCATTCCAGTCGAGAATTATGAGGTTTTACCCCAAGCAGACTAAAAGTCGTCAGAACTACCTCCAGCAGGCAAAAACTGGGAAAAATTGGCTCCCGAAGACCCGAATCGGTCGTTTCAGGACAACCGTCGCGAATTTCGATCAAACACGAGAATTCTGGTAACGGATCATGTTTCTCGATAAAGAGAAGAGATTCCCCGAGAACCCTGCATCATCCTCCGAGGACAAAAGCAGAAAGATACCAGCTCCCGGAGACCCCGACGGGCTCTCTTGGATTGAGCACCGAAAGAGATTCTCCGAGAACCCTGCATCATCCCCCGAGGACAAAAGCAGAAAGATACCAGCTCCCGGAGACCCCGACAGGCTCTCTTGGATTGAGCACCGAAAGAGATTCCCCGAGAACCCTGCATCATCCCCCGAGGACAAAAGCAGAAAGATACCAGCTCCCGGAGACCCCGACAGGCTCTCTTGGATTGAGCACCGAAAGAGATTCCCCGAGAACCCTGCATCATCCCCCGAGGACAAAAGCAGAAAGATACCAGCTCCCGGAGACCTCGACAGGCTCTCTTGGATTGAGCACCGAAAGAGATTCCCCGAGAACCCTGCATCATCCCCCGAGGACAAAAGTAGAAAGATACCAGCTCCCGGAGACCCCGACAGGCTCTCTTGGATTGAGCACCGAAAGAGATTCCCCGAGAACCCTGCATCATCCCCCGAGGACAGAAGCAGAAAGATACCAGTTCCCGGAGACTCCGACAGGCCCGTAAGATTTGATCAAAAGGAGTAGTTGAAGAGAGATCCTAGAAAGTATCGCTTCATCCCCAGCAGATTCAGGTTAATCCTCAGCGGATTTATACACCGTCAGTTCAATCACAGTAGTCCATTGTCGACTCGTCATCTCGATCCAAACATCGTCGGTCCATTAATCATCATCGCTCTCATTACACCGTGGGGCTTCCATGTTCATCATGTGACATCTCAGGATTTCACGATCGTCCCGTGACTTCTGTGTCAGTCTCTTAATTTCCAGGGCCCCTGTGTCCGTCGGTTATTTGCCAAAAGATGTCTTCGATCATAGTCCTCTGAGACCCCACACCCAATTACGTTTGTTTACGAAACACACCTCCAGAAGTTTGCCCCTAAACCCGGAGTCTTCTAGACTTCAATGCCCTTATCAGAGTCACCCACCACGTCACAATCGCAAACACTAGCACAACACCAGCCCACTCGGAGTAGCACACCCCATGGCACCTGCTCATTCTAGGATCAGAAAGCTAGGCATGATAGGACTCATGTATGAGATCATATCACATCCACACATTGCATATCATCCACATATAGCATAGCATCCGCCTGATTGTTGTGTATGTGCATGCATGATCGATTCCTTGCCTTGAACTACGTCCTGGTCTGATTCCCCTTGGGATACGTAGGCAGCTCACACAGAGCACGACCAGCACTAGCCACAGCATCATCCTTTCATCTTTTACAATGCTGTTTGTCCTAAATCTATAGCCTCCAAAAAGTCCTGTCTCTTCAAAACTTTGGCACTCGCTTGCGACATGCTTTCCTCGCAAGTTCATGCCAAAGAGGGGCAAACTGTAGACACCCCATTTTGTCGGCTATCAGATTTAGGAGACCCATAGCTTGGTGGCTCGCAATGATCGTAAAAGACTCAAAAGGACTCTCGGAAGTCAGCTCTATCTCTCAAAGTGCTCAGAATGACCAAAATGCCCCTGAAAGCCCGAAAACTCCCAGATTTGGTCCCAAAGTTCTGAAAACATGCTACGTCATAAGAAAAGTGATAAAATGAGTTTTTAAGAAAAATCGGATAAAATTGTCAGCTCCCAGAGACCCCCGGAAGTCCCGGAAGTTCCCCGAAAGTCCCCGTTGACCGGTTTGACCAAGGTTTGACCGGAGTTTGACCAAGTTTGACCGAAATTGTCCGAATTCACCGGAATCATTAGAAAAGTATTAAAATAAGTTTTAAAAGAGACTCGAGCGAAAACGTCAGCTCCTGGGAGCTCCCGGAGGTTCCCAGAACTTCCCGGGAATCCCAGGTTTGACCAGTTTGACCAAGATTTGACTTTAGAATCGGGGCACCGAAACAATTTTCAAATATTTTTCATGGATACTAGAGGTCAATAGCTTTCCAACGGTATATCGCACATAATTTCTGGATTTAAAATGAATTTATTATGAATTTCCAAAGACGAAAAAGGCGATCAAATCGGCTTTTATCGCGAATACCGCAAAACTTTTCAAAATGACCTATCCCCGAACTATTTTTTATGTAAAGTAGACTCCATTACCTTTCCAACGGTATATCACAACCTCAATTTGGAGTTCATATGCATTTTCTGTGAATTTCGGACAAAATAGGGCCTTTTCGCGAATACCGGAACTTCGGGGGGCCTAAACAGCATTATCCAGACGAAGGGAGGAGCACTGCCGCCGCGGCACTGGCCCACTGCTGCCGCGGCACTGGCCCAGTGTCGCCGCGGCACTCCCCCCCAGAGCAGTGTATTTTTGTAATATGTTTTGTGGTCCCATTTTGATTAATTAAAAGCCAAAACGACGTAGTTTTATGATTTCAGATGTTTGGAGCCAATGGGAGTACTTTCTAAATCCCAAAAACACCCCAAGTTGGCCTATATAAACACCCCATAACTCCTCATTTTAGGGGAGTCAAAGGTGAGTTTTGGAAAAGTTTGGGAGAGAAAGTTGTAGAGATAAGGCTAGAGTAGAGAGAAAAGAAGCTTTCTTCTTTGATTTTTAAAAACAAAAGTGAGTTCTAACTTTGTTTTTACTTCATTACTTCCATTTACTTCAACATTCAATACTCCCAACCACCACTTTAGTGAGCATTCAAGAGAGTGGAAGCTTCTTCCATGTCTAGTGTCATTACATATGAGTGATACACCAATCTACAAGTCTCATGCTTCATGAATATCATCTATTGATTATCATCTACTTGCTTGTTTATTTATTGTTCATCTCTTCTTATCCCATTTCTTTTTATTTTCTTAATTTACTTACTAGTTCATCATCATCTAAGTGATGACATGAAGTTTGGGGTGAGTGAATCCTTATGGATAGTAGCTCTTGACCTCAAAAACATGTTTGATAGATGATGATCGTAACCTCAATACTTCCAAGGTATTCTTGGAATGTATTAAAGTTATGTTCAAATAAAATAAATCTCTCCAACAATCTTGGAGGTTCTAAAATGATGAGTTTGATGTAGGTATTCTAAGTGGCTATGATCCTTATTGAATGTTGAAAACATGTTTTCAAAACATCTATTTCAAAACCCCTCTCAATCCCTCTCATTTGGTTTCAAGAAACAACACTTTGTTTTCTCCAAAATCTTCAAAACAATGAGTCAAAACAGTGAGTGAGTTGAGTTCAAAGATTTTTCTAGAATTCAATACTCAACATATGGATACAAGGCCACTTGGAAAGTCTTCCTAACTCATTGGAGAACACCCATGATTTTTGGTTTGACTTGGAAGTACTTGGAAATGGTCCATTTGGGTCCCAACATTCCTTCCAAACATTCTGTTTTTGCTGTCACAGCAGCTAGGTCAACTTACGACCTCTTTTCCAGAAAGCTTTTCCAAAAGGGGTGGTCCTAACTTATTTTTCCCTTAAAATTCAATGTCTTAGGGAACTTTCTGTATAAAATGGGCCTCTAGATCATTCCTTTTCATTTTCTAAGATTTTCTAACATTTCAGTCGACAGTACAAACTCTGTTTCTAAGTGACCTCTATTGTTTATATAATTTCTCTCAATCTGTGATAGCTATTCAAGATTGGCCTTTTGGTTTGTTTTCTAGACACAATAAGGAACATCTCCATAACAAATCATGCATTGAAAACATTCCTAACCCCTCTTTTCAAATTCCAAAAGATCATGCTACTGTTCTGTCCACTATTCACAGCAAGTATACTTTAACTTTCATTCTTTGATTTGATGCTTATATGCATTCCAAATTAGTTCATATCTTAGGAAGTAGTTCATACTACATTTGTACATATCCCATGTTAATTTCATTCATTCATTTATACACATTTTAGACTTCTAAGTCATTCTAGAAATCCATGTACACAAAACACACTACAAACTTTGCACACTTTAGATACATACATTGCATTCATGCAAGATTTGGGGTTTTTGTAACTCTTAATCTAAGGAGATTATAAGGAATGAACTCGATCACCCGTTCATGCTTCCCCTTGATCTAATCATCCTTTCTCATCCGTCCCGGGGATTGAGAGGTCTTCTTTTATCAAAGAATAACATGCATCATACTAGTTTGCTAAGCATATTTTGATTCTTTTGTTTATTTGTTTCAATAACGATTCATGTCCCCTTTAGATTAAGGAAACTTAATTACTTGAAGCGTGATTAGACGATTTTTCCTAGGTTTATTTGTGTGATCTTTCACTTTACATTGCATGATATTTGATTTAGATCTTATGAATGATATTTTATCTTTAGATCTTCCATTTTCAAATTTCTTATGTAATGTAATATACTATCATAGTATTAATTGCCGAACCATACATAGTATAAGATGATTATTTGGATGCTAATTGAGGCCCGTCGAAAGATGGGGCGACAAAGGCTCCTTCCTCTCTCGTACCAAAACCCCGAACCAAGTTCTTTGGTTATGAAGGGCCGGTGCCCTTTATCCATTTGGGTGAGTCAAAATTAGGTTTCTTGGTTCCTTAAAGACCAAGTGGCGACTCTGTATCTGTTTTCGACAGACCTTTTCTCTCTCCTTGATTCAAAATCAAACGAATTTCAAAACATCAAAAAGCGGTGGAAGCCCGGTATCCACACTCGCCCCGTCTCTCAAATGGCCTTAATTAGCATCCATATAATCATCTTTTACTTATGTTTGGTTCGACAATAAATACTATGACAGTATATTACATTTCATAAGAAAATTAAAATGGAAGATCAAAAGATAAGATATCAGTCATAAGATCTAAGCCAAATATCACACAATGCAAAGGTGAAAGATCACACAAAAAACCTAGGAAAAATCATCTAATCAAGTTTTTCTAATCTAGGAGGGGACATGTACTATTCTTGAAAAAAATAATCAAAGAGATCAAAATATGCTTAGCAAGCTATAATGATACATGTTAATCTTTGAGAAAAGAAGACCTCTCAATCCCTGGGATGGATGAGAAAGGAAGAATTAATTGAGGGGGAGCATGAACATATGATCTAGTTCATTCCTTATAATCTTCTTAGATTAGGGGTCACAAAAACCCCAAATCTTGCATGAATGCAATGCATGATCCTAGGATGTGCAAAGGTTGTTGTGTGTTTGTGTACATGGACTTTCTAAAGTGACTTATAAGTCTAAAAAGATGAATGAATGCATGGAGGAAATCATCATGGGATATGTACAAATTTAGTATGGACTACTTCCTAAGAGATGAGCTAATTTGGAGTGCATGTAAGCATCAAATCAAAGAATGAAAGTAAAAGAATGTTTGATATGAATAGTGGAAAGAACAGTGACTTGATCTTGTGGAAAATAAAAATTAAGTTTAGGAATGTTTTAAATATATGATTTTTTTTATGGAGATCATCCTTATTATGTCTAGAACACATATTAAAAAGCCAATCCTCAATAACTATTATAGATTGAGAGAAATCATATGAACAATAGAGGTTACTCAGAAACAGAGTTCGTACTATCGACTGAAATGTTAGAAAATCTTCGAAAATGAAATAAAAAGATCTAGAGGTCCATAATATACAAAAAGTTCCCTAAGACACTGAAATTCAAGGAAAAAATAAGTTGGGACCACCCCTTTTGGAAGAGTTTTCAATAAAACAAGTTGAAAGTCAACCTAGCTGCTGTGACAGCAGAGGCAGAATGTTTGGAAGGAATGTTTGGACAAGAATGGACCCCTTTCAAGTGCTTTCAAGTGAAGACAAAAATCATGGGTGTTCTATAATGAGTTTGGAAGACTGTCCAACTGGTCTTTTATCCATACCTTGAGTATTGAACTCAGAATAATTCTTTGAAACTAGATAACTCACTCTTTTGAAGATTTTTTGAGAGAAATAAGGTTTATTTCTTGGAATCCCAATATTGGGGTTTTAGAGGGGTTTTGAAAGTATATTTTTAGCACTTAATGGAGATTATGACCACTTGAAATATCAATATTTGAACCCATATCAAGAAGTTCCAAGATTGTTGGAGACATTGTTTTCATTTAAAAATACATGGGGATGTATTGAGGTTGTAATCATCATCTATCAAACATGTTTTTGAGGTCAAGAGCTACTATCCATAAGGATTCACTCACCTCAAACTTCATGTAATCATCTAGATGATGATGAACTAGTAAGTAAACAAGAAAAAGAAAAAGAAATGAGATAAGAGGAGGTGAACATCAAAGTAAACAACAAGTATATAGCAATCAATAGATGATATTCATGATGATTTTAGACTTGTAGCTTGATGTTTCACTCATATGTGGTGACTTTGGACATGAAAGTAGCTTCTTCTCTCATAAATACTCACTAAAATGGCAGTTGGGTATATTGAATGTGAAGTAAATAGAAGTAATGAAGTAAAAACAAAGTTTAGAACTCACTTTCTTGTTAAAAATCAAACAAGGAAGCTTCTTTTCTCTCTATTGTAACCTTATCTCTACAACTTTCTCTCTAGAACTTTTCAAAGCTTGCATTTGACACTCCCAAAATGAGAAGTCAAGGGGGTTTATATAGGACAATTTAGGGTGGTTTTTGGATTTTAGAAGTACTCCCATTGGTCCCAAACAATTGAAAATATAGAGCTACGTCGTTTTGGTTTCTAATTAATCAAAATGAACCCCCAAAAGAAATTGCAAAAATGGACTGCTCTGGAGGAGAGTGTCGCGGTGGCACTGGGCCTGTACCACGGTGGCAGTGGGCCAGTACCGCAGTGGCACTGCTCCTGATTCGTCCAGATAATTCTTTCTAAGCCCCCAAAGGTTTCAGTATTCGTGAAAAGGCCCTATATCGTCCGAAATTCACAGAAAATGCATACAAACTCCAAACTGAGCTTGTGATATAGCATTAGAAAAGTAATGGAGTCTATTTTCAGGAAAAAATAGTTCGGAGATAGGTCACTTTGAAAAGTTTTGCGGTATTTGCGATAAAAGTCGATTTGATCGTCTTTTTCACCTTCAGAAATTCATAATAAATTCGTTTTAAATCCAGAAACTATGTGCGATATACTGTTGGAAAGCTATTGACCTTTAGTATCCGTGAAAAATATTTGAAAAATGATACGGTGCTCCGATTTCAAAGTCAACTTTTGGTCAAACTTATCAAATCAAGGACATCCAGAAAGTTCTAGGAACCTCTGGGAGCTTCCAGGAGCTCACGTTTTTTGTATGTTTTTCTTTTGAAACTCATTTTTGTACCTTTCACATAATCTAGCATGATCTCAGAACTTTCAGTGAATTTGGACGATTTCGGTCAAACCTTGGTCAAACCGGTCAACAGGGACTTTTTGGGAACTTCTGGGACTAGGAGCCGACGATTTCATCTGGTTTTGCTTTAAAACTCATTTTACCACTTTTCTTTTTACGTAGTATGTTTCCAGAGCTTTTGGTCCCAAATCTGGGAGTTTTCGAGCTTTCTAGGGTATTTTGGTCATTATGAGAATTTTGAGAGGTAGAACTAACTTCCAGGAGTCCTTTTGAGTATTTTTCGATCATTGTGAACCACCAAGCTATGGGTCTCCTAAATCAGATAGCCGAAAAAATGGGGTGTCTACAGATAGATGTGCTACCCGAGAGGAGAGGCAGGAGCATATGGCCCGGGAATCAGTCCAGGGTCACTCGGTCAAGTGCCGAGGTGGCCATGGGCACACGATCAACCAGGGTCATAACCAAGCCCGATCTTAGAGGATAGCACACAGCAATAAAGAAGAAGCCTATTCCACCAACCTGACCAACCCCCCAGATACCGGTCATGAAGGAGTGATGGCCTGTATCAAGGACTTGTAGAAACAGATTGATGGAGTGGCCAAAAAGCTGGGTCAAAACCCTACTCAGAATCACGCAAATACCGAGATAGTCACCATTCTCTAGCCAAATCATGAGGTTTTCCATCCTGCGCAAATTTAAACGGCCCCGCCTAGATTCTTATAATGGCTCGAGAAACCCGATCGACCCCGTCTGGACCTATAAGGCTCAGATGGCCCTGGCCACCAGAGCCGACGAACTGAACTACCTGGCTTTTCCCTGCACTTTGAAAGGCCCAGCCGCCCGATGGTTCTACTCCTTGAAGCTCTAATCGGTACGTAGTTTCAAGCAACTTAGTAAGCAATTCATCTACCAGTCATCGGTATGCATAAACGGCCAAAGCCTGACATGCAGCTACTGATAGTCAGACAAAGGGATAATGAGATCCTCAAGGAATTCACCGATCGGTTGAATCAAGAGAAGTTCAAAATTTATGATCTTGATAAAACCATCGCTATTATAGCCTTCTACTCAGGAGTTCAACACACCAAGTGCGCCATATCGTTTCACAGAAACTGTCCGCTAACCTTGGTTGAACTCGCAAAGAGGGTTGGAAAATACGTTGACATTGAAGAGTATCTAAAGACCAAAGACCCTGGGCAAGAAAGTTACTAGCCTTTCGGAAGTAAGCAGAAGCGAGACCAGCCCGGGAATAACAATATGGAGAAGTCCAGTAGTTCTAGCAGTTCCTCCAACTCACAGCGGTCTGAGTCCGGCAGCCCCGACCCAACCTCCAACTCATAGCGGTCTGAGTCTGATAGCCCCGACCCAACCACCAAATCACAACGGTCTGAGTCTGGCAGCCCAGACCCAACCTCCAACTCATAGCGGTCTGAGTCCAGCAACCTCGACCTAACCTCCAACTCACAGCGATCTGAGTCTGGGAACCCCAAACCAACCTCTAGTTCACAACTGTCTGAGTCCGACAGCCCTGACTCGACCTCCAGTTTATATTGGTCTGAGTCCGGCAACCCCGACCCAGCCTCCAACTCACAATGATCTGAGTCCAGCAGCCCCGACCCAATCTCCAGTTCACAGCGGTCTGAGTCCGGCAGCCCTAACCTGACCTCCAGTTTACAGTGGTCTAAGTCTGGCAGCCCCAACCCGACCTCCAGTTTGTAATAGTCAAGATCCAGTGATACCGACCTTTCCTCCAGCTTAGAATAATTAGGAGCCCGGTGATCCTTACCCAACCTCCTGTCTTCATCACTCTAGATAAGCCCGACTATAGTGGTACTGTCAGAGAGCTCTTGCAAAGACCTCGGGATCACACCCGAGGCACATTAAAAGATCTCGAGCCACACCCGAGGCATAGTAAAAAGACCTTAGGCAACCCCGAGGCAACTAAAGACCACTGTTACGCAGCAGGAAAAAGACCTCGGGGCCATACCCCAGGTACAAAAGACCTCGGGATGACACCCGATGCACAAAAGACCTCGAGATCACATCCGAGGCACCGACTTTGCTTTGGTCCATAACCTACGATGGGGGGAAATCCCCCTAGGTGGCTGATGATAGCAAGCTTTAAAAGACCGTATAACCACCCACGTTCTATATCGGTTACCTAGAGTCCTAGCATCACAGACCCTTGTCTTAGCGAAAGCTTGGGGGATAGGAGGGCACAATGAACTAAACAGGCAATCACTCCGGGTATTTACAGGCCTTGGGGTTAACTAAGTCAAACTCTTAGACAACCCGGGTGCCTAAAGTACTCAGAGGCAATAACTCCACTTAGGTCCAAACTGACGATAGAGGAACTCCTCTTAGGTTGGCCCACAATAAAGTAGCAAAAAAGACCCTAAAGCAAAACGCTTTAGGTTGGCTCCACCAACATGGTCAAACTCTTCTCCCAACAGTCTTGGCGAAGGCTGGCTGGGTGGAAGATAACAATCCTGGGGAGTTAACAAAAAAGGACCCTAAAATAATACGCTTTAGGTCGGCTTTTCTAACATGTTCAAATTCTTTTGCCCACAACCTTGACGTAGGTTTATGGGTAGAAGATGACCATCCTGGGAGCTAACTCAAGTAAAAGATTCCGAATTCAGCTAAGTCTAAACTCTCGGCCAATTCCCGAGCACTTCAAAATTTTGAGATAGGCAAAGTTTCAACTCTTAACCAGCTCCCGAGAATTCACAAGACTCTGAAGCTCTAAGAGAGCTTCCCCGAGCACTTAGATAGTGGCAAATGGTATTGAACAAATTTCCAAACTTGCCCTGATATGGCATCCAGCCAACTTTGGAAATGGGGGGAAGCTGATACGCCCAAAATTGGACCTATCATATGGCTGAGCAGTTCAACTCAATAGTCGGTCCTTGTACCGGTCAAATCATGCACAATTCCTCAGATAAGCATCAGCCCAAGCGGTTTGGTGTACCCGAGGCCTCTCGAGCAGTTCATCCACGACCCGACCAACAAGTCGGGAAGACCGCGCAAGCACGGTCTATATAGGCGTAGTCAAGCTAGGCCGCAAGGCACGCTCCAGAATATTCCAGGCTATTTCCTAATCAAGTTAGAAGATTAATGGAAAGAGCACTTTGTTTCCTAATCCAATTAACCTAGGTGAAAGATCATATTTCCTGATCCATGTAGTAGTGGGTCTCTTGCATCTATAAAATAGACCCCTTACCCTGTAGACACCCCCATTTTGTCGGCTATCAGATTTAGGAGACTCATAGCTTAATGGTTCACAATGATAAAAAAAGACTCAAAAAGGACTCCTAGAAGTTAGTTCTATCTCCCAAAATGCTCAGAAAGACCAAAATACTCCCGAAAGCCCAAAAACTCCTAGATTTGGACCAAAAGCTCTGGAAACATATTATGTCATAAAAAAGGTACTAAAAATAAGTTTTCAAGCAAAATCAAAAGAAATTTTTGGCTACCAGAGACACCCAGAAGTCCCGGAAGTTCTCGAAAAGTCCCCGTTAACCGGTTTGACCAAGGTTTGACCAAAATCGTCCAAATTCGCCGAAAGGTTCCGAGATCATTTTAGATCATGTGGAAAGTACTAAAATGAGTTTAAAAAAAATTCGAACAAAAATGTCAGCTCCTGGGAGCTCCCGGAGGTTCCCGAAACTTCACGGGAATCCCAGGTTTGACCGATTTGACCTAAAAGTTGACTTTAAAACCGGAGCACCATATCATTTTTCATGCATACTAGAGGTCAATAGCTTTCAAACGGTATATCGCACATAATTTCTGGATTTAAAACGAGTTTATTATGAATTTCTGAAGGTGAAAAGGAGACCAAATCGGCTTCTATCGCGAATACCGCAAATATTTTCAAAGTGACCTATCTTTAAACTATTTTTTTATGTAAAGTAGACTCCATTACCTTTCCAAAGGTATATCACAACCTCAGTTTGGAGTTCATACGGATTTTTGGTGAATTTCGGACAAAATAGGGTCTTTTCGTTAATACCGGAACCTCTAGGGGCCTAAATGGAATTATCTGGACATCAGAGGAGCAGTGCCACCGCGGCACTGGCCCAGTGCCGCCGTGTTATAGGCCCAGTGCCGCCGCGACACTCTCCCCCAGAATGGTCCATTTTTGCAATTTATTTTGGGGGTCCATTTTGATTAATTAGAAACCAAAACGACATAGTTCTATGTTGATAGATGTTTAGAACCAATGGGAACACTTTTTAAACCCCAAAACCACCCCAACTTGACCTATATAAACCCCCCTTGACTCTTATTTAGGGGTGGCAAAATACAAAGCTTAGAGAAGTTATAGAGAGAAAGTTGAAGATAAGGTTAGGAGAGTGAAAGTGAGCTTCTTCCTTTGATTTTCAACTAAAAAGAGATTTCTAAACTTTGTTTTCTACTTCATTCCATTTACTTCACATTCAATACATCCAACCACCATTTTAGTGAGCATTTGTGAGATAGGAAGCTTTTACCATGTCCAAAGTCATCATATATGAGTGAAACACTAAGCTACATGTCCAAAATCATCATGAATATCATCTATTGATTACTTACTTTCTTGTTTACATATTATACATATCCCTCCTTAATCCCATTTCTTTTTGATCTTCTTTATTTAGTTACTAGTTTATCATCATCTAGATGATAACATGAAGTTTGAGGTGAGTGAATCCTTCTGGATAGTAGCTCTTGACCTCAAATACATGTTTGATAGATGATTTTTAACTTCAGTACATTCTTATATATTCTTGAAGTTGTCTTCAAAAATGAAAACAATGTCTCCAACAATCTTAAAGGTTCTTGATATGGGTTCAAATGTTGATATTTCAAGTGGTCATAATCTCCATTTAAGTGCTAAAATTATGATTTTAAAACCTCTATTTCAAAACCCTTCTTTAAACCCCTCACTTTGATTTCAAAGAATAAAACCCTAGTTCTTCCCAAAATCTTCAAAACAGTGAACAATCTGAGTTCAAAGATTTCTCTAAGGCTCAATACTCAAAGTATTAACATTAGACCACTTGAAAAATCTTCTAAACTTATCAGAGAACACCCAAGATATTTGGTTTGACTTGGAAATACTTGGAAGTGGTCCATTTGGACCCAAACATTCTCTCCATATATTCTATTTTTACTGTCACAACAGCTTAGTTGACTTTCAACTTGTCTTTCAGAAAACAATTCAAAAAAGCGTGGTCCCAAATTATTGTTCCCTTAAACTTTAATGTCTTAGGAAATGTTCTGTATAATATAGGCCTCTAGATCTTTTGTTTTCATTTTCTAAGATTTTTCAACATTTCAGGTGACAGTACGAACTCTGTTTCTAAGTAACCTCTATTGTTGATATAGTTTCTCTTAATCTGTAATAGTTATTAAGGATTGGCTTTTTGATTTGTGTTCTAGACACAATAAGGATGATCTCCATAAAAAATCATGCATTGAAAACATTCCTAATTCTACTTTCCATTTTCCACAAGATCAGGTCATTGTTCTGTCTACTATTCACAGCAAGTATACTTGTACTTTCATCCTTTGATTTGATGCTTACATGCACTCCAAATTTGTTCATATCTTAAGAAGTAGTCCATACTACATTTGTACATATCCCATGATGATTCCCTTCATGCATTCATTCATATTGTAGATTTCTAAGTCACTTTAGAAAGTCCATGTACACAAACACGCTACAACCTTTGCACATTTTAGGATCATATATTGCATCCATGGAAGATTTAAAGTTTTTGTGACTCCTAATCTAAGAAGATTATAAGGATTGAACTTGATCACACGTCCATGCTTCCCCTTGATCTAATCATCCTTTCTCATCCATCCCGGGGATTGAGAGGTCTTCTTTTCTCAAAGATTAACGTGCATCATTCTAGCTTGCGAAGCATATTTCGATTCCTTTGATTATTTGTTTCAAGAACAATTCACGTCCCCTCCTAGATTAGGAAAACTTGATTACTTGATATATGATTAGACAATTTTTCCAACGTTTATTTGTGTGATCTTTCACTTTACATTGTATGATATTTGGCTTAGATCTTATGAATGATATCTTATCTTTTGATCTTCCATTTCAAGATTCTTATGAGATGTAATATACTACCATAGTATTAATTTTCGAACCAAACATAGTATAAGATGATTATTTGGATGCTAATTGAGGCCCATCAAAAGACGGGGCGAGTTGAGGGTGTTTTAGTTGTGACAAAGGCTCCTTCCTCTCTCGTACCAAAACACCGAGACAAGTTCTTTGGTTATGAAAGGCTGGTGCCCTTTATCCGTTTGGTGTGTCAAATTAGGTTTCTTGGTTCCTTAAAGACGAAGTGGCGACTCTGTATCTGTTTTCAACAGACCATTTTCTTTCCTTTAAAAATTATTTCAAAACAAACAAGAGGTGGGATTCCGCGTGTCCACAATCTGGCGACTTTGCTGGAGATACTTATTTTCAAAAGAAAATAATACAGAGGTTTGACTAATAAGAAGCATCCTTAAAATCATCTTTTTTTACTGTGACTGGTTCACCGCATTGCACTCTTGCATTTCCCCCTCCGACTGTGTTTGAAACGCGGCGCTGACATTGTTCAAGACTTGCTGTGCTAGGGCACAAGTCACGATATATCAAGAAGAGTAAACACTTCTGTACTGTCTCTCTGACGGTATATTAGAATTCTCGTCAACGGAACCTCTTTGACTAAACCCAGCCTTTGCATATAGATTCCTATAGAACCTTTCATACGACTGTTCATTTATCTTTTCAGATAGGACAATGTGATATAACTACTGTATGCCCTGACGGGATTATATGCGCAGTGTAGACACTTATGTGGCAAGGCAGATCCTCTTCTTATGATTTCCAAGGTAATCATTCACATGTGATCACATTGAGTTGACTTGCCTAGGCACCATGACAAGGATGCCTGCTCTATGCTCACAAAGATATACACCTCAAACCTTGTTTGTCAGTCCTAAGACATAGGAGTATGAAAACTTGATGGATAGTATTATCACCATCATCACATGCTCCTGTCATATACACCTGTTTTTCCCAGATATTCTATCCAGATATCCCAGATATAACCTGCTTCTCCCAGAACTAGCTTTGTCCAGATACTCCAGATATAACATGTTTCTTATAGAAACTCCATCCAGATATCCCAGATATAACATGTTTCTCCCAGAAACTCTGTCAAGATATCCCAGATATAACCTGTTTCTCCCAAAAACTCTATCTAGATATCACAGCTATAACCTGTTTCTCCCAGAAACTCTGTCTAGATATCCCAGATATAACTTGTTTCTCCTAGAAACTCTGTCCAGATACCCTAGATATAACTTGTTTCTCCCAGAAACTCTGTCCATATATCCTAGATATAACCTGTTTCTCCCAGAAACTCTGTCCAGATACCCCAGATATAACCTGTTTCTCCCAGAAAATCTGTCCAGATATCCCAGATATAACCTGTTTCTCCCAGAAACTCTGTCCTGATACACCAGATATAAATTGTTTCTCCTCGAAACTCTGTCCAGATATCCCAGATGTAACCTATTTCTCCTAGAAACTCTGTTCAGATATATCCCAGATTTAACCAGTTTCCCCTGAAAACTCTGTCCAAACTTCCCAGAATGACTTGGAAACCCTTGTTAACCCCTGGTGATCATACTGAAAGGAAAGGTTAGCATACTCTATATGGCTAAGACCTTATTTGCTTAACTGCTATTTGCTAGAAGTAGGAGCACCATATAGATTAAGGCTTACATCCGCATGCTTGTCTCATTTGCATGCACTATTCCCGTCAGTCTACATACACTATTTCAGTCTGTCTGTACACAAGTTAGTCCGCGTTGGTTAAACATCACTGTCTTTTGTCTGTCTAAAATCATTACTATCAGAATCTGATACGATCTTCCCAAATCTGTAGGGTCACTATAGATTCTCAAAGTCAACAGCTGGGATCTTCGTCCTAGATTAGAAATTCAGATAATCATTTGGTCAGAATCAGCCCAACAGGTTATTTGAACATGAATCAGGAAGAGTTGGAAAACAAGGTCACCGAATTGGGAGTCACCATAAGCCAGCAGTCCGACAGTCTGGCCCATGTCTTGAGGTTTATGGAGGAATTAAAACAGCAACAGCCGCAATATTCACCTGTGTTCTCGCCACCACCAGGTTTCGTGCCACCTCCACCACCAGGGGTTTTACCACCTCCTCAGAATAATGGAGAAGAAGATTGGTTTCAAGGAGTCCCACTGCCTGCACAGGAGAAGAAGTTCCAGGAGAAAATGGACAAAGTTGACAAGTTAGAAGTGTATTGAGGAAAAGCAAAGGGGTTGATGACTACGTGCTAGACCTGGAAGGGCTCTTCGAGCTTGTCAAGTTGAAACTGCCAGAAAACTTCAAAATGGCCGCCATCGACCATTTCGATGGAACTAGAAATTTGAAAAGTCATGTGAAGTTGTGCATGAGCATCTTCCAGTCAATGGGCTGCACTCATAAGCACATTGCGATGCTGTTCCCGCAAACTCTCGCAAAGTCTGCACTTTCATGGTTCCTTACATTGGAAGCTTCCAAAACTCGGGCATTGGAAGACATCGTTCGGGTATTCGTTGATCACTATTCCTATAATCAAGAGGTTGAAACTACTCGGCAAAACAACAATGAATCCTTCGTCGCTTTCTTAGGAAAATGGAGAAATAAAGTGGCCCAGATGACCCACCGATCGGTTGAGAAGGAACAGGTGAGGATGTTAATCCAAAATTTCAGCCGCTCTATCATGAGAAACTGTTCTATCAATCCATCTCCACCTTTGAGGAGTTATTTGAAGTTGGGACTCGAATTGAAGATGCTATCAGGGAAGGAAAGATTAAGAAGGAAGAGTCCACAAGTCAGCTGAAAAGGCCTAATTACTCCCGCAACACTCTGGATATCAATGCTCTTAGCAGTCAACCCATGGCATACCCTCCTAGGCCATACCAACACTCCAACCAAGCTAACTCCTCCAATCGCCCTTTCCAGAAAAAGCCCCTTGGCAATTTCGCGAAGCTAGAAATCTCGCTTTCCTCAGCCTTAGACTTCCTCCTCAAAAAAGGCCACCTCCAACTCCTTCAGCCTCGAAACACCCCTCTACCACCCAATTGTGATATGTCCAAAAGATGCACCTACCACCAACCCCCTAGCCACCACACTGATGATTGCATGTGCCTTCGCCATGATAACCAAGACCTCATTGACCAGAATATCATTAAGCCCCCTCCCAAACAGCCTCATGTCACCCAAAATCCCCTACTGAACCACCAAATTATCAGCCTCATTGAATATAACCCCACTACTTTCGATCCTTCTACCCTCATAATCCCCATAGGACTTCCCTTAGCCCGCATTGACATCCCGGATTCTACAGAAGTCCATCTGATTGAAGTTAAAGATGATGGGTGGCAGCACCTGCTAGATCATGAACAAGATTTGTTCTTCATGGAAGAATATGATCTAGGGGCAGTAGATCTCAAATGGTACGATCTTAATAAAGAAAGCGACACCTCCGTATGGGATGAGCCAGAAAAACTATTTGTGGGAACAGATTGCGAGTGGTTCAGAGAAGATGGAACTGTGGAAGGACCTACTCCTGTCGAGATTGATCATCTGACTAGGTCAGGTCACCATTATTAGCCTCCACAATCGATCACAGAAACCATAGAGAAAGGGCTAGTCAAGGACAAGGGGAAAGCAAAAATAGACGAGGTCATCGAAGCGGACAATGAATTGATAAAGCAGTTGAAGAAAACTCAGACACATCTCTCAATGTGGGATATCATGGTAATATCTTACAGGCACAGACAAGTCGTGTTGAATGCCTTGGATGGAATTGAGGTCCCCATTGACGCTGCACCGGAAGATATAGTGGCTTTCTTAAGTACACCTACCCCTGATCTGGTCATCACCTTCTCCGATGAGGATTTGCCGTCGGAAGGATCTGCGCATAACATAGCTCTATACATCACCATCGGATACAAGGGGTAGCAGGTGCCATTCTGTCTGGTCGATAGAGGCTTGTTCTCTATGAACCGCCACTGCCTTGGGGGTCAACATCCTTGACATCACACCATCTATGCAATCTATGAGGGCCTACGATAACACTAAGAGGAATGTGATAGGGACTATTTCTCTCCAAATCCGGGTAAGATCTTAGGTTGGCACTAAAATCTTTCAAGTTATGAACATACATGCCTCGTTTAATTTGTTGATTGGGAGGCCCTGGCTGCATGTCAACAAAGTTGTGTCATCCACTATACACCAAATGATCAATAACATTCATGAGAAAGAGGTGAAAATCATCCTTGGCAATAGTTGGGGAAATGATGCCTTCCCAAGCTTTGCTCTTGTTTATGAAATCCAAATACCAGAACTAGACGAAGGAGAGATCGGAGGATTCTTCATGGAAAATATCCATATGGTTAGTGATGGGGACGGATTCTCCAAGGTCCACTCTACGGTGATCAATATCATCCGCAAAATGAACCACTTCCCCGAAATGGGATTGGGACGACGCCAACAAGGAATTCGTGAGTTCCCTCAGATCAAAGGACAAAAAGGCACTTTCGGATTAGGGTACAAGCCCACTGAAGAGGACATCGAGCTCCAAAAGCCATGGAATAGGAGAGTGAGGAGTCTTCCACCGTATCGTAGGACCTTGAATGGGCAATTCATCAAAGAAGGGGATGAATTCCCCTACTTTGGGTTTCCTGAACCTTAGATCCATCAGACCACCGGAAAAAGGAACCCTGGGCTTAAAATCTTCGCTGACTACGAAAGGCCCCCCTATCAAGATCTGTTCTATTCGGAAGATGTTGTGAAAACCCCAGAGGAAGATTGGTTGAAGTATCTGAACACTAAGGCCATAGAGAAGATGTGGGAAGAGCTCGCTGAAAAAAAGGAAGGAAAGAGGGCCAAGAGCCAAGATGACCAGATCATGTCAACTGAGGAGGGTCTGAGAAACCAAGCTGTAGAGTCATCTGTCTATGTCTCCCTATCCCTTATTCCCCCGGAGTCTGTATTTCCTATTATCGAGTCTGTACCAAAATCGGCCGCTGTGGGCCCATCGCTGTCTGATGTAATCACTCCACCTATTATGAATGAAATGAAAGACGGTTCTGCTTACTCCTCTGTGTCTAATACTTGTGAATGCACAGATCCCTCCGAGGATCTCCCATTCACTCTTAAGCAATTAATTGAAAAACTACCTGCTTATGAAATAATCAAAGATACTTTACCAATAACCTAGGTGAAAAAGATAATCCACAAGTTGTGCAAATTGGCTCAACGCTTAATAAAGAAGTACAAGAAAAATTGACTCTCTTGCTAAAAGAATTCAAAGATGTTTTAGCTTGGTCTTACAAGGACATGCCTGGGGTCGACCTCGACATTGTCCAACATCGTATTCCCCTCCTTCCCAATTCTAAGCCTATCAAGCAAAAACTGAGGCGCATGAGGCCGGAATGGGCACTGAAGGTAAAAGAAGAGGTAGAAAAACAATTCAAGGCAGGGTTCATCATTGTTACAGAGTATCCGGAATGGGTTGCCAACATCGTGCCAGTCCCTAAGAAGGACAGAAAAGTTCGTGTGTGTGTCGACTTCCGTGACCTAAACAAAGCCATCCCAAAGGATGACTTCCTGCTTCCCCACATCGATGTCTTGGTAGATAACATCGTAGGACATGAACTACTATCATTCATGGGTGGCTTTTCGGGGTACAATCAAATTCTAATGGCACCAGAAGACAGAGAAAAAATGACATTTACCACACGTTGGGGGACCTACTATTATAGGGTGATGCCTTTCGGACTCAAGAATGCTAGAGCAACCTACCAAAGAGCCGCCACCACATGATCGTGAAATCCAAGGATAGAGAAGGGCACTTGGTGGCACTAGAGAAGTTTTTTGAAAGATTGTGCAGGTACAAGATGAGGCTGAATTCGAAGAAATGCACTTTTGGTGTGACCTCTGGGAAGCTCCTAGGTTTTCTCATTACACAAAGAGGGATAGAGCTCGATCCCTCCAAAATCAAGTCAATTCTAGAAATGGTGCCGCCATAGAATGAGAAAGAAGTGAGAGGATTCCTCGGAAGGATCCAATTCATCAGCCGCTTTATTTCCAAGCTCACAACTACATGTGATCTCTTGTTCCGGTTACTGAGGAAAGGAGAAAAGTTCCAATGGGATGACCAATGCCAAACCGCATTTAATTAAATAAAAGCCTACCTCAAAAACCGCTTGTCCTTTCACCACCCACTCCTCACAAGCCCTTATTTCTTTACCTATCTGTCTCTGAAAATTCCATGGGGTGCATGTTGGCCCTAAAAGGGGTTGATGGCCACTTTGAAAAAGCCATATATTACCTTAGCAAGAGGATGACTGGGTATGAGCTTAATTACTCTACCCTTGAAAAAACATGTTGGGCCTTAGTCTAGTGCACCCGCCGATTAAGGCACTACATGCTGGACATTCCAATTATGCTCATACCTCCCATGGATCCTCTAAAATACCTCCTCGAAAATCTTGTTGGCTATATATCCCGTTGGCTACTCCTACTATCTGAATTCGATATCAAGTATGTGACAAGCAAATCGGTAAAAGGGAGAACTGTAGCTGAGCATCTTGCAGAACACGCTATTGATTCTGAAGAAAATGGAGACTTCCCGTTCCCGGACGAGAATATCATGGAAATCAAAGACGAATAGTGGAAGTTGTACTTTGATGCGGTAGCCGACATGGAAGGATATGGAGTAGGTATGATCCTAGTATCACCAAATGGGGACCACACCCCACTGGCAGTCAAGCTCAATTATAACGCCACCAACAAAACTGCTGAATACGAGGCATGCATTCTAGGGATGGAAGCGGCCATAGAATTAAGAGTTCAGAAATTGGATGTCTTCGGAGATTCAAATCTCATTGTGTCACAAGCCAGAGGAGAATGGAATGTGAAAGAAGAGAGGTTGAAGTCCTACCATGACCATCTCAATGGACTCAAGAAACAGTTCAAGAGCATAACATTCTGTTACCTACCCAGGGAAGAGAATCAGTTAGCAGATTCATTGGCTACCCTAGCCTCCATGATCAAAATCCCTATAGGGGTAAAAATGATGTCTCTAGTAATCGAGCAAAGATACGAACCGTCATTTAGCATGATCGCTGCAATCGAAGAAGAAGAGAATGAAACACCATGGTATCAAGATGTCTTGAACTTTATAGAAAAGGGAACATACCCCCAAGAATCTACTGAGAGAGATAACAGAGCATTTCGAAGGTTCGCAACACAGCTCATCATTTGCGGCGGAAAATTGTTGAAGAAAGGGTGCAATGGTCACAACCTGACTTGCTTGTCAGGGAAGGGCACCAGAAGGATGATGAAAGAAATATACGAAGGGGTATGCGGTCCACACATGAACGGTCACATGCTGGCCAAAAAGATTGTAAGACAAGGGGACAATTAGACAACGTTGGAAAAATATTGTTGCCAATACATAAGAATGTGCCACAAGTGCCAGATCCATGCAAACATGATGCATGTACCGCCATCTCTGCTCCATAGTATGACCTCCCCATGGTCATTCTCAACTTTGGGAATCGATATCATTGGAGAAATTGTTCCGAAGGCCTCAAACGGGAACTGATACATTTTGGTTGCCATTGACTACTTCACAAAATAGGTAGAAGCCGCATCCTAAACCAAGTTGGGGGCCAAGGAAGTGGCCAAGTTCATCAAGAGGAACCTCATCTGCCGCTATGGAGTCCCCCATGAGATCATTTCGGACAACAGAAGTCATTTCAAAGCAGAGGTCAGGGGTCTATTCGAGGAATACAAAATCACTTATCATAAGTCGTCACCATACAGACCGCAAACTAATGGGGCAGTCGAAGCCGCAAACAAGAATGTCAAGGCCATACTGCAGAAATCGGCTGATACTTACAAAGACTGGCACGAAAAACATCCATTTACGCTTTGGGGATACAGAACATCGATAAGGGCATCTACGAGAGCGACTCCCTATTCATTGGTATATGGCATGGAAGCAGTACTTCGAGTCGAGATAGAACTACCATCTCTGCGTGTGATGGCAGAATGTGAAATTTCAGAATCTGACTTGTTAATGGAAAGGTACGAAGAATTGGCTCTCATAGATGAATACAAAATCACTTATCACAAGTCGTCACCATAAAGACCGCAAACTAATGGGGCAGTCGAAGCCGTAAACAAGAATGTCAAGGCCATACTGCAGAAGTCGGCCGATACTTACAAAGACTGGCACGAGAAACTACCATTTGCGCTTTGGGGATACAGAACATCGATAAGGGCATCTACGGGAGCGACTCCCTATTCATTGGTATATGGCATGGAAGCAGTACTTCCAAAGAGATAGAACTACCATCTCTGCGTGTGATAGCAGAATGTGAAATTTCAGAATCTAAATAGTTAATGGAAAGGTACGAAGAATTGGCTCTCATAGATGAAAAGCGCCTAGCAGCAATCGACCATGTCCGAATCTATCAAAAGAAGATAGCCCGTGCTTTTAACAAGAAAGTTCATCCGAGGAAAATTGTCAAGGGTGACCTTGTCCTGAAGGAACTATGAGGTCTGATCTTTGACCCACATGGGAAGTTCAAGCCTAAATGGGTTGGCTCTTACATTGTCAAAACTATCCTTTCCGGAAGAGCGACCTACCTCATTGACCGCGATGGTGTCGAATTTAAAGAACTAATCAACATGGATCGCCTCAAAAAGTACTATGCTTGATTCTCCATTTCTTTTAAGACTTTGGCTTGAACTACGCTCGACCTGATTCCCACTTGGGGATATGTAGGCAACTGTATCGGTTTGGTCACTTCACCCACAAAAAATAGCCCATCTCCTTCAAACCTTGCCCTGAACTACGCTTGACCTAATTCCCACTCGGGGATACGTAGGCAACTGTATCGGTTCGGTCGACACCATCATAATCAACCCCTTTTCTTTCAAGACTTTAGCCAAAACTACTTTGGACCTGACCCCCGCTCTGGGGTATGTAAGCAGACTTTCAGAAGAGAAAAGAAGGATGGCTCGCTTGGTCAAAAATCCGAAAGGACGCCTAATCAAAAATTAGAGTTAAATCCAAAGTAAGCAATAACAAAAGAGAGAAAAGAGCTCACTAGGTCACCTAACTGGTGCCTAGGCAAAATTATGTGAGTATGAGAGAAATAAAGTCGCGGTCCTTACCATAACCCAACAAATCACCCTTCACACTAGGGGCAAACTTCGACCACCCACCTCGTTTACCTGAACCTCTTCTAAACTCGGGGCAAACATCGGTCATCTACCTCGTTTGCCTCACAACCTCCCATATCACAAACTAGGGGCAAACTTTGGCTACCCGCCTCGTTTGCCTCTAATCGTGCCAGTGTGCCCAAACAAGTACCAAAAGCAAACATCTTATCAAAATCATAATACAAATGTTTTCAGAAAGCCAAATGCATAAAATGAGGTTCTCCAAGTAACAAAGGTACGCCGATAAACAAACTTCGAATATTACATAAGCAGGGATGAATGAAAACACAAAAAGTTCTTTTAGAAAGCAATCACAAATATCAAACACACTTGGAGGAAAGAAGTAGAATCAGTCAAGTCTAGTTTTATTTGTGTCTTTTATTTCTTCAAAGGTCTTTAGAAGTAGGCTTTTACTCGGCAGGCCCATCCACTGATGAAAGCATCAATAGTAACAGCTCTGACTCTGGAAGCAAAGACCCTCTCAGTAATCCCCCGGGGGACCTCTTGAACTCGCCTGTACTGTCTGGTGAATCGACGAGGATGATAGAAAGAAGTCGCTCTCAGACCCATCAACCACACTCTCTGGTAATCCCCGAGGCTGGTGGTCATAGTATAAAGGCCCCGACGCCCCACAATCCAGCAAATGTCAGCCTCAGATAAAGCACCCATCATGCTAACCCAATCAACAGAAGTGTAATGAGAATAAAGCACGACCTGCGAAAGTAAATTGGCGGCACACTACCAGTCCATAACTGAAGACGCTTATAGAGCCAAGCCTGTAACACCAAAGGCGCCCCAGAAAGAAGGAGAGTTCCTTGATTAAAAGCACAATCCAAACCATTCAGAGTTTCTGCTAGAACCATGGCCATGGGGTTCTTACTTAATTTTAGCACGAGGCACAAGTGCACTTAGTCAATGGAAGTACTCGAGAATAGAAAGTGTGAAGTCATGCATAATATTAGAGCAGCCCTACAGGTAGCATCATATACGCTAGGATTCCCAGGACTAGCATACCGGGTAATGATGGAAGCAATGTCAAGAACCTCACCATGAATTAGTCGGTGGGAAATAACAGCAGAACAGTTCAAGTATTCGGCCAAGCCTTGTGTAGGACTGTGAGTATCAGCAGAAGGAAGAATCAGGTCAGTGTTCGGATCGAAGCTGAGGATAGCACAGAACTCCTCAAATAGGGGGCATATCTCCAGACCGTTAAAATTGAAGACATGATTTAGTAGGTCCCAATGGGCAATGGCAGCATGCATGAACTCAGTGTTCAAAGCCATCTGGCGAAGAGAGAACAGCTCGGTCAAGCCATAGCAGGATCGTACAGTGCCATGCTTTCTGTCGCGGCTTTAGCAAAATTTAAGATTTCGGCAGCACCTCCTCGTTCAACAAACTATCCCACCTGCAAGGCAAACACACTCACTATCACAAAGCTGCTCATTGCAGTAACATCAACAATCACAGAATCACAATGCACATATATCGTCACACGATCACCAACTAAAACAAGCACATAATCGCGCCTTCAAACCAAAAACTATCCGGCTCAAAAGGCAAAACATCACAAAACTCTATCAAAGGTAACACATCATCCTATACAGCATCTTACACACTATCCATAATTCACTAGTACAACCCAATTGAAGATATGAAATGGAGATAAAACAAAGTCCCCGCTTAGAAGGCCTCAGTCCTCCTCCTCTTCATCCTCTGTCAGACCACTCAGAGTGTATGTCGGCGAAGACCTCCTCCCGCCACCCCTGTACCTTGGCCTGGTTCTCAACAAGCCAGCACCACCTCCTCGACACTGCACACATAAAATAAAGACAATTAGTTGGAAAGTAATAAAAGTACAAAAATAGAGTCAAGTCAAAAACTTACCAAGGACGCCATTTGACTGGTGGCGAACTGCCGCATACCGTCCATCTGCCAAGGGTAAAATATAGGGTTAGAACCTCGCAACCTTAAGGAGCGCAAAATTAGAGACATACCCGATGGTCCCGCGTAAGGACCAAAGACCATAAGCTAGCCACCAAGGCGTGACCCTCCTCAGCATAACTCCAAGAAACGTTGAGGACGCTTGATGGCTAGGTGGGATAACCGCACATGACTCGCGACACCTCCATGACCTGCGGAGAGCCATCGGCACCCAAAACGTTAACGGTCCAATCCCAAGGAGAGATAGGATCAGAAATTGGGGGAGTCTGTCTCCTATACATCTCGCAAAGCTGTAGGCACAAGACAAGTTAGGAAAAGATAAGTCCAAAAACATAAGTGACGAATAGAGACAAAAATGTAAAAGAAACTCACATCTAGGAGTAGAAAGTTTGACATCAGAAAGCAGCCACGATAGGTCTCATATCCTGTCTCAGAGCGAAAATGATCCCAGGCATCAGTACCAGCCAAAGCAGCCAGCAAAGCAGCACCAGAGATGTCATCAGCGTCCATCACAGGAGGGGCATAAGAAATGCGGTACCTCGGACTACCAACCACCTGCCGAGATACCCGCTCACCAAGGTACCACTACCTATGCTCGGTACTCTCCATCAGAAGTCGGCAAGAAGCAAGAGGTCTCACCTCCTGTATCTCCTCTAGGGAAGCATAGGAAACATGCTCCCAAGGTGTCTAATCAACGCTAGCTACTGTCAATTCGGATAAGAAATTTCTCAGAAGGACGATCCGATGGGCCCCGCTCTTGACCCCAACAACATCCCTTCTTCATTGCAAGCCTTGAGGGAACAAAGGCATAGGAGCCATGCCATCCTCATCTTTACCCGACTCATCGACAAGGATAGGAGCCAACATTTTTAGGTAATCGAAGCTCCAGAGCTGCACAGAAAGGTGAAAGTCAAAAAATAGGAACAAGAAAGGACCAAAAGGAAAAGAAAAAGTCACAGAACATACCTTCCAAGGCCGCCTGAACCCTCCAGTGGATTTAATGTCGCCACGAGAAACCTCACCCATGTGCTTATAAAGATGGGCCAAGGCAGCACCGCCTCAGTCGTAAGAAGGAATCTCGTCAATTTTTGCCAAGTAAGAATGGAGCCGCAAGCTCACCCGGTCATTCTGTGTCACAAAAATCAAACAACCGAGAACATACAAGAGAAAGACCCGTAGCAGTTGCTGGTCGGTCAGAGTGTGTCCCCCCTACCATAAGCTTGTTAAAACCAGCCGTAAGGGAACCGAGGCCCCTCTAGACGAGGAGGAACAGCCCCAATCAGCATCTCAACGGCTTCAGGATCAATCTCATAGAGATAATCTAGGATCAGGTGCTTCTCACCAACTCTTAAGGCGGTGATCATGGAAAAATCAAAGGGTGTTACCGTTATTTCACAAAACGGTAGGTGGAAAGTATTTGTCATATCCCACCATCTCTCCACAAGAGCATAACAGTTGGTCAAGTCATTAGTGCTCTTTAAAACTAGGCAGACAAAGCGTCCAAACTCAGCATCGTCTACCATTTTCTTATTAACAGGCGAAAGTTGGGTGTACCACAGAAAAGCATGGGAAGACTACTATGGCCCTTCAAGACCACCTATGGCACCTACACACATCAAAAATGACAAAAATGAGCACAAAATCACTAATCATGACCAGAAGTCCAACTTCACAAAATCAACAAACAAGCACAAAAATGAACTCCCAACGACCTCTAGGCGCACATTACAGTTCACTAAACCCGCACAATGCACATAACCATTGAAAGTTTCACTTACCTAACTCGCTAGAGCCGCGGCCGAAAGATAACGTTGAGGGTCGCATAAAATCAACTCCGGGGGTTGACTCTCGGCTCTAACCCGTTCCTTGGCCTTCTTGGAGAGCCTCCTCGAGCTTGAAGCCATGGATCTACAAATAAAATGGAATTAAAAACCAAACTTTCTTCTTGAAAATTAGAAGAAACTAAAACACCAATCAAAATTCCAATCATGGGGAAAGATTACTCACCTGAGCATGCACAAGCTACGTTTTGACGAATTTTGGCTCCAAAAACACCCCAAAATGGCCCAAAATGAGCATTTGGAGCGTAAAAACTCAAGATATACAAACATGGAGTCTGGCCACACAATGCCACCGCGAGCCCCGCTTCGCTCTATTTTGCTCTATTTTAGTCTATTTTGGCCAGTTTTGGCCTTTTTCAGCCCATTTTTGGCCCCGATCAGTCCCAGTGGCCCATTTCAGTCAAGGTTTACAAGGTTTTATCCCTAAACGAAAGTTACAAAAAGAAGTCAACTCCCGAAGGCCCTAACTGGCTCTTTCGGATTGAGCCCTAGAAGGTTGGATCAACCGTGTGAGATTCAGAGATGGGTCCTGGTCCCTAGTCGAGAAGCAGTCGAAGAGAGGTTCTAAAAGAATCCAACACTATCCCACGAGGATAAAATCAAAAACATATCAGCTCCCGGTGGCCCTAACCATCTCTCTTGGATTGAGCATTACAAGATTTGATCAACTGTGAGAGATTCGGTGATGGATCATGGTTCTCGGTCATAAAAATTTGAACAACCATGAGAGATTAGGAGATGAATCCTGGTTCTTGGTTGACAGTCAAAAAAGATTCTCGGAGAGTCCAAAACTACCCCCAGCAGATAGATACAGACAGAAATCGGCTCCAGAAGGCTCTAACCAGCTCTTTTGGATTAAACATAGCAGAATTTGATCAACCATGAGAGATTCAGAGATGGATCCTGGTTCTCGGTCAGAAGTCGTGAGGGGTTCTAAAAAAGAATTCCCCAATATCCCCAGTAAAATAGAAATCCAGAACCAACTTTTACGGCCCTGCGTCCGTTGATAAGCTTCATCATCTATCATATCGCCGTGAGCTTTCTCACTTGTCAACTACCGTGAGCTTCCTCACCTGTCAGTTATCGTGAGCTTTCTCACTTATTGAGAGCTTCCTTATTCTATTTATCTCACCTGTCAGTGAGTCTCCTCACTTACCATAAACTTTCTCACCATGAGCTTTCTCATTTGTTGTGAACATCCTCACTTTTGTTATCATAAATTTCCCCGATTATCGATCTTTGTGAGCCTCTCATCTCTCAATTATTATCCTCAAGGGCCCTGTGTCCGATCCACTTGCCAGCACACTTTTTGAAATTCAAGAAGTTTTCCCCGAGACCCAGAGTCTCCCAAGCCTTGATGTCCTTATCCAAGTCAGCCACCACATCATAGTCGTAAACACTAGTACAACATAAAGTCTACCCAGAGTGGCACGTATCCCACATCATTAGCTCATGCTAGGATCAGAACACTAGACGTGTAGACATCTGTGCATTACATCCTCATAGCATAGCATCCGTCTGTCTTGTTATAATTTGTTCTTTTGTGTCCTGAACTACGTCCTGGTCTGATTCCCCTTGGGATACGTAGGCAGCTCTCGTAGAGTATGACCAGCACTAGCCTCAGCATCATCCTTTCATCTCTTGCAATGCTTTTTTCCTAAATCTATGGCCTCCAAAAAGACCTATCTCTTCAAAACATTGGCACTCGCTTGCTACATGCGTTGCCTTACAAGTTCATGCCAAAGAGGGGCAAACTTTAGACACCCCATTTTGTCAGCTATCATATTTAGGAGACCCATAGCTTGGTGGTTCAAAATGATAAAAAAAAAACTCAAAAAGGACTCCTGGAAGTTAGTTCTATCTCCGAAAATGCTCAAAATGACCAAAATGTCCCCGAATGCCCAAAAACTCCTAGATTTAGACCAAAAGCTCTGAAAACATATTACATCATAAAAAAGGTACTAAAAATAAGTTTTTAAGCAAAATCAGAAGAAATCGTCGGCTCCTAGAGACCCCCAGAAGTCCCGAAAGTTCCCGGAAAGTCCCCATTTATCGGCTTGACTAAGTTTGACCAAGGTTTGACCAAAATCGTCCAAATTCGCTGAAAGGTTCTGAGATCATTCTAGATCATGTGGAAAGTATTAAATGAACTTTAAAAGGAAATCGGATGATAACGCCAGCTCCTGGAGCTCCTAGAGGTTCCCAGAACATCCCGGGAATCCCAGGTTTGACCAGTTTGACCAAAAGTTGACCTTAAAATTAGAGCACTGTATCATTTTTAGATATTTTTTATGGATACTAGAGGTCAATAGCTTTCCAATGGTATATCGCACATAATTTCCGAATTTAAAACGAATTTATTATGAATTTCCGAAATTGAAAAAGGTGATCAAATCGGCTTTTATCGTGATAACCGCAAAGCTTTTTAAAGTGACCTACCTGTGAACTATTTTTTATATAATGTAGACTCCATTACCTTTCCAACGGTATATCACAACCTCAATTTAGAGTTCATATGCATTTTCTGTGAATTTCGGACGAAATAGGGCCTTTTCCCAAATGACGGAACCTTTGGTGGTCTAAATAGAATTATTTGGACATCAGAGGAGCAGTGCCGCCGCCCGCACTGGCCCACTATTGCTGCGGCACTCTCCTCCAAAATACTCCATTTTTGCAATTTCTTTTGGGACCCAAATTGATTAATGAGAAACCAAAACGACATAGTTCTATGTCAACAGATGCTTGGGACTAATGGGAACACTTCTTAAACCTCCCTTGACTTCCCATTTTGGAGGTGCAAATACAATTCTTAGAGAAATGATAGAGAGAAAAATTGTAGAAGATAAGGTTAGGAGAGTGAAAGTGAGCTTCTTCCTTTGATTTTCAACTAAAAACTGAGTTCTAAACTTTGTTTTCTACTTCATTACTCCCATTTACTTCACATTCAATACACCCAACCATCATTTTATTGAGCATTTGTGACATAGTAAGCTTCTTCCATGTCTAAAGCCACCACATATGAGTGAAACACTAAGCTATAAGTCCAAAATCATCATGAATATCATCTATTGATTACTTACTTGCTTGTTTACATATTATGCTTATCCCTCCTTAATCCCATTTCTTTTTTATTTTCTTTACTTACTTACTAGTCTATCATCATCTAGATGATGACATGAAGTTTGAGGTGAGTAAATCCTTATGGTTCTTGACCTCAAAAACATGTTTGATAGATGATGATTTTAACTTCAATACATTCCTATGTGTTCTTGAACTTGTCTTCAAAAATGAAAACAATCTCTCCAACAATCTTGGAGGCTCTTGATATGGGTTCAAATGTTGATATTTTAAGTGGTCATAATCTCCATTTAAGTGCTGAAAATATACTTTTAAAACCTCTATTTCAAAACCCCTCTTAAACCCCTCATTTTGATTTCAAAGAATAAAACCCTAGTTCTTCCCAAATTCTTCAAAACAGTGAACAATCTGAGTTCAAAGATTTTTCTAGGACTCAACACTCAAGGTATTAAAATGAGACCACTTGAAAAGTCTTCTTAACTCATTAGAGAACACCCATGATTTTTGGTTTGACTTGGAAATACTTGGAAGTGATCCATTTGGACCCAAACATTCTCTCCAGATATTCTATTTTTACTATCACAGCAGCTTGGTTGACTTTCAAGTTGTCTTTCAGAAAACTTTTCCAAAAAGTATGGTCCCAAATTATTGTTCCCTTAAACGTCAGTGTCTTAGGAAACTTTCTGTATAATATGGGCATCTACATCTCTTGTTTTCATTTTCTAAGATTTTTCATCATTTCAGTTGACAGTACGAACTCTATTTCTGAGTAACCTGTATTGTTTTTATGACTTCTCTCATTTTGTAATAGTTATTGAGGATTGGATTTTTGATATATGTTATAGACATAATAAGTATGATCTCCATAAAACATCATGCATTGAAAACATTTCTAACCCTACTTTCCATTTTCCACAAGATCAAGTCACTGTTCTGTCCTTTATTCACAGCAAGTATACTTTTACTTCCATCCTTTGATTTGATGCTTACATCCACTCCAAATTTGTTCATATCTTAGGATATAGTCCATACTACATTTGTACATATCCCATGATGATTCCCTTCATGCATTCATTCATATTGTAGATTTCTAAGTCACATTAGAAAGTCCATGTACACAAACACACTACAACCTTTGAACATTTTAGGATCATACGTTGCATCCATGCAAGATTTGGGGTTTTTGTGACTCCCAATCTAAGAAGATTATAAGGATTGAACTTGATCACACGTCCATGCTTCCCCTCGATCTAATCATCCTTTCTTACCCGTCCTGGGGATTGAGAAGTCTTCTTTTCTGAAAGATTAACATGCATCATTCTAGCTTGCTAAGCATATTTTGATTCCATTGATTATTTGTTTCAAGAACAATTCGCGTCCCCTCCTAGATTAGGAAAACTTGATTACTTGATATATGATTAGATGATTTTTCCTAGGTTTATTTGTGTGATCTTTCAATTTACATTGTATGATATTTGGCTTAGATCTTATGAATGATATCTTATCTTTTGATCTTCCATTTTAAGATTCTTATGAGATGTAATATACTATCAGAGTATTAATTGTTGAACCAAACATAGTATAAGATGATTATTTGGATGCTAATTGAGGCCCGTCTAAAGAAGGGGCAAGTTGAGGGTGTTTTAGTCGTGACAAAGGCTCCTTCGTCTCTCGTACCAAAACCCTGAGCCAAGTTCTTTGGTTATGAAAGGCCGGTGCCATTTATCCATTTGGGTAAGTCAAATTAGGTTTCTTGGTTCCTTAAAGACCAAGTGGCGACTCTGTATCTATTTTCAGCAGACCTTTTTCTTTTCTTTCAAAACAATTTCAAAACAAACAAGAGGTGGGATTCCGCATGTCCACACACCCCCATAGAAAGGCATCATTTTTCAGTCTACACAGCACCCCTATAGCAGTCATCAACACGCTCGGCCGACCTATGGTAGCTCCAAACCATTGTTGGTTCACCACAGGTCCCCGGCTTTTACAGTATAGTGAATGTGCTCAGACACACACGTGGATGTAGTTCCTTCATTAACAGGGGTGAACTATATACAAAAAATTGGTCACTCTCTCTCTCTTTCTCCTTTAACTGCTTTAATTTACCCTTACCAAATATTTGCATCAACAAGGCTTAAGAAGAACCAACTTTAATGGCTTAGATGTCAACATTGTGAATTCATTAACCAACTGTGATAAATATTTTTAATTAAATCATGGTCTATTGGAATTGAATGAGGCCAATTGGAATGTGTTCATAACACAAAGATACACCAATGTAATTGTTTTTTGATTAGATTCCATAGCAAACATGGTTTGATCTTAGGATTCATGAACCAGTTGCTCTCTGTCCAAAGTTTTAGAACAGTAATTAAGTTTTGATTTGAATAGATCAGAGCCTTAATCAAAACCTTTGACTTCAAATAAATTTTCTACAAAGTTTAATGTGTTATGAGATCCCCTAAAAAGATTGAAGCAATTCAAATTCGTTTGCTATTTTTAGAAAATCAAACAATACCTCTGGACAGAGAGTGATTAAATTCTATGTGATGTCTGGTTTTGGTCCAATTTCCAGAGATTGGACCATTTGATCTTTGATTTTCTTTTTGGGTACACATCATATCTAAAAATCATTAAGATCAAACCATGGGAAGTATGATTTGCTTATTTTTGAATGTCTGGTGTGCTCTCTGTAATTCCTGAATTCTGTTACAATTTTGATAAACTTTGTAAATGATGGTACAAATGACCTTTCTATGACTAAAGGCTCAAACATGTTTTGAATAATGTGAATAAAGCTTAAATCCAGAGGCTAAATGATCCAAATCAGCAAATGACTCATAGCTAATTCTTGTTCATATTCATCCACTCATCATATATGTATATATTCTAGCGATTAGGACTTTATTTTGCATTGAGCTAAGCTATAATTAGTTGAATAAAGCTATGGGTTCCTTACGATCATGTTGGGATTATATCATCTCTATATGCACATGACATTGGCTCCTAGTTGAGACTTGTATATATATAGAGGTGTTGTGATTTCAATAAATGAGCAAGAATTCATGATTTTGTTAAGTTTCTTTGCTTGATTGATTTAAGATAGAAGTTTTGTATAATATTTAATTGATATTACAAGCATATGGACATACCCTTTGTTTAGTATCGCTATTTTGGTATGATTTCTTGACTTTTCTCTCGTTTGTTTCATTTATTGATTTTATTGATTTTCGACTCCATGCGCAACACCTTAGATTATGATTTGCCTTATGTGTATATATGTTTTAGAGACCTTTTGTTCGGTTTCTTTTTTTTGTGTATGCATTGCACGTTTCTATATCGTAGTTGGAACCCGAGTAAGTTCTCTTGTTCCCTATTGCATATGCTTGTTTTTGTATGTCTCTTATCATTAGCAATCATGCACCCCTTTCAACCTGCTTTTGTCATGTGTGTGTATATATATGTATTAGTTTATGGTATGCTTAGATTATTAATTCAATTAAAAGGATGTCGAGTAAAGGCCTATCACGAGATAGGATGAGAGGGGGTATTTTAGTCCACTGGGCTCCTTCCCCTCTCATTCCATAATCCCCGAACCTTGAAATCTCTGGTTTCCAAAAGACCGGTTTGCTTTTAAAATATTTTCTTAATTTTCCTTAAAATAAATTAAGTGGCGACTCGTATTTTGAAGTTTAAAAGGTGGTTAGCCTGTGAGTATCCACAACTGCCCCCTTTCGAAAAAGCTCAAGTACTTTCACTACATCAACTTTGCATCAAGAGCACAACACACAATTGAAATCTGCTAAAATTACATGAAATAAACTTTTGTGAATTTCACAAAATGACTATTTCAATCACTTGATCTGTCAAGCTCAAAAACATGTAAAAGACACACTGTCTGCAATAGTTAAAGAAAACAACTCACAAAATGTTTCATTCATTTGTAGTAACAATGTTACCTTGTAAAAGTATCGAAACTATAAGAGTAAATGACTATTAATTATTGAAAAACATACTGAAGAATCAATTCAAACTTAAACCAAATGAATACGAATCCAATACATCAACTCTACATCTATTGATAATTTCTCTACAGGACTTCCTATTGTGGCTTCCCATCTTCCCACGCCTAATTGTACCACACAATCTTTGTAACAACTATTTCAGAACAAAATTTACTCATCCCAATAAGCTGCTTTGCCTGCAAATGCATACACAAATTCACATTAAAACACCCTCCTCCCCAAAACTAACAGAGAATACCTTCGTGAAATTTTGCAAAACATTCATTTCAATCACCAACAAAATAGTGGCGTAAGCATTTTAATGTCCAATCACAACCACCACAGGAATATATCCAAATTCACATTAAAACACCCTCCTCCCCGAAAACTAACAGAGAACACTTTGGTGAATTTTCGCTAAACATAAATTTCAATCCCCAAAGATTAGTTGCTTAAGTATTTTAATGTGTCTAATATATTTATATATATATAAATAAATAAAAAAAACAAGTAACTCTATTTTAGAATCACTTGTGAAAAATAATACAAACACACAATTGTCCTAAAAAATACACCTAAAAATCATCTTGGACAATATAAATCTATTTCAAAGTCATACCTAGGGAATGGATTTAGTCGAAGTTTGAGATCTAATTCATGTCCACTATGAGAAACGGGAAATAGAGATAGAGACTTTCTTCATGATCCACAAATACCACTGAGATTATCAAGTAAAGCGATTGTTAATACTCATGAGAATGCATCCAAAAAATGCCATAGTGGCACTACATTTGGATCTTAAAAATCATCACAAACATAATTTCGCATCAAACACTCAATCGAATCAAAAACTAATCTTTAAATGTCAATACAAATACACTGAATAAAATAAATTGAACAAAAATTACATTCAAAGGACATGAAGATGAACATTTATTTCAGATCAAAGTCAATATCATTACATAATCCATAATGTCAAAGCACTACGCTAAGTTCATAAGGTTTAGATTAGGTTTCAAAGTTTATTAAAAATTAAAAGAAAATGGAATGAAACAAATTACAACTAGAAATCCAAAAATCTAAACCACAAATTTCATAAAACAAAAAAATCTACTTGAGTTTGAGTACCTTCGTCAAGCTCAAACTCAGATCATCAATTTGCTATCTCTACAAATTCGAAATTAGATCGCCGACTTCAAAAACAATCAAATTTGTTAAACATTATAAATTAGATTGTCCATTTCCAAAATAGTATCTAAAGTTTTCAATCATTTTCATCGAAATGCACCTTGAATTGTAGCCACCTTTCAACACAAGAGTTGTAGAATCCAAAGAACCTTCCTCAAATGAAATTGTGCTGCAATCGATCTATCAAAACATTACAATTGGCCCTGAGTTGTCCATAATTCTTTACTTCAAAACTGAAAGTTCGATGTTTCTCATAAAGCCCTAACTCAAATACTTATCTACCATACCGACACCAATTCCCTAGATATTTCAACAAATATTTGACTAGCAATATGAATAAGCCCACAAAAAACATACAAATGAATCAAAGCACAAATAAACAAGCAATATAAATTTTTTTTTGGAAGGAAACAATTTATTACTATCACAGAAAACTACATCTTCACCACACAGTGCACATATAAAAAAAAACCTCCCTATAGTAGGAGCTCAAAAAAATCTCAAAAACAAATCAACATCTATCCATCACAGATACCTCTTCCACCACGGCTAATGACGCCATCTTCGATCTCCTCGGTAGATTTTGAGTCTATTGAAGTTTTGGTTGCATAGATCTTATCTTGTTGGGTTCAATTTTGCCTCAGATCTGGTTTAGATTGAGGCACAACCTTCATATCTTGTTTTGATGATGAACATGGTGTGCAAAGTTAGGGTTGAGGGGACGAACAGTCAGTCCTTCAACCTTGACCACCATTGAATTCGCTTGGCATCGATTCTACCGCCGACGTCGAACTCACTCAGCATCGATTTCACTATCACCATCGCCGACTTGACCGACTGAAGCAGTCCTCATCTGTTGTCATGCCGTCTTCAAGCTTTTGCTTAGGAAAGAGAATCGAGATGCAAATAAGGAATAGTTTGGGCATCGTTCATTTGTGGGAGATTTAGGTGTATGAGGGGTATTTTGGTCTATATAGGACCTAATTATGGTACATACATACGATCAGGGACTTTTCTCAAAAGCCTAGAATTTAAGGCTCCTTTAAACTCATAAGGCCACTAACCAAGGATTTAACTCTAATTTTTCGTTAGCAAAAACCATATTAATTGATGTCAACCTATAATTTAAGGCTCTTTTCTTAATGTATAGATAATAAATATATACATATGTATATATATACATACATACATATATACAAAAAGAGTAATATAAAAAAGGTAAAAGGGTAATTTGGTAATTCAATTTAACAAAAGAGTAATTTTCTAAAGGCTTAAGGGTAATTTGATTATTCAGTTTATAATTCTACATACTTTAAACTTTCAGGCTCTTTTCTTTAATGTATAGATAAAATACACACACACACACACACATTCGTATACAAAAGGATAATTTATGAAAGACAAAAAGGTAATTTGGTAATTCGATTTAACAAAATGGTAATTTGTAAAAGGTGTAAGGGTAATTATATTATGGGTAAATTGCACGGACCTCCCTTGAGGTTAGGTCAAATTACAATGACCACCCTTAGGGTTTGCATAATATCAATGACATCCCCTGAGGTTACTGTTTGGGTTAGAATATACCCCTTCCATTAATGACTCGTTCAAATCATGGAAGAAAAATTCTGTTGTGACCTAAAGTTAATTCAAGAAGGTTGAAAATGCCCCTATGACACCCATATGCAAAAACACCCCAAGCACTCTCCTACCATTCCAGTCATGGAAAAAGAAGAGTATCAGGTATAATTATTTTCCCTAACTTCCTCTTTGTCTCCCTCTCCCTCTCCCTTTCTCTCACTATCTCTCTCTCTCTCTCTCTGACGTATATATCTCTCTCACCCTCTAATCCATCGCTCTCTCTGTAATCATATATGTTTAAATGTACATATATGTATATATATACAACTCGTATATACATTGTAAAATTGATAAAACATGCATTGGAGATAATAATCATTCATTAAAAAAGCCCCAAGGCAGGATGTTTACATACTTTTCAAAAAAATCCATATGCTTGAACTATGTACTTCCCAAAAAAGCATCCATATATCCCCCAACTGCTATCCATATATATACCAAAAAAACATCCATATATCCCAACTTCTATCCATATATACCAAAAACAAACATCCATATATACCAAAAAAAACATCCATATATACCAAAAATATCCATATATACCCCATCTTCTATCCATATATACCAAAAAAAACATTCATAACAGTTTTCTTTAGAAGGTTGCATAGTAGGGGTTGAAGTTGAAGCTTGCATACTAGGGGCAAAATTGGTGTGCCCCCTTCTCCTTGTAGCTCTCTAAGCCCTTTCCCTTACAGCTCTCTAGCCCCTTCCACTTACAGCTCCACTTGTAGCTCTCTAGCCCCTTTCCCTTCTACTTGCAGCTCTTTGACCTCTTCCCATTCCTCTGCTTGAACTTCTATGTTCTAAAACTGTGTGTGGATGACTGGTTGACTCAATAGGTGCTGAAACCTGAACAAATAAACCAAGTATATAAATGACAAATGAAGGAAATATGTAAAATCCAATTGAATCTCACTTGATTTAGATGTGTCGTAGTGCTAGTGCTTTTGCCCCTGCTAACTGGAGCTCTCTGGAAAGTCCTTTGATTGTGCCCAAAATAGCCACAAATACTACATCGGAGTGTCTGAGACCTTTTTCGCCTTGGCTTGTTTTATCATGCTTTAATCGTCTATTTTTTAGGCCTCCCTGGCAACCTCCTAAGTGTAGGAGGTAGAATAGGGTCAGTGTCTTCATCAACATGTCCCCACATCCTATGATCATGTATTGGATGGATCATCCATTCATATGTCTTCAAGTACATATCCTTTGAGTAATAATAATCACAATATTGTTGAATTTCATACCTCTTGTATGCAATTGCAGCTACATCATGCTTACAAGGCAGCCCAGATATTTGCCATGCCCTACACACACAATTCCTTCTACTGAGATCCAACACATGCCTAACCCCAACATTGTCAATAACATCAAATTCCTCACCACCAGCATGGACTACTTTGCAATTCCTTGACTCGTCCAGGCATTTGTTTAGTTTTTGTCGAGTAATTGTTGTTACAATACTACTCCATGCTTTTCCTTTTCGAACCCTCTTTTGTATCCTTCCCATAACCTTGGTCCTAATACCCTCAAGCATATTCAGTATTAGCTTCTCCCTCAAAATACCCAGCCAACTATTAAATGACTTTATGACATTATTTGTGGTATGATCATTCCTTACCATCTCATCAAATGCATGCCTCGACCATGTTTTTGCAGGATGACGCATAAGCCAAGTATGGGCCTCAATGGATAGACTTTTCAAATTATCCATTGCCTCGTTGAATTCCATTTCATTGTAAGCTCTAGTTTCCTTCCAAAAATATTTCCTCACAAGCAATCCTGTGAACTTCCCTTTGAATTTGCTAAGCACACGGCAACAACATTTGCGATGAGTCGCATTCGAAAATACTCTCGAATAGAAATTTCAAGCCCCTACACAAAATAAATTAAAAAAATCTATGAAAGGATATAACATTATCTGGAAGTGGAGAGGCATGAATCCTCCATGGACACCCTTCCACAGCAAATTGACAAGTCACTCGACTTTTTTCATTTTTCACTCTCACAAGTTGAAACCTTTTGAATGTTGTAGTCTCTCAGTACATCTCTGAACTTGTTAACATTCCCAAACAATAAACCATTTTCTAAAGCAATCTTTGAACCTTTATTTTTGTGAAATTCCTTCCCAAACCTAGTTATATCAGAAGCCCTTTCCACTGCTTTTGACTGTTGATATCTTCTCCTACCAATATTCTCTTCTTCCTCACTAGATACATATCCATACTCATCCTTAGATTGATAATCAGACAGTCCATCATCACTTTCATCACAGTCACGAACATAATTCTTATCACTCTCGTGACTACTCTATAATTCAAGCAAACCTTGCACACTCAATTCTTCATCCTCTAAACTAAATGCAACTAAATCATCCTCTTCACACTACTCCATGATTTCCTCTTCAGGTCCTTCAGCATTGGAGCATTGTTGGTTTGATTAGCTTCAAGAATATGACTCTCAGCATTTCCAAGAGTTGTAGATACCCCCTGTGGTGGTGCATCAATTGTTGGATTCACTTTCGGGACTAGAATTCCAGTAACCAAAGGATCATTCTCTTTTACCTCAACATACAAATGGATATACTTAGCATTTCCCATTAACTCAAACATCTTCATAACAACATTATCTCTTCTAACAACTTTTTTTCCATACTCCCTGGTACAACATATGTGAAAGTAATAGTCATTCCAACTTTTGAAGGGAGATGAGACAAGGCAACTTCCCACACATCATCCTCCAAATCAAAGAAACAGTATCGATCAGATTCAACATTCTCTATGGTATGTAATTTTGACATGCAATGGACTACAATATCATGCAGATCATAAACCATTTCTGAAACATAAAAATCACCAACATTAGGAACCCTAACCGAGTATGTGTGTGTGTACCTTAACTCAAACCCAAATCGACAAAAATGAAATAGAATAAAACAAAAGGATACAAAAAATTGTAAATCAAGAACAAGGATTTTTTTCAAATCATCTCATAAAATCGAACAAAAAAATGTTCCGAACCTTAGATAACTGGCTGATTCAATCTTTGAAGAAGGCTTTTCAAATCGCAAGTCTATGGTCTTTCGCTGAAGCTTCGAACCTTAGTTTTCAAGGTCTCTCGCTGAAGCTTCAATGAACTGATCTGGTATGGCTAGTTCAAACCTTCGATGAATTGATCGGTTATGGCTTTCTTATCGTTCGAAGCTTCGAGTTCTGATCTACTTTGGTTTTCTCATTGTAACTTTTTAGGGTTTTCAATTGTGAAAAGTGAGATACAAAGATTAGGTTTTCTTATTTTATGATTATAACAAATGGATTTAGGGTAAAATCGTCTTTACACAAAAATACTAACGTCGTTGCCCTTCTGTTAACCTCAGGGGATGTCATTGATATTATGAAAACCACATGGGAGGTCATTATAATTTGACCTAACCTCAGGGGAGGTCCATGTAATTTACCTTTATATTATTCAATTTATATGTATATAAATATATATCATAATGTAATAAAAGAGTTTTTGGTAATTCAATTTAACAAACGGTAATTTATAATTGTAAACTCTTTAAACTTTAAGCTCTTTTCTGTAAAGTATAGAAACAAAAGAGTAATATGCATAAGGCATAAGAATAATTTGGCTATTCAATTTATAATTGTACACACTTTTATTCCATTTCTATGTATAATAATATATATTCAATTTATATAGTCCAGATGTCTTAAGACTCAAAAGTAATGATATATTCAATTATAATTGTACAAAAGTAAAGTACTCTTGTTTGTTAATTCAAAGATTCCCTTAAAGATGTCTTAAGGCTGAAAAAGCCTTGCCAAACAAGTCTCAAGTTACTATTGGATAGTAACTTGATGTAGATTGATTAATGTGAATTTACAAAATAGCCATATTAGAAATAAAAAATGACCAATAAGGCCAAATTAATTTGGCATCTAATGAATATTCCATTTTAGCCTCTTTTGTATAATATACAAGAAGGATGGCCCATGCAAGGTGTTGGATTTGATTGAAAAAATGTAATACATATTTTTGTTAATGTGTACATGAAAGAGAAATAAATCTACTAATTCTTAAGATGGTGTTAGAAAAATTATGCTTGAACAACATCTATACTAACTAATGTTAAACCTACAATTTCTTGCTGGATAAATAGTGCTATTAAAAAAATTAAAAATTTAAAGTGAAGAATTTCGTAGGCTGACATTTACTTACTATTTCTTTGACCAGTTAGAAAGTGTGTTCGAAATCCGTTGGTAAAAAATCTAGAGTCGAAGTAGAAAAATAAAATTTTATCACATTTATTGCAGATACATTTCATAGATTTATGAATTGAAAAACAAATGAAATCAAACATTAAACCCTAAATGTATTGAACATGCACTGCCGACAAAAGAATTTAGTGAGTAATGTTCATATTCAATAAAAAAAAATTATAACCATGGGTGTCCGGGTCAACTTTCGCGCACCTCGAATAATCCCACGAGACCAGGGCATCCAGGTAAATCACTAATGGCCAATTCCAAGATAATTTGAATGCAAGACCTAAGGTAATACCCCCTAGGTGCTTACTGCTCGGCCACTTGGTCATGATTTTCATATTCAATAATTGTATAGACTTTAATCTTTTACAGAAGAGTACTATACATACGCTAAAAAAGGTAACTAATTTATAAGTGTACACACTTTAAATTTTAATGCTCTTTTCTTTAACACATAACATAAAAAGAGAAAGGAAGGTGCCAAAAAAGCTTCTCACACCAATAATTACAATAAAACCTACACAATTTCCTAATTAAAATAATTTCACAAAGTATTAAAATGTCATTTCAAAATTTAAAATAAAATAAAATAAAATAAAATTTTCTCTCAACTACCTGATGTTGTCAATATCAAGATATAAAAGTATACTTTACTTTTCTAAATATTTGTAGTAGTGAAAGTAAAGGTCGAACCCACAGAGATTGAAATACTACAATTCTTTAATTTTACAACCTAAATTCAACTAATTAAGAAAAATAGATTTTGATTTTATTTTATTTAAACTAAGAAAAATAAAAGTAAGTCTAAATTACGAAAGCAATTAAAGTTGTTTTAAAGATATTTGAAGGGAACCTAGGATTGCGAATCCACCACTAGCTTCATAATAAGGGTATTTATGAATTACTTTAGCTTATTAAGTTGGATGATAATGGGGAATTGTAGCTACAAGCCCAATTCCTCCATCAAGAAAATAACTATGGTTCAAGCACCAACATAATCCATCTTCGGTTAGCACGAATTATCCCACACTAAACTAGGGTTGTGGTATAATCCGTCTAATCTAGGCATGGACTATTCGGATACTTGATAGCACAATTCAATTTAAGCACCATTACATGTAAATAATCTAAACAAGCACATCAAGCATAGATCATTGAGCACACTACAGTCAAAATAGATCTAAGACAAGAATAAACTTTGAAAGTAATGATTTAATCAATAAAAGCACGATTTATTTATAAAAATCCTCTAAACATGTAACTGTCATCCATACATAAAAAAACTAAAATAAAAACATAAATAAAACCCTATTACTTGGCTAGGGTTACATTGAAACCCTAGATCTAAGATCTAGCTGTCCATGGAAGTGATGGATGGCAAGTAGTTGATGGAGGAGGCCATGGGAATCCTTGGTCTTCTTCTTCTTCTCCTTACTTCCCTCCCTTCAATGGCTGAAAGTATGGTTGTATATCGTTTGTATAATATTTGCCAACCCTTTAATTGAAGTAAAATAGGGTATATATAGATTTACAACAAGTTTTTGGAAGCTTTCCTAACCCGAAACGCACTAAAACTGCTGTATTTAGCTTTCCAGACGTAATTAGGCAGTTTCGTTCGCGTAGGAATCATCAGTAGAGTGAAATACGCAAGTTCCATTTTTACACAGGTCGCGCGCGCGGGCCGCGCGAGCGCGATGTTGGGAAGTCGCGCGAGCGATATTCTGGATTTCTGCGCGAGCGGGTCGCGCGCGCGATGTGGATTTTTCAGCTTCTTTTTGCTTGCTTTTTCACCCTGTTTAGCCTGGTTTACTTGATTTCTTCCAAAACCTGTCAGAAAATAGAAAATAAAGTAAAAATATACAAAAACAGGATAAAAAGGTACTAACAAACGCAAGTTAAGGCGTATAAATAGGCTCTGTTCTCTCCCAATCACACCCCCAAACCCACATTTTGCTAGTCCTCGAGCAAAACTAAAATGAAAATAAAACTTCTAATAACATACTACTCCATTTTTGCATGGGTCACGATTGCATTTAGCATATGTAACAAGCCTTTTAAACCCCTAGGTGTCCCTAGTCGGACGAGTGAAGTCTTGTGAGGGTTCTCATCAACAAGTCACCCACAACTATCTTTATTAACTTGTAAATTTAAAAACTTTTATTAAAAACAAAGAACATAACAATCAATACTCCTTATCATAGAACAATGATTTGAAATAGAATAACGAACAAGAAGAAATAGAATCAAACGTCTACCTACGTCATGAAAAACAATCCCAAGCACATGCATCATATAAATCAATAGAGTTTCTCATAAAATTGCACTTGTGTGATATGACAGTCAAATGAACACGCATATGTAATGAACTTGGAATATAACTCGGATAACCATTTAACTATGTCTCGACTACGAATCTCACAATGTTAATTACACTCTCAAATGAAACACTCAGAAACAGGTGTAATTTTTTTTTTAATATATGTGAGTAAAGGAAATGTGTTTTCAAAACAAGAAATGCTCACATATGACTCGAAAAGAGGCATGACACGAAAGAACAATAGTCTCATGGATAGGATGTCAATAATCAAGATAAATTAATCATTACCATGTTTTAATCCCCCTCCCATCGTTTTCATATCCAAACCATGTTTCATAGGCTCAAATAGGACTTTTCAAAGGTTGTAATGTGGCTCAGACAATGGAAAATGATAGAAAGGATTCATTAGGTAGTTTTAGAATGGCATTGTAAGGCATGTTCGATTTCTTTCATTCATCTCTTCTACCAACTTCATCTTTTCATTCTCTTCTTTTCATATATTTTCTTTCTTTTTTTTTTTTTTTTTCCTTCTGTTTCTTTTTTTTTTTTTCAATCTTATTCTTTTTTTTTTCTTTTGTTTTCCTCCTTGTTGCTTTTGAACCAAATATTCATTGAATACCAAGGCAACCACCCCAAACATCATCTTATTTTCTTCTTCTTCTCAATCACACATCGCCTTAACACCACTAAAAGTTGATCAATCTTTCAGGGGTGAACTCCAAGTTGGCCAAATTGGAGCAAAAACAGGATAATGGTAATTAAAGAAAAAAAATGGCATTTTAATGGCTCAAAGGGCGAACTAAGGAAATTTATCATTTATCGGTCAGTAGGAAACAAAGAAGTCCTAAAATCATGTCCTATGGTCATACGGTTCTTCAATGTTTATGACGGAAGATTATTTAGCATGGTAACAAATATTTTAACTTGACTATTAACCAAAGCAAGAATAATGAGACTAAACAACAAGTTAATGCGCTATTCCAAATGAAATTCGATAAACCCAAAATGTATTTATAACCCTCTATAAAGAAAAGATAGGCTCAAAAGCTCACTGGGTTTAGTCTCCACCATGTGTTATCTAGAAATCCGAATCATATTATAGTTCACATCAGACATGTGTTCAAGCGACTACGTGCAGTGCATAAATTTGTGTGCAAATCTATGATATAAAACTACGATTAAAACGATACATGACCTAAAACCTCTCAACATGACTTCAGCAAATGTTTAATTACATCTTCTCTTTTGTTTACCATTCTACAACAATCATAGTTACATAACAAGAAGTATCGAATCAAGATTGCAAAAACGTCAGTAACATCGTTTATTTAAGCACAAGTATTGAAAAAATTTTCAAAATTTTGGTGTATAATAATGTGCATGTGAGTGCATACCCCCAAACCTAAACCTTTCATTGTCCCCAATGAAACAATAAAACGAAAGAACGGAGAATAGGTAAGAAAGGAACGATAATACCTCGATCTCGGCAATCACAAACAGGTGAACACAAAGGAATATGTCAATAAAGTTCAATGTTACCTGTTAATACTTAATAAAAGAAAACAAACAAAATGAATAATAAAAGCAGCTAAAAGAATTGTAACTAAGGTAAACGAAACGAAATACACTATAAGACCGAACAAAATTATGAAAACAAAAAGATAAAAACTATAAAAGAAAATAAAACATAACTATAACAGGAAAACAACACAAGACTTGATCTAAAAGTACCTAAGAAACAGAAACAGAAACAGAAAAGTAAAAACCTATCAGAACAGGTGTGGGAGAAAGATATAGAAAACAAAAGAAAATGTCAGAAAAATGGGGGATCGCGCGAGCGGCCGTCGCGCGCGCGAATCCCGGAAATTTTTTATTTATTTTTTATTTATTTTTTATTTTTTATTTTTTTAAAATTAATTTTTTTTTAATCTCGCGCGAGCGAGACATCCTCGCGCCCGCGAATCAAGGCGCGAGGAGAACCCGAGAACTCATAAAAAAGGTAAACCAAAATTTCACTAAGGCACATTCTCGCGCCAGCGGGCCGCGCGAGCGACGTCTCGCGCGAGCGAACCGCGCGCTCGAGAATGGTATTTTCTCTCGGTTTACTTATTTTTATGTAAATAAATTAAAAGTAACTTTACTCCAACCCCCAAACCTGTCCAGAGAACTCAAAAACGGACCAAAACGACCCAAAATCATGCAAAAATCAAAGAAATCGACGATATCAAGCTTGTGTTGCCTCCCAAGAAGCGCTAATTTTTACGTCTTCAGCTAGACCATTCTAGATCAAGATTTATGGAGGCCGTAAATCAGACTGTGTACCCCTAAGGATATCAGGAAGAGCTCGGTGGTAAGCAGAAATAATGTTGCTTTAGATTAATTCATTTGGCGGTTCATCCTTTTCGGTTTCAAATCGATTCTTCACCTTTTGAGTAAATTCGTCATTTGGATCTAAATTATTCAAATTCGTCTGCTTATCACTAACCATAATATTTTCCTCACACGTATTTATTCCTATATTAGGTTCAATATTCCGTCATACCTCACTCTCCGCCTCACATAGGTAATCGTCGTCTTTAGGAGGTTGATCAATAGCGTTGAAAACATTCAATTTTAAATTCATATTCCCAAATGACACTTTCATTACCCCCGTCCTACAGTTAACACGAGCGTTAGCGGTTGCTAAGAATGGACGACCTAGAATGACAGGAGTGTGCTTCCTAGCATCTAGTACGGGTTCAGTATCAAGGACCATGAAATCAACAGGATAATAGAATTTGTCAACTTTAACTAAGACGTCCTCGACGATTCCTCTAGGGATTTTAACAGAACGATCCGCTAATTGAATAGTAGCGGCCGTAGGTTTAAGTTCACCTAAACCTAGTTGTTTATAAACGTGATAAGGTAAGAGATTAACACTAGCTCCTAAGTCAAGGAGAGCCCTATGGATGATAGTGTCACCTATGACACATGAAATCGTAGGCGTACCAGGATCCTTATACTTTGGAGTAGCATGTTGGAAAATAGAACTTACTTTTTCCGTGAGAAAGACCTTTTTTGGAGTATGACTACGCAATTTACGTTTTTGAGTGCAAAGGTCTTTAAGACATTTAGCGTAAGCGGGAATTTGTTTTATAGCATCGAGGAATGGAATATTGATTTTTACTTGTTTGAACACCTCGAGTATATCTTCAGCTTTTGACCCTTTCTTAGACAAATGTGACGGTCCCTCAACGTTTGGCGGATATGGCATTCTCGGAATATAATTAGTTAGGACCGGTTCATTTGCTTTCCTAACTCTATCCACGTCCTCACCCTTTTCTTTATTCAAATTTATATTTTTATTTTTCTCACCCTCATCCGGAATTACAACAATCTCCTCATCTCGAATTGTTGTCCTAGTCGAAACGGCATTCACTTGCTCACTCGACCCCCCATTCTCGTATTGTCCCTTAGGATTTTTAATAGTTTGCGCAGGCAACTTTCCCTCGTTTCTACGACTCACCGCAGTAGCTATCTGTCCCATTTGGGACTCAAGCTTCACAAAGGATTGTGTATGAGAGTGCACTATTTGTGCTTGTGCTTGGACTTGAGTTTCTATGTTTTTAAGGGATGCCAACACCGTAGCCTCAAAAGCGTTATCCCTTGGATGGTTCAGATTAGGAGGTGGGTGTTGGTATTGACTTTGTTGATATTGAGGTCGATATGTATTAGGAAAATTGTTCGACATAGGATTATAATTATTTTGTGGGAATTTTTGCATAGAATTAACGTGTTGCTCAACAAATTCCAGAAATTGAGATGCAGAAGGACATGCAAAGATATTATGAGATGGTTCAGAACATAATGCACATACTTCTGAAGAAGGTGGATTGGACCTAATTCCCATCCTCATAAGTTGGTCAAGTTTTCTATTTAATTCTTGTATCTCAATTGATTGACTCGACTCGACTTTCACCTCTCGCTTAGGATGAAGGTATCCCTCAGAACGTACTGACACAGCTTGGTGCATCAAATTCTCGCTTAACGTTTCAAAAATTTTCCATGCCTCGTCGGCGCTTTTGTGTAGGAAGGTACCCGCACAAACGGCATCGACGGTATTCCGAATAGAGGGAATAAGCCCCTCATAGAAGACTTGAACTAATTGCCACTTAGGAACCTGATGATGTGAGCATGAGCGTAACAATTCTTTAAACTTTTCCCAAGTGTCATAAAGCGTTTCCCCATCTTGCATTATAAAATTTGTTATGGATTTTCTTATCTGATTTGTATGCATAATAGGGAAAAACTTTTGTAAAAATGCGGTGTGCAAGGCTTCCCATGTTTTAATTGTGTTTGGCTCAAGTGATTGAAGTCAATGCTTCGCTTTGTCTCGTAAAGAGAATGGAAAGAGCCGCAATTTTAACTCATCATCAGTTAGATTTTGGATTTTCAAAGTAGAGCATATATCCTGAAAATCTCCTAAGTGTTGATATGGATCTTCATTTAGACGGCCATGGAAAGAAGGAAGTAGCGAGATCGTAGACGATTTTATCTCAAAGTGAGATGCTATCGCCTCCGGTAATTCGATACCGGCTTGTGGTGTGTAAGTAGTAGGAATAAAATAATTTATAAGTGGAGGAGGTGGAGGGATATTAGGATTATTTCCATTATTTCTGTTGTTTCCGTCATCGGCCATTGGAATAGGTTTTAGGTCAATAAATCGAGTTTTTCTTAACCTTTTAAGTGTACTTTGAATTTTGGCCTGAAACAACAACGACAGTTGAGGAGTCCGATTAACTCTAAGGGTACGTTCAAGTTCAAGATCGAAAGAAAATAATTTTGGGTTACTAGAACGTGTACCAAACATAAACTTAAAAAGAAAACTAACTAAAATAAGAACTGACTCGAATAATAAAACAAAACAAATAGCAATCACGCAACTAAGATAACAAGCACTCAACTATTGTGATGCATGTAAATTATCCTGTAATGCAATGACCGCGTCAAGCCCAGCGCCCCGGGTTTCCTAGCTAATGCAATGCAACTAACCCTAAACTAATGCAAATAGTGCGTCACAGCACCCTGACTTACAGTGGTTTAAAGCGAATTTCAAAAGAAGCAATTTATTTTAAAAAAAAAAATATTTTATTTTTCGCGTAAGCTCCTTTGATGCGCTAAGCTATTTCTCCCGGAAACATTAGAACTTGATGACTCGAGAATCTACAAAATAAAAGAAAAAGTTAGTAACTCAAAACAAAAATGAAAAATAATAAAAATAAAAATTAATCTAATATTTACGAATTAACTAAACTAGAATTCTAAAACTAAAGCTAGTAATTTGCAACCCCGGCAACGGCGCCAAAAATTGATGTCAATATCAAGATATAAAAGTATACTTTACTTTTCTAAAGATTTGTAGTAGTGAAAGTAAAGGTCGAACCCACAGAGATTGAAATACTACAGTGCTTTAATTTTAAAACCTAAATTCAATTAATTAAGAAAAATAGATTTTGATTTTATTTTATTTAAACTAAGAAAAATAAAAGTAAGTCTAAATTACGAAAGCAATTAAAGTTGTTTTAAAGATATTTGAAGGGAACCTAGGATTGCGAATCCACCACTAGCTTCATAATAAGGGTATTTATGAATTACTTTAGCTTATTAAGTTGGATGATAATGGAGAATTGTAGCTACAAGCCCAATTCCTCCGTCAAAAAAATAACTATGGTTCAAACACCAACATAATCCATCTTTGGTTAGCACGAATTATCCCACACTAAACTAGGGTTGTGGTATAATCCGTCTAATCTAGGCATGGACTATTCGGATACTTGATAGCACAATTCAATTTAAGCAGCATTATATGTAAATAATCTAAACAAGCACAGCAAGCATAGATCATTGAGCACACTACAGTCAAAATAGATCTAAGACAAGAATAAACTTTGAAAGTAATGATTTAATGAATAAAAGCACGATTTATTTATAAAAATCCTCTAAACATGTAACTGTCATCCATACATAATAAAACTAAAATAAAAACATAAATAAAACCCTATTACTTGGCTAGGGTTTCATTGAAACCCTAGATCTAAGATCTAACTGTCCATGGAAGTGATGGATGGCAAGTAGTTGATGGAGGAGGCCATGGGAATCCTTGGTCTTCTTCTTCTTCTCCTTACATCCCTCCCTTTAATGGCTGAAAGTATGGTTGTATATCGTATGTATAATATTTGCCAACCCTTTAATTGAAGTAAAATAGGGTATATATAGATTTACAACAAGTTTTTGGAAGCTTTCCTAACCCGAAACGCACTAAAACTGTTGTATTTAGCTTTCCAGACATAATTAGGCAGTTTCGTTCGCGTAGGAATCATCAGTAGAGTGAAATACGCAAGTTCCATTTTTACAAAGGTCGCGCGCGCGGGCCGCGCGAGCGCGATGTTGGGAAGTCGCGCGAGCGATATTCTGGATTTCCACGCTGGCGAGTCGCGCGCGCGATGTGGATTTTTCAGCTTCTTTTTGCTTGCTTTGTCACCCTGTTTAGCCTGGTTTACTTGATTTCTTCCAAAACCTGCCAGAAAATAGAAAATAAAGTAAAAATATACAAAAATAGGATAAAAAGGTACTAACAAACGCAAGTTAAGACGTATAAATAGGCTCTGCTCTCTCCCGATCACTACCCACCCCCACTTTTTTCTCTCGCACTCACTCATATATTGAGTGCCACTCCTCTAGTATATACAAAAATGATAATTTACAAAAGGCAAAAGTGTAATTTGATAATTCGATTTAACAAAAGAGAAATTTGCAACAGGGGTAATTTGGTTATTCAATTTATAATTGTATACACTTTAAACTTTTAGGCTATTTCCTTTAACATATAGATAATATATTCATCTGTACACACACACACACACACACATATATATATATATAAGTGTAATTAATTACGATAGGTAAAAGGGTAATTTGAAAACGGAATAAGAGCAATTTAGTTTTTTATTTTATATATATTGGAAAAGAAAGCAACCACATCAAGTGGGGGAAACAGAAGAATCAGCCATCACCAAGTGATGTCACTCAGATGCGTAGCTAGCAAACCACACCTTATAAGACTTGTAGATCTTGGCAAGCAAGTGGGCAACACAGTTACCCTCCCTAAGCGTGTGAACAAAACATGGGATATGCAAAGTAGCAGTCACTTTCATAACCTCCTGAATGATATGAACACAAATAGCTTAATATATATACTAGATAATGCCTGTGGCTAAAGTCACTATTGAGCAATTCAAACCATACACGTGTTTGGCGTTTAGTCAACTCTACTTGCATGAAAGCTTCAAATTACAATGAATTGTGCTTACAACAAAAATAGAACCATCTCAAGCCAGTAAATAAATTCATATGAAAAAAAATTGGATGTGAGGCCTTTCACTTTTTGTTTAACTTGTCCTCCATTATTATCTATTTCGCATCGTCCTTCGGGCACCAAATATTCTTTTTCTACTATTAAAAAAAATAGCAGCAAGCACCGTAATTTTTCAGAAGTCATTCACCAATTCTTGTTCATATGCATTAATAAGTGATGCAATAGGTGAATATAAAAATAAACTTAACTTATCAGATTTAACTACAGAACCATAATAGTTTGGGTCTATATATCTATATATTCACTTATTTCATGAGCGCTCATTAGAAGAAAGAAATCCACAAACAGAAAAATAAGAAAATAAGGAAAAAGAAATACTTCAATTTTTTTGAACAAAAAAAAATGACTACATAACCAGTCCTCATCTGAAGATATTTTATGGTAACCCATCTCTAATGTCATAGGCTTAACAGAAATCTTGAATAACTCTTGCTTACTCCAATGATAAACAAATCCTGTTGAAACACAAAACAAAAATGGAAAAGGGTAATATTTTATTAGAATAAACATTAGGCAATTAAGATCTGTAAAGAAGATATTTACTTGCTTCTATTAATCTAGAGATGTGTTTATATTCAAAGGCTAAGAATTTCATAGTATAAAAGGGTTGCAAAAAAATTAAACTCAGTTTTAGGAAATGATGAAAGGAATGTAGCAACAATCTCAACTGCTAATCCATTCTAAACTTTAAAACTCATCAATTTACCTCCATTCACTGATTGGGCGTTGTTTAGGGGCTGATTGGCTATCGTTAGGTGCTGAGTAAGCTCCCACATTTTCATCCAGAGTTGGGATTACTGTCGTGCCTACAGTAAGTTGAACATCTAACATTCAACTTTAAGCCTTCTCATTTTTTAACATAGAAAAAATATTCAATCGGTATGAGCAATAATTGAGATGAAATTACCTAGGAGATGAAATAAATGAGAATTGTCCCATGAGAATGCAGAAATCTGAATGCAGGCTCCAAGAACAGCGAAAATTCAAATACTTATAAGTCCTGAATCTAAAACTCAAATACTCCCCAAAAAGTTAAAAAAAATTTAAAAATTAAAGGGTCTACTACCAAAATGGGTCAGCGTTGTATCCAATAATCAAGAGGCACAACCTTCTATTCAAAATCCTTTTCAATCAAACTTTAACTAATAAGCTTAAGGTGTTCATAAAGCTAATTGAGTAATTAAGAAGTGAAAATTTACTCACATGTTTCTATCCCTTAAAGATTTCTTGGCTCACGCAGCTTCACAGATACCTACGTGACCATTGAATTGTGTCCCCACTTTTTTTTTTATCTCCTGGTCTATTTAGAGAAACAAAATAGCTTATTTAAAAACTAACACTGTGATGGACCATAAGACAGTAAATATTACACCATAGCTTAGTCCTAAATCATGATTGTTTCAGTAAGGGGGTATAGACATGGCAACTGAGCGACTCCAATTAAAGAAAGCAACGAACGTAACAATCAAAACTAACTAATTAGGGGATGAAAATTCCTTGCTCACGGGAAAAGCGTTGTCACAAAATCCATCAAAGCCAGACGGGTAACACCACCAAACCTAATCCATGCCTAACCCTCAACCGAAAATCATGCCCAGCCCTGATGTGCAATTAAAGAAACACCCAACAAAAAAAAAAAAAAACGGACAACACACGAAGCAACAAAGAAGCCTAGCACATTTCATATCATGGAAAACCAATTTATATCCATTGATGTAATTTTCTTGGTTCATCGTGGAAAAATTAGGAAAACACAAAAATTCTTATGCTAAGCAAAACAAAACATCTCATTTACTGATTAAAGGTTGTCTATGTTATTCAACATTCAAGTGAAGACTTATGAGCTTGAAGTTAAATCCGAATACTTGTGTGAAACATTTAATTCTTTAATCCAAGTTCTACGTTCTTGAATTATTAAAAGGGATGAAAAACAAACTTTCACCTGTATATATATACATATATTTTTTTTGATCCATGAAAGCTATGAAGAGAAATAAAAATCAGAATATTGTATCAACCACAAAATAGTAAAAATAAAACAAAAAAGAATAAAGCAAATCTAGAATGTAGAAAGAAATTTTCACCCAGGGAATATATGGACTCAACTTGGACACCATAAAGGAAAAAGAAAATTTTACCTTTAAGCACCTAAACAATATAAAATCTAGTTTAAAAATTTTCATTAGGTCATAAGATTGGTTTTTAAATTTCAATAGCTACTCCTAAACAGACCCTTTTTCCTAAGAGACTGGTGATGGAGCATGCCCCGGAGCATCCACCTCGACTAATATCTTCTCGGGCAGATCTGGCATAAGTGCTAGCTCCTCCTCTAGGTCAGCAGCAAAGTTGTCAAAACCCATACCCTCCACCTCAATATCGTCATCCTCTAAAACAAAAAGGGCCAGAAAAATGACCACGCCATCCATACCCTCATCAACAAGAACTATCGGATCCTCCGCTAGAATAACCAGTGGGGGTGAATCTACTTGTGCAAGGTGAGCATGCACAATCAGAATCTCTAAAGGGATGCAGAAGGTATTGCTATTAACCAATCGAACCATCTCTAACAACACCAATCGTTGAACCTCTATGAAGTATAAAAGCTCTAGGTGAACACGAGGCAAATCTACCAATCCTACTATATGAACTTGGTGCCACAAATCTAACTCCACTGCTGCTACTATCCACTGCTCGATCGCGGCTTGGTATAGTCCAACAGAAGCCAGCACTACTGTACCCTGTGTAACCCAATGTCCTCCTAACAAGTCTGGCATAAATAGTGGCGGGACTGGATCCATACCTGACAAAAATGCACTAACTTATATCAGGACTAATCTTAACAGAGATAGTCTTAAGCATTTGGGCTGCGATTTTGTCCTCCTGTCGTATCATCGGGTGTGCACAGCTTAAGCTAGCAGAATGTGGAATCGGGTCTACACTTGTAAACCCTAACCTGACTAAACTGTTTCTGATATAACCTGGCTCTGATACCATTAAATCCTGTCACGCTCTGACATAGCATAAATAGGGAAAGCATTTAATTTCTTTTATGGACTCATAGGTCGCGAAAGTTTGAAGGATCGATTCTGTCCTAAACGTCAAATATTATAATAATATAAATCAGATTAAGAGCAATCAAGACTTACAAAATTTTAAACATAACGATTTTTACAGCACGTAGTCATCTAAAGGCACAACCCGCCATGAAACAAAATATTATCTATTACATTAGTCCTTATTACAAGTTCAGTTTATAAGTAGTAATAACAAATTTCCTCTTCTCAGATAGTTGTATTCAATTCACGTAGTCGTACTGTCCTACCTGATCATAACCTGAAAAGCCTAGACACGAATGTCCAGGGTGGATCAACGCCATCAGCTTCAAGAAGGTGGTGAGTATTAAAAACATATGCTTGTAATGTAAAACATACTCGCTTACTATTCCCGTTTAATAGATTTAATTATTCAACAGGTTAGAAATATAGTAATGAATTCAAATTGTAAAGCAGTAATGATAATGTCATAATCTTCAATCAATAAAACATGTGACCGTGCATGGAACAATGCAACCATTCTCGTCTAACTGACTCTTTTCTCTGGACAACACATCATCTAACTCTCTCGCTCTAGTACCTTGAAATATTAAGGTGACCATACTATAGTACAGGGGTACCAGGGAGTCTCAAGTTTGCCTCACACTATAGTACACGATTACTAGGGAGTGTCTAGTTTGCCACATATTTTAGCCATACCACAGATGCTAGGGAGTGTCCAGTTGGCTACACACTATGGCACTAACATGTTGTCAGGGAGTGTCCAAGTCGGCGTCACACACTTTAGCACTAATACAGGCACCAGAGAGTGTCCAATTTATCACCGTCGCATTTTACGGATACCCTAAACCTATATCATCATAGCATCACACTATAGTACACAAGTACCAGTGAGTGTCCAAACACAATATCATCCATTCTTTTTTCACACTAAATATCACTTACCATGCATGTAAACTTGACTCCACATGTACGTCATGTAACTCTATACAAAAAATGTAAATTATTGAGAAAACAATAACAACGTACGTGCGAAATAAATCAAGTCTTTAATAATTTATTTTTAACATAATGTTACAATCAGGGTTCTGTTTTAGCATATCTCGCAAATAGTATTTTAAAAACTCTTAAAACTTCTTCCAAACAGCTCCTTATAAGAAAACAGACAAGAACCAGAAATAGGTCTAGTCGCTCGCGTAGGCCACTCGCGAGATATGCCTCTTTTTCGATTTTCTTTTTAAAATTTCCAGAATAGTCAGAAATGCACAGGTTGCTCGTGCTCGTGCAGCTCGCGCGATGGGTCGCTCGTGCAAGCCGCTCGCACTAGATAGTGTAGAGACTTCAACTTCTTCAGTTTTCTCGTTGTTTCAATTTTAAGGTCTGTTTTTGACCCATTTCAATTCCGAATGAGACCATGACATATAGTGTATGATTCTCTTTTTTTTTTCGCAAGGATTACCAATATACGATCGGATTAAAGTGCATCAAACCGTAGCTCTCGAATTTTACGTAAAACTGAGAAGTGACAAAACTTAGTTTCTAATATACATCATAGTATGAATGAATTAGGCTCCAATAATTTAAACATGGCATCTATGAACTGTAATCTTTCATTTGTATTTATCAGAACACAGTTTATTTATGTTTGAAAAATCATGATTTCAAGCTTCAAGCATCATGGATGAACTCAACAATGGTAATACATGATTCAAAGCATACAAACAGTAAATGAAATATATATTACATTTCAAGTGAGCTAGAAATTTCTCTCACTAAAAATTTCTCTTACAATCAGGCTTAGCTATGCTGAACTCAAGTTTTCTCCCACTAGAAATTTCTGCAAACTCTCTGTGTATCACACTTTTCTCTCGGGTTTGAAGTTGTACCAATATACAGATTTTGAGAATGAGAGTGAGTTATATAGAAAATTTAGTTAACTACTTGGAGCCCAAGCTTCTCCTTGTATACTCAACAAATTGATTTTAATTATCAATTATAAATATATACATATTATACACAGCACACATATATGAATTATATACAAATTATATATACATATATACACAATCACATATTATAGGGGTTAAGTAGGTGTGCAGGGGGCAATCAAGTGTTTGGAAAATTAGCTTACGGCCTCAAATCAACCCACACTTTATAAGCATTGCCAAACCAGCCCAGCTAATGATTGCTTGTATTTAATGAACTTAAAGCAAGTGTCAAATTGGATTTGACGGAGAATCTCACAATCTGTGGGAGTTCACCGCGGCGCGGGCAATTTTTGTTCATGAACTGGTATTTTTGCTGCATAGTGATCACCACAAAAATACAGAAAAATTATATTAACATAAGAAATGATTTTTTAGTTGTATAAAAATGTAGTTTGAGTCAAAAGAAAATGTTTTCACCGTTTGAAAATACAGATTTGAAATCCAACACAGGTACTCCTGAATTTATAAAAATCACAGTTTCACCCCAATCAAAATACTCTTATTAATTAAAACAAGTAATAGGAACAAAATATTGAAATTACAATTAACAATTAAAGAAAATACAGGTCGTTACATCAACTATGGAAGCAATTTATTTGCTTAGGAGACTAATGAAAAAGTATAGAGAGTAGAAAAAAGATCTACATATGATTTTTATTGATTTAGAGAAACTTTATGATAGGGTTCCTGGAGATTTAATTTGGTGGGTACTAGAGAAGAAGGGAGAGACCAAGGATTATATTGACGTAGTGAAGGATATGTATGATGTCACGCCCCGCAGTAGCAAAATTAGAGAAAATAAATTTCTTTTTGGACCCATAGGCCATGACAGTTGAAAGTCACTATATTGTCCATAACCAAAGTCAAACCATCAGAGTAATGATTCAAACCACTTATTGGAAAGTTCTAAGGTTGATATATAAATCATAGTTCAATACTAACTATTACAAAACCAAAGTGTTTGCAAAAAATTTAAATAAAACATTACGGCAACATATGCCGATTAGAAACTTAACTATTACAACGGTCTCTAAAAACATAAGCATAAACTGTCAACAGCAAGCTCCAAGTCTTAATCTCACATAGTAGTCACCTCCAGCGTAGCCTCTGTCATCGTAGGCTCCGTCCTTGTAGACCCTATCCATGTATGCATCTCATGCATACTCATAACCCTGGCCAGCTGGACGACGAATATCCGGCGACATAAATGCCGTCAGCTACGAAAGCCGAGTGAACGCAAACACTAACAGAGTATCTGTAGATTGCAGCATACATATAAATAGCATCATTAAAAAGATCATCTTATCGTTCGCATGCATGTATGCACCAACTCAAAATCTAACAGTAGACGTTGTCCCAAACTACGGACATAACATAGACACCTGGGTCCACATTAATCAGACACGTAGTCCCATACCTACGGTCTGTCAAATCCCGACACACAGTCCCATATATCTTATCTGAACGCCACGATATACCTTGGTCAACATACCCTGATATAATACGGCCATAGCCCTGTTGCAATACAGCACGTAGCCCGAATATAATATGGCACACAGCTCTGACATACTACAGCACGTAACTCCGTTATACAATAGCACTCAGAAACTACTATCGCACACAACTCTACCATCGCACATATCTCTATTATCGCACACAGCTAATTCCATCGCACACACCTTTACTATCGCACACAGCTTTACCACAATGCTCATCAATACTATAGCACTCAGTAATACATTTGCACACATCTCCGCAAGCACTCATCTCCATTATAGCACACAGCTCCTTAATACTACTATGGCACGCAGCCCCTTAATACTACTATGGCACGCAGCCCCGATATACTTTGGCCAACACGCCCCTAACATAGTACGGCCACAACCTTGTTGCAATACGGCACGCTGCCCGAATATAATACGACCCACAGTTCTCACATACTACAGCACGCAGCTCCATTATACCATAGCACTCAAAAACTACTATCGCACACAGCTCTATCATAGCACACATCTTTATTATCGTACACATCTAATTCCATCGCACATAGATTTACTATCGCACACAGCTTTACCACAACGCTGAGCAATACTACAGCACTCAGTAATACATCCGCACACAGCTCCGCAAGCACTCAGCTCCATTATAGCACCTAGCTCCTTAATACTCTTACGGCACGCAACCCCGATATACATTGGCCAACACGCCCCTGATACATCCTGGCCAACACGCCCAACAACACGCTCAATACTTTCCGACCAACACGCCCAGTCAATATGCACAATATTTTACGGCCAACACGCCCAGCCAATACGCTCGATACATTACGGCTAATACGCCTTAACACATACTACTGACCACACCGCCCTATATCATATGATCTTCGTGACTGCATTTACACGTACCAATCATTAATAGTATCGACCATTGTGGCCCACAAACCCACTACTATGCACGTCGGCTTTTCAATCTCAATATTATCTCAACATTAACCAAAGGGTTCCACTGTTCAATGCATTAAGTCCATTATTTCACATATATAATATTCCAATATAGTTTTCCAACATCAACATATGATAATAAATAGGTTAACATTTCATTAGATATAAAACAACTAAACAATTAACATTCTGTTAAGTTCGATTGATTGAACTAAGTTCGATCAATTGAGATAAACAAGGTTCGATCGATTGACAAAAGTTCGATCTATCGAGATCAGCCTGTGTTCGATCGCTCGAACGTTGTTCGATCGATTAAACGCAATATTATTCCAAAATTTGAACTGGACCATTCACGCACGTTCAGGGTTCGTTCAATCTTGTCGAAACACATATATACGAACATATCTATGCTACTAAGTGAGTATGAACACTCACCGGTGAAGACGGTGACGTTGACGAGCTTGGGGTGTTCGTGGGTGGTCTCGGGGTATCTCTCTTTCCTCTTTTTCCTCGTATGATCCTCTCTCTTCTTTTTCTTCTCCTTTCTCTCCTTCTGCTCCTCGTAGGTTCGGGGTTGCGGTGTGGTTTGTGATTTCTTCCTTTCCTTTCTTTTCTTTTCTTTTCTTTCTCCTTCACTCTCTCGGCTAACTCTCTATTGTTATTTTTTCCTCCTTTTCAACAACTAATGGAAGGGGTTTTTATAGGAAAAAGGGGGAAGGCCACCAATATATATATATATATTATACACAACACCTCACAAGACACCTTATAGGACACCTCACAAGCACTCAAGCACACAAGACACCTCATAGGACACCTCACAAGACACCTCACAAAACACTCAAGCACATAACACCTCATAAGACACCTCATAGCATACCTCACAAATTACTCAAGCACGTAACACCTCATATGGACACCTCACATAACACCTCACAAAACACTCAAGCACATAACACCTCATAAGACATCTCATAGGACACCTCACAAAACAATCAAGCATATAACACCTCATATAGACACCTCACATAACACCTCACAAAACACTCAAGCACATAACACCTCATATGGACACCTCACATGACACCTCATAGGGGTTGTTTGGGGGTTGGCTTAGGGTATAAGCATGGTTTGGGGAATCACAGGTATAATTACGGGTTCCGAAATAACATTAATTATAGTGAAAATTTTGTTAGGTAAATATTATCTTTCATTATAATTATTATTCTTGTAATTATATTATTAAATAATATAATTAAAAAGTCGTATAATAATATAAAATGTCGTATAAATACAAAAACGGATATTTTCTCAAAATGACTAAAATCGAGATGTCTTCTAAATAGAGATCTAAAACTCCTAACTTTCAATACAAATAGCAAATCATTTAACATTACGCAACTTTTTTCAAAAATTATATTTTCAGTTCATGACTTACAAAATTGGAAAAATTGACCAAAATTCCTATGTGACCAATTTTTGCTAAAATTGCACACGAAGTCTAAATCGTCAATTTAAATATGAAAATACGAGTTAATACAATCTACCCTCCTTAACAGAGATTTCGTCCCGAAATCTGAGCTAGCTAGTCACTAAACAAAGCTGGAAACTTCTCACACATTTCTGATTCTAATTCCTAAGAAGCTTCGCATTCGTCATGGTGTCTCCACTGAACTTTCAATAGAGGAATTTCCTTAGTCCTCAGCTTCTTGACTCTTCGATCAAAAATTCAGACTGGTCGTTCAGTATAAGTCACGTTGTTGTTTACCTCAATGTCCGTGATGTCAATTTCATGTGACGGATCATGTAAAACCTTCCTAAGCATGCTGATACGAAATACATTATGTACTCCTGACATCTTCAGCGACAATGCAAGTCGATAGGCTACTTTTTTTATGCGCTCTAAAATTTCAAATGGTCCAATGTAGCGTGGTGACAACTTTCATCATTTCTGTCTGAATCTGACAATGCCTCGCACTGTAGATACTTTGAGTAAGCACATGATCTCCAACACTGAATTCCAAACTCCTACGACGTTTATCTGCGTAACTCTTGTGTCTACTCTGCATCCTTTCTTTCACAACCTGGAACTTCTCGTTAGTTTCCCAAACTAACTCTGGTCCGAGTAGTTGATTTTCTCGAACCTCTGCCCAACACAACGGCGATGGACATGGCCTTCCGTGTAATGCCTCAAAGGGTGTCATTCCTATACTCGAATGGTGGCTATTGTTGTATGCAAATTCTATCAGCGATAGATGGGTCTCCTATGAGCTTTCAAAATTAATGACACATGCTCACAGCATGTCCTCCATTACCTGGTTAACTCATTCAGTCTGTCCATCCATCTGTGGGTGAAAGGTAATGCTCAGGTTCAATGACGTCCCCATAGATGTCTGTAGACTCTTCCAGAACTCTGTAGTAAATCTCGAATCACGGTCTAATACAATTGATACAGGTACACTGCGCAGTCGCATAACTTGTTGTATATACATACAGCTCAGACGTTCGAGCGAGTATGACATACTATGAGTTATGAAATGCGCTGATTTGGTAAGTTGATCCATAACTACCCAAATAACGTCGCAGTTTTGGTAGGATCTCGGCAATCCTACCACGAAGTCCATAGTGATATGCTCCCACTTCCATCCAGGAACTAGTGATGGTTGTAGAAGTCCGGGTGGTTTTTGATGTTCCGCCTTCACTTGCTTACACGTAAAACATTGAGACACGTGCTCAGCAACTTCTCATTTCATTCCTTTCCACCAGAAGTTTCTTTTTAAATCCTTGTACATTTTTGTACCTCCTTGGTGGATAGTCATTTGTGACTTATGAGCTTCGTCCAGTAGGTCCTTTCTTAGATCCCCTTTATCTGGCACACAAAGTCTGCCTCTGCATCTGAGTGCCCTATTCGCATCAACACTGCAATTCTCGGGTTATTTCACTGCATTGCTTGCGAACCACTCCTGAAGTCATTCATTCTTCCTCTATGCCTCCAAAATATGACTGATGAGGGTAGGTTGCACCATGAGACTTCTAATGTGTCGTCCTTCACTTGGATCTGACGCTTGAATACCGAATTCAGCCAAAGTTTCCAACGCCTGCAACTCTTTGACCATAAGAGAAGCTACTACTATCCTCCTGGGTTTTCGACTTAACGCATCGGCCACAATATTCGCTTTCCTACGGTGATACTGCAATGTGAAATCGTAGTCCTTTAACAGTTCCATCCAACGTCGTTGCCTCATTTTCAACTCTCTTTGAGAGAACAAGTACCTCAGACTCTTGTGATCTGAGAACAGATCAAACTTCTCACCATAGAGGTAATGCCTCTAAATCTTGAGTGCAAAAACAATTACAACTAGTTCGAGGTCATTTGTTGGGTAATTCAACTCATGAGGTTTCAACTGCCGTGACCCATAAGCGATTACCTTCCCATCTTGCATCAAAACACATCCGAGTCCTTGGTGTGATGCGTCGCTATATATGGTGAACTGTTCACCACTCTTGGGTATCACAAGCACTGGCGCTGAAGTCAATCTTTCCTTCAATTCCTGGAATGACGTTCATGCTTGTTACCCCATTCAAACTTCAAATCCTTCTTCGTCAGTCCGGTAAGAGGAGCTGCGATCTTGGAGAATCCTTCCACAAATCTCCGATAGTATCTAGCTAGACCATGAAAACTCCTGACTTCTGTTACTGTGGTTGGTATATTCCAATCCAAAACTGCGTCTGTCTTTGACGAGTCTATAGCTATTCCATCCTTCGAGACAACATGTCCTAGGAACTTGACCTCTTTCAGCCAAAACTCACACTTACTGAACTTTGCATATAGTTGGTTATCTCGGAGGGTCTGTAGTGCAATCCTTACATGTTCCTTGTGTTCCTTCTTGGTCTTTGAGTATATTAGAATATCATCTATGAACACAATAATGAACTAGTCTAAGTAGTGTCTAAAGACTCTGTTCATTAGGTCCATGAATACCGCTGGAGCGTTGGTTAATCCAAAAGACATGACCAAGAATTCATAATGCCCGTACCTCGTCCAAAAAGCAGTCTTTGAAATATCCTCGGCTTGAACCAACAGTTGGTGGTATCCCAAATGTTGATCAATTTTTGAGAACGTCGTCGCTCCTTGCAGCTGATCAAATAGATCATCAATTCTAGGGAGTGGGTACTTATTCTTAATCGTAACCTTGTTGAGGTTCCTATAGTCAATACAAAGTCGCTGAGTTTTGTCCTTGTTTTTGATGAACTGGCGCCTCCTAAGGTGATGTGCTGGGTCGAACAAACTTGAGATCTTCTAACTCCTGTACTTGCTTCTTTAGTTCTTGCATCTCCGTTGGTGCCATGCAATAAGGAGCCTTCGATTGTGGTAAAGTACCAGGCACTAACTCGATAAAGAAGTCAATCTCCCATTTAGGTGATAGTCCTAAAATATTCCGTAACACATCCTCAAAGTCTCGAACTACAGGAATCTATGCAATAGTGAGTTCTGAAGTCGAGCTCTCGATAGCTGCTAGACGGCTAGTAAGAAAAGCATCGCTAGAGGGGTTGCATTGAAAATCAAAAGGCTGACTTTCTAGTACCAAAAAGGTAATCATCTTATTAGCACAATCCAATTTAGCATGATACTTCGTGAGCCAATCGCATGGCCTGGTTTCCCACAGTTGAACCATCCACCGATATTGCTTCCAGTAGCAGCAGGGAGTCCTTGTGGGGGATGTGCTTGGGTTACAGCATAGCGATTATGAGGAAATGTAGGTTGTTGCTTTCTCTCTCTAGTCCAGTTGCGCTTGTTCCCTTGGAATTGCAATAGAGGTCCAAGTCCTTGGTTACCTTTGGGTGGTAGCCGATTCCAAAAACGTCCTTTCTCCCGTCCATTCATATCCTCATGACCGACTACCATTCCTACCATGGCCTTGAAGGTTTGACCCTGATGATTCAGAGTCATCCATTGTAGTAGCAGTGAGAGGCCTTGGTGATACTGCCTATTCTTCTTCTCTGGGGTATCGAACATATGAAGAGCAAAATGGGATAATCATTTAAACTGCACCATATATTGTCTTATGGTCTGGTTCCCTTGCCTGAGCTCGATAAATTCACTCTCCTTCCTGTTCCTCTCAGTCTGAGGAAAGTAGTTCTCCAAAAACAATCCTTTAAAGGTGATCCATGGCATTCTTTCGGCCACATCATCTCCTATGGTAGCCTTCTCCGATTCCCACCAATCAGCTGCCGCATAAGTCAATTGAAATGTCGTCAGTCGACGCTTCTCAATCTCGTTGCATCCCAGGGTGTCGAAGATTCCTTCCTTCTCTCGGAGCCACTATTCTGCCTGCCATGGCTCAGTATTCCCGTCAAACTTCTCTGGACGAAAATGCCGAAAACCCTCCATGATTCTATTCTCAACTTGCCTCGGGGGTGGTCCATGGTTATTTCCATTATTCCCGTTTGGGTTGTTGATCCATTCCATTCTACGCACAAAGGTCTCGAATAGTCCAGTCAGATCAGCAGCCTGGGTTGCTGGAGGTGCGTCCCCGGTCTGTGCAGGATGGTTCGAGTAATAGGTCTTCCTACCGTCGATGCAGTAGGGTTGGGTACCTATACAGACATCTATCGGATAGTCGTCAATCCCAAAAATAATTATAGAAAGTAATCTGCACTAAACATGATAGTTATAACTATTATCACATTAATAGCAAGTAGGCTTTATATGATCAACTAAAAAATGTTAACTTAGAGAGGCAACCCCTATCTCAAGGAATCTTAAGGTTCAAACTCAATAAATGTTGGACAATTGGTGAACATGACTACAAAACCTAGGCTTTCAAACCAAAAATCCCGTCATGCCCCGCAGTAGCAAAAATAGAGAAAATAAATTCTTTTTTGGACCCGTAGGCCGCGACAGTTGAAAGTCACCATATTGTCCATAACCAAATTCAAACCATCAGAGTAATGATTCAAACCACTTATTGGAAAGTCCTAAAGTTAATATATAAATCAAAGTTCAATACTAACTATTACAAAACCAAAGTTTTTGCAGAAAATATAAGTAAAACATTACGGCAACATATGCCGATTACAAACTTAACTATTACAACGGTCTCTAAAAACATAAGCATAAACTATCAACAGCAAGCTCCAAGCTTGCAGCTCACGTAGTAGTCATCTCCAGCGTAGCCTCTGTCATTGTAGGCTCCGTCCTTGTAGACCCTATCCGTGTATGCATCTACTGCATACTCATAACCCTGGCCAGCTGGACGTCGAATATCCAGTGGCATAAATGCTGTCTGCTATGAAAGCCGAGTGAACAAAAACACCAGCAGAATATCTATAGATTGCAGCATATATATAAATAGCATCATTAAAAAGATCATCTTATCATTCGCATACATGTATGCACCAACTCAATATCTACCAACAGACGTCGTCCCAAACTACGGACATAACATAGACACCTAGGTCTACATTAATTAGACATGTTGTTCCATACCTACGATCTGTCAAATCCCGACACACAGTCCCATGTATCTTATCTGAACGCCCCGATATACCTTGGTCAACACGCCTTAATATAATATGGCCACAGCCTTGATGCAATACGGCACGCAGCCCGAATATAATATGGCACATAGCTCTGACATACTACAGCACGCAACTCCATTATACCATAGCACTTAGAAACTACTATCGGATACAGCTAATATTATCGCACACAGCTCTACCATCGCACACAGCTCAATTATCGCACACAGCTTTACTATCACACACAGCTTTACCACAACGCTCAGCAATACTACAGCACTCAGCAATACATCCGCACACAGCTCCAAAAGCAGTCAGCTCCATTATAGAACCCAGCTCCTTAATACTATTACGGCACGTAGCCCCGATATACTTTGGCAAACACGGCCCTCATATAATACGACCACAGCCCAATTACAATATGGAACGCATTCCGAATATAATGCGGCACATAGCTCAGACATACCACAGCACGCAGCTCCATTATACCATAGCACTCAGAAACTACTATCACACACAGCTAATATTATCGCATACAGCTCTACCATCGCACACAGCTCTATTATCGCACATAGCTAATTCCATCGCACACAACTTTACTATCATACCCATCTTTACCACAACGCTCAGCAATACTACAGCACTAAGCAGTACATCCGCATGCAGCTCTACAAGCACTCAGCTCCAATATAGCACCTAGCACCTTAATACTATTACGGCACACAGCCCCGATATGCTTTGGCCAACACGCCCTCGATACATCCTGGCCAACACGCTCAATACTTTACGGCCAACACGCCCAGCCAATACACTCAATACTTTATGGCCAACACGCCCAGCCAATACGCTCTATACATTACGGCCAATATGCTCGATACATTACGACCAATACGCCCTAACACATACTACTGGCCATACCACCCTATATCATAGGATCTTCGTGACCGCATTTACACGTACCAATCATAAATAGTATCGACCATTGTGGTCGACCGACCCATGACTATGCACGTCGGCGTTTCAATCTCATTATTATCTCAACATTAACCAAAGGGTTCCATTGTTCAATGCATTCACTATAAGGAAAAAGGCTTTTTATGTCACTTAAAAAGTGACATAAATAGGTATTTATGTCACTTTTTTTTCTAATAAAAAGTGACTTAAATGGAGGCGACATAAATGTTTTAAAAGTGACATAAATGTTTTATAAAAGTGACATAAATGTTTCATAATACCAACACATATGTTAATAAAAAGTGATATAAAAATTTAAAAGTGACATAAATACCATTTTATTTGTCACTTTTAACCTAAAGTGACATAAAAGTAGAAAAGTGACATAAATACCAAACAAAATTATTACATCAAAGTCTTAAAAGTGACATAAATATTGTAATAGTGACATAAAAACTTTAAAAGTGACATAAATACTTTATAAAAGTGATATAAATACTTGATAAAAGTGACATAAATGTGTAATTAGTTATGTCAATTTTTTTAAAAACGACATAAATGTTTTAAATAATATTGATTCAATACCACCCTGTAAAAATAATATATACCACCATGTACATATATACAATACCACCCTATACAAAATTAAATCCAACTCATCCAATGATCTACTTCAATTACTAAATTTCATCGATTCATCTCAATATTAACCAATTAATTGGAATGAACAAAAAAAAATATACAATCGATCCGAGTCAAGTGCTAAACTAATAACATATACATATATATTACATATCCAACCAAAAAATGTGGTTCCCCTTTTTGCTCTTCTTTTTCAAACTCTTCAATCAATTAATGTTGTCTCGGAGTCAAACTCGGACTCCTGCACAGTAACAAGGAGGGATAAGAAAACAAGTTGAGAAATACCTATGTGGAAGTTTAATCCAACTCTTGTATCAAGAGAACGGGGGAGGGGTGGGAATCCAATCAATTTAACATGCAAAAAGAACACAAATGCATTGAACGTGTATTAGAAAACCAAGCTTTACACCGACTATATTAGAGATAAGATAGCGCAACAAACAACAATTCTTGAAAGAAATTGTAATAACTTGCTCCCAATGTAAATTTGAAAACTACATTGATTTTAAAAACTAAAGTGGCTTTTAAGTTACAGAATTTATACTTTGATTTAAAAAAACTAAAGTGGCTTTTAAGGGAAAAAATAAGGAAAAGAGCAGCAACAATGAAAGAAAAAATGGAAAAAAATGACAAATCAATGAACATATATGGATTGCCTTTGGAATGATTTTATGCAATAGATAAATGTTATAATCATGATAAAAACTAAAGAGAGAGAAAAAGAAAAAGATCTTTATTGATTGAAGCTAATGTGCGCACCTAAGTACCCTAGGATGTAGAACTGTCTTTTTTTGCAAATACAACCAACTATGGGAAACAACTTTCTTTTTCCTTATCAGGCCCATGTTTTAAAATGACTTTGTACCAACATAGTAGGAATCTTCACGCTATTCAACAAGTCTAGATGCATTTAATCTATGTGGAACATCCAAACCCACTCAGATATGATATCCTAATTCTATGCATTTATTACTTGTCAAGTTGCTTGTATATTGATATGTAGATTGAAGATATTATAGCATTTGTATGATACAGATCTAAGTGCTGGAGCAAGAGTTGTAGAGTATGCAATGGGTCATTTCTTTCTAGAAATAAGGGCTGTAGATCAAGGGTAATAAAGCTGATACTGGAGAAAAAACTGAGAATAGCTATTTCTGTTACTTATCATTAACGTACCTTTCCTTTGCAAAGTCCTGTGCTTTATACTGGTAAATACATGGCATGATAAACATCAAGAACAATGTTTAGAATAACTTGGATTAGTAAGGAGAATGCTGACCTATATGCATCTAGGAATTGCATATATGAATAATAAAATTACATTTGGAAGAAAACAATATCAAGGGGTTCTCTTTTTTCAGGAGAAGGAAGGTAGAAATAGGATGTATTTTCATACTCAGACATCACATCACAATAATACTGCAAAGCAACTACTGCTAAAAGCTACAATAACTTTGAAAGCTCTACTCTAGCTAAAAATGGATATGTGTAGTCAGAGATTGATGCTTGATAGGTATAATCAGCGAGGTTGTGACAATAATAGATGAGTTTGTAATACCCTGTATTTTCAGGTATATATAGATCCCTAGTACTTTTCTTAGCCTTTGGTGAGGTGGTGTGTTCAATCGATTGGCTTTATCCCAATCGATTGATATGTCAATCGATTGGATGTTTTGTCAATCGATTGGTATCCTGCCGACCTAACTCCAATCGATTGACACCTGGTATCAATCGATTGAGAGTAGCTGGAGTTGGCCACCTCGTTGGTTTTGTGTGGTTGTGATTATTTTACCCTCCCTATATATACCCCTCCCCTTATACATATATATGTTTGCTTGTGTGTGTGTTTGGGAGAGAGAGAGATATATACTCATATATATATACACATACATATATATTATATATATACACACACACCCTCTCGGGTTAGAGAAGAAGAGAAGAGGATAAGAAGAAGAATAAGAAGAAGAAGAGGAGGACAGAGAGAGAACAGAGACGGACAGAGAAAGAGAGAGCAGAGGAGAGGAGAGAGATCAACCACCATAGCCGCGGAGCTCGGGACGCCGTCAACGGAACGCCGGAAAGAGGTGAGTTTATTAACTCACTCAAGGAGGTTTGTTTTTGTAATGTTTATGTGTGTATAATAACATGCATGAGAAGAGAAGAGAATCCCCCAACGTTTTTATAATAAACCCAGCAGTTTTGAGGAAGAAGACAGAGTCCAATCGATTGCCATTGGATCCAATCGATTGAATGATTTCTCAATCGATTGCCATAGAGTTCAATCGATTGATATCTCAATCGATTGACATTAAGTCCAATCGATTGACATTATTTCCAATCGATTGACATGTTTGTTCAATCGATTGACATTAAGTCCAATCAATTGACATTATTTCCAATCGATTGGGAAGAGCAGAATGTTGTTTATCTATTGTTATATGTTATGAGCTGATTGTAATGTACCCAAGCTGCTAATGGTTGTACCATACGTGATATTTGATATGTGCTTAGTCAACATGATACTATGTTAGCCTTATATGATGTTTATGTTAATGTTGCAAGATGAACTGTTTATTATTAACTGTCAATATGAGATGAATTGTTTAACTGTCATATGTTATTGCCAAACTGAATAGTAGAATGGAACACGACAACATGTTAATAATCAGTAATCAGTAGATATGATTAATACAGAGCATGTGGCATTTTCAGTACTTAGTATATGAGCATTTCACAACATGTGTCAGCATGCATGGGATAGTGATGTGAAGAGGCAAGAGAAGCTGATGAGAAATGGGACATGTGACTTATGTGGAATATGAGATATGTGTACTTTGGATCCGTGGGATCAACGGCTGACGAGTCGGGTGGACGTGGGACGGTTAGAGTTCCTAGTACGCCTCTTGCTGTTGAAGACGTCCAGTGTACCGTTGACGATTACGTCCGGCTAGTGCCCTAATGTATTTTCACCGTGTAGACGACCAGTGAGAATATACACAGCGTAGAAGACGTCCGTTGTGCTGCTTCCATCGTTTACAGATAGGTGGTACCATGTAGACGACCGGTAACCCTATCAAGGGATTGTAGGACCTACTGCCTAGTCGGGTGATTCCGATTGGTACTATGGTATCTACGTATGGATACGGATTTGGATTATGGTATCAACGTACAGATACAGAGATGGATATGGATATGAATATGAGTATGGATAAGAATATGAGAATGGCTAGTAAGAAGATGGTTCAGTCGTGGATTCAGCGTCCCGACGTAAAGGTATATACATGGGATGGATGCATGGGTTACATGCATGGATTTGATGAATATGTGATAAGATATTATACCATGATCTTTATCCTTGTCATTACTTAATATGATTCCTGCTATTATGAATTCATGTATAGTTTAATGAGACCTCTGCTATGTCCGTGAGTGACGCCATTGTTAAGAGATTAACCGCATTTTAAGATGCTGAACAATAACGGTGAGGAGTGTTGTTTAATGTACTCACTCAGCTTTGTATTCAAAGCTGATGGCGTTTATGCCCTGGACATTCCAATGTGTAGAGCTTCGCAGGACTTGAGGACGAGAGATTGATGTTCTGCCGGTCTTGGAGCTGAAGGCTTGGAGAAGAAGACGTGCTGCTTGTAATAGTTAGTTTATATCTGTTGTTGTTATTGTTATAGGTCTGAGACTATAAGCCAGCTGTTGTAATAGTTTTAGTAGACTTTTATAATTGGTACTTGGGCATCTGTTGCTTTCATACCTTTTATAGTTTCCGCTGTAGCCTCTGATTATGTTAATAAGATATGTTCTATGAATAGTATCCTCCCTATCGTGGTGTTTGTTGGTTGATTAGATGACAATGCGGTTATTCACCCGTCATTCCCTATGGACCCATCAAGGAAATTTATTTTTCTCTATTTATGCTGCTCCGGGGCGTGACAGGATTTTTGGTATCAGAGCCTAGGTTTCAGTTGTTAACCGCTTGTCTTTTTGTGATTAGGACCTGAGTCCTAAGTTAATACCGATAGCATGAGGATTAGTTGAGATGAGATAGAACTGGAATCTTGTCATGTAGACGAGAAGTTTGAAGAATCCATCTGAGAATGTTTCGTTAGCAGGTAGTAACTGTTAGAGCCGATAAGAATCGTTAGAACTGTTGATAGCTGAGTTCACAGGGAACAAGGCGTTGAGAATTAGTTGTGGTTGTGGAGATCCTATATATATAGAACCGTTGGATTTTAGACGCTGACAAATCCCGAAGCAATCTCGGAGCAGTCGGTATGGTCTAGAAATAGAAAGAGGTTTAGGATAAGATTATCCTGTTACCTTGAGCCACATGTTAGTTGAGCAGTACTTGTAGTTTGGAACCTGAGAATAGAAATAGAATGTTTAAGATTTGACGTTACGTGTAGAACCTATAGTTTCGTAACCTGTGTCTTGAGCATAGATACATTTAAGCGTACCTAGTAGGTAGACTGACCTCTGGGGTTAATATTATTATTTATGTGAGGTATTCGTATTGCTTGATGTGATCGTGTTATATAGTGGTACTATATATCGGTTACCACATGTTTTGTTCTTGCTTGAGCTATAAGATAGAATGCGTCTGACCGAATAGTTTTTCATTTGTAGGTAGCGACATTGAACCCTACCAGCACTCGTTATGGTTAGAACGACTCAGGGAAACCCGGGCCAGCCGGATGGAGTACCTAGTGTAGTACCTCCTGAGATAGATCCAACAGGAATGGTCGGAGTTTTCATCTGTCGCATGGAACAAGTTATCAATCGTGCGGATCACGTCGTCGGCAATGAAGCACCAGTACGTCAGACAAGAGTCAAGCTACTAAAGGAATTTCGTGCTCTTCAACCAGAGACCTTTACAGGATTAATGGGAGCATGGCAAGCTGAGCAATGGATTCGCCAGATAGAATTGATATTTGAGACACTTGGATGTACTGACGTTGAGAAAAGACATTTGGCCGTATTTCAACTGACATTCTCAGCAGCAGATTGGTGGGACGCAGTGAAAGCTACGATAGGTGAAGAAGCTGTAGGAAGGATGACTTGGGAATCATTCAAGACTCGATTTCTAGAGAAATACTTTCCAGAATCCGAGAAGAACAAAATGGAGATGGAGTTCATACAATTAGTCCAAGGTAGATTTACAGTGCCAGAATATACAACTCAATTCGAGAGGCTATCACGATTTGTGCGGCATATGATCGATACCCCAAGAAGGAAGATCAAAAGATATCATCAGGGACTAGTTCCACATATCCGTCATATGACTATAGGACATTTAGATCAATCTTTCGAAGCTTTGGTAGAAATGGCAACGAAACTAGAAGACGACACTCAGATTAGTGAAGGACAACACTTTGATCAAGCATTTCCAGGGAACGATCAGTTTTTCATAACGGATCAGAGAAGAAGGGATAGTCAGATTGTGTTGGCAACTAACCAAGTCCAACGAGGAAACATGGAGAGAAGTTATACAAGTAACCGCCAGAAACGTAAGAGGATGGGGAACGATAAGAAAGAATCAAAACCAGTGGCAACTCCAACACAACATAGAGAACGAGATATCTGCTACAATTGTGGAGTACCAGGACACCATTCCCAAGAATGCAGAGTATCAAGGAAATCTAGTGGACGTGGAATACGATGCTTTAACTGCGATAAAGTTGGTCATGTCCATAAGTTTTGTCCAGAATTAGAGATGCAACACAATGCTCCATCGCAACAAGTACCACGAGGGCAGACTCACCATACAAGTAATGGATCTCCTTAGACAAGGATGAGAGACAGAAGGTACAACACTCAACACCTAGATCATGTATTATCTATGATCCCGATATTGCAAGAAGTTTGGTATTTGTTTGATTTGATTGTAAGAGGATTAGCCTACACCGTAAATTGTAGATACCCCAAACACCCATTTGGCACTGATCAATAATCGTCTATGACAGTAAGTTTTCCAAGTATGGATATAACATCATCTGCATCCTTGTATAACATCGATTGCATCCCATATGACTTCTTTTGCATCCCTATAAGACTTCAAATGCATCCTTATATGACGTCAATTGCCTCCCTATCGAAAGACTACGCCAACCATTGGTATGTTGGACAGAGACTAGAGATGAGGAATCTAAATTTGCTTTAGATGTAGCCTTAACAAGAGAGGACGAACTAGAAGATTGCGAGTATACGAGAAGAGATACAAGTAACGTAGAGACAACACCAGAATTACAAAGAGTATCATAGAAGGATTCTTTTCAACACCGATTGCATGTTGCTTTCACCCAGTCGAGATTATATAATAGAACAACTCATGAAAATCGGTATGTAGCTCTGCCTAACCTATTTAGGTAATACGTGGAAGCAGAACGAGTATTTAACGGGTGGTACGACCTCGAGAGATGATTATATCAATAGTACGTGGGAATATGGAGGTACATGAGGAAGTTTAAATCACCAGTTATGATATTAGAGTCACAAATGCTTTCAAGTCAATATCCTGAGGGACGACGACAATAACATGGGAGTAAACAAGGAGTTCAGAGATAGAAGACAATCAACTGATGCAGCAGTACAGACATCGGCAGCACAATAGGAAGCCTCTTCGGAGATAGGAGTAGATAGCAATACTTCGCTATAACTTAGATGTGATTAGAACACTTGATCAATAGAACCCTTACACCGTGGAGTTTGGCACGAGGAAGGAACCTTGTGTGTTTGGGGACTAGCCGTTTCAGATTTGTGAGATGATTAGATTAGATTTTGCTACCTAGAACCTTTTTCCGAAGTTCGACTTACGGATTTTATATATCTAAACCCGAGGATTTGGTAGTTGTCACCCTAGTACTCGTAGATTGTTGCTATTTTCGTATCGCGTGTCTAGAACTTGCACCCGTTGGCCGCTGATGTAATCGTTTATGTAAAACGAGAACGTGAGCATTTAGAGTCTGTCTTGCGAGATGGATTTCTTTTTGTAATAGGGGCTACTGCTTCAGATTTCGAGGACGAAATCTTTTGATAAGTGGTGGATGATGTAATACCCTGTATTTTCAGGTATATATAGATCCCTAGTACTTTTCTTAGCCTTTGGTGAGGTGGTGTGTTCAATCGATTGGCTTTATCCCAATCGATTGATATGTCAATCGATTGGATGTTTTGTCAATCGATTGGTATCCTGCCGACCTAACTCCAATCGATTGACACCTGGTATCAATCGATTGAGAGTAGCTGGAGTTGGCCACCTCGTTGGTTTTGTGTGGTTGTGATTATTTTCCCCTCCCTATATATACCCCTCCCCTTATACATATATATGTTTGCTTGTGTGTGTGTTTGGGAGAGAGATATATACTCATATATATATACACATACATATATATTATATATATACACACACACCCTCTCAGGTTAGAGAAGAAGAGAAGAGGAGAAGAAGAAGAATAAGAAGAAGAAGAGGAGGACAGAGAGAGAACAGAGACGGACAGAGAAAGAGGGAGCAGAGGAGAGGAGAGAGATCAACCACCATAGCCGCGGAGCTCGGGACGCCGTCAACGGAACGCCGGAAAGAGGTGAGTTTATTAACTCACTCAAGGAGGTTTGTTTTTGTAATGTTTATGTGTGTATAATAACATGCATGAGAAGAGAAGAGAATCCCCCAACGTTTTTATAATAAACCCAGCAGTTTTGAGAAAGAAGACAGAGTCCAATCGATTGCCATTGGATCCAATCGATTGAATGATTTCTCAATCGATTGCCATAGAGTTCAATCGATTGATATCTCAATCGATTGACATTAAGTCCAATCGATTGACATTATTTCCAATCGATTGACATGTTTGTTCAATCGATTGACATTAAGTCCAATCGATTGACATTATTTCCAATCGATTGGGAAGAGCAGAATGTTGTTTATCAATTGTTATATGTTATGAGCTGATTGTAATGTACCCAAGATGCTAATGGTTGTACCATACGTGATATTTGATATGTGCTTAGTCAACATGATACTATGTTAGCCTTATATGATGTTTATGTTAATGTTGCAAGATAAATTGTTTATTATTAACTGTCAATATGAGATGAATTGTTTAACTGTCATATGTTATTGCCAAACTGAATAGTAGAATGGAACACGACAACATGTTAATAATCAGTAATCAGTAGATATGATTAATACAGAGCATGTGGCATTTTCAGTACTTAGTATATGAGCATTTCACAACATGTGTCAGCATGCATGGGATAGTGATGTGAAGAGGCAAGAGAAGCTGATGAGAAATGGGACATGTGACTTATGTGGAATATGAGATATGTGTACTTTGGATCCGTGGGATCAACGGCTGACGAGTCGGGTGGACGTGGGACGGTTAGAGTTCCTAGTACGCCTCTTGCTTTTGAAGACGTCCAGTAATGCGTATGCACTGTTGAAGACGTCCAGTGTACCGTTGACGATTACGTCCGGCTAGTGCCCTAATGTATTTTCACCGTGTAGACGACCAGTGAGAATATACACAGCGTAGAAGACGTCCGTTGTGCCGCTTCCATCGTTTACAGATAGGTGGTACCGTGTAGACGACCGGTAACCCTATCAAGGGATTGTAGGACCTACTGCCTAGTCGGGTGATTCCGATTGGTACTATGGTATCTACGTATGGATACGGATTTGGATTATGGTATCAACGTACAGATACAGAGATGGATATGGATATGAATATGAGAATGGCTAGTAAAAAGATGGTTCAGTCGTGGATTCAGCGTCCCGACGTAAAGGTATATGCATGGGATGGATGCATGGGTTACATGCATGGATTTGATGAATATGTGATAAGATATTATACCATGATCTTTATCCTTGTCATTACTTAATATGATTCCTGCTGTTATGAATTCATGTATAGTTTAATGAGACCTCTGCTATGTCCGTGAGTGACGCCATTGTTAAGAGATTAACCGCATTTTAAGATGCTGAACAATAACGGTGAGGAGTGTTGTTTAATGTACTCACTCAGCTTTGTATTCAAAGCTGATGGCGTTTATGCCCTGGACATTCCAATGTCTAGAGCTTCGCAGGACTTGATGACGAGAGATTGATGTTCTGCCGGTCTTGGAGCTGAAGGCTTGGAGAAGAAGACGTGCTGCTTGTAATAGTTAGTTTATATCTGTTGTTGTTATTGTTATAGGCCTGAGACTATAAGCCAGCTGTTGTAATAGTTTTAGTAGACTTTTATAATTGGTACTTGGGCATCTGTTGCTTTCATACCTTTTATAGTTTCCGCTGTAGCCTCTGGTTATGTTAATAAGATATGTTCTATGAATAGTATCCTCCCTATCGTGGTGTTTGTTGGTTGATTAGATGACAATGCGGTTATTCACCCGTCATTCCCTATGGATCCATAAAGGAAATTTATTTTTCTCTATTTATGCTGCTCCGGGGCGTGACAGAGTTACCTTCTTAAATATTGGTAGTCCCCCAAGCATTTGGTAACAACCTCGTTAGCTTTTTATGTTTCTACCCGTTCTTCTCCCTGAAAGCCATAAACATTCCAGAAAAAAATATCACTAAAAGGCACATTTCTTACTAAAAGATCATGAGCTCCGAAACAAATCTTGGAGGCAGCAAGATTATTGGGTAGTGCCTATTAGGGCCTAGATCATAAGGGAGGGCTCATAGACCAATGAAGTTGTGGTCAAGTGTCTTGTGCATATCGAAGGGCTATTATTTCCCTTAAAAAAGACAGAGACAATGGTGCAATAATTATACATCTTTGACTCTCTCTAGTGTCAGGTCAGTATTCTTGAATTGTCGAAAGTTCATACTAGAATCTTAACATTCTTGCTTTCTTTTTCAGCAAGAATTTCTTTTTTTTCTTTTTTTCATGAACATGCATTTTGGTAAAAGAGCTAAAGGACAGTATGATGCAATAATCAGCTTCTCTTTGTTATAAATTTAAAAATACATACATATGTTTTGGAAATTTTAGCCATGCATTTGAGAAACAAATTTGTGGTTAGAGGTAATTAATATCACCTGTCTACGTATTCCTTTAAGAACTCTTTGGCTTGAACCAACTTAGAAAGCAGATTACGGTACACATCATGATCCTGGTCTACACTTCTTTTGTTCACATTTAATGTTGCACAAAGCTGTCACTTCCCAAGATGAAGAGTCAACGAGTAATCGAGTTTAAGAAATTCACGAGAATTAAAATGAACATGAATGTTGTGAAGAACTATTTCAAAATGCGTTAAACCATACTACCACTATCATTTTGAAAGGGAGATAAATGAGAAGGGAAAGGAGGAAAAGCCCATTTGGGATAGCTTTTTAAAAACTATGATTCCTTTTTAAAGTTAAAAACATCTTTTTGAAAAACTCTTGTAGCTTTTAAAATCCTCGTCCAAACAGTGATTATTTTAAAAGCTAACCCAAACGGGCTCAACATACTCCTGTTGCTGATATTTTGCTATCATTATTGTGGTTGAAACTTGAAAGTAACAAACAAATAGTAGTTCCACATCAAAATGAACTAGACGTTTCTTACATTACAGGTATGATGTCGAGCAGCCACAACAGGAGATGATTATGCTAATCCATATCCATTATACAGTTTATGTCAATTGCCTAAGCACATAAAAACACAGAGTAAGCAGCAATGGACTTTAGAACCACTTAGACCCCTTGGGATAGGTTTTTTCAACAACCGCTTATAAGCGGTTGTTTAAAAAAGTTGTAACCGTTAGGATTAGCTTTTTCACAGCTTTTTTTAAAAAATTGATTCCTTTTCAAAACTGGAAAAAAACATTATTTTTTTCCCCAAAAGCTCCAAGTTGTAGCTTTAATAAATAAATAAAGCTAATAAGAAGGTAGAAGATGCTCAAGGATCACCTCATAAATTCTTTTGAACTCCATGTATGCCAAACTGATTTGAATAGACAAAAGTGCAACAAGCTTATGAATTGCAGAGCTTTTCAAAATTTGCTTGTCAAAATTTTCCATGCTCTTTTGGAAGAGATGCAAGTTTTGATATTCCTTCTGCATGTCCTAAGGAAGAATAGAGTAGCAACAAATCACTCATATCCATTGCCTGCTTTAAACAATTCTCTGCCATCTGAAGCTGCATTCATTAGAAGAAAGCAGTTTTAGGGACAAAATATTAGTGTCATCTAAGAATAAAAAGGAGAGGATGGCAGTCTACAGATGCAAAATTACCCATGCAATAGAAAAAGAATCACAATTTTAGACTCTAACTGAAACATCTCATTTAGGATACAAACACTCACTCAATTATACAAGTACAGTTTCTCAAGCCAAAACCAAAAAGGTGTTAAACACCAATTGAGTTGTCTTAGCCAAAACTCTAGAGAAAAGTTTCCAGCACTTGCACAAAACCCCCAAAATAAATCACAAGTTCATTTATAAGCACATCATCATCTTATGTATATACATCTTTCCAACATGAAAATTGTGGGAGTCTTCTATAATAAGGAGATATTCAGATATGTAATAGGAAACCTACTAAACATTTCTAAAAGAGAGAGAGAGAGAGAGAGAGAGAGAGAGAGAGAGAGAGACCATTCCAGTGGACATTGCTAATTCACCCAACTACTTCCATTTGGAATCACTATGTGCTACCATCGTAATTTCCTAAAATAGGAAAATGCATTTGTAACAATGATGGGGTACACTATCACATGGATAGCACACTAATTAATTAGTTATATCTCACCATTCGCACAACTTAAACTCACCTTTGCAACATCTAGTGTACCCAACTGTATGGCTAGCTTAAATCTGTAGTTAGGATCGGTAGCTACTTCCAGTTCATCCTCTTTCATTCCTCGTGATTCCAGGAAATGAGCCACGCTAGGAATTAAAACATATTTCTAATTAGATTTTGTATTTTATAGAAGGCAAGAGTTTTTCCCAAAAGGGGGAGGAGGGAAGAGACGCATTAAAAAAGGAAATAAAGAAACCGAGACTTTGTTTTGCAGAAAAAATTGTGCTGAAGGAAATACATCACCAACATACAATTCAAAAGATAACCATGAATTTCTTCAGTGTCCATTGAGCAAGCATGAATGAAAATGAAAGATAAACCCCATTATCTGTTCAACATCAAGAAGAAGAGCACGCAGAGAAGAAGGAAAGCTTTTGAGTAACAGGTGGGAATCAATGTAGAAGCCTCTTTTGCATCCAAACCATCATCAAGCCTAAATCCCCACCTAGAACAAAGCAAACTAAAAAACGGTCTTCAGCTTTTTATTGCCAGTAAATTCAGTGGAATTTCGCAATACACCCTACAAGTCTTTTCAAATCATTATGATCCGAACTTGATATATTTACATACCAGAAAAAAATACCTATAATGAGTTTTTTTATATAAATCATGCAAGTAAACAACAAATAGTTATGAGATTACATATATGTAGGCTAGCCAACCGCATCTTATTTTTGAGATTTTCTACGTTAAACAGTAAATACTTGACACCTGACTCTCGGCCAGCGTTATAGGCAACAGCCGCAACACAACACTAACAAATGAGTTAAATCTTCCTAAATTCAAAAAAAAAAGAAAAAGAAAAGAAGCTGCAGGTACTAAAGAATAGTTTGCCTTCAATTCGATTCCTGTTGGTATAAAGCTGACATTGTGGTCTCACTTATTAGTAAGAAGAGAAATATTGCGGGAGATATGCTTTAGCAAGAAGCAATTTAAATGAACGGAGAAATGGGAAATGAGAAATGGAAATGATAGTACTAAATCTTCATATTATACACAGGAAAAGTCTGGTGGCCATATTGCACAAATAGAGTTAATGTTTCCAACAACCTAGATCCGGATGTGCTTATTATGCTTTTCTTGTTAAAGATATAAAGTAAAATGTTTATTTTGTTGTTTCCACTTCTGTTCAAAAGCGGATATGCTTTTTACTTTAGCGACTAGCAATAGGGGACATAAAAAGTAAATGAGAAAACTGAAGGCCAAGATAAACAAAAATGGAATCTTTGTCATTTGGATGCAATAGTTGACAAGAATATGAGATTTGAGAGAATAGTACTCCAATAATAAGAGGAGGATGGGTGAAATAGCAAAAGGCGACTGGAATTTGATTGATCATAGGACATCAACTAAAATCATTTGCACAAACATAACTTCATGTAAAAATGTCATGAATAACAGTCAAATAAGTAAAATATACATTAGAGGAACTACTTCAAAAGAGGGCAACTTACTTGTGGGTAAAGATCACAGTTCCCCAACTCTTTTACTGCCAAAGGTAATCTTTCTCCATCAGTAACCTGAGAAGAAACAGGAAGAAAGAGTTAACATGTCACATTAAGCTGAAAAGATGTACTCGATATTTACAATTCAATTTCTTGCTTCTAGTTCTAATTATTGTAACCACTATGGCTTCATTGAAAGTCGCCGCCCGTCACAAGAAATAAACAATATAACCATTTATCTTTCGGTCATTTTATACACCAATGGTAATAATAATACATTTCAAGTGAAGTTATCATTATATTATACCATACAACTCATCTTTTAGCCATTTTCTATAGTCATGGATGGGCAATAACTCATCCCAAAACTATCTTTGGCATGACCGGTAATCACAACATAGACATGTATAGCATTACTCAACTGAATTTCCAAAAAATTGAAAAAACAAGAACTTATAACAAGGGAAGATACAAGGTGCAGCACAATTGAAATGCCTTAATTATATACCAGGTTGAGAGTTGTTCCGCCAAGAAGCAACATATACAACTTACCATGTCATAATGACAAAACTTTCAGTTACACTGTTTACTTTAAATAGAGAGGAAAAATTGGAAGTCTTATCATGATTGGTCATGATTGGTACATATAGGCAAGGATGAATATAAACAAAAAAACTCACTTAAATTCTAAGCATCTTTATTTTTCACGTGAGTCTCTATTTTTGCATTTTTTTTCGAAGAATGAAATGCTCTTTCTCATTTCAGAATAAAAATTTTGGAATGTCATTATTGTACTAAAATAATAGAGTAAAAAAAAATTAGAAACTTGTTGTATATCACATTACAACTAAGACATAATTGTAGTATCACCTCTCATCTCCAAAGTGCCAAGCATATCCGCAATGAAACAAAAGTCATAAATGTATCTTAGATACCCATCTGATGATGGGAACCAAGTTGGGCAGAAAATCAACATGCTTTATATAAAACTATCACGCATTCCAATCGAAAGCTATTTTAACCATTTTAATCACATGCCTAGGCCATCTCTAGCTCTTACTAAATTATTTTACTCCAATTTGAGTAAAAGCTTCATTTGGTGTGGAGCTCTTCAATGGTAATACTCAACTTTCTGTATAATCATGTTACTTTCTCTTATTTGAGCATAAATAATACATCTCCAATCATTACTCAAACTCATATCAAATCAAATTTGTGGTAAAACTCGAAAAAAAAAAAACAAAAAAAGGACCTCTACAATCCTTACTCAAACCCATATCAAAATTTGAGTCATTGAATAGACATAAATTAAACACCATTTATCAATCTTATGGTCCCACTGCCAAATCATTTGGGAAAGGGATATGGGATGAGAATTTGGGAAGCATAGCATTACTCCAATTAATTATTTAACATCGTTTGCAATTATTTTTTATTAAAGGGTCAATTGCATTTAAGTAAAACATAACAAGAAAAAACTATTCATTAGCTCACATCTGATAATGTTCTAACTTTTTAACTACTAGCTATTAACTCAGATCAAAGAGAGTTGACTTTAATTTAGTCTCGTTAGCTAAAACAAGACTAACAATACCAACATAAGTAAATCATTCTAGGCATTGACCACTATCATTCACACAAAAGTTTCAGGAAAAAAGGGGGGAGAGAGAGAGAGAGAGAGGTATATGTTGGTTCTTGAACTCAATCAATGGAAAGTGCATGGTTGAAAACCAAGCTCCGTTAACTGCATAAATCTCCCGAGGGGCCGATTCAACTGGCAATCAAAGTAATCGATTAAAGCAGAGAAGAGCATTGGCCTAGCACCTCTAACCTACACATTCAATATGACATTAGTAGGAGAAACTCTAAACTAGTGTAGAATAAGACTGAAATCAATAAGATATATTTCAAATAGGGGTCAATTTCAGAGAGTTTCTTTGAATCTCACCTAAATTGTGTTGGGGTTGTGAAGGTGCTTGAGGGAAAAAAATATGAAATCTCCATGGAGATATCTACACAAGTAAATTACATGAAATTATATATAAGGTTAATTGAACTAAGCTGATGGGTTTTCAAGATTGTTTTGATCAATTGGAAAATAAACTAAGGAACATGAAAATTGATAAAGTGTAAAATTAAATCCTGTGACAAGAAATGTTGGATGCTAAAGGACCAAACACCACATTTTGCATCCATGTACTATAGATACAACCAGCAAGAACTAGAATATATATTATCTACTCCTGTTAATAAACTCACTTTGTGTCCTTCTTCCAACCGGGTCTAATCTCAATCGTCAGGATCTCCATGTTGAAGCTTGCTTCAAGAGATTGTATGTAGCATCAACGGAAAGGAAGAGAACAGGGGAAAAAACTATCAGTGAAAGCCCTAGACCAGGCCAAACCTAACATTTTGCGATTTTACATACACACATCCCATATATATGTATATATGTACACTGAGAGAGAGAGAGAGAGATTGAGCAAAGATGAACCTGAAGGTCTAGAGAGAGATGAGATGTGGGAGTAATGGCATCCAAAGCAACTAGCAGGTCGAGAGAGAGTTGGGGTGAGGATTCGAAGGAAATTCATCAGCGAGGCTCAATGGCATCGATGGAAAGGTGCCATGGCGTCGTCGAAGGCAGAGGGGTCTGAGGGTCAGATTTGGAAAATTTTTGGGTTTCATGGCGCGCATAAGATTTAGGGTTTGTGAGTGGGCGGCTGTGCTAGCATTTTTGAAGGACAAGAGGGAGAAATGAAAGTTAAATGTAAATGTGTTTTATTTACAAAATTGCCACCGCACTTTTATTTATGTCACTTTTTAAAAAAGTGACATAAATACATAAAAACTTAATGTGTTTTATTTATAAAATTTCCACCGTGTTTGTATTTATGTCACTTTTTTAAAAAACGACATATATACTTAAAAAGTGACATAAAAAGCTCACGTGTGAAACAATTATGTTACTCAAAATAAAAGTGACATAAATGCAATTTTAAAAATGACATAAAAAGCTTTTTTTCCTTCTAGTGATTAAGTCCATTATTCCACGTATGTATTATTCTAATATAGTTCTCCAACCTCAACGTATGATAATAAACAGGTTAACAGTTCATTAGATATAAAACAACTAAACAATTAACATTTTGTTAACTTCGATTGATTGAACTAAGTTCGATCGATTAAGATAAAGTAAGGTTCGATCGATTGACAGAAATTGGATCGATAGAGATCGGCCTGTGTTCGATCGCTCGAACGTTGTTTGATCGATTGAACGCATTATTATTCCAGAATTTGAACTAGACCATTCACACACGTTCAGGGTGCAATCTATCTTACTGAAACACATATATACGAACATATCTGTTCTACTAAGTGAGTATGAACACTCACCGGTAAAGATGGTGACGCCGACGAGCTCGGGATGGTCGTAGGTGTTCTCGAGGTGTCTCTCTCTCCTCTTTTTCCTCCTCTGCACCTCTCTCTTCTTCTTCTTCTCCTTTCTCTTCTTCTGCTCCTCGTAGGTTCGCGGTTGCGGTGTGGTTTGAGATTTCTTCCTTTCCTTTCTTTGCTTTCTTTCTCCTACACTCTCTCGGCTAACTCTCTATTAGTATTTTTCCCTCCTTTTCAACAACTAATGGGAGGGGTTTTAATAGGTAAAAGGGGGAAGGGCACCAATATGTATATATAATATACACAACACCTCACAAGACACCTCATATGACACCTCACAAGCACTCAAGCACACAAGACACCTCATAGGTCACCTCACAGGACACCTCACAAAATACTCAAGCACATAACACCTCATAAGACACCTCATAGGATACCTCACAAAACACTCAAGCACATAACACCTCATATGGACATCTCACACAACACCTCACAAAACACTCAAGCACATAACACCTCATAAGACACCTCATAGGACACCTCACAAAACACTCAAGCACATAACACCTCATATGGACACCTCACATAACACCTCACAGAACACTCAAGCATATAACACCTCATATGGACACCTCACATAACACCTCATAGGGGTTGTTTGGGGGTTGGCTTAGGGTATAAACATGGTTTGGGGAATCACAGGTATAATTACGGGTTTCGAAATAATATTAATTATAGTGGAAATCTAGTTAGGTAAATATTATCTTTCATTATAATTATTGTTCTTGTAATTATATTATTAAATAATAAAATTAAAAAGTCGTATAATTACAGAAAATGTCGTATAAATACAAAAACGGATATTTTCTCAAAATGACTAAAAATCAAGATGTCTTCTAAATAGAGATCGAAAACTCTTAACTTTCAATACGAATAGCAAATCATTTAACATTATGCAACTTTTTCCAAAAAATTTATTTTCAGTTCACGACTTACAAAATTGGACAAAATGACCAAAATACCCCTGTGACCAATTTTCGCTAAAACTGTACATGAAATCTAAATCGTCAATTTAAACATGAAAATACAAGTTACTACATATGATGAAGCGGTTACTATAATTAGATCACCGGCCAGAGAAACATGCGAATTCCCAATTACCGTAGGCCTGCACTAAGGGTTGGCCTTGAGCCCTTATTTATTTGTCCTAATGATGGATGAATTGAATAGATACATTCAAGATAAGGTTCCATGGTGTATGTTGTTCGCAGATGATATTGTCTTGGTTGATGAGATTAAAGGGGGACTCAACACTAAACAGGAAGCTTGGAGAGAAGCACTAGATACTAAGGGGCTAAAGATAAGTATGACAAAAACAGAATACATAGAATGCGGTTTTAGCACCAGTGGAAGTAGAGACAACGAAGCAGTGAAGATCAAACAACAGGAGATTCCGAAGAGGGAACACTTTCGATATCTAGGTCAATGATCAGTAGAGATGGTGAGATTAGTGATGATGTGACCCATAGAATTAAAGTAGGCTGGCTTAAGTGGAGGAGTGCTTCTGGAGTATTATGCGATCGGAGAATACCAACAAAATTAAAAGGAAAATTTTATAAGACGGCAATTAGGCCAGCTATGCTCTATATGACAGAATGTTGGGCAACTAAGAAACAACACATTAGCAAAGTCAGCGTAGCTGAGATGAGGATGCTAAGGTAGATGTGTGGCATGACTAGGAAAGATAGAATTAGAAATGAGTACATTAGAGAGACTGTAGGAGTGGCACAGATTGAGGATAAGTTGAGGGAGAATAGACTTAGATGGTTTGGCCATGTGCAACAAAGACCTGTAAATGCACCGGTGCGAAAGGGTGATAAGATCGTAGTGTCTGGAATGGTTAGAGGAAGGGGCAGACCTAGAGTGACCTGGGAGTCTGTTGTGCAACAAGATATGAATATATATAATTTAAGTGAGAACATAGCTCGTAATCGTGCACAATGGGAAAAAAAAGGATTCGTACAATCGACCTCAACTGATTGGGACACAAAACTTGATTTGGTTTGATTTGATATGATATGTGTTATAAATCTGAGACTTAATTTCATAGAAGACCATTTTAACACTTGGTTGCCATGCATTAAGTCATGCCTACAATTAGTCACATGCAAAAACTTGCAGATTTTAGCATATGTCCATCTACCATGACCGGTTTTGCCACCAAATCCAATAAAGGCTAGAATACATGAAATTTTGACTTCCAGCTTTTATCTCTAGTCTTTTACCAAAATGGAAGCTACGACTTGGAGAAGTTAAAATGGAAACCATTTATGGCCCACTTGGCTTTTGAAAGTGTTGCTTTAGTTAAGCATCACGTTTTTTTTTGGGGTGGGTGAGGGGTAGGGTTTGAACTTAATTCAAGCTATATGGCATGCTAAACTGATCAATGTGACTATGAAAAATTACATCCAACAATGAGCTACTTTTGCAAGTACTCACCTGCTGAGTAAAATTTTCCTTATTCAAGTTTGGCAAGCATTTATATATACATGCTCTCTTATATATACTCTCTTTCTGTCTCCAACCTTGTACCTCTGTAATTGTCTTTAGTCTCTGAAAAGTGGAATTTGGTGCTTACTTTGACAGGTGATTTATTCACAGCTACAAACCTATTTATTGCTTGTATTGTTTAATCCTGACAAAGTACCAAAGATTTAGTTATGCGTGAACTTCAGCTATGTTAGAGCTGTTACGCACCCTCTGTATTAGTCATTTTAAAAGCCAGAAAATAAAAGGAGACAAACATGTAAGTTTTTTTTAAAAAAAAAACAAAAAAAAAGGAAAGAAAAGAAAGAGTAAATCGACTCTTTTCCTACTACATTTTAATTAATTTGTTTCAATTTCCATTGCTATTTGCATCCCACATTTCAGGCATGCCTGGCAAACAAACGGGTTAGGGTGGGCTGTTAGCGTGTTCGGGCTTAAAACAGACTCAACCAACATTCAACCCGTACCACACAATTCGGGCCGAGCCGGGTTTAAAACGGGCTCAACCTGTATTTAACTTTTAAATTTGAACTTTTTTTTTAATACGCATTTAAATATTTTTTGTAAAATACTTGAATCTGGTTATGTTTTGTAAAAAAATATAAAAAAAAAATCGATTTTCAAATATTGTTACATATAAATATATAGAGAGAGAGTGACCAGCAAAACGATATCTATATATGAATATAGATATATATAGAGAGAGAGAGAGATAGAGGGCGGGGATAGATAAAGATGGACAGAGAGAACTACAACCAATGATTGTATACATACAAGATGATAGTGAATTTGCTACCAGCGATTCCAAGAGAGAGAGAATTGTATAGTCTGAGAGAGAGAGAGAGAGAGAGAGAGAGAGAGCTGTAGTGAGAGAAAGTCTCACAATGAGAGACAACAACCCTAGAATCTAGATAAAAGATTGACAGCCCTATAAATTTCATCAGTCGAGTTGTTGGACTTTAACGGGTCCACATGGGCCCGCACATTAAACACATTGAGCCCGTTTTAGCCCGACTACTATAATTGCAGGAACTCAATAGAAGTTTATTTCAGGCATTGTTCGGCTGATTGGTGGTTTCGGGCTTCAGTTGCCAGGCCTAATTTCAGGGAACATATTTGATGTGACGTTTTGAATTTTAAACTCTAAACTCTTGCCATGTGTCATCTATGCAGAGAATGCCAGATCATTGAGAATCACACTAATCATTCCTCATTAAATGCTACGCATATAAAGTAGAGATTTTTGAACAATCTCTTTACCTTCTTGACAAATTCACGTGATACAAATGAATGCGTTGAACCAGAATCAATAAGTATACGTGCAGGATACGAATAAATAGGAAGAATTCCTGATACGACGGTATCATCCGTATTCCCCGACCTGAGCTGGAAATATTGCCCTTGTTGTTGCGTGACTCCTTGCCCTTCATCCGCTCGTGGTTCTATCCTTGGCCCACTTGGCACACTCGATGCCCTAATACTCATTTCCGGTTGTCTTTTACTTAGGCAATTCTTCGCTATATGTCTCGGTTGGCCACATTCAAAACATTTCCCTCTCATCTCTGGGTTATAGCTCTTTGTGTTCGAGATTGTGTTTGGTGTAGTCACATTCGTATTCATAGGATAATTCCTAGATACGTGCCCTAATTGATTGTAAATGTAATATGTGGTGAATTGATCACAGGCTCCTCTGTGTCGCAGATTACATGTCGGGCACAACGGTCTCTAGTCTCCCACGAATGTACTCCCTCCTGGACTCCCTACATACGATCCTGAACTTTGCGTGAACGGTTTCTTTGCGTTACCCTGACTCTTGCCCCTATTGTCATTTGCCCTCTTCCTTTGGTGCCCTTGTCGATATCGGTCGACACTTTTCTCAGCTATGTAGGTGGCTTCCTCTACGAGAGAAACGGTCAGGTGTTGTAACATATCCACACGGCCACGGATATTCTCCCTAAGCCCTTCCTCAAACTTCCGAGCTTTATCCCTATCAGTTGGAAGTGTATGTCACGCCCTGGATCCATGCATATGAATCTAGGTTACGTGGCACGCCATCAAGGCTTACCAACGATGATTAAAGTTCCCAAAATGACCTTAATAAAAGTTTTGCTCCAAAATAACCAACTTCCAAGCAGTTTTTCAAAGGTTATATTAAACACGTGTCCAAACACGCCTTAACGAATTTCGTTTTCAAAAGTAACAGTTTCATAGGTCAAAGGGTCCCCCAAAGGTACCCCCATGCCTAGTTAGAAGTTGTTCCGAACATTGGAAGAATGGGTTTAAAAATTCTGGCAGAGGGTATTTCGACCGGTCGAATGACCCCCTTCGACCGGTCGAATGACCCTTTAGCAGAATCCTACCCAAAGCTGCCGAATTTGCTTAAGGCATCAAACAACCCCACTCCTTTGCAACCCTTCAAACATAATCCAATTCTTATCAAACCTTACCAATGTTATAAGGACAAGTATAACAACTTGCCTAAGTTTGGAAAACGTTAACTAATTAAGTTGAGGGTTCGTTTGGATCAAAATCTCATAAGTGCTTCAACAATTTATAAAACATGAAATCCAACTTGTTAAACATCAAGACGCGAACTCAAGATTCCGAGTCGCTTCCAACCAACTTAAAAAGGTTTTCAAAAGAATATTACATCAATTCAAAAATAATACAGAGCTTCTATAACTCGGTTACAGAAATGTTCTATACACCAATTCCTCCGATTGATCCCCAACGGCCTCATCCCTCGCATTCCATTTTTCCTTTCTTCATACCTGCAATGGAGTAAATCTCCATTGCTCAGCTATATGCTGAGTGCACAATTTCTAACATATGCATATATGACAAATCATGCTTTTATCTCATCATAACACATAACTAATGGTCTCTAGGGAATAAGTGCACATTCACCGATCCAAAGTCTTTCGACTCAACCACGACCCATGCCCCTTCGACATGTCGCGTAATGCCTTTCTCGGCAAGTGACCGTCGTCACTACTAATCCTCCCCCTTTGAGAGGACGTCTCACGGTGAATTAGCATAGATCCCCCTTTAACCCACATAGGCACATAAACATGCTCATTTAACACATATACGTGCTCGCATAAAATTAGACATGCTTTTCACATTTGAGCGCGTGCATAATTAACGGGCCTAAGATTAATACATGGATTTTACCCGGATCACAATTTCGTCATCGAAATATAAAACATGTATTTCACCTATATAACATAGGCTAGAAATTCATACCTCGAGCTATCATTGTATAACTTTGAGGGAACGACTAGAAGCCCGATTAAACGCCAAATCTCCGATCCTACGCGAAACCTACAAGCTTACACGTGTTTTCCCCAAATTCCTAGATTTAAGAATTTATAAAAACTTAGCCAAACATGGCCTAAAGACTATCAAAACGTAGCCCTTACCTTGGGGAGTTCAAATACGAATTTTGGTTGAAAACAAACGGGCAGAAGTCCGTCGATTTGCGTCTGCAAGCTCTAAGCTCCCAAACCCCCAAATCTCCCTTTTGATTTTGAAATTAGAAAAGTTGTAATGAAGAAATATCTTGGAACTTCTATATATAGACAAAATTCTCAGAAATTACGTTTACCTCCCCACGAGTTTTCAAAACTTGCAATTATCCCTCGAAACGTCTTACACGTCTAATTCATTACTTCACAAATGAAAACTATAAATTATAAAAGTTTTCGATTAAGTCTTGTTTGGATCCAAAATTATGTCCGAAAACCAAATTCTGTAGAATCTCTACACATCCTACCTTTTATATAACGTGACACTCACGTTCTCACCACAGTTCTCAAAATGATATCTAATAGTATCAAGATTATTAGAATTTACTCTACACAGGTAAATTTACTATTCATCAAAATACCAGATAAGTCAAATAACATTTAAATCACATAAAAGTCATTTAACTAGGCCAATGTAACATGCCTTTCCATGTTCCCGTGTCCTCTCTTGACACCTTCCAAACTGCCTTAAAGGCCAATACTGGGTTCTCAAAAGACACCCTCCACAACTAGTGAGTCATCACTCACTTCACACACGTTAATTAACACAACCATAAGCATGCTAAAATGATTAAAATAAATACCGCAGGAGCGGGTATGACACTGTAGTTTTCCCAATTGCAACAAGGTATTGTAACAGGATACATACTCACTCACAGTCATGTCTCCCTGAACCAGACTTGCAAACTCTTGGCGTTTCTGAGTATAAGCAGATTGCGAAAAGAATCATCGGTTAAATTCTTCTTTAAATGCTTCCCATGTGGTCGGCTTTCCTTGTTCAAGTACGTTATTCCACCAATCCAATGCTTTGCCCATCAATGCATCGGATGTAAATAAAATTTTCTCCTCGTCGGTACATATCACAGTACGGAAATGTCTTTCCATTTCCATCATCCAATGATCGGCCAAGTCTATGTCAACCTGTCCATGATACAACGTCAGTTTTTGTGTATGAAACTGTTCCACGATTGTGTGTTGAGGTCGCGGTAAAGGTGGTGCATTGATATAATGAATTTCAACTTGTGGAGGTTGAACATTCATCTGTTCTCTTTCACTTACCGCTTGTATAAAATTTCCCACCATATTCACTATTTGGTCCATCCGCGAATGCGGTGACAACTCTCTTACTAGATTAGCCATGGCGGTTCAAGAACCCGTCCTGTTAAGTTCAATGGATAATGACTGTGCATGATATGCCTCAATATAGAAATGTGCACAGTTCATCGCAATCAACAAATGCTAACACATGGAGCATTTCTACAAGGATAACAATTCGATTACGCACTCCACTCGACGTCACTCAGTATATATATTACGTCACTCGTTCCCAAGGCTCTAAACTTAAACTCTGATACCACTAAATATCACAGCCCGGTCCCACAATAGTAGAATCGAAGCCCGTGGCACGCCACTGAGGCTAACCAATTCATTAACGTTCTCAAAAGATTTTTAGTTTTAAGAACACATGCAGTGGAAAGAAAATAAAACATTTGAAAACTAGCAGTCCAATCGACCGATTCTCATGTCCAGTCTACTGATTCTGGTCTAAAAGAAACTTGGTTTTTAAAACATAATCCAGTCGATTGTTTTTTAGGTCCAGTCGACTGGGGCTTCAAATATTCAGTTGACTGGTATGGTCCGGTCGACTGATGTCCAGCCTGGATAAAATATCTGAATTGAAACCACAATCCGATCGACTGTGTCAGGGACCCAGTCGACTAGTCCTCTAAGAAAAGATGTAGTGAATTGCTAAAAAAGAGGCTCCAGTCGACTGTTTTCTCAACCAGTCGACTGGTTTATGGCAGCATCACACATTCTACAGATTTTCTAAGTTCAAAAGCTTTTCAAATTCGAACGGGGATTAAGCGCATACACCAAGATTATTCTAAAGTGATCCTCACTAGATTAAAACATTACTAAAACATAATTACAAGTGATTACAATCTACTACAACATTATGAACTCGTTCTACGATTCTAAGTTAAATAAAGTTAAAAGTCATAGCGATTCTTATTATAACAAGTCTATTACAAAAACAACGAGATCAACATATTGAGTCGCATCCTAAGTGCCTCCCAAACCCACGTGCTCACTTCTGCGATTCCTCGCCAGCATTGACACCTGAAATGGTTATTTGAATAACCACACATATTGGTTTGTTTAAGCTAACACTTAGTGAATAAAACAACAAATGCACATGAATGATAAACATGCTCTCATTCACATCTCTACATTTCATACTAGTCGCGGGAGACTCACGTGCACATTCTATACTCCCAATCTGCGACTCCTCACTAATAAGTCCACACGAAAGGGTAAGACCTCACGATTCTTCTCTTCAATCATGCGATCTTAATGCCTATAACGGCTCCACAAAATGGCCTAGTGACCATGTGCTCCTTCTGACCCAAATAAGCAACTCAACATGCTCAAATACATATCACCGTGCTCTCGGTAATTAAAACATGTCACCATGCTATTGGGCCTACCTATCAATATAATTGCCCAATATGAACTACACAATATATCTCTATGAATTTACACATGCTATCAAACATAACATGAATACACGGCAAGCAATCATTCCATAATACAATGTTGAATCACTCTACTCCGATTTACGTTCTGAAAGTTCGATCTAAAGAAAACCTTGCACAAAGAACATGAAGAAGTTCATCTAGTACAATTCCTATGGATCAGAATTTTAATTATTAACTATTATGAAAAATTTTAGAAAATGACTTTTCGGAAAACTTAGCCAAACAGGCCCTAGTGGATGTCAAAATGAAGCTCTTACCTCGGGGAGTTTGAATATGAAATCTAGGAGAAATCAGACGGACAGAAGGTCGTCGTTTGGCTTCGAGAAGCTCGAAGCTCCAAAATCTCCCTATGGCCCCCTTTTTGGAATTTAGTTTAAGACCTATGAAATTTATGAAAGTCATCACTATCTATATATAGGCAACACTCTCGGAAAATAATGTTTACCTCCCCACGAGTTTCCAAAACTCCGAATTAGTCTCTGAAACTTTCTACATAGTCAATTCATAGCTTTACGAGTGAAACCTCAAAATTATAAAAGTTGCCGACTTAGTTCCGTTTGGTTGCTAAAACGCAAATTCTTATATAACTTTTTCGAAGTTGCTAATTAGCCTACCAAATTAATAGGGTGTTAATTCATTCTCACCAGGATACTAAAACTAACAACAGATATAAATTCTAAACTAACAACAATACATATATTGAAATACACAGGTAAACATTTATTCTCAAATAAACATTTAAGGTGGTCCATAGTGACCGTCTCATAGTCGGAGAGACTTCACAACATTGCAGTACTCATTCATTACCATCTCAATGGGTTCTCTAACACAGATACCCAAATCAACTCGTGAGTCAAAACTCACTCAAACATGTGTCATAAGACACGCCACACCACATTATCATGCATGATAATGCAATGAAATGCAATAACACAAATGCGGGTGTTATACCCCCTCCCCCCAAGTTAACTTCTTCTAACGGATCTTGAACCTCGACCTTACCATCATCCAATTTAGATGGGGTATGTGGTATTTCAAACGCTTGAATGTGGTCTAGCACATCTTGATCAGTCTCTTCCTTCACACAATCTGCTAAACACACTGATTTTTGGACTTGTAACTGCCCATCATCCTGAATTTGGCACATAATGTCAAGATATACATCCATGTGGTGTTCTTCTATTTAAACAACATAGGCAGCTTTAGCATATTCATGGCTTCCTCCACTCATTGTGGGAACGATCCCCTTAGGACGGCCATTCTTGTTAATTCCCCAAAACCGCAATGGTGCTAGCTCCATGTCATTGAATTTAGCTTCAGCCAGATGGGCCTCTACTATAAATGGTTTCTTATCTGCTTCGATGATTTCTTTCTCATCTTCTTCTTCATTCCAAAAAAATCAAACATTGGTGCAAAGTAGATGGCACACACCAAGCGGTGTGAATCTAATCACGACCAAGCAACGCATTATAATGAGAAGTAGTATTTACCACAAAAAATGCCATTAAGGCAGTCCTACTTCCAATGGACACTATGACTGGGATTACACCCTTTGGCTGGACTGATGCCCTAGAAAACCCCACTATGGCCACATTGGCATCTATTAAATCTTCGCTGGTTTTCTATAATATTTTAAGCATATGTGAGGGCAACAAGTTAACGGAGGCTCCATTGTCTACCAGTACTTTGGACACTGGTACACCGTTAAAATTGGCCTTAACATATAATGGTTTCAAGTGTTTGGCCATTCCAGCATTTGGCTTATCAAACACAATAGCCATTTTTTGTTTTTGATTCTAAAATTGGCACACTACGAACAGAGGGCTTTAGTGTTTGAGCTTCCTCCGTGATGCACACCATAGGCTCCGAATCATCATTAACGTGTCCTTCTAAACCATCAGGCTGCCAAGCATGAGAGATGAAATCCTGTGGCATTGTATACACCATGTTGTCACAGAAGGCTAAAATGATCGTCCTATCTGGAAGGCCACATCATGTTCCACGTTTACATTTTCTGACTGGCTTGAATCTGGGAAATCGACTATTTGCTGAGCATCAGTTTGGATCTGATTGCTCATAAGAATTTCATCATCCTAAGATAAGTTCCCTAACTCGTATTAGGCAAGGTTGTTCTCATCCTCTGAGTGGTCGGAGCTTAAAAGGTTTTCCAGTTGCTCAACTTCAGTCTGAATTTGTCCACTCAAGGGATTCTCCTCATCCCAAACCATGCTTCTAAATTCAGACTGACCAAAGGTACCGTTGTTAGAGTGCTAACATGCTGTCTTTTTTACCGTTGCCTGACCATCATGTTCATCAAATTCTGATAAATCATCCCCTATTTCTTTAATGGCATTGTTTGTCTTGGCTTTATCCTGATTCCCCATACTTTCATCAATCTTACGAATCTATTGATTAAACTTACCTTCAAATTTAAAAAAAAAACGGTTGTCTTTTCATCAAGACAGCCCTTTTCGTAACATGCTCCTTTTTTGGGTTCGAGTTAAAAAAAGATGGATCGTGATATTGAGGGAATTTAGGATGTTGGACATACATCCAATACCCATCTTGTGGTAGAGGTGGCAACACCATTCTCGGCTTGGTATTAGGATATGTGGCTGGCTTCGAACCTCTTTTTTGACCTTGACTGACCGAACCTATGGCTTGAGTCTGTGGATGACGATTCCTTTGTCTTTTTGGCTTGCTTTGCCTGCTTGTTTGGGGCATCATCACCTCGTTACCCATGTCTGTCCTATTCTTACTCATTGTTACCTGAAAACCTCCTGGTCATTGGACCACCCTGCTCTGATTTCGTTGTTTTTTGAGGGTTCCTCCAATATTTTCAAGCGCATCATCTTGTTTCTGGAGTGGTACTGCCAACCTCTCTACGCAACTGATACAGAGAACTGGCTGTTCGCTGGCCACTGCTAATTCATGTAAAGACTTTCTTGTCACAATGTATGATTCACAAGGATTAGAAAAGAGTTTATTTCAAATGAGTTTATTTCAAATCACAGCAGTCATTTCCAGGGGGAAGTCATCCCACTATTAGAAAAGTGTAAAATCAACCATCATCAGTCATCTCCATATAGACCGCAAAGGAATGGGGCAGTAGAAGCGGCTAATAAGAATGTCAAAGCAATCTTAGAAAAAACGACAGACACATATAAGGATTGGCATGAGAAAGCTACCATTTACGCTATGGGGATACTGGACTTCCGTGAGAACTTCTACAGGAGCTATACCGTATTCGCTGGTTTATGCGATGGAAGTGGTCCTTCCCGTCGAGGTGGAGATACCCTCTCTAATGGTTTTGGCTGAATGTTAAATAACTGAATTAGAGTGGACATGGGAAAGGTATGAGGAATTGATGTTGCTCGATGAGAATTGGCTACAATAAACCATACTCAGAGATATTAGAAGAGGATAGCTTGTGCTTTCAACAAAAAGGTCAGCCCAAGGAAGCTTACTGAGGGTGACCTGGTCCTCAAAGAACTGAAAGTGTTTGTTTATGACCTAGAGGAAAATTCAAACCCAACTGACTCGGGCCATACATCATTAAGACTCTCCTCTCTAGAGAAGCGGCCTATCTAATGGACCTAGACGGGGTTGAATTTAAACAACCAATTAACCTCGATTGCCTTAAGAAATACTTTGCTTGAAATCACTTCTTTCAAGACCTCCTACGTTGATGAACTACGCTTAACCCGATTACCGCTAAGGGATACGTAGGCAACCTGCTCGGTTCGATTATTAATAAATGTCTGAGTGGCACCCTCCGTCAAGCCTTAAATCAAACTACAGCAGACCTGATACCCATTCAGGGATAAGTAGGCGGGCTCTCAAAAGCCTTCGGTCTATGAAAAACCTAAAGAAAAACCCTACGTTAAACTAGGGGCAGACTTGCGTTTGCCCGGAATCACATCAAAGCCCAAAAACCAGGGGCAAACTCCGTTCGCTACCTGAAGAACCCAGATATTTACTTCAAACCAGTCTCTAGACCTCCTAGCTATTAAAATAAGTACTATAAAAGAACAAACAAAAATTCATGGTATAGAACGATTAAGAATTTAGGAAAAATTTAAAGAAAAGTGATAAAGAGCCAAGAAAAGACATTAAAGGGAGAATTTTTCATGGAGAGATTAATTAGAAAAAGTGAACACTTTGATTGAACATAACATTTCTTCAGAACAAGAATACTCTTTAGGAAGAAAAATAAGAAAATCACATTCAAAATTGTTAAGGATAGGCAAGATTTTTCTAAAATTTTGTAAAATAAAACTTTGTCCTGTTGTTTTGCTTTCATCCATGTATGTCTACAAAGTCTGTCTTTGGATCAGAGTCTGGATCTGAAGGAGGTACTCAGTGGTAGGCATGACTAAAGCCGGGATTCTCCGAAAGGGAGCTGACACCCTGTCATACCAAGCCTCAGTAAAGGCCTTCACAATGGAAGGGTGCATGATTAAACTCCTCGTAAAGTCGGTAGTAATAACCTCAGTAGTATCCTAGAGAAGCCTGTAGTAACGAATCACCCGACCAGGAATATAGAAAGTGATAACATACAAGCCAGGCAACCAGATACCAGGTCGCCCGGGAAGCTGTACAGCAACGGAACAATAAATTCACTATGGGCAGACCCAGTAGATATCACCAAAAGAGAGACTCTGAAACCAACTGAACCAGGCATTGGATGAATAAAATAAGTGATGGATCTCCATACGATCATAGGAAAGGGACCCGTGAAGGTGTGAAGGGTGTATGAAGAGATCAAGGCACTCCATGAGCTGAACCTATAAGACAAAAGGTGCTCCATCAGACAGCATGACCCCAACAGTACAGGCACAATCCAATCCAGTCAAAGTCTCACTAAGGATCAGCATAATGGCACTTTTCATCTCCCGTAAACCACAAGCAATGGGTATGAGAGTATCAGAAGATGACTGAAAGAGGAAGTAAGAAAGCATGGCAATCGATAAAACGTTGTGTCACATAATCTGGTGCCTGCCATCACAGGGGTCCTGTTGGGAATATGCCTTCAAACCAGTTAGTTGGACAATGGAATATCATAATGCATTTATGTTGGAAAAACAGGTTTAAATGGAAAGTTTAAACGCGCAGCGGAAAAATCAAGTTATGAAACTTTATTGGCATGCCCGGATCTACTACTCGTCAATTCTACAGATGTGCACAAGAGGGGACACGAGTTATACCTTAGTGTCTTGAACCCAATTCTGATCTTCAACTTCCAGCAGCCTCCACTAGATGATCTTCACCCTTATGACTCCTGCGGATGCCTGCCAGAAAGACTAGGGTTGGTGGGAACCCTAATGGAGAGGATAGAGAAAGTTTTGGGACTCCAAAACAGTTTCTGCAGCTTCTGACGTTCAAAACGACGAACAACCTTTTCCAGAACGCAGCTGCCCTATTTATAGATTCGCAGAACCGACCTAGACTTCGAGCGATCGAAGTGCCTTCGATCGATCGAACATTCGATCGTTCGAACCATCTTCGATCGATCGAACCTGCAGACTTCAATCGATCGAGATATCTTCGATCGATCGAACCTGTCTGGACATCATCCTCAAGCATCTTTCCAAGCATCCTGGAGGAGCTAAGAGTGGGACCTCCTAGGCTCTTTATTGTTGGCTCAGACCAGTTTGTTAATTACCATGACCAAACTCTTTGATCAGCAAACTAACTAACTGGTCAGTTAACGTTTACTCCACTATAAAACGATAACTGAACTCCAACGCAAAAGAACATATCCGAAGCGATAACTAGACTTGTATGTTGTACTAATGTCCCTCTACCTCTAGCATTCGTAATCATATTCAGGTAGTCGGATAATTGTTACTGTCAACCTGAATCATGATTACTTCTTGTATTCCTTGAGTCCCATTCACCTCTCATGATTACCAAACATGTTGATAACTCTTATCAACAAGACTGCAGTACTCAGTAATCGACTTGGTGACATTCTCAAGGGAATGCTTACTCTGAATTAGAGGGTAGATTCTATCTTGACAATATATGTTCACAACCCTATGAACATGACATACCCAAGATACCCAGGTGTTGATCTTCTGTAGACCTCACTGATTGGTAAGTCAAAGCAGTCATATCCACAGTCTGTGTTCATAATCGCCTCAAGATTGAGAACACGTACCTTATACAAGTTATGAGTTCCTATCGACTGATTGACAGCTTTGAGTGTCAATAGGAAAGCTCAGGTCCGTCAATGCACTATAAGCACTAGCATATTAACCAAGAGTCACACTCTAATGATTGAGATTTATCACTCCATCGAATGGTAGTTAATGATGCTACAGTGTATACCTGATGAGATATCCAGTCTCATCATCCACTGTGACAAGCTTTAAGTATCAAAGAATAGTAATTCGTATCTCATTGTATGTATCTCATACACACACGAAATACTTACTATGATACTTATGGATTAAACAATCATCTCATGAAAGAAACATACATAATGAAATGTAAAGCTGATATCCATATATTAAAAAAAACAATGTCTAATACATAAAGTAATGGTTTGAGGGCACAAACCCAACAAACTCCCACTTGCACTCATAACCATTCAGAACTACATCTGAGACCTAGACTATCTAGATGACGATCAAAAAGTCTGAGTCAGTGTATCCTACTGGAATTAACTCACTACCACCGTACATAAGCATGTAATCTTTAGTCCTTCTCAAGTACTTAAGAATGTGCTTAACGGCTGTCCAGTGCTCTGGACCCGGATTCGACTGATATCTGCTAACCATGCCAACGGCAAAGCAGATATCTGGTCTAGTGCATAACATCGCATACATGAGACTTCCCACTGCCGAAGCATAGGGAACTCCTATCATGCGATTCCTCTCCTCCTGTGTCTTTGGACACTGGTCCTTGGAGAACGCTAAACCATGCCTGAAAGGTAACAAACCTTTCTTCGAATTATCCATTGAAAACCTAGTTAGCACTTTATCGATATAACCAGCTTGAGATAATCCCATTATCTTTCGCTTACGATCCCGAAAGAGCTTTATTCCAAGAATATAGCTCGCCTCTCCTAGATCCTTCATATCGAAAGTACTAGCTAGCCAAACCTTGACCGTTGACAGCGCCGCTACATCATTTCCAATGAGTAGAATGTCGTCAACGTAAAGCACAAGAAAAGCCACTACTTTCCCTTCACATTTCTTGTATACACAAGGCTCATCCAGATTCTGTATGAAACCAAACAACTTGACCGCTTGGTCAAATCGGATGTTCCAACTTCTGGATGCCTGCTTAAGCCCATAAATGGACTTTTGCAACTTGCATACCAAGTTACCTTTCCGACCAGCTATGAACCCTTCTGGTTGTTGCATATAGATGTCCTCCTCAAGATTGCCATTCAAGAATGCAGTCTTGACGTCCATCTGCCAGATTTCAAAATCTAGGCATGCAGCAATAGATAAGAGTATTCTGATGGACTTGAGCATGGCTACCGGCGAGAAGGTTTCCTCGTAGTCAATGCCCTTCCTCTGAGTATAACCTTTCGCTACAAGCCTAGCCTTAAAGGTCTCAACCTTTCCATCAGATCCTCTTTTCCTCTTGTAGACCCACTTGCAGCCAAAGGGTTTAATATTGGCTGGAAGTTCTACAAGATCCCAGACCTGATTGGAATCCATAGATTCCAATTCAGCCTTCATAGCTTTAATCCAATGAGCTGAATCAACATCAGCCATTGCCTCTTCGTAAGTGGTAGGATCAGATTCAGATTCTATGGAGACAGCTTCAAAAACTTCTCCTAAGAACATGCATCTATCAGGCTGGCTGATAATCCTCCCACTACGATGAGGTACCGGTGCGGAAATGGGTGAAGAAGTGGTGTTTTCTTGATTTATATCGTCATTAACTGCGGGTTGGACTGAGGGCTCTCCTTCTATCTCTCTAAGATCTATCCTTCCCTTAGGTTTATGGTTCATGATATAATCATTCTCTAAGAAAACAGCATTTGTACTAACAAACACTTTCTGTTCCCTTGGATCATAAAAATACCATCCATAAGTACCCTTTGGATAACCCACAAAGTAACATACTTCCGATCTAGAATCCAATTTGCTCATCTTTCCTTTGAGCACATGTGCCGGACACCCCCATATCCGGAGATGTTGCAAAGAAGGCTTGCGCCCAATCCACATCTCTCGTGGTGTCCTTGGAACAGATTTGCTTGGTACTAGATTTAGTATGTAAGCAGCGGTTTCCAAAGCATAACCCCAAAGGAATAATGGCAACTCAGAATAACTCATCATCGACCTAGTCATGTTTAAAAGAGTCCGATTCCTTCTCTCCGCTACACCATTTTGCTGAGGCATACCAGGTGCAGTTAACTGTGACAGAATTCCATTCTGTACGAGGTGATCAATAAACTCATTAGAGAGGTACTCGCCACCTCGATCAGATCGAATGGTCTTGATATGTGTGCCCAATTGCTTCTCCACTTCAGCCCTAAACTCTTTGAACTTTTTAAAGGCTTCAGACTTGTGCTGCATTAGGTACACATATCCATACCTGGAGTGGTCATCGGTAAATGTTATGAAATACTCATAACCACCCCTTGCTCTAATATTTATTGGTCCACACACATCAGTATGAACTAATTCCAACAATGCATTGGTCCTATTGCCCTTTGCAGGAAAGGGCCTTTTGGTCATCTTACCCTCCAAACAAGACTCGCAGACTTCCATTGGTTCGAGAACCAAATCGCCTAAGACCCCTTCTTTGACTAGTCTGCCAATCCTATTCAGATTGATATGGCCAAGCCTCATATGCCAAAGCCTTGTTGGATTAGTGGAAGGTTCCTTTCTTTTAGATGGTAAAGTTACCACTGAGTTATTAAGTTCCAAACCAGAATCTTTAGAAATATTGGGAGTAATCACATACAAACCATTTGATTTAACACCAGAACATATAAAAGAACTATTTCTTTTAATCACAACTTCAGTTCCAAAATGAAAAGAATAACCATTATTCGATAAATTAGAAACTGAAATTAAATTACGTCTCATTGAAGGGACGTAAAGTACATCTGATAAAATCAAAATTTTATTGTCTAGAAATTCTAAAACTACGACTCCTATAGCAACCGCAGATACGGTTACGCTAGAACCTAGAGTAAGTACGATTTCCCCATCACTGCACTTCCTGGTTGATCTGAACCCCTGCAATGAATTACAGATATGGTTAGTCGCACCAGAATCAATGCACCAAGTGTTTGAAGTATCCGTTATAAAACTTACTTCAATCACATGTGATTCAATCATACCTTGAACTCTTGTAGCTAAGAATTCTGGACAGTTCCTCTTCCAGTGGCCCTTCTCACCGCATTGGAAACACTTTCCTTTGCCTTGGCCACCCACCTTCCCTTTGCCTTTACCTTTTCCCTTAGATTTTGTAATCTTAGGGACCGGTCCAACACTTGAACCACCAGTGCCAGCCTTCTTCTTCCCTTTCTTTCCTTTCGGTACAGATCGGGAAGAGGAAGCTCTTTTCTCAACGTTCAAAACGTTGACCCCAGGTTTGATCACCCCTTCCGCTGCCAAAAGAGAACTCATCAATTCGCTCATTGAAAAATTCATTTGATTCATATTATAGTTAAGTTTAAATTGAGCGAATGAAGGCGACAGCGAATTGAGGATCATATCAACTTGGGTTTGTGCATCGATGTTGGCACCTAGGGTCTCCAGCTCGTTTAAATAACCAATCATTTTTAAAACATGTTCCTTGACTGGAGTCCCTTCCGACATCTTTGCACTCATTATCTTCTGCATAGCTACCTGTCTGGCAGGCCTGCCATGCTCCCCAAACATCTTTTTCAAGGATGTGATAATGTCACTGGCAGAATCATTCGATTGGAATTGATGTTGTAACACACTAGCCATTGAGGCCAGAATATAGCAACGAGCCATTCCATTCGACTTCTTCCATTTGTCGAACTCGCGTCTGGCAGCTGCCGAAGCATTTGCCGCGGGTTCTTCGGGGCATGGGGTGGTGAGGACATATATGTGATCCTCCGCAGTTAATACGATGTCAAGGTTTCGTTTCCATTCAGTGTAGTTGTTTCCAGTTAACTTGTTTTGAGTGAGTATGGTGGCAAGTGGACTAAATGCAGATCCAGACATTATGATTACTGAAAATCAAACAAACAAAATAAATATGGATATCAGAATTTGACAGTTTGAAATAAAAGAATCTTTTTAAAACTCTTATTTTAAAACAAAGTCGCCGGAATATTGAAACGAAAGAATAAAGCCTCCGTGTGGTGGTCAATGTTCAATCTTTCGATTAATCATGACTTGTCCGCTATGCAACTCTTGCAAAACAAGTTATGACTCCCGAACCTATTTGATCTCTAAGTTTCTGAATAATGCCCCGTGTGGGATCCCTTATCCATAGCTTAGCTAGTGTGTACCATTAACTAGGATCCAATCACAACCGTCTCAAGTAGCGCCTCCGTGTGGTGGTCACCCTCTAACACGTCTGATTGATCCTATCAAAAGAAGTTCACATCTAGTAACCAATGAGTAATGCACCCTCCGTATGGAATGATCACCCCTGGCGAGGTGACACAGAATGCACCACTCATCTTACAGTGAACCGTTAATGGAAGATCGTGGGTGTAATTTGATAAGACCCTCTCCCACTAGATTTAGTAAAAAGGATTTTGCTTTTTGAGAAAATCTGTTTCTACACACTTCCCATAAACATCTAATGTTTACTAATGTGTTGAAAACGGTTTTTGAATTTTATTTTAGAAAACTTGTTTTGCGTGCATGCAACAATGTATTATACGCCAATCACAAACAAAGCACATAAAACAAAAAACTAAAATGAAATAAAAGACATCCAAACGATGCCTCTATCTCCCATGGCTCTATCTCCATAGAACCTGCTTTTGGTTTGATCGCCTCCAGCTCCATCTTCATGGACAACGGCTCCTTGCTCCATCTTCATGGATATTCTAATTCTATTACATTGAACCTATGCCTCTTTTGAAGCTTACAATTTATCTAGAAATAGAAATAGCAACAACAAAATAAAAGGCTAGGGAAACCGGTGCGACTTTCCTTTTCGTAGGATTGAAGTCGCAGCGCCCTTTACATATGCCTTAAAACCAAACCAAACTTAAAACAACACACCAATCTAAAACATTCAAACACAAAAATTAAATGCTCTTGGCGCCATGGGAGATAGCGACAAACTTTTGCTGCAAAAGGTTAGTTGAACACACATCCACGCATATATATAACAAAATATAACTATTGGAACCCTTAATTGATTCACACAGTATATAAACTCTTTACATACTGAATTAGAACTCAAAACAGCATTTAACTTCTCTGTCATAGTTCGATCGATCGAAGACCGTTCGATCGCTCGAACCTTCGATCGATTGAACACTGTTCAATCGCTTGAACATTCTATTTCACAGAATGATTAAAAATTTTGCAGAATACGTTAAATTTAAACTTTTAATTTTAAAATACTTTTAAAACTGTGAAACAAAGATCCTGACAAAGAGTCTGTCTCGATCGATCGAACTCTGTTCGATCGCTCGAACAACAGAAGGTTTCGATCGATCGAAACCTGTTCGATCGCTCGAGTACAGAGCGTTCAATCGATCGAGACTACTTCGATCGATCGAACCTATCTTGCATCCAATGCAATCACAGATTTGTATACTGCTGCGATAACACTGCAGAAACAGATCTGTGACGATGCAGTTTCGAAAGCAGTTCTAAAATCAACATGCAAATCAAAATAGTGTTCCAAAAAACGCATCTATGGATCCAAACGAGCGTGGCTCTGATACCAATTGTTGGAAAAATAGGTTTAAATGGAAAGTTTAAACGCGCAGCGGAAAAATCAAGTTATGAAACTTTATTGGCATGCCCGGATCTACTACTCGTCAATTCTACAGATGCGCACAAGAGGGGACACGAGTTATACCTTAGTGTCTTGAACCCAATTCTGATCTTCAACTTCCAGCAGCCTCCACTAGATGATCTTCACCCTTATGACTCCTGCGGATGCCTGCCAGAAAGACTAGGGTTGGTGGGAACCCTAATGGAGAGGATAGAGAAAGTTTTGGGACTCCAAAACAGTTTCTGCAGCTTCTGACGTTCAAAACGACGAACAACCTTTTCCAGAACGCAGCTGCCCTATTTATAGATTCCCAGAACCGACCTAGACTTTGAGCGATCGAAGTGCCTTCGATCGATCGAACATTCGATCGTTCGAACCATCTTCGATCGATCGAACCTGCAGACTTCAATCGATCGAGATATCTTCGATCGATCGAACCTGTCTGGACATCATCCTCAAGCATCTTTCCAAGCATCCTGGCGGAGCTAAGAGTGGGACCTCCTAGGCTCTTTATTGTTGGCTCAGACCAGTTTGTTAATTATCATGACCAAACTCTTTGATCAGCAAACTAACTAACTGGTCAGTTAACGTTTACTCCACTATAAAACGATAACTGAACTCCAACGCAAAAGAACATATCCGAAGCGATAACTAGACTTGTATGTTGTACTAATGTCCCTCTACCTCTAGCATTCGTAATCATATTCAGGTAGTCGGATAATTGTTACTGTCAACCTGAATCATGATTACTTCTTGTATTCCTTGAGTCCCATTCACCTCTCATGATTACCAAACATGTTGATAACTCTTATCAACAAGACTGCAGTACTCAGTAATCGACTTGGTGACATTCTCAAGGGAATGCTTACTCTGAATTAGAGGGTAGATTCTATCTTGACAATATATGTTCACAACCCTATGAACATGACATACCCAAGATACCCAGGTGTTGATCTTCTGTAGACCTCACTGATTGGTAAGTCAAAGCAGTCATATCCACAGTCTGTGTTCATAATCGCCTCAAGATTGAGAACACGTACCTTATACAAGTTATGAGTTCCTATCGACTGATTGACAGCTTTGAGTGTCAATAGGAAAGCTCAGGTCTGTCAATGCACTATAAGCACTAGCATATTAACCAAGAGTCACACTCTAGTGATTGAGATTTATCACTCCATCGAATGGTAGTTAATGATGCTACAGTGTATACCTGATGAGATATCCAGTCTCATCATCCACTGTGACAAGCTTTAAGTATCAAAGAATAGTAATTCGTATCTCATTGTATGTATCTCATACACACACGAAATACTTACTATGATACTTATGGATTAAACAATCATCTCATGAAAGAAACATACATAATGAAATGTAAAGCTGATATCCATATATTAAAAAAAAAATGTCTAATACATAAAGTAATGGTTTGAGGGCACAAACCCAACAATTTATGCATGTTAGTTCATGAGATGAATACTAGACGGGAATCCTTAAACAACATTGTATGTGGTTCATTTGTGTATGTGATTACACATGTGAGATATAAATCACAAATCCTTGTTGTTTCAAATGAGTCACAGTGGATGATAAGTCTGGATAACTTATCAGGTATACACTGTAGCATGATTAACGTCTACGGGGTAGAATGATGAATCTCATTCATAAGAGTCTTTGACTCTTGGTTAATATGCTAGTGCACTAGGTGCATTGACGGACCTGAGTTAAACCTATTGACACCTAAATGCTGTCACCGTCAATAAGAACTCAAAACTTGTATAGGGATACATGTCCTCAATCCTGAGATAGTTATGGACGCTAGTTGTATGCTTGGTTGCTTTGACTTACCAATCAGTGAGGTCTTGCAAGATCAACACCTGGGTATCTTGGGTAATCAAGTATGCAACGTTGGGAACATATATTATCAAGATGGAATTCTACCCTCTTCTATAAAACGAAGACTAAGTATTCCCTCGAGAATGTCACTAGGAGTGATTACTGAGAGCTAGCCAGCCTTGTCAACAAAGTGTTATTGTTGACATGTTTAGTAATCCAAGCGTAGTGAATGATACTCGAGGAATATAAGATATGCTATCTATTGGGTCGATAGTATCTTAAAACATACATCCCAATGATAGTTATGAATACTGCCTGGTAGAGGGACATCCGTATCATATTATACAAGTCTAGCAATCGCTTATGTATGTGTGATTATGTTCTTATGCACTAGAGTGCAATTATCATTTTATAGTGGCATTAATGATAATTGATTAATTATTGATTCCTTAGTCAAGAGTACTAACTAGATGGAATAATAATTAATCGGAGCCAATAATTAAGAACCTAGGAGGTCCCACTCTTAGCTCCGCCAGAATGCTTGGAAAGGCAAATGAGAATGCTGTCAAGACTGGTTCGATCGATTGAAGTCTAGACAGGTTCGATCGATCGAATGTGGTTCGATCGATCGAAAGTTTGATCGATCGAAGTAACTTCGATCGATTGAAAGTAAGGTCGGTTATGGGAATCTATAAATAGGGCAGCTACGTCCAGAAATTGGGGTTCGTTGTTTTTAACGTACCAGTTGCTGCAGAACCTATTTAGAGTTCCCAAACCTTACCTATTCTCACTATTAGGGTTCTCACCAACCCTAGCCACTCTGGGAGCATTCAAGGAGACATAAGGGTGAAGATCTCTTAGAGGTTGCTGCTGCACATTGAAGGAGAATGACTAAATCAGAATTGGGTTCAAGACCATAAGGTAATGCACCTGTCCCCTCTCCTGTACGCATCTATAGAGTTAACGAGTAGTAGATCCAGGCAACCAACAAATTTTTTTTTAAACTTTGTTTTTCCGCTGCGCGTCTGAAACTGTTGTAAACCTGTTTTTCCTACAATTGGTATCAGAGCCTGGCTTGTTTGGATCTATAGATGCATTTTTGGAACACTAGTTTTGATTTGCATGTTGATTTGAGAACTGTTTTCGAAACTGCATCGTCACAGATCTGATTCTGCAGTGTTAACGCAGCAGAACACAAATCTGTGATTGCATAGGATGCAAGGTAGGTTCGATCGATCGAAGTAGTTTTGATCGATCGAACATCATCTGTTCTCAAGCATCGAACTATTGTCGATCGATCGAACATTGGTTCTGTTCGATTGATCGAATGGTGTTCGATCGATCGAGACTACTTTTCTGTCCAGGTGTTCAGTTTACAGATTTAAAGGTTTTAAAATATTTACTTTAAATATTTATTTATTCTGTAAGTTTTTCAAGACATTCTGTGAAACTGAAAGTTCAATCGATTGAACTATGTTCAATCGATCTAAGGTTCAATCGATCGAACCTTTGTCGATCGATCGAAGTGTGACAGAGAACTGTGATGCTGTTTTAAGTTCTTATTCAGTATGTAAAGAGTTTATATACTGTGTGAATCAATTAGGGGTTCCAATGGTACATATATTTGTTATATATGCGTGCTTGTGTGTGCGACTAACCCTTTTGCAGCAAGCTTAGTCCGCTATCTCCCATGGCGCCAAGACTTTTAAATTTTGTATTTAATTGTTTGAGATTGGTGTATATTGATGAATGTATTATTTTGGTTTGGTTTTTAAAGGCATGTGTAAAGGGCGCTGCGACTTCAATCTTACGAAAAGGAAAGTCGCACCGGTTTTCCTAGCCTTTTATTTTGATGTTGCTATTTCTATTTCTAGATAAATTGTAAGCTTCGAGAGAAGTATAGGACCAATGTAATAGAATTAGAAATTCCATGAAGATGGAGGAGCAAGCCGTTGTCCATGAAGATGGAGTCGGAGGCAATCAAACCAAGAAAAAGGTTCTATGGAGATAGAGCCATGGGAGATAGAGGCATTGTTGAATGCTTTTATTTCATTTTAGTTTTTGTTTTATGTGCTTAGTTGTGATTGGCATTTTACATATTGTTACTACTTGCATGCACGTAAAGCATGTTTTCTAAAATTAAATTCAAAACCTTTTTCCAACACATTAGTAAACACTTGATGTTTATGGGCAATGTGAAGAAACATTTTTTTGTTTTTTTGAAAAATTCCTATTAGTTCATTGTAAGTATGAGAAATACTCTGTGTCACTCATTTATGACTGATCATTCCATACGGAGGGTATTTCTTATTGATTACTAGATATGAACTTCTTATAAAAATCTAGTGGGAGAGGGACTTATTTTATAACTCCCACGGTCTTCCATAAACGGCTCATTGTAAGGTGGGTAGTATATTCTGTGTCACCCAGCCATGGGTGATCATTCCATACGGAGGATAGACTATTCATTGGTTACTAGATATGAACTTCCTTTGGATAGAATCAATGAGACACGTTAGAGGGTGACCACTACACTGAGGCACTACTTGAGGCGGTTGTCATTGGATTCTAGTTAATGGTAAACACTAGCTAAGCTATGGGTAAGGGATTCCATACGGAGCATTATCCAGAAACTTAGAGACCAAAAGTTCAGGAGTCATGAATTATTTTGTAAGAGTTGCATGACATTCATGATGGGTTTCCCAATCAGGCTATGAGGTTATGATCGCCACACGGAGACTTAATTTCATAGGATTGACATCCTGAAGACAATTAATGAGTTGGTTAAGGGAATTCCAATGTATCATATAAATTGTCATATTCATGATTTCCATATTGTAATTCTGTTACATTATTTGTATTTCAGACTCATAATGTCTAGTCCACTTGCTATAACCATGATCCAGAATAAGCTAATTGGAAACAACTACGTTGAATGGAAACTGGAACTGGATAAATTATTAATTGCTAATGGATGTAAATACGTTCTTACAATTCCCTGTCCACCTATTCCATGCCATGACACCCCAATTGATCTTGCAGATCAATATTGGGAGTGGATAAGATTTGATGGTATAGCTCGCTCTAGCATCTTAGACTCTTTGTCTGATGTGTTGATGCAGCAACATCAACCTTTGAACACTGCCCGTGCTATAATATTGAACCTCGAGGAGATGTTTAGGGAACTGAGCCGTACTGCAAGGCTTAGAGCCTTGGAGTTAGTCATGGACACCAGAATGTTGGAAAGAACTTCAATAAGAGAGCATGTTTTTAAAATGATTACTTATTTTAAAGTACTGGAAGTTCTGGGTTCCGACATTGATGGTGAGACTCAAGTTGACATAATCTTTCATTCGTTGCCTTCATCATTCACTCAATTTAAAAAGGTTTTTAAAATGAGTAAAACAGTTTTTTCAACAAGTGAATTGATGAGCTCTCTTGAGGTAACGAGGGATATAGTCAAAGAGGAGTCAAATTTTCAAACCATTGGTATGGCTTCATCTTCTGGAAGTAAGCCTGAGGGCATAAGTTCAGAGAAGGACAAGCAAGACACAAGGATAGGTGAGTCTAACCCAATTATTAGGAAGAAGGCAAGACTTGGAAAGGGAAAGGCTGGTGCTGTGCCAAAAGGAAAGTGTTTCCATTGTGGCATGAGAGGGCATTGGAAAAGGAACTGTGTGGAATACTTGACTGACAAAAGGAAAGGTATGATCCCCTTTCACTAGTTTTTGAAGTAAGTTGAAAAACTGATACTTCAACTACTTGGGGCATTGATTCTGGATTTTCTGATTATATCTGTAATTGTTGCAGGGAATTGGAAAATAAAAATGTGCAGTGATTAGAAGATCTTGATTGCCTTTTGGAATCTGATGCAAGAGTTGCTATTAGATTAATAGTTTTATATTGTAATAAAACTTTGGAGTTATTAGATGGATTTCAGTTTTGAATTAATGAATAATATTTATTCTTTTGATTTTGGTACTGAAATTCTTGATTAAAAGAAAGCGTTCTTTTATGTGATCTAAATAACTTGTCAAGCAAGCATCTCACCAATTTACTCTTGTTTCTCATATATTATCTAATGTAGAATTTAAATGACTCATGGGTATTTTACCATCTAAAAGGATAGCACCCTCAACTAATTCTATAACTTTTGGTTTTAAGGTTAGATCATATTTAATCTAAATAGGATAAATGGGGAGTAAAGGATTGGATCCTAAACTCTTTTGGTTGCTAAGACCATTGCCTATTTGTCAATCCTATTTAGAGAGTAAATGTGATCAGATCATATTAATCTAAATTAGGATAAATGGGGAGTAAAGGATTGGATCCTAAAACTCTTTTGGTTGTTGAGACCACTACCTGTTTGTCAATCCTATTTAGAGGCTAATATAATCAGGTGACTTTTCTTTTGAAAATCACACGACCAAGGACTTATTAGAATTAGGACATACTCATGTATGTAGGCCAATAAACATTAGAGTTGAAAAGTAGTTTCGGCTACTTTGGATACTGATATACATTTACTTATTGCATCTTCATCCTCAATTTTGAAGAAATTCAAAAGTTTTGGAATGAAGAGTAATTGGTAAAAGAATATCGTTGCTTTTTGATTTGATCAAAATTGTGAGTATCTGTCTAATGTATTTATTGTCCAAAGGAGATAAGAATAAGATTCTTTCTCGACAGTCTACACCTAGTGCGCCTCCACGGGATGGTGTAGCAGGTAGAAGGAACTATCTTCTTTTAGATATGACTGGGTCATGGGATGAGTTATTTAGAGTTACTACTATTCCTTGTTTTTCTCGATGGAACTATAATGTTTATACTGGATCTTATTCAAAAGCAAATCTTTTCGATAGACATCCCCAAAGTTGTGAAAAGAATGCGACTTCTTTCTCATGGTAACTTTGGATAAGGATGTCTAGCACTTTGGTGTAAAGAAATGATGAGCCTATTTGAATCTAGATTAGAAGTATAATACTTTTGTAGTGTTTCCAGAGAAAACAAAAGTTGGTTGGAGACCAAATTTTGTAAAGGAAAGATAATATAAAAGAGTAAAGTAATTTATATCTTAAAGCAATCTATAAATCACCTAGAACTAAAATCTACTACCTCTTCATCCATTCCTACATTGGTTCTTCATTGCAGTGGGAGAATTCTCAACATTGTTGAAATTCCCTGGTGCATTGATGTTTTGTGATAAGGAAGCTCTGGTATGTGATTTGCATAAGTCTATGGACTAAAGCAATCATCCAGAGATAAGGACATCTGTTTTGATATGCTTGGTCAAAATACCTTAGATTAATCTAAAGTATGGATGTAGCTTAAGTGGATGAAAGGATCCTTGCGCAAAGGAAGTGTGGTGGTGATTATGGTTCCATATATTTATGACATCTTTATCATTGCGAGATGTTAAAGTAGTATTATCAATGATTGAGGTTAAGTTTCTACAGTAAACTTGATATTTATGATCTCGGTGAGGCGAGCTATAATCTTTAGATTTTTGCTCATTCAAGATCAGAAAGTTAAGATAATGAGATTATCTCAAACTTCTATATCAGAAAGTTGCTGGCTAGATTCAACGTAGAACATTTCGATAAAGGTTTTTCACCTTTGCACATAACCTATTGCTCTTTCAAGACTTGTATCTTGGGATACAAGATGAAAGAGGTCACATGAAAGGTATATCATAAGCCTTCGCTATTGATAAACCTTGTATGTGATGTTAGGTATGGATATCAGTTACACCATTGAGGTTGTTCACAGATATCAGTCCAAATGAATGTTCAGTTTTCTGACCTATCACAAGATATATTTTCTCTAGGGCTTGAGAAAGAACCAGCGGATATATGCAGGGTGATGGTGTTTTGGAAAATGTTCAAATTAGCTTTACTGGATACATGTCTGGTGACGTCTTTTGTCTAGGGATATAGTATAACATGAAGATGTTCTACTATGGATCATTTCAGTCGATGATCATCAGTCCCTTTACAAAACCTTACGGGTTAAGGATTTTGACATGTCACGTAGATAATGCTATTGTTGTTTAACACTATATGGTTATGAGTGCAAGTGGGAGTTTGTTGGGAATATGCCTTCAAACCAGTTAGTTGGACAATGGAATATCATAATTCATTTATGCATGTTAGTTCATGAGATGAATATTAGACTGGAATCCTTAAACAACATTGTATGTGGTTCATTTGTGTATGTGATTACACATGTGAGATATGAATCACAAATCCTTGTTGTTTCAAATGAGCCACAGTGGATGATAAGTCTGGATAACTTATCAGGTATACACTGTAGCATGATTAACGTCTACGGGGTAGAATGATGAATCTCATTCATAAGAGTCTTTGACTCTTGGTTAATATGCTAGTGCACTCGGTGCATTGACGGACCTGAGTTAAACCTATTGACACATAAACGCTGTCACCGTCAATAAGAACTCAAAACTTGTATAGGGATACATGTCCTCAATCCTGAGACAGTTATGGACGCAAGTTGTATGCTTGGTTGCTTTGACTTACCAATCAGTGAGGTCTTGCAAGATCAACACTTGGGTATCTTGGGTAATCAAGTATGCAACGTTGGGAACATATATTGTCAAGATGGAATTCTACCCTCTTCTATAAAACGAAGAGTAAGTATTCCCTCGAGAATGTCACTAGGAGTGATTACTGAGAGCTGGCCAGCCTTGTCAACAAAGTGTTATTGTTGACATGTTTAGTAATCCAAGCGTAGTGAATGATACTCGAGGAATATAAGATGTGCTATCTATTGGGTCGACAGTATCTTAAAACATACATCCCAATGATAGTTATGAATATTGCCTGGTAGAGGGACATCCGTATCATATTATACAAGTCTAGCAATCGCTTATGTATGCGTGATTATGTTCTTATACACTGGAGTGTAATTATCATTTTATAGTGGCATTAATGATAATTGATTAATTATTGATTCCTTAGTCAAGACTACTGACTAGATGGAATAATAATTAATCGGAGCCAGTAATTAAGAACCTAGGAGGTCCAACTCTTAGCTCCGCTAGAATGCTTGGAAAGGCAAATGAGAATGCTGTCAAGACTGGTTCGATTGATCGAAGTTGTTTCGTTCGATTGAAGTCTAGACAGGTTCGATCGATCGAACGTGGTTCCATCGATCGAAAGTTCGATCGATCGAAGTCACTTCGATCGATTGAAAGTAAGGTCGGTTATGGGAATCTATAAATAGGGCAGCTACGTCCAGAAATCGGGGTTCGTCGTTTTTAACGTACCAGTTGCTGCAGAACCTGTTTAGAGTTCCCAAACCTTACCTATTCTCACTATTAGGGTTCCCACCAACCCTAGCCACTCTGGGAGCATTCAAGGAGACATAAGGGTGAAGATCTCTTAGAGGTTGCTGCTGCACATTGAAGGAGAATGACTAAATCAGAATTGGGTTCAAGACCATAAGGTAATACACCTGTCCCCTCTCCTGTACGCATCTATAGAGTTAACGAGTAGTAGATCCAGGCAACCAACAATTTTTTTTTTGAACTTTGTTTTTCCGCTGCGCGTCTAAAACTGTTTTAAACCTGTTTTTCCTACAGGTCCCCCACGGGACATAAACAGAGGAAAGGCGCCCAAAATCAATCTGTCTGTCACAAACAAAAGAGTTCGCTGTGTTCTGAGACATTCAGAGAAGAGCGGCCAAGTCCTGAACATACCCGGCATGCACTAGATCCGCAGAAGGATCAGTATGCAGATAGTGCTAAACTCCTCGAACAAAGGGCAAATCTCCTGAGAACCGAAGCGAAAGATATAGAGTGAGGGATCCCAACATTGAATAGTAGCTTGAAGTAAGCCTTCATTCAGAGTCATCTGTTGGAAAGAGAAGAGGTCGTTTAGTTAGAAGCACTAGAAGTTGAGCCTATCAATGCCAGAGAGAGTATCCATCCATGGGAAGAAAATTTGGGAATTAGTAGGGGCTATTTGAGAAGGAAGTGAAGGCGGGAGAAGAGTATTTTGCGGAGTATTTGTAAAAGGGGGTCATAAATAGGAGTAGATCTGCCCAGAAAACCGGGCGGCACTTAATAAAGTAGACCGGCACTCGATGAAGTGTCGTGCGACAGTCCGTAAATGCCGTACGGCATTCACTGACTGCCACTACGGCATTCACTGAGTGCCGTTCAGGCCTAACCGAGTACCGCGTGAAGCTTTTTTTGGCCAGGATCTGTTTGTAAAGTTTTCAGCCCACCAGCAAACAGAAAACTGAATATATAGTAAACGTGTGCATCATACAGCTCGTGCAACAAGACCAAGCTATTGTCACATTCATTCATACAAGAGAAAAAGTACTGAAAATAAAAAGTTCACTTGTCGCAAAAAGTTAAAATAAAATAAAAGGACCAAGCCATGGTCACACATACGATGAACAAGTGGTGAAAAGCAGAAAAAATCAAAGCAATCATAATAGAAGATAATGCAGGTGCCTATCCTACCCCGGCTATCCAAAAGCCGCTAGCAAAAGTAAATGTGTGTGTGATAGTCATCCAGATAAAAATGTGTGTCCTCTCCAAAAAAACGTTTAGAACATAAAGGGAAGAGAAATAAAGAGTAAAGTCATCCTCGGCCCCGGACTCGAGACTGACGTGTGACGCATCTGAGAGGCTCCTCGTCTGATTCCGTACCGTTCCCGCCGCATCCGCCACCACCTCTGCCTCCGCCTCTGCCTCCACCTCGGTCCCCACTACTGCCTTCACCGTTGCCTCCACCTCGTCAAGCACCACTACCACCAGGAGCTCCGCTATAATCAATGCCAAACTGCTGGACCTGCTACTCGAGCTCCCTCACCCGCAAGGACAGTGCCCAGATCTCATCATCCTGAATAAAAGAAAATGAATAGTCCAGTCTAATTGTGCTAAAAAAATGAATGAAAGTAAGGGCAGTAATAGTTTACCCTGGCCCTTGCCTGAGCTTCCGCGTTCGCCCGCGCCCTGTCAGCATGAAAAAGGGAATCAGAAAAGAGAGGTCAGAAAGTCAGAATGAGAACGTAAGTGCTTTAATCAAAAGTCAAGTTTTTAGAAAATTACCCTCCACTCTCGACCATAAACCCACTCTCTCACTCTATGGGCATAGGGCAAGCCTTCCTCTGCATAGTCTTGCGGGATATAGTCATACTGAAGTGGAATGGTGGGAGCACCCGCCTAATATCGGGGGACTGTGGTCATGACCTGCTCGCCATAGGAGACTATCCAGAGGCTCCAGTCCCAGGGCAGTAAAGCTAGAGCCCAAGCTGTGGCATGAATGGGCTACAAAGAAGAAAAAAAATTGAATTCAGTTAGAAAGCACGAATGCATGATCAAGAACTAAGAGAAAGATTGAAAGGCTAAGAGATTCTCACCCGAGTCACTTCCATCAAAGGGAAGTTCCTCATCAGCTTGGCAAAACGGAAGGCCTCATACCCGTCAGGGGGTTCCAGAAAATCATGAATAGAGAGCCCAGCTAAGGCGACTGTAAGCGCTGAACCCTGGAGGGTATCTGTAGCTCTCATGGACTCTGGTGGAGGACGCGGCACATAGAATGAAAGAGCCGCCAATGACTGCCTAGTCACCCTCTCCCCTAGATACCACGCCTGAGCGTCTGGACCATTCAGCGATATCCTTTATGGGTCATACCCAGCTGACTACCGAATCTCCTAGGAAGTGTGGGGAAGCACGTCGAGCCAGGGCTGCCATTGGACGTGCAGCTCTCGTAGATTTGTCATCAAAATTCCTACATGAAATGAAGTCATGAGTCCTAGTCTTCCGCCCGACCCGTTCCTTCGCCCATTTCAGTCCCTAGGGCATGATGAGGGCATTTGCTGGTCGCATCTCAAGCGACATCATGTATAGATACTCATGAGACCAGATATGTAAGAAAGAAAGAATAACTTAAGCCTCAGTGTACATAAATAAAGAAATTTAAAGAATTCAAGGCTTGATTTCAAAGTAAGGATTGACAGAAGGAGAGGTGTACCTCCCAAGCCCTCTAGAAGCCGCCGGTGGAGCACGGGCAATCACAGGATATGTCCCCTATATGCTTGTATAGGATGGCTGACCCTGCACCAGCCTAGTCATACTAATAGATCTGTCCCATGACCTCCAGTGACCCCAATAGTGCCACAGAGATCCTATCGCCTCTAGTACTCAGCAGTGAACACCCCAACAGGTACATGATGAAGCCTTGGTAGGGGTGGCAATTTTCGACACGACACGGCATCCTGACACTACCCGACACGAAAATAAACGGGTTTGGGTGACCCGTATTAGGGCACGGGTCATAAACGAGTCGACCCGTTTGACATGATTAATAAACGGGTTGAAGCGGGTCAACCCGTCTAACCCGTTTGACCCGATTAAGTATTTAAGTGCAGTTCGGGCATTTTTTTTTAGTTTTAAAAATAATTTTTAATAATCTGAAAGTCTAAAATAAAAGTAATAAAAAAAAATTTAAAAAATATATATTTTTTAAAAAAATTAAATTTTTTTTTGAGAGAAAAAAAATATTTAAAATATATATAGATATATATAAACTAAAATTGTGTTTTTTTTTTTTTTTGCTCAAAAAAAAAAAGAGAGTAGTTACCAACTTACCAAACAATTAAATTTATATATAATAATTAATAACTAATGTAATAAAAAATAATAATTAATAACTAATAAGGGACGAAGGAAGCTGGAGCCTGGAAGCATTCATGCATCAAGCATTGCATAAAAAATAAAAATAAAAAAGAAAGAAAAAAAAGGGAGGAAGCCCGCTAGGATTGCTGGATTGGGAGGGAGACAAATTAGTCAATTAGATAAAAATACAACTGTTAATCTTGATTCTTGATGGATGGCAAGTGAAGAAATTTTTTTATATTGTTAGTAAAAACAATATTTCTTCTTATTCAGTTTGTGTGGATGTTCTTGGGTGTTAAGTTTATAATAGTTAGATATTGCTATATTTGTAGTATTTTGGTATTTAAGATATACGTGTTAATAATTGATACATTTGATGGAAGACTTGTTTGTGTTCTTAGTAGGGCTGTAAGCTCATTTCGAATAGCCGAACCGAGCTAACCGATTGGGTTTCTTAAATTACTTACAACTAATGTATCCATGAACCACTTGGCCATGACCAAGGTCTCCTCGAGAACGACTCCTAGCAATGGCAGCACCCAATCCCACTCTATCACCGTATCGAGGTAGCGGAGGCACTCCCTCCCAAAGGGGATCCCTGTGATCATGCTAAAATCCAGCGGGGTCATGGTCATCTCCCCGAACAAGAAGTAAAATGTGTTGGTGGTATCCCACCACCACTCAGAGAGAACATGTATCTGTCTCAGTTCGTTAGAGCTCTTCTTCAAAAGCTTGACAAAATCCTCGAAGCCCGCCGCATCAATATAACCCCGCACGGTCTCGTTCAGCTCCTCATACCATGGAAAGGCATGGCCAGGCTACCATACCCCTTCAGCACACTGGGCTGGAGCTGCAAGAATCACAAAAATGGTGTCAATAAAGGAGTAGGTGAAAGAAAAAGAAGAAAATAAAAGAAACAACAATTAAAATAAAAAAAATAAAAAATAAAAAATAAAATATGTATACGTAATAATAATAAAAAGGAGAATGATAGTAAAGGATGGAGGAACAATAAAAAGGGTGAAGGAGAAATAATTGAAGATACTTAAGAGATTTTACAAGGTTTGATGCTCGCACTCTTGATAACATGCCTCACATCCTTCATGTGAGAATGAATAAAAGGGGGATCATAGTGCTTAGAAGATTCACAAGCATAATGGTCATTGTTCATAAGGATATTTGAAGTCTTGACTAGCGTATGCCGCATTAAAAAATCCTTTAGAAAAATTGAAAAAGAAAAAAATAATAACAATAAGATTGAATGTGGATGATTAAGCACATATACAATTGAAATGCTAGAAAATTCTACAAGCACAACATTTGCATTCATAAGAAGACATTTGAAGTTGTGATACAAGAAAAGCAAACTAGAGGATGCATGAATACCTGTCGCTCGAATGCCCGCGCAGATAGATGCTCGTCCGCATCCCGGAGCTAGAATGTAGGGTCGGAATGAGGAGTGACCACATACTTGGCCTTCTTTCTGCTACCTGAACCACTCGCCATGTCAAATAACCTGTTAAACAGAGAGTGAACCGAGGGTTGACCTTTCGAAAGAATTCAAGAAAACAACCAAAACAAAGAGAATTTTGAGATTCTGATCAAGAAGAACTAACCTGTAGATCCTTTAGGTCAATACGTGAAAAGCGAGAAAAATCTCCAGAGGATTTCAGATTAGAGAGAAAATGTCACGCCCCGACGTAGCATCAATATGGAAAACGTTTAATTTCCTTTATGGACCCGTAGGTCGCGACAGTTTGAAGGATCGATTCCGTACCAAACGTCAAACAACATAAAACCATGATCAGAGTAGAGCAATCAAAGCTTACAAATATTTTCTAACTTATCACATATTACAATACGGGGTCAAATAAGGCACAAGCCGCCTTAAGACAAAACAATATCTATCGTCTATTACAGTCATCCTTATTACAAAATAGTTTATAACTTAAAACATAGGATATTGATAACATCTCTATCTTCCAAAGCAGTCGTTCTCAGTTTGCATAGTCATAGGGTCCAGCATAGTCATGACCTGAAAAGCCTGAACACGAATGTCCAGGGCGCATCGACGCTGTCAGCTTGAAGAAGCTGGTGAGTATTAAAAACATAACTTTGAATGTAACACATACTCATTTACCATTTTCCAATTCCCATTAAATTCAATAAGTTTACATGAAGGATAGGAGTTCATTTTTAGAAAACAACCACAATATCATTTGAAATATATAATATATATGTAACCTTGTATGAAAATAATGCACCATCTCATCTTACCGACTCTTTTCTCTCGACAAACACAACAGCCCACTATCTCACACCAGTATCCTTGTAATACTCTGATAGCCACACTTTAGCATAGGGGTGCCAGGGAATGTCCAGTTTGCCTCACACTTTGGTCCAGGGTACCAGGGAGTGTCCAATGCCTCATACTTTAGTACCTAATCCGCCTCGGAAATACCGGAGGTAACCTCACGCAGTATCCAGACTCGGGTACCAGGGAGTGTCCGTAGGCCACACTTTAGCACTACCATGGGTGCCAGGGAATGTCCAAGTTCTGCGTCACACACTTTAACGCTTCCATGGGCGTCAGGGAGTGTCCAGTTTTGCCACCGTTGCCCTACAAAGATACTCACACTGCAATCTCAACACGTCACACTTTGGTACACAATTACCAGGAGGTGTCCACAACACAATCTCGACCACACACTCTTTACCACACTGACCATTACTCCTTTCCACACTGACCAACACCCACACTCACCATGCATGTGCAACTTCCACCATATGTATGTCATGAAACCACCCACAGAACATATGTAGTGCTAGGAATAATAACAATGTATGTTTTGAAAAGAGTTGGATTCAAAATTATTCCTAAATGACCAATCATAACCAAAATATAATCGGTTTTAACATTTTTCGCAAACAGAGCCTTAAAGACCCACAAGGTAACAACCACACAGTTCCTTAACATGAAATAAGCAAAAACTAGAAACTGTCAGAAGTCGCGCGCGGTCCGCTAGCGCGACATGCCCAATTTTTGTTTTCTTTTATAAAACTTTTCCAACTGCCAGAATACAGGAAGATCGCGCGCGCGGGTCGCTCAAGCGAATCGCTCGCGCGGGCCGCTCACGCGATCTGCCTAAATTTCATTTTTCTTTTTAATACCTTTTATGTCTGCCTGAAACTACACGGCTCGCGCGCATCGATCGCTCGCACGCGCGAGTTTGTGCAGTAGCTTCGTCTTCTTCCCTAGAAATCCCCTGTTTCAGTTTTAAGGGGTCTTTTTGACCCATTTTGCAATCTGGATTAAAACATGGCATGTAATATATGGATTTCTTCATTTTTCGACGAGGATTATGAATCTACAATCAATTTAATATGAAACCAAATGTAGATCATGAATTTTACAAAAAACTAAAAGATGATAAAACTTAATTTCTATTATACTTTCTCATATGGACGAATTAGGCTCTAATAATTTGACAGCAACTTCTAGGGACTAGAATCTTCATAAATCATCTCTAAAAACTCATTTTGGTTAAGTTTTGAAAATGGTGATTTTGAAGTTGAAACATCCATGGTTAAGATCAACAATGGTGATTAACAATTACATACACCCAAGTAGTAACTAAGCATGAATTACATTTAAGAGTGAGTTTAAAGTACTCACAGAGATTGATTGAAGTATGTTTGTTGAGAAAGAATACAAGAACAAGAGAACTCCAAGCTTTGGCTATGGAGATTAAGCTTTCTCTCTCCAGAAATTTAAACTCTCAAGCTCTCTATTTTTTCTCTCCGTGCTATGTGTATGCTGAAAGCGAGAGTGTGTATGAGTTTATAAAGAACTCACAATCTTGGACTCCAAGTCCCTTGATCAAGGCTCAACAAATTGAATTTATTTACTAATTAACTAACTACTAATATACACAGATATACATACGTACATAGTTTATATCAATTCTACAGTTGATCAAAGGCCAAGTTTAGAGTAGTAGGGGTCAAGAGTTGAAGTGTTTGGGAAAAATCAGCTTATGGCATAAGAATACACACACACACACACACACACACACACACACAAAGCATTCCCAAACAAGCCCAACCCTATGATGAGTTACCATAAATGGAAAGTAAAGTAAGTGTCAAATCTTATTTTACATCACGTCCAAAATCTGTGGAAGTTTAATCTGGTGTGGACAGTTTTGAACATAGACTGGTATTTTCGCGGCGAGGTGGTCACCCCAAAAATACAAAAAATTCATTTTAACGTAGGAAGTACTTTTCCGGTTTTATAAAAATACTGCTTGAGTTAGAAGAAAATTTTTCCACTATTTTGAAATACAGATTTGAAATCTATCACAGGCGTTGCTAAATTTTATAAAATCGCAGTTTGACCCCAAAAGAATTTTAATTATGAAATGGTGCCAATAATAAGATTTAACACAGGGGAAATGAAATTAAATGTAAGTAGATAATACAATTTTAAATTTTAAATATGACAAATGCAATTACTATTTATGTGAAAATGCAGGTTGTTACACCCTTCCTCCCTTAAACTGGATTTTGTCCCCGAAATCAAGACTAACTAGTCCTAAAACAACTCAGGGTACTTCTTCCTCATATCAGTTTCGACTTCCCATGAGGCTTCATTCTCGTCATGGGGATTCCACTGACCCTTCACCAACGGAATATCCTTATTCCTCAACTTCTTGATACTCTGATCTAGAATCTTCACAGGCTCTCCTTGTAAGAAACGTTATGACTCGTCTCAATATCATCATAACTGACCACATGCGAGGGGTCTCGTATGTACTTTCTCAGCATACTCACATGAAATACATTGTGAACCCTAGACATCTTCGGTGGTAGTGCCGGTCGATATGCCACTTTCCCGACAAGTTCCAAAATCTCGAACGGTCCGATGAAATGCGGAGCTAATTTTCCTCTCTTGAGACCGAAGCGTACTACTCCTCAGGTCGGTGAAACCTTAAGGAGTACGTGATCTCCAACACTAAACTCCAAATCTTTTCGGCGTCGATTAGCATATCTCTTATACCGGCTCTGAGCGGTCCTCATCCTTTCCTTGACCAAAGAAATCTTTTTGTTGGTTTCTCTAACCAAATCTGGTCCCAATAATTCTGTATCCCCAACTTCTTCCCAACACAACGGAGATCGACATGGTCATCTGTACAATGTTCGAACGGAGCTGTCCCGATACTCGTGTGATAACTATTGTTATTGGCAAACTCGACCAAAGGCAAGTGTGTCTCCCAAGATTCTTCAAAATCAATAACACAAGCCCTAAGCATATCCTCCATGATCTGATTAACACGCTCAGTTTGCCCATCTGTCTGAGGGTGAAAAGCAGTACTCATCTTGAGCGAGGTTCCCATAGCTTCTTGCAAACTTTCCCAAAATCTAGAAGTAAAACGTGCGTCACGGTCTGACACAATCAAAACAGGTGCACCGTGAAGTCGCACAACTTGTTATATGTACATCTGGCTTATCTTTTCTACTGGGTATGTAATACTGTAAGCGATGAAATGAGCCGATTTTGTCAATTGGTCCACGATTACCCAAATGGCGTCATGATTCTATTGCAATCGAGGCAATCCTACTACAAAATCCATGGTTATGTGCTCCCACTTCCAACCTGGGACAGGTAGCGGTTGCAATAATCCCGAGGGTCTTTGATGTTCAGCTTTGACTTGTTGACACGTAAAATACTTGGATACGAATTCAGCCACATCTTTCTTCATACCTTCCCACCAGATTTTTTTTTTCAAATCCTTGTACATTTTCGTCCCTCCCGGGTGAACTGTATATCTTGACTTATGTGCTTCTTCCAGGATATCCTTTCTTAAATCCCCATAGTCTGGTACACATAATCTGTCTCTACATCGATATCCTCCATCGATTCCCAGCTTCCATTCTGTCAAATCTTTCTCTGACATCTTTGCAAACCATGCTTGAAACTTCTCATCTTCTTTCTGAGCTCTAATAATGCGGTCGATAAGAATAGGTTATAGGATAAGACATTCGAAAAGTTATCCTTCTCCTTCTTTAGCACTCTGTACGTCAAATTTCGCCAACGTCTCCAATGCTCGCATTCTCTAACAATTAAGGAGGCGATCGTCTCACAAATCTGCCGACTCAAAGCATCAGCGACCACATTAGCTTTACCAGGATGGTACTCTAACGTGAAATCATAATCTTTGATTAGCTCCATCCATCTGCGTTGTCTCATGTTCAACTCTTTCTGTGTGAACAAATATTTCAGACTCTTGTGATCGGAGAACAAATCAAAATTCTCACCGTAGAGATAGTGTCTCCGAATCTTGAGTGCGAATACCACTGCCGCCAACTCCAAATCATGAATGGGATAGTTTAACTCACTCTACTTCAGCTGTTTGGATCCATAAGCGATAACTCTACCATCTTGCATAAGTACACACCCTAGTCCTTGATATGACACGTCACTAAAGATAGTGAACTTCTCATCAGGCTTGGGTATTACTAGTACCGGTGCAGTAGTGAGTCTCTCTTTCAACTCTAGAAAGGCATGCTCATGCTTCTCTGTCCAGTCGAACTTCAAATTCTTCTTCGTCAACCCAGTTAATGGTACAGCTATTTTGGAGAATCCCTCAACAAATCTCTGGTAATAGCCGGCGAGTCCAAGAAAACTTCTAACCTTTGTAGTGTTGCTTGGCCTAACCCAGTTCGACACAGTATCTGTCTTGGACGAATCCACAGAAATTCCCTGAGATGACACCTTGTGTCCCAAAAATTTCACTTCTTGTAACCAGAACTCGCACTTACTGAACATGGCATACAAGTGGTGGTCCTTGAGTGTATGCATCGCAATCCGCATATGTTGCTCGTGTTCTTCTCCTGATTTAGAATAAATCAAAATATCATCAATGAAGACGATGACAGATTGATCTAAATAAGGCTTGAACACTCTGTTCATCAGATCCATAAACACTGCCGGGGCCTTCGTCATTCCAAACAGCATCACCAAAAACTCATAGTGACCATATCGGGTTCTGAATGCAGTCTTAGGTATATCTTCCTTCTGTACCCTCAATTGATGATATCCCGGCCTTAGGTCTATTTTGGAAAATATCGTAGCTCCTTGTAGTTGATCAAATAAGTCATCAATCCGAGGTAAGGGATACTTATTCTTGATAGTCACGCGGTTCAATTCTCTGTAATCAATGCATAATCGAAGTGTCCCATCGTTCTTCTTCACAAATAACACCGGTGCTCCCCAAGCCGATGTACTTGGACATACAAAACCTAGGTTCTTGAGCTCTTGAACTTGTTCCTTCAATTCCAACAATTCAGTGGGGGCCATTCTGTAGGGAACCTTCGTGATTGTTACGGTACCCGGTATAAGCTCAATACAGAACTCTATACTTCTCTCGGGCGGCAAACCAGAAATGTCTTGAAATACTTCTTCAAAGTCCTTTACTACGGGTATAGACAATATTGTCGCTTCTGTACTGACGACTTCGATGTTTGCTAAGCATCTCGTGAGGAACATATCTCCCAAAGGGTTACATTGAAAATCAAAGGGTTGATTCTCGTTGTCAGGCAATGTGATTCTCTTCCTCGCATAATCCAGCTGTGTAAGGTGAGCCTGCACAACCTGAACCTTAAGGGGTAAATAAAAAGCGTCAGTGTTAACCAAGCGAACCATCTCTACAAGCACTAAGCGTTGAATCTCGATAAAGTACAAGATCTCGAGGCGAGCACGGGACAAATCAACCAGCCCTAATACGTGGATCTGGTGCCAGAGATCTAACTCGACGGTAGCAGCTGCACGCTGCCAAACAGTGGTGAAATAAAGTGTCGTCGAAGCCGGTACTATTGCTCCCACAGTAAACCAATGCCCTCCAAAAGCATCAGGTACAAAAGGGGCTGAGCTAGATCCATACTTGAAAAAGGTACTAACCTAAATCAGAATTGAGATAATCTTAGGTGTTTGGGTAACTGAGTCTATCCTCCCTGTTGTATCATCGGGTTGCAGAGCTTAAGCTAACAGAACGTGGAATCTGGTCTAAACTGGTAAACCCTAACCTGGCTCTGATACCACTAAATCCTGTCACGACCCAACGTAGCATAAATATGGAAAGCGTTTAATTTCCTTTATGGACCCGTAGGTCACGACAATTTGAATGATCAATTCCGTCCCAATCATCGCACAACATAAAACCATGATCAGAGTAGAGTAATCAAAGCTTATAATATTTTCTAACTTATTACATATTACATTACGGGGTCAACTAAGGTACAAGTTGCCTTAAGACAAAACAATATCTATCCTCTATTACAGTTATCCTTATTACAAAATAGATTATAACTTAAAACATAGGATATTGATAACAGTTCTATCTTCCAAAGTAGCCGTTCTCAGTTTGCACAGTCATAGGGTTCAGCATAGTCATAACCTGAAAAGCCTGAACACGAATGTCCAGGGCGCATCGACGCCGTCAGCTTCAAGAAGCTGGTGAGTATTAAAAACATAACTTTGAATGTAACACATACTCATTTACCATTTTCCAATTCCCATTTAATTCAATAAGTTTACATTAAGGATAGGAGTTCATTTTTAGAAAACAACCACAATATCATTTGAAAGATATAATATATATGTAACCTTGTATGAAAACAATGCACCATCTCATCTTACCGACTCTTTACTCTCGATAAACACAACAGTCCACTATCTCACACCAGTATCCTTGTAATACTCTGATAGCCACACTTTAGCATAGGGTGCCAGGGAATGTCCAAATTGCCTCACACTTTGGTCCAGGGTACCAGGGAGTGTCCAATGCCTCATACTTTAGTACCTAATCCGCCTCGGAAATACCGGAGGTAAACTCACGCAGTATCCAGACTCGAGTACCAGGGAGTGTCCGTAGGCCACACTTTAGCACTACCATGGGTGCCAGGGAATGTCCAAGTTCGGCGTCACACACTTTAACGCTTCCATGGGCGTCAGGGAGTGTCCAGTTTTGCCTCTGTCGCCCTACAAAGATACTCACACTGCAATCTCAACACGTCACACTTTAGTACACAATTACCAGGGAGTGTCCACAACACAATCTCGACCACACACTCTTTACCACACTGACCATTACTCTTTTCCACACTGACCAACACCCACACTCACCATGCATGTACAACTGACACCATATGTATGTCATGAAACCACTCACAACCACCCACAGAACATATGTAGTGCTAGGAATAATAACAATGTATGCTTTGATAAGAGTTGGATTCATAATTGTTCCTAAATGACCAATTATACACAAAATATAATCGGTTTTAACATTTTTTGCAAACAGAGCCTTAAAGACCAACAAGGTAACAACCACACAGTTCCTTAACATGAAATAGGCATAAACTAGAAATTGTCAAAAGTCGCGCGCGTGGGTCATTCGCGCGATCCGCTCGCGCGACATGCCGTATTTTTGTTTTTTTTATAAAACTTTTCCAACTGCTAGGATACAGGAAGATCACGCGCAGGTCGCTCGCGCGAATCGCTCGTGCGATCTGTCTAAATTTCATTTTTCTTATTAAAACCTTTTCTGTCTGCCTGAAACTACACGGCTCTCGCACGTGGGTCGCTCGTGCGACCCTCGCTCGCACGAGTTTGTGCAATAGCTTCATCTTCTTCCCCAGAATTCCCATATTTCTATTTTAATGGGTCTTTTTAACCCATTTTGCAATCTGGATCAAAACATGACATGTAATATCTGGATCTCTTTGTTTTTTGACGAGGATTATGAATCTACGATCAATTTAATATGAAACCAAATGTAGATCACAAATTTTACGAAATACTAAAAGATGATAAAACTTAATTTCTAATATACTTTCTCATATGGACAATTTAGGCTCTAATAATTTGACAGCAGCTTCTAGGGACTAGAATCTTCCTAAATCATCTCTAAAAACTCATTTTGGTTAAGTTTTGAAAATGGTGATTTTGAAGTTGAAACATCCATGGTCAAGATCAACAATGGTGATTAACAATTACATACACCCAAGTAGTAACTAAGCATGAATTACATTTAAGAGTTAGTTTAAAGTACTCACAGAGATTGATTGAAGTATGTTTGTTGAGAAAGAATACAAGAACAAGAGAACTCCAAGCTTTGGCTATGGAGATTAAGCTTTCTCTCTCAAGAAATTTAAACTCTCAGGCTCTCTCTTTTTTCTCTCTATGCTATGTGTATGCTGAAAGTGAGAGTGTGTATGAGTTTATAAAGAATTCACAATCTTGGGCTCCAAGTCCCTTGATCAAGGCTCAACAAATTGAATTTATTTACTAATTAACTAACTACTAATATACACTGATATAGATACGTACATAGTTTATATCAACTCTACAGTTGATCAAAGGCCAAGCTTAGAGTAGTAGAGTTGAAGTGTTTGGGAAAAATCAGCTTATGGCATAAGAATACACACACACACAAAGCATTCCCAAACAAGCCCAACCCAATGATGAGTTACCATAAATGGAAAGTAAAGTAAGTGTCAAATCTTACTTTACATCACTTCCAAAATCTGTGGAAGTTTAATCTGGCGCGGACAGTTTTGAACATAAACTGGTATTTTCGCGGCACGGTAGTCACCCCAAAAATACAGAAAATTCATTTTAACGTAGGAAGTACTTTTCTGGTTTTATAAAAATACTGCTTGAGTTAGAAGAAAAGTTTTCCACCGTTTTGAAATCTATCACAGGCGTTGCTAAATTTTATAAAATCGCAGTTTGACCTCAAAAGAATTTTAATTATGAAATGGCGCCAATAATAAGATTTAACACAGGGGAAATGAAATTAAATATAAGCAGATAATACAATTTTAAATTTTAAATATGACAAATGCAATTACAATTTATGTGAAAATGCAGGTTGTTACAGAAAATTAGAGTGAAATGGAAAATAGGTTGAAACCAAGTGTATAAGAAATCTGCAGCTTAAACACGGCACTCAGTTTTTTGTGCCTAGTAGTTGATAGAGTGTTGCATGGCACTCTCTGAATGCCGCACCGGTACTCCGCAAATGCCACACGGTAGTCCGAGACTGCCGCAATTTTAAGCGTGTGCCGCGTTTGAGGTGGTTAAGAGGTATTTCGTTTTCCCCCTGAAATTTCAAATTGGGTCTCAAAAATTGAATTTAAATCCCCAAAATTTGCCCTCATTACGCTTTTGGCCCCCAAAGATGATCTTCAGGACCAAATTGCCTCCAATTTTTGAAAATTGAAAAGAATTTGAGTCAGTTTGACTCTTGATTTTAAAAACTAAAAAGAATTTAAGTCTGATTGACTCTTGATTTTGAAAAGTAAAAAGAATGTGAGTCTGATTGACTCCTGGTTTTGAAAATTGAAAAGAATTTGAGTCTGATTGACTCCTAATTTTGATAAGTGAAAAGAATTTGAGTCTGATTGACTCCCAATTAATCTGAATGTGATTAACTCCAAAATTTAGAGAATGTAACGGATTTATATTCTTGGTCATTGTAACAAATTTGCATTAGTCCCGTTTTTGAGAGTGTAACAGATTTACATTCTCGGTCCTCGCAATAGATTTGTGTTGGGCCCGCTTTTGGGAGTATAACAGATTTACATTCTCGGTTCTTGTAACAGATTTGTGTTGGCCTCACTTTTGGGAAAATAACAAATTTATATTCTCGATTCTCGTAACAGATTTGCGTTGGCCCCGCTTTTGGGAGTATAACAGATTTATATTCTCAGTCCTCGCAATAGATTTACGTTGGCCCTACTTTTGGGAATATAACGGATTCATATTCTCGGTCCTCGCAACAGATTTGCATTGACCCCGCTTTTGGGAGTATAACGAATTTATATTCTCAGTCCTCGCAACAAATTTTCATTAGCCCCGCTTTTGGGAGTATAACAGATTTATATTCTCGATCCTCACAACAAATTTGTGTTGGCCCCACTATTAAGAATATAACGGTTTTATATTCTTGGTCCTCATAACAAATTTGCGTTGGCTCCAGTTTTGAGAATATAATGGATTTATATTCTCGGTCCTCGCAACAGATTTGCGTTAGCTAGTCTCCGAGAATCTTTTCTAGTTACTGCACCGTACATCATGCAATAAACACATAAAACAGAGCAAACATATCCGACGAGGCCGAAGGGCTACGAATTTCTTTCAGAGCAAACATATCCGATGGGGCCAAAGGGCTACGGATTATTTGATCAAATGTGCATTGGCACCAGGGTTTAAATTACGAAGCGCTGCCCAGTCAATTGTACTTGTCTGTACGCTCACAAAACATCTACCTGAGGGTTGCAAGATCTTAGAATTCTAGTAGCAACTCATCTTTAAGTTGAATCAACCATGAACATTAGATAAAATTGAGCATAGACTGCATCTAGGCAAATCAGGACGACTTGATCTCGAACTATGTCATTTGTAGAGCCTGAAATTACACTGACCACCGTCATTTGCATAGGCACGTGTATTATGGCAGGATAGGTGCATTCATCTACGTGACTACTTGTATTTGTGTGTGTGTTTGACCCCCGCCCGAACTACGTCTTGGTCTGATTCTCGAACGAATACGTAGGCTGCTCACCGTTGAGCACGACCAATTGGAATCTTGATGCGCGCCTGTTTTCTTTTGCAACGCATTTTGTTTTTACCTAAATCTAATAGTTTGGTCAAAGGCTTGTCTTCACACAAGCTTCGACATTCACTTGTGATAGGGGTTGCTCCACAAGCTTTAACAAAGAGGGGCAAATTGTAGACACCCCAATTTTGACCAAATGTCAGGTTAAGGGGAGCATTACGTCTAAGATCTGATGATGACAAATGTCTCACTAATCTAGGGCTTCCAAAGGTGATTCAAGCTCTTTAAAAGGCTCTTCAATCCAAACAAAAGGAAAGAAAGAAGAAAAAGGGAAAGAAAAAATATAGAATATAGAAAACAGCACATGACACCTTCTGCGGCACTCTCGGGTTGTCGGTGTGGCACTCTTTGACTGCTATCCAGTAGTCAGTAAGTGCCGCAATGGCAGTTAGTGAATGCCGCCAATTTCATTCAAGTGTCGTAAAATTTAAGAAATGGCAGTTCCTGGAGTATACTAATTTCATTCAAGCTTTGCATTTTATTGTGCATGTTTCTTTCATGAGATGATTGTTAATCCTTAAGTATCATAGTAAGTAATTCGTGTGTATATGAGATACATACAAGTGAGATACGAATCACTATTCTTTGATACTTAGAAGTTGTCATAGTGGATGATGAGACTGGATATCTCATCAGGTGTACACTGTAGCATGATTAACTACCATAGGATGGATTGATTAATTTCAATCACTAGAGTGTAACTTTTATTTAATATGCTAGTGCTTATAGTGCATTGACGTATCTGAGCTTTTTTATTGACACTAAAGATTGTCAATCAGTCGATAGGAACTCATAACTTGTATAAGGTACATGTTCTTAATCTTGAGATGATTATGAACACAGACTGTAGATATGGCTGCTTTGACTTACCAATTAGTGAGGTCTATAAAAGATCAACACCTAGTTATCTTGGGTATGTTATGTTCACAGGGTTGAGAACATATATTGTCAAGATAGAATCTACCCTCTGTTAAAGAGTAAGCATTCCCTTGAGAATGTCACCAAGTTTATTACTGAGAACTGCAGTCTTGTTGATAAGTAGTTATCAAAATATTTAGTAATCATGAGAGGTGAATGGGACTCAAGGAGTACAAGAAGTAATCATGATTCAGGTTTACAGTACCAGTTATCCGACTACCTGAATATGATTACGAATGCTGATGGTAGAGGGACATTAGTATACCATAAAATTCTAGTTATCGCTTCGGATATGTTCTTTTGCGTTGGAGTTTAGTTATTGTTTTATAGTGGAGTAAATGTTAACTGACCAGTTAGTTAGTTTGTTGATCAAAGAGTTTGGTCATGGTAATTAACAAACTGGTCTGAGCCAATAATAAAGAGCCTAGGAGGTCCCACTCTTAGCTACGCTAGAATGCTTAGAAAGGCTAATGAGGATTTGGTCAAGGCGGGTTTGATCGATCGAAGTTGTCTTGATCAATTGAAGTCTTGGTGGGTTCGATCGCTTGAAGGTGGATCGATCGATCGAAGTATCGATCGATCGAATGCACTTCAATCGCTCGAACATTAGGTCGGTTCTAGGAATCTATAAATAGGACAGCTGCGTCCAAAAAAAAGAGTTCATCATTTTGAACGTCAGAAGCTGCAAAAACTGTTTTAGAGCTCCCAAACCCTCCTTATCCTCTCCATTAGAGATCCCGCCATCTCTAGCCTATCCGAGAAGCATTCGTAGGAGACATAAGGGTGAAGACAACCTAGTGGAGGCTACTGCACCATCCCGGAGAAAGAAAATCAGAATTGGGTTCAAGACCTGAGGTATATTTCTTCTCCCTCTTAATTATACACATCTATAGAATTAACGAGTAGTAGATCCGGGCATACCAATAAGTTTTTGAAACTTAATCCTTGTGCTACGTGTTTAAAATTAATTTAAACTTGTTTTTTCCATCAATTGGTATCGGAGCCACTCTTGTTTGGATCTATAGATGCATTTTGGAACACTATTTTTGATTTGTATGTTGATTTTAGAACTGTTTTCAAAACTGCATCATCACAGATCTGTTTCTGTAGTGTTATCGTAGCAGAATACAAATCTGTGATTGCATTGGATGCATGATGTATTCAATCGATCGAAGTATTTTCGATCGATCGAACATCTTCTGTTCTTAAGCGATCGAACAAGTTTCGTTCGATCGAACTTTGATTTTGTTCGATCGATTGAATATGGTTAGATCGATCGAGATCGAATCTCTGTCCAGCTATTCTTTTCATAGTTTTAAATGTTTTAAAAAAAATTTACTTTAATTTTAAATTATTCTGTAAAAAAAAAAATTTCAAACCTTTCTGTGAAATTGAAAATTCAATCGATTGAACTGTGTTCAATCGATCGAAGGTTCGATCGATCGAACCTTTGTCGATCGATCAAAGTGTGACAGAGAAGCGAGATCCTATTTTGAGTTCTAAATCAGTGTGTAAAGAGTTTATGCACTGTGTGAATTAATTAGGGGTTCCGATAGTTATACATATTTGTTATATATGCGTGGATGTACGTACGACTAACCCTTTTGCAGTAAGTTATTCCACTATCTCCCATGGCACCAAGACCTTTTAAATTATTGTATTTAATTATGTAAATTGGTGTATGTTGTGTTTAACTTTGGTTTGGTTTTAAGGCATGCGTAAAGGGCACTGCGACTTCAATCCTGCGAAAAGGAAAGTCACACCGGTTTCCCTAGCCTTCTTTATTTTCTTGTTAATTTCTATTTCTAGATAAATTGTAAGCTTCGTATGAAGCATAGGAGAAATGTAATAGAACTAGAATATACATGAAGATGGAGGAACAAGACATTGTCCATGAAGATGGAGCTGGAGGCGATCAAACCAAGAAGAAGGTTCTATGGAGATAGAGGCATCAGAGATAGAGGCATCGTTTGGATGCTTTTATTTTCATTTTAGTTTTTTTGTTTTATGTGCTTGGTTTGTGATTGACATTTAATTATATTGTTACTACTCGCATGCACGTAAAACAAGTTTTCAAAAATAAAATTCAAAAACTGTTTTCAACGCATTAGTAAACATTGGATGTTTATGGGTAATATGTGGAAACATTTTTTTTCAAAAGCAAAATCCTTATTTACCAAATCTAGTGGGAGAGGGTCTTATTAATAACACCCACGATCTTCCATTAACGGTTCATTATAAGATGAGTAGTGCATTCTGTGTCACCTTGCCAAGGGTGATCATTCCATACAGAGGGTACACTAATAAATTGGCTACTAGATATGAACTTCCTATGAATAGGATCAATCAGACGTGTTAGAGGGTGACCACCACACGAAGGCGCTACTTGAGACGATTGTGATTGGATCCTAATTAATGGTACACGCTAGCTAAGCTATGGATAAGGGATCCCACACGGGGCATTATTCAGAAACTTAGAGATCAAGAGGGATCGGGAGTCATAACTTGTTTTGCAAGAGTTGCATAACGGACAAGTCATGATTAATCGAAAAATAAAAAATTGACCACCACACAGTGGCTTTATTCTTTTGTTTCGATATTCCGGCGAATTTGTTTTTGAATAAGAGTTTTAAGGATTCTTTTCTTTCAAACTGTCAAAATCTAATATCCATATTTATTTTGACCTTTTGATTTTACAGTAAATCATAATGTCTGGATCTACATTTAGTCCACTTGCCACCATACTCACTCAAAACAAGTTAACTGGAAATAACTACACTGAATGGAAACAAAACCTTGACATCGTATTAACTGCGGAGGATCACATATATGTCCTCACCACCCAATGCCCTGAAGAACCCGTGGTAAATGCTTCTGCAGCTGGCAGACGCGAGTTCGACAGATGGAAGAAGTCGAATGGAATGGTACGTTGCTACATTATGGCCTCAATGGCCGGTGTGTTGCAACACCAATTCCAATTGAATGACCAATGACATTATCACATCCCTAAAAAAGATGTTTGGGGAGCATGGCAGGTCTGCCAGACAGGTAGCTATGTAGAAGATAATGAGTGCTAAGATGTCAGAAGGGACTCTAGTCAAAGAACATGTTTTAAAAATGATTGGTTATTTGAATGAGCTGGAGACCCTAGGTGCCAACATCGATGCACAGACCCAAGTTGATATGATCCTCAACACACTATCGTCGTCATTCGCTCAATTTAAACTAAACTATAATATGAATAAAATGAATTTTTCAGTGAGCGAATTAATGAGTTCTTTACTGGCAGCGGAAGGGGTGATCAAACTTGGGGTCAACGTTCTGAATGTTGAGAAAATCGCTTCCTCTTCCCGATCTATGCCGAAAGGAAAGAAAGGGAAGAAGAAAGCTGGAACTGGTGGTTGAAGTGTTGGATTAGTCCCTAAGATTGTAAAATCTATGGAAAAATGTAAGGGCAAAGGGAAGGTGGGTGGCCAAGGCAAAGGAAAGTGTTTCTAATACGGTGAGAAGGGCCACTGGAAGAGGAACTGTCCAGAATTCTTAGCTATAAGAGTTCAAGGTATGATTGAATCATATGTGATTGAAGTAAGTTTTATAACAAATACTTCAAACACTTGGTGCATTAATTCTAGTGCGACTAACCATATCTGTAATTCATTGCAGGGGTTCAGATCAACCAGGAAATGCAGTGATGGGAAAATCGTGCTGACTCTGGGTTCTAGCGCAACCTTTTTTGTGGTTGCTATAGGACTAGTAGTGTTAGAGTTTTTGGATAATAAGACAATAGTTTTATCAGATGTACTTTACGTCCCTTTGATAAGACGTAATTTAATTTTAGTTTCAAATTTATCGAATAATGGTTATTCTTTTCATTTTGGAACCGAAGTTATTATTAAAAGAAAGAGTTCTTTTATATGTTCTGGTTTTAAAACTAATGGCTTATATGTGATTACTCCCAACATCTCTAAAGACTCTTGTATGGAACTTAATAACTCAATGGTAACAGTACCATCTAAAAGAAAAGAACCTTCCACTAATCCAACAAGGCTTGGCCATATCAATATAAATAGGATTGGCAGACTAGTCAAAGAAGGGGTCTTAGGTGATTTGGTTCTCGAACCAATGGAAGTCTGCGAGTCTTGTTTAAAGGGTAAGATGACCAAAAGGCCCTTTCCCGTAAAGGGCAGTAGGATCTATGCATTGTTGGAATTAGTTCATACTGATGTGTGTGGACCAATAACTATTAGAGCTAGGTGTGTTTATGAGTATTTTATTAGATTTACTGATGATCTCTGTAGGTATGGATATGTGTACCTAATGCAACACAAGTCTGAAGCCTTTGAAAAGTTCAAAGAGTTTAGGACTGAAGTGGAGAAGCAATTAGGAACTCATATCAAGGCCATTCGATCTGATCGAGGTGGCGAGTACCTCTCTAATGAGTTTATTGATCACCTCGTATAGAATGGGATTCTGTCACAGTTGACTGCACTTGGTACGCCTCAACACAATGGTGTAGCGGAGAGAACGAACCAGACTCTTTTAGACATGACTAGGTCGATGATGAGTTATTCGGAGTTACCATTATTCCTTTGGGGTTATGCTTTGGAAACCAATGCGTATATACTAAATCTAGTACCAAGTAAATCTGTTCCCAGTAGACCATGGGAGATGTGGATTGGGCGCAAGCCTTCTTGGCAACATCTCCAGATATGGGGGTGTCCAACACATGTGCTGAAAGGAAAGATGAGCAAGTTGGATTCTAGATTAGAAGTATGTTACTTCATAGGGTATCCAAAGGGTACTTATGGATGATATTTTTATGATCCAAGAGAATAGAAAGTGTTTGTTAGTATAAATGTTGTTTTCTTGGAGGATGATTATATCATGAACCATAAACCTAAGGGAAGGATAGATCTGAGAGAGATAGAGTAGAGCCCTTAGTCCAACTCGCAGTTGATAACGATGTAAATCAAGAAATTACCACTTTTTCACCCATTTTCGTACCGGTACCTCATCGTAGTGGGAGGATTATCAGCCAGCCTGATAGATACACGTTCTTAGGAGAAATTTTTGAAGCTGTCTCCATAGAATCTGAATCTGATCCTACCACATATGAAGAGGCAATGGCTGATGCACACTCAGCTCATTGGGTTAAAGCTATGAAGGTTGAATTGGAATCTATGGATTCCAATCAAGTCTGGGATCTTATAGAACTTCCAGCCAATATTAAACCCATTGGCTGTAAGTGGGTCTACAAGTGGAAAGAGGATCTGATGGAAAGGTTCAGACCTTTAAGGCTAGGCTTGTAGAGAAAAGTTATACTCAGAGGAAGGGCATTAACTATGAGGGAACCTTCTCGCCGGTAGCCATGCTCAAGTCCATCAGAATACTCTTATCCATTACTGTATGCCTAGATTATGAGATCTGGCAGATGAACGTCAAGACTGCATTCTTGAATGGCAATCTTGAGGAGGACATCTATATGCAGCGACCAGAAGGGTTCATAGCGGGTTGGAAAGGAAACTTGGTATACAAGTTGCAAAAGTCCATTTATGGGCTCAAGTAGGCATCCAGGAGTTGGAACATCTGATTTGACCAATCGGTCAAGTCGTTTGGTTTCATATAGAATCTGGATGAACCTTGTGTATACAAGAAGTGTGAAAGGAAAGTGATGGCTTTTCTTGTGCTATACGTTGACGACATTCTACTCATTGAAAATGATGTAGTGGCATTGTCAACGGTAAAGGTTTGGCTAGCTAGTACTTTCGATATGAATGATCTAGAAGAGGCGAGCTATATTCTTGGGATAAAGCTCTTTCGGGGTCGCAAGTTGGTTATATCGATAAGGTGCTAACTAGGTTTTCAATGGATAATTCGAAGAAAGGTTTGTTACCTTTCAAGCATGATTTAGCATTCTCCAAGGACTAGTGTCCAAAGATACAGGAGGAGAGGAATCGCATGGCAGAAGTTCTCTGTGCCTCGGCAGTGGGAAGTCTCATGTATGCGATGTTATGCACTAGACCAGATAGCTGCTTTGTCATTGGCATGGTTAGCAGGTATTAATCAAATCCAGGTCCAGGACACTAGACAGCTGTTAAGCACATTCTTAAGTACTTGGAAAGAACTAAAGATTATATGCTTATATATGGCGGCAGTGAGTTAATTCCAGTAGGATATACTGACTCTGACTTTATGTCAGATAAAGATTCGAGGATGTCAACGTCCGGTCATCTCTTTACCTTAGGAGGTGGTGCTGTAAGTTGGAGGAGCATTAAGCAAAAATGCATTGCAGACTCAACTACAGAAGGTGAGTATGTGGCTGCTTGTGAAGCCGTAAAGGAAGCTGTTTGGCTTAAGAAGTTTCTTATGGAGCTCGAGGTGGTACCACCGTCACTGTCACCTATTACACTTTATTGTGATAATATTAAGGCAATGGCTCAGTCCAAGGAGCCAAGGAACCACGGAAAGGGAAAGCACGTAGAGCGAAAATATAATCTAATCCGAGATATTGTTCAACGTAGAGATGTGACTGTCAGCAAGATTGCCACCTCTGACAATGTTGCAAATCCGTTTACAAAGGCCTTGCCATAGAAGGTCTTTGATCGTCATCTAGATAGTCTAGGTCTCAGATGTAATCCAATATGGTTGTGAGTACAAGTGGGAGTTTGTTGGGTTTGGGCCCTCAAACCATTACTTTATATATAAGACATTGACATTTTAATATATGGATATCAACTATATGTTGGGTTTGTGCCCTCAAACCATTACTTTATGTATGAGACATTAGCATTATAATATATGGATATCAGCTTTACATTTCATTGTGTATGTTTCTTTCATGAGATGATTGTTTTGTCCTTAAGTATCATAGTAAGCAATTCGTGTGTGTATGAGATACACACAAGTGAGATACGAATTACTATTCTTTGATACTTAGAATATGTCACAGTGGATGATGAGACTGGATACTTCATCAGGTCTACACTGTAGCATAATTAACTACCATTGGATGGAGTGATTAATCTCAATCACTAGAGTGTAGCTCTTAGTTGATATGCTAGTGCTTATAGTGCATTGACGGACTTGAGCTTTCCTATTGACGCTTAAGGCTGTCAACAGTCAATAGGAACTCATAACTTGTATAAGGTACGTGTTCTCAATCTTGAGATGATTATGAACACAGACTATGGATATGGCTGCTTTGACTTACCAATCAGTGAGGTCTATAGAAGATCAACACCTGGGTATCTTGGGTATGTCATGTCCATAGGGTTGTGAACATATATTGTCAAGACAGAATCTACCCTCTGATTCAGAGTAAGCATTCCCTTGAGAATGTCACCAAGTTGATTACTGAGTACTGCAGTCTTGTTGATAAGAGTTATCAACATGTTTGGTAATCATGAGTAGTGAATGGGACTCAAGGAATACAAGAAGTAATCATGATTCAGGTTGACAGTAACAGTTATCCGACTACCTGAATATGATTACGAATGCTGACGGTAGAGGGACATTAGTACACCATACAAGTCTAGTTATCGCTTCGGATATGTTCTTTTGCGTTGGAGTTCAGTTATCGTTTTATAGTGGAATAAACGTTAACTGACCAGTTAGTTAGTTTGCTGATCAAAGAGTTTGGTCATGGTAATTAACAAACTGGTCTGAGCCAACAATAAAGAGCCTAGGAGGTTCCACTCTTAGCTCCGCTAGGATGCTTGGAAAGACACTTGAGGAAGCTATTAAGACAAGTTTGATCGATTGAAGTATGTTCGATCGATTGAAGTCAGCAGGTTCGATCGATCGAGAATGGTTCGATCGATCGAAGTCACTTCGATCGATCGAAGTTTAGGTCGGTTCTGGAAATCTATAAATAGGGCAGCTGCGTTCTGGAAGTAAGTGATCGTCGTTTTTATACGCAGAAGCTGCAGAAACTATCATAGTCTTCCCAAAACCTTCCTATCCTCTCTATTAGGGTTCCCACCAACCCTAGTCTTTCCGGCAGGCATCCGCAGGAGTCAGAAGGGTGAAGATCATCTAGTGGAGGCTGCTGGAAGTTAAAGTTTCAGAATTGGGTTCAAGACACTAAGGTATAATTCTTGCACCCCCTTGTACGCATCTATGGAATTGAAGAGTAGTAGATCCTGGAATACCAAAAGTTTTATAACTTAACCTATTTCCGCTGCGCGTTTAAACTCTAACTTTAAACCACTTTTTCCTTCAATTGGTATCAGAGCCAGCCTCGTTTGGATCTATAGATGCGTTTTTGGAACCCTAGTTTTGATTTGCATGTTGATTTTAGAACTGTTTTCGAAACTGCATCGTCACAGATCTGTTTCTGCAGTGTTATCGTAGCAGAATACAAAACTGTGATTGCATAGGATGCAAGCTGGGTTCGATCGATCGAACTTGTTTCGATCGATCGAACATTCTGTTCTCAATCGATCGAACTAGTTTCGATCGATCGAAGCCTTCTGGTGTTCGATCGATCGAATAGTGTTAGATCGATCGAGACAGATTCTCTGTCCAGGTGTTCTGTTCACAGTTGTAAAGTTTTTTTAAATTATACTTTAATCTTAAATTATTTCTGTAAAATTTTTAAATCATTCTGTGAAACAAAATGTTCAAGCGATTGAACAGTGTTCAATCGATCGAAGGTTCGAGCGATCGAACGGTCTTCGATCGATCGAACTGTGACAGAGAAGTAAGATGCTGTTTTAAGTTCTAATTCAGTATGTAAAGTGTTTATATACTGTGTGAATCAATTAAGTGTTCCAATAGTTACATATATTTGTTATGTATGTGTGGATGCGTGTACGACTAACCCTTTTGCAGCAAAATTAGTCGCTATCTCCCATGGCACCAAGTCGTTTAAATATTTATATTTAAATTGTTTGAGATTGGTGCATGTTGTAATTTATTAATGGTTTGGTTTTAAGGCGTATGTAAAGGGCGCTGCGGCTTCAATCCTACGAAAAGGAAAGTCGCACCGGTTTCCCTAGCCTTTTATTTCTTTTTTGCTATTTCCTTTTTTCTAGATAAATTGTAAGCTTCAAAAGAAGCATAGGTCCAATGTAATAGAATTAGAAATTCCATGAAGATGGAGCAAGGAGCCGTTGTCCATAAAGATGGAGCCGGAGGCGACCAAACCAAGAAGGTGGATCTATGGAAATAGAGCCATGGGAGATAGAGGCATTGTTTGAATGCCTATATTTCATTTTAGTTTTTGTTTTATGTGCTTGTTTTGTGATTGGCGTATAATACATTGTTGCATGCACTTAAAACAAGTTTTCTAAAATAAAATTCAAAAACCGTTTTCAACACATTAGTAAACATTGGATGTTTATGGGTAGTGTGTGGAAACATTTTTCAAAAGCAAAATCCTTAATTTACTAAATCTAGTGGGAGAGGGTCTTATCAAATAACACCCACGATCTTCCATTAACGGTTCATTGTAAGATGAGTAGTGTATTCTGTGTCACCTCGCCAGGGGTGATCATTCCATACGGAGGGTACACTGCTCATTGGTTACTAGATGTGAACTTCCTATGGATAGGATCAATCAGACGTGTTAGAGGGTGACCACCACACGGAGGCGCTACTTGAGACGGTTGTGATTGGATCCTAGTTAATGGTACACACTAGCTAAGCTATGGATAAGGGATCCCACACGGGGCATTATTCAGAAACTTAGAGATCAAATAGGTTCGGGAGTCATGGCTATTTTGCAAGAGTTGCATAGCGGATAAGTCATGATAAATCGAAAGATCGAACATTGACCACCACACGGAGGCTTTATTCTTTCGTTTCGATATTCCGGCGACTTTGTTTTTAAATAAGAGTTTTAAGGATTCTTTTATTTCAAACTGTCAATTCTGATATCCATATTTATTTTGTTTGTTTGATTTTCAGTAATCATAATGTCTGGATCTGCATTTAGTCCACTTGCCACCATACTCACTCAAAACAAGTTAACTGGAAATAACAACACTGAATGGAAACGTAACATTGGCATCGTTTTAACTGCGGAGGATCACATATATGTTCTGGTGTTAAATCAAATGGTTTGTATGTGATTACTCCCAATATTTCAAAAGATTCTTGTTTGGAACTTAATAACTCAGTGGTAACTTTACCATCTAAAAGAAAGGAACCTTCCACTAATCCAACAAGGCTTTGGCATATGAGGCTTGGCCATATCAATCTGAATAGGATTGGCAGACTAGTCAAAGAAGGGGTCTTAGGCGATTTGGTTCTCCAACCAATGGAAGTCTGCGAGTCTTGTTTGGAGGGTAAGATAACCAAAAGGCCCTTTCCTGCAAAGAGCAATAGGACCAATGCATTGTTGGAATTAGTTCATACTGATGTGTGTGGACCAATAAATATTAGAGCAAGGGGTGGTTATGAGTATTTCATAACATTTACCGATGACCACTCTAGGTATGGATATGTGTACCTAATGCAGCACAAGTCTGAAGCCTTTGAAAAGTTCAAAGAGTTTAGGGCTGAAGTGGAGAAACAATCGGGCACACATATGAAGGCCATTCGATCTGATCGAGGTGGCAAGTACCTCTCTAATGAGTTTATTGATCACCTCGTACAGAATGGGATTCTGTCACAGTTGACTGCACCTGGTACGCATCAGCAGAACGGTGTAGCGGAGAGAAGGAATCGGACTCTTTTAGACATGACTAGGTTGATGATGAGTTATTCAGAGTTGCCATTATTCCTTTGGGGTTATGCTTTGGAAACCGCTGCATACATACTAAATCTAGTACCAAGCAAATCTGTTCCCAGGACACCACGAGAGATGTGGATTGGGCGCAAGCCTTCTTTGCAACATCTCCGGATATGGGGGTGTCCGGTACATGTGCTTAAAGGAAAGATGAGCAAGTTGGATTCTAGATCGGAAGTATGTTACTTTGTAGGGTATCCAAAGAGTACTTATGGATGGTATTTTTATGATCCAAGAGAACAGAAAGTGTTTGTTAGTACAAATGCTGTTTTCTTGGAGGATGATTATATCATGAACCATAAACCTAAGGGAAGGATAGATCTTAGAGAGATAGAAGGAGAGCCCTCAGTCCAACCCGCAGTTGATAACGATGAAAATCAAGAAAATACCACTTCTTCACCCATTTCCGCACCAGTACCTCGTCGTAGTGGGAGGATTATCAGCCAGCCTGATAGAAACATGTTCTTAGGAGAAGTTTTTGAAGCTGTCTCCATAGAATCTGAATCTGATCCTACCACTTACGAAGAGGCAATGGCTGATGTTGATTCAGCTCATTGGATTAAAGCTATGAAGGCTGAATTGGAATCTATGGATTCCAATCAGGTTTGGGATCTTGTAGAACTTCCAGCCAATATTAAACCCATTGGCTGCAAGTGGGTCTATAAGAGGAAAAGAGGATCTGATGGAATGGTTGAGACCTTTAAGGCAAGGCTTGTGGCGAAAGGCTATACTCAGAGGGAGGGCATTGACTATGAGGAAACCTTCTCGCCGGTAGCCATGCTCAAGTCCATCAGAATACTCTTATCCATTGTTGCATGCCTAGATTATGAAATCTGACAGATGGACGTCAAGACTGCATTCTTGAATGGCAATCTTGAGGAGGACATCTATATGCAACAACCAGAAGGGTTCATAGCTGGTCGGAAAGGTAACTTGGTATGCAAGTTGCAAAAGTCCATTTATGGGCTTAAGCAGGCATCCAGAAGTTGGAGCATCCGATTTGACCAAGCGGTCAAGTCGTTTGGTTTCATACAGAATCTGGATGAGCCTTGTGTATACAAGAAATGTGAAGGGAAAGTAGTGGCTTTTCTTGTGCTTTACGTTGACGACATTCTACTCATTGGGAATGATGTAGCGGCGCTGTCAACGGTCAAGGTTTGGCTAGCTAGTACTTTCGATATGAAGGATCTAGGAGAGGCGAGCTATATTCTTGGGATAAAGCTCTTTCGGGATCGCAAGCGAAAGATAATGGGATTATCTCAAGCTGGTTATATCGAGAAAGTGCTAACTACGTTTTCAATGGATAATTCGAAGAAAGGTTTGTTACCTTTCAGGCATGGTTTAGCGTTCTCCAAGGACCAGTGTCCAAAGACACAAGAGGAGAGGAATCGCATGGCAGGAATTCCCTATGCCTCGGCAGTGGGAAGTCTCATGTATGCGATGTTATGCACTAGACCAGATATCTGCTTTGCCGTTGGCATGGTTAGCAGGTATCAATCGAATCCTGGTCCAGAGCACTGGACAGCCGTTAAGAACATTCTTAAGTACTTGAGAAGAACTAAAGATTACATGCTTATGTACGGCGGTAGTGAGTTAATTCCAGTAGGATACACTGACTCTGACTTTATGTCAGATAAAGATTCGAGAAAGTCAACATCCGGACATCTCTTTACCTTGGGAGGTGGTGCTGTTAGTTAGAGGAGCATTTAGCAGAAATGCATTGCAGACTCAACTACAGAAGCTAAGTATGTGGCTGCTTGTGAAGCCGCAAAGGAAGCTGTTTGGCTCAAGAAGTTCCTTATGGAACTCGAGGTGGTACCAGCGTCGTTGTCACCTATTACGCTATACTGCGATAATAGTGGGGCAGTGGCTCAGTCCAAGGAGCCAAGGAACCACGGGAAGGGAAAGCACGTAGAGCGGAAATATCACCTAATCCGAGATATAGTTCAACGTGGAGATGTGACTGTCACCAAGATTGCCACCACTGACAATCTTGCTGATCCGTTTACAAAGGCCTTACCACAGAAGGTCTTTGATCGTCATCTAGATAGTCTAGGTCTTAGATGTAGTTCTGAATGGTTGTGAGTGCAAGTGGGAGTTTGTTGGGTTTGTGCCCTCAAACCATTACTTTATGTATGAGACATTAGCATTATAATATATGGATATCAGCTTTACATTTCATTGTGTATGTTTCTTTCATGAGATGATTGTTTTGTCCTTAAGTATCATAGTAAGCAATTCGTGTGTGTATGAGATACACACAAGTGAGATACGAATTACTATTCTTTGATACTTAGAATATGTCACAGTGGATGATGAGACTGGATACCTCATCAGGTCTACACTGTAGCATAATTAACTACCATTGGATGGAGTGATTAATCTCAATCACTAGAGTGTAGCTCTTAGTTGATATGCTAGTGCTTATAGTGCATTGACGGACCTGAGCTTTCCTATTGACGCTTAAGGCTGTCAACAGTCAATAGGAACTCATAACTTGTATAAGGTACGTGTTCTCAATCTTGAGATGATTATGAACACAGACTATGGATATGGTTGCTTTGACTTACCAATCAGTGAGGTCTATAGAAGATCAACACCTGGGTATCTTGGGTATGTCATGTCCATAGGGTTGTGAACATATATTGTCAAGATAGAATCTACCCTCTGATTCAGAGTAAGCATTCCCTTGAGAATGTCACCAAGTTGATTACTGAGTATTGCAGTCTTGTTGATAAGAGTTATCAACATGTTTGGTAATCATGAGTAGTGAATGGGACTCAAGGAATACAAGAAGTAATCATGATTCAGGTTGACAGTAACAGTTATCCGACTACCTGAATATGATTACGAATGCTGACGGTAGAGGGACATTAGTACACCATACAAGTCTAGTTATCGCTTCGGATATGTTCTTTTGCGTTGGAGTTCAGTTATCGTTTTATAGTGGAATAAACGTTAACTGACCAGTTAGCTAGTTTGCTGATCAAAGAGTTTGGTCATGGTAATTAACAAACTGGTCTGAGCCAACAATAAAGAGCCTAGGAGGTTCCACTCTTAGCTCCGCTAGGATGCTTGGAAAGACACTTGAGGAAGCTGTTAAGACAAGTTCGATCGATTGAAGTCAGCAGGTTCGATCGATCGAGAATGGTTCGATCGATCGAAGGTTCGATCGATCGAAGTCACTTCGATCGATCGAAGTCTAGGTCGGTTCTGGAAATCTATAAATAGGGCAGCTGCGTTCTGGAAGTAAGTGATCGTCGTTTTTATACGCAGAAGCTGCAGAAACTATCATAGTCTTCCCAAAACCTTCCTATCCTCTCTATTAGGGTTCCCACCAACCCTAGTCTTTCCGGCAGGCATCCGCAGGAGTCATAAGGGTGAAGATCATCTAGTGGAGGCTGCTGGAAGTTAAAGTTTCAGAATTGGGTTCAAGACACTAAGGTATAATTCTTGCACCCCCTTGTACGCATCTATGGAATTGACGAGTAGTAGATCCTGGAATACCAAAAGTTTTATAACTTAACCTATTTCCGCTGCGCGTTTAAACTCTAATTTTAAACCACTTTTTCCTTCACTTTACATTTCATTGTGTATGTTTCTTTCTTGAGATGATTGTTTATCTTTAAGTATCATATTAAGTAATTCGTGTGTATATGAGATACATATAAGTGAGATACGAATCACTATTCTTTGATACTTAGAACTTGTCACAGTGGATGATGAGACTGGATATCTCATCAGGTGTACACTGTAGCATGATTAACTACCATTGGATGGAGTGATTAATCTCAATCACTAGACTGTATCTTTTAGTTAATATGCTAGTGCTTATAGTGCATTGACAAACCTGAGCTTTTCTATTGATACTCAAGACTGTCAATCAGTCGATAGGAACTCATAACTTGTATAAGGTACGTGTTCTTAATCTTGAGACGATTATGAATACGGACTGTGGATATGGATGCTTTGACTTACCAATCAATCAGGTCTATGAAAGATCAACACATGGGTATCTTGGGTGTGTCATATTCACAGGGTTGTGAACATATATTGTCAAGATAGAATCTACCCTCTGTTAAAGAGTAAGCATTCCCTTGAGAATGTCACCAAGTTGATTACTCAGAACTGCAGTCTTGTTGATAAGTAGTTATCAGTATGTTTGGTAATCATGAGAGGTGAATAGGATTCAAGGATTATAAGAACTAATCATGATTCAGGTTGACAGTACCAATTATCCGACTACCTGAATATGATTACAAATGCTGACGGTAGAGGGACATTAGTACACCATACAAGTCTAGTTATCACTTCGGATATATTCTTTTGTGTTGGAGTTTAGTTATCGTTTTATAGTGGAGTAAACGTTAACTGACCAGTTAGTTAGTTTGTTGATTAAAGAGTTTGGTCATGGTAATTAATAAACTAGTCTAAGCCAACAATAAAGAGCCTAGGAGGTTCCACTCTTAGCTCCGCTAGAATACTTGAAAAGGCACATGAGGATCTACTCAAGGCAGGTTCAATCGATCGAAGGTGTCTCGATCGATTAAAGTCTTGGTGGGTTCGATCGCTCGAAGGTGGTTCTATCGATCGAATGCACTTCAATTGCTCGAACATTAGGTCGATTATGGGAATCTATAAATAGGGCAGCTGCGTCTAGAAAAAAGAGTTTGTCGTTTTGAATGTCAGAAGCTGCAGAAACTATTTTAGAGCTCCCAAATCCTCTTTATCCTCTCCATTAGAGATCCCACCATCTCTAGCCTATCCGGGAAGCATTCGTAGGAGACATAAGGGTGAAGACAACCTAGTGGAGGCTACTGCACCATCCCAGAGAAAGAAAATTAGAATTGGATTTAAGACCTAAGGTATATTTCTTCTCCCTCTTTAGTGTACGCATCTATAGAATTAACGAGTAGTAGATCCGAGCATACCAATAAGTTTTTGAAACTTAATACTTCTGCTGCACGTTTAAAATTAATTTAAACCTGTTTTTCCATCAGTCCGCGGCATTCAGTAAATGCCGGGGTTGCAATCAGTGAATGCCGCTGCGGCATTCATTGAGTGACGTGCTGGCTGTCACTGACTCTCGCTTCCATCTCCAGTAAGTGTCGCGTTATTAGGCAGATAGCTGTAATATAGCATGTTTTGTACCATCAAATGGACATACGAAATCAGTGCTTTTGCCCCTGAAATGACTAAAATACCCTTTTAAATTTGCCTACATAAAGAGGGTGAATATCCCATTGTAAGGAATAAGCTTTTTGAATATCCCAACCTTATCTTGATTCTTCTTCCTCTAAACCTATAGAAAATTTTTCTAAATGCACTTAAGAGTGGCTTTTGTAATTTGAAGAAGACGTTTGTGTGTGAGTTAGAGTTAAAGAGCTTGATTAACTTGTGGAAATCCTCCAAATCACTAAGTTGAGGATATTTAGAGGTAGACTCTAGACTAAATCATTCTTTAAATACATGTTAACTTGGCTAATGTTTGAACTTTGAGTCTCGACTTTTTTATTGTATCCATCTCTCGGGATTTATGAGACCTTAAATGTCTCATATGAATCTCTTCATTTTAAAATTCTTAGTATTTTTTATAAGTTCATGGTTTATAAGAAGATTAGAAGTGATAATTAGCATGTTTGGTTTACAAGTTCAAATCCATTTCCATGATTTGGTCTTGTTATCCAAAGACTTTATGAAGTTTTCTTCATACTTCATTGAAGTCTATCAAGTGTAGGAGTCATTAGTCTCCTATGACCATCAAATGGTAGGAGAATTAGTTTAACTTAAACCCAACTTAATGTCTTAGTAGTTAAAATTAGTAAGTAAAACATAAACTAGACAAAAGATGCAGTGAGTTCATGAACCACTTTTCATCAAAGATTTTTAGTTTAACAACAAACTGTTGGAACTAAATGAAACCAACAGGAAAATGTCTATAACTCAAAGTTCTACCACTGGAAATTTTGTTTTAAAGAGATTTCAAGTCTAAATTGGTTTGGTCATGAGTTTTGTCGAACAACAACAATCTGTCCAGAATTTCAGAACAGTAACACCTCGTTGAAACAAATAAATCAGAACCTTAGTGGGATTTCCTTGGCCCCAAATTATTTTTCCTAAGAATTGTAATGTGTTAAAAAGACCCCCTAGAAAGAATAGAGTCTTTTAGATTTTTCTACTATTTTTAGAAAATCATACAAAATTTCTGGACAGAGAGTTGGAAATTCCTGAGCGATGTCTAGTTTTTGTTTGATTCCCAGAGATCTAACCGTTAGAACTTTAATTTTCTTTTTGGGTTCCAAACTAGACTCATAAAGATACCTTGTGACCAAATATCATTAATATCAAACCATTGGAAATATACGTTTCAAATTCTTAAAGTCTGGGTCTGCTCTCTGGAATTTCTAGAATTTTGTGACAGATTTGGTAAATTTTGTAAATAATGGCTCAAATGGTGTTTTCATGAGTTAAGGCTTAAACCACATTCCAATAATGATTAGTTAAGCTTGAATTCAAAGTTTAAGTGACCCAAATTAGTGAATGCTTCATAATTTACTCTTGTTCATGTATACATTCATCCGTGTGGCTCGATTTTTATACTTAGGATTCGTTTACTCTAGATTTGATTACATTTGATAGAATCTAAGCTAGAAGTCTAGGATTGTTATCTAACTTTATATCTTATGTATCATGTGGACTAACCCTTGTTTTGTAGCGCCGATGAGGTATGATCTTTTGACTCTTCCTTGGCTTAATTATCCATTAATTTCATTGATTTTTTGACTCCATGTGCGACACGTTAGAATTAAAATTTGACTTATGTGTATATATGTGTATTAGAGACTCTCTTATTAGGATTTCAACTTTTGTATGCATTGCACATATAAATATTCGCGGCTGGACCCCAGGTAAGTTCTCTAGTTCTCTATTTTGCATATCATATTGCTTGCTAATCGAACTACTTAGTTTTGAATGATATTTCGTCATTAGCAATTTTACACCATTTTCAACATGCTTGTGTGATGTATATTTATATCTATGTATTAGTTGAGGGCATGCTTAGATTAATAATTTGATTGAAAGGATGATGAGTAGAGGCCTATCACGAGATAGGATGAGAGAGGGTGTTTTAGTCCGTAGGACTCCACCTCTCCCATTCCATAATCCCCGAACCTAGTGAATCTCTGGTTTCTCAAAAAAGATCAGTTTGCTTTAAAACAATTTCTTAACTTCTCCTAAAAAAATTAAGTGGCGACTCCTTTGTGTTTTGAATTTGAAAAAGATTTTGAAAAAGCTGTGGGTAGAAAAAATTGAGATATCCACAATAGTACAGTAGTACATAATGAACCTACTCTAGATGTATAGTAAGATACAATATCATAATGAACCTAGACTAATGTATCTATATATATATATATATTAACATCCCCCCTCAAACTCAAGGTGATAGGATTGAGACCAACTTGAGTTTGGAAACGAGATCCTAAGGACGTCCCAAAGGATGAGCTTTTATGAAGATATCGGCAGTCTGGTCAGCGGAGGAAACAGGAACAAGTTGGATGATTCCTCGAGTGAGATAATGACGCACAAAATGACAATAAATTTCATTGTGTTTTGTACGTTCGTGGAAAACGTCGTTGTAAGCAATGTGAATGGCACTCTGATTGTCCCAATAGAGAGTGGTGGCAGTGGAGTGAATAACTCCTATGTCTTCAAGTAGCCAACGGAGCAAGAGGAGTTATAGGGTAGCATCAACTAGAGCAAGATACTCTGCTTCTGTACTAGAACGAGCAATGATAGTTTGCTTCTTACTTCGCCAAGAAATGAGAGAATTACCAAGGAAGAATCAATACCCTATAGTGGATCGACGATCAGTGGGGTCGCCTGCCTAATCTGCATTAGAATAGGCCCGAAGCTTGAGTGAAGAATGAGCAGAAATATGCAAACCATAAAACATAGTTCCCTTGACATATTTAAGAATGTGAAGCACAACTGTAAAATGAGATGAGCGGGGAGCAGAGAGAAACTGACTGTAGACACCCCAATTTTGACCAAACGTCAAATCCAGGGATTGGTTACCTCTCAAAGACCGATGATGACGATGACCATGACGTTCGAAGATTTTCTAAGAAATTCAAAATCTTCAAGATGTTCTTCAAGTTAAAATTGCAAAATCAAAAAAAATATATATAATAAAAATAAAAAAAGAGAGAGGGTTTGGGTATTCGGGAGAAACCCGAACATTGAAGGACACATGAGGAAATCAGTCTGAAAATTTGCTCAATATACATTTAAAAAGGTTTTGAAAGAAAGTATAAAATGAAAATGATAAAAAGGAGTTTTAAATAAAGGAAAATAGTCTCTTGAAAAAAATAATAATAATAATAATAAGAAAAGCATAGTATATTGAAGAATATACCATGCACATGGGTGCATACCACCCACATGGGTGCATACCACCCACATGGGTGCATTTTAGAACAAATATATATGAATATATAAAGATAACTCACAAAAATTAAGTTTAGATTAATTTTCCTTTCGAAAATTTAAAAAAAAGGAGCAAATTCAGTTAGCCCCGGCACCCGGAAAACCCGGCGGCACTCACTGAATGCCGCGCCGGCACTCACGGATTGCCGCCCGGCATTCAGTGAATGCCGCCCGGCACTCAGTGAATGCCGCCGGCACCCGTCGAGTGCCGCTGGCTGTAACAGACTCCTTTTCTCACATGTTCTAGAAGAAAACTTTGCACATGGGTCTCCACCCGAATTTACCCATTTATCCTTGAGATGATGGTCTATATAAACAGACCTTCATCTTCATTAAGGGGGGGTTATACTTAAATGAACACACACACATATACTTGAATCTAGAGAGAGAGAGATAAGAATCATTGAGAGAATTGTGAAGAAGAGAAGAATTTCTTGAAGAATTTGAAGAACTTTTAGCAGATCTTGAAGAAATTTTGGAAGAACTTCTTAAAGATTGAAGAAATCCTTGAGGTCATAGAGGTAACCTCTCAATCACTTGGTAGAATTAGGCAATTCAATCACAAGTTCATAGTTCTAGGAACTTTACACATTTTCAAAACCTCTCTTCTTACCCCATTACATCACACACCACTTAGAACTTGTGATTGAATCTCATAATATTTCATTGATTTGGATCTAATAGATGCCTTGGGTTTAAGTTAAATTCAATTTTGAAGAGTTTGTGTCCCTAGTGTCTCCAAATAAACTTTGATTTCTTATTTCTATTATTTCTCATAAGGCTCATGAGATTTTACATATCTTAGTGAGCCTCTCTGAGTTTTGATTCTTTAGTTTCCTATAATCTTATGATCCATATGGAGATTAAAATGAATCATAGTCCTAATCTACACATAACTGGTAAGATTCAAGTCTTAACCCATGACTTGGACCTCCTCATTAAGAATCTTATGGAATTCTTACTATATTCCAATGAGGTTTGAGTAGATTTAAACTTCATTTAGTCTCCAATGACCATCAAATGGTAGGAAAAATACTTTAGTTTGAGTCTATCTCTATGGCTTAGACTAGTCTCTTCCTTGGGTTTTGAGAAGTTCTTCATACTTCATCCAAAACTTACATGTATGTGTGTCTTTAGCCTCCCATGACCATCAAGTGGTATGAGTAATGATTTGAACTCAAGTTTTGATTCATGAGTTTGAGTTCATTGTTTGGGATTTTGTGAGATTCACTTCATACTTCATCAAAAGTCCATAAGTCTAAAGATGTCCTTAGTCTTCAATGACCATTAAATGGTAGAAATAGTGATTTGGTTTAAGCCAAACATTATGATTTAATAGTTGAGGTCAACTAACAAAGTTGAACTAGCAAAATGAAAACAGTGGGTTCACAAACTGTTTTCGATCAAAGATTTTTAGTTCGAAATCTAACCGTTGAAATCAAGTAAAACCAACGGGAAAGTGTTAATAACACAATATTCTACCGCTGTAATTTTTGTTTTAAGGTAGTTTCATGTTTAAAATGGTTTGGTCATGAGTTTTGTGAAGTAACAACAATCTGCCCAGAATTTCAGCACAACGACACTCTTTTGGAATAAATAAATCGGGATTTTAATAAAGTGTTTGTGACCTTTAATAATTTTTTCAAAGAACCTCAATGTGCTAGGAAGGTTCCCTAAAAAGAATGAAGTAATTCAGATTCGTTTGCTATTTTTAAAAAATCATACAAGATCTCTGGACAGAGAGTTGTAAAATGCTGAGTGAGGTCTAGTATTTTCCGTATTCCCGAAGATCTAACCATTGAAACCTCGATTTTCCTTTTGGGTTAGAACCTAGACTCACAGAGGCATAACATATCCAAATATCATTAAGATCCAACCGTTGGAAGTATTTTATTTCTATTTGTTAAGATTTGGTCTGCTCTCTGTAATTCATAAAAAAAAACTGCTACTGTTTTTGTCTAATCTTATTTATTTCAACTCAAATGGTTCCCTAATGTCTTGGGACCTAAATCATGTTTTGAATAATGATAATTTAGCTTAAATCCAGAAGCTAAGTGATCCAAATTAATGAATAAATTCATATCTCATTCTTGTTCATATTCATGCATTCATTCATACATGTTAATATTCATAAGTAGGACTTATCTCTAGTCTAAGATGTATCTAAATTAAACATGACTTAGGATTAATGATTTTTGATATTATACCTTGTCTAAGGCATGTGTACTAACCTTTGTTTTGTAGCGCATTTGAGGTACAATTCCTCAACTCTTCTCTAGTTTAATTATATTATTTGATTTATATTGATTTTCGATTCCATGTGCGACACCTTAGCCTAGGTTTTGCCTTATGTGTATATATGTGAATTAGAGACCTTTTCTTAGGCTTTGTATTTTGTGTATGCATTGCACATTTCCATTTCGCGGCTGGATCCCGGGTAAGTTCTCTAGTTCCTTTATGGCATGTCATGTTGCTTGCTACTTGAATTACGTGGCTTATGAATGATATTTTGTCATTAGCAATTTTACACCATTTCCAACATGCTTGTGTAATGTATATGTACATATGTATTAATTGAGGGAATGCTTAGATTATTAATTTGATTAAAGAGAATGTTGAGTAGAGGCCTATCGAGAGATAGGATAAAAGGGGGTGTTTTAGTCCGCCAGGCTCCTTCCCCTTTCATTCCATAATCCCTGGACCCAGTTTATCTTTGGTTTCGCAAAAGATCAGTTTGCTTTAAAATGGTTTCTTAATTTTTCTTTTTAAATATTAAGTGGCGACTCATTTTTTTTTTAATTTGGAATTTGAAAAAGGTTTTAAAAAAATAAAAGTGGGCCCAAATGCCGGTATCCACAATCTGGAGACTCTGCTGGGGATCAAACCCAGAATCTCTGGTTTCGCAGACCAGAATTCTGATTTTGGGTTCACTCAAGGATTAGACTTGAAAGCATCCTTCTAATCAAATTAATTAATTTTTGTTTGCCCGTTAATTTTTGTTTGCCCGGACGGTCAAGCCATCATGGGGCCGTGTGATCACCCTTGATCTCGTACCATGTTTTGGTATATGAAGCATCCTACCGGGTGTATGTCAAGGGTCCCTTATTTGACCAAAACCCGGCCTTCGCATGGTAGCTTCCATAGAACCTTTCGATCTTAGGAAATCAATTCTTGATTAGGATTTATGTGCTAGGGAGTTTTGTATGCCCGAAAGGGGTTACTTGAGATGATGACGATGCTTACTTGATAAAAGATGTGTAACCTCTTAATCACTTTTGAGCAATTCCTTTTCATGTCCTATGACATTTAAGAATAAGCTGAATCTTGATTATAAGATTACATCTCTTGTATCATGTTTAGCTAAGCATCATTGACCTTGTATGCATCCGAATTCATGAAAAGTGCGATGATTATCTAATCGTGTGATGCTCCTACCCAAGAATCCAAAGTTCATTGTTTATGAAATTTTTTTATTAATCATCATCGTTTATCCAAAAGAAGAAGAAATTGTTTTGAAAAATTTTTACCCTTTCAAAGAAAAAAGTGTTTAAGGTTCATTTTCTTTAATCAAGTAAAACCCAAATCATTTTTTTTTTATTGAGAAATATTTTCATGTCCTCACTTTAAAGAAGAAAAAAATCCAAAAAACTCAGGAATTGTTTTTGGGAGAAATGCTTCTCAAATGAATTTCAAAGCAAAAAATTTAATCCAATCATCTTTGTTGAGCAAAGGTTAAACATCCTCATTCTCAAAAGAATTCTCAAAAAATTTGTTTTCAAAAGATTTTATCCTCCAAAAAAAAAATAATACTTTCCAAAATAAATTTCGAAATTTTAATACTTAAAAGGGGTAATGAGGATCACAATGAAAGGAGAAATTGGCGTACTTGACATGGATGAGGATTTTATGTGCTTATATGTTTATATGCTAGAACTAGGATTTTCTTTTCTATTGGCATATAGAATAGGCACACACACACACATGCATCGCATCCATGTGACATATGAGTCATTCATAAATATATTTTTTTACCAAGCATTTTCAAAAAATAAGGTTGTTTGAAAATTGATTAAAAATAAAAATGGTTGTAGGCAAGATAGCATTGGACACCAGGACAGTTTGGGTCAGGGATTCGAGTGCAAGGTTAGTACGAAGAGAGCCAGAGACAGAAATAGAAATGGATCACGAACAACATGCTGCAGAAATAGCACAATTGAAAGAGAGAATGGACCAAATGATGACCATGTTGGAAACACTGACCCGTCAGAGGCCTGTAGTTGATCCACCAATAATCAATCCTCCCCCACCCGTTCGGGATATGGAAGATGATTGGTTTGAGGATCCGGAACCACCGAGAGCTGATGTACCGAGGGCAGAGAGAGAGAAAATTGATAAAGTTGAGAAAGAGCGTATCGAGATGAAGGAGAAGGTGGAAAAGCTAGAGAAATTTGTCCGCAAGTCTAATGGGGTTGATAGCTACCTACTAGAGTTAGAGGGTTTGTTTGAGGGAACTCAAAAAAAATTGCCAGCCGGTTTCAAGATGCCCGAGATCGATAAGTTTGACGGTTCTGGCAACCCCAGAAACTACGTGAGGATGTGCATTGGGGCCTTTCAGCCAAGTGGTCTGAATCCCGCCATGCTGGCCATGCTGTTTCAACAAACTTTGACTGGGACAGCTTTATCCTCGTATTTCACCTTAGAGCCAAGCAAGAGTCGCATATGGGAGAAAGTGGTGAAAGCCTTTGTCACCCAATATGAATACAACCAAGAGCTCAATGTAACTGTGAGGGATCTGGAAACAACCATGCAAGAGAATAGAGAGTCATTTGCTGAATTCCTGGCAAGATGGAGGGAGAAAGCTGCAAAAATGACCCAACGGCCATCAGAGAAGGAACAAATACGGATTGTAATCAAGAACCTGCAGAGTGTGTACCAGGAGAAACTAATGTATCAATGTATTCATACCTTTGCTGAGTTATTTGAAATTGGGACAAGGATAGAAGACGCCATCAAAGACGAAAAGATCAAAAGAGAAGATTCCAAGGGGAACCGCCCTAGAAGACCATTCTATGGGGGGAATGCTGGAAATCAGGCAGCAACTGATGTTAATGTTCTAAGCCAGCCGGAAGAAAGGCATAATTTTGCGAGAAAAGGGGGTGCGTCGAGACCAAAGTTGGAAGGGAAGCTTCGTCGCTTTGCGGATTTAGGGGTTTCTCTAACTACCATTCTCAAGCGATTAAAGGAAAAAGAATATCTCAAGCCTCTAGATCCAAAACCAATGCCTGATCCACTTCCACCGGGCTTCAATACAAGCCTCTATTGTGAATTTCACCAAGCTCATGGCCATACGACTAACCGATGTATAAGGTTAAGGCATGAAGTACAAGATTTGATCGATAATAAGACCATTTCCCCTCCGCCTGCAGTTCGACCGCATGTGACTCGGAACCCGCTCCCCAATCATCATGTTGTACCACCACCACGGAACACCAATCTCTTAGATGTTGGGAAGGAAATCTTCGACCCATCTGCGTTGATCGTATCGGTAGGACAAGCTGCCAAAGCTTATGAATTCCCAGAAGATCAAAGGATATGCCTTATAGTAGTCGAGGAAGAGGATTGGCTAATACGAGGAGAAGAAGAGCAAGCATTTGAGGAAGATATGGACAATGAAATCATCCAAATCAATTGGTGGGATCCAAACAATCCTACTAATAACTCCATTTGGGAGGAGGAGGTGTACAGTGACACAGATGGTCTGTGGTCCGAAGGGGAAGAAGAGAGAAATGCTGAGGAAGTGGTCAATCATGCCAAGCTGTGTGGGTTAGATGGGAATGATTTGGATAAAGGGAAAGGGAAGGATCTTGAAGAAAATAGAGAAGAAGGTCAAGCGTCACATTTCATCCAGAAAGGAGGAGATTTCCCCTATTATGGCTTTCTAGAGCCATGGGCGGACTGCAAAGGTAAATACTTGGAGCAAGGTTTTGAGATCTCTTTCTTACATGAATATACTGACTATGAAGATCCATACTTGCAAGTGCCTACAGAACTAATTACTGTCCAAGATTGGATTTGTGCACTGGATGGTCTGGTTATGAGGAACCTTTTTGATGAAGAAGGCAGTAAGACCGAGGAGAGCGGTCCAAAGAAGATCATAGAAGTGAAGATTGGGAAAGAACAGATGGAAGAAATACTGAAAGAAGAGGTCAAGGGAAATAAAGCAAGGAGGGAGAAGCCGAAAAATGGAGAGATAGAATCAGGGAATTTGCCAAAATGTCCTTGAGTCTAGTGATAGGATTCCCCTACCCCGGAAGTCTGTAATGACCAGTATGAGCCAAACCTTTTAAATTTTCTGTTATCAATGAAAGTGACTGATTCTGCTTACTTGATTCCGCTTAATGATTTTAATAACTGTAAAAAAAAAAAGAGCAAATGAACCTGCATGCAAAATCATTGAGGAAACCTTGGCATTTGACTTAGAAAATGAAGAAGATTCTCAAAGTGATTCTTTTCATATTTTACTCAATAAAGATAAAAGCATAAAATTGATCTCATTGCTAAAAGAATACAAGGACGCCTTGCATGGTTCTATGATGATGTGCCAGAATGAATTCAGAAATTATCCCACATCACCCCCTTTATACCAAACCTAAAAGGTGAGCTCACAGTCCAAAGCCATGAACTTGTTCCTTAATGGTAGCTAGATATCTTAAATGAACTTCTTCTTCTTAAAGAAAAAAAAAAGAAAGAAAAAAAAAAAAAAAGAGCTCACTAGGATGAAAACCCGAAAGGGCAAAAAGTTAGAGCAAAATAAGATGCGTGTTGATTTCAAAATCCGAATCCTAGCCAGTCAAAATCATGAAGAGAATAAGAGATAGTGAGAAAAGAAAGGAAAGAAAAAAAAAAAAAAAGTAGAGAATAAATAAGATTGAGAATTCTTGAGTACTTCAAAGTACATGAATTATCCTAAGAAAAGAAATTGGAAATGAAAAGAAAGATTTGAAAGTTTCAATTAAATTTTTGTGAGAAACTCAATGGATAAGTGATAAGTGGACCTAAGACAATGCAGAAATATCTTTGAGAAAGATAAAGAGTAATTTGGAGGGCTGATATTACTATGTGAGTATGATAGAGTATGAGTAAAACATGATGTATTATGAGAGTTGTAAAGATTGACTGGCTAGTGATAAGGTGAAAAGAATCAACCGCCACAAAACAAAAAAAAGGGGAAAGAAGAAAAGAAAAGAAAAAAAAAGGGAAGAAAAGAGGAAAAGAAAAAAAAAAATGCATAAGGAGAAGTAGTTCATCATCTTGTTCGAAAGCTGCCACAAGGAATATGTTTCAGAAAATCTGCCCAGAAAGGGCACCCATTGAACCTAAATGAAAACATGGCTCGAAAAGCCCACCAATTCTTGAAGCCTTATTCTTTCAAGACCTCTAGAGTAGATGAACTACGTTTTGACCTGATTCCCATTCGGGGATACGTAGGCAGCCTGCAAGGTTCGGTCACAACTACACACACAGTCAATCATTGCAATTCTTTCAGGCCTCGATCAAACTACTATAGGACCTGATGCCCATTCGGGGATAAGTAGGCGGGTCTCCCAAGGCCCTCGGTCCAAAGAAGAAACCCAACCAATTCATGAAATTAGCTTGAAAACTAGGGGCAAACTATCGTTTGCCCAGAGGCCGCGTCAACTCCCTCAAACCAGGGGCAAACTTCGTTTGCCTAGCATTCCCAAGCCCCCTGTCAAACTAGGGGCAAACTTTCATTTGCTAAATAAAATATCTCTATGTTTACTGGCTTTCAAGGACCAAGCTTAGGCATCCTAAGAATTCTTGAAGTAAAAAGTTGAAGTTTTCATGCATAAATCTAAAATTGATTTAAAATGGAAAGAAACATGAAAAGAAGAATTCTTCATTATCAAAAAGTCAATCGCAAAGGAAGATACAATGAAAGAATATTATGGGATAACAATTTTTTTCTAAAGTTGATTAAAGAAGTGCAAAGAAAAGAAAGCAGAATTGGTCACAAATTTGAAAATGTGTGTATCTCAACTCAGTTTGAGTCTACCTTTTTGAAATCCAAAAGATATATTCCGCAGAGGGATCAACAAGAATTGAAGATTCCTAAAGAAGGATAATAGCAGGGAGGTCAGGGAGTCAGATTCTGCTCCGCTAAGGAAATCAAATAGAGGTCGAGTAATATCTTCAGAGAGAGCAAAATCAAGTGAATACCCTCAGCAGATCATGCTCCAAGCCGTACAAGCTAATCATCGGATGAACCAGAAAGCCTTTGGATTTGTCTATAATCAAAAAGGAAATCAGTAAATAGAAAAGTGGGGTTGTTGTGGAGAACTGGCTTATACTTCTTCCTCTTCTTGCCCGAATCGCCCAAACTGCTGTCCATAGCAAGCAATCCATCAAAAAGAATATTTTAAAAAAAAGAAGAAAAAAAAATGATAAAGATAAATCTGAAATAAGAAGCATATAAACATCTCTTCAGCTAGAATAGCCCCAAAGAAAATCTTTTGAGGCTGTACCGTCATCGATCAAATTCTCGGTCTTGGTATAAGTCGTCTATCGCATCCTATGAGTCACCGATCAAATCCTTGGTCTTGGTATAAGTCGTCTATCGCATCCTATAAGTTACCGATCAAATCCTCGGTCTTGGTATAAGTCATCTATCGCATCCTATGAGTCATCGATCAAATCCTCGGTCTTGGTATAAGTCGTCTATCGCATCCTATGAGTCACCGATCAAATCCTCGGTCTTGGTATAAGTCGTCTATCGTATCCTATGAGTTACCGATCAAATCCTCGGTCTTGGTATAAGTCGTCTATCGCATCCTTTATCGATCAAATCCTCGGTCTTGGTATAAGTCGTCTATCGCATCCTATGAGTTACCAATCAAATCATCGGTCTTGGTATAAGTCGTCTATCGCAGCCTTTGAAGTCACCGATCAAATCTTTGATCTTGGCATAAGTCATCTACTACAGCCTGGGGTTACCGATCAAAACAAAAAAGGAAGGGATAAAACTAAATTTAGAAATGCCGAAGACAAGTTGTCGAGTCTGCGCGACTCCAGGTCTTCGAAAAGTAAATTGAATTTTTAGAAAATGAATTTTTGTTCTTTGAAAAGTAGAAATGAATTTTCGAGTCTGCGTGACTCCCAATCTTTGAAAAGTAGAAATGAACTTTCGAGTCCGCGCGACTCCCAATCTTGAAAAGTAGAAATGAATTTTCGAGTCTGCGCGACTCCCGATCTTTGAAAAGTAGAAATGAATTTTCGAGTCTGCGCGACTCCCGATAGAAAATGAATTATTTAAGTCCGCGTGACTGTTCTGAAAAAGGAAAAGAAAAATAAAAATAAAAATTACCCTTGCAATACCGAGCGAATTTGGGGTCATTGAATCTGGAGCGATTCTGACTTTTCTGTGATCATTGGGGTCATTGAATCTAGAGCGATTCTGATTTTTCTGCTCTCTGGGGTCATAGAATCTGGAGCGACTCTGACTTTTTCTGCTCTCTGGGGTCATTGAATTTGGAGCGATTCTTACTTTTCTGCTCTTTGGGGTCATTGAATCTGGAGCGATTCTGACTTTTCTGCTATTTGGGGTCATTGAATCTGGAGCGATTCTGACTTTTCTGCTATTTGGAGTCATTGAATCTGGAGCGATTCTGACTTTTCTGCTATTTGGGGTCATTGAATCTGGAGCGATTCTGACTTTTCTGCGATCATTGGGGTCATTGAATCTGGAGTGATTCAGACTTTTCTGCGATCATTGGAGTCATTGAATCTGGAGCGATTCTGACTTTTCTGCTATTTGGGGTCATTGAGTCTGGAGCGATTCTTACTTTTCTGCTATTTGGGGTCATTGAATCTGGAGCGATTCTGACTTTTCTGCTATCTGGGGTCATCGAATCTGGAGCGATTCTGACTTTTCTGCAAAAACATCTCATTTCTTGGTTTGACACCGGAGTATAAGGCACGAAGCGCATCTCAGTCAATCAGATGATTCTTGGGAGATTATGGAGCGTAAGGCATGAAGCGGCTCAATCTTCCAGCGTACTACCTGATTCGACTATGGAGCGTGAGGCATAAAGCGGCTCAGTCAATCAGACGATTCTCAAAATTCGCATAGAGCATGCACGTGTTCCCAGAATAGGACGATGTCATAATAGGAAAACTTGAGGTATTAGTGCATTTCTGATGCTAGGAAGGAGCATAGTTCTGTATCGCCACATTCGGGAGCATGGGACACCAAATTGTTGAGCATATGCATCACGATAAGATATGAGCATTCATCTGTGTGACTACCTGCGCTTGGTTTCGTCTCCCGTGCCCGAACTACGTCTTGGTCTGATTCCCGATGAGATACGTAGGCAGCTCACTCTTGAGCACGACCAGCATTTGGCTATCTGCGCACCCGATTTTGCAACGCACTTTTTGTTTTTACCTAGATTCGACTGTTTGGTCAAAGGCTTGTCTTTCACACAGGCTTTGAAATTCATTTGTGATACGCGTTGCTTCACAAACTCTGTCAAAGAGGGACAAACTGTAGACACCCCAATTTTGACCAAACATCAAATCCAGGGATTGATTATCTCTCAAAGACCGATAATGACGATGACCGTGACGTTCGAAGATTTTCCAAGAAATTCAAAATCTTCAAGATGTTCTTCAAGTTAAAATTGCAAAATCAAAAAAAATATATATATATAATAAAAATAAAAAAAGAGAGAGGGTTTGGTTATTCGGGAGAAACCCGAACATTGAAGGACACATGAGGAAATCAGTCTGAAAATTTGCTCAATATACATATAAAAAGGTTTTGAAAGAAAGTATAAAATGAAAATGATAAAAAGGAGTTATAAATAAAGGAAAGTTGTCTCTTGAAAAAAAAAATAATAATAATAACAATAAGAAAAGCATAGTATATTGAAGAATATACCATGTACATGGGTGCATACCACCCACATTGGTGCATTTTAGCACAAATATACATGAATATATAAAGATAACTCACAAAAATTAAGTTTAGATTAATTTTCCTTTCAAAAATTTAAAAAAAGGAACAAATTCAGTTAGCCCCGACACCCGGAAAACCCAGCGGACTCACTGAATGCCGCGCCGGCACTCACGGGTTGCCGCCCGGCATTCAGTGAATGCCGCCCGGCACTCAGTGAATGCCGCCGGCACCCGTCGAGTGTCGCTGGCTGTAACAGACTCCTTTTCTCACATGTTCTAGAAGAAAACTTTACACATGGGTCTCCACCCTAATTTACCCATTTATCCTTGAGATGATGGTCTATATAAACAGACCTTCATCTTCATTAAGGGGGGGATATACTTAAATGAACACACACACATATACTTGAATCTAGAGAGAGAGATAAGAATCATTGAGAGAATTGTGAAGAAGAGAAGAATTTCTTGAAGAATTTGAAGAACTTTGAGAAGATCTTGAAGAAATTTTGGAACAACTTCTAAAGATTGAAGAAATCCTTGAGGTCATAGAGGTAACCTCTCAATCACTTGGTAGAATTAGGCAATTCAATCACAAGTTCATAGTTCTAGGAACTTTACACATTTTCAAAACCTCTCTTCTTACCCCATTTCATCACACACCACTTAGAACTTGTGATTGAATCTCATAATATTTCATTGATTTGGATCTAATTGATGCCTTGGGTTTAAGATAAATTCAATTTTGAAGAGTTTGTGTTCCTAGTGTCTCCAAATAAACTTTGATTTCTTATTTCTATTATTTCTCATAAGGCTCATGAGATTTTACATATCTTAGTGAGCCTCTCTGAGTTTTGATTCCTTAGTTTTCTATAATCTTATGATCCATATGGAGATTAAAATTAATCACAGTCCGAATCTACACATAATTGGTAAGATTCAAGTCTTAACCCATGACTTGGACCTCCTCATTAAGAATCTTATGGAATTCTTACTATATTCCAATGAGGTTTGAGTAAATTTAAACTTCATTTAGTCTCCAATGACCATGAAATGGTAGGAAAAATACTTTAGTTTGAGTCCATCTCTATGGCTTAGACTAATATCTTCCTTGGGTTTTGAGAAGTTCTTCATACTTCATCCAAAACTTACATGTATGTGTGTCTTTAGCCTCCCATGACCATCAAGTGGTAGGAGTAATGATTTGAACTCAAGTTTTGATTCATGAGTTTGAGTTTATTGTTTGGGATTTTGTGAGATTCACTTCATACTTCATTAAAAGTCCATAAGTCTAAAGATGTCCTTAGTCTTCAATGACCATTAAATGGTAGAAATAGTGATTTGGTTTAAGCCAAACATTATGATTTAATAGTTGAGGTCAACTAACAAAGTTGAACTAGCAAAATGAAAACAGTGGGTTCACAAACTGTTTTCGATCAAAGATTTTTAGTTCGAAATCTAACCGTTGAAATCAAGTAAAACCAACGGGAAAGTGTTAATAACACAATATTCTACCGCTGTAATTTTTGTTTTAAGGTAGTTTCATGTTTAAAATGGTTTGGTCATGAGTTTTGTGAAGTAACAACAATCTGCCCAGAATTTCAGCACAACGACACTCTTTTGGAATAAATAAATCGGGATTTTAATAAAGTGTTTGTGACCTTTAATAATTTTTTCAAAGAACCTCAATGTGCTAGGAAGGTTCCCTAAAAAGAATGAAGTAATTCAGATTCGTTTGCTATTTTTAAAAAATCATACAAGATCTCTAGAGAGTTGTAAAATGCTGAGTGAGGTCTAGTATTTTCCGTATTCCCGAAGATCTAACCATTGAAACCTTGATTTTCCTTTTGGGTTAGAACCTAGACTCACAGAGGCATAACATATCCAAATATCATTAAGATCCAACCGTTGGAAGTATTTTATTTCTATTTGTTAAGATTTGGTCTGCTCTCTGTAATTCATACAAAAAAACTGCTACTGTTTGTGTCTAATCTTATTTATTTCAACTCAAATGGTTCCCTAATATCTTGGGACCCAAATCATGTTTTGAATAATGATAATTTAGCTTAAATCCAAAAGCTAAGTGATCCAAATTAATGAATAAATTCATATCTCATTCTTGTTCATATTCATGCATTCATTCATACATGTTAATATTCATAAGTATGACTTATCTCTAGTCTAAGATGTATCTAAATTGAACATGACTTAGGATTAATGATTTTTGATATTATACCTTGTCTAAGGCATGTGTACTAACCTTTGTTTTGTAGCGCATTTGAGGCACAATTCCTCAACTCTTCGCTAGTTTAATTATATTATTTGATTTATATTGATTTTCGATTCCATGTGCGACACCTTAGCCTAGGTTTTGCCTTATGTGTATATATGTGAATTAGAGACCTTTTCTTAGGCTTTGTATTTTGTGTATGCATTGCACGTTTCCATTTCGCGGCTGGATCCCAGGTAAGTTCTCTAGTTCCTTTATGGCATGCCATGTTGCTTGCTACTTGAATTACGTGGCTTATGAATGATATTTTGTCATTAGCAATTTTACACCATTTCCAACATGCTTGTGTAATGTATATGTACATATCTATTAATTGAGGGCATGCTTAGATTATTAATTTGATTAAAGAGGATGTTGAGTAGAGGCCTATCGAGAGATAGGATGAAAGGGGGTGTTTTAGTCCGCAGGGCTCCTTCCCCTTTCATTCCATAATCCCCGGACCCAGTTTATCTTTGGTTTCGCAAAAGATCAGTTTGCTTTAAAATGGTTTCTTAATTTTTCTTTTTAAAAATTAAGTGGCGACTCATTTGTTTTTGAATTTGGAATTTGAAAAAGGTTTTAAAAAACAAAAGTTGGCCCAAATGCCGGTATCCACACTGACTAACAATATGGACAGCATAGGCAATGTCAGGTCAAGTAACTGTGAGATATACTAGACTCCCAACCAGTTGGCGATACAAAGTGGGGTTTTCTAGAAGAGTAGCATCCATAGGGGTGAGCTTAGAATTATGCTCCAGAGGAGTAAGACTGTAGACACCCCATTTTTTCGGCTATCAGATTTAGGAGACCCATAGCTTGGTAGTTCACAATGATCGTAAAAGACTAAAAAAGGACTCCTGGAAGTTAGTTCTATTTCTCAGAATGCTCAGAATGACCAAAATACCCCGGAAAGCCCGAACGCTCCCGAATTAGGACCAAATGTTCTGGAAACGCACTACGTCTTAAGAAAAACAATAAAATGAGTTCTAAAGCATGACTGGATGAAATCGTCGGCTCCCAGAGGTCTTGAAAGTAAGTCCCCGTTGACCGGTTTGACCAAGGTTTGACCAAGTTTGACCAAAAGTTGACTTTGAAACTGGAGCGCCATATCATTTTTCAAACATTTTTTATGCATACTAGAGGTTAATAGCTTTTTGACGGTATATCGCACATAATTTTTGGATTTTAAACGAATTTATTATGAATTTTCAAAGGCGATCAAACCGGCTTTTATCGCGAATACCGCAAAACATTTCAAGGTGACCTATCTCCGAACTATTTTGGATGTAAATTAGACTCCATTACCTTTCCAATGGTATATCACAACCTCAATTTGGAGTTTGTATGCATTTTCGGTGAATTTTTGACGAAATAGGGTCTTTTCGCGAATACCGGAACCTCTGGGGGCCTAAAAAGGATTATCTGGACGAATGAGGAGCAGTGTTGCCACTGTTGGGTTTGTGCCCTCAAACCACTACTTTATATAGGAGACATTGACATTTTAATATATGGATATCAGCTTTACATTTTGTTATGTATGTTTTTTTCATGAGATGATTGTTATCCTTAAGTATCATAGTAAGTAATGCGTGTATGTATGAGATACATACAAGTGAGATACGAATTGCTATTCTTTGTTACTTAGAACATGTCACAGTGGATGTTGAGACTAGGATATCTCATCAGGTTTACACTGTAGCATGATTAACTACCATTGGATGGAGTGATCAATCTCAATCACTAGAGTGTAACTCTTAGTTAATATGCTAGTGCTTATAGTTCATTGACGGACCTGAGCTTTCCTATTGACACTCAAGGCTGTCAATCAGTCGATAGGAACTCATAACTTGTGTAAGGTACGTGTTCTCAATCTTGAGACGATTATGAACACAGACTGTGGATATGACTGCTTTGACTTACCAATCAGTGAGGTCTATATAAGATAAACACCTGGGTATCTTGGGTATTTCATATTCATAGGGTTGTGAACATATATTGTCAAGACAGAATCTACCCTCTGTTTCAGAGTAAGCATTCCCTTGAGAATGTCACCAAGTCGATTACTGAGTACTGCAGTCTTGTTGATAAGAGTTAACAACATGTTTGGTAATCATGAGAGGTGAATGGGGCTCAAGGAATTCAAGAAGTAATCATGATTCAGGTTGACAGTAACAGTTATCCGACTACCTGAATATGATTATGAATGCTGTAGGTAGAGGGACATTAGTACAACATACAAGTCTAGTTGTCGCTTCGGATTTGTTCTTTTGCGTTGGAGTTCAGTTATCGTTTTATAGTGGAGTAAACGTTAACTGACCAGTTAGTTAGTTTGCTGATCAAAGAGTTTGGTCACGGTAATTAACAAACTGGTCTGAGCCAACAATCAAGAGCCTAGGAGGTCCCACTCTTGGCTCCGCCAGGATACTTGGAAAGACACATGAGGAAGTTGTCGAGACAAGTTCGATCGATCGAAGGATGTTCGATCGATTGAAGTCTTGGAAGTCTCGATCGATCGAGAATGGTTCGATCGATCGAAGGTCTTCGATCGCTCGAAGTCTAGGTCGGTTCTGGGAATCTATAAATAAGGCAGCTGCATTCTGGAAAAGGAGTTCATCGTTTTGAACGTCAGAAGCTGCAGAAATTGTTTTAGAGCACCAAACCTTCTCCTTCCTCTCCATTAGGGTTCCCACCAACCCTAGTCCTTCCTGCGAGCATCCATAGGAGTCATAAGAGTGAAGGTCATCTAGTGGAAGCTACTGGAAGTTCAAGAAAATCAGAATTGGGTTCAAGACACTAAGGTATAACTCTTGTCCCCTCTTGTGCGCATCTATGGAATTAACGAGTAGTAGATCCTGGGCTACCAATCAGTTATTATAACTGAATCTTTTCCGCTGCGCGTTTAAAATAATTTTAAACCTATTTTTTCCTACAATTGGTATCAGAGCCAGGCTTGTTTGGATCTATAGATGCGTTTTGGAACACTAGTTTTGATTTGCATGTTGATTTTAGAACTGGTTTCGAAACTACATCGTCACAGATCTATTTTTGCAGTGTTATCGCAGCAGAGTACAAATCTGTGAATGCATGGGATGCAAGGCCGGTTTGATCGATCAAACATCCTCTGTACTCGAGCGATCGAACAGGTTTCGAGCGATCGAACATTGATATGTTCGATTGATCGATCGAATGACATTCGATTGATCGAGACAGATTCTTTGTCAAGTTCTCTGTTTCACAGTTTTTAAAGTGTTTTGAAATGAAAAGCTTTAATTTTAAAAGTATTCTGTAATTTTTTAAATCATTCTGTGAAATAGAATGTTCAAGCGATTGAACGGCCTTCGATCGATCGATCGAACTGTGACAGAGAAGTAAAATGCTATTTTTAAGTTCTAATTCAGTATGTAAAGAGTTTATATACTGTGTGAATCAATTAATTGTTCCAATATTACATATATTTGTTATGTATGTGTGGATGTGTGTACGACTAACCCTTTTGCGGCTAGTTTAGTCACTATCTCCCATGGCACCAAGTCTTTTAAATTTTGTATTTAAACTGTTTGAGATTGGTGCATGTTGTAATTTAAGTTTGGTTTGGTTTTAAGGCATATCTAAAGGGCGCTGCGACTTCAATCCTACGAAAAGGAAAGTCGCACCGGTTTCCCTAGCCTTTTATTTTGTTGTTGCTATTTCTATTTCTAGATAAATTGTAAGCTTCGAAAGAAGCATAGGACAAATGTAATAGAATTAGAAAATCCATGAAGATGGAGCAAGGAGCCATTGTCCATGAAGATGGAGCTGGAGGCGATCAAACCAAAAAGGAGGTTCTATGGAGATAGAGCCATGGGAGATAGAGGCATCGTTTGGATGTCTTTATTTTCAATTTTAGTTTTTATTTTATGTGCTTGGTTGTGATTGGCATTTAATTATATTGTTACTACTTGCATGCACGTAAAACAAGTTTTCTAAAATAAGATTCAAAAACTATTTTTTAACGCATTAGTAAACATTGGATGTTTATGGGTAATGTATAAAAATAAATTTTTCTAAAAAGCAAAATCCTTAATTTACCAAATCTAGTGGGAGAGGGTCTTATTTATTGACACCCACGATCTTCCATTAACGGTTCACTGTAAGATGAGTAGTGCATTCTGTGTCACCTCGTCAGGGGTGATCATTCCATACGGAGGGTGCATTACTTATTGGTTACTAGATGTGAACTTCTTTTGATAGGATCAATCAGACGTGTTAGAGGGTGACCACCACACAGAGGCGCTACTTGAGACGGTTGTGATTGGATCTTAGTTAATGGTACACACTAGCTAAGCTATGGATAAGGGATCCCACACGGGGCATTGTTCAGAAACTTAGAGATCAAAAGGGATCGGGAGTCATAACTTGTTTTGCAAGAGTTGCATAGCGGACAAGTCTTGATTAATCGAAAAATAGAAAATTGACCTCCACACGGAAGCTTTATTCTTTTGTTTCGATATTCCGGCGACTTTGTTTTAAAATAAGAGTTTTAAGGATTCTTTTATTTCAAACTGTCAAATCTTGATATCCATATTTATTTTGTTTGTTTGTTTTTCAGTAATCATAATGTCTGGATCTGCATTTAGTCCACTTGCCACCATACTCACTCAAAACAAGTTAACTGGAAATAACTACACTGAATGGAAACGTAACCTTGACATCGTGTTAACTGCGGAGGATCACATATATGTCCTCACCACCCCATGCCCCGAAGAACCCGTGGCAAATGCTTCGGTAGCTGCCAGACGCGAGTTCGACAAATGGAAGAAGTCGAATGGAATGGCTCGTTGCTATATTCTGGCCTCACTGGCTGGTGTGTTGCAACACCAATTCCAATCGAATGATTCTGCCAGTGACATTATCACATCCCTGAAAAAGATGTTTGGGGAGGAGTATGGCAGGCCTGCCAGACAGGTAGCCATGCAAAAGATAATGAGTGCAAAGATGTCGGAAGGGACTCCAGTCAAGGAACATGTTTTAAAAATGATTGGTTATTTAAACGAGCTGGAGACCCTAGGTGCCAACATCGATGCACAGACCCAAGTTGATATGATCCTCAATTCGCTATCGCCTTCATTCGCTCAATTTAAACTTAACTATAATATAAATCAAATGAATTTTTTAATGAGCGAATTGATGAGTTCTCTTTTGGCAGCGGAAGGGGTGATCAAACCTGGGGTCAACGTTTTGAACGTTGAGAAAAGCGCTTCCTCTTCCCGATCTACACCGAAAGGAAAGAAAGGGAAGAAGAAGGCTGGTACTGGTGGTCCAAGTGTAGGACCGGTCCCTAAGATTGCAAAATCTAAGGGAAAAGGTAAAGGCAAAGGGAAGGTGGGTGGCCAAGGCAAAAGAAAGTGTTTCCAATGCGGAGAGAAGGGCCACTAGAAGAGGAACTGTCCAGAATTCTTAGCGACAAGAGTTCAAGGTATGATTGAATCACATGTGATTGAAGCAAGTTTTATTACGGATACTTTAAACACTTGGTGCATCGATTCTGGTACGACTAACAATATCTGTAATTCATTGCAGGTGTTCAGATCAACCAGGAGGTGCAGTGATGGGGAAATCGTACTTACTCTAGGTTCTAGCGTAACCGTTTCTGCGGTTGCTATAGGAGTCGTAGTTTTAGAATTTCTAGACAATAAAGTTTTGATTTTATCAGATGTACTTTACGTCCCTTCAATGAGACGTAATTTAATTTCAGTTTCTAATTTATCGAATAATGGTTATTCTTTTCATTTTGGAACTGAAGTTGTGATTAAAAGAAATAGTTCTTTCATATGTTCTGGTGTTAAATCAAATGGTTTGTATGTGATTACTCCCAATATTTCTAAAGATTCTTGCTTGGAACTTAATAACTCAATGGTAACTATACCATCTAAAAGAAAAGAACCTTCCACTAATCCAACAAGGCTTTGGCACATGAGGCTTGGCCATATCAATCTAAATAGGATTGGCAGACTAGTCAAAGAGGGGATCTTAGGCGATTTGGTTCTCGAACCAATGGAAGTCTGTGAGTCTTGTTTAGAGGGTAAGATGACCAAAAGGCCCTTTCCCGCAAAGGGCAATAGGACCAATTCATTGTTGGAATTAGTTCATACTGATGTGTGTGGACCAATAAATATTAGAGCAAGGGGTGGTTATGAGTATTTCATAACATTTACCGATGACCACTCTAGGTATGGATATGTGTACCTAATGCAGCACAAGTCTGAAGCCTTTGAAAAGTTCAAAGAGTTTAGGGCTGAAGTGGAGAAGCAATTGGGCTCACATATCAAAGCCATTCAATCTGATCGAGGTGGCGAGTACCTCTCTAATGAGTTTATTGATCACCTCTGATGTTGTCAGAATCAAGATATAAAAGTATTCTTTACTTTTCAAAGGATTTGCAGTGTGGAAGTAAAGGTAGAACCCACAGAGATTGATTACTACAGCTACTTAATTTTAAAACCTAAGTCTAATTAATTAGGAAAAAAGGATTTTGATTTGAATTTAATTAAACTAATAACAATAAAAATAAATCTAAACTATGAAAGCAATTAAAATTGTTTTAATAAATGTTTAAGGGAACCTAGGATTGCAAATCCACCACTAGATTCATAATAGGAATATTCATGAATTACTTTAACTTATTACGTTGGATGAATATGGGGAATCGTAGCTACAAGCCCAATTCCTCCGACAAGAAGATAATCATGGTTCAAGCACCAACATAATCCATCTGCGGATAGCACCAATTATTTCACACTAAACTAGGGTTGTGATCTAATCCGTCTAACCTAGGCATGGACTATTCGGATACTTGATAGCACGAATCAATAAAGCACCATCACATGTAAACAATCTAAACAAGCACAGCAAGAATAGATCGTTGAGCACATCACAGTCAAAATAGATCTAAGACAAGAATAAATTCCGAAAGCAATGATTTAATCAATAGTAGTACGATTTATTTATAAAAATCCTCTAAACATGTGACTGTCATCCATACATAATAGACTAAAACAAAAACATAAATAAAACCCTATTACTCATCTAGGGCTTCATTGAAACCCTAGATCAATGATCTAGCCGTCCATAGAAGTAGTAGATAGCAAGAGGTTGATGGAGGAGGCCATGGAAACCCTTGGTCTTCTTCTTCTTCTCCTTGCTTCCCTCCCTTCAATGGCTGGAAGTATGGTTGTAGAATGTGTGTATAATAATTGCCAACCAACTAATTGAAGTAAAATAGAGTTTATATAGATTTACAACATGTTTTGGAAGCCTTTACAACTCGAAACGGACTGAAACGCATGTAATTTACAGTCTGGACGTCGTTTAGCAGTCTCGTTTGCACAGGAGTCTTCAGTATACTGAAATACGCAACTTTGGTTTTTGGGCATATCGCGCGTGCGGGTCGCGCGAGCGCGACATTTGGCTTTCGCGCGCGCGGATCGCGCGAGCGAGTTAGTGGGGGTCTCGCGCGAGCGGTTCGCGCGAGCGATTTCTCGGATTTCGCGGCTTGGTTTTTTCAGCTTCTTCAACTATGCTTTTTCACCCTGTTTAGCCTGGTTTAGCTGATTTCTTCCAAAACCTGTCAGAAACTAGAAAACGAAGTAAAAATATACAAAAACAGAATAAAAAGGTACTAACAAATGCTCGTTAAAGCGTATAAATAGGATTAGTTCTCTCCCGATCACACCCCCAAACCTACATTTTGCTAGTCCTCGAGCAAAACTAAAATAAAAACTACTAATAAAAATCTATTCCATTTTCGTATGGATCACGATTGCATTTAGCGTATGCAACAAGCCTTTTAAACCCCTAGGTGTCCCTAGTCGGACGAGTGAAGTCTCGTGAGGGTTCTCGTCAACAAGTTACCCACAACCATCTTTATTAAAAAAAAAATTTAAAAAACTTTTATTAAAACGAAAAATAAAACAATCAATACTCCTTATTATACAACAAAGATTCGAAATAGAATAACGAACATAAAGAAATAGAATCAAACGTCTACATACATCATGAAAAACACTCTCAAGCACATGCATCATATAAATCAATAGAGTTCCTCATAAGATTGCACGTGTGTGATGTGGTAATCCAATGAACACGCGCTTATCCTGAACTTGGAATATAACTCGGATAACCGTCTAACTATGCTTCGACTACGAATCTCACAATGTCAATTACACTCTAAAATGAAACACTCAGAAACAGGTGTAATTTTTCTAATATATGTGAGTAAAGGAAATATATTTTCAAAACGATAAATGCTCACATATGACTCGAAAAAGACGCATGACACGAAAGAACAGTAGTCTCATGGATAGGATGCCAATCAATCAAGAAAAATTAATCATTACCATGTTTAATCCCCCTCCCATCATTTTCATATCCGAACCATGTCTCCTAGGATCAAATAGGACTTTTCAAAGGTTGTAATGTGGCTCAGGTAATGAAAAAGGGTAAAATGGATATATGGGTAGATTTAGAATGGCATTGTAAGGCATGTTCGATTTCTTTCATTCATCTTTTCTACCAACTTTTCATCTTTTCTTTCTCTCCATTCCTTTTCATTCATTTTCTTTCATTTTTTTTTTTTCAACCTTCCTCTTCTTTATTTTGTTTCTTTTCCTTTTTCTTTTCTTGTTTCTCAAATGAATATGCATTGAATACCAAGCAACTATCCCAATAACTTCTTATTTTATTCTTCTTCATCAACACATCGCCTTAATACTACTAAAAGTTGATCACTCTTCCAGTGGTATACTCCAAGTTGATCAAGTTGGAGCTTTTAAAGAGGATAATGGTGAACAAAGAAAAAGAAGCCTTGTAATGGCTCAAAGGGCGAACTAAGGAAATTTTTTTTCATTTATCGGTCGGTAATAAACAAAGAAGGCCTAAAATCATTTCCTAGGGTTATCTGGTTCTTCAATATTTACGACGGAAGATTATTTAGCATGGTAACAACTATTTTAACTTGGCTATCAACCAAAACAAGAATAATGAGACTAAACAACAAGTAGATGTGCTATTTCAATGAAATTCGACAAACACAATATATTTATAACCCTCAAAATAGAAAAGATAGGCTCAAAAGCTCACCGGGTCTAGTCTCCACCATGTGTTATCTAGAAATCCGAATCATATTATAGTTCACAACCAACATGTATTCAAGTGACTACGTGCAGTGCATAGTTTATGTGCAAATCTATGATATAAAACTACGATTCAAACAATACATAACTTAAAACATTTCAACATGACTTCAGTAAATATTTAACCACATATTCTCTTGTTTACCATTCTATAACAATTCAAATTACATACTAAGAAGTATCAACTGGCGATTGCAAAACCGTAGGTAACATCGTTTATTTAAACACACTTATTGAAAAATTTTAAAATTTTGCATAAACTAATGTGTGCATACCCCCAAACCTAAACCTTTCATTGTCCCTAATGAAACAATAAATCGAAAGAAAGGAGAGTACAGAAGGAACGATAATACCTCGATCTGGACAAGCATAGAACAGGTGAACACAAAGGAATATGGCTATAAAGTTCAATGTTACCTGTTACTTCTTAATAAAAGAAAACAAACTAACAAAAGAATATTAAAAGGAAAAGAAACAGAAATATAAAATAGAAATTGAAAAACTAAACTAAATTAAACTAAACTATCAAATGGAAAAGAAATAAACGAAAAAGTATAAATATAATAAGGAAAACAACGACTACTTGAACTGAACTGGCTGAATAACCAAAAACAGAAACAAAAACATAATCAGAACAAGTATGGGGGAAAGATACAGAAAACAAAAGAAAATATGCAGAAATGGGGGTATCGCGCGCGCGGTCCGCGCGAGCGGCCGTCGCGCGCGCGAATTCCAAAAATTATTATTTTTTTTTATTTTTTTTATTTTTTTTTATTTATTTTTTATTTTTTTTTTTAATCTCGCGCGAGCGAGGTACCTCGCGCCCGCGAAATCAGGCGCGAGGAGAACCTGAGGCTCATAAAAGAGAAAACAAAGAAAAACATCTAAGGGGAAAACTCGCGCCAGCGGGCCGCGCGAGCGATGTCTCGCGCGAGCGGGCCGCGCGCGCGAGAATGGTTTCTTCCACTTTTTGATTAAAATTATGTATATAGTACTAAAATAAATTAATTCCAACCCCCAAACCTATCCAGAATGTCTAAAACAGACACAAACAGACCCAAAAATGTCCAAAAATAAGAAAAACGAATGAAATAAAGCTTGGGTTGCCTCCCAAGAAGCGCTAACTTTTACGTCTTTAGCTAGACCTTTCTAGCATAAGACTCACGGAGGCCGTAAATCGGACTGTGTACCCCTAAGGATGTCAGGTAGAGCTCGATGGTAAGCAGAAATAACATCGCTTTGAATTAAATCGATTAACGGTTTGTCAGTATTTTCAAATCGATTTCTTACCTTTCGAGTAGATTCAACATTAGGGTCCGAAATATTAGGATTCATCCACTCATCATCCTCTATATTATTTCCCGCACTTATATTTATTACGTTCTTAGGCCCAATATTCCGTGTAACCTCACTACCCTCCACACCTAGATAATCATCGTCTTTGGGAGGTTGATCAACAGCATTAAAAACATTTAATTTTAATTGTATATTCCCGAACGACACTTTCATCACCCCTGTTCTACAGTTAACACGTGCGTTAGCCGTGGCTAAGAATGGACGACCAAGAATGACAGGAGTGTGTTTCCTAGCATCTAGCACCGGTTCGGTGTCAAGGACCATAAAATCAACGGGATAGAAACATTGATCAACTTTTACTAATACGTCTTCGACGATTCCTCTAGGTATTTTAATAGAACGATCCGCTAATTGTATAGTAGCGGCCGTAGGTTTCAGTTCACCTAGTCCTAATTGTTGATAGACGTGATAAGGTATGAGATTAACACTAGCTCCTAAGTCAAGGAGAGCCCTATGAATGATAGTGTCACCTATGACACATGAAATCGTAGGCGTACCTGGATCTTTATATTTTGGAGGAGCGTGTTGGAATATAGAACTTACTTTTTCCGTGAGGAAGACCTTTTTAGGAGTATGACTCCGTATTTTGCGCTTTTGTGTACAAAGGTCCTTTAGACATTTAGCATAGGCGGGTATTTGTTTTATAGCATCAAGGAAAGGAATATTTATTTTAACTTGTTTGAACACCTCGAGTATATCCTCAACCTTAGACCCTTTCTTAGGTAAATGTGACGGTCCCTCAACGTTTGGTGGATATGGCATTCTCGGAGTATAATTCGTTGGGACCGATTCTTTATCTTTTTGAATTCTATTTTGGCTCATGTCCTCACCCGTCTCTTTATTAGAGTTAATATTCATACCTTTCACATTCCCATTCGGAATTTCTATTACCTCCTCCTCTCGGGTAGTCAACCTAGTTGAGACGGCGTTCACGTGTTCATTCGACCCTTTAACCTCATATTGTCCCTTAGGATTTTGGATTGTTTGACTAGGCAACGTCCCCTCGGTTCTACGACTTACTACAGTAGCTAGTTGTCCCATTTGGGATTCAAGCTTCGCAATGGATTGCGTATGAGAGTGCACTATTTGTGCTTGTGCCTGAACTTGCGTTTCAATAGTCTTAAGGGACGCCAACACCTTTTCCTCAAAAATATTTCCCCTTGAAGGATTCGAATTAGGAGGTGAGTGTTGGTATTGATTAGGTTGAAACTGAGGTCGATACGCATTTGGAAAATTAGTCGCCTCGTTAGGATTATTATTGTTATTTTTCCACGAGAAGTTAGGATGGTTTCTCCATGGCGCATCCGGATTATTAGTAGTTGCATTATAATTATTTCGTGGGTATTGTTGAATAGAATTAATGTGTTGCTCCACGAATTCCGGAAATTGACTCGCCGATGGACATGCAAGTATCGAATGTGAAGGATCGGAACATAATGCACAAATTTCTCGAGCGGGTGGGGCTGTCGTTTGGTTCATCGTTAGAAGTCGGTCAAGTTTGTTAGATAGTTCTTTTATTTCAATTGATTGACTTGACTCGAATTTTACATCCCTCTTAGATTGATTAAGATATCCTTCCGAACGGACAGACACCGTTTGGTGCATCGAATTCTCGCTTAACGTTTCAAACATTTTTCAGGCCTCGTCGGCGCTTTTGTGTAGGAAAGTTCCCGCACAAACGGCATCAACGGTATTCCTAACAGAGGGAATAAGCCCCTCATAGAAGACCTGAACAAGTTGCCACTTAGGAACTTGATGATGTGGACACGAGCGTAGTAATTCTTTAAATTTTTCCCACGTGTCGTAAAGTGATTCCCCATCTTGCATTACAAAATTGGTTATTGATTTTCTTATCTGGTTTGTACGCATAATCGGGAAAAACTTTTGTAAAAATGCGGTGTGTAAGTCTTCCCATGTTCTAATTGTGTTTGGCTCTAAAGACTGGAGCCAATATTTAGCTTTGTCCTTTAATGAGAATGGAAAGAGCCGCATTTTTAATTCATCATCAGTAAGATTTTGAATTTTCAACGTAGAGCATATGTCTTGAAAATCTCCTAAGTGTTTATATGGATCTTCATTTAAACGGCCATGGAAAGATGGAAGTAGCGAGATGGTAGACGACTTTATCTCAAAGTGAGATGCCGTCGCCTCCGGTAATTCAATACATGTTTGTGCGCCCGCGTAAGTCGTAGGAATAAAATAATCTTTAAGTGGAGGAGGTGGTGGTATATTAGGATTATTCATATTAGCTCCATTGTTATTTTGGTTGTTGTCGTTATTATTTCCAATGTCTGCCATTTTAATTGGTTCTATGTTATGAAAGCGTGGTTTCTTTAGTTTTTGAAGAGTACTACGTATTTCAGATTCAAATAACGACGTTGGTTTTGGTGTCAAATCGTCGTCTATTACACAAGTTCCAGAAGTTAAGTTTGAAGACTTGTTGAGTCTTAATGTACGTTCTAGTTCAGAGTCTAAAGGTTGTAATTCCGGTTTGTTTGAACGTGTACCTAACATAAACTAAAACAAAAGAACAAAAACCAAAAAACAAAGACTGACTCAACTAAACTAAAAAAAAACAAATAGCAAGCAATCACGCAACTAGGTCAACAAGCACACAACTACTATGATGCATGCAAATTATCCTGTAATGCAATGACCGCGTCAAGCCCAGCGCCCCGGGTTTCCTAGCTAATGCAGTGCAATTAACCCTAAACTAATGCAAATAGTGCGTCACAGCGCCCTGACTTACAGCGGTTTAAAGCGAATTCCAAAGGAAGCAATTTATTTAATTTTTATTTATTTTGTTTTTGCGTAAGCTCCTTTGATGTAATTAGCTACTCCACTCGGAAACGTTGACTACAAAATAAAAGAAAAAATTAGTAACTAAAAACAAAAACAGAAAGTAAGAAAAATAAACACTAATCTAATATTTACGAATTAACTAAACTATGATTATAAAACTAAGAGTAGTAATGCAATCCCCGGCAACGGCGCCAAAAATTGATGTTGTCAGAATCAAGATATAAAAGTATTCTTTACTTTTCAAAGGATTTGCAGTGTGGAAGTAAAGGTCGAACCCACAGAGATTGATTACTACAGCTACTTAATTTTAAAACCTAAGTCTAATTAATTAGGAAAAAAGGATTTTGATTTGAATTTAATTAAACTAATAACAATAAAAATAAATCTAAACTATGAAAGCAATTAAAATTGTTTTAATAAATGTTTAAGGGAACCTAGGATTGCAAATCCACCACTAGATTCATAATAGGAATATTCATGAATTACTTTAACTTATTACGTTGGATGAATATGGGGAATCGTAGCTACAAGCCCAATTCCTCCGACAAGAAGATAATCATGGTTCAAGCACCAACATAATCCATCTGCGGATAGCACGAATTATCTCACACTAAACTAGGGTTGTGATCTAATCCGTCTAACCTAGGCATGGACTATTCGGATACTTGATAGCACGAATCAATAAAGCACCATCACATGTAAACAATCTAAACAAGCACAGCAAGAATAGATCGTTGAGCACATCACAGTCAAAATAGATCTAAGACAAGAATAAATTCCGAAAGTAATGATTTAATCAATAGTAGTACGATTTATTTATAAAAATCCTCTAAACATGTGACTGTCATCCATACATAATAGACTAAAACAAAAACATAAATAAAACCCTATTACTCATCTAGGGCTTCATTGAAACCCTAGATCAATGATCTAGCCGTCCATAGAAGTAGTAGATAGCAAGAGGTTGATGGAGGAGGCCATGGAAACCCTTGGTCTTCTTCTTCTTCTCCTTGCTTCCCTCCCTTCAATGGCTGGAAGTATGGTTGTAGAATGTGTGTATAATAATTGCCAACCAACTAATTGAAGTAAAATAGAGTTTATATAGATTTACAACATGTTTTGGAAGCCTTTACAACTCGAAACGGACTGAAACGCATGTAATTTACAGTCTGGACGTCGTTTAGCAGTCTCGTTTGCACAGGAGTCTTCAGTATACTGAAATACGCAACTTTGGTTTTTGGGCATATCGCGCGAGCGGGTCGCGCGAGCGCGACATTTGGCTTTCGCGCGCGCGGATCGCGCGAGCGAGTTAGTGGGGGTCTCGCGCTAGCGGTTCGCGCGAGCGATTTCTCGGATTTCGCGGCTTGGTTTTTTCAGCTTCTTCAACTATGCTTTTTCACCCTGTTTAGCCTGGTTTAGCTGATTTCTTCCAAAACCTGTCAGAAACTAGAAAACGAAGTAAAAATATACAAAAACAGAATAAAAAGGTACTAACAAATGCTCGTTAAAGCGTATAAATAGGATTAGTTCTCTCCCGATCAACCTCGTACAGAATGGGATTCTGTCACAGTTGACTACACCTGGCACGCCTCAGCAGAATGGTGTAGCTGAGAGAAGGAACCGGACTCTTTTAGACATGACTAGGTCAATGATCAGTTATTCAGAGTTGCCATTATTCCTTTGGGGTTATGCTTTGGAAACCGCTGCATACATACTAAATCTAGTGCCATGCAAATCTGTTCCCAGGACACCACGGGAGATGTGGATTGGGCGCAAGCCTTCTTTGCAACATCTCCGGATATGGGGGGGTCCGGCACATGTGCTGAAAGGAAAGATGAGCAAGTTGGATTCTAGATCAGAAGTATGTTATTTTGTAGGGTATCCAAAGGGTACTTATGGATGGTATTTATATGATCCAAGAGAACAGAAAGTGTTTGTTAGTACAAATGTTGTTTTCTTAGAGGATGATTATATCATGAACCATAAACCTAAGGGAAGGATAGATCTGAGAGAAATAGAAGGAGAGCCCTCTGTCCAACCCGCAGTTGATAACGATGTAAATCAAGAAAATACCACTTCTTCACCCATTTCTGCACCGGAACCTCGTCGTAGTGGGAGGATTATCAGCCAGCCTGATAGATACATGTTCTTAGGAGAAGTTTTTGAAGCTGTCTCCATAGAATCTGAATCTGATCCTGCCACATACGAAGAGGCAATGACTGATGTTGATTCAGAACATTGGGTTAAAGCTATGAAGGCTGAATTAGAATCTATGGATTCTAATCAGGTCTGGGATCTTGTAGAACTTTCAGCCAATATTAGACCCATTGGTTGTAAGTGGGTCTACAAGAGGAAAAGAGCATCTGATGGAAAGGTTGAGACCTTTAAGGCTAGGCTTGTAGCGAAAGGTTATACTTAGAGGGAGGGCATTGACTCTGAGGAAACCTTCTCGCCGGTAGCCATGCTCAAGTCCATCAGAATACTCTTATCTATTGCTGCATGCCTAGATTATGAGATCTGGCAGATGGACGTCAAGACTGCATTCTTAAATGGCAATCTTGAGGAGGACATCTATATGCAACAACCAGAAGGGTTCATAGCTGGTTGGAAAGGTAACTTGGTACGCAAGCTGCAAAAGTCCATTTATGGGCTTAAGCAGGCATCCAGGAGTTGGAACATCCGATTTGACCAAGTAGTCAAGTCGTTTGGTTTCATACAGAATCTGGATGAATTTTGTGTATACAAGAAGTGTGAAGGAAAAGTGATGGCCTTTCTTGTGCTTTACGTTGACGATATTCTACTCATTGGGAATGATGTAGCGGCATTGTCAACGGTCAAAGTTTTGGCTAGCTAGTACTTTCGATATGAAGGATCTAGGAGAGGCGAGCTATATTCTTGGGATAAAGCTCTTTCGGGATCGCAAGTGAAAGATAATAGGATTGTCTCAAGCTGGTTATATCGATAAGGTGCTAACTAAGTTTTTAATGGATAATTCGAAGAAAGGTTTGTTACCTTTCAGGCATGGTTTAGCGTTCTCCAAGGACCAGTGTCCCAAGACACAGGAGGAGAGGAATCGCATGGCAGGAATTCCATATACTTCGGCGGTTGAAAGTCTCATGTATGCGATGTTATGCACTAGACCAGATATCTGTTTTGCCGTTGGCATGGTTAGCAGATATCAATCGAATCCAGGTCCAGAGCACTGGATAGCCGTTAAGCACATTCTTAAGTACTTGAGAAGGACTAAAGATTACATGCTTATGTACTGTGGTAATGAGTTAATTCCAGTTGGATATACTGACTCAAACTTTATGTCAGATAAAGATTCGAGGAAGTCAACATCCGGACATCTCTTTACCTTGGGAGGTGGTGCTGTTAGTTGGAGGAGCATTAAGCAAAATTGCATTGCAGACTCAACTACAGAAGCTGAGTATGTGGCTGCTTGTGAAGCCGCAAAGGAAGCTGTTTGGCTAAAAAAGTTCCTTATGGAGCTCGAGGTGGTACCAGCGTCACTGTCACCTATTACGCTTTATTGTGATAATAGTGGGGCAGTGGCTCACTCCAAGGAGCCAAGGGACCACGGAAAAGGGAAGCACGTAGAGCGGAAATATCATCTTATCCGAGATATTGTTCAACGTGGAGATGTGACTGTCACCAAGATTGCCACCGTTGACAATCTTGCTGATCCGTTTACAAAGGCTTTGCCACAGAAGGTCTTTGATCGTCATCTAGATAGTCTAGGTCTCAGATGTAATCCTGTATGGTTGTGAGTGCAAGTGGGAGTTTGTTGGGTTTGTGCCCTCAAACCATTACTTTATATAGGAGACATTGACATTTTAATATATGGATATCAGCTTTACATTTTGTTATGTATGTTTTTTTCATGAGATGGTTGTTATCCTTAAGTATCATAGTAAGTAATGCGTGTATGTATGAGATACATACAAGTGAGATACGAATTGCTATTCTTTGTTACTTAGAACATGTCACAGTGGATGTTGAGACTAGGATATCTCATCAGGTTTACACTGTAGCATGATTAACTACCATTGGATGGAGTGATCAATCTCAATCACTAGAGTGTAACTCTTAGTTAATATGCTAGTGCTTATAGTGCATTGACGGACCTGAGCTTTCCTATTGACACTCAAGGCTGTCAATCAGTCGATAGGAACTCATAACTTGTGTAAGGTGCGTGTTCTCAATCTTGAGATGATTATGAACACAGACTGTGGATATGACTGCTTTGACTTACCAATCAGTGCGGTCTATAGAAGATCAACACCTGGGTATCTTGGGTATGTCATATTCATAGGGTTGTGAACATATATTGTCAAGACAGAATCTACCCTCTGTTTCAGAGTAAGCATTCCTTGAGAATGTCACCAAGTCGATTACTGAGTACTGCAGTCTTGTTGATAAGAGTTATCAACATGTTTGGTAATCATGAGAGGTGAATGGGGCTCAAGGAATTCAAGAAGTAATCATGATTCAGGTTGACAGTAACAGTTATCCGACTACCTGAATATGATTATGAATGCTGAAGGTAGAGGGACATTAGTACAACATACAAGTCTAGTCATCGCTTCGGATTTGTTCTTTTGCGTTGGAGTTCAGTTATCGTTTTATAGTAGAGTAAACGTTAACTGACCAGTTAGTTAGTTTGCTGATCAAAGAGTTTGGTCACGGTAATTAACAAACTGGTCTGAGCCAACAATTAAAAGCCTAGGAGGTCCCACTCTTAGCTCCGCCAGGATACTTGGAAAGACACATGAGGAAGTTGTCAAGACAAGTTCGATCGATCGAAGGATGTTCGATCGATTGAAGTCTTGGAAGTATCAATCGATTGAGAATTGTTCGATCGATCGAAGGTTCGATCGATCGAAGTCTAGGTCGGTTCTGGGAATCTATAAATAGGGCAGCTGCGTTCTGGAAAAGGAGTTTGTCATTTTGAACGTCAGAAGCTGCAGAAACTATTTTAGAGCACCAAACCTTCTCCTTCCTCTCCATTAGGGTTCCCATCAACCCTAGTCCTTCCTGCGAGCATCCATAGGGGTCATAAGAGTGAAGGCCATCTAGTGGAAGCTGCTGGAAGTTCAAGAAAATCAGAATTGGGTTCAAGACACTAAGGTATAACTCTTGTCCCCTCTTGTGCGCATCTATGGAATTAACGAGTAGTAGATCCTGGGCTACCAATCAGTTATTATAACTGAATCTTTTCCGCTGCGCGTTTAAAATAATTTTAAACCTATTTTTTCCTACAGCCACGGCACTGGCCCACTGCCGCCATGGCATAGGCCAAGTGCCGCCGCAACACTCTCCTCCAGAATGGTGTTTTTTTTGTAATTTCCTTTGGGGTTCATTTTGATTAATTAGAAATCAAAACGACGTAGTTCTATGTTTACATATGTTTGGGACCAATGGGAGTACTTCTAAAACCCCAAAACCACCCCAAATTGGCCTGTATAAACCCCCTTGACTTCTCATTTTGGGGGTGTCAAATGCAAACTTTGAAAAGTTTAGAGAGAAAGTTATAGAGATAAGGTTAGAGTAGAGAGAAAAGAAGCTTCCTTCTTTGATATCCAAACAAAAGAGTGAGTTCTAAACTTTGTTTCTACTTCATTACTTCCATTACTTCATATTCTATACACCCAACCACCATTTTAGTGAGCATTTAAGAGAGTGGAAGCTACTTCCATGTCCAATGTCACCACATATGAGTGAAACACCAAATTACAAGTCCAATACATCATGAATATTATCTATTGATTGTTATCTATTTGTTTGTTTATATTTTTTCATCTTCTCTTACCTCATTTTTTTTGTTTTCTTTATTTACTTACTAGCCTATCATCATCTAGAAGATGACATGAAGTTTGAGGTGAGTGAATCCTTATGGATAGTTGTTCTTGACCTCAAAAACATGTTTGATAGATGACGATTTCAACTTCAATACATTCGTATGTATTCATGAAGATGTCTTTAAAATGGAAATAATACTTTCCATTAATCTTGAAGGTTCTTGATGTGAGTCAAATGTTGACATTGTGGGTGGTTATAATCTTCATCAAGTAATGAAAATATATTTTCAAAACCCCCATTTCGAAACCCCCCCTCTTAAACCCCTCATTTTGATTTCAAGAAATAAAGCTTATTTTCTCAAAACCTTCAAATCAATGAGTCATTTAACTTCAAAGAATTATTTTGAGTTCAATACTCAATATATGAATGCAAGACCACTTGGAAAATCTTCCTAACTCATTATAGAACACCCATGATTTTTTGCTTGACTTGGAAGCAATTGAAAGGGGTCCATTTTTGTCCAAACATTCTGCCTCTGCTGTCACAGCAGCTAGGTTGACTTTAAACTTGTTTTACAGAAAACTTTTCCAAAAAGGGTGGTCGCAACCTATTTTTTCCCTTGAACTTCAATGTCTTAGAGAACGTTCTGTATAATATGGGCCTCTAGATCTTTTGTTTCCATTTTCTAAGATTTTCTAACATTTCAGTCGACAGTACGGACTCTGTTTCTGAATAACCTCTATTGTTTATATGATTTCTCTCAATATATGGTAGTTATTAAAGATTGGCTTTTGGGTTGTGTTCTAGACACAATAAGGAGGATCTCCATAAAAAATCATGAATTAAAAACATTCCTAACCCCTCTTTTCAATTTCTGAAAGATCATGTTACTGTTCTGTCCATTATTCACAGCAAGCATACTTTCACTTCCATCCTTTGATTTGATTCTTACATGTACTCCAAATTAGCTCATGTCTTAAGAAGTAGTTCATACTACATTTATACATATCCCAGGATGATTTCATTCATTCATTCATACACATTTTAGACTTCTAAGTCATTCTAGGAATCCATGAACATAAAACACACTACAACCTTGGCACATTCTAGATACATACATTACATCCATGCAAAGATTTGGGGTTTTTTTTTACTCCTAATCTAAGAAGATTATAAGGAATGATCATGATCACACGTTCATGCTTCCCCTCGATCTAATCATCCTTTCTCATCCGTCCCGGGGATTGAGAGATCTTCTTTTCTCAAAGATTAACATGCATCATTCTAGCTTGATAAGTATCCTTGTTTTCTTTGATTTATTTGTTTCAAGAACAATTCATGTCCCCTTAGATTAGGAAAACTTTATTACTTGATATGTGATTAGACGTTTGTTTTTTTATGTTTGTTCGAGGGATCTTTCACTTTGCATTGTGTGATACTTGGCTTAGATCTTATGAATGATATTTTATCTTTAGATCTTCCATTTCTAATTTTCTTATGTGATATAACATACTATCATAGTATTAATTGTCGAACCATACATAGTATAAGATGATTTTTTGGATGCTAATTGAGACCCGTCGAAAGACGGGGCGAGTTGAGGGTGTTTTAGTCGTGACAAAAGCTCCTTCCTCTCTCGTACCAAAACCCCGAGCCAAGTTCTTTGGTTATGAAAGGCCGGTGCCCTTTATCCGTTTGGGTGAGTCAAAATTAGGTTTCTTGGTTCCTTAAAGACCAAGTGGCGACTCTATATCTGTTTTCAACAAACAATTTTCTTTTCCCTTTTTTAAAACGAATCTCAAATCAAAACAAAAAGAGGTGGGACGCTGTGTGTCCATAATCTGGTGACTCTGCTGGGGATATTTTATTTTAAAACAAATAATACAGAGGTTTGACTCATAAGAAGAATCCTTAAAATCATCTTTTTACTGTGTCTTGTTCACCGCATTGCACTTCTGCATCCCCCCCCCCCTCCGACTGTGTTTGAAACGCGACGCTGACATTGTTCAGGTCTTGTTGTGCCAGGGCATAAGTCAACGTTGATACGGTACCTTCCAAGGTATATAAAAAAGAGTAAAAACCTCCGTACTATCTCTCTGACGGTATATTGGAACTCTCGTCAACGGACCCTCTTTAACTAAACCCAGCCTTTGTATATAGATTCCTATAGAACCTTTCATAGGACTGTTCATTTATCTTTTCAAATAGGGCAATGTGATATAACTGCTGTATGCCCCGACGAGATTACCTGCGCGGTGTAGACTCTTATGTGGCACGAGGTAGAACCACTTTCTTATGATTCCCAAGGCAATCACTCACATGTGATCACATTGAGTTAACCTGCCTAGGCAACATGACAAGGATGTCTGCTCCGTGCTCACAAAGTTATACACCGCAAACCTTATCTTTCGGTCCTAATACATAGGAGTATAAAAACCTGCTAAACAGTATGATCACCATCATCATACGCTCCCGCTATATTAACTTGTTTCTCCCAGAAACTCTGTCAGATATCCCAGATATAACCATATTAACCTGTTTCTCCCAGAAACTCTGTCCAGATATCCCAGACATAACCGTATTAACTTGTTTCTCCAAAAAACTTTGTCCAGATATCCCAAATATTGTCGTATTAACTTGTTTCTCCCAGAAACTCTGTCCAGATATCCCAGATATAACCGTATTACCTGTTTCTCCTAGAAACTCTATCCAGATATCCCAGATATAACCGTATTAACCTGTTTCTCCCAGAAACTCTGTCCAGATTTCCTAGATATAACCGTATTAACCTCTTTCTCCCAGAAACTCTGTCCAGATATCCCAAATATAGTCGTATTAACCTGTTTATCCCAGAAACTCTGTCCAGATATCCCAGATATAACCGTATTAACCTGTTTCTCCCAGAAACTCTGTCCAAACCAACCAGAAATGCCCAAATATGCCAGTTTCTTCCAGAAACTCTGTCTAAATCAACCAGAGATGCCCAGTCTCTCCTAGAAGCCTTCATAAAACCCTGGAAACCCCTATTATCCCTTGGTGATCGTACTGGAAAGTAAAGTTGGCACACTCTATATGGTTAGGACTTTATTTGTTTAACTGCTATCTGTTAGAAATAGGAGCATCATATAGATTAGGGCTTACATCCGTGTGCTTGTCTCATTTGTATGCACCATTCCTATTGGTCTGCACGTACTGTTTCAGTCAGGCTGTACACGAGTCAGTCCACGTCTATTAATATCATGGTCATTTGTCTATCTAAAGTCATCACTGTCAGAATCTGATACATATCCTCTCGAATCTGTGGGGTCACTATAGATTCTCAAAGCCAGCAACTGGGATCTTCATCCTAGGTCAGAAATTCAGATAATCGCCTGGTCAGAATCAGCCCAACAAGTTATTTCAGCATGAATCAAGAAGAGCTAGAAAACAAGGTCACCGAATTGGGAGCCACCATAAGCCAGCAATCTGACAGCCTGGCCTAGGTCCTAAAGTTTATGGAAGAACTGAAATAGCTGTGGCAGCAGTGTCCCCCTGAGTTCCCACCACTACCTTTCGGATTCATACCGCATCCTGAGAATAATAGAGAAGAAGACTGGTTTCAAAGGGCCCCACCGTCCACATATGAGAAAAAGATTTAAGAGAAAATGGACAAAGTAGACAAGCTGGAAAGTGTATTGAGGAAGAGTAAAGGGGTTAATGATTACATGCTAGACTCTGAATCACTTTTTGAGCCTGTTAAGTTGAAGCTGTCGGAAAACTTCAAGATGCCTGCCATTGACCGTTTTGATGGAACCGAAAATCTGAAGAGCCATTTAAAGCTGTATATGAACATTTTTCAATCAGTGGGCTGCACTCATGAGCACATTGCAATGCTGTTCCCACAAACTCTCGCGAAGTCTGCACTATCATGGTTCCTTACCTTAGAAGCTTCCAAAACTTGAGCATGGGAAGATATAGTTCGGGTATTCATTGATCACTATCCCTACAACCAAGAACTTGATGTCACTATTAGAGATTTGGAAACAACTCGGCAGAACAACAATGAATCATTCGTCGCATTTCTGAGTAGATGGAGGAATAAAGTGGCCCAAATGACCCATCGACTAGTTAAGAAAGAACAGGTGAGAATGCTAATCCGGAACCTGCAACCACTCTACCATGAGAAATTGTTTTATCAGTCCATCTCCACTTTTGAAGAGTTGTTTGAAGTTGGAACTCGAATTGAAGATGCTATCAGGGAAGGAAAGATCAAGAAGGAAGAGCCTCCGAGTCAGTCAAAAAGGCCCAACTACTCCTGCAATCCTCCGGATGTCAATGCTCTTAGCAGTCAACCCATGGCATACCCCGCTAGGCCATACCAACCCCTTAACCAGGTGAACTCGCCCAATCGCCCTTTCCAGAAAAAGCCTCCTCGTAATTTTGCCAAGCTAGAATTCTCCCTCTCTTCAACTTTAGATTATCTCCTCAAAAAGGGCCACCTCTAACTACTCCAGCCTCGAAATACCCCGCTCCCGCCAAACTGTGATATGTCAAAAGATGCACCTACCACCAAGCCCCTGGCCACAACACCGATGATTGCATGCGCCTTCGCCATGATATCCAAGACCTCATTGACCAGAATATCATTGAGCCACCTCCAAAGCAGCCCCATATCACTTAAAATCCTTTACCAAACCACAAAAATATCAGCCTCATTGAGTCCAACCATGTATCCTACAACCCTACTACCTATATCACCCCCTTAGGTCAACCTTTACCCCTCATTGACATCCCAAAATTTGTGGGAATTCATCTGATTGAAGGAGGAGACAATGAGTGGCAGCAATAGCTGACTGATGAACAAGATCTATTCTTCTTAAAAGAACACGATCTAGGGGTAGTGGACCTCAAATGGTATGATCCCAACAATGAAAATGATGCTTCCATCTGGAACAAGCTAGAGAAACCATTTGTGGGAATAGATTGTGACTGGTCCAAAGAAGATGGGACCGTAGAAGGGCCTACTCCTGCCGAGATTAATCATCTGACTAGGTCAGGCTGTAATTACCAGCATCCACAGCCTACCACTGAAGCGATCAAAAAAAGTCCAGAAAAGGAAAAATGGATGAGATCATAGAAGAAGACAATGAGTTGATAAAGCAGTTGAAGAAACCCAAGTGCATCTTTTAATGTGGGACATCATGGTAACATCCTACACGCATAGGCAAGCTGTGTTGAATGCCTTGGCTGGATTTGAGGTCCCCATCGACGCTGCATCGGAAGACATGGTGGCTTTCTTGGGCACACTCATCCCTGACCCAATCATTACATTTTTCGATAAGGACCTGCCGCCGGAAGGGTCTACACATAACAAAGCTTTGTACATCCCTGTTGGATGTAAGGGACAGCAGGTGCCATTCTGTCTAGTCGATACAGGCTCTGCCCTAAATGTTTGTGCTCTGAGGACTGCCACCGCCTTGGGGGTCAATATCCTTGATATCACACCATCTATGCAATCTGTGAGGGCTTACAACAACACCAAGAGAAATGTGATGGGGACTGTTTCTCTCTAAATCCGGGTAGGATCTTTGGTTAGCACAACCTTTCAAGTTATGGACATACCTGCCTCATTCAATTTGTTGATCGGGAGGCCCTGACTGCATGTCAACAAAGCTGTATCATCCACTGTGCATCAAATGATCAAGTACATTCATAAGAAGGAGGTGAAAATCATCCTCGGCAATAGTTGGGGTAATGAAGCTTTCCTAAACTACGCTCCCATCTTTGAAATCCAAATACCTGAGCTAGAAGAAGGAGAAATCGGGGGATTCTTCATGGAAGAAGTCCACATGATCAATGATGAAGACAGGTTCCCCGAGATCCACTCTGCAGTTGTCAACATCGTTCGCAAAATGAACTACTTCCCTGAAATGGGATTGGGCCGACGCCAGCAAGGGATTCGTGAATTCCCTCAGATCAAAGGGCAACAAGGCACTTTTGGGTTGGGATACAAGCCCACTGAAGAAGACGTCGAGCTACAGAGGCCGTGGAAGAAATGAGTGAGGAGTCTCCCACCATACCGCGAAACCTTGAATGGGCAATTCATCAAAGAAGGGGATGATTTCCCCTATTTTGGGTTCCCAAAACCCTGGATCCATCAGGCCACTGGAAAAAGGCACCCAGGGCTTGAAATCTTCGCCGATTGCAAAAAGGCCCCCCTATCAAGATCCGTTCTATCCCGAAAAAGTTGAGAAGACACCGAAGGAAGACTGGTTGGAGTATCTGGACACTGAAGCCATCGAGAAAATGTGGAAAGAGTTCATTGAGGAGAAGGAAGAAAGAGGACCAAGAGCCAAGACGATCAGATCAAGGCAACTGAGGAAGGTCTGAGCAACTATGCTGTAGAGTCATCTGTCTCCCTATCCCCTATTCCCCCAGAGTCTGTACTTCCAATTATCGAGTCTGTACCAGAGTCGGCTGCTGTAAGCCCACCATTGTCTAATGTAATCACTCCACCTATCATGAATGAAATGAAGGACAATTCTGCTTACTCCTCTGTGTCTAATACTTATAAATGCACAGATCCCTCTGAGGATCTCCCAATTGAACTTAAGCAACTAATTGAAAAACCACCTGCTTATGAAATAATCAAAGATACTTTATCGGTTAACCTAGGTGAAATAGATAATCCAGAAATTGTGCAAATTGGCTCAACTCTTGAAAAATAAAAATTGACTCTCTTGCTAAAAGAATTCAAAGATGTTTTTGCTTGGTCCTACGAGGACATGCCTGGGGTTGATCCTTAAATCGTCCAATATCGCATTCCCCTCCTTCATAATTCTGAACCCGTCAAGCAGAAACTTAGGCGCATGAGACCAGAATTGGCACTCAAGGTCAAAGAAGAAGTAGAAAAGCAAGGCAGGGTTCATCATTGTTACCAAGTATCCAGAATAGGTTGCCAATATCATGGCAGTCCCCAAAAAAAATGGAAAAGTTCGTGAGTGCGTCGACTTCCGTGATCTAAACAAAGCCAGTCCTAAGGATGACTTCCCGCTTCCCCACATCAATGTCTTGGTGGATAACACCGCATGATATAAGCTACTGTAGTTCATGGATGGTTTTTCGGGGTACAATCAGATTCTAATGGCGCCAAAAGATCGGGAAAAGACGACATTCACCACACCTTGGGGAACCTACTATTATAGGGTAATGCCTTTCAGACTCAAGAACGCTGGAGCGACCTACCAAAGAGCTGCCACCACTCTGTTACATGACATGATTCATAAGGAAGTAGAAGTGTACGTAGATGACATGATCGTGAAGTCCAAGGACAAAGAAGGACACCTGGTGGCACTGGGAAAGTTTTTTGAAACGTTGCGCAAATACAAGATGAGGTTGAATCCAAAGAAATGCATTTTCGCTGTGACCTCCGGTAAGCTCCTGGGTTTTCTCATCACACAAAGGGGGATAGAGGTGGATCCCTCTAAGATCAAGGCAATCCTAGAAATGGCACCACCACGAAATGAAAAGAAAGTGAGAGGGTTTCTCGAAATAATCCAATTCATCAGCCGCTTCTTCTCCAAACTCATAACTACATGTGATCCTTTGTTCTGATTGCTGAGAAAAGGAGAGAAGTTCCAATGGGATGACCAATGCCAAGCCTCTTTCGACAAAATAAAAGCCTACATTCAAAATCCGCCCGTCCTTTCACCACCTGTTCCTCATAAGCCCTTATACCTTTACCTATCTGTCTCCGAAATTGCCATGGGTTGCATGTGTGGACACGCGGAATTCCACCTCTTGTTTGTTTTTGTTTGAAATCGTTTTTGAAAAGGAAAAAAAAGGTCTGTTGAAAACAGATACAGAGTCGCCACTTGGTCTTTAAGTAACCAAGAAACCTAATTTTGACTCAATCAAATGGATAAAGGGCACCGGCCCTTCATAACCAAAGAACTTGGCTCGGGGTTTTGGTACGAGAGAGGAAGGAGCCTTTGTCGCGACTAAAGCACCCTCAACTCGCCCCGTCTTTCGACGGGCCTCAGTTAGCATCCAAAAAATCATCTTCTACTATGCTTGGTTCGACAATTAATATTTATGATAAGTATATTACATTGCATAAGAATCTTGAAATTGGAAGATCTAAAGATAAGATATCATTCATAAGATCTAAGTCAAATATTATACAATGTAAAGTGAAAGATCACACAAACAAACCTAGGAAAAGAAATTGTCTAACCACATATCAAGTAGTCAAGTTTTCCTAATCTAAAGGGGACATGAATTGTTCTTGAAATAAATAAATAAAGAAATTGAAATATGCTTAGCAAACTAGTATGATGCATGTTAATTTTTGAAAAAAGAAGACCTCTCAATCCTCGGGACGGATGAGAAAGGAAGATTAGATTGAGGGGGAAGCATGAACGTGTGATCATGATTATTCTTTATAATCTTCTTAGATTAGGAGTCATAAAAACCCCAAATCTTTGCATGGATGCAATGTATGTACCTAGAATGTGCCAAGGTTGTAGTGTGCTTTGTGTTCATGGATTCCTAGAATGACTTAGAAGTCTAGAATGTGTATGAATGGATGAGTGAAATCATTATAAAGAATGAAAGTTAAAATGTGCTTGCTGTGAATAGTGGGCAGAACAGTAACATGATCTTTTGGAAATTGAAACGAGGGGTTAGAAATATTTTCAATGCATGATATTTTATGTAGATCTTCCTTATTGTGCCTAGAACACAACCCAAAAAGCCAACCTTTAATAACTATCACATATTGAGAGAAATCATATAAACAATAGAGGTCACTCAGAAACAGAGTCCGTACTGTCGACTGAAATGTGGCAAAATCTTAGAAAATGAAAATAGATGATCTAGAGGCCCATTTTATACAGAACGTTCCCTAAGACATTGAAGTTTAAGGGAAAAATAAGTTAGGACCACCCCTTTTGGAAAAGGTTTCTATAAAACAAGTTGTAAGTAGACCAAGCTGATGTGACAGCAAAAACAGAATATCTGGAGAGAATGTTTGGGCAAGAATGGACCATTTTCAAGTGCTTCCAAGTCAAGCCAAAAATCATGAATGTTCTATAATAAGTTAGAAAGACTTTCCAAGTGGTCTTGCATTCATACATTGAGTATTGAATTCAAAATAATTCCTTGAAGTTAAATGACTCATTGTTTTGAGGGTTTTGAGAAAAACAAGTTTATTTCTTGAAATCAAAATGAGGGGTTTAAAAGGGGGGGGTTTTGAAAGTATACTTCCAGAACTTGGATGAATATTCTAACCACTTGGAATATCAATTCCTAACTCATTTCAAGAACTTCCCAAGTATTTGCAAAACATGGTTTTATTTGAAAACCAAACTCAAGAATCTATGGGAGTATGATACATGAGAGGATAGATGATACATGATATGATATAGTATGCTAAAAGTGATAAAGAACATGTTCATGGGATATGGGTTCATCTAGACACAAGAGAGTGTTGCATCAAAGTGTGAAAGTAAAAAAAATGACATGCTGTGAATAGTGGACAGACTGTATGCATTAATTTGTAACATCATAATGGGAGGTCAAACATGTCTAGGAAAATGTGGGAAACATCAGAGATCATCCTTATTGTGTCTAGAAAATAACCCAAAAAGCCAAACCTCAATACCTATCACAGATTAAAAGAAATAAATCATAATGTACACATGACTCAGAAACAAAAGCTGCACTGTTGACTGATTTTGTATAATTTTTCATAAATCAAATAAATGGTTTATGATGACCCATTATACACCAAAAGTTTTGCTAAGCCACCCAAGGTTCATAAAAAAAATAGAAAAGATATATGTACAGTGACGAAAACATTCAGAATAAGTGCAAGAAGTCAGGTTAACATTCTGTTAGAACAGAGGCAGATTATGAATATGAACTTCTTAAATCCGAAAATAATTCTTTCACATCTCTATAATTGATGTGAAAAATTGGAGAAAAACTATGATGTCTTCGAAAGATTTTCCAAGTGATTTCATCATCATAACTCAAGTATTTAATTCAAAACAAATCTTTGAATCTGAAAAGCTCACTGTTTTGGATCATTCTTGAAGAAAATGGATTTGGGTTTTGAAATAGAGTTTGAGTTCTTGATTGGGGGTTTTGAAATAGATGTTCAAAGCATGAACTTAAACTCTTGAGATGACCATGTGACCACTTAGAACCTCATCCAACCTTGAACCATCAAAGAACTCCCAATATTATTGGAGAGATTCATTTTTATTTTGAACATAACTTCAAGGATACCTTGGAGGTATTGAAGTTATAATCATCATCTATCAAACATGTTTTTGAGGTCAAGAGCTACTATCCATAAGGATTCACTCACCTCAAACTTCATGTCATCATCTAGATGATGATGAACTAGTAAGTAAATAAAGAAAATCAAAAAGAAATGAGGTAAGAAGAGATTGTCATTGTATATAAGCAAGCAAATGAACAAATCAATAGATGATAATCAATGTGATATTGGACTTGTAGCTTGGTATTTCACTCATAGATATAGACATTTCGACATGGAAGTAGCTTCCTAACTCAAAAATTCTTAGAGAAATGGTGATTGGGTATATTGATGATGAAGTATATAGAAAAATGGTGGCGGAAAACAAGATTAGAACTCACTTTGATTGGAAAAAATGGAAGAAGAAGACTACTTCTTCTCTTTATCTCTCTATATTTCTCTAGAGTTTCTTCCTAAGCTCTCTCTAATCTTCCATGTCTCCCCCTAAATGGAAGTAAATGGCTTCTTTTATAGGAAAAGGAGGGGTGGTAAATGGAGTTTTAAAAAGTTTAAAATGGTCTCCCATTGGTCCAAAATAAGTTGGGAACCAAAACTACGTCGTTTTGATTTCGAATATATCAAATTGGACCCCCAAAATAAATTACAAAAGTGGACTGTTCTGGGGGAGAGTGCCACGGAGGCACAAGGCCTGTGCCGCGATGGCAGTGGGCCAGTGCCGCGGCGGCACTGCTCCTCCATTGTCCAGATAATGCTGTTTAGGCCCCCTGAGGTTCCGGTATTCGCGTAAAGGCTCTATTTAGTCCGAAATTCACAGAAAATGCGTATGAACTCCAAACGGAGGTTGTGATATACCGTTGGAAAGGTATTGGAGTCTATTTACTATAAAAAAATGTTTCGGAGTCAGGTCACTTTGAACAGTTTTGCGGTATTTGCGATAAAAGTCGATTTGATCCCCTTTTTCGCCTTCGGAAATTCATAATAAACTCGTTTTAAATCCGAAAATTATGTGCGATATACCGTCGAAAAGCTATTGACCTCTAGTATCCATGAAAAATATTTGAAAATTGTTACGGTGCCCCAGTTTTAAAGTCAAATTCTGGTCAAACTGGTCAAACTTGGGATTCTCAGGAAGTTCTGGAAACCTCTAGGAGCTCCCAGGAGCTGACGTTTTTGCTCGATTTTCTTTTAAAACTCATTTTAATACTTTCCACATGATCTAGAATGATCTCGGTGAATTTGGACGATTTTGGTCAAACTTGGTCAAACCTGGTCAAACCGATAACCGGGGACTTTCCGGGAACTTCCGAGACTTTCGGGGGCCTCTGGGAGCTGACGATTTCATCTGATTTTACTTAAAAAATCATTTTTTTACTTTTCTTATGACATAGCATGTTTCCAGAACTTTTGGACCAAATCTGGGAGTTTTTGGGCTTTCAGGGAATTTTGGTCATTCTGAGCATTTTGAGAAATATAACTAACTTCCAGGGGTCCTTTTGAGTCTTTTTCGATCATTGTGAACCACCAAGCTATGGGTCACCTAAATCTGATAGCCGACAAAATGGGGTGTCTACAGTTTGCCCCTCTTTGGCATGAACTTGCGAGGCAACACATGTCGCAAGCGAGTGTCAAAGCTTTGAAGAGACAGGTCTTTTTGAGGCTATAGATTTAGGATAAAAAGCGTTTGCAAAAGATGCAATGATGCTGAGGCTAGTGCTGGTCGCACTCTGCGTGAGCTGCCTATATACCCCAAGGGGAATCAGACCAGGATGTAGTTCGGGGCACGAAGGAACAAATCACATATGCACAACAAGACATGCAGATGCTATGCTATGAGGATGATATGCAATGCATGGGTGTGATATGAATTGTGTCGTGAGTCCTATAGTGTTATGATCCTAGTATGAGCAGGTGTTGTAGGGTGTGCCATTCCGAGTGGGCTGGTGTCGGGCTAATGTTTCTAACTACGATGCAGTGGCCGACCACGGTCTGAAAAGACTCTGGGTTTCGGGGCAAACTTCTCAAATTACGAGAAGTGTCCTTTGCAAGCGAATGGGATCGGATGTGGGGTCTTTGAGGATGACAACTAAGGATAACCCATAGGTGAGGGAGTTCATGGTAATCGACAATTTTATAATAACCAAAGTGAGTGGGGTAGCTCACGATAATTGACAGGTGAGATAACCGGAGTGAAGAAGCTCACGATAAGTGAGGAAACTCGTAATGACTGACAGGTGAGAAAGCTCATGATAATCAGTGGACACGGATCCTTGAATTGTGAATATACAGTGTTTGCCCTGGGAATCGGGGTGATTTGACTGCGGGTGATGTTTTCAATCGTTGGCCAATCCTTATGATGACAAGTCCGGAGAATCGGTTCGGACTTGTATTATCTTCTACTGGGGATGGTAGGGGACTCTCTGAGAATCTCTCTTCAATTCTTGACCTAGAACCAGGATCCTTCTCTGAATCTCTCGTGTTCGGTCAGATTTTGTAATGCTCAATCCAAAAGAGCCGGTTAGGGCCTTCGGGAGCTGATGGACTCTTTGAGAATCTCTCTTCAATTCTTGACCTAGAACCAGGATCCATCTCTGAATCTCTCGTGGTTGGTCAGATTCTGTAATGCTCAATCCAAAAGAGCCGGTTAGGGCCTTTAGAAGCTGATGGACTCTTAGAGAATCTCTCTTCAATTCTTGACCTAGAACCAGGATCCATCTCTGAAATCTCTCGTGGTTGGTCAGATTCTGTAATACTCAATCCAAAAGAGCCGATTAGGGCCTTCAGGAGCTGATGGACTCTCTGAGAATCTCTCTTCAATTCTTGACCTAGAACCAGGATCCATCTCTGAATCTCTCGTGGTTGGTCAGATTCTGCAATGCTCAATCCAAAAGAGCCGGTTAGGGCCTTCGGGAGCTGATGGACTCTCTGAGAATCTCTCTTCAATTCTTGACCTAGAATCAGGATCCATCTCTGAATCTCTCGTGGTTGGTCAGATTCTGTAATGCTCAATCCAAAGGCCTTCGGGAGCTGATGGACTCTCTGAGAATCTCTCTTCAATTCTTGACCTAGAACCAGGATCCATCTCTGAATCTCTCGTGGTTGGTCAGATTCTGTAATGCTCAATCGAAAAGAGCCGGTTAGGGCCTTCGGGAGCTAAAGGATAATGTATTCTGCTAGGAAGAAGGAAATACGTCCATTAAATGGGAGTAAAGGTATCATTCTATTTGTGACCGAGATGATTTGCGGTGGTTTGACACTGATGGAGGGTGATAATCAATAGCAACTTATGGACTTATGTTGCTAGGATGAAAGAAGATCATCAATAGCCACTCATGGACTTATGTTGCATGAACGAAGAAAGATGGTCAACAGCCACTCATGGGCTTATGTTGCTAGGATGAAAGAAGATCATCAATAACCACTCATGGACTTTTGTTGCATGAACGAAGAAAGATGGTCAACAGCCACTCGTGGACTTATGTTGCTAGGATGAAGGAAGATCATCAACAGCCATTCGTGGACTTATGTTGCATGGATGAAGGAGGATGACCAACAGCCACTCATGGACTTATGTTGCTAGGAGGAAGGAAGATCAACAGCCACACATGGACTTATGTTGCATTGACGAAGGAAGATCATCAACAGCCACTCATGGACTTATGTTGCATGAGTGAAGGAAGATAGTCAACAGCCACTCATGGACTTATGTTGCTAGGATGAAGGAAGAACGTCAACAGCCATTCATGGACTTATGTTGCATGAAAAAAAGATGAAAGATCAACAGCCACTCATGGACTTATGTTGCTAGGAGAAAGGAAGATCATCAACAGCCACTCATAGACTTATGTTGCATGAACGAGGATGAGCAGCAACCACTTATGGACTTATGTTGCTAGGACGAAGGAAGATCGTCAACAGCCACTCATGGACTTATGTTGCATGAACGACGATGGTTAACTTTTGACGGTTTGGAAAGGGATGAAATTTGCATTTACCCCAAGTTTGGACACTTCTCATGCTGACGCCTTGTCTGGTGCAGTAATGATGTTTGGTACTCCTTCTTGTATTGTCACTGGAATGCTCTTTAAAAAAAATTATAACTTTATTTGGAAAATTCATTATTAGTCACTGTCAACTCACTTATTTGAGACTATGACAGACTTGACGACTATCAGACATCGACACACGAGGACGACACATTCGACACTGAAATGAAATAAGCTCGACTTGCCAAAACTTAATGTGCTCTTGTCATAAATGATGTACCATTTCTCTTTTGTGTTTACTTCTCACCTTAACGTGGCATCACTTTGATGGTGAATCTTATTTTTGAAAATTCCTCCCTACTGATCTAATCAATTTCTTTGGTTCTCCCAAGATGTGCTTTGAATTAGTGCCTTAGCTTATAGAATAAAAGATGATCCATTTCCATCTGTTCAAGACAATGGTTGTGACTTGAAGGCTTACCATTGGTGTATAGGGATTGGGTGGCAAACAAAGTTTGCCCCTAGTTTGAAGGGCATGAAGTGGGAGCGGTAGGCAAATGAGGTAAATGACCGAAGTTTGCCCCTAGTTTGGAGGAAGGTTCATTGGAGGTTTTGGGCAAACGAGGTAGGTGACCGAAGTTTGCCCCTTGTATGAAGGGTAGATAGTAAAATTTAGGCAAATAAGGCGAGTAGCCAATGTTTGCCCCTAGTGTGGAAGGTGATTTCTGGCTTGAGGCAAGTACCGTGACTTTAATCTCTCAAATGCTCATAACTTTTGCCTAGGCACCAGTGAGGTGACCTAACGAGCTCTTTTCTCTCTTTTGTTATTGCTCACTTTGGATTTAGCTCTAATTTTTGCCTAGGCATCCTTTCGGATTTTTAACCTAGCGAGCCATCCTTCTTTTTCTTTTTTTGAAAGTCTGCCTACGTACCCCCAAGTGGGGATCAGGTCCAACGTAGTTCGTGCCATGGTCGGAAAGAAGCGGGTTGATTTTTAGGTAGGTGGGGTGACCGAACCGTTGTGGTTGCCTACGTATCCCCGAGCGGGAATCAGGTCGAGCGTAGTTCAAGGCAAGGTCTTGAAAGAAATTGGATTGATTATGATGGTATCGACCGAACCGATGTGGTTGCCTACGTATCCCCGAGTGGGAATCAGGTCGAGCGTAGTTCAAAGCAAGGTCTTAAAAGAAATTGGATTGATTATGATGGTGTCGACCGAACCGATGTGGTTGCCTACGTATCCCCGAGTGGGAATCAGGTCGAGTGTAGTTCAAGGCAAGGTCTTGAAAGAAATTGGATGAGGGTTTTTCAAACCAATCGTCAAAGAAATTTAAACTTGGGTTACTTATGGTAGCCTTGAAGAGGAGGATTCAGTTTCCATCTCCCTTTCTTTTATTTTCTTTTCTTTTTTTTTCTTTTCCTTTTCTTTTTCTTTTTTTTCTTCTTTTTCTTTTGAGGATTGATCCTTTTCACTTTCGCATAGCCAGTCAATTTTTCTTTTTACATAGTTGATTTATGTCAGATCTTCCGATCATAATCTCGAAATTCCAGAATGTGCACATCAGCTCTGGGGATTTATTTGTGGTCGTTTCGAGCCTTTTGAAATGTGATCTAGGCACGTTCTTATGATGTATCTTGAAGCATACGATTCTCTGATTTGTTTCATCAAAAATTTCTTCAACCTTTTGACTGGCTAGGGTCAGATTTTGGAAATCAACACCTTTTTAGCTCTCACTTTTGCCTAGGTGCCCTTTTCGGGTTTTCAAACTAGCGAGCTTTTTGTTATTTATTTATTTTTTTTGTTTTTTTGTTTTTTTTAAGGGGGAAGGAACTCATTGAAATGTTTGGCTACCAACAATGACTAAGCCTGCATTAGATAGGTTTGCATGGCTCTTGATTGGACTGGGCTCAAGGCTTTAAAATGGTGAAAAAGGGTGTTGGGCAAGCCCCAAATCAGTTCCAAGTATGTCTTTTCGAGATTTGAGCAAAAGCATCTTTGAACTCTTAAAGTAAGACTATTCAATTCTCGGCTCTTCATCGGTGTCAGCGCAAAACTGACTTTGACCTTTCCGGATTTTTTTGTTTGAGTAAAAAAAATTACCTTTTTTTAGCACAGTAATATCCATGGTAATTTGAAAAGTGACACTTCAGTTCAGTGATTCATGCATCTGTGACTAGGCACATCAGTTTAGGCAAAATGAGACTTCATTCCATCAGTAGAGAAGGATTACAAACTCATTAACAACTCGATGACAGACAGACTCGACCACAAGACTAAACTTGAAATAAACAAAACATACAACAGACTCGACTAGACTCGACCCGGTCTTAAATGGAATGTCACAGTGACTCACTTATTCTTTTTATTTCTTTTTTTTTTCTAAAGAGTATCTTCATTTGGTTTTCTAGCAAGAGTCCCTAACACCATCACTTCACCGGCACAGGTTCAACATTCATGGGCCTCAGCGAAGGGGATCATTCGAATAGGTAAGCCAGGGGCTTAGGTGACATGGGGTTGAATGGGTGGTGACTCAATGATGTTTTGGTCGATGAGGTCCTGGATATCATGGCGGAGACGTATGCACTGGTCGGTGTCATGGCATGGGCCTTGGTGGTAGGCACATCATTTGGACAGGTCACAGTTAGGTAGTGGGGGATCAGCACGAAGCTGAAGGAGTTGGAGGTGTCCCTTTTTTAGCAGACGGCCTAAGGCTATGGAGGGGGAGATATCTAGTTTGGCAAAGGTACGGGGTTGCTTTTTCTGGTAAGGGCAACTAGTGGTTTGGTTGGAGGATTGGTATGGCCGATGAGGGTATGCCATGCGTTGGTTGCACAGGGTGTTGACATCCGGGGAGTGTCGGGAGTATTTAGGCCTCTTGGACTGGTGTTGGGGTTCATCCTTCTTGAGATTTTCTTCTATGATGGCATCCTCCATTCTAGTCCCCATTTCAATCAGCTCTTTGCTAATGCTCCGTGTCATTTTATCAAATCGACTAACCCTTAAACTCAACTGCTCAACAGTGGTTTGTAGCTTGTTCACTTTCTCTTCCAGAGCTTTGTAGGCCATTGGTGGATCGATGATGGTCTGTGCTAGCCCATGATCACGATAATGAATTTGGGGAGGTACAACAGTGTCCTTACCTGGGGCTACAATTTTCTGCAAATAGAAGTAAAAGTCCAAATTAGCAGATGCGCGAAACACTTCGTATGGACTCCTATTAGAAAGAGATGATCAGAGTTTTGAAGGATTTAACAATGCAAACCGAGGAAGGTTATAGTAAGTATACGACTTTTGTACAATGATTGAGATGGGTGAGGATGATGATACATATGCATTTGATGTGTAGAGACTGACACATGTGAGACTGACAAGACGTGCGTGCAAGCGAACTGACATGAATTGTGTATGCACATGAGACAAGCATGCGGATGCAGGCCCTAATCTCTATAATGCCCCTACTTCTAACATGTAGCAGTTAAGTAAGTAAGGTCCTAACCATACAGAGTGTGCTAACCTTACTTTCCAGTATGATCACCAAGGGACAACAAGGATTTCTGGGATATTTCGGGAGTTTCTGGGAGAAATAGGGATTTTTGGTTGATTTGGACTGAGCTTCTAGGAGAAACTGGTATTTTGGGTATTTCTGAGAAATACAGATAGTATATCTGGGCGTTTCAGGGTGATTTGGGCAGAGTTTCTGGGAGAAACAAGTACCTTGGGTATTTTTGGGAAATTTGGATTTATGGGAAGCTTGTGTAGAGTTTTAGGAGAAACATGGATTTTCTGGGATTTTGGGTGTTACAAAGATACCTGGGGAGTTCGAATAGGATTTCTGGGAGAAGCAGGAAGATTTGGGTAATTCGGACAGGGTATCTGGGGGACACAAGTATATCGGGGTTTCTGGAAGAAATTGAGATTTCTGGGTAATTTGGGGGAAAATAGGGATTTCTAGGAAATCTGGGTGATTCGGACAGAGTTTCTAGGAAAAACAGGGATATCCTGATGAGTTGGGCAGAGTTTCTGGAAGAAATAGGGTTATATGACGGGAACAGGTGATGATGGTGATCATACTGTCTAGCGAGTTTTCATACTCCTATGTCTTAGGACCAACAAACAAGGTTTGCGGTGTATATCTTTGTGAGCATGGAGCAGACATCCTTGTCATGGTGCCAAGGCAGGTCAACTCAATGTGATCACATGTGAGTGATTGCCTTGGGAATCATAAGAAAGAGGTTATGTTCTATGCCACATAAGCGTCTACACCGCGCAAGTAATCCCACCAGGGCATGCAACAGTTATATCATATTGTCCTATCTGAAAAGATAAATCAACAGCCCTATGAAAGGTTCTACAGGAATCTATATGCAAAGGCTGGGTTTAGTCAAAGAGGGTCCGTTGACGAGAGTTCCAATATACCGTCAGAGAGACAGTACGGAAGTGTTTACTCTTTTTGATATACCTTGGAAGGTACAGTATCAACGGTGACTTGTGCCCTGGCACAGCAAGACCTGAACAATGTCAGCGCCGCGTTTCAGACACAGTCGGTGGGGAAAAATGCAAGAGTGCAATGCAGTGAACCAGACACAGCAAAAAGATGATTTTAAGGATACTTCTTATGAGTCAAACCTCTGTATTATTTTGTTTTGAAAATAAATGTCCCCAGTGGAGTCACCAGATTGTGGACACGCGGAATTGCACCTCTTGTTTGTTTTTGTTTGAAATCGTTTTTGAAAAGGAAAGAAAAGGTCTGTTGAAAACAGATACAGAGTCGCCACTTGGTCTTTAAGGAACCAAGAAACCTAATTTTGACTCAACCAAATGGATAAAGGGCACCGGCCCTTCATAACCAAAGAACTTGGCTCTGGGGTTTTGGTACGAGAGAGGAAGGAGCCTTTGTCGCGACTAAAACACCCTCAACTCGCCCCGTCTTTCGACGGGCCTCAGTTAGCATCCAAATAATCATCTTCTACTATGCTTGGTTCGACAATTAATATTTATGATAAGTATATTACATTGCATAAGAATCTTGAAATTGGAAGATCTAAAGATAAGATATCATTCATAAGATCTAAGTCAAATATCATACAATGTAAAGTAAAAGATCACACAAAAAAACCTAGGAAAAGAAATTGTCTAACCACATATCAAGTAGTCAAGTTTTCCTAATCTAAAGGGGACATGAATTGTTCTTGAAACAAATAAATAAAGAAATCGAAATATGTTTAGCAAACTAGTATGATGCATGTTAATCTTTGAAAAAAGAAGACCTCTCAATCCCCGGGACGGATGAGAAAGGAAGATTAGATCGAGGGGGAAGCATGAACGTGTGATCATGATCATTCCTTATAATCTTCTTAGATTAGGAGTCACAAAAACCCCAAATCTTTGCATGGATGCAATGTATCTACCTAAAATGTGCCAAGGTTGTAGTGTGCTTTGTGTTCATGGATTCCTAGAATGACATAGAAGTCTAGAATGTGTATGAATGGATGAATGAAATCATTATGAGATATGTACAAATGTAGTATGAACTACTTCCTAAAACATGAGCTAATTTGGAATGCATGTAAGCATCAAATCAAAGAATGAAAGTTAAAATGTGCTTGCTGTGAATAGTGGGCAGAACAATAACATGATCTTTTGGAAATTGAAAAGAGGGGTTGGAAATGTTTTCAATGCATGATATTTTATGGCGATCTTCCTTATTGTGTCTAGAACACAACCCAAAAAGCCAACCTTTAATAACTATCGCATATTGAGAGAAATCATATAAACAATAGAGGTCACTCAGAAACAGAGTCCGTACTGTCGACTTAAATGTTGAAACATCTTAGAAAATACAAATAAATGATCTAGAGGCCCATTTTATACAGAAGGTTCCCTAAGACATTGAAGTTTAAGGGAAAAATAAGTTAGGACCACCCCTTTTGGAAAAGTGTTATGTAAAACAAGTTGTAAGTAGACCAAGCAGCTGTGACAGCAAAAACAGAATATCTAGATAGAATGTTTGGGCAAGAATGGACCATTTTCAAGTGCTTCCAAGTTAAGCCAAAAATAATGGATGTTCTATAATAAGTTAGAAAGACTTTCCAAGTGGTCTTGCATTCATACATTGAGTATTGAACTCAAAATAACTCCTTGAAGTTAAATGACTCACTGTTTTGAGGGTTTTGAGAAAAACAAGTTTATTTCTTGAAATCAAAATGAGGGGTTTAAAAGGGGGGGTTTTGAAATGGGGGTTTTGAAAGTATACTTCCAGAACTTGGATGAATATTCTAACCACTTGGAATATCAATTCCTAACTCATTTCAAGAACTTCCCAAGTATTTGCAAAACATGGTTTTATTTGAAAACCAAACTCAAGAATCTATGGGAGTATGATACATGAGAGGATAGATGATACATGATATGATATAACATGCTAAAAGTGATAAAGAACATGTTCATGGGATATGGGTTCATCTAGATACAAGAGAGTGTTGCATCAAAGTGTGAAAGTAAAAAAAATGACATGCTGTGAATAGTGGACAGACTGTATGCATTACTTTGCAACATCATAATGGGAGGTCAAACATGTCTAGGAAAATGTGGGAAAAATCAGAGATCATCCTTATTGTGTCTAGAAAATAACACAAAAGCCAAACCTCAATAGCTATCACAGATTAAAAGAAAAAAACCAGAATGTACACATGACTCAGAAACAAAAGCTGCACTGTTGACTGATTTTGTATGATTTTTCATAAATCAAATAAATGGTTTATGATGACCCATTATATACCAAAAGTTTTGCTAAGCCACCCAAGGTTCATAAAAAAAATAGAAAAGATATATGTACAGTGACGAAAACATTCAGAATAAGTGCAAGAAGTCAGGTTAACATTCCGTGAGAATAGAGACAGATTATGAATATGAACTTCTTAAATCTGAAAATAATACTTTCACATCTCTATAATTGATGGAAAAAATTGGAGACAAACTATGATGTCTTAGGAAGATTTTCCAAGTAATTTCATCATCATAACTCAAGTATTTAATTCAAAACAAATCTTTGAATATGAAAAGCTCACTATTTTGGATCATTCTTGAAGAAAATGGATTTGGGTTTTGAAATAGAGTTTGAGTTCTTGATTGGGGGTTTTGAAATAGATGTTCAAAGCATGAACTTAAACTCTTGAGATGACCATGTGACCACTTAGAACCTCATCCAACCTTGAACCATCAAAGAACTCCCAATATTATTGGAGAGATTCATTTTTATTTTGAACATAACTTCAAGGATACCTTGGAGGTATTGAAGTTATAATCATCATCTATCAAACATGTTTTTGAGGTCAAGAGCTACTATCCATAAGGATTCACTCACCTCAAACTTCATGTCATCATCTAGATGATGATGAACTAGTAAGTAAATAAAGAAAATCAAAAAGAAATGAGGTAAGAAGAGATGGTCATTGTATATAAGCAAGCAAATGAACAAATCAATAGATGATAATCAATGTGATATTGGACTTGTAGCTTGGTGTTTCACTCATAGATATAGACATTTCGACATGGAAGTAGCCTCCTAACTCAAAAATGCTTAGAGAAATGGTGATTGGGTATATTGATGATGAAGTATATAGAAGAATGGTGGAGGAAAACAAGATTAGAACTCACTTTGATTGGAAATAATGGAAGAAGAAGACTACTTCTTCTCTTTATTTCTCTAGAGTTTCTTCCTAAGCTCTCTCTAAGCTTCCATGTCTCCCCCTAAATGGATGTAAATGGCTTCTTTTATAGGCAAAGGAGGGGTGGTAAATGGAGTTTTAAAAAGTTTAAAATGGTCTCCCATTGGTCCAAAATAAGCTGGGAACCAAAACTAATTCATTTTGATTTCTAATATATCAAATTGGACCCCCAAAATAAATTACAAAATTGGACTGTTCTGGGGGAGAGTGCCGCGGCGGCACTGCTCCTCCATTGTCCAGATAATGCTGTTTAGGCCCCCTGAGGTTCCAGTATTCGCGTAAAGGCCCTATTTCGTCTGAAATTCACAGAAAATGCGTATGAACTCCAAACTGAGGTTGTGATATACCATTGGAAAGGTATTGGAGTCTATTTACTATAAAAAAATGTTTGGGAGTCAGGTCACTTTAAAAAGTTTTGCGGTATTTGCGATAAAAGTCGATTTGATCGCCTTTTTCGCCTTCGGAAATTCATAATAAACTCGTTTTAAATCCAAAAATTATGTGCGATATACCGTCGGAAAGCTATTGACCTCAAGTATCCAGGAAAAATATTTGAAAATTGTTACAGTGCCTCGGTTTTAAAGCCAAATTCTGGTCAAACTGGTCAAACTTGGGATTCCCGGGAAGTTCTGGAAACCTCTAGGAGCTCCCAGGAGCTGACCTTTTCGCTCGATTTTCTTTTAAAACTCATTTTAATACTTTTCACGTGATCTAGAATGATCTTAGTGAATTTGAACGATTTTGGTCAAACTTGGTCAAACCTGGTCAAACCCTGGTCAAACCTGGTCAAACCTTGGTCAAACCGATCAACGGGGACTTTCCGGGAACTTCCGGGACTTCCGGGGGTCTCTGGGAGCTGACGATTTCATGTGATTTTACTTAAAAACTCATTTTTTACTTTTCTTACGACATAGCATGTTTCCAGAACTTTTGGACCAAATCTGGGAGATTTTGGGCTTTCAGGGGCATTTTGGTCATTCTGAGCATTTTGAGAAATATAACTAACTTCCAGGGGTCCTTTTGAGTCTTTTTCGATCATTGTGAACCACCAAGCTATGGGTCTCCTAAATATGATAGCCGGCAAAATGGGGTGTCTACAGCATGCTAGCCCAAGAAGGAGAAGAAAGCCACTCCAAAAAAGCCATATATTACCTTAGCAAGAGGATGACTGGGTATGAGCTCAACTACTCTACCCTCGAAAAAACATGTTGGGCCTTGGTTTGGTGCACTCGCCGACTGAGGCACTACGTGCTGGCCTTCCCAGTTGTGCTAATATCTCGCATGGATCTTCTAAAATACCTCCTCAAAAAATCGGCCCTGACCGGTCGTATATCCCGTTGGTTACTTCTACTGTCCGAATTCGATATCAAGTATGTGACAAGCAAATCGGTAAAAGGGAGAACTGTAGCTGAACATCTTGCTGAACACGCCATTGATTATGAAGTAAATGGAGATTTTCTATTCTTGGACGAGAATATCATGGAAATCAAGGAAGAACAGTGGAAGTTGTACTTTGACGGAGCAGCCAACATGAAAGGCTATGGAGTAGGAATGATTCTAGTGTCACCAAATGGGAACCACACCCCACTGGTAGTCAAGCTCAATTATCACTCCACCAACAACACTACTGAATACGAGGCATGTATTCTGGGGATGGAAGCAGCCGTAGAACTGAAAGTTCAGAAGTTGGATGTCTTTGGAGATTCAAACCTCATTATATCACAAGCTAGAGGAGAATGAAAAGTGAAAGAAGAAAGGTTGAAGCCCTATCATGATCATCTCGATGGACTCAAGAGACAGTTCGAGAATATCACATTCTTCTACTTGCCAAGGGAAGAGAACCAGCTAGCAGATTCATTGGCTACCTTAGCCTCCATGATCGAAATTCCTGTAGGAGTCAAGATGATGCCTTTGGTAATTGAGCAAAGATACGAGCCTTCATTCAGCACAATCGGTGCAATCGAAGAAGAAGAAAATGAAACACCGTGGTATCAGGATGTCTGGGACTTCATAGAAAAGGGGACGTACCCCCAAGAGTCTACCGAGAAAGACAAAAGGGCAATTCGAAGATTCGCAGCGCAATTCATCATTGGCGGCTGAAAATTGTTGAAGAAAGGGTATAATGGTCACAACCTAATTTGCTTGTGTGGAAAAGCTCCAAAAGAATGATGAAAGAAATACACGAGGGGGTATGCAGTCCACACATGAACGGTCACATGCTGGCCAAGAAAATTGTAAGACAAAGGTACTACTGGACAACATTGGAGAAAGATTATTGCGAATATGTAAGAAGGTGACACAAGTGCCAGATCCATGCAAACATGATGCATGTACCGCCATCTATTCTATTCAGCATGACCTCTCCTTGGCCATTCTCAACCTGGGGAATCGATATCATCGGTGAAATCATTCCGAAAGCCTCGAATGGAAATCGATACATTTTGGTGGCCATTAAGTACTTCACAAAATGGGTAAAAACCGCATCTTACAGCAAGATGGGGGCCAAGGAAGTGGCCAAATTCATCAAGAAGAACCTTATCTGTTGCTATGGAATCCCCCATGAAATCATCTCAGATAATGGTAGTCATTTCAAGGCCGAAGTCAAAGATCTGTTTGAGGAATACAAAATCACTTATCACAAGTAGTCACCATACAGGCCACAAACTAATGGGGTAGTCGAAGCTGCAAACAAGAATGTCAAGGCCATACTGCAGAAATTGGCCGATACCTACAAAGACTGGCATGAATATCTAGCGTAACCACTTTGGGGATACAGAACATCGATAAGGACGTCCTAGGAGCAACTCCTTACTCATTAGTATATGGAATGGAAGCAGTACTTCCAGTCGAGATAGAACTACCGTCCCTGGCCCCAGCATCATGTTTGCTATCATTATATCCTTCGCGATGCTTTTTTATCCTAAATCTATAGCCTCCAAAAAGATCTGTCTCTTCAAAGCTTTGGCACTCGCTTGCGACAAACAGGGGTAAACTGTAGACACCCCATTTTATCTATTGATTGCTATCTATTTGTTTGTTTATATTTGTTCATTTTCTCTTACCTCATTTCTTTTTGTTTTCTTTATTTACTTACTAACCTATCATCATCTAGATGATGACATGAAGTTTGAGGTGAGTGAATCCTTATGGATAGTAGCTCTTGACCTCAAAAACATTTTTGATAGATGATGATTTCAACTTCAATACATTCGTATGTATTCATGAAGTTGTCTTTAAAATGGAAATAATACTTTCCAATAATTTTGGAGGTTCTTGATGTGAGTCAAATGTTGACTGACAAGCGGGGGTATTTGTAAAATACAACCGTGCTAAAAGAGGAAAACATGCTAATTTAGTTCACAATTTCCTCATATATCTGCAGTTTGGATTACAATGCCAGTTTCTACACATTATGATTAATCTATGATAAGTTGTGTGTTTTAGCTGTGATTTGTGCAGATTACTGTCTCTGTGTGAATAATTGAAGGAGCAGGGTAAAAGGAAGTGCTTAGCTTTAATAAAGATAACTCAAAACTGAAAATTGAAGTTCGAGCGATCGAAGTCATCTAAAGCAATCGATCGAAGTCATCTCAAGCAATCGAGACTTCGATCGATCTAAGATGTTTCAAGCGATCTAAGATTCCAGAAGTTCGATCGATCGGGGGTTGTTCGATCGATCGAACATGCCTTTTATCAGAATACGCGCACGCAGCAAAAGACGGAGTTTTAACCCTAGCATTAGGATCCTACTATAAAAACTCGTATTGTTTACGTCCACGGGGACGCCCAAACTTACTTTTTATCAGTTTTCATAGAGAGAGTAGAGTTTTTGATTGTTTTGTAGGTTGTTCCTCAAGGTTTTACATTGTTAGCTTGGATTCTCTTTGGTTTAATACAAGTTCTTTGTTCCAGGTTACTTAGTTATTGTTTTATTTACATACTGCACTTAGTTAATTGTAGTTTAGTGTTTAATCTTATTGCTTTGCATGCTAGATACGTTAAAATCTCAAGTTTTCATAGTTTTAATGAAAAACTCACAACCAAACGACACCTTCATGAATCTTTACGTTAAGAACGCATCTGGGACACTCCAGACCATGTCTGAGTAGTCCAAGGTTGGGAGATCGCGATGAAAATGTGATTTCAAGCCTCTGCCATGCACCAGAATAATATCTGTGTTCGATCGATCGGTACAGAGATTTAGTCAATCGATCGAAGACATTTCGATCGATTGAGAGATGACGATTGTCGATCGATCGAAAGCGCGTCGTTCGATCGAACTTTCAGATTCTTGAGAACATCCAATACAGTATTCCAAGACTTTCTGTTTTAAGGATTTGTTATTAAACTGTCCCCAAATGCTCAGTTTGTCAAAACAGTCTTCGAACTTAAGGCCTTAGGGCATTTTCTTTCAATACATTTTGCAAACCACCCGCGATGCTAACACCATTGTAGGTGCGAGTCTTAACTATTGAATTAAACCGCTTTCATGTATTTCAAACTTAATTGAGATGATGTAGTCCCGGTCATGAAAGGGCTATTGAGTCTAGATCTTTAGAAAAGTACGGAATATTGTAGAAGATGTACTCCATTGGGCTTCATTGCAATTGCATGGTAGACGGCTAGGTCACAGTGGATTCGCGTGATCCCAACACTTCCTTTTGTTAAGAAAAACCGCTTTTAAAATCTCGCTTTAGTTAAATAGTTAATCGTTAGTTAATTTAATTTAGTTGTTGTTAATTTTAGTAGTTGTTAAGTGTAGAACTTTGTGTTCTACACTTCTTTTAAGACATTGAATTTTCTTTTCTTTTAGAGTCTAATCTAGGTAACTTAATTCTCAACCTTCCTTGTGGGATCGACCTGGACTTAATCCAGTTTACTACTTGCACGATTACCTACACTTCGGTATAGCACACAAGCGCACACAAATTATTTCCGTGTCATTGACATTGTGGGTGGTTATAACCATCATTAAGTATTGAAAATATGTTTTCAAAACCCCTTTTCAAAACCCCCCTCTTAAACCCCTCATTTTGATTTCAAGAAATAAACCTTATTTTCTCAAAACCTTCAAAACAGTGCGTCATTTAACTTCAAAGAATTATTTTGAGTTCAATACTCAATATATAAATGCAAGACCACTTGGAAAGTATTCCTAACTCATTATAGAACACCCATGATTATTTGCTTGACTTAGAAGCACTTGAAAGGGGTCCATTTTTGTCCAAACATTCCTTCCAAATATTCTGTCTCTACTGTCACAGCAGCTAGGTTGACTTCAACTTGTTTTACAGAAACCTTTTCCAAAAAGGGTGGTCTGAAACTATTTTTTCCCTTAAACTTCAATGTCTTAGGGAACTTTCTGTATAATATGGGCCTCTAGATCTTTTGTTTCCATTTTTTAAGATTTTCTAACATTTCAGTCGACAGTACGGACTCTTTTCTGAATAACCTCTATTTTTATATGATTTCTCTCAATCTGTGGTAGTTATTAAAGATTGGCTTTTTGGGTTTTGTTCTAGACACAATAAGGAGGATCTCGATAACAAATCATGCATTGAAAACATTCCTAACCCCTCTTTTCAATTTCTGAAAGATCATGTTACTGTTCTGTCAACTATTCACAGCCAGCATACTTTCACTTCCATCCTTTGATTTGATGCTTACATGTACTCCAAATTAGCTCATGTCTTAGGAAGTAGTTCATACTACATTTGCACATATCCCATGATGATTTCATTCATTCATTCATACACATTTTAGACTTCTAAGTCATTCTAGGAATCCATCAACATAAAACACACTACAACCTTGGCACATTCTAGATACATACATTGCATCCATGCAAAGATTTGGGTTTTTTTTTACTCCTAATCCAAGAAGATTATAAGGAATAATCATGATCACACGTTCATGCTTCCCCTCGTTCTAATCAACCTTTCTCATCCGTCCAGGGGATTGAGAGATCTTCTTTTCTCAAAGATTAGCATGCATCATTCTAGCTTGCTAAGCATCATTGTTTTCTTTGATTTATTTGTTTCAAGAACAATTCATGTCCCCTTAGATTAGGAAAACTTTATTACTTGATATGTGATTAGACGTTTTTTTTTAGGTTTGTTCGTGTGATCTTTCACTTTGCATTGTGTGATACTTGGCTTAAATCTTATGAATGATATTTTATCTTAAGATCTTCCATTTCAAATTTTCTTATGTGATGTAACATACTATCATAGTATTAATAGTCGAACCATACATAATATAAGATGATTATTTAGATGCTAATTGAGGCCCGTCGAAAGACGGGGCGAGTTGAGGGTGTTTTAGTCATGACAAAGGCTCCTTCCTCTCTCATACCAAAACCCCGAGCCAAGTTCTTTGGTTATGAAAGGCCGGTGCCCTTTATCCGTTTGGGTGAGCCAAAATTAGGTTTCTTGGTTCCTTAAAGACCAAGTGGCGACTCTATATCTGTTTTCAATAAACCATTTTCTTTCCCCTTTTTGAAAACGAATCTCAAATCAAAACAAAAAGAGGTGGGACGCCGCGTGTCCACAAGGACTCATCTTAGTATCGGTGAGTCCCGCAAGAGTAAGAAGATCAGAGTAGTATTTGGCTTGGAAGAGATAGTAGCCATCTGAGCTAGAAGTGATCTCGAGGCCCAAGAAATAATTAAGTTTCCCTAGGTCTTTCATCTCAACTTGCTGATTGAGATATGATTTGAGATCTGATATACCAATTGAGTCATCCCCGGTGATAATCATATCATCAACATAAAGAAGTAGCAAATTATTCCCTGATCTGTCTTGTGGATAAAGAGAGCAGAATCATGAGAGCTAGAGGTGAATCCATAATTTCCAACAATAGTGCTGAATTTGGTAGACCATGCTCGAGGGGCTTGTTTGAGACCACAGAGAGCCTTACGAAGTTTATAGACTTGATTAGGAGAGATGATAAACCCGGAGGAGGATGCATATAAACTTCACTGAGTTCTCCATTGAGAAAGGCATTCTTCACATCCATCTAAAATAATTCCCAACGACGAATAGTTGTAACAGCAATTAGACTGCGGATTGAAGTAAGGCGAGCAATAGGAGCAAAGGTCTCTGATTCGAGGTAAAAAGTGCATATTTATAGTGTATTACATGGTCTTTTATGCACACTTTTATCCCCAAGTCCCTAAATTTAGATGCATATCAATGATTGAGTGTTTTCTATGATGTTGAGACTCAAACATGTGTTTTTACACTATTTTATAGGTCATGGAAACCAAACATTGCATAGAAAGTGATTCTGGTGAAGAGAATAGCAGAAGCAGCTGAGAAAATACCAATTTTGACAATGAAGACTTCAGATTTGGAAGATTTTCCTAGAAATATAAAATGTAGATCTTTGAGTTACGGTCGCGTGGCGGCAAACGGGAGGTCAAAACGAGGTCCGAGTTAAAAGTTATGTCCATTCTCCCATCGGTGCGTAGAGCTGTCAAAATCAGAGAAGTTCAAGCGATTGAGGAGAGTTCAATCGATCGAACCTTCGATCGATCGAACTAAGCTCGATCGATCGAACTTTATTTTCATCCAAAAGTTTCGTAAACTCTGTGGGAACCCTATATATAAGTCATTTTGACGCCAGACGAAGGGAGGACGCTCCAAAACGCGAAAAACAGCAGTTTTAGGGTAGTTTTAGGGTTAGATTAGGTGTAGATTAGGTTAGATTCAAGTTTTCTTCCTCCTTTTCCATTGTTAAACTCAAGATTGATGTTGATTACAAGTTATAATCATATTATCTTCAGGTTTTTCTTCTCCCTTTTCTTTATTTGATTGATTATTGCTTTAGATGTTAATGATTCCTATGTTTTGTTATTTCTGAATTAGTTTAATCATGTTTTCGTAGTTTAGACGTTGGGAATATGTGATGAAACATTGATTTCCAACCTCTTCCATGCAATCTTTAGAAACCTTGGGCTCGATCGATCAAAGGTATTTCGATCGATCGAACTAGGGCCATAATCAAGCGATCGAAGGCATTTCGATCGATTGAAGGATGAGGTAGTCCGATCGATCGAGAGTGCTTCGATCGATCGAACTTGCTAATTCCTGAGATGATTCTTTTAAGTATTCCATGACTTTTTGTTTTAGAAATCTGTCATCAAATTGTCCCAATAAGCTCAGTTTGTCACAACAGTTTTTAGAACTTAAAACCTTAAGGCATTTTCTTCAATAACTTTTGAAAACCACTTTGAATGCTAACACCATTTAGAGTGCAAGTAATTACCATTGTTTTAAACCGTCTTCCAAGTATTTTAAATCAACTGTGATGATGTAGTCCCGGTCATGAAAGGGCTATTGATTCTTTATCTTTAGAAAAATACGGAATACTGAAGAGGAATGAACTCCATAGAACATTAATGAGTATGCATGGTAGATGGTTAGGATCAATGTGGATTCTCGTATTTCCAACACCTTTAGTTTATCTATTTAATTAGTTATGTTTCTTCATGCTTTAGTTTATTATTTAGGATTTGTTAGTACACCTCCAATTATTCATTTTTATTTTCTTTTCTTTAGGTTATAACTTAGTATATATTCTTCCTATTCCTTCCCTGTGGGATCGACTTGGACTTATCCAGTATTACTTGCACGATCACCTACACTTGGGTGTTTGCGTTCAACATGCCCATTTTGTTGGGAGGTGCCAGGACATGATCGATGAGGAAAGGTGCCATGTTGGTGAAGGAATTGAAGTACTCTTGAATCCTTATACTCAGTAGCATTAACAATATAAAATACTTTGATATGGCGAGAGAATTAGGTTTTGACCATGTTAGCAAAGTCAAGGTATATCTGTGGTAATTCAAATCGACTCTACATAAGGTAAATCCAAGTATAATGAGAGTAATCATCCACAAGTATGACATAGTATTTAGAGTCCCCCATAGTGACAGTAGGAGAAGGTCCCCAAACATTAGAATGAATCAAGTCAAAAGGTTCCAAGGAAATAGAGTCACTTTTATTGAACGGCAATGCCGATTGTTTTGCAATTTCACAAGAAAGACAATCAAAATTTTCTTTATTCACTAGCCCTAGTTAACCGCTAGATACTAAATTTTGAAGACAACTAATGGAAGCATGACCCAATTGAGCATGCCAAAGACTGAGGGAGGGCGTGGATGATGCGAAAGCTGCTTTTTGAGTGGTAAGGTGAGATGGAATGTGAAGACTGATGAGTTCAAAGAGTCGTCCAGTCTTACGGCGTATCCCAAGAGGCTGTCCCGTCTTTGGATCCTATACACAACCAAAAGTAGAAAAAATAGTAGTGAGTCTAAGTTCATAAAGTTGACCAACAGAATTGAGGTTCATGGTCAATTTGGGAATAAAATAGACATCGGGAAGAAAGATATGAGATGTGGAGATGGTTCCTATATGATCAACGAACATATGGGAACCATCAGTAGTGTGGATGGTTGGTGTGTGAAGGCTAGAATATTGGGAGTAAAAATGGTGGAATGAGGTATCATATGATTAGAGTAGGCAGAATCGAAGAACCAAAAAGAGTGACCTGGGGTGATAGACATAGCAGTAGAAGATGGATTACCAGAGTGATCCAAAACTTGTTAGAGAAGATTCTCAAGATGAGCAACAAAAATATTGGCAGTGGGAGCAGTGGATGGTGGGCTGTCGGCAACTGTGGCTACAGTTTTGTTTGAGCCTCTACGGGGTGTGTTGGTGGTGTTGGAGGAGACCCCTCGGGAGGTTCTGGTAGGATTCCTAAAGCAATCGCTTTGATAGTGACCAGGTCCAAGCTTCTTACAATACTTGTAGACACGTGTAGGACAATCTAGGAGGAGATATCCAGGCAATTTACAGTAATTGCATTATTGTCTGGAAGAGGTGGATTGATGGTTGTTATAAGTGAATGAAGTCCCTTTGTGGACTGCTAGTGCGGCATCGGTATAGGTAGTCATACGAGTGGAAAGACGAGTCACCTCAAAAAGTAGTTCAGAAACGACTTGCTCCAGTGTGGGTAGAGGGACACAATTGAGGAAAGATGCTCAAACGGGTTCAAGCTCATCATTCAATGCCATTAAGAACACAACCTGATGTTGGCGGTTTCTATATTGATAGAAATTTGCAGCATCAGATGAATTATTCCATGTAGGTTCTGAAGAACTAAGTTGATCCCAATATAGTAGATCTCAGAGAGAAAGGTATTGATTGATTGACCAGGTTGTTGGCGCATGCGATGAAGGTTCCCAAGGAGTTGATACTGATGTGCAAGATCTGCAGTGGTGTAGCAATTTTCCAAAAAAATCCCAAACAAATTTTTCCATAGAAAAAATCTGCCAAATTGAAGGTGGATAGAGCTTACAGAGGTGTTGCGGAACCAAGTGATGATCTGGTGGTTTTTGTTGTCCCAATCTTCCAATCTCTCAAGATATTTACTTTCTTCTTTGTCTTTTAAAGGCTTTGGTTTGGAAATGTCCCCAGTGACATAGCGCCAGAGTTTGCGACCTTTAAGGAAACTAGACATGGCCTGGGCCCAAATAATAAATTTAGGGCCATCAAGAATAGTTCCAACGGGTTGTGAGGCATCAAAGCGATCCATAGAGTGAGATCCAAGACGAGTCGGGTCGAGTTGGGTCGGGTCGGGCTATTTGGTAGGCTGAATCAGGTTAGGTCTAATCCTTTTGGGTAGGGTCCGAGTAGGAAGTTGTGTTGATTGGCTGGGTGCAAAAGGATTACCGGTTACAAGGTCGGTGATAATGTGGGTGTGGGTTGATTCCGTGATGGTGGGTGTGGGATTGATGAAGCCAGAATTGGGGTGGGCTGAGCAGATTGGTTAATTGATGAGTGATGGGTGGAAGTTCTTTGTTGAGTCGGTGTGGCCGTGCGTTGAAGATGTCACAAAATGGGTTAACTGATGAGTGATGCTTGGGGAAAGAGTTTAATGGTAGGGCCGGTGGGTTTGATAGTCATGATGGGTATGCAGATTAGCAGTGATGATGGGTTTGATTTTTGGGGAAATAGTTTGATGTTGGGGCCGGTGATGGCAGAATAGAAGGGATGATGGTGAGGCGGTGTGGATATCGCAATTTTCCTTACCCACATCTTTTTATTTAAAACATTTTCCAAATTCAAATTAAAATTCTAATTCAAAAATGAGTCACCACTTAATTTTTAAAAGGAAAATTAAGAAACCATTTTAAAGCAAACTGATCTTTTTGGAAACGAGAGATTTCAAGGTCGGGGGATTATGGAATGAGAGGGAAAGGAGCCCAATGGACTAAAACACCTCTTCTCATCCTATCTCGTGATAGGCCTCTACTCAACATCCTATTAATAAAATTCATTAATCTAAGCATGCCCTCAACTAATACATATATATATACACATTACCAAAGCATGTCCAAAGGATGTAAGATTGCAAATGATAAAATATCACTCAAAACCACATATTTCGATTAGCAAACAATATGATGTGCGTTTCGGGAACTAGGAAATTACCCGGGATCTAGCTGTGAATGTTTAAACGTGTAATGCATACAAAAGAATAAATCCTAATAAAAGGGTCTCTAATCACTTATATACACATAAGGCAAATCTTAATTCTAAGGTGTTGTACATCAGGTCGAAAAATCAATAAAATTAAGAAATAATTAAGCTAAGGAAGAGTCAAGAGATCCATTATATGGCATGGTCAGCTAGGTATTCGGCGACAACTCTTCCTTTCACGGATTTGGAAGTGACGTAATTCATGTCGAGTTTAGCCAACATCAAGGTCCATCGGGAAATTCTACTAGTTAAAACAGGTTTTTCAAACAGGTATTTAAGTGGGTCCATTCGTGAGATCAGGATTACAAGAGAGGCTAACATACAATGCCTAAGGCGACGGGTACACCAGACTAGGGCCCAACAGGATTTCTCTAAGGGTGAGTATTTCAGCTTGTATCCGGTCATCCTCTTACTCAAATAATAAATGGCTCTTTCCACGTGCCCCTCTTCTCCTTCTTGGGCCAACATGCAACCCATCGAATCTTCGGACACAGACAGTTACAGTAGTAAAGGTCTTCCGGGTAAGGGTGGTGATAAGACAGGCGGGTTTGGAGGTAGTTTTGACCTTTTCGAAGGCTTGTTGACATAAAGTATCCCATTCGAACTTCTCTCCTTTGCTAAGCAGCTTAAATAAAGGGTCACAGGTTAGGGTGAGTTTTCAGATGAAGCAGCTTATGAATTGTATTCTACCCAGAAATCCCCTTAACTTCTTCTGATTCTTGGGCGGCTGCATTTCGACTATGGCCTTTATTTTGGTCGGGTCCACCTCTATCCATGTCTGAGTGATGAGAAACCCCAACAACTTTCCAGTAGTGACTCCGAAGGTGCACTTCTGAGGGTTCAGCCCCATTCTAAATTCTCTTATCCTTCCGAAGAATTTTCTCAACGCATCCAAGTGTCCTTTCCGCTCCTTAGATTTCACAATTATGTCGTCCGCATACACTTCTACCTCCTTATGGATCATATCGTGCAACAACGTCGTAGCGGCCCGCTGATAAGTTGTATATGCATCTTTGAGCCCAAACGACATCACCCCTATAGCAGTATGTTCCCCACGGTGTGATGAAAGTGTTTTTCTCCCTATCCTCGGGCGCCATTAGAATCTGGTCATACATGAGAACCCATCTATAAAAGATAGGAGTTCATGTCCCGCTATATTGTCCACTAACACATCAATGTAAGGTAAAGGGAAATCGTCCTTAGGGCTGGTTTTGTTCAGATCCCAAAAGTCGACACAAACCCTAACACAACTGTCCTTTTTCGGGACAGGCACTATATTTGTGATCCACTCTGGGTACTCGGTGACCATCAAAAATTCGGCCCTTAATTGCTTTTCAACTTCCTCTTTGACTTTGTGTGCCCATTCAGGCCTCATTCGCCTCAATTTTTGTTTTACAGGTTTTGAATTGGGAAATAGGGGCATATGCTGTTGGACTATTTCTGGATCGATACTTGGCATAACATTTTAAGACCATGCAGAAACATCTTTGAATTCATTTAATAAATTGATTAATTCTTTGCTTTCTTCTTTGCTAAATGTAGAGCCAATAAAAACATTTTGAGGAGTATCTTCATTTCCTAGATTAATCGTTAGAGTGTTCTCAATGATTTTACATGTAGATTCTTTTTCTTTTTTGATTAATTTTTGCAATTCATTTGGTATTTCATGATCATCACATTCATCACATTCATTAAGCATATTCGAGTAGGCAGAATTAGTTAAACTTTCATTGATTTTCTTTGGAGCGATTACAACAGACATGGAAATTGAAAGACGCCTCATTTGGGCCATTACAGACTCTGGGTGTGGGGGATACCTATCACTTGACTCGAAAACCCACTCCTTCTTGCTTTCTCCTCCCAGATCGGTGATGAAGCATTCTTCCGGATCTCCTGTCTTGGTAATCTCTTCCATCTCTTCTTTTTCGGATTCTTTCACATCATCCTCCTCATCTTGCACCTCTTCTACCAATCCCTCAGCATGTTCTTTTCCGGCCTTGTCTTCCACGAACCCTTCTTGGCCCGTTCCATCAGTTTTTGTGCTTTCCTCGCTCAACAGATTCTTCATGACCAAGCCATCTAGCACACCAATCCAATCTTTAGCAGTAGTTGACTTCACGGGCACCCGTAGATATGGATTTTGATACTCCGAGAATTCGTGGGGAAAGAAGATCTCAAACCCTGGATTCAAACAATTACCTTTTTGATCCACCCATGGTTCTGGGAAGCCACAAAGGGGAAATCCTCTCCCTCCTTAACAAAGTATCCATTGAGTGTCTTCTGGTAAGGGTCCAATGGTGCATTAATTGCCTTCTTCTTCTCTCTCAGTTCTTTCTTGGATGGTTGATAGCCCAGACCATGAGTGTGAGTCTGGGTGGGGATTCTTGGAAACTCCGGTACACCTTGATGATTTTTACCCAGCCCCATGCCTGGGAAGAAACCCATCTTTTTCATAATCCCAGCGACCAACAGACTCGAGTACTGATCGAAATACAGCGACAGAAATTCTCTCGGCTTCTCTTCTTCTGACGTGTTAATAAACTCAAACCCTCTCAGAATTGTCTCCACTTCCTGAAATTGCACCTCTAAAATTGGCGCGCTTGATGAAGCTTCAGACAGATGGACCCAACTGTCCCCAAAAATATCACACACCTTGCCTCCCTAAACACATTTGACTTTCTGATGACCTATAAATGGTATGGCACTTAGACTCTCTAACCATGGATCCCTAGCAGCAAATTGAAAGAAGCATGAATGTCAATGACTTGAAATTTGGCGTCCTTTTCTACATGCCTGATAGCGAGATGAAGGAGAATTATCCCCATGACCGTCCTCTGAGTGTTGTCATACGCTCTCACCCTCTGCTCTGATGGTATGAAAGTTGATTCATCCAAACCCATGCGCTTAGTTGTTCGGAATGGACACACGTTTAGAGCAGACCCGTTGTCAACAAGACAAGCAGGCACATTATTTCCCAGGCATTCACCAGTGACATATAGCGGTTTATCGTGAACAGGTCCTCCAAGAGGTAGGTCATCTGATGAGAAAGTAATAGCCAGAGCCAGAATCCTACTGATCATTCGCACAAGGTCTTCTGGTGCTGTGTCGATAGAAATATCAAATTGGTTCAAGGCATCCAGAACTACCTGACGGTGACATTTGGAAGCGATCAACAAACCCCAGATGGTGATGTTGGCCTGAGTCTTTCTCATTTGCTTTAAAACCCTATCTTCGTCCTCTTTCAAGCTCCCTTTCCTTGTTTCTTCTCCATCGCTCTTGTACCACAGGTCCTCTCCTACTTGATCTACATCAATGTTGCTAGTCACTTGAACCCACCAGTCCAGTTGATTCCACAGAGTATAGACTATCAGATTCCCTGCCATCTGATAAGGCTTCCTTGGTGTCCCAGCCTTAGTGATTAGCTTAGACAGATCGAAGGTCTGCTCTTCTATCCCAAAGAAATAAAGGCCTTGCGACGGTGGTATAGCATGATGATTTGGCAGTGGATTCCTAGTAACGTTCGGAGCTTTAACGGGCGGCTTGCATATCACCTTGTTATCAATGAGGTCCTGAATTTCATGCCTCAGTCTTGTGCATCGATCGGTAGAGTGACCCTTTTGTTGGTGAAATTTGTAGTAGAGATCTTCTCGGATGGTTGGGTGAAGTGGACTTGGTAAGGGTCGAGGCTCCAAAGGGCGGAGATGCCCTTTTGCCACTAGCCTATCAAGGGCGGTTGATAGTGATACCCCCAATTCTGAAAACTTCCTCAGCTGTTTGTCCGTTCCTCACCTTCGCATTATGTCAAACTTTTCTCTGGTCCACTCAACGCGTTGACGTCGGTGGGGTCAGAGTGACCCCCCCCCCCCCCCCCGAATGCCTCCCAGTCGACCCATAATTTGGCCTCTTATATCGATTTAGCTATTCTTCCTTCTTGATTACCCCTTCTTGGATCGTGTCCTCTATCCTTGTTCCTACGTCAAAAACCTCAGCGAAGGTGTTAGTCAACTGGAATCTCATCTTCTCCTGATAGACGGGCTGAAGGTTCTTCGTCAACATTCAGATATGATCTTTCTCGGACGGCCTCAGCACCATCTTAGCCGCCTTTTCCCTCCATCTGCTCAAGTATTCAGCGAATGATTCCTTGTTCCCTTGCCTAGTGGTTTCAAAATCTCAGACAGTAACATCCAAGTCTTGGTTGTACTTATACTATGCTACGAATGCTTTGATCACCTCTTCCCAGACCCTAGTTTTGCTTGGTTCGAGTATGAGATACCAAGACAGAGCAGCCCCGGTTAAAGTCTGCTGAAATAAGACGGCCATCAGGTTGGTGCTCAATCCGCTAGGCTGGAAAGCCCCGATACACATTCTCACATGACTGCGAGGATTTCATGTTCCATCAAACTTGTCAAAAATTGGCATCTTAAAACCGACTAGTAGCGTCTCATGGACCCCATCGTACAACCCTTCCAACTCCACCAGATAAGTGTCGACCCCTTGAGCCTTATGCATCACCCTTTTTAGCTTTTCGATCTTCTCGGCCATTATCCTCTCTTTGTCAGTCTTTTCCCTTTCCACCCTTTCCCTCTCTGCTCTAGGAAACTCAACTCTCGACATCTCCGAGTCATCGTACCAGCCTTCTTCCCTGACGGGGCAGGTTGTTGATTGGTGGATTTACAACTGGTGGCGGGCGTGCTATTGCTTCTATCATGACCATCATTCGGTTCATATTCTCAGCCTGTTGCCTCATCTATTTCGCTTGTCGTTCTACCCGCGTCCTTAGTTTTGCTACTTCCCCATCATTCCTTGCATCTGCCATTTCTTTGTCGCTCCTTCTCACTAACCTTGCTGTAGGATCTCTAAACCAATCCGTGCCTAAACATGATGCTATTTTTGCCCTACAAAAGAATTTTAATAATTTTCAAAAACTTTTTCCTCCTTTTTATTTTCATCTTGGTGACAAGGTTTTACGAATGGTTTATAGGTCACACGGATGCAATGCATGTGTGCGTGTGTGCCATCTCTATATGCAAAAGAAAGAAAAAAATTTCTAATCCTAGCAAATAGGCACATAAGCATATAGAATCCTTAATCATGTCAAATGCGCTAATTTCACCTCTCTTTTGGGGATTAGCCGCTTCAGAAATCATTTTGGTAAGATAAAATATTTTGAAAGCAATTCTCGAGAATTTCTTTTCGAGAACTAGGATGTCAAACATTCCTTAACAAAGGTGATTGGATTGTAATTTTTGCTTCGAAATTTTTTTTTAAAAGCATTTCTCCAAAAACAACTCCCAAGGTTTTATTTTTGAAGATAATCATGTGAAGAAACAAAGATTATCTTGGAGCTTTAATCAAAAGTTAATTCCAAAGGTTCTGAAAGCGTGATTTTCCAAAAGAACCTTGGGGTAATGATGGCAAAATATCTCGTTTGTTTACAAAGATGGAAAAATTCCTTGGGCGGAAGGGTCACCTGATCGGATTATCACTGTACTTTTCATGGATTCGGATACATACAAGGTCAATGATGCTTTAGCTAATCATGATATAAGAGGTGTAATCTTATAATCAAGGTTTGGCATATTCTCAAATGTCATAGGACATAAAGAGGATTCACTAAAAAGTGATTAAGAGGTTACATGTCCTATATCAAGTAAGCATTGTCATCATCTCAAGTAATCCCTTTTGGGCATACAAACTCCCTAGCATATAACCTTAATCAAGAGTTTATTTCCTAAGATTTGAAAGGTTCTATAGATACTACTATGCAAAAGCTGGATTTTGGTCAAACAAGGAACCCTTGACACACACCCGATACGATGCTTCATATACTAAATCATGGTACGAGATCAAGGGTGATCACACAGTCCCATGATTACTTGACCGACCGGGTTGCCCCGAGCCTCCAAGGCCATAGTTCCGTGCAATCGACTGGAAAGACATGCAAGTGAAATGCAACAGGCATACAAAGATTAATTAATTTGATAAAAAGGATGTTTCAAGTCTAATCCTCGAGTGAACCCAAAATCAAAAAATTATGGTCTACGAAACCAGAGATTCTGGGTTCGATCCCCAGCAGAGTCGCCAGATTGTGGATATCGCAATTCTCCTTACCCACATCTTTTTATTTAAAACATTTTCCAAATTCAAATTCAAAGTCAATTCAAAAATGAGTCGCCACTTAATTTTTAAAAGAAAAATTAATAAACTATTTTAAAGAAAACTGATCTATTTGGAAATCAGAGATTTCTAGGTCCGGGGATTATGGAATGAGAGGGGAAGGAGCCCAACAGACTAAAACACCCCCTCTCATCCTATCTCGTGATAGGCCTCTACTCAACATCCTTTTAATCGAATTCGTTAATCTAAGCATACCCTTAACTAATACATATACATAAATATACATTACAAAAGTATGTCCAAAGGGTGTAAGATTGCAAATGATAAAATATAACTCAAAACCATATATTTCGATTAGCAAACAATATGATATGTCTTTAGGGAACTAGGAAACTTACCCGGGATCCAGTCGCGAATGTTTAAAAGTATAATGGATACAAAAGAATAAATCCTAATAAAAGGGTCTCTAATAACATATATACACATAAGGCAAATCTTAATTCTAAGGTGTCGCACACGAGGTCAAAAAATCAATAAAATTAAGAAATAATAAAGCTAAGGAAGAGTCAAGATATCATACCTCATCGGCGCTACAAAACAAGGGTTATTCTACATGATGTACAAGATATAAAGTTAGATGACAATCCTAGACTTCTAGCTTAGATCTATCGAATGTAATTAAATCTAAAGCAAACGAATCCTAAGTATGAACATCAAGCCACATGGATGAATGTATACATAAACAAGAGTAAATTATGAAGTATTCATTATTTTGGGTCATTTAAACTTTGAATTCAAGTTTAACTATTCACTATCGAAACATGGTTTAAACCCTAGGTCATAGAAAAGTCATTTGGACCATTATTTAAAAGATTGGTCAAAATTGTGACAGAATTCTAAAAATTGCTGAGAGCATATTAGAACTTCAAGAAACGAAAAGGCATGGTAACCATGGTTTGATCTTAATGATTTTAAGACACGGGGTGCCTCTGTGAGTCTAGTTTCTAACCAAAAAAGAAAATCAAAGTTCCAACGGTTAGATCTCTGGGAATTGAATAAACACTAGACATCACTCAGAAATTTCCAACCTTCTGTCCAGAGATATTGTACGATTTTCTACAAATAGTAAAGAAATCTAAAAGACTCTAATCTTTTTAGGGGGTCTTGTTAACACATTAAACTTCACAGAAAAAATTATTTGGGGTCATCAATACTTGATTAGGGCTCTAATTTACTCATTTTAAAAAGGTATTTATGTTCTGAAACTCTGGACAGATTGTTGTGGTTTCACAAAACTCATGACCAAACCACCCTAACCATGGAATCTTATTAAAACAAAAATTACAGCGGTAGAACTTTGAGTTTAGGACACTTTCCCGTTGGTTTTATTCAATTCCAACAGTTCGATGTTTAACTAAAAATCTTTGATGAAAAGTGGTTGATGAACTCACTACACCTTTGTCTAGTTCATCTTTCACTTACTAATTTTAACTACTAAGCCATTAAACTTGGCTTTAGTTAAACTAATTCTCCTACCATTTGATGGTCATGGGAGGCTAATCGCTCATATGCTTATAGCTTTCAATAAAGTATGGAGAAATTTCATGAAATCTAAAGACAATAAACCTAAATCATGATGATAGACTTGGACATATTAAAGATCAACTTTAATCCCCTTGTAAACCATAAACTTACAAGAGAGCCAAAGGACTTCATATCAAGAGATTCAAATGAGACATTAGAGGTCTCATGAATCTCAAGCGGTGGATATAATTAAAAGAAATGACTTAAAACTCAAATATTATCCAAGTTAATACATATTTAGAAGCTAATTAGTTTAAAGTCTACCTCTAAATATCCACAACTTGGTGATTTTGAGGGGTTTACACAAGTAAAACAAGCTCTTCAACTCTTAATTTACACGCACAACTTCCTCCCTCACTCTTATGAAGGTGAGTCTTAGGTATGTTTGGAAAATTTGAGAGGTTAAAGATGAAAAGATTCAAGATAAGGTTGGATGACTCAAGAATTCTCCCTCTTACAATGGGATATTCACCCTCTTTATATAGGCAAATTTAAAAGGGTATTTTAGTCATTTTAGGGGCAAAAAACACTGATTTTGTATGTCCTTTTGATGGTACAAAACGTGTTGTATTACAGCTGTCTACCTGAAAATGCGGCACTTACTGGAGATGGAAGCGGCAGTCAGTGACAGCCGGAATGGCACTCAATGAATGCCGCAGCGGCATTCACTGATTGCTGAGCCGGCATTCATTGAATGCCGGGGACAACTCCAGGAACTGCCATTTCTTAAATTTTGCGGCACTTGAATGAAATTGGCAGCAGTCACTAATTGCCGTTACGGCACTCACTGACCGCCGGACGGCAGTCAGAGAGTGCCATACCGGCAACCCGAGAGTGTCGCAGAAGCATGCCATGTGTCGTTCTCTCTATTCCCTCTTTTCCTTCCTCTTTTCTTCCTTCTCTTTATTTTTGTTTGAATTGAAGAGCCTTTTGAAGAGCTTGATTTACCTTAGTTAGTCGGACATTGTCATCATTGGATCTTAGAGGTAATACTCCCTTTTTCTCGACGTTTGGTCAAAATTAGGGTGTCTGCAGGCGGCCTGTTTGTTTGTGAATTAGTTGGATCAGAAAAGCAGTGGGTTTCAGTGGTGTGAGGTCGGTGGCAGAGACTGCAGTTGATGATCACCAAGATCGTATGACTTTGATACCATGATAAAAGAGATATGGATACAATATATTATATTGTATCGAAAGGTATATTCCATCATTACATAAGGGATGCATTTATATAGACTAGAAAAATACAAGCTTTACTTTAGGAAAGAGAGAAGTACAAAAGTACATAGTACAGTAGTACATAATGAACCTACTCTAGATTTATATTAAGATACAATATCGTAATGAACCTAGACTAATGTATGATATGTATTAACAAAAAAAAGCGTTTAGTAAACTTAGTTTTGTTTTTATTTTTCATAAGCAATTTTAAAAAGGGACAAAAAATGAAAACAAAAATAAGTAGCTTCTAGAAAAAGCAAAATCGATTTTGGTATCCCAAATTGCTATTTTGCCCTTACAAATTTCAAAAGCCATAACTATTTAAGAATAAACCAAAATTCAATATCGTAAGAACTTATGAACTCATGAAAATTTTTTATTGCTAGGACCAAAAAGTACATAATCGCAAAATGACCAAATTGCCCTTGGATCTTTCATTTAATAAATAAAAATAATAAAATCTTCAAATAACACAAGGTGTCATATCCAAAAGTTATTTGAGGTTCTAGATTTAATGGCGGGGTCCATTTGGTCTGAATCTATTTATAGAATGACCATTTTGCCCTTCATACTTCAAAATGCCATATCTTGTTAAGATTAAATTAGAATTGAAGGTCGTCAGAACATGTGAGCTCATATTTAAGATAAGAACATTTAGGACCTAAAAAGTACATATATGGTAAAATGACCAAACTGCCCTTGCCAACGATCTTGCCAAACACACATCCGAGGTAAAACGAAAATTAGTACACCAATCTTCTATCCAATGTACTGAACAAAATATATCATCTGCTGTTTCAGGAAGGCCTAGTTTCCCTGCATGAGCTAGAACCAAAGACTACTAACCACGACCATTTGATAAAAGTCGGTGCAAATTGTTGGAGACAAGAGAACTTTGCTCTGAATTATTGAAATAGAAATTATTTTATTTATTACACCTTCAAAATAATTTCTTTTTCACTCTCCTCCTTTCTGATTACAAACACTGGCAATATATATAGTCATTACACAATACCTATTTTTAGACAACCTTAACTATGCATGACTTTCAACTTTCCCATACTTAATACTGACTTATTTGTTATTCTAGGAAAATAACATAGCTGCCTTCCACACATTAATAAATAATGTTGCTAACTTCAACACATTAATTATTACAAATTACATTTCAGCACCCCCTCTTAATTTGTAATCTTTAATTCACTCCTGAAATAATTAAACTTCTCCGCAATTACCTCCTTTGCAAAAATGCCTGCCCTTTCCTCCTCAGTCTTGCAAAACTCCAATTTGATCTCCTTAGCTTCGAACAGATTTCTAATGTAGTGATGTTGAAGCTCAATGTGCTTTTTTATCTTCCATGAAACACTGGATTCTTTGTCATTGTTATTGTCGACATGTTATCACAATAGATAACAGTAGGCTTCACCTGTTCTTGCTACAAATTTCCCAAAATCCTTCTTAACCACACTGCTTCACAAGCTGCTATATATTCTGCTTCAACTGTCGAAAGAACAACTATGCTTTGCTTCTTCAAGCTCCATGAAATGACCTTTGAGCCCAAACTGAAACGTATCCAGAAGTACTTTTTCTATCATCAACTGATCCAGCACAGCCACTGTCTGTATATCCAACCAAACTATTATCATCTTCTATTTTATATCTTATCCCAAAACTCTTTGTTCCTTATACATATCGAAGAATTCGCTTCGCAGTTGTGAAATGAGCCTTGCTAGGATCACTCATGAACCTAGATACAACTCCAACTGCATGAACAATACATGGTCTTATATTTGTGAGATGAATCAAAGACCCAATTAAGCTTCGAAAGATTTGGCCATCAGCTTTCTAAGTTCCATTTTCTTTAAACAATTTCTCATTCAATGCCATAGGAGTTCCCATTGGCTTACAATGAACCATGTTGAATTTCTTCAACAAATCCTCTGCATATTTTTCCTATGAAATGGATATTCCTTCCTTCAATTTCTTTCCTTGAATTCCCAAAAAAAATCTCATTAATCCCAAATTTGACATTTCGAATTCTGCCATCATCATTTTCTTAAAAACCTCCACCATTTCCTGCTTCGAACTAGCAAAAATAAGATCATTAACATATAAACAGACTATATGTAAATCACCACCTTCCTTTTTAACATACAATGATGGTTCACTTGGACTTCGAATCAATCCAATTTGCTAAAAGAATTTATCAATTTTTCTATTACATGCCCTTGGTGCTTGCTTCAGACCATACAAGGCCTTTCAAAGTCGATACACTTTCCTTCTTTTCCTTTACTCACATACCATTAAGGCTATTCAACATAGACTTCTTCTTCTAGATTACCATTCAAAAATGTAGCCTTCACATCCAATAGAAACACTTTCATTTGTAATTGTGTTGAAATAGCCAACACAGTTCGAATGGTTTACATTCGAGCTACTGGTGCAAATGTCTAATTAAAATCAATTCCAGGTTGTTGTAAGTAACCTTTTGCAACCAATCTAGCCTTGTGCTTCTGAATTGTACCATATTCATGAAATTTGGTCTAAAAAATCCATTTGAGACCACATATATCTTTTCCTTTTGGGTTGTTGATGTTGCCAAAATCAAGATATAAAAGTATGTTTACTTATACTACTTTCAAAAGATTTGTAGTGTGGAAGTAAAGGTCGAACCCACAGAGATTGAATACTACGTACTTTAATTTTTAAAACCTAAATTTAGATAATTAAGAAAAATGGATTTTGGATTTAATTTGAATTAAACTAATAGCAATAAAAGTAAATCTAAATTATGAAAGCAATTAAATATTTGTTTTTATAATAAGTTTAAGGAAACTAGGATTGCAAATCCACCACTAGCTTCATAATAAGGGTATTTACGAATTACTTTAGCTTATTAAGTTGGATGATAATGGGAAATTGTAGTTACAAGTCCAATTCCTCCGTCAAGAGAATAACTATGGTTCAAGCACCAACATAATCCATCTTCGGCTAGCACGAATTATCCCACACTAAACTAGGGTTGTGGTATAATTTCGTCTAATCTAGGCATGGACTATTCGGATACTTGATAACACAATTCAATTTAAGCACCATTACATGTAAATAATCTAAACAAGCACAGCAAGCATAGATCATTGAGCACACTACCATCAAAATAGATCTAAGACAAGAGTAAACTTTGAAAGTAACGATTTAATCAACAAAAGCACGACTTATTTATAAAAATCCTCGAAACATGTAACTATCATCCATACATAATAAAACTAAAATAAAAACATAAAATACACCCTATTACTTGGCTAGGGTTTCATTGAAACTCTAGATCTTGAGTTTAGTTGGCAATAAAATTGATGAACGGCAAGAGGTTGATGGAGGAGGCCATGGGAATCCTTGGTCTTCTTCTTCTTCTCCTTGCTTTCCTCTCTTCAATGGCCGAAAGTTTTGTTGTATATGGATGTATCTAATGTTGTGTAATGTTGTGTAACCACAAAATTGATTTAGAATAGGATTTATATAGAGTTTGGAAGGATTTAGGAAGCTTTCCTAAGTCAAATCGCACTAAAACTGCTATTTTTATGTTTCTGGACGTATTCAGCCAATTCGGATCGCATAGGGCTCTTTAAGACCTCAAAATACGCAACTTTGACTTTTTCAACGGGTCGCTCCAGTGACCAGGCCATGTTCCAACTTTTCTTAAATTTTTGCTACTCTGTGTACCGATCGTAGATTTACGATAACGTTTGACTCGGACCTCGTATTGACTCACAGTTTGCGGCCACACGTCCATAACTCGATGATCTACATTTTATATCTCTTGAGAAATTTCTCAAATCAGAAGTATTCCTTGTCAAAAATGCAATTTTACGAGGCTACTACTGCATTCAGCTCTCATCTAAATCACCGTTGGAGCCCAAAATGACTTCCAAAGCCACTAATCATTTGATTTTTGTGCATTTTCAAGTTAAAGCTCCTAAACCTACAAAATTTAGAATACGTATTAAAAAACAACTAATAACTACCTGAAATGGGCTAACAAAAAGTTTTTTTAGGACTATAAATGGCAACTATTTGTCGCCGATCGCACCCCCAAACCTACACTTTGCTAGTCATCGAGCAAAGAAAAAATAAAACTAAATACTACTATACTTAAAAATCCGAACTCACTATCACATGCAACGCGATTGCATTTAGCATATGCAACAAGCCTTTTAAACCCCTAAGTGTCCCTAGTAGGACGAGTGAAGTCTCGTGAGGGTTCTCATCAACAAGTCACCCATAACCATCTTTATTAACATATAAATTTAAAAAGTTTTATTCAAACGAAAAACAAAACAATCAATACTCCTTATCATAGAATGATGATTTGAAATATAATAATGAACAAGAAGAAATGAAATCAGACGTCCAACTGCATCACAAAAAATAATCATAAGCACATGCATCGTATAAATCCATAGAGTTTCTCATAAAATTGCACGTGTGTGATGTGGTAGTCAAATGAACACGCGCATGTCATGAACTTGAAATATAACTCGGATGACCATCTAACTATGCTTCAACTACGAATCTCACAATGTTAATTACACTCTCAAATGAAACACTCAGAAACAGGTGTAATTTATCGGGTATATGCGAGCAAAGGAAATATGTTTTCACAACGAGAAATGCTCACATATGACTTGACAAAGGCGCATGATACCAAAGAACAGTAGTCTCATGGATAGGACGCCAACAGTCAAGAAAAATGAATAATTACCATGTTTTAATCCCCCTCCCATTGTTTTCATATCCAAACCATGTTTCCTATGATAAAATAGGACTTTTCAACGGTTGTAATGTGGCTCTGTTTTCTTGTAATTTGCGCGAGCGTGCCGTAGCCAAACGGGCTCGGTGTGTGAGTGTGTGCAAACTAATTTCCTAAACGCTTGTGTGAGTGATACACAAGGCTTTATGAATCTGACTTCTAAACAGAGTGATTGTGTGCAGTGAGTAAGAAAGTACCCTCACCATAAATTCTTTAGCAGTACTGAAGCGCACAAGCTAAACAGTGCAAGAGTTTACCGAGTAAACAAATCACAAATGATTTAATAAAACGTAGATTTTATAAAGTGTTTGGAAAATTAAACAAATCCAAAGAACAAACCAGAACAGACTCTAATTGTCCAAAAGAACAAAAGAAATTAACAAAAAGGACAGACCTATTTGCTATGAATGCAGAAAAACAAAGGTTTGAACGCTTTGAATGCTTTGAATTCAGTGTGTGCTGTTTTTGAGATGACGCGGAGTGCCTTTGCTTCGTTGACCTGCCTTCATATTTATAGCAACCATGGTTGAATTTTGATTAGGAAAGAACTCCTTAGCTTGCGCCCTAAGTGCGTGACTGATTGGCTGATAGTGGAATAAACCTTCTTAATCTCTAACTCTTTACTTACCTCTATCTTGATTGAACCAATCCCACTAATTTAGGGATTAACCTTCTAAATCCAGCTGGACGTGATTAAAACCTTCCTAACCGAACTCTTGCTTCCTAAAAATCTGGGATGACGTCGCCTTCACAGCTGTGAATGGTGCAGCCTTCCCCTTTTAGTCCATCGGCCTTGTCAACTTCTTCTTTCAGCTGAATCGGGCTTAGCCAATTTCAATACTGTCTTTCATGCCCGATTACCTTTTTACAAATGCCTATGGCCAATCGGACTCATACAGCCATCCTTCATTACACGGTGTCCGATTGGCCTCCGTGCTGCTTTGATCTACCATCGGGCGTACATTCATTAGGTTATGTTATTCTCGTGCCCGATAATCCTCATCCATGCCCATCCTTCCAATCGAGCTCACACCACAACACCTAACAGCTTTGTGCCTACCATCAGGCTTACAATCCCACTTGAGTTCGATGAGACATAGATTCCCTAGGCCGGCCTTACCTCTATCCAACTTCATGCTACTCGGGCTCAAAAACCTTTGACGGTTTTTGGGTGCAAACAAATGCCCCCCAAAAGGTCATATCAAATGTCCTGCCTTAATTGATGTGACATTTTTTGAATTTAAAAATTACCACGTGTCATTCATGCAGAGACCTATCAGATCTAGAGAATCCCACCAGTCACTCCACATTTAATGCGGCGTGGTATAAAGGGGCAAGATTTTCAAAAAATCTATCCACCTTCCTCACTTGCGTCTTCTCTCTCTCTCTCTAAAAATCCAAGCATCCAGAGCTTCTCTCTCTACAACCTCCATTCTTCTCGGTGAAGAAAGCCTTCATCCCTGCTACAGAAATGGCTCCTAAACCAGCTCCGACGACCACTCCCAAAGGCAAGAAAACCTTTGTCGATGCTCCACTACCTCAAAACCGCTACAGAGAAGTCAGAACCCTCGCCAAAGTTCACTCTACAAACATTTCCACAGAATAACTTATTCACTACAGCTCCCCCGACGGTTCCCCGGTGGCCCCGAGTCTCGGTACGGCGTTTTGCGGTGATCCTCCATCTGTCTTTCACCCCCTGTACCTGCTGGTGGACAACAAAATGTTACTCCAACTTTCGGCCAATTGGAACAATGCGTGGACCTCTGCCCACCCCATCAGGGGCTGGCCTACCCCTGCAGCTGGCTGGGACAAGTGGGTAATTAGGGTATCAACTTCTAAGGCCGATCTATGGAAACGTATGGGCATACATGAAGCTATAATTCTCAGCCGCTCAAAACTGGAAATAGACCGTCCACTCTTCTTCGTAGCCCTACTGTCCTGGTCGGCCTCATGCAATGGGTTCTTCTTCCGTTGTGGTCCGATGGCCCCCACTGTTAAGGACATTAGCTATTTGTTCAATCTACACCCTCATGGGCAGGAGGTCATGCCGGGCTTTCTGTATATGGGAACGGCCAGCTTCTACTACCCCCAACAATAATCTATAAGGGACGGGGCCATTTCCTACTGATCGATCATGGCCTTTGGCAGCTTCTTAATAGCCTGCATGGGTACTGACGAGACCAAAGTGTCCGATGCTGAACATACAACCTTCTTGATGTACTGGCTAAACAGATTCCTCTTCTGCTCATCTAGTTAAGACATCACAAAGGAGTACACCACTCTAGCCTTAGCCTTTGCTGCTGGGAAACCACTGTCTCTAGCCACCCTAGTTCGGGCTCACCTTGTCCGAGGCATAACGGACTTCGTGCATTCGGGCTTTAGTGCTGGAGGCAGCCTGATCTGGATTCTGCAGGTCTGGCTCTATTTTTATTTCTAGCAATTTAGGCCGGTCGACTGCCAACTATCGGCCGTTCCCATTTTTTCTGTCCAATTCATGGATAGCACTCCCTCTTCCCACTCCTTTGAAGAGTTTTTCTCCTTTTTCTACGAGGGATGTGCCAATCGGGTTGTCCCCCTCTTCCACCCCTTCTCTTCTCTTGACTTTCCTTCATTTCTTCAACTTCCTCACAACCCTGTTAACTGGGGACCGGGCACCCAGTCTACGTACAATGAAATCTTCTCTAGCTACTTAGTAGCTAGAAATATAATTTTTAGCCCAAGCATTCCTTCAGCCAACAATAAATGTGGAGCAGAGTATTACTTTGCTCCCCTCTATGCCCGTCAGTTTGGGCTTACTCAACTTGTGCCTGTCCCCCCAGGCATCACTGTGAATGTTGACTGGGTGGAGCGTGGTCTAATTGTCAATGACGGACAGGTGAAGAAAATTAAAGAAAGGTCAGACAAACTCAAGGCCGCATTCAACTTCACCCCCTTCTCTGCCCGGCCTGTGTTATTAGAAGAATTTACCAAGTGGTCGACAGATCGGGCCAACCAAATATTCCAGGATACGGCTGCCGAAGCCCTTGTACGATTTGCTGTGTCATCAGCAGCTAAGGCGGACGCTTTTGTTCCAATAGCAGCTCCAGCCCGACGCAAACAAATTGCAAAGAGGCCGGCTCGCAAGCTCGCTCTGGGCAAAGGTCCTGCTCAAAAGAAGAAGAAACAAACGCCGGCCTCAACAACTCAGGTTACATTTACTTTATTTCTGACCTGTTAAGCCTGAGTATGTCATTGAATCTAATCTTTTCCTTCTAACTTTAGCTTGTTGATGAACACTTCGGGGAAGACTTACCATTGACCAGAGTAGTTCCCCAACCACCACCAATCCAGCCTTAAGCTCTTTCGGCTGATTTCCCAGTCTCTCCTACCTCCGTAGTGGCCTACCTGGAATGAGTCGCCATGAGAGTGATGCCACTACACATTGTGTCACCTCTAACCCCCTCTAATGATGATGAAGATGGTGATTCCTCTGGAGGCAACATTCCTGAACAAGTGGTTCTTTCCTCCAATAGCGAGGACGTGCTCGATGCTGATATTGGTATGAAGATGGTTGGAGAATCAATTGAGCAGACTACTCTGATTGTAGTCAGAGCCCCCTCTAGCCAGGATGACCCCAGCGCTGCCACAGGATTGTCCTCTCAGGTAACAAGGGAACCTATTAAGGCCGATCCCACCCATACTCACGAAGATCCTACAGCTCCAAGGGTTGAGGATAGGGCAAATGACTCGGGCTTTACCCTGGGCATTCAATCTTTATTGAATGAAGGGATTGCTAGCCCAGTGGTGGAAACCAGTACCGCTTCTTCCTTTGAACTTGGTCAGCAGTCCTCTCAACCATCAACCTCTCAGCCAAGTGAGGCCGATGTCCAGGTATTCCAGCCTCTTACCTTATTTCATTCATGAGCACTTCAAACATCTTTTGACCCCTATTCTTTTGAACAGGCCGTTCCCATAGGCCCAGGGCCGTACATCCCATTTGACGATTTCTTCTCTAGCCTAGACCTGGGAGCTTTTGAACTTGGTCCTCTCGAGCCCGAGGTGGTCTCTCCTTCACACCTTCAGCAATTAAAAGACCTACTCCTCGGGCTTGCTAATTAGGACCTCTCTAATCTTCCTCCTGCTGCTGATGTTAAAGCAGCTTTGAACACACTCATGGCCGATCCCTTTCTTACTGATGGGAAGTTATTCCTACTCTGAGAGACACAAGAAAGACTCCCAAACTGCCGTCTCCTGGATCGATCGAATTTGAAGGTTCAAGCTGATGCAGAAGTTCACTTTGGCTCTCGACAAAAGGCAGTGAAGTTTCTTGTGGGGGCCAAAGCTAAATTCGAAGTGGCCAAGTCCTCTCGGGCTCAGGTGATAGCTAGAGACGCTTGGCTTCCTAATCATATTGCTGCACTTAAAGCTCGGCTTGAACAATGCGAGGTCGAGGTCCTCACCAATAATGCGGCCATGGTGAAAATCGACGAACTCCTGACCCAGCTCGATGGTGACGCCCAGAAATGTAGTAACCAATTACAGGCCAGTGTCCTGATATCCTGAGCATGGGCCCAAAAACTTGACAAGGCAAAGCGAGATTGGGTTGGAGCTATCAAGGCTTGGGAAGATTTAAGGGCCAAACTTAGGAATTTTGGGTCGGCCTAGAGGCCGACTCCCATCTTTTGTACCTTGTATGTTATTTATTCTTTATAGAATATTTTTTGTAAGTAAGCTGTGCTCAGCTTTATTAATACCAATGATGTTTTCTTTAATCATTCGGGCTCAGGCTCATAATTGATAACTTGCTCGTATTCTAACCCCGGATTTGGTTTGTATTCAAGATCAATCATCTCCCACAACGTAGGATAAAAGGACTTTAAATACTCACCATTAATTAACCTAGCATGAACCATTCCATTAACGTCTCTTAGCATGTATGCACCACCTTTCTTGACTTGATAAACGATAAAAGGGCCTTCCCAATTGACCAACCATTTACCGTACCGGTTGTCTTTTTCTCCGATAGGCAAAACGGCCTTCCAGACCAAGTCCTCCATACAAAAAGCTTCTCTCTCACCCTTTTGTTGTATGCTCGGGCTGCCTGTTGTTTTTTAACCTTCAACAAATCCAAGGCCGTAAGCCGTGCTTCATCAAGCGCCTCTAACTCAGCTATCATGGCCTCTGTATACTCAGCAGACTCAAGCCGATTGGACTGTGACTTCTATAGGTAACATAGCATCATGTCTATAGGTCAGCATGAACGGTGTGACCGGTACTTGACCTTTTAGGTGTCCGATAGGCCCATAGAGCTTCAGACAATAGCTTGTCACACTCCCTGGGGTTTTCATCGATTATCTTCTCAATGATCCCCTTAAGGATCTTGTTCGTAGACTCGACCTGCCCGTTAGCCTGTGCATAGTAGGGCATAGAATTGAGAATTTTGATCCCCCTACTTTCTGCAAAGGCTAACATTTCCGTTCCTGTGAAAACAGACCCTTGATCGGCCGTAATAGTCTCTGGAAGGCCAAACCTATGGATGATATGTTCTTCAATGAATTTTATTACGATGGCCTGAGTCACCGTTCTGCAGGGTATGGCCTTAGCCCACTTAATAAAGTAGTCTGTAGCTACTATGATGAAATAGTGTTGGCCCGATGACGGCGGAAGGACTTTGCCAATTAAATCCATAGCCCATCCTCGGAACGACCATGGTTTGATTACTGGTTAAAGCTCTTTAGCTGGCATATACTGGATCGGGCCATGCTTCTGGCAAGATTGACATCCCTTTGCATAACTGATACAATCTTTCAGCATACATGGCCAGTAATAGTTGTATCTCCTCAACAACAACTTCATCTCTTATACCGGCCTGATGTGCCCCACATATCCCTTTATGTACTTCAACCATAACCTATATGGCTTGTTTCTTACCTAAACACCTCAAGATCATATCACCGATGGGTTTCTTGAACAATTCTCCATCAAGCATCAGAAATTGGACAGCGAACAGTCTAACCTTATAGGCTATCCTGACGTTCGGGTGATTCAGGTATTCAATGATGGGCATTCTCTAATCATCGTCCTCCATCAAGACCGAATTAGTGGTAGTGTACCAGCCTCTCCTTGCAACTGACGGTAATGATCAAACATGAATAGTGATAACTTGGATTCTAAGTTATTCATAGAAGACGAGGCTGATCCTGTTTTTGCCAGCTTATCGGCCTCGGTATTTGTGGACCTCGGAATATAACTCACACTAATGTCGTCAAATGCCTCCATGAGTTGAGTGGCCACAGAGTAGAATGGGTAGAGTTCCCAACTTCTTATCTGGAATTCTCCAGATATCTGTCCGATCACCAGCCCTGAGTCTCCCTTTATGTGGACTGATTATTCCCCCATTTCAAGGAGTATTTCTAATCCGATAATAAGCGCTTTGTATTCGGCCTAATTGTTGGTGCACTTGAAATTGAGCCGAAATAATAATTTTATCTTTTTATACTTGGGTGATACAATAACCACACCTGCCCCAGCACCCTCTGCGTTTTTGGAACCATCAAAGATGACCAAGGACGTGTTTAGAACTTTGGGTGTTAAGGACAATTCTCCCAAATCAGTAGGATCTGGGTGATCGGCCAGGAAATTGGCTATGGCCTGGCCTTTGACCGATTGCTACGATCAGTATTGAATGGAAAATTCCATTAAGGCCAAGGTCCATATCCCGATTTGGCCTCGCATGATTGGTCTGGACAACATATATTTTATAACATCAGTTTGACATATTATGTAAGTGGAAACAGGCAGCATATATGTTCTTAACTTTTGTGAGGAAAAATACAATGCCAAGCATAACTTCTCAATCAGTGCATAGCGTTGCTCGATTGGAGTCAAAATTTTACTTAAATAATAAATGGCATGCCCGTTGCCTTGCTCATTGTCTTGAGCTAACATACTTCCTATTGAACAGTCGGAGGCCGATATATATAATTTAAGGTATCTACCATTCTTGGGTGGCATTAATACTGGAGAAGTTGACAAATATTGTTAAATTCCCTCGAAGGCTTATTGATGGTTGTCTTCTCATTTGAATTCTTCATCAGTCTTGATCTTCAATAGTGGGGTCCATACTTGGGTTTTCCCTGCACAATTGGATATAAATCTTCTCAGAAAATTGATCTGCCCGAGCAACCTCTAAAGCTTTTTCTTTTTAGTTGGTGGCTTTGCTGCCTGGATAGCCCGAGCCTTATTTTTGTCAACGTCTATCCCTCTTTGATGCACTAGGAAACCTAGGAAATTCCCTACTGTGATGCCGAAAGCACATTTGAGAGGGTTCATCTTAAGTTTGTGAGCTCGCATTCTCTCAGATGCATTTTCCAAGTCTCTTAAATGATCGGTGTTACTTCCTGACTTTACCACCCCGTCATCGATGTAGACCTGCATGAATCGTCCAATCATATCATGGAAGATTTAATTCATCGCTCGTTGATAGGTGGCTCCAGCATTCTTCAGACCGAAGGGCATGGCAACCCATTCAAAGGTTCCAATTGCCCCCGGGCACCAAAAAGCAGTCTTTGGGACATCTTCTTCGGCAATGTAGATCTGATTGTACCTAGAGTGCCCGTCCATAAAGGACAAAATTTTATGTTTGGCGGCCAAATCAATTAACTAATCGGGCATGGGCATAAGGTACTCATCTTTTGGGGTGGCTAGATTTAGGTTTCTAAAGTCAATGCAAACCCTCAACTTCCCGTTTTTCTTCACCAGTGGAACTACATTTGACACCCATTTCATGTACCTAGCAGTCCGAATGAAACTAGCCCCCAAAAGCCTCTCAATTTCTTCTTTTACCTTCAGAGTTACTTCAGGTGATATGCGCCGGGGAAGCTATTTGAATGGCCTGTACCCCGACTTAATTGGCAATCGGTGTTCAACCAATTCCCTAGATAGTCTGAGCATCTCATTGTAATCCCAAGCAAAGCAATCCTTGTATTTGTGTAAGAGGGTAATGATCTCGGCCTGAGACTGTGGTTCTAGCGCCTGACTCACATATGTAGGCTTGTGTTCTCCTTCCTCACCTAGGTTGATCTCCAACAGTGGGTCCTGTACATCGGCCTTCAAATCATCAAGCTTGGCCGTTGCTGTTTCCAATTCATCCATCTGAATCTCTTCCTCTCTTGGAGTTTCTTCTTCATAGATACAATCGGCCAAATTAACGATTCCATCTACTAGAGCGATCTCCAATCTCCTGTCGGCCATGTATGCACACCATCTGGCCATGCTGGCTTTTAGGGCCAGTCAATCGGTTGTGAATCCACCAACATCTTCTTGCTCATTTATCTCAATCGGCCTTGATTCTTCTGTCCGACTGAAATTGTGGTAACTATTTTTCAAGTCAGGTGCAATTTCTTTACGGAATGTAGCTGCATTTGGTCTGCCCAATTTGCCACATCCTAACAACTTGACTGGTCCGATATCATCCTCATATAACACTGCATCAGCCTTTTGCACTCGTGCTACGAATGGCTTTGTATCGACCACCACTACTTCTACTTCGTCGCCTCTCCAAAAAATCAGTAATTGATGGAGAGTAAAAGGGATACAATAATTAGGATGTATCCAATCACGGCCTAACAATGCATTGTAAGCTGCCGAGGTCTCAATAATGAAAAAAGCTGTCATGACCGTTTTAGTCCCAACAGTCAACTCTAGAGGTAGGATACCCTTTGTCCTTGATGGTGTACCTGTGAAGCTTTGAACATTCATCTCGGTTGGAATTAACTCTGACTCAGACTTCTGAAGTATCCTCAGCATTATTTGGGGCATAATGTTGATGGTAGATCCACCATCAACCAATATTCTATTTATGGGGACTCCTTCAATGTGTCCCTTCACGTATAATGGGTTCAAGTGCTGAGACGTCTGATTGGTAGGTTTTTCAAAAACCACTTTGACCGGTCATGCCGACCTTAGTCCTTCTTTATTTTGGAGTCCTTTCGGCTTTAAGATGGTTATTTTAGGCCAATCGGACTATGTGTCGATAGCATCCACATTCTTGCTTATGGCCTCCACCACATTGGGTTCAATGGTCTCTCCCCCATTGCAGAAAACATCTTCTATCATGGCCGAATCTTTGGTCAGGCCCTCCATTATGTCACCATCCATGGCCGTTGGCTGATCTGGCTTGGCCATGAAAGTCATGGGCAAAGTAAACAACATATTAGATGACAGACTTACCAGAATAGTTCCGAATTGAATTGGTGAGGTGCTGGAGTCTGACATATCATCATCGGCTTCAGTACTTATCCTGTCCGATGTGGGCTTGCATCCCTCCTCCTTCAGGTGTCCCGTAGTATGCATCGCTCTAACCTTTCTGTCACGAAATGGTTTTGCCACAGTTAAAAGTTCTTGGGTGTTGGGCAATGTAGGCGCTGTGGGTTTAGGAGGGTTTCTAGTCCGATTTTTCCAGTACTGGCGTTCCCGTTCAGCCTGTCTCATGTGCTGATACCTCCTTTTTTGAGACTTGTTGTACTGTGGCTGCGTTGGGAATTTGGAATGTTCAACCCTATGCCATCTCCCATCTTCCATCCGGGGAGGTGACACCATCCTTGGGCTCCTATTTGAGGTTGATGACTTTTTTTGTAGCCTAGGCTTTGGAATTGTTCGAGTACTTCTTGCCCCCAATCGGCTTGATTCGCTTAGGCCGGTTTGTGGAGCAAAGAAGGGTATTGCCCGCCACTCAGGCTTCGCCTGACTCTGTCAAGGCAGTGACATCCTCTCATATACAGATCTTCTCTGGCTTGGCTCCCGATGTTCATTGCCTCTAGACATCTTACTCGGGCTAGAAATCTCTTTTTTGATATCAGCCTTGCATCTTGGGCAAAGGCCTTGTTCAATGAACTCCAGTTGTCGTCGCAGATCTGCTATCAATTTATCAGTATCGGACCTAGCCATTTCTTCCTCAGCCTTGTGGCCCTTTTCTTCCCGCTCTTGATAACTTCTTTAGAGCTTATGTATTATCACTTTCGGCCTATCTGTGGCCGAAATGGCGATTTGTTTTCCTTCTCTCTGTCATGGCAAAAATTCTTGGTCGGTCAAGTCTATCTTCGGCCTTGGCCTTGTCATCTTGGTTAAGTCGGACATAACCATATTGGTGCTAGTAATTTGCAGAAACGGATTTGCGTCAATCCCCATAGCCTTGTCCGAGAACTTGAACACTCCTTTCTCCACGTTTTCCTGTACAACATTACAAAAAATAATGCAATTATTAGTCGAGTGCTTCCAGGAATTATGCCACTTACAGTATTCTTTATATTTTAGGACATCGGCCTTAGGGATCCGATGGCCCTCACTCAGCTTGATCACTTTATCGGCCAATAAGGCATTAAATATTTGATCAGCCATGGTTATGTCAAAAGTATAATTTTTTCCCGCCTCAAACGCCATCTTCTTTGCAGCGGCATTATTGTTGATAGGTTTATTCAAGGTATTACATACAATTGGCCGTTTGCAGATTAACTCGGCCATGTCACTCTCTGCTTGGAGGTCACACTCCGCTAGGTGGACCTTGTAATTAGGGTCTTTATAATACATCCCTTTGGACGAGTTCTTCTTCTCCTGCTCATCCAAAAGGATGCGCTCATAACGAGCGGCCCGCATGGCCAGCTCAAATAAATCACGGAAGTCAGTTCCTTCAAACCTCTTGCGAAGTTCAAAGTACATGCCCCCCATGGCCATTTTATCATATTCTTCCTCAGGCAAAACCGTCTTGCACTGATACTTTGCCTTACAAAAATGGGCTATGTAGGTTTCTACAGTTTCTCCTACTAATTGCATCATCCTGGACAAGTCTGCCAGCGATGTTTCGGGCTCAATCCTATAGAACTGGCCGTGAAATAGCTCTTCCATCCCTTGCCAAGTTTGCACCGAATTGGCGGGGAGATTGACATACCACAAAAATGCCATGCCTGTTAGAGAATTTGGAAATAACCTCAACTTTATTGGGTCACTACTACCTATATGGCCACATTGAACTATGAATGGCCAATATGCTCCACCGAAGACTATTCACTCTCCATAAAATAGAGTGAAGTTTGGTACTTTGTACCCCTGGGGAAATATGACCTGGTCAATTTCGGGGGAATATGGCCGTCTATACGTCGGCCTCTCCATTTTTCTCATAAACGGACCATACTCTTCATGTATGGCCGCTACCAACTCCTCCCTGTTGATGGGTTGTGGAGCTACGGGCGTAGCAGCCCTCAACGGGGTACCAACGGCGATGGTATTTGCTGTTGATTGTTATTGGTCTGATGGGTCCAAAACCCACCATTGTTTCTTTACCCCCCCAGTAGTTTGAACTAGAGGTTGTGTGTGGGCGGCTAAGCCTTCAGTATGGCATGTTGATAAAACAAAACCCGGTGTCGCCGATCCATTGGGATCGGTGACTATCGATATGCTAGCCAGTCTGTTTTGTGATTTAGATTGCTTGCCTGAGCCATTACCCTCCCTAAGGTTCCGACAGATGTAAGGCGGATCTTTTGGCTTATCGGACTCAAGCAAGGTACCAGAGCCCGATCCAGTGACCTTCTCTTTGCTACCCTCGGCCTTATAGGTATCTATAAGTTTGCCGATCATGTCTGTCAAGCGATCCAATTTTACATGGATGGTCCTAGTCTCCAAGACTAGGTCAGCTTGGCTCTGATGTACATCGGCCGTTTAGCTGATGACCGCCTTGAGATTACCCATTGATCCTATTGACACGTTGTATTCCTGCCACATGGGCTCAACGTTCACTCTCATGGCCTCCGAAATTGCCTCAAGAGTGACATTGCCATCTTGTGGAGAATGACCAATACTTTCCTCCATAGGTGGGTCAATGGGATCGTCTTGTCCGTTTTTTGTTGTCTGTTTGTCCTTCTTTGGAGGCATGGCTTGACATTGTGGGTTCCACCGGGTGTGCCAAAATGATTACTTGTAATTTGCGCGGGCGTGCCAGAGCCAAACGAGCTCGGTGTGTGAGTGTGTGCAAACTAATTTCCTAAACGCTTGTGTGAATGATACACAAGGCTTTATGAATCTGACTTCTAAATAGAGTGATTGTGTGCAGTGAGTAGGAAAGTACCCTCACCATAAATTCCTTAGCAGTACTGAAGTGCACAAGCTAAACAGTACAAGAGTTTACTGAGTAAACAAATCACAAACGATTTAATAAAACTTAGATTTTATTAAGTGTTTGGAAAATTAAACAAATCTAAAGAACAAACCAGAACAGACTCTGATTGTCCAAACAAAAGAAATTAACAAAAAGGACAGACATATTTGCTATGAATGCAGAAAAACAAAAGTTTGAACACTTTGAATGCTTTGAATGCAGTGTGTGCTATTTTCGAGATGACGCGGAGTGCCTTTGCTTGGTTGACCGGCCTTCATATTTATAGTGGCCATGGTTGAATTCTGATTAGGAAAGAACTCCTTAGCTTGCGCCCTAAGCTGCGTGACTGATTGGCTGATAGTGGAAGAAACCTTCTTAATCTCTAACTCTTTACTTACCTCTATCTTGATTGAACCAATCCCACTAATTTAGGGATTAACCTTCTAAATCCAGCTGGACGTGATTAAATACCTTCCTAACCGGACTCTTGCTTCCTAAAAATCTGGGATGACGTTGCCTTGATAGTTGTGAATAGCACCGCCTTCCCCTTTTAGTCCATCGGCCTTGTCAACTTCTTCTTTCAGCTGAATCAAGCCTGGCCAATTTCAATACTGTCTTTCATGCCCGATTACCTTTTTACGAATGCCTATGGCCGATAGGACTTATACAGCCATCCATCATTACACGGTGTTCGATTGGCCTCCGTGCTGCTTTGATCTACCATCGGGCGTACATTGCACTAGGTTATGTTATTCTCGTGCCCGATAATCCTCATCCATACCCATCCTTCCAATCGGGCTCACACCACAACACCCAATAGCCTTGTGCCTACAATCAGGCTTACAATCTCCACTTGAGGCCGATGAGACATGGATTCCCTAGGCCTGCCTCACCTCTATCCAACTTCATGCCACTCGGGCTCAAAAACCTTTGACGGTTTTTTGGTGCAAACAGGCTTGGCCAATAAAAAGTATAGAAAGGATTAATTAGGTAGTTTTAGAATGGCATTGTAAGGCATGTTCGATTTCTTTCATTCGTCTCTTCTACCAACTTTATCTTTTCATTCTCTTCTTTTCATATATTTTTCTAATTTCTTTCCTCTTCTTTTTTTTTTCTCTCTTCATTGCTTTTTTTTCTTTCTTTTTTCTAACCTTATTCTTTTCCTTTTCGTTGCTTTTGAAATGAATGTTCATTAAATAACAAGGCAACCACCCCCAAACATCATCTTATTTTCTTTTTCTTCTTCTTCTCAATCATACATCGCCTTAACACCACTAAAAGTTGATCAATTTTTCAGGGGTGAACTCCAAGTTGGCCAAATTGGAGCAAAAACAGGATAATGGTAATTAAAGAAAAATGGCATTTTCATGGTTCAAAGGGCGAACTAAGGAAATTTATCATTTATCGATGAGTAGCAAATAAAGAAGGCCTAAAATCATGTCCTATGGTTATATGGTTCTTCAACATTTACGACGGAAGATTATTTAGCATGGTAGCAAATATTTTAACTTGACTATCCACCAAAACAAGAATAATGAGACTAAACAACAAGTAGATGCGTTATTTCAATGAAATTTGACAAACACAAAATGTATTCATAATCCTCTAAAAAGAAAAGATAGGCTCAAAAGCTCACTGGGCTTAGTCTCAACCATGTGTTATCTAGAAATCCGAATCATATTATAGTTCACATCAAACATGTATTCAAGCGACTATGTGCAGTGCATAGGTTTGTTTGCAAATCTATGATATAAAATCACGATTCGAATGATACATGACCTAAATCGCCATATCATGACTTCAGTAAATGTTTAATTACATCTTCTCTTGTTTACCATTCTATAACAATCCAAGTTACATAACAAGATGTATCGACTAGAGATTGCAAAACCGTAGGTGACATCGTTTATTTAAGCACAAGTATCGAAATTTTTTTCAAAATTTTGGTGTATATAACAATGTGCATGTGAGTACATACCCCCAAACCTAAACCTTTCATTGCCCCCAATGAAACAATAAAATGAAAGAAAGGAAAGTACGTAGAGAAGGAACGATAATATCTCGATCTCGGCACTCACAAACTGGTGAACGTATAATAATATGGAATCAAATTACTCCAAACGGAGCACTATTTCACCTGTTAATACTTAACAAAAGAAAATTAAACAAACAACTAAATAATAAAAGCTAATATATAATACATATGTTTTTTTTCTTTTTATTTTGTTATTTATTTATATTTTTTTTTTAAACAATAGAAACTAAACTAGAATTAAAAGAACGTAAAGGAAATAAAGAAAAACAAAAGTAGAACTATGGAAACAAAGATAAACATAAAGGAAAAGAACTGAAAAGAACAAAAAGAAATGAAAAACAACTAGATAGGTTTGGGAAACAGAAGGTCAAAGATAAAGAGAAAAATTGATAAATCCCCACCTCGCAAGAGCGGACCGCGCGAGCGACCCTCGCTCGTGCGAATCCCTTCTCGAGGTAAACCTGAGGCCTGCTATGAATTTTATTTAGAAAAATTTCTAAATGTCAGAATCGCATGAGCAGGCCGCGCGAGCGTACCCCTCGCGTGCGCGATTCTAGGCGCAAGATGTAACAGAGAGCTCATATAATAAAAAGTTGAAAAAATTTTGTCTAAGGGAGAATATCGCGCGCTGCACGCGCGATGTGGTCTGTTTCCCTTGTTTCTTTATTTCAGGGTAAATAAGTTCAAAATAAGTTCAAAATAAGTTTATCTTGATCCCTAAACCTGTCCAGAATGTCCACAACAGATTCAAAAGGACTCAAAAATGACTAAAAATAAGGAAAACGAACGAAATAAAGCTTGGGTTGCCTCCCAAGAAGCGCTATCTTTTACGTCTTTAGCTAGACTGTTCTAGCTCAAGATTTATGGAGGTTGAAAATCAGACTTTGTACCCCTTAGGATATCAGGAAGAGCCCGGTGATAAGCAGAAATAATGTCACTTTGAATTAATTCGACCGACGGTTCTCCCGGATTATGTTCAAATCGATTTCTTACCTTTCGAGTAAATTCGTCATTTGGGTCTTGGTTGTCAGGATTCATCCGCTCATTACGAATTATATTATTTTCCTCATCCATATTCAGTTATTTGTTAGGCTCAATATTCTGTCTTACCTCACATTACGCCTCACATAGGTAATCGTTGTCTTTAAGAGGTTGATCCATAGCATTAAAAACGTTTAATTTTAAGTTCATGTTCCCAAATGACACCTTCATTACCCCCATCCGACAGTTAACATGAGCATTAGTGGTTGCTAATAATGCACGGCCTAAGATGACAGGAGTGTGTTTCCTAGCATCTAGCACGGGTTCAGTATTAAGGACCATGAAGTCGACAGGATAATAGCATTTATCAACTTTAACCAAGACGTCCTCGACGATTCCTCTAGGTATTTTAATAGAACGATCCGCTAATTGTATGGTAGCGGCCATAGGCTTAAGTTCACCCAGTCCTAATTGTTTATAGACGTGATAAGGTAAGAGATTAACGCTAGCTCCTAAGTCAAGGAGAGCCCGATGAGTGATAGTGTCACCTATGACACATGATATCGTAGGCGTACCTGGATCTTTATATTTTAGAGTAGCGTGTTGAAAAATTGAGCTTACTTTTTCCGTGAGAAAGACCTTTTTCGGAGTATGACTGCGAATTTTGCGCTTTTGCGTGCAAAGGTCTTTTAGATATTTAGCATAAGCGGAAATTTGGTTTATCGCATCGAGGAATGGAATATTAATTTTAACTTGTTTAAACACCTCGAGTATATCTTCCGTTTTCGAATTTTTCTTTGATAAATTAGACGGTTCCTAAACGTTTGGCGGAAAGGGCATTTTTGGAATATAATTTGTTGGGGCTGGTTCATTTTCTTTCCGAATTTTACTCGTATCCTCACCCTTTTCTTTATTCGAGTTAATGTATACCTCTTTTTCTCTCGCATTCGGAGTTTTAACAATTTCTTCCTCACGAATAGTCATCCTAGTCAACACGACATTAACTTGCTCACTCGTACCCCCACCCTCATACTGTCCCTTAGGATTTTGTATAGTTTGACTCGACAGATTACCCTCATTTCTGTGACTCATTGTATTAGCTATTTGTCCCATTTGGGACTCAAGCTTCGCAATGGATTGTGTATGAGAGTGCACTATTTGTTCTTGTGCCTATACTTATGTTTCAATGTTCTTAAGGGATGCCAACACCTTATCCTCAAAAGCATTAACCCTTGGAGGGTTAGGATTAGGAGGAGGGTGTTGGTATTGGTTTTGTTGAAACTGAGGTCGATCAGTATTAGGAAAATTATTCGGCGTAGGATTATAACTATTTCGTGGGAATTATTGAATCGAGTTTATGTGTTGCTCCACAAATTCTAAAAATTGAGCTGCCGATGGGCAAGAAAGTATAGAATGTGAAGGATTGGAACATAATGCACAACTTTCATAAGAGGGTGAACCCGACATTTGATTCATTGTCAAAAGTCGGTCAAGTTTTTAGATAGTTCTTGAAATTCAATTGAGTGACTTGACTCGAACTTTACCTCTCTCTTAGGTTGATGAGGATATCCCTCGGAACGTACCGACACGGCCTGATGCATCGAGTTCTCGCTTAAAGTTTCAAAAAATTTCCAACCCTCGTCGGCGCTTTTGTGTAGGAAGGTCCCCGCAAAAACGACATCGACGGTATTACGGACAGAGGGAATAAGCCCCTCATAGAAAACCTGTACCAATTGCCACTTAGGAACCTAATGATGTGGGCAAGATCGTAGTATTTCCTTAAACTTCTCCCAAGTGTCATAAATTGTTTCCCCATCTTGTATCACAAAATTATTTATAGATTTTCTTATCTGATTAGTCCTCGTGATTGGGAAAAACTTTTGTAAAAATGCGTTGTATAAGGCTTCCCATGTTTTAATTGTGTTTGGCTCAAGTGATTGAAGCCAATATTTCGCCTTATCTCTTAAAGAGAATGGGAAGAGACGCAGTTTTAACTCACCATCAGTGAAATTTTGAATTTTTAAAGTAGAGTAAATATCTTGAAAATCTCCTAAGTGTTGGTATGGATCTTCATTTATACGGCCATGGAAAGAAGTAGTGAGATGGTAGACGACTTTATCTCAAAGTGAGATGCTGTCGCCTCTGGTAGTTCGATACCTGCTTGAGGCGTGTAAGTTGTAGGAATAAAGTAATCCCTAAGTGGAGGCAACGGAGGTATAATAGGATTATTTACATTATTTCCTTTATTTACGTTATTTCCAACGTCAGTCATTGGAATAGGTTTTATTTTAAAAATTCGAGTTTTCCTTAACCTTTTAAGGGTACTTTGAATTTCGGCCTAAAATAGAGACGATGGTTCTAGAGTCGATTCGTCGTCTAGCAACCGAGCTCTAGAAGCTTGGGTTGAGGATCTATTAATTCTTAAGGTACGTTCAAGTTCAGGATCAAAAGTTTGTAATTCAGGTTTACTAGAATGTGTACCAAACATAAACTAAAATGAAAATAAGCGACACTAAGACAAAAATTGACTCACAAATATATGACGAAATCACGCAAATATGGCAACAGGCACACAGCTATTATGATGCATGAATATTATCCTGTAATGCAATGACCGCGTCAAGCCCAGCGCCCCGGGTTTCCTAGCTAATGCACATGAACAATCACTCCTAAACTAATGCAAATAGTGCGTCTTAGCGCCCTAACTTACGGTGGTTGGAAGCAAATTTCAAAGGAAGCGATTTAGTTTATTTATTATTTTTTATTTTCGCGTAAGCTCCTTTGACGTGCACAGCGTTCCACTCAAAACGCTAGAATTTGATTACTTTGAGAAACTACAAAACAAAAAGTAAAGTTAGTAACTTAAAACAAAAACGAAAAATATGAAGAAAAAAAAAATAAAACCTAATCTAGTATTTACGAATTAACTAAACTAAGATTCTAAAACTAAAGGTAGTAATGCAATCCCCGGCAATGGTGCCAAAAATTGATGTTGTCAAAATCAAGATATAAAAGTATGTTTGCTTATGCTTTACTTTCAAAAGATTTGCAGTGTGGAAGTAAAGGTCGAACCCACAGAGATTGAATACTACGCACTTTAATTTTTAAAATCCAAATTTAGTTAATTAAGAAAAATGGATTTTGGATTTAATTTGAATTAAACTAATAATAATAAAAGTAAATCTAAATTATGAAAGCAATTAAATATTTATTTTTATAGTAAGTTTAAGGAACCTAGGATTGCAAATCCACCACTGGCTTCATAATAAGGGTATTTACGAATTACTTTAGCTTATTAAGTTGGATGATAATGAAAATTGTAGCTACAAGCCCAATTCCTCCGTCAAGAAAATAACTATGGTTCAAGCACCAACATAATCCATCTTCGATTAGCACGAATTTTCCCACACTAAACTAGGGTTGTGGTAAAATCTGTCTAATCTAGGCACGGACTATTCGGATACTTGATAGCATAATTCAATTTAAACACCATTACATGTAAATAATCTAAACAAGCACAGCAAGCAGAGATCATTTAGCACACTACGATCAAAATTGATCTCAGACAAGAGTAAACTTTGAAAGTAACGATTTAATCAACAAAAGCACGATTTATTTATAAAAATCCTCGGAACATATAACTGTCATCCATACATAATAAAACTAAAATAAAAATTTAAAATACACCCTATTACTTGGCTAGGGTTTCATTGAAACCCTAGATCTTGAGTTTAGTTGGCCATAGAATTGATGAACGACAAGAGGTTGATGGAGGAGGCCATGGAAATCTTTGGTCTTCTTCTTCTTCTCCTTGCTTTCCTCTCTTCAATGGCTTAAAGTTTTGTTGTATATGGATGTATCTAATGTTGTGTAATGTTGTGTAACCACAAAATTGATTTAGAATAGGATTTATATAGAGTTTGGAAGGATTTAGGAAGCTTTCCTAAGCCAAATCGCACTAAAACTGCTATTTTTACATTTCTGGACGTATTCAGCCAATTCGGATCGCATAGGGCTCTTCAAGACCTTGAAATACGCAACTTTGACTTTTTCAACGGGTTGCTCAGCGCGCGCGGGTCGCTCCAGCGACCAGGCCATTTTCCAACTTTTCTTAGATTTTCGCTGCTATGCGTACCGATCGTAGAATTGTGATAACTTTCGACTCAGATCTCGTATTGACTCACCGTTTGTGGTCACGCGTCTGTAACTTGATGGTCTACATTTTATATCTCTGGAGAAATTTCTCAAATCAAAAGTATTCCTTGTAAAAAATGCAATTTTCCGAGGTTGCTACTGCATTCAGCTCTCACCGGAATCACCGTTGGAGGCCAGAATGACTTCCAAAGCCACTAATCATTTGAATTTTGTGCATTTTCAAGTTAAAGCTCCAAAACCTACAAAATTTAGAATACTTATTAAAAAAAACTAATAACTTCATGAAATGGGATAACAAAGCATATTTTTAGGACTATAAACGACAACTATTCGTCGTCGATCAGTTGTCCACAAGCTCCTAAGTTTTGTTTTTCTTGATAACCTCAATTTCTTCATCCATTGCTTTCCTCCATTTTTCTTCCTTTACTGCCTCTTTGAATCCATTTGGTTCGAAGATAGCAAATGCAACATTCAAAGCTTTAAAATCCTCATTCGAAGTGTCATATATGTCTCGAAGAGACCTCAACTTCCTTGAACTTGATGAATTTGATGCACTTCCATAATTTGATGGGCTTCGAGGTAACTGATCAGGGCTTCAAAGTGACTGATCAGCATCAGAGTTAACAATTTCTTCTTCTTCTTCTTCTTCTTCAACAAGCATTGGCTGCTCCTCTTGACTACATTCCTAATTCCATGTTTTAAGCTCATCGAAGATCACATCTCTTAAGATAACTAACTCCTAAGTCTCTGGCTTAAGAAGGCGATAAGCCTTCGACTCATCACTATAACCAATAAATATGAATTTTTCTCCTTTTTCATCAAATTTTTCCCTATGCTGTGATGGAATATGATCATACGCTATACATCCAAAAACTCTTAATGATTTTACCTCTGGCTTCCTATCATGCCATGCTTCGAAGGGAGTTTTATTCAAAACTACTTTCGTTGGTGCCCGATTGAGAATATGTACAACATTATTTACTGCTTCTGCCCAAAGTCTGTTTGGTAATTTTTTTGCTTTAAGCATGCTTTGAGCCATCTCCACAATTGTTGTGTTCTTTCTCTCTGCCACACCGTTTTGTTGTGGTGTATATCTCACAGTCAACTCACGTTTTATTACTCTTTCTTTGCAATAGTTCATAAACTCCTTCGAAGTGAACTCTCCACCTCGATCTGTCCTTAGAATCTTCAATTGATGTCTACTGTTCTTTTTTACAAGAGCCATGAACCTTTGAAAGATAGAGAATGCCTCTGACTTATGCTCCAAAATATAAATCCACATCTACCTGCTAAAATCATCAACAAATAAAATAAAAAATATTTCTTCTTCAAGGATGGAGTTCGAGTTGGTCCACATATGTCTGCATGAACCAATTCGAGAGGGGCTTTGGCTTACCATGAAGTTTTGGTAAAGGGGAGTCTATGAAATTTTCCATAGACATAGCCTTCACACACTTTATTTGTACTCCGAAGGTCTGGCAGTCCAATAACCATGTTTTTCTTCTTTAACACTTCGAGGGATCTATTGTTCAAATGACCATATCTCATGTGCCATAATTGTGTTTCATCCACTTCTTCTGCTTTTAACAATAATTCTTAGTTCGAAGGAAAATGTAGTGGAAAAACTTTATTTTGAACCATTTTTACCTACAAAACAATCTCTTTCCTTTTCTTATCAACTATTTGACACTCATCTTCGTCAAACACCAACTTATAACCTTTCTGCATCATCTGTCCCACACTTAACAGATTTTGAGTCAGTCCCAAACATCCTCCATCAGCTTCGAACCAGAACTAGTTCGAACTGAAATTACTCCTTTGCCTTTAACTTCCTGCAACTTTCCATCTCCAAGTTTAACGTAAGATGTTATATTTTTATCTAAACTTACAAAACTGCTTCGATTTCTAGTCATATGGTTGCTGCATCTGCTATCTACATGCCAAATGTCCTTCGACGCATAAGATGAACACTGGCTGGTGAAAACTAAGTGCTTTGAATCATCCAGCTTTGAAATATCTTGCTTCGAAGGAATTTTCTTTGAATTTTCTTGGCAAGTGAAAAATAACTACATCGAATCACCTTGCTGTTGTTTCGAATCTTTTTTTGCACAGTATTTTGCTTCATTCTTCTTCTTAAACCAACAATATTTGTTCATATGATTTGGATTTTTACATCTAGTACACCTATACCTACACGCTTCTGCTTGGCAGTGTCACCATCAGTGGTTAGCTCGGCACTAATTCGGGAAGAGCACGGGATACAGTTCCCAGTGTACTATACCAGTCGGGCGTTACAGGACGCAGAGAGCAGATACTCTCGTATCGAAAAATTGGCATTCGCCCTCATCACCTCGGCCCAACGGCTCCGTCCGTACTTTCAGGCCCATGCCATTATGGTCCTCACAGACCAACCCCTTCGCAGAATCCTCAGCCGGCCCGACACGTCCTGGAGGCTCGTTAAGTGGGCCTTGGAGTTAGAAGAATTTGAAGTGGTCTACCGGCCTCGGATGGGCCATCAAGGGACAAGCCGTAGGAGACTTTCTGGTTGAGTTTACGTATCTAGAAGACCCAATTGAAGAGTCTGAGCCACCAAGCCTACCGCCCGAGTTACACTCTGACATCCCTACCTGGGTACTGCACGTGGACGGTTCATCGAATCAGCAAGGCAGTGGGGCAGGAATCATCCTAACTACCCCCGATGGTATCCAGCTTGAATACATGCTAAGGTTTGGGTTCCGTACCTCCAACAACGAGGCCGAATACGAAGCCCTATTGGTCAGATTGTAATTGGCCATTTCTATGAGTGTACAACAGGTCTAGGGATACAGTAACTCCCAGCTCGTGGTCAATCAGGTTAACCAAGAGTACGAAGCGCTGGAAGACAACATGATAGCCTACTTGGCCCTTGTCCAAGCGGTTTCCAAGAAGCTCAGGGGATTCTTTATCACGCAGATACCCAGAGAAGAAAACACCAGGGCCGACCGGTAGGCTCGCCTTGCCTCATCTTTTGAGTCAGACTTGCCCAGGATACGGACAGAATATCTACCCGAGCCAACTGTGGTGAACTCAGAAGGCATGGAAGTAGATCCGGTCACCTTGGGACCCAGCTGGATGGACCCGCTCGTGACATTCTTGATGACAGGTGTGCTACCAGACAAAAAAGAAGAGGCCCATGAGGTCATGTACCTGGCAGCCCAATACCACCTTGTTGACGGCATCCTCTACAAGAAGGGATTCTCTATCCCGTACCTCCGCTGTGTCCACCCCGCACAGGTCCAAGCGATATTGTTTGAAATCCACGAAGGAGTGTGCGGGAATCACATCGGAGGCCGGACACTCTCCAGGAAGGCCATATTACAAGGTTACTACTGGCCAACCATGGCCAGAGATTCTCAAGAGTACGTCAGAAGGTGCGATAAGTGTTAGAGATACTTTCCTATGATCAATCAACCGGGAGAGCTCCAAACACCAATCCATAGCCCTTGGCCGTTCGCCCAGTGGGGAATCGACATTGTCAGTCCCTTGCTGATGGGAAAAGGGCAGGTCAAGTTCACCGTCATTGCTATTGATTACTTCACCAAATGGGCGGAGGTCGAGCCCTTGGCGACAATAACTGAACAAAAAATGAAAAGCTTCGTGGAAAGGAATATTCTCAGTAGGTTCGGCATTCCCCGAGTCCTGGTCAGCGATAATGGCAGACAATTCGGCACCCCTATCTTCAGGCAGTTCTGCTCGGGCTATGGGATACTAAATCATTACTCCTCCCCCGAGCACCCTCAAGCCAACGGTCAAGCCGAGGTGACAAACTAGATAATCTTGTAGTCAATCAAAACAAGGCTTAAAGGCGCCAAAGGGATGTGGGCTGAAGAACTACCAACCCTCCTGTGGGTCTACTGTCTATACCTTGAGCGGCAGCAGGCGAGATGTTGTTCTCTTTAACCTACGGATTTGAGGTGTTGGTCCCCACAGAGCTCGGGTTGCCTACATATCGGGTGGCTAACTTCAGTGCGCCGGATAACGAAGACGCTCTCAGATCAGAACTGGATCTAGTGGAGGAAAAAAGAGACCGATCCTATCTAAAGGTGGCATCCTACAAGCAACGGGTCTCGCGATACTACAACAGCAAGGTGAAGCACCGCAGTTTTCAAGTCGGAGACCTCGTCCCTAAGGTAGTGAACCAGTCCACCCGAATCCCGAGCCATGGGAAATTGGGGGCAAACTGGGAAGGCCCATATAAAATAACTCGAGTCAACCGATCGGGAACTTACTGGCTACAGAGCATGGACGGGCACGATCTCTCTCATCCTTGGAATGTGCAACACGTCCGCAAGTACTATCAGTAACACTTGGCCACAAGAATTTAGCATTGGAAGAGCAACCACTATAAATTTTTGTTTTTAAATAAAATTGAATAGTTTACTTTGCAAATTTACTCCTGTCAGTACCCTGTGCAATGCAGAAAAGTCCTCGGGCCTAACCCCAAGGCACAAAAGACCTCAGGCTCCGAACCCAGGCACAAAAAGACCTCGGGCTCCGAACCCAGGACCAAATGACCTCGGGGTCATCCCCGCGGCACCGACTTCGCCTAGGTCCAGCCGACGACGGGGGCAAACCCCTAGGTGGCTAATGATGGCAAGCCTAAAAGGACCCTGTAACCACCCATGTGTAGGAAAAAAATAGGTTTAAAATTATTTTAAACGCGCAGTGGAAAAGATTCAGTTATAATAACTGATTGGTAGCCCAGGATCTACTACTCGTTAATTCCATAGATGCGCACAAGAGGGGACAAGAGTTATACCTTAGTGTCTTGAACCCAATTATGATTTTCTTGAACTTCCAGCAGCTTCCACTAGATGGCCTTCACTCTTATGACTCCTATGGATGCTCGCAGGAAGGACTAGGGTTGGTGGGAACCCTAATGGAGAGGAAGGAGAAGGTTTGGTGCTCTAAAACAGTTTATGCAGCTTCTGGCGTTCAAAACGACGAACTCCTTTTCCAGAACGCAGCTGCCCTATTTATAGATTCCCAGAACCGACCTAGACGTCGAACGATCGAAGACCTTCGATCGATCGAACCATTCTCAATCGATCGAGACTTCCAAGACTTCAATCGATCGAACATCCTTCGATCGATCGAACTGGTCTTGACAACTTCCTCATGTGTCTTTCCAAGTATCCTGGCGGAGCTAAGAGTGGGACCTCCTAGGCTCATAATTGTTAGCTCAGACCAGTTTGTTAATTACCGTGACCAAACTCTTTGATCAGCAAACTAACTAACTGGTCAGTTAACGTTTACTCCACTATAAAACGATAACTGAACTCCGACGCAAAAGAACAAATCCGAAGCGATAACTAGACTTGTATGTTGTACAAATGTCCCTCTACCTTCAGCATTCATAATCATATTCAGGTAGTCGGATAACTGTTACTATCAACCTGAATCATGATTACTTCTTGAATTCCTTGAGCCCCATTCACCTCTCATGATTACCAAACATGTTGATAACTCTTATCAACAAGACTGCAGTACTCAGTAATCGACTTGGTGACATTCTCAAGGGAATGCTTACTCTGAAACAGAGGGTAGATTCTGTCTTAACAATATATGTTCACAACCCTATGAATATGACATACCTAAGATACCCAAGTGTTGATCTTCTATAGACCTCACTGATTGGTAAGTCAAAGCAGTCATATCCACAGTTTGTGTTCATAATCGTCTCAAGATTGAGAACACGTACCTTATACAAGTTATGAGTTCCTATCGACTGGTTGACAGCCTTGAGTGTCAATAGGAAAGCTCAGGTCCGTCAATGCACTATAAGCACTAGCATATTAACTAAGAGTTACACTCTAGTGATTGAGATTGATCACTCCATCCAATGGTAGTTAATCATGCTACAGTGTAAACCTGATGAGATATCCTAGTCTCAACATCCACTGTGACATGTTCTAAGCAACAAAGAATAGCAATTCGTATCTCACTTGTATGTATCTCATACATACACGCCTTACTTACTATGATACTTAAGGATAACAATCATCTCATGAAAGAAACATACATAACAAAATGTAAAGCTGATATCCATATATTAAAATGTCAATGTCTCCTATATAAAGTAATGGTTTGAGGGCACAAACCCAACAAACTCCCACTTGCACTCACAACCATACAAGATTACATCTGAGACCTAGACTATCTAGATGACGATCAAAGACCTTCTGTGGCAAAGCCTTTGTAAACGGATCAGCAAGATTGTCAACGGTGGCAATCTTGGTGACAGTCACATCTCCACGTTGAACAATATCTCGGATAAGATGATATTTCCGCTCTACGTGCTTCCCTTTTTCGTGGTCCCTTGGCTCCTTGGACTGAGCCACTATCCCACTATTATCACAATAAAGCGTAATAGGTGACAATGACGCTGGTACAACCTCGAGCTCCATAAGGAACTTCTTGAGCCAAACAGCTTCCTTTGCGGCTTCACAAGCAGCCACATACTCAGCTTCTGTAGTTGAGTCTGCAATGCATTTTTGCTTAATGCTCCTCCAACTAACAGCACCACCTCCCAAGGTAAAGAGATGTCCGGATGTTGACTTCCTCGAATCTTTATCTGACATAAAGTCCGAGTCAGTATATCCAACTGGAATTAACTCATTACCGCCGTACATAAGCATGTAATCTTTAGTCCTTCTCAAGTACTTAAGAATGTGCTTAACAGCTATCTAGTGCTCTGGACCTGGATTCGATTGATATCTGCTAACCATGCTAATGGCAAAACAGATATCTGGTCTAGTGCATAACATCGCATACATGAGACTTCCAACCGCCGAAGCATAAGGAATTCCTGCCATACGATTCCTCTCCTCCTGTGTCTTGGGACACTGGTCCTTGGAGATTGCTAAACCATGCCTGAAAGGTAACAAACCTTTCTTTGAATTATCCATTGAAAACTTAGTTAGCACCTTATCGATACAACCAGCTTGAGACAATCCCATTATCTTTCGCTTGCGATCCCGAAAGAGCTTTATCCCAAGAATATAGCTCGTCTCTCCTAGATCCTTCATATCGAAAGTACTAGCTAGCCAAACCTTGACCGTTGACAATGCCGCTACATCATTCCCAATGAGTAGAATATCATCAACGTAAAGCACAAGAAAGGCCATCACTTTCCCTTCACACTTCTTGTATACACAAGGTTCATCCAGATTCTGTATGAAACCAAACGAATTGACCGCTTGGTCAAATTGGATGTTCTAACTCCTGGATGCCTGCTTAAGCCCATAAATGGACTTTTGCAGCTTGCATACCAAGTTACCTTTCCGACCAGCTATGAACCCTTCTGGTTGTTGCATATAGATGTCCTCCTCAAGATTGCCATTTAAGAATGCAGTCTTGACGTCCATCTGCCAGATCTTATAATCTAGGCATGCAGCAATGGATAAGAGTATTCTGATGGACTTGAGCATGGCTACCGGCGAGAAGGTTTCCTCATAGTCAATGCCCTCCCTCTGAGTATAACCTTTCGCTACAAGCCTAGCCTTAAAGGTCTCAACCTTTCCATCAGATGCTCTTTTCCTCTTGTAGACCCACTTACAACCAATGGGTTTAATATTGGCTGGAAGTTCTACAAGATCCCAGACCTGATTAGAATCCATAGATTCTAATTCAGCCTTCATAGCTTTAACCCAATGTTCTGAATCAACATCAGTCATTGCCTCTTCGTATGTGGCAGGATCAGATATATTCCAAGAGTTTAGAAGAACAATAAAGGCATCTCCTATTAAATCTACAATGACTCCAAGAAAAGAAGCTGTTTAGGAAGTTGAAGAAATGTGAGTTTTGGTTGACTAAGATGGCATTCTTGGGGAATGTGATATCAAAGGAGGTGTATCAGTAGATTACAGAAAGTTGAAGTCGTAGCTAATTCAAATCCGCCAACAAATGTATCAGAGGTAAGAAGCTTTTTGAGATTAGCCGGTTACTATCGGAGATTTGTGGAGAATTTCTCAAGAACTGCAACGCCTATGACCAGACTAATAAGGTAAGATGTACCATTTGTTTCGAGTCTAGATTGCGAGGAGAGCTTTATAGAATTGAAGACTCGGCTTATGTCAGCGCCAATTTGGACTATTCCTTAAGGAACTGAGGGATTTTGTATTTATAGTGATGCTTCGCATCGGGGATTGGGATGTGTATTGATGCAAAATGACACAAAGTTATCGCCTATGCTTCACAACAATTGAGACCACATGAAGCCAACTACCTAACACACGACTTTGAAGATTTAGCGGCATTACTTATATGGGAAAAAGTGTAAGATTTACACCGACCATAAAAGTTTGAAGTGTCTTTTCACTCAGAGATACTTGAATATGAGACAAAAGTGTTGGTTGGAATTCATTGAAGACTACGACATGACTATCCATTACCATCCAAGAAAGGCCAATGTGCCGGTTGATGCAGTAAGCCAAAAGTTCATAAGTAATTTAATTTATGCCTTAACGACTCAGGAAAAGTTAATAGGCAAAATGAAATAGTTAAAACTAGAAGCAATCCCAGAAACCAGAGATGGTTTGATGTCAGCTATTATTGTACAACCATCCTTAGTTGATAAGATTCGAAACAAGCAACTCCAGGATCCAGAGTTAAAGAAGATTTGTGATGGCATACCTGAGGGTAGACAGCCAGAGTTCACCTTCAAAAATGGCGTATTGAAGTTCAGGAATTGGGTTTGTATACCCATTGTGAATGGAATCAAGGAAACAATCATACAAAAGGCTCGTAATACCAAGCATTCGATTTACCCAGGAAGCACGAAAATGTACCGCGACTACAACAAAGTCTATTGGTGGTCAGGAATGAAGCAAAAAGTAGCAGAACATGTAGCCAATTGTGTAATATGTCAACAGGTCAAGATAGAACATCAGAGACTAGCAGGACAGTTAATGTCATTACCTATACTAGAATGGAAATGGGAAATTATTACAATGGACTTTGTATTAGGTTTGTCAAGATCAAGGAAGTCGAATGACACTGTTTGGGTAATTATTGTTCGATTGACCAAGTCGGCACACTTTTTACCAATCAAGACCAATGACCCGATGAAGCTAGCTGAGTTGTATGTTCAGGAGATTGTGAGATTGCATGGAGCTTCAGTGTTGATTATTTCTGATAGAGATAGTAAGTTCACATTGCAATTTTGGCAAGGATTACAGTGACCTGTGGGTAATAAACTGAGTTTTAGTATGGCATTTCATCCTCAGATTGATGGTCAGTCAGAACGCGTAATTAAGATATTTGAGGATATGCTACGATTATGTGTATTGGATTTCAAGGGTTATTGGGCAAAATTTGCTTATAACAATAACTTCAAATCTAGCATTGGAATGGCACCTTTTGAGGTCTACATGCAAAAATGTCGTTCACCAGTTTGCTAGACTGAAGTGGGAGAACAGAAATTAATAGGGCACAAAATTGTTCAACAAACTACAAAAAAGATTAAAGTGATACAACAATGGCTACAAATGGCTCAAAGCCATTACAAAAGTTATGTGAATATAAAGAGAAGATTGATAAAATTCAATGTGGGGGACTATGTATTCTTGAAGGTATCACCTTCAAAGGGAGTAGTATGATTTGGGAAGCGAGAAAAGTTGAATCCGAGATATGTCAAATCTTTCGACGTTATTGGGAGATTTGGACCAGTGGCCCAACGATTGGATTTGTCATAAGAACTAGCAAATGTGCACAATATTTTTCATGTATCAACGCTACAGAAGTGTGTTTCAGATTTAAGTCAAGTGATTGAACCAGAGTTGTTGGAAATCAGAGAAGACTTAACATACATCAAGTATCCAGTCAAGATTCTTGATAGAAAAGAGCAAGTGTTGAGGGCAAAGACCATTCTGTTAGTTATGGAATTGTGGCAGAATCATTCGATTGAGGAAGCCACGTGGGAAATAAAGAAAGAGATGCGGGATAAATACCCATACCTGTTTGACACTTGAGGTATAGCGAGTTTGGGGACAAACTCCTTTTTAAGGGGAAAAGATGCAACATCAGCTCCCACGGGTTAAATTTAATTGCGTTTAGCATGCATTATTAGTAACATATTAATGATGTGAATGATGTGTTTATATATGCTAAGTGAGCTTAACTGTCACGACCCAAGTCTCGCTCAGTAAGATATTGTCAGCTTTGGGCCCAAACCCGCACGGATTTGTTCTTGGGTCACTACCCAAAAGGCCTCTTACTAGGGAGACTTGAAACCACACATATATAGCACATTACTTTTCCACACCCAGGCGATGTGGGACAAACTTCCCATAGTGTGTAGCCTGCCAGCACCTACTGCACCCACAAAGGCACCTACAGCAGCCCGCCCACAACACCAGGGTCGTTACATTCCACCCCCCTTAGGGCCCAACGTCCACGTTGGCACACTTCCGGCTGGGTCTAGCTCTGATACCATTCTGTCACGACCCAAGTCTCGCTCAGTAAGATATTGTCCGCTTTGGGCCCAAACCCGCACGAATTTGTTCTTGGGTCACTACCCAAAAGGCCTCTTACTAGGGAGACTTGAAACCACACATATATAGCACATTACTTTTCCACACCCAGGCGATGTGGGACGAACTTCCCATAGTGTGTAGCCTGCCAGCACCTACTGCAGCCACAAAGGCACCTACAACAGCCCGCCCACAACACCAGGGTCGTTACATTAACTCACTAAGGTGATTAGGGCATCCAGTTGGGAACCCAGATATTGGCCAAGTGGCAGTCCCAGTTTGGGACAGTTATGAGAGGTCTCTATGTGATGGGATAGATATGTGGAGTAAGCCTTATGTGCTTAAATGTTTATTAAGGCATATGTTAATATTATATTATGTTGCTTGATTAACATGTTAATTATTAGAGATCACTGTGGGTCATTAGGGATACCCTTGTGAGAGCGGATTGGACACATTGCATAATTAATAGGATCATTAGCAACTTTACAGTATTATGTGGGACCACTTATGGGACCCATAATAGACATAGACAAACACTCATTTATGTTTGGGATAGATTTAATAAGTTTTATTTATGGTAGGGGTATATTGTAAACTGAAGAAACTTGCGGAGGCAAACTTAGAAACCAAATTTTGAGACTTACATGTTGGAGGTCTTGTGTCCTATGACTCAATAAGAGTCATCTTCTCCATTTACTAAGATAGAAATAATTACAAAGAAAGAAAACAAGAAAGCTACGACGCTCTCGACGACAAACGGCGTGCCGTTTGATGTTTAATTTCAAAACAAGCTACATATTCAAACTACTGGAGGTGAGTCTAATGCGATAATACTAGTCTTACTAATTCCTAAGATAGTTTTTATGCGACCCAATTCGTGAGCTTAGCACATAACTTGTATATCTCGTATAGGATTCGTACTTGGACTTCACTAGGCTCTTAATTCTACAAGTAGGAGCGAAATCCTTGAGGTGAGTGACAATGACTATGAGATATGAATAATCAGATGTTTGAGACGATCTGTGTGATGCTAAATATGTCTATTTGACTTCAATTTCCATGTTTAGAGTATTTTTGTTAGCTTATGTATTATTGGTGAAATCGTACGGTGATATGAATACTTGAGCATGCTGAGATGTTGATATGGGTTAAAGGGGAACGTGAACTTGCTATCAAGAATGAGACTAGGTGCCAAAATGGTCATGAGGTCACACGTTTGAATGAGAAAGGCATGGGTCTCAGTTAGTTGCGCAGACTAATGGAGTAGTCGCCGGCTAACGTGAGAGGGTGGCCGGTACTTGCATTCTCAGAGACCATAGTTATGTGTAAAAGATGAGATTGAGCATGTTTGTTATTTATGATTATAATTGTTGTCATTCACCAGCATATAGCTGATATAGTATAGTGGTTATTGAATAACCACTGTAGGTGATAAAGGCGAGTGTTACAAATGTACCTGGAAGAGAAGACTAATGTGGTATTAAAACGTGTTAATTAAAAATAATTAATGTATAAGATGGTTTAAGGTGGGGTTATGAACCCACAAATGAAAAGATGTTCAAATGGGGACACAGATGAAAGTCCTGTGATAGGTAGGACTGGTATAAAAGTGGGGCCCAATGAGGGTCCAGTTACGATAATTTGCATTTAGATGCCATTTTATGTTTATATGAATACTTTTTTAAATGTTTAAAGATATTGTTATGTCTTATGATAGGTAAAGAGGACCAATTTTGGTACCCATGTGAGGACGTTTATGAATATATTTTTAGGTTTAATCGCAACCTCATAATATATGTGGGACCCACGTGGGACAGAAATTAAATCTATTTAGAAAATGTGGGTAGTTAACATAATTAACAGGGGGGTTTCATAATGCAGTTTAAAGAAAGTTGGGAGAGGTAAAATGAATAATGTGAAGTTAATAACACATATGCATGTTGCATATGTGTCTCATTAGTATCATTTACAGCTAGGAATAGAGAGGGAGAGAATCGAGAGCTCGAGATTGGCAACAGAGTTCCTCAACGATATTTTCTTGTCGTTCCTTCACCGTTTGATGCCATATTTGCAAACCGGGACCATATTTGGACTCGTGGAGGTAAGAGGAGCACATACACGTCCTTTGTTTTCATTTTAGGTAACGTTTTTTTAGGGATCATTCTTGATAGATAAATTTTGATATGTAAAACTATGTAGGATTGACTCTAGAATAGGAATTGGGGTTAAAGCTTGAAATTGGATTCTAGGAGCATAATTGGCTAAGAATCGAGGTAGTGAGTCTTCTAATCCCAAAAATTGGGTGCTTAGATATGTTAATGTAACAATTGTTAGCAAAGGTTGCTTAATTCATGCTTATGTGGTTAAATACTGATGAATTTGTTGAAAAACACATCAATTGTGTGGAAGTTGTCATGTTATATGCCTATTTGCTTAATTGCTTATGTGGATCAATGGAAGTCAAGTAATAATCACCATTTATAGGTCCCATATGTAAGGGATAGGAAGCCCTCAAGAGAAAGGGCGTGGTGATGACCACAATAAAAAGACGGTGATGCCTTCGGGGTCACAAGAGTGTGTGATATGCTATATGCGTCCAAAAAGTAAGAAAGATCCAGGGTGAGAAGGACCCGGGGGTGGTGGCTAGAGTTACATGACTTTCCAGATATCAATTTGTTGATGTTTACGATAATTGTTGCATTAAATGTTAGGCATTCCAATAGCATGATTAGTCTCTCACTAAGCGAAAGCTTAAATGAAAATATATATATCTATGTGGTTATTGAATAACCACCACAGGTACAGAGTGAGAAGAAGAAAGGAAATGATCGCGACTTCTGGTAGGGAATCTCCATGTTTATATGTTCATATGTTAATGTTGTAATATAAGAAGTTGGGGCTGAGTTAGGAATTATGTTAGTGAGACTTTACTCTTGTGTTCATGATTTGTAAGGAAGAGTTTGTGCTTGGTTCATGTATATGATTCTAAATTCTTAAATCTTGTATTAAACTTGTTTCCAAACCTCTCTAAGTCTTTCAAAATGTTATGGAGATGTTTGTATCAGTTAAGGTCATATTGGGGTGAATTAGAGTATGTTTGGGTTGGTTTTTGTATGTAAATGTTATGCAGATTTTTAAGGATTAAATTTTATTGCAATGCAGTCTGGTCGACCACACATTTTAAAGGGGTAGTATGGTCAATCGGATATCTTCTAAGTGTGCAGTCTGGTCAACCACACACTTTTAAAGTGTGAAGTATGGTCGACCGGCCTGGTATGCTTTGCCAAATGATTCGATTTTGTGGTTTTAAATTGGAGAACATTTTCAGAAGATTGTTTTTTTGGGGGGCTATCTTTTGGTATAACATTTGACCGTAGTGTAAAAGGACAATTTTACCCTTAGGGTTGGTTTGATCTAATGGAGTTCTTATATATATAGTTTTTTTTTAAGGTAAGTTCTTATATATATTAATACTTGTTAGTTTGGGGTAATCCTTTGTTACACAGTCTAATCCACGTGTGGCGGGTTAGGGTGTGACTGAAGGAAAATTAGGTTTAAACATTAATTTAAATGCGCAGTAGAAAGATTAAGTTACAAAAACTTTATTGGTAGTCCGGATCTACTACTCGTCAATTCTATAGATGGGTACAAGGGGGGACAGGAATTATACCTTTCTGTCTTGAACCCAATTCTGAAATCTTCAACCTTCTTCATGGTGCAGCAACCTCCACTAGGTTGTCTTCACCCTTATGACTCCTACGGGTGCCTATCAGAAGGACTACGGTTGGTAGGAACCCTAATAGAGAGGAAGGAGAAGGTTTGGGAGCTCTAAAATAGTTTCTGCAGCTTCTGACGTATAAGAAACGATGAACTCTGGTTTCTGGGCACAACTGCCCTATTTCAGGTAGTCAGATAAACGGTTACTGTCAACCTGAATCATGATTACTTCCTGTATTCCTTGAGTCCCATTCACCTCTCATGATTACCAAACATGTTGATAATTACTTATCAACAAGACTGCAGTTCTCAGTAATCAACTTGGTGGCATTCTCAAGGGAATGCTTACTCTTTAACAGAGGGTAGAATCTATCTTGACAATAGATGTTCACAACCCTATGAACATGACATACCCAATATACCCAGGTGTTGGTCTTTAAGACCTCACTGATTTGTAAGTCAAAGCAGCCATATCCACAGTCTGTGTTCATAATCATCTCAAGATTAAGGACTCGTAGATTATACAAGTTATGAGTTCCTATCGACTGTTGATAGCCTTAAGTGTCAATAGGAAAACTCAGGTCCGTCAATGCACTATAAGCACTAGCATATTAATTAAGAGACATACTCCAGTGATTGAGATTCATCACTCCATCCAATGGTAGTTAATCATGCTACAGTGTAAACCTGATGAGATATCCAGTCTTACCATTCACTGTGACAAATTCTAAGTATCAAAGAATGGTAATTCGTATCTCACTTGTATGTATCTCATACACACAGGAATTACTTACTATGATACTTAAGGATTAACAGTCATCTCATGAAAGAAACACACATAATAGAATGTAAAGCTGATATCCATATATTAAAATGTCAATGTCTCATACATGAAGTAATGGTTTGAGGGCACACTCCTAATAGTGACTGCGAGGTAGCAAAGAAATAAAGAAGTGAAAATGGCATTGGCAAAGAAACGGGGAGGTGACTTGGGAATGGTTGTGGTTAATGTAGATAACCTTATGTTTTGAACTTAATCTTGTAATATGGTTGGGAGTAGTTTTTGTATTCAGAATAGCTATGCTTGTAACTTAATTTGAGTAATTCATAAGAGGTTTGTATGGGAATGCTAAGACTAAGTTTGGGTAGTTGGGAGGTCATTCAAGGTTAGGCGCTATGAGTTTGAAATAGCTAAATAACAAGTTCAGCATGCTGTAATATAAAGTTTGTGACTTATTGACTAGTTTTGAGAACGTTGTGACTTTTACAATTTTGTTCAATGTTTATAATCATGCTAAAGTCTCTTGGAAGAGTTTAAAATGGTTTAAAATGGTTTTAGAATGGTTTTGTAATTGTTTTAAAGGTTTCCATAAAGTTTGGTTTGATTTTGGTAATTTTTGGACTTGTAAAACATGGGAAAACTAATGTAAAAATGAATTCTGCAAAATCCGGATTGATCTGGGCCTTGTGCAGATTGATCCAGGGCATCTCGAGGAGCAAAATGTTGATTCTGCTAAAACCGGATTGATCCTGTTTCTGGGCAGATCGATCTGCAGCTCATTTTCTTCACTGTCAACTTTTACGAAAACGGACATAACTCTTTCTAGGAAATTCAAAATCGTGAGCCGTTTGTCGCATTGGAACCCAGACTCAAGGAGCTATCTTTTAATATAAAATTTTCCATATATCAAAAAGATCATTTTTCCCTTGGGGTTGATTTGTCTTGTACAACGGTCTATTGCGTGTGTTTTTCCTTATTTTTACATTCATAACATGGTGTTTAAGGGCCTTGATAGCATGCCATGTATCCTAGATTCACATGTGTGGGTCTGAGGCATGACATATCCTACCCATCATCCACTCACTTTGTCGGGTGGAACTGACTCATCGAGTGCGGGTGGTTTCGGGTTGGATTGGGTGAAAACCCGACTAGGAGTTGAGACAGTGTTTGGATTCTCATTGTAGTCAAAAAATGAAAAAGAAAGCACACAAAAACACTTCTTCAAAATCAAAAGAGGGGAACTAAAGAAAAATCAGTACATGCAACCTAAAATTAGATATGAAACAAAGCAAAATATTGTCAAATCTAAATCAAAATGGTTTATCCATTCAAAAACATACACATTCTATCAGATCTACTATAGATATGATGAGATCTACAACATTACACCACAACATAAAGCTACAGATAAGATCGTGAGAAGAAGAAGAAGAAGAAGAAGAAGAAGGAAAAGGATAAGGAGAAGAAGGAGGAGGAGGAGGAGAAGGAGCAGGAGGAGGAGAAGAAGAAGCAGAAGAGAAGTACCTGGTTTTGGCGATGAAGAACTGAAGAAATATCTCAGAGCCGATGGTGAATGGAGTCGAAGCTTGGTGTTGGATAGTGGACTGACGGTAACTCTGGTGACGACGACTCCAACAACGACTCCAATGGCTGCGGCGACTCAATAGCTTTTCAACTTAAGGTTTCTTTTGTGAGTAAATGAGTCTAAATGAGATTATGAGAGGGGTTAGACTGTACTAACATATATATACTTATTCTTACATATCGTATCGGGTTGGGTCGGGTCGTGTCGGGTCGCGTCGGGTTATATCAGGTGTGTGAAGGCAGAATCCGACATCCATTGAAAGCATATTTGAGTTTGACTTGTGAAACATGTGACTCAAACAAATAGTCACAGGTGGGGTCGGGTGGGGTCAAGTTCGGTCGGGTGGGTCGGTTTTGGTTATTGTCGAACAGCCCTAAGTAATAGCATTATAGCAGGCTGATTAGCAAATTGCTTTAAGCCTATAATAGCACCAAGTTACCAACACAAGCCACAAATTGTCAAGTACAACAAGAATAATAACTGAATAACTTGTCAACTACAGCCTGTCAACCAAATACCAACCACATACATGAACAATACATTAATACGTCGTCTGAAACATAGACATTAATACTTCTGTATAGACTGTCATCACCACAATAAAATATACTGGTAAAACATAGTCTCAAACATAAATATTAATACATTATCCATGAACCAAGTAAATAAAACATATTACAGAAGTACACGACTAGAAGTTTCCCTGCTCCACTCATACTAATACCAAGTAGGTAAGAAGGCAACCACAAGGTCCACAACACACTCGAGTCACTACCTTCAAAGATCTACAACATTGGAGTCATTTGCAATCTTCAACAACTCTACAAATCAAAAAGATTGGCAACACATTTAATTAGCACATAATTGAATAAGTAATAATTTACAAGTAAATAATAACAAACTAAAAGTCTAAAACATAAGTAGATTGCTATTTTGTTTTATTACATACCTTCTTCAACTTTCTCAAGATTGTCTAAATCCTCCTCAACACTGACTAGGCGAGACTTGGGACGCAACCACTCCTAAGCACATATAATGGCCTGAACTATCTTCAGAGTCAAGGAGCTCCTAAATGCATGAAGAACATGCCCTCCAGTACTAAATGCATACTCGGGTGCCACTGTACTAATAGGAACTGCCAATACATCACGGGACATGTAGACAAGGATAGGAAATCGAGGCAAATTTACCTTCTACCACTTCAATATGTCAAAGTTATCATCATCCTCCTCGATAGCCTCACCAAGATACATCCAATTCTGACTTAGCATCCACATTCCCACTATCAAGTTTAAATTGATTCGACAAAAATTCAAAAAAAAAAATTGCAAAAGTCAAATTTTTATCAATAAAGTGTCCTATAAGAACCATATAGTTGATTGTTTGCAAAGATGACCACGTATCTGTGGTAAGATAAACTATCACACCCCGGCGTATGAAATAGGAAAAACTAAAATTTCCATTTTTGACCCTTAGGCACGTGACAAGTTGAATCACCGAATTATCCATAACTCATTAATAATAAAAGCAACATGACTAACAATAAGATAAAGCCAATCTTAACATTCACGGTTATATTACAAAGGAAATGGAAACACTAGTCAGCTATTACAACACCATGGATACAACATTGTCTTATGGCTCTAGGGCCTTATAGGAGCTATTACAAAAGATAGATAAAGTCTTTTGATAGTGCTTACAGCCAAAAACATTTACAAGATTACAACTACTAGTCTTCTCTCTAACTAGCGTGGCCATAATCCTCCTCAGTGTATTCCTCCTCCACACTCCTACTAGCCAGAATTACCACCTATGTACTCGTCACCTGGATAAGCTGGACATGGGAATGTCCAGCGAAATGAATGCTGTCAACTTCTGAAAGTCGAGTGAGAAAACTAAATCAAATGGAACTCGTATAGCCACACACAACAAAACACGTTTACTGCTTCTATTATGTCTTTTAAAGTCCTTTCACGATCTCACCATCGAACTATAACCACTACCATGCCCGACTAAGTATTCAAAGAGAATACAGACAATCAACACGACCAATCTCAACATCTCGAAGATACTATAGCAACCTGCTACCAGAGCCTGACTCGGAATCTCAACTCTAGACAACAACAACAACAACAGAGAGTCTACCAACTTTAAACTAACTTTTACTTTGTCACGAAGAACTGAAGTGTTTTTACTAACCTTTACTTCATCACGGAGAATCGAAGTATAAATCCTAACCCTCACTTTGTCACGAAGAACCGAAGTGTTCAACTTAACCTTCACTTCGTCACGATGAACTGAAGTGTTCAACTCAACCTTTACTTTGTCACGAAGAATTGATGTGTTCAACTCACCCTTCTTCGTCACGAAGAACCGAAGTGTTCACACAGTCCTTCACTTTGTCATGAAGTACCAAAATATTCACACAACCCTTCATTTCATCACGAAGAACCGAAGTGTTCAACTCGACCTTCACTTCATCACGAAGAACTGAAGTGTTTAACTCAACCTTTACTTCATCATAAAGAACTGAAGTGTTTAACTCAAACCTCACTTTGTCACAAAGAGCCAAAGTTTCAACTTTAATCTAACAAATGAGCTTGATACGGAGTCCTAGTTTTACCCAACAACTAGCCTGACACGGAGTCCCAGCTTTACCGAACAACTAGCCTGACAGGGGAGTCTTATCATAACCATTCCGAGCCCAACATGAAGTCCCGACATAACCATTTTCAGTCTGACAAAAAGTCCTATCATGACCAAACTGAGTCTGACATGAAGTCCCCACTCACAATGCTATGTCCGACACAGACTCCTGACTCACCACTCTAATACGTCATCACACTAGGCCTCTCATGGCCACCAACCCAACAACTATATCCTTCTTACACCATCCCGGCCTCCGCGGCCTGGTTTACCAATCTGACTCCTAATCTCAGCATATGCCACTCCTGCCAAAGCACAATTAATTCTCACGTAACCCCGACCTCGCACACATCACTCATTATGGAGTTTGGTTCATTACATAACTTTCGATTATAACTAGCAAGTCTGGTTTATACGTCCATCATTCTATTTTACATCATAATATGCTAACAAAATCCGAAAAAGCATTAACGTTTAGTTCTTGGCGACAAACATAACTTCAAGAAACTTTTTCGAAAATAGCACCCACAAACCGGTTACTCCCATTAATCAGTTTCTGGGTGAGGTTCCAAAAACCAGTATCTACCCTCTAATCGGTTTTGAAGTTAGTTTCAAGAATCTTTCTGTACATGCAATGTACAGTACTCAAAGCTTGGGGTACTAACCATAACTACTCCTATGGATAGTATAATTTCCTCATAGCTATTATTACAATCTATATCGATCTATACTTGAGTTTAGGTACAACCATTAAAGCATGATCCGTGTCCAAAGCATATTATGCAAATTTAACACATAAAGTACATGCATAAGTCTATTAGTACTACTGAGATGCTAACATGCAGTCTCTAATAAACATATAATAAGGTTCCATGCTGATAAAGTCGAGGTATAACCAAACAAAGCTCAAAAATCAAAGTAACAGAAATCTGCTTCCAAAAATCAATTTCTCCCAAACACCAGTTCCTCAAGCCCCTTCCTAGAAACCGATTTCTTCCCATAAACTGGTTTGTCATGCCATTCTGCAGCTTCCTGGCAGACTATTATACTGCGGGTTTTCAAAATGAAACTCTACTTGCACGGCATGGAAACTTTGAAATAACAACATAAAAACATAACTAAACATTACCACGTGCTAGATAGGTTCTAAAGTGAGTTAGTAGACTCACCAATGCTAAGAATTGAGTTTAAATGAATGATTTGAGCTTAAGGAAGCTTGAATTCAAACTTCAAAGGTGAAAGCTCCTTCATTTTCTAACTTCTTCACTTTTGGGATTCTTGTTGGTCTTCTAAAACTTCTTCCTACAAATTTTAAGTTCACATGGTGGTGTGTGGAAGTACATGGGAGTCTGTATAGGAGTGAGAGTGTACAAAAGGGAAGGGAGTGAACACATGGTTTTCTTCCTAACTTTTCTTCTCTTCAAGGATTCATCTCTTAACTTTCCCTCTCCATCCTATATGCAGATTCTAAGAGTCAAAGAGAGTATAATGCATGCGTATACGCATGATAATATAGTGCTAAGTGTGTGCTAGGTGTCCATGTAAATGTGTATATGTGTAGACGAGTGGTGGTGACATATGGAGAGTGAGTTGCATGGGCTGCCATATGGCTGGCCATGTAGGGTCCACCTTGGGTTTTGTGCCACTTTTTTGATTTGCATGCAAAAAGTCCTCAGTATATATGTTAGTCTCGATTTACGTGCAATCAGGTATTATTTCTAATGCCTGGGTCTGGGTAGGGGACTAAGTTAAGTCTTATTACGGTCGAGTCGGTGCGGTGCTTACAATCTAAGTAGTTATATATCTATGTAGGTATAGTCATGCAAATACAATAATAATATAATAATAAGCCAAATATAGAGATTCATAATACTCATTTATTATGCGAATAGAAAATTATAGGTACTACATCTTCTACCAGCTATAAAAATGATTTTATCCCCAAAATCAAAACTAATTAGTACTAGACAAAAATAGAAATTTCTCTTGCATCTCCGATTCTAGCTCCCAAGAAGTTTCTCCTTTATCATGATGCTTCCACTGAACCTTTACCAGTGAAATCACTTTGTTTCTCAGCTTCTTGATTCCATGATCCAAAATTCTTACAGGTCCTTCGATGAATGTCGCATTGTCGTTCACCTCATAGCTTTTCCCTATTTTGTCCAAACCTCATGATGCCTCGAACTGTGGAAACCTTCAAATACACATGATCTCCAACTTCGAATTCCATACCTCATCGCCGTTTATTCGCGTAGCTCTTGTATCTTCTTTGTGCTACTTCTATCCTTCCTTTACCGTATTGATTCCTTTACTGGTTTCTTGAACTAATTCTGGTTGCAACAATTTATCATCCCCAACTTTAACCCAACACAAAGGTGATCGACATGGTCTTCCGTACAATGCTTCAAAAGGTGCCATCCCTATGCTTGAATGAAAACTGTTGTTGTATGCGAACTCAATCAACAGTAAGTGAGTTTCCCACGAACTTTCAAAATCGATAACATATGCTCGGAGCATGTCCTCCATTACTTGATTTGTACTTTCTGTCTGTCCATTGGCCTATGGGTGGAATGCAAAGCTTAACTTCAAAGATGTTCCCATTGCTCTCTGAAGACTTTCCCAAAATCCTGTGGTAAACCTCGAATCTCGGTCCGATACTATCGACACTGGTACTCTAGGGTCCCTACATTTGAGTCCTTCGTCCAATCCAATATTCCATTTAGTTAGATCCTTTGCTTTGGCCTTCTTGAACCATTTCCTCAATCCCTTATCCTTCTTTTGCGCTTCTAGTATTAAGTAAACAAGGGTTGGTTGCACCATAAGACATCCAAAAGGTCGCACATCACCTGGTCTTGCAACCTGAATGTCAAATTCTGTTAAAGCTTCTAAGGCTTTCCATTCCTTGATTAAAAGTGAGGCAATTAACCTTCGGGGTTTCCTACTCAGAGCATCTGCGACTACATTTACTTTACCTGGGTGGTACTACAAATTAAAGTCGTAGTCCATAAGTAGTTCCATCGTCATTGTCTCATGTTTAGTTCCTTTCGAGAAAACAGGTATTTCAAGCTTTTGTGATCCAAAAACAAGTCAACTTCCCTCCGTAGAGATAGTGCCTCCAAATCTTAAGCGCAAAGACAATTACAGCCAATTCCAGGTCATGTGTAGGGTAGTTCAACTCATGTGGCTTTAATTGTCTGGATCCATAAGCGATCACCTTACCATTTTGCATAAGTACACATTCTAATCCTTGATATGAAGTGTCACTATAGATAGTGTACTGCTCACAATTCTTGGGTATCGTAGCACTGGCACTGAGGTCAATCTCTCCTTTAGTTCCTAAAAAAAAGGCGCATTCATGCTTGTCCGTCCACTCAAACTTCTAATCCTTCCCTATTAGTCCAGTTAAAGGAGACTCAATCCTACAGAATCCTTCCACGAACCTCCTGTAATATCTAGCCAGTCCGAGGAAACTTCGTACTTTAGATGCATTGGTTGGTCTACTCTAACTAGAAACTACATCTGTCTTTATTGAGTCAACCAAAATCCCATTTTGAAAAACTACGTGTCCCAAGAATTTAACTTCTTTCTGCCAAACCTCACACTTACTAAACTTAGCATAGAGGCAATTTTCTCTAAGTGTCTGGAGTGTAATCTGTACGCTCTTCTCGTGGTCTTCTTCACTCTTCAAATAAATGAGGATATCGTCGATAAACACGATAGTGTCCGATTCATTAGATTCATGACTATAGCTGGGTCATTAGTTAATCCAAAAGGCATAGCTAAGAATTCATAATGCCCATATCTTATCCTGAAAGCTATTTTCGGTATATCTTCAGGTCTAATAAGTAACTAATGGTATCCGGATCGTAAATCGATCTTCAAAAAGGTTGTCGCTCCCTGTAGTTGATCGAATAAGTGTCTATCCTAGGGAGGGGGTACTTGTTCTTGATGGTGACCTTATTCAATTCTCTGTAGTTGATACAGAGTCGAAGGTTTCCATCCTTCTGATGAGTCTAAGATCTTCTAACTCTTGCACTTGTTTCTTCAGATCTAGCATTTTTGTTAGGGCCATACAGTAAGGGGTCTTGGACAATGACGTCATTCCGGGTACCAGCTCAATATAAAAGTCGATCTCATGCTTAGGTGGTAATCCAAAGATGTTCTGAAAGACATCTTCATAGTCTCGAACTTTTGGAATCTTAGTGACTGTCAATTGTAAGCTTGTGGTTTCCATAGCGGCTATGCGACTTGTAAGAAAAGCATTACTAGTAGGGTTGTATTGAAAATTGAAGGGTGGACTCCTTGGTACTGAAAACATGATCGCCTTAATAACACAATCTAACTTCGTATAATACTTAGTAATCTAGTCAAATCCTAAGATCACATCAAATTCCTTCATTGACAGAACAATTAAGTCTGCGGGTAGGTTCCTATCCTCCAATGTCAAAGTATAGTCCTTGAACACCTTTCCTAGCTTTACGGTCACTCCCAAAGGTGATACTGCATTTAGAGCTACCTCGAGTGCTTGGGGTACTAAACCCAATTGTCGTATGATCTCAAAGGCAATAAATAAATTTCTTTCACCAGTATCAAAAAGAAATTTAACTCGACTAGCATATATGAGAGTGTACCTTCCAAGTTCTGCTATTACTTTTTATCATAGCTGGCCGCCTCGGGTATGATAGCATTGAGTTAGGCCTTACCAGCTTGACCTTGAGTAGTTGGCCCATGATAGTTTCTCTTGGTGCCTTACATTCTCTGCTCATGTTCCCTCTCTTGCCATAGTTGTAGCAGACAACATTAACTCGGTTGTTGGTCCTAGGGGCTATGAAGTCTCATGCCATATGTCCGAGGATCCCATAATTGAAACATCCATCATTTCCCAGTGGCTTTGGTTCATACTTATGATGCGGAAGGTGCTGCGTTCTTGTTCCGGGGAAGGGTGGGTCTTGGTTTTTTTACCACTATTAGTCTTCCTCTTAGTCCATTCCTGAGCAGGGGTGGTCGGTGTACCATTGGCTTCGAGCCTTGGCAGCCATCACTTTCTAGTCCAGCTACTAGCCTGACCAGTGCCTCAAAAGTTTGATTTAAGTGTCCCAATGTCAGATGCCAGAGGTGCGGATTGAGTCCTCGGTGAAACTTCTTGATCTTCTTTTGAGGGGTCTCAACCATGTGAGGGGCAAAGTGAGACAAGCATTCAAATTGTGTTGTGTAATCTCTCACTGTCCTATTTCCTTGAGTCAATTCAATAAATTCCCCATCTCTCTGATCCTTTTCATTGTCCGGAAAGTACTTTTCCATAAACTTCTCCCGGAAGGTGGTCCATGTCATCCTTCTTAAAGCTTCTACTCCGATAGTTGCCCTCTCAGCTTCCCACCAATCAGCCGCTGCATAAGTGAGTTGGAAAGTAGCAAGACGACGCTTCTCTGTTTCGGAGCATTCTATCGATTCAAAAATGCGATCCCTCAGCCATTGCTCTGCTCGCCAAGATTCACCTGTGCCGTCAAACCTATCAGGGCGTAGGGCTCTGAATTCTTCAATTAATTTGTCTCTAATCTGGGCTGGTGGTTTAAGGCGGTTATCGTTGTTGTTGCCATTGTCATGGTTGTTTCCTATATGGTCCAAGCACTGTAGAAATGTGCCAAAGATTCGGGAATGGGATCTGGTGGCCCTCCATTATGATTTCTTCTTGGTCTGCCCGCCATCGTGCTTGTATGCTTATGTACCTAAATAAATATCTATTTGTCACTCTCCAATCCTAACCATGGTTACGAGATATATATAAACGATAGGTTATATAGATAACAATTCTAATATAAGTACATAACACATCAAGTAGAGGAAACAAATCTTCATAGATAACTTCAAATATTTACATAGAAAGGCGTACACGCTACTACTAGTTTGTGTTACATGCTTGGGTACATACTGTATACACACAAATGGGCTACTAGCTTTAATACAAGTAAATCTCTAGATCCTAGGAATCCTATCCCAAAAGTTCATGTCTAACTCATATGGTGGAGCATCATCCTGGATTGGAATCTCCTCAGGTGGAACCCAGTCCAAGTACAGGTCAAACTCATCAACCATCTCATTGTTGTCCTAATCCAAAGGCTCTAACTCTGCGTCCTCAAAGTCGTATTCCAACTCTGGCCCTCCGCCCTCCATTACTATCATAGGATTAATATGTTCATAAGTGGAAAAAGGTCTAGTGGTTTATAACTTAAGTGTGTAGGACAATCGCTATACATGTCTAAACCTATGTGTCTAATACCAAAAATCCCTGTCACACCCCGGCGTAGCAAAATAGGAAAAAAAAATACAATTTCCATCTTCGACCCTCAGTCACGTGACTGGTTGAATCATTAAATTGTCCATAACTCATCAATAATAAAAGCAACATGACTAATCATAAGATAAAGCTAACCTTAACATTCACAGTTATATTACAAAGGAAACATAAATACTAGTTCAGCTATTACAACTCCATAGATACGACATTGTCTTATGGCTCTAGGGCCTTACACGAGCTATTACAAAAGATAGATAAAGTCTTCTGATTGTGCTTATAGCCAAAAACATTTACAAGATTACAACTACTAATCTTCTCTCTAACTAGCGTAGCCATAATTCTCGTCGGTGTATCCTTCTTCCACGCACTCCTCCTGGCCAGCATTACCACATGTGTACTCGTTACCTGGATAAGCTAGATATGGGATGACCAGAGATATAAACATCATCAGCTTATGAAAGAAAAGTGAGAAAACTAAATCAAATGGAAATTATATAGCCACATGCAACAAAACACGTTTACTGCTTCTATTATGTCTTTTAAAGTCCTTTTACGATCTCACCATCGAACTATGATCACTAATATGCCCAACTAAGTATTCGAAGAGAATACTGACAATCAACACGACCAATCTCAACATCCTGAAGATACTGTAGCAACCTGCTACCGGAGCCTGGCTCAGAATCTCAACCCTAGACAACAACAACAACAACAACAACAACAGAGAGTCTACCCACTTTACACTAACTTTCACTTTGTCACAAAGAACCAAAATGTTCTTACTAACCTTCACTTCATCACAGAGAATTCAAGTATAAATCCTAACTCTCACTTCGTCGTGAAGAACCGAAGTGTTCAACTCAACCTTCACTTCGTCACAAAGAACTGAAGTGTTCAACTTAACCTTCACTTCATCACGAAGAACCAAAGTGTTCAACTCACCCTTCACTTCGTCACAAAGAACCAAAGTGTTCACACAACCCTTCACTTCGTCAAGAAGAACCAAAGTGTCCACATAACCCATCACTTCGCCACGAAGAATCAAAGTGTTCAACTCGACCTTCGCTTTGTCACGAAGAATCGAAGTGTTCAACTCAACCTTCATTTCGTCATGAAGAACCAAAGTGTTTAACTCAAACCTCACTTCGTCACGAAGAACCGAAGTGTTCAACTTCAACCTAACAAAGAAGCCTAACATGGAGTCCTAGCTTTACCAAACAACTAGCCTAACACAAATTCCCAGCTTTACCTAACAACTGGCCTGACACGGAGTCCCAGCTTTACCCAACAACTAGCCTGACATGGAGTCCCAGCTTTACCCACCTACAAGCCTAACATGGAGTCCTATCATAACCATTTTGAGTCAAACACGAAGTCCTGACATAACCATTTTAAGTCCGACACGAAGTCCTTTAACAGCCAAACTGAGTTTGACACAACGCTGAGTCCGACACGGAGTTCTGACTCACCACTCTAATATGTCATCACACAAGGCCTCTCGTGGCCACCAGCCTGACAACTATATCCTTCTTACACCATTCCAGCCTCCGTGACTTGGTTTACCTATCCGACACCTAATCTCAGCATAAGTTGATCCTTTTGTAGCCCAACTGATTCTCACGTAACCCCGACCTCATACGAGTCACTCATTATGGAGTTTGGTTCATTATATAACTTCCGATTATAACTAGCAAGTCCTGTTTATAAATGCATCATTCTATTTTGCATCATAATATTCTAGCAAAATCAAAATATGCGTTAACGTTCAGTTCATGGTGACAAACATAACGTAAATAAACTTTTCCAAAAACAACACCCACAAACCAGTTACTCCCACTAATCGATTTTTGGGTGAGGTCTCAGAAATCGGTTTTTACCCACTAATCAGTTTAGGAAGTCAGTTTCAAGAATCTTTCTTTACATGTAATGTATAGCACTCAAAGCTCGGGGTACTAACCATAACTACTCCTATGGATAGTACCATGTCCTCATAACTACTATTACAATCTATATCGATCCGTACTTGAGTTTAGGTACAACCATTAAAGCATGTTTTGTAAGTTCAAAGCATATTACATTAATTTAATACATGAAGTACATGCATAAGTCTGTTAGTACTACTGAGATGCTAACATACAGTCTTTAATAAACATATAACAAGGTTCCATGCTGATAAAGGCGAGGTACAACCAAGCAAAGCTCAGAAATCAAAGTAACAAAAATCTGCTCCTAGAAATCAGTTCCTCAAGCCCCTTCCCAGAAATCGGTTTCTTCCCACAACCCGGTTTCTCATGCCATTTTGTAGCTTCCTGGTAGACTGCTATACTACGAGTTTTTACTATGAAACTCTACTTGCATGGCATGGAAACTTTGAAATAACAACATGAAAACATAATTAATCATTACCACATGCTATATAGGTTCTAAAGTGAGTTAATAGACTCACCAATGCTAAGAATTGAGCTTAAATGAAGAATTCGAGCTTAAGGAAGCTTGAATTCAAACTTCAATGGTGAAAGCTCCTTCATCTTCTAACTTCTTCACTTCTGCGATTCTTGTTGGTCTTCTAAAACTTCTTCTTATAGATTTTAGGTTCACATGGTGGTGTGTAGAAGTATATGGGTATATGTATAGGAGTGTACACAAGGGAAGGGAGTGATCACTTGGTTTTCTTCCTAACTTTTCTTCTCTTTAAGGATTCATCTCCTAACTCTCCCTTTCCATCCTATATGCAAATTCTAAGTGTCAAAGAGAATGTAATGCATGCGTATATGCATGATTATATAGTGCTAAGTATGTGCTAGGTATCCATGTGCATGTGTGGAAAAGTGTCATGGTAGTAGACAAGTGTCTAAGGTGGTGGTGACATATGGAGAGTGAGTTGTATGGGCTGCCGTGTGGGGTCCACCTCAGGTTTTTTGCCACTTTCTCAGTTTACATGCAAAAGTCCTCAGTATACGTGTCGGTCTCAATTTACGTTCAACAGGGTATTATTTCTAATGTCCGGGTCCGGGTACGGGATTAAGTTAAATCTTATTATGGTTGATTCGGTGTGAGGCTTACAGTGTAATTAGTTATATAACTATGTAGGTATAGTCATGCAAATACAATAATAATATAATAATAAGCCAAATACAGAGATTCAGAAAACTCATTTATTATACAATGAGAAAATTACAGGTACTACACAAACCCTCCTATTCGATTCCTTCAACAAGATTTTCAATTTTTACCTCTCTTGTAAATAGAGATCATAACAATCTCTATTCATAGTTCTTGGTGATGGAAGATGGAATTCAGGGGTTGATGAAATTGAAACAAATTTTTGCAACTCGGGATGCTCAACAAAACTAAATAGGAGCTGATCAGTAATTAACATCTCACCGAGTGCCTTCCTTGCAGCCTCACACTCAAATCTCCAAGTGCCCAATGTACTGCCCCCTGTTTCACTACCGCCTGATTGAAACCCAGTAAGTTTTGTTTGGCTAAGGTCGTGGTTGTATGGGTTTGGCTTACAACTAACCAAGTGATTTTTCATTGAACCAGTCCCACATGTTTTTGGATCAGCCGCATACGGTTTCTCACAATAGTTACACTTCACTTTCCTCTCACCTTTGTCATCAATGTACTTAGTAAAATGACTCAAAACCATCAATCTTGGTTTGATCTCTTTCCTTTTTTACTCGTTAACAAATTTACAGTGTCATATCATTGTCATTGTCATTATCGATGTCAATGTCACACTTTCATTGAATTCAGTCGGCATAGTAGAGAAAAGTTTTAAATTTTACCTACGTAAGAGAGAGAGAGAGAGAGAGAGAGAGAGAGATAAACCATTTGGCAAGAGAGAAAAATGAAGTAAGAGATAAAAAAACCATTTTGTTACGTACGTAAGAGATAAAAAAAATGTCTTTCAAGTTTCAAGATCTAGCAAAACTAAATTGGCAGAATGTCCATTTGATAATCAAGAACATTAGTTAAATTAATGAAGTACCCTAGATCTCTAAAAAAACCATTTGGTAATCAAGAACAACGGAACATCTCAAATATAGCACTTTGCAAGCAACCCAAAACAAAATCAGAAATAAAAAAGGGGTCCTATTCAATGAATTAGTAATTAAGCAATCTTGAGAATGACTAAATAAAAAAAATGTAAACAATAACCATGAGCCAATCAAGCAATAAATAATTTAAGCATGGAAAAACAATTTACTCAACATAATCTACACTGAAAGAAATAAAAAATTTGTAAAAAAATTATACTAGAAAACAAGACTATAAATGTGTAAAAGTGTTCTAAATTGGAGAGAGAGAGAGAGAGAGAGAGAGAGAGAGAGAGAAGGATTCTATAATTTGTGTGTACCTCTGTGAAGAGTTCACTAAAGTCCTAGAGTTCTTTCAGGAAAGCTGTCACGCCCCGACGTAGCATAAATATGGAAAGCGTTTAATTTCCTTTATGGACCCGTAGGTCGCGACAGTTTGAAGCAACGATTCCGTCCCAAACGTCGAACAACAAAAACATATAATCAGAGTTGAGCAATCAAAGCTTACAAATATTTTTCTAACTTATTACATATTACAGCACGGGGTCTCTAAAGGTACAAACCGCCTTAAAACAAAATAATAACTTAATATCTATTACCGTCAGCCTTATTACAAGAACAGTTTATAACTTAAAACATATAAAAGTAAATTCTCTTCATCAGATAGTTGTTCTCATATTGCATAGTCATAAGGCCCCGCGTAGTCATAACCTGAAAACCCTGAACACGAATGTCCAGGGCGCATCAACGCCGTCAGCTTCAAGAAGCTGGTGAGTATTAAAAACATGACTTTGAGTGTAAAACATACTCATTTACCTCTTTCCATTTCTCATTTAATCCAATAAGTTTACATTAAAGCATGGAGGTCATTTTAGGAAACAAGCACAATATTATTTAAAGATGTAATTCACATATATGTGACCGTGTATGAGAACAATGCACCATCTCATCTTATCGACTCTTTTCTCTCGACAAAACCCAACAATCCAACATCACACACCGGTATCTTTGAAACGCTAAGATAGCCACACTTTAGCACAGGGGGGCCAGGGAATGTCCAGTTTGCCTCACACTTTGGTCCGGGGTACCAGGGAGTGTCCGTTGCCACACACTTTGACTACCTAATCCGCCATGCAAATACCAGAGGAACCCTCACGCAGTATCCAGACTCGGGTATCAGGGAGTGTCCGTAGGCCACACTTTAGCACTTCCATGGGTGCCAGGGAATGTCCAAGTTCTGCTTCACACACTTTGATGCTACCATGGTCGTCAGGGAGTGTCCAGTTTTGCCACCGCCGCATTTCAAAGACACCCTCGCCGCAATCTCAATCACAACACACTTTGGTACTCACTTACCAGGGAGTGTCCACATCACAATCTCAACCGCACTCACTATGCCACACTGACCATTACTCTTATCCATACTGACCAACATTCACACTCACCATGCATGTACCACTGACTCTACATGTATGTCATGAAACTTTAAAACATGAGGCAATTTACTGATTTATACAAACGACGAACGTACGGGGATTGATAAGTCACAATGCAACGTTTTAATCGTTCAAACATAACCAATTAAGATTCTGAATTAATAAATTTTCCAAGCAGTACTCAAACAGTATATAAATTTTATCCCAAACAGTCCCTTATCACAAAACAAGCAAAACTAGAAACTGCCAGAAGTCGCGCGGGGGCCGATCGCGCGAGGGGGTCGCTCGCGCGATATGCCCAATTTTCGCTTTATTATAAAAAAAACCTTTCTTTCTGTCAGAGGTCAGGAAGATCGCGCGCGAGGATCGCTCGCGCGATAGTTCGCTCGCGCGGGCCGCTCGCGCGATCTACCCAATTTTCATTTTTTCTTTCTTAAAACTTTTCCTTCTGTCTGGAAACAGAAACCTCGTGCGAGGGGTCGCTCGCAGGATCGCGCGCGCGAGATGAGGCAGAGGCTTCGTCTTCCCTGCTGGACCTCCCATGTTTCAGTCTTAAGAGGTCTTTTTGACCCATTTCCAAATCTGTTAGTATATATATCGTATTATATATGGATCTCTTCAGTTTTTCACAAGGATTCTGAATATGTAATCAATTTAACATGAAACAAACTATAGCTCTCAAATTTTATGAAATTTCAAAAGACATCAAAACTTCATTTTCAATATACGTTGTGACATGAACGAATTAAGCTCTATAACTTAAACCACAGGCTTTATATACTATATTCTTTCAAAATCATCTCTAAAAACTTGGTTTGGTTAAGGTTGAAAAATTGTGATTTTGAAGCTCCAACTTCCATAGTTAAGATCAACAATGGTGATTAGCAATTTTATACACTCAAACAGTAACTAAGCATGAATTACATTTAGGAGTGAGTTTAAAATACTCACAGCTATTAGAGATGGAGAGTTGTTGAGAAAGAAAGTAAGATTAAGCAAACCCAATAGAGCTTCAAGCTATGGTGATCAAGCTATTTCTCTCTTTAGAAATTTTTTCTACAATTAAACCTTATGCTCTCTCTTTTCTTCTCTCTGAATGTTTTTATCAAAGTGCAGAAGATGTGTGTGTGAGTAGTGCAAAAGGGAGTATATATAGAAGCTCTTATGAGTGAACTTGGTGCCCAATTATACATGAATACTCGGCACAAAAGATACGTATACACACTGTGATACAACTTCACAAATGCTCCAAGGGTCACATATAGGTGTGTAGGGGACCGAAGTAGAAGTGTTTGGGAATGAGGCTTATGGGCACAAACTAATACACAACAAGTAAGCAAAACCAAACAAAGCCCTATCAAATGATTACTTTCCATAAATGGAAAAGTAAAGCATATATCAAATCTTGCTTTATATCACTTCCAAAATTTGTGGAAGTTCAACACAGCGTGGACAGTTTTGAACATAAACTTATATTTTCGCGGCGCGGTGTTCACCACAAAAATACAGAAAATTCATTTTAACGTAAGAATCAATTTCCCGATTTTACAAAAATACTACTTGAGTTAAAAGAAAATATTTCCACCGTTTTGAAATACAGTTTTAAAATCCAACACAGGTATTGCTAAATTTTATAAAATTGCAGTTTGGCCCCAAAAGAATTTCTATATGAGTTTAGACAAGAAATTTAGATTCCAAACATGAGGACTATAATTAAACTAAAAGCAGACAATACTAAATGAATTTAATTATGTTAATGGAAATACAAATTAAATATGGGCATGCTGAAATTAATAATTAAGTGAAATGCAGGTTGTTACATCCTTCCTCCCTTAAACGGGATTTCGTCCCCGAAATCAAGACTAACTAGTCCTGAAACAACTCTGGTTACTTCTTCCTCATATTAGTTTCCACTTCCCACGAACCTTCACCAACGGAATGTCCTTATTTCTCATGGTGATTCCACTGAACCTTCACCAATAGAATGTCCTTATTTCTCAACTCCTTGATACCCTGATCGAAAATCTTCACAGGTCTCTCCTTGTAAGAAACGTTATGACTCGTCTCAATATCATCATAACTAACCACATGTGAGGGGTCTCTTATTTACTTTCTCAGCATACTCACATGGAATACATTGTGAACCCCAGACATCTTCGGTGGTAGCGCGAGTCGATATGCCACTTTCCCAACACGTTCCAAAATCTCAAACGGTCCGATGAAACGCAGAGCTAATTTTCCTCTCTTGAGACTGAAGCATACTACTCCTCGGGTCGGTGAAACCTTAAGGAGCACGTGATCTCCGACGCTAAACTCCAAATCTTTTCGGCGTTGATCGACATAACTCTTATACCGGCTTTGAGCGATTCTGTAACGCCCTGTATTTTATTATCATTAATAAATAAATACTGCATTTCATTTCCATGAGTATTTTAATTTAATTTCTCTTTGTAATAATTATCTGGGGCCAAACCGTAATATTTGAAAATATAGAAAATATTTTCTGTGGTTTCAAAATCGATATCTATATTTTTGTATAACCAGGAATTTAATTCCTACATTAATATAATTTTCTGTATTTTATTTTAAACCAGAAAATACCAGTTTTGTTTTCCAACTGCGCCTTATACCGCGTCTTGGGTGAGGGAGCACGTGAGCTCAACCTCACCGGGAGAATTCTTCCCCTTTCTTGGAGCCCAAAGCACATACAGTATATGTATGTGTATCAGACTCTCATCTCTCTCATTCACTCTCACTGTTACTCTCAATCTCCCTCAAAACTCACTCTAATTCTCTCTATCACTCTCTTGCTCTCAAGATCACACACACACACACACAGATTATACATATGATATATATACAGCACACATACATAGTCATATATATATTGGGCTACCAAAATCAAGAACGGAGGGGTATAATTTCTTTGGCGACGGATTATTACGGCGGAAGTTCTCGGCCTTTAATTTTCTGTATAATCGTCTCTGTGAGTAATTTAAACTCACTCTCAATGTCTATATATGTGTTTTTCAGTGTATATAAGTGTGTATATATGTATATATATGAAAACACCATTGAAGCTTGAAAATTGAAGCTTTAGAAATCGTAACCAAAATCGATTCTGTAAATTGGGAATGGAAGATATTGATCCCGATAGCCTACGGTTCGAATCCTACGACTTAATTTATCCGTATCGCGACGAACCATTGATTTTAAGTTTTGTCACTCTAACTTTAATCGCGAATAACTAGTGATATAATCCGTATTAGTTAAAATTGATCGCGTATTCTTAATCTACGCGGAAAACCGAGGAGAACCATATATCACATGTCTTAGTACGAACAGATTCTGAAAATGGGTAAATTTCAGTTTTAAAACCAGAAACAGGGGAGAAGACGAAGAAGATGGCATTCTGCAAGAACTCGCGCGCGCGACCCGCTCGCGCGAGGCTCGCTCGCGCGGCCCGCTCGCGCGGACCTTTCCCCCCCCTCGCTCACGCGATCCGCTCGCGCGACCTGTTCTGCCCTTTCGCGCGCGCGATCTGCCCTCCCCCTCGCTCGCGCGATCCGCTCGCGCGAGGTGGCAGTTTTGACAGTTTGTGTAATTTTTGTTAAGGGACTGTTTGGAAAATGTTTTGGGAAATTTTAAAGAACTGTTTGACAAATACACTGTTTTAAAGGCTCACTGTTAGACTTTGGACTTGCAAGAACGATTAAGATCGAGATTTATGTTGAACGTATATTCAGCTTTGAGATTATTAACCGATACTGCAAAACTATGAACATTAACATACATATTTGGGTCAAGGTTGTGTTGACATGCATGTGTGTGAGAAAGCGTGAAAAGAATAAAGAGTGGCGTTTTGGTGTGCGACCTCAATATCGATCGGATAGTATTCCTGGTATTGGAGGCGACAGTGTTGTGTACGACTTAGATATCGATCGGATAGTATTCCTGGTATTTAAGGCGCGTGTTTCGGATATTGATCGGATAGTATTCCTGATATCCGAAGCAATGGTAATAGTGTTGTGTACGACTTAGATATCGATCGGATAGTATTCCTGGTATCTAAGGCGCGCGTTTTCGGATGTTGATCGGATAGTATTCCTGATATCCGGAGCAATGGTTGGTTGTGTTTGGTCTAGATATCGATCGGATAGTATTCCTGGTATCTGAGACAGTAGCGTGGTGTGTGACTTCAATACCGATCGGATAGTATTCCTGGTATTGGAGGCGATAGTGTAGCATATGAATTGGATGACTGAATACTTATTACTTCTGGTAGCTGAAATGATGTGTTGATTTAATTGGATTGTTCTAAAGGAAAGAATTTGTAAAATAAGATGTTTCACAATTCATGTGCAATTTCGTATTTTAATTCTTACTATATTCCCCCGTGAATTATGTTGGAATTGGAACCTTGAATATATTACTGATAAAGTTAAATGGTACTGTTGTTTATTTTGCTTATATATATATACATTGCGAGAACTTGTTTATTTTACTCACCAGCTTTCATAAGCTGACGGTGTTGATGCGTCCTGGACTGTATGTCCAGATTTTCAGGGGCAGGAGCAGCCAGGGTACTTCGACTACGCTAGTTAGAGGCAGGGAACTTTCCAGGAGGCTGCTTATTATTTCCTGTGTCTTTCATTTTCTAAAGTTGTAATAGACTGGAGAACAGCTTTTGAATAAGGGCGTTTTGTGCCTAAGACATTGACTTATGTAATAGTTTAGTAAGTTTTAAATTTCAGAGCTTATGTTATTAGTATCCTTTCTCTTAGAAATGTTGTTAAGTTATTTGTTGCAGGGACAATTGGTCATACTCACTTGTCACGACCTACGAGTCCATAAAGGAAATTAAATGCTTTCCTGAATTATGCTACGTCGGGGCGTGACAGGCTTTTTGGTATCAGAGCCAGGTTATGGCTCGACCAATTGTCCAGACACATAGGATCTTCCGTTAAGATAGAATTGAGATAAGATAGTTCGACTTCGTTCCGTGTTTAGTCGCTTTCTATCGTTTAGAATTTTCTTTCTTTCCGAGAGTTTGACCATATTCCGTTGATTGATGGATAGGTACCGTTCTCTCGATCCGATGGCTGGAAGAAATCTCAGGAATCGTCCCGCTATTGAAGATGCACCCCCGGTAATAGACCCAACCGGAATGTTCGAGGCTTTTGTAAGAAGATTGGAGAGGGTTAGTGATCAGAACGCAAGGAACAATAATCAGAATGGGAATTACAACGGGAATGGGAGGCAAGCCCACCAGACTGGAGACAAGCTTCTCAAGGAATTTCGCGCTCTGCGACCTGAGTATTTTGCTGGAACTGATGAACCCTGGCAAGCGGAACAGTGGCTACGTCAGATGGAGCGTATCTTTGAGACCATAGAATGCACTGATCTGGAGAAGAAGCGTCTGGCTATCTTTCAGTTGTCTTATGCAGCGGCTGATTGGTGGGATGCTGAAAAGGCGACCATAGGGGAAGAAGTTGCAAGGAGAATGCCATGGGTGGTGTTCAAGGAAAGGTTTCTTGAGAAGTATTTCCCCGAAGAAGAGAAGGACAAGAGGGAGAAAGAGTTTATGGAGTTGACTCAAGGGAATCTGACTGTCCGTGAGTACACTACTCGATTTGAGCGTCTGTCTCGCTTTGCTCCACATATGGTGGACACACCCCAGAAGAAAATCAAGAAGTATCACCGTGGCCTCAACTTGTCTCTCCGACATCTGACTATGGGGCATTTGGGCCAGTCATTTGAAGCTCTGGTGAGATTGGCTACGGGGTTGGAAAATGATGGGTGTCAGAATTCGAAGCCGCTTGGAAATCGACCTCCGCAGAAGGGTTATTCAGGACAGAAACCTGGGTACCCTCAAGGACAGAAAAGGACCTGGGATGGAGGAAAGAAACCACAGCAGACACAAGCAGTTCAGCAATATCAGCCTCTAGCAATAGAAGGGGCCAAAAACAATAACTGCTTCAATTGTGGAGTTCCTGGTCACCGAGCTAAAGATTACAGAGCACCTAGGCGTGCGGATCGTCCAGGAGTTGTGTGCTATAATTGTGGCATGCCAGGTCACATAAGTCCAGAATGCAAGGCTCCTAGGAAAGGTAACTATGGTCAGCAAGGACAGGCCCGCCTGAATGCTGTTATTCCCGAGGCTGCTGGTTATGAAGAAACAGGGTATGAAGGAGGTGCTTATGAGGAGAGAGTGCCCGAGCAACAGACAGTGGAAGGTACTCTAACTTTGTTTAACTCTCATGTTAAAGTTTTATTTGACACGGGTGCTACACATTCTTTTATATCTGTTAAGATTGTTCAGAAGTTGGGTATCGTACCGCATCGTTTAGAGGAAGCTTTGAGTGCTGTCTCACCCTTAGGGACCACAGTCAAGTTATTACATGTATGTAAGGATTGTCCTCTACGGTTAGGAGACCGCGAACTTTTGGCGAGTTTGGTGGTCCTGTCGATGAAGGAGTTCGATATAATCCTGGGAATGGATTGGCTCGAGAAGAATGATGCGAAGTTGGATTGTGCAAGGAAGAGGATCACATTTGCGGACAAGGGGAATCAACTCTTCGATTTCCAATGTAACCCTTCGGGTGATATGTTCCTCACTAGATGCCTAGCAAACATTGAGGTTGTCAGTGCAGAGGTGACAGTATCATCAATACCGGTAATCAAAGAGTTCGAGGAAGTGTTCCGAGATATTTCAGGATTACCGCCGAAAAGGGGCATAGAATTCTGTGCAGAATTGGTGCCAGGTACTCGACCTATAACCAAGGTTCCCTACAGGATGGCCCCTACAGAGTTGATGGAGCTGAAGGAACAAGTTCAAGAACTTGAGAAGTTGGATTTTGTTCGTCCAAGTACTTCACCCTGGGGAGCACCAGTGTTGTTCGTGAAGAAGAAGGATGGGACGATGCGGTTGTGTATTGACTACCGAGAACTGAATAAGGTTACTATCAAGAATAAGTATCCCTTACCTCGGATAGACGATCTATTTGATCAGTTGCAAGGAGCCACGACCTTTTCTAAGATTGATCTACGGTCAGGGTATCACCAGTTGAGGGTGCGGAAGGAAGACATACCTAAGACTGCTTTCAGGACGAGATACGGACACTATGAGTTTTTAGTGATGCCGTTTGGGATGACGAATGCTTCGGCTGTGTTTATGGACTTGATGAACAGAGTATTCAAGCCCTATTTGGATCAATTCGTTAGTGTCTTTATTGATGATATTTTGATCTATTCCAAGTCAGAGGAAGAGCATGAACAACACCTGAGGATCGCGTTGCAGACTCTCAAGGATCACCGCCTGTATGCTAAATTCAGCAAGTGTGAATTCTGGCTTCAGGAAGTTAAGTTTCTCGGGCATGTGATCTCTCAACAAGGAATCGCAGTTGACTCATCAAAGACCGATACAGTGGCGAATTGGACTCGGCCGACCAATGCTACAGAAGTCAGAAGTTTTCTGGGACTAGCTGGTTACTATCGGAGATTTGTAGAAGGTTTCTCCAAGATAGCAGCCCCGTTAACTGGTTTGACTAAGAAAGATTTGAAGTTTGAATGGACTGATAAGCATGAACGCGCTTTTCTGGAATTGAAAGAGAGATTGACAACAGCGCCAGTGCTTGCGATACCAAGGGATGGTGAAAAGTTCACTATTTTTAGTGACGCCTCGTATCAAGGATTGGGATGTGTCCTTATGCAAGACGGAAAGGTTATCGCCTATGGTTCACGACAGTTGAAGCCGAATGAATTGAATTACCCAACTCATGATTTGGAGCTAGCAGCAGTAGTGTTCGCGCTCAAGATCTGGAGACACTACCTCTACGGGGAGAAGTTTGATTTATTCTCGGACCACAAGAGCCTTAAGTATTTGTTTACTCAGAAGGAGTTGAACATGAGGCAACGTAGGTGGATGGAGCTGATTAAGGATTACGACTTCACATTAGAGTACCACCCCGGTAAGGCTAACGTAGTCGCTGACGCCCTAAGCCGGAAACCTCGAGGAATGATTGCTTCATTGATGTTGAGGGAATGGAAAGCTTTAGAGACAATCGCAGAATTTGATATGCAGATTTCAGAGGGAAGTGCCGGGCAGCACTTTGGATGCCTCGTAGTACAACCAACACTTGTGAGTCGAATCATCGAAGCCCAGAAGGGAGATGAGAAGTTTCAAGTATGGTTCGCCAAGATGTCAGAAAAGGACCCGACAGAATGGAAGGTTGGGGCCGATGGAGGGTACAGATGTCGAGACAGATTGGGTGTGCCAGATTCAGAAGGTTTGAGAAAAGATATTCTCGAAGAAGCACATAAATCGAGACTGACAGTACACCCAGGAGGAACAAAGATGTATAAGGATTTGAAGAGAAACTTCTGGTGGGAAGGGATGAAGCGAGAAGTAGCCGAGTTTGTGTCTAAATGTTTGACTTGTCAACAAGTGAAGGCCGAACATCAGAGACCCTCGGGATTGTTGCAACCCTTACCTGTTCCAGGATGGAAGTGGGAGCACATAACTATGGATTTCGTGGTTAGATTGCCCCGGTCACAACAGAATCATGACGCGATTTGGGTAATTGTGGATCGTTTGACGAAGTCTGAACACTTTATCGCGTACAATATGACTTACCCAGTAGAAAGGATGAGTCGAATGTACCTACAGCAAGTGGTGCGACTGCACGGTGCGCCTGTGTCGATTGTATCAGACCGCGATGCACGTTTTACCTCGGGATTTTGGGAAAGTTTGCAGAAGGCTATGGGAACTTCGCTCAAGATGAGTACTGCTTTCCATCCTCAGACCGATGGACAGACCGAGCGTGTTAATCAGATTATGGAAGATATGCTCAGAGCTTGTGCAATTGACTTTGAAGAGTCTTGGGAGACGCACTTACCGTTGGTCGAATTTGCTTATAACAATAGTTATCACTCGAGTATTGGGATGGCGCCGTTTGAAGCTTTGTACGGACGACCTTGTCGATCTCCGTTGTGTTGGGCTGAAGTAGGAGACACAGAACTTTTGGGACCAGATCTGGTGAGAGAGACCAATGAGAAGATTTCACTGGTCAAGGAAAGGATGAAAATTGCACAGAGCAGGCATAAGAGTTATGCGGATCGGCGACGAAAGGACTTGGAGTTCAGTATCGGTGATCACGTGCTCCGTAAGGTTTCACCTGTTCGTGGAATAGTACGTTTTGGTCAGAAGAGGGGGAAGCTGGCACCTCGTTTCATCGGACCGTTCGAGGTTTTGGAGCGTGTTGGGAAAGTGGCTTATCGACTCGCATTGCCACCAAAGATGTCTGGTGTTCATAATGTGTTCCATGTCAGTATGTTAAGGAAATACATACGGGATCCTTCACATGTGGTTAATTTTGATGATATTGAGACGAGTCAGGATGTTGTCTACAAGGATAGACCTGTGAGAATTCTCGACCAGAGTATCAAGAGGCTGAGGAGAAGAGACGTTCCTTTGGTTAAAGTTCAGTGGAGGCATCATGACGAAGGAGAGGCGTCGTGGGAGTTAGAGTCAGACATGAGGATTAGATACCCCGAGTTGTTTCAGGATTAGTTAGCTCAGATTTCGGGGCGAAATCTCTGTTAAGGTGGGTAGGGTGTAACGCCCTGTATTTTATTATCATTAATAAATAAATACTGCATTTCATTTCCATGAGTATTTTAATTTAATTTCTCTTTGTAATAATTATCTGGGGCCAAACCGTAATATTTGAAAATATAGAAAATATTTTCTGTGGTTTCAAAATCGATATCTATATTTTTGTATAACCAGGAATTTAATTCCTACATTAATATAATTTTCTGTATTTTATTTTAAACCAGAAAATACCAGTTTTGTTTTCCAACTGCGCCTTATACCGCGTCTTGGGTGAGGGAGCACGTGAGCTCAACCTCACCGGGAGAATTCTTCCCCTTTCTTGGAGCCCAAAGCACATACAGTATATGTATGTGTATCAGACTCTCATCTCTCTCATTCACTCTCACTGTTACTCTCAATCTCCCTCAAAACTCACTCTAATTCTCTCTATCACTCTCTTGCTCTCAAGATCACACACACACACAGATTATACATATGATATATATACACCACACATACATAGTCATATATATATATTGGGCTACCAAAATCAAGAACGGAGGGGTATAATTTCTTTGGCGACGGATTATTACGGCGGAAGTTCTCGGCCTTTAATTTTCTGTATAATCGTCTCTGTGAGTAATTTAAACTCACTCTCAATGTCTATATATGTGTTTTTCAGTGTATATAAGTGTGTATATATGTATATATATGAAAACACCATTGAAGCTTGAAAATTGAAGCTTTAGAAATCGTAACCAAAATCGATTCTGTAAATTGGGAATGGAAGATATTGATCCCGATAGCCTACGGTTCGAATCCTACGACTTAATTTATCCGTATCGCGACGAACCATTGATTTTAAGTTTTGTCACTCTAACTTTAATCGCGAATAACTAGTGATATAATCCGTATTAGTTAAAATTGATCGCGTATTCTTAATCTACGCGGAAAACCGAGGAGAACCATATATCACATGTCTTAGTACGAACAGATTCTGAAAATGGGTAAATTTCAGTTTTAAAACCAGAAACAGGGGAGAAGACGAAGAAGATGGCATTCTGCAAGAACTCGCGCGCGCGACCCGCTCGTGCGAGGCTCGCTCGCGCGGCCCGCTCGCGCGGACCTTTCCCCCCCCTCGCTCGCGCGATCCGCTCGCGCGACCTGTTCTGCCTTTTCGCGCGCGCGATCCGCTCGCGCGATCTGCCCTCCCCCTCGCTTGCGCGATCCGCTCGCGCGAGGTGGCAGTTTTGACAGTTTGTGTAATTTTTGTTAAGGGACTGTTTGGAAAATGTTTTGGGAAATTTTAAAGAACTGTTTGACAAATACACTGTTTTAAAGGCTCACTGTTAGACTTTGGACTTGCAAGAACGATTAAGATCGAGATTTATGTTGAACGTATATTCAGCTTTGAGATTATTAACCGATACTGCAAAACTATGAACATTAACATACATATTTGGGTCAAGGTTGTGTTGACATGCATGTGTGTGAGAAAGCGTGAAAAGAATAAAGGGTGGCGTTTTGGTGTGCGACCTCAATATCGATCGGATAGTATTCCTGGTATTGGAGGCGACAGTGTTGTATACGACTTAGATATCGATCGGATAGTATTCCTGGTATTTAAGGCGCGTGTTTCGGATATTGATCGGATAGTATTCCTGATATCCGAAGCAATGGTAATAGTGTTGTGTACGACTTAGATATCGATCGGATAGTATTCCTGGTATCTAAGGCGCGCGTTTTCGGATGTTGATCGGATAGTATTCCTGATATCCGGAGCGATGGTTGGTTGTGTTTGGTCTAGATATCGATCGGATAGTATTCCTGGTATCTGAGACAGTAGCGTGGTGTGTGACTTCAATACCGATCGGATAGTATTCCTGGTATTGGAGGCGATAGTGTAGCATATGAATTGGATGACTGAATACTTATTACTTCTGGTAGCTGAAATGATGTGTTGATTTAATTGGATTGTTCTAAAGGAAAGAATTTGTAAAATAAGATGTTTCACAATTCATGTGCAATTTCGTATTTTAATTCTTACTATATTCCCCTGTGAATTATGTTGGAATTGGAACCTTGAATATATTACTGATAAAGTTAAATGGTACCGTTGTTTATTTTGCTTATATATATATATACATTGCGAGAACTTGTTTATTTTACTCACCAGCTTTCATAAGCTGACGGCGTTGATGCGTCCTGGACTGTATGTCCAGATTTTCAGGGGCAGGAGCAGCCAGGGTACTTCGACTACGCTAGTTAGAGGCAGGGAACTTTCCAGGAGGCTGCTTATTATTTCCTGTGTCTTTCATTTTCTAAAGTTGTAATAGACTGGAGAACAGCTTTTGAATAAGGGCGTTTTGTGCCTAAGACATTGACTTATGTAATAGTTTAGTAAGTTTTAAATTTCGGAGCTTATGTTATTAGTATCCTTTCTCTTAGAAATGTTGTTAAGTTATTTGTTGCAGGGACAATTGGTCATACTCACTTGTCACGACCTACGAGTCCATAAAGGAAATTAAATGCTTTCCTGAATTATGCTACGTCGGGGCGTGACAGATTCTCATCCTCTCCTTGACCAAAGAAATCTTTTCGTTGGTTTCTCTAACCAAATCTGGTCCCAACAATTCTGTGTCCCCAACTTCTGCACAACACAATGGAGAACGACATGGTCGTCCGTACAATGCTTCGAACGGAGCCATACCGATACTCGTGTGATAATTGTTGTTATAGGCAAATTCAACCAAAGGCAAGTGTGTCTCCCAAGATTCTTCGAAATCAATAACACAAGCCCTAAGCATATCCTCCATGATCTGATTAACACGTTCAATTTGCCCATCTGTCTGAGGGTGAAAAGTAGTACTCATCTTGAGCGAGGTTCCCATGGCTTCTTGCAGACTTTCCCAAAATCCAGAAGTAAAGCGCGTGTCACTGTCTGACACAATTGACACAGGTGCACCATGAAGTCGCACAACTTGTTGTATGTACATCTGGCTCATCTTTTCCACTGGGTATGTCATACTATAAGCAATGAAATGAGCAGACTTCGTCAATCGATCCACGATTACCCAAATGGCGTCATAATTCTGTTGTGATCGAGGCAATCTTACTACAAAATCCATCGTAATTTGCTCCCACTTCCAACCAGGAATAGGTAGTGGTTGCAACAATCCTGACGGTCTCTGATGTTTAGTCTTAACTTGCTGACATGTCAAATACTTGGATACAAATTCGGCCACATCCTTCTTCATACCTTCCCACCAGAAGTTTCTCTTCAAATCCTTGTACATTTTCGTTCCTCCTGGGTGAACTGTATACCTTGATTTATGTGCTTCTTCCAGGATATCATTTCTAAGCTCTTCAATATCTGGCACACATAATCTATTCCTGCACCAATATCCTCCATCGACTCCCACCTTCCATTCTGTCGGGTCTTTCTCTGACATCTTCATGAACCATGTCTGAAACTTCTCATCTTCTTTCTGAGCTCCAATAATGCGGTCGATAAGAACAGGCTATAGGATAAGACATCCAAAAAGTTGTCCTTCTCCTTCCTTAGCACTCTGTACGTCGAACTCCGCCAACGTCTCCAATGCTCGCCATTCTTTAACCATTAAGGAGGCGATTGTCTCCCGAGTCTGTCGACTTAAAGCATCAGCGACCACATTAGCTTTACCAGGGTGGTATTCTAACGTGAAGTTATAATCTTTGATTAGCTCCATCCATCTGCGTTGCCTCATGTTCAACTCTTTCTGTGTAAACAAATATTTCAGGCTCTTGTGATTGGAGAATAAGTCAAACTTCTCACCGTAGAGATAGTGTCTCCAAATCTTGAGTGCAAAAACTACTGTAGCCAATTCCAAATCATGAATGGGGTAGTTCAACTCATTCGGCTTCAGCTGTCTAGATCCATAGGCGATAACTCTACCATCTTGCATAAGTACTCACCCTAATCCTTGATATGACGCGTCACTGAAGATAGTGAACTTCTCATCAGGCTTGGGTATAGCTAGTACTGGCGCAGTTGTGAGTCTCTCTTTCAACTCTAGAAAGGTGCGCTCATGCTTTTCTGTCCACTCGAACTTTAAATTCTTCTTCATCAATCCAGTCAATGGTGCAGCTATTTTGGAGAATCCCTCAACAAATCTTCTGTAATAGCCGGTGAGTCCAAGGAAACTTCTAACCTCCGTAGGGTTGCTCGGCCTAACCCAGTTTGACACAGCATCGGTCTTGGACGAATCCACAGAAATCCCCTGAGATGACACCTTGTGTCCCAAAAATCTCACTTCTTGCAACCAGAACTCATACTTACTGAACTTGGCATACAAGTGGTGGTCCTTGAGTGTCTGCATCGCAATCCGTAGATGTTGTTCGTGTTCTTCTCCTGACTTAGAATAGATCAAAATATCATCAATGAAGACAATGACAAAATGATCCAAATAAGGCTTGAACACTCAGTTCATCATATCCATGAACACTGCCGGGGCATTCGTCATTCCAAATGGCATCACTAGAAACTCATAGTGACCATATCTGGTTCTGAAAGCAGTCTTAGGTATGTCTTCCTTCTGTACCCTCAACTGATGATATCCCGACCTTAGGTCTATCTTGGAAAACGTCGTAGCTCCTTGTAGTTGATCAAATAAGTCATCGATCCGAGGCAAGGGATACTTGTTCTTGATAGTCACTCGGTTCAGTTCTCTGTAATCGGAGCGTCCCATCCTTCTTCTTCACGAATAACACTGGTGCTCTCCAAGGCGATGTACTAGGACGTACAAAACCTAGGTTCTCGAGCTCTTGAACTTGTTTCTTCAATTCCAACAGTTCGGTGGGGCCATTCTATAGGGAACCTTGGTGATTGGAATAGTAGCTGGTATAAGCTCAATACAGAACTCTATACTTCTCTCGGGCGGTAAACCAGAAACGTCTTGAAATACTTCTTCGAAGTCCTTGACTACAGGTATAGACGACGCTGTCATCTCTGTACTGACGACTTCGATGTTTGCCAAACATCTAGTGAGGAACATATCTCCCAAAGGGTTACATTGAAAATCAAAGGGTTGATTCTCGTTATCGGAGAATGTAATTCTCTTCCTCGCACAATCCATCTTCACTTGATTCTAAGAGAGCCAATCCATTCCTAGGATTATGTCGAACTCCTTCATTGATAGGACAATCAACCTTGCAGGGATTTCACGGTCTCCTAGCCGTAAAGGACAATCCTTGCACATGTATCCTAATCTGACTGCAGCTCCTAATGGTGATGTAACCCTCAAAGCTTTCTCTAAACGAAGAGGTAAGATACCCAATCTCTGAATAGTATTAACAGATATGAACAAAAGAGCAGCACCCGTATCAAATAACACTTTAACATGAGAGTTAAACAAAGTCAATATACCTTCCACTGCTTGCTGATTAGGTTGAGCATCACCATAATCTCCTTCTTCATAAATAGTTCTGTCATATCCAGTAGCATCAGGAATAACAGCATTCACGCGAGTCTGATTCTGTTGACCATACGTCACCTACTCAGGAGCAGTACAGAACTTGCTGATGTGACCTGGTTCACCAAAGTTGTAGCAAACTATGCCTTGCTGAGCAGCTTACCTCGGTGCCTTACAATCTCGAGCCAGATGACCGGGGTTGCCACAGTTGAAACATTTTCCAGCATTACTACCTTCTTCCACTCGGGGTTGAGTCGGATAGGTGATAGCTTGGGTCCTCTTGCTCCCGTCAAAATTCCTCTTCTGCCCTTGGGTACGATTCATTGGTGGTCTATTCCCAAAATTACCCCTTTGAGGCGGTCGGAATTCAAATTGCTTACGGTTCACTCGAGCCTCTTCTTCTAGATCAGTAGCCAAACCAACCAATCCCTCAAATGACTTATCTAGGTGACCGAGAATCGGGCGGCAAATTTGTGGTGTCAGCCCTTGGTTATACTTCCGTATCTTCTTGTCTTCAGTATCAACCAGGTGTGGAGCGAACTGAGACAGTCTCTCGAACTATGTGGTGTACTCTTGCACCGACTTGGTTCCTTGAGTCAAATCCATGAACTCCTTCTCTCTTCTGTGCCTCTCTGTAGCCGGAAAATACTTCTCCAAAAATCTCCCCTTGAACGCAGTCCACGTCATTCCTGCCGCAGCTCCATTCCCGATAGTAGCTATGACCGAATCCCACCAATCTGCGGCAGCATCGGTTAACTGAAAGGTAGCTAGCCTCCTCTTGTCCATCTTTTTACACTGAACAGCCTCGAACATGCGGTCCATCTGTCTTAACCACTGTTCTGCTTTCCATGGTTCTGCGGTACCCGTAAACTGCTCGGGCCTTAGCCCACGGAATCTCTCCAACAGCTTATCTCCAGTCTGACGATCTCGTAGGTTTTCATTCTGATTGCTAACCCTTTCGAGACGTCTGACGAAAGCTTCAAACATTCCTGTGGGATCGGCAGCCTCAGGTGCTCCCTCGATCAAATTCTTGTTCCTCCTTAGTCCTCCAGCTATTCTATGCATGAAAGTGATAGTAGAATGAGAAGAATGCATGCAACAGTACTATGAAGCAATTTAAATGACGACAGCATTCAAAAGAGTATATTTTATATTTAACTTCTTGTCAAGTTGATACAAAAAGCGTGTATAATCAGGTCAATGCCTACCCTATCTATATGGGTTAGGACACATATGTCCATGCAAGAGTTAATGCCAAAAATGGGGTTATTACCCTTTACTCTAATGCATGTAATTACAGTTTGCAAAAAGAGGTAGAGCTAATAGTCAAAAGTAGTTAATATATATAAAGTGACATCTAAACGGTCAGTCATCGCCATAGGTAGCCATCAAAAGGTCAAGCGAGTCGGCCTGATGAAGTCGCTGAACATGAGAGGGGCCTGCCCAAAAATTACAGCTATGTGAGGTCAACAACGAAGCAGGTCCAGGAGCATCTGCCTCTGGCAAAGCTAGCTCGAGTGCTAGTGCCTCCTCAAGGTCAACTGCGAAATCGTCTCAACCTATGCCATCCTCCTCAGCGTCCTCGATAATAGGAGCAAGTACAACGTCACTATCACCATCATCCTCGACAGTGGGGACGACAGGTGGAGGCATCTCTAGCTGTGCAAGGTGAGCCTGCACAACCTGAACCTCAAGAGGTAAATAGAAGGCATCGCTGTTAACCAAGCGAACCATTTCTACAAGCACTAAGCGCTGGATCTCGATAAAGTACAGGATCCCGAGGCGGGCACAGGATAAGTCGACCAGTCCTAACACATGAATCTGGTGCCAGAGATCTAACTCGACGGTAGCAGTTGCACGCTGCCTAATAGTGGTGAAATAAAGTATCGCAGAAGCTGGTACTATCGCTCCCACATTAACCCAATGCCCTCCAAAAGCGTCAGGTACAAAAAGAGGCTGAGCTAGATCCATACCTAAAAAAGGTACTAACTTAGGTCAGGAAAGAGATAATCTTAGGCGTTTGGGTTCTGAGTCTATCCTCCCTGTCGTGTCATCGGGGTACAAAGCTTAAGCTAACAGATCATGGAATCGGGTCTAAACTGGTAAACCCTAACCTGGCTAAACTATCTTGAGATAAATAATAACCTGGCTCTGATACCACTAAATCCTGTCATGCCCCGACGTAGCATAAATATGAAAAGCGTTTAATTTCCTTTATGGACCCGTAGGACGCGACAGTTTTAAGGATCGATTCGATCCCAAACGTCGAACAACAAAAACATATAATCAGAGTTGAGCAATCAAAGCTTACAAATATTTTTCTAACTTATTACATATTACAGCACGGGGTCTCTAAAGGCACAAACTGCCTTAAAACAAAATAATAACTTAATATCTATTACAGTCATCCTTATTACAAGAACAGTTTATAACTTAAAACATATAAAAGTAAATTCTCTTCATCAGATAGTTGTTCTCAGTTTGCATAGTCATAAGGCCCCGCGTAGTCATAACCTGAAAAGCCTGAACACGAATGTCTAGGGCGCATCAACCTCGTTAGCTTCAAGAAGCTGGTGAGTATTAAAAACATGACTTTGAATGTAAAACATACTCATTTACCTCTTTTCATTTCTCATTTAATCCAATAAGTTTACATTAAAGCATGGAGGTCATTTTAGGAAACAAGCACAATATTATTTAAAGATGTAATTCACATATATGTGACAGTGTATGAGAACAATGCACCATCTCATCTTACCGACTCTTTTCTCTCGACAAAACCCATTAATCCAACATCACACACCGGTATCTTTGAAACGCTAAAATAGCCACACTTTAGCACAGGGGTGCCAGGGAATGTCCAGTTTGCCTCACACTTTGGTCTGGGATACCAGGGAGTGTCCATTGCCTCACACTTTGACTAGTTTATCTGCCATGCAAATATCGGAGGAACCCTCACGCAGTATCCAAACTCGGGTATCAGGGAGTGTCCGTAGGCCACACTTTAGCACTTTTCATGGGTGCCAGGGAATGTCCAAGTTCGGCTTCACACACTTTGACGCTACCATGGTCGTCAGGGAGTGTCCAGTTTTGCCACCGTCGCATTTCAAAGACACCCTCGCCGCAATCTCAATCACAACACACTTTGGTACTCACTTACCAGGGAGTGTCCACATCACAATCTCAACCGCACTCACTATGCCACACTGACCATTACTCTTTTCTATACTGACCAACATTCACACTCACCATGCATGTACCATTGACTCTACATGTATGTCATGAAACTAAAACATGAGACAATTTACTGATTTATACAAACGACGAACGTACGAGGATTGATAAGTCACAATACAACGTTTTAATCGTTCAAACATAACAAATTAAGATTCTGATTTAATAAATTTCCCAAACAGTACTCAAACAGTATATAAATTTTATCCCAAACAGTCCCTTATCACAAAACAAGCAAAACTAGAAACTGCCAGAAGTCGCGCGCGAGGGGTTGCTCGCGCGGGCCGCTCGCGCGATATGCCCAATTTTTGTTTTATTATAAAAAAACCTTTCTTTCTGCCAGAGTTCAGGAAGATCGCGCGCACGGATCGCTCGCGCGATCTGCCCAATTTTCATTTTTTCTTTCTTAAAACTTTTCCTTCTGTCTGGAAACACAAACCTCGCGCGCGTGGGTCGCTCGTGCAAGGGGTCGCTAGCGCGGGCCGCTCGCACGATCGCGCGCGCGAGATGAAGCAGAGGCTTTGTCTTCCCTGCTGGAACTCCCGTGTTTCAGTCTTAAGAGGTCTTTTTGACCCATTTCCAAATATGTTAGTGTATATATCGTATTATATATGGATCTCTTCAGTTTTTCACAAGGATTCTGAATATGTAATCAATTTAACATGAAACAAACTATAGCTCTCAAATTTTATGAAATTTCAAAAGACATCAAAACTTCATTTTCAATATACGTTGTGATATGAACGAATTAAGCTCTATAACTTAAACCATAAGCTTTATATACTATATTCTTTCAAAATCATCTCTAAAAACTTGGTTTGGTTAAGGTTGAAAAATTGTGATTTTGAAGCTCCAACTTCCATAGTTAAGATCAACAATGGTGATTAGCAATTTTATACACTCAAACAGTAACTAAGCATGAATTACATTTAGGAGTGAGTTTAAAATACTCACAGCTATTAGAGATGGAGAGTTGTTGAGAAAGAAAGTAAGATTAAGCAAACCCAATAGAGCTTCAAGCTATGGTGATCAAGCTATTTCTCTCTCTAGAAATTTTTTCTGCAATTAAACCTCATGCTCTCTCTTTTCTTCTCTCTGAATGTTTTTATCAAAGTGCAGAAGATGTGTGTGTGAGTAGTGGAAAAGGGAGTATATATAGAAGCTCTTATGAGTGAACTTCGTGCCCAAGTATACATGAATACTCAGCACAAAAGATACGTATACACACTGTGATACAACTTCACAGATGCTCCAAGGGTCACATATAAGTGTGTAGGGGGCCAAAGTAGAAGTGTTTGGGAATGAGGCTTATGGGCACAAACTAATACACAATAATTAAGCAAAACCAAACAAAGCCCTATCAAATGATTACTTTCCATAAATGGAAAAGTAAAGCATATATCAAATCTTGCTTTATATCACTTCCAAAATTTGTGGAAGTTCAACACAGCGTGGACAGTTTTGAACAAAAACTGATATTTTCGCGGCGCGGTATTCACCACAAAAATACAGAAAATTCATTTTAACGTAAGAATCGATTTCCCGGTTTTATAAAAATACTACTTGAGTTAAAAGAAATTATTTCCACCGTTTTGAAATACAGTTTTAAAATCCAACACAGGTATTGCTAAATTTGATAAAATTGCAGTTTGACCCCAAAAGAATTTCTATATGAGTTTAGACAAGAAATTTAGATTCCAAACATGAGGACTATAATTAAACTAAAAGCAGACAATACTAAATGAATTTAATTATGTTAATGGAAATACAAATTAAATATGGACATGCTGAAATTAATAATTAGTGAAATGCAGGTTGTTACAAAAGCTCTAAACGAAGTGTTCAAAATTGGGGAAAGAGATAAAGTAGACAAATACACAGAGTAGACAGAGGGAGATTAGTGTTTGAGGGAGAGAAAGAAGTTACAGTCTTACAGAAGTAAGTAGAGTGGGAGAAAGAGAAACAACATACCTGATTGAACTGCCAGACTGGAGCCGCGAGGGATGGGATGCCACCGGAATGAGCCGTCGCCGGACTGGAGATGATGGGAGTTGGGACTCTTTGACCCTCAACTTGTGAGTTGTGAGAGAATCTGAGGAGTAAGGATAAAGATGAGAGGATGAGAGTTACTCTTACTGAGTTAGCTCTAATTTTCAGAAATTGTATTTTACTGTGTAAAACTTCAAAAATTCAGTTTGGGTTTGGTTTGAAAAATTCTACCGAATCCGAACTGAACGTATAAGTACGGTTCGGTTTTAAACCGAACTTACTTTGGTTTAGGTTCAAACCGATCCGAAATAGTTTGAAACTTCGATTTCAGTTTGAAAGTTTGGATGGTCTGAAGTGTGCCCACCCCTAAGTGCAGTCCGGCCTAATCTACTAATACCTTGGCTCCTGCTTCTAGAATCAGAGATTCAATGACCCAATCGGGTAAAATGTAATTACCCTATAAAATATTTTCACATGAACATGAGTTACTAAAGTGGCGACGGGAAAAAGACAACTAAAGGCCCAAAAATTTAAAGAAAATACAAAATTCTATGCATGAAAATGTTAAAAAGAGAAATGCTAGGCACACATTTCAAACCACATTCTAAATCACACCCTTGCTTAAAATACATGTACCCTGTGCTGTATAAGTGGTGCACAGAAAAGTGTAAAAAATTCAAACAGCACAAGGTACATGCATTTAAAGCAAGGGGTGTGATTATCAGCACAGAATCGAGCTCTGACGCAAATATCAACCGTTAAAATATTTATTCCCAGAATCAACGGCCAAACACAGACACGTACTTTTTGTATAAAATTCAAGAGAGCATTTTTGTTAACTCAAAAAATGTCACTTAAACCATTGCTCGCTTAGGCCTCAACTGAGTAACATGTGTCATATTTTAGTTATTATGTTGATGATACAAAGGCGAAATAGAAATGAAATGGGACACATGTTACCCAATTAAGGTCTGGGCGAGCAATGAGTAACTATTTTAGAGTGAGCAAAAATGCTCTCAAAATTCAAAAAAAATTTGGTCTACTAATTTTTTTTTTTTTTTTTTAAGGATAATGCTATTGTAAGAAGCTTCTCATATGAAAAAGCACTTTGTAATTCTTGGATGATAAAGTAGACATAAATACATTATGAGATTCTCAATAATCATGTGGCTGCTTTCTCATTAAAGCGTTATAAGGTGATTTCTCTTATGAAAAACTTCTTCCAATAGCATTACCTTTTTTTTTAAAATGAAAAAAATATCAACTTTCCTTACAAAAGGAAAAGTTAGTTTTACACAACATTGGGAATAAATCGACAGAAAGTCAGGAGCAACACATCACAACCTAAGGAGAAATCTTCACAAATTTTCGTAAATTTACAACGTACAAACATAAAGTAGTCTGAAAAAAGAGGCAGGCCTACAATGGGGACTAGCGGGTGACCGTCCTTAATGAACTTTTGAAAACAAAAAAATTAAGGTTATATATGTTAGTTTTAAAAAACTAGCAAGTATTAGACATGAACATATCCCTAACCACTTATATAATTTTTGCCCCTACATAGGCTGCTCTAACTTATCTACCCAATATAGGGCCCCCTTTTTACCAAAAAATAGAAGAGAGTGTCCTCTCATATCCACTTTCTCTTTATTTTTGGATAAAAAAAAATCCAAGTGAATATATACATAACATATTTTTTTTACCCTATATGGAACTTGTCTGCTACGAAGAAGTTAGCTCTTGATATTTGTGAAACAGTATGTGTCAAACTTTAAGTGTATCAGATTATTTTACTGATTATGCACAAGAAATTATTTGCATTTGGCATGGCGGTTATTCACATACGTAAAAGTGGAAAATATAAATAACTCTAATTAAGTATATAACACATTTTTAGCGAAAGAATTGTTGGAGAGATCAATTTGTACAAAAAAAATCACATCGAATTATGCTATTCTAAGAAGAAAAAAAAATAATCAAAATTTGAGTCGAGGGTGCTGGCGTGCTGTCCCCGATCGCTTGTATAAGCTTGAGCTCTCACTCAACTAAACGCCACTGACTGATTATCTTTCGGCTCTTCAAAAGTTGATAATTATTCATTTATTTATTATTTATAAAATTTATATTGATGATTACCCCTGTATAAGTTTCACCTCCCACTCAACTAAATGCCACTGACTGAGTATCTTTCGTCTCTTTCAAAAGTTTGATAATTTGTTTTGTTTTGTTTTTTTTTTTTAAGGGGCCTGCTAACCTATAACAATCTTTTTAGGAACAAAAAACAGGTTTTTAGCGATGAAATTTTTGTCGCTACAGGTTTGAACTTTTAACGACGAAACAAAAAATTTCATCGTTAAGAGTCTCATTTGATGTAGGTTAGCAAATCTCTTTTAAAATTTATATTGATGATTTTTCAATTTTTAAAAAGTAGAAGAACGACTTTTAAATTTGCCACGTAAAGATTACTAAAAACGTAATTATCTCTACACTTTATGCCGCCCACATTACTCTTTCCCTCAAGCAGCTTCGGTGTTCCGAGTCTAGTAGCCAAATCTAAAGGTTCGGGCCAGACCTTGAGGCTCGGTACGAAGCTACACTGTATAGCCTGCTTGCTTCTATGCTCCGAGTTCATTGAAATCATTTTCGATCACTTAATTTTCGGCCTAGTCTGAAAACCCATTTTCTCTCTCATCATTCTAGAGAGAGAAACAGTCTTCCATAGAGGGAAAAAACTTTCAGCTGTATAGAGAAAGTGAAACCATTTTGTACAGTAACAGCCGAGAAAATTAAAGTTTGATTGCCACTATGAGGACTTTGAATAGTAAGTACACACTCTCTCAAGAACCCTAATTTTCTTACTCAAATAACACTCTAACCACTCATGAAGCTCTCTGTACAATCTCAGTTTCAGCTAAGTTGTTTTTTTGCGCCTCCCCCCCCCCCCCCCCCCCCCCCCCCCCCTTTTTTTTTTTTGTTTGTGTGTGTGTCTCTTGTATGATCAGTAATTGAACTTGCAATTTGGGGTTTTTTATTTTGGTTGAAATTGGTCTTTATTTGTCATTTTGTGGGACTTGCTTGATTGGCTTATCTGAGCAATTTTAGCTTATGTGTCTCTTTGTTCAGTGTTATGCTAACTTTTTATTTTTTTAGGGCTTTTTGCTTGTGGTTTTAGATTTTGCCCTAAATTTTAGTATGTGCATGCATGATTTCATGGTTGCTCATACATTATTTAAGACTTGGAGCTGACATTACTAGGAAAATTTTTAGTGTTGGTGTGTGTTAAATGAACTGGGTTTTAATTGAAGTATTTTTGGTAATAAGGTAGACTGATGTTTTTTGTTTTTTGGTTTTTGTTTTTTGTTTTTTTGTTTTTTTGTTTCATTGAATTTGTGTACTCTGCTTCTAGTAAGTTTTGCAGCTTTTCATTTTGTGTTTACTTCTCAAAATAGTTAAATGTTTCCAAAATTTTAGTGTATACTGGCTCAAAGTTCTCTTGAAACATTTTAGTTTATGGATTCAACGAGGGATAGGAAAATAAAACACTTGCTCTTTGTTTCATTAATTAGGAAAACATGGGGATATATATATATATATATATACTAGAAAATTTTAAAATTGGAAGTCACTACCTTTCCTCTTTTCCTAGACTTCAACTTCTTTTAATTTCTGTGGATATTTAAGAATGTAGGAAAATACTTGAGAAAACCCCAGGTAAATAAATTTCCTTTCCTTTTACTTCTCTAAATCCACAGACCAAACAAACCCTTAAGGTATGTATTATTTATTATTTTTATATCAGGAATGAAACATAGCTTACATTGTCTGTTGTTTATTATTAGCCACCATAATAGATTGCAAAGATGCATGCAAAATGGTTCCTTGATGTAAATTAAAGTTTTGGAAGTTTACAATGAATCCCCTTCTGCCAATGAGTTGCAGTAATTCTGACTGCTTAGGATTCCCATTTACGCTTATCCCTCAGGAAAGATTTAATGTTTGTGAACGGTGGAAATACAAGAAAAGGGATCTTATTGTCTTTGAGCAGCTTAATCATAGTGCTTCAAAATGCGTATATATTTGTAATAAGAAAGAATTTCCTGTTCTGGTGTTTGTAGATCCTGAATGATGGGATGCCAGTGAATCGCTGGAAAATCCTTCAAATTTAACAGTCAAACCTCAGGCCGGAGCTGCCAAATTTCATGTCTGGTTTCAGTGACACACAGTTGTTGCAGCAGAACATTATGTTCAAGCAACTGCAAGAACTTCAGAGGAGGAAGCAACTTAAAGACTTGTACGATACAAGTCATCAAAACCATTTACACCCTTTATCTGCAAAAAATAGGCAGCCTAGTGGAGGTCAATTTTCATCCCCGCTTAATGGAACACCTATTCGTGACCCATCACAGATGTTTAATATGAACTTGGTTCAGCATGGTGGCTTGCCAGCTGTACAAGGATTTCCAAACACACTGCCTCATCAACAATTCGATCCATCGTTATTTGGAGCCCCTATTGCCAGTGCGAGAAATAATTTGAGTCAATACTCTCATATGCAAGGCATATATAGGGATTCTGTCCAGAAAAGTTCCTTCGGCGGAGAGCAAGCTGGTTTCCCAGGACCCTTTCCTGGAAAGTCAACACAGGTCAACTCTTCACAGGGTTTGGCTACCCTAGATCCATTGGAAGAGAAGATCTTGTATAATGTGGATGAGAACAGTTGGGATGCATCTCTTGGCAGGCGCACCAATGTGGGCTCCAGCTTTGGAAATACAGTGGACGTTGTTGACAATTTGAGCTCATTTCATTCTATTCAAAGTGGGAGTTGGAGCGCTCTAATGCAATCTGCTGTCGCTGAAGCTTCTAGTAGTGATACCGGTTTACAAGAAGAATGGAGTGGAAGTGTAATACCGAGTGAGCCTTATGATAATCAACAGAACTGCTACCAAAGAGAGAACTCTAGTGATATCTATCATTCAAATGCATCCAAGCAAACCATCACAGGTCATGACTTGAAAGAGAATTGGTGGCAACATGGTGATGATTCTCGATCTGTGTCAGAGGGTAACGAAAAGTCATCTGGTCAGGTCGGTGAGATGTTTTTACCTCTCGAAAATTAGTGTATGTTCTGATGAAAAATTTAGTGGTGGATATGTAGCATGTTGACAGTAGAACATTGTGTGCAATCACAGGTCCTAGACCAACAGTACTCTCAAGGACCGAGAAGTCGAGAGCAAGGCTCTTTTGGGGAATTCAAGTTTATGGGCACTTCTAATGGTACCATGAACTTGGAAAAGGTGAATGATGGCTTTTCTGTTCAATGATGGAACTTATGATGATTGTATTAGATTTACTTAATCAGTTGGCACTTATCTTGCTTACAGGGGTACTTGCCTGATGTTCAATCTTCTAGGGGCAGTGTTGGAGCTAATTTATCTTCTTCTGTTGACAGATCATCCGGATTTTATAGCCGAAATGAAATTGTGCAGCCGAGGTAGTTCTTTTATTTGATATGTTAAGTTTAAAACCAGAACTCTATTGTGCTATCTGTTTGTATACTCGAAAACCACCCTACAAATTGGAACACACATTATGATCTGTGTTTCCCTTTAGCTTATATAGCAAATATGCCTTCTCTGTCTACTTGCTCTGTGTTCTTATTTCTTTGTATAGCTGATAGCTAAGTTTGATATGTGTGGATATTTTGCCTCTATTTTTTCAAATTTTATTATCCCTCATATGAGAATATTTACCAAATCTAGCCCTTGGCAGTCAAAATATGGTCGAGCTACTTCCCATGGTTGACCATGACAGCGACAGTAGTAATATTATACGCTTTGGTTCTCCCGTAACAGAAAGGGGTGGAACATCTGTTGCTCAACAGTATGATCCCTCCTCAGCTTCACAACACTTTGGCTTAAGGTTGGCCCCTCTGTCTCAACAGCTGCCAAACTCAAACAATGACTTCTCATCTCAGAACTCTCCAAAAACAGTGAGTAATACTAGTCTTTTGCTTGTATAACCCGACATAGGTGGTAAGGGACACAGATCTTTCATACCCATCTTCGGTGTGATCTTCACCTATTTTGCAGGAATTTTTTCCACGAAAATGTTGTGATAATAAATCAGGTATTTCAAGAAAAAAAGAAAATAAGGGAGATAATTGAAACCTCACATTTGAATATGCAGGGGAACTCTGCTGCAATATCTTCTTCGGTTCCTCCATATTCAAGAAATCAGATTCACATGCAACACATTTCAACCGCATTTATGACACCTAAAGATATTTCCTATTCACTTTCCATGAACCCCTTCGGTCAAGAATTCCCTATTTTGGAGGCTGTCCCGGTCACTCAGCCTTCAATTATGTCAGTCATGTCTCAACAGGTTGGAAGTCCAGTAAAGCCCACCGGTCTATGGACAAATGTAGCAACTCAACCACGTCTATCTGGCACGGAATCTCATAAGTTATCATCCAGTTTGGTGTTATCCTCGGACTCAGCCAATAACAATATTGAAAATACTTTGTGGGCTCCACACGAGCTACACGATCAAACTTCACAGACGAATGCTATTGGCTCTGGTTCATTGATGGCTCGTTCAAACCAGCAGCACTTTGGTGGGGCCAAATATGGTTGCAACCAAGTCCCAGCTGTTTCTGCAAGAGATTTTGAAGCCTTTGGCCGTTCTTTGAAACCATCACATACCGTGAAGAATATAGAGACTGATCCAACTAAGAGGGCTTTGGAAAAATATAATGGACATAATGATGTCAATTCTCCTGTAAATAATGAACTGAAGGCAGTCTCACATGTATACCCGTTTTCATCTGCGGGTACTAAAGTTCTTAGCTTCTCCTCGTATGCGAGAGAAGATCATTCTGCCATGTACTCATCTCAACCTCTTCACCAACAAACTCCTCTGGCGACAGTCATGGTTGATCAAAATTATGGAGTTCTTAAAAATGGGCAGATGTTGCAAATGTACGATGCAAGGGATGCAAAGAAAGCTGCGCAGTTCCTTCCTGGGAAGCCTTTCGAGAATTTACCCATGAATACTGTTCGAAACTTGACTGTTGTGAGACCAAAGAAGCGTAAAATTGCAATGTCTGTGCTTCTACCCTGGAATAAGGAAGTGACACAAGGTTCCGAGAGGCCTGAAAGTATAAGGTGCCTATCATAATCGGCACATTTCTTTGAATCCCTTTTACACACTTCACTTGTTTTGGTATCAGTGTCTTGTTGCGTGCAATTATCCATATGCCCACTGAAACGAGAGATGAAGAATAACAGTTTTTTATTTAGCAGTTTTTATTTGATAGTGGCTTTGACTAAAGAATAATTTCTTCTCCAATATGTTTCTCCTTTCGGTTACTCATCATTTTGAATTTTATATTTCGAAAAGACGTGTTGGTGATGTTTGACATATTCTCGTTTCTGCAGAATGGCGGAATTAGAATGGGCACGAGCTGCAAATCGACTGATTGAAAAGGTGAGTTCTTATCTGGGTGGGTGACATTTCTTCATCTATTGGACATTCACTAAGATTTGTTGGCATTGCTTATCAAAAAAAAGATTTATTGGCATCAAAAGTAGCCATGCAAGTGTTACCAATTTTTGGCAGGTGGAAGCTGAGGCCGAAATGAGGGAAGATGTAAAACCAATGTTTCGGACTAAGAAAAGGCTAATCTTGGCAACACAGCTCATGCAGCAGGTGTTTCGGCCTGCACCAGGTTCCATTCTCTTAGCAGAGGCCGTATCAAACTATGATAGTGTGGCATACTTCGCTGCTAGGCATGCTTTAGGGGATGCATGCAGCCTAACTTATTGCTCTAAAACCTGTGACTTGTAAGAGTTGTTTCTTAAACTTATTGTGATATCCCTTCTTTTGATAAAAAGAATGGAACTTATCATAGTCAAACTTTATCAGGAAGGAGAATTTATTTCTTATTTACTTGCTTGCCATGGATGATTAACACAATTAGTGAATTTGGTCCTATGAAATACTTATCTTTCGAATTTTGTGTAGGATGTCTGAGAAGGCCAAAGTCCCTGAGAGACTTTGTGAGCATCATTTCTCAAAGATTATGGAAGACTTAACCAACCGAGCCGAAAAGCTGGAGACCTACTTTTCAAGGTATTAAAAAAGTTTCCACTCCCAAAATTCTACTGATATCTGTGGAAACTATTGTATCTTTCAACAAGGGCATGAGAATGATTTAGTTTGGAAAAATTGAACTTTTACCTGAATTTGTATGCCTTGTTTGTTGACTTAGTAGACTGCAAAGTAGCAAGAACCTGTGCACTGAGTTGGTTGCTTCTCTAATGCTTTTTTCACAGAGATCTCTTTTCGTTTTTCATTGTCTCATTAATATCTACTTTGCCTTCTATACTACCAATCATGGCATTAACTATAGACGACTCAAAAATTTTGTATGTAAAACTAAATTAGAACTGGAAGATTGGCCAAGTGCAAATTAAACCCGTGTCTCCCGCAGCATAATAGTGCTGTCTCCTTATCCATTTTTTTTATTTTTTTATTATTACTCTTATGCGTTTCAAATTGGTAGTGCAGATTGGAAAATATAGCATCAATTTTAGACATAAGAGTGGAGTCACAAGAATTGGAAAAATTTTGTGTCATCAACCGTTTTGCCAAGTTCCATAGAAGGGGGCAATCAGATGCAGGCGGGATTTCATCATCCTTCAGCACCTCCCCAACTGTTCGGAAAACTTGCCGCTCGAAATATGTAACTGCACTTCCAATGCCCAGGACAGTGCCTGAGGGGGCAAAATGTCTTTCGCTTTGATATATATTTTATGGGTGGCCTCCTTCCTTTCCATAGCATCATTTTCAATATATATGTTCAGCATTCTGTATCCTTTTTATTTCATTAATCTCTGTCACAAAATCATTCTCGATGTCACTTTCAAAAAGTACATAAGGTTCTTTGTATATTTTTCTTGAGACTTGGGAGAAATTCGGAAGTAACCCAGCCATCAACTTAGAAGGCGGTGGTTACTGGTGGTTATGGATGTGGCCTCTTCTCTTTCAGGGATGTTTCAGTAATCAACTAGAAGTTCTATTTATTTATGTGTTTTAACTGTTTATGGTGGTTTTGGTATGTTGGTTTGTTTTCTTCAATTTTTTCGCTTTTCAGGGTTGGTAACAGAATGAGCAATTTGAAGATCAAGTGACTCTGGGTAAATGGAGCAGAACTAGAGGTACATTCTGCTGTATATTTCGTAACATATAAAATTGTAGAACCTTTTTAACTGTGTGAGCATTTCTTCAGTACATTACTATGTTAGGAATGTTGTTTGTTGAAGCTTTTAAATTGTACCCTTTTTCTAACCAAAAATTTAATACTTCTCCCATTTTGATTGTGGTTTGTTTCCTTGGTCACACACATGTATGTGAAAGCCTTTTTTGTGGATGACAAAGGACCCATGTTTTACATAGTTGAGAATATAATATTACTGAATCTTCTGACCCTTTTATTATAGTGGATAAGTTAATTACGAAAAGTTCAAAGGTTTCAGAGACATTGATTCTGTGGGCTCTCATTGTCATAACAAAGACAAGTGGACTAGAGAGTTAATTGCAGATGACCAAAAAAAAGAAGCATGTTTTTTTGGTTCTCTCTCTCTCTCTCTCTCTCTCTCTCTCTCTCTGTATACCTCCATCTGAACTTTGATTTGTCTAAATGAAAATTGCATTGACACGTCAGTGTTTTGAGATTGTGATTACTACTAGTAACTGACAGACAGTCCAACCTGTCGGCATCATAAGTATCAGCATACGAAGATTTTGTGATTGGTGGTCAGAGGTCGTCCAAAAGAAGATTTTTCCGACAACCAAAAACATTCCCAACCAATTCTGAAAATACCCTTTTTGTGTTCGTCAGTATAGCCACGTGTGCTTGTCTTTTTTCCCCGCGTGTGGTAGGACCCATAAGGTCAGCTCACGTATTTGCAAGCTTTTGTGGTTAGCTTTTGAACTTTTATTATATTGTGACACTTGGGGTATTTTCTTTTTCAACCATTAATAAAAATTCTGTGCTGGACTTGCTGAGGTGGTCCCACGTATATCTGATGATTTGGTTGTATATATATATATATAAACGGAGGCGATCAAGTGCGGACCACTAACGTGCGGACCAAAAACAGGCCAATTTTAGCGACGAAATTTTCACTTTTAGCGACGAAAATTTTCGTCACAAAATGTGATCACTTTTTGTGACGAAAATTTTCGTCGCTAAAAGTGAATTTCGTCGCTAAAAAGCGGTCCGTCCCAAATCCGTCCCTTTAAATCCGTCGGAGATCCGAACTGTATATATATATATATATATATTATATAAGCACAGATATAGTAAATCGCCACGCGCGAGTGTCAGTTTCTTCTTCACAAAAGTTGAAGATTTTGATCCTGCATTTCCCATTTTTGGTATGCAGTGTTTGAGTCTGGAGAGAGAGAGAGAGTACAAACTAGAATTAGGCTTTGTTGCCAATCTTGAACAGGTCGAAATGAATTACAGAGAAAAGGACTCATGTGCCAATTTGGGAATTTGGCAAATTTTTTTTTTTTTTTTGGGGACTGTTGGCGGGTGGTGGATGTGTTCTATCCAGGGTGTAAAAAGAGTACCAAACTTGAGTTCCATGATTTGATGATGCATTTTCCGAGGATTGGGAGATGGAAAATTAGTCCTAATGGCCATGAAAAAGATTGGGCCAAACTTAACGTAAATAAATTTTTTCCCCTCCCAACTCAAAGACGGAACATTTTTTGTTGTGTATGTCTAGTTTTTCCCTTTGTTGGTCGATGTGCAAGCAGATCCTTGGTAACCTCATAACCTTAACCAACATATTAAGCACTGATGTATTCCTAACACCCAAAAAAGAATACCTTGAAGAATGTAAATTCGGACTTAATTCTGCATGACTCCAATTCCAAGATTTTAGTTCTCATATGCCAAAATGAGTTCTTAACAAATATTTTTCTAGATTCAATTTGAATTTCTACAATAATAAATTTCAAGACCAGTGAATTGAACTATTTATTTTCTAAAAAGTTGGAAAATTTTAAGTTCAACACAAGGAACCGGCTGTGACTAGCACCCTCTAGCTACATATTGTTTGATTCATTGCTTTTACAAGAAAAAAAAAATTTGAGAAATATATTCGTATATTTGAAGAAGAAAAAATCTTATGTTTAGTACTTTTTTTTGTGATAGCAAGCATGAAATTCATGAGAAATAATGGCAAGTTCCAACAGGAATAAATAAATAGGGTAACTTAATATATAGTCCTACATGCATTTAACTAGAAATATGCTATTTTTTAAAATAAATCTAGAAATTAGTCCATTGTCTAATTTGAGGACTAAAATACCCTCATATCATTTTTTATAGAAATGTATATATTTATACATAACTATATATGGTAATTGATTTATCATCATTTACTCCACAATCGACGCATGTACATATATAAACTGATTTATATATGATAAATCAGTTACCTTACATAGTTAAAAATTGAGAAAATATCTCCATATAAAGTCGACTAGTACCAAGAAATTTCTCACAAACTCTTAATAATTTCGCACCACGTATTCAGAATTTCATGCTTAAAAACTAAGAAAATTATCAATGAGATTGCACTAAAGTAGTGTGAAATTGCTTACTATATTAACCAATTATTGAAAATAGTGAGAATTTCATATTTTAATGTGTGTTACAACTTATGCTAGAAGGGTGGAATAACCCATTTTTTAAAACAAAAATAAACATACATAGTCACACAGAGAGGATTTGATGAGAAATTTATCAACAATTAACAATTTTTTAGAAGAATTAAAAAAAAACAAAAAAAAAATTCACACCATTTAATCGATATGATGACTAATTTCTCACAAAATAAAAATAAATTTATCACTTTTTAATACAAATTTCTCACTTTTCGGTGAGAAATTCCTTCTCTCTCTATACCAGAACTCCAGACTATGCTTCTCTCAAATTTTTGATCTGTGATTCTCTTTCTTCCATCAATCTGTGTCGAGAACTTCGGTTCTCAAGCTTCTCGTTCTCATCTACAACACAAATTGCTACGAATCCTGTAGAGCCTCCAAATATGGCTCACTACTCTCTGAATCGTCAACTTCGGAGATGGCATCGATGTTAATTAGAAGGTAAGGTTGATTGGTAGTGGCCATTGGAAAGTGATTGATGAGCTTCTTCAATGGTTTGTAACAGAGAAATTTATTCTTTTAGGTCTGTTTTTTAAGGTCCGCTTAAGATCCAGGCTGTATATATGTATATAAGTATGTATGTAATGAAGGGCATATTGGTCCATAAAATCTCTATCAAATTGAAAAAAAGGGACTAAACATTGATTATCTTCCAAAATCAAGGACTAATTACTAGTGGCGGAGGGAAGTGGGGACCAAGGTTGGCCAAGGCCCCCCTTGAAATTTGGAAATTACATTTTTAATTTGAAATTTTTTAGTATTTTACGTTTAGCCACCCCCCCCCCCCCCCCCCCCCCCCCCCCCCCCCCCCCAAAACTCATGCTTAGGCCCCTTTTGGCCCAATTTAGTGTCATCAACTACAGATATATTGATATACATGTATATACAACTCAAAATTAAAGGCCCCTTGAATTTTAAAAATTGCATTTTAAAAAATTTTTATGAATTTTATAAATAAGCCCCCTAGAATTTTGAAAGATACCATTCAATATTTATGTATCACCAAATAGACTCGTATTAAAAATAGATCACAAAAAAATACCAATTATGTATAAGTAGATCCTAAAAAAATTGACAATTATATATATATATATATATATGTAGACCTCAAAAAATTCGCCTCGGGGGCGCTGCCTCGTTGTTTGTTTGAAACTGTTTTGAAAGGAAAGGAAAAGGTCTGTTGAAAACAGATATAGAGTCGCCACTTGGTCTTTAAGAAACCAAGAAACCTAATTTTGACTCACCCAAATGGATAAAGGGCACCAGCCTTTCATAACCAAAGAACTTGGCTCGGGGTTTTGGTACGAGAGAGGAAGGAGCCCTTATAGCGACTAAAACACCCTCAACTAGCCTCGTCTTTCGACGGGCCTCAATTAACATCCAAATAATCACCATATACTATGTTTGGTTCGACAATTAATACTACGATAGTATATTAAATCACATAAGAAACTTGAAAATGGAAGATCAAAAGATAAGATATCATTCATAAGATCTAAGCCAAATATCACACAATGCAAAGTTAAAGATCACACGAACAACCCTAGGAAAAATCGTCCAATCACGTATCAAGTAATATAGTTTTCCCAATCTAAGGGGACATGAATTGTTCTTGAAACAAATGAACAAAGAGATAAAAAAAAATGCTTAGCAAGCTAGAATGATGCATGTTGATCTTTGAGGAAAGAAGACCTCTCAATCCCCGGGACGGATGAGAAAGGAAGATTAGATCGAAGGAAGAATGAACGTGCGATCGAATTCATTCTTTGCAATCTTCTTGGATTAGGAGTCACAAAAACCCCAAATCTTGCATGGATGCAATGCATGGCCTTAGAATGTGCAAAGCTTGTAGTGTGTTTTTGTACATGAGTTTCCTAAAGTGACTTAGAAGTCTAGGAGATGAATGAATGCATGGGGAAAATCATCATGGGATATGTACAAATATGGTATGGACCACTTCCTAGGATATAAACTAATTTGAAGTACATATAAGCATCAAATCAAAAGATGGAAGTAAAAAAATAATTGCTGTGAATAGTTGACTAAACAGTGACTTGATCTTGTGGAAATTGAAAAGTAGGGTTAGAACTATTCTCAATGCATGATTTTTTATGAAGATCATCCTTATTGTGTCTACAACACATATCAAAAATCCAATCTTCAATAACTATTACAGATTGAGAGAAATCATATAAACAATAGAGGTTGCTCAGAAACAGAGTTCGTACTGTCGACAGAAATGTGAAAAAATCTTAGAAAATGAACACGAAATATCTAGCGGTCCATATTATACAGAAAGTTCCCTAAGACGCTGAAGTTCAATGGAAAAATGGGTTGGGACCACTCCTTTTGGAAACGTGTTCTGTAAAACAAGTTGAAAGTCAATCGAGCTGCTATTACAGTAAAAATAGAATGTCTGAAAAGAATGTTTGGGTCCAAATGGACCCCTTCCAAGTGTTTCCAAGTCAAACAAAAAATCACGGGTGTTCTCTAATGAGTTAAGAAGGTTTTCCAAGTGGTCTCATGTTAATACTTTGAGTATTGGGTCCTAGAGAAATCTTTGAACTCAGATTGTTCACTGCTTTAAAGGTTTTGGGAAGAACTAGGTTTTTATTCTTTAAAATCAAAGTGAGGGGTTTAAGAGGGGTTTTGAAATAGAGGCTTTGAGAGCATACTTTCAGCATTTAAATGGAGATTATGACTACTTGAAATATCAATATTGACTCATATCAAGAACCTCCAAGATTGCTGGAGAGCATTGTTTTCATTTTGAAGACAACTTCAAGAATACATAGGAATGTATTGAAGTTGAAATCATCATCTATCAAACATGTTTCTGAGGTCAAGAGCAACTATCCATAAAGATACACTCACCTCAAACTTCATGTCGTCATCTAGATGATGATGGACTAGTAAGTGAACAAAGAAAAATGAAAAAGAAATGAGGTAAGGAGAGATGAACATTTATATAAACAAGCATATAATAACAATCAATAGATGATAATCAATGTGATTTTGGACTTGTAGCTTGGTGTTTCACTCATAGATATTGACATTTGGACGTGGAAGTAGCTTCCTAACTCAAGATTGCTCAAAAATGGTGATTGGGGAGGACTTGAATTTGAAATATAAGAGAGGTAATGGAAGAAAACAAGATTGAAATTCACTTTCTTATAGAAAATCAGTGGGAGTAGCTCCCTTTTCTTCTTATAAACCTATTGTCTACAACTTTTATGAACTTTGCACTTGGCCCCCCCAAAATGAAGAACAAAGGGGGGTTTATATAGGCCAATTTGGGGTGGTTTTGGGATTTAGAAAGTACTCCCATTGGTCCCAAACATTTGTGAACATAAAACTACATCGTTTTGGTCTTTAATTCTTCAATTTGGACCACCAAAATAAATTACAAAAATGGGTTCTGAGGGGGTTGAGTGCCGCCGCGGCACTGGCCATGTGCCACCGCGACACTGCTCCTCAGACGCCCAAAAATTTACGTTTAGGCCCGCAGAGGTTCTGGTATTCGCGAAAAGGCCTATTTCGTCCAAAATTCACAAAAAATGTATACAAACTCAAAATTGAATTTGTGATATACCTTTGGAAAGGTAATGGAGTCTACTTTTCATAAAAAAAAAAAGTTTGGAGTCAGGTCACTTTGAAAAGTTTTGTAGTATTTGCTATAAAAGCCGATTTGATCGTCTTTTTCACCTTCGAGAATTCATAATAAATTCGTTTTGAATCCAGAATTTATGTGCGACATACCGTTGGAAAGCTATTGATCTCTAGTATCTACAAAAAATGTTTGAAAAATGACATGGTGCTCCAGTTTCAAAGTCAACTTTTAGGTCAAATCGGTTAAACTTGGGATCTCTAGAAAGTTCTGGGAACCTCTGGGAGCTCCCAAGAGCTGACGTTTTCGTCCGATTTTCTTTTAAAATTTATTTTAATACTTTCCACATGATCTAGTATGATCTAGGAACTTTTTAGAGAATTTGGATGATTTCGATCAAACCCTAATTGAACTTGTCAAACTTGGGTCAAACTGGTCAACGGGGACTTTCTGGGAACTTCCAGGACTTCCAATGGTCTCTGGGAGCTAACGATTTTACCCGATTATGCTTTGAAACTTTTTTTTTTAACTTTTCTTACGATGTAGTATGTTTCCAGAACTTTCGGTCCAAATCTGGGAGTGTTTGGGCTTTTAGGGATATTTTGGTCATTCTGAGCATTTAAGAGATAGAACTAACTTCCAGGAGTCCGTCTGAGTCTTTTTCGATCATCGTGAACCTTCAAGCTATGGGTCTCCTAAATCTAATAGCCGAAAAAATGGGGTTTGGCATGAACTTGCGAGGTAACGCATGCCGCAAGTGAGTGCCAAAGTTTTGAAGAGACAGGTCTTTTTGGAGGCTATGGCTTTAGGATGAAAGCATTACGAAGATGCAAGGATGAAAAACATGATGTTAAGGTCAGTGTTGGTCGTGCTCTTCGTGAGCTACCTACGTATCCCTGGGGGAATCATACCAAGACGTAGTTCGGGGCGCAAAGAAACAAACACATGCAAAATAAGACAGGCGAATGCCATGCTATGAGGATAATATGCACTGCATGGATGTAATATGAATTGTGTCCTGAGTCCTATCATGTCTAGTGTTCTAATCCTAGCATAAGATGGTGCTGTGTGCCACTCCGAGTGAGCTTGTGTCTTGCCTGTGTTGTGTTCTAAAGTGCTTGTGGTCCTATTACATGTGTTCTGTGTATTCGCCACTCTCAGTAGGCTTGATGATCTATGCTTCGCTACGAATAATAGACTTATGAGGGATCTCGACCCGGAGGTCTTATCCAAGGAAGAGCGTGGTGGTCAAAGTGATACTATGGTGCTCAAAAGAACGCTTGTGGTGTGTTTACCACTCCTAGTGGGCTTTATGTGTCGTGACCGATGGGCTATGTGTCATGTTATGCCCAATTTGTTGTGTTGGGTGAAGTGACCCTCTTAACTCAACTTGTGCTCCCCTTAATCATGATACTATGGACTCGGTGACTCTCAGATTCTCAATAATGCTTCTTAAATTTCAATGATGATTGTCAATTCTCAACGGTGCTTATGTTGTTCCTCAAATCTTTTACGGTGCTTCTTGATTCTCAACGGTGTTCTTAAAATCTTAATGATGATCCTCAAATCTTTAATGATGTTCCTCGATTTTTCAATGATGCTCCTCAACAAATTTGATGCTCCTCAACACATCTGATGTTTCTCAACTCTTCAACGACACTTCTCAACTGTTCTGATGTTCCTCGATGCTCCAACAATGCTTCTCAACTCTTCTGATGTTCCTCGATGCTCCAACAATGCTTCTTAACTCTTCTGATGTTACTCGATGCTCCTCTAAACTCTGGGCCCTAAAACATCCTCACAAAAATATATCATCAGCAAACTTGGACTCTGAGCCCAAAAACACCTCTATCAACACATCTTATCAATACATATGGACTCTGAGCCCTAAAACACCTCAAAAACACATCTTATCAATACTCCTCATCAACACATCTGGACTTTGGGCCCTAAAACACCTCAATAATACATCTCATCAGCACACCTCATCAACACATCTAGACTCTGATTGGATCAACAAAAGTTTCTTGGTGTTGGCGATATTTCCTCCGATCAGCAGCCTTGAGAAGCAACTATTGGTTTGTAGTTTGCAACCACTTATGAGTTTATGTCACTCGTTCTTGGAACACTTCTCATGTTGCGACCTTGACTGGTGCAGTAATGATGTTTAGTACTTCTGCTTGTATCCGAAGGCTTTATAATTGGGAATCACCTTAAACCCACACATTTGAGACCATCAGGACGAATGGTCTTTGACACATTTTTGATCAGTTACTACTGACTCAAACAAAGAAAGATTGACTCGGACATGAAATTCTCAAATTGCAATGATCCAACGTGCCTTCATCATGAATGATGTACCGCTCATCTTTTATGTTCACTCATCATCTTAACATGATAGCACTTTGCTGATAAATCTGGTTTTTGAAATTCCTCCTAATTGATCTAATCAATTCTCTACTTCTCCCTGGAAGTGCTTTGAATTAGTGCCTTAGCTTTAGAATAAAATATGCTCTAATTCAAAATTTTCAAAACAACTAGGTGACTTGAAAACTCACCCTTGGTGTGAAGGGATCGTGTTAGGAAAATGGAGTTTGTCCCTAGTTTGAGGTGTACGAAGTGGAATTCATAGGCAAATGAGGTGGGTGACCGAAGCTTGCCCCTAGTTTGGACAATGGTTTATTGGAGGTTTTGGGAATTTTTGGAAAATCTAGGCAGAGTTTTGGAAGAAAATGGTATATTTGGGAGTTTCTGGGAAATTTAGACAAAGTTATCTGGGAGAAACTGGGATATCCGGATGAGTTGGGCAGAGTTTCTAGGAAAAACAAGTGTGACAGGAGCATGTGATGATGGTGATCATACTGTCTAGCAAGTTTTCATACTCCTATGTCTTAGGACCAACAAACAAGGTTTGCGGTGTATATCTTTGTGAGCATGGAGTAGACATCCTTGTCATGGTGCCTAGGCAGGTCAACTCAATGTGATCACATGTGAGTGATTGCCTTGGGAATCATAAGAAAAAGTTTTGCCTCATGCCACATAAGCGTCTTCATCGCGCAGGTAATCCCGTCAGGGCATACAATAGTTATATCACATTGTCCTATCTGAAAAGATAAATGAGCAGTCCTATGAAATGTTCAACAAGAATCTATATGCAAAGGCTGGGTTTAGTCAAAGAGGGTCCGTTGACGAGAGTTCTAATATACCGTCAGAGAGACAGTACAGAAGTTTTTACTCTTTTTGATATACCTTGGAAGGTACACACTACACCAAAAGGGCACATTTCTAACGGACATTTACCGTTAGTAAAATTATTACTAACGGACAATTACCGTTAGTAGTATCCCATGGCTAATATTTCTAACGGATTTTCTAACGGTAAATGTCCGTTAGAAAAATTAATTATACTAACGATAATTTACCGTTAGTAATATGTTTCCTAATGGCTATTGTCCGTTAGTAATTTATTATTCCTAACGGAAAAAGTCCATTAGTAATATTTATTCTAACGGTTTATTTTCTAACAATTTTGTATACAAAATGCTAATGGATTTTTGTAACAGACATTGTCCGTTAGTAATATCATTACTAACGGTTTGTAATATGACAATTTTCCAACACTTGCGAGACAATTACTAATGGATATAAACTGTTAGTAATTTCTGTTACTACCGATTTGTTTTCTAACACGTGTAAGAATACTAACGAAAATTATCCGTTAGTAATTATTTTAAATATCAAAAACATGAATACTAAAATATGCTCCACAATTTTATTTGCACCCAATTTATATCACAGCCACATCGCATTTACAATAATTATATAACAAGCTCAAATCCAAACCATAATACATACAAGCTCAATCAATATTAGTTACAAGAAATATAGTCCATAATAAACATATTTTTTCTAAAATACAAACTATTTCTACATCCAAACCAAAACTAAAATTTGCTTAAGAAGAGCAGCAGTCACCACTCTGTGCAATAGGTTGCTCGCGGATATTCACTGTCAGAGGCTTCGCATTATTCATGGCTGGTTGGCTTGCCATCCTGCATACAAAATTTTTTTTTAAAAAAATTGAAGGGCTTGAGACTCTGGATATTCAAAAGAAGTGAAGACAAGATATAAATTGATGAACATGCAAGTTTCGATGTTTTCTATGGTAGAGCGGACATCTTCAGAAGAGTGGGGAAACCAAATAACAGGGAGCTCTTGGGCCGACTTCTTAAGGCTTTGTTTAGTTTGCCAATTGTCGAGAAGGGAAAGGGAAACAAGAAGGTTTTAGTTCTAGTGTTTTCCCAAGTAATTTCCTACCTGTTTAAAGAGTAATGCTTTGGTTCCCAAATTCATACCCCAAATTGTCTTAAACAACTTCCCACAAAAATTCTAATGGTCCCATAGCCACATGTGTTTGGCAGCAATTTTGGGATACAAATTTGGTAACCATAGCATTATTCATGTTTACATTATATCAGAAGTGAGAAAATTTGAAAATATGCTTGAGTAGGGACTCAAATTCAAAATATTTTGTTTTATTTTTCAGCATAATTTTTCCTTCCTACAATCCTCACCGTTTTCCATAATAACCAACCAAACAAAAGTGTTTCCTTGTTTTCTTTTCCTATCCCTCACTAAAAATTCATGAACCAAGCAGAGCCTAAATTATCAGCCTAGGGATTTCCAACCTAATTCAATACAGGTTTTGAGTTAGAGGATCTGCACTCTTTCCCCTAACCAAATTTAACCCATAACCTACCCCGTTTAAGGATTACCGACTTGTTTTTCTTAGTTTCTAAAACCCAACGTAAAGAGAATTAATTCAAACTACAAAAATCAGAGGAGAGGTCAAACTGTCAGATTAAGGGTGCAACTCTAAAAATTGAAACATGATAATGAGCTGACCTTAAGTACTGACATGCAAAATCCAGTTCTTGGAGTTTAGATTGATACTCACCAACCTCATCCCAAATTTGTGCTTGACCTAATACTCTTGCAATAATCAATATTGGTTAGTAAACATTAACAAAAACAAGGAAAAAGAATGCCAGAATATCACCAATGAACAGCCAGAGGTACTAATGAATTAATTCTTAAGGTTTCTATGATTTCTCAACCAGTAATTTTCCCAAATATTATTTTGCTCAGTAAATTAATTTTTGTACTTATATTACTCCTTTTGGGGATGAGCAATGTCCACCTAAAAAAATACTTTTCCCTGCTTTACACACACAAAAAAAATTAGAAATGAGAATTAGGTGTGAAAAAGTTTTTTAGACATGAGATTGTCTAGCTCCAACTTCTTCAGGACTCGAGTGATTCTTAGTAGAAAGTACAAAAATTGCAATAAAATAACAACCTGCTACTAGTCATCAAAGGAAGTAGGACAACTACCCAACTAGGTCACACCACCGATATGAAAATATACAAGTGTTATATATAAATATCTAAAAGTAAAACGAACTTCTTTTAGAGCAAAATGACAAACCTATGGACAGACCCTCTTTACATAGGTGGCAATTCTAGCAATGAGCCCACCACCACCTTCGGGCACAAAGATTGCTTGCAAAGGGCCTTGTAGTTGACGTACAATCTCCATCCCAACCGTTCCCTGCCCCATGATGACCGGAAATGATACAGACACAATGCAAACCACACCGGTTTGCACAACAAGACCCTCTAAGCAATAAATTAATTGTGGGGTCCACATAACATTTGCAAATAACCCCCTACCCACTAATACAAACACACCCTGAAGAAATCCCCAAATGTTAACCCTTCCATTTGTTCAGATTATCATGAACCCATCGTGACCTAGAAGGGGTACGCCGGCAAGGCTGCGACGGCGAGGCGACGGCGGCGGCAGGCGACGATCAGGCGACGGTCAGATTCGCTGCGGGTTGGCATTATTATTACTCATTTCTATAATCCTCGGCACAGAGCTTCTCCAGTGTATACCCAATGGCAACCCAACCTGTGATGGCGAATGTGGCGACGGCGACGACGACGGAAGGCGGTATAGACGACTCAGCGACGACTTCAAGGTTAGCTTTCCTCCACTCTCTCCAAATCCATTACTAAGTTATCCACAAGATCATCCAACTATCCTAGAACCTTATATCATCAGAAAACTATTGTAAGGGAATCAGTCATGGTTTGAAATTATAACCTTATACAAAGTGAGATGAGAGGGAAATTGGTACTGTTTATAGGTCCTTTCATGTTGTGAAGGTTTGAATCATTATATCTATGTATTGATAATTTGATCCCAACATTTTATAGAGATGTCTCCCTTATATTAAGAGATGTCTCGAAACAATCCTTGTGAAACTTAACCCGCTAGGGGTTTATACGATTCGAGCACTATGTTTGAGCTAATATGTTGAGTAAACAAGCATAAAATTTAAGCTTAAATTTGGCTTGTTTTGTAAATGAGATTGAAATTCGAACTTGAGCTAGACTTGTATAACCTATAGTTGAGAGTGTAAACAGTCGAGATCATGTATACTATAAAATTTCATAATTTTAACAAATGTACATATACATGAGCATTTTGACAAATTAGTTCACTCTTTTTTTTACAAGCATTCTTTAAACATGTTCACGAACTTGATTGAGCCGAGCATGGTACATTTAAGCATCATTGTTCATTATATTTTTTATTGTAGAGACATTGAACAAGAAGAATCAAGTGGGTTTGCAAATGTGGTTGAGAATGTTATTGAAAATGAGAATGAGGAAACTGTAAAAGAGCCGAAGGAGGGGATGATATTTGATTCTGTAGATGAACTAATAACATTTTATGCAAGATATGCTAAGGGAAAAGGATTTGCCGTTGCGAAGAGAACCTCCAAAAAAATGCATGGGATCTTGACGCATTTGACGATTGCATGTACGCGTGCGGGTGTCCCAAGAATTAGATCTACCAACCCGCTACAAATGCGCCCAACCGCTAGAATGGATTGCAAAGCAAAGCTTAATGCATTTCATACCCGCGATGGAAAGTGGTGTATCAAAGCAATTATACTTGGTCATAATCATGAGATGAGTCCAGGTCATTCCAGATTTTACAAATGCAATAGGTTCTTGCAACCACACGTGAAGAGGAGGCTCATGATGAATGATACAGCTGGAATTAGAATGAACAAGAATTTTAATTCATTCGTTGTTGAGGCAGGGGGGCATGAGAATTTGTCTTTTACTGAGAAAGATGTCAGAAACTATGTCCATACAGTTAGACGTTTGCAATTGGGGGAAGGTGATGCTAATGCAATGCACAACTATTTTTTAAAAATGCAATCTAACAACTGTGAGTTCTTTTACATGATGGACTTAGATGAACAAGGTCGCTTAAAGAATGTATTTTGGGCAGATGCAAGAAGTAGGGCAGCTTTTAAAGAATTTGGTGATGTGGTAACATTCGATACAACATATTTGGTTAACAAATATGACATGCCATTTGCGCCTTTCGTAGGGGTGAACCATCATGGGCAGTCAGTATTACTAGGGTGTGGATTAATCTCAAGTGAAGACACTGACACCTTCTCTTGGTTATTTCAATCTTGGCTTACATGTATGTCTGATTGTCCGCCCAGTGCAATAATTACAGATCAAGACAAAGCAATGAAAAAAGCAATAGAGTGTATTTTTCCTACTGCACGCCATCGATGGTGCCTATGGCACATCATGAAGAAGTTGCCTGAAAAATTGAAAGGGTACAAGGAATATGAGTCAATCAAGTTTAGTATGCAAAATGTTGTGTATGATTCATTATCAACGGAAGAATTTGAAGATGGTTGGGGAAAATTCATCGATAAATATCAACTACAAACTAATGAATGGTTACTTGGGTTGTACGATGAGAGGAATCGGTGGGTACCCGCTTTTGTGAAGGATACATTTTGGGCAGGTATGTCAACCACCCAGCGAAGTGAAAGCATGCATGCTTTCTTTGATGGATATATAAACTCAAAAACTACATTGAAACAATTCGTTGAGCAATATGACAATGCCTTGGCAAAAAAGGTAGAAAATGAAAAACAAGAAGAATTCCATTCATATAACTCATCCTATCCTTGTACAACTCCTTTAGGGATGGAGAAACAATTTCAAGATGTGTACACTCGTGCCAAATTCAAAGAGTTTCAGAATGAGATTTTTGGGAAGCTTTGTTGTCATTTGACTTTAATTAAGGTTTTGGAGGTTGGCATTAGAGAGTATGAAGTACGTGAAAGGGTTCGAGTTGGAGAAGGAAACAAAACTGCAACTTTCAAGCTTAGTTTTACTGAAGCTACAAGGGAGGTTAAGTGCAATTGTCGTCTCTTTGAGTTTAGAGGAATCATGTGTAGGCATCAACTTATGGTGTATAATGAGAGAGAAATTTATGATGCAGTACCTTCAACGTATTTATTGCAAAGGTGGAGTAAGAATATCAAAAGGAGACACACTAAAGTGCGAATTAGTTATGACAATTGGTCGGACCAACCCGAAGCACGTCGTTTTGATAAAATGTACAATGCATTTGTTGATTTATGTGATGTGGCAGCAGAGTCCAATGACTGGTGTCTGAGGTAATGGAACATATATTTCTATTGAAAGCGGGGATCAAAGAGAAGGCTGAAATTTGTGGAAGCACGTTGCCTATTGCTACCAACATCCATAATGATTCAACATCACACGGGGATGGTATTGTAATTTCAAAAGGGAGTGCAAATATACTTGATCCCCATGTTACTCGTAGTAAGGGCCGACCACCAGTTAAAAGGAAAGTTGGAACTGTTGAGAAAGCCGTTAAGAAAAAGTCAAAGATGAGAAGGAAGGCTAATAACGTAACTTCTACTTGTGTACATGTATCAATTAAAGTATTATGACTAATGTAAGTAATAATTTTAATTTTCACTAGTATATTAATTTTTTAAGTAACCTTTGCAGGGATATGACGAGCAAACGATTGTGCATGGTACACAAGATAGCATTCCATTTCAGCCAAATATTGGGAGTGGGGGAAACTTTGCAATTCCTACAAACATTGGGCTTGGAGGCAATTTTGGATTTCATCCAAATATTGGAGTTGGAGGCAATTTTGGATTTCATCCATTTTGGAGTATGGGATATGATTTTACAGCTATACAACCCTCAAGTTCAGGAATGGTACAAGGCCAAGGAAACTTTGCACATGCATTTGGAGAAGAAGCACCTCCAAGATGCAGTGGTGATGATCATGATGAACAAGGCATTCATTAAATTATGTTATGTTTATGATATTATGTATTGATTGATTAGCAAGTGATTACTAAAGTTATGTGGTGTATTGGATATTTTGATTTCTTTAGTAAAGATGGAAGCATGTGTCTGCAACTTTCTTATGATTTCATTAAATCCTGACAGCAACTAGTATTTGCACAACATGGATATATGATTAGGTAGAATAATAAACCAAGAAATGAAGTAGTCTTGTATGACTAGAAAGAATTGCCAAACTTCATATATTCACATTTCCGTTTTGCTTATACATGACAATTCCGAGTTCTTTTAATCGATTCATTGAACTCAATATTACAACAAGCAAATATTACATTACATTTGTTTTGATAAGAGAAGCAAAAAAACAACTACTACAACAAGTTTCACCAAGCGCCTATTGTCCATTTTTTTGATGTCAACACATATTTGGCTTTGGCCGTTTTGTATGGTTGTCTTCACTTCATTTCGAAAGTCTTCAAATGCATTTACAACAAATTTTGATGAAGCTTCATCCATAGCATTAGCATCAACGTCCTCCTTAATGCTTTCTTCGCACCATTCAAAGAAATTGCATGGTTGGTTATGATCCTTAAGCATTAAACAAGAAATTAGTAAAACACTTAACAAAAAATATACAATGCAACCAAACAAAGGATGTTTGAGGTTTACTAGATATCCAGGGCATGAGTAAAACAAACAATTCTTGCTCCATTCTCTTTGCGACGTTTTCAATATTGCGACTCTGCCACACCGGCATTTTCGTAATGGCACTTTCAAGCATTTCAAGGGAGGAGTTTTGTTACTTGATGATGACATTGTCCTAAAAGATCATGACATATAACCATCGAAAGCAATGAACGTTAATATACTACTACTGCAGATTAACAGACAATTGTATAATTCAAAATTTTACAACATTCCTGTACAAGTAATGCTATAAAAATTGGAATAGTAAATCTCAACTCTAGTTAGAAATTCAAGATTTTGTAGATCAACATTTATACTGAGCCTTTATCAACATATAATGAATATTTACTTGCTTCTTGACAAATCCTGAGCCTTTACTTATTTGCTGCACAGTTGGAGGCAGCACAGGGGTTTTGTGGCCCCAATCCTACTGAATATACTGACATGGATGTAGCAGAGCCGAATGTTGTGTTCTATTGGGGATTGCAACCCAGCACAAGTAATTTTTTTGACATTGAGTCTGTGGAGGAAGATTTCATGAAGAATATCAGCAATGGCTATCAAGGTTCTCCTGGAAAGATAGCATTATCTATTGTTCAATCATCTCAACTACCTAAGAATGCTCAATTTGATAAAGTACACGACAAGGGCACGAAAGCATGTTAGAGGATTTTAGACAGCAATAAAAAAATGGTTCCAATGTATTGAAGACATCTTCCTCGCTACTTTGTTGGGTACCTGGTGGCCAATGGAAATCCGAAATACCCATGTGAGGGATAGGTTGTCATTTTTCTGTTTAATAGTTCTTTTGTTCTGCCTTTGCCTGTTTTTGAAGTTGGGGCACATTTGGTTGGTTGCACAGTTTTTAGCCATACAAGTTATACATAAGTTTTGAATTTTACAGTGAAAGAGAGGAGAGAATTTTAAAGCCCTTGGGTGTTAAAATTATGTGATTTGCTATTCAGCCCACAGATTTTGGTTTTAACTGCTATTTGATACAAACCAATTGATTCTTGTAAGAAATTGTTACTGAATTTCAAAGTGAAATAAATAAAAAAAATAAAAAAATTATAAACCAAAAGGGGCTTAGAAGGAGAGACACAGATTTTGTTACTGAATCTAAAAAAAATACAAAAATTCAGTAAGAAATTGTTACTGAATTTCAGCCCACAGATTTTGGTTTTAACTGCTATTTGATACAAACCAATTGATTTTTGTAGATCAACATTTATAAAAAAATAAAAAAAACCCTCAAATAAATCGAATAAAACCCTGCTTAAGAGGAATCAAAGTCGAAAACATGAGAGCAAAATTATCAGAAACGAACTTACGAGGCAGCGAATCTTACAAGGAGAAAAGGGGCTTAGAAGGAGAGACACAAAGGGTTGTCGTCGCAGCGAATCTGACCGTCGCCTGATCGTCGCCTGCCGCCGCCGTCGCCTCGCCGTCGCAGCCTTGCCGGCGTACCCCTTCTAGGTCACGATGGGTTCATGATAATCTGAACAAATGGAAGGGTTAACATTTGGGGATTTCTTCAGGGTGTGTTTGTATTAGTGGGTAGGGGGTTATTTGCAAATGTTATGTGGACCCCACAATTAATTTATTGCTTAGAGGGTCTTGTTGTGCAAACCGGTGTGGTTTGCATTGTGTCTGTATCATTTCCGCATGATGACATATGAGTGATCAAAAGGTGGTACAAATGCACGACCCTCCTCTTGTCCCCTCTTCTTGGCATATGCTTGTGCTTCATCATATGAATCACCTATAAGAACAATTGTTACACCCAATCTCTCAATTGACTTCCACTGAAAATTCCCCTCCAAAAATATTGTTAGAATACAACAAATCCTACTACAATCATACATAAAGTGAACCAACACAATTTCAACCTTAATTTCTGGCGTAGTAACAAGCATAGCAATCACAGTGCTATAACCAAGCCTCTTGGCTGATAATGCAACACCTGGGCATGGTTTCTAGCAGATGAGCAGATAACCCCTTGTTGTTCCTTTGAAAGTTTGGCCATAATATTAAAAACTCCTCGAAGCTTAAATGAGAAAACCTACAATCCCATGTATCGAACACCATGTCACTTAAACATTCCCTTTCAATGCAAACCGGTTCCAAATTCACTTTGAAGTTATATCAAAATCTGCAAAGTAGAAATGTGAGAACACGACAGTCACAATTTTTAGAAGTGAAGTAATTAAGGCACTAAGTTCATGTTAGAGATAAGAATTCTTTTATCTTTAAGACTTCTATGCTATACACAATTTCCAAATTGGATGTCTGAAGTGTATAGGTTTATCGTCATCTTTATACCAGACCCTAAATATGTTCAGGTTTCATACTGATTACAACTACGATAGGATAGATTTCATCCACGTGGTCCATAGTAATGGATTTAGCTTTGGTCCAACTTATTTTAAACACAATCTGATGATTCAAATTAAATTTTTGACAGAGTCAAAAAGATAAGAAGGTTGTAAGCTAACAAGATTTTCAAGGCCATGCACCACTTAATTATTTCGCATAGGTAAATTCTCTGGCCCATGAATGCCTGTGGGTTTATCCTGACTTTATTTATGTACATTTTCCTAGGCCTTACTATAAATAGAAAGAAAAATGAACACAAAGAACTACTATAGAAATGTCATTGCTATATTAATTCATATCACCTCTTTGAACTAACCACCAACCGTAGTAAACTTGGTTTCTTACAGATCAAGACTAACAAACATAGTAATTTGGGTGATTTCAAAATGAACCTAATCTTCTGTTTAATTGGCAGCTGAGAAAATAGCAACCTAACTCATAAAGCCTAATCGATGACCCAAATGTTTTTCCAATTCAGCAACCCAATTTCCAGCTATCAAAGCAAAGGGGGGGGGGGGGGGGGGGGGGTGGAATTGACAAACATCAACAATTTTGTAAAATCGTTATCAGTTCCACAAATATTTATGTACCTCACTTTTCTCTGGTTTACATTCTTCTTCTAACTTCTCTTGTTCATCAAGAATTGAATTGATAAGGAGCTTGTAGGCATCTCCTTATATGAAAACCTTCATCCCCACCATATTCCTGCAACAAAAACCCACCTTACATGTTAAAAATTACACATTCACAAAGAATGGCTCATAGTCAATTCAATCTAGGTTTTTCTTGGTTACTGAGAAAATCTAAAGATGGGAGAGAAAGTAAAAATACAGTAGTCACTACTCAGATTAACCTATAAATCTATAAACTATATTTGGCATACAAAACACTGAGCTGCGATAGTGAGATGGATAGGACAACGTGAGAGAGAGAGAGAGAGAGAGAGAGAGAGAGAGTGTGTGTGTGTGTGTGTGTGAGAGATCTGAGATTGAAGTCCCAAAAAAACCTTAGTATTCAGATCTGAGATTGAAAAATTAAGAGACTCTGTGTGTGTATGTGTGTGTGTGTGTGTATGAGTGCGTGAGAGTGAGAGAGAGAGAGAGTGTGTGTGTGTGTGTGTGTGTGAGAACTCACCGGGGGACGGCGACGGTGGATGGAGAGGACGACGTGAGGATTTTCGTTTCCCCCTCTCTCTCCTCATTTCCCTCTCTTTTTTCGTTTGGTCTTTTGGTGTAAGGATAGAGAGTCTTATGACTCTTATCTGTTTTATTTCCTTTCTTTTTCCTTTTTCCTTTTTCCTTTTTCTTTTTTCTATATTATTTTTTAATTGGGTAACTTAATATATAGTCCTAATATATGCATCTAACTAGAAATAGGCTCCTTTTTCAAATGAATCTAGAAATAGGTCTCTATAGTATTTTAAGGACAAAACTGCCCCCGTATATATATATATATATATATATATAAAATCAGGGTTTCAAATTCAAATCAGGGAATTTCTCACTTTTAACACGCTTCTCACTTTTTTGTGAGAAATTCTCACATTTTACACAGTCCATTTTTTAAGGTCCACTTAAGAGCCGGACCGTCTATATATTTAGATAGAGAGAGAGAGAGAGAAAGAGAAAGAGAGAAAATCTGCTAGAGAGAGAAAGATGAAGATAGAGAGGGAGAACTCTCTCTCTCTCTCTCTCTCTATATATATATATATATATGAATTTCGCACTATATTAAGAGAATTTCTCACCTTTTTCTCAGCAACCTTCAATAAGGAAACTTCTTGATTTTAGCACTTAGTATTTAGTCCTAATATAGATACTTAATTAGCAAACAAATTTGAAAGTTGAGTAAAATAAGGAAACTTCTTGATTTGAGCAATACTTATACTCTTATCCATGATCTCCATGGATTACACTTGCCATACCCGTCATTCACACGTCTTATTTGTGCTGGTGGTACATATATACATATGTACATCTAATCATATGGCCTATTCCAAATGCTCTAATAACAAATTTCTCACTTAGTAATACAAATTTCTCACTTTTTGATTGGATATAATACGAAATTTCTCACAACTAAGTCACTTCTTCCAACAAGCTTACCACCAAATTCTCAGATTATAAATTTCAGCATGATTTCGCACTATATTGTGAATTACAGTTATGAATTTCGCACTACATTGTGAGAATTTCTCACTTTTTCATCAGCAGCCTTTAATCTTCCACACAAAATTATCTGTTATTTCTATGATTCGAATTAATAAAACATACAAATCATTTTCTACTATAAAATATATTACATACAGATTTAAAAAGGCATTGTTTTGAATCACAAATCAGCATGATCTTTGGGATAAAAATCATTATCCATGATCTCCTAACAATCTGCTCCATTTATTAACTACCTTATTTAACTTTATTTGAATTTCACATGTGTCATATATATGTGTATATATATACAGTATACATGTGTGATAAGGGTATAATGGTCCGGATTTATACTAACCATTTAGGAATAGGGACTAATTATTGATTTCTATTGCAAATTAAGGATTAATTTCTATACACCAAATCAAGTCGGGATCAATTTCTATTAATGGCCATATTTATGGACCAAATTGTATATTTCTATTTTTAATTTTGGGCACAATTAGTAACGGACAATATCCGTTAGTATTATTTTCTTTACCGTTAGAAATATCAATAATTCATATGATTGAATATTACAAACGGATTTATTATTTTTTTAACAGAAATTTACCGCTACATATTTGTAACGGTAAATGTCCATTAGCAATGTTAAAAAGTGTCCGTTAGAAAAGTGCCTATTTGGTGTAGTGACACTATGAATGGTGACTTGTGCCCTGGCACAGTAAGACTTGAACAATGTCAGTGCCGCGTTTCAGACACAATCGGAGGGGAAAATGCAGTAGTGCAATGCGGTGAACCAGACACAGTAAAAAGATGATTTTAAGGATGCTTCTTATGAGTCAAACCTTTGTATTATTTTATTTTCAAAATAAAAATCCCCAACAGAGTCGCCAGATTGTGGACACGCAGAATTCCACCTCTTTGTTTGTTTGAAACTGTTTTGAAAGGAAAGGAAAAGGTCTGTTGAAAACAGATACAAAGTTGCCACTTGGTCTTTAAGGAACCAAGAAACCTAATTTTGACTCACCCAAATGGATAAAGGGCACCGGCCTTTTATAACCAAAGAACTTGGCTTGGGGTTTTGGTACGAGCGAAGAAGGAGCCTTTGTCGCAACTAAAACACCCTCAACTCGCCCCGTCTTTCGACGGGCCTCAATTAGCATCCAAATAATCACCCTATACTATGTTTGGTTCGACAATTAATACTATGATAGTGCATTACATCACATAAGAAACTTTAAATAGAAGATCAAAAGATAAGATATCATTCATAAGATCTAAGCCAAATGTCACACAATGCAAAGTGAAAGATCACACGAACAACCCTAGGAAAAATCGTCTAATCACGTATCAAGTAGTAAAGTTTTCCTAATCTAAGGGGACATAAATTGTTCTTGAAACAAATAAACAAAGAGATAAAAAAAATGCTTAGCATGCTAGAATGATGCATGTTGATCTTTGAGGAAAGAAGACCTCTCAATCCCCAGGACGGATGAGAAAGGAAGATTAGATCGAAGGAAGAATGAACGTGCGATCGAATTCATTCCTTGCAATCTTCTTGGATTAGGAGTCACAAAAACCCTAAATCTTGCATGGATGCAATGCATGGCCTTAGAATGCGCCAAGGTTGTAGTGTGTTTGTGTACATGAGTTTTCTAAAGTGACTTAGAAGTCTAGGAGATGAATGAATACATAGGGTAAATCATCATGGGATATGTACAACTATGGTATGGACCACTTCCTAGGATATGAACTAATTTGAAGTACATATAAGCATCAAATCAAAGGATGGAAGTAAAAGTATACTTGCTGTGAATAGTGGACAGAACAGTGACTTGATATTGTGAAAATTTAAAAGTAGGGATAGAAATATTTTCAATGCATGTTTTTTTATGGATGCCATCCTTATTGTGTCTAGAACACATATAAAAAAAGCCAATCCTCATTAACTATTGTAGATTGAGAGAAATCATATAAACAATAGAGGTTACTCAGAAACAGAGTCCGTACTGTCGACAGAAATGTCAAAAATTCTTAGAAAATGAAAACGAAACATCTAGCGGCACATATTATACAGAAAGTTCCCTAAGACACTGAAGTTCAAGGGAAAAATGAGTTAGGACCACTCCTTTTAGAAACGTTTTATGTAAAACAAGTTGAAAGTCAACCAAGCTGCTGTTACAGCAAAAATAGAATGTGTGGAAAGAATGTTTGGGTCTAAATGGACCCCTTCCAAGTGTTTCCAAGTCAAACCAAAAATGATGGGTGTTCTCTAATGACTTAAGAAGGTTTCCAAGTGGTCTCATGTTAATGCTTTGAGTATTGGGTCGTAGAGAAATCTTTGAACTCAAATTGTTCACTGCCTTGAAGGTTTTGGGAAGAACTAGGGTTTTATTCTTTGAAATCAAAGTGAGGGGTTTAAGAGGAGTTTTGAAATAGAGGCTTTGAGAGCATACTTTCAGCACTTATATGGAGATTATGACCACTTGAAATATCAATATTGAACTCATATCAAGAACCTCCAAGATTGTTGAAGAGCATTGTTTTCATTTTGAAGACAACTTCAAGAATACAGAGGAATGTACTGAAGTTAAAATTATCATCTATCAAACATGTTTTTGAGGTCAAGAGTTACTATCTATAAGGATTCACTCACCTCAAACTTCATGTCATCATCTAGATGATGATGGACTAGTAAGTAAACAAAGAAAAATAAAAAAGAAATGAGGTAAAGAGAGATGAACATTTATATAAACAAGCATATAATAACAATCAATAGATGATAATTAATGTGATTTTGGACTTGTAGCTTGGTGTTTCACTCATAGCTATTGACATTTCGACATTGAAGTAGCTTCTTAGCTTAAGATTGCTCAAAAATGGTGGTTGGGGAGAACATTTATATAAACAAGCCTATAATAACAATCAATAGATGATAAGAGAGGTAATGGAAGAAAACAAGATTGAAACTCACTTTCTGATAGAAAATCTGTGGGAGAAGCTCCCTTTCCTTCTTCTAAACCTATCTCTATCTCTCTTTCTCTCTATAACTTCTATGAAGTTTGCACTTGGCCCCCCAAAATGAAGAACAAAGGGGGGTTTATATAGGAAAATTTTGGGTGGTTTTGGGATTTAGAAAGTGCTCCCATTGGTCCCAAACATCTGTGAACATAAAACTACATCATTTTGGTCTTTAATTATTCAATTTGGACCCCCAAAATAAATTACAAAAATGGGTTCTGTGGGGGTTGAGTGCTGATGTGGCACTGGCCATGTGCCGCCATGGCAGTAGCCCTCAGACGCCCAAAAATTTACGTTTAGGCCCCCAGAGGTTCCAGTATTCGCGAAAAGGCCTATTTTGTCCGAAATTCACAAAAAATGCATACGAACACCAAATTGGACTTTTGATATGCCGTTGGAAAGGTAATGGAATCTACTTTTCATAAAAAATAGTTCGGAGTTAGGTTACTTTGAAAAGTTTTGCGGTATTTGCGATAAAAGCCGATTTGATCGTCTTTTTCACCTTCAGGAATTCATAATAAATTCGTTTTGAATCCAGAATTTATATGCCACATACCGTTGAAAAGCTATTGACCTCTAGTATCTATGAAAAATGTTTGAAAAATGACATGGCGCTCCAATTTCAAAGTCAACTTTTAGGTCAAACGGTTAAACTTGGGATCTCTAGGAAGTTTTGGGACCTCTGGGAGCTCCCATGAGTTGATGCTTTCGTCCGATTTTCTTTTAAAACTCATTTTAATACTTTTCACATGATCTAGTATGATCTAGGAACTTTCTGGAGAATTTGGATGATTTCGGTCAAACCCTGGTCAAACCTGGTCAAACTTGGGTAAAACCGATTAATGGGGACTTTTCGGGAACTTCCGGGTCTTCCAAGGGTCTCTGGGAGCTGACGATTTTACCTGATTTTGCTTTGAAACTTATTTTGTTGTTTTTGTTACGACGTAGTATGTTTTCAGAACTTTCGGTCCAAATCTGGGAGTGTTTGGGCTTTCAGTGAAATTTTGGTCATTCTGAGCAGTTGAGAGATAGAACAAACTTACAGGACTCCTTCTAAGTCTTTTTCGATCATCATGAACCACCAAGATATGGCTCTCCTAAATCTGATAGCTAACAAAATGGGGTGTCTACAGCCCCCGAACCCCCGTATAGCCTAGGCCCCCTGTAGACACCCCGATTTTGACCAAACGTCAAATCCAGGGATTGGTTACCTCTTAAAAGACCGATGATGACAATGGCCGGTTACACTCGAAGATTTTCCAGGAAATTCAAAATCTTCAATTGATTCTTCAAGGCAAATTTCAAAATTAAAATAGAAAATATAAAAAAGGAGAAGGAAGAGAGAGAATTTGGGTATTCGGGAGAAACCCGAACAATAAAGAACGTGTGAGAAACCCAGTCTGAGAACCAGTTTTTAAGAAGATAAAAATAAAAAAATATAAAAGAGTTCTTTTGAAAGAAATGGGAGGACAAAATAAATAAAAAAGTCTTGGAAAAAGAGAAAATACAAAAAAGAGAGTAGTATATTCAAAATATACCATGCACATGGTTGATACCATGCACATGGGGGATCTTAATACAAATATATACATAGAATAGAAAAAATTGTGTTTACACCAACATATTTTTGAAAAATCAAAAAGAGGGACAAAATTCAGTTAGCCCCGGCACGCGGAAAACGCGGCGGCACTCACTGAGTGCCGCGCCGGCACTCAGTTTTTGCCGCCCGGCATTCAGGGAGTGCCGCCCGACATTCAGTGAGTGCCGCCGGCACCCGTCGAGTGCCGCTGGCTGTAACAGACTGCTTTTCTCACATGTTCTAGAAGAAATCTTTGCACATGGGTTTCCACCCCGAATTTACCCATTTATCCCTGGATTAATGGTCTATATAAACAAACTTTCACCTTCATTTTTGAGGGACTTGAGATATACTTGAACTTGAGAATTAAGAGAGAGAGATATACAAGAATCATATATATTTTGAGAGAGAGAAGAAGAAGAAATCCTTGAAGAACTTGAAGAATTTGAAGAATTTTGGAAAATCTTGGAAGGTTTTCACAAGAAGTTGAAGAAATCCTTGAGGTCCTAGAGGTAACCTCTTAATCCTTGATAGAATTAGGACTATTCAATCACAAGTTCATAGTTCTAGGAACTTTACACATTTTCAAAACCTCTCTTCTTACCTCATTTCATCACACACCACTTAGAACTTGTGATTGAATCTCATAATATTTCATTGATTTGGATTTAATTGATGCCTTGGGTTTAAAATAAATTCAATTTTGAAGAGTTTGTGTTCTTAGTTTCTCTAGACAAACTTTGATTTTTTTATTTCTACCATCTCCTGTGAGACTCATGAGATCTTCCATATCTCATTGAACCTCTTTGAGTTTGATTATTTAATTTCCTATGATCTTATGATCTACATGGAGATTAGAATGAATCATAGTCTTAATCTACATATAATTAGTGAGATTCAAGTCCTAATCCATGACTTGAACCTCTTCATTAAGAAATCTTATGGAATCCTATTATATTCCAATGAGGTTTGAGTAGATTTTAACTTCATCTCTAACTCCAATGACCATCAAAGGGTAGGAGTGATAAGTTGAATTCAAACTTGGGTCCATAGGTTTGAGTTCTTTATTTGAGGATCTTGTGAAGTTCATCTCAATACTTCATCAAGATCCACTAGTATAGTATGCCTCATAGTCTCCAATGACCATCAAGTGGTAGGAGAAAAAGTGTTAATTCAAGTTTATTCCCATGGCTTGAACTAATCCTTCTCTTAGGTTTTAAGAAGTCTTTCATACTTCATCTAGAACCTATGAGTATGTATGTCTCTAACTCCAATGACCATCAAAGGGTAGGAGTGATAAGTTGAATTCAAACTTGGATCCATAGGTTTGAATTCTTTATTTGAGGATCTTGTGAAGTTCATTTCAATATTTCATTAAGATCCACTAGTATAGTATGCCTCATAGTCTTCAATGACCATTAATTGGTAGAAGAGTTGGTTTGTTTTAAGTCCAACTTCATGATTTAATAGTTGGGGTTAACAAATAAACTTGAGCTAGCAAAATGAAATAGTGGGTTCATAAACTGTTTTTGATCAAGGATTTTTAGTTTGAAATCCGACCGTTGGAATCGAATGAAACCAACGGGAAAATGTTCATAACACATTGTTTTACCACTGTGATTTTTGTTTTAGCAAGATCTTGTGATTAGAAGGGTTTGATCATGGTTTTTGTGAGCTAATCATAATCTGTCCAGAGTTCTAGAATACTTTCAGAATAATAAGTCCGTTTTGAAATCAATAAATCAGAACCTTAATTAAGTTTTTGGGGTCTCAAATAATTTTTTTATAAGTACCTTAATGTGTTAGGAAGGTACCCTAAAAAGATCTAAGTGTTTCTCAGTTTTTTACTATTTCTAGAAAATCATACAAGATCTCTGGACAGAGAGTTGCAGAATCCTGAGTGAGGCCTAGTATTTTCTATATTCCCGGAGATCTAACCGTTGAAATCTTGATTTTCAAGTTGGGTTAGAAACTAGACGCACAGAGGCATAACATATCCGAAAATAAGTAAGATCCAACCGTTGAAAGTATTTTATTTCCATTTTTGAACGTCGGGTCTACTCTCTGTAAATCACAAAAAACTGCTACTGTTTTTGTCTAATCTTATTTATTTCAACTCAAATGGTCTCTTAATGTCTTGGGACTCAAACCATGTTTTGAATAATGATAATTTAGATTAAACCCAGAGGCTTAGGGATCCAAATTAGTGAATAAATTCATGTCTCATCCTTGTTCTTAATCATTCATTCATTCATGTACATTGATGCTTATAGTTAGAACTAGTTCTTGGATGAAGTTGGACTTAGTTGAATTTAATTGAACATGACCTATGATTAATTACCTTTTGATATTATATCTTATCTAAGGCATGTGTACTAACCTTTGTTTTGTAGCGCTTTGAGGTACAATTTCTCAACCCTTCTCTAGTTTAATCTATTTTATTGATTTTAATTGATTTTTCGCCCCATGTGCGACACCTTAGCTTAGGTTTTGCCTTATGTGTATATATGTGTTAGAGACCTTTCTTAGGTTTATTTTTGCATGCATTGCACGTTTGATATTCGCGGCCGGATCCCGGGTATGTTTTCTAGTTCTCTATTGCATATCATGATGTTTGCTAGTTGAATTACGTGACTTATGAATGATATTTTACCGTTAGCAATTTTGCACCCTTTCAACATGCTTGTGTTATGTATACCTATATATATATGTATTAATTGAGGGCATGCTTAGATTATTAATTTGATTAAAAAGGATGTTGAGTAGAGGCCTATCGTGAGATAGGATGAAAGGGGGTGTTTTAGTCCGCCGGGCTCCTTCCCCTTTCATTCCATAATCCCCGGACCCAGTTTATCTTTGGTTTCGCAAAAGATCAGTTTGCTTTAAAATGGTTTCTTAATTTTCCTTTTTAAAATTAAGTGGCGACTCATTGAATTTGAAATATTTATTTTAAAAGTGGGTAAAATTTGAAGAAAACCTGCGATATCCACAATCCGGCGACTCTGCTGGGGATCGAACCCAGAATCTCTGGTTTCGCAGACCAGAATTCTGATTTTGGGTTCACTCGAGGATTAGACTTGAAAGCATCCTTTTAATCGAATTAATTAATTTTTGTGTGCCCGTTGCATTGCACTTGCATGTCTCGCCAGTCGATTGCACGGAACTATGACCTTGGAGGCTCGGGACAACCCGGTCGGTCAAGTCATCATGGGACCGTGTGATCACCCTTGATCTCGTACCATGTTTTGGTATATGAAGCATCCTATCGGGTGTGTGTCAAGGGTCCCTTATTTGACCAAAACCCGGCCTTTTGCATAGTAGTTTCCATAGAACCTTTCAAAATTAGGAATTCAATTCTTGATTAGGATTATGTGCTAGGAAGTTTGTTATGCCCGTAAGGGATTATTTGAGATGATGACGATGCTTGCTTGATAAAAGATGTGTAACCCTTTAATCACCTTTTAGCAATTCCTTCTCATGTCCCACGACATTTGGGAACATGCTGGATCTTGATTATGTGATTACATCTCTTACATCTTGCTAAGCTAAGCATCATTGACCTTGTATGCATCCAAATTCATGAAGAGTATGACAACAATCCGATCATGTGATCCTCCTACCCAAAGAATTTTAAATACGTTTTTGGAAGTCAATAGATTTTTGGTATCTTTATTCTAAGGCATTCAATCACTCCTTCAAAATTTTTGAAGTTCACTTTTGGATTGAAATTTTAAATCAACCTTATTTAAAGAAAGAACCTAAAATTCTTGGAACCCAAAATTCTTGAAAGAGTTTGAAAAGTTTACCAACTAAAGGAATGCTTTTTTTTTTTCAAAAAAATTTTTTGGACCTAAGAAATCATTTTTAAATAAATTTCAACCCAATCATCTTTTGTTTAGAAATGCTGTTGTTTTCAAAGGAAAGCTTCTTAAGGAATTTTGAAAAGATCTCATCATCTAGAGGAAATACTTGTCAAATAGAAAAAAAAATTTCGAAAGGGTAAAGAGGATCACAACGAAAGGAGAAATTAACACACTCAACATGGATGAGGATCTTATGTGCTTACGTGTTTATGTGTTAGGATTAGAATTTTCTTTTATTTATCATATAGAATAGGCACACACACACACATGCATTTGCATCCGTATGGCATATGAATCATTCATGAAAGCATAAGAATCAATAATAAAAGAAAAAGGTAAACAAATAATATTGAAAAGGGAGGAAAAAATTGTTAAAATAGTTGAAATAAATATGGTTGTAGGTAAAAGATAGAATCAACTGCGAGCATAGCCTGGTACAGAGATGGCACAAGAGGCTAATGCAAGGGAGATGACAGAGTTAAGGACAATGGTGGAACAGCAAGCAGGACAAATGACTAGAATGATGACTATGATAGAAGCGCTAGCACGGCAGCAGCCAGGCAATGATCCTCCTCACAGGGATGAAGATTGGTTTGATGAAACAGAAGGGGTTGAAGCACCGAGAATAGAAAGGGAGAAACTAGAAAAAGAAAGGGCTGAGAAAGACAAGTTGATGACTGAGAAAATGGAGAAGTTGGAAAGGGTGGTACGAAAGGCCCAAGGAGTTGATACCTATTTGTTGGAGTTAGAAGGGTTGTATGAGGAGGTTTGTGAGGTATTGCCCGCAGGATTCAAAATGCCTGTATTCGATAAGTTTGATGGAACAGGGAACCCGCGTAGCCACATAAGAATGTGTATAGGGGCATTTCAGCCTAGCGGTCTAAGCACGGTCATGATGGCAGTCTTGTTTCAACAGACGTTAACGGGGGCTGCTTTGTCTTGGTATCTCACTCTGGAACCAGGGAAGACTAGAAACTGGGAAGAAGTGGTAAAGGCGTTTGTGGCCCAATACGAATACAACCAGGATCTGGATGTTACTATCAGGGATTTAGAGACTACCCGACAGGGGAACAAAGAGTCTTTTGCTGAATTTCTAAGCCGATGGAGGGGGAAGGCTGCTAAGATGATACAAAGACCGACTGAAAAAGAGCAAATCCGAATGCTGATGAAGAATCTCCAACCCGTCTATCAGGAGAAGATGAGGTTCCAATCCCTCAATACCTTCACCGAGGTGTTCGATGTAGGAACCAGAATCGAAGACGCGATACAGGAAGGGGTCATTAAAAAGGAGGAGCCAGTGAACAGGTACAGACGACCGAACTATGGAACAGGAGGAGGACATTCGGGAGGTCATTCAGGGACTACAGATGTGAACGCACTGAGCGAACCTGAGAAAAAGTTTGATGTAACCAGAAATTACCCAAAGAGGGGAGGGGATAAGCCTTTAAGGAGGTTTTCCGAGTTGGGAGTATCTTTGTCCACAGCTCTCGATAGGCTGGTAGCAAAAGGACATCTTCGCCTACTGGAGCCACGACCCAGACTAAATCCACCGCCTCCAAATTTTAAATCTGATTTATACTGCAAGTTCCATCAGGAGCAGGGGCACTCAACTGACCGGTGTTTAAGACTAAAGCATGAGATTCAGGATTTGATTGACAAGAAAATAATATCTGAACCACCCACCAACCCGCCAAATATTACCAGAAATCCGCTACCAGAACATCATGCCGTACCACCGCCCAGAATTTACTACTTGGGAGATGAGGAGAGCTCTTTTGACCCATCAGCATTGATCACCAAGTTGGGAAGTCCGAGAAAAGCTTATCAGATGTTGGAGGATCCGCAAATTTGCACTCTAAAAGGATTGGTAGATGAAGGCAAAGGGAAAGAAATAGAAGGGACTGTTGACGCAGATTGGTGGGCACCGGAAGCTGACAATTCACTGTGGTACAAAGGGGATGGTATTCAGGATCCTAGTAAAGTTAAGGAGGACCTTTGGTATGAAAGTGAGGAGGAAGGTTTGAAAATTGTTGAAGCACAAGATAGACTTTGGGTTAAAGAAGGTATTAGTCACCTCACACGGTCCGGGAGGCATTTTAAACCACACGAACTTGAGGAGGATCACCCTGAACAAGAAATGAATAAAGGAAAAGGGAAACTGAATGAGGAAGAAGAGGAGGACAGAGTCTTGAGACAGATGAAGAAGACACAGGCAAATATCACTATTTGGGGGTTGCTAATCGCTTCCAAGCGTCATAGGCAAGCAGTTCTTGACGCTCTCAATCAGTCGGATGTTTCCATCGATGTTACTCCGGAAGATCTCATCGGCATGATCGGCAGAAGCCCAACCCTGGCTATATTATTCTCTGAAGCTGACTTACCTCCTGGGGGACCTGTTTTCAATAAGCCGTTGCACATTACCGTTGAATGCCTAGGAAATTCTCTACCGGCCTGCCTCGTCGACAATGGGTCTGCATGAAATGTATGTCCTTTTCGAACAGCTAAAAGGATGGGGCTCGATGAATCTACATTTATACCGTCAGAACAAAAGGTGAGGGCTTATGATAACACTCTACGGGCAGTGATGGGGATCATCTTTCTGAATCTCTCTGTCGGGACTGGTGAAAGGGAAACGGAATTCCAAATCATTGACATTCCTGCATCGTTTAACCTGCTTTTGGGAAGGCCGTGGCTTGATAGTTTGGGTGCCATTCCGTCAACCATCCATCAGAAAGTTAAGTACATTTGGAAAAACAAGGTATATGATCTTCTGGGGGATAGCTGGATGAATGTGTCTGGGGCCTCATCAAGTGCTCCAATTTTAGAAGTACAGATACAAGAAGGTGAAGCAAGTTTGGGTGGGTTTGAATTCATTAACGTCATAGAAGAGGGAAAGCCGAAGGAATTTTTACCACTGTATTTTGATCTATACGCCAGTCCACTGGTGGCCGGGATCATGAGAAAAATGGGGTTCTTCCCAGGGATGGGTTTAGGTAAGAAACACCAAGGGTTGTCAGAATTCCCAAGTATCATCACACAAACCCACACCCATGGGCTAGGATACTCGCCAACCAAGGAAGAGTTGAAGAAGAAAAAGAAAGCAACGGATGCACCGATGGAACCATACATGAAAACTCTCAATGGGTACTTCATCAAGCAGGGAGAAGATTTTTCGTTTTGTGGTTTTCCAGAGCCGTGGATGGATGAAGCAGAGAAGCGTATGAAGCCAGGATTCGAGATTTTCTTTGCGCATAACTTTTCTGATTATGAGGATCCTTATCTTCAGCAGCCTGCAAAATCTGTCGTTACTCAGGACTGGGTCTGTACTATGGATGGCTCGGCAATGAAGAACCTGCTAGAAGGAGGATACAAGAAGATCGAAAAAGGGAGCTCTGCAGAAATCAAGGATGAGGGTGAGAAGGGTCGGGATAAAGAAGACAGTAACGAGAATAAAGAAAGGGAGAAACCAGAGTACAAAGGGAAGCCGGAAGAAGTAGAAATAGAAGAGATTACTCAGGAAGAAGAAAGGGAAGATCACTTCATAGCTGATATGGGAGGGGAAAGCAAGAAAGAGTGGGTCTTTGAGTCTAGTGATAGGTCCCCCCCTCCCCCAGAGTCTGTATTGGCCCAAATGAGGCGTCTTTCCATTTCTATGTCTGTTGTAATTGCTCCCAAGAAAGTTAATGAGAATGTGACTAATTCTGCTTACTTGACTACGCATAATAATAACTGTGATGCATGTGATGAAAATGATGAAATACCTCATGAATTGCAAAAATTAATTGAAAAAGAAAATGAACCTGCATGCAAAATCATGGAAAGCACTCTAACCGTTAATTTGGGAAATGAAGGTAATCCACAAAATGTTTCTATCGGCTCCACACTTAATAATGAGGAAAGCAAAGAATTAATCAATCTATTAAAAGAATTCAAAGATGTCTTTGCATGGTCCTATGATGATATGCCAGGAATTGATCCGGAAATTGTCCAACACCATATTCCCCTTTTCCCAAATTCAAAACCCGTGAAACAAAAATTGAGGCAAATGAGGCCTGAATGGGCGCTTAAAGTGAAAGAGGAAGTTGAAAAGCAATTGAGAGCTGGATTCTTGATTGTCACCGAGTATCCTGATTGGGTCGCCAATATTGTACCGGTTCCTAAAAAGGATGGTCGTGTTAGGGTTTGTGTAGATTTTCGAGATTTGAACAAAGCTAGCCCTAAAGACGATTTCCCTTTACCTCACATCGACGTACTAGTAGACAATACTGCAAGGCATGAACTTTTATCTTTCATGGATGGGTTTTCAGGGTATAACCAGATCTTGATGGCACCAGACGATAGGGAGAAAACAACTTTTATCACACCTTGGGGGACTTACTGTTATAGAGTTATGCCGTTTGGGCTTAAGAATGCAGGAGCAACTTACCAGAGAGCTGCCACCACATTACTGCACGACATGATTCATAAAGAAGTAGAAGTATATGTGGATGATATGATAGTAAAATCCAAAGAAAGGGGAGGGCATCTGGAGGCATTAAGAAAGTTTTTTGGAAGGCTGAGGAAGTTCGGGATGAGGCTAAATCCGCAAAAATGCACCTTTGGGGTCACCACTGGAAAACTACTAGGATTTCTGATTACCCAGAGAGGAATTGAGGTAGATCCCACCAAAATCCAAGCTATAGCCGAAATGCCGCCACCTAGGAATGAGAAGGAGTTGAGAGGATTCTTAGGAAGAATACAGTTCATTAGTCGCTTCATATCCAAACTCACCATGACCTGTGACCCGTTGTTCAAATTATTGAGAAAAGGGGAAAAGTTCGAATGGGATAACCAGTGCCAAAAAGCCTTTGAAAAGATCAAAACCTACCTTCAAAACCCGCCTGTCCTATCACCTCCTAAACCCGGAAAACCTCTATTGCTATACCTATCCGTAACCGAGAACTCAATGGGGTGTATGCTGGCCCAAGAAGAAGAAGAGGGGCGTGTGGAAAAAGCCATATACTACCTAAGTAAAAGGATAACTGGGTATGAGTTAAACTATTCACCGTTGGAGAAAGCTTGTTGGGCTTTAGTTTGGTGTATCCGTCGCCTTAGGCATTACATGCTAGCCTTTCCTATCACCCTGATATCCCGAATGGACCCACTCAAATACCTTTTTGAAAAACCTGCCCTAACCAGTAGGATATCCCGTTGGACCATGATGCTAGCTGAATTCGATATCAGATATGTCACTTCCAAATCTGTCAAGGGGAGAGCTGTTGCCGAATATTTAGCTGACCTCGCCATAGAATCCGAAGAGAAGGGGGAATTTAAGTTTCCGGATGAAGAAGTAATGGAAGTAAAAGAGGACCTTTGGAAAATGTACTTTGATGGAGCAGCTAATCAAATAGGATACGGGGTAGGGATTATCCTCATATCACCTAGCGGGGCCCTGTGGATACCGGGAATCGGACCACTTCTCTTGTTTGAGATTGTTTTGAAATTGATTTGAATCAAAGAAAGAAAATAGGTCTGTTGAAAACAGATACAGAGTCGCCACTTGGTCTTTAAGGAACCAAGAAACCTAATTTTGACTCACCCAAATGGATAAAGGGCACCGGCCCTTCATAACCAAAGAACTTGGTTCGGGGTTTTGGTACGAGAGAGGAAGGAGCCTTTGTGGCGACTAAAACACCCTCAACTCGCCCCGTCTTTCGACGGGCCTCAATTAGCATCCAAATAATCATCTTATACTATGTATGGTTCAGCAATTAATACTATGATAGTATATTACATTACATAAGAAACTTGAAAATGGAAGATCTAAAGATAAAATATCATTCATAAGATCTAAATCAAATATCATGCAATGTAAAGTGAAAGGTCACACAAACAAACCTAGGAAAAATCGTCTAATCATATATCAATTAATCAAGTTTTCCTAATCTAAAGGGGACATGAATTGTTCTTGGAACAAATAATCAAAGAAATCGAAATATGCTTAGCAAGGCTAGAATGATGCATGTTAATCTTTGAGAAAAAGAAGATCTCTCAATCCCCGGGACGGATGAGAAAGGATGATTAGATCAAGGGGAAGCACGAACGGGTGACCGAGTTCATTCCTTATATTCTCCTTAGATTAAGAGTTACAAAAACCCCAAATCTTGCATGAATGCAATGTATGTATCTAAAATGTGCAAAGGTTGTAGTGTGTTTTTGTGTACATGGATTTCTAGAATGACTTAGAAGTCTAAAATGTGTATGAATGAATGAATGAAATTAACATGGGATGTGTAAAAATGTAGTATGGACTACTTCCTAAGATATGAACTAATTTGGAATGCATATGAGCATCAAATCAAAGAATGAAAGTTGAAATGTACTTGCTGTGAATAGTGGACAGAACAGTATCATGATCTTTTGGAATTTGAAAAGAGGGGTTAGGAATGTTTTCAATGCATGATTTTTTATGGGTATGTTCCTTATTGTGTCTAGAACACAACCCAAAAGGCCAATCTTGAATATCTATCACAGATTGAGAGAAATTATATAAACAATAGAGGTCACTCAGAAACAGAGTTCGTACTGTCGACTGAAATGTTAGAAAATCTTAGAAAATGAAAAAGAATGATCTAGAGGCCCATTTTATACAGAAAGTTTCCTAAGACATTGAATTTGAAGGGAAAAATAAGTTTGGACCACCCCTTTTGGAAAAGTTTTCGGGAAAAGAGGTCGTAAGTTGACCTAGCTGCTGTGACAGCAAAAAACAGAATGTTTGGAAGGAATGTTGGGACCCAAATGGACCTTTTCCAAGTACTTCCAAGTCAAACCAAAAATCACGGGTGTTCTCCAATGAGTTAGGAAGACTTTCCAAGTGGCCTTGTATCCATATGTTGAGTATTGTGTTCTAGAAAAATCTTTGAACTCAACTCACTCACTGTTTTGACTCATTGTTTTGAAGATTTTGGAGAAAACAAAGTTTAGTTTCTTGAAACCAAATGAGAGGGATTGAGAGGGATTTTGAAATAGATGTTTTGAAAACATGTTTTCAACACTCAATAAGGATCATAGCCACTTAGAATACCTACATCAAACTCATCATTTAAGAACCTCCAAGATTGTTGGAGAGATTTATTTTGTTTTTGGACATAACTTCAATACATTCCAAGAATACCTTGGAAGTATTGAGGTTATGGTCATCATCTATCAAACATGTTTTTGAGGTCAAGAGCTACTATCCATGAGGATTCACTCACCCCAAACTTCATGTCATCACTTAGATGATGATGAACTAGTAAGTAAATAAAGAAAATAAAAAGGAAATGGGATGAGAAGAGATGAACAATAAATAAACAAGCAAGTAGATGATAATCAATAGATGATATTCATGAAGCATGAGACTTGTAGATTGGTGTATCACTCATATGTAATGACACTAGACATGGAAGAAGCTTCCACACTCTTGAATACTCACTAAAATGGTGGTTGGGAGTATTAAATGTTGAAGTAAATGGAAGTAATGAAGTAAAAACAAAGTTAGAACTCACTTTTGTTTTGAAAAATCAAAGAAGAAAGCTTCTTTTCTCTCCACTCTAACCTTATCTCTACACTTTCTCTCCCAAACTTTCTCTAAACTTGCATTTGACTCCCCCCTAAAATGAGGAGTAATGGGGTGTTTATATAGGCCAACTTGGGGTGTTTTTGGGATTTAGAAAGTACTCCCATTGGTCCCAAACATCTGAAATCATGAAACTACGTCGTTTTGGATTTTAATTAATCAAAATGGGACCACAAAAGTATTTACAAAAACTTACTGTTCTGGAGGGGAGTGCCGCGGCGGCACTGGGCCACTGCCGCGGCGGCAGTGGGCCAGTGCCGCGGCGGCAGTGCTCCTCCCTTCGTCTGGATAATGCTGTTTAGTCCCCACGAAGTTCCGGTATTTGCGAAAAGGCCCTATTTTGTCCGAAATTCACAGAAAATGCGTACGAACTCCAAATCGAGGTTGTGATATACTTTTGGAAAGGTAATGGAGTCTACTTTACATAAAAAATAGTTCGGGGATAGGTCACTTTGAAAAGTTTTGCGGTATTAGCGATAAAAGCCGATTTGATCGCCTTTTTCGCCTTTGGAAATTCATAATAAATTCGTTTTAAATCCAGAAATTATGTGCGATATACCGTTGGAAAGCTATTGACCTCTAGTATCCATGAAAAATATTTGAAAATTGTTTCAGTGCCCCGATTCTAAAGTCAAATCTTGGTCAAACTGGTCAAACCTGAGATTCCCGGGAAGTTCTGGGAACCTCTGGGAGCTCCTAGGAGCCGACGTTTTCGCGCGATTCTCTTTTAAAACTCATTTTAATACTTTTCTAATGATTCCGGTGAATTCGGACGATTTCGGTCAAATTTGGTCAAACTTGGTCAAACTCTGGTCAAACCTGGTCAAACCTTGGTCAAACCGGTCAACGGGGACTTTCGGGGAACTTCCGGGACTTCCGGGGGTCTCTGGGAGCTGACGATTTCATCCAGTTTTACTTAAAAACTCATTTTATCATTTTTCTTACGACATAGCATGTTTTCAGAACTTTGGGACCAAATTTGGGAGTCTTCGGGCTTTCAGGGGTATTTTGGTCATTCTGAGCATTCTGAGAGATAGAGCTGACTTCCAAGAGTCCTTTTGAGTCTTTTACGATCATTGTGAACCACCAAGCTATGGGTCTCCTAAATCTGATAGCCCGACAAAATGGGGTGTCTACAGTTTGCCCCTCTTTGGCAGGAACTTGCGAGGCAACGCATGTCGCAAGCGAGTGCCAAAGTTTTGAAGAGACAGGACATTTTGGAGGCTATAGATTTAGGATAAAAACGTTGCAAAAGATGCAATGATGCTGAAAAATGATGTTGAGATCAGTGCTAGTCGTGCTCCGCGTGAGCTGCCTACGTATTCCCAAGGGGAATCAGACCAGGGCGTAGTTCAGGGCACAGAGGAGCAAATCACACATGCACAATGAGACAGGCAGATGCTATGCTATGAGGATGATATGCAATGCATGGATGTGATATGAATTGTGTCATGAGCCCTATCATGCCTGGTGTTCTGATCCTAGTATGAGCTGGTGCTGTGGGGTGTACCACTCTGAGTGGACTTGTGTCGTGCTAGTGTTTCTAACTATGATGCGGTTATTGACCCGAATAGGGATACTAAGGTGTGAAGACCCTGGGTCTCGGAGCAAACTTCTGAATTTTGGAAAGTGTGCTTCGTAAGCGAATGTAATTGGATGTAGGGTCCCTGAGGACTATAATTGGAGATGCAGTTTGACAAATAACCGACGGACATGGAAGCCCTGGAAATTAAGAGACGGATACAGAAGTCCTGAGACGTCAAGTGATGGACATGGAAGCCCCATTAATGGACGTAGAAGCCTAAGATTTTGAATGAGAATGATGAACACGGCATATTTTGAATGAGAGTGATGGTAAACTAATGATGATTAATGAACTGACGATGTACGAATCGAGATGATGAGTCGACAATGAACTACTGTGACTATCATGGATTGGATCAACAGTTGGACTAACCGTGACCAGAAGAAGTGACGATGTACGAATCGAGATGATGAGTCAACAGTGAACTACTGTGACTATCATGGATTGGATCAACAGTTGGACTAACCGTGACCAGAAGAAGTGACGATGTACGAATCGAGATGATGAGTCAACAGTGAACTACTGTGACTATCATGGATTGGATCAACAGTTGGACTAACCGTGACCAGAAGAAGTGACGATGTACGAATCGAGATGATGAGTCAACAGTGAACTACCGTGACTATCATGGATTGGATAAACAGTTGGACTAACCGTGACCAGAAGAAGTGACAATGTACGAATCAAGATGATGAGTCGACAGTGAACTACCGTGACTATCATGGATTGGATAAACAGTTGGACTAACCGTGACCAGAAGAAGTGACAATGTACGAATCAAGATGATGAGTCAATAGTGAACTACCGTGACTATCATGGATTGGATAAACAGTTGGACTAACCGTGACCAGAAGAAGTGACAATGTACGAATCAAGATGATGAGTCGACAGTGAACTACTGTGACTGTTGTGATTGAACTGATGATGTACTAATCGAGAAGACGAGTCGACAGTGAACTACTGTGACTGTCGTGATTGAACCGACGATGTACGAATCGAGAAGACGAGTCGACAGTGAACTACTGTGATTGTCATAGATTGAACTGACGATGTACTAATCGAGATGACGAGTCGACAGTGAACTACTGTGACTGTCATAGATTGAACTGACGATGTACGAATCGAGAAGACGAGTCGACAGTGAACTATTGTGACTGTTGTGATTGAACTGACGATGTACTAATCGAGAAGACGAGTCGACAGTGAACTACTGTGACTGTTGTGATTGAACTGACGATGTACAAATCGATATGCCTGCTGGGGGATTAAACTGAATCTGTTGGGGATACCGGGAATCGGACCACTTCTCTTGACCGGGAACCAGGATTCAAATTCGAATCTCTCATAGTTGATCAAATCTTGCTGGCCTGGAACCGAGATCCATCAACAGCCACTCATGGACTTGTGTTGCTTGGAGATGAAGGAAAATCAATAGCCACTCATGGACTTATGTTGCATGGACGAGGGAAGGTAATCAACAGCCACTCATGGACTTATGTTGCAAGGAGATGATGGTCAACTTTCGATGGTTTGGAAAGGGATGAAATTCGCATTTGCCCTAAGTTTGGACGCTTCTCATGCTGACGCCTTAACCGGTACAGTAATGGTGTTTGGTACTCCTGCTTGTATTGGCATGCTCTTTATAACTTGATTTGAAAATTTTATTAGTCGCTGTTGACTTACACATTTGAGACTACAACAGACTCAAAAACTTGACAGACATTGACGCACGAGGATGACATATTTGACACAAGCTCGTCTTGTCAAAACTTGATGTGCTTTTGTCATAAACGATGTACCATTTCTCTTTTGGTGTTCACCCCTCATCTTAACATGGTAGCACTTTGCTGATAAATCTGATTTTTGAAAATTCCTCCCTAGTAATCTAGTCAATTTCCTGCTTCTCCCAGGAAGTGCTTTGAATTAGTGCCTTAGCTTTTAGAGTAAAAGATGCTCTATTTCAAAATTTTCAAAATAACTTGGTAACTTGAAAACTCGCCCTTGGTGTGAAGGGATTGTGTTAGGCAAACGGAGTTTGCCCCTAGTTTGAGCTTGTACAAAGTGGGATTCATAAGCAAACGAGGTGGGTGACCGAAGTTTGCCCCTAGTTTAGATGATGGTTTATTGGAGGTTTTGGGCAAACGAGGTAGGTGACCGAAGTTTGCCCCTTGTATGAAGGGTAGATAGTAAAAGTCAGGCAAACGAGGCGGGTAGCCGAAGTTTGCCCCTAGTGTGGAAGGTGATTTTCTGGCTTGAGGCATGGACCGTGACTTTAATCTCTCAAATGCTCATAACTTTTGCCTAGGCACCAGTGAGGTGACCTAACGAGCTCTTTTCTCTCTTTTGTTATTGCTCACTTTGGATTTAGCTCTAATTTTTGCCTAGGCGTCCTTTCGGATTTTCGACCTAGCGAGCCATCCTTCTTTTTTTTTTCTTTTTTGAAAGTCTGTCTATGTACCCCCAAATGGGGATCAGGTCCAACGTAAGTTCGGGCCATGGTCGGAGAGAAGCGGGTTGATTTTTAGGTAGGTGGGTTGACCGAACCGTTGTGGTTGCCTACGTATCCCCGAGCGGGAATCAGGTCGAGCTTAGTTCAAGGCAGGGTCTTGAAAGAAGGGGGGTTGATTATGATGGTGTCGACCGAACCGATGCGGTTGCCTACGTATCCCTGAGTGGGAATCAGGTCGAGCGTAGTTCAAGGCAGGGTCTTGAAAGAAGGGGGGTTGATTATGATGGTGTCGACCGAACTGATGCGGTTGCCTACGTATCCCTGAGTGGGAATTAGGTCGAGTGTAGTTCAAGGCAAGGCTTGAAATAAGGGGTTTGAGGTATGAGGGTTTTTCAAACCAATCGTCAAAGAAGTTCAAACTTGAGCCACTTGTGGTAGCTTTGAATAAAAAGATTCAGTTTCAATCTCCCTTTCTTTTCTTTTTCTTTTTCTTTTGCTTTGAGGATTGATCCTTTTCACTTTTGCCTAGCCAGTCAATTCTTGCTTTTCATGTAGTTGATTCTTGCAAGATCCTTTAATCGCAATCTCAGAATTCCAGAATGTGCATGTCAGCTCTCGGAATTTATTTGTGGTCATTCTGTGCCTTTTGAAATGTGATCTTGGCACGTTCTTAAGATGTATCTTGAAGCGTATGATTCTCTTATTTGTTTCATCAAAATTTTCTCCAACATTTTGACTGGCTAGGGTCAGATTTTGGAAATCAACACCTTTTTCAGCTCTAACTTTTGCCTGGGTGCCCTTTTGGGTTTTCAACCTAGCGAGCTTTTTTTTCTTTTCCCCTTTTTTTTTTTTGAAAGTGGAGATGAAACTCACTGAAATATTTGGCTACCATCAAGGGCTAAGTTTGCATTGCTTTTAATCGGACAGATTGCGTGGCTCCCAATTGGATCGGGCTTAAGGCTTCGAAATGATGGAAAAGGGGTGTTGGGCAAGCCCCAAGTCAGTTTCAAGTATGTCTTTTCAAGATTGAGGCAAGAGCATCTTTAAATTCTTAAAGTAAGACTATTCAATTCTCAGCTCTCCATCAGTGTCAGCGTGAAATCGACTTTAACCTTTCAGGATTCTTTTTGTTTTGTCGTAGAAAAATTATTACCAGAGTAATATCCATGGTAATTCGAAAAGTGACACTTCAGTTTAGTGATTCATGCATTTATGAATGGGCACATTAGATTAAGCAAAATGAGATTTCATTCCATCAATAGAGAAGGTTTACAGACTTATTAACAACTCGATGACAGACAGACTTGATCACAAGACTAGAATTGAAATGGACTCGAAACATAGAACAGACTCAACTTGACTCGACCTGGTCTCAAATGGAGTGTCTTTGCGACCCATTTATTAAAATTTTTAGCAGAAGTTCCAAACACCATCACTTTACTGCATAGCTTCAACATTCATTAGCATCAACGGAAGGGATCATTCGATCGGTTGGTCCAAGCCAAGATAGTGGATTGGATTAGGATGGGATACATCCTCTGTGAGGTTCTGAATATCATGGCGGAGGCGGATGCATTGATCGGTGGCATGGCCTAGATTTTGATGGTAAGCACATCGTAGGCTCATGTTGTAGTGGGAGGGTATGGGATCCGGTAGCGGTTTGTGAGGGAGGAGCTGTAGGTGGCCCTTTCTGAGTAAGTGGTCCAAGGCTGTGGAAAGAGGAACATCAAGTTTGGAGAATTCGAGAGGGCCTTTTGGGCGATTTGGCGGAATGGACTGGTATGGACGAAGGGCGCAGGCCATTGATTGGTTGCTAAGTGCATTGATATCCGGGGAGTCCAGGGAGTAGTTAGGTCTCTTGGACTGGTGTTGGGGTTCATCCTTTTTGAACTTTCCTTCTCTGATGGCATCCTCTATTCTGGTGCCTATTTCAAATAGCTCTTCGAATGTGGAGATGGATTGGTAGAATAGCTTGTCATGATATACTGGTTGCATGTTCTTGACCAGCATACGTACTTGCTCTTTCTCAACAGGTCTATGGATCATTTGAGCCACTTTATTCCTCCATCTGCTCAAGAACGCAGTGAAGGACTCATTAAAGTTCTGCCTGGTAGTCTCTAGATCCCGGATGGTGATATCAAACTCTTGGTTGTAAGAGTAGTGATCAATAAAAGTTCTAGCAACGTCTTCCCAGACTCGGGTCTTGGAGGCTTCAAGGGTTAGGAACCAGGATAGTGCGGCATTCTTAAGGGTTTGCGGGAACAGCATCGCAATGTGCTCATGAGTGCAGCCCATCGATTGGAAGATGCTCATGCACAACTTGATGTGACTTTTTGGATTCCTTGTTCCGTCAAAACGGTCGATGGCAGGCATCTTGAAATTCTCTGGCAGTTTCAGCTTGATAGGCTCAAAGAGGCCTTCCAGGTCCAACATGTAATCATCGACCCCCTTGCTTTTCCTCAGTACGCTTTCCAACTTGTCAACCTTATCCATTTTCTCTTGAAGCTTCTTCTCACACGCAAACGGTGGGACCCCTTGAAACCAGTCTTCCTCCCCATTATTCTCAGGTGGGGGTGCTTCAAACCCCGGTGGTGGAAACCCGGGCGGAGGTTGCGGCCGCTACTGCTTCAATTCTTCCATGAAACTCAAAACTTGGGCCAGGCGATCAGATTGCTGGCTTATGGTTGTTCCCAACACAGTGACTTTATTTTCTAATTCTTCTTGATTCATGCTGAAGTAACTTGGTGGGCAGATCTTGACCAAACGACTGTTCGAACTTCTGACTTAAGACGAGGATCCTAGCTGCTGACTCCGGGAATCTATACTGACCTGACAGATTTTGAGAGGACTAGATCAGATTTTGACAGTGATGGCTTTAAACAGACAAAGACAATGATGTTTAACAAACGTGGACTGACTTGTGCAAGAATGGTCCAGACAGTGCGCGCAGATTAATGGGAACGGTGTATGCACATGAGACAAGCATGCGGATGCAAGCCCTAATCCATATGATGCCCCTAGTTCTAACAGATATCAGTTAAACAAATAAGGTCCTAGCCATACAAAGTGTGTTAACCTTACTTTCCAGTATGATCACCAAGGGATAACAGGGATTTCCGGGATACTTTGGGAATTTCAGATAGAGTTTCTGGGAGAAACATAGGTTTGGAAGATTCGGTGAAATTTCTAGAAGTCATTTGAGTTTCTAGGAGAAATAAGGATTTCTGGTTGATTTGGACTGAGCTTCTAGGAGAAACTGGTATTTTGGGTATTTATGAGAAATATGGATAGAGTTTCCAGGGGAAACAAGTATATCTGGGCATTTCTGGGTGATTTAGGCAGAGATGCTGGGATTTTTGGAGAATCTGGGAGATTTGGGCAGAGCTTCTGGGAAAACAGGTACCTTGGGTATTTCTAGAAAATTTGGATAGAGTTTCTGGGAGATAGGATGAAGTTTCTGGGAAAAATTGGTATATCTGGGAAGATAGGACAGAGTTTCTGGGAGAAACCGATATATCTTGGAAATCAGGTAGATTTAGACAGAATTTCGGGGAAACACTGGTTAATATGGTTATATCTGGGATATCTGGACAGGGTTTCTGGGAGAAACTGGTTAATATGGTTATATCTGGGATATCTGGACAGGGTTTCTAGGAGAAACCGGTTAATATGGTTATATATGGGATATCTGGACAGAGTTTCTGGGAAAAACTGGTTAAGAGGTGATAGTGATCATACCGTCTGGCAGGTTTTCATACTCCTATGCCTTAGGACCGACAAACAAGGTTTGCGGTGTATATCTTTGTGAACATGGAGTAGACATCCTTGTCATAGTGCCTAGGCAGGTCAACTCAATGTAATCACATGTGAGTGATTGCCTTGGGAATCATAAGAAAGAGGTTCTGTTCTATGCCACATAAGCGTCTACACCGCTCAGGTAATCCCATCAGGGCATACAACAGTTATATCACATTGTCCTATCTGAAAAGATAAATGAACAGTCCTATGAAAGGTTCTACAGGAATCTATATGCAAAGGCTGGGTTTTAGTCAAAGAGGGTCCGTTGACGAGAGTTCCGATATACCGTCGGAGGGACAGTACAGAGGTGTTTACTCTTTTTGATATTCCTTGGAAGGTACAGTATCAACGGTGACTTGTGGCCTGGCACAACAAGACCTGAACAATGTCAGCGCCGCGTTTCAGACACAGTCCGAGGGGGGGGGGGGGGGGGAATGCAAGAGTGCAATGCGGTGAACCAAACACAGTAAAAAGATGATTTTAAGGATGCTTCTTATGAGTCAAACCTCTGTATTATTTTGTTTTGAAAATAAAAATCCCCAGCAGAGTCGCCAGATTGTGGATACCGGGAATCGGACCACTTCTCTTGTTTGAGATTGTTTTGAAATTGATTTGAATCAAAGAAAGAAAATAGGTCTGTTGAAAACAGATACAGAGTCGCCACTTGGTCTTTAAGGAACCAAGAAACCTAATTTTGACTCACCCAAATGGATAAAGGGCACCGGCCCTTCATAACCAAAGAACTTGGTTCGGGGTTTTGGTACGAGAGAGGAAGGAGCCTTTGTCGCGACTAAAACACCCTCAACTCGCCCCGTCTTTCGACGGGCCTCAATTAGCATCCAAATAATCATCTTATACTATGTATGGTTCAGCAATTAATACTATGATAGTATATTACATTACATAAGAAACTTGAAAATGGAAGATCTAAAGATAAAATATCATTCATAAGATCTAAATCAAATATCATGCAATGTAAAGTGAAAGATCACACAAACAAACCTAGGAAAAATCGTCTAATCATATATCAATTAATCAAGTTTTCCTAATCTAAAGGGGACATGAATTGTTCTTGGAACAAATAATCAAAGAAATCGAAATATGCTTAGCAAGGCTAGAATGATGCATGTTAATCTTTGAGAAAAAGAAGATCTCTCAATCCCCGGGACGGATGAGAAAGGATGATTAGATCAAGGGGAAGCACGAACGGGTGACCGAGTTCATTCCTTATATTCTCCTTAGATTAAGAGTTACAAAAACCCCAAATCTTGCATGAATGCAATGTATGTATCTAAAATGTGCAAAGGTTGTAGTGTGTTTTTGTGTACATGGATTTCTAGAATGACTTAGAAGTCTAAAATGTGTATGAATGAATGAATGAAATTAACATGGGATGTGTACAAATGTAGTATGGACTACTTCCTAAGATATGAACTAATTTGGAATGCATATGAGCATCAAATCAAAGAATGAAAGTTTAAATGTACTTGCTGTGAATAGTGGACAGAACAGTAGCATGATCTTTTGGAATTTGAAAAGAGGGGTTAGGAATGTTTTCAATGCATGATTTTTTATGGAGATGTTCCTTATTGTGTCTAGAACACAACCCAAAAGACCAATCTTGAATATCTATCACAGATTGAGAGAAATTATATAAACAATAGAGGTCACTCAGAAACAGAGTTCGTACTGTCGACTGAAATGTTAGAAAATCTTAGAAAATGAAAAAGAATGATATAGAGGCTCATTTTATACATAACGTTTCCTAAGACATTGAATTTGAAGGGAAAAATAAGTTTGGACCACCCCTTTTGGAAAAGTTTTCGGGAAAAGAGGTCGTAAGTTGACCTAGCTGCTGTGACAGCAAAAAACAGAATGTTTGGAAGGAATGTTGGGACCCAAATGGACCATTTCCAAGTACTTCCAAGTCAAACCAAAAATCATGGGTGTTCTCCAATGAGTTAGGAAGACTTTCCAAGTGGCCTTGTATCCATATGTTGAGTATTGTGTTCTAGAAAAATCTTTGAACTCAACTCACTCACTGTTTTGACTCATTGTTTTGAAGATTTTGGAGAAAACAAAGTTTAGTTTCTTGAAACCAAATGAGAGGGATTGAGAGGGGTTTTGAAATAGATGTTTTGAAAACATGTTTTCAACACTCAATAAGGATCATAGCCACTTAGAATACCTACATCAAACTCATCATTTAAGAACCTCCAAGATTGTTGGAGAGATTTATTTTGTTTTTGGACATAACTTCAATACATTCCAAGAATACCTTGGAAGTATTGAGGTTATGGTCATCATCTATCAAACATGTTTTTGAGGTCAAGAGCTACTATCCATGAGGATTCACTTGTTGGAAAAACAGGTTTAAATGGAAAGTTTAAACGCGCAGCGGAAAAATCATGTTAGGAAACTTTATTGGCATGCCCGGATCTACTACTCGTCAATTCTACAGATGCGCACAAGAGGGGACACGAGTTATACCTTATTGTCTTGAACCCAATTCTGATCTTCAACTTCCAGCAGCCTCCACTAGATGATCTTCACCCTTATGACTCCTGCGGATGCCTGCCAGAAAGACTAGGGTTGGTGGGAACCCTAATGGAGAGGATAGAGAAGGTTTTGGGACTCCAAAACAGTTTCTGCAGCTTCTGACGTTCAAAACGACGAACAACCTTTTCCAGAACGCAGCTGCCCTATTTATAGATTCCCAGAACCAACCTAGACTTCGAGCGATCGAAGTGCCTTCGATCGATCGAACATTCGATCGATCGAACCATCTTCGATCGATCGAACCTTCAGACTTCAATCGATCGAGATATCTTCGATCGATCGAACCTGTCTGGACATCATCCTCAAGCATCTTTCCAAGCATCCTGGCGGAGCTAAGAGTGGGACCTCCTAGGCTCTTTATTGTTGGCTCAGACCAGTTTATTAATTACCATGACCAAACTCTTTGATCAGCAAACTAACCAACTGGTCAGTTAACGTTTACTCCACTATAAAACGATAACTGAACTCCAACGCAAAAGAACATATCCGAAGCGATAACTAGACTTGTATGTTGTACTAATGTCCCTCTACCGTCAGCATTCGTAATCATATTCAGGTAGTCGGATAACTGTTACTGTCAACCTGAATCATGATTACTTCTTGTATTCCTTGAGTCCCATTCACTACTCATGATTACCAAACATGTTGATAACTCTTATCAACAAGACTGTAGTACTCAGTAATCGACATGGTGACATTCTCAAGGGAATGCTTACTCTGAAACAGAGGGTAGATTCTATCTTGACAATATATGTTCATAACCCTATGAATATGACATACCCAAGATACCCAGGTGTTGATCTTTTATAGACCTCACTGATTGGTAAGTCAAAGCAGCCATATCCACAGTCTGTGTTCATAATCGTCTCAAGATTGAGAACACATACCTTATACAAGTTATGAGTTCCTATTGACTGTTGACAGCATTGAGCGTCAATAGGAAACTCAGGTCCGTCAATGCACTATAAGCACTAGCATATTAACCAAGAGTCACACTCTAGTGATTGAGATTTATCACTCCATCCAATGGTAGTTAATGATGCTACAGTGTATACCTGATGAGATATCCAGTCTCATCATCCACTGTGACAAGCTTTAAGTATCAAAGAATAGTAATTCGTATCTCATTGTATGTATCTCATACACACACGAAATACTTACTATGATACTTATGGATTAAACAATCATCTCATGAAAGAAACATACATAATGAAATGTAAAGCTGGTATCCATATATTAAAAAGTCAATGTCTAATACATAAAGTAATGGTTTGAGAGCACAAACCCAACAAACTCCCACTTGCACTCATAACCATTCAGAACTACATCTAAGACCTAGACTATCTAGATGACGATCAAAGACCTTCTGTGGTAAGGCCTTTGTAAACGGATCAGCAAGATTGTCAGCGGTGGCAATCTTAGTGACAGTCACATCTCCACGTTGAACTATATCTCGGATTAGGTGATATTTCCGCTCTACGTGCTTTCCCTTTCCGTGGTTCCTTGGCTCCTTGGACTGAGCCACTGCCCCACTATTATCACAATAAAGCGTAATAGGCGACAGCGACGCTGGTACCACCTCAAGTTCCATAAGGAACTTCTTGAGCCAAACAGCTTCCTTTGCGGCTTCACAAGCAGCCACATACTCAGCTTCTGTAGTTGAGTCTGCAATGCGTTTCTGCTTAATGCTCCTCCAACTGACAGCACCACCTCCCAAGGTAAAGAGATGACCGGACGTCGACTTCCTCGAATCTTTATCTGACATAAAGTCCGAGTCAGTGTATCCCACTGGAATTAACTCACTACCACCGTACATAAGCATGTAATCTTTAGTTCTTCTCAAGTACTTAAGAATGTGCTTAACGGCTGTCCAGTGCTCTGGACCCGGATTCGACTGATATCTGCTAACCATGCCAACGGCAAAGCAGATATCTGGTCTAGTGCATAACATCGCATACATGAGACTTCCCACTGCAGAAGCATAGGGAACTCCTGTCATGCGATTCCTCTCCTCCTGTGTCTTTGGACACTGGTCCTTGGAGAACGCTAAACCATGCCTGAAAGGTAACAAACCTTTCTTCGAATTATCCATTGAAAACCTAGTTAGCACCTTATCGATATAACCAGCTTGAGATAATCCCATTATCTTTCGCTTGCGATCCCGAAAGAGCTTTATCCCAAGAATATAGCTCGCCTCTCCTAGATCCTTCATATCGAAAGTACTAGCTAGCCAAACCTTGACCGTTGACAATGCCGCTACATCATTTCCAATGAGTAGAATGTCGTCAACGTAAAGCACAAGAAAAGCCACCACTTTTCCTTCACTCTTCTTGTATACACAAGGTTAATCCAGATTCTGTATGAAACCAAACGATTTGACCGCTTGGTCAAATCGTATGTTCCAACTTCTGGATGCCTGCTTAAGCCCATAAATGGACTTTTGCAACTTGCATACCAAGTTACCTTTCCGACCAGCTATGAACCCTTCTGGTTGTTGCATATAGATGTCCTCCTCAAGATTGCCATTCAAGAATGCAGTCTTGACGTCCATCTGCCAGATCTCAAAATCTAGGCATGCAGCAACGGATAAGAGTATTCTGATGGACTTGAGCATGGCCACCGGCGAGAAGGTTTCCTCATAGTCAATGCCCTCCCTCTGAGTATAACCTTTCGCAACAAGCCTTGCCTTAAAGGTCTCAACCTTTCCATCAAATCCTCTTTTCCTCTTGTAGACCCATTTACAGCCAATGGGTTTAATATTGGCTGGAAGTTCTACAAGATCCCAGACCTGATTAGAATCCATAGATTCCAATTCAGCCTTCATAGCTTTAACCCAATGAGCTGAATCAACATCAGCCATTGCCTCTTCGTATGTGGTAGGATCAGATTCAGATTCTATGGAGACAGCTTCAAAAACTTCTCCTAAGAACATGTATCTATCAGGCTGGCTGATAATCCTTCCACTACGACGAGGTACTGGTGCGGAAATAGGTGAAGAAGTGGTGTTTTCCTGATTTACATCGTTATTAACTACGGGTTGGACTGAGGGCTCTCCTTCTATCTCTCTAAGATCTATCCTTCCCTTAGGTTTATGGTTCATGATATAATCATCCTCCAAGAAAATAGCATTCGTACTGACGAACACCTTCTGTTCTCTTGGATCATAAAAATACCATCCATAAGTACCCTTTGGATACCCCACGAAGTAACATACTTCCGATCTAGAATCCAACTTGCTCATCTTTCCTTTTAGCACATGTGCCGGACATCCCCATATCCGGAGATGTTGCAAAGAAGGCTTGCGCCCAATCCACATCTCTCATGGTGTCCTGGGAACAGATTTGCTTGGTACTAGATTTAGTATGTAAGCAGCGGTTTCCAAAGCATAACCCCAAAGAAATAAAGGTAACTCAGAATAACTCATCATTGACCTATTCATGTCTAAAAGAGTCCGATTCCTTCTCTCCACTACACCGTTTTGCTGAGGCGTACCAGGTGCAGTCAATTGTGACAGAATCCCATTCTGTACGAGGTGATCAATAAATTCATTAGAGAGATACTCGCCACCTCGATCAGATCGAATGGCCTTGATATGTGTGCCCAATTGCTTCTCCACTTCAGCCCTAAACTCTTTGAACTTTTCAAAGGCTTCAGACTTGTGCTGCATTAGGTACACATATCCATACCTAGAGTGGTCATCAGTAAATGTTATGAAATACTCATAACCACCCCTTGCTCTAATATTTATTGGTCCACACACATCAGTATGAACTAATTCCAACAATGCATTGGTTCTATTGCCCTTTGCAGGAAAGGGCCTTTTGGTCATCTTACCCTCTAAACAAGACTCGCAGACTTCTATTGGTTCGAGAACCAAATCGCCTAAGACCCCTTCTTTGACTAGTCTGCCAATCCTATTTAGATTGATATGACCAAGCCTCATATGCCAAAGCCTTGTTGGATTAGTGGAAGATCTCTTTCTTTTAGATGGTACAGTTACCACTGAGTTATTAAGTTCCATACAAGAATCTTTAGAAATATTGGGAGTAATCACATACAAACCATTTGATTTAACACCAGAACATATAAAAGAACTATTTCTTTTAATCACAACTTCAGTTCCAAAGTTAAAAGAATAACCATTATTCGATAAATTAGAAACTGAAATTAAATTACGTCTCATTGAAGGGACGTAAAGTACATCTGATAAAATCAAAACTTTATTGTCTAGAAATTCTAAAACTACGACTCCTATAGCAACCGCAGAAACGGTTGCGCTAGAACCTAGAGTAAGTACGATTTCCCCATCACTGCACTTCCTGGTTGATCTGAACCCCTGCAATGAATTACAGATATGGTTAGTCGCACCAGAATCAATGCACCAAGTGTTTGAAGTATCCGTTATAAAACTTACTTCAATCACATGTGATTCAATCATACCTTAAACTCTTGTAGCTAAGAATTCTGGACAGTTCCTCTTCCAGTGGCCCTTCTCACCGCATTGGAAACACTTTCTTTTGCTTTGGCCACCCACCTTCCCTTTGCCCTTACCTTTTCCCTTAGATTTTGCAATCTTAGGGACCGGTCCAACACTTGAACCTCCAGTGCTAGCCTTCTTCTTCCCTTTCTTTCCTTTCGGCACAGATCGGGAAGAGGAAGCGCTTTTCTCAACGTTTAAAACGCTGCCCCCAGGTTTGATCACCCCTTCCGCTGCCAATAAAGAGCTCATCAATTCGCTCATTGAAAAATCCATTTTATTCATATTATAATTCAGTTTAAATTGAGCGAATGATGGCGACAGCGTATTGAGGATCATATCAACTTGGGTCTGTGCATCGATGTTGGCACCTAGGGTCTCCAGCTCGTTTAAATAACCAATCATTTTCAAAACATGTTCTTTGACTGGAGTCCCTTCCGACATCTTAGCACTCATTATCTTCTGCATAGCTACCTGTCTGGCAGGCCTGCCATGCTCCCCAAACATCTTTTTCAGGGATTCGATAATGTCACTGGCGGAATTGTTCGACTGGTATTGGTGTTGTAACACATTAGCCATAGAAGCCAATATGTAACAACGAGCCATCCCATTCGACTTTTTCCATTTATCGAACTCGCGTCTAGCAGCAGTCGAAGCATTTGCAGCGAGTTCTTCGGGGCATGGGGTGGTGAGGACATATATGTGATCCTCCGCAGTTAACACGATGTCAAGGTTACGTTTCCATTCAGTGTAGTTGTTTCCAGTTAACTTGTTTTGAGTGAGTATGGTGGCAAGTGGACTAAATGCAGATCCAGACATTATGATTTACTGAAAAATCAAAAAACAAAATAAATATGGATATCAGAATTTGACAGTTTGAAATAAAAGAATCCTTTTAAAACTCTTATTTTAAAACAAAGTCGCCGGAATATCGAAACGAAAGAATAAAGCCTCCGTGTGGTGGTCAATGTTCGATCTTTCGATTTATCATAACTTATCCGCTATGCAACTCTTGCAAAACAAGTTATGACTTCCGAACCTATTTGATCTCTAAGTTTCTGAATAATGCCCCGTGTGGGATCCCTTATCCATAGCTTAGCTAGTGTGTACCATTAACTAGGATCCAATCACAACCGTCTCAAGTAGCGCCTCCGTATGGTGGTCACCCTCTAACACGTCTGATTGATCCTTATCAAAAAGAAGTTCACATCTAGTAACCAATGAGTAATGCATCCTCCGTATGGAATGATCACCCCTGGCGAGGTGACACAGAATGCATCACTCATCTTACAGTGAACCGTTAATGGAAGATCGTGGGTGTAATTAATAAGACCCTCTCCCACTAGATTTAGTAAAAAAGGATTTTGCTTTTTGAGAAAATCTGTTTCTACACACTTCCCATAAACATCTAATGTTTACTAATGTGTTGAAAACGGTTTTTGAATTTTATTTTAGAAAACTTGTTTTGCGTGCATGCAACAATGTATTATACGCCAATCACAAACAAAGCACATAAAACAAAAAACTAAAATGAAATAAAAGACATCCAAACGATGCCTCTATCTCCCATGGCTCTATCTCCATAGAACCTGCTTTTGGTTTGATCGCCTCCAGCTCCATCTTCATGGACAATTCTAATTCTATTACATTGAACTATGCCTCTTTTGAAGCTTACAATTTATCTAGAAATAGAAATAGCAACAACAAAATAAAAGGCTAGGGAAACCGGTGCGACTTTCCTTTTCGTAGGATTGAAGTCGCAGCGCCCTTTACATATGCCTTAAAACCAAACCAAACTTAAAATAACACACCAATCTAAAACATTCAAACACAAAATTAAATGCTCTTGGCGCCATGGGAGATAGCGACTAACTTTTGCTGCAAAAGGTTAGTTGAACACACATCCACGCATATATATAACAAAATATAACTATTGGAACCCTTAATTGATTCACACAGTATATAAACTCTTTACATACTGAATTAGAACTCAAAACAGCATCTAACTTCTCTGTCATAGTTCGATCGATCGAAGACCGTTCGATCGCTCGAACCTTCGATCGATTGAACACTGTTCAATCGCTTGAACATTCTATTTCACAGAATGATTAAAAATTTTGCAGAATACGTTAAAATTAAACTTTTAATTTCAAAATACTTTTAAAACTGTGAAACAAAGATCCTGACAAAGAGTCTGTCTCGATCGATCGAACTCTGTTCGATCGCTCGAACAACAGAAGGTTTCGATCGATCGAAACCTGTTCGATCGCTCGAGTACAGAGAGTTCGATCGATCGAGACTACTTCGATCGATCGAACCCATCTTGCATCCAATGCAATCACAGATTTGTATACTGCTGCGATAACACTGCAGAAACAGATCTGTGACGATGCAGTTTCGAAAGCAGTTCTAAAATCAACATGCAAATCAAAATAGTGTTCCAAAAAACGCATCTATGGATCCAAACGAGCGTGGCTCTGATACCAATTGTTGGAAAAACAGGTTTAAATGGAAAGTTTAAACGCGTAGCAGAAAAATCAAGTTATAAAACTTTATTGACATGCCCGGATCTACTACTCGTCAATTCTACAGATGCGCACAAGAGGGGACACGAGTTATACCTTATTGTCTTGAACCCAATTCTGATCTTCAACTTCCAGCAGCCTCCACTAGATGATCTTCACCCTTATGACTCCTGCGGATGCCTGCCAGAAAGACTAGGGTTGGTGGGAACCCTAATGGAGAGGATAGAGAAGGTTTTGGGACTCCAAAACAGTTTCTGCAGCTTCTGACGTTCAAAACGACGAACAACCTTTTCCAGAACGCAGCTGCCCTATTTATAGATTCCCAGAACCAACCTAGACTTTGAGCGATCGAAGTGCCTTCGATCGATCGAACATTCGATCGATCGAACCATCTTCGATCGATCGAACCTTCAGACTTCAATCGATCGAGATATCTTCGATCGATCGAACCTGTCTGGACATCATCCTCAAGCATCTTTCCAAGCATCCTGGCGGAGCTAAGAGTGGGACCTCCTAGGCTCTTTATTGTTGGCTCAGACCAGTTTATTAATTACCATGACCAAACTCTTTGATCAGCAAACTAACCAACTGGTCAGTTAACGTTTACTCCACTATAAAACGATAACTGAACTCCAACGCAAAAGAACATATCCGAAGCGATAACTAGACTTGTATGTTGTACTAATGTCCCTCTACCGTCAGCATTCGTAATCATATTCAGGTAGTCGGATAACTGTTACTGTCAACCTGAATCATGATTACTTCTTGTATTCCTTGAGTCCCATTCACTACTCATGATTACCAAACATGTTGATAACTCTTATCAACAAGACTGCAGTACTCAGTAATCGACATGGTGACATTCTCAAGGGAATGCTTACTCTGAAACAGAGGGTAGATTCTATCTTGACAATATATGTTCACAACCCTATGAATATGACATACCCAAGATACCCAGGTGTTGATCTTTTATAGACCTCACTGATTGGTAAGTCAAAGCAGCCATATCCACAGTCTGTGTTCATAATCGTCTCAAGATTGAGAACACATACCTTATACAAGTTATGAGTTCCTATTGACTGTTGACAGCATTGAGCGTCAATAGGAAACTCAGGTCCGTCAATGCACTATAAGCACTAGCATATTAACCAAGAGTCACACTCTAGTGATTGAGATTTATCACTCCATCCAATGGTAGTTAATGATGCTACAGTGTATACCTGATGAGATATCCAGTCTCATCATCCACTGTGACAAGCTTTAAGTATCAAAGAATAGTAATTCGTATCTCATTGTATGTATCTCATACACACACGAAATACTTACTATGATACTTATGGATTAAACAATCATCTCATGAAAGAAACATACATAATGAAATGTAAAGCTGATATCCATATATTAAAAAGTCAATGTCTAATACATAAAGTAATGGTTTGAGGGCACAAACCCAACATCACTCACCCCAAACTTCATGTCATCACTTAGATGATGATGAACTAGTAAGTAAATAAAGAAAATAAAAAGGAAATGGGATGAGAAGAGATGAACAATAAATAAACAAGCAAGTAGATGATAATCAATAGATGATATTCATGAAGCATGAGACTTGTAGATTGGTGTATCACTCATATGTAATGACACTAGACATGGAAGAAGCTTCCACACTCTTGAATGCTCACTAAAATGGTGGTTGGGAGTATTGAATGTTGAAGTAAATGGAAGTAATGAAGTAAAAACAAAGTTAGAACTCACTTTTGTTTTGAAAAATCAAAGAAGAAAGCTTCTTTTCTCTCCACTCTAACCTTATCTCTACACTTTCTCTCCCAAACTTTCTCTAAACTTGCATTTGACTCCCCCCTAAAATGAGGAGTAATGGGGTGTTTATATAGGCCAACTTGGGGTGTTTTTGGGATTTAGAAAGTACTCCCATTGGTCCCAAACATCTGAAATCATGAAACTACGTCGTTTTGGATTTTAATTAATCAAAATGGGACCACAAAAGTATTTACAAAAACTTACTGTTCTGGAGGGGAGTGCCGCGGCGGCAGTGGGCCAGTGCCGCGGCGGCAGTGCTCCTCCCTTCATCTGGATAATGCTGTTTAGTCCCCCCGAAGTTCCGGTATTCGCGAAAAGGCCCTATTTTGTCCGAAATTCACAGAAAATGCGTACGAACTCCAAATCGAGGTTTTGATATACCGTTGGAAAGGTAATAGAGTCTACTTTACATAAAAAATAGTTCGGGGATAGGTCACTTTGAAAAGTTTTGCGGTATTCGCGATAAAAGCCGATTTGATCGCCTTTTTCGCCTTTGGAAATTCATAATAAATTCGTTTTAAATCCAGAAATTATGTGCGATATACCGTTGGAAAGCTATTGACCTCTAGTATCCATGAAAAATATTTGAAAATTGTTTCAGTGCCCCGATTCCAAAGTCAAATCTTGGTCAAACTGGTCAAACCTGAGATTCCCGGGAAGTTCTGGGAACCTCTGGGAGCTCCCAGGAGGCGACGTTTTCGCGCGATTCTCTTTTAAAACTCATTTTAATACTTTTCTAATGATTCTGGTGAATTCGAACGATTTCGGTCAAATTTGGTCAAACTTGGTCAAACTCTGGTCAAACCTGGTCAAACCTTGGTCAAACCGGTCAACGGGGACTTTCGGGGAACTTCCGGGACTTCCGGGGGTCTCTGGGAGCTGACGATTTCATCCAGTTTTACTTAAAAACTCATTTTATTATTTTTCTTACGACATAGCATGTTTTCAGAACTTTGGGACCAAATCTGGGAGTCTTCGGGCTTTCAGGGGTATTTTGGTCATTCTGAGCATTCTGAGCATTCTGAGAGATAGAGCTGACTTCCAAGAGTCCTTTTGAGTCTTTTACGATCATTGTGAACCACCAAGCTATGGGTCTCCTAAATCTGATAGCCGACAAAATGGGGTGTCTACAGGCCTCCACTCCATTGGCCATTAAGCTCAAGTATAATTCGACTAATAACACGGCAGAGTATGAAGCCTGTATAATTGGGATAGAAGCAGCCTTAACTTTGGGGGTAGAGAAGATCGATGTTTTCGGAGACTGTAATCTAATAATATCACAAGTGAGGGGTGACTGGAGAATAAAGCATGAGAAGTTGAGACCTTACCATGAATACCTAGAGAGCCTGAAGGTGCAATTCAAAAGAATTTCGTTCTATTATCTTCCCCGTGAGGAGAACCAATTGGCAGATTCACTAGCAACCTTAGCCTCAATGATCCAAATTCCTGTAGGAGTATCCATGATTCCATTGTCTATAGAAGAGAGAACCCGACCTTCGTATGAAATAATCGCCGCCATTGGAGAAGAGGAAGAAGTTGAGATACCTTGGTATTTAGATGTTTGAAACTTTGTTGAGAAAGGAGAGTACCCCAAAGAAGCTTCAGAAAAGGATAAGAGAGCGATTCGTAGATTGTCAGCTCAATTTGTGATCTATGCGGGAAAGTTGTGGAAGAAGTCCTACACCGGTTATAATTTAGAATGTCTATATGGAAGGGAAGCAAGGAAAATGATGGAAGAAATACATGAAGGAGTCTGTGGGCCCCACATGAGTGGACATATGTTGGCCAAAAAGATAATTCGGCAAGGATACTATTGGACGACTTTAGATAAAAATTGCTGTGAGTATGTTAAGAGATGCCATAAATGTCAGGTTCACGCAAATTTAATGCATACCCCACCTTCCCAGCTCTATAGCATGACCACCCCTTGGCCATTTTCTGTATGGGGTATTGATATCATTGGAGAAGTAATTCCGAAAGCTTCAAATGGACACCGGTACATAATTGTGGCAATAGACTATTTTACTAAATGGGTGGAAGCGGCATCATACGCAACTTTGAAGGCAAAAGATGTGGTGAATTTTATCCAGAAGAATGTAATCTGTAGATACGGGGTGCCAAATGAGCTTGTTTCTGACCACGGGAGTCATTTTCAGGGAGAGGTTATCCCATTCCTAGAGAAGTATAGGATCACCCACCACCAATCCTCACCATACAGACCACAAACAAATGGAGCAGTAGAGGCCGCAAACAAAAATGTGAAAGCCATCCTGGGGAAAATGACGGATACATATAGAGATTGGCATGAAAAATTACCTTTCGCTTTGTGGGGATATCGAACTTCTGTGAGAACCTCAACTGGGGCTACACCGTACTCATTAGTCTATGGGATGGAGGCTGTTTTACCAGTGGAAGTTGAAATACCATCTCTAAGAGTTTTGGCAGAATGTGAGGTAACTGAACTGGAATGGTTGCGAGGGAGATATGAGGAATTGATGTTATTCGATGAGAGGAGGTTGGCTGCTGTGAACCATACTCGGGAATATCAGAAAAGGATAGCTCGTGCTTTCAACAAAAAAGTTCGCCCAAGGAAGCTTGCTGAGGGCGACCTGGTCCTCAAAGAACTTAAAGCGCCCGTTTATGACGCACGAGGAAAATTCAAACCCAACTGGGTCGGACCATATATCATCAAGACACTCCTCTCCGGGGGAGCTGCCTATCTCATGGACCTAGATGGGGTTGAGTTTAAACAACCAATCAACCTCGATCGCCTCAAAAAATACTTTGCTTGAAACCTTGTCTTTCAAAACCTCCAGAATTGATGAACTACGCTTGACCTGATTCCCGGTAGGGGATACGTAGGCAACCTGCTCGGTTCGGTCACAAAATAAAAGATGTACGTGTGTTCTTTCTAGCCTTGGCTGAACTACTGCGGACCTGATACCCGTTCGGGGATAAGTAGGCGGGCTCACAAGGCCCTCGGTCCAAAACCCAAACAAATTTAAGAGCCCCAAGTTTTCACCATGTCAAACAAGGGGCAAACTTGCGTTTGCCCTAGAACCACATCTAGAACCCGAAACCAGGGGCAAACTTCGTTTGATAGAGCTGATGAACCCAGACAAAGTTCAAACCCATTTCTGGATATACTGGCTATCAAAATGAGCATCATGTGGAAACAAACAAGAATTCATTACATAGAGAGATTAAAACTAAGCAAGACTCATGAAGGAGTAATAAAAGCCGAAGGAAGCATTGGAGGAAAACTGTTCATAACCCAAAGAAATTAAAAAAGTGCTAACTTTGATTCTTCATGATCAGAGCATTTTCGAAAAAAAAAAAAAAAAAAAAATGCATCACAGAAAATAAACCTAGCCAAAGTCAAGCAGAATTTGTCAAAACTTTTAAAATCTTGCTTCTTTCTTTTTTTTACTTTGCCCATCTGGAAGCTACCCCCTGACCAGAAACTGAATCTCAAGCAAATACTCTGCGGCCGGGACAACTGAAGCCGGAACCCTCCAAAAGGGAGCTGATACCCTATCATGCCAAGCCTCTGCGAACATCCTCACGGTCGAAGGACGTAGAACAGAGCTCCTCGAGAAATCAGCAGTAATAACATCGGGGACATCCTGGAGCAAGCCGAACTGGCGGGCTACCCGGCTGGGAATGTAAAAGGTAGTAACTCGCAGACCAGTCAACCAAATCCCGGGGCGCCCAGGAAGACGTACTGCGACAGAGCAATAAGACCAGCGAGGGCATATCCAACAGATGTCCTCATAACTCAAGCCTCGAAACCAAGTAAGCCAGCTGGTAACTGATGTGAACCCGTGGAATTGATATTCCTTGAACCCACGATCAGATTGTAATTCACCCAAGAAAGCCAACAATCAAGTCACAGGGATGATCTAGACCCGTTGAAATCCTGTTTCAAGAACCCAGATTTGGTGAACGCCACAAAGGAAATGCCTTTGATAAGTTCGAATTGTTCAATCAAGAACAAGCAGAGAAAACTGAATAGCTCTCCAGAAAATAAATTTCATTAACGTTCTGTCTCAAGCTGCTACAAAGTTCTTTCTTTTAATCACTTCTAAGAAACCCTTGGGCCAAAAAGGCCTTCAACGAAAATAAAAGATGGACTAAATACTCAAGCCTAAAACAACTTAAACTGCATGTTTAAAGCTAAATAAATGTCTTCTTAAAAGGTAAAATAGGCCCACATGCCAAAACCATAGAAACATAAAAATTAAAGTCTATAAAAACCCAATAAGCTATTCCACCCCTTCTGTAGCTTGTATCACATGAACTAGAACTGATTCTTCTTCCTTCAAGCCCATGTTAAATGTTGGGGCCCTGCATAATAAGTTTCTGAACTTTTCCCAAGTGGATTGCACCAGTCCTTGCATTGCTTCGTTGATCTTCTTAGCTCTTGACCTTGTGATTGGCCCATCTGGAACTTGCAAATGATCATCTTTAAGCTTTGGTCCACTATGGTTCCCATCATTCCCCCTCTCCTCAAAAGGATTCGACCTCGAATCATCACCTACATCAAAAGGAGAAAGGTCAGAAACATTGAAACTTGCAGAAACATTATACTCACCTGGAAGATCAACTTTATAGGCATTATCATTAATTTTCTCAAGGATTTGGAAAGGTCCATCCCCTCGAGGATGCAATTTAGTCCGTCTATGAGCTGGGAACCTTTCTTTGCGCAGATGAACCCACACCCAGTCTCCGGGTTCAAAGGTGACACGTTTTCTCCCTTTATTGGCTTGGGAAGCAAACTTTTCATTTGCAATTTGAAGTCGTACTCTCTCATGAATTGACTTCACCAATTCAGCCTTTTGGTGTCCATCCAAACTACTCCTGACATCAACAGGTAAAGGCATTAAATCTAAAGGAGTAAGTGGATTAAAACCATAAACAATTTCAAAGGGAGAATGAGAAGTAGTAGTATGCATGCTCCTATTATAAGCAAATTCGATAAATGGTAAACAGTCCTCCCAAGTTTTCAAATTCTTTTGAATGATAGTGCGTAGGAGTTGAGTTAGAGTCCTATTGACTACTTCAGTTTGTCCGTCAGTTTGTGGGTGACAAGTAATGGAAAATAAAAGTTTGGTACCCAATTTTCCCCACAAAACCTTCCAAAAGTAGCTGAGGAATTTGACATCCCTATCCGAAACAATACTCCTAGGCATACCATGGAGTCGTACTATCTCCTTGAAAAACAAATCAGCGATGTTTGTGGCATCATCTGTTTTATGGCATGGGATGAAATGTGCCATCTTACTAAATCTATCCACCACCACAAAAATAGAATCTCTACCTCTTTTTGTCCTAGGTAGCCCCAAAACAAAGTCCATAGATATGTCTACCCACGGCTCACTAGGGACGGGTAAGGGTGTATACAACCCATGTGGTAAAACCTTAGATTTGGCCCTTCTACATGTAATGCACCGACCACAGATTCTAATGACATCTCGTCGCATCCTAGGCCAAAAGAAATGTTCATGTAAAATTTCTAAGGTTTTCCTAACACCAAAGTGTCCCATTAAGCCCCCACCATGTGCCTCTCGCACCAACAATTCTCGCATTGAACAATGAGGCACACACAATTTACTTTCTTTAAACAAATAACCATCATGCTTAAAAAACTTACCAAATGCCGCTTTATCACATGCCAAATACACATTAGAAAAATCAGCATCACTGGCATACATATCTTTCACATATTCAAACCCAAGCATTTTAGCACTCATAGAAGTAAGAAGTACATGCCGTCGAGATAAAGCATCAGCAACAATGTTTTCCTTACCTTGCTTGTAACGAATGACATAAGGAAAAGTCTCAATGTATTCCATCCATCTAGCATGCCTCTTATTTAATTTACCTTGTCCCTTAAGATGCTTCAATGATTCATGATCAGTGTGGATCACAAACTCCTTAGGCCAAAGGTAGTGCTGCCATGTCTCTAGAGAGCGAACAAGAGCATAAAGTTCCTTGTCATAAGTAGGGTAATTTAGGGCAGCCCCACTTAGTTTTTCACTGAAGAAGGCTATGGGCCTCCTATCCTGCATCAAAACGGCTCCAATCCTTATACCTGAAGCATCACATTCAATCTCAAAAGTTTTGTTAAAGTCAGGTAATGCTAACACAGGTGCAGAACATAACCTTTCTTTAATAGTAGCAAAAGCATTCTCTTGTTCAGTTCCCCAATGAAACCCAACATTCTTCTTAATGATTTCAGTGAGTGGTGCAGCAAGTGTACTAAAATCCTTAACAAAACGCCTATAAAAGCTAGCTAAACCATGAAAGCTTCTTACCTCAGTGATACCTTTAGGCGTTGGCCACTCCCTGATGGCCTTGACTTTCTCTGCATCCACCTCAATACCTTCTGTGCTAACAACATATCCAAGAAAAACAACTTTTTCCATGCAAAAAGTACATTTCTTAAAATTAGCATACAACTTTTCAGATTTCAACACACCAAACACACATCTCAAATGTTCAATATGTTCATTTAAGTTCTTGCTGTACACTAGGATATCATCAAAATAGACGACTACAAATTTGCCTATGAATGCACGTAATACATGGTTCATTAACCGCATGAAAGTACTAGGCGCATTTGTAAGTCCAAATGGCATAACTAACCATTCATAAAGTCCATATTTAGTCTTAAATGCAGTTTTCCACTCATCTCCCTCTTTCATTCTTATTTGATGGTATCCACTTTTAAGATCTATTTTACTGAAAATACATGAACCATGCAATTCGTCAAGCATATCATCTAAACGAGGAATGGGATGGCGATACTTTACCGTGATATTATTGACAGCTCTGCAATCAACGCACATCCTCCAAGTCCCATCCTTCTTTGGCACTAGTAGCACTGGTACTGCACATGGGCTCATGCTCTCTTTTACGTACCCTTTGCTCATCAAATCTTCAACTTGCCTTTGAAGCTCCTTTGTCTCCTCCGGATTGCTCCTATAGGCTGGTCGGTTTGGAATAACAGCCCTGGGTACCAAATCAATTTGATGCTCAATGCCTCGAATGGGCGGCAACCCACTCGGCATCTCCTCTGGAAATACATCCTCAAACTCCTGCAACAAAGAAACAGCCAAACTAGGAAGAGATTGGTTAGTTTCATCAAGATTAAGATAACATTCTTTGTAAACAAGAAGAATCACAGGCTGATTTGCTAAAAATGCCCTCTTAACCTCACTCTCTTTGGCATAAAAACTCAATTTTGTCTTTTCTTTTCTCTCTATAGACTCTCTTTCTTTTTTCTCTCTTGACTCCACTCCCTTTTCTTTATTCTCACCTATTTCTCTAGTTTCTTTTTCACTCTCTCTTTTTCTTGAAATTTCTCTCTCTCTCATTTTTCTTTTCTCTCATGTTTCTTTTTTGCTCAACCTCACTTTTTAGTGTCAGTTGGTCCTCATAGACCTGTTTTGGGGTTAAAGGAGCAAGCTTGATTGTTTTCCCATCTTTTTCAAAGCTATATCGGTTCCTAAACCCATCATGCATCACTCTCCTATCATACTGCCATGGCCTCCCCAACAAAATATGGCCAGCATGCATAGGAACTACATCACAAAGCACCTCGTCACTATACCTCCCAATAGAGAAGGCCACCAAGACCTGCTTACTGACCTTAACCTCTCCACACTCATTCAACCACTGCAACTTATAAGGTCTAGGATGCTTCAGCAAAGGTAAGTTCAACTTCTCAACTAAAGTGGTACTAGCTACGTTGGTGCAACTTCCCCCGTCTATAATCATACTACACACCTTGTTATTTACATAGCATCTAGTATGAAATATATTTTCTCTCTGCTGCTCCATATCATCTACCTTCATTTGTGTATTGAGAGCACGCCTGGCAACAAGAGACTCACCTTCTACGGGGTATTCCAATCCATCATCATCACTAGCATCAGATACTCCATCACTATCGTCTTCACCTTCAGTCATCACCTCCCCATTGTCATGCATAATCATCACCCGCTTGTTTGGACATTGAGATGCTATATGCCCCAAACCCAAACATTTAAAACATTTGATATCTCTCTTCCTTGAAGGTTGCAACTCTACCTTGGATTTGTTCTTGCTAGTCCCCTCATCTTTTTCTTTAGGTGGTTCGGTCTTTCCCTTTACTACAGCTCGGTCATTCCTTTCCCACTTTGGTTTCCAAGGAGTGCTAGAAACTGAAGTATACCTTGCTGCCCCCTTTCTTTTTAATTGCCTCTCCACCTTCATAGCCATGTGCACCATGTCCTCTACCTCCACATAATGCTGCAACTCAACTACATTGGCTATATCCCTATTCAAACCACTTAAAAATCTAGCCATTGTGGCCTCTCGATCCTCCTCTACATTAGCCCGAATCATAGCCACCTCCATCTCCTTATGGTATTCCTCCACACTCCGGGACCCTTGTGAAAGGTTTTGTAACTTTTGGTAGAGGTCTCTGTAGTAGTGGCTAGGTACAAAACGCTTCCTCATGAGAGCTTTCAGCTCACCCCATGTTTCTACAGGTCTTTCATGATTCCTCCTCCTATTGGTCACTAATTGATCCCACCAAATAATTGCATAATCAGTGAATTCAATTACTGCCAGCTTCACCTTCTTCTCCTCTGAGTAGTTGTGACAATCAAAAATCAACTCTATTTTCTTCTCCCACTCTAAATACACTTCAGGGTCATTCCTCCCTTGGAAAGATGGTATTTTCATTTTGATGCTCCCAAGGTACCTATCTACCCCATCTCGACCCCTTGGATTCCCCCTAGGTCCTCTTCCACGCCTACCTCCTCTAGGTCTACCCATTCCTCCCCTACCAACATCAGATACTACATCTTCCTCATCCTCTTCATCTTCTTCAATCTCATACTCATTTTCAACTCTAGGCTCACGCCTCCTCCCATCACGCCCACCTTGCAGATTTTGAATCACTACATCTTGTTGATCCATCCTATCCCTTACCTCCCCCAACACCAAATTTAACCGTTCAAACTGTTGTTGCATGGCCTGCAACATAAAGGTTGTGTTATCTGCCTCCCCTCTAGGTATTGAGTCATCCATTTTAATGTGCGGCAAAACAAGAATATTAGTGGTAAAACCTCACACACTCCCTTACGTGTTTACGCTCAAAAATTGTCACTCCACTCGTGTTTCACTCTGATTGGCTTTTTTCCGAAATTAGTCTCACACACTCTTGCCTTTTACCTCAATTGTTTTCCCTTTCAAGTTCTTTCAAGAACTAATTGAACTAAATCAAGACACAACCTTGTTTTATCCCAGCCAGCAATAGATTCTAGAAACAAGGAAGTAATAGAAAAAAAAAATGACACGGATCTCAAGAAAATATACGACGAGGGCAAACGAAACAAGAAATCAGATTTCGAGAGGAATAATAAAAAAAAAACAAAATCACGAATATATATATATATATTTTTGTTTTTTTTTTTTGAATATGAGCCAATTGAAGATGGAAACAAAGTTTATCCCAAGAAACAGCGATCACAGAAGATAGGTTTCGAACAGCACAAAAACCGAATTTTTTTCGGAAATTTTTTTCACACTATGGAGTAAGATCAGTTTCGGACTCTTTAGACCATGGACAATGCAAAACGAACAAAAAAATTTAAGCCAATTTTTTTTTTTTTTTGTATTTTTTTTTTTTTTTTTTTCGGCTTACCGATCTCTTCTCTTCCCTTTCTCTTTTTTTTTTTTTTTTTTTTTTTTTTTTTTTTCCTCCTCTTTTCTTTTCTTTTGTTTTTTTGTTTTTTTTTTTTTGAATAATTAGGGCGACTTCACAGTTCACGTTCGTAACCCTAAATCACGAGGATGAACGAACACGAAGTAGCAAGAGACAAAACAAAAAAAATCGCAGATCAGATTCGTACCCTAAACACGAAATTCCAGATCGTAATCAAGAATACGAATGCGAACACGAACACGAACACGAACACGAACGAAAACAAGAACACTAAAAGAATAGAACACGAATTGAATAGAAAGACGAGACGAAACAAGATCACGAAAATAACAGAACAGAAAAAAAAATGAAACAGAAACAAGAACACGAAATAAAATGGATAAATCAGACCTGATTTGGAGCCTAAGCTCTGATACCAAATGATGTGAACCCGTGGAATTGATATTCCTTGAACCCACGATCAGATTGTAATTCACCCAAGAAAGCCAACAATCAAGTCACAGGGATGATCTAGACCCGTTGAAATCCTGTTTCAAGAACCCAGATTTGGTGAACGCCACAAAGGAAATGCCTTTGATAAGTTCGAATTGTTCAATCAAGAACAAGCAGAGAAAACTGAATAGCTCTCCAGAAAATAAATTTCATTAACGTTCTGTCTCAAGCTGCTACAAAGTTCTTTCTTTTAATCACTTCTAAGAAACCCTTGGGCCAAAAAGGCCTTCAACGAAAATAAAAGATGGACTAAATACTCAAGCCCAAAACAACTTAAACTGCATGTTTAAAGCTAAATAAATGTCTTCTTAAAAGGTAAAATAGGCCCACATGCCAAAACCATAGAAACATAAAAATTAAAGTCTATAAAAACCCAATAAGCTATTCCACCCCTTCTGTAGCTTGTATCACATGAACTAGAACTGATTCTTCTTCCTTCAAGCCCATGTTAAATGTTGGGGCCCTGCATAATAAGTTTCTGAACTTTTCCCAAGTGGATTGCACCAGTCCTTGCATTGCTTCGTTGATCTTCTTAGCTCTTGACCTTGTGATTGGCCCATCTGGAACTTGCAAATGATCATCTTTAAGCTTTGGTCCACTATGGTTCCCATCAGTAACTGTGCGGGAAGGGTAATGGACGTCCATACGATCATAAGGAAGCTGTCTCCCAGGGGGGAGGTGAGCAAAGAAGCCCAAGCGCTCGAAGAGCCAAACCTGTAAAACGTGGGGTGACCCCGAAAGCAGCATCGATCCCGCGGTATGTGCATAATCCAGACCTAGAAAAGTCTCCCCCAGAACGAACATAACAGCACTCCGCATCTCTCGGAGGCCACATACGATCGGAATCAGGATATCAGTAGAAGACTGGAATAAGAAGTGCGAAAGCATCGCTAGAGAAAGGGCGTTCCGCCGGGTGACCTGATACCTCCTATCATCAGGATCGCCAATGGGTGCGTAAATGGAGGAGAGGCGGTCGAAATCAATATGATGGTCATGAACAAGGGAGCCGGCAGCGCCCCGAGAAATGCCAAGAAGGGCCGATAAATCCTGAATATATCCTGCCTGGATCTGCGGAACAATCAAATCAGCATACGGATCGGTGTGGAGGATGGCGCTAAACTCCTCAAAGAGGGGACAGACCTCCTCGTGACCAAACCGAAAGACGTGAAGAGAAGGGTCCCAGCACATAATAGCCGCTCGAAGCAAGTCCTCATCCAGAGCTGTATGGCGAAAAGCGAAGAGGTCAGTCAGTTTGTGGGATTCAAGATTGAGTCAATCTATGCCAGAAAGGGAATCCATCCATGGGTACAAGATGTCGGAACTGATAGGGGCCATGAAGATAGGAGGGAGATATAAAAAGGAAAAAGTCTGAATGAAAAGAAGGCAAAATGGCTCTAGAAATCATGAATGAACCTAGGAATGGGTAAATGGCAGCTTATATAGAAAAAGGGGCCGGACCGGCACTCAATGTAAAGTAGCGGCACTCACTGAGTGCCGGCCGGCAGTCTCCGAATGCCGCACGGCACTCACGGAGTGCCGCCCAGCCTCACCGAGTGCCGGCCCAGGTTTAAAAGGCACATGGGTCATTTTGTAATTTCAATCAGCCCAAACCTGCACATAATTTGAATAAAAAATGCTGCCAATCATCATTTTAAGCACCATTGCTTGCATCACTCATTAAAATAAAGCCAAGAGAGGGTATTCATGATCTAAATAAGCAAAGGGAATAAGATTCAAGATCTAATACGGGGAAGCAATCAAGCATGAATATAAACAAATTCAAAATGGGCACGCAGGCCACCATGCATGAGTATTGCTAAATTCGCCTAAATAAGAGAATTTGATATTCTTTGTCCTCGCAGGGACATGACATAGCATAAAGGAGATAAGCTATCCTCGTCTACGACGAGGATTCCTTCTGGGCGTTTGCTGAGCTGCCTGACCTCTCCCAGCTCCGCCATCGCCCCCATCTCCGCCATCACCTCCATCTCCTCCATCTCCCCCATCACCTCCTTGGTAGCCGCCGCCTTGGCCACTACCGCCAGCACCTCCCTGATAGCCGCCGCCCTGGCTCAATTGGAACTCCTGGAGTTGTCTCCTCAGAGCCGCCATCTCAGCTTCCTGTAAGAAAGAACAGGCGAAATAAGTAATGCAATTAAGAAAAGAGAGAGGAGAAAGGAAAAGAAGAGAAGGAATGTAATACCATAGCTCTAGCCTGAAGATCGGCAGTGGACCTTGCTCCATCAGCCTGAGAAAGAAAAAGGAGAAAAAGGAAAGAAAAAGAGAGAGAGAATTAGAATACAGTCATTAGAATAAAGGTGATCATTTGGATTCTTTTTGAAGATAAATAAGAAAATCTTTTGAGTTTTGTGGCTGTTTTTTTTGCAAATAAAATAAAAGAAGAGAATTTTGTTCCTAACAAAAAGGGATTTACCCTCCATTCGCGTCCATGAATCCAGTGCTGGACGGTGTGTGCATATGACAGACCCTCTTCAGCATAATCCCGGGGGACTATATCATATTGTAGAGAGATAGTCGGGACATTCTGAGTGTAAGGGGTCAGCTGATACATGGTCTCTTGACCCATGTCGACCGTGGGAACGCTCCAATTCCACTGCGGAAGGGCTGGGGGTTCAGCAACCCCAGGAATAGGCTGCAAATAAGAGTTTTTTTTTAAAAAGAAAAAAAAAGAAAAAAAAAGAAAATTGAAAAGGAATGGAAAGCAGAAATAAAAAGAGTATACATATGTGAGTGTGAATAATATTTGTTACCCGGACGACATCCATGAGGGGAAAATTATGCATAAGAGAGTTCAATCTAAAGGCTGCATAACCATCAGGGCCGTCCAAAAGATTTGCAATGTTTTCCCCATCTAGAGCAGCTACCAGGTCCTCGTGATCCAGGGTTTCTGTACTTCTCATAGTAGCTGGAGGGACCCACGGCACATAAAAGTTTGGGGCAGCAAGAGATTGCCTAGTCACCCTCTCACCAAGGTACCATTCCCGGCACGCCTCACCCACCATCAGAACCCTCAATCTAGAATAGGCCACCGCCGCCTGAATTGCTTCACCTGTCTCTGGGAGGGCCGCTGCCCACGGGTTCCATATCACATGAATCTCACGCAAATTAATGAGGAGGTTTCGGTAGCCAACAAAATCGTGAGCCCCGACTTTTCAGCCCGTTGCCTCTTTCCTCCACTTCAAGCCCTGAGGCATGATAGCCGCCTCGTTGTCCCGAGTACTGGGAGCTCTCATCCGGAGGTATTCATGCGACCATATCTGCAAGGTAAAATAAAGAGGCAAAAATTCAGTTTTCAAAATTTGAGGAAAGGAATGCAATAAAAATAAAAGGAATAAAGATGAAATGAATGAATAAATAAATAATAAAGTTGAAGCTTTACCTCCCAAGCTCTCCAGTACCCGCCCGTGGAGGGGGAATTTCCCCTAGAAACCTCACTCATGTGGTTGTAGAGAGTGGCCAAACCTGCCCCTCCCCAGTTGTATTGGGAGATGCGATCGACGTCTGTGAGAGAAGCCAAATACCCCAGACTGATTGTGTCACCCTTTGTACTCATCAGCGAGCAACCCAACACATACATGATGAATGCCCTGGCCATTTGATCGTCATTAAAGGCCTGATTCTTGAAGGTATCCAGGAACCATTTTGCAGGAACTATGAAATCCCCTGGATGAGCCCCAAGCAAGTCAATAATTTCTTCATGACGGTTCTGAAGATCGTCATAACGGGCAATAGGGAGGCCACCAAACGGGACGCCAGTGATCATGGCGAAGTCTAAGGGAGTCATTGTCATTTCCCCGAAAGGCATATGGAATGTGTTCGTTGTGTCCCACCATCTTTCCGCCAAGGCTTGAATGTGGGTCCGGTCATTTGTACTCTTCTCCAGGAGCAAAGCGAATAGCCCAAATTCAGCATTATTGACTAAGGTTCTCACATCGTCAGAAAGCTCCATATACCACCTTCGGCCATGGGCCATGCTCCCATGACCCTTGAGGACAAATTCTGGAGACTGCAAAAAAAAAGAGAGAGAGAAAGGAAAATAAGAAAATGAAGGAATAATAATTACTTTCTTTCGGGATCCAAGCAATGCAATTGAGTGAGTAAAGGAAAATAATGAAATTCTTTGAAGTCTAGACGACTCGTTGATTTGAAAAATAAGGAAATTCTTTGGAGTCTAGACGACTCGTTGATTTGAAAAATAAGAAATTCTTTGGAGTCTAAGCGACTCGTTGATTTGAAAAATAAGAAATTCTTTGGAGTCTAAGCGACTCGTTGATTTGAAAAATAAGAAATTCTTTGGAGTCTAAACGACTCGTTGATTTGAAAAATAAGAAATTCTTTGGAGTCTAAGCGACTCGTTGATTTGAAAAATAATGAAATTCTTTGGAGTCTAGGCGACTCGTTGATTTGAAATAATAGGGGATCTCTTGTGAGGTCTAAGCACAAAAAAAATAAAAAATAAAAAATGTTTGTGGGTTGTAAGCAATGATTGGATTTTAGGTTCATTCAAAATATTAAGCATATGCAAAATTCATCCAGATTAGCACAACCGCCCATTAGCAATGAATAAATGGAATAAAGAAATCAATGTGTCCAACCAAGGGCAATAATAAAAAGAGGGGGGCGCAATACCAAGCATCAAATCCTAATCATGAAAGAAGGGATTGGTGAATATGTTGAATTTTCAAATATGGATTCATGCAAGCATTGATTGTCATATACTACATTAGCACAGACAGGGAGAAAGGGCATTCATGCATGCATTCATTGCTCATCATTCATAGCACTACATTGCATTATCTCATCATAATCATAAAGAGGAAAGTTTGGGAATGTACCATTCGATTGAAAGCCCGTGCCGAGAGATGTGCCCCGGGATCGGCAAGTAGAACTGATGAACTGTGGACTGGATTGGGTTTGTACTTCTTCTTGGGGGGACCATAAGACCCTGAACCACTAGCCATTGGGGAATCTACAAACATGAAAAAGGGGAAGTCAATGTTCATATCAAATCTTGAAGGAGAGAGATCAAATAACATAAGGAAACATGATTGCAAGCACAATGATTGAAACAAAGATGTAATCTTTATGAAACATACCTTGATTGTGAGTGGTTCTTGAAGAAAGAATCAAGAGAAGGTGAGATTTTGGAGAAGAAATCCGAGAGAGGAGGAAGGAGAGAATGGAAAAGAGAGAAGAAGAAACTAAGTTTTAAAACAAACTGCTGCTCAAACCGGCACCCGGTGAAAAGGCGCCGGCACTCACTGAATGCCGCCCGGCATTTGGTAGAGTGCTGGCCGGCACTCAGTAAGTGCCGGTTTCCCCTCACCGAATGCCGCCGCGTGTGACAGGTGGCCTTTTTCTCCTGATTTTCATTATTTATAAAAGAACCCCCGAATTTTGCTCCCATGTCCTTGTAAATTTTCCCTCGTTTCAAAGGAACCCCCGAGGTTTGAAAAATGAGTTTTAAAGCCCTTTTGTAAATGGGAATTAGCCCCTGCTTGTTAAAAATTTTGTCAAGGAACACCCGTTTGCAATAAATGAGTTAATAAAGTCTAATCAACTCCGGATTTTTATGAAGATTGAACTTGATTGGAGTCTAATTGACTCCAGATTTTGGAAAAAGAATAATTTGGAGTCTAATTGACCCCAGAATTTTGAAAATTGATTTAATTTGAACCTGATTGGCTCTGATTCTTTGAAAATTGATTTGATTTGATCCTGATTGGCTCCAATTCTTTGAAAATTGATTCGAATTGAGCCTGATTGGCTCTGATTCTCTGAAAATTGATTTGATTTGAGCCTGATTGGTTCCAATTCTTTGAAAATTGATTTGATTTGAGCATGATTGGCTCTGATTCTTTGAAAATAGATTTGAAATTGAGCGTAATTGGTTTCAACTCTTTGGAGTTTGATTTGATATGAAAGTCTTGTTTGATTCTGGAACTTTGAAAATTGATTTGGTTCGACTCCAGGTTAGGAGAAAATTCAGCCGACTTTAATATGATTGATCTTCAAAGCAAATATGAATCCAAGTGTTTCCAGGTTTAGGAAAGTTAATTCGAAATTTAATCAGCTCCTGAAAGTTAGGAATTATGAATTGAACCAAGTCAACTTTGATTTTACTTGGTATGGCAGTAAATTTGCATCTCATCTTTCAGCGTGCTACCTGATTCGGCTTAGCCGATCAGATGATTTTGGGGGATTTTGAGCATAGAGCTGCTCAAATCTTTCTGTGTGCTACCTGATTCGGCTTGGCCGATCAGATGATTTTAGAAGATTTTGAGCATAGAGCTGCTCAATCTTTCTGCGTGCTACCTGATTCGGCTTAGCTGATCAGATGATTTTGGGGGATTTTGAGCATAGAGCTGCTCAAATCTTTCTGCGTGCTGCCTGATTCGGCTTAGCCGATCAGATGATTTTGGGGGATTTTGAGCATAGAGCTGCTCAAATCTTTCTGCGTGCTACCTGATTCGGCTTAGCCGATCCGATGATTTTGGGGGATTTTGAGCATAGAGCTGCTCAAATCTTTCTGCGTGCTAGCTGATTCGGCTTGGCCGATCAGATGATTTTAGGAGATTTTGAGCATAGAGCTGCTCAATCTTTCTGCGTGCTACCTGATTCGGCTTAGCCGATCAGATGATTTTGGGGGATTTTGAGCATAGAGCTGCTCAAATCTTTCTGCGTGCTGCCTGATTCGGCTTAGCCGATCAGATGATTTTGGGGGATTTTGAGCATAGAGCTGCTCAAATCTTTCTGCGTGCTACCTGATTCGGCTTAGCCGATCAGATGATTTTGGGAGGACTTTGAGCATAGAGCTGCTCAAATCTTTCTGCGTGCTGCCTGATTCGGCTTGGCCGATCAGATGATTTTAGGAGATTTTGAGCATAGAGCTGCTCAATCTTTCTGCGTGCTACCTGATTCGGCTTAGTCGATCAGATGATTTTGGGGGATTTTGAGCATAGAGCTGCTCAAATCTTTCTGCGTGCTGCCTGATTCGGCTTAGCCGATCAGATGATTTTGGGGGATTTTGAGCATAGAGCTGCTCAAATCTTTCTGCGTGCTACCTGATTCGGCTTAGCCGATCAGATGATTTTGGGGGACTTTGAGCATAGAGCTGCTCAAATATTTCTGCGTGCTACCTGATTCGGCTTAGCCAATCAGATGATTTTGGGGGATTTTGAGCATAAAGTTGCTCAAATCTTTCTGCGTGCTGCCTGATTCGGCTTAGCCGATCAGATGATTTTGGGGGATTTTGAGCATAGAGCTGCTCAATCTCTCTGCGTGCTACCTGATTCGGCTTAGCCAATCAGATGATTTTGAGGGATTTTGAGCATAGAGCTGCTCAAATCTTTCAGCGTGCTACCTGATCCGGCTTAGCCGATCAGATGATTTTTGGGGATTTTGAGCATAGAGCTGCTCAATCTCTCTGCGTGCTACCTGATTTCGGCTTAGCCGATCAGATGATTTTTGGGGATTTTGAGCATAGAGCTGCTCAATCTTTCTGCGTGCTACCTGATTCGGCTTAGCGGATCAGATGATTTTGGGAGACTTTGAGCATAGAGCTGCTCAAATCTTTCTGCGTGCTACCTGATCGGCCATGGAGTGTAAGGCGCAAGGCGCATCTCAGTCAATCAGACGATTCTCAAAACGCGTGTAAAATGTATATGCATTAGTCATGATGTTCTTAGAGTAAGACGGTGTCATAATAGGATGATTCGATGTGTTTGGTGCATTTCTGATAATAGGAAGAGTAACGTGACTCAGGAACATCACGTTTGGGAGCATAAGATATAAGATTGCATGAGCATGTGCATCACAATAAGATAGGTGCATTCATCTGTGTGACTACCTGCGTTGGTGTATTGTTGTTGTCCTTTGCCCGAACTACGTCCTGGTCAGATTCCCGTTGGGATACGTAGGCAGCTCACCATTGAGCACGACCAGCATTTGGCTATCTGCGCACCTGATTTTGCAACGCACTTTTGTTTTTACCTGGATTCGACTATTTGATCAAAGGCTTGTGTTTCACACAGGCTTTGACATACGCTTGTGATATGCGTTGCTTCACAAGCTCAGTCAAAGAGGGGCAAACTGTAGACACCCCGATTTTGACCAAACGTCAAATCCAGGGATTGGTTACCTCTTAAAAGACCGATGATGACAATGGCCAGTTACACTCGAAGATTTTCCAGGAAATTCAAAATCTTCAATTGATTCTTCAAGGCAAATTTCAAAATTAAAATAGAAAATATAAAAAAGGAGAAGGAAGAGAGAGAGAATTTGGGTATTCGGGAGAAACCCGAACAATAAAGAACGTGTGAGAAACCCAGTCTGAGAACCAGTTTTTAAGAAGATAAAAATAAAAAAATATAAAAGAGTTCTTTTGAAAGAAATGGGAGGACAAAATATATAAAAAAGTCTTGGAAAAAGAGAAAATACAAAAAAGAGAGTAGTATATTCAAAATATACCATGCACATGGGGGATCTTAATACAAATATATATATATATATATATATAGAATAGAAAAAATTGTGTTTACACCAACATATTTTTGAAAAATCAAAAAGAGGGACAAAATTCAGTTAGCCCCGGCACGCGGAAAACGCGGCGGCACTCACTGAGTGCCGCGCCGGCACTCAGTTTTTGCCGCCCGACATTTAGGGAGTGCCGCCCGGCATTCAGTGAGTGCCGCCGGCACCCGTCGAGTGCCGCTGGCTGTAACAGACTGCTTTTCTCACATGTTCTAGAAGAAATCTTTGCACATGGGTTTCCACCCCGAATTTACCCATTTATCCCTGGATTAATGGTCTATATAAACAAACTTTCACCTTCATTTTTGAGGGACTTGAGATATACTTGAACTTGAGAATTAAGAGAGAGAGATATACAAGAATCATATATATTTTGAGAGAGAGAGAAGAAGAAATCCTTGAAGAACTTGAAGAATTTGAAGAATTTTGGGAAATCTTGGAAGGTTTTCACAAGAAGTTGAAGAAATCCTTGAGGTCCTAGAGGTAACCTCTTAATCCTTGATAGAATTAGGACTATTCAATCACAAGTTCATAGTTCTAGGAACTTTACACATTTTCAAAACCTCTCTTCTTACCTCATTTCATCACACACCACTTAGAACTTGTGATTGAATCTCATAATATTTCATTGATTTGGATTTAATTGATGCCTTGGGTTTAAAATAAATTCAATTTTGAAGAGTTTGTGTTCTTAGTTTCTCTAGACAAACTTTGATTTTTTTATTTCTACCATCTCCTGTGAGACTCATGAGATCTTCCATATCTCATTGAACCTCTTTGAGTTTGATTATTTAATTTCCTATGATCTTATGATCTACATGGAGATTAGAATGAATCATAGTCTTAATCTACATATAATTAGTGAGATTCAAGTCCTAATCCATGACTTGAACCTCTTCATTAAGAAATCTTATGGAATCCTATTATATTCCAATGAGGTTTGAGTAGATTTTAACTTCATCTCTAACTCCAATGACCATCAAAGGGTAGGAGTGATAAGTTGAATTCAAACTTGGGTCCATAGGTTTGAGTTCTTTATTTGAGGATCTTGTGAAGTTCATCTCAATACTTCATCAAGATCCACTAGTATAGTATGCCTCATAGTCTCCAATGACCATCAAGTGGTAGGAGAAAAAGTGTTAATTCAAGTTTATTCCCATGGCTTGAACTAATCCTTCTCTTAGGTTTTAAGAAGTCTTTCATACTTCATCTAGAACCTATGAGTATGTATGTCTCTAACTCCAATGACCATCAAAGGGTAGGAGTGATAAGTTGAATTCAAACTTGGATCCATAGGTTTGAATTCTTTATTTGAGGATCTTGTGAAGTTCATTTCAATACTTCATTAAGATCCACTAGTATAGTATGCCTCATAGTCTTCAATGACCATTAATTGGTAGAAGAGTTGGTTTGTTTTAAGTCCAACTTCATGATTTAATAGTTGGGGTTAACAAATAAACTTGAGCTAGCAAAATGAAACAGTGGGTTCATAAACTGTTTTTGATCAAGGATTTTTAGTTTGAAATCCGACCGTTGGAATCGAATGAAACCAACGGGAAAATGTTCATAACACATTGTTTTACCACTGTGATTTTTGTTTTAGCAAGATCTTGTGATTAGAAGGGTTTGATCATGGTTTTTGTGAGCTAATTATAATCTGTCCAGAGTTCTAGAATACTTTCAGAATAATAAGTCCGTTTTGAAATCAATAAATCAGAACCTTAATTAAGTTTTTGGGGTCTCAAATAATTTTTTATAAGTACCTTAATGTGTTAGGAAGGTACCCTAAAAAGATCTAAGTGTTTCTCAGGTTTTTACTATTTTTAGAAAATCATACAAGATCTCTGGACAGAGAGTTGCAGAATCCTGAGTGAGGCCTAGTATTTTCTATATTCCCGGAGATCTAACCGTTGAAATCTTGATTTTCAAGTTGGATTAGAAACTAGACTCACAGAGGCATAACATATCCGAAAATAAGTAAGATCCAACCGTTGAAAGTATTTTATTTCCATTTTTGAACGTCGGGTCTACTCTCTGTAAATCACAAAAAACTGCTACTGTTTTTGTCTAATCTTATTTATTTCAACTCAAATGGTCTCTTAATGTCTTGGGACTCAAACCATGTTTTGAATAATGATAATTTAGATTAAACCCAGAGGCTTAGGGATCCAAATTAGTGAATAAATTCATGTCTCATCCTTGTTCATAATCATTCATTCATTCATGTACATTGATGCTTATAGTTAGAACTAGTTCTTGGATGAAGTTGGACTTAGTTGAATTTAATTGAACATGACCTATGATTAATTACCTTTTGATATTATATCTTGTCTAAGGCATGTGTACTAACCTTTGTTTTGTAGCACTTTGAGGTACAATTTCTCAACCCTTCTCTAGTTTAATCTATTTTATTGATTTTAATTGATTTTTCGCCCCATGTGCGACACCTTAGCTTAGGTTTTGCCTTATGTGTATATATGTGTTAGAGACCTTTCTTAGGTTTATTTTTGCATGCATTGCACGTTTGATATTCGCGGCCGGATCCCGGGTATGTTTTCTAGTTCTCTATTGCATATCATGATGTTTGCTAGTTGAATTACGTGACTTATGAATGATATTTTACCGTTAGCAATTTTGCACCCTTTCAACATGCTTGTGTTATGTATACCTATATATATGTATTAATTGAGGGCATGCTTAGATTATTAATTTGATTAAAAAGGATGTTGAGTAGAGGCCTATCATGAGATAGGATGAAAGGGGGTGTTTTAGTCCGCCGGGCTCCTTCCCCTTTCATTCCATAATCCCCGGACCCAGTTTATCTTTGGTTTCGCAAAAGATCAGTTTGCTTTAAAATAGTTTCTTAATTTTCCTTTTTAAAATTAAGTGGCGACTCATTGAATTTGAAATATTTATTTTAAAAGTGGGTAAAATTTGAAGAAAACCTGCGATATCCACACCCCCCTTGACCAAAATTTTTGGCTCTGGCCTTGCTAATTACTATACATGCAATATGGCTATGATCAATTCCTATTAATGATCTAAAATATAGATCATTTATTATATTTCTATAAATAAAAACAAAAGAAAGAAAGCAAAAATGCATGGTTAAGCACAAACAAGTTTAGTACTCTTTTAAGCATGGGAAAATGCACCAGAGATACCATTTCACCAAACACTACTCATTTGATTCAACACAAATATAGACCCAAATAATTGAGCCCACGTGGGTCATATCTGTAATTCAGGAGCCCAAAATACTTGGAGCAACCCAGTTCCTAGTTTTCCTCTTTCTTGGGTCGTAGGGCAAGATTACAGCAATATTTTTCATTGCTAAATTAGTTTAGTACTTGTTTGCATCTAAAAAATACACTTTTTAAGTTAAAGTTGGCGAAGGCCGATTGAGAAATTTTAATTGGACTCATGAGACCGATTGCAAAAATTAAGGGTCAAGTGACTGGTTCAAAGGTGGTAGAGCCGAATGAGTTTTTAATCGGACTGATATCTATCGGGCTGGCTAACCTTTCATTCGGACTATTCAAGGTTTACATGAAGTCAATGATGGTGGGCCACTCCAATGATGAGACTCAAAGTTTAGCCAATTTGACATATAAGACATACACATCACTTAAGTGGTTGGTTCTTCAAAGTGGTGGGCCATCTTCATTATTTAGTTTGTATACAAAGTTTAGGGAAATGTGGAGATGTGGGACCCATATCAATTATGACAAGAATGCAAAAGTCTTTAAGTCAATTCGGCTTAGGCCTTGTTTGGCACTTCTATTCCACCGGGCATCCATTGTGTTCTCTCAGGCTATGCATGTGGGTCGATCGGGCTATACATGTACTAATCGGGCTTCAGTTAAGGCCCGTTGTATATCAGTTTCAGCAAAGTGCCACTTCAATGGAAGTAAAACATCAAGTTGGTTGCAATCTTCAACGGGCTGCCATTTGGGCCCGCCAGTCCAATCTGGCATACAAGCTAGGAAAAAATCCATGTCCTGAATGGTGGGACCCATGGACTGACAAAGATCATCAGTTTGGGTTTTTGTTTATCAATTCAACCAACTTCAGCCACTCTATCGCGCACATACGCATATTGATGATGTCACACTATGGTGGATCCAAGGAAGTCATTTAAATTTGGTCATATACGCATATTATTCTGATCAACATAGGAAAGTGTGAGGTGGGCCACCTTTGAGAAGTTTGTCAGCATTCAATCTCTCTAATATTGGTGATATACATTACTGTATTGATAAGGGAAGTATATGATAATATTATCAATATTTGGAATATGATCAGGATTAGGAAAGATAATATATTTGATATTATCTTTTATGGGAGAAAATATTATCACTTATGGAATGTCATATTATATTGGGAGATAATGTTATCATTTGGGAAGTATGTCTCTTGCTTGGTGGGGAAGTCATACGCATGAAGACCAAAAATGGACCAGATTCAAGATGTATATATATATTCAAAGATATGGTAGCTTATCAGATTGGGGGGAGAAATCTAGTATTTTATACCAGATAATTACGGAAGTCAAGAGTAGATTTTGGGAGATAAATCTGATAAATTATACCAGATTAATATTCATAAGATTTCCTACCTTATCTAGAAGACCTCCATGGCCGCTATAAATCAGCAGGCTGGCCAACCATTCAAAGCACTCCGCGTCACCTCGACAAACCCCATTCAAACAGCATCCCAAAAGCATTTAACATGCATTCTTAGTTTTGTTTAGGCAAATAAAAAGCATCCTTTTTATTTTCTTAGGCTTTCTTAGTTTTCAATTACATTATTGTAATTTTTTTTCTTTTAATTAAGTAAAAGTCTATTTTATTTAATTCTTCTTTTCATCACTTATATGGCTTGTGCGCTTCGGTATTGCCATAGGACTTTTGGTGGGTATACTTTCCTACTCACCACACACAATCACCCCGTTAGAAGTCTGATCTAAAGCCTTGTGTATCACTCACACAAGCAATATAGAAAATTAGTTTGCACAACTCGAACCACTTTTGGTTCTGGCACGTCCGCAAAACTACAAACAAACATTTTGGCACGCCCGGTGGGACAGCTAAGTGATGAGCCATGCATACACTGAAGCATGGCTACACTTCTACAGCAACCAGATTGGTTGGGGGAATGAGTCAATACGCCAACTTCGCAAAGAAATCTATCGTCTCTACAACGATGGATATTGAAATGAAACTGGTCATCTTTATAATGAGATAGACCGTTTTGAGGCCGACATGCGATTTTTTAATCAGGAAATCGGCCTCCTCAAAGCTTCAAGTAGAGCTGATGAACCGCCTGTTAGGGATATATACTAAAAGCCATGCTTTATGTAGTTGATTTATTATTCATTTAATAAAATCAATTAATCCATTTTTTTATGAGAATCTGTGTGGGCAATGTTTGTATTATATTATTTATTTAATATTATGCATGTGTGTCTCTCATTCTATATAGTAGGTGGTTTGGTGTGTAGAGTTCGGCTTACACACAGAAGATCAGGCCATCAGATATTATAGAATGTAAGATTTTGGTTTACAGTCTTAGATGGGATTGGACACACCATCGGTAGGACTGCAGCATGGTGTTGTAGTAGGTTTGTCTTGACTACGGAAAATGGTATAGTTTCAACTCACTATGCTGATACACTTTCTGTATTAAACGGGACTGACTTGGGGTAATTATCTTTATACTGACTTATAAGATAATTAATACATCATGGCTATTATGAGTGCTTATGCTCTAAATTCTAAGTTAATTTGTAGACACGTACATTTGATATTTATACTTTGATCCCTAAAAGGGTGAGATCCTTAAATGGGTCAATATCTCATTGGATTGGGTGGCAATATTAATTGTGTGGTGGATATTAATTAATGATGGAATCCATGTCTCAATTTTGGGATTGATGATATCCCCTTGAGAAAGCTTATAAGTTTTGATTATGTCAAACCCTGCAGGTGGATTTTGTATCCGACATATCAGATAAGTTAAGCAGAGGATCTCAAGGAATTTTAAGAAATTAATTAAATATGATTGTCATTAATTATATTTAATTAATGGATATCTGTAATCTTAACATGGGGAGATAATAAGCACTTAATAACATGAAGCTCGAAATATATTTTTGAGATAAGGGTAGGAGTGCAATTATAATTCTTTAGTGGTATGAATTATAATTTATGGAAATAGGAATCTGATTCAGTTCGAATTAGGGTTTCCTAATTCCATAAGGAAGCCTATTCCTTATTGACTTCTTATGGTCCCTATCGTAGCCTATATATATGTTGCTTTGGCTCTCTCCTCAGTTAGCATTTTTCTACATAGAGAATTATAACTCGGAATAGAAAAGAGAGCAAAAAAGAGGGAGAGCAAAAAATAGAAAGGATTTCGAAAGAGCCCACACTCAGTTCGATATTCTGGCAGCAAAGGAATACGGTAGAAGATCGTGAGCTGTTATCGAGCCCGTGTTCTTGATTCGTCTACTACAGCAATCCGTTTTAGCAGTTTAAGGTAACCCTAGTTCCGCCCTTGTAGGGTTATTGTAGTTTTCACGTAATTTTTTTTGCAGTACCAACTTATACGCGCTGTCAATGGATTCTGGGAACACAGTTTCCTAACAGTGGTATCAGAGCAACGTTGATTCTGCGTATGGGTTGGACGCAACCATGTTGTCCGATAAAACAGATCTTATGCGTGTTTTGATGGATGGATAGAACGTAGAACTGTGCTAACCCTTGTTTTGCAGCGTTCTTATTCCACTATTATGGTCACTAATTTTGTGTGATTGGATCCCACGATGGTTTTATCCGTGGTTAATTTTGCTATTTTAATATAGCATGTGAACTCCTTTATGGAGGCATATGATTTGTGTGTATTGGATCCCACGCTTGATTGATGTGTGGTTAATTTACTGCAAAGAAATAGCATGTGAACTCCTTTATGGAGGCATAGGGTTTGTGTAATATATCTTAAGTAAATCCGTGAAGACAGTTTATGGAGGCAGCTCGACCCCCGTTCCGTAGTGGCGACATAGAGCTAATCGGGTTCAGTGAAGATTTCTTCACAAGAGTTGTAGCTTGACCATAATAGTGGGATTCCTATTTTATTGTGGTTTCCTTATTTATGTGTGATTGAATGATTATTATTGTTTCATGTTTAATGAATAGGACAACATGGATAATTGTTCCTAGACCTATTTCAGATGTCTAGCTACATGTTTAATTTATATTAATTTAAAATGATGGACAACTACATGTGTATTTAGAAATAAAACTAATTCCATAATTTGAAAACATAAGTACTTATTTTCTAAAATCATGAGAATAGAATAATTTTATTATCTACACATGTGGGTTTCACAAGTAAGGATGAATTAATCCTTGTCAAGTATTCTATTATTTTTTATTAATTAAATTAAAAGCTTTTCTAAAAAATTACAACCCTCAATTTTTTTTTAAAATTCTAAGTGGGAGAGGGAATTTATCAAGTATAAATCCCATGGTCTCCATCACTGGTTTGTAGATGATATGATTAATTTTGTGTGATGGCTCTAGTGTCATCCTCCCTATCGGATGTAGTTGATCATGGAATCATCAGTACAAACTTCTTTAAAAGAATGTTTTGGGTGATTGTTGGTATGGGTCACCTCTCCATTAGAGGTGTTCCTTATGGAACTCTTGACCTAGAATTAAGTGATGGAATACACTTAGCTATAAATAATAATATCCTCTCCATCTGAGTCACTGTTATTATTTATAGGACCAAAGCAAGTTAGCAGTTTAATTTTATTAGGCAAAGTACATTGCCTGGATAGTAAAATTAAAAGGCAATTATCTATCTGAACAAATGATGGATAGTATATGGCTTCCCATTGAGTCATACTATTCGCGGTGTATTAGGTTGCTGGCGGATTCCTTTCAAATATGGTAGAGGGAACCAATATTTTCAACTCGAATCCATAGTAATTTTTGCCCAAACGTAATTATTTATATGATTCTCAGGCTTTTAAATGGGTACTTTCAATCCACTTGCTGTTATACTTAAAGAAAACAAACTTACTGGACCAAACTATATAGACTGGAAAAAAAAATTGGATATTGTGTTAACTGCTGAAGAGTACAAGTTTGTGCTTACTCAAGAATGTCCTGAGCAACCTGGTGAGGGGGCAACCGCTGAGGAAACCCAGGCTCACAAGAAATGGGTCAAGGCTGATGAGATGGCGAGGTGTTACATTTTGGCATCCATGTCAAATGTGCTGCAACATCAGCATCAATCAATGGCCAGCGCCTATGACATGATGGAGAGCCTCCGAGAGATGTTCGGGGATGAAAGTCGTGCTGCTAGGCAGGTTGCCATGAAAGACTTGATGAACACAACCATGGCTGAGGTGACGCCTGTAAGGGATCATGTTCTTAAGATGATATCTCTTCTTAATGAACTAGAGATCCTTGGAGCTACAATTGACGGGGAAACCCAGGTCGATATCGTACTCCAGTCACTGCCAGAGTCTTTTAAGAAATTCCGCCTCAATTACAACATGAATAAATTTAAATATACTTTGGCGGAGCTGCTTAAAGAACTCCAGGCAGCTGAGGGTCTCAACAGAAAGTTAGGGAGTGCTCTTGTGTTTGAGAAAGGTTCTGCTTCAAAGCCGAAAGGCAAGAAGAAAATGAAAAAGGCTCAAAAGAAGGCCACGGGTCCTCCGCCAATCCAAAGGCCACGAGGACAACCGGGAAAACCTAAAGGCAAATGTTTTGTTTGCAAGCAGCCAGGACACTGGAAGAAGCAATGTCCAGTTTATCGCGCCAAACAGAACAATCAAGGTAAATCTCATTTACTAGTTGTTGAATCGTGTTTAGCAGTCCGATCTACCGTTACCTGGTGTGTAGATACGGGAGCCACTAATCATGTATGCAATTCTTTGCAGGGGTTCCAGGGAACCAGGCAGCTCAATGATGGAGAGATTTATCTATATATGGGAAATGCTACAAGAGTAGCAGCAGTTGCAGTAGGAGATCTACATCTTAGTTTTGGTAGAGATAGGATTTTAATATTAAGAAATTGCTTTTATGTACCTTCTATTAGAAGGAATTTAGTTTCAGTTTATAGTTTAGTAAAGAATGGATATTCAGTTCATTTTAATAAAGTAGTAGTTATTAAAGAAAATAAACGTTTTATTTGTTCTGGTCAATTGGTGGATGATCTTTATATTATAAATCTTATCTCTCCTATACTGCAACTTAATGAATTGAATAACACAAATAGTTTGCCATTTAAGAGAAAAGAACCTTCGAGGATGAACCAAACGCATCTTTGGCACTTACGCCTTGGTCATATTAATTTGAAAAGGATTTAAAGACTGGTTCAAAATGGGCCATTAGGCTCATTGGAAGTGGAGGCACTTCCAGTTTGTGAATCCTGCTTGGAAGGTAAAATGACCAAGAGGCCATTCTCGGCCAAGGGCTATAGAGCAAAAGAGCCGTTGGCACTGGTTCACTCTGATTTGTGTGGTCCTATGACTGTCCAAGCAAGAGGGGGATTTGAGTACTTTGTCACTTTCATCGATGATTACTCAAGGTATGGGTACATTTATTTGATGCGGCGTAAGTCTGAATGCTTTGAGAAATTCAAAGACTTCAAGGCTGAAACGGAGAAGCGTCTAGGTAAATGTATCAAGACACTACGATCTGATCGTGGTGGAGAGTACCTCTTGGGAGAGTTTAGGGAATACTTATTGGAGCAAGGGATTACATACCAATTGTCTGCACCCTGTATGCCTCAGCAGAACAGTGTAGTAGAAAGAAGGAACATGACTCTCATGGATATGGTAAGATCTATGATGAGTTACTCGGATTTACCAATTTCCTTTTGGGGACACGCATTAGAGACAGCTGCATACATTCTAAACTTGGTACCATCTAAGTCAGTATCTACTACTCTCATGGAATTGTAGACTGGGCGAAAGCCTAGTCTGCGGCATGTTCGGATCTGGGATAGTTCAGCACATGAACTGAAAGGGAACGCAGAAAAGTTGGAATCAAGAATAGAAGTATGTGTCGCGCCCGCCCCGAAGGCGGGGGGCGCTCCCCTCGTGGGTCGCGACCGTTTTAGAAGGAAATGAAATAAAATATGGGTAAAAGGCTCAAAGCAGTGAACCAAAGCATGAAAGGAAATGTGTGAAAGTATGTACAAGTGGGTATGAGGGCCAAGTAAGAGTTCAGAGTCGCCACCTAACGTTATCGGGAGTTAGGATCCCTGCAAAGGCGATTAGAGTAATCATCTTAGACTTTTGAGAAAATAGTTTGAGAAGAGTGGGGCCCTTTTAAAAGTGTGACTCTTGATAGTCGTGCGAAACCAGAGTTCTCAAAGTGGGTTCGAGGACTCGATTATATCGAGGGAAGGTATTAGGCACCCTCGAACATCCGTGACACACGGTTGCCATTTTAGTGGTTTTCATAGTAACGGGGCGTAAGTAAGGGGTAGTATGATACATATATAAGAAATTAAAATGCGAGCATCCGTGATACGCGGTTGCCGATTTATGTATCTCGACACGAGATAGTTTTGAAAGTATGTATTAGTTTGAAAGTATGTATACGTATCTCGATACGAGATAGTTTGAAAGTGAAGTTATGGCCGCACCCAAGTGTGGGTTGCATACGTATCTCGACTTGAGAATCAGGCCATACGTAGTTCTGTGCTGTGTATGTGTGTGAGTTTTTGGTCGATCTAGACCGTGAGTGTGTAAAATTGTATTTTGATTAAAGTCGGTGTAGCTAGGAACTTTAACCTGTGCGGTGTAGTCCTAGAATTTAACCTTTGAGAAAGTAGTGAGTTGTGAGAAAGTGTTTTTGAGTAAAAGTCAGGGAAGATCGACCGTGCGATGAGGTTTTTTTGTATTTTTTTATTTTTTTTTAATATTTTTTTTGTCTTTTTATTTTATGTGCCGGAAGTAAGGGTCGGTGCCCATTAAGAGTGTGAAGACATACCTGTCTTACCTGTGTTGTTTGTAGATTCCAAGCAAAGTACCGGAAGTATGGGTCGGTGCCCAAGAAGTTTGGGAAATGTGTATCGGAAGTATGGGTCGGTGCCCAATAGTTTTGAAAAAGGTTTTACCGGAAGTATGGGTTGGTGCCCTGTAGTTTTGAAAAAGGTTTTACCGGAAGTATGGGTCGGTGTCCAAGCAATAAAAAAGCACCGGAAGTACGGGTCGGTGCCCAGTGATTTGAAAAAGGTTTTACCGGAAGTATGGGTCTGTGCCCAAGCAATTAAAAAGTACCGGAAGTACGGGTCGGTGCCTAAGCAATAAAAAAGTACCGGAAGTACGGGTTGGTGCCCAGTGCTTTGAAAAGGTGCCAGAAGTACGGGTCGGTGCCCGGTGCAATGAGAGTGTACCGAAAGTATGGGTCAGTGCCCGATGATGTAAAAAAGGTGATGTGAAAGTTTTACCGGAAGTACGGGTCGGTGCAAATAGAGAGAAGTATCATTTTTTGTGTTTCCTGATTTTATCAACAAAAATCTATAACAAGAGATAAAGTACAGTCGGATGGGTCATTAGATCTCCTTCTGGCTGGCGCAGGATGTAAAGTCCAATTGGGTGGAGTTCGAAGGTCTCCTTCTGACTGGCGCAAGATATAGCAGTTTGATAAAGTTCAGCAGGGTGGATCATTAGATCTCCTTCCGGTTGACGCAGGATATAAAGTCCAATCGGGTGGAGTTCGAGGCCTCCTTCTGACTGGCGCAAGATATAACAGTTTGATAAAGTTCAGCCGGGTGGGTCATTAGATCTCCTTCCGGCTGACGCAGGATATAAAGTCCAATCGGGTGGAGTTCGAGGCCTCCTTCCGACTGGCAAGAGAAGGTGGAATATCCGACCAGTGGATTTATAGGGAGACCACACCACTAAAGCATATAAAATAAAAGAAAAGAAAAAGGAAAAATATCCGACCAGTGGAATTATAGGGAGCCCCAGACCACTAAAGCATATGAGTAAATAAAAGAAAGAAAAAGGCGGAATATCCGACCAGTGGATTTATAGGAAGCCCCAGACCAATAAGTGTAAGAGTTTGAGGAAGTTTTCTGTACAGAAGGGGCTATTGAAGCCGAGTCGGTGTGTTGTTGAGAAAGAATGAAAGAATTCGGAGATTTGAAAGGATCGTCACCGAGAAACGTCGCAGAAATAAGCCGAGAAGGCCCAAAGTCATATTTCGACACGCAATCGACTTGAACGGGCATCATAGTCGGGTCCGGAAGGGCCGGAAGAGTCAAAAAAGCCATAAGTCTGGCAAAAATGGATCCGGGCTGAGTTGAGCGGGACCCGCGGGGGTTAGAACCGGCTAGGATAGCCTGAAATGGACATATAAAATGCCAAACAACCCTTAAGATGTAGATTCGGCCAATTCTGAGGTCACCGGTGCGTCGGGAACGGCCAAATTAGCTTGGAACAAGTGTCCGTTCGTTGAAATCTGGACCCGGAGTGGAGAAAATTGGGAAAAACCAAAAGTGGAGCCCAAGTGCCATGTCAGCAAGCCACGTGTCAGTCAAAGACACGTGGCGCCTTCTGATTAGCTGGTTAAAGCTGATGGGGCGCTGATTTGGGCGTGCTGACTGGGCATCGGAGTGACGCGTGGCAGCCTCTGACTGGCCAGTCAACGTGCTGATGTGGCAGCCCATGCCACGTGTCAACCTCTGATTGGTTGGTGGTTGCTGACGTAGCAGTAACGTGGAAGTAACACGTGGCAGTCTGTGATTGGTCAATCAGCTCTGTCCTGGCGTTGACGTGGCACACGTGGCAGTACACGTGTCAGTAAATGTGTCAGTATGTGACACGTGTCAGATGTTGATTGGTGGTCAATGCTGACTCAACAATGACGTGGCAAAACACATGTCAGTTGACTGGACTGCTGACTCAGCAGTCGTTGCCACGTGGAAGCTTTTGATTGGAGGGTCAAACGGTGAGTCAGCGCTGACTCAGCGCTGACTGTTGGCTGCGCGTGGGGAGGCGAAACGGAGGGGTGGTGGCGCGTGTAGAGCGTGCAACATTTACGGTGGCTGTTGGAGGTCGGGCTTCCGGTGGCGGCGTCGTCTGGTTCAGACGATCAGTCTGGTGGTGGTGGTTGGCGACGGTGATCGCTGGTGATTCGAGGTGAAAAGTGCATGTTCATAGCGTATTATATGGTCTTTTATGCATACTTTATCCTCAAAATCCCTACATTTAGGTGCATTCTAATAACAATGTTCTTTTTATTGTGTTAATGCTAAAATATATGTTTTTGCAATGTTTTATAGGTATTAGGATGTAAACCAATGAAGTGGAGCTAAAGAAAGTGATTTTGGTGGATAGAACAACAGAAGCAGCTGGGAAAATGCCAATTTTGACAAGGATGACTTCAGATTTGGAAGATTTTCCCAGAGACAAGAAATGTAGATCTTTGAGTTACGGTCGCGTGGCCGCAAACGGGAGGTCAATCCGAGGTCCGAGTAAAAAGTTATGGCCATTCTCCCATCGGTGTGCAGAGCTGTCAAAATCAGAGAGTTCAAGCGATTGAAGAGAGTTCAATCGATCGAACCTTCGATCGATCGAACTAAGCTCGATCGATCGAACCTTATTTTCACCCAAAAGTTGCGTAAACTCTGTGGGAACCCTATATATAAGCCGTTTTGACGCCAGACGAAGGGAGGACGCTCCAGAACGCGAAAAACAGCAGTTTTAGGTAGTTTTAGGGTTAGATTAGGTGTAGATTAGGGTAGATTCATATTATTCTTCATCCTTTTCATTGATTTACTGAAGATTATTGAAGATTCAAGTTTCTTTCATGTTTATTTCAAGTTTATTTCAGATTATATCCAGGTTTTTCTTTCCAATCCTTGTTATTTGATTGCTATTAGTTTATATGCTATGATTACTCTAGTTTGTTATTCCTGTATTAGTTTTATTATGTTTCTGTAGTTTAGACGTTGGGAATATGTGATGAATCATTGATTCCAAGCCTCTGCCATGCAATCTTTAGAAACCTGGGCTCGATCGATCTAAGGTAGTTCGATCGATCGAACCAGAGCTAGTCAAGCGATCGAAGGCATTTCGATCGATTGAAGGATGATGCTGTCCGATCGATCGAGAGCGCTTCGATCGATCGAACATGTTAATTCTTGAGATGATTCTTTTAAGTATTCCATGACTTTCTGTTTTAGAAATCTGTCATCAAATTGTCCCAATAAGCTCAGTTTGTCACAACAGTTTTTAGAACTTAAAGCCTTAAGGCCTTTTCTTCAATGACTTTTGAAAACCACTTTGAATGCTAACACCATTTAGAGTGCAAGTAATAACCATTGTTTTAAACCGTCTTCCATGTATTTTACTCAAATGTGATGATGTAGTCCCGGGCATGAAAGGGCTATTGATTCTATATCTTTAAAAAAAATACGGAATACTGAAGAGGAATGAACTCCATCGAACGTTAATGAGTATGCATGGTAGATGGTTAGGATTAATGTGGATTCACGTGTTCCCAACACCTTTAGTTTATTTATTTAATTGGTTATGTTTCTATAAGTTTAGTTTATTATTTAGTTTAATTTAATTCACTAGGATTTGTTAGTACACCTCCAATCAGCCATTCTTATTTTCTTTTTCTCTAGGTTATAACTTGGTAGATATTCTTCCTATTCCTTTCCTGTGGGATCGACCTGGACTTATCCAGTATTACTTGCACGATCACCTACACTTGGGTGTTGCACAAGAGCGCACAACTTTTTAGTCGTGTCAAGTTTTTGGCGCCGTTGCCGGGGAAGGCAACTAGGTTAGGATTTTACTAAGTTATTTCCATTTTTCTTCTTTTACTTTAAAAAAAAAAAAAAAAAAAAAAAAAAATATCATTGGACCTTTTCTCTCACAAGAAAAAAAAAAAAAAAATTCTTTTGTTTAAATATTTTGGGTAAACATGTCTTATCCATATTACCCTCCATACAACACAAATACCACGAATGAGTACACATTAGGTAATGAGAACTATACCCCGAGTTGGCAAGCACCCACATATGATGCACATTATCAACCTGAGTGCTACCAATCACCACAATGGGAAAACCATCGTGTTAGTCCCCCATGTTATCAAACGTATCAAGAACCTCCACCTGGAGAGTTCTATCAATCACAATGGGGATATAACCAAAATGATAGTGTAGGATATAGTAGTAGTTCCCACGATTACCAAATGCACCAAGACTTTCCTTCTGGGGAGTCTTGCACACAAACACAATGGGAAGGGGACTATTACCAACAACAATGGGGTGAAACTTCATATTGTTATAATGAGGAGAATAACCAAGCTGAGGATAATGGTATGTTAGAATTGCTGCTTAGTGAAATGAAAAGGCTAGAGAGTGCAATTGATAAATTAGGAGCTAGATATCAACAAGCATTTGATAGCCAACCTTTAGAAGACTATACCAGTCCTTCAATGCTACAACCTGAATTTCAAGACACTAACAATGGAATGGAATTAGAGGACGATGATGGGTTCATACCGAGTGAGGTTAACAACTCATTTGAGAAAGTGATAACCCAACAAGAACTCCAAAACCAAACCATTGAGCATGAAGTTGTAGAACCATCTTCTCCTCAACATACAACCCCAGACATCAACTCCTTCACTGCCTGGCTAAAGTTGCACAATTCCTTTATCCAGAGAACCTCAATAGATGACATATATAGTGAGGAGAGTTGCGAGGATGAGAATGAGGTCTTAAAAGATGATGAGAGTTTAGGTGATTGCACGCAACTAGGAAAGGAGGAGTCCCCTGTTGACTCTACCCCTACCTTTGATAGTGACCCCAGGGAGGACGTTATTGAAAATTCTAAATGCGATTTAGATTCATCTGATATTCATGAACCCTCACCTCTTTCGGCCGAAGAGGTGGTGTCACCAAGTTGTCCATCACCTATCATTGCTATCAATCAAAGCTCTCGTCCTGAGCTTGAATGTTATGTGTACCCCATTCGTGAACAAACAGAATGTGTTGTGGAAGAGGATGGTAAGGATACTAGAACATGTTCTTCACAAAATTTTCAAAATTCTTTGAGAGAAGACTTGGAAAATATTGGGCCCACTTTAGATGATCTTAAAATTCAACAAGAAGCTAGCAATCTTCTAGACTGCTTGACCTTCTTGAGTGATTATAACATTGAGGCCCAAATAAATAGTTTCATCCAAGTCCAGTCCAAATCAATGTGCATAGAACAGAATTTAAATTCTTATGATCATATTTCTATGGATTCTGTTCTAGAGCAAGAGGAGGGTAGTAAAGTTTCATTAGAACATCACTTAGACCCTGTCCCTTTTATTGAACCATGGCCTCCCCCAGTTTTTAGTATTAAAATAGAGGCTGTTATAGGAAGTACCAACACCAAAGATCGTTTCTTGCATATAATTCCTAAAAAGTGTGGTATTTCTTTTATAACTGTCCCAAAAAAAATTGGAAGCCATTGGTTTTGCATCATCTCCTCTGACCTTGAGCCTGACATTAGTTGGGGGGAGTTGCATTTTTATGAGGATCTCAAAAGTCTTGTCATTGTTAAATTATTTCACTGGGAAGATCCTCAAAAATTTCGGTTGTTACTTTATGATAAGTATCTTGATTAACCGAATTTATTAACTGAGTTGTTATATTATGTTCTCTATTTTTTCTTGTTGCTACTAATGATTTTGCAGGTAACTTGAAAAAAATTGGATATTAATGCCTCGAGGTAAAATCCTTCCCTCTCTCGCTTTACTTTACATGTCCATGTGCTTAGTTTAGAACATTGGGGACAATGTTTAGTTTTAGTTGGGGGGAGTGAGTCATTGCATGCCTCATATCTTTTTGTTGTACTTTAGTGTCATATACCTGCTTAGCAACATGTAACTCAGTAAATTAAAATTGTTAAAAATTTTAAAATTTTTTATTTTATTTTTAAATATAATAAAATGGTTCTTGTATTTTTCTCATAGTTAATGTAGTTAGTTATGATGCATTAGTGTTATTTTCTGTATGTTATTAGTATGTGATATACTATGGTAGTTTCTTTACTATCTTAGTTATAGTACATTTTGTGCTTTTTAATCTTCAAACAACTTTGAGCACATTGTGACAACCTTGTACTTAGCTAAAATGGATTAGTAAGCATAGCTTAAGTGTCTTGAAAGACTGTAGTGGAGACTAATAACCCAAGTGAGCTTTTGTACCATTCTTTTGTTTTTGAGGGTTTTATAAAATTACTCTTACTTTTTGAAAAGCATATTAATTCGTTGAAAGTCTCATTTTTCTTCTTCATTTTGACTGATCACTAGAAGAGAACGTTCAGGATTTACCAAACTTTAGAGCTCTTGAATTTACTGAAATGAATTATCCTATTAACTTAGAAGATGATTTAGGCCATCTTTTGACCATACATGGATAATGCAGCCTTGGCCTACCTCTATGCTATTCCTTTACTTCACCTCTTGAGCTTATCATAATCGCCTTGTCTACACAATCCTACAATCTATACCTAACTCCAAATTAGGAGTTCAAGCCTCAGTTCTTTATTTAGGTGTGATTGGGATGTGTTGCATTGACAAGAAGTTTGGTTGTGTGAATAATAGAAAGTTGGCAAAGAAAAAAAAAATGAAAAAAAGAAAAGCATGAGAAGAAAAAGAAAAAAAATGCCAATGGTTGTTACAAAAGAAAAAAAGGAATGAAAAGAAGAGTGTGAAAAAAAATAAATAAAAGAAAAGAAGAAGAGAGAGATTGGAGATGTGGGAAGTTTGAAAAGTTATAGTAGACATTCCAATCACATCCTTTGACCCAATTGAATATCACGAGCCTCTTTCTTCTTTCACTTAATACCTCTTTTTCAAAGTCCTAATGATTTTAAGTAAAATGGATTTGAAGTTAAGGTAATTAGAGAGTTCTCCACGGTATCTCGCTCTTCTAGTAAAAGGTATCCTTTCATGAGACTTTATGCACTAAAATGTCCGTTTTTCTATTTAAATATGAGAAGCATTAGATTCCATTTACATTTACTCTTTATAGCTTCCATATCATGAGTGATAATTATTACACCCAATTCGGAGTGATTTCATCTTGAGAGTGTAATCCCGGTGAGAGTTGAGTCTAAATGAACGTCTTAATAGTGTCTTAGGTTATGCAAGCTTTGAAATTGAAGTTTTGTATTTGGGTTGTCCATTCACACACACACTTGAAGATTAATAGGTATGGAATATTCTAATGACTTTGATAGTAGATTAACTGTAATGTGTGTGTTGCATTGCTAGGGCATACTAGAGAGTTTCATGAGATTGTTGAGCTTAACTACATTGCTAAATGAGAGGAAAAATTTCTTGAAAACATTTAAATGAGAACCATTACCATAAGCATGAATTTTGTGGGTAGATTCACTGCAAACCCTCACGAGACAACACTCGTCCACTAGGGGGAACCTAGAGGTTTAAAGGCTTGTTGCATATGCTAAATGCAATCGCGATTCCTGCGAAAGTGATTTAGGATTTTTACTTTCTTTTGTTTTCAATTTTTAGAGTTTAAATAAACATTGCTATAGTTCGCTTCATTGCTAGGGACTAGCAACGAGCTAGTTGGGGGGTGTGATTCGAGGTGAAAAGTGCATGTTCATAGCGTATTATATGGTCTTTTATGCATACTTTATCCTCAAAATCCCTACATTTAGGTGCATTCTAATAACAATGTTCTTTTTATTGTGTTAATGCTAAAATATATGTTTTTGCAATGTTTTATAGGTATTAGGATGTAAACCAATGAAGTGGAGCTAAAGAAAGTGATTTTGGTGGATAGAACAACAGAAGCAGCTGGGAAAATGCCAATTTTGACAAGGATGACTTCAGATTTGGAAGATTTTCCCAGAGACAAGAAATGTAGATCTTTGAGTTACGGTCGCGTGGCCGCAAACGGGAGGTCAATCCGAGGTCCGAGTAAAAAGTTATGGCCATTCTCCCATCGGTGTGCAGAGCTGTCAAAATCAGAGAGTTCAAGCGATTGAAGAGAGTTCAATCGATCGAACCTTATTTTCACCCAAAAGTTGCGTAAACTCTGTGGGAACCCTATATATAAGCCGTTTTGACGCCAGACGAAGGGAGGACGCTCCAGAACGCGAAAAACAGCAGTTTTAGGTAGTTTTAGGGTTAGATTAGGTGTAGATTAGGGTAGATTCATATTATTCTTCATCCTTTTCATTGATTTACTGAAGATTATTGAAGATTCAAGTTTCTTTCATGTTTATTTCAAGTTTATTTCAGATTATATCCAGGTTTTTCTTTCCAATCCTTGTTATTTGATTGCTATTAGTTTATATGCTATGATTACTCTAGTTTGTTATTCCTGTATTAGTTTTATTATGTTTCTGTAGTTTAGACGTTGGGAATATGTGATGAATCATTGATTCCAAGCCTCTGCCATGCAATCTTTAGAAACCTGGGCTCGATCGATCTAAGGTAGTTCGATCGATCGAACCAGAGCTAGTCAAGCGATCGAAGGCATTTCGATCGATTGAAGGATGATGCTGTCCGATCGATCGAGAGCGCTTCGATCGATCGAACATGTTAATTCTTGAGATGATTCTTTTAAGTATTCCATGACTTTCTGTTTTAGAAATCTGTCATCAAATTGTCCCAATAAGCTCAGTTTGTCACAACAGTTTTTAGAACTTAAAGCCTTAAGGCCTTTTCTTCAATGACTTTTGAAAACCACTTTGAATGCTAACACCATTTAGAGTGCAAGTAATAACCATTGTTTTAAACCGTCTTCCATGTATTTTACTCAAATGTGATGATGTAGTCCCGGGCATGAAAGGGCTATTGATTCTATATCTTTAAAAAAAATACGGAATACTGAAGAGGAATGAACTCCATCGAACGTTAATGAGTATGCATGGTAGATGGTTAGGATTAATGTGGATTCACGTGTTCCCAACACCTTTAGTTTATTTATTTAATTGGTTATGTTTCTATAAGTTTAGTTTATTATTTAGTTTAATTTAATTCATTAGGATTTGTTAGTACACCTCCAATCAGCCATTCTTATTTTCTTTTTCTCTAGGTTATAACTTGGTAGATATTCTTCCTATTCCTTTCCTGTGGGATCGACCTGGACTTATCCAGTATTACTTGCACGATCACCTACACTTGGGTGTTGCACAAGAGCGCACAACTTTTTAGTCGTGTCAGCTGGAGAGGTCGCCGGAGGGGCTTCTGTGCAGCGGCGGCGCGTGGATCCTTTTTGGAAGCGCGTGGACCCCTCTCTAGAGGTGGTTTGGTTGTGGGACCAACGGCGTTGGCTCCGTTTTGGCCAGGGGGAGGCTTTGGTGTGGGTGGTGTGAGAGAGAGAGGTGTTTAAGGACCTGTTTGGTTGGGTTTTCAGATTCTAGGCTAAGCTTAAGGCTCTGTTTGATTCAGACTTGATTTCTGGGCTTTCTGGGTGTTTTTAAAGGCTGTGGTTGGGTAGGGGGTTGGGTAATGGACTAAGGTTTGTGGGTTTGAAATGGTGGAGGCCATGGTGGTGTAGTGGTCGTGTTTGGTTAATGACCAAACATAACCTAAGGGGTTTTTTTGGGAAGATTGTTTGAGCCAAACATGGCCTTACAAGAGGGAGGCTGCCCTTTTTTTTGTGTGTGGGAGAGGACTTTCTATTTATAGAAAGTTTTCTGAAAGCCCTACATGGGTTTTATTCCCATGTAGGCGGAATGCGAGACTGTAGGTACAACCTTCGATCGGGGCCGTCGATCGTTCCGGACTTCGATCTTTGATATTTTTCAATCCGGACGTCCGATTTGGATGATTTGAAAAGATCTGGACTCGGTTTAACGTCCTCTTCAAATTCGTATGGTTGGATCGAAATTCGTTTGAAGCTCGAAAATGATTCCGTTTTCTCAACCATCGATGTTTGATCTACACCGTTTAAACTTCGGCTGTGAAAATCTTATGATCCGACCATCCGATCTTTCTGATTCAAGATGATTTGCGATTATATTGGTGTTCTCTTTGAATCGGTACGGTTCGATTGAGATCCTTTGCCTTTAGAAATGACCGTTTTGCCCTTGTCTTTCCGATTGAGCTTTGAAACTTCGGTTGGCCGACGTTTCTTTTCTGATTACCCGATTAGGCTAATTCGACTTGCAGAATTTCTAATTTTCCTCATATTTCCATCCGGGTATGCCCAGTCGGACTTTCGATGTTTCCGGATTGATGGTCATTTCCCTTTTCCTGAATTCGGTGCGCCGATACTTTAATCGAGACCTGATACTTTGTCAGTTACTAGATTTCGATGATTTGAAGTGCTCTAGGACCATATTGATGCCTGTTTAGTTCTGGCATAATCAAATTCAACCTTCGGTTGTCTCGGACATGATTCCGATCTTGAATTTTGTGCCGAACTTTGATTCTGGTTAAAAACGTCATCGATTATCGCAATCGGACGATCCCGAATTCTGGTACTCCGGTGGATGAGCTGTCATCTTTGTATTGACTTTGATTTGATCTCTGTAGTCCTTTTTTTTATTCTGGAGCTCTTTTCTCGATTAGAGTGCCTAGTGGGTCCCCTACGATAGTTATTTCTTTTTTTTGGTAGGTTAAAATGGGGTGTCTACAGCTGCCCCTCTTTGTCATGTTTTGCGAAGCAAATCATGACAAAGAAAAAGACAACCCATTTTGACCCTTTTCTTTTAAGTGACGAGAATAAGTAAATGACGTGCCAAAGTAGGTAAGTGAGTATGAGATGCCATCGTAGGCAAGTGATTGGTGTGCCAAAGTAGGCAAGTGAGTATGAGATGCCATCGTTTGGTGTGCCAAAGTAGGTAAGTGAGTATGAGGTGCCAACGTAGGTGAGTGGATGTGAAATGCCATCGTAGGCTAGTGAGTATGAGGTGCTAATGTAGGCGAGTGAATGTGAAATGCCATCGTAGGCAAGTCAGTATGAGGTGCCAATGTAGGCGAGTGAATGTGAAATGCCATCGTAGGCAAGTCAGTATGAGGTGCCAATGTAGGCAAGTGAATGTGAAATGCCATTGTAGGCAAGTGAGTATGAGGTGCCAATGTAGGCATGTGGGATTGGGAGTATTGCCAGAGCAGGCAAACAACTCTGTTGGGGATTGCTAGAATGGGTGAATGATTCTGTTGGGCATTCATGTGAGAATTGAGTAGAAGAGGGATGGTGTAGTCAAGAAGTGCGTAATCGCGTAATCTCGAACTTTAACCAAGAATGTAATAAAGTGAGGGTACGGTCGAGCTCTTAAAGCTGCCTACATATCTCCTATCAGGAGAATCAGACCGTGCGTAGTTCGTACTACGATAGAATAAGAGTGATGAAAAGTGTGAGACAAGAGAGCAAAATGCCACGCCGGGGCGTGATTGCTGTGTGTGAGATAGCGAAATGCCACGTGGGGCGTGATTGTTGTGAAATAAGATAGCAAAATGCCGCGTCGTGGCGTGATTGCCGTGAAGTTATAGAGTGGCAAAATGTGATTCGCGTGATTGCCTTGAATATAAGAGACGAGAGTAGCAAAGTCCGATACGGGTAATTACCGTGGAGATAAGGTCAACAGAATGCGATGCGCGTGACTGTTGAAGATATGAGAGAGCAAAATGCCGAGTAAGGCGTGATTGCTGTAAAGAGTTTGAGATAAGAGAAGCGAAATGCCACATGGGGCGTGATTGCTGTGAAGATTTGAGAGCAAAATGCCACGTGGGGCGTGATTGCTGTGAAGAGTGATGAAATTAGCGAAATGCGGTATGTGCGATCGCCGTGAAAAGGTAAGGACAGCAAAATGCTATGCGCGTGATTGCTATAGAGTGCGGAGGGTAAGAGAAATACCTGATGCTTGATGCCGATGTAAGTTGAATTTCGTTTAAGGGCCTTATACATGATGGTAGGTGATATGAACAGGATGCCACTTGACGGACTCACTCCTGATATTGAATGATAGACGATGATGTGAATAGGATGCCCCTTGAAGGACTCACTTTTGATTCTGATGATTGATTAGGATGCCACTTGACGGCCTTGCTTGTTTGTTGAAGTTATGAACGGGATGCCCCTTGACGGGATTATGCCCGACGATCGAGAATAGCAAGATGTCTCTGACGGATTCACTTCCTGGTGATCGAGATATGTGAACGGCTGTCTCTGACAGACTCGTTTCTTGGTCGTGCGGTTGTGAATAGGATGCCACTTGACAGACTTACTCCTGATTCCAGTAATAGATGATGTGAATAGGATGCCACTTGATGGCCGTATTCCTGATTTTGGTGACAGATAATGTGAATAGGATGCCTCTTGATGGGCTTACTCCCAATTCCAGTGATTGATAGTGTGAATAGGATGCCACTTGACAGACTCACTCTTGATTCTGGACATAGGTAGTATGAATAGGATACCACTTGATGGACTTACTCCTGAGCTTGAAGATGTGATTGGGAAGCCTCTTGACGGACTCATTCCCGGTAGTGAGATTGTGAACGGGATGCCTCTTGACGGATTCATTCCCGGTTCCGATGATGAATTATGATGCCAAGTAGTGAATAGGATGCCGCTAGAGGGTCTTATACCTGATGCCGGAAGTGAATAGTGGATAGGACGCCGCTGGGGGTCTTATACCTGATGCTGATTTTGATTATGGATTCTGATGATGAGTGAACAGGATGCCGCTTGAGGGTCTCATACCTGTTTTGAGCGTAAACTGTTAGACCTGAGCGAGGGATAGATTTCTTGACAATCTACCGAGGAGAAGACTGGTTTGATATGTGGATCCGAGCAGATGGATCAATGTGAAGTTGGCGAGTCTGAGCAAGGGTTGATATCATGGCTCAGTTAGTGGTGAGCTTTTGGGCTATTTGAGAGGATTTTCGGAACCAGTTGCTCCTGCTATAAAAGTATGCATTGTCTGCTATGCTGAAAGATATGAATGCATTTTGAAAGTCGTGTCATGCTGAGTATACGTATTTACAAGAGTATGATGCATGAATCCATCATCTGTGAAAGAATGCTCATGAGTTAGTGGATATTTAATGTCTTGTCGCCTGTTGAGTACCAGAAGACAAAGTATTTGACTGTGTGGGCTCAGTGCCCCAGTGATCATCCTTCAGAAGGATCCAGTTTTTCAGTATTTGATTTCTCTCGAGCTCTCATTCTCTCTGAAACCATTTTTACCTTCGGCGCCCTCACGTGTTTTCACCGAATCCGGTTATGTGATCGTTGAACTTTAGTGTATCTTATTAGTTGAAAGTACGTGGCATGCCCGTCATTTGGAATGATGCGAGTATGTGATCTTGTGAACCCAACAAGGCTTGTATCAATCAAAGTGGACTTTATTGGGTTGTAACGTAGGCCAGGGTCATGGGTTGAGAAATGAAAGGATCGCATGAAGGCTCAAAGTTTATTTGGAAAAGTCGGTTGAGATTCCTGAGATCACCTTACGCCTTGCATCTATCCTTCTTTTGATTTTGCTATTTTCTTTTTGTTTTTGTTTTCGTCTTCATCCCAATCTAGTGTGGGGTATGTTATTGCTGAGTAAAGTATGTACTGGGGAAAATTGCCCCACTTTAAAGTATGTATCCGAGTCGGATCGTATCTTTCGTGGATTTGCTCCAGCTTTGCATCGAGTTCTAATTTGTTTATTTTTTCTTTCTTTTTCCTTTGGCATTGCCCCAGTATAGGGGGTGATCCTCAGGGGTTTAAGTTTGAAAAGAAATCATCGTATGGCTCAAGTAGGCTAACGAGTGAAAGTAGTGTATGGATAGCTAAAATGATTGCCTCTAATCATTTTGTCACAAGTCGAGCCGGGTTCAGAGATCACATATATGCATCATCGAAGTAGAGATCATGGGAATGCGTATTTACTTTCCTCACCAGGATTGAGGGGCCCCATGTGGGCTAGCAGTGATCATGATGACCTTTTTACTGAGCTGTGGGGGGCAAAGATTGCCCTAGTCTATGTATGTCATGATCCCAAGAATGGACCAAGGACTGTTCTTGAATGCCCGTCGGTTCTCTGCTCCATTCTTGTGTCCTCAGATGACATCAAGCTGTCATAGAGAAGTATGCTTTTGTCACCTGATTCTTGTTAAGATGTAAGCATCGTCAGAGGATGAAATGGCCAATTTGTGAACTTGAGTCGTTTCTCGGCATGACCTTGTATTGATCATACTTTCAGGTAGAATCGAACATAGCTTTGTTACGTCCGGAAGTCTAGTACAATGTTTAAATCGTAATCAACAAGTAGTAAGACAGTCATATCCAACATACTCATGAGATTTAAGGAATGAGAGCATATGACAATTATTGAATGATGCAAAGAATGAGTTTTGTTTTTGTTTTTCATTTGAAAGTATGCGCTTATGCAAAGCAGACAAAGCATAAATTCAATAGTATGGAGAAACTGCCCCTGTATGGCAGATGATGAGGAGTAATGTTCCAAGACAGTGGGCCGAGTATTGGGTCTCTTACAAGAGTCATCTCGGGCATGGACAGAGCTTGTGGATGTATATGGGTAGAAGTAGGCCTATTGGTTCTGCGGCTTGAAGGTTCTAACAATCGCGAATGCGCTGGTACTGCTCGGATTTGACCTCGGCGGATTTTGTCATCTGCCCTGCTCAGGCTATTTGGATTTGGAAGTTGGATTTGAAAATCAGAGCTGTTTGGACTGGTTGTACATTTAGACTTTCTCAATCCGTGGAGAAGTCGGTGATGCCCGGAGTAGGCTGAGCGTGTAGAAGCTTCCCATATTGACCTCTATCAAAAATGAACCTGCAGCGGAGGTCAGAAGAAGTAGGGTAGACGTAAAGTTAGTAAGTCGCTTCAAAGAAAAGAAATGGGGATTCTTCTCCCAATGACTCGTTAGAGATAAGAGAGTACTGCCCTAGTATAATGTGTGTTCCCAAGGTATGAGATGCATCTGGATAGCCTTTCGGCATCACCAAATGTCTATGAAAAGTGGATTTATCCTTGGAGAGTTTTATTTTTGTTTTTGAAAGGTGAGAATGAGCTTTGAAAAAAGTCTGCCAGCCTTTCGGCGCCATTTATGAGTTTTTTTTAAGTTTATCCAACCCTGGTCTATATACAGGTGCAAGGGGAAGATAAAGAAGAATCGGGTAGCCTTTCGGCGCCATTTTATGAATTTGAGAGAGTGTATCCATCCTTATTAAAATGTAAGGATATGATGAGTAAGAATGCGCAACCTTTCGGTGCCGTTTTGAGTTTGAAAAGTTTTTCCCCCCTTGTTTGTAAAAGCACAGGGGGAAGACAGAGAAGGATCTGGTAGCTCGTCGGCTCCATTTATTGTTTTTGAAATGTTTTCCGTCCCCAGTTTATATAAGGGAGGATGGAAAAGAATTGGGCAGCCTACCGGCGCCGTATTATGTTTTTTGAAAAGTTTTTCCACCCTTAGTTTATATAAGGGGATGATAGAAAAGAATCGGACAACATATCAGCACCGTTTCGTATTTTAAAAAGTTTTGAATGCACACGTGCAAAATGTGACTATGTGGAGTGGTTGACATTTAATGTAGACTTATTTAGGTCCAGTTCCCGCACCTTCAAACCTCCGGTGCCGTAACACCTTCTCAGGTTGGTGGTTTCGAGCGGAGGAACTTTCGGTGCTGGTACCGACGGTACTACCGCAACGGCCATGCCACTTACTGATCCTTCCATCTAATCTTAAAAGGTTTCAATTTCAGAAATGGGTTATGTCATGCTTGATGCAAGTGTGTAGTGTGTATAGCGGTAAAGTACGACATTGGCCTTGTAGTTTCAGTATGGCATTGGCCTTATAGTGTCTTTTGAGTCGCAGGTACCTGTACAAACAAGTTTATAACCTAAAAAAGAATTATAGAAGTATAGAGTAGTTAGTGAAAGAAATGCCCCTTTAGAATATGAAAACCACCAAAGTGATGGCCTGAGTCCTCTTGAGCTCAATCCCCAGCAGAGTCGCCAGCTGCGCGCCCGCCTTGAAGGCGGGGGGCGGTCCCCTCGTGGGTCACGACCGTTTTAGAAGGAAATGAAATAAAATAGGGTAAAAGGCTCAAAGCAGCGAACCAAAGCGTGAAAGGAAATGTGTGAAAGTATGTACAAGTGGGTATGAGGGCCAAGTAAGAGTTCAGAGTCGCCACCTAACGTTATCGGGAGTTAGGATCCCTGCAAAGGCGATTAGAGTAATCATCTTAGACTTTTGAGAAAACAGTTTAAGAAGAGTGGGGCCCTTTTAAAAGTGTGACTCTTGATAGTCGTGTGAAACCAGAGTTCTCAAAGTGGGTTCGGGGACTCGATTATGTCGAGGGAAGGTATTAGGCACCCTCGAATATCCGTGACACATGGTTTCCATTTTAGTGGTTTTCATAGTAACGGGGCGTAAGTAAGGGGTAGTATGATACATATATAAGAAATTAAAATGCGAGCATCCGTGACACGCGGTTGCCGATTTACGTATCTCGACACGAGATAGTTTTAAAAGTATGTATTAGTTTGAAAGTATGTATATGTATCTCGATACGAGATAGTTTGAAAGTGAAGTTATGGCCGCACCCAAGTGTGGGTTGCATACGTATCTCGACTTGAGAATCAGGCCGTACGTAGTTCTGTGCTGTGTATGTGTGTGAGTTTTTTGGTCGATCTAGACCGTGAGTGTGTAAAATAGTATTTTGAGTAAAGTCGGTGTAGCTAGGAACTTTAACCTGTGTGGTGTAGTCCTAGACTTTAACCTTTGAGAAAGTAGTGAGTTGTGAGAAAGTGTTTTTGAGTAAAAGTCAGGGAAGATCGACCGTGCGATGAGGTTTTTTTGTATTTTTTTGTATTTTTTTTTTTTATTTTTTTGTCTTTTTGTTTTATGTGCCGGAAGTAAGGGTCGGTGATACCTGTCTTACCTGTGCTGTTTGCAGATTCCAAGCAAAGTACCGGAAGTACGGGTCGGTGCCCATGAAGTTTGGGAAATGTGTACCGGAAGTATGGGCACCGAGTTTTGAAAAAGGTTTTACCGGAAATATGGGTCGGTGCCCTGTAGTTTTGAAAAAGGTTTTACCGGAAGTATGGGTCGGTGCCCAAGCAATAAAAAAGTACCGGAAGTACGGGTCGGTGCCCAGTGATTTGAAAAAGGTTTTACCGGAAGTATGGGTCGGTGCCCAAGCAATAAAAAAGTACCGGAAGTACGGGTCGGTGCCCAAGCAATAAAAAAGTACCGGAAGTACGGGTCGGTGCCCAGTGCTTTGAAAAGGTGCCGGAAGTATGGGTCGGTGCCCGGTGAAAAGAGAGTGTACCGGAAGTATGGGTCGATGCTCGATGATGTAAAAAAGGTGATGTGAAAGTTTTACTGGAAGTATGGGTCGGTGCCCTATGCAAATGGAGAGAAGTATCATTTTTTGTGTTTCCTGATTTTATCAACGAAATCTATAACAAGAGATAAAGTGCAACCGGATGGGTCATTAGATCTCCTTCTGGCTGGCGCGGGATGTAAAGTCATATCGAGTGGAGTTCGAAGGTCTCCTTCCGACTGACGCAAGATATAGCAGTTTGATAAAGTTCAGCCGGGTGGGTCATTAGATCTCCTTCCGGCTGACGCAGGATATAAAGTCCAATCGGTTGGAGTTCGAGGCCTCCTTCCGACTGGCGCAAGATATAACAGTTTGATAAAGTTCAGCCGGGTAGGTCATTAGATCTCCTTCCGGCTGACGCAGGTTATAAAGTCCAATCGGGTGGAGTTCGAGGCCTCCTTCTGACTGGCAAGAGAAGGCGGAATATCCGACCAGTGGATTTATAGGGAGACCACACCACTAAAGCATATAAAATAAAAGAAAAGAAAAAGGAAAAATATCCGACCAGTGGATTTATAGGGAGCCCCAGACCACTAAAGCATATAAGTAAATAAAAGAAAAGAAAAAGGTGGAATATCCGACCAATGGATTTATAGGGAGCCCCAAACCACTAAGTGTAAGAGTTTGAGGGAGTTACCTGTGCAGAAGGGGCTATTGAAGCTGAGTCGGTGTGTTGTTGAGAAAGAATGAAAGAATTCGGAGATTTGAAAGGATCGTCACCGAGAAACGTCGTAGAAATAAGCCGAGAAGGCCCAAAGTCATATTTCGACACGCAATCGACTTGAACGGGCGTCATAGTCGGGTCCGGAAGGGCCGGAAGAGTCAGAAAAGGCATAAGTCGGGCAAAAATGGATCCGGGCCGAGTTGAACAGGACCCGCGGGGGTTAGAACAGGCCAGGATAGCTTGAAATGGACATATAAAATGCCAAACAGCCCTTAAGATTTAGATTCGGCCAATTCTGAGGTCACTTGTGCGTCCGAAACGGCCAAATTAGCTTGGAACAAGTGTCCGTTTGTTGAAATCTGGACCCGGAGTGGAGAAAATTGGGAAAAACCAAAAGTGGGGCCCAAGTGCCACGTCAGCAAGCCACGTGTTAGTCAAAGACACGTGGCGCCTTCTGATTAGCTGGTCAAAGCTGACGGGGCACTGATTTGGGCGTGGTGACTGGGCATCGGAGTGACGCGTGGCAGCCTCTGACTGGCCAGTCAACGTGCTGATGTAGCAGCCCATGCCACGTGTCAACCTCTGATTGGTTGGTGGTTGCTGACGTAGCAGTAACATGGCAGTGACACGTGGCAGTTAATGTCACGTGGCAGTATGTGATTGGTCAATCAGCTCTGTCCTGGCGCTGACGTGGCACACGTGGCAGTACACGTGGCAGCAAACGTGTCAGTATGTGACACGTGTCAGATGCTGATTGGTGGTCAATGCTGACTCAGCAATGACGTGGCAAAACACGTGTCAGTTGACTGGACTGTTGACTCAGCGGTCGTTGCCACGTGGCAGCTTTTGATTGGAGGGTCAAACGGTGACTCAGCGCTGACTGTTGGCTGCGCGTGGGGAGGCAAAATAGAGGGGTGGTGGCGCGTGTAGAGCGTGCAACGTTTGCGGTGGCCGTTGGAGGTTGGTCTTCCGGTGGCGGCGTCGTCTGGTTCAGACGATCAGTCTGGTGGTGGTGGTTGGCGACGGTGTGATCGCTGGAGAGGTCTCCGGAGGGGCTTCTGTGCAGCGGCGGCGCGTGGGGCCTTTTCGGAAGCGCTTGGGCCCTCTGTAGAGGTGGTTTGGTTGTGGGACCAATGGCGTTGGCTCCGTTTTTGCCAGGGGAAGGCTTTGGTGTGGGTGGTGAGAGAGAGAGAGAGAGGTGTTTAAGGACCTGTTTGGTTGGGTTTTCAGATTCTGGGCTAAGCTTAAGGCTCTGTTTGGTTTAGACTTGATTTCTAGGCTTTCTGGGTGTTTTTAAAGGCTGTGGTTGGGTAGGGGGTTGGGTAATGGACTGAGGTTTGTGGGTTTGAAATGGTAGAGGCCATGGTGGTGTAGTGGTGGTGTTTGGTTAATGAGCAAACATAACCTAAGGGTTTTTTGGGAAGATTGTTTGAGCCAAACATGGTCTTACAAGAGGGAGGCTGCCCTTTTTTTTTGTGCGTGGGAGAGGACTTTCTATTTATAAAAAGTTTTCAAAACCCTACATGGGTTTTATTCCCATGTAGGCGGAATGCGAGACTGTAGGTACAACCTTCGATCGGGGCCGTCGATCGTTCCGGACTTCGATCTTTGATATTTTTCAATCCGGACGTCCGATTTGGATGATTCGAAAAGATCCAGACTCAGTTTAACGTCCTCTTCAAATTCGTATGGTTGGATCGAAATTCGTTTGAAACTCGGAAATGATTCCATTTTCTCAACCATCGATGTTTGATCTACACCGTTTAAACTTCGGTTATGAAAATCTTTTGATCCGACCGTCCGATCTTTCTGATTCAAGATGATTTGGGATTGTATTGGTGTTCTCTTTGAATTAGTATGGTTCGATTGAGATCCTTTGCCTTTAGAAATGACCGTTTTGCCCTTGTCTTTTCGATTGAGCTTTGAAACTTCGGTTGGCCGACGTTTCTTTTCTGATTACCTGATTAGGCTGATTCGACTTGCAGAATTTCTAATTTTCCCCATAGTTCCATCCGGATATGCCCAGTTGGACTTTCGATGTTTCCGGATTGATGGTCATTTCCCTTTTCCTGATTTCGGTGCGCCGAAACTTTAATCTGGACCTGATACTTTGTCAGTTACTAGATTTCGATGATTTAAAGTGCTCTAGGCCCATGTTGATGCCTGTTTAGTTCTGGCATAATCAAATTCAATCTTCGGTTGTCTCGGACATGATTCCTGTCTTGAATTTTGTGCCGAACTTTGATTCTTGTTAAAAATGTCATCGATTATCGCAATCGGACGATCCCGGATTCTGGAACTCCGGTTGATGAGCTATCATCTTTGTATTGACTTTGATTTGATCTCTGTAGTCCTTTTTTTATTCTGGAGCTCTTTTCTCGATTAGAGTGCCTGGTGGGGTCCCCTACGACAGTTATTTCTCTTTTTGGTAGGTCAAAATGGGGTGTCTACAGTATGTTTCTTTGTTGGGTATCCAAGAGGAACTAAAGGTGGTCTGTTTTATAGTCCTAAGGATCAGAAGTTTGTTGTTAGCACCAATGCCACATTCTTAGAAGAGGACTATGTTATGGACCACAAGCCCAGAAGCCGTATTGTTCTAGAGGAAATGAGAGGAGAGACACCGAGACACACTTCTTCGATACCAACTGTACGAGAAGAACACCACAAGAAAGAGTTATCGATATTCCATTACCACGTCGTAGTGGGAGGATTATCGAAACTCGTGTAGATCCCGAACCAACCATTAACACGCAGGTTCCTGAACCAGTACAACGTGTAGATAATGATGTATTAAGTTCAGAATCTTCACAACGAAATATCAGTGATACACAGACACGGGTTGTGCCTCGTTGTAGTGGGAGGGTTATTATTCAACCTGACCGGTATATGTTCTTAGGAGATTCTTATGACCGGGTCCCTGATGAACAAGGTACCGACCCCTATAACTACAATGAAGCACTCCAAGATAAAGATGCAGATCTTTGGCAAAAGGCTATGAAATCTGAAATGGTGTCTATGTACTCCAATCAAGTCTGGGATCTTTGTAGAACCACGCAATGAAATAAAACCCATTGGATGTAAGTGGATCTATAAGAAGAAGAGAGGAGCAGACGGTAAGGTGGAAACCTTTAAAGCAAGGCTTGTTGCGAAAGGGTTCACTCAAAAAGAGGCAATCGATTATGAGGAAACCTTTTCGCCGGTGGCCATGCTAAAGTCTATCCGGATTCTCTTATCCATTGCTGCACATTTCGATTATGAAATTCGGCAAATGGATATCAAGACAGCATTTCTAAATGGGAATCTTGACGAGTGCATCTATATGATGCAACCAGACGGTTTCATTGCGAAGGGCCAAGAACACATGTTGTGCAAGCTTAAGAAGTCCATTTATGGACTTAAGCAGGCATCTAGGTCTTGGAATATCCGCTTAGATCAAGCAATCAAGTCTTTTGGTTTTGATCAATGTGCGGATGAATCTTGTGTGTACAAGAAACATGATGGAAGAGTGGTGGTGTTCTTAGTACTATATGTGGATGATATCTTGCTAATCGGAAATGATGTAGGGGTATTATCTTCTGTAAGGGTATGGTTGTCCAGTCAATTCGATATGAAAGACTTGGGAGAAGCCGGTCACATCCTAGGGATCAAGCTTATGCGAGATCGCAAGAATAGGATGTTGGGCTTGTCACAAGGCACTTATATTGACAATATTCTTGCAAGGTTTAGCATGCCAGATTCCAAGAAGGGATTCCTTCCCTTCAGACACGGAATTACTCTATCTAAGGATCAGTGTCCTAAGACACTTGATGAGATAGAGAAGATGAAGGCAGTTCCTTTTGCCTCGGCAGTAGGAAGCCTAATGTATGCTATGCTATGACTAGACCTGACATCTGCTTTACTGTTGGCATGGTTAGTAGATATCAGTCTAATCCAGGGCAAGAACATTGGACTGCGGTGAAAAATATTCTCAAGTACCTGAAAAAGTTTACCAAGCAGACAGTCTTGTACCCATTGGGTACACAGATTCTGATTTCATGTCAGATAGGGATTCCATAAAGTCTACCTTAGGATATGTGTTTACCCTAGGAGGTGGAGCCATTACTTGGAGGAGTATCAAGCAGTCATGTATTGCTGATTCCACCATGGAAGCCGAGTATGTGGCTGCTTCGGAAGCCGCTAAGGAGGCCGTTTGGCTCAAAAACTTCCTTATGGATCTAAGAGTAGTACCTGTGGTACAATCGGCTATTACCCTTTATTGCGATAATAGCGGAGCGGTTGCTAACTCAAAGGAACCAAGGGCCCATAAGAAGGGAAAACACATTGAGCGTAAGTATCACCTGATATGAGAGATCGTGCAAAGAGGTGATGTTGAAGTGACCAAGATAGCATCAGCAAATAACCTGGCAGATCCTTTCACCAAGAGCTTACCGGCCAAGACTTTTGACAGTCAGGTAGATGGGATAGGAGTGAGGTGTGTCGCATCATGGCTTTGAGTCTAAGTGGGAGATTGTTAGGGATATATACTAAAAGCCATGCTTTATGTAGTTGATTTATTATTCATTTAATAGAATCAATTAATCCATTTTTTTATGAGAATCTGTGTGGGCAATGTTTGTATTATATTATTTATTTAATATTATGCATGTGTGTCTCTCATTCTATATAGTAGGTGGTTTGGTGTGTAGAGTTCGGCTTACACACGGAAGATCAGGCCATCAGATATTATAGAATGTAAGATTTTGGTTTACAGTCTTAGATGGAATTGGACACACCATCGGTAGGACTGCAGCATGGTGTTGTAGTAGGTTTGTCTTGACTACGGAAAATGGTATAGTTTCAACTCACTATGCTGATACACTTTCTGTATTAAACAGGACTGACTTGGGGTAATTATCTTTATACTGACTTATATGATAATTAATACCTCATGGCTATTATGAGTGCTTATGCTCTAAATCCTAAGTTAATTTGTAGACACGTATATTTGATATTTACACTTTGATCCCTAAAAGGGTGAGATCCTTAAATGGGTCAATATCTCATTGGATTGGGTGGCAATATTAATTGTGTGGTGGATATTAATTAATGATGGAATCCATGTCTCAATTTTGGGATTGATGATATCCCCTTGAGAAAGCTTATAAGTTTTGATTATGTCAAACCCTGCAGGTGGATTTTGTATCCGACATATCAGATAAGTTAAGCAGAGGATCTCAAGGAATTTTAAGAAATTAATTAAATATGATTGTCAGTAACTATATTTAATTAATGGATATCTGTAATCTTAACATGGGGAGATAATAAGCATTTAATAACATGGAGCTCGAAATATATTTTTGAGATAAGGGTAGGAGTGCAATTATAATTCTTTAGTGGTATAAATTATAATTTATGGAAATATGAATCTGATTCAGTTCGAATTAGGGTTTCCTAATTCCATAAGGAAGCCTATTCCTTATTGACTTCTTATGGTCTCTATCGTAGCCTATATATATGCTGCTTTGGCTCTCTCCTTAGTTAGCATTTTTCTATATAGAAAATTATAACTCGGAATAGAAAAGAGAGCGTAAAAGAGGGAGAGCAGAAAACAGAAAGGATTTCAAAAGAGCCCACACTCAGTTCGATATTCTGGCAGCAAAGGAATACGGTAGAAGATCGTGAGCTGTTATCGAGCCCGTGTTCTCGATTCGTCTACTACAGCAATTCGTTTTAGCAGTTTAAGGTAACCCTAGTTCCGCCCTTGTAGGGTTATTGTAGTTTTCACGTAATTTTTTTGCAGTACCAACTTATACTCGCTGTCAATGGATTCTGGGAACACAGTTTCCTAACACCACCGCCCAAGGGAAATTCGTTCATGTCTCTAGACGATTTTCTATACGGTGACTGGCGAAAGAAGCTACTTTGTGACAACATTTATCGTGCTTTTGAAGATATGAAGGCTTTCTCGAGAGAACAGCAGGCAAAGCTTAGCCGATTTGAAGAAGACACGAAAGCAAGCCTGGCAATACTAGAGGCTCAAGAGCAAAAAATTGAATAATTTTTAAAGCCACGACAACCACCTGAGAAGGCCAATGTTACCACTTTAAATCAAGAGGCCGATGTCTCTGGTCATCTTGATTCCACGCTGTCCGAACCGCTCGGGGGCCAAGATGGAAAAAAATTAAATAAAGAGCCGAATAATCATATATCGGCCGTAGAGCCCCTCCCTGATGTTGAAGACGGCGACGAAGCACTCGGGGGGCAAAAGCTAAATGAGCCTCATAATTTTTTTGAGGCCGAAACAGTAGAGTGTGGCAGGCCGTGTGATCCCGTTTCGGCCATAGACCCTTCGGTTAATGAGGAGGACGATGATGAAGACCCCCTTGATGGTGAAGAAGACGGCAATTTGGCGCTTGGGGGGCAAGTTTTGCCAAGACCGATTGAAATTAAATCGGTCCATGAAGTTTTTGAACATATTCCCTTGAGGAAACTTAGCCTTAAGGAGTTGTTCAATTTTTTCGGTCTTGTAATGTTGACCGATTATATTCTCCATTTTAAGCCAATTAATTATTTGGCTTGGGTTGATTTACATCCACATTGGCTGTGTGGATGTCACCAAAAATGAAATATTATTTGGTGGTTATATCTCCAACAGTGCTACTATCGAAGAAGACTGAGAAGTACTAAAGGCCGAGACCAAATAATATGAAATCGGTCAAAATAAAATTCGGACTGAGATACCTGGCCGAAAGAAGAAAAAAAAGTAATAGTATTGCTGACGGATCCGTTGTGATTTGGTTGATCAATGGAAGATGTCCCACTAGGTGGCCTAAGTTCTCTGGTTGTGTTACTATTTGCAGTCAAGTCTTAATCACCATTACAGTGCATGTGGGACGCTTGTCAGGGAGATTGAAAGATTTTTGTTCTCCATCATTAACTGGTGTGGGACCCAGCAGTTTTGGTTGTCGCAGACAAGTAACAAAGACCAAAGCATCTGGTTGCTGGAGATTCAAATACGTGTCCCATATGGCGTCTAACAGTCCGATTTGGATTTTGTTCCGTGAGCCCGATGAAGCTTACGTGGTAGTCTTTGGCAACTCAAAAAAGCAATCAGTCCGAAAAAGCAAAATATGGCCATTCAAAATTTCACTTGCTTTTATTTTAAATGGTCAGGGGGGCAATTGTTTGCACCTAAAAAATACAGTTTTTAAGTAAAAATTGGCGGAGGCCGATTGAGATATTTTAATCGGACTCATGAGACCGATTGCAAAAATTAAGGGTCAAGTGACTGGTTCAAAGGTGGTAGAGTCGAATGAGTTTTTAATCGGACTGATATCTATCGGGCTGGCTAACCTTTCATTCGGACTGTTCAAGGTTTACATGAAGTCAATGATGGTGGGCCACTCCAATGATGAGACACAAAGTTTAGCCAATTTGATATATAAGACATACACATCACTTAAGGGGTTGGTTCTTCAAAGTGGTGGGCCACCTTCATTATTTAGTTTGTATACAAAGTTTAGGGAAATGTGGAGATGTGGGACCCATATCAATTATGACAAGAATGCAAAAGTCTTTAAGTCAATCCGGCTTAGGCCTTGTTTGGCACTTCTATTCCATCGGGCATCCATTGTGTTCTCTCGAGCTATGCATGTGGGTTGATCGGGCTATACATCTACTAATCGGGCTTCAGTTAAGGCCAGTTGTATATCAGCTTCAACAAAGTGCCACTTCAATGGAAGCAAAACATCAAGTTGGTTGCAATCTCCAATGGGCTGCCATTTGGGCCCGCCAGTCCAATCGGACATACAAGCTAGGCAAAAATCCATGTCATGAATGGTGGTACCCATGGACTGACAAAGATCATCAGTTTGGGTTTTTGTTTATCAATTCAACCAACTTCAGCCACTCTATCGGGCACATACGCATATTGATGATGTCACATTGTGGTAGGTCCAAGGATGTCATTTAAATTTGGTCATATACGCATATTATTCTGATCAGCATAAGAAAGTATGAGGTGGGCCACCTTTGGGAAGTTTGTCAGCATTCAATCTCTCTAATATTGGTGATATACATTACTGTATTGATAAGGGAAATATATGATCATATTATCAATATTTTGAATATGATCAGGATTAGGAAAGATAATATATTTGATATTATCTTTTATGGGAAAAAATATTATCACTTATTGAATGTCATATTATATTGGGAGATAATGTTATCATTTGGGAAGTATATCTCTTGCTTGGTGGGGAAGTCGTACGCATGAAGACCAAAAATGAACCAGATTCAAGATGTATATATATATATATATTCGAAGATATGGCAGCTCTTATCAGATTGGGAGGAGAAATATGGTATTTTAAATTAGATAATTACGGAAGTCAAGAGCAGATTTTGGGAGATAAATCTGATAAATTATACCAGATTAATATTCATAAGATTTCTTACCTTATCTAGTCATCTAGAAGACCTCCATGGCCGTTATAAATCAGCAGGCTGGCCAACCATTCAAAGCATTCAACATGCATTCTTAGTTTTTTTAGGCAAATAAAAAGCATCCTTTTTATTTTCTTAGGCTTTCTTACCTTTCAATTACATTATTGTAATTTCTTTTCTTTTAATTAAATAAAAGTCTATTTTATTTAATTCTTCTTTTCATCACTTGTATGACTTGTGCGCTTCAGTACTGCCATAGGACTTTTGGTGAGGGTACTTTCCTACTCACCACACACAATCACCCCGTTAGAAGTCAAATCTAAAGCCTTGTGTATCACTCACACAAGCAATATAGGAAATTAGTTTGCACAACTCGATCCACTTTTGGTTCTGACACGCCCACAAAACTACAAGCAAACAGTACTACAAAAACTTTGTTTTGGCTGAAGTAAAAACTTAACTACATAGCTTGAGGCCTTGAACAGTAATGTTACTTTCCAAATATTACTCTATACCATAATACTTTCACGCATGAAGCAAGATAAATCTTGGGACTTTGGGTGTAGAAGGGCTTGAAATCACGAAAAGTTCAATGACCGGCCCAAAATAATTGGACTGCATATAAACAAAGAGCCCAATCACATAATTTCCCAATAAAAGGCATTTGGGCCTTCTTGGGTCTCTCCGAGTACTTTTGGACACCCACGCCCACTTTATAATTAAAAACTCACAATCACTCCTAGTAAACTCTACAGTGCCACTTAGAAGTGATTGTGAGTTATTGAGTGTGAAGTAGGTATGGGTGTATCGTCACTCAATTTTTCCCCTCCTTCCTAGAACTTAGGAAAACTTATGGTGTGTTTGATAACCTAATTAAGTGCTGAAAATGAAAAGTTTTAGCACTTATTTCTTTTTATTGCATTTAATAATGTACTACTTAATTGAAAAAGCAGCGAAAAATCCACTAAAAACCTTATGTGAAAATTTTATACTGAAAATAATCACAGAATACAGTCTATTTCAGTGCTTGAAACGCTCTTTTCAGTGTTATAAATTCAATCAGTTAAAATTTTCATTACTTGGAACCGAACCTTAACAATTGTCAATGGCTCACCAAATATATGAGTAATGCTGTGTTACCAAATTTTAAATCCTAAATGCTTTCCAAATATATGTGGCATTGGACCGTCAATAATTACAAGATCACTTCAATATCATCTGATCAAAATCCAGTGGACCACACGTATTTAGGAATTTGTAGTGTATTTTTTATCATCCAAATTTTGCTCACCCAATCACCCAAAAATTGCTTTGCCTAAATATATTTTTGATATGAGGTTTAGATAGTGGATTGTAATGGCAGCGAGTAGGGGTGTTGTCACACCCCGATTTTTGGAAAGCCAAATAATCAGCATAGAACTAAATCTAGACTACTATTCGACTGCTCAACTATCGGAGTGAATACCACGAAGCCCATCCTAATAAAACTTTTTAATGGAAATAGATGTTCTTAAAAACCTGGTTAAAACATTTGTAATAAATCTCCATTTATGTTTTTAAAACAAAACCACCACATTTCCATTTAAAAAAAAAAAACACTCATGTGGTTCCGAAAATACTCAAATATATTTGATTAAAGGTACAACTACTAAATCACTTATATTGAAAAGCAGAAGCTGAATAAATATTTCTCAATTCACATTAAGAACAAAACTCTTTTCATTTACAATTAAAGCTTTGAAAGAATAACCTCTATTACAACCTTTGGTCAGAGCTACTAAACGTCCCAATATCAACTACAATAATGGCCCACAATGCCAAATAAATTAAAATAGCAAATAAACAGTAAAGGTCTTCATACCCTCAAGCAAATCCATGCAATCCAATAGTCATACCAGCCTATTCCTTAATCTGTAAAACGGCTGCGTTTCCCGAGAAACGCCCCCGCATGATAAACATCACACGGGTCAGCATTGTATAACAACACTGGTATGAGTAAACACGCTCCAGTCTCAAGGATCACTCGTGGTCCCCTCAACTCCAACCCAACAATAATCAATTAACATAATAATACCCAATCAATTTCCCGGAGGTTGGGAATCCGCTGGACTCCCTCCCTCTCTAGACCACAAACACATACAAAGTTGTAGGCAGAATTGTAGTTCCACACGTGAGTGACGACAAGCGGTAGTTTTCTCGAGTCACGCGGCAGTTTGTTCCACCCACAAAGTAAAAGAAACACTTACTCTTAAATGACATGGTGAGCCAAAGCCTGCATACAATGGTTAGTGGGCCCACCATCCTGCAACTCGAGAGTTAGCACAAATCCTTAGTATCATAATAAACAATTCTTCAATACCAAATCATTTAATCAATTTTCTTCGCATTATACCATGGTAACCATTTCGGGTTTTCAATTTCATGTTTCGCAATAGTTTATCCATTTGTATTTGACGCACTACAATCACTGTCATTTTTTTTTTCTTGCCCTAGGTTCACCACTAAGGTCACCCTACTCATGGTCAACTTACTATTTATGAACGATTCATTATTCAATTTCCTAGCTTCACAACTTGGTCACCCTCCATGGTACACCCACACATATATCCCATGTGTGCCCGGACATACTACTAACATCCACTCTGGTGCTAGTTTGGTTGGGGTATCAACCAAACCAGGTATACACACAGAAGGCCAGTCAATATGCCTAGACGTCTAACAAATAAGCCGGGCATAAGGCTTAGGCTAGTTTGATCACGAAGCCATTGACAAAAGGGTACACTCAGCAAGTCGAGCTACCAAAAAAAACATATCACACAACGGGAAGCGGTGAACACTAAGGAACTTGAAACCACTTTTTTTTTTTACCATCTACGTTAATTCACACAAGTACCATTCATGAGGATTTAATCACGTCATTAACCACTTCGAAAATTTATCATTTATTACATGAATTATCATTATCCGATTATTCACAATAAGGCCCTTGCGCCAAACTTCTATTAGCGTCTCTAACGTTGTATTTCCACAATCATCATTTAATACCGCATACAACATAAGTTATATCTTTTAAAATCGGCATTCAACAGCACTATCTAAAATTGTCCCAACAAATCTTATATTAAACAGTCTCAAAATCAGCATGGGTTGAAATTGTTCTTCATAATAATACCGTACAAAGAAACATCTCTAACAATTTTCATAAACATAATTCAAAATTCGGAGTTAACATTTACTGCTACTGTAATATGAATTTTCTGCCCAAACGGTGCAGAAGTGAGAAAAATATCATTAGACAAAAAACGTGCAGAATTGCGTTTTACATTGACTTTGGCGAACAGTTTTACCAAAAACAAAATGTATGAATTAATACGAATTATTTTCTAAAACAGATCTGAGAGTTTTTTTTTTTAATTTTACCTAAATCCGCATTTGTGTTAGTCTTCTTTTTTTTTTTCTTCAATTTTCTAAATAACTTATATCTAACCTTTGATATATATATATATATGTATATGTATATATCACTCTAGATCCGTATTATATAAACACCCATCCATACGATTTATTCAAACTATAATGAACACAAATAAAAAATCAATCAAACTACGAATTAACCCTACAAATCTAAATGTTTACTCACCAAATTGGGAAAAGCAAGATGATGTTGATGATGGTGAACTCCCTTCTTTTCTCTTCTCTTCTCTTTTTCTTCTCCTTCTAGGTGACTAGGGTTGCCTCTTCTCTCTTTGTCTATTGTTCTCTCTCTCTCTCTCTCTCTCTCTCTCTCTCTCTCTCTTGAGGCTGCTCTCTTTTTTTTTTTTCTAACCCTAGGATATGTTATCTATCTATATACATATAACACACACACAATACATATATTACTCACACAAATATTAATAATCCCGTTTTTCTTTTTATGCGCTAACAAAAGAGACCCATATGAGCCCAGACTGTAACACAAACCACTAAAATGGCTAGCCCAAAGGGTACTCATACCCCGGGTACTTAATTTTCATGTTAAATTCACTACTTAACTTACTAGTGGGCCCCGAAACACTACCCGACACTAAACTCGTCATTCTACAAAAATTGTAACTCAGTCAGACAATAATCTATCATACAATTTAATTAAAGCTCAAAATGTCATGTCATAATAATAATGAAACATTAGAAATTTTAATAGAAAATCAAATGGGGAAATATTACTGGTATTACTAACAAATTAAATATGGACAAATTAAATATGCTTACTAGCAATTTAATTTATGGGTTCTTCAAACTTAAAATTTTTAAACTCATGTCTTACCTAGGTACACTCATATATCATTGTTAATTGAAAAAAATTATTTAAAATAATTATTTACACACTTAAAAATTTAGGGTTGTTACATTCTACCTTCCTTAAAGAAATTTCGTCCCGAAATTTGTAGCAACGGTAAATACACAATTCAGTCATAAATAAAGTTAGGCACGCAATTTCATACAAATCATTGATTACGTTTATCTCTCAACTATACAAGACTTAGTACGTCGAGCGAATAATCCAAACAAGGAAACCCTCATGTATATACCTATAGTCTCGTATAATCGATTGTTGAATTCTAACCAGAACTAAAATATAACATGATATAACTAGTCATTTCATGTACACTTAGACCTTACAAATAATTTCAACGTACAGTGATGCAATTCACGAATATAGTCTATGTACATGCACATGTTTACCTCTTACCGTACCCCGCACTACACCTCCAATTACTTACCGCTTCACCCAAGTCCGAGAAAATACTGGCATTGAAGATAAAGAAATTTTCGTCCGATGGTAAGCCTCGTATATAATCAATACTCACCTGAGATTCATAATATAATCTTGGCAGATAGAAGAAGGCCACTGATTTGATAGATACTCCAGATAGAATTCCAGAATATTGATAATAATAATGTATTCATATGAGTAAAATGAGCTGGTTGTAACAGTAGAATACCCGAAGAAATAATCAGCTTTATAAGAACTCCAGAATATTCATAATGATAATATTGTGTTAGATGCCCAGTTGATAATAGAAATAAGAAAACCCATAAAAAATAAAGAAATCCCAATTACAACTGATCTCTTCCATATAATTCAAAAGTTTAGCAGAATGTCAATAGATACGCCGCAAGAGGTCACCAAGATAAGAGGATTCCCGACTAAGAAATTCCGATGATTGACGTGACTTCCAAATTCCCCCATTACTCCTCATATAAATAAAATGAATGCACTACTATGCAATGCTAAAGAATACTATGTATGACTTCACACAGTTATCATGAAAATGGTGGACAATAAAAGTTAAACAAATCAACAAAACAAAGCACAAAGCTCACACATAACAGAGAAACAGATGTAGCACATACTCAACCTAAATCTCAACCCAAGAAGATTTGCGGTTCTATAGCTCTGAACAAACACAGTAATCCACATTCCGAGGATCACCTAGACTCGCTAAGCTAACCTTAGGCTCTGATACCAAACTGTCACACCCCGATTTTTGGAAAGCCAAATAATCAGCATATAATTAAATCTAGACTACTATTCGACTGCCCAACTATCGGAGTGAATACCACGAAGCCCATCCTAATAAAACTTTTTAATGGAAATAGATGTTCTTAAAACCTGGTTTAAACATTTGTAATAAATCTCCATTTATGTTTTTAAAACAAAACCACCACATTTCCATTTTAAAAAAAAACACTCATGCGGTTCCGAAAATACTCAAATATATTTGATTAAAGGTACAACTACTAAATCACTTATATTGAAAAGCAGAAACTGAATAAATATTTCTCAATTCTCATTAAGAATAAAAATCTTTTCATTTATAATTAAAGCTTTGAAAGAATAACCTCTATTACAACCTTTGGTCAGAGCTACTAAATGTCCCAATACCAACTACAATAATGGCCCACAATGCCAAATAAATGAAAATAGCAAATGAACAGTAAAGGTCTTCATGCCCTCAAGCAAATCCATGCAATCCAATAGTCATACCGGCCTAATCTTTAATCTGCAAAACGGCTGCGTTTCCCGAGAAACGCCCCCGCATGATAAACATCACACGGGTCAGCATTGTATAACAACACTGGTATGAGTAAACACGCTCCAGTCTCAAGGATCACTCGTGGTCCCCTCAACTCCAACCCAACAATAATCAATTAAAAGAATAATACCCAATAAATTTTCCGGAGGTTGGGAATCCGCTGGACTCCCTCCCTCTCTAGACCACAAACACATACAAAGTTGTAGGCAGAATTGTAGTTCCACACATGAGTGAGGACAAGCGGTAGTTTGCTCGAGTCACGCGGCAGTTTGTTCCGCCCACAAAGTAAAAAAAACACTTACTCTTAAATGACATGGTGAGCCAAAGCCTGCATACAATGGTTAGTGGGCCCACCATCCTGCAACTCGAGAGTTAGCACAAATCCTTAGTATCATAATAAACAATTCTTCAATACCAAATCATTTAATCAATTTTCTTCGCATTATGCCACGGTAACCATTTCGGGTTTTCAATTTCATGTTTCGCAATAGTTTATCCATTTGTATTTGACGCACTACAATCACTGTAATTTTTTTTTTCTTGCCCTAGGTTCACCACTAAGGTCACCCTACTCATGGTCAACTTACTATTTATGAACGATTCATTATTCAATTTCCTAGCTTCACCACTTGGTCACCCTCCATGGTACACCCACACATATATCCCATGTGTGCCCGGACGTACTACTAACATCCACTCTGGTGCTAGTTTGGTTGGGGTATCAACCAAACCAGGTATACACACAGAAGGCCAGTCAATATGCCTAGACGTCTAACAAATAAGCCGGGCATAAGGCTTAGGCCAGCTTGATCACGAAGCCACTGGCAAAAGGGTACACTCAGCAAGTCGAGCTACCAAAAAAAAACATATCACACAACGGGAAGCGGTGAACACTAAGGAACTTGAAATCACTTTTTTTTTTTACCATCTATGTTAATTCACACAAGTACCATTCATGAGGATTTAATCACGTCATTAACCACTTCGAAAATTTATCATTTATTACATGGATTATCATTATCCGATTATTCACAATAAGGCCCATGCGCCAAACTTCTATTCACGTCTCTACCATTGTATTTCCTCAATCATCATTTAATACCGCATATAGCATAAGTTATAGCATTTAAAATCGGCATTCAACAACACTATCTAAAATTGTCCCAACAAATCTTATATTAAACAGCCCCAAAACCAGCATGGGTTGAAATTGTTCTTCATAATAATACCGTACAAAGAAACATCTCTAACAATTTTCATAAACATAATTCAAAATTCGGAGTTAACATTTACTGCTACTGTAATATGAATTTTCTGCCCAAGCGGTGCAGAATTGAGAAACATTTCATTAGACGAAAAACGTGCAGAATTGCGTTTTTACGTAGACTCAAGCAAACAGTTTTACCAAAACCAAAATGTATGAATTAATACAAATTATTTTCTAAAACAGATCTGAGAGTTTTTTTTTTAATTTTACCTAAATCCGAATTTGTGTTAGTCTTCTTTTTTTTTTTTCTTCAATTTTCTAAATAACTTATATCTAACCTTTGATATATATATATATATATATATATGTATATGTATATATCACTATAGATCCGAATTATATAAACACCCATCCATACGATTTATTCAAACTATAATGAACACAAATCAAAAATCAATCAAACTATGAATTAACCCTACAAATCTAAATGTTTACTCACCAAATTGGGAAAAGCAAGATGATGTTGATGATGGTGAACTCCCTTCTTTTCTCTTCTCTTCTCTTTTTCTTCTCCTTCTAGGTGACTAGGGTTGCCTCTTCTCTCTTTGTCTATTGTTCTCTCTCTCTCTCTCTCTCTCTCTCTCTTGAGGCTGCTCTCTTTTTTTTTTTCTAACCCTAGGATATGTTATCTATCTATATACATATAATACACACACAATACATATATTACTCACACAAATATTAATAATCCCGTTTTTCTTTTTATGGGCTAACAAAAGAGACCCATATGAGCCCAGAATGTAACACAAACCACTAAAATGGCTAGCCCAAAGGGTACTCATACCCCGGGTACTTAATTTTCATGTTAAATTCACTACTTAACTTACTAGTGGGCCCCGAAACACTACCCGACACTAAACTCGTCATTCTACAAAAATTGTAACTTAGTCAGACAATAATCTATCATACAATTTAATTAAAGCTCAAAATGTCATGTCATAATAATAATGAAACATTAAAAATTTTAATGCAAAAACAAACGGAGAAATATTACTGGTATTACTAACAAATTATATATGGACATATTAAATATGCTTACTAGCAATTTAATTTATGGGTTCTTCAAACTTAAAATTTTTAAACACATGTCGTACCTAGGTACACTCATATACCATTGCTAATTGAAAAAAATTATTTAAAATAATTATTTACACACTTAAAAATTTAGGGTTGTTACAGGTGTATACAAGGCGAGCCGATCTGAGCTCGAATCAAGTTCATGTGTTCGCGTGCTTTCTCACGAGCTTAAATGAGCCAAGCTTTCAAGTGATCGCGAGCTTTTTCACGCGCTCTTTAAAATTGCATAGTTTAATAATAAATTAGTCATTGTCAAGCCTGTTTATGAGGTTTGTCATATTTTCTCTAAAATTATATACTTTTATAATAAAAAATCATATATGAAAGTCAGTATACATGCTTTTTATCAAGTCCATTAACGAGCTTTTTCACGAGTCTTCATTAAACGCGTTCACGAGCTCTGTCGAGCCGAGCCGAGCCAAACCAAACCAAGCCAGCCGCGATTCTTTGTTGAGAGGCTCAACCCGTGTATACTCCCTAGCTGTGAGGTTAATGCTGATCTTCGAAGCTATGTTAAAATTGTCACTGTAGAAATTCCATGCCCTAATTTCTGGGGGCAAGGCTATATGCAAGTGTTGCCATTGACAGTGGAGACTCGGCTCTTACTCCTATTCACCACTCCATAATTTCTTAGCCTCTTCCTCATTGCTCAATTTAGTTCATAGATAAGGAAACTGAAATTAAAGCAAAAGTGATTGATTTCATATATTTTCTCCAGCTCAAAACTAGTTGGAAAGCATCAAAACAATATAGGAAAGTTGATTTAGTGTATACTATTTCAAACTGCTGTTATGTGATCATGGCTGTTGCACTGTTTGATTATGGTGCATTGGTGCCAGGATTGTCTTACTTCCAATAACATGGCTATTTTTTCTTTATCCCTACTTGCTTTTCATTTTAACCAAAGAAAGAAAATACTCTCTTTTGCATTTTCGTTTCCTTTCTATTACTAATTGCACACACCAAACATAACCTTAATCTCCTACCACAAAATTGATTCCAAGCTTCATGGTGTATTAATTGAACTCTTGACACAGAGAAAAATGTTGACATAGTTGCATTATCAAGCTTAAATACCGTACTATTAAACATGGCTAACTATTGCTTTCATCCAATCTATGAATATGTTGAAGTTCTTGTATGAGCTGCCTCCTTCTCTAACACTCATATTCTCAGTTTCCAGATATTGTCCTTGGTTTCTCCTCGCGTGATGATCCCATTTTCATCCTGTTCAAAACCCAATCCAACCTTCTAGTCATCCCAAACATAGCTTACGTTTGTAAACTGGTCAGTAAAGTAAGGCCTACACAAGAAAGGGACACCATTGCTTAAACCTTCAATTATAGAGTTCCAACCACAGTGGCTAAGAAAGCAACCAATAGAAGGATGGCTCAGAACCTTCTGTTTAGGTGCCCAACCCACCATCTTCCCTTGATCGGCTACTCTAGCTAAATAGCCTTCTGGGTAAGCCTCGTCTGACCCATCTATGATATTTGGCATAATATCCCGTAGGAATGGCTTGTTGGTGAGTTCAAGCCCCAGAGCCAGTTCTTTGAACTGAGTCTGATCAAAGACTGTGAAGCTCCCAAATGCAACATAGATTACTGACTGGGTTGGCTGCTGATCGAGCCACGTCAGGAACATTGAGTCTTTTGGCAAGAAGTGGACTTTTGGATTTTTGAGCCTATTGCTTGCTAAAAGAGGCCCCACTAGTAGCATCTCTGGGAAAGAGGTGAGCACTTAAGGCTCTAGCTCGTGAATTGTGTTACAAATCACCCAGCCTGCCAATTTCGCTAGTTCGTTCTTTTCTTCGCATGTGTTTGAAAATATTTTTTTGTGTGTTAAAGTTTCCAGTGCAGGCCCATACAAAGTGTGATGTGCTCATGAAGAAGGGATGTTTAGGGACAACTGAATCATCTGCTTCATCATTACAGTTACTGCAATGGAAATTCCATAATATATTCAGAGAGTCCTTCTTAGTTATGATGATGACGAGAATGCTTGCTCTCTCTCTCTCTCTCTAGCCAAATAGAACATGCTATCTGGTTACGAAGATTTTAAAAGTTGACACTTTGCAAGGGTAAATCTGTATGGGCATTATCTTTTTGATTACCCTATTAGATGCAAGGGATATTTTCTCTGAGTTTTTATATAGTCACTTTGAAATGTGAGTATTAAGCTAATATCCATCCAACTGTTTTATTTTGTATTATTTTATTTTCATGACTATAGGAATGCTTCTTGGCGCACTAGGAGAAACCTGAATTACTGGACATATAGTGGATATTACTATGTGACGACAATATATGTTTGTTTTTTAGACCGTAAGTTGCATAGTTTTCCTCTGAGACTGCAATAGAGAAACAAATTCTTAACTCCCGAAGTGGCATTGTACTCTACTGGAAAAGTTGTTTTAGTACTAAATATATATATGATATTGTGTTAGGGCTGTAGCAGAATAGTTAAAATTACTAACACGCAATGTCACCATTTTTATCTATGGTTGCACCTTCAATCAGCTTTGAAAAGCTCAAAATCGAGGCCAACACCACAACTGATGCAGCCCAGAAAGCCATTCGCTTGATTCCTATCTTCTTCAAAACTTCTAGGCCCTACCCCATATATATATCAACAATAACCCAAGTGATCTTGCCATCATCTAATTCATTAATTTTATTTATGAGCTCCTCGAGCTTTCTAGGCATGACCTTGAAGCTCGCGTCTGATAATTTTCCCAGGTCCATCCGATCTTCCCAGGGCTCCAACCCATCTGGTATTGAGACCAGATGGATCTGATCCTCTACATCGTGTTTCTCGAATAATGCATTCATGACACGCTTGTGATTAAAATTGATGTTCACTAATGTGACCTCAAACCCGTGTTTGACTATGCAATGCGAAAGCTATTGGGATTGTGCCCTCAAATCCGGTCTTTACGTATTTGACATTTGACATTTTATATATGGATATCATATTTATATTTTATATATCTGATATGAGATGATTATTGTAATCCATAAGTATCATAGTAGGTTGTTGGCCCGAAATGGAAACCTTAGAGGGGAGGTGAATAAGGTTTTAGCGGAAAATTAACCTTTTTAAAACTTAATTGCAAATTAACTACAATCACAATTAATAAAGTAAATAGAGAAGGGAAGAGATATTAGCAAAGAGAGTTTTCAAGTGGTTCGACAATCCACACACTGCGGCCTACATCCACCCCTCAAGAACACCTCTTGAGGATTTCTTTAATCGATCTACATCATGGGTGTAGACCAAACCGTTACAAGAGCCTTCAATCTCTTGCAAAGAGGAACACATCTTCTTTGCACACAAGGGTTGATAACCCTTACTCTTTATAAATGATTTGAATTACAAATTGAACTCTCTCTCTCTAGAATGGATGGATACAGTAATAGTTCATACAACAACTCCTTAATGAGTGGATAATATAAATGAAAGCTCACTACAATTTGCTCTCTCAAGAATTACAATTAAAATCAAGAACAAATTGATTTTTCACTTAAACTACGGCTCAAATATGAAAGATGATTAACCAAGATGTTTGAATGATTTTCCTTGATTACCCAACCCTTAAAATCATCCATATATATAGCTTTTCAAAATAGATGACCATTGGGGGTGTGTAAAAATAATTTTTGAAAAGTTTAGAAAATTTGCTGTTATGCTGTTCTACGCGATCTCATCGACTGAAAAATTGGCCCAATCGACTGGAAAGTTTATAGCAATAGCTACCTTTCAAAAACACAAAACAGTCGACTTTTTTACAATCCAGTCGACTAAAGTATTTACAGTTCAGTCGACTGCATTGACTGTGTTTTGGCAGTCTGACATCACTTTACTAAAATGGCCATAACTCCTTCTACAAAACTCGGATTTACGATCCGTTTGAAGATTTGAAAACTATATTCAGATACCTTTCCAACCATACAAAACTCAACATCTAGTTCCTTAGCAATTAGATCAGGTTTGTCTTTAAAGATGACCTATCTGAGTGCTTGATTTTGACTTAGCTACTTGAAAACTTTTATGAAATGAATTTAAATGAGTGGTCTAAGTATGTTTAGTTCCTTGAAAGTATTTTAAAATATGAGATCAAGGATCCTAAAGTCCAACTAAAGTTACTTGAGCCCTTATGAGTGATTGATCAAAATGCTTACAAGTAAATCCTAGTCTTCAATCAAGGATGAAAAGTCTTAAATTCTTCAAGCTTGATCCATATTGAGCTCCATCACTCTTAGGCTTCACCAAATGCTATCTCATAAACTTGGAGTGTTCAAGAAAATCAAAACACCGAAAATTGATCAAAACCAAACCGACCAAACACCGATTGGTCGGTTTTTTAAATTAGTACACAAGCTAAAACCGACCGAAAACCGCCTAAAACCGACCTTCCAAAATTGAATGGTTAGAAAATCACTAAAAAACAAAATAGACAGCAAACACCTCTTTCATGAACTCAAACAAAGTCAGAACATTTAAGTGTAAAATTCAATCGATTAGCATAATGAAAATGACTTGATTATAGTTTATGTAATACCCCGTATTTTCAGGTATATATATCCCTAGTACTTTTCCTAGCCTTTGGGTAAGTTCGCATCCCAATCGATTGGCATTTTTGCGAGCCCAATCGATTGACCTTATCCCAATCGATTGCTATTCAAATCGATTGGATATTTTACTAATCGATTGCCTTGTTTCTGACCTAACACCAATCGATTGGCACCTGGTACCAATGGATTGAGAGTAGCTAGACTTGGCCACCTCGTTTGTTTTTTGTGGTTGCGATTATTTTCCCTCCCTATATATACCCCTTCCCTTATACTTATATATGTTTGCTTGTGTGTGTGTTTGAGAGAGAGAGATATATACTCTTATATATATACACACATATATATTTTATATATACACACACATACTCTCGGGTTAGAGAGAGAGAGGAAGGAGAAGAAGAAAGAAGAAAAAGGAGAAGAGGAGACCAGAGAGTGAGAGAGAGAAGAGACAGACAGAGAGAGCAAATAAGAAGAGGGAGAGATCACTCACCATAGCCGTCGCCGCGGAGCTCGGATCGTCGTCACCGAAACGCCGGAGAGAGGTGAGTTTTATTAACTCACTCAAATGGTTGTTTTTGAGATGTTTGTATATGTTTAATAACGTATATGGAAGAGGAAAGAACCCCCCAACGTTTTTATATATACAAAACTAGTAGTTTTGAGGAAGAAGACATAGTCCAATCGATTGCCATTGGATCCAATCGATTGGATAATTTCCCAATCGATTGCCATGAATCTCAATCGATTGCTATACCAATCGATTGCTATTTTGCCTGATCGATTGGCATTGTTTCTAATCGATATCCATGTTTGGTCAATCCGTGGTAATTGATTGGATATGAGCAGAATGTTATTTGTATGTTGTTCTATGCTTATGATATGTCAGACTTGTTAATAGTTGTACCCTATGTGTTATTGCGATATGTGGATAAGATATATATGTGCCATGTCAGGACTAAACTTATATGCAGTGATCGTTAATATTACTAGATGAATTATTCTACGTTAACTATCGATATGAGATGAACTGTTTATTGGTAATAACTGCCATATGTTCTATTGTTAAACTGTATAGTAGAACGAAACACAACTGCGTGTTAATAATCAGTAATGAATAGATATGATGAATACAGATCATATGATAATTCTTATATCTAGAGTAATGCATTTCACGACATGTGGTCAGCATACATGGGATATTGGTATGAAGAGATAAGAGAATACAATGAGAAATGGGATATTTATATGAAGAGATGAGAAGAATACGATGAGAAATGAGAACTATAATTTATGTGGAATATGAGATATGTGTACTTTGGATCCGTGGGATAAATAGGTGATGACCCGGGTGTACGTGGGGTGGTTAGAGTTCCTAGTGCACCTCTCGATGTTGAAGACGACCAGTGATGTGTATGCACTGTTGAAGACGTCCAATGTACTGTTGACGATTACGTCCGGCTAGTGCTCTAATGTATTCTCAGCTGTGTAGACGACCAGTGAGGGTATACACATCATTGAAGACGTCCGATGTACCATTCTATCGTTTACAGATATGTGGTACTGTGTAGACGACCGGTAGCCCTATCAAGGGATTGTGGAACCTACTGCCTAGTCGGGTGATTTCAATTGGCATTATTGTATCGACATATGGATACGGATATGAGATTCATTGTATCGACGAATGAATACAGATTTGTAATATGGTATTGATGTATGGATACAAAGATGGATAGAGGTATAAATATGAGTACGGATATGATGAGATTAATGTTCAGTCGTGGATTCAGCGTCCCGACGTAAAGGTAGGTGCATGGGTTGTTGCATGGGTTCATGCATGGATTTGGTGAATACGTGATGAGACATTTATACCATGATCTTTATCCTTGTCATTTCTTAATATGTTTCCTGATATCATTGAATTCATATATAGTTTAATGAGACCACTGCTATGTCCGTGAGTGACGTCATTGTTAAGAGATTAACCGCATTTTAAGATACTGAACAATAACGGTGAGGAGTGTTGTTTAGTGTACTCACTCAACTTTGTATCCAAAGCTGATGGCGTTTGTGCCCTGGACATTCCAATGTCTAGAGCTTGGAAGGCCTTGAGGATGGAGACTAATGTTTCGCCAGACTTGGAGCTGACGGCTTGAAGACGAAGGCGTGCTACTTTGTATTAGTTAGTTGGTATGCTTGTTGTTCTCATGTTATTATTGTTATAGGCTTCAGACTCTAAGTCAGCTGTTGTATTAGATTTAGTAGACTTTTATAATTGGTACTTGGGCATATGTTGCTTCCAAACCTTTTATATTTTCGTTGTAGCCTCTGATTAATAAGATATGTTTTATGAATAGCATCCTTCCTATCGTTGTATTTGTTGGTTGGTATAGATGACAATGCGGTTATTCACTAGTCATGAACCTACGGGACCAAAAAGGAACTTGTTTTCTCTATTTTTGCTTCTCCGGGACGTGACAGGATTTTTGGTATCAGAGCCAGGGTTTCAGTTGTTAACCGCTTGTCTTTTGTGATTAGAAATCGAGTTCTAAGCTAATGTCGATAGCATGACGATTAGCTGAGATGAGACAAAGCTGTAGGAAGAATGACTTAGGAATTATTCAAGACTCGATTTCTAGAAAAGTACTTCCCAGAATCTGAGAAGAACAAAAGGGAAATGGAGTTCATACAATTAATCCAAGGTAGTTTTACAGTGCCAGAATATACTACTCAATTCGAGAGACTATCACGATTTGCACCACATATGATCGATACACCGAGAAGGAAGATCAAAAGATATCATCAGGGACTAGTTCCACATATCCGTCATATGACTATAGGACATTTAGATCAATCTTTCGAAGCTCTGGTAGAAATGGCAATGAAATTAGAAGACGACACTCAGATTAGTGAAGGGCAACGATCTGATCTAATATTTCCAGAGTACGATCAGTTTCTCCTAACGGATCAGAGAGGAAGGGACGGTCGGGTTGTGTTGGCAGCTAACCAAGTTCAACAAGGAAACACAGCGAGAAGTTATATAGGCAACCGCTAGAAGTGTAAGAGATTGGAGAACAACAAGAAAGAATCCAAACCAGTGGCGACTCCAACACAGCACAGAGAACGAGATATCTATTACAATTGTGGAATACCAGGACACCATTCCCAAGAATGCAGAGCGTTAAGGAAATCTAGTGGACGAGGAATACGATGTTTTAACTGTGGTAAAGTTGGTCATGTCCGTAAGTTTTATCCAGAACTAGAGATACAACACAATGTTCCATCGCGACAAGTATCACGAGGGTAGACCCACTGAACAAGTAATGGATCTTGACTTAAACAAAAACGATAGACAAAAGGTACAACACTCATCACTTACATTTTGTATTACCTTATGATCCTGATATGCAGGAAGTTTGGCATTTATTTAATTGATTATAAGAGGATTAGCCTATACTGTAATTTGTGGATACCTGAACAATTCGTTTGACACTGATCGATAGTAGTTATCCAAGTATAGATATAACATCAATTGCATCCCATATGACTTCTTTTGCATCCCCATAAGAAATCAATTGCATCCCTATCTGACATCATTAGTCTCCCCACATGGAAGACTACGCTAACTGTTGTTAAGTTTGATCGAGACTAGAGATGAGGAATCTCAATTTCCTTGAGATGCAGACTTGACAAGAAACAACAAACTAAAAGATTTCGAGTATACAAGAGAGGATACTATTGACGCAGAGACGACCAGAATTACAACGAGTACCACGGAAGATTGCTTTTTGACACCGAGTTCCTGTTGCTTTCATCTAGACAAGATATTATACAGTAGATTGCCTCACGATATCAGTGCATAGCCCTGCCTAACCTATTTGATTAATACGTAGAAGCAGAACGAGCATTTAATAGATTGTACGACCTCAAAGAGATGATTGTATCAATAGTACGTGAGAAATTTGGGGACACTTGAGGAAGTTTAAATCACCAACTACGATGTCGGAGTCAAAAATGCTTTAGGTCAACACATTAAAGGACGACAACAACCAAGGAGTTAACAAGGACGTTGTGTACAACAAGAGACCAGCTGCTGATGTCGACGATCATAAAGAAGAGGTCCAGAGATGGGAGACAGTCAACTGATACTGCAGCGGAGACTTTGTCAGCAAAGTTTGAAGTATCTTTGGAGACGGGAGTAGACAGCAACGCTTCACTACAACTTAGATGAGATTAGAACACTTGATCAATAGAACCCTCACACCGTAGAGTTTGACCTAAGGGGGGAACCTCATGTGTTTGGAGAATAGCAATTTTAGATGTTGTGAGATGATTAGATTGTGTTACCTAGAACCTTTTCACGAAGTTCGACATATGAATTTCGTATGGTTAGAACCTGAGATTTGTAGTTGTCACCCTAGTATTTGTAGATCAGTGATATCTTTATATCGCATGTCTAGAAATTTAACCCGTTGGCTGCTGATGTAATCGTTTATATAAAACAAGAACTTGAGCATTTTTAGAGTCTGTCTTCCCAGATGGATTTCTTTTTGGTAATAGGGACCGCTGCTTCAGATTTCGAGGACAAAATCTTTTGATGAGTGGTGGATGATGTAATACCCTATATTTTCAGGTATATATATACATAGTACTTTTCCTATCCTTTGGGTAAGTTTGCATCCCATTCGACTGGCATCATATACCAATCAATTTCCACTTTTGCGAGCCCAATCGATTGACCTTATCCCAATCGATTGCTATTCCAATCGATTGGATATTTTACCAATCGATTGTCTTGTTGCCGACCGAACACCAATCGATTATCACCTGGTACCAATCGATTGCCAATCGATTGAGAGTAGCTAGACTTGGCCACCTCGTTTGTTTTCTGTGGTTGTGATTGTTTTCCCTCCCTATATATACCCCTTCCCTTATACTTATATATGTTTGCTTGTGTGTGTGTTTGAGAGAGAGAGATATATATACTCTTATATATATACACACATATATATTTTATATATACACATACATACTCTCGGGTTAGAGAGAGAGAGGAAGGAGAAGAAGAAAGAAGAAAAAGGAGAAGAGGAGACCAGAGAGAGAGAGAGAGAAGAGACAGACAGAGAGAGCAAATAAGAAGAGGGAGAGATCACTCACCATAGCCGTCGCCGCGGAGCTCGGATCGTCGTCACCGGAACGCCGGAGAGAGGTGAGTTTTATTAACTCACTCAAATGGTTGTTTTTGAGATGTTTGTATATGTTTAATAATGTATATGGAAGAGGAAAGAACCCCCAACGTTTTTATATATAAAACCAGAAGGTTTGAGGAAGAAGACAGAGTCCAATCGATTGCCATTGGATCCAATCGATGGCATAATTTCCCAATCGATTGCCATGAATCTCAATCAATTGCTATACCAATCGATTGCTATTTTGCCTAATCGATTGACATTGTTTCCAATCGATTGCCATGTTTGGTCAATCGATTGGATATGAGAAGAATGTTATTTGTATGTTATTCTTTGCTTATGATATATCAGACTTGTTAATAGCTGTACCCTATGTGTTATTGCGATATGTGGATAAGATATATATGTGCCATGTCAGGAATAGACTTATATGTACTGATCGTTAATATTACAAGATGAATTATTCTATGTTAACTATCGATATGAGATGAACTGTTTATTGGTAATAATTGCCATATGTTCTATTGTTAAATTGTATAATAGAACAGAACACAACTGTATGTTAATAATCAGTAATGAATAGATATGATGAATACCGAGCATGTGATAATTCTTATATCTAGAGTAATGCATTTCACGACAAGTGGTCAGCATACATGGGATATTGGTATGAAGAGATAAGAGAATACGATGAGAACTGGGATATTTGTATGAAGAGATGAGAAGAATACGATGAGAAATGAGAATTGAAATTTATGTGGAATATGAGATATGCGTACTTTGGATTCATGGGATTAACGACTAACGAGCTGGGTGAACGTTGGGTGGTTAGAGTTCCTAGTGCGCCTCTCGTTGTTAAAGACGTCCAGTGATGTGTATGCACTGTTGAAGACGTCCAGTGTACCATTGATGATTACGTTCAGCTAGTGTTCTAATGTATTCTCAGCTGTGTAGACGACCAGTGAGGGTATGCACATTGTTGAAGACGTCCGATGTGCCTGATTCGTGGTGAAAAGTGCATATTCATAGCGTATTTCATAGTCTTTTATGCATACTTTTATCCCCAAGTCCCTAGGTTTAGATGCACATCAATGATTAAGTGTTTTCATGATGTTGAGACTCAAATATGTGTTTCTACACCATTTTGCAGGTTATAGGAAGCAACCATTGCATAGAAAGTGATTATGGTGAAGAGAACAATAGAAGTAGCTGAGAAAATGCCATTTTTGACAATGAAGACTTCAGATTTGGAAGATTGTCCAAGAAATATGAAATGTAGATCTTTGAGTTACGGTCGCGTGGCCGCAAACGGAAGGTTAATCCGAGGTCCGAGTGAAAAGTTATGGCCATTCTCCCATCGGTGCGCAGTGTTGTCAAAATCAGAGAAGTTCAAGCGATTGAAGAGAGTTCAATCGATCGAACCTTCGATCGATCGAACTAAGCTCGATCGATCGAACTTTAATTTCACCCAAAAGTTGCGTAAACTTTGTGGGAACCCTATATATAAGCCGTTTTGACGCCAGAAGAAAGGAGGACGCTCCAGAACGCGAAAAACAGCAGTTTAGGGTAGTTTTAGGGTTAGATTAGGAGTAGTTTAGGTTAGATTAATCTTCTTCTTCCTCCTTTTCCATTGTAGATTGAAGATTCAAGTTTGTTTCAAGTTTATTCAGATTATATTCAGATTATTTACAGGTTTTTTCTTTCCAATCTATGTTCTTTGATTGTTTATTAGTTTAGATGTTGATGATTGCTTTGTTTTACTATTTCTGCAATAGTTTTATTATGTTTCCGTAGTTTAGACGTTGGAAATATGTGACGAAATATTGATTTTTAGCCTCTTCCATGTATGATTTAGAAAACCTGAGCTCGATCGATCGAGGATATTTCGATCGATCGAACCAGGGCCATAGTCAAGCGATCGAAGACATTTCGATCGATTGAAGGATGATGCAGTCCGATCGATCGAGAGCGCTTCGATCGATCGAACATGTTGATTCCTGAGATGATTCTTTTAAGTATTCCATGACTTTCTGTTTTAGAAATCTGTCATCAAATTATCCCAATAAGCTCAGTTTGTCACAACAGTTTTTAGAACTTAAAGCCTTAAGGCCTTTTCTTCAATGACTTTTGAAAACCACTTTGAATGCTAACACCATTTAGAGTGCAAGTAATAACCATTGTTTTAAACTGTCTTTCAAGTATTTTAAAATTAACTGTGATGTTGTAGTCCCGGTCATGAAAGGGCTATTGATTCTATATCTTTAGAAAAATACGGAATACTGAAGAGGAATGAACTCCATAGAGCGTTAATGAATATGCATGGTAGATGGTTAGGATTAATGTGGATTCACGTGTTTCCAACTCCTTTAGTTTATCTGTTTAATTAGTTATGTTTCTTTATGCTTTAGTTTATTATTTAGTTTAATTTAATTAATTAGGATTTGTTAGTACACTTCCAATCATTCATTCTTATTTTCTTTTTCTTTTGGTTGTAACTTAGTATATATTCTTCCTATTCCTTCCCTGTGGGATTGACCTGGACTTATCCAGTATTACTTGCACGATCACCTACACTTGGGTGTTGCACAAGAGCGCACAACATTTTAGTCGTGCCAAGTTTTTTGCGCCGTTGCCGGGGAAGGCAACTAGGTTAGGATTTTACTAAGTTTTTCCATTTTTCTTCTTTTACTTAAAAAAAAAAAAAAAAAATCATTGGACTTTTTCTCTCACAAGAAAAAAAAAAAAAAAAAAAAAAATAAAAAAATTTCTTTTGTTTAAATATTTTGGGTAAACATGTCTTATCCATATTACCCTCCATACAACACAAATACCACGAATGGGTACACATTAGGTAAGGAGAACTATACCCCGAGTTGGCAAGCACCCACATATGATGCACATTATCAACCTGAGTGCTACCAATCACCACAATGGGAAAACCATCGTGTTAGTCACCCATGTTATCAAACGTTTCAAGAACCTCCACCTGGAGAGTTCTATCAATCGCAATGGGGATATAACCAAAATGATAGTGTAGGATATAGTAGTAGTTCCCACGATTACCAAATGCACCAAGACTTTCCTTCTGGGGAGTCTTGCACACAAACACAATGGGAAGGGGACTACTACCAACAACAATGGGGTGAACCTTCATATAGTTATAATGAGGAGAATAACCAAGTTGAGGATAATGGTATGTTAGAATTGCTGCTTAGTGAAATGAAAAGGCTAGAGAGTGCAATTGATAAATTAGGAGCTAGATATCAACAAGCATTTGATAGCCAACCTTTAGAAGACTATACCAGTCCTTCAACGCTACAACCTGAATTTCAAGACACTAACAATGGAATGGAATTAGAGGACAATGATGGGTTCATACCGAGTGAGGTTAACAACTCATTTGAGAAAGTGATAACCCAACAAGAACTCCAAAACCAAACCATTGAGCATGAAGTTGTAGAACCATCTTCTCCTCAACATACAACCCCAGACATCAACTCCTTCACTGCCTGGATAAAACTGCACAATCTCTTTGTCCAGAGCACCTCAATAGATGACATATATAGTGAGGAGAGTTATAAGGATGAGAATGAGGTTTTAAAAGATGACGAGAGTTTAGGTGATTGCACGCAATTAGGAAAGGAAGAGTCCCCTGTTGACTCTACCCCTACCTTTGAAAGTGACCCTAGAGAGGACATAATTGAAAAATCTAAATCTGATTTAGATTCTTGTGATATTCATGAACCCTCACCTCTTTCGACCGAAGAGGTGGTGTCACCAAGTTGCCCATCACCTATCCTTGCTATCAATCAAAGCTCTCGTCCTGAGCTTGAATGTTATGTGTACCCCATTCGTGAACAAACAGAATGTGTTGTGGAAGAGGATGGTAAGGATACTAGCACATGTTCTTCACAAAATTTTAACTTTCAACATTCTTTGAGAGATGACTTGGAAAATATTGGGCCCACTTTAGATGATCTTAAAATTCAACAAGAAGCTAGTAATCTTCCAGACTGCTTGACCTTCTTGAGTGATTATGACATTGAGGCCCAAATAGATAGCTTTATCCAAGTCCAGTCCAAAACCATGTGCATAGAACAGAAATTCAATTCCTATGATTATATCTCCATAGATTCTGTTCTAGGACAAGCGGAGGGTGGTGAAGCTTCATTAGAACATCACTTCGACCCTGCCCCTTTTATTGAACCATGGCCTCCCCCTGTTTTTAGTATTAAAATAGAGGCTGTTATAGGAAATACCAACACCAAAGATCGTTTCTTGCATATAATTCCTAAAAAGTGTGGTATTCCTTTTATAACTGTCCCAAAAAAATTTGGAAGCCATAGGTTTTGCATCATCTCCTCTGACCTTGAGCCTGACATTAGTTGGGGGGAGTTGCAATTTTATGAGGATCCCAACATTCTTCTCACTGTTAAATTATTTCATTGGGAGGATCCTCGAAAATTTCGGTTATTGATTTATGATAAAAATCTTGATGAACCGAATTTATTTGCTGAGTAGTTGTATTATATTCTCTAGTTTTCCTTGTTGCTACTAATGATTTTGTAGGTAACTTGAAAAAAAAAAAATCTGGATTATAAACGCCTCGAGGTAACATCCTTCCTTCTCTCGCTTTACATTACATGTCCATGTGCATAGTTTAGAACATTGGGGACAATGTTTAGTTTTAGTTGGGGGGAGTGAGTCATTGCATGCCTCGTTTATTTCTTTTTATGGTTTCGTGTCAATATACCTGCTTAGCAACATGACTCAGTAAATCAAAATTGCAAAAAATTTGAAATTTTTAATGGTTCTTGTATTTCTCTCATAGTTAATGTAGTCAGTTATGATGCATTAGTGTTATTTTCTATATGTTATTAGTATGTGATACACTATGGTAGTTTGTTTACTATCTTAGTTATAGTATATTTTATGCTTTTTAATCTTCAAACAACTTTGAGCACGTTGTGACAACCTTGTACTTAGCTAAAATGGATTAGTAAGCATAGTTTAAGTGTCTTGAAAGACTGTAGTGGAGACTAATAACCCAAGTGAGCTTTTGTGACATTCTTTGTTTTTGAGGGTTTTATAAAATTACTCTTACTTTTTAAAAAGCGTATTAATTCGTTGAAAGTCTCATTTTTCTTCTTCATTTTGACTGATCACTAAAAGAGAACGTTCAGGATTTACCAACTTTAGAGCTCTTGAATTTACTGAAATGAATAATCCTATGAACTTAGAAGATGATTTAGGCCATCTTTTGACCATACATGGATAATACAGCCTTGGCCTACCTCTATGCTATTCCTTTACTTCACCTCTTGAGCTTATTATAATCGCTTTGTCTTTATAATCCTAAAGTCTATACCAAACTCCAAATTAGGAGTTCAAGCATCAGTTCTTTATTTAGGTGTGATTGGGATGTGTTGCGTTAACAAGAAGTATGTTAGTGTGAATAAGGGAAAGTTGGCAAAGAAAAAATGAAAGAAAAAAAGAAAAGCATGAGAAGAAAAAGAAAAAAAAAATGCCAATGGTTGTTACAAAAGAAAAAAAAAGGGAATGAAAAGAAGAGTGTGAAAAAAATAAATAAAAGAAAAGAAGAAGAGAGAGATTGGAGATGTGGGAAGTTTGAAAAGTTATAGTAGACATTCTAATCACATCCTTTGACCCAATTGAATATCACGAGCCTTTTTCTTCTTAATCTAACATCTCTTTTTCAAAGTCCATATGATTTTAGGTAAATTGGATTTGAAGTTAAGGTAATGAGAGAGTTTTCCACGGTATCTCGCTCTTCTAGTGAAAAGTATCATTTCCTGAGACTTTATGCACTAAAATGTCCGTTTTTCTATTTAGATATGAGAAGCATTAGATTCCATTTACAATTACTCTTTACAGCTTCCATATCATGAGTGATAATTATTACACCTAATTCAGAGTGATTTCATCTTAAGAGTGTAATCCCGGTGAGAGTTGAGTCAAAATGAACGTCTTGATAGTGTCTTAGGTTATGCAAGCTTTGAAATTAAAGTTTTGTAATTAGGTTGTCCATTCACACACACACTTGAAGATTAATAGGTATGGAACATTCTAATGACTTTGATAGTAGATTAACTATAATGTGTGTTGCATGGCTATGGCATACTAGAGAGTTTCATAAGACTGTTGAGCTTAACCACATTGTTAATGAGAGGAAAATTTCTTGAAAACATTTAAACTAGAACCATTACTATAAACATGAATTTTGTGGGTAGATTCACTGTAAATCCTCACGAGACAACACTCGTCCACTAGGGGTAACCTAGAGGTTTAAAGGCTTGTTGCATGTGCTAAATGCAATCGCGATTCCTGCAAAGTGAGTTAGGATTTTAATTTATTTTGTTTTCATTTTTAGAGTTAAATAAACACTGTTGTAGTTCGCTTCATTGCTAGGGACTAGCAACGAGCTAGTTGGGGGGTGTGATTCGTGGTGAAAAGTGCATATTCATAGCGTATTTCATAGTCTTTTATGCATACTTTTATCCCCAAGTCCCTAGATTTAGATGCACATCAATGATTAAGTGTTTTCTATGATGTTGAGACACACATATGTGTTTTTACACCATTTTGCAGGTTATAGGAAGCAACCATTGCATAGAAAGTGATTATGGTGAAGAGAACAATAGAAGCAGCTGAGAAAATGCCATTTTTGACAATGAAGATTTCAGATTTGGAAGATTGTCTAAGAAATATGAAATGTAGATCTTTGAGTTACGGTCGCGTGGCCGCAAACGGGAGGTTAATCCGAGGTCCGAGTGAAAAGTTATGGCCATTCTCCCATCGGTGCGCAGTGTTGTCAAAATCAGAGAAGTTGAAGCGATTGAAGAGAGTTCAATCGATCGAACCTTCGATCGATCGAAATAAGCTCGATCGATCGAACTTTATTTTCACCCAAAAGTTGCGTAAACTCTGTGGGAACCCTATATATAAGCCGTTTTGACGCCAGACGAAGGGAGGACGCTCCAGAACGCGAAAAACAGCAGTTTAGGGTAGTTTTAGGGTTAGATTAGGAGTAGTTTAGGTTAGATTAATCTTCTTCTTCCTCCTTTTCCATTGTAGATTGAAGATTCAAGTTTGTTTCAAGTTTATTCAGATTATATTCAGATTATTTACAGGTTTTTTCTTTCCAATCTATGTTCTTTGATTGTTTATTAGTTTAGATGTTGATGATTGCTTTGTTTTACTATTTCTGCAATAGTTTTATTATGTTTTCATAGTTTAGACGTTGGAAATATGTGACGAAATATTGATTTTTAGCCTCTGCCATGTATGATTTAGAAAACCTGAGCTCGATCGATCGAGGATATTTCGATCGATCGAACCAGGGCCATAGTCAAGCGATCGAAGACATTTCGATCGATTGAAGGATGATGCAGTCCGATCGATCGAGAGCGCTTCGATCGATCGAACATGTTGATTCCTGAGATGATTCTTTTAATCCATGACTTTCTGTTTTAGAAATCTGTCATCAAATTATCCCAATAAGCTCAGTTTGTCACAACAGTTTTTAGAACTTAAAGCCTTAAGGCCTTTTCTTCAATGACTTTTGAAAACCACTTTGAATGCTAACACCATTTAGAGTGCAAGTAATAACCATTGTTTTAAACTGTCTTTCAAGTATTTTAAAATCAACTGTGATGTTGTAGTCCCGGTCATGAAAGGGCTATTGATTCTATATCTTTAGAAAAATACGGAATACTGAAGAGGAATGAACTCCATAGAGCGTTAATGAATATGCATGGTAGATGGTTAGGATTAATGTGGATTCACGTGTTTCCAACTCCTTTAGTTTATCTGTTTAATTAGTTATGTTTCTTTATGCTTTAGTTTATTATTTAGTTTAATTTAATTAATTAGGATTTGTTAGTACACTTCCAATCATTCATTCTTATTTTCTTTTTCTTTTGGTTGTAACTTAGTATATATTCTTCCTATTCCTTCCCTGTGGGATCGACCTGGACTTATCTAGTATTACTTGCACGATCACCTACACTTGGGTGTTGCACAAGAGCGCACAACATTTTAGTCGTGCCAGTGCCGTTCTATCGTTTACAGATAGGTGGTACCGTGTAGACGACCGGTAACCCTATCAAGGGATTGTGGGACCTACTACCTAGTCGGGTAATTCCGATTGACATTATTGTATCGACGTATGGATACGGATATGAGATTTATTGTATCGACAAATGAATATAGATTTTTAATATGGTATTGATGTATGGATACAGAGATGGATAGAGGTATGAATGTGAGTACGGATATGATGAGTGATTCGAGGTAAAAAGTGCATATTCATAGTGTATTATATGGTCTTTATGCATACTTTTATCCCTAAGTCCCTATATTTAGGTGCATTCTAATAACAATTTTCTTTTTATTGTGTTAATGCTAAAACATATGTTTATGCATTGTTTTATAGGTATTAGAATGTAAATCAATGAAGTGGAGCTAAAGAAAGTGATTATGGTGAAGAGAACAACAGAAGCAGCTGGCAAAACGCCATTTTTGACAATGAAGACTTCAGATTTGGAAGATTTTTTCAAGAGATATGAAATGTAGATCTTTAAGTTACGGTCGCGTGGCCGCAAACGGGAGGTCAATCCGAGGTCCGAGTGAAAAGTTATGACCATTCTCCCATCGATGCGCAGAGCTGTCAAAATCAGTGAAGTTCAAGCAATTGAGGAGAGTTCAATCGATCGAACCTTTGATCGATCGAACCAAGCTCGATCGATCGAACTTTATATTTACCCAAAAGTTGCGTAAACTCTGCAGGAACCCTATATATAAGTCGTTTTGACGCCAGACGAAGGGAGGACGCTCCAGAACGCAGAAAACAACAGTTTTAGGGTAGTTTTAGGGTTAGATTAGGAGTAGATTATGTTAGATTCTTATTTTTCTTCCTCTTTTTCATTAATATATTGAAGATTATTGAAGATTCAAGTGGATTTCATGTATATTTCAAGTTTATTTCAGATTATTTCTAGGTTTTTCTTTCCAATCCTTGTTATTTGATTGTTATTAGTTTATATGCTATGATTACTTTGGGTTACTATTTCTGCACTAGTTTTATCATGTTTCCGTAGTTTAGACATTGGGAATATGTGATGAAACATTGATTCCCAACCTCTGCCATGCAATCTTTAGAAAACCTAGGCTCGATCGAGCTATAGTCAAGCGATCGAAAGCATTTCGATCGATTAAAGGATGACGTTGTCCGATCGATCGAGAGTGCTTCGATCGATCGAACATGTTAATTCCTGAGATGATTCTTTTAAGTATTTCATGACTTTTTGTTTTAGAAATCTGTCATCAAATTGTCCCAATAGGCTCAGTTTTTCACAACAGTTTTTAGAACTTAAAGCCTTAAGGCCTTTTCTTCAATGACTTTTAAAAACCACTTTGAATGCTAACACCATTTAGAGTGCAAGTAATTACCATTGTTTTAAACCGTCTTCCAAGTATTTTAAATCAACTGTGATAATGTAGTCCCGGTCATGAAAGGGCTATTGATTCTATATCTTTAAAAAAATACGAAATGCTGAAAAGGAATGAACTCCATAGAATATTAATGAGTATGCATGGTAGATGGTTAGGATCAATGTGGATTCTCGTATTTCTAACACCTTTAGTTTATTTATTTAATTAGTTATGTTTCTTTATGTTTGGTTTATTATTTAGTTTAATTTAATTAATTAGGATTCGTTAGAACATCCGCTCCCAACATTCTTATTTTCTTTTCCTTTTCTTTAGGTTGTAACTTAGTAGACATTCTCCCTATTCCTTCCCTGTGGGATCGACCTGGACTTATCCAGTATTACTTGCACGATCACCTACACTTGGGTCTTGCACAAGAGCGCACAACTTTTTAGTCGTGTCAAGTTTTTGGCGCCGTTGCCGGGGAAGGCAACTAGGTTAGGATTTTACTAAGTTATCTCCATTTTTTTTCTTTTTCTTAAAAAAAAAAATAATCAATAAATATATAATACAAATAAAAATTGTTGGACTTTTTCTCTCACAAGTAAATAAATAAAAATTTTATTGTTTAAAAATTTTGGATAAACATGTCTTATCCATATTACCCTCCATACAACACAAACATCATGAATAGGTACACTTTAGGTGATGAAAATTATCCCCCAAGTTGGCAAGCACCCACATATGACGCAGATTATCAACCTGAGTGCTATCAACCACCACAATGGGAAAACAATAGTGGTAGTCCCCCGTATTATCAAACGTATCAAGAACCTCCATATGGAAAATCCCATCAACCGCAATGGGGATATAACCAAGATAATAGTGTAGGATATAGTAGTAGTTCTCACGATTACCAAATGCACCAAGACTTTCCTTCTGGAGAGTATTGTCCACAAACACAATGGGATGGAAATTACTACCAACAACAATGGGGCGAAACATCATATAGTAATAATGAGGAGAATAACCAAGTTGAGGATAATGGTATGCTAAAATTGCTGCTTAGTGAAATGAAAAGGCTAGATAGTGCACTAGATAAATTAGAAACTAGATATCAACAAGCATATGCTAGCCAACTTTTAGAAGACTATACCAATCCTTCAACACTACAACCTAAATTTCAAGACACTAATAATGTAATGGAATTGGAGGATAATGACGGGTGTATAATAATGTCTGAACTCCAAAACCAAACCATTGAGCATGACGTTGTAGAACCATCTTCTCCTCAATATGCAAACCCATACATCAACTCCTCCACTGCCTGGATAAAGTTGCACAATTCCTTTGTCTAGAGAACCTCAATAGATGACATATATAGTGAGGAGAGTTACACGGATGAGAATGAGGTTTTTACAGATAATGAGAGTTTAGGAGACTGTACGCAATTAGGAAAGGATGAGTCCCCTGTTGACTCTACCCCTTCCTTTGATAGTGACCCTAGGGAGGACATAATTGAAAAATCTAAATCCTGTTTAGATTCATGTGATATTCATGAACCCTCACCTCTTTCGGCCGAAGAGGTGGTGTCACCAAGTTGCCCATCACCTATCCTCTCTATTAATCAAAACTCTCATCCCGAGCTTAAAAGTTATATGTACCCCACTATTGAACAAAAAGAATGTGTTGTAGAAGAGGATGATAAGGATTCTAGCACATGTAATTCGCCAAAGGTTACATTTCAAAATTTTGTGAGAGAGGATTTGGAAAATATTAGGCCCATTTTAGATGATCTTAAACTTCAACAAGAAGCTAGTAATCTGCTAGGCTGCTTGACCTTCTTGAGTAATAATGATATTGAGGCCCAAATAGATAGCTTCATCCAAGTCCAGTCCAAAACTATTTACATAGAACATAAATTAAATTCATATGATCATATCTCCATAGATTCAGTTCTAATACAAGAGGAGGGTAAAGAAGATTCATTAGAACATCACTTAGACCCTGCCCCTTTTATTGAACCATGGCCTCCGCCTGTTTTTGATAATAAAAAATTAGAGGCTGTTATAGAAAATACCAACACCAAAGATCTTTCCTTGAGTATAATTCCTAAAAAGTGTGGTATTCCTCTTATAACTATGCCCAACAAATTTGGAAGCCATAGGTTTTGCATCATCTCCTCTGACCTTGAGCCTGACATTAGTTGGGGGGAGTTGCAATTTTATGAGAATCCCAACGTTCTTCTCACTGCTAAATTATTTCACTAGGAAGATCCTCAAAAATTTCGGTTGTTACTTTATGATAAAAATTTTGATTAACCGAATTTATTTACTGAGTAGTTCTATCATATTCTCTATTTTTCCTTGTTGCTACTAATGATTTTGCAGGCAACTTGAAAAAAAAAAACTGGATTATAAACGCCTCAAGGTAACATCCTTCATTCTCTCGTTTTACTTTACATGTCCATGTGCTTAGTTTAGAACATTGGGGACAATGTTTAGTTTTTGTTGGGGGGGAGTGAGTCATTGCATGCCTTGTTTCTTTCTTTTCATGCTTTAATGTCAATACACCTGCTTAGCAACATGTAACTCAGTAAATTAAAAATTGTAAAATTTTTAAAATTTTTAATATGTAAATTTTTAAATATAATTAAATGGTTCTTGTATTTCTCTCATAGTTAATGTAGTCAGTTATGATGCATTAGTGTTATTTTCTGTATGTTATTAGTATGCGATACACAATGATAGTTTGTTTACTATCTTAGTTATAGTATATTTTATGCTTTTTAATCTTCAAACAACTTTGAGCACGTTGTGACAACCTTGTACTTAGCTAAAATGGATTAATAAGTATAGCCTAGGCATCTTGAGAGACTGCAGTGGAGACTAATAACCCAGGTGAGCTTTTTGAGCAATTCGTTGTTTTTTAGGGTTTTATAAAATTACTCTTACCTTTTGACAAGCGTATTAATTCGTTGAAAGTCTCCATTTTCTTTATTTTGACTGATCACTAGAAGAGAACGTTCAGGATTTACCAAATTTAGAGCTCTTGAATTTACTGAAATGAATAATTCTATTAACTTAGAAGATTATTTAGGCCATCTTTTGACCATACATGGATAATACAGCTTTGGTATACCTCTATGATATTCCTTTATTTCACCTCTTGAGTTTATCATAATCGCCTTGTCTTCACAATCCTTAAGTCTATACCTAACTCCAAATTAGGAGTTCAAGCCTCAGTTCTTTATTTAGGAGTGATTGGGATGTGTTGCATTGACAAGAAGTTTGGTAGTGTGAATAAGGGAAAGTTGGCAAAAAGAAAAAAAAGAAAAAAAAAAAGAAAAAGAAAAGCATGAAAAGAAAAAAAAAGGAAAAAAAGAAAAAAGAAAAAAAAAGTGCCAATGGTTGTTTCAAAAGAGATAAGATAATAATAAAAAGAAGAGTGGAAAAAAAAAGAAAAAAAAAGAAGAGAAGAAGAAGAAGAGAGAGAGATTGGAGATGTGGGGGAGTTTGAAAAGTTGTAGTAGACATTCCAATCACATCCTTTGTCCCAATTGAATATCACGAGCCTCTTTCTTCTTAACTTAACACCTCTTTTTCAAAGTCCTAATGATTCTAGGTAAATTGGATCTAAAGTTAAGGTAATGAGAGAGTTCTCCACGGTATCTCGCTCTTCTAGTGAAAAGTATCCATTCATGAGACTTTATGCACTAAATATCCGTTTTTCTATTTAGATATGAGAAGCATTAGATTCCATTTACATTTAGCCTTTATAGCTTCCATATCATGAGTGATAATTATTACACCTAATTTGGAGTGATTTCATCTTGAGAGTGTAATCCTAGTGAGAGTTGAGTCAAAATGAACGTCTTGATAGTGTCTTGGGTTATGCAAGCTTTGAAATTAAAGTTTTGTAATTAGGTTGTCCATTCACACACACACTTGAAGATTAATAGGTGTGGAACATTCTAATGACTTTGATAGTAGATTAACTGTAATGTGTGTGTTGCATTGCTATGACTTACTAGAGAGTTTCATGAGATTGTTGAGGTTAACTATATTGCTAACTGAGAGGAAACAATTTCTTGAAAACAATCAAACTAGAACCATTACCATAAACATGAATTTTGTGAATAGATTCACTGCAAACCCTCACGAGACAACACTCGTCCACTAGGGGGAACCTAGGGGTATAAAGGCTTGTTGCATATGCTAAATGCAATCGCGATTCCTACGAAAGTGAGTTAGGATTTTTACTTTCTTTTGTTTTCAATTTTAAGAGTTTAAATAAACATTGCTGTAGTTCGCTTCATTGCTAGGGACTAGCAACGAGCTAGTTGGGGGGTGTGATTCGAGGCAAAAAGTGCATATTCATAGTGTATTATATGGTCTTATATGCATACTTTTATCCCAAAGTCCCTATATTTAGGTGCATTTTAATAACAATGTTCTTTTTATTGTGTTAATGCTAAAACATATATTTATGCATTGTTTTATAGGTATTAGAATGTAAATCAATGAAGTGGAGCTAAAGAAAGTGATTCTGGTGAAGAGAACAACAGAAGCAGCTGGGAAAACGCCATTTTTGACAATGCAGACTTCCGATTTGGAAGATGTTTCTAGAGATATGAAATGTATATCTTTGAGTTACGGTCACGTGGCCGCAAACGAGAGGTCAATCCAAGGTCCGAGTAAAACGTTATGGCCATTCTCCCATCAGTACATAGAGTTGTCAAAATCAGAGAAGTTCAAGCGATTGAGGAGAGTTCAATCGATCGAACCTTCGATCGATCGAACTAAGCTCGATCGATCGAACTTTATATTTACCCAAAAGTTGCATAAACTCTGCAGAAACCCTATATATAAGTCGTTTTGACGCCAGACGAAGGGGGGACGCTCCAGAACGCAGAAAACAACAGTTTTAGGGTAGTTTTAGGGTTAGATTAGGAGTAGATTATGTTAGATTCTTATTTTTCTTCATCTTTTTCATTAATATATTGAAGATTATTGATGATTGAAGTGGATTTCATGTTTATTTCAAGTTTATTTCAGATTATTTCTAGGTTTTTCTTTCCAATGCTTATTATTTGATTGTTATTAGTTTATATGCTATAATTTCTTTGGGTTACTGTTTCTGCACTAGTTTTATCATGTTTCAGTAGTTTACACGTTGGGAATATGTGATGAAACATTGATTCCCAACCTCTGCCATGCAATCTTTAGAAAACCTAGGCTCGATCGATCGAACCAGAGCTATAGTCAAGCGACCGAAGGCATTTCGATCGATTGAAGGATGACGTTGTCCGATCGATCGAGAGCACTTCGATCGATCGAACATGTTAATTCCTGAGATGATTCTTTTAAGTATTTCATGACTTTTTGTTTTAGAAATCTGTCATCAAATTGTCCCAATAAGCTCAGTTTGTCACAACAGTTTTTAGAACTTAAAGCCTTAAGGCCTTTTCTTCAATGACTTTTGAAAACCACTTTGAATGCTAACACCATTTAGAGTGCAAGTAATTACCATTGTTTTAAACCGTTTTCCAAGTATTTTAAATCAACTGTGATAATGTAGTCCCGGTCATGAAAGGGCTATTGATTCTATATCGTTAGAAAAATACGGAATGCTGAAAAGGAATGAACTCCATAGAACATTAATGAGTATGCATGGTAGATGGTTAGGATCAATGTGGATTCTCGTATTTCCAACACCTTTAGTTTATTTATTTAATTAGTTATGTTTCTTTATGTTTAGTTTATTATTTAGTTTAATTTAATTAATTAGGATTCGTTAGAACATCCAGTCCCAACATTCTTATTTTCTTTTCCTTTTCTTTAGGTTGTAACGTAGTAGACATTCTCCCTATTCCTTCTTTGTGGGATCGACCTGGACTTATCCAGTATTACTTGCACGATCACCTACACTTGGGTGTTGCACAAGAGCGCACAACCTTTTAGTCGTGTCAATGAGATTAATGTTCAATCGTGGATTCAGCGTCCCAACGTAAAGGTAGTTGTGTGGGTGGTTGCATGGGTTCATGCATGGATTTGGTGAATACATGATGAGATATTTATACCATGATCTTTATCCTTGTCATTTCTTAATATGTTTCCTAATATCATTGAATTCATGTATAGTTTAATGAGACCTCTGCTATGTCCGTGAGTGACGTCATTGTTAAGATATTAACTGCATTTTAAGATGCTGAACAATAACGGTGAGGAGTGTTGTTTAGTGTACTCACTCAGCTTTGTATCCAAAGCTGATGGCGTTTGTGCCCTGGACATTCCAATGTCTAGAGCTTGTCAGGCCTTGAGAATGGAGACTGATGTTCCGCCGGACTTGGAGCTGAAGGCTTGAAGAGGAAGCCGTGCTGCTTTGTATTAGTTAGTTGGTATATCTGTTGTTCTCCTGTTATTATTGTTATAGGCTTCAGACTCTAAGTCATCTATTATAATAGATTTAGTAGACTTTTAGAATTGGTACTTGGGCATATGTTGCTTCCAAACCTTTTATATTTCTGTGGTAGCCTCTGATTTTGTTAATAAGATATGTTTTATGAATAGCATCCTCCCTAGCGTTGTATTTGTTGGTTGGTATAGATGACAATGCAGTTATTCACTAGTCATGAACCTACGGGACCAAAAAGGAACTTGTTTTCACTATTTTTGCTTCTCCGGGGCGTGACAGTTTAGAATAGAACAAATAAGAACATGCTATTATCAATAGATTTGTCATCAACAAAACAAATATAAATAATGTCTTAAAGAAATTTAAGGCTAACTGTAAATGTGTGGAATCACAATATATTGAATGAATAAAAAGAAGATTACAAGAGCCTATATATAGGCTTCCAACACCTAGACTAAATCACTAACTAAGTGATGTGGGACAATACATATACAGTAAATACACACTATTAACACTCCCCCTCAAGCTGGAGCATACATGTCATATGCACCAAGCTTGTTACAAATATATTTCACTTGAATCCCTCCTAATGCTTTAGTAAATAAATCGGCTAACTGATCGACAGACTTCACATACACTGTATGAATAACATTTTCCAAAAGCTTCTCTCGAACAAAGTGACAATCGACTTCAATGTGCTTTGTCCTTTCATGAAAAACGGGGTTAGAAGCAATATGAACTGCAACTTGATTATCACAAAATAAACTCATTGGAGTAGTTTGAGTAAACCCAAGTTCCTCTAATAAATGCTTCATCCATACTAGCTCACAAGTAGTGTGGGCCATTGCTCTGTATTCCGATTCTGCGCTAGACCTAGCTACCACGGTTTGTTTCTTACTTTTTCATGAAACAAGGTTGCCCCCAACGATAACACAATAGCCAGTAGTGGATCTCCTATCACCAGGAGAACCTGCCCAATCTGCATCAGTGTAACCTTCAACTCGTATGTGACCATGGTCTTTGTATAACAAACCACGTCCTGGAGCACCTTTGAGATATCTCAAAATGTGCATCACTGCATCCCAATGGGTTGTTCGAGGACAATCCATAAACTGGCTAATCACACTCGCAGCGAATGCAATATCAGGTCTAGTTACTGTTAGATAATTAAGCTTCCCTACTAGACGTCTGTACTGTCCTGGGTCATCAATGAGCTCTCCCTGATCTGGTAACAACTTAATATTATGATCCATAGGAGAATCCAAGGGCTTGGATCCTAACATGCCTGTTTCAGAGAGGAGATCAAGAACATACTTTCTTTGAGATAGACAAATCCCTTCACTAGATCTAGCCACTTCAATGCCCAGAAAGTATCTAAGTTGTCCCAAGTCTTTAGTTTGGAACTGCTTTTGCAAGAAGTGCTTCAACTCCTGAATTCCCTTGGAATCATCTCCAGTTATAACAATATCATCAACATAAACAACAAGTAGGATTTTACCTGCCGAAGAGTGCTTATAAAAGACAGAATGATCAACACCACACCGCTGGAGACCAAATTGTGCAACGACTTCACTAAATCTTCCAAACCAAGCACGAGGGGACTGTTTCAGACCATATAGGGACTTCTTCAACCGACAAACCATACTAGACTCCCCCTGAGCAACAAACCCAGGTGGTTGCTCCATATAAACCTCCTCCAAAAGTGTGCCATTGAGAAAGGCATTTTTGACATCTAACTGATGTAACGGCCAGTGATAAGTAGCAGCAAGAGAGATAAAGAAACGAACGGAAGCAATCTTGGCAACCGGAGAGAACGTCTCGGAATAATCAAGACCATAAACCTGAGTATAGCCCTTGGCAACAAGACGTGCTTTCAATCGATCAAGGGTACCATCAGGATGCATTTTTTAACAGTAAAAATCCAACGACACCCAACCACAGACTTCCCAGAAGGAAGAGGTACCAATTCCCAAGTACCAGTTTCTGTCAAGGCAAGCATCTCATCCTCCATAGCTTGTTGCCAACCGGAATGGGAAAGTGCCTCTGCTGTAGACTTAGGAATAGAGAAAGTAGACAAAGACGCAACAAACGAAGAGAAAGTAGGAGACAAATGATCATAAGAGACAAAATTTGAAATAGGATGAGAAGTACAAGTACACTTACCCTTCCGGAGAGCAATTGGAAGGTCGGAGTCTGACGGAGGCGGATCTGAAGACACAGAGGCCACAGGCGCTGTAGCTGAATCCAAAATGGTCTCAACATGCTGATGACGGCGGGTGTATGTCTGGAGGTCAGGATGGTCCAGCCCAACTTTGGGAGGTAGGGAGAGGGGAAGGAGAAGGGGAACCATAAAGTCAGGATCAGTAATAGAGTGAGACTCAGAGTAATATGGAGTAGATTCAAAGAAGGTAACATCAGCAAAAACAAAGAAGCGACGCAAGGAAGGACTATAACAACGATAACCCTTCTTTGTTCTGGAGTACCCCAAGAAAACACACTTGATAGCACGGGGATCCAATTTATCGGTACCTGGAGTAAGTTGATGCACAAAACAGACACACCCAAACACACGTGGAGCAACAGGGAAAGGTGGGGTAGTAGGAAACAAAGTGGCATGGGGTGTGCCCCCATCAAGGATGGAAGACGGCATACGATTAATTAAATGGCAAGCAATAAGAACTGCATCTCCCCAGAAATTCTTGGGGACCCTCATTGCAAACAACAATGTACGGGTGACTTCTAATAAATGACGGTTTTTTCTTTCGGCAACCCCATTTTGCTGAGGGGTATGAACACACGAGGATTGATGAAGCATGCCATATTGTGCCATATATGTGGTGAAAGGATGGGAAAAATATTCTTGTGCATTGTCACTACGGAGAATTTTAATAGGAACATTAAACTGAGTCTTTATTTCATTACAGAATGTAGAAAAAATAGAAAATAACTCAGAACGATTTTTCATTAAATAAAGCCACGTAGTTCGGGAAAAATCATCAACAAAACTAACAAAATACCGATATCCTTTAACAGAGGTAATACGGTGTGGACCCCAAACATCGGAATGCACTAATTGAAATGGATTAGTCACACGTTTATTAACTCGGGGAGCAAATTGGACACGGTGATGCTTCCCCAATTGACAGGACTCACACTCTAAAGTAGATAAATTACTTAAACTAGGTACTAAAGGCTTCAGATTGGCCAAGGAAGGATGACCAAGACGGCAATGGATCTGGTGAGGAGACACAGTGGCAGGACACGCTATTGGAGTAGAAGAAGTAGGCAATTCATCAAAGTAGTAAAGACCTTCGGATTCATGCCCGACGCCAATCGTCCTCCGAGTCGTCAAATCCTGAATAAGAACAGAATCAGGGAAAAAGGAAACACAAGCATTAAGATCTTTAGTCAACTTCGCAACAGATATCAAATTAAAGGGTGAACGAGAAATAAAAAGAACAAATGATAAGGATAAAGACGGGGATAATTGGACAGTCTCTATGCCTTCAACAGGCATAGAAGAGCCATCTGCCAAAGTAACGGGAGGTAAAGATGAGGACGGTTCAAGAGACGAAAAAAGGGTGGATATACCTGTGAGATGATCAGTGGCAGCAGAGTCAATTACCCAAGGACGAGTACGGGAAGTAAGACAAGCGGTAGAGGTACCTTTCTGAGCAAGCAAGGTACTAGGAGCAGAGGCATGCTGAGAGGCCTGGAACTGAAGGAATTGAGAGTACTCTTCACCAGAGATGGAAAGCGGATCACCTGCAGCAGGAGCATGAGAAGATGGCGAAGCATCGCTAGAGACAACAACATGTGCAAATCGAGCAGGGCGACCAACACGATCCCAACATGTCTCCTTATAATAACCATCCTTATCGCAATTGGTGCAATGAGGACGACCACCACGACCACGGCCCCCATATCCACCACGATTACCACCACGGTAACCACCACGACCACGACGGGGATTACCATCACCCCGACCAGTAGTGGAGGGCGGAGCCTGAGTAACTAAGGCAGAATGATCAGTAACAGAGGAAGTAGAACCCTGATCACGAGACGTACTCTAGAGAACACGCTGGTAAGTCTCAGCAAGAGAAGGCAGAGAGGCACCCCCTAGAGTCTGGGATCGAACAGGCTCAAAATCAGGTTTTAAACCAGCAAGAAACTTCATTACGGCCATTTGCTCCCGCTGTTCGTGCTGTTTTTTTGCATCAGTAGTAATGGGCATAACACCGTTCAATTCTTCAACTAACCGTTTGAAGGAGGCAAAATACTCAGTAACTGAGAGATCACTTTGCTGCAATTGAAAATACTGAGAGGAGAGATCATACATCCGAGTGAGATCGCTGGAGAATAAAAGATGTGCATAATCCCAAATATCCTTACAGGTGCCCAAGTGACCACACATATCCGCAATATGTGGTTCCATACAGTTCCAAAGGAGGGCAACGATTTGGGCATCCCTTTGTTTCCATGTCTTGATGGCCTTGTCATCGGTGGTGGGAGAAGACTCGGTAAGGTGATCATCAAACCCCAAGCCAGTGAGAGCAATATTGACAGTCCGGGACCATTTGAGGAAATTGGATCCATTCAACTTCCTAGTGGTGAGTTGAGGAAGAGCTTTGGACTTTATGGAGATTGAAAGAGACAAAATGGAAGCGCAAAGAAGCCAAAAAACGTAACACAGAAGCAGATCGGAGCCCAAAAAACTTGAAAAAAAGAAGCCAAAAGGCTGCCGGAGGGTCGCCGGAGCTGCTGGAGGGTCGCCGGAGCTGCCGGAGGGTCGTCGGAGTGTCGCCGGAGCTGTCGGAGGGTCGCCGGAGTCAGGCAAGGGTCGCCGGAGGGTAGGCTGAAGGGAAGGTGCGGCGGCTGCTTGTTTGACTTTTAGGGTTAGGGTTTTGACTGTAGGGGCTGCGGTTGAGTGAGAAAGAAGCTCTCGAATTTCTTACGGAAATCCGGCAATGATAATGAACTCTTGAACCCTAACTAAGGATCGGCAAGATGAGCAAACCCAAGAACAATTGCTCTGATACCATGTAAATGTGTGGAATCACAATATATTGAATAAATAAAAAGAAGATTACAAGAGCCTATATATAGGCTTCCAACACCTAGACTAAATCACTAACTAAGCGATGTGGGACAACACATATACAGTAAATACACACTATTAACACTAACAATTTTTTTCCTTTTTGATGATGTCAAAACATGTAATAGAGATATAGCAATTAAAGCACAATAAGAATCATTTTCATGTTGTCATTCAAAGTAACAAGATATGCAAAGTTTGAATCCAGGAATGATAACTTTCTAAAAATTTATAGTATCATTTTCCTCCATTTTAAAAATCTCTTTAATTCTCATTCACTAGCATTTTCTCCCTTTTTGACAACAAAAAGATGGGGCTTTGAACTAAAAGTTCCCCCTCAAGATAAGCAAATATGTCATGGAGGCAACAAGATACCAAATCAACTAAAGTAAACATAATAATCTGTTCTCCCTCAATATATGAATATATGAATAAATACCAATTATAAGATCAAAATTGTACATTATATCCTTAGGAGGATGGAATAACTACGAACATCAAAACAAAATAATAAGCTAGCCTACTCCTACAAGGCTTAAGGTAAAAGATTTAACCATTGTCCAAGTGCCTCTTGTATGCAACATTTGCCAAGGAGATGAATTCTTTCACAACCCAAACCATGTTAATTTTATTGCGAAATGAACATTTGTAATTAACATGCCCCTTTTTCATGCAATAATGACAAGTTACACGGGGAAGGGTCTCATTTAAGATTGATGCCTTAACAAAGAAATTCTTGTGAGAATTTTGAGAATTTGAAGTAGAAGATGTGAACTTTACAAAGAAGCTTTTGTACTTCTTTTCCTTGTATGTGTGATTAAAATCCCAAACTGGCTTTATCAAAAACACAATTTTGTTTTCCCAAAAGTATATTCAAATTTTGTTCACCTTGGGTAAATTTGGCCAATGTTTTTGTCAAATCATCAACCTTCTTTTTCAATTCAACATTTTCTTTTTCAAGCTCATTTGAAGATTGTGCTCTTAAAACATGTTTTTCATTTTCAATTTCAAAGATTCATTATGATATTTCAAAATATTTAGCTCATTTGGAAGTTTGGAAAAATTCTTTTTAAGAGTTGTATATTTAGGTCCCAAATTCTCTAATTCATGTAACTCCTCAAAAGCACATTGAAGCTCCTTATAGTCAGGAGATTCAACAATATGGGTAGGATTAGAGTTTACCAAATTCTCTTGTACACCTTCTTGGTCACATAAGTCATCATCGGATGAGTTATCATCATCCTAAGTGGCCCATTTTGCCATTTTCTCATTCTCATCATCTTCATTTGCAAATAGGCATACTCTTTCCTCTTCACAAATTGGGTTAGTAGTAATATGAAAATTTTCTAAACATAACCAAATTTCATTTGCACTAGAGCACGAGCAAATTCTATTATATGAAATATTATCTAAAGAATTACATAGAATTTTGATAGCCCTGAGATTCAATAGAAAGTTATTTTGATCACTTTCATTCCATTCAACCTTTGGTTTAGGAGAAAAATCATTTTTGACAATGTTCCAAAGATTTATTTCAAGTGATATGAAATAAATTTCTATTCTCCTCTTCCAATGATCATACTTACAAATTTTCAATGATGGAGGAGTGGTAATATGATAACCTTCTTGACCTTTTGTTTCCATAGAACTTGACTCAACATTTTTGAAATTCAATAAAATCATTAGAGCCATTGAAAGAGCAAGAAGAATAGGTTACCCCATTTTCTATTGCCATGAGGCAAAGGTTGATGATCTCATCATCATTTGAGTTGTCGTCCGATGATTCACTCTTGGAGCTACTTTGAGTGGCCTTCATTGCCTTCTTCTTACATTTGTCATCTTTAGGAGGCTTCTTTCCCGATTTTTCTTTCCTAAGAAACTTTACAAAATTTTGGGTGCTCAAAGCCATATCCTTATCCTCATCACTCTCATGATCTTTGCCTTTTTCTTTGAGCTTGAGGACTTCAAGACCATGTCACCTCTTTTGATCTCTTTTACTTCCTTTTGCTTGTTTTCTTCAACAAGCACGGCTAACTTCATTTCATGGGTAATGAGTGATCCCATAAGTTGTTCAATTGACAACTTTGTCAAATCCTTTGCTTCCCGGATAGCCATGACCTTCGGTTTCCATTGCTTTGGTAAAGCCCTAAGGATTTTCTCAATAATTTCTTCATTAGCATAAACTTTACCAAGATTTTTCAAGCTATTGTTGATAGTTGTAAACCGGGTAGCCATATCACCAATAGACTCAAAAAGCAACATTTTAAACAAATCATAAGATTGAACAAGCAAATTAATTTTTGACTTTTTGACGTGACTTGTTCCCTTATGAGTCACTTCAAGTTTATCCCAAATTTCTTTTGCAGATTCGCAAGATGAAATTCTGTTGTATTCATTTGGGCCTAAGCTGTAATATAATAAATTCATTGCCATAGCTTTGAATTTTATGAGTTTCTAATCGGTATCATTATATTCATTTTTAGTTTTGGAATAGAAATACCATTTGCAATTTTGTAGGAAGATGAGGTCCTTTGACCACTATTTGCCACAAGTCAAAATATTGAGAAATTAAATAGATTCTCAGTCTATTTTTCCAATAAGCATAGTTTGATCAATTAAAATAAGGTGGTCTATGTGCCAAATGACTTTTACTATAAGAGATGCGAAAAGTGTTGGTTTCCATTTGGATCTTAACTCAAACTTTTTAAAAACTTTTGAAAAAAGAAGAACCAAAGCTCTGATACCAATTGTTGGCTTGAAATGGAAACCTTAGAGGGGGTGAATAAGGTTTTAGAAGAAAATTAACCTTTTTAAACTTAATTACAAATTAAACACAATCACAAATAATAAAGTAAATAGAGAAAGGAAAAGATACTTGCAAATCGAGTTTTCAAGTGGTTCGGCAATATGCACATCGCGACCTACGTTCACCCCTCAAGAACACCTCTTGAGGATTCCTTTAATCGATCTAATTCACGGGTGTAGAAAAACTGTTACAAGAGCCTTCAATCTCTTCCAAAGAAGAACACCTGTTCTTTGCACACAAGGGTTACTAACCCTCACTCTTTATAAATGATTTGAATTACAAATTAAACTCTCTCTCTCTCTCTCTCTCTGGAGTGGATGGATACAATAATATCTCACACAACAATTCCTTAGTGAGTGGATAGTACAAATGAAAGCTCACAACAATTTGCACTCTCAAGAATTACAATTAAAATCAAGAACAAATTGAAATTTCACTCAAACTACGGCTCAAATATGAATGATGATTAAACAAGATGGCTAAATGATTTTCCTTGATTACCCATCCCTTAAAATCACCCTTGTATATTGCTTTTCAACATATATGACCATTGGGGGAGTTTGGGCCATGCAAAATAATTTTTGAAAAGTTTAGAAAACTAGCCGTCATGTTGTTCTGTGTGATCCAGTCGACTGAAAAATTGACACAGTCGACTGAAAAGTTTATAGTAGTAGCTACCTTTCAAAAACACAAAACAGCTAGCTTTTTTACAATCTAGTCGACTTTACATTCCAGTCACATGAAGTTTTTACATTTCAGTCGACTACATTGACTGTGTTTTGGCAGCCTGACACCTTTTTACTAAAACGGTCATAGCTCCCTCTACAAAACTCAGATTTGTGATCTATTTGAAGATTTGAAAACTAGATTCAAATACCTTTCCAACCATATAACACTCAACATCTAGTTCCTTACCAATTAGATCAGGTTTTTCTTTAAATATAACCTATCTACAAAGGGTACTTGATTTTGACTTAGCCACTTAAACATTTTTGTGAAATGAATTTAATTGAGTAGTCTAAGTATGTTTAGGTCCTTGAAAGTATTATAAAATATGAGAGAAAGGATCCTAAAGTCCAACAAATGTTACTTGAGCCCATATGAGTGATTGATCAAAATACTTACAAGTAAATCCTAGTCTTCAACCAATGATGAAAAGTCTTCAAGTCTTCAAGCTTGATCTTTATTGAGCTCCATCGATCACTCTTAGGCTTCACTAAATGCTATCTCATGAACTTAAACAAAGTTAGAACATTGAAGTGTAAAATTCAAGAGATTAGCACAATGAAAATGACTTGATAATAGTTTATAATAGAACAAATAAGAACATGCTATTATCAATAGCTTTGTCATCATCAAAACAAATATAAACAATGTCTTAAAGAAATTCAAGGCAAATATAGGTAATTCATGTATGTATGAGATACACACAAGAGAGATATGAATTATTATTCTTTGATACTTAAAACTTGTCACAGTGGATGATGAGACTGGATATCTCATCGGGTATACACTGTAGCATTATTAACTACAATTGGATGGAGTGATGAATCTCAATCACTAGAGTGTGACTCTTAATTAATATGCTAGTGCTTATAGTGCATTGATAGACCATGAGTTTCTATTGACATGCAAAACTGTTAATAGTCGATACAAGCTCATCACTTGTATAAGGTACATGTTCTCATCCTTGAGACGATTATAGACACAAACTATAGATACGACTGCTTTGACTTACCAATCAGTGAGGTCTTACAAGATCAACACCTGGGTATCTTGGGTATGTCATATTCATACACTTGTGAATATATATTGTCAAGATAGAATCTACCCTCTGATAAAGAGTAAGCATTCCCTTGAGAATGTCACCATGTTGATTACTGAGAACTGCAGTCTTGTTGATAAGTAGTTATCAACATGTTTGGTAATCATGAGAGGTGAATGGAACTCAAGGAATGGAAGATGTATTCATCATTCAGGTTGACAGTAACAGTTATCCGACTGCTTGAATATGATTATGAATGCTGAGGGTAGAGGAACATTGGTACACCATACAAGTCTAGTTATCACTTCGGATTTGTTCTTTTACATCGGAGTGCAGTTATCGCTTTATAGTGGAGTAAACGTTAACTGATCAGTTAGTTAATTTATTAATCAAAGAGTTTGATCATGGAAATTAATAACTAGTCTAAGCTAACAATAAATAACCTAGGAGGTCCCACTCTTAGCTTCGCAAGAAAGTTTGGAAGGCATATGAGGATTGCAGTTTCGATCGATTAAACTAAGTTCGATTGATTGAAGTCTGGTTTAGTTCGATTGATTGAAGGCTTAAAATAGGTTTGGAAATCTATAAATAGGGCAGTTATGTATAGTATTGTTTAATCGTCATTTTTACTATCCCAGAGCTACAGAAACTATTTTAGAATTTCCCAAACCTTCTATATCCTCTCTATTCGGGTTCCCACCAACCCTAGCCTCTCCGGAAGCATTTATAGGAGACATAAGGGTGAAGACCATCTAGAGGAGGCTGCTTGCTGCACACTTAAGGAAGAGGAGATATTCAGAATTGGGTTCAAGATATTAAGGTAAAATTCTTGTCTCTCTTTTGTACGCATCTATAGAGTTGATGAGTAGTAGATCCAGGCTACTAATAAAGTTTTTGAAACTTATTTTTTCACTGCGCATGTTATTTAAGTTTTTCGAAACCTAAATCCATCATTGGTATCAGATCCTCGCTTATATGGATCTATAGATACGTTTTTGGAACACTAATTTTGATTTTCATTATAATTTTAGGACTGTTTTTAAAACTGCATCATCACAGATCTATTTTTGTAGTATTATCGCAGTAAAAAATAAATCTGTGAAAGCATTGAATGCATGGCAGTTTTGATCGATTAAAAGTGTTTCAATCTATCAAAATTGTCTGTGTTTAATCGATTGAAAGTGTTTCGATTGATCGAATCAATGCTGGCTTCAAGCGATCGAACTAGTTTCGATCGATCAAACTTTGTTCTATTCGATTGATTGATCTTTGTTCAATCGATCGAAGCTGTTTCTCTGTCCAGGTGTTTTCCACAGTTTAAAAGTTTTGAAAACACTATTCATTTTAATTTTTTTATAACATTTTGAAAAATTTTAAATTAATCTATGAAATCTTAAGTTCAATTGATTGAACTTGGTTCAATCAATCGAACGTTCAATTGATTGAAGTTCATTTGATCGATCGAATGTGACAGAGAACCAGAGATGCTATTTTTTTTTCTAATTACTCCATAAAGAGTTTATGGAATATGCGAATCAATTAGGGCTTCCGATAGTCATATATTTTGTTATATGTGCGTAGATATTTGTATATCTAACCCTTTTGCAGCAAGAATTAGTTTGCTATCTCCCATGGCACCAATAATATTTTATTTTGTTTTTAATGTTTGAGATTGTTGTGGATTTTAAATTTGGTTTGGTTTTAAGGCATATGTAAAGGGAGTTGCGACTCCATTCCTACGAATTGGAGAGTCGCACCGGTTTTCCTAGCCTTTTCATTATTTATTATTTGTTGCATTTTTCTTTTTCTAGAAAATTGTAAGCTTCGAAAGAAGCATAGGATTTGTTTTATAATAGAATAGGAAATCTACGATGATGGAGAAGCAATCTATTGTCCATGAAGATGGAGCCGGATGTGATCAAACCAAGAAGCAGGTTCTATAGAGATAGAGCCATGGCAGGTAGAGGCATTGTTGAATGTCTTTATTTCATTTTAGTTTTTTTGTTTTATGTGCTTGGTTTGTGATTGGTGTTTAATTATATTGTTACAACATGCATATAAAACAAGTTTTCTAAAATAAAAAAAAAAAAAAAAAACATTTTCAACACATTAGTAAACATTATATGTTTATGGGTAATGTGAAGAAACAATATTTCTAAAAGCCATAGGAGATAGAGGCATTTTTTAATGTCTTTATTTCATTTTAGATTTTTGTTTTATGTGCTTGGTTTGTGATTGTCATTTAATTATATTGTTACAACATGCATATAAAATAAGTTTTCTAAATAAAAATCAAAAAACGTTTTCAACACATTAGTAAACATTAGATGTTTATGGGTAATGTGAAGAAACAATTTTTCTAAAAGCCATGGGAGTTAGAGGCATTATTGAATGTCTTTATTTCATTTTTGTTTTTTGTTTTATGTACTTGGTTTGTGATTGGCGTTTAATTATATTGTTACAACATGCATATAAAACAAGTTTTCTAAACTAAAAATCAAAAAACTTTTTTCAACACATTAGTAAAGATTAGATGTTTAGGGGTAATGTGAAGAAATTATTTTTCTAAAAGAAAAATCTTTAATTATAGTGGGAGAGGGTCTTATTTATAACATCCACGATCTTCCATTAACGGTTCACTGTAAGATGGGTAGTGCATTTTGTGTCCTCACCAAGGGTGATCATTCCATACAGAGGGTACACTACTCATTGGTTACTAGATGTGAACTTCCTACGGATAGGATCAATTAGACGTGTTAGAGGGTGACCACCATATTGAGGCACTACTTGAGGCGATTGTGATTGGATTCAAGTTAGTGGTGAATACTAGCTAAGCAATGACTAAAGGATCCCACTTGGGACAATATTCAGAAACTTAGAGATCAAATAGGTTCGGGAGTCGTGACCTGTTTTGCAAGAGTGGCATAGCGGACAAGTCATGATTAATCGAAAGATCGAATAGTGACCACCACACGGAGGCTTTGTTCTTTCATTTTGATATTCCGACAACTTTGTTACAATATAAAAGTTTTAAGATTTCTTTTATTTTGTACTGTCTAATTTTTATATCTATTTTGAAATGTCTGTTTTCATTCTTTTTTAGAATTAATCATGTTTGGATCTGCATTTAGTCCACTTGCCACCAAACTCACACAAAATAAGCTAACTGGAAATAACTACATCGAATGGAAACGTAATTTTGGACATCGTTTAACTACGGAGGATCACATATATGTCCTCACTATCCTATACCCTAAAGAACCCGTGGCAAATTCTTCAGCAACTGCCAGATGGGAGTTCGACAAATAGAAGAAGTCGAATGGAATGGTTCGTTGCTACATTCTGGCTTCTATGGCTGGTATGTTGCAACATCAATTCTAATCGAAGGATTTTGCTAGTGCAATCATGACTTCCCTAATAGAAATGTTTGGGGAGGATGGCTGACCTGCTAGGTAAATAGCCATGCAAAAGATCATGAGTGCAAAAATGTTGGAAGAAACTCCATTCAGAGAGCACATTTTAAAAATGATTGGTTATTTAAATGAAATGGAGACTCTGGGTGCCAACATTGACACATAGACGCAAGTTGATATGATCCTCAACTTGTTGCCTCAATCATTTGCTCAATTTAAACTTAACTACAATATGAATCAAATGAATTTTCAGTGAGTGAATTGATGAGCTCTTTTCAGTCAGCGAAAGGGGTGATCAAACCTGGAGGCAATGTTTTGAATGTTGAGAAAGGCCCTTCTTCTCGATCTATGCCAAAAGAAAGATAGGGAAGAAAAAGGCTAGCACTAGTGGTTCAAGTGTTGGACCAGTCCCAAAGATTGCAAAATCTAAGGGAAATGGTAAAGGCAAGGGGAAGGGTGGGGGTTAAGGCAAATAAAAGTGTTTCCAATGCGGGGATAAAGGCCACTGGAATAGGAACTGTTTGGAATTCTTAGCTACAAGAGTTCAAGGTATGATTGAATCACATGTGATTGAAGTAAGTTTTATAAAGGATACTTCAACCACTTGGTGAATTGATTCTGGTGCGACTAACCATATCTGTAATTCATTGCAGGGGTTCAGATCAACCAAGAAATGTAGTGATGGGGAGATCATGCATACTCTAGGTTATAGCGTAACCTTTCACAACCCTTTTTGCGGTTGCTTTAGGAGTAGTAGTTTTAGAATTCCCAAACAATAAAGTTTTGATTTTATCAGATGTACTTTATGTCCCTTTACTGAGATGTAATTTAATTTCAGTTTTAGAACTTTCAAATAAAAATTATTCTTTCTCTTTTGGAACTGAAGTTGTGATAAAAAGAAATAGTTCTTTTGTGTGTTCTGGTATTAAGTTAAATGGTTTATATGTGATCATTCCAATTATTCTAAAGACTCTGACATGGAACTTTATAACTCAGTGGTAACTATATCATCTAAAAGAAAGGAACCTTCTACTAATCTAATAAGGCTTTAGCACATGAGGCTAGGTCATATCAATCTAAACAGGATTAGTAGACTAGTCAAAGAAAGGGTCTTATCCGATTTGGTTCTCGAACCAATGGAAGTCAGTGAATCATGTTTAGAGGGTAAAATGACCAAAAGGCCCTTTCCCGCAAAGGGCAACATGACCAATGCATTGTTAGAATTAGTTTATAATGATGTGTGTGGATCAATAAATATTAGAGCTAGGGGTGGTTATGAGTATTTTATTACATTTACTGGTGACTACTCTGGGTATGGATATATGTATCTAATGTAGCACAAGTCTGAAGCCTTTGAAAAGTTCAAAGAGTTTAGAGCTAAAGTAAATAAGCAGTTGGGCACATATATCAAGGCCATTTGATCTGATCGAGGTGGCAAATACTTCTCTAATGAGTTTATTGATCACCTTATACAGAATGAGATTCTATTACAGTTGACTGCACTTGGAATGCCTCAGCAGAACGGTGTAGCGGAGAGAAGGAACTGGACTCTTTAGATATGACTAAGTCGATGAGTTATTCAGAGTTGCCTTTTTTTCTTTGGGGTTATGCTTTGGAAACTTCTGTATACATACTAAATCTAGTTCCTAAGACACCATGGGAGATGTGGATTAGACGCTAGCCCTCTTTGCAACATCTCCAGATATGGGGGTGTCCAGCACATGTGCTGACAGGAAAGATGAGCAAATTGGGAACTAGATTGAAAGTATGTTACTTTATAGGGTATCCAAAGGGTACTTATGGATGGTATTTTTATAATCCAAGAGAACAGAAATTGTTTGATAGTACAAATGCCATTTCTTGGAGGATGATTATATTATGAACCATAAACCTAAATGAAGGATAGATCTGAGAGAAATAGACGGAAAGCCCTCTAACAATTTAAAATGATGTAAGATAGGAAAATACTGTTTCTTTGCCCATTTTCATACCAGTACCTCATCGTAGTGGGAGAATGGTCAGTCAGCATAACAGATACATGTTCCTAGGAAGTTGTTGAAGCTATCTCTGTAGAATCTGAATCTGATCTTGCCACATACGAAGAGGCAATGACTGATGTTGATTCAGCTCATTGGGTAAAAGCTATGAAGGCTGAATTATAATTTATGGATTCCAATCTGGTCTGGGATCTTATATAACTTCCAGCCAATATTAAACCCATTGGCTGTAAGTGGGTCTACAAGAGGAAAAGTGGATCTGATGGAAAGGTTGAGAACTTTAAGGCAAGGCTTGTAGTGAAAGGTTATACTCAAAGAGAGGGCATTGACTATGAGGAAACCTTCTCACCGGTATCCATGCTCAAATCCATCAGAATACTCTTATCCATTGCAGGATGCCTAGATCATGAGATCTGGCAGATTGACATCAAGACTGCATTCTTGAATGGTAATCTTGAGGAGGACATCTCTGTGCAGCAACCAGAAGGGTTCATGGTTTGCAGAAAAGGTAACTTGGTATGTAAGATGCAAAAGTCCATTTATGGACTTAAGCAGGCATCTAGGAGTTGGAACATTCGACTTGACCAAGTGGTCAAGCCGTTTGGTTTCATACAAAATCTGGATGAACCTTGTGTATACAAGAAATGTGAAGGTAAGATAGTGGCTTGTCTTGTGCTTTATGTTGATGACGTTCTACTCATTGGGAATGATGTAGGGGCATTGTCATCAATCAAGGTTAGGCTAGCTAGTATATATGAAAGATCTAGGAGAGGCGGGCTATATCCTCAGGATAAAGCTCTTTCAAGATAGTAAGAAAAAGATAATGGGATTATCTCAAGCTGGTTATATTGAGAAGGTACTAACTAGGTTTTCTATGGGGAATTCAAAGAAAGGTTTGCTACCTTTTAGGCATGGTTTAGCATTCTCCAAGGACTAGTGTCCTAAGACACAGGAGGAGAGCAATCATATGGTCAGAATTCCCTATGCTTTGGCAATGGGAAGTCTCATGTATGCGATGTTATGCACTAGACTAGATATCTGTTTTGCTGTTGGCATGGTTAGGAGGTATCAATCGAATCCAGGTCCAGAGCACTGGATAGCTGTTAAGCACATTCTTAAGTACTTGAGAAGGATTAAAGATTTCATGCTTATATACGGCAACAATGAATTGATTCCAGTGGGATACACTGACTCGGAGTTTATATTAGATAAAGATCCGAGGAAGTCAACGTCCGGACATCTCTTTAACCTTGGAGGTGGTGTCCTTATTTGGAGGAGAATTAAGCAGAAATGCATTGCAGACTCAACTATATAAGCCAAGTATGTGGCTGCTTGTGAAGCCGCAAAAGAAGCTGTTTGGCTCAAGAAGTTCCTCATGGAACTCGGGGTGTGTAACACCTGTATTTTCCTATCTATATTTCTCGAATTTCTATATTTTCTCTATTTAATACTCTCGATTATATATAATAAGATCCATTTTATTTGTTCCTTATTGTACATTATGATCTATGTATGTTTGTATACATATGGGGAAGCTTTGCTAGAAAAGCAACCCTGAGCGCTGGAGGATTAGGAGCGCTAGTGCCACGCAAGCGCTCGAGCTTTTAAATAGGTAAAATGACCATTTTACCCTTGGGTCCTGAAAAAATTTAAATACCCAACATCTTCTTAGCATTTGTATGTCCAGAAAATAGAGAGATAGAACAGAGAGCTTTAGAGATCATCTTCATACACCATACCTAAACACACTTGCATGTCCATAAATTTCATGTCCTATACTCTCATTTGTACAAAGACATAAGTATACACCTACATTTGAAGTTTGGAGCTGAAGAACTGGAAGGATCAAGAAGGAAGAAGAGGATCTTAACTTGGAGTTTTTCTTGGAGTTACTTTACAACTGAAGCTTTCTCAACATACATCAACATTTTCTTTATCTTTTCACTATTCAAGTTTGTGTGAGCATTCTTTACATGAGTTAATATCTTTGCACGTGATCAATTTGTAGTTTTAGTTCTTGTATGTGAAGCAAAACTAATGATCAAGCTCTTTTTCAAGGAATTGGTAGTTTAGATTATCATTCAAACACATCCTAAGCTTATGTGAGCATAGGTTTTCATCTAGATGCCTTTAGATATAGTTTGTACAAGTTTTTATGGCTTACATGTGTCCTTAAAAACAATTTACGAACTTGCATGTATACATAAACCAGGAATCTATTTTCTATCAAGGTCGAGTGTGCGAGCTAGGCCAGAGCGCTTGCTCCCTGAGCACTCAAGCACCCTGAGCTCTCGGGTTCAGCAATTTTGTTATGTTACTTGTTGTATGTGCCTTGATTAGATTTCTAATTGTTTCATGTACGAACCTGAGATGTGTAATCCATGAATTAGTTTTGGCATGTCCACTTATTACACTGACACTTAGGACATCGTGCTAATTGATGATCTATGCATATATGTGCATCTTGTATGTCCAACTAGATGTTTAGAGATCAGTCCTTGAACTCATAAAACACGACGACGACTTCCATTCTTATGATAACTCTAGTAATGAGAATAAAATACGCGTAATAAGATTGAAACTTTCTAACAATCACTTGCTCTATCGTATTATGCTACGCACATCGATACTTATACTTTGGTCCATCTTTTGATGAGTAAGCATTGTGACCATGTCATTGATTGTCATCGATTCGGTTGATATTGATGTCTTTTCGTATGAGTCTATATCAGAATTGAAGAAGTAGATTGTGACTAGACTTTAGTGATATAGTCGAGTGTTAAGGCAGCATACTATCTTGATGCGCCAAGGGCGATCAAGCGGCTATTGTAGCACATATAGTACACTAATCACTCAATTGTTAAAGCAGGTTAGGACAGGTCTTTGATCTTGAATACCTTGATCGAGTCGACTGTTAAGGCATGATACTATCTTGATGCGCCTAGGGTGATCAAGCGGCTATTAAAGCATGTATAGTATACTCATCAAGCGATCGTTATGGCATGTATATTCTAAACCAACGGCTTATGCCTGGAATGCGGAAAAAAGTACGAGTTGAGTTTAAAATCATGGGAACGAGTTAGTGGTTGTCGAATCCTTTCTATTGTGAGTCTCGATGAAGGTTTCTGAGATCATTCCTTATTGAATTTTCCTACGATCATAATTCTTGATTTCTCATAATGACGTAAATAAGCTGACTAATGAATAATGAACTTAATTACTATTTAACTATTTCTAATAGAGCTTCGTGAGACTTTATACTCACCCGGCTTGTATTCAAGCTCCTGATGGTGTTTTATACCACTGGACCTTCCATGTCCAGCTATGCCAGACTTAGTGGGTGGTGTACTGCCTGAGGATAACTACGGTGACAATGGTTATGCCACTGAAGGCTTTGTTACTAAATGGTACTACGAGGAAGGCTATTCTGGAGAAGACTTCTATGAGGACCATTACGGCTTCGCCAGTTGATGATTGCCTCCTAATGTTCATTTTATCTTTCCTGTTTTGATGTAATGAATTAGTTGATCCTAGAGATTAGTGACGGCATTGTCACCAGACTTATGATGTTTAATTATGTGTTTCTTTTGGGTACTAGATCTGTAATTTAACTACTATCTTATGACTGGTCAATGTTTATATAAGTACTGATGTGTTGAACTAGTTACATACCACTATTATTGCATTTCTTATCATCTTATTATTGAGGACAGTCGAGCGACATCCAACCAGTCGCGTGTCTACAGACTCATAAAGGAAAAATTTTATTTTACCTATTTTTGGCTTACTCTAGGGCGTGATAGGGATTTTTGGTATCAGAGCTCTAGGTTTAGACTCATTTGCCGATTATCCTACACATTTACATTTGTACACTAAGATTCCTCGTGCTAGTACTGACTATAAGTTAGTTTCACTTTCAGGTTAACATGGATCCAATTTTCGTTGAGGATACGTTTGGAGGATATTTCTTGTTTCCCGATCATCTACAGCTTGCTAATCAGGAGCTATACTTCTAGAGGATTAGATCACATGCACAGTGTCTCATCAAGGATGACTTTTGGAGAGCTATACATATCGATGGTGTTCTGAATATGGAGAGGGTATGCATTGAGGCTCTACATCAAATACTTACTCTTTTACGAGTCAATCGAGAGATAGAGGCTATATTATGAGATATTTTGCATTACTAAGAGATTCTGGCTCACATTGCGCACATGCCACCAGCTCATGCAGCTCAACTGCCACCACGAGTATAGCCAACACCTCTAGCACAGGTCGTACCTGAGCCAGAGCAGGATGACGATGACGATGATGATGCCGATGCCGATGAGGACCCTATAAAGGAGGGGGATGATGGAGATGACGAGGGAGGTGACGGTGATGATGTTGAGCCTAGTGATCTTGCCGAGCATGATATGGAGGGAGACATTAAGGCTGGAGTTGAACTAGAGTTAGTTCTGGAGGATGACCTGGAGGTGGGAGTACAAGATGATAATCCTGAGGAGGACTTCTGGAGTCTCTTCCCTAGAGACTAGTTTTACTGATGATTATCTTTTATAGGCCTTGGGCCACCCCTTTTGGGTACATATTGTATTTATGGTAGTGGTATTTTGTATATTTGGTATAGATAGCGTGATAGTTACCACGCCGCTTGTGGTTCTAGATGAAACCACCTTGTACATGTTTTTAACTACTAGTATGCAGACTCTATTTGTAAATTTCATGTCCATATTAATGAAAGAGTTATTTTGGAAATTTGTTTTGCTTAATAGCATTTTTAGTATGTTGAATATCAAATTTGTGACGCATTTCTCTTATGCATATAGTGCAATCCACCTATCAATGAAGTTTGAATTGAACAATAGGTACTTGTGTTAATCTATTGGCATTCAAGTCCTAATGGCACCTGATACTAGAGCAACGAGGAACTATAATGGAGGAGGACCTGCTAATCCGATTTTGCCAGAGATTGATCTGACAGGACTTTTAGAAGCTCTAGTAGGAAGAATTAAAAGAGCTAATGTTACAAGGGGGAATATGGAGAATCAAGGGAACAACAACTGGACTAACCATTGTGCACATCATGCACAAATTGGAGATCGACTGTTAGAAAGATTCCGCACACTCCACCCCAAAAGGTTCAATGGATTAGGTGAACCATGGAAAGTAGAACAATGGATGAGAGAGATGGACCTAATCTTTGATACCATGGATTGCAATGACTAAGAGAAGCGCCGTTTGGCCACCTTCAGTTAACGTTTGCAGCCGCAGAATGGTGGGAGTCAGAGAAAGCCACAGTTGGAGAAGAAGGTATCAAAAGAATGACTTGGGCTACGTTCAAAGTGAGGTTCTTAGCCCAGTACTTTCTATAGCCTAAAAGGAACGCAAAGAAGAAAAAAATTCTAGAGTTAGTTGAAGCGAACCATTCGGTCAGAGACTATACGACCCAGTTCCAGTGCTTGTCATGTTTTGCATCACATATGACTGACACATCGGAGAGGAAGTATGAGCAATACTATCAAGGTCTTGCCCCTTATATTCAAGGAGTGGCCACAATCTACCTATGCATCTTTTGAGTCCTTGGTTGATCTTGCTCTCTCTGTGGAGTGTGCCAAACGAGCTGAGCAAAGGGGATTCATTAGTAGACCACTACATAAACCTTATCCAGGATCGAGACCACCATTTCTATACCAAGGAAACAAACGCACATGGACATGTGATAGGAAATCCCAGCCACCCCTGACGTCAGGTAGGTCAATGTAACACCCCGTATTTTTTCTGATATAAATATTAACTTTTAAATATGCTAAGGAAACAACCTGAAATTTTAAGTGTTCTGAATTGGCTGTGTGCATTTATATTTTTATGGTCATTTATTCACTTGTGGGTAATTATTTTTTTTTTATTGTTATTCATTACTGTACGAAGTTTTGTAAAGTTAAGTGGTGGGTTAAAGTAGTAAAAGTTTAAATTGGCCAAGTTATTGAAGATTGATGTGTTAATTTTTATAGCGGTATTTATAGACCAATAAATGTGTAAAACATTGTAATTAACATTCAGATTAAGTATCAGGGTCATGGGTACCCATTGGGCTACTCGTTTTAGTACTTTGTATTTCATTTCGGGCCGAAAAGATAAAAAATGGGATTTTTAGTATTTGTGTGTTTGTGTGTTAATAATATACATGGGTGTGTTTATATCTTTCCACCAACATATATCTAGGTGCCCTAGGGTTAGAAGAGGGAAAAAAAAAAGAAAAAGAAAAAGAAAATAGAGAGTAGACGTGAGAGGGAGAGAGAGAGAGAGAGAGAGTGTGTGTGTGTGTGTCATGCCTTGGAGCAGCAAAAATAGTGAAGAATAAATTTCCTTTTTGGGTCCATAGGGAACGATAAATGAAAATCACTAATTATCCGCACCACACAATACTAGTCCACAAAGTAAATAAGAACAACAACAACTGAATATAATAACAGAAACACTATTACAAACATCAGAGTGTGGTCCACAGGATCACAACAGGTCTGGAGACAACATATGCCCAAGTACCCGTTAACTAAAACAAAACAAAGTTTGACAGAAAATAAAGCTTAAACATAAACCAGATAAACCATATTTAGATCTTTAGCTGGCGTAAGGATAGTCATCAGCATAATACTCCTCTCACGTATAACCGGCATCAGTGGGGCCACCCTCTACATAATCCAACTCCGAATAGTATCCATCACCGTAGGCTCCAACACTTGTATTGTTAGGGATAGGTTAGTCTGGATGGGGAAATTCCAGGCAATAAAGTCGTTAGCTTACTGAAAGCTGAGTGAGAACCAACTAACACAGTCTCAAAGATATAACGTAATTACCAGTCCAGAACGATAATAAGTAGTGATATTAATATCTTCCCTCATTTTATTCAGACACATCATTAACCGATTCTCATCGTCTTCCAACTCTAAGACTGACTGTACCCAACTGATTATATCATCATGACATACTAGTGCTCCTGTTCACCACTTTTAAGAACTCATACTGTTCACCGCTTTTAAGAACTCTTATGAGCACCATACATCGCTCTCATATAACGACTAGTTTATGGACGCAACAATACTCATGTTCACCACTTTTAAGAACTCTTATTGTTCACTACTTCTAAGAATGCTTGCACGTATCGTCCGTTCATATTCAATATGCTCCAGTACTTCTTGCTACCACAACACATACCGCTCACATCCCACGCAGATGTGTTCATGACCAACTCATGATACTAACACAGTTGTACTGACGGTCACCAATACCCTACTGACTCAAACACTAGGATTAACCAATGTTACCTACCAACATAACTCAAACCTTATCTCGTTATCGCTTCGTATTAATACTAACATTCCAAGCCTGACTACGTTTCTTACCACATTATCTCAAACTCATTATTGCATCCCATTACCTCTGTAATCCATAATATCGCATAATAGAACATGAAACATCAATTAACCAACTAAGCATTATGGATTATAAACTAAAGGAAACAACCAAGTCCTGTTATGTTTCGATCGATTGAAGTTCTCTCAATCGCTTGAAGTCAAGGGGGTCTCGATCGATTGAAGTCATTTCGATCGATTGAGACTCAGGGTTGTTCGATCGATTGAACTCAGTTTGATCGCTCGAACTTTGTCTTCTCCATGGCAGTAAATGCCCAGAATATATTAGGGAGTATTTGGTTTATTTCTAATATGTCTAGACAATGTTAAACATTTTAACTAAGCTACCGAGTGAGTTTGGAACTCACCGAACATTGTTAAGGGCGTGTTTGGGAACGTGTGAGCTCTGAGCTTTAATAGCGGCCTCTCTCTCTCTCTCCTCTGCCTTGCCTCCTCTCTCTGTCTCCTTCTCTTTTTATTTTTCTTCTTTTCCTTCCTCTGCTTCTCTCTCTCTCTCTTCTGCCTGTATATATCTCTAGATATATGTGTATATATATAAATAAACGCAAGCATACACACTCTCTCTCTCTAACTCTCTTAAGTTCAGCAACCATACCCAACACACAAGCACAATGTATATATAGAGAAAAGGGGGTGCAGGTGATTGGTTTTGCGTAAAACCTGGAATCCCGATGATTACAAGTTCAATCGATCGAATGTCCTTCGATCGCTCAAACTCAGATCGGCCAGTTTAGATCGATTGAAAAAGGGCTTTGATCGATTGAAGTAGGGACCACGTATTAAATTCAGGTCAGTAGGGTTTCAATCGATTGAAGAAGGTTCGATCGCTTGAAAGAGCTTCGATTGATCGAAGATAAAATTTCAAGTATGAACAAAAGATGTATATAGAATCTATGTGCATAAATATTTATTGAAAATACAGGGTATTACCTCATCCACCATTCAACAAAAGATTTCGTCCTCGAAATCAAAAGCATACAGAGTTAAAACAAAAATGAAAACTTTTCATGCATCTTTGACTCTAGCTCCCATGAAGCTTCTTCTTCATCATGATGCTTCCACTGAATCTTGACTAACGGAATTTCCTTATTCCTGAGCTTCTTGATTCCACGGTCCATGATGCGAGCTGGTCCTTCGTTGAACGTAACGTTGTCGTTGACCTCGATATCTTCGAAGTTGATCCCGTGCGCTGGGTTATGAGCATACTTCCGCAGCATACTGATGTGGAACATGTTGTGCACTCCTGACATCTTTGGCGGCAATGCAAGTCGATAAGCAAGTTTCCCAACATGTTCTAGAATCTTGAATGGTCCAGTGAAATGCGACGATAGCTTGCCTCTCTTTGAGTAGCACTTGATCTCCAACAGTAAACTCTAAGTTTTTGCGTCGCTTGTCAGCATAACTCTTGTGTCGGGTCTGAGCTGTCTTCATCTTCTCACGTACTATTGTAGACACCCCATTTTGTCGGCTATCAGATTTAGGAGACCCACAGCTTGGTGGTTCACAATGATTGAAAAAGGACTCATAGAAGTTATTTCCATCTCTCAAAATGCTTAGATAGTGATACAAATGATCAAAATGCCCCTGAAAGCCCAAATGCTCCCAGATTTGGATAAAAAGTTTTGGAAACATGATACGTCATAAGAAAAGTACTAAAAATAAGTTTTGAAGAAAAATTAGATAAAATCGTCAGCTCCCAGAGACCCCTAGAAGTCCCGAAAGTTCCTAGAAAGTCCACGTTGATCGGTTTGACCCAAGTTTGAGCAGGGTTGACCAGGGTTTGACCGAAATCATCCAAATTCTCTAAAAAGTTTCAAGATCATTCTCGATCATGTGAAACGTACTAAAATGATTTTTAAAAGAAAATCGGACAAAAACATCAGCTCCTGGGAGCTCCCAGAGGTTTCCAGAACTTCCTAGAGGTCCCTAGTTTGACCGGTTTGACCTAAAGTTGACTTTGAAACTAGAGCACCGTGTCATTTTTCAAACATTTTTCATGGATACTAGAGGTCAATAGCTTTCCAATGGTATATCGCAGACAAATTTTGGATTCAAAACAAATTTATTACAGATTTCCGAAGGTGAAAAAGACGATCAAATCGGCTTTTATCGCAAATACCACAAAAATTTTCAAAGTGACCTGACTCTGATTTTTTTTTAATAAAAAGTAGACTCCAGTACCTTTACAGTGGTATATCACAAGCTCAATTTGGAGTTCGTACGCATTTTCTGTGAATTTCGAACGAAATAGGACCTTTTCGCGAATACTAGAACCTTTGGGGGCCTAAACAGCATTATCCGGACATTGGAGGAGCAGTGCCACCGCAGTAGTGGCTCACTGCCGCCACAGAACAGGCTCAGTGCCGCTGTGGCACTCTTCTCCTGAACAGTCCATTTTTGTAATTTATTTTTGGGGGTCCATTTTGATTAATTGAAAACCAAAATGACATAGTTTCTTGTTCACTGATGTTTGGGACCAATGGGAGTACTCTCTAAATCCGAAATTGGCCTATATAAACCCCCCATTGACTTCTCATTTTGGGGGTGTAAAATGAAAGCTTAGAAAGGTTTTAGAGAGAAAGTTGTAGAGATAAGGTCAGAATAGAGAGAAAAAGAAGCTTCCTTATTTGATTTTCAACAAGCAAGTGAGTTCTAAACTTTGTTTTTGCTTCATTACTCCTATTTACTTCACATTCAATACACCCAATCACCATTTTAGTGAGCATTTATGAGATAGCAAGCTACTTCCATGTCTAAAGTCACCATATATAAGTGAAACACCAAGCTACAAGTCCATAATCTCATTGAATATCATTTATTGATTACTTACTTGCTTGTTTACATGTTATGTTCATCTCTTCTTGACCTCATTTCTTTTTGACTTTTCTTTATTTACTTACTAGTTCATCATCACTTAAATGATGACATGAAGTTTGAGGTGAGTGAATCCCTATGGATAGTAGCTCTTGACCTCAAAAACATGTTTGATAGATGATGATTATGACTTCAATACATTCCTATGTATTCTTGAAGCCACATTTAAATGAAAAAAAAATCTCTCCAACAATCTTGGAGGCTCTTGATATGAGTTTAATGTTGATAGTCCAAAAGGTCATAATCTCCATCTGATGTTAAAAATATGCTTTCAAAATCATCTGTTTCGAAACCCCTCTAAAACCCCAATATTTGGATTCCAAAGAAATACACATTGTTTCCTCAAAACATCTTCAAAACAGTGAATAATCTAAGTTCAAAGATTTCTCTAGAACTCAATACTCAAAGGGTGATTACAAAACAACTTGGAAAATCTTCCTAACTCATTAGAGGAACACCTATGATTTTTGGTTTGATCTAAAAATACTTGGAAGGGTGTCATTTTAGTCCAAACATTCCTTCCAGACATTCTGTTTTTACTGTCACAGCAGTTAGGTTTACTTTAAACTTGTTTTTCAGAAAACTTTTCCGAACTAAGTGGTCCCAAATTATTTTTTCCTTGAACTGAAGTGTCTTAGAGAACTTTTCGTATAATATGGGCCTCTAGATGTTTTGTTTTCATTTTCTATGATTTTTCAACATTTCAGTCGACAGTACGGACTCTGTTTCTGAGTAACCTCTATTGTTTATATGATTTCTCTCAATCTGTAATAGTTATTGAATATTGGACTTTTGATATGTGTTCTAGACACAATAAGGATGATCTCCATAAAAAATCATGAACTAAAAACATTTCCAACCCTAATTTTCCATTTTTACAAGATCAACTCACTGTTCTGTCCACTATTCACAGCAAACATACTTTTACTTTCATTCTTTGATTTGATGCTCACATACGCTCCAAATTAGTTCATATCTTAGGAAGTAGTCCATACTAAATTTGTACATATTCTATGATGATTTCCTTCATGTATTCATGCCTACTCAAGACTTCTAAGTCACTTCAGAAAGTCCATGTACACAAACACTACAACCTTTGCACATTCTAGGATCATGCCTTGCATCCATGCAAGATTTGGGGTTTTTGTGATTCCTAATCTAAGAAGATTATAATGAATGAACTTGATCACACGTTCATGCTCCCTCCCCAAATCTAATCTTCCTTTCTCATCCATCCCGGGGATTGAGAGGTCTTCTTTTCTCAAAGATTAACATGCATCATACTAGCTTGCTAAGCATATTTCATTCTCTTCGATTATTTGTTTCAAGAACAATCCATGTCCCTCTTTAGACTAGGAGAACTTCATTACTTGATATGTGATTAGATGATTTTTCCTAGGTTTGTTTGTGTGATCTTTCACTTTTTGCATTGTGTGATATTTGATTTAGATGTTATGAATGATATCTTATGTTTTGGTCTTCTACTTCAAAATTCTATTGTGATATAATATACTATCATAATATTATTTGTCGAACCAACCATTGTATAAGATGATTATTTGGATGCTAATTGAGGCCCGTCGAAAGACGGGGCAAGTTGAGGGTGTTTTAGTCGTGGCAAAGGCTCTTTCATTTCTCGTACCAAAACCCCGAACCAAGTTCTTTGGTTATGAAGGGTTGATGCCCTTTATCCATTTGGGTGAGTTAAATTAGGTTTCTTGGTTCCTTAAAGACCAAGTGAAGGCTCTGTATCTGTTTTAAATAGACGTTCCTTTTCTTTCCTTGATCCAAATCAATTTCAAACAAACTTAAAGTGTGGATGATTAATTCCGCGTGTCCACAATCTGGCGACTCCATTGGGGATTTTTATTTTAAAACAAAATAATACAGAGGTTTGACTCATAAGAAGCATCCTTAAAATCATCTTTTTACTGTGTTTGGTTCACGGCATTACACTCCTGCATTTCCCTCTCGGACTGTGTCTGAAACACGGCGCTGACATTGTTTAGGTCTTGCTGTGCCAGGGCACAAGTCACCGTTGATACTGTACCTTTCAAGGTATATCAAAAAGAGTAACAACTTCCGTACTGTCTCCCTGACGGTATATTGGAACTCTGGTCAATGGACCCTTTTTGACTAAACCCAGCATTTGCATATTGATTCCTGTAGAACTTTTCATAGGACTGTTCATTTATCTTTTCGAGACAGGACAATGTGATATAACTGCTGTATGCCCTGGTGGGATAACCTGCGCAGTGTAGACGCTTATGTGGCATAGAACAGAACCACTTTCTTATGATTCCCAAGGCAATCACTCACTTGTGACCACATTGAGTTGACCTGCCTAGGCACCATGGTAAGGATGTCTGCTCCATGTTCACAAAGATATACACCGCAAACCTTTTTTGTTGGTCCTAAGGCATAAGAGTATGATCACCATCATATTTAAACTAGTTTCTCCCAGATACGACCAGTTTCTCCCCGAAACTCTATCTAACTCCCCCAGATATAACCAGTTTCTCCTAGAAACTCTGTCCATATATCCCAGAATTATCCAGATACAACCAGTTTCTCCTAGAAACTTTGTCCAACTCCCCTAGATATAATCGGCTTCTCCCAGAAACTTCGTCCATATTACCCAGATATAACCAGTTTCTACCAGAAACTCCGTCCAGATCACCCAGATATAACTAGTTTTTCCCAGAAACTCCGTCCAGATATCCTGAATTTCTTAAAAATACTAGTTTCCCCCAGAAACTCTGTCCAAAATTCTCGAAATATTCCGAAAACCTCTGTTATCCCCCGGTGATCATACTGGAAGATAAGGTTAGCACACTCTATATGGCTAGGACCTTATTTGCTTAACTGCTATCTGTTAGAAATAGGAGAATCTTGTCGATTAGGGCTTGCATTCGCATGCTTGTCTCATATGCAGTCACCGTTCCTATCAGCCTACATGCTCTGTTTCAGTCAGTCTCTACATAATTCAGTCCACGTCTGTTAACATCACTGTTCTTGTCTGTCCAAAGCTGTCACTATCAGAATCTGATATAATGCTCTCAAATCTATAGGCCACTATAGATTCCCAAAGTCAGCAGTTGGGATCCTCGTCTTGGGTCAGAAACTTAGATAATTGTTTGGTCAGAATCAGCCCAACAAGTTACTTTGGCATGAACCAAAAATAAAGTTACCGAGTTGGGAGCAACCATAAGCCAACAGTCTGACAGCCTGGTCTAAGTTTTGAAGTTCATAGAAGAACTGAAACAGCAGCAGTCACAGTACCCACCTGGGTTCCCACCACCGCCGGGGTTTGTGCCACCTCCCATCAGTATACATGAGAATAATGGGGAAGAGGATTGGTTTTAAGGGGTCCCACCGCTTGTATATGAAAAAAGCTCCATGAGAAAATGGATAAATTTGACAAGCTAGAAAGTGTATTGAGAAAGAACAAGGGGGTTGATGATTATATGTTGGACCTGAGAGGGCATTTCGAGCCTGTTAAGTTGAAACTGCCAGAAAACATGAAGATGCCCGCCATTGATCGTTTTGATAGAACTGGGAATTTGAAATCCACATGAAGCTATGTATAAGCATCTTCTGACTACACTCATGAGTACATTGCAATGCTATTCCCATAAACCCTCACAAAGTCTGCACTATCATGGTTCCTTACCTTGGAAGCTTCCAAAACTCGGGCATGGGAAGATATCGTTCGATTGTTTGTTGATCACTATTCTTACAATCAAGAGCTAGATGTCACAATCAGGGATTTGGAAACTACCGACAGAACAACAACGAGTCCTTCGTTGCTTTCTTGAGCTGATGGAGGAATAAAGTGGCCCAAATGACCCACCGGCCAGTTGAGAAGGAACAAGTGAGATTGCTAATCTGAAATTTGCAACTGCTCTACCATGAGAAACTGTTCTATCAATCCATCTCCACCTTTGAGGAGTTGTTTGAAGTTGGAATGCGAATAGAAGATGTTATCAGGGAAGGAAAGATTAAACGGAAGAGCCTTTGAGTTAGTCGAAAAGGCCCAATTACTCCCGCAACACTCCGGATGTCAATGCCCTTAGTAGTCAACACATGGCAAACCCTCCTTGGCCGTACCAACCTTCCAACCTAGCAAACTCGTCCAATTGCCCTTTCAAGAAAAAGCCTCCTCACAATTTCGCCAAGCTAGAGATCTCCCTGTCTTCAGCCTTAAACCGTCTCCTAAAAAAGGGCCACCTCCAACTGCTTCAACCTCAAAATACCCTGCCACCACCAAGCTGTGACATGTCCAAACATTGCACCTACCACCAAGCCCCTGGCCACAATACCGATGATTGCATGTGCCTCTGCCATGATATCCAAGACCTTATTGACCAGAATATCATTGAGCCACCACCAAAGTAGCCCCATGTCACCCAAAATCCCTTGCCAAATCACCAAATTATCAGTCTCGTCAAATCTGACCCCGTATCCTTCAACCTTGTCGCTATATCATCACCTTAGGACACCCCTTACCCCTCATTAACATCTCAAAGTTTGAGGGAATTCACATGATCGAAGGGTAGGATGATGAATGGTAGCAACAACTAAATGATGAACAAGATTTGTTCTTTCTGGAAGAACATGATCTAGGGGCAGTAGTCCTCAAATGGTATGATCCCAACAAAAAAAGTGATGCCTCCATCTTGAACGAGCCAGAGAAACCATTTATGGGAACGGATTGCGATTGGTTCAAAGAAGATGGGATTGTAGAAGGACCTACTCTTGCCGAGATTGTTCATCTAACTAGGTTGGGCCATCATTATCAACCTCCATAGCCTATCACCATAGAGAAAGGACCAGTCAAAGACAAAGGAAAGGGAAACATGGATGAGGTCGTCGAAGAGGACAATGAGTTGATAAAGCAATTTGTCACGCCCCGGAGCAGCATAAATAGAGAAAAATAAATTTCCTTTATGGGTCCATAAGGAATGACAGGTGAAAGTCACTAATAATCCACACCACGCAGTACTAGTCCAAAAGAAAAGCAACAGTAAACAACTGAGAATAACACACAGTGCTAACTATTACAAAATATCAGAGTATGGTCCACAGGATCACAACAAGTCTGAAGACAACAAATGCCCAAGTACCCGCTAACAAAAGGTTTAACAGAACAATCCGGAATGAAATCTAACTATAACATCTTCAGTCTTCAACTGGCATAAGGATAATCCTCCCTGGCGTAACCATCATCGGTGGGGCCTTCCTCTGGATAATAGTCATCAGTGTACTGGTCATTACCTGCAGAATAAGGGGCAGGATATTCTGGACGGGGAAAGTCCAGGCAATAAAAGGCCGTCAGCTTACTGAGAGCTGAGTGAGCATAAACTAACGAGGTACCAATTATCTGAAGTAAACACGAGCTTATGAAAATACGAGTTAACATCTTATTATAAGGATAACATTATCTTGTTCCTCTATTCCTTCTTGTAAACCGACCCTTATCGTCTTGTTACTCAAATACCGAACTCAACAGACTCTGATTTCCATGAACAGACTCAATCGTTTAACTCTAGGGATACACCCTTATTCTGTCCATCGCTTTTAAGAGCAATATATCCTGCTCACTGCATGTCATGGACTCCACGTGAGTCTGTCCCCACCTTTTAAGAACAATGGTCCTGTTCACCGCATTTCAGGGATATAACGTTTCGAACAAGGCATATCAATCTGTTGCCACAACTTAACGTCATCTACTAGTGATCCCAGCTCACCGCTTTTAAGAACAATGGTCCTATTCACCGCTTTTAAGAGCATATCACAGATCATCCAGTCTATCTTAAGACTTCTTGGTCCAGCTCACCGCTTTTAAGAACCATGTATCCGGTTCACCGTTTTTAAGAGCATATCATGACCAATCGTCCGTCCACGTACCATTCCCAGAACTTACCAAACCTACTTACGTTCCATTCTACATCGACACATGACAAATTCCCAATGTGGCCTGACTACTTGGATTAAAAGAAAACGGACATCGAACTCATACAAGAAACAACACGTCACCCACGTCTTCATATTACTTTTTATTCATTATCCATAGATCTTTGGTGTCACATTACTCCTGTCTACCCCATAGTCGCATAATGGAATTCTGAATCAGAAATCGAACAACTAAACCTCTTATATAATAAATAGGGAAAGGAATCCATGTTCTGATCATGTCAATCGATTGGGACTAAGTTCAATCGATTGGTATTAAAATTATAGCAATCGATTGAGAACCTGTCAATCGATTGGTATCTGAAAAGTGTCAATCGATTGAAATCCTATTCAATCGATTGGGATGTCAATCGATTGAAATTCTATTCAATCGATTGGGATACAACTGATGTCAATCGATTGAGATTATGTCAATCGATTGGCACTACGTCTTCTCCAGCAGATTGTAAAAACAGCATATAAAATGTAAACTACAAGCATTTAACCCATCTAAGCTTCATAATAACTTGCATAAACCTCACATAAAGGGACCAAGTGAGTTAGAAACTCACCTAGGGTGCGTTTGGATGTGTTTAAGCTTGAAACCTCCAAGCTTTCTCTCTTTCTCCTCTTCTCTGTCTCTGTCTTCCCTCTCTGTCTCCTCCTTTCTTCTTTCTTCTTCTTTCTGTTTCTCCCTCTTCTCTCTCCCAGCTGCTAAGGCAGTGAATGTGTGTATAGAGTGTGTATATATGTAGATATATAGATATATGTATGTATATATCTCAAGAGTATGTCTCTCTCTCTCTCAATGGTCTGAAAATAGCCCCAAGGCCAATAAATGAGACATATATATAGAGATATGGGAGTGCCACACGTTTAAAGCTGAAGGAAAGAAGAAAACTTGTCTCAGGTTATGTCAATCGATTGGGACACAAGTCAATCGATTGGCAACAGATATTTGTAGTCAATCGATTGGAAACAATGTCAATCGATTGGGATGAATGGCAATCGATTGGGATAATGACACGTCATCACTTTTAGTCGGTTGAATGTCAATCGATTGGGATACTTATCAATCGATTGGTATCTAAAAAGTGTCAATCGATTGGGAAACTTATCAATCGATTGGTATCAAAATTTACCAAAAGGAAGAGAAAGTTTATACGAGTATAGAAATGAAATACCAGGTCTTATTAATATACCAAAATACAGGGTATTACATCATCCACCACTCAACAAAAGATTTCGTCCTCGAAATCAAAAGCAACAAGGTCTAAAATAAAAACAAAAACTTCTCGCGCATCTCTGACTCTAGTTCCCACGAAGCTTTTCCTTCATCGTGATGCTTCCACTGAATCTTGACTAACGGAATCTCCTTGTTCCTGAGTTTCTTGATTCCTCGATCTAGAATACGAACAGGTCCTTCATTGAACGTAACGTCGCTGTTGACTTCGATATCCTCAAAGTTGATCTCATGCGCTGGGTTGTGAACACACTTCCTCAGCATACTGATGTGAAAAATGTTGTGCACTCCTGACATCTTTGGTGGCAACGCAAGGCGATAAGCGACCTTCCCAACACACTCTAGAATCTCAAATGGTCCGATGAAACGTGGCGATAACTTGCCTCTTTTCTGACCAAATCTAACGATTCCTCGAACAGGTGAAACCTTGAGTAATACGTGATCTCCAACGGCAAACTCCAAGTCTTTGCGTCGCTTGTCAGCATAACTCTTGTATCTGGTCTGGGCTGTCTTCATCTTCTCACGTACGACTTGAATCTTCTTACTGGTTTCCCGTACCATTTCTGGCCCAAGAAGTTGATTATCTCCGACTTCGGTCCAACATAGCGGCGATCGGCAAGGTCTTCCGTACAAAGCTTCGAATGGCGCCATATCTATGCTCAAATGATAACTATTATTATAGGCGAACTCAATCAGAGGTAAGTGTATCTCCCAAGTACTCTCAAAATCAATGACACACGCACGTAACATATCTTCCATCACTTGATTAACTCGTTCCGTCTATCCATCTATCTGTGGATGAAAAGCTGAACTCAAGTTCAATGTCGTTCCCATCGCTGTCTGGAGACTCTTCCAAAATTCTGTAGTAAAACGCGAATCTTGGTCTGACACAATAGATACAGGCACTCCATGTAATCGTACAACGTGTTGTAGATACATTCGGCTCAAACGTTCTACTGAATACGTCATGCTATAGGCAATAAAATGTGCCGTCTTAGTAAGTCGATCCACGATTACCCATATAGCATCGTGATTCTGCTGTGACTTCGGCAATCCTACCACGAAATCCATGGTTATGTGTTCCCATTTCCATTGAGGAATAGGTAACGGCTGTAGAAGTCCAGGTGGTTTCTGATGTTCTGCCTTTACTTGTTTACAAGTAAGACACTGAGCTACATACTCAGCTACTTCTCTCTTCATTCCTTCCAACCAGAAATTTCTCTTCAAGTCCTTGTACATCTTCGTACTTCCGGGATGAATCGTCATCCGTGACTTATGAGCTTCATCCAATATGTCTTTTCGGAGACTTTCTTCATCAGGTACACAGAGTCTACCCTTACATCGTAAAGCTCCGTCGGTACTAATACTCCAGACTTCTGGTTCCTTGGCTGACATCTTGGCGAACCATAACTTCAAATCCTTTGTTGTCTGTTGAGCCTCTATGATACGACTGATCAAAGTCGGTTGTACCATAAGACATCCAAAATGTTGTCCTTTCATTGGCTCCACTGGCTGAAGATCAAATTCAGCAATTTCTTCCAATGCTCTCCACTCTCTAATTAGTAATACAGCAATCACTAGCCGCGGTTTACGACTCAAAGCGTCTGCTACTACATTTGCTTTGCCAGGATGGTATTGCAAAGAAAAGTCATAGTCTTTGAGTAACTCCATCCATCTTCGTTGTCGCATGTTCAACTCCTTTTGAGAGAACAAATACTTTAGACTCTTATGATCGGAAAATAGATCAAACTTTTCTCCATAGAGATAGTGTCTCCAAATTTTCAATGCAAACACTATTGCTGCTAATTCCAGATCATGCGTAGGATAATTTTTCTCATGTACCTTCAATTGTCTTGATCCATATGCGATAACATTTCCATCTTGCATCAGCACACACCCGAGTCCTTGGTACGATGCATCACTGTAGATCACATACTTTTCTCCACTCTTAGGTAATGCGAGTACTGGTGCAGAAGTCAATCTTTCTTTTAACTCCTGAAATGCACCCTCATGCTTGTTTGTCCATTCATACTTCGTCTCTTTCCTGGTTAAGTTTGTCAAGGGTCCTGCTATCTTGGAAAATCCTTCGACAAACCTTCTGTAATATCCTGCTAAACCGAGGAAACTTCTGACTTCGGTCGCATTCGTCGGTCTGTTCCAGCTTAAGACTGCATTAATCTTAGATGAGTCTACCGAAATAACTTCCTGAGATATAACATGTCCCAAGAATTTGACTTCCTGTAGCCAAAACTCACACTTCCTAAACGTTGCATACAACTTGCTATCTCGAAGTGTCTGTAAGGCAACCTGTAAATGCTCCTTGTGATCCTCTTCTGTCTTTGAGTAGATCAGTATATCATCAATGAACACAATAATGAATTTATCCAGATATAGTCTGAATACTCTATTCATCAAGTCCATAAATACTGCTGGCGCATTCGTCAATCCAAAAGGCATAACTAAAAACTCGTAATGCCCGTATCTTGTCCTGAATGTAGTCTTCGATACATCCTCTGGTCGAACTAACAATTGGTGGTATCCTGAACGTAAATCGATCTTGGAAAAGATCCTAGATCCTTGTAACTGATCGAATAGATCATCTATCCGAGGTAACGGATATCTATTCTTAATCGTAACCTTGTTCAACTCCCTGTAGTCTATACAGAGTCGAAGTGTTCCGTCCTTTTTCTTTACAAACAGAACTGGTGCTCCCCAAGGTGACGTACTCGGACGAACAAATCCTAGATCCTCGAGTTCTTGAACTTGCTTCTTCAGTTCCAACATCTCGGTTGGTGCCATCCTATATGGAGTCTTAGAAATAGGCAACGTACCAGGTACTAATTCCACACAGAAGTCTATTTCTCTTTTCGGTGGAAGTCCTTTAATATCCTGAAATACATCCAAAAAGTCTCGTGTAATAGGAATTTGATCCATCGTAAGCTCTGTACTCGTACTAATGATCGTAGCCAAACCACTCGTAAGAAACAGGTCGCTTGTCGGTTGACACTGAAATTTGATCGTCGGCTTTCCTTGTATTGGAAATACAATCATCCTAGTAGGGCAATCCAGATTGGCACTGTACTTAGTTAACCAATCCATCCCTAGGATAACATCGAATTCTGACATCAACAGAACTACCAAGTCTGCTGGAAGATTCCTATCTCCCAAAGTCAAAGGGCAATCTCTACACACTTTACTCAACTTAACTGTCACTCCCAATGCTGACACAGCATTCAGTGTTGACTCAAGTGTCTGGGGTTCTAAACCCAATTGACGCACAATCTTAACAGCAATAAAAGAACGTGCGGCTCCAGTATCAAATAAAGCTTTAACTGGACTATGAAAGAGTACAAGTGTACCTTCCAAATGTTGCTGCTCATCAGCATTAAAGCCTGCTTCTCTTGGAATAATAGCATTCATCCTCGTATGATCAGGAGGTCCTTGAATTCCATGCACTGGTGCCCCGTAGTATCCTCCTCGTGGTGCACGACAATCCTTGTTCAAGTGTTCTGGTTTGTTGCAGTTGCGACAGACGATATCTGGCCTGTGATTAGGTCTGTAGACGGTGCAGTTCCTTGCAATATGTCCAGGCTTTCCACAGTTAAAACATCCTCCACTATTGCTTGGTGGGGCTGTTAGTAATGCCTGCGGCTGTAGTTCTCGCTGTTGATTTTGCTGGGGTCGATTATAACCTTGTTGAGGTTTGCTGGCTCCTTCCCAGATTCTCTTGTTTCCTTGAAAGTTTTCCTGAGGTCTCCATCCTTGGGTATTTCTCAGTGGTCGATTATGGAAATTCCTCTGTTGAAACCCTCGTGACGACTGAGGTCGATTTGTCTGTGATTGCTGTACTGGATTAGCATCCTTTTCTAATCCTGTAGCAAATCTAACAATTTCCTCATACGACTGGTTCAGATGACCAACCATCATATGTCTGAGGTGGGGGTTCAGTCCTTGGTGAAATCTCTTTACCTTCTTCTGCGGAGTGTCTGTCATATGCTGAGCAAATCTGGATAGACGCTCAAACTGTGTTGTGTATTCCCGTACATTCCATCCTCCTTGGATCAAATTGAGAAAGTTCCTTTCCTGTTGATCTCTCTCATCTTCTGGAAAATACTTATCCAAAAATCTGCCTTTGAATGTCTCCCACGACATAGCTCTAGCGGCATCGATCCCAATAGTGGCTTGCTCAGCTTCCCACCAATCTGCGGCGGCATAAGTGCGCTGAAACGTAGCAAGGCGACATTTCTCTTGTTCGTTGCATTCCAATGCTTCAAATATTAACTCCATCTCTCTTATCTATTGTTCTGCTTTCCATGGTTCTGTTAGTCCATCGAACCTTTCGGGACGTAACCCACGAAAATTTGCTAACAGCTTATCTCCAGTCTGTCTTGGTGGCGGGGGTGCAAGAGGTCTCTGGTGGGTGGAGTGATTATATGTATCCCCCACATGCTCCATCCTCTGCATAAATGCTTCAAAAATTCCCTTCGGATCCATCCCTTCCGGAATAGGTGCTCCATTACGTGCTTGGTGATTTCTCAAGGGTCCTACCATGATGCTAACGAGTATCGCCTACAAGAGGCATATGGATCAGCTGAAAGTCTTCTCGTAGAAACAAACTCAAGATAGAACAAGAAACAACAAAACTAACCATTCTACTAAACAACACAGCACAACGCAACAACCAAACAATAATAAAAGTACCGCTCGTATATATATATATATCAAAAGATGTACCGTATAGTACACACTAGTCAAACTGTGTACCATATGGGACAAGAGTTACAACAACTAAAGTCAGCTAATATTATACAAAGCTATGGTCAATAGCTATCTCTCAAGCTCCCAAAAATCTAGTGGACAACATGTCCTAATATAAACTAACAAAATCTACACCCTGCCGATCCTGACTCAAAAGTTGTCAGCATCTGATCCTGCTGGTGGTGCCTCGTCCTCTGGGTCTATATCCATCTCCTCGAGTGGATCATCCTCAACTGGTGCGACAAGATCTCCGACTACTACCCCTATATCCCAATCCTCTATCATCTCTGCATCATCGTCCTCCATCACGTCTGCTATCGCCTAGTTAGCGACATCAATAGCTACTGCAGTAAAACCGTCAGCTATGTCAAGAGCTCCTGCTATAGCCACCTCTCCCATAACAAAATCTGCTGGCTGTGCTACCATCTGAGCTATCCATCCTACTGCCATATCGGCCATGGCTGCCATATGCATAATGGGTCCAGCTGGTATCTGAAGCACAACGGGTACCTCTGGCACAACTATCTCCTCGTCGGTTACCTCCTCATCTACTACTACGTCTGCCTCAATAGCCTCTGGGTCTGGTACTGGATCCTCTGGCTCAAACTCTGGCTCCTCGGGGTCATCCTTAGGTTCATCATCTGCATCGTCTGCATGCTCATCCTCTACTGGGTCCTCGTCATCTATCGGCTCCTCCTCTCCATCTCCACCCATGTCCTCATCGGAATGCTCATCCTCAGGCTCTAGATCCTCCTCATCTTCTATCGGCTCAGGCTCAGGCTCTGGGACGGGTACGTCGAGCACTGGTGATGGTGGGGCTACTGCTGCTGCTGGTACAGTTATAGGCTCTGGTGGACCGGCTACAATGGCTCTCAACTCAATCTCATCCATCTCTGGTTTACTCAAAACTAGTCGTAACATCTCCTGGCAAATGTCTCTACCGACCCTCGCAGTATGGTAAGCATCCATGCACATCTGTGTCGGGTGAGTACTCCTGGTCACATAAAGCGCTCTCCACATGTCTTCCTCTAAATGTCGACTAGCTATCTGGCACACACGCTCACGATAAAACTCTGGGTCAGCTGGCTCCACGGTATCTCCATGGATAATATGCCCTCCATAAGCATCAGTCACAAACTGGTAAAACTCCGGATCCATGCTATCCTGCAAAGGAAACTATCTATCGTCAGGAAGACGAACTTATCTTATACTCATTTCTCATCTCAAAGAAATTCTATCATACTAGGACCAGATGGTGTGGAAATACTTAGTGAACAAAAGTATCACAACCTAGAGTACCAAACGCAGGCTCTGATACCAAAAACCCTGTCACGCCCCGGAGCAGCATAAATAGAGAAAAATAAATTTCCTTTATGGGTCCATAAGGAATGACAGGTGAAAGTCACTAATAATCCACACCACGCAGTACTAGTCCAAAAGAAAAGCAACAGTAAACAACTGAGAATAACACACAGTGCTAACTATTACAAAATATAAGAGTATGGTCCACAGGATCACAACAAGTCTGAAGACAACAAATGCCCAAGTACCCGCTAACAAAAGGTTTAACAGAACAATCCGGAATGAAATCTAACTATAACATCTTCAGTCTTCAACTGGCATAAGGATAATCCTCCCTGGCGTAACCATCATCGGTGGGGCCTTCCTCTGGAAAATAGTCATCAGTGTACTGGTCTTTGCCTGCAGAATAAGGGGCAGGATATTCTGGACGGGGAAAGTCCAGGCAATAAAAGGCCGCCAGCTTACTGAGAACTGAGTGAGCATAAACTAACGAGGTACCAATTATCTGAAGTAAACACGAGCTTATGAAAATACGAGTTAACATCTTATTATAAGGATAACATTATCTTGTTCCTCTATTCCTTCTTGTAAACCGACCCTTATCGTCTTGTTACTCAAATACCGAACTCAACAGACTCTGATTTCTATGAACAGACTCAATCGTTTAACTCTAGGGATACACCCTTATTCTGCCCATCGCTTTTAAGAGCAATATATCCTGCTCACCGCATGTCATGGACTCCACGTGAGTCTGTCCCCAGCTTTTAAGAACAATGGTCCTGTTCACCGCATTTCAGGGATATAACGTTTCGAACAAGGCATATCAATCTATTGCCACAACTTAACGTCATCTACTAGTGATCCCAGCTCACCGCTTTTAAGAACAATGGTCCTATTCACCGCTTTTAAGAGTATATCACAGATCATCCAGTCTATCTTAAGACTTCTTGGTCCAGCTCACCGCTTTTAAGAACCATGTATCCGGTTCACCGCTTTTAAGAGCATATCATGACCAATCGTCCGTCCACGTACCATTCCCAGAACTTACCAAACCTACTTACGTTCCATTCTACATCGACACATGACAAATTCCCAATGTGGCCTGACTACTTGTATTAAAAGAAAACGGACATCGAACTCATACAAGAAACAACACGTCACCCACGTCTTCATATTACTTTTTATTCATTATCCATAGATCTTTGGTGTCACATTACTCCTGTCTACCCCATAGTCGCATAATGGAATTCCGAATCAGAAATCGAACAACTAAACCTCTTATATAATAAATAGGCAAAGGAATCCATGTTCTGATCATGTCAATCGATTGGGACTAAGTTCAATCGATTGGTATCAAAATTATAGCAATCGATTGAGAACCTATCAATCGATTGGTATCTGAAAAGTGTCAATCGATTGAAATCCTATTCAATCGATTGGGATGTCAATCGATTGAAATTCTATTCAATCGATTGGGATACAACTGATTTCAATCGATTGAGATTATGTCAATCGATTGGCACTACGTCTTCTCCCGCAGATTGTAAAAACAGCATATAAAACGTAAACTACAAGCATTTAACCCATCTAAGCTTCATAATAACTTGCATAAACCTCACATAAAGGGACCAAGTGAGTTAGAAACTAACCTAGGGTGCGTTTGGATGTGTTTAAGCTTGAAACCTCCAAGCTTTCTCTCTTTCTCCTCTTCTCTGTCTCTGTCTTCCCTCTCTGTCTCCTCCTTTCTTCTTTCTTCTTCTTTCTGTTTCTCCCTCTTCTCTCTCCCAGCTGCTAAGGCAGTGAGTGTGTGTATAGAGTGTGTATATATGTAGATATATAGATATATGTATGTGTATATCTCAAAAGTATGTCTCTCTCTCTCTCAATGGTCTGAAAACAGCCCCAAGGCCAATAAATGAGACATATATATAGAGATATGGGAGTGCCACACGTTTAAAGCTGAAGGAAAGAAGAAAACTTATCTCAGGTTATGTCAATCGATTGGGACACAAGTCAATCGATTGGCAACAGATATTTGTAGTCAATCGATTGGAAACAATGTCAATCGATTGGGATGAATTGCAATCGATTGGGATAAAGACACGTCATCACTTTTAGTCGGTTGAATGTCAATCGATTGGGATACTTATCAATCGATTGGTATCTAAAAAGTGTCAATCGATTGGGAAACTTATCAATCGATTGGTATCAAAATTTACCAAAAGGAAGAGAAAGTTTATATGAGTATAGAAATGAAATACCAGGTCTTATTAATATACCAAAATACAGGGTATTACACAATTGAAGAAAACTCAAGCACACCTCTCAATGTGGGACATCATGGTGACATCCTACAAGCATAGACAGGCTATGTTGAACGCCTTAGCTGGAATTGAGGTCCCCATTGATGTCGCACCAGAAGATATGGTGGCTTTCTTGGGCACACTTACCCCTAACCCAGTCAGTACCTTCTCCGATGAGGATCTGCCGCCGGAAGGATCTGCACATAACAAAGCTTTGTACATCACTGTTGGGTGCAAGGGGCAGCAAGTGCCATTCTGTCTAGTCGATACGGACTCTGCCTTGAAAGTTTGTGCTCTAAGAACCGCCACTGCCTTGGGGGTCATCATCCTAGACAAGACTCCATCTGTACAATTAGTGAGGGCATATGATAACACCAAGAGAACTATAATGGGGACTATTTCTTTCCAAATCCAAGTAGGGTCTTTAGTTTGCACTCAACTCTTCCAAGTTATGGATATACCTGCCTGTTTGGTTGGAAAATTTATAAGTGTGTGCGAGCGTGCCAGGCAAGCAAATTGCCAATGTGTATATGTGATAATCCAAACTGCGCCTCACCAGGGAACTGTGGTGACATTCGATGCCTTGAACAGGACTTTTCATCGTGTGAGATGAAATGCCAATTGAAATGCCTTCGAGGCTATTCGAAGGTGTTGGTATGGACTGTTCGAAGTGAAACTGAAATGAAACTATGTTATAACTACTCCTAGAAATTGCAAGTAAAAGCATTATAGAAAACTGATGCTAAGACTAAACTAGTCTAATCTAAGTATATTAGTCTAAGTGCTTAAAGGAATCAAAGAAAAAGAAAAGGAAACACTGTTCGAATGAACAAAGTGTTCAGACTAGAAAAGATAATCTAATGCTACATGATATATTGATATGTTGGTTTGGTCAAGGACCATTATAAAGGAGTACATTACAACATATTTATAGAAGAAACCTATAACTACCAATAACCACTTATTTGAATTTAAATATCTCCCTCCCAAATAACTACTAATTTAAATTAATTACACATGTGTTACTTCTAGGAGAAGCTCCTTCTAAAATGACTTCCATCTTCATCATCACCATTGATTCAAGTAATTTCCTTTGCTTCAATCCTACGATGCCAAGTGTCCTGCAAGAAACTTCCAATTGGCTTCCATTGCAAGCCAAAATAGCTTATAATAATAATAATATTATTATTATTATATAGTAATACGGTAATACATTAAAATTATATTTTATGGTACAAACATAGCCCCCCTGGTTCTTTGAAAATGAAACATGCATAATTTTTGAAGAACCAATTTCTTGATTTCCATAAAATACTGTAATTTGCTTCGAAGCCAATACAACAACTTCGAACATGAAAAATGGCTTTAAAAATAGCATTTGTGGCTAAAATAATAACTTCAATCACAAAGTAAATGGCTTAAAAAATTGCCTCGAAGCCAATCTAATAATTTCGAATATTAAATAAATGAATTTATACTTGCTTCGAAGCCAATGTAATAGCTTCGAACACAAAATGAGTGGCTTTAAACTCAATTCGAAGCCAATACAATAGCCTCGAATACAAAAATAATGATTTTTAACTTGCTTTGAAGCCAATAAAACAGATTTGAACACAAAATAATGGCTTCAAAGTTGCTTCAAAGCCAATGAAAAGGATTTGATCATAAAATGGTGGCTTAACATTGTATTCGAAATAAATATAGGGGGTTCGAACACAAATAAAGGACTTTGATTTTGCTTTGAAGCCAAAATAAAAGCCTTGAACACAATATAAATTATTTTTAAATTGGTTCGAAACCAATACACTAACTTTGAACACCAAAAATTGGCTTTAAAGTTACTTCGAAGCCAATATAGTTGCTTCGAACACTAGATAATGGCTATCGAACGCTACATATTTGCTTCGAACACAAAATAAATAACTTTAAATTTGCTTCGAAGTCAATACAATAGCCTTAAATAAAAAATGAATTACTTTAAATTTTATTCGAAACCAAAGTAATAGCTTCGAACGCCAAATTATGGCATTAAACTTGCTTCAAAGCCAATATAAGAACATCGAACAAGATAAATTAAGATAAAATTGTTTTGAAACCAATAAAAGTATCTTCGAAAATACTTCCATTTAACCATTCACATTCACTATGGTATGTTACCAATTAATTTTTATCTAATTCGACTTATAATGGTCTATCATCAACCAAATAATTTTTGGTGTAAACATATCACCATTTAAGGAACAAAGAGCCAATAAGGTTTTTTTTTTTTTTTTTTTTTAAACTTGAATGACCATGTGGCCATTTAAATTTGCATGGCTGAAACCATCGGTCTAGAGAATTACCATTAAATGTATTGTTCAAACCAAACTGAATTGATCGGACATGTAGGCAATTTGATTGTTTGGCCTAAAAGTAATCCGTATTGAAATTAGCCAAAATCTGATAGAAGTATTGCTTTTGGAGAAGCCATTGGATCAAATTCCAAATTTGATGGGCTCCACAAAGCCATTGAGGGTATCGAACAAAACCCATGATACAGATTGGCTTAACTAATTTATAAGTTTCAACATTTTGTACAATGTTGAAAAACTCAAATCTATGAACAATTTGTTCATGATTTTCAACCATACTTGATTGAATATACCCCACGAGTATCTTTTCATCACTATTAGTTGGTTGATTAACCAATAGGGGTGATGATGACATTGGTGATTTTTTTGTTTCCACCATTAAAGGACTTTGAAATTTCTTCACAATCAATTTGTTTTCATTAATTGACTCATAATTTTGAAGAATAGTTGACACCCCTCGAGCCATTTCATACATTTTAGTTTTTAAACTAAATGCTTGATCCTTTAATTCTTCCAATAATGGAACTAAATCAGTGAACCATTTTTGATCACCATAATATGGTGTTAATGGGGGTGACACATACACCCGTTCGTAATTGCCATCACCAAAATTTGGTGTCGAAGAGGGTAAAACATACAACCCTTCAAAATTTCTATAACCAAAGTTTGGTGTTAGTGAGGGTACATATAACCCTTCGAACTCATTATCACCAAAGATTGGTGTTGATGAGGGTGAAACATACAACCCATCAAAATTCATCTTGACACTTGTGTCCCACCGGGCGTGCCAAAAATATTTGGTTGGAAAATTTATAAGTGTGTGCGAGCGTGCCAGGCAAGCAAATTGCCAATGTGTATATGTGATAATCCAAACTGCGCCTCACCAGGGAACTGTGGTGACGTTCGATGCCTTGAACAGGACTTTTAATCGTGTGAGATGAAATGCCAATTGAAATGCCTTCGAGGCTATTCGAAGGTGTTGGTATGGACTGTTCGAAGTGAAACTGAAATGAAACTATGTTATAACTACTCCTAGAAATTGCAAGTAAAAGCATTATAGAAAACTGATGCTAAGACTAAACTAGTCTAATCTAAGTATATTAGTCTAAGTGCTTAAAGGAATCAAAGAAAAAGAAAAGGAAACACTGTTCGAATGAACAAAGTGTTCAGACTAGAAAAGATAATCTAATGCTACATGATATATTGATATGTTGGTTTGGTCAAGGACCATTATAAAGGAGTACATTACAACATATTTATAGAAGAAACCTATAACTACCAATAACCACTTATTTGAATTTAAATATCTCCCTCCCAAATAACTACTAATTTAAATTAATTACACATGTGTTACTTCTAGGAGAAGCTCCTTCTAAAATGACTTCCATCTTCACCATTGATTCAAGTAATTTCCTTTGCTTCAATCCTACGATGCCAAGTGTCTTGCAAGAAACTTCCAATTGGCTTCCATTGCAAGCCAAAATAGCTTATAATAATAATAATGTTATTATTATTATATAGTAATACGGTAATACATTAAAATTATATTTTATGGTACAAACACTGCCTCATTCAATTTATTGATCGGACGGCCCTGGCTACATGTCAACAAAGCAGTATCATCCACTATGCACCAAATGATCAAGTACATCCATGAGAAAAAGGTGAAAATCATCTTTGGCAATAGTTGGGGAAATGAAGCCTTCCCAAGCTATGCTCCCATCTTTAAAATCCAAATACCCAAACTAGAAGAGGGGGAAATCAGAGGATTCTTCATGGAAGAGGTCCACATGATCGACGATAAAGATAGGTTCCTTGAGATCCACTCTGCGGTAACATCTTCCCTGGAATGGGATTGGGCCGACGTTAACAACGGATCCGCGAGTTCCTTAAATCAAAGGACAAAAAGGCACTTTTGGATTGGGGTACAAGCCCACTGAGGAAGATCTCGAACTATAAAAGCCATGGAAGAAGAGAGTGAGAAGTCTCCCACTATACCGCAAAACCTTGAATGGACAATTCATCAAAGAAGGGGATGACTTCCCCTATTTTGGGTTCCCTGAACCTTGGGTCCATCAGGTTACTGGAAAAAGGTACCCTGGACTTGAAATCTTCGCTGACTGTGAAAGGCCTCCCTATCAAGATCCGTTCTATCCAGAAGAAGTAGAGAAAACCCTAGAGGAAGACTGGTTGGAGTACCTAGACACTGAAGCTATCGGGAAGATGTAGGAAATATATGCTGAAGAAAAGGAAGGAAAGAGGGCCAAGAGCCAAGATGATCAGATCATACCAGCTGAGGAGGGTCTGAGCAACCAGGTTATAGAGTAATCTGTCTGTGTCTTCCTATCCCCTATTCCCCCGGAGTCTGTACTTCCAATTATCGAGTCTGTACCAAAGTCGGCTGCTGTAGGCCCGTACCACTGTCTAATGTAATCAATCCACCTATTGTGTATGAAATGAAGGACGGTTCTGCTTATTCCTCCGTGTCTAATACTTGTGAATGCATAGATCCCTCTGAGGATCTCCTAATCGAACTCAAGCAACTAATTGAAAAACCACCTGCTTATGAATATTCGAAGATACTTTATCGACTAAACTAGGTGAAAAAGATAATCCACAAATTGTGCAAATTAGCTCAACACTTAATAAAGAAGAAAAATAAAATTTGACTTTCTTGCTAAAATAATTCAAAGATGTTTTTGCTTGGTCTTACGAGGACATGCCTGGGGTCGATCCCGACATTGTCCAAAATCATATTCCTCTCCTTTCCAATTCTAAACCTGTCAAGCAAAAACTAAGGCGCATGAGGCCAGAGTGGGCACTCAAGGTCAAAGAAGAGGTAGAGAAACATCTCAAGGCAGGATTCATCATTGTTAGAGAATATCTGGAATAGGTTGCCAACATTGTGTCAGTCCCCAAGAAGGATGGAAAGGTTCGCGTGTGCATCGACATCCATGATCAAAACAAAGCTAGTCCAAAGGACGTCTTCCCGCTTCCCCACATTGATGTTTTGTTAGAAAACACCACGGGCCATGAGCTATTGTCATTTATGGATGGTTTCTCAGGGTACAACCAAATTTTAATGGCACCAGAAGATCGGGAAAAGACAACATTTACCACACCCTGGGGGACCTATTTCTATAGAGTGATGCCTTTCGGACTCAAGAATGCTAGAGCAACCTACCAAAGAGCTGCCACCACTCTGTTGCATGATATGATCCAAAAGGAAGTAGAAGTGTACGTAGATGACATGATCGTAAAATCCAAGAATAGAGATGAACACTTGGTATGATTGGAGAAGTTTTTTGAAAGGTTGCACAAATACAAGATGAGGCTGAATCCGAAGAAATGCACTTTTGGTGTGACCTTTGGGAAGCTCCTAGGTTTTCTCATTACCCAGAGGGGGATAGAGGTCGATCCCTCTAAAATCAAGGCAATTCTAGAAATGGCACCACCGCAGAATGAAAAAGAAGTGAGAGGGTTGCTCGGGAGGATCCAATTCATCAGCCGCTTTATCTCAAAGCTTACCACTACACGTGACCCCTTATTTCGATTACTGAGGAAAGGAGAGAAGTTCCAATGGGATGACCAATGCCAAGCCACCTTCGACAAAATAAAAGCCTACCTTCAAAATCCATCTATCCTTTCACCACCCACTCCTCATAAGCCATTATTTTTTTACCTATCTGTCTCTGAAAACACCATGGGTTGCATGCTAGCCCAAGAAGGAGAAGAGAACCACTCTGAAAAAGCCATATATTACCTTAGCAAGAGGATGATTGGGTATGAGCTCAATTACTCTACCCTCAAAAAACCGTGTTAGGCCTTAGTCTGGTGCACTCGTCGATTAAGGCACTATATGCTAGCCTTTCCGATTGTGCTCATATCCCGCATGGATCCTCTAAAATAGCTCCTTGAAAAACCTGCCCTGACTGGTCGTATATCCTATTGGCTACTTCTACTATTTGAATTCGATATCAAGTATGTAACAAGCAAATCGGTGAAAGGTAGAACTATATCTGAGAATCTTGCAGAACACGCTGTTGACTTTGAAGAAAATGGAGATTTCCCATTCTCGGACAAAAATATCATGGAAATCAAAGAAGAACAGTGGAAGTTATATTTTGATGGGGGTAGCCAATCTGAAAGGCTATGGAGTAGGAATGATTCTGGTGTCACCAAATTGGGATCACACCATACTAGCAGTCAAGCTCAATTATAACTCCACCAACAATACTGCTGAATATGAGGTGTGCATTTTAGGGATGGAAGTGGCCATAGAATTCAAAGTTCAAAAATTGGATGCTTCGGAGATTCCAACCTCATTGTGTCGTAAGCCAGAGGAGAATGGAAGGTGAAAGAAGAAAGGTTGAAGCCCTATCATGACCATCTCGATGGACTTGAGAAATAGTTCAAGAATGTGACATTCTTTTACCTGCCCAGGGAGGAGAACCAGTTAGCAGATTCATTAGCTACCCTAGCCTCCATGATCAAAATCCCTGTGGGAGCCAAAATGATGCCTCGGGTAATTGAGCAAAGACACGAGCCTTCATTCAGCACGATCGCTGCAATCGAATAAGAAAATGAAACACCATGGTACCAAGATGTCTGGGACTTTATAGAAAGGGGAACAAACCCCCAAGAGTCTACGGAGAAAGATAAAAGAGCGATTCGAAGGTTCGCAGCACAATTCATCATTTGTGGAGGAAAATTGTTGAAGAAAGGGTACAATGGTCACAACCTCACTTGCTTAATCAGAAAAAGCGCCAGAAGGATGATGGAAGAAATGCACGAGGGGGTATGTGGTCGACACATGAACGGTCACATGCTAGCAAAGAATAATGTAAGACAAGGGTACTACTGGACAACATTGGGAAAAGATTGTTGTGAATATGTGAGAAGGTACCACAAGTGCCAGATCCTTGCAAACATGATGCATATACCGTCATCTCTGCTATATAGTATGACCTCTCCATGGCCATTCTCAATCTGGGGAATCGATATCATTGGTGAAATTATTCCAAAGGCCTCGAATGAGAATCGATACATTTTGGTGGCCATCAACAACTTCACGAAGTGCGTAGAGGTTGCATCCTACACCAACTTGGGGGCCAAGGAAGTGGCCAAGTTCATCAAGAGAAATCTCATCTACCGCTATGGAGTCCCACATGAGATTATTTTGGACAACGGGAGTCATTTTAAAGCACAAGTTAGGGATCGATTTAAGGAATACAAAATCACTTATCATAAGTCATCACCATACATGCCGCAAACCAATGGGGCAGTTAAAGCTGCTAACAAGAACATCAAGGCCATACTACAGAAGTCGGTCGATACTTACAAAGACTGGCATGAGAAACTACCATTTACGCTTTGGGGATACAGAACCTCGATGAGGACGTTTACAGGAGTGACTCCTTATTCACTAGTATATGGTATGGAAGCAGTACTTCTGGTCGAATTAGAGTTACCGTCCTTGCGGGTAATGAAAAAATGTGAAATTTCAGAGTTTGATTGTCTAAGGGAAAGATACAAAGAATTGGCTCTCCTAGATGAAAAACGCATAGCGGCATTCGACCATGTCCGAATCTATCAAAAGAGGATAGCCCGTGTTTTTAACAAGAAGGTTCGTCCTAGGAAAATTGTCAAGGGTGACCTTGTTCTTAAGGAACTGCGAGCCCCGATCTTTGATCCACGTGGGAAGTTCAAACCAAAATGGGTTGGCCCTTATATCGTCAAAACTATCCTTTCCGGAGGAGCAACCTACCTCATGGACCTCGATGGTGTCGAATTCAAAGAACCAATCAACATGGATCACCTCAAAAAGTACTAAGCTTGACCCCTTATCCATTTCCTTCAAGCCTTACCATGATCTATGCTCGACGTGATTCCCACTCGGGGATACGTAGGCAACCGAATCGGTTCGGTCGTTTCGCCCGCAAAATAGCCCATCTCCGTTAAAGCCTTACCCGAACTACGCTCGACCTGATTCCCACTCGGCGATACATAGCCAACCGCATCGGTTTGGTCACTTCACCGACAAAAATCAACCCACTTCTTTCCTACCATGGTCCGAACTATGTTGGACCTAATCCCTACTTAGGGATACGTAGGCAGACTTTCCAAAAGAAAAGAAGGATAGCTCACTAGGTTGAAAATCCGAAAGGAAGCCTAGGCAAAAATTAGAGATAAATCCAAAGTGAGCAATAACAAAAGCAAGAAAATAGGTCACCTTACTGGTGCCTAGGCAAAAGTTATGAGCGTATGAGAGAAATACAGTCGTGGTCCTTGCCATAACCCAGGGAAAACTTCAGTCACCTACCTCGTTTGCCTCACAACCACCTATATCCCAAAGTAGGGGTAAACTTTGGCTACCCGCCTCATTCGCCTCTAAATTACCCCAGTATACCCAAGCGAGTATCAAAAGCAACATCTGATCAAAATCTTACTTCAAAATGTTTTCAGAAAGCCAAATGCATAAAAATAAGGTTCTCAAAGTAACCAAGGTTCATCGATAAAATAAATTTCAAACATTACATAAGCAGGAATAAATAAATATAAAAGTCTCTAGAAGAGCAATCACAAATATTAAAGACACTCTGAGGAGGAAGCAGAATCAGTCGAGTCTAGTTTTTAATTTGTTTTTCTAAAAAGGTCTTTAGAAATAGGCTTTATTCGATGGGTCCAACCCTGATGAAAGCAGCAATAGTGACAGCCCTGACTCTGGAAGCAAAGACTCTCTCAGTAAAACCCCGGGGGGCCTCTTGAACTTGCCCGTACTGCCTGACCAATCGACGAGGATGATAGAAAGAAGTCTCTCTCAGACCCATTAACCACATTCTCGGGTGATCCCCGAGGCTGGTGGTGACTGCGTGAAGGCCCCAACACCCCACAATCCAGGAAATGCCTATTTCAGAAAGAGTATCCATCATACGAACCCAGCCACTAAAAGTGTAGTGTGAATGAAGCACGACCCTACAAAAATAAACTGGTGGCACTCGGCCTGTCCACAACTGGAGGCGCTCGTATAGCCAAGCCTACAACACCAAGGGTGCCCCAGAAAGAAGAAGAGTTTCTTGGTTAGAGGCATTATCCAAACCATTCAGGGTTTCAGCTAGAACCATAGCCATGGGATTCCTACCTAGTTTCAGTCCAAGCCATACATGCACCAAGTAGCTAGAAGTACTCGAGAACAGAAAGTGCGAAGTCAGGCATAAGATCAGAGCAGCCCCACGGGTAGCATCATATATGTTGTGATTTCCAGGATCAACATACCAAGCGATGATGGAGGCAATGTCGAGGACCTCACCATGAATTAGTCGGTGAGAGATAATAGTAGAAAAGTTCAGATATTCGGCCATGCCACGAGTAGAACTGGGGGTATCGATAGAAATAAGAATCAAGTCTAAATTCGGATCGAAGCTGAGAATAGCACAGAATTCCTCAAACAGAGGACATATCTCTAAGCCATTGAAATTGAAGACATGATTTACCAGGTCCTAGTGGGTAATGGCAGCACGCATAAACTCAGCATTCAAGGCTATTTGATGAAGAGGGAACAGCTCGGTCAAACCGTAGCTGAAAAGGTTGATCCGTTCCATACCATCTGTAATGTTCAGCCAAGCGAAGAGTTGAACAGGATCATACAATGCCATATTTTTTGTCGCAGCTCTAGTAAAAATTTAAAATTTTGGCAGCACCTCCACATTTTATGTACTATCCCACCTGCAAGGCAAACACACTCACTATCACAAGGCTACTCATCGCAGTAACATCAACAATCACAAAATCACAGTGCACATGTATATATCGTCACACGATCACCAAATAAAACAAGCACACAACTGCACCTTCAAAACCGAAAGCTATCCGGCCAAAAGGCAAAACATCATAATACTTTGTCAAAGGTGACAAATCATCCTACACATCATCCATCATTCATAAAATACACTAGTATAACCCAATCAAAAATATGAAATGGAGACAAAACAAAAGTCCCCGCTTAGGAGGCCTCAATCCTCCTCTTCTTCATCCTCAGTTGGACCTCCCGGAGTGTACGTCGGCGATGGCCTCCTGCCACCCCTGCACCTTGGCCTGGTTCTCGACGAGCCAGCACCACCTCTATGACACTGTACACACAAATAAAAAGCAATCAGTCGAGAAATAATAAAAGTACAAAAATAGAGTCGAGTCAGAAACTTACCAAGGATGCCATCTGACTGGTAGTGAACTGCCATATACCATCCATCTATTAAGAGTAAAATCTAGGGTTAGAACCTTGTAACCTTAAGAAGTGCAAAATTAGAGACATACCTGGTGGTCTCGTGTAAGGACCAAAGACCGTAAGCTAGCTGTTAAGGCGTGACCCTCCTCAGCATAACTCCAAGGGACGTTAAGGATGCCTGCTGGCTGGGTGGGATACCCACACGTAACACGTGGCATCTCCATGACCTGAGGGGAACCATCTGCACCCAAGACATTGACGGTCCAATCCCAAGGAGGGATAAGATCAACAGCCAGAGGAGCCTGCCTCCTATACGTCTGGCGAAACTGTAGGCACAAAACAAGTTAGGAAAAGATGAGTCCAAAAACATAAACGACGAATAGAGACAAAAACGTAAAAGAAACTCATAGCCAGGAGTGGGAAGTTGGGCATCAGGAAGTGGCCACAGTAAGTCTCGTAACCAGTCTTGGAGCGAAAGTGATCCTAAGCATCAGTATCGGCCAAAGCCGCTAACAAATCGGCACCAGAAAGATCGTCAGCATCCATCACAGGAGGAGTCTTAAGAACGCGGTATCTCGAACCACCAACCGCCTGTCGGGACTCTTGCTCACCGAGGTACCACTAGCTACCTTCAGTACTCTCCATCAAAGTTAGCAAGTGGCAAGAGGCTTGACTGCCTGAATCTCCTTTGGGGCAGCATAGAAAACATTCTCCCAAAGCGTCGAGTTAACGCTAGCAACCGTTAACTCGGATAAGAAATTCCTCACGAGGACAATCCGGTGGGCCCTACTTTTGACCCTAACAACATCTCTTTGCCATCTCAAGCCCCGAGGGAACAAGGGCACAGGAGCCATGGCATCCCCATCTTCACCCGACTCATCAGTAGGAGTAGGAGCCAACATCTTCAGGTACTCAAAGCTCCAGAGCTGCACAATAAAATAAAAATAAAAAACAAAAGCAAGGAAGAACCGATAGAAAAGGAAAAGTTACAAGACATACCTCCCAAGCTCGACAGAACCAGTCGGTCAATTTAATGCCCCCGCGGGAAACTTCACCTATATACTTTAAAAGATGAGCCAAGGCAGAAGGAATACCCTCAATAGCTGACGGTTATTCAGGTTGTGCCCCCCTCTTCCGTAAGCTCGATATAGCCAGCCGCAAGGAAACCGATGCCCCTCTAGATTAGGAAGAACGGCCCCAATCAAAATCTCAATAGCTTCATGATCAATCTCATAAAAATAGTCCAGAATCAGGCACTTCTCGCCAACTCTCAAGCCGGTAATCATGAAAAAATTAAAGGGCATCATTGTCATCTCACCAAACGATAGATGAAAAGTATTCATCGTGTCCCACCATCTCTTAGCAAGAGTATAAAAGTGTGCAAGGTCGTTAGTACTCTTCAAAACCAAATGGACAAAACTGCTAAACCCCGCCTCGTCGACCATTTATTTAACAGCAAGCGAAAGTTGAGTATACCACAGGAATGCATGGGCAAGACTACCGTGGCCCTTCAAAGTCACCTTTGGTACCTACACACATCAAAAATAGCAAAAACAAGCACAAAATCACTATTCATAACCCGAGGTCCGACTTTACAAAATAAACAAATGAGCACAAAGCGAGCTTCTAACAAACTCTAGGTGCACACTACGGTTCACAAAACTAGCATAATGCACGTGAATAGTCTTGAACTACCAAAAATTTCACATACCTGACTCGCTAGAGCCGCGGTTGATAGATGACATTGAGGGTCACACAGAATCAACACTGGGGGTTAGCTCTCGGCCCTTACCCGTTCCTTGGCCTTCTTAGAGAGCCTACTCGAGCTTGAAGCCATGGATCTGCGAAGAATATGGTAGTTGAAACCAAACTTTCTTCTTGAAAATTAGAAGAAACTAAAACACCAATCAAAATTCCAATCATGGGAAGAGATTACTCACCTGAGTGTGCACAAGCTGTCTTTTAACAAATTTTGGCTCCAAAAACACCCCAAAATGGCCAAGAATGAGCATTTGGAGCTTAAAAACCGAAGATATACAAACATGAAGTCCGGCCACCTAGTGCCACCGCAGCATAGGCCAACTGGCACTACAGCACTGCTCCTTACAGGCCCCGCTTTGCTCCGTTTCAGCCCGTTTTGGCTCGTTTTGGCCTTTTTTATCCTGTTTCTGGCTCTGGTTAGCCCCAGTGGCCCATTTCAATCAAGATTTATGAGGTTTTACCCCTAGTGGTCCAAATATTGTCAGGGCTACCCCTAGTAGGCAAAAATTGAAAAAAGATCAGTTCCCTAGGGCCCGGATCAATTTTTTGGATCAACCATCACAAGATTTGATCAACCATGAGAGTTTCAGTAACGGGTCCTGGTTCTCGAGCTTGAAGCCATGGATCTGCGAAGAATATGGTAGTTGAAACCAAACTTTCTTCTTAAAAATTAGAAGAAACTAAAACACCAATCAAAATTCCAATCATGGGAAGAGATTACTCACCTGAGTGTGCACAAGCTGTCTTTTAACAAATTTTGGCTCCAAAAACACCCCAAAATGGCCAAGAATGAGCATTTGCAGCTCAAAAACCGAAGATATACAAACATGAAGTCTGGCCACCTAGTGCCACCGCAGTACAGGCCAACTGGCACTACAGCACTGCTCCTCGCAGGCCCCGCTTTGTGTAGACTTCCCATTTTGTCAGCTATCAGATTTAGTAGACCCATAGCTTGGTGGTTCACGATGATCGAAAAAGACTCAAAAGGACCACCGAAAGTTGGTTCTATTTCTCAAAATGGTCAGAATGACCAAAATGCCCCTGAAAGCTCGAAAACACCCAGATTTGGACCAAAAGTTTTGGAAACATGCTGCGTCGTAAGAAAACTGATAAAACGAGTTTTTAAGTAAAATCAGATGAAATCGTCAACTCCCAGAGACCCCCGGAAGACCCGAAAATTCCTGGAAAGTCCCCGTTGATCAGTTTGACCAGGTTTGACCAAGGTTTGACCAAGTTTGAGCGAAATCATCCGAATTCACCGGGAACATTCTAGATCATGCGAAAAGTATTAAAACGAGTTTTAAAAGAAAATCGAGCGAAAAGGTCAAATCTTGGGAGCTCCCAGAGGTTTCTAGAACTTCCCGGGAATCCCAGGTTTGACCAGTTTGACCAAAATTTGACTTTAGAACCAGAGCACTGTAACAATTTTCAAATATTTTTCATAGATACTAGAGGTCAATACCTTTCCAACGGTATACCGCACATAATTTTTTGATTTAAAACGAGTTTATTGTGAATTTTCGAAGGCGAAAAAGGCGATTGAATCGGCTTTTATTACAAATACTGCAAAACTTTTAAAAGTGACCTATCTCTTAACTATTTTTTATGTAAAATACACCCCATTAACTTTTTAACGGTATATCACAACCTCAATTTGGAGTTCGTATACATTTTTTGTGAATTTTGGACGAAATAGGGCCTTTTTGCGAATACCGGAATCTCTGGGGGCCTAACAGGATTATCCAGACGATTGAGGAGCAGTGCCACCGCAGCACTGGCCCACTGCCACCGCGGCACAGGCCCAGTGCCTCCGCGGCACTCTCCTCCCGAATAGTATGTTTTTGCAATTATTTTTGGGGTTCCATTTTGATTAATTAAAAACCAAAACGACGTAGTTCTATGTTTTCAGATGTTTGGAGCCAATGGGAACACTTCCAAAACCCCAAAACCACCCCAAATTGGCCTATATAAACCCCCCCTTGACTTCTCATTTAGGGGGTGTCAAATGTAAGCTTTGAAAAGTTTTGGGAGAGAAAGTTGTAGAGATAAGGTTAGGATAGAGAGAAGAGAAGCTTTCTCCTTTGATTTCAAAACAAAAAGTGAGTTCTAAACTTTATTTTTTACTTCATTACTCCTATTTACTTCATATTCAATACACCCAACCACCATTTTAGTAAGCATTCAAGAGAGAGGAAGCTAATTCCATGTCCAATGTCATCACATATGAGTGAAACATCAAACTACAAGTCCAATATCAAATTGATTATCATCTATTGATTGTTATTTACTTGCTTGTTTATGCAATGTTCATCTCTTCTTACCTCATTTCTTTTTTATTTTCTTTATTTACTTACTAGTTCATCATCATCTAGATGATGACATGAAGTTTTAGGTGAGTGAATCCTTATGGATAGTAGCTTTTGACCTCAAAAACATGTTTGATAGATGATGATCATAACTTCAATACCTCCAAGGTATCCTTGAAGTTATGTTCAAATGCAAATAAATCTCTCCAACAATCTTGGAGGTTCTTGATGATGAGTTTGATGTTGACATTTTAAGTGGTTATAACCTTCATTGAGTATTGAAAATGTTCTTTCAAAACTTCTATTTCAAAACCCCCTTCTTAAAACCCTCACTTTGATTTCAAGAGATAAACCTTGTTTTCCCAAAATCTTCAAAACAGTGAGTCAAAACAGTGAGTGATCTGAGTTCAAAGATTTCTCTAGAACTCAATACTCAATGTATGGATGCAAGGCCACTTGGAAAGTCTTCCTAACTCATTAGAGAACACCCATGATTTTTGGTTTGACTTGAAAATACTTGAAAATGGTCTATTTGGACCCAAACATTCCTTCCAGGCATTCTGCCTCTGCTGTCACAGCAACTTGGTTGACTTTTAACTTATTTTTCAGACAACTTCTCCATAAAAAATCATGCATTGAAAACATTCCTAACCCCTCTTTTCAATTTTCAGAAGATCATGTTACTGTTCTGTCCACTATTCACAGCGAGCACACTTTTACTTCCCACCCTTTTTGATTTGATACTTACATGCACTCCAAATTAGTTCATGTCTTAGGAAGTAGTTCATACTACATTTGTACATATCCCATGATGATTTCATTCATTCATTTATACACATTCTAGACTTCTAAGCCATTCTAGGAATCTATGAGCACAAAGCACACTACAACCTTGGCACATTCTAGATACATACATTGCATCCATGCAAAGATTTGGGGCTTTTGTGAGTCCTAATCTAAGAAGATTATAAGGAATGAACTTGATCAATACGTTCATGTTTCCCTCGATCTAGTCTTCCTTTCTCATCTGTCCCGGGGATTGAGAAATTTTCTTTCCTCAAAGATAAACATGCATCATAATAGCTTGCTAAGCATATTTTGATTTCTTTGATTATTCGTTTCAATAACAATTCATGTCCCCCTTTAGATTAGGAAGTCTTGACTATTTGATATATGATTAGACGATTTTTCCTAGGTTTATCTGTGTGATCTTTCACTTTACATTGTATGACATTTGACTTAGATCTTATGAATGATATCTTATCTTTAGATCTTCTATTTTAAGTTTTCTTATGTGATGTAATATACTATCATAGTATTAATTGTCGAACCATACATAGTATAAGATGATTATTTGGATGCTAATTGAGGCCCGTCGAAAGACGGGGTGAGTTGAGGGTGTTTTAGTCGCGACAAAGGCTCCTTCCTCTCTCGTACCAAAACCCCGAGCCAAGTTCTTTGGTTATGAAGGGCCAGTGCCCTTTATCCATTTGGGTGAGTCAAAATTAGATTTCTTGGTTCCTTAAAGACCAAGTGGCGACTCTGTATCTGTTTTCAACAGAACTTTTCTTTTCCTTTTCAAAACAATCTAAAAGTAGCAAGAGGTGGAATCCTGCGTGTCCACAATCTGGAGACTCTGCTGGGGATATTTTTTTTTTAAAACAAAATAATACGGAGGTTTGACTCATAAGAAGCATCCTTAAAATCATCTTTTTACTGTGTCTGGTTCACCGCATTGCACTTCTGCATTTCCCCTCCCGACTGTGTCTGAAACGCGGCGCTGACATTGTTCAGGTCTTGCTGTGCCAGCGCAGAAGTCACCGTTGATACTGTACCTTCTAAGGTATATCAAAAAGAGTAAAACCTCCGTTCTGTCTCTCTGATGGTATATTGGAACTCTCGTCAACGGACTCTCTTTGACTAAACCCATCCTTTGCATATAGATTCCTGTAGAACCTTTCATAGGACTGTTGATTTATCTTTTCAGATAGGACAATGCGAGATAACTGCTGTATGCCCTGACAGGATTACCTGTGCGGTGTAGACGCTTATGTGGCATAAGGCAGAACCTCTTTCTTATGATTCCTAAGGCAGTCACTCACATGTGATCACATTGAGTTGACCTGCCTAAGCATCATGACAAGGATGTCTGCTCCATGCTCACAAAGATTTATCCTGCAAACCTTGTTTGTCGGTTCTAAGACATAGGAGTATGAAAACTTGTTAGACAGTATGATCACCATCGTCACATGTTCCTGTCATATACACAAGTTTTTCCCAGATATGACCAGATTAACCGGTTTCTCCCAGAAATCCTGTCCAGATATCCCAGATGTAACCATTTTAACCCGTTTCTCCCAGAAATTCTGTCCAGATATCCAATATATGACCATATTAACCGGTTTTTCCCAGAAATCCTATCCAGATATAACCATATTAACCCGTTTCTTCCAGAAACTCTATCCAGATATCCCAGATAAGACCATATTAACTGGTTTCTCCCAGAAATTCTATCTAAATATCCCAGATATAACCATATTAACCCGTTTCTCCTAGAAACTTTGCCCAGATATCCCAGATATAACCATATTAACCCGTTTCTCCCAGAAACTCTGCCCAGATATCCCAGATATAACCATATTAACCAGTTTTTCCAAGAAACTCTACTCAAATTTCCCAGAAATGCCAGAAAGTGTGTCCGGATATCCCAGTTTCTCCTAGAAACTCTGTCCAAATCAACCAGAATTGCCCAGTCTCTCCTGGAAGCGTCCATAGAACCCTGGAAACCCCTGTTATCCGCTGGTAATAGTACTAGAAAGTAAGGTTGGCACACTCTGTATGGTTGGGACCTTAATTGTTTAACTGCTATCTGTTAGAAATAGGAGCATCATACAGATTAGGACTTACATCCGCGTGCTTGCCTCATTTGCATACACCATTCCCATCAATCTGCACGCACTGTCTCGACCATTCTTACACAAGTCAGTCCATGTTTGTTAAACATCACTGTCTATGTCTGTCTAAAGTCATCACTGTCAAAATCTGATCTAGTCCTCTCAAAATCTGTCAGGTCAGTATAGATTCCCGAAGTCAGTAATTGGGATCCTCGTCGTGGGTCAGGAGTTCAGATAATCATTTGGTCAGAATCAGTACAACAGCTTACTTCAGCATGAATCGAGAAGAGTTAGAAAACAAGGTTACCGAGTTGGGAGCAACCACAAGCCAGCAGTCTGACAGCCTAGCCCAAGTTCTGAAGTTCATGGAAGAATTGAAGCAGCAGCGGACGCAAACTCCGCTTGGGTTTCCACCACCGGGGTTTGAACCGCCCCCACATGAGAATAACGGGGAGGAAGATTGGCTTCAAGGGGTCCCACTGTTTGCATATGAGAAGAAGCTCCAAGAGAAAATGGATAAGGTCGACAAGCTGGAAAGTGTATTGAGGAAAAGCAAAGGGATTGATGATTACATGCTAGACTTGGAAGGCCTTTTCGAACCTGTTAAGCTGAAGCTACCGGAAAACTTCAAGATGCCTGCCATTGACCGATTCGATGGGACCGAAAATCCGAAGAGCCATGTAAAGCTGTGTATGGGCATCTTCCAATCTATGGGCTGTACCCACGAGCATCTTGCAATGCTATTCCCACAAACTCTCACAAAGTCTGCACTATCATGGTTCCTTATCTTGGAAGCTTCCAAAACTCGGGCATGGGAAGACATAGTTCAGGTATTCGTTGATCACTACTCCTATAACCAAGAACTTGACGTCACCATCAGGGATTTGGAAACTACTCGGTAAAATAGCAGTGAATTCTTCGCTGCGTTTTAGAGTACATGGAGGAATAAGGTGGCCCAAATGACCCACCGGCCAATTAAAAAGGAATAGGTGAGAATGCTAATCCGGAATCTGCAACCGCTTTACCATGAAAAATTGTTTTATCAGTCCATCTCCACTTTCGAAGAGCTGTTTGAAGTTGGGACTCGAATTGAAGATGCCATAAGGGAAGGAAAGATAAAAAAAGAAGAGCCTCCGAGTCAGTCAAAAAGGCCCAACTACTCCCGCAACCCTCCGGATGTCAATGCCATTAGCAATCAACCTATGGCTTACCCTCCTAGGCCATACCAACCTCTCAACCAAGCTAATTCCTCCAATCGCTCTTTCCCTAGGAAACCTCCTCGCAACTTCGCCAAACTAGAAATCCCCCTCTCTTTAGCCTTAGATCGCCTCCTTAAAAAGGGCCACCTCCTATTACTCCAGCCACGAAACACCCCGCTCCCGCCAAACTGTGACATGTCCAAAAGATGCACCTACCACCATGCCCCTGGCCACAACACCGTTGATTGCATGTGCCTGCGCCATGATATCCAAGATCTCATTGACCAAAATATCATCGAGCCACCTCCAAAGCAGCCCCATGTCACTCAAAATCCCCTACCGAACCACCAAAACATCAGCCTCATTGAGTCCAACCATGTATCTTTCAACCCTGCTACCTATATCACCCCTGTAGGTCAACCTTTACCCCTCATTGACATCCCAGAATCTATGGGAATTCATCTAATTAACGGAGGGGATGACGAGTGGCAGCAACAGCTGGCTGACGAACAAGACCTATTCTTCTTAGAAGAACATGATCTAGGGGTAGTGGACCTCAAATGGTATGATCCCGACAATGAAATCGATACTTCTATTTGGAATGAGCCAGAGAAACCATTTGTGGGAACAGATTACGACTAGTTCAAAGAAGATGGGATTGTAGAAGGGCCTACCCCTGCCAAAATTGATCATCTGACTAGGTCAGGCTGTCATTATCAGCCTCCTTAGCCTACCACTGAAGCAACCGAAAAAAGTCCGATCAAAGATAAAGGAAAGGGGAAAATGGATGAGATCATCGAAGAAGACAATGAGCAGATAAAGCAGTTGAAGAAAACCCAAGCACATCTCTCGATGTGGGACATCATGGTAACATCCTACAAGCATAGGCAAGCTGTGTTGAATGCCCTAGCTGGAATAGAGGTCCCCATTGACGCCGCACCGGAAGACATGGTGGTTTTCTTGGGCGCACTTACCCTGGACCCAATCATTACATTTTTTGATGAAGACTGCCACCAGAAGGATCTGCACATAACAAAACATTGTACATCACTATTGGATGTAAGGGACAGCAGGTGCCATTTTGTCTGGTTGATACAGGCTCTGGCTTCAATGTTTTTGCCCTAAGGACTGCCACCGCCTTGGAGGTCAATGTCCTTGACATCACACCATCTGTACAATCCGTGAGGGCCTATGATAACACCAAGAGAAATGTGATGGGAACTATTTCTCTCCAAATCTGGGTAGGATCTTTGGTGAGCACTGAAGTCTTTCAAGTCATGGACATACCTGCCTTGTTCAATTTGTTGATCGAAAGTCCCTGGCTGTATATCAACAAAGCTGTATCATCCACTGTGCATCAAATGATCAAGTACATTCATGAGAAGGAGGTGAAAATCATCCTTGGCAATAGTTTGGGTAATGAAGTTTTCCCAAACTACGCTCCCATCTTCGAAGTCCAAATACCTGAGCTAGAAGAAGGAGAAATCGGGGGATTCTTCATAGAAGAAGTCCATATGATCAATGATGAAGGCAGGCTCCCTGAGATTCACTCCGTAGTTGTCAATATTGTCTGCAAAATGAACTACTTCCATGGAATGGGATTGGGCCGACGCCAGCAAGGGATTCGTGAGTTCCCTCAGATCAAAGGGCAACAAGGTACTTTTGGGTTGGGGTACAAGCCCACTGAAGAAGACGTTGAACTACAGAGGCACTTTTGTGGGAGGGATTTGCTAAAAAGAAGGAAGAAAAGAGGGCCAAGAGCCAAGATGATCAGATCAAGCCAACCGAGGAGGGTCTGAACAACCAGGCTGTAGAATCATCTGTTTGTGTCTCCCTATCCCCTGTTCCCCCAGAGTCTGTACTGCTAAATATCGAGTCTGTACCGGAGTCGGCTGCTGTAAGCCCACCACTGTCCAATGTAATCACTTTACCTGTCATGAATGAAATGAAAGACGATTCTGCTTACTCCTCTGTGTCTAATACTTGTGAATGCACAGATCCCTCCGAGGATCTCCCAATCGAATTTAAGCAACTAATTGAAAAACCACCTGCTTACGAAATAATCGAAGATACTTTATCAGTTAAGCTAGGTGAAATAGATAATCCACAAATTGTGTAAATTGGCTCAACTCTTAATAAAAAAGAAAAAGAAAAAGAAAAATTGACTCTCTTGCTAAAAGAATTCAAGGATGTTTTCACTTGGTCTTACGAGGACATGCCTGGGGTCAATCCCGACATTGTCCAACATCATATTCCTCTCCTCCCCAATTCTAAACCTGTCAAGCAGAAAATGAGGCGCATGAGGCCAGAATGGGCACTCAAGGTTAAAGAAGAAGTGGAGAAGCAATTCAAGGCAGGGTTCATCATTGTCACCGAGTATCCGGAATGGGTTGCCAATATCGTGCCAGTCCCCAAGAAAGATGGAAAAGTTTGTGTGCGTCGACTTTCATGATCTAAACAAAGCCAGTCCCAAGGATGACTTCCAGCTTCCCCACATTGATGTCTTGGTGGATAACACCGCTGGACATGAGCTATTGTCATTCATGGATGGCTTTTCGGGTTATAACTAGATTCTAATGGCGCCAGAAGATCGGGAAAAAACAACATTCACCACCCCTTGGGGAACCTACTGTTATAGAGTAATGCCTTTCGGCTCAAGAATGCAGGAGCAACCTACCAAAGATCTGCCACCACTCTGCTGCATGACATGATTCATAAGGAAGTAGAAGTGTACGTAGATGACATGATTGTGAAGTCTAAGGACAGAGAAGGACACCTAGTGGCACTGGAAAAGGTTTTTGTGAGGTTGCGCAAATACAAGATGAGATTGAATCCTAAGAAATGCACTTTCGGTGTGACCTCTGGTAAGCTCCTGGGTTTTCTCATCACACAAAGGGGGATAGAGGTAGATCCCTCTAAGATCAAGGCAATCCTAGAAATGACACCACCATGGAATGAAAAAGAAGTGAGAGGGTTTCTCAGAAGAGTCCAATTTATCAGCCGCTTCATTTCCAAACTCACAACCACATGCGATACTTTGTTCCGATTGCTGAGAAAAGGAGAAAAGTTCCAATGGGATGACCAATGCCAAGCCGCTTTCGACAAAATAAAAGCCTACCTTCAAAATTCGCCTGTCCTTTCACCACCCACTCCTCATAAGCCTTGATTCCTTTACCTATCTGTCTCCGAAAATGCCATGGGTTGCATGCTAGCCCAAGAAGGAGAAGAAAGCCACTCCGAAAAAGCCATATATTACCTCAGCAAGAGGATGACTGGGTATGAGCTCAACTACTCTACCCTCGAAAAAACCTGTTGGGCCTTGGTTTGGTGCACTCGCCGACTGAGGCACTACATGCTGGCCTTCCCGGTTGTGCTCATATCCCGCATGGATCCTCTAAAATACCTCCTCGAAAAACCCGCCCCGACCAATCGTATATCCCATTGGTTACTTATACTATCCGAATTCGATATCAAGTACGTTACAAGCAAATCGGTAAAAGGGAGAACCGTAGCTGAGCATCTCGCATAGCACGCTGTTGACTCCGAATGAAGTGGGGACTTTCCATTTTCGGACGAAAATATCATAGAAATCAAGAAAGAACAGTAGAAGTTGTACTTTGATGGAGCAGCCAACATGAAAGGATACGGAGTAGGAATGATTCTAGTATCACCAAGTCGGGACCACAGTCCGCTGGCAGTTAAGCTCAATTATAACTCCACCAACAACACTGCTGAATACGAAGCATGCATTCTGGGGATGGAAGCAGCCATAGAACTGAAAGTTCAGAAGCTGGATGTTTTCGGGGATTCAAACCTCATTATATTGCCAGCTAGAGGAGAATGAAAAGTAAAAGAAGAAAGGTTGAAGCCCTATCATGATCATCTCGATCAACTTAAGAGGCAGTTCAAGAACATCACATTCCTCTACTTGCCTAGGGAAGAGAACCAGATAGCAGATTCATTGGCTACCCTAGCCTCCATGATCAAAATTCCTATGGGAGTCAGGATGATGCCTTTGGTAATTGAGCAAAGGTACAAGCCTTCGTTCAACATAGTCGCCAAAATCGAAGAAGAAGAGAATGAAATGCCATGGTATCAGGATGTCTGGAACTTCATAAAAAATGGGACGTACCCCCAAGAGTCTACCGGGAAAGACAAAAGGGCAATTCGAAGATTCACAGCGCAATTCATCATTTGCGGTGGGAAATTGTTGAAGAAAGGGTACAATGGTCACAACCTGACTTGCTTGTTTGTAAAAAGCACCAGAAGAATGATGGAGGAAACACACGAGGGGGTAGGCGGGCCCGCACATGAACGGTCACATGCTGGCTAAGAAAATTGTAAGACAAGGGTACTACTGGACAACATTGGAGAAGATTGTTGCGAATACGTAAGAAGGTGTTACAAGTGCCAGATCCATGCAAACATGATGCATGTACCACCATCCCTTCTGTACAGAATGACTTCACCTTGGCCATTCTCAACCTGGGGAATCAGTATCATCGGTGAAATCATTCCGAAAGCCTCGAATGGGAATCGATACATTTTGGTGGTCATTGACTACTTCACAAAATGGGTAGAAGCTGCATCCTATAGCAAGTTGGGGGCCAAGGAAGTGGCCAAGGAAGTGGCCAAGGTCATCAAGAAGAATCTCATCTGTCGCTATGGGGTACCCCATGAGATCATCTCAGATAATGGTAGTCATTTCAAAGCTGAAGTCAGAGATATGTTTGAGGAATACAAAATCACTTATCACAAGTCATCACCATACAGACCACAAACCAATGGAGCAGTCGAACCTGCCAACAAGAATGTCAAGGCCATACTGCAGAAATCGGCCGATACCTACAATGACTGGCATGAAAAGCTACCATTCGCACTTTGGGGATACAGAGCATCGATAAGGACGTCCACAGGAGCAACTCCTTACTCACTAGTATATGGAATGGAAGTAGTACTTCCAGTCGAGATAGAACTACCATCCCTGCACGTAATGGCAGAATGTAAAATTTTGGAATCAGATAATTGGTTGAGGGAAAGTTAAGAAGAATTGGCTCTCATAGATGAAAAGCGCCTAGCAGCCGTCGACCATGTACGAATCTACCAAAAGAGGATAGCCCACGCTTTAAACAAAAGGGTCCGTCCGAGGAAAATTGTCAAGGGTGACCTTGTCCTTAAGGAATTATGAGCCCCGATCTTTGATCCACGTGGAAAGATCAAACCCAAATGGGTCGGCCCTTATATCGTCAAAACTATCCTTTCCGGAGGAGCAACCTACCTCATGGACCTCGATGGCGTTGAATTCAAAGAACCAATCAACATGGATCGCCTCAAAAAGTACTATGCTTGACCATTCCCCCAAACCATTTTCTTTCAAGCTTTGGCCCGAACTACGTTCGACCTGATTCCCACTCGGGGTTACGTAGGCAACCACAACGGTTCAGTCACTCCACCCACAAAAAAAAAATAGCCCAATTTTTTTCAAACTTTGGCCCGAACTACGCTCGCCCTGATTCCCACTCGGGGATACGTAGGCAACCACATCGGTTCGGTCGCTCCACCCACAAAAAAAATAGCCCAATTTCTTTCAAACTTTGGCCCGAACTACATTGGACCTGATCCCCGTTCGGGGGTACGTAGGCAGACTTTCAAAAAAGAAAAGAAGGATGGCTCGCTAGGTTGAAAATCCGAAAGGACGCCTAGGCAAAAGTTAGAGTTAAATCCAAAGTGAGCAATAACAAAAGAGAGAAAAGAGCTTGCTAGGTCACCTAACTGGTGCCTAGGCAAAATTATGAGCGTGTGAGAAAAATAAAGTCGCGGTCCTTACCATAACCCAGAAATCACCCTCCACACTAGGAGCAAACTTCAGCCACCCGCCTCATTTGCCTAAACCTCTTCTAAACTAGGGGCAAACGTCGGTCATCCACCTCGATTGCCTCACAACCATCCATAACCCAAACTAGGGGCAAACTTTGGCTACCCGCCTCATTTGCCTCTAATCGTCCTAGCATGCCCAAGCAAGTACCAAAAGCAAACAGCTGATCAAAATCATACTAAAAGTGTTTTCAGAAAGCCAAATGTATAAAATAAGGTTCTCCAAGTAACCACGGTTCACCGATAAACAAACTTCGAATATTACATAAGCAGAGATAAATGAAAACATAAAGAGTTCTTTCAGAAAGAAATCACAAATATCAAAGACACTTGGAGGAAAGAAGCAGAATCAGTTGAGCCTAGTTTCATTTTGGTTTTTTATTTATTTCTTCAAAGGTCTCTAGAAATGAGCTCTTGCTCGACCGGCCCAGCCCCTTATGAAAGCAGCAGTAGTGGTGGCTCGGACTCTGGAAGCAAAGACCCTCTCAGTAAACCCCCTGGGAACCTTTTGAACTTGCCCGTACTGTCTGGCCAATCGGCGAGGATGATAGAAGGAGGTTTCTCTCAAACCCATCAACCACACCCTCTGGAAATCCTCGAGATTGGTGGTCACAGCATGGAGGCCCCAACGCCTCACGATCCAGCAAATGTCAGCCTCAGATAAAGCACCCATCACGCCCATCTAATCGGCAGAAGTATAATGAGGGTGAAGCACAGCTCTGTGAAAAAAAATTGGCGGCACATTACCTGTCCATAACTGGAGGCACTCGTAGAGCCAAGCCTGTAACACCAAAGGTGCCCCAGAAAGTAGAAGCATTCCTTGATTGGAAGTACGATCAGAACCATTCAGGGTTTTAGCCAGAACCATGGCCATGGGATTCCTGCCAAGTTTCAGCCCAAGGCACACGTGCACCAAGTCAATAGAAGCACTCGAGAACAGAAAGTGTGAAGTCATGCATAATATCAGAGCGGCCCCGCGAGTGGCATCATATACACTAGGACTCCCAGGACTAGCATAACGGGCAATGATGGAAGCAATATCAAGGACCTCACCATGAATCAGCCGGCAGGAAATAGTAATGGAACAATTCAGATATTCAGCCAAGGATAACACAAAACTCCACAAACAGGGGGCATATCTCCAGGCCATTAAAATTGAAGACATGGTTCACCGGGTCCCAGTGGGCAATAGCAGCACGCATGAACTCAGCGTCCAAAGCCATCTGCCGAAGAGAAAATAGCTCGGTCAAGCCGTAGCTAAAAAGGTTGATCCGTTCCACACCATCTGTCATGTTCAACCAAGCTGTGAGTTGAGCGGGATCATACAAAGCCATATTTTCCGTCGCGGCTCTAGCAAAATTCAAAATTTCGGCAGCACCTCCCCGTTTCACGGACTATCCCACCTGTAAGGCAAACACACTCACTATCACAAGGCTACTCATCACAGTAACATCATCAATCACAGAATCACAAGTGCACAGACTGTAGACACCCCAATTTTGACCAAACGTCAAATCTAGGGATTGGTTACCTCTCAAAAGACCGATGATGACAATGGCCGGTGACATTCGAAGATTTTCCAGGAAATTCAAAATCTTCAATTGATTCTTCAAGACAAATTTTAAAATTAAAATAGAAAATATAAAAAGGAGAAGAAGAGAGAGGATTTGGGTATTCGGGAAAGCCCCGAACATTAAAGAACACACGAGGAAATCAGTCTGAAAATTTGCTCAATAAAAAAGGGGGGAGGGGGGGGGGGGGGTTTGGAAGTATAAAATGAAGATGATAAAAAAAGGGGGAGGAGTTTTTAATAAAGAAAAATTGTCTCTTGAAAAAAATAATAATAATAATAATAATAATAACAAGAAGCATAGTGTATTGAAGGATATACCATGCACATGGGTGCATACCACCTACATGGGTGCATTTTAGCACAAATATATATAAATATATAAAGATATATCACAAAATTAAGTTTTAATTAATATTCCTTTCAAAAATTTGAAAAAAAGAGCAAATTCAGTTAGCCCCGGCACCCGGAAAACCCAGCAGCACTCACTGAGTGCCGCGCCGGCATTCACGGGTTGCCGCCCGGCATTCAGTGAATGCCGCCCGGCACTCAGTGAATGCCGCCGGCACCCGTTGAGTGCCGCTGGCTGTAACAGACTGCTTTTCTCACATGTTCTAGAAGAAATCTTTGCACATGGGTCTCCACCCGAATTTACCCATTTATCCTAGAGGTAATGGCCTATATAAACAGATCTTCATCTTTATTTTGAGGGGACTTGAGCTTTGAAATCAATATACAAGCATATACAAGAGATATACTTGAGTTTAGAGAGAGAATTAGAGAGAGAATTGAGAAGAAGAGAAGAATTTCTTAAAGAATTTGAAGAGTTTTTTAGAAGAATTTGAGGATCTTGGAAGAACTTCACAAGAAATTGAAGAATTCTTTGAGGTCATAGAGGTAACCTCTTAATCCTTGGTAGAATTAGGATAATTCAATCACAAGTTCTTAGATCTAGGAACTTTTCACATTTTCAAAACCTCTCTTCTTATCCCATTTCATCACACACCACCAAGAACTTGTGATTGAATCTCATGAAATCTCATTAATTTGGATTTAATTATTGCCTTGGGTTTGAGATAAATTAGTTTTGAAGTATTTGTGTTCCTAAATAAAACTTTGATTTCCTTTATTTCTATTTCATTCATGAGGTTCATGAGATCTTCCATATCTCATTGAAACTCTTTGAGTTTTGATTCCTTAGTTTCCTATGATCTTATGATCCATATGGAGATTGGTCATAATCTACACATAGTAGGTGAGATACTAGTATCAACTCATGACTAGGATCTCTTTACTATGAATCTTATGGAATTCATACTATATTCCATGGAAGATTAGAGTAGAGTTGTTTTCTTTTAGTCTCCAATGACCATCAAATGGTAGGAGAAGTACTTTAGTTTGAGTCTATCTCTATGGCTTAGACTAATTTCTTCCTTGGGTTTTGGGGAGTTCTTCATACTTCATCCAAAACTTACATGTATGTGTGTCTTTATCCTCCAATGACCACCAAGTGGTAGGAGTAATGATTTGAACTCAAGTTTTGGTCCATAAGTTTGAGTTCATTGTTTGGGATTTTGTGAAGTCCATTTTATACTTCATCAAAAATCCATAGGTCTAAAGATGTCCTTAGTCTTCAATGACCATTATATGGTAGAAGAGTTGGTTTAGTTTAAGTCCAACTTCATGATTAAATAGTTGGGGTTAACAAATAAAGTTGAACTTGCAAAATAAAAAATAGTGATTTCACAAACTGTTTTTGATCAAAGATTTTTAGTTCGAAATCTAACCGTTAAAATCAAGTGAAACCAACGGGAAAGTGTCAATAACACATTGTTTTACCACTGTAATTTTTGTTTTGGTAAGATTTTATGCTTAGAATGGCTTGATCATGAATTTTGTGAGACAACCACAATCTGTCCAGAATTTCAGAATAGTTTCAGAACAGCAAACCGGTTTTAAAATTGATAGATCAGAGCTCTAACCAAGTTTTCATGACCTCTAATAATTTTTTATAAGAACCTTAATGTGTTAGGAAGGTTCCCTAAAAAGAATGAAGCAATTCGGATCTGTTTGCTATTTTTAAAAAAATCATACAAGATCTCTGGACAGAAGGTTGTAGAATGCTGAGTGATGTCTAGTGTGTTCCATATTCCCGGCGATCTAACTGTTCCAACCTTGATTTTCTTTTTAGGTTAGAAACTAGACTCACAGAGGCATAACATATCCAAAAAATCATTAAGATCCAACCGTTGGAAGTATTTTATTCCTATTTTTTAAGATCTGGTCTGCTCTCTGTAATTCATAAAAAACTGCTACTGTTTTTGTCTAATCTTATTTATTTCAACTCAAATGGTCTCTTAATGCCTTAGGACTCAAACCATGTTTTGAATAATGATAATTTAGATTAAACCCAGAGGCTTAGGGATCCAAATTAGTGAATAAATTCATATCTCATTCTTGTTCATATTCATGCATTCATTGATACATGATAAGTAGGACTTATCTATTGTCTTGGTTGAATCTAGTTGAACATTGACTTAGGATTAATTACTCTTTGATATTATATCTTTTCTAAGGCATGTGTACTAACCTTTGTTTTGTAGCGCATTTGAGGTACAACTTCTCATCCCTTCTCTAGTTTAATTCATTCCTTTAATTTTGAATTGATTTTTAACTCCATGTGCGACACCTTAGCTTAGGTTTTGCCTTATGTGAATATGTGAATTAGAGACCTTTTCTTAGGCTTTGTATTTTGTGTATGCATTGCACGTTTCCATTTCGCGGCTGGATCCCGGGTGAGTTTTCTAGCTCTCTATTGCATATCATGTTGCTTGCTACTTGAATCACGTGGCTTATGAATGATATTTTGTCATTAGCAATTTTACACCATTTCCAACATGCTTGTGTAATGTATATGTACATATGTATTAATTGAGGGCATGCTTAGATTATTAATTTGATTAAAAAGGATGTTGAGTAGAGGCCTATCGCGAGATAGGATGAAAGAGGGTGTTTTCGTCCGTCGGGCTCCTTCCCCTTTCATTCCATAATCCCCGGACCCAGTTTATCTTTGGTTTCGCAAAAGATCAGTTTGCTTTAAAATGGTTTCTTAATTTTCCTTTTAAAAAAATTAAGTGGCAACTCATTTATTTTTAGAAATTGATTTTGAAAAGCTGTGGGTAAAGAAAACCTGCGATATCCACACAGACATGTATAAAAGCAAGCACACAACTGCGCCTTCAAACCAAAAGCTATTCGGCCTAAAAGGCAAAACATCACCACACTCTGCCAAAAGGTCACAAATCATCCCACACATCATCCTACACATTGTCTTAAACATTGTCCGAATATCATTAACCAGTACAACCCAATCGAAAACATGAAATGGAGATAAAACAAAATCCCCGCTTAGGAGGCCTCAGTCCTCCTCTTCTTCATCCTCTGTCGGACCACCCAGAGTATATGTCAGCGATGGCCTCCTCCTACCACCTTTGCACCTCGGTCCAGTCCTCGATGAGCCAGTGCCACCCCTACGGTACTGCACACATAAATAAGATGAAGGCAATCAGTAGGGAAACAACGAAAAGTACAAAAAAAAAGTCGAGTTAGAAACCTACCAAGGATGCCATCTAATTGGTGGCAAATTGCCGCATACCATCCATCTGTCAAGGGCAAAATTAGGATTACAACCTCATAACCTTAAGGAGCGCTAAATTACCCAATGGTCTCGCGTGAGAACCAAAGTTCGTAAGCTAGCCGCCAAGGCGTGGCCCTCCTCAGCATAACTCCAGGGGACGTTGAGGATGCCTGCTGGTTGGGTAGGATACCCACACGTGACCCGCGACACCTCCATAACCTGGGGGGAGCCGTCTACACCCAAGACATTAACGGTCCAATCCCAAGGAGGGATAGGATCGGAAACTAGGGGAACCTATCTCTTGTACATCTCACGAAGCTGTAGGCACAAAACAAGTTAGGAAAAAGATGAGTAAAAAACATAGGCAACGGATAGAGACAAAAACGTAAAAGAAACTCACCTCCAGGAGTGGGAAGTTGGGCATCAGAAAGCGGCCACGGTAAGCCTCATAGCCGGTCTTAGAGAGAAAGTGATCCCAAACATCGGTACCAGCTAAGGCCGCCAGCAAAGTATCACCAGAAAGGTCACCAGCGTCCATCGCGAGAGGATCATGAGGGACGCGATACCTTGAATCGCCAACCACCTGCCAAGACACTCGCTCGTCGAGGAACCATTGCCTGCTCTCGGTACTTTCCATCAAAAGTCGGCAAGAGGAAAGAGGTTTGATCGCCTGTATCTCCTCTGGGGCGGCATAGGCAACATGCTCCCAAGGTGTCCAATCAACACTAGCAGCTGTCAGCCCAGATAAGATGTTCCTGAGAAAAACGATCCGGTGAGCCCCGCTCTTTACCCCGACAACATCCCTCCGCCATCTTAAGCCTCGTGGGAACAAAGGCACAGGAGTCATGCCGTCCTCGTCTTCACCTGATTCATCGATAGGGGAAGGAGCTAACATCTTCAGGTACTCAAATCTCCAAAGCTATACAGACAAAAGAGAAAATCAGAAAGAATACAGAAATAAAAAATCTGGAAGATAAAAGAAGATGCAGTACATACCTCCCAAGCTCGCCAAAATCCCTCTGTCGATTTGACATTGCCCCGGGAAACTTCACGCATATGCTTGTAAAGGTGGGCTAGGGCAACACTGCCCCAATCGTAAGAAGGGATCTCACCAATGGTCGCCAGGCAAGAAAGAAGTCTCAAGCTCACCCGGTCATTCCGTGTTGTGAAGATCGAGCAACCAAGGACATATAGAAGATACACTCTCAAAAGCTGAGAATTATTCAAGTTATGATCCCCTCTACCGTAGACCCGGTAAAGCCAGCCACAAGGAAACCAGTGTCTCTCCAGATTAGGAGGAATAGCCCTAATCAAAATCTCGACAGCCTCAGAGTCGATCTCATAGAAGTAGTCCAGAATCAGGCGTTTCCCGCCAACCTTCAAGCCGGTAATCATAGAGAAGTTAAAGGGCGTCATGGTCATCTCACCAAACGGTAGGTGAAAAGTATTGGTGGTGTCCCACCATCTATCAGCCAGAGCGTAAAAATGTGCCAGATCATTGCTACTCTTTGAAACTAGGTGGACAAAGCCGCCAAACTCAGCATCGTCTACCATTCTCTTGATGGTAGGTGAGAGTTGAGTGTACCACAAAAAAGCGTGAGCGAGGCTACCGTGGCCCTTCAATGTCACTTCCGGCACCTGCACATACCAAAAACAACAAGTCAAACTTCTAACGATCTCTAGGTGTACACTACGGCTCACAAAACTAGCACAATACATGAAAATAATCCTAAACTGTCAAAAGTTTCACATACCAAGCTCGCTAGAGCCGCAGCTGAAAGATGATGTTGGGGGTCCCGTAAAATCAAGTCCGGGGTTTGGCTCTCGGCTTTCATTCGTTCTTTGGCCTTCTTAGACGGTCTCCTCGAGCTCGAAGCCATGGATCTACAAAGAAAATGGAAGTGAAAACTAAACTTTCTTCTTGAAAATTAGAGCAAACCAAAACATCAATCCAAATTCCAACCACGGGGTAAGATTACTCACCTGAGAGCGCACAAGCTGCGTTTTGACGGATTTTGACTCCAAAAACAACCCAAAATGGCCAAGAGTGAGCTTGGAAAGCTCAAAAACCCGAGATATACATAAATAGAGTCCAGCCACCCAGTGCCGCCGTAGCACTGGCCAACTGCTATCGCAGCAGTGGCCCAGTGTTGCCGTGGCACTGCTCCCCGTGGGCCCCGCTTCGCTCCGTTTTGTCCCATTTTGGCCTTTTTTAGCCCATTTCTGACCCCGGTCAGCCCCGGTGGCCCATTTCGATCAAGATTTATGAGGTTTTACCCCCAATAGTCCAAAAGTCATCTGGGCAATCTCCAGTAGGTAGAAACTGAGAAAAATCGACTCCCGAAGATTCGAATCGATTGTTTTAGGATGACCGTCACAAAGAATTGATCAACCGTGAGAGATTCAGAGGTGGGTCCTGATTCCCGATCAAAGAAAGAAGAGATTCTCCGAGAACCCTACATCATCCCCTGAGGACAGAAACAGAAAGATACCAGCTCCCGGAGGCCCCGACTGGGCCCTCTTGGATTGAGCATCGAAAGAATTGATCAACCGTGAGAGATTCAGAGATGGGTCATGGATCTTGATCAAGGAAAGAAGAGATTCTCCGAGAACCCTACATCATCCTCTGAGGACAGAAACAGAAAGATACCAGCTCCCGGAGTCCCCGACCGACCCTCTTGGATTGAGCGCCGAAAGAATTGATCAACCGTGATAGATTCAGGGATGGGTCCTGAATCCCGATCAAGGAAAGAAGAGATTCTCTGAGAACCCTGCATCATCCCCTGAGGACAGAAACAGAAGGATACCAGCTCCCGGAGGCCCCGACCGGCGCTCTTAGATTGAGCGCCGAAAGAATTGATCAACTGTGAGAGATTCAGAGATTGGTCCTAGTTCCCGATCAAGGAAAAAAGAGATTCTCCGAGAGCCCTACATCATCCCCTGAGGGTAGAAATAGAAAGATACCAGCTCTAGGAAGCCCCGACCGGCACTCTTGGATTGAGCGCCGAAAGAATCAATCAACCGTGAGAGATTCAGAGATGGGTCCTGGTTCCCGATCAAGAAAAGAGTGATTCTCTGAGAACCCCACATCATCCCCCGAAGACAGATACGAAAAGATACTAGTTCCCACTACCCTCAGCAAAAAGTAACAAAAGAGGAACCGACTCACGAAAATTGACCATCAGGAACAATCAGAATGTCGCCCACATCCAGATTTTGAAAACGAAGCACTGTCCTTCCGCGGCTCCATATCTCCTGATTATCATGAGCTTTCTCATTTTTCCATTGCTTCCTTACCTATCATTTATCGCAAGATCCCTCGCTCACCTCCCTTTAGAAATGCGTCTCTGAAACGCACTTCCCGAATTCCAGAAGTTTGCCCTTAGACCCAGAGACTTCTAAACCTTGATGTCCTTATCCGAGTCTTCCACCACATCACAGTCGTAAACAGTAGCATAGCATAAGTCCACTCGGAGTGGCACACGCCCCACAGCACCAGCTCAAACTAGGATCAGAACACTAGAAATGATAGGACTCATGACACAACTCATATCACGCCCATGCATTGCATATCATCCTCATAGCATAACATCTGCCTGTCTCGTTGTGCATATGTGATTTGCTCCTTTGTGCCCTAAACTACGTCCTGGTCTGATTCTCCTTGGGTTACGTAGGCAGCTCACACAGAGCACGACCAGCACTAGCCTCAGCATCATTGCATCTTTTGCAATACTTTTTATCCTAAATCTATAGCCTTCAAAAGACCTGTCTCTTCAAAGCTTTGGCACTCGCTTGCGACATGCGTTGCCTCGCAAGTTCATGCCAAAGAGGGGCAAACTGTAGACACCCCATTTTGTCGAAAGTTTAGGAGACCCATAACTTGGTGGTTCACGATGATCGAAAAAGACTCAAAAGGACCCCTAGAAGTTGGTTCTATTTCTCAAAATGCTCAGAATGACCAAAATGCCCCTCAAAGCCCGAAAACTCCCAGATTTGGACCAAAAGTTTTGGAAACATGCTGCATCGTAAGAAAAGTGATAAAATGAGTTTTTAAGTAAAATCAGATGAAATCTTCAGCTCCCTAGAGACCCCCGGAAGACCCGGAAGTTCCCGGAAAGTCCCCGTTGACCAGTTTGACCAGGTTTGACCAAGTTTGACCAAAATTGTCTGAATTTTCTAGGACCATTCTAGATCATGCAAAAAGTATTAAAATGAACTTCAAAATAAAATCGAGCGAAAATGTCAGCTCTTGGGAGCTCCCAGAGGTTTCCAGAACTTCCCGGGAATCCCAGGTTTTACCAGTCTGACCAAAATTTGACTTTAGAACCACAGCACCATAACAATTTTCAAATATTTTACATGGATACTAGAGCTCAATAGCTTTTCAACGGTATACCGCACATAATTTTTGGATTTAAAACGAGTTTATTGTGAATTTCCGAAGGTGAAAAATGCGATCAAATCGGCTTTTATCACAAATACCGCAAAATTTTTGAAAGTGACCTATTCTTGAACTATTTTTTATGAAAAATAGACTCCATTACCTTTCCGACGGTATATCACAACCTCAATTTGGAGTTCGTATGCATTTTCTGTGAATTTCGGACGAAATTGGGCCTTTTCGCGAATACCGAAACCTCTGGGGGCCTAAACTGGATTATCCAGACGATTGAGGAGCAGTGCCACCGCGACACTGGCCCACTGCTGCCGCGGCACTCTCCTCCAGAATAGTATGTTTTTCCAATTATTTTTGGGGTTCCATTTTGATTAATTAAAAATCAAAACGACGTAGTTCTATGTTTTCAGATGTTTGGAGCCAATGAGAACACTTCTAAAACCCCAAAACCACCCAAAATTGGCCTATATAAACCCCACTTGACTTCTCATTTATGGGGTGTCAAATGTAAGCTTTGAAAAGTTTTGGGAGAGAAAGTTGTTGAGATAAGGTTAGGATAGAGAGAAGAGAAGCTTTCTCCTTTGATTTCAAAACAAAAAGTGAGTTCTAAACTTTGTTTTTTTACTTCATTACTCCTATTTACTTCATATTCAATACACCCAACCACCATTTTAGTGAGCATTCAAGAGAGAGGAAGCTAATTCCATGTCCAATGTCATCACATATGAGTGAAACATCAAACTACAAGTCCAACATCACATTGATCATCATCTATTGATTGTTATTTACTTGCTTGTTTATGCAATGTTCATCTCTTCTTACCTCATTTCTTTTTTATTTTCTTTATTTACTTACTAGTTCATCATCATCTAGATGATGACATGAAGTTTTAGGTGAGTGAATCCTTATGGATAGTAGCCTTTGACCTCAAAAACATGTTTGATAGATGATGATCATAACTTCAACACCTCTAAGGTATCCTTGAAGTTATGTGCAAATGCAAATAAATCTCTCCAACAATCTTGGAGGTTCTTGATGATGAGTTTGATGTGCTTTCAAAACTTGTATTACAAAACCCCCTTCTTAAAACCCTCACTTTGATTTCAAGAGATAAACCTTGTTTTCCCAAAATTTTCAAAACAGTGAGTGATCTGAGTTCAAAGATTTCTCTAGAACTCAATACTCAATTTATGGATACAAGGCCACTTGGAAAGTCTTCCTAACTCATTAGAGAACACCCATGATTTTTGGTTTGACTTGGAAATACTTGAAAATGGTCTATTTGGACCCAAACATTCCTTCCAGACATTCTGCCTCTGCTGTCACAGCAGCTTGGTTGACTTTCAACTTATTTTTCAAAAACCTTTTCCAAAAGGGGTGGTCCTAACTCATATTTCCCTTAAACATCAATGTCTTAGGGAACTTGCAGTATAAAATGGGCCTCTAGATCATTTGTTTTCATTTTCTAAGATTTTTTGACATTTCAGTCTATAGTACGGACTCTGTTTTTGAGTGACCTATATTGTTTATATGATTTTTATCAATCTGTGATAGTTATTAAAGATTGGCTTTTAGGATTATGTTCTAGACACAATAAGGAAGATCTCCATGAAAAATCATGCATTGAAAACATTCCTAACCCCTCTTTTCAATTTTCAGAAGATCATGTTACTGCTCTATCCACTATTCCTAGCTAGCACACTTTTACTTCCCCCCTTTTTGATTTGATACTTACAAGCACTCCAAATTAGTTCATGTCTTAGGAAGTAGTTCATACTACATTTGTACATATCCCATGATGATTTCACTCATTCATTCATACACATTCTAGACTTCTAAGCCATTCTAGGAATCCATGATCACAAAGCACACTACAACTTTGGCACATTCTAGATACATCATTGCATCCATGCAAAGATTTGGGGCTTTGGTGAGTCCTAAGCTAAGAAGATTATAAGGAATGAACTTGACCAATACGTTCATGTTTCCCTCGATCTAGTCTTCCTTTCTCATCCGTCCCGGGGATTGAGAAATCTTCTTTCCTCAAGATAAACATGCATCATAATAGCTTGCTAAGCATATTTTGATTTCTTTGATTATTCGTTTCAATAACAATTCATGTCCCCCTTTAGATTAGAAAGTCTTGACTATTTGATATATGATTAGACGATTTTTCCTAGGTTTATTTGTGTGATCTTTCACTTTACATTGTATGATATTTGACTTGGATCTTATGAATGATATCTTATCTTTAAATCTTCCATTTCAAGTTTTCTTATGTGATGTAATATACTATCATAGTATTAATTGTCGAACCATACATAGTATAAGATGATTATTTGGATGCTAATTGAGGCCCGTCGAAAGACAGGGTGAGTTGAGGGTGTTTCAGTAACGGATCCTGGTTCTCGATCTTGAAGCCATGGATCTGCGAAGAATATGGTAGTTGAAACTAAACTTTCTTCTTGAAAATTAGAAGAAACTAAAACACCAATCAAAATTCCAATCATGGGAAGAGATTAATCACCTGAGTGTGCACAAGCTGTCTTTTAACGAATTTTAGCTCCAAAAACACCCCAAATGGCCAAGAATGAGTATTTGGAGCTCAAAAACCCAAGATATACAAACATGAAGTCCAGCCACCTAGTGCCACCGTAGCACAGGCGAACTGCCACTGCGACTCTGCTCCTCGCGGGCCCTGGTTTACTCCGTTTCAGCCCGTTTTGGCTCATTTTGGCCTTTTTTAGCCTGTTTCTGGCTCCGGTTAGCCCCAGTGGCCCATTTCAGTCAAGATTTATGATGTTTTACCCCTAGTGGTCCAAAAATTATCAGGGCTACCCCTAGTAGGCAAAAATTGAAAAAAGATCAGCTCCCGAGGGCCCGGATCAATTTTTCGGATCAACCGTCACAAGATTTGATCAACCATGAGAGTTTCAGTAACAGATCCTGGTTCTCGATCTTGAAGCCATGGATCTGCGAAGAATATGGTAGTTGAAACCAAACTTTCTTCTTGAAAATTGGAAGAAACTAAAACACCAATCAAAATTCCAATCATGGGAAGAGGTTACTCACCTGAGTGTGCACAAGCTGTCTTTTAACGAATTTTAGCTCCAAAAACACCCCAAATGGCCAAGAATGAGCATTTAGAGCTCAAAAACCCAAGATATACAAACATGAAGTCCGCCCACCTAGTGCCACCGTAGCACAGGCCAACTGCCACTGCGACTCTGCTCCTCGCGGGCCCTGGTTTGCTCCGTTTCAGCCCGTTTTGGCTCATTTTGGCCTTTTTTAGCCTGTTTCTGGCTCCGGTTAGCCCCAGTGGCCCATTTCAGTCAAGATTTATGATGTTTTACCCCTAGTGGTCCAAAAATTATCAGGGCTACCCCTAGTAGGCAAAAATTGAAAAAAGATCAGCTCCCGTGGGCCCGGATCAATTTTTTGGATCAACTGTCACAAGATTTGATCAACCATGAGAGTTTCAATAACGGATCCTGGTTATCGGTCAGAATATGAGGGAAAATAGTAAGGAGAGATTCCCAGAGAATCTAGTGGACAAGAATAGCTCCCAAAGGCCATAACCAGCTTTTTTGGATTGAGAGTCTCAAGACTCGATCAATCGTGAGAGATTCAGAGATGGGTCCTGGTTCTTGGTCAACAAGATTCGATCAACCATGAGAGACTCAGAGATAGGTCCTGGTTCTCGGTTGATAATTAAGAGAGTCTTTTAGAGATTCCAAGAACTATCCCCTGCAGACAAATGTAGACAAAATCAGCTCTCATAGACCATAACTGGCTTTTTTTGGATTGAGCATCGCAAAATTTGATCAACCGTAAGAGATTTAGAGATGGGTCCTGGTTCTTGGTCAGCAAGATTCAATCAACCGTGAGAGATTCAGAGATGGGTCCTAGTTCTCGGTCGACAGTTAAAGGAGATTCTCAAAAAGTCCCCTATCCTCCCCAGCAGAAGAGAATGGGGAACAGTGACTCTTAAAAACCAGAATATTATCAATAGTCTAGAGATCCTGGCTCCTAGGGCAAACCTTGCCTAATCACAACCAAACTACTTTCTGATGTTCGAGACTCTGCGTCTGTTAGTTACTGCCATAACTTATCATTTATTGTGAGCTTTCTCATTTGTTAGTCGCCATGAGCTTCCTCATTTATCAACTATCGTGAGCTTTCTTGCTTGTCGGTTATCGCAAAATCCCTCTCCTGTCAATTATCTTGAACTTTCTCATCCATCGCTTGATATCCAGGACTTCCATGTCCATTAGTTACCTTTAGTTGTCATCCTCGAAGACCTCACATCTGATTCTATCCGCAAAGCTTACTTCCCGAAGTTTAAGAAGTTAGCCCCGAGGCCCAGAGTCTTCAACACTTTGATATCTTTATAAGAATCGACCACTGCATAAGAGTCAGATAAACATTAACACAACATAAGTCCATTCAGAGTGGCACACACACATAACACCGGTTCGTGCTAGGATCAGAACACTAGGCATAATAGGGCTCGGTACACATTACATCTATGCATTGTTTATCATCCTCATAGCATAGCATCCTCCTGTCTTGTTGTGAATGTGTGATTTGTTCCTTTGTGCCCAGAACTACGTCCTGGTTTGATTCCACCTGCGGATACATAGGCAACTCACACAGAGCACGACCAGCACCGGCTTCAGCATTCATGTTTTCTATCACTGCATCTTTTGTAATGCTTTTATCTTAAATCTATAGCCTCCAAAAAGACTTGTCTCTTCAAAGCTTTGGCACGCGCTTGCGACATGTATTGCCTCGCAAGTTTATGGCAAAGAGGGGCAAACTGTAGACACCCCGTTTTGTCGGATATTAGATTTAGGAGACCCATAGCTTGGTGGTTCACACTGATCGAAAAAGGACTCATAGAAGTTATTTCTATCTTTCAAATTGCTCAAACAATTATACAAATGACCAAAATGCCCGTGAAAGCCCAAACACTCCCAAATTTGGACCGAAAGTTCAGGAAACATGCTACGTCATATAAAAGTACTAAAAATAAGTTTTGAAGCAAAATCAAATGAAATCATTGGCTCCCAGAGACCCCGAAAGTCCCGAAAGTTCCCAAAAAGTTCCCGTTGACCGGTTTGACCCAAGTTTGACCAGGTTTGACCAAAGTCATCCAAATACTCCAAAAAATTTCGAGATCATTCTAGATCATGTGAGAAGTTCCAAAGTGAGTTTTAAAAGAAAATTAGACTCCTGGGAGCTCCTATAGGTTTCCAAAACTTCCTGGAGGTCCTTGGTTTGACCAAAAGTTGACTTTGAAACCGAAGTGCCGTGTTATTTTTCAAACATTTTTCATGGAAACTAGAGGTCAATAGCTTTCCAACGGTATATCACACACAATTTTTGGATTCAAAACAAATTTCTTACAGATTTTTGAAGGTTAAAAAGATGATCAAATTGGCTTTTATCGTAAATACCGAAAAACTTTTCAAAGTGACTTGACTCCAAATATTTTTTTTATGAAAAGTAGACTCCAGTACCTTTCAAACGGTATATCACAAGCTCAATATGGAGTTTGTACGCATTTTCTGTGAATTTCAGACGAAATAGGACCTTTTTGTAAATACCGGAACCTCTGGGGGCCTAAACAGCATTATTCGGATATTGGAGGAGCAGTGACGTCGCGGCACTGGCCCACTGCCGCCTTGGAACAGGCCCAGTGCAGTCACGACACTCTCCCCCAGAACAGTCCATTTTTGTAATTTATTTTGGGGGTCCATTTTTATTAATTGATAACAAAAACGACATAGTTTCTTGTTCACAGATGTTTGGGACCAATGGGAGTACTCTTTAAATCCCAAAATCACCCCAAATTGGCCTATATAAACCCCATTGACTTCTCATTTAGGGGGTACATAATGAATGCTTAGAAAAATTTTAGAGAGAAAGTTGTAGAGATAAGGTTAGAATAGAGAGAAAAACAAAGTGAATTCTAAACTTTGTTTTTATTTCATTACTCCTATTTACTTCACATTCAATACATCCAACCACCATTTTAGTGAGCATTTATGAGATAAAAAGCTACTTCCATATCCAAAGTCACCATATATGAGTGAAACACCGAGCTACAAGTCCATAATCTCATTGAATATCATTTATTGATTACTTACTGGCTTGTTTACATGTCATGTTCATCTCTTCTTGACCTCATTTCTTTTTTACTTTTCTTTATTTACTTACTAGTTCATCATCACCTAAATGATGACATGAAGTTTGAGGTGAGTGAATCCTTATGGATAGTAGCTCTTGACCTCAACAACATGTTTGATAGATGATGATTATGACTTCAATATATTCCTATGTATTCTTGAAGTCACATATAAATGAAAACAAAATCTCTCCAACAATCTTGGAGGTTCTTGATATGAGTTTAATGTTGATATTCCAAGAGGTCATAATCTCCATTTGTTGTTAAAAATATGCTTTTAAAACCCTCTATTTCAAAACCCCTCTAAAATCCCAATATTTAGATTCCAAAGAAATACACATTGTTTCATCAAAAAATCTTCGAAACAGTGAATAATCTGAGTTCAAAGATTTTTCCAAAACTCAATAATCAAAGGGTGTTCCCTAACTCATTAGAGAACACCCATGATTTTTGGTTTGATCGAAAAACACTTGTAAGGGTGTCATTTTAGTCCAAGCATTCCTTCCAGACATTCTGTTTTTACTGTCACAACAATTAGGTTGAATTTCAACTTATTTTTCAGAAAACTTTTCCAAAAGAAGTTGTCCCAACTCATTTTTCCCTTGAATTTCAGTGTGTTAGGGAACCTTCTGTATAATATGGGTCTCTAGATGTTTTGTTTTCATTTTCTAAGATTTTTCAACATTTTAGTCGACAGTATGGACTCTATTTCTGAGTAACCTCTATTGTTTATATGATTTCTCTCAATCTGTAATAGTTATTGAAGATTGGATTTTTGATATATTTTCTAGACACAATAAGGATGATTTCCATAAAAAAATCACGAACTAAAAACATTTTCAACCCCACTTTTCTATTTTTACAAGATGAACTCACTATCTGTTGTAGACACCCCATTTTGTCGGCTATCAGATTTAGGAGACCCATAGCTTGGCGGTTCACAATGATCGAAAAGACTCAAAAGGACCCTGGGAAGTTGGTTCTATCTCTCAAATGTTCAGAATGACCAAAATACCCCTAAAAGCCCAAAAAACTCCCAGATTTGGACAGAAAGTTCTGGAAACATGCTACGTCGTAAGAAAAATGATAAAATGAGTTTTTAAGTAAAATTAGATGAAATCGTCAGCTCCCAGAGATCCCCGGAAGACCCGGAAGTTCCCGGAAAGTCCCCATTAACCAGGTTGACCAAGGTTTGACCAAGTTTGACCAAAATCGTCCAAATTCGCCGGGATCATTCTAGATCATGTGGAAAGTATTAAAATGAGTTTTAAAAGAAAATCGAGCGAAAACGTCGGCTCCTGGGAGCTCGCAGAGGTTTCCAGAACTTCCCGGGAATCCCAGGTTTGACCAGTTTGACCAAAATTTGACTTTAGAACTGGAGTTCCATAAGAATTTTGTAACACCTGTAATTTTTTCTGTCATTATAATATCAGCTTTTTCTAATTTCTGTATTGGATCCACTATATTATTATATTATTATTTTAATTATGTGACGGTATGGACGTGTTGTAGTATTACCATATAAACTGTAGTAACCATACCGACTCGACTATAATAAGATTTAACTTAGTCCCGTACCCGGACCCGGACATTAGAAATAATACCAATTTGTACGTACTTCGAGACTGACACGTATATCGAGGAAGTTATACACGTAAACCGAGGAAGTGGCACACAACCCAAGGTGGGCCCACATGGCCGGCCATGTGGCAACCACATGCCACCCTCTTGGACACATGTCCACTTGTAGGACACATGTCATAGCATGTATACATGCAAATGACACCTAGCTCCTAGGATTTCTATATAACATGCACATGCACACATTAGACACTCTTAGACTCTCATGAAATGTACTTAAAATCTAAGAGAAGAAGTTGGGAGACTTGCATGTTCATGGCAAAATAGAAGAGAGAAGTTAGGAAGAAAACTAGAGCTCATCTCCCTCTCTAGCATATACCCTCACACATACACCCATACATTCTACACCCACACAACCTTGGGGACTTTGGAGTAGTAATTTAAAGTCCTAGAAGTTCAAGAGAATCCCAGAAGTTAAAAAAAGAAGGAGAAGAAGAAGGTGACACCATTGAAGTTGAAGTTAAGCTTCATCAAGCTCAAAACAACCTCTAAGCTCAATTTCAAGCTTTCGTGAGTAAATTGTGAGCAAATTATGAGTAATTGTGAGTAATCTAACTAAATTTAGAACCCATATAATATGTACTAATGTTTAGTAGAAGTTTGATGTTGTTGTGTTGAATTTTCATGACATGCAAGACAAATCCATAAATCTGAGAAACTGAAACTCTCAGCAGAACATAGTTTAGTAAAATGAATGTTTTGTGCAGCGCCAAAATCCGAATTAAGCTAGGTGTTTTGTGGTAAAAGCTAACTCATTTATCTACAAATAACTCTTCTATAGCTCAGTCTAGAAATCACTCCTTCATGGGTGAAATGTATGTACAACGCAGTATTATAAACCTGGGAAAACAGAAACTTCCAGCAGAATGTAGTTCAGTAAAATGGATGTTTTGAGGAGCTCCAAAATTGGAATTAAGCTATGTTTTTTTGAGGTAAAATCTAACTCATTTATCAACAAATAAGTCTTGTATAGATCAGTCTAGAAATCACTCCTTCATGGGTGAAATGCATGTACAACGCAGTGTTATAAATCTGAGAAACTGAAACTTTCAGCAGAACATAGTTTAGTAAAATGAATGTTTTGTGAAGCTCCAAAATGAGAATGAAGCTAGGTGTTTTTGTGAAGAAATCTAACTCATTTATCTACGAATAACTCTTCTATAGCTCAGTCTAAAAACTCCTCCTTCATAGGTGAAATTCACGTACAATGCAGTATTATAAATCTGGGACAGAACAGTCCGAGATATAAGAAATGTCTTGTAAAATAAATATTTTGAGTAGCTCAAAAATGTAATTGAAGCTAGATTTTTTTTGTACATGAAGATATTCCTATTATCTATAATATTTTAGTTTTGAGTTTGATCTACAAAGCAATTTATCATGGCCAAATAAATCATGTTAATTCAGTCAACACAGTGAAAATGTATCTTGGCAGATTGTACAGCTTTTTGTATAATGTTTTGTTTATGCATGGTGTTGATTGTTGATGCTAGTTTTTTGGTACATGTGTTATGAAAATCTCATACTATGGTAGTGCTATCGCGTAGATGAGTATGTTAAGGGTTTCATCTATGTGTTTATTGGTATTAAATTCACGTTATAAATCCATGAGCTACGTGCTATGTTTTCTATTGTTATGAATATAGTCTAATGACCGTTGGAAAGTTCATACCCAAACTATAAGTATATTGTATGGAACGATTATTGCATTGATAAGTGATCGGGAAAGTTTCCATCGTAAGTATATTGAGAGAAAAACGGAATGTCGGACGTATAGTGAAATATTAACGGTTATAAATGGATGATATTAATGAACTAAACTACAAAACGTGCGAACGCGTAAAATAATGATAAAACCTTCGATAACAGATTTAATGTGAATAAGGGACATTGGGCCTCGTTTCTAGTCGTGTGTCTACTGGTCAAAGTTGATTCGTGAACTTTTGTGTCGTGTTTGGATAATTCTTGTAAAGTTGGTCTCTCGATTATTCCATGGAGTCGATTGGTGAGTTATGTTTTGTTCCTTGATCTGAGGATCGGCATGACGTGTTCGGTCAAGTGCGGATGACCTAAGGATCGTCGTGACGTGTTCGATTAAGTGGTTGATTATTTTTCCGCACCCTTGGACTGAGGATTGGCATGACGTGTTCGGTTATGTACGGGTGACCTGAGGATCGGCATGACGTGTTCGTCCAAGTGATTATTAATTTCCCGTACCCTTGGTCTGAGGATTGGCATGACGTGTTCGGTAACGTGCGGGCGACCTGAGGATCGGCATGACGTGTTCGACCAAGAGATTGTTAATGTCTCGCACACTTATGCCATTTGGGCGATAGTTTGAATGCTATTTGGGCGACAGTTTGAGTGCCAGTTGGGCAACAGTTAACTATTCATTGTTGAGTGTTGTACTTTCTTGACCAGTAAATGCGTTTGGAGTTAAGTCTTCTTTCAGTCAATGTCATTGGTCAGTTCAGTTCTGGGTTAAGTTTCAAAAGGAATGATTGGGTTTAAATAAGACATGGTTTTGAGAATGAGAAAAGACGAACAAGACATAGTATCGAGAATAAGAAATGATGAACGAGATATGGTTTCAAGAAATAAGAAGAGATGAAGAATAACTTACCTTAAGTGGTGGTAACCTTAAGGGGACCCTCACTTAGCTTAACCGCTAACGGCTTTTCATGCCGCTGGACCTTCCACGTCCAGCCTTTGCAGGTCCAGACGGAGCCGACTGCTATCAAGATGCTGACTTTACTACTGAAGACTATGCTAGTGAAGATTACTACGAGGAAGGCTACGGTTTCGCCAGCTGAAGACTTTGGAGCTTTTCTTTTGTTATAGTTCTGTTATTATTATTATGTTAGTGATGTAATAGTTTAGCTGGTCTTGTAATATGTATCTTTTGGATATCTTTTTGGCCTGTAACATACTACTGATGTAAGACTTGGATGATTTAAATTTCTGCTTCCGCTGAACTTAGTCACTTTCCCATATCACATTATTGTTATAAGCATGTTTGGACAATCAGGTGACACTCACAACCAGTCACGTGTCTACGAACCCATAAAGGAAATTTATTTTTCCCTATTTTTTGTACTTCGGGGCATGACAAATTTTCAAATATTTTTCATGGATACTAGAGGTCAATAGCTTTCCAACGGAATATTGCACATAATTTTTGGATTTAAAACGAGTTTATTGTGAATTTCTGAAGGCGTAAAAGGAGATCAAATCGACTTTTATCGCAAATGCTGCAAAAGTTTTCAAAGTGACCTATCCCTGATTTATTTTTTATGTAAAATAGGCTCCATTACCTTTCAAACGGTATATCACAACCTTAATTTGGAGTTCGTATGCATTTTCTGTGAATTTCGAACGAAATAGGGCCTTTTCGCGAATACTGGAACCTCTGGGGGCCTAAACAGGATTATCCAGACGATGGAGGAGCAGTGCCGCCGAGGCACTGGCCCACTGCCGCCGCGGCACAGGCCCAGTGCTGGGGCGGCACTCTCCTCCAGAACAGTATGTTTTGGCAAAAAAATTTTGGGGTTCCATTTTGATTAATTTAAAACAAAAACGACGTAGTTCTATGTTTTCAGATGTTTGGAGCCAATGGGAACACTTCTAAAACCCCAAAACCACCCCAAATTGGCCTATGTAAACCCCCCTTGACTTCTCATTTAGGGGTGTCAAATGTAGGCTTTGAAAAGTTTTGGGAGAGAAAGTTGTAGAGATAAGGTTATGATAGATAGAAAAGAAGCTTTCTTCACTGATTTCAAAACAAAAAGTGAGTTCTAAACTTTGTTTTTTACTTCATTACTCCTATTTACTTCATATTCAATACACCCAACCACCATTTTAGTGAGCATTTAAGAGAGAGGAAGCTACTTCCGTGTCCAATGTCATCACATATGAGTGAAACATCAAACTACAAGTCCAATATCACATTGATTATCATCTATTGATTGTTATTTACTTGCTTGTTTATACAATGTTCATCTCTTCTTACCTCATTTCTTTTTTATTTTCTTTATTTACTTACTAGTTCATCATCATCTAGACGATGACATGAAGTTTGAGGTGAGTGAATACTTATGGATAGTAGCTCTTGACCTCAAAAACATGTTTGATAGATGATGATTATAACTTCAATACCTCCAAGGTATCCTTGAAGTTATGTTCAAATGAAAATAAATCTCTCCAACAATCTTGGAGGTTCTTGATGATGAGTGTGATGTTGACATTTTAAGTGGCTATAACCTTCATTGAGTATTGAAAATATGCTTTCAAAACTTCTATTTTAAAACCCCCCTTCTTAAAACCCTCACTTTGATTTCAAGAGATAAACCTTGTTTTCCAAAAATCTTAAAAATAGTGAGTTAAAACAGTGAGTGATCTGAGTTCAAAGATTTCTCTAGAACTCAATACTCAATGTATGGATGCAAGGCCACTTGGAAAGTCTTCCTAACTCATTAAAGATCATCCATGATTTTTGGTTTGACTTGGAAATACTTGAAAATGGTCCATTTGGACCCAAACATTCCTTCCAGACATTCTGCCTCTGCTGTCACAGCAGCTTGGTTGACTTTCAACTTATTTTTCAGAATACTTTTCCAAAATGGGTGGTCCTAACTTATTTTTCCCTTAAACGTAAATGTCTTAGGGAACTTTCTGTATAAAATGGGCCTCTAGATCATTTGTTTTCATTTTCTGAGATATTTTGACATTTCAGTCGACAGTACGGACTCTGTTTCTGAATGATCTCTATTGTTTATGTGATTTCTCCCAATATGTGATAGTTATTAAAGATTGCCTTTTTGGATTATGTTCTAGACACAATAAGGAGGATCTCCAAAAAAAAATCATGCATTGAAAACATTCCTAACCCCTCTTTTCAATTTTCAAAAGATCATGTTACTGTTGTATCCACTATTCACAGCAAGCACACTTTTATTTTCCCCCTTTGATTTGATGCTTACATGCACTCCAAATTAGTTCATGTCTTAGGAAGTAGTTCATACTACATTTGTACATATACCATGATGATTTCATTCATTCATTCATACACATTCTAGACTTCTAAATCTTTCTAGGAATCCATGAACACAAAGCACACTACAACCTTGGCACATTCTAGGCACATATATTGCATCCATGCAAAAATTTGGGACTTTTGTGAGTCCTAATCTAAGAAGATTATAAGGTATGAACTTGATCAATACGTTCAAGTTTCCCTCGATCTAGTCTTCCTTTCTCATCCGTCCCAGGGATTGAGAAATCTTCTTTCCTCAAAGATAAACATGCATCATAATAGCTTGCTAAGCATATTTTGATTTCTTTGATTATTCATTTCAATAACAATTCATGTCCCCCATTAGATTAGGAAGTCTTGACTATTTGATATATGATTAGACGATTTTTCCTAGGTTTATTTGTGTGATCTTTCACTTTATACTGTATGATATTTGACTTAGATCTTATGAATGATATCTTATCTTTAGATCTTCCAATTCAAGTTTTCTTATGTGATGTAATATACTATCATAGTATTAATTGTCGAACCATACATAGTATAAGATGATTATTTGGATGCTAATTGAGGCCCGTCGAAAGATGGGGCGAGTTGAGGGTGTTTTAGTCGCGACAAAGACTCCTTCCTCTCTCGTACCAAAACCCCGAGCCAAGTTCTTTGGTTATGAAGGGTCGGTGCCCTTTATCTATTTGGGTGAGTCAAAATTAGGATTCTTGGTTCCTTAAAGACCAAGTGGCGACTCTGTATCTGTTTTCAACAGACCCTTTTCTCTCTCTTTTCAAAATCAAATTTCAGACAATCTAAAACAAGCAAGTGGTGGAATCCCGCGTGTCCACAATCTGGCGACTCTGCTAGGGATATTTATTTTCAAAACAAAATAATACAGAGGTTTGACTCATAAGAAGCATCCTTAAAATCATCTTTTTGCTGTGTCTGGTTCACCGCATTGCACTTTGCATTTTCCCCCTTCGACTGTGTCTGAAATGCGGCGCTGACATTGTTCAGGTATATCAAAAAGAGTAAAAACCTCCGTACTGTCTCCCTGGCGGTATGTTGGAACTCTCGTCAACGGACCCTCTTTGACTAAACCCAGCCTTTGCATATAGATTCCTGTAGAACCTTTCGTAGGATTGTTCATTTTTCTTTTCAGATAGGACAATGTGATATAACTGCTGTATGCACTGATGGGATTACCTGTGCGGTGTAGACGCTTATGTGGCATGAGGCAGAACCTCTTTCTTATCATTCCCAAGGCAATCACTCATATGTGATCACATTGAGTTGACCTGCCTAGGCATCATGACAAGGATGTCTGCTCCATGCTCACAAAGATATACACCGCAAACCTTGTCTGTCGGTCCTAAGACATAAGAGTATGAAAACTTGTTAGACAGTATGATCACCATCGTCATATGCTCCTGTCATATACACCAGTTTTTCCCAGAAACTCTATATCCCAGATATGACCACATAATAACCGGTTTCTCCCAGAAATTCTGTCCAGATATCCCAGATATAACTATGTTAACCAGTTTCTCCTAGAAACTCTGTCCAGATATCCCAGATATGACCATATTAATCCGTTTCTCCCATAAATTATGTCCAGATATCCCAGATATGACCATATTAATCGGTTTCTTCCAAAAATTCTGTCCAGATATCCCAGATAAAACCATATTAACCCGTTTCTCCCAGAACCTCTGTCTAGATATCCCAGATATGACCATATTAACCGGTTTCTCCCAGAAACTCAGTCCAGATATCCCAGATATGACCATATTAATCGGTTTCTCCCAGAAATTCTATCCTATTCAACCAGAAATGCCCAGTCTCTCCTAGAAGCCTCCATAGAACCCCACAAACCCCTGTTATCCCTTGGTGATCGTACTGGAAAGTAAGGTCGGCACACTCTATATGGTTAGGACCTTAATTGTTTAACTGCTATCTGTTAGAAATAGGAGCATCATATAGATTAGGGCTTACATCTGCGTGCTTGTCTCATTTGCATACACCATTCCCATCAATCTACACGCACTGTCTCGACCATTCATACACAAGTTAGTCCACGTTTGTTAAACGTCACTGTCTATGTCTGTCTATAAAGTCATCACTGTAAAAATCTGATCTAGTCCTCTCAAAATCTGTCAGGTCAGTATAGATTCCCGAAGTCAGTAGCTGGGATCCTCGTCGTGCGTCAGGAGTTCAGATAATCATTTTGTCAGAATCAGTCCAACAGCTTACTTCAGCATGAATCGAGAAGAGTTAGAAAACAAGGTTACCGAGTTGGGAGCAACCATAAGCCAGCAGTCTGACAGCCTAGCACAAGTTCATGGAAGAATTGAAGCAGCAGCGGTCGCAACCTCCGCTTGGGTTCTACCACCGGGGTTTGAACTGCCCCCACATGAGAATAACGGGGAGGAAGACTGGCTTCAAGGGGTCCCACCGTTTGCATATGAGAAGAAGCTCCAAGAGAAAATGGATAAGGTTGACAAGCTGGAAAGTGTACTAAGGAAAAGCAAAGGGATTGATGATTACATGTTGGACTTGGAAGGCCTTTTCGAGCCTATTAAGCTGAAGCTACCGGAAAATTTCAAGATGCCTGCCATTGACCGTTTCGATGGGACCGGAAATCCAAAGAGCCACGTAAAGCTGTGTATGAGCATCTTCCAATCTATGGGCTGTACCCATGAGCACCTCGCAATGCTGTTCCCACAAACTCTCACGAAGTCTGCACTATCATGGTTCCTTACCTTGCAAGCTTTCAAAACTCGGGCATGGGAAGACATAGTTCGAGTATTCATTGATCACTACTCCTATAACCAAGAACTTGACGTCACTATCACGGATTTGGAAACTACTCGGCAAAACAACAATGAATCCTTCGCTGCGTTTCTGAGCAGATGGAGGAACAAAGTGGCCCAAATGACCCACCGACCGATTGAAAAGGAACAGGTGAGAATGCTAATCCAGAATCTGCAACCGCTTTACCATGAAAAATTGTTTTATCAGTCCATCTCCACTTTCGAAGAGCTGTTTGAAGTTGGGACTCGAATTGAAGATGCCATAAGGGAAGGAAAAATCAAAAAAGAAGAGCCTCCGAGTCAGTCAAAAAGGCCCAACTACTCCCGCAATCCTCTAGATGTCAATGCCCTTAGCAGTCAACCTATGGCTTATCCTCTTAGGCCATACCAACCTCTCAACCAAGCTAATTCCTCTAATCGCTCTTTCCCTAGGAAGCCTCCTCGCAACTTCGCTAAACTAGAAATTCCCCTCTCTTCAGCCTTAGATCGCCTCCTTAAAAAGGGCCACCTCCAATTACTCCAGCCACAAAATATCCCGCTCTCGCCAAACTGTGACATGTCCAAAAGATGCACCTACCATCAAGCCCTTGGCCACAACACCGATGATTACATGCACCTCCGCCATGATATCCAAGACCTCATTGACCAAAATATCATTGAACCACCTCCAAAGCAACCCCATGTCACTCAAAATCCCCTACCGAACCACCAAAACATCAGCCTGATTGAGTCCAACCATGTACCTTTCAACCCTGCTACCTATATCACCCCTTTAGATCAACCTTTACCCCTCATTGACATCCCGGAATCTATAGGAATTCATCTGATTGACGGAGGGGATGACGAGTGGCAGCAACAGCTCGCTGACAAACAAGACCTATTCTTCTTGGAAGAACATGATCTAGGGGTAGTGGACCTCAAATGATATGATCCCGACAATGAAAGCGATGCTTCTATCTGGAATGAGCCAGAGAAACCATTTGTGGGGACAGCTTGCGACTAGTTCAAAGAGGATGGGGCTGTAGAAGGGCCTTCCCCTGCCGAAACTGATCATTTGACTAGGTCAGGCCGTCATTATCAGCCTCTGCAGCCTACCACTGAGGTTATCGAAAAAGGACAGGTCAAAGACAAAAGAAAGGGAAAAATGGACGAGATCATCGAGGAAGACAATGAGTTGATAAAGAAGTTGAAGAAAACCCAAGCACATCTCTCAATGTGGGACATCAAGGTAACATCCTACAAGCATAGGCAAGCTATGTTGAATGCCCTGGCCGAAATAGAGGTCCCCATTGACGCCGCACCGAAAGACGTGGTGGCTTTCTTGGGCGCACTTACCCCTGACCCAATCATTATATTTTCTGATTAAGACCTGCCACCCGAAGGATCTGCACATAACAAAGCATTGTATATCACTGTTGGATGTAAGGGACAGCAGGTGCCATTTTGTCTGGTTGATACAGGCTTTGCCTTAAATGTTTGTGCCCTAAGGACTGCCACCGCCTTGTGGGTCGATGTCCTTGACATCACACCATCTGTGCAATCCATAAGGGCCTACGATAACACCAAGAGAAATGTGATGGGAACTGTTTCTCTCTAAATGCGGGTAGGATCTTTGGTGAGCACTGAAGTCTTTCAAGTCATGAACATACCTGCCTCGTTCAACTTGTTGATCGGAAGACCCTGGTTGCATGTCAACAAAGCCGTATCGTCCACTGTGCATCAAATGATCAAGTACATTCATGAGAAGCAGGTGAAAATCATCCACGGTAATAGTTGGGGTAATGAAGCTTTCCCAAACAATGCTCCCATCTTCAAAGTCCAAATACCTGAGCTAGAAGAAGGAGAAATCGGGGGATTCTTCATGGAAGAAGTCCACATGATCAATGATGAAGACAGGATCCCCGAGATTCACTCCACAGTTGTCAACATTGTCCGCAAAATGAACTACTTCCCTGGAATGGGATTGGGCCGACGCCAGCAAGGAATTCGGGAGTTCCCCCAGATCAAAGGGCAACAAGGTACTTTTGGGTTGGGGTACAAGCCCACTGAAGAAGACGTCGAGATACAGAGGCCATGGAAGAAAAGAGTGAGGAGTCTCCCGCCGTACCGCAAAACCTTGAATGGGAAATTCATCAAAGAAGGGGATGATTTCCCCTACTTTGGGTTCCTGGAACCCTGGATCCTTCAGGCCACTGGAAAAAGGAACCCCGGGCTGGAAATCTTTGCTGACTATGAAAGGCCCCCCTATCATGATCCGTTCTATCCCGAAGAAGTTGTGAAAACCCAGAGGAAGACTGGTTGAAGTACCTGGACACTGAAGCCATCGAGAAAATGTGGGAAGAATTCGCTGAAAAGAAGGAAGAAAAGAGGGTCGAGAGCCAAGATGATCAGATCAAGCCAACTAAGGAGGGCTCTGAGCAACTAGGCTGTAGAGTCATCTGTTTGTGTCTCCCTATCCCCTGTTCCCCCAGAGTCTGTACTGCCAATTATCGAGTCTGTACCAGAGTCGGCTGCTGTAGGCCCATAGCTGTCTAATGTAATCACTTCACCTGTCATGAATGAAATGAAAGACGATTCTGCTTACTCCTCTGTGTCTAATGCTTGTGAATGCACAGATCCCTCCGAGGATCTCCCAATCGAATTTAAGCAACTAATTGAAAACCACCTGCTTACGAAATAATCGAAGATACTTTATCGGTTAACCTAGGTGAAACTGATAATCCACAAATTATGCAAATTGGCTCAACTCTTAATAAAAAAGAAAAAGAAAAATTGACTCTCTTGCTAAAAGAATTCAAGGATGTTTTTGCTTAGTCTTACGAGGACATGCCTGGGGTCGATCCCGACATTGTCCAACATCATATTCCTCTCCTCCCCAATTCTAAACCTGTCAAGCAAAAACTGAGGCGCATGAGGCCAGAATGGGCACTCAAGGTTAAAGAAGAAGTGGAGAAGCAATTCAAGGCAGGGTTCATCATTGTCACCGAGTATCCGGAATGGGTTGCTAATATCGTGCCAGTCCCCAAGAAAGATGGAAAAGTTTGTGTGTGCGTCGAATTCCGTGATCTAAACAAAGCGAGTCCTAAGGATGACTTCCCGCTTCCCCACATTGATGTCTTGGTGGATAACACCGCAGGACATTAGCTACTGTCATTCATGGATGGCTTTTCGGGGTACAATCAGATTCTAATGGCGCCAGAAGATCGAGAAAAAATGACATTCACCACCCCTTGGGGAACCTACTATTATAGAGTAATGCCTTTCAGACTCAAGAATGCTGGGGCAACCTACCAAAGAGCTGCCACCACTCTGCTGCATGACATGATTCACAAGGAAGTAGAAGTGTACGTAGATGACATGATCGTGAAGTCCAAGGACAGAGAAGGACACCTAGTGGCACTGGAAAAGTTTTTTGAGAGGTCGCAAATACAAGATGATATTGAATCCTAAGAAATGCACTTTCGGTGTGACCTCTGGTAAGCTCTTGGATTTTCTCATCACACAAAGGGGATTAAAGGCAGATCCCTCTAAGATCAAGGCAATCCTAGAAATGACACCACCACAGAATCAAAAAGAAGTGAGAGGGTTTCTCAGAAGAGTCCAATTTATCAGTCGCTTCATTTCCAAACTCACAACTACATGCGATCCTTTGTTCCGATTGCTGAGAAAAGGAGAAAAGTTCCAATGGGATGACCAATGCCAAGCCGCTTTCGACAAAATAAAAGCCTAACTTCAAAATCCGCTTGTCTTTTCACCACCCACTCCTCATAAGTCCTTATTCCTTTACCTATCTGTCTCTGTAAATGCCATGGGTTGCATGCTAGCCCAAGAAGGAGAAGAAAGCCACTCCGAAAAAGCCATATATTACCTCAGCAAGAGGATGACTGGGTATGAGCTCAACTACTCTACCCTTGAAAAAACCTGTTGGGCCTTGGTTTAGTGCACTCGCCGACTGAGGCACTACATGCTGGCCTTCCCGGCTATGCTCATATCCCGCATGGATCCTCTGAAATACCTCCTTGAAAAACCCGCCTTGACCGATCATATATCCAGTTGGTTACTTCTACTATCCGAATTCGATATCAAGTACGTTACAAGCAAATCGGTAAAAGGGAGAACCGTAGCTGAGCATCTCGTAGAGCACGCTGTTGACTCTGAAGAAAGTGGGGACTTTCCATTTCTGGACGAAAATATCATGGAAATCAAGGAAGAACAGTAGAAGTTGTACTTTGATGGAGCAGCCAACATGAAAGGATACAGAGTAGGAATAATTCTAGTATCACCAAGTGGGGACCACACTCCGCTGGCAGTTAAGCTCAATTATAACTCCACCAACAACACTGCTGAATACGAAGCATGCATTTTGGGGATGGAAGCAGCCATAGAATTGAAAGTTCAGAAGCTGGATGTTTTCGAGGATTCAAACCTCATTATATCGCAAGCTAGAGGAGAATGGAAAGTAAAAGAAGTAAGGTTGAAGCCCTATCATGATCATCTCGATCGACTCAAGAGGCAGTTCAAGAACATCACATTCCTCTACTTACCTAGGGAAGAGAACCAGCTAGCAGATTCATTGGCTACCCTAGCCTCCATTATCAAAATTCCTGTGGCAGTCAGGATGATGCCTTTGGTAATTGAGCAAAGGTACGAGCATTCGTTCAACATAGTCGCCACAATCGAAGAAGAAGAGAATGAAACGTCGTGGTATCAGGATGTCTGGAACTTCATAGAAAATGAGACGTACCCCCAAGAGTCTACCGAGAAAGACAAAAGGGCAATTTGAAGATTCGCAGCGCAATTCATCATTTGCGGTGGGAAATTGTTGAAGAAAGGGTACAATGGTCACAACCTGACTTGGTTGTTTGGAAAAAGCACCAGAAGAATGATGGAGAAATACACGAGGGGGTATGCGGCCTGCACATGAACGAACACATGCTGGCCAAGAAAATTGTAAGACAAGGGTACTACTGGACAACATTGGAGAAAGATTGTTGCGAATACGTAAGAAGGTATCACAAGTGCCAGATCCATGCAAACATGATGCATGTACCACCATCCCTTCTGTATAGCATAACTTCACCTTGGTCATTCTCAACCTGGGGAATCGATATCATCGGTGAAATCATTCCGAAAGCCTCGAATGGGAATCGATACATTTTGGTGGCCATTGACTACTTCATAAAATGGGTAGAAGCCGCATCCTACAGCAAGTTGGGGGCCAAGGAAGTGGCTAAGTTCACCAAGAAGAATCTCATCTGTCGCTATGGGGTACCCCATGAGATCATCTCAGATAATGGTAGTCATTTCAAAGCTGAAGTCAGAGATCTGCTTGAGGAGTACAAAATCACTTATCACAAGTCATCACCATACAGACCACAAACCAATGGAGCAGTCAAAGCTGCAAACAAGAATGTCAAGGCCATACTGCAGAAATCGGCCGATACCTACAAAGACTGGCATGAAAAACTACCATTCGCACTTTGGGGATACAGAACATCGATAAGGACGTCCACAGGAGCAACTCCTTACTCACTAGTATATGGAATGGAAGCAGTACTTCCAGTCGAGATAGAACTACCATCCCTGCGCGTAATGGCAGAATGTAAAATTTTAGAATCAGATTGGTTGAGGGAAAGGTACGAAGAATTGGCTCTCATAGATGAAAAGCGCCTAGCGGCAGTCGACCATGTCCGAATCTATCAAAAGAGGATAGCCCGCGCTTTCGACAAAAGGGTCTGTCCGAGGAAAATTGTCAAGGGTGACCTTGTCCTTAAGGAATTGCGAGCCCCGATCTTTGATCCACGCGGAAAGATCAAACCTAAATGGGTCGGCCCTTGTATCGTCAAAACTATCCTTTTCGGAGGAGCAACCTACCTCATGGACCTCGATGGCGTTGAATTCAAAGAACCAATCAACATGGATCGCCTCAAAAAGTACTGTGCTTGACCATTCCCCAAAATCATTTTCTTTCAAGCTTTAGCCCGAACTACGCTCGACCTGATTCCCACTTGGAGATACGTAGGCAACCAAATCGGTTCAGTCACTCCACCCACAAAAAAAATAGCCCAATTTCTTTCAAACTTTGGCCCGAACTACGTTGTACCTGACCCCCGTTCGGGGGTACGTAGGCAGACTTTCAAAAAAGAAAAGAAGGATGGCTCGCTAGGTTGAAAATCCGAAAGGACGCCTAGGCAAAAGTTAGAGTTAAATCCAAAGTGAGCAATAACAAAAGAGAGAAAAGAGCTCGCTAGGTCACCTAACTGGTGCCTAGGAAAAATTATGTGCGTGTGAGAAAAATAAAGTCGCGGTCCTTACCATAACCCAAAAATCACCCTCCACACTAGGGGCAAACTTCGGCCACCCGCCTCGTTTGCCTAAACCTCTTCTAAACTAGGGGCAAACGTCGGTCATCCACCTCGTTTGCCTCACAACCATACATAACCCAAACTAGGGGCAAACTTCGGCTACCCGCCTTGTTTGCCTCTGATCGTCCTAGCATGCCCAAGCGAGTACCAAAAGCAAACATCTGATCAAAATCATACTAAAAATGTTTTCAGAAAGCCAAATGCATAAAATAAGGTTCTCCAATTAACCAAGGTTCACCGATAAATAAACTTTGAATATTACATAAGCAGGGATAAATAAAAACATAAAGAGTTCTTTCAGAAAGCAATCACAAATATCAAAGACACTTGGAGGAAAGAAGCAGAATCAGTCGAGCCTAGTTTTATTTTGTTTTTTTATTTATTTCTTCAAAGGTCTCTAGAAATAAGCTCTTGCTCGACCAGCCCAGTCCCTAATGAAAGCAGCAATAGTGGTGGCTCGGACTCTGGAAGCAAAGACCCTCTCAGTAAACCCCCTGGGAACCTCTTGAACTTGCCCGTACTGTCTGGCCAATCGGCGAGGATGATAGAAGGAGGTTTCTCTCAGACCCATCAGCCACACCCTCTGGAAATCCTCGAGACTGGTGGTCATAGCATGGAGGCCCCAATGCCTCATGATCCAGCAAATGCCAGCCTCAGATAAAGCACCCATCACGCCCATCCAATCGGCAGAAGTATAATGAGGGTGAAGCACAACTCTGCAAAAATAAACTGGCGGCACATTACCTGTCCATAACTGGAGGCGCTCGTAGAGCCAAGCCTGTAACACCAAAGGCGCCCCAGAAAGTAGAAGCGTTCCTTGATTGGAAGCGCGATCCAAACCATTCAGGGTTTCAGCCAGAACTATGGCAATGGGATTTCTGCCAAGTTTCAGCCCAAGGCACACGTGCACCAAGTCAATAGAAGCACTCGAGAACAGAAAGTGTGAAGTCATGCACAATATCAGAGCGGCCCCGCGAGTGGCATCATGTACGCTAGGACTCCCAGGACTAGCATAACGGACAATGATGGAAGCAATATCAAGGACCTCACCATGAATCAGCCGGCAGGAAATAGTAATGGAACAATTCAGATATTCAGCCAAGCCTCGCGTAGGACTGGGGGTATTAGCAGAAGGGAGAATCAGGTCAGAATCAGAATCGTAGCCAAGGATAGCACAAAACTCCTCAAACAAGGGGCGTATCTCCAAGCCATTAAAATTGAAGACATGGTTCATCGGGTCCCAGTGGACAATAGCAGCACGCATGAACTCAGCGTTCAAAGCCGTCTGGCTAAGAGAGAATAGCTCGGTCAAGCCGTAGCTAAAAAGGTTGATCCTTTCCACACTATCTGGCATGTTCAACCAAGCTGTGAGTTGAGCGGGGTCATACAAAGCCATATTTTCCGTCGCGGGTCTACCAAAATTTAAAATTTCGGCAGCACCTCCCCGTTTCATGGACTATCCCACCTGCAAGGCAAACACACTCACTATCACAAGGCTGTTCATCACAGTAACATCAACAATCACAGAATCATAAGTCCACAGATATGTATAAAAGCAAGCACACAACTGCGCCTTCAAACCGGAAGCTATCCGGCCTAAAAGGCAAAACATCATCATACTCTGCCAAAAGGTCACAAATCATCCCACACATCATCCTACACATTATCTTAAACATTTTCCGAATAGTCACATCATTCACTAGTACAACCCAATCGAAAACATGAAATGGAGATAAAATAAAATCCCCGCTTAGGAGGCCTTAGTCCTCCTCTTCTTCATCCTCTGTCGGACCACCCGAAGTGTATGTCGGCGATGGCCTCCTCCTACCACCTCTGCACCTCGGTCCAGTCCTCGATGAGCCAGCGCAACCCCCATGGTACTGCACACACAAATAAGATAAAGGCAATCAGTAGGAAAACAACGAAAAGTATAAAAACAAAGTTGAGTCAGAAACCTACCAAGGACACCATCTAATTGGTGGCAAACTGCCGCATACCATCCATCTGTCAAGGGAAAAATTCAGATTAGAACCTCATAACCTTAAGGAGCGCAATATTAGAGACATACCTGATGGTCTCGCGTGAGAACCAAAGACCGTAAGCTAGCCGCCAAGGTGTGGCCCTCCTCAGCATAACTCCAAGGGACGTTGAGGACGCCTGCTGGCTGGGTAGGATACCCACACGTGACCCGTGGCACCTCCATAACCTAGGGGGAGCCGTCTGTACCCAAAATGTTAACGGTCCAATCCCAAGGAGGGATAGGATCATAAACTGGGGAAACCTGTCTCCTGTACATCTCGCGAAGCTGTAGGCACAAAACAAGTTAGGAAAAAGATGAGTAAAAAAAAAATAGGCAACGTATAGAGACAAAAATGTAAAAGAAACCCACCTCTAGGAGTGGGAAGTTGGGCATCAGAAAGCGGCCACGGTAAGCCTCATAGCCGGTCTCAGAGAGAAAGTGGTCCCAAACATCGGTACCAGCTAAGGCTGCCAGCAAAGCATCACCAGAGATGGTCACCAGCATCCATCGCGAGAGGATCATGAGGGACACGATACCTTGAACTGCCAACCACCTGTCGAGACACTCGCTCGCTGAGGAACCATTGCCTGCTCTCGGTACTTTCTATCAAACGTCGGCAAGCGGAAAGAGGTTTGATCGCCTGTATCTCCTCTAGAGCGGCATAGGCAACATGCTCCCTAGGTGTCCAATCAACACTAGCAGCCGTCAGCCCATATAAGAAGTTCCTAAGAAGAACGATTCATTGAGCCCCTCTCTTTACCCCGACAACATCCCTCCGCCATCTCAAGCCTCGTGGGAACAAAGGCACAGGAGCCATGCCGTCCTCGACTTCACCTGATTCATCGGCAGGGGAAGGAGCTAACATCTTCAGGTACTTAAAGCTCCAAAACTGCATAGACAAAAGAGAAAATCAGAAAGGGTACAAAAAATCAAAAAGCCAGAAGATAAAAGAAGATGCAGTACAAACCTGCCAAGCTCGCAAAAATCCCCCTGTCGATTTAACATCGCCCCAGGAAACTTCACCCATATGCTTGTAAAGGTAGGCCAGGGCAGTACCGCCCCAGTCATAAGAAGGGATCTCACTAATGGTTGCCAGGCAAGAAAGAAGTCTCAAGCTCACCCGGTCATTCCGTGTCCCAAAGATCGAGCAACCAAGGACATATAGAAGATACACCCTCAAAAGCTGAGAATTATTCATGTTGTGATTCCCTCTGCAGTAGGCCCGATAAAGCCAGCCACAAAGAAACCAGTGCCTTTCCAGATTAGGGGGAACAGCCCCAATCAACATCTCGACAGCCTCAGGGTCGATCTCATAGAAGTAGTCCAGAATCAGGCGTTTCCCGCCAACCCTCAAGCCGGTAATCATAGATAAGTCAAAGGGCGTCATGGTCATCTCACCAAATGGCAGGTGAAAAGTATTGGTGGTGTCCCACCATTTCTCAACTAGAGCGTAAAAATGTGCCAGATCATTGCTACTCTTTGAAACCAGGTGGACAAAGTCGCCAAACCTGGCATCGTCTACCATTCTCTTGACGGTAGGCGAGAGTTGAGTGTACCATAGAAAAGCGTGAGCGAGGCTACCGTGGCCCTTCAATGTCACTTCTGGCACCTGTACATACCAAAAACAACAAAAATGATGCACAAAATCACTATTCATGACCCGAGTTCCAATTTCACAAAATCAACATTTGAGCACAAATCGAACTTCTAACGATCACTAGGTGCACACTACGGCTCACAAAACTAGCATGATACATGGAAATAGTCCTAAACTGTCGAAAGTTTCATATACTAAGCTCGCTAGAGTCGCGGCCGAAAGATGATGTTGGGGGTCCCGTAAAATCAAATCCGGGGTTTGGCTCTCGGCTTTCATTCGTTCTTTGGCCTTCTTAGACGGTCTCCTCGAGCTCGAAGCCAGGGTTCTAGAAAGAAAATGGAAGTGAAAACTAAACTTTCTTCCTGAAAATTAGAGCAAACCAAAACACCAATCAAAATTCCAACCACGGGGTAAGATTGCTCACCTGATCGCGCACAAGCTGCGTTTTGACAGATTTTGGCTCCAAAAACACCCCAAAATGGCCAAGAATGAGCTTGGAAAGATCAAAAACCTGAGATATACACAAATGGAGTCCGACCAGCCAGTGCCGCCGCGGGACTGGCCAACTGCCACCGCGGCAATGGCCTAGTGCCACTGCAGCACTGCTCCCCGCGGGTCCCGCTTTGCTCTGTTTTGCCACGTTTTGACCCTTTTTGGCCTTTTTCAGCCCATTTCTGACCCCGATCAGCCCCAGTGGCCCATTTCGGTCAAGATTTATGAGGCTTTACCCCCAATAGTCCAAAAGTCATCAGGGCTACCTCCAGTAGGCAGAAACTGAGAAAAATCGACTCCCGAAGATTCGAATCGATTGTTTCAGGACGACCGTCACAAAGAATTGATCAACCGTGAGAGATTCAGAGATGGGTCCTAGTTCCCGATCAAGGAAAAAAGAGATTCTCCAAGAATGCTACATCATCTCTTGAGGATAGAAACAGAAAGATACCATCTCCCGGAGGCCCCGACCAGCCCTCTTGAATTGAGCGCCGAAAGAATTGATCAACCGTGAGAGATTCAAAGATGGGTCCTGGTTCCCGATCAAGGAAAGAAGAGATTCTCCGAGAACCCTACATCATCCCCTGAGGACAGAAACAGAAAGACACCAGCTCCCGGAGGCCCTGACCGGCCCTTTTGGATTGAGCACTGAAAGAATTGATCAACCGTGAGAGATTCAGAGATTAGTCCTGGTTCCCGATCGAGGAAAGAAAAGATTCTCTGAGAACCCTACATCATCCTCTGAGGACAGAAATAGAAAGATAACAGCCCCTGGAGGCCTCGACCGACCCTCTTGGATTGAACGCCAAAAGAATTGATCAACCGTGAAAGATTCAGAGATTAGTCCTGGTTCCCGATCAAGGAAAGAAGAGATTCTCCGAGAACCCTACATCATCCCTTGAGGACAGAAACAGAAAGATACCAGCTCCCGGAGGCCCCGACCGGCCCTCTTGGATTCAGCGCTGAAAGAATTGATCAACCGTGAGAGATTCAGAGATGGGTCCTGGTTCCCGATCAAGGAAAGAAGAGATTCTCCGAGAACCCTACATCATCCCCTGAGGACAGAAACAGAAAGATACCAGCTCTCGGAGGCCCCGACCGACCCTCTTGGATTGAGCGCTGTAACACCCGTACCCGGAGAACGGGTTAATTATTTGTGTTAATATGCATTAATTAGTAAAATTAGTGTATAAACGGATTAAGGGGAGGCTTGGACTCGCCCATATAAAAAGTGTTCAGAGAGGGACACTAGTTGGAAAAGTCCCAATAAGGTGGGACATGTATTGAAATGGAACCCAGCGAAGGGTAAATTGGTAATTTGCATTTTAAATGATTAAATGCATTTTATGTGATTACATGAATATTTGTTTATATGCTTTCATATTACATGATAATATGTGTTAGCATTAGTTTGGACACCCAACTATGGGTATAAATGAAAAAGATTTAAAATTAGTAGGTGCGATAGCAATTTCACAAAATATGTGGGACCCACGTTGGGACCCATACGAAACTTAGACAAACACTCATTAAATAATTGGGTAGTTAATGAAATGTTTGGGGGATTTCATAATAAGAATTTAAGAATTTTGGGGGTATAAACGAAAAGAAGGGCAAAAGTTTTGGACACCTCACTTGCATGTGTGAGTATGTGTCATGTGAGGGAGAGAGTTTCTCATTTACAGCAGCAAAATCAAAAGAAAATTGAGGAGAGCTCGGAGAGAGAAACGGAGAAACCGTCACCGACGTCGAATTCTCGCCGTTCCGTCGTCCCCGTTCGTCGGATTCGCGAACCGAAGCCGTTATCGGACTCGTGGAGGTGAGACGAACGTTCCTATACCCTTAATTTATGTTTTAATTGTCGGATTTTGGTAGCTCGTACTTAACGGTGAGACGTCGTCTACCGAATTCTTGTAGGATTCTTGTTGGGGCAGAAATTGAGGTTCAATTTGGTGAAATTCAGCACTTCTCTAGCTTAATCTTGGGTAGAATCTGTGGGAGGTGAGTTTTCTACACAAACTAAATGATTGGGTTTAATGTGTTCAAAGCTTCAAGTGGTGTTAGAGATATTCATCCATGTTTAGAAGCTATTATGTTGTTGGATTAATAATTTCATATCAATTTTTATAGAGATTATGTGTTGATACATGTATATGTGCTTATTTGCTTATGTGGTAGTCAATGAGCACCGGGAAAATGGTTCATTGTTGGGAGTAATAAGGGTGGTGAAGAGGAAAAATCCGATAAATACGGAAGTCCAAGGAATAGAAGTGGCCACGGGACCAAGGGAGGTCTTCGGGTCTGAATGAACCATATAACCGGTGACTCGGCGACTACGGTTGTGTTTTTATGTGTTAATCATAGCATTGCACGTATTAAACATACAGTCATGTTTAGAATGCTCACTAAGCAAATTGTTTAAGAAAACCGTTTTCCTATTTCTGTTGTGGTACATAACAACCACCGCAGGTACGGAGCAATACCCAGAGAGGAAGTGACGTGCTCGGGATTGGGAAAGAGATTTGGGTTTTGTCATTATGTTTATAATTTGTAATATAGTATAACTTGTGGGTTAGAATCATTGACTTGTGGATTAAAGACTTGACTTATGGATGGGAGAGATGGGAGAGATTTGAGCCTCATGCTTGAGAACTTCTTTTGAACTTGTAAAATGATGTAAATTATGGTTTCTTTTATGTTAATGTTCATATTTGGGTTGTAGGAAAAGAGTTTGAATCCTAAAGTTGTATTTTGTAGAGTTGGAAGTGAATTTGAGAACCAATGTATAATCTCTTATGTTTTGCTCAAGAATGGTGCAAGTAAAGGGTTGACCATCTCGGCAAATCCGGATGTGTCGCTAGTGTCTTGGACATGTTTCTTTAGTGTTCATAATGCTAGTTGTGTCATTGAGTTTAGTCTCAGCAAGTTTCATGTATTTTGGATAAGAATTGAGTTTTTAAGTTGAAAAGTTTGTTTGATTCAAAAAGAGTTGAGTTCATGAGTGGATTTGATCCAATTCTAGTTGTAGATATGTGGTACATGCTTGGTTTATGTTTAAAAGTGTTTGGAAATGTGTTTGGAGTTGTTTCCCAAAGTTTCATGAAGTTTGGAGATGGTTTGGATATGTTTGGACTTGAAAAAAACATGTTTTAACCAGCAAAAATGACTTCTGGTAAGCCGGATCGATCCCCCTTTTTGCCTTGGATCGATCCGGGCCTTTTTTGAAAGTCTCTGCCAGTTTTTGACAAGTCGGATCGATCCGGATTTAAAGGGCTGATCGATCCGCGTACAAATTCAGCAGCACGTCGCCTTTTACGGAAACGTGCATAACTCTTTCTAGAAAAATTGGATTCGCGTGCCATTTTTTGCGTTGGAACTGGGACTCAAAGACTTATCTTTTGGTATAAAATTTTCTATACCTTATTAATTACCATTTTACCCTTGGGGCCTATTTTGTAACAATATAGTTGTTTAATGTGGTTAAATACATGCGTTTCTTAGTAATTCGTATGTTTCTTTGCAAATTAATGTAAATGGGAGCTTGTAGCATTGTTACACGTGTCCTAATCCGCACGAGGCGGGTTGGGGTGTGACAATTTTTGGTATCAGAGCAATAGTTAGAGCCTTTGGGGATGAGAGACGTATACGACGCGTAGTGTGCACATAACGACATGTAGTTGCATAAGCATGCATACACGTTTAGTTAGCATGTTTTAATGTTGATAAGCATGCCATGTGTTTATTTAAAAGTAACATGCATGTGTGTACTATATGTGGGTGCCAGGCATAATGTTTGGAGGTGACACCTCAAACCGAATGGAATGGGTTGAAAGAGCAATCGAAGGATTGGTACGAGTCGCCGAAACTCATGTAGTAGAAGAAAGACCGGGACAACCGAACCCAAATCCGAGGGAGGAAGTTGGTACTATTTCTAAATTTCATAAGCAGAAGCCGACAATATTCCGTGGGGAAGCCGACCCAATGAAGGAAAACTTCTGGGTTTCTGATATGGAGAAGATCTTTAGGGTATTACCGTGTACGGAAGAGCAAAAAGTTATATTTGCCGCTGATACATTAAAGGATGAAGCGCAATATTGGTGGCGTACTAAGCTAGGCCCGGGTCAACCGACAACGTGGGACCAATTTCTTGAGATTTTCAATGATCAATATTTTCCAGAGTCATTTGGGGATCAGAAGGCTCAAGAATTCATGGAGTTGGTACAAGGGGGAAAGTCAGTCCGGGAGTACTCCACGCAATTTACGAGTTTGGCAAGGTTTGCCGGGGACATTGTAACAACCGAGAAAGTGAAAGCAAGGAAGTTTGTAGCGGGACTTCGAGGTGACATCCGAGGACGAGTGACCGTATTCCGTCCAGAGACTTATGCTAAGGCATTGGACATTGCTTCTATTGCTGAGAGAGACCTTGGTTATACTTCAAACATGCCACCACCACCGAGTCAACAAAGTAAACGACCGGGATCAAGTCAGTTCAGTGGTCAGGGGAGTGCAAAAAGACAGAGTTTAGGAGGATCATCAACTAGTATTGGTAGTGGTTCCGGTGGAAATAAACCGAGGTGTCAGACTTGTCAGAAATTCCATTGGGGCCGGTGCAATCAACTTCCAAACCCAATCATTTGCAATAGTTGCCGACAACCGGGACACATCGCCAGGAATTGTCCAAATCAGAATTTAGATATGAGGGGCCGATGCTTTACTTGCAAGGAATTGGGGCACCAAGCGAAAGATTGTCCTACCAAACATCAAGGAGCTTCTGGTTCCGGTTCATACGCAGCTAGTGTCATTACACCGAGAACTGCTCAACCTCCGAGGAGGGAGCAACGAGAGGCAAGATCATTCCAACTCAGGCCGGGAGAGACCGCTTCTGCCGATACCGTTGTTTCAGGTATGGTTCCCATTTGCTCACATCTAGCAAATGTACTTATAGATTCGGGATCCACACACTCATTTGTGTCATACCACTTTTCTAGGAATTTAGATAAGCCATTAGAGTTCCTAGACTATGATTTATCTGTTGCGATACCGTTGGGGGCTTCATTGGTTAGTTTGGGTGTGTTTAGAAAATGTGAGATTAATGTGAATGGTAAAGAGTTAACTGTTGATTTGGTACCGTTAGTAATTCAACACTTTGATGTGATATTGGGTATGGATTGGTTAGCGGCTAATCATGCTAATATTGATTGTAACACTAAAGGAGTAGCATTTCGTATTCCGAATCAAGATGAGTTTCATTTTCAAGGTAAGGGTGTTGTATCACCGCCGTATATCGTGTCAGCTATTGAAGCTTGTCGTTTATTAAAGAAGGGCTGCCAGGGGTTTCTGTGTAGTATTCTTGATACTAGAGGTCCCGATTTAAAACTTGAAGATATTCCGGTAGTTAGAGAGTTTCCAGATGTATTCCCCGAGGAGTTACCTAGTGTATTGATTGATCGAGAAATTGAATTTGGTATTGATGTTATACCGGGAACCCAACCAATTTCACGAGCACCATATCGAATAGCACCAGTTGAGTTGAAAGAGTTAAAGATACAGTTGCAAGAGTTGCTAAACAAGGGTTTTATCCGACCTAGTGTGTCTCCGTGAGGCGCACCGGTATTATTTGTGAAGAAGAAGGATGGTACAATGCGGATGTGTATTGACTATCGAGAGATTAACAAAGTAACAATCAAGAATAAGTACCCGTTACCACGTATCGATGATCTATTTGATCAGCTTCATGGGGCTCAGGTATTTTCAAATATTGACTTAAGGTCAGGGTATCACCAATTGAAAGTTAAAGCTAAGGATGTAGAGAAGACAGCCTTTAGGACCCGCTATGGGCACTATGAATTTCTAGTGATGCCGTTTGGGGTTACTAATGCACCTGCCGCCTTTATGGATTTAATGAACCGTGTGTTCAAGTCGTATTTGGATGAGTTTGTTATTGTACTCATTGATGATATTCTCATTTACTCGAAGAGTCCAGATGAGCATGAACAACACTTGAGGTTGGTTCTACAACGACTACGAGAAAAGCAGTTGTTTGGGAAATTAAAGAAAAGCGAGTTTTGGTTGACGAGTGTCACTTTTCTGGGGCATGTGATCTCTAAAGAAGGTATTTCTGTAGACCCGCAGAAGATTGAAGCTGTTATAAATTGGTCAAAGCCGACAAATGTATCAGAGATTCGAAGTTTCTTGGGATTAGCTGGATACTACTGAAGATTCGTCAAGGATTTTTCTAGAATTGCGACTCCGATGACAAGGTTAATGAGAAAAGATGTACCGTTCGAATGGAACAAGGAATGTGATGAATGTTTCCTAGCATTGAAGAAAAAGTTAACAACGGCACCAATACTTGCGATTCCGACAAGTACTGGGAATTTCAGAATATACAGTGATGCTTCTCACCAAGGCTTGGGATGTGTTTTGACACAAGATGAAAAGGTAATAGCATATACTTCAAGACAGCTGAGATCTCACGAGAAGCAGCGGTAATCTTCGCACTGAAAATTTGGAGACATTATCTATACGGGGAAACTTGTGAAATCTTCACCGATCACAAATGTTTGAAGTATTTGTTCACTCAAAGAGATCTAAATATGCGACAAAGAAGGTGGTTAGAACTTATGAAAGATTATGACTTGAAAATTCAATATCACCCGGGAAAAGAAAATGTGGTTGCCGATGCCTTGAGCCGAAAGTCGTCGGAAAACTTAGCTTATGCCTTAACAACTCAAGAAGAGCTGGTGAAAGAATTTGAACAATTAGAACTTGAAGTAATTCCTAGAGTCAAGGGTGGTTTAATGGCTGCGATCGTGGCACAACCGAGTTTAATTGATGAAATCAAGACTAATCAACTTCTAGATCCAGAATTCAAGAAGATTGTGGATGAATTACCAGAGGGGAGAAGGCCATAATTTAGTTTCCAAGATGGTGTTCTGAAATACATCAATTGGTTATGTGTTCCTAAAGTTGGCGATTTGAGAGACAAAGTTATGGAAGAAGCCCATAATACAAGATATTCCGTGCATCCGGGAAGTACGAAAATGTACCGAGATTTGCGAGAAATTTACTGGTGGAGTGGTATGAAAAGAGAGGTCGCAGAATTTGTGTCTAAATGTATGACATGCCAAAAAGTAAAACTGGAACACCAACGACCCGGGGGAGAATTACATCCGTTAGAGATACCAGAGTGGAAGTGGGAGCATATCACGATGGATTTTGTATCGGGATTTCCAAAATCTCAAAAGTTGAACGATAGTATTTGGGTCATTGTTGACCGGTTGACCAAGTCAGCCCATTTCTTACCTATCAAAACCAAGGATCCATCGAAATTTGCAGAGATTTATATCAGAGAAATTATACGGCTTCATGGAGCACCGGTGTCGATAGTGTCAGATCGTGACACTCGGTTCGTGTCAAGATTTTGGGATAGTTTACAGAGGGCTATGGGGATAGCTTTACATTTTAGTACTGCATTTCATCCCCAGATCGATGGTCAATCCGATCGAGTGATTCAAATTCTAGAAGACATGTTGAGGGTATGTGTTATGGATTTCAAGGCCGATTGGGAGACCCATTTGCCTTTAATCGAGTTCTCTTACAATAACAGTTTCCAAACTAGCATTGGAATGGCGCCTTATGAGGCATTGTACGGTAGAAAGTGTAGATCGCCGGTGTATTGGACAGAAGTTGGAGAGAAACAACTTTTGGGACCAGAGATAGTGCAAATTACTACTGACAAGATCAAATTGATTAAACAGCGATTACAAACGGCTCAGAGTCGTTATAAAAGCTATGCGGATACGGGTAGAAGACCGTTGGAGTTTAAGGTTGGTGACTATGTGTTTTTGAAAGTATCGCCTTCAAAAGGCATAGCACGTTTTGGTAAGCGAGGTAAGCTCAGTCCGAGATATGTTGGACCGTATTTGATTCTTAATCGAGTTGGGCCATTAGCTTATCGGTTAGAGCTGCCACAAGAATTAGAGAATGTTCATAATGTGTTTCACGTGTCGATGCTTCGACGTTATGTGCCGGATTCGAAACATGTTATCATTCCAGAACCGTTAGAGATTCGGGAAGATTTAACTTACGTGGAACATCCAGTGCAAATTCTTGATAGGAAGGATCAAGTATTGAGGACCAAAGTGATTCCCTTGGTGATGGTTCAATGGCGAAGCCATTCAGTGGAGGAGGCTACCTGGGAGCGAGAGGATGAGATTCGAGCAAAATACCCGCACTTATTCAATTCTTGAGGTAAGAGTAAGTTTGGGGACCAAGCTCCTTTTTAGGGAGGGAGAAATGTAACACCCGTACCCGGAGAACGGGTTAATTATTTGTGTTAATATGCATTAATTAGTAAAATTAGTGTATAACTGGATTAAGGGGAGGCTTGGACTCGCCCATGTAAAAAGTGTTCAGAGAGGGACACTAGTTGGAAAAGTCCCCAGTAAGGTGGGACATGTATTGAAACGGAACCCAGCGAAGGGTAAATTGGTAATTTGTATTTTAAATGATTAAATGCATTTTATGTGATTACATGAATATTTGTTTATATGCTTTCATATTACATGATAATATGTGTTAGCATTAGTTTGGACACCCAACTAAGGGTATAAATGAAAAAGATTTAAAATTAGTAGGTGCGATAGCAATTTCACAAAATATGTGGGACCCACGTTGGGACCCATACGAAACTTAGACAAACACTCATTAAATAATTGGGTAGTTAATGAAATGTTTGGGGGATTTCATAATAAGAATTTAAGAATTTTGGGGGTATAAACGAAAAGAAGGGCAAAACTTTTGGACACCTCACTTGCATGTGTGAGTATGTGTCATGTGAGGGAGAGAGTTTCTCATTTACAGCAGCAAAATCAAAAGAAAATTGAGGAGAGCTCGGAGAGAGAAACGGAGAAACCGTCACCGACGTCGAATTCTCGCCGTTCCGTCGCCGCCGTTCGTCGGATTCGCGAACCGAAGCCGTTATCGGACTCGTGGAGGTGAGACGAACGTTCCTATACCCTTAATTTATGTTTTAATTGTCGGATTTTGGTAGCTCGTACTTAACGGTGAGACGTCGTCTACCGAATTCTTGTAGGATTCTTGTTGGGGTAGAAATTGAGGTTCAATTTGGTGAAATTCAGCACTTCTCTAGCTTAATCTTGGGTAGAATCTGTGGGAGGTGAGTTTTCTACACAAACTAAATGATTGGGTTTAATGTGTTCAAAGCTTCAAGTGGTGTTAGAGATATTCATCCATGTTTAGAAGCTATTATGTTGTTGGATTAATAATTTCATATCAATTTTTATAGAGATTATGTGTTGATACATTTATATGTGCTTATTTGCTTATGTGGTAGTCAATGAGCACCGGGAAAATGGTTCGTTGTTGGGAGTAATAAGGGTGGTGAAGAGGAAGAATCCGATAAATACGAAAGTCCAAGGAATAGAAGTGGCCACGGGACCAAGGGAGGTCTTCGGGTCTGAATGAACCATATAACCGGTGACTCGGCGACTACGGTTGTGTTTTTATGTGTTAATCATAGCATTGCACGTATTAAACATATAGTCATGTTTAGAATGCTCACTAAGCAAATTGCTTAAGAAAACCGTTTTCCTATTTCTGTTGTGGTACATAACAACCACCGCAGGTACGGAGCAATACCCGGAGAGGAAGTGACGTGCTCGGGATTGGGAAAGAGATTTGGGTTTTGTAATTATGTTTATAATTTGTAATATAGTATAACTTGTTGGTTAGAATCCTTGACTTGTGGATTAAAGACTTGACTTATGGATGGGAGAGATGGGAGAGATTTGAGCCTCATGCTTGAGAACTTCTTTTGAACTTGTAAAATGATGTAAATTATGGTTTCTTTTATGTTAATGTTCATATTTGGGTTGTAGGAAAAGAGTTTGAATCCTAAAGTTGTATTTTGTAGAGTTGGAAGTGAATTTGAGAACCAATGTATAATCTCTTATGTTTTGCTCAAGAATGGTGCAAGTAAAGGGTTGACCATCTCGGCAAATCCGGATGTGTCGCTAGTGTCTTGGACATGTTTCTTTAGTGTTCATAATTCTAGTTGTGTCATTGAGTTTAGTCTCAGCAAGTTTCATGTATTTTGGATAAGAATTGAGTTTTTAAGTTGAAAAGTTTGTTTGATTCAAAAAGAGTTGAGTTCATGAGTGGATTTGATCCAATTCTAGTTGTAGATATGTGGTACATGCTTGGTTTATGTTTAAAAGTGTTTGGACATGTGTTTGGAGTTGTTTCCCAAAGTTTCATGAAGTTTGGAGATGGTTTGGATATGTTTGGACTTGAAAAAAACATGTTTTAACCAGCAAAAATGACTTCTGGTAAGCCGGATCGATCCCCCTTTTTGCCTTGGATCGATCCGGGCCTTTTTTGAAAGTCTCTGCCAGCTTTTGACAAGTCGGATCGATCCGGATTTAAAGGGCGGATCGATCCGCGTACAAATTCGGCAGCACGTCGCCTTTTACTGAAACGTGCATAACTCTTTCTAGAAAAATCGGATTCGCGCGCCGTTTTTTGCGTTGGAACTGGGACCAAAGACCTATCTTTTGGTATAAAATTTTCTATACCTTATTAATTACCATTTTACCCTTGGGGCCTATTTTGTAACAATAGAGTTGTTTAATGTGGTTAAATACATGCGTTTCTTAGTAATTCGTATGTTTCTTTGCAAATTAATGTAATTGGGAGCTTGTAGCATTGTTACACGTGTCCTAATCCGCACGAGGCGGGTTGGGGTGTGACAAGCGCCGAAAGAATTGATCAACCGTGAGAGATTCAGAGATGGGTCCTGGTTCCTGATCAAGAAAAAAAGAGATTCTCCGAGAACCCTACATCATCCCCTGAGGACAGAAACAGAAAGATACTGGCTCCCGGAAGCCCCGATCGGCCCTCTTAGACTAAGCGTCGAAAGAATCAATCAACCGTGAGAGATTTAGAGATGGGTCCTGGTTCCCGATAAACAAAAGAGAGATTCTCTGAGAACCCCACGTCATTCCCCGAGGACAGATACGGAAAGATACTAGTTCCCACTACCCTCAGCAAAAAGTAACAAAAGAGGAACCGACTCCCAAAAATTGACCATCAGGAACAATCAGAACGTCGCCCGCATCCAGGTTTTGAAAACGAAGCACCGTCCTTCCGCGGCTCCATATCTCCTGAATAGCATGAGCTTTCTCATCTGTCCATGGCTTCCTTACCTATCATTTATCACAAGATCCCTCGATCACCTACCTTTAGAAACGCGTATCTGAAACGCACTTCCCAAATTCCAGAAGTTTACCCCTAGACCCAGAGACTTCTAAACCTTGATGTCCTTATCTGAGTCATCCACCACATCACAGTCGCAAACACTAGCACAGCATAAGTCCACTCAGAGTGGCACACGCCCCACAGTACCAGCTCATACTAGGATCAGAACACTAGGCATGATAGGACTTATGACACAACTCATATCACGCCCATGCATTACATATCATCCTCATAGCATAACATCTGCCTGTCTCATTATGCATGTGTGATTTGCTCCTTTGTTCCCTGAACTACATCCTGGTCTGATTCTCCTTAGGATACGTAGGCAGCTCACACAGAGCACGACCAGCACTAGCCTCAACATCATTGTATCTTTTGCAACGCTTTCATCCTAAATCTATAGCCTCCAAAAAGACCTGTCTCTCCAAAGCTTTGGCACTCGCTTGCGACATGCGTTGCTTCTCAAGTTCATGCCAAAGAGGGGCAAACTGTAGACACCTCATTTTTTCGGCTATCAGATTTAGGAGACCCATAGCTTGGTGGTTCACAATGATCGAAAAGACTCAAAAGGACCCCTGGAAATTGGTTCTATCTCTCAAATGTTCAGAATGACCAAAATACCCCTCAAAGCCCAAAAAACTCCCAGATTTGGACCGAAAGTTTTGAAAACATGCTACGTCGTAAGAAAAATGACAAAATGAGTTTTTCAGATGAAATTGTCAGCTCCCAGAGATCCCCGGAAGTTCCCGGAAAGTCCCCGTTGACCAGTTTGACTAGGTTTGACCAAGTTTGACCAAGTTTGACCAAAATCGTCCAAAGCCGGGATCATTCTAAATCATTTGGAAAGTAATAAAATGAGTTTTAAAAGAAAATCGAGCGAAAACGTCGGCTCCTAGGAGCTCCCAGAGGTTTCCAGAACTTCCCGAGAATCCCAGGTTTGACCAGTTTGACCAAAATTTGACTTTATAACCGGAGCGCCATAACAATTTTCAAATATTTTTCATGGATACTAAGGTCAATAGCTTTCCAACGGTATATCGCACATAATTTTTGGATTTAAAACGAGTTTATTGTGAATTTCCGAAGGCGAAAAAGGCGATCAAATCGGCTTTTATCGCAAATGCCGCAAAACTTTTCAAAGTGATCTATCCCCGATTTATTTTTTTTTTATGTAAAATAGACTCCATTACCTTTCCAACGATATATCACAACCTAAATTTGGAGTTCGTATGCATTTTTTGTGAATTTCGGACGAAATAGGGCCTTTTCGCAAATACCGGAACATCTGGGGGCCTAAACAGGATTATCCAGACGATTGAGAAACAATGCCGCCGCGGCACTGGCCCACTGCCGCTGCAGCACAGGTCTAGTGCTGCCGCGATACTCTCTTCCGGAACAGTATATTTTTGCAAAAATTTTTGGGGTTCCATTTTGATTAATTAAAAACCAAAACGATAGTAGTTCTATGTTTTCAGATGTTTGGAGCCAATGGGAACACTTCTAAAACCCCAAACCACCCCAAATTGGCCTATATAAACCCCCCTTGACTTCTCATTTAGGGGGAGAGAAATTTGTAGAGATAAGTTTAGGATAGAGAGAAAAGAAGCTTTCTTCATTGATTACAAAACAAAAAGTGAGTTCTAAACTTTGTTGTTTACTTTATTACTCCTATTTACTTCATATTCAATACACCCAACCACCATTTTAGTGAGCATTTAAGAGAGAGGAAGCTACTTCCATGTCCAATGTCATCACATATGAGTGATACATCAAACTACAAGTCCAATATCACATTGATTATCATCTATTGATTGTTATTTACTTGCTTGTTTATACAATGTTCATCTCTTCTTACCTCATTTCTTTTTTATTTTCTTTATTTACTTACTAGTTCATCATCATCTAGACAATGACATGAAGTTTGAGGTGAGTGAATCCTTATGGATAGTAGCTCTTGACCTCAAAAACATGTTTGATAGATGATGATTATAAACTCAATACCTCCAAGGTATCCTTGAAGTTATGTTCAAATGAAAATAAATCTCTCCAACAATCTTGGAGGTTCTTGATGATGAGTGTGATGTTGACATTTTAAGTGGCTATAACCTTCATTGAGTATTGAAAATATGCTTTTAAAACTTCTATTTTAAAACCCCCCTTCTTAAAACCCTCACTTTGATTTCAAGAGATAAACCTTGTTTTTCCCAAAATCTTCAAAACAGTGACTTAAAACAGTGGAGTGATCTTAGTTCAAATATTTCTCTAGAACTCAATACTCAATGTATGGATGTAAGGCCACTTGGAAAGTCTTCCTAACTCATTAGAGATCACCCATGATTTTTTGTTTGACTTGGAAATACTTGAAAATGGTCCATTTGGACCCAAACATTCCTTCCAGACATTCTGCCTCTGCTGTCACAGCAGCTTGGTTGACTTTCAACTTATTTTTCAGAAAACGTTTCCAAAAGCGGTGGTCCTAACTTATTTTTCCCTTAAACTTAAATGTCTTAGGAAACGTTCTATATAAAATGGGCCTCTAGATCATTTGTTTTCATTTTCTAATATGTTTTGACATTTCAGTCGACAATACGGACTCTGTTTCTGAGTGACCTCTATTGTTTATGTAATTTCTCCCAATATGTGATAGTTATTAAAGACAGGCTTTTTGGATTATGTTCTAGAAACAATAAGGAGGATCTCCATAAACAATCATGCATTGAAAACATTCCTAACCCCTCTTTTCAATTTTCAAAAGATCATGTTACTGTTCTATCCATTATTCACAGCAAGCACACTTTTACTTCCCCCCTTTGATTTGATGCTTACATGCACTCCAAATTAGTTCATGTCTTAGGAAGTAGTTCATATTACATTTGTACATATCCTATGATGATTTCATTCATTCATTCATACACATACTAGACTTCTAAGTCATTCTGGGAATCCATGAACACAAAGCACACTACAACCTTGGCACATTCTAGGCACATACATTGCATCTATGCAAAGATTTGGGGATTTTGTGAGTCCTAATCTAAGAAGATTATAAGGAATGAACTTGATCAATACGTCCGTGTTTCCCTCGATATAGTCTTCCTTTTTCATCCGTCCCGGGGATTCAGAAATCTTCTTTCCTCAAAGATAAGCATGCATCATAAAAGCTTGCTAAGCATATTTTGATTTCTTTGATTATTCGTTTCGATAAAAATTCATGTCCCCCTTTAGATTAGGAAGTCTTGACTATTTGATATATGATTAGGCGATTTTTCCTAGGTTTATTTGTGTGATCTTTCACTTTACATTGTATGATATTTGACTTAGATCTTATGAATGATATCTTATCTTTAGATCTTCCATTTCAAGTTTTCTTATGTGATGTAATATACTATCATAGTATTAATTGTCGAACCATACATAGTATAAGATGATTATTTGGATACTAATTGAGGCCCGTCGAAAGACAGGGCGAGTTGAGGATGTTTTAGTGGCGACAAAGGCTCCTTTATCTCTCGTACCAAAACCCCGAGCCAAGTTCTTTGGTTATGAAGGGCCGGTGTGATACGAACCCCGCCAACAATGTGACGAAACTCGTAACACGATTAATGCCTCGGACCGTTCTACTGTCAGATTCAAAGGGAAACCGCGACCCAACACCTATAACAGATGCGAACCTTGGTATAAAGGCTGCAGACGCCACAATAATGGATGGAAACTCGATTGATAAGTCTAGGTATGAACGCCACAGAGTAAATCTGATAAGTTCAAATAGTTCTTCAAAGAACCAAAGAGAAAACTCTCACAATATTATTAATGATCAAAACTGCATATTACAAACCCTAAAACTGTTTAAATAGCTGAGGCTTACAGTTGGGCCCTATAAGCCTACGAAATATTATGCCCCAAAATAAATTCGCCCAAAATTAAAATAAAACGAAACTAAAGGAATAAGGAAAGTTCCATAGTTGGCATGCAAGCCTACAATTCAGCAATTACGAAAAAAATGACAATAAAATTCTAATTTTAGGAAAACTAAAATTTGACTTCAATCTTGAACTGCTGGCTTATTCTTCTAGAACTTGAATTAGATTGAGACATCTTTGTGGACCAAGCTCCATAGGCCTCCACGAATTTTCATGAGACCAAACTTCTTGAATTAGCCCATTGAGTGCCTCTTTGAACTTCTTTGCCCGAGCCCTCGTAACTGGTCCAATTGGAATTTGAACTGGTTCCCTTGAAGTCGTGCCATGATTTGCATCATTCCCTCCTCTTGAAAAGGATTTGTCCTCAAATCATCACCTACATCAAAAGGACTCAAATCAGTAACATTAAAAGTAGCACTTACATTGTACTCAGCTAGCAAATCTAGCTTGTAAGCATTGTCATTGATGTGCTCGAGAATTTGGAAAGGCCCATCTCCTCGTGGCAGCAATTTGGAACGCCTTTCAGCCGGAAATCTCTCTTTTCGCATATGCAACCAAACCCAATCTCCGGGTTCAAAAACCATCTTGTGACGCCCCTTGTTGGCTTGCTTTTCATATTGCTCTGTTCGTCGCTCAATGTTGAGTCTGGCTTTCTCATGAATCTGCTTAACAAAGTCAGCTTTCCTTTAGCCAGCTAAATTAACATGCTCAGTCAAAGGTAAAGGAGATAAATCCAACGGAGTTAATGGATTAAACCCATATACAATTTCAAACGGTGAAAATTTAGTAGCAGAATGAATAGATCGATTGTAAGCAAACTCAACATGTGGTAAACAATCTTCCCATGTTTTAATGTTCTTTTGAATAATAGCCCTTAACAAAGTTGACAAAGTCCTATTTACTACTTCAGTTTGACCATCAGTTTGTGGGTGACAAGTAGTAGAAAATAATAACTTAGTCCCTAACTTACACCACAAGGTCTTCCAAAAGCAACTCAAGAACTTAGCATCTCTATCCGAAATAATTGTTCTAGGCATACCATGTAATATTACAATCTCCCTAAAGAACAAATCAGCAACATGTGTTGCATCATCCGTTTTGTGACATGGAATAAAATGTGCCATTTTAGAAAAGCGATCTACCACCACAAAAATTGAATCCCTACCCCGTTTGGTCCTAGGCAAACCTAACACAAAGTCCATTGAGATATCAATCCAAGGCTCACTAGGAATAGGCAGTGGTGTGTATAATCCATGGGGTTGCATTCGAGATTTTGCTTGCCTACAAGTTATACATCTTCCACAAACTCTCTCAACATCTCTTTTCATGTGTGGCCAAAAGAAATGCTCGTGTAGGATGGCTAGTGTCTTAGCAACTCCAAAGTATCCCATTAAACCCCCACCATGCGATTCCCTCACTAACAAATCGCGTAATGAACAATTAGGAACACACAACTTATTTTCCCGAAATAAGAAATCTTCATGCCTAAAGAATTTACCTAATGCTTTTTTCTCACAATTCCTATACTCTTCACGAAAATATTGGTCTAATGGATACAATTCTTTAATGTGTTCAAAACCAAGCAATTTTGCATCAAGAGTAGAAATCAATGCATACCTGCGAGAGAGAGCATCTGCAACGATGTTTTCCTTACCTTGCTTGTAACATATGACATATGGAAATGTCTCAATGAATTCCACCCATCGCGCATGCCTCCTATTCAACTTGTGTTGGCCCTTCAGATGTTTCAAGGATTCGTGATCGGTGTGAATCACAAATTCTTTAGACTAAAGATAGTGTTGCCACGTCTCCAATGCTCGGACTAACGCATACATTTCCTTGTCATATGTAGGGTAGTTTAAGGCAGCCCCACTCAATTTCTCACTAAAGAATGCAATTGGTCGTCCTCCTTGCATGATAACTGCGCCTATGCCAATACCTGAAGCATCACATTCAATTTCAAATGTTTTAGTAAAATCCGGTAGAACAAGTAACGGAGCATGAGTTAATTTTTCTTTAAGTAATTGAAACGCCTTATGTTCTTCCTCCCATTTGAATCCAACGTTTTTCTTGATGACTTCGGTAAGTGGGGCGGCTATGCTACTAAAGTCTTTCACGAACCTCCTGTAAAAACTAGGAAGCCCATGAAAACTTCGAACTTGGCCTACAATCGTGGGCGTTGGCCACTCACAAATCGCACGAACCTTTTCCTCATCAACCTTACTCCTTGGGCACTAACAACAAAGCCAAGAAACACAAGCTTATCTGTGCAAAAAGTACACTTCTTAAAGTTATCAAATAACTTTTCCTTTCTCAAGACTTCCAAAACTGATTTCAAGTGTAGAACATGGTCATCAAAGTTTTTGCTATAAATGAGTATATCATCAAAATAGACAACAACAAATCTGCCTATAAAAGTACGCAAGACATGGTTCATTAATTGCATAAATGTACTTGGTGCATTAGTTAATCCAAATGGCATCACTAACCACTCATACAAACCATGTTTTGTTTTGAAAGCAGTTTTCCATTCATCTTCTTCTTTCATTCTTATCTGATGATAACCACTTTTTAGATTAATCTTAGAAAATACACAAGCACCATGCAGTTCATCTAACATATCATCCAAACGAGAAATAGGGTGTCGATACTTTACCGTGATGTTGTTGATGGCTGGACAATCAACGCACATCCTCCACATCCCATCCTTCTTATGAACTAAAATCACCAGAACGGCACACGGGCTCATGCTTTCTCTCACGTACCCCTTTTCCATCAATTCACTTACTTGCCTTTGCAACTCCTTTGTCTCCTCAGGATTAGCACGATAGGCAAGTCGGTTTGGAATGGAAGCACCAGGTACGAAGTCAATTTGGTGTTCGATCCCTCGAGTAGGTGGCAAACCATGTGGAATCTCTTCGGGCATGACGTCACCAAATTCCTGCAAAAGAGAAATAACAGAACTAGGCAAAATGGGCTCAATCTCGTTAGTGTTCAAAACTGCCTCCTGGTACAATAGTACAATCATTGGCTGATTTAGAAACATCGCTCTTTTGATTTCACTCGCTTTTGCATAGAAATTTGTTTTTCTCTCTATTTTTATCTCTCTAGCCGAATCTTCTCGCTTTTTTTCTCTCTCAATTTTCTCGGTCTCTCTTTTTTCTTCACTCGAATTTTCACTCAGTTTCTTTTTCTCTTTCTCTCCTTTTTGAACACTCTCCTTTTGTAACCTCACTTGATCCTCATAAACTTGTTACGGGGTTAAAGGTACAAGAGTGATTGAATGTTGATTAAGTACAAATGAATATTTGTTCGTAAAGCCATCATGCTTCACACGCCTATCAAACTGCCATGGGCGCCCTAACAATAAGTGTCCAGCATGCATCGGTACTACATCACACATCACTTCATCTTCGTACTTACCAATTTGAAATGCCACTAACACTTGCTTGTTCACCGTCAACTCACCACTATCATTTAACCATTGCAACTTGTACGGCATAGGGTGTTTCAGCGTGGGCAGCCCTAACTTCTCCACCATTATTGTACTTGCAACATTAGTACAACTACCACCATCAATAATCACACTACATACCTTGTCCTTAACATAGCACCTAGTATGGAAGATGTTTTCTCGCTGCACTTCCTCAACTTCTCTGGCTTGCACACTCAATGCTCTCCTTGCCACCAATGTCAATGCATCTGGGGCAACGTACTCCTCCTCAGGAATGTCCTCCAATGGTGGCATATCACCAGTGTCAGAATCGTCATCCTCTGTTTCAATCTCACCATTGTCTCGCATCACCATAACCCGCTTATTTGGACATTGACTTGCTATGTGTCCCCTGCCTTAGCATTTAAAATACTTAATGTCACGATTTCTAGAAATAGAAGAATCTGATTTACCTTGATTTCCATGCTGGTTAATTCTTGTTTTTGCTCAATTTTTGGCTTCACCAAAGGTTGCTTCTCATCTCTTTTCCAAGTATTTGGTTTCCAAGCGGATGTATTGGAATTTTGGCTTGGATTTTGTCTTGGACGTGTGCTGCCGCCCCTCCTCTTGAGTTGATTCTCAATTTTAATAGCCATGTGTACCATATCCTCCAATTCAACATAGTGTTGCAATTCCACTGCATTGGCAATTTCCCGATTCAACCCAACTAAGAATCTAGCCATTGTAGCCTCTCGATCTTCCTCTACATTCGCTCGAATCATCGCAACTTCCATCTCCTTATAATATTCTTCTACACTCCTATTACCTTGCCTCAAACTTTGCAACCTATTATAGAACTCCCGATAGTAGTAGCTTGGAATGAATCGCTTCCTCATCACAGTTTTCATATCCTCCCATGTCTCTATTGGATGCTCCCTATTTCTCCTCCTATTCAGCACTAATTGATCCCACAAAATAATAGCATAATCAGAAAATTCAATGGCAGCAAGTTTTACTTTCTTAATCTCGGAGTCATTGTGGCAATCGAATACCAATTCCACCTTCTTCTCCCATTCAAGCTATGCTTCCGGATCAGTCCTTCCTTGAAACGAAGAAATCTTCATCTTAATACTACCCAAATTATTATCTTCCCGGTTCCTAGCTTCTCTAAACCTAACTTCTCTACACCGACCACCATATCTCCTCTGATTATCTATTGACTCCCGATCATTTTCTCCATCAAAGTCTTCCCCAAAATATTCCTCATCATCAACTCTTCTTGGTACATTACGAACATTTTGTGGTTGCCTATGCGGTGTACCCTCTTCAACTCTATCCAATCTCTCATGTATCGGTTCCAATGCTGCCCTCATCATCCGCCTCATCTCCCCCACTAAAGCTTGCATTTGTAAATTCGTAACAACCGGCTGTTGAGCCTCTTCATTTGTGACTCTTCCCTGATCTTGAGCCATAATTCCTGCAAGAACGGATTAGAAGTAGAATAGATCCTCACTACACTCCCTCACGTGTTTCACTCAAGAATATAATTCACTCGTGTTTACACTCAAAAATCAAGTCGGCTTTTACCCTCTTATGTGCTCACCACTCCTGCCTTTTTCCACTTATAGTAATTCTCACTCAGTTCTTATGAAACTGATCAAACAATGACCATAATTTATCAGTAACAATCCACACCCAAACTAGACCAATCAAATTTGGAAGTTGAAAGCACGACTAAAAACGAACGCGGATGGCTAGGTTTCCAAAAGCACACAAAAAAAATAGAATTTTCGGAAATTTTTTTTCACACTATGAAGTAAGGTCAGATTCGGACTCCTTAGACTCCAAATATCATAAAACAAAAATAAAATTTTAAGCCGAGTTTTTGTATTTGTTTTTTTTTGCCTACCGTACCGATCTCTTCTCTTCTCTTCTTTTTTTTTTACTTTTTCTTTTTTTTTTGAATAATCAGGCAGCCTTCACAGTTCACGTATCTGCTTTAGAAACCCTAATTTCCGAGAAGGAAAAAAAAACCACAATAACAACGATCACGAGAATGAACAAACACGAAGTAACAAGAGCAAATCACAGATCAGATTTGCAAACCCTAAACACAAAATTCCAGATCGTAATCGAACACCTTTTTTTTTTTATACGGTTCAGAAACGAGAACGAATAAGAAAACGAACAGAAACAAAAACGAGTAAGAACAGAAGCAGAAGAAACAAATAAGAACAGAAACGAAAAAAGATATGATAAACCTGAGACTAGAACCTGGCTCTGATACCAACAGAAACGAACCCCGCCAACAATGTGACGAAACCCGTAACACGATTAATGCCACGGACAGTTCTACTGTCAGATTCAAAGAAAAACTGCGACCCAACACCTATAACAGATGCGAACCTTGGTATAAAGTATGAAGACACCACAATCAAGGATGGAAACTCGATTGATAAGTCTAGGTATGAACGCCACAGAGTAAATCTGATAAGTTCAAATAGTTCTTCAAAGAACCAAAGTGAAAACTCTCACAATATTATTAATGATCAAAACTGCATATTACAAACCCTAAAACTGTTTAAATAGCTGAGGCTTACAGTTGGGCCCTATAAGCCTACGAAACATTATGCCCCAAAATAAATTCGTCCAAAATTAAAATAAAACAAAACTAAAGGAATAAGGAAAGTTCCATAGTCGGCATGCAAGCCTACAATTCAGCAATTACGAACACAATGACAATAAAATTCTAATTTTAGGAAAACTAAAATTTGACTTCAATCCTGAACTACTGGCTTATTCTTCTAGAACTTGAATTAGATTGAGACATCTTTGTGGACCAAGCTCCATAGGCCTCCACGAATTTTCCTGAGACCAAACTTCTTGCATTAGCCCATTGAGTGCCTCTTTGAACTTCTTTGCCCGAGCCCGCGTAACTGGTCCAATTGGAATTTGAACTGGTTCCCTTGAAGACATGCCATGATTTGCATCACGGTGCCCTTTATCCATTTGGGTGAGTCAAAATTAGGTTTCTTGGTTCCTTAAAGACCAAGTGGCGACTCTGTATCTGTTTTCAACAGACCCTTTTCTCTCTCTTTTCAAAATCAAATTTCAAATAATCTAAAACAAGCAAGTGGTGGAATCTCGCGTGTCCACACCTGTCCACTTTTCACAGGAAGCATACTCTTATTACTTTCATTCTTTGATTTGATGCTCACATATGCTCCAAATTAGTTCATATCTTAGGAAGTAGTCAATACTACATTTCTACATATTCTATGATGATTTACTTCATGTATTCATGCGTACTCAAGACTTCTAAGTCACTTTAGAAAGTTTATGTACATAAACACACTACAACCTTTGCACATTTTAGGCTCATGCATTGCATCCATGCAAGATTTGGAGTTTTCTTGATTCCTAATCTAAGAATGAACTTGATCACACATTCATACTCCCCCTCGATCTAATCTTCCTTTCTCATCCATCCTGGGTATTGAGAGGTCTTCTTTTCTCAAAGATTAACATGTATCATACTAGCTTGCTAAGCATATTTGAGTCTCTTCAATTATTTGTTTCAAGAACAATCCATGTCCCCCTTTAGACTAGGAGAACTTCATTACTTGATATGTGATTAGATGATTTTTCCTAGGTTAGTTTGTGTGATCTTTCACTTTTTGCATTGTGTGATATTTAATTTAGATCTTATGAATGATATCTTATCTTTTGATCTTCCACTTCAAAATTCTTATGGGATGTAATATACTATCATAGTATTATTTGTCGAACCAAACATAGTATAAGATGATTATTTGCATGCAATTTGAGGCCCGTCGAAAGATGGGGCGAGTTGAGGGTGTTTTGGTTGTGGCAAAGGCTCCTTCCTCTCTCGTACCAAAACCCCGAGCCAAGTTCTTTGGTTATGAAGGACCGGTGCCCTTTATCTATTTGGGTGAGTCAAATTAGGTTTCTTCGTTCCTTAAAGACTAAGTGGCTACTCTGTATCTGTTTTAAACAGACCTTCCTTTTCTTTCCTTGATCCAAATCAATTTCAAACAAACTAAAGAGTGGACAATTGATTCCGCGTGTCCACAACTATCTGAATCTTCTCACAGGTTTCTCATACCATCTCTAGTCCAAGAAGTTGAGTATCTCTGACTTCAACCCAGCAGAGCAGCGATCGGCAAGGTCTTCCGTACAAAGCTTCAAACAGTGCCATCTCTATGCTTGAATGATAACTGTTATTGTAGGCGAATTTGGTCAAAGGTAAGTGCGTCTCCCAAGAATTCTCCAAATCTATAACACAAGCGCGTAGTACGTCCTCCATTACTTGATTAACTCATTCAGTCTATTATCTATCTGCAAATGAAAGGCTGAACTCAATCTCAGTGATGTTCCCATCGCTGTTTGGAGACTCTTCAAAAATTCTACAGTAAAGCGTGAATCTTGATCTGACACAACAGAAATAGGTACACCGTGTAATAGTATAATGTGCTATAGATACATTTGGCTCAAATGTTCTACTAGATACGTCATATTGTAGGCGATAAAATGTGCCGTCTTTGTAAGTCAATCCATGATTATCCAAATAGCATCGTGGTTCTGCTGTGACTTCAGCAATCCTACCATAAAATCCATGGTTACGTGTTCCCATTTTCATTGAGCAATCGATAATGGCTGTAGAAGTCCAGGTGCCTTCAGATGTTTTGCCTTTACCTGCTTACAAGTAAGATACTTAGTTACATACTCAGCTACTTCTCTTTTCATTCCTTCCCACCAAAAATTTCTCTTCAGATCCTTTTACATCTTTGTACCTCCCGGATAAATATTCATTCGTGACTTTTGAGCTTCATCCAATATTTTTTTTCTGAGATTTTCTTCGTTAGGTACACAAAGTCTACCTTTACATCGTAAGACTCAGTCTGTACTGATACTCCAGATCTCTGGCTCTTTTGCTGACCTCTTGGCGAACCATAACTTCAATTCTTCGGTTGTCTCTTGAGATGCTATAATACGGCAGATCAAAGTTGGTGTACCATTAGACATCCAAAATGTATTCCTACCATTGGTTCTACTGGCTAAAGCTTAAATTCAGCTAACACTTCCAATGCTTTCCATTCTCGAATTAAAAATGCAGTGATCACTAGTCAAGGTTTACGACTCAGAGCATCTGCTACGACATTTGCTTTACTTGGATGGTATTGTAATGAAAAGTCATAGTCTTTGAGTAACTCCATCCATCTTTGTTGTCACATGTTTAACTCCTTCTGAGAGAACAAATACTTCAAGCTCTTATGATCGGAAAATAGATCAAACTTTTCTCCATAGAAATAGTGTCTCCAAATCTTTAATGCAAACACTATCGCTACCAATTCCAGATCATGCGTAGGATTGTTCTTCTCATGTACCTTCAATTGTCTTGATCCATATGCAATGACATTCCCGTCCTGCATAAGCACACAGCCTAATCCTTGGTGCAATGCATCACTATAGATTATGTATCGCTCTCCACTCTTAGGTATCGCGAGTACTAGTGCAGAAGTCAATCTTTCCTTTAACTCCTGATATGCACCCTCATGCTTGTCTGTCCATTCTTACTTCATCTCCTTTCTCTTCAAATTTATCAATGGTCCTGCAATCTTGTAAAATCTTTCAACAAATCTTCGTTAATATCCTGTTAAACCAAGAAAACTTCTAACTTCTGTAGTATTAGTCGGTCTGTTCTAGCTTAAGACTGCATCAATCTTAGCTGAGTCCACAGAGATACCGTCCTGAGATATAACATATCCCAAGAATTTGACCTCCTGTAGCCAAAACGCACGCATACTGAACTTAGCATACAACTTACTCTCTTGAAGCGTCTGCAAAGCAATCTGTAAGTGTTGTGATCTTGCTCCGTCTTTGAGTAGATCAAGATGTTGTCGATGAATACTACAATGAATTTATCCAGATATGGTCTGAATACTCTATGTATCATGTCCATAAATACTGTTGGGGCATTCATCAACCCAAAAGGCATAACCAGAAACTCGTCATGCCCGTATCTTGTTAAAAATGCAGTCTTCGATACATCTTCCGGTCGAACTAACAACTGATGATATCCCGAATGTAGATCGATCTTTGAAAAGATCCTTCATCCTTATAACTGGTCAAATAGGTCATCTATCCAAGGAACTAGATATCTATTCTTGATCGTAAACTTGTTCAACTCCCTGTAATCTATGTAGAGTCGAAGTGTTCCATCCTTGTTCTTCACAATCAGAACTGGTGCTCCCCAAGGTGACGTACTCGAATGAACGAATCCTAAATCTTCAAGTTCCTAAACTTGATTTTTTAGTTCCAGCATCTCAGTTGGTGCCATCCTATATTAGATATTGGCAATGTGCCAGGTACTAGTTCCACACAGAACTTTATTTCTCTTTTTGGTGGAAGTCCTTTAATATTCTGGAATACATCCTGAAAGTCTTGTACGGTAGGAATCTGATCCATTGTGAGTTCTATACTATTACTACTAATCTTAGCTAAACCACTTGTCAAAAACATATCGCTCGTTATCTGACACTGAAATCTGATCGTTGGATGTCCTTGTATTGGAAATACAATCGTTCTAGTAGGGCAATCCTGGTTGGCATCATACTTAGACAACCAATCCATCCCTAGGATAATGTCAAACCCCGACATTGCCAGAATTACTAAGTCCGTTGGAAGATTCCTATCTCCCAAGATCAATGGGCAATCTCTACACACCTTACTTAACTTGACAGTTAATCCCAACGGTGACACAACATTCAGTGTCGACTCAAGTGTCTGAGGTTCTAAACCCAACTGGTACATAGTCTTAATAGCAATAAATGAACATACAACTCCAGTATCAAATAATGTTTTAACTGGACTATAAAAGAGTACAAGCGTACCTTCCAAATGTTGCTACTCATCAGTCTTAAAAGCTTGATTTCGCTGGGATGATAACATTCATCCTTGTCTGATCTGGGGGTCCTTGGATTCCTTGAACTGGTGCTCCATAATATCCTCCTAGTGGTTCCTGACAATCCTTGCTCAAATGTCCCGGCTTAATGCAACTTCGACAGATGAGATCCATACGGCGGTTAACCCTGGGGGCTGTGCAGAACTTGGCAATGTGCCCTGGCTTTCTGTAATTAAAACATCCTCCATTATTGTTTGGCGGGGCTGTTCGCAATGCCTGCGGCTGTGGTCCTTATTGGCTATATTGCTGGGGTCGAGAATAACCCTGCTGTGGCTTCCTGGTTCCTTCCCAGGTTCTCTTCTTCCCTTGAAAACTTCCCTGGGGTCTTCACCCTTGGTTATTCCTTGGCGGTTGGGCCTGGAAATTCCATAGTTGAAATCCTCTTAATGATTGAGGTCGATTCATCTGTTGTTACTGTACTGGGTAAGCGTCTTTCTCCAGACTCACAGCAAGTCTGACTAGTCCTTCAAAACATTGGTTCAGGTGACCAATCATCACATGGAGAAGATGGGGGCTCAGTCCCTAATGAAATCTCTTCACCTTCTTTAGCGGCGTATCGATCATGTAGGGAGTGAACCTCGACAATTGCTCAAACTGTGTGGTGTATTCCCCATAGTCCATCCTCCTTGGACTAAATTGAGAAAGTTCTTCTCCTGTTGATCTCTCATCTTCTGGGAAGTACTTTTCCAAAAATCTTCCTTTGAACATCTCCCAAGTCATCACCCTTGCAGCATTTATCCCTACAGTGGCTTGCTCAGCTTCTTACCAATCTACGGTAGCGTAGGTGAGCTGGAACGTAGCAAGACGACGCTTTTTTTGTTCACGCATTCTAATGTTTCAAAGATTAAATCCATTTCTCTTATCCATTACTTGACTTTCCATGGTTCTATTAACCCATCGAACTTTTCAGTATGGAGTCCACAAAAATTTTCTAATAACTGGTCTCCAGTTTACCTTGGCTAAAATGGTGCTACTGGTGGTTGAACATGTCGCTGATTGGTAGCATGGTTGTAGGTATCCCCTACATGCTCCATTCCTTGCATAAACGCTTCAAAAACTCCATATGGGTCCATTCCTTCGGGAATAGGTGCTCCGATCCACGCTTGGTGATTTCTCAAAGGTCTTACCATAATGATAACGAGTGTCGCCTACAAGAGACCCACTAATCAGCTAAAAGTCTTCTTTCAGGAACAAAAATAAGGTAAAGCAAGAAGCAGCAAGAACTAATAGTTCTACTAACCAACACATAACAACTCAAAAATGCCATAATCCATAACAAAAGTACTACTCGTATATAACAAAAGATGTAGCACATAATATACACTAGTCAAACTGTGTACCATGTCAGACAAAAGCTAGAACAATACTAAGGTCAGCTATTATAATACTAATGCTGATAGCTAGACAAAGCTATGGTCAATAGCTATCTCTCAAGCTCCCAAAAATCCTGTGGACAACATGTCCTGATGAAAAACAAACAAAAGCTAAACCCTACAGACCCCGACTCAAAAGTCGTCGGTATCTAATCCTGCTACTGGTGCCTCATCCTCTGGTGCAATATCCATCTCCATAGGTGGATCAGTCTCTGCTGGCGCAGCAAGTCCTCTAACCGCTACTCCTATATCTTAGTCCTCAACAATCATCTCGTCAACATCTATATCCTCAACGCCACAAGCTGGCTCAGCAACATCGGCGATTAACTCAGCAAAATCCATAACTAGGGCCATAGCCTCTATTAATGCCGCCTGTCCTATCGGAACTCCAACTGGCTGTGCAACCGTTATGCTAACCACTCGATTGCCATATTGGCAATGGCTGCCATATGTGGTACCAGCCCTGCTGGTAAATAAAATACAACAGGTATCTCTAGTGCTATAATCTCCTCTGGCTCGATTATAACATCCTCTATACCCTTATCTCCTACTATGTTATCCCCTCCGACCATAACATCCTCATCACCTAACTCTGGGTCCTCCTCCGGGTCCTCCTCTGGCTCCTCATCATCCTCGACAGGTTCGATGTCCTCGGCGGGATCCTCCTCTGGGTCAATATCTACTATCGGCTCGGCCTCCGGTGACTCTGGCTTCTCAGGCTGCTTATGTGGCTCTGGAATGGGTACCTCAGGTACCGGTGATGGTGGTGCTACTATTACTGCTGCCTCAATAGGTCCTCCAAGAATGGCTCAAAGCTCGTCCATCTCCAGCTTACTCTAGATCAAACGTAAAATCTCCTAGTAAATATCCCTACTAATCCTCGTTGAATGATAAGCATCCACACGCATCTCCGTAGGGTGGGTCTTCCCGGTCACATAGAGAGCCATCCATATATCCTCCTCTAGATATCTACTAGCTTTCTGGTGTATATGGTCATAATAAAACTCCGGATCAGCTGGCTCTATGGTACCCCCATGAATCACGTGTCCTCCATTGGCATCAGTCATAAACTTATGGAACTCTGGATCCATGATGCAAACATACAAGGAAAACTAACTATTGCCAGAAGGACGAACTTATCTTAAAATCATATCTCATCTCAAGGATCTTAAATACTAGGACCAGATGGTGTGGACTAGTTTAGTGAACGAAAGTATCACAAACCTAGGGCACTGATACCAAAAAAACTTGTCACGCCCCAGAGCAATAAAAATAGAGAAAAATAAATTTCCTTTTTGGATCCATAAGGAATGATAAGTTAAAGTCACTAATTATCCAAACCATACATTACTAGTCCATAAAGTAAGCAGGAATAACAACAATTGAATATAATAACAGAAACACTATTACAAACATCAGAGTGTGGTCCATAGTATCACAACAGGTTTGGAGACAACATATGCCCAAGTACCCATTAAGTAAAACAAAATAGAGTTTGATAGAATATAAAGCTCAAACATAAACTAGATAAACTATCTTCAGATCTTTAGCTAGCGTAATGATAGTCGTCAGCATAATACTCCTCTCCGATATAACTGGCATCAGTGGGGCCACCCTCTACATAATCCAACTCCAGGTAGTATCCGTCACCATAGGCTCCAACACCTGCATTTCTAGGGACAGGGTAGTCTGGACGGAAAAAGTCCAGGCAATAAAAGGCCGCCAGCTTACTGAAAGCTGAGTGAGAACCAACTAACAAAGTCTCAAAGAAATAACGTAATTACCAATCCTGGATGATAATAGGCAGTGATATTAATATCTTCCTCCTTTTTATTCAGACACATCATTAACCGATTCTCATCGTCTTCCAACTCTAAGACTGACTGTACCAATACCAACTGACTGTACCTAACTGATTATATCATCATGACATACTAGTGCTCTTGTTCACCGCTTTTAAGAACTCTTACTATTCACCGCTTTTAAGAACTCTTATGAGCACCATACATCGCTTTCATATAACGACTAGTTTATGGACACACCAATACTCATGTTCACCATTTTTAAGAACTCTTATTGTTAACCGCTTTTAAGAATGCTTGCGAGTATCATCCGTTCAGATTATATGCACCAGTACTTCTTGCTAGCACAACACATAATGCTCATATCCCACGCAGATGTGGTCACGACCAACTCATGATACTGACACACTTGTACTGACGGTCACCAATACCCAACTGACTCAAACACTAGGAATAACCAATGTTACCTAGGCAAACCCACAAATTGATATTCGGATCCACGGCATCCAATGCTTTGTACTCAGACACCAAGGAATACCCAAGCATTGCAAAAATACAAGCAAAAAAATGATATTCATGATAAAACAAGGATAAGATGTCATCAATCAAATTTCCAGATTCAGCAACCTCTAATGAATCCTATCAAAAGTGGTCTTAAATATGATCTGGGTTAAAACCCTTTTACACAAAGATAGATACATGTCTTAGAGAACTTCTGCAAAAATTAGAACCTCTTTACCATTTCTGAAGTTCAAGAAATAAGAGTTTTGGAAATAGTGGACCAGGACTGTCGACTCTTCTTGTAAAAATCATAATTAATTCTACAAAAAGCATGTGAAGCTCTATTTGGTGTCAAAAGAAAGCTATTTCATTGTAGTTTGTGACACAAATAATTCCATGGACATGCCATGAACTTAAGGTTTCTAAAAAGTTATTTTAAACCGACTCTATTATTCTGGAAGTTTGGTATCATTTGATAAAGGAATGCAAAACATAATAGAAGTTCATGAATCGTGTTAATAAAGTTAATCTAAGCTTTTGATCTCTCATCAATTTATCCTAGATGGTTTCTTAACCAAGTTTTATTCATTAATTATTGAGTGATCAAGGTATGACCATTTTGTATACATAATCATGATTGTAGTTAAACTTAGAAAATTCCAGAATAGTTGCATCAACTTCAAACACTTAGAAAACAATCTTAACTCGATCGCACGCTCAAGATTTTTCATCGGCATATAGATATATGAGTTAGGAATCATCCCCAAAAAGCGGATCATCGATAACTATCATAGATTTTCTGAAATTCAAATACAATGAGAATATGTTCAAATCTGTCAACAGATTTCTCAACAATTTCTAGAAATAGCATACGGATCCCAAGGGTTCTCAAAACGGATCAAATGAAAGCCAATTCATCAAAGTTTACCTAGAAAATTTGAAATCCATCAAACTATGGGTTTTGATGGACCAAATCTTATGGACAAAACCAATTTGTTTTGCTGAATTTTTAACTAGTTCATTTTAAAGTGTGAGAAAAACAACTTAGGTGATAGTTGAAGCTCATTAGAGAGATTAAACTCATAGATTAACTTAATTATCATGATTCCCAAAAAATTTAGCACTCAAGTTCTATGAAGAACTTTGGATAATGGATCAAAGGGACATACAAATGTCCTATCAGAAATGAAATTCGATAGGAATTCTAGGTTATAGGAATACTCAAGAGAAAAGTATAAACATAGGAATCATCCTTCTCATATATCATAGAATTCAAAAATAGATACATATATGTAATCATGTATGCATGGATCTAAACTAAATAGAAGAATGAAATCAAAATTGAAAACCAAAAATGAAAATCACTCTCTAATTAAGAATTATCAACAAAATCAAAAGAGACTTGGATCTAGCTATGTGAGTGTGTGAAGAACAAGAGAGGAAGAAGATAAGTGTTCTAATAGATAAAATAACACAAAACTAGATCCAAGTCTAATAGATCTATATATAAAAATAGGAATTAGAGATGAATTATGATGTCTACCTCTTGGAGGATTTTCAATTATGCAATTAAAGTAGATTTGAAGAGTCTTCTTCTTCAAGTGTTCTTCAAGCACTCATCTATAGAAGTTATAGGGAGGCAATTGATGTCCAAATCTCTAATCTAATTATCTTGAGACTAGTTTTTTATGGAAATTTTTAATTCATAATTCACTTCATCTCTCTAGAAATCTCTCTTAAATTGAAAGTATTTTGCAAGTATATTCACTTGTATGTATTTCTCTCTTGTGTGTACTTCCTTTTATATTCCCTTCTATATGTTCTCTTGTATATCAAAGATGATCTCATATGGATCTATATATAGAATTTTGAAAACTTAGCTCTTAAGTTTCAGGGTTAAAACAGAATTTTTAGGGATCAGAAAAGGGTTGAAATGGCCATTTCAGTGCCTAAACGCAGTTTCCAGGCAATTTCCGCGCAGTGGGAGGCTTCAAGAAGGGCCTGGAACTCAAAAAGCACGGTAGAGAACATGACTTATAGGTGGCGATTATGGTGGGACCCGCCACCCCATAAGTGGGACCTGCCACCTAAATAAGTGGGACCCACCATTTGCTTTTTTGGTTCCCCCGGTTGTCCTTATGCTATGTTTCAAAAATTGTGTTCACTACTTTTCCAAATTTTTGTAAAATTGCTTTTTGGTGTCTGAAATCGTCCGTTTACATACTATTGGAAAGCTGTCGAGTTGAATTTCAGTATAAAAATATTCCAGCAGGTTTTGAAATGAGAATTGAAGTCCAATTGAAGTCTTGAAGTCCTCCATAACTTTCGTCGTCTTTTTGAAATCAAACGACTTCTTTTCCAAAATTACTTTTAAATGTGCGGTGATTTCAAGCTTTTCTTTGAAATTGAATTTCTCGATACCTAGAATACTGTGTTTAGAACACTTCATGTTCATATAACCCTGAGTGAATATGAATTTTGAGAGGTAATTTTGACGAAACTGGGATTTATGCATGGAAAAGGGCTTTCTGAGCTTGAAGTCACTTTCTGAAGTTCGATCTTTCGATTTTGTGGAATCCAGTACCTTCCACGGGGTATACTTTTCATCATCTAACCCTCCAAGACATTGTCCACCCTAAATCCTATCAGTGTGGTCAAAATTGGGTGTCTACTGTTTACCCCTCTTCGGTAGAGCTTGTTGTGTACAACGTGAACTGCAAGTGAGTGCCAAAGCTAGAAGACACCCAATAACCATACTGAGAGGTTTTAGGAAAAACAAAAAATCAAGAAATTCAAAATTTGAGAAAATCAAGAAATCACGACTATAAGAATGCAATGCAATGCTGTGTAGAGGCTACCAAATCGAAGCTGCTGCTGGTCGTGCTCCGCTAGAGCTGCCTATGTATCCTTTCCAAGCATCAGACCAGGGCGTACTTCAAGCGTGCGAGTAGACAAAGAACACACAAACAACAATATGAATGAAATGCTTCTATCCTAGGATGCAGATGCAGTATGAAAATGTGAATGCGCACGTGCTAGGGGAATCGTCCTCAAGGGTTCCCTAGATGCAAACTCTAATACAAGGGATGCAATGTCTCATTCTCACAATCAAATATGTCTAAAGAGAATCATGCTATATGTATCTTGGATGAGTCTTGAAGTCTTGTCAGAGTCTTTCTTTTGTGTTTGAGGCTTGTATGTGACATCTATATCTCGGACGACTGTTGAGTATCTTGGATGAATTCTGAATCATGTCTAAACATCTTCTAATAAAAAGTGTCCTTAAGCTTGGATGATCTCTGAAATAAGGCCTCCTTAAACCTAGATAACTAATAAAGTGTCCTAACCCCTAGACGATTGCTGATGTAGAGTCAATCTACTCGGGACGATTACTGATATAGAGACTTATCCCTTGGACAATTGCTGATTTAGAGTCCTAACCCTTGGACGATTGCTGATGTAGAATCCTTCTGCTGGGGATGATTTGCTGATGTAGAGTCCTAACTCCTGGACAATTGCTGATGTAGAGTCCTAACCCCTGGACGATTGTTGATGAAGAGCCCTAACCCCTGGATGATTGTTGATGTAGAGTCCTAAACCCTAGGACGATTGCTGGTATAGAGTCCTTCTGTTGGGGACGAATCTTGTGTACTCCTAAAACAGGTCCTTCTTCTCGAGACAAATCTTTTGTGTTTTTGGAATAGGTCCTTCTTGTGGGGATAATCTTCTGTAACAAGTCTGGAGACAAATCTTTTGAAACAGGTCCTTCTTCTGGAGACAATTCTCCTGTTCTTCTAAAATATGTCCTTTTGCTGGGGATAAATCTTATGTTCTGATGCATGAATTCTAAGAGATGTACAAATTCTGAGAGATACCCTACTTCTTGGAGGCTACCGGATATACAATTTTGAGATATGCACGACTCTGAGAGATACCCTATATCTGGAGGCAATTCTGATACACAATGCTGAGAGAAACCCTATATCTGGAGGCTACGGAGAAATACCCTATTTCTGGAGGTAGTACTAATAGATACCCTATATCTGGAGGTAGTTCTAACACTTGATGCTGAGATATACGCTTTATCTTGAGGCAGTTTTGATACACGATGCTGAGAGATACCCAATATTTGGAGGTAATTCTGAGAGATACCCTATATCTGGAGGTAGTACTGATTCATAAATTCTAAGAGATACCCTTTATCTAGAGGTAGTTCTGATGCTAAGAGATGCATGATTCTGAGAAATCCCCAGATTCTGAGAGATACCCTACTTCTGGAGGCAACTCTGATACACAATTTTAGAGGTTTACTCGATCATGAGAGATACCTTTATCTGGAGGCAATCCTGATGCACGATACTAAAAGATACCCTATATCTAGAGGCATTCTAAGAGATACCCTATATTTTGAGGTAATTCTGATACACAAATTCTGAGAGATACCCTTTATCTAGAGGCAACCTTGATGCTGAGAGATACATAGTTCTGAGAGATACCCTTTCTTCTGGGGGTCATTCTGATACATAAATTCTGAAAATTCTCTGTCGGGGAGATTGTATGATTCATAAGTTATTGAAGTATACCTTTCTTCTGGAGGTGATTCTGATGATGTCTAAAAGTTCTCTGCTTGGGGAGATATCTGAGATTTCTGAGATGTGAGCTCATATTCTAGAGGCCCTGCCAATTCAATCTGAGACTCATGTTGGTGTTTCGACCCGTTCAAACATTCTTGCAACACGTCGGGTTTATTCTGACCCTTTCTCAAATATTTTGCTCATGGTTTGGAGATCTTGTTTTCTGATCCATCTGCTATAAATCCGTTTTGGATGTAATTCTCGAGTGATGGTAGACCCAAAAATGTCTATTTTCTAAGACAACACATAACCAATCCCAAAACAACAGGAGTTTGATGAAAATCATCAATTCTTGGCTACTTTCAAGCTGCGGTGCCCTTGGTTCTTTATGCCTAGGACTTTTTTTTCACCTTTGCATGGTTTCTAACAAAGATCCAAATTCTTTAAGGGTCATTTAGACCAATTCCAACAAGTTTTAAGCACTCTTAAGGCTTATATATCAAGATTGGACCAATCCTTGGTCAAAACAAGAGTTTGAGGGGTCAAAACATGAATATAGAGCAAAATGAGGTTTTGGCATGAAATGAATAGTAAATGGCAGTTCCCCATGCCCTCTTTGGATCCGTCAGCCACAACTTATGGGTATTAAACCCATTTTTCTTCTTGTTCTTCATTATCTCATCTTCAATGTATCACCTCTTTCTCCTAAGGTGCTCAAATCTTGCAATTCTTTGAGTGATTTCATGCATCAAATTCCCCCAAAACTTTGTTGATTTCATCAACTTCTCTATATTCTAGGAGATTCAGGTGCCAAGGGTTTCACTAGTCATCATCTTCAACCTCTTAGCTTCAAGCATCAACAACCATGAGTTCCTATGGGCAAGGGGAGAGTTCTAGAACACGTAGAAATCAATTTCAAGCTAGTGGAGCTTCATCAACTCAATCAATGGAGTATCCAACTATGAAAGAGCCACTAAATCACATCTCTAGGAGGGCTTTTCGTCAAGAGGTAACCCATTCTTTACAATATTTCTGCTTCATGTATGTGTGCTTTCAAATTCTTGCAAATTCTTAGGAATCATCCTTCAATTTCTTCTAGAATGTGCTTGGGAACCATAGAGGTCATGGTAGCCATGGAAAATTCCTTGAATGGCTTAATGAATTGTCAAAATCACGTCCTTAAGTAGTAGTCAATATCAAGCAAACGGGCTTTGTGTCTTTTGTAACCTTGTTGGAGAAACCTGCTAATGATCTAGCCATGATTCAAGCTCTTGCTGAAAGGTGGTGGGATTCTACAAATACTTTCCACATGCCTTTTGAGGAGATAACTATGACCCCACTTGACTTTGCGATGATTACTGGCATCTCGTTTGGTGGTCACCATCTTACCTTTGTGAAGAACATCCACAAACACCATGCTATTATCGAGTGGCTTCTAGGCATTATTCTGACCCAGAGAGATCTTCACCGATTGAGTGTGAGCATTACATGGTTTGTCAACAACTTTTGACTTTCTGAAAAAGTGGCTCAATTTACTGATATGCAGCTTACCCGTGCTTTCATCTTGTATTTGCTTGGTTGCTCTCTTCTTTCTACTTGAGCTGAGCGGATTACACTAAATATGCTTGATAGCCTTCGGAATCTCAAAAAATTGTAGATTTTGATTGGGGCTCTACTGGCCTAGCCATTCTTTATAGTCATATGGGGGAGCATTCTCGAGGCAAATCCCCTGGATTTGGTGGCTTTTGGAGAGCTTGCGAGGTACTTAAAATATTTTCATTTCAAGTTTCATCAGTGATATTTTGTTTCTGGTCATTGCTATATATTTTTTTACAGGCGTGGGCCTTTAAGCATTTTTCTATGACAGCTCCATCATTCTGAGAGGAAGAGATACACATTTTTCAACGGGCTCTGAAGTGACGTCGCCAAGCCGTAGGTGTTATGAACGATGCTCATAATGTCATTTCTTGTCACGCCCCGGAGCAGCATAAATAGAGAAAAATAAATTTCCTTTATGGGTCCATAGGGAATGACGGGTGAATAACCGCATTGTCATCTACTCAAACCAATAAACACCACGATAGGGAGGATGCTATTCATAGAACATATCTTATTAACATTAATCAGAGGTTACAGCGGAAACTATAAAAGGTATGGAAGCAACAGATGCCCAAGTACCAATTATAAAAGTCTACTAAAACTATTACAACAGCTAGCTTATAGTCTCAGGCCTATAACAATAATAACAACAGATATACAAACTAACTATTATAAGCAGCACGTCTTCTTCTCCAAGCCTTCAGCTCCAAGACCGGCAGAACATCAGTCTCTTGTCCTCAAGTCCTGCGAAGCTCTAGACATTGGAATGTCCAGGGCACAAACACCATCAGCTTTGGATACAAAGCTGAGTGAGTACACTAAACAATACTCCTCACCGTTATTGTTCAGCATCTTAAAATGCGGTTAATCTCTTAACAATGGCGTCACTCACGGACATAGCAAAGGTCTCATTAAACTGTACATTAAATCAGGGATAGCAGGAAACATATTAAGTAATGACAAGGATAAAGATCATAGTGTAAATATCTCATCACGTATTCATCAAAACCATGCATGCAACCCATGCATCCATCCCATGCATATACCTTTACGTCGGGACGCTGAATCCACGACTGAACATTTATCTTATCATATCCATACTCAGATTCATATTTCTATCCATCTTTGTATCCATACGTTGATACCATAATCCAAATCCGTATCCATACATAGATACCATAATACCAATCGGAATCACCCGACTAGGCAGTAGGTCCTACAATCCCTTGATAGGGTTACCGGTCGTCTACACTGTACCACCTATCTGTAAACGATGGAAGCGGCACAACGGACGTCTTCTACGCTGTGTATATTCTCACTGGTCGACTACACAGTGAAAATACATTAGGGCACTAGCCGGACGTAATCGTCAACGGTACACTGGACGTCTTCAACAGTGCATACGCATTACTGGATGTATTCAACAGCAAGAGGCGTACTAGGAACTCTAACCGTCCCACGTCCACCCGACTCGTCAGCCGTTGATCCCATGGATCCAAAGTACACATATCTCATATTCCACATAAGTCACATGTCCCATTTCTCATCAGCTTCTCTTGCCTCTTCACATCACTATCCCATGCATGCTGACACATGTTGTGAAATGCTCATATACTAAGTACAGGAAATGCCACATGCTCTGTATTAATCATATCTACTGATTATTGATTATTAACATACAGTTGTGTTCCGTTCTACTATTCAGTTTGACAATAACATATGACAGTTAAACAATTCATCTCATATCGACAGATAACATAGGATAATTCATCTCGTAATATCAATGATAATTGCATATAAGTCTAGTCCTGACATAGTACTTATAAATCTTATCCACACAGCGCAATAACCCATATGGTACAATTATTAACAAGTCTGATATATCACAAATATAAGACAACATACAAATAACATTCTGCTCATATCCAATCGATTGAACAAACATGTCAATCGATTGGAAACAATATCAATCAATTGGACAAAATACCAATCGATTGACATATCAATCGATTGGAACCCATGGCAATCGATTGAACTCTGTCTTCTTCCTCAAAACTACTGGTTTTTATTATAAAAATGTTGGGGATTCTCTTCTCTTTATAAACATTATTAAACACATACAAACATCTCAAAAACACCTCCTTGAGTGAGTTAATGAAACTCACCTCTCTCCGGCGTTCCGGTGACGGCGTCCCGAGCTCCGCGGTGGCGGCTATGGTGAGTTCTCTTTCCCTCTCTCTGTCTGTCTTTTCTCTCTGGTCTCCTCTCCTCTTCCTTATTCTTCTTCTTCTTCTTCTTCTTCTTCTCTTCTTCTTCTTCTCTTCTCTAACCCGAGAGTGTGTGTGTGTATAATATATATATATATGAGAGTATATATATATATCTCTCTCTCTCTCTCAAACACACACACAAGCAAACATATATATGTATAAGGGGAGGGGTATATATAGGGAGGGGAAAACAATCACAACCACACAAAACCAACGAGGTGGCCAACTCCAGTTACTCTCAATCGATTGGTACCAGGTGCCAATCGATTGGGGTTAGGTTGGCAGGATGCCAATCGATTGGTAAACATCCAATCGATTGGGAAAGCAATCGAATGAGATAAGGTCAATCGATTGGATTCTCAAAAGTGGCAATCGATTGGTAAAATATCCAATCGATTAGGATGCAAACTTACCCAAAGGCTAGGAAAAGTACTAGGGATATATACCTAAAAATACGGGGTATTACATTTCTTGTCAGGAGTTGCTAACCCGTCTCAGGTTTGATCAAGTTAACTGGCATACTTGGGCGACCAATGGTGATGTGACTGAGATTGGTTTGGCCAGACAGATGATTGGAGAGAGGATTCTTCTTGAGGGTCCCTCTGCTCTTGAGTGATATCTTGGAGAGAGAGTAACTACTCAGACTGATATGGAGGATCGTCTCTTAGTGCCACAGGATTCGCCTTCTTGCATGAGGTAAGCACAGAATCTGGAAGATGAAGATCTTATTGATGCTTTAAACGGAATTCCTTCTGCCCCATTTACTCTGTTTAAGTAGAACTGTGATATTTTCAGGGCCACTCATCTGATGTCCAATTTCCCACTTTTGGATGACTTGTAGGTATTTTATGGCTTCTTCATTATTGATTAAATGTTTGTTTTCTCATTTCTCATTGTCATTTGCAGGGGAGCTCTTTTGTGGATGGCCCTGGCCGATCTTTACCTCCCATTCTTCCTTGTGACTGGCAAGCTTCGACTATACTGCACGGAGTTATATCTTCAGTGGAGATTCCCCGTGATCTTATGGAGCCTTAGCTAGTTTCAGAGTAATATGAGTCAGTTCCCTGAGCTGTTTTCAACGAAGAGTGAGCTATCTTCGAAGATTATCACCACATCCTCTTTCCATATGAACTTGACTTTCTGGTGGAGAGTGGAAGCAACTGCATCATTTATATGTAACCACGGGCATCCCAATAGCAGATTGAAGGTAGCTGGAATATCAGTCACTTGGAATTTAGCTTTTTTTTTCAATGGTCCAACTTCTATTATCAGCTCAATCGCTCCCACGATAGCCCTTTTAGTATTATCATAGGCCCTTACAGTCTGTGCTGATGGCAAGAGTTCTGAAATAGATAGTCCCATTCTGAGAGCTGTTTGGAGAGGACATACATTCAAAGCGGATCCGTTGTTTACCAAGAAAACTAGTTCTCTATTCCTCAAGCAGTGTACAATGATGTATAGAGCCCTATTGTGGCGTGCCACTTATGGCGGTAAATCGTCATCTGCTCAGCAAATCTTCGGGAGTAGTGTTGACAGAAACATCCAATCTATTCAGCGTGTCGAGCATAGCTTGCCAGTGTTTATGAGAGGTCATAAGTAATCCCCATATTGAGATGCAGGCTTGTGTTTTCTTCAACTGCTCTAGGATTTCATCCTCTTCTTCGGTTATGGCTCCTTTTTCAGCTCCTTCTGCTTTGACGACTTCTTTTTCATTCCATGTTTCTTTCCCACGATTTTCTAACTCATGAGGTTTAAAATGACGTCCAGAGAGGGTCAAGAGTTAGCTTCATTGGTGATCCAAATAGATTCAATTTCTTGGGTTAACTTTTCAGTGCCAAAAGTGACTTTCCACACAGAATCATTGGGGATTCTGGCAGTATTAACGGAATCATCCTCATCATCGTACAACCAATCTAATTCTTCTTCCATCATTGCAATGAGATTATTATATTTGATTTCAAGGCTTTGGACAAACTCCACCAATTCTTATCTTGGCTTAGTGCTTTCTTTCTCGGTGATTGCTTCTATGTGTGGATACCGGGCTTCCACCTCTTTGTTATGTTTTGAAATTCGTTTGATTTTGAATCAAAGAAAGAGAAAATGGTCTGTTGAAAACAGATACAGAGTCGCCACTTGGTCTTTAAGGAACCAAGAAACCTAATTTTGACTCACCCAAGCGGATAAGGGCACCGGCCCTTCATAACCAAAGAACTTGGTTCGGGGTTTTGGTACGAGAGAGGAAGGAGCCTTTGTCGCGACTAAAACACCCTCAACTCGCCCCGTCTCTCGACGGGCCTCAATTAGCATCCAAATAATCATCTTATACTATGTATGGTTCGACAAATAATACTATGATAGTATATATTACATCACATAAGAAAATCTGAAATGGAAGATCAAAAGATAAAATATCATTCATAAGATCTAAGTCAAATATCATGCAATGTAAAGTGAAAGATCACATAAATAAATCTAGGAAAAATCGTCTAATCATGTATCAAGTAATTAGTTTCCTTAATCTAAAGGGGACATGAATTGTTCTTGAAACAAATAATCAAAGAGATCAAAATATGCTTAGCAAGCTAAAATGATGCATGTTAATTTTGAGAAAAGAAGATTTCTCAATCCCCGGGACGGATGAGAAAGGATGATTAGATCGAGGGGAAGCATGAATGTGTGATCAAGTTCATTCCTTATAATCTCCTTAGATTAAGAGTTACAAAAACCCCAAATCTTGCATGAATGCAATGTATGTATCTAAAATGTGCAAAGGTTGTAGTGTGTTTTGTGTACATGGATTTCTAGAATGACTTAGAAGTCTAAAATGTGTATGAATGAATGAATGAAATTAACATGGGATGTGTACAAATGTAGTATGAACTACTTCCTAAGATATGAACTAATTTGGAATGCATATGAGCATCAAATCAAAGAATGAAAGTTGAAATGTACTAGCTGTGAATAGTGGACAGAACAGTAGCATGATCTTTTGGAATTTGAAAAGAGGGGTTAGGAATGTTTTCAATGCATGATTTTTTATGGAGATTTTCCTTATTGTGTCTAGAACACAACCCAAAAGTCCAATCTTAAATATCTATCACATATTGAGAGAAATCATATAAACAATGAAGGTCACTCAGAAACAGAGTCCGTACCGTCGACTGAAATGTTAAAAAATCTTAGAAAATGAAAAATAATGATCTAGAGGCCCATTTTATACAGCAAGTTCCCTAAGACATTGAAATATAAGGGAAAAATAAGTTAGGACCACCCTTTTTGGAAAAGGTTTCTGTAAAAGAGGTTGGAAGTGGACCTAGCTACTGTGACAGCAAAATCAGAATGTTTGGAAGGAATGTTGGGATCCAAATGGACCATTTCCAAGTACTTCCAAGTCAAACCAAAAATCATGGGTGTTCTCCAATGAGTTAGGAAGGCTTTCCAAGTGGCCTTGCATCCATATGTTGAGTATTGAGTTCTAGAGAAATCTTTGAACTCAACTCACTCACTGTTTTGACTCGTTGTTTTGAAGATTTTGGAGAAAACAAAGTTTTGTTTCTTGAAACCAAATGAGAGGGATTGAAAGGGGTTTTGAAATAGATGTTTTGAAAGCATATTTCCAATACTCAATAAGGATTATAGCCACTCAAAATGTCAACATCAAACTTATCATCAAGAACCTCCAAGATTGTTGGAGAGATTTATTTTTATTTTTGAACATAACTTCAATACATTTCAAGAATACCTTGGAAGTATTGAGGTTATGATCATCATCTATCAAACATGTTTTTGAGGTCAAGAGCTACTATCCATAAGGATTCACTCACCTCAAACTTCATGTCATCATCTAGATGATGATAGACTAGTAAGTAAATAAAGAAAAGAAAAAGAAATGAGATAAGGAGAGATGAACATATATATAATCAAAGCAAGTAAATAGCAATCAATAGATGATAATCAATGTGATTTTGGACTTGTAGCTTGGTGTTTCACTCATAGATTTTGACATTTGGACATGGAAGTAGCTTCCTAACTCAAGAATGCTCAAGAATGGTGATTGGGGGTGTTTGGAATGTGAAGTATAAGAGAGGTAATGGAAGAATACAAGATTAAAACTCACTTTCTATAGCAAAATAGTAGGAGGAAGCTCCTTTTCTCTCTTCTAAACCTATCTCTATCTCTCTTCTTCTCTACAACTTTTCAAGCTTTGCACTTGGCCCCCCCAAAATGAAGAGCAATGGAGGGTTTAAATAGGCCAATTTGGGGTGGTTTTGGGGTTTTAGAAGTACTCCCATTGGTCCCAAACAACTGTGAACATAAAACTATGTCGTTTTGGCTTTCAATTAATCAAATTGGACCCCCAAAAACATTACAAAAATGGACTCTGTGAGGGATGAGTGCCGCGACGGCACTGGGCCAGTGCCGCGGCGGCAGTGGGCCAGTGCCGCGGCGGCACTGCTCCTCAGAAGCCCAGAAAATTACGTTTAGGCCCCCAGAGGTTCCGGTATTCGCGAAAAGGCCCTATTTCGTCCGAAATTCACAGAAAATGCATACGAACTCTAAATTGAGATTGTGATATACCGTTGGAAAGGTAATGGAGTCTACTTTACATAAAAAAATAGTTCAGGGATGGGTCACTTTGAAAAGTTTTGCGGTATTTGCGATAAAAGCCGATTTGATCGCCTTTTTTTGTCTTCGGAAATTGATGATAAACTCGTTTTAAATCCAAAAATTGTGTGCGATATACCGTTGAAAAGCTATCGATCTCTAGTATCCATGAAAAATATTTGAAAATTGTTTCGGTGCCTCGATTCCAAAGTCAAATCTTGGTCAAACTGGTCAAACCTGGGATTCCCGGGAAGTTCTGGAAATCTCCGGGAGTTCCCAAGAGCTGACGTTTTCGCTCGATTTTCTTTTGAAACTCGTTTTAATACTTTTCTCATGATTTAGAATGATTCTGGTGAATTCGGACGATTTTGGTCAAACTTGGTCAAACTCTGGTCAAACCGGTCAACGGGGACTTTCCGGGAACTTCCGGGACTTCCGGGGGTCTATGGGAGCTGACGATTTCATCCGGTTTTACTTAAAAACTCATTTTATCATTTTTCTTACGACGTAGCATGTTTCCAGAACTTTGGGACCAAATCTGGGAGTTTTCGGGCTTTCAGGGGCCTTTTGGTCATTCTGAGCATTCTGAGAGATAGAGCTGACTTTCGAGAGTCCTTTTGAGTCTTTTACGATCATTGTGAACCACCAAGCTATGGGTCTCCTAAATCTGATAGCCGACAAAATGGGGTGTCTACAGTTTGCCCCTCTTTGGCATGAACTTGCGAGGCAACGCATGTCGCAAGCGAGTGCCAAAGCTTTGAAGAGACAGGACTTTTTGGAGGCTATAGATTTAGGATAAAAACGTTGCAAAAGATGCAATGATGAAAAAAAGATGCTGAGGTCAGTGCTGGTCGTGCTCTGCGTGAGCTGCCTACGTATCCCAAGGGGAATCAGACCAGGACGTAGTTCAGGGCACAAAGGAACAAATCACACATGCACAACAAGACATGCGGATGCTATGCTATGAGGATGATATGCAATGCATGGATGTGATATGAATTGTGTCATGAGTCCTATCATGCCTAGTGTTATGACCCTAGTATGAGCAGGTGCTGTGGGGTGTGCCACTCCGAGTGGGCTGGTGTTGTGTTCGTATTTGTGACTGTGATGTGGTGGATGACTCGGATAAGGACACCAAGGCTTAGGAGGCTCAGGGTCTGGGGGCAAAACTTTTGAAACTTGGGAAGTGCGTTTTGCAAACGAGTGAGGCAGATCAGATGTGCTTTGTTTAGCAGACGACAGCCAAAGGTGACCGAGGGATTTTGTGATAAAAATGGACAGATGAGAAAGCTCATGATGATCAGTGGACACGGATCCTTGAATTGTGAATAGATAGTGCTTGTCCTGGGAATCAGGGTGATTTGACTGTGGATGATGTTTTCAATCGTTGGCAGATCCTTATGATGACAAGCCGGAGAATTGGTCCGGACTTCTGTTATCTTCTGCAGGGGATGGTAGGTGACTCTCTGAGAATCTCTCTTCTTGATCGGGAACCGGGATCCATCTCTGAATCTCTCACGGTTGATCAAATCTTTCGGCGCTCAATCCAAGAGGGCCGGTCGGGGCCTCCGGGAGCGGGAGCTGAAGGATAACATACTCTACTAGGAAGGAGGAAATACGTCCGTTAAATGGGAGTAAAGGTATCATTCTATTTGTGACAGAGATGATTTGCGGTGGTTTGACACTGATGGAGGGTGATAATCAATAGCAACTTATGGACTTATGTTGCTAGGATGAAAGAAGATCATCAACTGCCACTCGTGGACTTATGATGCTAGGAGAAAGGAAGATCATCAATAGCCATTCGTGGACTTATGTTGCATGAATGAAGGAGGATGACCAACAGCCACTCATGGACTTATGTTGCTAGGAGAAAGGAAGATCATCAACAGCCATTCGTGGACTTATGTTGCTAGGAGGAAGGAAGATCAACAGCCACACATGGACTTATGTTGCTTGGAGGAAGGGAGATCAATAGCCACACGTGGACTTATGTTGCATGGACGAAGGAAGATCATCAACAGCCACTTATGGACTTATGTTGCATGAAGAAAGATGAAAGATCAACAGCCACTCATGGACTTATGTTGCTAGGAAAAAAGAAGATCATCAACAGCCACTCATGGACTTATGTTGCATGAACGAGGAAAGATGATGAATCAACAGCCACTCATGGACTTATGTTTCTAGGAGAAATGAAGATCATCAACAGCCACTCATGGACTTATGTTGCATGAACGAAGAAAGATGATGGTCAACTTTCGACGGTTTGGAAAGGGATGAAATTTTCCCCAAGTTTGGACGCTTCTCTTATTACGCCTTAACCGGTGCAGTAATGGTGTTTGGTACTCCTGCTTGTATTGGCATGCTCTTTATAACTTGATTCGAAAAATTCATTATTCGTCACTGTTGACTTACACATTTGAGACTACGACCGACTCTTTTCCTGAAAAAGACTATGACAGACTCAAAACTGACAGATACCGACACGCGAGGGTGACACATTTGACACCAAAATGAAACAAGCTCGACTTGCCAAAACTTGATGTGCTCTTGTCATAAATGATGTACCATTTCTCTTTTGTGTTTACTTCTCACCTTAACGTGGCATCACTTTGATGGTGAATCTTATTTTGAAAATTTCTCCCTACTGATTTAATCAATTTCTTTGCTTCTCCCAAGATGTGCTTTGAATTAGTGCCTTAGCTTATGGAATAAAAGATGCTCCATTTCCATCTATTCAAGACAATGCTTGTGACTTGAAGGCTTACCATTGGTGTATAGGGATTGGGTGGCAAACGAAGTTTGCCCCTAGTTTGAAGGCCATGGTGGGATCGGTAGGCAAACGAGGCAAATGACCGAAGTTTGCCCCTAGTTTGGAGGAAGGTTCATTTTGGGCAAACGAGGTAGGTGACCGAAGTTTGCCCCTTGTGTGAAGGGTAGATAGTAAAAGTCAGGCAAACGAGGCGGGTAGCCGAAGTTTGCCCCTAGTGTGGAAGGTGATTTTCTGGCTTGAGGCATGGACCGTGACTTTAATCTCTCAAATGCTCATAACTTTTGCCTAGGCACCAGTGAGGTGACCTATCAAGCTCTTTTCTCTCTTTTGTTATTGCTCACCTTGGATTTAACTCTAATTTTTGCCTAGGCGTCCTTTCGGATTTTCGACCTAGCGAGCCATCCTTCTTTTTTCTTTTTTTGAAAGTCTGCCTACGTACCCCCAAGTGGGGATCAGGTCCAATGTAGTTCGGGCATGGTTGGGAAGAAGCGGGTTGATTTTTGGGTAGGTGGGGTGACCAAACCGATGCGGTGTCCTACGTATCCCCGAGTGGGAATCAGGTCGAGCGTAGTTCAAGGCAAGGTCTTGGAAGAAATGGTTATTTTTTGTGGTGGAGCGACCGAACCAATGTGGTTGCCTACGTATCCCCGAGTGGGAATCAGGTCGAGCGTAGTTCAAGTCAGGGCTTGAAAGAAATTGGGTATGAGGGTTTCTCAAACCAATCGTCAAAGAAGTTCAAACTTGAGCCACTTGTGGTAGCTTTGAATAAAAGGATTCAGTTTCAATCTCCTTTTCTTTTATTTTTCCTTTTTTCTTTTTTGTTTTGTTTTGAGGATTGATCCTTTTCACTTTCGCCTAGCCAGTCAATTTTGCTTTTTAATGTAGTTGATTCTTGTGAGATCTTTCAATCGCAATCTCAGAATTCCAGAATGTGCATGTCAGCTCTCGGAATTTGTTTGTGGTCATTCCGTGCCTTTTGAAATGTGATCTTGGCACGTTCTTAAGATGTATCTTGAGGCGTATGATTCTCTCATTTGTTTCATCAAAATTTTCTCCAACATTTTGACTGGCTAGGGTCAGATTTTGGAAACCAACACCTTTTTCAGCTCTAACTTTTGCCTAGGTGCCCTTTCGGGTTTTCAACCTAGCGAGCTTTTTCTTTTCTTTTCTTTTCTTTTTCTTTCTTTTTTTTTTTTTTTTTTTGCCCTTTTTTTTTTAAAGTGGAGATGAAACTCACTGAAATGTTTGGCTACCATCAAGGGCTAAGTTTGCATTGCTTTCAATCGGACAGATTGCGTGGCTCTTGATTGGATTGAGCTTAAGGCTTCAAAACGGTAGAAAAAGGGTGTTGGGCAAGCCCCAAGTCAGTTTCAAGTATGTCTTTTCAAGATTGAGGTAAGAGCATCTTTAAATTCTTAAAGTAAGACTATCAATTCTTAGCTCTTCATCAGTGTCAGCGTGAAATCGACTTTAACCTTTTAGGATTCTTTTTTGTTTTGTTGTAGAAAAATTATTAGCAGAGTAATATCCATGGTAATTTGAAAAGTGACACTTCAGTTAAGTGATTCATGTATTTATGACTAGGCACATCAGATTAGGCAAAACGAGACTTCATTCCATCCAAAGAGAAAGGTTACAGACTCATTAACAACTCGATGACAGACGGACTCGACTACAAGACTAAACTTGAAATAGACAAACACACAACAGACTCGACTGGACTCGACCCGGTCTCAAATGGAATGTCACAGTGACTCACTTATTCTTTTTATTTTTTTTCTTTCATCTTCATTTGGTTTTCTAGCAAGAGTCCCGAACACCATCACTTCACCAGCACATGTTCAACATTCATGGTCCTCAGCAAAGGAGATCATTTAAACGGATAGGTCAAGGGTCTGGTCGAGACCGAGGTAGTGGATTGGATTGGGGTGCGGCGCATCATCTAAGAGATCCTGAATTGAGTGACGGAGCCTCTTACAGTTGTCGGTCTCATGGCCTTGGTCTTGGTGGTAATCACAATACTTGGATTCATTGTACCCAGGAGGTGGGTGATTAGGAGGCTTATTGGGCTCCAAAGGTACAAGGTGGCCCTTTTGAACAAGGTGATTGAGAGCGGAGGATAAGCTCATGCCAAGTGGTATGAAGGCTCTTTGGTTTCCTTTCTTGTGCCTCTTACTGCAGTCAATTTGGCTTGATGATGGGCATAAGGCATTGACATCTAGGCTCTCTTGATCTTCACCAAAGGTGTGGGGTCTCTTCTCCTTTTTCAGTGACCCGGCTCCATTGATCTTGCCTTCACAGATAGCATCCTCGATTCTAGTCCCAACCTCAAACAACTCTTCAAATGTTGAGATGGACTGGTAGAATAGTTTTTCGTGGTATACTGGTTGCAGGTTCTTGACCAGCATACGCACTTGCTCTTTCTCAACAGGCCTGTGGATCATTTGGGCTACTTTATTCCTCCATCTGCTCAAGAATGCAGCGAAGGACTCATTGAAATTCTGCCTGGTAGTTTCCAGATCTCGGATGGTGACATCAAGCTCTTGGTTGTAGGAGTAATGATCAATGAAAGTTCTAGCAACATCTTCCCAAACTCGGGTCTTGGAAGTTTCAAGGGTTAGGAACCAGGATAGTGCGGCTTTCTGGAGGGTTTGAGGGAACAGCATAGCTATGTGCTCATGGGTGCAGCCCATTGACTGGAAAATGCTCATACAAAACTTCACGTGGCTCTTCGGATTTCCAGTTCCATCAAAACGGTCGATTTCAGGCATCTTGAAGTTCTCGGGTAGCCTCACCTTGTTGGGCTCAAACAATCCTTCCAGATCTAACATGTAATCGTCGACTCCCTTACTCTTCCTTAGTATGTTCTCAAGCTTGTCGACCTTGTCCATTTTCTCTTGGAGCTTTTTCTCATATACAGGCGGCGGGACCTCTTGAAACCGTTCTTCTTCCCCATTATTCTCGGGAGGCGGTCCAAATCTAGGCGGTGGTGGTGGCATGAACCCTTGTGGTGGTGGGAACCTAGGTGGGTACTGTGGTTGCTGTTGTCGGAATTCTTCCATAAATTTCAGGACTTGAGTCAGCCGATCTGACTGTCGATTTATTAATTCAGTGACCTTGGCTTACAAAGTTTCCTGATTCATGTTGAATTTTCTCGGCGGACTGATTCTAACCAAATGACTGCTCGAACTTCTGACTTAGGATGGGGATCTCAGTGGCTGATTTTGGGAATCTACAATGACCTATAGATTCGAGAGGAGTGTATCAGATTCTGATAGTGATGACTAGAGAGACAATGACAGTGAGGTTAAGGAAGATGGACTGACTTATGTACAGACTGACTGAGATAGTGTGCGCAGACTGATGAGAATGGTGCATGCACATGAGACAAGCATGCAGATGCAAGCCCTAATCTATATGATGCCCCTACTTCTAACAGATAGAAGTTAAACAAATAAGGTCCTAGCCATACAGAGTGTGCTAACCTTACTTTCCAGTATGATCACCAAGGGATAACAGGGATTTCCGGGATACTTTGGGAATTTCGGATAGAGTTTCTGGGAGAAACATGGGTTTGGAAGATTCGGAGAAATTTCTAGAAGTCATTTGAGTTTCTAGGAGAAAAAAGGATTTCTGGTTGATTTGGACTGAGCTTATAGGAGAAACTGGTATTTTGGGTATTTCTGAGAAATATGGATAGAGTTTCCAGGGAAAACAAGTATATCTGGGCATTTCTGGGTGATTTGGGCAGAGATGTTGGATTTTTGGAGAATCTGGGAGATTTGGGCAGAGCTTCTGGGAAAACAGGTACTTTGGACATTTCTAGGAAATTTGGATAGAGTTTCTAGGAGATAGGACAGAGTTTTTGGGAGAAACTGGTATATCTGTGAAATCAGGGAGATTTAGACAGAGTTTTTTTTTTTTGGGAAAAACTGGTTAATATGGTTATATCTGGGATATCTGGACAGAGTTTCTGGGAAAATTGGTTAATATGGGTGTATCTGGGATATCTGGACAGAGTTTCTGGGAAAAATTGGTTAATATGGGTGTATCTGGGATATCTGGACAGAGTTTCTAGGAGAACTGGATAATATGGTTATATCTGGGATATCTGGACAGAGTTTCTAGGAGAAACTGGGATATCTGGACAGAGTTTCTGGGAGAAACAGGTTATGATGGTGATGATACTGTCTAGCTAGTTTTCATACTCCTATGTCCTAGGACCAACAAACAAGGCTTGCGGTGTATATCTTTGTGAACATGGAGCAAACTTCCTTACCATGGTGCCTAGGCAGGTCACTCAATGTGGTCACATGTAAGTGATTGCCTTGGGGATCATAAGAAAGAAGTTCTGCCTCATGCCACATAAGCGTCTACACCGCGCAGGTAATCCCGTCAGGGCATACAACAGTTATATCACATTGTCCTATCTGAAAAGATAAATGAACAGTCCTATGAAAGGTTGTACAGGAATCTATATGCAAAGGCTGGGTTTAGTCAAAGAGGGTCCGTTGACGAGAGTTCCAATATACCGTCAGGGAGACAGTACGGAGGTTTTTACTCTTTTTGATATACCTTGGAAGATACAGTATCAACGGTGACTTGTGCCCTGGCACAGCAAGACCTGAACAATGTCAGCGCCGCATTTCAGACACAGTCGAAGGGGAAATGCAGAAATGCAATGCGGTGAACCAAAAACAGTAAAAAGATGATTTTAAGGATACTTATTATGAGTCAAACCTCTGTATTATTTTGTTTTGAAAATAAAATTCCCCAGCAAAGTCGCCAGATTGTGGATACCGGGCTTCCACCTCTTTGTTATGTTTTGAAATTCGTTTGATTTTGAATCAAAGAAAGAGAAAATGGTCTGTTGAAAACAGATACAGAGTCGCCACTTGGTCTTTAAGGAACCAAGAAACCTAATTTTGACTCACCCAAGCGGATAAGGGCACCGGCCCTTCATAACCAAAGAACTTGGTTCGGGGTTTTGGTACGAGAGAGGAAGGAGCCTTTGTCGCGACTAAAACACCCTCAACTCGCCCCGTCTCTCGACGGGCCTCAATTAGCATCCAAATAATCATCTTATACTATGTATGGTTCGACAAATAATACTATGATAGTATATATTACATCACATAAGAAAATCTGAAATGGAAGATCAAAAGATAAAATATCATTCATAAGATCTAAGTCAAATATCATGCAATGTAAAGTGAAAGATCACATAAATAAATATAGGAAAAATCGTCTAATCATGTATCAAGTAATTAGTTTCCTTAATCTAAAGGGGACATGAATTGTTCTTGAAACAAATAATCAAAGAGATCAAAATATGCTTAGCAAGCTAAAATGATGCATGTTAATTTTGAGAAAAGAAGATTTCTCAATCCTCGGGACGGATGAGAAAGGATGATTAGATCGAGGGGAAGCATGAATGTGTGATCAAGTTCATTCCTTATAATCTCCTTAGATTAAGAGTTACAAAAACCCCAAATCTTGCATGAATGCAATGTTATCTAAAATGTGCAAAGGTTGTAGTGTGTTTTGTGTACATGGATTTCTAGAATGACTTAGAAGTCTAAAATGTGTATGAATGAATGAATGAAATTAATATGGGATGTGTACAAATGTAGTATGAACTACTTCCTAAGATATGAACTAATTTGGAATGCATATGAGCATCAAATCAAAGAATGAAAGTTGAAATGTACTTGCTGTGAATAGTGGACAGAACAGTAGCATGATCTTTTGGAATTTGAAAAGAGGGGTTAGGAATGTTTTCAATGCATGATTTTTTTATGGAGATGTTCCTTATTGTGTCTAGAACACAACCCAAAAGGCCAATCTTGAATATCTATCACATATTGAGAGAAATCATATAAACAATGAAGGTCACTCAGAAACAGAGTCCGTACCGTCGACTGAAATGTTGAAAAATCTTAGAAAATGAAAACTAATGATCTAGAGGCCCATTTTATACATAAAGTTCCCTAAGCCATTGAAAGTTAAGGGAAAAATAAGTTAGGACCACCCTTTTGGGAAAAGTTTTCTGTAAAAGAGGTTGGAAGTGGACCTAGCTGCTGTGACAGCAAAATCAGAATGTTTGGAAGGAATGTTGGGATCCAAATGGACCATTTCCAAGTACTTCCAAGTCAAACCAAAAATCATGGGTGTTCTCCAATGAGTTAGGAAGACTTTCCAAGTGGCCTTGCATCCATATGTTGAGTATTGAGTTCTAGAGAAATCTTTGAACTCAACTCACTCACTGTTTTGATTCGTTGTTTTGAAGATTTTGGAGAAAACAAAGTTTTGTTTCTTGAAACCAAATGAGAGGGATTGAGAGGGGTTTTGAAATAGATGTTTTGAAAGCATATTTCCAATACTCAATAAGGATTATAGCCACTCAAAATGTCAACATCAAACTTATCATCAAGAACCTCCAAGATTGTTGGAGAGATTTATTTTTATTTTTGAACATAACTTCAATACATTTCAAGAATACCTTGGAAGTATTGAGGTTATGATCATCATCTATCAAACATGTTTTTGAGGTCAAGAGCTACTATCCATAAGGATTCACTCACCTCAAACTTCATGTCATCATCTAGATGATGATAGACTAGTAAGTAAATAAAGAAAAGAAAAAGAAATGAGATAAGGAGAGATGAACATATATATAATCAAAGCAAGTAAATAGCAATCAATAGATGATAATCAATGTGATTTTGGACTTGTAGCTTGATGTTTCACTCATAGATTTTGACATTTGGACATGGAAGTAGCTTCCTAACTCAAGAATGCTCAAGAATGGTGATTGGGGGTGTTTGGAATGTGAAGTATAAGAGAGGTAATGGAAGAATACAAGATTAAAACTCACTTTCTATAGCAAAATGGTAGGAGGAAGCTCCTTTTCTCTCTTCTAAACCTATCTCTATCTCTCTTCTTCTCTACAACTTTTCAAGCTTTGCACTTGGCCCCCCCAAAATGAAGAGCAATGGAGGGTTTAAATAGGCCAATTTGGGGTGGTTTTGGGGTTTTAGAAGTACTCCCATTGGTCCCAAACAACTGTGAACATAAAACTATGTCGTTTTGGCTTTCAATTAATCAAATTGGACTCCCAAAAAAATTACAAAAATGGACTCTGCGAGGGATGAGTGCCGCGGCGGCACTGGGCCAGTGCCGCGGCGGCAGTGGGCTAGTGCCGCGGCGGCACTGCTCCTCAGAAGCCCAGAAAATTACGTTAGGGCCCCCAGAGGTTCCGGTATTCACGAAAAGGCCCTATTTCGTCCGAAATTCACAGAAAATGCATACGAAGTCCAAATTGAGATTGTGATATACCGTTGGAAAGGTAATGGAGTCTACTTTACATAAAAAATAGTTCAGGGATGGGTCACTTTGAAAAGTTTTGCGGTATTTGCGATAAAAGCCGATTTGATCGCCTTTTTTTGTCTTCGGAAATTGATAATAAACTCGTTTTAAATCCGAAAATTGTGTGCGATATACCGTTGAAAAGCTATCGACCTCTAGTATCCATGAAAAATATTTAAAAATTGTTTCGGTGCCTCGATTCCAAAGTCAAATCTTGGTCAAACTGGTCAAACTTGGGATTCCCGGGAAGTTCTGGAAATCTCCGGGAGTTCCCAAGAGCTGACGTTTTCGCTCGATTTTCTTTTGAAACTCGTTTTAATACTTTTCTCATGATTTAGAATGATTCTGGTGAATTCGGACGATTTCGGTCAAAGTTGGTCAAACTTGGTCAAACTCTGGTCAAACCGGTCAACGGGGACTTTCCGGGAACTTCCGGGACTTCCGGGGGTCTATGGGAGCTGACGATTTCATCCGGTTTTACTTAAAAACTCATTTTATCATTTTTCTTACGACGTAACATGTTTCCAGAACTTTGGGACCAAATCTGGGAGTTTTCGGGCTTTCAGGGGCCTTTTGGTCATTCTGAGCATTCTGAGAGATAGAGCTGACTTTCGAGAGTCCTTTTGAGTCTTTTACGATCATTGTGAACCACCAAGCTATGGGTCTCCTAAATCTGATAGCCGACAAAATGGGGTGTCTACACTATGGGTTTTTCTTCTTCATACCAGATCGAGTCATCAGTGATGGTATAAGGATCCCACCATTCAATTATGAGATTTCCGTTAGCTATCTCCTCTTGAAAGGCTACTGCTTCTTTAACCCACTCTTCTTCTTCAACATTCCTCAAGATACAAATTATACCATTTTTTGGGAGCTGAACATCCATGGTTGGCTGATCTAAAGATGTGATGTAGATCATAGGGTTATAAATCTGAGACCCTTCTTCCACAAAATTGACATTCGGAAGGTTTTCCTTATGATTAGGGAGAGGAATTTTCTGAACTTTTGGCTGAGCAGGAGGAGGGGAATGACCCCTTTTTGAATCAAGTCTTCAATCTCATGGCGAAGTTTCCAACATCTATCTGTGCTATGTCCACGGCCTTGCTGAAAATCACAATAGAATTCAGTTTGAAAACCCGACGGAAAGTGATTAGGCTCTGGCTTGGGTTCCAATTTCTGCAAATACCCCTTTTCTAGCATTCTCTCAAGTGCAGTGCTTAGCGACATTCCCAAATCAGTAAATTCTCTTTTCTCTTTTGACTGCTTCTGGTTTTGATTTCCTTATGTATTAGCCATGCTTCAACGCTCTTTCTAAAAAGGCTGAGGAGGTAGTTTGTTGATGTCAGTACTGATGATAGATTGGTCTTTCTGTCTTTCAGTACCGATTACTTGTGCTCTCTTTCTTGATCTTTCCATCCCTGATGGCATCTTCTAATAAAGTCCCAACATCAAATAGATGTTCAAAACTCACAATGGACTGAAATTCTAGCCTCTCCAAGTACTTAGGTTGTAGATTTCTGATGATCATTCGGACTTGATCCTTTTCTGCCGGCCTGCTAGTTATTTGAGCAGCTTTTTCCCTCCAACGAGTAAGGAAACCTGCGAAGGATTCCCTATACTCTTGTCTAGTGGTCTCTAGATCTCTTGCAATTACATCAAATGACTGGTTGTATGAATATTGAGCCATGAAAGCTTTTGCCAATGCCTCCTAATCTAAGGTTATGGCGAGTTCTAGCATCAAGTACCATGAAAGTGCTGCCCCACTTAAAACTCTTGGAAACAATAGAGCAAAGAAGTCAGACCTAATACCCATAGGCTGTAATGTTCCTACATAAAGCCTCAAATGGCTCTTCGGATTTTCGGTTCCAATGAAGAATTTAATCTGCGATATTTTAAACTTTTCTGGGAGTTTGGCTTTCGGAGCATCACACAACCCCTCAACGTCGAACAAATACTCATCCACCCCTTTTCTTTTCCCGATCACATTCTCTAGCTTGTCGATCTTAGCCAACTTTTCCTGAGTTTCCTGATCTAGCTGAACCTTTTGTTGAACTATCTACCCAAAGTCTTCTTCCTCGTGATACACCGGAGACGGTTGTGGTGGCAGATTAGTCAGCTGCTCAATCATTCTCATCATGGTGCCAAGTTGCCGATTTTGTTTCCTGCTCTGATCTAACGCAGCTTGCATTGCGGCCAACCTAGCTTCCATATCGGCTTCGTACATCATATCCTCAACCCTAGTCGACTCGGCTGTTCCTTCTTCAAATCCTGATCTGATCAAACGACTGTTCAGAGCTCTGACCTAGGAAGGAGTACAACTTTTTGGTCCTATCTTCTTTTCTGGTTTATTTGGGATTTTCAAATAATCAGGTATCTTTATTGCAAAAGAATTTTCAAAAAAAGATATTTACAAAAGTGGATTTACAAAAATGGAAAATCTTTTCCATTTCGAAAACATTTTCTAAAATTGAAGAAATCTTTTTCAAATTTTTTGAGAAAAACAAATCTTTTCATTTCAAAAGTATATTAAAGGTGTCGCGCTCGTGAGACGTATATGCAATGCTTGTGTATTGTATGCAATGCAGATGAAATGCAATCTAATCTAAATGCAATGCAACTTAATCTAGCTTAGACCTAGTATAACAACACATAAGCACATAAGATTCCTTGAGTATGCTAATAACCTTACTAATCTAAGCATTATCCAAGGATTTTTTGTTTTGAAAATCTTGATGGGTCAGATTTACAAAATTGAATTTTTCATGAAAGTCTTGAAAGAGTGGGAGATTTGTAATTTTCAAAAAGCATTTTTGAACAATAGATTCTTATGGTGCAAAATCATGATTCTTTAAAATCGAGGTTTTGAAATTGGAATTTCTAAAATCTAAGAGAAAAAAAATTTGAATTTTGAATCATCAAAGTGTGAAATCATGATTTTTCTTGAAAACCAAAGTAGGAATTTGAAATCTTCTAAAATCTGAGAATAGAATTTAAAATTCAATCATCAAAATAGGAATTTTGAAATTCTCTAAAATCTAGGGAGATTTTTTTGGAAGGATTTTGTAAAAGTGAATTTCAAAGAAAATTTTCCAAAGGAATATTCCCGGAATTTTCAAAAGACTCTGGTTTCTCAAAGAAGTGCTTATATTTTCAAAAATTTTAAAAAATCGTCCTCGAATAATGATTGGATGTTCGGATAAAGACCATACTACTCTAGAGGAATCCATCATACAAGGTTTGATGATGTCTTCGCATATGATATCTCATCATCCACATAATCCCGTACGGGCAAATGCAAATAATTCATCACATTGTCCTAATAAAAAATGATAATCAAGATCCTAATTGAAGGGTTCTTGTCGATACCCCATTTTGTCAGCTATCAAATTTAGGAGACCCATAGCTTAGTGGTTCATGATGATCAAAAAAGGACTCAAAAGGACTCATAGAAGTTAGTTCTCTCTCTCAAAATGCTCAGATAGTGGTATAAATGATCAAAATGCCCCTGAAAGCCCAAACACACAAAGATTTGGACTGAAAGTTCTGAAAATATGCTACGTCATAAAAAGTACTAAAAATAAGTTTTGAAGCTTGACCCAAAGAACCTTGAGGGTGTTTTAGTCGTGGCAAAGGCTTCTTCCTCTCTCGTACAAAGACCCCGAGCCAAGTTCTTTTGTTATGAAGGGCCGGTGCCCTTTATCCATTTGGGTGAGTCAAATTAGGTTTCTTGTTTCCTTAAAGACTAAGTGGCGACTCTGTATCTATTTTCAACAGACCTTTCTTGACCTCTCTTTTCATTCAAAACAATTTCAAACAAACAAAGAGTGGAAGGCCAGTGTCGCATGTCCACAGTTCTATAGAAACTATATGTAAAGGTCGGGTTTTAGTCTCATAAAGGGTCCATTAGCAAGCTCAGTGGTGTGGGTGACTGCCTCCCCGATAGCATGTCGTTCACACATGGGCTCTATATAACGCACGCAGTACAAGGCTAACGGTGACTACATGCTACCAAAGTCTCTTGACAAATAGAGGAAATGGGGCCCCCCACCCACAAGGCAATGGTCTGAAGCAGTCGCGGTGAAAGAACAATGCAAGTGCAAATGTAAGCAGAAACAACATGATTATCGAATTAATAACAAAGATATTCATTGGCTCAAGTCAAAACCTCGAAGAACAAGAAATTACAAGTTTCATGTTCAAATCCCCAGCAGAGTCGCCAAATTGTGGACCGTGCTCGCGGGTAGTCCTGGCATTTTCCTCGATAATGTCTCGGGAAGGATCCAAGGATCACACTTCAGGGAAACTAGAACATCCTCATGCGATCCTAGAGACAAAGAGTCGCCACATAATTTTTATCAGGAATTAGGAAACCCATTTAGTTTGATTTGCCCAAAATTGAATAAATTTACTCATCCTTCATTACCAGAAACTAGGTTAAGGGGTCTTGGTATGAGAGGGGAAGGTGCCCAAGCAGGACAAAAACACCCCCTTCTTGCCCTACTGAATGGTAGGCCTTGTTTCAAATATCCTTGTTCTTAATTCATAATTGGTATTGTTCCTCAAACATACTAGATAATGAATACATGTCAAAAGGGAACAGCTAAGGAAAATCATGTCAAGAGATTAAATCAAGTAGAAGTCAGATACACATGCAATACAAGGGAGAGTTATACTTACAATGGCTAGTCCCACCCGGGACCAATGCAAATAAAGAAAATGTGTCATGATATGCAATAGGGAACTAGAAGACTTACAGTGGATTGACTCAAGCAGAGTCGCAAAAAGCAAAAAGAAAGGAACTATGTAATGCAATCGTGCAACAATCCTAGATAAGACATCTCTAACACATAAGATTATAAATGGAGACTATCCTAAAGGAAATGTGTCATTGAAAACAAAGTTGTAAACCTAGAAAAATTCTAAGAGAAATGATAGAGATAGTACACGTTACATGGGTACTAAGCCACATGTAGACGAGGTAAATCCACAAATCGAGATCCGGATCCATGACATCTAATTCTCTGCACTAAGACACCAAGGTATACCCAAGCATTGCAAAAATATAAGCAAACAAATGATAGGCATGATAAAACAAGGAGAAGATGTCATCAATCGAATTTCCAGATTCAGTAACCTCTAATGAATCCTATCAAAAGTGGTCTTAAACATGAGCTGGGTTAAAACCCTTTTACAAAAAGTTCGATACATGTCTGAACTTATCCAAAAAGTAGAACCTCTTTTACATTTGTGAAGTTTGAGAAATAAGAATTTTGGGAACAGTGGACCAGGATTGTCCACTCTTCTTGTAAAAATCATAATTAATTCTACAAATATCATGTGAAACTCTATTTGGTGTCAAGAGAAAGCTATTTCATTGTAGTTTGTGAAAAAAATAATATCATGCACATGTAATGATCTTAAGATATCTGAAAAGTTGTTTTAAACAGACTCTGTTATTCTGGAAGTTTGGTATCATTTAACAAAGGAACGTAAAACATAATAGAAGTTCATGAATTATGTTAATCAAGTTAATCTAAGCTTTTGATCTCTCATCAATTTATCCTAGATGGTTTCTAAACCAAGTTTTATTCATTAATTGTTGAGTGATCAAGGTATGACCATTTTGTATATATAATCATGATTGTAGTTAAACATAGAAAATTCTAGAACAGTTGCTTCAACTTCAAACACTTAGAAAACGATCTTAACTCGATTGTATTCTCACAATTTTACATCAGGATATAGATATATGAGTTAGGAATCATCCCCAAAAAGCGGATCATCGATAACTATCATAGATTTTATGAAATTCAAACACAAAGAGACTATGTTCAAATCTGTCAACCGATTTCTAAACAATTTTTAAAACTAGCATATGGATCCTAAGGGATCTCAAAACGGATTGAATGAAAGCTAATTCATCGAAGTTAACCCAAAAAAGTTTGAAATCTATCAAACTATGGGTTTTGATGGAAGAATCTTATGGACAAAACCAATATGTTTTGCTAAATTTTTATTTTTAAAGTGTGAGAAAAACATATTAGGTGATAGTTGAAGCTCATTAGAGAGATCAAATATAACAACCCTAAATTTTTAAGTGTGTAAATAATTATTTTAAATATTTTTTTTCAATTAGCAATGATATATGAGTGTACCTAGGTAAGACATGTGTTTAAAAATTTTAAGTTTGAAGAATCCATAAATTAAATTGCTAGTAAGCATATTTAATTTGTCCATATTTAATTTGTTAGTAATACCAGTAATATTTCCCCGTTTGTTTTTGTATTAAAATTTCTAATGTTTCATTATTATTGTGACATGACATTTTGAGCTTTAATTAAATTGTATGATAGATTATTGTCTGACTGAGTTACAATCTTTGTAGAATGACGAGTTTAGTGTCGGGTAGTGTTTCGGGGCCCACTAGTAAGTTAAGTAGTGAATTTAACATGAAAATTAGGTACCCTGGATATGAGTACTATTTGGGTTAGCTATTTTAGTGGTTTGGATTGGATTCTGGGCTCATATAGGTCTCTTTTGTGAGCCCACAAGAAGAAAAACAGGATTCTAGTGTAGTCAAGTGCTAGTAGTTTTATAAACCTAGTTAGGAGAGTATGATATCCATATATCATTAACCCTAGCCACCCAAAGAGAGAACAGATGTGTGTGTATATGTGTGTGTGTGTGTGTGTGAGAGAGAGAGAGAGAGAGAGAGAGAGAGAGAGAGAGAAGAAGAAGAAGAAGAAGAAGAAGAAGAAGAAGAAGAAAGGAGAATGTTCTAGGGTTCGTGGGCATGTGGGGAATCGCGAAGTATTTGTGGTTGTCGATTTTTGATCAACAAGGTGAGTTAAATTTTGTGTATCCGAGTATATATATACACGTATGTATATATGCATGTATACGGGACTAAATTAAAGTAGTACATGTTTAATTTAATTGTTAGGGTTAAATCTTCGTAATGAATATACGTTGTTATTGTCGAAGTAATCTAGATATTGTCTTTCCCCTTCGTGTGACTTTGTGATCTTGACTTTAGGGTATTCGAAAAGGTTAGGTAAATAGTTAGTTTGATTAAATTATATGTGAAATACTCATGGTAATTAAGAAGTATATGTGAAATTTGTTTTTTTTTTTTTTGTAATCCACACAGTTGCAGAAACTTTAGAAAATTATTAGAAAATCGTGGCTTTGAATTTTGAACATTCTGTTCGCGTGTTTAATGTAAAACGCAATTCTGCACACTTTTCGTCTAATGGAGTTTTTCCTGATTCTGCACCGTTTGGGCAGAAATTGAATATTTCAGTTTAGTATATTAAAATGTACGAAATTGGAGAAACATGATTCGTTCTGTTTTTTTGATTCGTTCGTAAGACTTAACAAAAATTACTTAGAGATACATGAATTCTTATATAATATTGAATGTTGGGTTGAGGTTATTGTACTTGAAATAACTGACCTTATTTTGTGGTCATTTTGATAAAAAGGAGTAAATTAGATACGTTGAATAGTATACTGGGGATCTTGTAATTGATTGGAATTTTTTTAGGGAAGATTGTTATGGGTTAATTGATAAAACCCTTTATTGTAAGAAATTGGAATGCATCTAAAAGTTAGAGATGTGATTGGATGATAAGACAGAACTATGTGATAAACGTGAAATTCACAATTATTGGGGATAATACGAACGATAAGTGATAATTGCAACATAGTTCTTTAGTGTTCACCGCTCCCCGTTATGTGATATATTTTTTTTGGTAGCTCGACTTGCTGAGTGTAACTTTTTGCCAGTGGCTTCGTGATCAAGCTGGCCTAAGCCTTATGCCCGGCTGATTTGTTAGACGTCCAGGCATATTGACCGGCCTTCCGTTGTGTATACCTGGTTTGGTTGATACCCCAACCAAACTGGCACCGGAGTGGATGTTGGTAGTATGTCCGGGCACACATGGGATATATGTGTGGGCTGTACCATGGAGGGTGGCCAAGTGGTGAACCTAGGAAATACAAAGATATATAAATTTAATGCTAATAAATAATGAAAATGGATTATTTCATAAGACTGATAAGCGTGAAATAATGAACGCGACATTTAAGTTAGAATGTGGACAGCTTATGTATGGAATTATTCGCATGGTTTGTGATCATTCGATTTACAGGATGGTGGGTCTACTAACTTTTATGCATGGCTGGCTCACCATAGATATCCGAGGTAAGTATAAAACTCATAGTAACTTTGGATTTTGGGCAAGAAACTACTTGCCATCACATAAATGGAAACTACTCTTTTGTCCAAATATGTGTGAGGAACTACCGGTCTTGGCCCAATAGTGTTGTAATGTGGTTTGTAGTCGACGGGTTCAAGTTGGAGCCCTCAGATTTTGTTATTTTTGTTTAACTCATACCAGTCATGTGAATGACCTGAGTGTGTTAAGCATTCGGGTGCGTTTTTATATGAAACGTAGTCGAATGTATGTGCAGGTTTAGTATTTGGAGATTTTATTTGGAGCTTCTGTTTGGGTGAAGAGATGGTCGCGGGGTTGTTTAGTATTAGAGTTGTACTTATTTTTTTGTTGCACTTTATTTTATTTCTGGCAGTGTGGGCCACATGTGTATAATTGTAATAAGAATTATATATTGGGTATTGAGAACATTGTAGTTGCTCTGACCAATGGATGTATGGATTTTATGCTTATTTATTTTCTTTCCGCTGAACTCTGTAAAGAGGGTTTATTGAATGAACCTAATATTTCATTTGTAAATCGAAAGGATGTAATATGTGTAATGGAGTTTAATTTATTTTATAATGAAAATGAATGTTTGGGAATACAAGTTTAATAATAAAGAGTTTTTCTTTAAACACAAAATCACATGTACTTATTTAATGAGTATAAAATAATGTTTTCAATAATTATCTATTTGTCTGTGTGATTCTGTCACTCTCGATGTTTTGGAAATTGAATATTAGTCTAAATACATGCTCTGGAATAAATATTTGGTTGTCCAAAAATCGGGGTGTGACAGTTTGGTATCAGAGCTTAAGGTTAGCTTAGCAAGTCTAGGTGATCCTCAGAATGTGGATTACTGTGTTTGTTCAGAGCTATAGGACTGCGAATCTTCTTGGGTTGAGCTTTGTGATACATCTGTTTCTCTGTTATGTGTGAGCTTTGTGCTTTGTTTTGTTGATTTGTTTAACTTTTATTGTCTACCATTTTCATGATAACCGTATAGTAGTGCATTCATTTTATTTATATGAGGAGTAATGGGGGAATTTGGAAGTCACGTCAATCATCGGAATTTCTTAGTCGGGAATCCTCTTATCTTGGTGACCTCTTGCGGCGTATCTATTGACATTCTGCTAAACTTCTGAATTATATGGAAGAGATCAATTGTCATTGGGATTTCTTTATTTTACGGGTTTTCTTATTTCTATTATCAACTGGACATCTAACGCAATATTATCATTATGGATATTCTGGAGTTCTTATAAAGCTGATTATTTCTTCGGGTATTCTGCTGTTATAACCAGCTCATTTTATTCATATGAATACATTATTATTATCAATATTCTGGAATTCTATCTGGAGTATCTATCAAATCGGTGGCCTTCTTCTATCTGCCAAGATTATACAATGAATCTCAGGCGAGTATTGATTATATACGAGGCTTACCATCGGGCAAAAATTTCTTTATCTTCAATGCCAGTATTTTCTCGGACTTGGGTGAAGCGGTAAGTAATTGGAGGTGTAGTGCAGGGTACGGTAAGAGGTGAACATGTGCATGTACATAGACTATATTCGTGAATTGCATCACTGTATGCTGAAATTATTTGTAAGGTCTAAGTGTGTATGAAATGACTAGTTTCATTGTGTTATATTTTAGTTCTGGTTAGAATTTAACAATCGATTATACGAGACTATAGGTATATACATGAGAGTTTCCTTGTTTGGATTATTCGCTCGACGTGCTAAATCTTGTATAGTTGAGAGTTAAACGTAATCAATGATTTGTATGAAATTGCGTGCCTAACTTTATTTATGGCTGAATTATGTATTTACCGTTGCTACAAAATTTCAGGACGAAATTTCTTTTGAGGAGGGTAGAATATAACAACCCTAAATTTTTAAGTGTGTAAATAATTATTTTAAATAATTTTTTTCAATTAGCAATGATATATGAGTGTACCTAGGTATGACATGTGTTTAAAAATTTTAAGTTTCAAGAACCCACGAATTAAGTATGCTAAGGTTAGCTTAGCGAGTCTAAGTGATCCTCGGAATGTGGATTACTGTGTTTGTTCAGAGCTATAGGACTGCGAATCTTCTTGGGTTGAGATTTAGGTTGAGTATGTGCTACATCTGTTTCTCTATTATGTGTGAGCTTTGTGCTTTGTTTTGTTGATTTGTTTAACTTTTATTGTCTACCATTTTCATGATAACTGTGTGAAGTCATACATAGTATTCTTTAGCATTGCATAGTAGTGCATTCATTTTATTTATATGAGGAGTAATGGGGGAATTTGGAAGCCACGTCAATCATCGGAATTTCTTAGTCGGGAATCCTCTTATCTTGGTGACCTCTTGCGGCGTATCTATTGACATTCTGCTAAACTTCTGAATTATATGGAAGAGATCAGTTGTCATTGGGATTTCTTTATTTTACGGGTTTTCTTATTTCTATTATCAACTGGACATCTAACGCAATATTATCATTATGGATATTTTGGAGTTCTTATAAAGCTGATTATTTCTTCGGGTATTCTGCTGTTATAACCAGCTCATTTTATTCATATGAATACATTATTATTATCAATATTCTGGAATTCTATCTAGAGTATCTATCAAATCGGTGGCCTTCTTCTATCTGCCAAGATTATACTATGAATCTCAGGCGAGTATTGATTATATACGAGGCTTACCATCGGGTAAAAATTTCTTTATCTTCAATGCTAGTATTTTCTCGGACTTGGGTGAAGCGGTAAGTAATTGGAGGTGTAGTGCGGAGTACGGTAAGAGGTGAACATGTGCATGTACATAGACTATATTCGTGAATTGCATCACTGTATGCTGAAATTATCTGTAAGGTCTAAGTGTATATGAAATGACTAGTTACATTGTGTTATATTTTAGTTCTGGTTAGAATTTAACAATCGATTATACGAGACTATAGGTATATACATGAGAGTTTCCTTGTTTGGATTATTCGCTCGACGTGCTAAATCTTGTATAGTTGAGAGTTAAACGTAATCAATGATTTGTATAAAATTGCGTGCCTAACTTTATTTATGACTGAATTGTGTATTTACCGTTGCTACAAAATTTCGGGACGAAATTTCTTTAAGTAGGGTAGAATATAACAACCCTAAATTTTTAAGTGTGTAAATAATAATTTTAAATAATTTTTTTCAATTAGCAATGATATATGAGTGTACCTAGGTAAGACATGTGTTTAAATATTTTAAGTTTGAAGAACCCATAAATTAAATTGCTAGTAAGCATATTTAATTTGTTCGTATTTAATTTGTTAGTAATACCAGTAATATTTCACCGTTTGTTTTTGTATTAAAATTTCTAATGTTTCATTATTATTGTGACATGACATTTTGAGCTTTAATTAAATTGTATGATAGATTATTGTCTGACTGAGTTACAATTTTTGTAGAATGACGAGTTTAGTGTCGGGTAGTGTTTCGGGGCCCACTAGTAAGTTAAGTAGTGAATTTAACATGAAAATTAAGTACCCGGGATATGAGTACTATTTGGGTTAGCTATTTTAGTGGTTTGGATTGCATTCTGGGCTCATATATGTCTCTTTTGTGAGCCCAAAAGAAGAAAACACAGGATTCTAGTGTAGTCAAGTGTTAGTAGTTTTATAATCCTAGTTAGGAGAGTATGATATCCATATATCATTAACCCTAGCCACCCAAAGAGAGAACAGATGTGTGTGTATATGTGTGTGTGTGTGTGTGTGTGTGAGAGAGAGAGAGAGAGAGAGAGAGAGAGAGAAGAAGAAGAAGAAGAAGAAGAAGAAGAAGAAAGGAGAATGTTCTAGGGTTCGTGGGCATGTGGGGAATCGCGAAGTATTTGTGGTTGTCGATTTTTGATCAACAAGGTGAGTTAAATTTTGTGTATCCGAGTATATATATACACGTATGTATATATGCATGTATACGGGACTAAATTAAAGTAATACATGTTTAATTTAATTGTTAGGGTTAAATCTTCGTAATGAATATACGTTGTTATTGTCGAAGTAATCTAGATATTGTCTTTCCCCTTCGTGTGACTTTGTGATCTTGACTTTAGGGTATTCGAAAAGGTTAGGTAAATAGTTAGTTTGATTAAATTATATGTGAAATACTCATGGTAATTAAGAAGTATATGTGAAATTTGTTTTTTTTTTTTTTGTAATCCACACAGTTGCAGAAACTTTAGAAAATTATTAGAAAATCGTGGCTTTGAATTTTGAACATTCTGTTTGCGTGTTTAATGTAAAACGCAATTCTGCACACTTTTCGTCTAATGGAGTTTTTCCTGATTCTGCACCGTTTGGGCAGAAATTGAATATTTCAGTTTAGTATATTAAAATGTACGAAATTGGAGAAACATGATTCGTTCTGTTTTTTTGATTCGTTCGTAAGACTTAACAAAAATTACTTAGAGATACATGAATTCTTATATAATATTGAATGTTGGGTTGAGGTTATTGTACTTGAAATAACTGATCTTATTTTGTGGTCATTTTGATAAAAAGGAGTAAATTAGATACGTTGAATAGTATACTGGGGATCTTGTAATTGATTGGAAATTTTTTAGGGAAGATTGTTATGGGTTAATTGATAAAACCCTTTATTGTAAGAAATTGGAATGCATCTAAAAGTTAGAGATGTGATTGGATGATAAGACAAAACTATGTGATAAACGTGATGTGATACATCTGTTTCTCTGTTATGTGTGAGCTTTGTGCTTTGTTTTGTTGATTTGTTTAGTATATATTGGGTATTGAGAAAATTGTAGTTGCTCTGACCAATGGATGTATGGATTTTATGCTTATTTATTTTCTTTCCCCTGAACTCTGTAAAGAGGGTTTATTGAATGAACCTAATATTTCATTTGTAAATCGAAAGGATATAATATGTGTAATGGAGTTTAATTTATTTTATAATGAAAATGAATGTTTGGGAATACAAGTTTAATAATAAAGAATTTTTCTTTAAACACAAAATCACATGTACTTATTTAATGAGTATAAAATAATGTTTTCAATAATTATCTATTAGTCTGTGTGAGTGTGTCACTCTCGATGTTTTGGAAATTGAATATTAGTCTAAATACATGCTCTGGAATAAATATTTGGTTGTCCAAAAATCGGGGTGTGACATCAAACTCATAGATTAACTTAATTATCACGATTCCCAATAAATTTATATCTCAAGTTCTATGAAGAACTTTGGATCATGGATCAAAGGGACTTACAAATGTCCTATCGGAAATGAAATTCAATAGGAATTCTAGGTTATAGGAATAATCAAGAGGAAAGTATGGACATAGGAATCATCCTTCTCATAGATCATACTTCCAAACCATCATAGAATTCAAAAATAGATACATATATATATAATCATGTATGCATGGATCTAAACTAAATAGAAGAATGAAATCAAAATTGAAAACTAAAAATGAAAATCAATCTCTAATTAAGAATTATCAACAAAATCAAAAGAAACTTGGATCTAGCTATGTGAGTGTGTGAAGAACAAGAGAGGAAAAAGATGAGTGTTCTAACAAGTAAAACAAAACTAAACTAGATCCAAGTGCTATAGATCTATATATGAAAATAGGAATTAGAGATGAATTATGATGTATACCTCTTGGAGGATTCTCAATTATGCAATCAAAGTAGATTTGAAGTGTCTTCTTCTTCAGTGTTCTTCAAGTTCTTCAAGCACTCATCCATGAATGTTTTAGGGAGGCAATTGATGTCCAATCTCTAATATAATTATCTTGAGACTAGTTTTTTTATTAAAATTTTTGATTCATAATTCACTTTATCTCTCTAAAAATCTCTCTTAAATTGAAAGTATTTTGCGAGTATATTCACTTGTATATACTTCTCTCTTGTGTGTACTTCCTTGCACATTCCCTTCTATATACTCTCTTATATCAAAGATGATCTAATATTGTCATAATTCAAAATTTTAATTAAGGGTAAAACCCCGATTAAATGATTAAGAGTGAGCCTGTTAATTATTTTGGGGCAGTATTTGAATTTATATGAACTTGTGTCACTATATTTAATTAATTATTCATTTATTTATTTTTCTTTTCTTAATTGGTATTATTTTATTTTATTACAATATTTTTTTTTACTAGGGTTAAGTGGGTGCATATTTTAAATTGGGTGTGTAGGGGTAGACCACACATACACACACATGTACTACCTATATCTACATCTCATTTAAATGCAAAGACCAAACAAAAACACATGTGGACCCCACCCCCCCCCCCCCCCCCCCCCTTAAGTGGCCGGCCATATCATCTCTCTCTCCTCATTTCCTTTTTTTTTTTTTTCTTCCTTTCTCTCTCTCCTCTTCTTCTTCTCCATCTATATCAAATGGGTACACCAAAAACCTCCAAGACCCTTCTTCTTTAAGCTTCAAATAGACCACCAAGAAATCATTTTCGTGAGTTTAGCTATTTCACAAAACCTTCTTAGAATTTCAAAAGCTTTCTAATGGTACCAACGAAATTCGTTTTGGTGACCTCTACCCTAGTTTTCCCAAATTTCATAGAGCACCCAAACTTCTCATCTTCATCCATGGAGTCTCATTGAAGGATTAGCACATGCAGTGGATTCTTGGGTCTCCTAGGACCTCTCTTTCCACATTCTTGAAGCCATTTGGAATCATTTGCTTCTTTCTCAAATTTTGGGTGATTTTCCATTTATTTTGGAAAAACTACACTAAGGTAGTTATACATTGTTTCAATTTCATATGTTGTACTTGTCTAAATTGATTTGAGTTTATTTATATGTATTAATAGTGGACTTAGACACATGTATTAGGATTTTTCCCCTAAGTTGTAATGTTGGAATTACTATGCCTAAAATGTGAATTACATGCTTTAGTGGTGATTTTGTGGTGCTAAACATAATTAGAAGAATTTTAGAATAATAATATGGACACATGCATGAGGATTTCCCAAAGTTGTAATGTTGGAATTTTTACACTATAATGTGATTTATATGCTTTAGTTGTGACTTTGGGGTGCTAAACATAATTAGAGGAATGTTAGAATGATAATATGGACACATCCCTTAGAATTACTCAAAGTTGTAAATTAAGGGTTGTATGCTAAATTTTGAATTTTGTACTCTTGTTGTGTTAAATTTGATTATGTGGTGCTAGATATGCTTAGGATGCTCCCTTTATGTGCAAATACATGTTAGGACGTTAGTTTAGAAATTTTCGTTAGGAATGTTAAATTATGAGATTTAATTACATTCTTTGAATTCCTTGATATTATGTCTAATGGACTAGAATTATTGCTTAATATATTGTAGTGGATTCCCCTTAACATCATTATCAACATCATATGCATTAAGGCCTAATCGGCAAGCATTACATGAACACGACATAAATGTTTTGTTTTGAAAAGAAAAAAACTCCATGTGAGGGAATTTTATTTAAGAAATTTGGACGTGGGTTGTGATGTGAGACAGGGAGAATGACCCTTAGAAACATTCAAACTCCAGCTATATTCGGTTGGCTCCCGGAAGTTGGTATGCTACACTCCATGCGTGGGTGGCTCATGGTCCGGTAATGAGAGAGGTGTGCACATATCACGCATAGCCTTGCGGCTTTAATCATTTCATTGTAGCCGTGGTGGCGACCCATTGCATCTCATTTCATTTTAGTCATGGATAGCATATAGAATTGTTACAATGTATTCTACGAGCCGTCGTTCTCATAAAAACGACAAAACATTTTTCAGGTGAGCGTGATAAAGGCAAAGGGCATATGTGACCCGACGCATAGGCGTTGATACCTTTTGTCCTGTTTTGAAGACTTGTGCTTAGACATGTATATGGATAGTTCTTATGTAAATTTTAACTAGTTGGGGAAGTTTGTAATAGTCTAGTACTCTTAAAGAGAATGGTTGTATTATTTTTATTACAAAACTTCTAATGCTTGGACTTCCATATTTTGTCATTTTGGGAAGCCTTGTTGTAATTGATGGACAAACGTTAGTCCTTGTTTTTCCTACTTATTAAACTTAATTATGTTATGTAAATTATGTTTCCGAGATGGTAGAATCTCTTTTAAAGTTTTATGTATGTGTAATCGTATGGAATCCTTGCCGGATTCATTTATGTTTGGTTTTGTCCTTGCCGGGCTCATTGTAATTGTATGGAATCCTTGCCGGATTCATTTATGTTTGGTTTGTCCCTACCGGACTCATTATATTTGTATGAAATCCTTGCCGGATTTACCCATTTTGTCTTTAAAGGAAATGTTTTAAAAATCTCTCTCTCCCAATCTCTCCCTCTCCCATTCTTCCTCTCCTCATCGCTTTCACTCATCGTTTTTAATAAATTTTGAGTAGATGAAGTTCCGTTTGGGTTAGACACGTATTATATGTTGTTTAGGACTTGTTTAGTCTTGTACCAAGGTTTAAACTTGAAAATTTGGCATAGTTGGTAATGTTTCAAAATGCTGTCAAAATTTACTGTCAAGGAAAAAACTGCTACTGTGATTTCAGTTTTCTGCCCAAACGGTGAGGAATTGGACAAATTGTCATTAGACGAACGTTGTGCAGAATTAAATTTTACTTGGACTTACGCGGACAGAATGTGAAAAATCTAAAGTTATAACCACATAAAGATGTTTTAAAAATTCAGTAACTATCAAAAAAATGCCCTTTTTCAAAGTTATTGTATTTTCTTTCTCTCCTTGAAACTAGTACTTGTCCGGATAGTCTCTTAATTAAATATCCTAGTGCTTCTATCTTTGTTGGGCTCATTAACATGTAAGTCCATTTTGGATTTACGTATTAGTGAGTTATCCTTGAAGGATACCCCGTGGGTTTCCAAAGTCGCTTCTGCATTTTGTGAAAAGATTTTAAATTCTCTTTCCCCTATTTCTTTATCTTTTCTCTTCCCTCGCGCTTCGGTTTTCGAGGCGTGACAAATATGGATTTATATATAGAGTTTTGAAAACATAACTCTTAAGTTTCAGGATTAAAACATGATTTTCAGGGATCAAAAAAGGCAGTGCCTAAACGCAGTTTCCAGGCAATTTTCTCGCAGTGCGAGGCTTCTAGATGGATCTGGAACTCAAAAAGCTTGGTGGAGAACATGGCTTATAGGTGGCAGTAATGGAGGGACCCGCCACCCCATAAGTGGGACCCGCCATTTGCTTTTTTGGTTCCCCTGGTTGCCCTTAAGCTCTGTTTCTAAAATTATGTTCACTACTTTTCCAGATTTTTGTAAAAATGCTTTTTGTGTCGGAAATCTTCCGTTTATGTACCGTTGGAATGTTGTCAAGTTAAATTTCAGTATAAAATTTTTCTAGGAGGTTTTAAAATGAGAATTGAAGTCTAATTGAAGTCCGGAAGTCCTCCGAAACTTTTGTTGTCTTTTTAAAATCAAACGACTTCTTTTTCAAAATTACTTTAAAATGTGCGTCGATTTTGAACTTTTCTTTGAAATTAATTCTTTGGATACTTTCATATAACCCTGAGTGAATATGAATTTTGAGAGGCAATTTTGACAAAATCGGGATTTATGCATGAAAAAGGGCTTTTTTGAGCTTGAAGTCACTTTCCGAAGTTCGATCTTTCGATTGTGTAGAATCCAGTACCTTCCACAGGATGCTTTTCATCATTGACTCCTCCAAGACATTGTCCACCCTTAAATCGTATCACTATGGTCAAAGCTGGGTCAAAGCTGGGTGTCTGTAGTATGAACTTTCAATGGTCATCACACTATATTCATAACAACAGAAACATAGCATGTAGCTCATGTATCTATAACATGGATTTGATACTAATAAGTATATAGATAAAACTCTTAACATGCTTATCTATGCGATAGTACTACCATAGCATGAAAAATTCATAACAACACAGGTACTGGAAAACAAGCATCATCAATCAACATATCATACAAGTAGTTGTACAATCTGCCAGGATTAATTTTCACTGTGTTGACTGGATTGATATGATTTATTAGAGGATGGTAGATTGTTTTGTAGATCAAACTCAAAACTAGAACATTATAGGTATTTGGATTATCTTTATGTACGAAAAAATGTAGCTTCATTTGAATTTTTGAGCTTCTCAAAACGTTCATTTCACTTAGACATTTCTTACATTTCGGACTGCTCTATCCCAGATTTATAGCGCTGCATTGTACGTGCATTTCACCTATAAAGGAGTGATTTTTAGACCATGATATAGCAGAGTTATTTTTAGATAAATGAGTTAGCTTTCTTGACAAAAAAATCTAGCTTCATTTGGATTTTTGAGCTACTTGAAACGTTCATTTTACTAAACTACGTTCTAATGAAAATTTCTGTTTCCCAGATTTTACGATTTGTCTTGCATGGCATGGAATCCTCAAAATAACATCAAGCACTTACTAAATATTACTTCATACTATATATATTTTTAAAGTGAGTTATTAAACTCACCTAAACTTAAAATTAAACTTGGGCTTTGGATTTGAGCTTAGGATCTTGAATCTAAGCTTCAATGGTGAAACCTCCTTGTTCTTCTCCTTCTACTAATTTATTTTGGTTATGTACTTCTTCTTCTTCTAAAGACTTCCTCTAGCAACTTCTAAGTCTCCATGGTTACATATATAAGTATAAGGATGTGTATAGGTGTTTGCATGGAAGTGTAGACAAGGGGAGGGAAGTGAACACACTTGGGTTTTCTTCTAGTCCTTCTATAACTTTCCATGGATTCTAATTCTCCTAGTTCTCTCTATATGTGCAAATTATAAGTGTCCAAGAGGGTGTAGTGTGTGTGTGTGTATGCATTTATAAATAGAGCTAGGTGGTTGCTAGGTGTCTTCATGTATGTATTAGGGTGTTGCATGCATGGACAAGTGTCCAACATATGGACAAGTGGCAAGGGTATAAGTGACATGTGTCTAAGGTGTTGCATGTGCCACCAAGTTGCCAGCTATGTGGGTCCCATCTTGGGTTTTGTGCATAAGTCCTCGTTATGAGTATCGGTCTCGATCTAAGAGCAAACAGGTAATATTTCTAATGTCCGGGTCCGAGTACGGGACTAAGTTAAGTCTTATTACGGTCGAGTCGGTGCAATTCTTATAGGTATTACACTTTGGGTGTCTTGTGGTGCAACCAACACTCATTGGTCGCATTCTGGAAGCTCATCAAAGGGATGAGGAATTAAAGGAGTTGTTCGCCAAAGTTTTGAAAAAGGAACTAGAAGGGTGGAGTACCGAACTAGATGGGGGATTCAGATGCCAAGGTTGACTTGTCGTACCCGATGTGGAAAAGCTAAGAATAGACATATTGGATAAGGCACACAAGTCTAGACTGACCACCCTGGATGAACGAAGATGTACAAGGATGTGAAAAGGAACTTTTGGTGGGAAGGTATGAAAGAGAAGTTGCTGAGTATATGTCCAAGTGCTTCACGTGTCAGCAACTCATGGTAGAGCACTAGAAATCGTCAGGACTCCTATAACCATTACCGATTCTAGAATGGAAGTGGGAGCATGTCACAATGGACTTCGTGGTTAGATTACCAAGGTCACAGCAAGGTCATAATGCTATTTGGGTGATAGTATATTGGTTAACAAAGTCTGTCATTTGATTGCCTACAGCATGACTTACCCGGTAGAAAGGCTAAGCTAGATGCACATCCAGTAAGTAGTTCGACTTCATGGTGTTCCAGTCTCGATAGTGTCGGATCGTGACTCGAGGTTCACCTCAAGATTTTGGGAGAGTCTGCAAACAGCTATGGGGACTTCTTTGAAGCTGAGTTCTGCTTTTCATCCACAGACTGATAGGCTAACCGAGCGAATAAATCAAGTTATGGAGGATATGCTCTGAGCATACATGATTGACTTTGAGAGTTCATGGGAGACCCACCTGCCCTTATTCAAGTTTGCGTATAACAATAGTTATCACTAGAGCATAGGAATGGCACCATTCAAAGCAATATATGGGAAACCATGCCATTCACCTCTATACTGGGCCGAAGTCAAAGATGGTGTAGACACCCCATTTTTTCGGCTATCAGATTTAGGAGACTCATAGCTTGGTGGTTCACAATGATCGAAAAAGACTCAGAATGAATCCTGGAAGTTAGTTCTATCTCTCAAAATGCTCAGAAAGTGGTACAAATAACAAAAATGCCCCTGAAAGCCCAAACACTCCCAAATTTGGATCGAAAGTTTAGGAAACATGTTGTGTCGTAAGGAAAGCCATAAAATGGGTTTTTAAGCAAAATTAAAGAAAATTGTCAGCTCCCAGAGACCCCTGGAATTCCCGGAAGTTCTTAGAAAATCCCCGTTTGCCGGTTTGACCAAGGATTGACCAGGTTTGACAAAGGTTTGACCGAAATCATCTAAATTTACCGAAAAGCTCCAAGATCAGTCTAGATCATGTCGAAAGTACTAAAATAAGTTTTAAAAGAAAATCGGACAAAAACGTCAGCTCCCGGGAGCTCCCAGAGGTTCCCACAACTTCATGGACGTCCTGGTTTGACTGATTTGGCCTAAAAGCGAACTTTGAAACCGGAGCACCGTATCATTTTTCAAACATTTTTCATAGAGACTAGAGGTCAATAGCTTTCCAACAGTATATCGCACATTATTCTTGGATTTAAAACGAATTTATTATGAATTTCCGAAGGTGAAAAAAGTGATCAAATTGGCTTTATCGCGAATACCGCAAAACTTTTCAAAATAACCTATCACCGAACTATTTTTTATGTAAATTAGACTCCATTATCTTTCCAACGGTATATCACAGCCTCAATTTAGAGTTCATAAGCATTTTCTGTGAATTTCGGACGAAATATGGCCTTTTCGCGAATACCGAAACCTCTGGGGGCCTAAATACAAATTTTTGGACGTCTGAGGAGCAGTGCCGCTGCGGCACTGGGCCACTACCATTGCGGCACATGGCCAGTGCCTCGGTGGCACTCAACCCCAGCAGAATCCATTTTTGTAATTTATTTTGGGGTCCAAATTGAATAATTAAAGACCAAAACGATGTAGTTTTACGTTCACAGATGTTTGTGACCAATGGAAACACTTTCTAAATCCCAAAACCACCGCAAATTGGCCTATATAAACCCCCCTTTGCTCTTCATTTTGGGGGGGGCCAAGTGCTAAGTTTGAGAAAGTTGTAGAGAGAAAGAGAGATAGAGATAGGTTTAGAAGAGAAAAAGGGAGCTTCTCCCACTGATTTTCTATAAGAAAGTGAGTTCTAATCTTGTTTTATTCCATTATCTCTCATATACTTCACATTCAAATACCCCTCCAATCACCATTCTTGAGCATTCTTGAGTTAGGAAGCTACTTCCATGTCCAAATGTCAATATCTATGAGTGAAACACCAAGTTACAAGTCCAAAATCACATTGATTATCATATATTGATTGCTTATTTGATTGTTTACATACTATGTTCATCTCTTCTTACCTCATTTCTTTTTTTATTTTTCTTTGATTACTTACATGCTTATCATCATCTCGATGACATGTTGTTTGAGGAGGGTGAATCCTTATGGATAGTAGTAGCTCTTGACCTCAAAGACATATTTGATGGATGATGATTTTATCTTCAATATATTCATATGTATTCTTGAAGCCATATTCTCAAACAAAACTATGTTCATGCAAGAAATATTGGGTGTTCTTAATATGAGCTTGATGTTGATATTCCAAGACGTTATAATCTCCATTTGATGTTGAAAATATGCCTTCAAAACCCCTATTTCAAAACCCTTCTAAAACCCCAACATTTGGATTCCAAAAAAACAAACCTTGTTTTCTCAAGAAATCTTCAAAATAGTGAATGACCTGAGTTCAAAGATTTCTCTAGAACTCAATACTCAATGTATGGATGCAAGACCACTTCGAAAGTCTTCCTAACTCATTATAGAACACCCATGATTTTTGGTTTGGTTTGGAAACACTTGGAAGGGTTCCATTTTGGCCGGCCCAAACATTCATTCCAAACATTCTGTTTTTACTGTCACAGCAGGTTGGTTGACTTTCACCTTATTTTTCAGAAATCTTTTCCAAAAGAAGTTGTCCTAACTCCTTTTTCACTTGAACTTCAGTGTCGTAGGGAACTTTCTGTATGCTATGGGCCTCTATATGTTTTGTTTTCATTTTCTAATATTTTTCAACATTTCAGTCAACAATACGGACTCTGTTTCTGAGTAACCTCTATTGTTTATATGATTTCTCTCAATCTATAATAGTTATTGAAGATTATATTTTTGATATGTATTCTAGACACAATGAGGATGATCTCCATAAAAAAATCATGAACTAAAAAAATTTCTCTACCCACTTTTCATTTTTCACAAGATTAACTCACTGTTCTGTCCACTATTCACAACAAGCATACTTTTACTTTCATTCTTTGATTTGCTGCTCACTTGCACTTCAAATTAGTTCATATCTCAGGAAGTGGTCCATACTATATTTGTACATATCCCATGATGATTTCCTCCATGTCTTCATTCATATTTTAGACTTCTAAGTCACTTTAGAAAGTCCATGTACACAAACACACTACAACCTTTGCACATCCTAGGATCATACAGTGCATCCATGCAAGATTTGGGGTTTTTGTGACTCCTAATCTAAGAAGATTATAAGGAATGAACTTAATCACGCGTTCATGGTCCCCTCGATCTAATCTTCCTTTCATATCCGTCCCGGGGATTGAGAGGTCTTCTTTTCTCAAAGATTAACATGCATCATACTAACTTGCTAAGCATACTTTGTTTTCTTTGTTTATTTGTTCCATGAACAATCCATGTCCTCTCTTAGATTAGGAAACATTGATTACTTGATATGTGATTAGACGATTTTTCCTAAGTTTGTTTTGTGTGATCTTTCACTTTGCACTGTGTGATACTTGGCTTAGATCTTATGAATGATATCTTATCTTTAGATCTTCCATTTTCAAGATTCTTATGTGACATAATATACCTATCATAGTATTAGTTGTCGAACCAAACATAGTAAAAGATGATAATTTGGATGCTAATTGAGGCCCGTCGAGAGACAGGGTAAGTTGAGGGTGTTTTAGTCATGACAAAGGCTCCTTCCTCTCTCGTTCCAAAACCCGAGCCAAGTTCCTTGGTTATGAAAGCCCGGTGCCCTTTATCCATTTGGGTGAGTCAAATTCAGGTTTCTTGGTTCCTTAAAGACTAAGTGGCGACTCTTTATTTGCTTTCAACATACCTTTTCCTTTTCTTTTGATCCAAATCAATTTCAAACCAAATGAAAGAGTGGACGACCGATTCCGCGTGTCCACAATCTGGCGACTCTGCTGGGGATAATTTATTTTCCAAAACAAAATAATACAGAGGTTTGACTCATAAGAAGCATCCTTAAAATCATCTTTTCACTGTGTCTGGTTCACTACATTACACTTCTACATTTCCCCCTCCGACTATGTCTGAAGCACGGCGCTGACATTGTTTAGGTCTTGATACTGTACCTTCCAAGGCATATCAAAAAGAGTAAAAACCTCTGTACAGTCTCCCTGACAGTATATTGGAACTCTTGTCAACGGACCCTCTTTGACTAAACCTAGCCTTTGCATATAGATTCCTGTAGAACCATTCATAGGACTGTTCATTTATTTTTTTAGATAGAACAATGTGATATAACTGCTATATGCCCTGGTGGGATTACCTGCACGGTGTAGACGCTTATGTGGCATAGAACAGAACCTCTTTCTTATGATCCCCAAGGCAATCACTCATATATGATTAAATTGAGTTAAACGTAATCAATGATTTGTATGAAATTGCGTGCCTAACTTTATTTATGACTGAATTGTGTATTTACCGTTGCTACAAAATTTCAGGACGAAATTTCTTTTGAGGAGGGTAGAATATAACAACCCTAAATTTTTAAGTGTGTAAATAATTATTTTAAATAATTTTTTTCAATTAGCAAAGATATATGAGGGTACCTAGGTAAGACATGTGTTTAAAAATTTTAAGTTTCAAGAACCCACGAATTAAGTATGCTAAGGTTAGCTTAGCGAGTCTAGGTGATCCTCGGAATGTGGATTACTGTGTTTGTTCAGAGCTATAGGACTGCGAATCTTCTTGGGTTGAGATTTAGGTTGAGTATGTGCTACATCTGTTTCTCTGTTATGTGTGAGCTTTGTGCTTTGTTTTGTTGATTTGTTTAACTTTTATTGTCTACCATTTTCATGATAACTGTGTGAAGTCATACATAGTATTCTTTAGCATTGCATAGTAGTGCATTCATTTTATTTATATGAGGAGTAATGGGGGAATTTGGAAGTCACGTCAATCATCGGAATTTCTTAGTCGGGAATCCTCTTATCTTGGTGACCTCTTGCGGCGTATCTATTGACATTCTGCTAAACTTCTGAATTATATGGAAGAGATCAGTTGTCATTGGAATTTCTTTATTTTACGGGTTTTCTTATTTCTATTATCAACTGGACATCTAACGCAATACTATCATTATGGATATTCTGGAGTTCTTATAAAGCTGATTATTTCTTCGGGTATTCTGCTGTTATAACCAACTCATTTTACTCATATGAATACATTATTATTATCAATATTCTGGAATTCTATCTGGAGTATCTATCAAATCGGTGGCCTTCTTCTATCTGCCAAGATTATACTATGAATCTCAGGCGAGTATTGATTATATACGAGGCTTACCATCGGGCGAAAATTTCTTTATCTTCAATGCCAGTATTTTCTCGGAGGGTGAAGCGATAAGTAATTGGAGGTGTAGTGCGGGGTACGGTAAGAGATGAACATGTGCATGTACATAGACTATATTCGTGAATTGCATCACTGTATGCTGAAATTATTTGTAAGGTCTAAGTGTGTATAAAATGACTAGTTTCATTGTGTTATATTTTAGTTCTGGTTAGAATTTAACAATCGATTATACGAGACTATAGGTATATACATGAGAGTTTCCTTGTTTGGATTATTCGCTCGACGTGCTAAATCTTGTATAGTTGAGAGTTAAACGTAATCAATGATTTGTATGAAATTGCGTGCCTAACTTTATTTATGGCTGAATTGTGTATTTACCGTTGCTACAAAATTTCAGGACAAAATTTCTTTTGAGGAGGGAAGAATATAACAACCCTAAATTTTTAAGTGTGTAAATAATTATTTTAAATAATTTTTTTCAATTAGCAATGATATATGAGTGTACCTAGGTAAGACATGTGTTTAAAAATTTTAAGTTTCAAGAACCCACGAATTAAGTATGCTAAGGTTAGCTTAGCGAGTCTAGGTGATCCTCGGAATGTGGATTACTGTGTTTGTTCAGAGCTATAGGACTGCGAATCTTCTTGGGTTGAGATTTAGGTTGAGTATGTGCTACATCTGTTTCTCTGTTATGTGTGAGCTTTGTGCTTTGTTTTGTTGATTTGTTTAACTTTTATTGTCTACCATTTTCATGATAACTGTGTGAAGTCATACATAGTATTCTTTAGCATTGCATAGTAGTGCATTCATTTTATTTATATGAGGAGTAATGGGGGAATTTGGAAGTCACGTCAATCATCGGAATTTCTTAGTCGGGAATCCTCTTATCTTGGTGACCTCTTGCGGCGTATCTATTGACATTCTGCTAAACTTCTGAATTATATGGAAGAGATCAGTTGTCATTGGAATTTCTTTATTTTACGGGTTTTCTTATTTCTATTATCAACTGGACATCTAACGCAATATTATCATTATGGATATTCTGGAGTTCTTATAAAGCTGATTATTTCTTCGGGTATTCTGCTGTTATAACCAACTCATTTTACTCATATGAATACATTATTATTATCAATATTCTGGAATTCTATCTGGAGTATCTATCAAATCGGTGGCCTTCTTCTATCTGCCAAGATTATACTATGAATCTCAGGCGAGTATTGATTATATACGAGGCTTACCATCGGGCGAAAATTTCTTTATCTTCAATGCCAGTATTTTCTCGGACTTGGGTGAAGCGATAAGTAATTGGAGGTGTAGTGCGGGGTACGGTAAGAGATGAACATGTGCATGTACATAGACTATATTCGTGAATTGCATCACTGTATGCTGAAATTATTTGTAAGGTCTAAGTGTGTATGAAATGACTAGTTTCATTGTGTTATATTTTAGTTCTGGTTAGAATTTAACAATCGATTATACGAGACTATAGGTATATACATGAGAGTTTCCTTGTTTGGATTATTCGCTCGACGTGCTAAATCTTGTATATTTGAGAGTTAAACGTAATCAATGATTTGTATGAAATTGCGTGCCTAACTTTATTTATGGCTGAATTGTGTATTTACCGTTGCTACAAAATTTCAGGACGAAATTTCTTTTGAGGAGGGAAGAATATAACAACCCTAAATTTTTAAGTGTGTAAATAATTATTTTAAATAATTTTTTTCAATTAGCAATGATATATGAGTGTACCTAGGTAAGACATGTGTTTAAAAATTTTAAGTTTCAAGAACCCACGAATTAAGTATGCTAAGGTTAGCTTAGCGAGTCTAGGTGATCCTCGGAATGTGGATTACTGTGTTTGTTCAGAGCTATAGGACTGCGAATCTTCTTGGGTTGAGATTTAGGTTGAGTATGTGCTACATCTGTTTCTCTGTTATGTGTGAGCTTTGTGCTTTGTTTTGTTGATTTGTTTAACTTTTATTGTCTACCATTTTCATGATAACTGTGTGAAGTCATACATAGTATTCTTTAGCATTGCATAGTAGTGCATTCATTTTATTTATATGAGGAGTAATGGGGGAATTTGGAAGTCACGTCAATCATCGGAATTTCTTAGTTGGGAATCCTCTTATCTTGGTGACCTCTTGCGGCGTATCTATTAACATTCTGCTAAACTTCTGAATTATATGGAAGAGATCAGTTGTCATTGGGATTTCTTTATTTTACGGGTTTTCTTATTTCTATGATCAACTGGACATCTAACGCAATATTATCATTATGGATATTGTGGAGTTCTTATAAAGCTGATTATTTCTTCGGGTATTCTGCTGTTATAACCAGCTCATTTTATTCATATGAATACATTATTATTATCAATATTCTGGAATTCTATCTGGAGTATCTATCAAATCGGTGGCCTTCTTCTATCTGCCAAGATTATACTATGAATCTCAGGCGAGTATTGATTATATACGAGGCTTACCATCGGGCAAAAATTTCTTTATCTTCAATGCCAGTATTTTCTCGGACTTGGGTTAAGCGGTAAGTAATTGGAGGTGTAGTGCGGGGTACGGTAAGAGGTGAACATGTGCATGTACATAGACTATATTCGTGAATTGCATCACTGTATGCTGAAATTATTTGTAAGGTCTAAGTGTGTATGAAATGACTAGTTTCATTGTGTTATATTTTAGTTCTGGTTAGAATTTAACAATCGATTATACGAGACTATAGGTATATACATGAGAGTTTCCTTGTTTGGATTATTCGCTCGACGTGCTAAATTTTGTATAGTTGAGAGTTAAACGTAATCAATGATTTGTATGAAATTGCGTGCCTAGCTTTATTTATGGCTGAATTGTGTATTTACCGTTGCTACAAAATTTCAGGACGAAATTTCTTTTGAGGAGGGTAGAATATAACAACCCTAAATTTTTAAGTGTGTAAATAATTATTTTAAATAATTCTTTTCAATTAGCAATGATATATGAGTGTACCTAGGTAAGACATGTGTTTAAAAATTTTAAGTTTCAAGAACCCACGAATTAAGTATGCTAAGGTTAGCTTAGCGAGTCTAGGTGATCCTCAGAATGTGGATTACTGTGTTTGTTCAGAGCTATAGGACTGCGAATCTTCTTGGGTTGGGATTTAGGTTGAGTATGTGCTACATCTGTTTCTCTGTTATGTGTGAGCTTTGTGCTTTGTTTTGTTGATTTGTTTATCTTTTATTGTCTTCCATTTTCATGATAATTGTGTGAAGTCATACATAGTATTCTTTAGCATTGCATAGTAGTGCATTCATTTTATTTATATGAGGAGTAATGGGGGAATTTGGAAGTCACATCAATCATCGGAATTTCTTAGTCGGGAATCCTCTTATCTTGGTGACCTCTTGCGGCGTATCTATTGACATTCTGCTAAACTTCTGAATTATATGGAAGAGATCAGTTGTCATTGGGATTTCTTTATTTTACGGGTTTTCTTATTTCTATTATCAACTGGACATCTAACGCAATATTATCATTATGGATATTCTGGAGTTCTTATAAAGCTGATTATTTCTTCGGGTATTCTGCTGTTATAACCAACTCATTTTATTCATATGAATACATTATTATTATCAATATTCTGGAATTCTATCTAGAGTATCTATCAAATCGGTGGCCTTCTTCTATCTGCCAAGATTATACTATGAATCTCAGGCGAGTATTGATTATATACGAGGCTTACCATCGGGCGAAAATTTCTTTATCTTCAATGCTAGTATTTTCTCGGACTTGGGTGAAGCGGTAAGTAATTGTAGGTGTAGTGCGGAGTACGGTAAGAGGTGAACATGTGCATGTACATAGACTATATTCGTGAATTGCATCACTGTATGCTGAAATTATCTATAAGGTCTAAGTGTATATGAAATGACTAGTTACATTGTGTTATATTTTAGTTCTGGTTAGAATTTAACAATCGATTATACGAGACTATAGGTATATACATGAGAGTTTCCTTGTTTGGATTATTCGCTCGACGTACTAAATCTTGTATAGTTGAGAGTTAAACGTAATCAATGATTTGTATAAAATTGCGTGCCTAACTTTATTTATGACTGAATTGTGTATTTACCATTGCTACAAAATTTCGGGACGAAATTTCTTTAAGTAGGGTAGAATATAACAACCCTAAATTTTTAAGTGTGTAAATAATTATTTTAAATAATTTTTTTCAATTAGCAATGATATATGAGTGTACCTAGGTAAGACATGTGTTTAAAAATTTTAAGTTTGAAGAACCCATAAATTAAATTGCTAGTAAGCATATTTAATTTGTCCATATTTAATTTGTTAGTAATACCAGTAATATTTCCTCGTTTGTATTTGTATTAAAATTTCTAATGTTTCATTATTATTGTGACATGACATTTTGAGCTTTAATTAAATTGTATGATAGATTATTGTCTGACTGAGTTACAATCTTTGTAGAATGACGAGTTTAGTGTCAGGTAGTGTTTCGGGGCCCACTAGTAAGTTAAGTAGTGAATTTAACATGAAAATTAAGTACCCGGGATATGAGTACTATTTGGGTTAGCTATTTTAGTGGTTTGGATTGCATTCTGGGCTCATATAGATCTCTTTTGTGAGCCCACAAGAAGAAAAACAGGATTCTAGTGTAGTCAAGTGTTAGTAGTTTTATAAACCTAGTTAGGAGAGTATGATATCCATATATCATTAACCCTAGCCACCCAAAGAGAGAACAGATGTGTGTGTATATGTGTGTGTGTGTGTGTGTGAGAGAGAGAGAAGAAGAAGAAGAAGAAGAAGAAGAAGAAGAAGAAGAAGAAGAAAGGAGAATGGTCTAGGGTTCGTGGGCATGTGGGGAATCGCGAAGTATCTGTGGTTGTCGATTTTTGATCAACAAGGTGAGTTAAATTTTGTGTATCCGAGTATATATATACACGTATGTATATATGCATGTATACGGGAGTAAATTAAAGTAGTACATGTTTAATTTAATTGTTAGGGTTAAATCTTCGTAATGAATATACGTTGTTATTGTCGAAGTAATCTAGATATTGTCTTTCCCCTTCGTGTGACTTTGTGATTTTGACTTTAGGATATTCGAAAAGGTTAGGTAAATAGTTAGTTTGATTAAATTATATGTGAAATACTCATGGTAATTAAGAAGTATATGTGAAATTCGTTTTTTTTTTTTTTTTTTTATGTAATCCACACAGTTGCAGAAACTTTAGAAAATTATTAGAAAATCGTGGCTTTGAATTTTGAACATTCTGTTCGCATGTTTAATGTAAAACGCAATTCTGCACACTTTTCGTCTAATGGAGTTTTTCCTGATTCTGCACCGTTTGGGCAGAAATTGAATATTTCAGTTTAGTATATTAAAATGTACGAAATTGGAGAAACATGATTCGTTCTGTTTTTTTTGATTCGTTCGAATGACTTAACAAAAATTACTTAGAGATACATGAATTCTCATATAATATTGAATGTTGGGTTGAGGTTATTGTACTTGAAATAACTGACCTTATTTTGTGGTCATTTTGATAAAAAGGAGTAAATTAGATACGTTGAATAGTATACTGGGGATCTTGTAATTGATTGGAAATTTTTTAGGGAAGATTGTTATGGGTTAATTGATAAAACCCTTTATTGTAAGAAATTGGAATGCATCTAAAAGTTAGAGATGTGATTGGATGATAAGACAGAACTATGTGATAAGCGTGAAATTCACAATTATTGGGGATAATACGAACGATAAGTGATAATTGCAACATAGTTCTTTAGTGTTCACCGCTTCCCGTTATGTGATATATTTTTTTTGGTAGCTCGACTTGCTGAGTGTAAATTTTTGCCAGTGGCTTCGTGATCAAGCTGGCGTAAGCCTTATGCCCGGCTTATTTGTTAGACGTCCAGGCATATTGACCGGTCTTCCGTTGTGTATACCTGGTTTGGTTGATACCCCAACCAAACTGGCACCGGAGTGGATGTTGGTAGTATGTTCGGACACACATGGGATATATGTGTGGGCTGTACCATGGAGGGTGGCCAAGTGGTGAACCTAGGAAATACAAAGATAAATTTAATGCTATCAAATAATGAAAATAGATTATTTCATAAGACTGATAAGCGTGAAATAATGAACGCGACATTTAAGTTAGAATGTGGACGACATATGTATGGAATTATTCGCCTGGTTTGTGATCATTCGATTTACAGGATGGTGGGTCTACTAACTTTTATGCATGGCTGGCTCACCATAGATATCCGAGGTAAGTATAAAACTCATAGTAACTTTGGATTTTGGGCAAGAAACTACTTGCCATCACATAAATGGAAACTACTCTTTTGTCCAAATATGTGTGAGGAACTACCTGTCTTGGCCCAATAGTGTTGTAATGTGGTTTGTAGTCGACGGGTTCAAGTTGGAGCCCTCAGATTTTGTTATTTTTGTTTAACTCATACCAGTCATGTGAATGACCCGAGTGTATTATGCATTCGGGTGCGTTTTTATATGAAACGTAGTCGAATGTATGTGCAGGTTTAGTATTTGGAGATTTTATTTGGAGCTTCTGTTTGGGTGAAGAGATTGTCGCGGGGTTGTTTAGTATTAGAGTTGTACTTATTTTTTTGTTGTACTTTATTTTATTTATGGCAGTGTGGGCCACATGTGTATAATTGTAATAAGAATTATATATTGGGTATTGAGAACGTTGTAGTTGCTCTGACCAATGGATGTATGGATTTTATGCTTATTTATTTTCTTTCCACTGAACTCTGTAAAGAGGGTTTATTGAATGAACCTAATATTTCATTTGTAAATCGAAAGGATATAATATGTGTAATGGAGTTTAATTTATTTTATAATGAAAATGAATTTTTGGGAATACAAGTTTAATAATAAAGAATTTTTCTTTAAACACAAAATCACATGTACTTATTTAATGAGTATAAAATAATGTTTTCAATAATTATCTATTAGTCTGTGTGAGTGTGTCACTCTCGATGTTTTGGAAATTGAATATTAGTCTAAATACATGCTCTGGAATAAATATTTGGTTGTCCGAAAATCGGGGTGTGACATCAAACTCATAGATTAACTTAATTATCACGATTCCCAATAAATTTATATCTCAAGTTCTATGAAGAACTTTGGATCATGGATCAAAGGGACTTACAAATGTCCTATCGGAAATGAAATTCAATAGGAATTCTAGGTTATAGGAATAATCAAGAGGAAAGTATGGACATAGGAATCATCCTTCTCATAGATCATACTTCCAAACCATCATAGAATTCAAAAATAGATACATATATATAATCATGTATGCATGGTTCTAAACTAAATAGAAGAATGAAATCAAAATTTAAAACTAAAAATGAAAATCAATCTCTAATTAAGAATTATCAACAAAATCAAAAGAAACTTGGATCTAGCTATGTGAGTGTGTGAAGAACAAGAGAGGAAAAAGATGAGTGTTCTAACAAGTAAAACAAAACTAAACTAGATCCAAGTGCTATAGATCTATATATGAAAATAGGAATTAGAGATGAATTATGATGTATACCTCTTGGAGGATTCTTAATTATGCAATCAAAGTAGATTTGAAGTGTCTTCTTCTTCAGTGTTCTTCAAGTTCTTCAAGCACTCATCCATGAATGTTTTAGGGAGGCAATTGATGTCCAATCTCTAATATAATTATCTTGAGACTAGTTTTTTTATTAAAATTTTCGATTCATAATTCACTTTATCTCTCTAAAAATCTCTCTTAAATTGAAAGTATTTTGCGAGTATATTCACTTGTATATACTTCTCTCTTGTGTGTACTTCCTTGTACATTCCCTTCTATATACTCTCTTATATCAAAGATGATCTAATATGGATTTATATATAGAGTTTTGAAAACATAACTCTTAAGTTTCAGGATTAAAACATGATTTTCATGGATCAAAAAAGGCAGTGCCTAAACGCAGTTTCCAGGCAATTTTCTCGCAGTGCGAGGCTTCTAGATGGATCTGGAACTCAAAAAGCTTGGTGGAGAACATGGCTTATAGGTGGCAGTAATCATCAACCCTTGGCTATTTTCATCAACCCTTGGCTATTTTCAAGCTGCAGGGCCCTTGATTCTTCGTGTCTAGGGACTTTTCTTCTACTCTGAGTGGTTTTCAACCAAAATCCGAACTCCCAAGGGTCCTTTAGACCAATTCCAACAAGTTTTAAGCACTCTTAAGGCTCATACATCAAAATCGGACTAAACTGGGGTCAAATCAAGAGTTTTGGGGGTCAAAACGTGAATATGGAACAAAATATGGAAATGGCGGGGAATGAATAGTGAATGGCGGTTCCCTACACACCCTTGGGAACTGCCAGCCCTAACTTATGGGTTTTAAACCCATTTTTCTTCTTGTTCTTCATTCATCTCATCTCCAATGCATCACCTATTTCCTCTAAGGTGTTTAAATCTTGCAATTTCTTGATGTTTAGAGTGATTTCTTGCATCAAAACTTCTAAAAACCTTGTTCATTTCATCAACTTCTCCCTATTCTAGGGGATTCAAGTGCCAAGAATTTCACTATGCATCATCTTCAACCTCTCATCTTCAAGCTTCAAGTCATCAACAACCATGAGTTCCCATGGACAAGGTGAGAGTTCTAGATTATGTAGAAGCCAATTTCAAGCTAGTGGAGCCTCATCAACTCAAACCATGGAGTGTCCAACTATGAAGATGCCACAAAATCATATCTCTAGGAGGGTTTTCGTCAAGAGGTAACCCATTCTCGCAAATTTGCACTATTTCTTTGCTTCATGTATATGTGCTTTCAACTTTTTTGCAAATACTTAGGAATCATCCTTCAATTTTCTTCTAGAATGTGGTTGGGCATCTTAGAGGTCATGGTAGCCATGGTAAATGCCTTGAATGGTTTAATGAGTTATCGGAATCACGTCCCCATGTAGTAGCCAATATAAAACAAGACCAATGACTTAGCCATGATTCAAGCTCTTGCCAAAAGGTGGTGGGATTCCACAAATACATTTCATATGCCTTTTCGGGAAATAACCATAACCCCATTTGACTTTTCAATGATAACCAGTATCTCATTTGGTGGGCATCGTCTTGCCTTTGCGAAGGACATACATAAACATCCTGCTATTATTGAGCGACTTCTAGGCATTATCCCGACCCAGAAAGATCTTTATGGCTCGAGCGTAGGCAGCACATGGTTTATCAACAATTTCTGGCCTTCTAAAAAAGCGGCACAATTTACTGACATGCAGATTACGCGTGCTTTTATCTTGTATTTGCTTGGTTGCTCTCTTCTTTCTACTCGAGCTGAGCGGATCACACTGAACATGCTTGATAGCCTTAGAAATCTTGAGGAGATCGCAGATTTTGACTGGGACTTTACTGGCTTAGCCATTCTGTATAGCCATATGGGAGAGCATTCACGAGGTAAATCTCTTGGGTTTGGTGGCTTCTGGAGAGCATGGGAGGTACGAAAATATTTTAATTTCGAGCTTCGTCATTGATATTCTGCATTTTGACCACTGTTATATATTCTTTTGCAGGTTTGGGCCTTTAAGTATTTTTTCCATGACAACTCCATCATTTTGGGAGGAAGAGATACATATTTTTCCACGAGCTCTGAAGTGGCGTCGCCAAGCTGTAGGTGTCAAGAATGATGCACATAATGTTATTTCTTGCCGAGATTTTTTGACCTGTCTCAGATTCAACCAAGTTAACTGGCATCCTTGGGCTATAAATGGCAATGTGACCGAGATTGGTTGGCCAGACAGATGACAGGAGAGAGGATTCTTCTTGAGGGTCCTTCTGTTCTTGAGTGGTATCTCGGTGAGAGAGTGGCTCCCCAAACTAATTTGGAGGATTGTCTCCTAGTGCCACAGGATCCTCCTTCTTGTATGAGGTCAACACAAAATTTAGAAGATGAAGACCTTGTTGATGCTTTGAACGGAATTCCTTCAGCCTCATTCACTCTTTTTGAGGAGAACTACGATGCTTTCAGGGCTACTCATCTGATGCACAATTTCCCGCTTTCGGATAACCCGTAGGTATTTTTACAGTTTCTCCACTTCTGATGAAATGCTTGTTATATATTATTTTCATCATTGTTTGCAGGGGAGCTCTTTCGTGGATGGCCCTAGCCGACCTTTACCTCCCATTCCTTCTTGTGATTGGCGGGCCTCAACTATGCTGCAAGGAGCCATATCTTTAGTGGAGATTCCCCGTGATCTTGTGGAGCCCCGCTAGTTTTAGAGCAGTATGAGTCAGTTCCCCGAGTTTTTTTTAATGAAGAGCGAGCTTATGCACAGAATCTGAGGGCTTAGAGCCTTGCTCGAGAGGGACATGTGAGTACTTTTGAACTCATTACCTCTAATTTCCCTGATCTTTTTTTTTTACAGGTGGCCCAAGTCAGGCAGCTTCAATCACAGCTGGAGCGGATAAATACAATCCCTTCTGGTGGGGCTAGCAGATCTAGGCGAAGGCACTAAAATGATGATGATGATAGCTCTACGACTTCAGATATGCCTGCTCGGTACCCACGGGCTACTCATCATCGCTGATTCTGATGATTATCCATTTTCATATGTACCCATGACTATCTTTCTTGCTTTCTTGCTTTCGGTACTAAGATTGAAGTTGAAGTATTCTGTTTGTGGCTGGATGTGATTGTACCCTTGACTTTGCTTGATGCTGTTATCCTTTGCTTCTGCTTTGCATTACTTGCTTACGAGTTTGATTTGCTTGACACTTTGCGCACTGACACACAGGACTCAATTTACAAGAAATTTCCGATGATTTACTTTCTTGTCAATGTCTTTTGACTTTGATGCTTGAATTTCCAAGGATTTGCATGTTAAAAATGAAAATTTTATCTTGTAGCAGGATATTGTATTGGCTTTGCATATAATCTTGAAGTTTTGAAAATTTTCCACACAATGTTTCAGTCTTGACATAATACTCACATTTTTCAGATTGCTAAAAACATTTTAATTTAATATCAAGAATTACCAGATTTTTCACTTAGTTAATGAATTCTGATAGCCAAGTGATCTAGAGAAAATAGGTAGCAAGATATAGGCAAATGGCAGTTTGCCCCTAGTTGATAGGGATAAATGGAAGTTTGGGCAAACATAGTTTGTCCCTAGTGTGGCAGTGATATCTTGAGACTCTGGGCAAACCTGAGAATTTGCCCCTAGTTTGCCCCGGGTTCAGGGTCCGAGAGCCAGGAAAGCTCGCCTACTTATCCCCAAGTGGGAATCAGGTCCAAAGTAGTTCGGCCGAGGTCTTGAAAGATGGTATTTGAGATGTAGCTGAGTGTTTCAGGAGCAGTGACCGAACCGAGTAGGTTGCCTACGTATCCCCATATGGGAATCAGGTCAAGCGTAGTTCCTCGAAGGCTGGAGCTTTTGAAAGAACAGGTTTGAAAGAAAGGTTTTAAGCATAGTATTTCTTGAGACGATCAATGTTGATTGGCTGATTGAATTCAACTCCATCTAGATCCATCAGGTATGTTGCTCCTCCAGAGAAAAGCTTCTTGATGATGTACGGACCAACCCAATTTGGCTTAAATTTCCCTCTAGGATCAAAAACATTTGCTTTCAATTCTTTAAGCACAAGGTCACCTTCCTCAAGTTTTCTTGGATGAACCCTTTTGTTGAATGCTCCGACTATTCTTCTCTGATACACATGCACATGATCAATCACAGCTAATCTCTTTTCATCAAGTATAGCTCTTCATATCTGTTTCTTAGCCAATCAAATTCAGGAATCCTAGATTCAGCCACACTTCTCACTGATGGCAGTTCTATTTCAACTAGGAGTACTACTTCCATTCCGTAAGCCAAGGAATAAGGAGTGGCTCCTGTAGATGTTCTGATGGATGCTATGTATCCCCACATTGCATATGGTAATTTCTCATGCCAATCCCAGTGCGTATCAATCATCTTCCTTAGAATAGTCTTCAAATTCTTATTAGCTGCTTCAACTGCCCCATTTGTTTGCAACATATATGGTGCTGACATGTGATGCATGATCTTGTACTCCTCTAGTAAATCCAAAACTCCTTTTTGAAAGTGGCTGCCGTGATCGAACATCAACTCATGAGGAACCCTGTATCGACAGATTATATTTCTTCTGATAAATCTGGCCACATCTTTAGCCTTCAATTTCATATAGGATTCCGCTTCCACCCATTTTGTGAAATAATCAATAGCTACCAGGATGTATTGATGCCCATTCGAGGCCTTCGGGGTTACTTCCCCAATAACATCTATTCCATAAACTGAGAATGGCCAAGGAGTAGTCATGTTGTACAACAGTGATGGCGGCACACACTTCATGTTGGCATGGATCTGACACTTGTGACATTTTCTGACATATTCGTAGTAGTCTTTGTCCATAGTAGTTCAATAATACCCTTGTCGGATGATCTTCTTGGCTAGCATGTGTCCGCTCATGTGAGGTCTACACACCCCTTTGTGAATTTGCTCCATCATTTTCTTCACATTGTTCCCATATAAACATGTCAAGTTGAACCCATTGTATGATTTCTTTAGCAGACTTCCACCACAAATCATGAATTGAGCTGAGAATCTTTTTATGGCTTTCTTGTCTTTCTCGGATGCACCTTCTGGATATTCCCCATTTTTAATGAAGTTCCACACATCTGTGTGCCACGGAAGTTCTTCTGCTTCCTCTATTTCCCCGATCATCTCATAAGACGGTTTTTTTCTTTGTTCAATCATTAACGGAGTTAACTTTATTCCCACATGAATCTCAATCATTGAGGCTAAAGTAGCCAAAGAGTCTGCTAGCTAATTTTCTTCTCGAGGCAGGTAGAAGAACATGATATGCAAGAAACGAGTTTGTAGAGACTTGAGGTACTCATGATAAGGCTTCAACTTTTCTTCTTTGACTTTCCAATCTCCTCGAACTTGGGATATTATCAGATTGGAATCCCCGAATACATCAAGTTTCCTTATTTCCAAAGTCAATGCAGCTTTTAACCCAAAGATACAAGCTTCATACTCAGTAGTGTTGTTGGTGGAGGTATACTTTAATTTAATAGCGAATGGGGTATAAGCTCCTTCAGGAGATTCAAGGATGATCCCACTTCATATCCTTTTTGGTTTGCAGCTCCGTCAAAATACATCTTCCATACATCTTCTCTCAATTCCACCAATCCTTCATCAGGGAACATGAATTCTTCATTTTCCAAACTTATCAAAATTTTCAAAGAAAACGTCAAAAGTAGAGGATATACTCGAGGTGTTTAAACAAGTTAAAATTAATATTCCATTCCTCGATGCGATAAAACAAATTCCCGCTTACGCTAAATGTCTAAAAGACCTTTGCACGCAAAAGCGCAAAATATGCAGTCATACTCCGAAAAAGGTCTTTCTCACGGAAAAAGTAAGCTCTATATTCCAACACGCTACTCTGGAGTATAAGGATCCAGGTACGCCTACGATATCATGTGTCATAGGTGACACTATCATTCATCAGGCTCTCCTTGACTTGGGAGCTAGTGTTAATCTCTTACCTTATCACGTCTATAAACAACTAGGACTAGGTGAACTTAAACCCACGACTGCTACCATCCAATTAGTGGATTGTTTAATTAAAATACCTAGAGGAATCGTTGAGGACGTTCTCGTTAAAGTTGATAAATGTTATTACCCTATCGACTTCATGGTCCTTGAAACTGAACCCGTGCTAGATGCTAGGAAACACACTCCTGTCATCTTAGGCCGTCCATTCTTAGCAACTGCTAACGCTCGTGTTAACTGTCAGACGGGGGTAATGAAGTTGTCATTTGGGAACATGAACTTAAAATTAAACGTTTTTAATGCTATGGATCAACCTCCTAAAGACAACGATTACCTATGTGAGTCAGAATGTGAGGTATGAAAGAATATTGAGCCTTACAAAGAACTGAATATGGGTGAGGAAAATAATATAATTCGTACTAAGTGGATGAATCCTGACAACCAAGACCCGAATGATGAAATTACTCGAAAGGTAAGAAATCGATTTGAACATAATTTGGGAGAACCGTCGGTCGAATTAATTCAAACCGACGTTATTTCTGCTTATCACCGGGCTCTTCCTGAGATCCTAAGGGGTATAAAGTCTGATTTTCAACCTCCATAAATCTTGAGCTAGAACGGTCTAGCTAAAGACGTAAAAGATAGAGCTTCTTGGGAAGCAACCCAAGCTTTATTTCATTTGTTTTCCTTATTTTTAGTCATTTTGGAGTCCTTTTGAGTCTGTTTTGGACATTCTGGACAGGTTTAGGGGTCGAGATAAACTTATTTTGAACTTCTTTACCTTGAAATAAAGAAACAAGGGAAAAAGACCAAACCGCGCGTGCGGCCTGCACGATATTCTTCCTTAGACAAAATTTTTTCAACTTTTTATTATATGATCTCTCTGTTACATCTCGGGCCTAGAATCGCGCACGCAAGAGGTTCGCTCGCGCAATTTTGGCACTTAGAAATTTTCTAAATAAAATTAATAACAGGTCTCAGGTTTACCGCGAGGAGGGATTCGCGCGAGCGAGGATCGCTCGCGCGGTCCGCTCTCGCGAGGTGGGGATTTCTCAATTTTTCTCTTTATTCTTTGACCTTTTGTTTCTCCAACCTATCTAGTTGTTTTTTATTTATGTTTGTTCTTTTCAGTTCTTTCCGTTTAAGTTTATCCTTGTTTTCATAGTTCTAGTTTTGTTTTTCTTTATTTCCTTTACGTTCTTTTAATTCTAGTTTAGTTTCTATTGTTTAAAAAATAAAAATAATAAATAAATAAATAACAAAACAATTAAAAAAACATATGTATTATATATTAGCTTTTATTATTTATTTGTTTGTTTAAGTTTCTTTTGTTAAGTATTGACAGGTGATTAGTAGCTCCATTAGGAGCATTTGAACTTTCTTTCCAGATTCATATACGTTCACTTGTTTATGATTACCGAGATCGAGGTATTGTCGTTCCTTCCTTATGTACTCTACTTTCTTTCGTTTTATTATTTCATTGGGGACAATGAAAGTTTTAGGTTTGGGGGTATGCATTCACCTGCACATTATTATGCACTAATTTTTAAAATTTTTTGATTATTGTGCTTAAATAAACAATGTTACCAACGTTTTTGCAATCTTGATTCGATACTTCTTGTTATGTAACTATGATTGTTATAGAATAGTAAACAAGAGAAGATGTGGTTAAACATTTGCTGGTGTCATGTTTAAACATTTTAGGATCGTGGTTTTATATCATAGATTTGCACATAAACCTATGCACTGCACGTAGTCACTTGAATGCATGTTTGATGTGAATTTTAATATGATTCGGATTTCTAGATAACACAAGGTGGAGACTAAACCCAGTGAGTTTTTGAGCCTATCTTTTCTTTTTAGAGGGTTATGAATACATTTTCTGTTTGTCGAATTTCATTGAAATAACGCATCCACTTGTTGTTTAGTCTCCTTATTCTTGTTTTGGTGGATAGTCAAGTTAAAATATTTGTAACCATGCTAAATAATCTTCCGTCATAAATGTTGAAGAACCGTATCACTATAGGAGATGACGGTAGGCCCTCTTTGTTTACTGTCGACCTATAAATGATAAAATTTCCTTAGTTCGCCCCTTTGAGCTGTTAAAATATCCTTTTTCTTTAATCACCATTATCCTTGTTTTTACTCCAACTTGACCAACTTGGAGTTTACCACTGAGAGATTTGTCAACTTTTAATGGTATTAAGGCGATGTGTCGATTAAGAAGAAGAAAACAAGATGATGTTTGGGGTGGTTGCCTTGTTATTTATTGATTGATTATTCATAAAGCAACAAAAAGAAAGGGAAAAGAATTGAAAAAAAAGGTTGAAAAAAAAAAGAAGAGGAAAGAAATTAAAAAAAGAAATATGAAAAGGAGGAGAATGAAAAGATGAAAGTTGGTAGAAGAGACGAATGAAAGAAATCGAACATGCCTTACAATGCCATTTTGAAAACTACCTAATGAATCCTTTCTATCCTTTTTCATTGCCTGAGCCACATTACAACTTTTGAAAAGTCCTATTTGATCCTAGGAAACATGGTTTGGATATGAAAATGATGGGAGGGGGATTAAAACATGGTAATGATTAATTTTTGTTGACTATTAGCGTCCTATCCATGAGACTACTATTCTTTGGTGTCATGCGTCTTTTTTGAGTCATATGTGAGCATTTTTCATTTTGAAAATGTAATTCCTTTGCTCACATATACTAGAGAGATTACACATGTTTCTGAGTGTTTTATTTTAGAGTGTAATTAACATTGTGAGATTCGTAGTTGAAGCATAGTTGGATGGTTATCCGAATTATATTCCAAGTTCATGACAAGCGTGTGTTCATTTGACTACCACATCACACATGTGCTATTTTATGAGAAACTCTATTGATTTATACGATGCATGTGCTTGGGTTTGCTTTTCACGATGTAGGTAGACATTTGATTCCGTTTCTTCTTGTTCGTTATTCCATTTCAAATCATCATTTTATAATAAGGAGTACTGAATGTTGTTTTTCGTTTTAATAAAACTTTTCTTTATAAGTTAATAAAGATGGTTGTAGGTGACTTGTTGACGAGAACCCTCACGAGACTTCACTCATCCAACTAGGGACACCTAGGGGTTTAAAAGGCTTGTTGCATACGCTAAATGCAATCGTGATCCATGCGAAAATGGAGTAGCATTTTTAATTAGTAGTTTAATTTTTATGTTCTTTTTGCTCGAGGACTAGCAAAATGTAGGTTTGGGGGTGTGATCGGGAGAGAACAAATCCTAATTTTACGCCTTAATTCACATTTCTTAGTACTTTTTATCCTATTTTTGTATATTTTTACTTCGTTTTCTATTTTCTGTCAGGATTTGGAGTAAAGTAAGGATTCCAAGCTAAATGGGGTGAAATAACAGAAGAAAAGAAGCTGAAAAAACCACATGCGCGCACAGCCCGCTCGCACGAAAGGCCTGAAATCACTCGCGCGACATCCCAATAATGCACTCGCACGGCCCGCTCACGCGACCTGTGTAAAAATCAAAGTTGCGTATTTCAGTGTACTGAAGATCCCCACGTGAATGAAACTGCCTAATTACGTCTAGATTGTAAAATATAGCAGTTTTAGAGCGATTTGGCTTAGGAAAGCTTCCTAAATCCTTCCAAACTCTATATTAATCCTATTCTAAATCAATTTTGGGGTTACACATCATTACAAAACATTAGATACATCCATATATAACAAAAACTTCAGCCATTAAAGAGAGAAAATCAAGGAGAAGAAGAAAACCAAGGATTCCCATGGCCTCCTCCATCAACCTCATGCTGATCTGCACTTATATGGCCAACTAAACCTAGATCTATGGTTTCAATGAAACCCTAGTATAGACACCCCATTTTGTCGGCTATAAGATCTAGGAGACCCATAGCTTGGTGGTTCACAATGATCGAAAGACTCAAAATGACTCCTGGAAGTTAGTTCTATTTCATAAAATGCTCAGAATGACCAAAATGCCCCTGAAAGCCCAAAAGCTCCCAGATTTTGACCAAAAATTCTGGAAACATGCTACGTCATAAGAAAAGTGATAAAATGAGATTTTAAGTAAAATAGGATAAAATCGTCAGCTCTCAGAGACCCTCGGAAGACCCGGAAGTTCCCAGAAAGTCCCCTTTGACCAGTTTGACCAAGGTTTGACCAGGTTTGGCCGAAATCATCCAAATTCGCCGGAATCATGCTAGATTATGTGGAAAGTATTAAAATGAGTTTTAAAAGAAAATCGAGCGAAAACGTCAGCTCCTAGGAGCTCTCAGAGGTTTCCAAAACTTCTCGGGAATCCCAGTTTTGACCAGTTTGACCAAAATTTGACTTTAGAACCGGAGCACCATAACAATTTTTAAATATTTTTCATGCATACTAGAGGTCAATAGATTTCCAACGGTATATTGCACAAAATGTTTGGATTTAAAACGAGTTTATTGTGAATTTTCGAAGGCAAAAAAGGCGATCAAATCGGCTTTTATCGCAAATACCGCAAAACTTTTCATAGTGACCTATCCCCGAATTATTTTTATGTAAAATAGACTCCATTACCTTTCCAACGGTATATCACAATCTCAATTTGGAGTTCGTATGCATTTTCTGTGAATTTCGGACGAAATAGGGCCTTTTCGCGAATACCGGAAACTCTGGCGGCCTAAACAGGATTATCCAGACGATTGAGGAGCACTGCCACCACGGCACAGGCCCAGTGCCACCGCGACACTCTCCTCCAGAACAGTATGTTTTTGCAAATATTTTTGGGGTTTCATTTTTATTAATTAAAAACCAAAACGACGTAGTTCTATGTTTTCAGATGTTTGGAGCCAATGGGAACACTTCTAAAACCCCAAAACCACCCCAAATTGGCCTATATAAACCCCACATTGCTCTTCATTACTCCTATTTACTTCATATTCAATACATCCAACCACCATTTTAGTGAGCATTTAAGAGAGAGGAAGCTACTTCCATGTCCAATGTCATCACATATGAGTGAAACATCAAACTACAAGTCCAATATCACATTGATCATCATCTATTGATTATTATTTGCTTGCTTGTTTATATGATGTTCATCTCTTCTTACCCCATTTCTTTTTTATTTTCTTCATTTACTTACTAGTCCATCATCATCTAGATGATGACATGAAGTTTGAGGTGAGTGAATCCTTATGGATAGTAGCTCTTGACCTCAAAAACATGTTTGATAGATGATGATTATAACTTCAATACCTCCAAGCTATCCTTGAAGTTATATTCAAATAAAAATGAATCTTTCCAACAATCTTGGAGGTTCTTGATGATGAGTTTGATGTTGACATTTTAAGTGGTTATAATCTCTATTTGATGTTGAAAATATACTTTCAAAACCTCTATTTCAAAACCTCTATTTCAAAACCCCTCATTTTGATCTCAAGAAAGAAAACTCTAGTTTTTCCCAAAATCTTAAAAACAGTGAGTCAAAACAGTGAATGATCTGAGTTCAAAGATTTCTCTAGAACTCAATACTCAATGTATAGATGCAAGACTACTTGGAAAGTCTTCCTAACTCAATAGAGAACACCCATGATTTTTTGTTTGACTTGTAAACACTTGAAAATGGTCCATTTGGACCCAAACATTCCTCCCAGACATTCTGCCTCTGATGTCACAGTAGCTTTGTTGACTTCCAACTTCTTTTTTAGAAATCTTTTCCCAAAGGGGTGGTCCTAACTTATTTTTCCCTTACACTTCAATGTATTAGGGAACTGTCTTTATAAAATGGGCCTCTAGATCATTTGTTTTCATTTTCTAATAGTTTTCAACATTTCAGTCGACAGTACGGACTCTGTTTCTGAGTGACCTCCATTGTGTATATGATTACTCTCAATCTGTGATAGTTATTAAAGATTGGCTTATTGGGTTGTGTTCTAGACACAATAAGGAAGATCTCCATAAAATATCATGCATTGAAAACATTCCTAACCCCTCTTTTTAATTTTCAAAATATTATGTTACTGTTCTGTCCACTATTCACAGCAAGCACACTTTTACTTTCCCCCTTTGATTTGATGCTTACATGCACTCCAAATTAGTTCATATCTTAGGAAGTAGTTCATACTACATTTGTACATATCCCATGGTGATTTCATTCATCCATTGATGTACATTCTAGACTTCTAAGTCATACTAGGAATCCATGAACACAAGGCACACTAAAATCTTAGCACATTCTAGATACATACATTGCATTCATGCAAAGATTTGGGGCTTTTGTGACTCCTAATCTAAGAAGATTATAAGGAATGATCATGATCACACGTTCATGCTTCCCCTCGATCTAATCCTCCTTTTTCATCCGTCCCAGGGATTGAGAAATCTACTTTTCAGAAAGAATAACATGCATCATACTAGTTTGCTAAGCATATTTTGATTTCTTTGTTTATTTGTTTCAATAACAATTCATGCCCCCCTTTAGATTAGGAGGTCTTGTTTATTTGATATATGATTAGACGATTTTTCCGAGGTTTTTTTGTGTGATCTTTCACTTTACATTGTGTGATATTTGGCTTAGATCTTATGAATGATATTTTATCTTTTGATCTTCCATTTCAAGTTTCTTATGTGATATAATATACTATTATAGTATTAATTGTCGAACCATACATAGTATAAGATGATTATTTGGATGCTAATTGAGACCCGTCGAAAGACGGGGCGAGTTGAGGGTGTTTTAGTCGCGACAAAGGCTCCTTCCTCTCTCGTACCAAAACCCCGAGCCAAGTTCTTTGATTATCAAGGGCCGGTGTCCTTTATCCGTTTGGGTGAGTCAAAATTAGGTTTCTTGGTTCCTTAAAGACCAAGTGACGACTCTGTATCTGTTTTCAACAGACCATTTTCTTTCTTTTCCTTCGAAATCAATTTCAATCTCAAACAAGCAAGAGGTGGAATCCCGCGTGTCCACAATCTGGCGACTCTGCTGGGGATTTTTATTTTAAAAACAAAATAGTATAGAGGTTTGACTCATAAGAAGTATCCTTAAAATCATCTTTTTAACGTGTCAGGTTCACTACATTGCACTTTGCATTTTCCCCCTTCGACTGTGTCTGAAACGCGGCGCTGACATTGTTCAGGTCTTGCTGTGCCAAGGCACAAGTCACCATTCATACTGTACCTTCCAAGGTATATCAAAAAGAGTAAAAACCTCCGTACTGTCTCCCTGACGGTATATTGGAACTCTCGTCAATGGACCCTCTTTGAGTAAACCCAGCCTTTGCATATAGATTCCTGTAGAATCTTTTGTAGGACTGTTCACTTATCTTTTTAGATAAGACAATGTGATATAACTGATGTATGCCCTGACGGTATTACCTGGGCGGTGTAGACGCTTATGTGGCATAGAACAGAACCTCTTTCTTATGATTCCCAAGGCAATCACTCACATGTGATCACATTGAGTTGACCTGCCTAGGCACCATAATAAGGATGTCTGCTCCATGCTCACAAAGATATACACCGCAAACCTTGTTTGTCGGTCCTAAGACATAGGAATATGAAAACCTGCTAGACAGTATGATCACTACCACCATATTAACCAGTTTCTCCCAGAAGTTCTGTCCAGATATCCCAGATATAGCCATATTAACCAGTTTTTCCCAGAAGCTCTGTCCAGATATCCCAGATATAACCATATTAACTAGTTTCTCCCAGAAACTCTGTCCAGATATCCCAGATATAACCATATTAACCAGATTCTCCCAGAAACTCTGTCCAGATATCTCAGATATAACCATATTAACTAGCTTCTCCCAGAAACTCTGCCCAGATATCCCAGATATAACCATATTAGCTAGTTTCTCCCAGAAACTCAGTCCATAGATATAACCATATTAACCAGTTTCTCCCAGAAACTCTGTCCAAAATTCCCAAAGTATCCCGAAAACCCTTGTTATCCCTTGGTGATCGTATTGGAAAGTAAGGTTGGCACACTCTATATGGTTAAGACCTTAATTGTTTAACTGCTATTTGTTAGAAATAGGAGTATCATATAGATTAGGACTTATATACGTGTGCTTGTCTCATTTGTATACACCATTCCTATCAATCTGCACGCACTATCTCGATCATTCTTACGCAAGTCAGCCCACGTTTGTTAAATATCACTGTCTATGTCTGTTTAAAGTCATCACTGTCAAAATCTGATCTAGTCCTCTCGAAATCTGTCAGGTCAGTATAGATTCCCAAAGTCAACAGCCGGGATCCTCGTCGTGGGTCAGGAGTTCAGATAATCATTTGGTCAAAATTAGTCCGACAGCTTATTTCAGTATGAATCGAGAAGAGTTAGAAAACAAGGTTACCGAGTTGGGAGCAACCATAAGCCAATAGTCTGACAGCCTAGCCCAAGTTCTGAAGTTCATGGAAGAATTGAAGCAGCAGCGGCCGCAACCTCTGCTTAGGTTTCCACCATCGGGATTTGAACCGGCCCCACATGAGAATAACAGGGAGGAAGACTGGCTTCAAGGGGTCCCACCGTTTGCATATGAGAAGAAGCTTCAAGAGAAAATGGATAAGGTTGACAAGTTGGAGAGTGTACTGAGGAAAAGCAAAGGGATTGATGATTACATGTTGGACTTGGAAGGCCTTTTCGAGCTTGTTAAGCTAAAGCTACCGGAAAACTTCAAGATGCCTGCCATTGACCAATTCGATGGGACCAAAAATCCGAAGAGCCATGTAAAGCTGTGTATGAGTATCTTCCAATCTATGGGTTGTACCCACGAGCACCTCGCAATGCTGTTCCCACAAACCATCACGAAGTCTACATTATCATGGTTCCTTACCTTGGAAGCTTCCAAAACTCGGGCATGGCAAGACATAGTTCAGGTATTCATTGATCACTATTCCTATAACCAAGAACTTGACGTCACCATCAGGGATTTGGAAACTACTCGGCAGAAAAGCAATGAATCCTTCGCTGCGTTTCTGAGCAGATGGAGGAACAAAGTGGCCCAAATCACCCACCGGCCGATTGAAAAGGAACAGGTGAGAATGCTAATCCGGAATCTGCAACCGCTCTACCATGAAAAATTGTTTTATCAGTCCATCTCCACTTTCGAAGAGCTGTTTGAAGTTGGGACTCGAATCGAAGATGCCATAAGGGAAGGAAAGATCCAAAAAGAAGAGCCTCCGAGTCAGTTAAAAAGGCCCAACTACTCCCGCAATCCTCCGGATGTCAATGCCCTTAGCAATCAACCTATAGCTTATCCTCCTAGGCCATACCAACCTCTCAACCAAGCCAATTCCTCCAATCGATCTTTCCCTAGGAAGCCCCCTCGCAACTTCGCCAAACTAGAAATCCCTCTCTCTTCAGCCTCAGATTGCCTCCTTAAAAAGGGCCACCTCCAATTACTCCAGCCACAAAATACCCCGCTCCCGCCAAACTGTGACATGTCCAAAAGATGCACCTACCACCAAGCCCCTGGCCACAACACCGATGATTGCATGTGCCTCCGCCATGATATCCAAGACCTCATTGACCAAAATATCATCGAGCCACCTCCAAAGCAGCCCAATGTCACTCAAAATCCCCTACCGAACCACCAAAACATCAGCCTCATTGAGTCTAACCATGTATCTTTCAACCCTACTACCTATATCATCCCTGTAGGTCAACCTTTACCCCTCATTGACATCTCAGAACCTATAGGAATTCATCTAATTGATGGAGGGGATGATGAGTGGCAGTAACAGCTAGCTGACGAACAAGACCTATTTTTCTTGGAAAAACATGATCTAGGGGTAGTGGACCTCAAATGGTATGATCACGACAATGAAAGCGATGCTTCTATCTGGAATGAGCCAGAGAAACCATTTATGGGGACAGATTGTGACTGGTTCAAAGAGGATGGGACTGTAGAAGGGCCTACCCCTGCCGAAATTGATCATCTGACTAGGTCAGGCCGTCATTATCAGCCTCCGCAGCCTACCACTGAAGTTATCGAAAAAGGACAGGACAAAGACAAAGGAAAGGGGACAATGGACAAGATCATCGAGGAAGACAATGAGTTGATAAAGCAGTTGAAGAAAACCCAAGTACATCTCTCGATGTGGGACATCATGGTAACATCCTACAAGCATAGGCAAGTTATGTTGAAAGCCCGGGCTGGAATAGAGGTCCCCATTGACGCCGCACCAGAGGATATGGTGGCTTTCTTGGGCGCACTTACCCCTGACCCAATCATTACATTTTCTGATGAAGACCTGCCACCAGAAGGATCTGCACATAACAAAGCATTGTATATCACTGTTGGATGTAAGGGACAGCAGGAGCCATTTTGTCTGGTTGATACAGGCTCTGCCTTAAATGATTGTGCCCTAAGGACTGCCACCACCTTGGGGGTCAATGTCCTTGACATCACACCATCTGTGCAATCCGTGAGGGCCTACGATAACACCAAGAGAAATGTGATGGGAACTATTTCTCTCTAAATCCGGGTAGGATCTTTGGTGAGCACTGAAGTCTTTCAAGTCATGGACATACCTGCCTCGTTCAACTTGTTGATCGGAAGGCCCTGGCTGCATGTCAACAAAGCCGTATCGTCCACTGTGCATCAAATGATCAAGTACAATAATGAGAAGGAGGTGAAAATCATCCTCGGCAATAGTTGGTGTAATGAAGCTTTCCTAAACTACGCTCCCATCTTCGAAGTCCAAATACCTGAGCTAGAAGAAGGAGAAATCGGGGGATTCTTTATGGAAGAAGTCCACATGATCAATGATGAAGACAGGTTCCCCGAGATTCACTCCGCAGTTGTCAACATTGTCCGCAAAATGAACTACTTTCCTAGAATGGGATTGGGCCGACGCCAGCAAGGAATTCGGGAGTTCCCTCAGATCAAAGGGCAACAAGGCACTTTTGGGTTGGGGTACAAGCCCACTGAAGAAGACGTCGGGCTACAGAGGCCATGGAAGAAAAGGGTGAGGAGTCTCCCACCGTACCGTAAAACCTTGAATGGGCAATTCATCAAAGATGGGGATGACTTCCCCTACTTTGGGTTCTCGGAGCCCTGGATCCATCAGGCCACTGGAAAAAGGCACCCCGGGCTAGAAATCTTTGCTGACTGTGACAGGCCCCCCTATCAAGATCCGTTCTATCCCGAAGAAGTTGTGAAAACCCCGAAGGATAACTGGTTGAAGTACCTGAATACTGAAGCCATCGAGAAAATGTGGGAAGAATTCGCTAAAAAGAAGGAAGAAAAGAGGGCCGAGAGCCAAGATGATCAGATCAAGCCAACTGAGGAGGGTCTGAGCAACCAGGCTGTAGAGTCATCTGTCTGTGTCTCCCTATCCCCTATTCCCCCAGAGTCTGTACTGCCAATTATCGAGTCTGTACCAGAGTCGGCTGCTATAGGCCCATCGCTGTCCAATGTAATCACTTCACCTGTCATGAATGAAATCAAAGACGATTCTGCTTACTCCTCTGTGTCTAATACTTGTGAATGCATAGATCCCTCCGAGGATCTCCCAATCGAATTTAAGCAACTAATTGAAAAACCACCTGCTTACGAAATAATCGAAGATACTTTAGCAGTTAACTTAGGTGAAATAGATAATCCGCAAATTGTGCAAATTGGCTCAACTCTTAATAAAAAAGAAAAACAAAAATTAATTCTCTTGCTAAAAGAATTCAAGGATGTTTTCGCTTGGTCTTACGAGGACATGCCTGGGGTCGATCCCGACATTATCTAACATCATATTCCTCTCCTCCCCAATTCTAAACCTGTCAAGCAGAAACTAAGGCGCATGAGGCTAGAATGGGCACTCAAGGTTAAAGAAGAAGTGGAGAAGCAATTCAAGACAGGGTTCATCATTGTCACCGAGTATCCGGAATGGATTGCCAATATCGTGCCAGTCCCCAAGAAAGATGGAAAAGTTCGTGTGTGTGTCGACTTCTGTGTTCTAAACAAAGCCAGTCCCAAGGATGATTTTCCGCTTCCCCACATTGATGTCTTGGTGGATAACACCACTGGACATGCGCTACTGTCATTCATAGATGGCTTTTCGGGTTGCAACCAGATTCTAATGGTGCCAGAAGATCGGGAAAAAATGACATTCACCACCCCTTGGGGAACCTACTGTTATAGAGTAATGCCTTTCGGACTCAAGAATGCTGGGGCAACCTAGCAAAGAGCTGCCACCACTCTGCTGCATGATATGATTCACAAGGAAGTAGAAGTGTACGTAGATGACATGATCGTGAAGTCCAAGGACAGAGAAGGACACCTAGTGGAACTGGAAAAGTTTTTTGAGAGGTTGCGCAAATACAAGATGAGATTGAATCCTAAGAAATGCACTTTTGGTGTGACCTCTGGTAAGCTCCTGGGTTTTCTCATCACACAAAGGGGGATAGTGGTAGATCCCTCTAAGATCAAGGCGATCCTAGAAAAGACACCACCACGGAATGAAAAAGAAGTGAGAGGGTTCCTCGAAAGAGTCCAATTTATCAACCGCTTCATTTCCAAACTCACAACTACATGCGATCCTTTGTTCCGATTGCTGAGAAAAGGAGAAAAATTCCAATGGGATGACCAATGCCAAGCCTCTTTCGACAAAAAAAAAGCCTACCTTCAAAATCCGCATGTCCTTTCACCACCCACTCCTCATAAGCCTTTATTCCTTTAGCTATCTGATACGAACCCCGCCAATAATGTGACGAAACCCGTAACACGATTAATGCCTCGGACCGTTCTACTGTCAAATTCAAAGGGAAACAGTGATCCAACACCTATAACAGATGCGAACCTTGGTATAAAGGATGAAGACGCCACAATCAAGGATGGAAAACTCGATTGATAAGTCCAGGTATGAACGCCACAAGTAAATCTGATAAGTTCGAATAGTTCTTCAAAGAACCAAAGAGAAAACTCTCACAATATTATGAATGATCAAAACTCCATATTACAAACCCTAAAACTGTTTAAATAGCTGAGGCTTACAGTTGGGCCCTATAAGCCTACGAAATATTATGCCCCAAAATAAATTCGCCCAAAATTAAAATAAAATGAAACTAAAGGAATAAGGAAAGTTCCATAGTTGGCATGCAAGCCTACAGTTCAGCAATTGCAAAAAAAATGACAATAAAATTCTAATTTTAGGAAAACTAAAATTTGACTTCAATCCTGAACTGCTGGCTTATTCTTCTAGAACTTGAATTAGATTGAGACATCTTTGTGGACCAAGCTCCATAGGCCTCCACGAATTTTCCTGAGACCAAACTTCTTGAATTAGCCCATTGAGTGCCTCTTTGAACTTCTTTGCCCCCTCGTAACTGGTCTAATTGGAATTTGAACTGGTTCCCTTGAAGACGTGCCATGATTTGCATCATTCCCCTCCTCTTGAAAAGGATTTGTCCTCAAATCATCACCTACATCAAAAGGACTCAAATCAGTAACATTAAAAGTAGCACTTACATTGTACTCACCTGACAAATCTAGCTTGTAAGCATTGTCATTGATGCGCTCGAGAACTTGGAAAGGCCCATCTCCTCGTGGCAGCAATTTGGAACGCCTTTCAGCCGAAAATCTCTCTTTTCGCATATGCAACCAAACCCAATCTCCGGGTTCTAAAACCATCTTGTGACGCCCCTTGTTGACTTGCTTTGCATATTGCTCTGTTCGTCGTCCAATGTTGAGTCTGGCTTTCTCATAAATCTGCTTAACAAAGTCAGCTTTCCTTTGGCCATCTAAATTAACACACTCAGTCAAAGGTAAAGGAGATAAATTCAACGGAGTTAATGGATTAAACCCATATACAATTTTAAACGGTGAAAATTTAGTAGCAGAATTAATAGATCGATTGTAAGCAAACTCAACATGTGGTAAACAATCTTTCCATGTTTTAATGTTCTTTTGAATAACAGCCCTTAACAAAGTTGACAAAGTCCTATTTACTACTTCAGTTTGACCATCAGTTTGTGGGTGACAAGTAGTAGAAAATAATAACTTAGTCCCTAACTTACACCACAAGGTCTTCCAAAAGTAACTCAAGAACTTAGCATCTTTATCCGAAATAATTGTTCTAGGCATACCATGTAATCTTACAATCTCCCTAAAGAACAAATCAGCAACATGTGATGCATCGTCCATTTTGTGACATGGAATAAAATGTGCCATTTTAGAAAAGCGATCTACCACCACAAAAATCGAATCCCTACCCTGTTTGGTCCTAGGCAAACCTAACACAAAGTCCATTGAGATATCAATCCAAGGCTCACTAGGAATAGGCAGTGGTATGTATAATCCATGGGGTTGCACTCGAGATTTTGCTTGCCTACAAGTTACACATCTTCCACCAATTCTCTCAACATCTCTTTTCATGTGTGGCCAAAAGAAATGGTCGTGTAGGATGGCTAGTGTCTTGGCAACTCCAAAGTGTCTCATTAAACCCCCACCATGCGATTCCCTCACTAACAAATTGCGTAATGAACAATTAGGAACACACAACTTATTTTCCCGAAATAAGAAATCTTCATGCCTAAAGAATTTACCTAATGCTTTTTTCTCACAATTCCTATACTCTTCACGAAAATCTTGGTCTAATGGATACAATTCTTTAATGTGTTCAAAAGCAAGCAATTTTGCATCAAGAGTAGAAATCAATGCATACCTGCGCGAGATAGCATCTGCAATGATGTTTTCCTTACCTTGCTTGTAACAGATGACATATGGAAATGTCTCAATGAACTCCACCCTTCGCGCATGCCTCCTATTCAACTTGTGTTGGCCCTTCAAATGTTTCAAAGATTCGTGATCTATGTGAATCACAAACTCCTTAGGCCAAAGATAGTGTTGCCACGTCTCCAATGCTCGGACTAATGCGTACATTTCCTTGTCATAGGTAGGGTAGTTTAAGGTAGCCCCACTCAATTTCTCACTAAAGAATGCAATTGGTCGTCCTCCTTGCATGATAACTGCGCCTATGCCAATACCTGAAGCATCATATTCAATTTCAAATGTTTTAGTAAAATCTGGTAGAACAAGTAACGGAGCATGAGTTAATTTTTCTTTAAGTAATTGAAACGCCTTATCTTGTTCTTCCTCCCATTTGAATCCAACATTCTTCTTGATGACTTCGGTAAGCGGGGCGGCTATGCTACTAAAGTCTTTCACGAACCTCCGGTAAAAACTAGCAAGCCCATGAAAACTTCGAACTTGGCCTACACTCATGGGCATTGGCCACTCGCGAATCGCACGAACCTTTTTCTCATCAACCTGTACTCCTTGAGCACTAACAACAAAGCCAAGAAACACACGCTTATCTGTGCAAAAAGTGCACTTCTTCAAGTTAGCAAATAACTTTTCCTTTCTCTAAACTTCCAAAACTGATTTCAAGTGTAGAACATGGTCATCAAAGTTTTTGCTATAAATGAGTATATCATCAACATAGACAACAACAAATCTGCCTATAAAAGTATGCAAGACATGGTTCATTAATCGCATAAATGTACTTGGTCCATTAGTTAATCCAAATGGCATCACTAACCACTCATATAAACCATGTTTTGTTTTAAAAGCAGTTTTCCATTCATCTCCTTCTTTCATTCTTATTTGATGATAACCACTTTTTAGATCAATCTTAGAAAATACACAAGCACCATGCAGTTCATCTAACATATCATCCAAGCGAGGGATAGGGTGTCGATACTTTACCGTGATGTTGTTGATGGCTCGACAATCAACGCACATCCTCCACGTCCCATCCTTCTTAGGAACTAAAATCACCAGAACGGCACACGGGCTCATGCTTTCTCTCACGTACCCCTTTTCCATCAATTCACTTACTTGCCTTTGCAACTCCTTTGTCTCCTCAGGATTAGCACGATAGGTAGGTCGGTTTGGAATGGAAGCACCAGGTACGTAGTCAATTTGGTGTTCGATCCCTCGAGTAGGTGGCAAACCGTTTGGAATCTCTTCAGGCATGACGTCACCAAATTCCTGCAAAAGAGAAATAACAGAACTAGGCAAAATGGGCTCAATCTCGTTAGTGTTCAAAACTGCCTCCTGGTACAATAGTACAATCATTGGCTGATTTGAAAACATTGCTCTTTTGATTTCACTCGCTTTTGCATAGAAATTTATTTTTCTCTCTATTTTTATCTCTCTAGCCGAATTTTCTCGCTTTTTTTCTCTCTCATTTTTCTCGGCCTCTCTTTTTTCTTCACTCGAATTTTCACTCACTTTCTTTTTCTCTTTCTCTCCTTTTTGAACACTCTCCTTTTGTAACCTCACTTGATCCTCATAAACTTGTTGCGGGGTTAAATGTACAAGAGTGATTGAACGTTGATTAAGTACAAATGAATATTTGTCCATGCGCCTATCAAACTGCCATGGGCGCCCTAACAATAAGTGTCCAGCATGCATCGGTACTACATCACACATCACTTCATCTTCGTACTTACCAATTCGAAATGCCACTAACACCTGCTTGTTCACCCTCAACTCACCACTATCATTTAACCATTGCAACTTGTACGGCCTGGGCTGTTTCAGCGTGGGCAGCCCTAACTTCTCCACCATTATTGTACTTGCAACATTAGTACAACTACCACCATCAATAATCACACTACATACCTTGTCCTTAACATAGCACCTAGTATGGAAGATGTTTTCTCGCTGCACTTCCTTAACTTCTCTTGCTTGCACACTCAATGCTCTCCTTGCCACCAATGTCAATGCATCTGGGGCAACGTACTCCTCCTCAGGAATGTCCTCCAACGGTGGCATATCACCGGTGTCAGAGTCGTCATCCTCTGTTTCAATCTCACCATTGTCTCGCATCACCATAACCCGCTTATTTGGACATTGACTTGCTATGTGCCCCCTGCCTTGGCATTTAAAGCACCTAATGTCACGATTTCTAGAAATAGAAGAATCTGATTTACCTTGATTTCCATGGCTGATTAATTCTTGTTTTTGCTCAGTTTTTGGCTTCACCAAAGGCTGCTTCTCATCTCTTTTCCAAGTATTTGGTTTCCAAGCGGATGTATTGGAATTTTGGCTTGGATTTTGGCTTGGACGTGTGCTGCTGCCCCTCCTCTTGAGTTGATTCTCAATTTTAATAGCCATGTGTACCATATCCTCCAATTCAACATAGTGTTGCAATTCCACTGCATTGGCAATTTCCCGATTCAACCCAACTAAGAATCTAGCCATTGTAGCCTCTCGATCTTCCTCTACATTCGCTCGAATCATCGCAACTTCCATCTCCTTATAATATTCTTCTACACTCCTATTACCTTGCCTCAAACTGTGCAACCTGTTATACAACTCCCGATAGTAGTAGCTTGGAATGAATCGCTTCCTCATCACAGTTTTCATATCCTCCCATGTCTCTATTGGATGCTCCCTATTTCTCCTCCTGTTCAGCACTAATTGATCCCACCAAATAATAGCATAATCGGAAAATTCAATGACAGCAAGTTTTACTTTCTTAATCTCGGAGTAATTGTGGCAATCGAATACCAATTCCACCTTCTTCTCCCATTCAAGATATGCTTCCGGATCAGTCTTTCCTTGAAACGAAGGAATCTTCATCTTAATACTACCCAAATTATTATCTTCCTGGTTCCTAGCTTCTCTAAACCTAACTTCTCTACCCCGACCACCATATCTCCTCTGATTATCTATTGACTCCCGATCATTTTCTCCATCAAAGTCTTCCCCAAAATACTCCTCATCATCAACTCTTCTTTGTACATTACTAACATTTTGTGGTTGCCTATGCGGTGTACCCTCTTCAACTCTATCCAATCTCTCATGTATCGGTTCCAATTCTGCCCTCATCATCCGCCTCATCTCCCCCACTAAAGATTGCATTTGTAGATTCGTAACAACCGGCTGTTGAGCCTCTTCATTTGTGACTCTTCCCCGATCTTGAGCCATAACTCTGCAAGAACGGATTAGAAATAGAACAGATCCTCACTACACTCTCTCACGTGTTTCACTCAAGAATATGATTCACTCGTGTTTACACTCAAAAGTCAAGTCGACTTTTACCCGCTTATGTGCTCACCACTCCAGCCTTTTTCCACTCGTAGTAATTCTCACTCAGTTCTTATGAAACTGATCAAACAATGACCAGAAATTCTCAGTAACAATCCACACCCAAACTAGACCAATCAAATTTGGAAGTTGAAAGCACGACTAAAGACGAACGCGGAAGGCTAGGTTTCCAAAAGCACAAAAAAAAAAATGGAATTTTCGAAAAAAAAATTTCACACTATGGAGTAAGGTCAGATTCGGACTTCTTAGAACCCAAATATCATCAAACAAAAATAATTATTAATTTTTTTTTTATCGCGGCTTTCCGATCTCTTTTATGCTCTTCTCTTCTCTTCTTTTTCTTTTCTTCTCTTTTTTTTTTCGAAAGGTACTGAAAAATAACAATACGAATCAGTTTCAGAAACCCTAATGAAACAAGAACGCACGAATCACAGATCTGAAATTCCCAAATCAGAATCCGAACACTTTTTTTTTTTGATACGGTTCAGCAACGAGAACGAATACGAAAACGAACAGAAACAAAAACGAATAAGAACAGAACCAGAAGAAACGAAAAAGATAGGATAAACATGAGACTAGAACTGGGCTCTGATAACAACTGATACGAACCCCGCCAACAATGTGACGAAACCCGTAACACGATTAATGCCTCGGACCGTTCTACTGTCAGATCCAAAGGGAAACAGCGACCCAACACCTATAACAGATGCGAACCTTGGTATAAAGGATGAAGACGCCACAATCAAGGATGGAAAACTCGATTGATAAGTCCAGGTATGAACGCCACAGAGTAAATCTGATAAGTTCGAATAGTTCTTCAAAGAACCAAAGAGAAAACTCTCACAATATTATGAATGATCAAAACTCCATATTACAAACCCTAAAACTGTTTAAATAGCTGAGGCTTACAGTTGGGCCCTATAAGCCTACGAAATATTATGCTCCAAAATAAATTCGCCCAAAATTAAAATAAAACAAAACTAAAGGAATAAGGAAAGTTCCATAGTTGGCATGCAAGCCTACAGTTCAGCAATTACAACAAAATGACAATAAAATTCTAATTTTAGGAAAACTAAAATTTGACTTCAATCCTGAACTGCTGGCTTATTCTTCTAGAACTTGAATTAGATTGAGACATCTTTGTGGACCAAGCTCCATAGGCCTCCACGAATTTTCCTGAGACCAAACTTCTTGAATTAGCCCATTGAGTGCCTCTTTGAACTTCTTTGCCCCCTCGTAACTGGTCCAATTGGAATTTGAACTGGTTCCCTTGAAGACGTGCCATGATTTGCATCATTCCCCTCCTCTTGAAAAGGATTTGTCCTCAAATCATCACCTACATCAAAAGGACTCAAATCAGTAACATTAAAAGTACCACTTACATTGTACTCACCTGGCAAATCTAGCTTGTAAGCATTGTCATTGTTGCGCTCGAGAACTCGGTAAGGCCCATCTCCTCGTGGCAGCAATTTGGAACGCCTTTCAGCCGAAAATCTCTCTTTTCGCATATGCAACCAAACCCAATCTCCGGGTTCAAAAACCATCTTGTGACGCCCCTTGTTGACTTGCTTTGCATATTGCTCTGTTCGTCGCTCAATGTTGAGTCTGGCTTTCTCATGAATCTGCTTAACAAAGTCAGCTTTCCTTTAGCCATCTAAATTAACACACTCAGTCAAAGGTAAAGGAGATAAATCCAACGGAGTTAATGGATTAAACCCATATACAATTTCAAACGGTGAAAATTTAGTAGCAGAATGAATAGATCGATTGTAAGCAAACTCAACATGTGGTAAACAATCTTCCCATGTTTTAATGTTCTTTTGAATAATAGCCCTTAACAAAGTTGACAAAGTCCTATTTACTACTTCAGTTTGACCATCAGTTTGTGGGTGACAAGTAGTAGAAAATAATAACTTAGTCCCTAACTTACACCACAAGGTCTTCCAAAAGTAACTCAAGAGCTTAGCATCTTTATCCGAAATAATTGTTCTAGGCATACCATGTAATCTTACAATCTCCCTAAAGAACAAATCAGCAACATGTGATGCATCGTCCGTTTTGTGACATGGAATAAAATGTGCCATTTTAGAAAAGCGATCTACCACCACAAAAATCGAATCCCTACCCTGTTTGGTCCTAGGCAAACCTAACACAAAGTCCATTGAGATATCAATCCAAGGCTCACTAGGAATAGGTAGTGGTATGTATAATCCATGGGGTTGCACTCGAGATTTTGCTTGCCTACAAGTTACACATCTTCCACAAATTCTCTCAACATCTCTTTTCATGTGTGGCCAAAAGAAATGGTCGTGTAGGATGGCTAGTGTCTTGGCAACTCCAAAGTGTCTCATTAAACCCCCACCATGCGATTCCCTCACTAACAAATCGCGTAATGAACAATTAGGAACACACAACTTATTTTTCCAAAATAAGAAATCTTCATGCCTAAAGAATTTACCTAATTCTTTTTTCTCACAATTCCTATACTCTTCACGAAAATCTTGGTCTAATGGATACAATTCTTTAATGTGTTCAAAAGCAAGCAATTTTGCATCAAGAGTAGAAATCAATGCATACCTGCCCAAGAGAGCATCTGCAACGATGTTTTCCTTACCTTGCTTGGAACAGATGACATATGGAAATGTCTCAATGAACTCCACCCATCGCGCATGCCTCCTATTCAACTTGTCTTGGCCCTTCAAATGTTTCAAAGATTCGTGATCTGTGTGAATCACAAACTCCATAGGCCAAAGATAGTGTTGCCACGTCTCCAATGCTCGGACTAACGCATACATTTCCTTGTCATAGGTAGGGTAGTTTGAGACAGCCCCACTCAATTTCTCACTAAAGAAGGCAATTGGTCGTCCTCCTTGCATGATAACTACGCCTATGCCAATACTTGAAACATCACATTCAATTTCAAATGTTTTAGTAAAATCTGGTAGAACAAGTAACGGAGCATGAGTTAATTTTTCTTTAAGTAATTGAAACGCCTTATCTTGTTCTTCCTCCCATTTGAATCCAACATTCTTCTTGATGACTTCGGTAAGCGGGGCGGCTATGCTACTAAAGTCTTTCACGAACCTCCGGTAAAAACTAGCAAGCCCATGAAAACTTTGAACTTGGCCTACACTCGTGGGCATTGGCCACTCGCGAATCGCACAAACCTTTTCCTCATCAACCTGTACTCCTTGGGCACTAACAACAAAGCCAAGAAACACAAGATTATCTGTGCAAAAAGTGCACTTCATAAAGTTAGCAAATAACTTTTCCTTTCTCAAGACTTCCAAAACTGATTTCAAGTGTAGAACATGGTCATCAAAGTTTTTGCTATAAATGAGTATATCATCAAAATAGACAACAACAAATCTGCCTATAAAAGTACGCAAGACATGGTTCATTAATCGCATAAATGTACTTGGTGCATTAGTTAATCCAAATGGCATCACTAACCACTCATATAAACCATGTTTTGTTTTAAAAGCAGTTTTCCATTCATCTCCTTCTTTCATTCTTATTTGATGATAACCACTTTTTAGATCAATCTTAGAAAATACACAAGCACCATGCAGTTCATCTAACATATCATCCAAGCGAGGGATAGGGTGTCGATACTTTACCGTGATGTTGTTGATGGCTTGACAATCAACGCACATCCTCCACGTCCCATCCTTCTTAGGAACTAAAATCACCAGAACGGCACACGAGCTCATGCTTTCTCTCACGTACCCCTTTTCCATCAATTCACTTACTTGCCTTTGCAACTCCTTTGTCTCCTTAGGATTAGCACGATAGGCAGGTCGGTTTGGAATGGAAGCACTAGGTACGTAGTTAATTTGGTGTTCGATCCCTCGAGTAGGTGGCAAACCGTGTGGAATCTCTTCGGGCATGACGTCACCAAATTCCCGCAAAAGAGAAATAACAGAACTAGGGAAAATGGGCTCAATCTCATTAGTGTTCAAAACTGCCTCCTGGTACAATAGTACAATCATTGGCGGATTTAGAAACATCGCTCTTTTTATTTCACTCGCTTTTGCATAGAAATTTATTTTTCTCTCTATTTTTATTTCTCTAGCCGAATTTTCTCGCTTTTTTTCTCTCTCAATTTTCTCGGCCTCTCTTTTTTCTTCACTCGAATTTTCACTCACTTTCTTTTTCTCTTTCTCTCCTTTTTGAACACTCTCCTTTTGTAACCTCACTTGATCCTCATAAACTTGTTGCGGGGTTAAATGTACAAGAGTGATTGAACGTTGATTAAGTACAAATGAATATTTGTTCGTAAAGCCATCATGCTGCACGCGCCTATCAAACTGCCATGGGCGCCCTAATAATAAGTGTCCAGCATGCATCGGTACTACATCACACATCACTTCATCTTCGTACTTACCAACTCGAAATGCCACTAACACCTTCTTGTTCACCCTCAACTCACCACTATCATTTAACCATTGCAACTTGTACGGCCTAGGGTGTTTCAGCGTGGGCAGCCCTAACTTCTCCACCATTATTGTACTTGGAACATTAGTACAACTACCACCATCAATAATCACACTACATACCTTGTCCTTAACATAGCACCTAGTATGGAAGATGTTTTCTGGCTGCACTTCCTTAACTTCTCTTGCTTGCACACTCAATGCTCTCCTTGCCACCAATGTCAATGCATCTGGGGCAACGTACTCCTCCTCAGGAATGTCCTCCAACGGTGGCATATCACCGGTGTCAGAGTCGTCATCCTCTGTTTCAATCTCACCATTGTCTCGCATCACCATAACCCGCTTATTTGGACATTGACTTGCTATGTGCCCCCTGCCTTGGTATTTAAAGCACCTAATGTCACAATTTCTAGAAATAGAAGAATCTGATTTACCTTGATTTCCATGGCTGATTAATTCTTGTTTTTGCTCAGTTTTTGGCTTCACCAAAGGCTGCTTCTCATCTCTTTTCCAAGTATTTGGTTTCCAAGCGGATGTATTGGAATTTTGGCTTGGATTTTGGCTTGGACGTGTGCTGCTGCCCCTCCTCTTGAGTTGATTCTCAATTTTAATAGCCATGTGTACCATATCCTCCAATTCAACATAGTGTTGCAATTCCACTGCATTGGTAATTTCCCGATTCAACCCAACTAAGAATCTAGCCATTGTAGCCTCTCGATCTTCCTCTACATTCGCTCGAATCATCGCAACTTCCATCTCCTTATAATATTCTTCTACACTCCTATTACCTTGCCTCAAACTTTGCAACTTGTTATACAACTCCCGATAGTAGTAGCTTGGAATGAATCGCTTCCTCATCACAGTTTTCATATCCTTCCATGTCTATATTGGATGCTCCCTATTTCTCCTCTTGTTCAGCACTAATTGATCCCACTAAATAATAGCATAATCAGAAAATTCAATAGCAGCAAGTTTTACTTTCTTAATCTCGGAGTAATTGTGGCAATCGAATACCAATTCCACCTTCTTCTCCCATTCAAGATATGCTTCCGGATCAGTCTTTCCTTGAAACGAAGGAATCTTCATCTTAATACTACCCAAATTATTATCTTCCTGGTTCCTAGCTTCTCTAAACCTAACTTCTCTACCCCGACCACCATATCTCCTCTGATTATCTATTGACTCCCGATCATTTTCTCCATCAAAGTCTTCCCCAAAATACTCCTCATCATCAACTCTTCTTTGTACATTACTAACATTTTGTGGTTGCCTATGCGGTGTACCGTCTTCAACTCTATCCAATCTCTCATGTATCAATTCCAATTCTGCCCTCATCATCCGCCTCATCTCCCCCACTAAAGCTTGCATTTGTAGATTCGTAACAACCGGCTGTTGAGCCTCTTCATTTGTGACTCTTCCCTGATCTTGAGCCATAACCCTGCAAGAACGAATTAGAAATAGAACAGATCCTCACTACACTCCCTCATGTGTTTCACTCAAGAATATGATTCACTCGTGTTTACACTCAAAAGTCAAGTCGGCATTTACCCTCTTATGTGCTCACCACTCCAGCCTTTTTCCACTCGTAGTAATTCTCACTCAGTTCTTATGAAACTGATCAAACAATGACCAGAAATTCTCAGTAACAATCCACACCCAAACTAGACCAATCAAATTTGGAAGTTGAAAGCACGACTAAAAACGAACGCGGAAGGCTAGGTTTCCAAAAGCAAAAAAAAAATGGAATTTTCGAAAAAAAAGTTTCACAATATGGAGTAAGGTCAGATTCGGACTTCTTAGAACCCAAATATCATCAAACAAAAATAATTAATTTTTTTTATCGCGGCTTTCCGATCTCTTTTCTGCTCTTCTCTTCTCTTCTCTTCTCTTCTTTTTCTTTTCTTCTCTTTTTTTTTCGAAAGGTACTGAAAAATAACAATACGAATCAGTTTCAGAAACCCTAATGAAACAAGAACGCACGAATCACAGATCTGAAATTCCCAAATCAGAATCCGAACACTTTATTTTTTTTTTATACGGTTCAGCAACGAGAACGAATACGAAAACGAACAGAAACAAAAACGAATAAGAACAGAACCAGAAGAAACGAATAAGAATAGAAACGAAAAAGATAGGATAAACTTGAGACTAGAACTGGGCTCGGATACCAACTGATACGAAGCCCGCCAACAATATGACGAAACCCGTAACACGATTAATGCCTCGGACCGTTCTACTGTCAGATTCAAAAGGAAATAGCGACCCAACACCTATAACAGATGCGAACCTTGGTATAAAGGATGAAGACGCCACAATCAAGGATGGAAAACTCGATTGATAAGTCCAGGTATGAACGCCACAGAGTAAATCTGATAAGTTTGAATAGTTCTTCAAAGAACCAAAGAGAAAACTCTCACAATATTATGAATGATCAAAACTCCATATTACAAACCCTAAAACTGTTTAAATAGCTGAGGCTTACAGTTGGGCCCTATAAGCCTACGAAACATTATGCCCCAAAATTATTTTGCCCAAAATTAAAATAAAACAAAACTAAAGGAATAAGGAAAGTTCCATAGTTGGCATGCAAGCCTACAGTTCAGCAATTACAAAAAAATGACAATAAAATTCTAATTTTAGGAAAACTAAAATTTGACTTCAATCCTGAACTGCTGGCTTATTCTTCTAGAACTTGAATTAGATTGAGACATCTTTGTGGACCAAGCTCCATAGGCCTCCACGAATTTTTCTGAGACCAAACTTCTTGAATTAGCCCATTGAGTGCCTCTTTGAACTTCTTTGCCCTCTCGTAACTGGTCTAATTGGAATTTGAACTGGTTCCCTTGAAGATGTGCCATGATTTGCATCACTATCTATCTCCGAAAATGCCATGGGTTGCATGCTAGCCCAAGAAGGAGAAGAAATCCACTCCGAAAAAGCCATATATTACCTTAGCAAGTGGATGACTGGGTATGAGCTCAACTACTCTACCCTTGAAAAAACATGTTGGGCCTTGATTTGGTGCACTCGCCGACTGAGGCACTACATGCTGACCTTCTAGATTGTCTTCATATCCCACATGGACCCTCTAAAATACCTCCTCGAAAAACCCACCCTGACCGATCGTATATCCCGTTGCTTACTACTGCTGTCCGAATTCGATATCAAGTACGTCACAAGCAAATCGATAAAAGGGAGAACCATAGCTGAGCAACTTGCGGAGCACACTGTTGACTCCGAAGAAAGCGGGGACTTTCCATTTCCGGACAAAAATATCATGGAAATAAAGGAAAGTTGTACTTTGATGGAGCAGCCAACATGAAAGGATACAGAGTAGTAATGACTCTAGTATCACCAAGTGGGGACCACACTCCACTGGCAGTCAAGCTCAATTATAACTCCACCAACAACATCGCTGAATAGGAAGCATGCATTCTGGGGATGGAAGCAGCCATAGAGCTGAAAGTTCAGAAGTTGGATGTCTTCGGGGATTCAAACCTCGATATATCACAAGCTAGAGGAGAATGGAAAGTAAAAGAAGAAAGGTTGAAGCCCTATCATGATCACCTCGTTCAACTCAAGAGGCAGTTCAAGAACATCACATTCTTCTACTTGCCTAGGGAAGAGAACCAGCTAGCAGATTCATTGGCTACCTGTGGACCACTGCGAATGAGGAGGTCCTGACGCTCTCCCTCGATAGTGTCCCGGGACGGATCCCAAGGAGCACACTTCAGGGAAAACTAGGACTTCCTCACGCGATCCTAGAGACAAAGAGTCGCCACCTAATTTTTATCGGGAATTAGGAAACCCAAGTTTGACTCGCCCAAAATTGAATAAGGTTACTCGCCCTTCATTACCAGAAACAAGGTTCGGGGGTCTTGGTACGAGAGGGGAAGGAGCCCAAGCAGGACTAAAGCACCCCCTCCTCGCCCTACCGAATGATAGGCCTTGATTCAAATATCCTTGTTATTAATTCATAATAGATGTTGTTTCCTCAAACATACTAGATAGGTATATACATGGAAAAAAGAAACATCTAATGAAAATCATTTCAAGAGACTAAATCAAGTAGAAAGCGGATGCTCATGTAATACAAGGGAGAAGTATACTCACAGTGGCTAGTCCCGCCCGGGACCGATGCAAATAAAGTAAACATGTCATGATATGCAAAGGGAACGAGAAGACTTACATTGGTTGACTCAAGCGGAGTTGCGAAAGCAAAAAGAATGGAAACGTGCAATGCAATCATGCAACAATCCTAGATAAGATGTCTCTAACAAATAATCATATAAACGGAGACTATCCTAAAGGAATTGTGTCGTTGAAATCAAAGTTGTAAACCTAGAAAAATTCTAAGAGAGAGGATAGAGATAGTACACGATACATGGGCACTAAGCCACATGTAGACGAGGCAAACCACAAATCGAAGTCCGGGTCCGAGGCACTTAATTCTCTGCACTAATACACCAAAGAATACCCAAGCATTGCAAAAATACAAGCAAACAAATGATATGCATGATAAACAAAGAAAACATGTCATCAATCAAATTTCCAGATTCAGCAACCTCTAATGAATCCTATCAAAAGTGGTCTTAAACATGAGCTGGATAAAAACCCTTTTACAGAAAGTTAGATACATGTCTTAGGGAACTTCTCCAAAAAGTGGGACCTCAATATCAATTTTATTGTTTGAGAAATAAATGTTTTGGGAATAGTGGATCAGGACTGTCCACTGTTCTTGTAAAAATCATAATTAAATCTACAAAAATCATATGAAGCTCTATTTGGTGTCAAAAGAAAGCTATTTCATTGTAGTATATGATAAAAATAAACCCATGGACATTCTGTAATCACAAGGTTTCTGAAAAAGTGTTTTAAACAGACTCTGTTATTCTGGAAATTTGGTATCATTTGACAAATGAATGCAAAATATAATAGAAGTATAATAGAAGTTCATGAATCATGTTAACCAAGTTGATTTAAGCTTTTGATCTCTCATCCATTTATCCTAGGTGATTTCTAAACCAAGTTTTATTCATCAATTGTTGTTGAGTGATCAAGGTATGACCATTTTGTATACATAATCATATTTGTAATTAAACTTAGAAAATTCCAGAATAGTTGTATCAACTTTAAACGCTTAGAAAACGATCCTAACTCGATCGTATGCTCACGATTTTACATCGGCATATAGATATATGAGTTAGGAATCATCCCCAAAAAGCGGAACGTCGATAACTATTATAGATTTTCTGAAATTCAAGCACAAAGAGACGATGTTCAAATCTGTCAACCGATTTCTCAACAATTTCTAAAAATAGTATATGAATCCTAAAAGCTCTCAAAACGGACCGGATGAAAGCTAATTCATCAAAGTTTACCCAGAAAATTTGAAATCCATCAAACTATGGGTTTTGATGGACCAAATCTAATGGACAAAACCAATCTGCTTTGCTGAATTTTTATCTAGTTCATTTTAAAGTGTGAGGAAAACATTTTAGTGATAGTTGAAGCTTATTAGAGAGATCAAACTCATAGATCAACTTAATTATCATGATTCCCAATCAATTTAGCCCTCAAGTTCTATGAAGAACTTTTAGATCAAGGATCAAAGGGACTTATAAATATCATGTTGGAGATGAAATTCAATAGGAATTCTAGGTAATAGGAATAATCAAGAGATAGGTATGAACATAGAAATCATCCTTCTCATAGATCATATTTCCAAACCATCATGGAATTCAAAATAGATATATGTATATATATATAATCATGTATGCATGAATCTAAACTAAAATTGAAGAATGAAACCAAAATTGAAAAATCAAAGTGAAAAACAATCTCTAATTGTAAATTATCAATAAAAATCAAAGAGATTTGGATCTAACTATGTGAGTGTGTGAAGAACATGAGAGGAAGAAGATGAGTGTTCTAATAAGTAGAAATAGAACTAAGTTAGATCCAAATCTTATAGATCTATATATACAAAGTAGGAATTAGAGATGAACTATAGTGTTTACCTCTTGGAGGATTCTCAATTACAAGACCAAAATTGATTTGAAGATCTTCTTCTTCAAGTGTTATTCAAGTGTTCTTCAAGCACTCATCCATGGAAGTTGAGGGAGGCAATTGATGTTCAAATTGTGGTCTAATTAGCCTAAGTTAATCTAAATTCAATTCATAATTTTCTCTCTCTAGAATTCACCTAAATTGAAAGTATATTCAAAGTATACTTATCTCTCTTGTATGTGCTTCTATGTGTGTTTGTATCTCCAAGTATATTCAAGTGTATCTCTTCCAAGTGTCTAGTGTGTTAAGATGTGATCTCATATGAGATGTATGAGATCTTATATAGAGTTTTGAAGACTTAGCTCTTAAGTTTTAGGGTTAAAACAGGATTTTTAGAGCTTAAAAGAGGGTTAAAATGGCCATTTCGGAGCTTAAACGCAATTTCCAGGCAATTTCCTCGCAGTGGGAAGCTTCTAGAAGGGTCTGGAACTCAAAAAGCTCCGTGGAGGACACAAATGGAAGTGGCGGTTATGGTGGGACCCGCCACCCCCATACCCAAAACCGCCACTTACTATTCTTGCTCCTCTGGTCACCCACAAACCCTGTTTCAAAAATCACGTGCACTGCTTTTCCAGATTTTTGTAAAAATGCTTTTTGGTGTCCGAAATCGTCCGTTTACGTACCGTTGGAAAGCTGTCAGGTTGAATTTCAGTATAAAAATATTTCCAGAGGTTTTATAATGAGAATTGAAGTCCAATTGAAGTCCGGAAGTCCTCCGGAACTTTCGTCGTCTTTTTGAAATCAAATGACGTCTTTTCCAAAATTGCTTTCAAATGTGCGTCGATTTCGAACTTTTCTTTAAAATTGAATCTCTGGATACCTAGAATACTGCGTTTAGAACACTTAATGTTCATATAACCCTGAGAGAATATGAATTCTGAGAGATGATTTTGACAAAACCGGGATTTATCCATGGAAAAGGGCTTTTCTGAGCTTGAAGTCACTTTCCGAAGTCCGATCTTCTGATTGTGTGGAATCCAGTACCTTCCACGGGGTACTTTTCATCATCGAATCCTCCAAGACGTTGTCCACCCTAAATCCTATCAGTGTGGTCAAAATTGGGTGTCTACAGTTTGCCCCTCTTTGGCAGAGCTTGTTGTGAACAACGTGAACTGCAAGTGAGTGCCAAAGCCTTGAAGGCACCCAAATAACCATACTGAGAGGTTTTAGGAAAAACAAAAAAATTCGCAAAATCAAGAAATTCAAAATCAGAGAAAATCAAGAAATTACGAATGCAAGAATGCAATGCAATGCTGGGTAGAGGCGGCTAATTTGAAGCTGATGCTGGTCGTGCTCCGCTGGAGCTGCCTACGTATCCTTTCCAGGAATCAGACCAGGGCGTAGTTCAAGCGCGCGGGAAAACGGAAAACAAACAACAACAATGCGGATGAAATGCTCCTATCCTAGGATGCTGGTGCAGTATGAAAACGTGAATGTGCAAGTGCTGGAGGAATCATCCTCAAGGGTTCCCTGGATGCAAAATCTAATGCAAGGGATGTAATGACTCTCTCTCACAGTCGAATATGCTAAAGGTATCTTGGATGATTCTCGAGGTTTTTGTCAAAGTTATTCTTCTGATCTTAAGGCTCGTAGGCGTCATCTGTATCCTGGACGACTCTTGAAATAGCGAAGTATCTTGGATGAATTCTGAGTCATGTCAAACAACTGGACGATTGCTGGTGTAGAGTCCTTCTGCTGGGGACGATTACTGATGTAGAGTCCTTCTGCTGGGGACGATTGTTGATGTAGAGTCCTTCTGCTGGGGACGATTGCTGAAATAGGTCCTTTTTCTGTGGACGATTGCTGATGTAGAGTCCTTCTGCTGGGGACGATTTGCTGATGTAGAGTCCTTTTGCTGGGGACGATTGCTGGTGTAGAGTCCTTCTGCTGGGGACGATTGCTGATGTAGAGTCCTTTTGCTGGGGACGATTGCTGATGTAGAGTCCTTCTGCTGGGGACGATTGCTGATGTAGAGTCCTTTTGCTGGGGACGATTGCTGATGTAGAGTCCTTTTGCTGGGGACAAATCTTCTGAAACAGGTCTCTCTGCCGGAGACAAATCTTCTGCTCTTCTGAAACAGGTCCTTCTTCTAGACAAATCTTCTGTAACAGGTCTGGAAACAAGTCTTCTGAAACAGGTCTCTCTGCCGGAGACAAATCTTCTGTTCTTCTGAAACAGGCCCTTTTTCCGAGGACAAATCTTCTATGGCAGGTCTAGAAACAGGTCTCTCTGCCGGAGACAAATCCTCTGTTCTTCTGAAACAGGCCCTTCTTCTGAGGACAAATCTTCTGTTCTGATGCACGGATTCTGAGAGATACACAAATTCTGAGAGATGACCCTTCTTCTGAGAGCAACCCGCGGATACACGATTCTGATTTTGAGAGAAACCCTACATTCTGGAGGCAACCCTGATATGCGATGCTGAGAAATACATGATTCTGAGAGAAACCCTACATTCTGGAGGCAACCCTGGATACACGATTCTGATTCTGAGAGAAACCCTACATTCTGGAGGCAACCCACGATTCTGAGAGAAACCCTACATTCTGAGAGCAACCCACGGATACACGATTCTTGGCATAAACCTTGTATTCTGGAGGCGACCCACGATTCTGATTCTGAGAGAAACCCTACATTCTGGAGGCAACCCACGATTCTGAGAGAAACCCTACATTCTGGAGGCAACCATGGATACATGATGCTTGGCATAAACCTTGTATTCTGGAGGCGATTTTGATGCTCAAATTCTGAGAGATACCCTTTATCTGGAGGCAACCCGTGGATACATGATGCTTGCGAGAAACTTAATTCTGAAAGTTCTCTACTGGGGAGATCCTATGATTCTGAGAGATGCACGAATTCTGTATACCTTGACAATATCTGGAAATTCTCTGCTTGAGGAGATATCTGAGGTTTCTGGGACGCGAGCACATATTCTGGAGGCCCTGCTGATTCTTTCTGAGACTCATATTGGTGCTTCGACCAACGCAATCATTCTTGCAACGCGTCAGGCTTACTCTAACCCTTTCTGAACATCTCGCATTCTGACCCATCTTCTGAAAGTCCTTTCTGGATGTAATTCTCAAGCGACAGTAGACTCAAATGTCCATTTTCTAAGACAACTCATAATCAATCCCAAAACGACGGGAGTTTGCCGTTTCTCGGCCACTTTCAGGCTGCGGTGCCTTTGATTCTTCTCATCTGGGGGACTTTTTTCAATTCTTGAATGGATTTTTACCAAGATTCAAATCTCCAGAGGTCCTCTAGACCAATTCCAACAAGTTTTAAGCACTCTCAAGGCTTATATATCAAAAATGGACCAATCCGGGATCAAATCAAGAGTTCCGGGGGTCAAAACGCGAATATAGAGCAAAATGGGGAAATGGCAGGAAGTGAATAGTAAATGGCGGTTCCCCACACCCCCTTGGGAACCGCCAGCCGCAACTTTGGGGTTTTAAACCCATTTTCTTCTTTGTTCTTCATTCATTTCTTCTTCAATGCATCACCTCTACCTTCTAAGGTGCTCAAATCTTGCAATTTCTTGATGTTTTGAGTGATTTCTTGCATTAAAACTTCCAAAAACTTTGTTGATTTCATCAACTCCTCCCTATTCTAGGGGATTCAAGTACCAAGGTTTTTACTATTCATCATCTTCAACCTCTTATCTTCAAGCTTCAAGCATCAACAACCATGAGTTCCCATGGACAAGGTGAAAGTTCTAGAACACGTAGAAGCTAATTTCAAGCTAGTGGAGCTTCATCAACTCAAACCATGGAGTATGCAACCATGAAAAATCCACTAAATCATATCTCTAGGAGGGCCTTTCGTCAAGAGGTAACCCATTCTTTAATTACTCCTTTGTTTCACATCTTCATACGTGTCTCTTTATTCTTGCGATTCCTTAGAAATCATCCTTTTTCTTTTTAGAATGTGGTTGGTCATCTTAGAGGTCATGGTAGCCATGGAAAATGCCTTGAATGGTTTAATGAATTGTCGGAGTCGCGTCCCCAAGTAGTAGCCAATATCAAGCAAGCGGGCTTTGGGTCGTTTGTAACCTTATTGGAGAGATCGACTAATGATTTGGCCATGATTCAAGCTCTTGCTGAAAGGTGGTGGGATTCCACAAATACTTTTCACATGCCTTTTGGGGAGATAACCATGACCCCTCTTGATTTTGCAATGATAACCGGCATCTCATTTGGCGGGCATCGTCTTGCCTTTGCAAAGAACATCCATAGACATCCTACTATCATTGAGCGTCTCCTAGGCATCATCCCATCCCAGAGAGATCTTCACGGATCGAGCGTAGGCATCACATGGTTCATCAATAACTTCAGGCCTTCTGAAAGAGCGGCTCAATTTACCGATATGCAGCTTACCCGTGCTTTCATCTTGTATTTGCTTGGTTGCTCTCTTCTTTCTACTCGAGCTGAGCGGATTACATTGAATATGCTTGATAGTCTTCGAAATCTTGAGGAGATTGCAGATTTTGATTGGGGCTCTGCTGGTTTAGCCATTCTGTATAGTCATATGGGGGAGCATTCTCGAGGCAAATCCCCTGGATTCGGCGGATTCTGGAGAGCTTGGGAGGTACTGAAAATATTTTCATTTCCAGTTTTTATCATTTGATGTTCTGCTGTTTTGACCACTGCTTTATTTTCCCTTGTAGGTGTGGGCCTTTGAGTATTTCTCCATGACGGCTCCATCATTCCGGGAGGAAGAGATTCATATTTTTCCACGGGCTCTGAAGTGGCGTCGCCAAGCCGTAGGTACCAAGAATGATGCTCATAATGTTATTTCTTGCCGGGATTTTCTTACCCGTCTCAGATTCACCCAAGTTAACTGGCATCCTTGGGTGACAAATGGAGATGTGACTGAGATTGGCTTAGCTAGACAGATGACTGGAGAGAGGATTCTTCTTGAGGGTCCCTCTGTTCTTGAGTGGTATCTTGGAGAGAGAGTAGCTCCTCAGACTGATTTGGAGGATCGTCTCTTAGTGCCACAGGATCCGCCTTCTTGTATGAGGTCGGCGCAGAATTTGGAAGATGAAGATCTTATTAATGCTTTGAACAGAATTCCTTCAGCCTCTTTTACTCTGTTTGAGGAGAACTATGACGTCTTCAGGGTTACTCATCTGATGCCTAATTTCCCGCTCTCGGATGACCCGCAGGTATTTCACGACTTCTTCATTTCTGATCGAATGCTTGCTTTATCTTATTTCTTATCATCATTTGCAGGGGAGTTCTTTTGTGGATGGCCCTGGTCGACCTCTACCTCTCATTCCTCCTTGTGATTGGCGAGCCTCGACCATGCTGCGCGGAGTTATATCTTCTGTAGAGATCCCCCGTGATCTTGTAGAGCCTCAGCTAGTTTCAGAGCAACATGAGTCCGTTCCCCGAGCCGTTTTCAATGAAGAGCGAGCTTATGCACAGAATCTGAGGGCTTGGAGCCTTGCTCGTGAGGGACATGTAAGTAATTTCTGAACTCATTACCTCTGATTCTTCTGATCTTTCTGACCATATCTTTCTTCTCTTTGCAGTGGGATGGCATGTGCCAGACTTACATAGACCGTGATGCGGCCCTGGTAAATTTCTTGACCTTTTCTTCTTATCTCATTGCTTTTTCAAACCCCTATACTGATTCTTTTCTTCCACAGGTGGCTCAAGTTAGGCATCTTCAATCACAGTTGGAGCGGATGAATGCAGGCCCTTCTGGTGGGGCTGGTGGGTCTAGGCGAAGGCGCCAAATTGAAGATGATGATAGCTCTACGGCCTCAGATATGCCTGCTTGGTACCCATGGGCTACTCGTCGTCGCTGATGATGATCATATGCACCCATGACTATCTTTCTGTTTTTCTTGCTTTCTGTGCTGAGACTGATGTTGATGTATTCTGTCTGAGACTTGATGGGCTTGTACTCTTGACTTTGCTTGATGCTGTTTTATGCTATCCTTCTGTTTCGCTTTGCATCCCTTGTCACGAGACTGATTTGATTGACACTTTGCACACTGACACACAGGACTCGATTTTACAGGGAAAGGAAATTTCTGACGATTCCTCTTTCTCGACAATGTCTTTTGACTTGGATATTTGAATTTTCTAAGGATTTGCATGTTTTTGAAAATGAGATTTTATCTTGTAGCAGGATATTGTCTTGGCTTTGCATGTAATCTTGAAGCTTTTGAAAATTTTCCACATAATGTTTCAGTCTTGACATTAGATTCACATCTTTAGATTGCTAAAAAAAACTTTTCAACTTAATATCAAGAATTACCAGATTTTTCACTTAGGTGCTTTAATTCTGATAGCCAAGTGATCCAGAGAGGACAGGTAGCGAGGTATGGGCAAACGACAGTTTGCCCCTAGTTGACAGAGATAAATGGAAGTTTGGGCAAACGCAGTTTGCCCCTAGTGTGGCAGTGATATCTTGAGGCTTTGGGCAAACTTGAAAGTTTGCCCCTAGTTTGCAAGGTTCAGGGATCGAGAGCCAGGAAAGCTCGCCTACTTATCCCCAAGTGGGAATCAGATCCAAAGTAGTTCGGCCAGGTCTTGAAAGAAAGTATGGTTGAGGGTTTCAGGAGCAGTGACCGAACCGAGCAGGTTGCCTACATATCCCCAAGTGGGAATCAGGTCAAGTGTAGTTCCTCGAATGCTGGAGGTTTTGAAAGAACAGGTTTTGAAAGAAAAAGGCTTTTAAGCATAGTATCTCTTGAGACGGTCAATGTTGATTGGCTGATTGAACTCAACTCCATCTAGATCCATCAGGTATGCCGCTCTTCCAGAGAGAAGCTTCTTGATGACGTATGGGCCAACCCAATTTGGCTTGAATTTCCCTCTAGGATCGAAAACGGGTGCTTTTAAGGCTTTAAGCACAAGGTCGCCTTCCTCAAGTTTTCTTGGACGGACCTTCTTGTTGAATGCTCGAGCTATTCTTCTCTGATACACATGCACATGATCAATTGCGGCCAACCTTTTCTCATCAAGTAACATTAGCTCCTCATATCTATCTCTTAGCCAATCAAATTCTGGAATCTCGGATTCTGCCACAACTCTCAAAGATGGTAGTTCTATTTCAACTGGGAGTATTGCTTCCATTCCGTAAGCCAATGAATAAGGAGTGGCTCCTGTAGATGTTCGGATAGATGTTCTGTATCCCCACAGTGCATACGGTAACTTCTCATGCCAATCTCGGTATGTATCAGTCATCTTTCTTAGGATCGTCTTCAAATTCTTATTAGCTGCTTCAACTGCCCCATTTGTTTGTGGCCTATACGGCGCTGACATGTGGTGCATGATCTTGTATTCTTCTAGTAGATCCAAAACCTCTTTCTGGAAGTGACTGCCATGATCGGATATCAACTCATGAGGAACCCCGTATCGGCAGATTATATTTCTTCTGATAAATCTGGCCACATCTTTAGCCTTCAATGTCGCATAAGACTCTGCTTCCACCCATTTTGTGAATTAATCAATTGCTACCAGGATGTATTGATGCCCATTAGACGCCTTCGGGGTTATTTCTCCAATAACATCTATTCCCCAAACTGAGAATGGCCAAGGGGTAGTCATGTTGTATAGCAGTGACGGCGGCACATGCTTCATATTGGCATGGATCTGACATTTGTGACATTTTCTGACATATTCATAGCAGTCCTTGTCCATAGTAGTCCAATAATATCCTTGTCGGATGATCTTCTTAGCTAACATGTGTCCACTCATATGAGGACCACACACCCCTTCGTGAATTTGCTCCATCATCTTTCTCGCACTGTTTCCATACAGACATGTCAAGTTGAATCCATTGTGAGATCTCTTCAATAGATTTCCGCCACAAATCATGAATTGAGCCGAGAATCTTCTTATGGCTCTCTTGTCTTTCTCAGAGGCGCCTTCCGGATATTCCCCATTTTCAATGAAGTTCCACACGTCGGTGTACCACGGAAGTTCTTCTGCTTCTTCTATTTCCCCAATCATCTCATAAGACGGCTTTTCCCTTTGTTCAATCATCAAAGGAGTTAGCTTTATCCCCACAGGAATCTCAATCATTGACGCTAAAGTAGCCAAAGAGTCTGCTAGCTGATTTTCTTCTCGAGGCAGGTAGAAGAACGTGATATGCAAGAAACGAGTTCGTAAAGAATCAAGATACTCATGATAGGGTTTTAACTTCTCTTCCTTGACTTTCCAATCTCCTCGAACTTGGGATATGATCAAATTGGAATCCCCGAATACATCAAGTTTCCTTACCTCCAAAGTCAATGCGGCTTCTAGCCCCAAGATACAAGCTTCATACTCAGCAGTGTTGTTGGTGGAAGTGTACTTCAGCTTAATAGAGAACGGGGTATGTGCTCCTTCAGGGGATACAAGGATGATTCCTACTCCATATCCTTTTTGGTTTGCAGCTCCATCAAAATACATTTTCCACACATCTTCTTTTAATTCCATCAATCCTTCGTTAGGGAACATGAACTCTCCTTCGTTTTCCAGATTTATCGGATGTTCTGCTAAATGTTCTGCGACAGCCCTTCCTTTAACAGATTTACTCGTAGCATGTATCAAGTCAAACTCAGATAGCATCAATGTCCATCGGGAGATTCTTCCGGTCAATGCTGGTTTTTCAAATAGGTACTTCAAAGGATCCATTCGGGAGATTAAAACAACAGGGAAGGCCAACATATAATGCCTCAGACGACGAGTGGCCCAAACCAAAGCCCAACATGTCTTTTCTAACGGAGAATACTTCAATTCGTATCCAGTCATCCTTTTACTTAAGTAGTAAATGGCTTTCTCTGTACGCCCTTCATCTCCTTCTTGGGCTAACATGCATCCCATAGCATTCTCTGACACGGATAAGTACAACAGCAAAGGCTTCCCTGACTTCGGGGGTGAAAGAACCGGTGGGTTTGATAAATAAGCCTTGATCTTGTCAAAAGCTTCTTGACATTGATTGTCCCATTCGAATTTCTTCCTTTTTCTCAACAAGCTGAAAAGCGGATCGCAAGTAGCAGTGAGCTTAGATATGAAGCGGCTGATGAATTGGATTCTTCCCAGAAATCCTCTTACTTCCTTTTCATTTGTCGGAGGCGGCATATCCATAATAGCCTTGATCTTTGTGGGGTCAACCTCAATTCCTCTCTGTGTGATGAGAAATCCCAGCAGCTTTTCGGTGGTAACTCCAAAAGTACACTTTTGTGGATTCAATCTCATTCTGTATTTCATTAATCTTTCAAAGAACTTGGCGAGTGCTGTTAAATGCCCACTTCTTTCTTTGGACTTAACAATCATATCATCCACATAAACTTCTACCTCTTTATGGATCATGTCATGTAACAAAGTAGTAGCAGCTCTCTGATAGGTTGCGCCAGCATTCTTTATCCCAAATGGCATCACTCGGTAGCAATACGTCCCCCAGTGAGTTGTGAATGTAGTCTTTTCTCTGTCTTCGGGTGCCATTAAAATCTGATTGTACCCTGAGAAACCATCCATGAATGATAACAACTCATGCCCCGCGGTGCTATCTACCAGAACATCTATGTGTGGAAGCGGAAAATCATCCTTAGGACTAGCCTTGTTTAGATCTCTGAAGTCAACACATACACGGATCCTTCCATCCTTCTTTGGCACAGGAACTATATTGGCTATCCATTCCGGATATTGGGTTACCATCAGGAATCCAGCTTTCAATTGTTTCTCAACTTCTTCTTTGATCTTCAAAGTCCATTCGGGTCTCATGCGTCTCAACTTTTGCTTAACAGGTTTTGAATTTGGAAAGAGAGGGATGTGGTGTTGGACAATCTCTGGATCGATGCCTGGCATATCTTGGTAGGACCAAGCGAAAACATCTTTAAATTCTTTTAATAAGTTGATTAGTTCATTGCTTTCTTGTGAAGTGAGTGTGGTGCCAATATGAACATTTTGTGGATTATCTTCATTATCCAAGTTTATTAGCAAAGTTTCTTCAATAATCTTACATGCAGATTCATTTTCATTTTCAATTAATCTTTGCAAATCCTCAGAAATTTCAAAATCAAGGTCATCAGACACAGAAGAGTAAGCAAAATCCTCGTTCATTTCATTAACATTTTTGGGTACATCAAAAGCAAAAGCAGACTCAACATCATGGCTCATATTGGCCTTTACAGACTTCCGGGGAAATGGGGGAGGGGATTTGTTGACTTCCGATTCTATCACCCAATTGCTCAGAGCTCCCTCTATTGGCTTGATTTCTTTCACATTTCCCAGTGCTTCTTCGGCCCATTCTTCCTCTTCCATATTCCTCAAGATGCAAATTGCAGCGTCTTCCGGAAGTTGAACATCCATAGCTGGTTGATTCGAGGATGTGATGTAGATCTTTGGGTTATAAATCTGAGATCCTTCTTCTACAAAGTTAACATTTGGCATGTTCCCCTTATGATTAGGGAGAGGATTCTTCTGAACATTTGGCTGAGAGGGAGGAGGGGAGATGACCCCTTTTTCAATCAAGTCTTCAATTTCATGGCGAAGTCTCCAGCATCTATCTGTGCTATGTCCACGGCCTTGATGAAAGTCACAAAAGAACTCTGTTTTGAAACCCGGTGGAAGTGGATTTGGCTCTGGTTTAGGTTCCAATTTCTGCAAGTACCCTTTTTCTATCATTCTTTCAAGTGCGGTGCTTAGTGGCATCCCCAAGTCGGAAAATTCTCTTTTCTCTCTCGACTGTTTCTGATTTTGACTTCCTCTTGCATTAGCCATACTTCGACGCTCTTTCTGAAAAGGCTGAGGAGATAGTGTGTTGACGTCAGCAGACTGATGATAGACTGGCCTTTCTGTCTTTCTGTATCGATTGCTCGTGCTTTCTTTCTTGATCTTTCCATCTCTAATGGCATCTTCTATCAAAGTTCCCACATCAAACAGCTGTTCGAAACTCACAATGGACTGAAATTCTAGCCTTTCCAAGTATTCGGGCTGTAGATTCTTGATGATCATTCGGACCTGATCTTTTTCCGCTGGCCTGCTAGTCATTTGAGCAGCTTTAGCTCTCCAACGAGTAAGGAAACCTGCGAAGGATTCCCTATACTCTTGTCGGGTGGTTTCTAGATCTCTTGCAGTTACATCAAACAACTGGTTATATGAATATTGAGCCACGAAAGCTTTGGCCAATGCCTCCCAATCTCTGGTTATGGCTGGTTCCAACGTCAAGTACCATGAAAGTGCTGCTCCACTCAAAACTCTTGGAAACAATAGAGCGAAGAGGTCAGATCCAATGCCCATGGGCTGCAAAGTTCCTACATAAAGCCTCAGATAGCTCTTTGGATTTCCGGTTCCATTGAAAAATTCAATATGCGGCATCTTAAACTTCTCTGGGAGTTTGGCTTTTGGAGCGTCACACAACCCTTCAACATCGAACAAATACTCATCCACCCCTTTGCTCTTTCTGATCACACTCTCTAGTTTGTCGATCTTGGCCAACTTGTCCTGAATTTCCTGATCTAGCTGAACCTTTGGTTGAACTGTCTCCCCAAAATCTTCTTCTTCATGATGCTCTGGAGGTGGTGGTGGTGGATTAGTTAGCTGCTCAATCATTCTCATCATAGTGGCAAGTTGTTCTCGATTCTGCTCCCTGCTCTGATCCAAGGCAGCTTGCATTGCGGCCAATCTGGCTTCCATATCCGCTTCGTATGTCATATCTTCAACCCTAGTCGACTCGGCTGTTCCTTCTTCTAACCCTGATCTGATCAAACGGCTGTTCGGAGCTCTGACCCAGAAAGGAGTACAACTTTTCGGTCCTATCTTTTCTTATCTGGTTTATTTAGGGATTTTCAAATAATCAGGTATTTTTATTGCAAAAGAATTTTTCAAAGAATGATATAAGAAGGTGGATTTACAAAGATGGAAATCATAAATGGAAAATCATTTCCTTTTTCAAAAACATTTTTCTTAAAATCAAAAGAAATCTTTTCAAGCTTTCAAAATTCTGAGGAAAACAAAACTTTTCTTTTTTTTTAAAAGTATATTAGAGGCGTCGCACTCGTGAGTCGTATATGCAATGCTCGTGTAGTGCATGCAATGCAGATGAAATGCAATCTAATCTAAATGCAATGCACCTTAATCTAGCTTAGACCTAGCACATCAGCACATAAGCACATAAGATTCCTTGAGTATGCTAATCACCCTACTAATCCAATCATTATCCAAGGATTTTGAGTTTTGAAATTCTTGATGGTTCATGTTTTCAAAATTGAAATTTTTCATGAAAATCTTTGAAAGAGATGGGGAGATTTGTAATTTTCAAAAGAATTTTTGAACCATCAATGCTTGTGGTGAGAAATCATGATTCTTAAAAATTGAGGTGGGAATTTTGAAATTCTAAGATCTGAGAGGAAGATTTTGAAATTGAATCATCATGATTTCTTGAAGACCAAAGTAAAATTTTTTTTTTTTTTTTTTTTTGAAATTCTCTAAAATCTAGGAGAATTTGAAATTGAATCATCAAAGTAGGAATTTTGGATTTCTCTAAAAATCTAGGAGAATTTGAAAGTGAATTTCAAAGCGAGTTTTCAAAAGGGATATTCCCGGAATTTTCAAAAGACTTGGGATTTTCAAAGAAGTGCTTATAATTTCAAAAATTTTCAAAATTGTCCTCAAATAATGATTGGATGTTCGGATAAAGACCATACTATCCTAGAGGAATCCACCATACAAGGTTTGATGATGCCTTCGCATACACGTCCTCATCATCCACATAATCCCTTACGGGCAAGCGCAAGTAATTCATCACATTGTCCTAATCAAAGATGATAATCAAGATCCTAATTGAAGGGTTCTATAGAAACTATATGCAAAGGCCGGGTTTTAGTCTCATAAAGGGTCCATTAGCAAGCTCAGCGGTGTGGTTGACCGCCTCCCCGAGGGTGTGCCGTTCACACATAGGCTCTATATACCGCACGCGGTACAAGGCTAACGGTGACTACATGCTACCAAAACTCTTGACAAATAGAGGAAAGAGGACCCTCTATCTTCAAGGCAATGATCTCAAGCAGTCGCGGTGAAAGAACAATGCAAGTGCAAATGCAGGCAGAAACAACATGATTATTGAATTAATAACAAGGATATTCATTGGTTCAAGTCAAACCCTCGAAGAACAAGAAACCATCGGTTTCATGTTCAAGTCCCCAGCAGAGTCGCCAGATTGTGGACCACTGCGAATGAGGAGGTCCTGACGCTCTCCCTCGATAGTGTCCCGGGACGGATCCCAAGGAGCACACTTCAGGGAAAACTAGGACTTCCTCACGCGATCCTAGAGACAAAGAGTCGCCACCTAATTTTTATCGGGAATTAGGAAACCTAAGTTTGACTCGCCCAAAATTGAATAAGGTTACTCGCCCTTCATTACCAGAAACAAGGTTCGGGGGTCTTGGTACGAGAGGGGAAGGAGCCCAAGCAGGACTAAAGCACCCCCTCCTCGCCCTACCGAATGGTAGGCCTTGATTCAAATATCCTTGTTATTAATTCATAATAGATGTTGTTTCCTCAAACATACTAGATAGGTATATACATGGCAAAAAGAAACATCTAATGAAAATCATTTCAAGAGACTAAATCAAGTAGAAAGCGGATGCTCATGTAATACAAGGGAGAAGTATACTCACAGTGGCTAGTCCCGCCCGGGACCGATGCAAATAAAGTAAACATGTCATGATATGCAAAGGGAACGAGAAGACTTACATTGGTTGACTCAAGCGGAGTTGCGAAAGCAAAAAGAATGGAAACGTGCAATGCAATCATGCAACAATCCTAGATAAGATGTCTCTAACAAATAATCATATAAACGGAGACTATCCTAAAGGAATTGTGTCGTTGAAATCAAAGTTGTAAACCTAGAAAAATTCTAAGAGAAAGGATAGAGATAGTACACGATACATGGGCACTAAGCCACATGTAGACGAGGCAAACCACAAATCGAAGTCCGGGTCCGAGGCACTTAATTCTCTGCACTAATACACCAAAGAATACCCAAGCATTGCAAAAATACAAGCAAACAAATGATATGCATGATAAACAAAGAAAACATGTCATCAATCAAATTTCCAGATTCAGCAACCTCTAATGAATCCTATCAAAAGTGGTCTTAAACATGAGCTGGATAAAAACCCTTTTACAGAAAGTTAGATACATGTCTTAGGGAACTTCTCCAAAAAGTGGGACCTCAATATCAATTTTATTGTTTGAGAAATAAATGCTTTGGGAATAGTGGATCAGGACTGTCCACTGTTCTTGTAAAAATCATAATTAAATCTACAAAAATCATATGAAGCTCTATTTGGTGTCAAAAGAAAGCTATTTCATTGTAGTATATGATAAAAATAAACCCATGGATATTCTGTAATCACAAGGTTTCTGAAAAAGTGTTTTAAACAGACTCTGTTATTCTGGAAATTTGGTATCATTTGACAAATGAATGCAAAACATAATAGAAGTATAATAGAAGTTCATGAATCATGTTAACCAAGTTGATTTAAGCTTTTGATCTCTCATCCATTTATCCTAGGTGATTTCTAAACCAAGTTTTATTCATCAATTGTTGTTGAGTGATCAAGGTATGACCATTTTGTATACATAATCATATTTGTAATTAAACTTAGAAAATTCCAGAATAGTTGTATCAACTTTAAACGCTTAGAAAACGATCCTAACTCGATCGTATGCTCACGATTTTACATCGGCATATAGATATATGAGTTAGGAATCATCCCCAAAAAGCGGAACGTCGATAACTATTATAGATTTTCTGAAATTCAAGCACAAAGAGACGATGTTCAAATCTGTCAACCGATTTCTCAACAATTTCTAAAAATAGTATATGAATCCTAAAAGCTCTCAAAACGGACCGGATGAAAGCTAATTCATCAAAGTTTACCCAGAAAATTTGAAATCCATCAAACTATGGGTTTTGATGGACCAAATCTAATGGACAAAACCAATCTGCTTTGCTGAATTTTTATCTAGTTCATTTTAAAGTGTGAGGAAAACATTTTAGTGATAGTTGAAGCTTATTAGAGAGATCAAACTCATAGATCAACTTAATTATCATGATTCCCAATCAATTTAGCCCTCAAGTTCTATGAAGAACTTTTAGATCAAGGATCAAAGGGACTTATAAATATCATGTTGGAGATGAAATTCAATAGGAATTCTAGGTAATAGGAATAATCAAGAGATAGGTATGAACATAGAAATCATCCTTCTCATAGATCATATTTCCAAACCATCATGGAATTCAAAATAGATATATGTATATATATATAATCATGTATGCATGAATCTAAACTAAAATTGAAGAATGAAACCAAAATTGAAAAATCAAAGTGAAAAACAATCTCTAATTGTAAATTATCAATAAAAATCAAAGAGATTTGGATCTAACTATGTGAGTGTGTGAAGAACATGAGAGGAAGAAGATGAGTGTTCTAATAAGTAGAAATAGAACTAAGTTAGATCCAAATCTTATAGATCTATATATACAAAGTAGGAATTAGAGATGAACTATAGTGTTTACCTCTTGGAGGATTCTCAATTACAAGACCAAAATTGATTTGAAGATCTTCTTCTTCAAGTGTTATTCAAGTGTTCTTCAAGCACTCATCCATGGAAGTTGAGGGAGGCAATTGATGTTCAAATTGTGGTCTAATTAGCCTAAGTTAATCTAAATTCAATTCATAATTTTCTCTCTCTAGAATTCACCTAAATTGAAAGTATATTCAAAGTATACTTATCTCTCTTGTATGTGCTTCTATGTGTGTTTGTATCTCCAAGTATATTCAAGTGTATCTCTTCCAAGTGTCTAGTGTGTTAAGATGTGATCTCATATGAGATGTATGAGATCTTATATAGAGTTTTGAAGACTTAGCTCTTAAGTTTCAGGGTTAAAACAGGATTTTTAGAGCTTAAAAGAGGGTTAAAATGGCCATTTCGGAGCTTAAACGCAATTTCCAGGCAATTTCCTCGCAGTGGGAAGCTTCTAGAAGGGTCTGGAACTCAAAAAGCTCCGTGGAGGACACAAATGGAAGTGGCGGTTATGGTGGGACCCGCCACCCCCATACCCAAAACCGCCACTTACTATTCTTGCTCCTCTGGTCACCCACAAACCCTGTTTCAAAAATCACGTGCACTGCTTTTCCAGATTTTTGTAAAAATACTTTTTGGTGTCCGAAATCGTCCGTTTACGTACCGTTGGAAAGCTGTCAGGTTGAATTTCAGTATAAAAATATTTCCAGAGGTTTTATAATGAGAATTGAAGTCCAATTGAAGTCCGGAAGTCCTCCGGAACTTTCGTCGTCTTTTTGAAATCAAATGACGTCTTTTCCAAAATTGCTTTCAAATGTGCGTCGATTTCGAACTTTTCTTTAAAATTGAATCTCTGGATACCTAGAATACTGCGTTTAGAACACTTAATGTTCATATAACCCTGAGAGAATATGAATTCTGAGAGATGATTTTGACAAAACCGGGATTTATCCATGGAAAAGGGCTTTTCTGAGCTTGAAGTCACTTTCCGAAGTCCGATCTTCTGATTGTGTGGAATCCAGTACCTTCCACGGGGTACTTTTCATCATCGAATCCTCCAAGACGTTGTCCACCCTAAATCCTATCAGTGTGGTCAAAATTGGGTGTCTACACTACCTTAGCCTCCATGATCAAAATTCCTGTGGGAGTCAGGATGATGCCTTTGGTAATTGAGCAAAGGTACGAGCCTTCATTCAACATAGTCGCCGCAATCGAAGAAGAAGTGAATGAAGCACCGTGGTATCAGGATGTCTGGAACATCATAGAAAAGGGGATGTACCCCCAAGAGTCTACCGAGAAAGACAAAAGGGCAATTCGGAGATTTGCAGCTCAATTCATCATTTGCGGTGGGAAATTGTTGAAAAAAGGGTACAATGGTCACAACCTGACTTGCTTGTTTGGAAAAAGCTCCAGAAGAATGGAGGAAATACATGAGGGGGTATGCGGCCCGCACATGAACGGTCATATACTGGCCAAGAAAATTGTAAGACAAGGGTACTACTGGACAACATTGGAAAAAGATTGTTGCAAATATGTAAGAAGGTGTCACAAGTGCCAGATCCACGAAAACATGATGCATGTACCACCATTTCTTCTGTATAGCATGACTTCACCTTGGCCATTCTCAACCTGGGGAATCGACATCATTGGTGAAATCATTCCGAAAGCCTTGAATGGGAATCGATACATTTTGTGGCCATTGACTACTTCACAAAATGGGTAGAAGCCGCATCCTACAGCAAGTTGGGGGGCCAAGGAAGTGACCAAGTTCATCAAGAAGAATCTCATCTATCGCTATGAAGTACCCCAGGAGATCAGCTCAGATAATGGTAGTCATTTCAAGGCTGAAGTCAGGGATCTGTTTAAGGAATACAAAATCACTTATCACAAGTCATAACCATACAGACCACAAACCAATGGAGCAGTCAAAGCTGCAAACAAGAATGTCAAGGTCATACTGCAGAAATTGGCCGATACCTACAAAGACTAGCATAAAAAACTACAGTTCGCGCTTTGGGGATACAGAACATCGATAAGGATGTCCACAGGAGCAACTCCTTACTCACTAGTATATGGAATGGAAGCAGTACTTCCAGTCGAGATAGAACTACCGTCCCTGCGTGTGATGGCAGAATGCGAAATTTCAGAATCAGATTGGTTGAGGGAAAGGTACGAAGAATTGGCTCTCATAGATGAAAAGCGCCAAGAGGCAGTCGACCATGTCTGAATCTATCAAAAGAGGATAGGCCGCGCTTTCAACAAAAGGGTCTGTCCAAGGAAAATTATCAAGGGTGACCTTGTCCTTAAGGAATTGCGAGCCCCGATCTTTGATCCACGCGGAAAGTTCAAACCCAAATGGGTCGGCCCTTATATCGTCAAAACTATCCTTTCCGGAGGAGTAACCTACCTCATGGACCTCGATGGCGTTGAATTCAAAGAACCAATCAACATGGATCGCCTGAGAAAGTATTATGCTTGACCATTCCCCAAAACCAATTTCTTTCAAGCTTTGGCCCGAACTACGCTTGACCTGATTCCCACTCGGGGATACGTAGGCAACCACATCGGTTCAGTCACTCCACCCACAAAATAGCCCAATTTCTTTCAAGCTTTGGCCCGAACTACGTTAGACCTGATCTCCGTTCGGGGGTACGTAGGCAGACTTTCAAAAAAGAAAAGAAGGATTGCTCGCTAGGATGAAAATCCGAAGTGAGCAATAACAAAAGAGAGAAAAGAGCTCGCTAGGTCACCTAACTGGTGCCTAGGCAAAATTATGAGCATGTGAGAGAAATAAAGTCGCGATCCTTACCATAACCAAGAAATCTCCCTCCACACTAGGGGCAAACTTTGGTCACCCGCCTCGTTTGCCTAAAACCCTCCTAAACTAGGGGCAAACGTCGGTCATCCACCTCGTTTGCCTTTCAACCATCCATAACCCAAACTAGGGGCAAACTTCGGCTACCCGCCTCGTTTGCCTCTAATCATCCTAGCATGCCCAAGCAAGTACCAAAAGCAAACATCTTATCAAAATCATACTAAAAATGTTTTCAGAAAGCCAAATGCATAAAATAAGGTTCTCTAAGTAACCAAGGTTCACCGGTAAACAAACTTCAAATATTACATAAGCAGGGATGAGTGAAAACATAAAGAGCTCTTTCAGAAAGCAATCACGAATATCAAAGACACTTGGAGGAAAGAAGCAGAATCAGTCGAGCGTAGTTTTATTTTGTTTTTTTTTTTTATTATATATTTCTTCAAAGATCTCTAGAAATAAGCTCTTACTCGAGCGGCCCAGCCCCTGATGAAAGCAGCAATAGTGGTGGCTCTGACTCTGGAAGCAAAGACCCTCTCAGTAAACCCCCGGGAAATCTCTTGAACTTGCCCGTACTATCTGGCCAATCGGTGAGGATGATAGAAGGAGGTTTCTCTCAGACCCATCAGCCACACCCTCTGGAAATCCTCGAGACTAGTGGTCACAGCATGGAGGCCCCAACGCCTCATAATCCAGCAAATGTCAGCCTCAGATAAAGCACCCATCAGGCCTACCCAATCGGCAGAAGTATAATGAGGGTGAAGCACAACTCTGCGAAAATAAACTGGCGGCACATTACCTGTCCATAACTGGAGGCGCTCGTAGAGCCAAGCCTGTAACACCAAAGGCGCCCCAGAAAGTAGAAGCGTTCCTTGATTGGAAGCGCGATCCAAACCATTCAGGGTTTTAGCCAGAACCATGGCCATGGGATTCCTGCCAAGTTTCAGCCCAAGGCACACGTGTACCAAGTCAATAGAAGCACTCGAGAACAGAAAGTGTGAAGTCATGCACAATATCAGAGCAGCCCCGCGAGTGGCATCATATACGCTAGGACTAGCATAATGGGCAATGATGGAAGCAATATCAAGGACCTCACCATGAATCAGCCGGCAGGAAATAGTAATGGAACAATCCAGATATTCAGCCAAGACTCGTATAGGAGTGGGGGTATCAACAGAAGGGAGAATCAGGTCAGAATCGGAATCGTAGCCAAGGATAGCACAGAACTCCTCAAACAGAGGCATATCTCCAGGCCATTAAAATTGAAGACATGGTTCACCGGGTCCCAGTGGATAATAGCAGCACGCATGAACTCAGCATTCAAAGCCAACTGGCGAAGAGAGAACAGCTCGGTCAAGCCGTAGCTAAAAAGGTTGATCCGTTCCACAACATCTGTCATGTTCAGCCAAGCTGTGAGTTGAGCGGGATCATACAAAGCCATATTTTCTGCCACGACTCTAGCAAAATTCAAAATTTTGGCAGCACCTCCCCGTTTCACGGACTATCCCACCTGCAAAGCAAATACACTCACTATCACAAGGTTGCTCATCGCAGTAACATCAACAATCACAGAATCACAAGTGCACAGATATGCATATCGTCACACAATCACCAAATAAAAGCAAGCACACAACTGCGCCTTCAAATCGGAAGTTATCCGGCCTAAAAGGCAAAACATCATCACACTCTGCCAAAAGGTCACAAATCATCCCACACATCATCCTACACATTGTCTTAAACATTGTTCGAATATCATTCACCAGTACAACCCAATCAAAAACATGAAATGGAGATAAGACAAAATCCCCGCTTAGGAGGCCTCAGTCCTCCTCTTCTTCATCCTCTGTCGCACCGCCCGGAGTGTATGTTGGCGATGACCTCCTCCTACTGCCCCTACACCTCGGTCCAGTCCTCGATGAGCCAGCGCCACCCCCACGGTACTGCACACACAAATAAAATGAAGGCAATCAGTAGGGAGACAACAAAAAGTACAAAAACAAAGCCGAGTCAGAAACCTACCAAGGACGCCATCTGATTGGTGGCAAATTGCCGCATACCATCCATCTGTCAAGGGAAAAATTAGGATTAGAACCTCATAACCTTAAGGAGCGCAAAATTTGAGACATACCCGATGGTCTCGCGTGAGAACCAAAGACTGTAAGCTAGCCGCCAAGGCGTGGCCCTCCTCAGCATAACTCCAGGGGACATTGAGGACGCCTGCTGGCTAGGTAGGATACCCACATGAGCCCCATGGCACCTCCATAACCTGGGGGGAATGGAGCCAGGCAAAGGCGCCGCACCCAAAATGTTAACGGTCCAATCCCAAGGAGGGATAGGATCGGAAACTGGAGGAACCTGTCTCCTGTACATCTTGCGAAGCTGTAGGCACAAAACAAGTTAGGAAAAGATGAGTCAAAAACATAGGCAACGGATAGAGACAAAAACGTAAAAGAAACTCACCTCCTGGAGTGGGAAGTTGGGCATCAGAAAGCGGGCACGGTAAGTCTCGTAGCCGGTCTCAGAGAGAAAGTGATCCCAAACATCGGTACCAGCTAAGGCCGTCAGCAAAGCATCACTAGAGAGGTCACTAGCATCCATCGCAGGAGGATCATGAGGGACGCGATACCTTGAACCTCCAACCACCTGCCGAGACACTCGCTCGCCGAGGAACCATTGCCTGCTCTCGGTACTCTCCATCAAAAGTCGGCAAGAGGAAAGAGATTTGACCACCTGTATCTCCTCTGGGGCGGCATAGGCAACATGCTCCCAAGGTGTCCAATCAACACTAGCAGCCGTCAGCCCAGATAAGAAGTTCCTGAGTAGGACAATCCGGTGATCCCCGCTCTTTACCCCGACAACATCCCTCCGCCATTTCAAGCCTCGTGGAAACAAAGGCACAGGAGCCATGCCGTCCTCGTCTTCACCTGATTCATCGGCAGGAGAAGGAGCTAACATCTTCAGGTACTCAAAGCTCCAAAGCTACATAGACAAAAGAGAAAATCAGAAAGAGTACAGAAATCAAAAATCCAGAAGATAAAAGAAGATGCAGTACATACCTCCCAAGCTCGCCAAAATCCCCCTGTCGATTTGACATCACCCCGGGAAACTTCACCCATATGCTTGTAAAGGTGGGCCAAGGTAGCACCGCCCCAGTCATAAGAAGGGATCTCACCAATGGTCGTCAGGCAAGAAAGAAGTCTCAAACTCACATGGTCATTCTGTGTCTCAAAGATCGAGCAACCATGGACATACAGAAGATACACCCATAAAAGCTGGGAATTATTCAAGTTGTGATTCCCTCTGCCGAAGGCCCGGTAAAGCCAGCCACAAGGAAACCAGTGCCTCTCCAGATTAGGGGGAACAGCCCCAATCAACATCTCGATAGCCTCGGGGTCGATCTCATAAAAGTAGTCCAGAATCAGGCGTTTCCCGCCAACCCTCAAGCCGGTAATCATAGAGAAGTCAATGGGCATCATAGTCATCTCACCAAATGGTAGGTGAAAAGTATTGGTGGTGTCCCACCATCTCTCAGCCAGAGTATAAAAATGTGCCAAATCATTGCTACTCTTTGAAACTAGGCGAACAAAGCCGCCGAACCTGGCATCATCTACCATTCTCTTGACGGTAGGCGAGAGTTGAGTGTACCACAGAAAAGCGTGAGCGAGGCTACCGTGGCCCTTCAATGCCACTTCTGGCACCTGTACATACCAAAGACAACAAAAATGATGCACAAATCACTATTCACGACCCGAGGTCCAATTTCACAAAATCAACATTTGAGCACAAATCGAACTTCTAACGATCTCTAGATGCACACTACGGCTCACAAAACTAGCACAATACATGGAAATAGTCCTAAATTGTCGAAAGTTTCACATACCAAGCTCGCTAGAGACGCAGCCGAAAGATGATGTTGGGGGTCCCGTAGAATCATGTTCGGGGTTTGCATCTCGGTTTTCATCCGTTCCTTGGCCTTCTTAGACGGCCTCCTCGAGCTCGAAGCCATGGATCTACAAAGAAAATGGAAGTCAAAGTTAAACTTTCTTCTTGAAAATTAGAGCAAACCAAAACACCAATCAAAATTCCAACCACGGGGAAAGATTACTCAACTGAGTGCGCACAAGCTGCGCTTTGACGGATTTTGGCTCCGAAAACACCCCAAAATGGTAAAAATATAAGCTTGAAAAGCTCAAAAACACGAGAAATACACAAATGGAGTCCGGCCACCCAGTGCCATCGTGACACTGGCCAACTGCCACTGCGACAGTGGCCCAGTGCCGCTGCGGCACTGCTCCCCGCGGGCCCCGCTTTGCTCTGTTTTGACCCGTTTTGGCCTTTTTTAGCCCATTTCTGACCCCGATCAGCCCCGGTGGCCCATTTTGGTCAAGATTTATGAGGTTTTACCCCCAACAATCCAAAAGTCGTCAGGGCTACCTCCAGTAAGCAGAAACTGAGAAAAATTAACTCCCGAAGATCCGAATCGGTTGTTTCAGGACGACCGTCGCAAATTTCGATCAAACACAAGAGTTTCAGTAACGAATCCTGGTTTTTGGCCGGTACACCAAAGAAGCGAAAAAAGAGATTCTCCGAGAACCCTACGTCATCCCCTGAGGACAGATACCAGCTCCCGGAGGCCCCGACCGGCCCTCTTGGATTGAGCATCGAAAGATTTGATCAACCGTGAGAGATTCAGAGATGGGTCCTGGTTCCCAATCAAGGAAAAAAGAGATTCTCCGAAAACCCTATGTCATCCCCCGAGGACAGATACCAGCTCCCGGAGGCCCCGACCGACCCTCTTGGATTGAGCACCAAAAGAATTGATCAACCGTGAGAGAATCAGATCGGAAAAAGAGAGATTCTCCGAGAACCCTACATTATCCCCCGAGGACAGAAACAAAAAGATACTAGTTCCCACTTCCCCCAGCAGAAAGTAACAAAAAGGAACCGACTCCCAAAAATCGGCCATCGGGAATAATCAGGACATCGCCCGCTTCAAGATTTTGAAAACGAAACACCATCCTTCCACGGCTCCGTGTCTCCTGATTATCATGAGCTTTCTCATTTATCGCAAGATCCCTCGGTCACATTTAGCTGTCGTCTTCTAAAAGAATAAAAAAAATAAAAAAAATAAAAAATAAAAAAAAACGAGCATCTGATCTGTCTCACTTGTTCGCAAAGCACACTCCCCAAATCCCAGAAGTTTGCCCCTAGACCCAGGGTCTTCTAAACCTTGATGTCCATATCCGAATCATCCACCACATCACAGTCGCAAACACTAGCACAACTCCAATCCACTCGGAGTGGTACACCCCATAGCACCTGCTCATACTAGGATCATAACACTAGACATAATAGGACTCATGACACAATTCATATCACATCCATGCATTGCATATCATCCACATAGCATAGCATCCGCATGTCTTGTTGTGCATGTGTGATTTGTTCCTTCGTGCCCTGAACTACGTCCTGGTTTGATTCCCCTTGGATACGTAGGCAGCTCACGCAGAGAGCGACTAGCACTGACCTCAACATCATTTTTTTCATCTTTTGCAATGCTTTTTATCCTAAATCTATAGCCTAAAAAAAGTCTTGTCTCTTCAAAGCTTTGGCACTCGCTTGCGACATGCGTTGCCTCGCAAGTTCATGCCAAAGAGGGGCAAACTGTAGACACCCCATTTTGTCGGCTATCAGATTTAGGAGACCCATAGCTTGGTGGTTCATAATGATCGAAAACACTCAAAAGGACTCCTGGAAGTTAGTTCTATTTCTCAAAATGCTCAGAATGACCAAAATGCCCTTGAAAGCCCAAAAGCTCCCATATTTGGACCAAAAGTGCTAGAAACATGCTACGTTGTATGAAAAGTGATAAAATGAGTTTTTAAGTAAAATTAGATAAAATCGTCAGCTCCCAGAGACTCCCGGAAGACCCGGAAGTTCCCAGAAAGTCCCCGTTGACCAGTTTGACCAAGGTTTGACCAAGTTTGGCCGAAATCGTCCAAATTCGCCGGGATCATGCTAGATCATGTGGAAAGTATTAAAATGAGTTTTAAAAGAAAATCGAGCAAAAACGTCAGCTCTTGGGAGCTCCCAGAGGTTTCCAAAACTTCCCGGGAATCTCAGGTCTGACCAGTTTGACCAAAATTTGACTTTAGAACCGGAGAACCGTAAACCTTTTCAAATATTTTTCATGGATACTAGAGATCAATAGCTTTCCAACAGTATATCGCACAAAATATTTGGATTTAAAACGAGTTTATTGTGAATTTCCGATGGCGAAAAAGGCGATCAAATCGGCTTTTATCGCAAATACCGCAAATATTTTCAAAGTGACCTATCCCCAAATTATTTTTATGTAAAATAGACTCCATTACCTTTCCAACGGTATATCACAACCTCAATTTGGAGTTCGTATGCATTTTCTATGAATTTCGGACGAAATAGGGCCTTTTCGCGAATACCGGAACCTCTGGGGGCCTAAACAGGATTATCCAGACGATTGAGGAGCAGTGCCGCCTCAGCACTGGCACACTACCGCCACGGTATAGGCCCAGTGTTGCCGTGGCACTCTCCTCCAGAATAGTATATTTTTGCAAATATTTTTGGGGTTCCATTTTGATTAATTAAAAACCAAAACGACGTAGTTCTATGTTTCCAGATGTTTAGAGACAATGGGAACACTTCTAAAACCCCAAAACCACCCCAAATTGGCCTATATAAACCCCCCCATTGCTATTCATTTTGGGGGGTGTTAAATGTAAGCTTTGAAAAGTTTGGGAGAGAAAAGTTGTAGAGATAAGGTTAGGATAGAGAAAAAAGAAGCTTTCTTCTTTGATTTCAAAACAAAAGTGAGTTCCAAACTTTGTGTTTTTTACTTCATTACTCCTATTTACTTCATATTCAATACATCCAACCACTATTTTAGTGAGCATTTAAGAGAGAGGAAGCTACTTCCATGTCCAATGTCATCACATATGAGTGAAACATCAAACTACAAGTCCAATATCACATTGATCATCATCTATTGATTATTATTTGCTTGCTTGTTTATATGATGTTCATCTCTTCTTACCCCATTTCTTTTTTATTTTCTTTATTTACTTACTAGTCCATCATCATTTAGATGATGACATGAAGTGTGAGGTGAGTGAATCCTTATGGATAGTAGCTCTTGACCTCAAAAACATGTTTGATAGATGATGATTATAACTTCAATACCTCCAAGGTATCCTTGAAGTTATATTCAAATAAAAATGAATCTTTCCAACAATCTTGGAGGTTCTTGATGATGAGTTTGATGTTGACATTTTCAGTGCTTATAATCTCTATTTGATGTTGAAAATATACTCTCAAAACCTCTATTTCAAAACCCCTCTTAAAACCCCTCATTTTGATCTCAAGAAAGAAAACTCTAGTTTTTCCCAAAATCTTCAAAACAGTGAGTCAAAACAGTGAATGATCTGAGTTCAAAGATTTCTCTAGAACTCAGTACTCAATGTATAGATGCAAGACCACTTGGAAAGTCTTCCTAACTCATTATAGAACGCCCATGATTTTTCGTTTGACTTGGAAACACTTGAAAATGGTCCATTCGGACCCAAACATTCCTCCCAGACATTCTGCCTCTGATGTCACAGCAGCTTTGTTGACTTTCAACTTCTTTTTTAGAAACCTTTTCCAAAAGGGGTGGTCCTAACTTATTTTTCCCTTAAACTTCAATGTCTTAGGGAACGTTCTATATAAAATGGGCCTCTAGATCATTTTGTTTCATTTTCGAAGATTTTTCAACATTTCAGTCGACAGTACGGACTCTGTTTCTGAGTGACCTACATTGTTTATATGATTACTCTCCATCTGTGATAGTTATTAAAGATTGGCTTTTTGGGTTGTGTTCTAGACACATTAAGGAAGATCTCCATAAAAAATCATGCATTGAAAACATTCTTAACCCCTCTTTCCAATTTTCAAAAGATTATGTTACTGTTCTGTCCACTATTCACAGCAAGCACACTTTTACTTTCCCCCTGTGATTTGATGCTTACATGCACTCCAAATTACTTCATGTCTTAGGAAGTAGTTCATATTACATTTGTACATATCCCATGGTGATTTCATTCATCCATTCATACACATTCTAGACTTCTAAGTCATTCTAGGAATCCATGAACAGAAGGCACACTACAACCTTAGCACATTCTAGATGCATACATTGCATTCATGCAAAGATATGGGGCTTTTGTGACTCCTAATCTAAGAAGATTATAAGGAATGATCATGATCACACGTTCATGCTTCCCCTCGATCTAATCCTCCTTTTTCATCCGTCCCAAGGATTGAGAAATCTTCTTTTCTGAAAGAATAACATGCATCATACTAGCTTGCTAAGCATATTTTGATTTCTTTGTTTATTTGTTTCAATAACAATTCATGTCCCCCTTTAGATTAGGAGGTCTTGGTTATATGATATATGATTAGACGATTTTTCCTAGGTTTTTTTGTGTGATCTTTCACTTTACATTGTGTGATATTTGGCTTAGATCTTATGAATGATATTTTATCTTTTGATCTTCCATTTCAAGTTTCTTATGTGATATAATATACTATCATAGTATTAATTGTCGAACCATACATAGTATAAGATGATTATTTGGATGCTAATTGAGACCCGTCGAAAGACGGGGCGAGTTGAGGGTGTTTTAGTCGCGACAAAGGCTCCTGCCTCTCTCGTACCAAAATCCCGAGCCAAGTTCTTTGGTTATGAAGGGCCGGTGTCCTTTATCCGTTTGGGTGAGTCAAAATTAGGTTTCTTGGTTCCTTAAAGACCAAGTGGCGACTCTGTATCTGTTTTCAACAGACCATTTTCTTTCTTTTCCTTCGAAATCAATTTCAATCTCAAACAAGCAAGAGGTGGAATCCCGCGTGTCCACACCTTGCCAAGTAATAGGGTGTATTTATGTATTTCTTTTAGTTTTATTATGTATGGATGATGATTACATGTTTAGAGGATTTTTATAAATAAATCGAACTTCTATTGATTAAATCATTACTTTCAAAGTTTATTCTTGTCTTAGATCTATTTTGACTGTGATGTGCTCAATGATCTATATTTGCTGTGCTTGTATAGATTATTTACATATAATGGTACTTAATTGAATTGTGCTATCAATTATCCGAATAGTCCATGCCTAGATTAGATGGATTATACCACAACCCTAGTTTAGTGTGGGATAATTCTTGCTAACCGAAGATGGATTATGTTGGTGCTTGAACCATAGCTATTTTCTTGACGGAGGAATTGGGCTTGTAACTACAATTCCCCATTATCATCCAACTTAATAAGCTAAAGTAATTCGTAAATACCCTTATTATGAAGCTAGAGGTGGATTTGCAATCCTAGGTGCCTTAACCTTATTATAAAAATAAATATTTAATTGCTTTCATAATTTAGATTTACTTTTATTGTTATTAGTTTAATTCAAATTAAATCCAAAATCCGTTTTTCTTAATTAACTAAATTTAGGTTTTAAAAATTAAAGTGCTTTAGTAATTTAATCTCTGTGGGTTCGACCTTTACTTCCACACTGTAAATCTTCTGAAAGTAAAGCATAAGTAAGCATACTTTTATATCTTGATTTTGACAAAATCATTCATGCTCTTCCTCTGACATAGAATAGATCAAAATATCATCTATGAAGACGATGACAAACTGATCCAAATAAGGCTTGAACACTCTGTTCATTAGGTCCATAAACACTTCCAGGGCATTCGTTATTCCAAACGGCATTACCAAAAACTCATAGTGACCATATCTGGTTCTGAAGGCAGTTTTAGGTATGTATTCCTTTCGTACCCTTAACTGATGATATCCCGACTATAAATCTATCTTGGAGAATGTTGTAGCTCCCTGTAGTTGATCAAACAAATCGTCGATCTGAGGTAAGGGGTACTTATTCTTGATAGTCACTCGGTTCAATTCTCTGTAATCAATGCACAACCAAAGTGTTCCGTCCTTCTTCTTCACGAATAACACTGGTTCTCTGCTAGGCGATGTACTTAGACGTACAAAACCTAGATTTTCAAGCTCTTGAACTTGTTCTTTCAATTTTAATAGTTCAGCAGGGGCCATTCTGTTGGGAACTTTAGTGATTCATATAGTGCCAGGTATAAGCTCATTACAGAACTCTATACTTTTCTCAGGCTGTAATCCAGAAATATCTTGAAAAACTTCCTCGAAGCCCTTGACTATAGGTATAGACAAGACTGTCATTTCTGTACTGACGACTTTGATGTTTGTTAAGCATCTTGTAAGGAACATGTCTCCCAACGGGTTACACTGGAAATCAAAAGATTGATTCCCATTGTCGGAGAATGTAATTTTCTTTCTCGTACAATCCATCCCTAGGAATATGTCAAACTCCTTCATCGATAGAACAATCAGCCTTGCAGGGATTTCACGGTCTCCTAGACATAAGGGACAATCCTTGCACACATGCCCTAACTTGATTGTGGCTCCTAATGGTGAGGTAGCCTTCAAAGGCTTCTCTAAACATTGAGGTAGGATACCCAATCTTCGAATAGTCTTAACAGATATGAATAAAAGTGCAGCACCCGTATCAAATAAAGTTTTAACATAGGAGTTAAACAAAGTTAATGTACTTTCCACAGCTTGCTATTCGGGCTCTTCTTCTTCATGGTTTCCCTTTTTATAAACATTTTCATCATATACAACAACATTGGGAATAATAGCATTCAAGCGAGTTTGACTCTACTGACCATAAGTCACTCGTATAGTAGCAGTGCAGTGCTTGTTAATGTGACCAGGTTCACCACAGTTATATTAGGCTATATTCTGATGAGTGATGCGCTTAGGTGCCTTGCAGTCACAAGCCAAATGATCGTGGTTGCCACACTTAAAGCATTTCTCAACACTACCTCCCTCTCCTACACGGGGCTGAGACAGATAGGTGGTAGCTTGAGGTTTATAATCCCCATCAAAATTCCTCTTTTGCCCTTGTGCACAATACATCAATGGCTTATTCCCAAAATTACCTTTTTGAGGCGGCCAGAAGTTAAATTGTTTGTGGTTTACACGAGCATCCTATTCAAGATCGGTGGCCAAACCACTAGTCCCTCAAATGACTTATCCATGTGGCTGAGAGTCAGGCGACAAATCTACGGTGTCAGTCCTTGATTATACTTATGTATTTTCTTCTCTTCCATATCAACCATATGATGAGCGAACCGACACAGCCTTTCGAACTGCGTAGTGTATTCCTGCACATATTTATTCTCCTGAATCAGATCCATGAATTCTTTCTCCCTTTTGTGCATCTTAGTAGGTGGGAAGTACTTTTCTAAAAATCTCCCCTTAAACACAGTCCAAGTCATCCTTATAGTAGCTTCATTTCCAACAGTGGCTTTTACAGAGTCCCACCAATCTGCGCTGGCATCGGTCAATTGAAAGGTAGCTAACCTCCTCTTTTCCAACTCACTACACTGAACTGCTTTGAAAACACAGTCCATCTACCTTAACCACTGTTCAGCCTTCCAGGGTTCTGCAAATCCCGTAAATTGCTCGGGCCTCAGCGCATGAAATCTCTCTAGTAATTTGTCCCCTATTTGGCGGTCCTGCCAATTTTCATTCGGATTCTCAATCCTCTCGAGGCATCTGAAAAAAGTTTCAAACATTCTTGTGGGGTCGGTAACCAAAGGTGCCTCCTCGATCAGGTTCTTATTCCTCTTTGGTCTTTCAGCCATTCTATACATATCATAATGATTAAAGAATGAGAATCACGTATCAAGACAACAATATAAATTAGTTTAAACAACGATAACATCAAAAATAGCATTTCTATATATGTAACCTCTTGACAAGTAGATACAAAAATGTATGATCCATCCAATGCCTACCCTATCTGTATGGGTTAGGACATACATCATCCAAACATCAGTTAATACCAAAAGTATGGCGTCATCACCCTAGAGCTAGATGCATGTAATTACAATTTTCAAAAAGAGATAAGGTCACGAGTCGATATAGTTAATATGTACAAGATTATGTCTAGGTCATAAAATAGCTCCATAGGTAGCCATCAACAAGTCCAGAGAATCAACGGGATGAATTCGTTGAACCTGGAATGGTTCTGCCTCATAGAAACCCCTGCTCTAATAGGCGAGTGATGAAGCATGCTCTGAGACATCCACCTCCACTAGTATCTCCTCGGGTAGACCTGGCATGAATGCCAGCTCCTCCTCGATATCAACAGCAAAATTGTCCCCCATACCCTCCTCCTCCTCCTCCTCCTCATCATCGTCATCTAGAACAAAAGGGGCAAAATTAACAACTCCACCATCAACATCCTCAGCTATGGGAACTACCAGATCCTCCGATGGAACAACTGATGGGGTAAATCTAATTGTGCAAGGTGAGCATGCAAAATCTGAATCTCTAAGAGAAGATAAAAAGCATGGCTGCTCACTAACCAAAAAATCTCTATCAGAACCAAACGTTGATCCTTTACGAAATATAGGAGCTCTAGACAAACTTGGGGCAAATCTACCAAACCCACTATGCGGACTTAGTGCCATAAATCTAACTCTACCATCACCGCTACATGTTGCTCAATTGCGGCATGGTATAACCCAACAAAAGCTGGAACTGCTACCCCTGGGGTAACCCAATGTCCTCCATACCTGTCTGGTACAAATAGCGACGGGACTGCATGTTGGGTTTGTGCCCTCAAACCATTACTTTATGTATGAGACATTAGCATTATAATATATTGATATCAGCTTTACATTTCATTGTGTATGTTTCTTTTATGAGATGATTGTTTTATCCTTAAGTATCATAGTAAGCAATTCGTGTGTGTATGAGATACACACAAGTGAGATACGAATTACTATTCTTTGATACTTAGAATATGTCACAGTGGATGGTGAGACTGGATACCTCATCAGGTCTACACTGTAGCATAATTAACTACCATTGGATGGAGTGATTAATCTCAATCACTAGAGTGTAGCTCTTAGTTGATATGCTAGTGCTTATAGTGCATTGACGGACCTGAGCTTTCCTATTGACGCTTAAGGCTGTCAACAGTTAATAGGAACTCATAACTTGTATAAGGTACGTGTTCTCAATCTTGAGATGATTAAGAACACAGACTATGGATATGGCTGCTTTGACTTACCAATCAGTGAGGTCTATAGAAGATCAACACCTGGGTATCTTGGGTATGTCATGTCCATAGGGTTGTGAACATATATTGTCAAGATAGAATCTACCCTCTGATTCAGAGTAAGCATTCCCTTGAGAATGTCACCAAGTTGATTACTGAGTACTGCAGTCTTGTTGATAAGAGTTATCAACATGTTTGGTAATCATGAGTAGTGAATGAGACTCAAGGAATACAAGAAGTAATCATGATTCAGGTTGACAGTTACAGTTATCCGACTACCTGAATATGATTACGAATGCTGACGGTAGAGGGACATTAGTACACCATACAAGTCTAGTTATCGCTTCGGATATGTTCTTTTGCGTTGGAGTTCAGTTATCGTTTTATAGTGGAATAAACGTTAACTGACCAGTTAGTTAGTTTGCTGATCAAAGAGTTTGGTCATGGTAATTAACAAACTGGTCTGAGCCAACAATAAAGAGCCTAGGAGGTCCCACTCTTAATCCGCTAGGATGCTTGGAAAGACACTTGAGGAAGCTGTTAAGACAAGTTTGATCGATTGAAGTATGTTCGATCGATTGAAGTCAGCAGGTTCGATCGATCGAGAATGGTTCAATCGATCGAAGGTTCGATCGATCGAAGTCACTTCGATCGATCGAAGTCTAGGTCGGTTCTAGAAATCTATAAATAGGGCAGCTGCGTTCTGGAAGTAAGTGATCGTCGTTTTTATACGCAGAAGCTGCGGAAACTATCATAGTCTTCCCAAAACCTTCCTATCCTCTCTATTAGGGTTCCCACCAACCCTAGTCTTTCCGGCAGGCATCCGCAAGAGTCATAAGGGTGAAGATCATCTAGTGGAGGCTGCTGGAAGTTAAAGTTTCAGAATTGGGTTCAAGACACTAAGGTATAATTCTTGCACCCCCTTGTACGCATCTATGGAATTGACGAGTAGTAGATCCTGGAATACCAAAAGTTTTATAACTTAACCTATTTCCGCTGCGCGTTTAAACTCTAACTTTAAACCACTTTTTCCTTCAATTGGTATCAGAGCCACGCTCGTTTGGATCTATAGATGCGTTTTTGGAACCCTAGTTTTGATTTGCATGTTGATTTTAGAACTGTTTTCGAAACTGCATCGTCACAGATCTGTTTCTGCAGTGTTATCGTGGCAGAATACAAAACTGTGATTGCATAGGATGCAAAGTGGGTTCGATCGATCGAACTTGTTTCGATCGATCGAACATTCTGTTCTCAATCGATCGAACTAGTTTTGATCGATCGAAGCCTTCTGGTGTTCGATCGATCGAATAGTGTTAGATCGATCAAGACAGATTCTCTGTCCAGGTGTTCTGTTCACAGTTGGAAAGTTTTTTTAAATTATACTTTAATCTTAAATTATTTCTGTAAAATTTTTAAATCATTCTGTGAAATAGAATGTTCAAGCGATTGAACAGTGTTCAATCGATCGAAGGTTCGAGCGATCGAACGGTCTTCGATCGATCGAACTGTGACAGAGAAGTAAGATGCTGTTTTAAGTTCTAATTCAGTATGTAAAGTGTTTATATACTGTGTGAATCAATTAAGTGTTCCAATAGTTACATATGTTTGTTATGTATGTGTGGATGCGTGTACGACTAACCCTTTTGCAGCAAAATTAGTCACTATCTCCCATGGCACCAAGTCGTTTAAATATTTATATTTAAATTGTTTGAGATTGGTGCATGTTGTAATTTATTAATGGTTTGGTTTTAAGGCGTATGTAAAGGGCGCTGCGGCTTCAATCCTACGAAAAGGAAAGTCGCACCGGTTTCCCTAGCCTTTTATTTCTTTTTGCTATTTCCTTTTTTTTTTCTAGATAAATTGTAAGCTTCAAAAGAAGCATAGGTCCGATGTAATAGAATTAGAAATTTCATGAAGATGGAGCAAGGAGCTGTTGTCCATAAAGATGGAGCCGGAGGCGACCAAACCAAGAAGGTGGATCTATGGAAATAGAGCCATGGGAGATAGAGGCATTGTTTGAATGCCTATATTTCATTTTAGTTTTTTGTTTTATGTGCTTGTTTTGTGATTGGCGTATAATACATTGTTGCATGCACTTAAAACAATTTTTCTAAAATAAAATTCAAAAACCGTTTTCAACACATTAGTAAACATTGGATGTTTATGGGTAGTGTGTGAAAACATTTTTTCAAAAGCAAAATCCTTAATTTACTAAATCTAGTGGGAGAGGGTCTTATCAAATAACACCCACGATCTTCCATTAACGGTTCATTGTAAGATGAGTAGTGTATTCTGTGTCACCTAGCCAGGGGTGATCATTCCATACGGAGGGTACACTGCTCATTGGTTACTAGATGTGAACTTCCTATGGATAGGATCAATCAGACGTGTTAGAGGGTGACCACCACACAGAGGCGCTACTTGAGATGGTGGTGATTGGATCCTAGTTAATGGTACACACTAGCTAAGCTATGGATAAGGGATCCCACACGGGGCATTATTCAGAAACTTAGAGATCAAATAGGTTCGGGAGTCATGGCTATTTTGCAAGAGTTGCATAGCGGATAAGTCATGATAAATCGAAAGATCGAACATTGACCACCACACGGAGGCTTTATTCTTTCGTTTCGATATTCCGGCGACTTTGTTTTTAAATAAGAGTTTTAAGGATTCTTTTATTTCAAACTATCAATTCTGATATCCATATTTATTTTGTTTGTTTGATTTTCAGTAATCATAATGTCTGGATCTGCATTTAGTCCACTTGCCACCATACTCACTCAAAACAAGTTAACTGGAAATAACTACACTGAATGGAAACGTAACCTTGACATCATTTTAACTGCGGAGGATCACATATATGTCCTCACCACCCCAAGCCCTGAAGAACCCGCGGAAAATGCTTCGGCAGCTGCCAGACGCGAGTTCGACAAATGGAAGAAGTCGAATGGAATGGTCCGTTGTTACAATCTGGCCTCAATGGCTGGTGTGTTACAACACCAATTCCAATCGAACGATTCTGCCAGTGACATTATCACATCCCTGAAAAAGATGTTTGGGGAGCATGGCAGGCCTGCCAGACAGGTAGCCATGCAGAAGATAATGAGTGCAAAGATGTCGGAAGGTACTCCAGTCAAAGAACATGTTTTAAAAATGATTGGTTATTTAAACGAACTGGAGACCTTGGGAGCCAACATCGATGCACAGACCCAAGTTGATATGATCCTCAACTCGCTGTCGCCATCATTCGCTCAATTCAAACTTAACTATAATATGAATCAAATGGATTTTTCAATGAGCGAATTAATGAGTTCTTTACTGGCAGCAGAAGGGGTGATCAAACCTGGGGGCAGCGTTTTAAACGTTGAGAAAAGCGCTTCTTCTTCCCGATCTACACCGAAGGGTAAGAAAGGAAAGAAGAAGGCTGGCACTGGTGGTTCAAGTGTTGGACCGGTCCCTAAGATTGCAAAATCTAAGGGAAAAGGTAAGGGCAAAGGGAAGGCGGGTGGCCAAGGCAAAGGAAAGTGTTTCCAATGCGGTGAGAAGGGCCACTGGAAGAGGAACTGTCCAGAATTCTTAGCTACAAGAGTTCAAGGTATGATTGAATCACATGTGATTGAAGTAAGTTTTATTACGGATACTTCAAACACTTGGTGCATTGATTCTGGTGCGACTAACCATATCTGTAATTCATTGCAGGGGTTCAGATCAACCAGGAAATGCAGTGATGGGGAGATCGTGCTTACTCTAGGTTCTAGCGCAACCGTATCTGCAGTTGCTATAGGAGTCGTAGTTTTAGAATTTTCAGACAATAAAGTTTTGATTTTATCAGATGTACTTTACGTCCCTTTAATGAGACGTAATTTAATTTCAGTTTCTAATTTAACGAATAATGGTTATTCCTTTCATTTTGGAACTGAAGTTGTCATTAAAAGAAGCAGTTCTTTTATATGTTCTGGTGTTAAATTAAATGGTTTGTATGTGATTACTCCCAATATTTCAAAAGATTCTTGTTTGGAACTTAATAACTCAGTGGTAACTTTACCATCTAAAAGAAAGGAACCTTCCACTAATCCAACAAGGCTTTGGCATATGAGGCTTGGCCATATCAATCTGAATAGGATTGGCAGACTAGTCAAAGAAGGGGTCTTAGGCGATTTGGTTCTCGAACCAATGGAAGTCTGCGAGTCTTGTTTGGAGGGTAAGATGACCAAAAGGCCCTTTCCTGCAAAGGGCAACAGGACCAATGCATTGTTGGAATTAGTTCATACTGATGTGTGTGGACCAATAAATATTAGAGCAAGGGGTGGTTATGAGTATTTCATAACATTTACCGATGACCACTCTAGGTATGGATATGTGTACCTAATGCAGCACAAGTCTGAAGCCTTTGAAAAGTTCAAAGAGTTTAGGGCTGAAGTGGAGAAGCAATCGGGCACACATATCAAGGCCATTCGATCTGATCGAGGTGGCGAGTACCTCTCTAATGAGTTTATTGATCACCTCGTACAGAATGGGATTCTGTCACAGTTGACTGCACCTGGTACGCCTCAGCAGAACGGTGTAGCGGAGAGAAGGAATCGGACTCTTTTAGACATGACTAGGTCGATGATGAGTTATTCAGAGTTGCCATTATTCCTTTGGGGTTATGCTTTGGAAACCGCTGCATACATACTAAATCTAGTACCAAGCAAATCTGTTCCCAGGACACCACGAGAGATGTGGATTGGGCGCAAGCCTTCTTTGCAACATCTCCGGATATGGGGGTGTCCGGCACATGTGCTCAAAGGAAAGATGAGCAAGTTGGATTCTAGATCGGAAGTATGTTACTTTGTAGGGTATTCAAAGGGTACTTATGGATGGTATTTTTATGATCCAAGAGAACAGAAAGTGTTTGTTAGTACAAATGCTGTTTTCTTGGAGGATGATTATATCATGAACCATAAACCTAAGGGAAGGATAGATCTTAGAGAGATAGAAGGAGAGCCCTCAGTCCAACCCGCAGTTGATAACGATGAAAATCAAGAAAATACCACTTCTTCACCCATTTCCGCACCAGTACCTCGTCGTAGTGGGAGGATTATCAGCCAGCCTGATAGATACATGTTCTTAGGAGAAGTTTTTGAAGCTGTCTCCATAGAATCTGAATCTGATCCTACCACTTACGAAGAGGCAATGGCTGATGTTGATTCAGCTCATTGGATTAAAGCCATGAAGGCTGAATTGGAATCTATGGATTCCAATCAGGTCTGGGATCTTGTAGAACTTCCAGCCAATATTAAACCCATTGGCTGCAAGTGGGTCTATAAGAGGAAAAGAGGATCTGATGGAAAGGTTGAGACCTTTAAGGCAAGGCTTGTGGCGAAAGGCTATACTCAGAGGGAGGGCATTGACTATGAGGAAACCTTCTCGCCGGTAGCCATGCTCAAGTCCATCAGAATACTCTTATCCATTGCTGCATGCCTAGATTATGAAATCTGGCAGATGGACGTCAAGACTGCATTCTTGAATGGCAATCTTGAGGAGGACATCTATATGCAACAACCAGAAGGGTTCATAGCTGGTCGGAAAGGTAACTTGGTATGCAAGTTGCAAAAGTCCATTTATGGGCTTAAGCAGGCATCCAGAAGTTGGAACATCCGATTTGACCAAGCGGTCAAGTCGTTTGGTTTCATATAGAATCTGGATGAGCCTTGTGTATACAAGAAATGTGAAGGGAAAGTAGTGGCTTTTCTTGCGCTTTACGTTGACGACATTCTACTCATTGGGAATGATGTAGCGGCGCTGTCAACGGTCAAGGTTTGGCTAGCTAGTACTTTCGATATGAAGGATCTAGGAGAGGCGAGCTATATTCTTGGGATAAAGCTCTTTCGGGATCGCAAGCGAAAGATAATGGGATTATCTCAAGCTGGTTATATCGAGAAAGTGCTAACTAGGTTTTCAATGGATAATTCGAAGAAAGGTTTGTTACCTTTCAAGCAGGGTTTAGCGTTCTCCAAGGACCAGTGTCCAAAGACACAAGAGGAGAGGAATCGCATGGCAAGAATTCCCTATGCCTCGGCAGTGGAAAGTCTCATGTATGCGATGTTATGCACTAGACCAGATATCTGCTTTGCCGTTGGCATGGTTAGCAGGTATCAATCGAATCCTGGTCCAGAGCACTGGACAGCCGTTAAGCACATTCTTAAGTACTTGAGAAGAACTAAAGATTACATGCTTATGTACGGCGGTAGTGAGTTAATTCTAGTAGGATACACTGACTCGGACTTTATGTCAGATAAAGATTCGAGAAAGTCGACATCCGGACATCTCTTTACCTTGGGAGGTGGTGCTGTTAGTTGGAGGAGCATTAAGCAGAAATGCATTGCAGACTCAACTACAGAAGCTGAGTATGTGGCTGCTTGTGAAGCCGCAAAGGAAGCTGTTTGGCTCAAGAAGTTCCTTATGGAACTCGAGGTGGTACCAGCGTCGCTGTCACCTATTACGCTATACTGCGATAATAGTGGGGCAGTGGCTCAGTCCAAGGAGCCAAGGAACCACGGGAAGGGAAAGCACGTAGAGCGGAAATATCACCTAATCCGAGATATAGTTCAACGTAGAGATGTGACTGTCACCAAGATTGCCACCGCTGACAATCTTGCTGATCCGTTTACAAAGGCCTTACCACAGAAGGTCTTTGATCGTCATCTAGATAGTCTGGTCTTAGATGTAGTTCTGAATGATTGTGAGTGCAAGTGGGAGTTTGTTGGGTTTGTGCCCTCAAACCATTACTTTATGTATGAGACATTAGCATTATAATATATTGATATCAGCTTTACATTTCATTGTGTATATTTCTTTCATGAGATGATTGTTTTATCCTTAAGTATCATAGTAAGCAATTCGTGTGTGTATGAGATACACACAAGTGAGATACGAATTACTATTCTTTGATACTTAGAATATGTCACAGTGGATGATGAGACTGGATACCTCATCAGGTCTACACTGTAGCATAATTAACTACCATTGGATGGAGTGATTAATCTCAATCACTAGAGTGTAGCTCTTAGTTGATATGCTAGTGCTTATAGTGCATTGACGGACCTGAGCTTTCCTATTGACGCTTAAGGCTGTCAACAGTCAATAGGAACTCATAACTTGTATAAGGTACGTGTTCTCAATCTTGAGATGATTATGAACACAGACTATGGATATGGCTGCTTTGACTTACCAATCAGTGAGGTCTATAGAAGATCAACACCTGGGTATCTTGGGTATGTCATGTCTATAGGGTTGTGAACATATATTGTCAAGATAGAATCTACCCTCTGATTCAGAGTAAGCATTCCCTTGAGAATGTCACCAAGTTGATTACTGAGTACTATAGCCTTGTTGATAAGAGTTATCAACATGTTTGGTAATCATGAGTAGTGAATGAGACTCAAGGAATACAAGAAGTAATCATGATTCAGGTTGACAGTTACAGTTATCCGACTACCTGAATATGATTACGAATGCTGACGGTAGAGGGACATTAGTACACCATACAAGTCTAGTTATCGCTTCGGATATGTTCTTTTGCGTTGGAGTTCAGTTATCGTTTTATAGTGGAATAAACGTTAACTGACCAGTTAGTTAGTTTGCTGATCAAATAGTTTGGTCATGGTAATTAACAAACTGGTCTGAGCCAACAATAAAGAGCCTAGGAGGTCCCACTCTTAGCTCCGCTAGGATGCTTGGAAAGACACTTGAGGAAGCTGTTAAGACAAGTTCGATCGATTGAAGTATGTTCGATCGATTGATGTCAGCAGGTTCGATCGATCGAGAATGGTTCGATCGATCGAAGGTTCGATCGATCGAAGTCACTTCGATCGATCAAAGTCTAGGTCGGTTCTGGAAATCTATAAATAGGGCAGCTGCGTTCTGGAAGTAAGTGATCGTCGTTTTTATACGCAGAAGCTGCGGAAACTATCATAGTCTTCCCAAAACCTTCCTATCCTCTCTATTAGGGTTCCCACCAACCCTAGTCTTTCCGGCAGGCATCCGCAGGAGTCATAAGGGTGAAGATCATCTAGTGGAGGCTGCTGGAAGTTAAAGTTTCAGAATTGGGTTCAAGACACTAAGGTATAATTCTTGCACCCCCTTGTACGCATCTATGGAATTGACGAGTGGTAGATCCTGGAATACCAAAAGTTTTATAACTTAACCTATTTCCGCTGCGCGTTTAAACTCTAACTTTAAACCACTTTTTCCTTCACTGCATCCATACCTGACAAAAAGGCACTAACTTATATCAGGACTAATCTTAACAGAGATAATCTTAAGCATTTAGGCTGCGGGTTTGTCCTCCTGTCGTATCATCGGGTGTGCAATGCTTAAGCTAGCAGAATGTGGAATCGGGTCTATACTTGTAAACCCTAACCTGGCTAAACTGTTCTGTTAATAACCTAGCTCTGATACCACTAAATCCTGTCATGCCCCGACGTAGCATAAATAGGGAAATCATTTAATATCCTTTATGGACCCATAGTTCACGACAGTTTGAAGGATAGATTCCGTCCCAAACGTCGAACAGTAATATAATATAAATCAGAGTAAGAACAATCAAGGCTTATAAAATTTTTCTAAGTTAATATTTATTACAGTACGTAGTCATCTAAATGCACAACCCGCCTTGCAACAAAATAATATCTATTGCATTAATCCTTATTACAAGTTCAGTTTATAACGAAAAGCATAAATAACAAATTCTTCTCCTCAGGGGTGTTGTATTCAATTCGCATAATCATACTATCCTGCGTGGTCATAACCTGAAAAGCCTAGACACAAATGTTCATGGTGCATCAATGCTATCAACTTGAAGAAACTAGTGAGTATTAAAAACATATGCTTGTAATGTAAACACACTCTCTTACGATTCCCATTTCACAGATTTAATTATTTAACAGGTTAGAAATAGAGTAATGAATTCAAATTGAAAAATAGTAAAGATAATGTCATAATCTTCAATCAATAAAATAAGTGAACGTGCATGGAATAATGCAACCGTTCTCGTCTACCGACTATTTTCTCTTGACAACACATCATCTAACTCTCTCGCTCCAGTACCTTGAAATACTAAGGTGACCACACTATAGTACAGGGGTACCAAGGAGTGTCTAGCTTGCCTCACACTATAGTACACAAGTACCAGGGAGTGTCCAATTTGCCACACACTTTAGTCATGCCACAGATGCCAGGGAGTGTCTAGTTAGCCACACACTTTAGCACTACCATGGTGCCAGAAAGTGTTAAAGTCGGCGTCACACGCTTATTCGCTACCACAGGCGCCAGGGAGTGTCCAATTTGTCACCGTCGCATTTCACAGATACTCTAAACCATATCCTCATAGCATCACACTATAGTGCACAAGTACCAAGGAGTGTCCAACATATAACATCATCTATCTACCTTTTTCACACTGACCATCACTCACAATGCATGTAAACTTCACTCCATATGTATGTCATATAACTTTACACAAAAAATGTAAATTACTGGAAAAACAATAACAACGTACGTGCGAGAATAATCAAGTCTTTAATCATTCTTTTTTAACACAATGCTACAAATATGATTCCGTTTCAGCATGGTACTTTAGAAATCCTTAAATCTTCTTCCATACAGTACCTTATAAGAAAAAAGATAAGAACCAAAAAAAGGTCTAGTCGCTCGCGTGATGGGTCGCTCACATGGGCCGCTCGCACGATATGCCTTTGTTTTTTTCTTTTTTTAAAAAAAATTTCCAGGTAATAAAAAATGCATGGGTCGCCCAAGCGGGTCGCTCGTGCGAGGTCGTGCGCGCGAGTTGTCACAGAGTCTTCGTCTTCTTCGTTTTTCTCCTCTGTTTTAGTTTTAAAGGCCATTGTTGATCTATTTTGAAATCCGAATGTTATTATGACTTATAGTATATGGTTTTCTTTGTTTTTCCGCAAGGATTACGAATATGAAATCAATTTAACATGAATCAAAACGTAGCTCTTGAATTTTACAAAAAATCGAGAGGTGACGAAACTTCATTTCTAATATACGTCGTGATATGAATGAATTAGACTCTACAACTTTAACCGTAGTCTCTATGTACTACAATCTTTCATTTTTATCTATCAAAACCGATTTTGGTTAAGTTTGAAAAATCAAGATTTCAAGCTTTGAACTTCCATGGATGCAATTAACAATGGAGATTCACAATTCAATTAATTTAAATAGAAATCAAATATGTATTACATTCAAATTGAGTTAATAATACGCACTGTGATAGAAGGTTGGAGTTTTATCAAGAAAGAATTCCTAATAAGAAAACCAAGTGAAGCTTGAGGCTATAGAGGTTGAACTCTCTCTCTCTCTCTCTAAAAATTTATGTAAATGACTCTCTGAAACTCTCTCTAATCTCAATATTGTCTGTCTAAAATTCTCAAAATGTGAGTTGTGTGAGAGTGTATGTAAGTTATATAAACAAAACTAATGCTTTGAGGCCAAGAACCACCTGAAGTACTCAAAAACTCAATTTCTATTGTTATATACTAAATTCCTATTATACATATAGGTCATATACGTATATATTCATGTACGAAATATGTTGAATTAGTGTAGGAGTCAATTTGTTTCATAGGGGGCAATTTAAGGTGTTTGGGTAATGTAGCTTATAGGTATCACAAACAAAGTTAGCACTCCCAGACAAGGTCTAAGCAAGTTGTTTAGGAATCCCTTAGGGTGTCTGGGAAAACAACTTATGGCACTAAAAATTAACACACACAAAATGCAATCCCAAACAAGCCTAGTAATGATTGGTTGTATTTAATGAACTTAAAGTAAGTGTCACATCTGGATTGGTGGAGATTCCCAATCTGTGAGGGATCAACGCGGCGCAGACAATTTTCGTACATAAACTTGTACTTTCGTGGCACGGTGATCACCACAAAAATACAGAAAATTTATATTAACGTAAGAAATAATTTCCCGGCTATATCAAAATACAGTTTAAGTCAAAAGTAAATATTTTCACCGTCTTGAAAATACAGTTTTGAAATTCATCACGGGTATTCTAACCCTATGAAATTACAGTCTAGCCCCAAACAAAGAATTTTATTAAAACATAGCAAGTAATATAAATCAAAATATGGAAATTACATTTAGTAATTAAAGAAAATACAGGTTGTTACACCATATAATTAACAAGGAATTCATAATTCTCGACTCATGAGAACAGTCACCACATTTAATATTGACAAAGGGCGAAGCCTTTACTTACATTTCTATCAAAATCTCAAAGTATAAAAGTGACAACACATTTTAACAATAATTAGGGTAACGTTTTGCTCACCTCAATATCTTAACATAATGAAGATTCTTCTCAGAAAAGCAAATAGGTCTCGGTCCCTACAATTCATGATGATAGAATAACAATTAAATCTAAATTCTCTATGTAAGAGTAAAATAGTAATTTCAATAAAAATGTGTCCTAACCTCAAGATTATGATCCCTATATTATTCTAAGGCTAATGGTACAGACTAGACTCAATCCGGAGTCCGTAGTAATTTCTATCCGATGCAAGTCTTACAATTAGGCTGTAATTTTAACAGTGCTGAAACGTCTCCAAACTTAGGAAAAGTAGCCTCATCATTATTCTAATATTTTAGGCACTGACGACGTACTTTTTGGATTTACGAAGTATTTAACATGCATTTTTTTAAGATAAAATACTATTTTTAAAATAGTCTCCATAGAACAGAAATTCCAAAAATATAACAAAACATAAGAATTTCTACAATAAACTATTTTTAATAGGTTCAAGAGACCATAGGAATATTTCAGTATTTTCCCTGAATATTTAGAAATATTCCAGATATTTAAAGCAATGAAATCTCTATTTAACTCATTTACTAATTAGTAATAAAAATTCTAAACAATGGTTTTATAATTAAATAAATTATCAAATAGTCTACAATTATCCATAAATATTTTAGAAATTATTCCATAATTAGTAAGCACCCATATGCATTTTATACTATTTTTATATAACTAATAATAAACATTTAAAGGTAATTTTATTTAAGCTAAATATTTATTCCGTTAAAATATTATGAAAATAATAGTTTGAAAATATGAACTTTCCTTTTTATGATTTTACAGAAATTAAAAAGTCTAAAGTTATCTTTTAGAATTACTACTAAGAATAAATTTTAAAACAATTAAAGGTAAAATACTGGTTAATAGGTAATTCATACCATACAAACCATTTAAACTGCTACACCATAGAAAATCTTAAAGAAAATCAAAAGTCAATCTTCTTCCCTACGCACTGTGAGTTTGGGACATACATATATCGATACGTATATATATACATATACATAAATACAAATATGGGTTGATCTCTCTCGTTTCTCGACGGAATAGGGCGAGTCCTATATGAAAATTGATCCTCTTGACAAGCCCTATCCATATAAATAGATTTGAGAACACAATTTCTAACTAATATGCACAGATTTTGGATAAAATCGCAAAGTGGGTATGACGAAAAATTATCAATTCGTGGCCATGGACTATGGCTTTCAAAAAACAGCTCTAAGGGAAATGTTAGGGACCCATGAGGATCATATCGATACTGATATGAGGTGATTTGGTGATGGTTGAAAAAAAAGAAGTTTCAAATGAAACTTTAATGGTGGTCACTCATGACAGTGCCCAAGGCTCTGATTTAGGCATATCTAGCATGTGTGTGATGTTGTATAACTTCAAAAAATAATTTACATAGGCAAAACCTTACCTTGAATCCTCAGCCTTCTCTCTCTCTCTCTCTCTCTCTCTGCGTGAGGTGTGGTCTGGGAGACCAAAAGTAGAATAGGGTTAGAGGAAAAAGGACAAAAGGGTTGTGGGTTTCTATACAATAGTGTGTGATAGAGGCCAAAAGAAATTGGGTCTAATTTAAATTGTTATTGGGCCAAAACATTGGGCTCCAAATATGGTCTTAATAAAAATGTGTCAATTGCATGAAATTATTTGACAAACTAGCTTGAGCAAGTTAATCCTGTAGAAAAATATGTGTCAATTGCATATTGTCCAAACGCTATTTGAGCATCTTTGGGCCAAAAGAAAATTTTTCTATAATTGAATCACAAAAGTGGAAGATGTTGCAAAACAAGCCTATACATCCAAACAATGCACCACTCGCCACACGATAGTCCTGATTAAACTAACTAGTTGCCTAGCCAAACTCGTGACATGGTTTTTTTTATCAATAAACTGCTTGTGAACTTTGTGAATTCCTTGACTAAATTCAAGGGAAGTGCTTGGCCAACTTCACCCGAGACTCGACCAACCCGAAGAGAATTTATCGGTTTAGATGAGTTCACGGGTTGAGAGTGCTGTTTTTTGCATTTACCAAGTCAGATGTCGGTTCTTCATCACTATACCCGACCCGACCAGACCACACATTTACACCGCTGATATATGTATAGATATACACTTCTACAACTTTTTCTTCGTCACTTTTTATTTTCTAAGAAATCTTGCATCTTTTTAACCTTTCTTAGTTTTTTTATTCTTTATGCTCCTACGCACAATAGAAAAATAAAAGAGAGTTTGCTAAAGAAAAAAAGAGTGTCTTGCTGACTCTGATCCACTGCACACTCTGACAGATGCATATAATATACATGTACATACATAAATACGAAAAAGAGGTATGAGAATTTATAATAAAAATCTATTCTAGGTTTTTCTCTCTACAGACTCTACCTCCTCTCTACTTTCTCTCTCTCTCTAGTTCTTGCCTTCTGTCAGTTCCAACAATTAGCTTCATTTCTAGCCTCTATTATTTGCTTCTCCTGTTCTCATTTCTCTACTTCTTTTCTTTTTCATTTATGATAAGAGTTAGCTTATCTCACGTGTCTTGCACGTGACACTAGTTAGTTACAACCCATCACATGCCACATCACATAGTAGATGCTGAATATAAGGAAGAGTGGGATGAGAGAGAAAGCATTGCGTATGAATGTATTATTTTTCTTCTTCAATTGTGGTTATGAACCAGTAACATCATCTCAATTTCTGTTCTTTTCCATTTGATTTCCCTTTTTGTTTGGTAAATTATATCTAGTTTCTACACTTGGTATCAGAGCTTGGTAACAATCAATATGGTGAAACCCCCACAATCTACCAGGCCTACTTGGGAGAATGAATTACAGTCTACAATAGCCCAGATGGAATCTCGGATTCAATACATGCAATATGAGATTCAAGGGTTGTTGGGGACTCAATTCAAAGAGAAAATGGAACAACTGAAGAGGGATCTGGAGCACAATCAACAGAGCTTCCAACGAGAATTCCAGAGGAGTATGACTACGAAGATCTGAGAGACCATGAATCAACTCTAAGCTTCAATGGCTTTGAATGTGGTTTCTTCAAGCACACCAAAAATTCCTGAATGAAATCACCCACCTCGCCCTACTACCAGTATCCCCAATTCATCGAGCCCAATACCTCGATTATTCCACTCCAACATTCCCCAGCCCATCAATTCAACCTCCACCATTTTCAACCTTTCATATCCCTATACCAAAACCAACTCCATTCATACACCTTTTTACATAGACCCTAACGACAACTTCATTCCACTTGGAAACCCACCAAACCACTAAAACCCCTTTCCCAATTCCCATAACCTCAAGCTTGATTTTTCCATTTGTAACCAATGTATAAACCTCTGGATTGGATCTCCTGACCTAAAAGGTACTTCAGATTCTATCAATCCCAGATCATCATAAGAACGAGATTGCATCAATCCATTTTGAGGGAGAGTCCATTCCATGGATTGACTGGTTTAAATCCCAATACCCCATGAGCACCAGGTCCTAGTTTGTACAGGCTTTTATATGTCATTTTGGGGGTGAAAAGAGGAATGGATTATAATGGAATGCTTTCAAAATTGGAGCAAGGAAACAATTCTGTGGAGAATTATGAATCAGAGTTTCTCAAATTAGCATGCAGATTGCCTAATTAGTCTGATGAACAACTTAAGGGATGCTTCATCTCAGGCCTCAAGAAGGAGCTATAGTTTGAGGTTCTATCTTTTAAACTAACTAGCTTGATAGGAGCCATGAAGTTAGCAAGGATGCAAGAGGGGAAGGTGAAAGCTAGGAGAACTACAACAAGGTGGAATAACCTTAAGGTACCCCTGAATCCAACCAGCTTCTTGAAAACTAGCAACCTCCCCAACCTAGGTATTACTGTCCAACCATCTACTACAAAATTTCCTCCCATACCAATTAGAAGATTGTCCTCTGCTGAAATTCAAGAAAAAAGCGATAAGAACCTTTACTTTAAATGCGATGATCCTTACAAACCTGGTCACCTTTGTAATAGATCACAAATGTTGTTAATGAAGTCTGAGGATGACACATAAATTCCACATGTAGAATCAGAGAAAAATGAAGAATTGGACTGTGACAATGACCTAGCTATTTCACTTCATGCCCTCACTGGGTCAATCAGACCACAAACAATGAGGATAGATGGTGTCTTGGGCCACTAAAGAGTGAAAATCTTGGTTGATTCAGGCTCCACTCACAATTTTTTGCACCCTTCCTTGTCAAAACGTACCAATGACCGAGAAGATTTACAAATCTCTCTCAAAGTTTATGCTGCTGATGGCTCCCCTATGCAAAGCAAAGATAAAATTACTGATGTCTCTTTAAAAATTCAAGGCTATATATGTTTGGTGAATTTTTACATCCTTCCAATGATGGGGTGTGACCTAGTCTTAGGGGCTGAATGGTTAAAGTCTCTGGGCCATATCTTGTGGGACTTCTCTACAAAAACTACGTCGTTCAACATTGCTGAGCACTCGTACAAGTTGCAAGGTGCTGCCCCCCCGCCCCCCCCCCCCCCCCCCCCCCCCCCTCCCCCCCTCCTGCCACTCTTGTTAGTCTTGATTTCATGTATAAGATGATTCAACAAGAAAGAATAGGGGTCATAGCCCAACTAATGATCTTACATACGGAGCAAACTAAAATAAACACACAAGACCAAGAAAATTCTGAAGGTGACATCCATAATTTGCTGGTCCATTTTTTTGAACTCTTCTCTGAACCAATTAGCCTACCCCCTATCAGAAGACATGTTCACCAAATTCCGTTATTGCCAAGTACTGCACCTGTGAGTGTTAGACCTTACAGATACCGTTATTTCTAGAAATCTGAAATTGAAAAACTGGTTAAGGAACTATTGGACAGTGGAACCATTAGACTTAGCACTAGCCCATTTAGCTCTCCAATTCTCTTAGTAAAGAAGAAGGATGGGGGATGGAGGATGTGTCTAGACTACAGAGCCTTGAATGAAGTAATAGTAAAAGACAAGTTTCCAATCCCGATAGTAGATGAACTCCTCAATGAGCTACATGGAGCAGTGATATTTTCCACGTTGGACCTGAGATCAGGTTACCACCAGATCAGAGTAAAGGATAATGACATCGACAAAACAACATTAAAGACTCATGATGGCCACTATGTGCTCCTGGTCAAGCCAATTGGGCTAAGTAATGCTCCCTCCACGTTCCAATCTCTCATGAATGACATCTTTAGACCTTATCTCAGGAAGTTTGTCCTTGTATTTTTTTATGACATTTTGGTGTATAGTTAGAGCCTCAAACAGCATCTTTGTTGGCCTGAAATCAAAACCTTGGAGGGGATGAATAAGGTTTTAGCAGAAAATCAACCTTTTTAAAACTTAATAGCAACATAAACACAATCACAAACAATAAAATAAAGAGAGAAGGGAAAGGCACTTGCAAACCGAGTTTTCAAGTGGTTCGGCAATCTGCACATCGCGGCCTACGTCTATCCCTCAAGAACACCTCTTCAAGATTTCTTAAATCCGACTTACTTCATGGGTGTAGATCAAACCGTTACAAGAGTCTTCAACTCTCCTAAAGAAGAACACCTCTTCTTTGTACACAAGGATTACTAACCCTCACTCTTTCTAAATAATTGGTTCAGATACAAATGATAACTCTCTTGAAGAGTAGATAATATAATTAAAAGCTCACAACACTTTGCTCTCTCAAAGATGTACAAAGTAAGGACTAGAACTAATTGATTAACTCACACAACTAGGGCTCAAATGTAAATGATTAAAAAGATCAACAAGTTGTGTGATTTAAAATAAAGTTTTCCAATGGATTTTTCAACATGTAAGATTTAGGAAAACATGTATTTATAGGGCTTGAAAGATTATAGCCGTTAGTGGCAAAATGGTAAATAAAAGACCTTTCAAAAAACTAGTTGTTTGGCCATTTTGTACCATCCGGTCGACTAAGGTTGTGATCTAGTTGACTGCTTTTCAAATAGTTTGAAAGCTTTTCAAATAGTTTGAAATACACCATAAGATTAGTCGACTGAAGTTAGGGTCCAGTCGACTGCTTTTCAAACAGTTTAGAAAAGAGCTAAAAGACAGTCGACTGATAACTTTGAGATAGAAAGTATTTTTCAAAACACAAATCAGTCGACTGTTTACACCATCAATCTACTGAACTTTAAAGCACCCAGTCGACTAGGAAAACGATCCAATCGACTATTTTTCCAGTGAAAAATAGTTTTTCTATTTTAAAAAGATTTATCCATGTTTTAAACGTTTAAGTCCTTTATAAGTGATGATCAAAATACTTTACATGTAAATCCTAGACTCAAACAAAGATGAAAAATCTTCCCAAGTCTTGAAACTTGATCCTTGTCGAGCTCCATCACTCTTGGGCTTTGCCAAATGCTATCTCATGAAATCAAACAAGGTTAGAACATTTAAGTGCATATTTCAAGAAATTAACACAACAAAAATGACTTGACAATTGATTGGAATAGAACCATTAAGAACAAGCAATTATCACTGGATTTTTCATCGTCAAAACAAACATAAATAATGCCTTAAAGAAATTCAAGGCTAGCAATTTCCCGCTTTTTGATGATGTCAAAACATGCAATTGAGATATAGCAATTAAAGCACAATAAGTGTTATTTTTATGTTATCATTGAAGGTAACAAGATATGCAAAGTATGAATCCAAGAATGATAACTTTCTAATAATTTCAATTATCATTTTCCTATTTTAATGATCTCTATCATTCTCATTCTCTAGCATTTTCCCCCTTTTTGACAATAACAAAAACATGGGGTTTGAACTTAAAGTTCCCCCTCAAGATAAGCAAACATGTCAATTTAGGCAACAGGATACCAAATCAACTAAAGTGAACGTAGTAATATGTTCCCCCACAACATATGCATATATGAATAAATACAAATAATAAGATCAAAATTAAGAGGAATATTAAAACAAATAATCTATCCAACTCCTACTAGGCTTAAGGTAAGAGATTTAACCATTGTCCAAGCGCCTCTTGGATGCAACATTTGCCAAGGAGGTAGATCCTTTCACAACCCAAACTATGTTAATTTTCTTGCGAAATGAACATTTGTAATTAACATGCCCCTTTTTTCATGCAATAATGACAAGTTACATGGAGAAGGGTATCATTTGAGATTGATTCCTTAACAAAGAAATTATTGTGACAATTTTCAGAATTTGAAGTAGAAGATGTGGACTTTACAAAGAAGCTTTTGTACTTCTTTCCTTGTATGTAGGACTAAATCCCAAACCAGCCTTATCAAAAACACATTTTTGATTTCCTAAAAGCATATTCAAATTTTGTTCACCTTGGATAAATTTGGCCAAAGCTTTTGTCAAATCATCAATCTCATTTTTCAATTCAACATTTTCTTTCTCGATGAACTCATTTGAAAGTTGGTTGAGATAAGTTTTTCTTGTCTCAAAATGTCATTTTGAGATTTTAAATCTTCCAATTTCTTTCTCAACTCCAAATTTTCTTTTTCAAGCTCATTTGAAGATTGTGCTCTTGAAACATGTTTTTCATTTTCAATCTTCAAAGATTCATTTTGGGATTCAATAGAAAGTTATTTTGATCACTCTCATTCCATTCAATCTTGGTTTAGGAGAAAAACCATTTTTGACAATTTTCCAAAGATTTACGTCATGTGATATAAAATAAATTTCTATTCTCATCTTCCAATGATCATACTTATGATCACTCAACAATGGAGGAGTGATAGTAAAAAAACCTTCTTAAACTTTTATTTCCATTGAACTTGACTCAATGTTTTGAAATTCAATAAACTCATTAGAGCTATTGAAGGAGCAAGAAGTAGAGGTTACCTCATTTTTTATTGCCATGAGGCAAAGGTTGACGATCTCATCCTCATTTGAGTCATCACCTGATGATTCACTCTCGGAGCTAATTTGAGTGGCATTCATTACCTTCTTCTTGCATCTTTTGTCTTTAGGAGATTCTTTCCCGAATTTTCTTTCCTTATAAACTTTACCAATTTTTGGGTGATCAAAGCCATATCCTCATCCTCATCACTCTCATGATCTTTGCCCTTTTTCTTTGAGCTTGAGGACTTCAAGGCCATGTCCCCCTTTTGATCTCTTTTACTTCCTTTTTCTTTTCTTCTTCAACAAGCACGGCTAACTTCATTTCACGGGTAATGAGTAATCCCATGAGTTGTTCAATTGACAACTTTGTCAAATCCTTGACTTCACAGATAGCCATGACCTTTTGTTGCCATTGCTTTGGTAAAGCCCTAAGAATTTTCTCAATAGTTTCTTCATTAGCATAAATTTTACTGAGATTTTTCAAACTATTGATGATAATTGTAAATTGGATAGACATATCACCAATAGACTCAAAAGGCAGCATTTTAAATATTTCATGAGATTGGACAAGCAAATTAATTTTTGACTTTTTGAATTGGCTTATTCCCTCATGAGTCACTTCAAGTTTATCCCAAATTTCTTTTATGGATTCGCAAGATGAAATTCTATTGTATTCATTTGGGTCTAAACCGCAATATAATAAATTCACTGCCATGTCATTCATTTTAATGAGTTTTTTATTGGCATCATTATACTCTTATTCCGTTTTTGGAATAAAAATATCATTTTTAATTTTTGTAGGAAGATGAAGCCCTTTGATCACTATTTGCCATAAATCAAAATCTTGACAAATGAAATAGATTCTCATTCTATTTTTCCAATAAGCATAGTTTGAGCCATTAAAACATGGTGGTCTAGAAGCCGATTGATTGATCCTCACTATAAAAAAATGCAAGATGGGTTGGTTTCTATTGGATCTTAACTCTAGATTGTAAAATCTTTTGAAAATAGAAGAGCCGAGGCTTTGATAGCAATTGTTGGCCTGAAATGGTAACCTTAGAGGGGGGATGAATAAGGTTTTAGTGGAAAATGAACCTTTTTAAACCTAAATAACAAATCAAACATAATCACAAATAATAAAGTAAAGAGAGAAGGGAAGAGGCACTTGCAAACTGAGTTTTCAAGTGGTTCGGCAATCCGCACACTGCGACCTACGTCCACCCATCAAGAACACCTCTTAAGGATTCCTTTATTCTGACCTACTTCACGGGTGTAGATCAAACTATTACAAGAGCCTTCAACTTTCCCAAAGAAGAACACCTCTTCTTTGCAAACAAGAGTTACTAACCCTTACTCTTTACAAATAATTGATTTGGATACAAATGATAACTCTCTTGAAGAGTAGATAATACAATTAAAAGCTCATAGCAATTTTCTCTCTCAAAGATATACAAATGAAGGACTAGAACAAATAATGTGAATGATTAAAAGATCAACAAGTTGTGTGATTCAAAATGAAGTTTTCCAATGGATTTTTCAACATATATGATTTAGGAAAGCTTGTATTTATAGGCCTTGAAAGATTATAGCTGTTAGTGGAAAAATGGCAAATAAAATCCTTTCAAAAAACTAGTCGTTTGGCTGTTCTGCGCAATCCAGTCAACTAAGGTCGCGATCCAATCGACTGCTTTTCAAACAATTTTGAAATGCGCCACAAGATCAGTTGACTGAAGTAAGGGTCTGATCGACTGTTTTCCAAACAGTTTAGAAATGTTCTAAAAATCAGTTAACTAAAAGAAGGGTTTGGTTGACTAAAAACTTTGAGATAGAAAGTATTTTTCAAAACACAAACCAGTCAACTATTTACACCATCAGTTGACTGAAATTTGAAGCACCAAGTCGACTAAGAAAAAGATCCAGTTGACTATTTTTCCACTGAAAAATAGTTTTTCTATTTTGTGGATATCGCATTTTTTCTTACCCACAGCTTTTCTTTTAAAATCTTTTTCAATTTAAAACACAAAACAATGAGTCGCCACTTAATTTTTCAAAGGAAAATTAAGAAACCATTTTTAAAGCAAACTGATCTTTTAGAAACTAGAGATTAACTAGGTCCGGGGATTATGGAATGAGAAGGGAAGGAGCCCATCGGACTAAAACACCCGTTCTCATCCTATCTCGCGATAGGCCTCTACTTAACATCCTTTTAATTGAATTATTAATTTAAATGTACCCTCAACTAATACATATACATTACAAAAGCATGTCTAAAGGGTGTAATATTGCAAGTGATAAAATATCATTCAAAAACCATATAATTCAAGTATCAAGCAGTATGGTATGCAATAGGGAACAAGGGAACTTACCCGGGATCCAGCCGAAATGTTAAACGTGTAATGCATACAAATGAAAGAAACTCCTAGAAAAGAGTCTCTAATCACATGTATTCACATAAGGCAAGACCCTAATTCTACTGTGTCGCGCATGAGGTTGAAAAATTGATAAAATCAAGAAATTAAGATAAACTACAGAGGAGTTTTAAGAAACCATACCTTAACAGCACTACAAAACAAAGGGTTAGTCCACATGATATACGAGATATAAGGTTGGATCTTAAATAACAATCCTAGACTCCTAGCTTAAACCTATCAAATGTAGTTATCCTAAAGCAAATGAATCCTACCTATGAATGTCAAGTCACATGGATGAATGTAAACATGAACAAGAAGAAATCATGAAGTACTTATAGATTTAGGTCACTTGAACTTCAAATTCAAGCTGAACTAATCATTATTGAAACATGGTTTAAACCTTAACTCATGAAAATATCATCTAAGCCATTATTTATAAGATTGATCAAAATTGTCATACAATTCTGGAAATTGTTGAGAGTAGATCAGAACTTCAAGGAAATAAACAAGGTTCCCATGGTTTGATCTGAGTGAATTTTGGACACAAGATTTCTCTGTGTGTCTAGTTTTTAACCCAAAAGAGAAATCAAAGTTTCAACGGTTAGATCTCCGGGAATTGGACAAAAACCAGACATCACTTAGGGTTCTACAACCTCCTGTCCAGAGTTCTTGCGCGATTTTCTAAAAAAAGCAAACAAATCAGAAATGCTTTGTTCTTTTTAGGGTAGCTTCCTAACACATTAATATACTTAGAAAAAATTATTTTGGGTCACAAGTACTTGATTAAGGTTCTGATTTGCTTGTTTTAAAAGAGTGTTACTGTTCTGAAACTCTGGACAGATTATGGTCGCTCCACAAAACCCTTGATCAAACCACCCAAAACATAAAATTACCTTAAAACAAAAATTACAGTGGTAGAACTTTAAGTTATAAACACTTTCCCGTTGATTTCATTCCATTCCAACGGTTAGATGTTTGGCTAAAAATCCATGATCAAAAACAGATTGTGAACTCACTACTCATTGGGTTAATTCACTTTATTCCTATTAACTTTAGACAAATAAGCCATGTGATTAGGCTTGTCTAAAGCTAATTCTCCTACCTTTTGATGGTCATTGGAGACTAAATATGCTTATGTTTGTAAATTTCAAAGAAGTATGGATCAACTTCATGAAACTTAGTCATAATAAACCTCAAACCATGAAGATAGGTTTGGGTCCATTAGCAAAATATTCTAGTACCCATCTTAATCCTCTCATAAATAATAAAACTACAAAGAGATTAAGGAATTTCAAACCAAAAGATTCAAGTAAGGCATTGAAAGCCTTATGAACCCAAAGGATGAACACAACAAATGAAAAGAGAAATTAAAGAACTCCATGCATGTTTATAATTAAACTTGAATAAAGACTAACTATTCTAAAGTCTTACCTCCAAAGTATCCTCGACTTGGTGATTTTGGAGAATTTTCAAAGAATAATCAAGCTCTTCTACACTTATTCACGTAACTCTTTCTTTTAAACTATTCTAAACTCACTCCTAATTATGAAAATTAAGGCAAGAAGAACACTTATACAACCTATAGATTCAAAGAAAATCCCCCCCATGCAAGTGAATATTCATCCTCTATTTATAGACAATTTTAGAGGGGCATTTCAGTCATTTCAGGACTAAAAACCCTAATTCAGTCGTCCTTTTTATAGTACAAAACGTGCTGTATACCAGCTGTCTGTTGCAAAAATGCGGCATTCACCGGAGATGGAAGCGGCACTTAGTAAATGCTGCATCGGTATTCAGTGAAAGCCAGCGCGGCATTCACTGGCTGCCGGAACGGCATTCACTGAATGCCGCAGACAAATCCAGGGACTGCCGTTTTTTAGTAAAAATTCATTTTTTTGCGGCACTAAATGAAATTCGCGACAATCACCGAATATTTTCAAATATGGTAGAGGGAACCAATATTTTCAACTCGAATCCATAGTAATTTTTACCCAAACGTAATTATTTATGTTATGTGATTCTCAGGATTTTAAATGGGTACTTTCAATCCACTTGCTGTTATACTTAAAGAAAACAAACTTACTGGACCAAACTATATAGACTAGAATAGGAATTTGGATATTGTGTTAACTGCTGAAGAGAACAAGTTTGTGCTTACTCAAGAATGTCCTGAGCAACCTGGTAAAGGGGCAACCGCTGAGGAAATCCAGGCTCACAAGAAATGGGTCAAGGCTGATGAGATGGCGCGGTGTTACATTTTGGCATCCATGTCAAATGTGCTGCAACATCAGCATCAGTCAATGGTCAGCGCCTATGACATGATGGAGAGCCTCCGAGAGATGTTCGGGGATCAAAGTCGTGCTGCTAGACAGGTTGCCATGAAAGACTTGATGAACACAACCATGGCTGAGGGGACGCCTATAAGGGATCATGTTCTTAAGATGATATCTCTTCTTAATGAACTAGAGATCCTTGGAGCTACAATCGACGGGGAAACCCAGGTCAATATCGTACTCCAGTCACTGCCAGTGTCTTTTAAGCAATTCCGCCTCAATTACAATATGAATAAATTTAAATATACTTTGGCAGAGCTGCTTAAAGAACTCCAGGCAGCTGAGGGTCTCAACAGAAAGTTAGGGAGTGCTCTTGTGTTTGAGAAAGGTTCTGCTTCAAAGCTGAAAGGCAAGAAGAAAATGAAAAAGGCTCAAAAGAAGGCCGTGGGTCCTCCGCCAATCCAAAGGCCACGAGGACAATTGGGAAATCCTAAAGGAAAATGTTTTGTTTGCAAGCAGCCAGGACACTGGAAGAAGCAATGTCTAGTTTATCTCACCAGACAGAACAATCAAGGTAAATCTCATTTACTAGTTATTGAATCGTGTTTAGCGGTCCGATCTACCGGTACCTGGTGTGTAGATATGGGAGCCACTGATCATGTATGCAATTCTTTGCAGGGGTTCCAGGGAACCAGACAGCTCAGTGATGGGAGAGATTTATCTATATATGGGAAATGCTACAAGAGTAGCAACAGTTGCAGTAGGAGATCTACATCTTAGTTTTGGTAGAAATAGGATTTTAATATTAAGAAATTGATTTTATGTACCTTCTATTAGAAGGAATTTAGTTTCAGTTTCTAGTTTAGTAAAGAATGGATATTCAGTTCATTTTAATAAAGTAGTAGTTATTAAAGAAAATAAACATTTTATTTGTTCTGGTCAATTGGTGAATGATCTTTATATTATAAATCATATCTCTCCTATATTGCAACTTAATGAATTGAATAACACAAATAGTTTGCCATTTAAGAGGAAAGAACCTTCGAGGATGAACTAAACGCATCTTTGGCACTTACACCTTGGTCATATTAATTTGAAAAGGATTCAAAGACTAGTTCAAAATGGGCCATTAGGCTCATTGGAAGTGGAGGCACTTCCAGTTTGTGAATCTTGCTTGGAAGGTAAAATGACCAAGAGGCCATTCTCGGCCAAGGGCTATAGAGCAAAAGAGCCGTTGGAACTGGTTCACTCTGATTTGTGTGGTCCTATGACTGTCCAAGCAAGAGAGGGATTTGAGTACTTTGTCACTTTCATCGATGATTACTCAAGGTATGGGTACATTTATTTGATGCGGCGTAAGTCTGAATGCTTTGAGAAATTCAAAGACTTCAAGGCTAAAATGGAGAAGCGTCTAGGTAAATATATCAAGACACTACGATCTGGTCGTGGTGGAGAGTACCTCTTGGGAGAGTTTAGGGAATACTTATTGGAGCAAGGGATTACATCCCAATTGTCTGCACCCCGTATGCCTCAGCAGAACAGTGTAGCAGAAAGAAGGAACAGGACTCTCATGGATATGGTAAGATCTATGATGAGTTACTCGGATTTACCAATTTCCTTTTGGGGACACGCATTAGAGACACCTGCATACATTCTAAACTTGGTACCATCAAAGTCAGTACCTGCTACTCCCACGGAATTGTGGACTGGGCAAAAGCCTAGTCTGCGGCATGTTCGGATCTGGGGTAGTCCAGCATATGTGCTGAAACGGAACGCAGAAAAGTTGGAATCAAGAACAGAAGTATGTTTCTTTGTTGGGTATCCAAGAGGAACTAAAGGTGGTCTGTTTTATAGTCCTAAGGATCAGAAGGTTATTGTTAGCACCAATGCCACATTCTTAGAAGAGGACTATGTTATGGACCACAAGCCCAGAAGCCGTATTGTTCTAGAGGAAATGAGAGGAGAGACAACGAGACATACTTCTTCGATACCAATGGTACAAGAAGCAACACCACAAGAAAGAGTTATCGATATTCCATTACCACGTCGTAGTGGGAGGATTATCGAAACTCGTGTAGATCCCAAACCAACCATTAACACGCAGGTTCTTGAACCAGTAAAATGTGTAGATAATGGTGTATTATGTTTAGAATCTTTACAACGAAATATTAGTGATACACAGACACGGGTTGTGCCTCATCGTAGTGGGAGGGTTATTATTCAACCTGACAGGTATATGTTCTTGGGAGAGTCTTATGACCGGGTCCCTGATGAACAAGGTACCGACCCCTATAACAACAATAAAGCACTCCAAGATAAAGATGCAGATCTTTGACAAAAGGCTATAAAATCTAAAATGGATATATACTCCAATCAAGTCTGGGATCTTGTAGAACCACCCAATGAAATAAAACCCATTGGATGTAAGTGGATCTATAAGAAGAAGAGAGGAGCAGACGGTAAGGTGGAAAGCTTTAAAGCAAGGCTTGTTGCGAAAGGGTTCACTCAAAAAGAGGGAATCGATTATGAGGAAACCTTTTCGCCGGTGGCCATGCTAAAGTCTATCCGAATTCTCTTATCCATTGCTGCACAGTTCGATTATGAAATTTGGCAAATGGATGTCAAGACAGCATTTCTAAATGGGAATCTTGACGAGTGCATCTATATGATGCAACCAGATGGGTTCATTGCGAAGGGCCAAGAACACATGTTGTGCAAGCTTAAGAAGTCCATTTATGGACTTAAGCAGGCATCTTGGTCTTGGAATATCCGCTTTGATCAAGCAATCAAGTCTTTTGGTTTTGATCAATTCGCAGATGAATCTTGTGAGCACAAGAAACATGATGGAAGAGTGGTGGTGTTCTTAGTACTATATGTGGATGATATCTTGCTAATCGAAAACGATGTGGGGGTATTATCTTCTGTAAGGGTATGGTTGTCCAGTCAATTCGATATAAAGGACTTGGGAGAAGCCGGTCACATCCTAGGGATCAAGCTTATGCGAGATCGCAAGAATAGGATGTTGGGCTTGTCACAAGGCACTTATATTGACAATATTCTTGCAAGGTTTAGCATGCAAGATTCCAAGAAGGGATTCCTTCCCTTCAGACACGGAATTACTCTATCTAAGGATCAGTGTCCTAAGACACCTGATGAGATAGAGAAGATGAAGGCAGTTCCTTATGCCTCGGCAGTAGGAAGCCTAATGCATGCTATGCTACGTACAAGACCTGACATCTGCTTTGCTGTTGGCATGGTTAGTAGATACCAGTCTAATCCAGGGCAAGAACATTGGACTGCGGTGAAAAATATTCTCAAGTACCTGAAAAGGACTCGAGACTATATGTTAGTTTACCAAGCAGACAGTCTTGTACCCATTGGGTACACAGATTCTGATTTCATGTCAGATAGGGATTCCAGAAAGTCTACCTTAGGATATGTGTTTACCCTAGGAGGTGGAGCCATTACTTGGAGGAGTATCAAGCAGTCATGTATTGCTGATTCCACCATGGAAACCGAGTATGTGGCTGCTTCGGAAGCCGCTATGGAGGCCGTTTGGCTCATAAACTTCATTATGGATCTAAGAGTAGTACCTGCGGTACAATCGGCTATTACCCTTTATTGCGATAATAGCGCAGCGGTTGCTAACTCAAAGGAACCAAGGGCCCATAAGAAGGGAAAACACATTGAGCGTAAGTATCACCTGATACGAGAGATCGTGCAAAGAGGTGATGTTGAAGTGACCAAGATAGCATCAGCAAATAACCTGGCAGATCCTTTCACCAAGAGCTTACCGGCCAAGACTTTTGACAGTCATGTAGATAGGATAGGAGTGAGGTGTGTCGCATCATGGCTTTGAGTCTAAGTGGGATATTGTTGGGGATATATACTAAAAGCCAAGCTTTATGTAGTTGATTTATTATTCATTTAATAAAATTAGTTAATCCATTTTTTTTAGAATCTGTGTGGGTAATATTTGTATTATATTATTTATTTAATATTATGCATGTGTGTCTCTCATTCTATATAGTAGGTGGTTTGGTGTGTAGAGTTCGGCTTACATACGGAAGATCAGGCCTTCAGATATTATAGAATGTTAGATTTTGGTTTACAGTCTTAGATGGGATTGGACACACCATCGGTAGGACTGCAGCATGGTGTTGTAGTAGGTTTGTCTTGACTATGGAAAACGGTATAGTTTCAACTCACTATGCTGGTACACTTTGTGTATTAAACGGGACTGACTTGGGGTAATTATCTTTATACTAACTTATAAGATGATTAATACCTCATGGCTATTATAAGTGCTTATGCTCTAAATCCTAAGTTAATTTGTAGACACGTACATTTGATATTTACACTTTGATCCCTAAAAGGGTGAGATCCTTAAATGGGTGGCAATATTAATTGTGTAGTGGATATTAATTAATGATTGAATCCATGTCTCAATTTTGGGATTGATGATATCCCCTTGAGAAAGCTTATAAGTTTTGATTATGTCAAACCCTGCAGGTAGATTTTGTATCTGACATATCAGATAAGTTAAGTAGAGGATCTCAAGGAATTTTAAGAAATTAATTAAATATGATTGTCAGTAATTATATTTAATTAATGGATATCTGTAATCTTAACATGGGGAGATAATAAGCATTTAATAACATGGAGTTCGAAATGTATTTTTGAGATAAGGGTAGGAGTGCAATTATAATTCTTTAGTGGTATGAATTATAATTTATGGAAATAGGAATCTGATTCGGTTCGAATTAGGGTTTCCTAATTCCATAAGGAAGCCTAATCCTTATTGACTTCTTATGGTCCCTATCGTAGCCTATATATATGCTGCTTTGGCTCTCTCCTCAGTTAGCGTTTTACTATATAGAGAATTATAACTTAGAATAGAAAAGAGAGCGTAAAAGAGGGAGAGCAAAAAACAGAAAGGATTTTGAAAGAGCCCACACTCAGTTCGATATTCTGGCAGCAAAGGAATACGGTAGAAGATCGTGAGCTGTTATCGAGTCTGTGTTCTCGATTCGTCTACTACAGCAATCCGTTTTAGCAGTTTAAGGTAACCCTAGTTCCGCCCTTGTAGGGTTATTGTAGTTTTCACGTTTTTTTTTTTGCAGTACCAACTTATACGCGCTGTCAATGGATTCTGGGAACGCAGTTTCCTAACAGTTCGGACATTGTCATCATCGGATATGGAAGTAACACTCTCCTTAATTCGACGTTTGGTCAAAATCAGGTTGTCTACATGCTTTAAAATGATTTAGCCAAGTTTTAAACCTTTAAGCCCTTTATAAGTGATGATTAAGATGCTTTATTTGTAAATCCTAGACTCAAACAAAGATGAAAAATCTTCAAGCTTGATCCTTGTTGAGCTCCATTACTCTTCGGCTTCGCCAAATGCTATTTCATGAAATCAAACTAGGTCAGAACATTTAAGTGCATATTTCAAGAGAATAGCACAACAAAAATGACTTGATAATTGATTGGATTAGAACCATTAGGAACATGAAATTATCACTAGATTTGTCATCGTCAAAATAAACATAAATAATGCCTTAAAAAAATTCAAGGCTAACAATCTTGACCACCTCAGAGTAGTATTACAAACATTAAAGGAGTACCAATTGAAGGTTAAGAGAAGAAAATGTTCTTTTTGGACTAGCTCATTTGATTACTTAGGGCATAATATATCAGGAAATGGCTTATCCATAGATCATTCCAAAATCAGGTGCATTGAAGAATGGGACTTGCCAAAAACCATCAAGGGACTCAGGGGGTTCCTGGACTCACAGGATACTATCAAAATTTTATCAAAGGATATGGAGTGATTGCTAAACCTCTGACCCAGCTACTAAAGAAATGAAAATTCTTATGGAATTCTATCGCTGAAGCAGCATTTAACAAATTAAGGAAGTCATAACCACAACTCTAGTGCTAGCTCTTCCAGATTTCACTAAGCCATTTACAGTTGAGTGTGATGCTTCTAGGGAAGGAATAGGGGTTGTCTTAGCCCATGATAAACACCCCATAGCCTATTTATGTAGGGCTTTATCTGGTGAGAACTTGCAACTTTTAGTCTATGACAAGGAAATGCTAGCAGTGGTTTTTGCTGTCCATTATTGGAAGAGTTATCCTACGGGAAGGCCCTTTAAAATTATCACTGACCACAGAACTCTATAGCATTTCCTTACCCAGAGGATCAACATGCTAGAACATACAGAATAATGGTTGCTAAAGCTATTGGGATTCCAATACACCATTGAGTACAAACCTGGGAAAAGTAACACAATTCTGGATGCTCTCTCCAAACAACACCAGTTGTGTAGTTTAATGGCCTTATCTATCCCTACATTTGATTCCATATCCGAGATCCAAAGAGATTGTTGGGATGACACAGATACAACTCAAATCATACAGTCCATTCTTGCAGGCCATGCTATTTCCAAACATTTCAAGCTATGTGATTAGACCTTACTCTATAAGCACAAGCTTTTTGCGCCAAGATCATCCCCTTCGAGAGAGAAACTTTTATCTGAGTATCATGTTACAGCCATAGGGCGCCACTCTGGGTTTCTAAGGACATACAAAAGGGTAGCACAAAACTTCAAATGGCCTAGAGTGAGAAAAAAATATGAAATCCGTTGTGGCCACTTGCGATGTGTGCCAGAGACAGAAAATGGAGAACATCCACCCACCTGGTCTTCTCATCCCTTTACCCATACCCACATAAACGTGGACAGATATATCTATGGATCTTATAGAAGGTCTTCCATCACCCACTTCCAAAAATACTTTCTTGGTAGTAGTTGATAGACTCTCCAAGTACAGCCATTTCCTTCCACTTTCACACCCCTATACAACTGCTCAGGTGACTGAGTTTGTAATACCCTGTATTTCTGTAATGTATTATATGAATAAGACCTTGCATTCTTCTTTTAAATACTTGTATGAGTTTAGATTTATCTTTGGTGTAATCTGTATCCCAATCAATTGGACCAGTTTCACAATCGGTTGCGTTATCTTGGATAGCAATCGATTGGCATCATATAGCAATCAATTGGATCATTTAATACCTAACACTAATCGATTGCTACCCTTTCCAATAGGTTGGAAGTAGCTAGATGGATTCTCTTGCTTTGGCTAGGGTTTGACCACGTGAACACCTCTTTCCCTATATACATGTGACCCTTTTTGACTCATTTCTGTTTCTAGAAATTAGGTAGAGAGAGAAAGTGTTTGTGTGTGTCTATATATATACACACTATATATACATCCATACACGCACACTGTGGACTGAAGAAGAGGAGAAGAAGAAGACCAGAAAAAGAAGAAGAAAAGAGAAACAGAAAGAGAAACAAGAAGAGAAAGACAAATAGAGAAGAATGAAAGAAAGGGACCTCCATTGGAGAGCCCAACCTTCGACCTTCGAATACACATACGCAAACACACCCTGTAATCCTAAGGTGAGTTCTAAACTCATTTGGTAGCCTAATATTGATGTTAGGACTTATTTAGATAAAGAAAATGTAATACCCGTAAAAATTTTCTGCGAAATAAAATGAGCCCGTATTTTGGTTCATATTTTTCTGATGTTTATATGAATAAAATGTATTTATTTATTTACTAACTTAGACTGTAAGTTACGAACCTAGACTGACATATCACGCGGACCGTAAAATCTGCATTTATGTGGACTGTCTTGCACATGGTTCCTAACGATGACAACTTAAACAAAAATGGAAACAATAGTGCAATGGAAATATTTCCGAAAGTGCTTATTGTACTGCCCAACTATCCCAAACCCATTGGATATTCACTCTACCCAAACACCCCCTATGACCCTCGGACCCTTACCACCCTACCACCCTACTGCCCGCTGGACTACTCCCAACACCCCTAACCACCGACCACTTTTCCTCTCCCTAAGGTACACTCATCCACATTACCTCTTTTCCATCAACTTCAATTAGATGCCCAAATATGTGTATATCTAAGTTGTGTATATGGGTTTATGTATATATATTGAAGACCTTTGAGAGAGAGTGTATTACCGAGAGAGTGAGAGTTAAAGAGAGAACTAGAGAACACAACTCCATACTTACCCTCACTGCTCGGGTTTTTGGACTTTCCCAAAAATCGATAAAACCAACGCCAAAATGACCATAACGATCCCCTTAAGATTCTCGATGAACGGCTCGAAGCATAGACCGCGTTTAGTCATCCTATGATCGAATTATCCTTTTAGAACGAAACAATTTTTCCCCCTGTACGGGCAAACCATTAAGAGTTAGGCTTCAAGACCTATACCATTGAATCGGGCACGTCGAGGCACTCGATTTCGACATATAGTCTGCGTATTTTGATTTAGAAATGGGTGACTGTTTGTACCAAAAAATTAATATTAAAAGGGGAACCCACCAAATCTGAGAAAGAGCAAAGCAAGAGAGGCAGGCTGATGGAAAATAGGCTGATGCGACATAGAAACACCACTATCGAGGACTTAAGCCATGTCATCAGTAGGTCAGTTAGTGGTGGTTATGATAAGTGAAACGAATGACACGTGTAATATAAGGTGGTAGTAGGCATGGGTATGAATGAAACCCATTATTCTGAGATCGTGAAGATAGTGGGCAGTTTATTAGCGTAGTGGCAGCGGTTATCACTGCTATTACCTATTTAAAGGAATGAAGCAACAAGAGGAAGGGATCCCCAGAGATGAAGAACACATAGCATTTTCTATACTTTTGTCATGTATTTCCTTTATCTTTGATTACCAGTTTATCTAGGAGTAGCTTTGTAATTAGATGGCAGTTAGAAGACGAAATCTTCACTTTTGATTGTACTTTGAATGGTTTAAGGGAATCCATACTCTGTTTTCCTTCAAACTAATTTCAGTTTCCTTCACAGCCCAAGTCCTTAATCTTTGGTTATGGCAATTTGAACCTATTTAAGAGAAATTTCGTTCCTCTATTTCTCAAACTCGTCTGATTCGTCAAATCGTTCATTTCAAAGAGGACATTTGTCTGGCATGCCCGCATGCATATTGATAAATTGCCATACAGTGACTTATGACCGTTTGAAGTTTAGGGTACTTAAATGTATATATACGTAAATATTATATATATGCACAATCATGCATCTTTTTTTTTCGAAGAAGATGACTTGGGCCTAAGGGTCATTTGGCAAGTCAACTTATAGCCGCAGCCTATGTGTGTTAAGATTATAGTTGCCAAACAAAGCCTTAGGACTTAGTCTTAATTCATTTAATTAATTTTTTGGTTTTAGTTAATATTAAAAATAGTTTAAATGTTATTTATTAAACTTTTAAACATTCTGAAATATTACTTTATAATATTTATTATAATCTAAAATTATTTTTATGACATTTATTATTTATTTAGGTTCAAATAAATAATAAAAGTTTATTTAATTAAAATAAAAAGATACGTACTTGTATTTGTTAAATGCTTTAAAAATAATTTTATAGTATTATTAGTAGTATTTAATATTCTGGAAATTATATGCTTATTATAGCCTGAAAATATGCTTTAATAACTTTATAATCTATTTATTATTTATTGAGTTTAAATAAATAATAAAGAGTTAGTTTTAAATCAAAACAATTAGATATTAATTACCTAAGGGCTATTTTAATATGTAAAAAATTATATTGTTTATCCCAAGGCCTAATAACCTTGTTTTATAAATTAACTAGATATTGCCCGTGCCCGAGGGCACTATTGGTAGGGTTGAATATGGTTTGGCTAGGTTTGCTTTGGTTCGATTCGGAGTGAATTTTAGTCCAATCGATTGGTTTTGGTTCAGCTCGGTTCAGTTCGATTTAGTGTGAAGGTTCGGCTCGGTTCAATTTTTCCACTGCATGAAATTTTTTTAAAATCGACCGAACCGATCGGTTTTGTTACACCCTAATTACCGGGAAAAAAATATAAAGGATTTATAAAATGAGGAACCTAATCTTTTTTTTTTAAATCTAAAATTATATAGCTTTAAAAAAAATAATCATAAAAATTCGACAAAGTCAAATTTGTTATTTCGATATTAGATCCTGTGAAAATGCATTACCTAAAAGTTATAGCACATGTGCATTCACTCAGCATTTAACTCCATGTGCCATCGACACTTAATATAATTCCACGTGTATTTTAATAACAAAGAAAAAAAGGATACGATACACTTATCCGGTAATATAACTGGGAAATTCAATAGAAATGCATCATAGGCTTACAATCGTTGTCACAATAGATGGTACAACTGTCATCATCAATAATATATTGCCCATGCCTAAAGGCATTTTCATTGATTTTAATACATGTGTTTGGCTGTTAGCTATTCAAATTTCACTGTCACTTAATACATCATTCATCCAATATAGATATTCTTATATTAGATGCAAAATTTCATACCTATCTTTATATAACAAAAATCAAACATAATTTTTATTGTTGTAACTTAATGTTTTAGCAACAAAGAAATATAATATAATCCATCATTAAAATTCTAAAATATTACAAATAGAAAAGTCTTGCATGCTAAAATTATGTTTTTCATTTTTTGGATGATCCTTTACGATCTTCGGCTGTCCAACCATACATTTTCTTCATCATCCTACAGAATGAAGTTGTATCCAATACAATACACCTTCCTATGTGAGGAATGTACACAGCAAGCTAATTATGTATTCAACAAAGAAATTAGGCATGGAGATAATCTCCAAATTGTGATAGAGGAGAACATGTGTTAAGTTCCTAGGTTTCAAAATCTTTTGGATTTGAAATTGTTTCTCTCTTAACTTTTCCATCATCTTCTTATGGGTTCGTAGACACGTGACTGGTTGTGAGTGTCACCTGATTGTCCAAACATGCTTATAACAATAATGTGATATGGGAAAGTGACTAAGTTCAGCAGAAGCAGAAATTTAAAACATCCAAGTCTTACATCAGTAGTATATTACAGGCCAAAAAGATATCCAAAAGATACATATTACAGGACCAGCTAAACTATTACATCACTAACATAATAATAATAACAGAACTATAACAAAAGAAAAGCTCCAAAGTCTTCAGCTGGCGAAACCGTAGCCTTCCTCGTAGTAATCTTCACTAGCATAGTCTTTAGTAGTAAAGTCAGCATCTTGATAGCAGTCGGCTCCGTCTGGACCTGCAAAGGCTGGACGTGGAAGGTCCAGCGGTATGAAAAGCCGTTAGCGGTTAAGCTAAGTGAGGGTCCCCTTAAGGTTACCACCACTTAAGGTAAGTTATTCTTCATCTCTTCCTATTTCTCGAAACCATATCTCGTTCATCATTTCTTATTCTCGATACTATGTCTTGTTCGTTTTTTCTCATTCTCAAAACCATGTCTTATTTAAACCCAATCATTCCTTTTGAAACTTAACCCAGAACTGAACTGACCAATGACATTGACTGAAAGAAAACTTAACTCCAAACGCATTTGCTGGTCAAGAAAGTACAACACTCAACAATGAATAATTAATTGTCGCCCAACTGGCACTCAAACTGTCGCCCAAATGGCATTCAAACTATCGCCCAAATGGCATAAGTGTGCGGGACATTAACAATCTCTTGGTCAAACACGTCATGCCGATCCTCAGGTTGCCCGCACATTACCGAACACGTCATGCCGATCCTTAGACCTAGGGTACGGGAAATTAATAATCACTTGGACGAACATGTCATGCCGATCCTCAGGTCACCCGTACATAACCGAACACGTCATGCCGATCCTCAGTCCAAGGGTGCGGAAAACTAATCAACCACTTGATCGAACACGTCACGACGATCCTCAGGTCATCCGCACTTGACCGAACACGTCATGCCGATCCTCAGATCAATGAACAAAACATAACTCACCAATCGACACCATGGAATTACCGAAAGACCAATTTTGCAAGAAATATCCAAACACGACACGAAAGTTCACGAATCAACTCTGACCGGTAGTCACACGACTAGAAACGAGGCCCAATGTCCCTTATTCGCATTAAATCTATTATCGAAGGTTTTATCATTATTTTACGCGTTCGCACGTTTCGTAGTTTAGTTCATTAATATCATCCATTTATAACCGTTAATATTTCGCTATACGTCCGACATTCCGTTTTCCTCTCAATATACTTACGATGGAAACTTTCCCGATCATTTATCAATGCAATAATCGTGCCATACAATATACTCATAGTTTGGGTATGAACTTTTCAACGATCATTAAACTATATTCATAGCAATAGAAAACATAGCACGTATCTCATGGATTTATAACGTGAATTTAATACCAATAAACACATAGACGAAACCCTTAACATACTCGCCTACGCGATAGCACTACCATAGCACGAGGCTTTCATAACAACACATGTACCGGAAAACTAGCATCAACAATCAACACCATGCATAAACAAAACATTATACAAAAAGTTGTACAATCTGCCAAGATACATTTTCACTGTGTTGACTGAATTAACATGATTTATTTGGGCATGATAATTTGCTTTGTAGATCAAACTCAAAACTAAAACATTATAGATAATAGGAATATCTTCATGTACAAAAAAAATCTAGCTTCAATCACATTTTTGAGCTGCTCAAAATATTTATTTTACAAGACATTTCCTATATCTCGGACTGTTCTGTCCCAGATTTATAGTACTGCATTGTACGTGAATTTCACCTATGAAGGAGGAGTTTTTAGACTGAGCTATAGAAGAGTTATTTGTAGATAAATGAGATATAATTCACCAAAAAAAAACCCAGCTTAAATCTCATTTTTGAGCTGCACAAAACATTCATTTTACTAAACTATGTTCTGCTGAGAGTTTCAGTTTCTCAGATTTATAACTCTTCGTTGTACATGCATTTCACCCATGAAGGAGTGATTTCTAGACTAAGCTATAGAAGACTGATTTTTAGATATATGAGTTAGCTTTTACCACGAAAAAACCTAGCTTAATTCGGAGTTTTGAGATGCACAAAACATTCATTTTACTAAACTATGTACTGCTGTGAGTTTCAGTTTCTCAGATTCAAAACACTGCGTTGTACATGCATTTCACCCATGAAGAACTGATTTATAGACTGAGCTATAGAAGAGTTATTTGTAGATATATACGTTATCCTTTACCACAAAAAAACCTAGCTTAATTCGGATTTTTGAGATGCACAAAACATTCATTTTACTAAACTATGTTCTGCTGAGAGTTTCAGTTTCTCAGATTCATAACACTGCGTTGTACATGCATTTCACCCATGAAGGAATGATTTCTAGACTGAGATATAGAACCGTTATCTATAGATATATGAGTTAGCTTTTATCACAAAAAAACCTAGCTTAATTCGGAGTTTTGAGATGCACAAAACATTCATTTTACTAAACTATGTTCTGCTGAGAGTTTCAGTTTCTCAGATTTATGGATTTGTCTTGCATGTCATGAAAACTTCAACACAACAACATCAAACTTCTACTAAACATTAATACATGTTATATGTGTTCTAAATTGAGTTAGATTACTCACAACAACTTGAAACTAAGCTTGGATTGTTGATTTGAGCTTGATGGAGCTTGAACTCAACTTCACTAGTGAACTTCTTCTCCTAACTTTCTATTTCTTCTCTCTTTTTCTCATGAACCACCCAAGTCCTAATTTTCTCTCCAAAAATTCAGATTGCGATCTAACTAAGAGAGTGTAGTGTGTGCATGTGCTTGTTTATATAGAATTTCCATGTGCTAGGTGTCCTTTGCATGTTGCATGCTTAGGACATGTGTCCATTAAGTGGACATGTGTCCAAGAGGGTGGCATGTGGTTGCCATATGGCCGGCCATGTGGGCCCACCTCGGATTGTGTGCCACTTCCTCAGTTTACGTGCAAAAGTTTCTTGGTATGCGTGTCAGTCTCGAAGTACGTGCAAACTGGTATTATTTCTAATGTCCAGGTCCGGGTACGGGACTAAGTTAAATCTTATTATGGTCGAGTCGGTATGGTTATTACAGTCTATATAGTAATACTACAACACGTCCATACCGTCACATAATTAAAATAATAATATAATAATATAGTGGATCCAATACAGAAATTTACAGGTGTTACAAATAGAAATTCCGAATGAGAATGTGATAGATATGAACATCAACTCTAATACGAAGAAGGGTGAGGACGTGAGCCAAAATAAGAAAGAAAAAGAAACGACCCTGACTAATCATATACCGAAATTGCCCTTTCCACCTAACGTTGATGAACCGTCAAATTTTTCAAAGAAAACGTCAAAGGGTGAAGATATACTCGAGGTGTTTAAACAAGTTAAAATTAATATTCTATTCCTCGATGCTATTAAACAAATTCCCGCTTACGCTAAATGTCTTAAAGACCTTTGCACTCAAAAAACGTAAATTGCGTAGTCATACTCCTAAAAAGGTCGTTCTCACGGAAAAAGTAACTTCTATTTTCCAACACGCTACTCCAAAGTATAAGGATCCTGGTACGCCAACTATTTCATGTGTCATAGGTGACACTGTCATCCATAGGGCTCTCCTTGACTTAGGTGCGGGTGTTAATCTCTTACCTTATAACGTTTATAAACAACTAGGACTAGGTGAACTAAAGCCCACGGCCGCTACTATTCTATTAGCGGATCATTCCGTCAAAGTACCTAGAGGAATCATCGAGGACGTCTGAGTTAAAGTTGATCAATGTTTTTATCCCGTTGATTTTATGGTCCTTGATACTGATCCTTTCCTAGATGCGAGAAAGCACACCCCTGTTATTCTTGGTCGTCCATTTTTAGCAACCGCTAATGCGCGTGTTAACTGTCGGACGGGAGTAATGAAAGTGTCGTTTGGGAACATGAATTTAAAACTAAACATCTTTAACGCTATTGATCAACCTCCCAGAGACGACGATTATTTATGTGCGGTGGAGAGTGAGGAAAGACGAACTATTGAACCTATTAATGTACTAAATTTGAGTGAGGAGAATAATATATTGAGTAATGAGCGGATGAATCCTAATAACTCAGATCTTAAAATTGAATTTACTCGGAAGGTACGAAATCGATTTGACCATAATCCGGATGAACCGTTGAATGAATTAATACAAAGCGATATGCTTTCTGCTTACCATCGGACTCTTCCTAATATCCTCAGGGGTACAAAATCTGAGTTACGGCCTCCATAAATCTTGAGCTAGAACGGTCTAGCTGAAGACGTAAAAATTAGCGCTTCTTGGGAGGCAACCCAAGCTTTATTTTGTCCCTTTCTCTTGTTTTTGGTCGTTTTTTGGTCTTTTTGAGCCAGTTGTGGTCTTTCTGAACAGGTTTGGGGGTCGGAGTAAACTTATTTTCAGCTTATATACATTAAAATAAAGAAAAATAGCAAAAATGGCAACTCGCGCGCGCGGCCCGCTCCCGCGAGCCTGCCCCTTAGAGAAAATTTTTAAAACTTTTATGATATATAGCCTCAGTATCACCTCGCGCCACAATTCGCGCGCGCGAGGGGGTTCGCTCGAGCGGTCCGCTCGCACGATCTGAGGACTTAGAAATTTTTCTTTTATAAAACGTAAAACATGCTTCTGCTTAAAATCGAGGAGGGATTCGCGCTCGTGAGGCTCGCTCGCGCGGCCCGCTCGCGCGAGGTAGGGTTTTCTGGTTTTTCTCTTTTGTTCTCTTCCCTCCTCTCTCCATACCTGGTCAGTGGTTTTTTTTTATACTTTCTGTTTGTTCTTTTAGCCCTGTTTATGTTCGTCTGTCATTGTTTTTATAAGTTCTGTTTGTTTCTTTTATTTTTATTGAGTCTCTTGATTATAGTTTAGATTCTATTATTCTATTTATTAAAAAAAATTAATGATAAAAAAAATAAAAAATACAAAATAAAAAAAATCTAAATATTTATATATATATATATATATTAGTTGTCATTGTTATTATTCTGTTCTTTTATTTTCTATTGTCAAGTATTAACAGGTGATTAGTAGCTTCGTTTGGAGCCTGATTGAACTTTCATTCCATATCTTTATACATTCATCTGTTTGTGATTGTCGAGATCAAGGTATTGTCGTTCCTTATATACTCTCCTTTCTTTCATTTTATTGTTTCATTGGGGACAATGAAAGGTTTAGGTTTGGGGGTATGCACTCACATGCACATTTATTATTATTATACCAAAATTTTTAAAACAAATTCGATTCTTGTGCTTAAATAAACGATGTTACCGACGTTTTTGCAATCTTGATTTGGTACTTCTTGTTTTGTAACTATGATTGTTATAGAATGGTAAACAAGAGAAGATGTGATTAAACATTTGCTGAAGTCATGATATGATGTTTTAAGTTATGTATCATTTGAATCGTTGTTTTATATCATAGTTTTGCACACAAACCTATGCACTGCACGTAGTCGCGTGAATACATGTTTGATGTGAACTATAATATGATTCGGATTTCTAGATAACACAAGGTGGAGACTAAACCCGGTAAGCTTTTGAGCCTATCTTTTCTTTTTAGAGGGTTATAAATACACATTGTGTTTGTCGAATTTCATTGAAATAACGCATCTACTTGTTGTTTAGTCTCATTATTCTTGTTTTGGTTGATAGTCAAGTTAAAATATTTGCGACCATGCTAAATAATCTTCCGTCGTAAATGTTGAAGAACCAAATAACCCTAGGACATGATTTTAGGCCTTCTTTGTTTATTACCGACAGATAAATGATAAATGTCCTTAGTTCGCCCTTTGAACCATTAAAATGCCATTTTTCTTCAATTACCATTATCCTGTTTTTGCTCCAACTTAACCAACTTGGAGTTCACCACTGAAAGATTCGTCACCTTTTAGTGTTGATAAGGCGATGCGTTGATTAAGAAGAAGAAGATATAAGATGCTATTGGGGTAGTTGCTTAAAAATCAATGAATAATCATCCGACAAGCAAGTAAAAAAAGGGAAAAGATTGAACATATTGAAGAAAAAAAACAGAAGAAAGAGAAGGTTGGCATATAAAAAAAAGGAAAAGAAAAAGAAATAGAAGGAGAAAAAATTGAAAAGAATGAAAAGAAGAGAATGAAATGATGAAGTTGGTAGAAGATCAGGTTATGAAAGAAATTGAACATGCCTTACAATGCCATTCTAAAACTACCTAATGAATCATTTCTATCCTTTTTCATTACCCGAGCCACATTACAACCTTTGAAAAGTCCTATTTGATCCTAGGAGACATGGTTTGGATATGAAAATGATGGGAGGGGGATTAAAACATGGTAATGAGTAATTTTTCTTGATTGTTGGCATCCTATCCATGAGACTACTGTTCTTTCGTATCATGCGTCTTTTTCGAGTCATATGTGAGCATTTCTTGTTTTGAAAACATATTTTCTTTGCTCGCATATACCCGATAAATTACACCTATTTCTGAGTGTTTCATTTTAGAGTGTAATTAACATTGTGAGATTCATAGTCGAAGCATAGTTAGATGGTCATCCGAGTTATATTCCAAGTTCATGACATATGCATGTTCATTTGACTACCACATCACACACGTGTGATTTTATGAGAAACTCTATTGATTTATACGATGCATGTGTTTGGGGTTGTTTTTCATGACGTAGGTAGATGTTTCATCATGTTTCTTCTTTTGTTCGTTATTCTATTTCAAATCATTGTTTTATAATGAGTATTGACTATTAGTTTTTCGTTCTTAATAATTTTTTTAAAAAAAATTACAAATTAATAAAGATGGTTGTGGGTGGCTTGTTGATGAGAACCCTCACGAGACTTCACTCGTCCGACTAGGGACACCTAGAGGTTTAAAAGGCTTGTTGCATACGCTAAATGCAATCATGATCCATGCGAAAATGGAGTAGTATTTGTAGTAGTAGTTTTATTTTTCTGTTCTTTTTGCTCGAAACATTGCATTTTTGACAAGGAATACTTCAGATTTGAGAAATCTCTCCAGAGATATAAAATGTAGATCTTTGAGTTACAGACGCGTGGCTTCAAACGGTGAGTCAATCCGAGTTCTAAGCAAAATGTTATCGCAATTCTACGAAAGTCGCACAGTGCAGCGAAAACTACCTCGCGCGAGCGACCTGTGAAAAAACCAAAAACCTCTTGTCAATCTTCAATTCTATGGCCGCTTAAACCAAGATCTAGGGTTTCAATGAAACCCTAGTCAAGTAATAGGGTGTATTTTATGTTTTTATTTTAGTTTTATTATGTATGGATGACAGTTACATGTTCCGAGGATTTTTATAAACAAATCGTACTTCTATTGATTAAAATCATTACTTTCAAAGTTTATTCTTGTCTTAGATCTATTTTGACTGTGATGTGCTCAATGGTCTATTTTCACTTTGCTTATATAGATTATTTACATGTAATGGTGCTTAATTGAATTGTGCTATCAAGTATCCGAATAGTCCATACCTAGATTAGACGAATTATACCACAACCCTAGTTTAGTGTGGGATAATTTTTGCTAACCGAAGATGGATTATGTTGGTTCTTGAACCATAGTTATTTTCTTGACGGAGGAATTAGGCTTGTAGCTACAATTCCCCATTATCATCCAACTTAATAAGCTAAAGTAATTCGTAAATACCCTTATTATGAAGCTAGTGGTGGATTTGCAATCCTAGGTTCCTTAAACTTATTATGAAAACAAATATTTAATTGCTTTCATAATTTAGATTTATTTTTCTTATTCTTAGTTTAATAAAATCAAAATCAAAATCCGTTTTCCTTAATTAACTAAATTTAGGTTTTAAAATTAAAGTGCTTTAGTAATTCAATCTCTGTGGGTTCGACCTTTACTTTCACTACTACAAATCTTTAGAAAAGTAAAGCATACTTTTTATATCTTGATACTGACAACATCATTTAGTCTCATCCTGAACTCCCTTAACCTCTCAAAAAACTTCCTCAGATCCTCCAAGTGTCCACCCCTCTCCTTAGATTTCACAATCATATCGTCCACATACACTTCCACCTCTTTACGGATCATGTCGTGCAATAACGTGGTAGCGGCTCACTGATATGTTGCCCCCGCATTCTTGAGCCCAAATGGTATCACCCTATAGCAATATGTTCCCCATGGCGTGATGAAAGTGGTCTTCTCTCTATCCTCTGGTGCCATGAGGATCTGGTTATAGCCGGAGAATCCATCCATGAAGGACAGAAGCTCATGCTCGGCGGTGTTATCAACGAGGACGTCGATATGTGGTAAAGGGAAATCATCTTTAGGGCTTGCTTTGTTTAGGTCTCGGAAATCAACGCAAACCCTAACACGACCATCCTTTTTGGGGACGGGAACTATGTTGGCGATCCATTCTGGACACTCGGTGACCATTAAGAATACGGGTCTTAACTGCTTTTCAACTTCCTCTTTGACTTTGAGTGCCCATTCAGGCCTCATTCGCCTCAATTTTTGTTTTACTAGCTCTGAATTTGGAAAAACGGGGATGTAGTGTTGGACTATCTCTGGATCAATGCCTGGCATATCATTATAAGACCATGCGAAAACATCTTTGAATTCACTGAATCGTTTGATTAATTCTTCGCTTTCTTCTTTGCTAAGTGTAGAGCCGATAAAGACATTCTGAGGATTAATTTCATTTCCTACATTAATTATTAGAGTGTCCTCAATGATTTTACACGCAGATTCTTTTTCTTTTTCAATTAATTTTTGCAAGTCAATGGGTATTTCATGATCATCACATTCATCACATTCATTAAGCGCGTTAAAGCAGGCAGAATCAGTCATGCTTTCATTGATTTTCTTTGGAGTGATTACAACAGACATGGAAATTGAAAGACGCCTCATTTGGGCCATTACAGACTCTGGGTGTGGGGGATACCTATCACTAGACTCAAAAACCCACTCTTTTTTATTCTCTCCTCCCAGATCAGTGATGAAGCATTCTTCCAAGTCTTCTTTCTCGGCCCTCCCTTTGTCGGTCTCCCTCTGATCTTCCTCATCTTCCTCACTCTCGGCTGCCTCCTCCACTAGACCTTCAACGTATTCACCCTTGGCCCTTCCATGATCTGCTTTCATAACTTATGTGCTCCCTTCGCCCAACAGATCTTTCATGACAGAGCCGTCTAGCGCACCAATCCAATCCTTGGAAGTAGTTAACTTGACAGGTAGTTAGTTGCATGTATGGATCTTCATATGCAGAAAACTCGTGGGGAAAGAAGATCTCAAACCCTGGCTTCAAACATTTATCTTTCTGGTCCACCCATGGCTCTGGGAAGCCGCAAAAGGGGAAATCTTCTCCTTCCTTCATGAAATATCCGTTGAGCATTTTTAGGTAAGGTCCAATGGTGCATCAACGGCCTTCTTCTTCTCTTTTCCCCCTTTCTTGGATGGTTGGTACCCTAGACCATGAGTGTGAGTTTGAGTAGGGATTTTTGGAAATTCCGGCAGGCTTTGGTGGTTCTTTCCCAACCCCAATCCTGGAAAGAAACCCATTCTGTTCATGATCCCTGCGACCAACGGGCTTGCATATTGGTCGAAGTAAAGTGGCAGGAACTCTTTTGGCTTTTCCTCTTCAATCATGCTGACGAACTCGAACCCTCCCATGTTTGCTTCTTCTTTTTGTAGCTGTAATTCTAGAACCAGTGCGCTTGATGATGCTTTGGATGAATGAACCCAGTTGTCCCCGAGAATGTCACAGACTTTGTTCTTCCAAACACATTTTACCTTTTGATGAATGGTGGACGGTATGTCACCCAAGCTATCCAACCATGGCCTTCCTAGCAGTAAATTAAAGGAGACAGGGATATCAATGATTTGAAATTCGGCTTCTTTATCCACTGGCCCGATAACAAGATTGAGAAAGATGATGCCCATGACCGTCCTTTGAGTGTTGTCATACGCCCTGACCTTTTGCTGGGACGGCACGAAGGATGATTCATCTAAGCCCATCCGTTTGGCTGTTCGGAAGGGACATACATTTAGAGCAGACCCGTTGTCAACGAGATAAGCGGGCACGGTGTTCCCCAAACATTCAACAATGACATACAACGGCTTGTTGAGCATGGGTCCTCTGGGGGGTACGTCACCTAAAGAAAAGGTGATGGCTAAGATCGGGATTCTGCCAATCATTCCCACAATATCTTTCGGTGTTGTGTTGATGGGAACATCAGATTGATTAAGAGCGTCCAACACTGCATGTCTGTGGCGTTTTGATGCTATCAGTAACCCCCAAATGGTGATATTGGCCTGAGTTTTCTTCATCTGCTTAAGAACCCTGTCTTCTTCCTCTTTTTCGTTTATTTTCCCTTTTCCCTTGTCCAATTCCCTCCCCAGATGATCTTCCTCTAGCTCATGCGGTTTAAAGTGCCTACCCGACCGAGTTAAATGACTGACTTCTTCCCTTGCCCACAGATTGTCAACTTCTGGATCAATTTTTAAAGTATCCTCTACCATCCCCAAATGGTGATATTGGCCTGAGTTTTCTTCATCTGCTTAAGAACCCTGTCTTCTTCCTCTTCTTCGTTCATTTTCCCTTTTCCCTTGTCCAATTCCCTCCCCGGATGATCTTCCTCTAGCTCATGCGGTTTAAAGTGCCTACCCGACCGAGTTAAATGACTGACTTCTTCCCTTGCCCACAGATTGTCAACTTCTGGATCAATTTTTAAAGTATCCTCCACCATCTCCGCTTCCTTATTGCTCTCGTACCAAAGATCGTCTTCTACCTGGCTCACGTCTCGACTGTCACTCCCTTGAACCCACCAGTCTGACTGTCCTATTTCACTTTTCCCTGGCTGATCCTCCAAAGCACAGATCGTTGCATCCTTCGGCAGGTGGTATGGTTTCCTTGGTGTTCCGGCCTTAGTGATCATTCTGGACGGATCAAAAGTTGCTTCTTCTACCCCCAAGAAATAAAGACCCTGCGGTGGTGGCATAGATTGATGATTCGGAAGTGGATTTTTAGTAACATTTGGAGCTTTGGTAGGTGGTTCCGAAATTACTTTGTTATCGATGAGGTCCTGGATTTCGTGCCTTAATCTCATACATCGATCTGTTGAGTGACCCTTCTGCTGATAAAATTTGCAAAAGAGGTCCCCTTGGAAATTCGGTGGAAGCGGACTTGGTAGAGGTCGAGGTTCCAACTGACGGAGATGCCCCTTTGTTAACAGCCTGTCAAGGGCAGTCGATAGTGATACTCCCAGATCTGAGAATTTTCTTGGTGCTTTGTCTCCTCCCCTCTTTGGTGTTATGTCAAACTTCCTCTCTGGCCCGTTTAGTGCATTGACGTCGGTGGGACCGGAGTGACCCCCCATTTGTCCTCCGTTGGACCCATAGTTTGGTCTCCTATACCGGTTTGGTTGCTCCTCTCTCTTATTTACCCCTTCTTGGATTGCATCCTCTATCCTTGTTCCGACATCGAAAACCTCGCCGAAGGTGTTGATTGACTGAAACCTCATCTTTTCTTGATACACTGGCTGTAAATTCTTCATCAGCATTCGGATCTGGTCCTTCTCAGACGGCCTTTGTACCATTTTAGCTGCTTTTCCCCTCCATCTGCTCAGATATTTGGCGAACGATTCTTTGTTCCCTTGCCTGGTGGTCTCCAGATCTCGGACAGTGACATCTAAATCTTAATTGTACTCATACTGTGCCACAAATTCCTTGATCACCTCTTCCTACACCTTGGTTTTGCTTGGTTCGAGAGTAAGATACCAGGATAAAGCGGCTCTGATTAGAGTTTGTTGGAATAGGACGGCCATCATGGTTGTGCTCAGCCCACTTGGTTGAAAAAGCTCCAATACACATTCTTACATGGCTGCGAGGATTCCCGGTCCCATCAAATTTGTCAAAAATTGGCATCTTAAACCCGGCCGGCAGTGTCTCACGTACTCCGTCATACAACCCCTCCAGTTCCATCAGATAGGTATCAACTCCCTGAGCCTTGCGCATCACCCTTTCCAACTTCTCTATCTTCTCGGTCAGTAACCTTTCTTTCTCATCTTTCTCCCTTTCCCTGTTGGCTTGTAGCGCGTCAGCCCATTGCGCCCCCTGATCATCAAACCAATCTTCTTCTCCTCCATGAGACGGGTCCACAGCTGGCGGAACTATAGGTGGTGGTGGGCGATTTAGTTCTTCTATCATTCCCATCATGCAGTTCATATTTTCAGCTTGCCTCCTCATTTGCTCCGCTTGTTGTTCTACCAGTGCTCTTAGCCCGGCTATTTCCTCATTGTTTCTTTCTTCAGCCATGTCAGCGTATTCTCTTCTTACCAGCCTTGCCGTCGGATCCCTAAACCAGGCTTGATTTGATGTTGATGCTATTTTCGCCCCTACAACAAATTTTGAAATTCTCCTTTTAAAAACTTTTTATCTGCTTCCTTTTGTCATACAAAGACATTTTTATTTTTAAATGACATTTGGTAGATAACTTTCTTTTATATGTCACACGGATGCAATGCATGTGTGTGTGTGTGCCTATTCTATATGCCAAAGAAAAGAAAACCCTAATCCTATCACATAAGCACATAAGCACATAAGCATATAAGACCCTCGCCCATGTCAAGTGTGCCAACTTCTCCTTCCATTGTGATCTCACTACCCTCTCAAAGGTTGGGTGTTTCAAAATTCATTTAAAAAAGCATTTCTTTAAATGATTCCCAAGGGTTTTGAACCTTTTATTATTTTTATTTTAAATGAGGAAGATGATTGGATTTGAAATTAATTTGAAGAGCACACATTTTCCAGAATTTTGAATTTTTCTTTAGAAAACGGTCATGTGAAAATGTACCTTAACAAAGGTTAGTTTGGGAATTTTGATCGAAAGGTGAACTCAAAAGATTTCTTTTTTGAAAGGGCGATCGAAAACTTTGGGGAAAAGATGGTAAAATCTGTTTGCTTTCAAAGACGGACTTAAAATTCTTTGGGTAGGAGGATCACATGATCGGATTATCAGCACACTTTCCATGAATTCGGATACATACAAGGTCAATGATGCTTAGCTAAACATGATATAAGAAGTATAATCTTATAATCAAAATTCGGCATGTTTTCCAAATATCGTGGAATATGAGGAGAAATTGCTAAAAGATGATTAAAATATTATACGTCTTTCATCAAGCAAGTATCGTCATCATCTCAGGTAATCCCTTCCGGACATACAAAACTTCCTAGCACATAACCCTAATCAAGAATTGATTTCCTAACTTTGAAAGGTTCTATGGAAGCTACTATGCAAAAGCTGGGTTTTGGTCAAATAAGGGACCGATAGGATGCTTCATATACCAACACATGGTACGAGATCAAGGGTGATCACACAGTCCCATGATAACTTGACCGACCGGGTTGCTCCGAGCCTCCAAGGTCATAGTTCCGTGTGATCGACTGGTGAGACATGCAAGTGAAATGCAACAGGCACACAAAGATTAATTAATTCAGTTAGAAGGATGTTTTCAAGTCTAATCCTCACGTGAACCCAAAATCATAAATCTGGTCTGCGAAACCAGAGATTCTGGGTTCGATGGCCAGCAGAATCGCCAGATTGTGGATATCGTATTTTTTCTTACCCACAGCTTTTCTTTAAAAATCTTTTTCAGTTTAAAACACAAAACAATGAGTCTCCACTTAATTTTTAAAAGGAAAAATTAAGAAACCACTTCAAAAGGAAACAGATCTTTTGCGAAACCAAAGATTAGCTAGGTTCGGGGATTATGGAATGAGAAGGGAAGGAGTCCATCGGACTAAAACACCCCTTCTCATCCTATCTCGCGATAGGCCTCTACTTAAAATCCTTTTAATCGAATTATTAACTTAAATGTGCCCTCAACTAATACATATGTATAAATATACATTACAAAAGCATGTCTAAAGGGTGTAAGATTGCAAATGATAAAATATCATTCAAAAAATCATATAATTCAAGTAGCAAGCCATATGATATGCAAAATAGGGAACTAGAGAACTTACCCGGGATCCGGCCGCGAATATTTAAACGTGCAAATGCATGCAAATAGATAAAACCTGGGAAAAGAGTCTCTAATCCATATATACAAGTAAAGCAAGTCCTAATTCTAAGGTGTCGCACATAAGATTGAAAAACTGAAAAAATCAAGAAATTAAAGTAAACTAAAGAGGGATTCAAGAAATCATACCTTAATAGCGCTACAAAACAAAGGGTTAGTCCACATGGTATACAAGATGTAAAGTTGGATTATAAATAACAATCCTAGACTTCTAGCTTAAATCTATCAAATGTAATTAAATCTAAAGCAAACAAGTTCTAATTACAAACATCAAGCCATACGGATGAATGTGTACATGAACAAGAATAAATTATGAAATGTTCAATGATTTAGATCACTTAAACTTTGAATTCAAGCTTAACTAATCATTATTGAAACATGGTTTGAACCTTAACTCATGAAAATATCATCTAAGCCATTATTCATAAGATTGATTAAAACTATTGCAGAATTCTGGAAATTGCTGAGAGCAGATCATAACATTAAAGAAATAAAAAGCATGGTTCTCGTGGTTTGATCTTGATGAATTTTGGACACAAGATGCCTCTGTGTGTCTAGTTTTTAACCCAAAAACGAAATCAAAGTTTTAACGGTATGATCTCTGAAAATTGGGCAAAAACCAGACATCACTCAGCATTCTACAACCCTCTGTCTAGAGTTCTTGCACGATTTTCTAAATATAGTAAAAAACTCAGAAATGCTTTGTTCTTTTTAGGGTGACTTCCTAACACATTAATCTACTTAGAAAAAATTATTTTGGGTCACAAATACTTAATTAAGGTTCTGATTTACTTATTTCAAAAGAATGTTACTGTTCTGAAACTCTGGACAGATTGTAGTAACTTCACAAAACTCATGACCAAGCCACTTTAAACATGAAATCTCCTTAAAGCAAAAAATTACAGTGGTAGAACTTTAATTATAGATACCTTCTCGTTGGTTTCACTTAATTCCAATGGTTAGATTATCAACTAAAAATCCTTGATCGAAAACATATTGTGAACTCACTGCTCATTGAGTTAATTCACTTTATTCTTATTAACTTTAGACACACAAGCCATGGGATTAGGCTTGTCTAAAGCTAATTCTCCTACCTTTTGATGGTCATTGGAGACTAAATATGTTTATGTTTGTAAATTTCAAGGAAGTATAGAAGAACTTCATGAAACTTAATCATAACAAACTTCAAACCATGAAGATAGGTTTAAGTCCATTATGTTAAACATTCTAGTATCAACCTTAGTCCCCTTATGAATCATAAGATTACAAGGAGATTAAGGGATTTTAAACCAAGAGATTCAAGTAAGACATTGAAGGTCTTATGAATCTAAGGAATGAATATAAAGAAGATAAGGAAAGAAAACTAAAGAAACTCAATGCATGCTAAATTTAAATTTGAACAAGGGATAATTATGCTAGAGTTTACCTCCAAGGTATCCTCAACTTGGTGATTTTGGAGGACTTCCAAAGACTAATCAAGCTCTTATACACTAATTCACACAACTCTTTCTTTAAACTATTCTAAACTCACTCCTAATTATGAAGAGTAAGGCAAGAAGAGCACTTATACAACTTATAAATTCAAAGAAAATTCCCCCCTTGCAAGTGAATATTCATCCTCTATTTATAGACAATCTTAAAGGGGTATTTCAGTCATTTCAGGACTGAAAACCCTAATTCAGTCGTCCTTTTTATAGTACAAAACGTGTTGTATACCAACTGTCATTTGAAAAAATGCGGCAGTCCCTGGAGTTGTCCGCAACATTCAGTAAATGCTGCATCGGCATTCAGTGAATGCCGGCGCGGCATTCACTGACTGCCGGAACGACATTCACTGAATGTTGCGGACAACTCCAGGGACTGCCGTTTTTTTTTAAAATTTCATTTTTCGCCGCACTTGTTTGAAATTCGCGGCATTCACGGAGTGCCGTCCGGCAGTCCAGAGACTGCTGCAATGGCTGCCCGTGACTGTCGCGGAAAGGTTGAGTGTTGTTCTGCTTATTCTCTTCCTACTCCTTTTTTCTTTTTATTTTTGGTTGGTGAGTCTTTCGAAGAGCTTGAATCATCTTTGGAAGTCTTAGATAAGTTCGGACATGGTCATCATCGGATATGGAGGTAACACCCTCCTTAATTCGACGTTTGGTCAAAATCGGGGTGTCTACACTGATATCCATATATTAAAATGTCAATGTCTCATACATTGAGTCATAGTTTGAAGGCACAAACCCAACAGACTCCCACTTGCACTCACAACCATACAGGATTACATCTGAGACCTAGACTATCTAGATGACGATCAAAGACCTTATGTGGCAAGGCTTTTGTAAACGGATCAGCAAGATTGTCAGCGGTGGCAATCTTGGTGACAGTCACATCTCTACGTTGAACAATATCTCGGATAAGATGATATTTCCACTCTACGTGCTTTCCCTTCCCGTGGTTCCTTGGCTCCTTGGATTGAGCCGCTGCCCCACTAATATCACAATAAAGCATAATAGGTGATAGTGACGCTGGTACTACCTCGAACTCCATAAGGAACTTCTTGAGCCAAACAGTTTCCTTTGCGGCTTCACAAGCAACCACATACTTAGCTTCTGTAGTTGAGTCTGCAATGCATTTCTGCTTAATGCTCCTCCAACTAACAGCACCACCTCCCAAGGTAAAGAGATGACCAGACGTCGACTTCCTCGAATCTTTATCTGATATAAAGTCTGAGTCAGTGTATCCCACTGAAATTAACTCACTACCACCATACATAAGCATGTAATCTTTAGTCCTTGTCAAGTACTTAAGAATGTGCTTAACAACTGTCCAGTGCTCTGGACCTAGATTCGATTGATATCTACTAACCATACTAATGGCAAAGCAGATATCTGGTCTAGTGCATAACATCGCATATATGAAATTTCCCACTACCGAAGCATAGGAAATTCCTACCATGCAATTCCTATCCTCCTGTGTCTTTGGACACCGGTCCTTAGAGAACGCAAAACTATGCCTGAAAGGTAACAAACCTTTCTTCAAATTATCCATTGAAAACCTAGTTAGCACCTTATCGATATAACCAGCTTGAGATAATCCCATTATCTTTTGCTTATGATCTCGAAAGAGCTTTATTCTAAGAATATAGCTCGCCTCTCCTAGATCCTTCATATCAAAAGTACTAGCTAGCCAAACCTTGACCGTTGACAATGCCGCTACATCATTTCCAATGAGTAGAATACCATCAACGTAAAGCACAAGAAAATCCACCACTTTTCTTTCACACTTCTTGTATACACAAGGTTCATCCAGATTCTGTATGAAACCAAACGATTTGACTGCTTGGTTAAATCGGACGTTCCAACTCCTGGATGCCTGCTTAATCCCATAAATAGACTTTTATAACTTGCATACCAAGTTACCTTTATGAACAGCTATGAACCCTTCTGGTTACTGCATATAGAATTTCTCCTCAAGATTGCCATTCAAGAATGCAGTCTTGACGTCCATCTGTGGATACCGGCATTTGGGCCCACTTTTGTTTTTTTTTTTTAAACCATTTTCAAATTCAAATTCAAAGAGTCGCCACTTAATTCTTTTAGGAAAATTAAGAAGCCATTTTTTAAAAGCAACCGATCTTTTACGAAACCAAAGATAATCTGGGTCCGGGGATTATGGAATGAAAGGAGAAGGAGCCCGGCAGACTAAAACACCCCCTTTCATCCTATCTCGTGATAGGCCTCTACTCATCATCCTATTTAATCGAATTAATAATCTAAGCATGCCCTCAATTAATACATAGATATAAGTATACATATCACAAGCATGTCAAAAAGGGTGCAAAATTGCTAACGATAAAATATCATTCATAAGCCACATAATTCAAGTAGCAAGCAAAATGATGTGCAAGTAGGGAACTAGAGAACTTACCCGGGATCCAACCGCAAAATGGAAAATGTGCAATGCATACAAAGAATAGAAATCCTAAAAAAAATGTCTCTAATCACATCTACACATAAGGCGAGGCCTAAGCTAAGGTGTCGCGCATGAAGTCGAAAATCAATTAAAATCAAGGAAAGTAAATTAAACTAGAGAAGGGGTTGAGAAATTGTACCTCGAATGCGCTACAAAACAAAGGTTAGTACATATGCCTTAATCAAAAGATATCAAATAATCGAACCAAAGATTCTAGCTTAAATCTATCAAGCATGGAAAGAATTGACAAAACTATGAATTCCTTTTGATTAGTTGGAGTCATAGCACCTTTATAGATATACAAGCCTCAACTAGGAGCCAATGTAATGTCCATATAGGGGTTCTATAATCCCAACGTGATCATAAGGAATCCGTGTTTATATTCAATTAGGTTCAACTAAGCCTAATTTTATCCAAGAACTAGTTCTAATCATAAGCATCAATATACATGAATGAATGAATGAATATGAACAAGAATGAGACATGAATTTATTCACTAATTTGGACCACTTAGCCTCTGGATTTAAGCTAAATTATCATTATTCAAAACATGATTTGGGTCCCAAGACATTAGGAAACCATTTAAGTCAAAATCAATGAGACTAGATAAAAACACTAACTATTTTTCCTAAATTACACAGAGCGGACCAGATTTTAAAAGGTAGAGAAACCATACTTCCAACAATTGGATACTAATGATTTTTGGATATGATATGCCTCCGTGAGTCTAGTTTCTAACCCAAAAAGAAAATCAAGGTTTGAACGGTTAGATCTCTGGCAATATGGAAAACACTAGACATCACTCAGGAATCTGCAGCTCTCTATCCAGAGATCTTGTATGATTTTCTAAAAATAGTAAAAACATGAGCAACACTTAGATCTTTTTAGGGTATCTTCCTAACACATTAAGGTACTTAGAAAAAATTATTAGAGGCCAAGAAAGTTTGACTAAGGTTCTGATTTATTAATTTTAAAACGGACTTACTGTTCTAAAATTTTGGACAGAGAGTTGCTTGTTTTGAAATCATAAGACCAAACCATCTTAGACATAGAATTTCTTCAAAACAAAAATTACAGAGATGCTTAAATGAGTTGTGAACATCCTCCAATTGGTCTCATCCAATTTCCAATGAACCATGAGTTTATAAAAATCTTTGATCACAGTTGGTTTATGGATTCACTGCACCCTTGTTAAATTGATGTTCATATTTCGAATCAAACTTGATCCATGATTCTAGAGAAAACTAGGATCAAATATGATTATGATCATTGGAGTAAATAATGAAATATGAAGAGATTCATAGATTTAGCCTTAATGGATTTCCATCATAGATCTCATAACAAGATAATCCTAAGGTCTTACTCAATCTTATGAACTCTTGAATATTCAAGTTCTCTAGATTTCAACAAACAAACTATGAAAACTTACATCTAAATCCTCTCTCAAACATATGATCCTTGAGGAAATTAGAACTATGATATACTATTCTCCTCTTAAATTAATGGTCCTTGGAGACTCAATGAGACCCAAATTTACTCAAATCTCTATGGAATATAGTATGGATTCCATAAGATTCCTAATAGGGAGATCCAAGTCATGAGTTAAGACTTGAATTCAACCAACTATGTGTAGATATGACCATGATTCACTTTAATCTCCATATGGATCATAGGATCATAGGAAACTAAAGAATCAAACTCAAAGAGACTCAATAAGATATATAAAATCGCATGAATCTTAAGGGGAAAAAAGAAATAAAGAATCGAAGTCTTCTTAGAGAAATTGGAACACAAATTCTTCAAAATCAAACTTATCTTAAACCCAAGGCATCAATTGGATCCAAATTAATGAAATGTTATGAGATTCAATCACAAGCTGTAAAATTCCTAGAACTATGAACTTGTGATTGAATTTGCCTAATTCTACCAAGGATTGAGAGGTTACCTCTATGACCTCAAGGATTTCTTCAATTTCTTGGGAAGCTCTTCCAAAATCTTCAAGTTCTTCTTCCAATTCTTCAAGAAAACTCCTCCTCCTTCTCTCAATTCTCTCTCTATTCTCTATCTCTCTTGTATCTCTCTAAGATTTTAAGCGAAAAGTTCAAAAGTAAGAGTAAAAGTCCCAATAATGGAGATGAAGGTCTGTTTATATAGACCAACATGACAAGGCTAAATGGGTAAATTCGGGTGAAAACCCCTGTGCAAAGTTCTCTTCTAGAACATGTGAGAAAAGTAGTCTGTTACAGTTCGTGGCACTCGATGACTGCCTGCGGCACCCACTGAGTGCCGGGCGGCACTCACTGACTGCCAGGCGGCACTCAGTGAGTGCTGCCGGCTTCGCCGCGTGCTGCGGCTAACAGAATTTTGCCCTCTTTTTAATTTTCAAAATATATGTTAACAAAACTTAATTATTTAGTAAAGTATATACTAATGTACTTATATTTGTAATGTACTTTATTATAATATACCCATATGCATGGTATATATTCCCATATATCATTTTATTTCTTTTTTCTGTTTTCTTCTTTTTTTCTTTTCTTTTCAAGACTTCTTTTCCAAAACTCTTTCTTTTCTTCCCTCTCTCTCTTTTTTTCTTCTTATATATATATATATATATATATCTTTTTATCATTACTATATATGTATATATTTTTTGAATGAATTCTCAGACTAATTTCCTCACACGTTCTTCAACGTTCATGTTTTCTTTCAAATACCCAATTTTTCCTTCTTTTATTTTTTTTTATTTTGAAACTTTACTTGAAGAATCTTTGAAGAATTTGAATTTTTTGGAAGATCTCTGAATTTCACCGGTCATCGTCATCATCGGTCTTAAGAGGTAACCAATCCCTGGATTTGACGTTTGGTCAAAATCGGAGTGTCTACAGTTTGCCCCTCTTCGGCAGAGCTTGTAAAGCAACGCGTATCACAAGTGAATGTCGAAGCCTGTGTGAACAACAAGCCTTTGACCAAGCGGTCGAATCTAGGTAAAAATAAAAGTGCGTTGCAAAAGTCGGGTGCGCAGAGAGCCAAAAGCTGGTCGTGCTCAATGGTGAGCTATCTACGTATCCCATCGGGAATCAGATCAGGACGTAGTTCGGGCAAAGGACAACACAAACGCAAATAACCACACAGATGTACTCCTATCTTATTATGATGCATATGCACAAATTTCATGTCTCATGCTCCCAAATGTGATGATCCGGAGTCATGCTGATCTTCCTATTATCATAAATGCGGCTTATGCCACAAATTCTCTAGTTATGTTATAGTTTTTTCTTCGGAACATGTGTTTCGAGGAATCATCTGATCGACAGAGCCACTTCACGCCTTACACTCCATAGTCGAATCAGGTAGCACGCTGAAAGATTGAGTCGCTTCATGCCTTATACTCCATAATCCTCCAAAAATCATCTGATCGACTAAGCCGCTTCACGCCTTACACTCCATAATCGACTTAGGTAGCACGCTGAAAGATTGAGTTGCTTCACGCCTTACACTCCATAATCCTCCAAAGATCATCTGATTGACTGAGCCGCTTCATGCCTTACACTCCATAATCGACTCAGGTAGCACACTGAAATTAGCACGGATTTGTTACAAAAATTGAGGATACAAATTTTTCACGGGGCAAAGTCAATGTTAATTCAATTCGACTCATAATTCCCAATTCCCCCCCCCCCTTTTTAGGGATTACTTTTTCGGGTTTCAACTTCAAATTAACTTTCCTAAATCTGGAACTACTCAGATTCAAATCCGTTTTAAATTTCTGGAATCAAAGATCAATCATATTCAAAATCGGCTTAATTTTCTCATAATCTGGAGTCAAACCAAATCTATTTTCAAAATCTGAAGTCAATCAGATTCCAATCATTTCAATTTTCAAGATCTAGAGTCAATCAAACCCTAATTCAATCTAATTCTCAAAATCCGAAATCGATCCGGTTTCTTTTCAATTTGCAAAACCAAGAGACAACAGAGCTCAAATCAAATCAATTTTCAAAGGGTTGGAGCCAATCAGGCTCAAACCAAATCTATTTTCAAAAAAATTCGGAGTCAATCGGGCTCAAGTCAAATCAATTTTCAAAAATCGGGAATTAATCAGATTCAAAATTCCAAAAATTCATAGTCCTGCAGACTTAAATCAAAAATTTCAAAATCTGGAGTCAGTTACGCTCAAATTATTCAATTTACAAAATCCGGAGTTATTCAGACTCCAACCAAATCAATTTTCGAAAATCTGGAGCCAATCAGACTCCAATTAAACCAAATCTTTTAAAACCTGGAGTCAATCAGTCTCCAATCAAAATAAATTGCCAAGAATCCGATGTCGATTAGACTCCAACTTGTTCAACTTCCCAAAATCGGGGTTGATTAGACTCCTAATCAAATTCATTTTCAAAAATCCAGAGCCTGATTAGATTCCAATTTATTCAATATCCCAAAATCCGGAGTCAATTAGACTCCAGTTAAAATCAAAATTTCAGAATTCTGGAGTCAATCAGACTCCAATCACATCAAGAATCCAGAGTCGATTTGACTCAATTTAGTTTATTTGCTGAAACAGGGTGTTTTTCGACAAAAATTCCTCACAATCAGGGCTCATTTTGAATTGCAAAAGGGCTTAAGAACTCATTTTTCAAACTCCGGGGGTCCTTTCAAAATGAGGGAAAAACTTTGAGGACATGGGAGAGAAATTCGGTGGTACTCATTATAAATATGAAAGCTAGGAGGAATAGGGCCACATGGCGCATGCGGCGGCACTCGGTGAGGAGGAGTGGCACTCACTGAGTGCCGGCCGGCACTCCATCAACTACCGCGCGGCACTCACTGAGTGCTGGCGCCTTTTCGTCGAATGCCAGCCTGTCTAGCAGTTTGTTTAAAACTTGATTTTCATTCTTCCTTTTTATTATCTTCTTCTCCCTATTTCGGGTTTCCTCTCCAAAACTCTCTTCCTTTTGATTCTTTGCTCAAGATTCATCAAGTAAACAAGGTATGTCTACTCCATTAATCATCAAGATCACCACTTTTCTTGATTTTACACTTGAAATCATGATCATCTTCATATTTCCCCCACAAATTCCATATGAAACTTTAGCTTTCTTTCGCTTTTTCTTGTAGATCCTACAATGGCTAGTGGTTCAGGGTCCTATGGTCCTCCCAAGAAGAAGTATAAGCCCCACCCTGGCCATAACTCATCGGTTTTACTTGCCGACCCCGAGGCACATATCTCGGCCCGAGCATTCAACAGATTGGTATACTCCCAAAACCCCCCTTTTTATGCTTATGATAAATAATGCAATGCAATGCAATCCATGATGAACAATGCATGTATGAGTGCCCCCATAACTTTGTGTATTTGAATGTATTAAAACTTATTTACGACATCCCCTCTTCTTGAATTGATTTTCTTGTCATGATTTGGGGTTCAATGCTTGGTGTTGTGCTTTTGGCTTATCGCCCTTATTTGGATTCATTAATTTTCCATGCTCATAAATTTCATTATTCCATTTGTCCACTGCTAATGAGGGTTGTACCGACCCCATGCTTTTACTGAACTAAAAACCTATTGTCAATGAGTCGCTTAGACTCAAAAGAATTTTCTTATTTTCAAACAACGAGTCGCTTAGACTCGAAAGAATTTTCTTATTTTCAAACAATGAGTCGCTTAGACTCGGAAGAATTCTTTTTTCTTATTTTCAAAGCAACGAGTCACTTGAAAGAATTTTCTTAATTTCAAAACAACGAGTTGCTTAGACTCGAAAGAATTTTCTTATTTTCAAACAACGAGTCGCTTAGACTCGGAAGAATTTTTTTCTTATTTCCAAATAACGAGTCGCTGAGACTCGAAAGAATTTTTGTCTTATTTTCAAACAACGAGTCGCTTAGACTCGAAACAATTTTTTTCTTATTTTCAAACAACGAGTCGCTTAGACTCGGAAGAATTCTTTTTTTTCTTATTTTCAAATCAACGAGTCACTCGAAAGAATTTTCTTATTTTCAAAACAACGAGTCGCTTAGACTTGAAAGATTTTCTTCTTTTCTTGAATCAACGAGTTGCGTAGACACGAAAGAACCCTTTTTATTTTTCTTTAAAACAAACGAGTCGCTTAGACTCGAAAGAATTTTCTTATTTTCAATGAGTCGCTTAGACTCGAAAGAAAAAAAAAATTTCAACGAGTCGCTTAGACTCGAAAGAATTTTCTTCTTTTCTTGAATTAACGAGTCGCTTAGACTCGAAAAAAACTTTTTATTTTTTCTTGAAAACAACGAGTCGCTTAGACTCAAGGATTTTCTTATTTTCAAAGAGTCGCTTAGACTCGAAAGGATTTTTATTAACGAGTCGCTTAGACTCGAAAAAACTTTTTTTTATTTTTTTCTTGAAAACAAATGAGTCGCGTAGACTCAAAAGAATTTTCTTATTTTCAACGAATCACTTAGACTCGAAAGAATTTTCTTATTTTCAAATCAATGAGTTACTTAAACCCGGAAATCAGAACTTTATTTGAGTTGCTTAGACTCGGAGATCACCACTTATTTTTTTCTTTTTACAAAAGAAATCAAGTTGTTTAGATTCTAAAAAAAATTAAAAAATCATTCATTTTCTTTCTTTCTCTTATTTTTCTTCTGTCCTTTTCTTGCAGACTCTGGAATTTGTTCTGAAAGGCCATGGGAGCGTGGCTCACGGCCGAAGGTGGTACGAGGAGCTTTTTGATGAGGTTAGAACCATGGTCAACAATGCTGGGTTTGGGCTTTTTGCATTACTCTTTGAGAAGAGCTCGAACGATAGGACAAATATTCAAGCTTTAGCAGAGAGATGGTGGGATCGACAAATACATTTCACATACCATTTAGGGAGATGACGATGACTCCTCTGGATTTTGCTATGATTACTGGCATTGTCTTTGGCGGCCTCCCGGTTGCTCACTATGACGATCTCCAAAATCGTCAAGAAGAGATTATTGACTTGCTCGGGGCTCACCCAAGAGAGTTCATAGTGCCCGCAAAATGGTTTCTGGATACCTTGAAGGGTCAGGTCTTCACCGACGACCAGATGGCTAGGGCCTTTATCATGTATGTGTTGGGTTTCTCACTGATGAGCACCAAGGGGGATAGATCAACCTGGGGTACCTAGCTTCTCTTGCAGACATTGGCCGCATATCTCAATATAATTGGGGAAGAGCGGGGTTGGCTACTCTTTACAACCACATGAGTGATGTCTCTAGGGGAAATTCGCCCTCCACTGGCGGGTACTGGAGAGCCTGGGAGGTAAAACTTTATTATTATATTTCAATCATACACCCTTTACTCTTTTCATTCATTTCTTTTGATTTTATTTTGCCGACTGAATCCAATTTCTCTTATTTTCTCTTTTTTTTTTTCTTTTTTTTTGTTTTGCAGATATGGTCTCATGAATACCTTCGCATGAGGGCTCCCAATACTCGAGAAGGCGAGGCTGCGATCATGCCTCAAGGTTTGAAACGGAAGAAGGGAGTGACAGGTCGAAAGGTCGGGGCCCATGACTTTGTTGGCTACAGAAACCTCCTTATCAACTTACGTGAGGTTCACGTGGTATGGAATCCTTGGGAGGCGGCCCTTCCAGAGGCTAGCGAAGAAATCCAAGCTGCTGTGGGTCTTTCCAGGATGAGGATCCTGATGGTGGGGGAGGCGTGTCAGTAGTGGTACATCGGCGAGAGGGTAACTAGGCAGTCACTTGTTGCCCCTGCCTTTTATGTGCCTAGGGCTCCTCCTGCTACTATGAGGAGCACTGAGACCTTGGATCATGAGGACCTCATCGCTGCACTAGGTGGGGAGAACATTGCAAATTATTTGGACGATCCAGACGGCTACCCAATTTTTAGATTGAATTCCCTCATGCACAACTTTGCTCTTATGGATGTTACCCGGGTAACAGATATTTCATTCTTTTCATTTTCTTTTAAAATTTTCCTTTTATTTTGCAATAATACTCACATAGACTTGAATCCCCTTTTACAGCCTGTCCCTGGGGTTACCGACCCTCCAGCTCTCCCATAGTGGAACTGGAATGTTCCCATGGTACACATGGGCCAGGAGACCATGTATCAGCTGGTCCCTTATACCCAGAATGTTCCGTCCATCCCTCTGCAATATGATACAGTCCCCAGAGATTATGCAGAGGAGGGTCTATCATATACGCACACTGTCCAGCATTGGGTTCACGGACGTGAATGGAGGGTAAATCTCTTTCTGGAAACAACCTTCTTATTGCTTTCTTCTCTCTCTTTTTTCTTTACAATTCCGATTTTTATCCTTATACTGACGACTATGTCCAACCCTTTTTTAGGCCGATGGAGTAATGGCACTGCTGATCTTTAGGCCAGAGCTATGGTATCACCATTTTATTCATTTTCTTTTCCTTCTCTCTTTTTCTTTAGCTTTCTTTATTTCACTTACTTTTATTTTGTCTTTTCAGGAGGCCGAGCTTGCTGCCTTGAGGAGGCAAATTCAAGAGTTTCAGCTGGGTCAAGGCGGCGGCTATCAAGGAGGTGCTGGCGGCAGCGGCCAAGGCGGTGACGGTGGGGATGATGGTGACGGCGGAGATGGCGGAGCTGGGGGAATTCAGACAGCTCCGCAGGCACCTAGAAGAAATCCTCGTCGCTGATGAGGATAGCTGACCGTTTCTTTCTTTTATATTATGTCTCTGTGAGGACGAGAACTCCAAACTTTTCTCTCTTTAGCAGATTTACTTAGGCGGCTTGATAGTATTCATGCATGGTGGCCTGTGTGCCAATTTTGAATTATGTTTATACTCATGCTTGATTACTTTTTTTCAGCTTTAGACTTTATTCCCCTTATTTACTCAAAACATGAATAACTTTATTTACTTATTGATGAATGGTGCTTGAATGATGGAATAGTGATACTTTTGTTCAAATTTCTATGCAGGTTTGGGCTGATTCAAATTACAAATCAACCCATGAACATTTTAAACTCTGGCCGGCACTCACTGACTGCTACGCGGCACTCAGTGACTGACGGTCGACACTCAATGAGTGCCACCGCTTTTCATCGAGTGCCGGTTTGTGCCATTTTCTTATTTAAAGTGCCATTTGCCCATTTTAATGTCCATTTTGAAACTCCTAAGGCCCTTTTTCTCTTCAACATTCACACTCTTCTTCTATATTCACTCTCCTTCTTCATAGCTCCCATAAGTTTTGACATTTTATACCCATGGATGGATTCCCTTTCCAGTATTGACCGACTCAACTTCGAGTGTCACAGATTGATAGACCTCTTTGCATTCCGCCGTATGGCTCTAGACGAGAGCTTACTCCTAGCTACTATCACATGTTGGGACCCCTCTTTGCATGTCTTCCAGTTCGGCCATAAGGAGGTTTGTCCACTCTTCAAGGAATTTAGCGCCATTCTCCATACTGACCCTTATGCTGATTTGGTCATCCCCCAGATACAGATAGGGTATATCCAAGATCTAGCATCTCTTTTTTGCATTCCCCGAGGTATCCCCAGCTCTTTTGTTCGCGACCGGCGTATTGATTTTGACCGCATTTCTTCTACTTATGCTCCCGTTGGTGATCCTGATGATGAAGGATATCAGATTATCAGACGCAATGCCCTTTCTTTGGCTATGCTCTCCCATTTCCTATTCCAGTCTCCCTCCGACATCCTTATCCCTATTGTTTATGGTCTTCGAGAGATGCGGAGTTCTATCATGCTTGTTCTAGGAGAAACCTTACTGGGTTTGGATCACGCACAAAGCACCGGATCGATGTTGCTTTCAGGGTCACCTCATGTTTTGCAGATCTGGCTTCTCGAGCATTTAGGCCTCTTCGCTCACCATCCTGCTGGAAGACTGCTTCCTTATGATTGCCTGGATGTTCATTTCCTCTATTGCACGGTTGAGAGCTGGCTTACTTGGCTTCAGAACCTATACCGTGGGGACATTTGCTGGGTGTGCCCTCGATGGACTTATTGCTCTGACACTGTGCGGTTTCCCGGACGCCTGGGGGTTTGGTTAGCTGGTTTGCATGCCACCACTTTTTACATCCTTGGACGAGTGGTTCGCTAGTTTGGATTGCTTCAGGATGTCTCAGATACTATTACGGTTGATTTGTCGAGGATCTGTGCTCTGCACCCTTCTACCGTGAGATTATTTGTCGAGGCTTTGCATGACAGAGTGTCGGCTCCTTTTCGGAGGGTCCTTTCTTCAATTGTCCCCACTGTCGAGTACCTTCTTGAGGTTCAGACTTTGGTCGGGAAGTAGCTTCTAGACAAAAAAAAAAAGGAAAAACAAGATTCTAAAAACTTCTGACAAATCCTGCTTGTCTCTTACTGCGCTTTTGTGATGTATTTCAATTTTCATAAAGACTTTTCTTTGTACAAAGAAAATGTTCTAATCATGTCAAATCATAGTTCGCACTTCTCCCATCGCTTCAGATTATGAAAATTTTCCTTCTAATGTCTCTTCTTAGCTTTTATTACTTTTCTTTGAGTTTTGCTTTAGAGTTTTAATCATTCTATACTATGAATCCTCATTTGCTTCCACACAGTACCTATTTTGATAGCCAGTAGATCCAGAAATGGATTTAGATATTTTTTGGGTTCTTCGGTTTAGCAAACGAAGTTTGCCCCTAGTATAGGGGCTTTGATTCTAGTTCTGGGTAAACATAAGTTTGCCCATAGTTTGGCATAAGGAAACTTAAGATATTGGGTTACATCAAGAGTTGGGTTTTATTTGGACTGAGGGCCTTGTGGGATCGCCTACTTATCCCCAAGCGGGTATCAGGTCCGTAGTAGTTCAGTTAAGGTCAGAAGGGAAGTGTCTTTTAGGCAAGTTTATTTATGTGATCGAACTGGGCAGGTTGCCTACGTATCCCCTAGAGGGAATCAGGTCAGGCATAGTTCATCAACTCTGGAGGTTTCGAAATGACAAGGTCTTAAGCAAAATATTTCTTGAGGAGATCGAGGTTGACTGGTTGTTTAAACTCAATTTCGTTTAGGTCCATGAGATAGGCAGCTCCTCTGGAGACGAGTGTCTTAATGATATATGGTCCGACCCAGTTGGGTTTGAATTTTCCTTGGGGGTCATAAATGGGCGCTTTAAGTTCTTTCAGGACTAGGTCACCCTCAGCAAGCTTCCTTGGGCGAACCTTTTTGTTGAAAGCACGAGCTATCCTTTTCTGATATCCCCGAGTGTGATTTATAGCAGCCAATCTTTTCTCATCTAATAGCATCAATTCCTCATATCTCCCCCATAGCCACTCAAGTTCAGTTACCTCGTACTCTGCCAAAACTCTCAAAGATGGTATTTCGACCTCAACTGGTAGAACAGCATCCATCCCATAGACTAATGAATACGGCGTAGCCCTTGTTGAAGTTCTTACAGAAGTTCGCCATCCCCATAAAGAAAACGGTAACTTCTCATGCCAAACCCTGTATGTATCTGTCATCTTCCCCAGGATCGCCTTTACATTCTTGTTTGCGGCTTCTACTGCTCCATTCGTCTGGGGTCTGTATGGTGAGGATTGGTGGTGGGTAATCCTATACATCTCTAAAAGTGGGATAACTTCTCCATCATTTCTCTTGCTTCCCTTTCATGTAAACATTCCAGGTTATAACCAGTGTAGGACTTTTTCCACAACTTTCCCGCATAGATCACAAACTGAGCTAAAAACCTCCAGATCGCCTTCTTATCTTTTTCTGACGTCCCTTTAGGGTACTTTTCTTTCTCAATGAAATTCCAAACATCGGTATACCACGGTACTTCTATCCCTTCTCCTCCTTCAATGGCTGCAATTGTCTCGAATGAGGGCTGGGTTCTCTCTTTTATGGACAGGGGAATCATGGAAACTCCTATAGGGATTTGGATCATCGAGGCCAAGGTTGCTAAAGAATCAGCAAGATGATTTTCCTCACGAGGCAGGTAATAGAGTGAGATTTTTCTAAATTGTACTTTTAGGCTCTCTAGGTATTCATGGTAAGGTCTTAATTTCTCATGCTTTATTCTCCAATTACCCCTCACTTGCGATATTATCAGGTTCGAGTCCCCAAAAATATCAATCTTCTCAATTTTCAAGGCCAAGGCTGCTTCCATCCCAATTATGCATGCTTCGTATTCTGCCATGTTGTTGGTTGAATTATACCTAAGTTTAACGGCCAACAAGGTGGGGACCCCATTAGGTGATATGAGGATGATTCCAACCCCATATCCTACCTGATTGGCTGCTCCATCAAAATGCATTCTCCACCGGTCTTCCTCTACTTTCATTACCCCTTCATTAGGAAACATAAATTCTCCTCTTTCTTCAGATTCTATGGCGAGGTCAGCTAAGTATTCGGCGACGGCTCTCTCTTTGACAGATTTGGAAGTGACATATCTAATATCAAATTTAGCCAGCATCATGGTCCAGCGTGAGATCCTACTGGTTAAGGCAGGTTTTTCAAAGAGGTATTTGAGTGGATCCACTCGAGATATTAGGGTGACAGGGAAGGCTAACATGTAATGCCTAAGGAGACGTGTACACCATACCAAAGCCCAACTGTGGACACGCGGGATTCCACCTTTTGAAATTTGAAATTGATTTGGAAGGAAAGAAAGAAAATGGTCTGTTGAAAACAGATACAGAGTCGCCAATTGGTCTTTAAGGAACCAAGAAACCTAATTTTGACTCACCCAAATGGATAAAGGGCACCAGCCCTTCATAACCAAAGAACTTGGTTCAGGGTTTTGGTACGAGAGAGGAAGGAGCCTTTGTCGCGACTAAAACATCCTCAACTTGCCCCGTCTTTCGACGGGCCTCAATTAGCATCCAAATAATCATCTCATACTATGTATGGTTTGACAATTAATACTATGATAGTATATTACATTACATAAGAAAATTTGAAATGGAAGATCTAAAGATAAGATATCATTCATAAGATCTGAACCAAATATCACACAATGTAAAGTGAAAAATCACACAAATAAACCTAGGAAAAATCGTCTAATCATGTATCAAGTAATTAAGTTTCCCTAATCTAAAGGGGACATGAATTGTTCTTGAAACAAAATAATCAAAGAAATCAAAATATGCTTAGCAAGCTAGTATGATGCATGTTAATCTTTGAGAAAAGAAGACCTCTCAATCCCCGGGACGGATGAGAAAGGATGATTAGATCGAGGGAAAGCATGGACGTGTGATCATGTTCATTCCTTATAATCTTCTTACATTAGGAGTCACCAAAGCCCCAAATCTTTGCATGGATGCAATGTATGTATCTAGAATGTGCCAAGGTTGTAGTGTGCTTTGTGTTCATGGATTCTTAAAATGACTTAGAAGTCTATAACGTGTATGAATGAATGAATGAAATCATTATGAGATATGTACGAATGTAGTATGAACTACTTCCTAAAACATGAGCTAATTTGGAATGCATGTAAGCATCAAATCAAAGAATGAAAGTTAAAATGTGCTTGCTGTGAATAGTGGACAGAATAGTAACATGATCTTTTGGAAATTGAAAAGAGGGGTTAGAAATGTTTTCAATGCATTGTTTTTTATGGCGATCATCCTTATTGTGTCTAGCACACAACCCAAAAAGCCAATATTTAATAACTATCACAGATTGAGAGAAATCATATAAACAATAGAGGTCACTCAGAAATAGAGTCCGTACTGTCGACTGAAATGTTGAAAAATCTTAGAAACTGGAAACAAATGATCTAGAGGCCCATTTTATAAACATTGTTCCCAAAGACATTGAAGTTTAAGGGAAAAATAAGTTAGGACCACCCTGTTTGGAAACATTTTCTGAAAAAAGAAGTTGGAAGTCAACCAAGCTGCTGTGACAGCAGAGGCAGAATGTCTGGAAAGAATGCTTGGGTCCAAATGGACCATTTTCAAGTATTTCCAAATCAAACCAAAAATCATGGGTGTTCTCTAATGAGTTAGGAAGACTTTCCTAGTGGCCTTGCATCCATACATTGAGTATTGAGTTCTAGAGAAATCTTTGAACTCAGATCACTCATTGTTTTGACTCACTGTTTTGAAGATTTTGGGAAAAACTAGAGTTTTCTTTCTTGAGATCAAAATGAGGGGTTTTAAGAGGGGTTTTGAAATAGAGGTTTTGAAAGCATATTTTCAATACTCAATAAAGATTATAGCCACTTAAAATGTCAACATCAGACTCATCATCAAGAACCTCCAAGATTGTTGGAGAGATTTATTTTCATTTGAACATAACTTCAAGGATACCTTGGAGGTATTGAAGTTGTAATCATCATCTATCAAACATGTTTTTGAGGTCAAGAGCTACTATCCATAAGGATTCACTCACCTCAAACTTCATGTCATCATTTAGATGATGATTAACTAGTAAGTAAATAAAGAAAATCAAAAAGAAATGAGGTGAGAAGAGATGGACATCATATAAACAAGCAAGCAAATAGATAGCAATCAATAGATGATATTTATGATGTATTGAACTTGTAGTTTGGTGTTTCACTCATATGTGATGACATTGGACATGGAAGAAGCTTCCACTCTCTTAAATGCTCACTAAAATGGTGGTTGGGTGTATTGAATATTGAAGTAAATAGGAGTAATGAAGTAAAAACAAAGTTTAGAACTCACTTTTGTTTTGAAAATTAAAGAAGAAAGCTTCTTTTCTCTCTATTCTAACCTTATCTCTACAACTTTCTCTCCCAAACTTTTCAAAGCTTCTATTTGACACCCCCAAAATGAAGAGCAATGGGGGGTTTATATAGGCTAATTTGGGGTGGTTTTGGGGTTTTAGAAGTGTTCCCATTGGCTCCAAACATCTGTGAACATAGAACTACGTCGTTTTGGTTTTCAATTAATCAAAATGAACCCCCAAGAAAAATTACAAAACTACACTGTTCTGGAGGAGAGAGCCGCGGTGGCACTGGGCCTATGCCGCGGTAGCAGTGGGCCAGTGCCGCGGCAGCACTGCTCCTCAATCATCTGAATAATTCAGTTTAGGCCCCTAGAGGTTCCGGTATTCGCGAAAAGGCCCTATTTCGTCCGAAATTCAAAATAAATGCATACGAACTCCAAATTGAGGTTGTAATATACCGTTGGAAAGGTAATGGAGTCTATTTTACATAAGAAATAAACCGGGGATAAGTCACTTTGAAAATTGTTTGCGGTATTTGCGATAAAAGCCGATTTGATCGCCTTTTCCACCTTCGAAAATTCATAATAAACTCGTTTTAAATCCGAAAATTATGTGCGATATACCATTGGAAAGCTATTGACCTCTAGTATCCATGAAAAATATTTGAAAATTGATATGGCGCTCCGGTTCTAAAGTCAAATTCTTGTCAAACTGGTCAAACCTGGGATTCCCGGGAAGTTCTGGAAACCTCCGGGAGTTCCCAGGAGCTGACGTTTTCGCTCGATTTTCTTTTAAAACTCATTTTAATACTTTTCACATGATCTAGAATGATTCCAGTGAATTCGGATGATTTTGGTCAAACCTGGTCAAACCTTGGTCAAACTGGTCAACGGGGACTTTCCGGGAACCTCCGGGACTTCCGGGGGCTCTGGGAGCTGACAACTTCATCCGAATTTACTTAAAAACTCATTTTCTTACGACTTAGCATGTTTCCAGAACTTTCGGTCCAAATTCGGGAGTTTTTGGTCTTTCAGGGGCATTTTGGTCATTCTGAGCATTTTGAGAAATAGAACCAACTTCCAGGAGTCCTTTTGAGTCTTTTTCGATCATTGTGAACCACCAAGCTATGGGTCTCCTAAATCTGATAGCCGACAAAATGGGGTGTCTACAGTTTGCCCCTCTTTGGCATGAACTTGCGAGGCAACACATGTCGCATGCGAGTGCCAAAGCTATGAAGAGACAGGTCTTTTGGAGGCTATAGATTTAGGATAAAAAGCGTTCCAAAAGATGCAAATGATGCTGAGGCTAGTGCTGGTCGTGCTCTGCGTGAGCTGCCTACGTATCCCAAGGGGAATCAAACCAGGACGTAGTTCGGGGCACAAAGGAATAAATCACACATGCACATACACAATAATCAGGCGGATGCTATGCTATAAGAGTGATATGTAATGCATGGATGTGATATGAATTGTGTCATGAATCCTATCATGCCTAGTATTCTGATCCTAGTATGAGCTGGTGCTGTGGGGTGTGCCACTCCGAGTGGACTGGTGTTGTGCTAGTGTTTGCGACTGTGATGTAGTGGATGACTCAGATAAGGACATCAAGGTTTAGAAGACTCTGGGTCTAGGGGCAAACTTCTGAATTTTGGAAAGTGTGCTTCACAAGCGAATGTAGTCAGATGTGGGGTCCCTGAGGACGTTAATCAAAGATGAAGTTTGACAGATAATCGATGGACATGGAAGTCCTGGGCACAAAAACCCTAGGAATTCAAGTGATGGACATGAAAACCAGAGATGTCAAGCGATGGACACGGAAGCGCCATTAATGGACATGGAAGCCCATAACATACTTTGAATGGGAATGATGATAAACTGACGATGCACGAATCGAGATGACGAGTAGTCAGTGAACTACTGTGACTGTCATGGATTACACTGACGATGTACTAATCGAGATGACGAGTCGACAGTGAACTACTGTGACTGTCAGGATTGAACTAACGATGTACTAGCTGTGATCAAAAGAATTGACGAATTGATATTCCTGCTGGGGATGAAACCTTGTCAATCTTGACTGAAATGGGCCACTGGAATGGATAATGCACTCTGCTAGGAAGAAGGAAATACGCCCATTGAATGGGAGTCAAGGTATCATTCTATTTGTGATGAGGGATACAGAGATGGTCTGCGGCAGTTAAGGCTTTGATGTTGAAAGAGGAGGGTGATCAACAATCACTCATGGACTTATGTTGCTTTAGGATGAAAAAAGGTCATCAACGGCCACTCATGGACTTATGTTGCATGAAGAAAGACGAAAGACCAACAGCTACTCATGGACTTATGTTGCTAGGATGAAAGAAGATCATCAACAGCCACCCATGGACTTATGTTGCATGAAGAAATACGAAAGATCAACAGCCACTCATAGACTTATGTTGCTAGGAGAAACGAAGATCATCAACAGCCACTCATGGACCTATGTTGCATGAAAAAAGATGAAAGATCAACAGCCACTCATGGACTTATGTTGTTAGGAGAAAGGAAGATCATCAACAGCCACTCATGGACTTATGTTGCATGAAGAAAGATGAAAGATCAACAGCCACTCATGGACTTATGTTGCTAGGAGAAAGGAAGATCATCAACAGCCACTCATGGACTTATGTTGCTAGGAGAAAGGAAGATCATCAACAGCCACTCATGGACTTATGTTGCATGAAGAAAGATGAAAGATCAACAGCCACTCATGGACTTATGTTGCTAGGAGAAAGGAAGATCATCAACAGCCACTCATGGACTTATGTTGCATGAAGAAAGATGAAAGATCAACAGCTGACAAGCGGGGGTATTTGTAAAATACAACTTTGCTAAAAGAAGAAAATGTATTGATTTAATTTACAATTCCTTCATTTATCTACAATTTGAATTATAATGCCAGTTTATACACAATTTGATTAAACTATGATAAGTTGTGTGTTTTAGCCGTATTTTGTGCAGACTATAATTGTTGTGTGAAGAATTGAAAGATAACGATAAAAGGAAGTGCTAGATTATAAGGAAGACAATTAAAAGCTGAAATACAGAGCTCGATCGATTGAAGACCATTCGATCGATCGAATGTTCGATCGATCGAGAGAAGCTCAAGCGATTGAAGACCCAGAAGTTCAATCGATCGAGACGTGTTCGATCGATCGAACATGGCTTTTATCAGAATATGCGCGCACGCAGCAGAAGCGGGTTTTTAACCCTAGCATTAGGTTTTAAGTATATATATTCATATTATGTACGTCCAAAGGAGGCCCCCCCATTACTTTTATCAGTTTTTAGAGAGAGAGATAGAGAGGTTTCATGTTTTTGTAGGTTTTGAAGGTTGGATATTGCTCTGGGATTGATTTTTTCTAGTTTAATACAAGTTTTCAGTTCCAGGTTACTTTATTCATTTTCTGCACTTAGTTTATAGTAGTATAATCTGTGAAATACATAATCTTGCATGTTAGACATAGTTATACAACTTGTTTTTATAGTTTGCATGATTAAAACACAACTAAACAAAACTTTAATGGACTTCTACGTTAAAAACAACACTGTGACACTCCAGACCATGTCTGAGTAGTCCCCAGGTTGTGAGATCACGATGAAACTGTGATCTCAGGCCTCTGCCATGCAGCAGATTAATTTCTGTGTTCGATTGATCAAAGTTAGTTCGATCGATCGGACCAGAGACATTGTCGAGTGATCGAATACAGTTCGATCGATCGAGAGAAGAAGATGTTCGATCGATCGAAAGCGCGTCGATCGATCGAACACCCTTTTTCTTGAGGACATTCTATGCAGTATTTCTAGACTTTCTGTTTTACTGATTTGTTATCAAATTGTCCCAAAATGCTCAGTTTGTCAAAACAATCTGTGAACTTTAAGCCTTGAAGCATTTTTTTTTAATATATTTTGCAAACCACCCTTAATGCTAATACCATTGTAGGTGAGAGTCTAAACTATTGTTTTAAACCGCTTTTGTGTATTTCAAACTCCATTGTGATGATATAGTCCCGGTCATGAAAGGACTATGGATTCTTTATCCTAAGAGAAATACGGAATACTGTAGAGAGTGTGCTCCATTGAGCTTTAACGTAATTGCATGGTAGATGGCTAGGTCACGGTGGATTCGTGTAATCCCAACATTCCTTTTTAATTAAGAAAAACACATTTTAAATCATTGCTTTAATTGATTAGTTAGTAATTAGTTGATCTAGTTTAATTGCTTTACTTTTAGTAGTTGTTAAACTGTGGAACTTTGTGTTCTGCATTCCTTTAAAATATTGATTTTTATTTTCCTTTTTGAGATTAATCTAAGTAATTAGTTTGACCCCTTCCCTGTGGGATCGACCTGGACTTAACCAGACTACTACTTGCACGATTACCTACACTTGGGTATAGCACACAAGCGCACACAGAAAAATTCTCGTGTCAAGTTTTTGGCACCGTTGCCGGGGAAGGCAACAAGCGAACGCTTCGATTACCTCAATCTTTCCTTATCTTTTTTCTGTTTTTCTTTTTCTTTTGTTCTTTAGATTAAAAATTTCTTAGGATCTTTCCCTTTATGTCTGATAATTCCATCGAAGGAATTTACGGATATCCATTCTATTCATCCAGTTCTTCTAGTTCTATTAACCCGATAGTTACACTAATCGACTCAATGGCTGATAATCAAAGCGAAAACGGTGATAATGTGGTCGTACCAATTGACGATTCACTGCGTCCTTTGTATGACCTCATGACACCCGAACACACACCTACGCCGTCTTGTATTCTCATTCTACCTCATGCAGGCGAATTCCAATTTTGCAATGGAATGATTCAACTCCTTCCTACCTTTAATGGAATGGAGAGCGAGAAGGCATATCTACATGTCAAAGATTTTGAGGATGTTTGTAAAACTTTCTCACAGAATTGTCCTGTAGACGTAACACGTCTAATGCTATTTCCTTTAACTTTGAAGGATAAAGCAAAAGCGTGGTTACTCACCTTGAAGCCAAACTCCATCTACACCTGGCATGCGATGAACACTGCTTTCCTGAAGAAATTCTTTCCACCTCGCATGACCACTGAACTTAAACGACAAATAAATTCTTACAAACAAAAGAGCAATGAAACATTCACCCAAACTTGGGAGCGTTTCAAGGATTTGCTACTCTCATGCCCACATCATGGGTATGAGAAATGGCGAACCATCTGCTACTTTTATGAAGGGCTAAATGGTAAAACGAAAAAGTTGGTCGAGACCATGAGTTCAGGGCTATTTCTTCGTAAAAACACGGAAGAAGCTGAAGCTCATTTTGAGTGGTTAGCTGAACATGCCCATGAGTAGTCAAATTCAGACGATGTCCCACGCTCACAGATATCCTGTGTGGAAGAGAAGAGTTTATATCAACTAAAAAGTGAGGATCATCTGATGAACAAGTATGAAGAACTAGTGAAGAAAGTGGAAGAGTTGGGAATGAACGGAGAGAGTCCTAGGCAGTTTTTGCCTGAAGAACCATGCGGCATATGCAACATGCTGGGACATGCTACTCAATACTGTCCGAATGTGCCGTATTTTCAAGAACAACCCCCCATGGAAATGAATGTCATGCAAGGGTATAGGGGGGCGGGGAATTCCTACAATAATTACAACACGCAAAATAATAACAATAGATGGAATCACCCCGGGTTTGATTGGAAAAACAATGCTGGGACCCAAAACCAATTTCAACAACAACAGCCCTACAATAACAATAATCAATATCAAGGGCAATACAACAGGCAGTCCCAGCCATTCCAGCAAAATAAATCAAACAACTACAACAACGCTCAACCTTCACATCATCAACAAGCAAATGTTTACATGCCACCTCACAAGAAGGTGCAAGAGGAAGATCCACTCTCTAACGCGAATTTAACACAACAGTTAATTCAAATGATGAGCAAAATGTCTGCGACATTAGAGAGGATGGATGCACGTCAAGAGGGGTCGAGTGGAACATTTCCTGCTCAACCACTTCCAAACCCAAAGGGATACAACAATGACCCTCCTAATCATAAACAGGCAAAAGCCGTGACTACATTAAGAAGCGGCAAAGTCATAGGGCAAAACATGCCTTATTCTACTCCCGAGGAGTATGAAGAGGAGGAAGTGGTGACTAGGAGTAAACCATCTACTCAAGTAGACGAGTCGTCCACTAATGACAAACCATTAGCACCAAATAAGGATGCTCCTAAAGAAGTAGAGGAAGCTGAGAGAAGGCCTGGAAAGGAACCTGTCACTGACGAATTACCTAAATGCCCTTTACCTGCACCTTACCCTCAAAGGCTTAAGAAACCCCAAAACGAGGCAAAGAATCAGGAGTTCTTGGAGTTGTTCAAACAGGTTAAAATCAATCTCCCCCTCCTTGATGCAATTAAACAAGTGCCAGCCTACGCTAAGTATTTGAAAGACTTATGCACGATCAAAAGGAGGAAAAGTGTAAACATGCCTATGTCGTTTGCCAAGCAAGCGCAATAATTCAAAATGAGTTACCTCCAAAGCTTAAAGACCCTGGCACTCCAACTGTCTCAAGTAGAATTGGGAATCAAAGGATAGATAATGCACTCCTTGATCTAGGAGCTAGCGTGAACTTGCTGCCATATTCAGTATATAAACAGCTAGGGTTGGGTGAACTAAAACCCACCTGAGTTGCATTACAACTGGCAGACAGGTCAGTTAAATATCCTAGAGGAATACTGGAGGACCTTCTGGTACAGATAGACACTTTTGTCTTCCCGATTGATTTCGTGATATTGGATACTGAACTAGTGTCTAATCCATGTTCACAAATCCCGGTGATTTTTGGACATCTATTCCTCAACACCATCGATGCCACAATCAAAATAAGAAGTGGTATTATGACCATCGTATTCGGGAATATGACCTTAAATGTCAAGATTTTTTCAAATCCCCGACATGAAGAATATGAGGACGAAGAAGAAGTTAACTTGATTGAAACGGTCATTGAAGAAGAGGCTGATTTTGTAGATTACAAAGATCCTTTGGAGGTAGTTATGTCACAATTCGACACTACTTATCAACCTAACAATTCTACCCCATTGGACACTGCCCTAAACCATGCCTGCCTCATGATGGAAACAAAGGAGGAAGATAGAGCTGAATGCATGTGGGTCACACCATATGAACCCTTACCTCCAAAAACGAAGTTAATTATGCCTTCGAACTTTCAGTTTCCTGATCTAGAATTAAAGGAGCTTTCGAAAAAGCTCAAATATGCGTTTTTAGGGACTGAAAAGACTTATCCTGTTATAATCTCATCCACATTGAATTCTGAACAAGAGGATAAGTTGATTCAAATGCTCAAACTGCACAAGGGAGCATTGGGATGGACTATTGCCGACCTAAAAGGCATAAGTCCATCTATTTGCACCCATAAGAGTTATCTGGAGGAAAAAGCTAAACCGTCATGACAAATGCAGAGGCGTCTGAATCCTAATATGCAAGAAGTAGTGAAAAAAGAAGTCTTAAAACTTCTAGACATTGGGATAATATATCCTATCTCTGACAGCTCTTGGGTTAGTCCAACCCAGGTGGTGCCCAAAAAGGCTGGTATAACAGTTATCCCAAATAAAGACGGCGAGTTAGTACCAACACGCATTCCCACTGGATGGCAGATGTGTATTGATTACCGAAAGTTGAATACTGTGACCCGGAAAGACCACTTTCCATTGCCATTCATGGATCAAATGCTAGAAAGAGTGGCGGGTCATAAATTTTATTGCTTCTTGGACGGATATAGTGGCTATAACCAAATCAAAATAGCTCCTGAAGATCAAGAGAAAACGACTTTCACTTGTCCGTTCGGTACATTCGCCTATCGCCGTATGCCTTTTGGCTTATGCAATGCACCTGCTACCTTTCAGCGATGCATGTTAGGCATATTCAGTGATATGGTTGAACAGACACTCGAGGTCTTCATGGACGACTTCTCAATGTTTGGCCATAGTTTTGATAATTGCCTAGAAAACCTAGAGAATGTGTTAGCGCGATGTAAGGACAAATACCTAGTACTAAACTGGGAAAAGTGTCACTTCATGGTGACCAAAGGAATTGTCCTCGGCCACATTATCTCTGATAAGGGTATCCAAGTGGATAAAGCAAAAAAAGATATAATTGCAAATTTACCTGTCCCTCGTACAGTTAGAGACATCCGATCTTTTCTGGGACACGCAGGATTCTATCGACGCTTTATCCAAAATTTTAGTGCAATCTCCCGACCACTGTGCCAACTCCTAGTCAAAGATGCACCTGTTGAATGGTCGGAAAATTGTCAAATATCTTTTGATGCACTAAAAGATCACCTTACCTCCGCACAAGTAATACAGGCACCCGATTGGAGTTTGCCGTTCGAGTTAATGTGCGATGCTAGTGACTACGCCATTGGCGCAGTTCTAGGACAGATGAAGGACAACAAGCCTTATGTAATCTATTATGCCAGCCGAACACTGACCGAAACTCAAATAAATTATACAACTACTGAGAAAGAGTTACTGGCAATAGTCTTCGCGCTGGACAAATTCAGGTCTTATCTGATAGGGTCCCCAATAGTCTGTTTTATAGACCACTCAGCCCTCAAGTACCTGCTATCAAAGAAAGACGCGAAACCGAGGCTTATCCGCTGGATACTCCTACTCCAGGAATTCGATATCACTATCAAGGATAAAAAGGGAGTAGAGAATGTGGTCGCCGACCATTTATCTCGGTTGACATTCATGGACAACACTGAGCCTGTACCTATAAAAGATGAATTCCCAGATGAACAACTGATGGCCGTCTCCCACGTGCCTTGGTACGCGGATATAATAAATTACCTCGTTACAGGAGAGACCCCGAGCCATTGGTCAAATCAGGATAAAAAAAGGTTCCTCTCATTCGCACGCCATTTCTTTTTCGATGACCCATACTTATTTAAGTATTGTGCTGATTAGGTCATCAGGCGTTGCGTCCCGAATGAGGACATAATCGTAATTCTAGCCTCATGCCTCTCTGAAGCCTGCAGTAGCCATTTTTCTTCCCAGAAGACCGCACAAAAAGTTCTACATAGCGGATTTTATTGGCCCACCATATTTAAGGATGCCTATTCTTTCTGCAAATCATGCCAGCACTGTCAAAAGCTAGGGACTATTTCAAAAAGAAATTCTATGCCCTTAACTCCCATCATCACAATTGAAATATTCGATTGTTGGGGCATAGACTTCATGGTCCCATTTCCTAAATCTAATAACTGTGAATATATACTCCTTGCTGTGGAATATATATCAAAATGGGTAGAAGCAATACCGACGAGACGCAATGACCATAAAACGGTAATGTCCTTTCTTAAGGAAAATATCTTATCGCATTTCGAAACCCCGAAAGCACTAATAAGTAACCAAGGCAAGCATTTCTGTAATAGGCCTTTGGAAGCACTACTTAAGAAATATGGGGTACACCATAAGATCACTCTAGCTTACCACCCACAAACAAATGGGCAGGCGGAGTTAGCTAACCGTGAAATCAAACACATATTAGAGAAGACGGTTAGTTTCAACAGAAAAGACTGGGCCTATAAACTGACTGATGCTCTTTGGGCGTACCGTACTGCTTACAAGACAAATCTGGGAATGTCTCCATATAGGCTGGTGTATGGTAAGGCATGTCATCTTCCCGTTGAAATTGAGCATAAAGCATATTAGGGCAACACGCTCATTAAATTTTGACATTAAAGAGGGAGGACATCTCCGGAAACTACAGTTGGCAGAACTGGAAGAAATTCGACGAGATGCATATAACAATGCCAAACTCCACAAGGAATGGTTGAAGGCTCACCATGACAGAATGATTTTTCGAAAATCTTTCGAGCCTGGACAGAAAGTTTTGCTATACGATTCGCGCCTTCATCTATTCCCATGAAAACTCTGATCTCGGTGGACAGGACCCTTCATAGTCAAATCTGTCTTTCCACAAGGGGCCGTTGAGTTATTTAATCCTAAGAGCGATGGAAGTTTCAAGGTCAATGGCCAAAGATTGAAACCGTTCTTAGAGGATTTCTAACCCGAGGTCGAGCACATCCAACTGGATGAGCCCGACTATGGTTCAACCTAGAACACTCAAGTGCGTTGTATCAATGTTGTTGTACTTTCTTTTTCTTTTGCTGTTTCTCGTTTTGTTTTGTTCTGTTGTTTATCTTTTCCTTTTTGAGTGTGATCTTGATCATAATCTGCTATTCTAATTTTAGCTCGTGCAGGCTATTCACCATGAGAGATGACGATGTTCACTCGATAGGGTCATGGGCTAATTCAGAATATCAGAACCCACTGTGGACTGCTGATGAAATTACATTCTACTTATCTCCATACCAAGGGTCAGGAGCTGACGACATCGTTGACTTAACCCACGGATATACCCCATACGATCCTGCGCTCCTCCAAATTAACCCGTTCGAGCATATGGACCTTTCTGGAGAGGAAGGAGAACCTGAAGGGTATGCTATTGGAGAAGTGGATGACGCACTGTTGGACCAGTGGGAAAATGACTCAATGTGGGAGCCATGGGAAGAGGAGGACTTACAAGATGTGGTGCCCGAACGCCACAATGTTGTTTTCACATATGTTGACGATTTCATAGTCATCCATGTGGCTCCCTACATCTATGAGTATGTCAGTTACTTATTGTTCAGGCTTCAATGCCCTCTACCTGCCAGTGCACATCGGTCTATCCGGCCAATAGTGAGGTTAACTCTGAGTCACATTCCTTTCTTTTTCTTTTTCTTTTTGCTTTGTTTAATTCTTCCTGTTTGTTCTTTCTGTGCTCTAGTTAATTTATTTTCTTCGTTTCTTTTTGTTTTCCTTTATCAGGAATATCACTATGAATCCACCATTTCCACCGTTGTACCTTCCACATCAACGCTTTCATGGCATTGGACCATACATAAGGTCCCCGGGAACTCTGCCGCAAGAGGAACATCCGATGCGCAATTACACTCCGTTATTCTTGTCTCCATCCGGATCCCCTGTTGTTGGTGGAATTAATTCCTTAGCGAGTTCGGACTTGCTCGATGATATCCTCACTGCTTTCCGCTTGTTCTGGGAAAGGGAATCATCAAGTTCAGACTCTACATTTGAAGCTCCGGCAGAGAAGGAGGGTGTGCAAGACGGAATCTTTCTGCTTGCAGAATAATGTTTCACTCCAATTGTTTTATGTCATTTTATATTTTTTTTTATCAATTGGAGTGTATTCTTAGATGAAGTTTTGTTATTTTCAGTTTTATTTTAGTTTTTATTTTTTAATAAGGTTTTAAAGACCATGATGGGGGCAATATCGTTGCAAATGGATGCTATCATAAAGATTTATTTATATAAATTTGCAATTTTCTACTTTGTGGATGATGTTTTTGGCTTACATGTCCTGTCTATGCATTGTTTTATCACTATTCTGTCTGTCCATGACAATGTTAGTCAGTTGGGGGTGTGTAATTTCTCAATTCAGGGATATTGTAGAATTTCTATGTTCGATCGATCGAACGTATCTCGATCGCTCGAAAGTACCACAACCTCGAGCGCTTGAGGAGGGTTCAATCGATCGAATATTCGATCGATCAAACCATCTCGAGCGATCGAAACCTGTATTTAAACGAAGCGTCATCTATACACTTCATCAGTCTCTCCCTCATCCCTCCCTCGAGCGATTGAACACAGCGAGCAACTCACGCGATTTTTGGACCCCACTTCCAACCATACCAATTGCAGAGCAATCGTTCTCCCTGATCATCATCTTCATCACTGTCACCCTCTTCTCGGTGCGTCTCTTGAGGTGAGGCCCCGAGAACTCCCTCATTTTTCTTTTCTTTTCATTTCATTTTTGTATGGGGGTGCCCCCCATTGGTTAGTTAACTCTTTTCTTTAGTTTTCTTATTGTATTTGTTGTCTTTGGGGCTCTTTCAGTTCTCAATCGGCGATACTGCCACTTCGCTGTGTTCGATCGATCCAACTGGTTTAGAACGATCGAACCCATCTTCCCTTTTTCGATCGATCGAACATTCTCGAGCGATCGAACCTGCAATATTCTCGATCGATCGAACCTTCGATCGATCGAAGTGTGACAGTTTTATTTCTTTTTCTGGGTTCCCTATTTTTAATGTTTCTTTGTTTCTCTCTTATGTTTCAGGGCTAAACAATGAACCCTATCACTGGGTATCACAAAGCCAAGCCATTTGACCTAGCCATACCCGACCCTATACCCGAGCACGGGTTCAGAAACGACGAAGACCGGGTATGGTTCACCAGATATTTCCAGTCGCGCAAGGTCATGCTTGAGCGACCCCTCGAGACGGCATGGCTGGCTACTCCTTGGTATCTTGCACGGATAAGTGCCATGCCACAGTGGTACACGCTCTTCTCCCAGCCTAAGCTCGTTAATCTATCCTGGATCCAGGAGGCGTGTGCTATGATGATCAGAGATCCGGTTGTTCCGTTCACTCTCCGTTCTTTCTTCCGTGGTCGGGAGATCATTTTTAGTCCAGCCACCGTCTCTGCTGCTATTGGGGTACCCGAGGTACCAGATTGTATTTGTCTGCATCGCCCTGACACACCGCTGCTCTCCCCGACCATTATTATCAGAGAGATCACTGGGGGTGCTCTTCCGAGCTGGGATGAAGAGGCTCTTATTCCTGATGTTTTCCTTACAGATAATTATCATATGCTGCACCTCGCCCTCAGTAATTGTCTCTTAGTGACATCATATCGGGAGAAGATTGCAGCGTGGTATGCCCGGGTATTATATGCGATTGGGACACGGCAGCCTATCTATTTGCCTCGCCTCTACATTGATTTCATGAGGCACCCCACTCGCTACATTCAGGCCAAGAAGCACCTGAAGGGTGCTTGGGCCATTCATCGGGTTATTGAGCAGGCGGGGTTACTTCCTTTGGCGGATGATATGACTGCTCAGTCTCGCAGCCGTTTTGGTGAGACTGCTTCCCGCCGGTCAGAGGCACAAAAGAGGAAGCGATGGGGCAAAGGCAAGGCGAAAGTTGAAGAGAAGAGGAGGATAGGAGGAGGCACCGATACTGAGGGTGCTGCTTCTAGGACACCCACAGAGGCTGAGGAGCATGATTCGGAGGAGGAGTTAGACCCTGTTGAGGAGGTGGCGAGATTTGAGTTGAGACAGCGGTCTCAGGCTCGTACCCAGGGAAAGTCTTCTTCTGCGCCTCTCCCGACTATTCATGAGTTGTTATTGGAGGAGAGAGAGGCCAGGATTAGGCTTGAGGGTAAGGTGGATCAGATGACTACTTTGCTGGAGGCGATCTTGATACAGATCAGCGTCGACCAGGCAGTTCATGCTGCTTCTGTACCACCCAGCGATCCACCTACTGCTGCTCCTACCACTTCCACCGTCCCATCTACTACATCTGTTGTTCCACCATCCACCACCGGTCCATCATCTGCCGATCCATCTTCCCAGACTGACCCTGCAGCTTCTACATCATTGGTGTCACCGCTTGCTACGGAGATACCACTTCCACCTCCTCTTGTCGTGGTCGACACATCTTTATCTATTCCAGCTGTCACGACTACGAGTGACCCAGCAGCACAGCCTGTTGCTGAGGATGGCGGTGGGGATGCTCCTGATATTTTTATTGAGATCTTATCGGACGTCGCCGATGATGTCTAGTTTCTGGGGGATGGGTGTTGTTGCTTATTTTTTGTATTTTGGTTCTTGTGGTTGGAGTTGGATGTGTTGGTTTGTTGTTAGATACATTTTTGGATACTGTTGGGATATTTTGTATTGTTGGTTGCTTTGTATATTTTATATTTTAGTTGCATGGTGCATTTTATCACTGTTCTGTTCTTTCACTTTATTATATTTCCAGTGATTAGTTTCGTTCTAAGCATGAATCACATGCTCTATATTTCATGTTCTTTTGATCTCTGCTGTTTGGAGTTTGTATGCTCTCTATACAGGTTGTTACAGTTGCCATTCTTATGATGATGTAAAACAGGTGATATCTCTCTATCTATTTTTGAAAATCGCCTGCTGAGGACATTGCAATTTTCAGTTGGGGGTGGGATGTAGATAGATAATCACCTGTGCACATTAGCTCGTAGCAATCTGGACCATTTTATCTATTGCGTATGTCATACAATTTCCACTAGCAACTAAAGTAAATTATTAAAAAAAATAAAATTCACATTCAACAACTTTGCAAAATTTTCAAACAATTAAGTAAGTTTTTGAATTAAATTGGTAGAATAATTTTGATTATTCACTTCTATTTAGCTATTATCAAGTAATGACACAACCATTTTGTTCTCATCCTTTTATGAATTAAGTTCACGCATTTTTCTAGTTTCTCTAGGATGAAAGCATATGTTGATCATTCTTGTATCCAAATCATTTGCACGTATTAATAGCTATGCAGAAAACTTAAAATAAGAGTTAATACGACTTTTGTGCTTTAAAGAATGAAGTAGTGAAAACTAGTTACCCTTAGCGAGCTTTTGAATCCAATCTTCAATTCTGAGGGAATTATCACATTAAAATTCGAATTGTTTTTCTTGAATATACCGATTAAATTTGTTAAATAGTCTCGAATTCTCTCATTTTGGCTTCTTAGTAGAGGAGAACGTTCAGGATTTACCAACTAAACTCAATGAACATTGACATGTAAAGATTAAGAAGTTGGGAAATTGATTTAAGCCATCGTATTTGCTCCTTACCTTCTCCATTTACCTATATCGACATCTATGAATATGTGTTGTTCTTAACCCCACGCCTAATAAATAATGCCGAATCCAGTATGAAATTCTAAATCCCTATTTTCATACCTTGACCTCCATATACCCCTTTGCACACTTAATGTGATTAAATTGTTGAAGTAGGAGGAGGGAATAGTGGTGAGAATGGCTATATATATATCAAAAAAAATGAAAAAATGATGATGAATGATGACATATATATATATATGCGAATGGAGAGTATGGGTGGAATAAAGTGAAGAAATTACTGAACACAGCCACATGCTGAAAAAGTGCAACTTCTTACCCCTCTAATTTCTACCCTACTAAATAAAAACCGAAAAGTCAAAGCCTTAATGATTCACAACAACTTAGTTTAAACATGAAAGTGTAATTTGAGTTATCCACGGTATTTCGCTCCTCTAGTAAGTGGTATTCCTTTCGTGAGACTATACACTCTAAATGTTCGTCTTTTATAGAGTCGAGTATGAAAGCATTAGTATCCAAAAAATCATTCCTATGAAAGCTTTCATACCATGTGCGATCATTATTAGCCAAGTTTCTATAGGATGTTCATTTTTGAGTGTAATAACTATGTGAGGATTGAATTGAAACTACCAGTTCTGAGAGTGTGATTGTCTAGACAACTCTAAATAAAGTTGATGTATAGCTGTTAATTTCACACACACACGGATACATGGATGTAATGCATATGTTATTTTTATCTTGGTGACATGAGGAGCATGTGTATTTCTTTCATGGTTGGAATGAGGATGATGTGTTTTGTAGAGCTAAATTAATAGATGAATAAAAGGGAATGGTAAAAGTTATTCTATATCTTTTTGAGCTTTAAAATTGGAGAATTTTGTGGGTATATTCACTGCAAACCCTAACGAGACAATACTCGTCCACTCGGGGGAACCTAGGGGTTTAACGGCTTATTGCATTTGCTAAATGCAACCGCGATTCCTACGAAAGTGAGTTAGATAGTTTTCTTTCTTGTTATTTTAGTTTAGCTAATCTAGATTTAGTTATTTTAGATTTTTCTGTTACAATTGTAGTGTAGCTTGTTTTTATTTTCGCTCTATTGCTAGAGACTAGCAAATCGCTAGTTGGGGGTTGTGACAAGCTGGGGTATTTGTAAAATACAACCGTGCTAAAAGAAGAAAATGTATTGATTTAGTTTACAATTCTTTCATTTATCTGCAATTTGAATTATAATGCCAGTTTATACATAATTTGATTAAACTATGATAAGTTGTGTGTTTTAGCTGTATTTTGTGCAGACTACAGTTGCTGTGTGAAGAATTGAAAGATAACGATAAAAGGAAGTACTGGATTATAAGGAAGACAAATAAAAGCTAAAATACAGAGCTCTATCGATTGAAGACCATTCGATCGATCGAATGTTCGATCGATCGAGAGAAGCTCAAGCGATTGAAGACCCAGAAGTTCAATCGATCGAGACGTGTTCGATCGATCGAACATGGCTTTTGTCATAATATGCGCGCACGCAGCAGAAGCGGATTTTTAACCCTAGCATTAGGTTTTAAGTATATATATTTGTATTATGTACGTCCAGAGGAGGCCCCCCCATTACTTTTATCAGTTTTTAGAGAGAGAGATAGAGAGGTTTCATGTTGTTGTAGGTTTTGAAGGTTGGATATTGCTTTGGGATTGATTTTTTCCAGTTTAATACAAGTTTTCAGTTCCAGGTTACTTTATTCATTTTCTGCACTTAGTTTATAGTAGTATAATCTGTGAAATACATAATCTTGCATGTTAGACATAGTTATACAACTTGTTTTTATAGTTTGCATGATTAAAACACAACCAAACAAAACTTTAATGGACTTCTACGTTAAAAACAACACTGTGACACTCCAGACCATGTCTGAGTAGTCCCCAGGTTGGGAGATCACGATGAAACCGTGATCTCAGGCCTCTGTCATATAGCAGATTAATTTCTGTGTTCGATTGATCGAAGTTAGTTCGATCGATCAGACCAGAGACATTGTCGAGTGATCGAATACAGTTCGATCGATCGAGAGAAGAAGATGTTCGATCGATCGAAAGCGCGTCGATCGATCGAACACCCTTTTTCTTGAGGACATTCTATGCAGTATTTCTAGACTTTCTGTTTTACTGATTTGTTGTCAAATTGTCCCAAAGCGCTCAGTTTGTCAAAACAGTCTGTGAACTTTAAGCCTTGAAGCATTTTTCTTCAATATATTTTGCAAACCACCCTCAATGCTAATACCATTATAGGTGAGAGTCTAAACTATTGTTTTAAACCGCTTTTGTGTATTTCAAACTCCATTGTGATGATATAGTCCCGGTCATGAAAGGACTATGGATTCTTTATCCTAAGAGAAATACGGAATACTGTAGAGAGTGTGCTCCATTGAGCTTCAACGTAATTGCATGGTAGATGGCTAGGTCACGGTGGATTCGTGTAATCCCAACATTCCTTTTTAATTAAGAAAAACACATTTTAAATCATTGCTTTAATTAATTAGTTAGTAATTAGTTGATCTAGTTTAATTGCTTTACTTTTAGTTGTTGTTAAATCGTGGAACTTTGTGTTCTGCATTCCTTTAAAAAATTGATTTTTATTTTCCTTTTTGAGATTAATCTAAGTAATTAGTTTAACCCCTTCCCTGTGGGATCGACCTGGACTTAACCAGACTACTACTTGCACGATTACCTACACTTGGGTATAGCACACATGCGCACACAGAAAAATTCTCGTGTCAACAGCCACTCGTGGACTTATGCTGCATGAAAATGATGGTTAACTTTTGGCGGTTTGGAAAGGGATGAAATTTACATTTTTTTCCAAGCTTGGACACTTCTCATGCTGATGCCTTGAATGGTGCAGTAATGATGTTTGGTACTCCTGCTTGTATTGTCATTGGAATGCTCTTTATAACTTGATTTGAAAAATTCATTATTCATCACTGTTGACTTACACATTTGAGACTACGACCGACTCTTTTCCTGAAAAAGACTATAACAGACCCAAAACTGACAGATATCGACACGCGAGGGTGACACATTTGACACCAAAATGAAACAAGCTCGACTTGCCAAAACTTGATGTGCTTTCATCATAAATGATGTACCATTTCACTACGCATAATTTTGATGATAAATCTCATTTTGAAGGTTCTTCCCTATTGATCTAATCAATTCTTTGCTTCTCCCGAGATGTGCTTTGGATTAGTGCCTTAGCTTTTAGAATTAAAGATGCTCTGTTTCAAAATTTTCAAAACAACTTGGTGACTTGAAAACTCACCCTTTGGTGTGAAGGGATCGTGTTAGGCAAACGGAGTTTGCCCCTAGTTCATAGGCAAATGAGGTAGGTGACCGACGTTTGCCCCTAGTTTGGAAGATGGTTGTTTGAAGGTTTTGGGCAAACAAGGTAGGTGACCGAAGTTTACCCCTTGTATGAAGGGTAGATAGTAAAATTCAGGCAAAGGAGGCGGGTGGCCGAAGTTTTCCCCTAGTGTGGAAGGTGATTTTCTGGCTTGAGGCAAGGACCGTGATTTTAATCTCTCAAATGCTCATAACTTTTGCCTAGGCACCAGTGAGGTGACCTAGCGAGCTCTTTTCTCTCTTTTGTTATTGCTCACCTTGAATTTAGCTCTAATTTATGCCTAGGCGTCCTTTCGGATTTTCGACCTAGCGAGCCATCCTTCTTTTCTTTTTGAAAGTCTGCCTACGTACCCCCGAGAGGGGATCAGGTCCAACGTAGTTCGGGCCAGGACCTTGAAAGAAGAGGGATTAATATTGATGGTGTCGACCGAACCGATACGGTTGCCTACGTATCCCCGAGTGGGAATCAGGTCGAGCGTAGTTCAAGGCAAGGCTTGAAGAAAATTGGTTGAGGGTTTTTCAAACCAATCGTCAAAGAAGTTCAAACTTAGGTCACTTGTGGTAGCCTTGAATAAGAAGATTCAGTTTCAGTCTCCCTTTCTTTTCTTTTCTTTTCTTTTTTTTTTTTGTTTTTTTTTTTTTTTGAGGATTGATCCTTTTCTCTTTCACCTAGCCAGTCAATTTTGTTTTTCTTGTAGTTGATTCTTGCAAGATCTTTCAATCGCAATCTTAGAATTCTGAAATGTGCATGTCAGCTCTCGGAATTTATTTGTGGTTGTTCCATGCCTTTGGAAATGTGATCTAGGCACGTTCTTATGATGTACCTTGAAGCATACGATTCTCTCATTTGTTTCATAAAAAATTTCTTTCATTTTCTCCATCATTTTGACTGGCTAAGGTCAGATCTTGGAAATCAATACCTTTTTCAGCTCTAACTTTAGCCTATGTGCCCTTTCGGGTTTTCAACCTAGCGAGCTTTTCTTTTCTTTTCTTTTATTTTTTTCTTCCTTTTTTTCTCTTTTTTTTTTAAAAAGTGGAGATGAAACTCAACGAAGTGTTTGGCTACCATCAAGGACCAAGTCCACACAGATTCGCATGGCTAACAATAGGGTTGGGCCCAAGGCTTTGAAATGGTGGAAAGGGTGTTGGGCAAGCCCCAAATCAGTCTTAAGTATGTCTTTTCGAGATTTGAGCAAAAGTATCTTTAAATTCTTAAAGTAAGACTATTCAATTCTCAGCTCTTCATCGGTGTCAGCGTGAAATCGACTTTGACCTTTTAGGATTCTTTTTTGTTTTGTTGCAAAAATTTATTAGTAGAGTAATATCCATGGTAATTTGAAAAGTGACATTTTCAGTTCAGCGATTCATGCACTTTTGACTATACACATCAGATTAAGCTAAACAAGATTTCATTCCATTAGCAAGAGAGGGATTACATTACTCGATACAGACTCACAACAACTCGATGACAGACAGACTCGACCACAAGATCAAACTTGAAATAGACTCAAAATATAGAACAGACTCGACTTGGTCTCAAATGGAGTGTCACAGTGACTCGCTTATTCTTTTTATTTCTTTTTCTAAAGGGCATTTTCATTTAGTTTTCTAGCAAGAGTCCCAATCACTATCACTTCACTTGCACAGGTTCAACATTCATGGTCCTCAGTGAAGGGGATCATTTATACGGATAAGTCGAGGGTTGGTCCAGACCGAGGTAGTGGATTGGATTGGGGTGCGGCGCATCATCTAAGAGATCCTGAATTGAGTGACGGAGCCTCTTACAGTTGTCGGTCTCATGGCCTTGGTCTTGGTGGTAATCACAATACTTAGATTCATTGTACCCAGGAGGTGGTGATTAAGAAGCTTACTGGGCTCCAAAGGTACAAGGTCGCCCTTTTGAACAAGGTGATTGAGAGCGGAGGATAAGCTCATGTCAAGTGGTGTGAAGACTCTTTGGTTTCCTTTCTTGTGCCTCTTACTGCAGTCATTTTGGCTTGATGATGGGCTTAAGGCATTGACATCTAGGCTCTCTTGATCTTCACCAAAGGTATGGGGTCTCTTCTCCTTTTTCAGTGACCCAGCTCCATTGATCTTGCCTTCACAGATAGCATCCTCGATTCTAGTCCCAACCTCAAACAACTCTTCAAATGTTGAGATGGACTGGTAGAATAATTTTTCATGGTACACTGGTTGTAGGTTCTTGACCAGCATACGTACTTGCTCTTTCTCAACAGGTCTGTGGATCATTTGGGCTACTTATTCCTCCATCTTCTCAAGAATGCAGTGAAGGACTCATTGAAATTCTGCCTGGTAGTTTCCAGATCTCGAATGGTGACATCAAGCTCTTGGTTATAGGAGTAGTGATCAATGAAAGTTCTAGCAACATCTTCCCAAACTCGGGTCTTGGAAGTTTCAAGGGTTAGGAACCAGGATAGTGCGGCTTTTTGGAGGGTTTGAGGGAACAACATATCTATGTGCTCATGGGTGCAGCCCATTGACTGGAAAATGCTCACACAAAACTTCACGTGGCTCTTCAGATTTCCAGTTCCGTCAAAACGGTCGATTTCAGGCATCTTGAAGTTCTCGGGTAGCCTCACCTTGTTGGGCTCAAACAATCCTTCCAGATCTAACATGTAATCGTCGACCCCCTTACTCTTCCTTAGTATGTTCTCAAGCTTGTCGACCTTGTCCATTTTCTCTTAGAGCTTTTTCTCATATGCAGGCAGTGGGACCCCTTGAAACCATTCTTCTTCTCAATTGTTTTTAGGAGGCGGTCTAAATCTAAGCGGTGGTGGTGGCATGAACCCTGGTGGTGGTGAGAACCCAGGTGGATACTGTGGCTGCTGTTGTCGAAACTCTTCCATAAATTTCAAAACTTGAGTCAGCCGACCTGACTGTTGATTGATTAATTCAGTGATCTTGGCTTCTAAAGTTTCCTGATTAATGTTGAATTTTCTCGGCGGATTGATTCTAACCAAATGACTGTTAGAACTTCTGACCCAGGATGGGGATCTCAGTGGCTAACTTTAGGAATCTATAATGACCTATAGATTCGAGAGGAGTGTATCAGATCCTGATATTTATGACTAGAGAGACAATGACAGTGATGTTAAGGAAGATGGACTGACTTATGTACAGACTGACTGAGATAGTGTGCGCAGACTGATGAGAATGGTGCATGCACATGAGACAAGCATGCGGATGCAAGCCCTAATCTATATGATGCCCCTACTTCTAACAGATATCAGTTAAACAAATAACGCCCTAGCCATACAGAGTGTGCTAACCTTACTTTCCAGTATGATCACCAAGGGATAACAGGGATTTTCGGGATACTTCGGGAATTTTGGATAGAGTTTCTGGGAGAAACAGGGATTTGGAAGATTCGGAGAAATTTCTAGAAGTCATTTGAGTTTCTAGGAGAAATAGGGATTTCTGGTTGATTTGGACTGAGCTTCTAGGATAAACTAGTATTTTGGGTATTTGTGATAAATATGGATAGAGTTTCTAGGAGAAACAAGTATATTTGGGCATTTCTGGGTAATTTAGGCAGAGTTTTTGGGAGAAACAAGTACTATGGGTATTTCTAGGAAATTTGGATAGGCTGGGAGATTTAGACAGAGTTTCTGGGAAAAACTGGTTAATATGGTTATATCTGGGATATCTGGACAGAGTTTCTGAGAAAAATTGGTTAATATGGTTATATCTGGGATATCTGGACAGAGTTTCTAGGAGAAACTGGATAATATGGTTATATCTGGGATATCTGGACAGAGTTTCTAGGAGAAACTGGATAATATGGTTATATTTGGGATATCTGGACAGAGTTTCTGGGAGAAACAGGTTATGATGGTGATCATACTGTCTAGCTAGTTTTCATACTCCTATGTCCTAGGACCAACAAACAAGGTTTGCAGTGTATATCTTTGTGAACATGGAGCAGACTTCCTTACCATGGTGCCTAGGCAGGTCACTCAATGTGGTCACATGTAAGTGATTGCCTTGGGGATCATAAGAAAGAGGTTCTGCCTCATGCCACATAAGCGTCCACACTGCGCAGGTAATCCCACCAGGTCATACAGCAGTTATATCATATTGTCCTATCTGAAAAGATAAATCAACAACCCTATGAAAGGTTCTACAGGAATCTATATGCAAAGGCTGGGTTTAGTCAAAGAGGGTCCGTTGACGAGAGTTCCAATATACCGTCAGAGAGACAGTACAGAAGTGTTTACTCTTTTTGATATACCTTGGAAGGTACAGTATCGACGGTGACTTGTGCCCTGGCACAGCAAGACCTGAACAATGTTAGCGCCGCGTTTCAGACACAATCGAGGGGGAAAATGCAAAGTGCAATGCGGTGAACCAGACACAGTAAAAAGATGATTTTAAGGATGCTTCTTATGAGTCAAACCTCTGTATTATTTTGTTTTAAAATAAAAATATCCCCAGCAGAGTCGGCAGATTGTGGTCACGCGGGATTCCACCTTTTGAAATTTGAAATTGATTTGGAAGGAAAGAAAGAAAATGGTCTGTTAAAAACAGATACAGAGTCGCCACTTGGTCTTTAAGGAACCAAGAAACCTAATTTTGACTCACCCAAATGGATAAAGGGCACCGGCCCTTCATAACCAAAGAACTTGGTTCGGGGTTTTGGTACGAGAGAGGAAGGAGCCTTTGTCGCGACTAAAACACCCTCAACTCGCCCCGTCTTTCGACGGGCCTCAATTAGCATCCAAATAATCATCTCATACTATGTATGGTTCGACAATTAATACTATGATAGTATATTACATTACATAAGAAAATTTAAAATGGAAGATCTAAAGATAAGATATCATTCATAAGATCTAAACCAAATATCACACAATGTAAAGTGAAAAATCACACAAATAAACCTAGGAAAAATCGTCTAATCATGTATCAAGTAATTAAGTTTCCCTAATCTAAAGGGGACATGAATTGTTCTTGAAACAAAATAATCAAAGAAATCAAAATATGCTTAGCAAGCTAGTATGATGCATGTTAATCTTTGAGAAAAGAAGACCTCTCAATCCCCGGGACGGATGAGAAAGGATGATTAGATCAAGGGAAAGCATGGACGTGTGATCATGTTCATTCCTTATAATCTTCTTAGATTAGGAGTCACCAAAGCCCCAAATCTTTGCATGGATGCAATGTATGTATCTAGAATGTGCCAAGGTTGTAGTGTGCTTTGTGTTCATGGATTCCTAAAATGACTTAGAAGTCTATAACGTGTATGAATGAATGAATGAAATCATTATGAGATATGTACGAATGTAGTATGAACTACTTCCTAAAACATGAGCTAATTTGGAATGCATGTAAGCATCAAATCAAAGAATGAAAGTTAAAATGTGCTTGCTGTGAATAGTGGACAGAATAGTAACATGATCTTTTGGAAATTGAAAAGAGGGTTAGAAATGTTTTCAATGCATGATTTTTTATGGAGATCTTCCTTATTCTGTCTAGAACACAACTCAAAAACCAATCTTTAATAACTATCACAGATTGAGAGAAATCATATAAACAATAGAGGTCACTCAGAAACAGAGTCCGTACTGTCGACTGAAATGTTGAAAAATCTTAGAAAATGGAAACAAATGATCTAGAGGCCCATTTTATACAAAACGTTCCCTAAGCCATTGAAGTTTAAGTAAAAAATATGTTAAGACCACCCCTTTTGGAAAAGGTTTCTGAAAAAAAGAAGTTGGAAGTCAACCAAGCTGCTGTGAAAGCAGAGGCAGAATGTCTGGAATGAATGTTTGGGTCCAAATGGACCATTTTCAAGTATTTCCAAATCAAACCAAAAAATCATGGGTGTTCTATAATGAGCTAGGAAGACTTTCCAAGTGGCCTTGCATCCATACATTGAATATTGAGTTCTAGAGAAATCTTTGAACTCAGATCACTCACTGTTTTGACTCACTGTTTTGAAGATTTTGGGAAAAACTAGAGTTTTCTTTCTTGAGATCAAAATGAGGGGTTTTAAGAGGGGTTTTGAAATAGAGGTTTTGAAAGCATATTTTCAAAACTTAATAAAGATTATAGCCACTTAAAATTTCAACATCAAACTCATCATCAAGAACCTCTAAGATTGTTGGAGAGATTAATTTTCATTTGAACATAACTTCAAGGATACCTTGGAGGTATTGAAGTTATAATCATCATCTATCAAACATGTTTTTGAGGTCAAGAGCTACTATCCATAAGGATTCACTCACCTCAAACTTCATGTCATCATTTAGATGATGATGAACTAGTAAGTAAATAAAGAAAATCAAAAAGAAATGAGGTGAGAAGAGATGGACATCATATAAACAAGCAAGCAAATAGATAGCAACCAATAGATGATATTCATGATGTATTGAACTTGTAGTTTGGTGTTTCACTCATATGTGATGACATTGGACATGGAAGAAGCTTCCACTCTCTTAAATGCTCACTAAAATGCTGGTTGGGTGTATTGAATGTTGAAGTAAATAGGAGTACAGAAGTAAAAACAAAGTTTAGAACTCACTTTTGTTTTGAAAATCAAAGAAGAAAGCTTCTTTTCTCTCTATTCTAACCTTATCTCTACAACTTTCTCTCCCAAACTTTTCAAAGCTTCTATTTGACACCCCTAAAATGAAGAGCGATGGGGGGTTTATATAGGCCAATTTAGGGTGGTTTTGGGGTTTTAGAAGTGTTCCCATTGGCTCCAAACATCTGTGAACATAGAACTACGTCGTTTTGATTTTCAATTAATCAAAATGAACCCCCAAGAAAAATTACAAAAATACACTGTTCTGGAGGAGAGTGCCGCGGCGGCAGTGGGCCTGTGCCGCGGCGGCACTGCTCCTCAATCGTCTGGATAATCCTGTTTAGGCCCCCAGAGGTTCCGGTATTCGCGAAAAGGCCATATTTCGTCCGAAATTCACAGAAAATGCATACGAACTCCAAATTGAGATTGTGATATACTGTTGGAAAGGTAATGGAGTCTATTTTACATAAGAAATAAACCGGGGATAGGTCACTTTGAAAAGTTTTTGCGGTATTTGCGATAAAAGCCGATTTGATCGCCTTTTCCGCCTTCGGAAATTCATAATAAACTCGTTTTAGATCCGAAAATTATGTGCGATATACCGTTGGAAAGCTATTGACCTCTAGTATCCATGAAAAATATTTGAAAATTGTTATGGCGCTCCGGTTCTAAAGTCAAATTCTGGTCAAACTGGTCAAACCTGCGATTCCCGGGAAGTTCTGGAAACCTCCGGGAGTTCCCAAGAGCTGACATTTTAGCTCGATTTTCTTTTAAAACTCATTTTAATACTTTTCACATGATTTATAATGATTCCGGAGAATTCGGACGATTTCGGTCAAACTTGGTCAAACTTGGTCAAACCGGTCAACGGGGACTTTCCGGGAACCTCCGGGACTTCCGGGGGTCTCTGGGAGCTGACGACTTCATCCGAATTTACTTAAAAACTCATTTTCTTACTTTTCTTACGACGTAGCATGTTTCCAAAACTTTCGGTCCAAATCTGGGAGTTTTTGGGCTTTCAGGGGCATTTTGGTCATTCTGAGCATTTTGAGAAATAGAACCAACTTCCAGGAGTCCTTTTGAGTCTTTTTCGATCATTGTGAACCACCAAGCTATGGGTCTCCTAAATCTGATAGCCGACAAAATGGGGTGTCTACACCAACATGCTTTCTCCAATGGCGAATAATTCAACTCGTATCCGGTCATTCTTTTGCTTAGGTAATATATGGCTTTCTCTACACGCCCCTCTTCCTCTTCTTGGGCCAACATGCACCCCATGGAATTCTCGGTAACAGATAGATATAGCAATAAAGGCTTCCCAGGTTTGGGAGGTGATAGGACAGGTGGGTTTTGAAGGTAGGTTTTGATCTTCTCGAAGGCTTTCTGGCATTGGTCATCCCATTCAAACTTTTCCCCTTTTCTCAACAACTTGAATAGCAGGTCACTGGTCATTGTGAGTTTAGATATGAAATGGCTGATAAACTGTATTCTCCCTAAGAATCCCCTCAACTCATTCTCATTTTGGGGTGACGGCATTTCGGTTATGGCTTGAATCTTGGTCGGATCCACCTCAATCCCCCTCTGTGTAATCAAAAACCTCAACAATTTCCTCGTGGTAACCACAAAAGTACATTTCTGCAGGTTTAATCTCATTCTGAATTTTCTTAACCTCTCAAAGAATTTTCTTAAAGCCTTTAAGTGCCCTTCCCTCTCTTTGGACTTCACTATCATGTCATCCACGTACACCTTTACTTCTTTATGGATCATGTCATGTAGTAGGGTGGTGGCGGCTCTTTGATAAGTTGCCCCCGCGTTCTTAAGCCCAAATGGCATAACTCTATAACAATAAGTCCCCCAGGGTGTGATAAAAGTAGTCTTTTCCCTATCCTTAGGTGCCATTAGTATCTGGTTGTACCCTGAGAACCCATCCATGAAAGATAAGAGTTTATGCCCTGCTGTATTGTCTACTAACACATCAATGTGAGGTAAAGGGAAATCGTCATTAGGGCTGGCTCTATTCAAATCCCGAAAATCCACACAAACCCTAACGCGCCCATCTTTTTTTGGGACTGGTACAATATTAGTGACCTAATCTAGATACCCAGTGACAATCAAGAATCCAGCTCCTAATAGTTTTTCAACTTCCCCTTTCACTTTTAGAGCCCATTCAGGCCTCATTCGCCTCAATTTTTGGTTTACGGGTTTTGAGTTTGGAAAGAGGGGAATATGATGTTGGAGTATTTCTGGATCAATCACAGGCATATCATTATAGGACCATGCAAAGATATCTTTGAATTCATTTAATAAATTGATTAACTCTTTGTTTTCCTCATTACTAAGTGTGGAGCCGATAGAAACATTTTATGGACTATCTTCATTTCCTAAATTAATCGTTAAGGTGCCTTCAATGACTTTACATGCAGATTCATTTTCCTTTTCAATTAATTTTTTCAATTCATCTGGTATTTTACTACATTCATCACATGCATCACAATTATTATGCGCAGTCGAGTAAGCGGAAGCAGTCATGTTCTCATTAACTTTCTTGGGAGCAATTACAACAGACATAAAAATTGAAAGACGCCTCATTTGGGCTAATACAGACTCTGGGTGAGGGCCGGGATACCTATCACTAGACTCAAAAACCCATTCCTTCTTCCTTTCTCCTCCAAGATCAATGATGAAGCATTCTTCCAGGTCCCCTATCTGAGTAATTTCTCCCATTTCTTCTTCCTCTGGTTCTTTTCCAAGTTCCGATTTCTCCCTTTCTGCCTTTTCCTTGCTTTCTTCCTTACCTCTGCTTTGCCCATCTTTATTCACACTCTCCCCGATACTATCTTTTCCGATCCCTCTGTGTTCCTCTTCCAGTAGGTCCTTCATCGCCAAGCCATCCAGAGTGCATACCCAATCCTGAATATTGGTGGATTTTGTTGGTACTTCCAGGTAAGGGTCCTTATAGTTAGAGAAGTCATGTGCATAGAAAATCTCAAATCCCGGCTTCATGCATTTTTCCACTTTATCCAACCATGGCTCCGGGAAATCGCAAAATGGAAACTCTTCTCCTTCTTTGACAAAGTATCCATTGAGAGTCTTTGAGTATGGTTCTATTGGTGCATCGGTCGATTTCTTCTTTTTCTTCATTTCCTCCCTTGTCGGTTGATATCCCAACCCATCGGTCGATTTCTTCTTTTTCTTCATTTCCTCCCTTGTCGGTTGATATCCCAACCCACGGGTATGCATTTGCGTGATAATATTTGGAAACTCAGATAATCCTTGATGCTTCTTACCTAGACCCATCCCTGGGAAGAATCCCATCTTTCTCATAATTTTGGCCACCAATGGGCTTGCATACTGATCAAAGTAAAGCAGTAAAAACTCTTTTGGCTTGCTGTCTTCTATCACATTGATGAATTCGAACCCGCCCAAGCTTGTCTCTTCCTCTTGCATTTGTACTTCCAAAATTGGGGCACTGGATGAAGCCCCAGATGCATGTATCCAACTATCCCCCAGAACATCGCAAACTTTACCCTTCCAGATGTACTTGACTTTCTGATGGATGGTTGATGGGATGGCACCCAAACTGTCCAGCCATGGCCTTCCCAGAAGTAGATTGAAAGATGTAGTAATATCGATAATCTAGAATTCTGCCTCCTTTTCCCCGGTCCCAATAGAGAGATTCAGAAAAATGATCCCCATAACCGCTTGCTGAGTATTGTCATAGGCCCTTACCTTTTGCTGCGATGGTATAAACGTAAATTCATCAAGCCCCATCCTTTTGGCTGTTCGGAATGGGCATACGTTCAATACAGACCCGTTGTCAACGAGACAAGCAGGCAAAGAATTTCCTAGACACTCGACGGTAATGTGCAATGGCTTATTGTGAGCGGGTCCTCCAGGGGGTAAGTCAGCTTTAATAAAGGAGATAGTGAGAGTTGAGCTCTTGTTGATCATGCCGACGAGATCTTCTGCGGTGATGTTGATGGAGACATTAGATTGATTAAAAGCATCGAGGACCGCTTGTCTATGACGCTTGGAAGCAATTAATAATCCCCAAATAGTGATATTCGCTTGTGTCTTCTTCATCTGTCTCAAGACCCTATCTTCCTCTTCTTCCTCATTCAGTTTCGCTTTCCCCTTATCCAATTCCTGGCCTGAGTGATCTTCCTCAAGTTTGTGTGGTTTAAAATGCCTTCCTGATTGTGTTAAATGACTGATCTCTTCTTTATGCCAAAGATCATCCGGTGCTTTAGTGACTTCTGAATTTTCTTCTTCTTTCCCACTTTCATACCAAAGATCCTCTTTAACTTTATTGATGTCCTGACTGTCATCCCCTTTATACCAAATAGAGCTGTCATCTTCAGGTGCCCACTAATCCACAGCAGGAGCCCTTTCTATCACTTTTCCCTTGTTTCTATCCGTCGAATCGCCCAAAGTACAGATGTTTGAATCTCCTAGTATCTGATAAAACGTCCTCGGGCACCCCAACTTAGAGATCAATGTTGATGGATCAAAAGAGCTTACTTCATTTTCCAAATAGTAAACTCTGGGTGGCGGTACCGCATGGTGATTTGGTAGTGGATTCTTGGTGATGTTCGACAGGTTGGTGGGTGGTTCAGATATTACCTTCTTATCTATCAGATCCTGGATTTCATGTCTCAACATTATGCATCGATTGGTTGAGTGTCCCTGCTCTTGATGGAATTTGTAGTATAGATCAGCTTTGAAATTTGGGGGTGGTGGATTTGGTCTCGGTCGTGGCTCCAATAGGTGGAGGTGCCCCTTTGTTAGTAGCCTATCCAGAGTTGTGGATAATGACACTCCCAAGTCTGAGAACCTCCTCAAAGGCTTATCTCCTCCTCTCTTTGGGTAACTCCTGACTGCATCAAACTTCTTCTCTGGTTCGCTTAGTGCATTCACATCTATAGGGCTTGAATGACTTCCTGAATGCCCTCCTCCTGTCCCGTAATTCGGACGCCTATACCTGTTCACCGGCTCTTCCCTCTTAATCAATCCTTCTTGTATCGCATCCTCGATCTTAGTTCCCACATCGAACACTTCAGCAAAGGTGTTGATGGATTGAAACCTCATCTTCTCTTGATAGATGGGCTGGAGGTTTTTCATTAACATTCGGATTTGTTCCTTCTCGGTTGGCCTCTGTACCATCTTGGCTGCTTTTCCCCTCCAACGGCTCAGATATTCAGCAAAAGACTTCTTATTTCCCTACTGAGTAGTCTCTAAATCTCTGACGGTAACATCCAAATCCTGATTATACTCGTACTGGGCTATGAATAACTTCACAACCTCCTCCCAAATTCTGGTCTTACCAGGCTCCAATGTAAGGTACCAAGACAAGGCAGCTCCGATTAATGTCTGTTGAAACAGAATAGCCATCATAGTCGTACTCAAGCCGCTTGGCTGAAAAGCCCCTATACACATCCTGATATGGCTACAGGGGTTTCCTGTCCCATCGAATTTATCAAATACAGGCATTTTGAATCTTGCAGGTAGTAGCTCACAAACCCTTTCATATAATCCCTCTAGTTCCAGCAAGTAGGTGTCTACTCCTTGGGCCTTTCAGACTACCCTTTCCAATTTCTCTACTTTCTCAGTCATCAACTTCTCTCTCTCAGCCTTTTCTTTCTCCATCTTTTCCTTTTCTGCTCTCGGCGCTTCAGTCCTTTCTTGATCATCGAACCAATCATCCTCCCTACCATATGGGGGAGGATCAACAACTAGTGGTTGTCGGGCTAATGTTTCCACCATGGTCATCATCCTAGCCATTTGACCTGCCTGCTGTTCCACTATGGCCCTCAGTTCTACTATCTCTCTTGCATTTACTTCTTGTGCCATCTCTTTTCTTACTAACCTTGCAGTAGAATCTCTGTACCAGATCGTGCTAGTAGATGATTCTATCTTTTTCCTACAACCATATTTTATTCTTTTATTTAAAATCAAAGAAATTTTCTTTATTTTGTCATTTTGTTTGCAAAAGAAATTTTTATGAATGGCCCATATGTCATGCGGATGCAATGCATGTGTGCGTGTGTGCCTACCTATATGTCAAAGAAAGAAAATTCTAATCCTAGCATATAAACACGTAAGCACATAAAATCCTCACCCATATCGAGTGCGCTAATTCTCCTTTGACTGTGATCCTCTTCACCCCTTCAAAGTTTGAAAATTTTAGAACTTGTGAAATTCAATTGACAAGCATTTCCCTAGATGATGGGATCTTTCAAATTCTTAGGAAGCTTTCCCTTAAGGGCAACAACATTTCTAAACAAAAGATGATTGGGTTGAAGTTTTGCTTTGAAATTCATTTGAAAGGCATTTCTTTAATTGCGGAGATTTCTCAAATACAATTTTCAAAAATTTTGGATTATATTCTTTAACCAAAAGGTGATTGGGTCGAAACTTTTCCTTTCGAAAATCGTTTTAAATAATAAAAAATCCTCAAGATTTTCGTGTTTCTTCTTTAAAATATGCCTCAACAAGGGTTGACTCAAGATTTTGATCAAAAGTAAACTCCAAAGGTTTCTTTTCTTTTTGAAAGAGCGATTAAATATTTTGAAATAAAAAATGGTAAAAATCTGTTTGCTTTCAAATTACATTTGAAATTCTTTGGGTAGAAGGGTCACATGATCAGATTATCACCATACTTTTCTTGGATTCGGATACATACAAGGTCAATGGTGCTTAGCTAAACAAGATATAAGAAATATAACCTTGTAATCAAAGAGATCTAGCATATTCTCAAATGTCGTGGGACATAAGAAGGAAATGTTATCAGGTGATTAAAGGGTTACACATCTTTGATCAAGTAAGCATCGTCATCATCTCAAGTAATCCCTTTCGGGCATACAAATCTCCCTAGCACATAAATCCTAATCGAGAATTGATATCCTAAGATCGAAGGGTTCTATAGAAGCTATTATGCAAAGGCCGGGTTTTGGTCAAATAAGGGCCCTTGACACACACCCAATAGGATGCTTCATATACCAACACATGGTACGAGATCAAGGGTGATCACATGGTCCCATGATGACTTAACCGACCGGGTTGCCCCGAGCCTCCAAGGTCATAGCTCCGTGCAATCGACTGGCTAGACATGCAAGTACAATGCAACGGGCACACTAAAATTAATTAATTCGATTAAAAGGATGCTTTCAAGTCTAAACCTCGAGTGAACCCAAAATCAAAAATCTTGGTCTACGAAACCAAATATTCTGGGTTCGATCCCCAGCAGAGTCGCCAGATTGTGGATACCGGCATTTGGGCCCACTTTTGTTTTTTTTTTTTTAACCATTTTCAAATTCAAATTCAAAGAGTCGCCGCTTAATTTTTTTAGGAAAATTAAGAAACCATTTTTTAAAAGCAACCGATCTTTTGCGAAACCAAAGATAATCTGGGTCCGGGGATTATGGAATGAAAGGGGAAGGAGCCCGGCGGACTAAAACACCCCCTTTCATCCTATCTCGTGATGGGCCTCTACTCATCATCCTAATTAATTGAATTAATAATCTAAGCATGCCCTCAATTAATACATAGATATAAGTATATGACACGAGAAAAATCTTGTGCGCTCTTGTGCAGTACCCAAGTGTAGGTAGACGTGCAAGTAATATCTGGTAAGACCAGGTCGATCCCACAGGGAAGGTGTTGACCTATCGAATTAGACTAACCTCTAAAGAAAACAAAATAAGATAACTAAGATTGAATGATGGTGCGGAACACGAAGTTCCACAAACAAGGATTACTAATGAAAATGATTAAAATAAACTAAACAATCGAACTTAACTAATTAAAACAGTACTTTGAATTAAGGAGTTTAAAATTAAAAAGAAAGTGTTGGGATTACACGAATCCGCAGTAACCTAGCCATCTACCATGCGTTTGCCTTGAAGCACAAAGGAGTACATTACCTACAGTTTTCCGTATTCCTCAAAAGATAAAGATTCTATGGCCCTTTCATGACCGGGACCATATCATCACAGTTAAATTAAAATACTTGAAAGCGGTTTAATCCAATAGTTAAGACTCGCATCCTCAATGGTGTTAGCATTGAAGATGGTTTGCAAAATGTATTGAAAGAAAATGCCTTAGGGCCTTAGTTTTAAAACTGTTTTGACAAACTGAGCATTTATTTGGGACAGAATGATAACACATCTTAAAAGAAAAGGTCCTGGAATACTGCAGGGAACATCCTCAAGAATCCGAGAGTTCGATCGATCGACGCGCTTTCGATCGATCGAAGACCTTCATCCCTCAATCGATCGAACTGACTTCGATCGATTGACTGTCTCTGGTTCGATCGATCGAACGGACTTCGATCGATCGAACACAGCGATTATTCTGCTGCATGGCAGAGGCTGGAGATCACTGTTTCATCGTGTTCTCCCAACCTGAGACTACTCAGACATCGTCTGAAGTGTCACAGAATTAGTTTTAACGTAAGAAAACATTAATACCCTGTTTGGTTGCGAGTTTTTCATTAAAAATCTAAAAACAATGGTTTTGACAATATTTAGCATGCAATACTACGATATGAGCAATTAAACTACGCTTACGAACTGCAGAATGTAAATAAGTGATATATAGTTAACCTGGAATGAAGAATACTAGTATTAGAATTAGAGAAATCCAATCCACAAGTGAAACCTCAATGAAAACCTACAAAACCAAACAAAAATCTCTATCTCTCCTTCTAAACTGTTAAAAAAATAAAAGTGGGCGTCCTTATGGACGTGTACAAAACGCATATATATAGAAAACCTAAGACACTAGGGTTAAAAACCCGCATCTGCTGCGCACGTAAATGTTACTGGAAATACCCCGTTCGATCGATCGAACAGATCTCGATCGATCGAACCCTTACTCTTCAAGCGCTTCAACACTCTTCAAGCGATCGAACGCTCGATCGATCGAACCTTATTAGAGCGATCGAACTTCACATTTTAGCTTTGACTTCTTTTGTTTGTATTCCAGCATTCCATTTATTCTGATGTTCATCTGTTTAGTCCACACAGCAGTAATCTGCACAAACAACAGCTAAAACAATACAACTTATCATAGATTAATCATAGTGTATAGAAATTAGCCTTGCAATGCAAATTGCGGATAACATGGGAAGTTGTGATAAAAATTAATACAATTCTTTCCTTTAGCGCGGTTGTATTTTACAAATACCCCCGCTTTGCACAACCCCCAACTAGCTTATTGCTAGTCCCTAGCGATAAAGCGAAAATAAAATAAACTAAAAATTCCTAAACTAATACTACCATGACTAAGAAACAAAGAAAAACTAAAACAACATAAACTAAGATAGAAAGAAAAATCCTAACTCACTTTCGCAGGAATCGCGGTTGCATTTAGCGAATGCAACAAGCCGTTAAACCCCTAGGTTCCCCCTAGTGGACGAGTATTGTCTCGTGAGGGTTTGCAGTGAATATACCCACAAAATTCTCAATTTTAAGCTCAAAAAGAATTAGAATAACTTGTAGAATTCACCTTTCCATTAAATTGTTAATTCAACTCTACAATAATATAATATCCTCTATCAACCCATGAAAGAGATCCACATGCTCCCCCATATCACCAAGTAAAATATACAAAGGTATTACCATCATGCACCCGTGTGTGTGTGAATTTAACAACCATGCGTCCAACCTTATTAAGAGTTATATAGACTATTGTACTTTGGAAAACTTGCAGTTTTAGCTCAATTCTCACATTGGTCACACTCAAAAAGAACGTCTCTCAGAAACTTGCTTTACAATGATCGCACATCGTATGAAAGCTTTGATAAAGATGATATTATAAATGCTAATGCTTTCATACTGGACTCTATGAAAAATGAACACTTAAGAGTCTATAGTCTCATGAATGGAATACTACTTACTAGAGGAGCGAAATACCGTGGATAACTCAACTCACACTTCCATGTTCAAATCAATTATTGAGAATCTTCAAGACTTTGACTTGCGGCTTTTATTTAGTAGGTAGGAGGGTAGTAGAGAAGAGTGTGTTTTTTTTTTTTAGTATGTGATGGAATTTCAACTTCTTTTTTTTTTTATTCTTGATTCTTTTCTCCACCCAATCTCCCATTCATTTCTTATACTCTTTTTCTCTTCTCCTTCATTCATCATTCATTCATATATATATATATATATATATTTTTTTTTTTTTTTTTTTTAGTTATGCAACCTCCCACAACAACTTCCTTCCATTTCACATACTTTGATGACTCATTCTCAACAAATTTTATCAAACGGCTCAATGAGGTCAAGGTATAGATCAAGGATTTGGATTCTTGTGATTCTATTAGAAATATTTGATTGAGGTGTGGGATCAGGGATGAAATCATTCAATGAATGTAGGTGATAGTTATATCAGGTAAAAGAATGGGTAAACGATGGCTTGAATCATTTTCTCAACTTTCAATTTTTAGCACTTAAGTGTTCATTGAGTTTAATTGGTAAATCCTGAACATTCTCCTCTAACAAGCAGTCAAAATTTTAAAGAAAACTGAGACTTAACAACGAATTCGCGAAATATATGCAAGAAAAAACCATTCGACAATGTATGAGAATCCCCTCAGAAATGATGACTGGCTCAATAGCTCACAAAGGGTTATTAGCCTCCACTACTTATTCTTTTTCGCACAATACTCATATCAACTCAATTTTTAAGTTTTCTACATGGCTGCCAATTAGTGCACAAAAGTGTTGGGTACATAATAGCTTTACAAATGCAATTTATTTCAGTGATACAGAAAAACGCGTGGATTTAATCCATAAGAAGATGAGAATACTACAAATGTATCATTGTCTAATCAACAAGCATGAGCGATTATTCAAAGTTATTCTATCAATATACTTCAAAAAGTTTCAAAATTTTAACAGACTGTGTTCTCATTAAATTTAAAACATATCTAAGTGCAAAACCTGATTCTTACGGGTGTATACCTATCTATTGTCTCCTACCCCCAACTGAAAACAACAAAGTCCCCAGAAGTTGATTTTCAATAAATAAAAGAGATGGGTATCACCTGTATAGAGCAAATGATGATCGCAAGCAAAGCAACCTAGCATAGAAAAGTAGAACACAATCTCCAAAACAAACAGGATCAATAAATAAGAATAACACGATAAAACCATGATCCAACAAACCAAACCACTGTAATATGAACATAATAAAATACAAACAGAGATACATAATGTCCATACAAAACCATCCAACCAAATAATACAACCAAAAACCACCAACATATATCCAACCAACCAAAAAAAACATAAATACCACCTCCCCGACGAAAACTAATCGACCCCAGACGGCGTATCATCGGCTATATCAGAAGGGATGTCGATGGGAGTAGGCGGCAATACTGTAGTAGTAGGAGCAGTAGTAGATAGTGGATCTGCAACGGTGGAAACAGGATCAGCAGCCTCAGAATCTGGGGCAGCAGCAGATGATGGATCAGTAAGTGGTGGATCCGTAGGAGTAGCAACATGTGACGGATCAGCAGCAGGCGGAGCAGATGGGGTGGCCGTAGGATGGTGTGCAGAGTGAACAGCCTGATCAACCCCTATCTGAATCAAAATGGACTCCAGTAGAGTCTGGAGATGGTCTATCCTGCCCTCGAGTCTAATCCTGGCCTCTCTCTCCTCCAATAATAGCTCGTGAACTGTCGGGAGAGGCACAGAAGAAGAAGACTCTCCCTGGGCCTGAGTCTGCGACCGTGTCGCAGCTCAAACTGCTGAACCGCAGCAACTGGATCATCCTCATCATCCGAATCAAGCTCCTCCACCTCAGTAGGTGTCCTTGAAGCTCCGGCCTCCGTGTCTGTCCCACCACGCCTCTTCTTCCTCCCCCGCACCCTCGCTTTCCCTTTCCCCTTTCGCTTCCTCTTCTGAGCGTCGGAGCGGCGAGCAGCCGCCTCGCTAAATCGGCGGGGAGAAGGGCGTATATCATCCCCAGCGAGCTCGAGGAACCCGGCATCAGCCATGACCCTCTGAATAGCCCAAGCACCCTTCAGGTGCTTCCTGGACGAGATATAACGGGTGGGGTGGACCATAAAATCAATATATAGGCGTGGTATACAAACAGGCTGACCCGTCCCCACTGCATATAAGACTCGCGTATACCAAGCCGCGATCTTCTCTCGATAGGAAGTCACTAGGAGGCAGTTGCTGAGGACCAAATGAAGCATGTGGTAGTCATCAGTGAGCACGTGGTCCTCGATCAAAGCATCGCCATCCCAAGACGGAACGGCGCCTCCAGTGAGCTCCCTGATAATAGCGGATGGTGGGGTCACTGGTGCATCAGGCCGGTGGGGGCAAACATAATCTGGTACCTCTGGTACCCCCAACGCGGCTGAAACGGTGGCGGGACTGATGATGAACGACCGGCTCCGAAAGAAGGCATGGTAGGTGAATGGTGTATACGGGTCGCTGATCATAGTCGCGCAAGCACCGCGAATCCAAGACAGGTTGACACTCTTGGCCAACGACAGGAGGTGGAACCAATGAGGCATAGCGCGGATCCGTGTAAGGAACCATGGGCTCTCTGTCCAATATGCTCAATAGGGCGCTCAACCATCACCATCCTCGTCTGAAAATATCGCTCAAACCATAGCCTATCCTCGTCATTCCGGAACCCGTGTACGGGTACCGGATCTGGTATAATACGGCTGAGAGGCTTAGACTTATGGTAGCCCATCACTGGATTCATCTGGAAGTCCTGAAAAGAAGACCACACAGGATACAGATAAGAATAGGGAGAAAAAGAAACAAAACTAACACTGCTGAAGTTCGATCGATTGAACTTGGTTCGATCGATTGAACTGGAGTTGACTTCGATCGCTTGAACATTGTTCGATCGATCGAACAACTTCCCTTCGATCGCTCGAAACCAGTTCGAGCGATCGAACACAGCGGTCGCAGAAACGAAAAGGAAACAGAAGTTACGCTAACAAAAACCGCTCCTAAGACCAAGGGGACACCCCCTTGGGATTTTCTAACACAAACAGAGAGGAAAAGAAAAACACAAACGAGTGGGGCCTACCTCGGTGAAGAACCCGCAGTGGAGATGGAAAGGATGATGATGTGACGATGAGAATGACCAGAGGGTTGATCAGGGTGTCTTTTTGGATGCCAGAAATCAAAAATTTCCCAGTCGCCTTCTCCTCTGTCTTCGAGCGATTGAAAGTGAGAGTGAGGGAAATGAAGAGGTGTCCTGAAGACGCCTCGTTTAAATGCCTCGTTCGATCGATCGAACTATGTTCGATCGATCGAACACAAATCCCTCAATCGATTGAACATAAGCTACAAGCGCTTGAACATCCAGGTTTCGATCGATCGAACTGGGTTCGATCGATCGAACACAAAAATTCCAGAATTCAATTGGGGCATGAACCACATCACCCCCAACTATCAGAACAATTCTGGACATACAGAGAGACTGAAAAACAGTTGAAGTACAAGTATGTATGACAGAAATTCATCCTCAGAATAGAAAATTGCAAAATAAAACTTTATAATTGCATTCAAATTGCAACATTATCATCCCCAACTGTGGTTAAAACCTTATTTAACTAAAGAAAACCAAAAATAAAACTAAAACTAAAACTAAAAACATTTTGTCAAGGATTACATTCCAGTTGATAAATAAAAGGTGAACTGAAACAGAAACAACTGAAATGCAGCACTAGTCTTCGAGTATAAAGATTCCCTCTTCCACCATCTCTTCAGAACTCGCCGAATCGTCAGAAGTGAAGTCCAAACTCGATGATTCCCTTTCCCAGAACAATCGAAAAGCAGCAAGGACATCATCAAACAAGTCTGGCATCTCCACAGAATTGAAAGCCCATGCAAGAGGTGATCCGGACGGAGACAAGGTTAAAGGAGTGTGATTTCGCAATGGACTGTCCTCTCGCGGTGGAGTGTGTGGGGGCCTTATGTAGGGCCCAATACCATGAATTAGTTGATGTGGGAGGAAAACCGGGATGCCATTTAGGAACATAGTGACAATCCTGGACAAAAAGACAAAAAAAAACTGAAATTAAAACAACAGAACACAAGAAACACGAATTAACAATGAACAGGAAAACACAGAACAGAAACAAAAATACGAAGAAATGCGACAAGTTCCAACCTCACTATTGGCGTAGGTTCCCAAAATGCACTAGCTGGTAAGGGGCATTGGAGCCTGACACGTAGTGGTATGGGACCAACTCAGGAATAAGGAAATCGTCCACGAAAACAAAGACGGCATTGTGGCGATCTGGGACGACATCCTGAAGGTCATGATCCTCCCATGGCTCCCACATATCGTCATTCTCCCACTGGGCCATGAGTGCATCATCCACCATGCGTCCCATGTACAGGTCATCATCCTCCTCCACATCATCATCATCCTGAAATCCCATATTTTCGTATGGATTGATATCCAGGAGGGCTGGTGGATATGGAATGTACCCTTGAGCAGCATCAATAAGAGAATGAGCTTCAGGGTCCTGATGAAGCAAGGGGCAGGGTATGAGTTCACCCTCAATCCAGATGCCACAGCGACATTCTGAATCAGCCCAAGAACCGACAGAATGAACATCATCACCTCGCATCTACGCACCTGCAACAGAGTGGTTTAAGGTATAATGGATTAGAACTAAATCACAATCACGAAATGAAGAACGAAAACCAAAAAGAAGCAAAAGAGAGAGAAACTAAAATGCAAGGAAAGAAAAGAAATACAACAACAATTGGAACTTCACCTTGGATTATTAATCATGAGAATAGTTGGGCTCATCCAGCTGGATGTGCTCAACTTCAGTTTGGAAGTTTTCCAAGAACGGTTTCAATCTCTGGCCATTGACCTTGAAACAATCATCGTTCTTTGGATTGACAATCTCAACCGCCCCATGTGGAAAAACAGTTTTTACGATGAATGGGCCTGTCCAACGGGAACGGAGTTTTCCTGGGAAAAGGTGGAGGCGAGAGTCATACAGCAAGACTTTCTGCCCCGGCTCAAATGATTTACGAAAAATCGTACGATCATGGCGAGCCTTCAACTTTTCCTTATGCAACCTTGCAGAGTCATACGCATCTCGTCGTATTTCCTCTAGCTCTGCAAGTTGGAGCTTGCGTAGCTGACCTCCTTCTTGAATATCAAAGTTCAATGAGCGTGTCGCCCAATAAGCTTTATGTTCAATTTCAACAGGAAGATGGCAAGCTTTCCCGTAAACCAATCTGTACGGGGACATACCAAGATTAGTCTTATAGGCAGTACGGTATGCCCATAACGCGTCAGTCAATTTGTATGCCCAGTCTTTTCGATTGGAACTAACCGTCTTCTCGAGAATATGCTTGATTTCTCGGTTAGCCAATTCTGCTTGCCCATTAGACTGTGGATGATAAGCAAGAGCGATTTTATGATGGACCCTGTATTTCTTAAGAAGTGACTCCAAGGGCCTATTGCAGAAATGCTTTCCTTGGTCACTTAGTAAAGCTTTCGGAGTACCAAAACGAGACAAAATATGCTCTCTTAGAAATGACATGACCGTTCTGTGGTCATTTCGTCTCGTTGGTATCGCTTCTACCCATTTGGATACATACTCGACAGCAAGGAGTATGTATTCACAGTTATTCGACTTGGGAAATGGGCCCATAAAATCTATGCCCCAACAATCAAATATCTCAATTGTGATGATAGGGGTTAAATGCATAGAATTCCTTTTTGAAATGGTTCCAAGCTTTTGACAGCGTTGGCATGTCTTACAAAAGGAATAAGCATCTTTGAAGACTGTGGGCCAGTAAAAACCGCTTTGTAAGACTTTTTGTGCGGTCTTCTGTGACGCAAAGTGGCCACCGCATGCCTCAGAATGGCATGACGCTAATATTACGGTTATATCCTCATTGGGGACGCAGCGCCTGATGACCTGATCAGCACAGTACTTGAAAAGGTATGGGTCATCAAAGAAGAAGTGACGCGCGAACGAGAGGAACCGTTTCCTATCCTGGTTCGACCACTGAGTTGGTGTTTCACCCGTGACGAGGTAGTTTACAATATCAGCATACCAAGGCAGACTACTTACTGCCAGTAGCTGTTCGTCTGGGAACTCATCTTTAATGGATTGGGATTCAGTATTGTCAACAAAAGTCAACCGGGACAAATGATCCGCAACCACATTCTCTACTCCTTTCTTGTCCTTGATAGTTAGATCAAACTCTTGGAGTAAGAGTATCCAGCGAATAAGCCGTTGTTTAGCGTCTTTCTTTGTCAGCAGATATTTGAGGGCCGAATGATCTGTAAAACAGACGATTGGTGACCCTATCAGATAAGACCTAAACTTGTCCAGGGCGAATACTACAGCCAGCAGCTCCTTCTCAGTGGTAGTGTAATTCATTTGAGCGTCATTTAAGGTTCGGCTGGCGTAGTATATCACATGTGGCTTATTGTCCTTTCTCTGGCCTAGAACTGCGCCAATGGCGTAATCACTAGCGTCGCACATTAATTCAAAAGGCAAACTCCAGTCGGGTGCCTGTATTATAGGTGCGGAGGTGAGGAGATCTTTTAGATCCTCAAAGGACTTTTGGCAACTCTCTGACCACTCGAAAGGTGCATCTTTGACAAGAAGTTGACAAAGGGGTCGAGAAATTGCACTGAAGTTCTGGATAAATCGACGATAAAAACCTGCATGCCCCAAAAATGAACGAATGTCTCGCACTGTACGGGGGACAGGTAGATTTGAGATTATGTCGATCTTAGCCTTATCCACTTGAATGCCTTCATCGGATATTATGTGGCCGAGAACTATTCCCTTGGTCACCATAAAGTGACACTTCTCCCAATTCAAGACTAGGTGTTTGTCCTCACACCTCATTAAAACCTGTTCGAGATTGCTGAGGCAATCCTCGAAGCTATGGCCGAATACTAAAAAATCATCCATGAAAACTTCAAGGATGTTTTCGACCATGTCACTAAAGATGCTTAGCATGCACCGCTGAAAGGTAGCCGGTGCATTGCATAGGCCAAACGGCATTCGTCGGTAGGCAAAAGTACCGAACGGACACGTGAATGTGGTTTTCTCCTGATCTTCAGGAGCAATCTCAATTTGATTATATCCACTGTATCCATCCAAGAAGCAGTAATACTTGTGACCCGCCACGCGTTCTAGCATTTGATCCATAAATGGCAAAGGAAAATGGTCCTTTCGGGTCACAGTATTTAACTTCCTGTAATCAATACACATCCTCCATCCAGTGGGAACACGTGTTGGTACCAATTCACCATCTTTGTTTGGGATGACCGTTATGCCTGCTTTCTTTGGAACTACTTGGGTAGGACTAACCCAAGGACTATCAGATATAGGATATATCATCCCAACATCAAGTAGTTTAAGCACTTCCTTTTTAACTACTTCTTGCATGTTGGGGTTCAGACGCCTTTGCATTTGCCTTGAGGGTTTAGCGTCTTCCTCCAGATATATCTTATGCGTGCATATGGATGGGCTTATGCCTTTGAGGTCAGCAATTGTCCATCCCATAGCATCCTTATGCTTGGTAAGCATTTCCACTAGCTTACTTTCCTGTTCATGAGTTAAAACAGATGAAATGATCACAGGATAAGTTTTTCCAGTCCCTAGGAATGCGTATTTTAGCTCTTTGGGGAGCTCCTTCAATTCTAACTCCGGGAACTGGAAACTAGAGGGCATTACCAACTTGGTTTTAGGAGGCAGTTGTTCATATGGCTGTACCCACATGCAATCGGCTCTATCCTCCTCTTTCGTATCCATCATAAGACACGTCTGGTTCAAGTCAGCATCCAATGGGGTGGACTCTGCAGGCTGATAAATATCGCCAAATTGAGTCATCACAACTTCCAAAGGATCTTTATAGTCGACCAAGTCAACTTCATCTTCAATGACCGTGTCTATATAATGGATTTCTTCCTCATCATCGTATTCTTCAGGTCGGGGATTAGAGAAGATCTTGATATTCAACGTCATGTTCCCGAATACGATAGTCATGATACCAGTTCTAATCTTGATTGTGGCATCAATGGTGTTGAGGAATGGACGTCCAAAAATAACCGGGATATGTGCACCAGGATTAGACACAGGTTCTGTGTCCAATATCACGAAATCAACCGAAAATACAAAAGTGTCTATTTGGACAAGGACGTCCTCCAATACCTCTCTAGGGTACTTTACAGATCTGTCTGCCAATTGCAAAGCAACTCGGGTGGGTTTGAGTTCACCCAACCCTAGCTGTTTATAGACTGAGTATGGCAGCAGGTTCACGCTTGCTCCTAAATCGAGGAGTGCGTTGTCTATCTTTTGATTCCCAATTCTGCATGAGACCGTAGGTGTGCCGGGATCTTTGAGTTTTGGGGGCAACTCATTTTGAATGATCGCACTGGCTTGACATGCTACATAAGCATGTTTCTTCACGCTTTGCCTCCTCTTGACCGTGCCTAGATCTTTGAGATACTTAGCATAGGCCGGCACTTGCTTGATAGCATCTAGGAGTGGAAGGTTAATCTTAACTTGCTTAAACAGTTCCAGAAACTCCTGATTCTTCGTCTCATTCTTGGGTTTCTTCAACCGTTGAGGATAAGGTGCAGGGAAGGGGCATTTTGGTGGTTCCTCCTTAACAGACTCCTTCCCAGGCCTTCGCTCAACTTCTTCCTCTACTTCAGGAGCTGCAATGTTTGCCTTGATAGGATCGTCATTGGTAGACTGCTCCTCCTCTTGAGTAGATGGTAGCTCAACTTCTTTATCCACCACTTCCTCCTCATCGTACACTTCGGGAGTGGACGGAGGCATGCCTTTCTCTATGATTTTTCCACTTCTTAGTGTAGTCACAGCTTTAGCATGTTCTTGATTGTTAGGACCATTGTTATGTCCCTTGGGGTTCTGAAGTGGTTGAGCAGGGAATGTTCCTCCTGAGCTCTCTTGCCGTGCATCTATCCTCTCTAATGTAGCAGACATTCTACTCATCATTTGGATGAGTTGCTGCGTTAGATTGGCATTAGCAAGTGGCTCCTCCTCTTGTACTTTCTTGTGCGGGGGCACATAGGCATTGGTTTGTGGTGCATTGGAGGGTTGAGCTTGACTGTAATTGTTGGTTCTGTTTTGATTGTAATGCTGGGCTGGCCTATTGTTTTGCCCTTGATATTGATTGTTGTTGTAGGGCTGCTGTTGATATTGATTTTGGACCCCAGCATTATTTCTCCAATCAAAACCGGGGTGATTCCATCTATTGTTATTTTGAAAATTATTGTTGGAATTCCCCGCCCCTCGAAAACCTTGCATGGCATTCATCTCTATAGGGGCTTGCTCTTGAAAATGTGGCACATTAGGACAATATTGAGTTGTATGTCCCAACATGTTGCATGTGCCACATGGTTCTTCAGGCAAGACTTGCCTAGAGCTCTCTCCTTTCATACTTAACTCCTCTACCTTCTTTGCCAGCTCTGCATACTTAGTCATGAGGTGATCTTCATTGGTTAGCTAGTATAGGCTTTTCTCCTCTACACAGGATATCTGTGAGCGAGAGATATTGTCAGAATTTGACCATTCATGAGCGTATTCAGCTAACCATTCGAAATGGGCTTCGGCCTCTTCAGTGTTTTTACGCAGAAATGGTCCCGAGCTCATCGTTTCCACCAACTTCTTTGTTTCACCATTCAATCCCTGATAAAAGAAGCTGATCGTTCGCCATTTCTCAAACCCATGGTGTGGGCACGAGAGAAGCAAATCTTTGAAACGCTCCCACGCTTGTGTGAAGGTTTCATTGCTCTTTTGTTTATAGGAATTGATTTGACGCTGAAGGTCTGTGGTCATGCGAGTAGGATAGAATTTCTTCAAAAACGCGGTGCGCATCGCATGCCAGGTGAAAATTGAATTAGGTTTTAGGGAGTGGAGCCACGCCTTCGCTTTATCTTTCAAACTGAAGGGGAATAGCATTAAATGCGTCACCTCCCTAGGACAAGTTTGCGAGAATGTTTTGCAAACATCCTCGAAATCGGTGACATGTAAATACGCCTTCTCGCTTTCCATCCCATGAAAAGTGGGAAGCAGTTGAATCATCCCATTGCGAAACTGGAATTCGCCATTATGCGGTGGGATTTGAATGCAAGAGGGCGTAGGTGCATGTTCTGGTTGCATGAGATCGCAAAGAGGACGGAGTGCCTCATCGATTGGTACCACAACATTGTCACCATTTTCACTCTGATGATCATCCATTGATGCAGTTGGAGTGGCTATGGGGTTGATGGAGCTTTCAGAGTCAGACAGATAGAAAGGATTTCCAAAAATTCCTTCAATGGAATTATTGGACATGAACTGAGAGGGTCCCTAGGGTGAGAACTTACCCAAAAAAACTGAAAAGAAGAGAAAATAAAAATAGAAAGAGATGAAGAGAGACTGAGGTAATCTAAGGAATTGATCGTCGCCTTCCCCGGCAACGGCGCCAAAAACTTGACACGAGAAAAATCTTGTGCGCTCTTGTGCAGTACCCAAGTGTAGGTAGACGTGCAAGTAATATCTGGTAAGACCAGGTCGATCCCACAGGGAAGGTGTTGACCTATCGAATTAGACTAACCTCTAAAGAAAACAAAATAAGATAACTAAGATTGAATGATGGTGCGGAACACGAAGTTCCACAAACAAGGATTACTAATGAAAATGATTAAAATAAACTAAACAATCGAACTTAACTAATTAAAACAGTACTTTGAATTAAGGAGTTTAAAATTAAAAAGAAAGTGTTGGGATTACACGAATCCGCAGTAACCTAGCCATCTACCATGTGTTTGCCTTGAAGCACAAAGGAGTACATTACCTATAGTTTTCCGTATTCCTCAAAAGATAAAGATTCTATGGCCCTTTCATGACCGGGACCATATCATCACAGTTAAATTAAAATACTTGAAAGCGGTTTAATCCAATAGTTAAGACTCGCATCCTCAATGGTGTTAGCATTAAAGATGGTTTGCAAAATGTATTGAAAGAAAATGCCTTAGGGCCTTAGTTTTAAAACTGTTTTGACAAACTGAGCATTTATTTGGGACAGAATGATAACACATCTTAAAAGAAAAGGTCCTGGAATACTGCAGGGAACATCCTCAAGAATCCGAGAGTTCGATCGATCGACGCGCTTTCGATCGATCGAAGACCTTCATCCCTCAATCGATCGAACTGACTTCGATCGATTGACTGTCTCTGGTTCGATCGATCGAACGGACTTCGATCGATCGAACACAGCGATTATTCTGCTGCATGGCAGAGGCTGGAGATCACTGTTTCATCGTGTTCTCCCAACCTGAGACTACTCAGACATCGTCTGAAGTGTCACAGAATTAGTTTTAACGTAAGAAAACATTAATACCCTGTTTGGTTGCGAGTTTTTCATTAAAAATCTAAAAACAATGGTTTTGACAATATTTAGCATGCAATACTACGATATGAGCAATTAAACTACGCTTACGAACTGTAGAATGTAAATAAGTGATATATAGTTAACCTGGAATGAAGAATACTAGTATTAGAATTAGAGAAATCCAATCCACAAGTGAAACCTCAATGAAAACCTACAAAACCAAACAAAAATCTCTATCTCTCCTTCTAAACTGTTAAAAAAATAAAAGTGGGCGTCCTTATGGACGTGTACAAAACGCATATATATAGAAAACCTAAGACACTAGGGTTAAAAACCCGCATCTGCTGCGCACGTAAATGTTACTGGAAATACCCCGTTCGATCGATCGAACAGATCTCGATCGATCGAACCCTTACTCTTCAAGCGCTTCAACACTCTTCAAGTGATCGAACGCTCGATCGATCGAACCTTATTAGAGCGATCGAACTTCACATTTTAGCTTTGACTTCTTTTGTTTGTATTCCAGCATTCCATTTATTCTGATGTTCATCTGTTTAGTCCACACAGCAGTAATCTGCACAAACAACAGCTAAAACAATACAACTTATCATAGATTAATCATAGTGTATAGAAATTAGCCTTGCAATGCAAATTGCGGATAACATGGGAAGTTGTGATAAAAATTAATACAATTCTTTCCTTTAGCGCGGTTGTATTTTACAAATACCCCCGCTTTGCAGTATACATATCACAAGCATGTCAAAAAGGGTGCAAAATTGCTAACGATAAAATATCATTCATAAGCCACATAATTCAAGTAGCAAGCAAAATGATGTGCAAGTAGGGAACTAGAGAACTTACCCGGGATCCAGCCGCAAAATGGAAAACGTGCAATGCATACAAAGAATAGAAATCCTAAAAAATGTCTCTAATCACATATACATATAAGGCAAGGCCTAAGCTAAGGTATCACGCATGAAGTCGAAAATCAATTAAAATCAAGGAAAGTAAATTAAACTAGAGAAGGAATGTGCTACAAAACAAAGGTTAGTACACATGCCTTAATCAAAAGATATCAAATAATCGAACCTAAGATTCTAGCCTAAATCTATCAAGCATGGAAAGAATTGACAAACCTATGAATTCCTTTTGATTAGTTGGAATCATAGCACCTTTATAGATATAAAAGCCTCAACTAGGAGCCAATGTAATGTCCACATAGGGGTTCTATAATCCCAACGCGATCATAAGGAATCCGTGTTTATATTCAATTAGGTTCAACTAAGCCTAATTTTATCCAAGAACTAGTTCTAATCATAAGCATCAATATACATGAATAAATGAATGAATATGAACAAGAATGAGATATGAATTTATTCACTAATTTGGACCACTTAGCCTCTGGATTTAAGCTAAATTATCATTATTCAAAACATGATTTGGGTCCCAAGACATTAGGAAACCATTTAAGTCAAAATCAATGAGACTAGATAAAAACAGTGAATTTTTTCCTAAATTACAGAGAGCAGACCAGATTTTAAAAGGTAGAGAAACCATACTTCCAACGGTTGGATCTTAATGAATTTTGGATATGATATGCCTCCATGAGTCTAGTTTTGAACCCAAAACGAAAATCAAGGTTTGAACGGTTAGATCTCTGGGAATATGGAAAACACTAGACATCACTCAGGAATCTGCAACTCTCTGTCCAGAGATCTTGTATGATTTTCTAAAACTAGTAAAAAAAAATGAGAAACACTTAGATCTTTTTAGGGTATCTTCCTAACACATTAAGGTACATATAAAAAATTATTAGAGGCCAAGGAAGTTCGACTAAGGTTCTGATTTATTAATTTTAAAACGGACTTACTATTCTGAAATTTTGGACAGAGAGTTGCTTGTTTTGAAATCATAAGACCAAACCATCTTAGACATAGAATTTCATCAAAACAAAAATTACAGAGATGCTTGAATGAGTTATGAACATCCTCCAATTGGTCTCATCCAATTTCCAATGAACCATGATTTTATAAAAATCTTTGATCACAGTTGGTTTATGGATTCACTGCACCTTTGTTAAATTGATGTTCATATTTCGAATCAAACTTGATCCATGATTCTAGAGAGAACTAGGATCAAGTATGATTACGATCATTGGAGTAAATAATGAAACATGAAGAGATTCATAGATTTAGCCTTAATGGATTTCCATAATATATCTCATAGCAAGAGAATCCTAAGGTCTTACTCAATCTTATGAACTCTTGAATATTCAAGTTCTCCAGATTTCAACAAACAAACTATGAAAACTTACATCTAAATCCTCTCTCAAACATATGATCCTTGAGGAAATTACAACTATGATATACTATTCTCCTCTCAAATTAATGGTCCTTGGAGACAAAATGAGACCCAAATTTACTCAAATCTCTATGGAATATAGTATGAAATCCATAAGATTCCTAATATGGAGATCCAAGTCATGAGTTAAGACTTCAATTCAACCAACTATGTATAGATATGACCATGATTCACTTCAATCTCCATATAGATCATAGGATCATAGGAAACTAAAGAATCAAACTCAAAGAGACTCAATAAGATATATAAAATCTCATGAATTTTAAGGGGAAAAAAGAAATAAAGAATCAAAGTCTTCTTAGAGAAATCGGAACACAAATTCTTCAAAATCAAACTTATCTTAAACCCAAGGCATCAATTGGATCCAAATTAATAAAATCTAATGAGATTCAATCACAAGCTCTAAGTGGTATGTGATGAAATGATGTAAGAAGAGAGGTTTCGAAAATGTGTAAAGTCCCTAGAACTATGAACTTGTGATTGAATTTGCCTAATTCTACCAAGGATTGAGAGGTTACCTCTATGACCTCAAGGATTTCTTCAATTTCTTGGGAAGCTCTTCCAAAATCTTCAAGTTCTTCTTCCAATTCTTCAAGAAAACTCCTCCTTCTTCTCTCAATTCTCTATCTCTCTTGTATCTCTCTAAGATTTTAAGTGAAAAGTTCAAAAGTAAGAGTAAAAGTCCCAATAATGGAGATGAATGTCTATTTATATAGACCAATATGACAAGGTTAAATGGGTAAATTCGGGTGAAAACCCATGTGCAAAGTTTTCTTCTAGAACATGTGAGAAAAGCAGTCTGTTACAGTTCGCGGCACTCGATGACTGCCTGCGGCACCCACTGAGTGCCGGGCGGTACTCACTGACTGCCGGGCTGCACATAGTGAGTGCCAGCGCGGAACTCAGTGAGTGCCGCCGGCTTCACCGCCGCCGGCTTCACCGCATGCTGCGGCTAACAGAATTTTGCCTTCTTTTTAATTTTCAAAATATATATTAACAAAACTTAACTATTTAGTAAAGTATATACTAATGTACTTATATTTGTAATGTACTTTATTAGAATATACTCATATGAATGGTATATATTCCCATATATCATTTTATTTCATTTTTTTTTCTCTTTTCTTCTTTTTTTTCTTTTCTTTTCAAGACTTCTTTTCCAAAACTCTTTCTTTTCTTCTCTCTCTCTCTCTCTCTCTCTCTCTCTCTCTCTCTCTCTCTTTTTTCTTCTTTTTTATATATATATCTTATTATCATTACTATATATATATATTTTTTTTTGAATGTATTCTCAGACTAATTTCCTCACACGTTCTTCAATGTTCATGTTTTCTTTCAAATACTCAATTTTATCCTTTTTTTTTTTTTAAACTTTACTTGAAGAATCTTTGAAGAATTTGAATTTTCTGGAAGATCTCCGAATTGCACCGGTCATCGTCATCATCGGTCTTAAGAGGTAACCAATCCCTGGATTTGATGTTTGGTCAAAATCGGGGTGTCTACACCATCTACCAGATCTCATAATCTAGGCATGCAACAATGGATAAGAGTATTCTGATGGACTTGAGCATGGCTACCGGCGAGAAGGTTTCTTCATAGTCAATGCCCTCTCTCTGAGTATAACCTTTCGCTACAAGCCTAGCCTTAAAGGTCTCAACATTTCCATCAGATCCTCTTTTCCTCTTGTAGACCCACCTACAACCAATGAGTTTAATATTTGCTGGAAGTTCTACAAGATCTCAAACCTGATTGGAATCCATAGATTCCAATTCAGCCTTCATAGCTTTAACCCAATGAGCTGAGTCTACATCAGCCATGGCCTCTTTATATGTGGTAGGATCAGATTCAGATTCTATGGAGACAGCTTCAAAAAACTTCTCCTAAGAACATGTATCTATCAGGTTGGCTGATATTCCTCCCACTACGATGAGGTACCAGTGCAGAAATGGGTGAAGAAGTGGTATTTTCTTGATTTACATCATTATCAACTGCGGGTTGGACTGAGGGCTTTCCTTCTATCTCTCTCAGATCTATCCTTCCCTTAGGTTTACGGTTCATGATATAATCATCCTCCAAGAAAATAACATTCGTACTAACAAACACATTTTGTTCTCTTGGATCATAAAAATACCATCCATAAGTTCCCTTTGGATGCCCTAAGAAGTAACATACTTCCGATCTAGAATCCAACTTGCTCATCTTTCCTTTAAGCACATGTACCGGACATCCCCATATCTGGAGATGTTACAAAGAAGGCTTGTGCCCAATTCACATCTCTCGTGGTGTCCTGGGAACTGATTTGCTTGGTACTAGATTTAGTATGTATGCAGCGGTTTCCAAAGCATAACCCCAAAGAAAAAATGGTAACTCCGAATAACTCATCATAGACCTAGTCATGTCTAAAAGAGTTTGATTCCTTCTCTGTGCTACACCGTTCTGCTGAGGTGTACCAGATATAGTCAACTATGACAGAATCCCATTCTGTATGAGGTGATCAATAAACTCATTAGAGAGGTACTCGCCACCTCGATCAGATCGAATGGCCTTGATATGTGTGCCCAATTGCTTCTCCACTTCAGCCCTAAAATCTTTGAACTTTTCAAAGGCTTTAGACTTATGCTGCATTAGGTACACATATCTATACCTAGAGTGGTCATCAGTAAATGTTCTGAAATACTCATAACCACTCCGTGCTCTAATATTTATTGGTCCACACACATCAATATGAACTAATTCCAACAATGCATTAGTCCCGTTGCCCTTTCAAGGAAATGGCCTTTTGGTCATCTTACCCTCCAAACACGACTCGCAGACTTCCATTGGTTTGAGAACCAAATCACCTAAGACCCCTTCTTAGACTAGTCTACCAATCCTATTTAGATTGATATGGCCAAGCCTCATATGCCAAAACCTTATTGGATTAGTGGAAGGTTCCTTTCTTTTAGATGGTAAAGTTACCACTGAGTTATTAAGTTCCATACAAGAGTATTTAGAAATACTGGGAGTAATCACATACAAGCCATTAGTTTTAACACCAGAACATATAAAAGAACTATTTCTTTTAATGACAACTTCTGTTCCAAAATGAAAAGAATAACCATTATTCGATAAATTTAAAACTAAAATTAAATTCCGTCTCATTAAAGGGACGTAAAGTACATCTGATAAAACTATTGTCTTATTGTCCAAAATCTCTAAAACTACTACTCCTATAGCAACCGCGGAAACGGTTGCGCTAGAACCCAGAGTCAGCAAGATCTCCCCATCACTGCATTTCCTGGTTGATCTGAACTCCTATAACGAATTACAGATATGGTTAGTCGCACCAGAATCAATGCACCAAGTGTTTGAAGTATCTGTTATAAAACTTACTTCAATCACATGTGATTCAATCATATCTTGAACTCTTGTAGCTAAGAATTCTAGACAGTTCCTCTTCCAGTGGCCCTTCTCACTGCATTGGAAACACTTTCCTTTGCCTTGGCCACCCACCTTCCCTTTGCCCTTGCATTTTTCCTTAGATTTTGCAATCTTTAGGGACCGGTCCAACACTTGGACCACTAGTGCCATCCTTCTTCTTTCCTTTCTTGCCTTTCGATGTAGATTAGGAGGAAGAAGAGCTTTCTCAACGTTCAAAATGTTGCCCTTAGGTTTTATCATCCCTTCCGCTCCCAGTAAAGAACTCATTAGTTTGCTCATTGAAATATCCATTTTATTCATATTATAGTTTAGTTTAAATTGAGCGAATGACGGCAATAGTATATTAAGGATCATATCAACTTGGGTCTGTACGTTAATGTTGGCACCTAGGGTCTCCAGCTCGTTTAAATAATCGATCATTTTTAAAACATGTTCTTTGACTGGAGTCCCTTCCAACATCTTACCACTCATTATCTTTTTCATGGCTACCTGTCTGGCAGGCCTGCCATGCTCCCCAAACATCTTTTTTAGGGATTCGATAATGTCACTGGCAAAATTGTTCGACTAGAATTGGTGTTTGCAACATACCAGCCATTGAGGCCAGAATGTAGCAACGGGCCATTCCATTCAATTTTTTCCATTTATCAAACTCACATCTGGCAGTTGCCAAAGCATTCGCTGCAGGTTCTTCAGGGCATGGGGTGGTAAGGACATATATGTGATCCTCTACAGTTAAAACAATGTCAAGGTTTCATTTCCATTTGTGTAGTCATTTCCAGTTAACTTGTTTTGAGTGAGTATGGTGGCAAGTGGACTAAATGTAGATCCAGACATTATGATTTACTATAAAAATCAAAAGACAAAATAAATATGGATATCATATTTTGACAGTTTGAAATAAAAGAATCCTTAAAACTCTTATTTTAAAAACAAAGTCACCAGAATATCGAAATGGAAGAACAAAGCCTCCGTGTGGTGGTTAATGTTCGATCTTTCACTTTATCATGACTTGTCCGCTATGCAACTCTTGCAAAACAAGTTATGACTCCCGAACCTATTTGATTTATAAGTTTCTAAATAATGCCCCGTGTGGGATCCCTTATCCATAGCTTAGCTAGTGTATACCATTAACTAGGATACAATCACAACCGCCTCAAGTAGCGCCTCCGTATGGTTATCACCCTCTAACACGCTTGATTGATCCTATCCATAGAAAGTTCACATCTAGTAGCCAATGAGTAGTATACCCTCCATATGGAATGATCACCCCTGGCGAGGTGACACAGAATGCACTACTCATCTTACAGTGAACAGTTAATGAAAGATCGTGGGTGTTATTAATAAGACCCTCTCCCACTAGATTTAGTAGTAAAGGATTTTGCTCTTGAAAAAATTGTTTTCACACATTACCTATAAACATCCAATGTTTACTAATGCGTTGAAAACGGTTTTTGAATTTTATTTTAAAAAAACTTGTTTTACGTGTATGCAAGTAGTAACAATATAATTAAATGGCAATCACAACCAAGCACATTAAACAAAAAACTAAAATTGAAATAAAAGCATCCAAACGATGCCTTTATCTCCCATGGCTCTATCTCCATAAAACCTCCTTCTTGATTTGATCGCCTCCAACTCCATCTTCATGGACAACGGCTTGCTTCTCCATCTTCATGGATTTCCTAATTCTATTATATTGGACCTATGCTTCTTTCAAAGCTTACAATTTATCTAGAAAAAGAAAACAACAACAAGAAAAATAAAGAAGGCTAGGGAAATCGGTACAACTTTCCTTTTCATAGGATTGAAGTCGCAGCACCCTTTACACATGCCTCAAAACCAAATACAACATACACCAATCTCAAACATTCAAACACAAAATTTAAAACATTCTTGGTGCCATAGGAGATAGAGATTAATCTTGCTGCAAGAAGGTTAGTCATACATCCACATATATAACGAATATATATAATCCATTGGAACCCTTAATTGATTTATACAGTACATAAACTCTTTATGCACTGATTTAGAACATTAAAACAGCATCCAACTTCTCTATCATACTTCGATCGATCGAAGACCGTTCGATCACTTGAACCTTCGATCGATTGAATTTTTGTCAATCGCTTGAACAAACAATTTCACAGAATAATTTAAAATTTAAAACGTATAATTTTAAAACCTTTGATCTATGAAAAATACACCTGGACAGAAAATCATTCTCGATCGATCGAACATAGTTTAATCGATCGAACAAAATCCGGTTCGATCAATCGAAGGTCCTTCGATCGCTTGAGAACAATAGGGTATCGATCGATTTTGAACATACTTTGATCGATCGAACCCATCATGCATCCTATGCATTCAGATATTTGTATATTGTTGCAAAAACACGGCAGAAACAGATCTGTTACAATGCAATTTTGAAAACAGTCCCAAAATCAACATGCAAATCAAAACTAGTGTTCCACAACGCATCTATAGATCGAAACAAGCGTGGCTCTGATACTAATTGAAGGAAAAATAGGTTTAAATTATTTTAAACACGCAGCGGAAAGATTAAGTTTCAAAAAACTAATTGGCATACCCGGATCTACTACCGGTTAATTCTATAGATGCGTACTAACAAAAGGGGACAAGAATTATACCTTAGGTCTTGAACCCAATTCAAAAATCTTCAACCTTCTTGATAGTGCAGCAGCTTCCACTAGGTTGTCTTCACCCTTATGACTCCTGCAGATGCTGCCGGAGAGGCTAGAGATGGTGGGAACTCTAACGGGAAGATAAGAAGGCTTGAGAAAACCCTAAATAGTCTCTACAGCATTCGTACAGGAAAAATGATGACTATTAAACCCTGTACGCAGTTACCCTATTTATAGATTTCCAAAACCGACTTTAACCTTTGACCAATCAAAGTGGCTTCAATCGATCGAACCTTCGATCGATTGAGATACTTTCAATCGATCGAACTTGCCTTGACTTTAATTGATTGAAACCCATTTGATTGATTGAACCTGTCTTGATAAATCCTCTTGTGCCTTTCCAAGCATCCTAGTGGAGCTAAGAATAGGACCTCCTAGGTTCTTTATTGTTGACTCGGACCAGTAGTTAATTCCCATGACCAAACACTTTGACCAGCAAACTAATCAACTGATACAAGTTATGAGTTCCTATCAACTGTTTGACAGTCTTGAGTGTCAATAGGAAAGCTCAGGTCCATCAATGCACTATAAGCACTAGCATATTAACTAAGAGTTATACTCTAGTGATTGAGATTAATCACTCCATCCAATGGTAGTAAATCATGCTACAGTATAAACCTGATGAGATATCCAGTCTCATCATCCACTGTGACAAGTTCTAAGTATCAAATACTAGTAGTTTGTATCTCACTTGTATGTATCTCATACACAAACGAATTACCTACTATGATACTCAAGGATTCAACAATATTCTTATGAAAGAAACATACACAATGAAATGTAAAGCTGATATCCATATATTAAAATGTCAATGTCTCATACATAAAGTAATGGTTTGAGGGCACAAACCCAACACAACCAACGCTCATAAGTCGTATTCTCGAAGCTCAAGGAAAGGACGAAGGACTTCATCAATGGTTTGAGGAAGCATCAGCAAAGGACCCCACTGAATGGAATATAGGAGCAGATGGAGGATTCAGATGTCGTAATCAACTTTGTGTGCTTGATGAGGACAACTTGAGGAAAGATATACTAGATGAGGCACACAAGTTAGGAATGAATGTTCATCCCAGAGGAACAAAAATGTACAAGGATCTAAAGAGAAACTTTTGGTGGGATGGAATGAAGAGAGAAGTAGCGGATTATGTATCCAAGTGTATGACCTGCAAGCAAGTCAAAGCTGAACATCAAAAACCAAGAGGACTATTACAGCCACTACTAGTTCCCGGATGGAAATGGGAGCACATTACGATGGACTTTGTTGTCGGAATGCCAAGATTAAAATAGAATCACAATGCTGTTTAGGTGATCATGGATTGACTCACCAAATTGTCTCATTTCATCGCTTATAGTATGACTTTTTTGGTTGAGAAATTGAGCAGAATGTACATATAACAAGTTGTTCGATTACATGGAGTGCCTGTGTCAATCATGTCAGACCGCGATTCACGTTTCACATCAGAATTTTGGGAAAGCTTACAAATAGTACTGGGAACTTCGTTGAAGTTAAGTTCAGCATTTCACCCCCAAACCGACGGAAAGACTGAGAGAGTCAATCAATTTATTGAAGACATGCTCCGAGCCTGTGCAATAGATTTTGAAAGTTCATAGGAAGAACCTACCATTGATCGAGTTTGCCTATAACAACAGCTATCATTCAAGTATAGAGATGGCACCATTTAAAGTGCTATATAGAAGAATGTGCCGATCACCCTTGTGTTCGCCAGATGTTGGAAATGACAAATTTCTAGGACCTGAGATGGTGCGAGAAATGAATGAAAAGATTAATGTCGTCAAGGAAAAGATGAAAGCAGCTCAGAGCAGACAGAAGAGTTATGCAGATTAGCACCAAATGGATTTGGAATTCAGTGTTGGAGATCACGTGTTCCTAAAGGTATCACCCATACGTGGAGTTGTTAGATTTGGACAGAAGAGAGGGAAATTTTCACCATGATACATTGGACCGTTTGAAACTCTGGAACGTGTGGGAAAGGTTGCTTATAGACTTGCGCTGCCACCCAAGATGTCAAGAGTACATAATGTCTTTCACATTAGCATGCTGAGAAAAGTCGTGCACGATCCGTCTCATGAGATCAACGTCACGGATATCGAAGTGAACGATAATGTGACGTATAACGAAAGAACCAGTGAAGATTATGGAACGAGAGACAAAGAAGCTGAGGACTAAGGAGATCCCTCTAGTGAAACACCAGTGAAAACATCATGATGAACATGAAGCTTCTTGGGAACTAGAATCGGAGAAGCGTGAAAAATTTCCTTACATTTTCAATGTATAGCTAGCTTTGATTTCGGGGATGGAATCTTTAATAGCAGGTGGATGATGTAATACCCGTAAAACTTCTACATAATAAAATGAGCTTGTATTTTAGTTCATATTTTTCTGATGTTTATATGAATAATACATATTTATTTATTTACTAACTTAGACTGTACATTACAGACATATCACGTGGACCCGTAAAATCTGTGTTTATCTAGACATTCTTGAAAGTGGTTCCTAACAACTTAAACAAAAATGGAAACAATAGTGCAATGGGAATATTTCCTAAAGTGCTTAGTGTACTACCCAACTATCCCAAACCCATTGGATATTCACTCTACCCAAACACCCTCTATGACCCTTGGACCCTTACCACCCTACCACCCCACTGCCCGCTGGACTACTCCCACCAACCCAAACCGTCGGCCACTTTTCCTCTCCCCAAGGTACACCCATCCACATCACCTCTTTTCCATCAACTTCAATTAGATGCCCAAATCCGTGTATATCTAAGTTGTGTATATGGGTTTATGTATATATATATTGAAGACCTTTGAAAGAGAGTGTATTACCGAGAGAGTGAGAGTTACACAGAGAACTAGAGAACACAACTCCACACTTACCCTCACAGCTCACCCTATATCCCTCACCATTACACACACACAGACCACACTCAACACACACACATAGCAACAAGAAGGTAGGAGAAGAAGTTAGAGAGAGAGGAGAAGGCCGAGAGAGCTTAGAGAGAGAAAACCACCGAGAAAAAGACCCGAGACAGGTATACCCCTCCTACGTCCCCTCTGTATTTTTGTGTACACTAAGACACAATCACACAGACCCACACATGCCCACGCACCCCCGAACAATCCCGATAACCCCCGCCATGGCCAGTGGCCATTAAAGCTCGTACGAGCTCGGGTTTTTGGACCGTCACCAAAATCGATAAAACCAACACCAAAATGACCCTAATGATCCCCTTAAGATCCTCAATGAACGGCTCGAAGCATAGACCGCGTTTAGTCGTCCTACGATCGAATTATCCTTTTTAGAACGAAACCATTTTTCCCCCCGTACGGACAGTCCATTAAGAGTTAGACTTCAAGACCTATACCGTTGAATCGGGCTTGTCACTCAATTTCGACATAAAGTTTGCGTATTTTGATTTAGAAATGAGTGACTTAGGATCGTTTGAAGTTTTGGGTACTTAAATGTATATATACGTATATATTATATTTATGCATAGTCGTGCATCTTTTTTTTCTTTTTTTTGAGAAGAAGATGTCTTGGGCCTAAAGCCCGTTTGGCAAGTCAGCTTATAGCCGCAGCTTATGTGTGTTAAGAGTATAGTTGTCAAACAGAGCCTTAGGACTTAGTCTTAATTGATTTAATTAATTAATTGGTTTTAGTTAATATTAAAAATAGTTCAAATGTTATTTATTAAACTTTTAAACATTCAGAAATATTACTTTATAATATTTATTATATTCTGAAATTATTATTATGACATCTATTATTTATTTGGATTCAAATAAATAATAAAAGTTTATTTAATTAAAATAAAAAGATACTAGTATTTGTTAAATGCTTTAAAAATAGTTTTATAGTATTATTAGTAGTATTTAATACTCTGGATATTATATGTTTATTATAGCCTGAAATGCTTTAATAATTATGTAGTGTACTTATTATTTATTTAGTTTAAATAAATAATAAAGAGTTAGTTTTAAATCAAAACAATTAGGAATTAAATACCTAAGGGCTATTTTATTGTGTAAAAAATTATATTGTTTATCCCAAGGCCTAATAACCTTGTTTTATAAATTAATTAGTTATAAAACTCATACATTAGTATTTTATTTAATTAATTAATGACCCGTTTGGTTGTATTTAATTTATTTAAATACCAAACGAATTCTGAAAATTATGAGAAAAATGCTACTAGCTTATTTTAAGGCCTAGTATTTAATAAAAATATTTATAAGCATCTAATGTCTTTCTAAAATATATTTTGTAATTAGAGTGTTCCTAAGTCTATTATTAGACGATTAGAACTTCAATAATTCAGAGAAAAATCATAGCTCGGAAAAATACGTAGTCAATTCCTAGAGTCTTAGAATGATGTCTAGAATCGTCCCTTAAAGTTTGGTGACCTTTTGACACGGTCAAAAATACAGCTTATCCCTAGGGCCCATACTGGTATAGAAAATCCAGCCTTTTATATGACAGACTCCGATTTGAGTCTAGTTAATGGCGTTAGACTCAGAATGATGTCTAGATCATCATGTTGAGGTTTAGGAACCCATCTGGCATAATTACCATTATGCCCTTAATTCTAGTACGCTTATTAACCGCCGTTCTATGAATTTATATACTTTGTAGGAATGCAGTTACGCTTTGTTTTACACACCCGCATCGAGGTGAGCCGTCCTAACTCACTTGGTATATTGTAGAACTATTCTCGTGTATTATGTGAATACCCTGTGTGTCCTGTGTGGACATATCTGATAAGTATTATGTACGTAGATGTCAAGATTTATATGGTAAACGCATGTTTAGATAACCAAACTCCATGCTTAGTTATTAATTGTTAGTGTTCATGCTCATTATGCTTTACGATAATACAATCACATGAACATTCATATGAACGTAGTTGAGTTATGATGTCAATGTTGACTTCTGCATGGTTAGTCGAGGAGATTAAATCAATGTCATTGTTATACATGTTTGAGTGGACCGCGGAGGTCTGAGTGGTACAGTCAATCAATGGGAACAACGATAAAATGCTATAGGGCCCTGCTAGGTGACGATAGCAAAAAGTACCCATTAATATCATTGAAGTCAATCATGAGTTGATGGTTTATACACTATAGGACCCTGTTAGGCGACGATAGCAAGATATCCATTTGAACTTGAATACAATAGTTACCTTTCTAATGCTATAGGGCCTTGCTAGGCAACGATAGCACTGTAACTATTCTATTCTCCAGGCAAGGCCACAACGACCTAAGAGTCCAATGATTACACTCTTTTTAAAACCAAAACTGCTATAGGGCCCTACTAGGCGACGATAGTAACATAATCATTTTACTCTAAGCTAATGGCGTTACACTGGTAATGTAACAAGTCACATGAGTCAGCATCAGTATCTGAGTAAAAGTCGAATATATCGATATTGTATCATGGCATCATACCATCACGTTATAAGCATATCAAAAGTTGACTTTCAAGATATTCGTTGTACTTGTATACCATCGTTGTTTTAGGAGTAATCGGTTAGACGAACTCATATAGCTTCAAAAGCTAACGACTCTTTCCTCTACCCTGGACATTTTACGTCTAGGTTATAATGAGGAGAATTATCAAGGTGACCATGAAGATGACTATCACTACCCTCATGAGGGGAACAATCAGGAAGGTTATCCTGAGGAAGACTTTCAGGAAGATCATGATAATGAAGGGTATGGGTATGCCAGCTAGAAAGAATACCCTGGCCTGCTAACGCTTTAAGATTTTCGTTATGTTTTAGGAAACTGTCTTTTGTTGATGTAATAATTTAAGTGGCATCGATCGTCCAACTGATCTTTTGTGGTTTTCATTTGGAACTTGTGTAATAGCCTAAGTAGAAAAACACTTAAAGTTCTCCCATGAATACCATTAGACATTTTGAAATTTCTTAATCTGATATTTATCCATGTTAGAATTCTTGTGCGGATAGGTCAATCTTATGTAACAAGTCATGGCTCACGGATCTGGAAAGGAAAATTTTATTTCCCTCTAATTTTTGCTACTTCGGGGGGTGACAGAAAAGAAGCATGGATCATGTTTTGACCATTTTATGTTGTTGGACTATCTTCACTGTGAAGAAGACGAAGTCCCAATCAATTGGAACTTTTCCCAATCGATTGTCATCTTTCATAACCTAATTGATTGCCATTTTATACAATCGATTGCCCTTGTAGAACCCTAATTGCCAAAGTTAGCAATCGATTGGCATGGATTGTGATCCAATCGATTGTTACTATTTTTATACCAATCGATTGGACCGCTGTACCAATTGATTGGTAGTTTTAGAATGTTGATATTCCTGTTTAGTTTATATTATAACTGTTTAGTAGTTTATTTTACTGTTCAGTAATCACACCATGCTATATTATTGTAATACAGACATGATAATGAAATAATGCGACGTACAATCGTAGTGACAATAAGATTAACGGATAATGGTTGTGATGTTAGATAACGTATCGTTATCAATCCTTTGGAGTTATTGTTCATTTCATTCAATGTAGTCAGGCCACATGGGATTGACATGTATCGATGTTAGAGTTGAACTTAAGTAGGTTTGTTAAGATTCGAGAATCTTGCGTGGGTAGGCCTTGGTCGATCATATGTTCGTAAAAGCGGTAGACAGTCGAAGGTGTCTATAATTTACGGTGAACCGGACCAGTAGCCCTAAGATAGCCAGATAATCTAATCATATTTTCTTAAAAGAGGTAGACAGACGAAGTTGTCTATGACTTGCAATGGACCGTGATCACTGGTAGACGTCGCTAAGTCATGGCATTAGAATGATGTATTGTTGCTTAAAGCATTATATCCCTATAGTACGGTGAATTGGGCATATGTTCTTAAAAGTTGGGGATGGACTGATGTGGTATCCATGACATGCGGTGGACTGTGCATATGTTCTTAAAAGTGGTGGACGAAACAATAGTGTATATGTAGAAGTGAACTACTATTGAGTCTGTTCTTCTATCAGAATGTGTTGTCGGTATTAATTTAGTAAGACGTTAGTAATCGGATAATCGGTTTGAAACAAGAGAAGATACTCTTAGTGGAATATGCCTGTTTATTGTTCATAGCTCGTAATATCTTCAATATTTGATACCTTGTTAGTATCTAATTCACTCAACATTCATTAAGCTTATGGCATTTATGCCACTGGACATTTCTACATTCCAGCGCACCATTATTATGACTGTACAGGTGAAGGACCTGCATGCGAGGACTACTATGCCAGTGACGATGTTCCTATAGAGGATTATCCCAATAGAGGTCAGACAGAAGAGGACTATTACGCTACACCAATTTGTGAAAGTATAAAAGGAAAACCAATTAAGCCAAAAATAAAGTTGGTCAACATGACCCATAAATAGAATATTCAATATAGAAAGACTGTGATATTATCTCCTAATTCCAACACTCTCCCTTAAGCTGGAATGAAGACATTAACGAGACCCAGCTTGCCAATATAAGACTGACGAAGTGTTGGACCAACAAACTTGGTAAATATATCGGCGGTTTGATTGGACGAGGAAACAAAGCTTGGAGTAATAATACTAGGTCAAACCTTCTCTCGAATGAAGTGATGTCAACCTCCACATGCTTAGTTCTCTCATGAAGAACAGAGTCTGAAGATAACAGGATGGAAAATTTATTATCATAGAATAACGTATATGATTCTGCTACTGGAAAACCAACTCACTCAGTAGAGACAAAAGCCATAGAATCTTATACGTGCCTTGACCCATAGCACGATACTCAGCTTCAGCATATGAGCGTGAAACAACTTGCTTTTTACTCTTCTATGAAATAAGGTGATTACCATGGAAAGTACAGAAGCCAGAGGTAGAATACCGGTGACTCCTAGAGCCTGCATAATCCACATCTATGAAGCAGGAGAGACCAAACTGTGCTCCTGCTGTAAAGAATAGCCTAAGACCAGGACAGGTCTTGAGGTATCAAAGGATATGGTAGACAACATCGAAATGAGATGTGCGCGGTGATTGCATAAATTGGCTCACAATACTAATAGCAAAATTAAGGTCCGATCTTATGTTCGTCAGATAGACAAGACGACCCACAAGATGTTGGTACACTGAAGGATTCGGCAACAAGTCTCCCATTTCTGCCGTCAATTTAAGGTTTGGGTCCATCAAAGAAGAGGCAGGCCTACACCCAAGCATACCTGTGTCCTGACGAAGATCAAGAGAAGACTTTCTCTAAGATAACAAGATACCTTGTAGAGACCTAGAAAACGTAATACCAAGAAAATAATAGATGAGGCCCAAATCCTTAACATCAAATGACATACCCAGATCATGCTTTACTTGAGCAATACCAGGAACATCATCACCAGTAATAATGATATCGTCAACATAGGCTGAGATAATGGTATATTTCCCTTAAGGTTGATGATGAAAAAAACACGTGTGATCAGACTGACATCGAGTAAATCCCATACCAAGGACCATATCACTAAAGTGACTAAACCATGCATGGGGAGATTGCTTATGCCCGTAAAGAGATTTACAAAGGCGACAGACTTTCCCAGAACACTCCCCCTGAGGTTGAAAACCAAGTAGAGGTTCCATATAAATTATCTCAGACAGATCACCATTAAAAAAAAGCATTCTTAACATCCAGTAGGTACAGAGGCCAAGAATAAGAGACAACTAACGAGACTAGGAGACAAACCGTAGTTGACTTTGCCACTAGAGCAAGTGTGGCACCAAAATCCTTACCAGGCATCTGTGTAAACCCTTAGCAACCAAACGAGCCTTATACCGATCGAGGGACCCATCTACCAAATGCTTTAGACTAAAGACCCATTTACAACCAATAGTACGCTCACTGTGGGAAGATCGACAAGCTCTTATGTCTGATTACCCTAAAAGGCACTCATTTCTTCTTCCAACAGCAACCCACTTAGGATTCTGGAGGGCTTCATAAATGTAGCAAGGAATGGAGACCGAATCAACCTGACTGAGAAAAGAGTGGTAGGAAGCTAATAAGCCCTAATTAGAAGTATACTTAGAGATTGGATGATTAGTACTATTAGATAGAAGAAAACAAATGAGGGGGCTACAAACATGAATAGTATAATGGGGAGGATCAGCAGGAGTTGGAACAATAGGAGATAAAGGAGAAGGAGAATTGCCTGAATCCAGAGAAGACGATGGCAAGGGGCAGAGGGACATGAACGATGAGAGTAAAATTGCGAAGGATCACCTATGATAACAGGAGGTAAGGAATCATCGGTGAAGTCAAGAATAGGAATAGATCGAGGCAGAATAGAGTCATCTACCACAACAGGTTCTACCAATATAGTTTCTGAAGGAGAAGAACCTGGAAAGAATAGAACAGTTTCCAAAAATGTAACATCCAAAGAATGATATAAATGACGCGTAATCAGATCATAGCACCGATATCCCTTAGATTTAGATGAGTACCCTAAAAACACATAGCGAACTGATTTATTATCAAGTTTTGTTCAGGTAGGACTCCTATTTTGAACAAAGCAAATGCACCCAAAAACATAAGGTGAAATAGAGAAAAGAGTGTTGGAAGGCTTGGGCCTGTAGCATCTTTGGCTGCTCCTTCTGCCCTTCACGGGCATCCTTATGATGATTTACGAGCCTTTCGTGCTCATTTGTTGTCTTGTCAAGTAACCGCATCTCTGGTTATCCCCGTCTAAGTCTTTCGCTATCAACCGGTTGTCCACCCCTCTTGTCTTACCTTACTTTTGAAGTTATCCTCCCAACACTGTCATGGATGATCCTGTTAAGTCCAGTGCTACAACCACTGTTCTTGAAGATTAGGCTAGATAGTAGTTTAATTATCCTTATTGTTTTTAGACCATTTTGCAATCAGGCATATGTTGCCTTGATGTTTGTAATTTATTATGTTCTATTTGATTCGAGACTCTAATTGTAATAGTAGTAACTTCCTTTTTGACTTTAAGTTACATTGTTATCTTGAACCTAGATTTTATTCTCGTGATCTTTATTCTTTCTGTTACTTAATACTGCGTGGTGTGGACAATCATATGACTTCACTAGTCACTGCCTTTAGACCCAAAAAAGAAATTTATTTTTCTCTATTTTTGTTGTTCTGGGGCGTAACAGGATTTTTGGCATCAGAGCCTAGGTTTATACCTTTTTGCTCGCAGAGTATCCCACTCCATCTAGTCCTAGAACCTTGAATTCTATAGATGAGTATTAAGATTAGCTCTGACTTAAGTTAATCTCTTTTTAGGTAGCATGGCACTGCCGTTGTTCATTCCAGATGAGTTTGGAGGATACTATGTGTATGAGGGCAGTATTAAGAAAGCGGACCTTCAGTACTATGCTTGGAAGGTTAGGCAGAGAGACATCATAAAGACAATGTGAGATATGTAGACTAAGCAGCACAGATTTGGGACCCAGGACCCAGAGGTGATATGCCAAGAGATGATCTATCGCAAGGACACCTTTCGATGCATTGAGGAGGATTCACTACAGAAGCTACGAGACCATTTTTCTTATCAGGTTCTACTTGCAAAGATTAGAGCAACGCCTTTACTTCCCCCGACAGAGCCACCACCCTAGACACCTCCAACCCCACCAAAGAAGGACATGGTTGATGTACCCCCAACAGATGAGGACCCAGAGGATGAGGATCCAGACAAGGATGAGGGCGGCGATGATGATGAGCCAGAGAATGATGACGAGGAGATGGAGGATGAGGAGGACAAGGACAATGACAACGAGGAGCCGGAGTATGATCTGGAGGAAGACCTAGAGGACCCCAAGGACCTAGCTAGTATAGATGTGCTAGTTAGCGTAGATATTGTAGTAGTAGAGGGTTACCCAATAGATGAGGCTATAGCAGAGGATGATGCAGGTGATGACGCTATGGTACTAGTCTTACAAGGCGGCGTGATAGCATAGTTGGCAGTAGAGTGGGTTACGGTGATGGCTATACATCCCCATGGATTTAAGATAGGAGCCGTAGAGTTAATCCATGCTATGGCACAGGCTGAGGCACTTACAACTGCATTCGATGCAGCCCAGGCCGATATGGCCAATGTGGGAGATTTAGGTGTTGTTTTGGAGCAAGATGGACTGAGCTACCCGAGGAGTAATTGATGGAGGAGGAGGATATGATGGATGATGATGACATGGATGAGGACGATGTTTTGTTCAAGATTGCCCTAGAGGATGAGGCTTCCATCTATGGATCTAACGTGGATAACTTTTGAGTCCAGTACCTTTAGGACTTAGACTTTTTACTTTTGACTTCAGAACATGTGTGGGTACCCAAACCAAGCTTGGGGCCTCAAAGGATTAAGCCCGCTTGATTGATCCCATTTCAAATCTCATGTCAACAACCATGAGTGAAGTTTACCATCCTTCATTAGCCTTTATCCGATTCGACCGATTTGAATTACTTGTATTTTGGATTCTATGGGGCTTTTTATCCAACCCGAGGCAATAATCGATGCCCATGATCCATATATGAGGCTACACAAGTGAGTAATCCATGTATATACCACAAGGCTAAATCCAGAGAGATCCTCACTAATAGAGTCACCACTTGGTTTGATAAAGGAAACCAAGAAAACTAAATCTATCAAGTCCAATGGATAGAGAGCACTGCCCCATCATCACCAAAGAACTCAGTTTGGGGGTTAAGGTACGAGAGAGGAAGAAGCTAGATAATGCTGAAAAATACCCCCTCTCACCTCATCGTGAGATGGGCCTCTACTCAGCTTTCAATGTGTTTGACTAGACATCATATGCACAATTTCAATTACACTAATGCAATCCTAATTCAAGTTATAAACAACTAATTAAAGAAAATCATGCGAGAAACTATTCAAGTACATGCAATGCATGTGCTTAAATAGTAAATCGAGGACTAAATGTATTACTACACTCCCCTATCCATGCGAAAGAAAATAAAAATGAATTCAACGTGAAAATTGTACTCAAAACCCGAGAAAAACATGAATCCTCAGCATAAGTAATCATGTAGGGAATTTAAATATGTGTTTTATCCACCTATGTATGCTTCTAGGTGACCCTAAGAAAGCAGTAAATTAGAGGCACACTAGGAAACTTAGTCAGGATAGCATAGCATTTCCAGTTATCCCTAATTCACCATGGTTAGGACAATAAAGGATAATATATAGGATAATCCAAGAATATCCTACTATTCTAGGCATATGTATGTTTGTCCAAGAATGACTACTATGTGCAATAGTATGCATGTGTAAGCCTAATTAAGGTGTTATCCCTAGTATGGATAACCTACTATTCTAAGTGAGGATAGTGTGCAAGTGTATGCATGTGCATTGATACATGGATATGAATTATTCATGAATTAAACAAATTAGGAATTAAATATTATGAATAATCTAATTCATGGATTAAACTACTATGCATGAATATAAACATGGATAGCATGGATAGCCTACTATCCCCACTAATATGAATTACTACATGATTCCTATATGAGTGCCCTAATTCTAGACTCGTAGATCCGATTAAGGCTTTGTTATCTCCGGGGTCGGATATCCATAGATTGTATACCAACCCCATAGCTTTGGCTACCACAACATTTGAGGGTAGCTCTGCCTGGGATAACTCTACGCTAATGGATACTAAAAACACTAAATTAAAACTATCCTAGAACTTTAAAGATCAAAAGCAATAAAAATGAAGAACGCGAAGAACAAACAAGAAATTCAACCTAGATCTAAGAAAATAAAGATCAAAACAGGAAAATAACGCAGAAATACAACGAAGAAGAAAGAGCTTACCTCAAGAACTTCCCTTTGAATAATTCTGCAGGGCTCCACCAGCACCGTGGACTCCAAGACTCAATCCTAGACTCTAAAAACTTACACTTTTCCTAAGGATTTTCTAGGAGTGCTTCGGATTCCTCCAGAGGAGTTTCCTTGGCTCTCTAATCCTCAGAATTTTTAGGTGTGTTGGATGGTGAGGGGAGAAACCCCTTTTATAGTTGGAGATTTGGGTGAAAACTCTTGTATTTAAGCAATATGGGGCAAAAGAAACACAAATTTTTACATTTTGGGGCATTTTCACGTGGATTGGGGTCAAATCAATGGTCCAGAATACATATGAAGTATTTGAGAGGCATAGTGGTACTCAAGGCTATCACACGATAGTCCAAGAGTGCCGTGCAGCACTCAGCCTGAGAGCCAACATGGCTCTCAGCCCGAAAGTTGTGTTTTCACTCCAGACCTATCGGACTTTGTTCTCTCACCTCGTTTATGCTTTTTGGGCTTGTGATATATTGTTAGAAAGGTATAGGAGTCTAGTTTAAGATTTTTTTTTCTCATTCAAAAAGATTTTATAGATTTTGAGTTCTGGTCAAAAGAGTGAGACTGACTCCAAGAAGGAGCAAACCTGTGAGGTACAAAAAGGGTAAAAATTCTCCTAAGTGGTTTTTGGCCAATGTGAAGGCTTGGGTCACTAATTTAGCATATTTTAGGACTATTTTGTACATGGAGTTCTCAAGATCCTACACTAAGGTGCAAATTTTGCTCGGTAAAAGTCCATTTTTCGTTATTTTATGTGAAAAAGCTCCACTAAATTGGGTTTTTGTCTCTAATTAAGTTTCTAACGTACCTAAGTCTTCCTAAAGATTATTCAAGTAAAATGCAGTGAATGATATGAAACTCAAACTAATCCTAACATGCAAGATACTCGGGGATTGTTCCATCTGGAACCACGGATCATCACAACAGGGTGTCTTATCGCGGACGATTCAACGAGGTGTCCTATCTTGGACAATTTAATAGAGGTGTCCTATCTCGGACGATTCAATGGGTCGCCTCAATCTAGAGGACTTCACGATAAGGGTTTGCCTCATCTTGAGGGATTTATGACAGATTTGCCTCATCTTGAAGGCTTTATGACATCTTCGTACGTAGCTCTTTGAGCTAGGTGGAGAAAAATAGCTCTCTAGAGCCACTTAAGGAGAACTGGACCTATGATATGCAATGATGAGCCAGTTACAATGAACATCACGAGCACTTGCCTCATCTTGAGGGCTTTGCGACAATGGTTTGCCTCATCTTAAGGGCTTTATGACATATCTTTACATAGCTCTTTGAGCTAGGTGGAGACAAACAGGTCTCTAGAGCCAATTAAGGTGAACTGGACCTAAGATACGCAGTGATGAGCCAGTTATGGTGAACATCACGAGCACTTGCCTTATCTTGATGGCTCTGCGACAATGGTTTGCCTCATCTTGAGGGCTTTACAACATCTCCATGCATAGCTCTTCAAGCTAGGTGGAGTCAAACAGGTCTCTAGAGCCACTTAAGGTGAACTGGACCTATGACACGCGGTGATGAGCCAGTTACGGCGAACATCAGAGCATTCACAATTGCGATTATCAATGCAACTATTGACATCTTCGAGCGTAACTCTTCCAGGCAAGTGAGAAGGACAACTCTGTTGGGCTACTCAAATTCGTAGAGCAATTTAAGGCAAACCATGGGATATGACACAATGTGATGTAACTCTGCTGGGGAAAAGGTACTTGTGGAGCCATTAAGGCAAACCAAGAGCACTTCATATGATTTAAGACTTCATTTAATTTGATTAGTGCGACAATGCGGGAGGCAATGCCTTGCAACTGGGATTTAGTGTTCATCTGGGGAACAAACACGACATCACTTGACCAGGAAAGGATACCTCTGGAGCCGTCAGGGCCAACTAGGAGTACTGCACATGAATTAAAACTTGCTTGAACAATCGAATGCATTAATGTGGGCCTTCTAGCAATTAATGTCATGCAATGCTAAATGAGACTAAATGCTCTGCTGGGGATTCATATGCATGCAAATTATGAAAAATTGATTGAAAATGCATCAAAATGATCAAAACGGAGTCAAAATGGGGTCTGGAAACCAATTGGGTCATTACAGGGGCATAAATGCAAAAAATTTGAAAAACTGGATTGAGTACCCTAGTGGAACTAGGAGAGTGCCGCCCGTCACTCCGAGAAAGCCACCATGGCTCGCAACCTCTATTTTAAGAATTTCCTTTCTATTTCAAATTACTCCTCTTTCTCCTTTATCTCTCCATTTTCAACCTTCAAATCTAAGTTCCCTCATCCTCACATTGGTTTTATTTCAAAGATTCTTATCTAGAATTTGAAAACCACTTATTAATCACTCAAAACCAAATCATATCAAATCAAGGATTATCATTATGAAAATCAATCAATGCAATGCAACACAATGTAGAGCCAAAGATGCAAACTATCTGCTTGGGGAATGCAAGGATCAATATGTTGTATGATCTCAATAAAATGCTCAAAATAATCCATATGCAAATGTGGGGTTGCTCGCTTATCAGTTAAATGCAATGTAGAGCCAAAGGGGCAAACTACTCTCAAGAAAGCACATAGTTAAGCCATTTAAGGTGAACAAGTGTGGTGCACAACTCAACAAGGATGTTCCTTAAGACCAATGTGCAAATATGGGGGTTACCTGCTCAACAATCAACACTTATGTGGAGCGTGGAAGGCGAACTACTCTCGTAATCATAGAGCCATTTAAGGCAAAGAATGAATGCGGTGCATGTCTCAACGATATTCAAATAAGAATGATCATGCAAATATGAGGGATGCTCACTTAACTATCAATAGCATGTAGAGCCTCTAATGACCAACTACTCTTTAGAAAGTGCACCATTGGGCCATTTAAGGCTAACAACGAGTGTGGTGCATTAAACTAAAATGAGTATGCAATAAGATTATCATGCTATGCGGGGGACACCCGTTCAATCATAAAATCATGTAGAACAAGTGAAGGCGAACTACTTTTAAAGGGGAAACATTATGGGACCATTAAAGGTGAATCGTATATGCGTTGCACAATCATTATCTTGAAATCATGGGGATTAAATTTATGAAATTCGAGAGATGTGAACACTACCCCTAGTTTAGACGTTCATGCTTGATGATGCACTAATGCTGTGAACACAACTCATTTCAAAAGCTCACACGGATGCTTATGGACTTCTTATTTACTCTTTTTCTTATACTTCAAATATTCTCATTCTATTGACCATGATACACCCATAAAGTCTATGACTCTTTAACTCAAACTTGAGACAGTAAAAACAATCCTTTTTTCTTTCTTGTTTTTTATTGACATAGTGCCTTCCTACGAGTGATGTACCTTGCGCATGATCTAGATTACTATTTTATTATTCAACCAATTCTGTAAGATAAGACTTCATGCATAAATTCAAAGATTGAAAATTTTCCTTAATCATGTTTGTAATCAATTCTTAACTCTCTCCGCATTACGACCTCAAACTTTCATTTCTAATCAAAGAGCAAAAAATATGACTATGTCTAAACTCACATGAAGTCATCACCTCTTAACATTGCCCCTTGTTTATGACAAGGGACCCAGACATGGCTTGCCCCTTGTGTATGACAAAGGGGTTGAGCTGGACTGAACAAAAAAGGTAGAAGGGGGGTTGCCCCTTGTATATGATAAGGGTTTAGACTCGATTGGATAGAACATGTGGTAGAGGGCCTTGCTCCTTGTGTGTAAATCAACAAGTGACAAATTCAAACTAAACCCATGGAGTGAAGGGTTTGCCCCTTGTATACAATTGGCATGAATTTTTGGATAAGAGATTGTCCCTTGTTAGGAAGGCAAAGTGCACAGGCTAGTTTGAAATCAAAGGATGCTCATTGGCTAAGGATTTATTCGTCACATAAAATTGACTTTAACGTTCATGACGGGGCTTGCCCCTAGTGTAAGGACAGAGCAAGCACACAAGATTCAAGGGGACCTTGCCCTAGTATGAATGGAAAATGATTTTGGGTCAATGGCTGAAATCGAACATTTTGAGAGGTTGCCTACGTATCCCCTAGTGGGAATCAGGTCGAACGTAGTTCCATGCAAGAACAGGGCAAGGATAATATCAGGAGTGAGAAGTGGGGTTTAAATAAAGTCAAAACTCTAGAGATGAGACTTAAGCACGGGAAAGATCAAACCTTTTGAGAGGTTGCCTACGTATCCCCTATTGGGAATCAAGACAAACGTAGTTCTATGATGACATGAGACTAGGCATACTGATCTGATGAATTTCAAGTTCAATCACATTTAGATTCATAGGGAAAGATTTGACAAAACAAGATTTGAGCTTAATCGAATTAAACTCAGAGCTAAGGTCAAGACTAGTGCTGAGAGCATTTCAAGATTAGGTCTATCTTAGTAAGCACGGGTTCAATTATGGTACAACGCCTTCACCTTATTTTTTTTTTCTTTCTATCTCTTTTTTTTTGCTCTAACTTTTGCCTAGCCCTTTTGGGTTTTCATCCTAGTGAGCCTTTTCAATCATTTATTTTATTTATTTTTCTTTGCTCTATCTTTTGCCTAGGTGCTCTTCCAGGTTTTCAACCTAGCTAGCTTCATTTTTTTTCTCTTTTGTTTCATCCATGCGAGTCAAATCTTTGTACCTCTCCACTTATCAATATATGTGTCATCTAATCATATTTATCTCCAAAGAATTCGAGTTTTCACAATAATCAATATCAATCTACGGTCCTTTTATTCTTTCTACCAAGGAATAAGACATATTTCTCACATCCACTTCCTGCAATAGTCAATATCGACCTATGGTTCTTCATTTTCTCCCCTCTCTTTTTCTTCTTCTTCTTCTTCTTCTTCTTCTTCTTCTTCTTCTTCATCTTCTTTTTTTTTTGTCATGCTCTATCTTTTTGCATTCTCATCCACCCTCCTTTTCTTTTCTCCCTTTCTATTTTTTATCTTTCTCTATTTTTTTTTCTTTTCTCTCTTTTACCATCCCTATTCAACCCTTCTCTGAGTCTACATGTTTTGGAAAGTAAGTATTGAAAGCCTTATTTCTTTATTTCATTGATAACTTTTGTGGTCTGAGAAGTTTTCCCGCATGGACAATTTTTCTTTTTCTTCTTTTATTTATTTTTTTTTTCTCACTCAAAGGTATTATACCACATAATCACCATAGCTTTGAATAAATATCACTCCTTAGTCTAGGCACCAATTTCAGTCTTATTTAACGAAAGGTGGGATAAGACACAGGTATCGGATAGAAAATGGATGGGTCTGGAAGAAACTTGGCATTACTTTTGAGTATACTTTTTAGAGCTTAGAAAAAAAAAACTTTTTCAGTTCTTTGAATAGATTGACAACTTTTGGTTTTCATTTGGAGTTTAGCAAAGAAATAATCCAAGCACATTTTAGGATCTTTCTCAATACTCTAATTTGTATATGAAGTCGCTTCTACAATATCTTGGGTGTTTCATTTTCTTTTTCTTTTTCTTTTTGGTAATTGTGGATACCGGGAATCGGACCACTTCTCTTGTTTGAGATTGTTTTGAAATTGATTTGAATCAAAGAAAGAAAATAGGTCTGTTGAAAACAGATACAGAGTCGCCACTTGGTCTTTAAGGAACCAAGAAACCTAATTTTGACTCACCCAAATGGATAAAGGGCACCGGCCCTTCATAACCAAAGAACTTGGTTCGGGGTTTTGGTACGAGAGAGGAAGGAGCCTTTGTCGCGACTAAAACACCCTCAACTCGCCCCATCTTTCGACGGGCCTCAATTAGCATCCAAATAATCATCTTATACTATGTATGGTTCGGCAATTAATACTATGATAGTATATTACATTACATAAGAAACTTGAAAATGGAAGATCTAAAGATAAAATATCATTCATAAGATCTAAATCAAATATCATGCAATGTAAAGTGAAAGATCACACAAATAAACCTAGGAAAAATCGTCTAATCACGCTTCAAGTAATTAAGTTTCCTTAATCTAAAGGAGACATGAATCGTTATTGAAACAAATAAGCAAAGAAATCAAAATATGCTTAGCAAGCTAGTATGATGCGTGTTAATCTTTGATAAAAGAAGACCTCTCAATCCCCAGGACGGATGAGAAAGGATGATTAGATCAAGGGGAAGCATGAACGGGTGATTGAGTTCATTCCTTATAATCTCCTTAGATTAAGAGTTACAAAAACCCCAAATCTTGCATGAATGCAATGTATGTATCTAGAATGTGCCAAGGTTGTAGTGTGCTTTGTGTTTATGGATTCCTAGAATGACTTAGAAGTCTAAAATGTGTATGAATGGATGGATGAAATCAATATGGGATATGTACAAATGTAGTATGAACTACTTCCTAAGATATGAACTAATTTGGAATGCATATGAGCATCAAATCAAAGAATGAAAGTTGAAATGTACTTGCTGTGAATAGTGGACAGAACAGTAGCATGATCTTTTGGAATTTGAAAAGAGGGGATAGGAATGTTTTCAATGCATGATTTTTTATGGAGATGTTCCTTATTGTGTCTAGAACACAACCCAAAAGGCCAATCTTGAATAGCTATCACATATTGAGAGGAAATATATAAACAATAGGGGTCACTCAGAAACAGAGTTAGTACTGTCGACTGAAATGTTAGAAAATCTTAGAAAATGCAAAAGAATGATCTAGAGGCCCATTTTATACAGAAAGTTTCCTAAGACATTGAATTGTAAAGGAAAAATAAGTTAGGACCACCCCTTTTGGAAACGTTTTCTGAAAAAGAGGTCGTAAGTTGACCTAGCTGCTGTGACAGCAAAAACAGAATGTTTGGAAGGAATGTTGGGACCCAAATGGACCATTTCCAAGTACTTCCAAGTCAAACCAAAAATCATGGGTGTTCTCCAATGAGTTAGGAAGACTTTCCAAGTGGCCTTGTATCCATATGTTGAGTATTGAGTTCTAGAAAAATCTTTGAACTCAACTCACTCACTGTTTTGACTCATTGTTTTGAAGATTTTGGAGAAAACAAAGTTTTATTTCTTGAAACCAAATGAGAGGGATTGAGAGGGGTTTTGAAATAGATGTTTTGAAAACATGTTTTCAACACTCAATAAGGATCATAGCCACTTAGAATACCTACATCAAACTCATCATTTAAGAACCTCCAAGATTGTTGGAGAGATTTATTTTATTTTTGGGCATAACTTCAATACATTCCAAGAATACCTTGGAAGTATTGAGGTTATGATCATCATCTATCAAACATGTTTTTGAGGTCAAGAGCTACTATCCATAAAGATTCACTCACCCCAAACTTCATGTCATCACTTAGATGATGATGAACTAGTAAGTAAATAAAGAAAAGAAAAAGAAATGAGATAAGGAGAGATGAACATATATATAATCAAAGCAAGTAAATAGCAATCAATAGATGATAATCAATGTGGTTTTGGACTTGTAGCTTGGTGTTTCACTCATAGATTTTGACATTTGGACATGGAAGTAGCTTCCTATCTCATGAATGCTCAAGAATGAGGGTTGGAGTGGACTTTGAATGTGAAGTATATAGAAGGATGATGGAAGAAAACAAGAATAAAACTCACTTTCTTATGGAAAATCAATGGGAGAAGCTCCCTTTCTCTCTTCTAAACCTATCTCTATCTCTCTTCTTCTCTACAACTTTTTAAGCTTTGCACTTGGCCCCCCCAAAATGAAGAGCAATGGGGGGTTTAAATAGGCCAATTTGGGGTAGTTTTGGGGTTTTAGAAGTACTCCCATTGGTCCCAAACAACTGTGAACATAAAACTATGTCGTTTTGGCTTTCAATTAATCAAATTGGACCCCCAAAAAAATTACAAAAATGGACTCTGCGAGGGATGAGTGCCGCGGTAGCACTGGGCCAGTGCCGCGGCGGCACTGCTCCTCAGAAGCCCAGAAAATTACGTTTAGGCCCCCAGAGGTTCCGGTATTCGCGAAAAGGCCCTATTTCGTCCGAAATTCACAGAAAATGCATACGAACTCCAAATTGAGATTGTGATATACCGTTGGAAAGGTAATGGAGTCTACTTTACATAAAAAATAGTTTGGGGATAGGTCACTTTAAAAAGTTTTGCGGTATTCGCGATAAATGCTGATTTGATCGCCTTTTTCGCCTTGGGAAATTCAAAATAAATTCGTTTTAAATCCAGGAATTATGTGCGATATACCATTGGAAAGCTATTTACCTCTAGTATCCATTAAAAATATTTGAAAATTGTTTCGGTGCCCCGATTCCAAAGTCAAATCTTGGTCAAATTGGTCAAACCTGGGATTCCAGGGAAGTTCTGGGAACCTCCGGGAGCTCCCAGGAGCCGACGTTTTCGCTCGATTCTCTTTTAAAACTCATTTTAATACTTTTCTAATGATTCCGGTGAATTTGGACGATTTTGGTCAAACTTGGTCAAACTTGGTCAAACTCTGGTCAAACCTGGTCAAACCTTGGTCAAACCGGTCAACGGGGAATTTCGGGGAACTTCCGGGACTTCCGGGGGTCTCTGGGAGCTGACGATTTCATCCAGCTTTACTTAGAAACTCATTTTATCATTTTTCTTACGACATAGTATGTTTTTAGAACTTCGGGACCAAATCTGGGAGTCTTCGGGCCTTCAGGGGCATTTTGGTCAATCTGAGCATTCTGAGAGATAGAGCTAACTTCCAGGAGTCCTTTTGAGTCTTTTACGATCATTGTGAACCACCAAGCTATGGGTCTCCTAAATCTGATAGCCGACAAAATGGGGTGTCTACAGTTTGCCCCTCTTTGGCAGGAACTTGCGAGGCAACGCATGTCGCAAGCGAGTGCCAAAGTTTTGAAGAGACAGGTCTTTTTGGAGGCTATAGATTTAGGATAAAAAGCGTTGCAAAAAGATGCAATGATGCTGAGGCTAGTGCTGGTCGTGCTCCGTGTGAGCTGTCTACGTATCCCCAGGGGAATCAGGCCAGGACATTGTTCAGGGCACAAAGGGATAAATCACATATGCACAACAAGACATGCGGATGCTATGCTATGAGGATGATATGCAATGCATGGATGTGATATGAATTATGTCATGAGTCCTATCATGCCTAGTGTTGTGACCCTAGTATGAGCTGGTGTTGTGGGGCGTGTGCCACTCCAAGTGGACTTATGATGTGCTAGTATTTCTAACTGTGATGCAGTTATTAACCCGAATAGGGACATCAAGGTTTGAATACTCTAGGTCTTGGAGCAAACTTCTGAATTTTGGGAAGTGTGCTTCACAAGCGATGTAGTCAGATGTGGGGTCCCTGAGGACTATAATTGGAGATGCAGTTTGACAGATAACCGACGGACATGGAAGCCCTGGAAATTAAGAGACGGACACAGAAGTCCTGAAACGTCAAGTGATGGACATGAAATCCCGAGATGTCAAGCGATGAACATGGAAGCCCCATTAATGGACATAGAAGCCTAAGATTTTGAATGAGAATGATGAACACGGCATATTTTGAATGAGAGTGATGGTAAGCTAATGATGATTAATGAACTGACGATGTACGAATCGAGATGATGAGTCGACAATGAACTACTGTAACTATCATGGATTGGATCAATAGTTGGGCTAATCGTGATCAGAAGAAGTGACGATGCACGAATCGAGATGGTGAGTCAACAGTAAACTACTATGACTATCATGGATTGGATCAACAGTTGGACTAACCGTGACTAGAAGAAGTGACGATGTACGAATCGAGAGGATGAGTCAACAGTGAACTACTGTGACTATCATGGATTGGATCAACAGTTGGACTAACCGTGACTAGAAAAAGTGATGATGTACGAATCGAGAGGATGAGTCAACAGTGAACTACTATGACTATCATGGATTGGATCAACAGTTGGACTAACCGTGACTAGAAGAAGTGACGATGTACGAATCGAGAGGATGAGTCAACAGTGAACTACTGTGACTATCATGGATTGAACTGATGATGTACGAATCGATATGACGAGTCGACAGTGAACTACTGTGACTGTCATAGATTGAACTAACGATGTACTAATCGAGATGACGAGTCGACAATGAACTATTGTGATTGTCATGGATTGAACTGACGATGTACTAATCGAGAAGACGAGTCGACAGTGAACTACTGTGACTGTCATAGATTGGACTGATGATGTACGAATCGATATGACGAGTCGACAGTGAACTACTGTCATAGATTGAACTAACGATGTACTAATCGAGATGACGAGTCGATAGTGAACTATTGTGACTATTGTGATTGAACTGACGATTGAACTAACCTAGATGTCGAGTCGACAGTGAACTACTGTGACTGTTGTGATTGAACTGACGATTGAACTAACCAAGATGTCGAGTCGACAGTGAACTACTGTGACTGTCATGGATTGGACCAACGGTTGGACTAACCATGATCAAAAGAACAGACGATGTACTAATCGAGATGACGAGTCTACAGTGAACTACTGTGACTGTCATGGATTGAACTGACGATTGAACTAACCGAGATGTCGAGTCGACAGTGAACTACTGTGACTATCATGGATTGGACCAACGGTTGGACTAACCATGATCAAAAGAACAGACGATGTACTAATCGAGATGACGAGTCTACAGTGAACTACTGTGACTGTCATGGATTGAACTGACGATGTACGAATCGAGAGGATGAGTCAACAGTGAACTACTGTGACTGTCATGGATTGGACCAACAGTTGGACTAACCATGATCAAAAGAACAGACGATGTACTAATCGAGATGACGAGTCTACAGTGAACTACTGTGACTGTCATGGATTGAACTGACGATGTACGAATCGAGATGTCGAGTCGACAGTGAACTACTGTGACTGTCATGGATTGGACCAACGGTTGGACTAACCATGATCAAAAGAACAGACGATGTACTAATCGAGATGATGAGTCTACAGTGAACTACTGTGACTGTCATGGATTGAACTGACGATGTACGAATCGAGATGTCGAGTCGACAGTGAACTACTGTGACTGTCATGGATTGGACCAACGGTTGGACTAACCATGATCAAAAGAACAGACGATGTACTAATCGAGATGACGAGTCTATAGTGAACTACTGTGACTGTCATGGATTGAACTAACGATGTACGAATCGAGATGTCGAGTCGACAGTGAACTACTGTGACTGTTGTGATTGAACTGACGATGTACAAATCGATATGCCTGCTGGGGGATTAAACTGAATCTGTTGGGGATGAAGCGACTCTTTCTGGGATCTCTCTTCAACTACTTCTCTTGACTAGGAACCAGGATTCAAATTCGAATCTCTCATAGTTGATCAAATCTTGCTGGCCTGGAATCGGGATCCATCAACAGCCACTTATGGACTTGTGTTGCTTGGAGATGAAGGAAAATCAACAGCCACTCATGGACTTATGTTGCAAGGAGATGATGGTCAACTTTCGATGGTTTGGAAAGGGATGAAATTTGCATTTGCCCTAAGTTTGGACGCTTCTCATGCTGACGCCTTAACCGGTGCAGTTATGGTGTTTGGTACTCCTGCTTGTATTGGCATGCTCTTTATAACTTGATTTGAAAATTTTATTAGTCGCTGTTGACTTACACATTTGAGACTACAACAGACTCAAAAACTTGACAGACATTGACGCACGAGGATGACATATTTGACACAAGCTCGTCTTGTCAAAACTTGATGTGCTTTTGTCATAAACGATGTACCATTTCTCTTTTGGTGTTCACCCCTCATCCTAACATGGTAGCACTTTGCTGATAAATCTGATTTTTGAAAATTCCTCCTTAGTGATCTAGTCAATTTTCCGCTTCTCCCAGGAAGTGCTTTGAATTAGTGCCTTAGCTTTTAGAGTAAAAGATGCTCTATTTCAAAATTTTCAAAACAACTTGGTAACTTGAAAACTCGCCCTTGGTGTGAAGGGATTGTGTAGGCAAACGGAGTTTGCCCCTAGTTTGAGCTGTATAAAGTGGGATTCATAAGCAAACGAGGTGGGTGACTGAAGTTTGCCCCTAGTTTGGATGATGGTTTATTGGAGGTTTTGGGCAAACGAGGTAGGTGACCAAAGTTTGCCCCTTGTATGAAGGGTAGATAGTAAAAGTCAGGCAAACGAGGCGGGTAGCCGATGTTTGCCCCTAGTGTGGAATGTGATTTTCTGGCTTGAGGCATGGACCGTGACTTTAATCTCTCAAATGCTCATAACTTTTGCCTAGGCACCAGTGAGGTGACCTAGCAAGCTCTTTTCTCTCTTTTGTTATTGCTCACCTTGGATTTAACTCTAATTTTGCCTAGGCGTCCTTTCGGATTTTCGACCTAGCGAGTCATCCTTTTTTTCTTTTTGTAAGTCTGCCTACGTACCCCCAAGTGGGGATCAGGTCCAACGTAGTTCGGGCCATGGTCGGAAAGAAGCGGGTTGATTTTTAGGTAGGTGGGTTGACCGAACCGTTGTGGTTGCCTACGTATCCCCGAGCGGGAATCAGGTCGAGCGTAGTTCAAGGCAAGGTCTTGAAAGAAATTGGTTTGGTTATGATGGTGTCGACCGAACCAATGTGGTTACCTACGTATCCCCGAGTGGGAATCAGGTCGAGCGTAGTTCAAGGCAAGGTCTTGAAAGAAATTGGTTTGGTTATGATGGTGTCGACCGAACCGATGTGGTTGCCTACGTATCCCCGAGTGGGAATCAGGTCGAGCGTAGTTCAAGGCAAGGTCTTGAAAGAAATTGGTTTGGTTATGATGGTGTCGACCGAACCGATGTGGTTGCCTATGTATCCCCGAGTGGGAATCAGGTCGAGCGTAGTTCAAGGCAGGGCTTGAAATAAGGGGTTTGAGGTATGAGGGTTTTTCAAACCAATCGTCAAAGAAGTTCAAACTTGAGCCACTTGTGGTAGCTTTGAATAAAAAAGATTCAGTTTCAATCTCCCTTTCTTTTCTTTTTCTTTTTCTTTTTCTTTTTCTTTTGTTTTGAGGATTGATCCTTTTCACTTTTTCCTAGCCAGTCAATTCTTGCTTTTCATGTAGTTGATTCTTGCAAGATCCTTTAATCGCAATCTCAGAATTCCAGAATGTGCATGTCAGCTCTCGGAATTTATTTGTGGTCATTCCGTGCCTTTTGAAATGTGATCTTGGCACGTTCTTAAGATGTATCTTGAAGCGTATGATTCTCTCATTTATTTCATCAAAATTTTTCCCCAACATTTTGACTGGCTAGGGTCAGATTTTGGAAATCAACACCTTTTTCAGCTCTAACTTTTGCCTAGGTGCCCTTTCGGGTTTTCAACCTGGCGAGCTTTTTCTTTTCTTTTCCTTTCTTCTTTTTTTTGAAAGTGGAGATGAAACTCACTGAAATGTTTGGCTACCATCAAGGGCTAAGTTTGCATTGCTTTCAATCGGACAGATTGCGTGGCTCCCAATTGGATCGGGCTTAAGGCTTCGAAATGGTGGAAAAAAGGGTGTTGGGCAAGCCCCAAGTCAGTTTCAAGTATGTCTTTTCAAGATTGAGGCAAAAGCATCTTTAAATTCTTAAAGTAAGACTATTCAATTCCAGCTCTTCATCAGTGTCAGCGTGAAATCGACTTTAACCTTTCAGGATTCTTTTTTGTTTTGTCGTAGAAAAATTATTACCAGAGTAATATCCATGGTAATTCGAAAAGTGACACTTCAGTTTAGTGATTCATGCATTTATGACTGGGCACATTAGATTAAGCAAAATGAGATTTCATTCCATCAATAGAGAAGGTTTACAGACTTATTAACAACTCGATGACAGACAGACTTGATCACAAGACTAGAATTGAAATGGACTCGAAACATAGAACAGACTCAACTTGACTCGACCTGGTCTCAAATGGAGTGTCTTTGCGACCCATTTATTAAATTTTTTAGCAGAAGTTCCAAACACCATCACTTTACTGCGTAGCTTCAACATTCATTAGCATCGACGGAAAGGATCATTCGATCGGTTGGTCCAAGCCAAGATAGTGGATTGGATTAGGATGGGATACATCCTCTATGAGGTTCTGAATGTCATGGCGGAGGCGGATGCATTGATCGGTGGCATGGCCTAGATTTTGATGGTAAGCACATCGTAGGCTCATGTTGTAGTGGGAGGGTATGGGATCCGGTAGCGGTTTGTGAGGGAGGAGCTGTAGGTGGCCCTTTCTGAGTAAGTGGTCCAAGGCTGTGGAAAGAGGAACATCAAGTTTGGAGAATTCGCGAGGGCCTTTTGGGCGATTTGGCGGAATGGACTGGTATGGACGAAGGGCGCAGGCCATTGATTGGTTGCTAAGTGCATTGATATCCGGGGAGTCCAGGGAGTAGTTAGGTCTCTTGGACTGGTGTTGGGGTTCATCCTTTTTGAACTTTCCTTCTCTGATGGCATCCTCCATTCTGGTGCCTATTTCAAATAGCTCTTCGAATGTGGAGATGGATTGGTAGAATAGCTTGTCATGATATACTGGTTGCATGTTCTTGACCAGCATACGTACTTGCTCTTTCTCAATAGGTCTGTGGATCATTTGAGCCACTTTATTCCTCCATCTGCTCAAGAACGCAGTGAAGGACTCATTAAAGTTCTGCCTGGTAGTCTCTAGATCCCGGATGGTGATATCAAACTCTTGGTTGTAAGAGTAGTGATCAATAAAAGTTCTAGCAATGTCTTCCCAGACTCGGGTCTTGGAGGCTTCGAGGGTTAGGAACCAGGATAGTGCGGCATTCTTAAGGGTTTGCGGGAACAACATCGCAATGTGCTCATGAGTGCAGCCCATCGATTGGAAGATGCTCATGCACAGCTTGATGTGACTTTTTGGATTCCCTGTTCCATCAAAACGGTCAATTTCAGGCATTTTGAAGTTCTCGGGCAGCCTTAGCTTGATGGGCTCAAAGAGGCCTTCCAGGTCTAACATGTAATCATCAACCCCTTTGCTCTTCCTTAACACACTTTCAAGCTTGTCAACTTTGTCCATTTTCTCCTGGAGCTTCTTCTCATATGCAAGCGGCGGGACTCCTTGAAACCAGTCTTCTTCCCCATTATTCTCGGGAGGCGGTCCAAACCCAGGCGGTGGTGGTGGGAACCCATGTGGGTACTGTGGCTGCTGCTGTTTCAGTTCTTCCATGAAACTCAAAACTTGGGCCATGCGATCAGATTGCTGGTTTATGGTTGCTCCCAACTCAGTGACCTTGTTTTCTAATTCTTCCTGATTCATGTTGGAATGACTTAGCGGGCTAATTTTGACCAAATGACTGTTCGAACTTCTGACTCAGGACGAGGATCCCAGTTGCTGACTTCGGGAATCTATACTGACCTGACAGATTTCAAGAGAAAAGGGTGTATCAGGTCCTGATAGTGACGACTTTAGACAGACAAAGACAGTGATGTGGACTGACTCGAGGCAGTGCGTGCAGATAGATGGTGCATGCATGTGGGACAAGCAGGCGGATGTAGGGCCTAATCTATATGATGCTTCTATTTCTAACAGATAGCAGTTAAACAAATAAGGCCCTAACCATATGGAGTGTGCCAACCTTACTTTCCAGTACGATCACCAAGGGATAACAGGGGTTTCCAGGTTTTTATGAAAGCTTCTAGGAGGGATTGGGCATTTCGGGGAAATTTGGGCAGAGTTTCTGGGAGAAACTGGTTAATACAGTTATATCTGGAATATCTGGGCAGAATTTTTGGGAGAAACGGGTTAATATAGTTATATCTGGGATATCTGGGCAGAGTTTCTGGTATTTCTGGGAAATTTGAGCAGGGTTCTTGGGAGAAACTGATTAATATGGTTATAGTGATCGTACTTTCCAGCAGGTTTTCATACTCCTATGCCTTAGGACCGACAAACAAGGTTTGCGGTGTATATCTTTGTGAGCATGGAGCAGACATCCTTGTCATGATGCTTAGGCAGGTCAACTCAATGTGACTACATGTGAGTGATTGCCTTGGGAATCATAAGAAAGAGGTTCTGTTCTATGCCACATAAGCGTCTACACCGCGCAGGTAATCCTGTCAGGGCATACAGCAGTTATATCGCATTGTTCTATCTGGAAAGATAAATGAACAGTCCTATGAAAGGTTCTATAGGAATCTATATGCAAAGGCTGGGTTCAGTCAAAGAGGGTCCGTTGACGAGAGTTCCAATATACCATCAGAGAGACAGTACGGAAGTTTTTACTCTTTTTGATATACCTTGGAAGGTACAGTATCAACGGTGACTTGTGCCCTGGCACAGCAAGACCTGAACAATGTCAGCGCCGCGTTTCAGACACAGTCGGAGGGGGGGAAATGCAAGAGTGCAATGCAGTGAACCAGACACAGTAAAAAGATGATTTTAAGGATGCTTCTTATGAGTCAAACCTCTGTATTATTTTGTTTTGAAAATAAAAATCCCCAGCAGAGTCGCCAGATTGTGGATACCGGGAATCGGACCACTTCTCTTGTTTGAGATTGTTTTGAAATTGATTTGAATCAAAGAAAGAAAATAGGTCTGTTGAAAACAGATACAGAGTCGCCACTTGGTCTTTAAGGAACCAAGAAACCTAATTTTGACTCACCCAAATGGATAAAGGGCACCGGCCCTTCATAACCAAAGAACTTGGTTCGGGGTTTTGGTACGAGAGAGGAAGGAGCCTTTGTCGCGACTAAAACACCCTCAACTCGCCCCATCTTTCGACGGGCCTCAATTAGCATCCAAATAATCATCTTATACTATGTATGGTTCGGCAATTAATACTATGATAGTATATTACATTACATAAGAAACTTGAAAATGGAAGATCTAAAGATAAAATATCATTCATAAGATCTAAATCAAATATCATGCAATGTAAAGTGAAAGATCACACAAATAAACCTAGGAAAAATCGTCTAATCACGCTTCAAGTAATTAAGTTTCCTTAATCTAAAGGAGACATGAATCGTTATTGAAACAAATAAGCAAAGAAATCAAAATATGCTTAGCAAGCTAGTATGATGCGTGTTAATCTTTGATAAAAGAAGACCTCTCAATCCCCAGGACGGATGAGAAAGGATGATTAGATCAAGGGGAAGCATGAACGGGTGATTGAGTTCATTCCTTATAATCTCCTTAGATTAAGAGTTACAAAAACCCCAAATCTTGCATGAATGCAATGTATGTATCTAGAATGTGCCAAGGTTGTAGTGTGCTTTGTGTTTATGGATTCCTAGAATGACTTAGAAGTCTAAAATGTGTATGAATGGATGGATGAAATCAATATGGGATATGTACAAATGTAGTATGAACTACTTCCTAAGATATGAACTAATTTGGAATGCATATGAGCATCAAATCAAAGAATGAAAGTTGAAATGTACTTGCTGTGAATAGTGGACAGAACAGTAGCATGATCTTTTGGAATTTGAAAAGAGGGGTTAGGAATGTTTTCAATGCATGATTTTTTATGGAGATGTTCCTTATTGTGTCTAGAACACAACCCAAAAGGCCAATCTTGAATAGCTATCACATATTGAGAGGAAATATATAAACAATAGGGGTCACTCAGAAACAGAGTTCGTACTGTCGACTGAAATGTTAGAAAATCTTAGAAAATGAAAAAGAATGATCTAGAGGCCCATTTTATACATAAAGTTTCCTAAGACATTGAATTGTAAAGGAAAAATAATTTAGGACCACCCCTTTTGGAAAAGTTTTCTGAAAAAGAGGTCGTAAGTTGACCTAGCTGCTGTGACAGCAAAAACAGAATGTTTGGAAGGAATGTTGGGACCCAAATGGACCATTTCCAAGTACTTCCAAGTCAAACCAAAAATCATGGGTGTTCTCCAATGATTTAGGAAGACTTTCCAAGTGGCCTTGTATCCATATGTTGAGTATTGAGTTCTAGAAAAATCTTTGAACTCAACTCACTCACTGTTTTGACTCATTGTTTTGAAGATTTTGGAGAAAACAAAGTTTTATTTCTTGAAACCAAATGAGAGGGATTGAGAGGGGTTTTGAAATAGATGTTTTGAAAACATGTTTTCAACACTCAATAAGGATCATAGCCACTTAGAATACCTACATCAAACTCATCATTTAAGAACCTCCAAGATTGTTGAGAGATTTATTTTATTTTTGGGCATAACTTCAATACATTCCAAGAATACCTTGGAAGTATTGAGGTTATGATCATCATCTATCAAACATGTTTTTGAGGTCAAGAGCTACTATCCATAAAGATTCACTCACCCCAAACTTCATGTCATCACTTAGATGATGATGAACTAGTAAGTAAATAAAGAAAAGAAAAAGAAATGAGATAAGGAGAGATGAACATATATATAATCAAAGCAAGTAAATAGCAATCAATAGATGATAATCAATGTGATTTTGGACTTGTAGCTTGGTGTTTCACTCATAGATTTTGACATTTGGACATGGAAGTAGCTTCCTATCTCATGAATGCTCAAGAATGAGGGTTGGAGTGGACTTTGAATGTGAAGTATATAGAAGGATGATGGAAGAAAACAAGAATAAAACTCACTTTCTTATGGAAAATCAATGGGAGAAGCTCCCTTTCTCTCTTCTAAACCTATCTCTATCTCTCTTCTTCTCTACAACTTTTTAAGCTTTGCACTTGGCCCCCCCAAAATGAAGAGCAATGGGGGGTTTAAATAGGCCAATTTGGGGTAGTTTTGGGGTTTTAGAAGTACTCTCATTGGTCCCAAACAACTGTGAACATAAAACTATGTCGTTTTGGCTTTCAATTAATCAAATTGGACCCCCAAAAAAATTACAAAAATGGACTCTGCGAGGGATGAGTGCCGCGGCGGCACTGGGCCAGTGCCGCGGCGGCACTGCTCCTCAGAAGCCCAGAAAATTACGTTTAGGCCCCCAGAGGTTCCGGTATTCGCGAAAAGGCCCTATTTCGGCCGAAATTCACAGAAAATGCATACGAACTCCAAATTGAGATTGTGATATACCGTTGGAAAGGTAATGGAGTCTACTTTACATAAAAAATAGTTCGGGGATAGGTCACTTTGAAAAGTTTTGCGGTATTTGCGATAAATGCTGATTTGATCGCCTTTTTCGCCTTGGAAAATTCAAAATAAATTCGTTTTAAATCCAGGAATTATGTGCGATATACCGTTGGAAAGCTATTGACCTCTAGTATCCATAAAAAATATTTAAAAATTGTTTCGGTGTCCCGATTCCAAAGTCAAATCTTGGTCAAATTGGTCAAACCTAGGATTCCCGGGAAGTTCTGGGAACCTCCGGGAGCTCCCAGGAGCCGACGTTTTCGCTCGATTCTCTTTTAAAACTCATTTTAATACTTTTCTAATGATTCCGGTGAATTTGGACGATTTTGATCAAACTTGGTCAAACTTGGTCAAACTCTGGTCAAACCTGGTCAAACCTTGGTCAAACCGATCAACGGGGAATTTCGGGGAACTTCCGGGACTTCCGGGGGTCTCTGGGAGCTGACGATTTCATCCAGTTTTACTTAAAAACTCATTTTATCATTTTTCTTACGACATAGTATGTTTTCAGAACTTCGGGACCAAATTTGGGAGTCTTCGGGCCTTCAGGGGCATTTTGGTCAATCTGAGCATTCTGAGAGATAGAGCTAACTTCCAGGAGTCCTTTTGAGTCTTTTACGATCATTGTGAACCACCAAGCTATGGGTCTCCTAAATCTGATAGCCGACAAAATGGGGTGTCTACAGTAATCATTATCATGCAGTCCATATACTCGTAATTTGGCATAACATAATTATTAAAGATGAAATTATTTTTATTGATCAAAAGGAGAGACTGATACATCACTCAACTTTTTCTATTTCTTCTTTTATCGAAATTGAAGACTAACAAAATAAACTAGATTCATGACCAAACAGAACCATGGTCATTACAATATCCTAAATTGGACTCTCTCTCTCTCTCTCTTTTCTTTTTTTCTTTTTTTTATGACATGACATAAACTCAACCTAAAGTCAGTCTTGTACTTTATCTTGACTCTATAGGTGTATTATGAGCAATCCTTCTTCCTTAAGTGGTCTGTTAGCATCCATGCTTTAGAGTAGTTCCTAGCATCATCACTTCATTAGCATCCTTACAACCATCCTTAGGTCCAAATCCCCAAAACAATAGGCCCATAGACACGTGGTCTACATTCTCCATCCAGTCATAATCAGCAACCTCAAACCCTTTCTCAGGTTCAAACCATATTGAGTCATTGGGGACTCCCTATCCCACCATTGGATTTCTGGCAACCCTAGGTCTAGTTCTTCCAAGAAGAAGAGGTCGGCCTCATCATCATTTTCAAAATAGCCATCATCTTCCAAGAAGCCGATACTATAATTTCAGCACCTTTTGGGAGGATAGGCTCAGGTTCGATAATGGGTGTGATGTATATGGATGGGTCGTAATTGGTTGGGTCAAGGCTACTTAGGTTGATATTCTAAGGTGGTGGCACAACATGGTGATTTGGTAACAGGTTTCGAGTGATATTAGGTTGAGTGGATGGGGGTGCAATGACTTTGTTGTCAATAAGGTCTTGGATTTCATGGAAAAGTTGAGTGCAACGGTCAGTGGAATGGCCAGGTTCTTGGTGGAAGGCACAGTATTTGGTGGGGGTTATATCTTGCTAGGATTGGATTCGGGGGTGGCCTTGGATCTAAGGGCTTAAGGTGGCCTTTTTGGATGAGTCGGTCCAGTATGGTAGACAAGGGTAGGTTAAGGACGGTGAAGGTTCTAGAATGGTTGTTATTTCGGGGGTTCGAGTTGGAATTTTGGCCAGGGATTTGGTGAAGGACATTGATATCAGGTTCGGCATCATAGTTTCCTCCTGTAGGTTTCTTCCTTGAATTATTTTCTTCCTTTTTGATATTTTCCATCTCTTAAGGCATCTTCTATCTTGGTCCCAACATCAAATACCTACTCAAAGGTGGTAATCGGCATGAAGCACATGCGCTCATTGTAGGTGGGTTGCAAATTCTTTATGATCATGTAGAAATGCTCTTTCTCGGTTGGCCTATTGTTATTTCGGCAGCCTTCTTCCTCCAACAATCAAGATTGTGACAAAAGATTCCTGGTTATCTTGCCTAGTGGTTTCAAGGTCTCAGATGGTAACATCTAACTTAGTATTTGTCATGCCCCGAAGTAGCAAAATAGAGAAAAATAAATTTCCTTTTTGGGTCCATAGGGAATGACAAGTGAACGTCACTAATAATCCACACCACGCAGTACTAGTCCAACTAAAACAACGGGAACAGTAATAACATCAACTGAAATATAAGACAATTCTAATTGTTATGATTCATCAAAGTGTGGTTCAAAAGATCACAACAGGTCTGGAGACAACATATGCCCAAGTACCCGTTAACTAACAAAGTTCAACAATAATATAAAACTTAGACATTAACTAGTTACACCATCTTAGATCTTCAGCCGGCATAAGGATAGTCGTCAGCATAGCCTCTTCTGGCATAACCGGCATTAGTGGGGCCATCCTCTAAGTATTCCCCTTTCGGGTAGTAGCTATTGTCAAAAGCTCCATTATCTGCATTAAAAGGGAATGTCGAAGCAATAACGACCGTCAACTTACTAAGAGCTGAGTGAATAGAAACTCGCAGGGTATCAATGATATAATGTATAACAAGTTTATGAAGTGTCTAAGTTATAGTTCTACTAAATAATATTTCCTCTGTATTCCAATGTCGTAATCAACCCTTATCATCTTGTTATCCTGAGACCAATAATCAACATACTCTTTCCCGAAAGAACAGACTCAATCATTTCACATATGTAGATACACCATCATTTTGTCCATTGGTCGGTAAAGATATAAACCATCCACCGCATGTCATGGACACCACGTCAGTCCATACCCCGCTCGTCAAGGATATAAACCATCCGCCGCATGTCAAGGATACAACGATTTGAATAACAATACATCAAATCTATTGCCATAACTTATCACTGTATACCAGTGATCCTCCATCCACCGCTCGTTAAGGATATAACCCATCCACCGCTTGTTAAAGATGTAACATGTATCATCTGGTTGCCTTAGGACTACATGGTCCCGCTCACTGCTCGTTAAGGATATAACCCATCCACAGCATGTGAACGCATATCATGACCAAGCATCTTCCCACGCACCATTCCCAGAACTTATCAAACTTACTTAAACTCAGTACTACTATCGATACATGACAAATCCCCTGTGGCCTCACTACTTTGATTGAAATGAACGGACAACAAACTCAAACAAGAACCGCATAGTATCTAACGTCATCACATTAATCCATTATTCTTAATCATACTTATCTTTGTTGTCACATTATCCCTGATTTACCCAAAATGTCATAATAGAAGTCTAAATTATGAATCGAATCTTAGAATCTCATATATGATAAACTAAGGAAACAATCCATATTCTGTAAAGTTCGATCGATTTAAACCATTTCGATCGATTCAGGAAAACTAAAATTCGAGCGATCGAAGTCACTTCGATCGATTGAACCTTCGATCGATTGAACGATGTTCAATCGCTCGAGAGTCATCTTCTCTAGCAGATTCTGATACAACACCGTATAAACGTCTTAAGGACATGTTAAATATGTCTAATCACACCAAAAACTTGTAAAATATTATAATAAAGAGACCAAGTGAGTAAAAGCTTACATAAGGTGTGTTTGGATTGAGCTTTGAGCTTCCAAGCTTTAATGGCCTCCAATGGTGGCCTCCTTCTCTCTTGTGTCTCTGATCTCTCTCTGCCTCCTCTGTCCTCTTTCTTCTTCTATCTTCTTGTCCTTCTTCTTCTCAGCCTCCTTCTCTCTTCCATAGAATATATATATTGTATGTGTGTGTATAAATATATATATATATATGGATGTATATATAATATGTGTCTCTCTCTCACCCAACTCTCTGGTTTTCCAAAAACATCTCACACACGAACATAATGTATATATAGGGGAAAAAGGGTGCAGGTGGTTGTTTCTGTGTAAAACCTAGAATTCAAATTATTACACGTTCGATCAATCGAAGTAAGTTCGATCCCTCGAGAGCAGATCGGTCAGGTTTGATCGATTGAAGAAAGTTTGATCGATTGAAGTGGGGACCACGTATTAAATTTATGTCAGTAGGGTTTTGATCAATTGAACAAGGTTCGATCGCTTGAACTTTAAAATTGCTCGATCGCTCGAAAGTGCCTCGATCGATCGAAGATGAAATTTCGCATATGATCAAGGGAAGTATATAGAAACTCTGTGCATAAATAATTATTGAAAATACAGGGTATTACAGTATTGTAGGAATATTGCTTCACAAATTCGGTCACAATGTCCTCCCACAGTTGGGTCTTAGAAGATTCGAGGGCTTAGAACCATTGCAAGGATCCTCTAGATAGATAACGAGAGAATAGTTCGGCCAAGTGTTCGTTCCCTAACCCCATAGGTCTCAAGGCAGTGACATATAACTTCAGATGGCTTTTAGGATTCCCGATCCCATCAAACTTGTCTAAGTCAAGCATCTTAAACTTTTCAGGGTATTTGATCTTTGCAAGTTCGAAGAAACCTTCAAGGTCTAATAGATATTCATCAACACCACGGGACTTCCTCACTACGATTTCTAGACGGTCCAACTTGTCTTTCATAATTTTTTTGAGATCTCCACGTACACCATCATCGAGCCAAACCTCCTCCTTGACAGGATTTGGAACAACAAATTTCTTAGGTGCAATAGGTGGAGGAGGTGGAAGTGGTATGAGTGGTTCAACAGCAGGCAGGCCCTGCGGGTTAATGGTAGCTTGCCCCAAACAGTCTATTCCATTATCTCTAACTATTCCATTATCTCCTGTTCTTCATCCATAGGTATCCTAATACTAGTAGCTCGAACTAGTCTTCCTGAAGCAGGAGGACGGACCCAAGAAGGTGTGCTTATGGTCTTCTTTAGAGATATGTTCACTTGTCTCTCTACAATTTCAATTTTAAAAAAATCCCAAAATAAACCCAGAATGATTGTGCCCCCTTTTTGAATTTAAAATATTTTCTATTTTTTCTTTTCAAAATTTTCTTATGACATGCATGATATGCAATAACAACCTTATTCCTATTCACATAGCCATATAAGTCCTAATCACGTCATCGAGAATCCCTTCTTATCCCAAGGCCACCATAATTAATGTCACCCTATCCATACCAAGCTTTGGAATTTCACGTGTGACAGGGTTTACGATAGCTTAGGTTTAATCAAGGCCAACTCTAGCAAATGAGACACAAACAAGGTTATGATTTGTCATCCTATGGGCTCGTAAAACATATTACCAGTATAGCACATAAGCAAACCGTCCTCATGTCATGTGGCGAGCATTTTATGTGGATAGAATGCCTTGAGTGTTAGATAGGGCTATGTATCATGTGTCATATAGGCTTCCTTATCATGTCAAGTAATCCCGAAGGCAAATAAAGTATGTGTGCGCACATTGTCTTAACAGGTCAAGCCCTAATCCCCCAGCGAGAGTCCTATATACCCCCCATTACAGGGTTTGGTGTGGTACGTGGACTACTTTTTAACCATTAGGTACGTTCTAGGGTAGGGAAGTCCTCTGCGGAGGGGATCTGACAGGCTACAGCCCTCCGCTTTGGTCCTCCCAAGCGTCCTAAAACTAATGCACATGCGATCCTCATAATATAAAGTCAAAGAACCTTGAAAGTTTTGGAGTCTTACCCTCTTAGTTCAGTCCCCAGTGGAGTCACCAATTGTGGGTACCCGAACCAGGCTTGGGACCTAGAAGGATTAAGCCCGCTTGATTGATCCCATTTCAAATCTCATGACAACAACCACGAGTGTGGTTCACCACCCTTCATCAGCCTTTATCTGATCCGACCGATTGGAATTACTCGTATTTTATATTCCATGGGGCTTTTTATCTAATCCGAGGCAACAATCGATGCCCATTATCCATATTTGAGGCTACATGAGTGAGTAATCCATGTATATCCCACAAGGCTAAATCCAAAGAGATCCTCACTAATAGAGTCGCCACTTGGTTTGATAAAGGAAACTAAGAAAACTAAATCTATCAAGTCCAATGGATAGAGAGAACTGCCCCGATGTCACCAAAGAACTTAGTTTCGGGGATTAAGGTAGATAGAGGAAGGAGCTAGATCGTGCTAAAACACCCTCTCTCGCACCATCGTGAAATGGGCCTCTACTAAGCTTTCAAGGTGTTTGACTAGACATCATGTGGATCATTTCAATTACTCTAATGCAATCCTAATTCAAGTTATAAACAATTAATTAAAAAAAACTGTGCAAGAAACTATACAAGTACATGCAATGCACGTGCTAAAAAGTAATTCGGGGACTAAACGTATTACTATGCTCCCCTATGCATGCGAAAGGAAATAAAATGAATTAAATGTGAAAATTGCACTCAAAACCCTAGAAAAATATGAATCCTCGGCATAAGTAATCATGTAGAGAATTTAAATTTATGTTTTATCCACCTATGCATGCTTCTAGTTGACCCTAAGAAAGCAGTAAATAAGAGGGATGCTAGAAAATTTACCTAGGATAGCATAGCATTCCTAGTTATCCCTAATTGACCATGGTTAGGACAATAAAGCATAATATATAGGATAATCTAAGAATCTTCTACTATTCTAGGCATGGATAGTATGTATGCATGTCCCAACATGACTACTATATGCAATAGTGTGCATGTGTAAGCCTAATAAAGGTGTTATCCCTAGTATAACCTACTATTCTAAGTGAGGATAGTGTGAAAGTGTATGCATGTGCATGGATACATGGATATGAATTTTTCATGAATTAAACTAATTAGGAATTAACTATTATGAATAATCTAATTCATAGATTAAACTACTATGCATGAATATAAACATGGATAGCATGGATAGCCTACTATCCCCACTAATATGAATTACTACATGATTCCTATATGAGTGCCCTAATTCTAGACTCATAGATCCGACTAAGGCTTTGTTATCTCTGGGGTCAGATATCCATGGATTAGATACCAACCCCACAGCTTCGGCTACCACAACATTTGGGAGCTCTGCCTGGGATAACTCTACTTTAATGGATACTACAAATACTAAATTAAAACTATCCTAGAACTTTAAAGATCAAAAGCAATAAAAATGAAGAACGCGAAGAACAAACAAGAAATTCAACCTAGATCTAAAAAAATAAAGATCAAAGCAGGAAAATAAACCAGAATAACAAAGAAGAAGAAGTAGCTTACCTCATGAACTTCCCTTAGAATACTTCTGCAGGTCTTTGCCAGCACGGTGGACTCCAAGACTCAATCCTAGACTCTAAAAACTTATACTCTTCCTAAGGATTTTTTAGGAGTGCTTCAGAATCCTCCAGAGGGCTTTCCTTGGCTCTCTAATCCTCAGGATTTTCAGGTGTGTTGGATAGCTAGGGGGGGAACCCCTTTTATATTTGGATATTTGGGTGAAAACTCTTGTAATTAAGCGATAGTTAAGCTATGTGGGACAAAAGAAACATAAATTTTCATGTTTTTAGGCATTTTTACACAGATTGTGATCAAATCAAGGATCCAGAATACATATGAAGCATCTGAGAGCCATAGTGGCACTCAAGGATGCCACACAGAAGTCTGAGAGTGCCGCGTGGCACTCATCCTTAGAGCCAACATGGCTCTCAGCCCGGTAGTTGTGTTTTTACTCCAGAATTCCCAGCCTTTGTTCTCTCACCTCGATTATTCATTTTGGGTTTGTGATATACTATTAGAATGGTATGGGAGTCTATTTTAAGATGTTTTTAGTCTCATTCAAAAAGAATTTGTAGATTTTGAGTTATGGTCAAAAGAGTGAGGCTGACTCCAAGAAGGAGCAAACATGTGAAGTGCAAAAAGGCTGAAAATTCTCCTAAGTGGTTTTTGGCCAATGTGAACGCTTGGGTCACTAATTTAGCCTATTTTAGGACCTTTTTTTAATTTTTTTTAAAAGGAGTTTTCAAGATCCCACCCTAAGGTCTAGATTTTGCTCGGCAAAAGGCCATTTTTCGTCATTTTATGTGAAAAAGCTCCCCTAAATTGGGTTTTTGTCTCTAATTGAGTTTCTAACGTACATAAGTCTTCCTAAAGGTTATTCCAATGTATCTCGGAGACCATGGTGCTTCATGAAGTTCTGTTTTATAACCGACAAATCCTGATTCCAGTCATCAGGTTGTTCTTAAGGCTGGGTTCTTTCTGTCGAATGGATGAACCAAAGTAGGGTGCCTGCAACATGTTGTCCACTTACTTTTGACACTTAAATAGATTGTTATTGACCATAGCCTTTTGTATAGGTAGCCACAAGTGGTTGTCTTGTTTATATCTTTTTTAGATCTTGTATAGCATCATGTACTATGCGGTATACAGATGATCTATTATGTACTATGCTATACATCTTTTGGATATATATATATATGTGTGTGACAGATTGTTTCTTTTGATTATTTTTGTTGTCATCTCATTCTTTATGTTATGTTATGATTTAGATTCGTGCTATGCTTTCCATTATTTTATTTATGGTTGTTTTCCCGAGAAGATTGTCAGCTAATCGTTAGATCTTTCATAGGTACACCTCACACAAAATGCTATGGATGGGAACATGAGATATCAAGTGCGACTGGGAGCACCCATTCTTGAGGGTATGGACCCAACCAGATTCTTCGAAGTGTTCATGCATCGGATGGAACACATTGGCGACACCTAAAATAACCCACCAAGCTAACAATGGCAATAACCATGTTGCTCCTCTGAGACAGATAGATGATAAGGTATTGGAACGATTTAGTGGCCTGCGACCCAAGAAGATCGACGGCATGGCAGAATCGTGGAAAGCCGAACAATGGATACGAGAGTTGGAGCTAATCTTTGAAGCCCTAGAATGCATCGAGCTTGACAAGAGATGTTTGGTTTACCAAACCCTACATGCTGTTAAGCTTAAGTGCAATTAGACCAATAATACGGTAGAATATGAAGCATGTATAATCGGAATGGAAGCAGCCCTGGCCTTGAAAGTTGAAAGGGTTGATATTTTCGGGGGATTCTAATTTAATTATATCCCAAGTGCAAGGTGATTGGAGAGTGAAGATGAGAAGTTGAGACCTTATCATGAATATCTGGAGAGTTTAAAAGTGCAGTTTAAATAGGTTTCATTTTATTACCTTCCTCGTGGAGAAAACCAGTTAGCCGATTCCTTAGTAACCCTAGCCTCAATGATCCAAATTTCTGTAGGAGTTACCATGATTTAGTTATCCATAAAGAAAGAAACCAACCTTCATTTGAGAGAATTGCAGCCATTGAAGAAGGAGAAGAAGGTGAAGTACCTTGGTATATGGATGTTTGGAATTTTATTGAGAAGAAAGAATATCCCGAGGGAGATTCAGAGAAAGATAAAAAGGCAATTCGAAGGTTTTCTACTCAATTTGTGATTTATACGGATAAACTATGGGAAAAGTCGCATGCCGGGTATAATCTGAAATGTCTGTATGGGAGAGAAGCAAAGAGAATACCGAAGAAAAACATAAGGGAGTTTGTGGATCCCATATGAATGGGCATATGCTAGCAAAGAAGATCATCCTATAAGGGTACTATTGGACGACCCTAGATAGGGATTGCTGTGAGTCTGTCAAGAGATGCCATAAGTGTCAAATTCACGTGATCCTGATGCACACCTATGGATATCGCAGGCTAACCACGTTTTAACTTTTTCAAATTTAAAATACAAGTCGCCACTTAATTTTTATAGAGAAATTAAGAAACCATTTTAAAAGCATACTAATCTTTTGGAAACCAGAGATTTCTAGGTCTGGGGATTTTGGAATGAAAATGGAAGGAGCCCGGCGGATTAAAACACCCCCTCTCATCCTATCTCGTGATAGGCCTCTACTCAACATCATTTTTTAATCAAATTATTAATCTAAACATGCCCTCAACTAATACATATGTATATAGATACATTCCAAAAGCATGTTGAAAAGGGTGTAAAATTACTAACGATAAAAGGCATACAAAACCACATAATTCAAATAGCAAGTAAAATGACATGCAATAGAGAACGAGGAAACTTACCCGAGATCTAGCTGCGATATTGAAACGTGCAATGCATACGAAAATAGAAAACCCTAGAAAAAGAGTCTCTAATTCACATATTACACATAAGACAAGACCTAGTCTAAGGTGTCGCGCATGGAGTCAAAAATCAATAAAAATCAAATAAAACAAAAAATAAAGGGTGGTTCAAGAAGCCATACCTTAATAGCGCTATGAAACAAAGGTTAGTCCACATGTTTTGAACACAATATAATATCAAATCCTAAATATTATACCAAACTCCTAGCTTAAATCTAACAAACATAGAGAAAGTTGACAAAATCATGAATTCCTTCCAATTTGTTGAAACTATAACATCCCTATAGATATACAAGTCTCAACTAGGAGCCAATGCAATGTCTATATAAAGATGGTACAATTTCAACATGATTAATAGGAATCCATGACTAAACTCAACCAATTATAACTTATCATAATTCAAAATAATGTCCTAAATTACAGATTCAATACCCATGTGATGGTAATGAATGCATGAACATGAACAAAATGAGAATCATTCATTAATTTGGATCATTTAGCCTATAGATTTAAGCTTAATTAACCTTATTCAAAACATGGTTTAAGTCTTAAGTCATAGAAAAGTCATTTGGATCACCATTTACAAAGTCTATCAAATCTAAAATAGAATTTTAGAAATTACATAGAGCAGACCAAACTTTCAAAAATAGGAAAAGCATAGTTCCCATGGTTTGATCTTAATGATTTTTGGACACAAGGTGCCACTATCAGTCTAGTTTCTGACCCAAAAACAAAAATCAAAGATCGAACGGTCCAATCTCTGGGAATTGGACGAAGAACAGACATCACTCAGGTTTTATTAACTCTCTATCTAGAGATTTTATATGATTTTTCTAAAAATAGTAAATGAATCTGAATCACTTCAATCTTTTTGAAGGATCTTACTAACAAAACCTCATAGAAAAAATTATTAGAAGCTCAAAATACTTGTTTAAGGCTCTAATCTATTCAAATCAAAACTGACTTACTGTTCTGAAATTTTGGACAGTGAGTGACTAGTACACAAATCCTAAGATCAAACCAAACTAACCACATAATTAAGACAAAATAGAAAATGCAGTGGATGATCTTTGGGTTATGAATACATTCTAATTGGTCTCATCCAATTCCAATGGATCATGATTTAATTAAAAATCTTTCATCACAGATTGTCATTGAAGTCACTACAGCATAGTTGAATTAATGTCCATGATTCAAACCATACTTGATCTATAATTCTATGGAGAATTTAGATTAAATATGACTATGATCACCAAATTATCAAAAGGGAATTCATGGACTTAGCCTTGGGTGAATCCCAACATAGACCTCATGAGAGAATCTAGAAATGGATTTCAAGAACTTACTCAATCCTATGAACTCAAGACACTTGAATTCACCTGAATCCAACAATCAACTTATAAAATCAACTTCATCTAAGTCTAATTCCCCTCTCAAACCAATGGTCCTTGAGGATTCATAACCTATTTCCTTTGATTCCTCTCCCAAATTAATGATCCTAGAGGATTAAGAACTCAACCTCTATAGATTTCAATGAAATATGAAGAACTTCATGAAACCTCCAAATTTATGGGTCCAAATCATGAATATAGGGACTTAGATTCACCAATTGTATAAGGATATGATCAAAATCAACTCCAATTCTCATATAAATCATAACATTACAGAAAATTGGAGGATCAAACCCAAAGGAATCAAGTGGGATATTAAAGATCTCATGACTCGTTAGAGAAGAGCATGAACAAAGAGAACCAAAATTTAAACCCAATTGATGATCCAAATCAAATTTCCTTTTGAAAACTTATTTTACATTAAATCTAAGGTTATTAAGATCCAAATCAACAACTATGAATGAGAATTCAATCACAATTCAAGTGGTGTGTGATGAAATGAGGTGGGACGAGACTTTTTGAAAATTATGTAAAAGATCCTAAAATTCTATGAATTATGATTGAATTTAGACTAAAAACTAATTGTGATTAGAGGATTTACCTCTAAATATCCTCAGATTTTATAGGTTTTTTTTTATGAAGATTTTCAACTATCTTCAAGTTCTTCTTCAAAGCTTCTCAAGCTTCCATGGCTTCTCCTTCCAATTCTTGTCAAATTCACTCTTAATTATCCCAAAATTCTTCAATCTACAAGACCCCCCCACCCCCCGCCCTCAATGGAGACATACACCTCTTTATATAAACCCATTGGAAGAGGTCAAATTAGTAATTTCGAAGTAATCATGCATGTGAAGTGTAATCTTGGGTGTTCAATACGTACTTAAAAAAAAAAACAAACTGTTACAGCGAGCGGCACTCAGCGAATTGACTGCGGCACTTACTGAGTGCCTGTCCAGCACTCACTGACTGCCGACGCTGTACTCTGCGAGTGCCGCCACGACTGCCGCTTACCGGCCCACTTGCAGTTATTATATATATACATATTCTTTTTTTCTTTTTCTTTTTGAAATACTTTTCTTTCTTTTTTCTAAATCAAAATTCTTTTTCTTTTTCTTTTCCTTTCCTTAATTTTAAGAAAAATAGTTATTTTATCTTAAAGAAACACGTATATACGAATATATAACCAAATTTATTTTCTGCCATTCACACCAAAAATTCCTTTTCCTTTCTTTTCCTTCTCAAATTTTATCATTTTTGAGATTGAGAAGCTTTTCGAAGAACCTGAATCGCTTTAAAGATCCTTGAATTCTGTCGAACATTGTCGTCATCAATTTTAGAGGTAATCATCCCTTGAATTCGACGGTCAGTCAAAATTGGGGTGTCTACAATACTCAACTTAGAAACCAGCTCAGCATACCACCCCCAGAGTAATGGACAGGCAGAAATCCTTAATAAGATCCTGGAACACTACTTAAGATGCTTTGTTGGTGACAAGCCCTCTTCCTGGGTCAAGTGGCTTCCGTGGGCTGAGTGGTGGTACAATACCACTTACTAGGCTACCATTTAAACCACCCTCTTCCAGGCTCTATACAATAAACAACCACCCACCATTCAGACTTACTTACCTGGCTCTTCTCCCGTTGACATGGTGGATAAGACTCTGCGAGAAAGAGACCAAATGATCAAGTGGTTACAATAGAATTTGGTTAAGGCCCAGAATCGAATAAAGATATATGCTAATAAGGGGAGAATTGAGAGGGAATTCTCTATGGGAGACTGGGTGTATCTGAAGCTTCAACCTTATAGACAACAAACAGTGGATCGAAGAAGCTCTAACAAGTTGGCCCCTCGTTTCTATGGGCCTTTCCAAGTCATTGTCAGATTTGGAACAGTGGCCTACAAGCTGCAACTTCTCCCTCATTCTAAGATACATCCTGTATTCCATGTTTCTCTGTTGAAAAAGAAATTAGGAGACAAAGTCTCCTCTTCCCCAACTTTACCACCTTATGGATAGCTTGGAGCTATGGACTAGATTCCTAAGAAGATTGTTGACAGAGGGATGTTCAGAAAGAGAATGTGGCTATCACAAAAAATTTGGTGCAATGGAAAGGATTACCATTTGAAGATGCTACTTGGGTAGACCCCTCCGAATTTGAAGCTCAATTTTCCCACTTTCAAGCTTGAGGACAAGCTTAAATTGAGAAGGATGGATTGTTAGGACCAATGATTAGCTTCATTTCTAGTCTCTGTTAATTGCTTCCCCTGCTCTCATTTCTCTACTTCTTTTCTTTTTCATTTCTGATAAGAGTTAGTTTATCTCACATGTCTTGCACATGACACTAGTTAGTTACAATCCATGTGCCTATCACATGGCACATCACATGGTAGATGCTGAATATATAGAAGAGTGGGATGAGAGAGAAAGCATTGCGTATGAATGTATTATTTTCTTCTTCAATTGTGGTTATAAACCAGTAATATCATCTCTATTTCTGTTCTTTTCAATTTAATTTCCCTTTTTGTTTCATAGATAAGATCTAGTTTCTACACCTTCCTCTTTTCTTCTTCTTTTTTTCCTCTCTCTCTCTCTCTCTCTCTCTCTCTCTCTCTCTCTCTCTCTTGGGTAAGAGATATTACAGAGGGGCTTCAAAAAATCCCCAAAACTCATCTCTTCTATCACAACGACAACCGTGGTGTGACCCCATCGCCGATCTTCGCAGCTTTAAGAAGATAATAAAATATCTACATTTATTGTAGATCTGCTAATTTTTAGACACTCTTTTTTTTGTATTCTTGATTGATCTTAATATGTTTTTAACATTTTCTTTGTTCCAGTGGATTCTAAACGAAGTTTTTGGGTTTTTTTCCTGCAATGAATTTTTTTTCTTCTATCACAGCTTTCTGGATTACACCCGAAATCAACCCAACTCCATCAACACCCGATGATTCGGTTGCATCCGACTAATCGAATGGATGACGGATGGGATATGTGGAACCCGATGGGGTTCGGTGGATGAGCGGGTAGGGGGACAAACCTGACTCACTCGACCCATGGCCACCCCTATTAAGGGTATAACAAAACCGACTGGACCAATTGATTTTTAAAAAATTAATGTAGTGTAAAATTTAAACCAAACCGAAAACTTACACTTAACTGAACCGAACTGAACCGAACCAAACCTGATCAGTTTGACTAAAAATTGCACTGAACCAAACCGAATCGAACCATTTTCACCCCTAAGTGCTAGGGGACCACGTTGCTGCGACAGGCTGTCCCCGCTTATTTCGGTCGGACCGTACCTAATTGATCTAGTTCACTTTGGTTAAACGCCTCTCATCGCAATACCAAGAAATAAGTGATACAATGGATCAACCCGAACCATGATTTGCAAGCTATGGTGGGAACTGGGAAGTTTAATTAATGAGAACATTTTTGCTCACCCAAAAAATAGCACACTAATGCTCACCCAAGCATCTCACTGACCAATACAGTGGGACCCAAGACTAAACAATATTAAATAATATTTATTTAATCCTGAGTTCCACTACATTGGCCAACAAAATATTTGGATGAACATTGGTGTACCATATTTTGGGTGAGCAAAAGTATTTTGCTAATTAATTCCCAACCAATGATTTCTGGATCCATTGGGTTAGCAAAGAAAAGTTCCCGTAACACCGGGCCCATTTAGCACACTTGTTTGGATTTGGATCCAACTAAATTGAATCATCAATTGGCCACTATATATGCAAAGCGATATAGGCAGAAAAAAAACCCTAAACAGTCATCTCTGCAGAAATCTCTCTCTCTCTCTCTCTCTCTCCAACCATGGCAACTGCGAAAACTGTGAAGGATGTATCGCCTCATGAGTTCGTGAAGGCGTACTCTGCTCACCTCAAACGATCTGGCAAGGTATTACTTTCTCTTCACCACTCTCATTTCTGGACCCTCCAAGCTCTGCTAGTTTTCCGAGAAAATAGAAGTGAAAATTAAAGCAAAATTAGATCTTGGGTCGTTTCTCTACTGCTATTGTCTAGATTGAAAAAAGGGTAAAGGCAAGTTTTAGTTTTTCGGGTCCCAAATTGCCAAATAAGAGACGCTATGATTCAAAATGTTTGTTTTTCGAAGAAACCAAATGTTGCATTTGGGTAGTGTTTCATTGATGGTTTACAACTTTGTGACTGAATTTTCATGGGATCTCTCGAACTATCTCAATATATATATATATGATGTCCGTCTAGATTTTATTTGTGTTTTGTTTTCACGTTGTATATCCGTACTTAGTTCACATCTAGTTGTTTATTCAATTACTAGAATATTGTTCGATGGGTCTGTGATATTATATTGAATTTATGAAATTGTATATTGGTGATTTGAATTGTAGTTTATAATGGAAAATGGACACTGAAGTTTCTGTTGGACAATCATCCCCTATATTCATGTGCTGTGTAAATTGTGTTTGTGAGTTAGTTTATGGGTTTGATTGCAAACATTTTATGATGATGCTATAGCCGAAGTATTGGAATGATAATGGATATCCTATTCACAATCTGGTTTATCGTCTGTTATTCATTCCTGTAGAAATTGTTTAAATTACCAGAATAACCAAAAGAGCTTCTAGCAATTTGCAATGTGAAGTCAACTTAGCAACATCGCAAGTTGATAATGCAATCCACACTCTTTGAAGTAGCAATAACTGGGAAAGGGAGAATTCTCCTTCGAAGGGCATAATGTCAAAGCCAGTTGGTGAGAAATTATGATCTTCCGAATTAACTTCACCGTTCTTTGGGATAGAACGCATCACATGTAGTGACACTACTATCCTTTGATGTCTATCCTTGAATGTGTTGTCATTCCTATGGTGATCCACTTGTCATTTCTATTTCTTTGTCTTTGTTATTGTCTTGTTATATATAGATGGAGCTTCCTCACTGGACTGACATTGTGAAGACTGCTACATTCAAGGAACTCGCTCCCTATGACCCAGATTGGTATTATATCAGAGCTGGTAATCTCTCTCTCTCTCTCTCTCAGTATATATATACACATATATGTATGTATGTGTGTATATATTTATTTTTCTCTTATGGTTCTAATGTTCCCTATATTGTTGCAGCTTCTATGGCAAGGAAAATATACTTGAGGGGAGGTCTTGGTGTTGGTGCCTTCAGGAGGATTTATGGTGGAAGCAAGAGGAACGGAAGTCGTCCACCGCATTTCTGCAAAAGCAGTGGGGCTATTGCTCGCCACATTCTTCAAGAGTTGGAAAAGATTAGTATTATCGAGATCGACACAAAGGGGTCAGTCAGTGCTCCTTGTGATTTTGTACATAATATCTCTTTGCTTTATGTAAGATACCTGTACCGTGTACTGTGGATGACTCTTTCTGTAGAAGCAGATGGAAATCATTTAGGTGGCTTGACACAATCCTTTGTTTCTACTCGAATGATATCTAATATCTATCCTCCTTACTTACCTTACTCTCTAAGGCTCTGTTTGGTCCATGGATTTAGTGATGAAAATGGAAAGAACAGACTTGGTAAAACACTTTCTTTGTTTGGATGTGGATAGAAACTTTCCTTTTTTTTTTTTTTTTTGGATTTTCGATTACATTTATAAATCTTTATTTCTAACTTATTTAAGCTTGGAGGAAACACTAGAGAAATTGTTTTCCTTCATGTTATCCTTCTTTTTCACTTATCCAAATTCATTGACCAAAAGGAACCTAAATCTATGCAACAGAGGATGATGTGTGACCACAAATTTTTTTTGGTCCGTCAACAATACTCTTTTGGTCATTGTCAGCCTATTATGCCGTCTCTTATTTGCTCACTAATTCACAATCATTTTGACTGTGTTTTAGGAGTCCACTGCTGTTAAGATTCAGTTTGGTCATCATTTTGCTTTGCATTTTTTATCTCCTCAGTTCATCAGCTATACTGATATGTTTTCCTGATTTTGATTCAGTGGTAGAAGAATAACTTCCAGTGGCCGGCGAGATCTCGACCAAGTTGCTGGGCGGATTGTGGTGGCCCCTTGATAAACAAATTTATAAACTTTTCGACAGCATCCAATATGTTTTCGATTATTATAGGCTTTTGTTTGATCTCGTTAATGAGATGTTGCTGCAGACTATTTGTCTAAAACAATTTTGTTGTCAAGTGCTGAACTTTTCAACGAGGAACATGTTGCTTTCTTGTTTTCCTATTTCCTCTGTTGAGTTTTTTGTTTATTGATAAGTGTTTGTGTAAGAACAATGTCAATGTTAAGTGAGACCCATTTGGGATCTTTAATCTTTTACCAACCTGTTTATTGATGCTTGATATCATAATTTCAGTTTTATTGTAATAAAATCAAAGGTAAATTACACTGACCTCCCTTGCTAATGTTGACCTAGTCAAATTACAGTTTTGCCCTTGTATCATTTTCATGAAAATGAAATTCAACAACGTTTTGGAGCCTCTCAACTTCTTCCTTCCCCACCCCAGCCTCCACTCTTTACCATCACTACCTCTGCCCCCTTCTCTAATCTACAACTCCCACCACACCTCTTGTCTCTCGACACCCCAACTGATGTCAAATCACTGGTTCCTAAATGCGTCTGGCTCACTGATTTGGGTTTCCTTGTACTTGTAGGGTTTCTATCTTGATTTTATTTCTCTCAATGTCAAATCTTGCGGTCAATACACCAGCGAATTTATGTGTCGATTGCCCCTTTCTCTATCTTGCTCTTGCAATTAAATGTGTATCATGTTGCTGCGAGGGTTGGTAATTAATGGTTGAAATTTTTGGGTGTGTCTTGAATGCATTTTAGTTTTCTTATGACAGAGAGTAGAGTGAGAGAGAGAAGGGGAAAAATAATCTAGTTTTCTTAATTTGTTATTTCTTGGTTTTAAGAAGGGCAACATAGGCATTTTGAAAGAAATTGGCTAAAAAGTTAGCTCTTCCGTTCGGTCAACTGACCATTGACTAACAGAGGAGAGGTCTGTGTATTTAAGGGAGGTTAGTGTAATTTCTTAAAATACAAGGGAGGTCCGTGTATTTAAGGCATACCTCAAGGGAGGTCAGTATAAATTACCCTAAAATGAATGTGGATTCTGCTGCTGTTATAACATAGTAAAAGATTTAATTAGATTACCGCATGGCATTACAGTTTTTTTTACTCTAAAAGAATAATTTTTTTTTTGTTTTTTTGTTTTGTTTTGTTTTAGGGTTTTGTTTGTTTTATAGTCCAATTACGTTGTTATTAAAGTTTAAAAAAAGAAATAGGAAACAATTATCAAATTTTTGAAAACGGAAAATGGAACATTAAAGTTTAAAAAAAGAAATAGGAAACAATTATCAAATTTTTGAAAACGGAAAATGGAACATTACTAGACGGGCTCTTATAATAGTTCTCGTTTTTTAAATTGATTTCGATTGAGGACAATTGTTATAATTCTCCTCAATTGAAATAGATTATTCTCAATTGAAATCATTTAAAATTTAAAAATTTAAGAGGGAGAATCCAAGGATCATAAACGCTAGTAGAAATGGATCAATTAAGTTGCAGAAATGTTGCTAAAATGGTGTCAGTTCTGCAAACCATACCAATACAAGTAAAGAAAATCTTAAAACCTTGATGTTGCATAGTTATAAGTTGGATGCTAAGTTGCTAACAGCTTGAATGCTGCTGCCCTCTATAGTAAAACAATGGTTAACATGAAACCAACAGGAAGTAAATGAGCATAAAAACAATAGAAAACACAAGTGAATCAGGGATATTCATTAAGATAGCACACCATTGTGCCATGGAAAAAAAAATGTCATTGTTATTCGAAAATTGCAACTAAATTGATTGCACGAGGAAAAGAATATTGAATAAATCAAAAGAAAACAACAAATTTATCATTATTTGGGAACCGATGACAGAAATTCGCATTTCGCAGTCAGCATTGATGGTGTTCATACATATCATTCCAAGAAGCGTAACACTTGATCTTCTTATGTTGAGGTATGTGGAACTTTGGTCCTCTGGGTATTGTGGGATGCTTTAATGTCCTACAAAAGCAGACCAAATATATATATATATATATATATTTTGAGATATTTAACTTCATCTAATGGAATTGGGATCATTCATTAAGACCATCTTTGGGTGTCCCATGCATTTATATGTCTGCATTCACAAATTTGTTAAGAATTTTAGTAAAAGGAGTCGATTATTTTGAGAAATGACAGTATGCAAAAATTGAGAACTTCATCTTATTGAGACGACAAGTTCATCATCTTGAGCAAAATTTTCGTATCTATTTTAGATGACGAGTTGCAAATTTTAAGTAAAATGTGAATGTGGCAAATCGCTAAACATGCCATAAGACACCGGTTTTAAAGCACATACAAGAAAGTGCGGTATACCTTTTCGGGATGAAAGGCCTGTCAAAATAAGGTATTGGTTGAGCTCTTGGAACGAGCTCTCGTCTCAGTCTTTGTATTTCTTCTTCTTCTTCCAACTACAAGAGCAAAAGATAAACTTGCTTATATACATATAAAACAAGCCAATAGAAATGCAAACAAAAGGTTCTCTCTATCATATCATGTACCTTCTGCTGTCTTTCTGTTTCAATCCTGTATCGTTCGATAAAGCTCATTTTCTCCGCTACCTAAAACAAGGGGAAAAAAATAAATTCTCACCATGCTCACAATAAAAAGAAGTGATGGAAAATGGCTTCTTCACATCCCAACTCTTTCCGCAGAAAACAATTTCAAGAGACCCTAGGTATTAAAAATCTCGATACTAGTTACCTCCCTTGAAGTTGTACCTGCAAATTGAGTGATTTAACACCTTTCTACTAAGGGCTAGAGGGAATCATATATATATAAAGTGATGAAAAATTTTCTCTCACCATGCTCACAATAAAATAAAGTGATTGAAAATGGCTTCTTCACATCCCAACTCTTTCCGCAGAAAACAATTTCAAGAGACCCTATGTATTAAAAATCTCGATACTAGTTACCTCCCTTGAAGTTGCTACCTGCAAATTGAGTGATTTAACACCTTTCTACTAAGGGCTAGAGGGAATCATATATATATATATATATACAGAAAGGATCTAAAGCGGACCAAAAAAGAAGGGTTTTGGGGCGGACCATCTTTAGAGATGGTTTTTTCACCTTTTGCGACGGTTTTTCGCTCGTCGCAAATTTGTGACGGTTGAAAAACCTTCGCAAAAGGTGAAAAACCCGTCGGTAAAGATGGTCCGCTCCAAAACCCATCCCTTTGAGTCCGTCGGAGATTCGGACTGTGTATATTTATATACATTTATATCTATCTATCTATCTATTACTATAACTAAAAGTAAAACTATTTTCCTTCCTCTCATGCTTCTAAGTGAAATTTCCTATGATTTTCTTTTTGCCACATGGCAATTCCTAAATTTCTCATTTTCTAGTTCTTTCATTTATAATTTTCAAATATTTTCCAAATTCAATGGAGCATTTAAGCATTTAGTGAGTCACCACATTCCAATGGCATATACTTTCTCTCCCTCTTTTCTATGTTCATGCCCCCCTCTCTCTAAGTTGTGTGATGAATTTTCCATTTTCAGAATAGTGAATTGTGTAGGTGAATTTTTTCATGGGGAATGTGAATGGAAAGGTATAACTAACTCTCAAAATAGTCACCATATCAATATCACTTAATTTGTACAATGAACCTAATCAAACCAATTTATATTCATCTTGCAATCCGTGACCTTCCTTAACTTTATGTAAAACCACAAAATTGTGTAGGTGAATTTTTTCATGGGGAATGTGAATGGAAAGGTATAACTAACTCTCAAAATAGACACCATATCAATATCACTTAATTTGTACAATGAACCTAATCAAACCAATTTGTATTCATCTTGCAATCTGTGACCTTCTTTAACTTATGTAAAACCACAAAATTGTGTAGGTGAATTTTTTCATGGGGAATGTGAATGGAAAGGTATAACTAACTCTCAAAATAGACACCATATCAATATCACTTAATTTGTACAATGAACCTAATCAAACCAATTTGTATTCATCTTGCAATCTGTGACCTTCTTTAACTTATGTAAAACCACAAAATCCCATATAAAGAATTAGACAATTGAAAGAGCTCCTTGGAGGGATAAAAGCCCCAGGCCACTTTCTCTCTTCTATGGATAAAAACTTCGCTTAATTTTATTCTTCTTTGCCTTCCGGTGGCTACATCGGATCTTCGATAATGACTCACCTTTCTAGTAACTCTAATATACAAAGTCTCTATTTTACATTCATCTTAATATTTATTCATATATATATATATACAGTCAGTCTCTATTTTCGTATATATATATGTACAACTTAATAAACAAAAAAGGATGATGTGGCATTTTAAGTGTGTTTACTTTATGTTGATTTTTTCACTATCGGATGCAACAAAATTTGTTAGTTATTCTGTGAATCCTACTATAATGTGACATTCTGAAAATTACTAATTTCTGCAGTATTAATTAGGTGTATATGAGTATATGAGTATCCACTACTTTATTAAAGTGTAGAAAAACATAAGTGACTTCTTATGAGATTTACCTTAACGCAAATAATCTGACTTACTTCTTTTGTGTAGTATTTGTGTTGTAGTTCATCCCATAAGACGGAAGATGTCCTAAAAACTAACTATAGTGTCTCAAATAAGTTATACAAGTTAAATTTATTGTTTTGACCATTTGAAAGGCATTGTTAAATAGTCATTTTTACTTTTTCTCATTCTTTTATTTATCATTATTTTATACCTTTTCGATTAAAGTTTTAAAGATTTTTTTTAAATAGTCATTTTTCTTTCAATGTTGTCGACTAGTATAGTATAAAATGAAAACAAGGGATACCACATGTCATTTTGTTAATTCTTTAATTGCCTTTTCCTATGTTTCCTATTTCCCTATATTTCCTATTTCCCTATCTCTCTCCCCTTTTCAACTTCTCGGTGCCGCATTTTAATCTCTAAATCCTTCAATCTATATCTCTCTGAATTCCACACACACACACACACAGTACACACACAACTTCAAAATCTCTACTATCTCTTCATCTCTCATCCTATATTTCCTATTTCTCTATCCTTCAACCTATATTTTCTTTCAATGTTGTCGACTAGTATAGTATAAAATGAAAACAAAGGAGGTAAACATGTCATTTTGTTAATTCTTTAATTGCCTTTTCCTATGTTTCCTATTTCCCTATATTTCCTATTTCCCTATCTCTCTCCCCTTTTCAACTTCTCGGTGCCGCATTTTAATCTCTAAATCCTTCAATCTATATCTCTCTGAATTCCACACAGTACACACACACAGTACACACACAAGTTCAAAATCTCTACTATCTCTTCATCTCTCATCCTATATTTCCTATTTCTCTATCTCTCTCCCCTTTTCAACTTCTTGGTGCCGCATTCTAATCTCTAACTCCTTCAATCTATATCTCTCTAAATTCTATCGTGCTCTAAATTCTCTCTGAATTCCACACACACACAGTACACACACAAGTTCAAAATCTCTACTATCTCTTCATCTCTCATCCTATATTTCCTATTTCTCTATCTCTCTCCATCTCTCATCCTATATTTCCTATTTCTCTCTCTCTCTCCCCTTTTCAACTTCTTGGTGCCGCATTTTAATCTCTAACTCCTTCAATCTATATCTCTTTAAATTCTATCGTGCTCTAAATTCTCTCTGAATTCCACACACACTCAGTACACACACAAGTTCAAAATCTCTACTCCCTCTTCATCTCTCATCCTATATTTCCTATTTCTCTATCTCTCTCCCCTTTTCAACTTCTCGGTGCCGCATTTTAATCTCTAACTCCTTTTAATCTCTAACTCCTTCAATCTATATCTCTTTAAATTCTATCGTGCTCTAAATTCTCTCTGAATTCCACACACACACAGTACACACACAAGTTCAAAATCTCTACTCTCTCTTCATCTCTCATCCTATATTTCCTATTTCTCTATCTCTCTCCCCTTTTCAACTTCTCGGTGCCGCATTTTAATCTCTAACTCCTTCAATCTATATCTCTTTAAATTCTATCGTGCTCTAAATTCTCTCTGAATTCCACACACACACAGTACACACACAAGTTCAAAATCTCTACTCTCTCTTCATCTCTCATCCTATATTTCCTATTTCTCTATCTCTCTCCCCTTTTCAACTTCTCGGTGCCGCATTTTAATCTCTAACTCCTTCAATCTATATCTCTCTAAATTCTATCGTGCCCTCCCCCCCCCCCCCCCCCTTAAATTCTATCGTGCTCTAAATTCTCTCTGAATTCCACACACACACAGTACACACACAAGTTCAAAATCTCTACTCTCTCTTCATCTCTCATCCTATATTTCCTATTTCTCTATCTCTCTCCCCTTTTCAACTTCTCGGTGCCGCATTTTAATCTCTAACTCCTTCAATCTATATCTCTCTAAATTCTATCGTGCCCTCCCCCCCCCCCCCCCCCTTCAATCTATATCTCTCTAAATTCTATATCTAACTCCTTCAATCTATATCTCTCTAAATTCTATCGTGCCCTCCCCCCTCCCCCCCTCTAAATTCTATCGTGCCCTCCCCCCTCTCCCCCCCCCCCCCCCCCCCCCCCCTCTAAATTCTATCGTGCTCTAAATTCTCTCTGAATTCCACACACACACAGTACACACACAAGTTCAAAATCTCTACTCTCTCTTCATCTCTCATCCTATATTTCCTATTTCTCTCTCTCTCCCCCTTTCAACTTCTCGGTGCCGCATTTTAATCTCTAACTCCTTCAATCTATATCTCTCTAAATTCTATCGTGCCCTCCCCCCCCCCCCCCCCCCCTCTCATCCTATATTTCCTATTTCTCTATCTCTCTCCCCTTTTCAACATCTCGGTGCCGCATTTTAATCTCTAACTCCTTCAATCTATATCTATCTAAATTCTATCGTGCCCTCTCCCCCCCCCCCCCCCCCCCCCCCCCCCCCCCCCCCCCTTCAATCTATATCTCTCTAAATTCTATATCTAACTCCTTCAATCTATATCTCTCTAAATTCTATCATCCCCCTCTAAATTCTATCGTGCCCTCCCCCCTCCCCCCCCCCCCCCCTCTAAATTCTCTCTGAATTCCACACACACACAGTACACACACAAGTTCAAAATCTCTACTCTCTCTTCATCTCTCATCCTATATTTCCTATTTCTCTCTCTCCCCTTTTCAACTTCTCGGTGCCGCATTTTAATCTCTAACTCCTTCAATCTATATCTCTCTAAATTCTATCGTGCCCTCCCCCCTCTCCCCCCCCTCTCATCCTATATTTCCTATTTCTCTATCTCTCTCCCCTTTTCAACTTCTCGGTGCCGCATTTTAATCTCTAACTCCTTCAATCTATATCTCTCTAAATTCTATCGTGCCCTCCCCCCTCTCCCCCCCCTCTCATCCTATATTTCCTATTTCTCTATCTCTCTCCCCTTTTCAACATCTCGGTGCCGCATTTTAATCTCTAACTCCTTCAATCTATATCTATCTAAATTCTATCGTGCCCTCTCCCCCCCCCCCCAGTACACACACAAGGTCAAAATCTCTACTATGTCTTCATCTCTCATCACCCCCTTCAACCTACACCCTGTCCAATACTCGAACTCTATTTGAATCTTCAGCACAATCATATACTCAAAGTGAATTTTGTTCTCTCAAACATATGACCCAGACACCTATTGCCAGCTAATTTTAAGATCTTCGTCATCATCGTCTACTCGAAGTCAATCTCTTTCTCTCCCTATTATGTATATGTATCTTCTTTCTTTTTCTTTTTTTTGTTGCTATGTTGAACTATTATAAAAGAGTTTTCGAATTAAAACGAATTTGTTAGATTAATTTGTTAATTCTATTTGCTCTTGTGCATAGCACGGATACCCAGCTAGTTAGAATTGTTTGAAATGGTTCAATGTAATTGAAAGAAATAAATTACCTGATGGTCAAACTCGGCGCGGTCCACTGCCCTTACATCGCTATGCAGCACCAAGTCAATCGGCTGTGTAATCTCTTTCACAGGAGGTTTCACCAAAAACTGATATATAAAAACGAAATGCCAATTTAATTGAACTTTTGGCCCATAATGAATCTAAGTCTTACTACTAAACTACCTCAAGTAAGAGTGTTCCAAAGAGGTGTTTGGGCAACACAGGATATAGAATCCTTCATATGAACTTTAATTTATTCAGCTATTTTTCATAGGAGTTAAAATTTCACTTGTTCAGATAGGGTCATCAGCTCATGAATCTAAGTCTTACTACTAAACTACCTCAAGTAAGAGTGTTCCAAAGAGGCGTTTGGGCAACATAGGATATAGAATCCTTCAAATGAACTTTAATTTATTCAGCTATTTTTCATAGGAGTTAAAATTTCACTTGTTCAGATAGGGTCATCAGCTCATGGATTAATTTTTGTGTGCTTTACCTCAGTGTTTGTTGTCAACTAATGACTTTATCTTGGAAGATGATGTGAAATTTGTTTAATATATTCATGTGTGTTTCCACTTTCCACCGATATGGAAAATCAACAGAAAATATGATTTTCTCTGCCGTTCAAGAAATTATACTTACAAAATCAAGAGAGTACAATATATACAACCAACTAGTCCGAAATAATTTCGTTGCTTGGATAATGGGTTCACCACCTCTGGTTCATCCATTGTCCATGGGAGACCTTGTGCAACTGGTATCCGCTGCTTCTCCTCCTCTATCATCATTTGTTGTACTTTCTTTACAAATTCTTCCTCCTTGTGTTTTCCCCTTTGCTACAGTTAAGAAACAATGGAAAAAGATGAAGGAGAATTTTATGATATTCTTTATTCATTCTATGCAGTCCATTATATACATACATCCAAGATAACAATAAAAGAAAAGAAAATAGAAGAAAAGAAATAAGAAAAGAAAGGAAATAAAATCGATCTAATCTTAGAATCCTGGGATAGAATTTTAACTGAAATTCTATCCACGAAATCTTGTCTCCAACACTCCCCCACAAGTTGAGTCACGGAAATTTGATGAAGTGAGCAACTTGAACTTGGACTTTGGATGATCCTACCATATGTCGAACAACCATAACCAAGAAGAGTGGAAGTTCCAGTAGAGAAGCGAGACAATCCCTTGACAAATTGCCTGGACATCACAGGTCAATAAAACCAACAAGGCCACAGAAACCACGACAGAGCTAATCATCTGGAACCGACGAACGAAAGATTGCCCGGACACTTAGTGCAATAAAAAGGGTCATGGCTGCCAGAAAACCTGGTAGAACAAATCAACCGGCGAGCACATACATGTTCAAGCCCATCAAGAGAGCCTACAAAGGGGCTACACACTTTAACTTCCCCGCAAATGGTTGGCCAAGGGCTGGATAAGGCTCGAAAGAGTGGGCAGATGGCTTGACAATGCCCATAGGGGCTAGCCAATGTTTGACGGGGATTGAAAGTAGCAGGAGTGGGGGTTTATTTGAAAAAACGGGAACAAACGAAGGGCGCACAATAGCAATCCAAAAAATTTAACGAAGTAAAGAAAATGAAAGGGGCTCAGCGGGCGATGAGTCACCACCCGCCGGTGGAGCTTGAAGATCTCTGGCTCTGATACCAAGTGGAAAAAGATGGAGAATTTTTTTATATTCTTTATTCATTCTATGCAGTCCATTATATACACATCCAAGATAACAATAAAAGGAAAGAAAATCGAAGAAAAAAGACAAGAAAGAAAGGAAATAAAATCAATCTAATCTTAGAATCCTGGGATAGAATTTTGACTATCCACGAAATCTTACCTCCAACAGAAAAAAATTCCAGAACTTACTTGATTCCAAGTGAATGTGCCAAACGCACAAGCATCACACCCAAAAAAAAAAAAAAAAGACAAATAAAAATAATAATAATAAATAAAAGTAAAAAAAAAGGGGATAACCAAATTTCAATTCGTTCCCCATTTCAATACAATTCTAGCACCAAATTTCATCGATCACCCTACACTTTCCACAAAGTATCTCCAGTGCATTTTACCAGACACATATGGGAGAACATTTTATAGAAATTTAAACTCCAGTTTTACAGCGAAGAGTTCATCTTAGCTTCCTTAATCCTGTAACATAAATAGTCTAACCATGTTCTCATACCAATTTCAATTACAAATACCACAAACTCATTCCTTTACACCATGACCACACTAACACATTGGGCAAGATATGCAAACTTCCATATATATATATACACACATGATATTTCTTCACAATACTTTAACTAAAATATTTAACGGACGTAAATACCTTATTTATAAGGTATAGTCCCTACCTCAATGGTATTTGGACAGACCCCCCAAAATCTAAAATGCTCGGATCCAATATTGAATGCACTGTTGTGTAGCCCTCAATGTGTATGCCACTTTCCATCACTATGGTTTCAAAGTCAAAATAATATGTGCATATACATCGAGATGGTCTCCCATTTTCCACAGTTTGCAACTTAGATAATACAATCCATTCCATATCTCATAATAAGCATCAATTTCAACTCATCTTCTTCATAAAAAATTCCAATCATAAGACATAGTCCCACAATTCCAAGGTTAGACATAGTCCCACAATTCCAATCATAAAACATAGTCTCATAATAAGCATCAATTTCAACTCATCCTCTTCATAAAAAATTCCAATCATAAGACATAGTCCCACAATTCCAAACCAAACTAACAATTCCAAGGTACTCTCTCCTTAATCTTTTCAAATAGTATCAACTTCCATAGTCACAACACACCACACACTCTGACTTTCATGATATTGCACTCATGGGCAAGATTGTAAGTTATCTAACTTCCTAGTAATTACCAATTGTATTCAATCATGTCATAGGTACCACCCTTAAAATTCCTTACTTTTCGACTTTACAATAACAAGATGTTTACTCATAACAATTCGTAACCTCTTTACCACTATGCTCAATTATACATAGGCAACACATGCACCTAAGTCCTCCAAATACATCAACTGCTAAAAAAACCCAACTCATAATAATTGGTAAATCAAACTTTCTAGTAATCTCAACTACAAAATGAATCACAAGAGTTACACAAGAAAGTGAAAATGGGTTGGGGGTTGATTTACCAATTATCTGGAAAAATGGGTTTGGGAAAGGGTTTTTACCCAATTGAGGCTTCTTCAACACACTTTACACACACACACACACATATCCGTTCATATATATATATATATATATATGTATGTATACGATATTCTCACACCCAAACACCCCATAACACATAATTAAAATTCAATCATTACATAGACTCATTGGCAAGTTCCAAAGTTTCTGTGGACTAATAAGTACAACTCGTATTTGCAACCAAGCGATGGGAGAGTAAAAATTTTCGTTTCTTGTTTAATCTTGTACAATACATTTGCTATTTCTGTTTAATTTTCAATCTCTAAGACATGTACAGAGGTTTACATAAATTGAAATGTAAAATACGACGTAGCATGATTGAAATTTCAGAACTCATAATAGTATGTCATAAACTGTCAGCAGTCAAGTGTGCCAAGCAAAACCACTAAAAGCAAATTCTTGTTCTCTCATGCATATAGCTGAGTAACCACAAACCTCAGTTCTAAGCTTGAAAGGCTTTTGACTGGTCACTTTCAGCTGCCTCCTCTTCAAATGACTAGAGGTACCAGACGATTCAGTGCTCTGTATCGACAAAATAAACAATCAGGTATAAAATCATTATCATTAGGAGCATCAACATCAAACCCATTTCAATTCCTAAGAAAGAGCAAAGAAAAAAAAACTCTTACATTTCTCCGACTTCTTCGTCCTCCACCGGAAGTCCTGCTTGAGATACTTAAGCTTGAAAAGAATAAAAATAAAAAATAAAAAAAAAATTTAAAACGAAATCAAAATCCAAATTACAAACCCAAATTCAGTGACTGACTTGGTCAAACAATTTGAGCATTTTCGAAACAAACCTTCCTTGTCTGCTATCTAATGATGATGATAAACCCAAACTCTCCGATGTTACAAAGATATCCGATGGACAAAATGCAGAAGAAGAGAACTGTGTTTCAGGAGCCTTAGGTTGTTGCAATCCTGGCAATGCCCATTTTTTGATCTTCTTATCATCTTGTAATTCTGATGGATCCGAGTTCTTCGATTTTGGTATCGAAAGAAGTCTCTCGAAAGCCTTCACTAAATGTAAAACTCTTCCACGCCCTGTTTCAGGGACACTCTGTCTAGCCTCTTCCAACAACTTGTCTCTCCTCCTCTTTATACTCGAATTACCCATTTCGCAAGAGGTGTCGATCTCATGTGGGTCACAAATTTCCAATCCATTGGTCGCCAAACAATCGAATTTCTTGGGTTTTTCGTCATATTCATAAGCATTTTCAGGGTTTTGAAACAAGGGGTTTGCGTTTTTACCTTCATCTTCATCTTCTTCTTCTTCTTCCACGCCATTGTTAGCTCTATTGAAGTTCTCTGAATCAAACTGATCAACTCTATTGGAGGAACGACTATTGAAAAACTCTTCTTGAGAAGCCCTAAGACTCTCATAAGCAACACAGAGACACTTCTGTGTATAGACTTTACACTTGCATGTCACTTTTGAAGAGTTTTCTTTCTCTCTCTTCGAGTTCTTTCTCGCCACTACGAACTTTCTTTCTCGAATCTTGTTCCGCGGCGATTGTGAAAAAGCAATTGCATTGGGGGTTTTTGATGTCAATTTTGCCGACTTACTTGCAGATGAATTCGAAAACTTAACGTTGGGGTTTTGATTTTCAGAAACTTTCGCGATTTCCCAAATTTTTGATCGATTCGGTAGTGGGTCTTTCGCAGGTGTGAGTAAATCCATCGGAAAGTCGCTGAAAATGGGTGAATTGATGTCACCGGAATATGAGTTGGAAGAGAGGGTTTCGAGAGAGAGAGAGAGAGAGAGAGAGAGCAGAGTCTGATCTGGGTCACTGTATGCTGAAACGTTGAAGAGTAACTGGAATACATGGGGAATGAGAGAGAGAAAAAGAGGAAGTCTTGAGCTTCGGACGCTCTTGTAACGGCTACTTTTTTTGTGGGCTTATTTTCAGTGCGTTGGTTTATTTAATTTAAATTTTTAAGGTTGATTTTGGACCCTTGGATTTTATTGATTAAAGAAGGTGAAGTGGAGATCAGTTTGATTAGCGACCGCTGGCTAGTAGTATTTCATTATTCTCACCATTTAATCTAGGGTAAATTATACAAAAACCCCATGTATTACCCTTTTTCACTAACAACTAATAAGCTAAAAATTTAACAAATTGACCCCTAAACTATTATTTTTTCTTTTCAAATTGACCCCCTCAAATACCCTTTCACAAGTCAACTAGGAGTGTAAAAAAAAGTCCGGTCTAAGGGCGGCTTGTAGCCCAGTCCGAAAAAATAGACCTTAAACCCAGCCCTAACTCGAGGTGGGGCCATCCCGATCGTAGCCTCTAGTCCAGGTTGTCACAACCCAAATCCACTAAGCATGGCACCAGGGTACGTGACCTGCCATCGATACCTAACCCTATGTTATTAACGTTCAAAAATGAGTTTTTAAACTCCAATTTAAACCACATTTACAAGTGATTACTGCCCGCCCGGCCCCTATCTTTAATCTTAAGTAAAGTGAAGTCAAATCAATGAAGTGAACAGCCCAACCTCTTTGTCTGAAGCTTTGCCAGGAAGCTTCTACTTGTTGAAGCTTTGTTTCCCCTAATTCCGAAACACAACAATAGACTTGCAACTATAGTATAGGAAAAAGCTTCTCTTTGATAGCGGTCATAGGGGAGTTCAGAAAGGATCTGATCGTAGATAGAGACTTCAACCTGTGCGGGGGTAGGGCTAAGGATAAAATAGAAATTTGAAATTTTGAGTTGGATTTTATACCAAAAGATGGCCGTTTGAGTCTAGGTTCCAACGTTGAAAACGGTGCACGATTTCAAAATTCCTAGAAAAAAGTTATATCCGATTTCGTAAAAGTGGTTGTTTTGAACCAATTAAACAGTGTGTATTTCGATCGATCGAAATAGCTTCAGTCCACAACCTCTAGCCATGAGCATCTAAGCAATTAAACATTTTTGAATAGCAAAAGCTTGTTTCCAAAACCTTTCATACATGAGCATAAGAGTCTTATACATCAAGTCCTACACATGCTTACATGACACAACATAATTTACAAGTCCTTTAGTTCTAAATTACAACAACAACTACACCATATACAATAATATGCACATTAAATACTTGCTCTCCTCTCTCTTCCTCTATTTCGCTTTCTCCTTCTCTTTTCTTTCACCTGAAATGGTTATACAATAAACTGTTTACACCCTAATTTGGGATTTCCCAAGGCACATGACAATCACGTGGCCTGATGACGTTATCACAAGAGCAGGTAGGCAGATGAACAGGGAGTGATGCCGATCCCGGAGGAAAGACCGATATCAGAGCTACCTACTGGTAAGGATGATACATCCAATACGTGAATATCGATGTTAAGACCGAGGATAGGATAGCACTGGATTCTCTAAGAGAAACCTCAGCCTTAACAGGCAAGGCCAAGGTTGCAAAGTAGGAGCAATGATAGTCGTAACATCGGTCAAACAAGACCGATGACTAACCATGAAGGTTCTAAAGCATTGGGACAGAAAGGCAGGTAAGAAAGACGATGTAATATCGGGCTTACGAAGTAATTGGAAAGTAATCTATAAAGTCAAAAGTAAGATACATCAGTCAAGAAAGACCGATGGACACAAGTAGACTTCTTACAGAGAATAAGACCGAGATCCATCAACCAATGAGGGTAAAGCGGCTCAGAGAAGGTTGCAATCGATCAACTAGGATCTGTTCACAAGGCTTTTAAACAGTGAGCAAGGAGAAAGAACATGTGCTTCAGGTTATGCTGAGCTGGAAGAGAAGCAGTTACATGAAAAGGGAACGTGGCAGAAGTGGGATCATCAAATAGATCGTGGAAGTTGATCATGGGATAAAGAGTGGGTACAGTAACTTATTCGTTCCTAGAAATTAGGGACCACTACCCATTAACCCCACTAACATGAGCAGTTATTCGCTTAAAGTCTATAAATAGGGCAGGTGGTGCAACATTTAGGGGGGCTAACACACACGCCACATCTGCTCTAGCAGACTTTGTTTTTATTTTCCTCAAAACATTGCTACCATTGTTCTTGAGTGACTGCGAGTATTTCTTATATCTTGTAAGAGTGATTGTACAATTTCCAGAATTTAATCAATGAAGATGATGATGTACATGGAGGTATTTTGAGTTCTAGAGTTTGATTTGTTTCTTTTTCAATTTCCATTTATAATTACTTGCTTGCATCAGAGTAGAGTAAAAACCCACTTCGTTGTTTTAATTGCGATTTTAATAACGAGTTGCCCAAATTAGAAGTTAGATTAGGTTATCGCAACCTCTTTCGAGTCCACGTGGACTCTGGCACGCCCAACACACACCACGCCAATTTTATTTGTAAACAAATTTTGGCACGCCCGGTGGGACCAGTGTCAAATGGCTGGAAAGGGAACACGATATAGGGGGCTTTCCCAGGAGGTAGGTTCACGAAAGCCTGTTTTAGAACCTGTCATAGAATCCCATGACAGCTTAGTAGCCAGTCAGGCGGACTTGCCTAATACGAGTAATAACTTACTAGGACTTTTCAACCAACGCTTTGCTGAGATGTCCATTAGGCAAGACCAGAATTTTACCCAAGTAAGCGAGATGCTCCGGGAAATGAGGGAGTGGAAGGAACACCAAGCGGGTGATCCTTCACAGCCATCCATTCCACCAACCTTCCTGTCTCAAGGTGGGTTGGGGGCAAGTCAAAATGCCCCTTCTTCCTCCCAGACCGAAAAATACATTACCCCACCAAAGAGGAATGACAAGGAAATATTAGGGGAGACCGCACTACAAGAAAAAAGGCTTTTTATGTCACTTTTAAAATTGCATTTATGTCACTTTTATTTTGAGTGACATAATTGTTTCTCGCATGAGCTTTTTATGTCACTTTTTAAGTATATATGTCGCTTTTTAAAAAAGTAACATAAATACTTTATTATTTATGTCATTTTTTAAAAAAAGTAACATAAATAATAAAGTATTTATGTCACTTTTTTAAAAAATGACATATATAATAAAGTATTTATGTCACTTTTTAAAAAGTGACATAAATAAAAATGCGGTGGCAATTTTGTAAATAAAACACATTTAAGTTTTTATGTATTTATAAATAAAAGTGTGGTGGCAATTTTATAAATAAAACACATTTCAATTTTTATGTATTTATGTCACTTCCTAAAAAAAAACCGTATTTATGTCACTTTTTCTGAAACCCACATAAATATTACTTTTTGTCAATTAACCCTCCCTCTCCTTCTTAGCTAAAAAAGAAAACCCCTCGCTCTCTCCCTCTGAAGTCTGAAACCTCCGCGACCTAAAAAAATATAGAAACTATAGAAACTCCCTCTCTCCCTCTGCGTGACCCTCACAAAACTCTCATGCCGCCGCCGCTGCCACTGCTCTCACGACGCCTCCGTCGCTCGCACGCCGCTGCGCCGCTGCTCGCCGACCATCGCACCTCGCTCTCCTGGTTTCTCTCTCTCTTTCTCTCTCTCTCTCTCTCTCTCGCTATCTATCTATCTCTTGCTCTCTCTCGACTGAATACTCTACATATATGAGGTAACTATCTTTTGAACCTAGGGTTTGGAGTTTTGAAGATCTAGGTTTTTAAGCTAATATTGTTGAAATCTACACTTATTCTTGCTTAGATCTAACCCTGCAAGTTCAGAAATTTTAGGAAAATGGTACATCTATGTATATATATTTCTACATCTAGTAATAATTTTTAGGAAATTATTTACGAATGGTCTCTTGGCAAAAATTTGCCAAATACGTTTGGAGAGCACACTTAATTGGCGAGGGTGGTGAATTCCAAAAAAATACAGTTGGAAGGCTTATCAAAAGAAGAAGGCAGGAGAGTTGGGATACCTCTATTCTCCAAAGAATACTTTGTAATGTTTCATTACTAGCAATAAAAGGGTTCGGTGACTTACTATGGTTTGGATTTTTCTGAAATTTAATGTTTTCCCTTCTTTTTATTTTTCCCTTATCTTTTTTTCTCTATGATGAGCCCCGAGGCCATTATCGATTGGCTATATAGCATCAGCCACTTGGTAAGTTTCTTTTTTGCAATGTGAACATTAGCTTTTCCTCCATGCCTATACTGACGTTTCCTTGTTCTTGCAGATCGACTGTATTGCAGCTGGGGCCGAGGCCACCCTTCTCGGCGTTGCAGAGAAGTTGGCCGCTGCAGAGGCTGACCTCTCCGTGGAAAGGGCCGCTCGGGAGTCCACGGAGTTTGCCCTCACCGTGGAGGAAGAAAGATCCCGGGCAATGGCCCTGGAGCTAGGGGAGGTCTGTGACTCCCTGTCAACTGAGCGGGCCGCCCGGAAGGTTATGGAGGCTAAGGCTGCGGCTGTGGAGGCCGGGCGAATCACCGCCGAGAAGATTGCTGAGGCCAAGGTCGCAGCCTCAGAGTCTGCGAAGATCTCTGCCGAGAAGGACCTGGCAGCCATGACGGCCACGCTTTCGGAGCTTACTGCTGCTCCGGAGGCTAAAGCCAAGGAAGCCGAGGAAGAGTTCGAGGCAGGGTTCCTCACTGGCTACGCGAACCTGGTGAAGCGGGCTATTGCTGACCACCCTGACTGGGATCTGTCTGGGTACTCCTGGACCGAGTCCAGTTATTGGAAAGAAGGCCAGGCTGACTCCGAGGTCGCCACTGAAGCCCAGGTCGCCGCTGAAGTTGAACCAGCCGGGGGCCCCTCCGTTGATGAGCAGGCTGCTGGGGAGGAGAAAGTGGTGGTTGTAGATTAGTTTTTTTTTTTTTTTTGTAGTATTTTTATTTTTTGGGGAGGCTACTACAACTGCCCCCCAGACTTTGTACAGCTTTAGGTTTAATTAATGAAAAGGCCCTCGAGGTCAAACTTTCCATTAACTGTCTTTCTTTTGTTGTTTTTCTTCAGCACTGTGCCTGTTTTAATTGCTAGTATCCGCTCGGTTTTTGGCCAACCTAACACCTGCCTTAGCAAATGTTTTAGGACCGTAACCAGTAGAACACCTAGTCTTTCTGACCTATTGAAAAGGTACGCCCGGTGTATTGTAGGAATACCCTGTATTACCGTTCGGGTGTCCCGGTGTATCATAGGTGTATCTTATTTTACCGTCCGAGATAGAATCTCTGGTCACTGTAAGTACCTAGGAATATCGTCCAAGTTCTTTTAGTGACCGGTGTGATTTCCTGTTTTGCCCTAATATTCCCCTGCCCCCCAAGCATTTTGCTAAGGCAGGAGTACGGGAGTGAGTAGCCGTAGGAAACCAACCAGGAACATGGGTGGTTGCAGGGTCCTTTGGAGCTTGCCACCGTCGGCCACCTAGGGGGTTGACCCCATCGTCGGCTGGACCTGGGCAAAGCCGTGTGTAATTTCCTGTTGAAGTCTAGTATCCCCTTGCCACCCGAGCATCCTGTGAAGGAGGGGGCGTGTTAAGGAGCAACCATAGGAAACCGACCTGGAACATGGGTAGTTGCAGGTTCATTTTGTTCCTGGGTTCGGAGCCCGAGGTCTTTTTAAGTGCCTGGGTTCAGAGCCCGAGGTCTTTTTAGGTTCTTGGGTTCGGAGCCCGAGGTCTTTTTATGCCTTGGTTGTTAGCCAAGGTCTTTGATGCCCCGAGGTTAGGCCCGAGGCCTTTTCTGCATTGCATGGTGTACCGACAGGAGTAATTTGGCAAAATAAATTTTCTAATTTTATTAAAAACAAAAATTTATTGCTATTGCTCAATCAAAGCTATAAAAGGAAATCTTTCTATCAGTACTGACTCCCGTGGTCCAATGCTATTGATAATACTTGTGGAGGTGTTGCACGTTCCAAGGATGAGAGAGATCATGGCCATCCATACTTTGTAGCTAGTATGTGTTGGGAAAAATACGGTTTAAGTTCTAAGTTTAAACGCGCAGCGGAAAAATCAAGTTATAAAACTTAATTGGCATGCCCGGATCTACTACCCATCAACTCTATAGATGCGCACAAGAGGAGACAAGAATTATACCTTACTGTCTTGAACCCAATTCTGAAATCTCTGACTTCCAGCAGCCTCCACTAGATTGTCTTCACTCTTATGACTCCTATGGATGCTCGCAGGAAGGGCTAGGGTTGGTGGGAACCCTAATGGAGAGGATACAGAAGGTTTTGGGGCTCCAAAACAGTTTCTGCAGCTTCTGACGTTCAAAACGACGAACAACCTCTTTTTTAGAACGCAGCTGCCCTATTTATAGATTCCCAGAACCGACCTAGCTCTCGAGCGATCGAAGTGGCTTCGATCGATCGAACATTCGATCGATCAAACCATCTTCAATCGATCGAACCTGTCTAGACTTCAATTGATCGATACAACTTCGATCGATCGAACTTGTCTTGACATCATCCTCATTTGCCTTTCCAAGCATCCCAGCAGAGCTAAGAGTGGGACCTCCTAGGCTTTTTATTGTTGGCTCAGATCAGTTGATTAACTCCCATGACCAAACTCTTTGATCAGCAAATTAATCGACTGATCAGTTAACGTTTACTCCACTATAAAACGATAACTGAACGCCAACGCAAAAGAACATATCCGAAGCGATAACTAGACTTGTATGTTGTACTAATGTCCTTCTACCGTCAGCATTCGCAATCATATTCAGGTAATCGGATAAACAGTTACTGTCAACCTGAATCATGATTACTTCTTATAATCCTTGAGTCCCATTCACCTCTCATGATTACCAAACATGTTGATAACTCTTATCAACAAGACTGCAGTACTCAGTAATCAACTTGGTGACATTCTCAAGGGAATGCTTACTCTGAATCAGAGGGTAGATTCTATCTTGACAATATATGTTCACAACCCTATGAACATGACATACCCAAGATACCCAGGTGTTGATCTTCTATAGACCTCACTGATTGGTAAGTCAAAGCAGTCATATCCACAGTCTGTGTTCATAATCATCTCAAGATTGAGAACACGTACCTTATACAAGTTATGAGTTCCTATCGACTGATTGACAGCCTTGAGCGTCAAAAGGAAACTCAGGTCCGTCAATGCACTATAAGCACTAGCATATTAACTAAGAGTTACACTCTAGTGATTTGAGATTGATCACTCCATCCAATGGTAGTTAATCATGCTACAGTGTAAACCTGATGAGATATCCTAGTCTCAACATCCACTGTGACATGTTCTAAGTAACAAAGAATAGTAATTTGTATCTCACTTGTATGTATCTCAGACATACACGAATTACTTACTATGATACTTAAGGATAACAATCATCTCATGAAAGAAACATACATAACAAAATGTAAAGCTGATATCCATATATTAAAATGTCAATGTCTCCTATATAAAGTAATGGTTTGAGGGCACAAACCCAACAAACTCCCACTTGCACTCTTAACCATACAGGATTACATCTGAGACCTAGACTATCTAGATGACGATCAAAGACCTTCTGTGGCAAGGCCTTTGTAAACGGATCAGCAAGATTGTCAGCGGTGGCAATCTTGGTGACAGTCACATCTCCACGTTGAACAATATCTCGGATAAGATGATATTTCCGCTTTACGTGCTTCCCCTTTCCGTGGTTCCTTGGCTCCTTGGACTGAGCCACTGCCCCACTATTATCACAATAAAGCGTAATAGGTGACAGCGACGCTGGTACCACCTCGAGCTCCATAAGGAACTTCTTGAGCCAAACAGCTTCCTTTGCGGCTTCACAAGCAGCCACATACTCAGCTTCTGTAGTTGAGTCTGCAATGCATTTCTGCTTAATGCTCCTCCAACTGACAGCACCACCTCCCAAGGTAAAGAGATGACCGGACGTCGACTTTCTCGAATCTTTATCTGACATAAAGTCTGAGTCAGTGTATCCTACTGGAATTAACTCACTACCACCGTACATAAGCATGTAATCTTTAGTCCTTCTCAAGTACTTAAGAATGTGCTTGACGGCTGTCCAGTGCTCTGGACCTGGATTTGACTGATATCTGCTAACCATGCCAACGACAAAGCAAATATCTGGTCTAGTGCATAACATCGCATACATAAGACTTCCCACTGCTGAAGCATAGGGAACTCCTATCATGCGATTCCTCTCCTCCTGTGTCTTTGGATACTGGTCCTTGGAGAACGCTAAACCATGCCTGAAAGGTAACAATCCTTTCTTCGAATTATCCATTGAAAACTTAGTTAGCACCTTATCGATATAACCAGCTTGAGACAATCCCATTATCTTTCGCTTGCGATCCCGAAAGAGCTTTATCCCAAGAATATAGCTCGCCTCTCCTAGATCCTTCATATCAAAAGTACTAGCTAGCCAAACCTTGACCGTTGACAATGCCGCTACATCATTCCCAATGAGTAGAATATCGTCAACGTAAAGCACAAGAAAGGCCATCACTTTCCCTTTACACTTCTTGTATACACAAGGTTCATCCAGATTCTGTATGAAACCAAACGACTTGACCACTTGGTCAAATCGGATGTTCCAACTCCTGGATGCCTGCTTAAGCCCATAAATGGACTTTTGCAGCTTGCATACCAAGTTACCTTTCCGACCAGCTATGAACCCTTCTGGTTGTTGCATATAGATGTCCTCCTCAAGATTGCCATTCAAGAATGCAGTCTTGACGTCCATCTGCCAAATCTCATAATCTAGGCATGCAGCAATGGATAAGAGTATTCTGATGGACTTGAGCATGGCTACCGGCGAGAAGGTTTCCTCATAGTCAATGCCCTCCCTCTGAGTATAACCTTTCGCTACAAGCCTAGCCTTAAGGGTCTCAATCTTTCCATCAGATGCTCTTTTCCTCTTGTAGACCCACTTACAACCAATGGGTTTAATATTGGCTGGAAGTTCTACAAGATCCCAGACCTGATTAGAATCCATAGATTCTAATTCAGCCTTCATAGCTTTAATCCAATGTTCTGAATCAACATCAGCCATTGCCTCTTCGTATGTGGCAGGATCAGATTCAGATTCTATGGAGACAGCTTCAAAAACTTCTCCTAAGAACATGTATCTATCAGGCTGGCTGATAATCCTCCCACTACGACGAGGTACCGGTGCGGAAATGGGTGAAGAAGTGGTATTTTCTTGATTTATATCATTATCAACTACGGGTTGGACTAAGGGCTCTCCTTCTATCTCTCTAAGATCTATCCTTCCCTTAGGTTTATGGTTCATGATATAGTCATCCTCCAAGAAAACAACATTCATACTAACAAACACTTTCTGCTCTCTTGGATCATAAAAATACCATCCATAAGTACCCTTTGGATACCCTACGAAGTAACATACTTCCGATCTAGAATCCAACTTGCTCATCTTTCCTTTCAGCACATGTGCCGGACACCCCCATATCCGGAGATGTTGCTAAGAAGGCTTGCGCCCAATCAACATCTCTCGTGGTGTCCTGGGAACAGATTTGCTTGGTACTAGATTTAGTATGTACGCAGCGGTTTCCAAAGCATAACCCCAAAGGAATAACGGCAACTCTGAATAACTCATCATTGACCTAGTCATGTCTAAAAGAGTCCGATTCCTTCTCTCAGCTACACCATTCTGTTGAGGCGTGCCAGGTGCAGTCAACTGTGACAGAATCCCATTCTGTACGAGGTGATCAATAAACTCATTAGAGAGGTACTCGCCACCTCGATCAGATCGAATGGCCTTGATATGTGTGCCCAATTGCTTCTCCACTTCAGCCCTAAACTCTTTGAACTTTTCAAATGCTTCAGACTTGTGCTGCATTAGGTACACATATCCATACCTGGAGTGGTCATCAGTAAATGTTATGAAATACTCATAACCACCCCTTGCTCTAATATTTATTGGTCCACACACATCAGTATGAACTAATTCCAACAATGCATTGGTTCTATTTCCCTTTGTAGGAAAGGGCCTTTTGGTCATCTTACCCTCTAAACAAGACTCGCAGACTTCCATTGGTTCTAGAACCAAATCGCCTAAGATCCCTTCTTTGACTAGTCTGCCAATCCTATTTAGATTGATATGGCCAAGCCTCATATGCCAAAGCCTTGTTGGATTAGTGGAAGGTCTCTTTCTTTTAGATGGTACAGTAACCACTGAGTTATTAAGTTCCATGCAAGAGTCTTTAGAAATATTGGGAGTAATCACATACAAACCATTTGATTTAACACCAGAACATATAAAAGAACTATTTCTTTTAATCACAACTTCAGTTCCAAAATGAAAAGAATAACCATTATTCGATAAATTAGAAACTGAAATTAAATTACGTCTCATTGAAGGGACGTAAAGTACATCTGATAAAATCAAAATTTTATTGTCTAAAAATTCTAAAACTACGACTCCTATAGCAACCGCAGAAACGGTTGCGCTAGAACCTAGAGTAAGTACAATTTCCCCATCACTGCACCTCCTGGTTGATCTGAACCCCTGCAATGAATTACAGATATGGTTAGTCGCACCAGAATCAATGCACCAAGTGTTTGAAGTATCCGTTATAAAACTTACTTCAATCACATGTGATTCAATCATACCTTGAACTCTTGTAGCTAAGAATTCTGGACAGTTCCTCTTCCAGTGGCCCTTCTCACCGCATTGGAAACACTTTCCTTTGCCTTGGCCACCCACCTTCCCTTTGCCCTTACCTTTTCCCTTAGATTTTGCAATCTTAGGGACTGGTCCAACACTTGAACCACCAGTGCTAGCTTTTTTCTTCCCTTTCTTTCCTTTCGGCACAGATCGGGAGGAGGAAGCGCTTTTCTCAATGTTCAAAATGTTGACCCCAGGTTTGATCACCCCTTCCGCTGCCAAAAGAGAACTCATCAATTCGCTCATTGAAAAATTCATTTGATTCATATTATAGTTAAGTTTAAATTGAGCGAATGAAGGCGACAACGAATTAAGGATCATATCAACTTGGGTCTGTGCATTGATGTTGGCACCTAGGGTCTCCAGCTCGTTTAAATAACCAATCATTTTTAAAACATGTTCCTTGACTGGAGTCCCTTCCGACATCTTTGCACTCATTATCTTTTGCATGGCTACCTGTCTGGAAGGCCTGCCATGCTCCCCAAACATCTTTTTCAGGGATGTGATAATGTCACTGGCAGAATCATTCGATTGGAATTGGTGTTGCAATACACCAGCCATTGAGGCCAGAATATAGCAACGAGCCATTCCATTCGACTTCTTCCATTTGTCGAACTCGCGTCTGGCAGTTGCCGAAGCATTTGCCGCGGGTTCTTCGGGGCATGGGGTGGTGAGGACATATATGTGATCCTCCGCAGTTAACACGATGTCAAGGTTACGTTTCCATTCAGTGTAGTTGTTTCCAGTTAACTTGTTTTGAGTGAGTATGGTGGCAAGTGGACTAAATGCAGATCCAGACATTATGATTACTGAAAATCAAACAAACAAAATAAATATGGATATCAGGATTTGACAGTTTGAAATAAAAGAATCCTTAAAACTCTTATTTTAAAACAAAGTCGCCGGAATATCGAAACAAAAGAATAAAGCCTCCGTGTGGAGGTCAATTTTCTATTTTTCGATTAATCAAGACTTGTCCGCTATGCAACTCTTGCAAAAACAAGTTATGACTCCCGATCCCTTTTGATCTCTAAGTTTCTGAACAATGCCCCGTGTGGGATCCCTTATCCATAGCTTAGCTAGTGTGTACCATTAACTAGGATCCAATCACAACTGTCTCAAGTAGCGCCTCCGTGTGGTGGTCACCCTCTAACACGTCTGATTGATCCTATCATAAAAAGTTCACATCTAGTAACCAATGAGTAATGCACCCTCCGTATGGAATGATCACCCCTGACGAGGTGACACAGAATGCACCACTCATCTTACAGTGAACCGTTAATGGAAGATCGTGGGTGTAATTAATAAGACCCTCTCCCACTAGTTTTAGTAAAAAGGATTTTACTTTTTGAGAAAATCTGTTTCTACACACTTCCCATAAACATCTAATGTTTACTAATGTGTTGAAAACGGTTTTTGAATTTTATTTTAGAAAACTTGTTTTGCGTGCATGCAACAATGTATCATACGCCAATCACAAACCAAGCACATAAAACAAAAAACTAAAATGAAATATAGGCATTCAAACAATGCCTCTATCTCCCATGGCTCTATCTCTATAGAACCTCCTTTTGGTTTGATCGCCTTTAGCTCCATCTTCATGGATAACGGCTCCTTGCTCCATCTTCATGGATTTTCTAATTCTATTACATTTGTCCTATGCTTCTTTCGAAGTTTACAATTTATCTAGAAATAGAAATAACAACAAAATAAAAGGCTAGGGAAACCGGTGCGACTTTCCTTTTCGTAGGATTGAAGTCGCAGCGCCCTTTACAGATGCCTTAAAACCAAACCAAACTTAAATTACAACATGCACCAATCTCAAACAGTTTAAATACAAAATTTAAAAGTCTTGGTGCCATGAGAGATAGTGACTAAACTAGCTGCAAAAGGGTTAGTCGTACACGCATCCACACATGCATAACAAATATATGTAATATTGGAACACTTAATTGATTTCACACAGTATATAAACTCTTTACATACTGAATTAGAACTTAAAAACAGCATCTTACTTCTCTGTCACAGTTCGATCAATTGAAGACCGTTCGATCGCTCAAACCTTCGATCGATTGAACACTGTTCAATCGCTTGAACATTCTGTTTCACAGAATGATTTGAAAATTTTACAGAATACTTTTAAAAATAAAGCTTTTAATTTCAAAACACCTTACAACTATGAAACAGAGAGTCTGACAAAGAATCTGTCTCGATCGATCTAACTTCATTCGATCGATCGAACACCAGACGGTTACGATCGATCGAAGACTGTTCGATCGCTCGAGGACAGAGGATGTTTGATCGCTCGAAACATGTTCGATCGATCGAACCCGCCTTGCATCCCATGCAATCACAGATTTGTATTCTGCTGCGATAACACTGCAGAAACAGATCTGTGACAATGCCGTTTCGAAAACAGTTCTAAAATTAACATACAAATCAATATAGTGTTCCAAAAATGCATCTATAGATCCAAACGAGCGTGGCTCTGATACCAATTGTTGGGAAAAATACGGTTTAAGTTCTAAGTTTAAACGCGCAGCGGAAAAATCAAGTTATAAAACTTAATTGGCATGCCCGGATCTACTACCCATCAACTCTATAGATGCGCACAAGAGTAGACAAGAATTATACCTTACTGTCTTGAACCCAATTCTGAAATCTTTGACTTCCAGCAGCCTCCACTAGATGGTCTTCACTCTTATGACTCCTATGGATGCTCGCAGGAAGGGCTAGGGTTGGTGGGAACCCTAATGGAGAGGATACAGAAGGTTTTGGGGCTCCAAAACAGTTTCTGCAGCTTCTGACGTTCAAAACAACGAACAACCTCTTTTTTAGAATGCAACTGCCCTATTTATAGATTCCCAGAACCGACCTAGCTCTCGAGCGATCGAAGTGGCTTCGATCGATCGAACATTCGATCGATCGAACCATCTTCAATCGATCGAACCTGTCTAGACTTCAATTGATCGATACAACTTCGATCGATCGAACCTGTCTTGACATCATCCTCATTTGCCTTTCCAAGCATCCCAGCGGAGCTAAGAGTGGGACCTCCTAGGCTCTTTATTGTTGGCTCAGATCAGTTGATTAACTCCCATGACCAAACTCTTTGATCAGCAAATTAATCGACTGATCAGTTAACGTTTACTCCACTATAAAACGATAACTGAACTCCAACGCAAAAGAACATATCCGAAGCGATAACTAGACTTGTATGTTGTACTAATGTCCCTCTACCGTCAGCATTCGCAATCATATTCAGGTAATCGGATAAATAGTTACTGTCAACCTGAATCATGATTACTTCTTATAATCCTTGAGTCCCATTCACCTCTCATGATTACCAAACATGTTGATAACTCTTATCAACAAGACTGCAGTACTCAGTAATCGACTTGGTGACATTCTCAAGGGAATGCTTACTCTGAATCAGAGGGTAGATTCTATCTTGACAATATATGTTCACAACCTTATGAACATGACATACCCAAGATACCCAGGTGTTGATCTTCTATAGACCTCACTGATTGGTAAGTCAAAGCAGTCATATCCACAGTCTGTGTTCATAATCGTCTCAAGATTGAGAACACGTACCTTACACAAGTTATGAGTTCCTATCGACTGATTGACAGCCTTGAGCGTCAAAAGGAAACTCAGGTCCGTCAATGCACTATAAGCACTAGCATATTAACTAAGAGTTACACTCTAGTGATTTGAGATTGATCACTCCATCCAATGGTAGTTAATCATGCTACAGTGTAAACCTGATGAGATATCCTAGTCTCAACATCCACTGTGACATGTTCTAAGTAACAAAGAATAGCAATTCGTATCTCACTTGTATGTATCTCATACATACACGAATTACTTACTATAATACTTAAGGATAACAATCATCTCATGAAAGAAACATACATAACAAAATGTAGAGCTGATATCCATATATTAAAATGTCAATGTCTCCTATATAAAGTAATGGTTTGAGGGCACAAACCCAACAGTATGTTCTCGGTCGGTTGATCCGGATTACTTTGTACGGGCCTTCCCAGTTTGGCCCCAACTTCCCATGGCTCGGGATACGGGTAGACTGGTGTACTGCCTTGAGGACGAGGTCTTCGACTTGAAAATTGTGGTGCTTCACCTTGCTGTTGTAGTATTGAGAATCCCGTTGTTTGTAGGCCGCCACCTTCAGATAAGCTTGGTCTCTTTTTTCCTCCACCAGATCATGTTCTGACCAGAGGGCTTCTTTGTTGTCCGGTGCACTGAAGTTAGCCACCCTATATGTAGGCAGCTCGAGCTCTGTGGGGACCACCGCCTCAAATCCGTAGGTTAAAGAGAATGGGGTTTTGCCTGTTACTGCTCAGGGTATAGTGCGGTAGGCCCACAGGAGGGTCGGTAGTTCTTCAGCCCACATCCCTTTGGTGCCCTCAAGCCTTGTCTTGATTGACTACAAGATTGTTAGGTTAGTTACCTCGGCTTGACCGTTGGCCTGTGGGTGCTCGGGGGAGGAGTAATGATTTTGTATCCCGTAGCCCGAGCAGAATTGCCTGAATATAGGGGTGTCAAACTGCCTGCCGTTGTCGCTGACCAGGACCCGGGGAATGCCGAACCTGCTAAGAATATTCCTTTCCACGAAGCTCTCCATTTTCTGCTCAGTTATGGTCGCCAAGGGCTCGGCCTCTGCCCACTTGGTGAAGTAGTCAACAACGATGACGGCGAACTTGACCCGTCCTTTTCCCATTGGCAGAGGACCGACGATGTCGATTCCCCATAGGCGAATGGCCAGAGACTGTGGATTGGAGTCTGGAGCTCTCCCGGTCGGTTGATCATGGGAGAGTATCTCTGACACTTGTCACATCTTCTGACGTACTCCTGGGAATCCCGGGCCATGGTTGGCCAGTAGTAGCCTTGCAGCAAGGCCTTTCTGGAGAGTGCCCGGCCTCCAATGTGGTTCCCGCACACTCCTTCATGGATTTCAAATAGTATAGCTTGGACTTGCGCAGGATGGACACAACGGAGGTATGGGATAGTGAATCCCCTCTTGTAGAGAATGCCGTCAACAATGTGGTATCGTGCCGCCCGGTATTTGACCCGGCGGGCTTCTTCTTTGTCCTCTGGTAGCACCCCGTTGTCAAGAACGTCACGAGCGGGTCCATCCAGCTGGGTTCCAGGGTGACCGGGTCTACCTCCATGCCTTTTGAGTTGATCATACTCGGCTCAGGTAGGTATTGTATCCGTATCCCGGGCAAGTCTGACTCAAAAGACGAGGCGAGGAGAGCTAACCGGTCGGCCCTGGTATTTTCTTCTCTGGGTATCTACATAATGGAGAATCCTCGAAGCTTCTTGGAAACCGCTCGGACAAGGGCCAAGTAGGCTACCATGTTATCTTCCCGAGCTTTGTACTCTTGGTTAACCTAGTTGACCATGAGCTGGGAATCACTGTATCCTTGGACCTGTTGTGCACTCATAGAGGTGGCCAACTGCAGTCCGACCAGTAGGGCTTCGTATTCGGCCTCGTTGTTGGAGGCACGAAACCCAAATCTCAATGCGTATTCAAGTTGGATGTCGTCGGGGGTAGTTAAGATGATTCCTGCCCCACTGCCTTGTTGATTGGATGAACCATCCACATGCAGTACCCAGGTAGGGATATCAGAGTGTAATCCGGGCGGTAAGGCTGGTGGCTTGGACTCTTCAACCGGGTCTTCTGGATATGTGAACTCAACCAGAAAGTCAGTCACGACTTGTCCCTTGATGGCTGTCCGGGGTCGGTAGATCACTTCGAACTCTTCCAACTCTAGTGCCCACTTGACGAGCCTCCCGGATGTGTCTGAACGACTGAGGATTCTACGGAGATGTTGATCTGTGAGGACCACAATGGCATGGGCTTGGAAGTAAGGGCAGAGCTTCCGGGCCGAGGTGATAAGGGCGAATGCCAGTTTTTCGATGCGAGAGTATCTGCTCTCTGCGCCCTATAACGCCCAGCTGGTGTAGTACACTGGGAACTGTATCCCGTGCTCTTCCCGGATTAGTGCCGAGCTAACCGCCGACGGTGACACTGCCAAGTATAGGATTAATTCTTCTTTGGGCACGGGTGTTAAGAGTAGAGGAGGGGAAGCCAGGTACTTCTTGAGTTCTTAGAATGCCTCTTTACACTCTTCTGACCATTGGAACGCCTTGCGGAGGATTTTGAAGAATGGTAGGCACCGACCGGTAGATCGGGAGACAAATCTATTTAATGCTGCCACCCGTTCGGCTAAGCTTTGAACCTCCTTTGTTGATTTGGACGACCGCATGTTGATGATGGCCTTGATCTTCTCGGGGTTTGCCTCAATCCCTCGTCTGCTGACTAAGTGGCCCAAAAATTTCCTGGATGAGACGCCGAAGGTGCATTTGGCCGGGTTCAACCTTATCCTGAATTTTCTCAAAATGCTGAAGGCCCCGGACAGATGCTCGAGGTGGTCGGGCTCGTCCCGGCTCTTTACCAGCAGATCATCCACATATACCTCCATAGTCTTTCCAATGAGGTCCTTGAACATGTAATTGACCAGGTGTTGGTAGGTGGCCCTGGCATTCTTGAGACCGAATAGCATCACCTTGTAGCAGTACGTGCCCTGGTCGGTGATGAACGTAGTCTTCTCTTCGTCCCCGGGGTTACATGTTGATCTGGTTGTACCCCGAGTAAGCGTCCATGAATGAGAAGAGTGAGTGACCCACCATGGAGTCCACAAGGAGGTCTATCCTGGGTAGCGGGTAGCAATCCTTGGGGCAAGCTTTGTTGAGGTCGGTAAAGTCCACACACATCCTCCGCTTCCCGCTGCTTTTCTTGACAACTACCACGTTGGCTAGCCAGTCGGGATAGTGGACTTCTCGTATGGAGTGGGCTTTGAGGAGCTTCTCGATCTCTTCACTCACTGCCTTCTGTCTCTCGGGGGCCATGCCCCTTCTTTTCTGCTTTACCAGCCTGCAATCTGGACTAACGTTGAGGCGATGGGACATTACCCGGGGTCAATCCCTAGCATATCCTCGTGACTCCAACCAAAAATGTCCTGGTTTTGCCTCAAGAACTATGTCAGTTTTTTCTTTAGGCCAGGATCCAGTAAGCTGCCAATGCTGACTGTGCGGTCAGGGTACTCGGGACTCAGCACTACACTTTCCAATTCTTCCACCGGACCTACCGCGTCACTCGGGTCCCGTGGGTCCATCTCTTGAACGTTTAGGCCACGTTTGTTTCGCTGGACAGGATTAGGGGGGATTACTTCTCCCCTTCACTATTTGAGGGACTATTAATACCAGCCCCCCCATGGGATAAAATAGTGGCCCATTTGGGGGACTATTTAGTTAAAAAGGACTAATAGTCCGGTGTAAGGTGGACGAACCAAACACCGGACTATTGAATTAAAATGGACTAATAGTCCTATCCTCCCCTATCCGGCCCTTAATCCTGTGAAACAAACGAGGCCTTAATGTTTCGGTGATTGCCCTCCGGTGTAACGAGCTGACGTAGCAACTCCGGGCAGTGGTCTAATCTCCGCGCAAGCATTTGGGTCCTTGAGGAGTTGGGAACTTCACTGTTAAGCTGTGGGTGGAGACGACTGCTCTGGTCTTGTTGAGGGTCGGCCTGCCAAGGATGACGTTGTAGGCCGACGGGGCTTCTACGATTACGAAATTGGTCAGTACGGAGGCCTGCTGAGGTAGGTCCCCATGAGAACCGAAAGCTCGATTGTCCCAAGCGGTTGTATGCTGGAGCCGTTGAATCCAACCAGGGGGCTAGCAACCGGCCGGAGCCGATCCCTGGCGATCCCGAGTTGATCGAATGCCAATGTGAACATAATGTCGGACGAGCTACCTGTGTCCACTAGCACTCTCTTGACCATATAGTTTGCTATACAAAGCGTCACTACTAGCGGGTCATCATGGGGGTAGTGGACACCCTGCAGGTCGTCGAATGTGAATGTAAGAACATCGGTTGGGGAGGAGCTGGAGGATTGATCCTGACAAACATCCGCTCGGGATGCCCGAGCATGCCTCTTCCGTGCCGACTATGAATCACCTCCGCCTGACGTTCCTCCGGAGATCACGTGGATGTGGCCAAGTGGTGGTGGCTAGTCAGGAGCTCGGGTGTCCTACCAGGGTCGTCTATCTGTTGTGACGAACTCAGTGAGGTGTCCCTGCTCGATCAACTTCTCTATTGCCATCTTTAATTTGAAGCAATCCTCCATTTCATGGCCGTGATCCGTGTGGTAGCGGCAAAATTTGTCCCGGTCCCTCTTACCGGGCGGTGCTCTGAGTTTGGCTGGCTACTGAAGCAACCTTTGCGCTTCTGCGACGGCCATGACTTCATGTATGGGCCGGGAAAGGGTGTGAATGCGATCGGGGGCTGACCCCGGGCATCCTTCTGATCTTGCTTTGGCTTCTTTCCCGAGACCTTCTCGAATCCTTTATGCTTGCGCTTGCCCTTCAGGGATTCGTCTCCGGCCTGGCCGGCGCGCTTCACCTTCAGGAACTCCTCGGTATCGATGTATTTTTCGACCCTCTCCGAGAGCTCCACCAGGGTTGCCGATCGGTCGTGATGGAATGACGTGGCGACCTTGGTGTGTTGAACCCCCGAGCAGAAGGCCATGATTACGGCCGTTTCATTAAGATTATGAATTTGGAGCCTTTACAGATTAAAACGGTCCACATATTCCCTCAGGGACTTCCCTTTGCGCTGCTTGACGGTCAACAACTGAGTGTCCGGTTGTGACCGGTCGAGCATCCCGATAAACTGGCTGATGAACAGCTTGCTGAGGGCTTTGAAATCATCGACCATTTGGGGCTTCAAAGCATGGAACCACTGTGCGGCTGGCCCCTTGAGGGTACTGGGGAAGGCCAGGCACAGTAGCTCGTCCACCGTGGTGACCAGTGCCATCTGAGCCTTGTAAGTGCGGATGTGGTCCACCGGACTCTCTATGCTGTCATAGGAGCTGAGGTGAGGGGGTTTGAACTTCCGTGGAATCGGAAACCGTATCACCACAGTAGTATAGGGTGATTCAGTCTCCGTGTTGGTGAGGTCATGACCGGACTTGCGGTTCAACCTCTCGATTTGCTGCTGCAGCTCCTCGACCTGGGCCTTTAGTCGTCCCACCCGGTCCTTCTCTCTGTATCCGAGCAGTAGGTTGGGTCGGATGAAGAGGCCTCTTCTTCAAAGCGCGTCGACTTCGGGGATAGGGCCCGACTCTGGGTCCGGGAAAGCTTGTGCCTAAGATCCCCCCGGCTCAGGGCCGGAGGGTCCTCGACCGATTCCCAGGCTCTCCATCCAGACTCCTCTCCTCTGGCCACGCGCCGCCGATCGATAATAATTCTAGCGTCCTCCACTCGGCGAGGATTGGGCCGAGGTCGTCTTTGCGAGCGCCTGGTGGCATGGCTGCACTCTCCCTCGCTGGGGTGATCCTAGTCCGGTGGGGACACTGGGGCGGAACGGGCTTGCCTTTGTGCCCGAGCGGGCCTCGGAATAGGGGCGCTCTTCTCAGGCTGATTCTCTGATGCGGGGCGCTTCTCCTGTCGGGCCATAAGCGCCTCTATCTGTTCCTGTGTTCGGCGCTGACCCTCCAAGAGTTGTGCCAGCGCTGCCGTTATCTGCTCGGTCGTCATGGAGACAGCCTGCTGTTCAGGCTGAGGGTTCTCCTAACCGGTCGGATTAGCGTCTTTCTTACCCGTCTTTGGCGGCATGTTGATCAGTTGAGAATTTGTTGGTGAGAAGACTCGGTCGGTTCCCACAGACGGTGCCAAGCTGATGATGCCTAAAACTGGTAAGAAAGGTTTAGAGAGAGAGATGAGAACAATTTGTATGTGGTACGGTCCCGTTAACGAGGTGACCTACATCCATGGTTGCATCTGTGCACTCTCATTAGCAGATCACCGGCGTGCCTGGTGAGCCAACAAAGGTGGGCGGCACTACCAGTAATACCGACCGGGTATATGCGTATGGTGGTGAGTTCTCTATTGTATGCTTGTTAGCTAGAGTATAATAATTGGATTGGAATCCAAATCCCCGTAAACAGGGTAGGTGGGCTCTTTTATAGATGCAAGAGTCCACCCTTACATGGTAAGTTGATAGGATTAGGAAGCCTAATCTAATCACAATAGATTTACATGATTTTAGGAGTGTTTCCTAAGTGGTTTAGGAAACTGTCATATTCCCTTTCGCAGACTTGTAGTCGATTTAGGAAACTGCTGGACAGGTCGTGATGGCGGGACGCCGTGACCTTCATGCCTGGTCCGTTGGTGCGAACCACGCGGTCTAAATAGACACCTCGAGAATGCTTGGCCCCACGGGGGGCGCCCTTACCGGAATAACCGGCGCACCTGGGTGACGTGACACTGTCTTCATGGCTAGATTATTTTGGACATATCACTATGTTATTACTAGCATGTAACTCGCGCAATACGCGAGTTTGTTTTTATGTTATTTGTCATGTAAAATGTGGAATACTGAGGGTGAAAATTTTTAATCATAGTTTGCTCTTTTTTTTGGTAAGAAAAGAGAATTGAATCTGCAAGGTTTCTTTGAGTCTGGTAGTCCAAAATAGCACTAAGAAAGACAATGGTAAATGGTTTTCCTTCTTTTAACACTGCTACCTCTCTCTCTTTCCTGATTATTTTGGCATCATGTGCCTGATAAATGGACAACCCCCTTCTGTGCAATTTATGAGTTCAGATCTTCTAACTCGATCAAAATAGATGGCAAACATTTGTAACATTAATTGAAGAAAACTAAGAGATTTAACTTGTAACCGGAAAAACTCAAATGTTGCTTGAGTCAAAATTGGCAATTTCGAATAAACAATCAAAAGTTGCATTTAAGACAAACACAAAACATTGATCAGCAAAGTAAGCAAAAACAAAATTTTGGTATCTATTAAGAGTATAAGATACATAGCTTGAAACTGAGATTATTATTTTTACTTTTGTTTTATATAGGGAAAACTCATTTCATTATTGCAAAAACATACTTGATTAAAACTCCATTCCATAAAACACAGTGTTGAACATCCAAAGGACCCTCTTGCAGCCAGACTCCTATTTCATTCACCTTTTTTGCATACATGGCCAAGGCATGGGCTACTTCCAGTTACTGGTGACATAGCTACACTTTTGACTACCCACACCCACCAAACCCTTGAGTTCCTTTACATGATCCACAAGGTGACCACTGAACATAGTGTGCCAATGAAGGGGAGTTTGAGTTCAAAGTATGCACAACTTAATCAGTTCCAATAGACGGCAATAAAATCACCCGGACTTACTTATTGATCAGTACTCCCTAGAAAAATGTACTCCTCCCTAACCAAGTGTTTGAAAGAGTTGCAATCTCAGCATAAATGCCTCTGTGCCCAGAACAAATGTCCTGACCGGACTGCACTACTCAAAAGATCTTTTATCCTGCCCCTGGTGGTAAAACAAAAGATCTTTCACACAACTAAAAAACCTAAAAAGTTTTTTTGTCAAATTATATGCCTAAAAGTTTGTTGTTCTTTTCCGCCTCTTCTCTGATATTTTTTTATCCTGCCCCTTTTGACATATCAAATAGATTTCTCACTAAGTCACCAAATCCACTTGAAATATTTATATAGCTGGTAGAGTGGTAGGTCATAAATCAATTTTAGGGTATCAAGTCAACACTTCAATAAAGGAAACAAAAATAATTAGGAAAGTCATATAAGTTCTTCAAGACGTGTTATCAAAGATATGTGCTTGGGATGGCATTTTCAAAATATTTGCTTACACTTAAGTCAAAGATCAAGACATTGAGAGTTGACTGAATCCCGTGCTACTTAACTTCTACAACTAACTCTCTGTATATATCTAATGTGTGTTAATATTTATGTACAAAATACGAATTGCAATAAAAAGTCAATGCAATGAGTCATTTTACACTAATATAAAAATATGGCAGCTACTTGAGAAGTTGTAGAATGTCCTACCCTGGAACATATACTTGAAGCTACTTCAATGTAATACAATTTCGTGAATGTACACATGTTTATTTAGTTTTGTTTTGCAAGTCCAACAAAACTAAAACACCATTTATCTTTTTCTTAATAAATTAAAGAAAATGAATAAAACCTTGGAAGTTGGAACCACGTCAACTCAGTTTCATTCTGAATCAATTTTGTGAATATTTCAACGTAGCGTGTCAAATTAGTTTATATCAAATTCTAATGAATAGTCGTCAAATTTTTGCCTATGAAATAGTGATTTGATTTCAGTCACTTTGGCATAACTTCATCAAATTTATATTCGAAATTAAACTAAACAAAGCACACATAATGGAGCTAATGGATCATTCAAGACTCAAACTCAATCCTTATTTCGAATTTATAACCACTCTCACATGATCTTTTTAGACTCTCTTTATGAAGGCAAATAACCAGTTTTGTAATTCATAACTCATAAATGAACCAGAGCTATAAATTTAGAGGTTTGGTGAACCTCCATTTCTTGCATATAGATCCATGCCAAGTTTTTTTATTTTTTAATTTTTCCTTCATAAAACTGATTATTTGTCAACCAACATTATATTGGTTATTATAGAAGTGACCTGGGATCAACAATTTTAAAGATTCCCAATCAGGAACTTAGAAAGTCAAACCAACAATCTCAACCCAAAAACAATGTTAATTTGCAAACTCAGTGCTTCTGTTTTTTTGCCTCATTTTCTTTTCCTTCTAGAACACAACTTCTAGAGCAATTCTCCTTGAACATTGATTTGGTTTTGAAAATCACCCCCATTGATATCATTTTTAGTCATAAATTGACGAATTTAGTTATTGATATACATACACACATGTATATACGTCTGCCAGATTTAAGGCATCTAGTACTACAATCAACATTGATTAACTTGGAGCATGACTCCAACATAGGAATACATATATAACATCACTTTGATGAGAGTAAAATAGTGTAACTTTATCACAAGTTGAGTAAAACACAATAAGATTATAAAATATGAAGGAAAAATGAAAAAAGAAAAAGAAAAAGAAAAAGGATAACATGAGAAATTGTGACTTTGATGCCACATACTTTGCATAGTATCTTGACTACCAAAAATCATGAACTTCACATTTTGAAATATTATGCTGGTTAAAAACACAAGTAAAGATTTAACATTATAATTTCAAAAAGAAAAGAAGACAGACTCACTTTTTGTATAGATCCCCATGATGGTATCACACTGATCTTGAACTCCAATCTGTGTCTCTATCTATTTGATCATCAGATTATGCTAAGATTACCACTGTAGCAATCCATCAAATTAAACTTTGTATCGAAAACTTCAAATGCTTTATAAAATTATAAACCGAAAACCCCAAATTGAAATCAACATAGAATATGGAAATTACCTTTCAAAATATGTGAGATGGAAAATAATCATCGCAAGATAAACGCAAATAAAAACAATGGGCCCTTTCATGAAATATCCCCAAGATTATGGCGTATATCATATACCAGCATGTATAAGTCGAAACCCAAGCGAAGAATGCGACGATTCAATGGAGAAAATCATATTAAAGTTTGTGAGAGGATCGACAACATGAGAGGTTGAAAGAGTGACGATCTGATATTGGGGGTGATGATTGTGATATGTGGAGAGAGAGAGAGAGATAAAGAGGGAGGGAGGGAAAGTTACATCGTCTTTACGTTACAAAGAGAGAGAGAGTTTGTGAGTGTTTACTACAGTATTTAGGTTGCATTGAATGTTTAAGAGAAAGAGTGAGACGCAGTATTAGAATAGAAATGCCACGTGTCAACAGGAGGTCAATTCTGGGCTGAACTCTCCGCTATTAGATATTACATATAGATATAGATATTATTGCTGTGTGACGGCCAAATAACATAAAAACATGTAGTCATAATAAGTTATGGCCCCTTATATTCAGAAGTACATCTTTCTCTATTTGTCATAATTTTTTAATTTTAGTAGACACATCGACACATGTAAATTGAGGCATCACACCATGTTAGCACGATAACATGGTGTGACGGACTTACGGAATAACTTCTCGTATCATACAGTTAAAATTTTTTAGTATCAATACATTGTGATTTGCTCTCAACATGTTTCTTTGGTCTAAGTTCAGAAATCATTTTGATTTTTATAATTAAAGTAATATTTTCAAAATCATAATATTTTAAGACTAAATTTTAAGACTAAATCACAACATGACGAATGGCGATACCTACACTCTTCCACAATTCCACACGTACTTGGTAAAATTATAGTGTTATTCTTACTCTTTTGACTTTTGCATTTTTTTTACCCTTTCAGGCCTTTCTCTTTCATTCGCCAAACAATAATGCAAGGCACACACTCCAAATCACACCCTAAATCGTATTTTTGCTTTAAATGGATGTACCCTTGTTTACACCCTAAATTAGGGTTTCCCAAAGCACGTGACGCTCATGTAGGTTGAGGACGTCATCACGGGACCAGGAAGGCAGATGAACAGGTGATGAGGCCGATGACGAAGGAAGACCGATATCTGATCTAGCTGCTGGTAAGGATGGTACATTCAATAAGAGGATATCGGTGTCCGGACCGAGGACAGGTTGATACAAGGTTCTCAAAGAAATACCCCAGTTTCATCAAGTATGGCTAGTGGCAAAATAACCTCATCAGCAGCCCTAACATCGGTCATATTTGACCGACCCCAAACTATTTCTGACAGTTGAACCTTAATATCGTCAAGAGGAACACGGCGGTAATAAAGATATCGGTCCCAAAAAGAAAGGCCGATATTAGAAAAGATCAGGGACACACCTCGGCATTAACGGAATAGGCCGATGACCTTCTCTGCAGATCCTGCAGTAGCAAGTCCATAAGATGATAACAGCAGCCATGCGAAGAATATGTAATATCGGGCTAGGAAGTGGTAAAAGCAGTCCAGGGAATCCGTGAAGGTCAAAGGCAATATCGGTGTAAAGAGACTGAGAGACACGAGTAGGTTTCCTATTGAATAGAAGGCCGATTTCTATCACCAGCAAAGATTAAGCTACTCAGGGAGAAACACAATCGGTCTTGGACTTATTCAGGTGGCAGGCAGTTGAGCATGAATGAGAACGTGGTCAGAATATGCTGTGCTGGGAGGAATAGTAGTTACATAAAAAGAGGAACATGGCAGAAGTGGGATCATCACACGAGTCATGGAAGTTGATCATGGGACATAGTGGGAGCAGAAACTGATACATGCCTAGAAACCAGGGGTCACTACCCCGCTACCCCACTACCTCACTACCCCACTAACATGGACGGTTATGTAAACAATTCTATAAATAGGGCAGGTGGTGCAACATTTGAAATGGGCTAACACACACGCCACCTCTGCTCTCAGCAGACTTTAGTGTCTCCTCATAACAATTCTGTTCTTTTTCTTGAGTGATTTTGAGTGATCTGTGAGTTCTTATTCCTGAGTGCTCTTTTTTTTTGTTTGTTACTTTGAACGTTGTAATCACTACTCCTCAATCAATCAATGAAGATGATGATGTCTATGGAGGTATTCTGAAATATTGTATTTAGTTCGTTCTTTTTTAAATTCCATTTGTAATTTTTTGCTTGCATCAGAGTAGAGAAAGCCCACACTTTTGTTGTTATTTTGAATCGTGTTAATAACAAATTGCTTGAGTAGAAGTCAGATCAGGTAATCACCACCACTTTGAGTCCACACGGACTCTGGCACGCCCAACGCACCACACAAGAAATTATTGCAAACAATTTTTTGGCACGCCCGGTGGGACCCCGTGTCAAATGGCCGCAAAGGGAACACGGTCTAAGGGAATTTCCCAGGAGGTAGGCTCACGCAAACCTCTCTTAGACCCTATCATAGAGCCTGTCATTGAACCCGTCATAGACCCACTTGTAGACATCCCAATTTTGACCGACCGCCGAATTTAGGAGAGTGTCGCCTCCGTATCCGATGATGAAAAGGACCAGAAAATCCGAAGTGTTCCAAGCTCTTCAGAAAGTTCTCTAAACGCGATAAAATTTTACAGAAAGAAGAAAATACCAGGTATTTAGGAGAATTCAGGTATAAAACACAATTTTCGGAAAAGATCTTCAAAAATAAATTACTTTGGGAAAAAGAAAGACCTAAAAAGAGAAGCTCAACAAAAAACGGCACACGGCAGATTTCCGCGGCATTCAGTGAATGCCGGGCGGCACTCACTAAGTGCCGAACGGCATTCAGTGAGTACCGGGCCGGCACTTACTGAGTGTCGCCTACATTTTTTGACTGCCGTTTGCTTTTAAAGTCCGTATTTTGTGGTACAATACGTATGTGTAGGCGGATAAAAACAAAAAACTGATAAAGTAAGGCTGACTAAAACCCGGCAATCAACAATCTGCCGCGGCACTCTTGGAGAGCCGCGCGGCAGTCACGAAATGTCGCAGCGGCAGTCATGGAGTGCCGTAGCGGCAGTCACGGACTGCCGCACAGGTTTTTTGGACTGCCGCCCTGGGCAGCAGTCTGCCTAATTTCAGAAAGTACGCATTGTACCACCAAATGAGAGTTTTACACCTGTTTTTTGCTCCGAAATTCACTGAAAATACTTGGTAATTTTGCCTATAAAAGAGAAGGGATCTTCCTTGGAAGACGGGGGAGAAGAATACAACAAGAGCTACCACTATATACAACACAACACACAAAATAGCCATTACTCCACCAACATATTTTTGGAGAGAAAAGAGAAGAGAGTTTAGAGAATTAGGAAGAAGAGCTTGGAAGATCTTCAAAGAAAAGAGAACTTTGAGGATAATTTGGAGGTGATCCTCTATGCCATAGATTGTTTATTTACTCTTTTTCTTTTGAATTTCTAATCCTAAAATCTCTTGTTATCTTCTTTGTTTGTCAAGTAAGCTTAGGAGTCTTTATTCCTAATTCTTCCTTCTATTTCTTTGTATATGTTCTTCTCTTGAAAGTCTTGGAGATCTTCAATATCTCTCTTGATCTCTTGAGTATGATCCTTTGAATCCTATATAAAGCTTATGCTCTACATGAGAGTCAAAATTTGATCATCACATTATTTCACATAGATGAATCCAAGTCCATACTCATGACTTGGATCTTCTAAATTTGGTACCTCATGAAATCATTCCCTTTTTCTCTTTGAAACTTAGGAGCATTAGTCATGTCTTTATCTCCCACGACCATCAAATGGTAGGAGAAAGTGTTCTTTTTTGAGTCTAAGCCCATCTCCATGGTTTAGGATCCTCATTTTGAGATTTCATGAAGTCTATTCATACTTCATTTGAAACCTACAAAATACAAAGGTCTTTAGCCTCCAATGACCATCAAAAGGTAGGAGGAAATGGTTTAGTTTATGTCCAACTTCATGGTTTAATGGTTGGGGTTAACAAATAAAGTTGAACTTGACAAATGAAAATAGTGAGTTCACAAACTATTTTTGATCAAAGATTTTAGGTTCGAAATCTAACCGTTGGAATCAAGTGAAACCAACGGGAAAATGTCTATAACACAATGTTCTACCACTGTAATTTTTGTTTTTAGGTGGTTTCATGTTTAAAATGGTTTGGTCATGAGTTTTGTGAAGCAACAACAATCTGCCCAGGATTTCAGCACAGCAACACTCTTTTGAAATAAATAAATCGGGTTTTTAATAGATTTTTTGTGACCCAAAATATTTTTTTCTAAGCATATTAATGTGTTAGGAAGTCATCCTAAAAAGAACAAAGCATTTCTGATCTTTTTGCTATTTTTTAAAAATCGTGCAAGAATTCTGGACGGAAGGTTGTAGAATGCTGAGTGATGCCTAGTGTTTTCCACATTCCCGGAGAGCTAACCGTTCAAACCTTGATTTTCTTTCTGGGTTAGAAACTAGACTCACAGAGGCATAACATATCCAAAAATCATTAAGATCCAACCGTTGGAAGTATTTTATTTCTATTTTTTAAGATTTGGTCTGCTCTCTGTAATTCATAAATTTTGCTACTGTTTTTGTCTAGTCTTATTCATTTCAACTCAAATGATCTCCTAATGTCTTAGGACCCAAATCATACTTTGGATAATGATAATTTAGCTTAAATCCAGAAGTTAAGTGACCCAAATTGGTGAACAAATCCATGTTTCATTCTTGTTTACATTCACTCATTCATGTACATCTAATGCCTATGATTAGAACTAGGTATTGAATAAAGTTGGATTTCATGCTCGTTAGATCTAAGCTAGAGAATTAGGATTGATTATTTGACATCATATTATTATGTGAAGCATGTGGACTAATCTTTGTTTTGTAGCGCATTTGAGGTACAATTTCCACCCCCCTCTAGTTTATTTCATTCCTTGATTTTATTGATTTTTCAACCTCATGCGCGACACCTTAGAATTAGGAGATTGCCTTATATGTATATGTGATTAGAGACTTTATTAGGATTTTCTTTTGTTTGTATGCATTGCACGTTTAATATCGCTGCTGGATCCCGGGTAAGTTCTCTTGTTCCTTATTGCATATCATATTGCTTGCTACTTGAAATATGTGGTTTATGAATGATATTTTGTCATTAGCAATTTTACACCCTTTGGACATGCTTTTGTGATGTATATGTATATATATTAGTTGAGGGCGTGCTTAGATTAATAAATTTGATTAAAAGGATGTTGAGTAGAGGCCTATCACAAGATAGGATGAGAGAGGGTGTTTTAGTCCGACGGGCTCCTTCCTCTCTCATTCCATAATCCCCGGACCTAGTTAATCTTTGGTTTCGCAAACGATAAGTTTCCTTTCAAAATGGTTTCTTAATTTTTCCTTTTAAAAATTAAGTGGCGACTCATTTGTTTTGAATTTGAATTTTAAAAGAACTTTAAAAGAAAAGTTGTGGGTAAGAAAAATGCGATATCCACACCAGTCATTAGCTCGGTAGCCAGTCAGGCTGACTTGTCTAATATGAGTAATCACATAATGGGAATGTTCAACCAGGGATTGGCTAAGATGTCCATTAGGCAAGACCAAACCTTCACCCAAGTGAGTGAGATGCTCCGTGAAATGAGGGAGTGGAAGGAACATCGAGCGGGTGATCCTCTACAGCCCTCTATTCAACCAACTTCCCTGTCTCGGGTTGGGTTGGGGGCAAGCCAGAATGCCTCTTCTTCCTCCCAGACTGAAAAATATGTTACACCGCCAAGGAGGGATGGTAAAGATATTTTAGGAGAATTTGGAAATCCACCTCGGGTAGTGGTCCGACCAAGTGTCACCATTAGGGAACCATTTGTCGGTCTAAACGGGTAGGATTCAGACCGACACTGGGGGAGAGTCAACCCGTTGTTCGGAGATAATATAGTCACCGAAGATGAACAAATGTGGAATGATAGGATTGGACTAGAACATGATCCCGGCATGAGAAGGGCTAATCCAACCCAAACGGTGAGAGTTGACCGAGAACAGATCGCCGAAGTCATTAATCAAGATTTTGGCGGCCTGCTTCGAAGGACTCAGCGGCCCATGTATAGGAGGCCGCATAGTGATGCCATTGAAAGAATGCCTCTTCCACGAGGATACAAGGTGCCCAATTTCACGATGTTCTCTGGTGAAGGAGATCAATCGACCGTGGAGCATATCGGTCATTTCCTGCTTCAAAGCAGAGAAGTGAGTCACCAAGGGGATATGCTACTAAAGCTGTTCCCCAACTCCTTGACCGGGGTGGCTTTCAGTTGGTACATCAACTTACCTCCAAATTCATTCCATACTTGGAACCAAATGGAGGAAGCTTTCCACGCCCAGTTTTATCTAACAGAGCCCGAAGTCTCTATGGCTGATTTGACAAGGTTATATTAGCTATCGAGTGAATCAGCTGAAGTGTACATTACTAGGTTCAAACGAGCTAAGCATCGATGCAAGGTCATATTACCCGAAGAGGAATTTGTCAATATAGCCCTTGCGGGACTCTCCTTCGAACTCAGGAAAAAGTTTGAGGGCATGGGTTTTCGCGATCTCTTCGAGCTAGCAACTCGAGTAGCCCGATATGAGCCAATGCTCGAAGAAGATCAAGAAAGGAAGAATTCATCTAAGGGAACCTATTACAGGGATCCCAACTATGATATTCATGCTATTGAATATGAAATCAACACCGAAGTAGATGTGGCCGAGATCGTTTCAAAACGGCCATATCTATGCCAGCCATTGCCTAAACCGACCGACGCGCAGATGTCCTCGGTCAAAAAATAGCCTTTTGAGGCAGGCAAGCAATACTCATTTAACATTACAATGGCTGACCAGATTTTCGACTTTATGATGGCCGATAGACAAATTCGGCTTCCTCACGACGTCAAATTACCTTCGGCTAACGAGCTGAAAGGAAAAGAGTAATGCAAATGGCACAACTCTTAGCGTCATACTACTAACAATTGCTTGGTATTCCGAAATGTTGTGCAGACATGATTGATAAGGGAAACCTGAAGTTTGCCGAGAAGGAGAAAGAAGTAATTTGAGTTGATAGCAACCCGTTTCCAGAGATAGTGGGGGCAAACATGGTGACACCTGATTTCACCATCCTACGGAGACCAAAGGAAAGGATCGATCTCAGAGGAGTTGACGTTGCTGAGTCAAGCACGAAACTGAAGGAAGGAAGATTAGGAACGAGATTGGCTTCTAGTGTGGTGGCAGACAAGGTTACTCCCGAGGCAAATAATGGCCCAACTTTACAATGGATGGTTGATCTGATCAATCAAGGGTTGTGTCCAAAGTGCAGGGCTGAGGTAACTAAAAAGCCTGAACAAAACAAGGAAAAAGAAGATCGGCCACCAAGCCCGAGGAGGCCGATCCAAAGCCGCCTCACTTATCCAAACCAGGAGTACCACAGGAGGCCCAACTTTTGGAAGCATGAGCAATATCTGAAGGAATCAAGGCAAGTGGCTAGGGATGTGAGACAGAAAACTTACCAACGCCAAGACCGATCTCCGCGGATGGTGGTTCCACCATGAACCAAAGTTAAGCAATGGGCAAGAGCAGAACACCCCAAATTCCCAGACCATGCGTACTTCAGTAAGACCCAGAAGAGAAGAATGCAGCGGCTGAGGCAAGAAGCTCGAGATTGGGAAGCCAAATACCGTTTGGAAAAGAAGCGAGCAGATCAGTAAAAGGACAGGGTGTCTAGGGTGATCTTAAGCCCTAAAGGAAAGGAAAAGATTGAAGCTGAAGACCGAGATGTAAAGCCTCAGAAGCTTGAAACATCCATTCCGGAGATCAACGAATCGGACTTAGAAATGGCTGATATCGGTTCAGACAACGAAGAATCTTTGGAGAAGATTATCCAGTTTGGGAGCGTTCCAAAAGACTTCTCGGTGAACATGGTGTATACTTTGCCAATGTCTTTCGGAGCGAAACCGGACCAGGAAAGGAAAATAGAAGATGACGTGCATGAAGACAAGTTTCCATCAACGCCCGTGTTTATCAACCAAGAAGTGAAAACGGAAAAGCCAAGGGTCTCGATAATCAGGCCGAAGACCGAGGATGAAGAAGGAAAGAAACCCGCAAAGGTAGTCTTTGAAAAACCAGAGGTAGGAATGTCGCAGCACCTAAAGCTGTTATACATTAACGCGGCTATTGATGGAGTGACGTATTCAAGGGTGTTAATCGATAATGGAGTAGCGGTGAACATCCTACCATCAATCATGTTGTTGAAGTTACAGCGCGATGAGAAAGAATTGATCCCAACGGAGCTTACAGTTTGTGGGTTCACAGGGACACCTGCAAAGACCAAAGGAATCCTCCCAGTAGAGCTCACTATAGGAAAGAAAACCACCATGACAGCCTTTTTCGTGATGGACTCTGGAGATTCATACAATGCCTTGCTTGGTAGGGATTGGATTCACACCAGTTGGTGTATTCCATCGACTTTGCACCAATTCCTGATTTTCTGGAACGGTGACGAGGTGGAAGTAGTTTGGGCTGATCACAAGCCTTTCGTTGCCAGAGTTCATTGTTTGGAAGCCGTTTTATATGAGGACGACATTGGCCTGGTTAAATTCATCGGAATGGATAAGAACGGTAGACCGAGATCGGCTACAATGGTAAAAGATCAGAAGAATTAATTGATTCAGGTGTACAAGCAACTCGATCGACCATCAATCGTGATTACGCCGATTGACGATGATAAAGAACTTGACATACCCGATGGACCAGAGCCCATCATCAGCGAAGTGTAGAAAAGCACTGGTCGTGCAGGCCAGTGTAGCCAGAGTACAAGCTTTTCTGGCTGACAAACAAGCACAGATATCGATGGCAGACATGGCCGATATACTAGAAAACTAAGAGATTTTGGAAGATTGTATCAACCTCGAAGAATTGGCATCGGCCCCTGCAAAACTTGACGACTTAAAGGCCGAGGTACAAGATCCTCTCCTTGAGGTTAATTTGGGGTTAAGCGGGGAATACCAGCCCACTTTTGTAAACCAATTACTAGAGCCCGATTTCCAGTCATCATTGATTTCCTTGCTAAAAGAATTCAAAGATTGTTTCGCTTGGGATTACCATCAGATGCCGGGCTTGGCAAGGGGACTTGTGGAACATCGGTTACCTATTAAAGAGGGTGTGGACACCGGGCTTCGGACCACTTCTCTCTTGTTTGAGATTGTTTTGAAATTGATTTGAATCAAGGAAAGAAAACGAAAGGTCTGTTGAAAACAGATACAGAGTCGCCACTTGGTCTTTAAGGAACCAAGAAACCTAATTTTGACTCACCCAAGCGAATAAGGGCACCGGCCCTTCATAACCAAAGAACTTGGTTCGGGGTTTTGGTACGAGAGAGGAAGGAGCCTTTGTCGCGACTAAAACACCCTCAACTCGCCCCGTCTTTCGACGGGCCTCAATTAGCATCCAAATAATCATCTTATACTATGTATGGTTCGACAAATAATACTATGATAGTATATTACATCACATAAGGAGATTTGAAATTGGAAGATCAAAATATAAGATATCATTCATAAGATCTAGGCCAAATATCATGCAATGTAAAGTGAAAGATCACACAAATAAACCTAGGAAAGATCGTCTAATCATGTATCAAATAGTCAAGACTTCCTAATCTAAAGGGGGACATGAATTGTTATTGAAACAAATAAGCAAAGAAATCAAAATATGCTTAGCAAGGCTAGAATGATGCATGTTAATCTTTGAGAAAAGAAGATCTCTCAATCCCCGGGACGGATGAGAAAGGATGATTAGATCAAAGGGGAAGCATGAATATGTGATCAAGTTCATTCCTTATAATCTTCTTGGATTAAGAGTTACAAAAACCCCAAATCTTGCATGAATGCAATGTATGTATCTAAAATGTGCAAAGGTTGTAGTGTGTTTTGTGTACATGGATTTCTAGAATGACTTAGAAGTCTAAAATGTGCATGAATGAATGAATGAATGAAATTAACATGGGATGTGTACAAATGTAGTATGGACTACTTCCTAAGATATGAACTAATTTGGAATGCATATGAGCATCAAATCAAAGAATAAAAGTTGAAATGTGCTTGCTGTGAATAGTGGACAGACTGCTTGTATTACTTTGCAACATTATAATGGGAGGTCAAACGTGCCTAGAAAAATGTGAAAAAAATCTGAGATCATCCTTATTGTGTCTAGAAAATAACCCAAAAAGCCAAACATCAATAGCTATCACAGATTAAGAGAAATAAATCAGAATGTACACATGACTCAGAAACAAAAGCTGCACTGTTGACTGATTTTGTATGATTTTTCATAAATCAAATAAAAGGTTTATGATGACCCATTATATACCAAAAGTTTCCTAAGACACCCAAGTTTTATAAAAAAAATAGAAAAGATATATGTACAGTGATGAAAATATCCAGAATAAGTGCAAGAAGTTGGGTGAACATTCTGTGAGAACAGAGGCAGATTATGAATATGAACTTCTCACATCCAAAACAAATACTTTCACATTTCTATAATTGATGGGAAAAATTGGGGACAAACTATGATGCCTTAGGAAGATTTTCCAAGTGGTTTCATCATCATAACTCAAGTATTTAATTCAAAACAAATCTTTGAATCTGAACAGCTCACTGTTTTGGATCATTCTTGAAGAAAATGGATTTGGGTTTGAAATAGAGTTTGAGTTCTTGATTGGGGGTTTTGCAATAGATGTTCAAAGCATGAACTTAAACTCTTGAGATGACCATGTGACCACTTAGAACCTCACCCAACCTTGAATCATCAAAGAACCAATATTATTGGAGAGATTCATTTTTATTTTGGACATAACTTCAATACATTTCAAGAACATCTTGGAAGTATTGAGGTTATGATCATCATCTATCAAACATGTTTTTGAGGTCAAGAGCTACTATCCATAAGGATTCACTCACCCCAAACTTCATGTCATCACTTAGATGATGATGAACTAGTAAGTAAATAAAGAAAATAAAAAAGAAATGAGATAAGAAGAGATGAACATATATATAATCAAAGCAAGTAAATAGCAATCAATAGATGATAATCAATGTGATTTTGGACTTGTAGCTTGGTGTTTCACTCATAGATTTTGACATTTGGACATGGAAGTAGCTTCCTAACTCAAGAATGCTCAAGAATGGTGATTGGGGGTGTTTGGGATGTGAAGTATAAGAGAGGTAATGGAAGAACACAAGATTAGAACTCACTTTCTATAGCAAAATAGTAGGAGGAAGCTCCTTTTCTCTCTTCTAAACCTATCTCTACCTCTCTTCTTCTCTACAACTTTTCAAGCTTTTGCACTTGGCCCCCCCAAAATGAAGAGCAATGGGGGGTTTAAATAGGCCAATTTGGGGTGGTTTTGGGGTTTTAGAAGTACTCCCATTGGTCCCAAACAACTGTGAACATAAAACTATGTCGTTTTGGCTTTCAATTAATCAAATTGGACCCCCAAAAAAATTACAAAAATGGACTCTGCGAGGTTTGAGTGCCGCGGCGGCACTGGGCCAGTGCCGCGGCGGCAGTGGGCCAGTGCCGCGGCGGCACTGCTCCTCAGAAGCCCAGAAAATTACGTTTAGGCCCCCAGAGGTTCCGGTATTCGCGAAAAGGCCCTATTTCGTCCGAAATTCACAGAAAATGCATACGAACTCCAAATTGAGATTGTGATATACCGTTGGAAAGGTAATGGAGTCTACTTTACATAAAAAATAGTTCGGGGATGGGTCACTTTGAAAAGTTTTGCGGTATTCGCGATAAAAGCCGATTTGATCGCCTTTTCGCCTTTGGAAATTCATAATAAACTCGTTTTAAATCCGAAAATTATGTGCGATATACCGTCGGAAAGCTGTTGACCTCTAGTATCCATGAAAAATATTTGAAAATTGTCACGGTGCCCCGGTTCTAAAGTCAAATTCCGGTCAAACTGGTCAAACCTGGGATTCCCGGGAAGTTCTGGAAACCTCTGGGAGTTCTCGGGAGCTGATGTTTTCGCTCGATTCTCTTTTAAAACTCATTTTAATACTTTTCTAATGATTCTGGTGAATTCGGACGATTTCGATCAAACTTGGTCAAACTTGGTCAAACCTGGTCAAACCTTGGTCAAACCTAGTCAAACCTTGGTCAAACCGGTCAACGGGGACTTTCCGGGAACTTCCGGGACTTCCGGGGGTCTCTGGGAGCTGACGATTTCTTCCGGTTTTATTTAAAAACTTATTTTTATCACTTTTCTTACGACGTAGTATGTTTTCAGAACTTTGGGACCAAATCTGGGAGTTTTCGGGCTTTCAGGGGCATTTTGGTCATTCTGAGCATTCTGAGAGATAGAGCTGACTTCCGAGAGTCCTTTTGAGTCTTTTACGATCATTGTGAACCACCAAGCTATGGGTCTCCTAAATCTGATAGCCGACAAAATGGGGTGTCTACAGAGGGGTGCAGGCCGATCAAGCAATTACCCAGGAGAATGTCCCCTGAGGTGATTCTAAAAGTCAAAGAGGAGATCGAGCGGCTGCTGAAGGCTGGTTTTATAAGAACGACCAGGTACGTCGACTGGATTTCAAATATCATACCTGTGGTTAAGAAAAATGGCAAAATAAGGGTCTGTATAGATTTTCGAAATCTGAACATGGCAACCCCAAAGGATGAATACCCTATGCCGATAGCCGATCATCTTATTGACGCCGCGGCCAAACATAAAATTTTATCCTTTATAAATGGGCACTCGGGCTATAATCAGATATATATAGCTGAAGAGGATGTCCCAAAAACTACCTTCAGATGTCCAAGAGCGATTGGGACATTTGAATGGGTAGTGATGCCGTTCGGATTGAAGAACGCTGGGGCAACGTATCAGCGGGCAATGAATGCAATCTTCCATGACATGATAGGAATGATCATGGAAGTATACATCGATGATGTTGTTGTAAAATCGGCCACGTAGGCGAAGCATTTGGCTGATTTGAGGCGATCCTTTGATAGAATGAGAATCCATGGGCTGAAGATGAATCCCTTGAAGTGTGCCTTTGGTGTATCGGAAGGAAACTTCCTCGGGTTCCTAGTACACCAAAGGGGGATTGAGATCGACAAAAACAAAGTCCGATCTATTCAATCAGCGGAGGCCCCACGGAATAAAAAACAGCTACAGAGGTTCATCTCGAACTTGGCAGATCAACTTCTTGCGGAGGTTCATCTCGAACTGCGTGGGTCAGACATATGTGTGGTCCCCGTTGCTTAAGCTAAAAGCCGAAGAAGAATTCAGGTGGGAGACTCAGCATCAGCAAGCCTTTGAGGCCATCAAGTGATATCTATCTGAACCGCCAGTTATCATGCCCCCGAGGAAGAAGAGGCCGTTAAAGCTATACTTATCAGCCTCAGAGGAATCAATAGCATGTATGCTTGCACAGGATAACGAGTGGGGAAAGGAACAGGCAGTGTACTATTTAAGTAGGGTTCTTACTTATGTCGAGCATAGATATACGCCGATAGAGAAATTATGTTTAGCCTTGTACTTTGCTTCACAAAAATTAAGAGTATATATGCTCCCTGTGTTAGTTTACTTGATCTGTCAAACTGACGTCATTAAATACATGCTGTCAAGACCGATAATGCGTGGGTGTATAGGAAAGTGGACTCTGGCAATGATGGAATTCACATTTCAATACGTTCTACAGAGATCGGTAAAAGGCCAAGCCCTTGCCGATTTCTTGGCCGATCATCCTTGTCTGGATGTCGACCCGGAATTAAATGAAGTTATTGATTCTACTCTGTTATCAACAATTTCATTGACCCCATGGACGTTAATATTCGACGGATCCAGAAATGCCGACGGAGCTGGGGCAGGGATAATTGTGATATCACCGAGAAAGAGAAAGACTGTCTTCTCCTTCAAATTAGAATTTGAATGTTCTAGTAATCAAGCTGAGTATGAAGCGTTAATCATCGGTCTTGAGATCATGGCTGAGTTAGAAATATCGGCAATTCATATTATTGGCAACTCAAACCTCATTATAAATCAGCTCAGTGGTGAGTATCGGTGCAAGAGTTGGGAATTGTTACCTTTCAACTCAATCGCTCTCCAATTGTTGCGTGAATTTGACGATATCAGGGTGCAGCATGTTGCTCGAGCTTATAATTCCGAGGCCGATAATTTGGCACAGGTGGCATCAGGAACTAAATTGGAAGTCACCGATAGTGAAAAGTTGATTAGAGTGCAGAGGAGGATATTACCATCGGTTAAACAAAGGGAGATGGCAGCAGAAGCATTCTCGGTAGTCATGGAGGATCAGGACTGGAGAGTCCCAATAATCAGGTGCCTCTTGTACCCAAGCGGAGAGGCCCAAAGGAAAACAAAGTTGTCCTCGGTCAATTATGTCTTACTTGATGGAGAGCTGTTTAAAAAGAGCATTAAGGACGAGGTTTTGTTGAGATGCCTGGACAAGATCGAAGCAATGAAAGTAATGGCCGAAATACACGAAGGCATTTGCGGAGCTCATCAGGCAGGTACGAAAATGAAGTGGCTCCTTAGGAGATATAATTATTATTGGCCGAGCATGTTAAAAGATTGCATTGATTACGCAAAAGGATGCCAAGCATGCCAAAAACACGGGCCAATTTAGCGAGTACCAGCCACCGATATGCAGGTGATTGTCAGACCATGGCCATTTCGGGATTGGGCCATGGACTTAATTGGAAAAATATATCCACCGTCATCAGGCCAACACTGTTTCATTATGGTGGCTACTGATTACTTTACCAAATGGGTGGAGGCAGTACCAGCAAAATCGGTGAATCAAGCATATGTGATCAAATTCATTAATGAACATATAATTCACCGATTCGGACTTCCCGAAACGATTATAGCAGATCAAGGATCGGTCTTCACGGGGGATGAAGTTAAGGCATTTGCTGAAAGCCGAGGTATCAAAATCCTTAATTCGACTCTGTATTTTGCTCAAGGAAATGGACAGGCCAAATCGTCAAACAAAACGATCAAAGGGATAATAGAGAAGACAGTGGAAGGTAACCCTAGGGTATGGCATGATCTATTATCGGAGGTGTTATGGGCATACCGTACTTCTAAAAGAGCATCCACAAACATCACTCCATTCATGCTTACGTATGGTCATGACGCAATGCTGCCAATGGAAGTAACCGTCCGGTCTACGAGACGAGCATTCCAACTCGGCCTTAAATCAGCTGATTACACTGAGGCAATGATAGCCGAGTTGGAAGAACTTGATGACGTGCATCTTAAAGCATTGGATTGTATTAAGGCACAGAAGAACAGAGTCACTTGGGCGTACAACAAGAGGGTTAAACATAAGTCGTTTGGCGAAGGAGATCTAGTTTGGAAAGCTGTATTGCCGTTGGGTGAAAAGGATGTCCGATATGGAAAATGGTCAGCTAAATGGGAAGGACCATTCCAGGTGATATCGGTGATTACGGGGGAAGCATATTGGTTAATGGATTTAGATGGCGAGATGCATTCAAGACCGATAAATGGAAAATATTTAAAGCATTATGTACCATCCCTATGGGAATCAGTAAAAATAGATGAATGATGAAATTTTCATTTTCATTAATGTTAAAAAAAGATTACATGGTATTAGCCACACATTCTTATAACGGCTACAAAAAAAAAATTTATATATATATACTAAACATTATTTCTTAGCAAATCTTAACCTAAGCTCTTCCCAAACTCGGTCCAAGTATTCCAGCTCCTTTTCAGCAGTAGCTTTGTCGGCCTCCCACCTGGTTGCTGCCGCTGCTGTTCCGGTCAAGGCATCCACGTGCTCTTGCACGGCGCGCCCAACATCAAGAATGGCCTTCTCAGATAATGCAAGGCCTGCATCAGTATTGTTCAGCTCGGTCTGGAGCTTAGCCATCTCGGCTGCGATCCTAGCCTTCTCTTGAATGAGGCGCTCCTTCATGGCTTTGGACGCCTCAAACTGCTGCTTACAAGCACCCAGATGCTCGACGCGGGCTTTGCGTTCCCTGGACTTCTCTTCGATTCCAGAGATAAGTTTGGTGGCAGACCGATGTCGATTCAAATAGTCTGGCAGCCTCACTTGCAGATCTCGGAGATCGGCCTTCATTTCTTCTGATAGGTCCAGCCAGGAAAGCATGATGCCCATGGTCGATTGTAGACACCCTGATTTTGACCGACCGTCGAATTTAGGAGAGCGTCACCTCCACGTCCGATGATGATAAGGACCGAAAAGATTCGAAGTATTCCAAGCTCTTCAGAAAGTTCTCCAAACGCGATAAAATTCCGCAGAAAGAAGAAAATACCAGGTATTTAGGAGAATTCAGGTGTAAAACACCATTTTCGGAAAAGATCTTCAAGAATAAGTTTCTTTAAAGAAAAGGGAAGAAAGAAAAGACCTAAAAAGAGAAGTTCTGCAGAAAAACGGCACACGGCAAATTTCTGCGGCATTCAGTGAATGCCGAGCGGCACTCACTAAGTGCCGAACGGCATTCAGTGAGTGCTAGCACGGCACTTACTGAGTGCCGCCGATATTTTCTGACTGTCGTTTGCTTTTAAAGTCCATATTTTGTGGTACAATACGTATGTGTAGGCGGATAAAAACAGAAATCTGATAAAGTAAGGTTGACGAAAATACGGCAATCAATAATTTGTCGCAGCATTCACTGAGAGCCGTGCGGCAGTCACGGAATGCCGCGACGGTAGTCGCGGAGTGCCGCGGCGGCACTCACGGACTGCCGCAGATAACTTTTGAATGCCGCCCTGGGCAGCAGTCTGTCTAATTTCAGGAAGTACGTATTGTACCACCAAATGGGATGATTACACCTGTCTTTTACTCCGAATTCACTAAAAATACTTGGTAATTTTGCCTATAAAACAGGAAGAATCTTCCTTGGAACAAGAAAGGGAGAGGAAGGAGGTCCCAAGAACAACCAAAAAAAAAATACACTACCAAGAGAGCATCACTACCACAATACATATTTTTGGAGAGCTTAAGGAATAACTTGGAAGATCTTCACATAGAAATTTTAGGATAGTCTTGGAGGTGACCCTCTAATCTTAGTTATGTTTTGGTTTATAATCTCTAATGTCATCTAGTTTCTTTCTTGATTGAAGCTCTAGAGTTTGTTAAGTAAACTTGGAAGTCCTTGTTTGTAATTCTTTGTTCCATTTCTTTTGTTGCTTCTACTTCATTCTTGAGACTCTTAGAGATCCTCAATATATCTTTTGAAATCTCTTGAGCATGATTTTTTGAATCCTATGTAAGCTTGTGCTTCACATGAGAATCAAAGTTTGGCCACCACTTCATTCTATAGGCAAATAGATGGATCCAAGTTCACATTCATGGCTTGGTTCCTCTAAGTTTGATGTTTCATGGAATCCTTTCTATATTCCTTTGAGACTCATGAGTATTAGTCATGCCTCCATCTCCAATGACCATCAAATGGTAGGAGAAAATGGTTTAGTTTAAGTCCAACTTCATGGTTTAATAGTTGGGGTTAACAACTAAAGTTGAACTTGACAAATGAAAATAGTGAGTTCACAAACTGATTTTGATCAAAGATTTTTAGTTCGAAATCTAACCGTTGAAATCAAGTGAAATCAACGGGAAAGTGTCAATAACACATTACTCTACCACTGTAATTTTTGTTTTAAGATGATCTCATGTCTAAGATGGTTTGGTCTTGTGATTTTTAATACATGCAACTCCCTGTCCAACATTTCAGAACAGTAAATCCATTTTGAAACTAATAAATCAGAATTTTAACGGAGTTTCCGAGACTTCTAATAAATTTTTCTAGGTACCTTAATTTGTTAGGAAGATCACCTAAAAAGATCTAAGTGTTTCTCATCTTTTTGCTATTTTTAAAAAATCGTACAAGATCTCTGGACAGAGAGTTGCAGATTCCTGAGTGATGCCTAGTGTTTTCCACATTCCCGGTGATCTAACCTTTCAAACCTTGATTTTCTTTCTGGGTTAGAAACTAGACGCACAGAGGCATAACATATCCAAAAAGCATTAAGATCCAACCGTTGGAAGTATTTTATTTCTATTTGTTAAGATCTGGTCTGCTCTCTGCAATTCATAAAAACTGCTACTGTTTTTGTCTAATCTTATTCATTTCAACTCAAATGATCTCCTAATGTCTTAGGACCCAAATCATACTTTGAATAATGATAACTTAGTTTAAATCCAAAGGCTAAGTGATCCAAATTAGTGAATAAATCCATGTTTCATTCTTATCCACATTCATTCATTCATGCACAGCAATGCTTATGATTAGAACTAGCCATTGAATAAAGTTGGATTTCATGCTTAATAGATCTAAGCTAGAGAATTGGGATTGATTTTTTTTTTATATCATATTATTATGTGAAGCATGTGGACTAATCTTTGTTTTGTAGCGCATTTGAGATACAATTTCCCATACCCCTTCTAGTTTATTTCATTCCTTGATTTTATTGATTTTTCAACCTCATGTGCGACACATTAGAATTAGAATCTTGCCTTATATGTATATGTGATTAGAGACCTTTTTTAGGATTTTCTTTTGTTTGTATGCATTGCACGTTTAATATCGCTGCTGGATCCCGGGTAAGCCTTCTTGTTCCCTATTGCATATCATATTGTTTGCTACTTGGAATACGTGGCTTATGAATGATATTTTGTCATTAGCAATTTTACACCCTTTGGACATGCTTTTTGTGATGTATATGTATATATGTATTAGTTGAGGGCATGCTTAGATTAATAAATTTGATTAAAAGGATGTTGAGTAGAGGCCTATCGTAAGATAGGATGAGAGAGGGTGTTTTAGTCCGACAGGCTCCTTCCTCTCTCATTCCATAATCCCCGGACCTAGTTAATCTCTGGTTTCTAAAACGATCAGTTTGCTTTTAAAATGGTTTCTTAATTTTTTCCTTTTAAAAATTAAGTGGCGACTTATTTGTTTTGAATTTGAAATTTAAAAGAACTTTAAAAGAAAAACTGTGGGTAAGAAAAATGCGATATCCACACCGATTGAAACTCATCAAAATCTGGGAGCTGGGAGAGTTTGCGTTGGACCGTAGTCCGAAACCACTCTTCAGCCCGTTGGTATTCAGCAGCGGAAGGACCAGCGGTAGCTTGAGCAACGATGGGCTCGGCCTGAAGGAGTTGCTCAGGATTCAGAAGAGAAAAAAAGGCTTCAACTGATGTGACCGAGCTGAAGTCCGGGATGGGAAGAGAGCTGGAAACCTGCAAGAGGAAATGCATTAAGCACAAAGTACAGTGAAGTGGCAGACAACACAGAGTACAGTAAAGAGACAATACATTACCTGGACCGAGGGGGAGTTGGTCGAGGAAGTCGCCGGTGGGGGTGGTGATACGGCGGATGCTTGTACTTGGACCGACGGAGAGGCCGAGGTCTCGGTATGAGAACCACCTGTAGAAGGAGGTTGATCGAGAACAAATTGTTCACCCATGACCTCAGTATCCCGAGGGGTTCCAGGATCGCTGAGATCGATGGGATCATTGCGATCTGATCCAGAGGGCCTCATCCTCAGCAGTTCCCAAGGTGTCACCGGCACCAGTGCTGTCAGTAACAGGTGATAATACCTTGGTCGCACCACGAAGGATAGCCTGCATGGCCTCGTCCAGCCCTCTCAACCGTTGGAGCTCGGCCATCAGCTGATCGTAGGTCATCTGAGGGGCTGTCTCTACCGGTGCAGCTAGGGAGGATATTGAAGTTGGAGGTTTCAAAGAAGACTTTGGAGGTGGGGGCATCTTTGCCCGAGAAGTTGGAGGCTTCATCGTCGCCTGACTGGTCTTCTTGGGGGCAGCGCCTCCAGCTCCCTATTATCAAACAAGGTCAGCCAAAAAGAAATTTTACATATTTTGAAAGCAAAGCAAACGCAAGGGAAATTTGATACCTTGCCCGATTTTACGGTGGCCGTGGCAACGTTACGACGTTGACGAGTTGAGAGAGGGATATCCTCATCTGATTCGATATCGGTCGCACCGGATGGATTCTCTCTAGGAAGAGCCTCTGAACAAGAATAGAGATAAAATCAGTTAGAGAAAGGGAAGGCTCAATAAAACAAAAGGAAGAAATACCTAAAACTGGTGCTCCAGTTTCTACAACCCATATGGTCGATGAGCGATCGACTGTGCCGAGATCATGCAGCCCAGTATAGGTGACTTTTTCCCAAGATTCTAGCATGGACGATGCTTGCTTATCCACCATCGGAATGGCAATCGCAAAATCGGCGTCTGGCAAGGGAGGTGGCCGACATTCAAAGGGCTTGAGAAACTGCTCATAGGACATGACGGATGAATAATCAGCCGTCTGCAAGTACTTTCTATACGCCCTTGTTGTTTTATCTCGGTGTTCCTGCTCAAGCGCCCTCAAATGCCACTTCATATCGGATTGCATGATCTCGGGATGTCTAGGGTCAAATTTGAGTTTAAAGAACTTTTCGAAAGCAAGAACGGCTTGACATGAAGTTGTACCTTTGGAGGTAGCAGCTTTCCTCTTCTGACCTGTAACCAGAACCACAGAAGGGTTAGTGGAACGAGATGGTTTCTCGGCGACAGGTGGAGAAATACGTGCAAGGATAGAGAAAACGGGCTCAGAACGGAGACCCGATAAAACTTTGGACCACCAAGTTTCAAACTCGGTGGATGTCGAAGGAAGCTCTGCAAAAGGGAAAAACTCCAATCCTGCTCGGGCCGATCTACTGAAGGAACAACATTTCTCGACCTTGGCCAGGTCAGAAAAAAGAGACCGCCCTGCCATTGAACGGTTGAATGTTTGGAATGGAGGAATGGGGGATTAGCTGTGTTAGCCCGAATTGCCGGGCTAAAGCGGGAGCATTGTAGTACTCCACCCCACATTTGTTGTTGTGTTGAGGTAAGACAGGACTGTACAAAAGATCTCGGCCAACTAAAAAGCTGGCCCAGATTTCCTCATGAGCTTCTTGTTCGGTCTCAGGAGCTTGACCCAGACCATAAAGAAGCCAACTCGGGCACCGAAGACGAGGGTGGAAGGGAAGAAATTGTTGGGGTGATCGGTTCCCCATAAGTTCGTAAAAGAAAGAAAAGAGATGATCAAAGGAAAGGCCCTTCGGGCCGAATCCAGCAAAATGAAAGGCGAATGCAAAAGAGCCCTCGGGAAGAGTAGTAGGATCGAAGTTATCAACTAAACACTTTTCGGGGAAGTAGGTTTGCAGCCAACATTGGAGGAGCCAAAGGGCTCCTCCCAAATTTTTGAAATCGGAAAAAATGAATTCAAGAATACCACGGTATAGGTGGGAAAGAACAAGAGGAGCAAGTGCAAGTCTTGTACTCGAGGCAAGAGCAAGGGCGATGTGGGTGTATTCTTTGGTTATGCCGTATGAGGCCGAGCAAAAGATAAATCGGTTCAGCCAATAGATCAAGAAGGCAACATGTTCTCGATCAGTAACCTCCCCTTGATCCATACAGGCCGAGATGAAAGGACCAAAGCCAGTAATGACACGAGAACCCTTGTCCGATGTGGTCCTAGGGTATTCAAACTCAAGTACGGAAGAAAGGTTTGGAGTAACTTCCTCACCATGGGCAGGAAGACCAGTGAGGAAACAAACATCTTGGATTGTTGGGCTCATAAGGTGTAACAACCCTAAAATTTTTAAGTGTGTAAATTATTATTTTAATTAATTTTTGTTCAGTTAGCAATGATATATGAGTGTACCTAGGTAAGACACGTGTTTAAAAAAAAATTTAAGTTTGGAAGGCACCGGATTATAATATTAGTGAGCTCATTTAAATTGGGTGTTACATTGTTATTAATTTATATTGGTTATGTAAATATTATAGTCGTAGGTCTTATTACATCGATTTAATTTAATATTTGAAATTTTATATGATTTAAAAAGGGTACCAATTAAATAAAGGTAGGAAAGTTACGATTGTGAGACTTAGTTGGAGTTGGACTATGTGAATAATGTAATACTCCGTTCTATTTTAAATAGTTTATAGCAATTAATTGGTGTTTTTATGATTTTATTTGTGTTATTAATGTGGGTAATATACGGTAATTAGTGTGAGTGTTTTACACCATAGGATATGCCTTTGAAATTTTTAAAACTTACAAATGAGCAGTACACGTGTGTATGTGTATGTTTGGGTGATGGGTGAGTGATATATAAAATATAACATTGTGTGTGTGTGCATCAAACATATAGGTATATAATATAATATTAGGTTAGTTAGAAATAATAAAAGAGAAACCCCTCCCCCTTTTTACACAGCCGCCGAGAGAGAGAGAGAGAGAGAGAGAGAGAGAGAGAGAGAGAGGGAGAAGAAGAAGAAGAAGAAGAAGAAGGAAGAAGAAAAAAAAAAAAGGGAGAAGAAAAGAGAAGGGTCTTGGCTCCGTGGTCTCGTGTGTAATCGCGGAACGTCATTATTGTCAATTTCTTGGATTGAACGAGGTGAGTTAAATTTTGTGTATCCGATTATATATATATACACGTATGTATATATGTATACGGGAGTAAAATTAAATTAGTACATGTTAAACTTAATTGTTAGGGTTAAATCTTTGTATTAGATCAATACACGTTGTTATGATTGAAGTAATTTAGATATATTCTTTCCCCTTTGTGTGACTTTTTGATTATGATATTAGGGTATTCGAAATGGGTTAGGTGAATGGTTAGTTTGATAAAACTCTATGTAAGATATTCATAGTTATTAAGAAATATATGTAAAATTCGTTTTATTTATTTCACATAGTTGCAGAAACTTTAGAAAATTATTGTAAACTCGTGGGTTGGAATTTTAATATTCTGTCCGCGTGTCCTGTGTAAAACGCAATTCTGCACACTTTTCGTGTTTTAAGTTTTTCCTGATTCTGCACCGTTTGGGCAGAAATTTAAGATTACAGTAGCAGTTTTCAATATAGTTCAACGTGCAAATTGGAGAATATGATTTCTTATTATGTGCTTATGTATGCTAATTTTGAATGTTGGGTTGAGGATTATTGTACCTGAAATAACTGACCTTATTTTATGGTTATTTTGATAAAAAGGAGTAAATTAGATTCGTTGAATAGTATATTAGAGACCTTGTAATTTGATCAGAAATTATTGAGGGAAGAGTGTTATGGGTTAATTGATAAAGCCCTTTATTGTAAGATATTGGAATGCATCTAAAAGTTAGAGATGTGTTTGGACTATGATGAGACGGAACTTTGTGATAAGCGTAAAGTTCATAATTATTGGGATAATACGAACGATAAGTGATAATCGCAACATAGTTCTTTAGTGTTCACCACTCCCCGTTGTGTGATATGTTTTTTTTGGTAGCTCGACTTGCTGAGTGTACCCTTTTGCCAGTGGCTTCGTGATCAAGCTGGCCTAAGCCTTATGTCCAGCTTATTTGTTAGACGTCTAGGCATATTGACTGGCCTTCTGTGTGTATACCTGGTTTGGTTGATACCCCAACCAAACTAGCACCAGAGTGGGTGTTGGTAATATGTCCGGGCACACATGGGATATATGTGTGGGTGTACCATGGAGGGTGACCAAGTGGTGAAGCTAGGGAATGCAAAGATAAATTTAAAGTTAATAAGTAATGAACATGGATTATTTCATAAGACTAATAAGCGTGAATTAATGAATACGACATTTAAGTTATAATGTGGACAGCTTATGTTTGGAATTATTCGACTGGTTTGTGATCATTCGGTTTACAGGATGGTGGGCCCACTAACTTTTATGCAGGGCTGGCTCACCATAGACATTCGAGGTAAGTATAAAATTCGTAGTAACTTTGGATTTTGGGCAAGAAACTATTTGCCACCACATAAATGGAAACTACTCTATTGTTCAGATATGTGTGTGGAACTACCTGTCTTGACCCAAGAGTATTATAGTGTAAATTGTTGTCTACGGGTTCAAATTGGATCCCTAAGACTGGTCGTTTTGTTTAACTCATACCAGTCATGTGACTGACCCGAGTGTGTTATGCATTCGGGGGCGTTTCTATATGAAACGTAGTTGAATGCACTTGTGCAGGTTTAGTATTTGGACATTTCCTGTGGAGCTTTTGATGTCTTGGAGTTGCAGTTATGTAGAAGTGTAGTTTATACTTGATTGTATTTTATTTTCTGGCATTGTGGGCCAGTATGTATAATTGTAATAAATATGGTATATTGGGTACTGGGAACGTTGTAGTTACTCTGACCAATGGATGTATAGATTTTATTCTTATTTATTTTAATTTCCACTGAACTCTGTATGTGGACATTTTATTTATGAAAATGATTTTTTTTTAAAATTGAAAAGTGATATAATATTTATAATGGAACTTTAGTTCTTTTATAATGAAATGGATGTTTGGGAATACAGGTTTATTAATAAAGAGTTTTTTTTTAAACCCAAGATCACATGTCCTTATTTAAGGGGTATTAAATACTGTTTTCAATAAATTTTCTGTTAGCATATGTGAAAGTGTCGCTCTCGTGATTTTTGGTAATTGAATATTAGTCCGGATACATGCTCTGGATTGAATATTTGGTTGTCTGAAAATTGGGCTGTGACAGTTTGGTATCAGAGCTTAAGGTTAGCTTAGTGAGTCTAAGTGATTCTCGGATCGTGGTTTATGGGCTTGTCAGAGCTTTTGGTTGCCTTAGATTGGGAGGAGTCTAGGGGATCCTCGGTATTGTGGTAGTGTGTCAGAGCTATAGGTCGCGGATTTATTTGAGTTTCGGGTTATGTGTACTTATGTGTTATCCATGTGTTGTCTATATGTAATTTAATTATTTTCAATAAATTAATTACATAACTTTTCAAGCCTCACATTACATGTTAATTTGTTGAAATCATTTGATATATTATGAGTTGTATAATAGTGCATGCATACATATTGTTGGTATGACGGGTAGTAGAGGAGAATTGGAGGATGATCAACAGTGGAGCTCCTGCGTAGTGGATTTCTATTATTATTAGCGGGTTTTCAGCATTATCGGGTATCTACAGGCATATTATTCGAGAGATTATTATTCTATTGGAGTATCGGACATTTTGTTATTATCGGGAAAAACCTTATATATTATTTCCCTTATTATCGACTGGTATTCTCATATGTGTTCTATAATTCGGTTATCTCGGATTTCTTATCATGGAGCTGTATTTATCAACAAGTATTTTGGCATGGAGCATAATTCTTGTGTCTTTATTCGGGCTTTCTATTATATTCTGGAGCATCTATCGGATCAACGGGATTCTATTTTCTACAACTATGACGAATCTGAGCACGTGTTGGTTTATTTTCGACCGCATTATTATCTTCGCAGTCTTATTTCCAGTACAGAGTTATGCATATTCCTGAAGCGGCATGTTTGAATAGTAAGTATGGGTATCATGAGGAGGTGTAATGGGGGACATGGTAAGAGGTAAACATGAGCATATAGTTAGAATCTCTGATTAACTGCGAGCATGTTGCATCATTGCATGCTTAGTTTGTATTCACATGTTTTGCATCAATAATTGTGTTTTGAATTATCTATTAATGTTTGACGATTGACTATACGAGAATAAAGTATATAGATGAGGGTTTCCTTGTTTGGATTAGTCGCTCGACATACTTGATCTCGTATAGTTGAGAGTTAAACTTAATCAATGCTTTGTTTGAAATTATGTGTTTAACTTTATTGATGACTGCCTTGGGTATTTATCGTTGCTTCAAATTTCGGGACGAAATTTCTTTAAGGAGGGTAGAATGTAACAACCCTAAAATTTTTAAGAGTGTAAATTATTATTTTAATTAATTTTTGTTCAGTTAGCAATGATATATGAGTGTACCTAGGTAAGACACGTGTTTAAAAAAAAATTTAAGTTTGGAAGGCACCGGATTATAATATTAGTGAGCTCATTTAAATTGGGTGTTACATTGTTATTAATTTATATTGGTTATGTAAATATTATAGTCGTAGGTCTTATTACATCGATTTAATTTAATATTTGAAATTTTATATGATTTAAAAAGGGTACCAATTAAATAAAGGTAGGAAAGTTACGATTGTGAGACTTAGTTGGAGTTGGACTATGTGAATAATGTAATACTCCGTTCTATTTTAAATAGTTTATAGCAATTAATTGGTGTTTTTATGATTTTATTTGTGTTATTAATGTGGGTAATATACGGTAATTAGTGTGAGTGTTTTACACCATAGGATATGCCTTTGAAATTTTTAAAACTTACAAATGAGCAGTGCACGTGTGTATGTGTATGTTTGGGTGATGGGTGAGTGATATATAAAATATAACATTGTGTGTGTGTGCATCAAACATATAGGTATATAATATAATATTAGGTTAGTTAGAAATAATAAAAGAGAAACCCCTCCCCCTTTTTACACAGCCGCCGAGAGAGAGAGAGAGAGAGAGAGAGAGAGAGAGAGAGAGAGAGAGAGAGAGGGAGAAGAAGAAGAAGAAGAAGAAGAAGGAAGAAGAAAAAAAAAAAGGGAGAAGAAAAGAGAAGGGTCTTGGCTCCGTGGTCTCGTGTGTAATCGCGGAACGTCATTATTGTCAATTTCTTGGATTGAACGAGGTGAGTTAAATTTTGTGTATCCGATTATATATATATACACGTATGTATATATGTATACGGGAGTAAAATTAAATTAGTACATGTTAAACTTAATTGTTAGGGTTAAATCTTTGTATTAGATCAATACACGTTGTTATGATTGAAGTAATTTAGATATATTCTTTCCCCTTTGTGTGACTTTTTGATTATGATATTAGGGTATTCGAAATGGGTTAGGTGAATGGTTAGTTTGATAAAACTCTATGTAAGATATTCATAGTTATTAAGAAATATATGTAAAATTCGTTTTATTTATTTCACATAGTTGCAGAAACTTTAGAAAATTATTGTAAACTCGTGGGTTGGAATTTTAATATTCTGTCCGCGTGTCCTGTGTAAAACGCAATTCTGCACACTTTTCGTGTTTTAAGTTTTTCCTGATTCTGCACCGTTTGGGCAGAAATTTAAGATTACAGTAGCAGTTTTCAATATAGTTCAACGTGCAAATTGGAGAATATGATTTCTTATTATGTGCTTTATGTATGCTAATTTTGAATGTTGGGTTGAGGATTATTGTACCTGAAATAACTGACCTTATTTTATGGTTATTTTGATAAAAAGGAGTAAATTAGATTCGTTGAATAGTATATTAGAGACCTTGTAATTTGATCAGAAATTATTGAGGGAAGAGTGTTATGGGTTAATTGATACAGCCCTTTATTGTAAGATATTGGAATGCATCTAAAAGTTAGAGATGTGTTTGGACTATGATGAGACGGAATGTGGCGCCCCGACCCGGCGTGATCAGAACGCCCACTAAACAGCTCAACTAATAGCAAAGACGATTAATTAATCTTGAGAGTAATAGTTTTAAAACAAATCAGCTATATAACGGCTCAAATTTGGCTAACCCAACCTGTATTAAACAGCTTTATAAACATGCTCAGTTATTTTGAAGATCCAAATATATTACAAATAATTTACAACGACTAACGCAGCCCAAATAAACTAATCCACACTACTGAACTTAACAGTTAAGTTTTTGTTTTTTTTTTACAACGTCTAACAAAAGTTGTAAACCAGACTGTATATTACATTTCCAACAAAGTACTACTCCTATATGGGCATCCACAGCGAACTTAGACCCACGGCAGTGCAATCCTACAGCCCAAGAGATCATTTTACCTGCACAAGAAAATCTGTGTGGGTGTGAGCAACCCTTGGCTCACGGCTAGAAAATCAAAATAATGCAATAAAAACATTCAGGTCAACACACAATCCGCATTCAAGTTATTTCAACCAACATATACGCTAATGCAATGCATTCTCATAAATGAAATGACTCACACACCCGGGCCCATTTCACTCGGCTCTTTTGGCCGTTTCCAAGTTTCGCTACTTGAATTTTTATCGCTTTCGCTATGCACGTGCATGACATATAATATTCGTGCCATGCTCAATGTATGTATTTCATACAACTCACTTAAGATTTTCATTCAACAAAAATATAAACTCAACCAGTAATGTCCATACTACATTATTATGTTTTCTAGAAAAACCCACCTCAAGTCTTTATGAAAATTAGTGCAGTGATTTAGTCCGCTCGCTCCGACGGTTCTTTCGGGGCGCTCCCACTTGCCTCTGAACCTGAAATCTTAAACAATTAGGTTCTATCGCATATATAGGCTAATAAGCATAATTTTCAATCAAAATGAAACTTAAGAATTGATTTCATAAGTTAATTCTAATTATTTTTAAAGCAGCCCATGTTTTGTTCTTGTAATACCAATCACGAATGCGGAAGCGACATTGGAAATCCCACGGGGATTCCTACGAGGATGACTTACTAACATACAAGCCGAAGTGGACTTACATGTTAGTGAGTCCAACAAGGATGAAAACATATGAAAATTTAATTGAAAGACTATTCGGCCAAACACTAGTTCAAGAAGAGAAGGAAAGATACAATAAATTTGATTAAAAGACCATTTTTGAGTAGTTGCTGAATTTTAAATCATCTATAAGTAGCTGTATCTTTAAAATTTTCACATTCTGTCCGCTCTAGTCCATGTAAAATTCAATTCTGCACAACTTTCGTCAAATGGCATTTTTTCCAAATCCTCACTGTTTGGGCAGAAAATCGAAATAACAGTAGCAGTTTTTATTTGACAGCAACTCTTGACAGCATTTTGGGCAAGCATAAAACAACCCAAAATCATAAATTTCATGAATTTCTAACCTACAAGTCACTTCTACCATTCAAAAACCTATCCTAACTTCATCATTCCATCTATCAAACTCAAAAAAATACCCAACTTCAAACCAATTTCAGATTTACAAAAATACCCAAAAGATCTTCTTCAAGCTCTTGAAAGCTTCAAGAACACAACAATGGTGAAACTCCCAATTCACAACCAATCTTTACCAAACTTGAAACCAAGAATCTCAATGGTATATAAAGCAGATATAAACACTTAAACAACTCCAAAACCCCACAAATTCATACACCCAAACTTTCTATTTTCGGATTTATTAAAAACCCCTAAATTTCAATACCCCAACAATTCCAAAATCAACTATATTCAAGCAAAAATTGCCATACATGATATACATATCACCTAAGGCATATGGAACACATATTCACTTCCAAAATCAACCAAATCAAACTTCAAATTTGAATCTAAAATATTCAATTTTCGGATTTATATCAAACCCTAAAAATACATGTTCCAAAATTGGCCAAAACTCAAATTTTACACAAAAATCTTCATACCACAACATATATACATATCAAGAATCATATAAACAAGTTCTACAACATCAATTACAACTTTAATTTCAGATTTTAACCTATGAACACAAAACTCCAATTCAAGCTTTTAACCAATTTTACTTACCTAGGGTGTAGAAGATGAAGACTTCTCTTTTCCTTCCAATTCCTAAGCCTTCTTCTTCTTTTTTTTCTTCTTCTTTTTCTTCTTCTTCTCCCCCTCACTCTCTTTCTCTTCTTTTCCTCTTCACTGTATCTCTCTCAAAATGAAGAAGAGAAGAGACTAACGTAAGTCTCCTACAATTTGTTTTTTTTTTTTTAAAGTTTTAAAAATTATGTTTTACACCCCAATATTTCTTAAAACATGCATTTAAGTTCCCAAACTTCCCCATATCGCTTTAGGATCCCAAGATATCAATAATTAACAATATAAACCCCCATTGTTCAAATATAAATGCCCCTAAAAAAACATAAATAAATAAAATATATATAATTTCCGCATCGCATTCGCTTGACTAATTAATTTAAATTAACCTATTTGGTTCTAGGTCTCACAACTCTCCCCCCGTTAAAATAAATTTCGTCCCCGAAATTACGTACCGTGATTGAAGAGATACGGATATTGCTTTCGCATGCTTTCCTCGGTTTCCCACGTCATCTCCTCGATCGCTTGACTTCGCCATAAAACTTTCACCATAGGAATCTCTTTGTTCCTCAACTGCCGCACTTGTTGGTCTAAGATTTGAACCGGTTTCTCTTCATACGACAGATTCTCGTCAAGCTCTAACGGTTCCGATTCTAATACGTGCGATGGATCTTTGACATATTTACGTAACATTGAGACATGGAATACATCATGTAGTCGCGACAATTCGGCCGGTAATTTCAATTTATATGCTGTAATTCCGATTTTCTCTATAATTTCGTAAGGCCCAATGTACCTCGGAGATAGTTTCCCTTTCTTCCCAAATCGCATAACGCCTTTCCATGGTGACACTTTCAAAAATACTTGATCGCCCACTTCAAATTCAAGTTCTCGCCTACGAGTGTCTGCGTAACTTTTCTGCCGACTTTGAGAAGTTTTTAACTTTTCACGAATAATATCAATCTTATTCGCTGTTTCCTGAATAATCTCAGGTCCAAATATTCTGCTTTCAATTTTACTTTCACCCACTTCACCCCAGCATATAGGAGTCCTACACTTCCTCCCATAAAGAGCCTCAAATGGTGCCATACCAATGCTACTGTGATAGCTGTTGTTATATGCGAATTCAACCAATGGTAGATGATTCTCCCAATTGCTTGAAAACTCCATCACGCACGCTCGTAACATGTCCTCAAGTGTTTGAATTGTTCTCTCTGATTGTCCATCGGTTTGAGGGTGAAACGCAGTACTAAATTTCAATTTAGTTCCCATCGCTTCTTGTAGATGTTTCCAAAAATGCGAGGTAAAATTAGGGTCACGGTCAGAAATAATAGATACTGGGGCTCCATGCAATCGGACGACTTCATTCACATAAATTCTTGTATATCTATCAAGAGTGAACGTTGCTTTTACAGGCAGAAAATGCGCTGACTTAGTCAATCGGTCAACAATGACCCAAATTGACTCATTACCTTTTTGTGTTGGCGGAAGTCCTCGCACAAAATCCATGGTAACATGTTCCCATTTCCACTCGGGAATCGGTAGTGGTTGCAACAAGCCCCCCGGTCGTTGGTGTTCAGCTTTTACTTGTTGACATACCAAACATCGAGCCACAAATTCCGCTATTTCTCTCTTCATCGCTGGCCACCAATAGTATTCCCTGATTGTCTTGTAAAGTTTAGTGCTTCCTGGGTGCATGGCGTACGCTGAACTGTGCGCTTCTTCTAAGATCTCCTTTCGCAACTCTTTATTTCGGGGTACACACATTCGAGTTCCAAAGCACAGAACTCCATCGGCTCGAATAATAAAATCTTTTCGCTTTCCACTTATCACTTCTTCTCTAAATTTCATCAACCTTGAGTCGGTATTTTGTAGCTCCTGAATTTTATCCACTAGAATCGGTCTCACTTGGAATCGCGCTATAAAGGCTTCAGTGTCTGACATCACTAGTTCAACTTCCATTATTTTCATCTCTCGAATAAAATCGACCCCAGTGCATTGGATACAAGAAAGTAGGCCTTGAGATTTTCGACTTAGCGCATCGGCCACTACATTCGCCTTCCCTGGATGATAATGAATCGTGCAATCATAATCTTTGATTAGTTCAAGCCAGCGCCTCTGTCTCAAATTTAATTCCTTCTGTGTGAATAAGTACTTCAAGCTTTGGTGATCAGTAAAGATTTCACAACTTTCCCCATACAAATAATGCCTCCACAATTTCAACGCAAAAACTATCGCCGCCAATTCCAAATCGTGCACCGGATAATTCAACTCATGTGGTTTTAACTGCCTTGACGCATATGCTATCACCTTCCCATTTTGCATCAAAACGCAGCCTAGACCCTGATGTGACGCATCGCTATATACCACAAAACCTTCTGTACTTATCGGAATAGCAAGTACTGGTGCTTGTGTTAACCGATTTTTCAGTTCTTGAAAACTTTCTTCGCACTCTCTACTCCAATGATATTTCACCCCTTTTCTGGTCAGCTTAGTCAACGGCAGTGCAATCGTTGAGAAATTCTTGATAAACCGGCAATAATAGCCTGCTAATCCCAAAAAACTTCGAATTTCCGTAACGCTCACTGGTGTCGGCCACAACAACACAGCTTCAACTTTTTTAGGATCAACTTTAATTCCATCACTAGAAACTACATGCCCCAGAAATGCTACTTCATCTAGCCAGAATTCGCACTTGCTTAATTTAGCATATAATCTCTCTTCCCTCAATTTCTGTAATACTAATCTCAAATGATTTTTGTGTTCTTCAACACTGCGCGAATATACCAGAATGTCGTCGATGAACACTATCACAAAGCTGTCTAAAAATGGCTTAAACACTCTGTTCATCAAATCCATAAACACTGCCGGTGCATTCGTTAACCCAAACGGCATTACAAGGAATTCAAAATGACCATATCGGACTCGGAACGCAGTCTTCTCTACATCGCTTTCTCTGACTCTAAGCTGGTGATAGCCCGATCTCAAATCAATTTTCGAAAATATTTTTGCTCCTTGAAGCTGATCAAACAAATCATCTACCCTAGGCATTGGATATTTATTTCTAATGGTCACCTTATTTAATTGTCTGTAATCAATGCATAATCGCATAGTTCCATCTTTCTTTTTAACGAATAGTACTGGCGCTCCCCATGGTGACACACTCGGCTGAATAAATCCCCTTTTTAGCAAATCATCCAACTGTATTTTCAATTCTTTTAATTCCGCAGGTGCCATTCTGTAAGGTGGAATCAATATCGGCATAGTTCCAGGAACTAGATCAATAGTAAACTCTACTTCTCTTTCTGGCACAACACCTGGCAATTCCTCGGGAAATACGTCCGAATACTCATTCACAATCGGAACCGTTTCTATTTGCAATTCTTCTTCCGTCACATCAATCGCATACGCAATAACACATTCATACCCTTTTTTTAACATTTGTCTCGCGTCTATTACTGAAATCACACTCGTTGGTGTTACCCGTCGCTCCCCGGAAAATACAAACTCGGCCTCATTCGGGATTCTAAAGGTGACTTCTTTACTAGAACAATTTATTGACGCATGATAAGTTGACAACCAATTCATTCCCAGAATAACATCGAAGTCTTCTATGTCTAACGGCAATAAATTCACCCCCATTCCACGATTTTCTATTTGTACCACACACCCTTCATAAACCCACTTAATCTCAACTTTATTTCCCAATGGTGTGGATACTATTAACTTTTCTCTCAACTCAGTCAAATAATCATTAAAATTTTTTGCAAAGTTGATAGATATAAAGGAATGAGTAGAACCCGAGTCAAACAATGTATACGCAACATAGTTTGAAATTAGAATCATACCCGTCACTACTTGCGGTGTCGCCTCCGCATCCTTCTTTGTCATCGCAAAAACTCGAGCTTGTCCTCCGGTACCACTCGTGCTAGAACCCCCTCTTGGTTGTCCTCGCCCTTGACCTCGACCCCTGCCTGACGAAACAGTCGTTGAGGATACGGCCTCGGTCACCACAGTACAATCTCTTGCCATATGACCCGGTCGCCCACATTTATAGCATTCTCGCCTATCGGGCATCGGGCAATCACGAGAAATATGCCCAGGAGTCCCACATCGGTAGCAAGTAACACCCCCTGAAGAACCACTACGGCCTGAAGGTGGTCTTATAGATCCTGAACCCGATCCACTGGCACCGCTTGATCCTCCGCCTCGTTGTGGTTGTACAAACCCTCGACCTCTACCCGCAGCCTCTTGTAATCTCGGTCTTGGACCCCCACGGCTAGGCCCACTCACTTCGATCCTTCCTCGCTTTTGTTGTTCTCGAAAGGTCATGGATTCTCGTACATCTTTCTCTACCAACTTCGCTCTCTCCACCAATTCGAGATAGTTTCGTATATCCAGCGCTGAAAGTTTCGATCGGATCGAGAATTGCAAACCATCCTGAAATTTTCTGCACTTTTCATATTCATCTTCTACCAACCTCATTGCAAATCAGGACAAAGCCGTAAACTGAGCTTCATACTCCTCCACCGTCATATCTCGGCCTTGCACAAGATTTATAAACTCTCGCCGCTTCTCGTTACGGTATGTTTCAGTAAAATATTTCTTGTTGAACTCTAACTCAAATTTCTCCCAAGTAATCTCATTAGGTTCTCTTCTCCCCACCATCGGCGTCTTCAAATGGGCCTTCAAGTCCTTCCACCAATAATCTGCTCTGTCAGTGAATGTAAATGCGGCTAGCATCACACGGTTATCATTGTCGATTTGCATAACTTCGAATATGTCTACCATCTTTTTAAACCATTTTTCAGCTTCTAATGGGGTACCCATTCCCGAGAATGTCGGTGGATGATACTTCATAAATTTTTCGTACAACCTCCCCGGCTCCTCTTTACTCTTACTAGACCCTGCCACTGCTGCTTCAATTTTTGAGTCAAAATATCTTGTCATCGACTCGATCATGTGTTCTGCTTGGGAAGGTTGTCCTTGTCCCGTCGGTCGTGATTGTTCGACCTCCTGATTACCCTGTGGATGATGTGTCCCCTCCCCCTCTTGGCCTTCCGACCGGTCTCCCGGAATCATTTTTTCGCAATTTCTGTAAATAACACAAGTTTGCAAAGCAAACATAATAATAACATTTATTGTTAGTCCACAAACGAGAACCCATACAACCCAACTCAACGCCTAATCCACTGCCATGACCTAAACACAATGACAACAACATATACAGAACCTATAAACCTAGGCTCTGATACCAAACTGTGGCGCCCCGACCCGGCGTGATCAGAACGCCCACTAAACAGCTCAACTAATAGCAAAGACGATTAATTAATCTTGAGAGTAATAGTTTTAAAACAAATCAGCTATATAACGGCTCAAATTTGGCTAACCCAACCTGTATTAAACAGCTTTATAAACATGCTCAGTTATTTTGAAGATCCAAATATATTACAAATAATTTACAACGACTAACGCAGCCCAAATAAACTAATCCACACTACTGAACTTAAAAGTTAAGTTTTTTTTTTTTTTTACAACGTCTAACAAAAGTTGTAAACCAGACTGTATATTACATTTCCAACAAAGTACTACTCCTATATGGCCATCCACAGCGAACTTAGACCCACGGCAGTGCAATCCTACAGCCCAAGAGATCATTTTACCTGCACAAGAAAATCTGTGTGGGTGTGAGCAACCCTTGGCTCACGGCTAGAAAATCAAAATAATGCAATAAAAACATTCAGGTCAACACACAATCCGCATTCAAGTTATTTCAACCAACATATACGCTAATGCAATGCATTCTCATAAATGAAATGACTCACACACCCGGGCCCATTTCACTCGGCTCTTTTGGCCGTTTCCAAGTTTCGCTACTTGGATTTTTATCGCTTTCGCTATGCACGTGCATGACATATAATATTCGTGCCATGCTCAATGTATGTATTTCATACAACTCACTTAAGATTTTCATTCAACAAAAATATAAACTCAACCAGTAATGTCCATACTACATTATTATGTTTTCTAGAAAAACCCACCTCAAGTCTTTATGAAAATTAGTGCAGTGATTTAGTCCGCTCGCTCCGACGGTTCTTTCGGGGCGCTCCCACTTGCCTCTGAACCTGAAATCTTAAAAAATTAGGTTCTATCGCATATATAGGCTAATAAGCATAATTTTCAATCAAAATGAAACTTAAGAATTGATTTCATAAGTTAATTCTAATTATTTTTAAAGCAGCCCATGTTTTGTTCTTGTAATACCAATCACGAATGCGGAAGCGACATTGGAAATCCCACGGGGATTCCTACGAGGATGACTTACTAACATACAAGCCGAAGTGGACTTACATGTTAGTGAGTCCAACAAGGATGAAAACATATGAAAATTTAATTGAAAGACTATCCGGCCAAACACTAGTTCAAGAAGAGAAGGAAAGATACAATAAATTTGATTAAAAGACCATTTTTGAGTAGTTGCTGAATTTTAAATCATCTATAAGTAGCTGTATCTTTAAAATTTTCACATTCTGTCCGCTCTAGTCCATGTAAAATTCAATTCTGCACAACTTTCGTCAAATGGCATTTTTTCCAAATCCTCACTGTTTGGGCAGAAAATCGAAATAACAGTAGCAGTTTTTATTTGACAGCAACTCTTGACAGCATTTTGGGCAAGCATAAAACAACCCAAAATCATAAATTTCATGAATTTCTAACCTACAAGTCACTTCTACCATTCAAAAACCTATCCTAACTTCATCATTCCATCTATCAAACTCAAAAAAATACCCAACTTCAAACCAATTTCAGATTTACAAAAATACCCAAAAGATCTTCTTCAAGCTCTTGAAAGCTTCAAGAACACAACAATGGTGAAACTCCCAATTCACAATCAATCTTTACCAAACTTGAAACCAAGAATCTCAATGGTATATAAAGCAGATATAAACACTTAAACAACTCCAAAACCCCACAAATTCATACACCCAAACTTTCTATTTTCGGATTTATTAAAAACCCCTAAATTTCAATACCCCAACAATTCCAAAATCAACTATATTCAAGCAAAAATTGCCATACATGATATACATATCACCTAAGGCATATGGAACACATATTCACTTCCAAAATCAACCAAATCAAACTTCAAATTTGAATCTAAAATATTCAATTTTCGGATTTATATCAAACCCTAAAAATACATGTTCCAAAATTGGCCAAAACTCAAATTTTACACAAAAATCTTCATACCACAACATATATACATATCAAGAATCATATAAACAAGTTCTACAACATCAATTACAACTTTAATTTCAGATTTTAACCTATGAACACAAAACCCCAATTCAAGCTTTTAACCAATTTTACTTACCTAGGGTGTAGAAGATGAAGACTTCTCTTTTCCTTCCAATTCCTAAGCCTTCTTCTTCTTTTTTTTCTTCTTCTTTTTCTTCTTCTTTTTCTTCTTCTTCTCCCCCTCACTCTCTTTCTCTTCTTTTCCTCTTCACTGTATCTCTCTCAAAATGAAGAAGAGAAGAGACTAACGTAAGTCTCCTACAATTTGGTTTTTTTTTTTTAAAGTTTTAAAAATTATGTTTTACACCCCAATATTTCTTAAAACATGCATTTAAGTTCCCAAACTTCCCCATATCGCTTTAGGATCCCAAGATATCAATAATTAACAATATAAACCCCCATTGTTCAAATATAAATGCCCCTAAAAAAACATAAATAAATAAAATATATATAATTTCCGCATCGCATTCGCTTGACTAATTAATTTAAATTAACCTATTTGGTTCTAGGTCTCACACGGAACTTTGTGATAAGCGTAAAGTTCATAATTATTGGGATAATACGAACGATAAGTGATAATCGCAACATAGTTCTTTAGTGTTCACCACTCCCCGTTGTGTGATATGTTTTTTTTGGTAGCTCGACTTGCTGAGTGTACCCTTTTGCCAGTGGCTTCGTGATCAAGCTGGCCTAAGCCTTATGTCCGGCTTATTTGTTAGACGTCTAGGCATATTGACTGGCCTTCTGTGTGTATACCTGGTTTGGTTGATACCCCAACCAAACTAGCACCAGAGTGGGTGTTGGTAATATGTCCGGGCACACATGGGATATATGTGTGGGTGTACCATGGAGGGTGACCAAGTGGTGAAGCTAGGGAATGCAAAGATAAATTTAAAGTTAATAAGTAATGAACATGGATTATTTCATAAGACTAATAAGCGTGAATTAATGAATACGACATTTAAGTTATAATGTGGACGGCTTATGTTTGGAATTATTCGACTGGTTTGTGATCATTCGGTTTACAGGATGGTGGGCCCACTAACTTTTATGCAGGGCTGGCTCACCATAGACATTCGAGGTAAGTATAAAATTCGTAGTAACTTTGGATTTTGGGCAAGAAACTATTTGCCACCACATAAATGGAAACTACTCTATTGTTCAGATATGTGTGTGGAACTACCTGTCTTGACCCAAGAGTATTATAGTGTAAATTGTTGTCTACGGGTTCAAATTGGATCCCTAAGACTGGTCGTTTTGTTTAACTCATACCAGTCATGTGACTGACCCGAGTGTGTTATGCATTCGGGGGCGTTTCTATATGAAACGTAGTTGAATGCACTTGTGCAGGTTTAGTATTTGGACATTTCCTGTGGAGCTTTTGATGTCTTGGAGTTGCAGTTATGTAGAAGTGTAGTTTATACTTGATTGTATTTTATTTTCTGGCATTGTGGGCCAGTATGTATAATTGTAATAAATATGGTATATTGGGTACTGGGAACGTTGTAGTTACTCTGACCAATGGATGTATAGATTTTATTCTTATTTATTTTAATTTCCACTGAACTCTGTATGTGGACATTTTATTTATGAAAATGATTTTTTTTTTTAAATTGAAAAGTGATATAATATTTATAATGGAACTTTAGTTCTTTTATAATGAAATGGATGTTTGGGAATACAGGTTTATTAATAAAGAGTTTTTTTTTAAATCCAAGATCACATGTCCTTATTTAAGGAGTATTAAATACTGTTTTCAATAAATTTTCTGTTAGCATATGTGAAAGTGTCGCTCTCGTGATTTTTGGTAATTGAATATTAGTCCGGATACAGGCTCTGGATTGAATATTTGGTTGTCTGAAAATTGGGCTGTGACATAAGGCCGCAACGGAAAAAGAAAGCGTTGGCCGAGGTCAACCAGAAGAAAAGTGAAGAAAAGAAGAGAGGCTTATCAAGGTAAAATCTCTCTCGACTAAGCATAATGGCATCATAGATGTCAAGGGTCTTCCATAGGTCCTTTTTCACCTCCGCCAATCGGTCAACCCAGGAGATCCAGTCAGGAGAAGGAATAGGCCAATTTCGCAAGGGGTTAGAAGGGGCATACTGGGAGCCCCAATCAAAGTTGGGGGATTGATAGAGTAGTTCTTTGTCTTCTACAACCAGAGGGAAGTAGGGATCTAAAGAAGATGGGGGAAAAGAATCAAAAGAAGGACCAAGGCCTATTGAAGAATTTGGAGGAAGAGGAGTTAATACCTGAGGATTGATTAGCCTAGGAATGGTCTCAAGGGCTTGCTTAACTGCGGTGGCATTTGTTTTCGCCGCCGGCGGAGTTCCAGTAGTAGCAGGAGAAGACGAGGTAGCACCGGCGGTGTAGGAAGTACCAGTTGCAGAAGAAGAAGCCATGGAGATTTGAGAGGAGGAAAGGAAATTTTCCCGAGAAAATAAGGCAAGAAAATAAAGAGTGAAAAATGACAAGGGTTAGTATGATTTATATAGAAAGAGAAGGGGGTCATCATGATATGGGAACGGGTTCTCAAGAGGTATGCTTCGATTTTGGAAACGAGGCAGGATGGACTATTGGGGGGATACCACGTGGAGCCGTACACCGCCAATTTATAGTCCGTATTTAAATTTGAAATTAAAACGTCTCATCAAACTGATGGTGCCACGTTTGACAAGACGTTTTGGGGGCATTGTTTACACCCTAAATTAGGGTTTCCCAAAGCACGTGACGGTCATGTAGGTTGAGGACGTCATCACGGGACCAGGAAGGCAGATGAACAGGTGATGAAGCCGATGACGAAGGAAGACCGATGTCTGATCTAGCTGCTGGTAAGGATGGTACATTCAATGGGAGGATATCGGTGTCCAGACCAAGGACAGGTTGATACAAGGTTCTCAAAGAAATACCCCAGTTTCATCAAGTATGGCTAGTGGCAAAATAGCCTCATCAGCAGCCCTAACATCGGTCATACTTGACCGACCCCAAACTATTTATGACAGTTGAACCTTAATATCGTCAAGAGGAACACGGCGGTAATAAAGATATCGGTCCCAAAAAGAAAGGCCGATATTAGAAAAGATCAGGGACACACTGTCACGCCCCGGAGCAGCATAAATAGAGAAAAATAAATTTCCTTTATGGGTCCATAGGGAATGACAAGTGAAAGTCACTGATAATCCACACCACACCGTACTAGTCCAAACAGGAACAGTAAAACAACTGAAATATAAACACGGTTCTATCTATTACAAACATCAGAGTACGGTCCACAGGATCACAACAGGTCTGGAGACAACATATGCCCAAGTACCCGTTAACTACAAAGTACAACAGTAAAAGGAAAAGTAGTAATATAACTACTATCTATCTTCAGGTCTTCAGCTAGCGTACGGATAGGCGTCAGCATAACTGGCATCAGTGGGGCCCTTCTCTACGTAACTCCCTTCAGGGTAATCGTTATCGCCATGAGTTCCGTCATCTGCATTGTAAAGGACAGGATAGTCTGGACGGGGAATGTCCAGGCAATAAAGGCCATCAGCTTGTTGAAAGCTGAGTGAGCACTAACTAACACAGTCTCATAGAAATGACATATTTACAGTTATGAACAATAGATGACAGTGATACTAAATATATTCCTCATTCTTTTCTTCAGACATATCATTAATCGATTCTTATCGACTCCCACTCTAAGACTGATTTCACAATACCCAACTGACTATCTCGAACTGATTATATCAGCACAACATACCAGTGCTCTTGTTCACCGCTATACCGCTTTTAAGAACTCTTGCGAGCACCCATACATCGTTCTCATATAACGACTGGTCCATGGATATACCCATACTCTTGTTCACCGCTTTTAAGAACTCTTACTGTTCACCGCTTTTAAGAACGCTTGCGAGTACGATACATACACAGCTCTGGTAATTCAAATCATGGGCGTGCCACATCTACTCTTGTTCACCGCTTTTAAGAACTCTTACTGTTCACCGCTTTTAAGAACGCTTGCGAGTACTGTGCACCCATAATTCTCACGATCCTGATCAAATCCTTGACATACACTTATCAGATTCAACCTGAGCGAATCATCAGCTCGACTCACACAACCTTAACATACAATTCCTCTTACTGACTCATTTCTCACTTATCCAATACTACCCAGTATTATCATCTCAAACTTACTACGTTATCGCGTCGTACTATTACTAGCGTTCCGAACCCGACTACGTTACTCACCATGTTATCTCAATCTCATTATCGTATCCCATTACCTCCGTAATCCATAGTATCGCATAATAGGAATATGGAACAGCAATTAAACAACTACGCACTATGAATTATAAACTGAAAGGAATACATTCATGTTCTGCTGGGTTCGATCGATTGAGGTCATCTCGATCGCTCGAAGAAAGTGTTGTTCGATCGATTGAAGTCTTCTCGATCGATCGAAGTGAAGGTAGTCTCGATCGATTGAAGTATTCTCGATCGATTGAACTCAGGGATGTTCGATCGGTTGAACTCAGTTCGATCGATTGGGACTCTGCTGTTCGATCGATTGAACTCAGTTCGATCGATTGGGACTCTGCTGTTCGATCGATTGAACTCAGTTCGATCGATCGAACTTCGTCTTCTACAGATTCTGCCAGTGAACGTGCAGAATGTGCTAAGGGGTGTTTGGGTTATAATTATACGTCCAGAATATGTAAAACATCATGACTAAGATACCGAGTGAGTTTGGAACTCACCAAAAGTCGTAAGGGCGCGTTTGGGTAAGCTTTAGCTCCGAAGCTTTAATGGCGGCCTCTTTCTCTCTCTGCTCCTCTCTTCGTCTCTTCTGTCTCTCTTTCTCTGCCTCTTCTTGTTCTTCTTCTTCTCCTTCTTCTTCTTCTTCTTGTTCTCTCTCCCGGATATATATATATATATATATATGTGTGTGTGTATAATTGTGTATATATATATAAACACACACAAACTCACAACTCTCTCAACTCTCTAAAACTCTCACAAACTCAGCAAACACACAACATACACGAATGCAGTGTATATATAAAGAAATGGGAGTGTAGGTGGCAGCATTTGCGGGAAACTGGAATTCTGATATTTACATTCTCGATCGATCGAAGAATGCTCGATCGATCGAACTCAGATCGGTCAGTTAGATCGATTGAAAAAAAGGTTTGATCGATTGAAGTGGGGACCACGTATTTAATTTATGTCGGTAGGGTTTTTGATCGCTCGAAAAGGGTTCGATCGCTTGAACTGAAGGGTCTCGATCGCTCGAACTAGCTTCGATCGATCGAAGATGAAATTTCTTGAATGGTCAATTGAAGTATATAGAATCTCTCTGCATTAAATATTTATTGAAAATACGGGGTATTACACACACCTCGGCATTAACGGAATAGGCCGATGACCTTCTCTGCAGATCCTGCAGTAGCAAGTCCATAAGATGATAACAGCAGCCATGCGAAGAATATGTAATATCGGGCTAGATCAGACCGATGTCTGATCTAGCTGTTGCAGGGAATCCGTGAAGGTCAAAGGCAACATCGGTGTAAAGAGACTGAGAGACACGAGTAGGTTTCCTATTGAATAGAAGGCCGATTTCTATCACCAGCAAAGATTAAGCTACTCAGGGAGAAACGCAATTAGTCTTGGACTTATTTAGGTGGCAGGCAGTTGAGCATGAATGAGAACGTGGTCAGAATATGCTGAGCTGGGAAGAATAGTAGTTACATGAAAAGAGGAACATGGCAGAAGTGGGATCATCACACGAGTCATGGAAGTTGATCATGGGACATAGTGGGAGCAGAAACTGATACATGCCTAGAAACCAGGGGTCACTACCCCACTACCCCACTACCTCACTACCCCATTAACATGGACGGTTATGCAAACAAGTCTATAAATAGGGCAGGTGGTGCAACATTTGAAAGGGACTAACACACACGCCACTTCTGCTCTCAACAGACTTTAGTGTCTCCTCATAACAATTCTGTTCTTGTTCTTGAGTGATTTTGAGTGATCTGTGAGTTCTTATTCCTGAGTGCTCTTTTTTTTTTTTTTTTTTTTTTTTTTTTTTTTTTGTTTGTTACTTTGAACGTTGTAATCACTACTCCTCAATCAATCAATGAAGATGACGATGTCTATGGAGGTATTCTGAAATATTGTATTTAGTTCGTTCTTTTTCAAATTCCATTTGTAATTTTTTGCTTGCATCAGAGTAGAGAAAACCCACACTTTTGTTGTTATTTTGAATCGTGTTAATAACAAATCGCTTGAGTAGAAGTCAGATCAGGTAATCACCACCACTTTGAGTCCACACGGACTCTGGCACGCCCAACGCACCACACAAGAAATTATTGCAAACAACCCTGCACTGTGTAAGTAGTACACAGAAAAATATAAAAAATTTAAACAGCACATAGTACATACATTTAAAACATAAAATGTGATTTAGAGTGTGATTTGAGATGTGTGTCTAGCACTTTCTCTTCGCCAAATGCAAAGCCAAGCAGTAAAATAAGGCGTTGGGCTTGCCACATCAGCAGTTAAAGAATGGGATTTAAATGTCTTATAGTAAACAAGAGAAGAAGAAAGAGGCCCAAAGATCAACAACTCTAGCATTTCATACTACTAGTCGATAACCCGTGCTATGCACGGGGACTATCTCTATCCTCAAGAAATTTATAAGATTCACATACAAAACAAAAGAAGATAAATTTGGGCAAAAACAAAAAGAAGTGGAGTTTCTTTTGATCATGTTCAATTACATAGACTAACTTTATAAGTGTAGTTAAAGTGACCGGATTTTAGCTCTATGAATATAGTACTACCAGATAATAGAACCTGAGACAAAGGAAACCCCCCCCCAAAAAAAAAAAGCAGCCCAGAAGTACATACATTGTTAAAGCTTGGGACCAATAATTTGGAAATTTGTGCAAGCTGTAATGATCAACTGATTTTTGGAGACCCACCATCAACTGCCATGAGGTGTCTCTACAACATAAAAGTATACGTGTGACACATGTAGAGATTGTGGATTGATCCAATTGTCACTGTGCGAAGTCAGCAACAACCCTCCTCACAGATTCTTCGAAGGCCGACTCATCCCAATCAACTCCCTTGATATTCAATCTCAATATTAGAGAATTGCTAGGACTTGATTGAATTATCTGGGCTTTGGCCACCACAGACATTAACCTCACATTCAAAACTTGTTTCAAGAATTCCACAACACAAATTTCCAAATCCAACAAATTACATTCTCCTCTTAAATTCACTTGCAAGTCGATTATTCTGGCTTTAGATGTTGATTCAACAATTTCTTCTACTCGAACATCAACATAGCCCATACATGAGCTTACACCTTTTCATCCCCAACATTACATACAATTGATCTTCAATATGAGGATTGAGGTTCTCTACAAACTACTCAATAGCAAAAGAAGCAAGGCCTAGCACTCCAAAAGACTCCCCCGAAGAGAAATCTCCAACCTGGGAATACATTTGAACAAAAACAGAGGAACCCAATTAAAAACCAAAATTCTGCAATATCAAAGAAGCAAGGCTGATTTATGTTCAGTGAAATGCATAAAGGAATAACCAATACTACTTGGCAAGAGCACACAGTTTGTGGGATGTATAGAGACTTAAGTGGAATTGGAGAGGCTTCAAAGGAATTCAAATTCTTCTATGATAAGTAAAAGAATATGCGAGTTCTAGCACAAACCAAAAAGATATGGACTGAACTAAAAATGTCTTACATATTGCCATTGGAGAAAAGAATGATCCATAGTTGCAAACCCTCTTGGGTTCCTTCTCCTGCAGGCATTTCTGAGTGTATTTGTCCCTCTTCCTGTTGTCATCCCCTGCACAATTCCATAGCACATCATTCTAAGTTTATAACTTTGAGCCTAAATTCTTCATGATTTAGCCAAACAGTCTAAAAAATTAAAAAGAAGAAGAAGAAGAGGACCAAATGCAGAGGAGCACTATTATATCACGAAATTTAGGACCCAGCTAACATCAGTTCTATCTAGATCCAGAGGATGTGAATAATAGAAGTCATAAAAGGAGATTTTAAAGAAAAAGAGAGATAAAATTCATGTCTTCATAATGATTTTATCAATTGAAATAGTCTTAGAGAGAGAAAACGATACAACATAACCCAATAGGATTATCTTGATTGCCATCAAAACTATCTGATTTAATCACGATAAAAAATTTCATGAGATTCAAGATAAAGAATCAGACTTATTGTTCTACAATTTCTCAAAAACCAAACAGATCATTAACAATATGGATTCCAATTTCAATCGATTCAAAAATGAATGGATGTAAAAAAACAAAAGGAAGCCACAAGAAACATTAACATCTATTTGGTTAATCAAAACTGAAGGAAAAGAAAGAATTTGTTGATCCCTAACAACAATCATATCCAAAACCAAACTTTCAACATCAGAAATTACAATTGCTTCAAATGGACATTAAAATGAAAAAAAGTAAAAAATTAAAAATTAGTCTGCATTGAAATTACCTTTCAGACCGTTTTCCTTTTTTGTTTAGGCATTTGTGAGTAAACAAAAAAGAAAAAGAAAAGAAGATTTCAAGCACAATAATAGTAATAATCATACATATTGCACCCCAACTATGATCGTGGACGATCTTTGTGGACATTCCCTTTTTTTGGTAGTCTTTAACTGTGGACAGTCTTTGTGGGTGCCAAAGCTTCCTCAAAATCAACCTTGACGCAAGATACTTTTCCAATATTCTTTGAAGCTTCAAGCCTTCAATCGATGGCTTGTTAGTGTAAATCTTTGTTTCTATGTTGCCTGCCAACCATATTTCAGGGTATGGCTTTGCTTCAACCCCTCGGTAATTTTTCAATTACCCAATATCAACAGTTCTAGACTTCTCGAAAACATTCAAAATACGGAAGGGGAAAAAATAAAAATATAATGAACGAAATACCTAAGCTATTGCTATGCTTCCCAAAATCTAAATCCCAAATGATTCACAAATGAGAAATGCTAGGCACACATTCTAAACCACATCTCAAACTACATCCCTTGCTTTAAATGCATGTACCTTGTGCTGTTTGAATTTTTCACACTTTCCTGTGCACCACTTACATAGCACAAAAGCAAGGGTGTGGTTTGGGATGTGATTTAAAATGTGTGCCTAGTATTTCTCTCCACAAATACATGTGACAGTGGGACCACTTCAATATCCTCCAACCAAAATGAAGTAGGCCTACTATCACATGTGTTTGGGAAGCATAGCATTAACTAAATTTTCCTCAATATTAATAGAGTTTGTCACCAATTATATATACATTTTCTTTCTTTTTGAATAGCTATAAAATGTATTAATGATAAGCCAAACTTACCAAGATATGGGGCAAAACAAAGATCAAGCACAACAGCACTAGACAACCCCTGTCCAAAACAGAGCAACCAGAACAGTGAGCCTCACTTAGGGCGAACATTTTACAAACATGCACCTCAAATACAATACATTTAAAAGCCATACAATAAGTCCAAAAAAATAATAATAATAAAGGAGAAAGAACATACACAAAAGCCATTAAACACAACACGAAGGTCCAAACTTAAGAGATCACAAATCCTATTGCCAAATCAAAAAGCAATTGTTCATCTTATAGAACCCATTGCCAAGTCAAAAAAGTAATACTTTGAGATTACAACCAAAACCAAAAATTTCAATCTCCTTAGCATCTCCAACCCCATTACCTAAAGTTTCTGTAATTTTTAGCCAAATTAGCTTAAAAATCTATTTTAGCTAATCACTTTTATGCCCCCAACCTCCAACCATATTCCCCATTATAGGGAGGTTTGCACTGTTATATTACTTTTTCATACAAAAGTTGGAAATTTTACTGCACCATCTCTCCTTAAATGAATATGGTATAGTAGTTTTTTTTTTTCATCTTATGGGCAATTACCCATATTCACACTCTGTCTCCTCAAATGTGGAGAACCAAAAAGGGATTCCCCAAAATGGAGAACCATTTAGGAACCCGTTGGAGCTCCAAAAGTGCACTTTGGTTCTCCAAAATAAATAGAAAATGACTATGGGTAATGTGGTTGGAGTTGTTGTAAGCAATCAAGCAAGAAACAGATGGTGCCAACAACTGTGTCCTCAAAGCTATGGATACACCCTCCCATAATTTTATGAAGTGCAATATGAAGGAACAGGTTGATTGATTAAGAAATTGCATGTGAAATAAGCCAATCAAACGATACTTCGGCATGTGAAATTTAGAGTTCATCGTGATAATCATTTATGCTCCTATAGGAATTTTTTTCGGATTAATAACTGTGGGGTGAAAATATATTAAATCATGAACCCCATAAACCACTAATTTCGTAAGTTCCTTGGGATTACTCAATTTGGACAGAAACTAACCCTAACCCAAGATTTTGCACTCAATCAATATATCAAACATCTAATGGGCACAAAAGATAAGCCACACAAACACCTCTAAATGCATATCCCAAACAACACCAAAGGGCAAGCAATTCAGGGCAATAATCAGATTTACAATAATTCAACTAAGCAAGGAATAAATCTGTTGGAAATTTCAAAATCATACCTGCTACAATAATGAATGGGTAGGGGTCTTGGAGATGCTAAAGTTGAACCACCATGTAACTGCAGTTGACTCCACCGGCCACGCTCGTGTCTCCATCGGACAACGAATTCAGCCTAACAGTAATCAACGTATCGTCCGCTTCAAGATCTGGTGGTCATCGACGGAGGTGCGACGGAAGCATGATTTGATGTAGGAACGAATTCAGCCTAACAGAGAACTATGTTTCAACTTTTATTGCCAAAAATTAGTGTGTAGTTTGGGGAGAAGGAGAGACAGAGTGGCGATATATATACAGAGACATCCGTTCATAAATTAGGAGACGGTCAATTACTATGCGGGAGGGGAAGGGGCTGAAGGATGAGAGAGAGAGAGACAGAGAGAGAGAGAGAAAGAGATGGGGATCTAAAGTGAGTGCCACGTAAGCTTTTTAATGGAGTTAGAGGTTGCTGATGTGGCTTAATGTGGAGGCAGGGTTTGCTTTGCTCTTTATATATATATAATAGAAGCTAAAGGGTAGATCTAGGATGTCCAACGGGTATATAATTAGATGCCCGCTCTTCTTCTCTTCCATATAGTCATTTGCAGAAGCAGCTCCATCCAGACTCTATCTCTCTCTCTCTCTCTCTCTCTCTACATTTTGTGTCTACATTTCTCCCTCAAGAGTGATCCATCCAGGAGGTAAATTTTGTCCCTCTGTCTATTTATGATTAGTTATATCGAAGTATATAGACACACATATATATATATATACAAATGGAAGCATAAATATGCGTGTCTAGGCTTAATCTGATTTATATTATACAAATGTCTTTGTTGATTTTATTCATGATTTCGATAGAGACATTAAATTTGCCTTTAATTGTTAGGACTTTTCCAGATCCGTTGAGACTTTCACAATCAGTCCCTTTGATCTCGAAATCTGTTGCATTTTCTCGGAATTAGGGTGTTATTGTTCATAATTCACCGTGAAAATTGTAGATCAAATGCTTCTCATCGTAGATCTGATCGAATTCATGATATAAGAGCAAAATTACTTTGTTACTCATTCTGATTCCAGCTTAATCGTATTCCCCTAAATCTCTCTCGGTTTGTTAATTATAATCGTAACGATAGTTACTCTCTCTCTCTCTCTCTCTCTCTCTCTCTGTCTCTCTCTCTTTGTATTCGACTGTGAGCTCTGGAAATTGAAGTTCATTTCCTTTTGTTGAAATTGAGTCTGTTTTTCTAGGTTATATCAATTAATTGGCTGTTTCATTGTCAAATTCTTTGCGAAATTTGTGGATATTCATGTAACTACACATACTTATTTCTTCTGTTCCTTGGCCATAAAACTATTTTTATGGTTATACAGAGGCCACTCATAGTACATTAGGAAAGGCTTTGGAGAGATATGCTTCTAATTCTTTCAGTGTCGGTAATATAATATATTAGAGTGGTGGATATTATGAGCTGATTGGAAGATTTTATAGCTAGGGTAGATAAATTCTTTAAAGCGTATGTTACACTTTCACTCCATTAATTTGTCTACATGAAATGTTGGAAGTTTATATTCTTTTCCCCTCTGTAGTGAAGCAAAATTGTTGGTCACTGGGGATTAATATGTTTTTCTAACCCTGTAGAAGTCGGGAAGGTATATCACCAATTGCTGGATCTATTTTTATACTTGTCCTACACTACTTTGAATGCTGTGCAGTATTTTGCAATTGTTTAGTAGTGTATTGATTTCTCTTTGTTGCATGCTATAGATAGAGGAGGAAAATGGTGAAGATTTGCTGCATCGGAGCCGGCTATGTTGGGGGCCCTACCATGGCAGTGATAGCACTGAAGTGCCCATCAATTGAAGTGGTTGTCGTTGATATTTCTGTCCCTCGAATCACAGCCTGGAACAGTGACCAGCTCCCTATCTACGAGCCAGGCCTCGACGATGTGGTGAAGCAGTGCCGAGGAAAGAACCTCTTCTTCAGCACTGATGTGGAGAAACATGTATCTGAAGCTGATATAGTCTTTGTTTCTGTCAACACCCCCACCAAGACTAGGGGCCTTGGAGCAGGCAAAGCCGCAGATCTTACTTACTGGGAGAGTGCTGCCCGTATGATTGCTGACGTGTCAAAATCTGACAAAATCGTTGTTGAGAAATCAACGGTCCCTGTCAAAACAGCTGAGGCGATAGAGAAAATTCTGACCCACAACAGCAAGGGAATTAACTTCCAAATTCTCTCAAACCCAGAATTTCTTGCCGAGGGGACCGCAATCCAAGATCTTTTTAATCCCGACCGAGTCCTCATTGGAGGCAGGGAAACCCCAGAAGGCCAGAAAGCAATTAAAGCCTTGAAGGACGTTTATGCCCATTGGATACCTGAAGATCAAATTTTAACCACCAATCTCTGGTCCGCAGAGCTCTCAAAGCTCGCTGCCAATGCCTTCTTGGCCCAGAGAATTTCATCTGTCAATGCCATGTCAGCTCTCTGTGAGGCCACCGGAGCAGATGTCGCAGAGGTGTCCTATGCCATTGGTAAGGACACGAGGATTGGACCCAAGTTCCTTAACACAAGTGTTGGTTTCGGAGGGTCTTGCTTCCAGAAGGATATCTTGAACCTGGTTTACATTTGTGAATGCAATGGTCTTCCCGAGGTGGCAGAGTACTGGAAACAAGTTATCAAGATCAATGATTATCAGAAAAACCGCTTCGTAAACCGTATTGTTTCCTCTATGTTTAACACGGTTTCCAACAAAAAGATTGCAATCTTGGGATTCGCATTCAAGAAAGATACGGGAGATACCCGGGAGACCCCAGCCATTGACGTGTGCAAAGGGTTGTTGGGGGACAAGGCCCGTTTGAGCATATACGACCCGCAGGTCACTGAGGATCAGATCCAGAGGGACCTCACAATGAACAAATTTGATTGGGACCATCCTCTTCACCTCCAGCCAATGAGCCCCACTACTGTGAAGCAAGTGAGTGTTGTTTGGGACGCATACGAGGCAACAAAGGATGCTCACGGCATTTGTGTTCTGACCGAGTGGGATGAGTTCAAGACTCTCGATTACCAGAAGATTTACGATAACATGCAGAAACCGGCTTTTGTTTTTGATGGAAGGAATATTATGAATGTGGATAAGCTGAGAGAGATTGGTTTCATTGTTTACTCAATCGGTAAGCCTCTCGATGCTTGGCTCAAGGACATGCCTGCTGTGGCGTAACTGCAATGCTTCAGTCAATTTAGACAGTATGATTCTTTTTTCCTAATTGGCTTATGATGTGTTTTACTTTTCCGTAGTTGGAGAATTATTGTTTTTCACCATATTGGTCAAAAGTAAGAGGCTCTCTGTGTTTTTGCCTTACATTGTACTTGATGATATTACCTTCTGTTTACTGTTCCTTGTCCAGTTGTAGAACCTGTTTTCATGTTTTGTTCTATATTTGGTTTTATCTGCAATTAAAATGAGGTGATATTTTCAAACCATCTGTCCTGGAAGATAGATCATTTTTATACTTCTAATACTTCCTTCTAAAAATGTTCTATGCATTAATTTAATCTCTCGGTGTATCAATGTGTCCCAACTTTGTTAGTAGTACCAAAGCTGTATAGATTTTTGTCAACCTAGACTGATGCTTAAAGCGGTATGGGATTCTATTGTGACAAAAGTATTAGGTTCTTACTCTTAATTTGGATTGGCTGCTTTCTCAAATTTTAGGAGTGTAATGCTATACTTCTCAAATTTGGATCCAAGTTTGGTTCTAAATGCTTTGTCAATGTACCACATGCAGTAGGATGTGATACCACCGATTAGTGCTGCGGCATGTGGTACAACTGTTAAGCCATTTGGGATTCAAATTTGGGAAGTATAGCATTAGTCATTTTAGAAACTCTCATGTTGTGTTGAAATTTTGCAAGGTCTTTGGGATATACAAAACTTGTATTTGGATATGGAAGGTTTTCAAGAGTTGGAATAAGCAAATTAGGTAAACTCTGCGAGAGTTGGAACAAGAAGTTTATGAACTTAGATGAGCATTGTGTATTTCTGTATGCTAGAGAAATTGATAGAATTTGTTTAGGCATATGAATTGGCCACTCTAATGTCTATCATCTCTATATTCTAGGATTCATTTTTCATTTCGTCAGCTCAATTTCTCTCACGACTCAGTAGTGCCAAATGATCATCTATGCAGTGAACTGTCTTCTTCTGTTAATTGGTCATCTTACCTTAGTCAAGAGACTCAAGACTGACTTTTAAAGAAATTATTTGATCAAAATTAGACTCTCTCTCTCTCTCTCTCTCTCTCTCTCTGTGTGTGTGTGTGTATGGAAATACATATTGATACAAAAGTGCGATTTCAAAATTATTTTTGAGTAATATTTGGGACACAACTTTCATACAACTTTCATACAACCTCTCCAAAAGATGTGTCTCTCTCATGTGATGTCACTGGACCCCACAGTGACACAGGAAAGAGATAGACACATCTTTTGAGGAGGTTGTATGAAGGTTGTGTCCCAAGTATTACCCATTATTTTTTGAATACTTGATTTCGCGGAACTAGAAATTTTCAGTGGTGTCATTCAATAAACTTGACACCGCATCAAAAAAATTATCTTAAAAAATTAGCAACAAAAAACATTCTAAATCTTAAAATTACAAATAATAGAAACGAAACTTGAACACTTTAATCTGATTACGTCAACGGAAAAAAGAAAGTTCTCTGAGGCTAATGGCGATGTTAACATTTGATTTGAAGCGACAAATATTTAATTTATTTCAGTAATACTCATTGGGGGTTGACTTTTGAGTAATAGAAGATAAAGTGAAAATGAGTTTAATCATAGCGAGACAACATGTATATTTTTTTTCACGAAAAACTTAACAGTTTCATTTCACTCAATCACAAGGGATTAAGTATAAACTTTTGAACCATAGAGAGTAAAGAATAATGCTACCCTTCCCAAACTTAGTTGTCAAACACTTTAATAGTTGTACCACATACTATAGTAATAATCAAATGGTAGCACTTACCACTGCTGTGGTATAATTTGTAAAATATTTGGGAATCAAATTTAGAATTTAAATTTGGAAAGTATAGCATTACTCAAAGTGACATGGGTCTTAAGAGCATCCACAGTGGCGTAGACAAAACTTGTAACAGATTTAGGCTAAATTGTGGTACGGGTTTTGGATTGCCGTACTGGCGTGGATTACCAAACAACGAAGATATAGATGTTTGGAAATCAAACGTAAAAGACAAAGTCGTTTTGAAAATCAATGTAACACCCGCACCCGGGAAAAATGTTTAATTATCAGTTAATATGCATTAATTAATATAATTAGTGTGTATTATGAATTAAGGGGAGGCTTAGGACTCACCCATGGAAAAGTGTTCAGTAAAGAGCACAGTTGGAAGTCCCCAGTGTGAAAGGACAGGTAATGAAGTGGGGACTCAGTGAAGGGCCAGATAAAATATAGTGTATTTAAATTACTAGATGCATTCTTATTTGATTAATTTGATATATGTGCTTAATAGTTTTTATATCATATTGCTTAATATGTTAGCTTCTAATACCAGTTTAGGTACTCGTTTAGGGGTATAAATGAGAAAGGATTCATAATTTAGTTGGGCGATAATAATTTCATAAAATATTTGGGACCACGTTTGGGACCCATACGGGACTTACAAACACTTATTTGGATAATTGGGTAGTTAATAGAATATTTGGGGGTTTCATAATAAGAACTTAGAACTTGTGGGGGCTGTAAGTGCTAAAAGACTAAGTAGTGATTATGTGTCATCTTATGATGACAAGTCTTATGACTCATCAATTTAAAACAAAGGAAAAGAAAACAGCTTGGGAAGAGAGAGAGAGAGAGAGAGAGAGAGAGAGAGAGAGAGAGAGAGAGAGAGAGAGAGAGAGAGAGAGAGAGAGAGAGAGAGAGAGAGTGTGTATGTGTGTGTGTGTGTTGGCGCCGAGAGTGAGAGGGAGAGAAGACAAGGGTCTTCGACAACGTTTTTACGCTGTTTCGTCGCCGTTCGTTGTCCAATTCGCGAACCAAAGTCATATTTGGACTCATGGAGGTAAGACGATCATTTCTACACCTTGTATTTATGTTTTAATTGTCAAATTTTGGTATTTCAACAGCAAAGTCAAGCATCGAAGTTTCCAGGTGGGAGACCTGGTCCTTAAGGCAGTAAACCAGTCTACTAAGGTTCTGAGCCACGGCAAATTAGGGCCAAACTAGGAAGGACTATACAGGGTTACCCGAGTAAACCAGTCGGGCACCTACTGGTTACAGACTTTGGACGGGCATGATCTAACCTACCCTTAGAACATCCAACATCTGCACAAGTATTTTCAGTGACGCTTGGATAAGAACAGATTAACACTGGCTAGGAAATTTGTAGCTCTTTTCGAGCAATTATTATGAATTTAAAAAAGGAATAAAGATTTTTTTTGTTTTCGCTGGAAGAAACGACCCCTACCAGTACTCCGTGCAAAAAGACCTCGGGACCACACCCGAGGCACGAAAGACCTCGGCACCACATCCAAGGCGGAAAAGACCTCGGTGTCACACCCGAGGCACTGGCTTCGCCTAGGCCTGTAACCGACAATGGGAAAAAAATTCCCCTAGGTGGCTAGTGATGGCAAGCTTCAAAAGACCCTATAACCACTCATGTTCACTACACCATATGGCCTCATTACTAACGGATATATCCGTTAGAATAAATGTTACTAACGGATATATCCGTTAGTATTTTAGCGTTAGTAATATTACTAACGGATATATCCGTTAGTAAAATTAATTTTACTAACGGATATATCCGCTAGTAATGTAGTTACTAACGGTTAGTTTTCCAACTCATTTAAGATGTTTTATATTGAATACTAACGCTTTGTCAACAATTGCTAACGGATATATCCGTTAGTAATTTCCCAAAAATCCAAAAAAAATACTAACGAATTTACTAACGGTTATATCCGTTAGAAATATACATAAATTAAAAAAAAAATAATTTGTTTATATGCTTCCCAAATTTTTGTTTCACCTAATTAACAAACATATTAATCTACTAGATATCACCCGTGGCTAAAATCACTATCGAGCAATTCAAACCATACATGTGTTTGGCCATTAGTCAACTATACTTGCATGAAAGCTTCAAATTACAATGAATTGTGCTTACAACAAAATAAAACATCTCACATCAGTATTCATGTGCTTGGATATTAGTCAACTATACTTGCATGAAAGCTTCAAATTACAATGAATTGTGCTTACAACAAAAATAGAACATGACATCCTAAGTACTAGTGTACTAAGCACCTTTCACATTTTGCTTCCATCCCTACAACCTTGTTGTTGTTATAAGGGGGTGCAGCATGCTGTACACCACCCTTCTATTTCATCCTTCTCTGCCATGTCAATTATGTGATGCCAGCACCATATACAGATCTGCAAAATTGTAAAAGCACATTCAAGATAAAATATAAGCAAGCTGAGAAAAACTATGACTAAGTGAACTCGAACTGTCATTTTGGTACTTATTATTCATAGTTGTCTTTCAAAAATGGTGCGAAAATACCATTCTTTCTATAAACTCTCATTTAGCCCATATAACTTCCTAAACTGAGTAAAACGATCATCTAGAATAACCTGCTAATCACATAAGACAAAAAATGGCCTACAAAAGTATAGGTGCATCAAATGCGAAGAATCTAAATTTTCCAATTCATCATGTACACATAGTCCCCTTTGTATTCAATTCTCACAATGTTTAAAAATGTGCCATCCCCCGGTAATTCTATGCAAATAAGTATTCAGAAATGAAATTATTCAATGATTCAATGGCCAATTATGTAGACGTCTTCCTAGTGTAAATAACTGGAAAAAATTTTGTAGCAGCAACCTATTCGGTATTTCAAAGGTGAAAGTCTCCATACCAATCCAAAACCAAAGTATCAAGATGTGTAAAAAAAAAGAAGGGCATACTATGAACACCACGTGTCAAGCAATGTTTGATGTGTTCTACTATAGCCTTTGTTTATTGTTTCATACTTTCATTAAAAGGTTAATGTACACAAACTATTAAGAGACTGTTTGGATTAGCTTATTTGGACTAAAAATCATTTACTTGGGATTATTGAGCGATTTGACTTTATTTGGCAAAGACTTGTTCACAGCTTTTTCAAAATTTGTTCCACATTAAAGCTAAAAATACAGCAGATACCAGAAGCAGTAATTCAATGCTTTTTCACACATATTACAAAAAAAAAAAAAATTAAATAAATCCATTACTTCCACAACAATACCAAACGGGCATTAAAAAGTTGAGATTTATGTAAGAATTAGTTTCAACTTACGCCTCAAGCTCTGAATCTGATGCCATGTGAGGTTGAAGGTAAATATTCCAAGGGTTGACTTAAGTTCTGGAATAGTCACTCCAAAGTTGCTGTAGGGTGATTGAGCAACATTTGTGCTATCTAGAAGATCTATAGAGCCTAAGCAAATTGGTATTCCATCCTTGGTCATTTGGACAGGACAGTCACGAACATCTACACTGTCTGAAATAGCTTTTTCATATGCCAAATCAGTACAAGCAAGGTAGTCCCCACTGGGTCCTTTGTATGAGATAACCGAAGGCTTTGCTGAAACAAGGACAGTAAGGGAAAAAAAATTAGTGAAACTTTGAAGTTCTGCAAATTGCTGATGAAAAATATATATGAACCAAAATCTGTACTCATAAAAGCATTATACAGTAGATGCATACGCTGTCCTGAACCATTTTTGCCAATGTGAGAAAAGCAATCTGCAGTCATAGAAAGAACTTAGCCTCTAGAAGTACTGGAAAATAGAATTATCAATACATATGGATAAAGCTATTGAATATTTAAGCACAGTTAAAAAGTATCAACACACAAAAATTCTCATAATTTTCTAAAAAGTGTACATTTCAATCAGTCCAAGCTAGAAGAACTTTCATTAAGCGCTGCCAAAAGACATGGTAAGTCACTCTTGCTTCGAACCATTAACTGCATCTAAAACTTGTACTATCTTGTTGTAGTCTCAAGTCATCAGAAGAATGAAATTGAAAAACCCAATCGACGATCAAGGTCTACAATTATTTTTCACAGCTAAAAGGAATTTTGCTATACATTTATTTTAGGTACTGATCCTAGTAGACGTTGCATTAGAATAATTAATATAAATTCCACAGGGGTATTAGCTCATTTCCGGAGATTCTTTAAGGAGGATTGGTAGGTTAGAATCATAGATTCATTGGAGCAGCTAAGAAGTACTTAAGATGTATAGCCAAACTATAATTAATTAATATGTGCCTATATATATACTGTAGATAAAAGGATATAACATCCAAATTGCTTACACACTAGAACCAAAGCTAAATCTGATCTTGACATAGTGATGCAAAGCATATTGAAGTACACTTTTTAAGAACATTTGACCATCGAAAGAATGACAATGGAAGGAAAGCAAGAGGTCACACTTAGTGACTGTTGGAGCTGCAACATACAAGTTTAAGTTGTGACTGTTGGAGTGTGGCTGCAGAATTAAAGTTTTTGTTATGATATATTCAGTTTCTATTTAATAAGTCTTGTGACTTTTCAGTAGTATCCAGCTATCAACATTCATGTGACTTCAGTCATGTGGCTGTTCATATTCTCCTATCCTATTTATAGAGCAAATCTGAGGTTGTTATGCAACATTCTGATATTTTCTGAATACAACTAAAGCCAACCTTAGTGGCTTTTTCTCTCTTTCTCCTAGGGATTGAGTTTGGGTGTTCTAGCTATTCTAATAGTTAGAATTAGCGCTCTGATTTTCCTTCTTTACTCTTCAAATCTTAACTGAATTGCATCACACAGACTAATGGAGCTGCTTCTAAACCACTCCATGAAAAATGGTATGCAAAAGCATGGACTTATAGAAAGACAATCTTCATAAGTTACGAGCATGAAGCATCATATGGTGTTATGATGTTATCATCTAAATCCACCAGTAGTACACAACATCTGTTTTTAAAATCCAGTTTAAGTCGAGTTCTACATTTAAATCCTGACTTGAACTGTGCTTGGAATTATGTTATTAGCCACTAAAAATATAAGATGGGAAGTTTGCAGAAGATCAAATATCTACTTCAAGAAGTAACCACCAGTTACCAGAATAATCTAACACATTAGGCACATATTTATAAGAAATTATTCAAATCCAATATCGAACATGTTTTTTCAAGCCTATAAACTTAAAAATTGAGATGAGTGAATAACTGACCTATGGCATTTGATGCGGTTATTGGGAAGTCAGACAGAAAAATTGCCATTGTCAATAAAAGAAAGATATTCAGCCACAGGGTCATAACTGTAATTATAGGCGAATGGAACATCATTCGCGAGATCTGATGCAAAAACTTCTAGTCCTGCTTTATGAGCATCCAAAACAAAAGAGGTATGGGGCTGTAAATATAGATCGAGTACAGGCCATACATAATACTTCGAAACTAGAATTCCAGAGGCAAATGTCTTGACAAATGTAAGATTACTCAAGAGCGATTGGTAAGTTAAGTTGGTTGATGGCTCAATCTCGTTCAACCCAAGGAACCTGAAGACTAGTTTAGTTGTGCGTGGTTTGCGTGCCAAGATACTCCTAAGGAAGTTCACCTCAGGCGATGAGATATAATTTATAATAACACTCCTAGTTACAGAAAGCACAAAGTTTCTCATACTCAAGTTGTGTTGATTGTAAAATGCATCATGCTACAAAAGTTTTAGAATTTCAACAATATTTCTGTTGGAGTATGAAGATGTGTTCGTCATGTGTATTACACGTATCGACAAGGTTCCACTGTTGATGTATGTGTTAGACAAGGTTCGAGATCAATGGTCCCAACCCCTTTCTGAAAAAAGTAACGAAGGGACAAACGAGTGTGACGACCAGCAAACGGAAAATAGAAAATAAATGGACATGTTAAACAAGTAATTCTGTGAAGTGGCAGTCCAAAAACCTGACAACAGATAAGAATGAACTCATAAATATTCCATTAAAAGAAGTGATGCAACTATTCAAACTATAGCATGAGACCACTAATATTGACACATACATACATATATGAAGCACAAGTGATACAAGAAATACAATTGTTCAAGTCAAGAATACAAACAACTAACAAGTAAGAACGAAAGAAAAGAAGAAATATCCATATATGTCTTCCTTACCTTCACGATACAACACTTTTCAACACGATAACTGCAACCAATAGCAGCTCCCCAGACACGGGAACAGACGTTATTTCTCAATGTAGAAATGTAACCTAAGAACAGATGGCAGAAACACAATATGAATTCAATAAAATCAGAAGCTATAGAAGCTTGCTTAACCAACTACCATATATACTTCTTTATAATTCACCAGAACTAGAAATGAAACCATTGATCAGTTCTAGCACTTTTTCCTCGAAGTTGGGGATAAAAAGATTTTAATGATCAAATTAAAAGATGTGACTGCCAAGAGAGAAAATGCTGACAATAAAGAAATAAAGCAATCCCATACAAGCTCAAGAAGGTAGCATGATTAGCATCTCACACATTTAGATGCAATTACTTTATCTAAGAGAGGTTTGGTAAATATCCTATTGAGTCACTTAAAGCTGCAGATTAAAAAAGAACTCATCTATTCATTGTTATTCATCTTATTTTAACAAATAACTGTAATAAATACTATTGCTCAAGAGAGAAATAATAGCATTTATGCTTTATTTCTGTTGGAAAATGTTTGACCCTGTGAGTGAGTTACAAAAAACCAGAGAGGGTAAAGTGATACATTGCAGCACTATTGTAAAGTTATAACAAAAAAAAGATAATCTTGTGCCACAAAATCGAATTTGTGTAGCCCATAACCAAAGTTCGTAAGGACGTACCACTTGAGATAGTCGCAGCTTAACAATACGTTCAAGGATTGAAATTATACATCCAGAAAGTTTGAAGAATTTATTGTCGCTTTTAGAGACTGAAGTTTAATGCCATCATCAAAGTTCTAGAACTTTATCTGAAAAGTTATTCTTTAGGTATCTAAAAGGTTTAGCATAGAAACCTCCATTCCACATTTTCAATCGAGGCAAAGTATAGTTCTCTCCAAATACACCAAGTGCATGTTCTCAATGATACATGCGTACGTAGTGTACTAATAAAACAATGTAATTAGAGTCTCCGACAGAACATGGATTCAATTCTGAAGCAACCAACCCTCAAATGAAAAGACACAAAGATACTATACTTGGACTATTTCCAACCCCACCATGTGAACCATATTTGCTATTCTGAACTGCATTTGCTACTATTCTGATTTTCAAATAATCAAACTCTAAGTGAGGGGTGCTCACTACTCAGTAAGAAACAGCCATACAATAAGAGCAGCCATTTTTTGAGAAGCAAAAACCTAACCCCAAATTTGGGATAAGTAGACATTGTAGACCCTAGATTAAAAAAAAAACTAAGACTCAAAATCAATTTAAAGATTAAAATAAGAAATCACACTTTGCAATTTCCTCTTTATTCAAGCTCTCTTTAGCAACTTCATCTTTCTCTCTAGAATGCAGACAAATAAATGTATGTGCATCTCTATGTTCACATAGATAATAAGACAAAGAGAGGGATGATATCTATGTTCGCAGTGGTCATCTAATAATTGATGGAGAGAAAGGGTTCCACACAAATTGGTTGTGAAGTTCCTCTCAATTTTCCTTATTAACCAAACAAAGAAAGTGTTTTCCTTTCCTTTCCCTCACTAAATCCGTGAATCAAACAGAGCCTAAAAGGTTTCCAAATCTCCCTACATGGAGTTAGGTTAAGAAGAATACCATTTGTTGACTGCATGACTTCAAGTGGAGTCTCAATAGAAGACTGTCCAACCCATATGACCGCACCATTTTTAAATCAACGTCAACACTGATTGGCTTCTTGAGCACCATCTTGTCAACAAAAGTGGTGACCAGCAAGAGTGGTCTTGCCATGCTATCTTCATCGGAACAGTGCTACTCCAAATTCCAAATAAATGTGTATGTTATTAAAAGAAAGGCAAAACATGTAGGGGAATGAAAATGTTGTTAACTTACGAAAACGTATAAACTTCACGAGTTAGCGATTAAAGAAGAAAACTCAAGTAAATGTGGGATGACCAGAAGAACCTCATTGTATTTTGTTCACTGAGATAAACAGGTTGCAATTTCACTCAACTATCATCATTAGGTGTGAAGGAATAGGATGTGTTACTGTTAAGTCAACAATTACTCTTAAATCTTAGGCTATTAGAGAATGGACCCAACAATGTATACCAAACTTCAACGGTTACTTTATTGGAAAACATTTGAATGGGGAACCATGTATGGGCTTATACCGACCCATGTATGGATATGAATACTCCCTAGCCACTCGACCAACGACTTGTGGGTAGTACACAGAGAGATTCACTTACACTTTGAATGGGCAACCATAATTTATCCCAACTGTAGGTTTTATATTAACTGTTCCTCGTACTCCCTAAGGCATACTCTCATATACTAGGACTAGTATATCCAAAGAAACAACAGCATTAACAACTAAATTAATAAAAAAAACCCAGAATTTAAAAAACATGCCCTCTTTTTTGATTTGGCAAATACAAAGAATCAAAGCACATCAAACCCATATCTCAATTCACAGTGAAAAGAAAATCTAGGAAATTTGTAACAAGTCTCCAACTAACCGGTGTCCAAGATTCCAGTAATAGAGCCAAAACCCGAGTTTGTAAATTCACTTTTCGTTCCTTTCTTTTTTATCTTCAAGACCCTCAACTAATCTAGCTTCAAATATTGGCCTAGATGACAATGAGTTTGCAAATTTACTTTTCTTTCCTTTTTTTTTTTTTTATCTTCAAAAATCGTAACTAAAAAAAATATGATCAAGAAATCAAAAGTTTCATTCTCTTTCAATTTGACATTGTATCTGATGTTAAAACACATAAAAATAGTTATTGAACTATGTTTAGGTAATAAATTCCATAAGTATATAACAGAACAAAATATAAATTTGGGTTCTTGAGTGTATATCAATCTCGAATACAAACATGCTGATTAAACCAAACCTTCCAAGAATGCTTGAAAGAATCTCATGGTGTGAGTCCACAACGAACTGGGGCTCATTATGTCGTTTATTACATACAATGTGAACCTATACAATAAAAAAAAAATTAGATAAATAAAGAAAAAATAAAGAAAGAAGAAGCCAAGAAATATGTGAATCTAATTGATTGAAATTTGTAAAAACCCTTTTGTCCGATAACATAAATTTAAACTCACATTGCTTCAAATAATACCCAGAACAGGGCTACATTGTGTACCTTCTCTGAGGGCTGCATCAGCTGATTCAAACACTAAACCAGAGGTTAGAAATCCCAAAACACTAAATTGAAAGTCAAAAATCTGAAGTGAATACACAAACCACTTGAGCCGAAACCCTTGCCAATGAATTTCGAATCAAATCCACCACTTATAGATCTGAGAGAGACTATCAATTTCAGAATTGGAAAGTCAAAGGCAACCCTAACTTATAGATCCAAGAAGAAGAAGAAGAAGAAGAAGAAGAAGAAGGAGGAGGAGGAGGACGAGGAAGAAGAAGGTAGTTGGACATTAATAGAGGGGGAAAAACAACCAAACAACCAAAATTATTTCCATTATTTTCCTAACTATCAGCAGCTAAACAACCAAATTGGGCCCTAAACTTAGGTCAAGATCTAGCCTCATCTAGGGTTCGAAATTGACGAAGAAGAGAAGAAAAAAAAAATGTCCGGCTGAAGTATAGAAGAAGAAGAGGAGGAGGAGAAGAAAAAAAAATTACAGTATCCTAGGGTTGCGACTGGGAGAAGAAGAAGAAGAAGAGTGTACCTCAGCGGCGGCAGTGACTCTCGGCAGCGGCGACAGTGACTCTTGGCGGTGGCGGTGGCAGGTCCTAGGGCTGCCTCTCTTTCTCTCTCTCTCTCTCTCTCTCTCTCTCTCTCTCTCTCTCTATTTCCTTCCTCTTTATGAAAAAAAGAAAATGAGAGGACCCGGTAGTATTTAAAATACATTATTTTATTATTCCTTTTTTTTAAGATCAAATTTTGAAATAATTCAAGTTACTAACGGTTTTTTATGAATACTAACGGATACATCCGTTAGTAATTACTAACGGATATATCCGTTAGAAATCATAAAAGTTGTCCGTTAGAAATCTGGTCATATGGTGTAGTGGTTATAGGTCGGTTCCTTACAGTCAATCACTCTACCAACGCTTGCCTTAGCAAAAGCTTGGGGGCAAGGGGGAAATACCAGACTGAAATAGGGAATCACACCGGGCACTAACAATGCTTGGAAAGGACTTGAAATTCCAAACATTCTTAAGTACCTATTCCTAAATACCTACAGTGCCTAGAGAAACCGACCGGGACAGTAACAGGACCTAACTCCTACACTGTACCCGAAGGGACCTTCAAAACCGGTCCCGAAAAGACCAAGTGTTCCTTACCGGTCACAGTCCTAAACTGTGACACCCCAACTCACCCCCGCGGATTAGGACATGTGTAACAAACCTATACGCACCCAAAATACACTAATAAGCATTAAAACATGCTAGTTATTAAGGAAAAAACATGATTTAAACCAGCAGAAAAGACCTTACTGTGACAAAATAGCCCCGAGGGCAAAATGGTCATTTAGAAAAGTATATCAAAATTTATACCAAAAGATAGGTCTTTGAGTATTGGTTCCAACGAAAAAAACAGCGCACGAATATGATTTTTCTAGAAAGAGTTATACACGTTTCCGTAAAAGCGCACGTGCTGTGAAAAGCCTAGGCGGATCTATCCGCCCTTAGCCTGGATCGATCCGTACTGCAGTTTTTTGGCAGTAAGTCCCTCGAAAAGGGTCGGATTGATCCACCCTTTAACCCAGATCAATCCGGGTTCTGCAGAACAGGTTTTTACTGCTAAAAACTCTGCTACAACATTCCCAATTCATATCTAAACTAAACCAAACTTCATAGATCATTAGAAAAACATTTCAAACTCATTTCTAACCACATTTTAAACATTGCTAAACACAAGTTCAAGTTGTCCAAACATACAAAACATGAACATAACCTTGTTATAATAATAATTGGTCCATAACAAACCATTGAACCTCAAACATTACCAAGCTTGTTCAAATATATAAAACTTGCTATGAAGCAACTCACAAGCTTGACAACCAACATGATCACAACCAAAACTCTTTCAGAATGTTTACGGCAATAATCCAAACTTGCCGGAAAGGACCCAATCTAAACTTGCATATTCAAACTTCAACTTGTAACATCAAAATTATATGACTTTCCAAGTTAGCTCCAAAACCACCAAATTACAAGTTAAAGTCTACAAGCTTCATGGATACAACCTAAGTATCAACATTACTATTAATGAAACTACAAATTTATAAGATTTTACAAGTTTTAAGAGAATTCATATACGCAAGCCCAAATCTCCCCCATATCCCCCATCTCTCCTATCTCTCCCAATGCACGTCACTTCCTCTCCGAATATGGCTCCGAACCTGCGGTGGTTGTTATTTACCACAACAGAAAAAGAAAACGGTTTTTCATAAGTATTACGCTTAGTGATTAATTCTAAACATGATTGAATGTTTAACATGTGCAATGCTACAATTTAACATATATCTCATTTACGTAATCGCCGAGTCACCGGTTCAATGATTCATTCAAACCCGAAGACCTCCTTTGGTCCCTTGGTCACTTCTATTCCTTGGACTTTCGTATTTTTCGAATTCTTCCTCTTCATCACTGTTATTACTCCCAACAATAAATCATTTCCCCGGTGCGCATTGAATACCACATAATCATATAAGCACATAACATATAAGCTCAACAATTTTCATAAAATTAACATGCAATTCACAATCTAGCATCTTCATGGTTTCTAGACATAAATAATCATCACTAATCACCATTGAAGCATTAAACACATAAAATCCCAATCAATTTTAGGTAAAAAACTCACATTAGCAAGATCTACTCAAATTAAACCAAGAAGATGCTGAATATCACAAAATTAAATCTCAATTCCTACTCCCAAGTGAATCCTACATGAACTCGGTAGGTGTCTCACCGATTAGTATGAGCTACCAAAATAATTTAAGTATAAATTAAAGGTATAGAAACGACCATCTCACCTCCACGAGTCTGAAAATGGTTTCGATTCGTGAATTGGACGTCGGACGGCGACGGAACGACGAGATTACAACGTCGACGTCTCATGTTCGTCTTCTCTCTCGAGCTCTCTCTTTTTTTTGTTTAATTTCAGTGAATATGAGAGTCTCTCTCTCTCTCTCTCTCTCTCTCTCTTGACACCTATATGCATGCATATGAGGTGTCTCAACCTTATTTTTCATCTTTTTCATTTACACCTCCAGAATTTCTAAAGTTCTTATTATGAGATCCCCAAGCATCCCGTTAACTACCCAATTATCTAATGAGTGTTTGTCTAAGTCCCGTGTGAGTCCCAACGTGGTCCCATATATTTTGTGAAGTTGCTATCGCACCTACTAATTATGAATCTTTTCATTGATACCCTTACTTGGGTGTCCAAGCAATCACCAAATGCTAACACATATATCATCATGTAATATGGAAGCATTTAAACATATATTTATGTAATCACATAAATGCATCTAATCATTTAAAATGAAATTATTTTACTTGACCCTTCATTGGGTCCCACTTCACTAACTGTCCCTCCTCACAGGGGAGTTTTCCAAATGGTGTCCTTCTCTGAACACTTTTTCACGGGCGAGTCCAAGCCTCCCCTTAAGCCATTTTATACACTAATTATATGAATTAGTGCATATTAACATGATAATTAATCCGTTCTCCAGGTACGGGTGTTACATTTCCCCCTCCCTAAAAGGAAGTTTGGTCCCAAACTTACTCTTACCTTAGAAAACGAAGAGATGTGGGTACTTGGCTCGAATCTCGTTCTCTCGTTCTCTCGTTCCCAAAGTTGCTTCCTCGATGGAATGGCTTCGCCATTGAACCATTACTAAGGGAATCACCTTAGTTCTCAACACCTGATCTGTTCTATCAAGAATTTGCACCGGATGCTCCACATAAGTCATATCCTCTCGAATCTCCAATGGCTCTGGAATAATGACATGTCTCGGATCCGATACATAAATCGAAGCATCGACACATAAAACACATTGTTAACATTTGCTAACTCTTGAGGCAATTCCAATTGATAAGCTAACGGTCCAACATACCTCGGACTGAGCTTACCTCATTTACCACAACGTGTTATGTCTTTTGAAGGCGATACCTTCAAAAACACATAGTCACCCACTTCAAACTCTAATGGTGTAACAACATGCATTTCCATTTAATTACTTGTATTTGCATTTGACATATTTAAATTCAAATTGAAATTCCATGTTTAATCTGTGTTCGTAGAGTTATTTTAAATTGCAATTCTTAGGTCCTAAATTTTATTTCTTGTTTTAGTTCATATTAAAACTATTGTTGGGGTCAAAAAGGCGATTTTCATAAACTTAGCAATACTTGTGTTGGATTTCAAATCTATATTTCAAAAACGGTGAAAATAAATTCTTTTAACTCAAACAGCATTTTTATAAAATCGAAAAATCAATTCTTAAGTTAAAATAAATTTTCTGTATTTTTGTGGTGAACACCGAGCCACGAAATACCAGTTCATGTGCGAAAATTGTCCGCACCGTGTTGAACTCCCACAGACTGGGATTCTCCGTCAATCAGACAAGACTAATGCTTTATGATCATTTAAAGCTTGCAATGATTGATAGGGTCTTGTTTGGGAATACACTTTATACATGAATAAATGTAGTGGCTTAAATTGTGTTACCCAAACACCTTAAGTGATTCCTAAGAAAATAGTTTGTGGCATGTTTGGCAACCCCATGCTTGTGTGTGGTAGTTTGTGTATGATAACTAAGTTTCCCAAACAACTCAATCTTAACCCATACACACCTATATGTGACCCTTAGATCACTGTAGAGTTAATACAACTATATACGTATACTTACATGCTGGGAATATTAGAACTGTAGGATTAAAATCTTGTGTAATTGTTGAGTGAAGAGCACAGGACTTGGAGCCCAAGTTCTCCAACTTGCCATTCTATTTATACACCACATACACACACTTGATTATACACTTCTGGGTTTACAAACTTAGAGAGAAAAGTGAGAGTGCAAAGAGTTCTTCAAAAAATTTTCTAAAGAGAGAAAGAAGCTTGAATCTCAATAACTTGAAGCTTCTTTGGGTTTTCTTATTTTGATTTCTTTCTCAACAAATTCTGCAATCTTCTATTCCGGTGAGTATTTCTAACTCACTTGTGATGTAATACATAGTTTAATTTCTGTTTATATGCTTGAATCATTGAATCACCATGGTTGATCTTACGTACGAACTTCATAACTTGAAAAACATGGATTTTCAAACCTTAACCAAAGTGAGTCTTTAGAGATGATTTTGAAAGTTTATGGTTCATAGAAGCTGTAACCAAAATATTAGAGCTTAATTCAATCGTATCGCGATGTATATAAAAAACGAAGTTTCCGTCACCTCTCAGGTTTTTGTAAAATTCGAGAGCTACAGATTGATTTATGTTAAATTGAATTTAGATTCTTAATCCTTGTTGAAAAACGAAAAGATTCATGTGTAATAAGACCTAGTGACTTCCGGATTTGAAAATGAGTAAAAAGGGGACCTTCAAACTAAAACAGGGTATTTTCTAGCGAAGAAGATGAAGCTACTGCTTGAACTCGCACACGCGATCGCGTGAGCGGCCTGCGCGAGCGACCCCTCTCGCGAGCAGCCTGCACGCGCGAGGTGTGTGTTTCCAGGCAGTAAGAAAAGTTTTTATAAGAAAACGAAAAATGGGCTTGTCGTGCGAGCGGCCCGCGCAAGCGACCCCTCGCACACGCGAGGTGTATGTTTCCAAGGAGTAAGAAAAGTTTTTATAAGAAAATGAAAAATGGGCATGTCGCACGAGCAGCCCGCGCGAGCGACCCCTCGCTAGAGCGGCCCGCGAGTGCGACTTCTGACAGTTTCTGGTTTTTGTCTATTTTCTGGCAATGAACTGTCTAGATGATATTTTATGGGTTCTTAAGGCTCGGTTTGGAAGTTATGTCAATACTGGTTCTGTTGTATTATGTTTTGTTTATCAAAGAGCGATTATAGGTTCGATTCTTGTCAAATATACACGGATATCGTCCCCGGCATATCATATGTTCTGTTTATAGTTGCACGACATTCATATGGTGTCAGTTGTACATGCATGGGGAGTGAGAGTATTGGTCAGTATGGAAAAGAGTATGTGGTTGAGATTGTGTGGACACTCCCTGGTAAATTGTATACCAAAGTGTGTCGTGTTGAGATCACGGCTAGAGTGTCTTTGAAATGGGACAGTGGCAAAACTTGACACTCCTGGCGCCCATGGTAGCGCTAAAGTGTGTGACGCCGAACTTGGATATTCCCTGGCACCCATGGTAGTGCTAAAGTGTGGCCTACTAGACACTCCCTGAGGTGCGTGGTACGGTCAAAGTGTGAGGCATTGGACACTCCCTGGTACCCCGTACTAAAGTGTGAGGCAAACTGGACACTCCCTGGTACCCCTGTGCTAAAGTGTGGCTATCTTACCGTTTTAAAGATACTGGAGTGAGAGAGTCAGGTGTTGTGTTGTTGAGAGAAAAGAGTCAGTAAGATGAGATTGGTTGCATTGTTTCCCATACACGGTCACATGTGTTATGAATTAAAATTTATTAATATTATCCTTACATTTTGTTACATGAATTCAATTTCATGCTGATATCCTATTGAATAATGAAACTGAGAATTTGAGAATATTAAATGAGTATGTGTTACATTTCAAGTGTATGTTTTTAATACTAACCAGCTTTAATAAGTTGATGGCATCGATGCGCCCTGGACATTCATGTCCAGGCTTTTTAGGTTATAACCAGATGGAGCAGTATGACTATGCAAATTGATTTTGACTATCGGGAATGAAGAGATCATTTATTATTATATGCTGTAAGTTATAAACTGAACTTTTGTAATAAGGATGACTGTAATAGACAATAGTCATTATTTTGTTTCAAGGCGGTTTGTGCCTTTAGGTGACCACGTGCTGTAATAATTATTGAGTTAGAAAATTTTTTAAGCTTTGATTGCTCTACTCTGATTTATATCATTATATATTGTTCGACGTTTGGGACGGAATCAATCCTTCAAACTATCGCGACCTACGGGTCCATAATGGAAATTAAATGCTTTCCATATTTATGCTACGTTGGGGCGTGACAAATGGTCTTCTACCCGTATCTGCATAACTTTTATAACGACTCTGAGCTGTTTGTAACCGCTGTTTAATCAATCTAATATTGTCGGTAGTAATTTGTACTATTTTCGGTCCCAAAAGCTATTTTTCACCAACTTCTGTCCAACAAACCGGTGATCTACACCTTCTTCCGTACAATGCTTCGTAAGGCGCCATTCCAATACTAGTTTGAAAACTATTATTGTAAGAGAACTCAATTAAAGGCAAGTGGGTCTCCTAATCGGCCTTGAAATCCATAACAAATGCTCTCAACATATCTTCCAAAATTTGAATCACCCTCTCGGACTGACCATCGGTGTGGCGCCCCGACCCGGCGTGGTCAGAACGCCTACTAAACAGCTCAGCTAACAGCAAAGACAATTAATTAATCTTGAAATTAATAGTTTTAAAACAAATCAGCTATATAACGGCTCAAATTTGGATAATCCAACCTGTATTGAACAGCTTTATAAAACATGCTCAGTTAATTTTGAAAATCCAAATATATTACAAATAATTTACAACGACTAACCTAGCCCAAACAAACTAATTCCACTTGTGACTAGTAGATTTAATATTATAACCACATCTATTTAGCAGGATTTACGTTAAAACCCCCATAACATTATGTCACAAAATTTAAAGTGTTTACACATATTCAAAGCTTTCTGTCATCCACAATTCAAACTATTATACATTAAACTAATCCACACTACTGAACTTAAAAGTTTAAATTTTTACAACGTCTAACAAAAGTTATAAACTAGACTGTATTTTACACTTCCGACAAAAAACCACTTTTATATGGCCATCCACAGCGAACCTAGACCCATGGCAGTGCAATCCTATAGGCCAAGAGATCATTGTACCTGCACAAGAAAATCTGTGTGGGCGTGAGCAAACCACGGCTCACGAACAACTAGATATAAAGATATGCGAATTTAAGCATATATATAGCTCAGCACAACATAAACACAGCTTAACGCATACCTACAATGCAATCTCATACATGCCATGACTCACACACCCGGGCCCATCAGCTTTAGCCTCTTTTGGCTAATTTACCAAGTTTTCAGCTACTTGGTTTAACAGCTCAGCAATGCAAGTGCACAACATACAGTTTATGTCATGCTAGTAATGAAGTTAAAATCATACAGCATACAGCTCAGCAATATCGCATAACATTCATGTTATGCCAGCTATGTATATAACATAAACAGCAATAAAATTATATCTAGAAGACCCACCTCAAATCCGGTAAGTGAATAAAATTCACCTTTCTGCTTACTTCTCGGTCACCTCCTTGGGTCCACTAGTACTAGCCTCGGTCCTTGAAACCTTAAAAATTAGATTTCATAACAAAGCAAATCTTATAATAGCAAAAAGTTAACAACTTAGGCTTTCCAATTAATAAAAAAAAATCATATTTCTCAATCTTCAATTTCATAACTAATAAGTAAAAATAAACAACTTCTATTATAAATAATAATGTAAAAATAAGCAACTTCTATAAGAAACATTTAAGGAGAAACAACTTTTATAAGAAATAAAAATGTAAGAAGTTCAAGTTTTCATTTGAAACAACCCAAATTCCCAAAATCATACCCAAATAGCTAATTTTTAACTTTCTCTCTCTCTACCCCAATCAAGGTTTATAAAAAAACCAACAACTCTTTCATGGAGGCTTTCAAGTTCCAATAATATTCATAATGCATTAAAAAAAAATCCACATCTAATATTGTTCACCACAACCATCAAATAAAAAATCAAGAACCCATTTTAAAGGCTCAAGAACATCTTCAATGGTGTTTTACCCAAATCATAACCCAATTCTAATATTTTCTATATACTTCTCCAATATATATATATATATATATATATTGTTGTTGTTGCAACTATCAAATTTAAATATCAATACATAATCAACAATTTTTCCAAATCAAGTAATACCCATAAGTTAGAGTATTTTAAAAACACACACTACACCAAGAACACACACTACACCAAGAACACATACCAATCTTTACTTCTCTTCCCAACTCAACTCTTTTCAAAGTTTCTTGTAAGAGTAATCCAAAGCATTAAAAATGTCATTATAACAACAAAAATCAACCAACATATAGATTTGAAACAACAATTTTCAAGAACCAATAACACCCAAAAGCTTCAAAGTTCATCAATGGTGGCTACCACCTCAAACCCAAATCCAAATTTCATCCATGGTCAAACCCAAATCAATCTTTTCAAGACTTGAACTAGTAATATTTCAAGACATTAATAATATACTCCCAACACCAACAACATTAAAATCAAAACCCAAAATAAAATGCAATTTTCGGATTTATTGAAAACCCTTAAATTTCAACACCCCAACAATTCCAAAATCAACTATATTCAAACAAAAATTGCCATACATGATATACATATCACCTAAGGCATATAGAACACATATTCACTATCAAAATCAACCAAATCAAACTTCAAATTTGAATCTAAAATATTCAATTTTCGGATTTATACCAAACCCTAAAAATACATGTTCCAAATTTGCCCAAAACTCAAGTTTTACATAAAAATCTTCATACCACATCATATATACATATCAAGGATCATGTAAACAAGTTCTACAATATAAATTTACAACTTTAATCCCTTAATTTCAGATTCTAAGAAAAGAATTCAAAAGCCCCAATTCACAATTTCAACAAATTTCACTTATCTAGGATGTAGAAGATGAAGATTCCTCCCTTTCTTCCCAATTTCTATGACTTCTTCCCTTTACTCTTCTTCTTTTTCTTCTTCTTCTTCCCCTCTTCCTCTCTTTCTCTTCTCTTCTTCTTCACTGTAACTCTCTCAACTATACAGTCAAGGAGACTAACGTATCTCCCTAAAATTTATTTTCCAACTTTTTTTTAAAATTATGTTTAACACCCCAACTTTCTTTAAAACAAGCACTTGAGTTCTCAAACTTCCCTAAATTTTCCCATATCATCTTAGTACCCCCAAAAAGAGTTATTTCCTAACTAAAAATTCCAAAAATGGAATTTTTTTTTCAGTTCTAACCCAACACATAATTATTTAATAGTTAACAGCTCAGCATAAAAAAATTTTTAATAACAATTCAGCTTAAATAATTAAATCACAGAAATTTAAATTTTAAACAACTCAGTTCAGCTTAATAAAGTAAATGATTTATTATTTTAATATTCTTTTCAGGTTCGGGTCTCACAATCGGTCTGGGGATGAAATGCAGTACTAAAATGTAAAGTTGTCCCCATAACCCTCTGCAAACTCTCCCAAAATCTTGATACAACTTGGGTATCACGGTCCAACACTATCGAAACCGGTGCTCCATAAAGCCGAATAATTTCCTGAATGTAAATCTCTGCAAGTTTCGATGGATCTTTGGTCTTGATAGATAGAAAATGGGCTGACTTAGTCAATCGGTCCACAATAACCCAAATACTATCATTTGACTTCTGAGATTTTGGAAATCCCGATACGAAATCAATTATAATATGCTCCCACTTCCATTCTGGTATTTCTAAAGGATGAAGTTCCCCTCCAGGTCATTGATGTTCCATTTTTACTTTTTGCCATGTCATGCATTTAGCAACAAATTCCGCTACTTCCCGTTTCACACCACTCCACCAATAAATTTCTCGCAAGTCTCAGTACATTTTGGTACTACTCGGATGTACTGAATATCTTGTATTATGAGATTCTTCCATAACTCTATATCTTAAATCTCCAACCTTAGGAACACATAAACGGTTGATGTATCTCAAAACATCGTCTTGGAAGCTGAACTCTGGCCTTCTACCCTCAGGTAACTCGTCTATAATCTTCTTGAATTCTGGGTCCAGAAGCTAATTAGTCTTGATTTCATCAATTAAACTTGATTGTGCCACAATCGCAGCCATTAAACCAGCTCTAATTTTGGGAATGACTTCATGTTCAAATTGTTCAAATTCCTTCACTAGCTCCTCCTGTGTTGTTAAGGCATAAGCTAAGTTTTCTGACGAATTTCGGCTCAAGGCATCGGCGACCACATTCACTTTTCCTGGGTGATATTGAATTTTCAAATCATAATCTTTCATAAGTTCCAACCACCTCCTTTGTCACATGTTAAGGTCTCTCTGAGTGAATAAGTACTTCAAACTTTTGTGGTCGGCAAAAATTTCACACGTCTTCCCGTATAAATAATGCCTCCAAATCTTCAAAGCGTAGATTACCGCTGCTAACTCCAAGTCATGTGTCGGGTAATTTTTCTCATGAGGTCTCAATTTCCTTGAAGCATAAGCAATCACTTTGTCATCTTATGTCAAAACACATCCTAAGCCTTGGTGAGAAGCATCACTATAAATTTTGAAATTTCCAGTACTTGTTGGGATTGCAAGTATTGGTGCCGTGGTTAGCTACTTCTTCAATTCCAAGAAACATTTTTCGCATTCTTTGCTCCACTCAAATGATACATCATTTCTCATCAGCTTTGTCATTGGAGTCGCAATTTTAGAAAAGTCCTTGACAAATCTTTCTATAATATCCAGGTAACCCCAAGAAACTTTGAATCTCTGACACATTTGTCGGTCTTGACCAATTCATAACAACTTCAATCTTCTGTGGGTCTACGGAAATACCTTCTTTAGAGATCATATGCCCTAGAAAAGTGACACTCGTCAACCAAAACTCGTTTTTCTTCAATTTTCCAAACAACTATTTCGCTCGAAGTAGTTGTAAAACCAACCTCAAGTGTTGTTCATGCTCTATTGGACTCTTTGAATAAATAAGAATGTTGATCGGGAGAGAACTAATCCTATTTATACGCCTTAACGCGCATTTGTTAGTGCCTTTTTATCCTGTTTTTGTATATTTTTACTTCATTTTCTAGTTTCTGACAGGTTTTGGAAGAAATCAGCTAAACCAGGCTAAACAGGGTGAAAAGTCAGAAAGAAAGAAGCTGAAAAACCAAAGTCGCGCGCGCGATCCGCGGGCGCGAGAATCCAGAAGTCGCGCGCGCGATCCGCTCGCGCGAGACCCCCAATAACTCGCTCGCGCGAGCCGCGCGCGCGAGGTACCAAAAGTCGCGCTCGCGCGACCCGCTCGCGCGATATACCCAAAAACCAAAGTTGCGTATTTCAGTGTACTAAAGACTCCTGTGCAAACGAAACTGCAGAATGACGTCCAGATTGTAAATTACATCAGTTTCAGTCCGTTTCGAGTTGTAAAGGCTTCCAAAACTTGTTGTAAATCTATATATACTCTATTTTACTTCAATTAGAGGGTTGGCAACTAATATACACATTCATATACAGCCATATACACACACTTCCAGCCTTGAAGAGGGAGAAGCAAGGAGAAGAAGAAGAAGAACAAGGGTTTCCATGGCCTCCTCCATCAACTACTTGCCGATCTCTACTCCTATGGCAGCTTAGATCATTGATCTAGGGTTTCAATGAAGCCCTAGATGAGTAATAGGATTTTATTTATGCTTTTATTTTAGTGTTATTATGTATGGATGACAGTCACATGTTTAGAGGATTTTTACAAATAAATCGTACTTACATTGATTGAATCATTGCTTTCAGAATTTATTCTTGTCTTAGATCTATTTTGACTGTGATGTGCTCAACGATCTATTCTTGCTGTGCTTGTTTAGGTTGTTTACATGTGATGGTGCTTTATTGATTCGTGCTATCAAGTATCCGAATAGTCCATGCCTAGGTTAGACGGATTAGATCACAACCCTAGTTTAGTGTGAGATAATTCGTGCTATCCGCAGATGGATTATGTTGGTGCTTGAACCATGATTATCTTCTTGTCGGCGGAATTGGGCTTGTAGCTACAATTCCCCATATTCATCCAACGTAATAAGCTAAAGTAATTCATAAATATTCCTATTATGAAACTAGTGGTGGATTTGCGATCCTAGGTTTCCCTTAAATATTATTTAAAACAACTTTAATTGCTTTCATAGTTTAGATTTACTTTTATTGTTATTAGTTTAATTCAATCCAAATCAAAATCCGTTTTTCCTAATTAATTAGACTTAGGTTTTAAAATTAAGTCGTTGTAGTAATCAATCTCTGTGGGTTCGACCTTTACTTCCACACTGCAAATCTTTTGAAAAGTAAAGTATACTTTTATATCTTGATTCTGACAAGATCAATTTTTGGCGCCGTTGCCGGGGATTGCATTACTACCTTTAGTTTTATAATCGTAGTTTAGTTAATTCGTAAATATTAGATTAGTGTTTATTTTTCTTATTTTATATTTTTGTTTTTAGTTACTAACTTTTTCTTTTATTTTGTAGTCAACGTTTCCGAGTGGAGCAGCTAATTACATCAAAGGAGCTTACGCAAATAAAATAAATAAATAAAATAAGTTGCTTCCTTTGGAATTCGCTTTAAACCACTGTAAGTCAGGGCGCTGTGACGCACTATTTGCATTAGTTTAAGGTTAATTGCACTGCATTAGCTAGGAAACCCGGGGCGCTGGGCTTGACGCGGTCATTGCATTACAGGATAATTTGCATGCATCATAGTAGTTGAGTGCTTGTTATCGTAGTCGCGTGATTGCTTGCTATTTGTTTTTTTTAGTTGAGTCAGTCTTTGTTTTTAATTTCCTTTCTTTTCTTTTAGTTTATGTTAGGTACACATTCAAACAAACCGGAATTACAACCTTTAGACTCTGAACTTGAACGTACATTAAGACTTAACAAGTCTTCAAACTTAACTTCTGGAACTAGGTTTGTAATAGACGACGATTTGACACCAAAACCAACGTCGTTATTTGAAACCGAAATACGTAGTACTCTTCAAAAACTAAAGAAACCACGCTTTAATAACATAGAACCAATTAAAATGGCAGACATTGGAAATAATAACGACAACAACCAAAATAACAACGGAAATAATTTGAATAATCCTAATATACCACCACCTCCTCCACTTAAAGATTATTTTATTCCTACGACTTACACGCCGCAAACATGTATTGAATTACCGGAGGCGACGGCATCTCACTTTGAGATAAAGTCGTCTACCATCTCGCTACTTCCATCATTCCATGGCCGTCTAAATGAAGATCCATATAAACACTTAGGAGATTTTCAAGATATATGTTCTACTTTGAAAATTCAAAATCTTACTGATGATGAACTAAAAATGCGGCTCTTTCCATTCTCATTAAAGGACAAAGCTAAATATTGGCTCCAATCTTTGGAGCCAAACACAATTAGAACATGGGAAGACTTACACACCGCATTTTTACAAAAGTTTTTCCCGATTATGCGTACAAACCAGATAAGAAAATCAATAACCAATTTTGTAATGCAAGATGGGGAATCACTTTACGACACGTGGGAAAAATTTAAAGAATTACTACGCTTGTGTCCACATCATCAAGTCCCTAAGTGGCAACTTGTTCAGGTCTTTTATGAGGGGCTTATTCCCTCTGTTAGGAATACCGTCGATGCCGTTTGTGCGGGAACCTTCCTACACAAAAGCGCCGACGAGGCCTGGAAAATGTTTGAAACGTTAAGCGAGAATTCGATGCACTAAACGGTGTCTGTCCGTTCGGAAGGATATCTTAATCAACCTAAGAGGGAGGTAAAATTCGAGTCAAGTCAATCAATTGAAATAAAAGAACTATCTAACAAACTTGACCGACTTTTAACAATGAACCAAACGACAGCCCCACCCGCTCGTGAAATTTGTGCATTATGTTCTGATCCTTCACATTCGATACTTGCATGTCCATCGGCGAGTCAATTTCCGGAATTCGTGGAGCAACACATTAATTCTATTCAACAATACCCACGAAATAATTATAATGCAACTACTAATAATCCGGATGCGCCATGGAGAAACCATCCTAACTTCTCGTGGAAAAATAACAATAATACTCCTAATAAGATGACTAATTTTCCAAATGCGTATCGACCTCAGTTTCAACCTAACCAATACCAACAACCGCCTCCTAATGCTAATCCTTCAAGGGGAAATATTTTTGAGGAAAAGGTGTTGGCGTCCCTTAAGACTATTGAAACGCAAGTACAGGCGCAAGCACAAATAGTGCACTCTCATATGCAATCCATTGCGAAGCTTGAATCCCAAATGGGACAACTAGCTACTGTAGTAAGTCGTAGAAACGAGGGGACGTTGCCTAGTCAAACAATCCAAAATCCTAAGGGACAATATGAGGTTAAGGGGTCGAATGAACAAGTGAACGCCGTCTCAACTAGGTTGACTACCCGAGAGGAGGAGGTAATAGAAATTCCGAATGAGAATGTGAAAGGTATGAATATTAACTCTAATAAAGAGACGGGTGAGGACATGAGCCAAAATAGAATTCAAAAAGATAAAGAATCGGTCCCAACGAATTATACTCCTAGAATGCCATATCCACCTAATGTTGAGGAGCCGTCTAATCTTACAAATAAAAAGTCTAAGGTTGAGGATATACTCGAGGTATTTAAACAAGTCAAAATAAATATTCCTTTCCTCGATGCTATAAAACAAATTCCCGCTTATGCTAAATGTCTAAAAGACCTTTGTACACAAAAACGTAAAATACGGAGTCATACTCCTAAAAAGGTCTTTCTCACGGAAAAAGTAAGCTCTATATTCCAACACGCTCCTCCGAAGTATAAGGATCCCGGTACGCCTACGATTTCATGTGTCATAGGTGACACTATCATTCATAGGGCTCTCCTTGACTTAGGAGCTAGTGTTAATCTCATACCTTATCACGTCTATCAACAACTAGGATTAGGTGAACTGAAACCTACGGCCGCTACTATACAATTAGCGGATCGTTCTATTAAAATTCCTAGAGGAATCGTCGAAGACGTACTAGTAAAAGTTGATCAATGTTTCTATCCCGTTGATTTTATGGTCCTTGACACCGAACCGGTGCTAGATGCTAGGAAACACACTCCTGTCATTCTTGGTCGTCCATTCTTAGCCACGGCTAACGCACGTGTTAACTGTAGAACAGGGGTGATGAAAGTGTCGTTCGGGAATATAAAATTAAAATTAAATGTTTTTAATGCTGTTGATCAACCTCGCAAAGACGATGATTATCTAGGTGTGGAGGGTAGTGAGGTTACACGGAATATTGAGCCTAAGAACGTAATAAATATAAGTGCGGGAAATAATGTAGAGGATGAAGAGTGGATGAATCCTAATCCCGTGGACCCTAATGCGGAATCTACTCGGAAGGTAAGAAATCGATTCGAACATAATGACAAACCGTTAATCGATTTAATTCAAAGCGATGTTATTTCTGCGTACCACCGAGCTCTACCTGATATCCTTAGGGGTACACAGTCCGATTTACGGCCTCCGTGAGTCTTATGCTAGAAAGGTCTAGCTAAAGACGTAAAAGTTAGCGCTTCTTGGGAGGCAACCCAAGCTTTATTTCATTCGTTTTTTTATTTTTGGACATTTTTGGGTCTGTTTGTGTCTGTTTTAGACATTCTGGATAGGTTTGGGGGTTGGAATTAAGTTATTTTAATAGTACATACATAATTTTAGCCACACAATGAAGAAAACCAATCTCGCGCACGCGGCCCACTCACGCGAGATGTCGCGCGCGCGGCCCGCTCGCGCGAGACGTCGCTCGGCTCGCGCGAGACGTCTCGCGCGCGGCCCGCTCGCGCGAGACGTCGCTCGCGCGGCCCGCTGGCGCGAGAATGTGCCTTAGATGTTTTTCTTTGCTTTTCTTTTTATGAGGCCTCAGTAGTTACTCGCGCCTGGATTCGCGGGTGCGAGGTACCTCGCTCGCGCGAGATAGGATTGAAAAAAAAAAAAAAAAAAAAAAAAAAAAAATTTTGGAAATTCGCGAGCGCGACGGCCGCTCGCGCGGACCGCGCTCGCGATTCCCCCATTTCTGCATATTTTCTTTGTTTTCTTGTATCCTTCCCCCATACCTGCTTCAGTAGTTTTTCTATTTATGTTTTTGTTTCGTAGGTCCTTTTCCATCAGATTTTTGTTTGTTTACTTAATTCTGGTTATGTTTTACAGTATGTTTTAGTTTCTTTGCTAGTTTATTTTCTTGTGGATCTTTATAGTTCTGTTTCTTCTTATAGTTTATTTAGTTTAGTTTAGTTATAATCCTTTTAGCTGTTTTTATTATGTTTAATTTTCTTTTGTTAAGAATTAACAGGTAACATTGCACTTTATAACCATATTCCTTTGTGTTAACCTATTATGTGTTCTTTGATTGCCGAGATCGAGGTATTATCGTTCCTTTCTTATGTACTCTCCTTTCTTTCGTTTTATTGTTTCATTGGGGACAATGAAAGGTTTAGGTTTGGGGGTATGCACACACATGCACGCCATTATGCACTAAAATTTTAAAATTTACAATAAGTGTGTTTAAATAAACGATATTACTGACGTTTTTGCAATTTTAATCCGATACTTCTTAGTATGTAATGTGATTTGTTATAGAATGATAAACAAGGAAATATGTGATTAAACATTTACTGAAGTCATGTTGAATTGTTTTAAGTTATGTATTGTTTGAATCGTAGTTTTATATCATAGATTTGCACATAAACATATGCACTGCACGTAGTCATTGGAATACATGTAGGTTGTGAACTATAATATGATTCGGATTTCTAGATAACACATGGTGGAGACTAAGCCCGGTGAGCTTTTGAGCCTATCTTTTCTATTTAGAGGGTTATAAATACATCTTGTGTTTGTCGAATTTCATTGAAATAGCGCATCTATTTGTTGTTTAGTCTCATTATTCTTGTTTTGGTTGATAATCAAGTTAAAGTATTTGTTACCATGCTAAATAATCTGCCGTTGTAAACATTGAAGAACCGTATTACTCTAGGAAATGATTTTAGGCCTTCTTTGTTTGCTGCCGGCCGATAAAAGATAAAATTTCCTTAGTTCGCCCTTTTGAGCCGTTACAATGCCTCTTTTTTTTTTTTTTTCTTTGTTCACCATTATCCTCTTTAAAAGCTCCAACTTGATCAAATTGGAGTATACCACTGGAAGAGTGATCAACTTTTAGTAGTATTAAGGCGATGTGTTGATTGAGAAGAAGAAAATAAGATGCTATTGGGGTAGTTGCTTGGTATTCAATGCATATTCATTTGAGAAGCGAGAAAAGAAAAAGGAAAAGAAACAAAATAAAGGAGAAGAAGGTTGAAAAGAAATGAAAGAAAAGAAGAAAAATGAATGGAAAGAAATGAAGAGAAAGAAAAGATGAAGTTGGTAGAAGAGATGAATGAAAGAAATCGAACATGCCTTACAATGCCATTCTAAACCTACCTAATGAATCCTTTCTATCCGTTTCCATTGTCTGAGCTACAATACAACTTTTGAAAAGTCCTATTTGATCCTAGGAAACATGGTTTGGATATGAAAATGATGGGAGGGGGATTAAAACATGGTAATGATTATTTTTTCTTGATTGTTGGCATCTTATCCATGAGACTACTGTTCTTTCGTGTCATGCGTCTTTTTCATGTCATATGTGAGCATTTATCGTTTTGGAAATATATTTCCTTTACTCACATATATTAGAAAAATTACACATGTTTCTGAGTGTTTTATTTTAGAGTGTAATTCATTGTGAGATTCGTAGTCGAGACATAGTTAGACGGTTATCCGGGTTATATTCCAAAGTTCATGACAAGCGCGTGTTCATTTGACTACCACATCACACACGTGCAATTTTATGAGAAACTCTATTGATTTAGACGATGCATGTGCTTGAGATTGTTTTTCATGATGTATGTAGACGTTTGATTCTATCTCTTTATGTTCGTTATCCTAGTTCGAATCATTGTTTTATAATAAGGAGTATTGATTGTTTTGTTTGAATAAAAGTTTTTAAAATTTTAAGATAATAAAGATGGTTGTGGGTGACTTGTTGACGAGAACCCTCGCGAGACTTCACTCGTCCGACTAGGGACACCTAGGGGTTTAAAAGGCTTGTTGCATACGCTAAATGCAATCGTGATCCATACGAAAATGGAATAGATTTTTATTAGTAGTTTTTATTTTAGTTTTGCTCGAGGACTAGCAAAATGTAGGTTTGGGGGTGTGATCGGGAGAGAACTAATCCTATTTATACGCCTTAACGCGCATTTGTTAGTGCCTTTTTATCCTGTTTTTGTATATTTTTACTTCGTTTTCTAGTTTCTGACAGGTTTTGGAAGAAATCAGCTAAACCAGGCTAAACAGGGTGAAAAGTCAGAAAGAAAGAAGCTGAAAAACCAAAGTCGCGCGCGCGATCCGCGGGCGCGAGAATCCAGAAGTCGCGCGCGCGATCCGCTCGCGCGAGACCCCCAATAACTCGCTCGCGCGAGCCGCGCGCGCGAGGTACCAAAAGTCGCGCTCGCGTGACCCGCTCGCGCGATATACCCAAAAACCAAAGTTGCGTATTTCAGTGTACTGAAGACTCCTGTGCAAACGAAACTGCAGAATGACGTCCAGATTGTAAATTACATCAGTTTCAGTCCGTTTCGAGTTGTAAAGGCTTCCAAAACTTGTTGTAAATCTATATATACTCTATTTTACTTCAATTAGAGGGTTGACAACTAATATACACATTCATATACAGCCATATACACACACTTCCAGCCTTGAAGAGGGAGAAGCAAGGAGAAGAAGAAGAAGACCAAGGGTTTCCATGGCCTCCTCCATCAACTACTTGCCGATCTCTACTCCTATGGCAGCTTAGATCATTGATCTAGGGTTTCAATGAAGCCCTAGATGAGTAATAGGATTTTATTTATGCTTTTATTTTAGTGTTATTATGTATGGATGACAGTCACATGTTTAGAGGATTTTTACAAATAAATCGTACTTACATTGATTGAATCATTGCTTTCAGAATTTATTCTTGTCTTAGATCTATTTTGACTGTGATGTGCTCAACGATCTATTCTTGCTGTGCTTGTTTAGGTTGTTTACATGTGATGGTGCTTTATTGATTCGTGCTATCAAGTATCCGAATAGTCCATGCCTAGGTTAGACGGATTAGATCACAACCCTAGTTTAGTGTGAGATAATTCGTGCTATCCGCAGATGGATTATGTTGGTGCTTGAACCATGATTATCTTCTTGTCGGCGGAATTGGGCTTGTAGCTACAATTCCCCATATTCATCCAACGTAATAAGCTAAAGTAATTCATAAATATTCCTATTATGAAACTAGTGGTGGATTTGCGATCCTAGGTTTCCCTTAAATATTATTTAAAACAACTTTAATTGCTTTCATAGTTTAGATTTACTTTTATTGTTATTAGTTTAATTCAATCCAAATCAAAATCCGTTTTCCCTAATTAATTAGACTTAGGTTTTAAAATTAAGTCGTTGTAGTAATCAATCTCTGTGGGTTCGACCTTTACTTCCACACTGCAAATCTTTTGAAAAGTAAAGTATACTTTTATATCTTGATTCTGACAAGATCAAATGTCATCAATAAAAACTATCACAAATTAATCCAAATATGATTTGAACACACGGTCATTAAATCCACGAAGGCACCAGGCGCATTAGTAACCCCAAACGGCATCACCAGAAATTCATAGTGCCCGTAGCGAGTCCTAAAGGCTGTTTTCTCTACATCCTCAGCTTTAACCTTCAATTGATGGTACCCTGACCTCAAATCAATCTTTAAAAGTACCTGAGCCCCTTGAAGCTGATCAAATAGATCATCAATACGTGGCAACGGGTACTTGTTCTTGATTCTTACTATATTGATTTCCCGGTAATCAATGCACATCCACATTGTACCATCCTTCTTCTTCACAAATAATACCGGTGCACTACACGGGGATACACTAGGCCGAATAAAACCCTTGTCTACCAACTTTTGCAACTGAATCTTTAACTCTTTTAATTCCACTGGTGCCATCCGATATGGTGCTCATGATATAGGTTGAGTTCCTGGCATGACATCGATACCAAACTTAATCTCTTGGTCAATTAGCACGCTAGGCAACTCTTTTGGAAATACATTTAGAAATTCTCTAACTATCAGAATCTCCTCAAATTTAAGATCGATACCTCTAGTATCAAGAATACTACACAGAAATCATCGACAACCCTTCTTTAATAGTCGACATGCCTCAATGGACGACACAATATATGGTGGTGCTACAACACCTTTGCCTTGAAAATAAAACGCTTCTTGATTTGGAATATGGAATTCTACCCCTTTGCTGTTACAATCAATATTTGTGTGATTTGCCGCTAACCAATCTATACCTAATATGACATAAAAGTGTTGAATAACTAACGGTACCAAATCAACAGTCAATTCTCTACCTTTCATGTTAATCTCACATTTTTTAAATACACCTGAACTAACCAACGGAGCCCCCAACGGTGTTATAATAGATAAATCATAGTCTAAAAATTCTAATGGTTTATCTAGTTGCTTAGTGAAGTGATGTGATACGAACGACTGTGTGGATCCCGAATCTATAAGTACATTTGCTAGGTGTAAGCAAATGGGAACCATACCTGAAATGACGGTGTCAGCAGAAGTGGTCTCTCCTGGCCTGAGTTGATATGACCTCGCCTCCCACTGCTCTCTCCTCAGAGGTTGTTGAGTAGGTCTCGGTGTAATAGCACTTGCCGCATATGAACCAGAACCTGAAGCTCCATGACGTTTAGTTGGACAATCCTTATCTTGATGTCTCAATTCCTTACAAGTGAAGCATCAACCCCTCATATCTAAATTTCTAATTTGGATAATTCCTGGCGATGTGTCCCGGTTGTTGGCAAATATTGCAAATGATTGGATTTGGAAGTTGATTACATCGGTCCTAATGAAATTTCTGATAAATCTGACACCTCGGCTTACTTCCACTAGAACCACTGTCGATAATAGCCGATGATCCTCCTGAACTCTGCCTTTTTGCACTCCCATGACCACTGAACTGACTTGATCTCGATCGTTTACTTTGTTGACTTGGTGGTGGTGGCATTCTCGATGTATACCCAAGATCTCTTTCAACTATGGAGGCAATGTCAAGCGCCTTAGCAAACGTCTCGGGTTGAAACACAGTCACTCATCCACGGATATCACTTCGAAGCCCCTCCACAAATTTCCTTGCTTTTCACTTTCTCTGTTGTTATCATATCCCCAGCGACCCTTCCCAAGCTTGTAAACTGTGTTGCATAGTCCCGAAATGACTTTACCCCTTGTACTAATTCCATAAACTCCTGTGCTTTTTGATCTCCAAATGATTCCGGAAAATATTGGTCAATGAAAATCTCAATAAATTGGTCCCACGTTGTCGGTTGACCCGTACCCAACTTAGTATGCCACCAATATTGCACTTCATCCTTCAGTGTATCGGCTACAAGCAATACCTTTTGTTCCTCCGTACATGGTAATACTCTGAAGATTTTCTCCATATCAGAAATCCAAAAGTTTGCCTTCACTGGGTCGGCTTCCCCACAGAATATTGTTGGCTTCTGTTTATGAAATTTTGAGATAGTAATAATTTCTTCCCTCAGATTTGGATTCAATTGTACCGGTCTCTCTTCGACCACATGAGTTTCGGCGACTCGAACTAACCCTTTGATAGCTCTTTCAACTCGTTCCATTCGGTTTGAGGTGTCACCTCTAGACATAATGCCTGGCACCCACATATATTACACACACGCACGTTACTTTTAAAGAACACATGGCATGTTAATCAACATTTAAAGCATGCTAAGTAAATGTGTATGCATGATCATGTACCTACGTGTTGTCGTGTGCACACTACGCGTTGTACGTCTCTTGTCCCCAAAGGCTCTAGCCTAGTGCTCTGATACCAAAAATTGTCCCACCCCAACCCGCCCCCGCGGATTTGGACACGTGTAACAAGCCTATACGTACCCAAAATACACTAATAAGCATTCAAACATGCTAGTTAGTAAGGAAAAACATTATTTAAACCAGCAGAAAAGACATTACTATGACAAAACAGCCCCAAGGGCAAAATGGTCAATTTAAAAGTATATCAAAATTTATACCAAAAGATAGGGCTTTGAGTCCCGATTCCAATGCAAAAAATAGCGCAAATTTGATTGTTTTAGAAAGAGTTATGCACGTTTCCGTAAAAGCGGACGTGTTGTGAAAAGCCTAGGCGGATCGTTCCGTACTGCAGTTTTTTGGCAGTAAGTCCTTCGAAAAGGGCCGGATCGATCTGGCCTTTAACCCGGAACAATGCGGGTTCTACAGAACAGGTTTTTACTGCTAAAAACTCTACTACAACATTCCCAATTCATATCCAAACCAAACCAAACTTCATGGATCATTAGGAAAACATTTCAAACTCATTTCTAACCACATTTTAAACATTCCTAAATACAAGTTCAAGTTGTCCAAACATACAAAACATGAACATAACCTTGTTATAACAATAATTGGTCCATAACAAACCATTGAACCTCAAACATTACCAAGGTTGCTCAAACATATAAAACTTGCTATGAAGCAACTCACAAGCTTGACAACCAACATGATCACAACCACAACGCTTTCAGAAAATGTTTACGAAAATAATCCAAATTTGCCAGAAAGGACCCAATCTGACCTTACATATTCAAACATCAACTTGTAACATCAAAATTACATGAGTTTCCCAAGTTAGCTCCAAAACCACCAAATTACAAGTTAAAGTCTACAAGCTTCATGGATACAACCTAAGTATCAACATTACTATTAATGAAACTACAAATTTACAACATTTTACAAGTTTTAAGAGAATTCATATACACAAGCCCAAATCTCCCCCATCTCTCCCATCTCTCCTCTCTCTCCCAACGCACGTCACTTCCTCTCTAGATATGGCTCCGAACCTGCGGTGGTTGTTATTTACCACAACAGAAAAGGAAAATGGTTTTTCTTAAGCATTACGCTTAGTGAGCAATTCTAAACATGATTGAATGTTTAACATGTGCAATGCTACAATTTAACATATATCTCATTTATGTAATTGCCGAGTCACCGGTTCAATGATTCATTCAAACCCGAAGACCTTCCTTGGCCCCGTGGTCACTTCTATTCCTTGGACTTCCGTATTTCTCGGATTCGTCCTCTTCACCACCCTTATTACTCCCAACAATGAATCATTTCCCCGGTGCTCATTGAATACCACATAATAATATAAGCATATAACATATAAGCTCAACAATTTTCATAAAAATTAACATGCAATTCATAATCTAGCATCTTCATGGTTTTTAGACATAAATAATCATCACTAATCACCATTGAATCATTAAACACATAAAATCCCAATCAATTTTAAGAGAAAAACTCACTTAGCAAGATCTACCCAAATTAAACCAAGGAGATGCTGAATTTTACCAAATTAAAGCTTAATTCCTACTCCCAAGTGAATCCTACATGAACTCGGTAGATGGTGTCTCACCGATTAGTATGAGCTACCAAAATCTGACAATTTAAGCGTAAATTAAAGGTATAGAAACGACTGTCTCACCTTCACGAGTCTGAAAACGGCTTCGATTCACGAATTGGATGTCGGACGGTGACAGAATGGCGAGACTACGGCGTCGACGTCTCGTGTTCGTCATCTCTTTCGAGCTCTCTCTTTCTTTTGTTTAATTTCAGTGAATATGAGAGTCTCTCTCTCTCTCTCTCTCTTTTGACACCTATATGCATGCATATAAGGTGTCTCAACCTCATTTTTCATTTTTTTCATTTACAGCCCCATAATTTCTAAAGTTCTTATTATGAAATCCCCAAGCATTCCGTTAACTACCCAATTATCTAATGAGTGTTTGTCTAAGTCCCGTATGAGTCCCAACATGGGTCCCATATATTTTGTAAATTTTCTATCACACCTACTAATTATGAATCTTTTCATTTATACCCTTACTTGGGTGTCCAAGCAATCACCAAATGCTAACACATATATCATCATGTAATATGGAAGCATTTAAACATAGATTCATGTAATCACATAAATGCATCTAATCATTTAAAATGTAATTATTTTACTTGACCCTTCATTGGGTCCCACTTCACTAATTGTCCCTCCTCACAGGAGACTTTTCCAAATAGTGTCCTTCTCTAAACACTTTTTCACAGGCGAGTCCAAGCCTCCCCTTAAGCCATTTTATTCACTTATTATATTAATTAATGCATATTAATATGATAATTAACCCGTTCTCCAGGTACGAGTGTTACATAAACCTTTGCTAAGGCAGGGTTTCCACAGGATTTACAACCGGTCGGTCACAAGCAGTTTCAAACATCGGGACAATAACAGGACCTAACTCCTACACTATACCCGACGGGACCTTCAAAACAGGTCCCGAGAAGACCAAGTGTTCCTTACCGGTCACAGTCCTAAACTTTTGCTAGGGAAGGGTTTCCACAGGATTTATAACCGGTCGGTCACAGGCAATTTCAAACAGGCAAGTATGAAAAAGTTACACAGTGATAGCAGTTGATGCAAAAGGGTGGCCTCAAAGGACCTTTTCATTAATAAGGATAAAAATATGTACATAGCCTGGGAAAAACCAGACTGAAATAGGGAATCACACCAGGCGCTAACAGGGCTTGGAAAGGACTTAGAATTCCAAAACATTCCTAAGTACCTATTCCTAAATATCTACAGTGCCCAGAGAAACCAACCGGGACAGTAACAGGACATAACTCCTACACTGTACCCGACGGGATCTTCAAAACCTGTCCTGAAAAGACCAAGTGTTCCTTACCGGTCACAGTCCTAAACTTTTGCTAAGGCAGGGTTTCCACAGGATTTACAACCGATCAATCACAGGCAATTTCAAACATCGAGACAGTAACAAGACCTAACTCCTACACTCCACCTGACAGGACCTTCAAAACAGGTCCCGAGAAGACCAAGTGTTCCTTACCGGTCACAGTCCTAAACTTTTGCTAAGGCAGGGTTTCCACAGGATTTACAACCAGTCGGTCACAGGCAAGTATGAAAAAGTTACACAGGGATAACAGTTGATGCAAAAGGGTGGCCTCGAAGGACCTTTTCATTAATAAGGATAAAAACATGTACATAGCCTGGGGGCAGTTGTATTATCCTCCTAAAAAAATAAGAGCAGGCCCGGGATCTAAGCGTCGTTTACGATGACCACATCCTCTGTCTCTTCAGCCTCTTCTCCCAAGACGACCTCACCTCCCGGAGCAGCTTCCCCATCCAGAGTAGCATCTCCTGTAGGTCTGACCTCAGTAGCAGTGGGTCCTAGTAGTCTGAGTCAATCCCTTCGTTGGATGAAATGTCCCATTCTTGATGGTCCTGGGCTAACCTCCTTTTCAGGTCCTTATAGCCCTGGAAGAAGCCATCATCAAAGGCCTACTCTGTACATCCCGCCATTGCTACCCTAGTCAGGGCCTTCTCCTGAGCCTCCGCCGTCTCCAGGTTGGCCCAAACAGCCTCCAGATCAGCCAAGGTAATCGCTAGCTCTGCTTGTGCAGCACTAAGGCCCAGGGCCAAGCCCTTGACCTTGTCCTTCTCAACGGCCAAGGAAATCTCCTTGGCCTCAGAGGCTGCCCGTTCCTGCGATAAGGCAGCCTTAGCAGCAGCGGCCCTCCTGGCTAGGGAAGGAAAGAAGGATTAGCTCCGGCGGCCATACTACTGACTTGCAGGAAATAAGTACAAACCGGTCGGTTACTAAATTGAGTAAAAATATGAATTACAGGAAAAATGACAAAGATGCTTACGAAGTGGGAGAGGCTATATAGCCACCCCTAGAAGACTTGGGGAGATATGTTTGCACACATCTCTACCTAGCTTGGGAGGAGGGTCGGCCTGACTCTCTCCCTGATCTTTGCCGACTCCCTCAGCGACGTCGCGGACGGTAAGTCTGCCCGGGGAGCAGTTTCTTCCACCATCACCACGGGAGGATCCGATGTCCCCCTAGGGTTCCTTATACGTCGCCATCCCGTGCCTTATCCTCTTGAGCAGACGATCACTACCCGAGGTCTCAGCAGCGGCCTGTCTGGCCCTTAGCTGCTCCAGATCTCTCCTGGGGCCCATTTCTGTGAAGGAAAAAGATTGCACAGTCAGTAGCCGGGAAAAGCAACGAAAGACAGGTAAAGCCAGATAGTTCGCCTAAGAATTTACCCAGGATGATTAGAGTTCGTCCGGGTTATAGGAGGCCTTGAAGTCCCCTGTCTGGGTTAACACGTTCCAGATGTTGGTGGGCAGGTTTGCCAAGAGCCTGATCCTGGCTTGGCACTCCTCTGGAATGCTCAGAGGGTCAGCTGATCCTACTGCAAAACCAAGTATGAAATGGTTTGTTATGTTGTTGTACAAAAAGGTAAAAGAAAACTAGAAAAAAAGTGCTGGACAAGCTTACTCCTCAGCTCTCCCGCCCAGGAAGTCCTCAGCTAGATTCTTGTGGCCTGCTCACAGAGCCCGGGGGTGGACACTTGGAATAACTTGTTCTTCCACCCCTTTTTGTTGCTCGGCTAGTTGACAATGATCTTTTTCCCCTGTCGAGCCCCCAAAGAGAAGAACCCGACCTCCCAATGAACGGGGAAAGGCCGGTGGGTCCATAAGAACTCTTGAAGGGTGAGTTCGTACCCGAAGACTTGGGCTAAAGGGAGATGGACCCCATTAGAAATCTCCACCCGTTCGGGGCTAGTTATCTAAGAGCAATCCTGAGGTAGATCAGGACATCCCGAGTGACTAGATGAAATGGAATATGGAACCCTACCATAAGGGAGTCCTCAAACAAGGTGACGAGCCCTGGGTGATAAAGGTGGGCCCCGCGGGCCTGTATGATTAGGGAACAACCATCAGGGATGGCGTACCTATCCCTAATTCAGCTGAGGTTTTGGGTGCGCAAGATATAAGGGGTAAACTCGTAGAGAAGTGCCACCTCGGGGTCGGGCCCTTTCGGCATTTCATCGCCTGAACCCCGCGAGACAGAGGCCACTGGGGCCTCCTGGTCTGACTCGTTGTCCGATTCCTGAATCGGGATCCTACCCTCACTATGGTGGTCGGACGATGTAGCGGAGGGTGGGTCCAGGCTTGTGTCCGGGGTCCCAGACTACAATTGTTCGTCATCCAACCGGGAAGAAGAGTCAAAACCAGAGTATTGCATCTCTGAGGTCCCTAGGACTGGATGGGGGAATAAGTGGGTGCCTAGGTAGAGGTCAGGGACTTCGAGCCTAAGGTACAAGGGGGCCAGCTCCAACAACCTGTGGAGTAAGGTGTACAGGGCTTTCGAGGTAAAGAAACACTTATTCAACACCACAATTGGACAACCTGACTGGTTTAACCGATCTATCACGAAGGATGGGTCACCTGACCTAAGGAGAAAGATGAAACTAAAGAAGAAGAAATTCCACTCTCGTGCAAGCCCCGGTGGGTTCGTCCTTTCCAGTGTTGCTCGGGAAAGAAAAAGAAAAGAAAGGTAGGAAGAAAGTAGTGAATTGAAGATGGGGAAGTGAAAACTTACAAGAAAAAGTGTAGAAAAGAGCTCGGGAAGCTTGACCAGGAGCTTTTTCTCTCAAACCGCTCGGTAACTTCTATCTCAGGGCAGCAAGAATCAAGGAAATGAACAAGGATTCCATATATATAAAGTGTGGACGGCCCAGATCAAATTGGATCCAACGACCAGGAAGTTTTCCCGCCTAAACCACTTGCTAGCTGTCTTCTCGGGCACGTGAAGCGTCGCCTCAAAAGGCGCGCGCATTAAATGTGAGACGTGACAGTTCAGTTACCACGCGGTTGTTCGATTCTGGTAAAATTGGCCCCATTGGATCCTAACTGGACCAGTCACTCCTTGACATGTGGCGGACACCGACCCCGGGGTCCCAACGGCACCGTTCAGTCTAACCCCCGGGTGGCCAGAGAGGGCGGGTAAATTCCTGAGGAATGGCCCGAGTAATTCCTCGGGCGGTCTACTAAATAGCGCAGATTTTCAAACCTCATATGATGAAGCATCAGTCAGCTTTAAAAATGGGGTGCAACTGATTGGTCAGAAAATATTAGGTCAAAGTCACACCGGCACGTCAGCACGAAGACAGTGGACAGCCGAAGAAGGTGCCCGGAATCCTGTTATCCTCGGCTGATTCGTCGAAGCCGCTCGATTTGTGCCCACAGCTCGAGATCGCAAGGCAGACACGTGCCCCACTGCATATGGCCCAAGCCTGACCCGTGGCTTGCTCTACAAGGTTGCTAGCAGTTCCCTAACTTAGTTAGAAGATTAATTCGAGCAGTTTCCTAAACCACTAAGGGAACCTCCATGATTTATGCTAATCACATGTGTAACAACCTGCATTTCCATTTAATTTAAAATTCATGTCCATATTTAATTTATGCGTATTGGCATTGGTATATTTAAATTCAATTGGCATGGTCTGCTTTTACTTTAATTCCAGTCACTTGTTTGGAATATTAATTTCTTATCTAATTCACATTTAAAGTTTATTGGGGGCCAAACTGCAATTTTACAAAAGTTAGTAATACCTATGTGGATTTCAAAATCTGTATTTCAAAACGGTGAAAGTAACTTCTATTGACTCAATCAGTATTTTTATGAAACCAGAAAATCACTTCCTACGTTAAAATGAATTTCCTGTATTTTTGTGGTGACCACCGCGCCCCGAAAATACCAGTTTACGTCCAAAACTGTCCATGTTGTGTTTAACTTCCACAGATTTTGGAAGTGACCGATTTAGACATTTACTTTATTTCCAATTATGGCAAGTAATCATTGGATAAGGCATTGTTTGGGAATGTTTAGCTTATATGTGCAAATGTTGTGTCCATAAGCTATATTGCCAAACACCTCAAGATTGACCCCTATTGATCTATACTTGCCTCTTCAAAATCTGATGGTGTATATATGTATATACGTATGATTTTATGCTGCTAATTGTGAAGAGTTAGAGAATTAGTTAAACTAATTCAAATTGTTGAGTAATCAACAAGAGGCTTGGTCCCCAAGTTCTTCCAATTGGCTCTCTATATGTACTCCATCATACACACACCTCTCCCATTACACATTCTGAAAACCTGAGAGAAAAGAGAGAGTGCAGAGAGTTCATAGTTCAGATTATTTTAGAGAGAGAGAAGAGCTTCAATCCTCCATAGCTTACAAGCTTGCATTTGGAATTTCTATATTGGGTTTCTTTCTCAACAATTACTTCCATCTCTAATCTCAGTGAGTATTACTAACTCACTAAGAATGTAATTACATGTCTATTTACTTTGTGTTTGTTTAATTTTGTAATACACCATTGTTGATCCTACGTACGAAAATTCATAGCTTGAAATCAAGATTTTCAAACCTTAATCTAAATTCGTTTTTAGAGATGAATATGATAGATTATACATCCTACATGCCATGTTTGAAATTTTAAAGCCTAATTTGTTCATATGGAAAAGTATATAAGAAAATAAATTTTGACATGTTTTGGTTTTTCATAAAATTGGAGTGTTATGGTTAGAATCATGTTAAATTAACCATAGATTCTTAATCCTTGTTGAAAAACAAAGAGATCCATATATAATAGGACATATATACTAACAGAACTGAAATGGGTCAAAAAGGACCCCTGTTTGCTGAAACAGAACAGTTCCTGCGGAGAAGATGAAGCCTCAGCTTCATCTCGCGCCACGATCGTGCGCGCGAGTATCGCGCAAGCGGCCCGCGCGAGTGACCCGCGCGCGCGAGGTATGCTTTCCCAGGCAGACGTAAGAGTTTATATATTATAAATGAAAATTTGGCTGGTCGCGCGAGAACCCCTTCGCGCGAGCGATCCGCGCGCGCGACCTTGCTTTCCTCAGGCAGACAGAAAAGTTTATTAATAAAAGAAAAATGGGCTTATCGCGCGAGCAGCCCGCGCGAGCGACCCTTCGCGCGAGCGGCCCGCGCGCGCGAGGTTTAGCAGTTTTTGTTTTTGTCTGTTTTTCTGTTAAGGGACTGTTTGGATGAAATTTATATACTGTTGAGGTTCTGTTTGGGAAACTTGGTTAATCAGAACTCTATTTGTTTATGTTTGAATGATTAAAACATTGTAGTATGACTCATTAATCCTCGTACGCGTGTTGTTCCTTTAATTCAGCATTTTTGTTTAAGTGCATACCATTCATGTGGGTCAGTGGTACATGCATAGGGGTGTCAGTCTGTGTGGAAAAAAGTAATGGTAGTGTGGAAAGAGTATGAGTTTGTGTTTGTGGTCGTGGTTGTGGTTGTGGTTAAGTATGAGTTTGTGGTTGTGGTCGTGGTTGTGGTTGTGGTTGAGATTGTGGAAGAGGGTATCTTTGAAATGCGACGGTGGCAAATATGGACACTCCCTGACGCCCATGGAAGCGTTAAAGTGTGTGAAGCCGAACTCGGACACTCCCTGGCACCCATGGTAGTGCTAAAGTGTGGCCTACGGACACTCCCTGATAACTCGAGTCTGGATACTGTGTGAGGGGTCGCCCCGGTATTTGCATGGCGGTTAGGGTATTCAAAGTGTGAGGCATTGGACACTCCCTGGTACCCCGGACCAAAGTGTGAGGCAAACTGGACACTCCCTGGCGCCCCGTTGCTAAAGTGTGTCTATCTGAGTGTTTCAAAGATACCAGGAGTAGGATAGTGGGTTGTTGTGGCTGTCGAGAGAAAAGCGTCGGCAAGATGAGTTTGGTGCATTGTTCTCATACACGGTCCCATCTGTGTAAATTTACCCTCTTTAAATAATGCTGTGGTTGTTTTTCTAAACGAGCTCCTTACTTTAATTATAAACTTGTGGATTTAATCTTGAATTGGAAAAAGGTAAATGGGTATGTTTTACATTCAAAGTCATGTTTTTAATGCTCACCAGCTTCTTGAAGCTGACGACGTTGATGCGTCCTGGACATTCGTGTTCAGGCTTTTCAGGTTATAACTAGGAGGAATCATACGACTATGCTAATTGAGAATGGCTGCTTCTGGAATAAAGAAACTATTTATTGTATGTTTTAAGTTTATCTGTTTTAAGTTATGAACTGTTTTGTTTTAAGGATGACTGTAACAGACTCTAAGATATTATTTTATTTTCAAGGCGGTCTGTGCCTTAGTTGACCCCGGTTCATAAGATGTAATAAGATAGAAAATTTTTGTAAACCTTGATTGCTTTACTCTGATTATTATGTTTTGTTGTTTGACGTTTGGGACGGAATCGATCCTTCAAACTGTCGCGACCTACGGGTCCATAAAGGAAATTAAACGCTTTCCTTATTTATGCTACATCGGGGCGTGACAGGATTTAGTGGTATCAGAGCCAGGTTATTATTTATCACAAGATAGTTTAGCCAGGTTAGGGTTTACCAGTATAGACCCGATTCCACATTCCATTAAGTGTTACACACCCGATGATACGACAGGGAGGATAGACTCAGAACCCAAACGCCTAAGATTATTCTGTTCTGACTTTAAGTAGTACCTTTTCAGGTATGGATCCAGCTCCCCCACTTTATGTACCAGACAGGTTTGGAGGACACTTCGTGATACCTGGGGCAGTGATCCCAGCTTTTCTCGACTTATATCAGGCGGCCGTAGAGCAGTTGGCCGTGACGACGGTAGTATCTGAGGTATGGCACCAGGTTCACGTGGTAGGCCTAGTTGACCTGACCCGTATCCGTTTTGAGCTTCGATATTTCGCAGAGGCTCAGCTTCTGGTTTTGGTCGAGATTCTGAGGTTGGTCGATAGCGATGCTTTCTACCTTCCCCTCGAGATCCAGATCGTGCATGCCCATCTGGCTCAGTTGGAGATGCCTCCGCCGGTGGTTCCCATTGCTGAGGACGATGCAGAGGTTGTTCATGTGGTCCCAGTAGGTGGGGAGATTTTAGAGGACGGCATAGGTCTGGACGATCTTGCCGCTGAGCTCGAGGCTGAGCTAGCACTTTGCTAGCCCTGCCTGAGGAGATGGTAGATGAGGCAGATGCTCCTGTACCTGCCTCATCGTCCACCTCTCACAGCTATGACGGGGTTGGACCGTTTGTTGTTCAGCGATTTCGCCCTGTCGATTCGCTAGATCTCCTGATGGCCGCTTATGGAGATGATTGACGTTCTAGTTATGACTTGTACATATTAGCCACTTTTGACTATTAGCTCTGTCTCTTTTTGCAGCTGTAATTACATGCATTAGAGTATAGGGCAATGACCCCATTTTTGTAACATTAACTCTTGCATGCGTCCTAAACCATACAGATAGGGTAGGCATTGATCTGACCATACATGTTTTTGTATCTACTTGACAGAAGTTATATATATAAGATATACTCTTTTGAATGTTGTTGTCATTTAAATTACTTCATAGCACTGTTGCATGCATGTTTCTCATTCTACTACCACTATCATGCATAGAATGGCTGGAGGAGTCAGGAAGAACAGGAACCTGATCGAGGGAGCGCCCGAGGCTGCCGATCCTACAGGGATGTTTGAAGCGTTTATCAGACGGTTAGAAAGAATCGGTAATACGAACGACAATCGAAGAGACCGTCAAACGGGAGACAAGTTGCTAGAAAGATTCCGTGCTCTAAGGCCCGAACAGTTTGCGGGTACCGCGGAACCCTGGAAAGCGGAACAGTGGTTGAGACAGATGGACCGGATGTTCGAAGCTGTCCAATGCAACGAGATAGACAAGAGAAGATTAGCTACATTTCAGTTGACCGATGCTGCAGCAGATTGGTGGGATTCGGTCATAGCTACTATCGGGAATGGAGCTGCAACGGGAATGACGTGGACTGCGTTCAAGGGGAGATTTTTGGAGAAGTATTTCCCGGCTACGGAGAGGCACAGAAGAGAGAAGGAATTCATGGACCTGACGCAAGGAACCAAGTCGGTGCAAGAGTACACCACACAGTTCGAAAGACTGTCTCGGTTTGCTCCACACCTGGTTGATACTGAAGAGAAGAAGATCCGCAAGTATAATCAAGGGCTGACACCGCAGATTCGCCGCTTGACTCTCGGCCACCTGGATAAATCGTTTGAAGGACTTGTTGGTTTGGCTACTGATCTGGAAGAGGATGCTCGAGTGAGCCGAAAACAATTTGAATTCCGACCGCCTCAAAGGGGTAATTTTGGGAATAGACCACCAATGAACCGTACCCAAGGGCAGAAGAGGAATTTCGACGGAAGCAAGAAGACCCAGGCTATTACCTATCCGACTCAACCTCGAGTAGGCGAAGGAAGTAGTAGTGGAAAGTGTTTCAACTGTGGCAACCCTGGACATTTGGCTCGTGATTGCAAGGCACCAAGGCGTGCTACTCAGCAAGGGATAGTCTGCTTCAACTGTGGTGAACCAGGTCACATCAGCAGGTTCTGTACTGCTCCTAAGCAGGTGACTTATGGTCAACAGGGTCAGACTCGCTTGAATGCTGTTATCCCTGAAGCCGCTAGATATGATGGAACTGCGTATGAAGAAGGGAATTATGGAGAAGCTCAACCTGATCAGCAAGCAGTAGAAGGTACATTAACTCTGTTTAACTCCCATGTTAAAGTGTTATTTGAAACGGGTGCTGCTCTTTCGTTCATATCTGTTAATACAATTCGGAGATTGGGTATTTTACCTCATCGCTTAGAGAAAGCTTTGAAGGCTACTTCGCCACTAGGAGCTGCGGTCAGATTAGGACACGTGTGCAAGGATTGTCCCTTACGGTTAGGAGACCGTGAAATCCCTGCTAAGTTGATTGTCCTATCAATGAAGGAGTTCGACATAATCCTAGGAATGGATTGGCTCTCTCAGAATCAAGTGAAGTTGGATTGTGCGAGGAAGAGAATTACATTCCCCGACAATGAGAATCAACCCTTTGATTTTCAATGTAACCCTACGGGAGATATGTTCCTCACGAGATGTTTAGCCAACATCGAAGTCGTCAGTACAGAGGTGACAGCTTCATCTATACCTGTAGTCAAGGACTTCGAGGAAGTATTTCAAGACGTTTCTGGTTTACCGCCCGAGAGAAGTATAGAGTTCTGCATTGAACTTATACCGTGTACCGTGCCAATCACCAAGGTTACCTACAGAATGGCCCCCACAGAACTATTGGAATTGAAGGAACAAGTTCAAGAGCTCGAGAACCTAGGTTTTGTACGTCCAAGTACATCGCCTTGGGGAGCACCGGTGTTATTCGTGAAGAAGAAGGACGGGACACTTAGACTGTGTATCGACTACAGAGAATTGAACCGAGTAACTATCAAGAACAAGTATCCCTTGCCTCGGATTGACGATTTGTTTGATCAACTACAAGGAGCTACGACATTTTCCAAGATAGACCTTAGGTCGGGATATCATCAGTTGAGGGTACGAAAAGAAGAAATACCTAAGACTGCTTTCAGAACCCGATATGGTCATTATGAATTTCTGGTGATGCCGTTTGGAATGACGAATGCCCCGGCAGTATTCATGGATTTGATGAACAGAGTGTTCAAGCCTTATTTAGATCAGTTTGTCATCGTCTTTATTGATGATATTTTGATCTATTCTAAGTCAGGAGAAGAACACGAGCAACATCTACGGATTGCGATGCAGACGCTCAAGGACCATCAGTTGTATGCCAAGTTCAGTAAGTGTGAGTTCTGGTTGCAAGAAGTGAAATTTTTGGGACACAAGGTGTCATCTCAAGGAATTTCTGTGGATTCATCCAAGACCGATGCTGTATCAAATTGGGTTAGACCGTGCAACCCTACAGAAGTTCGGAGTTTTCTTGGACTCGCAGGCTATTACAGGAGATTGGTTGAGGGATTCTCAAAGATAGCAGCACCTTTAACTGGGTTAACGAAGAAGAATTTGAAGTTCGAATGGACAGAGAAGCATGAGCGAGCCTTTCTAGAGTTGAAAGAGAGACTCACTACCGCACCGGTACTAGCAATACCCAAGCCTGATGAGAAGTTCACTATCTTTAGTGACGCATCATATCAAGGGTTAGGGTGTGTACTTATGCAAGATGGCAGGGTGATCGCCTATGGATCCAGACAGCTGAAGCCGAATGAGTTGAACTATCCCATTCATGATTTGGAGTTGGCAGCAGTAGTTTTCGCACTCAAGATTTGGAGACACTATCTCTACGGTGAGAAGTTTGATTTGTTCTCTGATCAAAAGAGCCTAAAGTACTTGTTCACACAAAAATAGTTGAACATGAGGCACCGCAGATGGATGGAGCTAATCAAAGATTACGACTTCACTTTAGAATATCACCCGGGTAAAGCTAATGTGGTTGCTGATGCCCTGAGTCGACAGACTCGTGAGACGATCGCCTCCTTAATGGTTAGAGAGTGGCGAGCTTTGGAGACGTTGGCGGAATTCGATGTACAGAGTGCTGAAGAAGGAGAAGGATAATTGTTCGGATGTCTTATCCTGCAGCCTGTTCTTATCGACCGCATTATTGGAGCTCAGAAAGAAGATGAGAAGTTTCAGGCATGGTTCGTGAAGATGTCAGAAATAGACCCGACAGAATGGAAAGTGGGAGTCGATGGAGGATATCGGTGCAGGAATAGATTATGTGTGCCAGGTAATGAAGAGTTAAGGAAGGATATCCTGGAAGAAGCGCATAAGTCAAGATATACAGTTCACCCGGGAGGAACGAAGATGTACAAAGATCTGAAGAGAAATTTCTGGTGGGAAGGTATGAAGAAAGACGTGGCCGAATTTGTATCCAAGTGTTTGACATGTCAGCAAGTCAAAGCTGAACATCAGAGACCGTCAGGATTGTTGCAACCGCTACCTATCCCTGGTTGGAAGTGGGAACACATTACGATGGATTTTATAGTAGGATTACCTCGATCGCAGCAGAATCATGACGCTATTTGGGTAATCGTGGATCGATTGATGAAATCCGCTCATTTTATCGCTTATAGTATGACATACCCGGTAGAGAAGATGAGCCGGATGTACATACAACAAGTTGTGCGACTTCACGGTGCACCTGTGTCAATAGTGTCAGACCGTGACGCGCGTTTTACCTCTGGATTTTGGGAAAGTCTGCAAGAAGCTATGGGAACTTCACTCAAGATGAGCACTGCTTTTCACCCTCAGACAGATGGGCAAACTGAGCGCGTTAATCAGATCATGGAGGACATGCTCAGGGCTTGTGTGATCGATTTTGAAGAATCTTGGGAGACGCACTTGCCGTTGGTTGAATTTGCCTATAACAACAGTTATCACGCGAGTATCTGTATGGCTCCGTTCGAAGCATTGTACGGACGACCATGTCGTTCCCCATTGTGTTGGGAAGAGGTTGGGGACTCAGAATTGTTGGGGCCAGATTTGGTTAGAGAAACCAACGAGAAGATTTCTTTGGTCAAGGAGAGGATGAGAACCGCTCAAAGCCGATAGAAGAGTTATGCTGATCGACGCCGGAAGGATTTGGAGTTTAGTGTTGGGGATCATGTGCTTCTCAAGGTTTCACCAACCCGAGGAGTAGTACGTTTTGGTCTCAAGAAAGGGAAATTAGCTCCGCGTTTCATCGGACCGTTCGAGATTTTGCAACGTGTCGGGAAAGTAGCTTATCGACTGGCGCTACCACCGAAGATGTCTGGGGTTCACAACGTATTTCACGTAAGTATGTTGAGGAAATACATACGAGACCCCTCACATGTGGTTAGTTATGACGACATTGAGACAAGTCATAACGTTTCTTACAAGGAGAGACCTGTGAAGATTCTGGACAAGAGTATCAAGAAGCTGAGGAATAAAGACATTGCGTTGGTGAAGGTTCAGTGGAATCACCATGACGAGAACGAAGCCTCGTGGGAAGTTGAAGCTGATATGAGGAAGAAGTACCCGGAGTTATTTCAGGATTAGTCAGTCTTGATTTCGGGGACGAAATCCTGTTTAAGGGAGGAAGGATGTAACAACCTGCATTTCCATTTAATTTAAAATTCATGTCCATATTTAATTTATGCGTATTGGCATTGGTATATTTAAATTCAATTGGCATGGTCTGCTTTTACTTTAATTCCAGTCACTTGTTTGGAATATTAATTTCTTATCTAATTCACATTTAAAGTTTATTGGGGGCCAAACTGTAATTTTACAAAAGTTAGTAATACCTGTGTGGATTTCAAAATCTGTATTTCAAAACGGTGAAAGTAACTTCTATTGACTCAATTAGTATTTTTATGAAACCAGAAAATCACTTCCTACGTTAAAATGAATTTCCTGTATTTTTGTGGTGACCACCGCGCCCCGAAAATACCAATTTACGTCCAAAACTGTCCATGTTGTGTTTAACTTTCACAGATTTTGAAAGTGACCGATTTAGACATTTACTTTATTTCCAATTATGGCAAGTAATCATTGGATAAGGCATTGTTTGGGAATGTTTAGCTTATATGTGCAAATGTTGTGTCCATAAGCTATATTGCCAAACACCTCAAGATTGACCCCTATTGATCTATACTTGCCTCTTCAAAATCTGATGGTGTATATATGTATATACGTATGATTTTATGCTGCTAATTGTGAAGAGTTAGAGAATTAGTTAAACTAATTCAAATTGTTGAGTAATCAACAAGAGGCTTGGTCCCCAAGTTCTTCCAATTGGCTCTCTATATGTACTCCATCATACACACACCTCTCCCATTACACATTCTGAAAACCTGAGAGAAAAGAGAGAGTGCAGAGAGTTCATATTTCAGATTATTTTAGAGAGAGAGAAGAGCTTCAATCCTCCATAGCTTACAAGCTTGCATTTGGAATTTCTATATTGGGTTTCTTTCTCAACAATTACTTCCATCTCTAATCTCAGTGAGTATTACTAACTCACTAAGAATGTAATTACATGTCTATTTACTTTGTGTTTGTTTAATTTTGTAATACACCATTGTTGATCCTACGTACGAAAATTCATAGCTTGAAATCAAGATTTTTAAACCTTAATCTAAATTCGTTTTTAGAGATGAATATGATAGATTATACATCCTACATGCCATGTTTGAAGTTTTAAAGCCTAATTTGTTCATATGGAAAAGTATATAAGAAAATAAATTTTGACATGTTTTGGTTTTTCATAAAATTGGAGTGTTATGGTTAGAATCATGTTAAATTAACCATAGATTCTTAATCCTTGTTGAAAAACAAAGAGATCCATATATAATAGGACATATATACTAACAGAACTGAAATGGGTCAAAAAGGACCCCTGTTTGCTGAAACAGAACAGTTCCTGCGGAGAAGATGAAGCCTCAGCTTCATCTCGCGCCACGATCACGCGCGCGAGTATCGCGCGAGCGGACCGCGAGAGCGACCCCTCGCGCGAGCGACCCGCGCGCGCGAGGTATGCTTTCCCAGGCAGACGTAAGAGTTTATATATTATAAATGAAAATTTGGCTGGTCGCGCGAGAACCCCTTCGCGCGAGCGATCCGCGCGCGCGACCTTGCTTTCCTCAGGCAGACAGAAAAGGTATATAAATAAAAGGAAAATGGGTTTATCGCGCGAGCGGCCCGCGCGAGCGACCCTTCGCGCGCGAGGTTTAGCAGTTTCTGTTTTTGTCTGTTTTTCTGTTAAGGGACTGTTTGGATGAAATTTATATACTGTTGAGGTTCTGTTTGGGAAACTTGGTTAATTAGAACTCTATTTGGTTATGTTTGAATGATTAAAACATTGTAGTATGACTCATTAATCCTCGTACGCGTGTTGTTCCTTTAATTCAGCATTTTTGTTTAAGTGCATACCATTCATGTGGGTCAGTGGTACATGCATAGGGGTGTCAGTCTGTGTGGAAAAGAGTAATGGTAGTGTGGAAAGAGTATGAGTTTGTGTTTGTGGTCGTGGTTGTGGTTGTGGTTGAGTATGAGTTTGTGGTTGTGGTCGTGGTTGTGGTTGTGGTTGAGATTGTGGAAGAGGGTATCTTTGAAATGCGACGGTGGCAAATATGGACACTCCCTGACGCCCATGGAAGCGTTAAAGTGTGTGAAGCCGAACTCGGACACTCCCTGACACCCATGGTAGTGCTAAAGTGTGGCCTACGGACACTCCCTGATAACTCAAGTCTGGATACTGTGTGAGGGGTCGCCCCGGTATTTGCATGGCGGTTAGGGTATTCAAAGTGTGAGGCATTGGACACTCCCTGGTACCCCGGACCAAAGTGTGAGGCAAACTGGACACTCCCTGGCGCCCCGTTGCTAAAGTGTGGCTATCTGAGTGTTTCAAAGATACCAGGAGTAGGATAGTGGGTTGTTGTGGCTGTCGAGAGAAAAGCGTCGGCAAGATGAGTTTGGTGCATTGTTCTCATACACGGTCCCATCTGTGTAAATTTACCCTCTTTAAATAATGCTGTGGTTGTTTTTCTAAACGAGCTCCTTACTTTAATTATAAACTTGTGGATTTAATCTTGAATTGGAAAAAGGTAAATGGGTATGTTTTACATTCAAAGTCATGTTTTTAATGCTCACCAGCTTCTTGAAGCTGACGACGTTGATGCGTCCTGGACATTCGTGTTCAGGCTTTTCAGGTTATAACCAGGAGGAATCATACGACTATGCTAATTGAGAATGGCTGCTTCTGGAATAAAGAAACTGTTTATTATATGTTTTAAGTTTATCTGTTTTAAGTTATGAACTGTTTTGTTTTAAGGATGACTGTAACAGACTCTAAGATATTATTTTATTTTCAAGGCGGTCTGTGCCTTAGTTGACCCCGGTTCATAAGATGTAATAAGATAGAAAATTTTTGTAAGCCTTGATTGCTTTACTCTGATTATTATGTTTTGTTGTTTGACGTTTGGGACGGAATCGATCCTTCAAACTGTCGCGACCTACGGGTCCATAAAGGAAATTAAACGCTTTCCTTATTTATGCTACGTCGGGGCGTGACAGGATTTAGTTGTATCAGAGCCAGGTTATTATTTATCACAAGATAGTTTAGCCAGGTTAGGGTTTACCAGTATAGACCCGATTCCACATTCCATTAAGTGTTACACACCCGATGATACGACAGGGAGGATAGACTCAGAACCCAAACGCCTAAGATTATTCTGTTCTGACTTTAAGTAGTACCTTTTCAGGTATGGATCCAGCTCCCCCACTTTATGTACCAGACAGGTTTGGAGGACACTTCGTGATACCTGGGGCAGTGATCCCAGCTTTTCTCGACTTATATCAGGCGGCCGTAGAGCAGTTGGCCGTGACGACGGTAGTATCTGAGGTATGGCACCAGGTTCACGTGGTAGGCCTAGTTGACCTGACCCGTATCCGTTTTGAGCTTCGATATTTCGCAGAGGCTCAGCGTCTGGTTTTGGTCGAGATTCTGAGGTTGGTCGATAGCGATGCTTTCTACCTTCCCCTCGAGATCCAGATCGTGCATGCCCATCTGGCTCAGTTGGAGATGCCTCCGCCGGTGGTTCCCATTGCTGAGGACGATGCAGAGGTTGTTCATGTGGTCCCAGTAGGTGGGGAGATCTTAGAGGACGGCATAGGTCTGGACGATCTTGCCGCTGAGCTCGAGGCTGAGCTAGCACTTGAGCTAGCCCTGCCTGAGGAGATGGTAGATGAGGCAGATGCTCCTGTACCTGCCTCATCGTCCACCTCTCACAGCTATGACAGGGTTGGACCGTTTGTTGTTCAGCGATTTCGCCCTGTCGATTCGCTAGATCTCCTGATGGCCGCTTATGGAGATGATTGACGTTCTAGTTATGACTTGTACAATTAGCCACTTTTGACTATTAGCTCTGTCTCTATTTGCAGCTGTAATTACATGCATTAGAGTATAGGGCAATGACCCCATTTTTGTAACATTAACTCTTGCATGCGTCCTAACCCATACAGATAGGGTAGGCATTGATCTGACCATACATGTTTTTGTATCTACTTGACAGAAGTTATATATATAAGATATACTCTTTTGAATGTTGTTGTCATTTAAATTACTTCATAGCACTGTTGCATGCATGTTTCTCATTCTACTACCACTATCATGCATAGAATGGCTGGAGGAGTCAGGAGGAACAGGAACCTGATCGAGGGAGCGCCCGAGGCTGCCGATCCTACAGGGATGTTTGAAGCGTTTATCAGACGGTTAGAAAGAATGGGTAATACGAACGACAATCGAAGAGACCGTCAAACGGGAGACAAGTTGCTAGAAAGATTCCGTGCTCTAAGGCCCGAACAATTTGCGGGTACCGCGAAACCCTGGAAAGTGGAACAGTGGTTGAGACAGATGGACCGGATGTTCGAAGCTGTCCAATGCAACGAGATAGACAAGAGAAGATTAGCTACATTTCAGTTGACCGATGCTGCCGCAGATTGGTGGGATTCGGTCATAGCTACTATCGGGAATGGAGCTGCAACGGGAATGACGTGGACTGCGTTCAAGGGGAGATTTTTGGAGAAGTATTTCCTGGCTACGGAGAAGCACAGAAGAGAGAAGGAATTCATGGACCTGACGCAAGGAACCAAGTCGGTGCAAGAGTACACCACACAGTTCGAAAGACTGTCTCGGTTTGCTCCACACCTGGTTGATACTGAAGAGAAGAAGATCCGCAAGTATAATCAAGGGCTGACACCGCAGATTCGCCGCTTGACTCTCGGCCACCTGGATAAATCGTTTGAAGGACTTGTTGGTTTGGCTACTGATCTGGAAGAGGATGCTCGAGTGAGCCGAAAACAATTTGAATTCCGACCGCCTCAAAGGGGTAATTTTGGGAATAGACCACCAATGAACCGTACCTAAGGGCAGAAGAGGAATTTCGACGGAAGCAAGAAGACCCAGGCTATTACCTATCCGACTCAACCTCGAGTAGGCGAAGGAAGTAGTAGTGGAAAGTGTTTCAACTGTGGCAACCCTGGACATTTGGCTCGTGATTGCAAGGCACCAAGGCGTGCTACTCAGCAAGGGATAGTCTGCTTCAACTGTGGTGAACCAGGTCACATCAGCAGGTTCTGTACTGCTCCTAAGCAGGTGACTTATGGTCAACAGGGTCAGACTCGCTTGAATGCTGTTATCCCTGAAGTCGCTGGATATGATGGAACTGCGTATGAAGAAGGGAATTATGGAGAAGCTCAACCTGATCAGCAAGCAGTAGAAGGTACATTAACTCTGTTTAACTCCCATGTTAAAGTGTTATTTGATACGGGTGCTGCTCTTTCGTTCATATCTGTTAATACAATTCGGAGATTGGGTATTTTACCTCATCGCTTAGAGAAAGCTTTGAAGGCTACTTCGCCACTAGGAGCTGCGGTCAGATTAGGACACGTGTGCAAGGATTGTCCCTTAGGGTTAGGAGACCGTGATATCCCTGCTAAGTTGATTGTCCTATCAATGAAGGAGTTCGACATAATCCTAGGAATGGATTGGCTCTCTCAGAATCAAGTGAAGTTGGATTGTGCGAGGAAGAGAATTACATTCCCCGACAATGAGAATCAACCCTTTGATTTTCAATGTAACCCTACGGGAGATATGTTCCTCACGAGATGTTTAGCCAACATCGAAGTCGTCAGTACAGAGGTGACAGCTTCATCTATACCTGTAGTCAAGGACTTCGAGGAAGTATTTCAAGACGTTTCTGGTTTGCCGCCCGAGAGAAGTATAGTGTTCTGCATTGAACTTATACCGGGGACCGTGCCAATCACCAAGGTTCCCTACAGAATGTCCCCCACAGAACTATTGGAATTGAAGGAACAAGTTCAAGAGCTCGAGAACCTAGGTTTTGTACGTCCAAGTACATCGCCTTGGGGAGCACCGGTGTTATTCGTGAAGAAGAAGGACGGGACACTTAGACTGTGTATCGACTACAGAGAATTGAACCGAGTAACTATCAAGAACAAGTATCCCTTGCCTCGGATTGACGATTTGTTTGATCAACTACAAGGAGCTACGACATTTTCCAAGATAGACCTTAGGTCGGGATATCATCAGTTGAGGGTACGAAAAGAAGACATACCTAAGACTGCTTTCAGAACCCGATATGGTCATTATGAATTTCTGGTGATGCCGTTTGGAATGACGAATGCCCCGGCAGTATTCATGGATTTGATGAACAGAGTGTTCAAGCCTTATTTAGATCAGTTTGTCATCGTCTTTATTGATGATATTTTGATCTATTCTAAGTCAGGAGAAGAACACGAGCAACATCTACGGATTGCGATGCAGACGCTCAAGGACCATCAGTTGTATGCCAAGTTCAGTAAGTGTGAGTTCTGGTTGCAAGAAGTGAAATTTTTGGGACACAAGGTGTCATCTCAAGGAATTTCTGTGGATTCATCCAAGACCGATGCTGTATCAAATTGGGTTAGACCGAGCAACCCTACAGAAGTTCGGAGTTTTCTTGGACTCGCAGGCTATTACAGGAGATTGGTTGAGGGATTCTCAAAGATAGCAGCACCTTTAACTGGGTTAACGAAGAAGAATTTGAAGTTCGAATGGACAGAGAAGCATGAGCGAGCCTTTCTAGAGTTGAAAGAGAGACTCACTACCGCACCGGTACTAGCAATACCCAAGCCTGATGAGAAGTTCACTATCTTTAGTGACGCATCATATCAAGGGTTAGGGTGTGTACTTATGCAAGATGGCAGGGTGATCGCCTAAGGATCCAGACAGCTGAAGCCGAATGAGTTGAACTATCCCATTCATGATTTGGAGTTGGCAGCAGTAGTTTTCGCACTCAAGATTTGGAGACACTATCTCTACGGTGAGAAGTTTGATTTGTTCTCTGATCACAAGAGCCTAAAGTACTTGTTCACACAGAAAGAGTTGAACATGAGGCAGCGCAGATGGATGGAGCTAATCAAAGATTACGACTTCACTTTAGAATATCACCCGGGTAAAGCTAATGTGGTTGCTGATGCCCTGAGTCGACAGACTCGTGAGACGATCGCCTCCTTAATGGTTAGAGAGTGGCGAGCTTTGGAGACGTTGGCGGAATTCGATGTACAGAGTGCTGAAGAAGGAGAAGGACAATTGTTCGGATGTCTTATCCTGCAGCCTGTTCTTATCGACTGCATTATTGGAGCTCAGAAAGAAGATGAGAAGTTTCAGGCATGGTTCGTGAAGATGTCAAAAAAAGACCCGACAGAATGGAAAGTGGGAGTCGATGGAGGATATCGGTGCAGGAATAGATTATGTGTGCCAGGTAATGAAGAGTTAAGGAAGGATATCCTGGAAGAAGAGCATAAGTCAAGATATATAGTTCACCCGGGAGGAACGAAGATGTACAAAGATCTGAAGAGAAATTTCTGGTGGGAAGGTATGAAGAAAGACGTGGCCGAATTTGTATCCAAGTGTTTGACGTGTCAGCAAGTCAAAGCTGAACATCAGAGACCGTCAGGATTGTTGCAACCGCTACCTATCCCTGGTTGGAAGTGGGAACACATTACGATGGATTTTGTAGTAGGATTACCTCGATCGCAGCAGAATCATGACGCTATTTGGGTAATCGTGGATCGATTGACGAAATCCGCTCATTTTATCGCTTATAGTATGACATACCCGGTAGAGAAGATGAGCCGGATGTACATACAACAAGTTGTGCGACTTCACGGTGCACCTGTGTCAATAGTGTCAGACCGTGACGCGCGTTTTACCTCTGGATTTTGGGAAAGTCTGCAAGAAGCTATGGGAACTTCACTCAAGATGAGCACTGCTTTTCACCCTCAGACAGATGGGCAAACTGAGCGCGTTAATCAGATCATGGAGGACATGCTCAGGGCTTGTGTGATCGATTTTGAAGAATCTTGGGAGACGCACTTGCCGTTGGTTGAATTTGCCTATAACAACAGTTATCACGCGAGTATCGGTATGGCTCCGTTCGAAGCATTGTACGGACGACCATGTCGTTCCCCATTGTGTTGGGCAGAGGTTGGGGACTCAGAATTGTTGGGGCCAGATTTGGTTAGAGAAACCAACGAGAAGATTTCTTTGGTCAAGGAGAGGATGAGAACCGCTCAAAGCCGATATAAGAGTTATGCTGATCGACGCCGGAAGGATTTGGAGTTTAGTGTTGGGGATCACGTGCTTCTCAATGTTTCACCAACCCGAGGAGTAGTACGTTTTGGTCTCAAGAAAGGGAAATTAGCTCCGCGTTTCATCGGACCGTTCGAGATTTTGCAACGTGTCGGGAAAGTAGCTTATCGACTGGCGCTACCACCGAAGATGTCTGGGGTTCACAACGTATTTCACGTAAGTATGTTGAGGAAATACATACGAGACCCCTCACATGTGGTTAGTTATGACGACATTGAGACAAGTCATAACGTTTCTTACAAGGAGAGACCTGTGAAGATTCTGGACCAGAGTATCAAGAAGCTGAGGAATAAAGACATTGCGTTGGTGAAGGTTCAGTGGAATCACCATGACGAGAACGAAGCCTCGTGGGAAGTTGAAGCTGATATGAGGAAGAAGTACCCGGAGTTATTTCAGGATTAGTCAGTCTTGATTTCGGGGACGAAATCCTGTTTAAGGGAGGAAGGATGTAACAACCTGCATTTCCATTTAATTTAAAATTCATGTCCATATTTAATTTATGCGTATTGGCATTGGTATATTTAAATTCAATTGGCATGGTCTGCTTTTACTTTAATTCCAGTCACTTGTTTGGAATATTAATTTCTTATCTAATTCACATTTAAAGTTTATTGGGGGCCAAACTGCAATTTTACAAAAGTTAGTAATACCTGTGTGGATTTCAAAATCTGTATTTCAAAACGGTGAAAGTAACTTCTATTGACTCAATCAGTATTTTTATGAAACCAGAAAATCACTTCCTACGTTAAAATGAATTTCCTGTATTTTTGTGGTGACCACCGCGCCCCGAAAATACCAGTTTACGTCCAAAACTGTCCATGTTGTGTTTAACTTCCATAGATTTTGAAAGTGACCGATTTAGACATTTACTTTATTTCCAATTATGGCAAGTAATCATTGGATAAGGCATTGTTTGGGAATGTTTAGCTTATATGTGCAAATGTTGTGTCCATAAGCTATATTGCCAAACACCTCAAGATTGACCCCTATTGATCTATACTTGCCTCTTCAAAATCTGATGGTGTATATATGTATATACGTATGATTTTATGTTGCTAATTGTGAAGAGTTAGAGAATTAGTTAAACTAATTCAAATTGTTGAGTAATCAACAAGAGGCTTGGTCCCCAAGTTCTTCCAATTGGCTCTCTATATGTACTCCATCATACACACACCTCTCCCATTACACATTCTGAAAACCTGAGAGAAAAGAGAGAGTGCAGAGAGTTCATAGTTCAGATTATTTTAGAGAGAGAGAAGAGCTTCAATCCTCCATAGCTTACAAGCTTGCATTTGGAATTTCTATATTGGGTTTCTTTCTCAACAATTACTTCCATCTCTAATCTCAGTGAGTATTACTAACTCACTAAGAATGTAATTACATGTCTATTTACTTTGTGTTTGTTTAATTTTGTAATACACCATTGTTGATCCTACGTACGAAAATTCATAGCTTGAAATCAAGATTTTCAAACCTTAATCTAAATTCGTTTTTAGATATGAATATGATAGATTATACATCCTACATGCCATGTTTGAAGTTTTAAAGCCTAATTTGTTCATATGGAAAAGTATATAAGAAAATAAATTTTGACATGTTTTGGTTTTTCATAAAATTGGAGTGTTATGGTTAGAATCATGTTAAATTAACCATAAATTCGTAATCCTTGTTGAAAAACAAAGAGATCCATATATAATAGGACATATATACTAACAGAACTGAAATGGGTCAAAAAGGACCCCTGTTTACTGAAACAGAACAGTTCCTGCGGAGAAGATGAAGCCTCAGCTTCATCTCGCGCCACGATCGCGCGCGCGAGTATCGCGCGAGCGGCCCGCGCGAGTGACCCGCGCGCGCGAGGTATGCTTTCCCAGGCAGACGTAAGAGTTTATATATTATAAATGAAAATTTGGCTGGTCGCGCGAGCGAGGGTCGCGCGATAACCCCTTCGCGCGAGCGATCCGCGCGCGTGACCTTGCTTTCCTCAGGCAGACAGAAAAGTTTATTAATAAAAGGAAAATGGGCTTATCGCGCGAGCGGCCCGCGCGAGCGACCCTTCGCGCGAGAGGCCCGCGCGCGCGAGGTTTAGCAGTTTCTGTTTTTGTCTGTTTTTCTTTTAAGGGACTGTTTGGATGAAATTTATATACTGTTGAGGTTCTGTTTGGGAAACTTGGTTAATCAGAACTCTATTTGGTTATGTTTGAATGATTAAAACATTGTAGTATGACTCATTAATCCTCGTACGCGTGTTGTTCCTTTAATTCAGCATTTTTGTTTAAGTGCATACCATTCATGTGGGTCAGTGGTACATGCATAGGGGTGTCAGTCTGTGCGGAAAAGAGTAATGGTAGTGTGGAAAGAGTATGAGTTTGTGTTTGTGGTCGTGGTTGTGGTTGTGGTTGAGTATGAGTTTGTGGTTGTGGTCGTGGTTGTGGTTGTGGTTGAGATTGTGGAAGAGGGTATCTTTGAAATGCGACGGTGGAAAATATGGACACTCCCTGACGCCCATGGAAGCGTTAAAGTGTGTGAAGCCGAACTCGGACACTCCCTGGCACCCATGGTAGTGCTAAAGTGTGGCTTACGGACACTCCCTGATAACTCGAGTCTGGATACTGTGTGAGGGGTCGCCCCGGTATTTGCATGGCGGTTAGGGTATTCAAAGTGTGAGGCATTGGACACTCCCTGGTACCCCGGACCAAAGTGTGAGGCAAACTGGACACTCCCTGGCGCCCCGTTGCTAAAGTGTGGCTATCTGAGTGTTTCAAAGATACCAGGAGTAGGATAGTGGGTTGTTGTGGCTATCGAGAGAAAAGCGTCGGCAAGATGAGTTTGGTGCATTGTTTTCATACACGGTCCCATCTGTGTAAATTTACCCTCTTTAAATAATGCTGTGGTTGTTTTTCTAAACGAGCTCCTTACTTTAATTATAAACTTGTGGATTTAATCTTGAATTGGAAAAAGGTAAATGGGTATGTTTTACATTCAAAGTCATGTTTTTAATGCTCACCAGCTTCTTGAAGCTGACGACGTTGATGCGTCCTGGACATTCGTGTTCAGGCTTTTCAGGTTATAACCAGGAGGAATCATACGCCTATGCTAATTGAGAATGGCTGCTTCTGGAATAAAGAAACTGTTTATTATATGTTTTAAGTTTATCTGTTTTAAGTTATGAACTGTTTTGTTTTAAGGATGACTGTAACAGACTCTGAGATATTATTTTATTTTCAAGGCGGTCTGTGCCTTAGTTGACCCCGGTTCATAAGATGTAATAAGATAGAAAATTTTTGTAAGCCTTGATTGCTTTACTCTGATTATTATGTTTTGTTGTTTGACGTTTGGGACGGAATCGATCCTTCAAACTGTCGCGACCTACGGGTCCATAAAGGAAATTAAACGCTTTCCTTATTTATGCTACGTCGGGGCGTGACAGGATTTAGTTGTATCAGAGCCAGGTTATTATTTATCACAAGATAGTTTAGCCAGGTTAGGGTTTACCAGTATAGACCCGATTCCACATTCCATTAAGTGTTACACACCCGATGATACGACAGGGAGGATAGACTCAGAACCCAAATGCCTAAGATTATTCTGTTCTGACTTTAAGTAGTACCTTTTCAGGTATGGATCCAGCTCCCCCACTTTATGTACCAGACAGGTTTGGAGGACACTTCGTGATACCTGGGGCAGTGATCCCAGCTTTTCTCGACTTATATCAGGCGGCCGTAGAGCAGTTGGCCGTGAGGACGGTAGTATCTGAGGTATGGCACCAGGTTCACGTGGTAAGCCTAGTTGACCTGACCCGTATCCGTTTTGAGCTTCGATATTTCGCAGAGGCTCAGCGTCTGGTTTTGGTCGAGATTCTGAGGTTGGTCGATAGCGATGCTTTCTACCTTCCCCTCGAGATCCAGATCGTGCATGCCCATCTGGCTCAGTTGGAGATGCCTCCGCCGGTGGTTCCCATTGCTGAGGACGATGCAGAGGTTGTTCATGTGGTCCCAGTAGGTGGGGAGATCTTAGAGGACAGCATAGGTCTGGACGATCTTGCCGCTGAGCTCGAGGCTGAGCTAGCACTTGAGCTAGCCCTGCCTGAGGAGATGGTAGATGAGGCAGATGCTCCTGTACCTGCCTCATCGTCCACCTCTCACAGCTATGACGGGGTTGGACCGTTTGTTGTTCAGCGATTTCGCCCTGTCGATTCGCTAGATCTCCTGATGGCCGCTTATGGAGATGATTGACGTTCTAGTTATGACTTGTACATATTAGCCACTTTTGACTATTAGCTCTGTCTCTTTTTGCAGCTGTAATTACATGCATTAGAGTATAGGGCAATGACCCCATTTTTGTAACATTAACTCTTGCATGCGTCCTAACCCATACAGATAGGGTAGGCATTGATCTGACCATACATGTTTTTGTATCTACTTGACAGAAGTTATATATATAAGATATACTCTTTTGAATGTTGTTGTCATTTAAATTACTTCATAGCACTGTTGCATGCATGTTTCTCATTCTACTACCACTATCATGCATAGAATGGCTGGAGGAGTCAGGAGGAACAGGAACCTGATCGAGGGAGCGCCCGAGGCTGCCGATCCTACAGGGATGTTTGAAGCGTTTATCAGACGGTTAGAAAGAATTGGTAATACGAACGACAATCAAAGAGACCGTCAAACGGGAGACAAGTTGCTAGAAAGATTCCGTGCTCTAAGGCCCGAACAGTTTGCGGGTACCGCGGAACCCTGGAAAGCGGAACAGTGGTTGAGACAGATGGACCAGATGTTCGAAGCATTCCAATGCAACGAGATAGACAAGAGAAGATTAGCTACATTTCAGTTGACCGATGCTGCCGCAGATTGGTGGGATTCGGTCATAGCTACTATCGGGAATGGAGCTGCAACGGGAATGACGTGGACTGCGTTCAAGGGGAGATTTTTGGAGAAGTATTTCCCGGCTACGGAGAGGCACAGAAGAGAGAAGGAATTCATGGACCTGACGCAAGGAACCAAGTCGGTGCAAGAGTACACCACACAGTTCGAAAGACTGTCTCGGTTTGCTCCACACCTGGTTGATACTGAAGAGAAGAAGATCCGCAAGTATAATCAAAGGCTGACACCGCAGATTCGCCGCTTGACTCTCGGCCACCTGGATAAATCGTTTGAAGGACTTGTTGGTTTGGCTACTGATCTGGAAGAGGATGCTCGAGTGAGCCGAAAACAATTTGAATTCCGACCGCCTCAAAGGGGTAATTTTGGGAATAGACCACCAATGAACCGTACCCAAGGGAAGAAGAGGAATTTCGACGGAAGCAAGAAGACCCAGGCTATTACCTATCCGACTCAACCTCGAGTAGGCGAAGGAAGTAGTAGTGGAAAGTGTTTCAACTGTGGCAACCCTGGACATTTGGCTCGTGATTGCAAGGCACCAAGGCGTGCTACTCAGCAAGGGATAGTCTGCTTCAACTGTGGTGAACCAGGTCACATCAGCAGGTTCTGTACTGCTCCTAAGCAGGTGACTTATGGTCAACAGGGTCAGACTAGCTTGAATGTTGTTATCCCTGATGCCGCTGGATATGATGGAACTGCGTATGAAGAAGGGAATTATGGAGAAGCTCAACCTGATCAGCAAGCAGTAGAAGGTACATTAACTCTGTTTAACTCCCATGTTAAAGTGTTATTTGAAACGGGTGCTGCTCTTTCGTTCATATCTGTTAATACAATTTGGAGATTGGGTATTTTACCTCATCGCTTAGAGAAAGCTTTGAAGGCTACTTCGCCACTAGGAGCTGCGGTCAGATTAGGACACGTGTGCAAGGATTGTCCCTTACGGTTAGGAGACCGTGAAATCCCTGCTAAGTTGATTGTCCTATCAATGAAGGAGTTCGACATAATCCTAGGAATGGATTGGCTCTCTCAGAATCAAGTGAAGTTGGATTGTGCGAGGAAGAGAATTACATTCCCCGACAATGAGAATCAGCCCTTTGATTTTCAATGTAACCCTACGGGAGATATGTTCCTCACGAGATGTTTAGCCAACATCGAAGGCGTCAGTACAGAGGTGACAGCTTCATCTATACCTGTAGTCAAGGACTTCGAGGAAGTATTTCAAGACGTTTCTGGTTTGCCGCCCGAGAGAAGTATAGAGTTCTCCATTGAACTTATACCGGGTACCGTGCCAATCACCAAGGTTCCCTACAGAATGGCCCCCACAGAACTATTGGAATTGAAGGAACAAGTTCAAGAGCTCGAGAACCTAGGTTTTGTACGTCCAAGTACATCGCCTTGGGGAGCACCGGTGTTATTCGTGAAGAAGAAGGACGGGACACTTAGACTGTGTATCGACTACAGAGAATTGAACCGAGTAACTATCAAGAACAAGTATCCCTTGCCTCGGATTGACGATTTGTTTGATCAACTACAAGGAGCTACGACATTTTCCAAGATAGACCTTAGGTCGGGATATCATCAGTTGAGGGTACGAAAAGAAGACATACCTAAGACTGCTTTCAGAACCCAATATGGTCATTATGAATTTCTGGTGATGCCGTTTGGAATGACGAATGCCCCGGCAGTATTCATGGATTTGATGAACAGAGTGTTCAAGCCTTATTTAGATCAGTTTGTCATCGTCTTTATTGATGATATTTTGATCTATTCTAAGTCAGGAGAAGAACACGAGCAACATCTACGGATTGCGATGCAGACGCTCAAGGACCATCAGTTGTATGCCAAGTTCAGTAAGTGTGAGTTCTGGTTGCAAGAAGTGAAATTTTTGGGACACAAGGTGTCATCTCAAGGAATTTCTGTGGATTCATCCAAGACCGATGCTGTATCAAATTGGGTTAGACCGAGCAACCCTACAGAAGTTCGGAGTTTTCTTGGACTCGCAGGCTATTACAGGAGATTGGTTGAGGGATTCTCAAAGATAGCAGCACCTTTAACTGGGTTAACGAAGAAGAATTTGAAGTTCGAATGGACAGAGAAGCATGAGCGAGCCTTTCTAGAGTTGAAAGAGAGACTCACTACCGCACCGGTACTAGCAATACCCAAGCCTGATGAGAAGTTCACTATCTTTAGTGACGCATCATATCAAGGGTTAGGGTGTGTACTTATGCAAGATGGCAGGGTGATCGCCTATGGATCCAGACAGCTGAAGCCGAATGAGTTGAACTATCCCATTCATGATTTGGAGTTGGCAGCAGTAGTTTTCGCACTCAAGATTTGGAGACACTATCTCTACGGTGAGAAGTTTGATTTGTTCTCTGATCACAAGAGCCTAAAGTACTTGTTCACACAGAAAGAGTTGAACATGAGGCAGCGCAGATGGATGGAGCTAATCAAAGATTACGACTTCACTTTAGAATATCACCCGGGTAAAGCTAATGTGGTTGCTGATGCCCTGAGTCGACAGACTCGTGAGACGATCGCCTCCTTAATGGTTAGAGAGTGGCGAGCTTTGGAGACGTTGGCGGAATTCGATGTACAGAGTGCTGAAGAAGGAGAAGGACAATTGTTCGGATGTCTTATCCTGCAGCCTGTTCTTATCGACCGCATTATTGGAGCTCAGAAAGAAGATGAGAAGTTTCAGGCATGGTTCGTGAAGATGTCAGAAAAAGACCCGACAGAATGGAAAGTAGGAGTCGATGGAGGATATCGGTGCAGGAATAGATTATGTGTGCCAGGTAATGAAGAGTTAAGGAAGGATATCCTGGAAGAAGCGCATAAGTCAAGATATACAGTTCACCCGGGAGGAACGAAGATGTACAAAGATCTGAAGAGAAATTTCTGGTGGGAAGGTATGAAGAAAGACGTGGCCGAATTTGTATCCAAGTGTTTGACGTGTCAGCAAGTCAAAGCTGAACATCAGAGACCGTCAGGATTGTTGCAACCGCTACCTATCCCTGGTTGGAAGTGGGAACACATTACGATGGATTTTGTAGTAGGATTACCTCGATCGCAGCAGAATCATGACGCTATTTGGGTAATCGTGGATCGATTGACGAAATCCGCTCATTTTATCGCTTATAGTATGACATACCCGGTAGAGAAGATGAGCCGGATGTACATACAACAAGTTGTGCGACTTCACGGTGCACCTGTGTCAATAGTGTCTGACCGTGATGCACGTTTTACCTCTGGATTTTGGGAAAGTCTGCAAGAAGCTATGGGAACTTCACTCAAGATGAGCACTGCTTTTCACCCTCAGACAGATGGGCAAACTGAGCGCGTTAATCAGATCATGGAGGACATGCTCAGGGCTTGTGTGATCGATTTTGAAGAATCTTGGGAGACGCACTTGCCGTTGGTTGAATTTGCCTATAACAACAGTTATCACGCGAGTATCGGTATGGCTCCGTTCGAAGCATTGTACGGACGACCATGTCGTTCCCCATTGTGTTGGGCAGAGGTTGGGGACTCAGAATTGTTGGGGCCAGATTTGGTTAGAGAAACCAACGAGAAGATTTCTTTGGTCAAGGAGAGGATGAGAACCGCTCAAAGCCGATATAAGAGTTATGCTGATCGACGCCGGAAGGATTTGGAGTTTAGTGTTGGGGATCACGTGCTTCTCAAGGTTTCACCAACCCGAGGAGTAGTACGTTTTGGTCTCAAGAAAGGGAAATTAGCTCCGCGTTTCATCGGACCGTTCGAGATTTTGCAACGTGTCGGGAAAGTAGCTTATCGACTGGCGCTACCACCGAAGATGTCTGGGGTTCACAACGTATTTCACGTAAGTATGTTGAGGAAATACATACGAGACCCCTCACATGTGGTTAGTTATGACGACATTGAGACAAGTCATAACGTTTCTTACAAGGAGAGACCTGTGAAGATTCTGGACCAGAGTATCAAGAAGCTGAGTGATGTTGTCAGAATCAAGATATAAAAGTATTCTTTACTTTTCAAAGGATTTGCAGTGTGGAAGTAAAGGTCGAACCCACAGAGATTGATTACTACAGCGATTTAATTTTAGAACCTAAGTCTAGTTAATTAGGGAAAACAGATTTGATTTTGAATTTAATTAAACTACTAACAATAAATAAATCTAAACTAGGAAAGCAATTAAAAGTGTTTTTTAAATAATATTTAAAGGAAACCTAGGATTGCAAATCCACCACTAGCTTCATAATAGGAATATTTATGAATTACTTTAGCTTATTACGTTGGATGAATATGGGGAATTGTAGCTACAAGCCCAATTCCTCCGACAAGAAGATAATCATGGTTCAAGCACCAACATAATCCATCTGCGGATAGCACGAATTATTTCACACTAAACTAGGGTTGTGATCTAATCTGTCTAACCTAGGCATGGACTATTCGGATACTTGATAGCACGAATCAATAAAGCACCATCACATGTAAACAATCTAAACAAGCACAGCAAGAATAGATCGTTGAGCACATCACAGTCAAAATAGATCTAAGACAAGAATAAATTCTGAAAGCAATGATTTAATCAATAGTAGTACGATTTATTAATAAAAATCCTCTCAACATGTGACTGTCATCCATACATAATAAAACTAAAATAAATACATAAAATACTCCCTATTACTCATCTAGGGCTTCATTGAAACCCTAGATCAATGATCTAGCCGTCCATGGAAGTAGTAGATAGCAAGAGGTTGATGGAGGAGGCCATGGAAACCCTTGGTCTTCTTCTTCTTCTCCTTGCTTCCCTCCCTTCAATGGCTGGAAGTATGGTTGTAGAATGTGTGTATAATAATTGCCAACCCTCTAATTGAGTAAATTTAGAGTTTATATATATTTACAACATGTTTTGGAAGCCTTTACAACTCGAAACGGACTGAAACTGATGTAATTTACAGTCTGGACGTCGTTTAGCAGTCTCGTTGGCACAGGAGTCTTCAGTATACTGAAATACGCAACTTTGGTTTTTGGGCATATCGCGCGAGCGGGTCGCGCAAGCGCGACATTTGGCTTTCGCGCGCGCGGATCGCGCGAGCGATTATGGGGTTCTCGCGCGAGCGGATCGCGCGAGCGGTTTCTGGATTTCGCGGGCGCGGATCGCGCGCGCGACTTGCATTTTTCAGCTTCTTTCTTTCTGAATTTTCACCCTGTTTAGCCTGGTTTAGATGATTTCTTCCAAAACCTGTCAGAAACTAGAAAACGAAGTAAAAATATAAAAAAACAAGATAAAAAGGCACTAACAAATGCGCGTTAAGGCGTATAAATAGGATTAGTTCTCTCCCGATCACACCCCCAAACCTACATTTTGCTAGTCCTCGAGCAAAACTAAAATAAAAACTACTAATAAAAATCTATTTCATTTTCGTATGGATCACGATTGCATTTAGCATATGCAACAAGCCTTTTAAACCCCTAGGTGTCCCTAGTCGGACGAGTGAAGTCTCGTGAGGGTTCTCGTCAACAAGTTACCCACAACCATCTTTATTAACTTATAAATTTAAAAACTTTTATTAAAACGAAAAATAAAACAATCAATACTCCTTATTATACAACAAAGATTCGAAATAGAATAACGAACATAAAGAAACGGAATCAAACGTCTACATACATCATGAAGAACAATCTCAAGCACATGCATCATATAAATCAATAGAGTTCCTCATAAGATTGCACGTGTGTGATGTGGTAGTCAAATGAACACGCGCTTATCCTGAACTTGGAATATAACCCGGATGACCATCTAACTATGTCTTGACTACGAATCTCACAATGTCAATTACACTCTCAAATGAAACACTCAGAAACAGGTGTAATTTTTCTAATATATGGGAGCAAAAGAAATATATTTTCAAAACAAGAAATGCTCACATATGACTCGAAAAAGACGCATGACACGAAAAACAGTAGTCTCATGGCTAAGATGCCAATAATCAAGAGAAATTAATCATTACCATGTTTTAATCCCTCTCCCATCGTTTTCATATCCAAACCATGTTTCCTAGGATCAAATAGGACTTTTAAAGGTTGTAATGTGGCTCAGGTAATGAAAAAGGATAGAACGGATTAATTGGGTAGATTTAGAATGGCATTATAAGGCATGTTCGATTTCTTTCATTCTTCTTCTACAAACTTTCATCTTTTCTTTCTCTTCATTCCATATTTCTTTCATTTTTTTTTATTTTCAACCTTCCTCTTCTTTTTTTTTTTTTTCTTTATTCTTTTCCTCCTCGTTGCTTTTGAAACGAATATTCAATAATTAACAAGGCAAACCCCAAACATCATCTTATTTTCTTCTTCTTCTCAATCACACATCGCCTTAACACCACTAAAAGGTGATCAATCTTTCAGAAGTGAACTCCAAGTTGGCCAAATTGGAGCAAAAACAAGGATAATGGTAATTTAAGACAGAAATGGCATTTTAATGGCTCAAAGGGCGAACTAAGGAAATTTATCATTTATCAGTCGGTAATAAACAAAGAAGGCCTATAATCATGTCCTATGGTTATATGGTTCTTCAACATGTACGACAGAAGATTATTTAGCATGGTAGTAACTATTTTAACTTGACTATCAACCAAAACAAGAATAATGAGACTAAACAACGAGTTAATGCGCTATTTCAATGAAATTCGATAATATGTACTTATAACCCTCGAAAAAGAAAAGATAGGCTCAAAACCTCACCGGGTCTAGTCTCCACCATGTGTTATCTAGAAATCCGAATCATATTATAGTTCACATCAAACATGTATTCAAATGACTACGTGCAGTGCATAGTTCATGTGCAAATCTATGATATAAAACTACGATTCAAACAATACATAACTTAAAATATTTCAACATGACTTCAGCAAATATTTAATCACATATTCTCTTGTTTATCATTCTATAACAAATCACATTACATAACAAGAAGTATCGACTAGCGATTGCAAAACCGTAGGTAACATCGTTTATTTAAACACACTTATTGTAAATTTTAAAATTTTAGTGCATAATGGCGTGCATGTGTGTGCATACCCCCAAACCTAAACCTTTCATTGTCCCTAATGAAACAATAAAACCAAAGAAAGGAGAGTACATAAGAAAAGAACGATAATACCTCGATCTGCACAAGCATAGAGCAGGTGAACACACAAGCATGTGACAATAAAGTTCAATGTTACCTGTTACTATTCGCTAAACGAAAAGAAACTAACAAAAATATTAAAAGGAAAAGAAACAGAAATATAAAATAGAAATTGAAAAACTAATCCAAATTAAACTAAACTATCAAATGGAAAAGAAATAAACGAAAAAGTATAAATCTAATAAGGAAAACAATAACTAACACGATCTAAAATGGCTTAATAAACAAAAACAGAAACAAAAACATTATCAGAACAAGTATGGGAGAAGGATACAGAAAACAAAAGAAAAAAAACAGAAATTGGGGAAATCGGGCGAGCGGCCGTCGCGCGCGCGAATTTCCAATATATATATTTTTTTTTTTTAATGCTATCTCGCGCGAGCGGGGTACCTCGCGCCCGCGAAATCAGGCGCGAGGAGAACCTGAGGCTCATAAAAGAGAAAACAAAGAAAAACATCTAAGGGGAAAACTCGCGCCAGCGGGCCGCGCGAGCGATGTCTCGCGCAAGCGGGCCGCGCGCGCGAGAATGGTTTTTTCCACTTTTTGATTAAAATTATGTATATATTATTAAAATAACTTAATTCCAACCCCCAAACCTGTCCAAAATATCTAAAACAGACACAAACAGACCCAAAAACGACCAAAAATAAAAGGAACGGACAACATAAAGCTTGGGTTGCCTCCCAAGAAGCGCTAACTTTTATGTCTTTAGCTAGACCTTTCTAGCATAAGACTCATGGAGGCCGTAAATCGGACTGTGTACCCCTAAGGATGTCAGGTAGAGCTCGGTGGTACGCAGAAATAACATCGCTTTGAATTAAATCGATTAACGGTTTGTCATTATGTTCGAATCGATTTCTTACCTTTCGAGTAGATTCCGCATTAGGGTCCACGGGATTAGGATTCATCCACTCATCATCGTCCGCTATATCGTTTTTGTTACTCACGTTTATTTCTTTGGTAGGCGCAATATTCTGTGTTACCTCACCTTCCACCTCATATAGGGAATCGTCGTTTTTAAGAGGTTGATCCATAGCGTTAAAAACGTTCAATTTTAAATTCATGTTCCCAAATGACACTTTCATTACCCCCGTCCGACAATTAACACGTGCGTTAGCAGTTGCTAAGAATGGACGGCCTAGAATGACAGGAGTGTGTTTCCTAGCATCTAGCACGGGTTCAGTGTCAAGGACCATGAAGTCAACAGGATAATAGCATTTATCAACTTTAACCAATACATCCTCGACGATTCCTCTAGGAATTTTAATAGAACGATCCGCTAATTGTATAGTAGCGGCCGTAGGTTTCAGTTCACCTAAACCTAATTGTTTATAGACGTGATAGGGTAAAAGATTAACACTCGCTCCTAAGTCAAGGAGAGCCCGATGAATGATAGTGTCACCTATGACACATGAAATCGTAGGCGTACCTGGATCTTTATATTTTGGAGGAGCGTGTTGGAATATAGAGCTTACTTTTTCCGTGAGAAAGACCTTTTTAGGAGTATAATTCGTTGGGACCGATTCTTTATCTTTTTGAATTCTATTTTGGCTCATGTCCTCACCCGTCTCTTTATTAGAGTTAATATTCATACCTTTCACATTCCCCTTCGGAATTTCTATTACCTCCTCCTCTCGGGTAGTCAACCTAGTTGAGACGGCGTTCACTTGTTCATTCGACCCCTTAACCTCATATTGTCCCTTAGGATTTTGGATTGTTTGACTAGGCAACGTCCCCTCGTTTCTACGACTTACTACAGTAGCTAGTTGTCCCATTTGGGATTCAAGCTTCGCAATGGATTGCGTATGAGAGTGCACTATTTGTGCTTGTGCCTGAACTTGCGTTTCAATAGTCTTAAGGGACGCCAACACCTTTTCCTCAAAAATATTTCCCCTTGAAGGATTAGCATTAGGAGGCGGTTGTTGGTATTGATTAGGTTGAAACTGAGGTCGATACGCATTTGGAAAATTAGTCGCCTCGTTAGGATTATTATTGTTATTTTTCCACGAGAAGTTAGGATGGTTTCTCCATGGCGCATCCGGATTATTAGTAGTTGCATTATAATTATTTCGTGGGTATTGTTGAATAGAATTAATGTGTTGCTCCACGAATTCCGGAAATTGACTCGCCGATGGACATGCAAGTATCGAATGTGAAGGATTAGAACATAATGCACAAATTTCACGAGCGGGTGGGGCTGTCGTTTGGTTCATCGTTAGAAGTCGGTCAAGTTTGTTAGATAGTTCTTTTATTTCAATTGATTGACTTGACTCGAATTTTACCTCCCTCTTAGATTGATTAAGATATCGTTCCGAACGGACAGACACCGTTTGGTGCATTGAATTCTCGCTTAACGTTTCAAACATTTTCCAGGCCTCGTCAGCGCTTTTGTGTAGGAAGGTTCCCGCACAAACGGCATCGACGGTGTTCCTAACAGAGGGAATAAGCCCCTCATAAAAGACCTGAACAAGTTGCCACTTAGGAACTTGATGATGTGGACACGAGCGTAGTAACTCTTTAAATTTTTCCCACGTGTCGTAAAGTGATTCCCCATCTTGCATTACAAAATTGGTTATGGATTTTCTTATCTGATTTGTACGCATAATCGGGAAAAACTTTTGTAAAAATGCGGTGTGTAAGTCTTCCCATGTTCTAATAGTGTTTGGCTCCAAAGATTGGAGCCAATATTTAGCTTTGTCCTTTATTGAGAATGGAAAGAGCCGCATTTTTAATTCATCATCAGTAAGATTTTGAATTTTCAAAGTAGAACATATATCTTGAAAATCTCCTAAGTGTTTATATGGATCTTCATTTAAACGGCCATGGAAAGATGGAAGCAGCGAGATGGTAGACGACTTTATCTCAAAGTGAGATGCCGTCGCCTCCGGTAATTCAATACATGTTTGCGGTGTGTAAGTCGTAGGAATAAAATAATCTTTAAGTGGAGGAGGTGGTGGTATATTAGGATTATTCATATTAGCTCCGTTGTTTTGATTGTTATTGTTATTTCCACCGTCAGCCATTTTAATCGGTTTAATTTGAAAAGTTCGAGTTTTCCTTATCCGTTCACGGGTACTCTGAATTTCGGCCTCAAACAACGACGACGGAATCGGAGTTGATTCGTCGTCTTGCAACCTAGCTCTAGAAGCTTGGGTTGTGGACTTACTAGTTCTTAAGGTACGTTCAAGTTCAAGATCGAAAGATTTTAAATCTGGTTTATTTGAACGTGTACCTAACATAAACTAAAACAAAGAAAAAGAAACTAAAAACAAAAACTGACTCAACAAAAGAAAAACAAATAGCAAGCAATCACACAACTAAGATAACAAGCATTCAACTACTGTGATGCATGAAAATTATCCTGTAATGCAATGACCGCGTCAAGCCCAGCGCCCCGGGTTTCCTAGCTAATGCAGTGCAATTAACCTTAAACTAATGCAAATAGTGCGTCACAGCGCCCTGACTTACAGTGGTTTAAAGCGAATTCCAAAGGAAGCAATTTATTTAATTTTTATTTATTTTATTTTTGCGTAAGCTCCTTTGATGTAATTAGCTGCTCCACTCGGAAACGTTGACTACAAAATAAAAGAACAAGTTAGTAACTAAAAACAAAAACAGAAAATAAGAAAAATAAAAACTAATCTAATATTTACGAATTAACTAAACTACGATTATAAAACTAAGAGTAGTAATACAATCCCCGGCAACGGCGCCAAAAATTGATGTTGTCAGAATCAAGATATAAAAGTATTCTTTACTTTTCAAAGGATTTGCAGTGTGGAAGTAAAGGTCGAACCCACAGAGATTGATTACTACAGCGATTTAATTTTAGAACCTAAGTCTAGTTAATTAGGGAAAACAGATTTGATTTTGAATTTAATTAAACTACTAACAATAAATAAATCTAAACTAGGAAAGCAATTAAAAGTGTTTTTTAAATAATATTTAAAGGAAACCTAGGATTGCAAATCCACCACTAGCTTCATAATAGGAATATTTATGAATTACTTTAGCTTATTACGTTGGATGAATATGGGGAATTGTAGCTACAAGCCCAATTCCTCCGACAAGAAGATAATCATGGTTCAAGCACCAACATAATCCATCTGCGGATAGCACGAATTATTTCACACTAAACTAGGGTTGTGATCTAATTTGTCTAACCTAGGCATGGACTATTCGGATACTTGATAGCACGAATCAATAAACCACCATCACATGTAAACAATCTAAACAAGCACAGCAAGAATAGATCGTTGAGCACATCACAGTCAAAATAGATCTAAGACAAGAATAAATTCTGAAAGCAATGATTTAATCAATAGTAGTACGATTTATTAATAAAAATCCTCTCAACATGTGACTGTCATCCATACATAATAAAACTAAAATAAATACATAAAATACTCCCTATTACTCATCTAGGGCTTCATTGAAACCCTAGATCAATGATCTAGCCGTCCATGGAAGTAGTAGATAGCAAGAGGTTGATGGAGGAGGCCATGGAAACCCTTGGTCTTCTTCTTCTTCTCCTTGCTTCCCTCCCTTCAATGGCTGGAAGTATGGTTGTAGAATGTGTGTATAATAATTGCCAACCCTCTAATTGAGTAAATTTAGAGTTTATATAGATTTACAACATGTTTTGGAAGCCTTTACAACTCGAAACGAACTGAAACTGATGTAATTTACAGTCTGGACGTCGTTTAGCAGTCTCGTTGGCACAGGAGTCTTCAGTATACTGAAATACGCAACTTTGGTTTTTGGGCATATCGCGCGAGCGGGTCGCGCGAGCGCGACATTTGGCTTTCGCGCGCGCGGATCGCGCGAGCGATTATGGGGTTCTCGCGCCAGCGGATCGCGCGAGCGGTTTCTGAATTTCGCGGGCGCAGATCGCGCGCGCGACTTGCATTTTTCAGCTTCTTTCTTTCTGAATTTTCACCCTGTTTAGCCTGGTTTAGATGATTTCTTCCAAAACCTGTCAGAAACTAGAAAACGAAGTAAAAATATACAAAAACAGGTAAAAAGGCACTAACAAATGCGCGTTAAGGCGTATAAATAGGATTAGTTCTCTCCCGATCACTGAGGAATAAAGACATTGCGTTGGTGAAGGTTCAGTGGAATCACCATGACGAGAACGAAGCCTCGTGGGAAGTTGAAGCTGATATGAGGAAGAAGTACCCGGAGTTATTTCAGGATTAGTCAGTCTTGATTTCGGGGACGAAATCCTGTTTAAGGGAGGAAGGATGTAACAACCTGCATTTCCATTTAATTTAAAATTCATGTCCATATTTAATTTATGCGTATTGGCATTGGTATATTTAAATTCAATTGGCATGGTCTGCTTTTACTTTAATTCCAGTCACTTGTTTGGAATATTAATTTCTTATCTAATTCACATTTAAAGTTTATTGGGGGCCAAACTGTAATTTTACAAAAGTTAGTAATACCTGTGTGGATTTCAAAATCTGTATTTCAAAACGGTGAAAGTAACTTCTATTGACTCAATCAGTATTTTTATGAAACCAGAAAATCACTTCCTACGTTAAAATGAATTTCCTGTATTTTTGTGGTGACCACCGCGCCCCGAAAATACCAGTTTACGTCCAAAACTGTTCATGTTGTGTTTAACTTCCACAGATTTTGGAAGTGACCGATTTAGATATTTACTTTATTTCCAATTATGGCAAGTAATCATTGGATAAGGCATTGTTTGGGAATGTTTAGCTTATATGTGCAAATGTTGTGTCCATAAGCTATATTGCCAAACACCTCAAGATTGACCCCTATTGATCTATACTTGCCTCTTCAAAATCTGATGGTGTATATATGTATATACGTATGATTTTATGCTGCTAATTGTGAAGAGTTAGAGAATTAGTTAAACTAATTCAAATTGTTGAGTAATCAACAAGAGGCTTGGTCCCCAAGTTCTTCCAATTGGCTCTCTATATGTACTCCATCATACACACACCTCTCCCATTACACATTCTGAAAACCTGAGAGAAAAGAGAGAGTGCAGAGAGTTCATAGTTCAGATTATTTTAGAGAGAGAGAAGAGCTTCAATCCTCCATAGCTTACAAGCTTGCATTTGGAATTTCTATATTGGGTTTCTTTCTCAACAATTACTTCCATCTCTAATCTCAGTGAGTATTACTAACTCACTAAGAATGTAATTACATGTCTATTTACTTTGTGTTTGTTTAATTTTGTAATACACCATTGTTGATCCTACGTACGAAAATTCATAGCTTGAAATCAAGATTTTCAAACCTTAATCTAAATTCGTTTTTAGAGATGAATATGATAGATTGTACATCCTACATGCCATGTTTGAAGTTTTAAAGCCTAATTTGTTCATATGGAAAAGTATATAAGAAAATAAATTTTGACATGTTTTGGTTTTTCATAAAATTGGAGTGTTATGGTTAGAATCATGTTAAATTAACCATAGATTCTTAATCCTTGTTGAAAAACAAAGAGATCCATATATAATAGGACATATATACTAACAGAACTGAAATGGGTCAAAAAAGACCCCTGTTTGCTGAAACAGAACAGTTCCTGCGGAGAAGATGAAGCCTCAGCTTCATCTCGCGCCACGATCGCGCGCGCGAGTATCGCGCGAGCGGCCCGTGCGAGCGACCCCTCGCGCGAGCGACCCGCGCGCGCGAGGTATGCTTTCCCAGGCAGACGTAAGAGTTTATATATTATAAATGAAAATTTGGCTGGTCGCGCGAGCGAGGGTCGCGCGAGAACCCCTTCGCGCGAGCGATCCGCGCGCGCGACCTTGCTTTCCTCAGGCAGACAGAAAAGTTTATTAATAAAAGGAAAATGGGCTTATCGCGCGAGCGGCCCGCGCGATCGACCCTTCGCGCGAGCGGCCCGCGCGCGCGAGGTTTAGCAGTTTCTGTTTTTGTCTGTTTTTCTGTTAAGGGACTGTTTGGATGAAATTTATATACTATTGAGGTTCTGTTTGGGAAACTTGGTTAATCAGAACTCTATTTGGTTATGTTTGAATGATTAAAACATTGTAGTATGACTCATTAATCATCGTACGCGTGTTGTTCCTTTAATTCAGCATTTTTGTTTAAGTGCATACCATTCATGTGGGTCAGTGGTACATGCATAGGGGTATCAGTCTGTGTGGAAAAGAGTAATGGTAGTGTGGAAAGAGTATGAGTTTGTGTTTGTGGTCGTGGTTGCGGTTGTGGTTGAGTATGAGTTTGTGGTTGTGGTCGTGGTTGTGGTTGAGATTGTGGAAGAGGGTATCTTTGAAATGCGACGGTGGCAAATATGGACACTCCCTGACGCCCATGGAAGCGTTAAAGTGTGTGAAGCCGAACTCGGACACTCCCTGGCACCCATGGTAGTGCTAAAGTGTGGCCTACGGACACTCCCTGATAACTCAAGTCTGGATACTGTGTGAGGGGTCGCCCCGGTATTTGCATGGCGGTTAGGGTATTCAAAGTGTGAGGCATTGGACACTCCCTGGTACCCCGGACCAAAGTGTGAGGCAAACTGGACACTCCCTGGCGCCCCGTTGCTAAAGTGTGGCTATCTGAGTGTTTCAAAGATACCAGGAGTAGGATAGTGGGTTGTTGTGGCTGTATAGAGAAAAGCGTCGGCAAGATGAGTTTGGTGCATTGTTCTCATACACGGTCCCATCTGTGTAAATTTACCCTCTTTAAATAATGCTGTGGTTGTTTTTCTAAACGAGCTCCTTACTTTAATTATAAACTTGTGGATTTAATCTTGAATTGGAAAAAGGTAAATGGGTATGTTTTACATTCAAAGTCATGTTTTTAATGCTCACCAGCTTCTTGAAGCTGACGACGTTGATGCGTCCTGGACATTCGTGTTCAGGCTTTTCAGGTTATAACCAGGAGGAATCATACGACTATGCTAATTGAGAATGGCTGCTTCTGGAATAAAGAAACTGTTTATTATATGTTTTAAGTTTATCTGTTTTAAGTTATGAACTGTTTTGTTTTAAGGATGACTGTAACAGACTCTAAGATATTATTTTATTTTCAAGGCGGTCTGTGCCTTAGTTGACCCCGGTTCATAAGATGTAATAAGATAGAAAATTTTTGTAAGCCTTGATTGCTTTACTCTGATTATTATGTTTTGTTGTTTGACGTTTGGGACGGAATCGATCCTTCAAACTGTCGCGACCTACGGGTCCATAAAGGAAATTAAACGCTTTCCTTATTTATGCTACGTCGGGGCGTGACAATATGTAATCATGTTATGTTTTCTAACTAAGCTAGTTACCTTGTACGAGTGGGCTCTTGTATTTATAAAAGAGACCCCTCACCCGCATGGGGGGGGGGGGGGATCATGTTCTTATTCCTGAGAACTGCAATATAGATTACTTCCATGCATATACCCGGCCAGTCCTCTGGTAGTACTGCCCTCTCTGTTGGTTCACCACAGGCCACCAGTGATCTGCTAGTAAACGCGCTCCGACGCACCCGTGGATGTAGGTCACCTACTTAACGGGACCGAACCACATACAAACATTCTTTGCCTTCATCTCCTTACATTACTCTTCTTGTCCTTTACCAATTATTGGCATCATCACTAACTATTACAAAACCAAAGTGTTTGCATAATATATAAATGAAACATTACGGCAACATATGCCAATTACAAACTTAACTATTACAACGGTCTCTAAAAACATAAGCATAAACTATCAACAGCAAGCTCTAAGTCTTTAGTTCGCGTAGTAGTCATCTCCAGTATACCCTCTGTCATCGTAGGCTCCATCCCTGTAGCCTCTATCCATGTATGCATCTCCTGCATACTCAGAACCCTGGCCAGCTCGACGTCGAATATCCAACGGCATAAACGCCATCAGCTACAAAAGCCGAGTGAATGTAAACAGTAACAGAGTATTTATAGATTTGCAGTATATAAAACAACCGTATCAATAAAAGGGAACATCTCATAGTTCATATGCATGTATGCACCAACTCAATATAGAACAACGGACGTCATCCCAACCAGTCCCAATACATAACATAGACTCTTGGGTCCACATTAATCAGACACGTAGTCCCATACCTACGGTCTATCAATTCTCGGCACACAGTCCCATTTCCTTTATATGTTAACCAGACACGTAGTCCTCACTCTCTAGCCAACCCACCTCGATATATTCTAGCCAATCTGCCCCTAGTACGTCCCAGCCATCACACTAAACCAATATGCTCGATACGTTACGGCCAACATGCCCAGACAATACGCTCGATACATTATGGCCAACTCACCCTGACATTATCACTACAGCACGTAGCCCTTATATGATATGGCACGTAGCCCTAACCTTCCACAGCACGTAGCTCCACTATACCACAACACTCAACGATACTACCACACATAGCTATACCATTGCACACAACTTTATACCACAGCGCTCAGCAATACTATAACACTCAGCTATACATTCGCACACAGCTCTGTACGTACTTAGCTCCACTACATCACCTAGCTCCTTAATACTATTACGGCACGCAGCCCTGATATGCTACTATGGCACACAGCCCCGATATGCTACTACCCCACATCATATAAACTCCCAAATTTGACATGCAGTCCAACTTTATCATACATAAAACCTGACACAAAGTCCCGATCCTATCCCAGCACCTGGGATTCCCACACCCGACATCCTACGATCTTAGCGACCGAATTCACATGCACTAATAATAAATAGTATCGACCTCTGCGGTCGATAAACCCACTACTATGCACGTTGACTTCTCAATTTGCTTAATAATATTATAATATTGTTTATACAATGGGTTCCATTATTTAATACATTAGATCCATTAACCCACGTGTGTATTATTCAAATACAGCTTTCCAACATCAACATATGATAATAACAGTTTAACATTTCAACAGGTATAAACAAACTAAACATTTAACATTCTGTCAAGTTTGATCGATTAAAGTAAGTTCGATCGATTGAAGAATCTCGAGTTCGATAGATTAAACCACGTTCGATCGATCGAGATCGGTCTATGTTCAATCGCTCAAAAGCAGTTCGATCGATTGAATGCTGGTTTTCTTCTCAGAATGAACTGGACCATTCATTCACATTCAGGGTCCATCCAATCTTGCCGAAGCACAAATATACATACATATCTGTACTACTAAGTGAGTATGGACACTCACCGTTAACGTCAACAACGCCGGCGAGCTCAGAGTAGCCGCGGGTGGTCTCGGGGTAAGTTATCTCTCTCCTCTTTCTCTTCTCCTCCTCTGTCTCCTCTCTTCTGCTCCTCTCCCTCTCTTTCTCTTACCGGCTGGGATTGTATGTGAGGGAGTATTTGTGTATATATATCCGGGTGTGTGTGTATATATATATGAGTGTGTATATATGTAATGGTATATCTCCCTCTCTCTAACCCTCTCTCCACTTCAGCAACCCCAAACACACACATAGAACCAACATATATATTGGGAGGGAGAAAGGTGTAGGTGGCAGAACACGTATACTGATAATACCATGTTCGATCGATTGAAGTGCGTTTGATCGATCGAGAACAGGTCGGTCAGGGTTCGATCGATTGAGAAGGGGATCAATCACTTGGGAAAAGGTTCCACGTCACAATTTAGGTCGGCAGAGGTTCAAGCGATCGAAGTAGGTTCGATCGATTAAGAAATGAAACTCTCGATGGCTCGAAGCTTTCTCGACCGATTGAAACCAAAATTTCAGGAAAGGTAATTACAGATATACTGAATCTTATTTATGTCAAAAGTATTATAAAAGTACCACGGAAGGATAGGGTATTACAAATAATAACAGAGATCATATGTTCAGGGTGCAACATATTAACACGAGGTTAACCACAAAGTGATAAAAATAATAATAACAATAACATTATTAATAATAATATTAATAATAGTAGCAAAATAATATATTCGGGGTATAACATATTAGAGCCTGAAGTTTAATCGATAATAATAATAATAAACAAAGGATAATACGGACATTAATCTAAGTATACCAAGTGAGTTAGGAACTAACCGTAGATTCGGGGTTGCGGTGTGGTTTGGGATTTCTTCCTTTCCTTTCTCCTTCACTCTCTTTTTTTATCTTCTTCCTCAACAACTAATGGGAGGGGGTTTTATAGGGAAAGGGGGAGGACCACCAATATGTATATATATTATACACACATACACAAAACACTCAAGCACACAACACCTCATACAATACCTCACAAAACACTCAAGCACACAACCACACAACACCTCACATAACACTTAAGCATACAACACCTCATACAATACCTCATAACACCTCACAAAATACTCACTTGATAGGGGTTGTTTGGGGGTTGGCTTAGGGTATAAGCATGGTTGGGTAACATAGGTATAATTATGGATTCTGAAATAATATTAATTATAGTAGAAATCATATAATTACTATCCAGAACTAGAAATTATATTAATAAAATAAAATAAAAATTATAGCTATTATAGATAGCAACTTTATAAAATATTTAGGACCATGTTTGGGACCCATATGAGACTTAGACAAACACTCATTTGGATAATTGGGTAGTTAATGGAATGTTTGGGGGGGGGGGGAGGGGGTTTCATAATAAGAACTTGGAACTTGTGGGGGTGTAAGTGCTAAAAGACTAAGTAGTGGTTATGTGTCATCTTGTGATGACAAGTCTTATGACTCATCAATTTAAAACAAAGAAAAAGAAATAGCTTGGGAAGAGAGAGAGAGAGAGAGAGAGAGAGAGAAGACAAGGGTCCCCGACAACATTTTTACGCCGTTCTGTTGCCGTTCATCATCCAATTCGTGAACCAAAGCCACATTTGGACTCATGGAGGTAGGAAAATCATTTCTATACCTTGTATTTGCATTTTAATCATTGGATTTTGTTACCCCATTCTAAGCAGTAACACGTAGTTTGCCAAAAACATGTAGGAATTACTCTGGAGTGAGAATCGGGTTGAAATTTGGAGGAATTCGGCATTTCTTAGCTTAATTTGGATAGAATTCTACTAAGGTGAGTTTTTTTAACCAAAATCTTTGATGTGGTTCATGTCATGTGTTTCAATTGCTAGTAAGAGATTATAAATTTTGAAAATAGTAGTTTAACTTATGTTAGAATTGTCGATTTCACGTTCATTATGTAAGAAATCAACATGATTATGTGGCTATATGTTTATGTGTGTTAAGTGGTCAATGAATAGTTGTGAGTAATAGTTCATTTTGTTGAAATAAGGGAGGAGAAGGAGAAAAAACGATTTTGGAACAGTAGTCCAAGGAATTGAAGTAACCGCAGGGCTATGACAAAGGTCATCGGGTCTGAGTGAACCATTAACCCAATTATTCTGCGATTACGTATGCTTATGTGCTTAAAATTGTCGCATTATGCATGCCCATGTCATTAAAGCACGTTAATTAATTCACTAAGCATAAGAAAAGCATTTTTCCTTTTTCTATTGTGGCATATTACAACCATTGCAGGTTCGGAGCAAGGCTCGGAAAGGAGGTGACGTATGCGCTGGGATTGGGAGTAAGCTTGGGAAGTGTTTGTTATGTTATAAACTTGGTTAAGCATTTACTTGTTGTTTAGGAAAGTTTTTCCTGAACTTAAGTTGTAATATGTTAACTTTTGTAAAACTGGGATATTGTAAATTATGCGGTTGGTTAACCGAAGACTCACTTTGGGGCTTGGAAATGTTTAACTATGTTAATGAGTGTATTCGGTAAACTCTAGCTTGAATTCAGTTATGTTTGAGGCCTTAGATTTGCTTGGGGTTTGCTTATAGTGTTAGCTATAGAATGCTCTGATAGTGCAACACAGTCGTCTGATCGAGCGTATAGTCAACTGGACCAACTTTTCCAAAGGTTGAACTCTCTGTAAATTGCATTTCCAGTCGACTGGGCTGAAGTTCAGTCAACTGGACCTTTAAAAACTCAATTTACTGGACCAAGCCAGTCGACCAGACCAGTTACTTCTCAAGATTGAGCTCTTTATATCTTGCATTTCCAGTCGACTGGACTCCCGACAAGTCGACTGGATTCGCCAGTTTAACAAAACAATTGTTTTCTTATAACTCTAATTGATATTTCTTAAAACCACGTTAATAATTTATTTTTTAGGGTGGATAATCCTTTGTTATACGACCCTAATCCACGCGTGGCGGGATGGGTGTGACAATCAAACAGCTAATCCTTAGCCTCATGTTTTCAAATTGCTATGACCAGTGGATATTATACATTTTGGCCCCTGCAAATGAAATGAATTTATATACTCACCCCTCAAATTTTTATTTTTTATGTAATGAACTATGTAAATGTACATATTCCACCACTAATTCTGATTTTGTCTCTAAATTTTTGGGTAATGTACATCTTGGCCCCTACAAATGAATTAATATGATCTATGTAAATGTGTACATTGCACTACTAATTCTATGCAAATATGTATTTGTTTTGACATAAAAATCCTACCGAAAAAATATGGATAAATACTAAATAGACCCAAAAAAAAAAATTCTCGAGGGCACTGCCCCTGAACCCCCGTAAGACAAGCTTGGCCCCCCCATGTGTACATTCCTGGCTCCTCCATAGGCTATGACTTTGCCAAAGGGTTCACCTTGGGCCTAACCAAACAACTGAGTGTTAACCGTTTGGCTCCAATCGACTAATCCTAGCGGTAGAGTGACTCATACCACAACTAAACTTAGTCGTACTTTAAATTTAGGTTCCACTATCCTACGAAACTTAAATTTGTGCTACCGGGCATATCAGCTACATTACTGTGACATGCAAACCTTAATTTTGTGTTAAGTTGTGGTACCGACAACACCATTAGATGTACTAACCACAAGGATAAAAATTTATAAACACAAAGAATAAAATGTATTTAACGCGACATTAAATCGCTTCATTATTTTGTAGTAATTTCAAAGAAATTTATGTCTCATCATGTGGCGGCAACATGTTTGGCCATTAATCATTATTAGTACTAATCAAGATGTTGCTCAAAGGTTCTAGTAAAAAAGAGAGTAAGTCTATTGTGAAAAGCTTCTCATATGAGAAGGCGGGTGTTGCGCCCGCGCCCTCGGAACGCCAGGCTGTCGGTGTGTGACAAACACTGAATATTGCACATTCATGTGCCAATGTAATAGATATAGTGCCCATTTAATCCCCCAAATCCCTAGTTTTACATGCATATTTGAATTAATATAATTTAATGGTGATGTCAGTCAAATACGTGTAATTATGCGCTTTTACATGTTTTATTGCTTAAGTAAAAATGAAGTTAAAATAATGCAATAAAGGGAAGGAAAAACGTAGCAAACACATGAATTAATATGATCTATGTAAATGTGTACATTGCACTACTAATTCTATGCAAATATGTATTTGTTTTGACATAGAAATCCTACCAAAAAAATATGGATAAATACTAAATAGACACAAAAAAAAATTCTCGGGGGAGCTGCCCCTGAACCCCCGTTAGACAAGCTTGCCCCCCCCCCCCCCCCCCCAAGTGTACATTCCTGGCTCTGCCACAGGCTATGACTTTGCCAAAGGGTTCCCTTTGGCCTGACCAAAAGACTGAGTGTTAACCGTTTGGCTCCAAAAGACTAATCCTAGCGGTGGAGTGACTCATACCACAACTAAACTTAGTCGTACTACAAATTTAAGTTCTACTATCCTACGAAACTTAAATTTGTGCTACCGGGCATACCAGCTACATTACTGTGACATGCAATCCTTAATTTTGCGCTAAGTTATGGTACCGACAACAACATTAGATGTTCTAATCACAAGTATAAAAATTTTTAAACAAAAAGAATAAAATGTATTTAACGTGACTTTAAATCGCTTCATTATTTTGTAGTAATTTCAAAGAAATTTATGTCTCATCATGTGGCGGCAACACGTTTGGCCATTAATCATTATTAGTTCTAATCAATATGTTGCTCAAAGGTTCTAGTAAAAAAGAGAGGAAGTCTATTGTGAAAAGCTTTTCATATGAGAAGGCGGGTGTTGCGTCCGCGCCCTCGGAATGCCAGGCTGTCAGTGTGTGACAAACACTGAATATTGCACATTCGTGTGCCAATATAATAGATATAGTGCTCATTTAATCCCCCAAATCCCTAGTTTTACATGCATATTTGAATTAATATAATTTAATGGTGATGTCACCCAAATGCGTGTAATTATGCGCTTTTACATGTTTTATTGCTTAAGTAAAAATGAAGTTGAAATAATGCAATAAAGGGAAGGAAAAACGTAGCAAACACATGAATTAATATGATCTATGTAAATGTGTACATTGCACTACTAATTCTATGCAAATATGTATTTGTTTTGACATAGAAATCCTATCGAAAAAATATGGATATATACTAAATAGACCCAAAAATTTTTTTTTGGGGGCGCTGCCCCTGAACCCCCCGTTAGACAAGCTTGCCCCCCCCCCCAAGTGTACATTCCAGGCTCTGCCACAGGCTATGACTTTGCCAAAGGGTTCACCTTTGGCCTGACCAAACAACTGAGTGTTAACCGTTTGGCTCCAAATGACTAATCCTAGCGGTGTAGTGACTCATACCACAACTAAACATAGTCGTACTACAAATTTAGGTTCCACTATCCTACAAAACTTAAATTTGTGCTACCGGGCATACCAGCTACATTACTATGACATGCAAACCTTAATTTTGCGCTAAGTTGTGGTATCGACAACACCATTAGATGTTCTAACCACAAGAATAAAAATTGATAAACATAAAGAAAAAAATGTACTTAACGCGACTTTAAATCGCTTCATTATTTGGTAGTAATTTCAAAGAAATTTATGTCTCATCATGTGGCGGCAACATGTTTGGCCATGAATCATTATTAGTACTAATCAATATGTTTCTCAAGGGTTCTAGTAAAAAAGAGAGTAAGTCTATTGTGAAAAGCTTCTCATATGAGAAGACGGGTGTCGCGCCCGTGCCCTCGGAACGCCAGGCTGTCAGTGTGTGACAAACACCGAATATTGCACATTCATGTGCCAATATAATAGATACAGTGCTCATTTAATCCCCCAAATCCCTAGTTTTACATGCATATTTGAATTAATATAATTTAATGGTGATGTCACTCAAATGCGTGTAATTATGCGCTTTTACATGTTTTATTGCTTAAGTAAAAATGAAGTTGAAATAATGCAATAAAGGGAAGGAAAAATGTAGCAAACACATGAATTAATATGATCTATGTAAATGTGTACATTGCACTACTAATTCTATGCAAATATGTATTTGTTTTGACATAGAAATCCTATCGAAAAAATATGGATAAATACTAAATAGACCCAAAAAAAAATTTCTCGGGGGCGCTGCCCCTAAACCCCCGTTAGACAAGCTTGGACCCCCCCAAGTGTACATTCCTGGCTCTGCCACAGGCTATGACTTTCCCAAAGGGTTCACCTTTGGCCTGACCAAACGACTGAGTGTTAACCGTTTGGCTCCAAACGACTAATCCTAACGGCGAAGTGACTCATACCACAACTAAACTTAGTCGTACTACAAATTTAAGTTCCACTATCCTACGAAACTTAAATTTGTGCTACCGGGCATACCAGCTACATTACTGTGACATGCAATCCTTAATTTTGCGCTAAGTTTGTTAGGGATGTATACTAAAAGCCATGCTTTATGTAGTTTATTTATTATTTTAATAAAATCAGTTATTCTATTTTTATGAGAATCTGTGTGGGCAATGTTTGTATTATATTATTTATTTAATATTATGCATGTGTGTCTCTCATTCTACATAGTAGGTGGTTTGGTGTGTAGAGTTTGGCTTACACACGGAAGATCAGACCACCAGATATTGTAGAATGTAAGATTTTGGTTTACAGTCTTAGATGGGATTGGACACACCATCGGTAGGACTGCAGCATGGTGTTGTAGTAGGTTTGTCTTGACTGCGGAAAACGGTATAGTTTCAACTCACTATGCTGGTACTCTTTGTGTATTAAACAGGACCGACTTGGGGCAATTATCTTTATACTGACTTATAAGATAATTAATACCTCATGGCTATTATGAGTGCTTATGCTCTAAATCCTAAGTTAGTTTATAGACACGTACATTTGATATTTACACTTTGATCCCTAAAAGGGTGAGATCCTTAAATGGGTCAATATCTCATTGGATTGGGTGGCAATATTAATTGTATAGTGGATATTAATTAATAATGGAATCCATGTCTCAATTTTGGGATTGATGATATCCCCTTGAGAAAGCTTATAAGTTTTGATTATGTCAAACCCTGCAGGTGGATTTTGTATCCGACATATCAGATAAGTTAAGCAGACTATCTCAAGGAATTTTAAGAGATTAATTAAATATGATTGTCAGTAATTATATTTAATTAATGGATATCTGTAATCTTAACATGGGGAGATAATAAGCATTTAATAACATGGAGCTCGAAATATATTTTTGAGATAAGGATAGGAGTGCAATTATAATTCTTTAGTGATATGAATTATAATTTATGGAAATAGGAATCTGATTCAGTTCGAATTAGGGTTTCCTAATTCCATAAGGAAGCCTATTCCTTATTGACTTCTTATGGTCCCTATCGTAGCCTATATATATGTTGCCTTGGCTCTTCTCTCAGGTTGCATGATTTCACATTCTAAGCTTCCCTTGACCTCCTAGCTTTCTTCTAGAAGGGTTTCCACCAAACCCTAGTCTCTATAAGCATTCAAGAGACATAGGAGTGAAGATCGCTAGCGTCGGACAAAGTTCACTAAAAGAACTTCGAACTGCTCGATACTGATCGAAAGTTGCTGAATTATTTACACAACGTTCCTGACGTCGAGACGGAGCTGCTGTAAAAAATTCAAGTAAATCGAAGATCGTTTAGTCCTCCTGACGAACACATCTTTGTCGGATCAATGTGATCGGAATTGAATCGTCACAGCAATCAAAGAGAGTGTTATAACTGGGATTAGAAAATAGAACGTAAAGAGGGAAGAGCAGAAAATATAAAGGATTTCGAAAGAGCCCACACTCAGTTTGATATTCTGGCAGCAAAGGAATACGGTAGAAGATCGTGAGCTGTTATCGAGCCCGTGTTCTCGATTCATCTACTACAGCAATCCGTTTTAGCAGTTTAAGGTAACCCTAGTTCCGCCCTTTTATGGTTATTGTAGTTTTCACCTAATGTTTTTGCAATACCAACTTATACGCACTGTCAACGGATTCTGGGAACGCAATTTCCTAACAGTGGTATCAGAGCAACGTTGATTCTGCGTATAGGTTGGACGCAACCATGTTGTCCAGTAAGACAGATCTTATGCGTGCATTGATGGATGGATAGAACGTAGATATGTACTAATCCTTATTTTGCAGCGTTCTTATTCCACTATTATGGTCACTGGTTTTGTGTGATTGGATCCCACGATGGGTTTATTCGTGGTTAATATTACCATTTTGATATAGCATGTGAACTCCTTTATGGAGGCATAGGATTTGTATGTATTGGATCCCACGCTTGATTGATGCGTGGTTAGTTTACTGCAAATAAATAGCATGTGAACTCCTTCATGGAGGCATAGGGTTTATGTAATTTATATCAAGTAAATCCATGAAGATGGTATGTGAGAGCAGTTTTACAAGCAATTTTCGAAAGCGATCTGGAAGCAATTTTAGAACACAGTTTCAGAAGGCAGTTTCAGAAAACTGTTCTGGAAGGCAGCTCAACCCCGTGTGTAGTGGCGACATAGAGCTAATCGGGTTCAATGAAGATTTCTTCATAAGAGTTGCAGCTTGACCATAATAGTGGGATTCCTATTTTATTGTGGTTTCCTTATTTATGTGTGATTGAATGATTATTATTGTTTCATGTTTAATGAATAGGACAACATGGATAATTATTCCTAGACCTATTTCAGATGTCTAGCTGCATGTTTAATTTATATTAATTTAAAATGGACAACTACATGTGTATTTAGAAATAAAACTAATTCCATAATTTGAAAACATAAGCACTTATTTTCTAAAATCATGAGAATAGAATAATTTTATTATCTACACATGTGGGTTTCACAAGTAAGGATGAATTAATCCTTGTCAAGTATTCCATTATTTTTTATTAATTAAATTAAAAGTTTTTCTAAAAAATTATAACCCTCAATTTTTTTTTTAAAAATTCTAAGTGGGAGAGGGAATTTATCAAGTATAAATCCCATGGTCTCCATCACTGGTTTGTAGATGATATGATTAATTTTGTGTGATGGCTCTAGTGTCATCCCCCCTATCGGATGTAGTTGATCATGGAATCATCAGTACAAACTTATTTAAAAGAATGTTTTGGGTGATTATTGGTGTGGGTCACCTCTCCATCAGAGGTGTTCCTCATGGAACTCTTGACCTAGAATTAAGTTATGGTATACACTTAGCTATAAATAATAATATCCTCTCCATCTGAGTCACTGTCATTATTTATAGGACCAAAGCAAGTCAGCAGTTTAATTTTATTAGGCAAAGTACATTGCATGGATAGTAAAATTAAAAGGCAATTGTCTATCTGAACAAATGATGGATAGTATATGGCTTCCCATCGAGTCATACTATTCGCGGTGTATCAGGTTGCTGGCGGATTCCTTTCAAATATGGTAGAGGGAACCAATATTTTCAACTCGAATCCATAGTAATTTTTGCCCAAACGTAATTATTTATGTTATGTGATTCTCAGGCTTTTAAATGGGTACTTTCAATCCACTTGCTGTTATACTTAAAGAAAACAAACTTACTGGACCAAACTATATAGACTGGAAAAGGAATTTGGATATTGTGTTAACTGCTGAAGAGTACAAGTTTGTGCTTACTCAAGAATGTCCTGAGCAACCTGGTGAGGGGGCAACCGCTAAGGAAACCCAGGCTCACAAGCAATGGGTCAAGGCTGATGAGATGGCGCGGTGTTACATTTTGGCATCCATGTCAAATGTTCTGCAACATCAGCATCAGTCAATGACCAGTGCCTATGACATGATGGAGAGCCTCCGAGAGATGTTCAAGGATCAAAGTCGTGCTGCTAGGCAGGTTGCCATGAAAGACTTGATGAACACAACCATGGTTGAGGGGATGCCTGTAAGGGATCATGTTCTTAAGATGATATCTCTTCTTAATGAACTAGAGATCCTTGGAGCTGAAATCGATGGGGAAACCCAGGTCGATATCGTACTCCAGTCACTGCCAGAGTCTTTTAAGCAATTTTGCCTCAATTACAACATGAATAAATTTAAATATACTTTGGCAGAGCTGCTTAGAAGAAAATGAAAAAGGCTCAAAAGAAGGCCGCGGGTCCTTCGCCAATCCAAAGGCCACGAGGACAACCGGGAAAACCTAAAGGCAAATGTTTTGTTTGCAAGCAGCCAGGACACTGGAAGAAGCAATGTCCAGTTTATCTCGCCAGACAGAACAATCAAGGTAAATCTCATTTACTAGTTGTTGAATCGTGTTTAGCGATCCGATCTACTGGTACCTGGTGTGTAGATACGGGAGCCACTGATCATGGATGCAATTCTTTGCAGGGGTTCCAGGGAACCAGGCAGCTCAGTGATGGAGACATTTATCTATATATGGGAAATGCTATTAGAGTAGCGGCAGTTGCAGTAGGAGATCTACATCTTAGTTTTGGTAGAGATAGGATTTTAATATTAAGAAATTGCCTTTTTGTACCTTCTATAAGAAGGAATTTAGTTTCAGTTTCTAGTTTAGTAAAGAATGGATATTCAGTTCATTTTAATAAAATAGTAGTTATTAAAGAAAATAAACATTTTATTTGTTCTGGTCTATTGGTGGATGATCTTTATATTATAAATCCTGTCTCTCCTATACTGCAACTTAATGAATTGAATAACACAAATAGTTTGCCATTTAAGAGAAAAGAACCTTTGAGGATGAACCAAACGCATCTTTGGCACTTACGCCTCGGTCATATTAATTTGAAAAGGATTCAAACACTGGTTCAAAATGGGCCATTAGGCTTATTGGAAGTGGAGGCACTTCCAGTTTGTGAATCCTGCTTGGAAGGTAAAATGACCAAGAGGCCATTCTCGGCCAAGGGCTATAGAGCAAAAGAGCCGTTGGAACTGGTTCACTCTGATTTGGGTGGTCCTATGACTGTCCAAGTAAGAGGGGGATTTGAGTACTTTGTCACTTTCATCGATGATTACTCAAGGTATGGATACATTTATTTGATGCGGTGTAAGTCTGAATGCTTTGAGAAATTGAAAGACTTCAAGGCTGAAACGGAGAAGCGTCTAGGTAAATGTATCAAGACACTACGATCTGATCGTGGTGGAGAGTACCTCTTGGGAGAGTTTAGGGAATACTTATTGGAGCAAGGGATTACATCCTAATTGTCTGCACCCCGTATGCCTCAGCAGAACGGTGTAGCAGAAAGAAGGAACAGGACTCTCATGGATATGGTAAGATCTATGATGAGTTACTTGGATTTACCAATTTCCTTTTGGGGATACACATTAGAGACAACTGCATACATTCTAAACTTGGTACCATCTAAGTCAGTACCTACTACTTCCACGAAATTGTAGACTGGGCGAAAGCCTATTCTGCGGCATGTTCGGATATGGGGTAGTCCAGCACATGTGCTGAAAGGGAACACAGAAAAGTTGGAATCGAGAACAGAAGTATGTTTCTTTGTTAGGTATCCAAGAGGAACTAAAGGTGGTCTGTTTTATAGTCCTAAGGATCAGAAGGTTATTGTTAGCACCAATGCCACATTCTTAGAAGAGGACTATGTTATGGACCACAAGCCCAGAAGTCGTCTTGTTCTAGAGGAAATGAGAGGAGAGACAACGAGACATACTTTTTTGATACCAATGGTACGAGAAGAAACATCACAAGAAAGAGTTATCGATATTCTATTACCACGTCGTAGTGGGAATCTCGAACCAACCATTAACACGCAGGTTCATGAACCAGTATAGCGTGCAGATAATGGTGTATTAGGTTCATAATCTTCACAACGAAATATCAGTGATGCACAGACACGGGTTGTGCCTCGTCGTAGTGGAAGGGTTATTATTCAACCTGACCGGTATATGTTCTTGGGAGAGTCTTATGACCGGGTCCCTGATGAACAAGGTACCGACCCCTGTAACTACAATGAAGCACTCCAAGATGAAGATGCAGATCTTTGCCAAAAGGCTATGAAGTCTGAAATGGAGTCCATGTACTCCAATCAAGTCTGGGATCTTGTAGAACCACCCAATGAAATAAAACCCATTGGATGCAAGTGGATCTATAAGAAGAAGAGAGGAGCAGACGGTTAGGTGGAAACCTTTAAAGCAAGGCTTGTTGCGAAAGGGTTCACTCAAAAAGAAGGAATCGATTATGAGGAAACTTTTTTGCCATTGGCAATGCTGAAGTCTATCCGGATTCTCTTATCCATTGCTGCACATTTTGATTACAAAATTTGGCAAATGGATGTCAAGACAACATTTCTAAATGGGAATCTTGACAAGAGCATCTATATGATGCAACCAGATGGGTTCATTGCGAAGGGCCAAGAACACATGTTGTGCAAGCTTAAGAAGTCCATTTATGGACTTAAGCAGGCATCTAGGACTTGGAATATCCGCTTTGATCAAGCAATCAAGTCTTTTGGTTTTGATTAATGTGCGGATGAATCCTGTGTGTACAAGAAACATGATGGAAGAGTGGTGGTGTTCTTAGTACTATATATGGATGATATCTTGCTAATCGGAAATGATGTGGGGGTATTATCTTCTGTAAGGGTATGGTTGTCCAGTCAATTCAATGTGAAGGACTTGGGAGAAGCCGGTCACATCCTAGGGATCAAGCTTATGCGAGATCGCAAGAATAGGATGGTGGGCTTGTCACAAGGCACTTATATTGACAATATTCTTGCAAGGTTTAGCATGCAAGATTCCAAGAAGGGATTCCTTCCCTTCAGACATGGAATTACTTTATCTAAGGATCAGTGTCCTAAGACACCTGATGAGATAGAAAAGATGAAGGCAGTTCCTTATGCCTCGGCAGTAGGAAGCCTAATGTATGATATGCTATGTACTAGACCTAACATCTACTTTGCTATTGGCATGGTTAGTAGATATCAGTCTAATCTAGGGCAAGAACATTAGACTGCGGTGAAAAATATTCTCAAGTACCTGAAAAGGACTCGAGACTATATGTTAGTTTACCAAGCAGACAGTCTTGTACCCATTGGGTACACAGATTCTGATTTCATGTCAGATAGGGATTCCAGAAAGTCTACCTCAGGATATATGTTTACCCTAGGAGGTAGAGCCATTAGTTGGAGTGAGGTGTGTCACTTCATGGCTTTGAGTCTAAGTGGGAGATTGTTAGGGATGTTTACTAAAAGCCATGCTTTATGTAGTTAATTTATTATTTTAATAAAATCAGTTATTCCATTTTTATGAGAATCTGTGTGGGCAATGTTTGTATTATATTATTTATTTAATATTATGCATGTGTGTCTCTCATTCTACATAGTAGGTGGTTTGGTGTGTAGAGTTCGGCTTACACACGAAAGATCAGACCACCAGATATTGTAGAATGTAAGATTTTGGTTTACATTCTTAGATGGGATTGGACACACCATCGGTAGGACTGCAACATGGTGTTGTAGTAGGTTTGTCTTGACTGCAAAAAAACGGTATAGTTTCAACTCACTATGCTGGTACTCTTTGTGTATTAAACAGGACCGACTTGGGGCAATTATCTTTATACTGACTTATAAGATAATTAATATCTCATGGCTATTATGAGTGCTTATGCTCTAAATCCTAAGTTAGTTTATAGACACGTACATTTGATATTTACACTTTGATCCCTAAAAGGGTGAGATCCTTAAATGGGTCAATATCTCATTGGATTGGGTGGCAATATTAATTGTATAGTGGATATTAATTAATAATGGAATCCATGTCTCAATTTTGGGATTGATGATATCCCCCTGAGAAAGCTTATAAGTTTTGATTATGTCAAACCCTGCAGGTGGATTTTGTATCCGACATATCAGATAAGTTAAGCAGAGGATCTCAAGGAATTTTAAGAGATTAATTAAATATGATTGTCAGTAATTATATTTAATTAATGGATATCTGTAATCTTAACATGGGGAGATAATAAGCATTTAATAACATGGAGCTCGAAATATATTTTTGAGATAAGGATAGGAGTGCAATTATAATTCTTTAGTAGTATGAATTATAATTTATGGAAATAGGAATCTGATTCAGTTCGAATTAGGGTTTCCTAATTCCATAAGGAAGCCTATTCCTTATTGACTTCTTATGGTCCCTATCGTAGCCTATATATATGTTGCCTTGGCTCTTCTCTCAGGTTGCATGATTTCACATTCTAAGCTTCCCTTGACCTCCTAGCTTTCTTCTAGAAGGGTTTCCACCAAACCCTAGTCTCTATAAGCATTCAAGAGACATAGGAGTGAAGATCGCTAGCGTCGGACAACGCTCACTAAAAGAACTTTGGAATGCTCGATACTGATCGAAAGTTGCTGAATTTTTTACACGACGTTCCTGACGTCGAGACGGAGCTGCTGTAAAAAATTCAAGTAAATCAGAGATCGTTTAGTCCTCCTGACGAACACATCTTTGTCGGATCAATGTGATCGGGATTGAATCGTCACAGCAATCAAAGAGAGTGTAATAACTGGGATTAGAAAATAGAACGTAAAGAGGGAAGAGCAGAAAACATAAAGGATTTTGAAAGAGCACACACTCAGTTTGATATTCTGGCAGCAAAGGAATACGGTAGAAGATCGTGAGCTATTATCGAGCCCGTGTTCTCGATTCGTCTACTACAGCAATCCGTTTTAGCAGTTTAAGGTAACCCTAGTTCTGCCCTTGTATGGTTATTGTAGTTTTCACCTAATTTTTTTGCAATACCAACTTATACGCACTGTCAACGGATTCTGGGAATGCAGTTTCCTAACAATGTTATGGTACCGACAACACCATTAGATGTTCTAACCACAAGTATAAAAATTTTTAAACAAAAAGAATATAATGTATTTAACGCGACTTTAAATCGCTTCATTATTTTGTAGTAATTTCAAAGAAATTTATGTCTCATCATGTGGCGGCAACACGTTTGGCCATTAATCATTATTAGTTCTAATCAATATGTTGCTCAAAGGTTGTAGTAAAAAAGAGAGGAATTCTATTGTGAAAAGCTTCTCATATGAGAAGGCGGGTGTGGCGCCCGCGCCCTCGGAACGCCAGGCTGTCAGTGTGTGACAAGCACTGAATATTGCACATTCATGTGCCAATATAATAGATATAGTGCTCATTTAATCCCCCAAATCCCTAGTTTTACATGCATATTTGAATTAATATAATTTAATGGTGATGTCACTCAAATGCGTGTAATTATGCGCTTTTACATTTTTTATTGCTTAAGTAAAAATGAAGTTGAAATAATGAAATAAAGGGAAGGAAATACGTATCAAAAACATGAATTAATATGATCTATATAAATGTGTTCATTGCACTATTAATTCTATTCAAATATGTATTTGTTTTGACATAGAAATCCTACCGAAAAAATATGGATAAATACTAAATAGACCCAAAAAAAAATTTCTCGGGGACGCTACCCCTGAACCGCCGTAAGACAAGCTTGTCCTCCCCAAGTGTACATTCCTGGCTCCACCACAGGCTATGACTTTGCCAAAGGGTTCACCTTTGGCCTGATCAAACGACTGAGTGTTAACCGTTTGGCTCCAAACAACTAATCCTAGCGGTGGAGTGACTCATACCACAACTAAACTTAGTCGTACTAAAAATTTAAGTTCCACTATCCTACAAAACTTAAATTTCTGCTACCGGGCATACCAGCTACATTACTATGACATGCAAACCTTAATTTTGCGCTAAGTTGTGGTACCGACAACACCATTAGATGTTCTAACCACAAGAATAAAAATTTATAAACATAAAGAAAAAAATGTACTTAACGCGACTTTAAATCGCTTCATTATTTGGTAGTAATTTCAAAGAAATTTATGTCTCATCATGTGGCGGCAACATGTTTGGCCATGAATCATTATTAGTACTAATCAATATGTTGCTCAAAGGTTCTAGTAAAAAAGAGAGTAAGTCTATTGTGAAAAGCTTCTCATATGAGAAGGCTGGTGTCGCGCCCACGCCCTCGGAACGCCAGGCTGTCGGTGTGTGACAAACAGTGAATATTGCACATTCATGTGCCAATATAATAGATATAGTGCTTATTTAATCCCCCAATTCCCTAGTTTTACATGCATATTTGAATTAATATAATTTAATGGTGATGTCACTCAAATGCGTGTAATTATGTGCTTTTACATTTTTATTGATTAAGTAAAAATGAAGTTGAAATAATGTAGTTAAGGGAAGGAAAAACTTAGCAAACACATAGGATAATTTCCCATGTACTTCTACGTATTCCTAAGTCTAACCAAATGGTCAACATAAGAAACAAAATAAAGAAAAAATTATGCACACTATTAAAGCTTTGAAAGTGATGTATGTATATTTATATTCCTTATGTAGAAATGGTTGGATCTCTCTCTCTCTCTCTCTCTCTCTCTCTCTCTCTCTCTCTTATTCTACAGCGCAAGTCAAACAAACTGTCAGACGAAGAGGAGAAAATAGGGACGAAGCGAAGACAAACTGCTAATCTCGTGCCAGAATGATGAACGCAGTGACGAAATCATCACAGAATTTCGTCTATAAAATGAGGAAGCCAAACAATCACAACAACAAAAGCACAGCTTCACACACACTGTTAGAGAGAGAATAGTTTAGGGAGGTTATCATGTGAGCACTTCATATTGTCCCTAGAAATAGGAAACTTTAGTTTTTCTTTGCCCTTTCTACTTCTAGTAGTTGTAAAAATTTACTTTTATGTAATTGATGATTTCATGTTCCAAAAATATGTAGCAAAACTTTGTGTACTATATTTCTTAAATAAAATATTCGCTTTCTTGTACAGTCTTTGTCAATTTGTAGTAGTAAAATATTCCCATTAAAATTTAGATTTAATATTTTTAGTCTAGTAGTACTTGTAGTTGTCCCCTAAAATAATTTAAAACTCCAAATTTTCAGTTTTTATAACAATATTACTATTCACTAGAAGATAGATTTTGCAAGTAAATGCCAGATTTCTTAGCCACGTAGTTGTTATATTCACCTACCAAAGCCCCAAGCACACTATATCCATATCTCACTCCCAAATTAGATTAGGATTTGGTTTGGTCTTACTTATGTTCTTGAAGATCAACCACTGTGACCCCACAAGAATCCAAAGTCAAAAGGTTTAGTATTTTATTTTTGGTTCAGTATTTTCCATTTATTGATGTTTTATTAGCCTAACTATACTAAGCTTTATTATTTTGCAAACGACGTCGTTTCATATCAAACCTGACACACTTGATATGATCCCGACTAGTGAAAGTTACTTTCAAATAAAAAAAGACTCTGCTATCTTAAATGCCAAATCCTTTTCAAATGCACAAAAGTTGTGAGACCTAGTGTTGGTTTTGCATATTCCCAATTCCTTTAAATCATTTCCCCAAGTTAATTTATATTTCATGTTTTTAATAATTTTGCTTAAATATTTGTATAATTTCTATTTTTCGCTATAATAAGATCCATAAAGTCATTTGATGTAAATTTAGCTTTTATTTAATTTTCTTCCTTTTCTTACTAGTATCTTAGATTAATTTATTTTGCACTGTAAAAATCTTTACCATAAACTACTTAGAAAAAATAGCTTTTAATTAGTTTTATTGCAAAAAAATATAAAAACTAATAGTTTAGTAAAACCCCTCAAAAATCCATCATCTTTTATTTTCTTTTTAGTGATAAAATAGTTACTGCCTATCTTTGTTTTCCGTTCCCTGTGGGTTCGACCTAGACTTCCAGAACTTTATTACTTGTACGATCACCTACACTTGGGTGTTGATAAGAAAACGCGTCAATAGGATGTCGTCAAGTTTTTGGCGTCGTTGCCAGGGAACGTTTAAAAATTTAAAAAATAAAGTTAGGTTTAAAATTATTTCTCCCACTATATCTATATCTGTATATATATATATACCTATTCTACCTTATAAATAAATTAGTTTTCTTTTTAAGAAAATGATAACATAAAAAAAATAATAATAAAAAAACTATACATAATTTTTCCTTATGAAATATCTATATATATATTTATAAGTATGTGATGATGCCAAAAATTGGTAAGAGTAAAGTAGAGCAATTTAAGGAGAGAGAGAGAGAGTGAGAGACTATTTTTTGTATGTGGTTCGGCCCTGTTAATGAAGGTACCTACGTCCACGGGTGTGTCTGAGCACGTTCACTAGCAGATCACCGGCGGGCCTGGTGAGCCAACAAAGAGGGGCGGCACTACCAGTAATACCGGCCGGGTGTATGCGTGTAATGGTGAATTATAGAGGCGCTGTGTAGACTACAGAATTGGCTGCCCCCTCAATGGGGGGTGAGTGGTCTCTTTTATAGATGCAAGAGACCTACTCATACATGGATAAGGAAATATAATCCTATTAGGGTGTGATTGACACCAATCAAGTAAGTTTCCTAATTGTATTAGGATTGATTGCCATTAATTGTGGGGGTTTCCCAATTGGATTAGGAAATAGATTCACTTTCCATTAATCTTCTAGCTTGAGTAGGAAACTGCCCATAATTTTGGGCGTATCAGCTGCCCCCCATTTCCAAGATTGGCCAGATGCTATATCGGGGCAAGTTTGGAAATCAGTTTGATGTCACTTGCCACTGTCTGAGTGCTTGTAGAAGCTGCCTTGGGGCTTTTGAGCCTGATGAGTCCTCGGGAACTGACTGAGAGGTGAGACCCAGCCTAGCTCGGGACCTTTAGTTGCTCGAGAACTGACCGGGAGTTGAGACCCGACCTAATTCGGAGTCTTTGAATGCTCGGGAAGTGACCGAGAGTTGAGACTCGGCCTACTTCGGAGTCTTTTTTGCTTGAGTTAGCTCCCAGGATGGTTATCTTCTGCCCGTAAACCTTCGTCAAGGCTGTGGGTAGAAGGATTTTACCATGTTGGAAAAGCCGACCTAAAGCGCATTGCTCTAGGGTCCTTTTTACTGTTAACTCCCCAGGATGGTTGTCTTCTGCCCGGCCAGCCTTCGTCAAGACTGTTGGGAGAAGAACTTGACCATGTTGGTGGAGCCGACCTAAATCACGTTGCTTTAGGGTCCTTTTGCTCCTCTATCGTCGGCCAACCTAAGAGATTTTAGTCACCTCTATCGTCGGTCTGGACCTAAGTGGAGTTAATGTCTCTGAGTACTGTAGGTGCTCGGGTTGTCCAAGATTTTGACTTGGTTATCCGCGAGGCCTGTAAATACCCGGTGTGATTACCTGTTTAGTTCACTGCGCCATCTTGCCCCCCAAGCTTTCGCTAAGACGAGGGTCTTACAGAGGCTATGATCTGTAGGTAACCGACCTGGAATATGGTGGTTGCAGGGTCTTTTGAAGCTTGCCATCATCAGCCACCTAGGAGGTTTGCCTCCATCGTCGGCTGGACCTAAGCAAAGCCGGTGCCTCGGGCGTGACCCCGAGGTCTTTGGTGCCTGGGTTCGGAGCCCGAGGTCTTTTTTAGTGCCTGAGTTCGAAGCTCGAGGTCTTCTTCGTGCCTCGGGGTTAGGCCCGAGGTCTTTAGATGCCTCGGGGTTAGGCCCGAGGTCTTTGGATGCCCCGGGGTTAGGCCCGAGGTCTTTGTATGAGTTCTCTGACAATCGGTGGAGCCTCATATGGTGATCAAGCAAGTACCAATGTAGTCGGGCTCTTCTAGACTGATGGAGATAGGAGGTCGGATCAGGATCGTTGTGCTTCTGACTTCTCTGTGCTGGAGGCAAAGTCGGAACTGTTTGATCATGACCGATGTGAACTGGAGATCGGGCCGGGGCTGCCGGACTCAGACCGCTGCGAACTGGAGGTCGGGTCGGGGCTGCCGGGCTCAGACCGCTGCGAACTGGAGGTCAGGTCGGGACTGCCGGACCCTGCCTGCTGTGAGCCGAAGGAACTGTCAGAATTCCCGGGCTGATCTCGCTTCCGCTTATTTCTGGAAAACTCGTTGCTTTCTTGCCCGGTGTCTTGGGTTTTCAGAAACTCTTCAGTGTCAATGTATTTTCCAACCCTCTCAGAGAGCTCGACCAAAGTTTTCGGTCGGTTTCTGTGGAACGACGCGGCGCACTTGGTGTGTTGAACTCCCGAGCAGAAGGCTATGATGGCGATTATTTCGTTCAGATTGCGAATTTGGAGCTTCTGTTGGTTGAACCGGTTGGTGAACTCCTTGAGGGACTCATTATTCCGTTGCCTGACTGTTAGTAGTTGCATGTCTGGCTTTGGCCGCTTATGCATACCGGCGAACTGGTTGATGAACTGCTTGCTGAGTTGTTTGAAACTGCAGACCGATCGGGGCTCCAAGGAGTATAACCACTGCATGGCCGGGCCTTTCAAAGTGCTGGGGAACGCTAGGCAGTGTAGCTCATCGGAGTTGGTGGCTAGAGCCATCTGAGCCTTATAGGTTCGGACGTGGTCGATCGGGCTTCCCGAGCCATTGTATGAATCTAGCCGAGGCTGCTTGAATTTGCGCGAGATAGAGAACCTCGTGATCTGGCTGGAGAATGGTGACTCTGTCTCGGTATTGGCTTGATTCGGAACACAGTTTTGACCAAGCTTTTTGGCCACTCCGTCGATCTGTTTCTTCAAGTCCTTGATTCGGGCTTCCACTCCTTCCCGACCGGTATCTGAGGAGTTGGTCGAGTTGGTGGAAGAGGCTTCTTCATGGCAGGATGTTGTCCTCTGGGATCGGGCTCGGCTATGACTCCGGGTAACCGTTCGTCTAGGGACGACTTGACTCTTGACCGAGTGACCCTGGACTGATTCCCGGGCCATATGCTCCTGCCTTTCCTCTCGGGCAGCACGCCCACTGTTGATGTCCCTGGCATCCTCAACATGGGACGGGTTGGCTCGGGTTCGTTGTCTGGTCAAGATCGGTTTTCGACCGTACGCAATGTTCCCGAGTTGTTTCCCGGCCACTGGAGGATTGCTTTGCTGGGCTAGCAGTGCTTCGATCTGTTGCTGGATTTGACACTGGCCCTCCAAGAGTTGTGTGAGGGTTGCGGTGATTTGCTCATATGTCGGGACTGCTGCAGTCGACGCCGGGGTCGAAGGAACATCCCGGTCGGACTGCTGCGCAGCCTTCTTTGGTGGCATATTGATCAGTCAAGAATTTGTTGATGAGAAGAATTGTCGTTCCCACAGACGGCGCCAAACTGATGATGCCAAAAATTGGTAAGAGTAAAGTAGAGCAATTTAAGGAGAGAGAGAGAGAGTGAGAGACTATTTTTTGTATGTGGTTCGGCCCTGTTAATGAAGGTACCTACGTCCACGGGTGTGTCTGAGCACGTTCACTAGCAGATCACCGGCGGGCCTGGTGAGCCAACAAAGAGGGGCGGCACTACCAGTAATACCGGCCGGGTGTATGCGTGTAATGGTGAATTATAGAGGCGCTGTGTAGACTACAGAATTGGCTGCCCCCTCAATGGGGGGTGAGTGGTCTCTTTTATAGATGCAAGAGACCTACTCATACATGGATAAGGAAATATAATCCTATTAGGGTGTGATTGACACCAATCAAGTAAGTTTCCTAATTGTATTAGGATTGATTGACATTAATTGTGGGGGTTTCCCAATTGGATTAGGAAATAGATGCACTTTCCATTAATCTTCTAGCTTGAGTAGGAAACTGCCCATAATTTTGGGCGTATCAGTATGTATATAAAAAAAGCATATATTTATATACATATATAAACCTATCTTCTATAAAAAAAATTAGTAATAAATATATAAAAAATAAAAAATAAAAAAGTGTATTTTACTTAGCTCATAATAATAATAATAACAATAATAATATTTTTAAAACTTAAATTTTCTTTTACTTCTTATGTCCTTAGAACTACTAAAGCTTTATATAAAGTATCACATAATTCTAATATTTCTAATGATTCATCTAGTATACAATTTCCTAGAATCATGGTTGAAATTGAAGGCATAGAAGGAATAGCTGATGATGCTCATAGTGAACATGGGGAAAATATACCACAATTTATTTTACCAGAATGTGAATAACGTTCTTTACGTGATTTATTTACCCCTGAACGAAACTTCACTCCTTCTTGCATCACTCTATCTAGACATACATAAAATTTTCACTTTATACAAGGCATGATTCCACTCTTACCAATTTTTCATGGAATGGGGTCAGGACGTGCTTATTTACATATTCGTGAATTTGAATAAGTTTGTAGTATGTTCTCTGATCAAAGCTGTCCTATTGAAATAATCTGTCTTAAGTTTTTCCCTTTTTCTTTAAAAGATAAATATAAAGCTTGGCTTTTATCTCTCCGTCCTGAATCTATAACTTCATGGCATGATATGAATGAAGCATTTCTAAAAAAAATTTATCCTAAAAATTTAACTAATAGTATGATGCGTCAAATTAAACTTTTTACTCAAAAAGAAAAGGAACCATTCCCTGAAGTTTGGGAACGTTTTAAAGTTCTACTGCTAGCTTGTCCACATCATGGATTTTAAAAATGGCGTTTAATTAATTTCTTTTATGAATGATTAGAATCAAAATAAAAAAAATTAGTTGAAACTATGTTCCAAGGAGAGTTTTTGAGTAAAACTACCAACGAGGCTGAATCATACTTTGATTGGCTTGGAGAAAATGTTTTCCAGTGGGAAACAGAAGAAATTGGTAGAACGAAAAAAGCTATAAAAGTTTATACCAATTACAATCAGAAGATGAATTAACACTAAAATATGAAGAATTAGCACGTAAAGTGGAAGCTATAACAGTAGAAAAAAATAATCCACCTAAGAAGAAAAGAGATCTTTGTCATAACTGTCATACATTAAGACATCCTACGAATGAATGTCCTAATGGTTCAAATTTTCAAGAAATTGCTCCAGCAGAGATAAATGCTGTGAAAATTTATAGGGGTTCCCAAAACTCCTATGGTAATTCATACCAGTCTAACTGGAGGAATCCTCCAAATCATATGTATACCAAAGAAGGTATTTTACAATTTCAACCTCAACAGTATCCTCCTCAAAATAATCAGTCGCATTTGCCTCCTCTACCTCAATTTTAACAAACACAAAATACATATCCTATTAAACAGCAAAATTCTAATATTTATGTGCCTCCGCACAAGAAAGCATAAGAGGAATCTTTACAATCTATGATGCAACAATTAAAACAAATCATGGGAAAATTACAAACATCTGTGGATAGGATTAACAATCAACATGATTATAAAGGAAAAGGCATTTTTCCTGCCCAACCACAACCTAATCCTAGGGGACAACCACTAGGTGATCCCTCAACTTTTGGTAATAGTCAACATGAACAAGTAAAAGCTATAACTGTACTAAGAAGTGGTAAAGTTGTTGGACAAGAAATTTCACCTTCTTTAGAAGAAATTGAGCATACAAATAAGGATGATAATATGCTAAAAATTGAGGAAGAAATAGATGAAGATAAAAGTGCTAATGAAGTTGAAATTGAAACCTTTGAAAAACAACAAATTTCTCAAGAAAATGAAGCATCTGATTTACCAGTAGAAAAAGAAACAGAGGAAACTCTTGAATATTCTCCTCAAATTCCTTATCCATAACGTTTAAGAAAACACCAAAATACTAAGAATTGGGAATATTTAGAATTATTTAAACAAGTGCATATTAATATTCCTCTCTTAGATGCGATTAATCAAGTACCTGCTTATGCAAATTTTTAAAAGATTTTATGTATTGTCAAACGTAAGCAAAATGTAAGAAATGATGCATATTCCATTGACTTCGTAGAAGAGATTAATTCCATTGTACAATATAATTTACCAACAAAATTTAAAGACCCAAGTACACCAATAATATCTTGTATTATTGTAAATCACAAAATCAATCACGCACTCCTTGACTTAGGAGCTAGCGTGAACTTGCTTCCTTATTTTGTTTATCAACAACTTGGATTAGGTGAGCTAAAGCCTACTCGCATGGTATTATAACTCGATGATAGATCTACAAAATGCCTGCAAGGAATTTTGGAAGATGTTCTCGTCAAAGTTGACAAATTTATTTTCCCAGTAGATTTTGTCATCCTTGTTAGAACCAGTATTAGATGCTAATATACAAATACCAGTCATTTTTGGAAGGCTTGGCTACCATTGATGCCACTATTCGAATTCGTAGTGGTATGATGACTGCAGTATTTGGAAATATGACTTTGAATATTAAAGTTTTTTCTAATCCACAACATCAAGAAGAAGATGAGAATATTGAAGAAGTTCATGCTATTGAATCTCTATCACGAGAATATTTTAACTTGACTTGTTATAATGATCCAGTAGAATCTGTTATTAATAATTCTATTCATAAACTAGACAATAATAATCTGCAAGAACATATTATAAGTCAAGTATGCTTTAATGAAGATTCAACAAAAGAAGTAATTCAGGAAGCAATGTGGACCACACATTTTGAACCCTTACCACCAAAGACTACATTAACACTTCCATCTAATTTACAAACTCCACAGTTAGAATTAAAAGAACTCCCTAAAGAGCTAAAATATGCTTTCTTTGGTAGTAATAATACTTATCCCGTAATAATATCATCTCTTCTAGACTCCAGTCAAGAAAATAAACTCATTAGTATGCTTTAGAAGCATAATAGTGCCATTGGTTGGAGTATAACAGATTTAAACGGAATAAGCCCTTCAATATGCACTCACAATATATATCTTGAAGATAATGCTAAAACCTCAAGAGAAATACAAGACTTAATCCTATTATGCAGGAAGTAGTTAAGAAGAAAGTTCTCAAGCTACTTGACATAGGTATTATATATTCAATATCTGATAGTAAACGGGTAAGTCCAACACAAGTTGTGCCAAAGAAAGCAGGAATTACAGTTGTTCCAAATTCAAAGGGAGAATTAATTCCCACTCGTGTCACTACTGGATGGTGTGTATGCATAGATTATAGAAAACTCAATACTATAACACGTAAGGATCACTTTCCTTTACCTTTTATGGATCAAATGTTAGAAAGAATAGCGGGCCATAAGTATTACTATTTTCTAGATGGTTATAGTAGTTACAATCAAATAGAGATCGCATCAGAAGATCATGAAAAAACTACTTTCACATGTCCATTTGGAACTTTCGCTTATCGCCGAATGCCTTTAGTCTTTGCAATGCATCTGCGACCTTTCAAAGGTATATGCTAAGTGTTTTCAGTGATATGGTAGAAAAGAATTTAGAAGTTTTTATGAATGATTTTTCAAATTTTGGAAAATCCTATGATGATTGCCTTAGGAATATTCAGAAAGTCCTCCAGAGATGTGAAGAAAATAGTTTAGTTTTAAATTGCGAAAAATGTTATTTTGTAATGACCCGTAGTTTAATAAGGGGTATTTTGGTAATTTATACATGGATTTGGATCTAATTATTTTTGGTATATTATTTTTCCTAACTTGTAGAGTGAATGTTGTGTTATTGCTTACAATAGGTATAAATATACCCGCATGTTTAAAAACATTGTGCAAAATTTGGACCATGCCCGTGGGACCCAGGTGTTTTGTTGCTTTAATTTTGGACCACACAAACATCACATACTCTCTCTCCTCTCTCCATGGCCATCCATTTGGGGGAAAACCCATCTAGTTACTTCATTTTTCTCTTATCTCTTTCTCTCTTCATCTTCTTCCTCCTCTTCGCTCTTCCTCTCTCCATTTTTCTTCCATTTTCAAGCCATGGGAGCAAGATCAAGAAGTTAAAGACCTCCATTTTCCTAAGGATTCAAGGAGCTAGGATTAAACTTAGTGAAGATTAGAAGCAAATAGAAGCTCTCTTTCTCAATTTCTCAAGCCCTAAGTTTGAATTGGGAGTTCTTTGGATTCTCCAAGAACAAGGTAGATTTTCTATGTATTGATATATTTTAATTCCTATTTCTAAGTATGATAATGAGTATTGGATTGTTTGGGTAAATTTATAGGGTTATGTGGTATTCCATTAACTTAGTTCCAAGATTCTATGAAAATACCTGATTATGTGTCCATTGATTCATTTAATTTCCTCCTTCTATGTGTGAATTGCAAAGCTTGCTTGATTGGGTAAAACCCTTGAATTAGATGAACTTTCCCTAATCTAGTTCTCTCTAATTTCTTAACTTAGAAATGGAACTATGTGGTTTACATGCTTAAGTTAACATCAATATGCCTACTTGTCTACTTGGTAGTTGAAATCCATGTTAGAATTCATGTTGGAAATACTAGCTTTGGTTATTGAGATTGAATGTGTTGAGATCATGATTTACTATCCAAACTACATCAATTGTGATTCAGTGTGTGTAAAGTGTGCTTAATTCTAGCTTAGTACTATTTTAGAACATAATGTGCTAATGTTAAATTAGAGCTTATAACATGAATTTCATTATTGTTCCTTTCATTTCTTGACAATAATGCATAAGACATTATACAATGATTAGTGGACATGACACTGCATAAGCATTTGACATTGGTTGAGTGAATCAAAGGGATTCATTTCATCGGGTGCCATTTCGGAAAAGACATTGCATACACATGATATGTGTTGAAAAGATCCCTCACGAGGAAGGGCATAAAATGAGATGACATGGAAATCCAGATATGGGTTGTGATGTGAGACAGGGTGGACGTACCTAAGAATGTACCAAATGCCAACTTACAGTCGACTAGCTATCAAAAGGTTGGTATGCTACATTCCCAGTTGGGGGTGGCTCGCATTTTGGTAACGAGGGGAGTGAACGATTACATGCATGGCTAAGAAGCCTTACATTTGCATTTCCTCGGTGGCAACCTCACTACATCAAATTTCATTCTTAGTCATAGAAATTACTCAGTGTCTTTACATACATTATCTACTTAGCCGTCGTGCTAAGGGACTACCATCCCAAATCATTTTGCAGGTAATATTAACAAGGGGAAAGACCCCAAGTCCGTGTAAGGGGTAGGATCAAAGGCACCCATTTTTTAAGCCTCTTGTTGGAGGACTTTGTTTTGAGAGCTAGCTTGTGGATGGATAGAGAGACATGTAATTTATGTTATCTATCACTGGAGAATAGGACTAGATCAATAGAATTGCATGTGCTGATTCATATGAACATTGTATATGAAATCTGTAATAGCTAGACTCACCTTCTTTTGGGACCGGCACATGTCAGCAGCGTCGTTATGTTGTGTACATATTTGGAACTTCATGTATGTTGCAAAGAACTTCTCTTTTATCTTTATCTTTAAATATATACTCATGTTAGTCTTTAAGTGATGAGATTTGTGAGAGAATGGAATCATCCATAGGGGTTGGTACATGAAAAATTATCTTTTGATTCATTTTTTTCCATGTTTATAGGTGTTAAAACATGTTTTTGAGGTGTTTGGGATACCCCCATGCTTAAACCATTGAACCCCCTTGATAGTGGAGAAGTTAGAAGGTTGAAATGAGGTGAAAAATCACCTCTTAGTAGTTTACTGTCGACTGTCCCTTGGGACCGGTCTACTGGTCCCCTGATGCCCGCTTCCTCGGTTGAATTTCTTAAAACGCGCATAACTTTTTCATTATAACTCGGTATCGTGCGCCGTTTTCAACATTGGTTTCTATAATCAAAATTCTACCTTTTGGAATAAAATTTGACCAAAAATCTAAAAATACCATTTTACCCTTGGGGTTAACAAAGGAATGAAACCCTTATTTTACAAACCCTATTAAAAAGGGAAATTGCATTTCTTCCACCTCTCTTCTTCTAACTCCTTATTTACGAGTTTTACTTTATATATTATTAATTGGGATTCCCCATAGGATCTAAATAAAGTCTTCTACATTCTCGAATTTGTTGTAAGACTTGTTTAAAGTTATTTCTATGCCTTTTCTCTCCCTTCTTCCCCATTGCCCGCTCTCTTTGTTTTCGGGGCGTTACAGATTGGTATCAGAGCTAACCGGGTTACGAATACCTTGGTGCTCTGTGAGTTCCTTTGGGTCTTTATATGACTTTCGCTTCGTGTTTTGAGGTGTTAATTTCATTACTTAGATTCAATGAATGTGTTGAAGTTGACATAGTAGATGACATGCTTAGATGATTGCATGTCTACATGATTATGTGCTAAATGGCAATGTGAAATAGATTAACATATCTAGGATTGTTTTGATGAGAGTATCTTCACTTGATTTATGTTACATGCCTTCAAGATTAGATGCTCGTATGACCATATGCCTTTGTGCTTACATCCTTGTGCTTTCTTGTGTATTGTCGCATTATACTCTGTTGTTCCTCTCTGAAAAATATCTAACCATCGATTGCACGAGGCTACAAAGTATATATATGAGGGTTTCCTTGTTTGGATTATTCACTCGATGTACCATGCCATGTAAAGTTGCTACTTAGGTATTGTTCAGTACGGCACACCGGATTGTACTATGACATTACAGTTGCCTATGGATAATTACTTAACTTGCTTTTGCTATGTTTTATATAGTGATGCCACCTCGAGTGAGAGGTTGTGCTAGGGCCGTCCAGTAGGTCGTGCTAGAGGCCATGCTCGAGGTCGTGCTAGCGCTGGTGGACGTGGTGTAGAGGCTTCTTCTTCTTCCTCTACTCCCGGCGATGCTTTTGGTGGATTTCCTGGGGGAGCTCAATTCTTTCATGAGATGGCTAAACGCATGCGAGAGTTCATTCAAGCTACCCGAGCGGTCTGAAATAAAATTCTACCACCTCCTCCTGTTTCCTCATTGGTTCAAGAGCCTCCTCCTATCGCCTCAGTGGTTCAGGAGCCTCCTCCTATTGTGGTGCCTGTTGTTCCTTTGGAATCGGTGGAGTCTAGAGTTCTATCAGTGATGAGGGAGTTCGAGAAGCGAAATCCTCCCATTTTCTTGGGTGATCCTGACCCAGTTGGGCCTAAGCTTTGGCTAAAAAGGATTGTCCGTATCTTTGATCATATCGGGCTCATAGAGGATCATCTCCGTATTGATGCCTTTACCTTTCAATTCTCTGGAAGAGCCCAGGTTTGGTGGGACCTTGTTTTGACGACTAATGCTCTTAAGGGATAACTTGGGGCACTTTTGAAAGCCTATTTCTTGGGAAGTATTTTTTGGACCATGCCCGCAATGCTAAGAGGGTGGAATTCTTGTCTCTTCAGCAAGGAGATATGTCTATTGCCGATTTTGAGGCACGCTTTAGGGATTTAGCGCGATTTGCACCCCATATTATATCCAACGATGCTATCAAGGCAAGAACATTCGAGCGTGCACTTCGACCGGGTCTTCATGGAAAGGTTATGGGTTTTGAGCTCTCGACCTATAACCAGTGGTACAAAAGCAATGATTTTCGAAGAGGAGTATAATAGTTCCAAGAAGATTAGAGAAGCTCGTCCTTCAACCAAAGGATCTTAGACCGCATCATCTAGTGGCCCTCAGAACAAGAAGCCAAGGTATAAGGCTCCTCGATAGCAACAGCAGTCCTCATATATTACACAGCATTCGTATCCATCACCCACTGCTGCTCGGCCTCAGGCTCAGTGTTAAGAGGCTCAGCTCGGCATTCTGCATTAGCCCGTGGTGGGCATCACCAAGGGCCGAGGGGTATGTTTCGATTGTGGTGATCCCAATAATTTTCTCAAGAACTACCCCTATAAGCAATCTGGACAATCTACTCCTTCAATTACGGGACATCATCAATAGAGTGTTAGGTCTCCGCTTCTACCGTCCTTGCCTACACCACCTATCGTACAGAGCTCTAAACCCAGTGTTCCCGAGGGTCAACGATACCCGTTGCTAGATTCTTTCAGAGGTGGATAGCAAGCTCTTGCCGCCCCACTGCAAGTCTACAATCTTGGTACTGCTACATCTTCGGACATCCCTGAACCGTCTGTGATCCGAGGTACATTACTTGTGTTCAATTCTAGGGCATTGGCTCTCTTTGATATAAGGGCATCTCATTCATTCATATCATCTGCATTTGCATCGGCATTAGGTTTGGAGGTAGACCATTTAGGTTTTGTGCTCATCGTGGACACTCCCATTGGAGGATTGGTTCCACTAGATCTTGTATGTCAGAATTATGAGCTTATCATATCTGACCAAAATCTTAGAGTTGACTTCATTATAATTGATATGTCTAGTTTCGATGTGATACTTGGTATGGATTGGCTTAGCACCTATCGCGCGTTCATTGACTGCTTTCATAGGAGAGTCACCTTCTTTGCTCTATCAGGAGAGACTTGTTTTTTTAGGGGGATCGTTCTAGCTTCCCGACTCCGTCCTTACATCTTTTGCATGGGAGGGGAGGGAATAATGATTATCTAGCCAGCTTGTTGGTTGATGAGGATAGGGTGACTGGTGGAGAGTTTCCTTTTGTTATTTGTGAGTTTATTGATGTATTTCCTGAGGATTTGCCTGGCTTGCCACCCGTTCATGAGATCGAATTCACAATAGACCTTGTTCTGGGTACCTCTCCTATTTCTATTCTGCCATATCGAATGGCTCCTACAGAGTTGAAAGAGTTGAAGTCTCAGTTAGAAGATCTTCAGGATAAAGGATTTATTCGCCCTAGTGCTTCGCATTGGGGAGCACTGGTTCTCTTTGCCAAAAAGAAAGATGGATCTTTGCGATTATATATAAACTACCGCAAGTTGAATTGAGCTACAATAAAGAATAAGTATCCTCTTCTAAGGATCGACGACCTATTTGATCAACTTTGAGGATCAACGTGTTTTTCGAAGATTGACTTGAGGTCGGGGTATCATCAATAGAGGATACAACAGCAAGATATTCCCAAGATAGCTTTTCGTTAACGTTACGGTCACTACGAGTTTCTTGTGATGCCTTTTAGTTTGATAAATGCTCCTACCGCATTCATGGATTTGATGAACCGTGTATTTCATTTTTATCTTGACAAGTTTGTTATTATTTTCATCGATGACATTCTCATATATTTGCCTTCTAGAGAGAAACACGAGGAGCATCTTCGCATTGTCTTGCAGACATTGAGAGAGCACCACTTGTATGCCAAGCTTTCTAAGTGTGAATTTTGGCTACCTGAAGTAAAGTTTCTTGGACATGTCGTGTCTAGTGATGGAGTTTCTGTGGATCCATCAAAGATTGAAGCTGTGATGGATTGGCAACCACCAAAGAACATTTTTGAAGTTTAAAGTTTCTTAGGACTAGCGGGTTATTACCGACACTTTGTGAAGGATTTTTCGCGCATAGCCATGCCTATGACCAAGCTTACCCATAAAGGAAAGAAGTTTGTATGGACCGAATCTTGCGACCAAGCTTTCTAATAGTTGAAGGCTCAGTTGACCTCGATGCCTATTCTAGTTATACCCGAGCGAGGATTGGAATATGCCGTGTATTGTGATGCTTCAAAAAAGGGTCTTGGATGTGTTTTGATGTAAGGAGGCAAGGTTGTTGCCTATGGTTCTCAACAGTTGAAACCTCACGAGTCGATGACCCTACTCATGATTTGGAACTTACTGCCGTGGTCTTCGCGTTGAAGAGTTGGAGATATTATCTCTATGGTGAGCGATTTGAAGTTTTCTCTGATCACAAGAGCCTTAAGTATATCTTCACACAACGTGACTTGAATTTGAGGCAACGACGATGGATGGAGTACTTGGAAGATTATGATTTTGATCTACAGTATCACCCTAGAAAGGCCAATGTTGTGGCCGACGCTCTTAGCCGGAAACCTCGTTCTACATTGGCTTCTATAGCCATCCAAGAGTGGAAAATGCTACAACAGCTTAGAGACTTTGATGTTCATCTCGTAGAGGCTGATGGATATGCTGCTTTATTTGCTTTGGTTGTTCAACCGACACTTTTGAGTCGAGTATTAACAGCCCAGCAATCCGATGATGAGACCGAGTCACTTAGATCACACATTTCTAGTGGTAAAGCGATTGATGGGTGGACTTTTAGTCCTGAGCTTGGTGTAAGATTCAGAGGTAGGCCTTTTGTTCCTACGGCTTATCGTGAAGAAGTCTTGAAGGAATTTCATCATTCTCGTCTAGCAGTGCATGCAAGTGGTACGAAGATGTACTAAGACTTACGCCATCAGTTTTGGTGGAAAGGGATGAAATAATCCGTTGCAGAGTTTATACCCAGCTGTCTGACGAGTCAGCAAGTAAAGGCTGAGCATCAGCGAACTCCAGGTTTACTTCAGCCTCTTCCTATTCCTGAGTGGAAATGGGAGCATATTGCTATGGATTTTTTCATTGCACTCCGAAGGACTTATCGTCAGCACAATGCTATTTGGGTGATCGTTGACAGTTTGACCAAGTCTGCACATTTCTTGCCCATCAAAGTGACAGATTCTATTGATACTCTCAGCAAGCTATACGTTCGTGAGATCATGAGGCTTCATGGTGTTCCAGTCTCTATTGCTTATGATCACGACTCTAGGTTCGTTTCTTAATTCTGGCAGAGCCTTCAAAAGGCTTTGGGGACCCAGCTTTTGTTGAGCACATCATTTCATCCGCAGGCGGATGGTCAGTCCGAGTGCACCATCCAGATTCTGGAAGACATGTTACAAGCTTGCATTATGGATTTTGGAGGCAGTTGGGAAGACCACTTGCCGATAGTGGAGTTCGCCTACAACAATAGCTATCAGTCTAGTATTCAGATGGCACCGTTCGAGGCCTTGTATGGCCGACCCTGTAGATCTCCTTTGTGTTGGACCGAGGTTGGTGAGTCATCCATCTTGGGTCCTGATTTGATTCGTGAGATGTCTGAGAAGATTGGCATTATTCGGAAGAGGTTGATTACTGCGCAGAGTCATCAAAAGTCATATGCCGATCGTCATCGTCAGCTGCTGCCTCTCTACCCTGGTGATCATGTGTTTCTTAAGGTTTCACCTAGACGTTGAGTATTTCGATTTGGGAAAAAGGGGAAACTATCATCGAGGTTCATTGGGCCATTTGAGATTCTTGGTAAGGTCGGCAAGGTTGCCTACCGATTGGCCCTTCCACATCAGCTTTCAAAGGTTTATAACATTTTTCACATTTCGATGTTGCGGAAGTATCAAGAGAATTCTTCTCATTTTTTGGATTAGAAAGAGATCGAAGTAGATCACGATGTTTCTTACGAGGAACAACCCCTTCGCATCCTTGAGAGGAAGGACCACATTCTTAGAGGCCGAACGATTCCTTTGGTTCAAATTCAATGGAACCATCACAATGTTGAAGAATCAACTTGGGAGACAGAGTCAGAGATGAGGTCTTGATATCCCCATCTCTTCGCCGATTGAGGTAAGTTAATTTTAACATGACATGTGCATTGTGATTTATTGCTTATAAATTATGTCGCGCCCCGAAAAAATTTCACATTAGGTTTAAAGATTGCGGGTTCTTTAAAAAGACAGTGACGTGTTTTAAAAAGTTGAAAGTTGGAAAGGGCCTTTAGAAAATTCGAAGAGTCACCACCTAACATGAGTTTAAGGATGTTTTAGGTCATCTTAAAATGACGGTCTTCTCAAAAACCGCGTTTTGTAAAAATGATTTGAAAAGTGAAGTGAAAAGGGCCTTTTGAAATTGAATGACTCTGTGAAAATGTCTGCTCTACCAAAGATTGGGTTCGGAGGCTCGATTATGCCAGGGAAAGGTGTTAGGCACTCCTGAACATCCCTATAAAGATTTACCACACTACTTGATGTCATTCCAGCTATTTTGAATCGGGCATGTGTTTTATTTTTGAAAAAGATATCCCCGATTTCTCTGTCATGTCTCAATCAATTTAAGACATGAGGTAAAGTCCCTGGGGTCAGGTGGTTTTAAAAAAAGGGCAATGGTTGAAAGCTAATTTGAAAGATGGATGATGATATTGCCTGACTTGATTTTCACCAATTAAGGGAGCATAGTAGCTACGGAGCCATATTCAACCTAGCTTGATGATTAGGGTGGATGAGAAATTTTGAATTTAAAAAAGAATTGATTTGTTGGTGCAACCGAACCCGAAGTGGGCTGCCTATGTATCCTGGTTGTTAAACCAAGAATCAGGTCGGACGTAGTTCCCCTTAAAAGGAGAGGTGGACGACGAAGCCTCGGGATTTGACATGGGAAGAGGATGGAATGGTGTAGCCAGGGTGTAATCACAAACTTTAACCAAGGATGTGTGGGACATAGTCCCAAGTGATTTGGAAACACGGGACTTGATCCCAAGTGATGTGAAAGTGTAGGACATGGTCCCAAGTTATTTGAAAATGTGTACGGAACCCCGACTTCATTGGGAAAAGGTGAGGGCATCCAGAGTTTATCGAGAAAAAGATTGGGTATCCAAGTGTCACGCCCCGGCGTAGCCAAAATATGAAAAAATTTAAAATTTTCATCTTGGACCTTGAGGCACGTGACTGGTGGAAGTACCGAATTGTCCATGACCAAAATAATAATAACTAAATGCTATGACAAAAGGGTAAAAGCAACATCTACTACTGGAATATGTTACAATGAAAGGCTACAACGGTACTAGCTAATTAAATACATAAGAGTCTTATGACTCTTGGCCTTACAAAAACTATTACAAAAATATGATAAGTCTTCTGAGTACAACAAAAATATTTACAAAAGGGAAGCTATTGGTCTTCTTCCTAACTCGCATAACCATAATCCTCTTCAGTATAATCTTCTTTTACGTTATATTCTTGAGTGGCTCCATAGCCTGTGTTCTTGTGACCTGGATAAGCTGGACATGGGAATGTCCAGCGACATGAACGTCGTCAACTTATGAAAGGTGAGTGAGAAAACTCAATCAAATGGAACGTATATAGTAAAGCTCAACAAAGATACCCTTATTACTTTTTAACACGTCTTTTAAGATCTTTGCGTTCTCACCGTCAAGTTATAACTACCAATATACCTGACCATGTATTCGAAAAGAAAACGTCCTACTGGGAAAACTCGTCTCGACATTCGTAACGCCACTATCATCTGTTGCCAACATCCGACTTCATTTACTAACCCAAAAACATCTCTTAGTAACTAAACCATCTTTCATCTACCAAAACACCTTCCGCCAACTGAAACATCTTTTAACAACCATATCGTCACGAAGAACCGAAGTGTTAGGGAGTGCAAGAATATCCATTCAATCACGAAGAACCGAAAGGAGTCTTCACTCTAAGAAATACCACTTCGCCATCACGAAGAACCGAAGCATTTACGGAGTGCAAGAACATCCATTCCATCACTAAGAATCGAAAGGAGTCTTCACTCTAACAAACACCACTTCACCATCACGAAGAACCGAAGCGTTTACGGAGTGCAAGAACATCCATTCCATCACTAAGAACTGAAAGGAGTTTTCACTCTAAGAAACACCACTTCGCCATCATGAAGAACCGAAACGTTTACAAAGTGAAAGAACATCCATTCCATCACTAAGAACCGAAATGAGTCTTCACTCTAAGAAACACCACTTTGCCATCACGAAGAATCGAAGCATGTACGGAGTACAAGAACATCCATTCCATCACTAAGAACCGAAAGGAGTCTTCACTCTAACAAACACCACTTTGCCATCATGAAGAACCGAAGCATGTATGGAGTGCAAGAACATCCATTCCATCACTAAGAACCGAAAGGAGTCTTCACTCTAGGAAACACCACTTCACCATCACGAAGAACCGAAGTGTTTACGGAGTGCAAGAACATCCATTCCATCACTAAGAACCGAAAGGAGTCTTACTCTAAGAAACACCACTTCACCATCACGAAGAACCGAAGCATTTACGGAGTGCAAGAACATCCATTCCATCACTAAGAACCGAAAGGTGTCTTCACTCTAAGAAACACCACTTTGCCATCACGAAGAACCGAAGCTTTTATCTTACCCCCTTTTGTCATGAAGACCCGAAAGGATACACAATACTTATCACTTCACAACCCATCAAACACATCATTTTCTCACTATACGGCCTCCGCGGATTGGTTTACCTATCCAACACTTATCCTTGACATACGCTGCTCTTAACCTAGCATAATCAATCCTTACATATCCTTGACCGCATTCGCGTCACTCGTTCCGTGGTTTAGTTTGTTAATAACTTTCATTTACACATACAAGGTTGCGTTCCTACGTCCGTTGTTCTTTCTTTCTTCTTTTTTTAATATACCCATGAAGTCAGAATTAACGTCATCGTTTAGCTTATGTCTTAAATAGTTCCCTAAAGAAACTTTTCCCGAAAAAACTTCCCAAAAATCGGTTTCTCCCATAATTGGGTTTCGTGCGCCAGATTCTCAAATCCTCTATTTTTATGCAATGTACAATCATTTAAGGTACGCAAATTATATACTCCTATGAGTAGTATAACATGTCTATAGTAGTATAGATACTCCATATATATCCAAGCATGGGTCTATGTACAACTAATTGAAGCTTATGTTAAGATTTCAAAGCATCATCTTGGTTATACTTGTAAAATACATGCATGGGTTCATTATCATGTCTATAAAACTAACAAAACTACACAGACCCTTAACATACTCATCTACTCTATAGCATTACCATAGCACAAGATAATCATAACCACACAGGTATCAGAAACAAGCATCATCAATAAACACATCATACAAGTAGTTGTACAATCTGTTAGGAATTAATTTTACTATGTGGACTGAATTGATATGATTTATTTGGGCATGATAAATTGATTTGTAGATCAAACTCAAAACTAGAACATTGTAGATAATTGGATTAGCTTCGTGTACAAAAAAATCTAGCTTCAATTACATTTTTGAGCTGCTCAAAATATTTATTTAACTTAGACAATTCTATATTTTTGGACTGCTCTGTCCCAGATTTATAGTACTGTGTTGCATGTGCATTTCACCTATGAAGTAGTGATTTCTAGACTGAGCTATAGAAGAGTTATTTGTAGATAAATTGAGTTAGATTTCTCCACAAAAAAACCTAGCCTCATTCCCATTTTTGAACTGCTCAAAATGTTCATTTCGCTAAACAACATTCTGCTGGAAGTTTCTTCTTCTCAGATTGATAATACTACGTTGTATATCCATTTCACCTATAAAGGATTGATATTTAGACTAAGCTATAGAAGAGTTATTTATAGATAAATGAGTAATCTTTCTTCACACAAAAAACCTAGCCTCATTCCCATTTTTGAACTGCTCAAAATGTTCATTTTACTAAACAACATTCTGCTGGATGTTTCTGTATCCCAGATTTGAAGATTTGACTTGCATGTTGCATAGATCCTCAAAATACAACATCAAACACTTTCCAAACATTACTACATACTATATAGGTTCTAAAAGGAGTTAGAATACTCACCAAAGCTTGAAATTTAAGCTTGATATTGGTTGAAGCTTAGTGAAGCTTGAATCTTCAAACTTCAAGGATGGACTTCCTCTTTCTTCTATTCTTCCATGCAGCTATTACTCCAGCTCTCTCTCCCTCTCAATTATGTGCAAATTGTAGAGACAAAAGTGTCTCAATTGTGTGTATGTGCATGATATATAGGAGATTGGCATGGCTAGGTGTCAATTGCATGAGTTCATGCAAAGACACATGTCCAATATGTGGACAAATGTCATGGGACGAGATGACAAGTGTAAGGAGTGGCACATGGGGCTGCCATGTGGCCGGCCATGTGGGTCCCACCTTGGGTTCTATGCCACTTTCTCAATTTACATGCAATTGGGTATTATTCCTATTGTCTGGGTCCGAGTACAGGACTAAATTAAGTCTTTCTACTATTGAGTCGGTGCGGTGATTATAGTCTAATTAGTATTTACATTACATTGATACGGTCACACAAATAAAATAAAAATATAATAATATACCAGATATGAAAATTTATAATACTATTGAATGTAGAAATTACAGTTATTACACCTTCTACCACCTATTACAGGATTTCGTACTCAAAATCAGAACTAGTTAATACTAAACAGAAATGGAAATTTCTCTTGCATTTCCGATTCCAGCTCCCAAGAAGCGTCTCCTTCATCATGGTGCTTTCACTGAACCTTTACCAGTGGAATCTCTTTGTTCGTCAACTTCTTGATTCCACGATCCATAATTCTTACAAGTCCTTCAACAATGTAACATTGTCATTTACTTCGATATCTTCGAAATCAATTTCGTGCACCGGGTTGTGAAGGCATTTCATCAGCTTACTCACATGGAATATGAACTCTTGACATCTTTGGTGGTAACGCCCTTCTATAGGCGACTTTCCCACGCATTCCAGAATTTCAAATAGTCCGTTGTAGCGCAGTGATAGCTTTTCCCTCTTTTGTCCAAACTTTGCAATGCCTCGAATCGGGGAAACTTTTGAATACACATGATCTCAAACTTTGAATTCTGTATCTCGACGTTATTTGTCCGTGTAGCTTCTTGTATCTGCTTTACACTGCTTTAATCCTTTCCTTTTATCTGCCAGTCTGTGGATGAAATGCGAAACTTAACGTCAGAGGAATTACCATTGCTTTCTGAAGACACTCCCAAAATGCTGCAGTGAATCTCGAATCTCAATCTGATACGATTAATACCGGTACTCCATGCGACCGCATAACCTATTGCAGGTATAGTCGACTCATTTTCTTGACAGGATAGGTCATGTTGAAGGCAATAAAATGGGCTAATTTGATCAGTCGATCAACGACTACCCAAATAGCATTATGGCTCTGCTGGGATCTTGGCAATCCCACAACAAAATCATGGTGATATGTTCCCATTTTCATTCTAGGATTGGTAGAGGTTTTGTAGTAATCCTGGAGGTTGTTGGTGTTCCTCCTTGACATGCTGGCAAGTAGAGTATTTGGCTACGTATTCTACGACTTCTCTCTGAGTGTCTAGAGTGTAATCTGTACATGTTCCTTGTGTTCTTCTTCACTCTTTGAGTAAATAAGGATGTCATCCATGAACATAATGACGAATTAATTTAAGAAGGGTCTGAACACTCGATTCATCAAATCCATGAATACTACTAGAGCATTAGTTAATCCAAAAGGCATAACTAAGAATTCATAATGCCCATGTCTTATTCTGAAAGTCGTTTTCAGTATGTCTCCCGATCTAACAAGTAACTGGTGGTAACCTGATCGTATATTGATCTTTGAAAAGGTTTTCGTTCCTTGGAGTTGGTCGAATAAGTCGTCTATCCTGGGAAGGGGTACTTATTCTTGATATACCTAGAGCTTCCTTTAGTGATTGTGGACTGCATTATAGTAGCTATTGGTGTTACTGGTTTGTTTTTTTTCTACGTCTTTAATCGGCAAGATTCTTACCTCCCAGCTTCTTGATGTGATGGTTGAGATGCCCAGTTGGTCTCACGATTGTCTTCTATAACTTGTAGGGCTCGTAGCGTCATCTTAAGCGTGTATCCTGGGAAGGGGTACTTATTCTTGATATACCTAGAGCTTCCTTTAGTGATTGTGGACTGCATTATAGTAGCTATTGGTGTTACTAGTTTGTTTTTTTTCTACGTCTTTAATCGGCAAGATTCTTACCTCCCAGCTTCTTGATGTGATGGTTGAGATGCCCAGTTGGTCTCACGATTGTCTTCTATAACTTGTAGGGCTCGTAGCGTCATCTTAAGCTTGTTGTTGTGATTGAGTTCTTTTACGTGTCGACATGAAATTGTTGTGGAGTTTCGGCATCGTAGGCGATGACACAAGCCATTAAGCAATTTTCCCGTGCATTAATGAATACATAGCATATAAGGTGTTACTAGTAGTTGGAGTAGGATTGAATTCACTTATAAGGAGTTGAATTCAGAACAAAATGAATACTCATGGTGTACTGAGTTAGAAACGAAGAGGTTTGTGATTACTCACTTGTAGGATCACGATGTATAGAATGAGTATCTGAGAATGATCATCAGATGATTACTATAGGATAATCATAGTAATGCAATGACAAAAGGCGTAAGGCCTTTTAGGTAGGACATAAGAATTCTTGTCTCATGAGCCAATAATTTAGGTAAAGTCTTAATGATAAAAGTTAAGAAGAATTCGTGAAATGAAAGGAAATGAAGACTAGTTTACAAAGGGGTGCAATATGCTTGAGTTCCTCAGTTGAACAAATACAGAGAGCTCCTTTTCAATAATGTCAAGGGATACGCACTTGCAGGAGTTGGTCAAATGGTTGACAGTCTAAACGATTCATAAAGATTAATTTAACAGATCATAAGTCCAAATGACTTACATTGAGTGGTTTATAAATGAATTGTTGGAATCGATTTACATGAGGATAAGTCCAAAGAGGTGCCTTATAGCATTAGAAAGCAAATGAATTCACAATTGGATTTATCACTGATCAGAATGATCCAAAATCTTGTTAAGTGAAATCAGAGGGAACATTGAATAACTGTGAAGTAGTGGAACAATAAAGGACGTCCCAAGGTTCATCATAAGAATAATTGATCTAACGCAACCAATGATAGAAAAATAATGGGTTTACTCAAAAGGAGTTAAATCAGAGAGATGGATCTAATTACTCAACCTTATATGGTTTTAATTTATAACTTGCACAAGATGTTGTAAACCCGAAATGTGTCTTCTCTTGGTAGGCCCTGTGCGATCTGATCGTTGGCTTGAAGGTGGAATGCAGTACTCATCTTTACTAATGTTTCCAATGCGAGTCGTTCGCTGTGATTGAACGTGGTCGATGTCAGCAGTCTATGTGGTCGTTTGGTTTGTCGAAGGTACATTCCACTCTCGCATCTTTTCCATCGACTCGGGTATTTAATTAAGTCAATATCTCATGTGCTCCTTGCTATAGAAAAGCATTGTCGTTGTGTGCCCTCAGCATCCAATAGTCCTTGAGAAGTTGACCCTTCTTGTTTCCATACTAGCAATTGAAATCTGGTCAGCGGTAGATCTTGGGAGTTTTACAATCTTTGTGCATGTGTCCTGGTAGATTGCAAGTGTAGCAGACGTTACAAAGATTCGCGCGTTCTTATGTATGAGTTGGTGTCCATAAAGTTATCCCAACTTATCCTATTTCGTACATCGCATACTATCTAAGCAATATAGAGCAATCCAAGCGTATAAGGTGTCTATCTATCCACAAGGCCTATTTGTATTTCTATATACGACTAGGGAATTTTTATTTCTAAGTTTCGTGCTATGACGTTATCTAACTTACAAGTGGAACCACTCAACTAACATGTAATTTAAGGTGATGGAGTATCTTATCCTTAGTCTTTCTAGACTCTAGGCTAAGGTGACTGTTCCGAGATTCGTCTCAGGAAATTCGTCAAAGCCTAAACATCTTGTCGATATAGCAAGGTGTTCTAACAAAATATCTAAGGAAGCCATCCACATAAACTAAGCGTCTATCGTCAAACGGCTAACCTCATATCCTTCGAAGATGTCTGGTATTATGTACAGCTCTATAACTTATCTGCTTAACAAAACTAACTATGACTAGTATTGGTCTAAGAAATCTTATGGTTTATAGCTTAAGTATGTTGGACAGACGGTAAAAGCCTAAACCTAGGCTCTGATACAAAAAATACCAGTCACGTCCTGGCGTAGCCAAAATATGGAAAAATTAAAAATTTAAAATTAAAAATTTTCATATTTAAAATTTAAAATATGGAAGTACCGAATTGTCTATGGCCAAAATAATAATAACTAAATGCTATGACAAAAGGGTAAAAGCAACATCTACTACTGGAATATGTTACAATGAAAGGTTAAACGGTGCTGGCTAATTAAATACATAAGAGTCTTATGACTCTCGGCCTTACAAAAACTAATACAAAAATATTCTTGACTAGCTCCATAGCATGTGTTCTTGTGACCTGGATAAGCTGGACATGGGAATGTCCAACAACATGAACGTCGTCAGCTTATGAAAGGTGAGTGATAAAACTAAATCAAATGGAACGTATATAGTAAAGCACAACAAATATGTAGGAAAAAATAGGTTTAAAATTATTTTAAACGCGCAGCGGAAAAGATTCAGTTATAATAACTGATTGGTAGCCCAGGATCTACTACTCGTTAATTCCATAGATGCGCACAAGAGGGGACAAGAGTTATACCTTAGTGTCTTGAACCCAATTCTGATTTTCTTGAACTTCCAGCAGCTTCCACTAGATGGCCTTCACTCTTATGACTCCTATGGATGCTCGCAGGAAGGACTAGGGTTGGTGGGAACCCTAATGGAGAGGAAGGAGAAGGTTTGGTGCTCTAAAACAATTTCTGCAGCTTCTGACGTTCAAAACGACGAACTCCATTTCCAGAACGCAGCTGCCCTATTTATAGATTCCCAGAACCGACCTAGACTTCGAGCGATCGAAGACCTTCGATCGATCAAACCATTCTCGATCGATCGAGACTTCCAAGACTTCAATCGATCGAACATCCTTCGATCGATCGAACTTGTCTTGACAACTTCCTCATGTGTCTTTCCAAGTATCCTGGCGGAGCTAAGAGTGGGACCTTATAGGCTCTTAATTGTTGGCTCAGACCAGTTTGTTAATTACCGTGACCAAACTCTTTGATCAGCAAACTAACTAACTGGTCAGTTAACATTTACTCCCCTATAAAATGATAACTGAACTCCAACGCAAAAGAACAAATCCGAAGCGATAACTAGACTTGTATGTTGTACTAATGTCCCTCTACCTTCAGCATTCATAATCATATTCAGGTAGTCGGATAACTGTTACTGTCAACCTGAATCATGATTATTTCTTGAATTCCTTGAGCCCCATTCACCTCTCATGATTACCAAACATGTTGATAACTCTTATCAACAAGACTGCAGTACTCAGTAATCGACTTGGTGACATTCTCAAGGGAATGCTTACTCTGAAACAGAGGGTAGATTCTGTCTTGACAATATATGTTCACAACCCTATGAATATGACATACCCAAGATACACAGGTGTTGATCTTCTATAGACCTCACTGATTGGTAAGTCAAAGTAGTCATATCCACAGTCTGTGTTCATAATCGTCTCAAGATTGAGAACACGTACCTTACACAAGTTATGAGTTCCTATCGACTGATTGACAGCCTTGAGTGTCAATAGGAAAGCTCAGGCCCGTCAATGCACTATAAGCACTAGCATATTAACTAAGAGTTACACTCTAGTGATTGAGATTGATCACTCCATCCAATGGTAGTTAATCATGCTACAGTGTAAACCTGATGAGATATCCTAGTCTCAACATCCACTGTGACATGTTCTAAGTAACAAAGAATAGCAATTCGTATCTCACTTGTATGTATCTCATACATACACGCATTACTTACTATGATACTTAAGGATAACAATCATCTCATGAAAGAAACATACATAACAAAATGTAAAGCTGATATCCATATATTAAAATGTCAATGTCTCCTATATAAAGTAATGGTTTGAGGGCACAAACCCAACAAACTCCCACTTGTACTCACAACCATACAGGATTACATCTGAGACCTAGACTATCTAGATGACGATCAAAGACCTTCTGTGGCAAAGCCTTTGTAAACAGATCAGCAAGATTGTCAACGGTGGGAATCTTGGTGACAGTCACATCTCCACGTTGAACAATATCTCGGATAAGATGATATTTCCGCTCTACCTGCTTCCCTTTTCCGTGGTTCCTTGGCTCCTTGGACTGAGCCACTGCCCCAGTATTATCACAATAAAGCGTAATAGGTGACAATGACGCTGGTACCACCTTGAGCTCCATAAGGAACTTCTTGAGCCAAACAGCTTCCTTTGCGGCTTCACAAGCAGCCACATACTCAGCTTCTGTAGTTGAGTCTGCAATGCATTTCTGCTTAATGCTCCTCCAACTAACAGTACCACCTCCCAAGGTAAAGAGATGTCCGGATGTTGACTTCCTCAAATCTTTATCTGACATAATGTCCGAGTCAGTATATCCAACTGGAATTAACTCATTACTGCCGTACATAAGCATGTAATCTTTAGTCCTTCTCAAGTACTTAAGAATGTGCTTAACGGCTGTCCAGTGCTCTGGACCTGGATTCGATTGATATCTGCTAACCATGCCAACGGCAAAACAGATATCTGGTCTAGTACATAACATCGCATACATGAGACTTCCAACTGCCGAAGCATATGGAATTTCTGTCATGCGATTCCTCCCCTCTTGTGTCTTGGGACACTGGTCCTTGGAGAACGCTAAACCATGCCTGAAAGGTAACAAACCTTTCTTCGAATTATCCATTGAAAACTTAGTTAGCACCTTATCGATATAACCAGCTTGAGACAATCCCATTATCTTTCGCTTGCGATCCCGAAAGAGCTTTATCCCAAGAATATAGCTCGCCTCTCCTAGATCCTTCATATCGAAAGTACTAGCTAGCCAAACCTTGACCGTTGACAATGCCGCTACATCATTCCCAATGAGTAAAATATCATCAACGTAAAGCACAAGAAAGGCCATCACTTTCCCTTCACACTTCTTATATACACAAGGTTCATCCAGATTCTGTATGAAACCAAACGACTTGACCGCTTGGTCAAATCAGATGTTCCAACTCCTGGATGCCTGCTTAAGCCCATAAATGGACTTTTGCAGCTTGCATACCAAGTTACCTTTCCGACCAGCTATGAACCCTTCTGGTTGTTGCATATAGATGTCCTCCTCAAGATTTCCATTTAAGAATGCAGTCTTGACGTCCATCTGCCAGATCTCATAATCTAGGCATGCAGCAATGGATAAGAGTATTCTGATGGACTTGAGCATGGCTACCGGCGAGAAGGTTTCCTCATAGTCAATGCCCTCCCTCTGAGTATAACCTTTCGCTACAAGCCTAGCCTTAAAGGTCTCAACCTTTCCATCAGATGCTCTTTTCCTCTTGTAGACCCACTTACAACCAATGGGTTTAATATTGGCTGGAAGTTCTACAAGATCCCAGACCTGATTAGAATCCATAGATTCTAATTCAGCCTTCATAACTTTAACCCAATGTTCTGAATCAACATCAGTCATTGCCTCTTCGTATGTGCAGGATCAGATTCAGATTCTATGGAGACAGCTTTAAAAACTTCTCCTAAGAACATGTATCTATCAGGCTGGCTGATAATCCTCCCACTACGACGAGGTACCAGTGCAGAAATGGGTGAAGAAGTGGTATTTTCTTGATTTACATCGTTATCAACTGCGGGTTGGACTGAGGGCTCTCCTTCTATTTCTCTCAGATCTATCCTTCCCTTAGGTTTATGGTCCATGATATAATCATCCTCTAAGAAAACAGCATTTGTACTAACGAACACTTTCTGTTCTCTTGGATCATAAAAATACCATCCATAAGTACCCTTTGGATACCCTACAAAATAACATACTTCTGATCTAGAATCCAACTTGCTCATCTTTCCTTTCAGCACATGTGCCGTACACCCCATATCCGGAGATGTTGCAAAGAAGACTTGCACCCAATCCACATCTCCCGTGGTGTCCTGGGAACAGATTTGCTTGGCACTAGATTTAGTATGTATGCAGTGGTTTCCAAAACATAACCCCAAAGGAATAATGGCAACTCTGAATAACTCATCATTGACCTAGTCATGTCTAAAAGAGTCTGGTTCCTTCTCTCAGGTACACCATTCTGCTGAGGCGTGCCAGGTGCAGTCAACTGTGACAGAATCCCATTCTGTACGAGGTGATCAATAAACTTATTGGAGAGGTACTCGCCACCTCGATCAGATCGAATGGCTTTGATATGTGAGCCCAATTGCTTCTCCACTTCAGTCCTTAACTCTTTGAACTTTTCAAAGGCTTCAGACTTGTGCTGCATTAGGTACACATATCCATACCTAGAGTGGTCATCGGTAAATGTTATGAAATACTCATAACCACCCCTTGCTCTAATATTTATTGGTCCACACACATCAGTATGAACTAATTCCAACAATGCATTGGTCCTATTGCCCTTTGCGGGAAAGGGCCTTTTGGTCATCTTACCCTCTAAACAAGACTCACAGACTTCCATTGGTTCGAGAACCAAATCGCCTAAGATCCCCTCTTTGACTAGCCTCCCAATCCTATTTAGATTGATATGGCCAAGCCTCATGTGCCAAAACCTTATTAGATTAGTGGAAGGTTCTTTTCTTTTAGATGGTATAGTTACCATTGAGTTATTAAGTTCCAAGCAAGAATCTTTAGAAATATTGGGAGTAATCACATACAAACCATTTGATTTAACACCAGAACATATAAAAGAACTATTTCTTTTAATCACAACTTCAGTTCCAAAATGAAAAGAATAACCGTTATTCGATAAATTAGAAACTGAAATTAAATTACGTCTCATTGAAGGGACGTGAAGTACATCTGATAAAATCAAAACTTTATTGTCTAGAAATTATAAAACTACGACTCCTATAGCAACCGCAGAAACGGTTGCGCTAGAACCTAGAGTAAGTATGATTTCCCCATCACTGCACCTCTTGGTTGATCTGAACCCCTACAATGAATTACAGATATGGTTAGTCGCACCAGAATCAATGCACCAAGTGTTTGAAGTATCCGTAATAAAACTTACTTCAATCACATGTGATTCAATCATACCTTGAACTCTTGTAGCTAAGAATTCTGGACAGTTCCTCTTCCAGTGGCCCTTCTCTCTGCATTGGAAACACTTTCCTTTGCCTTGGCCACCCACCTTCCCTTTGCCCTTACCTTTTCCCTTAGATTTTGTAATCTTAGGGACCGGTCCAACACTTGGACCACCAGTACCAGCCTTCTTCTTCCCTTTCTTTCCTTTCAATGTAGATCGGGAAGAGGAAGCGCTTTTCTCAACGTTCAAAACGTTGACCCCAGGTTTGATCACCCCTTCCGCTGCCAAAAGAGAACTCATCAATTCGCTCATTGAAAAATTCATTTGATTCATATTATAGTTAAGTTTAAATTGAGCGAATGAAGGCGATAGCGAATTGAGGATCATATCAACTTGGGTCTGTGCATCGATGTTGGCACCTAGGGTCTCCAGCTCGTTTAAATAACCAATCATTTTTAAAACATGTTCCTTGATTGGAGTCCCTTCCGACATCTTTGCACTCATTATCTTTTGCATAGCTACCTGTCTGGCAGGCCTGCCATACTCCCCAAACATCTTTTTCAGGGATGTGATAATGTCACTGGTAGAATCATTCGATTGGAATTGGTGTTGCAACACACCAGCCATTGAGGCCAGAATATAGCAACGAGCCATTCCATTCGACTTCTTCCATTTGTCGAACTTGCGTCTGGCAGCTGCCGAAGCATTTGCCGCGGGTTCTTCGGGGCATGGGGTGGTGAGGACATATATGTGATCCTCCGCAGTTAACACGATGTCAAGGTTACGTTTCCATTCAGTGTAGTTGTTTCCAGTTAACTTATTTTGAGTGAGTATGGTGGCAAGTGGACTAAATGCAGATCCAGACATTATGATTACTGAAAATTAAACAAACAAAATAAATATGGATATCGGGATTTGACAGTTTGAAATAAAAGAATCCTTAAAACTCTTATTTTAAAATAAAGTCGCCGGAAATATCGAAACAAAAGAATAAAGCCTTCGTGTGGAGGTCAATTTTCTATTTTTCGATTAATCAAGACTTGTCCGTTATGCAACTCTTGCAAAACAAGTTATGACTCTCGATCCCTTTTGATCTCTAAGTTTCTGAACAATGCCCCATGTGGGATCCCTTATCCATAGCTTAGCTAGTGTGTACCATTAACTAAGATCCAATCACAACCGTCTCAAGTAGCGCCTCCGTGTGGTGGTCACCCTCTAACACGTATGATTGATCCTATCAAAAGAAGTTCACATCTAGTAACCAATAAGTAATGCACCCTCCGTATGGAATGATCACCCCTGACGAGGTGACACAGAATGCACTACTCATCTTACAGTGAACCGTTAATGGAAGATCGTGGGTGTCAATAAATAAGACCCTCTCCCACTAGATTTGGTAAATTAAGAATTTTGCTTTTTAGAAAAATTTGTTTTTATACATTACCCATAAACATCCAATGTTTACTAATGCGTTAAAAAATAGTTTTTGAATCTTATTTTAGAAAACTTGTTTTACGTGCATGCAAGTAGTAACAATATAATTAAATGCCAATCACAACCAAGCACATAAAACAAAAACTAAAATTCAAAATAAAGACATCCAAACGATGCCTCTATCTCCCATGGCTCTATCTCCATAGAACCTCCTTTTTGGTTTGATCGCCTCCAGCTCCATCTTCATGGACAATGGCTCCTTGCTCCATCTTCATGGATTTTCTAATTCTATTACATTTGTCCTATGCTTCTTTCGAAGCTTACAATTTATCTAGAAATAGAAATAGCAACAACAAAATAAAAGGCTAGGGAAACCGGTGCGACTTTCCTTTTCGTAGGATTGAAGTCGCAGCGCCCTTTACATATGCCTTAAAACCAAACCAAACTTAAATTACAACATGCACCAATCTCAAACAGTTTAAATACAAAATTTAAAAGACTTGGTTCCATGGGAGGTAGTGACTAAACTAGCTGCAAAAGGGTTAGTCGTACACACATCCACACATACATAACAAATATATGTAATATTGGAACACTTAATTGATTCACACAGTATATAAACTCTTTACATACTGAATTAGAGCTTAAAAACAGCATCTTACTTCTCTGTCACAGTTCGATCGATCGAAGGCCGTTCGATCGCTCGAACCTTCGATCGATTGAACACTGTTCAATCGCTTGAACATTCTATTTCACAGAACGATTTAAAAAATTACAGAATACTTTTAAAATTAAAGCTTTTCATTTCAAAACACTTTAAAAACTGTGAAACAGAGAACCTGACAAAGAATCTGTCTCGATCGATCGAATGTCATTCGATCGATCGAACATATCAATGTTCGATCGCTCGAAACCTGTTCGATCGCTCAAGTATAGAGGATGTTCAATCGATCGAAACATGTTCGATCGATCGAACCGGCCTTGCATCCCATGCATTCACAGATTTGTACTCTGCTGCGATAACACTGCAGAAATAGATCTGTGACGATGTAGTTTCGAAACCAGTTCTAAAATCAACATGTAAATCAAAACTAGTGTTCCAAAACGCATCTATAGATCCAAACAAGCCTGGCTCTGATACCAATTGTAGGAAAAAATAGGTTTAAAATTATTTTAAACGCGCAGAGGAAAAGATTCAGTTATAATAACTGATTGGTAGCCCAGGATCTACTACTCGTTAATTCCATAGATGCGCACAAGAGGGGACAAGAGTTATACCTTAGTGTCTTGAACCCAATTCTGATTTTCTTGAACTTCCAGCAGCTTCCACTAGATGGCCTTCACTCTTATGACTCCTATGGATGCTCGTAGGAAGGACTAGGGTTGGTGGGAACCCTAATAGAGAGGAAGGAGAAGGTTTGGTGCTCTAAAACAGTTTCTGCAGCTTCTGACGTTCAAAACGACAAACTCCTTTTCCAGAACACAGCTGCCCTATTTATAGATTCCCAGAACCGACCTAGACTTCGAGCGATCGAAGACCTTTGATCGATCGAACCTTCGATCGATCGAACCATTCTCGATCGATCGAACATCCTTCGATCGATCGAACTTGTCTTGACAACTTCCTCATGTGTCTTTCCAAGTATCCTGGCAGAGCTAAGAGTGGGACCTCCTAGGCCTTTAATTGTTGGATCAGACCAGTTTGTTAATTACCGTGACCAAACTCTTTGATCAGCAAACTAACTAACTGGTCAGTTAACGTTTACTCCACTATAAAACGATAACTGAACTCCAACGCAAAAGAACAAATCCGAAGCGATAACTAGACTTGTATGTTGTACTAATGTCCCTCTACCTTCAGCATTCATAATCATATTCAGGTAGTCGGATAACTGTTACTGTCAACCTGAATCATGATTACTTCTTGAATTCCTTGAGCCCCATTCACCTCTCATGATTACCAAACATGTTGATAACTCTTATCAACAAGACTCCAGTACTCAGTAATCGACTTGGTGACATTCTCAAGGGAATGCTTACTCTGAAACAGAGGGTAGATTCTGTCTTGACAATATATGTTCACAACCCTATGAATATGACATACCCAAGATACCCAGGTGTTGATCTTCTATAGACCTCACTGATTGGTAAGTCAAAGTAGTCATATCCACAGTCTGTGTTCATAATTGTCTCAAGATTGAGAACACGTACCTTACACAAGTTATGAGTTCCTATCGACTGATTGACAGCCTTCAGTGTCAATAGGAAAGCTCAGGTCCGTCAATGCACTATAAGCACTAGCATATTAACTAAGAGTTACACTCTAGTGATTGAGATTGATCACTCCATCCAATGGTAGTTAATCATGCTACAGTGTAAACCTGATGAGATATCCTAGTCTCAACATCCACTGTGACATGTTCTAAGTAACAAAGAATAGCAATTCGTATCTCACTTGTATGTATCTCATACATACACGCATTACGTACTATGATACTTAAGGATAACAATCATCTCATGAAAGAAACATACATAACAAAATGTAAAGCTGATATCCATATATTAAAATGTCAATGTCTCCTATATAAAGTAATGGTTTGAGGGCACAAACCCAACAAAAGATACCCAATTTACTTTTTAACACGTCGTTTAAGATCTTTGTGTGCTCACCGTCGGGTTATAACTACCAATATACCTGACCACGTATTCGATAAGAAAATGTCCAACTGAGAAAACTCGTCTCGACATTCTTAACGCCACTATCATCTGTTGCCAACATCCGACTTCATTTACTAACCAAAAAACATCTCTTACTAACTAAACCATCTTTCATTTACCAAAACACCTTCAACCAACCAAAACATCTTTTAACAACTATCTCATCACGAAGAACCGAAGTGTAAGGGAGTGCAAGAATATCCATTCCATCACGAAGAACCGAAAGGGGTCTTCACTCTAAGAAACACCACTTCGCCATCACGAAGAACCGAAGTGTTTACGGGGAGCAACAACATCCATTCCATCACTATGAACTGAAAAGGGTCTTCACTCTAAGAAACACCACTTCGCCATCACGAAGAACCGAAGCGTTTACGGAGTGCAAGAACATCCATTCCATCACTAAGAACCAAAAGGAGTCTTCACTCTAAGAAACACCACTTCGCCATTACGAAGAACCAAAATGTTTACGGAGTACAAGAACATCCATTCCATCACTAAGAATCGAAAGGAGTTTTTACTCTGAGAAACACCACTTCGCCATCACGAAGAACCGAAGCATTTATGGAGTGCAAGAACATCCATTCCATCACTAAGAACCGAAAGGAGTCTTCACTCTAAGAAACACCACTTCGTCATCACGAAGAACCGAAACGTTTACGGAGTACAAGAACAACAATTCCATCACTAAGAACCGAAAGGAGTCTTCACTCTAAGAAACACCACTTCGCCATAACGAAGAACCGAAGCGTTTATGGAGTGCAAGAACATCCATTCCATCACTAAGAACCAAAAGGAGTCTTCACTCTAAGAAACACCACATCGCCATCACGAAGAACCGAAATGTTTATGGAGTGCAAGAACATCGATTCCATCAATAAGAACCAAAAGGAGTCTTCACTCTAAGAAACACCACTTCACCATCACGAAGAACTGAAGCATTTATAGAGTACAAGAACATCCATTCCAACACTAAGAACCGAAAGGAGTCTTCACTCTAAGTAACACCACTTCGCCATCACGAAGAACCGAAGTGTTTACCGTACCCCCTGTAGACACCCCAATTTTGACCAAACGTCGAATTAGGGAGAGTGTCACCTCCATATTCGATGATGACAAGGACCGAAAGATTCGAAGTGTTCCAAGCTCTTCAGAAAGTTCTCCAAACGCGGAAAAAGTTTCACAAAAAATGAAATACCAGGTGTTTAGGAGAATTCAGGTGTAAAACATCACTTTTGGAAAAGATCTTCGAAAATAAGTTTTTTAAGAAAAGGAGAAAAGAAAAGACCTAAAAAGGGGAAGTTCAACAGAAATCGGCACACGACAGTTGTTTGCGGCACTCAGTGAGTGCTGAACGACAGTCACAGAATGCCGGACCGGCATTTACTGAGTGCCGCCGACAATTTCTGACTGGCGTTTGCTTTAACAGACCGTATTTTGTGGTACAATACATATATGTATGCGAATAAAAACAAAAAACTGATAAAGTAAGGTTGACAAAAATGCGGCGATCAATAATTTGGCGCGGCAATAACTGAGATCCGTGTGGTAGTCACGGAATGTCGCCGTGGCTTTCACGGAGTGCCGCAGCGGCATCCACTGACTGCCGCAAAGGATTTTTGACTGCCGCCTTCTGCAGCAGTCTGCCTATTTTCAAGAAGTACGTATTGTACCACCAAATGAGATATTTATACTTATCTTTTACTCCGATTTCACTGAGAATACTTGGTATTTTTGCCTATAAAAGAAGAGGGATCTTCCTTGGGAAAAAAAAGGGAGTGATACAAAAAAAAAACACAAAAAAAAATACAAGGAGTACTACCACTACACTCACACATATTTGAGAGAGATAGAGAGTTTTGGAGAGCTTGAAGAAGAGCTTGGAAGATCTTCAAAGTAGAGAAGCTTTGAGGATAGTTGGAGGTGATCCTCTAAACTTTAGTTATGTTTTCATTCTTGTGTTTCTTTCTTTATTGTGTTTTCTTCTTTTTTATACATTTCTTTTGGGATTCTTGGAGATCTTCAACGTCTCTCTTGAAATCTTTTGAGTTTGATCTTTTGAATCTCATGTAAGCTTATGCTTCACATGGGAGTCAAAGTTTGATCATCACTTCATTTTATAAGCAAATAGATGGATCCAAGTCCATACTTATGACTTGGGTCCTCTACCTTGATGTTTCATGGAATCCTTTCTATATTCCTTTGAGACTCATGAGTATTAGTCATGTCTTCATCTCCAATGACCATCAAGTGGTAGGAAGAAGTAGTTTGAGTCTAAGCCCATCTCCATGGTTTAGATTCATTATCTTGAGATTTCATGAAGCCTATTCATACTTCATTTGAAATCTACAAATATAAAGGTCTTTAGCCTCCAATGACCATCAAATGGTAGGAGAAAATGGTTTGGTTTAAGTCCAACTTCGTGGTCTAATAGTTGGGGTTAACAAATAAAAGTTGAACTTGACAATGAAACAGTGGATTCATAAACCGGTTTTGATCAAAGATTTTTAGTTCGAAATCTAACCGTTAGAATCAAGCGAAACCAACGGGAAAGTGTCAATAACACAATATTTTACCACTGTAATTTTTGTTTTAAGGAGATTTCATGTTTAAAGTGGTTTGGTCATGAGTTTTGTGAAGTCACTACAATCTGTCTAGAGTTTCCGAACAGCAACACCCTTTTGAAATAAGCAAATCAGAACCTTAATCAAGTATTTGTGACCCGAAATTATTTTTTATAAGTCGATTAATGTGTTAGTAAGCTACCCTAAAAAGAACAAAGCATTTCTGATCTTTTTGCTATTTTTAAAAAGTCAAACAAAATCTCTGGACAGAGAGTTGTACATCTCTGAGTGATGTCTGGTGTTTGTCCTTTTCCTAGAGATCTAACCGTTGAAACTTTAATTTTCTTTTTGATTTGGAAACGAGACTCACAGAGGCATCTTGTGTCCAAAATTCATCAAGATCAAACCATGGGAAGCATGCTGTTTATTTTGTTAAAGTTCTGGTCTGCTCTCTACAATTTTCAGAATTTTATGATAGATTTGACCAACTTTGTAAATAATGGTCCTAATGACTTTTCTATGACCTAGAGCTCAAACCATGTTTTAATAATGATTAGTTAAGCTTGAATTCAAAGTTTAAGTGATCTAAATCACTGATTATTTCATAATTTATTCTTGTTCATGAACATATTCATCCATGTGGCTTGATGCTTGTAATTAGCACCTGTTTGGTTTAGATTTAATTTAATAGATTTGAGCTAGAAGTCTAGGATTGTTATTTAAGATCCAACTTTACATATTATATATCATGTGGACTAATCCTTTGTTTTGTAGCGCTATTAAGGTATGATTTCTTAAACTCCTCTTAATTTATTTTAATTTCTTAATTTTATCGATTTTCTTGACCTTTATGCGCGACACATTAGAATTAAGATTTTGCCTTAAATGTATATATGTGGATTAGAGACTCTTTTCCTAGGTTTTATTTAATCGCATGCATTGCACGTTTAATATTCGCGGCTGGATCCCGGGTAAGTTCTCTTGTTCTTTATTGCATATCATATTGCTTGCTACTTGAATTACGTGGCTTTTGAATGATATTTTGTAAATTGGTAATTTTACACCATTTTGACATGTTTGTGTAATGTATACGTATATCTATGTATTAGTTGAGGGCATGCTTAGATTAGTAATTCAATTAAAAGGATGTTGAGTAGAGGCCTATCGCGAGATAGGATGAGAAGGGGTGTTTTAGTCCGATGGGCTCCTTCCCTTCTTATTCCATAATCCCCGGACCTAGTTAATCTTTGGTTTCGCAAAAGATCAGTTGCTTTAAAATGGTTTTTTAATTTTCCTCTTAAAAATTAAGTGGCGACTCATTTGTTTTGAATTTGAAATTTCAAAGAACTTTAAAAGAAAAGTTGTGGGTAGGAAAAATTGTGATATCCACAATCTGGCGACTCCACTGGTCGAACCCAGAATCTCTGGTTTCGCAGACTAGAATTTTGATTTTGGGTTCACTTGAGGATTAGACTTGAAAGCATCCTTTTAATCGAATTAATTAATCTTTGTAAGCACTAATTTGAAGCATACTCTAGATAAGCAAAGAATTCAATAAAGGGGAAGTTTTCAAAGTTTTGATTTATCAGCAAAATGATGAGTTAAAGGTGAGATGATACATTATTCACGATGAAAGCACATTGATTCATAAATGTAGAATTCTCGTCAGTCATCTTGAATAACTGGCTATGTCAGGTCTGTCCTCCGTTGATAAGTCAGTAATGATCTCAAATGTGTAGGTTTAAGATGATGAATAAAGATTTGAAAAGTCTCCATAAGCATCCCATGAGCGATGCAAGCAGGAGTTTAAAACACTATCACGACACAATGCTAAAAGTGGAAATGTGAGAATGGTGCAAGACTAGGGGCAAAGGTGACTTCCCTCTTTTAACACAACCATTACGTTTCTTCCAAATGGTCTGCAAGCGCAGAAAATCATGCTTTTAAAAGACTACTAAGGCAGCACAAACCCCGTCAGCTCTATTCAAATTCTTTGAGTCCAAGGACTCCCCGTTTTTGTAAAATCAATTCTTTGAGTCCGTGGACTCCCCGTTTTTGTAAAATCAATTCTTTGAGTCCGTGGACTCCCCATTTTTGTAAAATCAATTATTTGAGTCCGTGGACTCCCCATTTTTGTAAAATCAATTCTTTGAGTCCGTGGACTCCCCATTTTTGTAAAATCGATTCTTTGAGTCTGAGGGCTTTCCATCTTTGTAAGACTAATTCTTTGAGTCTGTGTGACTTCATTTGTATAAAAGTAAAGTTTGTTGGGTCTGTATGACTTTGTTCGAATAAAGAAATGAAATTTCAAGTCCGCGTGGCCCCGTCTTTGTGAAATATGAAATTTTGAGTCTGCATATGAATTTTTGAGTCTGCGTGAAATATGAATTCTTGAATCCACTTGGCTCCGTTAGTATGAAATATAAGCTTTAAGTTCGCATGACTCCGATTACATGAAATAATGTTTTTAGTCCGCACGACTCCCGATTTTGAAAATTGGAGTTTTTATTGAGGCGATTTGACTCCAATTTCGAGGTTTGAGATTCTTGTTGAGTCAAAATTGATTCTGATTAAGAAAATTTGAAATGTTAACCCCCGATTTTGAAATAAAAAATTCTTTGAGTCCGTATGACTCCATGAATTTCATTGAGTCCGAGTGACTCTGTTGTCGAAAAATACAAATTTTGAGTCCGAATGACTCCGTGGTTGTAAAATACGAGTTTTTGAGTCCTAGTGACTCCGTTATTGTGAAAATGTGGGTCTATGGATCCGAATGACTCTTTTGTTTTAAAATATGAATCTATCGACTCCTTGTATAAGAAAATTGAATTTTTGGGTCCACGTGACTCCCTTTGAATTTGTGAGTCTGCTTAACTCCGAATTTTGTTGGAATTGAATTCTTTGAGTCTAACCGACTTCGAACTTTTGAAAGTTTGGGCTAAAATGGATCTAACTATCGCTAGATTTTAATTAAGTTGAAAACTGATTGGTTCCCAATTGTGGAAATTAAAATCATTAAGTCCGTCTGACTCACGATTCATGAAAATCTAACTTAGCACCCCGAGTTTAGAAATTGAATTGAATTGAGAAAATTCATTTGAGTCTGATTGACTCCAAATTTTAGAGTTTTGAATAGAATTGAGTCTAATTGACTCCATTTTTTTAATTTGAAATTCTTTGAGTCTGATCGACTCCCAATTTTAGATTTGAGTCTGATCGACTCTCGTTGTTGTGAAATAGAATCCGATTCGAGTCCAATTGACTCCTGTTCTAGAAAATTGAAATGATTTTGAGTCTGTTTGACTTCGACTTTGAAATTAGAAATTCTTTTGAGCATGATTGACTCATGGTTTGAAATCGAGAATTCTTTCGAGTCTGATAGGCTCATGTTTTTGGAAATTAGAAACTCTTTTGAGTCTAGTTGACTCCCAATCTTGTGAAATAGAAATTCTTTGAGTTCGATTGACTCCCAATTTTGTAAAAATTCTTTTGTGAAATAGAAATTCTTTAAGTCCAATTTTGTGAATCTAAATTTCTTTGAGTCCGATTGACTCCTAGTTTTGTCCAATTTTGCGATGTAGGTATTGAATCAAGTCTGATTGACTCCAGATTTAGGATTTGAATTTAAATTTGATTTGAGTCAAATTGACTCTGGACTTGGTGAAATCGAGTTTGTTTGAGTCTGGCTGATTCCTGATTTCAGAATTAAGTCGAAGTCTAGGCGACTCCTAATTTAGCATTTAAATTTGAACTCAAATTGAGTCGAATCGACTTTGGACTTGGTGAAATTGAGTTTATTTGAGTCTGACTGACTCCTGATCGAAATTTTGAAAAATTTATTATTAAGCTCGATTGACTGCCAATTTTGGAAAATTGAATTAAATTGAGTCTAACTGATTCTCGATTATGCAAATTGAAGTGGATTTGAGTTCATTGGACCCCCGACTTTAGATATTTGAAACAATTTAAGCCCATCGGACTCCCGATGTAGAAATTTGAAATAATTTGAGTCTGAAGTACTAGACTCCGAATTTCTGAAAGTAAATGCAATGAGATTTATTTTACTAAGAAGGGAATTTGTTGAGTCTTATAGACTCTTGATTTTAGAAAATCAAATTAAGTCTGAAGGACTCCAGATTTTTTGAACTGATTCGAGTCTGACTGACTCCAAATTTTGAATTGAGCTAAGTCTGTTTGACTCCCAATAAAATAAATTTGAGTCTGTCTGACTCCAAGTTTTGAAAAATAAAATGAATTTGAGCCTGTTCGATTCCAAGTTTTGAAAAATGAAATTGAGTCTGATTAACCCCGAATTCAGAGCAAACATATTCGACGAGGCCGAAGGGCTGCGGATCATTGTGAGAAAGCATATCCGATGAGGCCGAAGGGCTGCGGATTATTTTTATATCCGACGGGGCCGAAGGGCTGCGGATTTTTCAGAGTAAACTCACTTCGACACTGGAGTATAAGACACAAAGTGCATCTCAGTCGATCAGATGATCCTCAAAAGACACCGGAGTATAAGACGCAAAGTGCATCTCAGTCTTTCAGCACATTTCCTGATTCAGCACCGGAGCTAAGACGCAAAGCACATCTATGTCGATCAGATGATCCTCAAAAGACACCGGAGTATAAGACGCAAAGCGCATCTCAGTCTTTTAGCACATTTCCTCATTCGGCACTAGAGTTTAAGACGCAAAGCGCATCTCAATCGATCAGATGATCTTCAAAAGACACCGAAGTATAAGACGCAAAGCGCATCTCAGTCTTTCAGCATTTCCTGATTCGGCACCGGATTCTAAGACGCAAAGCGCATCTCAGTCGATCAGATGATCCTCAAAAGACACAGGAGTATGAGACGCAAAGCGCATCTCAGTCTTTCAGCACATTTCCCAATTCGGCACCAAAGTCTAAGACGCAAAGCGCATCTCAGTCGATCAGATGATCCTCAAAAGACACCGGAGTATAAGATGCAAAGCGCATCTCAGTCTTTCAGTACATTTCCTGATTCGGCATCGGAGTATAAGATGCAAAGCACATCTCAGTCGATCAGATGATCCTCAAAACACACCGGAGTATAAGACGCAAAGCGTATCTCAGTCTTTCAGCACATTTCCTGATTCGTCACCTGAGTCTAAGATGCAAAGCGCATCTCAGTCGATCAGATGATCCTCAAAAGACACCAGAGTATAAGACGCAAAGCGCATCTCAGTCTTTTAGCACATTTCCTGATTCGGCACCGTAGTCTAAGACGTAAAGCGCATCTCAGTCGATCAGATGATCCTCAAAAGACACCAAAGTATAAGACGCAAAGTGCATCTCAATCTTTCAGCACATTTCCTGATTCTGCACCGGAGTCTAAGACGCAAAGCGCATCTCAGTCGATCAGCTGATCCTCAAAAGACACCGGAGTATAAGACGCAAAGCACATCTCAGTCTTTCAGCACATTTCCTGATTCGGCACCGGAGTCTAAGACGCAAAGCGCATCTCAATCGATTAGATGACTCTTAAAGAATGTCGGGGGGTTAAGCATAGGAAGCGCTTCTATGACGGTTGTGACTTTCCCAGAATAAAATGACAACATAAGTAGAATGGCATAGGGTGCATTTTTTTGCTGAGACATTATATGGAGCACGATACTGCTTGAGCACGTGCATCACGATAAGATAGGTGCATTCATCCGTATAACTATTTGCGCTTGTGTATGTTTGACCCTTGCCTGAACTACGTCTTGGTCTAATTCCTGAATGGATACGTAGACAGCTCATCATCGAGCACGACAAACGTGAACCATTACCACGAACATGTTCTCGTTTTGCAACGCATTTTGTTTTTCCCTTTAATCTAATAGTATGGTCAAAGGCCTGTCTTCACACTGGCTTCGACGTTCGCTTGCGGTTCGCGTTGCCCCACAAGCTCCGTCGAAGAGGGGTAAACTGTAGACACCCCAATTTTGACCAAACGTCGAATTAGGGAGAGTGTCACCTCCATATCCGATGATGACAAGGACCGAAAGATTCGAAGTGTTCCAAGCTCTTCAGAAAGTTCTCCAAATGCGGTAAAATTTTCACAGAATGAAATACCAGGTGTTTAGGATAATTCAGGTGTAAAACATCACTTTTGGAAAAGATCTTCGAAAATAAGTTTTTTTAAGAAAAAGGAGAAAAGAAAAGACCTAAAAAGGGGAAGTTCAACAAAAACCGGCACACGGCAGTTGTTTGCGGCACTCAGTGAGTGCCGAACGGCAGTCACAGAATGCCGGACCGGCATTTACTGAGTGCCGCCGACAATTTCTGACTGCCGTCTGCTTTAACAGTCCGTATTTTGTGGTACAGTACGTATATGTATGTGGATAAAAACAAAAAAACTGATAAAGTAAGGTTGACAAAAATGCGGCGATCAATAATTTGGCGCGGCACTAACTGAGAGTCGCGCGGCAGTCACGGAATGCCGCCGTGGCTTTCACGGAGTGCCGCAGCGGCATCCACTGACTGCCGCAAAGGATTTTTGACTGCCGCCTTCTATAGAAGTCTGCCTATTTTCAAGAAGTACGTATTGTACCACCAAATGAGATATTTACACCTATCTTTTACTCCGATTTCACTGAGAATACTTGGTATTTTTGCCTATAAAACAAGAGGGATCTTCCTTGGAAAAAAAAGGGAGAGATACAAAAAAAAAAAACAAAAAAAAATACAAGGTGTAGCTACCACTACACTCACACATATTTGAGAGAGATAGAGAGTTTTGGAGAGCTTGAAGAAGAGCTTGGAAGATCTTCAAAGTAGAGAAGCTTTGAGGATAGTTGGAGGTGATCCTCTAAACTTTAGTCATGTTTTCATTCTTGTGTTTCTTTCTTTCTTGTGTTTTCTTCTTTTTTATACATTTCTTTTGAGATTTTTGGAGATCTTCAATGTCTCTCTTGAAATCTTTTGAGTTTGATCTTTTGAATCTCATTTAAGCTTATGCTTCACATGGGAGTCAAGGTTTGATTATCACTTCATTTTATAAGCAAATAGATGGATCAAAGTCCATACTTATGACTTGGGTCCTCTACCTTGATGTTTCATGGAATCCTTTCTATATTTCTTTGAGACTCATGAGTATTAGTCATGTCTTCATCTCCAATGACCATCAAGTGGTAGGAGGAAGTAGTTTGAGTCTAAGCCCATCTCCATTGTTTAGATTCATTATCTTGAGATTTCATGAAGCCTATTCATACTTCATTTGAAATCTACAAATATAAAGGTTTTTAGCCTCCAATGACCATCAAATGGTAGGAGAAAATGGTTTGGTTTAAGTCCAACTTCATTGTCTAATAGTTGGGGTTAACAAATAAAAGTTGAACTTGACAATGAAACAGTGGATTCATAAACCGGTTTTGATCAAAGATTTTTAGTTCGAAATCTAACCGTTGGAATCAAGTGAAACCAATGGGAAAGTGTCAATAACCCAATATTTTACCACTGTAATTTTTGTTTTAAGGAGATTTCATGTTTAAAGTGGTTTGGTCATGAGTTTTGTGAAGTCACTACAATCTGTCCAGAGTTTCAGAACAGCAACATCCTTTTGAAATAAGCAAATCAGAACCTTAATCAAGTATTTGTGACCCAAAATAAATTTTTCTAAGTAGATTAATGTGTTAGGAAGCTACCCTAAAAAGAACAAAGCATTTCGGATCTTTTTACTATTTTTTAAAAAATCAAACAAAATCTCTGGATAGAGAGTTGTACATCTCTGAGTGATGTCTGATTTTTGTCCTTTTCCCAGAGATCTAACCGTTGAAACTTTGATTTTCTTTTTGATTTGGAAACTAGACGCATAGAGGCATCTTATGTCCAAAATTCATCAAGATCAAACCATGGGAAGCATGCGTTTTATTTTGTTAAAGCTCTGGTCTGCTCTCTGCAATTTTCAGAATTTTATGACAGATTTAACCAACTTTGTAAATAATGGTCCAAATGACTTTTCTATGACCTAGAGCTCAAACCATGTTTTAGTAATGATTAGTTAAGCTTGAATTCAAAGTTTTAGTGATCTAAATCACTGATTATTTCATAATTTATTCTTGTTGATGAACATATTCATCCATGTGGCTTGATGCTTGTAATTAGGACTTGTTTGTTTTAGATTTAATTTGATAGATTTGAGCTAGAAGTCTAGGATTGTTATTTAAGATCCAACTTTACATTTTGTATATCATGTGGACCAACCCTTTGTTTTGTAGTGCTATTAAGTTATAATTTCTTAAACTCCTCTTAATTTATTTTAATTTCTTGATTTTATCGATTTTCTTGACCTTTATGCGTGACACATTAGAATTAAGATTTTGCCTTAAATGTATATATGTGGATTAGAGACTCTTTTCCTAGGTTTTATTTAATCGCATGCATTGCACGTTTAATATTCGCGGCTGGATCCCGAGTAAGTTCTCTTGTTCTTTATTGCATATCATATTGCTTGCTACTTGAATTACGTGACTTTTGAAAGATATTTTGTAAATTGGTAATTTTACACTATTTTGACATGTTTGTGTAATGTATACGTATATCTATGTATTATTTGAGGGCATGCATAGATTAGTAATTCAATTAAAAGGATGTTGAGTAGAGGCCTATCGCGAGATAGGATGAGAAGGGGTGTTTTATTCCGATGGGCTCCTTCCCTTCTCATTCCATAATCCCCGGATCTAGTTAATCTTTGGTTTCGCAAAAGATCAGTTGCTTTTAAATGGTTTCTTAATTTTCCTTTTAAAAATTAAGTGGCGACTCATTTTTTTTTAATTTAAAATTTAAAAGAACTTTAAAAGAAAAGCTGTGGGTAGGAAAAATTGCGATATCCACACCCCCTTTCGTCACGAAGACCCGAAAGGATACACAATACTCATCACTTCATAACCCATCAAACACATCCTTTGCTCACTATCCCGGCCTCTGCGGATTGGTTTACCTATCCAACACTTATCCTTGACATACACTGCTCTTAACCAAGCACAATCAATCCTTACATATCGTTGACCGCATTCGCGTCACTCGTTCCGTGGTTTAATTTGTTAATAACTTTCATTTACACATACAAGGTTACGTTCCTACGTCCGTTGTTCTTTTTTTTTTTTTTTTAATATACCCATGAAGTCAGAATTAACGTCATCGTTCAGCTTACGTCTTAAATAGTTCCCTAAAGAAAGTTTTCCTAGAAAAACTTCCTAGAAGTCGATTTCTCCCATAAATCGGTTTCTAGCGCCAGATTCTCAAATCCTCTATTTTTATACAATGTACAATCATTGAAGCTCAAGGTATGCAAATTATATACTCCTATGAGTAGTATAACATGTCTATAGTAGTGTGGATACACCATATATATCCAAGCATGGGTCTATGTACAACTAATTCAAGCTTATGTTAATTTCAAAGCATCATCTTGGTTATACTTGTAAAATACATGCATGAGTTCATTATCATGTCTATAAAACTAACAAAACTACATAGACCCTTAACATACTCATCTACTCGATAGCATTACCATAGAATAAGATATTCATAACCACACAGGTATCAGACAACAAGCATCATCAATAAATACATCATACAAGTAGTTGTACAATCTGCCAGGAATTAATTTTACTATGTCGACTGAATTGATATGATTTATTTGGGCATGATAAATTGATTTGTAGATCAAACTCAAAACTAAAACATTGTAAATAATTAGATTAGCTTCGTGTACAAAAAAATCTATCTTCAATTACATTTTTGAGCTGCTCAAAATATTTATTTTACTTAGACATTTCTATATTTTTGGACTACTCTGTCCCAGATTTATAGTACTGCTTTGCATGTGCATTTCACCTATGTAGTACTGATTTCTAGACTGAGCTATAGAAGAGTTATTTTTAGATAAATGAGTTAACGTTCTCCACAAAAAAACCTAGCCTCATTCTCATTTTGGAACTGCTCAAAATGTTCATTTTGCTAAACAACATTCTACTGGAAGTTTCTGCTTCTCAGACTACTTTGTACATACATTTCACCTATTAAGAAATGATATTTAGACTAAGCTATAGAAGAGTTATTTGTAGATAAATGAGTTAGCTTTCTTCACAAAAAAAAACATAGCCTCATTCCCATTTTTGAACTGCTCAAAATGTTCATTTTACTAAACAACATTCTGCTGGAAGTTTCTGTATCCCAGATTTGAAGATTTGACTTGCATGTTGCATAGATCCTCAAAATACAACATCAAACACTTGAAAAACATTACTACATACTATATAGGTTCTAAAGTAAGTTAGAATACTCACCAAAGCTTGAAATTTAAGCTTGATATTGGTTGAAGCTTAGTGAAGCTTGAATCTTCAAACTTCAAGGATGGACTTTCTCTTTCTTCTATTCTTCCATGGAGCTATAACTCCAGCTCTCTCTCCCTCTCAATTATGTGCAGATTGTAGAGACAAAAGTATCTCAATTGTGTGTATGTGCATGATATATAGGAGATTGGCATGGCTAGGTGTCAATTGCATGAGTTCATGCAAAGGCACATGTCCAATATGTGGACAAATGTCATGGAAGGAGATGACAAGTGCAATGAGTGGCACATGGAGTTGCCATGTAGCCGGCCATGTGGGTTCCACCTTGGGTTCTATGCCACATTCTCGATTTAGGTGCAATCGGGTATTATTCTTATTGTTCGGGTCCGAGTACAGGACTAAGTTAAGTCGTTTTACGGTCGAGTCGGTGCGGTGATTACAGTCTAATTAGTAATTACATTATACTGATACGGTCACAAATAAAATAATAATATAATAATATACCAGATATGGAAATTCATAATACTATTGAACGTGGAAATTACAGGTATTAAACCTTCTACCACCTATTACAGGATTTCGTCCTCGAAATCAGAACTAGTTAGTACTAAACAGAAATGGAAATTTCTCTTGCATTTCCGATTCCAGCTCCCAAGAAGCGTCTCCTTCTGTCATGCCCCAAAGTACCAAAAATAGGGAAAAATAAATGTCCTTTATAGGTTTGTAGACACGTGACTGGTTGTGAATGTCACCTGATTGTCCAAAAATGCTTAAAACAACAATATAATACGGGAAAGTGACTAAGTTCAGCGGAAGCAAGAATCTAAACATTCAAGTCTTACATGATTAGTATATTACAGACTAAAAGATATCCAAAAGATAGATACTACAAGTTCAACTAAGCTATTACATCATTAAACATATTAATAACAGAACTATGATAAAAGAAAAACTCCAAGATCTTCAGCTGGCGAAACCATAGCCTTCCTCGTAGTAATCTTCACCAGCATAGTCTTTAGTAGTAAAATCTGTATCTTGATCATAGCCATCTCCGTCTGGACCTACCAAGGCTGGACGTGGAAGGTCCAGCGGCATGAAAAGCCGTTAGTGGTTAAGCTAAGTGAGGGTCCCCTTAAGGTTACCACCACCAAGGTAAGTTACTCATCATCTCTTCTTATTTCTCAAAACCATAGCTCGTTCATCATTTCTTATTCTCGATACTATGTCTAGTTCGTCTTTTCTTATTCTCAAAACCATGTCTTATTTAAGCCCAATCATTCCCTTTGAAACTTAACCCAGAACTGAACTGACCAATGACATTGACTGAAAGAAGACTTAACTCCATACGCATTTACTGGTCAAGAAAAAATAACACTCAACAATGCATAGTTAAGTGTCGCCCAACTGGCACTCAAACTGTCACCCAAATGGCATTCAAACTATCGCCCAACTGGCATTCAAACTCTCGCCCAAATGGCATAAGTGTGCAGGACATTAACAATCTCTTGGTCGAACACGTCATACCGATCCTCAGGTCGCCCGCACATTACCGAACACATCATGCCGATCCTCAGACCAAGGGTACGGGAAATTAATAATCACTTGGACGAACACGTCATGCCGATCCTCAGGTCACCCGTACATAACCGAACACGTCATGCTGATCCTCAGTCCAAGGGTGCAGAAAGCTAATCAACTACCTAATCGAACATGTCATGATGTCCTCAGGTCATCCGCACATGACCGAACACATCATGGCGATCCTCAAATCAAGGAACAAAACATAACTCACCAATCGACTCCATGGAATAATCGAGAGACCAACTTTGCAAGAATTATCCAAACACGACACGAAAGTTCATGAATCAACTTTGACCGGTAGTCACATGACTAGAAACGAAACCCAACGTCCCTTATTCGCATAAAATCTGTTATTGAAGGTTTTATCGTTATTTTACACGTTCGTACATTTCGTAGTTTAGTTCATTAATATCATCCATTTATAACCGTCAATATTTCGCTATACGTCCGACATTCCATTTTACCTCTCAATGTACTTACGATGGAAACTTTCTTGATCACTTATCAACGCAATAATCGTGCCATACAACATACTTATAGTTTGGGTATGAACTTTCAACGATCATTAAACTATATTCATAACAATGGAAAACATAGCACGTAGCTCATGGATTTATAATATGAATTTAATACCAATAAACATATACATGAAACCCTCAACATACTCATCTACGCGATAGCACTACCATAGCATAATATTTTCATAACAACACAGGTACCGAAAATTAGCATCAACAATCAACGCCATGCATAAACAAAACATCATACAAAAAGCTACACAATCTGCCAGGATACATTTTTACTGTGTTGACTGAAACAATATGATTTATTAGGGCATGATAAATTTACTTTGTAGATCAAACTCAAAACTAAAGCATTGTAGATAATAGGAATATCTTCATGTACAAAAAAAAATGTAGCTTCAATTACATTTTTGAGCTGCTCAAAATGTAAATTTTACTCAGACATTTCTATATTTTTGGACTGCTCTGTCCCAGATTTATAGCACTGCCTTGTACGTGACTTTCACCTATGAAGGAATCATTTTTAGACTAGGCTATAGATGAGTTATTTGTAGATAAAAAATCTAGCCTAATTCAGATTTTTCAGCTACTTCAAACGTTCATTTTACTAAACTATGTTCTGCTGAAAGTTTTTGTTTCCCAGATTTATAACACTACGTTGTACATGCATTTCACCTATGAAGGATTGATTTCTAGACTAAGCTATGAAGAGTTATTTGTAGATATATGAGTTATCGTTTTCCATAAAAAAAACCTAACTTAATTCCGATTTTTTAGCTCCTCGAAACATTCATTTTACTAAACTACATTCTGCTGGAAGTTTCTGTTTTCCCAGGTTTATAATACTGCGTTGTACATGCATTTTACCTATGAAGGATTGATTTCTAGACTAAGCTATAGAAGAGTTATTTGTAGATATATGAGTTAGTTTTCTTAGAAAAAAAACCTAGCTTAATTCGGATTTTTGAACTGTACAAAACATTCATTTTACTAAACTACATTCTGCTGGAAGTTATTGTTTCTCAGATTAAGGATTTGTCTTGCATGTCATGAAAACTTCAACACAACATCAAACTCCTACTAAACATTAGTACAAGCTATATATGTTATAAATTGAGTTAGATTACTCACGATTTACTCTCCAAAGCTTGAAACTAAGCTTGATGTTGTTCTTGAGCTTGATGGAGCTTGAACTTCAACTACAATGGTGTCACCTTCTTCTTCTCCTTGTTTTTCTTCCATTTTTCCATGGGATTTATAACTCCCAGCTCTCTTTCTTCACTTAGGTGCAGATTATGAGAGTGGAAGAGTGTGTAATGCATGCATATAGGTATGGTTATATAGAAAATGCAAGTGCTAGGTGTCCTATTGCATGCTTGCATACTAGGACATGTGTCCTTGTAGTGGACATGTGTCCAAGAGGGTGGCATGTGGTTGCCACATGGCCGGCCATGTGGGCCCACCTTAAGTTTTGTGCCACTTCCTCGGTTTACGTGCATAAGGTCCACGGTATACGTGTCGATCTTGATTTACGTACAACCGGGTATTATTTCTAATGTTCGGGTTCGGGTACAGGACTAAGTTAAATCTTATTATCGTCGAGTTGGTATGGTTACTACAGTCTATATGGTAATACTACAACACGTCCATACCATCACGTAATCAAAATTATAATATAATAATATAGTCGGTTCAATACAGAAATTCAAAAAAGCTGATATTATAATGACAGAAAATTACAAGTGTTACATCTTCCACCACCTATTAAAGGATTTCTTCCTCGAAATCAGAGCTTATCTATTTACAAAACAGAAAAGATATTTCTCTTGCATCTCTGACTCCATTTCCCATGAAGCTTCTCTTTCATCATGATGATTCTATTGAAGTTTCACCAATGGGATCTCCTTGTTCCTCAGCTTCTTGGTTTCTCGACCCAAAATCATGATCGGTCTCTCGATGTAAGACACTTTGTTATTCGCCTCAATGTCCTTGAAGTCGATTACATGTGGCGTCACGCCCTGATGATACTCCTTCAACATACTGATGTGAAAAACATTGTGAATAACTGACAACCTTGGTTGCAGCATCACTAATTTGTAATATCCTACATGGAATTTCTGGAGAAATTCAGGTGCTACATCTCTACCCACCTTATTAGAGGATTTCATCTTCGAAATCTAGGGTTTGCTAGGTCTTAGAAAGTACAAGGTACTAATCATATCTCAGATTTTAAGGTTGTGAGGTTCCCACTAGCTAACTAATCAGACTTTCTAACCAATTCTTTCGAACGTCCAAACTTCTTTGCTGAACAACACCAAGTGAAATTCAATGTTCTGACAATGAATATGGCACCTTCGTTCTTTCGTCTTGTTCAATGCTGAGATTAATTTGATGATCTGCGAGATCTCTTTTGGGACCTTCTTTGTGTTGGAACTATGCTTTGAATTCCTTGTTCTGGACAATCTTTGTGCATACGTCAAGTCTTTCCACGATTAAAGCACTGCAGTTATCAACTTGTGGGCTATTTCGGTGCTTTGCATTCTTTAGAGTGATGTCCAGATATTCCACAGCCGTCGCAGATATCATGTTGCTTTGGATTTGTCTCAACAGCAGTCTGATTAACTTTCCTTTCATTGTTTCTTCTGCGTCTTTGGTCAGCAAGATTCTTACCTCTCAGCTTCTTGATGCGATGGTTGAGAAGTCTAGTTGGTCTTACGATTGTGTTTTATAACTTGTAGGGGTCATAAATGTATCCCTCAGTATGTTAGTACGAAGAACGTTGTGGATTAGCGTATCCAATCAAAAAGCGTTGTGATCGATTACACTATTGGTGATAACGTACACAAGTTGCCTTGAGCGATCATAAATACTCCAATGTGTCGCAGTGATAGCTTCCTTTCTTTTGGTCCAATAGCACGTTGCCTTGAGCGATCGATATTTTAATGGTACTTTATCTTCAACTTCAAATTGTAGGTTCTTCCTTCATTTCTGATCTGTCTGACGTGATAACGATTGACATGGCCTTCCATATAGAACCTCGAGTGACGTTATGCCTATGCTTGACTTTGTCGTAGTTGGCAAACATTTTGATCAGCGATGAGTGGGTTCTCTCATATTTTCGTTCCTGATGCGCCACGAGCTTTCATAACTAATGGTGTAAACTTTCCCATGTGTCTCCGATGTTGTTGATGATGTGAGCTTGTAAGACGTCTTCTATCGTTAGGTTAGCGCGTCTAGTTTGACCATCAGTCTAAAGGTGGGATACGATGCTCGTTGTATACTTATAGTTACTAACTGCCGATTTGTTGTACCTCTACAATAATATATGTATATATATATTGGAACACTAATCATTACAATAATACTAGATACAAAAAGCTGGATTCATTAATTAGTCAAAATTTTGCATAATCGATTGTATAGGTTGTATCAACTCCCCTTCTTCTTCCAAGTTCATCAACATATCTTGATTGATGTTCTTCATTGTCTCAAAATCCTTGCGAATGTGGTCCATTCCACGACATTTGTAACATCGCGATCCATGTCCTCCAATTTGTTTCGGTGTTGGGCATTCGTCGAAGTGATGTCCGCAATTTTTGCAATTGAAACAATGTTGGCATGTTTTGCGTTGGACCGATGCTATTGTTGTGTCGGACTTTCTCATGTTCCTCATGTGTTTTTTCAGTCTTCATGGTGCCTCTTTGCCTAATCCAGCTATATTGGGGATGGTGGTATTGAGCTGGGCTTGTCTGAGCTGCATGTGCTCTATAGCGTCCATCTTGAGTGCTTTGCAGTCCTTGCTCAAATATCCTCTCTTGCGAAAACTGTAGCAGATAATGTTTGGTTGGTTACAGGTCTTGGGAGCTTGACATTCCTTGGCCCAACATGCAGGGTTTCCACATTGAAACAAACGCCATGATCATTGTTCGCCGTTTTTGAGTTGTCCTTGTAGTAGGGTTGACCTTGGTAGTGTAGCAGGTTGTGGCTTGAGTGGTCTCTAAGCGATTCTGAATGGGCGATATGGAGGTGTCTTAACAACTCATCTCCATAGTCACTTGTGATAGTACTGTCCACGGTCTTCCATAAGTCTTGTATTAGTCTTCCAAATATACAAGTGGGATCGATCTCCTTAGGTGTTATGTTGTTTAGCCTTTTAGACTGGTCCTCAGTTGTTTGAGATGATTCATCCATTGCAGAGATCGAGAAGATTCTTGCGTTCCTACATATGAGTTAATGTCTATAAGGTTTCTATAATACCTTATGCAAATCAATCATAACTTGTTATATTTCACATTATGGTTATCATCATAATCCCGATAGCTAGAATACGATGATTGAAACGATTGAACAGATTGACCCAAAATGAAGCCGAATCCAAAAAGGCATATGAATCTTCACAGATAGAAGTATAATAGTAGAATAATGTGATCCATTCAAGAATAAAAAGTAAATCTAACAATAATTGTATGACTGATTACGATGGAAGTAATCGTAGTATCTCAAGATTTGTAGGAAATGAAAGTAACTGATGGCATAAGGCCTTCAACGAATGAAATAAGAATTAGGTATTTCATAAGTGAAATTGTCCAAACGAAACCCTACTGATAAAGAATAAGATAGCAACTGAGAGAGACAATAGTCAAGATGTACAGAGAGTACAACATTTTTGAGTTCATGGCAAGAACAAGGACAGAGAACTCCTTTACAATTATTTCAAATGAAATGAACTTGTAAGAATTTGTTCAAGGAATAATAAGTTAAAAAGAATGACTTTGCAGTACTAGTGATCGAACTTGTTCTCAAAAGAATTTGTCAAGAATCGGATGATCAAGGTACATACTCAAGAATTATTGACTGGGGAATTTCTAAAAATTCAAGGAAATGAATTAATTATCAAGGAGTGTATCATAATAATTATTGACGGTAATCGGAGCCACTTTACAAAATATATAGATACCATTTTTAGAAGAAATGGTCATTAGAATAGAAGGCATCGATTTACTCAAAAGGAGTGCAATGAGTAGAAAGGATATGAGCTTACTATGGTACTCGCCTACCATATCTAAGGTAAAGTTTGCCTCTCTTATTATCTATTACGGGTCCTCTAAGAACTCCTCCTTAGGATCCTCCTCCTTCTCCTCAATGTCAGTTGGGTCTGCTTCGTTGTCCTGCTCAGGCATCGATATCATCTCGTCCCCTGGTCTTTAAAGATCGTCCATTGGGTCAACCTCCTTGATCAGCTTGTCGTCGCTACTCGTCGGATCGTCCATAATTGTCAGGTCATCATCATCTGTGTCATCACCATCAGATGGGTCGTCTACTGAGTGGTCACTGCCTGCAGAATCCTCTCTACTCGTTATGTCGTCGTTGCTATCTATATCCATGGGATCTGAATCCGCATCTGGCTCTGGTATAGGCTCGGGTGAGAATGGTGGTGCTGGTGTGGCCATGATAATCGGGAAGAGTATATCGTCATATAGTGCCTCATCCTGAGTTATGTTAATAAGCTCCTGGTGAATAAGTATGGTAGTCTCTGAAGCATGGATCGACTCAGGCTGAACTCGATCCGGATACTGCAATGTATCGGTAAGCACAGCTCTCCGTATGTCCTCCTCCAAGATATGCCTCACCCTCTAGCAGATTCGCTATAGATATAGTACAGGGTCGGCAGGCTGGATACGACCGTCGCGATTATAGTGACCTCCGAAATCATTATGAACGAAGATCGACTCCATCGTCATGCAAGAGGAGCTAACTTAGTGTCAGTACTAATACGAGGTAAATCTTAGGCTCATAACTTAAGGTGTAGGACAATCAGTGAGTGCGTCTAAACCTAAAGCTTTGATACCAAAAATCCCTATCACGCCCCGAAGTACCAAAAATAGGGAAAAATAAATTTCTTTTTTGGGTTCCTAGACATGTGACTGGTTGTGAATGTCACCTGATTGTCCAAAAATGCTTAAAACAATAATATAATACGGGAAAGTTACTAAGTTCAGCGGAAGCAAGAATCTAAACATTCAAGTCATACATGATTAGTATATTACAGACTAAAAGATATCCAAATGATAGATATTACAAGTTCAACTAAGCTATTACATCATTAAACATATTAATAACAGAACTATGATAAAAGAAAACTCCAAGATCTTCAGCTGGCAAAACCATAGCCTTCCTTGTAGTAATCTTCACCAGCATAGTCTTTAGTAGTAAAATCTGTATCTTGATCATAGCCTGCTCCGTCTGGACCTGCAAAGGCTGGACGCGGAAGGTCCAGCGGCATGAAAAGCCGTTAGCGGTTAAGCTAAGTGAGGGTCCCCTTAAGGTTACCACCACCAAGGTAAGTTATTCATCATCTCTTCTTATTTCTCGAAACCATAGCTCGTTAATCATTTCTTATTCTCGATACTATGTCTGGTTTTTCTTTTCTTATTCTCAAAACCATGTCTTATTTAAACCCAATCATTCCCTTTGAAACTTAACCCAAAATTGAACTGACCAATGACATTGACTGAAAGAAGACTTAACTCTAAACGCATTTACTGGTCAAGAAAAAAACAACACTCAACAATGAATAGTTAACTGTCGCCCAACTGGCACTCAAACTGTCATCCAAATGACATTCAAACTATCGCCCAACTGGTATTCAAACTGTCGCCCAAATGGCATAAGTGTACGAGACATTAACAATCTCTTGGTTGAACACGTCATGCTGATCCTCAGGTCACCCACACGTTACCAACACGTCATGCCGATCCTCAGACCAAGGGTACGGGAAATTAATAATCACTTGGACGAACACGTCATGCCGATCCTCAAGTCACCCGTACATAACCGAACACATCATGCCAATCCCCAGTCCAAGGGTGCGGAAAACGAATCAACTACTTGATCGAACACGTCATGACGATCCTTAGGTCATCCATACTTGACCGAACACATCATGCCAATCCTCAGATCAAGGAACAAAACATAACTCACCAATCGACTCCATGGAATAATCGAGAGACCAACTTTGCAAGAATTATCCAAACACGACACGAAAGTTCACGAATCAACTTTGACCGGTAGTCACACGACTAGAAACGAAACCCAACGTCCCTTATTCGCATAAAATCTGTTATTGAAGGTTTTATCATTATTTTACACATTCGTACATTTCGTAGTTTAGTTCATTAATATTGTCCATTTATAACCGTCAATATTTTACTATACGTCCGACATTCTATTTTACCTCTCAATATACTTACGATGGAAACTTTCCCGATCACTTATCAACGCAATAATCATGCCATACAATATACTTATAGTTTGGGTGTGAACTTTCAACGGTCATTAATAATGGAAAACATAGTACGTAGCTCATGGATTTATAATATGAATTTAATACCAGCAAACATATACATGAAACCTTAACATAATCATCTCTACGATAGCACTACCATAGCACAAGATTTTCATAACAACACAGGTACCGGAAACTAGCATCAACAACCAACACCATGCATAAACAAAACATCATACAAAAAGCCACACAATCTGTCAGGATACATTTTAACTGTGTTGACTGAAACAATATGATTTATTTGGGCATGATAAATTTACTTCATAGATCAAACTCAAAACTAAAACATTGTAGATAATAGGAATATCTTCATGTACAAAAAAAATTGTAGCTTCAATTACATTTTTATGCTGCTTAAAATATTTATTTTACTCAGACATTTCTATATTTTCGGACTGCTCTGTCCCAGATTTATAGCACTACATTGTACGTGAATTTTACCTATGAAGGATTCTTTTTTAGACTAGGCTATAGGAGAGTTATTTGTAGATAAATGAGTAAACTTTCTCCACAAAAAAACCTAGCCTAATTCAGATTTTCGAGCTACTTCAAACGTTCATTTTACTAAACTATGTTCTGCTGAAAGTTTCTGTTTCCCAGATTTATAATACTGTGTTGTACATGAATTTCACCTATGAAGGATTGATTTCAAGACTGAGCTATGAAAGAGTTATTTGTAGATATATGAGTTATATTGTACCACAAAATCACCTAGCTTAATTCCAATTTTTGAACTCCTCGAAACATTCATTTTACTAAACTACATTCTGCTGGAAGTTTCTATTTTCCCAGGTTTATAATACTGCGTTGTACGTGCATTTCACCCATGAAGGATTGACTTCTAGACTGAGCTATAGAAGAGTTATTTGTAGATATATGAGTTAACGTTCTTCGAAAAAAAACCTAGCTTAATTCGGATTTTTGAACTATACAAAACATTCATTTTACTAAACTACATTCTGCTGGAAGTTTCTGTTTCTCAGATTAAGGATTTGTCTTGCATGTCATGAAAACTTCAACACAACAACATCAAACTCCTACTAAACATTAATACATGCTATATATGTTATAAATTGAGTTAGATTACTCACAATTACTCACAATTTACTCACCAAAGCTTGAAATTAAGCTTGATGTTGTTCTTGAGCTTGATGGAGCTTGAACTTCAACTTCAATGGTGTCACCTTCTTCTTCTCCTTGTTTTTCTTCCATATTTCCATGGGATTTATAACTCCCAGCTCTCTTTCTTCACTTAGGTGCAGATTATGAGAGTGGAAGAGAGTGTAATACATGCATATAGGTGTGGTTATATAGAAAATGCAAGTGCTAGGTGTCCTATTGCATGCTCGCATGCTAGGACATGTGTCCTTGTAGTGGACATTTGCCCAAGAGGGTGGCATGTGGTTGCCACATGGCCGGCCATATGGGCCCACTTCGAGTTGTGTGCCACTTCCTTAATTTACGTGCATAAGTTCCTCGATACACGTGTCGATCTTGATTTACTTACAACCGGGTACTATTTCTAATGTCCGGGTCCGGGTACGGGACTAAGTTAAATCTTATTAAATTCGAGTTGGTATGGTTACTACAGTCTATATGGTAATACTGCAACATGTCCATACCGTCACGTAATTAAAATAATAATATAATAATATAGTCGGTCCAATACAGAAATTCTAAAAAGCTAATATTATAATGACATAAAATTACAGGTGTTACATCTTCCACCACCTATTAAAGGATTTCGTCCTCGAAATCAGAGCTTATCTATTTAAAAAATAGAAAAGATATTTCTCTCGCATCTCTGACTCCATTTCCCACGAAGCTTCACTTTCATCATGATGATTCCATTGAACTTTCACCAATGGGATCTCCTTGTTCCTCAGCTTCTTGGTTTCTCGACCCAAAATCTTGATTGGTCTCTCAGTGTAAGACACGTTGTTATTCGCCTTAATGTCCTTGAAGTCGATTACATGTGGCATCGTGCCCTGATGATACTCCTTCAACATACTGATGTGAAAAACATTGTGAATAACTGACAACCTTGGTAGCAGCTTCACTAATTTCTAATATCCTACTTGGAATTTTTAGAGAAATTCAGATGCTACACCTTCATCATGGTGCTTCCACTGAACCTTTACTAACGGAATCTCTTTGTTACTTAACTTCTTGATTCCACGATCCATAATTCTTATAAGTCCTTCGACAATGTAACATTGTCGTTTACTTCGATATCTTCAAAATCAATTTCTTGCGCCGGGTTGTGAAGGCATTTCATCAGCTTACTCACATGGATTATGAACTCTCGGCATCTTTGGTGGTAACGCTATTCTATAGGCGACTTCCCCACGCGTTCCAGAATTTCAAATAGTCCGATATAGCTTAATGATAGCTTTTCCCTCTTTTGTCCAAAACTTGCAATGCCTCGAATCGGGGAAACTTTCGAATACACATGATCTCAAACTTTGAATTCTATATCTCGACGTTGTTTTTTCGTGTAGCTTCTTGTATCTACATTGTGCTGCTTTAATCCTTTCCTTTTATTCGTCAGTCTATGGATGAAATGCGAAACTCAACGTCAGAGGCATTCCCATTGCTTTCTGAAGACACTCCCAAAATGCTATAGTGAATCTCGAATCTCAATCTGATACGATTGATACCGGTACTCCATGCGACCGTACAACCTGTTACAGGTATATTCGACTCATTTTCTTGACAAGATAGGTCATGTTGTAGGCAATAAAATGGGCTGATTCGATCAGTCGATCAATGGCTAACCAAATAGCATTATGGTTCTGCTGGGATCTTGGCAATCTTACAACAAAATCCATGGTGATATGCTCCAATTTCCATTATGGGACTGGTAAAGGTTTTGTAGTAATCCTGGAGGTTGTTGGTGTTCTTCCTTGACTTGCTGGCAAGTAGGGTATTTGGCTACGTATTCTACGACTTCTCTCTGAGTGTCTGGAGTACAATCTGTACATGTTCCTTGTGTTCTTCTTCACTCTTTGAGTAAATAAGGATGTCGTCGATGAACACAATGATGAATTAATTTAAGAAGGGTCTGAACACTCGATTTATCAAATCCATGAATACCACTAGGGCATTAGTTAATCCAAAAGGCATAACAAAGAATTCATAATGCCCATGTCTTATTCTGAAAGCCATTTTCGGTATGTCTCCCAATCTAACAAGTAACTAGTGGTAACCTGATCGTATATCGGTCTTTGAAAAGGTTTTCGTTACTTGGAGTTGGTCGAATAAGTCGTCTATCCTAGGAAGGGGTACTTGTTCTTGATATACCTAGAGTTTCCTTCAGTGATTGTGGACAACATTATAGTAGCTGTTGGTGTCATTGGTTTGTTATTTTTCTGCGTCTTTAATCGGCAGGATTCTTACCTCCTAGCTTCTTGATGTGATGGTTGAGATGCCTAGTTGGTCTCACGATTGTCTTCTATAACTTGTAGGGGTCGTAGCATCCTCTTAAGCGTATTGTTGTGATTGAGTTCTTTTACGTGTCGACATGAAATTGTTGTGGAGTTTCGGTATCGTAGGCGATGACACAAGCCATTAAGCAATTTTCCCGTGTATTAATTAATACATAGCATATAAGGTGTTACTGGTAGTTGGAGTAGGATTGAATTCACTTATAAGGAGTTGAATTCATAACAAAATGAATACTCATGGTGTACTGAGTTAGAAACGAAGAGGTTCGTGATTACTCACTTGTAGGATCACGATGTATAGAATGAGTATCTGAGAATGATCATCAGATGATTACTATAGGATAATCATAGTAATGCAATGACTAAAGGCGTAAGGCCTTCAAGGTCGGACATAAGGATTCTTGTCTCATGAGCCAATAATTTAGGTGAAGTCTTAATGATAAAAGTTAAGAAGAATTCGTGAAATGAAAGGAAATGAAGACTAGTTTACAAAGGGTGCAATATGCTTGAGTTCCTTAGTTGAACAAATACAGAGAGCTCCTTTGCAATAATGTCAAGGGATACGCACTTGCAAGAGTTGGTCAAACGGTTGACAGTCTAAACGATTCATAAAGATTAATTTAACAGATCATAAGTCCAAATGACTTACAGTGAGTGGTTTATAAATGAATTGTTGGAATCGATTTACATGAGGATAAGTCCAAAGAGGTGACTTATAGCATTAGAAAGAAAATGAATTCACAATTGGATTCATCACTGATCAGAATGATCCAAAATCCTGTTAAGTGAAATCAGAGGGGACATTGAATAACTGTCAAGTAGTGGAACAATAAAGTACGTCCTAAGGTTCATCATAAGAATAATTGATCTAACGCAACCAATGATAGAAAAATAATGGGTTTACTCAAAAGGAGTTAAATCAGAGAGATGGATCTAATTACTCAACCTTGTATGGTTTTAATTTATAACTTGCACAAGATGTTGTGAACACGAAACATGTCTTCTCTTGGTAGGCCCTGTGCGATCTGATCATTGGCTTAAAGGTGGAATGCAGTACTCATCTTTACTAATGTTCCCAGTGCGAGTCATTCGTTGTGATTGAACGTGGTCGATGTCAGCAGTCTATGAGGTTGTTCGGTTTGTCGAAGGTACGTTCTACTCTCGCGTCTTTTCTATCGACTCGGGTATTTAATTAAGTCAATATCTCATGTGCTCCTTGCTGTAGAAAAGCATTGTCGTTGTGTCCCCTCAGCATCCAATAGTCCTTGTGACGATGACCCTTCTTGCTGCCATACTAGAAATTGAAATCTGGTCGGCGGTAGATCTTGGGTGTTTGACAATCTTTGTGCATGTGTCCTGGCAGATTGCAAGTGTAGCAGACGTTGCAAAGATTCGCGCATTCTTATGTATGAGTTGGTGTCTGTGGACACACGGGATCGCTCATCCACTTGCTTGTTTTTGTTTTTGTTTGATTTGGATCAAAGTAAGAAAATGGTCTGTTGAAAACAGATACAGAGTTGCCACTTGGTCTTTAAGGAACCAAGAAACCTGATTTTGACTCACCCAAACGGATAAAGGGCACCGGCCCTTCATAACCAAAGAACTTGGCTCGGGATTTTGGTACGAGAGAGGAAGGAGCATTTGTCACGACTAAAACACCGTCAACTCGCCCCATCTTTCGATGGGCCTCAATTAGCATCCAAATAATCATCTTATACTATGTGTGGTTCGGCAATTAATACTGATAGTATATTACATTACATAAGAATCTTGAAATGAAAGATCAAAAGATAAAATATCATTCATAAGATCTTAGCCAAATATCACACAATGCAAAAGTGAAAGATCACACAAATAAACGTAGGAAAAATTGTCTAATCACATATCAAGTAATCAAGTTTTCCTAATCTAAAAGGGGACATGAATTGTTCTTGAAACAAATAAATCAAAGAAAATAAGGATGCTTAGCAAGATAGAATGATGCATGTTAATCTTTGAGAATAGAAGATCTCTCAATCCCCGGGACGGATGAGAAAGGATGATTAGATCGAGGGGAAGCATGAACGTCTGATTATGATCATTCCTTATAATTTCCTTAGATTAGGAGTTACAAAAACCCCAAATCGTTGCATGGATGCAATATATGTATCTAGAATGTGCCAAGATTGTAGTGTGCTTTGTGTTGAAGGATTCCTAGAATGACTTAGAAGTCTAGAATGTGTATGAATGAATGAATGGAATCATCATGGGATATGTACAAATGTAGTATGAACTACTTCCTAAGACGAGCTAATTTGGAGTGCATATAAGCATTAAATCAAAGGATGGAAGTAAAAGAATGTTTGCTGTGAATAGTAAACAGAACAGTAACATGATCTTTTGGAAATTGAAAAGAGGGGTTAGGAATATTTTCAATGCATTATTTTTTATGGAGATCTTCCTTATTGTGTCTAGAACACAACCCAAAAAGCCAATCTTTAATAACTATCACAGATTGAGAGAAACCATATAAACAATAGAGGTCACTCAGAAACAGAGTCCGTACTGTCGACTGAAATGTTGAAAAATCTTAAAAAATAAAAACAAATGATCTAGAGGACCATTTTATACAGACAGTTCTCTAAGACATTGAAGTTTAAGAGAAAAATACGTTAGGACCACCCCTTTTGGAAATGGTTTCTGAAAAATAAGTTAGAAGTCAACCAAGCTGCTGTGACAGCAGAGGCAGAATATCTGGAAGGAATGTTTGGGTCCAAATAGACCATTTTCAAGTATTTTCAAGTCAAACCAAAATTCATGGGTGTTCTCTAATGAGTTAGGAAGACTTTCCAAGTGGCCTTGTATCCATACATTGAGTATTGAGTTCTAGAGAAATCTTTGAACTCAGATCACTCACTGTTTTAACTCACTGTTTTGAAGATTTTGGGAAAAACAAGGTTTATTTCTTGAAATCAAAATGAGGGGTTTAAGAGGGGGTTTTGAAAGCATATTTTCAATACTCAATGAAGGTTATAGCCACTTAAAATGTCAACATTAAACTCATCATCAAGAACCTCCAAGATTGTTAGAGAGATTTATCTTCATTTGAATATAACTTCAAGGATACCTTGGAGGCATTGAAGTTATAATCATCATCTATCAAACATGTTTTTGAGGTCAAGAGCTACTATCCATAAGGATTCACTCACCTCAAACTTCATGTCATCATCTAGATGATGATGAACTAGTAAGTAAATAAATAAAATCAAAAAAAAAATGAGGTAAGAAGAGATGAACATAATATGAGCAAGCAAGTAAATAACAATCAATAGATGATGATCAATGTGATATTGGACTTGTAATTTGGTTTTTCACTCATATGTGATGACATTGGACATAGAAGTAACTTCCTTTCTCTTAATTGCTCACTAAAATGGTGGTTGGGTGTATTGAATGTGAAGTAAATAAGAGTAATGAAGTAGAAAACAAAGTTTAGAACTCACTTTTGTTTTGAAATTAAAAAAGAAAGCTTCTTTTCTCTCTATCCTAACCTTATTTCTACAACTCTCTCTCCCAAAACATTTCAAAGCTTACACTTGACACCCCCTAAATGAGAAGTCAAGGGGGGTTTATATAGGCCAATTTGGGGTGGTTTTGGTGTTTTAGAAGTGTTCCCATTGGCTCGAAACATCTGAAAACATAAAACTACGTCGTTTTGGTTTCTAATTAATCAAAATGGAACCCCAAAAATATTTACAAAAATATACTGTTCTGGAGGAGAGTGCCGCGGCGGCACTAGGCCTGTGCCGCTGTGACAGTGGGCCAGTGCCGCGGCGATAGTGGGCCAGTGCCACTGCGACACTGCTCCTTAATCGTCTGGATAATCCTGTTTAGCCCCCCAGAGGTTCCGGTATTCGCAAAAAGGTCCTATTTCGTCCGAAGTTCACAGAAAATGCATACAAACTCCAAATTGAGGTTGTGATATACCGTTGTAAAGGTAATGGAGTCTATTTTGCATAAAAAATAATTCGGGGATAGGTCACTTTGAAAAGTTGTGCAGTATTTGCGATAAAAGCCGATTTGATTGCCTTTTTTGCCTTAAAAAATTCACAGTAAACTCGTTTTAAATCCAAAAATTATGTGCGATATACCGTTGGAAAGCTATTAACCTCTAGTATAAATGAATAATATTTGAAAATTGTTATGGTGCTCCAGTTCTAAAGTCAAATTTTGGTCAAACTAGTCAAACCTGGGATTCCCGGGAAGTTCTGGAAACCTCTAGGAGCTCCCGGGAGCTGACGTTTTCGCTCGATTTTCTTTTAAAACTCATTTTAATACTTTCCACATGATCTAGAATGGCCCCGGCGAATTTAGACGTTTTCAGTCAAACTTGGTCAAACTTGGTCAAACATAGGTCAAACTGGTCAACGGGGACTTTACGGGAACTTCCGGGTCTTCCAGGGGTCTCTGGGTGCTAACGATTTCATCTGATTTTTACTTAAAAACTCATTTTATCACTTTTCTTACGACGTTGCATGATTCCAGAACTTTCGGCCCAAATCTGGGAGTCTTCGGGCTTTCAGGGGCATTTTGGTCATTATGAGCATTTTGAGAAATATAACTAACTTCCAGGAGTCTTTTTGAGTCTGTTTTTCAATCATTGTGAACCATCAAGCTATGGGTCTCCTAAATCTGATAGACAACAAAATGGGGTGTCTACAGTTTGCCCCTATTTGGCATGAACTTGCCAGGCAACGCATGTCGCAAGTGAGTGCCAAAGCTTTGAAGAGACAGGTCTTTTTGGAGGCTATAGATTTAGGATAAAAGCATTGCAAAAGATGCAATGATGCTGAGGCTAGTGCTGTGCATGAGCTGCCTACGTATCCCAAGGGGAATCAGACCAGGACGTAGTTCAGGGCACAAAGGAGCAAATCACACATGCACAACGAGACTGGCAGATGCTATGCTATGAGGATGATATGCAATGCATGGGCATGATATGAATTGTGTCATGAGTCCTATCATGCCTAGTGTTCTGATCCTAGTATGAGGTGGTACTGTGGGGTGTGTGCCACTCCGAGTGGACTTATGCTGTGCTAGTGTTTGCGACTGTGATGTGGTGGATGACTCGGGTAAGGACATCGAGGTTTAGGAGACTCTGGGTCTGGGGGCAAACTTCTGAAATTTGGGAAGTGTGCTTTGCAAACGAGTGAGACAGATCAGATGCGCGTCGTTTAGAAGACGACAGCTAAAGGTTACCGAGTGATCTTATGACAAATGATAGGTAAGGAAGCTACGGACCGATGAGAAAGCTCATGATAATCAGGAGACACGGAGCCGTGGAAGGTGATGCGAACCTCAATAACTTGTATTGAGACCCAACAACAAAATTGACATGTTTACCCAGAAAAGCTAAAATCAGATTGTTGTGATAGTGAACCCGTGACCCAACGCCTATAAAGAGACGCAAACCACGGGTATTCCAAAGGGTAGTGAAGACGCCACAATCAGATGCGGAAGGCTGATTGATAAGTCATGGTGTGTGAAGACGCCACAATCAGATGCGAAAGGCTGATTGATAAGTCAAAAATTGTGTTCTGTGAAGAACAAGGGGGAGGAACAAAGCTCAACTTCATAATTGTATTTAATCCATTATATAAATCTGCCCATACAAAAGAGTATATATAGGATTGGAACAACCCTCCAACCATAGGGATAAATGCAAGTTGTTGGAACAACCCTCTAACCTAGGAAATAAATGCAAGTAGTTAGAACATCCTTCCAACCATAGGAAATAAAGCTACCACGTTTTTTAACATAGACTTATACAAAAAAAAAAGTAGTTTAACTCATTAAAAACACATAGAACATGAACAAACTCCCAACTACCAACTATAAAATATAAATAGCCATATCTTGGAAGTTATATTCAGCCCATTATTCTTCCACATGCATAAATATGATTAGGAAATATAATCAGCCCTATCTTCTTCAAATATATGCCCAATTAATAAGATCAACCCAAAAAAATGCCACCTTGATCTTCTTGGATTCTCCATTTTATAATCAGCCCAATTCAGCCCATTAAGTGCTTCCTTGATTCTCATCATTCTCCCTCTCTTCAAAGGATTCGTCCTCGAATCCATGCAAAGGAAATGCATGATAATTTTTTTTTTGAAGTGCACGACTCAACACAAGAAAAAAAAATCATACTTTTTTTTTGGTAACTTTGTGCACGACACAATACAACAAGAATAAGAACACGAACAAGAACAAGATATGAAGAACACAATGATCAGAATTTTTTTTTTTTTAAGAACACGATGACACAGAACATAAAAAAAAAAAAAAAAAAAAGATTCAGACTTTTTTTTTTTATCAGAATAATTTTTTTTAAGAACACGATGACATAAACAAAGACACGATGACACAAACAAAGACACAAAAATAAAATGGATAGATAATCTGATTTTAGAGCCTGAGCTCTGATACCAAATGATGCGAACCTCAATAACTTGTATTGAGACCCAACAACAAAATTGACATGTTTACCCAGAAAAGCTAAAATCAGATTGTTGTGATAGTGAACCCGTGACCCAACGCCTATAAAGAGACGCAAACCACGGGTATTCCAAAGATTAGTGAAGACGCCACAATCAGATGGCTGATTGATAAGTCATGGTGTGTGAAGACGCCACAATCAGATGCGAAAGGTTGATTGATAAGTCAAAAATTGTGTTCTGTGAAGAACAAGGGGGAGGAGCAAAGCTCAACTTCAGAATTGTGTTTAATCCATTATATAAATCTGCCCATACAAAAGAGTATATATAGGATTGGAACAACCCTCCAACCATAGGGATAAATGCAAGTTGTTGGAACAACCCTCCAACCATAGGAAATAAATGCAAGTAGTTGGAACATCCTCCCAACCATAGAAAATAAAGCTACCACGTTTTTTAACATAGACTTATACAAAAAAGTAGTTTAACTCATTAAAAACACATAGAAACATGAACAAACTCCCAACTACCAACTATAAAACATAAATAGCCATATCTTGGAAGTTATATTCAGCCCATTATTCTTCCACATGCATAAATATGATTAGGAAATATAATCAGCCCTATCTTCTTCAAATTTATGCCCAATTAATAAGATCAACCCAAAAAAATGCCACCTTGATCTTCTTGGATTCTCCATTTATAATCAGCCCAATTCAGCCCATTAAGTGCTTCCTTGATTCTCATCAAATGATGAGAATCAACATGGGCCATTGCAAGATCCATTGCATGTTCCAAATGGGCCAATTACAAGAGCAAGGACCAAAAAGATCAAAGAAGCTTTCAATGGGCTGATTCAAGAAATTTGGGCTGATTTTAGCATTCCTAAGAGTGGCCCAAAGGGAAATGAAGACTATGTCAATTTAATTCATGCATGTGAAGATGTGGACTGAATATAACCTCTAAGATATAGCTATATATGTTTTATAGATAGTAGTTGAGAGTTGGTTCATGTTTTTAAGTGCATTTAATGAGTTAAACTACTTTTTTGTACTAGCATTTGCTAAAAAACGTGAATGCATTATTTCTTATGGTTGGAGGGTTGTTCCAACTACTTGCATTTATTCCTATGGTTGGAGGGATGTTCCAAGCCTATATATATATCCTTGCTTATCTTTTGTAATGGACAGATTTGATAAATTGATAAAAAGTGAGTTTTTACTCCTTCTTCTTGGTTCTTCATTGAACTTTCAGAACTTATCAAGGTTTTCACCTTGTGGCGTTCAAAACTAAGAATACATGTGGTTTGCGTCTCTTTATAGGCGTTGGGTCTCAGGTTCACTAATTGGAATACCTGTGGTTTGCGTCTCTTTATAGGCGTTGGGTCACAGGTTCACTTTCACAACAATCTGATTTCTAGCTTTCTTGGGAAGATATTCAATCTTTGTTGTTGGGTCTCATTGCTAGTCTACTGAGGTTCGCATCATGTTTACCCAGAAAAGCTAAAATCAGATTGTTGTGATAGTGAACCCGTGACCCAACGCCTATAAAGAGACGCAAACCACGGGTATTCCAAAGGGTAGTGAAGACACCACAATCAGATGCGGAAGGCTGATTGATAAGTCATGGTGTGTGAAGACGCCACAATCAGATGCGAAAGGCTGATTGATAAGTCAAAAATTGTGTTCTGTGAAGAACAAGGGGGAGGAGCAAAGCTCAACTTCAGAATTGTGTTTAATCCATTATATAAATCTGCCCATACAAAAGAGTATATATAGGATTGGAACAACCCTCCAACCATAGGGATAAATGCAAGTTGTTGGAACAACCCTCCAACCATAGGAAATAAATCCAAGTAGTTGGAACATCCTCCCAACCATAGAAAATAAAGCTACCACGTTTTTTAACATAGACTTATACAAAAAAGTAGTTTAACTCATTAAAAACACATAGAAACATGAACAAACTCCCAACTACCAACTATAAAACATAAATAGCCATATCTTGGAAGTTATATTCAGCCCATTATTCTTCCACATGCATAAATATGATTAGGAAATATAATCAGCCCTATCTTCTTCAAATTTATGCCCAATTAATAAGATAAACCCAAAAAAATGCCACCTTGATCTTCTTGGATTCTCCATTTATAATCAGCCCAATTCAGCCCATTAAGTGCTTCCTTGATTCTCATCATTCTCCCTCTCTTCAAAGGATTCGTCCTCGAATCCATGCAAAGGAAATGCATGATAAATTTTTTTTTTTTTGAAGTGCACGACTCAACACAAGAAAAAAAAATCATACTTTTTTTTTTGGTAACTTTGTGCACGACACAATACAACAAGAATAAGAACACGAACAAGAATAAGATATGAAGAACACAACGATCAGAATATTTTTTTTTTAAGAACACGATGACACAAAACATAAAAAAAAAGATCAGATTTTTTTTTTTTTTTTAGAATAATTTTTTTTAAGAACACGATGACACAAACAAAGACACAAAAACAAAATGGATAGATAATCTGATTTTAGAGCCTGAGCTCTGATACCAAATGATGCGAACCTCAATAACTTGTATTGAGACCCAACAACAAAATTGACATGTTTACCCAGAAAAGCTAAAATCAGATTGTTGTGATAGTGAACCCGTGACCCAACGCCTATAAAGAGACGCAAACCACGGGTATTCCAAAGGGTAGTGAAGACACCACAATCAGATGCGGAAGGCTGATTGATAAGTCATGGTGTGTGAAGACGCCACAATCAGATGCGAAAGGCTGATTGATAAGTCAAAAATTGTGTTCTGTGAAGAACAAGGGGGAGGAGCAAAGCTCAACTTCAGAATTGTGTTTAATCCATTATATAAATCTGCCCATACAAAAGAGTATATATAGGATTGGAACAACCCTCCAACCATAGGGATAAATGCAAGTTGTTGGAACAACCCTCCAACCATAGGAAATAAATCCAAGTAGTTGGAACATCCTCCCAACCATAGAAAATAAAGCTACCACGTTTTTTAACATAGACTTATACAAAAAAGTAGTTTAACTCATTAAAAACACATAGAAACATGAACAAACTCCCAACTACCAACTATAAAACATAAATAGCCATATCTTGGAAGTTATATTCAGCCCATTATTCTTCCACATGCATAAATATGATTAGGAAATATAATCAGCCCTATCTTCTTCAAATTTATGCCCAATTAATAAGATAAACCCAAAAAAATGCCACCTTGATCTTCTTGGATTCTCCATTTATAATCAGCCCAATTCAGCCCATTAAGTGCTTCCTTGATTCTCATCATTCTCCCTCTCTTCAAAGGATTCGTCCTCGAATCCATGCAAAGGAAATGCATGATAAATTTTTTTTTTTTTGAAGTGCACGACTCAACACAAGAAAAAAAAATCATACTTTTTTTTTTGGTAACTTTGTGCACGACACAATACAACAAGAATAAGAACACGAACAAGAACAAGATATGAAGAACACAACGATCAGAATATTTTTTTTTTAAGAACACGATGACACAGAACATAAAAAAAAAGATCAGATTTTTTTTTTTTTTTTAGAATAATTTTTTTTAAGAACACGATGACACAAACAAAGACACAAAAACAAAATGGATAGATAATCTGATTTTAGAGCCTGAGCTCTGATACCAAATGATGCGAACCTCAATAACTTGTATTGAGACCCAACAACAAAATTGACATGTTTACCCAGAAAAGCTAAAATCAGATTGTTGTGATAGTGAACCCGTGACCCAACGCCTATAAAGAGACGCAAACCACGGGTATTCCAAAGGGTAGTGAAGACACCACAATCAGATGCGGAAGGCTGATTGATAAGTCATGGTGTGTGAAGACGCCACAATCAGATGCGAAAGGCTGATTGATAAGTCAAAAATTGTGTTCTGTGAAGAACAAGGGGGAGGAGCAAAGCTCAACTTCAGAATTGTGTTTAATCCATTATATAAATCTGCCCATACAAAAGAGTATATATAGGATTGGAACAACCCTCCAACCATAGGGATAAATGCAAGTTGTTGGAACAACCCTCCAACCATAGGAAATAAATCCAAGTAGTTGGAACATCCTCCCAACCATAGAAAATAAAGCTACCACGTTTTTTAACATAGACTTATACAAAAAAGTAGTTTAACTCATTAAAAACACATAGAAACATGAACAAACTCCCAACTACCAACTATAAAACATAAATAGCCATATCTTGGAAGTTATATTCAGCCCATTATTCTTCCACATGCATAAATATGATTAGGAAATATAATCAGCCCTATCTTCTTCAAATTTATGCCCAATTAATAAGATAAACCCAAAAAAATGCCACCTTGATCTTCTTGGATTCTCCATTTATAATCAGCCCAATTCAGCCCATTAAGTGCTTCCTTGATTCTCATCATTCTCCCTCTCTTCAAAGGATTCGTCCTCGAATCCATGCAAAGGAAATGCATGATAAATTTTTTTTTTTTTGAAGTGCACGACTCAACACAAGAAAAAAAAATCATACTTTTTTTTTTGGTAACTTTGTGCACGACACAATACAACAAGAATAAGAACACGAACAAGAACAAGATATGAAGAACACAACGATCAGAATATTTTTTTTTTATGAACACGATGACACAGAACATAAAAAAAAAGATCAGATTTTTTTTTTTTTTTTAGAATAATTTTTTTTAAGAACACGATGACACAAACAAAGACACAAAAACAAAATGGATAGATAATCTGATTTTAGAGCCTGAGCTCTGATACCAAATGATGCGAACCTCAAAAACTTGTATTGAGACCCAACAACAAAATTGACATGTTTACCCAGAAAAGCTAAAATCAGATTGTTGTGATAGTGAACCCGTGACCCAACGCCTATAAAGAGACGCAAACCACGGGTATTCCAAAGGGTAGTGAAGACACCACAATCAGATGCGAAAGGCTGATTGATAAGTCATGGTGTGTGAAGACGCCACAATCAGATGCGAAAGGTTGATTGATAAGTCAAAAATTGTGTTCTGTGAAGAACAAGGGGGAGGAGCAAAGCTCAACTTCAGAATTGTGTTTAATCCATTATATAAATCTGCCCATACAAAAGAGTATATATAGGATTGGAACAACCCTCCAACCATAGGGATAAATGCAAGTTGTTGGAACAACCCTCCAACCATAGGAAATAAATGCAAGTAGTTGGAACATCCTCCCAACCATAGAAAATAAAGCTACCACGTTTTTTAACATAGACTTATACAAAAAAGTAGTTTAACTCATTAAAAACACATAGAAACATGAACAAACTCCCAACTACCAACTATAAAACATAAATAGCCATATCTTGGAAGTTATATTCAGCCCATTATTCTTCCACATGCATAAATATGATTAGGAAATATAATCAGCCCTATCTTCTTCAAATTTATGCCCAATTAATAAGATCAACCCAAAAAAATGCCACCTTGATCTTCTTGGATTCTCCATTTATAATCAGCCCAATTCAGCCCATTAAGTGCTTCCTTGATTCTCATCAGAAGGGTGGTGCTTTATTTTCAAAATCTGGATGCGGGCAATGTTCTGATTATTCCTGATGGCCGATTTTTGGGAGTCGGTTCCTCTTTTGTTACTTTCTGCTGGGGTAGTGGGAACTAGTATCTTTCTATTTCTGTCCTCAGGGGATGATGTAGGGTTCTCGGAGAATCTCTTTTCTTGATCGGGAACCAGGACCCCTCTCTGAATCTCTCACGGTTGATTAATTCTTTCGGTGCTCAATCCAAAAGGGCCGGTCGGGGCCTCCGGGAGCTGGTATCTTTCTATTTCTGTCCTCAGGGGATGATGTAGGGTTCTCGAAGAATCTCTTTTTCTTATTCGAGAACCAGGACCCATCTCTGAATCTCTCACGGTTGATCAATTCTTTCAGCGCTCAATTCCAGAGAGCCGGTTGGGGCCTCCGGAAACTGGTATCTTTCTATTTCTGTCCTCAGGGGATGATGTATGGTTCTCGGAGAATCTCTTTTTCTTGATCGGTAACCAGGACCCATCTCTAAATCTCTCACGGTTGATCAATTTTTTCGGCGCTCAATCCAAGAGGGCCGGTTGGGGCCTCCGGGAGCTGGTATCTTTCTATTTCTGTCCTCAGGGGATGATGTACGGTTCTCGGAGAATCTCTTTTTCTTGATCGGGAACCAGGACCCATCTCTGAATCTCTCACGGTTGATCAATTCTGTCGGTCCTCAATCCAAGAGGGCCGGTTGGGGCCTCTGGGAGCTGGTATCTTTCTGTTTCTGTCCTCGGCGGATGATGTAGGGTTCTCGGAGAATCTCTTTTTCCTATCTCTTTGGTGCACCGACCAAAAACCAGGATTCGTTATCGAAACTCTCGTGCTTGATCAAAATTTTGTGACGGTTGTCCTGAAACAGCCGATTCGGATCTTCGGGAATCAATTTTTCTCAGTTTCTGCTTACTGGAGGTAACCCTGATGACTTTTTGGATTGTTGGGGGTAAAACCTCATAAATCTCGACCGAAATGGGCTGAAAAAGACCAAAACCGGTCAAAACGGGGCAAAACGGAGCAAAGTGGGGCCTGCGGGGAGCAGTGCCGCGGCGGCACTGGGCCACTGCCGTGGCAGCAGTTAGCCAGTGCCGTGGCGGTACTGGGTGGCCGGACTCCATTTGTGTATAACTCGGTTTTTTTGAGCTTTCCAAGTTCATTCTTGGCCATTTTGGGGTATTTTCAAAGCCAAAATCCGTCAAAACGCAGCTTGTGCGCGCTCAGGTGAGAAATATTTCCCCGTGGTTGGAATTTTGATTGGTGTTTTGGTTTGCTCTAATTTTCAAGAAGAAAGTTTAACTTTGACTTCCATTTTCTTTGTAGATCCATGGCTTCGAGCTCGAGGAGACTGTCTAAGAAGGCCAAGGAACGGATGAAAGTCGAGATGCAAACCCCGGAGTTGATTCTACGGGACCCCCAACATCATCTTTCGTCCGCGGCTCTAGCGAGCTTGGTATGTGAAACTTTTGACGGTTTATGAACATTTTCATGTATTGTGCTAGTTTTGTGAGCCGTAGTGTGCACCTAGAGTTTGTTAGAAGTTCGATTTATGCTCAAATGTTGATTCTGTGAATTTGGACATCGGGTCATGAATAGTGATTTTGTTCACCATTTTTGTTGTCTTTGGTATGTGCAGGTGCTAGAAGTGACATTAAAGGGCCACGGTAGCGTAGCTCACGCTTTTCTATGGTACACTCAACTCTCGCCTACCGTCAAGAGGATGGTAGACAATGCCGGGTTTGGCGGCTTTGTCCGCCTGGTTTCAAAGAGCAGCAATGATCTGGCACATTTTTACGCTCTGGCTGAGAGATGGTGGGACACCACCAATACTTTTCAACTGCCATTTGGTGAGATGACTATGACGCCCTTCGACTTCTCTATGATTACCGGCTTGAGGGTTGGCGGGAAATGCCTGATTCTGGACTACTTTTATGAGATCGACCCCGAGGCTGTCGAGATGTTGATTGGGGATGTTCCCCCTAATCTGGAGAGGCACTAGTTTCCTTGTGCCTGGCTTTACCGGGCCTACGGCAGAGGGAATCACAACCTGAATAATTCCCAACTTTTAAGGGTGTATCTTCTGTATGTCCTTGGTTGCTCGATCTTTGTGACACGGAATGACCGTGTGAGTTTGAGACTTCTTTCTTGCCTGGCGACCATTGGTGAGATCCCTTCTTATGACTGGGGCGGTGCTGCCTTGGCCCACCTTTACAAGCATATGGGTGAAGTTTCCCGGGGCGATGTAAAATCGACAGGGGGATTTTGGTGAGCTTGGGAGGTATATACTGTATCTTCTTTTATCTTCTGGCTTTTTGATTTCTGTACTCTTTCTGATTTCCTCTTTTGTCTATGCAGCTTTAGAGCTTTGAGTACCTGAAGATGTTAGCTTCTTCTCCTACCGATGAATCAGGTGAAGATGAGGACGGCATGGCTCCTGTGCCCTTATTCTCACAAGGCTTGAGATGAGGGAGGGATGTTGTCGGGGTAAAGAGTGGAGATCACCGGATTGTTCTGCTTAGAAAATTCTTATCTGGGCTGACGGCTGCTAGTGTTGATTAGACTCCTTGGGAGCATGTTACCTACGCCGCCCCAGAGGAGATACAAGCGGTCAAACCTCTTTCCTCTTGCCGACTTTTGATGGAAAGTACCAAGAGCAGGCAATGGTTCCTCGGCGAGCGAGTGTCTCGGCAGGTGGTTGGTGGTTCAAGGTATCGCATCCCCCATGATCCTCCCGCGATGGATGCTAGTGACCTTTCTGGTGATGCTTTGCTGGCGGCCTTAGCTGGTACAGATGTTTGGGATCACTTTCTCTCTGAGACCGGCTATGAGACTTACCGCGGCCGCTTTCTGATGCCCAACTTCCTACTCTTGGAGGTGAGTTTCTTTTACATTTTTGTCTCTATCCGTTGCCTATGTTTTTGACTCATCTTTTCCTAAGTTGTTTTGTGCCTACAGCTTCGCGAGATGTACAGGAGGCAGGTTCCTCCAGTTTCTGATCCTATCCCTCCTTGGGATTGGACCGTTAATGTTTTGGGTACGGACGGCTCCCCCCAGGTTATGGAGGTGCCACGGGTCATGTGTGGGTATCCTACCCAGCCAGCAAGCGTCCTCAACGTCCCCTGGAGTTATGCTAAGGAGGGTCACGCCTTGGCGGCTAGCTTACGATCTTTGGTCCTCACGCGAGACCATCAGGTATGTCTCTAATTTTGTGCTCCTTGAGGTTATGAGGTTCTAATCCTAATTTTGCCCTTGACAGATGGATGGTATGCGGCAATTTGCCACCAATCAGATGGTGTCCTTGGTAGGTTTCTGACTCGACTTTGTTTTTGTACTTTTCGTTGTTTCCTACTGATTGCCTTCATTTTATTTGTGTGTGTGTGGATACCGGGATTCCACCGCTTCGTTTTGTTTTTGAAACTTGTTTGACTTTTGAATCAAAGAAAGAAAAAAGGTCTGTTGAAAACAGATACAGAGTCGCCACTTGGTCTTTAAGGAACCAAGAAACCTAATTTTGACTCACCCAAATGGATAAAGGGCACCGGCCCTTCATAACCAAAGAACTTGGTTCGGGGTTTTGGTACGAGAGAGGAAGGAGCCTTTGTCGCGACTAAAACACCCTCAACTCGCCCCATCTTTCGACGGGCCTCAATTAGCATCCAAATAATCATCTTATTCTATGTATGGTTCGGCAATTAATACTATGATAGTATATTACATTACATAAGAAACTTGAAAATGGAAGATCAAAAGATAAAATATCATTCATAAGATCTAGGTCAAATATCATGCAATGTAAAGTGAAAGATCACACAAATAAACCTAGGAAAAATTGTCTAATCATATATCAAGTAATTAGGTTCCTTAGTCTAAAGGGGACATGAATTGTTCCTGAAACAAATAGTCAAAGAAATCAAAATATGCTTAGCAAGCTAAAATGATGCATGTTAATTTTGAGAATGGAAGATTTCTCAATCCCCGAGATAGATGAGAAAGGATGATTAGATCGAGGGGGAAACATGAATGTGTGATCAAGTTCATTCCTTATAATCTTCTTAGATTAAGAGTTACAAAAAAACCCCAAATCTTGCATGAATGCATTGCATGTATCTAAAAATGTGCAAAGGTAGTAGTGTGTTTTGTGTACATGGATTTCTAAAATGACTTAGGAGTCTAAAATATGTATGAATGAATGAATTAAATCAACATGGGATATATACAAATGTAGTATGAACTACTTCCTAAGATATGAACTAATTTGGAATGCATATAAGCATCAAATCAAAGAATGAAAGTTAAAGTATACTTGCTGTGAATAGTGGACAGAACAGTAGCATCATCTTTGGAAATTTGAAAAGAGGGGTTAGGAATGTTTTCAATGCATGATTTTTTATGGAGTTGTTCCTTATTGTGTCTAGAACACAACCCAAAAGGCCAATCTTGAATACCTATCACAGATTGAGAGAAATCATATAAAAAACACAGGTCACTCAGAAACAGAGTCCGTACTGTCGACTGAAATGTTAGAAAATCTTAGGAAATGAAAAAGAATTATCTAAGGGCCCATTTTATACAGAAAGTTCCCTAAGACATTGAATTTTAAGGGAAAAATAAGTTAGGACCACCCCTTTTGGAAAAGGTTTCTATAAAAGAGGTTGGAAGTGGACCTAGCTTCTGTGGCAGCAAAATCAGAATGTTTGGAAGGAATATTGGGATCCAAATGGACCATTTCCAAGTACTTCCAAGTCAAACCAAAAATCATGGGTGTTCTCCAATGAGTTAGGAAGACTTTCCAAGTGGCCTTGCATCCATAAGTTGAGTATTGAGTTCTAGAGAAATCTTTGAACTCAACTCACTCACTGTTTTGACTCATTGTTTTGAAGATTTTGGAGAAAACAAAGTTTTGTTTCTTGAAATCAAAATGAGAGGGATTAAGAGGGGGTTTTGAAATAGATGTTTTGAAGACATATTTTTAACACTCAATAAGGATCATAGCCACTTAGAATACCTATATCAAACTCATCATTTAAGAACCTCCAAGATTGTTGGAGAGAATTATTTTATTTTTGAACATAACTTCAATACATTCCAAGAATACCTTGGAAGTATTGAGGTTATGATCATCATCTATCAAACATATTTTTGAGGTCAAGAGCTACTATCCATAAGGATTCACTCATCCCAAACTTCATGTCATCACTTAGATGATGATGAACTAGTAAGTAAATAAAGAAAATAAAAAGAAATGGGATAAGAAGAGATGAACAATAAATAAACAAGCAAGTAGATGATAATCAATAGATGATATTTATGAAGCATGAGACTTGTAGATTGGTGTATCACTCATATTTAATGACAGTAGACATGGAAGAAGCTTCCACTCTCTTGAATGCTCACTAAAATGGTGGTTGGGAGTATTGAATATTGAAATAAATGGAAGTAATGAAGTAAAAACAAAGTTAGAACTCACTTTTGTTTTGAAAATCAAAGAAGAAAGCTTCTTTTCTCTCTACTCTAACCTTATCTCTACAACTCTCTCCCAAACTTTTCCAAAACTCACATTTGACTCCCCTAAAATGAGGAGTAATGGGGTGTTTATATAGGCCAACTTGGGGTGTTTTTGGGATTTAGAAAGTACTCCCATTGGCTCCAAACATCTGAAATCATAAAACTATGTCGTTTTGGCTTTTAATTAATCAAAATGGGACCACAAACTTAATTACAAAAATACACTGTTCTGGAGGAGAGTGCCGCGGCGGCACTGGGCCAGTGTCGCGGCGGCAGTGCTCCTCCCTTCATCTGGATAATGCTGTTTAGGCCCCCTGAAGTTCCTGTATTCGCGAAAAGGCCCTATTTTGTCCGAAATTCACAGAAAATGCATACGAACTCCAAATCGAGGTTGTGATATACCGTTGGAAAGGTAATGGAGTCTACTTTACATAAAAAATAGTTCGGGGATAGGTCACTTTGAAAAGTTTTGCGGTATTCGCGATAAAAGCCGATTTGATCGCCTTTTTCACCTTTGGAAATTCATAATAAATTCGTTTTAAATCCCCAAAATTATGTATGACATACCGTTGGAAAGCTATTGACCTCTAGTATCCATGAAAAATTTTTGAAAATTGTTTCGGCGCCCCGGTTCCGAAGTCAAATTTTGGTCAAACTGGGCAAACCTGGGATTCCCGGGAAGTTCTGGAAACCTCAGGGAGTTCCCGGGAGCTGATGTTTTCGCTCGATTTTCTTTTGGAACTTGTTTTAACACCTTTTTTATGATTTAGAATGATTTTGGTGAATTCGGACGATTTCGGTCAAACTTGGTCAAACCTGTTCAAACGTTGGTCAAACCTAGTCAAACCTTGGTCAAACTGGTCAACGGGGACTTTCCGGGAACTTCCGGGACTTCCGGGGGTCTCTGGGAGCTAACGATTTCATTCGATTTTTCTTAAACACTCATTTTATCACTTTTCTTACGACGTAGCATGTTTTCAGAACTTTGGGACCAAATCTGGGAGTTTTCGGGCTTTCAGGGGCATTTTGGTCATTCTGAGCATTCTGAGAGATAGAGCTGACTTCCAGGAGTCCTTTTGAGTCTTTTAGATCATTGTGAACCACCAAGATATGGGTCTCCTAAATCTGATAGCCGACAAAATGGGGTGTCTACAGTGTGTAGTACCGTGGGGGTGACGCTGGCTCATCGAGGACTGGACCGAGGTGCAGAGGTGGTAGGAGGAGGCCATCGCCATCATACACTCCAAGCGGTCCGACAGAGGATGAAGAAGAGGAGGACTAAGGCCTCCTAAGCAGGGATTTTATTTTATCTCCATTTCCTGTTTTTGATTGGGTTGTACTGGTGAATGATATTAGGATAATGTTTAAGACAACGTGTAGGATGATGTGTAGGATGATTTGTGACCTTTTGGCAGAGTGTGATGATGTTTTTCCTTTTAGGCCGGATAGCTTCCGGTTTGAAGGCCTCAGTTGTGTGCTTGCTTTTATTTGGTGATTGTGTGACGATATACATATCTGTGCACTTGTGATTTTGTGATTGTTGATGTTACTACGATGAGCAGCCTTGTGATAGTGAGTGTGTTTGCCTTGCAGGTGGGATAGTCCGAGAACGGGGAGGTGCTGCCAAAATTTTGAATTTTTCTAGAGCCGCGACAAAAAATATGACTTTGTATGATCTCGCTCAACTCACAGCTTGGCTGAACATGACAGATGGTGTGGAACGGATCAACCTTTTCAGCTACGGTCTGACCGAGCTATTCTCTCTTCGCCAGATGGCTTTGAACGCTGAGTTCATGCGTGCTGCTATTGTCCACTGGACCCGGTGAACCATGTCTTCAATTTCAATGGCCTGGACATATGCCCCTTGTTTAAGGAGTTCTGTGCTATCCTTGGCTATGATCATGATTCTGACCTAATTATCCCTTCTGCTGATACCCACAGTCCTACGCGAGGCTTGGCTGAATATCTGAATTATTCCATTACTATTTCTCGCCGGTTGATTCATGGTGAGGTCCTTGATATTGCTTCCATCATTGCCCGTTATGCTAGTCTTAGGAAACCTAGCGTATACGATGCCACTCGCGGGGAAGCTCTGATATTGTGCATGACTTCACACTTTTTGTTCTCGAGTGCTTCTATTGACTAAGTGCACGTATGCCTTGGGCTGAAACTTAGCAGGAATCCCATGGCCATGGTTCTGGCTGAAACCCTGAATGGTTTGGATCGCGCTTCCAATCAAGGAACGCTTCTACTTTCTGGGGCACCCTTGGTGTTACAGGCTTGGCTCTACAAGCGCCTCCAGTTATGGGCAGGTAATGTGCCGCCAGTTTATTTTCGGGGAGCTGTGCTTCACCCTCATTATACTTCTGCCAATTGGATGGGCGTGATGGGTGCTTTATCTGAGGCTGACATTTGCTGGATCGTGAGGCGTTGAGGCCTCCATGCTGTGACCACTAGTCTTGAAGATTTCCAGAGAGTGTGGCTGATGGGTCTGAGAGAAACCTCCTTCTATCATCCTCACCGATTGGCCAGACTATACAGGCAAGTTCAAGAGGTTCCCAGGGGGTTCACTGAGAGGGTCTTTGCTTCTAGGGTCAAAGCCACCACTATTACTGCTTTCATCAAGGGCTGGGCTGGTCGAGCAAGAGCTTATTTCTAGAGACCTTTGAAGAAATAAAGAAAACAAAATAAAACTAGGCTTGACTGATTCTGCTTCTTTCCTCCAAGTGTCTTTGATATTTGTGATTGCTTTCTGAAAGAACTCTTTATGTTTTCATTTATCCCTACTTATGTAATATTCGAAGTTTGTTTATCGGTGAACCTTGGTTACTTGGAGAACCTTATTTTATGAATTTGGCTTTCTGAAAACATTTTCAGTATTGATTTTGATCAGATGTTTGCTTTTGGTACTTGCTTGGGCATGCTAGGACGATTAGAGGCAAACAAGGCGGGTAGCCGAAGTTTGCCCCTAGTTTGGGTTATGGATGGTTGTGAGGCAAACGAGGTAGATGACCGACGTTTGCCCCTAGTTTAGGAGGGTTTTAGGTAAACGAGGCGGGTGGCCGAAGTTTGCCCCTAGTGTGAAGGGTGATTTATGGGTTATGGTAAGGACCGCGACTTTATTTCTCTCACACGCTCATAACTTTGCCTAGGCACCAGTTAGGTGACCTAGCGAGCTCTTTTCTCTCTTTTGTTATTGCTCACTTTGGATTTAACTCTAACTTTTGCCTAGGCGTCCTTTTGGATTTTCAACCCAGCAAGCCATCCTTCTTTTCTTTTCTGAAAGTCTGCCTACGTAGCCCTGAATGGGGATCAGGTCCAACGTAGTTCGGGCCGAAGCTTGAAAGAAATTGGGCGATTTTTGTGAGTGGAGCGACCGAACCGATGTGGTTGCCTACGTATCCCCAAGTGGGAATCAGGTCAAGCGTAGTTCGGGCCAAAACTTGAAAGAAATGGTTTGGGGAATGGTCAAGCATAATACTTTTTCAAGCGATCCATGTTGATTGGTTCTTTGAATTCAACGCTATCGAGGTCCATGAGGTAGGTTGCTCCTCCGGAAAGGATAGTTTTGACGATATAAGGGCCGATCCATTTGGGTTTAAACTTTCCACCTGGATCAAAGATCGGGGCTCGCAATTCCTTAAGGACAAGGTCACCCTTGACAATTTCCCTTGGACGGACCCTTTTGTTGAAGGCGCGGGCTATCCTCTTTTGATAGATTCGGACATGGTCGACCGCCGCTAGGCGCTTTTCATCTATGAGAGCCAATTCTTCGTACCTTTCCCTCAACCAATCTGATTCCGAAATTTTGCATTCTGCCATAACGCGCAAGGACGGTAGTTCTATCTCGACTGGAAGTACTGCTTCCATTCCATACACTAGTGAGTAAGGAGTTTCTCCTGTGGACGTCCTTATCGATGTTCTGTATCCCCAAAGTGGGAACGGTAGCTTTTCGTGCCAGCCTTTGTAGGTATCGGCCGATTTCTACAGTATGGCTTTGACATTCTTGTTTGCAGCTTCGACTGGCCCATTAGTTTGTGGTCTGTACGGTGATGACTTATGATAAGTGATTTTGTATTCCTCAAACAGATCTTTGACTTTAGCCTTGAAATGACTACCATTATCTGAGATGACCTCATGGGGAACTCCATAGCGACAGATGAGGTTCTTCTTGATGAACTTGGCCACTTCCTTGGCCCCCAACTTGCTGTAGGATGCGGCTTCTACCCATTTTGTGAAGTAGTCAATGGCCACCAAAATGTATCAATTTCCATTCGAGGCTTTTGGAATGATTTCACCGATGATATCGATTCCCCAGGTTGAGAATGGCCAAGGTGAGGTCATGCTGTATAGAAGGGATGGTGGTACATGCATTATGTTTGCATGGATCTGGCACTTGTGACACCTTCTTATGTATTCACAACAATCTTTCTCCAATGTTGTCCAGTAGTACCCTTGTCTTACAATTTTCTTGGCCAGCATGTGACCGTTCATGTGCGGGCCGCATACCCCCTCGTGTATTTCTTCCATCATTCTTCTGGAGCTTTTTCCAAACAAGCAAGTCAGGTTGTGACCGTTGTATCCTTTCTTCAACAATTTCCCACCGCAAATGATGAATTGCGCTGCGAATCTTTGAATTTCCCTTTTGTCTTTCTCGGTAGACTCTTGGGGGTACGTCCCCTTTTCTATGAAATTCCAGACATCCTGATACCACAGTGTTTCATTCTCTTCTTCTTCGATTGCAGTGACCATGTTGAACGAAGGCTCGTACCTTTGCTCAATTACCAAAGGCATCATCCTGACTCCCACAAGAATTTTGATCATGGAGGCCAAGGTAGCCAATGAATCTGCCAGCTGGTTCTCTTCCCTAGGCAAGTAGAGGAATGTGATATTCTTGAATTGCCTCTTGAGTTGATCGAGATGATCATGATAGGGCTTCAACCTTTCTTCTTTTACTTTCCATTCTCCTCTAGCTTGTGATATAATGAGGTTTGAATCCCCGAAAACGTCCAACTTCTGAACTTTCAGCTTTATTGCTGCCTCCATCCCCAGAATGCATGCTTCGTATTCAACAGTATTGTTGGTCGAGTTATAATTGAGTTTGACTGCCAGCGGATTGTGGTCTCCACTTGGTGATACTAGGATCATTCCTACTCCGTAACCTTTCATGTTGGCTGCACCATCAAAGTACAACTTCCACTGTTCTTCCTTGATTTCCATGATATTTTCGTACGAAAATGGAAAGTCCCCATTTTCTTCGGAGTCAACAGCGTGCTCTGCAAGATGCTCAGCTATGGTTCTCCCTTTTACCGATTTGGTTGTGATGTACTTGATATCGAATTCGGATAGTAGAAGTAACCAACGGGATATACGACCGGTCAGGGCAGGTTTTTCAAGGAGGTATTTTAGAGGATCCATGCGGGATATGAGCACAACCGGGAAGGCCAGCATGTAGTGCCTCAGTCGGCGGGTGCACCAAACCAAGGCCCAACATGTTTTTTTGAGGGTAGAGTAGTTGAGCTCATACCCAGTCATCCTCTTGCTGAGGTAATAAATGGCTTTTTCGGAGTGGCTTTCTTCTCCTTCATGGGCTAGCATGCAACCCATGGCATTTTCGGAGACAGATAGGTAAAGGAATAGGGGCTTATGAGGAGTGGGTGGCGAAAGGACAGGTGGATTTTGAAGGTAGGCTTTTATTTTGTCGAAAGCGGTTTGGCATTGGTCATCCCATTGGAACTTTTCTCCTTTTCTCAGCAATCGGAACAAAGGATCGCATGTAGTTGTGAGTTTGGAAATGAAGCGACTGATAAATTGGACTCTTCCGAGGAACCCTCTCACTTCTTTTTCATTCCATGGTGGTGCCATTTCTAGGATTGCCTTGATCATAGAGGGATCTACCTCTATCCCCCTTTGTGCGTTGAGAAAACCCAGGAGCTTACCAGAGGTCACACCGAAAGTGCATTTCTTAGGATTCAATCTTATCTTGTATTTGCGCAACCTCTCAAAAAACTTTTCTAGTGCCACTAGGTGTCCTTCTCTGTCCTTGGACTTCACGATCATGTCATCTACGTACACTTCTACTTTCTTGTGAATTATATCATGCAGCAGAGTGGTGGCAGCTCTTTGGTAGGTTGCCCCAGCATTCTTGAGTCCGAAAGGCATTACTCTGTAACAGTAGGTTCCCCAAGGGGTGGTGAATGTCGTCTTTTTGCGATCTTCTGGAGCCATTAGAATCTGGTTGTACCCCGAAAAGCCATCCACGAATGACAGTAGCTCATGTCCGGCGGTGTTAGCCACCAAGACATCAATATGGGGAAGCAAAAAATCATCCTTAGGACTGGCTTTGTTTAGATCACGGAAGTCGACGCACACAGGAACTTTTCCATCTTTCTTGGGGACTGGCACGATATTGGCAACCTATTCCGGATACTCGGTGACAATGATGGACCCTGCCTTGAATTGCTTCTCCACTTCTTCTTTAACCTTGAGTGCCCATTCCGGCCTCATGCGCCTCAGCTTCTGCTTGACAGGTTTAGAATTGGGGAGGAGAGGAATATGATGTTGGACAATGTCGGGATCGACTCCAAGCATCTCCTCGTAAGACCAGGCGAAAACATCCTTGAATTCTTTTAGCAAGAGAGTCAATTTTTCTTTTTCTTTTTTATTAAGAGTTGAGCCAAATTGCACAATTTGTGGATTATCTATTTCACCTAGGATAACCGATAAAGTATCTTCGATTATTTCGTAAGCAGGTGGTTTTTCAATTAGTTACTTAAATTCGATTAGGAGATCCTCAGAGGGATCTGTGCATTCACAAGTATTAGACACAGAGGAGTAAGCAGAATCGTCTCTCATTTCATTCATGACAGGTGAAGTGATTACATTGGATAGTGGTGGGCTTACAGCAGTCGACTCCGGTACAAACTCGATAATTGGCAGTACAAACTCTGGGGGAACAGGGGATAGGGAGACACAGACAGATGACTCTATAGCCTGGTTGCTCAGACCCTCCTCAGTTGGCTTGATCTGAATATCTTGGCTCTTGGCCCTCTTTTCTTCCTTCTTTTCAGCGAATTCTTCCCACATTTTCTCGATGACTTCAGTGTCCAGGTACTTCAACCAGTCTTCCTCCGGGGTTTTCACAACTTCTTTGGGATAGAACGGATCCTGATAGGGGGGTCTTTCACAGTCAGCAAAGATTTCCAGCCCGGGGTGCCTTTTTCCAGTGGCCTGATGGATCCAGGGTTCCGGGAACCCAAAGTAGGGGAAGTCATCCCCTTCTTTGATGAATTGTCCATTCAAGGTCTTGCGGTATGGTGGGAGACCCTTTACTCTTTTCTTCCATGGCCTCTGTAACTCGACGTCTTCTTCAGTGGGCTTGTACCCCAACCCAAAAGTGCGTTGTTGCCCTTTGATCTGAGGGAACTCCCGAATTCCTTGCTGGCGTCGTCCCAATCCCATTCCAGGGAAGTAGTTCATTTTGCAGACAATGTTGACAACTGTGGAGTGAATCTCGGGGAACCTGTCTTCATCATTGATCATGTGGACTTCTTCCATGATGAATCCCCCGATTTCTCCTTCTTTCGGCTCAGGTATTTGGACTTCAAAGATGGGAGCGTAGTTTGGGAAAGCATCATTACCCCAACTATTGCCGAGGATGATTTTCACCTCCTTCTCATGAATGCACTTGATCATTTGATGCACAGTGGATGATACGACTTTGTTGACATGCAGCCAGGGCCTTCTGATCAACAAATTGAACGAGGCAGGTATGTCCATGACTTGAAAGACTTCAGTGCTCACCAAAGATCCTACCCGGATTTGGAGAGAAACAGTTCCCATCACATTTCTCTTGGTGTTATCGTAGGCCCTCACGGATTGCACAGATGGTGTGATATCAAGGACATTGACCACCAAGGCAGTGGCAGTCCTTAGGGCACAAACATTTAAGGCAGAGCCTGTATCAACCAGACAAAATGGTACCTGTTGTCCCTTACATCCGACAGTGATATACAATGCTCTGTTATGTGCAGATCCTTCTGGTGGCAAGTCTTCATCAGAAAATGTAATGATTGGGTCAGGGGTAAGTGCGCCCAAGAAAGCCACCATGTCCTCCGGTGCGGCGTCAATGGGGACCTCTATTCCAGCCAGGGCATTCAACACAACTTGCCTATGCTTGTAGGATGTTACCATGATGTCCCACATCGAGAGATGTGCTTGGGTTTTCTTCAATTGCTTTATCAACTCATTGTCTTCCTCGATGACCTCGTCCATTTTTCCCTTTCCTTTGTCTTTGATCGTACTTTTTTCGATAACCTCGGTGGTAGGCTGCAGAGGCTGATAATGACGGCCTGACCTAGTCAGATGATCAATTTCGGAAGAGGTAGGCCCTTCTACAGTCACATCTTCTTTGAACCAGTCGCAATCTGTCCCTACAAATGGTTTCTCTGGCTCATTCTAGATAGAAGCATCACTTTCATTGTCGGGATCATACCATTTGAGGTCCACTACCCCTAGATCATGTTCTTCCAAAAAGAATAGGTCTTGTTCGTCAGCCAGCTATTGCTGCCACTCGTCTTTCCCTCTGTCAATCAAATGAACTCCCACAGATTCCAGGATGTCAATGAGGGGTAAAGGTTAACCTACAGGGGTGATACAGGTAACGGGGTTGAAAGATACATGGTTGGACTCAATAAGTCTGATGTTTTGGTGGTTCGGTAGGGGATTTTGAGTGACATGGGGCTGCTTTGGAGGTGGCTCGATGATATTTTGGTCAATGAGGTCTTGGATATCATGGCGGAGGCCATATGCAATCATCGGTGTTGTGGCCAGGGGCTTGGTGGTAGGTGCATCTTTTGGACATATCGCAGTTTGGCGGGAGCGGGGTATTTCTTGGCTGGAGTAAATGGAGGTGGCCCTTTTTAAGGAGGCGATCTAAGGCTGAAGAGAGGGGGATTTCTAATTTGGCGAAGTTGCGAGGAGGTTTCCTAGGGAAAGTGCGATTGGAGGAATTAGCTTGGTTGAGAGGTTGGTATGGCCTAGGAGGATAAGCTATAGGTTGACTGCTAAGGGCACTGACATCCGGAGGATTGCGGGAGTAGTTGGGCCTATTTGACTGACTCAGAGGCTCTTCTTTTTTGATCTTTCCTTCCCTTATGGCATCTTCAATTCGAGTCCCAACTTCAAACAGCTCTTCAAAAGTTGAGATGGACTGATTAAACAATTTTTCATGATAGAGCGATTGCAGATTCCGGATTAGCATTCTCACATGTTCCTTTTCAATTGGCCGGTGGGTCATTTGGGCCACTTTGTTCCTCCATCTGCTCAGAAACGCAGCGAAGGATTCACTGCTATTCTGCCGAGTAATTTCCAAATCCCTAATGGTGACGTCAAGTTCTTGGTTATAGGAATAGTGATCAACGAATACCCAAACTATGTCTTCCCCTGCCCGAGTTTTGGAAGCTTCCAAGGTAAGGAACCATGATAGTACGGACTTCGTGAGGGTTTGTGGGAACAGCATTGCGAGGTGCTCGTGGGTACAGCCCATAGATTGGAAGATACTCATACACAGCTTTACATGGCTTTTCGGATCTCCGATCCCATCGAAACGGTCAATGGCAGGCATCTTGAAATTTTCCGGTAGCTTTAGCTTAACAGGCTCAAAAGGGCCTTCCAAGTCCAGTATGTAGTCATGAATCCCTTTCTTTTTCCTCAGTACACTCTCCAGCTTGTCAACCTTATCCATTTTCTCTTGAAGCTTCTTCTCATACGCAAATAGTGGGACCCCTTGAACCCAGTCTTCCTCCCCGTTATTCTCATGTGGGGGCGGTTCAAACCCTGGTGGTGGAAACCCAGGCGGAGGTTGCGGCCCCTGCTGCTTTAATTCTTCCATGAACTTCAGAACTTGGGCTCGGCTGTCAGACTGCTGGCTTATGGTTGCTCCCAACTCGGTAACCTTGTTTTCTAACTCTTCTCGATTCATGCTGAAGTAAGTTGTCGGACTGATTCTGACCAAACGATTATTTGAACTCCTGACCCACGACGAGGATCCCAGCTGCTGACTTTGGGAATCTATAATGACCTGACAGATTTTGAGAGGACTAGATCAGATTTTGATAGTGATGACTTTAGACAGACATAGACAGTGATGTTTAACAAACGTGGACTGACTTGCATAAGAATGGTCGAGACAGTGCGTGCAGATTGATGGGAATGGTGCATGCAAATGAGACAAGCATGCGGATGTAAGTCCTGATCTATATGATGTTCCTATTTCTAACAGATAGCAGTTAAACAATTAAGGTCCTAACCATATAGAGTGTGCCAACCTTACTTTCCAGTACGATCATCAAGGGATAACAGGGGTTTCCAGGGTTCTATGGAGGCTTCTAGGAGAGACTGGGCAAATCTGGTTGATTTGGATAGAGTTTCTGGGAGAAATTGGGATATCCGGACATAGTTTCTGCCATTTCTGGGAAATTTGAGCCGAGTTTTTGGGAAAAACTGGTTAATATGGTCATATTTGGGATAATTTGAGCAGAATTTTTGGAAAAAACTGGTTAATATGGTGATATCTGGGATATCTGGACAGGGTTTCTGAAAAAAAACTGGTTAATATGGTGATAGTGATCGTACTGTCTAGCAGGTTTTCATACTCCTATGTCTTAGGACCGACAAACAAGATTTGCGGTGTATATCTTTGTGAGCATGGAGCAGACATCCTTGTCATGGTACCTAGGCAGGTCAACTCAATGTGATCATATGTGAGTGATTTCCTTGGGGATCATAAGAAAGAGGTTCTGCCTCACGTCACATAAGCGTCTACACCGCGCAGGTAATCCCGTTAGGGCATATAGTAGTTATATCACATTGTCCTATCTGAAAAGATAAATGAACAGTCCTATGAAAGGTTCTACAGGAGTCTATATGCAAAGGCTGAATTTAGTCAAAGAGGGTCCGTTGACGAGAGTTCCAATATACCGTCAGGGAGACAGTACGGAGGTTTTTACTCTTTTTGATATACCTTGGAAGGTACAGTATCAACGGTGACTCGTTCCCTTGCACAGCAAGACCTGAACAATGTCAGCGCCGCGTTTCAGACACAGTCGAAGGGGGAAAATGCAAAGTGCAATGCGGTCAACCAGACACAGTAAAAAGATGATTTTAAGGATGCTTCTTATGAGTCAAACCTCTGTATTATTTTGTTTTAAAATAAAAATACCCAGCAGAGTCGCCAGATTGTGGGCACGCGGGATCATTCATCCACTTGCTTGTTTTTGTTTGAAGTTTGATTTGGATCAAAGAAAGAAAATGATCTGTTGAAAACAGATACAGAGTCGCCACTTGGTCTTTAAGGAACCAAGAAACTTGATTTTGACTCACCCAAACGGATAAAGGACTCCGGCCCTTCATAACCAAAGAACTTGGCTCGGGGTTTTGGTAGGAGAGAGGAAGGAGCCTTTGTCGCAACTAAAACACCCTCAACTCGCCCCGTCTTTTGACGGCCCTCAATTAGCATCCAAATAATCATCTTATACTATGTGTGGTTCGGCAATTAATATTGATAGTATATTACATTATATAAGAATCTTGAAATGAAAGATCAAAAGATAAAATATCATTCATAAGATCTTAGCCAAATGTCACACAATGCAAAAGTGAAAGATCACATAAGTAAACCTAGGAAAAATTGTCTAATCACATATCAAGTAATCAAGTTTTCCTAATCTAAAAGAGGACATGAATTGTTCTTGAAACAAATAAATCAAAGAAAACAAGGATGCTTAGCAAGCTAAAATGATGCATGTTAATCTTTGAGAATAGAAGATCTCTCAATCCCCGGGACGGATGAGAAAGGATGATTAGATCGAGGGGAAGCATGAACGTGTGATCATGATCATTCCTTATAATCTCATTAGATTAGGAGTTACAAAAACCCCAAATCTTTGCATGGATGCAATATATGTATCTAGAATGTGCCAAGATTGTAGTGTACTTTGTGTTGATGGATTCCTAGAATGACTTAGAAGTCTAGAATGTGTATGAATGAATGAATGGAATTATCATGGGATATGTACAAATTTAGTATGAACTACTTCCTAAGACATGAGCTAATTTGGAGTGCATATAAGCATTAAATCAAAGGATGGAAGTAAAAGAATGTTTGCTGTGAATAGTGGACAGAACAGTAACATGATCTTTTGGAAATTGAAAAGAGGGGTTAAAAATGTTTTCAATGCATGATTTTTTATGGAGATCTTTCTTATTGTGTCTAGAACACAACACAAAAATCCAATCTTTGATAACTATCACAGATTGAGAGACACCATATAAACAATAGGGGTCACTCAGAAACAAAGTCCGTATTGTCGACTGAAATGTTGAAAAATCTTAAAAACTGAAAACAAATGATCTAGAGGCTCATTTTATACAGAAAGTTCCCTAAGACATTGAAGTTTAAGGGAAAAATAATTTAGGACCACCCCTTTTGGAAACGTCTTCTAAAAAATAAGTTGGAAGTCAACCAAGCTGCTGTGACAGCAGAGGCAGAATATATGGATGGAATGTTTGGGTCCAAATAGACCATTTTCAAGTATTTCCAAGTCAAACCTAAAATCATGGGTGTTCTCTAATGAGTTAGGAAGACTTTCCAAGTGGCCTTGCATCCATACATTGAGTATTGAGTTCTAGAGAAATCTTGAACTCAGATCACTCACTATTTTGACTCACTGTTTTGAAGATTTTGGGAAAAACAAGGTTTATTTCTTGAAATCAAAATGAGGGGTTTAAGAGGGGGGTTTTGAAATGGGGGTTTTGAAAGCATATTTTCAATACTCAATGAAGGTTATAGCCACTTAAAATGTCAACATTAAACTCATCATCAAGAACCTCCAAGATTGTTGGAGAGATTTATCTTCATTTGAATATAACTTCAAGGATACCTTGGAGGTGTTGAAGTTATAATCATCATCTATCAAACATGTTTTTGAGGTCAAGAGCTACTATCCATAAAGATTCACTCACCTCAAACTTCATTTCATTATCTAGATGATGATGAACTAGTAAGTAAATAAATAAAATATAAAAAAAATGAGGTAAGAAGAGATGAACATAATATGAGCAAGCAAGTAAATAACAATTAATAGATGATGATCAATGTGATATTGGACTTGTAGTTTGGTGTTTCACTCATATGTGATGACATTGAACATGAAGTAAATAAGAGTAATGAAGTAGAAAACAAAGTTTAGAACTCACTTTTGTTTTGAAATCTAAGAAGAAAGCTTCTTTTCTCTCTATCCTAACCTTATCTCTACAACTTTCTCTCCCAAAACTTTTCAAAGCTTACACTTGACACCCCCTAAATGAGAAGTCAAGGGGGGTTTATATAGGCCAATTTGGGGTGGTTTTTGAGTTTTAGAAGTGTTCCCATTGGCTCCAAACATCTGAAAACATAAAATTACGTCGTTTTGGTTTCTAATTAATCAAAATGGAACCGCAAAAATATTTGCAAAAACATACTATTCTGGAGGAGAGTGCCACGGCGGCACTGGGCCTGTGCTGCGGCGGCACTGCTCCTTAATCATCTGGATAATCCTGTTTAGCCCCCCAGAGGTTCCGGTATTCGCGAAAAGGTCCTATTTCGTCCGAAGTTAACAGAAAATGTATACGAACTCCAAATTGAGGTTGTGATATACTGTTGGAAAGGTAATGGAGTCTATTTTGCATAAAAAAAAATTCGGGAATAGGTCACTTTGAAAAGTTTTGCGGTATTTGCGATAAAAGCCAATTTGATCACCTTTTTCGCCTTCAAAAATTCACAGTAAACTCGTTTTAAATCCAAAAATTATGTGCGATATACCGTTGGAAAGCTATTGACCTCTAGTATACATGAAAAATATTTGAAAATTTTTATAGCGCTCCGGTTCTAAAGTCAAATTTTGGTCAAACTCGTCAAACTTGGGATTCTCGGGAAGTTCTGGAAACCTCTGGGAGCTCCCGGGAGCTGATGTTTTCGCTCGATTTTCTTTTAAAACTTATTTTAATACTTTCCACATGATCTAGAATGGTCCAGGTGAATTTGGACGTTTTCAGTCAAACTTGGTCAAACTTGGTCAAACCTGGTCAAACATTGGGCAAACTGGTCAACGAGAACTTTCCGAGAACTTCCGGGTCTTTCGGGGGTCTCTGGGAGCTGACGATTTCATCTAATTTTTACTTAAAAACTCATTTTATCACTTTTATTATGACGTAGCATGTTTCCAAAATTTTCGGTCCAAATTTGGGAGTTTTCGGGCTTTCAGGGGCATTTTGGTCATTCTAAGCATTTTGAGAAATATAACTAACTTCCAGGAGTACTTTTGAGTCTTTTTTTCGATCATTGTGAACCACCAAGCTATGGGTGTCCTAAATCTGATAGCCGGCAAAATAGGGTGTCTACAGTGTCCATAAAGTTATCCCAACTTATCCTATTATGTACATCGCATACTATCTAAGCAATATAGAGCAATCCAAGCGTATAAGGTGTCTATCTATCCACATGGCCTATTTGTATTTCTATATACGACTAGAGATTTTTTATTTCTAAGTTTCGTGCTATGACGTTATCTAACTTACAAGTGGAACCACTCAACTAACATGTAATTTAAGGTGATGAAGTATCTTATCCTTAGTCTTTCTAGACTCTAGGCTAAGGTGACTGTTCCGAGATTCGTCTCAGAAAATTCGTCAAAGCCTAAACATCTTGTCGATATAATAAGTCGTTCTAACAAAATATCTAAGGAAGCCATCCACATAAACTAATCGTCTATCGTCTAATGGCTAACCTTATATCCTTCGAAGACGTCTAGTATTTTGTACGGCTCCATAACATACCTGCTTAACAAAACTAACTATGACCAGCATTGGTCTAAGAAATCTTACGGTTTATAGGTTAAGTGTGTTGAATAGACGGTAAAAGCCTAAACCTAGGCTTTGATACCAAAAATACCTATCACGCCCCAGCGTAGTCAAAATATGGAAAAATTTAAAACTTTCATCTTGGACCCTGAGGCATGTGACTGGTGGAAGTACCGAATTGTCCATGAACAAAATAATAATAACTAAATGTTATAACAGACAAAAGGGTAAAAGAAACATCAACTACTGGAATATGTTACAATGAAAGGTTAAACGGTACTGGCTAATTAAATACATAAGAGTCTTATGACTTTCAGCCTTGCAAAAACTATTACAAAAATATGATAAGTCTTCTGATTACAACAAAAATATTTATAAAAGGGAAGCTACTGGTCTTCTTCCTAACTCGCATAACCATAATCCTCTTCAGTATAATCTTCTTCCACATTATATTCTTGAGTAGCTCCATAGCCTGTGTTCTTGTGACCTAGATAAGCTAGACATGGGAATGTCCGGCGACATGAACGTCGTCAGCTTATGAAAGCTAAGTAAGAAAACTAAATCAAATGGAACGTATATAGTAAAGCACAACAAAGATACCCTTATTACTTTTTAACACGCCCTTTAAAATCTTTGCGTTCTCACCTTCGGGTTATAACTACCAATATACCCGACCACGTATTCGAAAAGAAAACGTCCAACTGAGAAAACTCGTCTCAACATTCTTAATGCCACTATCATCTATTGCCAACATCCGACTTCATTTACTAACCCAAAAACATCTCTTACTAACTAAACCATCTTTCAATTACCCAAACACCTTCCACCAACCGAAACATCTTTTAACAACCATCTCGTCACGAAGAACCGAAGTGTTAGGGAGTGCAAGAATATCCATTCCATCACGAAGAACCGAAAGGAGTATTCACTTTAAAAAAACACCACTTCGCCATCATGAAGAACCAAAGCGTTTACGGAGTGCAAGAACATCCATTCCATCACTAAGAATCGAAAAGAGTCTTTACTCTAAGAAACACTACTTCGCCATCACGAAGAACTGAAGCGTTTACGGATTGCAAAACATCCATTCCATCACTAAGAACCGAAAGGAGTCTTCACACTAAAAAACACCACTTCGCCATCATGAAGAGCCGAAGCATTTACGGAGTGCAAGAACATCCATTCCATCACTAGGAATCGAAAGAAGTCTTCACTCTAAGAAACACCACTTCGCTATCACGAAGAACCGAAACGTTTACGGAGTGCAAGAACATCCATTCCATAACTAAGAAACGAAAGGAGTCTTCACTCTAAGAAACACCACTTCGACATCACGAAGAACCGAAGCGTTTACGGAGTGCAAGAACATCCATTCCATCACTAAGAACCAAAAGGAGTCTTCACTCTAAGAAACACCACTTCACCATCACGAAGAACCAAAACGTTTACGGAGTGCAAGAACATCCATTTCATCACTAAGAACTGAAAGGAGTCTTCACTCTAAGAAACACCACTTCGCCATCACGAAGAACCGAAACGTTTACGGAGTGCAAGAACATCCATTTCATCACTAAGAACCGAAAGGAGTCTTCACTCTATGAAACACCACTTCGCTATCACGAAGAACCGAAACGTTTACGGAGTGCAAGAACATCCATTTCATCACTAAAAATCGAAAGGACTCTTCACTCTAAGAAACACCACTTCGCCATCACGAAGAACCAAAACGTTTACGGAGTGCAAGAACATCCATTCCATCACTAAGAACCGAAAGGATTCTTCACTCTAAGAAACACCACTTCGCCATCACGAAGAACCAAAGCGTTTACGGAGTGCAAGAACATCCATTCCATCACTAAGAACCGAAAGGAGTCTTCACTCTATGAAACACCACTTCGCTATCACGAAGAACCGAAACATTTACAGTGTGCAAGAACATTCATTCCATCACTAAAAACCGAAAGGAGTCTTCACTCTAAGAAATACCATTTCGCCATCACGAAGAATCGAAGAGTTTACGGAGTGCAAGAACATCCATTCCATCACTAAAAACCGAAAGGAGTCTTAACTCTAAGAAACACCACTTTGCCATCACGAAGAACCGAAGCGTTTACCGTACCCCCTTTAGTCACGAAGACCCGAAAGGATACACAATACTCATCACTTCAAAACCCATCAAACACAGCCTTTGCTCACTATCCCGGCCTCCGCGAATTGGTTTACCTATCCAACACTTATCCTTTACATACACTGCTCTTAACCAAGTACAATCAATCCTTACATATCCTTGACCGCATTCGCGTCACTCGTTCCGTGGTTTAATTTGTTAATAACTTTAATTTACACATTAAAGGTTGCATTCCTACGTCTGTTGTTATTTTTTTTTAATATACCCATGAAGTCAGAATTAACGTCATCGTTCAGCTTATGTCTTAAATAGTTCCCTAATGAAACTTTTCCTGGAAAAACTTCCCAGAAACCGATTTTTCCCATAATTCGGTTTCGGGCGCCAGATTCTCAAATCCTCTATTTTTATGCAATGTACAGTTATTTAAGCTCAGGGTACGCAAATTATATACTCCTATGAGTAGTATAACATGTCTATAGTAGTATAGATACTCCATATATATCCAAGCATGGGTCTATGTACAACTAATTGAAGCTTATGTTAAGATTTCAAAGCATCATCTTGGTTATACTTGTAAAATACATGCATGGGTTCATTATCATGTCTGTAAAACTAACAAAACTACACAGACCCTTAACATACTCATCTACTCGATAGCATTACCATAGCACAAGATATTCATAACCACACAGGCATCAGAGAACAAGCATCATCAATAAACACATCATACAAGTAGTTGTACAATCTGTCAGGAATTAATTTTACTATGTGGACTGAATTGATATGATTTATTTGGGCATGATAAATTGATTTGTAGATCAAACTCAAAACTAGAACATTGTAGATAATTAGATTAGCTTCATGGACAAAAAAATCTAGCTTCAATTACATTTTAGAGTTGCTCAAAATGTTTATTTTACATAGACATTTCTATATTATCAGACTGCTCTGTTCCAGATTTATAGTACTGTGTTGCATGTGCATTACACCTATGAAGTATTAATTTCTAGACTGAGCTATAGAAGAGTTATTTGTAGATAAATGAGTTAGCTTTCTCCACAAAAACACCTAGCCTCATTCCCATTTTTAAACTGCTCAAAATGTTCATTTTGCTAAACAACATTCTGCTGGAAGTTTCTGCTTCTCAGATTGATAATACTATGTTGTACATACATTTCACCTATGAAGGAGTGATATTTAGACTACGCTATAGAAAATTTATTTGTTGATAAATGAGTTAGCTTTCTTCACAAAAAAAACCTAGCCTCATACCCATTTTTGAACTGCGCAAAATGTTCATTTTACTAAACAACATTCTGCTGGAAGTTTCTATATCCCAGATTTGAAGATTTGACTTGCATGTTGCATAGATCCTCAAATAAAACATCAAACACTTTCCAAACATTACTACATACTATATAGGTTCTAAAGTGAGTTAGAATACTGACCAAAGCTTGAAATTTATGCTTGATATTGGTTGAAGCTTAGTGAAGCTTGAATGTTCAAACTTCAAGGATGGACTTCCTCTTTCTTCTATTCTTCCATGGAGCTATAACTCCAGCTCTCTCTCTCTCTCTCTCAATTATGTGTAGATTGTAGAGACAAAAGTGTCTCAATTGTGTGTATGTACATGATATATAGGAGATTAACATGGCTAGGTGTCAATTGCATGAAATCATGCAAAGACACATGTCCATTATGTGGACAAATGTCATGGGAAGAGATGACAAGTATAAGGAGTGGCACATGGGGCTGGCATGTGGCCAGCCATGTGGATCCCACCTTGGGTTCTATGCCACTTTCTCGATTTACGTGTAATCAAGTATTATTCCTATTATCCGGGTCCGAGTACAGGACTAAGTTAAGTCTTTCTACGGTCGAGTCGGTGCGGTCATTACAGTCTAATTAGTAATTACATTACACTGATATGGTCACACAAATAAAATAATAATATAATAATATACCAGATATGGAAATTCATAATATTGTTGAACGTAGAAATTACAAGTATTACACCGAGACTATCGGGAAAGAGATAGGAAACCTGAGTCTATCGGGGGAATGTATATGGAAAATCCCGAGTCTATCGGGGGAGATAGGAATTTCGAGTCAATCAGGAATGGACATGGAATGTCGCGAGTCTATCGGAAGAGGATCGGAGACCCGAGTCCATCAGGAAATAGAAATGGAAACCCGAGTTCACCGGGAAAGGACTCTAGGCCTTCTAATTCATTTGGAAAGGGGTTTTGAACCCCTATTGAAATGGAAAGGGCTCTGGGCCCTATGATTGATTTGGAAAGGGGTTTTAAACCCTGATTGAAATGGAAAGGGCTCCGGGCCCTAGGATTGATTTGGAAAAGGGTTTTGATCCCCGATTGAAATGGAAAAGGTTCCGGGCCCTAGGAATGATTTGGAAAAGGTTTTTGAACCCCAATTAAAATAGAAAGGGCTCCGGGCCCTAGGATTGGTTTGGAAAGGGGTTTTGAACCCCGATTGAATTGGAAAGGGCTCCGGACCCTGGGATTGATTTGGAAAGGTGGTAGAGATATTTGGGATTGACTCGAAAGGGGTCGAGAATCCTAATTTTGACTTAAAAGGGGGACGAGGCCCCGAGGTTTTGAAAAGTAGAAGAGATTCAGAACAGATCTTTTTAAAGTGAGATTCTTTGAAAGAGATTTTGAAAAATGACTTTAACGTAGGGATTTCGAAAATGAGATGAATTTAAAAATGAGGTTTTGAAAAGAAATGATTTTGAAAAGAGTCTGTGAAAAGAAATAGGTTTTTGAAAGTGAATTTTGAAAGATTGACGATCTTGAAAAAGAGATTTTGAAAAGGGGCAGAACCTCGACTTTATTTTGAAAATTGATGGGACTTCGAGGTCCCGGAGTCAACATGTTCCCTTTAGTCCCATTGCGAGGAATAGGGTAGTTTTGGCATTATAACGGCTAGGCAAGGGCAAGGAGAACCGATATCTTCTTCACCCATCATCATCGCTGATCACAGAAATGGTTACCACATGACCGTGATCAGGAGAGGACTACAGCGGGATTCGGAGAATCGGTTTTAAGGTACCAGGTGATCCTGCATATACAGAGACAGATATAGTAGAATAACGTATCAACAAGTTAGTGAATTAATATGTAAAACATGCGACAACGTCCTCGTTTGGGTGATTTTAGAAAGACTGAACATTGTCCAAGTCCAAAGAAGGCAGTAAAATGAGCACCTTCTCTGGCCCGATGTATAGATTTGAATAATAAACCTTCCCTCCATATAGCAGTGAGGACTGATAAGTCAGACGATGACCAAAAAGGAAGTAACTAGACTACTAATCCAAGCATGCAGAATGACTTATCGATTACATAGTATCTGTGCCTCACTTCTGACAAGTGCCGGTGGGTAAAAGAAAAAGTATATAGTATAGTATGGGTGCCTCACTTCTGACAAGTGTCAGTGGGCAAAAGAAAAAGTATATAGTATAGTATGGGTGTCTCACTTCTGACAAGTGCCGGTGGGCAAAAGAAAAATAAATAAAGTATATGTATCTATATACATGGGGCAATGCTCCTGGTCTTAGCAGTGGTGGCAATTGAAGTTCGACAAGGTATTGAGTCCACAGATAACAAATGTTCAGGTAATAATAACTGAGATATCGATATTTAAATCGTTAACGCAGCTACTAAAACCCGTAACTTGTTTTCGGGGTTTGAGATGTTCAGATAACTTTGGCGGCTACCGATGTCCAAAAGGTGGCATTTGATGTCCAAAAATTTTTTCCAACTAGTAAAGTAATTAAAAAAAGTGTGATAAAATACTGCCCTTTATTTATTATTTTTGACAGTAAATGAACCAAAGCTTGTATGTGGACGCTCTATGATGTATCCCAATGTTGTACTTGAGCTTTGAAATATTGTGCCACTTGTAAAAGAAAAAAAATTTATTTTGATCTTTATTTTTTTTCACAATGAATTTTTCCAAAAGTTTGGTGATTTTCAAAAGTATAATATTTTTTGCCCAAAGTTACAACATTTTGATACCAAAATGGTACAAAAATGTTCTAACTTGGGTAGGTGTGACACAACTAATCCACTAGCTAAAGAGTATCATGGAAGTCCCCAGGACTACTATTGCACTCCCTTTTTCTTTCCCTGTTTTTTTGTTAATATTTTTTGGGGGAAAATACCTTTTACCCTCCTGTGGTTACACCAATTTTCTCATAACCCCCTGTGCTTCATTTTGTAACACTTAACCCCCCTGTACTACAGACTAAAGTGAGATTGCTAACTTTTCTAACGGAAAAAAAGAAAATGACGTTAATACCCCCAAGCCCCTATACATACTCTTTAGGGAAAAATACCTTTTACCCCCCTATGGTTACACCCATGTTCTCATAACCCCCATGTGGTTCATTTTTGTAACACTTAACCCCCTGTACTAATGACTGAAGTGGGAGTACCATTAGAAAAGTTAACAGTCTCACTTCAGTCCGTAGTACAGAGGGGTTAAGTGTTACAAAATGAACCACAGGGGTTATGAGAAAATGAGTGTAACCACAAGGGGGTAAAATGTATTTTCCCCTATTTTTTGGTTGCTTTGACCCCAAATGAGATCTCCTGGGGACTTAAATGTGATGTGTTTGCATGTGTATTTTCAATAACACTACACGCACTCACAAATGCACTCCCTTTTGCACAACTAGGCCCTTAGTTGCAATTTATCCAAACTTTGTGGGACCCACAAATGAATAAAGAAACAAAAGGCAAAACACATTTGGCTTTTAGCCTTTTACTAAGAACACATTTTTCCCCCCAAAACAATTCTGTGGAAGACGTAGGCGGCAAATGGCGATTCCTCCACACCGGCGATTCCTCCTCACCGGCGATCCCTCCCCACTGGCGACGGTCAGGTAAGGTTAGCTCTCTTTCTGTCTCTCTCTCTCACGGGTTGGACAAAATCATTGCACCCATACATACAATTTTTTTTTGAGGAGACCATACATGCATTTTTATATGCATTTTTTTTGTGTTTTTTTTTTTTTTTTTTTGTTTTTGGGTTGTAGATTTGAAATGAAATTGTACAGATCTTGACCCCCATACATGCATTTTTATATGCCCTTTTGATTTCTTGTAACCCCCAAAATCTGATCAACATTTTGTCCCCATTTCTGCAGAAGCCCAACCTTCTCACCGGCGACTCTCGGCTGATCCCTCCCCACTGGCGACTCTCTCTCTCTGTCTATCTGGCAAGGTAAGGTTAGCTCTCTCTCTCTCTCCCCCCCTCAATGAATGGATTTTGATAATTTTTTTTGTTGAAAAATAAAATGCCCTAATTTGAATGCTTTATTTGTAAGGAATTTGAGGCGTGTTCAGTTAGCTTCTCTTGTAGATTGATTGTTTAAACCAATTTAAAATGCAACTTCTCCTATTTTGTTTGATTAAACTATTAGTAGCAAGTTTTCAACCACTCAAACAACCAATGCCCATGCCAACTGATTGGCAGCCTCAAGTATTAGTCCAATAGATTTTGGTATACTCTTTTTTAGTGGTTCAATGTATGCTTGTGTTCTACAATTCCTCTTGCATTAGTCAAATTTTAACAATGGGGATAGATTTCTTATGATAAAAAATTAAAAACCAATATAGAAGAGAGAAGAGTTACTGTGCGCTTTTCCAATAGAAGAGAGAAGACCATTCTCTCTTTCACAGTGATTGTCAAACCAAAAAAATCGACGGAGCGTCGAATCTGAAAAATGGACGGTATTTTCAACCACATTTTGGGAACTTTGCATTACGCCCAAATTTTGGATTTGGAGCGATGGACGGTATACAATTTCAGGTATAAACTTGGCTTATTTTCCATGTTCTAACACTCTGCTGCTTCTTCTGAAAAATGTTGACATTTTTTTTTAAATTTGTGTAGGGTTATCAGAATCCACTTTGCTACTTTCCTTCTTATAATGATAGAAGAGATTTGGTTGATGGACCAAGCCAACACTCATCAGCCTCACTTATTGGAGGTCCACCCAACAAAAATGATATGTACACTCAAGAGAGTCAAGATGGTGGGAAGTAGAAACCTCATTGTGTTTATTGGCATGTGTTTTGCCTTTTGTATATTTTGGGATGATTTATGTTTATAAAGGAGAACACTTGTTTGTGGATTTAAGTGCTCCATTGTGTTTATTGGCATGTGAATTTATGTTACTAACAACTTCATATATCCATTGCAAGCATAATCTAATAAGTGTTGATTGATTGTGATATACTGATGCACTCATAAATAAGTAATATAAATGATACGCGTAAAATTCTTGCTGAGCTATGGAAAATTCTAATTCTGGGAGGTATATATTCTTGTTCAGATGTTCACTTTTAGTATAGCAGAGGAGAAATTAACAAGAATATCTTTTCTGTTTCTGTAGTTCATTTCTTCCTAGCTATCTAGTGTAAATTTTTGTTTTTACCAAACAAGAGTGACTACTTTTTGTACCTATTGAATGTATTGGATAGCAAATTAGATTATGACAATATATTTTTTCATCCTTAAAAGTAAAAATGAACAAAGCATTGTGTCAATATTGCAAAAATAACTTCATCACAAGATCCATTACAAAATGCATTAGGTCAAATACAATTTTTTTTTTTTTTTTTTTTAACTTTTCAATCCCTAACACTCGCAAATAAAAACACACTGATTATAAACCACACCAATATCATGGCCACTTGAAACCAATATTTCTCCCTTTCTGTATGCTTTACAATCTCTGCTCAGCAACTCTATTCTCATCTCTTCATTTTTTTCTTCAATGCAAAATTCTTACTTCTTACTTTTGCAACTTTCTCTATCAATTTTGAACAGTCAAAATTGCTTTCCAAAATAGAGCTCCGTAGTTGAGGAATAATCTCAGTAACTCGTGCACAAATGGGTGGATCAACCTATTGGAAAAACCCACAATAGTCATTGTTTGCAACAACACAAATTCGAATTACAAATATATATCAATCAATTCATATACTTTAAAAATTGAGAATCACAATGTGAACATTTGAATGGAAAAAAAATAGAACGGCTAGAATAGCCCCAAAAAATAAATCAACCAAATTTCAATTGGATCAAACCAAAATGCAAAGCTATAACACAGTAGATTAAAATGGAGGGTATAATGGAATACAAAATTTTAAAATCAGTGGAGGCCAAAATACCCAAAAAAGATACCAAACCAAATAGATTTGTGCAAAACCCAAATTTCAATCAAACCTAAATTGAAAGCCATAATACATGAAGAAACCTAATTTGTAATCCCGGTTACAAGAAATCAAAAGGGCATAAAAAAATGCATGTATGGGGGTCAAGATCTGTATAATTTCATTTCAAATCTAAAACCAAAAAAAAATGCATATAAAAATGCATGTATGGTCTCCTCAAAAAAAAAATGTATGTATGGGTGCAATGATTTTGTCCAACCCGTGAAAGAGAGAGAGAGAGAGCTAACCTTACCTGACCGTCGCCTGTGGGGAGGGATCGCCGGTGAGGAGGAATCGCCGGTGTGGAGGAATCGCCATTTGCCGCCTAAGGCTTCTACAGAATTGGTTTGGGGGGAAAATGTGTTCTCAGTAAAAGCTAAATGGGTTTTGCCTTTTGTTTCTTTATTCACTTGTGGGTCCCATAAAGTTTGGATAAATTGCAACTAAGGACCTAATTGTGCAAAATGGAGTGCATTTGTGAGTGCGTGTAGTGTTATTGGTGTATTTATTTCTTCTTTTTTTGGCAGTGGCCTCATCCTTCTCCAATTAACACATAGAGCCTGCAACTATATACACACATACAGATATATACACGTGTACACTAGATGAGCACCCACTTTTTTTTTTTACTTTCTAACACACTGCTATACATGTCTACATGAGACCAACTTTTACTCATTTTTTTTCATTTTCATTTTTTTTGTTGTCATCTTTCAAAAGGTAGATTGAATCCACATGTACATGTGTAACCTTCTACACAAATGGACTATGATCACTATGCTGCTCACACCTTTTCCAGATCCCCCTTTTTTTATTTATTTGATCCCCTTTTTTTTTCTAGAACACAGACCATCAAACCTAAGAGGGTTACCCGCATACAAGTACATGCTTGTATAGTATATTACACACTGACACACTCACGGCCCACATGCCTTTTTTTCATTTTTTTAGCTATTAAGTAAGATAATATGGGTATATTTATATATATTCATGTAATAGAGATATTAGGGAAAGAGAGAAAAAAAATTACCTACAAAATGATTGTCAAACACTGGTGGTGGATCTTGGCGGAAGATTCATCAGGTGATAGTGGTGGTGCCGGATGAAGGAGAGAGAGTATGGAAGTTAGAGAGAGAGTGAGCCGATCATGATCGGAGGGGTTGCTTGGATAGAGAGAGAGAATGGGCTTGGGTTTTGGGTGGTGAGTGGTACGTATGAGTTGAGAAGGTGATTGGGGTGAGGGTGGTCTTGCTCGTAGTGGATAGTGGTGGTGGTTGGTTTTTGTAGAGAGAGGTAAGGTAGAGAGAACAAGTGAGAGAGACTGAGAGACCGAGTGAGCTGACCCCCTCCTACCCTTTTGGACAAGCATTCGCACACTTATATATACATGCACATGTATTAAAGGGGGGTTCTGATGACTTGGGAGGAAAAATGGGGACAAGACCCCCACTGTGAAACCCAACCCCTTATTATGTGGGTGATCAGTATGAGGAATGTAAGTGGATTGGGTTTGCAAAATCAGAAATCCTTCCCAACAAGATCAGGAGTGATGTGATTTTAGAGATGGTCAGATTCACAGATTTGGGAAATTGAAGTGTTAAGACCCAACTTTTTGCTTTTGCAAATCTGTGTATGTATGGAGTCAAGAAATTGACTGTGGTTCGTAGACCCATAAATGAGTTGTTTTTTGTTTTTTATTTTTTTTCTTCTTTATTCTTTTAATTGAAAAAAATCCAATTGAGGCCGATGGGGTAAAAAAATCAAATAACTCTGGGCATCCAATGCTTTAGCCCATGGAATTTATTGAGTGCGGCAATGGCTCGGGCAAACTTGCTGACTTTTTGACTCATAAAACTTTGACTTGTCATAACTTTTTCATTCGACGTCCATTTTGGCCGATCAAAAAAAACAATGGGTTCGTGTCGGCAAGCACTTTATTTTAAAATGGTTTGGGACATGTCCTCTTGTGACCCAAAATGATGATTTTAATGACCCATTCACATTTCCCACATTCTGAATTGAAACTTCAAATTTTGATTTTTCAATAAACCCATGATTGGCGAAAATTGTGATTTAGACTTCCAAAATTTATTCTGCATTTTTTTTTTGAGAAATCATTTTTGAGAGATTTTCTTTTTCTTTATTTTTTTCAATTTTTAGCTCTCTCTTTTTTTCTTTTTTTCTTTTAACTTTTCTTTTCTAAAAATGGTGGGCAAAAATGGGGTGTCTACAGCTGTCCCTCTTTGCCAGATTTGCAGTGCAAATAGTGGCAAAGGAAAAGACAACCCATTTTTGCTCCCCTCTTTGGTAATTTGAAATGTGTGCCAAGTTGTTATTACCAACTTCTTTGAAACATGTGCCAGCAGTTATTATTGTTCTCTTTAAAATCTGTGCTAGCCATCATTATCCCCTTTGAAATGTGTGCCAAGTTCTTCCTATAAAGAGGTAGAGCTTGTTCACTTTCAAAGCACACCTCTCTTGTCCCAAAGTAGAACTTGTCTTCTCATCTCATCATTTTTACCTTTATGAGTGTGGTACACGTGTGATCAACCAAATAGTGTTACCTCATTTGTCGATCCTACTTCTTGCTTTTCTCTTTTGTGTGGCTTTTTGGGGGAAAGTCTTCACCGATCTCATGGCATCTTCATCTTCTATTTTTCACTCTCGACAAGTCCAGTGCTTCCCCGATGGATATTCTGCAACTGTCCATTCTCTCCAAGGTTGGTACCATAGCATGTCTGGCAACCCTCGACAAGTTTTTTAAGGATTATTTGGTCACTTGGGCTCGGCTTTAGGTGTCGAGCCTCGAGAAGAGATTATCCACTCACTGTTTCAGTTTTGGGATCCAACGACTTCTGTCTTTCGATTCGGTGGAAAGCACGAGATGACCCCATTGGTGGAGGAATACCAGCGGCCTTTGCACTTGGATGGTGGATGTGAAAACTTGGTTGGACCCCATTTTTCACGGAACTTCAAACACAGGCTGGGTGACTTTCTGGGCTTGAAGAGGAAAGCTGTAGAGCCAGGCCTAAAGATTAATCAAGGAACCTCTTCCATCACCTCCTTGATCAAACTATTTGGTACAACTACAGGGCTCACTGATTGCCAAGCCTCGAGTGATATGAATGAAGACCTATGGTGGGGGCGTCGTCCTTGGGTTCTAGGCCTATGCATGTTTAGTACTCTGATATTTCCCCGAGCAGATGGAGATGTAGACCTACGATTAATTGATGTGATGCTAGGCATTCGAGCGCGGGCGACCATCGTCTATGATTCCTGCTGAAACATATTGTTCTCTAAATAAATGTGTGACTGGCCGGTCCAAGTTCTGCACTAGGGCTGCTATTATTTTGCAAGTTTGGGCTCTAGAGCACGTGTATGAACCTACACTAATTGTTCATCATCGTTGGTTCAAATACAATTAGCTTGATCGTTTCAACAGCAAATTTAAGTCCCTGAATCTCCCCACTAATGTGGATGATTGGGTGGATTATCTTAACAGTCGCCCTCGGAGTGGTTTGAATTGGTTCCTCGGTTGGGCTAGTATTTATAGTGCCCTCATGCGCTGTGATGAATTCCCTTTCCTACCACATTTTTTTTTCTTTTTTCTTTTTTTTTTTTTAAGAGGGAGGGAGGGAGGAGTGAGATAGAAGTGACAGGATCAAATGAATAGGGTGATTTTGTAGGCCCAACAAGACTTGTGACAATCAAAGAAGTCTTTCGTGGGTTGTAACGTAGGCTTAGGTGATGGTTTAGAAATGAAAGGATGGCATGGAGGCTCAAAGTTATTTTGAATGGGGTGAATTTCCCGAGATCATTTTGACTTCTTTTTTTTCTAATTCTGAGGAGGAGGGTATCTTTCTGTCTTTCAGTTACTTTCTTTTGCATTGCCCCTATCCTAACTCTTGAACGAATATTTTCTTTGACATTTCCCTGGTCGGAGACTGTCTATTCGATTCGACTCTCTCTTTTTGTTTTCTTTTATTTTTTGTTTTGAATGCGTTGCTAATGATTCTCGGGAGCTAAGGGTTTTGAAATGATGATTTTTTTGGGCTCAAAAAGGGTTAGCAAAGGGAAAAATGTTTCATAAAGATAGTAGAAATTATGGCCTTTAATCATTTTGACACAAGTAAGGTTGAAGCATGAAAATCACAATTTCATTTAGACAAAATATTTCTTTACAGCATCAGAATTAATGGGCTGAGGAAACACCTCCTCGTCCATTTCAGTAAGGATTAAGGCACCTCCAGATAGCACCTTCTTTTACAACGAAAGGACCTTCATAGTTGGGAGCAAACTTGCCCCGAGCATCTTCCTGGCATGGAAATATCTTAGGTCACCCTCTTGAAACTCTCGCGGCCTCCCTTTTTTGTTGAAGGCTCAAGCAATTCTTCTCTGATAGCATTGGCCATGGTAGATGGTTGTCATTCTTTTCTTATCGATCAACTGAATCTGATTACAGGGAGCGCGAACCCACTCGGCTTCTTCTAACTCTGCTTCCATAAGGACCCTGAGTGATGGAATTTCAACCTCGACTGGAAGAACTGCTTCCATACCATACACCAGAGAGTACGAAGTTGCCCCTGTCAAAGTTTGGATGGATGTTCGGTATGCCATGGGAGCGAACAGGAGCATTTTATGCCAATCAGTGTACTTGTCTATCATCTTCTCGATTATTCTCTTCATGTTCTTGTTAGCAGCCTCAACTGTCCCATTCATTTGTGGCCGCTATGGTACCGAGTTCTTGTGACTGATCTTGAATTGAGTGCAAATCTCTATCATAAAGTCATTATTGAGATTGCGAGCATTGTCAAAGATAATGGTCTCGGGCTGGCCATAGCAGTAGATAACATTATGTTTGATGAAGCGGGCAATAACTGATTTGGTCACTCAAGCAAATGAAGCAGAACGAGCCGCTACACATGGATGAGGTTGATTGTTCGGGGGGCCTATCGGGGCTGTGGATGGTTCGGGGGCGGAATCTTCTTCGTTCTCTGATGATAAGTGCTTCGACCCATGATCTTGTCAGAATCAAGATATAAAAAGTGTACTTTACTTTTCTAAAGATTTGCAGTGTGGAAGTAAAGGTCGAACCCACAGAGATTGATTACTACAGCTCTTAATTTTAAAACCTAAGTCTAATTAACTAAGAAAAACGGATTTGATTTGGATTTTAATTAAACTAATAACAATAAAACTAGATCTAAACTATGAAAGCAATTAAAAGTGTTTTAAATAATGTTTAAGGGAACCTAGGATTGCAAATCCACCACTAGCTTCATAATAGGAATATTTGTGAATTACTTTAGCTTATTACGTTGGATGAATATGGGGAATTGTAGCTACAAGCCCAATTCCTCCGACAAGAAGATAATCATGGTTCAAGCACCAACATAATCCATCTTCGGGTAGCACGAATTATCTCACACTAGACTAGGGTTGTGATCTAATCCGTCTAACCTAGGCATGGACTATTCGGATACTTGATAGCACGAATCAATAAAGCACCATCACATGTAAACAACCTAAACAAGCACAGCAAGAATAGATCGTTGAGCACATCACAGTCAAAATAGATCTAAGACAAGAATAAATTCTGAAAGTAATGATTTAATCAATAGAAGTACGATTTATTTATAAAAATCCTCTAAACATGTGACTGTCATCCATACATAATAAAACTAAAATAAAAACATAAATAAAACCCTATTACTCGTCTAGGGCTTCATTGAAACCCTAGATCTACGATCTAGCCGTCCATGGAAGTGATAGATGGCAAGTAGTTGATGGAGGAGGCCATGGAAACCCTTGGTCTTCTTCTTCTTCTCCTTGCTTCCCTCTCTTCAATGGCTGGAAGTATGGTTGTATATTGTGTGTATATGGGTGTGTAACAATTGCCAACCCTTTAATTGAAGTAAAATAAAGTATATATAGATTTACAACAAGTTTTGGAAGCCTTTACAACTCGAAACGGACTGAAACTGATGTAATTTACAATCTGGACGTCATTCTGCAGTTTCGTTTGCACAGGAGTCTTCAGTATACTGAAATACGCAACTTTGATTTTTCCACATATCGCGCGAGCGGGTCGCGCGAGCGCGACATTTGGACCTTCGCGAGCGCGGATCGCGCGAGCGATTTAGGGGATCTCGCGCGAGCGGATCGCGCGAGCGGATCGCGCGAGCGATTTCTGGATTTCGCGGGCGCGGGCCGCGCGCGCGAGTTGGATTTTTCAGCTTCTTTCTTTGTGTTTTTTCACCCTGTTTAGCCTGGTTTACTTGATTTCTTCCAAAACCTGTCAGAAAATAGAAAACGAAGTAAAAATATACAAAAACAGGATAAAATGGTCTAACAAATGCGCGTTAAGGCATATAATTATGATTAGTTCTCTCCCGATCACACCCCCAAACCTACATTTTTCTAGTCCTCGAGCAAAACTAAAATGAAAACTACTAATAAAAATCTATTCCCTTTTCGTATGGATCACGATTGCATTTAGCATATGCAACAAGCCTTTTAAACCCCTAGGTGTCCCTAGTCGGACGAGTGAAGTCTCGTGAGGGTTCTCGTCAACAAGTTACCCACAACCATCTTTATTAACTTGTAAATTTTAAAGAATTTTATTTAAAAATGAAAAATATAACAATCAGTACTTCTTATCATAAAACAAAGATCTGAAATAGAATAACGAACATAAAGAAACGTAATGAAACATCCACCTAAGTCATGAAAAACAATCTCAAGCACATGCATCGTATAAATCAATAGAGTTTCTCATAAAATTTCACGTGTGTGATATGGTAGTCAAATGAACACGTGCATGTCATGAACTTGGAATATAACTCGGATAACCATCCAACTATGTCTCGACTACGAATCACACAATGTCAATTACACTCTCCAATGAAACACTCAGAAACATGTGTAATTTCTCTAGTATACGTGAGCAAAGGAGTTATGTTTTCAAGACGAATAACACTCACATACGACACGAAAAAGACGCATAACACGAAAGAACAATAGTCTCATGGATAAGATGCCAACAATCAAGAAAAAATAATCATTACCATGTTTTAATCCCCCTCCCATCGTTTACATATCAAAACCATGTTTTCTAGAATCCATTAGGACTTTTCAAAGGTTGTAACGTGGCTCATGTTCGATTTCTTTCATTCATCTCTTCTACCAACTTTCATCTTTTCTTTCTCTTTATTCCTTTTTATTCATTTTTCTTCTTTTCTTTCATTTTTTTTTCAACCTTCCTCTTCTTTATTCTTTCTTTTCTTTTTCTTTTCTTGCTTCTCAAATGACCATGCATTGAATACCAAGCAACTACCCCAATAGCATCTTATTTTCTTCTTCTCAATCAACACATCGCCTTAATACTACTAAAAGTTGATCACTCTTCCAGTGGTATACTCCAAGTTGATCAAGTTGGAGCTTTTACAGAGGATAATGGTGATTAAAGAAAGAAATGGCATTTTAACAGCTCAAAGGGCGAACTAAGGAAATTTATAATTTATCGGTCGGTGGTAAACAAAGAAGGGCCTAAAATCACTTCCTATGGTTATATGGTTCTTCAACATGTACGACGGAAGATTATTTAGCATGGTAACAAAGATTTTACTTGACTATCAACCAAAACAAGAATAATGAGACTAAACAACAAGTAGATGCGCTATTTCAATGAAATTCGACAAACACAATGTACTTGTAACCCTCTACAAAAAAAAATAGGCTCAAAAGCTCACCAGGTTTTGTCTCCACCTTGTGTTATCTAGAAATCCGAATTATATTATAGTTCACATCAAACATGTATTCAAGCGACTACGTGCAGTGCATAAGTTTATGTGTGCAAATTTATGATATAAAACTACGATTCAAACGATACATAACCTAAAACATTTCAACATGACTTCAGTAAATATTTAACCACATATTCTCATGTTTGCCATTCTATAACAATCATAATTACATAACAAGAAGTATCAAATTGAGAGTGCAAAAACGTCGGTAATCATCGTTTATTTAAACACACTTATTGAAAAATTTTAAAATTTTGCATAAAATAATATGCATGTGTGCATACCCCCAAACCTAAACCTTTCATTGTCCCCAATGAAACAATAAAATGAAAGAAAGGAGAGTACATAAGGAAGGAACGATAGTACCTCAATCTCGGCAATGACAAACAGGTAAATGTATAAAAATATGGCGATAAAGTTCAAATGTACCTGTTAATACTAGATAAAAAGAAACTAACAAAAGAATATTAAAAGTACATGAAACCAAAATATAAATTTAAAAACTAATCTAAACTGAACTAAACTAGCAAATGGAAAAGAAATAAAACGAAAAAGTAGAAAAGTAACAAGGAAAAACAACGAATACGAACTAAAATGAACCAAATAAACAAAAACAGAAAAGAAACACAAGTAAAATAGGTAGGGGGAAAGAGATAGAAAACAAAAGGGAAAAACAGGAAAATGGGAGAATCGCGCGAGCGGCCGTCGCGCGCGCGAATTCCCCCATTTTTATTTTTTTTTAATTCTGAAAATCGCGCCAGCGGGACCCATCGCGCCCGCGAGCTACCTCGCGCCCACGAGATCAGGCGCGAGAAGAACCTGAGGCATCATAAAAAGAAAACGAAAGAAAAAACCACTAAGGGGAAAACTCGCGCTAGCGGGCCGCGCGAGCGACGTCTCGCGCGAGCGGGCCGCGCGCGCGAGAATGGTTTTCTCCATTTTTTTAACTAAAATTATGTATAAATTACTAAAGTAAATTAATTCCAACCCCCAAACCTATCCAGAATGCTCACAAACTGACCAAAACGACTCAAAAACATCCAAAAATCAAAGGAACGGACGACATAAAGCTTGGGTTGCCTCCCAAGAAGCGCTATCTTTTACGTCTTCAGCTAGACCGTTCTAGCTCAAGACTTACGGCGGTTGTAAATTAGACTTCGTACCCCTAAGAATGTCAGGCAGAGCTCGATGGTAAGCAGAAATTACGTCGCTTTGAATTAATTCAATCGACGGTTTGTCAGTATGGTCAAATCGATTTCTTACCTTTCGAGTAGATTCAACATTAGGGTCCGAAGTATTAGGATTCATCCACTCATCATCCTCTATATCTTTGTCGTTACTCACATTTATTACTTTGTTAGGCTCAATATTCCGTCTTACCTCACATTCCGCCTCACATAGGTAATCGTCGTCTTTAGGAGGTTGATCCATAGCATTAAAAACGTTTAATTTTAAGTTCATGTTCCCAAACGGCACTTTCATTACCCCCGTCCGGCAGTTAACACGTGCGTTAGCGGTTGCTAAAAATGGACGGCCTAGAATGACAGGAGTGTGTTTCCTAGCATCTAGCACGGGTTCAGTGTCAAGGACCATGAAGTCGACAGGATAATAGCATTTATCAACTTTAACCAAGACGTCCTCGACGATTCCTCTAGGTACTTTGACAGAACGATCCGCTAATTGAATAGTAGCGGCCGTAGGTTTCAGTTCACCTAGACCTAATTGTTTATAGACGTGATAAGGTATGAGATTAACACTAGCTCCTAAGTCAAGGAGAGCCCGATGGATGATAGTGTCACCTATGACACATGAAATCGTTGGCGTACCAGGATCCTTATACTTTGGAGGTGAGTGTTGAAAAATAGAACTTACTTTTTCCGTGAGGAAGACCCTTTTCGGAGTGTGACTGCGTATTTTTCGCTTTTGCGTACATAGGTCTTTTAAACATTTAGCATAAGCAGGAATTTGTTTTATAGCATCGAGGAATGGAATATTAATTTTAACTTGTTTAAACACCTCGAGTATATCCTCAGTTTTTGATTTTTTCTTTGTAAGATTAGACGGTTCCTCAACATTAGGTGGAAAAGGTAACTTTGGAACATAATTCGTTGGGACTGGTTCTTTATCTTTCCTAACTCTATCCACATCTTCACCTTTTTCTTTATTCAAATTTAAATTTTTATTTTTCTCACCCCCATCCGGAATTACAACAACTTCCTCATCTCGAGTAGTCGTCCTAGTCGAAACAGCGTTCACGCTCTCACTCGTACTATCCACTGCGTATTGCCCCTTAGGTTGCTGAGTAGGTTGACTCGTCGACTTACTCTCAGTTAAACGGTTTAATGTAGTAACTACTTGTCCCATTTGGGACTCTAGCTTTGCGATAGACTGAGTATGAGAGTGCACTAACTGAATTACCGACCCAAAATTTTCAAGTGAGGCCAGCACCTTTTCCTCAAATGCATTATTGCGTGGAGGTGGAGGAGGTGGTTGGTATTGACCTTGTTGGTATTGGGGTCAGTACGTATTAGGAAAATTAGTCGACCTAGGATTATAATTATTTTGTGGGAATTGTTGCATAGAATTAACGTGTTGTTCAACAAATTCCGGATATTGAGATGCAGAAGGACATGCAAAGATATTATGTGACGGTTCGGAACATAATGCACATACTTCTGAAGAAGGTGGATTTGGCCTATTCCCCATCCTCATAAGTTGGTCAAGTTTTCTATTCAATTCTTGTATTTGCATTGACTGACTTGACTCAACTGTCACCTCTCGCTTAGGTTGAAGGTATCCCTCAGAACGTGCCGACACAGCCTGATGCATCGAATTCTCGCTTAACGTTTCAAATATTTTCCAGGCCTCGTCGGCGCTTTTGTGTAGGAAAGTTCCCGCACAAACGGCATCGACGGTATTCCTAACAGAGGGAATAAGCCCCTCGTAGAAGACTTGAACCAATTGCCACTTGGGAACCTGATGGTGTGGGCACGAACGTAATAATTCTTTAAATTTTTCCCACGTGTCATAAAGAGTCTCCCCATCTTGCATCACAAAATTAGTTATATCTTTTCTTATCTTATTTGTACGCATAATAGGGAAAAACTTTTGTAAAAAGGCGGTATGTAAGGCTTCCCGTGTTTTTATTGTGTTTGGTTCCAAAGATTGAAGCCAATATTTAGCTTTGTCTCTTAAAGAGAATGGAAAGAGCCGCAATTTTAATTCATCATTATTTAGGTTTTGTATTTTCAAAGTAGAGCATATACCCTGAAAATCCCCTAAGTGTTGGTAAGGGTCTTCATTTAGACGGCCATGGAATGATGGAAGTAACGAGATGGTAGACGACTTTATCTCAAAGTGAGATGCTGTCGCCTCCGGTAATTCGATACCAGCTTGTGGCGTGTAAGTAGTAGGAATAAAATAATTTATAAGTGGAGGAGGTGGCGGTATATTAAGATTATTCATATTAGCACCATCATTTTGATTGTTATTGTTATTTCCACCGTCAGCCATTTTAATCGGTTCAATTTGAAAAGTTCGAGTTTTCCTTAACCGTTCACGAGTACTCTGAATTTCGGCCTCAAACAACGACGACGAAATCGGAGTTGATTCGTCGTCTTGCAACCTAGCTCTAGAAGCTTGGGTTGTGGACTTACTAGTTCTTAAGGTACGTTCAAGTTCAAGATCGAAAGATTTTAAATCTGGTTTATTTGAACGTGTACCCAACATAAACTAAAATAAAGAAAAAGAAACTAAAAACAAAGACTGACTAAACAAAAGAAAAACAAACAAATAGCAATCACGCAACTAAGATAACAAGCACTCAACTACTGTGATGCATGAATATTATCCTGTAATGCAATGACCGCGTCAAGCCCAGCGCCCCGGGTTTCCTAGCTAATGCAGTGCAATTAACCCTAAACTAATGCAAATAGTGCGTCACAGCGCCCTGACTTACAGTGGTTTAAAGCGAGTTTCACAAGAAGCAATTTACTTAATTTTTATTTATTTTATTTGCGTAAGCTCCTTTGATGTAATTAGCTGCTCCACTCGGAAACGTTGACTACAAAATAAAAAAAAAAGTTAGTAACTAAAAATAAAACGAAAAATAAGAAAAGGAAACCTAATCTAATATTTACAAATTAACTAAACTACGATTCTAAAACTAAAGGTAGTAATACAATCCCCGGCAACGGCGCCAAAAATTGATGTTGTCAGAATCAAGATATAAAAAGTGTACTTTACTTTTCTAAAGATTTGCAGTGTGGAAGTAAAGGTCGAACCCACAGAGATTGATTACTACAGCTCTTAATTTTAAAACCTAAGTCTAATTAACTAAGAAAAACGGATTTGATTTGGATTTTAATTAAACTAATAACAATAAAACTAGATCTAAACTATGAAAGCAATTAAAAGTGTTTTAAATAATGTTTAAGGGAACCTAGGATTGCAAATCCACCACTAGCTTCATAATAGGAATATTTATGAATTACTTTAGCTTATTACGTTGGATGAATATGGGGAATTGTAGCTACAAGCCCAATTCCTCCGACAAGAAGATAATCATGGTTCAAGCACCAACATAATCCATCTTCGGGTAGCACGAATTATCTCACACTAGACTAGGGTTGTGATCTAATCCGTCTAACCTAGGCATGGACTATTCGGATACTTGATAGCACGAATCAATAAAGCACCATCACATGTAAACAACCTAAACAAGCACAGCAAGAATAGATCGTTGAGCACATCACAGTCAAAATAGATCTAAGACAAGAATAAATTCTGAAAGTAATGATTTAATCAATAGAAGTACGATTTATTTATAAAAATCCTCTAAACATGTGACTGTCATCTATACATAATAAAACTAAAATAAAAACATAAATAAAACCCTATTACTCGTCTAGGGCTTCATTGAAACCCTAGATCTACGATCTAGCCGTCCATGGAAGTGATAGATGGCAAGTAGTTGATGGAGGAGGCCATGGAAACCCTTGGTCTTCTTCTTCTTCTCCTTGCTTCCCTCTCTTCAATGGCTGGAAGTATGGTTGTATATTGTGTGTATATGGGTGTGTAACAATTGCCAACCCTTTAATTGAAGTAAAATAAAGTATATATAGATTTACAACAAGTTTTGGAAGCCTTTACAACTCGAAACGGACTGAAACTGATGTAATTTACAATCTGGACGTCATTCTGCAGTTTCGTTTGCACAGGAGTCTTCAGTATACTGAAATACACAACTTTGATTTTTCCACATATCGCGCGAGCGGGTCGCGCGAGCGCGACATTTGGACCTTCGCGCGCGCGGATCGCGCGAGCGATTTTGGGGATCTCGCGCGAGCGATTTCTGGATTTCGCGGGCGCGGGCCGCGCGCGCGACTTGGATTTTTCAGCTTCTTTCTTTGTGCTTTTTCACCCTGTTTAGCCTGGTTTACTTGATTTCTTCCAAAACCTGTCAGAAAATAGAAAACGAAGTAAAAATATACAAAAACAGGATAAAATGGTCTAACAAATGCGTGTTAAGGCATATAATTAGGATTAGTTCTCTCCCGATCAACCCACTTGGTGAAGTAGTCGATGACAACAATGATAAAGCGGTGACCATTTGAAGCCTTGGGAGAGATCGGGCCTATGACATCCATCCCCTATATCGAGAATGGCTAGGGCGAAGTCATAGAATGGAGTTCTTTTGGTAGTGCATTGAATCGGTTGGCATAGATCTGGCATTGATAGCACTTTCGCACATGCTCAATACAATAAGCTTCCATTGTAAGCCAATAGTACCCCATTCGGAGGATCTTTCGTGCTAGCATATGTCCATTCATGTGGGATCCGTATGCTCCTTCGTGTACTTCTTCCATTACTGTCTTAGCTTCTCTAGCGGCTAAGCATCTCAAAAGGCAATACGGAACTTCTTGTAAAGATCCTCTCCATTTAGAAAAAATTGAAGAGCTAATCTCCGAAGCGTTCCCTTATCTGTCTTTGATGATCCTGTTGGATATTCCTGAGTCTGGAGAAAGAGCTTGATGTCATGATACCATGGGAGGTTGTCTACTTTGTCTTCGACTGCCATACAATGAGTCGGATAGTGACTGACCCCAATTTCCAAGGGTGGGATCTCAATGCCATCATTGAATCGGATCATAGATGCCAGTGTTGCCAGGGCATCTATAAAGTGGTTCTGGGTTCGTGGAATATGATGGAATTCAACGTAATCGAAGAGTTCAATTACTTATATTAGGAGATTATTATATGGGATGAGCTTGTGGTCTCGAGTTTGCCAGTCGCCTCGGGCCTATTGAATGATCATATCTGAATCCCCAAAGACCGTTATACTCCGGATGTACATGTTTAGAGCTGCTAGGAGTCCTATGATGCAAGCCTCGTACTCAGCCATATTGTTGGTGTTAGGGATATATACTAAAAGCCATGCTTTATGTAGTTGATTTATTATTCATTTAATAAAATCAGTTAATCCATTTTTTTATGAGAATCTGTGTGGGCAATGTTTGTATTATATTATTTATTTAATATTATGCATGTGTGTCTCTCATTCTATATAGTAGGTGGTTTGGTGTGAAGAGTTCGGCTTACACACGGAAGATCAGGCCATCAGATATTATAGAATGTAAGATTTTGGTTTGCAATCTTAGATGGGATTGGACACACCATCGGTACGACTGCAGCATGGTGTTGTAGTAGGTTTGTCTTGACTATGGAAAACGGTATAGTTTCAACTCACTATGCTGGTACACTTTGTGTATTAAACGGGACTGACTTGGGGTAACTATCTTTATACTGACTTATAAGATAATTAATACCTAATGGCTATTATGAGTGCTTATGTTCTAAATCCTAAGTTAATTTGTAAACACGTACATTTGATATTTACACTTTGATCCCTAAAAGGGTGAGATCCTTAAATGGGTCAATATCTCATTGGATTGGGTGGCAATATTAATTGTGTGGTGGATATTAATTAATGATGGAATCCATGTCTCAATTTTGGGATTGATGATGTCCCCTTGAGAAAGCTTATAAGTTTTGATTATGTCAAGCCCTGCAGGTGGATTTTGTATCCGACATATCAGATAAGTTAAGTAGAGGATCTCAAGGAATTTTAAGAAATTAATTAAATATGATTGTCAGTAATTATATTTAATTAATGGATATCTGTAATCTTAACATGGGGAGATAATAAACATTTAATAACATGGAGCTCGAAATATATTTTTGAGATAAGGGTAGGAGTGCAATTATAATTCTTTAGAGGTATGAATTATAATTTATAGAAATAGGAATCTGATTCAGTTCGAATTAGGGTTTCCTAATTCCATAAGGAAGCCTATTCCTTATTGACTTCTTATGGTCCCTATCGTAGCCTATATATATGCTGCTTTGGCTCTCTCCTCAGTTAGCGTTTTTCTATATAGAGAATTATAACTCGGAATAGAAAAGAGAGCGTAAAAGAGGGAGAGCAGAAAATAGAAAGGATTTTGAAAGAGCCCACACTCAGTTCGATATTCTGGCAGCAAAGGAATACGGTAGAAGATTGTGAGCTGTTATCGAGCCCATGTTCTCGATTCGTCTACTACAGCAATCTGTTTTAGCAGTTTAAGGTAACCCTAGTTTCGCCCTTGTAGGGTTATTGTAGTTTTCAAGTAATTTTTTTTTTTGCAGTACCAACTTATACGCGCTGTCAATGGATTTTGGGAACACAGTTTCCTAACAGTTGGTGCAATCGAAATTAAGTTTGGTAACCACTGGATAATGATTACCATCTTCTAATACGACGACTACCCCAATTCTTGCACCAGTTTGATTGGCTGCACCATCAAAGTAAAGCCTCCATCCCTTATAGAACGAATTTTCTTCCTCTTCTTGCCCCATGGCAAATAACATGCCTCGTCTGGGAACGAGGTGTCCATTGGTTGATAGCCATCAATGGGATGGTCTACTAGGAGATCTGCGATGGCCTGACCCTTAACGACTTTTTGAGTTACATATACGACGTCGAACTCGGTCAGTAGCATCTGCCATTTAGAAATTCTTCCTGTCAGTGTGGGCTTGTCAAAGATGAACTTGATTGGAACCATTCGAGATACGAGATATGTCGTATAGTAGAGCATGTAGTGGCGGAGGCGGTGAGCAGCCCATGCTAAAGCACAACAGGTTCTTTCTAGCATAGAATATTTTTCCTCTCAGCTGTTGAATTTCTTACTCAAATAGTAAATGGCTTGCTCTTTTCTCCTTGTGTTATCATGTTGTCCCAGTACACAACCCATGGAGGAATTAAGCATGGAGAGATACATGATTTGGGGACGGTTTGGCTCTGGTGGCACCAATATGGGCAGTTGGAGGAGGTATTCTTTGATTCTATAAAAAAAAACCTGATAGTTGTCATCCCAGTTTGTAGGAGCATTCTTACGTAATAACTTGAATATCGGATCGCATGTGACTGTGAGTTGGGCTATGAAGCGAGCAATAAAGTTAAGCTTACCCAGAAAGGCTCTGACTTCCTTTTGAGTTGTAGGAAGAGGCATTTCCCTGATAGCTTTGATCTTAGCATGATCGATCTCAATTCCTCGACTACTGACAACAAAACCAAGAAGCTTTCCAGAGGTCACCCCGAAGACATATTTGGAGGGATTAAGCTTGAGTTTGTATTTTCAGAGTTAGTTAAAGACCTTACAAAGATTGACCAAGTGTTCTTCCTCATATTTTGATTTGACGATCTTGTCGTCCACATAATACTCCATCTCCTTGTGCATCATGTCTTGGAAGAGAGCAGTCATAGCTCGCTGATAGGTGGCTCCAGCAATCTTCAACCCGAAGGGCATAACCCTATAGCAGAAGGTACCCCAGGGAGTGATGAATGCGGTCTTTTCTCTATCTTCTTCTGTGATCTTGATCAGATTATACGTAGAGAACCCATCCATAAAGGAGTACATTTTATGTTGTGCTGTATTATCGGCCAGGATGTCCATGTGAGGGAGGGGAAAACTATCCTTCGCGCTTGCGCCATTAAGATCCCTGTAATCGACACACATCCTAACCTTGCCATTCTTCTTTGGCACCAGCACCACATTAGCTAGCCAGTCCGAGTATGTGGATACCATGAGAAATCCTGCTTGAAACTATTTGGTGACCTCTTCTTTGATCTTCAAACTCCATTCTGGCTTGAGTCATCTAAGTTTTTGTCTAATATGAGGCCATTCTGGATAGAGAGGGATATGGTGGGCCACTATATCTTTGTCGAGCCCAGGCATGTCCTGATAAGACCATGCTAACACGTCTTGGTAGTGGTGTAGGAAGTCGATCATTTTATCATGCTACTTTTTGTTCATTCCTGTTTTCATCTTCATTTCTCGGGGCTCCTCGACGGTACCCATGTTTATGATATTAGCCTCTTTAATGTTGGGGAGTTGTTTATTCTCATGATTTTCGAGTTCTGCGAGGATCTTGTGAGGTGATTCATCTAATCCGTCTGTAATGTCAGCATCGATCCCCATGAGTTCGAAATCTAACTCTATGTCAAAGTCATACTCGTCAAGTTCAAAAGCAGTGATATCCAAAGGGTCATGAGATTTGCTTTGATATTTCCTGGAAAACATGATAAAGACAATTTTCAAAAGTTGTACCTGGAAATCATCTTTATTCATTAACTTTAGGAATGCTTACCAAATGACACTTGAGTTTGAAAAAAACAATGGTGAAAAGCATCCTAAGTTATAGAACAGATAGATGAAAAGTCATAGCAGGCAAAACATATCTTCCTAGCATAAACTATCGAAACCCAGCCCTCTGTGCCATAGGGATGGCACTCTAATTTTGTAGATGCTCGCCCGGTGTTGCTGGGTGAATGCAGGATGAGTTGGGGGCATGGTCGGTTGGATTCTGGAACGATTCGATCGATGCTGACACCACCAAAACTTCTTCAAACAAATCAGCTAGGGTTTCTATAGGGGTCTCTAATGTTGTCAATATCAAGATAAAAAAAGTATGCTTTACTTTCTAAGGATTTGTAGTGTAGAAGTAAAGGTCGAACCCACAGAGATTGAATTACTAAAGCACTTTAATTTTAAAACCTAAATTTAGTTAATTAAGGAAAACGGATTTTGATTTGATTTTAATTAAACTAAGAACAATAAAATAAATCTAAACTATGAAAGCGATTAAAAGCTGTTTTAAACGATATTTAAAGTGAACCTAGGATTGCAAATCCACCACTAGCTTCATAATAAGGGTATTTATGCATTCAATTAGCTTATTACATTGGATGTTAATGGGGAATTGTAGCTACAAGCCCAATTGCTCCGTCAAGAAAATAACTACGATTCAAGCACCAACATAATTCATCTTTGGTTAGTAGGATTGTCTCACACTAAACTAGGGTTGCGACTCAATCCGTCTTTCCTAGGCATGAACTATTCGGCTACTTGATATCACAATTCAAATAAGCACCATTACATGTAAATAATCCATACAAGCACAGCAAATATAGATCATTGAGCACATCACATTCAAAATAGATCTAAGACAAGAATAAACTTTGAAAGTAACGATTTAATTAATAGAAGTACAATTTTATTACTTAAAATCCTCTAAACATGTAATCATCATCCATACATAATAAAAATAAAAGAAAAACATAAAATATACCCTATTACTTGGCTAGGGTTTCATTGAAACCCTAGATCTAGGTTTAAGCGGCCATAGAATCAAGGATTGGCAAGAGGTTGATGGAGGAGGCCATGAAAATCCTTGGTCTTCTTCTTCTTCTCCTTGCTTTCCTCTCTTCAGTGGCTGAAGTTTTAGTTGTATATGGATGTATCTAATATTGTGTAATGATGTGTAACCACAAAATTGATTTAGAATAGGATTTATATAGAGTTTGGAAGGATCTAGGAAGCTTTCCTAAGCCAAATCACACTAAAACTGCTATTTTTACGTTTCTGGACGTATTCAGCCAATTTGGATTGCATAGGGCTCTTCAGGACCTCAAAATACACGACTTTGACTTTTTCAGCTGGTTGCTCTAGCGACCAGGCCATTTTCTAACTTTTCTCAGATTTTCGCTGCTCTGCGCACCAATCGTAGAATTATGATAACTTTTGACTCGGACCTCATTTTGACTCACCATTTATGGCCACGCGTCCATAACTCAAAGATCTACATTTTATATCTCTGGAGAAATTTCTAAAATCTAAAGTATTCCTTGTCAAAAAATGCAATTTTCCGAGGCTGGTACTATGTTCAGCTTTCACCAGAATCACCGTTTGAGCCCAAAATGACTTCCAAAGCCACTAATCATTGGATTTTTGTGCATTTTCAAGTTAAAGCTCTAAAACCTACACAATTTAGAATACTTATTAAAAAACACTTGATAACTACATTAAATGAGCTAACAAAGCGTATTTTTAGGACTATAAACGGCAACTATTCATGGCTGATCAGTCTCCATAGTAGACCAGTCAACACTCGGGATTGTAATGACAGGTGATTGTGACTTTGAATCTTTTATAGGCTCCAAGATCTTGTCTTCAGCTTTAGCAGCTCCGATATTCACCTCTTGATCCATGTCCTGTGGTGGCGCGTATGTTGTGGCAGTACCAATGATCATTGGTATATATGCATATCAGGAACAATTTTGTCAGTGGTAAAAGGAAATGTCTCATTGATATGGGGCATCTTTGTGAACATGGGTCCCGTTGAGTCTTTCATCCTCTTCACTTTTCCTCAAACAGCCTTCTCATCTCCCCAGGTTGGCTTGTAGCCTAGCCTAAATGTGTGCCTCTGAAATGAGATCTTATCCGGCTTCAGGTCACCTTGAAGGTTTTTCCCTAGGCCTCCTCCTGGTTTGTATCTGCCTTCCCTGAAGCACTTAGTGATAATTTTGCCATTACTTGAACAACGACCCTGAATGGCAGCCTTCCCTTTAGGGATGTGAATGGCGGAGATGAGTTCGAAGGATTGGAAGCTAGATGGCTCAAATTTTATGCCCATCTCGATGAATGGTACAGTAGGGGCCCCATACATGATAAATTCCTCTTCAGCCTATATCATCACCAGACGGTTATCGATGGTGAATTTGATGCGTTGATGTAGGGAAGAGGGGACTGAACCAGAGGTATAGATCCATGGGCTCCCAAGGAGTAGATTGTAAGCCATTGGAATATCGAGTACTTGAAATTGTATAAGAAATGTGACTGGCCCAATATCAATAGGAATATCAACTTTACCAAGTGTTTGTCTCCAGGATCCATCAAAGGCTCTAATGGTCATTTGGCTATCTAGTAGTGCACTAGGATCCATCCCGATGCAGCTTAAAGTAGTAAGGGGTAGACATTTACAGTGGATCCATTGTCTACCAAAACTCTTCCAAAAATTAAACCACGCGTCTTTACTACGAGATACAGTGCTTGTGTGTGTCCAGTTCCCGCTACTGGGATCTCATCATCAGTAAAGGAGATACAATTAGGGGCCAGAACCAAACTCACCATGTCATGTAGCTTGTCAGGAGAGATACTATTCGGAACATGAACTTCATTTAGGATTTTCAAAAGGGCAATCCTGTGTACCTCTGAAGCCAAGAGGAGTGATATAATTGAGATCTGGGTAGGCATTTTATTGAGTTGTTCCACCACATTGTACTCACTCTTCTTGGGAACTTTCAGGAATTCAGATGCTTCAGCTTTAGTTACAGGCTTGGTGGCATTCTCGAGGAACTCTGCTTCATTACTTTGGCTTTTCTCTGCCTTTCAATCTCATCAGGGGTATAACACCTTCCTATTCTAGTGAATCCACCCACTTCTACAATTATCAATTCTGGTTCAATTATCTTTCCTAAGGTGGTCACATAATTGATTTGGTAGTTCTAAGGGACTTGATTTGTACTCCTGGAGTGATGATCAAGGCTTCAGGTGATGGTAAGATAAGAGGTTGTGAGGTCGGGGCTGGAGGTAGGGTGATTGGGAGTAATTTTGGTTGGATAGGGAAAGGGGTCATTAGGGTTGAGGGAAGGAATATTGGAGTAAGGCTAGGGGGTAGTGAGGTTCAAGAATTTTGAGGTAAAAGAGGCCTTTGGGTGAAGGGATGTCATTGGGTTCGGCTGTGGAAGCTATCGATGGAGCAAACTTCGGGGAGTGTGATCATTTCCCAGGAAGAGACCTTTACAATCTCTCCTAGATGGCCTATGAGCAGGGAAGGGTCAAATGTGGGTTCAGCCACACTCACCATGTTGGTGAAGTGATTAGGTAGAGGGTTAGTTTGAACATTTGGTTGGTTGGTTTGTGCCGCTAGTTGGATAAGACCTACCTCAATCAGGTCTTGAATCTTGTGTTTCAGAGCATAGCAATCTTCGATAGTATGACCAGGTGACCCGGAATGGTATTCGCACTTCACTATTGGATCATGCCATTTTGGTAGTGGATCGGGAATGGGCTTTGCTGCAACATGCTTAATATGGCCTGCTGACAAAAGGAGAGTATAAGCATAGGATAGAGAGCATCCCCGAGGTGTAAAGGTTTGTCTCTTCCTTTCCTCATAGGGCTTCTATAGGTTGGACTGTCGACTTTGAGAAGCGGCTGGCCCTGCAGTTTGCAAAGGGCCAGATTGAGCCGGGAACTGAACCGGAAGATTCTGACTTGGGAGTACAGTTGAGACAGTGGCTTCTTTATTATCATTCTTGTTCTGAGACCATCGGTGATTAGTCTAAGTAGGGCGTGCATCTGGATCTTTGATCTTGCTCGTACGGATACCGTCATCAAACATCTCTCTGTTTCTAATAAGGTCTGTGAAGGGTTTGCCCACGAAGGTAAACAATTTATCGAAGTATATGCCGGGGAGAATGTGGATGAAGGTGCTTACCATTTCCTTTTCACCGAGTGTAGGTTTTACTTGCGCAGCCGTCTCCCTCCATAGCTGGGCATATTTCGTGAAGGATTATGTCGGCTCTTTTGTTGTTCTCTGGAGTTCAAACCTGTCTGGGGCTATGTTTTGATTGAACTGATAATGCTATAGAAATTGCGAGGCCGGTCCTCCCATGTTTGGAACTTGCTATAGTCCTCTATGAACAATCTTAGAGCGGGCCCAATCAAACTCTTTTGAAAAAGCTGCATTTGAAGCTTCTCATCATTGTCGTGCGTCCCTAGCTCACCACAATAGACCTTAAGACGCGTGTACGAACAGCCAGCCCCATTGTACTTGGCAAAGTCAGGAATTTAAAACTTTGGGGGGAGCCAAACCTCCGAGAACAGACAGAGGTCTGAGTAATTAGTGCCCCCATACATATCTAAAACATGGATGGCTTTTAGGGATTTTTCCATGCTAGATATTTTTTTACTGTGCCTGTCTTCTCTCCTTTCGGAATGGGCCATCTCAGTGAAGTGATCGACTTCATCGTTCGGAAGTATAACTGGAGGCGATGGTCGGATTTTGCCTATGGGGTTCCCTATAGGTACCGGGCGTATGCCTGTTGAGGCACTTGCATGATTTGGGTCCATTGTTGTCCCACTCTGTGATTATGGGGGAACTGGTAGAGGCAGAGCTGGAGGATGGCTCACGTTCTGAAGTACTTGCATGATGGATCTTAACTGATCCTGTAGGGCCATAAACTCGCCCCTCGTCACTAGTTGTTCATCCTGATTGGTTTCTTGACCCTCCATCTGGCAAAGATTTTCCCCGTTGGCTTTTCTTTGGATCTATCCTGCAAAATGGTAAAATTAAAAAGAGAAAAAAAGAAAAAGATTGCAAAGTTAGAACCTTTTGAAAAGTAGTCATTGAAAAGTAATATTATCGAACATAACATGATGATTCTCATTTTGTGATTGCTATATGGATGACTTTTTCAGAGCTGGGATGGCACTGTCCCTGTTCCGAGTACTTTGAAACTACCCTGCTGTAATATTTTCTAGTGCCTACCTTATGTTATTACATTGAACAACTCCCTAGGGTTCATATCAAAAGTCAAAATTCATTCTTCCTCATGATCGAGGGTATTTACAATGCTTCGGAGTAGGGGGAAAACAAAAAGCAAAAAAATAGTAAGTTCAATCCTTCGGCGTCTGTGGACTTAGTACTGGGCCTGTGTCATCCTGTCTCTTTTGGGAGTCAAACGATATCCAAGTTTCCTGATAGCAACATGGTCAATTGTGGTCTCACAGTTTTGTCGAAGCCAAAGTTTCATTGGAGAGTCCAGCTTTGGATCTGAGCAGCTTTTCTTGGTTGTTTACCATTCCCAACTGTTTCAGAACCAGAATGAATATGTAAATGTGTGGCGTTTTGGCTTACTATAGTCCTAAAATGGCTCGGTTCCCGAATCTTCAAACCTCCGGCGCCTAAGCTAACCATCATTAGTTGGTGATCCGAACGGGGGAAGTTCAGTCGCGCTACCGCGGGCACCGGAAACCAGTACCCTCGGGTTTGCCAAACCTACTGATCCCCTATCTAACTATCAAGTAAAGGGACATGTCATGCAAAGAAAGATAAAAGAGAAATGAGATGAAGAACAGATTTTGGACCATCCCAATTGCGATGGGAATGGACAAGTAACTCTTGCACAAGATGAACGCCCCTTTAGTAGCCGTTATAATGCCAATGCCATTTTTTTTCTAAAAGATGAGTGGCCGAGATAAAAAGAATAGAGAGAAACCTCTATATTAAAAAAAACGAAATGATATTGAGTAGTTAAAATGGCTTGAGCCCTCGAAGTCCCCAGCAGAGTCGCCAGTTGTCGCGCCCCAAAAAAATCTCACATTAGGTTTAAAGATCACGGGTTCTTTAAAAAGACGGCGACAGGTTTTGAAAAGTTGAAAGTTGGAAAGGGCCTTTGGAAAATTTGAAGAGTCGCCACCTAACATGAGTTTAAAAATGTGTTAGGTCATCTTAAAATGAGGGTCTTCTCAAAAACTGCGTTTTATAAAAATGATTTGAAAATTGAAATGAAAAGGCCCTTTTGAAATTGAATGACTCTGTGAAAATGTCTGCTTTACCAAAGATTGGGCTCGGAGGCTCGATTATGCCAGGGGAAGGTGTTAGGCACCCCTGAACTTCCCTATAAAGGGTTACCACACTACTTGATGTCATTCCGACTATTTTGAATCGGGCATGTGTTTTATTTTTGAAAAAGATATCCCCGATTTATCTGTCATGTCTGAATCGATTTAAGACACGAGGTAGAGTCTCTGGGGGTCCGGTGGTTTTAAAAAAGGGCAATGGTTGAAAGCTAATTTGAAAGATGGATAATGATATTGCCTGACTTGATTTTCACCAATTAAGGGAGCATAGTAGCTATAGAGCCATATTCAACCAAGCTCGATGATTAGGGTTGGATGTGAAATTTTTAATTTAAAAAAGAATTGATTTGTTGGTACGACCGAACCCGAAGTGGGCTGCCTACGTATCCTGGCTGTTAAACCAAGAATCAGGTCGGACGTAGTTCCCCCTAAAAGGGGAGGTGGCTAACGAAGTCTCGGGATTTGACCTGGGAAGAGGATGGAATGGTGTAGCCAGGGTGTAATCCTAAACTTTAACCAAGGATGTGTGGGACTTAGTCCCAAGTGATTTGGAAACACGGGAGTTGATCCCAAGTGATTTAAAAGTGTGGGACTTGGTCCCAAGTTATTTGAAAATGTGTACAGAACCCCGACTTCATCGATAAAAGGTGAGGCATCCCGAGTTTATAGAGAACAAGATTGCGTACCCGAGTCTATTAGGAAAGAGATAGGAAACTTGAGTCCATCGGGGGAATGTATATGGAAAATCCCGAGTCTATCGGGAGAGATAGGAATTTCGAGTCAATCAGGAATGGATATGGAATTTACCGAGTCTATCGGAAGAGGATCGGAGACCCGAGTCCATCAGGAAATGGATATGGAAACCCGAGTTCATTGAGAAAGGACTCTGGGCCCTCTAATTAATTTGGAAAGGGGTTTTGAACCCCTATTGAAATGGAAAGGGCTCCAGGCTTTATGATTGATTTTGAAAGGGGTTTTAAACCCCGATTGAAATGGAAAGGGCTCTGGGCCCTAACGTTGATTTGGAAAAGGGTTTGAACCCCGATTAAAATGGAAAGGGCTCCGGGCCCTAGGATTGATTTGGAAAAGGGTTTTGAACCCCAATTGAAATAGAAAGGGCTCTGGGCCCTAGGATTGGTTTGGAAAGGGGTTTTGAACCTTAATTGAATTGGAAAGGGCTCCAGACCCTGGGATTGATTTGGAAAGGTGGTAGAGATATTTGGGATTTACTCAAAAGGGGTCGAGAATCCTAATTTTGACTTAAAAGGGGAATGAGGCGCTGGGGTTTTGAAAAGAAGAAGAGATTGAGAAGAGAACTTTTCAAAGTGAGATTATTTGAAAGAGATTTTGAAAAATGACTTTGACGTAGGGATTTCAAAAATGAGATGAATTTAAAAATGAGGTTTTGAAAAGAGATGATTTTGAAACGAGACTTTGAAAAGAAATAGGTTTTTGAAAGAGTGACGATCTTGAAATAGAGATTTTGTAAAGGGGCAGAACCCCGACTTTATTTTAAGAAATGATGGGACTTCGAGGTCCCGGAGTCAACATGTTCCCTTTGGTCCCATTGCGAGGAATAGGGTAGTTTTGGCATTATAACGGCTAGGCGATGGCAAGGAGAATCGATATCTTCTTCACCCATCATCATCACTGATCACAGAAATGGTTACCACATGACCGTGATCAGGAGCGGACTACAATAGGATTTGGAGAATCGGTTTTAAGTTACCAGGTGATCCTACGTGTACAGAGACAGATATAGCATAATAATGTATCAATAGGTTAGTGAATTAATATGTAAAACGGGCGACAACGTCCTCGTTTGGGTGATTTGATCATACCCCAATCTGTGGCAAGCGGATAGAAGAAGTATGGGAACTACCGACAATATGCTTTTTACAAAGACTGAACATTGTCCAAGTCCAAAGAAGGCAGTAAAAAGAGCATCTTCTCTGGCCCGATGTACAGATTTGAATAATAAACCTTCCCTCAATATAGCAAGGCGGACCGATAAGTCAGATGATGACTAGGAAGGAAATAACAAGACTACCGATCCAAGCATGCAGAATGACTTATCGATTACGTAGTATATGTGCCTCACTTCTGACAAGTGTCGGTGGATAAAAAAAAAGTATATAGTATAGTATGGGTGCCTCACTTCTGACAAGTGCCGGTGGGTAAAAGAAAAAGTATATAGTGTAGTGCCTCATTTTTGACAAGTGCCGGTGGACAAAAGAAAAATAAATAAAGTATATGTATATATATACATGGGGCAATGCTCCTGGTCTTAGCAGCGGTGGCAATTGAAGTTCGACAAGGTATTGAGCCCACAGTAACAAATGTTCAGGTAATAATAACTGAGATATTGTGGATATCGCATTTTTCTTTCTTTTATCCACAGCTTTTCTTTTAAAGTTCTTTTAAATTTCAAATTCAAAACAAATGAGTCGCCACTTAATTTTTAAAAGGAAAAATTAAGAAACCATTTTAAAAGCAAACTGATCTTTTAGAAACCAGAGATTAACTAGGTCCGGGGATTATGGAATGAGAGAGGAAGGAGCCCGTCGGACTAAAACACTCTCTCTCATCCTATCTTGCGATAGGCCTCTACTCAATATCCTTCTAATCGAATTATTAATTTAAGGGTGCCCTCAACTAATATATATGTATAGATATACATTACAAAAAGCATGTCCAAATGGGTGTAAAATTGCAATTGATAAAATATCATTCAAAAATCACATATTTCAAGTAGCAAGCAACATGATATGCACTAGGGAACAAGGGAACTTACCCGGGATCCAGCAGCGATATTAAACGTGCAATGCATACAAACAAAAGAAAATCCTAAAAAGAGTCTCTAATCACATATACATATAAGGCAAGATCCTAATTCTAATGTGTCGCGCATGAGGTTGAAAAATCAATAAAATCAGGAAATTAAAATAAATTAAAGGGGGTCCTAGAGATCATACCTTAATACCTCTATAAAATAAAAGGTTAGTCCACATGATATACAAGATGTGAAGTTAGAAATAACAATCCTAAATTTCTAGCTTAAACCTATCAAGTATGAAATCCAACTTTATTCAATAGCTAGTTCTAATCATGAGCATTAAATGTACATGAATGAATGAATGTGAACAAGAATAAGACATGGGTTTATTCACTAATTTGGGTCACTTAGCGTCTGGATTTAAGCTAAATTATCATTATTCAAAGTATGATTTGGGTCTCAAGATATTAGGGGGCCATTTGAGTTGAAATAAATAAGATTAAACAAAAACAGTAGCAGTTTTTTATGAATTACAGAGAGCAGATCATAACTTTAAAAAATGAAAAGGCGTGGTTCCCGTGGTTTGATCTTGATGAATTTTGGTCACAAGATGCCTCTGTGTGTCTAGTTTTTAACCCAAAAAGGAAATCAAAGTTTCCATGGTTGGATCTCCGGGAATTCGACAAAAACCAGACATCACTCAGCATTCTACAACCTTATGTCCAGAGTTCTTGCACGATTTTCTAAAAATAGCAAACAAATCAGAAATGCTTTGTTCTTTTTAGGGTGACTTCCTAACACATTAATCTACTTAGAAAAAATTATTTTGGATCACAAACACTTCATTAAAGCATTGGTTTACTTATTTCAAAAGAGTGTTACTATGCTGAAACTCTGGACAGATTGTAGTGACCTTACAAAACTCCTAACCAAACCACTTTAGACATGAAACCACCTTAAATTAGAAATTACAGCGGTAGAACACTGTGTTGTTGACACTTTCCTGTTGGTTTCACTTGATTTCGACGGTTAGATTTCGAACTAAAAATCTTTGATCAAAAATAGTTTATGAACTCACTGTTTTCATTTATCAAGTTCAACTTTTATTTGTTAACTCCAACTATTAAACCATGAAGTTGGACTTAAACTAAACCATCTTCTCCTACCATTTGATGGTCATTGGAGATGAAGACATGACTTTACTCATGAGTCTCAAAGGAATATAGAAAGGATTCCATGAAACATCAAGTTTAGATGATCCAAGTCATGAGTGTGGACTTGGATCCATCTATTTGCCTATGAAATGGAGTGATGATCAAACTTTGATTCCCATGTGAAGCACAAGCTTACATGGGATTCAAAAGATCATGTTCAAGAGATTTCAAGAGAGATATTGAGAATCTCTAAGAGTCTCAAGAAGGAAGTATGATCAAAAAAAGAAATGGAGCAAAGAAAATAAAAAGGTTTGAGGATTAGAGATTCAAGAAAAGGAAGAATGTAAATAGACAACTTATGGTTAGAGGATCACCTCCAAACTATCCTCAAAGTTTCTCTCCTTTGAAGATCTTCCAAACTCTTCTTCAAGCTCTCCCAAACTCTCTATTTTCTTTCAAAAATATGTTAGTATAGTGGTGGTTATCTCTCATGTATTGTGTTGTATGTCTCCCCTCCTTCCTCAAGGAAGATCCTTCCTCTTTTATAGACAAAATTACCAAGTATTTTCAGTGAATTCGTAGTAAAAGACAGGCGTAAATGTCTCATTTGGTGGTACAATACGTACTTCCTGAAATTAGACAGACTGCTGCCCAGGACGGCATTCAAAAGTAATCTGCGGCAGTCCGTGGGTGCCGTCGTGGCACTTCATGACTGCCGCTGCAGCATTCAATGACTACCGCGCGGCACCGCGCCAAATTATTGATTGTCGCATTTTCGTCAGCCTTACTTTATCAGTTTTTTTATTTTTACCCGCATATACATACGTATTGTACCACAAAATACGGACTATTAAAGCAAACGGCAGTCAGAAATTGTCGGCGGCACTCAGTAAATGCCGGGCCGGCACTCACTGGATGCCGTTCGGCACTCACTAAGTGCCGCTGAATACTACCGTGTGCCGTTTTCTGTTGAACTTCCCTTTTTAGGTCTTTTCTTTCTTCCCATTTTCTTAAAAAAACTTATTTTTGAAGATCTTTTCCAAAAATGGTGTTTTATACCTGAATTCTCCCAAATACCTGGTATTTCCTTCTTTTTGTGAAATTTTATCGCGTTTGGAGAACTTTCTGAAGAGCTTGGAATACTTCAAATCTTTTCGGTCCTTATCATCATTGGACGTGGAGGTGACGCTCTCCTAAATTCGACGGTTGGTCAAAATTGGGGTGTCTACAGTTTGCCCATCTTTGACAGAGCTCGTGGGGAAAACGCATCCCATGAGTGAATGTCAAAGCCTGTATGAAGACAAGCCTTTGACCAGACTGTCGAATTTAGGTAAAACGAAACGTGTTGCAAAAACAACTTCACAAACGGTTCATGTTGGTCGTGCTCGACGGTGAGCTGGCTACGTATCCCATCAGGAATCAGACCAAAGCGTAGTTTGGGCAGGAACCAAACACACACAAGCACAAGTAACCATACGGATGAATGCACCTATCCTGTCGTGATGCGATGCAATGGTGTTTTCTGAAATTGACCTGGTCTTGCAGGTGCCATGCTTAGCATGTCTTCTCTACGTACGGCGCATTTTACGTGACGTGTTAGTCAGGGAAGATCACCTAATTCTTGACCGATGCAAAATCTGTTACGGGGGTCACGAAGATGCGTTTGATTTGATTTCGAGGGTTGACGCAAATCTGTTGCGAGAACCGAGAATGTAAATCCGTTACACCCCCAAAACAAGGATCGACGCAAATCTCTTACGTGGATCGAGAATATAAATCTGTTATATTCCTACAACAAGGGTTAACGCAAATCTGTTGCGAGAACTGAGAATGTAAATCCGTTACAATCCCGAAACAAGGATTGACGCAAATCTGTTACGTGGATCGAGAATATAAATATGTTCTATTCCCACAACGAGGGTTAACGAGAACCGAGAATGTAAATCCCTTACAATCCCAAAACAAGGATCGACGCAAATCTGTTATGTGGATCGAGAATATAAATCTGTTATATTCCCACAACGAGGGTTAACGTAAATCTGTTACGAGAACCGAGAATGTAAATCCGTTACAATTCCAAAACAAGGATCGACGCAAATCTGTTACGTGGATCGAGAATATAAATCTGTTATATTCCCACAACGAGGGTTAACAAAAATTTGTTACGAGAACCGAGAATGTAAATCTGTTACACTCCCAAAATAAGGATCGACACAAATCTGTTACGTGGATCGAGAATATAAATCTGTTATATACCTACAACGAGGGTTAACGCAAATCTGTTGCGAGAACCGAGAATGTAAATCTGTTACACTCTCAAATCTTTTTCAATTTTCAGGAAATCAGGAGCCCACGGGCTCAAATCTTTTTTCAATTTTCAAAAATCGGGAACCCACGGAGTCAAATCTTTTCAATTTTTAAAAAATTGGGAGCCCATGGGCTCAAATCTTTTTTCAATTTTCAAAAATCAGAAACCCACGGGCTCAAATCTTTTCAATTTTCAAAAAAATTGGGAGCCCACGGGCTCAAATCTTTTTCAATTTTCAAAAATCGGGAGCCCCCGGGCTCAAATATACTCCTAATTTCTGAAATTTGTAGCCAACTGAAACCTAAAAATGACCCCGAGGGCCAAAAGTATAATGGCCCGACGAGGCGACTCCTTGATGGGCCAGAGGGTCAGGCGTGGTACTTAGGAGAGAGGGTGACTAGGCAGTCATTGGCGGCCCCGGGATTCTTTGCGCCGTTCCCTCCTCCCGACTCTATGAGAGCCACAGACACACTCCAGGGTAGCGAGCTGACGGCTGCTCTGATGGGCTTGGGCATTCATGACTTTGTGGATTCCCCCACCGGATACCCAGCGTTCCGCGCCGCTAAGCTGATGCCGAACTTCCCTCTGATGGAAGTGACTCGGGTGAGCAAATGATTCCTTTACTACTATTTTTATGAATTTCCTTTCATTTTTTATTTATGCTTTATTATTTTTTGTTTGTAGCCTGTTCCTGCCGCGGCTCGTCCTCCTGCCTTGCCCGAGTGGGATTGGACCATGTCGTCTGTCTCGTTTGGCGAGCCCTTCTTGACGATGATCCCCCGGCTTTCACAGGGTGCCCCTACTATTCCCCTTCACTATGACGTCGTCCCGCGTGCTTATGCGGAGGAGGGCTTGACGTATGCCCACAGCGTGCGGCAGTGGGTTCTCGGGCGAGAGTGGATGGTAAGAAACTTATCCCTTTCTTTCACTTCAACTTTGATTGCCTTTCCTTTTGCTAATCTTTATTTTTGGTTCTTGTTTTTAGGCTGAGGGAGCTCGGGCGACTGCCGCGGCTCAGTTGAGGGCCCAGGTATGATTTTAATTCCTTTTATTCTCAGTATTTCATCCGTCATTTCAACACTTTCTGGACTTATCCTCTCTTATTTCAGACGGAGGAGATCAGAGTCCTGTCCCAGTAGGTGGGGCAGCTTCAGCAGTTCGGCATTCCCCTCAGCGACACTCCTAGGGATGGCGGTGCTGGACGAGGCGTGGGGCGAGGCGGTGGTAGCGGCGCTGGACGTGGCAGAGGCGGCGGTGAGGGCACCAGTAGCGGCAGAGGCAGAGGCGGCGGTAGCGGCAGACGTGGAGGGAGCGGTGGAGGTAGTGGGACAGAGTCGGAGGAGGAGTCCCCTCAGGCGTAAGACCCGTCAGACTCGCAGCCGGGGCCGAGGCTGATCCTACTTTTTCTTTCTTTATTTCTTTTGAGTGTTTTCTTGGGAGGATGCATACTTTATTTGGTGGACTGTATATATATATGTTCACTCTCATCTTGATGATGGCTCTACGATAGCCGGTAGGATAGGTACTCTTGATACCTTTATTATTATATTTTTGCTCTTTTATTCACCGTACGTGTGACCATAGCTTGGTCCTTTTGCCGTATGTGGGACCATAGCTTGGTCCCTCTTTTATTTGATTTTTTTTAATGCTTTTATCTCTTTTATTTATGAATGAAATGAATGAATGTTTGCGATCATGGCTGAATCTTTGTTGCACGTGCTGCATGAAGCGCACGTTTTATTGTCCTTTATGTATTTTTCTATTTGCAGGTGGGCTAAAGGTGTTACAAACAGATCCTGGCCAATGAAAAAACCGGAACAGCACTCGGTGAGGTCTCTGCGACACTCAGTGAGAGCCGCGGCGGCAGTCAGTGAATGCCGCAATGACATTCACAGACTGCCGTGCGGCATTTCATTGAGTGCCGTTGCACTTTATCGAGTGCTGCGGGTAGGTAGGCAGCTTTTATTCCCCTATTTATACCCCTTCTTTCTCAAGGCTCCGCAAAACACTTCTCTTTTCTTCTTTACTTTCTTCCCAAATGGCCCCCATCAGCTCCCAAATCCTTTTCCCATTGATGGATACCCTTTCCGGTGTTGATAGGCTCAACTTTGAGTGCTTCAGGCTAAATGATCTTTTCTCTTTCTGACGGATGAATTTGAATGAGGGCCTACTTCGAGCTTCCATCCAATGTTGGGATCCTTCTTTCAACGTCTTTCGTTTTGGCTCTCAGGAGATTTGCCCCTTGTTTGAGGAATTCAGCGCCATTCTTCACACCGATCCTTCTGCTGAATTGACGGTTCCTCCAGTTCAGGCCGGGTATGTCCAGGATTTAGCTACTCTTCTCCATACATCTCGGAATGCAGCAGGCTCCTTTATTTGTGACAGGCAGATTGATTTTGAGCGCCTTTCTTCCGTTTATCCTCCCATAGGGGACCCTTACGATGGTGAGTATCAGATCATCCGACGTAGTGCCTTGTCGATTGCTATGCTCTCTTACTTCCTCTTTCAGTCATCTTCCGACACTCTTTTACCCATTGCCTGCGCTTTGCGAGAGATGAAAAGTGATGTTATGCTGGTCCTTGGTGAAACTCTGATTGGATTGGGCCATGCTCATGCTACCGGGGGCCACGTTATCTGCCGGAGCACCTTTTGTTTTGCAGATTTGGCTCATGGAGCATTCGGATCTCTTTATACACCCTTCCCATCTTCGCGGGTCACTTCCTTACGATCGTATGGAGATTCACCGCTTATTTCAATCCGCCGATGTATGGCTTGGTTGGCTCCAAGGCCTCTCTTCCAGTGATATCTGCTGGGTCTGTCCTCAGTGGTTTCATTGCTCTATTGCAGTACGCCTTCCTGGGCGACCTGGCATCTGGCTGCCGGGTTTGCGTACTACTACCTTCTATATTCCTGATCGGGTTGTTCGTCAGTTTGGACTTTTGCAAGATACTACTGAATCTGTGACTGCTGATTTCACCAGGGGGTCCACTTTGCGCCCTTCTATCGTGAAGGCTTTCATCGAGGCTTGGCACAGTAGGATGGCTGCTCTGTAATTGAGGATTCCTGCTCCGACTATGCCTACTGTCCAGTACCTTCCAGAGATCCAGGCCTTGGTTGCGAGATGAGTTTGACAGACACATAATAAAGTAGACGAAAATAGGGAAAATCTTGCCATTTTACAAAACTTTCTGACAGACTCTGCCTACTCTTTTTACGCTTTTGAATGTGATTTTCCTTATTTTTTCTCTTCAAGAAGTGTTGTTATCTTTTAGGAAAGTTCTAACATGCTTAATCAAAGTGCTCACTCCTTCGATTAATCTTTTATGGAGAATTCTCCTTTCAATGACTTTTCTTGGCTCTCTACTTTTTTTCTTTGCTTAAAGATTTACTCCTTCTATGTCGTGAATTCTCATTTGTTTCTTTATAGTACTTATTTGATAGCCAGGTGATCCAAAAAGGGGGGTCCTGTATCTGCGTTCTTCGACTAGCAAACGAAGTTTGCCCCTTGGTTTTAGGGCTTCGAAGTGGTTCGGGGCAAATGCCAGTTTGCCCCTAGTTTAGCACAGGTTTTTTTGTACGGACTGAGGGCTTTGGAGAGTCCGCCTACTTATTCCCAAGCAGGCGTCAGGTCCCAAGTAGTTTGGCTTAAGGCTGCAAAGAAGAGTGCCAATCAGGCAATTATTTACTGACCGAACCGAGTAGGTTGCCTACGTATCCCCTAACGGGAATCAGGTCAAGCATAGTTCATCGAGGTAGGAGGCTTTGGAAAGAAAGGTTTCAAGCAAAGTATTTCTTGAGGCGATCGAGGTTAATTGGTTGCTTAAATTCAACCCCGTCCAGGTCCATGAGATAGGCCGCTCCTCCGGAAAGGAGAGTCTTAATGATGTACGGCCCGACCCAGTTGGGTTTGAATTTTCCTCTGGGGTCATAAACAGGCACTTTCAGTTCTTTGAGGACCAGGTCACCCTCAGCAAGCTTGGGCGGACCTTTTTGTTGAAAGCACGAGCTATCCTCTTCTGGTACCCCCGAGTGTGGTTTACTGTGGCTAGCCTCTTCTCATCGAGTAACATCAACTCCTCTTACCTTCCTCGTACCCATTCTGATTCAGTGATCTCGCACTCTACCAAAACCCAAAGAGAGGGTATTTCTACCTCGACTGGGAGAACGGCTTGCATCCCGTAGACCAACGAATACGGCGTAGCGCCCGTTGAAGTTCTTACCGAGGTTCTGTATCCCCACAAAGCAAATGGTAGCTTCTCACGCCAATCCTTATATGTATCCGTCGTTTTTCCCAAGATTGCTTTAACATTCTTATTTGCTGCTTCTACTGCTCCATTCGTCTGAGGCCTATACGGGGACGATTGATGGCGAGTGATCTTATACTTTTCCAGGAGCAGGATAACCTCTCCCTGGAAATGACTGCCATGATCGGAGATAAACTCATTTGGGACCCCATACCTGTAGATTATGTTTTTCTCGATGAAACTCACCACGTCCTTGGCTTTCAAAGTTGCATACGAGACTGCCTCTACCCACTTTGTAAAATAATCAATCGCCACGATTATGTATCGGTGCCCATTGGAAGCCTTCGGAACTATCTCACCAATGATATCGATCCCCCACATGGAAAATGGCCAAGGGGTGGTCATGCTATAGAGCTGTGACAGCGGGGTATGCATCAAATTTGCATGAATTTGACACTTGTCACTACAAGAAAATTCACATTTTCTGGCGTTTAAAAAGTGACGGTACAAGTAGCAAAAGTGTCGACATAGGAAAAGCCGGCGTTTTGTCTGGCGTTTTGGTAAATGTCGTCTATGCAGATGTCGTAAATTGCCGGCAAACATTCAACGGCATTTTCCCTGGCGTTTGTAATGTGTCGCCAATTGCCGACACTCTTACCGGCGTTTATTATATGTCGCCAATTACCGGCGTTTTCCACCAATGTTCCCGGCTTTTGTTTAGTAAGATCTTTTACTGGCATTTACTATAAATGCTGTCTTTTTCTTTTTCTTTTAATTTTTTTTTTTGCCCCTGACACTTCTTTACAAGCACTACCGATGATCCCTTTCTTTTCCCCTTTTTATAGTAGCCATGTCAATTACTGTTCATATTTTATTTGTACAGTTGAAATATCTGTCTGTAAAATTGCATAAATTTTTCACTCCAATATCATTATACCCAAACTGCAAGTCCATATGTCAACACAATACGCAATATTTGACGTCAAGTGTATACAAAAATAAATATAATAAAAAGAACAATAAGAAAAAGATCAAAAGAAAGTTCCTCCAAATATTAAAATTACCAAATATTTTAGCAACACGCATACATTCAGACTTTAATTCAATCCATGTCTTCAAAAACAATATTCATCACAGAACCAAGTAAAGCTCTTATCATTTCACATTGATCTCCCTCGAATGTACTACAACTTTTTTAAAACCTGCAAGAAGCAAAAGAAGGCATCAAAATATAGAAAAATTTCGATAAAGCAAGTTAAAAATCATATTGCCACAAATAGTTAATTACATTTGCAAGTGGCCACACAATATTGATTCCAGTAATATCACCAATTGTTTTCAATCGTCTATTAGGTCGTACCAATTCCGCACTTAATTTCACTACCTTAGTAACATGTATTTTCCCAAAATTTTGTCTATGTTTCATACGCGCTACTACTTTTGATGTGTTCTTGCTAACAACTAATCCTTGTGCCACACCAAATTTAGGTATGCTGCAACTATATAGATACTCTTTCTCCTTTCCCTACAAATAAAAGAAATGTACCAAAAAAATATACTATCAAATTATTGCTTTTAATATTTCACCTTTCATTTTATCAAAACTAGAATGTGTAATCAAATGCAAAGGCACGTGTATTGTTATGAAAATCATGCAAAAAAAAAAACCTAATAGTTGGGATTTTTTTGTTTTACTATTGTTGTCCACTTGTTTCTATCCCTTTCTTCAAAGAACGTATCTAAATACAATGTTTAGAACTTTATTCTAATAAGTTTCTTAATAATTTGTTCAATAACAAAAACTAAATGTATCAAAGAACATGGGATGCCTGGTAGATGAGTCGTATAACTCACGTTGTTGGATACAGTAAAGATAATGTCACATGGTGAGCATTAGGTGCACCAAAAACCTACATATGTAAGCCAATATGTTCAACAGAAGATGAGAGTACAACCCAATTCATTGATTGCAAATATATTCCACGTTGTAACGTAAATGCACCTAGAGATTGAATATTCCGAGTGTTTTATATTGCTAATACAGTATAACATAATTCACTTCGCTATAAAAAAAAATTGGTTCAAACATTTTCGTTTCCATTAAGGCTCTATTTGGTTCATGAATTCATAGAAGTAAAATGTTTTCTTCCATGCTCAAGTAACATTAGTATTAAAAAGTTTTTGAAATTGCAAGTGCTTTATAGACTAAATATTCCAAGTGTTTTATAGACATGATGATATTATGGAAGAGTTGACTCATTTATATGGACCTGATGCTATATAGAACTTCACTTTCCTATACGTTTCGATCAGTAGCCAAACATAATTTCAAGTTCACAAGTAGTATTCAAATGGAAAAACACAAAAGATCCAAAAACAACTTAAAGCCAGAAAATCCAAATAAGAATACATATCAAGATCTAGACATGATGATAAGATACCGTTTCTATCGACAGCAATAGTTGCGGTTTCCATCACTGTCACCCTCGCCAAAATTGCAGAGATTGTGTCTGTCCGACTATTTTTTCTTGACCTGCAAACTTGAAACAGGCTTGAAATTTAGAATACACGTAATAGGCAAAAACAACAAGGGTAAAAAAGGGTGGTATAAACTCAACCAAAAAAATAAGGCTAAAATACAGTTTAGTACATGTATTTTTAATTGAAACACTTAAGCCGCTCAATTTGTAAACACATGTCATTTCAAGGACAATTGTTATGGGCATCCAAAAAATATGATGGAATGGAAGTGAAGTGACTCATAAAATTAAGAAACTTCAATTTACTTGTCACTATCCATTTTCTTTTCCTTTCTAATTTGATTCTTATTTTCCTTCCTAACCAAAAAACAAAAGTTTTCTTCCTAGTATTATCTTCGTATTAGCTTTCCTGTATGCATATTTTGAGCCGATTCAAACATGTAGAGAAGGGGAAGGAAAAAACAAAAGGACCTCGAAATACAAGGGTAAAAGAAGAAATTTATTTCATGTCGTAGATACTTATCCATACAATGGTCAGCCACATCATCATGGCAAAATCTGTAAGTATAGAGCTGGTTACAACAAGTGGCCACGAGCTTACAGTTCCTCTTATAATGTTGGCAACCGAAGTTTAGTTTGTGTGTGTCCCTAACACTGACCTGGAATTTCTTTCTTAGTACAAGAGAAAGTTTCTTCTGAATTCTATTGTGCCACTTGTATAACAACCCAACAGCTGAGATATGAAGGAAGCTTCAGTCATATTCCATACGAGTATGTAACACACACAAAAATATATATCAACATGGTTGTCAAAATCGCGAAGTTTGTGAATAATGGGTATTGTAAGATTTAGTTATTAAGAAAGCAAATAATATCATATATTTTGTGCTTAAGATGAATAAAATAACAATTCTTTTTGGATTATAAAAAAATGTGAAGGATTTGAGCTTCTATAACTCAAACATGATGGACCTTTCACCAAATTTCCCCGTTCAATTTCAAAGTATTCAAAGAAGGGAGTTAAAAAATTTAGTTGTGGAACATACTGATAAAAACTTGTTGTGTGTTCTTCTCCATGGTGTTCATGGCACAAATAATAATAGGTAGAACACCTCAAAGCTCTTATAAGTGGTAAACAAATCCCATGGTATTTCTTTGTTACCACTCAATATCAATTTATCCCTGAAATATATAAGAGATTTATATTTGTCGAAAAGGAGAAACTTATGTGTACAAGTCATCATTCATGAGAGAACTTATTTACCCACTTTATATCAAAATTTTGCAATTTGGAACTAGCTTTAAAGTTTTCTTCGACCATATCCATAGCTCATGCTTCTAGACAAGTATATAAGAACATATTAATGAACATACATTTAACTAGGAAAAATAGCAATCCAAAAGAATTAAATTATACGTTAAGAAAAATCGAAGCATCTTACACTACTTTCTCAGGAACATCCTTTAGCGAGAAAAGTGGGGGCACTAGCATCATCAAGTCCTCCTGATCCAAATCAATAAGAGCACCATTTCCTAAGAAGTAGCTTAAATAGAAAAAATTACTTCGATAAACCAAGCATGAGTAACTCAATTTAATATCCAAAATGCCTCCACCATGAACAATAAAGAACTAACCAAATTGTGGTTCCACATCAGCCCAATTTCTCTTCTTTTTCCTGACATCCGCATGAACAGCAAGAACATGTTGGTAATCAATGATTCCTGTACAAATCAAACCCATGTGGGCGAATAAGTGAAATAAACACGACCCAACAGAGAGTCAAATTAGTGCCTAACAATCAAGGATGACATATAGTAAGGTAAGGACATAAAACCTGGACTGTTCAAAGTGATAAAATAAGATTGTGTCACTGTCATTGACCATAAGAGTTGCAATTGCCATCACTATATGTCACCATTAGATTATGTTGAGAGAGAGAGAGAGAGAGAGGACACTAGGGGTTTTACCAAGGTGTGTTTTGTCCTATCTATATATTGGCGCCAGTAATATGTAAACTAGAGGGGTTACTCATTTTTCCAACACGTCTCTCACTTTGACATGGTATAAGAGAAAACACCCTAACCCTAATAGTCGGTCCTCTCTATGTTATTTCTTCTTTTCCTCTTTATTGCCACTTCCCCTTCCCCTTTCATTTTATTATATCAACTTAAGAAGCTAAAAACTAGTTGCTGCCAATTCAGGACACCAATTAGGACTTGACCACGAAGCTACATAGCGCACAGTACAATGCCTCTAAAGTTTCAGAATCCATATGGTTTGGTTTGTCTTTTTTGTCTATTACTTGATTAATTTTCACACTTTTGATGTCATTTTGTATGCCTAAACCACACTTTTTAGTACATCAAATTGATTATTTGGGTCACATTCAAAAGCATTTATCTAAGGTGGAGGCTATTCTAACCAATCTTGAACACCTATTTTTTTTTACCAATCAAGTTCCCATGGTTCACTTGTTAGATTGTAACGGTTAGTGTTAAGGACGCTTAAGTGGAAATTGAGATGGCCATTGCTATGACATTGATTCTAGACAGGAGCATAAATAAATGCACTGCCTTTATATGGCGTAGTTGATGTAGCTCTAACTGTGGATTGGCTTTTACATCTACCAAAAATAAGTTGGGAAGACCCAATTAGATAGCCCATGACATCTACTCCTAACATTGAAGTCAATAATAAATTCGTATTTCCTAATTAACCTGAAAGAATTGTCTAATCCAACCCATTTGCTTCGCTGAGAAAATTGAAAAAAAATAAATAAATAAAAGTTCAACCTCATGTTTCACCTAAGTATGATTTTTAAAACATGAAATTTCAACTAAAATAAGCCAGATTTCCGAAAGGCTTGTGCTTCCTTTTATCCCACAAATCAATTTTTGATGAATTGCATATCAAACCATTCCTTTATTTTTTCTTCCCTAAATTCTGTCAGCAATCAAACTGCACCTTAAGCTTCAAAACAAAATTATCAAAAACTACTACTAACTAGCATAAATGTTCAATCTTTCAGCATAAAACAACTATAATTCCATTATATAACATATGACATATGTATATTGTGTATATATATATAGAGAGAGAGAGAGAGACCTAACAATAACAGCTAGAACAGTGTGACCCTCAGCTATCAAATTATAAGCAATCCACAAATCATCGGCTTCATTAGGTATCATTTGTATCCACCAATTCAATAACATAAAATCAAATTTGATTTCCATATAAAATTTATTAAAATAAAAAAAATAAAATCATCAAACTTTCAATTGAAAATTGAAGTTTGTAGAAACTGGAGTTGATTTTTTAATATTTCGAGAGAACTTTTCTATGCAAACGAGAGAGAGAGAGAGAGAGAGAGAGAGAGAGAGAGAGAACTTGTGGTACCTTGAAGCAACCTGGCCCATTAGGGACGAGGTCTCTACAAACGATCTTCATCTGTAACTACACAGTTTTAATGTCTCAAAAAATCTTTCGTCTTCGGAGAAGGTTTCTTCAAGTCATGGAAAATCCAATCAACTGATAGATTTATATGTGTGTATATACATATATACATATCTCTATATATATAGAGAGAGAGGACACTACGGATTTGCAGAAATTAAATTTGATCTGGACGTTTCCCCAAAAGTTAAAAAGGGTTATAAAATTTCATCGTTTGGATATAGCGGGAATGTGAAAATTTATTGGCACCTGCACAAAACGCCGTAAATTAACGGCAATTATAAAAAATGCCGCTAAATAACAGTGTTTTATTCTACCCACGCCGCTAATTTTTGGCAATTTTTTAGCACCGCCTTTAATTTTCGACGTTGATAAGAAACGCCGACAAATACCAACAGTTTATTTTTAAACGCTGTAAATTGCAGGCATTTTTCTAAACGCCGGTAAATATATGCCGGCAAATGTCCATTTTCTTGTAGTGTGTGACACCTTCTAATGTATTCGCAATAGTCTTTGTCCAAGGTCGTCCAATAGTACCTGTGGATACCGCAGGTTTTCTTTTTATCCACAGCTTTTCTTTTAAAATTCTTTTTCAAAATTTCAAATTCAAAACAAATGAGTCGCCACTTAATTTTTAAAAGGAAAATTAAGAAACCACTTTCAAAGCAAACTGATCTTTTTAGAAACCAGAGATTAACTAGGTCCGGGGATTATTGAATGAGAGAGGAAGGAGCCCGCCGGACTAAAACACCCTCTCTCATCCTATCTTACGATAGGCGATAGGCCTCTACTCAACATCCTTTCAATCAAATTTATTAATCTAAGCATGCCCTCAACTAATACATATATACATATACATCACAAAAGCATGTCCAAAGGGTGTAAAATCGCAATTGTTAAAATATCATTCAAAAAGTCATGTAAATCAAGTAGCAAGCGATATGATATGCGATAGGGAACAAAAGAACTTACCCAGGATCCAGCAGCGATATTAAACGTGCAATGCATACAAGCAAAAGAAAATCCTAAGAAAGAGTCTCTAATCACATATACATATAAGGCAAGCTCCTAATTCTAAGGCGTCGCGCATGAGGTTGAAAATCAATAAAATCAAAGAATGAAATAAACTAGAAGGGAGATGAGAAATTGTACCTCAAATGCGCTACAAAACAAAGATTAGTCCACATGTTTCACAGAATAATATGGTATCAAACAATCAATCCTAATTTTCTAACTTAAGTCTATCTAGCATGAAATCCGACTTTATTCAATAGCTAGTTCTAATCATGAGCAAATTAATGTACATGGATGGATGAATGTGAACAAGAATAAAATATGGATTTATTTACTCATTTGGGCCACTTAACTTCTGGATTTAAGCTAAGTTATCATTATTCAAAGTATGATTTGGGTCCTAAGACATTAGGAGTCCATTTGAGTTGAGATAAACAAGATTAGACAAAAGCAATAGCAGTTTTTCATGAATTACAGAGACCAGACCAGATCTTAAAAAATAGAAAAACCATGCTTCCAACAGTTGGATATTAATGATTTTCGGATACGATATGCCTCTGTGAGTCTAGTTTATAACCCAAAAAGAAAATCAAGGTTTGAACGGTTAGATCTCCGGGAATATGGAAAACACTAGGCATCACTCAGGAATCTGCAACTCTCTGTCCAGAGATCTTGTACGATTTTTTAAAAATAGTAAAAAGATGACAAACACTTAGATCGTTTTAGGGGATCTCCCTAACACATTAAAGTACCCAGAAAAAATTATTAGAGACTTCGGAAACTCCATTAAAACTCTGATTTATTAGTTTCAAAATAGATTTACTGTTCTGAAATGTTGGACAGAGAGTTGCATGTATTAAAAATCACAAGACCAAACCATCTTAGACATGATATCACCTTAAAACAAAAATTACAGTGGTAGAGTATTGTGTTATTGACACTTTCCCGTTGATTTCACTTGATTTCAACGGTTAGATTTCGAACTAAAAATCTTTGATCAAAATCAGTTTGTGAACTCACTGTTTTCATTTATCAAGTTCAACACTATTTGTTAACCCCAACTATTAAACCATGAAGTTGGACTTAAACTAAACCATTTTCTCCTACCAGTTGATGGTCATTGGGGACTAAAGACCTTCATATTTGTGGATTTCAAAGGAAGTATGAATAGACTTCATGAAATCTCAAGATGAGGACTCTAAACCATGGAGATAGGTTTAGACTCAAAACCATTTTCTCCTACCATTTGATGGTCATTGGAGATGAAGACATGACTAATACTCATAAGTTTCAAAGAGAATATGGAAATGATTTCATGAAATACCAAGTTTAGAGGATCCAAGTCATGAGTATGGACTTGGATTCATCTATTTTGCTTATGAAATGAAGTGATGATCAAATTTTGACTCTCATGTAAAGTATAAGCTTACATGGGATTCAAAGGATCATAATCAAGAGATTTCAAGAGAGATATTGAAGATCTCCAAGAATCTCAAGAGAGGAACATAAACCAAAAGAAATATAAGAAAGACTAAAGAATTAGAAACAAGAACTCCTAAGCTTACTAGACAAACTCTAAGATTTAATAAAAAAAAATTAAAAATGACTTGAAGATTAGAAGCTCAAAAAGAAAGAGAACACAACCAAAGATTAGAGGGTCACCTCCAAACTATCCTCAAAAATCTTTCTTTGAAGATCTTCCAAGCTCTGCTCTCTAGTTCTCTAAACTCTCTCTTTTCTCTCAAAATATGTTAGTGTAATGGCAGTGATTTCTTTGTATTTTTTTGGTGTATCTCTTGTGTATATTCCTTGCATATGTTCCAAGGAAGATCCTTCCTCTTTTTATAGACAAAAAATACCAATGTATTTTCAGTGAATTCGGAGTAAAAGGCAGGTGTAAATCTCTCATTTGGTGGTACAATACGTACTTCCTGAAATTAGATAGACTGCTGCCTAAGGCGGCAGTCAGAATTCGTTTGCGGCAGTTCTTGGATGCCGCTGCTGCACTCTGTGACTACCGCGCCGGCATTGCGTGACTGCCGCATGGCTCTCCGTGAGTGTCGCGGCAGATTGTTGATTGTTGGGTTTCCGTCAACCTTACTTTATCAGATTTTTGTTTTTATCCGCCTACACATACGTATTGTACCACAAAATATGGACTTGAAAAGCAAACGGCAGTCAGAAAATGTCGGCGGCACTTAGTAAGTGCCGGGCCGGCACTCACCGAATGCCGTGCGGCATTCAGTGAGTGCCGCTCGGCATTCACTGAATGCCGCAGAAATCTGCCGTGTGCCGTTTTTCTGCAGAACTTCCCTTTTTAGGTTTTTTCTTTCTTCCCTTTTTCTTAAAGAAACTTATTCTTGAAGATCTTTTCCGAAAATGGTGTTCTACACCTGAATTCTCCTAAATACCTGGTATTTTTCTTCTTTCTGTGAAATTTTATCACGTTTGGAGAATTTTCTGAAGAGCTTGGAATACTTCGAATCTTTTCGGTCCTTATCATCATCGGACGTGGAGGTGACGCTCTCCTAAATTCGACGGTCGGTCAAAATTGCCCTATCGGATGATCTTCTTTGCTAGCCTGTGCCCATTCATGTGGGGCCCACACACTCCCTCATGTATTTCCTCCATCATTATCTTAGCTTCCTTCCTGTATAGGCATTCTAGATTGTACCCGGTGTAGGATTTCTTCCATAGCTTATTTGCGTAAATCACAAATTGAGCGGCAAATTGTCGAATCGCCTTTCTGTCCTTCTCTGAGGCTCCTTCGGGGTATTCTCCTTCTTTAACGAACTTCCACACATCCACATACCACGGTATTCCCTCTTCATCTTCTATGGCCGCGACCATTTCAAATGACGGTTGGTTCCTCACTTCTATGGATAGCGGGATCATGGCAGTTTTGGAGGGGATTTGGATCATCGAGGCTAAGGTAGCCAAAGAGTCGGCTATTTGGTTTTCTTCACGAGGGAGGTAGTAAAAAGAAATCTTTTGGAACTGCGCTTTTAGACTTTCCAGATAGTCGTAAGGTCTCAGTTTCTCATGCTTTACCTTCCAATCTCCTCGGACTTGGGATATGATCAAATTGGAATCTCCGAAGAAGCAAACAAATGGGCTTAGGTTTTGGGTGGTGAGTGGTACGTATGAGTTGAGAAGGTGATTGGGGTGAGGGTGGTCTTGCTCGTACTGGGCAGTGGTGTGGTGGTTGGTTTTTGTAGAGAGAGGTAAGCTAGAGAGAACAAGTGAGAGAGAGTGAGAGACCGAGTAAGCTAACCCGCTCCTCCCCTTTTGGACAAGCATTCGCACACTTATATGTACATGCACATATATTAAAGGGGGGTTCTGATGACTTGGGAGGAAAAATGGGGACAAGACCCCCACTGTGAAAACCCATCCCCTTATTATGTGGGTGATCAGTATGAGGAAAGTAAGTGGATTGGGTTTGCAAAATCAGAAATCCTTCCCAACAGTATTGATCAGGAGTGATGTGATTTTAGAGAGGGATAGATGCACAGATTTGGAAAATTGAAGAGGGAAGACCCAACTTTTTGGTTATGCAAATCTGTGTATGTATGGAGTCAAGGAATTGACTGTGGTCCGCAGACTCATAAATGAGTTGGTTTTTTTTTTTTTTCTTTTCTTCTTTATTCTTTTAATTGGAAAAGAATCCAATTGAGGCCAATGGAGTAAAAGAATGAAATAACTCTGGGCATCCAATGCTTTAGCCCATGGAATTTATTGAGTGCGGCAATGGCTCAGGCAAACTTGCTGACTTTTTGACTCATAAAACTTTGACTTGTCATAACTTTTTCTTTCGACGTCCATTTTGGGCGATCAAAAAAAAATAATGGGTTCGTGTCGGCAAGCACTTTATTTTGAAATGGTTTGGAACATGTCCACTTGTGACCCAAAATTATGATTTAAATGACCCATTCACATTTCCCACATTCTGAATTGAAACTTCAAATTTTGATTTTTCAATAAACCCAAGATTGGCGAAAATTGTGATTTAGACTTCCAAAATTTATTCTGCATTTTTTTTAAAATCATTTTTGAGAGATTTTCTTTTTCTTTTTCTTTTTTTTTTTTTTTCAATTTTCAGCTCTCTCTTTTTTTCTTTTTTTTTTTTAACTTTTCTTTTCTAAAAATGTGTTGGACAAAAATGGGGTATCTACAAATTAAATTAATGACTTATTGATGGTTTGTAGTAAGGACTTGTTTATGATTCGAATTCTGGGACGGAATTCTTTTAAGGGGGTAGATTGTAATGACCCAGAGTTTAATAAGGGGTATTTTGGTAATTTACCCACATGTTTAAAAACATTGTGCAAAATTTGGACCATGCCCGTGGGACCCATGTGTTTTGTTGCTTAAATTTTGGACCACACAAACATCACATGCTCTCTCTCCTCTCTCCATGGTCATCCATTTGGGGGCAAACCCATCTAGTTACTTCATTTTTTCTTATCCTTTCTCTCTTCATCTTCTTCCTCCCTTCTTTCTTCCTCTCTCCATTTTTCTTCTATTTTCAAGCCATGGGAGCAAGATCAAGAAGTTAAAGACCTCCATTTTCTTAAGGATTCAAGGAGCTAGGATTAAATTTAGTGAAAATTAGAAGCAAATATAAGCTCTCTTTCTCAATTTCTCAAGCCCTAAGCTAGAATTGGGAGTTCTTTGAATTCTCCAAGAACAAGGTAGATTTTCTATGTATTGGTACATTTTAATTCCTATTTCTAAGTATGATAATGTGTATTGGATTGTTTGGGTAAATTTCTAGGGTTATGTGGTATTCCATTAACTTAGTTCCTAGATTCTATGAAAATACATGATTATGTGTCCATTGATGCATTTAATTTCCTCCTTCTATGTATGAATTGCAAAGCTTGCTTGATTGGGTAAAACCCTTGAAGATGAACTTTGCCTAATCTAGTTCTCTCTAATTTCTTAACTTAGAAATAGAACTATGTGGTTTACATGCTTAAGCTAACATCCATATGCGTACTTGTCTACTTGCTAGTTGAAATCCATGTTAGAATTCATGTTGGAAATGCTAACTTTGGTTATTAAGATTGCATGTGTAGAGATCATGATTTACTATCCAAACTAAATCAATTGTGATTCAATGTGTGCAAAGTGTGCTTAATTCTAGCTTAGTACTGTTTAGAACATAATGTGCTAATGTTAAATTAGAGCTCATAACATGAATTTCATTATTGTTCCTTTCATTTCTTGACAGTAATGCATGAGACATTATACAATGATTAGTGGACATGACACTGCATAAGCATTTGACATTGGTTGAGTGAATCAAAGGGATTCATTTCATCGGGTGACATTTCGGCAAAGACATTGCATACACATGATATGCGTTGAAAAGATCCCTCACGAGGAAGGGCATAAAATGAGATGACTTGGAAATCCGGATGCGTGTTGTGATGCGAGACAGGGTGGACGTACCTAAAAACGTGCCATACGCCAACTTATAGCCGACTAGCTATTGGAAGGTTGGTATGCTACATTCCCAGTTGGGGGTGGCTCGTAGTCCGGTAACGAGGGGAGTGAACGATTACATGCATGGCTAAGAAGCCTTACATTTGCATTGCCTCGGTGGCAGCCTCACTGCATCACATTTCATTCTTAGGCATAGAAATTACTCTGTATATTTACATACATTATCTACTTAGCCGTCGCGCTAAGGGACTACGATCCCAAATCATTTTGCAGGTAATATTGACAAGGGGAAAGACCCCAAGTCCGTGTAAGGGGTAGGATCAAAGGCACGTATTTTTGAAGCCTCTTGTTGGAGGACTTTGTTTTGAGAGCTAGCTTGGGGATGGATAGAGCGACATGTAATTTATATGATCTATCGCCGGAGAATAGGACTAGATCAATAGAATTGCGTGTGTTAATTCCTATGAACATTGTATATGAAATCTGTAATAGCTAGACTCACCTTCTTTTGGGACCGACACATGTCAGCTGCTTCGTTGTGTTGTGTACATATTTGGAACTTCATGTATGTTGCAAAGAACTTCTCTTTTATCTTTATCTTCAAACATATACTCATGTTAGTCTTTAAGTGATGAGATTTGTGAGAGAATGGTACATGAAAAATTATCTTTTGATTCATTTTTTCCATGTTTATATGTGTTAAAACATATTTTTGGGGTGTTTGGGATACCCCCATGCTTATACCATTGTACCCCTTGATAGTGGAGAAGTTAGAAGGTTGAAATCAGGTGAAGAATCACTTCTCAGCAGTTTACAGTCGACTGTCCCTTGGGACTGGTCGACTGGTCTCCTGATGCCCGCTTCCTCAGCTGAATTTCTTAAAACGCGCATAACTTTTTCATTATAACTCGGAATCGCGCGTCGTTTTCAACGTTGGTGTCTATAATCAAAATTCTACCTTTTGGAATAAAATTTGACCAAAAATGTAAAATTACTATTTTACCCTTGGGGTTAACAAAGGAACAAAAACCTTTTTACAAACCCTTTTAAAAGAGAAATTGCATTTCTTCCACCTCTCTTCTTCTAACTCCTTATTTATGAGTTTTAATTTACATATTGTTAATTGGGATTCCCCATAGGATCTAAATAAAGTTTTCTGCATTCTTGGATTTGTTGTAAGGCTTGTTTAAAGTTATTTCTATGCCTTTTCTCTCTCTTCTTCCCCGTTGCCCGCTCTCTTTGTTTTCGGGGCGTTTCACATTTTATGGTCACTAAAGGTATTGTCTTAGAACACACTATTTCTAAAAATGGGATACACGTGGACAAGGCCAAAATAGATCATATAGCTAATTTACCTATTCCCAAAACTGTAAAAGACATCCGTTCATTCTTAGGACATGCAGGTTTTTATCGCCGATTCATAAAAAATTTCAGTACTATTTTTAGACATTTATGTCAATTATTGGCCAAAGACACACCTTTGGAATGGACTAATGAACATCAAAACTCCTTTGAGCAATTAAAATAGCATCTCACTATTGTACCTATTATGCAATCTCCTAATTGGAGCTCACCATTTGAATTAATGTGTGATGCAAGCGACTTTGCCATCGGAGCTGTCCTAGGGCAGAGAAAGAATAAAAAGGCATCGGTTATATACTATGCCAGCAGAACTCTAGATAGTGCTCAAATGAACTACTCAACTACATAAATTTAGGCAATACTTGATTGGTTCCCCTATTGTCTGTTTTACGGACCATTCAGCTTTGAAATACCTGCTTTCAAAGAGAGACACTAAGCCTAGGCTTATTAGGTGGATGCTCCTACTACAGGATTTTCAAAAACTTGAATACATCCTATTAACGCTTTTTCTTATCAACTCCCAAGTGTTGGTGATCGTACAAGTAATAAAGTTCTGGAAGTCCAAGTCGAACTCACAGGGAACAGAAAACAAAGATATGTAGTAACTATTTTGTCACTAAAAAGAAAATAAAATATGATGGATTTTTGTGGGATTTTACTAAACTACTAGTTTTTATATTTTTGCAATAAAACTAATTAAAAGCTATCTTTTTCTAAGTAGTTTACGGTAAAGATTTTAACAGTGTAAAATAAATTAACTAAGATTCTAGTAAGAAAAAGAAGAAAAAGAAATAAAAGCTAAATTTACATCAAGTGACTTTATGGATATTATTATAGTGAAAGATGGAAATAATACAAATATTTAAGCAAAGCTATTAAAAATAGGAAATATTAATTAATTAGAAAGAAATGATTTAAAAGAATTGAGAATATGCAAAACCAACACTAGATCCTACAACTTTTGTGCATTTGAAAAGGATTTGGCATTTAAGACCGTAGAGTCATTCTTTATTTGAAAAAAAACTTTCACTAGTCGAGGTCATATCAAATGTGTCAAGGTTGGTATGAAACGACGTCGTTTGGTTTAAAGAAAAATAAAGAGGCAATTGGGCAGTAGCCAAGTTGGAACCGTGACCCGCCGAGTACGTGGGTTATTCGGCGCCCAATCCCCACCACTCTGCCACTACATAATTGTCTGTCCATTAGTGGATAGAAATGTAAATAAACACGTATTTGAAATATAAATTTTGTCATATGAATTGTTTGAGTATGCTAAGTGTTTTTTATGACAAAAGGCATAGTTTGACAATCCACATAATTAGATTCTTATTTCAAATAAGTAATCTCTTGACTTACAATATAGCCATAGTATATAAACACGTTAAATGGTCATAAACTATAGATACATAGATTTTTTTGGCCATAAATGGAAAAACAACCCATCCAGATAAATTTGCCCATTTAAGATTAGTGCACAGAAGTTGTGGTTTCTAAGATTTTATTGCAAATTCCTATTTAAAGTTTTAGCCTACCATTTTGGAATTGAAACTGTCTTCCAAATAACCTTTTAAAGAAAGATTAAATAGATGCACACAGTGACTGTCCAATTAAAATTTAAGTTATAAAACTAAGGTAAGGGTCAAATATAATATTAATATATTTTTTTATTTACTTAACATGAGCTGGGATTGAATTTGTGAAATCTGCAAAATAACAAAGTTTAGTACAACTAGGCTAATAAAACATAAATAAATGGAAATACCGAACCAAAAATAAAGCACTAAACCTTTGACTTTGGATTCTTGTGAGGTCACAGTGGTTGAATTCCAAACACGAGTAAGGCCAAACCAACTCCTAATCTAATTTGGGAGTCAGATATGGGTATGGTGTGCTTGGGGATTTGGTAGGTGATTATAACAACTACGTGGCTAAAAAATTTGGCATTTTCTGCAAAATCTGTCTTCTAGTGAATAGAAATATTGTTATAAAAATTGAAAATTTGGGGTTTCAAACTATTTTGGAGGACAACTACAAGTACTAACTACACTAAAAATATTAAATCTAAATTTTACTAGGAATATTTTACTACTACAAATTGACAAAGGCTGTACAAGAAAACAAATCTTTTATTTTGAGGAATACAGTACACAAAGTTTTTTTACATATTTTTTAACATGAAATCATCAATTACACAAAAGTAAATTATTACAACTACTAAAACTAGAAAAAACAAAGAAAAACTAAAGTTTCCTACTTCTAGGGACAATATGAAGTGCTCACATGATAACCTCCCTAAACAATTCTCTCCTTAATAGTGTGTAGTATAATTTCTCTGCTGTTGGTTGGTGATTGTTTGGCTTCCTCCTTTTTTGCTCTTGGCGTGCCTTAATTTATAGACGATTTGAGATGCAAAATTGTCACTGTATTCGTCACTCAGTCAATTTTTTTCTTCGCGTGTTTATTAATTTTCTTCCCCTCCTCTGACACATTTTGACAAACCTGCAGCTGAGAGAGAGAGAGAGAGAGAGAGAGAGAGAGAGAGAGAGAGGAAGTAAACGAAATGCATAAAACACATCACTTTCAATCTTTACATTCACGCTCTGATTTATTTTTACTTAGGATAGTTTATATTATTTTATATATATATTATTTTTTTTAGTCTTCTTTCGTTTTGTGTTTTAATGTGATCATTTACAAAACAGAGTAAGTACATGGAAAATATTTCAGTGCGGTTGTTACTTCTTTCCTTCCCTTTATTTCACTTCGTTTCACCTATACATATAAAATATGTAAAAGCAAATAATTACACGCATTTGAGTGACATCACCATTAAATTATATTAATTCAAATATGTAGGTAAAACTAAGAATTTGGGGGATTAAATGAACATTATGTCTATTATATTGGCACATGAATGTGCAATATTCAATATTTGTCACACCCCTCAACTAACTTATTGCTAGTCCCAAGCAATGAAGTGAAAAGAGAAATTGTTCTAAAAGTTTTATTAAAAAGTATGAATAAACCAAGGAAAATAAAACCTAACTCACTATCGCAGGAATCACGATTGTATTTAGCGTATGCAACAAGCCGTTAAACTCCTAGGTTACCCCTAGTGGACGAGTGTTGTCTCGTGAGGTAGATAAAGGTAGATTTTCTCCTTTTTATAAGATTAAATTTGGCATTAAATGAAATTTTCAAGTATGTAATAGTAATGCAACACATATACTCACAGTTTGTCAATGGTAGTATTTTTTATACTCTTTAAACTTACAGTGTATGTTTGAAAAATCAAACAGCTGATCTTAATTTCAAAATTACATAACTATTAGCAGTCATAAAATTTGTAGTTTTAACTCAAATCTCACTGAGATTTCACTCTCTTAATGAGAAATTCTCAAAAACCGGTGTAGAGAACATCTCACTTGGTAGGGAAGCAAAGGTAGAGAAATTGCTTCCATTTTTTTGATGACTCAATATATAGGGCATTTGGCGTACAATAAGTCTCATGGAAAAATACTTAGCAGTAGAAGAGCGATCTACCGTGGAGAACATCCTTATCACTTAAATTTAAAAATCAATTTCTTTTAAATCATTAGGACTTTGACTGGTAGGTTATAAATTAAGGAGTAGGAAATTTGTGGTGTATTTGTTCTAAGCATGTCATTGGAGTGTTTGCGCAATTCATTCCAACCCCGTCTTTTTCTTCTCCTTTTTATCATTTGTACCGTCTTTTTTATTATTATTATTATTTTTTTTTTTTGAGTTTTACAAATTTTTTTAATAGAAAACTTAGAAAGAAAAATTACATTTTATTTCTTTACAAAAAAAACTAGAACACTACATTTTCTCTCTCTCTCTCTCTCTCTCTAACAAAGTTTAAGACAATGCATCATTACAACAATGATAATAAGAAAAATTATGGTATAAACTTCAAAAATCAAAAGAGCGCTGATGTGTACGTCATTCATTTTTTCTTTTTCTTTTGTAAAGAAATGAAAAAATATCACCTGTTTCGTGGAAATCTGATAACCTGGTAGGGTCGTAGATCGAGTGATATTCCCAAGCTTCTTTAGTGAGTGGGTACCTACAACTTATGTATTAGATTTTTTTTGCTAATAGGACAAGAGAGAAAATATAAATCAAAAATAAAAACTTATAATTTTAAGCCAAAATCGAAAATGGGGAAAAAAAAAACTAAATAAAATCAAAATCAAAATCAATCTTTTCTCTAGATTATAGATCTTACCTTTAGTGATCGATAGAGTGGATCTTGATCTTTGATTTAAGAAAAATGGAAAAAAAAATTGAGAGAATGAGAGATTGGGGCGAGAGAGTTGCAGAGACGAGAGAGAGAGAGAGAGAGAGAGAACGCGATGAGAGAGAAGAGAGGAAGAAGAAAAAGAAAGGAAAACTTGGCGACATCCTATTGACGCATTTTCTTATCAACACATAAGTGTAGGTGATCATACAAGTACTAAAGTTCTGGAAGTCCAGGTCGAACCCACAGGAAATGGAAAACAAAGATAGGCAATAACTATTTTGTCACTAAAACGAAAATTTAAGATAATGGTTTTTTATGGAGTTTTACTAAACTACTAGTTTTTATATTTTTGCACTAAAACTAATTAAAAGCTATTTTTTTCTAAGTAGTTTACGGTAAAGATTTTAACAGTGCAAAATAAAATAACTAAGATACTAGGTTGAAAAAGAAGAAAAATAAATAAAAGCTAAATTTACGTCAAGTGACTTTATGAATATTATTATAGTGAAAGATGGAAATAATACAAATATTAAGCAAATGTATTAAAAACAGGAATTATTAATTAACTTGAGAGAAATGATTTAAAGAAATTGGGAATATGCAAAACCAACACTAGATCCCATAACTTTTGTGGATTTGAAAAGAATTTGGAATTTAAGACCGCAGAGTCATTATTTATTTAAAAATAAATTTTCACTTGACAGGGTCATATCAAGTGTGTCAGGTTTGCTATAAAACGACGTCGTTTGGTTTAAAGAAAAAAAAAAGTCAATTGGGCAGTAGCCAGGTTCGAAATGTGAACCGCCTCAGAAGTGAGTTATTCGGTGCCCAGTCCCCACCACTCTGCCACTACACAATTTCCTGTCCATTAGTGGATAGAAATATATATAAACACATATTTGATATATAAATTTTGTCATATGAATCATTTGAGTATGCTAGTTGTTTTTATGACAAAAGGCATAGTTTGACAATCCACATAATTAGATTCTTATTTCCAATAGGTAATCTCTTGACGTCCAGTATAACCATAGTATATAAACATGTTAAATGATCATAAACTATAGATACATAGATATTTTTTGCCATAAATGGAAAAACAACCCATCCTGATAAATTTGCTCATTTAAGATTAGTGCACAAAAACTGTGGTTTCTAAGTTTTTATTGCATATCCCCAATCAAAGTTTTAGCCTATCATTTTGAAATTGGAACTGTCTTCCAAATAACCTTTTAAAGAAAGATTAAATAGATGCACTCAGTGAATGCCCAATTAAAATTTAAGTTATAAAACTAAGGTAAAGGTGAAATATAATATTAATATATTTTTTTGTTTACTTGAAATGAGCTGGGATTGAATTTGTGGAATCTGAAAAATAAAAATGTTTAGTACAACTAGGCTAATAAAACATAAATAAATGGAAATACTGAACTAAAAATAAATACTAAACCCTTGACTTTAGATTATTGTGGGGTCACAGTGGTTGAATTCCAAGAACACGAGTAAGGCCAAACCAACTCCTAATCTAATTTGGGAGTGAGATATGGGTATGGTGTGCTTAGGGCTTTGGTAGGTGATAAGTATGTGGGTAAGAAATTTGGCATTTACTTGCAAAATCTGTCTTCTAGTGAATGAAAATATTGCTATAAAAACTGAAAATTTGGAATTTCAAACTATTTTAGGGGACAACTACAAGTACTAACTAGACTCAAAATATTAAATCTAAATTTTACTAGGAATATTTTATTACTACAAATTGACAAAGGTTGTACAAGAAAACAAATATTTAATTTTGAGAAATCCAGTACACAAAGTTTTGTTACATATTTTTGAACATGAAATCATCAATTACATAAAAGTAAATTTTTGCAACTACTAAAACTAGAAAAAACAAAGAAAAACTAAAGTTTCCTACTTCTAGGGACAATATGAAGTGCTCACATGATAACCTCCCTAAACTATTCTCTCCCTAGCAGTGTGTAGTATAATTTCTCTGCTGTTGGTTGGTGATTGTTTGGCTTCCTCCTTTTCTGCTCTTGGCTTGCTTTAATTTATAGACGATTTGATATGCAAAATCATCACTGTGTTCATCACTCTGCCAATTATTTCTTCGCGTGTTTATCAATTTTCTTACCCTCCTCTGACACACTTTGACAAACCTGCAGCTGAGAGAGAGAGAGAGAGAGAGAGAGAGAGAGAGAGAGAGAGAGAACGAAATGCATAAAACACATCATTGTCAATCTTTACATTCACACTTTGATTTATTTTTACTTAGGATAGTTTATATTATTATATATATATTTGTCTTCTTTCATTTTGTTTTTTTATGTGATCATTTACAAAACGAAGTAAGTATGTACTTCAGTATTGTTGCTACTTCTTTTCTTCCCTTTATTTCACTACATTTCACTTCATTTCACCTAAACATATAAAATATGTAAAAGCAAATAATTACACGCATTTGAGTGATATCACCATTAAATTATATTAATTCAAATATGCATGTAAAACTAGGAATTTGGGGGATTAAATGAGCATTATACCTATTATATTGGCACAAGAATGTGCAATATTCAGTGTTTGTCACACCCCTCAACTATCTTATTGCTCGTCCCTAGCAATGAAGTGAAAATAGAAATTGTTCTTAAAGTTTTATTAAAAAGTATGAATAAACTAAGGAAAATAAAATCTAACTCACTGTCGCAGGAATCGCGATTACATTTAGCATATGCAACAAGCCATTAAACTCCTAGGTTACCCCTAGTGGACGATAGTTGCCTCGTGAGGGTTTGCAGTGAATATATCCACAAAATTCAAATCTTTTTTTTCAATGTAAAAATAAAGTAAAATGAATAAATTAATAAAAATAAAGGTAGATTTTCTTCTTTTACAACAGATAATATTAAATTTGGTAATAAAATGAAAATTTCAAGTATGTAATAGTAATGCAACACATATACTCACAGTTTGTCAATGGTAGTATTTTTTATACTCTTTAAACTTACAGTGTGTGTTTGAAAAATCAAATAGCCGTTTTTAATTTTAAAGTTACATAACTATTAGCAGCCATAAAATTTGTAGTTTTAACTCAAATCTCACTGGGATTTCACTCTTTTTGATGAGAAACTCTCAAAAATAGGTGTAGAGAATATCTCACTTGATAGGGAAGCAAAGGTAGAGAAATTGCTTCCATTTTTTTGATGACTCAATATATAGGCATTTGGAGTACAATAAGTCTCAAGAAAAAATACTTAGCATTAGAAGATCGATCTACCATGGAGAACATCCTTATCACTTAAATTTAAAAATCAATTTCTTTTAAATCATTAGGACTTTAACTGGTAGGTTAGAAATTAGGAGGAGTAGGAGATTTGTGGTGTATTTGTTCTAAGCATGTGATTGGAGTGTTTGCGCTATTCATTCCAACCTCTTTATTTTCTTATCCTTTTTATCATTTTTACCGTCTTTTTTTTATTTTTTTTAGTTTCTCTTTTTTTATTTTTTTTAAATCAATTCCTTTCTTTCTTTACCACTTCTTGCAATGTCATTATAGTCCAATCACATACCTTGATATGAAAGTAAGGTTTGTACTCCCAGGTGGAGCAAGGCATGATTTGGAGAGAATGGAGAATAAAGCAATATAAGGTGAATGGGGTGCATTTGAAATAAAAGATGGCCTAAATCATTTTAAAAATAGATTGACTTTGTTCATTCAAGAAATTTAGAAGTTCTAATGGTAAATCATGAACGTTCTCTTCTAATGATCAGTTAAAGAAAAAGAAAATTAATGAGACTTTCAACGAGTGATATGATAAAAAGAATAAAATGAGACTGAAAAGAATAGTAACCCTCATAAAGGAAGATTGGCACAAAAGCTCACATGGGTTAATTAGTTTCCATTACTTGTTTTTAAACTACATGGTTTATGTTTACTCATCCATTTAATTCAGTAAATATTTTCACACTGTTTCAAAAATGTTTAAAGTTTAAAGAGTTTCTAGCATTTAAAAATAGTTAAACATGTGACAATGTGTCGTATGCTATTAACATACCCAAAATAATATTAACGTGTCAAATTTATCTTATATAGAGTAAAAGAAAAAATTCTGAAAAATCCTAAGCGCATCCACTAGATTGGGTACATTTATGGTGTAACTGGTATCTTTTGCACCTATACAAAAGAGACTATGCAATCCGGAGCGTCCAAGTTGTCATGATAGCCCATCCACCTCTAGTAAAAGAGATAGGTCTAGAATCACTAGCAAGCTAAAAACATCATTAAGAGGCTAGGAGATAACTCTGGCTTTACCTAGTTTTTTTGCTACCTCTGGAGTCATTCACCGCACTAGACATATCTGGTTATGTTGGGATCATGCAAATTACTCCTATCGAACCACCTAATGAAAGGCAGATGTACACGTAAGATCATTTTAAAGTCTGACCTGACTGAAAAATTATTGAATGTACTGAAAATAAATTTAAAACAAAAACAATAAAAAAAAATGAGGGATGGGAAAACAAAATTTGTTTGGGTATCAAAGGATCCAGTCCTCTTTCTCAACCAAAATTTTCTTTTGTTTTGATTTGAATTGTCTTTTGTAACAGTAGTAAACTTTAAAAGATGTGCTATTATGAGCAACTAAACCAGGACATTTTTCTCTATAACAATTCAAACACCATCCTAACCTTTTAGCTTTCCTTTTGATGGCATAAGGGCTAGTGCCAACCAAGGGTTTTTTCTGCTCAGAAACAAGTGAGCGACCCATTAACATATGGTCATCGATTATTGGATCCATTTTTTATACTCTCAGCCAACAAGAGAGGCTAGACTCAACCCTCCACTCCTTCCAACTATCAACTAAGATCTAATTAAAGAGAGCTTAGAGGGGGTAGGTGAGAATTTTATTTAAAAATAATATTTATATTTAAAAATATATACATCCAGAAACTAAAAAAAAATGTTTATTTTTTTTTTTTAATTCTAAGAACTACTTTTTTTTTTAATAGAAAACTAGAAACTAAATTTTTGTAATTTTTTTTAAAAACAAAGTTAAAGACGATGCATCATTACAACAATAGTAATAAGAAGAATTATGATGTAAAGTTCCAAAATTATAAGAGTTCTAACTTCTGAGTCATGCATTTTATTTACTTATTTATTTTTAACAGAAAACTAGGAAAAATAATTATATATATATTTTAACAAGGGCAACGCAGCACTAACATAGCAAGAACTAGGATAATAACAAGGTAAAGTTCAAAATTCATAAGACCAATCGCTAGCGCGTCGTCCATTTTTTTGTTGTTTAAAAGCTGAAATGGAAAAATATCACTTGTCTCTTGGAAATTTGAGAACCTGGTAGGGTCGTGGATCGAGTGGTATTTCCAAACTTCTTTGATGAGTGGGTACCTATAACTTATGTATTATATTTTTGTGTTAAATAATGAAAAAGAGCGAAAATCAAAAATAAAAACTTAAAATTTTAAGCCGAAATCGGAAATGGAAAAAAAAACTAATTAAAATCAAAATCAAAATCAAAATCAAGCTTGTCTCTAGATTATAGATCTTACCTTTAATGATCGATAGAGTGGATCTTGATTTTGGATCGAAAAAATTAAAGAAAATGGAAAGAAAATGAGAGAGAATGAGAGATCGAAGTGAGAGAGTGAGTCTAGAGATGAGAGAGAGATCGCGGCGAGAGGGAAGAAGAAAAGAAAGGAAAAAGAGAGGAAAAAGAGAGATAGGGAAAAGTTTTTAGGGTTCGAAGCCTTATATATAGCCATTTTCTCTTTTTCAGTGTATCTCTCTCTAGAGAAGTTAATTTTTTTTAAGAAATAAAGATAAAATAAACAAACATGTGTTAATCGTGAAACCATCCCCCCCAACTGAGTCTGACATTGTCCTTAATTAGTGAGAAAAAGAAGCCAATGAGAACACCTATAATAAAAAGAAACAAACAAAGAAAAGATAGAATAATAATGACAAAATATATATATATATATAAATAAATGTACAATCATTGTGTTGAGATAAAGTTATCAAGAATTACTGTTCATTTGATCTTTTGAACTGCAGTTTCAAAGGATCAATCTTGTATTCAAATTTTGCTATCTGATAGTTTTAGGAACATAGTTTTTAAACCAGCAATACTTCTGGTGTGTCTTTTTATTTTGGACTGTAATGGGATAGTTTAAACATACAATTTAGTACATTTATTAGATAGCATTACTTGAGATTTGTAAGACTTGATAAAAAAATCAAAACTCATAAAATAATAAGTGCAATTGGTTCTAATACTTAAAAACACAGTGATGATTTTTTTTAATATACATATAATATAAAAAGTACAATTACAATAAAAATAAAGACAGGAATTTCTTAACATATCTAGACGTTGCTTGGGGTTATTGCCCATGAAAGATGATCATTTTGAGGTTTAGGACAGTAGACTCAAAACCTCAAGTAGGTGTCATAATCACATATGTTTGGATCATCATACAGTGTTACTTCCATGAATATATCATACATGACAATGATTCTTTGAGGAATGAATTATTCAATAAAGACAGGGGCTAGAGATGTCCCCCATTCAAGTAGGTAAAAGAACCAATTCCTCTGGAAGGCGTAACTTAATATTTCTCCATTAACAACTCTAGTTAATAAATGTCCTCATCCAAATATAACGTCATTGTCATCATAAATGGGGAATTGTTCTAAGGATGTTAGGTATCTCTCCCATTCATTTTCTTCATATTCATGATATAATTCTTGGAACACCTCATATTGAGCTTGCTCCCATTCATCGTAGTTTGTGCTATATTTTGCCAGTCATCTAATCCATCAAATACTGGTTCAGCATTCCACTCCCTAGGTTCGTCAGGTTCCACTAAATAATCAATTTCTTCATCAGTGTCGTCATAAATTTTATCGACTTGCCTAGCGTGGAATATTTCATCCTCATCAGAGTCCATGAGATATTCGAAATGTGGCCGTGTATCATCATCTGACGAAGTTCTATCCTTTGAAGGACAGTTATTGTTAGACGAACTGGCATGGTTTATACTCATTCTTGCACCTGTACGATGATGAAATGGGTTCATATCTCTTTGTTACCTGTGACATCAGATAATATGTTATAATTCCTGGAAAATATTAAATAGTAAAAAAAAATAATTAAATTACAATAAAAATAAAAATATAATTCCTACTATGTACAATTCTAATCATGATTTATGAATTTAAGAGGTATCATAGTTGGGGTCCTCCAAAGGAAAGGACTCAAACTTAGATTCAAAATCTCCTAAGAATGGCTTTAATTTCTGCCTACTGACTTGAAATATATTTCCATCTTTAGGGTCCTCAATCACGATAGTTCCATAAGGATAAATTTTTTTTTACAATATATGGACCAATCCATCGAGATTTTATTTTTCTTTTAAGAAGATGTAGTTTTGAGTTGTATAATAGAACTTTTTGCGCGGGGGTAATCTTTGATAAACAGGAGTATGAGAGTATCCCATCATATGACATGTACTGCAAAGTTCTAATTTTTTCTTAGATAGAGGAGTATTAGTTTTCTCCAATTTAAAAGTTTCTAACTTACGAGATAATTCTTCAATTTTTATGACTAATTCATCTTCTGATAGCTGTGAATTTTTTTCCTTTTCTTTTCTAGCTATTTCTTCTTTTTCCCATTATGGAGTGTCACGCCCCGACGTAGCATGAATATGGAAAGCGTTTAATTTCCTTTATGGACCCGTAGGTCGCGACAGTTTGAAGGATCGATTCCGTCCCAAACGTCAACAATAAAAACATAAAAATCAGAGCAAAGCAATCAAGGCTTATAACATTTTTCTAACTTAATAGTTATTACAGCACGGGGTCTCTAAAGGCACATACCGCCTTAAATCAAAACAATAACTTAACATCTATTACTATCATCCTTATTACAGAATTCAGTTAATAACTTAAAACATATAAAAGTAAATTCTCTTTCAAGCAGGAATTCTAAGTTTGCGTAGTCCGTAATGTTCCGCTCGATCAAAACCTGAAAAGCCAGAACACGAATGTCCAGGGAGCATCAACGCCGTCAGCTTCAAGAAGCTGGTGAGTATTAAAAACATAACTTTGAATGTAACACATACTCATTTACCATTTTCCAATTCTCATTTAATCCAATAAGCTTACATTAAGGATAGGAGTTCATTTTAGAAAATAACCACAACATCATATGAAAGATATAATTCGGATATGTGACCGTGTATGAAAACAATGCACCATCTCATCTTACCGACTCTTTTTTCTTGACAAACACAACAACCCACTATCTCACACCAGTATCCTTGTAATACTCCGATAGCCACACTTTAGCACAGGGGTGCCAGGGAATATCCAGTTTGCCTCACACTTTGGTCCGGGGTACCAGGGAGTGTCCAATGCCTCACACTTTAGTACCTAATCTGCCTCGCAAATACCGGAGGTAACCTCATGCAGTATCCAGACTCGGGTACCAGGGAGTGTCCGTTGGCCACAATTTAGCACTACCATGGGTGCCAGGGAATGTCCAAGTTCGGCGTCACACACTTTAACTCTTCCATGGGCGTCAAGGAGTGTCCAGTTTTGCCACCGTCGCATTACAAAGATACTCTCACCGCAATCTCAACCACAACACACTTTGGTACTCACTTACCAGGGAGTGTCCACGACACAATCTCAACCACACTCACTTTACCACACTGACCATTACTCTTTTTCACACTGACCAACACCCACACTCCCCATGCATGTACAACTGACACCATATGTATGTCATGAAACCACCCACAGAACATATTTAGTGCTAGGAATAATAACAATGTATGCTTTGAAAAGAATTGGATTCATAGTTGTTACTAAAATTGACCAATCATACTCAAAAGATAATCTGTTTTAACATTTCTTGCAAACAGAGCCTTAAAGACCCACAAGGTAACAACCAAACAGTTCCTTATCATGAAATAAGCAAAAACTAGAAACTATCAGAAGTCGCGCCCGCGCGGGCCGCTCGCGCGGAGGTCGTTTGCGCGACATGCCCAATTTTTTTCTTTTCTTTTATAAAACTTTTCCAACTGCCAAAATACACATAGCTCGCCCGCGCGGGCCGCTCACGCGAGGGGTCGCCCGCACGGGCCGCTTGCGCGTCCCTCGTTCGCGTGATCGCGCGCGCGAGTTTCAGCAGTTTCTTCGTCTTCCATGCTGGTTTTCCCCTGTTTCAGAAATTAAGGGGTCTTTTGACCCATTTTCGAAAACTGAAGTATATATAACATATCATATATGGATTTCTTTGGTTTTTCACAAGGATTAAGAATCTACGATCAATTTTACTTGAACCGATCCGTAACTCTTGGATTTTATGAAAGATATAATTCGGATATGTGACCGTGTATGAAAACAATGCACCATCTCATCTTACCGACTCTTTTTTCTTGACAAACACAACAACCCACTATCTCACACCAGTATCCTTGTAATACTCCGATAGCCACACTTTAGCACAGGGGACGCCAGGGAATATCCAGTTTGCCTCACACTTTGGTCCGGGGTACCAGGGAGTGTCCAATGCCTCACACTTTAGTACCTAATCTGCCTCGCAAATACCGGAGGTAACCTCATGCAGTATCCAGACTCGGGTACCAGGGAGTGTCCGTTGGCCACAATTTAGCACTACCATGGGTGCCAGGGAATGTCCAAGTTCGGCGTCACACACTTTAACTCTTCCATGGGCGTCAAGGAGTGTCCAGTTTTGCCACCGTCGCATTACAAAGATACTCTCACCGCAATCTCAACCACAACACACTTTGGTACTCACTTACCAGGGAGTGTCCACGACACAATCTCAACCACACTCACTTTACCACACTGACCATTACTCTTTTTCACACTGACCAACACCCACACTCCCCATGCATGTACAACTGACACCATATGTATGTCATGAAACCACCCACAGAACATATTTAGTGCTAGGAATAATAACAATGTATGCTTTGAAAAGAATTGGAGTCATAATTGTTACTAAAATTGACCAATCATACTCAAAAGATAATCTGTTTTAACATTTCTTGCAAACAGAGCCTTAAAGACCCACAAGGTAACAACCAAACAGTTCCTTAACATGAAATAAGCAAAAACTAGAAACTATCAGAAGTCGCGCCCGCGCGGAGGTCGTTTGCGCGACATGCCCAATTTTTTTGTTTTCTTTTATAAAACTTTTCCAACTGCCAGAATACACATAGCTCGCCCGCGCGGGCCGCTCGCGCGAGGGGTCGCCCGCACGGGCCGCTTGCGCGACCCTCGTTCGCGTGATCGCGCGCGCGAGTTTCAGCAGTTTCTTCGTCTTCCTCGCTGGTTTTCCCCTGTTTCAGAAATTAAGGGGTCTTTTGACCCATTTTCGAAAACTGAAGTATATATAACATATCATATATGGATTTCTTTGGTTTTTCACAAGGATTAAGAATCTACGATCAATTTTACTTGAACCGATCCGTAACTCTTGGATTTTATGAAAAACTAAAAGTTGACAAATCTTAATTTCTTATATACTATTTCATATGAATGAATTATGTCTTAAAACTTTAAACATATCATCTATGATGTAATATCTTTCATAATCAACTCTAAAAACAAGTTTTGGTTAAGGTTTGAAAAATTATGATTTTGAAGTTCAAGCTTCCATGGACGAAATTTGCAATAGTGGTTCATCTATACATACACACTATCAGTAACTAAGCATATAATTACTTTCAGAGTGAGTTTAAAATACTTACAGAGATAGAAGATTGAAATGTTAGTTGAGAAAGACTCACAATTTAGAATTCCAATTGCAACCTTGGCTATGGAGATTAAACTTCTTCTCTCTATACAAATTCTGTAGAACTCTCCCAAGCTCTCTCTAAACTCTCTGTCTGTAAGTGTTATGCACAGAGTGTGGAATGTGTGTATGAGAGTATTGTATTTATAGAAACTAATTAGAGATTCTTGGAGGCCAAGTTCTACCTTTAACACTCTACAAATGATTTTAGTTTCAATTCAATGTTTGCAATATAAGCACAGCTCCTTCACAAAACACACACCAATATACATTCGTATATAAATTCTCAAGAATTGAAGTTGCAACATAGACTAGTAGGGGCCAACTTGTGGGTGTTTGGTAAATCTAGTTTATGGCATAAGAATACACACACACACACACACAAAGCATTCCCAAATAAACTCCACCCAATCATTGCTTGCCATAAATAGCAATAAAGCAAATGTCATGTCTTTGCTTTACGAAGATTCCATAATCTGTGGAATCCCAACGCGGCACAGACAATTTGAATGTAAACTGGTATTTTCGCGCCGCGGTGATCACTACAAAAATACAAAAAATTCATTTTAGTGTAAGAATTGATTTCCCGGTTTTTATAAAAATACATGTTGAGTGAAGAGAAATTATTTTCACCGTCTTTGAAATACAGATTTTGAAATCCACACGGATATTACTAACTTTTGTAAAATCATGGTTTGACCCCAATAAGAAAATTCAATATGAATTAAAACAAGTATTAAGGTTTAACATATGAAAATTGAAATTAAATTAAAGCAGACAATTATTAAATATGACAAATGCAAAATTACAAATAATTAAATGAAATGCAGGTTGTTACATCCTTCCTCCCTTAAACAGGATTTCGTCCCCGAATTTAAGACTAACTAGTCATGAAACAACTCCAGGTACTTCTTCCTCATATCACCTTATACTTCCCATGAGGCTTCATTCTTGTCATGGTGATTCCACTGAACCTTCACCAACGAAATGTCTTTATTCCTCAGCTTCTTGATACTCTGATCCAGAATCTTTACAGGTCTCTCCTTGTAAGAAATGTTATGACTCGTCTCAATATCGTCATAACTAACCACGTGCGAGGGGTCTCGTATGTACTTTCTCATCATACTCACATGAAATACGTTGTGAACCCCGGACATCTTCCGTGGTAGCGCCAACCGATATGCCACTTTCCCGACACGTTCCAAAATCTCGAATGGTCCGATGAAACGCGAAGCTAATTTTTCTCTCTTAAGACCGAAGCATACTACTCCTCAGGTCGGTGAAACCTTAAGGAGTACGTGATCTCCAATACTAAATTCCAAATCTTTCCGGCGTCGATCGGCATACCTCTTGTACCGGCTCTGAGCGGTTCTCATCCTTTCCTTGACCAAAGAAATTTTCTCGTTGGTTTCTCTAACCAAATCTGGTCCCAACAATTCTGTATCCCCACCTTCTGCCCAACACAATGGAGATCGACATGGTTGTCTGTACTATGCTTCGAACGGAGCCATCCCGATACTCGTGTGATAACTATTGTTATAGGTAAACTCGACCAAAGGCAAGTATGTTTCCCAAGATTCTTTGAAATCAATAACACAAGCCCTAAGCATATCTTCCATGATCTAATTAACATGCTCAGTCTGTCCGTCTGTCTGCGAGTGAAAAGTAGTACTCATCTTGAGCGAGGTTCCCATAGCTTCTTGCAAACTTTCCCAAAAGCCAGAGGTAAAACGTGCGTCACAGTCTAACACAATTGACACAGGTGCACCGTGAAGCCACACAACTTGTTGTATGTACATTCGACTCATCTTTTCTACCGGGTATGTCATACTATAAGCAATGAAATGAGCAGATTTCGTCAATCGATCTACAATTACCCAAATGGCATCATGATTCTGTTGTGATCGAGGAAAACCCACTACAAAATCCATCGTGATGTGCTCCCATTTCCAACCAGGAATATGTAGTGATTGTAACAATCCCGAGAGTCTCTGATGTTCAGGTTTGACTTGTTCACACGTCAAACATCTGGATACAAATTTGGCCACATCCTTCTTCATACCTTCCCACCAGAAATTTCTTTTCAAAACCTTGTACATTTTCGTCCCTCCCTGGTGATTTGTATATTTTGACTTATATGCTTCTGCCAGAATATCATTTCTCAAATTCCCACAGTCTGGTATACATAATCTGCCTCTGCATCGATACCCTCCATCACTTCCCACCTTCCATTATGTCGAATCTTTCTCTGACATCTTCACAAACCACGCTTGAAACTTCTCATCTTCTTTCTGAGTTCCAATAATACGGTCGATAACAACAGGCTGTAGGATAAGACATCTAAAAAGTTGTCCTTCTCCTTCTTCAGCACTCCGTACATCGAACTCCTTGTAGTTGATCAATTAAGTCATCAATCCGAGGTAAGGGATACTTATTCTTGATAGTTACTCGGTTCAATTCTCTATAATCGATACACAACCTGAGCATCCCATCCTTCTTCTTTACGAATAATACTGGTGCTCCCCAAGGTGATGTACTTGGACGGACAAAACCTAGGTTCTCGAGCTCTTGAACTTGTTCCTTCAATTCCAACAGTTCGGTGGAGGCCATTCTGTAGGGAACCTTCGTGATCGGTATGGTACCCGGTATAAGCTCAATACAAAACTCTATACTTCTCTCGGGCGGTAAACCAGAAACGTCTTGAAATACTTCTTCGAAGTCCTTGACTACAGGTATAGACGACGCTGTCATCTCTGTACTGACAACTTCGATGTTTGCTAAACATCTGGTGAAGAGCATATCTTCCGAAGGCTTACATTGAAAATCAAAGGGTCGATTCTCATTATCGGGGAATGTAATTCTCTTCCTCGCACAATCCAACTTCACTTGATTCTGAGAGAGCCAATCCATTCCTAAGATTATATCAAACTCCTTCATTGATAGAACAATCAGCCTTGCACGGATTTCACGGTCCCCTAGTCGTAACGGACAATCCTTGCACACATGTCCTAATCTGACTGCAGCTCCTAATGGTGAAGTAGCCCTCAAGGCTTTTTCTAAACGATGAGGTAAGATACCCAATCTCCGAATTGTAGTAATAGATATGAATGAAAGAGTAGCACCCGTATCAAATAAAACTTTAACTTGGGAGTTAAACAAAGTGAAAGTACCTTCCACTGCGTGCTGATCAGGTTGAGCTTCTCCATAATCTCCTTCTTCATAAATAGTTCCGTCATATCCAGCAGCATCTGGGATAACAACATTCACGTGAGTCTGACCTTGCTGACTATAAGTCACTTGCTTAGGAGCAGTACAGAACTTGCTGATGTGATCTGGTTCACCACAATTGTAGCAGACTATGCCTTGCTGAGCAGCACACCTTGGTGCCTTGCAATCTCGAGCCAGATGACCGGGGTTGCCACAGTTGAAACATTTCCTAGCGCTACTTCCTTTACCAACTCGAGGTTGAGTTGGATATGTGATAGCTTGGGCCTTCTTACTTCCATCAAAATTCCTCTTCTGTCCTTGGGTACTATTCATTGGTGGTCTATTCCCAAAATTACCCCTCTGAGGCGGCCGAAATTTGAATTACTTCTAATTCACTCGAGCATCTTCTTCCAAATCAGTGGCCAGGTCGACTAGTCCTTCGAAAGACTTATCTAGGTGGCCAAGAGTCAGGCGACGAATCTGCGGTGTCAGCCCTTGGTTATACTTACGGATCCTCTTTTCTTCAGTATCAACCATGTGAGGGGCAAACCGAGACAGTCTCTCGAACTGAGTGGTGTATTCTTGCACCGATTTGGTTCCTTGAGTCAACTCCATGAATTCTTTCTCCCTTCTATGCCTTTCTGTAGCCCGGAAATACTTCTCCAGAAACCTTCCCTTAAATACAGTCCATGTCATTCCCGTCGCAGCTTCTTTCCCGATGGTAGCTTTGACTGAATCCCACCAATCTGCGGTGGCATCAGTCAATTGGAAAGTAGCTAACCTTCCCCTGTCCATCTCATTGCACTGGACAACCTCGAACATGCGGTCCATCTGTCTTAACCACTGTTCTGCTTTCCATGGTTCTTCAGTACCTGCAAGCTGCTCAGGCCTTGGCGCACGGAATCTCTCTAGCAGCTTATCTCCAGTCTGATGGCCTCGTCGGTTGTCATTCGTATTACTGATTCTTTCCAAACGTCTGAAAAATGCTTCGAATATCCCCATAGGATCGGCAGCCTCAGGTGCTTCCTAGATCAAATTCCTGTCCCTCCTGGGTCTCCCAGCCATTCTATGCATGATAGTGATAGTAGAATGAGGAAAATGCATAAAGCAAATATGTAAAGTAGTTTAAGCAGCGACAATATCAGAAAGGGTATTTCTATATATAACTTCTCGATCAAGTTGATACAAAAAGCATGTATGATCAGGTCAGTGCCTACCCTATCTATATGGGTTACGACATATATTGTCCATGCAAGAGTTAATGCCAAAAATGGGGTTATTGCCCTATGCATATAATTACAGTTTGCAAAAAGAGTCAGAGCTAATAGTCAAAAGTAGTTAATATGTACAAAGTCATATCTAGAACGTCAATCGTCTCCATAATCAACTATCAGGAGATCTAGCCAGTCGACGGGGCGAAATCACTGAACAAGGAACGGGCCCACCAAATCAAAATCAGAGCTCTGAGAAGTCGATGAGGAAGCAGGCGCTAGGGCATTTGCCTCAACTGGCACCTCCTCAGGTAGAACTAGCTGAAGCGCTAGCTCCTCCTCGAGCTCAGCGGCGAGGTCATCTAGACCTATGCCATCCTCCACCTCCCCACCTACTGGAACCAAATGAACAGCCTCAACATCATCCTCGAGGATGGGAACCACTGGCGGAGGCATCTCTAGCTGTGCGAGATGGGCATGCACAACCTGGATCTTAAAGGGGAAATAGAAAGCATCGCTATCAACTAGTCTCAGAATCTCAACTAGCACTAAACGCTAAGCCTCCGCAAAATAGTGTATCTCAAGGTGAATACGTGTCAAATCAAATATCCCTACCACGTGAACCTGGTGCCACAGATCTGATACTATAGTCGTCGTGGCCAGCTGCTCAATGGCGGTATGATATAAATCGAGGAAAGCTGGGGCTACTGCCCCGGGAGTCACCAAATGTCCTCCAATCCCATCTGGTACATAGACCGACTGAGCTGGGTCCATACCTGATAAAAAGGTACCAACTTAAATCAGGAAAAAGATAATCTTAGGCGTTTGGGTTCTGAGTCTATCCTCCATGTATTAACATCGGGTGTGCAAAGCTTAAGCTAATAGATCGTGGAATAAGATCTAAACTGGTAAACCCTAACCTGGCTAAACTATCTTGAGATGAATAACCTGGCTCTGATACCACTAAATCTTGTCATGCCCCGACGTAGCATAAATAGGGAAAGCGTTTAATTTCCTTTATGTGCCCGTAGGTTGCGACAGTTTGAAGGATCAATTCCGTCCCAAACATCAACAACAAAAACATAAAAATCAGAGTAGAGTAATCAATGCTTATAACATTTTTCTAACTTAATAGTTATTACAGCACGGAGTCTCTAAAGGCACATACCGCCTTAAATCAAAACAATAACTTAACATCTATTACTGTCATCCTTATTACAGAATTCAGTTAATAACTTAAAACATATAAAAATAAATTCTCTTTCCAGCAGGAATTCTCAATTTGCGTAGTCAAAATGTTCCGCTCGATCAAAACCTGAAAAGCCTGAACACGAATGTCCAGGGCGCATCAACGACGTCAGCTTCAAGAAGCTGGTGAGTATTAAAAACATAACTTTGAATGTAACACATACTCATTCACCATTTTCCAATTCCCATTTAATCCAATAAGTTTACATTAAGGATAGGAGTTCATTTTAGAAAACAACCACAATATCATATAAAAGATATAATTCATATATGTGACCGTGTATGAAAACAATGCACCATCTCATCTTACCGACTCTTTCTTCTCGACAAAAACAACAACCCACTATCTCACACCAGTATCCTTGTAATACTCCGATAGCCACACTTTAGCACACGGGTGCCAGGGAATGTCCAGTTTGCCTCACACTTTGGTCCGGGGTACCAGGGAGTGTCCAATACCTCACACTTTAGTACCTAATCCGCCTCGTAAATACCAGCGGTAACCTCACGCAGTATCCAGACTCGGGTACCAGGGAGTGTCCGTAGGCCACACTTTAGCACTACCATGGGTGCCAGGGAATGTCCAAGTTCGGCGTCACACACTTTAACGCTTCCATGGGTGTCAAGGAGTGTCTAGTTTTGCCACCATCGCATTACAAAGATACTCTCACCGCAATCTCAACCACAACACACTCTGGTACTCACTTACCAGGGAGTGTCCACGACACAATCTCAACCACACTCACTTTACCACACTGACCATTACTCTTTTTCACATTGACTAACACCCACACTCCCCATGCATGTACAACTGACACCATATGTATGTCATGAAACCACCCATAGAACATATTTAGTGCTAGGAATAATAACAATGCATGCTTTGAAAAGAATTGGATTCATAATTGCTCCTAAAATTGACCAATCATACCCGAAAGATAATCTGTTTTAACATTTCTTGCAAACAGAGCCTTAAAGACCCACAAGGTAACAACCAAACAGTTCCTTAACATGAAATAAGCAAAAACTAGAAACTGTCAGAAGACGCGCGCGCGGAGGTCGCTCGCGATGGCCACTCGCGTGACATGCTTAATATTTTTTGTTTTCTTTTATAAAACTTTTCCATCTACCCGAATACACACAGCTCGCGTGCACGGGCTCCTCGTGCAAGGGGTCGCTCGCGCGATCGCGTGCGCGAGTTTCAGCAGTGTCTTCGTCTTCCTCGCTGGTTTTCCCCTGTTTCAGAAATTAAGGGGTCTTTTGACACATTTTCGAAAATTGAAGTATATATAGCATATCATATATGGATTTCTTCGATTTTTCGCATGGATTAAGATTCTACGATCTATTTTACTTGAATCGATTAGTAGCTCTTGGATTTTATGAAAAACTAAAAGTTGACAAATCTTAATTTCTTATATACTATTTCATATGAATGAATTATGTCTTAAAACTTTAAACATATCATCTATGATGTAATATCTTTCATAATCAACTCTAAAAACAAGTTTTGGTTAAGGTTTGAAAAATTATGATTTTGAAGTTCAAGCTTCCATGGACGAAATTTGCAATAGTGGTTCATCTATACATACACACAATCAGTAACTAAGCATAGAATTACATTCAGAGTGAGTTTAAAATACTCACAGAGATAGAAGATTGGAATATTAGTTGAGAAAGAATCACAATTTAGAATTCCAATTGCAACCTTGGCTATGGAGATTAAACTTCTTCTCTCTCTATAAATTCTGTAGAACTCTCCCAAGCTCTCTCTAAACTCTCTGTCTGTAAGTGTTATGCAGAGAGTGTGGAATGTGTGTATGAGAGTGTTGTATTTATAGAAACTAATTAGAGATTCTTGGAGGCCAAGTTCCACCTTTAACACTCTACAAATGATTTTAGTTTCAATTAAATGTTTGCAATATAAGCACAGCTCCTTCACAAAACACACACCAATATACATTCGTATATACATTCTCAAGAATTGAAGGGGCAATATAGACTAGTAGGGGCCAACTTGTGGGTGTTTGGCAAATCTAGCTTATGGCATAAGAATACACACACACACAAAGCATTCCCAAACAAACTCCACCCAATCATTGCTTGCCATAAATAGCAATAAAGCAAATGTCATGTCTTTGCTTTACGAAGATTCCAGAATCTGTGGAATCCCAACGCGGCGCAGACAATTTTGAAACTAAACTGGTATTTTCGCGGCGCGGTGATCACCACAAAAATACAGAAAATTCATTTTAGTGTAAGAATTGATTTCTCAGTTTTTATAAAAATACAGGTTGAGTCAAGAGAAATTATTTTCACTGTCTTTGAAATACAGATTTTGAAATCCACACGGATATTACTAACTTTTGTAAATCACAGTTTGCCCCCAATAAGAAAATTCAATATGAATTAAAACAAGTTTTAAGGTTTAACACATAAAAATTGAAATTAAATTAAAGCAGACAATTATTAAATATTACAAATGCAAAATTACAAATAATTAAATGAAATGCAGGTTGTTACATGGAGCGTCTTCTCCAAGCCAATCAAAGTATGATTCAGCTTCGTCAGCACTTTTAAAATATTCTCCTTGATACATGGCTTCAATTATTTCCTTTGATTCTAGATCTAATGTTTCATAAAAGAAATGAATTATACGGCATTTTTTAAATCCATGATGTGGACAGGTTTGTAGGAGATCTATAAAAAATTTACAGTCTTCAATGCATGGTTCCTTCTTTTTTTGAGCGAAAAGTTTATATTCTCGCATCAAGCTATAAGTTAAATTTTTTTGATAGAATTTATATAGAATAGCTTCATTCATATCATGCCATGAAGCTATAGATCCAGGATGGAGAGATAAAAGCCAAGATTCAGCTTGATCTTTTAAAGAAAAAGGGAAAAGTTTGAGATAGATTATCTCAATAGGACAAGTTTGATCAGCAAATGTATCACAAACTTCTTCAAATTCACGAATATGAACATAAGCATATTCTTTTTTAATTCCGTGGTAAGTTGGTAAGCATGGTAGCATGGTATGTCTAAAATGAAAATTTCCTGTATGTCTAGGTAGAGTAATGCAAGAAGGAGTGATGATTATTTCTGGGATAAATAGATTACATAAAGACCATCGTTTATGCTCTATTATCCCCATATTCATGATGAGTATCATCAGTTATTCCTTCCATGCCTCCAATTTCAGCCATGATTCTAGGAAACCAAAGTGTAGGTAATCGTACAAGTAATAATGTTCTGGAAGTCCAGGTCGAACCCACAGGGAACGGAAAACAAAGATAGGCAGTAACTATTTTGTCACTAAAAAGAAAATAAAAGATGATGGATTTTTGTGGGGTTTTACTAAACTACTAATTTTTTTTTTTATATTTTTGCAATAAAACTAATTAAAAGCTATTTTTTCCTAAGCAATTTACAGTAAAGATTTTAACAGTGCAAAATAAATTAATTCAAGATACTAGTAAGAAAATGAAGAAAAATAAATAAAAGCTAAATTTACATCAAATGACTTTATGGATATTATTATAGTGAAAATGAAAATTATACAAATATTTAAACAAAGTTATTAAAAACACGAAATATTAATCAACTTCGGGGAAATGATTTAAAGGAATTAGGAATATGCAAAACCAACACTAGATCCTACAACTTTTGTGCATTTGAAAATGATTTGGCATTTAAGACCGCAGAGTCACTTATTATTTTTCTTTAAATCAAACGACGTCGTTTCATATCAAACCTGACGGCTAATACAAATATGAATAAATGGAAATACTGAATCAATAATAAAATACGAAACCTTTGACTGTGGATTCTTGTGGGATCACAGTGGTTGAACTTTAAGAACATAAGCAAGGTCAAACTAAATCCTATTCTGTGACAAACACTGAATATTGCACATTCATGTGCCAATATAATAGATATAGTGCTCATTTAATCCCCTAAATCCCTAGTTTTACATGCATATTTGAATTAATATAATTTAATAGTGATGTCACTCAAATGTGTGTAATTATGCACTTTTACATGTTTTATTGCTTAAGTAAAAATGAAGTTGAATTAATATAATAAAGGGAAGGAAAAATGTAGCAAACACATGGGATAATCTCCCATGTGCTTCTTCGTATTCCTAAGTCTAACCAAATGGTCAACATAAGAAACAAATTGAAGAAAAAATTATTCACACAATTAAAACTTTGAAAGTGATGTATGTATATTTATATTCCTTATGTAGAAATGGTTGGATCTCTCTCTCTCTCATTCTGCAGCACAAGTCAAACAAACTGTCAGACAAAGAGGAGAAAACAGGGACGAAGCAAAGACAAACTGCCAATCTCGTGCCAAAGTGACGAACGCAGTGACGAAATCATCACAGAATTTCGTCTATAAAATGAGGAAGCCAAACACAACCAACATCCATCGCACATTTTACAATCATTGAGAGAGAATAGTTTAGGAAGTTATCATGTGAGCACTTCATACTGTCCCTAGAAATAGGAAACTTTAGTTTTTCTTTGTTTTTTTTAGTTCTAGTCGTTGTAAAAATTTACTTTTATGTAATTAATGATTTCATGTTAAAAAATATGTAACAAAAGCTTTGTGTACTGTATTTCTCAAAATAAAATTTGTTTTCTCGTAGGTCCTTTGTCAATTTGTAGTAGTAAAAATAGTCCTATTTAAAATTTAGATTTAATATTTTAGTTTGGTTAGTACTTATAGTTGTCCCCTAAAATAGTTTGAAACTCCAAATTTTCAGTTTTTATAGCAATATTTTCATTCACTAGAAAGAAAGATTTTGCAAGTAAATGCCAGATTTCTTAGCCCCGTAGTTGTTATAATCACCTACCAAAGCCGCCAAGCACACTCTATCCATATCTCACTCCCAAATTAGATTAGGATTTGGTTTGCCTTTGCTTGCGTTCTTGAAGTTCAACCACTGTGACCCCATAAGAATCCAAAGTCAAAGGTTTAGTATTTTATTATTGATTCAGTATTTCCATTTATTTATATTACATTAGCCTAGTTGTACTAAACTATTTCTCCCATGCGTTGCAAAGACCAAAGGGCATTCAACGATAGGCGAAAGTTCCTAACCCAACTCATGTTAAGTGTTACTTCCATGAATATATCATATATGACAATGATTCTTTGAGGAATGAATTGTTCAATAAAGACTGGGACTAGAGATGTCTTTCTTTTTAAGAAAAAAAAAATGATAACAAAAAAATAATAATAATAAAATTAAAAAAAAAACTATATATAATTTTTCCTTGTGAAAAATATATAAATATATATTTATAAGTATGTACGTGTCTATCTTCTAATAAATATGAGAGCATATATATACATATATAAACCTATCTTCTATAAAAAAAACATATATAATTAAAAAAAAGTTTTTTTTTTACTTAGCTAATAATAATAATAATAATATTTTTATCACTTAGTTTTTCTTTTATTTCATATGTCCTTAGATACTACTGAAGCTTTATATCAAGTACCACATAATTCTAATATTTCTAGTAATTCATCTAGTATACAGTTTCCTAGAATCATGGCTGAAATTGAAGGCATAGAAGGAATAGCTAATGATGCTCATAGTGAACATGGAGAAAATATATATACTACAATATATTTTTCCAGAACGTGAACACTCTTTACGTGATTTATTTACTCCAGAAAGAAACATCACTCCTTCTTGCATCACTTTACCTACACATACAGGAAATTTTCACTTTAGACAAGGCATGATTCCGCTCTTACCAACTTTTCATGGAATGGGGTCAGAATGTGCTTATTTACATATTCGTGAATTTGAAGAAGTCGGTAGTACGTTCTCTGATCAAAGCTGTCCTATTGAAATAATCCATCTTAAGCTTTTTCTTTTTTCTTTAACAGACAAAGCTAAAGCTTGGCTTTTATCTCTCCGTCCTGGATTTATAACTTCATGGCATGATATGAATGAAGCATTTCTAAAAAAATCTTATCCTAAAAATTTAACTACTAGCATGATGCATCAAATTTAACTTTTTACTCAAAAACAAAAGGAACCATTTCCTGAAGTTTGGGAACATTTTAAAGATCTCCTGCTAGATTGTCCACATCATGGATTTGAAAAATGACATCTAATTAATTTCTTTATTGAAGGATTAGAACCAAAATGAAATAAATTAGTTGAAACTATGTGTCAAGGAGAATTTTTGAGTAAAACTGCCGACGAGGCTGAATCATACTTTGATTGGGTTGGAAAAAGTACTTCCCAATGGGAAACTGAAGAAATTGAAAGGATGGAAAAAGCTAAAATTTTATACCAATTACAATCAAAAGATGAATTAACACTGAAATATGAAGAATTAGCACGTAAAGTGGAAGTTATAACAGTAAAAAAAATAATCCACCTTAGAAGAAAAAAGACCTTTGTGATAACTGTCATACGTTAGGACATCCTATGAATGAATGTCCTAACAATTCGAATTAAGATATACATGTATTTAATGAACAAGAAGAAAAGAGACCTTTGTGATAACTGTCATACGTTAGGACATCCTACGAATGAATGTCCTAACAGTTCGAATTATGATATACATGTATTTAATGAATAATACAGATTTCATCCAATCTATTAGGAATTTTTATATCTTATTTTTCAAGAAATTGCTCCAACAGAAATAAATGCCGTGAATAATTATAGGGGACCCTGTGGATACCGGCATTTGGGCCCACTTTTAATTTTTTTTTAAACATTTTCCAATGTCGAATTCAAAAATTTTTAAAACGAAAATTATGAAACCATGTTAAAGCAAACTGATATTTTATTTTTAGAAACTAGAAATTCTAGGTTCAGGGATTATGGAATGAGAAGGGAAAGAGCCGGACGGACTAAAACACCCCCTCTCATCCTATCTCGTGATAGGCCTCTACTCAACACCCTTTTTAATTGAATTAATAATCTAAGCATGCCCTCAACTAATACATAGATATAAGTATACATATCACAAGCATGTCAAAAGGGTACGAAATAGCTAACGGTAAAATATCATTCATAAGCTACATAATTCAAGTAGCAAGCAAAATGATGTGCAAGTAGGGAACTAGAGAACTTACCCGGGATCCAGCCGCGAAATGGGAAACGTGCAATGCATGCAAAGAAATCCTAAGAAATGGTCTCTATACCACATATACACATAAGACAAAACCTAATCTAAGGTGTCGCACATGAAGTCGAAAATCAATTAAAATCAAAAGTGCTGCAAGACAAAAGGGTTAGTCCACATGCTGCACACAATAATATGACATCAAATAATCAATCCTAAACCTCTAGCTTAGATCTATCAAGTAGAGGAAGAATTGATAAAACTATGAATTCCTTTTGATTAGTTGGAGCCATAGCACCTCTATAGATATACAAGTCTCAACTAGGAGCCAATGTAATGTCCATATAGGGGTGCTATAATCCCAACATGATCATAAGGAATCCATGGATATGTTCAATTAGGTTCAACTAAGTCCAACTTTATCCAATAACTAGTTCTAATCATAAGCATCAATATACATGAATGAAATATGAATGTATTCAATAATTTGGATTTAAGCTAAATTATCATTATTCAAAACATGATTTGGGTTCCGAGACATTAGGAAACCATTTAAGTTAAAATCAATGAGACTGGACAAAAATAGTGACTGTTTTTCCTAAATTACAAAGAGCAGCCCAGATTTTAAAAGGTAGAAAAACCATAGCTCCAACGGTTGAATCTTAATGATTTTTGGATATGATATGCCTCTATGAGTGTAGTTTTTAACCCAAGATGAAAATTGAAGATTGAACGGTTAGATCTCTAAGAATAATAAAAACACTAGACATCACTCAGGAATCTGTAACTCTCTGTCCTGAGATCTTGTACTATTTTTTAAAAATAGTAAACAAATGAGAATCACTTAGATCTTTTTAGGGTATCTTTCTAACACATTGAAATACTTAGAAAAAATTATTTTGGGTCAAGAAAGATCGATTAAGGTTCTGATTTATTAATTTTAAAATGGACTTACTATTCTGAAATTTTGGACAGAAAATTGCTTGGTTTTAAATCACAAGACCAAACCATCTTAAACATGGAATTTCATCAAAGCAAAAATCACAGAGGTACTTAAATGGGTTATGAACATCCTCTAATTGGTCTCATCCAATTCTAATGGACCATGATTTTATAAAAAATCTTTGATCACCGTTGGTTTATGGATTCACTGCACCTTTGTTATATTGATGTTCATAGTTTGAATCAAACTTGATCCATGATTCTAGAGAGAACTAGGATCAAGTATGACTATGATTATTAGAATAAATGATGAAACATGAAGATGTTCATGGATTTAGCCTTAATGGATTTCCATCATAGATCTCATAACAAGAGAATCCTATGGTCTTACTTAATCTCATGAATTTTGAATATAAACTAAGAAAATCTACATCTAATTCCTCTCTCAAACATATGATCCTTGAGGAATATAGAGTAATGACATCCTAATCCCCTCTCAAATTAATGGTCCTTGGAGACTAAATGAAATCAAAATTTTACATAAATCTCTATGGAATATAGCATGAATCCCATAAGATTCTTGGTGAGGAGATTCAAACCATGAGTTGAGATTTGAATCCCACTAACTATGTGTAGACATGACCATAGTTTTCCTTAATCTCCATATGAATCATGAGACCATAGGAAACTAAGAAATTGAATTCAAAAAGGACTCAAAGGAATACATAAAGTTTTATGAATCTCAAAAAGAAAATTGAAATGAGGAATCAAAGTTTACTTAGAGAAATTGGAACACAAGTTCTTCAAAATCAAACTTATCTTAAACCCTAGGTATCAATTGGATCCAAATTAATGAAATATTATGAGATTCAATCACAAGCTCTAAGTGGTCTGTGATGAAATGAGGTAGGAAGAGAGGTTTAGAAAATGTGTAAAGATCCTAGAATTATGAACTTGTGATTGAATTTGCCTAATTCTATCAAGGATTGAGAGGTTACCTCTATGACCTCAAAGATTTCTTCTATCTCTTGTGAAGTTCTTCCAAAAATCTTCAAATTCTTCTCTTCTTCTTCAAATTCTTCAAGAAAACTCTCTTTTTTTTACCTCTCAATTCTCTCTATTCTCTATATATCTCTTGTATATCTCAATTTGATTCAAAGGTTAAGTTAAAAGTCCCAATAATGGAGATGAGGGTCTATTTATATAGACCAACATTACAAGGTTAAATGGGTAAATTCGGGTAAAAATCCATGTGCAAAGTTTTCTTCTAGAACATGTGAGAAAAGTAGTCTGTTATAGCGCGTGGCACTCGACGACTTGCCTGCGGCACTTGCTGAGTGCTGGGCGGCACTCACTGACTGCCGGGCGCTACTCAGTGAATGCCGACGTTCGCCACGTTCCGCGGCTAACAGAATTCTTGGCTTCTTTTTAATTTTCAAAATATATGTTAACATAAACTTAATTATTTAGTAAAGTATATACTACAGTACTTATATTTGTAAGGTACTTCATTCGAATATACCCATATGCATGGTATATATTCTAATATATCATTTTATTGCTTTCTTTTTTTCTTTTCTTTTCTTTTATCCTTTTCTCTTTTGTTTTCAAACTTCTTTTCATTTTCTCTTTCTTTTTTTTTAGGATAAATCCCCAGACTGACTTTCTCATACTTTTTTTAACGTTCGGGTTTCTCCCGAATACCCAATTTCTCTTTATTTTTAATTTTTGAATCTTGGTTCAAAGAATCTTTGAAGAATTTGAATTCTCTAGGAAAACTTCAAATTTCACCGGTCATCGTCATCATTGGTCATTTTAGAGGTAACCAATCCCTGGATTTGACGTTTGGTCAAAATCGGGGTGTCTACAGTTTGCCCATCTTCGGCAGAGCTTGTAAAGCAACGCGTATCACAAGTGAATGTCAAAGCCTGTGTGAAAGACAAGTCTTTGACCAAACCATCGAATCTAGGTAAAAACAAAAGGTGCGTTGTAAAAATCGGGTTTGCAGAGAGTCAAAAGGCTAGTTGTACTCAATGGTGAGCTGCCTACGTATCCCATCAAGAATCAGACCAGGACGTAGTTCAGGCAAAGGACAACACATTAACGTAAATAACCACACAGATGGATGCTCCTATCTTATCGTGATGCATATGCTCAAACAGTTTTATGTTTCATGCTCCCAAACGTGATGATACGGAGTCATGTTGTTCTTTCTATTATCATAAACGCACCTTGTACATTGAATTATCCTATTATGATACCGTCCCACTCTAGGAACATCATGACTGATGTATACACACTTCATAAGTGTTTTGAGAATCGTCTGATTGACTGAGATGTGCTATGTGCCTTACACTCCATAGCCAAGTCAGGTAGCACACTGGGAGATTGAGCCGCTTCATGCCTTACACTCCATAATCCTCCAAAAATCATCTGATCGACTGAGATGCTTGATGCCTTACACTCCATAGTCGAATAAGGTAGCACGCTAAAAGATTGAGTCGCTTCATACCTTACACTCCATAATCCTCCAAAAATCATCTGATCGATTGAGGCGCTTCATGCCTTACACTCCATAGTCGAATCAGGTAGCACGCTGAAAGATTGAGTCGTTTCACGCCTTACACTCCATAATCCTCCAAAAATCATCTGATCGACTGAGACGCTTCATGCCTTACACTCCATAGTTGAATCAGGTAGCACGCTGAAAGATTGAGTCGCTTCATTCCTTACACTCCATAATCCTCCAAAAATCATCTGATCGACTGAGGCGCTTTATGCCTTACACTCCATATTGAATCAGGTAGCACGTTGAAAGATTGATTCGCTTCACGTCTTACACTCCATAATCCTCCAAAAATCATCTGATCGACTGAGACGCTTCATGCCTTACACTCCATAGTCAAATAAGGTAGCACGCTGAAAGATTGAGGCGCTTCATGCCTTACACTCCATAATCCTCCAAAAATCATCTGATCGCCTAAGCCATAGTGACGTCGGGATTAGCGCAGATACGTTGCAAAAGTTGAGGACGCAAATTTATTACTTCATAAAACCAATGCATATTTGCTTGAACTCACGATTCCTAGTTACTTTTTTCAAGATTCAATTTTGAATTACCTTTACTAAATCTGGAAGCACTTGGATTCGTATCTGCTTTAAATTTATGAAATTGAGGATCAATCATATCCAAATCAGCTTAATTCTCCCATAATCTAGAGTCTATCAGATTCAAAAATTAAATCAAATTTCAAAATCGGGAGTCAATTAGACTTCAATCAAATCAAATTTCTTAAAAATCCAAAGTCAATTAGACTCAACTTTATTCAAATTTCCAAAATTCGGAGTCATTCAGACTCAAATTACATCAAATCTGGAGCCATTCAGATTCTCATTTATTCAGTTTTCCAAAATTTGGAGTCAATCAGACTCTAATCAAATCATGTTTCAAAAGTTCAGAGCCAATCAGACCCCAGTCAAATCAAACTTCAAAAAGTCCGGAGCCAATCAGACTCCAATCAATTCAATTTTCCAAAATTCAGAGTCAATCAGACTCTAACCAAATCAACTTTTAAAATCGGGAATCAATCATATTCTAATTATTCAATCAGGCTCTAACCAATATTTTCAAAAATCAGAGTCAGTTAAACCCCAAATTATTCAATTTACAAAATCCGGAGTTATCCAATTTCTAACCAAATTATTCTTCAAAAATCCAGAGTCGATTAGACTCTAATTTATTCAACCTTACGAAAATCGGGGTCAATTAGACTCTTAATCAAATCCAATTTCAAAAAAATCCAGAGCTTGATTAGACTCCAATTTATTCAATTTCCTAAAACTTAGAGTCAATTAGACTCCTAATCAAGTCAAATTTTAAAAAATCGGGAGTCGAGTAGACCCCAATTTAGTTTATTTACCGAAACTGGGTGTTTTTTTTCACAAAATTCCTCACAATCAGGGGCTAATTCCAATTTGCAACAGGGCTTAAAAACTCAGTTTTCAAACTCTGGGGGTCCTTTCGAAACGAGGGAAAATCTTCAGGGATATGAGAGCAAAATTCGGTGGTACTCATGATAAATATGAAATTTAAGGGAAGAAAGGCCATTTGGCACACGCAGCGGCATTCAGTGTTCTACGTGAGTGCCGGCCGGCAATCCATCAAATACTGTGCGGCACTCACTGAGTGCCGGCGCCTTTTCGTCGAGTGCCGGCCTGGCCAGCAGTGTTTATAAAACTTGATTCTTCTTCTTTCTTTTTCATTCTCTTCCTCTTCTATTTCGGACTTCTTTCCAAAAACTCTCTCCTTCTTGATTCTTTACTCAAGATTCATCAAATAAACAAGGTATGTCTACTTCATAAATCATCAAGATCATATTTTTGTTTGATTTGTCACTTAAAATCATGATCACCTTCATGTTTCCCTCACAAATTCCATATGAAACATTAACTTTGTTCCTCTTTTGCTTGTAAATTCAATAATGGCTAGTGGTTTAGGGTCCCATGGTCCCCCTAAGAAGAAGTATAAACCAACCCTGGTCATAGCTCATCAGTTTTACTAGCCGACCCCGGAGCACTCCTCTCGGCACGAGCCTTCAACAGATTGGTATACTCCCAAACCCCCTTTTTATGCTTATGATAAAATAATGCAATGCAATGCAATCCATGATGAACAATGCATGTATGAGTGCCCCTATGACATTGTGTATTTGAATGTATTAAAACTTATTTGCGATATCCCCCTCTTTTTTGAATTGATTTTCTTGTCATGATTTGGGGTTCAATGCCTGGTATTGTGCTTTTCGCTTACCGCCCTTAATTATTTGGATTCATTAATTTTCCATGCTCATGAATTCCATTATTCCGTTTGTCCACTGCTAATGAGGGGTTGCACCGACCCCGTGAAGCACTCGAATTTCATGTAGACCCTGCTTTTACTGAACTTAAAACCTGTTGTTGCAGAACCAAGAAACTTATATTTCCTTTCAATAACGAGTCACTTATATTCAAGGATTTTCTTATTTTCAAATCAACGAGCCGCTTAGACTCGAAAGAACTTTTCTTATTTTTCTTAAAATCAACAAGTTGCTTAGACTCAAGAATTTTCTTATTTTCAAATCAACGAGTCGCTTAGACTCGAAAGAACTTTTTTTATTTTCAAATCAACAAGTTGCTTAGACTCCAAAGAACTTTAACTTATTTTTCTTAAAATCAACGAGTCGCTTCGACTCAAAAGAACTTTTTCTTATTTTTCTTAAAATCAACGATTCACTTAGACTCAAGAATTTTCTTATTTTCAAATCAATGAGTCGCTTAGACTCAAAAATTTTCTTATTTTCAAATCAACGAGTCGCTTAGACTCGAAAGAACTTTTCTTATTTTCAAATCAACGAGTCGCTTAGACTCGAAAGAACTTTTTCTTATTTTTCTTAAAATCAACGAGTCGTTTAGACTCAAGAATTTTCTTATTTTCAAATCAACGAGTTGCTTAGACTCGAAAGAACTTTTTCTAATTTTTCTTAAAATCAACGAGTCGCTTAGACTCAAGAATTTTCTTTTTTTCAAATCAACGAGTCGCTTAGCCTCAAGAATTTTCTTATTTTCAAATCATCGAGTCGCTTAGACTCGAAAGAACTTTTTCTAATTTTTCTTAAAATCAACGAGTCGCTTAGACTCAAGAATTTTATTATTTTCAAATCAACGAGTCGCTTGGACTCAAGAATTTTCTTATTTTCAAATCAACGAGTCGCTTAGACTCGAAAGAACTTTTCTCATTTTTCTTAAAAACAACGAGTCGCTTAGACTTGAAAATCATCACTCACTTTTTCTCTTTTTTTTTTGAATAATCGAGTCGCTTAGACCTGGAAATCAAAACTGATTTGGGTCGCTTAGACTCGGAAGTCGCCACTTATTTTTTCAAAGAATCGAGTTGTTTAGATTCTAAAAATCATTTATTTTCTTTCTTTCTCTTATTTTGTGTTTCTTCTGTCCTTTTCTTGCAGACTCCGGAATTTATCCTTAAAGGCCATGGGAGCGTGGCTCACGATCGGAGGTGGTACGAGGAGCTTTTTGACGAGGTTAGAACCCTGGTCAACAATGCTGGATTTGGGCTCTTTGCATTACTCTTAGAGAAGAGTTCGAACGATAGGACCCATATTTAGGCCTTAGCAGAGAGATGCTGGGATACAACAAATACATTCCGCATGCCATTTGGGGAGATGACGATGACTCCCCTCGACTTTGCTATGATCACAGACATCGCGTTCGGTGGCTTTCCCATTGCTCTCTATGACGATCTCCAGACTCGTCATGAAGAGATTATTGACCTGCTCGGGGCTCACCCAGGAGAGTTCATAGTGCCCGCAAAATGGTTCCTGGACACTTTCAAGGGGCAAGTATTTACCGATGACCAGATGGCTAGGGCCTATATCATGTATGTGCTGGGTTGCTGATCAACCTGGGGTACCTAGCCTCTCTTGCAGACATTGGTCGTACATCCCAGTATAACTGGGGAGGGGCAAGGCTAGTTACTCTCTACAATCACATGAGTGAAGTCTCTAGGGTAAATTCCCCTTCCACTGGCGGGTACTGGAGAGCCTGGGAAGTAAAACTTTAATATTATATTTCAATCACACCCTTTTTTTTTATTCATCTGCTCTGATTTTATCTCAAAAACTGAATTCATTCCTTTTTTTCTTTTTCTTTTACAGATATGGTCTCATGAATACCTTCGCATAAGGGCTCCCAGTACTCGGGAAGGCAAAGCTGCGATCATGCCTCTTAAGGTTTGAAATAAAGGAATGGAGCGACAGGCCGGAAGGTCGGGGCCCAGGATTTTGTAGGCTACATAAACCTCCTTATCAACTTACATGAGGTTCATGTGGTGTGGAATCCTTGGGCGGCGGCCCTTCCAGAGGCCAGCGAAGAAATCCAAGCTGTTGTAGGTTTTTCTAGGATGAGGATCCTCATGGTGGGAGAGGCATGTCGGGAGTGGCACCTCGGCGAGAGGGTGACTAGGCAGTCACTTGCTGCCGCAGCCTTTTATGTGCCTAGGGCTCTTCCTGCTACTATGAGGAGTATTGAGACCTTGGATCATGAGGACCTCGTTGCTGCTCTAAGTGGGGAGAACATTGCAAATTATTTGGACAGTCCAGACGGCTACCCAAATTTGAGATTGAATTCCCTCATGCACAACTTTCCTCTTATGGATGTTACCCGGATAATAGATATTTCATTCCTTTTCATTTTCTTTTTTAAAATTTTCCTTTTATTTTTGCAATAATACTCACATACACTTGAATTCCCTTTCACAGCCTGTCCCCGGGGTTGCCGATCCTCCAGCTCTCCCACAATGGAACTGGAACGTTCCCATGGTACATATGGTCCAGGAGACCATGTAGCTGCTGGCCCCTTATACCCAGAATGTTCCGTCCATCCCTCTGTAATACGAATCAGTCCCCAGAGATTATGTAGAGGAGGGTCTATCATATGCACATACTGTCCAGCATTGGGTTCATGGACGCAAATGGAGGCTAAATCTCTTCTTGGAAACAACCTGCTTATTACTTTTTCACAATTTCAAATTTTATCTTTATGCTGACAACTGTATCCAAACTCTTTTTCAGGCTGATGGAGCAAGGGTCACTACTGATCTTCGGGCCAGAGCTATAGTATCACCATTTTTATACATCTTCTCTTTCCCCCTTTTTTTATTTCACTTATTCTTCATTTTATTTTGGCTTTTCAGGAAGCTGATCTTGTTGCCTTGAGGAGGCAAATTCAAGAGTTTCAGCTGGGTCAAGGCGGCAGCTATCAAGGAGGTGCTGGTGGCAACGGCCATGGCGGTGACGGTGGGGATGGAGGTGACGACGAAGATGGCGGAGCTGGGGGAAAGTCAGACAGCTCCGCAGGCACCTAGAAGAAATCCTCGTCGCCGACGAGGATAGCTAATCTCTCTTTCTTTTATATTACGTCCTTGTGAGGACAATAACTCCAAACTTTTCTCTCTTTAGTAGATTTACTTAGGCGGTTTGATAGTATTCGTGCACGGTGGCCTGTGTGCCAATTTTGAATCTATTTATATTCATGCTTGATTACTGTTTTAGCTTTAGACTTTATTCCCCTTGCTTACTCAAAATGTGAACGCCTTTACTACTTATTTGGTGAACGATGCAAAAGAAATGGTACTTGAATGATGAATGACAATATTATGTTCAAATTTTCATGTAGGTTTTGGGCTGATTCAAGTTATAAACTGACCCATGAACATTTTATAACCTGGCCGACACTCAGAGAGGCTGACCGGCACTCACTGACTACCGCGCGGCACTCATTCTCAGTGACTGCCGACCGGCACTCAGTGAGTGCCACCGCTTTTCATCGAGTGCCGGTTCGTGCCATTTTCTTATATAAAGTGTCATTTGCCCATTTATGCTTATTTGATGCTCCTAAAGTCCCTTTTCTTCTTCCCCATTCAAACTCTTCTTCTATGTTCCTTCTCATTCTTCATGGATCCCATAAGTTCTGACATTCTATACCATGGATGGATTCTCTTTCCGGCATTGACCGACTCAACTTCGAGTGTCACAGATTGTCAGACCTCTTTGGATTCCACAGTATAGCTCTAGATGAGAGCTTACTCTGAGCTGCTATCATATGTTGGGACCCCTCTTTGCATGTCTTTCGATTCGTCCATGAGGAGGTTTGTCCACTCTTCGAGGAATTTAGCGCCATTCTCCATACCGATACTTATGTTGATTTGATCATCCCCCAGATACAGGCAGAGTATATCCAAGATCTAGCGGCTCTTCTTCATATTTCCCGGGGTGCCGCCAGCTCTTTTGTTCACGACCGGCGTATTGACTTCGACCGCCTTTCTTCTATTTATGCTCCCATTGACATTCCGGATGACGGAGGGTATCAGATCATCAGACGAAGTGCCCTTTCTTCGGCTATGCTTTCCCATTTCCTATTATAGTGTTCCTCTGACATACTTATCCCTATTGTTTGTGGTCTTCGAGAGATGTGGAGTGCTATCATGCTTATTCTAGGAGAAACCTTACTGGGTTTGGATCATGCATAGAGCACCGGATTGATGTTGCTTTCAGGGTCACCTCATGTTTTGCAGATCTGGCTTCTCGAGCGTTTAGGCCTTTTCGCTCACCCTCCTGCTGGAAGACTGCTTCCCTATGATCGCTTGGATGTTCATTTCCTCTATTTCACGGTTTATTGCTAGCTTACTTAGCTTCGAAACCTGTGTTGTGGGGACATATGCTGGGTGTGCCCCTGATGGACTTACTGCTCTATCACTGTGCGGCTTCCTGGACGCCCGGGGGTTTTGCTACCTGGTCTGCATGCCACCACTTTTTACATCCCTGGACGGGTGGTTCGCCAATTTGGTTTGCTTTAGGATGTCCCGGACATTATTACTGTAGATTTTTTGAGGAGCTCCGCTCTGCGCCCTTCTACCATGAGATTATTTACCGAGGCTTGGCATGAGAGAGTGTCGGCTCCTTTCCGGAGGGTCCCTTCTTCAGTTATTCCCACTGCTGAGTACCTTCTTGAGATTCAGACTTTGGCCGGGAAATAGCTTCTAAGCAATAATAATAAAAAAGAAGATTTTAAACCATCCAACAAATCTTGCTTGACTCTTACTGCGCTTTTATTTTGTGATGTATTTCAATTTTCAAAAAGACTTTTCTTTGCATTAGGAAAATGTTCTGAACATGTCAAATCATAGTTTTCACTTCTCCCATCTTTTCAGATTATGAAGATTTTCCTTTTATGGTCTCTATTAGCTTTTATTACTTCACTTTGAGTTTTGCTTTAGAGTTTTAATCATTCTATACTATGAATCCTCATTTGCTTCCACACAATACCTATTTTGACAGCCCGTAGATTCAGGAATGAGTTTAGATATTTTTTGGGTTCTTTGGTTTTAGCAAACAAAGTTTGCCCTTAGTATAGGGGCTTTGATTCTAGTTCTGGGAAACGCAAGTTTGCCCCTAGTTCAGCATAGGGAAACTCAGGATATTGGGTTATATCGAGAGTTGGGTTTTATTTAGACCGAGGGCCTTGTGAGCCCGCCTACTTATCCCCGAATGGGTATCAGGTCCATAGTAGTTCAGCTGATGCCAGAAGGGAAGTGCCTTTTAGGAAAGTTTATTTATGTGACCGAACCGAGCAGGTTGTCTACGTATCCCCTAGCGGGAATCAGGTCAAGCATAGTTCATCAACTCTGGAGGTTATGAAATGACAAGGTCTCAGGCAAAATATTTCTTGAGGTGATCGAGGTTGATTGGTTGTTTAAATTTAACTCCATCTAGGTCCATGAGATAGGCAGCTCCTCCGGAGAGGAGTGTCTTAATGATATATGGTCCGACCCAGTTGGGTTTGAATTTTTCTCGAGGGTCATAAACGGGCACTTTTAAGTTCTGTGAGGACCAGGTCACCCTCAGGAAGCTTCCTTGGGTGAACATTTTTTTTGAAAGCACGAGCTATCCTTTTCTGATATCCCTGAGTATGATTTATAACAGCCAATCTCTTCTCATATAATAGCATCAATTCCTCATGTCTCCCCCGCAGCCACTCAAATTTTAGTTACCTCGCACTCTGCCAAGATCTTAAAGATGGTATTTCAACCTCAACTGGGAGAACAACTTCCATCCCATAGACTAATGAATACAGCGTAGCCCCTATTGAAGTTGTTACGGAAGTTCAGTATCCCTATAAAGCAAATGGTAACTTTTCATGCCAATCCATGTATGTATCTGTCATCTTCCCTAGGATCACCTCTACATTCTTGTTTGCGGCTTCTACTGCTCCATTCGTCTGGGGTTTGTATGGTGAGGATTGATGGTGGGTAATCCTATACTTCTCCAGGAGTGGGATAACTTCTCCCTAAAAATGTCTCCCATGGTCAGAAATAAGCTCATTTGGCACCCCGTATCTGCAGACTATGTTCTTCTCGATAAAATTTACTACATCCTTGGCTTTTAGAGTTGCATATAATGCCGCCTCCACCCATTTGGTAAAATAGTCTATTGCCATAATTATGTACCGGTGTCCATTTGAAGCTTTCGGGCCTACTTCCCCGATGATATCAATACCCCACACAGAGAATGGCCAGGGGTTGGTCATATTGTAAAGTTGGGAAGGTGGGGTATGCACAAGATTTGCATGGATCTGACATTTGTGACATTTCCTAATATACTCACAACAATCCTTATCCAAAGTTGTCCAATAGTATCTCTGCTGAATTATCTTTTTGGCTAACATGTGTCCATTCATGTGGGGTCCGCAGACTCCTTCATGTACTTCTTCCATCATTTTTCTCGCTTCCTTTCCATATAGACATTCTAAGTTATAACCGGTATAGGACTTTTTCCATAATTTTCCCGCATAAATCACAAACTGAGTTGAAAGCCTCTGGATCGTCTTCAGTGAAACTCCAAACATCCGTATACCACGGTACTTCTGTCACTTCTCATCCTTCAATGGTTGCGATTCTCTCAAATGAGGGTCGGGTGCTCTCTTCTATGGACAGGGGAATCATGGTAACTCCTATGGGGATTTGGATCATCGAGGCAAGGTTGCTAAAGAATCAGCTAATTGGTTTTCCTCACGAGGAAGATAATAGAACGAGATTTTTCTAAACTGCACTTTCAGGCTCTCCAGGTATTCATGGTAAGGTCTCAATTTCTCATGCTTTATTCTCCAATCACCCCTCACTTGTGATATTATCAGATTTGAGTCCCCAAAAACACCAATCTTCTCAATTTTTAAGGCCAAGGCTGCTTCCATCCCAATTATGCATGCTTCGTATTCTGCCGTGTTGTTGGTTGAGTTATACTTAAGTTTAACGGCCAATGGGGTGGGGGCCCCATTAGGTGATATGAGGATGATTCCAACCCTGTATCCTACCTGATTGGTTGCTCCATCAAAATACATTCTCCACAGTTCTTCCTTTACTTCCATCACCTCCTCATCAGAAAACTTAAATTCTCCTCTTTCTTCGGATTCTATGGCAAGATCAGCTAAGTATTCGGCGACGACTCTACCTTTGACAGATTTGGAAGTGACATATCTAATATCAAATTCGGCCAGCATTATGGTCCAGCGTGAGATCCTACTGGTTAAGGCAGGTTTTTCAAAGAGGTATTTGAGTGGGTCCATTCAGGATATTAGGGTGACAGGGAAGGCTAACATGTAATGGCTAAGGCAACGTGTACACCACATAAAGCCCAACATGCTTTCTCCAACGGCGAATAGTTCAACTATACTCGATCATTCTCTTACTTAGGTAATATATGGCTTTCTCTACACGCCCCTCTTCCTCTTCTTAGGCCAGCATGCACCCCATGGAATTCTCGGTAACAGATAGATATAGCAATAAAGGCTTCCCAAGTTTGGGTGGTGATAGGACATGTGGGTTTTGAAGGTAGGTTTTGATCTTTTTGAACGCTTTCTGGCATTGGCCATCCCATTCAAACTTTTCCCCTTTCCTCAACAACTTGAATAGTGAGTCACAGGTCATGGTGAGTTTGGATATGAAACGGTTGATAAACTGTATTCTTCCTAAGAATCCCCTCAACTCCTTCTCATTTTGGAGTGATGGCATTTTGCTCATGGCTTGAATTTTGGTCGGATCTACCTCAATCCCCCTCTGTGCAATCAGAAATCCCAACAATTTCCCCGTGGTGACTCCAAAAGTACATTTCTACGGGTTTAATCTCATTCTGAATTTTCTTAACCTCTCAAAGAATTTCCTTAAAGCCCTTAAGTGCCCTTACCTCTCTTTGGATTTTACTACCATGTCATCTAAATACACCTCCACTTCATTATGGATCATGTCATGTAGTAGGGTGGTGGCGTCTCTTTGATAAGTTGCCCCCGCGTTCTTAAGCCCAAATGGCATAACCCTATAGCAATAAGTCCCCCAGGGTGTGGTAAAGGTAGTCTTCTCCCTATCCTTAGGTGCCATTAATATCTGGTTATATCCTGAGAACCCATCCATGAAAGATTCATGTCCTGCCGTATTGTCTACTAACACATCAATGTGGGGTAAAGGGAAATCGTCCTTAGGGCTGGCTTTGTTCAAATCCTGGAAATCTACACAAACCGTAATGCGACCGTCCTTTTTTGGGATTGGTACAATGTTAGCGACCCATTCTGGATACTCAGTGACGATTAAGAATCCAGCTCCTATCTGCTTTTCAACTTCCTCCTTCACTTTTAGTGCCCATTCAGGCCTCATTCGCCTCAATTTTTGCTTTACGGGTTTCGAGTTTGGGAAGAGGGGAATATGACAATTTCTGGATCAATTCCTGGCATATCATCGTAGGACCATGCAAAGGCATCTTTGAATTCATATAATATATTGATTAATTCTTTGCTTTCCTCATTACTAAGTGTGGAACCAATAGAAACATTTTGCGGATTATCTTCATTTCCCAAATTAATTGTTAAAGTGTCTTCAATGATTTTACATGCAGATTCATTTTCTTTTTCAATTAATTTTTGCAATTCATCTGGTATTTAACTACATGCATCATAATTATTATGCGCAGTCGAGTAAGCAGAATTAGTCATATTCTCATTAACCTTCTTGGGAGCAATTACAACAGACATAGAAATTGAAAGACGCCTCATTTGGGCCAATACAGACTCTAGGTGAGGGGGATACCTATCACTAAACTCAAAGACCCATTCCTTCTTTCTTTCTCCTCCAAGATTAGTGATGAAGCATTCTTCCAAGTCCCCTGTCCGAGTAATTTCACCCATTTCTTCTTCCTCTGGTTCTTTTTCTTGTTCTAACTTCTCTCTTTCTGCCTTTTCCTTGCTTTCTTCTTCACCTCTACTTTTCCCATCTTTATTCACACTTTCCCCAGTACTACCCTTTCCAACTCCTCCGTGTACCTCTTCTAGTAGGTCCTTCATCGCCAAGCCATCCAAAGTGCACATCCAATCTTGAACAGTGGTGGATTTTGTAGGCACTTGCAGGTAAGGGTCCTTATAGTCAGAGAAGTCATGCGCAAAAAAATTCTCAAGTCCCGGTGATTCAAGGTGAAAAGTGCATGTTCATAGCATATTAAATGGTCTTTTATGCATACTTTTATCCCCAAAGTCTCTAAATTTAGGTGCATTCTAATAACAATGTTCTTTTTATTGTGTTAATGCTAAAATATATGTTTTTGCATTATTTTTATAGGTATTAGGATGTAAATCAATGAAGTAGCACTAAAGAAAAGTGATTCTAGTGAATAGAACAACGGATGCAGCTAGGAAAATGCCATTTTTGACAATGAAGACTTCAGATTTAGAAGATTGTCCAAGAAATACAAAATGTAGATCTTTGAGCTACGTTCGCGTGGCCGCAAACAAGAGGTCAATCCAAGGTCCAAGTGAAAAGTTATGGCCATACTCCCATCGGTGCGCAGAGCTGTCAAAATCAGAGGAGTTCAAGCCCTTGAGCAGAGTTTAATCGATCGAACCTTCGATCGATTGAACTAAGCTCGATCGATCAAACTTTATTTTCATCCAAAAGTTGCGTAAACTCTGCAAGAACCCTATATATAAGTCATTTTGACGCCAGACGAAGGGAGGACACTCCAGAACGCAGAAAACCGTAGTTTAGGGTAGTTTTATGGTTTGATTAGGAGTAGATTAGGTTAGATTCATGTTTATCTTCATCTTTTTAATTTAATATATTGAAGATTATTGAAGATTCAAGTGGATTTCATGTTTATTTCAAGTTTATTTCATATTATATCCAGGTTTTTCTTTTCAATCCTTGTTATTTGTTTGTTACTAGTTTATATGCTATGATTACTTTAGGTTACTGTTTCTGCACTAGTTTTATTATGTTTCTGTAGTTTAGACGTTGGAAATATATGATGAAATATTGATTCTTAACCTCTGCCATGCAATATTTAGAAACCTTGGGCTCGATCGATCGAAGGTATTTCGATCGATCGAATTAGAGCCATAGTCAAGCGATCGAAGACATTTCGATCCATTGAAGGATGATGATGTCCGATCGATCGAGAGCGCTTCGATCGAACAAACTTGTTAATTCTTGAGATGATTCTTATAAGTATTCCATGACTTTCTGTTGTAGAAATTTGTCATGAAATTGTCCCTATAAGCTCAGTTTGTCACAACAGTTTTTAGAACTTAAAGCCTTAAGGCTATTTTCTTCAATGGCTTTTGAAAACCACTTTGAATGCTAACACCATTTAGAGTGCAAGTAATAACCATTGTTTTAAACCATCTTCTAAGTATTTTAAATCAACTGTGATGATGTAGTCCCGTTCATGAAAGGTCTATTGATTATATATCTTCAGAAAAATACGAAATGCTGAACAGGAATGAACTCCATAGAACGTTAACGACTGTGCATGGTAGATGGTTAGGATCAATGTGGATTTACGTATTTGCAACACCTTTAGTTTATTTATTTAATTAGTTATGTTTCTTTATGCTTTAGTCTATTATTTAGTTTAATTTAATTAATTAGGATTCGTTAGAACTTTCACCCCTAGATTCATATTTTCCTTTTTCTTTAGGTTGTAACTTAGTATATATTCTTCCTATTCCTTCCCTGTGGGATCGACCTGGACTTATCCAGTATTACTTGCATGATCACTTACACTTGGGTGTTGCACAGGAGCGCACAACTTTTTAGTCGTGTCATGTTTTTGGCGCTGTTGCCGGGGGAGGCAACTAGGTTAGGATTTTACTAAGTTATTTTCAATTTTTTCTTTCTTTTCAAAAAAAAAAAATTATAGTAATAAAAACTTTGGACTTTTTTCTCTCACAAGTAAATAAATAAAAATTTTATTGTCTAAAATTTTTTTTTTGATAAACATGTCTTATTTATATTGCCTTCCATACAACACAAACACCAATAATAGGTACACACTTGAAAATCAAAATAGTTATCCCCCGAGTTGGCAAGCATCCACATATGACGCGCACTTTCAACCTGAGTGCTACAAACCACCACAATGGGAAAATAATAATATTAGTCCCACATGCTATCAAATGTATCAAGAACCTCCACATGAAGAGTTCTATGAACCGCAATGGGGATATAAACCAAAATAATAATGTAGGATATAGTAATAGTTCTCACGATTACCAAACGTACCAATATTTTCCCTCTGGGGAGTCTTATCCACAAACACAATGGGAAGGGGACTATCATCAACAACAATGGGGCGAAACTTCGTATAGTAATAATGAGGAGAATAACCAAGTTGAGGATAATGGTATGTTAAAATTACTGCTTAGTGAAATGAAAAGGATAGATAGTGCACTTGATAAATTAGAAACTAGATATCAACAAGCATATGCTAGCCAACCTTTAGAAGACTATATCAGTCCTTCAACATTACAACCCGAATTTCAAGACACTTATAATGGAATGGAATTGGAGGACAATGAAGGGTTTATACCGAATGAGGTTAACAACTCACTCGAGAAAGTCATAACCCAACAAGAACTCCAAAACCAAACCATTAAGCAGGAAGTTGTAGAACCATCTTCTCCTGAATATACAACCCCAGACACTAACTCCTTCACTGCCTGGATAAAGTTGCACAATTCCTTTATCCAGAGAACCACAATAGATGACATATATAGTGAGGAGAGTTAAACGGATGAGAATGAGATTTTTTACAGATAATGAGAGTTTAGGCGATTGCGCGCAACTAGGAAAGGAGGAATCCTCTGTTGGCTCTACCCCTACCTTTGATAGTGACCCTAGGGAAGACATAATTGAAAAATCTAAATCCTGTTTAGATTCATGTGATATTTATGAACCCTCCCCCCTTTCGTCCGAAGAGATGGTGTCACCAAGTTGCCCATCACCTATCCTCTCTATTAATCAAAACTCTCATCCTGAGCTTGAATGTTATGTGTACCCCACTCTTGAACAAAAAGAATGTGTTGTAGAAGAGGATGATAAGGATTCTAGCACATGTACTTCACCAAATTTTAAATTTCAAAATTCTGTGAGAGAGGACTTAGAAACTATTTGGCCCACATTAGATGATCTTAAACTTCAACAAGAAGCTAGTAATCTGCTAGACTGCTTGACCTTCTGGAGTAATACTGACATTGAGGCCCAAATAGATAGCTTCATCCAAGTCCAGTCCAAATCAATGTTCATAGAACAGAAATCCAATTCCTATGATCATATTTCCATAGATTCTGTTCTAGAACAAGAGAAGGGTAATAAAGCTAAATTATAATATTACTTAGTCCCTGCCCCTTTTATCGAACCTTGGCCACCTCCTTGTGTTAAAAGAGAGACTATTATAGGAACTACCAACACCAAAAATCGTTTCTTGCATATAATTCCTAAAAAGTGTGGTATATCTCTTATAACTGTCTCCAAAAAATTTAAAGGCCATAGGTTTTGCATCATCTCCACTGACCTTGAGCCTGACATTAGTTGGGGGGAGTTGCATTTTCATGAGGACCCCAACATTTTTCTCACTGTTAAATTATTTCATTGGGAGGATCCTAAAAAATTTCGGTTAATACTGTATGATAAAATCTTGATTAACCGAATTTATTTACTGAGTAGTTGTATTATATTCTGTATTTTTCTTTGTTGCTACTAATGATTTTGCAGGTAACTTAACAAAGAAATAAAAGAAAATAAAAAAAAATCTGGATATTAACGTCTCGAGGTAGCATCCTTCCATCTCTCGCTTTACTTTACATGTCCATATGTTTAGTTTAGAACATTGAGGACAATGTTTAGTTTTAGTTGGGGGAAGTGAGTCACTGCATGGCTCGTTTATTTCTTTTTATGCTTTCGTGTCAATAAATCTGCTTAGAAACATGCAACTCAAACTCAGTAAATTAAAATTGTCAAAAATTTTAAAATTTTTTATTTTATTTTTATAGATAATAAGATGGTTCTTGCATTTCTCTCTTAGTCAATGTAGTTAGTTATGATGCATTAGTGCTATTTTCTATATGTTATTAGTATGTGATACACTATGGTAGTTTGTTTACTATCTTAGTTATAGTATGTTTTATGCATTTTAATCTTCAAACAACTTTGAGCACGTTGTGACAACCTTGTACATAGCTAAAATGGATTAGTAAGCATAATTTAGGTGTCTTGAGAAACTGTAGCGGAGACTAATAACCCAAGTGAGCTTTTGTGCCATTCTTTGTTTTTGAGGGTTTTATAAAATTACTCTTACGTTTTGAAAAGCGTATTAATTCGTTGTAAGTCTCATTTTTCTTCTTCATTTTGACTGATTATTAGAAGAGAACGTTCAGGATTTACCAAATTTAGAGCTTTTGAATTTACTAAAATGAATAATCATGTTAACTTAAAAGATGATTTAGGCAATCTTTTACCATACATGGATAATATAGCTTTGGCCTACCTCTATAATATTCATTTATTTCACGTCTTGAGCCTTACCATAATCGCCTTGTCTTCACAATCCTTAAGTCTATACCTAACTCCAAATTAGGAGTTCAAGCCTCAGTTCTTTATTTAGGTGTGTGATTGGAAAGTGTGTCTTGACAAGAAAGTGCTAGTGTGAGTAAGGGAGAGTTGGTAAAGAAAAAGAAAAGCATGAAAAAAAATGCCAATGATTGTTACAAAAGGAAAAAAATAATAACAACAAAAAAGAAGTGTGGGAAAGGAAAAATAATAATAAAAAAAAATAAAAAAAAAGAAAAGAAGAAGAAGAAAAGAGAGATTGGAGATGTGGGGAAGTTTGAAAAGTTATAGTAGACATTCCAATCACATCCTTGGACCCAATTGAAAGTCACAAGCCTCTTTCTTTTTTCACCTAACACCTATTTTTCAAAATCCTGATGATTTTAAGTTGATTGGATAAGAAATTAAGGTAAAGAGAGAGTTCTCCACGGTATCTCGCTCTTCTAGTGAAAAGTATCCTTTCATGAGACTTTGTGCGCTATAAAATTTCTATTTTTCTATTTAGATATGAGAAGCCTTTGTTTCCATTTACATTTACTCTTTATAGCTTCCATATCATGAGTGATAATTAATGCACCTAATTCGGAGTGATTTCATCTTAAGAGTGTAATCCCAGTGAGAGTTGAGTCAAAATGAACGTCTTGATAGCATCTTAGGTTATGCGAGCTTTGAAATTAAAGTTTTGTATTTGGGTGGTCCATTCACACACATACTTGAAGATGAACAGGTATGGAATATTCGTTGTAAGTCTCATTTTTCTTCTTAACACACATACTTGAAGATGAACGTCTTGATAGCATCTTAGGTTATTCGTTGTAAGTCTCATTTTTCTTCTTCATTTTGACTGATAATTAGAAGAGAACGTTCAGGATTTACCAAATTTAGAGCTCTTGAATTTACTGAAATGAATAAACTTAAAAGATGATTTAGGCCATCTTTTGACCATACATGGATAATATAGCCTTGGCCTACCTCTATAATATTCCTTTATTTCACATCTTGAGCCTTAGACTAATCGCCTTATCTTAACAATCCTTAAGTCTATACCTAACTCCAAATTAGGAGTTCAAGCCTCAGTTCTTTATTTAGGTGTGTGATCGGGAAGTGTGTCTTGACAAGAAAGTGCTAGTGTGAATAAGGGAGAGTTGGCAAAGAAAAAGAAAAGCATGAAAAAAAAAATGCCAATGGTTGTTACAAAAGAAAAAATAATAATAATAACAAAAAAGAAGTGTGTGGGAAAGGAAAAAAAATAATTAAAACAAATTAAAAAAAAAAAAAAAAAGAAAAGAGAAGAAGAAAAGAGAGATTGGAGATGTGGGGAAGTTTGAAAAGTTGTAGTAGATATTTCAATCACATCCTTGGACCCAACTGAAAATCACAAGCCTCTTTCTTCTTTCACCTAACACCTCTTTTTCAAAGCCCTAATGATTTTAAGTTGATTGGATAAGAAGTTAAGGTAAAGAGAGAGTTCTCCACGGTATCTCGCTCTTATAGTGAAAAGTATCCTTTCATGAGACTTTGTGCGCTATAAAATTTTCGTTTTTCTATTTAGATATGAGAAGCCATTGTTTCCGTTTCCATTTACTATTTATAGGTTCCATATCATGAGTGATAATTATTACACCTAATTCGGTGTGATTTCATCTTGAGAGTGTAATCCCAGTGAGAGTTGAGTCAAAATGAACGTTTTGATTGCATCTTAGGTTATGCGAGCTTTGAAATTAAAATTTTGTATTTGGGTTGTCCATTGACACACATACTTGAAGATTAACAGGTATGGAATATTCTAATGACTTTGATAGTAGACTAACTATAATGTGTGTGTTGCATTTCTTTGGCATACTAGAGAGTTTCATGAGATTGTTGAGCTTAACTATATTGCTAAATGAGAGGAAAAATTTCTTCAAAGCATTTAAACTAGAACCACTACCATAAACATGAATTTTATGGGTAAATTCACTACAAATCCTCACGAGACAATACTCGTCCACTCGGGGGAACCTAGGGGTTTAAAGGCTTGTTGCATACGCTAAATGTAATATCGATTCCTGCGAAAGTGATTTTGGATTTTTACTTTCTTTTGTTTTCAATTCTTAGAGTTTAAATAAACATTGTTGTAGTTCGCTTCATTGCTAGGGACTAGCAACGAGCTAGTTGGGGGGTGTGATTCAAGGTGAAAAGTGCATGTTCATAGCGTATTACATGGTCTTTTATGCATACTTTTATCCCCAAAGTCCCTACATTTAGGTGCATTCTAATAACAATGTTCTTTTTATTGTGTTAATGCTAAAATCTATATTTTTGCATTATTTTTATAGGTATTAGGATTTAAATCAATGAAGTGGAGCTAAAGAAAAGTGATTCTGGTGAATAGAACAGAAGAAGCATCTTGAAAAATGCCATTTTTGACAATGAAGACTTCAGATTTAGAAGATTGTCCTAGAAATACAAAATGTAGATCCTTGAGTTATGGTCGCGTGGCCAGAAACGGGTGGTCAATCCAAGGTCCGAGTGAAAAGTTATGGCCTTTCTCCCATCGGTGCGCAGAGTTGTCAAAATCAGAGGAGTTCAAGCCCTTGAGCAGAGTTCAATCAATCGAACCTTTGATCGATCGAACTAAGCTCGATCGATCGAACTTTATTTTCATCCAAAAGTTGTTTAAACTCTGCAAGAACCCTTTATATAAGTCATTTTGACGCCAGACGAAGGGAGGACACTCCAGAACGCAGAAAACAGCAGTTTAGGGTAGTTTTAGGGTTAGATTAGGAGTAGATTAGGTTAGATTTTTGTTTTTCTTCCTCTGTTTTATTAATATATTGAAGATTCAAGTGGATTTCATGTTTATTTCAAGTTTATTTCATATTATATCCAGGTTTTTCTTTTCAATCCTTGTTATTTGATTGCTATTAGCTTATATGCTATGATTACTTTAGGTTACTGTTTCTACACTAGTTTTATTATTTTTCCGTACTTTAGACGTTGGACATATGTGATGAAATATTGATTCTTAACCTCTGCCATGCAATCTTTAGAAACCTTGGGCTCGATCGATCAAAGGTATTTCGATCGATCAAACCAGAGCCATAGTCAAGCGATCGAAGACATATCGATTGATTGAAGGCTGATGATATCCGATCGATCGAGAGCGCTTCGATCGATCGAACTTACTAATTCCTGAGATGATTCTTTTAAGTATTCCATGACTTTCTGTTTTAGAAATCTGTCATCAAATTATCCTTGTAAGTTCAGTTTGTCACAACAGTTTTTAGAACTTAAAGCCTTAAGGCTATTTTCTTCAATGACTCTTGAAAACCAATTTGAATGCTAACACCATTTAGAGTGCAAGTAATAACCATTGTTTTAAACCATCTTCTAAGTATTTTAAATCAATTATGATGATGTAGTCCTGGTCATGAAAGGTCTATTGATTCTATATCCTTAGAAAAATACAGAATGCTAAAAAGGAATGAACTCCATAGAACGTTAACGACTGTGCATAGTAGATGGTTAGGATCAATGTGGATTTACTTATTTGCAACACCTTTAGTTTATTTATTTAATTAGTTATGTTTCTTTATGCTTTAGTCTATTATTTAGTTTAATTTAATTAATTATGATTCGTTAGAACTTTTACCCCTAGATTCATATTTTTCTTTTTCTTTAGGTTGTAACTTAGTATATGTTCTTCCTATCCCTTCCCTGTGGGATCGACCTGGACTTATCCAGTATTACTTGCACGATCGCCTACACTTGGGTGTTGCACAAGAGCGCACAACTTTTTAGTCGTGGCTTCATACATTTTTCCACTTTATCCAACCATGGATCCGGAAAATCGCAAAACAGAAAATCCTTTCCTTCCTTGAAGAAGTATCCATTGAGAGTTTTTGAGTAAGGTTCCATTGGCGCATCGGCCGATTTCTTCTTTTTCTTCATTTCTTCACTTGTTAGTTGATATCCTATCCCGCGAGTATGAGTTTGTGAGATGATGTTCGGAAACTCGGGCAACCCTTGGTGCTTCTTACCCAGACCCATTCTCGGGAAAAATCCCATCTTTCTCATAATTCCAGCTACCAACGGACTTGCATACTGATCAAAGTAAAGCAGCAAAAACTCTTTTGGCTTGCTATCTTCTATTACATTGATGAATTCAAACCAGCACAAGCTTGTCTCTTCCTTTTGCATTTGTACTTCCAAAACTGGGGCACTAGATGAAGCTCCAGACGCATGTATCCAACTATCTCCCAGAACATCACAAACTTTATTCTTCCAAATGTACTTGACTTTCTGATGGATCGTTGACGGGATGGCACCCAAACTGTCTAACCATGGCCTTCCCAGAAGTAGATTGAAAGATACAGGAATATCAATGATCTGGAACTTTGCCTCCTTTTCCCTGGTCCCAATATAAAGGTTTAGAAAAATGAACCCCATAACCGCCCGCTGAGTATTGTCATAGGCCCTTACCTTTTGCTACGATGGTATAAACATGGATTCATCAAGCCCCATCCTTTTGGTTGTTCAGAATGGGCACACATTCAATGCAGACCCGTTGTCAACGAGACAAGCGGCCAGAGAATTCCCTAGACATTCAACGGTGATGTGTAATGGCTTGTTATGAGCTGGATCCCCAGGAGGTAAGTCAGCTTCCGTAAATGAGATAGCGGGAGTTGGACTCTTGTTGATCATGCCGACGAGATCTTCTGGGGTGATGTTGATAGAGACATCAGATTGATTAAGAGCATCGAGGACCGCTTGTCTATGACGCTTGGAAGCAATTAATAACCCCCAAATAGTTATATTCGCTTGTGTCTTCTTCATCTGTCTCAAGACCTTATCTTCTTCTTCTTCCTCATTCAGTTTCCCTTTTCCCTTATAAAATTCCTGGCCTGGGTGATTTTCCTCGAATTCGTGTGGTTTGAAATGCCTTCGCGATCGCATTAAATGACTGACCTCTTCTTTAAACCAATAATCATCCTGTATTTTAGTGACTTCCAAACTCTCTTCTTTTTTGTTACTTTCATACCAAAGATCCTCTTTGATATCCTGATTATCATCCCCTTTATACTAAATAGAGCTGTCATCTTCAAGGGCCCACCAATCTGCAGTGGGAGCCTTTTCTATCACTTTCCCCTTGTTTCTATTTGCCAGTCTATCCAAAGTGCAGATGTTCAAATCTCCCGGCATCTGGTAAATCTTCTTCGGATACTCCAACTTAGTGATCAATGTTGATGGGCCAAAAGAGCTTCCTTCTTTTTCCAAATAGTAAACTCTGGGTGGCGGCACTGCATGATGATTTGGTAGTGGATTCTTGGTGACGTTCAATGGATTGGTGGGCGGTTCAGATATTACCTTCTTGTCTATCAGGTCTTGGATTTCATGTCTCAACCTTAAGCATCGATCGGTTGAGTGTCCCTACTCTTGATGGAATTTGCAGTATAGATCAGCTTTGAAATTTGGAGGTGGTGGATTTGGTCTAGGTCATGTTTCCAATAGGTAAATGTGCCCCTTTACTAGTAGCCTATCCAAAGCGGTGGACAATGACACTCCCAAGTTTGAGAACCTCCTTAAAGGTTTATCCCCTCCTCTCTTCGGGTAACTCCTGACTGTATCGAACTTCTTCTCTAGTTCACTTAACGCATTCATATCTGTAGGACTTGAATGACTTCCTGAATACCCTCCTCCTGTCTCATAATTCGAATGCCTATACCTGTTCACCGGTTCTTCTCACTTGATTATCCTTCTTGTATCGCATCCTCGATCCTAGTTCCCACATTGAACACTTCAGCAAAGGTGTTGATGGATTGAAACCTCATCTTCTCTTGGTAGACGGGCTGGAGATTTTTCCTTAGCATCGAAAATTGTCCCTTCTCGGTTGGCCTCTGTACCATTTTGGCTGCTTTTCCCCTCCACCAGCTCAGATATTCAGCAACAGATTCCTTGTTTCCATGCCGGGTAGTCTCTAGATCCCTAACGGTAACATCCAAATCCTGATTATACTCGTACTGGGCTATGAATGACTTGACAACCTCCTCCCAAATTTTTGTCTTACCAGGCTCTAATGTGAGGAAACAAGATAAGGCAGCTCTAGTTAATGTCTGCTGAAACAGAACATCCATCATAGTCTTGCTCAAGCCGCTTGGCTGAAAAGCCCCTATACATATCCTGATATGGCTACGGGGGTTTCCTGTCCCATCAAACTTATCAAACACATGCATTTTGAATCCTGCAGGTAACACTTCACAAACCCCTTCATATAATCCCTCTAGTTCCAGCAAGTAGGCGTCTACTCATTGGGCCTTTCGGACTACCCTCTCCAGTTTATCTACTTTTTCGGTCATCAGCTTCTCTCTCTCAGCCTTTTCTTTATCTATCTTTTCTTTTTTTGCCCTCGGCATTTCAGCTCTTTCTGTATCATCGAACCAATCATCCTCCCTAACATGTGGAGGAGGATCGACAACTGGCAGATGTCGTGCTAGCGTTTCTATCATGGTCATTATCCTTGTCATTTGACCTGCTTGTTGTTCCACTATGGCCCTCAATTCTGCTATTTCTCTTGCGTTTGCTTCTTGTGCCATCTCTCTTCTCGCTAACCTTGCGGTAGAGTCTCTGTACCAAACTGTGTTTGTAGCTGATTCTATCTGTTACCTACAAACATATTTTATTCTTTTTTATTTATTTGTTTAAATTTTAAAATCAAACAAATTTTCTTTATTTTGTTATTTTGTTTGCAAATGCTTTTTAAGAAATTTTCATGAATGGTCCATATGTCATGAAGATGTAATTGCATGTGTGCGTGTGTGCCTATTCTACATGCCAAAGAAAGGAAATTCTAATCCTAACACATAGACACGTAAGCACATAAAATCCTCACTCATGTCAAGTGCGCCAACTTATCCTTTCATTGTGATCCTCATTACACCTTAAAAGGTTGAATATTTTTAAAAAAAATTTGAAATTTATTTAGAAAGCATTTCTCTAGATGATGGGATCTTTCGAATTCTTAAGATGCTTTCCTTTGAAAGTAACAATATTTCTCAACAAAAGATGATTGAGTTGAAACTTTGCTTTGAAATTCATTTGAAAAGCATTTCGTCCAAAAACAATTCCCAAAAATTTTGGATTTTTTTTTCTTTGAAGCCGATTATGTGAAAATATAGCTCAAAAAGGGTTGATGTGGAATTTTAGTCAAAAGTGAACTCTAAAGTTTTTTTTTTTTTTTTTGAAAGAGCGGATAAATGCTTTGGGCAAAAATCCATTTGCTTTTAAAGGTGGATTTAAAATTCTTTGGGTAGAAGGATCACATGATCGGATTATCATCATACTTTTCATGAATTCGGATACATACAAGGTCAATGGTGCTTAGCTTAACATGATATAAGAGATACTAATCTCATAATTAAGATTCGGTATGTTCTCAAATGTCATAGGACATGAAGAGAATTACTCAAAAGTGATTAAGAGGTTACACGTCTTTCATCAAGCAAACATCATCATCATCTTAATTAATCCCTTCCGGGTATACAAAACTCCCTAGCACATAAATCCTAATCAAGAATTGATTTCCTAGGATCGAAGGGTTCCATATAAGCTATCATGCAAAGTCTGGGTTTTGGTTAAATAAGGGACCCTTGACACACACCCGATAGGATGCTTCATCTACCAACACATGGTATGAGATCAAGGGTGATCACACGGCCCCATGATGGCTTGACCGACCGGGTTGCCCCGAGCCTCCAAGGTCATAGTTCCGTGCAATCGACTGGGAAGACATGCAAGTGCAATTTAATGGGCACACGAAAATTAATTAATTCGATTAGAAGGATACTTGCAAGTCTAATCCTCGAGTGAACCCATAATCAGAAATTCTGGTCTGCGAAACCAGAGATTTTGGGTTCGATCCCTAGTGGAGTCGCTAGATTGTGGATACCAGCATTTGGGCCCACTTTTAATTTTTTTAAAACATTTTCAAATTTCGAATTCAAAGAGTCGCCACTTAATTTTTAAAAGGAAAATTAATAAACCATGTTAAAGCAAACTGATCTTTTATTTTTAGAAACCAGAAATTCTAGGTCCGGGGATTATGGAATGAGAGGGGAAGGAGCTCGATGGACTAAAACACCCCTTCTCATCCTATCTCGTGATAGGCCTCTACTCAACATCCTTTTTAATTGAATTAATAATCTAAGCATGCCCTCAACTAATACATAGATATAAGTATACATATCACAAGCATGTCAAAAGGGTGCAAAATTGCTAACGGTAAAATATCATTCATAAGCCACATAATTCAAGTAGCAAGCAAAATGATGTGCAAGTAGGGAACTAGAGAACATAACCGGGATCCAACCGCGAAATGGGAAACGTGCAATGCATACAAAGAAATCCTAAGAAATGGTTTCTATACCACATATACACATAAGACAAAACCTAGTCTAAGGTGTCGCACATTAAGTCGAAAATCAATTAAAATCAAGGAATGAAATAAACTAGAGAAGGGTTGGGAAATTGTACATCAAAAGTGATACAAGACAAAAGGGTTAGTCCACATGCTTCACACAATAATATGACATCAAATAATCAATCCTAAACCTCTAGCTTAGATCTATCAAATAGAGGAAGAATTGATAAAACTATGAATTCCTTTTGATTAGTTGGAGCCATAGCACCTCTATAGATATACAAGTCTCAACTAGGAGCCAATGTAATGTCCATATAGGGGTGCTATAATCCCAACATGATCATAAGGAATCCATGGTTATGTACAATTATGTAACGCCCCGAAGACCAAACCACGTGGGCGAGGTCAATAAGTCAAACAATATAACGTAAAGCACGGAATAGTCCAACGTGGACCAATCCACAAGACGGAAGCATAGTGGAATCCTATGTGGATTCCAAAGAAAAGTTAATAAGTCAAGGGTTGACCCACGAGGACCAAACGGGTCAAATAGGGTCAACCAACATAGTTTGATTTTGAAAGGAATTTGTAAAGAAGTATAAAGAAACTCCAAAGGTTTAAAAGTAACAAGTAATGAAGTTTGCTTTGAAGGTTTATCATTAAAGCGGTTTTTGAAGGAATACGGACAAGCGGTCCTTAGGAAATTGAAAGTAGTAATTTTTCCATAGTAGGGTAACCATGGGCTAAGAATTACTAACAAGTATTAAAAACATAATTTAATAAGGATCCTAGAGGATCTAACTATCAATATTAAGATTAAGAGGGGGATAACTAGGATCCCCAAATATACAAGATCATTAAGTCTAATAGAAAGAGTTATAAAGCAAGGGCTAATCATGTGCCCAATTACAACTACTATGAAATAAATATAAATCCTTGTAATTCAATCTACGAATAAGATAATGAATTACAACTAGAACAATGCTCCTACCATGAGCTGTGACAAAGAAGTGTTTTCTTTTCAAAATCTAAGACTTCCTCGTAAGGAATCTTCAAATGGGATGCCACGCATCGAAAACTTTTGGGCCTTGCCCTAATCAACATTTCCTGAAAAAGTGGTTTTATAGATTCATTAAACACGACGGCTCAGTAGAAAACATTGTAGAAATGTACTACTATTTCTAAAATCATGCTATGACATGCGGTGCAATGCTTTGCCGCCGTGGCGATGCAACTAGCCGGATGGCCAAACCGTGAGACATTCCCAACTCAATATCCCAATCACACACTCTCACACCGGATAGCGAGCCACTCAAACGTGAGTGTAGCATATAAGATCTCCGGTAGCTAGCCGAATATGATCTTACATTTTCGAATGTTTTAAGGATCACAAACAACCTTCCTCACTTCACACCCGCTTCCGGAATTTCATCAAATTACAACCCCAAACGAGGATTCCAAAGACATTCCCAAATCGTGGGAATTTTAATGTCATTTCTAAGAATACAATGACAAGAAGTAAACATGGTAGTTCATATAAAATGTAATCATCACATTAGGCAAATAAGAGATTTTTAACATCAATTAGTATTTGAAACCATAGAAACTCAAATAGCATTTAGGTTTAGACATGGATTCAAGTAAGCATATAAGGGCAAGTAATCATTCAATTAATCACATAGGAAGATTTCCAAAACAAGATTAATGTCCATTAACACTAACTTACACATGACAAACCATGAAGTTCGAAATAATAGTGCACTTAAACAATGAAATCTACCTGTTGAGTATTTGAGCAAATACTCTCACCAAAGAAATCCAAAGGGGAAATCATTAACATAAGCATATCCTACAAGATATCAACACCTAGTTACATAAACCAAACTCAGGAATGAAAACTATGATGTTATAAAGATAACATAAATTACCTCTTGAGTTCTAGGGCAAGAAGTACTAAATTACAAATCTCACGAAGAAACCGAGAACACCGGTATGAAGGTCTAGGTGAGATGATAAAAAAGGTCTCTAATAGCCTTGACCCAAACTTGAGTCCTTGGCCTCCAAATGGAGCTTGAAATCTCTAAGCTTCCATGGAGTTGTATCTCCCAAAACTAGAGAGAGAGATGAGAGATATATAGAGAGAAAATGAAAAAGAAAAATGAGAGGGAGAGTTAGATATGAGTTATATATAGGATGATGAAGGAGGGGGAAGCTTCCTAGTGAAGCTTTACTTGTTAGGGTGGTTAGGAGTGGTTAGGGAGTGGTTTGGGAGTTGACTTGAGGGTCCCACTTTTGTCTCCCTTACATACACACACAAAAATATATAACATACATATATACACATGTGCTAATTTAAATGTAGATGTGATACCACTTGGACAGACATAAATTTATTGTCCCAAACCAAGACCCAAATTGGTCCAAAATTACCGAATTACCCTTTATAAAAATCCGGGTTTGTACAAATTAGGTTCAACTAAGTCCAACTTTATCCAATAACTAGTTCTAATCATAAGCATCAATATACATGAATGAATGAATGAATATGAACAAGAATGAGATATGAATTTATTCACTGATTTGGAACACTTAGCCTCTGGATTTAAGCTAAAATATCATTATTCAAAACATGATTTGGGTCCCAAGACATTAGGAAACCATTTAAGTTAAAATCAATGAGACTAGACAAAAACAGTGACTGTTTTTCCTAAATTACAAAGAGCAGCCCAGATTTTAAAAGGTAGAAAAACCATAGTTCCAACGGTTGGATCTTAATGATATTTTGATATGATATGCCTCTGTGAGTCTAGTTTCTAACCCAAGAAGAAAATTGAGGATTGAACGGTTAGATCTCTAAGAATAAGAAAAATACTAGACATCACTCAGGAATCTGCAATCTCTGTCCAGATAACTTATACGATTTTTTTAAAAAAGTAAACAAGTGAGAAACACTTAGATCTTTTTAGGGTATCTTTCTAACACATTGAAATACTTAGAAAAAGTATTTTGGGTCAAGAAAGATTGATTAAGGTTTTGAGTTATTAATTTTAAAACGGACTTACTGTTCTAAAATTTTGGACAGAGAATTGCTTGTTTTGAAATCACAAGACCAAACCATCTTAAACATAGAATTTCATCAAAGAAAAAATCACAGAGGTCCTTAAATGTGTTATGAACATCCTCCAATTGGTCTCATCTAATTCCAATGGACCATGATTTTATAAAAAATCCTTGATCACAGTTGGTTTATGGATTCACTGCACCTTTATTAAATTGATGTTCATAGTTTGAATCAAACTTGATCCATGATTCTAGAGAGAACTAGGATCAAGTATGACTATGATTATTAGAATAAATGATGAAACATGAAGATGTTCATGGATTTAGCCTTAATGGATTTCCATCATAGATCTCATAGCAAGAGAATCCTAAGGTCTTACTTAATCTCATGAATTTTGAATATAAACTAAGAAAATCTACATCTAATTCCTCTCTCAAACATATGATCCTTGAGGAATATAGAGTAATGACATCCTAATCCCCTCTCAAATTAATGGTCCTTGGAGACTAAATGAAATCAAAATTTTACATAAACCTCTATGGAATATAGCATGAATCCCTTAAGATTCTTACTGAGGATATTCAAACCATGAGTTGAGATTTGAATCCCACTAACTATGTGTAGACATGACCATAGTTTTCCTTAATGTCCATATGAATCATGAGACCATAGGAAACTAAGGAATTGAATTCAAAAAGGACTGAAAGGAATACATAAAGTTTTATGAATCCCAAAAAGAAAATAGAAATGAGGAATCAAAGTTTACTTAGAGAAATTGGAACACAAGTTCTTCAAAATCAAACCCTAGGCATCAATTGGATCCAAATTAATGAAATATTATGAGATTCAATCACAAGCTCTAAGCGTGTATGTGTGATGAATGAGGTAGGAAGAGAGGTTTTAAAAATGTGTAAAGATCCTAGAACTATGAACTTGTGATTGAATTTGCCTAATTCTATCAAGGATTGAGAGGTTGCCTCTATGACCTCAAAGATTTCTTCTTTCTCTTGTGAAGTTCTTCCAAAAATCTTCAAATTCTTCTCCTCTTCTTCAAATTCTTCAAGAAAACTCTCTTTTTTTCTCTCTCAATTCTCTCTATTCTCTATATATCTCTTGTATATCTCAATTCGATTTAAAGGTTAAGTTAAAAGTCCCAATAATGGAGATGATGGTCTATTTATATAGACCAACATTACAAGGTTAAATGGGTAAATTCGGGTGAAAACCCATGTGAAAAGTTTTCTTCTAGAACATGTGAGAAAAACAGTCTGTTACAGCGCGCGGCATTCGACGACTTGCCTGCGGCACTTGCTGAGTGCCGGGCAGCACTCAGTGAATGCCGGCGCGGCACTCAGTGAGTGCCGCCGGCTTCGCCGCGTGCCGCGGCTAACAGAATTATTGCCTTCTTTTTAATTTTCAAAATATATGTTAACATAAACTTAATTATTTAGTAAAGTATATACTAATGTACTTATATTTGTAATGTACTTTACATATGCATGGTATATATTCTAATATATCATTTTATTTCTTTCCTTTTTTCTTTTCTTTTCTTTCATCCTTTTCTCTTTTCTTTTCAAACTTTTTTTCATTTTCTCTTTCTTTTCTTTTTTTTAGGATAAATCCCCAGACGAATTTTCTCATATGTTCTTTAACGTTCAGGTTTCTCGCGATGACCCAATTTCTCTTAATTTTTTATTTTTGAAACTTGGTTCAAAGAATCTTTGAAGAATTTGAATTCTCTGAAAAAACTTCAAATTTCACCGATCATCGTCATCATTGGTCTTTTTTTAGGTAACCAATCCCTGGATTTGACGTTTGGTCAAAATCGGGGTGTCTACAGTCCCCAAAACTCCTTTGGTAATTCATACCAGTCTAACTGGAGGAATCCTCCAAACCATACGTATACCAAAGAAGGTATTTTACAATTTCAACCTCAACAATATCCTGCTCAAAATAATCATTCGTATTTACCTCCTCCACCTCAATTTCAACAAACACAAAATACATATCCTAATACACAGAAAAATTCTAATGTTTATGTTCCTCCGCACAAGAAAGTACAAGAGGAACCTTTACAGTCTATGATGCAACAATTAATACAAATCATGGGAGAACTACAAACATCTGTGGATAGGATTAACAATCAACACGATTTTAGAGGAAAAGCTAGGTTTCCTGCCCTACCACAACCTAATCCAAGGGGACAACCACAAGGTGATCCCTCAACTTCTGGTAATAGTTAACATGAACAAGTAAAAGCTATAACTGTACTAAGAAGTAGTAAGGTTGTTGGACAAGAAATTTCACCTTCTTTAGAAGAAATTGAGCATACAAATAAGGATGATAATATGCTAGAAATTGAGGAAGAAACAGATGAAGATAAAAGTGCTAATGAAGTTGAAATTGAAACCTTTGAAAAACAACAAATTTCTCAAGAAAATAAAACATCTGATTTACCAGTGGAAAAAGAAACAGAGGAAACTCCTGAATATTCTCCTCACATTCCTTATCCACAACGTTTAAGAAAGCTCCAAAATGCTAAGAATCAGGAATATATAGAATTATTTAAACAAGTGCATATTAATATTCCTCTCTTAGATGCGATTAATCAAGTACTTGCTTATGCAAAATTTTTAAAAGATTTACGTACTATCAAACGTAAGCAAAATGTAAGAAAGGATGCGTATTCCGCTGACTTCATAAAAGAAATTAATTCCATCGTAAAACATAATTTACCAATAAAATTTAAAGACCCAGGTACACCAACAATATCTTGTATTATTGGAAATCACAAAATCAATCACGCACTCCTTGACTTAGGAGCTAGTGTAAACTTACTTCCTTATTCTGTTTATCAACAGCTTAGATTAGGTGAGCTAAAGTCTACTTTTATGGTATTACAACTTGCTGATAGATCTATGAAATACATGCGAGGAATTTTGGAAGATGTTTTTGTCAAAGTTGACAAATTTATTTTTCCAGTAGATTTTGCCATCCTAGATACAGAACCAGTATTAGATGCTAATGTGCAAATACCAATCATTTTTGGAAGGCCCTATTGGCTACCATTGATGCCACTATTCGAATCCGCAATGGTATGATGACTGTAGTATTTGGAAATATGACTTTAAATATTAAAGTTTTTTCTAATCCACAACATCAAGAAGAAGATGAGAATATTGAAGAAGTTCATGCTATTGAATCTCTATCACGAGAATATTTTAACTTGATTTTGTTACAATGATCCAGTAGAATCTGTTATTAATAACTCTATTCAGAAAATAGACAATAATAATCTACAAAAACATCTTATGAGTCAATTATATTTTCATGAAGATTCAACAGAAGAAATAATTCAAGGATCAATGTGGACCACACATTTTGAACCTTTACCACCAAAGCCTACATTAACACTTCCATCTAATTTACAAACTCCAGAGTTGGAATTAAAAGAACTCCATAAAGAACTTAAATATGCTTTCCTTGGTAGTAATAATACTTATCCCGTAATAATATCATCTCTTTTAGACTCCAGTCATGAAAATAAACTCATTAGTATGCTTCCGAAGCATAAAAGTGTCATTGGTTGGAGTATACTAGATTTAAAAGGAATAAGCCCTTCAATATGCACTCACAATATATATCTTGAAGATAATGCTGGAAGTAGTTAAGAAGGAATTTCTCAACCTACTCGACATGGGCATTATATATTCTATATTCGACAGTAAATGTGTAAGTCCAACACAAGTTGTGCCGAAGAAAGCAGGAATTACAGTTGTTCCGAATTCAAAGGGAGAATTAATTCCCAATCGTGTCACTACTGGATGGCGTGTATGCATAGACTACAAAAAACTCAATACTGTAACCCGTAAGGATCACTTTCCTTTACCTTTTATGGATCAAATGTTAGAAAGAATAATGGGGCCATAAGTATTACTATTTTCTAGATGGTTATAGTGGTTTTAATCAAATAGAGATCGCACCAGAAGATCAGGAAAAACTACTTTCACATGTCCATTTGGAACTTTCGCCTATTGGCGAAAGCCCTTTGGTCTTCGCAACGCACCTGCAACATTTCAAAGGTGTATGCTAAGTATTTTAAGTTATATGGTAGAAAAAATTTAGAAGATTTTATGGATGATTTTTCAATTTGTGGTAAATCCTTTGATGATTGCCTTGGCAATCTTCAGAAAGTTCTCAAAAGATGTGAAGAAAAAAGTTTAGTTTTAAATTGAGAAAAATGTCATTTTATGGTCACTAAAGGTATTATCTTAGGACACATTATTTCTAAAAAATGGGATACAGGTAGACAAAGCCAAAATAGATCTTATAGCTAATTTACCTATTCCCAAAACTGTAAAAGACATCCGTTCATTCTTAGGACATGCAGGTTTTTATCGCCGATTTATAAAAAATTTCAGTACTATTTCTAGGCCTTTATGTCAATTATTGGCCAAAGACACACCTTTTGAATGGACTAAAGAAGGTCAAAACTCCTTTGACCAATTAAAAGAGCATCTCACTACTGCACCTATTATGCAATCTCCTGATTGGAGCTTACCATTTGAATTAATGTATGATGCTAGCGACTTTGCCATTAGAGCTGTCCTAGGACAGAGAAAGGATAAAAAGGCATCATTTATATACTACGCTAATAGAACTCTGTATAGTGCTCAAATGAACTACTCAATTAGTGAAAACGAATTGCCAGCTGTGGTATTCACCTTTAATAAATTTAGGCAATACTTAATTGGTTCCCCTATTGTCTGTTTTACGGACCATTCAGCTCTGAAATACCTACTTTCAAAGAAAGACACTAAGCCTAGGCTTATTAGGTGGATACTCCTACTACAGGAATTTAACTTAATAATTAAAGACAAAAAAGGAGTAGAAATGTGGTAGCTGATCACTTATTTGGCCTGACTTTTAAGGACAATACCAGTGAACCCTTACCTATTCAAGACTCTTTTCCTGATGAACAGTTATTTTTTTGTGACTTCCTTGCCATGGTATGCTGATCTTGTTAATTATTTAGTAATTGGAAAAATACCAAGCAATTGGTCATCATCAGATAAAAAGAGATTCTTAACTATTGCTAGGCATTTCTAGTTTGGTGACCCATATCTATTTAAATATTGTGCTGATGTAATTAGGAAATGTGTTCCTAATGAAAAAATCGAAAGTGTACTTTTCATGTGTCATTCGTCTTTTTGTGGAGGACATTTTTCATCTCGAGTAATTGCCATGAAAATTTTACAAAGTTGTTTATATTGGCCAATTTTATTTAAAGATTCATATTTATATTGTATGGCTTGTAACCGCTGCCAAATGTTGGGCAATATTACAAAAAGAAATAAAATGTCAATGACCCATATAATTACAATTGAAATATTTGATTGTTGGGGCATTGACTTTATGGGAGCTTTTCCTCCATCTTGCCAATATGAATATATTTTATTAGCAGTCGAATATGTTTCAAAATGGGTAAAAGCTATTCCTACAAAAAATAATGATCATCGTACAGTTATTGCATTTTTAAAAGATAATATACTTTCTCGATTTGGAACTCCAAAAGCAATAATAAGTGATCAAGGAACTCATTTTTGTAACAAGCCATTTGAAAAGTTAATGAAAAGGTATGGAGTGACCCATAAGGTGTCAACTGCATACCATCCACAAACAAATGGACGGGCTGAATTAGCTAATAGGCAAATTAAGCATATTCTCGAAAAAGCTGTGAATTCTAATCGTAAAGACTGGTCTTCAAAATTAACAGATGCTTTATGGGCATATAGAATTGCTTATAAGACCCATTGGGGGATGTCTCCATACAGACTTGTCTATGGAAAAGCTTGTCACCTACCAGTAGAATTAGAACATAAGGCATATTGGGCTATTAGGACTTTAAATTATAATATTGAAGAGGGAGGAATTTTAAGAAAATTACAATTAAGTGAGCTTGAAGAAATTCGAAAAAATGCATATGATAACGCTCGAATTCATCAAGCAAGAAATAAAATGTATCATAATAAGAATCTTTTGCGCAAAAGATTTATCCCTGCACAAAAAGTTCTATTATATGACTCAAGACTACATCTTTTTAGAGAAAAAATGAAATCTCGATGGACTGGTCCATACATAGTTAAAAATGTTTATCCTTATAGAACTATCGAGATTCAGGACCTTAAAGATGGAAATACATTTAAAGTTAATGGACATAGATTAAAACTATTTTTAGAAGGATTTGAACCTAAGTTGGAGTCCATTCCTTTGGAAGAACCCAACTATAATGCTCCTTAATATCTTAAATCATAATTAGTATAGGACATAGTGTATCAGAGTATTTATAGTCATATACTCTTAATTTGATCACTTTTTTTATATGTAAGTTAATTATGTCATTATTATTCTATCTTTTCTTTTTGTATTTCTTTTTATTACAGGTGTTATCCTTGGCTTCTTTTTCTCATCTCGCTCATTGAGACAATGTCAAACTCAGTTGGGGGGACGGTTTCACAATTAACACCTGTTTGTTTATTTTATTTTTATTTCTTAAAAAAAATTTAATCTTTTAAGAGAAAGATACACTGAAAAAGAGAAAATGATTATATATAGGGCTTCAAATCCTAAAAACTTTTCCATACACTACACCATATTGCCTCATTATTTTACTAACGGATATATCCGTTAGTAAATCCGTTAGTAAATCAAAGGATTTCTAACGGATATATCCGTTAGAAAGTTACTTACTAACGGTTTTTTTTCAACAAATTTTAAAAAATTTATATTGAATACTAACGATTTGTTAACTATTACTAATGGATATATCCGTTAGTAATTTCCATAAATTTTTTTAAAAAAATACTAACGGATTTACTAACGGATATATCCCTTAGAAATATTCATAAATCAAAAAAAAAATTTATTTATTTATATGATTCCCAATTTTTTTTCACCTAATTAACAATTTTATTAATCTATACCAAACACAAAAATAATAAGATTAATCTATAACCATGTCAAACCAACATCTCTATACCCAAAACAACAAAGATAAGCCATAATAATCATAACAAAGTAAAGAGTTCATACATGTCTAACAAAGTCGAAAATTTAAAGAGTTCTTCCACTCAAACCTAAACTAACAAACAAAACATGCCTGAAAACATGTCTGAAATTTAAGTAGTTATATAAACTACATCCCTCGCCATTCAATCTTCTTGAACATAATTTAACCAACACTCGAGCGATATCACAACCCCTCTTCAACAAAGCCTACCAAAGAAAACCATAACATATAGCAATGAGCTCTTTTCACCACCATAGCTTTCTCTTTTACTCATGGCGCCGCTGCCCTCAAAAACCTGTGTCAATAACCAGGAAGACAAGGTGATAGACCTTAGATATATATCTTATCTATGTATGTATTTTGGAATTAACCTTAAAATAGAGAAGTAGGTGTGACCATTGAACAGGAATCAATGATCACACTCCAACATTACTACAGTTGTTTTCTTCCATCATGAATAGCAACAAGATCTGTTAATCATTCTGGTAATAAATAGCCAAAAGACGATAATTACTTAGTTGGTAATTGAAGCTAAACAAGCCTCCAAACTGCTAATTAGATATCCAAGAACCTAAAGGTTTAGCAACTCACTCGTCTTTTATGTATACTATTATAGTCAACTTAAAGACCTTTGCTCTTCAACTTGGTCACTTTAACTGGGGTACTACAATCTAGTTAAACAAGAGCTAATTGACTCTAAATTTGTTCTTTGCATTTCTTTTCACCTCTACCATAATAGCATCCAGATAATACTAGCATATCAGGTTCAACCCTACCACATGAAACATTTATTAGCATCAATGATCTTTTCCCATTGGAAAATGACAACCAACCTCACTCATTCTTGCTTTCTTTCATTATTTTGTGTGTGTATTGTGTGTGTGTGCAAGTGTTCGCGCGTGTGTTTTGAGGGCATACACAGATGTAGACTGCTTTGGGGAGACTAAGCACGAAACTCAATATAGATATGAAAAAAAAGGAAAAGCTGGTGATGCTGAAGAACATATCCACTAAAGAAATAACAATATTTATCGCTGTTGTATAAAATAGATAATGGGATGAACTTGAGCCCATTCCATAATAACAAATACGGCTAATGTCAGATAAAAAATAAAATATAAAAAAGCCAGCCAATTTTGTTTTTACAACAAGGTGGGCACCACTTCATCATGTCTCTATCTTATAAGAAAGACCCATATTAATTGCATCAGTCTATCAAACTAGAATGAGAAATCAAACAGCCTAATTAGGATTCTCAAAATAACCCATATGCTAACTATTGAATATATCCACAATATCAGAATCTTCCATTATGTTGGATGAGCAGAATAACATGTTAAGTCTAAGGGTGATGAGTGGCTTTCAAAAGCTGAATACAAAGGGCATTATTTACCTACTGATATAATAATATCAATCAACCCAAGAACATTCAACCATAAATAGGACCAAATTACAAGGCTAAACTAGAAAATACGAAGAAACACCAATTATCATGAAAACAGAGAAAACATGAGTGATCAAAATAGGAAAAACCCAGAAAAATTTCAACTTTTTTCAACAGACCCATAAACTGAAATCCAAGAATTTTGTATATATAGACAACAAAATACTTTGAGGAACTGAATGACCTAAACCAATTTGAAGCCGTTTGGGGAGCTCTGGCTCTAATTTCTCTGCAAACTCGTAGTCGATACATGTTCTATGATCCAAACCCTCTTCAAAAAACATAGATAATTCTGGTTTTCTGAGAATTAGATGGTTCATGGCGGCGACGAGCAGTGGTGGTGGCGTTGGAGAGGGGTGGTGGTGGCGATGGAGTGGGGCAGTGGTGGCGAAGGTGAGGGGCTATTTTTGTGATCTACACAAAAGATAAGCCCTAGAACTAGAGAGAGAGAGAGAGAGAGAGAGAGAGAGAGAGAGAGGAATGGATGGTTTTAGAATTGAGAGAGAGAAATATGTCGATAGAGTGGTAATGTTTGGGGGGGAGAAATTTTGGGCAAATTTTTTTATACAGTTTATTTACAAAAATGCCACCGATTTTTTTTGTTGTTGTAATTTTTTTTTTTTGCAACTTTTCACCTTCAAAGTAAATACTAACGGATATATCAAATTACTAATGAATTTTCAAATTATTAAAATATGTCCGTTAGAAATTGGTCCATATGGTGTAGTGATATCTCTCTTTTTCCTTTCTTTTCCTTCTTCCTCTCTTCCCTCTCGCTGCGATCTCTCTCTCGTCTCACTCTCTACAACTCTCTTCCCCCCCCCCCCTGGATCTCTCATTCTCTCATTTTCTTTAATTTTCTACGATCCAAAATCAAGATCCACTCTCCTGATCACTAAAGGTAAGATCTATAATCTAGAGAAAAGCTTGATTTTGATTTTATTTAGTTTTTCTTTTCAATCTGGCTTAAATTTTTAGTTTTTATTTTTATTTTTATTTTCTCTCTTTTCCATTATTTAACAAAAATGTAATGCATAAGTTGTAGGTACCCACTCACGAAAGAAGCTTGGAAATACCACTTGATCCACGGCCCTACCAGGTTATTAGATTTCCAAGAGACAGGTGATATTTTTTTCCATTTCTTAAAAAAAAAAAAGTGAATGACGAACAAATCATCACTTTTGTGGATACTGGCATTTGGGCCCACTTTTAATTTTTAAAACAATTTTTCAAAACAAAGAGTCGCCACATAATTTTTAAAAGGAAAATTAAGAAACCATTTTAAAAGCAAACCGATCTTTTGCGAAACCAAAGATAACCTGGGTCCGGGGATTATGGAATGAAAGGGGAAGGAGCCCAGCAGACTAAATAGTTTTGCTACAGATGATACACGAGGAAACTTTTTATGGCGGTTATTCCTTCTTATGACCGGCATATCTATGATTCTTTTTTCCCAGATGAAGCAGCAGGCATCGGTCTGTAGAACCTATAAAAAAGATATGGTTGTGACGCGAATTACTCTTGTGCACTGACATCACTCGGTTCGCGCGCAACCCTGCCCCGTTATGTTATGGAGAATTGAGCTTATTGTTGGGCTGGATATTTAGAGCCAGCAATTGGCTGTCAGATTTCGTCTCGCAACTAGAAGAAGTTCGGGGGTCACTGTGGTGTGGCTGAATGTAGAGCAATCCACCCTTACAGCCTTTGATCAGTAGATTATTTAGAACTTCGAAAGATGGTCAAGGTAGCTTGCTTCCAAGGCACTGTACTAGATACGCATGTAGTCATAGTAGTCGGCCCAGAATGCGTCTCTTCTATACTAAAAGACTACTTTGTATGAATAGGGAATTACGTCGCTCTTTGATCTACAGAATAAGGCCTACGAGCTCTCTATTTTATAGTAGAGATCTGTCCACACCAAGGATTTCGGCCAAGGTCCGGATGGAAATACTATAAGCTATGAGTGCTAATGGTAGCATGTTGTGACAATCCTTGTATTTAGTATACATCTTCCGTATGATTGTCTTCACGCTCTTGTTGGCTGCTTCAACTGCCTCGTTCATCTTAGGACGGTGCGGTGCTGAATACTTGTGAGTAATTTGAAACTGTTGACAGAGTTTGGTCAACACGTCATTGTTGAGATTCCTGGCATTATCCGAGATGAGGGATTCTAGGAGGCTGTACCGGCTCACAATGTTCCTCTTGACGAAGCGGCCAACAACCTCCTTGGTTACCCTAGCATAGGACTCTACCTCGACCCATTTCGTGAAATAGTCGATGGCTACTAAGATGAAATGGTGACCATTAGATGCCTTTGGTGTGATGGGTCCGATGACATCCATTCCCCACATAGAGAAAGGCCATGGAGTAGTCATGGAATACAAATCCTTTTGGCGGTGCATGTATTCAGTCAGCATAGATTTGACATTGATGACACTTCGTCATGAATTTAAAACAGTCGTTGTCCATGGTTAGCCAGAAGTAGCCAGTTCTCATTATTTTCTTGGCGAGCATGAGACCACCTATGTGTGGGTGGCAAACTCCTACGTGTACCTTCTCCATTAACTAGTTGGCTTCTAGTGCTGCTATACATATGAGTAGTCCCAAGCGATAGCTCCGTTTGAATAAGATCTTACCACTGATAGACCTCTTTGCATTCCGCCGTATGGCTCTAGACGAGAGCTTACTCCGAGCTGCTATCACATGTTGGGACCCCTCTTTGCATGTCTTCCTGTTCATCTATGAGGAGGTTTGTCCACTCTTCAAGGAATTTAGCGCCATTCTCCATACCGACCCTTATGTTGATTTGATCATCCCCCAGATACAGGCAGGGTATATCCAAGATCTAGCGTCTCTTCTTCGTATTTCCCAAGGTACCGCCAGCTCTTTTGTTTGCGACCGACGTATTGACTTTGAATGCCTTTCTTCTATTTATGCTCCCATTGGTGATCCTGATGACCGAGGATAACAGATTATCAGATGCGGTGCCCTTTCTTTGGCTATGCTCTCCCATTTCCTATTCCAGTCTTCCTTTGACATCCTTATCCCTATTGTTTGTGGTCTTCAAGAGATGTGGAGTGCTATCATGCTTGTTCCAGGAGAAACCTTACTGGGTTTGGATCATGCACAAAGCACCGGATCGATGTTGCTTTCAGGGTCACCTTATGTTTTGCAGATCTGGCTTCTCGAGCGATTAGGCCTTTTCACTCACCCTCCTGCACGAAGGCTGCTTCCCTATGATCGCCTGGATGTTCATTTCTGCCATTGCACGGTTGACAGCTGGCTTACTTGGCTTCGGAGCCTATGTTTTGGGGACATTCACTAGGTGTACCCGCGATGGACTTACTGCTTTGTCACTGTGCGGCTTCCCGGGCACTCGGGGGGTTTGGTTACCTGGTCTGCATGTCACCACTTTTTATATCCCCGGACGGGTGGTTCGCCATTTTGGATTGCTCCACGATGTCCCGGACACTATTACGGTTGATTTTTGAGAAGTTACACTTTACACATTTCTACCATGAGATTATTTGTCGAGGCTTGGCATGATAGAGTGTCGGCTCCTTTCTGGAGGGTCCCTTCTTCAGTTGTTCCTACTGCCGAGTACCTTCTTGAGATTCAGACTTTGGTTGGGAAATAGCATCTAGACAAACAAAAGGGGAAAAATAAGATTCTAAAAACTTCCGACAAATCCTGCTTGACTCTTACTGAGCTTTTGTGATGTATTTCAATTTTTATAAAGACTTTTCTTTGTATCAAGAAAATGTTCTAATCATGTCAAATCATAGTTTACACTTCTCCCATCTTTTCAGATTATGAAAATTTTCCTTTTAATGTCTCTCTTAGCTCTTATTACTTTGCTTTGAGTTTTGCTTTAGAGTTTTAATCATTCTATACTATGAATCCTCACTTGCTTTCACACAGTACCTATTTTGACAGCTAGTAGATCCAAAAATGGGTTTAGGTATTTTCAGGGTTCTTTGGTTTAGCAAATGAAGTTTGCCCCTAGTATAGAGGCTTTGATTCCAGTTCTGGGGCAAATGTAAGTTTGCCCCTAGTTTGGCATAGGGAAACTCAGGATATTGGGTTATATCAGGAGTTGGGTTTTATTTGGACCGAGGGCCTTGTGGGCCCGCCTACTTATCCCCGAGCGGGTATCAGGTCCGTAGTAGTACAGTTCAAGCCAGAAGAGAAGTGCCTTTTAGGCAAGTTTATTTATGTGACCGAACCAAGCAGGTTGCCTACATATCCCCTAGTGGGAATTAGGTAAAGCGTAGTTCATCAACTCTGGAGGTTTAAGTTCTTTGAGGACCAGGTCACCCTCAGCAAGCTTCCTTGGGTGAACCTTTTTGCTGAAAGCATAGGCTATCCTTTTCTGATATCCCCAAGTGTGATTTATAGCAGCCAATCTCTTCTCATCTAATAGCATCAATTCATCAATTCCTCATATCTCCCCCGTAGCCACTTGTAGACACCCTGATTTTGACCAAACGTCAAGCCCAGGGATTGGTTACCTCCAGAAGACCGATGATGACAAAGACCGGTAAAATTGGAAGGTTTCCCAGAATTCAAATTCTTCAAAAAGATTCTTCAAAACAAAATTCAAAAATCAAAATAAGAGAGAGAGAGAGAGAGGGAAATTGGGTACTCGGGGGAAACCCGAACGTTGAAGAACATGTGAGAAAATCAGTAAAAAAAAATAATAATAATAAATAAATAAATTCAAAGAAGAAATATAATATGAAAGGAGTTTCAAAAGAAAAGAAAAAAAAAAGAAGAAGAAAAGAAAAGAAAGAAATAAAAGGATAGTATATACCATGTATATAGGTATATCTTAATAAAGTACACTACAAATATAAGTACAATAGTATACACTTTGCTAATAATTAGGATTGTAGTAATGTATATTTTGAAAATTAAAAAGAGGGCAAAATTCTGTCAGCCCCGGCACGCGGGAAAGCCGGCGGCAGTCACTAAGTGCCGTCCGGCATTCAGTGAGTGCCGCCCGGCATTCACTGAATTCCGCCGCCAGCCATCGAGTGCCGCGAGCTGTAACAGACTGCTTTTCTCACATGTTCTAGAAGAAAACTTTGCACATGGGTTTTCACCTGAATTTACCCATTTAACCTTGAGTTGGTGGTCTATATAAACAAGACCTTCATCTTCATTTGGGGGGAATACTTGAATCAAGAGAGAAAAATACAAGATTATATATATTAGAGAGAGAATTGAGAGAAAGGAGAGAGAGTTTCTTGAAGAAATTTGAGGAATTGAAGAAGAATTTGAAGGTTGTTGGAAGAGCCTCACAAGAGATATAAGAAATCTTTGAGGCCTTGGAGGTAAACTCTCAATCACTTGATAGAATTAGGCAATTCAATAACAAATTTTTAGATCTAGGACCTTTACACATTTTCAAAACCTCTCTTCCTACCTCATTTCATCACACACCACTTAGAATTTGTGATTGAATCTCATGGTGTTTTATGAATTTGGATCCAAAATAGAACTTTGGATTTATGAATAAAAGAGTTTTGACTTGAAATTTTCAAATAATATTTTGATTTCCTTTATTTTTGTTTATATTCTTCTCAAGAAATCTATGAGATCTTCAATATCTCATTAGATTTGTTTGAGTTTGATCCTCTAATTCCCTATGATCTTATGATTTATATGGGGATTAAAGTGGATTAAGATCATCTCTACATATAGTTGGTTGAATTTAATTCTTAACTCAAAGTTTGAAATCTCCTTACTAAAAAAATCTTATGGGATTCATACTATATTCCATAGAGGATCATGTAGTGGGAATTTCACTTCGTCTCCAAGGACCATTAGCTTTGTAGGAGAAATGATAATATAACTCTATATTCTCCAAGGATCATAAATTTGAGAAGAGAATAAGGTTTCATGGATCTATATTCCTCAAGGATCATATGTTTGAGAGAGGAATTAGGTGTAGATTTTCATAATTCATATTCAAAGTTTATAAGATCAAGTAAGACCTTAGGATTCTCTTGCTAGATCTCCAATTATGTGATCTATGATAAGAATCCATCAAGGTTAAATCTAGGGGTTTCTCTCTATTTCATCATTTGTCCCATTAATCATAATAAAACTTGATTCTAATCCTTTCTAGGATCATGGATCAAATTGGTTTTAAACTATGAACATCAATTTAACAAAGGTGCAGTGAATCCATAAACTAATCGTGATCAAAGATTTTTTATAGAGTCATGATTCATTAGAAATGGATGAGACCAATTGGAGGATGTTCATAACCCATTTAAGTACCTCTGTGATTTTTTGTTTTGATGAAATTCCATGCCTAAGATGGTTTGGTCTTATGATTTCAAAATATACAACTCTCTGTCCAAAATTTCAGAACAGCAAGTCTATTTTGAAATTCATAAATCAGAACCTTAACGGAGTTTCCCGTGTCTCTAATAATATTTTCTAAGTACCTTAATGTGTTAGGAAGATACCCTAAAAAGATCTAAGTGTTTCTCATCTTTTTACTATTTTTAGAAAATCGTACAAGCTCTCTGGACAGAGAGTTGGAGATTCCTGAGTGATGTCTAGTGTTTTCCATATTCCCAGAGATCTAACCGTTCAAACCTTGATTTTCGTTTTGTGTAATAAACTAGACTCACAGAGGCATATCATATCCAAAAATCATTAAGATCCAATCGTTGGAAGTATGGTGTTTCTACTTTTTAAAATCTGCTCTGCTCTCTGTAATTTAGGAAAAACAGTCACTGTTTTGTTTATTCTCATTGATTTTAACTTAAATGGTTCCCTAATGTCTTGGAACCCAAATCATGTTTTGAATAATGATAATTTAGCTTAAATTCAGAGGTTAAGTGATCCAAATTAGTGAATAAATCCATGTTTTATTATTGTTCATGTTCATTCATTCATGTACGTTAATGCCTATGATTAGAACTAGCTATTGGATAAAGTTGGGTTTCATGCTTAATAAATCTAAGCTAGAGGATCATGATTGATTGTTTTGATATCATATTATTATGAGAAGCATGTTGACTAATCTTTGTTTTGTAGGGCATTTGAGGTACAATTTCTTATCTCTTCTCTAGTTTATTTCATTCGTTGATTTTCTTGATTTTCGACTCCATGCGCGACACCTTAGACTAGGTCTTGCCTTATATGCATATATGCGTTAGAGACCTTTTCTTAGGTTTATTTTATATTTATGCATCGCATGTTTAAATTCGCAGCTGTATCCCGGGTAAGTTTCCTAGTTCCCTATTTGCATATCATATTGCTTGCTATTTGAATTACGTGGCTTGTGAATGAAATTTTTTTTCCGTTAGCAATCTTACACCCTTTTCAACATGCTTGTGTAATGTATTATTTATATGTATGCATTAGTTGAGGGCAGGCTTAGATTAATAATTCGATTAAAAAGGATGATGAGTAGAGGCCTATCACGAGATAGGATGAAAGGGGGTGTTTTAGTCCGCCGGGCTCCTTCCCCTTTCATTCCATAATCCCCGGACCTAGAAATTCTGGTTTCGCAAAAGATCAGTTGCTTTTAAAAAAAATGGTTTCTTAATTTTCCTAAAACAAATTAAGTGGCGACTCTTTGAATTTGAGTTTGAAAAAAAATTAAGAGTGGGCCCAAATGCCAGTATCTACAATCTGGCGACTCCACTGGGGATCGAACCCAGAATCTCTGGTTTCACAGACCAGGTTTCCTGATTTTGGGATCACTCGAGGATTAGACTTGAAAGCATCCTTTTAATCGAATCAATTAATTTTTGTGTGCCCGTTGCATTGCACTTGCATGCCTCGCCAGTCGATTACACGGAACTATGACCTTGGAGGCTCGGGGTAATCCGGTCGGTCAAGCCATCATGGGACTGTGTGGTCACCGTTGATCTCGTACCATGCGTTGCTACATGAAGCATCCTATCGGGTGTGTGTGAAGGGTTCCTTATTTGACCAAAACCCGGCCTTTGCATAATAGCTTCTATATAACCCTTCGATCTTAGGAAATTAATTCTTGATTAAGAGTATGTGCTAGGGAGTTTTGTATGCCCGAAAGGGATTATTTGAGATGATGACGATGCTTGCTTGATGAAAAATGTGTAACCTCTTAATCACTTTTGAGCAATTCCTCCTCATATCCCACGACATTTGGGAACATGCTGAATCTTGATTATGTGATTACATCTCTTGCATCTTGCTAGCTAAGCATCATTGACCTTGTATGCATCCGAGTTCATGAAGAGTACGACAATGATCCGATCATGTGATCCTCCTACCCAAAGAATTTTGAAATTTCAAGTCAACCATATTTGAAGGAAGAACCCAAAATTCTTGGAACCCAAAATTCTTGAAAATTTTGAAAAGTTTTACCAATTAAAGAAACGCTTTTCAAAGCAAAATTTTGACCCAATCACCTTTTGGTTGAGAAATATAATTCAAAATTCTTGAGAATTATATTTGAGAGATCTCCCCAATTAGAGAAATGCTTGTCAAATGAATTTCAAAAATTCTAAAATTGAAGGGGTAAAGAGGATCACAATGAAAAGAGAAATTAGCGCACTCAACATGGATGAGGATTTTATGTGCTTATGTGTTTATGTGTTAGGATTAGAATTTTCTTTTCTTTGGCATAGAGAATAGGCACACACAGACACATGCATCGCATCCGCATGACATATGAGACATTCATAAGAATTTTGCCAAGAATTTTCAAAAAATAAATAAAGTTGTTTGAAAATTGATTAAAAATAAAAAGTGGTTGTAGGCAAGATAGCATTAAATGCCAGGACTGTTTGGGTCAGGGATTCGAGTGCAAGGTTAGTACAAAGAGAGCCAGAGACAGAAAGAGAAATGAATCACGAACAACACGCTGCAGAAATAGCACAGTTGAAAGAGAGGATGGATCAAATAATGACCATATTGGAGACACTGACCCGTCAAAGGCCTGTAGTTGATCCACCAATAATCAATCCTCCTCCACCTATTCGAGATATGGAAGATGATTGGTTTGAGGATCCGGAACCACCAAGAGTTGACGTACCTAGGGCAGAGAGAAAAAATTGAGAAAACTGAGAAAGAGCGTATCGAGATGAAGGAGAAGGTGGAAAAGCTAGAGAAAGTTGTCCGCAAGTCCAATGGGATTGATAGCTATCTGCTAGAGCTAGAGGGTTTGTTTAAGGGAGCTCAAGAAAACTTGCCAACCGGTTTCAAGATGCTTGAGATCGATAAGTTTGATGGTTCTGGCAACCCCAGAAACCACGTGAGGATGTGCATCGGGGCCTTTCAACCAAGTGGTCTGAGTCCTGCCATGATGGCCATGCTGTTTCAACAAACTTTGACTGGGGTAGCTTTATCCTGGTATTTCACATTAGAGCCAAGCAAAAGTCGCATATGGGAGGAAGTGGTGAAAGCCTTTGTCACCCAATATGAGTACAACCAAGAACTCGATGTAACTGTGAGGGATCTGAAAACAACCATGCAAGAGAATAGAGAGTCATTTGCTGGATTCATGGCGCGATGGAGGGGGAAAGCTGCAAAAAATGACCCAACGACCATCAGAAAAGGAACAGATACGGATTGTAATCAAGAACCTGCAGAGTGTTTACCAGGAGAAACTAATATATCAATGTATTCGTACCTTTGCTGAGTTGTTTGAAATTGGGACAAGGATAGAAGACGCCATTAAAGACGGAAAGATCAAAAGAGAAGATTCCCAAGGGCATCGCCCTAGAAGACCATTCTATGGGGAGAATGCTGGAAATCAGGTGGCAACTGATGTTAATGTTCTAAGCCAGCCAGAAGAAGGACAGAATTTTTCAAGAAAAGGGGGTGCGTCGAGACCAAAGTTGGAAGGACAGCTTCGTCGCTTCACGGATTTAGGGGTTTCTCTAACTACCATTCTCAAGCGATTAAAGGAAAAAGGATATCTCAAGCCTCTAGATCCAAAACCAATGCCTGATCCACTTCCACCAGGCTTCAATACAAGCCTCTATTGTGAGTTTCACCAAGCTCATGGCCATACAACTGACCGATGTATGAGGTTAAGGCATGAAGTACAAGATCTGATCGATAATAAGACCATTTCCCCTCCGCCTACAGCTCGACCGCATGTGACCCGGAACCCGCTCCCTAATCATCATGTTGTACCACCACCACAGAACATTAATCTCTTAGATGTTGGGAAGGAAGTCTTTGATCCGTCTATGTTGATCGTACCAGTAGGACAAGCTACCAAAGCTTATAAATTCCCAGAAGATCAGAGGATATGCCTTATTGTAGTCGAGGAAGAGGATTGGCTGATAGGAGGAGAAGAAGAACAAGCATTTGAGGAAGATACGGACAATGGAATCATCAAAATCAATTGGTGGGATCCAAACAATCCTACTAATAACTCCATTTGGGAGGAGGAGGCGTAGAGTGACACGGATGGTTTGTGGCTCAAAGAGGGAAAAGAGGAAAATGCTGAGGAAGTGGTCAATCATGATGAGCTACATGGGTTAGATAGGAAAGATTTGAAAAAAGGGAAAGAGAAGGATCATGAAGAAAAAGAAGAAGGTCAAGCGTCGCATAAATACTTCATTAAGAAAGGAGGAGATTTCCCCTACTGTGGCTTTCCGTAGCCCTGGGTGGACTGCAAAAATAAATACTTGGAGCAAGGGTTTGAGATCTCTTTCTTGCATGAATTTGCTGACTATGAAGATCCATACCTACAAGTGCCCACAAAAACAATTTCTGTCCAAGATTGGATTTGTGCACTGGATGGTCTGGCTATGAGGAACCTTTTTAATGAAGAAGGCAGTAAGACTGAGGAGAGCGGTCCAAAGAAGATCATAGAAGTGAAGGCTAGGAAAGAACATATGAGAGGAATACTAAAGGAAGAGGTCAAGGGAAATAAAGCAAGGAAGGAGAAGCCGGAAAATGGAGAAGAGATAGAATCAGGAATTTGCCAAAAGGCCCTTGAGTCTAGTGATAAGAATTCCCCTACCCCAAAAAGTCTGTAATGGCCAATATGAGCCAAGCTTTTTTTAAAAAATTTCTGCTATCGATGAAAATGTGATTGATTCTGCTTACATGGTTGCGCTCAATAACTGTGAAAAAGCAAATGAACCTGCATGCAAAATCATTGAGGAAACCTTGGCATTTGACTTAGAAAATGAAGAAGATTCTCAAAGTGATTCTTTCCACATTTCACTCAATAAAGATAAAAGCATCAAATTGATCTCATTGCTAAAAGAATACAAGGATGCTTCGTATGGTTCTATGATGATGTGCCAGAATGAATTCAGAAATTATCCCACATCACCCCTTTATACCAAGCCTAAAAGGTGAGCTCACAGTCCAAAGCCATGAACTTGGTCCTTAATGGTAGCTAGATATCTTAAATGAACTTCTTCTTCTTAAAAAAAAAAAAAGAAAAAAAGGGAGCTCGCTAGGATGAAAATCCGAAAGGGCGCCTAGGCAAGAGTTAGAGCAAAATAAGATGCGTGTTGATTTCAAAACCCGAATCCTAGCCAGTCAAAATCATGAAGAGAATAAGAGATAGTGAAGTAGAGAAAAGATAAGAAAGAAAAAAGTAGAGAATAAATAAATCCTTGAGCACTTCAAAGTACATGAATTATGATCGGGAGAGAACAAATCCTCTTTTTACGCCTTAACGAGCATTTGTTAGTACCTTTTTATCCTGTTTTTGTATATTTTTACTTCGTTTTCTAGTTTCTGACAGGTTTTGGAAGAAATCAACTAAACCAGGCTAAACAGGGTGAAAAAGCATATTTGAAGAAGCTGAAAAAGCCAAGTCGCGCGCGTGACCCGTGCCCGCGAAATTCAAGAAATCGCTCGCGCGATCCGCTCGCGCGAGATCCCCAAAACCGCTCGCGCGATCCGCGCGCGCGAAGGTCCAATTGTCGCGCTCGCGCGACCCGCTCGCGCGATATGGGTAAAAACCAATGTTGCGTATTTCAGTGTACTGAAGACTCCTGTGCAAACGAAACTGCTGAATGACGTCCAGATTGTAAATTACATCAGTTTCAGTCCGTTTCGAGTTGTAAAGGCTTCCAAAACTTGTTGTAAATCTATATATACCCTATTTTATTATAATTAAGGAGTTGGCAATTATTATACACACATTCTACAACCATACTTCCAGCCATTGAAGGGAGGGAAGCAAGGAGAAGAAGAAGAAGACCAAGGGTTCCCATGGCCTCCTCCATCAACTACTTGCCATCTATCACTTCCATGGATGGCTAGATCATAGATCTAGGGTTTCAATGAAGCCCTAGATGAGTAATAGGGTTTTATTTATGTTTTTATTTTAGTTTTATTATGAATGGATGACAGTCACATGTTGAGAGGATTTTTATTAACAAATCGTGCTTCTATTGATTAAATCATTGCTTTCAGAATTTATTCTTGTCTTAGATCTGTTTTGACTGTGATGTGCTCAACGGTCTATTCTTGCTGTGCTTGTTTAGATTGTTTACATGTGATGGTGCTCTATTGATTCGTGCTATCAAGTATCCGAATAGTCCATGCCTAGGTTAGACGGATTAGATCACAACCCTAGTTTAGTGTGAGATAATTCGTGCTACCCGAAGATGGATTATGTTGGTGCTTGAACCATGATTATCTTCTTGTCGGAGGAATTGGGCTTGTAGCTACAATTCCCCATTATCATCCAACGTAATAAGCTAAAGTAATTCATAGATATTCCTATTATGAAACTAGTGGTGGATTTGCAATCCTAGGTTCCCTTTACATATTCATTAAAAACACTTTTAATTGCTTTTATAGTTTAGATTTACTTTTATTGTTATTAGTTTAATCAAATTCAAATCCGTTTTTCCTAATTAATTAGACTTAGGTTTTAAAATTAAGAGCTGTAGTAATCAATCTCTGTGGGTTCGACCTTTACTTCCACACTGCAAATCTTTTGAAAAGTAAAGAATACTTTTTACTTTTTGAAAAGTTCGACCTAGGTTAGAATACTTTTTGAAAAGTTAAATTTTTCAATAAGTGTGTTTAAATAAACGATGTGACCGACGTTTGTGCAATTTTAATTTGATACTTCTTGTTAAATAACTTTGATTGTTATAGAATGGTAAACATGAGAATATGTGGTTAAATATTTACTGAAGTCATGTTGAAATGTTTTAGGTTATGTATCGTTTGAATCGTAGTTTTATATCATAGATTTGCACACTAACCTATGCACTGCACGTAGTCACTTGAATACATGTTTGATGTGAACTATAATATGATTCGGATTTCTAGATAACACATGGTGGAGACTAAACCCAGTGAGCTTTTGAGCCTATCTTTTCTGTTTTGAGGGTTATAAATACATTGTGTTTGTCAAATTTCATTGAAATAGCGCATCTACTTGTTGTTTAGTCTAATTATTCTTGTTTTGGTTGATAGTCAAGTTAAAATAGTTGTTACCATGCTAAATAATCTTCCGTCGTACATGTTGAAGAACCATATAACCATAGGAAGTGATTTTAGGCCCTTCTTTGTTTACCACCGACCGATAAATGATAATTTCCTTAGATCGCCCCTTGTAGACACCCCATTTTGTCGGCTATCAGATTTAGGAGACCCATAGCTTGGTGGTTCACAATGATCGTAAAAGACTCAAAAGGACTCCTGGAAGTCAGCTCTATCTCTCAGAATGCTCAAAATGACCAAAGTGCCCCCGAAAGCCTGAAAACTCCCAGATTTGGTCCCAAAGTTCTAAAAACATGCTATGTCGTAAGAAAAGCGATAAAATGAGTTTTTAAGAGAAATCGGGTGAAATCGTCAGCTCCCAGAGACCCCCGGAAGTCCCGGAAGTTCCCGGAAAGTCCCCGTTGATCGGTTTGACCAAGGTTTGACTAGGTTTGACCAAGTTTGACCAAGTTTGACTGAAATCGTCCGAATTCGCCAGAATCATTTTAAATCATGAGAAAAGTGTTAAAACAAGTTCCAAAAGAAAATCGAGCGAAAACATCAGCTCCTGGGAGCTCCCAGAGGTTCCCAGAACTTCCCGGGAATCCCAGGTTTGACCGGTTTGACCAAGATTTGACTTTGGATTCGGGGCACCGAAACAATTTTCAAATATTTTTCATGGATACTAGAGGTCAATAGCTTTCCAACGGTATATCGCACATAATTTATGGATTTAAAACGAATTTATTATGAATTTCCAAAGGCGAAAAAGGCGATCAAATCGGCTTTTATTGCGAATACCGCAAAAATTTTCAAAGTGACCTATCCCCGAACTATTTTTTATGTAAAGTAGACTCCATTACCTTTCCAACGGTATATCACAACCTCGATTTGGAGTTCGTACGCATTTTCTGTGAATTTCGGACAAAATAGGGCCTTTTCGCGAATACCGGAACTTCGGGGGGCCTAAACAGCATTATCTGGACGAAGGGAGGAGCAGTGCCGCCGTGGCACTCTCCTCCAGAACAGTGAGTTTTTGTAAATACTTTTGGGGTCCCATTTTGATTAATTAAAAACCAAAACGACGTAGTTTCATGATTTCAGATGTTTGGGACCAATAGGAACACTTCTAAAACCCCAAAACCACCCCAAATTGGCCTATATAAACCCCCCATTGCTCTTCATTTTGGGGGGGGCAAGTGCAAAGCTTAAAAAGTTGTAGAGAAGAAGAGAGATAGAGATAGGTTTAGAAGAGAGAAAGGGAGCTTCTCCCATTGATTTTCCATAAGAAAGTGAGTTTTATTCTTGTTTTCTTTCATTATCCTTCTATATACTTCACATTCAAAGTCCATTCCAACCCTCATTCTTGAGCATTCATGAGATAGGAAGCTACTTCCATGTCCAAATGTCAAAATCTATGAGTGAAACACCAAGCTACAAGTCCAAAATCACATTGATTATCATCTATTGATTGCTATTTACTTGCTTTGATTATATATATGTTCATCTCTCCTTATCTCATTTCTTTTTCTTTTCTTTATTTACTTACTAGTTCATCATCATCTAAGTGATGACATGAAGTTTGGGGTGAGTGAATCCTTATGGATAGTAGCTCTTGACCTCAAAAACATGTTTGATAGATGATGATCATAACCTCAATACTTCCAAGGTATTCTTGGAATGTATTGAAGTTATGCCCAAAAATAAAATAAATCTCTCCAACAATCTTGGAGGTTCTTAAATGATGAGTTTGATGTAGGTATTCTAAGTGGCTATGATCCTTATTGAGTGTTGAAAACATGTTTTCAAAACATCAATTTCAAAACCCCTCTCAATCCCTCTCATTTGGTTTCAAGAAACAAAACTTTGTTTTCTCCAAAATCTTCAAAACAATGAGTCAAAACAGTGAGTGAGTTGAGTTCAAAGATTTCTCTAGAATTTGTGATTGAATCTCATGGTGTTTTAAGAATTTGGATCCAAAATAGAACTTTGGATTTATGAATAAAAGAGTTTTGACTTGAAATTTTCAAATAATATTTTGATTTCCTTTATTTTTGTTTATATTCTTCTCAAGAAATCTATGAGATCTTCAATATCTCATTAGATTTCTTTGAGTTTGATCCTCTAATTCCCTATGATCTTATGATTTATATGGGGATTAAAGTCGTTTAAGATCATCTCTACATGTAGTTGGTTGAATTTAATTTTTAACTCATAGTTTGAAATCTCCTTACTAAAAAAATCTTATGGGATTCATACTATATTCCATAGAGGTTCATGTAGTGGAAATTTCACTTTGTCTCCAAGGACCATTAGCTTGGTAGGAAAATGATAATATAACTCTATATTCTCCAAGGATCATTAATTTGAGAGGAAAATAAGGTTTCATGGATCAATATTCCTCAAGGATCATATATTTGAGAGAGGAATTAGGTGTATATTTTCATAATTCATATTCAAAGTTTATAAGATCAAGTAAGACCTTAGGAGTCTCTTGCTAGATATCCAATTATGTGATCTATGATAAGAATCCATCAAGGTTAAATCTAGGGGTTTCTTCCTATTTCATCATTTGTCCCATTAATCATAATCAAACTTGATTCTAATCCTTTCTAGGATCATGGATCAAATTGGTTTTAAACTATGAACATCAATTTAACAAAGGTGCAGTGAATACATAAACCAATCGTGATCAAAGATTTTTTATATAGTCATGATTCATTGGAAATGGATGAGACCAATTGGAGGATGTTCATAACCCATTTAAGTACCTCTGTGATTTTTTGTTTTGATGAAATTCCATGCCTAAGATGGTTTGGTCTTATGATTTCAAAATATGCAACTCTCTGTCCAAAATTTCAGAACAGCAAGTCCATTTTGAAATTCATAAATCAGAACCTTAACGGAGTTTCCCATGTCTCTAATAATTTTTTCTAAGTACCTTAATGTGTTAGGAAGATACCCTAAAAAGTTCTAAGTGTTTCTCATCTTTGTACTATTTTTAAAAAATTGTACAAGATCTCTAGACAGAGAGTTGGAGATTCCTGAGTGATGTCTAGTGTTTTCCATATTCCCAGAGATCTAACCGTTCAAACCTTGATTTTCTTTTGGGTTATAAACTAGACTCACAGAGGCATATCATATCCAAAAATCATTAAGATCCACCCGTTGGAAGTATGGCTTTTCTACTTTTTAAAATCTGATCTGCTCTCTGTAATTTAGGAAAAAAAGTCACTGTTTTGTTTATTCTCATTGATTTTAACTTAAATGGTTCCCTAATGTCTTGGAACCCAAACCATGTTTTGAATAATGATAATTTAGCTTAAATTCAGAGGTTAAATGATCCAAATTAGTGAATAAATCCATGTTTTATTCTTGTTCATATTCATTCATTCATGTACGTTAATGCCTATGATTAGAACTAGCTATTGGATAAAGTTGGGTTTCATGCTTAATAAATCTAACCTAGAGGATCATGATTGATTGTTTTGATATCATATTATAATGAGAAGCATGTGGACTAATCTTTGTTTTGTAGGGCATTTGAGGTACAATTTCTCATCTCTTCTCTAGTTTATTTCATTCGTTGATTTTCTTGATTTTCGACTCCATGCGCGACACCTTAGACTAGGTCTTGCCTTATGTGCTTATATGCGTTAGAGACCTTTTCTTAGGTTTATTTTATATGTATGCATTGTACGTTTAAATTCGCAGCTGGATCCCGGGTAAGTTTCCTAGTTACCTATTTGCATATCATATTGCTTGCCATTAGAATTACGTGGCTTATGAATGAAATTTTTTTTCCGTTAGCAATCTTACACCCTTTTCAACATGCTTGTGTAATGTATTATTTATATGAATGCATTAGTTGTGGGCATGCTTAGATTAATAATTCGATTTAAAAGGTTGATGAGTAGAGGCCTATCACGAGATAGGATGAAAGGGGGTGTTTTTGTTGGGAATATGCCCTCAAACCAGTTAGTTGGACAATGGAATATCATAATGCATTTATGCATGTTAGTTCATGAGATGAATATTAGACTGGAATCCTTAAACAACATTGTATGTGGTTCATTTGTGTATGTGATTACACATGTGAGATATGAATCACAAATCCTTGTTGTTTCAAATAAGTCACAGTGGATGATAAGTCTGGATAACTTATCAGGTATACACTGTAGCATGATTAACGTCTACGGGATAGAATGATGAATCTCATTCATAAGAGTCTTTGACTCTTGGTTAATATGCTAGTGCACTCGGTGCATTGACGGACCTGAGTTAAACCTATTGACACCTAAACGCTGTCACCGTCAATAGGAACTCAAAACTTGTATAGGGATACATGTCCTTAATCCAGAGACAGTTATGGACGCAAGTTGTATGCTTGGTTGCTTTGACTTACCAATCAGTGAGGTCTTGCAAGATCAACACCTGGGTATCTTGGGTAAATCAAGTATGCAACGTTGGGAACATATATTGTCAAGATGGAATTCTACCCTCTTCAATAAAACGAAGAGTAAGTATTCCCTCGAGAATGTCACTAGGAGTGATTACTGAGAGCTGGCCAGCCTTGTCAACAAAGTGTTGTTGTTGACATGTTTAGTAATCCAAGAGTAGTGAATGATACTTGAGGAATATAAGATGTACTATCTATTGGGTCGACAGTATCTTAAGACATACATCCCAATGATAGATACGAATACTGCCTGGTAGAGGGACATGCGTATCATAGTATACAAGTCTAGCAATCACTTATGTATGTGTGATTATGTTCTTATGCACTGGAGTGCAATTATCATTTTATAGTGGCATTAATGATAATTGATTAATTATTGATTCCTTAGTCAAGAGTACTGACTAGATGGAATAATAATTAATCGGAGCCAGTAATTAAGAACCTAGGAGGTCCCACTCTTAGCTCCGCCAGAATGCTTGGAAAGGCAAATGAGAATGCTGTCAAGACTGGTTCGATCGATCGAAGTCTAGACAGGTTCGATCGATCGAACGAGGTTCGATCGATCGACAGTTTGATCGATCGAAGTCACTTCGATCGATCGAAAGTTAGGTCGGTTCTGGGAATCTATAAATAGGGCAGCTACGTCCAGAAATTAGAAGTTCGTCGTTTTGACGTACCAGTTGCTGCAGAACCTGTTTAGAGTTCCCAAACCTTCCCTATTCTCACTATTAGGGTTCCCACCAACCCTAGCCACTCTGGGAGCATTCGAGGAGACATAAGGGTGAAGATTTCCTAGAGGTTGCTGCTGCACACACAAGGAGAAGGACAAAAATCAGAATTGGGTTCAAGACCTAAGGTATAGAATCTTCTCCATCTTGTTATGCGCATCTATAGAGTTAATAAGTAGTAGATCCAAGGCTACCAATAAAAGTTTTGAACTTTGTTTTCCGCTGCGCGTTTAGATTTAATTTTAAACCTGTTTTTCCTATAATTGGTATCAGAGCCTCGCTTATTTGGATCTATAGATGCGTTTTGGAACACTAGTTTTGATTTGCATGTTGATTTTAGGACTGTTTTCAAAACTGCATCGTCACAGATCCGTTTCTGCAGTGTTTATGCAGCAGAATACAAATCTGTGATTGCATTGGATGCAAGGTGGGTTCGATCGATCGAAGTAGTCTCGATCGATCGAACATCATCTGTTCTCAAGCGATCTAACTAGTTTCGATCGATCGAACGTTGGTTCTGTTCGATCGATCGAATGGTGTTCGATCGATCGAGACTGCTTTTCTGTCCAGGTTTTTAGTTTACAGATTTAAAGGTTTTAAAAATATTTACTTTAATATTTTATTTATGCTGTAAGTTTTTCAAAACATTCTGTAAAACTGAAAGTTCAATCAATTGAACTATGTTCAATCGATCGAAGGTTCAATCGATCTAATTTTTTCGTTCGATCGAAGTGTGACAGAGTAGTGATGTTGTTTTAAGTTCTAATTCAGTATGTAAATAGCTTATATACTGTGTGAATCAATTAGGGGTTCCAATGGTACATATATTTGTTATATATATGCGTGGTTGTGCATGTGACTAACCCTTTTGCAGCAAGCTTAGTCCGCTATCTCCCATGGCACCAAGACTTTTAAATTTTGTATTTAATTGTTGGTTTGGATTTAAGGCTTATGTAAAGGGCGCTGCGACTTCAATCCTATGAAAAGGAAAGTCGCACCGGTTTCCCTAGCCTTTTATTTTATTGTTGTTATTTCTATTTCTAGATAAATTGTAAGCTTCGAGAGAAGTATAGGACCAATGTAATAGAATTAGAAAATCCATGAAGATGGAGGAGCAAGCCGTTGTCCATGAAGATGGAGTCGGAGGCAATCAAACCAAGAAGAAGGTTCTATGGAGATAGAGTCATGGGAGATAGAGGCATTGTTGAATGCTTTTATTTCATTTTAGTTTTTGTTTTATGTGCTTAGTTGTGATTGGAATTTTATATATTGTTACTACTTGCATGCACGTAAAATAGGTTTTCTAAAATGAAATTCAAAAACCTTTTTTCCAACACATTAGCAAACACTTGATGTTTATGGGCAATGTGAAGAAATTTTTTGATCAAATTGAAAAATTCCTATTAGTTCATTGTAAGTATGAGAATTACTCTGTGTCACCCAGCCATGGGTGATCATTCCATACGGAGGGTATTTCTTATTGATTACTAGATATGAACTTCTTATAAAAATCTAGTGGGAGAGGGACTTATTTTATAACTCCCACGGTCTTCCATAAACGGTTCGTTGTAAGGTGGGTAGTATATTCTGTGTCACCCAGCCATGGGTGATCATTCCATACGGAGGATAGACTATTCATTGGTTACTAGATATGAACTTCCTTTGGATAGAATCAATGAGACGCGTTAGAGGGTGACCACTACACTGAGGCACTACTTGAGGCGGTTGTCATTGGATTCTAGTTAATGGTAAACACTAGCTGAGCTATGGGTAAGGGATTCCACACGGAGCATTATCCAGAAACTTAGAGACCAAAAGTTCAGGAGTCATGAATTATTTTGTAAGAGTTGCATGACATTCATGATGGGTTTCCCAATCAGGCTATGAGGTTATGATCGCCACACGGAGACTTAATTTCATAGGCTTGACATCCTGAAGACAATTAATGAGTTGGTTAAGGGAATTCCAATGTATCATATAAATTGTCATATTCATGATTTCCATATTGTAATTCTGTTACATTATTTGTATTTCAGATTCATAATGTCTAGCCCACTTGCTATAACCATGATCCAGAATAAGCTAATTGGAAATAACTACGTTGAATGGAAACTGGAACTGGATGAATTGTTAACTGCTAATGGATGTAAATACGTTCTTACCATTCCCTGTCCACCTATTCCATACCATGACACCCCAACTGATCTTGCGGATCAATATTGGCAGTGGATAAAATTTGATGGTATAGCTCGCTCTAGCATCTTAGACTCTTTGTCTGATGTGTTGAAGCAGCAACATCAACCTTTGAACACTGCCCGTGCTATAATATTGAACCTCGAGGAGATGTTTGGGGATCTGAGCCGTACTGCAAGGCTTAGAGCCTTGGAGTTAGTCATGGACACCAGAATGTTGGAAGGAACTTCAATAAGAGAGCATGTTTTTAAAATGATTACTTATTTCAAAGTAATGGAAGTTCTTGGTTCCGACATTGATGGTGAGACTCAAGTTGACATAATCTTGCATTCGTTGCCTTCATCATTCACTCAATTTAAAAAGGTTTTTAAAATGAGTAAAACAGTTTTTTCAACAAGTGAGTTGATGAGCTCTCTTGAGGCAACGATGGATATAGTCAAAGAGGAGTCAAATGTTCAGAACATTGGAATGGCTTCATCTTCTGGAACTAAGCCTAAGAGCATAAGTTCAGAGAAGGAGAAGCAAGACTCAAGGATAGGTGAGCCTAAGCCAACTGTTGGGAAGAAGGAAAGACTTGGAAAGGGAAAGGCTGGTGCCGTGCCAAAAGGAAAGTGTTTCCATTGTGGCATGAGAGGGCATTGGAAAAGGAACTGTGTGGAATACTTGACTGCCAAAAGGCAAGGTACGATCCTTTCACTAGTTTTTGAAGTAAGTTGAAAAACTGATACTTCAACTACTATGGGCACTAATTCTATATTTTCTAAATTATATCTGTAATTGTTGCAGGGAATTGGAAAATAAGAATGTGCAGTGATTAGAAGATCTTGATTGCCTTTTGGGATCTGATGCAAGAGTTGCTATTAGATTAATAGTTTTATATTGTAATAAAACTTTGGAGTTATTAGATGGATTTCAGTTTTGAATTAATGAATAATATTTATTCTTTTGATTTTGGTACTGAAATTCTTGATTAAAAGAAAGCGTTCTTTTATGTGATCTAAATAACTTGTCAAGCAAGTATCTCACCAATTTACTCTTGTTTCTCATATATTATCTAATGTAGTATTTAAATGACTCATGGGTATTTTACCATCTAAAAGGATAGCACCCTCAACTAATTCTATGACTTTTTGGTTTTGAGGTTAGAACATATTTAATCTAAATAGGATAAATGGGGAGTAAAGGATTGGATCCTAAAACTCTTTTGGTTGTTGAAACCACTACCTGTTTGTCAATCCTATTTAGAGGCTAATATGATCAGGTGACTTTTCTTTTGAAAATCACACGACCAAGGACTGATTAGAATTAGGACATACTCATGTATGTAGGGCAATAAACATTAGAGTTGAAAAGTAGTTTCGGCTACTTTGGATACTGATATACATTTACTTATTGCATCTTCATCCTCAATTTTGAAGAAATTCAAAAGTTTTGGAATGAAGAGTGATTGGTAAAAGAATATCGTTGCCTTTTGATTTGATCAAAATGGTGAGTATCTATCTAATGTATTTATTGTCCAAAGGAGATAAGAATGAGATTCTTTCTCGACAGTCTACACCTAGTGCGCCTCCACGGGATGGTGTAGCAGGTAGAAGGAACTATCTTCTTTTAGATATGACTGGGTCATGGGATGAGTTATTTAGAGTTACTACTATTCCTTGTTTTTCTCGATGGAACTACAATGTATATACTGGATCTTATTCAAAAGAAAATCTTTTCGATAGATATCCCCAAAGTTGTGAAAAGAATGCGACTTCTTTCTCATGGTAACTTTGGATAAGGATGTCTAGCACTTTGGTGTAAAGAAATGATGAGCCTTTTGAATCTAGATTAGAAGTATAATATTTTTTTTAGTGTTTCCAGAGAAAACAAAAGTTGGTTGGAGACCAAATTTTGCAAAGGAAAGATAATATAAAAGAGTAAAGTAATTTATATCTTAAAGCAATCTATAAATCATCTAGAACTAAAATCTACTACCTCTTCATCCATTCCTACATTGGTACTTCATTGCAGTGGGAGAATTCTCAACATTGTTGAAATTCCCTGGTGCATTGAAGTTTTGTGATAAGGAAGCTCTGGTATGTGATTTGCATAAGTCTATGGACTAAAGCAATCATCCAGAGATAAGGACATCTGTTTTGACATATTGGTCAAAATACTTTGGATTCATCTAAAGTGTGGATGTAGCTTAAGTGGATGAAAGGATCCTTGCGCAAAGGAAGTGTGGTGGTGATTATGGTTCCATATATTGATGACATCTTTATCATTGCGATATGTTAAAGTAGTATCATCAATGATTAAGGTTAAGTTTCTACAGTATACTTGATATTTATGATCTCGGTGAGGCGAGCTATAATCTTATGATTTTTGCTCATTCAAGATCAGAAAGTTAAGATAATGAGATTGTCTCAAACTTCTATATCATAAAGTTGCTGGCTAGATTCAACGTGGAACGTTTCGATAAAGGTTTTTCACCTTTGAACATAACCTATTGCTCTTTCAAGATTTGTATCTAGGGATACAAGATGAAAGAGATCACATGAAAGGTATATCATAAGCCTTCGCTATTGATAAACTTTGTATGTGATGTTAGGTATGGATATCAGTTATACCGTTGAGGTTGTTCACAGATATCAGTCCAAATGAATGTTCAGTTTTCTGAACTATCATAAAGTATATATTCTCTAGGGCTTGAGAAAGAACTAGCGGATATATGCAGGGTGATGGTGTTTTGGACAATGTTCAAATTAGCTTTACTGGATACATGTCATGTGACGTCTTTTGTCTAGGGATATAGTATAACATGAAGATGTTTTACTATGGATTGTTTCAGTCGATGATCATCAGTCCCTATACAAAACCTTACGGGTTAAGGATTTTGACAAGTCACAGAGACTATGCTAGTGTTAGTACTAACGCTATATGGTTATGAGTGCAAGTGGGAGTTTGTTGGGAATATGCCCTCAAACCAGTTAGTTGGACAATGGAATATCATAATGCATTTATGCATGTTAGTTCATGAGATGAATATTAGACTGGAATCCTTAAACAACATTGTATGTGGTTCATTTGTGTATGTGATTACACATGTGAGATATGAATCACAAATCCTTGTTGTTTCAAATAAGTCACAGTGGATGATAAGTCTGGATAACTTATCAGGTATACACTGTAGCATGATTAACGTCTACGGGATAGAATGATGAATCTCATTCATAAGAGTCTTTGACTCTTGGTTAATATGCTAGTGCACTCGGTGCATTGACGGACCTGAGTTAAACCTATTGACACCTAAACGCTGTCACCGTCAATAGGAACTCAAAACTTGTATAGGGATACATGTCCTTAATCCTGAGACAGTTATGGACGCAAGTTGTATGCTTGGTTGCTTTGACTTACCAATCAGTGAGGTCTTGCAAGATCAACACCTGGGTATCTTGGGTAAATCAAGTATGCAACGTTGGGAACATATATTGTCAAGATGGAATTCTACCCTCTTCAATAAAACGAAGAGTAAGTATTCCCTCGAGAATGTCAATAGGAGTGATTACTGAGAGCTGGCCAGCCTTGTCAACAAAGTGTTGTTGTTGACATGTTTAGTAATCCAAGAGTAGTGAATGATACTTGAGGAATATAAGATGTACTATCTATTGGGTCGACAGTATCTTAAGACATACATCCCAATGATAGATACGAATACTGCCTGGTAGAGGGACATGCGTATCATATTATACAAGTCTAGCAATCACTTATGTATGTGTGATTATGTTCTTATGCACTGGAGTGCAATTATCATTTTATAGTGGCATTAATGATAATTGATTAATTATTGATTCCTTAGTCAAGAGTACTGACTAGATGGAATAATAATTAATCGGAGCCAGTAATTAAGAACCTAGGAGGTCCCACTCTTAGCTCCGCCAGAATGCTTGGAAAGGCAAATGAGAATGCTGTCAAGACTGGTTCGATCGATCGAAGTCTAGACAGGTTCGATCGATCGAACGAGGTTCGATCGATCGACAGTTTGATCGATCGAAGTCACTTCGATCGATCGAAAGTTAGGTCGGTTCTGGGAATCTATAAATAGGGCAGCTACGTCCAGAAATTAGAAGTTCGTCGTTTTGACGTACCAGTTGCTGCAGAACCTGTTTAGAGTTCCCAAACCTTCCCTATTCTCACTATTAGGGTTCCCACCAACCCTAGCCACTCTGGGAGCATTCGAGGAGACATAAGGGTGAAGATTTCCTAGAGGTTGCTGCTGCACACACAAGGAGAAGGACAAAAATCAGAATTGGGTTCAAGACCTAAGGTATAGAATCTTCTCCATCTTGTTATGCGCATCTATAGAGTTAATAAGTAGTAGATCCAAGGCTACCAATAAAAGTTTTGAACTTTGTTTTCCGCTGCGCGTTTAGATTTAATTTTAAACCTGTTTTTCCTACAGTTTTAGTCCGCCGGGCTCCTTCCCCTTTCATTCCATAATCCCCGAACCTAGAATTTCTGGTTTCGCAAAAGATCAGTTGCTTTTAAAAATGGTTTCTAAAAAATTAAGTGGCGACTCTTTGAATTTGAGTTTGAAAAAAAAATTAAAAGTGGGCCCAAATGCCGGTATCCACACCACTCAAGTTCGTTACCTCGCACTCTGCCAAAACTTTTAAAGATGGTATTTTGACCTCAACTGGTAGAATAGCTTCCATCCCATAGATTAATAAATACGGCGTAGCCCCTGTTCAAGTTCTTTCAGAGGTTCGGTATCCCCATAAAGCAAATGGTAACTTCTCATGCCAGTCCCTGTATGTATTTGTCATCTTCCGCAGGATCGCCTTTACATTCTTGTTTGCGGCTTCTACTGCTCCATTCGTCTGAGGTTTGTATGGTGAGGATTGGTGGTAGGTAATCCTATACTTCTCTAAGAGTGGGATAACTTCTCCCTGAAAGTGGCTCCCATGGTCAGAAATAAGCTCATTTGGCACCCCGTATCTGCAGACTATGTTCTTCTCAATAAAATTTGCCACATCCTTGGCTTTCAGAGTTGCATATGATGCCGTCTGCACCCATTTGGTGAAATAATCAATTGCCACGATTATGTACCGGTGTCCATTCGAAGCTTTCGGGACTACTTCCCCGATGATGTCAATACCCCACATAGAGAACGGCCAGGGGGTGGTCATGTTGTAAAGTTAGGAAGGTGGGGTATGCATAAGATTTGCATGGATCTGACATTTATGGCATTTCCTAACATACTCACAACAATCCTTATCCAGAGTTGTCCAATAGTATCCCTGTCGAATTATCTTTTTGGCCAACATGTGTCCATTCATGTGGGGCCTGCAGACTCCTTCATATACTTCTTCCATCATTTTTCTCGCTTCCCTTCCGTATAGACATTCCAGGTTATAACCGGTATAGGACTTTTTCTATAACTTTCCCGCATAAATCTCAAACTGAGCTGAAAACCTCCGGATCGCCTTCTTATCTTTTTTTGACGCCCCTTCAGGGTATTTTTCTTTCTTAATGAAATTCCAAACATCTGTATACCACGGTACTTCTGTCTCTTCTCCTCCTTCGATGGCTGCGATTGTCTCGAATGAGAGCCGGGTTCTCTCTTCTATGGATATGGGAATCATGGAAACTCCTATAGGGATTTGGATCATCAAGGCCAAGGTTGATAAAGAATCAGCAAGCTAATTTTCCTCAAGAGGAAGGTAATAGAATGAGATTTTTCTAAACTGCACTTTTAGGCTCTCCAGGTATTCATGGTAAGGTTTCAATTTCTCATGCTTTATTCTTCAATCACCCCTCACTTGCGATATTATCATATTCGAGTCCCCAAAAACATCAATCTTATCAACTTTTAAGGCCAAGGCTGCTTCCATCCCAATTATGCATGCTTCGTATTCTGCCGTGTTGTTTGTTAAGTTATACTTAAGTTTAACAGCCAACGGGGTGAGGGCACCATTAGGTGATATAAGGATGATTACAACTCCGTATCCTACCTGATTGGCTGCTCCATCAAAATACATTCTTCACCGGTCTTCCTCTACTTTCATTACCCCTTCATCAGGATACTTAAATTCTCCTCTTTCTTTGGATTCTATGGCAAGGTCAGCTAAGTATTCGGCGACGGCTCTGCCTTTGACAGATTTAGAAGTGATATATCTAATATCAAATTCAGCTAGCATCATAGTCCAGCATGAGATCTTACTGGTTAAGGTAGGTTTTTCAAAGAGGTATTTGAGTGGGTCCATTCGGGATATTAGGGTGACTGGGAAGGCTAACATGTAATGCCTAAGGTGACGTGTACACCATACTAAAGCCCAACATGCTTTCTCCTATGGCGAATAGTTCAACTCATACCCGATCATTCTTTTGCTTAGGTAATATATGGCTTTTTCTACACGCCCCTCTTCCTCTTCTTGGGCCAACATGCACCCCATGGAATTCTCGATAACAGATAGATATAGCAATAAAGGCTTCCCAGGTTTGGGAGGTGATACGACATGTGGGTTTTGAAGGTAGGTTTTGATCTTCTCGAAGGCTTTCTGGCATTCGTCATCCTATTCAAACTTTTCCCCTTTCCTCAACAACTTGAATAGTGGGTCATAGGTCATGGTGAGTTTGGATATGAAACGGCTGATAAACTATATTCTTACTAAGAATCCCCTCAACTCCATCTCATTTTGGGGTGACGGCATTTCGATTATTGCTTGAATTTTGGTCGGATCTACCTCTATCCCCTTCTGTGTAATCAGAGATCCCAACAATTTCCCTGTGGTGACCCCAAAAGTACATTTCTGCGGGTTTAATCTCATTCTAAATTTTCTTAACCTCTCAAACAATTTCCTTAAAGCCTTTAAGTGCCCTTCCCTCTCTTTGGACTTTACTATCATGTCATCCACATACAACTCTACTTCTTTATGGATCATGTCATGTTGTAGGGTGCTGGCGGCTCTTTGATAAGTTGCCCCCGCGTTCTTAAGCCTAAATGGCATAACTCTATAACAATAAGTCCCCCAAGATGTGATAAAGGTAGTCTTTTCCCTATCCTTAGGTGCCATTAATATCTGGTTATACCCTGAGAACACATCCATGAAAGATAAGAGTACATGCCCTGCCGTATTGTCTACTAACACATCAATGTGAGGTAAAGGGAAATCGTCCTTAGGGCTGGTTCTATTCAAATCCCGAAAATCCACACAAACCCTAACGCACCTATCTTTTTTCGGGATTGGTATAATATTGGCGACCCACTCTGGATACTCGGTGATAATCAAGAATCCAGCTCCTAACTGCTTTTCAACTTCCTCTTTCACTTTTAGCGCCCATTCAGGCCTCATTCGCCTCAATTTTTGTTTTACGAGTTTTGAGTTTGGGAAGAGGGGAATATTATGTTGGACTATTTCTGGATCAATCCCCGGCATATCATCATAGGACAATGCAAAGACATCTTTGAATTCATTTAATAAATTGATTAACTTTTTGCTTTCCTCATTACTAACTGTGGAGCCAATAGAAACATTTTTGGATTATCTTCATTTCCCAAATTAATCGTTAAAGTGCCTTCAATGATTTTAGATGCAGATTCATTTTCCTTTTCAATTAATTTTTTCAATTCATCTGGTATTTCACTACATTCATCACATGCATCACAATTATTATGCGCAGTCGAGTAAGCGGAATTAGTCATATTCTCATTAACTTTCTTGGAGCAATTACAACAGACATAGAAATTGAAAGACGCCTCATTTGGGCTAATACAGACTCTGGGTAAGGGGGATACCTATCACTAGACTCAAAAACCCATTCCTTCTTCCTTTCTCCTCCAAGATCAGTGATGAAGCATTCTTCTAGGTCCCCTGTCTGAGTAGTTTTCCCCATTTCTTCTTCCTCTGGTTCTTTTCCAAGTTCTGATTTATCCCTTTTTGCCGTTTCCTTGCTTCCTTATTCACCTCTATTTTGACCATCTTTATTCATACTTTCCCCGGTACTACCCTATTCGATCCCTCTGTGTTCCTCTTCCAGCAGGTCCTTCATCGACAAGCCATCCAGAGTGCACACCCAATCCTAAATAGTCGTGGATTTTTTGGGTACTTCCAGGTAAGGGTCTTTATAGTCAAAGAAATCATGTGCAAAGAAAATCTCAAATCTCGGCTTCATGCATTTTTCCACTTTATCCAACCATGGCTCCGGGAATCCGCAAAATGGAAAATCCTCTCCTTTTTTGACAAAGTACCCATTGAGAGTCTTTGAGTATGGTTCCATCGGTGCATCGGCCGATTTCTTCTTTTTCTTCATTTCATCCCTTGTCGGCTGATATCCCAACCCATGGGTATGTGTTTTCATGATAATGTTTGGAAACTTGAGCAATCCTTGATGCTTCTTACCCAAACCCATCCCTAGGAAGAATCCCATCTTTCTCATAATTCTGGCTACCAACAGACTTGCATATTGATCAAAGTAAAGCGGTAAAAACTCTTTTGGCTTGCTGTCTTCTATTACATTGATGAATTCAAACCCGACCAAGCTTGTCTCTTCCTCTTTCATTTGTACTTCCAAAACTGGGGCACTAGATGAAGCTCAAGATGCATGCATCCAACTATCCCCTAGAACATCACAAACTTTACCCTTCTAAATATACTTGACTTTCTGATGGATGGTTGATGGAATGGCACCCAAACTATCCAGCCATGGCCTTCCCAAAAGTAGATTAAAAGATGCAGGAATATCGATAATCTGGAACTCTGTCTCCTTTTACCCGATCCCAATAGAGAGATTCAGAAAAATGATCCCCATAACTGCTTGCTGAGTATTGTCATAGGCCCTTACCTTTTGCTCTGATGGTATAAATGTAGATTCATCAAGCCCCATCCTTTTGGTTGTTTGAAATGGGCATACATTCAATGCAGACCCGTTGTCAACGAGACAAGCGGGCAAAGAATTTCCTAGACACTCGACGGTAATGTGCAATGGCTTATTGTGAGCGGGTCCTCCAGGAGGTAAGTCAGCTTCAGTAAAGGAGATAGCGAGAGTTGAGCTCTTGTTGATCATGCTGACGAGATCTTCTAGGGTAATGTTGATGGAGACATCAGATTGATTAAGAGCATCGAGGACCGCTTGTCTATGACGATTAGAAGCAATTAACAATCCCCAAATAGTGATATTTGCTTGTGTCTTCTTCATCTATCTCAAGACCCTATCTTCCTCTTCTTCCTCAGTCAGTTTCTCTTTCCCCTTATCCAATTCCTGGCCTGAGTGATCCTCCTCGAGTTTGTGTGGTTTGAAATGCCTTCCAGATCGTGTTAAATGACTGATCTCTTCTTTAAACCAAAGATCATCCGGTGCTTTAGTGACTTCTGGATTTTCTTCTTCTTCCTTACTTTCATACCAAAGATCCTCCTTAACTTTATTGATGTTCTGACTGTCATCCCCTTTATACCAAATAGAGCTGTCATCTTCAGGTGCCCACCAATCCACAGCGGGAGCCTTTTCTATCACTTTTCCCTTGTTTTTATCCGTCAGTTCGCCCAAAGTGCAGATGTTCGAATCTCTCAGTATCTGATAAAACTTCCTCGAGCACCCCAACTTGGTGATCAATGTTGATGGATCAAAAGAGCTCCCTTCACTTTCTAAATAGTAAACTGTGGGTGGCGATACCGCATGGTGATTTGGTAGTGGATTCTTGGTGATGTTTGGCGGGTTGATGGGTGTTTAAGATATTACCTTCTTATCTATCAGATCCTGGATTTCATGTCTCAACCTCAAGCATCAATCGGTTTAGTGTCCCTGCTCTTGATGGAATTTGTAGTATAGATCAGCTTTGAAATTTGGGTGTGGTGGATTTGGTCTTGGTCGTGGCTCCAATAGGTGGAGGTGCCCCTTTCTAGTAGCCTATCCAGAGCGGTGAACAATGACACTCCCAAGTCTGAGAACCTTCTCAAAGGCTTATCTCCTCCTTTCTTCGGGTAACACCTGACTGTATCAAACTTCTTCTCTGGTTCACTTAACGCATTCAGATCTATAGGACTTGAATGACTCCCTGAATGCCCTCCTCCTGTCCCATAATTCGGACGCCTATACCTGTTCACCGGTTCTTTTCTCTTAATCAATCCTTCTTGTATCGCATCCTCAATCCTAGTTCCTACATCGAACATTTCAGCAAAGGTGTTGATGGATTGAAACCTTATTTTCTCTTGATAGAGGGGCTGGAGATTTTTTATTAGCATTCGAATTTGTTCCTTCTCGGTTGGCCTCTGTACCATTTTGGCTTCTTTTTCCCTCCACCGGCTCAGATATTCAGTAAAAGATTCCTTATTTCCCTACTGGGTAGTCTCTAAATCTCTGATGGTAACATCCAAATCCTGATTATACTCGTACTGGGCTACGAATAACTTGACAACCTCCACCCAAATTTTGGTCTTACCAGGCTCCAATGTAAGGTACCAAGATAAAGCAGCTCCGGTCAATGTCTGTTGAAACAAAACAACCATCATAGTTGTACTCAAGCCGCTTGGCTGAAAAGCCCCTATACACATCCTGATATGGCTACGGGGGTTTTCTGTCCCATCAAATTTATCAAATACAGGCATTTTGAATCCTGCAGGATCTCACAAACCCCTTCATATAATCCCTCTAATTCCAGCAAGTAGGTGTCCACTCCTTGGGCCTTTCGGACTACCCTCTCCAGTTTTTCTACTTTCTCGGTCATTAGCTTCTCTCTCTTAGCCTTTTCTTTATCCATTTTTTCCTTTTTTGTCCTCGGTGCTTTAGCCCTTTCTTGATCATCGAACCAATCGTCCTTCCTACCAAGTAGAGGAGGATCAATAACTGGTGGTTGTCGAGCTAGTGTTTCCACCAGGGTCATCATCCTAGCCATTTGACCTGCCTGCTGTTCCACTATGGCCCTCAATTCTGCTATCTCTCTTGCGTTTGCTTCTTGTGCCATTCCTCTTCTTACTAACCTTGCAGTAGAATCTCTATACCAGACTATGCTTGTAGATGATTATATCTTTTGCCTACAACTATATTTCATTCTTTTATTTATATTTTAAAAAAATCAAAGAAATTTTCTTTATTTTGTCTTTTTGTTTGCAAAAGAAATTTTCATGAATGGCCCTAGATTTGGGGTATTTTGGTTGAGATTGAAAAATCAAGCTCTCACGGTGGAGCTCTAATGGCCGCCAGAGTCCATACAGAGCCTTAAGCTCAACTTGGGCAACATGCATGTAGTCCTAGGGATGCCTAACTAACATGCAAGGGTCTAGAATGACAATGGGGGTTAGGTTTTACCTTAGGTAGTTATAATCTTCTCCGTTCTCTCTCTTTCTCCTCCGATCTTCTTCTTCTTCTTCCTCCTTTTCTCGGGTCCACGTGGTGTACATGGTATGAGAGAGAGAGAGAGAACAGAGGTGGTAAAGAGAGAGGTGTGTGGGTATAAACAATACGTGTGTGTGTGTGTGGTGTCTTGATCTTTTCCTGTCTAAGTGCACTCTCACTCTCACTAACCCTCTTGGGTCTTTCTCTATACACAAACTGTAATGGACAGATTTGTGGGGGTGTTTGCAGAGTATGAAGGTGTAATGGAGGTGAGAGGGTGTGATTTTTTAAAGATATGGTGAAGGGGTTTGGTTGTGTGTAATGCATGCACAAGGTGCACATGTATGTGTATGTGTCCAAGGGTAGATATGGGTAGGGTCTACATGACTGTCAAGGGGTGGTATGGGTCCCATACTTAGGTAATATGCACTGAGATGTGTGCCTGCGTTCTAACTAGGTGCAATACTGAGAAGACGATCACAGGTACAAGTGTAAGCATGAACGGGACTGTGTACGTGTTTATGCATAAGTCCGTCTATGAATTCTAAATGAAATGTAACGTCAAGGCTATGACCACTCTAATACATTCGAGGTTACGTCTATTCTATTAGGCACTAGGTTATTACTAACGTCATCGTCGTCGTCAAGACGATTACTATAGGACCTTGTAAGGATTCCTAATTAGGGTCACCCTAATGGACCTTCTATGACCGTACCACAGTGATGTCATCACTTCTAATACTACGTGGAATTTTTGGGGAAATTCAGGGTGCTACAGATATCTTTGAGAAAAACAAATAAGGATTTGAAAGGCTGATAGTACTTTGTGAATATAATAGAGTATGAATAAAACATGATGAGAGTTGTAAAGATTAACTGGCTAGTGAAAAGGTTAAAGAATCAACCGTCAAATAAAAAAGAGGAAAAGAAAAGAGAAAAAAGAATAAAGGAAAAAGTAGTTCATCATGCTACACAAGGGCTACCACAAGTGACATGCACTCCCTAGACCCATATGGAAACATGGCTCGAAAAGCCCACCAATTCTTGAAGCCTAATTCTTTCAAGACCTCCAGAGTACTTGAACTATGCTCGACCTGATTCCCGCTCGGGGATACGTAGGCAACCTATCTGGTTCGGTCACCATCATCGTCATAATATGGTGTGCTCTTTTAGGCCTTGGCCATATTACCTTGGACTGATTCCTATTTGAAGATAAGTTGAATCCTTTGTGCATATGGTTGTGTTCTTTTAAACTAGGAGCAAACTTGCATTTGCCTAGGACCACATATGTATTGCCGAACTAAGGGCAAAAAAAGTTTGCCAATTAGCATTAGGACATCTCCCTTTAGCCCATCACATTTATGATGATTACCTCTAGATTGGGAGTAAATTCACTACAAGCATCCTGTACCAACATATTCTGAAGGCTCTTGGGATGAGCCCATTTGCCCTTAAAACTAGGGGCAAACTTTGTTTACTAAAAGCACTATTTTACCTTTAAAGCAAGCCCGTGAGTCTGTTTCAAACTAGGGACAAACTTTGTTTGCCAAAATCCCTCTCTGATAAAGGCAAGTTCTCAAGTATTTAAGTTTGTTTTAAATGGACAGAAATAGAGTGTCTTTTATTCTATAAGGTAAAGCACTAATTCGAAGCACACTCTAGATAGGCAAAGAATCAGCTAAATTGAAAAGGATAAGTTTTCAAAGTTTAGATTTATCAGCAAAGCACTACCATTGTAAAATGATGAATAAATGAAAGAGGTAAGTTGATACATGTGTTCACGACGAAAACACATCAATTTAGAGTATGATTCAATCACCTTGTGTTTTTTGAGTCTGTCCTCGCCGGATGAGTCAATAATGATTTCAAATGTGTGGGCTTAAGATGATGAATAAAAATTTGAAAAGTCTCCATAAGCATCCCATGACAATGCAAGCAGGAGTTCTAAACACTATCACAACACAATAATAAAAGTGAAAATATTAGAATGGTCCAAGACTAGGGGCAAAGGTGACTTCCCTCTTTTGACACAATCATTATGCTTCTTCCAAATGGTCCGCAAGTGCAGAAAATCAAGCTTTCAAAAGACTACTAGGGCAGCACAAACCCCGTCAGCTCCGTTGAAATTCTTTGAGTCCGAGGACTCCCCGTTTTTGTAAAATCAATTCTTTTAGTCCTAGAACTACCCATTTTTGTAAAATCAATTCTTTGAGCTTGAGGGCTTCTCATCTTTGTAAACTAATTATTTGAGTTTGTGTGACTCCATTTGTATAAAAGTAAAGATTGTTGGGTCTGTACGACGCCGTTTGTGTAAAAAGTGAATTTATTGAGTCTGTGTGACTTTGTTCAAATAAAGAAATGAAATTTTGAGTCTGCGTGACTCTGTCTTTGTGAAATATGAAATTTTGGGTCCGAGTTTGTGTGACTCCATTTGTATAAAAGTAAAGATTGTTGGGTCTGTACGACGCTGTTTCTGTAAAAAGTGAATTTATTGAGTCTGTGTGACTTTGTTCAAATAAAGAAATGAAATTTTGAGTCTGCGTGACTCTGTCTTTGTGAAATATGAAATTTTGGGTCCGCGTGACTCCGTATATGAATTTTTGAGTCCGCGTGATTCCGTTTGTATAAAATATGAATTCTTGAGTCCACTTGGCTCCGTTAGTATGAAATATAAGCTTTGAGTTCGCATGACTCCGTTTTCCTAAAATGTGAATTTGTTGAGTCAGTATGACTCCGTTTGTGGAAAGTGTGAATTTGTTGGGTCCGTGGAACTCCATTTATGTAAAATACTGAGTTCTTGAGTCCGCATGACTCCGTCTTTGTAAAATTTGAATTTTTTTAAGTCCGTGTGACTTCGAGTTTATAGAATGTAAATTTTCGAGTCCGTATGAATTTGTGTTTAAGAGATGTGAAAATTTTTAAGATCATATGACTCTCCTTTTGTAAAATGTGAATCAGTGCAACTCCCCTTTGGAAATAGGAATTGTTTCAAGTCGAATCGAATCCCGACTTCGAAATGGGAATTGAGTTGAGTTGAACTGACTCCAGACTTCGGATTTTGAGAGTTTGAATTTGTTTGAGTCTAATTGACTCCTGATTCATGAGTTTGAACTAAATTGAGTCTGATTGACTCCCAATTTTGTGTAACAGAAATTCCTTTGAGTCTGATTGACTCCCAATTTTGTGAAGCAGAAATTCTTTGAGCTTTATCAACTCCTAATTTTGTGAAACTGAAATTCTTTGAGTCTGATTGACTTTTAAATTGGTGAAATTGAATTTATTTAAGTCTAATTGAATCCCAATTTTAGAATATGGAACTGAATTGAGTCTGATTGACTCTAGATTTTGAAAAGTTGAATTGAATTAAGACTACTTGACTCCCGATTTTGAAAATTAAATTGAATAGAATTGAATCTGACTAACTTCTGATTTTAGAATTTGAATCTGACTGACTCCGACGAACTGAATTGAACTTATTTGAGTTTGATTTGACTCTCGATTTTGGGAATTGAAATAAATTGAGTCTGATTTAACTCCTGATTTTGAAAATTGGAATTTTTGTTGAGGCGAATTGACTTTGATTTTGAGATTTGAGATTCCTGTCGAATCAAAATTGATTCCGATTAAGAAAATTTGAAATGTTATAAATTAACCTCGATCTTGAAAAAAAAAATTCTTTGAGTCCGTTTGAATAAAAAGTGAATTTGTTGAGTCCGTGTGACTCCATTCGTATATATATATATATATGTTAAGTCTTTATGACTCCATTTGTGTAAAATGTGAATTTAGTTGAGTCTGTGTGATTCCATTTGTATAAAAAGTGAATTTTTGTTGAGTCTGTGTGACTCCGTTTATGTAAAATGAGAAAAAGTGAATTTCGTTGAGTCCGAGTGACTCTGTTGTTGTGAAAATGCGGGTCCTTGGATCCGAATGACTCTTTTGTTTTAAAATATGAATTTTTGAGTCCTTGTGTTAGAAAATTGAATTTTCGAGTCCGCATGACTCCTTTTGTCTTGTAAAATATTAAATTTTGACTCCCTCTGTCAGAAAATTGAAGTTTTGAGTCCATGTGACTCCCTTTGAATTTTTTGAGTCTACATGACTCCTTTTGTTGGAAAATTGAGTTCTTGAGTCCGCATGACTCCCTGTGTAAGAAAATTGAATTTTTGGGTCCACGTGACTCCCTTTGAATTTTTGAGCATGCATGACTCCTTTTGTCGGAAAATTGAATTCTTGAGTCCGCATGACTCCATGTGTAAGAAAATTGAATTTTTTGGGTCCCCGTGACTCCCTCTGAATTTTTGAGCCTACATGACTCCTTTTGTTGGAAAATTGAATTTTTGAGTCCACGTGACTCCCTGTGTAAGAAAATTGAATTTTTGCGTCCACGTGACTCCCTCTGAATTTTTGAGTCTGCTTTACTCCTTTTCTCAGAAAATTGAATTGTTGAGTCCAATGGTCTCCGTGGATGTAAAATATGAGATTTGGGATTCGAGTGAATAATAATAATGAAAATTTGGGGCATGGTCTCGGCACAAAATCAATGAAACTGGGATAACAAGGGTAGGCAAAAGTGTAAATCCTACATGTGGTCCTAGTGTCCTAAACATGATCATAATAATAATGTCTTGAGGGAATCAAAAATCTGCAAAGCGCGCAAGATCAAAATCATGTTCATACATGCATTAAGCATCATACATTGCATTGATCATCTAGCCAAACAGAAATGCAAAGTGAAGTCCAGAGTTTTACCCCTTTGATAAAGGCACGTGCTGAGAGGCACAATTCGGGGTCAGCGAGGAGGAGTGAAGGATCATGACTTGGGAGGGCTTATATCTCTTCCTTAAAGGTCCTGGGGAGCCTGAACAGCTAGCCATAGGAACAAATCTGCAAGAAAGAGTGAGAAGAATCAAGTTTTTTTAAAGGCTTAAGAGGAAAACATAGCAACACATGAAATGCTGTGGTGTTCAATCATGAATTTAACAAAAAGATAGGATCTTGATGATAGAAAGGAGTCAAATTGACTCCTATTTTTGTTAAATTGAAATCTTGATTCGAATTGACTCCAAATGTTATAAATTTTGAATTAAGTCAAATTAACTCCGATTTTTGTGAAATTGAATTGATTTGAGTCAGATTGACTCCCAAATTTAGAAATTGAAAATTAAATGGAGTCCAACTAACTCCTATTTTAGAAATCGAACCAAATTAATTTGATTTGAGTCTGATTGACTCCTGAGTTTTGAAAATTGAATTGAATCGAGTCAGATGGACTCCTGGTTTCGAAATTTGAGTTGAGTCTGATTGACTACGGATATTTAGAAATTGAATATAAATTGAGATTGGTGGACTCCCTGGTTTAAAAAATTGAAAAATTGAATTGAGTCTGTTTAAGTCCCATTTTTTGGAGACTTGAATTAATTTGAGTCTAGCTGATTCTCGGTTGCGGAAAATTGAATAGAGCTTGATTGACTCTTGATCTTGAAAATTTGATTTGATAAGAATCCGATTGACTCCTAATTTTAGAATTTGAAATGATTTGAGTCCGATCGACTCACAATTTTTGAAATATTGGATTGACTTGAGACTAATTTGACTCCCGACTTTGAAAATTTGAATTGAGTAGAGTCTGACTGACTCCTGATTCTGAAAATTTTGAATTGATTTGAGTCTGATTGACACCTGATTTTGATTTTTTGAAACGAGTTGAATGAAGTCTGATGAATTTCAGAAAATTAATTTGAATTGAGTCAAATTGATTGTGAATTTTGAATCGAGCCTGAATATTTTGAGAAAAGAGAAGTTTTTTGAGTTTAATTGACTCCCAATTTTGAAACTCGAAAACATTTGAGTCTGATTGACTCTTGATTTTGAAACTTGAAAGAATTCGAATCTAATTGACTCCTAATTTTGAAATTTGAATAAGAATTTGAGTCTGCTTGACTCTGGAATTTGAATTTGAGTCTGTTCGATTCCTGATTTTGAAAAAAAATAAAAGGATTTGAGTCTATTTGACCCCAAAATAATATGAATTTGACTAACTCCTGGATCTTGGGAGTTTTTGAATTGAATTAAGCCAATTTTGACCAATTTTGAGACTGTAACAGATTTGCATTCTCAGTCCTCGCAATAGATTTGCGTTGACCCCACTTTTGGGAATATAACGGATTTATATTCTCGATCCTCGTAACGAATTTACGATGATCAAAATTTTGAGAATATAATAGATTTGCATTCTCGGTTCTCGCAACAGATTTGCGTTGACCCCACTTTTGGGAATATAACAGATTTATATTCTTGATCCTCTTAACGAATTTACGATGATCAAAATTTTAGGAATGTAATAGATTTGCATTCTCGGTCCTCGCAACAGATTTGCGTTGACCCTACTTTTGGGAATATAACAGATTTATATTCTCGATCCTCGTAACGGATTTACGATGATCAAAATTTTGGGAATGTAACAGATTTACATTCTCGATCCTCGCAACAGATTTGCATTGACCCCGCTTTTAGGAATATAACGGAATTATATTCTCGATCCTCGTAACGGATTTATGATGATCAAAATTTTGAGAATGTAACAGATTTGCATTCTCAATCATCGTAACAGATTTGCGTTGACCCCGCTTTTGGGAATATAACAGATTTATATTCTTGATCCTCGTAACGGATTTACGATGATCACAATATTGAGAATATAACAGATTTGCATTCTCGGTCCTCGCAACAGATTGGCGTTGACCCCGCTTTTGGGAATAAAACGGATTTATATTATGGATCCTCGTAACGGATTCACGATGATCAAAATTTTGAGAATTTAACAGATTTACATTCTCGATCCTCCAACAGATTTGCGTTCACCCCGCTTTTGGGAATATAACGGATTTAAATTCTCGATTCTCGTAACGGTTTACGATGGTCAAAATTTTGAGAATGTAACGGATTTGCATTCTCGGTCCTTGCAACAGATTTGCATCGACCAGTCTCTGATAATTGTCTCTGGTTACCATATCATGCATCATGCGTCATATAGTAAATGCATAAAATAGAGCATACATATCCGACGGGGCCGAGCAGCTGCGGATACCTAGAGCAAACATATCCGACGGGGTGGAAGTGCTGCAGATTTTCATAGTAAACTCACATTGACACCGGGGTTTAAGTCACGAAGCGCCGCCCAGTCAGTTGCATTCATCCTTTGGCCGAAACGGCCATGTATCTTGAAGAGAATTAGCATGAGCATTGAGTAGCATAAGGCATGGATTACATCTAAAAATGTCAGGATTGCACGTTTTAGAATCACATCATTTATAGAGCATGAAATTGCATTGATAACTACCATTGTATGAGCATGTGCATCACAGTAGGATAGGTGTACTCATCCGTATGATTACTTGTGCTTCTGTGTGTGTTTAACCCTTGCCCGTACTACGTCTTGGTCTGATTCCTGAATGGATACGTAGGCAGCTCACCATTGAGCACGACCAACATAGACCGTTTGCGCAGCCGTTTTTGCAATGCATTTGGTTTTACTTAAATCCGACGGTTTGGTCAAAGGCTTGTCTTCATACAGGCTTCGACATTCACTTGTGACACGCGTTGCTCCACAAGCTCTGTCGAAGAGGGGCAAACTGTAGACACCCCAATTTTGATCAAACGTCGAATTAAGGGGGGTGTTACCTCCAAGTCCGATGATGACAATGTCCGAACAAAACTAAGGCTTCCAAGGTGATTCATGCTCTTCAAAAGACTCTTTAATTCAAACAAAAAAAGAGAGAAGAAAAAATAAAAGAAAAAGGAATAGAACGGCACATGGTGTGGGCTGCGGTAGTCACGCAGTGCCGAAGCGGCACTCTGTGTTTGCCGGACCAGTAGTCCGTAACTGCCGCAAAAACACATAAAGTGCCGTGAAAATCAGAGTTTCAAAAAAGACAGCAGTCCATGGAGTTGTCTGTGGCATTCATTGAGTATCGCACCGGCATTCAGTGAATGCCGCGTTGGTACTCAGTAAGTACCGTTGCGGCACTCAGTGAGTGCCGCTTCCATCTCCATTGAGTGCCGCATTTTTAGCAGCCAACTGTAATACAACACGTTTTGTACCCTCAAAAGTTCATCCAAAATTAGGGTTTTTGGCTTGAAAATACCAAAATAACCCTCTAAAATTTGCCTATAAATAGAGGATGAATGCTCCATTACAAGGGATTTTTTTTTGGGGACTACTACTACACATTTTTGGGAGAGGGAAATTTCAAGGAGAAAACAAAAAGAATTTTGGGAAAAGAGAGTTTTTGAGAGTTTGAAGAAGATCTTGGAAGATCTTAAAACTATAGAAGTTTGAGGATAGTTGGAGGTGATACTCTACTCTTGTTAGTTTTCTTTTATGGATTTAGAGCACTTGCTCTCTTAGTTTTCTTTATTTCATTCCTTCTTCTTGTTTTTTGCTTTTCTCTTGAGGTTCTTGGAGATCTTCAATATCTCTCTTGTAAGCTTATGCTTCATATGGAAGCCAAAGTTTGATCATCATTTATAAACATATAGATGGTTCCAAGTCCATACTCATGACTTGGATTCTCTAACTTGGAATTTCATGGGATCTTCTCTATATCCTCTTGAAGTTCATGAGCTAGTTCTTTGATTCTTCTTTTCTTTTTTCTTGTTTATACTCTTCTCTTGAGACTCTTGGGGATCATTCATATCTCACTTGAATCTCATGAGTTTGATCTTTTAGTCTCATGTAAGCTTATGATTCACATGAGATTTAAAGTTGATCATCATTTTATTAAGAACAAGTAGATGAATCCAAACCCCTACCATGATTTGGGGTCTCTAACTTGGAGTTTTCATAGAATCTCCTTTATATTCCTTAAAAACTCATGAGTACTAGTCATGTCTTTAGTTTCCAATGATCATCAAATTGTAGGAGAAATAGTTTGGTTCAAGCCTAACTTCATGGCTTAGTAGTTGGAGTTAATAAATAAAAGTTGAACTTAACAATGAAACAGTGGGTTCATAAACTGTTTTTGATCAAAGATTTTTAGTTAAACATTGAACCGTTGGAACTGAATGAAACCAACGGGAAAGTCTCTATAACTCAAAGTTCTACCACTGTAATTTTTGTTTCAATAGGATCTCATGGATAACATGGTTTGGTCATAGGTTTTGTGAGACAACCATATTCTGTCCATAGTTTCAGAACAGACAATCAATTTCAAAATGAGTAAATCAGAACCTTAATCAAGCATTCTTGGCTCCAAATAATTTTTATATGAAGTTTAATGTGTTAGTAAGATTTTCTAAAAAGAACATAGTCTTTCTGATTTTTTTACTATTTTTCAAAAATAGCACAAAATCTCTGGACAGAGATTTGTAAATCTCTGAGTGATGTCTGGTTTTTGTCCGTTTCCTAGTGATCTAACCGTTGAAACTTTGATTTTCGTTTTGGGATGGAAACTAGACACACTAAGGCAACTTGTGTCCAAAAATCATCAAGATCAAACCATGGGAAGCATGCTTTTAATTTTCTTGAAGTTATGGTCTGCTCTCTTCAATTTTTAGAATGTTATGACAGATTTGACCAACTTTGTAAATAATGGTCCCAATGACTTTTCTATGACCTAGGGCTTAAACCATGCTTTGATAATAATTAGTTAAGCTTAAATCCAGATACCCAATGATCCAAATCAATGAATAATTCATAGTTCATTCTTATTCATGCTCATGCATTCATTCACATGCGTTGATACTTGTAATTATAACCTCTTTTCCTTAGCTAGAAGATTAAGCATGTTGTTTAGGGTTTAATATTATATAGTTTAAAGCATGTGGACTAACCCCTTTGTTTTGTAGCACTATTAAGGTATGATTTCTTAAACTCCTTTTGATTTTATCAATTTTCACCTTAATGCGCGACACCTTAGAATTAGGTTTTGCCTTATGTGTATATGTGATTAGAGACATTTTCTTAGGATCTTTCTATTCGTATGCATTGCATGTTTAATATTTGTGGCATGGATCCCGGGTAAGTTGTATAGTTCCCTATTTGCATATCATATTGCTTGCTACTTGAATTATGTGGTTTTTGAATTATATTTTATCACTTGCAATCTTACACCCTTTAGACATGCTTTTGTAATGTATATTTATACATATGTATTAGTTGAGGACATGCTTAGATTATTAATTCAATTAAAAGGATGTTAAGTAGAGGCCTATCGCGAGATAGGATGAGAGGGGGTGTTTTAGCCCGACGGGCTCCTTCCCCTCTCATTCCATAATCCCCGGACCTAGAAAATATCTGGTTTCTTAAAAGATCAGTTTGCTTTAAAATGGTTACTTAATTTTCCTTTTAATATTAAGTGGCGACTCTTGGTATGAAATTTGGAAAATGTTTTAAAATTAAAAAGTCGTGGGCCCAAATGCCGATATCCACAGAATCGCGTCCATCTCAGAGACCCTGATCATGGATGCCAAAGTTACAAGGGCATCAATGAAATTATTCTAATCGCGGGGAATGTGGTTGAACTCGATGTAGTCGAAGTATTTGCACAAATCGACCAGACATCTTCTGTATGGGATGAACACGGCTTCGTTCGTAGCGTATTCTTCGGTCGATTGCTTGATGATAAGTTCAGAATCTCCAAAAACTACCATTCTGCAAATGTCCATGTCCAGAGCCAATCGCAGGCCTACGATGCATGCTTTATACTCGAAGATGTTGTTGGTTGTATTGAAGCCTAGCTTCCTATAGACGGAAAAGTGCATTCGTTCTTTTGAAACAACAACTGCCCCTGCCCCAGCTCCTTTGCTATTAGATGCTCTGTGGAAGTTCATTTTCCAACCTTCAAAGCTTTTGTTGTCATTCCCACTGGTGGCAAATAAGATAGCCTCGTCTGGGAAAGAAGTATCAATCGGCTCGTAGTTGTTGATTGAAGTCTTTGCTTATTGATTGGCGATTGCCTGACCCTTGATGGCCTTCTGAGTGACATAGATGATGTCAAATTCTATCAGTAGCATATGCCATTTTGAGATGTTCCTGGTAAGCACTGATTTCTGAAAGATGTACTTGAGCGGGTCCATCCAGGCGATCAGACATACTATATAGCTCAACAAGTAATGACGGAGTCTAGTGGCAGGCCAAGCGAGGGCACAACAAGTTCGTTCTAGCACAGAGTATAGGATTCACAGTCTGTGAACCTCTTGCTTAGGTAGTAGATGGCACATTCCCTTCATCCAGACACATTGTGCTGGCCCAGTACACATCCCATCGAATGGTCAAGGACCGATAGGTAAAGCAATAAAGGATGATCTGGCTCTGGCAGAAATAACACGGGCGGATTTAGGAGGTACTTCTTAATTGTATCAAAGGCAACCTGACAATCCTTGTTCCATGTCTTGTCTGAATTCTTTCAGAGTAGCTTGAAGATCGGCTCACACTTTCCTTTTCCCTCATAAGAGCAGGCATTTCAATAATGGCCTTGATTTTTCCAGGGTTAATCTTAATGCCATGTCGGCTGACCATGAACCCCAAAAACTTTCCCGAGAGGACGCCGAAAGCATACTTGGTTGGGTTCAGCTTGAGTTTGTACTTCATAAGGCAATCGAAGAGCTTTTTGAGTTTAGTGAGGTGTTCCATCGTCTTCTAAGACTTTATGATCATGTCTTTGACATAGACCTCTAGTTCTTGATGTATCATGTCGTGGAAGAGAGAAGTCATAGCCCTTTGATAGGTTGCCCCGATGTTCTTAAGGCCAAATGGCATAAATCGATAGCAGAATGTGTCCTAAGGTGTTATGAAAGCAGTCTTCTCTCAGTCTTCCTCATCTAGGACGATCTGATTGTAACCAGAAAACCCATCCATGAAAGAATAGATCTCGTTTCTGGCCATGTTGTCAAGCAGTATATAGATATTCGGTAGAGGGAAGTCGTCTTTTGGGCTTGCCTTATTGAGATCCCTATAGTCGACATAGACTCTAACTTTGCCGTCCTTCTTGGGTACCGGTACCACGTTCGCTAGCCATGTTGGATAGTTCATGACCATGATGAAGTTGGCCTCGAGCTGCTTCATTACTTCTTCATTTACTTTGAGGCTCCACTCGGGCTTTAATTTCCTTAATTTTTGCTTGATGGGCCTAAATTTTGGCTTGATGGTGAGTTTATGTGTGATGATGCTAGTGGCTAGTCCAGGTATATATTGGTATGACCCGGGAAAGACGTCCTGATATTCCTTTAGGAACTAGAATAACTCCTGTTTATGCCCCTGCGATAATTGATGGCCGATTTTCAGTTCTCCAGGATTTTCGATCATCTCAATGTTGATAGTATCGGTTTCTTCTAAGTTAGGCTTTGGCCTGTCCTTGAGTTCTGAGATTAATCTCTTGAGTTCGTGGGGTGCTTCCTCGTTGAAATCAGAATCTTCTTCTATACCCATTAGATTAGAGTTTAATTATGTATTAAAATTGTGGTGGGTCTTATCAAGTTGTGTGATATCTGGTAGATTAGTTGATTCAATCATAGGTTCCCTGAAACTAATTTTGACAAGAATAGAGAAAAAGAGACAAGTTTAGAGAGAGATTTTCATTTGAGGCAACATGAACTAGCATTTCATTAAAAAGCATAAAAGAAAGCCTTTACAAGTGTTGGATCTATTTTTCACTTGACCGACTTAAGTAAACTGAAAACTTTACATATGTTGTTATCATTTTAATCAAATTCCCCGTTCTTGGGCAACAGGCGAACCTCGCAGTAGTTCAGGGTCTCGTATGGCTTGGCTCGGCGGACGGTAGGTGGGGAAGTGGCCTCTTGACCAGCCATCATGAAGATCTCCTGTTCAAACAATGCTCAGATACAACCCATTGGGACCATAGAAGTCCAATCTGTGTCTTGGGCAGGCTATGAGCTTGAAATGTCCCCCTCTTGAACTTTGTCAGGGGTCATAACCTCAGTGGGGTAGGGAAATGTCTTCCGTATATGGGGGATCCCCCCTTCAATGATGAGACCAGACTTTGGCCCTTTCAGAATTTCTTTTTGTACCCGAGGCCACGGGTGTTGTTCTGATTTGGTGGATTGACCAGCTCTGTCCGCCCTTAGTTTAGCCTTCCCAAGCCCTTCCCCAGCTGATAGCTGTTCGCCTTAAGCTGGTTGGCCATGTTGACATGAACCTTGGAGTATGACTGCTTCCTCTCTACCTTTCCCTCTGGCACATAAGTGGCGTATGATAGCTTAGAAATTTGGTATGCGGTAGGCTTAACCTTTCAACCTGTGCTGATATGTGGGATCGAGGTTTCTCTGAACATCGTATACTCTTTTTTGTTGTGGACGGTTATCAAAAACCCCTCGATCACATATTTAACATTTTAGTGTAGAGTGGAGGGGACTGCCCCAGCCGGGTGGATCCATGGTCTGCTGAGGAGCATGTTGTAAGAGACAGGGATGTCCAAGATTTGGAATGTGACCTAAAACTCGTAGGGTCCAATCTTGACAAGAAGATCTATTAATCCAAAGGTTTCCCTGCGGGTTCCATCAAAGCCTCGAACGATAGTGTTAGATAGTTTGATTTGCATCTAGTCGATGCCCATCCTCTCAATCGTAAACAGAGGAGAAACATTTACCGTAGATTCGTTATCAATAAGCACTTGATTAAGTATCATGCCTGAGCATTTTACTACGAGGTATAGGGCCTTATTAAGGTCAGTCCCTTCGAGTCTGATCTCGTCACCGGAGAATGGGATCATGTTAGCGAAAGAGATGCTGCCTACAATTTCCACCAGCTGATCAATTAAAATGCAATTGGAGATATGGGCCTCGTTGAGTACCTTCAAGAGGGCATTACGGTGAATCTCAGAGGTCAATAGCAGAGATAATATCAGGATTTGGGTAGGGGATTTGCTCAACAGTTCAATGATCTTATACTCGCAACGCCTCAGCATTTTCAAAAATTGTTTTGCTTCTTTATCTGAGATAGTTTGTTTAATCGGACCGTTAGTTCGAATCTGTTTTCCCTCATCGATGAACCTTCTTGTTTTTGAGATTTCATTGATGTCCACCTAACCTAGGATTTGATACACCTATGGGATGGTGTGGGTGTCCTTTACCAGAGGCTGGATGATTGACTGAGGAGCATAGAGGATGATGGGAGCCGATGGTACTAGTGCTGAGAAGACCTCCACTATGAATCTTACTGGGAAAGGGTGTGGCTTGGTTATCTTTTGGATTTTTATTCGGGGAGCAGTTGGTGTTGCAAATGTGAGAGGGAGGGAATGCACAAAGATGGGCTCGGTTACCCTTTCTATTGTTGGTGCAGGAATAATTGAGATTGGTGCAGATACGGGGGAGAGAGTTTGTTGGTGTAGGGTTTATATTGAGGTTCGAGAACCCCTTTTCTAGACATATCGGGATCGAACCACAGAGCCATCTTGGCGGGGTTTACTGGGTGACTGACATAGCAACCTTCTCATATTCAACCTTTACCACGTTGATAGTTAGCGTGGCGGCCCCATGTTGAGGGAGTGGGTTATTGGTCACATTGACGAGTAGCTGTGATGGTCTGACAATTATCGTCCCTTCATCGATCAGATCCTGGATCTTGTGCTTCAGGGCGAAGCAATCGTCTATCGAGTGCCCGATCATTCCAGATTGGAATTCACAATGTTGGGTAGGATCATACGTCTTCGATAGAGGGTCTAGAGTTCACCCCATAAGGAATATCGCGATGGCTCTCTATGCCAACAACTTGCTCAGAATAGAGCTTAGTGATTCCACCAGTGGCAAGAATTTGCGACTCTTGTCTAGCGACTTCCTTTAGAAGTTCGAGTTCTGGAACTGTTACGGCTGTACCAACCTATAACCTTGGTTTTGAGGTATGGGGGGCCATGGCAGACCCTGGTTTATTTGTTGTACCATCGGCTGCTGGTATAGAGGGAAGGCCTGTTGGTATATAGGAGGTGGCATAGTAGGCTGCTGGATATAGTAGGAGCAAACTGTGAGCCATCCGGATAGACGACTGTGACCTCATTTTCCTTTTTGGCCTTCTTGTTATTGGTGGTGCCAGCCTGAATTTGGTCTGTAGTATCCTTTATCTTTCCTAACTGTAGGCCGTCTTCTACCATTTTCCTATATCTGATGAGCTCAGCCAATGATCACCCGACCATTGAGATAAGTCATTCGTAATATGGGCACTGCTGGCCATGTATGAATGCCTTTACCATCTCGGATTCGTCCATTGAGGGTTACACCTGGGATCCGACCTCCCCCCAGTAGAGGGCATATTCCTGGAATGACTCGTTCGTCTTTTTGTAAATTTTCTACAATGAGTATCTATCCGGTGCTACATTGGCGTTGTACCGGTACTACTGGAATAAGGTTTTCTAAGGTCTTCCCAAGTGGAGACCTTGGAATTCTCAAGGCGTATATACCACCGAAGAGTCAGCCCCACAAGTCTTTTTTAGAAGAGGTGGACTCGTAGTCGTTCATTTCCTGCATACTCGCCCAGTCCGCCAATGTATACCCTAAGGTGGATGAACGGGTCTCCAAACCCGTTATATGTGGTAAACAGGGGCATCTTGAATTTGGCTGGGGATACGATTGTTAGAGTGGCGGACAGATCTAAGAGAGACATCCCCCCTTGGGAATCCCACCCCTACATAGCCTTAAGAGTGCTTTCTAAGCATTTGATGTGCTGTGCCATGGTGTTTGTTTCCTCGAGTCTCCTTAATCTTTCCTCCTCGACGAAATGGTCGATTCCTCTGCTGACAGTGATTGTCGGTGCATGAATGGCAGTAGGAGGGGCCGTGAACTGATTTGGAGGAATGGGCAGCGGGACTTGGAACGAGGCTGTTGCTAGTAGTACCTCAGTGTATCCATAGCCGGCTTGTCTGGGAAGTTGGTTCTGGTTGTTAAGACTGCCCTAATGAAGTTGTGTCACGCCCCAAAAACTGAAGCGCGAGGAAAGATAAATGATAGAGAGAAAAAAATTAAAACCCAATCACAAATACGGAAGCGACCTTGGAATTCCATAGGAATTCCTACAAAGATGACTTACTAACACATAAAACCAAAATGGACTTATATGTCAACGAGTCAAACGAAGGAAAAAGCTTTTGAAAAGTTAATTAAATGACTATCTGAACTAGCATGAGTTCAAAGGATATAACGAGGAGTTTTGTGAGGTAAGTACTTTGAAATGAGGTATTATAATATAAGAAAGAATGCTCATTTAAACATTGATATCGCATAGGAGACTTATGCTCTTAATCTTTGTATTATGCTGAGAGTTGGATCAAGCAGAGAAAGTTCGATTGAGCGAACTCTGGGCAAAGAGTTCACTCTACAAAAGTTGGATTAAGCACAAAAAGTTCAATTGAGTGAACTATGGGCAAAGTGTTCACTCTACAAAAGTTGGATTAAGCACAAAAAGTTCAATTGAGCGAACTATGAGCAGAGGGTTCACTCTACAAAAGTAGGAATAAGCACAAAAAGTACGATTGAGTGAACTATGGGCAAAGAGTTCACTCTACAAAAGTTGGATTAAGCACAAAAAGTTCTATTAAGCAAAATTTCACATGAACTCTATACAATATTCAAAAGGAGTTTCTAACAAGAACAATATCGACGGCAAGTCGACGGAAAGAAGTTTAATAAGTAGAATTTAACAAATCCGACTAGGATTAGAGGCACAGCAAATTTCACGATAAGTTTAACACAATTGGACTAAAACAACAAGAGCAACAAGAAGTAAAAGTATCCCCACATGAACACTAATCGACATGGCGAATCCCGATCTCAAGGAAATAAGTAAACGAGTGACACAAGGTATACCCAAGCTCACTTACAACGAGCTAAACATGAACAATCCCAAACGGGAAGCATAAGGCATTAAACATAAAGCATAAGACTCGAAACATAAACCATAAACACAAGCGAGATTCACCGATCTGGACAACGATTCAAAACTAGGCTAGATATGTAAATCAAGGATTATACACGCACTCGATTATAACATCAACATGAATTGCTTCTTTAATCCTACAAAGAGCTAAACATTGGCTCTAGCAACATGATCAATGAAACGTGTTGTGACAGATGAACAATATACAAATGAAAATGGAATTAAGTACATTTTCAAAATACAAATCTTTGCAGGATCTTTGAAAGAGTGTTGTCGTGCCTTCTTTGGAAAACCTATCAAAATGTTTGTCGTTTATGTGAGAACGACGGCTCATAGACATATTATAAAAATACTATATAACTTTCATATCAAGGAAATAATTTTGAAAGAACATATTTACTTCAGTTGTCCCTAGGACAAATAAATGTACTAAGCCTTCTCGGCAAAACACTATTTAAAACTCCATGTATCGGGGCTGCCATTGGTAATGTGATATGCAATGAGCATCTTTGGCAATGAATGCTATCAGGTCACACAAGTATGTAATGGCACTCCCCTCGTTACCGGACTGTGAGCCACCCCCAACTGGGGATGTAGCATACCATCTCTCCAGGAGCTACCCGAATATGAAATAGAGTTTGGATAATTCTCATAAGGCTATACACCCTGTCTCACCTCACAACCCGCATCCGAATTTTTCACAATGTCCCCATTTATGGGATATTCCAATGCATTTCGTGTTTATGCATGAGATTTGGCCCAACTTGGCCCCAATGCTAGTATGTATGTTTCACACGTGAATGTTCATGTTCTTGGATGCAAATGATAAACTTAAATACGTATTCAAAGAACTTAACATATGGATTTTTATAATATATGAAAAAAAATTCATAAACACATACACATGCATTCTATCTCAAGTTTAAGAAAAATAAGCATCCACACATTCTCCTAACATTCTTTTCACCCAAGGCTTAAACAATTAGGCATGATAACACTTAATTCATATAACATTTAGACATATAAGCATTTAAAGTAATTGTCAAAATTAGGCATTTTAAGCAATTAAACAACTTAAACACTTAATCTCTTCTAGGCATTTTATCAAACACCTAAACTACACATATGCTAGAACTTAAAAAATTTTCCAATTTGGAGTTCTAGTTACAAATTCATTCACCAATACCATATATATACATATATACATCAGTACATATACATATATATATCAAAGAGATACAGTAGTAGATTATATATCTACCTATATGAAGAAAACACTTAGGGTGACAAGATCATTAAGAGAGAAGGCTCCTAGAAGTCCAAGCACTTCATTTGGTGAAGAAAGAAGTCATTTCCAAGCTAAGTCTTCCAACACCTTACGGATGAAACTCCTTGAAAACGGACTTTGATAGCGGCATCTTGTAGCTCTCGTCGAGTAGAATAATATTGCCTAAAGGGGTAGGGATAGATATCTCTCTAAGGCACCTAACAAGAAGAGAAAAGGAGAAAAGTCATGGGAGTTTTCTCCCAAAGCTTAAGGTAGAGAGGAGAGAGAAGAAGAAGAAGAAAAAAAAAAGTGAGGGAAGGGAGAGATTAAGTTAGAGAGGAGAGAGAAGAAGAAGAAGAAGAAGAAGAGAAGAAAAAAAAGTGAGGGAAGGGAGAGAGAGGGGGTCGGCTATGAGAGGGAGGAGAGAGAGAGATAGAGTGTGTGTATGTGTGTGTGAGATGGTGGGGCCCTTGTCCCTCCAATAGTTAAAATGTGCACCCACATGTGTACCCACTATAATAAGAACACACTCACACCTACTACCATTTTAAATATAAATGTAATACCATATCTAATGATATATGTTAGGAAAATAATTTTCAAAGTTTAAATTGGGTCCACACTTGGGCACCCAAAAGTCAAAATTACCCTCTTTTAAAATATTGGGTTATGACAATCTACCCCCCTTAAAAGAATTCCATCCTAGAATTCGAAAAAAAGGAACAGGAATAAAATGATTAGCATCACTCGATAGCTAACCCATCTAATTACAAATGAATACATCTCACATTGAGAAGAGGGTGAATCAGTTATCCCATTCTGAAAATATCACCGATGGTGACAAACACGAAACACCGAACCAAACTGGTCAAACAAAGAAGGCTCTTGGACTAACACCAGCTCAAAAGCAGCTATACTTCAATCACCATTCACTATGCTTAAGAACAAGCTAAGTGAAACGAACACACGAGACTTCGGTTACAACTGATAGGAAATTAGGCAACCACAAACTTGGTGGCAATTCGCCACTACATCTCTAATCCAACACAACGGTAGTGAACAAGGTACTACGCCAAGCTATAAAAACACTTGACGAATGGAAGAGGTAAAGACCTCACCAATGCGGATATGAGATCATCATAAGGATATCATGCAACAAGAGGTGATACAACACCGATATCAATAAAAGATCAAACCAATCAACATCTAAAGGAGTGCGATCCACCAAGCGGGATGAATAATCAACGATTTCTAACAATAGCTAAATAACGCCAACATTTCCAAGAAATGAGGTGGGACAACATGAAATCAAATACACCGTGTTCACGAATCAACACTAGGACTTTCCCAAGACAGATTGGAGAAAAATACTAAAGGCTTCAATAACTAAAAGTGAATCACATTCACATGCCGAGAGGGCAATACTGGTGAATGTGGCAAACAACAAGATGGCTATCACAACGAAGACTAACTAGTTCAAGAGACAGACTAATTAGTTTCAAAGGAAAATGATCAACACCACACTTGGTCCCAAGGACACAAGTTAAACTCAAATAAGAGATAGGTGGTTAATGGAAAGAAATGAATCCCCATGCCCAAGGCCACTATGATGAGTCCATCAAACGAATCCAAAAATCATCAATCAACAAAGTATGATTCGAACACTAAGAACCAAAATAAATTGGTGGCCCAATAAAGAGAGGCAAAATTCTTGACGCCGAGGTCAAGGACAACTTCACAAGGGAGGCCGAAAGTATTCGGTACTAGGAGAATCAAATGGTCTAATTGACCGCACAACAGTATGAGTTTCAACAAAAATGTCACTCATAAAATGCACAACTTCCCAAATGGAATTCTATGAAAGAGGTGAAGAACGTCTACAATAGTTTATATACGAGGATTGAGTCTTGAAATGAAGACACTCATACACGTCCTCTCAATAAGAGTCATACAAGGTAGACCAACAAATGTCTAACACAAGATATACAAGGAGTAAGAGTCTCAACAAGGTATACTCATACTGGCACAATTTGCTAATGGGATTTTAAAGAAGTGACAACGATTATCTATGACACAACACACGGGTTTTTTAATTCAAATGAAAGGAATACTCCTACAACTACAATTCCTCAAATGGAAACTCAGCAAGATAGATTAGAAGTCCTATCACTAGACATTGGTGGACTCTCACCGGCAACAAGCTACTACCACTTGGACCTTAAAGAAGTCACCTAAGGTCAAGCTACACAACCACGTCAATGAGGGAATTATTCCCACATGCCAACACTTTATAAAACATAAAAGGGAATTAAAACAAGCAACTCGCCTTCAACAAGAACTTCTCAAGGAATTTGATTCTACGAATAAACAACTACGAAAGGATGCTCTAGGGGAAAACTTTCCCGAGCACTCACAACCAAGGAAAGGGGACTACTTTGAGTTAACCAATACTTACAAACCACAAAAGGTTTTAAAACAAAACTGTTTTTGAAAATAAAACGGTTTTTAATAATGACTCCTCCTCTAGCAATACTTAGGCAAGGTGAAGTCCAAAGGCTTAGGCAACCTTCCACAAAGCTCTATGTATATCTGTATATAAAAAACTATATAATACAATCCCCCAAACGGTTAAGGAAAGCCACGTGCTTCCCAAATCACGATACAGTGCAGAAAAGTAAAAGCGAAAAGTAAAAGAACATGATAACACGATACGATAATAGTAAATTCAAAATCCTCGCAAATGCAATGCATACAATATTACTAAACAACTTAAGATAAAATAAATAACTACGGGCGAGGAGCCCAAATGATCCATCTCCAAGTACAAGCGGCACTAATGCTTAAGAATAAATGTATATTAGTGAAAAGTAGAGACACATTTCTCACATCAACACGGATCAAAATAATAGGATCTGAACGATGCTCTATTCCTAAGAAACAAACGGGAGAAGAAATACTAAGGCCAACATAAGGAAATTATAACCCCAGCACAAAATTGAATCAACTGAGATGGTTAATCAACTAACACCACGAATGAACCTCACCGAAGAAAGAAGGCATTGCCCACCGATCTACACAAAGAGATAATTACAATGCGTTAGTGAAACAAGATGGACACCTATGGCAACAAATCAAACATGACTAGGATCCGTCTTATACCCCAAAGAAATGACATTAATTGTATACAACAAGCAACATGGACTCAACACTTAGATCAAAAAGGAGGAATAGAAAATTCCATAACTTCTACTAACTAAGACTTTACAAGCCAAAGAATATGGATAACCTCCCAAGAAGTCCCTTTGAAAGATAGTGAGTAATACTACCTTACAAGGAGGTAAGAAAAAAAATGGGTCTAATACCCCTAAACCATGGTTGAAGAGAATTTAGCAAAATAATCCAAAGCGATCTAAGAATGATTGAGCAAAAATGAATCCAGTCGACAGGGAATTCAACACAAGAAATCAATCAGTGCATCGTCAATAATCCATAAAGGTCACCAAAACGAATAAGTCCTACACAATAAAGGACTACACTAACTCTCAAAGAATAGGACACATTTGAGTACATCAAGGTACAAAAGAAGTTTCAGAGAACTCAACTAAACCAATATACATGGTAGAGGTCAACTTCTAATGCAATAATTCCATGAAGGATGAAAGAACCACAAGGATGGCAAATGGAATGCCCAAACAACTAAATTTTTTAAAAAATGAGCTAAAACGGGGTTTAAAAGACTTTAGCTCTAAACTGCGCAAGACCAACAACAACAAACTACAGCATTCACCCAATAGAGTTGGAGACACTACAACCACACACCCAATCCAAGAGCGGAGATCAGGAAAACCAACAACCAAACTCAACTCCGAAGAGGAGGTAAGCCATGAGGAATCACACTTGCCAACCAAAGAGGAAACATCATAACCTCTGTGTGTCTAAAAAGGTGCAAGGTTGTTCACCAACCACCCAACACTAACCGATGGCAAAACTGGATGCTGAATCAAATAATACTCTATAGGAGTAGCTTATCATCAACAACAAACATCACTCGCCCTACTTGGGTAAGTAACACACGATGTGAAGATAATTCATGAACTAAGTGGAAAAAAAAAATTCTGCAACATAAGAGCGCATATCCTCGCGAGGAAAGGTTACCGCTAGAATCACAAACTTACTTAAATGCGAGAATCAGCCGAGTTACACCAACTAGATTCTAAGAGAATCTACACCAAGGCCAAAAAGGATTTAAAATCCTAAACCAACACTCAAAACAGAGGGGTAACACCACTCAAATGAGTTTGGATAAAACTCAACAAATGTCCAATGAAGAAAGCTTTTCAAGGATGGATTAACCATAGAACTTCAAAAAGGAATGACAACAAGGACGCTGCGTGAGAAGGACTTGTCTCAAAATAGCATACACATATATTGTGAAATATATATATATATAAGGCCTTATACGTATACAAGCTAAAAATCATTTTGACCGATTTTAAAACGCTAATAAATATAAGGTATTAGGCAAAGCAACATTTAAGCTCTTGACCCAAGGGCATCTAACAACTAAACGTATCGCAAACCAATTGAACACGTGTTTACCAAACCCAAGGAGTCTACCAATCTGAACCTCATCAAAGTTTTACTCATATCGAGTCTGACTTTGTCTGTGATGGTTGAATGCCTCTGTCGGTGGCGATTGAGTATGTTTTATGGATGACGGTTGAGCATGGTTGATCAATGGTAGTTGAATGTCTCTAATAGTTGGTCAGGTATTAACAACTAGTCACTACAAGAAGTGATGCCACAACATAATGCATAATAACAAAATAAACGATTCTAGAATTTAAATGGAGGTGACTCGGCAGCCAACACTCAAGACATAACATTAAACTAACCCATTTAATCATAAGCAAGGACTATCCATAAAACATAAACACGTAGGAATGTAGATCATGTAAATCATTTAAGAATGTGAGCATGTTAACACATATCCCCAAAGGCAAATAAATATGCTCAGCTAATCACATTTCAATATGAACAACCATTTAAATAACAATCTGAAACATGGCATAAGCCCAAAATAACTCCAATAGCCCCTAGGTATTCAAACCCGGTTAGCTCTGATACCAATCTGCCTTGCCCCAAAAACCAAAGCGCGAGGAAAGAGAAATGATAGAGAGAAAAGAATTAAAACCCAATCACAAATGCGAAAGCGACCTTGGAATTTCACATGAATTCCTACAAAGATGACTTACTAACACATAAATCCAAAATGGACTTACATGTCAACGAGCAAACGAAGGGAAAAGCTTTTGAAAATTTAATTAAATGACTATTCGAACTAGCACAAGTTCAAAGGATATAATGAGAAGTTTTGTGAGGTAAGTACTTTGAAATGAGGTATTATAATATAAGAATGAATGCTCATTTAAACATTGATATCGCATAAGAGACTTATGCTCTTAATTTATGTATTCTGCTGAGAGTTGGATCAAGCAGAGAAAGTTCGATTAAGTGAACTTTGGGCAAAGAGTTCACTCTACAAAAGTTGAATTAAGCACAAAAAGTTCAATTGAGCGAACTATGGGCAGAGAGTTCACTCCACAAAAGTTGGATTAAGCATAAAAAGTTCAATTGAGCAAACTATGGACAGAGGGTTCACTCTACAAAAGTTGGATTAAGTAAAAAAAGTTTGATTAAGCAAACTATGGATAGAGAGTTCACTCTACAAAAGTTGGTTTAAGCACAAAAAGTTCTATTAAGCAAAATTTCACATGAGCTCCATACAATATTCAAAAGGAGTTTCTAACAAGAACAATATCGACGGTAAGTCAACAGAAAGAAGTTTAATAAGCAGAATTTAACAAATTTGACTAGGATTAGAGGCACAACAAATTTCACAATAAGTTTAACACAATTGGACTAAAACAATAAGAGCAGCAAAAGTAAAAGTATCCCCACACGAACACTAATCAACATGGCGATTCCCAAACTCAAGGAAATAAGTAAACAAGTGACACAAGGTATACCCAAGCTCACTCACAACGAGGTAAACATGAACAATCCCAAACGAGAAGCATAAGGCATTAAACATAAAGCATAAGACTTGAAACATAAATCATAAACACAAGCGAGATTCATAGATCTCGACAACAATTACAAACTAGGCTAGATATATAAATCAAGGGTCATACAAGCACTCGATTACAACATCAACATGAATTGCATCTTTAATCCTACAAAGAGCTAAACATTGGCTCTAGCAATATGATGAATGAAACATGTTGTGACACATGAATGGTATATAATTGAAAATGGAATTAAGTACATTTTCAAATACCAATCTTTACAGGATACTTGAAAGAGTGTTGTCGCGCCTTCTTTGGAAAACCTGTCAAAATGTTTATCGTTATTGTGAGAACGACGGCTCGTAGACATATAATACAAATACACTATAACTTTCATATCAAGGAAATAATTTTGAAAGAACAATTTTTACTTCAGTTGTCCCTCAGACATATAAATGTACTAAGCCTTCTCGATAATACACTATTTAAAACTCCACGTATAGGGGCTGCCATTGGTAATGTGATATGCAATGAGCCTCTTTGGTAATGAATGCTATGAGGTCACACAAGTATGTAATGTCACTCACCTCGTTACCGAACTGCGAGCCACCCCAAACTAGGGATGTAGCATACCATCTCTCTGGGAGCTACTCGAATATGAAATGGAGTTTGGATAATTCTCATAGGGCTATCCACCCTGTCTCACCTCACAAACCGCATCTGGATTTTTTAGAATGTCCCCATTTATGGGATCTTCCAATGCATTTTGTGTTTATGCATGAGATTTGGCCAAACTTGGCCCCAATGCTAGTATGTATGTTTCACACGTGAATGTTCATGTTTGTGGATGCAAATGATAAACTTAAATACGTATTCAAATAACTTAACATATGGATTTCTATAATACATGAAGAAAATCCATAAACACATACACATGCATTCTATCTCAAGTTTAAGAAAAATAAGCATCCACACATTCTTTAACATTCTCCTAACATTCTTTTCACCCAATGCTTAAACAATTAGGCATATTGACACTTAATTCACATAACACTTAGACATATGAGCATTTAAAACAATTATCACAATTAGGCATTTTAAGCAATTAAACAACTTAAACACTTAATCTCTTTTAGTCATTTTTTCAAACAACCAAACTACACATATGCTAGAACTTAAAAATTTTACCAATTTGGAGTTCTAGTTATAAATTCATTCACCAAGACCACATATATATACATATATACATCTATACATATACATATATATATATCAAAGAGATAGAGTAGTAGATTATATATCTACCTATATGAAGAAAACACTTAGGATGACAAGATCTTCAAGAGTGAAGGCTCCTAGAAGTCCAAACACTTCATTTGGTGAAAAAAGAAGCCATTTCCAAACTAGGTCTTCCAACACCTCATGGATGAAACTCCTTGAAAATGGACTTTGATAGCGACATCTTGTAGCTCTCGTCGAGTAGAACAATATTGCCCAAAGGGGTAGGGCTAGATAGGTTCAAGAATAGCAATCAGCAATATATTATACATGGCACCTAACAAGAAGGGAGAAGGAGAGAAGCCATGGGTGTTTTCTCCCAAAGCTTAAGGTAGAGAGGAGAGGGAAGAAGAAGAAGAAAAAAAAAGTGAGGGAAGGGAGAGAGAGGGGTCCGACTATGAGAGGGAGGAAAGAGTGTGTGTGTGTGTGTGTGTATGAGATGGTGGATCCCTTGTCCCTCCAATAGTTAAAATATGCATCCATATGCGTACCCACTATAATAAGAACACACTCACACCTACTACCATTTAAAATTTAAATGTAATACCATATCTAATGATATATGTTAGGAAAATAATTTTCAAAGTTTAAATGGGGTCCACACTTGGGCACCCAAAAGTCAATATTACCCTCTTTTAAAATATTGGGTTATGACAAGTTGGTATGGCAGTATTGCATGGTAACTGACCAGCTCCTGTGGGGGATGCCAGGTGCTGAGTGTTTATTTGTATGACTATAGTGAACAAATCGTTGATTTGTTGTTGAATACTCAGGTGATCAGGGGTTTAAGTGTGGCATGTAGCCTCGTTTGGCTTTTTTTCAGTGTTGTTCAAATTTTGTTGCTGCCTTCGGAGGTATCCTCGAGTCAGGATAAGGCTACAGACCCAATCTTCCAGTGTCCTTGAGTTTTTGAACTATTGAGAACTACCTGTCGAATGATAACAGTTTAGAATATTTATACTTATGGAGATTTCGTGATTATAATCTATATAAGTGTGGTTTATCAGCTCATTTTTTTTAAGATATGTTGGAGAGTTCCCAAGTCCATTAGGGAAATAAGTTAAAGAGATTCGATTTCTAAAGAATTCAAGAAAATTCAGACTTTTATTAAGATAGATCAGTTTAGGAAGAATCAAATTGCATTACATAGGCATCTTACTTGATTGCAAAGATTTTTTTAGCCAGAGACACTAAGCCTAAAACATTCCAGACGTAATCCGTAGTAGTTTTGAAGCCTTCTTGGGTTGAACTGAAATAACCCTGAGCAATGTTCACGGTTCGATCCCTGATTTTTGTTAGGATACCCATTAGATGGTCTTTCTTGGAAATTTTGAGCTCAAGCTCTTTGTTTAATGCGTCGATCCTTGACTTGGCCTGGGTGGCGATAAAGTATTCTAGGTTGCTAATCGCTGTGTGAGCATTCTGATGATTGACTTGTACCTGGTTCCTTGCTCCTTCGACATGATTGAGGAGGGCCCTAAGTTGATCTCACTCCGATTCGGCTTGCGCTCTAGCCATCCCCTCTTGCTAGAAGGCAACTCTGAGTTCATCCCTTTCTGTTTCGACTTGGGTCTTGATGATTCCCTCATAATTGAAGGCTTCTCTGAGTTTTTTGATGTGATCTTCGATCCTTGACCCGCTCGTTTTGGGCTTCCCTGAGCTAGTTATCAGTAGTGTTTCGAGCAGTCTTTGTATTCACTTGACATATGCCGGGTCTATACCAACATAGCAGTCCTCAAGGGTTTTGTCATTAGAAATGATTTGGTACCTATGCCCCAATATTTCATCACAACGCTCTCTTGACACAAGAGAACCGTAACCGAAGCAGAGGGGAAACATGTCCCCTATTATCAGGACTCATTGATAATGGCTAAGCTGTTTGAGAACCAGTGTAGGGACGCAGGGTGCCACACTTGAAAGACGGATCAATGGGATGAATGGGAGAATGCTAGTCTGGAGTCGGATTGATACGGGGGAGGACCAACCCAAAAACTAATAAACATTGTGCTCCTCTAGTTGAGACAGGTACTCGTGCCATTTTTCCTTCCCTTAAATAGGAAACGACCATCTGTCCAGTGGGGTGATGATGTCGACGACCATGAAGTTCTGAATTGGGACTGGATCTGGTATCTTGATGAGATGAGGTTTTATCTAGATCTCTAAAACCCAGTGCTAGCCACGAAGAAACCATTGCCTTCATTCTTGCAAAAAGATAAAGTCCATACGGTTCCAGCTAGTATCGTCCTGGATCTGAGTAGGACCACGATCAGAGTCATGTCGACCTTTCTGTCCTTTTGGGGGAATAGTAGGTGGCCTAAGAGATACACGGCAAGAACCCATAGCCGTTTATTCTACAAGTCTGATCATATGCAGTAAAAGTTGTATATGCCATATACTTTCGAAGTTATGAATGCATTGGTGAGAAAGTCGATAGAGTGTCGTGAAAAGTCCCCACCTACTGCTTTGTCAATACATCCTTCTTTATACCCAAGAATTCAGATATTTTGTCATTTTCGATTTGGAAATTTCCCTGAACAGGAAAATGACCAGGGTCTCAAACAGATGGCAGTTGATTTTGACTTTAAGTAGCAAACCTAAGTACCCGAAATAACCTTCGAATGCTTTTGTCTCTTCTATGAAAAGCCTGTCATACCAGTGCGTCAGTTGAGAATTTGCCTTTGCAATGAAATCTAACCTTAGAATTTGGTTTGCCATTTTGAAAGTGGGAGTTCTTGGTTTTAAAATTTAACGAGCTAAGAAAAGAAAAATCACACTTATTTAGATGTCATCATTTTTTTTAAAAAGGAAAGGGAATAAATAACAATAAGGTAATTTACAAATGTGCGTGAGTAGATTGCGACCATGTGGGAAGGGTTTACATTTAATGCAATCTTAATTTTGGGCCAGTTCCCAAACCGTCAAACCTCCTGTGTCGTAGCACTTTCTCAAGTTGGTGGTTTGAGCGGAAGAACTTTCGGTGCTGATACCGGCGGTACTACCGCAACGGCCATGCCACTTACTAATCCTCCTATTTAATTTTAAAGGTTTCCTCTTAAGGAAGGATTATGTCATGCTTGCATGCCAATGTGTAGTATGCGTGATAGTTAAAGTTTGTGGCATTGGCCTTTGCAATTTTGGTAATAGCCTTGCAGTTTTATTTTAGCCTGAGTCACGAATACCTGTGCAAAAGAATATGATTTTACAAAGAAAAGGTGAAATAAAAAAATTGTTAGTACAAAAGAAATGCCCCTTTGTAACGAAAATCACTAAAGTGATGGACTGAGTCTTCTTAAAGTGTATTTCCTCAGCAGAGTCACCAACTGTCGCTCCCACGCCCTCAGAACACTAGGCTGTCGGTGTGGGACTGGCTTTTTGAAAGTGGGTGAATTACGACTCAATTTTTATTGGGAAGGGTGAAAAGAGTATGATAGGGCTTATTTGAAATGTTCAGAGTCGCCACCTAATATTTGGGGTATTAGGACCCCTGCAAAGACAATTAAAGTAATTTATTTTTGACTTTTGAAAAATATTTTTGAGAAAAGTGGGCCCTTTAAAAGTGTGGCTCTGAATAGCCCTACTAAAACCAAAGATTTTGAGATGGGTTTGGGGACCTGATTATGTCGAGGGAAGGTATTAGGCATCCTCGAATATCCGTGCGAACACGGTTGCCAATTTTACTGATTGTTTATTAAAATGGGGCATTTTGATTGAAAAAGAATACTTTTTTTAATTATTTAAAAAGTGAAATAAGACAGAAAATGGGGATGGGTATGGCCGCACTCTTTGAGAGTTGCTTATGTATCCCAAGACGGGAATCAGGCCAAAACGTAATTCTGACTTTCGTGTGTGCAAGTGTATGAATGAATTTTTTTAGAGAAAGAGAAGGTGGTCCCGTTTGACCATGTATGTGTGATATAGTGATTTGAGAAAGAGTCAGTGTAACTAGGAACTTTAACCTGCGTGGTATAGTTCTAGATTTTAACCTTTGGAAAGTGATTGAGATTGAAATGAGACTATGTAAGTGATTGGAGAATGATGTATTTTGTTTTGTACTTCTCTATATATATATAAATTTTTTTTCCAGTCCTTTAGTCCAATACTGGAAGTAAAAATATGTGGCCAAGTGACTGAAAAGTGTACTGGAAGTAAGGGTCGGTGCCCAAATGACTAAAAAGTGTACCGGAAGTAAGGGTCGGTGCCTAGAGGAAAGAAAATATATATTTTTTAAAAGATTTGGACAGGAAGGAAGGGACGGTGCCTAAAAGAAAGAAAAAAGATGTTCGAATCTCCTTCTATCAAAGTTATTGAGAAACTTGATAAGTTATGAGTGTTCCATAAAAGAAAAAAAAATTCGCTTTCTTTTAGTTTTTTGGAAGATTTGAGCTGAGTATTCCAAAAATGGAACGGAGGGGTCTCGGTACTTCTAATTTTATGAAATTTTGTGGTAAGTTTCCCAAATGAGTCTAGTTTCCATGGGAGAAAACTGTTTTGTAATATCTTTTGTGAATTGGGAGAAATTGAATTTAGAAGCAACCTTACTTAGAATCAGGGATTGCATTGTCGATCGAAAGTAAACGATTTTTTTACAAATATTTAATGTTTTAAAAAAATATTAAATTTTTTTGTAAAGATAGGCAAGAGGTTGAAATTTGATGAAAAAAAATAGAGCAAAATAAAGATTTTAAAGTGCCCCAAAGGAGGATGTTATTGAGCAAACTACTTATGATTTTTCTGGCATATTCTGAGCTTCATCTGTTTGTACTTGGAAAGTGGCTGAGACATTTGTTTTTTATAAAATTATGAAAAATCTCGGACGACTATCATCGAGTTTGGAGGAGATCTCCAATTGCAAAGGCAGTTGTTGAGTGCGATTAGTCCCTTCTTTATTTCGATTACTCTACTTATATGAATTAAGAAAATCTTCTTATTTAGACATGAATTTCCGTATTAGAAAAAACACGTAGTCCCCAGTAAAACATAGATCTCCGTATTAGCAACTGCATAATCCTTAGTAGAACATGGCTCTCCGTATTAGAAACCACGTAGGATTTCCATATTGGGAACCATGCGATCCAGAGTCAGACGTGATTTTTATATTGGAAATAAAGTAATCCCGAGTATGACGTGGATTATTATTATTTTTTTTAGTATCAAGCAAGAAATAAAGATGATATGTATAAGAGAAAAAAAAATAAAAAAACCTGAGTTAGTAGAAGAACTCGAGAAATCTGCTAGAATATTGATGGTAAGTGACTGGGATATTGGATGATAATTTGAGGCGGTATGATGAGGGTTGTACGGCAATAGATGATGGTAGTGGTAAAACGGCCATGATATATGTTGATGAGAATTGTGATGATATGATAGCTAGGTGCAGGGTGATGATTGTAGTGAAGACCGTGATGACAGTGATTAGAAGAGATGGTATGGCGGTGGAGAAAATGTAAGCTCTTTTTTTTTGTGGGATTTTTTTTTATATTTAATGATGAAGTAAAGGGAGATGGAGAGAATGGTGATGGAGATATAGAGTGTGAGGGAGATACTGAGATAGAGTTTTTTTTTTTTCCTCCTCCTTTCAAATGAGTCTGCAATGGTTCATTTATAGGCCCAAAACAATGAGAATCCTTTTTTTTTTTAGTTTTGGTTTTGGAATTAAAAGTACTCCACTAACAAAAAGAGACCCAACCCCTTTGCTCTCTCTCTCTTTTTTTTTTTTTTTGCCTTTCTATCGAGCCTTGTCTTAGTTTGTAGAGGAAGGAAATTATCCGGTGTGGACTGTCCACATGGTTATGTTGATTTTTTTATCGCGATTGTTTGGCAAAATTTTTTATTTTGACTTTGAAATGACTTTACATTTTTTTGAAATCATTTTTTTTACAAAAACAAACATTTTTTTCCATTTTTAATGAGCAAAAATAGTGTGTCTACAGCTGCCCCTACTCCTTTATGCATGTGATCACAAGAAACATAAATGAAGTGGGACTGCGCAACCACCAATCCATCCCAACAGTGTTTGATAGCATAATGATGGGGTGCAGATATGAGAATTGAAAACCCACGTTTGCCTTTTTTGAAAATCCTGGGCACTTTAATGGATGAGAAATAATTATGTGTGATAGGGTGTATGCAAAATTATTGACCTTTTGACCCCATAGCTTTGACTTGCAATATCTTTTCCATTTGACGTCAGATTAGATGATTCAAAAAGCGGTAGGCTCGTGCCAATGATCACATTTTTTTTAAATGATTGCATTGGGCAAAAATGGGGTGTCTACAGCGGGTTTTAATCGTTTGATGGGAATCTAACTATAAGATTACCAAGAATCTAGAGATGCATTTATTGCTAGATTCCCATCCAACAAACCCACCTTCTCATATAAGAAGCTGCTCAGTGTAGACTTACAAAAATAATATATATGTTGCTCAAAGGTAGGTGATATAAACTTCCTCACATAAATAGTACTCACACCGTCCCAGTTGATGTGTCCATCTTTCTATTTTGGACGTCTCAAAATTGTTGTCCACTTACAATATTGAATAATCAATTTTTAGCTATTTTTCAAAACTACTCTTAGTGGTTTAATATATCAAACAACTTTCTTAAGAAATTAAAGGCAAAACTGGAAAAAAAAAGTCACATTTTATACCCATGTGAAGTGTGATTATCATATGCCCCTTAAAATTTTGGATTCTCTTGGGACACATTTTTGTTTAGCTCAAGTCTCAAAAAGGACACATAAAATGAGAGGAGTACTGCCCAAGACACCAAGATTCAGAATCATAGTGGCATCGCTCGAAAAAATTGTCAAACAAGTACCCCTTTTCAATAATTACAGTACATTTTACACGAGCCTGTTTCATATCCTCGGATCCCCCCAACATTATAAAACACGAACCCTAACTTCCCCCAAATGTGGTCCATTTCCCCCAATTTGATCAATCTCATCTCCATCCAGATTTGTCCTAATTCCTTCATTGGGTCCTCAGTCTGACTCGTTCTGGGTCCAATTCTCTCGCTACTCTCTCGACTGATCCCAATTTGAGACCTTGTCATGCCCTATATTCGATTCAAAGATTAGGATTTCCGTAGATCTCTACTCAAATTCATAAATCCCCAAATGAATCGATCATGCTTTTGTTAAATTTCTAAAGGGTTTGTTGTGTTCGATCTATAATTTGGAGATTGTGCTTCGTTTGATGAATCGATTTTGTTTGAGTTGGATTGGTCAAAATTTTTTGGGTAATTGTTGTTATATTTAAATTTGAGTTGGGGTTTCTTAAATATATATATACTAGGTATAACCCGTGGCTAAAGCCACTACCGAATAATTCTAACCATACGTTCGGTTAGTAATTGCCTGAGACCGTCGACACGATGCAAGAAAAAAAAAAGGGTTAATTAAGCTAAGACAAATTTAGAGTATATTTTCTACTTCACTAATCTCATAACCTTTAGAGGTATGGTTGAAGTTTCTCAAGTTCCTTTTTCTTTGTTGGCTAGCAAAAGTTAAAAATACCATACAATACCTATTTAGCCATGACTTTTGTATCCTAAAAAAGAAGGTTAATAAAGAAAAACTACACTAGCCTTCTTTACACAAATTTCTTCAAAAAGCATCTCAACCTCCAAAGATTGAAAATTAATCTGTCAAAAAGATTAAATGGTGATTTGATACCGTCATTGCTACACCATGCAGTTACTTCTCAAGTCTATCCTTGTCTTCCTGCAAAAATGGAAATTAAATAAAAAGATTAGAATAACAATTTAGGATTTTTCAAATGATTAAAACTTAATTTGTTATTTCAATAAAACTTCATTAATTTGTGATACCAAGCCACGCAGACCCAGCAAAATACAAAAGCTCATAGGTTGAACACATGTTCCCCAAGCAGTTTTAATAAATAAAAAAAATGCTGAAAACTAAGGGATTATTTTTTCCCAATAAACCATCCTCTTGAGTCTTGACACTGTTATTCATTTGTCACTAAACCCATATGCCACATGATTTGTGCATTGTGGTTATCTAAAACACAACAAAAATTATCAGAATCTTACCAACCACTCAAACCTACTGAGTTGATTTGAAATTAAAAATGTTTGAATAGTAAGTTCATAAGGTAAATATCATTCTCCTAAAACTGAGATTCTTTAGCTATGAATCCCAAATTTGTTTCCTAAAGCTTTAACAATTATACCACATATTGTGGCAATGGTACCACTACCAGCAAAAGTGGTACAATTGTTATGCATTTGGGAACCAAATTTGAGACTCAAATTTGGAAAGGATAACATTACTCTAAAATTAGTAGAGTCCACCTCTAACGTCAAGAATCAATGGTGAAATTGCACATTAATCAGTATGCCATTCAAGTAAAGCTAACATTACCATACAGAATTTAGCAAAATCAGCAGAAAACCTCACAGTCCTCTGGAATGAGATGGAAGTAATAATGTTTGGAGAGTGAACATGTAAGCCTTACCTCAAAGCATTATTGACTTCATCAAGCCTTCCATCCTTTCCATTTCATTTTCTTAGAGATCTTCTTCCAATTCATCATAAGGTCTTTACAGTCCTCTAGTATGCGAAACATAACATAAACATTTAATTTGATGTTTAGGAGATGACAAACACCACAAATACTCATAAATCTGTAAAATAACATAAATATGAAACCCAATAGTCCAAATAATGTTTGACCCATCAAATTTTTGTCATTATCTCATCATTGATCTTAACCCTCTACAATCTAAACAATTGACACCAACCCAGAAATTATCAGATAAAGTCATAGAAATTGTGACCATCAAGTGTAATCATCACGACATGTCAAATGAACTAAAGTACATAATGTGTTGCTATGAATGTTGTATTTAGGAATAACTGAACAATGAAACCCATGATTCAAACACCAAATTCATATTGCAAACTGCAAATCATACCAAAAAAGTAGATATATTGCAAGGAACCAATGCATTCCACTTATTTTTCCTTTAAAGAAGCAAATGAGAGAGAGAGAGAGAAAGAGAGAGAGAGAGAGACAGAGAGAGATTAACTTATATGTTTAATTAATAACAACTTCAATGAAAGTAGTATACTTGGAAGGCTTGAAACTGTATTCATGGCCTTTTGCTTAGCTTTTTTCTTATGCAAATCTAATTTCAATACTACTTTCTGCAATTTCAAATGGAAGTATATAGTTGAGATAAAAATCAAAATGCTTGAATTGAAAAGCAAAATAATTTACAAATTGAATGACAGACCATGACCCACAAATTTAGGGATTGTTCTAAAAAGTAGACAATCAGAAGAGATTCTGAGATTTCCAAATAAAAAAGAAGAAGAAGAAGAAGAAGAAGAAAGAAAGAAAGACACATTTAGGTTCTTATGCCAAAGTGGCTAATAGGTTTGCAACTTGAGTTGGGAAAATTGGACAAATTTTCATGTTTGACAAAATGAAAGATAAAGGGATGAAAGGAAACAGGTAGAAGAGGAAGGAGTCCATTTTTAAAAAATAATATAATCAATTAACCAAATAGAGTCTAAAGGAAAAGCCTATCATTCGGAGATGGCAAACAACATTCAATCAATTGTAGGTGCACATCCAACGCATTATAGTACACGAAATGTATTTCGAGGCTACAATAGGCGAGGTTTTTCTAAGAGTTCATAATTTGCCTGAATAATGACTACATGAGGAAAATGTGATGTTTTTAGCGTTGCTTTCAAAAGGTTTAGCTTTGCCTACGAATCAAGGGCACTTAACACTCCACAATTATACGAATCAAGGGCACAATTAGGTTATTTACATAATACGTGGATGGTTAAGAGTTTGTAGATTGGATGGATAAATAAAGGTTTTAACTAAAAGCGGGTCCAAGCTTCAAGCAGTTCAATAAACAAATATGAAAACTATAATCAAAACAATAGACATTGTCAACCTATGGAAACTAAATACAAAACTCAGGTAGATGTTCAAAAACTTGTAGGGCCTTGAATTTGATGATAGTTCTTTCTCTTATTTTCTTTTTTCAAGATAAAGAAAACTACATGATAACACATACTATAAAAATATATCCTCAATACAAAGATTAATATAATTATCACTGTCAGGGATCTGCAAATAACACAAAATCATTGTGTAGTGAGGAACATTTACCCCAGTGGTCATGGGTGTGAGCTAATTATCAAAGCAAAAATACACTCTTCTCTTCCCTCTCTATCTCTCTGCTGAAAACTAAAGTCAATACCTGTGATTCAATAAGATCCTTATAGATACTACATGTTTGAAAGTCAATACCTTGAACCCAACTTCGGTATGCTTGGGCAAATTAGGAAGATTTAACTTGTGAACCTAGCACATGGGAAAACAAAATAAATTAACACAAATTGGATTTAGTAAATTGCCAGCAATGAAGGGGGGGGGGGAGGAAATTAAATAAATCCAACCACTGGAAATACTTAATCAAATCCAAAATCTTGAGAACAATATATATAGTTGGACATCTTTCATTAGACCCCTTCCAAAATTGAAACACTTATGCTTGACAACTATAAAAAAATAAAAATAAAAATAAAAAATAAGTGAAAATCAAACAGAGAAGAAGAATGATTAGAACAACATGCTTGCACCCATCGGTCAAATCAAGATTGGAAGAGAAAGAGGTGGCGAAACGAAGGCGACGGTATTTTGGTCGAAGCTGGTAGGAGCCCGGTGCCAAGAGCATCGGAGAGAAAGGGTCGAAGCCGGAGCAGCGAGAGAAAGAGAGAGGGGTCAGGTTGTAGTCTGGCGTGTCTGTGGTGGAAAGAGAGAGAAGAAGGGGTTGGACTGCGTTTCACGGTGGCGGCGAGAGGGCTCTAGCGAGAAAGAGGGAAGGTGAAGAGAGAGAAAGAGAGAGGGGGAAAAGAGAGAGAATAGAGAGAGGGGTAATGAAAATCATGTATAGAGAGAGAGAGGAGGCCAACTTGCAACATTAGGGTCTTTGTGGGGTTGGGGTTCGTGCGCATGGGAGAAAGAGAGAGAGAGAGAGAGAGAGGGGTTGTCCAGTGACACAGAGACGTGGCTATCTGTGCGCGCGGGAGGGATTTTGGAAAATTTTGAAATCACAATCAATCTCAGCCGTTCACCTTAAGCCAAAACTCAATCCCAGCCATCAATTCCTTTATCACTCACATATACCGGTCAAATCAAGAGCTTCCTTGCTTATTATATAGATATATATATATTTTTAACATAGTTTCCACCATTTTTAAATTTTTTTAGTTTATTTATTAATTTATTTTTTATTATCATCGATCATTGTCGTGTCCCTTAGAATTTGGATTTTCCTTTTATATTAGGGGCTTTTCTTTTGAATACAAAATTTGATTATTTCATTGTCCTATTCATCCCGCAATTTTTGGCAGGCAAGTTTGGAGGTAAAACTAGCTCCTTCAGCTAATTTATTTCTCCTTTGATTATAATTCTATATATACATATATTCATTATTTTTTTTAATTCCACATTTTATGGTATGGTAATTGCTGGTTATACATGTTTGGATTTGTAATTAATTGGCTACTACTCTAGTACTAAACTGTACTTATTTTTTGCATTAAGTGGGTAGTTCATTATCATTTACATAGAACAAATAGAAAAGGTAACTCTCGTTGTCAACCAAATGGTAAGTCAGTATTTCTTTGTGGGAAGAGAAAAGACTTCGGACTAAAAAGATATGTACTCTTTTGATTTGGAACCAGTTTTTTCTTTTTAGATAGTGAAATTTGGAGCACAATGGGGCTTGGTCAGTGGGTTCTCAGTTGCTCTAACTATCTTTCATGTAGTCTGGTGCGAGTACACCGGTATGGTTTTCCCGGGCCCGGAACAGGTTATAAAGGTGTACAGTGGTGGAACGGAGTATTTAGACATAGGAAATGTAGCAAATTCATTGTAATCTGGAGATTATGCTTTCGATTGATTTTTGAGTGTTAGGTCCAATAACTCTGTTGCATCTTGATATTGAGGGCATTTTTATATTCCACGTAACATAACTGTTTCGTTGATTTTATATCTTTTTAATGACCTTACTATGCTTCTCTTTTCCTCTTCTTTGTTGTATCAAGTTCGTATAATCTTCTAGAATGTTTATGTATTCTTTTTACTTAGAAAGAATCTAATCTTCTAGAACGTGCCCTGTTTGGCAGGCATAAAATGATTTCTAAACGCCCTTTTTGCAATGAAGAGTCTTATGAGGTTGCTTGTAAGCAACCAAGAAAACAGGAACACGCAACTCAATGATCTCCTATTCTAGAAATTTCTCGTTTTGACAACACAGTCAAAATCTCATTCGGGTAATAACTTAGTGGTATTTTGCGTTGATAATGTAAGAAAGTTCCATGGCTAAGCAGACAAGTGTGTATCATTTGTTACCTTTTACTCTTAAGTCTCAAGTATATGTACCATTTTTGGCACTTTTCCTCACATGTATAGATTAAGGAAAAGCTTTTAGTTGAAAAACAAGGCTCATGGACATGGATCACCCAGTGTTCGTATTGTTTGAAAACTCTGTCCATCCATTGAGTGATAAACATTTGTAGCATTCCTTGGTCAGGTGTAAATTTTCATTTCTGATATCTCTGTGATGAAAAACTGGGATTTAGGTTATGATTGTGTTAAAAAATTTGATGGTTGGGAAGATTCATTTATAGCATTTCGTATGCTGTCATACCAATTGTGAGTGACCTTAGTTGTCCAATCATTAGACTTAGTTTGACATCTTGCCTTCAATGTTGTTTACCATTGGTACTGTGCTATTTTTTCAACCCATGTAAGCATTTTTCTGCTGCATTTGTTCATTTATGACTTTTTCCTTTCATGTGAATACATTTGAAAGCTTAATAAAAACATAGGCATTCACTGTTCATCTTTTTTAGCTGACCAAATGCTAATGTGAAGGTGGTGAAGGTGAGACCAGCTTTAGCAACGTTGAAGATGAAAAAATCACTGGGAGTGACTCGTTTAATGAAGATTCGAATGGGCCAAAAAAGGAATTCGGAGGCAATACCTCTGGCAGCATTTCTAGTTATTGGTGGGTCAACAGCAATGTCATCGATGAGTATGCTGAGTCAGACAGAGCAATCAATTTATCCATTTTTCCTAACCACTTCGAACTTGACTATTGAGTAAGGGCATTGGTTCAATCAAATGATATATATTCAACTCTTTTGAAACATTCTCCTAGAAAGCTAGTTTTGGTTGGACCAGATCATCAAGTCGATGTTCCAAAATGGACCCCACATAGTTTTAAGAACTGTTTTGACCAATCGAACAAGTCAGATGATGACTACTAGAAGAAGCTGACGGGTACTTGTGTCTTACCTATGCCAAATTCGGTGTCTTACCTATGCCAAATTCGGAATCACCTGCATATAATGGCTGCATAGGTGGGGGTGCTAGAACAAAGTGTGACTGTCTTGACGAGGGTTCTATCAGATGTGTGAGGCAACATATTAGGGAAGCGAGGATTAGACTGAGGGAAAGCCTTGGGCCATTGATATTTGAGTTGGGTTTCTCTGACATGGGCGAGAAGGTTTCGAAGAAATGGAATGGAGAAGATGAGCAAGTCTTCCATGAGGTCGTCCTTACAAACCCATCATTAATGGATCAGAAGTTCTGGGACTGTCTCTTAGCCACTTTCTCTCCCTAGAAAAAGAGGACATTGTAAGTTATTATTGCAATGTTTCTATGCTTCAGAAACGTGCTTAGCATAATCGGTTTGATCCTCTAAATATTGATAGTGACAATGATGAGTGGCAAAGAAATGAATTTGGAGATGAAGAAGAAGAAGATGACTCTGTGGTTGAATCTCTGGTTGATCAAGATTATAGAGAGGATGGCCTTGAAGCCGTTGAAAATGATGGAGTCATAAACAATGCTTCTGAAGCATATATAGGGAGTGTCAATGGTGATCATGGTGTTGATCCTATTTTTCACTTTTCCGGTAAGAATTCAAGAAATTACAGATTGGATCATGATATCCACACATCTCATGAGTATCAAAATGACCTGGTGACTGATGTTAGAGTTGTGGTCAGTAGTGACCATAAGTAATGGCCGATAGCTATTTCTGGACCCTTGGATTTTGAAGTGTGGATGTTAGAGTTCATGAACAGTGGACGAATGTGCTCTCTCATACATAATCTCGTTGAGGAGTTGTTTGGAGAGGATCCCTGTAACATCAAAATAAAAATAAAATGGAGCGGAATATTGCAAGTAACTAGGTACTTGTAGCTGTGTAATACCCAATTTTGGTGGTTTACATTGATATGCAGAAGCTGGAAAGCTTGGCATAGTATATAGAGTGTTGTAAATGTCCTATGGACCATCTAACTTGTGATCTTGTTTGGAAAGTTATTTGGAATGAATTATAAGTTTCTATTTTTCTGTTTCCATGTGTAGTGTGTGATTAGGAGACTGAGATTCAGTTTGAGAGTTTATGACAGAAATCAAAGATGTCCATTGTCATTGTTTGTGTTTCTTTAGTTCAGTAACTTCTCATCTCTGTTAGATATCTGTTGCTTTGTGATTGTTCTGTCAAGTTCCATGCGTAACTGGTGTATTGGTGTAAGTAGGTTGAGAACCATGTGACCAATGTTGTTTTGGTAGCAATTTATTACACATGTCAATGTTCTGGTGGTGGTTACATTCAGTTCCCACAATGTATAGGAAAATAATGAGAGAAGTGTATTAGGAAAATAAGAGAAACATTTTTTGAGAAATATTAATTCAAAACTAAAACAGTTTGTTTTTTTTTTTCAAACCTTTCATTTAATACTAGCAGTTTGTTTTTTAAAAACCTTGTATACCCACATTTTTCTTTAGCTAAAAACATGTTTGGGAATTCAATATGCAACAGTCAAATGTATTCAAACCCCAACGAGCCTAAATTAGCCCAATGTTTATATTTTTTTAGTCTATATAAGGCCGTGAGAGCTTATATGTTGATACACAATAAACAAGCAAACGAGTCATTACTTCCAAAAAGGAGCAAAGCTTCAAAACTAGTCATTGTTCCTTTTCTTAGCTAATACTAGTAGGGACAGAAAAATTATCCAGTGTGTTGTACTTGAATCGAGTATTCCTTATGTTCTTGAGTCTTCATACTTTCTTTGTTTCTTGTTTCCAAGCGATCAATCAGAAAAGGTGTTTAGTTTTATAATTTATTTTTGTGCAAAAATAAATTGAGACGGAGGTGATTTCTAGGCTGTTTTATCCTGGGGACGGCGTGACAACTTGACGAAGTGCTTGCACAATTTGGGAAGAGCCGCGTAACGTTTTAAAGAGAGCGAAACCCGCGATTCAACCCAAAGAAATTTTATAGATTCTACTACTCGGTAATTTTGTTCTATACTCCCAACTTTAATTTCCAACAGTTTAAAGACATTTTTTCTGTCATGGATTCTGGTTCATCTTCCTCCAAGTCCCCTGACCTTAATAAGCCTTTTAAGTTTGAAGGAGTTCATTTTAAAAGATAGAGACAGAAAATGCTTTTCTTTTTAACTAGGAAAAAAGTCGCTTCTTTTGCTACTTCTAAAAAACCTGTTGAACCTGAAAACCCCATTTATGTTCAAATTCGAGCCGCTGAATCTTAGGTTGAAAATGATTTCCTTTGTAAAAATTACATTTTAAATAGGTAGTCCGATGCTTTATATGATTACTACTCTAGTAGTAAAACCGCAAACGATCTTTGGGACGCCCTACAAAAGAAATATGACACGGAGGAAGCTGGTGCTAAGAAATTTGCTGTTAGTCGCTATTTAAAATTCCAAATGATGGATGACAAATCCGTTGAACCACAATCCCATGAGCTTCAACTGATTGCTCATGATATTGTCTCTGAGGGTATAAAATTGGATGATCAGTTTTAAGTGGCCGTTATTATTGAAAAGTTGCCCCCTAGTTAAAAAGATTTTAAAAATACACTTTGTGACAAAGACTAAAGTACTTTATTTAGAATGTTTGATTACTCGCCTTCGAATTGAAGAAGAGGCAAGGAAAAAATTTTATTTAAAACCAAATCGCAAAAATATGAAATTTCAAAATCGAAACAACAATCGAGCTCGGAATCGCAACAATGTTCAAAATCAGATTTCGCAGCAGAATCAGAATAAGAATATACCCCCCTCATGATATGACAGTTCTGGTTGGTTTGTTTGCTCTGACTGTGGGAAACCTAGTCATATGTCCAGGAACTGCTAGAATAGGCGTCGTCTTGCTCCTCAGGCAAACCTAGCCGAAGAGCAATTAATTGCTATGATCTCTGAGATCAATATGGTTGGTGAAACCGAGGGGTGGTGGGTAGACACTGGCGCCTTTCACCAAATCTTCTATGTTCATTTTGTGTTCAAGACTTATTCTGAGGCTAAGGATAAGAGAATGTTTTTAGGTGACTCCCTCTCCACAGTTGTTGCTGGTACTAGTGAGGTAGAGTTAAAGTTTACCTCTATAAAAATTGTCGTCCTTAGGGATGTGCTGCACACCCCATAGATAAGAAAGAATTTAGTTTCTGGCTATCCCTTCAATAAGGCTGGATTTACCCAAAGTATAGGGGCAGACTTGTTTACCCTTACTAAAATTGGTATTTTTGTAGGCAAGGGTTATGCCACTGATGGAATGTTTAAACTTAATATTGAGATGAATAAAAATTTTCTTCTTTTAATGTTTGACATGCTCATTTCTATCATATTAACAAATCCTTGATTAAAAATATGAGTAGTTTAGGTGTTATTCCTGAATTATCTGTGAGTGACTTCGATAAATATGAATATTGTAGTCAAGTGAAAATTACTAAAACTCCACATAAGTCTGTCATTAGGGAATTAGCACCTCTAGATTTAATCCATTTCGATATATGTGAATTTGACGGTACTTTAACTAGAAATGGTGAAAGATATTTTATCACTTTTATTGATAATTGCTCAAATTATTCTTTTGTTTATCTTATGAAAAATTAAAGTGAAGCAATTGATTTTTTTCAAAGTTTTCTTAATTCAAGTTGAAAATCAATTTAATCGGAAGATTAAGAGGTTCCGTAGTGACATAAGTAGTGAATATGACACTAATGAGTTTATTGCTTTATATGCATCACATGGCATTGTTCATGAGAAAAATATGACTTACACCGAACTTATAGTAGTTGTATTACTTAGTTCGGGTGCGTCGTCATACTAGTGGAGGAAATTCTCTTAACTGTTTGTTATGTTCTGAATAGAGTTCCTAAATCTAAAACAAAAATTTCCCCTTTTGAACTTTGGAAGAACACAAAATCGAATGTGTCTTATTTTCGAACTTGGGGGTGTTTAGCATATGTACGTATTCTAGACCCTAAAAGGTCTAAATTAGCTAGCAGAGCATATGAGTGTGTATTTATTGGATATGCTATTAATAGCAAAGCATACAGATTTATGATCTAAAAAATCATGTTATTATAGAGTCGAATGATGCTATTTTTTAAGAAAATAAATTTCCATTTAAATCGGGAAATAGTGGGGGTTCGACATCTAGTAATGTGCCTAAACTTGCAGAATCTAATGAGTATGAAATCAAGCCTAGAGAGAGTAAAAGGGTCCGAATAGCTAAGGATTATGGGACTGATTTTTATACCTATAGTGTTGAGGAGGATCTTAACACCCTCCAAGAGGCTCTATCATCTATAGATGCCAACCTGTGCCAAGAAGCCATAAACAATGAGATGGACTCCCTTGAGTCTAATGGTACATGGCACCTAGTTGACTTACCACCAAGTTGTAAGCCAATTGGCTGTAAATGGATTCTTAAAAAAGAAATTGAAACCCAACAGTTCTATTGACAAGTATAAAGCAAGTCTTGTGGCCAAGGGTTATAGGCAACGAGAGAATATAGATTTTTTTAATACTTATTCACCTATTACGAGAATAACTTCCGTTAGAGTACTAGTTGCTTTAGCTTCTATGCATAATTTAGTAGTACACAAAATGGATGTTAACACTGCTTTCTTAAATGGTGATTTAGGTGAGGAAATTTACATGGATCAACCCGAAGGATTCATAGTCACAGGCCAAGAGAATAAAGTTACAAGCTCCTTAACAATGGCACGAAAAATTTGACGACTTAGTCATTTCTAACGGGTTTAGGATTAATGAAAGTGACAAGTGTGTTTATTATAAAGTTGATAATATTCTTTTCACTATCATATGCCTGTATGTTGATGTCTTTCTTATTTTTGGCTCAAATATTCATGTTGTAAATGATGTTAAAGTTTTTTTTATGTGCAATTTTAACATGAAAAATTTGGGTGAAGCTAGTGTAATTCTTGGAATAAAAATAACTAGATCTGAAAAGGGACTTTCTTTGGACCAGTCTCACTATATTCAGAAGATCCTTAAGAAATATAATTGCTTTGATTATAAACCTGCTTGTACTCCATATGATCCTAGTGTAAAGTTGTTCAAGAACACTGGTGATAGTGTTAGACAAACAGAGTATGCGAGCATTATTAGTAGCCTTCGATATGCTACTGATTGCACTAGGCCAGACATAGCTTATGCTATGGGAGTACTATATAGGTTTACTAGCAGACCTAGTATTAAGCATTGGCATGCTATTAAGAGAGTCATGTGTTATGTTAGAAAAATCGCTGACTATGTACTACACTATGAGAGGTTTCCTGCTGTCCTTGAAGGATATAGCGATGATGATTGGAATGCCACTTCATATGATTCCAATGCCACCAATGGATGCATTTTTAGTATTGATGGGGGCACAATTTCATGGAAATCTAAGAAATAGATTTCCTAGGCCAGACATAGCTTATGCTATGGGTGTACTATATAGGTTTACTAGCAGACCTAGTATTAAGCATTGGCATGCTATTAAGAGAGTCATGTGTTATGTTAGAAAAATCGCTGACTATGTACTACACTATGAGAGGTTTCCTGCTGTCCTTGAAGGATATAGCGATGATGATTGGAATGCCACTTCATATGATTCCAATGCCACCAATGGATGCATTTTTAGTATTGATGGGGGCACAATTTCATGGAAATCTAAGAAATAGACTATTTTGGTTCAGTCCACTATGGAATAAGAGATTATAGCGCTAGCTACTGCTAGTGAGGAGGCAGGTTGGTTGAGAAGCCTTCTGTTAGATACCTCTTTGTGGGAGAGACCGATGCCAGATGTTTTGATCCAATGCGATAGTACCGCGGCTATTGCAAAAGTAGAGAACCGGTAATATAATGATAAGAGGCGACAAATACTTCGTAAGCACAGCACGGTCAGAGAATTTCTCTTTACCGGAGCTATAAGAGTGGATCATGTACGGTCTGAGGATAATTTAGCTGATCCTTGATGAAAGGGTTAGCTCGTGAGAAGGTTTGGAAAACCTCAAAAGGGATAGGATTAAAGCCCATTGGTAGTTGAGTCACTTATGATGGTAACCCAACCTATAGATTGGAGATCCCAAGAAATAGGTTCAAAGGGTAATAACAAGTCACGAAGCCATTTGAGTTGAATCATGCTATTATATATATACGGGGTATACTCTCCAAGTCCATCCCTTAAGAAGCATGATATCCTGAAGCGATAGACGGATGAGTTATTTATAACTCTTAATGAAATCTAAATTCTATATTGAGTGGGATACCAAACTACAGGAGTATCCTTGTTAGACTCACCTATGCGAATATGGAAGTAAGGCTGCTTACTATGGAATTTGGGCAAATTCTCCAGAGCATTTGCTATACTAGGTGATTCATGTTCAATATTGCATTCTTGAGTTCTTGATTTTACTCTTATTGGGTGCGAATAACCACGTAAACCATGAGAATTAATAGATAAATTGTGCTTTTGTTGTTCTTAGTTATTTGTCATTTGTTGCTAATAATGACCTCTTTCTTGTAGGTTTTGCAAACTTGGGTGAAGAGGAACTGACTCTTGGGACATCCATGTCATAAAAACGGCAACAATTGAACTTCAGCAAGGCGGATCGATCAGGCTAAAAGGGGGATCAATCTGCGTGTTTTAAAGGAATTCACCCTTAGAGTCTAAAAGAACATATCGATCTAGCCTTTTGAGTGGATCGATCCGTGAGTTTGAAATAACATTCTACGGGAAAGAGCCTGAAATGGATCGATCCGGCCTTAGCAGTGGATCGTTCCATGGATTCTCGAGTAGAATCCAAGTACCCAGATGAACGGAGGAACGATCAGCCCAATTACCTTGGATTGATCCGCTTCTGCTGATTTCTCCCCTCCTTTTTATTACAAGTTTGCCATTGTGTGTATATAGTATAAATAGTTAGAGATTAGTTTTTATTAGGGTTAGCTTTTAATTTGATATAGTTTTTAGGCTGTAAACTCTCTCTCTCTCTCTCTCTCTCTCTCTCTCTCTCGCTTAGGCCACCATCTCTCTGACTTCAATTACCCCTCCATCTACCCACATTAACTTCCATATAATGTTAGAGAGAGAAGAGTGTGAATGTATTGAATGTTTGAAGCTTTTCTTGAAGAATCTCTTGGAATTTCTATGGTATTTATTATGGATTCCTCTAGTTGGTATAATCTCTCTTTCCCCCTCTTTAATATTAACGTTATTGTAGTCATGAGTAGCTAAATCATATAGGTTGGGGATCATAAACCCACCATTGGACCCATGTGTGTTTTAATGTAGGACTCTTACACTTTATAGCATATATAGAGTTCATGGGTGCAAGGTTTAATGTCTTGAGACTCCACTTTCAATGTCAAGTGTTGAAAAGTTGTTAAATCCCTACACTTTAAACCTATACTCATATATTGCATTGAAACATTTATCTAGCATGTAGGTTGACAACCACATGCTTGATAGTTTGTCACAATGGGATTCTTTACTCTAGAATGTGCTACAAGTATGAAATCCATGTGTTGGTTGGTCCAAGGTAGGGGAATGCTCCCCAACCTCGGTTTCTCCATTTGTAAAACCCATAATTTATAGTTAAACCTAGCTTTGTTCAAAGTTTACTTCCCATTTTCTAAATAGTCATTATAGTGCAATCTATTATAGATTGAATCAAACCCAAGTCGAAAAGTCTCAATTTTATTTCTTTGTTTGTTAATTACTCTTCGCATTGTAATTGGTTATTAAGCGCCCACCAAGCATTGTTGTATTCCAATCCCTGCGGACTGATTTCCACTTTACTATTTTTTTTAATAGGGTAACAAAATACTTGATTTTGACAACATGAAAATGGCGTCGTTGCCGGGGATTTGGCATTGGCAACAACCTTCGGTCGCTTAGTCTCTTATTATCGTGGTTTTGCATTTAATCTTGTTTTCTTTCTGATTGATTGCATTTGAAGGAGTAGCTTTCAGTTGAGAATCGTCAATCTTCTACGATGTCCAACCCGAGCAATCAAGGTATGAATAATCCCTTTTTTTTAATCCAAATAATGTTAGTTCGAGTTCGAGTGGTAGTGCTAGTGGTTCATTTTGGCGACCCTCGCCGTCCTAAGCAAACCTATACCCAAATGATCTCTCACCCTTGAATTCACTGAATTCCTTCACGTACGGTCACCAAGACCTAGATTGGGACACACCCATGGACCGTACAACTTTTTCCACCGCTAGCGTGAATCCCAATGGATTACCTCGGGAGCAATGGGTCAATATAAAGATTGGTTAACCTCCGACATTTCCAACGCATGCACCACCACCTTTCCAATATCGTTACCCTCTTCCACCCCCTCCCATGGATCAACATTTTGGGAGAACGATCGGGGATTATCTTCAACCCAAAATCGCGTCTTCCCCATCTTGCATAACATTCCCGTATAATGCGGGAGTGTTCCATTTCAAGCTTGGAATGATCAATCTCTTACCCAACTTCCATGGGCGGGAGAATGAGGAACCCTATAAGCATATTAGGGAATACGAGGATATCTGTGGGACATTTAAACAACAAAGATGCACACCTGAGCTAATAAGGCTCAAATTGTTCACTTTCTCACTCAAGGATAGGGCTAAAGATTGGTTAGTGACCCTACCTCCAAACTCCATAGGCTCATGACCAGAACTCCAAAATCAATTCTATAAGGAGTTTTTCCCTATGCATAAAACACAAGCATTGGCCAAACAAATTTAAAGACGGTTGAACCCCAAAATAAAGGAGGAGGTGATGGCCGAGGTCATCAAGTTGTTAGATAATGGGATCATACATCCCATTTCCAATAGCAAATGGGTGAGTTTGACCCAATTGGGTCCCAAGAAGTTGGGAATCATGGTTGTAGAGAATGAGAGAGGTAAGCTAGTGCCTACTAGGACTACCACGTGATGGAAGGTATTCATTGACTATAGGAAGTTGAACACGGTCACTAGAAAGGACCACTTTTCCTTACCCTTCCTAGATCAAGTCATAGAGAGAGTAGCCAAACTCAAACACTATTGCTTCCTTGACGGGTATTCAGGGTATAATCAAAATCAAAATCGCCCCTGACGGTCAAGAGAAGACTACCTTCACGTACCCCTATGGCATGTTTGCCTCTAGGAGAATGCCTTTTGGGCAATGCAATTCACCCGCAACCATTCAACGGTGCATGCTTAGCATTTTTAGGGACATGGTGGATAAGTTCCTTGAAGTCTTTATGGATGACTTTAGTATGTTCGGCAATTCATTCGGTGAATGCCTCGAGAACCTTGAGAAAGTTCTAAAGCGGTGCATAGAAAAGAATCTTTTACTAAATTGGGAAAAGTGTCACTTCATGGTGACACAAGGCATCGTTTTAGGCCACATAGTCTCAAGTGAGGGGATGCAAGTTGACAAGGCAAAGATTGACGTCATCTCCAACCTTTCGCCCCCAAAAACTCTTAAGGACATAAGGTCGTTCTTAGGACACGCGGGTTTTTACTGGTGGTTTATTCAGGACTTTAGAGCTATTTCGCGGCCCGTGTGCCAACTCCTCGCTAAAGATGTCGCTTTTGAGTGGATCCACGAGTGCCAAGAGGCATTCGATAAGCTTAAGGATGTACTTACCACCGTACCAATTATGCAAGCCCCCGATTGGAACCTCCCATTCGAGTTCATGTGCAATGCTAGTGACCATGCCGTTGGGGCCGTGTTGGGGCAACAGGAAGACAAAATGCCCCATGTCATTTACTATGCGAGTCACACGTTAGATAGCGCCCAATCCAACTACTCCACGACAGAGAATAAATTACTCGCCATAGTATTTGTTCTTGAAAAATTCTGGTCACATATAGTAGGATCGCCAATTACTTGTTTTACCGATCATGCCGCTCTTAAGTATCTTTTCTCCAAGAAGGATACTAAAGTGAGGCTCATTCGTTGGATCCTACTTCTACAAGAGTTTGTCCTTTCCATTAAAGATAAGAAAAGGGTGGAAACATTGTCGCAGATCATTTGTCACGTTTATGCGGACGTGGTGAATGCTTTCGGATAAGCAATTGCTCAAGGTCTCTACTCTCCTGTGGTATGCGGACGTGGTGAATTTTCTTGTCACAGGAGATTTGCCTCAAGATTGGTCTACTAAAGACCGAGAGAGGCTTATGTTGATGGCACAATGGTTCTTTTATGATGATCCTTATGTTTTCAAGTATTGTGCCGATCAAATAGTTAGGCGATGTGTGCCTAATGATGAGATACTGAGTGTGTTGTCTTTTTTCCATGACCAAGTGTGTGGAGGTCATTTTTCTTCGTAAAAGACCGCATTTAAAGTGCTCCATAGTGGTTTATATTGGCCCAAAATCTTTAAGGATGTGCATGCCTATTGCAAGGTGTGCCCTCGATGCCAACTACACGGTAAAGTCACCAAGAGGAACTCCATGCCTTTAAACCCCATTCTTACCATAGAAGTTTTTGATTGTTAGGGGATAGGGTCCCTTCCTTAAATCCAATCGTTTTGAATACATCTTGGTGGCGGTCGACTACGTCTCCAAGTGGGTTAAGGCCATACTGTCTAGGACCAATGACCACAAGGTGGTTTGAAATTTATTAAAGAACACATTTTGTCCCAGTTTGGCACTCTAAAAACTATTATTAGTGATCAAGGGGTGTACTTTTGCAATTTCCCTTTTGCTCGTTTGATGGAACAGTATGGCATAACCCACAAAGTCTCAACCACTTACCATCTCAAATCAATGGCCAAGCCGAATTTGCTAATTGTGAAATAAAGGGGATTCTAGGGAAGACGGTCGATTCGCCAAAAGAGGATTTGTCTTCTAGGCTAATCGATGTGCTTCTGTGCGTATAGGATAGCCTATAAGACAAATTTAGGAATGCCCCCCTACCGGTTGGTTTACAGGAAAGCATGTCATTTACCCGTCGAGCTTGAGCACCATGCTTATTGGGCCATTAAGAAGCTCAACTTCCAAATTGATGAGAGTGGTGAGAGGAAGAAGCTTCAACTCGATGAGTTGGAGGAAATTCGAAGTGACCTCTACGAGAGTTTGAAAGCGTATAAAGCACGCGTTAAAGCTTTGCATGACAAACACATTGTGCGTAAGCATTTTGTAGTTGGTAACAAGATGCTATTATATGATTCATGGCTCCATTTGTTTTCGGGCAAGTTACAATCCCAATGGATTGGACTTTACATCGTGCATAAGGTATATAATCATGGAGCCGTTGAGATTCAAAATCCCACGGATGGGACAATTTCCAAGGTTAATTGGCAGCGGCTCAAACCTTTTCTTGAAGGTTTTGACACCGAGTTGCTGTTAATTCCTTTGGAAGACCCCAATGTTGGGGGTTGAGTAGGCTCTCGTGAGCTATACTCCCCTTTTTTGTATGTCCCATAGCAAATTCTTGGCATAGTTTTTGTTCTTGTTCATGTCCATTGCATCTATATTGATCCTCATTCCCTTAATAAGTGTTTTCAGAGTTTTAAATTAAATAAGCAAAGGTGCGGATCGATCCGGGTTCTTAGTGGATCGATCCACGGGTTTCTAGGGAAGTTATTGACCAATCCGGGAAAAGGCGGATTGCTTTGATCCCCTGAGTGGATCGATCCACGAATTTGGGGGAACATGCTGCTTTAAAAGTCCCAAGATGGATCAATCCGGAAGTTTTGAGCGAAACGATCCACGATTTTGGGGGAAGGTTCTGCTTTAAAATTCCCAAGATGGATCGATCCGGCATTTATAAGCGGATCGGTCTGCATTTTTTTGAGAACAAACTGCGACAAAAATTTTGAAATGGATCGATCCGGCATTTATGAGCGGATCGATCCGCATTTTTGAAAACATATTCTGAAGCCATTTTGGAACATCAGATCGATCCAGCACATACACGTATCGATCCGCGAGATCAAAAAATAGTTTACATTTCTTAAAAGTCTCATTTTTTCAAAAACTTTTCAAACTCTCTTAAGAACCTCTCATACCCTTTGCCCCAAACATCTCCAGATCTCCCTTTGTGCTTATCTATTCTCTAGATCTTCACTATCATCCATCCAAGGTATGTTTTGAACAACTCTCATCAATTGGTTTTCATGTTTGAATTGTGATTGCACCCTAGGTTGGGTTATTCCTTACATTTGCTCACTATTTTGAAAAAAATCAACCTTAGGGCTTAATTTTTCACCCATTTCTTTATATTTTGGGTTGATTTCTCATGCATTTTGAATGTTCTTCATGCTCAAGCCACTTTGTGGCTTGTTTGGGATAGATCCATGTATTAATCCTCATTAAACATTAAGAGTTCTCCCTGTGCCCACAAGGTGTTCGACAGTTTTCCATAATGGCATTCCCATGGCCATTATCCAAATCCATACGTGCATTTTCACCATTCTCGTGTGCATTGTTCTTAGTTTCTCATTTCATAAGCATGCTTTGATTCTCGTGTGTGATTTCCATTATTGATTTTGTGGCCTGTGGCACATCGCGCTTGCACCATACCCTATCGTGCACATGCACGTCGATCGTGCACGTGCGTTCGCGGCTATTTCACATGCATTTTGTCAGTGTCCCTTGCATAACTTCTTAATGGGCATTTCAAGCATGTACCTGAACTTTCATGTCTACGGGACGATCGTGCAGGTACACTTTGAGCATTTCCTATTTTTTGCATATTGCCTATTTTCTGATTTGGTGTGCTTGCTCTTTGTGTTTTTCAGGAATGATGGTGAGTCCACTAAAATATAACAAGACCAAGTGCTCATGCATTTTGAATGTTCTTCATGCTCAAGCCACTTTGTGGCTTGTTTGGGATAGATCCATGTATCAATCCTCATTAAACATTGAGAGTTCTCCCTGTGCCCACAAGGTGTTCGACAATTTGCCACAATGGCATTCCCATGGCCATTATCTTAATCCATACGTGCATTTTCACCAGTCTCGCGTGCATTGTTCTTAGTTTCTCATTTCATAAACATACTTTGATTCTCGTGTGAGATTTCCATTGTTTGTGGCCTATGGCACGTCGCGCTCGTACCATGCCCTGTCATACACGTGCGCGTCGATTGTGCACGTGCGTTCACGGCCTTTTTAAGTGCATTTTGTCTGTGCCCCGTGCATAGCTTCTTAATGGGCATTTCAAGCATGTACTCAAACTTTCACATCTACGGGTCGATCATGTACGTACACTTTGAGCATTTCCCATTTTGCACATATTGTTTATTTTTTGATTTGGTGTGCTTACTCTTTGTGTTTTTCAGGAATGATGGTGAACCAACTAAAATAAGATCGAGTGCTCCCTGGCTCGGAACTATGAGAGATTTTAGTCGAGGATCGAGAAAAATGGTTTGAGAGCTATTTTATAACAAAGAAGTCCATCCTCCCCGAGCGTCCGATTGCTCTCTTTGATTTCCCTCCCAATGTAGCCCAAATCTTTCAGGCTTGCCGGGGTGCTACAACGAGATGTGGGTCTGGATCTTCTTTGCGAGCCTCGTCTCCACCGGCCCCTGAGCTTTTGAGTCGTACGTTCGAGGTGTTCGCATTGCAGTCACCGCGGCATCTCTAGCCATGTTTATGGGGGTCCCTCATGTGGAGAACCCCGAGCCTTACCTTGACGATCTAAACCTGAGACCTGACACTGATGTTATGGCCACCTGGTTTACTGGCCGACCGACCTAATTGCTCAGGGACCAGATTGCCCCTCTTACCGGTACTCCAATATCATCTTCACCGCTGCTGTGTGGCCTACTCGCCACAAGACTATCAGGGGGGACCACGGCGCCCTCCTGTACGCTATCACTGACCCCACCACCCATGTCGACCTAGCGAGCCTTATCATGTCATACATGATTGCGACCTTGAACGACACTGCAGCCACCGCCAGCCTTCCTTTCGCGACCCTGATCACCAGGCTTTGCGCCGCACAGGGGTGCGAAGCCTTACAGTCCAACATCCTTCATCCTGCGTTGTCCCTGATCAATAGGATGATGCTAGTTTGGGGTGATGCGCAGGTTCAGTCCCAGTCTAAGAGGGCCAGGGTTGAGGAGGGCCCATCTGGGGGTTAGGCAGAGGAGGAGGAAGAGCCCGCTCACGATGAACTATCCCTGTGCCTAGATAACTTTAGTGCAGATCAGTGATAACAGATGTAGGAGATCTAGGGAGTGCAGAGTGGTGTTCGTGGACTAAGAAGGGAGTTTGACTCTTCCAGTTGGGGTATCAGAGGGATATGAGCATGTTGATGCGGTTTAAGGCTGACTCCTTCCACATGCAGTACCCAGGTGCTGACGTCCCAGACTACATAGGGGTCATGGGCGGCTCAGGTGACTATGGTGGTGCGAGCGGCTCAGGTGCTTATGGAGGTGGCGATGGAGATGGTGCAAAGTAGTTGGGGAGAGTGTGTGGCTTTCAGTTGTAGGCATTTCGGTGTTAGTGGGTTGTTTTCGTTGTTTTTCCTGATTTCATTATGGATGATGTTAGATTGTAGTTTTTACTTCTGGATGATCGTGTTGTTTCTTTTTGGATATTTGTGGATGCTTATGGATGCTTATGGACTTGTTTGTATTTGACTATTGGCTTATGCGTATTTCTTTACTATTGTGCCATGTCAAATTCTTCTTTTTCTTTTCTTTCTCTTTCTTTGTTGATTCTAACATCGCAAGCATAGTTAATTACCGCATGCTCACCTTGTTTACTTCTGGTAATATTGTTCTTCCCCTTGTACTTTATAGTCTCATTGAGGACAATGTTCGGTTCTAGTTGAGGGGTGTGAGAGCTAGCTCCTCTCATCGTAATTTTAGTCTCATCTCTTTCATTTAACTTTCAAAAAAAAAAATTGCCTTGTCCCGTGTTTCCAATGACTTTAGTATAGTTGCCATGTTCTAAAACCGAGCGATGACACTTGTCTTGAAGTTTTCTTTCGATATTAGTATGTGACACTAGTTGAATCTCATTAGTTCTATTACTATCTTGATTATAGTGAATTTCATGAAGTTTAAATCTTGGATTATCGAGTACGTTGCATGACTACTTGTATTAGGATGGTGTTTAATGCAATTGTTGCCATAAAATTGTTTAAAACATATGTGGAGACTTTATTCTTGTGAGCTTTAGATATTTTTCTCCATTGTTGAGTATTACATACTTCAACTCTCTCTTTTTCAAAAACATACATAAGTCGTAGATAATCTCATTTTCTTGCTTTGATTGTTCAATACAGGAATCTTTTTTGTGGAATGCAGAACTCTAGCTTGTTTGTCATTGTAGTGGAGAACAACGAATCACATTGTTCGAGGAAATGATTTTAGGCCCATTTCACAATTTCTAGCCTCAACCACACATACCCTTCTTTTACTAAACCATTCACTTTCCATATCCACATTTGAATTACATTCTTGGGATGTCTTCGCTTGAGATCGTGTTTATAAATTTGTAAAAGTGATTGAATTGTGTTGTTGCGAGAGTACAAAGAAAAAGAAAAGAAAAGAAGCTAAAAAATAAAAGAAAAAACAAATTTCATAGTTGTTGGCCCAAGGAGGAAACCTTAGAGGGGGGGTGAATAAGGTTTTAAAAACTAATTTTAGAATTTTTTTAAATTGATTGCCCAAATAAAAGAAATCACAAAAGCAAAGTAAAGAGCAAGGGAAGAGATACAAAGCAAACCGATTTTTAGGTGGTTCGGGAAACCGCACGCCGCGCCCTACTTCCACCCCTCAAGAACACCTCTTGAGGATTTCACTATCACAATCTCCTTCGGGTGTAGATTAAACCCTTACAATCTCTTCAAGGAAGAAAATCCTCTTCACTTGAGCTAGGGTTACACCAACCCTTAATACACACTACTTTTATAAATAGAAGTTGATACAAGAATTGAAAACTCTCTCAATAGAGTGGATGAATACAAGATTTTTGCTCCACAATAAATTGCTCTTAAGGTATACAAATGAAGGCTAGAGCAATGGAATTTATGATCTCACCAAACTAGGGCTCAAGAAATAAATGTGATGAAGTTCTTGGTTGGATTTTTCAAAAAGATGAGTTCAATGAAGTTCAAATAAATGTATTTATAGCTTCCTTTGGATTTCCAACCGTTGGAAGTAGTTGGGGAAAATTAATGCTTCATTAAATGCAGTAAACTAGCCGTTACTGTGTTTATCGCAGTCATTCAGTCGACTGTCTTCACAGGGCAGTCGACTGCTTTTTGAAAGGGTGTAGTAAAATAGAAGGATCAGTCGACTGTGTCGCGAGGGCAGTCGACTGGATTGTATACATTTAAATCTCTGTGTACCCAGGTCGACTATTCAGTCGACTGGATGATCAGTCGACTAAAACGACTTCACAGTCGACTGCTCTTTACAGATTTTCAAGGAAAGGGTGGGTTAATTATGTAAAACCTTTTTCCAATCAAATTTGAGCCCTTAAGTAAGATGTTCACATAAATAGATTGCTTACAAAGAGTCCTAAAGCAATGATTAAAACAAGAATCTTCAACTTGTAAAGCTCCGTTTGGCTTGAAACTAATTGAGCACAAAGCACGAAGACTTTATGTATGGAGAGGATATACGACAAGTGAACATATATTGATGTATGATGTTTCCTGCGACTTAATCAACTAAAAGACCATTAGAAAATGCAACTAAGTAATTTGTTACTCATCAAAATTATCCATTTAATTCTAGTGGAATAGCACCTTGGGGCTAACAATCTCCCCCTTTTTGATTATGACAAACTACTTGTTGCCCATTTAAAACAACAATACAAACAATTAATGATCTCACTTTGTTTTACAAAAGTTGCAAAATACAAGAAACATTATTCTTTGCAATTTTTTTTGTTTTAAAACAAACACAAGATAAATACAAGAAACAATAGTGTCTGCAACTTTTCTCCCCCTTTGATATCAACAAAAACATAGAAGGAGACAGAGCTCCCCCTAGGATGATGTAAGGTCGGAAATCATAAAAAGAAACATCATATTTCCAAATAGAACGACAAACAACATCACAGATTGTATTAACATAAGGGTTAGTCATATAAACATTTAAATGTCCAAGATTAAAACTATACAGCCAAAAGAGAGTTACAGAACAAACTAAAATATGTCAAGATCCAAAAAGAATTGTGAGAACAGTAAATTTGCAAAATTACAAGGACTATTCATCTACCCAAAATCTTGTCCAACACACCAAGAGAGACAAAATCAAAAGTGTAAGCGAGTCCGAATAATGCGAATCTCCTCACGAGCATCATCAACAGAAGCCTGAAGAGACGATAGACGACGATCAAGAAGCTCCTGAGTAGCAGCAGTAGAAGTGCGCAAGGTATCCAAAGAGCCACCAATCTCAAAAACATCGGCTCGTAAGGAAGCAATGGCACGCTGATGAAGGTCAACTGCCTCCTGCTGTGAGGAAGATAAGGAAGCCTGCATAGTCTCAATAGACTGGGAGTGAGAGACAGATAGAGATGAGATGGAGGTAGAGAGGCTCAAAACCTGAGCGGAAAGAATGGAAAGCTGCTCCAAAATGTCAGGAGAGGGTGTATCAACAGCAGGTGAAGGAGGAGGAGGAGGAGCGGAAGATGAAGACGGATGAGAAGGAGTAGGAATGGAAGGGGTAGAAGCAGTAGGTGTTGTGGGATCAGTAGAGACGTTGGGAACAAAAGCATTTCCCACGAGTTTGTATCCCATCAGGGATAGAATAGTAGAGGAGTAGAAGTCAGTGGAAATGGGGTCATGACGATCAAATTCATCCTCCAAGGGAACCTTGAAGTGCCGAAAAATAGTAGTCAAAGCAAAGCCATAAGGTAAAGAACTGGTTTTAAACTTCTTTTGACATTCACAGATGTGGCGGCAAAAGAGATATGGAAATTCATAAGATTTATTTTCTAGAAGACACCAAATTAAAAAAACATCCAAGAAAGATACAGAATCGCGACCGCCAGCACGGGGCAGAAGGGTATAGGTGAGAAGATGGTGGATAAGACGAGCTTCAAAGGTTAGGGCAGAAGCCTTGGGCTTCACGGGATATGACAACTCATTGTTGCCGGTGATAAGACGACACGCAATAAAAGGATCGAATCCGTGCCCTTGATTCCAAGAATTAATGTTATATTCAGTAATGTCACCACGACAGATATGAAAAATAGAAGCAACAAATTCGGGAGTGAGATAAATTTTAACACCACGAACAAAAGAATTAAGGGTGTCAGCACGGTGTCCAAAAGTCATATTACAATAAAACTCCTTAACAAGGGTGGGATAGCATGGTTGGCTAAGACTAGTAAATAGATGCCATCCTAAACGTTCAAGAAGAAATCCTAATCGAAGATTAGCAGATTTAGAAAAAGGAATGGGAAGAATCTTACCAAAAACAACGTGTCTGTGAGAGAAGACTTCATCGAAGCTTTCTTGCTCCTCTTGAGTAGGGAAGCGCTTGGCTTTGGTTGCCTGAGGAGTAGATGATGGTCCACTTGCAGGGGTTTTCCTTTTGAGCTTGGGAGCCATGATGTACAAAAAAAAATTTGGATAGAGAGATAGAGAGTGAGGGAACAGAGATGATATAGCGACACAGAGAGAGAGAGAGAGGAAGAAGAGCGAGATCAAGAGATCCAGGGAGATCAAGAGAGAGAGGGGGAAGAGGAAAAATGAGTAAAAGAATAGATAAGACAAGGAGGATTAGGATGTGGAAGAAAGGAATGAAGAGAACGAAGAGAAGAACTGCCGAAGAGAAGAACAGGTAGAGAAATAAGAGAAATGAGGGCACGATATATATAGAATATAAAGAAGCAGTCGACTGCGTCGCATAAGCAGTCGACTGAACATCAAATTAGGGCTCAGAAATTTGGGGCAATCAGTGTCTCAGTCGACGCCGTAGTCGACTGAAGTGGGCAGGGATAAAAATAGTCCACTCCTCAGTCGACGGGAGTAGGCAGGGATTTAAATTTTGAAAAACAGTTGACGCCTCAGTCAACGGGAGTAGGCAGGGATCTAGAATGAAAAAACAGTCGACGTCACGGTCGACGCCTTAGTCGACTGATGTGATCAAAAACAGAGAATCAAATGAGAATGAATAGAATCAGTCGACTGTTGCGGGAAGCCAGTCGACTGCTTTGGTAAGAAAAAAATAGAAGGAGTAAGTCAGTACAGATACAGAGTTTTATAGCAAATCATTTAAGTAGGACAAGCCTAATTCTCTTCTAATAACACAAAGACGTTCTACGGGAAGAGGTTTTGTGAAAATATCAGCCCATTGACGATCGGTGTTGATGAAACAAAGATCAACATCCCCCTTTTGAACATGATCGCTAATAAAATGATGACGAATCTCAATGTGTTTAGTCCTTGAATGTTGGATAGGATTTTTGGACAAACATATGGCGCTAGTATTATCACAATTTATAGGAATATGATCATAATAAAGTCTGAAATCTTCTAATTGTTGTTTCATATAAAGTGTTTGAGCACAACAACTTCCAGCAGCTATATATTCGGCTTCGGCCGTGGATAGAGCTACCGAATTTTGTTTCTTGCTAAACCACGAGACAAGCGAGTGTCCTAAGAAATGACACGTGCCACTAGTACTTTTACGATCAATCTTACAACCGGCAAAATCCGCATCCGAAAAACTTGTTAATTCAAAAGAAGTATTTTTAGGATACCAAAGACCTAAGTCTATAGTACCTAGAAGATAACGAAAAATACGTTTAACTGCAATGACATGTGATTCCTTGGGTGAAGCTTGAAATCTAGCACAAAGGCATACGCTAAACATGATATCCGGTCTACTTGCGGTGAGATACAATAGACTACCAATCATTCCCCGAAAAAGCTTACAATCTACCGGCTTGCCGGTTTCGTCTTTATCAAGTTTTAAAGTAGAACTCATAGGGGTTTGAAAAACTTTGCTTCCTTCCAATCCAAATCTTTTTAAAAGATCTTTAATATACTTGGATTGATTTATGAAAATGCCATCTTTATGTTGCTTTATTTGAAGTCCAAGAAAGAAGTTTAGCTCCCCCATCAAACTCATTTCAAATTCATTTTGCATACATGATGCAAATTCTTCACACATCTTCTCATTTGTAGCTCCAAAAATAATATCATCCACGTAAATTTGAACAAGCAAGATATCTTCATTTGAGGTTTTAACAAAAAGAGTAGTATCAATTTTTCCTCGATTAAAACCAAGATCAATAAGATATTTACTTAATCTATCATACCAAGCACGTGACTTCCTCGGAGATAAAACCATTTAGAAAAGCACTTTTCACATCCATTTGAAAAAGTTTGAAATTTTTATAACAAGCAAAGGCAAGAAGCATCCTAATGGCTTCGAGTCTAGCTACGGGAGCATAGGTCTCCTCGTAGTCTATACCTTCTTCTTGATTGTAGCCTTGGGCAACTAATCTAGCCTTGTTTCTCACAACAATGCTGGATTCATCCTTTTTGTTTCGAAAAACCCATTTTGTTCCAATAATAGTGTGATCATTTGGTTTAGGAACAAGGGTCCAAACTTCATTTCTCTCTAATTGATTAAGCTCTTCTTGCATAGCCAATAACCAATTTTCATCGTTCTCGGCTTCATCAAAGTTCTTGGGTTCAATTTGAGATAGAAATGCTAAGTTATTACAAATATTTTTGAGAGATGATCTAGTAGCTACACCTTGACTAGGATCTCCTAGAATTTGATCAATAGGCTGATTCGGCACATTTTTCCATTCAAAGGGAAGATCACTTCTAGATTCCACTCTAGGTGGTTCAATGGAGAGAGAGTCTTCTTTCTTAGAGTTTTCAAGAGGTAAAGAGTTTGAATCATTGTTTTCAACATTATTTGAAATATCTTTGGGAGTGTCAATGTCATCGTCTAATACTTTCTTAAAAGGATTTGCTTCATCAAAAACAACATGCATTGATTCTTCTACAATCAATGTTCTTTTATTAAAAACTCTATAAGCTTGCTAATTTGAGAATATCCAAGAAAAATGCCTTCATCCAATTTAGCATCAAATTTTCCCAAGTTATCCTTAGTATTCAAGATGAAACACTTACATCCAAAAACTTTGAAATAGCTTATGTTGGGCTTTCTTCCTTTCCAAAGCTCATATGGGGTCTTATTAAGCTTGTTTCTAATGACCACACGATTAATAACATAACATGAAGTGCTAGTGGCCTCGGCCCAAAAATATTTTGGTAAAGAGAATTCATTTAACATGGTTCTTGCCATTTCTTGAAGAGATCTATTTTTCCTCTCGACAACCCCATTTTGTTGAGGAGTTCTCGGTGCCGAAAAATTGTGACCAAAACCATTTTCTTCACAAAAAGAAGTAATCTCATTATTGTCAAATTCTCGGCCTCTATCACTTCTTATGTTGTTAATCGCGTACCCTTTTTCATTTTGAACACGTTTACAATGACAAAGGCATATATTTTGCCACTCATACTAGCAACTCGATTTGGACCAAATAAATCCATATGAAGTAACTCTAGAGGTCTACAAGTTGATATTTCCTTTTTCTTTTTGAAAGATGTTTTGATTTGCTTTCCAAGTTGACAAGCATCACAAACTTTATCTTTGACAAATTTTGTTTTTGGCAAACCTTTGACCAATTCATTTTTAGATAAATTTGAAAGTAAGTCAATGCTAGCATGACCCAATCTTCTATGCCAAAGCCAACTTGTTTCATTCAAAGCGGCAAAACACTTAACATCTTGAGAAGAAATATCATCAAAATCAATTATATACACATTGTCTTCTCTATAAGCAATAAACAATGTTTTATTACAACTAGCATATTTAATCATGCAATAATTTGATTCAAATATAACTTGAAAACCTTTATCACACAATTGACTAATGCTAAGCAAGTTGTGTTTTAGACCTTCAACCAAGAGAACATTTTCAATAGTTAATGAGGAATTCTTACCAATATTACCTATACCGATGATTCTTCCTTTAGAGTTGTCTCCAAATGTGACATTCCCTCCATCCTTTGGAGAGAGAGATGAGAACTTGGATTTGTCTCCGGTCATATGTCTTGAGTAACCACTATCCAAGAACCATCTATCCTCGCTAGAAGATTTTAAGCAAACCTACAAGACAAGCTCATGTGATCCTCTTTGGTACCCAATATTCGTTGGGTCCAACTTTGTTAGCAAAGGGAGGTGTTGTTCCCTTTTTAATCCACACCATTTTGAGATTTCTTTTGTTTGGACATTTGTAGTTTACATGTCCTTTTCTCAAGCAATAATGGCATGTAATATTAGGATTGGACATACTTGAGGAGATTTCTTTTTCAAATAAATTTTGATGAGAATTCTTTATTTGATTTGTGTTAGAGCTAGTGGAAGAACCTTTTGAAAAGAAGTTATTGAATTTCTTTTCTTTAAAGGTAGGATTGAATCCTAAACCGGCTTTCTCAAAAACACACCTTTGTTTTCCCAAAAGCATATTTAGGTTTTGTTCCCCAAGAGTGAATTTTGTTATTGTTTTGGTTAAGTCTTCCACTTGCTTCTTCAAATCTTCATTTTCTTTCTTTAAGAAACTTGATGAAAAATGGTTTAATGAAAGCTCTTCCTTTTCTTTTCTCAATAAATCGTTTCGAGATTTTAGGTCAGTTAGAGCTTCATTTTCCTTTCTCAAAAGATCATTTTGAATTTTCAAATCACTTAGTTCATTTGAAAGTAATGAAAAATTCTTTTTAAGAGAAACATACTTTGCTCCCAAGTTTTCCAATTCTTGATGTAATTCCTCAAAAGCATTTTGGAGTTCATCATATTTTTGAGAATCAAAACACGCATCGGGAATAGGATCATTTACCTCATTCAAGTGAGCCATAAGACAAATGTTTGCCATTTCTTCATCACTTGAGTCATCTTTTGATGAATCACTATCGGAATCATCCCAAGTAGCCTTCATTGCCCTTTTCTTGGTTTTCTTGTAGTTATTCTTCATTAAAGGACAATCGGCCTTGACATGGCCCGGCTTCTTGCATTTGAAGCATATGATTGGCTCCTTTTTAGCCTCTATCACCTTAGGAGTTCTCCTAGTAAAGTTCTTATCCTTCTTCAAGAATCTTTTGAACTTCCTAGTGATCATAGCCATCTCATCATCTTCATTGCTATCACTATCCTCTTCATTGTCATGAGATATTTTGAGAGCAATGTTCTTTTTCTTGTCTTCCTTATCAAATACCGCCAATTCCATTTCGTGAGTGACAAGAGAGCCCAAGAGTTGCTCCAATGAAAGTATTGAGAGTTCCTTGGCTTCTCGGATTACCGTCACTTTAGGTTGCCAATGCTTTGAAAGAGACCTAAGCAATTTCTCAATCATCTCCTCATTAGTATATGTTTTACCAAGACTTTTTAAACTATTGATAATAATTGTGAAACGAGTGAACATTTCACTAATAGTTTCATTAGAAGACATTTTAAACATCTCATATGATTGAACAAGTAGATTTATTTTTGATTTCTTAACTTGATTAGTACCTTCATGAGCAACCTCAAGTTTATCCCAAATTTCCTTTGCGGATTCGCAAGAAGAAATTCTATTATACTCATTTGGGTCTAATCCACAATATAAAATATTCATAGCATTTGCATTCATTTTGATAAGCCTTTTATCAATGTCATTGTATTCCTTAATATTCTTCTCAATTTCAATACCGTCTACAATCTTGATGGGAATGTGAGGTCCATTCACAACAAGTTGCCAAAGATCAAAATCTTGAGCAATCATGTAGATTCTCATACGATTTTTCCAAGAGGCATAATTTGAACCATTAAAACAAGGGGGTCTATTTGAGGATTGTCCCTCACTATAGATGATAGTAGTAGAGGTGGTTTCCATTTGATCTTAACTCAAAAACGTTAGAAATTTGAGCCGAGGCTCTGATACCAATTGTTGGCCCAAGGAGGAAACCTTAGAGGGGGGGTGAATAAGGTTTTAAAAACTAATTTTAGAATTTTTTTAAATTGATTGCCCAAATAAAAGAAATCACAAAAGCAAAGTAAAGAGCAAGGGAAGAGATACAAAGCAAACCGATTTTTAGGTGGTTCGGGAAACCGCACGCCGCGCCCTACTTCCACCCCTCAAGAACACCTCTTGAGGATTTCACTATCACAATCTCCTTCGGGTGAAGATTAAACCCTTACAATCTCTTCAAGGAAGAAAATCCTCTTCACTTGAGCTAGGGTTACACCAACCCTTAATACACACTACTTTTATAAATAGAAGTTGATACAAGAATTGAAAACTCTCTCAATAGAGTGGATGAATACAAGATTTTTACTCCACAATAAATTGCTCTTAAGGTATACAAGTGAAGGCTAGAGCAATGGAATTTATGATCTCACCAAACTAGGGCTCAAGAAATAAATGTGATGAAGTTCTTGGTTGGATTTTTCAAAAAGATGAGTTCAATGAAGTTCAAATAAATGTATTTATAGCTTCCTTTGGATTTCCAACCGTTGGAAGTAGTTGGGGAAAATTAATGCTTCATTAAATGCAGTAAACTAGTCGTTACTGTGTTTATCGCAGTCATTCAGTCGACTGTCTTCACAGGGCAGTCGACTGCTTTTTGAAAGGGTGTAGTAAAATAGAAGGATCAGTCGACTGTGTCGCGAGGGCAGTCGACTGGATTGTATACATTTAAAATCTCTGTGTACCCAGGTCGACTATTCAGCCGACTGGATGATCAGTCGACTGAAACAACTTCACAGTCGACTGCTCTTTGCAGATTTTCAAGGAAAGGGTGGGTTAATTATGTAAAACCTTTTTCCAATCAAATTTGAGCCCTTAAGTAAGATATTCACATAAATAGATTGCTTACAAAGAGTCCTAAAGCAATGATTAAAACAAGAATCTTCAACTTGTAAAGCTCCATTTGGCTTGAAACTAATTGAGGACAAAGCACCAAGACTTTATGTATGGAGAGGATATACGACAAGTGAACATATATTGATGTATGATGTTTCCTGCGACTTAATCAACCAAAAGACCATTAGAAAATGCAACTAAGTAATTTGTTACTCATCAAAATTATCCATTTAATTCTAGTGGAATAGCACCTTGGGGCTAACAATAGTCAATTGTACTTCTCTTGTTGAGCTTCAAAGAAATATATGTGGATGATTCATCTCTTGTGATTATTTGTATCCATGCCTTCCAATAAATCCCAAGTTTGTACCCAAACACTTCACTTCCTTTCCCCTTGTCCTTCACCTCATAACAATTTCCCACTTTACAACCCTCTCAAGGGCCTAGTTGATTCACATGTTTTGTGATTTTGGAGTTTGAGACGATCATGACAAGCAGTTAGAGTTATTTCACATCCTCGTGTGAATGATATCTTTCATGAGATTAATTTTTACTCATTTTTCACGCTTATGTTTTTCTTCATTGGCATGTGCGTGGCTTTATTATTCATTTCCATTACTCTTTTTTGCCTGCATGCCGTGAGTGTATTACCCAATTTGAGTGATTTATTTTTTAAGTATAATATCGGTGAGAATTGAGTTGAAGCGCGCTTTGAACGGGATTCGGATTATGAAAGCATTGCCATCATCTTGATAGTTGTAGCTATGCACTTCACACCACACACGCATCCAAGATTGAGCATAAAGATGTTTACCTCATAACCTTGATAGTTTAAGAACTTTTGGATTTATGGGTCATGTGCTAAAATCTTTCAAAAATTGTTGAGACTATGTTGAGTGTCGGCGTTGGATTGTGGGCAACTATCATGAGGAAACAATATGTGTGGACACGCGGAATTCCACTTCTTGTTTGTTTGAAACTGTTTTGAAAGGAAAGGAAAAGGTCTGTTGAAAACAGATACAGAGTCGCCACTTGGTCTTTAGGGAACCAAGAAACCCAATTTGACTCACCCGAATGGATAAAGGGCACCGGCCTTTCATAACCAAAGAACTTGGCATGGGGTTTTGGTACGAGAGATGAAGGACCCTTTGTCACGACTAAAACACCCTCAACTCGCCCCGTCTCTTGACGGGCCTCAATTAGCATCCAAATAATCATCTTTTACTATGTTTGATTCGACAATTAATACTATGATAGTATATTACACTTCATAAGAAAATTTAAATGGAAGATCAAAAGATAAGATATCATTCATAAGATCTAAGCCAAATATCACACAATGCAAAGGTGAAAGTTCACATAAACAAACCTAGGAAAAATCCTCTAATCACATATCAAGTAATCAAGTTTTCCTAATCTAGGAGGGGACATGGATTGTTCTTGAAATAAATAATCAAAGAGATCAAAATATGCTTAGCAAGCTAGAATGATGCATGTTAATCTTTAGGAAAATAAGACCTCTCAATCCCCGGGACGGATGAGAAAGGATGATTAGATTGAGGGGAAACATGGACGTGTGATCAAGTTCATTCCTTATAATCTTATTAGATTAGGGGTCACAAAAGCCCCAAATCTTTCATGGATGCAATGTATGATCCTAGAATGTGCAAAGGATTTAGTGTGTTTGTGTACATGGACTTTCTAAAGTGACTTAGAAGTCTAAAATATGCATGAATGCATGAAGGAAATCATCATAGAATATGTACAAATGTAGTATGAATTACTTCTTAAGAGATGAACTAATTTGGAAGGCATATAAGCATCAAATCAAAGGATGGAAGAAAAAGTATATTTGCTGTGAATAGTGTACATAATAGTGACTTGATCTTGTGGAAATTGAAAAGTAGGGTTAGCAATGTTTTCAATGCATGATTTGTTATGGAGATCATCCTCATTTTGTTTAGAACACAAATCCAAAAAAGCCAATCCTCAATAACTATTTCATATTGAGAGAAATCATATAAACAATAGAGGTCACTCAGAAACAGAATTTGTACTATCGACTGAAATGTCAAAAAATCTTAGAAAATGAAAACAAAACATCTAGAGGCCCATATTATACAGACAGTTCCCTAAGACACTAAAGTTCAAGGGAAAAATGAGTTGGGACCACTCCTTTTGGAAAGGTTTTCTATAAAAACAAGTTGAAAGTCAATCAAGCTGCTGTGACAGTAAAGGTAGAATATTTGGAGAGAATGTTTGGACCAAAATGGAATCCTTCCAAGTATTTCCAAGCCAAGCCAAAATTCATGGGTGTTCTCCAATGAGTTAGGAAGACTTTCCAAGTGGTCTTACATTCATATATTGAGATTGAGTCCTAGAGAAATCTTTGAACTCAGATTGTTCACTGTTTTGAAGGTTTTGGGAATATGGTTTTATTCTTTGAAATCAAAATGAGGGGTTTAAGAGGGGTTTTGAAATAGAGGTTTTGAGAGTATACTTTCATCACTTAAATGGAGATTATGACCACTTGAAATATCAATATTGAACTCATGTCAAGAACCTCCAAGATTGTTGGAGAGCATTGTTTCCATTCGGAAGTATTGAAGTTGGAATCATCATCTGCCAAACATGTTTTTGAGGTCATGAGCTAATATCCATAAGGATTCATTCAGTTCAAACTTCATGTCATCACTTAGATGATGATGAAGTAGTAAGTAATCAAAGAAAAATCAAGAAGAAATGGGGGAAGAGGAGATGAACATTAATGTAAACAAGCAAGTAATAGCAATTAATAGATGATAATCAATGTGATTTTGGACTTGTAGCTTGGTGTTTCACTCATGGATATTGACATTTGGACATGGAAGTAACTTCCTAACTCAAGATTGCTCAAAAATGGTGGTTGGGAAGGACTTAAATGTGAAATATAAGAGGGGTAATCAAAGAAAACAAGATTAAAACTCACTTATTATAGAAAATCAGTTGGAGAAGCTACCTTTCCTTCTTCTAAACCTATCTCTATCTCTCTTTCTCTCTTTCTCTCTACAACTTCTATGAACTTTACACTTGCCCCCCCCCTCCAAAATGAAGAGTAAAGGGGGGTTTATATAGGCTGATTTTAGGTGATTTTGGAATTTAGAAAGCGTTCCCATTGGTCCCAAACATCTGTGAACATAAAACTACATCATTTTGGTCTTTAATTATTCAATTTGGACCCCCAAAATTAATTACAAAAATGGATTCTACGGGGGTTGAGTGCCACCACGGCACTGGCCATGTGCCGCCGCAGCAATGGCCCAGTGTCGCCGCGGCACTGCTCCTCAGATGCCCAAAAATTTGTATTTAGGCCCCCAGAGGTTCCGGTATTCGCGAAAAAGCCCTATTTCGTCCGAAATTCACAAATAATGTGTATGAACTCCAAATTAAGGCTGTGATATACCGTTAGAAAGGTAATGGAGTCTAATTTACATAAAAAAAATAGTTCAGAGATAGGTCACTCTGAAAAGTTTTGCAGTATTCACGATAAAAGCCGATTTGATCGCCTTTTTCACCTTCGAAAATTCATAATAAATTCATTTTAAATCTAGGAATTATATTCGATATACCATTGGAAACCTATTAACCTCTAGTATCCATGAATAATGTTTGAAAAATGATGCGGTGCTCCGGTTTCAAAGTCCATTTTTAGGTCAAATTGGTCAAACCAAGGACCTCCAGGAAGTTCTGGGAACCTCTGGGAGCTCCCGGAAGCTGACGTTTTTGTCCGATTTTCTTTTAAAACTTGTTTTAGTACTTTCTACATGATCTAGACTGATCTCAGAGCTTTTTGGCAAATTTGGACAATTTTGGTCAAACCTTCGTCAAACATGGTCAATCCTTGGTCAAATTGGTCAACGGGGACTTTCCGAGAACTTTCGAGATTCCGGGGGTCTTTGGGAGCTAACGATTTCATCTGATTTTGCTTAAAAACTTATTTTATGATTTTTCTTATGACACAGCATGTTTCCAGAACTTTTGGACCAAATCTGGGAGTGTTTGGGCTTTCAGGGGCATTTTTGGTCATTCTGAGCATTTTGAGTGATAGAACTTACTTCCAAGAGTCCTTTTTGAGTCTTTTTAGATCATTGTGAACCACCAAGCTATGGGTCTCCTAAATCTGATTGCCAACAAAATGGTGTGTCTATAGTTTGCCCCTATTTGGCATGAACTTGCGAGGCAACGCATGTCGCAAGCGAGTGCCAAAGTTTTGAAGAGACTGGTCTTTTTGGAGGCTATAGATTTGGGATAAAAGTGTTGCAAAAGATGCAAGGATGATGCTGAGGCTAGTGCTAGTCATGCTCTTTGTGAGCTGCCTACGTATCCCTAGGGGAATCAGACCAGGACGTAGTTCGGGGCACAAAGGAATAAATCACACATGCACAATAAGACAGGCGGATGCTATGCTATGAGGATGATATGCAATGCGTTGATGTGATATGAATTGTGTCATGAGTCCTATCATGCCTAGTGTTCTGATCCTAGTATGAGTTGGTGCTGTGGGGTGTATGCCACTTTGAGTGGACTTATATCGTGCTAGTGTTTCCTTGACTTTAATGTAGTGGTAGATCCTAATAAGGATACCAAGTTGTTTGAAGACTCTGGGTCTTGGAGCAAACTTCTGAATTTTGGGAAGTGTGCTTCGCAAGCGAATGTAATCAGATGTGGGGTCCCAGAGGACTACAATCGGAGATGAGTTTGACAGATAACCGATGGTCATGGAAGCCCTGGAAATTAGGAGACGAACACACAAGTTCTGAGACATCAAGTGATGAACATAAAAGCCCAAGATGTCAAGCGATGGACATGGAAGCCCCATTAATGGACATAGAAGCCTGTGATTTTGAATGAGAACGATAAACATGACATATTTTGAATGAGAGTGATGGTAAACTAATGATGATTAATGAACTGACGATGCACGAAACGAGATGATGAGTAGTCAATGAACTACCATGACTGTCATGGGTGGGACTAATGGTTGGACTAACCATGATCAGATGAATTGACGATGTATGAATTGACATGATGAGTCAACAGTGAACTACTATGACTATCATGGATTGGACAGACGATGTACTAAATGGGATAACAAGTCGATAGTGAACTACTATATCTGTCAAGGATTGAACTGACGATGTACGAATCAAGATGACGAGTCGACAGTGAACTACTGTGACTGTATGGATTGAACTGATGATGTACGAATCGATATGATGAGTTGACAGTGAACTACTATAATTGTCCTGGATTGAACTGATGATGCATGAATCGAGATTACAAGTCGACAGTGAACTACTGTGACTGTCATGGATTGAACTGATGATGTACGAATCAAGATGATGAGTCGATAGTGAACTACTGTGACTGTTAGGATTGAACTGATGATGTACTAATTGAGATGACGAGTCGACAATGAACTATTGTGACTGTCATGGATTGAACTAATGATGTACTAATCGAGATGACGAGTCGACAGTGAACTACTGTGACTGTCATGGATTGAACTGATGATGTATTAATCGAGATGATGAGTCGACTATGAACTACTGTGACTATCATGGATTGGGCTGACGATGTACTAATCGGGATGACAAGTCGACAGTGAATTACTATGACTGTCATGGATTGAACTAACGATGTATGAATCAAGATGACGAGTCGATAGTGAACTACTGTGACTGACATGGATTGAACTGATGATGTACGAATCGAGATGACGAGTCGACAGTGAACTAGTGTGACTATCATGGATTGAATTGACGATGTATGAATCGAGATGACGAGTCGATAGTGAACTACTGTGACTGTCATGGATTAAACTGACGATGTACGAATCAAGATGACGAGTCGACAGTGAACTACTGTGACTATCAAGATTGAACTGATGATGTACTAATCGAGATGATGAGTCGATAGTGAACTACTGTGACTGCCATGGATTAAACTGATGATGTACTAATCAAGATGACGTGTCGACAGTGAATTATTGTGGCTGTCATGGATTGAACTGATGATGTACTAATCGAGATGATGAGTCGACTGCGACTGTCATGGATTGGACCAACGGTTGGAATAACCATGAACAAAACAATTAACGATGTACGAATCGATACAATTGCTGGGGATTAAACTGAATCTGCTGGGGATGAAATGACTCTTTCTAGGATCTCTCTTTAACTGTTTCTCTTGACCAGGAACCAGGATCCAAATCAGAATCTTTCGCAGTTGATCAAATCTTACAATGGTCGGACCGAAGAGCCGGTTAGGGCTTTCGAGAGCTAATTCTTTTCTGGACTCTCTGAGAATCTCTCTTTCAATTCTTAACCTAGAACCAAATTCCGTCTCTGAATCTCTCATGATTCATCAAATTTTTTGACCGAGAACCAGGACCCATCTCTGAATCTCTCGTGGTTGATCAAATTTTGCAATGCCCAATCCAAAAGAGCTGGTTAGGGCCTTCGAGAGCTGATTCTTCTCTGGACTCAATGAGAATCTCTATTTCAATTCTTGACCTAGAACCAAGATCCCATCTCTGAATCTCTCACAGTTGATCAAATCTTCTGACCGAGAACCATGACCCATCTCTCAATCTCTCACTGTTGATCAAACCTTCTGATCGAGAACCAGGACCCATATCTGAATCTCTCGCAGTTGATCAAATCTTAACGACGCTCCTCGACTTTTTAATAATGTTTTTCAACTCTTCTGAAGCTCCTCAACACATCTAATGCTCCTTCAACGATGCTCCTCAACACATCTGATGCTCCTCAACTCTTCAACGATGCTCCTCAACACATCTGATGCTCCTCTTCGACAATACTCCTCAAAACTTCCGATGTTCCTTGATGTTACTATACTTTTCAATGATGCTTCTCAACTCTTTTGATATTCCTTAATGCTTCAACAATGCTTCTAAACTCTCCTGATGTTCCTCGATGCTCCTCTAATCTCTGGGCTCTAAAACACCTCACAAAAACATCTCATCAACAAACCTGGACTCTGAGCCCTAAAATACCTCAATGACACATCTCATCAATACAACACATCTAGACTCTTATTAGATCAGCAATAGGTGTTGGGGATATTCCCTCCGGTCAGCTGCCTTGAGAAACAACTATCGGTTGTAGTTTGCAACAACTTATGAGCTTATGCTACTCATACTTGGGACACTTCTCATGTTGCAACCTTGATTGGTGTAGTAATGATGTTTAGTACTTCTGCTTGTATCCACATTTTTTTATAATAACGAATCACCTTAAACCCACACATTTGAGACCATCAGGACGAATGGACTTAACAGAAATGACGATGACTAGGAAAGTTGGGCTAGTTTGCATGAAACCTCGATCTCTGACACACTTTTGATTAGATTACTACTGTCTCAAATAAAGAAGGATTGACCTAGTGATGAGCACATGGCGGCTAGCACAAAGTGGAATGTGGACCCGAACCACGTGCCAATTGGTCCAGTTACAAGGGCGCGAGCAAAACGGTTCAAGGACAATCTCAATGGGCTGGTTCAACAAATTAGGGTTGAGACTAATCTTTGTGGCCCAAAGGAAAATACTAGTGATCCACAAGGCTGGGTGTCCATGATTCAAGCTCTAGAATAAATTATAGGCTTGCATGCCAACTTATGAACTTTTCATATTTGTTAGTTTGTTTATTTTATTTTAGTTTTGGGGTGAATTATATTGGGCCATAATATTTCGTAGGCTTATAGGGCCCAACCGTACGCCTCAGCTATTTAAACAGTTTAGGGTTTGTAATATTCAATTTTGATCATTAATAATATTGTGAGAGTTTACTCTTTGGTTCTTTGAAGAACTATTCAAACTTATCAGATTTACTCTGTGGCGTTCATACCTGGACATATCAATCGAGTTTTCCATCCTTGATTATGGCGTCTTCATCCTTTATACCAAGGTTCGCATCTGTTATAGGTGTTGGGTCGCAGTTTCCATTTGAATCTGACAATAGAACGGTCCGAGGCATTAATCGTGTTACGGGTTTCGTCACATTGTTGGCGGGGTTCGTATCAGTTGGTATCAAAGCATAGTTCTAGTCTCATGTTTATCCTATCTTTTTCGTTTCTATTCTTATTCGTTTCTTCTGGTTCTATTCTTATTCGTTTTTGTTTCTGTTTTTTTTCTTTCTTTTCGTTTTCTTATTCATTCTCGTTTCTGAACTGTATCAAACAAAAAAAAGGTGTTCGATTACGATTTGGAATTTCGTGTTTAGGGTTTGCGAATCTAATCTGTGATTTTCTCTTGTTACTTCGTGTTTGTTCATTCCCGTGATCGTTGTTATTGTGGTCTTTTCTTTCTTAGGAATTAGGGTTTCTGAAACAGATACGTGAACTGTGAAGTCTCTCTGACTATTAAAAAAAAAAAAAAGGAAAAAAAATAAAAGAAAAAAAAAGAACAAGAGAAGAGAAGAGAAGAGAAGAGATCGGTAAGACGCGATAAAAAAAATAAAGAAAAAAAAAAAGAAGAGAAGAGATCGGTAAGATGCGATAAAAAAAAATAAAGAAAAAAAAAAGAGTACAAAAACTCGGCTTAAAATTTTATTTTTGTTTTTCAATATTGGGGGTCGAAGGAGTCCAAATCTGACCTTACTCCATAGTGTGAAAAAAAAGTTTCCGAATATTCCATTTTTTTTTTGTGCTTTTGGAAACCTAGCCTTCTGCGTTCGTTTTTAGTCGTGCTTTCAACTTTCAAATTTGATTGGTCTAGTTTGGGTGTGAATTGTTACTGAGAAATTATGGTCATTGTTTGATCAGTTTCATAAGAACTAAGTGAGAATTACTACGAGTGGAAAAAGGCAAGAGTGGTGAGCACATAAGAGGGTAAAAGCCGACTTGATTTTTGAGTGTAAACACGAGTGAATCATATTCTTGAGTGAAACACGTGAGGGAGTGTAGTGAGGATCTATTCTATTTCTAATCCATTCTTGCAGGGATTATGGCTCAAGATCAGGGAAGAGTCACAAATGAAGAGGCTCAACAGCCGGTTGTTACGAATCTACAAATGAAAGCTTTAGTAGGGGAGATGAGGCGGATGATGAGGGCAGAATTGGAACCGATACATGAGAGATTGGATAGAGTTGAAGAGGGTACACCGCAGAGGCAACACCAAAATTTTCATAATGTACAAAGAGGGGAGAGAGTTCAACTAAGGCGAGTGAGAGTTGAAGATGAGGAGTATTTTGGGGAAGACTTTGATGAAGTTAGGTTTAGAGATATGGCGGTCGGGGTAGAGAAGTTAGGTTTAGAGAAACTAGGAATCGGGAAGATAATAATTTGGGTAGTATTAAGATGAAGATTCCTTCGTTTCAAGGAAAGACTGATCCAGAAGCATATCTTGAATGGGAGAAGAAGGTGGAATTAGTATTCGATTGCCATAATTACTCCAAGATTAAGAAAGTAAAACTTGCTGCCATTGAATTTTCCGATTATGCTATTATTTGGTGGGATCAATTGGTACTAAATAGGAGGAGAAATAGGGAGCATCCAATAGAGACATGGGAGGAGATGAAAACTGTGATGATGAAGCGATTCATTCCAAGCTACTACTATCAGGACTTGTATAACAGGTTGCAAAGTTTGAGGCAAGGTAATAGGAGTGTAGAAGAATATTATAAGGAGATGGAAGTTGCTATGATTCGAGCGAATGTAGAGGAAGATCGAGAGGCTACATTGGCTAGATTCTTAGTTGGGTTGAATCGGGAAATTGCCAATGCAGTGAAATTGCAACACTATGTTGAATTGGAGGATATGGTACACATGGCTATTAAAATTGAGAATCAACTCAAGAGGAGGGGCAGTAGCACACGTCCAAGCCAAAATCCAAGCCAAAATTCCAATACACCTGTTTGGAAACCAAATAATTGGAAAAGAGATGAAAAGCAGCCTTTGGTGAAGCCAAAAACTGAGCAAAAACAAGAGGTGGCCAGCCATGGAAATCAAGGTAAATTCGATTCGTCTACTTCTCAGAACCGTGATATTAAGTGTTTTAAGTGCCAAGGTAGGGGACACATAGCTAGCCAATGTCCGAACAAGAGAGTTATGGTGTTACGAGATAATGGTGAGATTGAAACAGAAGATGAAGATGACAACGAATCTGTGCCACCGTTGGAGGATGCTGATGATGAAGAGTACGCTGCTCAAGGGGATTTGTTAGTGGCAAGGAGTGCTCTAAATATGCAAGTTAAAGAAGATGATGAGGCGCAACGGGAGAACATTTTTCATACGAGATGTCATGTCAAAGATAAGGTGTGTAGTGTGATCATCGATGGGGGAAGTTGCACTAACGTTGCTAGCACAACTCTGGTGGAGAAATTAGGGCTGCCAACAATCAAGCATCCACGGCCTTATAAATTGCAATGGCTCAATGATAGTGGAGAAGTAAGGGTGACTAAACAAGTATTAGTTCCTTTTCGTATTGGGAAATATGAAGATGAAGTTTTGAGTGATGTGGTTCCGATGCAAGCTGGACACTTGTTGTTAGGGAGGCCATGGCAATTTGATCGACGTGTTAAGCATGATGGTTTCACAGATAAATACTCATTCGTGCTTAATCAAAGGACAATCACCTTAGTGCCTTTGACACCGAAGCAAGTTTATGAAGATCAAGTGAGGTTGCAAAAGAGAGTGATCAAAAGAAAGAGAGTGAACAAAAGAAAAAGAGTGAGAAAATTGAGAGAGAGAACGAAAAGAAAAATGCAGCCATTGAGGGAAAATTAGAGGGAAACCAAAAGAATTTTTTGTGCAAAATCGAGTGAGATCAGATGAGCATTGTTTTCAAATCAGCCTATGATTGTACTTTTGTACAAAGAGGCATTTTTAAACACTAACCCAATTGACTCATCTTTGCCTAGTTCTGTTGTTTTTCTTTTGCAGGAGCTTGGTGATGTCTTTCCTGAGGAGATTCCACATGGTTTACCCCCTATTCGAGGGATTGAACATCAAATTGATTTCGTGCCCGGTACTACCATTCCAAACTGACCATCCTATAGAAGCAATCCCGAGGAGACAAAGGAGCTACAAAAGCAGGTGAGATTGATGGAAAAGGGGTACGTAAGAGAAAGTATGAATCCATACGTCGTTCTGATGATTTTGGTTCCTAAGAAGGATGGGACGTGAAGAATGTGCGTTGATTGTCGAGCCGTCAACAACATAACGGTAAAGTATCGACACCCTATTCCTCTCTTAGATGATATGTTAGATGAGTTGCATGGTTCTTTTCTATTTTCTAAGATTAATTTGAAAAGTGGGTATCATCAAATTAGAATGAAGGAAGGTGATGAATGAAAAACTGCATTTAAAACGAAATATGGTTTGTATGAATGGTTAGTTATGCCTTTTGGATTAACTAATGCTCCTAGTACTTTCATGAGATTGATGAACCATGTTTTGTGTGCTTTCATTGGAAAATTTGTGATTGTTTATTTTGATGATATCCTTATTTATAGCAAAAACTTGGAAGAGCATTTGAAGCATTTAAAGCTTGTGTTAGATGTACTTAGAAAGGAAGAGTTGTTTGCTAACCTAAAGAAGTGCACTTTTTGCACCGATAAGCTTGTGTTTCTTGGTTTTGTTGTGTGTGCACAAGGAATACAGGTTGATGAAGAAAAGATTCGTGCTATCCAAGAATGGCCAAGCCCATCTAGTGTAAGTAATGTGCGAAGTTTTCATGGACTTGCTAGTTTTTACAGAAGGTTCATGAAAGACTTCAGTAGTATAGCTGCACCAATAACCGAAGTCATCAAGAAAAATGTTGGGTTCAAATGGGGGAAAGAGCAAGAGAAGGCATTTCAATTACTCAAGGAAAAATTAACTCATGCACCTTTACTTGCTTTACCTAACTTTACAAAAACTTTTGAAATTGAATGTGATGCTTCAGGATAAGGTATTGGCGCCGTGCTTATGCAAGAAGGACAACCAATTGCATATTTTAGTGAGAAGTTAAGTGGGGCTGCCTTAAACTATCCCACTTATGACAAAGAGATGTACGCATTGGTTCGAGCTTTGGAGACATGGCAGCATTACTTGTGGCCAAAAGAGTTCGTGATTCACACCAATCATGAGTCTTTAAAGCACCTTAAAGTCCAACACAAGCTGAACAAGAGACATGCACGATGGGTTGAATTCATTGAGACGTTTCCATACGTCATACGATATAAACAAGGTAAGGAGAACATTGTTGCCGATGCACTTTCTTGAAGGTACATTCTAATCTCCACTCTTGATGCTAAGATTCTTGGTTTCGAGCATATTAAAGAATTGTATCCTTTAGACTTGGATTTTAGTGAAGAGTTTGAATCTTGTGAAAAAATTGCCCATAATAAATTCTATAGGCATGAGGGGTTTTTATTTCGAGAAAATAAATTGTGCATTCCAAATTGTTCTGTGAAAGAGTTGCTTGTGAGAGAGTCACATGGGGGAGTGTTAATGGGACATTTTGGGGTAGTTAAAACATTAGTCGTTTTGCAAGAACACTTCTATTGGCCACGCGTGAAACAAGATGTTGAGAGGATTTGTGGTAGATGTGTCACATGTAGGCGAGCGAAATCTAGAGTACAACCCCATGGCTTATACACACCTCTTCCAATTCCTAGTGAACAATGGATTGATATTTCAATGGATTTTGTGTTAGGTTTACCTAGGACTAAACACGGTCGAGACTCAATTTTTGTGGTTGTGGATAGATTTTTCAAGATGGCACATTTTATTCCATGTCACAAAACTGATGATGCTTTCACATGTTGCTGATTTGTTCTTTAACGAGATTGTGAGATTACATGGTATGCCTAGAACCATTGTTTCAGATAGAGATGTTAAGTTCTTGAGTTACTTTTGGAAGATCTTGTGGTGTAAGTTGGGGACAAAGTTATTATTTTCTACTACTTGTCATTCACAAACTGATGGTCAAACCAAAGTAGTAAATAGGACCTTATCTACTTTGTTAAGGGCTATTATTAAAAAGAACATCAAAACATGGGAAGAATGTTTACCACATGTTGAGTTTGCTTATAATCATACCATCCATTATGCTACTAAATTTTTTTCCTTTGAAATTGTGTATGGTTTTAATCCTTTAACTCCTTTGGATTTATCTCCTTTACCTGTTACTGAGCGTGTTATTTTAGATGGCAAAAAGAAAGCAGATTTTGTTAAACAGATTCATGAGAAAGCAAGGCTCAATATTGAGCGAAGAACGGAGCAATATGCAATGCAAGCTAACAAAGGGCAACGCAATATCATCTTTGAACCCGGAGATTGGGTTTGGGTACACATGCGAAAAGAAAGATTTCCTTTTTTTTCTTTTTGAAAGTCTGCCTACATACCCCCTGAGTGGGGATCAGGTCCAACGTAGTTTGGGCCATGGTAGGAAAGAAGAGAGGTTAATATTGGTGTCGACTAAACTGATGCGGTTGCCTACGTATCCCCGATTGGGAATTAGGTCGAGCGTAGTTCAAGGCAAGGTTTGAAAGAAATTGGTTTGATTATGATGTGATCGACCGAACCGATGTGGTTGCCTACGTATCCCCGAGTGGGAATCAGGTCGAGCGTAGTTCAAGGCAAGGTCTGAAAGAAATTGGTTTAATTATGATGGTGTCAACCGAACCGATATTGTTGCCTACGTATCCCCGAGTAGGAATCAGGTCGAGCGTAGTTTAAGGCAAGGTCTGAAAGAAATTGGTTTGATTATGATGGTGTCGACCGAACCGATGTGGTTGCCTACGTATCCCCGAGTGGGAATCAGGTCAAGCATAGTTCAAGGCAAGGTCTGAAAGAAATTGGTTGAGGATTTTTCAAACCAATCATCAAAGAAGTTCAAACTTAGCTCACTTGTGGTAACCTTGAATAAGAAGATTTAGTTTCGGTCTCCCTTTCTTTTCTTTTCTTTTTTTTTTTTTTATTTTTTTATTTTGAGGATTGATCATTTTCACTTTTGCCTAGCCAGTCAATTTTACTTTCCATGTAGTTGATTCTTGTGAGATCTTTTGATCACAATCTCAGAATTCCAGAATGTGCATGTCAATTCTCAGAATTTATTTGTGGTTGTTCTGAGTCTTTTAAAATGTGATCTAGGCATGTTCTCATGATATACCTTGAAGTGTACAATTCTCTGTTTCACCAAAATTTTATTTCTTTCATTTTCTCCATCATTTTGACTTGCTAAGGTCAGATCTTGGAAATCAACACCTTTTCAGCTCTAACTTTTGCCTAGGTGCCCTTTCGGGTTTTCAACCTAGCGAGCTTTTCTTTTCTTTCCTTTTTTTTCTTTTTTTTGTTGTTTTGTTTTTTTTTGTTTTGAAAGGAGAGAAGAAACTCATTGAAAGGGTTTGGCTACCATCAAGGACTAAGTCTGTACTGCTTTTAATAGACAGATTGTATGGCTCCCCATTGGATTGGGCTCAAGGCTTTGAAATGGTGGAGAAAGGGTGTTGGGCAAGCCCCAAGTCAGTTTCAAGCATGTCTTTTCAAGATTGAGGCAAGAGCATCTTTAAATTTTTAAAGTAAGACTATTCAATTATCAACTCTTCATCGGTGTCAGCGTGAAATCGACTTTGACCTTTCAGGATCCATGGTAATTTGAAAAGTGACACTTCAGTTTAGTGATTCATGCATTTATGACTAGGCACATCAGATTAAGCAAAATGAGATTTTATTCCATCAATAGAGAAGGATTACAGACTCATTAACAAGTCGATGACAGACAGATTCAACCATAAGACTAAACTTGCAATAGACTCAAAATATACGATAGACTCGACTAGATTCGACCTGGTCTCAAGTGGAGTGTCACGGTGACTCGCTTATTTTTTTTTGAAAGAGCATCCTTATTTATTTTGCTGGCAAAAGTCCCAAACACATTCACTTCACTTGCACAAGTTCAACATTCACTAGCGTTAGCAAAAGGGATCACTCGAATAGGTAAGCCAGGGGCTTTAGGTTAGATGAAGCTGACATTTTGGGTGATATGGGATTGGATGGGTTGTGGCTCAATGATGTTTTGGTCGATGAGGTCCTGGATATCGTGGCGGAGGCGCATGCAATCATTGTTATTGTGGCCATAGGTTTGGTGGTAGGCACAGTGCTTGGACATATCACAGTTTGGTGGTGGTGGGGAATCTCGTGGTTGAAGTAGTTGGAGATGGCCTTTCTTGAGCAGGTGCTCCAGGGCTGAGGAAAGGGAGATATCTAGTTTGGAAAAGGTACGGGGTTGATTTTTCTGGTAAGGGCAACTACTGGTTTGGTTAGAGGATTGGTATGGCCGATGAGGGTATGCCATGGGTTGGCTGAACAGGGCGTTGACATCCGGGGAGTTTTGGGAGTATTTAGGCCTCTTGGACTGGTGTTGGGGTTCATCCTTCTTAAACTTTTCTTCTATGATGGCATCCTCCATTCTGGTTCCCATTTCAAATAGCTCTTTGCCAATGCTCTGTGCCATCTTCTCAAATCAACTAACTCTTAAACTTAACTGCTCAACAGTGGTTTGCAGCTTGTTCACTTTCTCTTCCAGAGTTTTGTAGGCCATTCGTGGATCGATGATGGTCTGGGTTAGCCCGTGATCACAACAATGAATTTGGGGAGGTGCAATAGTGTCCTTACCCGGGGCTACGATTTTCTTGTAAATAGAAGTAAAACTCCAAATTAGCAGAGGCGCAAAAAACTTCTTATGGACTCCTATCGGGAAGAGATGATCAGAGTTTTGAAGTATTTAACAGTGCAAATCGAGGACGGTTGCAGTAAGTATACGACTTCTGTACAATGATTGAGATGGGTGAGGATGATGATGCGTATGCATTTGATGTGTAGAGACTAACACATGTGAGACTGATAAGACGTGCGTGCAAGCGAACTGACATGAATTGTGTATGCACATGAGACAACCATGCGGATGTAGGCCCTAATCTATATGATGTCCATACTTCTAATATATAGCAGTTAAACAAGGTCCTAACTACACAGAGTGTGCTAACTTTTTCTTTCCAGGATGATCACCGTCATGGGGAGAGTGAGGAAAACAGGTTTGCTCTTTGAGGAATGCTGATCCGGGAAATTTTATAAGTAGAGATTTTTGGGAAATCTGGGTGATTTTGACAGGGTTCCTAGGAAACAGGGATTTCTAGGAAATCTACGTGATTGGATAAAGTTTTTGAAAGAAACAGGTATTTCTGGGTGAGTTGGATAGAGTTTCTAGGAGGAACTGGGAAAATAGAGTTTTTGGGAGAAATTGGTAAATCTGGGCATTACTGGAAAGTTTGGACGGAGTTGCTGGGATTTTTGGAAAATCTGGGAGATTTGGGCAGAGCTTCTGGGAAAACAGGTATATTTGGGTGAGTTCCTAGGAAATGGGAATTTCTGGGAAGCTTGGGTAGAGGCTCAGAAGAAACATGGATTTCTAGAATTTTGGGTGAAACAAAGATACCTGAGGAGTTCGAACAGGGTTTCTGGGGGAAGCAGGAATATCTGAGTAATTCCAATAGAGTATCTGGGGGACACATATATATCGGAGTTTCTGGAAGAAACTGAGATTTATGGGTAATATGGGGAGAAATAGGGATTTCTAGGAAATCAGGGTGATTCGGACAGAGTTTCTAAGAGAAACAGGGATATCCTGATAAGTTGGGCAGAGTTTCTGGAAGAAATAGGGATATATGCCGAGAACAGGTGATGATTGTGATCATACTGTCTAGCAAGTTTTCATACTCTTACGTCTTAGGACCAACAAACAAGGTTTGCGGTGTATATCTTTGTAAACATGGAGCAGACATCCTTATCATGCTGCCTAGGCATGTCAACTCAATATAATCACATGTGAGTGATTGACTTGGGAATCATAAGAAAGAGGTTCTGTTCTATGCCACTTAAGCGTCTACACCACGCAGGCAATCCCACCAGGGCATACAGCAGTTACATCACATTATCCTATCTGAAAAGAAAAATGAACAGTGCTATGAAAGGTTCTACAGGAATCTACATGCAAAGGCTGGGTTTAGTCAAAGAGGGTCCGTTGACGAGAGTTCCAATATACCGTCAGAGGGACAGTATGGAGGTTTTTTTTACACTTTTTGATATACCTTGGAAGGTACAGTATCAACGGTGAATTGTGCCCTGGCACAGCAACACCTGAGTAATGTCAGCGCCGTATTCAGACACAGTCAGAGGGGGAAATACAGAAGTGTAATGCAGTGAACCAGACACAGTGAAAAGATGATTTTAAGGATGCTTCTTATGAGTCAAACCTCTGTATTATTTTGTTTTGAAAAACAAAAATCCTCAACAGAGTCGCCAGATTGTGGACACGCGGAATTCCACTTCTTGTTTGTTTGAAATTGTTTTGGAAGGAAAGGAAAAGGTATATTGAAAATAGATACAGAGTCGCCACTTGGTCTTTAGGGAACCAAGAAACCCAATTTGACTCACCTAAATGGATAAAGGGCACCGGCCTTTCATAATCAAAGAACTTGGCTCGGGGTTTTGGTACGAGAGAGGAAGGTGCCTTTGTTACTACTAAAACACCCTCAACTAGCCCCGTCTCTCAACGGGCCTCAATTAGCATCCAAATAATAATCTTTTACTATGTTTGATTCGATAATTAATACTATGATAGTATATTACATTTTATAAGAAAATTGAAATGGAAGATCAAAAGATAAGATATCATTCATAAGATCTAAGCCAAATATCACACAATGCAAAGGTGAACGATCACACAAACAAACCTAGGAAAAATCGTCTAATCACATATTAAGTAATCAAGTTTTCCTAATCTAGGAGGGGACATGGATTGTTCTTGAAACAAAGAATCAAAGAGATCAAAATATGCTTTGCAAGCTAGAATGATGGATGTTAATCTCTGCGAAAAGAAGACCTCTCAATCCCCGGGACGGATGAGAAAGGATGATTAGATTGAGGGAAAACATGGACGTGTAATCAAGTTCATTCCTTATAATCTTCTTAGATTAGGGGTCACAAAAGCGCCAAATCTTGCATGGATGCAATGTATGTGACACGACTAAGAATGTGTGTGCGCTTGTGTGCTATGCCCAAGTGTAGGTAATCGTGCAAGTAGTAATCTGGTTAAGACTAGGTCGATCCCACAGGGAAGGTGATAACCTAAATACTTAGATTAAACTCTAAAAGGAAAATAAAAATTAATATATGAAAGATTGTAGAACACGAAGTTCCACGAAGTAACTACTAAAATTAAAGCAACTAAACTAGATTAAACTAATGATTAACCAATTAAAGCGATGTGTTAAAATGTGTTTTTTTTGTTAATAAAAGGAAATGTTGGGATTACACGAATCCACCGCGACCTAGCCATCTACCATGCAATTACATTGAAGCTCAATGGAGCAAATTTTCTATAGTATTCCGTACTTCTCTTAGAATAAAGAATCCATAGTCATTTCATGACCGGGACTATATCATCACAGTTAATTTGAAACACACGAAAGCGGTTCAAAACAATAGTTTAGACTCGCACCTACATTGGTGTTAGCATTGAAGGTGGTTTGCAAAAGATATTGAAGAAAAATGCCTTAAAGCCTTAAGTTCAGAGACTGTTTTGACAAACTGAGCATTTGGGGATAGTTTGTTAACGAATCTCTAAAGCAGAAAGTCTAGGGATACTGCATAGAATGTTCTCAAGAATCAGAGGGTTCGATCGATCGAAACGCTTGCGATCGATCGAATATCTTCATCTCTCAATCGATCGAAATTCTTCGATCGATTGACAGTGTCTCTGGTCCGATCGATCGAACAAACTTCGATCGATCGAACATAGGAGTTATTTTAGTGCACGGCAGAGGCTTAAGATCACGATTTCATCATGATCTCCCAACCCGAGGACTACTCAGACATGGTCTAGAGTGTCTTAGATTTGTTTTTAGTGTAAATATTCATTAAAGTTTTGTTTGTTTGCGATTTAAATATAAAATCTATGAAAACTAATGATTTAACCCTATCTAACATGCAATACTACGATTTTAGCAGATTATCCTATAATAAACAGTAAGTAGAATGTGAACATAACGATAAGAAGTAACCTAGAATGAAGAACTTATATTAAACTTAGTAGAATCCAACCAAAACAATAGAAATCCTTGATTAAACCTACAAAACAAGAACAAACTCTCTTCTCCCTATGTAAACTGATAAAAAGTGAAGTGGCCTTCCTTTCTGGGACGTATACAAAACGCATATATATACTACACTTAAGGCAAGGGTTAAAAATTCCGTTTCTGCTGTGTGCGCGTAATTTCTGATAAAAGGCATGTTCGATCGATCGAACATCCTTCGATCGATTGAACTTCTGGGATTTTCGAGCGCTTGAACATAATTCGATCGATCGAAACCTCGATCGCTCGGAACTTCATTTTCATGTTTGAATTGTCTTCATTAAAACCAAGCACTTTCTTTTATCTTGCTCATTCAGTTCCTCACATAGCAACAGTAATCTGCACAAATAACCACTAAAACAATACCACTTATCATAGATTAATCATATTGTGTAAAAACTGGCATTGTAATTCGAATTGTAGATATACAAGGGAATTGTAGACTAAATCAGTGTATTTTCTTCTATTAGCGCGGTTGTATTTTACAAATACCCCTGCTTATCATAACCCCCAACTAGCGATTTGCTAGTCCCTAGCAATAAAGCGAAAATAAAACAAGCTAAACTAATACTACAACGACCGAAATAAAATAAATTAAACTCAGGTAAACTAAACTAAAATTAAAAAGAAAGAAACTACCTAACTCACTTTCGCAGGAATCGCGGTTGCAATTAGCAAATGCATCAAGCCGTTAAACCCTTAGGTTCCCCCTAGTGGACGAGTGTTGTCTCATGAGGGTTTGCAGTGAATGTACCCACAAAATTCTCCAATTTAAACTCAAAAAGATATAGAATAACTTGTAAACACTCCCTCCCATACAACTGTAAACTTAGCTCCACAAAACATATCATCCTCATTCAAACCATGGAAGAAGTTCACATGCTCCTCATGTTACCAAAATAAAAATAACATATGCATCACATCCATGTATCCGTGTGTGTGTAGTTAACAGCTATGCATAGAACCTTATTTAGAGCTGTCTAGACTATCATACTCTCAGAACTTGTAGGTTCAACTCAATTCTCACACGGGTTTACACTCAGGAATGAACATCTCATAGAAACTGGTTTAATAATGATCGCACATGGTTTGAAAACTTTGATAAAAATTGAAAGTTTAGTTACTAATGCTTTCACACCTAACTCAATAAAGGATGGACATTTCGAGTACATAGTCTCAAGAAAGGAATGCTGCTTACTAGAGGAGTGAAATACCATGGATAACTCAAATTGCACGTTCATATTCAAACTAAGTTGTTAAAGATCATTAAAGCTTTGAGTTTTTGGTTTTTATATAGTGGGGCATAAATGAAAGGGTAAGGAATTGCACATCTTCAGCATGTGATTGAGTTTAGTAATTTTATTTCACTCCATTCCAACCATCCTCTATTCTCATATATATATATATATATATTTAACCTGGAATCCTCCTTCTTTCCTTTTCTCTTTTTATGCGGTCCCTCCCACAACTACTCCCTCCTCATCACATGCTTCAATAATTTAATCACATTAAATATGAAATGGGTTCGTTGAGGTCGAAGTAAAAGATTAGTGATGTAGATTTTCATAATAGACTTGGCAATATTTACTAGGTGTGGGGTTGAGAACAATGCATATTCTGGAATGTTGATACAGGTATATGGAAAGGTAAGGAACGAATAACGATAGCTTAAATCATTTTCCCAACTTCTTAGTTTTAACACTTCAATGTTCATTGAGTTTAGATGGTAAATCCTGAACGTTTCCCTCTAATATGCAGCAAAAATGAAGAATTAGAGACTATTCAACGAATTTAATTCGCTTATCCAAGAAAAAACAATTCGAATTTAATGTGATAATTCCCTCAGAATTGAAGATTGGATTCAAAAGCTCACTAAGGGGTGACTAGTTTCCACCACTAATTCCTTATAGCATAAAAGTCGTATTGACTCTTATTTTAGGTTTTCCGCATAACTATTAACATGTGCATATAGATTTTGGATACACGAATGGTCAATATATGCATTTATCCTAGTGAAACTAGAAGAACGCGTGAACTTAATTCATAAAATGATGAGAATAAAATGGTTGTGTCATTGCTTGATAACAGCTAAATAGAAGTGAATATTCAGAGTTATTCTACCAATTCAATTCAACAATTCCTTAATAATTTGAAATTTTAAAAATAAATTTTTTTTTTCTGTGTGTAATTGATTTGCTTTCAACTGTGGATGTACTCCAATTCTAATCGAGATTGTATGAAATGTACAATAAAGTGATCCAGATTGCTAAATATAAACATGTGTAGGTGATTATCTATCTACATCCCACCCCTAATTGAAAATTGCAATGTCCGTAGAAGTTGATTTTCAAATATAGATAGAGAGATCTCTCCTGATAAAGTGTCGCAATAACAGCAAGCGTAACAATCTGTAATGAAGGCATACAACTCCAAGCAGCAAGGATCAAATAAAAATTGAAAAGATAGTGCAGGACATCCATGTATAAAATAGAACTCATCACTGAAATGATAAAGCTATGAATACAATAGCACAATGATAATACAGTCCATAAAAACCAAAGTCCAAAATGACCAAACCAATCAAACAGTCCAAAATATCCAATGACAACCACAAGAACAGCTACTAACGGGGAGAGAAAATAAAAAAAAATAAGCAACAAAAAATAAAGAGACACTGAAATAGCATAAGCTAAGCGTCATCGGCGACATCGGATAAGATCTCGATCAGCACATCTGGAGCATCCACATCTCCACCCTCAGCAACAGTAGTAGCCGTCGCCGGGTCACTCGCAATCGTGGCAGCTGGTGTAGATAATAATTGGTCACCCACGACTAGAGGTGGTGGAAGTGGTGTCTCAGAAGAAGGCGATGCCGCCGATGTAGATGGAGCAGCAGGATCAACCTGTGGAGGTGGAGCTGACGATGAAGGACCAGTAGTGGGTGGTGGAGGTGTATGTAGAGACTGGTCGATCCCTATCTGAATCAATATAGGCTCAAGTAGAGTCGTCATGCGGTCCATCTTGCCCTTGAGTCTGATCCGGGCCTCTCTCTCCTCTATAAGTAACTCATGAACAGTCGAGAGAGGCACAGAAGAACAAGACTCTCCCTGGGCAGGAGCCTGAGACCGCTGTCTCAGCTCGAACTATGCAACCTCAATATGAGGATCAACCTCGTCATCAGAATCTAGCTCCTCAACCTCTGTGGGTATCCCAAAAGCTGTACCCTCTGTATCGGTGCCTCCTCATCTCCTCCTCTTCACCATGACCTTCGCCTTACCCTTTTCTTTTCTCTTCTTTTGAGCATCAGAAAGGCGGGCCGCCGTCTCGCCAAATCGACTAGAGGCCTACAGAATCGAATCTGTGGCCAATGGAACTAGCCCAGCCTGCTCAATGACCCGATGTATAGGCCAAGCGCCCTTTGGATGGCGCTTGGCGGTAGTGTACCACGTGGGCTGAACAAAGAAGTCAATATAAAGGCGAGACAGACAGACTCGCTATCCTGTCCCAATAGCATACAGAGCTCGGGCATACCACGCAGCAAACTTCTCGTGATAAGACATCATCAAAATATAGTTCACCAGCGTCAGATGGAGGAGATGATAGTCCTCAGTGACAAGCTTATCCTCATTGAGAGATACGCCATTCCAAAACAGGACGGCGCCTCCTATAAGCTCTCAGATAATGGTCGCTAGATGCATCTCTGGGGCTCCTGGTAGGCGAGGATAGAAACAATATAGCACCTTGGGTACGCCCAGAGCAGTAGAATTTATGGCAGGGCTGAATATGATCTCATGCCAGCGGAAGAAGGGTCGGTATGTGAACGGGGCCACGGGATCCTTGATCATAGAGGAGCAGGCTTCACGAACCCAGTGGATGTTGATCGTTTTGGTCTGGTGTAGACACCCCAATTTTGACCGACCGTCGAATTTAGGAGAGTGTCACCTCCACGTCCGATGATGATAAAGACCAAAAGAATCAAAGTATTCCAAGCTCTTCAGAAAGTTCTCCAAACGCGATAAAATTCACATAAAGAGGAAAATGCCAGGTATTTAGGAGAATTCAGGTATAAAATACCATTTTTGGAGAAAATCTTCGAAAATATTTTTTGGAAGAAAAAGGAGAAAAGAAAAGACCTAAAAGAGGAAGTTCAACAAAAAAAGGCACACGGCAGTATTCCGCGGCACTCAGTGAGTGCCGGTCGGCATTCAGTGAGTGCCGGGCCAGCATTCACTGAGTGCCGCTGACATCTTCTGACTGTCGTTTTCTTTTAAAGTCCGTATTTTGTGGTACAATACGTATGTGTAGGCAGATAAAAACAAAAATCTGTTAAAGTATGGTTGACAAAAACCCGGCAATCAACAATCTGTCGCGGCACTCACGGAGAGCCGTACGACAATCACGGAATGCCGTTGCGGCAGTCACGGAGTGCCGCAGCGGCACCCACGGACTGCCGCAGATGAATTTTGACTGCCGCCCTGGGCAGCAGTCTGTCTAATTTCAGGAAGTACGTATTGTACCACCAAATGAGAGATTTACACCTGTCTTTTACTCCGAATTCACTGAAAATACTTGGTAATTTTGCCTATAAAAGAGGAAGGATCTTCCTTGGAACACATGCAAGGAATATACACAAGAGATACACCAAAAAAATACAAAAAAATCACTACCATTACACTAACATACTTTGAGAGAAAAAGAGAGAGTTTAGAGAACTAGAGAGAAGAGCTTGGAAGATCTTCAAAGATAGACTTTTGAGGATAGTTTGGAGGTGACCCTCTAATTTTGGTTGTGTTTTCTTTCTTTTTGAGCTTCTAATCTTCAAGTCATTTTTAGTTTTTCTTGATTAAGTATTAGAGTTTGTCTAGTAAGCTTAGGAGTTCTTGTTTCTAATTCTTTAATCTTTCTTATATTCTTTTGTTTATGTTCCTCTCTTGAGATTCTTGGAGATCTTTAATATCTCTCTTGAAATCTCTTGAGTATGATCCTTTGAATCCCATGTAAGCTTATACTTTACATGAGAGTCACAATTTGATCATCACTTCATTTCATAAGCAAATAGATGAATCCAAGTCCATACTCATGACTTGGATCCTCTAAACTTGGTATTTCATGAAATCATTTCCATATTCTCTTTGAAACTTATGAGTATTAGTCATGTCTTCATCTTCAATGACCATCAAATGGTAGGAAAAAATGGTTTTGAGTCTAAGCCCATCTCCATGGTTTAGAGTCCTCATCTTGAGATTTCATGAAGTCTATTCATACTTCCTTTGAAATCTACAAATATGAAGGTCTTTATTCTCCAATGACCATCAAATGGTAGGAGAAAATAGTTTAGTTTAAGTCCAACTTCATGGTTTAATAGTTGGGGTTAACAAATAAAGTTGAACTTGACAAATGAAAATAGTGAGTTTACAAACTGATTTCGATCAAAGATTTTTAGTTTGAAATCTAACCGTTGAAATCAAGTGAAACCAACGGGAAAGTGTCAATAACACAATACTCTACCACTGTAATTTTTTGTTTTAAAGTGATCTTATGTCTAAGATGGTTTGGTCTTGTGATTTTTAATACATGCAGCTCTCTGTCCGAAATTTCAGAACAGTAAATCTATTTTGAAACTAATAAATCAGAATTTTAATGGAGTTTCTGAGGTCTCTAATAATTGTTTCTAGGTACCTTAATGTGTTAAGGACATCCCCTAAAACGATCTAAGTGTTTCTCATCTGTTTGCTATTTTTAATAAATCGTACAAGATCTCTGGACAGAGAGTTGCAGATTCCTGAGTGGCGTCTAGTGTTTTCCATATTCCCAGAGATCTAACCGTTCAAACCTTGATTTTCTTTTTGGGTTATACACTAGACTCACAGAGGCATATCATATGCATCAAGAGCCAACCGTTGGAAGCATGGTTTTTCTATTTTTTAAGATCTGGTCTGCTCTCTGTAATTCATAAAAACTGCTACGTTTTTTTGTCTAATCTTATTTATTCCAACTCAAATGGTCTCCTAATGTCTTAGGATCCAAATCACACTTTGAATAAGGGAAATTTAGCTTAAATCCAGAGGCTAAGTGACCCAAATTAGTGAATAAATCCATGTCTTATTCTTGTTCACATTCATTCATTCATGTACATTTAATGCTCATGATTAGAACTAGCTATTGAATAAAGTTGGATTTCATGCTAGATAGACTTAAGTTAGAGAATTAAGATTGATTGTTTGAAATCATATTATTATGTGAAACATGTGGACCTTGAAAAAATCATTGTTCTTGGGATTTATGAGCTCAACGGCCCCATGTGGAAAAACAGATTTAACAAAGAATGGACCTGGCCACCGGGATCGGAGCTTACCTGGAAAAAGGTGGAGGCGAGAGTCGTACATCAAGACTTTCTTCCTTGGCTCGAATGATTTATGAAAAATTGTTCTATCGTGATGAGCCTTCAACCTTTCCTTATGTAGTGTAGTATTGTCGTATGCATCTCGATGTATTTCTTCCAGTTCAGCCAACTGGAGTTTCTGAAGGTGACCTCCCTCTTTAATGTCGAAGTTCAATGAGCGTGTCGCCCAATATGCTTTGTGCTCAATTTCGACAAGAAGGTGACACGCCTTATCGTACACTAACCTGTACGGAGATATCCCCAAATTTGTCTTATATGCGGTGTGGTACGCCCATAGAGTATCAGTCAGTTTATATGCCCAGTTTTTTCTATTAAAACTAACCGTCTTTTTGAGTATATGCTTGATTTCACGGTTAGCCAATTCTGCCTGCCCGTTAGTTTGAGGGTGGTAGGCTAGAGCGATCTTGTGGTTTACCCCATATTTCTTGAGAATTGACTCCAAAGGCCTGTTGCAAAAATGCTTGCCTTGGTCACTTATTAATGCTTTCGGGGTTTCGAAACGCGACAGAATATTTTACTTAAGGAAGGACATTACTGTTTTGTGGTCATTACGTCTCATCGGTTTCGCTTCCACCCATTTTGATGCATACTCCATAGCTAGGAGTATGTATTCACAGTTATTTGATGTTGGAAACGGGCCCATGAAGTCTATGCCCCAACAATCGAATATTTCAGTTGTGATGATGGGAGTTAGGGGCATAGAATTTCTTTTTGAAATTGTACTAGCTTTTGACAGCGTTGGCATGATTTTCAAAAAGAGTAGGAATTCTTAAACACGGTGGGCTAATAGAATCCGATGTGTAATACTTTTTATGCGGTCTTTTGTGAAGTGAAATGACCTCTGCAGGCTTCAAAATGACAAGAGGATAAAATTACAGTTATGTTCTCATTCGGGATGCAACGTCTGATGACCGGATCAGCACAATACTTGAATATGTAAGGATCATCGAAAAAGAAATGACGTGCGAATGAAATGAACCGTTTCTTATCTTGAATCGACCAATGACTTGGGGTTTCACCCGTAAAAAGATAGTTTACTATATCCGCATACCAAGGCAAACTGGAAATAGTCATCAGTTGCTCATCTGGGAATTCATCTTTAATTGGTATAGGTCCAGTGTTGTCAATAAATGTCAACCGAGATAAATGGTCGGCGACCATATTCTCTACTCCTTTTTTATCCTTGATTGTGATATCGAATGCTTGGAGTAGGAGTATCCAATAGATAAGCCTTTGCTTCGCATCTTTTTTAGATAGCAGGTACTTGGGGGCCGAGTGGTCTATAAAACAGACAATTGGGGACCCTATCAGATATGACCTGAATTTATCTAAAGTGAAGACTATTTCCAGTAGCTCTTTTCCGGTAATCTTGTAGTTCATTTAAGCTTCGTTAAGTGTTCAGTTGGAATAGTATATTACATAAGGCTTATTATCCTTCCTCTGTCCTAGGACTGCCCTAATGGCATAGTCACTAGCATCGCACATCAGTTGAAATGGCAAACTCCAATCGGGTGCCTGTATTATCAGTGCAGAGGTGAGGTGTTCCTTTAGTGCGTCAAAAGATGTTTGACAGTTGTCCGACCACTCGAATGGTGTGTCTTTGACTAAGAGTTGGCACAGTGGTCGGGAGATTGCACTAAAGTTTTGGATAAAGCGGTGATAAAATCCTGCGTGTCCCAGAAAAGAGCGGATATCTTTAACTGTACAGGGGACCTATAGGTTCGGGATTATATCAATTTTTGCTTTATCAACTTAGATACCCTTATTAGAAATAATGTGGCCGAAGATAATTCCCTTGGTCACCATGAAGTGACACTTTTCCAAGTTTAATACTAGGTGTTTGTCCTTGCATCTCGCTAACACTTTCTCAAGGTTTTCCAGGCAGTCATTGAAACTATGGCCAAACATTGAGAAGTCGTCCATGAACACCTCGAGTATTTGTTCGACCATGTCACTGAATATACTCAACATACATTGCTGAAAGGTAGCCGGAGCATTGCATAAGCCGAAGGGCATACGACGATAGGCGAATGTATTGAACTGACAAGTGAAGGTCATTTTCTCCTGATCTTCAGGAGCAATTTCGATTTTGTTGTAGCCACTATATCCGTCCAAGAAGCAATAGTATTTATGACCCGCCACTCGCTCTAGTATTTAATCCATGAATGGTAATGGAAAGTGGCCTTTTCGGGTCACAATATTCAATTTTCGGTAATCAATACACATCCGCCATCTAGTGGGGACGCGTGTTGGTACCAATTTGCCGTCTTTATTTGGGATTACTGTTATACCTACCTTTTTTGGCACCACTTGGGTTGGACTAACCCAAGGGCTATCAAAAATAGGATATGTAATCCCAACATCAAGTAGTTTTAATACTTCCTTTTTAACTACCTCTTGCATGTTGGGATTCAAATGCCTTTGCATTTGTCGTGAAGGCTTAGCGTTTTCCTCCAAGTATATTTTATGAATGCACACAGATGGGCTTATGCCTTTAAGGTCGGCAATCGTCCACCCTAATGCTCCCTTATGTTGTTTTAACAGTTGGATTAACTTACCCTCTTCTTTAGGATTTAATGTAGATGAAATTATGACAGGGTAAGTCTTTTCAGTCCCTAGGAAGGCGTATTTGAGCTCTATTGGAAGCTCCTTTAATTCTAGATTGGGAAACTAAAAATTGGAAGGCATGACTAGTTTTGTTTTTGGAGGTAGGGGTTCATATGGTGTTACCCACATGCATTCAGCTCTGTCCTCCTCTTTCGTCTCCATCATGAGGCAAGTGTGATTTAATGCAGCATCCAATGGGGTAGAATCGTTAGGTTTATAGATCGCATCAAGTTGTGACACAACTACCTCCAAGGCATCTTTGTAATCTACAAAATCAGTCTCGTCTTCGATGACCGTTTCAATATAATTGATTTCTTCCTCATCCTCGTATTCTTCAGGTCGGGGATTTGAAAAAATCTTGACATTTAGAGTCATGTTCTTGAATACGATGGTCATAATACCACTTCTTATTTTGATTGTGGCATCTATGGTGCTGAGGAATGGACGTCCAAATATCACCGGGATTTGTGAACATGGATTAGACACAGGTTCAGTGTCCAAAATCACAAAATCGTCCGGGAAGATAAATGAATCTATCTGCACCAGAACGTCCTCCAGTATTCCTCTAGGGTATTTAACTAACCTGCCCGCCAGTTGTAACGCAACTCGGGTAGGTTTGGTTTACCCAACCGTAATTGTTTAGAAACTGAGTATGGCAGCAGGTTTACGCTTGCTCCTAAATCAAGGAGTGCGTTGCCTTCCTTTGATTGCCAATTCGGCAAGAGACAGTTGGGGTACTAGGGTCTTTGAGTTTCGGAGGCAATTCATTTTGGATGATTGCGCTTGCATGACAAGCGACATAGGCGTGTTTCTTTACACTTTGCCTCCTTTTGACCGTGCATAAGTCTTTAAGGTACTTAGCATAGGCCGGCACTTGTTTAATTGCATCAAGGAGTGGGAGATTGATTTTGACTTGTTTAAAAAACTCCAAAAACTCCTAATTCTTTGCCTCATTTTTAGGTTTCTTAAGCCTTTGAGGGTAAGGTGCAGGGAAAGGGCATTTTGGTAATTCATCAATGACAGGCTCCTTTCCGGGCCTTCTCTCAACTTCTTCTACTTCTTTATGAGCATCATCATTTGATTCTAATGGTTTGTCATCAATGGACGACTCCTCTTCTTGAGTGGATGGTTTGATTTTATTAACCACTTCATCCTCTTCATACTCTTCAGGGGTATAGAAGGGTAAATTGCACCCTATAATCTTGCCGCTTCTCAAAGTAGTTACGGCTTTTTCTTGTTCTTAAATAGTGGGACCGTTGTTGTATCCCTTAGGGTTTTGAAGTGGTTGAGAAAGACGCATTCCACTTGACCCCTCTTGTCGTGCATCCATTCTCTCTAATATTGCGGACATTTTACTCATCATTTGAATTAACTGTTGTGTTAAATTCGCATTAGAGATTGGATCTTCCTCTTGCGCCTTTTTGTGCGGCGGCACGTAGATATTTGATTGCGGATTATTAGAGGGTTGAGCATAGTTGTAGTTATTTGATCTATTTTGATTGAATGGCTGGGACTGCCTATTGTATTGCCCCTGATAGTGATTATTGTTATTGTAGGGCTGTTGTTGCTGATATTGGTTTTGGGTCCCAGCATCATTTTTACAATCAAACCTGGGGTGATTCCATCGATTGTTATTCTGAACGTTGTTATTATTGTAGGAATTCCCTGCCCCCCTATACACTTGCATGTCATTCATTTCCATGGGGGGTTGTTCTTGAAAGTACGGCACATTGGGACAGTATTGATTGGTGTGTCCCAACATGTTGCATGTGCTGCATGGTTCTTCAGGTAAAACCTGCCTAGAACCCTCTCCTTTCATTGCCAACTCCTCTACCTTCTTAACTAGTTCTTCATATTTGCTCATTAGATGATCCTCACTTTTTAATTGGTATAGACTCTTCTCCTCTACACAGGATATCTGTGAGCGTGGGACATCTTTTGCATTGGACCATTCGTGGGCATGTTCAGCTAGCCACTCGAAGTGAGTTTCTGCTTCTTCAGTGTTTTTGCAAAGAAATGGCCCTGAACTCATGGTTTCGACCAACTTTTTAGTTTCACCATTTAACCCTTTGTAAAAGTAGCTAATGGTTCGCCATTTCTCATACCCATGATTTGGGCATGAGAGAAGCAAATCTTTGAAACGCTACCAAGTTTGAGTGAATGTTTCATTGCTCTTTTGTTTATAAGAGTTAATTTGTCGTTTAAGCCTACTGGTCATGCGCGGTGGAAAGAATTTGTTTAAGAACGTAGTGTTCATCGCATGCTAGGTGTAAATCAAATTCGGCTTCAAAATGAGTAGCCACACGTTTGCTTTATCCTTTAAAGTGAAAGGAAATAGCATTAGATGTGTCACATCTACAGGGCAATTTTGTGAGAATGTTTTACAAACATCCTCGAAGTCCTTGACGTGTAGATATGCCTTCTCGCTATCCATTCCATGGAAGGTTGGAAGGAGTTGAATCATTCCGTTGTGAAATTGAAATTCGCTACCATGAGGTGGAATGAGAATACAAGAAGGTGTAGGTGCGTGTTCGGGTGTCATGAGATCGCACAAAGGACGAAGCAAATCATCAATTGGTACAACCACATTCTCACCGTTTTCACTTTGATTATCAGCCATTGAATCGGTAGGTGTGGCTACAGGATTAATAAAATCGGAGGAATCAGCTAAGTGGAATGGATTTCTATAGATTCCTTCGATGGAATTATCGGACATAAAAGGAAAGATCCTAAGTAGTTTTAATATAAAGAATAAAAGACAAAAGAAAACAGAAAGAGATAAGAATAGATTGAGGTAATCTACGCGTTAGCTTGTCGCTTTCCCCGGCAACGACGTTAAAAACTTGACACGGCTAAGAATGTGTGTGCGCTTGTGTGCTATACCCAAGTGTAGGTAATCGTGCAAGTAGTAATCTGGCTAAGACCAGGTCGATCCCACAGGGAATGTGATAACCTAAATACTTAGATTAAACTCTAAAAGAAAAATAAAAATCAATATATGAAAGGTTGTAGAACACGAAGTTCCACAAAGTAACTACTAAAATTAAAGCAACTAAAGTAGATTAAACTAATGATTAACTAATTAAAGCGATGTTTTAAAACGTGTTTTTTTTTTTAATAAAAGGAAATGTTGGGATTACACGAATCCACCGCGACCTAGCCATCTACCATGCAATTACATTGAAGCACAATGGAGCACATTTTCTACAGTATTCCGTATATCTCTTAGAATAAAGAATCCATAGTCCTTTCATGACCGGGACTATATCATCACAGTTAATTTGAAACACACGAAAGCGGTTTAAAACAATAGTTAAGACTCGCACCTACAATGGTGTTAGCATTGAAGGTGGTTTGCAAAAGATATTGAAGAAAAATGCCTTAAAGCCTTAAATTCAGAGACTGTTTTGACATATGAGTTGTTTCAGTATGCTAGGTATTTTTTATGACAAAAGGCATAGTTTGACAATTCACATAATTAGATTCTTATTTCAAATATGTAATCTTTTGAGCCTAATATAGCCATAGTCTATAAACATGTTTAATGGTCATAAACGATAGATACAATGATATTATTGGCCATAAATGAAAAAAACAACCCATCTAGATAAATTTTCCCATTTAAGATTAGTGCACAGAAGTTGTTGTTTCTAAGTTTTTATTGCATATCCCCAATCAAAGTTTTAACCTACCATTTTGGAATTGAAACTGTCGTCAAAATATCCTTTTAAGAAAGATTAAAAAGATGTAAACAGTGACAACCCAATTAAAACTAAAGTTATAAAACTAAGGTAATGGTGAAATATAATATTAATATTTCTTTTCTTTACTTAACATGAGTTAGGGTTGAATTTGTGGAATCTGCAAAATAACAAAGTTTCGTACAACTAGGCTAATAAAATATACGTAAATGGAAATACTGAATTAATAATAAAATACTAAACCTTTGACTTGGGATTCTTGTGGGGTTACAATGGTTGAACTCCAAGAATAAAAATAAGGTCAAACCAAATCCTAATCTAATTTGGGAGTGAGATATGAATATGGTGTGCTTGGGACTTTAGTAGGTGATTATAACAACTACGTGGCTAAGAAATATGGCATTTACTCGCAAAATCTGTCTTCTAGTGAATGTTTATTGCTATAAAAATTGAAAATTTGGGGTTTCAAACTATTTTAGGGGACAACTACAAGTAATACTAGACTAAAAATATTAAATCTAAATATAAATAGCACTATTTTTACTACTACAAATTGACAAAGGAACTACAAGAAAACAAATATTTTAATTTAAGAAATACAATACACAAAGTTTTGCTACATATTTTTCAAACATGAAATCATCAAGTACATAAAAGTAAATTTTTACAACTACTAGAACTAGAAAAAGCTAAGAAAAACTAAAGTTTCCTATTTCTAGGGACAATATGAAGTGCTCACATGATAACCTCCCTAAACTATTCTCTCCCTAACAGTGTGTTGAAATTGTTGTGATGATGTCGTTTACGCTGTTGGGATGCCTCATTTTATAGACGATTTTTGAGCAATTCCGTCATTGCTTTCGTCACTCGAAGGTAGCGTTTGGCAGTTTTTTTACTAGGAATTTGGGGGATTAAATGTGCACTATGTCAATTATATTGGTACATAAATGTGCAATGTTCAATGTTTGTCACATCCCTCAACTAATTTATTGCTAGTCCCTAGCAATGAAGTGAAAAGAGAAATTGTTCTAAAAGCTTTATTAAAAGGTAGAAGTAGACTAAGGAAAATAAAACTTAACTCACTATCGCAGGAATCTTGATTTCATTTAGCGTATACAACAAGCCGTTAAACCCCTAGGTTACCACTAGTGGACGAGTGTTGTCTTGTGAGGGTTTGCAGTGAATATACCCACAAAATTCATTAAATATATATATATATTTTTTAAATGTAAAAATAAAGTAAAATAAAAATGAAGGTAGATTTTCTCTTTTTACAATAGATAAGATTAAATTTGACAATAAAATGAAATTTCCAAGTATATAATAGTAATGCAACACACATACTCACAGTTTGTCAATGGTAGCATTTTTTATACTCTTTAAACTTACAGTGTTTACTTGAAAAGTCAAGCAACTGATCTTAACTTCAAAGGTTACATAACTATTAACAGTCATAAAATTTGTAGTTTTAACTCAAATCTCACTGGGATTTCACTCTTTTAAGGAGAAACTCTCGAAAACCGGTGCAGAGAACATCTCACTTGGTAGGGAAGCAAAGATATAGAAATTGCTTCCATTTTTTTTTACTCAATATATAGGTATTTGGACTACGATAAGTCTCATGAAAGAATACTTAGCATTAGAAGAGCGATCTATTATGGAGACCATCCTTATCACTTAAATTTAAAAATCAATTTCTTTTACATCATTAGGACTTTGGCTGGTAGGTTAGAAATTAAGATGAGTAGGAAATTTGGGGTGCATATATTCTAAGCATGTGATTGGAGTGTTTGCGCATTTCATTCCAACCTCTTCTTTTTCTTCTCCTTTTTATTATTTGTACAATTTTTTTTTAGTTTCTTTTTTTTTTTAGTTTCTCATTTTTTTTTTAAATCAACTCCTTTCTTTCTTTACCACTTCTTGCAATATCATTACAGTCCAATCACATACCTAGATATAAAAGTGAGGTTTGTACTCCCAGGTGGAGCACGACATGATTTGGAGAGAATTGAGAATAAGGCAATATAAGGTGAGGGGGGGTGCATTTGAAAGAAAAGATAGCCTAAATAATTTTAAAAATAGATTGACTTTGTTCATTTAAGCAATTTAGACATTCTAATTGTAAATCATGAACGTTCTCTTCTAGTGATCAGTCAAAGAAAAATAATGAGACTTTCAACGAGTGATATGATAAAAAGAATAAAATGAGACTGAAAAGAATAGTAACCCTCATAAAGGAAGATTGGCACAAAAGCTTACATGGGTTAATTAGTTTCCACTACTTGTCTTTAAACTGCATAGTTTATGTTTACTCATCCATTTAGATTCAGTAAATATTTTCACACTAATTTAAAAATGTTTAAAGTTTAAAGAGTTTCTAGCATTTGAAATGGTTAAACATGTGACAATGTGTTGTATGCTATTAACATACCCAAAATAACATTAACGTGTCAAATTTAACTTATATAGAGTAAAAGAAAACTTCTGAAAAAATCCTAAGCGCATCCACTAAGTTGGATACATTTATGGTGCAACTAGTATCCTCTGCACCTATACAAAAGAGACTACGCAATCCGAAACGTCCAAGTTGTCATGATAGCCCATCTACCTCTAGTAAATGAGATGGGTCTAGAATCACTAGTAAGTTACAAACATCAGTAAGAGGCTAGGAGATAACTCTCCCTTTACCTAGTTTTCGCTACCTCTAGAGTCATTCACCGCACTTGACATATCTGGTGATGTTGGGATCATGCAAATTACTCCTATCGAAGCAACTAATGAAAGCCAGATGTACACGTAGGATCATTTTAAAGTCTGACCTGACTGAAAATTATTGAAATGTACAAAAAATAAATTTAAAAACAAATTATAAAATTAAAAAGAAATAAGGGATGAGAGAACAAAATTTATTTGGGTATCAAATGATTCAGTCCTCTTTCTCATCCAAAATTTTCTTTTGCTTTGATTTGAATTGTCTTTTGTAGCAATAGTAAACTTTAAAAGATGTGTCATTGTTAGCAATTAAACCAGGACATTCTTCTCTATAACAATTCAAACACCATCCTAACCTTTTAGCTTTCCTTTTGATGGCATAAAGGCTAGTGCCAGCAAAGGATTTCTTCTGCTCAGAAATAAGTGAGTGACCCATTAACAGTCTGGTCATCGACAATTGGATCCATTTTTTATACTCTCAGCTAACAAGAGAGGCTCGACTCAACCCTCCACTCCTTCCAACTATCAACTAAGATCTAATTAAAGAGAGCTTAGAGGGGTTGGGTGGGAATTTTATTTAAAAACAAAAAATATTTATATTAAGAAATATATACATTCAGAAATTAAAAATATTTTTTCTTTTTTAGAACAGAAAACTAGAAACTACATTTCTCTCTTTCTCTCTCTCTCTTTCTCTCTCTCTCTCTCTCTCTCTCTCTCTCTCTCTCTCTCTCTTTTTTAGAAAAGTCTAAGACAACATATTAGTACAATAATGATAATAAGAAAAATTATGGTATAAACTTCAAAATCAAAAGAGCGGTGACGTGCTCGACATTCATTCTTTTTTTTTATTTTTTTTAAAAAAAACAGAAAACTTGAAAGAAAAAAAACAAATAACTTTTTTTAACAAGGGCAACGCAACATTATGATAATAGCAATTAAGGAAATTTCAAGGTAAAGTTCAAAATACATAAGACCAATAGCTAGTGCGTCATCCATTTTTGTAGTTTAAAAGCTGAAATGGAGAAATATCACCTGTTTCTTAAAAATTTGAGAAACTGGTAGGGCCGTGGATGAAGTAGTATTTCCAAGTTTCTTTGGTGAGTGGGTACCTACAACTTATATATTATATTTTTGTTAAATAATAGAAAAGAGAGAAAATAAAAATCAAAAATAAAAACTAAAGCCGAATCGAAAAAATAGAGAATAAAATCAAAATCAAGCTTTTCTCTGGATTATAGATCTTACCTTTAGTGATTGATAGAGTGGATCTTGATTTTAGATCGAGTAAATTAATGAAAATGAGAGAGAATGAGATCGGATCGAGGGAGAGTGAGAGTTGCAGAGAGGAGACGAGAGAAAGATCACGGTGAAAGGGAAGAAGAAAAGAAAGGAAAAAGAGAGATGGGAAAGTTTTTAGGGTTCAAAGCCCTATTTAAAACCATTTTCTCTTTTTGAATATATTTCTCTCTAAAAAGAAACTATTTTTTTTTTTAGAAATGAAGATAAAACAAACAAATAGGTGTTAATCGTGAAACGCACCCCCCTTCCCCCCCCCCCCAACTGAGTCTGACATTGTCCTCAATGAGTGAGATGAGAAAAAGAAGCCAAGGATAACACCTATAATAATAAGAAATATACAAAGAAAAGATAGAATAATAGTGAAAAATATATATATATATATACAATCACTGTGTTGAGATAAAATTATCAACAATTACTGTACAATTGATCTTTTGAACTGCAGTTTCAAAGGATCGATCTTGTATCCAAATTTTGCTATCTGCTAGTTTTAGCAACATGGTTTTCAAAATAGCAATACTTCTGGTGTGCCTTTTTTTTTGTTTTTTTTTTTTTCTTTTTTTTTAAATTTTGGACTGTAACGGGATAGTTTAAACATACAATTTAGTACATTTATGAGATAGCATTGTTTGAAATTTGTAAGACTTGATAAAAATCAGAACTCATAAAATAATAAGTACAAGTGGTTTTGATACTTAAAACATAATGATGATTTATATATATGTAACAAATAAAAAAGTACAATTTCAATAAAGATAGAAATTTTATTTTAACATATCTAGACGTTGACTGAGATTATTGCTCATGAAAGGTGATCATTTCGAGGTCTAGGACAGTAGACTCAAAACCTCAGGTGGGTGTCATAGTCACATATGTCGAAATCATCATACACTGTTATTTCAATGAATATACTATATTCGACAGTGACTCTTTGAGGCATGAATTGTTTAATGAAGACATGGACTAGAGATGTCCCCCATTCGAGTAGAAAAAAGAACTAATCCCTCTGAAAGGCGTACCTTAACATTTCCTCGTTAATAACTCTAGTTAACAAACGCCCCCATCTAAAAATAGTGTCATTTTCATCATAGATGGGGAATTGTACTAAGAATGTTAGATACCGCTCCCATTCGTTTTCTTCATATTCATGATACAATTCTTGGAACACCTCATATTGAGCTTGTTCTCATTCATCATAGTTTGTACTAATATTTTGCCAGTCCTCTAGTCCATCGAATATTGGCTCACCATCCTACTCCATAGGTTGGTCAGGTTCCACTAAATAATCAATTTCTTCATCAATGTCCTAAATTTTTTCGACAAACATTTCATCCTCATCAGAATCCATGAGATATTCAAAATGTGGGCGTGTATCATCATCTGACGAAGTTCTATCCTCTGAAGGATAGTTGTTATTGTTAGACGAACTGGCATGGTTTATACTCATTCTTGCACCTCTACGATGATGAGATGGGTTCATATCTCTTTGTTACCTGTGACATCAGATCATATGTTATAGTTCCATAAAAATATTAACTAGTAAGAAAAAAAAATTAAAATTAAAATAAAATTCCTACTATGTACAATTCTAATCATGATTTATGAATTGAAGAGGTATCATAGTTGGGGTCCTCCAAAGGAAAGGACTCCAACTAAGTTTCAAAATCTCCTAAGAATGGTTTTAACTTGTGCTTACTAACGTTAAATGTATTTCCATCTTTAGGGTCCTCAATCACGATAGTTCCATAAGGATGAACATTTTTTACAATATATGGACCAGTCCATCGAGATTTCATTTTTCTTTTAAGAAGATGCAATTTTGAATTATATAATAGAACTTTTTGTGCGGGGGTAAATCTTTGATAAACAAGAGTATTAAGACATTTTTCTGTAGAGTACCCCATCATATGACATGTACTGCAAAGTTCTAGTTTTTTCTTAGATAAAGAAGTATTAGCTTTCTCCAATTTAAAAGCTTCTAACTTACGAGTTAATTCTTCAATTTTTATAACTAATTCATCTTCAGTTTGTGATTGCTGTAATTTTTTAGACTTTTCTCTCCTAGCATTTTCTTCTTTTTTCCCTTTATGGAGCGTCTTTGGTAAGCCAATCTGTCACGCCCCGACGTAGCATAAATAAGAAAAGCGTTTAATTTCCTTTATGGATCCGTAGGTCAGGACAGTTTGAAGGATAGTTTCCGTCCCAAACGTCAACAACAAAAACATAATAATCAGAGCAGAGCAATCAAGGCTTATAATATTTTTCTAACTTAATAGTTATTACAACACGGGGTCTCTAAAGGCACAAATCGCCTTAAATCAAAACAATGACTTAACATCTATTACAGTCATCCTTATTACAAAACAGTTCATAAATTAAAGCATAGGATATTGATGACAGTTCTATCTTCCAAAGCAGCCGTTCTCAGTTTGCATAATCATCGGCCCTAGCATAGTCATAACCTGAAAAGCCTGAACATGAATGTCCAGGGCGCATCGACGCCGTCAGTTTCAAGAAGCTGGTGAGTATTAAAAACATAACTTTGAATGTAACACACACTCATTTACCATTTTCCAATTCCCATTTAATTCAACAAGTTTACATTAAAGTAAGAAGTTCATTTTTTAGAAAACAACCACAATATCATTTAAAAACTTTAATTCACATATATGTGACCGTGTATGAAAAACAGTGCACCATCTCATCTTACCGACTCTTTTCTCTCAACAAACACAACAACCCACTATCTCACACCAGTATCCTTGTAATACTCCGATAGCCACACTTTAGCACAGTGGTGCCAGGGAATGTCCAGTTTGCCTCACACTTTGGTTCGAGGTACCAGGGAGTGTCCAATGCCCACACTTTAGTACCTAATCCACCTCGCAAATACCGAAGGTAACCTCACGCAGTATCCAGACTCGGGTACCAGGGAGTGTCCGTAGGCTACACTTTTGCACTACCATGGGTGGCAGGGAATATCCAAGTTCGGCGTCACACACTTTAACACTACCATGGGCGTCAGGGTGTGTCCAATTTTGCCACCGCCGCATCACAAAGATACTCTCACTGCAATCTCAACACGTCACACTTTGTTACACAATTACCAAGGAGTGTCCACAACACAATCTCAACCACACACTCTTTTCCACTCTGACTACCACCCACCATGCATGTACAACTGACTCCACGTAAATGTCATGTAACTATCCAAAGAACATATGAAGTGCTAGGAATAATAACAATGTATGCTTGAAAAGAATTATATTCATAATCTTTCCTTAATGACCAATCATACCAAAAACGTAATCGATTTAAACATTTTTCGCAAAATAGAGCCTTAAGGTTCATAATACAACACCCAAAGAGTTCCTTAACATAAAATAAGCAAAATCTAGAAACTGTCAGAAGTCGCGCGCGCAGGTCGCTCGCGCGATCTGCCTGTTTTTCATTTTCTTTCATAAAACTTTTCCAACTGCCAGAATACCGGGAGATCGCGCACGCTGGTCGTTCTCGCGCTCCGCTCGCACGATCTGCCTAATTTTCAATTTTATTTATAGACTCTTCTCTCTGTCAAAATACACCAACCTCGCGCGCGCAGGTCCCTCGCTCGAGGTTGTGCAGTAACTTCGTCTTCTCTGCAGAAATGCCCTGTTTCAGTTTTAAATACCCATTTTGAAATTCCGAAGTAAATAGGACATGTAATATATGAATTTCTTCGTTTTTCGACGAGGATTATGAATCTACGATCAATTTAACATGCATCCAAATGTAGATCACTAATTTTACGAAAAACTAAAAGATGATAAAACTTAATTTCTTATATGCTTTTTCATATGAATAAATTAGACTTTAATACTTGAACTGTAGCTTCTAGGAACTATAATCTTTCTAAATCATCTCTAAAAATCTATTTTGATTAAGTTTGTAAAATCTATCTTTTTTCAAGCTTTCTTGAAAATCAACAATGGTGAATCAACATATACATATATACAAAACATCAATTGAGCACGAATTACATTTGGAGTGAGTTTGAAATACTCACTGTGATGAAGATGAAGTGTGTGTTGAGAAAGATAAGATTAAACAAGAGAACTCCAAGCTTCCAAAATCTGTGAAAGTTTGACACGGCGCCGATAGTTTTAAACATAAACTGGTATTTTCGGTGCGCGGTGGTCACCACAAAAATATAGAAAATTCATTTTAACGTAAGAAATGGTTTTTTGGTTTTATAAAAATACTGATTGAGTCAAAAGCAAGCATTTCCACCATTTTGAAATACAGTTTTAAAATCTAATATCGGTATTGTCAAATTTGTAAAATTACAGTTTGACCCCAACAAGAATTTTAAATATGAAATTAAGCAAGTATTAAAATTCTAAACATGTGAATTGCAAATTAAATAAAAGCAGACATTACAAATTTGAGTTAACATTCATAACACTAATTAAATATGAAATGCAAATTTAAAATTAAATGAAATGCAGGTTATTACATCCTTCCTCCCTTAAATAGGATTTCATCCCCGAAATCAAGACTAACTAGTCCTGAAACAACTCTGGGTACTTCTTCCTCATCTCAACTTCCACTTCCCACAAGGCTTCGTTCTCGTCATGGTGATTTCACTGAACTTTCACCAACGGAATGTCCTTATTCCTCAACTTCTTGACACTCTGATCCAGAATCTTCACAGGTCTCTACTTGTATGAAACGTTATGACTTGTCTCAATATCGTCATAACTAATAACGTACGAGGGGTCTCGTATGTACTTCCTCAGCATACTCACATGAAATACATTGTGAACTCTAGACATCTTTGGTGGTAGCGCCAGTCGATATGCCACTTTCCCGACACGTTCCAAAATCTCGAACGGTCCAATGAAATGCGGAGCTAATTTCCCTCTCTTGAGACCGAAGCGTACTATTCCTCGGGTCGGTGATACCTTAAGAAGTACATGATCTCCAACACTGAACTCCAAATCTTTTCGGCGTCGATCGACATAACTCTTATACCGACTTTGAGCGGTTCTCATCCTTTCCTTGACAAAAGAAATTTTTTCGTTGGTTTCTCTAACCAAATCTGGCCCCAACAACTCCGTATCTCCCACCTCTGTCCAACACAATGGAGAACAACATGGTCGTCTGTACAATGCTTCGAACGGAGCCATCCCGATACTCATGTTATAACTATTGTTATAGGCAAATTCAACCAAAGGCAAGTGCGTCTCTCAAGATTCTTCAAAATTGATGACACAAGCCCTAAGCATATTCTCCATGATCTAATTAACGCGCTCGGTTTGCCCATCTGTCTGAGGGTGAAAAGCAGTACTCATCTTGAGCGAGGTTCCCATAGCTTTTTGCAAACTTTGCCAAATGCCAGAGATGAAACGTGCGTCACGGTCTGACACAATCGACACAGGTGCACCGTGTAGTCGTACAAGTTGTTGTATGTATATCCAGCTCATCTTTTTTACCGGGTATGTCATAATGTAAGTGATGAAATGTGCCAACTTAGTCAGTCGATCCACGATTACCCAAATGGGGTTAGGATTCTGTTGTGATTGATGTAATCCCACTATAAAATCTATCGTGATGTGCTCCCACTTCCAACAAGGAATAGGTAGCGGTTGCAACAGTCCTGACGGTCTCTGATGTTCGGCTTTGACTTATTGACACGTCAAACACTTGGATATAAATTCGGCCACATCCTTCTTCATACCTTCCCACCAGAAATTTCTTTTCAAATCATTGTACATTTTTGTTCCTCCTGGGTGAACTATATATCTTGACTTATGAGCTTCTGCCAGAGTATCATTTCTCAAATCCCCATAGTCTAGTACACATAATCTGTCTCTGCATTGATATCCTCCATCAATTCCCACCTTCCATTCTGTCGGATCTTTCTCTGACATCTTTACAAACCATGCTTGAAACTTCTCATCTTCTTTCTGAGCTCCAATAATGCGGTCGATAAGAACAGGCTGTAGGATAAGACATTTGAAAAGTTATCCTTCTCCTTCTTCAGCACTCTATACATCGAACTCCGTCAACGTCTCCAATGCTCGCCATTCTCTAACCATTAAGGAGGCGATCATCTCACGAGTTTGCCGACTCAAAGCATCAGCGACCACATTAGCTTTGCCAGGGTGGTACTCTAACGTGAAGTCGTAATCTTTGATCAGTTCCATCCATCTGCATTGTCTCATGTTTAACTCTTTTTGTGTGAACAAATATTTTAGACTCTTGTGATCAGAGAATAAATCAAACTTCTCACCGTAGAGATAGTGTCTCCAAATCTTGAGTGCGAATACTACTGCCACCAACTCCAAATCAAGAATGGGATAGTTCAAATCAGTCGGCTTCAATTGTCTGGATCCATAAGCGATAACTCTACCATCTTGTATAAGTACACACCCTAGTCCTTGATATGAAACGTCACTAAAGATAGTGAACTTCTCATCAGGCTTGGGTATAGCTAGTACCGGTGCAATAGTAAGTCTCTCTTTTAACTATAGAAAGGAGTGCTCATGCTTCTCTGTCCAGTCAAACTTCAAATTCTTCTTCGTCAATCTAGTTAATGGTGCAGCTATTTTTGAAAACCCTTCAACAAATCTTCTGTAATAGCCTACGAGTCCCAAAAAACTCCTAACCTCTGTAGGGTTGCTCGGCCTAACCCAGTTTGACACAGCATCTGTCTTGGACGAATCCACAAAAATTCCTTGAGATGACACCTTGTGTCCCAAAAATTTCACTTCTTATAACCAGAACTCACACTTACTGAACTTGGCATATAAGTGATGGTCCTTAAGCGTCTGTATCGCAATTCGTAGATGTTGCTCGTGTTTTTCCTCTGCCTTAGAATAGATCAAAATATCATCAATGAAGACGACGACAAACTAATCCAAATAAGGCTTGAACACTCTGTTCATCAGATCCATTAATACTGCCGGGGCATTCGTCATTCCAAACGGCATTACCAAAAATTCATAATGACCATATCGGGTTCTAAAAGTAGTCTTAGGTGTATCTTCTTTCTGTACCCTCAACTGATGATATCCTGACCTTAGGTCTATCTTGGAAAATGTCGTAGCTCCTTGTAGTTGATCAAATAAGACGTCGATCCGGGGTAAGGGATACTTGTTCTTGATAGTCATGCGGTTCAATTCTCTGTAATCGATACACAACCGAAGTGTTCCGTCCTTCTTCTTCACGAATAACACCGGTGCTCCCCAAGGCGATGTACTTGGACGTACAAAACCTAGGTTCTCGAGCTCTTGAACTTGTTCCTTCATTTCCAATAGTTCGGTGGGGGCCATTCTGTAGGGGACCTTGGTGATCGGAATAGTACCTGGTATAAGCTCAATATAGAACTCTATACTTATCTCGGGTGGCAAACCAGAAATGTCTTGAAATACTTCTTCGAAGTCCTTGACTACAGGTATAGACAACACTATCGCTTCTGTATTGACGACTTCGATGTTAGCCAAACACCTTGTGAGGAACATATCTTCCGAAGGGTTACATTGAAAATCAAAGGGTTGATTCTCATTGTCGGGGAATGTAATTCTCTTCCTCGCACAATCCAGCTTCGATTGATTCTGAGAGAGCCAATCCATGCCTAGGATTATGTCAAACTCCTTCATCGATAGGACAATCAGCCTTGCAGGGATTTCACAGTTTCCTAGCCATAAGGGACAATCCTTGCACACGTGTCCTAACTTGACTGCGGCTCCTAATGGCGAGGTAGCCCTCAAAGCTTTCTCTAAACGATGAGGTAAGATGCCCAATCTCTGAATAGTATTAATAGATATGAATGAAAGGGCACCACCCGTATCAAATAGCACTTTAACATGGGATTTAAACAGAGTTAAGGTACCTTCTACCGCTTGCTAATCAGGTTGAGCTTCTTCATAGTTTCCTTCTTCGTACACAGTCCCATCATATCCAGCGGCATCGGGGATAACATCATTCACGCGAGTCTGACCTTGCTGACCATAAGTCACTTACTTAGGGGCTGTACAGAACTTACTGATATGACCTGGTTCACCACAGCTATAGTAGACTATGCCTTGCTGAACAACACGCCTTGGTGCCTTGCAATCTTGAGCCAAATGACCGGGGTTGCCACAATTGAAACATTTTCCAGCACTACTTCCTTCTCCTACTCGGGGTTGAGTTGGATAGGTGATAGCTTGGGTCCTCTTGCTCCCATCAAAATTCCTCTTCTGCCCTTGTGTATGATTCATTGGTGGTCTATTACCAAAATTACCCCTCTGAGGCAGCCGGAATTCGAATTGCTTTCAGTTCAATCGAGCATCTTCTTCTAGATCAGTGGCCAGACCAACTAGTCCTTCGAAAGACTTATCTAGGTGGCCGAGAGTCAGGCGACGAATCTGCGGTGTCAGCCCTTGGTTATACTTATGGATCCTCTTTTCCTCCGTATCAACCATATGAGGGGCAAACTGGGATAGTCTCTCGAACTGAGTGGTGTACTCTTGCACCGATTTAGTTCCCTGAGTCAAGTCCATGAATTCCTTCTCCCTCTTGTGCCTTTCTGTAGCTGAAAAATACTTTTCCATAACCTCCCCTTAAATGCAGTCTATGTTATTCCCGTCGCAACTTCATTCCTGATGGTAGTTGTGACTGAATCCCACCAATCTACGGCGGCATCAGTCAATTAGAAAGTAGCTAACCTCCTCTTATCCATCTCATTGCACTAGAGATCCTCGAACATGCGGTCCATCTGTCTTTACCACTGTTCTGCTTTCCATGGTTCCGCGCTACCCGTAAACTGCTCGGGCCTTAGTGCACGGAAGCTCTCCAGCAGCTTATCTCCAGTTTGTTGGTCTCGTCGATTTTTATTTGGGTTAATAATCCTTTCGAGACGTCTGAAAAAACTTTAAACATTCCTGTGGGATCGGCAGCCTCAGGTGCTTCCTCAATCAAGTTCCTGTTCCTCCTTGGTCTTCCAGCCATTCTATGAATAATAATGATGACAGGATGAGAAATATGCGTGAACTAGAAATGTAAAGCAGCTTAAGCAGCGACAATATCAAAAAGGGTATTTCTATATATAACTTCTTGTCAAGTTGATACAAAAAATATGTATGATCAGTCAATGCCTACCATAGCTATATGGGTTTGGACGCATATGTCCATGCAAGAGTTAGTGTTACAAAAATTGGGTCATTGCCCTATACTCACATGCATGTAAGAACAATTGCAAAAAGAGATAGAGCTACTAGTTGAAATAGTCAATATATACAAGGTGATATCTAAGAAATTAGTCATCTCCGTATGCGGCTATCTGATGATCTAGCGAATCGACAGGGCGAAATCGCTGAACAAGGAACGGGCTCACCAAATCAAAATCAGAGTTCTGAGAGGTCGACGAGGAAGCAGGTGCTGGGGCATCTACCTGAATTAGTACCGCCTCAGGCAGAACTAGCTCCAGTGCTAGCTCCTCCTCGAGCTCAGCGATGAGGTCATCTAGACCTATGCCATCCTCTCCTACAACATCCCCGATAATAGGGATAACCATGACGTCGTCGTCACCGTCATCCTCAACCATGGGAACTATAGGCGGGGGCATCTCCAACTGTGCTAGATGAGCGTGCACAACCTGGATCTCAAAGGGGAAATAGAGAGCATCACTATAAACTAGTCTCAGTATCTCAACTAGCACTAAGCACTGAGCCTCCGCGAAATAGCGTATCTCAAGGTGAATACGCTTCAAATCAACTATGCCTACCACGTGAACCTGGTGCCACAGATCTGATACTATAGTTGTCGTGGCCAACTGCTCAATGTCGATATGATAGAAATCGAGAAAAGCTGGGACTACTGCCCCGGGAGTCATCAAATGTCCTCCAAACCCATCTAGTACGTAGAGCGGCTAAGTTGGGTCCATACCTGATAAAATGGTACTAACTTAAATCAGGAAAGAGATAATCTTAGGCGTTTGGGTTCTGAGTCTATCCTCTCAGTTGTATCATCTGGTGTGTGAAGCATAAGCTAACAGATCGTGGAATCGGGTCTAAACTAATAAACCCTAACCTGGCTAAACTGTCTTGAGATAAATAATCTGGCACTGATACCACTAAATCCTGTCATGCCTGATGTAGCATAAATAAGGAAAGCGTTTAATTTCTTTTATGGACCCATAGGTCGCGACAGTTTGAAGGATCGATTCCATCCCAAACGTCAACAACAAAAACATAATAATCAGAGTAGAGCAATCAAGGCTTACAATATTTTTCTAACTTAATAGTTATTACAGCACAGGGTCTCTAAAGGCACAAACCGCCTTAAATCAAAACAATGACTTAACATCTATTACAGTCATCCTCATTACAAAACAGTTCATAAATTAAAGCATAGGATATTGATAGAAGTTCTATCTTCCAAAGTAGCCGTTCTCAGTTTGCATAATCATAGGGCCTAGCATAGTCATAACCTGAAAAGCCTGAACACGAATGTCCGGGGTACATCGACGCCGTCAGCCTCAAGAAGCTGGTGAGTATTAAAAACATAAATTTGAATGTAACACATACTCATTTACCATTTTCCAATTCCCATTTAATTCAACAAGTTTACATTAAAGTAAGGAGTTCTTTTTTTAGAAAACAACCACAATATCATTTGAAAGCTTTAATTCACATATATGTGACCGTGTGTGAAAACAATGCACCATCTCATCTTACCGACTCTTTTCTCTTGACAAACACAACAACCCACTATCTCACACCAGTATCCTTGTAATACTCCGATAGCCACACTTTAGCACAAGGGTGCCAGGGAATGTCCAGTTTGCCTCACACTTTGGTCCGGGGTACCAGGCAGTGCCCAAAGCCTCACACTTTAGTACCTAGTCTGCCTCGCAAATACCGGAGGTAACCTCACGCAATATCCAGTCTCGGCTACCAGGGAGTGTCCGTAGGCCACACTTTAGCACTACCATGGGTGCCAGGGAATGTCCAAGTTCGGCGTCACACACTTTAACGCTATCATGGGCGTCAAAAAGTGTCCAGTTTTGCCACCGTCGCATTACAAAGATACTCTCACCGCAATCTCAATACGTTACACTTTGGTACACAATTACCAGGGAGTGTCCACAACACAATCTCAACCACACACTCTTTTCTACTTTGACTACCACCTACCATGCATGTGCAACTGACTCCACGTGAATGTCATGTAACTATCCACATAACATATGAAGTGCTAGGAATAATAACAATGTATGCTTGAAAAGAATTGAATTCATAATCTTTCTTTAATGACCAATCATACCCAAAACATAATATATTTAAACATTTTTCGCAAAACAGAGCCTTAAGGTTCATAATACATCACCCAAATAGTTCCTTAACATAAAATAAGCAAAATTTAGAAACTGTCAGAAGTCGCGCATGCGGGTCGCTCGCGCGAGGGGTCGCTGCGCGGGCCGCTCGCGCGATCTGCCTGTTTTTTATTTTCTTTTATAAAACTTTTCCAAGTGCAAGAATACAGGGAGATAGCGAGCGCGGGTCGCTTGCGCACGTCGCTCGTGCAGTCTGCTCGCGCGATATGTCTATTTTTCAATTTTATTTTAAAACTTTTCTCTCTGTCAAAATGCACCAACCTCGTGCGCGCAGGTCCCTCGCGCGAGGTTGTGCAGTAACTTCGTCTTCTTCGTAGAAATGCCCTGTTTCAGTTTTAAATACCCATTTTGAAATTACGAAGTAAATAGGACATGTAATATATGGATTTCTTCATTTTTCGACGAGGATTATGAATCTACGATCAATTTAACATGAATCCAAACGTAGATCGCTAATTTTATGAAAAACTAAAAGATGATAAAACTTAATTTCTTATATACTTTTTCATATGAATAAATAGACTTTAATACTTGAACTGTTGCTTCTAGGAACTATAATCTTTCTAAATCATCTCTAAAAACTTGCTTTGATTAAGTTTGTAAAATCACTCTTTTTCAAGTTTCAAGCTTTCATGAAAATCAACAGTGGTGAATCAACATATACATATATACAAAACAGCAATTGAGCACAAATTACATTTGGAGTGAGTTTGAAATACTCACTGTGATGAAGATGAAGTGTGTGTTGAGAAAGATAAGATTAAACAAGAGAACTCCAAGCTTCCTATTTCAAGGTATGGTGAAGATGAGCTTTCTTTCACTAAAATTTTTGAAGTTAAACTCTCAAACTCTCTCTCTGAATTGAACTTCTACAGAAAGTGAGTTGTGTCGTAGTGTATGAGGTGTAGATATAGAAAACTCAAAGGAATTACTTGGTGCCCAAGATCATTCTTCAATACTCAACAATTGATTTTAGTAAGCAATAATTAAGGCTAGTGCTAATGCCAAAGCACAATGTGCTAATGCCAAAGCACAAAGTGTCACTAAAAGCTTTAGTGACACATATCTAAGTGTCACTAAAGCTTTTAGTGACACTATGTGATTTGGCATTAGCACAGTGTGCTTTGACATTAGCATCACCCATAATTAAAACCAAGAAATACACAGCCTATACAAAAAAAAAAAATACATACGTATCAACTTCTCCAGATTTTGAAGGGGCAATATAGATGTGTAGGGGTCAAGTGGTGTTTGGGAATTGGAGCTTAAGGGCACAATCAAACTCACCAAAAGAAGCACAACCAAACAAGGCTCTAACAAGTTGTCTAAGAATCACTTGTGGTGTTTGCTAAATAAGCTTATGGACACAACAATAACACACACAAGATAGATAAATCCAAACAAGGCACAAGCCAATGATCACTTTCCATTAATAGAAATAAAGCATAAGTCATATCCAACTTTACATCACTTCCAAAATCTGTGAAAGTTTGACACGGCGCCGACAGTTTTAAACATAAACTGGTATTTTCGGGGTGCGGTGGTCACCACAAAAATACAAAAACTTCATTTTAACGTAAGAAATGGTTTTCTGATTTTATAAAAATACTGATTGAGTCAAAAGTAAACATTTCCACCGTTTTGAAATACAGTTTTAAAATCCAATACAGGTATTGCTAAATTTGAAAAATTACAGTTTGACCCCAACAAGAATTTTAAATATGAAATAAAGCAAGTATTAAAATTCTAAACATGAGAATTGCAAATTAAATAAAAGCAGACATTACAAATTTGAGTTAACATCCGGAATATTAATTAAATATGAAATGCAAATTTAAAATTAAATGAAATGCAGGTTGTTACACAATCAAAATATGATTCAACTTCGTTAGCATTTTTTAAAAATTCCCCTTGATACATGGCTTCAATTATTTCCCTTGACTTTGGTTCTAATGTTTCATAAAAGGAATTAATTATACATCATTTTTAAATCCATGATGTGGACAAGTTTATAGCAGATCTATAAAAAATTCACAGTCTTCAATGCATGGTTCCTTCTCTTTTTGAGTGAAAAGTTTATATTCTCGCATCAAGCTATAAGTTAAATTTTTGTGATAGAATTTATTTAGAAAAGCTTCACTCATATCATGCCATGAAACTATAGATCCAGGATGAAGAGATAAAAGCCAAGATTTAGCTTCATCTTTTAAAGAAAAAGAAAAAAGTTTGAGATAGATTATCTCAAGAGGACAATTTTGATCAGCAAACGTATCACAAACTTCTTCAACTTCACGAATGTGAACATAAGCGTATTCTTTTTCAATTCCGTGGTAAGTTGGTAAGCATGGTAGCATGCTATATTTAAAATGAAAATTTCTTGTATGTCTAGGTAGTGTGATGCAAGGAGTGATGATTTGTTTTGGCATAAATAGACCATGTAAAGACCATCGCTCACGCTCTGATAAGACAGGTTGTGGTATATTTTTCCCCTGCACACTATGAGCATCATCAGCAATTCCTTCTGGTTCTACAATTTCTGCCATTATTGTAGGAAATTGTATACTAGATGAATCAGTAGAAATATTAGAATTATGTGGTACTTGATATAAAGCTTCAGTAGTATCTAAGGACATATGAAGTAAATGAAAAACAAAATGATAAAGATATTATTATTATTATTATTATTAGCTAAGTAAATAAAAAAAAAACTCTTTTTATTTTTATTTTTTATAACAATAGGTTTTTTTAGAAGATAGGTTTATAAATGTATATAAATGTTTTTTTAGAAGGTAGATATGAACATACTTATAAATATATATATTCATATATTTTTCACAAGGAAAAATTATATATAGTTTTTTTAAATTATTATTATTATTATTAATTTTTTTTTTAAAAATGACTAGATTATTTATAAAGTAGAATAGGTATATAGATATAGTAGGAAAAATAGTTTTAAACCTAAAATTTTTTATTTATTATTTTTATTAACCGTTCCTCGACAATGGCGCCAAAAGCTTGATGACATCCTATTGACGCGTTTTCTTATCACACACAAGTGTAGGTGATCGTACAAGTAATAAAGTTCTAGAAGTCCAGGTCGAACCCACAGGGAACGGAAAACAAAGATAGGTAATAACTATTTGTCACTTAAAAAGAAAATAAAAGCTGATAGGATTTTGTGGGATTATACTAAGTACTAGTTTTTATATTTTTTTTGGAATAAAACTAATTAAAAGTTATTTTTTCCTAAGTAGTTTAAGGTAAAGATTTTAACAGTGCAAAATAAATTAACTAAGATTCTAGTAAGAAAATGATGAAAAAGAAATGAAAGCTAAATTTTTGTAAGATAAACTTTTTGGATTTAATACTAGCGAAAGATAGAAATAATACAAATATTTAAGCAAAGTTATTAAAAATATAAAATATTAATTAAGTTGGAAGAAATGATTTAAAGAATTGGAAATATGCAAACCAACACTAGATCCCACAACTTTTGTGCATTTGAAAAGCATTTGGCATTTAAGACCGCAGAGTCATTCTTTATTTAAAAATAAACTTTCACTAGTCAGGATCATATCAGAATTGGGAATATGCAAACCAACACTAGATCCCACAACTTTTGATATGAAATGACGTTGTTTGGTTTAAAGAAAAATAAAAAGGCAATTGGGCAGTAGCCAGGCTCGAACCGTGCCCGCCGCGGATGTTGGTTATTCGACGTCCAATTTCCATCACTCTGCCACTATACAATTGCCTGTCCATTAGTGGATAGAAATATATGTAAACACATATTTGATATATAAATTTTGTCATATGAGTTGTTTGAGTATTCTAGGTATTTTTTATGACAAAAGACATAGTTTGACAATTCACATAATTTGATTCTTATTTCAAATATGTAATCTTTTGAGCCTAATGTAGCCATTGTCTACAAACATGTTAAATGGTCATAAACGATAGATACAATGATATTTTTGGCCATAAATGAAAAAACAACCCATCTAGATAAATTTGCCCATTTAAGATTAGTGCACAGAAGCTGTGATTTCTATGTTTTTATTGCATATCCCTAATTAAAGTTTTAGCCTACCATTTTGGAATTGAAACTGTTTTCAAAATATCCTTTTAAGAAAAATTAAATAGATGTAAACAGTGACTGTCCAATTAAAACTAAAGTTATAAAACTAAGGTAAGGGTGAAATATAATATTAATACATTTTTTTTATTTACTTCAACATGAGTTGAGGTTGAATTTGTGGAACCTGCAAAATAACAAAGTTCAGTACAACTAGGCTAATAAAATATACATAAATAGAAATACTGAATTAATAGTAAAATACTAAACCTTTGACTTGGGATTCTTGTGGGGTCACAGTGGTTGAACTCCAAGAATAAAAATTAGGCCAAACCAAATCCTAATCTAATTTGGTAGTGAGATATGGATATTGTGTGCTTGTGACTTTAGTAGGTGATTATAACAATCACGTTGCTAAGAAATATGGCATTTACTTGCAAAATCTGTCTTCTAGTGAATGGAAATATTGCTATTAAAATTGGAAATTTGAGGTTTCAAACTATTTTAGGGGACAATTACAAGTGCTACTAGACTAAAAATATTAAATCTAAATTTAAATAGGACTATTTTTACTCCTACAAATTGACAAAGGAACTACGAGAAAAAAATATTTTAATTTAAGAAATACAATACACAAAGTTTTGCTATATACTTTTCGAACATGAAATCATCAATTACATAAAAGCAAATTTTTACAACTACTAGAACTAGAAAAAACTAAGAAAAACTAAAGTTTCCTATTTCTAGGGACAATGTGAAGTGCTCACATGATAACTTCCCTAAACTATTCTCTCCTTAACAGTGTGTTGAGATTGTTGTGATGATGCCATTTACGCTATTGGGATGCCTCGTTTTATAGACGATTTTTGAGAAATTTCGTCATTGCTATCGTCACTCGAAGTTAGCGTTTGGCAGTTTTTTCCTCTTGCTCCCTCTCTGACACTTTGACAAACGCAGCAGAGAGAGAGAGAGAGATAGAGAGAGAGAGCGAGAGCAGAAAGTGTGAAAGAAAAAAAAGAATCAAAAATATAAATATATGTATATTATGTACTATCAACCATCAACATCCAAGATGTTGAATTAGTTTGAGGTTTTTTTTGTCTCATTTAAACAGTAATTTTTACTGTTTATTACTATTCACTTTTGACTAATAATATGGGAGATACTACAGTGTGGTTGCTACTTCTTTCCTTCCCTTTATTTTACTTTCATTTTTACCTAAACATAAAAAAAGTATAAAAACAAATAATTACATGCATTTGAGTGACATTACCATTAATTTATATTAATTCAAATATGCATGTAAAACTAGGGATTTGAGGATTAAATGAGCACTATGTCTATTATATTGGTACATAAATGTGCAATATTCAATGTTTGTCAGAGATCGATCAAGAAAATAAGGATTGTAGCATGACTTTCAGAAGTGGAAAGTCCTTGGGAGGTCACATGAAGGGTCATTTATCTTTGATTTCAGCTGAAAAACATGAAGATTACAAGAAGGTTTCAACTATTTCAGATTTCAAATATGGTAATTTGGATGACGTAAAGATCAAGAATGTTAGGATCAAGATACCAGATCCCTCTTGCCAAATAGCTCCCTAACTGCCTCTATGTTCCTTTCCTTATTTTGCCCCAAGCACTTCACATGCACACCACTCCTTTCATCCACTCTCAGGCACACTATTAGAGAGGAGGTTCATTCCATTTTGTAGGCATTCAGTATGATTTGTAGCCTTCTGTTTCCTTATTGTGGTTAGCACCAGTAAATACTATTGTTTCTTCTTTCACTTTTCCCCTTTTCCTCTTTCATTTCTCTGGTACTTTAGTTGGGTCTTTCCAATTGGTATCTGTAACACCCGTACCTGTAAAAAGGGTTTATTATCATTTTTATATGCATTAATTAATATAATTAGTGTATAAAATGGATTAAGGGGAGGCTTGGACTCGCCCGTGGAAAAGTGTTCAAAGAAGGACACCAGCTGGAAAAGTCCCCAGTGAGGTGGGACAGGTACTGTAGTGAGACCCAATGAAGGGTTAAGTAATAATTTGCATTTAAATTATTAAATGCATTTTATATGATTACAGGGATAATTGTTAAGTTACTTGCATATTAAATTGTTGTATGTTAACATTTGGTGTTTGTTTGGATAACCAAATAAGGGTATAACGAAAAAGATTCATAATAAGTAGGTGCAATAGCAATTTCACAAAATATTTGGGGCCCACATTGGGACCCATGCGAAACTTAGACAATTACTCATTTGGATAATTGGGTAGTTAATGGAACGTTTGGGGGATTTCATAATAGGAACGTAGGATATTCTAGGGGTGCAAATGAAAAGAACGAAAAATGAGGCTTTGATACCTCATGTTTGTGCATGTGTGTGTGTGTGTGTTATGAGAGAAAACTCTCATGGTATGCAAAAATTTATAGAAAATAAAGAAACAGAGAGAGAGAGAAAGAGAGAGAGAGAGAGAGCTTGGAGAGGGTGAATGGAGAAACTGTCACTGACGATGTCTTTGGCCGTTCCGTCGCCGTCCGTCGTCCAATTCGCAAACCAAAGCCATTTTCGGACTCGTGGAGGTGAGATGAACATTTCTATAACTATAATCATATGTCACATACCAATGTGTGGACATGTGGCTTCGATGTCCACCAATTTTATTTCGGAAAGGATTTGCTTTTGAAATTTCCTTTAAAAAGTCTATAGAAACAGATACAGAGTCGCCACTTGGTCTTTAGGGAACCAAGTAACCCAATTTGGACTCACTCAAATAGATAAAGGGCACCGGCCCTTCACTACAAAAGAACTTGGCTCGGGGTTTTGGTACGAGAGAGGAAGGAGCCTTTGCAATGACTAAAACACCCTCAACTCGCCCCGTCTCTTGATGGGCCTCAATTAGCATCCAAATAATCATCTTATACTATGTTTGGTTCTATAATTAATACTATGAAAAATATATTACATCACACAAGAATCTGGAAATGGAAGATCAAAAGATAAGATATCATTCCTAAGATCTAAGCCAAGTATCACATAATGCAAAGTGAAAGATCACACATAAAACAAACTTAGGAAAAATTGTTTAATCACATATCGAGTAATCAAGTTTTCCTAATATAAGAGGGGGGACATGAATTGTTCTTGAAACAAGTAATCAAAGAAACTAAGACATGCTTAGCAAACTAGTATATATGCATGTTGATTCTTGAGACAAGAAGACCTCTCAATCCTTGGGACGGATGAGAAAGGAAGATTTGAATGAGGGGAAACATGAACGTATGATCAATTTCATTCCTTATAATCTTCTTGGATTAAGAGTCACAGCAACTCCAAATCTTCCATAGATGTAATGCATGCTCCTAGAATGTGCAAAGTTGTAGTGTGTTTGTGTTCATGGATTTTCTAAAGTGATTTGAAACTATAGAATATGCATGAAAGCATGAATAATGTTATTGTAGGATGTGTACATAAGTGGTATGAACAACTTCCTAAGACATGAACTAAATTAGAATGCATGTGAACATCTAATCAAGAAGTAGAAGTCAAAATTAGTATGCTGTGAATAGTGGATAAAATGTTTAAGCCATCTTGCAAAAATGGACAAGTGAGGTTAGATGCACTTTAAATTCATGAAATTTTATGAAGATTATCCCTATTGTGTCCAAAACACATAGGAAAAGGCCAAATTAAGATTGAAGTTGTAGATCGATAGAAATCATATAAATAAGATAGGTTATTGAGAAAAAAAATCTATATTGTCGACTGAAATGCCGAAAAATCTTCAAAAATTAAAACAAAAAATTTGGTGGCTCATAATATAACAAAGTTTTCCTAACAAACCTAAGTTTAAGAGAAAAATGAGTTTGGACCACTTTTATTAGAAAAGTTATCTGGAAAACAAGTCGAAAGTCAACTAAAGTTGCTGTGATAGAAAAAACAGAATGTTTTAGAAGAATGTTTGGGTCAAAATGGAACCCTTCCATGTATTTTAAAATTCAACCAAAAATCATGGATATTCTCTGATGATTTAGGAAGACTTTTCAAGTGGTATCACAATCATCCATTGAGTATTGAACTCATAATAGCATTTTAAATTTGACCTCACTATTTTGGAGGAATTTGTTTTTGGGAAAAAATAAGCTTTTATTTCTTGAAATCAAAATGTAAGGGTTTTAGAGAGGTTTTGAAATGGATGCTTTGAAAAAATATTTTCAGATCTTGGATGAAGATTCTAACCACTTAGAATATCAATTCCTAACTCATTTCAAGAATTCCTTAAAGCATTTGCAAAACATGGTTTTATTTGGAAACCAAACTCAAGGATCCATGGAAGAATGATACATGAGAGGATAGATGATACATGATATGATACAATATGCTAAGATTAGTAAAGCATATGTTCATGGGATGTGGGTTCATCTAGTTACAAGGGAGTGTTGCACCAAAGTGTGGAAGTCAAAAAGTGTCTGATGTGAATAATGTCCAGACTGTATGTATCACTTTATAAAATCTTAATGGGAAGTCAAACATGACTAAGGAAGCTCAAGACAAATATGAGATCCTCCCTAGTGTGTCTAGAATGCACAGAAAAAGACTAAACTCCAATAGCTATTACATATTAAAAGAAACAAATCAGAATGTACACATGACTCAGAAACAATAGCTACATTGTTGAATAATTTTTTATGACTTTTTAAAAATAGAAGACTAACTCCTGGGTAGACTGAAAGATACAAAAAGTTTTCTAACACATTGAAGTTCAAGGAAAAAAATAAATAAGGCCATGTTATGTGATGAAAACATTTGAAAACAAATACAAGAAGTCAGACTACAATCTGTGAAAGAAAAGACAGATTATTTACATGAACTTTAAAATTTCGAAAATGGTACTTTCACATCTCTATAATTAGTGAAAAAAATTGTGGACAAACTATGATGCATTAGAGAGATTTTCCTAGTGGTTACATCATCATAACCCGAGTCTTTAATTCAAAACAAATCTTTGAATCTGAACGACTCAATGTTTTGGATCATTCTTGAATAAAATGGTTTTGGGTTTTGAAATAGAGTTTGGGTTCTTGATTGGTGATTTTGAAATAGATGTTCAAAGCATAAACTTGAACACTTAAGATGACCATGTGACCACTTCGAACTTCATCCAACCTTGAATTATCAAAGAACAAAAGAAATCGAGAAAAGGGTTTACGTAGAGATGACAAAAATGTAATAAAAGAAAGTGGAAAATAGAAATGGGGATTGAGAAGAGCTAACAAACATGTAATCAAAGAAAGTGTAAAATAGAAATGGGGGTTGATAAAAGATGAAAATAATGTAAATAAAACAAAGTAGAAATGGGATTAAGGAGGAGAATGATGATGATAACAACAATAGCTTTCAGGAAAAATAATGGAACTCTAGCAATGTATTCCTCTCATATATGTGTGTATAGACATGGAGCTCACTCACTACCTCTCTAATGCTCACGAAGATGGTGAAGGAAATGTTTGGATGATTGAAGTTTTGATAGCAAACTCAAGTTAAACTCACTTTGATTGAAAAAATGGAAGAAGAAGACTATTTAATGCTCTTTCTCTCTCTATATTTCTCCAGAGTTTCTTCCTAAGCTATCTCTAAGCTTCCAAGTCTTCTCTTAAATAGAAGTAAATGGATTTCTTTTGTAGGCAAAAGTGGGGTGGTAGATGGGATTTTAAAAAGTTTAAAAGGTTCCCATTGGTCCAAAAGTGCTAGAGATCAAAGCTACGTCATTTTGGATTTTAGAAATTGGAAATTGACCCCAAAAATGTATTATAAAAATGGACCCATCTGAGGACTAGTGTTGCGGCGGCACTGGGCCTATGCCATAGTGGCAAAACGCTAGTGCCATGGTGGCAGTGCTCCTCAGGCATCCAGATTATTCTATTTAGGCCCATAGAGGTTCCGGTATTCGCGAAAAGGTCCTATGTTGTCCGAAATTCACAAAAAATGGATACGAAATCCAAAATGAACTTATGATATACCGTTGGAAAGATAATGAAGCCTAATTGCCATAAAAAAAATAGTTTGGAGTCCGGTCACTTTGAAAAGATTTGCGGTATTCACGAAAAAGGTTAATTTGATCACCTTTTTAACTTTCAGAAATACATAATAAATTCATTTTAAATACAAAAATTATGTGCGATATACCATTGTAAAGTGACCTCTAGTATCCATAAAAATGATACGGAGCTCCGATTCCAAAGTCAACTTTTAGGTTAAATCCGTCACACCCGTTCCAAAATTTATAAGTTTTAAAATGGCATTGTGGTAAATTGTGGAACTATTAGTGTTCATTGAAAATCTGAGATAAATTGACTGTGAGTCAACGGAATGTGTCAGTGAGGACACGGGAACATGGTAATTCATTTTAAGTTGGCACGAGTAAATGACATTTATGTGTTTGAAATGTTATTTGACTTATCTGGTATTCTATGAATACTGAATTATACCTGTGTAGAGTAAATTATGATAATTTTGATACTGCTAAATATCAATCTGAGAACTGTGGTGAGAACGTGAGTGACACGTTAAATAAAAGGTAGGTTATGTAGAGATTTCACGGAATTTAGTTTTCGGACGTAATTTTGGGACCCAAACGTAGTCGAAAAGTTCTAAAATCTATAACTTTCACTCATGAAGTCATAAAATGGACGTGTGCGATGTTTTATAAGCTAACTAGTGTGGACACGCGTTGCCGCTCGGTCGTCCTTCGCTTTCCCTCGATAGTGTCCCAGGACGGATCCCAAGGAGCATACTTCAGGGAAAACTAGAACTTCCTTACGCGGTCCTAGAGACAAAGAGTCGCCACCTAATTTTTATCGGGAATTAGGAAACCCAAGTTTGACTCGCCCAAAATTGAATAAGGTTACTCGCCCTTCATTACCAGAAACTAGGTTCTGGGGTCTTGGTACGAGAGGGGAAGGAGCCCAAGCAGGACTAAAGCACCCCCTCCTCGCCCTACCAAATGGTAAGCCTTGATTCAAATATCCTTGTTCTTAATTCATAATTGATGTTGTTTCCTCAAGCATACTAGATAATATATACATGCCAAAAGTGAACATCTAAGGAAAATCATGTCAAGAGATTAAATCAAGTAGAAATCGGATGCACATGCAATACAAGAGAGAGGTATACTTACAGTGACTTGTCACGTCCCGGACTGATGGAAATAAAGGAAACATGTCATGACATGCAAAAGGGAACAAGAGTACTTACATTGGGCTGACTCAAGCGGAGTCGCAAAAGGAAAATGAAGAAGAAACATGTAATGCAATCATGCAACAATCCTAGATAAGATGTCTCTAACAAATAATCATATAAATGGAGACTATCATAAAGGAAATGTGTTGTTGAAAACAAAGTTGTAAACCTATAAAAATTCTAAGAGAAGGGATAGAGATAATACACGATACATGGGCACTAAGCCACATGTAGACGAGGCAAACCCACAAATTGAAGTTCGGATCCATGACAATCAATTCTCTGCACTAAGACACCAAGGAATACCCAAGCATTGCAAAAACACAAGCAAACAAATGATATGCATGAAAACAAGTAGAAAATGTCATCAATAAAATTTCCAGATTCAGTAACCTCTAATGAATCCTATCAAAAGTGGTATTAAACATGAGCTGGGTTAAAACCCTTTTACAGAAAGTTAGATGCATGTCTAAGGGAACTTCTCCACAAAGTAGAACCTCTTTACCATTTTTGAAGTGAGAGAAATAAGAGTTTTGGGAACAGTGGATCAGGATTGTCCATTGTTCTTGTAAAAATTATAATTAATTCTACAAAAATCATGTGAAGCTCTAATTGGTGTCAAAAGAATGCTATTTCATTTTAGTTTATGATAAAAATAATCCCATGGACATGTCATGAACTTAAGGTTTCTGAAAAAGTGTTTTAAACAGACTCTGTTATTCTGGAAGTTTGGTATCATTTGACAAAAGAATGCAAAACCAATAGAAGTATAATAGAAGTTCATAAATCATGTTAGTCAAATAGATATAAGCTCTTGATCTCTCATCCAATTATCCTTGATGATTCTAAACCAAGTTTTATTCATCAATTCTTGTTGAGTGATCAAGGTATGACCATTTTGTATACATAATCATAATTGTATTTAAACCTAGAAAATTCCAGAATAGTAATATTAACTTCAAACGTTTAGAAAACTATCTTAACTCGATCGTATGCTCACGATTTTACATTGGAATATAGATATATGAGTTAGGAATCATCCCCAAAAAGTGGAACATTGATAACTGTAGGTAATAGTTGACGACTCATACACTTTGACCAATCAACATCACCAACGACTCCACGTATAACAACATCACCACTCATTATGGACCCCACATGGGCTCCAACAATAACCACCGCTAGCCCACTTCAAAATGCCCACGAACAGGGCCAACCCGCCGAGTTCACTGTGAAATTCCATAACTGAAAAGGCCTCACTTCAAATGAGCCTATTTGCCGAAGCTCATCACTCTGAATCCTACGAAGCCCATGAGTCCACTGCAAAGCCTCGCCGAAGCTTCACCTCAAACGGGCCAACCTGTAGAGCCCACTGTGAAACTCCATAACTTAGAAACTGGCCTTGAGGCCCACCTCAAGTAGCCCATTCTAATTCCTTACTTCGGATGAGCCCACTTCCAAAGCCTATGAGTCCACTCCGAAGCCTCACCACTATCGAAGCCTCATACTTCCGAAGTCCACCACTCCGAAGCCTATAAGTCCACTCCGAAGCCTCACCACTCCGAAACCTCACCTCAAAAAGGGCCCACTTCGTGGAGTCCATTATGAAACTCCATGATTGTGAAGCCCAACTCAAGTAGCCCACAAAGGAAGCACACTTCAAATATACACACACTCATATCTCAGACACCCACCCTTGGTCTGGAAGCAGTACCTAAGGGTGGACAAGTCCGCTGGGATTTTGGAAACTCATGGTTAGGTGGCTAGAGCCGAAGGCATCTCCCTAGCCTGTGCCTCACGGGTAAGGTTAGGGTTGGTCCCAAAGAGAGAGAGAGACACGTGACTTTCACGTGCCTTACCTCAACCAAACTCACAACCAATGGGCGAAGCCTATCACTACAAAACTGGCCCAAACCTTTGACCATCTGTGCTTAGTCATTTCATAAGCGCTTAATGGACTGCACCAATAGAAGAGAACCTTGGTTCTCTCCCTTGCTTAACCCTCTGTACGCCTCGACACTCACCATCGCTTAATCCTCTACACGAACGGCATAACCCTCGGTATCTTTCCTCGCTTAAACCTCTGCACCAATAGCATATCTTTCTCCCTTGACTAACCCCACAACCTTTGTATGCCATCTAGGGACAATAACATATGTATTTGACTCGTTTCTCTCGAAGCCCATGACAAATCAACATCTTATTCAATACCTCCACTTACCTTAAACATGAGCATTTAAGACTCCCACCTACCTTAAACACACATCCCACTAAGAGAATGCCAACTTAACTTTGCCCCATCACGTCAAAGCTTTGCAGCCTCCCCACGACCTTCTGTATAAATGAATAGCCTCATTTACTACACAAGCCGGAATCAAACACAGCTTAATCCTACACGATGGCAAAAGGTTAACTATGGTTCCTACTCTCACCCATTTACAAAACATTCCCCTTGTCTTGAGTATAACTTGATCCTTTGTACTACGAGACCTTTCACCTAACTTGACCCTTCGCCATATCTTTACATTACCAGCACCTTCGGCTTACAACGCCCTTCCTCTCATAACACCCTTCTCCTAACATTACCCTTCGGCTTACTTGACACTCCGTCTTATAATACCCCTCGTCTCACCTTACCTAATACTTACTCACCGCTCTCTGACCTTACTCCAGCATACATAAAACTTACTGCTTTCTCTCTCTCTCTCTCTCATTTGGTGCTACTTCGGTTCTCATCCGACCCGAAGTCTCTCCGAATCCCATTATTATGCTATATTTTTACATATTCATTATTCCACACTTTTTGCATTATTCTATCATATTTTATCTATTGTTCCACCTATATTAACCTACTTACGTGTTATACCCATCCATATATCTTATACACATCACATTAGAACCTACCACATTTTGGCGACCACAGTGGGAGGTATACTCGCAAGCATGGTTAGCAAACACAAATAATAATTTTCTGGTGTTGCTATGCTCAACATCATCTTTTGTTAGACAAAGGGGTCCACACCCACTGGTACCACCCCCACCATCTCCTCAGGATATGTATATACATATTTTATAAAAAAATCATTTGGTTAATTTATTTGCATTTACTCCACTGCTACTTTTTGTCACACCCTATCATTTCTTAGCCATCTATCTATATTGTCCACACCTAGTCACTCCCTTCACCTCTCAAAAGCCCGATCTACCGATGAAAGAGTTATGACAAGGAAAAATTTGATTAAAAGAATAACAAAAAGTCCACATGCTTACTTGGCCTTACTACACCCAATAAACTTCCATGGCACATGTCAATCCGTACACATGCCCATGGACATTCTATTGGTTTTGTTTCTCATCCTTCCCAAAAAATAAATTACTTATATTAGAACATATTTGGTTTGTATCATCTACTAGTGGTTGGTAGAATACCACATTATCAAGCCAAGCATTAAATGCTTCCTGTTTGCTGCCCCATGCAAGTTGCAAACCCCGCAACAAACAAACAAAAAGAAAACACCCGAAGCCCTTATACATTTACACAGCTTCGGCACTCATTTTTTTTCTCTTCATGGTCCCACACACAAAAAAAAATAAAATAAATCATTAACCTCCCCCCTCCGCCTCAACACCTTCGGGCCCTACCCCCGAAACCTACTACCCTCCAATTCTATCGGAATCCTCACCCGAAGCTCCAACCTTGGACCCACCAACCCCTTTCGTCTCTCTCTCTCTCTCTCAGCTCCCTCACCCGAAGACCCAACCTTGGGCCCACATACCCCCTTTCTCTCTCTCTCTCTCTCCTCCCACCCTCTCTAATCCTCTTATACACACATACATACATATTTTAGGCCCCTCCTCAACTTGTGTTTTAGCCCCTCAAAGGGGTACAATGCCTAATTTAGTACCATCAATTATATTTATATTGATATATAAGTATATACAATTCCAAAGGAAAGGCTCCTTGTATTTTGAAAATTACACTTTTAGTGTGAGAATTTTATGCATTTTAGAAATAGGCCCTCCCTAGAATTTTGAAAACAATACTATACAATATTCACGTGTCACCAATTAGTCTCATATTATAAGAATATCCCTAAAAAAAGACAAGAAAATTCGCCAATTATGTATGAACAGACTAAAAAAAAATGGTCTCGCGCCGCTGCCACCGAACCCCCGTATAGCTTAAGCCCCCTAATCAAAATTACTGACTCTGCCAAACATGTAGCTACCCCATTTGGAGGTCCATCTAACTCTACCTTTATCTCCTTACACATATATATATATATATTAATATATTAATATATACATATATAGCATGTATGCACACAAAAAAAAAATTTGAAAACTTCTTCCACCAACATGACCCTTCGGGTCATTCCCCCCCCCCCCCCCATGACCCACAAAATAAAAAATAAATAAAACCAGCACTACACTCCCCCCCCCAAGGGTCTTTACCTACCCCATCCCTATGAGCTTCAGACCACAACAAAAAAAAATGTTCATTTCCGAAGGTCCATGGCCCAAAAAAAAAAAAATCTCACCTTCGCCCCCTTACTGCTGCTCAACTCTGCCCCTTCATTTGCGGGTACTCACTTTCACCCCCTTCGCTTGTGGCTACTAACCATGGCCCAAAAAAAAATGTAACATTCGCCCCCTTACTGCTGCTCAACTCCGCCCCCTCATTTGCGGGTACTCACTTTCACCCCCCTCGCATACGGCTACTAACCTTCGCCTCTTTACTGCTGCTCAACTCCGCCCCCTCATTTGCGGGTACTCACTTTCACTCCCCTCGCTTGCGGCTACTAACCATGGCCAAAAAAAAATGTCACCTTCGCCTCTTTAGTGCTGCTCAACTCCGCCCTCTCATTTGTTGGTACTGACCTTCACACCCCCTCGCTTTGCGGCTACTAACCATGGACCAAAAAAAATGTCACCTTTGCCCCCATACTGCTACTCAACTCCGCCCCCTCATTTGCGGATACTCACTTTCACCCCCCTCGCTTGCGGCTACTAACCATGGCCAAAAAAAAATATGTCACCTTCGCCCCCTTACTGCCGCTCATCTCCGCCCCCTCATTTGCGGGTACTCACTTTCACCCCCCTCGCTTGCGGCTACAAACCATGGCCAAAACAAAATGTCACCTTCGCCTCTTTAGTACTGCTCAACTCCGCCCTCTCATTTGTGGATACTGACCTTCACACCTCGCTTGCGGCTACTAACCATGGACCAAAAAAAAAATGTCACCTTTGCCCCCATACTGCTTCTCAACTCCGCCCCCTCATTTGCGGGTACTCACTTTCACCCCCCTCGCTTGCGGCTACTAACCATGGCCAAAAAAAAAATGTCACCTTCGCCCCCTTACTGCTGCTCAACTCCGCCCCCTCATTTGCGGGTACTCACTTTCACCCCCCTCGCTTGCGGCTACTAACCATGGCCAAAAAAAAATTGTCACCTTCGCCTCCTTACTTCTGCTCAACTCCGCCCCCTCATTTGCGGGTACTTACTTTCACCTGCCTATCTTGTGACTACTAATCATGATCCAAAAAAAAAGGATATCACCTCGCCCTCTCACTTGGTGATATTCATCTTTGCCCCCCTCACTTGTGGCTTCTCGCCTTTGCGTTAAAAAAAACAAAGGAAAAAGAAGGGATTTCACCATCGCCTCCTCACTCGCTGCTACTCTCCTTCGCCCCACTCACTTGCAGCTACTAACCTTTGCCCAGAAAGAAAAAAAAAGTGTATTTTATTATGGTGGTTTTTATTTACACCACATGTACATCTAAATGTCACCTCACCTTAAAAAACTCCTCCTACTGACTCCCCAAGATACTACACAACAACACTTGCCCCCATACCACATACGTATTAAAAAAAAAATTCTCCACCTTCGGCCACTCTCCACATTCGGATCCCTCTCCACCTTCGAATCCCCTCTTAACACACAAAAAGGGGGGCGATACCTTCAGCCCACACCCCCTTCGGCTTTCACCCACCTCCGCCTCTACACCCCCTTCAATCTCCACCAACCTTCGGCCCCCACCCATCTCTGCCTCCACCACCTCCCCATCCACCCCCTTCTTGGCTTAACCAACCACCTCCATTTGGGGTTGTCCCCGGCACCCACACCACTTAGGGTTTTTCCAACCCCTCCCCCCACAAACCTTTGAACCCTCCCTCAGGTCACAAAAAAAAGGGCATCGGAGCCTCCCCTTCGGCCTCCACTCCTTCAGCCCCTCACCACCTCCGGACCCCACCCTCCTTGGACCCCTCCATCCAAAAAAAAAGTAAGAAAGGGCATCGCCCCTTCTCCACCTTTGGACCCACCCCCTTCGGAAACCCCCACCCTTTGGAACCCCCACCCCTTCGGCTCTCCCTCTCCCCACCCGGGCTAAAAAAAAGGCCCCTCCCCCCTTTGCGCCCCCTCTCGTGGGCCCACCCCTATTCGGCCTCCACTAACATCCGGACCCCATCCCATTCGGACCATCCATCTCTCTCCCTATCTCCACTCTCTATCAAAATCCTTTCAAATCTCTCCAGCTCTCGAATCAGTCCTAAAAATAATAATAATAATAACATTAATAATAACATTCTGTAGGCATAGACTGCAGCACATTTCATTTGCTGAATCTCCATCCGCGGACTGCGGTACATTTCATTCTTTGAATCTCCACTCTCTCTCTGGGAATCATCTCAAACTCCTCAGTCTCTCTCGGATCAGTCAAAAAAAGAAAAAAACCATTCTGCAAGCGCGAAACGCAACACATTTCATCTGCTAAATCTTCATCCGCAGACTACAGCACGTTTCATCCGCTGAATCTTTTAACCGCTGAATCTCCATTTATGGATGGCGGCACATTTCACCCACTTAATCTCCATTTGCGTACTGTGACATATTTTACCCACCAGACCATGGCATATTGCATCTATTGAATCTCCATTCGCGTGTCCATGGCAAGTTTCACTGGTTAAATATCCATTTGAGAAATTGCGGCCCATTTCACTCGTTGAATCTCCATCTGCAGACCCAAGGCAATCTCAAGAGTTTTCACTCTGCACTCACGAGATCTTTTACACTGTGGACTCATGACATCTTTTACTTCTGATTCTCTCCTACCCTCAACTCCCTCTTTCGGCCCTACAACCAAACACCAAAACACACACACACACACAAAACAAGAGCCTCCAAAGATACAAAAAAAGATACATTACAGGCAGATTAACCTCAAGATAATTGCCACAACTCTGCTTTATCAGCACAACCAACCACCCTCATCCCCTCACCAGAGATACTTATTCCTAACACAACCCACCCACATACCGACACACAAATACATTATTACAGAAAGAATTCTATACTATCCACATGCAATACATTACAACTATTCTATTTCATTTCTATAGGAGAAGAAAAAACCCTCTACCCTAGCTACCATTTCTCATCTCCTTTTACAATGGGAGAAGAAAATGCTCCATCTAAGCTGCCAATTGTTATTTCTTTTTAAGGGGAAGGAGAAGGGATCCGCTGATCTAAACAATCTTTATACCCCTCAAGGAGTCCACAGTCATTGATAGGCAGACAAATAGAACATCCGAGTTACAAGCACTACCAATATTTTTGCTCAATCTTAGACAGCTCACTCTCCAAAAGGTCTTTTCTCCATACAAATTTAAGGCCCAACGGTTGGTCAACTTTACTCTCTCCAGCTAGTTATTGCTCCACTAAGCACGCCTCTTACAATGACCAGCTCCATAATGTACAGCAAGTCACAACACACTTGTTATTGGTAGAACTAATGTAATGGACTGACAAATCTTGGCTCGACCTCACTATCACCACATCAACATAGAAGCCAAGAAGAAAAAAAAAGGAGAGCCCTCGGGAAGATACAAAATTTTCAAGTTCACTATCCCAAAGACTACCATCAAAATAAAGTCCCTACAAACATGCTTGCCACAAGAAATGCTACCACCACTTACTCTTTTGCCAGCAGCAAGCAACATACACGTTGCCACAACCACCACTTGCTCTCTCTCCAGCAACATGCTACCACCACTTACTGGTTAGCAACATGTTCCATTTGTTCCCTCACGAGCAAATGCACTCTCTACTAGTGACATGATGCCGCTAGCATTTGCTCTTTGGCCAGTGATATACTACTACAGCTTATAGCCTCAAAATGACTAAGCAACCAAGCTACATGTGAATGACATTCACTCAGATAGGGTCTTTTTTGCACCCTCAATGTACCCCGTTGAAGCTTACTCAAAAGCATACTCGATAACTGTTCTTTGCATCGCTCGGGAAAGCCTTTGTATTATTTCACTATTGGTACAACAAAGCACAAAGCTTACTGGGTCTATATCTCTAAGCAGGACAAAGCATGAGGATTTTTCAAAATTGTGGCAACCAAACACGTCCTACTCTTACCCTATACCCTCTCGAAGTAGTACAAGTACTTTGATACATCGAAATGATACATCATAGCATGAGTAATCACCAACATATAGTCTACACTATCGACAAACGCTCAATAACTCCACTATCACAATCAGTATCAGTATTGTTACGATTTATTCTCCGTCGCTCCATAAAGAACGAGCTCTACTCTCCATATGGTGGCACGGGCATCGCACTCTCCCCCTTTAGCCTTATTAGGGTGGTACGAGCAACATACTCTCCCCTTTTGAGAAAGGTGGCACAAGCATCACACTATCCCCCTACCGTACTCGAATGGCACGGGTAACACCCTCTACTTTAATTTGAGAGGCCTCACTAAGGCAGCACTGGCAACACGCTTTTTCCCTTTGAGAAGGGTGGCACGAGCAATGCGCTTTCCACCAGAGGGGCTGCATGAACACCCACTCTCCCCCTAATCCCAATATCTCTAAAAAAAGGCATGACCCTCATCTCTATGTCTCCATATGCTCTCCCCTTAATCTCCAAATCTGCATAGTGACATGGCATGAACATCACGTTCTCTCCCAAATCTCCCTATCTCCAAATGGTTCGATTGCAATCTCCAATCCCTAAAGAGTATGACTCTAGTCTTCATATCTCCATATAGGTAGCACAAGTAATACGCACTCTATCACTTGTGCGGTATGACTAACATACTCTCCCTCTCCCAATCTTTTAGCTTCACAAGGGTGGTGCGGGTGCAAACCCCCCTTCTGATATTGACATCAAGGGAGAAAGCGAGCAACAAGCTCCCCTCCTTCTATTCTAATATCTTCGGGTTTCTCCATTCCACCACTCATCAAAAGAATGATACGCCATGAGAGATGTAAAAACAAAACTACACAATCTCAAACACAAAAAATTGAATTCTCAATACCACAAAAGGATAAGGTTACAGACCCAATATATGCATCAATTCAAGGATAGTGGGTGCACCATGGAACAGACCCAATACATAGAAAAAAAATGGGCGCACACATATGCCTACTAGAGTCCGATTCGAAATAGGGAACAAAATTGAATCGCCACTTCACCTGAAAATATCATCCGATTCGAGACCTTGTGACAAGAACCTCGAAGGCTAAAGCTTCGAGCTTAGTAGCCCAGTGCTCCTGCAAAAGAGGGCCCCACAATGGCTGACAACAAAAGACAACAGCACCACCAACTATCATTTAATTAAGAACTTCATCCTTAATATATGAGGAAGGCATTATAAATCATTTACTCGCCCCAAGCACCATGAAGAAGCATGACATCCAGATAGAGCACACATAGTCAAATAAGACATGTGCATTGATGAAAACATTCTCTCCCCATTTTAGCACCGATAGAAAAGATCCCTGAAAATATGCTAGGTAAAAACTTGAAGCCACACTCCATGTACAAGCTTGGTTCAAGACATGGCGGAGGTCCTAAGAAGTTTCGACCCCACACCATCACCAAAACACTCTGGCCTCACATGGTAATAATCCAGATAAGGAGCTCTCTGCAACCTGGAGCATGTTTCACACTTTTAAAGAGTAAGAAAGAAAGTGTACATTGAAGAGTTGGATGTATGAATTCTCTGAAGCCCCTTTTCATAGCAGCTATCCCAGAATAATGCACAATATGCACAATGGATATGCACATCGACTAATACTAATATTTACTAGACCAATCTACTAACCAGATTTGCCATCAGAAAACTCACTAGAAAGATAGTACTATCTGTAAAAGTTGAGACGTCCATCAAACTGTCAACAAAGTTACCAGAACACCAGTACCACCAACAAAAGACGAGATGTCCATTCATTACCAAAAAAAATAATCTCAAAAAGATATGCAAGGATTATGCCCACATCCTAGCCGCTTCATGCCTAGAATATGGACAAGGGGGCTAATGTAGGTAATAATTCATGACTCATACACTTTGACCAATACACATCACCAACGACTCCACATATAACAACATTGCCACTGATTATGGAGTCCACATGGGCTCCAACAATAACCACCACTAGCCAATTTTAGAATGCCCACGAACAGGGCCAACCCACAAAGTTCACTGTGAAATTCTATAACTGAGCAGGCCTCACTTCAAATGAGCCCATTTGCCGAAGCTCATCACTCCAAAGCCTATGAAGCCCATGAGTCCACTGTGAAGCCTCGCCAAAGCTTCACCTCAAACTGGCTCACCCGCAGAGCCCACTGTGAAACTCCATAACTGAGAAACTCGTGCCAAGGCCCACCTCAAGTAGCCCATTCTGAAGCCTTACTGCGGATGAGCCCACTTCCAAAGCCTATGAGTCCACTCCGAAACCTCACCACTTCTGAAGCCTCACACTTCCGAAGTCCACCACTACGAAGCCTATGAGTCAACTCCGAAGCCTCACCACTCCAAAACCTCACCTCAAATGGGCCCACTCCATAGAGTCCATTATGAAACTCCATGATTGTGAAGCCCAACTCAAGTAGCCCACAACAGAAGCACACTTCAAATATACACACACTCATATCTCAAACACCCACCCTTGGTCCGAAAGCAGTACCTAAGGATGGACAAGTTTGCTGGGATTTTGAAAACTCATGCTTAGGTGGCTAGAGCCGAAGGCATCTCCCTAGCCTGCGCATCACGGGCAAGGTTAGTGTTGGTCCCAAAGAGAGAGAGAGATACGTGACTTTCACGTGCGTTACCCCAACCAACCTCACAACCAATGGGCGAAGCCTATCACTGCAAAACTGGCCCAAACCTTTGACCATCAGTGCTTAGTCATTTTATGAGCGCTTATGACAAATCAACATCTCATTCAATACCTCTACCAACCTTAAACATGAGCATTTAAGTCTCCCACCTACCTTAAACACACATCCCACTAAGAGAATGCCAAATTAACTTTGCCCCATCACGTCAAAGCTTTGCAGCCTCCCCACGACCTTCTGTATAAATGAATAGCCTCATTTACTACACAAGCTGGAACCGAACACAGCTTAATCCTACACGAGGGCAAAGGGTTAACTATGGTTCCTACTCTTACCCATTTACAAAACATTCCCCTTGTCTTGAGTATAACTAGATCCTTTGTACTACGAAACCTTTCACCTAACTTGACCCTTTGCCATATCTTGACATTACCAACCCCTTCGGCTTACAACACCCTTCCCTCTCACAACACCCTTCTCTTAACATTATCCTTCGGCTTACTTGATACTTCGTCTTATAATACCCCTCGTCTCACCTTACCTAATACTTACTCACTGCTCTCTAACCTTACTCCAGCATACATAAAACTTACTACTTTCTCTCTATCTCATTTGGGGCTACTTCAGTTCTCATCCGACCCGAAGTCTCTCCGAATCCAATTATTATGCTATATTTTTACATATTCATTATTCCACACTTTTTGTATTATTTTATCATATTTTATCTGTTGTTCCACCTATACTTACCTTCTTACGTGTTATACCCATCCATATATCTCATACACATCACATTAGAACCTACCACAATAACTATTATAGATTTTCTAAAATTTAAGCACAAAGTTACTATGTTCAAATTGGTTAACTAATTTCTCAACAATTTTTAAAAATAGCATATAAATCCTAGAAGCTCTCAAAACGGACTGGATGAAAGCAAATTCATCAAAGTTTACCCAAAAAATTTGAAATCCATCAAACTATGGGTTTTGATGGACCAAATCTCATGGACAAAACCATTCTGTTTTGCTGAATTTTCATCTAGTTCATTTTAAAGTATGAGGAAAACATCATAGGTGTTGATTGAAACTTATTAGAGAGATCAAATTCATAGATCTACTTGACTATCATGATTTCCAATCAATTTAGCCCTCAAGTTCTATGAAGAACTTTAGATCATGGATCAAATGGACTTACAAATATCCTATTGGAGATGAATTTCAATAGGAATTCTAGGTAATAGAAATAATCAAGAGATAGGTATGAACATAGGAATCATCCCTCTCATAGATCATACTTCTAAACCATCACAGAACTCAAAATAGATACATATATATAATCATGTATGCATGGATTTAAATTAAAACATAAAATTGAAAATCAAAGTGAAAAACAATCTCTAATTATGAATTATCAATGAAAATCAAAAGAGATTTGGATCTAGCTATGTGAGTGTGTGAAGAACAAGAGATGAAGAAGATGAGTGTTCTAATGAATGAAATAAAACTAAGCTAGATCCAAATCTTATATATCTATATATACAAAATAGGAATTAGAGATGAATTATAGTGTTTACCTCTTGGAGGATTCTCAATTATATAACCAAAGTTGAATTGAAGATCTTCTTCAAGCTTTTTAAGCATTCATCCATGGAAGTTGAAGGAGGCAATTGATGTTTAAATCATGATCTAATTACCCTAAGATTAGTTTTCTAAACTCCAATTCATAATTTTCTCTCTTTAGAATTTTCTCTTAAGTTGAAAGTATTTTGCAAGTATATTCATTTGTGTACTCTCTTTTGTCTCAAAGATCTTCCAAGATGATCTAAGATGAGATGCATGAGATCTTATATAGAATTTTGAAGACTTAACTCTTAAGTTACAGGGTTAAAATAGGATTTTCAGAGAGCAGAAAAGGGTTAAAATGGCCATTTCGGTGCCTAAACACAATTTCCAGGCAATTTCCTCGCAGTGGGAGCCTTCTAGAAGGGTCTAGAAACAAAAAAAATGCAATGAGGAACACAATTCATAGATGGCAGTTATGGTGGGACCAGCCACCTCACTTCCCAAAACCGCCATCTACTCTTATGGTTCCTCTGGTCACCCACAAGCTCTGTTTCAAAAATTATGTGCACTGTTTTTCCAGATTTTTGTAAAAATGCTTTTTAGTGTCCGAAATCGTCGGTCTACGTACCGTCGGAAAGCTGTCAGGCTCTATTTTAGTATAAAAATATTCCCAGAGGTTTTGAAATAGAAATTAAAGTCCAATTGAAGCCCGAAAGTCCTTCAAAACTTTCGTCGTCTCTTTGAAATCAAATGACATCTTTTTCAAAATTGCTTTCAAATGTGCATTGATTTTGAACTTTTCTTCAAAATTGAATCTCTGGATACCTATAATACTGCGTTTAGAACACTTAATGTTTCTATAACCCCGAGTGAATATGAATTCTGAGAGATGATTTTGACAAAACCAGAATTTATCCATGGAAAAGGGCTTTTCTGAGCTTGAAGTCACTTTTCGAAGTTCGATCTTTCGATTGTGTGGAATCCAGTACCTTCCACGGGGTTCTTTTCATCATCGAATCCTCCAAGATATTTTCCGCCCTAAATCCTATCAGTGTGGTCAAAATTGGGTATCTACAGTTTGCCCCTCTATGGCAGAGCTTGTTGTGAACAATGTGAACTGCGAGTGAGTGCCAAAGCTTTGAAGGCACCCAATAACCATACTGAGAGGTTTTAGGAAAAACAAAAATTCACAAAAATCAAGAAATCCAAAATTAGAGAAAATCAAGAAATTACGAAATGCACTAATACAATGCAATGCTGGGTAGAGGCTACTAATTATAAGCCGCTGCTGGTCGTGCTCCGCTGTAGCTGCCTACGTATCCTTCCCAGGAATCAGACCAGGGCGTAGTTCAAGTGCACGAGGAGACAAAGAACACATACAAATAATAATGCAGATGAAATGCTCCTATCCTAGGATGCTGTTGCAATATGAAAACGTGAATGTGCAAGTGCAGGAAGAATCGTCCTCAATGGTTCCCTACATGCACAATCTAATGCGAGGGATGCAATGTCTCACTATCACAGTCGAATATTTCTAAAGAGAAGAATGATATATGTATCTTAGATGATTCTCGGAGCTTTATCAGAGTTTTTCTTCTGAGCTTGAGGTTTGTAGGTGTCATCTATATCTCAGACGACTTCAAAAGAGTAGAGTATCTTGGATGAATTCCCTGGATGATCGCTGATGAAGAGTCCTTCTGTTGGGGATGATTGCTAATGTAGAGTCCTTCTGCTGGGGACGATCTGCTGATGTAGAGTCCTTCTACTGGGGATGATTGCTGATGTAGAGTCCTTCTGTTGGGGACGATTGCTGATGTAGAGTCCTTCTACTGGGGACGATTGCTGATGTAAAGTCCTTCTGCTGGGGATGATTGCTGATGTAGAGTCCTTCTGTTGGGGACAATTACTGATGTAGAGTCCTTCTGTTGGGGACGATTGCTGATGTAGAGTCCTTCTGCTGGGGACGATCGCCAAAATAGGTCCCTCTGCTTGAGACAAATCCTCTGTTCTTCTGAAACAGGTCTGGAGGGAAATCCTCTGAAACAGCTCTCTCTGCCGGAGATAAATCTTTTATTCTTCTAAAATAGGTCCTTCTTTTATACAAATCTTCTGTTCTGATCCATGAATTCTTAGAGATACACGGATTCTGAGAGAAACCCTACATTCTAGAGGTAACCCACGAATACACGATACACAATTCTGAGAGATACCCTATATCTGGAGGCAAGACGATGCTGAGATAAACCCTCTATTTGGAGACAACACGATGCTGAGAGATATCCTTTATCTAGAGACAACACGATGCTGAGAGAAACCCTATATCTGGAGGCAACCTCGTTACTCGATTATGAGATACATGATTCTGATGATACCCTATATTTGGAGGTAATTCTGATGCTGAGAGAGACTTTATATCTAAAGACAACACCATGCTGAGAGATAAGCGATTATGAGAGATACCCTTCTTCTGAGAGCAACCCACAGATACACGACGCTGAGAGATTCATGATTTCTGAGAGATACCCTTTTTCTGAGAGTAACCTACGGATACACGATTCTGATGGATACCCTATATTTGGAGGCAATTCTGATACTGAGAGAGACCATATATCTGAAGGCAACACCATTCTGAGAGATACGTGATTCTGAGAGATACCCTTCTTTTGAGAGTAACCCACGGATACACGACGCTGAGAGATTCATGATTTCTGAGAGATACCCTTCTTTTGAGAGCAAACCACAGATACACGACGGTGAGAGATTCATGATTTTTTAGGGACGCCCTTCTTCTGAGAGCAACCCACGAATACATGGCGTTTGAAAGAAACCCTATATTTGTTGGGGGCAACATGGATTCTGAAAGTTCTCTGCTGAGGAGATTCTATGATTCTGAGAGATGTATGGGTTCTGAATTCACGAATCTGCTATAGAACACCTTTCTTTTGGTGGTGATTTTGATGATATCTAAAAGTTCTCTGCTTGGGGAGATAACTGAGTGAGCTCATATTCTGGAGGCCCTACTGATTCAATCTGAGACTTATACCGATGCTTCAATAAACTCATGTACGTTGGGTCCTTTCTGACCTTTTCTAGAATATCTCGCTCATGGTTTAAAGATCTTGTATTCTCCTTTTTGGATATAATTCTCAAGCAACAGTACACCCAAATGTCCTTTATCTAAGACAACATACAATCAATCCCAAAACAATGGGAGTTCATTGTAAATTATCAATCCTTGGCTATATTAAAGTTGCAGTGCCCTAGATTCCTCATTCCTGGGGACTTTTCTTCTACTCTAAATGGTTTTCAACCAAAATCCAAACTCCCAAGGGTCCTTTAAACCAATTTCAACAAGTTTCAAGCACTCTTAAGGCTTATATATCAAAATCGGACCAAACCGGGGTCAAATCAAGAATTTCAGGGGTCAAAACGTGAATATAGAACAAAATGTGGAAATGTCAGGGAATAAATAGTGAATGGCGGTTCCCCACACACCCTTGGGAACCACCAGCCGCAACTTATGGGTTTAAACCCATTTTCTTCTTTGTTCTTCATTCATCTCATATCCAATGCATCACCTCTTTCCTCTAAGGTGTTTAAATCTTGCAATTTCTTGATGTTTTAGAGTGATTTCTTGCATCAAAACCTCTAAAAACCTTGTTGATTTCATCAACTTCTCCCTATTCTAGAGGATTCAAGTGCTAAGGGTTTCACTATTCATCATGTTCATCCTCTCATCTTCAAGCTTCAAGCATCAACAGCCATGAGTTCCCATGGACAAGGTGAGAGTTCTAAAACACGTAGAAGCCAATTTCAAGCTAGCGGAGCTTCATCAACTCAAACTATGGAGTATCCGACCATGAAGATTCAACAAAATCATATCTCTAGGAGGGCTTTTCATCAAGAGGTAATCCATTCTCTCAATTTTGCACTATTTCTTTGCTACGCTTTCAAAAATTTTGCAAATGCTTAGGAATCATCCTTCAATTTTCTTCTAGAATGTGGTTGGGCATCTTAGAGGTCATGGTAGCCATGGAAAATGCCTTGAATGGCTTAACGAATTGTTGGAATCACGTCCCTAAGTAGTAGCCAACATAAAACAAGCGGGCTTCGGGTCTTTCGTAACTTTGTTGTTGAGACCGGCCAACGACTTGGCCATTATTCAAGCTCTTGCTGAAAGGTGGTGGGATTCCACAAATACTTTCCACATGCCTTTTGGGGAAATGACCATGACCCCACTTGATTTTGCAATGATATTTGGTATCTCATTTGGTGGGCATCCTCTTGCTTTCGTGAAGGACATGCATAAACATCCTGCATTATTGAGCGACTTCTAGGCATTATCCCGACCCAGAAAGATCTTCATGGCTCGAGTGTAGGCATCACATGGTTTGTCAACAATTTTTGGCCTTCTAAAAAAGTGGCTCAACTCACTGACATGCAGCTTATGCATGCTTTTATCTTGTATTTGCTTGGCTGCTCTCTTCTTTCTACTCGAGTTGAGCGGATCACACTAAACATGCTTGATAGCCTTAGAATCTTGAGGAGATTGCAAATTTTGACTGAGGCTCTGCTGGCTTAGCCATTCTGTATAGCCATATGAGAGAGAATTCACGAGGCAAATCCCTTGGGTTTGGTGGCTTATGGAGAGCTTAGGAGGTACAAAAATATTTTTATTTCGAGCTTCATCATTGATATTCTGCATTTTGACCATTGTCATATATTCTTTTGTAGGTGTGGGCCTTCGAGTATTTTTCCATGATAGCTCCATCATTTCGGGAGGAAGAGATATATTTTTTCCACGGGCTCTAAAGTGGCATCGTCAAGCCGTAGGTGTCAAAAATGACGCTCATAATGTTATTTCTTGCCGGGATTTTTTGGCCCATCTCAGATTTAACCAAGTTAACTGGCATCCTTGGGCTTCGAATGGCGATGTGGCCGAGATTGGTTTAACCAGTTAGATGATAGGAGAGAGGATTCTTCTTGAGGGTCCTATTCTTGAGTAGTATCTTGGAGAGAGAGTGGCTCCCCGGACTGACTTAGAGGATCATCTCTTAGTAGCACAGGATTCACCTTCTTGTATGAGGTCAGCGCGAAACTTGGAAGATGAAGACCTTGTTGATGCTTTGAATGGGATTCCCCTTGCTCATTCACTCTTCTTGAGGAGAACTACAACGTTTTCAGGGCTACTCATATGATGCCGAATTTCTCGCTTTCAGATGACCCGCAGGTATTTTCACAACTTCTCCATTTTCTGATTAAATGTTTGTTTATCTCTTATTCTCATGATTGTTTGCAGGGGAGCTCTTTCGTGGATGGCCCTGGCCGACCTTTGCCTCCCATTCCTCCTTATGATTGGCGAGCCTCGACTATGCTGCATAGAGTTATATCTTCAGTACAGATTCCCCGTGATCTTGTGGAGCCTCAACTAGTTCCAGAACAGTACGAGTCAGTTCCCCAAGCTATTTTTAATGAAGAGCGAGCTTATGTACAGAATTTGAGAGCTTGGAGTCTTGCTCGAGAGGGACATGTGAGTAATTCTGAACTCAATCTTCTCATTCCCCTAATCTTTCTGATCTTATCTTTCTTCTTTTGCAGTGGGATGGCTTGTGCCAGACTTACATAGATCGAGATGCGACTCTAGTAAATTTCTTGGCTTCTTCTTCTTTTCCCATTGTATGTTCAACCTGATACTGATTCTTTCTTTTGACAGGCGGCTCAAGTCAGGCAACTTCAATCACAGCTAGAACGGATGAATACAGGCCCTTCTGGTGGGGCTAGCGAATCTAGGTGAAGGCGCCAAATTGATTATGATGATAGCTCTACGGCTTCAGATATGCCTGCTCGGTAACCATGGGCTACTCGTCGTCGCTAATTCTGATGATTACCCATTTTCATATGTACCCGTGACTATCTTTCTCGCTTTCTTGCTTTCTATACTGAGACTGAAGTTGATGTATTCTGTTTGTGGCTGGATGGGCTTATACCCTTAACTTTGCTTGATGCTGCTTTATGTTATCTCTTGCTTCTGCTTTGCATTCCTTGCTTACGAGTTTGATTTGCTTGGCACTTTGCATACTGACATACAGGACTCAATTTACAAGGAAAAGAAATTTATGATGATTTCCTTTCTTGTCAATGTTTTTTGACTTTGATACTTGAATTTCCAAGGATTTGCATGTTAAAAATGAAATTTTTTTCTTATAGTAGGATATTGTATTGGTTTTGCATGTAATCTTGATGTTTTGAAAATTTTCCACATAATGTTTCAGTCTTGACAATATACTCACATTTTTTTAGATTTCTAAAAACTTTTCAATTTAATATCAAGAATTACCAGATTTTTCACTTAGTTAGTCAATTCGAATAGCCAAGTGATCCAGAGAGAACAAGTAAGAAGATATGGGCAAACGACAATTCGCCCCCAGCTGATAGGGATAAATGGAAGTTTGGGCAAACACAGTTTGCCCCTAGTGTGGCAGTGATATTTTGAGATTTTGGGTAAACTGGAAAGGTTTGCCCCTAGTTTACAAGGTTCAGCAACCGAGAGCCAGGAAAGCTCGCCTACTTATCCCTAAGTGACAATCAGGTCCAAAGTAGTTCGGCCGAGGTTTGAAAGAAGGCATTTGAGGTGTGGTTGAGTGTTCAGGAGTAGTGACTGAACCGAGTAGGTTGCCTACGTATCCCCAAGTGGGAATCAGGTGAAGCGTAGTTCCTCGAAGGTTGGAGGTTTTGAAAGAACAGGCTTGAAAGAAAGGTTTTAAGCATAGTATTTCTTGAGACGGTCAATGTTGATTGGTTGATTGAATTCAACTCCATCTAGATCTATTAGGTATGTTGCTCCTCCAGAGAGAAGCTTCTTGATGATGTATGGACCAACCCAATTTGGTTTGAATTTCCCTCTAGGATCATAAACAGGTGCTTTTAATTCCTTAAGCACAAGGTCACCTTCTTCAAGTTTTCTCAGACGGACTTTCTTGTTGAATGCTCGAGCTATTCTCCTCTGATACACATGTACATGATCAATTATAGCTAGCCTTTTTTCATCAAGTAACATTAGTTCTTCATATCGGTTTCTTAACCAATCAAATTCTGGAATCTCGGATTTAGCTACAATTCTTAGCGATGGTAATTACATTTCAACTGGCAGTACTGCTTTCATTACGTAAGCTAGGGAATAAGGAGTTGCTCCTGTAGATGTTCTGATGGATGCTCTGTATCCCCACAATGCATATGGTAATTTCTCATGCCAATCCTGGTGCGTATCTGTCATCTTCCTCAAAATCGTATTCAAATTCTTATTGGCTGCTTCAACTGCCCCATTTGTTTGTGGCCTATACGGTGCTGACATATGATTCATGATCTTATATTCCTCCAGTAGATCTAGAACATCCTTCTAGAAATGGCTGCCATGATCGGATATCAATTTATGAGGGATCCCGTGTCGACAGATTATATTTCTTTTGATAAATTTGGCTACATCTTTAGCCTTCAATGTCGTATAGGATTCTGCTTCCACCCATTTCGTGAAGTAATCAATTGCTACTAGAATATATTGATTCCCATTAGACACCTTTGGGGTTACTTCTCCAATAACATCTATTCCCCAAACTGATAATGGCCAAGGAGTAGTCCTGTTGTACAGTAGTGATGGTGGCACATGCTTCATATTGGCATGGATCTGACACTTGTGACATTTTCTGACATATTCGTAGCAGTCTTTGTCCATAGTAGTCTAATAATACCCTTATCGGATGATCTTCTTGGCTAACATGCGCCCGCTCATGTGAGGTCCACACACCCCTTGGTGAATTTGCTCCATCATTTTCTTCGTGTTGTTCCCATATAAACATGTCAAGTTGAACCCATTGTATGATTTCTTTAGTAGACTTTCACCACAAATCATGAACTGAGTTGAGAATCTTCTTATGTCTCTTTTGTCTTTTTTGGATACACCTTCTGGATATTCCCCTTTTTCAATGAAGTTCCATACGTCTATGTACAACGGATGTTCTTTGACTTCTTCCATTTCCCCGATCATCTCGTAAGACGGTCTTTTCTCTGTTCAATCATCAACGGAGTTAACCTTATTCCCACAAGAATCTCAATCATCGAGGCGAAAGTAGCCAAAGAGTCTGCTAGCTGATTTTCTTCTCGAGGTAGGTAGAAGAATGTGATATGCAAGAAGCGAGTTCGTAGAGACTCGAGATATTCATGATAAAGCTTCAACTTTTCTTCTTTGACTTTCCAATCTCCTCGAGCTTGAGATATGATTAGATTGAAATCACCGAATACTTCAAGCTTTCTTACTTCCAAAATCAATGCGACTTCAACCCCAAGATACAAGCTTCATACTCAGCAGTGTTGTTGGTGGAGGTATACTTCAATTTAATAGAAAACGGGGTATGTACTCCTTCAGGGGATACAAGGATGATCCCTACTCCACATCCTTTCTGGTTTGCAGCTCCATCAAATTACATCTTCTATACATCCTTTCTTAATTCCATCAATCCTTCATCAGGGAACATGAATTTTTCTTTTTTAGATTTATCGGATGTTCAGCTAAATGTTCTGCGACAGCTCTACCTTTAACAGATTTGCTCGTAGCATGTGTCAAGTCAAACTTAGATAGCCTCAACGTCCATCGGGAAATTCTGCCTGTCAATGCGGGTTTCTCAAAGAGGTACTTCAAAGGGTCCATTCGGGAGATTAAAAGAATAGGGAAGGCCAACATATAATGTCTTAGACGACGAGTGGCCTGAACCAAAGCCTAACATGTTTTCTCTAGCGGAGAATACTTCAGCTCGTATCCAGTCATTCTTTTGCTCAAGTAGTAAACGACTTTCTCTGCATACCCTTCGTCTCCTTTTTGGGCTAACATGCATCCCATAGCATTCTCTGACACAGATAAGTACAATAGAAAAGGCTTCCCTATCTTCAGGGGTAAAAGAACTGGTGGGTTTGATAGATAGGTCTTGATCTTGTCAAAAGCTTCTTGGCACTGATCACCCCATTCGAATTTCTTTCCTTTTCTTAACAAGTTGAAAAGTGGATCATAAGTTGTGGTGAGCTTAGAGATGAAGCGACTGATAAATTGGATTCGGCCCATAAAACTTCTTACTTCTTTTTCATTTGTGGGAGGAGGCATATCCATAATAGCTTTGATCTTTGTGGGGTCAATCTCAATTCCCCATTGTGTAATGAGAAATCCTAGCAGCTTCCCAGTAGTTACTCCAAAAGTACACTTTTGTGGGTTCAATCTCATCTTGTATTTTCTCAATCTTTCAAAGAACATGGCGAGGGTCGCTAAATGTCCACTTCTTTCCTTTGATTTGACAATCATGTCATCCACATAGACTTCTACCTCTTTATGAATCATATCATGCAACAAAGTAGTAGCTGCTCTTTGATTTGTTGCTCCAGCATTCCTTAACCCAAACGGCATCACTCAGTAGCAGTATGTCCCCCAGTGAGTTGTAAATGTAGTCTTTTCTCTATCTTTGGGTGCCATTAAAATCTGATTGTACCCAGAGAAACCATCCATGAATGATAACAACTCATGCCCCTCCGTGTTATCTACCAAGATATCTATGTGTGGAAGCGGAAAATCATCCTTAGGACTAGCCTTCTTCAAATCTCTGAAGTCAACATATACTTGGATCCTTCGATCCTTCTTTGGCACAGGAACTATGTTGGCTATCCATTCCGGGTATTGGGTAACCATCGGAAATCTGCTTTTAACTGTTTCTCAATTTCTTCTTTAATTTTCAAAGTCCACTCAGGTCTCATGCGTCTCAACTTTTTCTTAACAGGTTTTGAATTATGAAAGAGAGGGATATGGTGTTGGACAATCTTTGGATTAATGCCTGGAATATCTTCGTAAGACCAAGCGAAAACAACCTTAAATTCTTTTAATAAATTGATTAGTTCATTACTTTCTTGTGAAGTGAGTGGAGTGCCAGTATGAACATTTTGTGGATTATCTTCATTGCCCAAGTTTATTAGCAAAGTTTCTTCAATAATCTTGCAAGCAGATTCATTTTCATTTTCAATTAATTTTTGCAAATCCTCAGAAATTTCAAAATCAAGATCATCAGACACAGAAGAGTAAGCAAAATCTTCGTTCAATTCATTAACATTTTTGGGTACAGCAAAAGCAAAAGCAGACTCATCATCATGGCTCATATTGGCCTTTACAGACTTCCAGGGAAATGGGGGAGGGAATTTGTTGCCTCTTATTTCGATCACCCAATTGTTCAGAGCTCCTTCTATCGGCTTGATTTCTTTCACATTTCTCGGTGCTTCTTCAACATTTATCAGCATGTTCAGTTCATTATTCATCAACATATTCAGATCATCGCTCATCATCAGATCAGCCCAATCCTTCCCTTCTTTCTTGGCAGGCGGTGCATACAGAAATGGATCTTCATAGTCGTAGAACTCATGTTTGAAGAAAGTCTCAAACCCAGGATTGATACTCTTGCTTGCCGAATTATACCACAGTTCAGGAAAACCACAGAAAGGAAAGTCATCACCCTCTTTTACAAAGTATCCATTCAGGGTTCTTGGCCCAGAAACAATCATTGGCTCTTTTCCTTTAATCATCTGCTTCTTATCTTCTTCAATCAATCGATATCCCAGTCCAGATTTATCTTTCTGCTCATGGAAGTTTGGTGGTTCAGTTATTCCTTGTTTACGATGACCCAGTCCCATTCTGGGGAAATAATTCATCTTTCGCACCATGTGGTCTAATTTAGGGTTTGTATATTGGTCAAAGTATAGAGGCATGACTTCAGGGATCCAATTATGTCCCACTTCTTCTTGTAGATCTTCGACAATCAGGTTTTCTTTCTCAAACATTTTTCTATACTCGCGTCCAGTGATAAACGGCTTACTTTTCTTGAACGGAGTGATTTCTTCGCCCCAAACAGACGTATCAGGAAGTCTTTTCCCTTTGTCATTGCCGAGTCGATCCCAAATCAATTTCTTATATGGCTTCTTTTCTAGCATTCCCACAAAGTCAAATCCTCCTAGCTTATTTTCTTCTTTCGGTGTTTGGACTTCTAATACAAGGCCATGGCTCATCCCTTCTTCCTTGATCCAGCTATCCCCAAAGATTGTTACGACATCATCTTTCCATAAGAATTTGACTTTCCGGTGAAGAGTGGAAGCGACAACATCACTTACATGTAACCACGGATGTCCCAATAACAGATTGAAGCTAGCTGGAATATCAATTACTTGGAATTCGGCTTCTTTGTTCAAGGGCCTAACTTTAATTTTCAGCTTAATCATTCCCACAATAGCCCTTTTAGTATTATCATAGGCCCTCACAGTCTGTGTTGATGGCAAGAATTCTGAAATAGATAGCCCCATTCTGAGAGCAGTTTGGAGAGGACATACATTCAAGGCCAATCCATTGTCTACTAAGCAAACTGGCACTCTATTCCCCAAGCAGTGTACAGTGATGTAGAGAGCCCTGTTCTGATGTGCCCCTTCTAGCAGTAAATCTTAATCTATGAATGTAATTACAGGCTTGTGAGGTTTTGCTGAGATTATGTTCACCAAATCTTCAGGAGTAGTGTTGACAGAAACATCCAATCGATTGAGAGTATCAAGCATAGCTTGCCTATGTTTGTGAGAGGTCATGAGCAATCCCTATACTGAGATCCAGGCTTGTGTTTTCTTCAACTGCTTTAGGATTTTATCTTCTTCTTCACTCATGGTTCCTTTGTCAGTTTCTTTCGCTTTGACGACTTCTTTCTCTTTCCAAGTTTCTTTCCCACGATTTTCCAACTCATGGTTTGAAATGACATCCAGAACGCGTCAAGTGGTTGGCTTCATTAGTGATCCAAATAGACTCAAGTTCTTTGGCTAACTTCTTACTTCCAGCAACGACTTTCCACACAGAATCATCAGGGATTATGGTGTTATTAAACGAATCATCCTCATCATCATACCACCAATCTTCTTCTTCTCCCATCATGGCAACAAGATCATCATCTTTGATTTCAAGGCTTTCGACAGATTCCACCAATTCTCTGATCGACTTAATGCTTTCTTTCTTGGTGACTGCTTCTATGGGCTTTTCTTCTTCATACGAGATTGAATCATCAGTGATGGTATTAGGATCCCACCATTCAATCGTGAGATTTTTGTTAGCTACCTTTTCTTCAAAAGCTAGTGCTTCCTCAACCCACTATTCTTCTTCCATATTTCTCAAGATACAAATTGCAGCACTTTCTGGGAGCTGAATATCCATGGCAGGCTGGTCCAAGGATGTAATGTAGATCATCGGGTTATAAATCTGAGACCCTTCCTCTATAAAGTTGACATTTGGCTGGTTCCCCTTATGCTTAGGGAGAGAATTCTTCTAAACATTTGGCTGGGCAGGAGGAGGAGAAATGACCCCTTTCTCAATTAAATCTTCAATCTCATGGAAAAGTCTCCAACATCTATCTGTGCTATGTCAACGGCCTTGATGAAACTCACAATAGAATTCAGCTTTGAAACTTGGCAGAAGTGGATTAGGCTCTAGCTTGGGTTCTAATTTCTGTAAATACCCCTTTTCTAGCATCCTCTCAAGTGCGGTGCTTAGCAACATTCCCAAATCGGAAAATTCTCTTTTCTCTTTTGACTGCTTTTGATTTTGACTTCCTCTTGCATTAGCCATGCCTCGACGCTCTTTCTGAAAAGGCTGAGGGGATAGTGTTTTGATATCCGCAGACTGATGATAGACCGGTCTTTTCATCTTTTGGTACCGGCTGCTTGAGCTTTCTCTCTTGATTTTTCCATCTCTAATGGCATCTTCTATTAAAGTCCCCATATCAAACAGTTGTTCGAAGCTCACAATATACTGAAATTCTAACCAGTCCAAGTATTCAGGCTGTAGATTTCTGATGATCATTCGAACTTGATCCTTTTCCATTGGCCTGCTAGTCATCTGAGCAGCTTTAGCCCTCCAACGAGTAAGGAAACCGGTGAAGGATTCCCTATACTCTTGTTTGGTGGTTTCTAGATCCCTTGCAGTCACATCAAATGACTGGTTATACAATTACTGAGCCATGAAAGCTTTGGCTAATGCCTCTTAATCACTGGTTATGGCTGGTTCTAGCATCAAGTACCATGAAAGTGCTGCCCCACTCAAAACTCTTGGGAATAGCAAAGCGAAAAAATCAGGCCCAATATCCATAGGTTACAAAGTTCCCACATAAAGCCTTAGATGGCTCTTCGGATTTCCGATTCCATTGAAGAATTCAATATGCGGCATCTTAAACTTTTCTGGGAGCTTAGATTTCGGAGCATCACACAATCCTTCGACATCGAACAGATACTCATCTACCCCTTTGCTTTTTCTGATCACACTCTCTAGCTTATCGATCTTAGCCAACTTGTCCTGAGTTTCTTGATCTAGCTGAACCTTCGGTTGAACTGTCTCCCCAGAATCTTCTTCTTCATGGTGCAACAAAGGCGGTGGTGGTGGCGGATTAGTCAACTGCTCAATCATTAACATAATAGTAGCAAGTTGTTCCCGATTTTATTCCCTGCTCTGATCTAACACATTCTGTATTTGCGGCCAATCTGGCTTCCATGTCAGCTTCGTATGTCATTCTCAAACCTAGTGGATTCAGCTGTTCCTTCTTCAAACCCTAATCTGATCAAACGGGTGTTCGGAGCTCTAACCCAGGAGGGAGTACCACTTTTTGGTCCTATTTTCTCTTTTCTGGTTAATTGGGATTTTCCAAATAATTAGGTATCTTTATTTAAAAAAAAAATTCAAAGAATGGTATTTTACAAAAGTGGATTGCAAATCATTTCCTTTTTCAAAAGCACTTTTCAAAATTGAAGAAATCAAGTTCCAAAATTCTGAGGAAAATAATGTTTCTTATTTTTAGAAAGTACTTTTAGAGGTATCGCACTCGTGAGTCGTATATGCAATGCTCGTGTAGTGCATGCAATGCAGATGAAATGCAATCTAATCTAAATGCAATGCACCTGAATCTAGCTTAGACCTAGCATATCAGCACATAAGCACATAAGATTCCTTGAGTATGCTAATTACCCTACTAATCCAATCATTATCCAAGGATTTTTAGCTTTGAAATTCTTGATGGTCTAGGTTTACAAAATTGAGTTTTTCAAGAAAATTTTTGAAAGAAAGGGAGAGATTTGCAAATTTCAAAAATACTTTTGAACTATCAATACTTGTGGTGTGAAATCATGATTCTTAAAATTGAGGTAGGAAATTCTGAAGTTCTAAAATCTGGATTTGAATCATCAAAGTTGGAATCATGATTTCTTTTTGAAATTTGAAAAACTAAAGTAGAAATTTTGAAATCCTCTAAAACCTGAGAGGAGGTTTTAAAATCGAGTCATCAAAGAGAATTTTCAAAAAGGGATATTCCCAGAATTTTCAAAAGATTCGGGTTTTTCAAAGAAGTGCTAGCATTTTCAAAATTTTCAGAACTTGTCCTTAGATAATGATTGAATGTTCGGATAAAGACCATACTACTCTAGAGGAATCTACCATACAAGATTTGATGATACCTTCGCATACACGTCCTCATCATCGACATAATCCCTTACGGGTAATCGCAAATAATTCATCACATTGTCCTAATCAAAGATGATAAACAAGATCTTAATTGAAGGGTTCTATAGAAACTATATGTAAAGGCCGGGTTTTAGTCTCATAAAGGGTCTATTAGCAAGCCAAGGGCTCTATATACCGCAAGCGGTACAAGGCTAATGGTGACCACATGCTACCAAAACTCTTCACAAATGGAGGAAAGAGGGCCCTCCACCCACAAGGCAATGGTCTCAACCAGTCGCGGTGAAAGAACCATGTAAGTACAAATGTAGGAAGAAACAACATGATCATTGAATTATTAACAACGATATTCTTTGGCTCAAGTCAAACCCTCAAAGAACAAGAAACTATCAGTTTCATGTTCAAATCCCCAGCAGAGTCGCCAAATTGTGGACACGCGCAGCCGCTCGGTTGTCCTGTCGCTTTCCCTCGATAGTCTCCCAAGACGGATCCCAAGGAGCAAACTTCGGGGAAAACTAGAACTTCCTTACGCTGTCCTAGAGACAAAGAGTCACCACCTAATTTTTATCGGGAATTAGGAAATCCAAGTTTGACTCGCCCAAAATTGAATAAGGTTACTTGCCCTTCATTACCAGAAACTAGGTTTGGGGGTCTTGGTACTAGAGGGGAAGGAGCCCAAGCAAGACTAAAGCACCACCACCTCGCCCTACCAAATGGTAGGCCTTGATTCAAATATCCTTGTTCTTAATTCATAATTGATGTTGTCTCCTCAAACATAATAGATAATATATACATGTCAAAAGGGAACATCTAAAGAAAATCATGTCAAGAGATTAAATCAAGTAGAAATCGGATGCACATGCAATACAAGAGAGAGGTATACTTACAGTGACTAGTCCCGCCCGGGACCGATGCAAATAAAGGAAACATGTCATGATATGCAAAAGGGAACAAGATGACTTACATTGGGTTGACTCAAGCGGAGTCGCAAAAGCAAAAAGAAGTAGAAACAAGTAATGCAATCATGCAACAATTCTAGATAAGATGTCTCTAACAAATAATCATATAAACGGAGACTATGCTAAAGGAAATGTGTCGTTGAAAACAAAGTTATAATCCTATAAAAATTCTAAGACAAGGGATAGAGATAATACACGATACATGGGCACTAAGCCATATGTAAAAGAGGCAAACCCATAAATCGAAGTTCGGATCCACGACATTCAATTCTCTGCACTAAGACACCAAGGAATACTCAAGCATTGCAAAAACACAAGCAAACAAATGATATGGATGAAAAACAAGTAGAAAATGTCATCAATCAAATTTCTAGATTTAGAAACCTCTAATGAATCCTATCAAAAGTGGTCTTAAATATGAGCTAGGTTAAAACCCTTTACAAAAAGTTAGATGCATGTCTTAGGGAACTTCTCCAAAAAGTACAACCTCTTTACCATTTTTGAAGTGAGAGAAATAAGAGTTTTGGGAACAGTGGATTAGGATTGTACACTGTTCTTGTAAAAATCATAATTAATTCTACAAAAATCATGTGAAGCTCTATTTGGTGTCAAACGAAATCTATTTCATTGTAGTTTATGAAAAAAAATATAATCCCATAGACATGTCATGATCTGAAGGTTTCTGAAAAAGTGTTTTAAACATACTCTGTTGTTCTGGAAGTTTGGTATCATTTGACAAAAGAATGCAAAACCAATAGAAGTATAATAGAAGTTCATGAATCATGCTAGTCAAATAAATGTAAGCTCTTGATCTCTCATCCAATTATCCTAGATGATTTCTAAACCAAGTTTTATTCATCAATTCTTGTTGAGTGATCAAGGTATGACCATTTTATATACATAATCATAATTGTTTTTAAACTTAGAAAATTCCATAACAGTAATATCAACTTCAAACGCTTAGAAAACGATCTTAACTCGATCGTATGCTCACGATTTTATATTGACATATAGATGTATGAGTTAGGAATCGTCCCCAAAAAGCGGAACATTGATAACTATTATAGATTTTTTGAAATTCAAGCACAAAGAGACTATGTACAAATCTGTCAACCGATTCAAAATTTTCTAAAAGTAGCATATGAATCCTAGAAGCTTTCAAAATGGACCGGATGAAAGCTAATTCATAAAATTTGAAATCCATCAAACTATGGGTTTTGATGGACCGAATCTCATGGACAAAACCAATCTATTTTGCTGAATTTTCATCTAGTTCATTTTAAAGTGTGAGGAAAACATCTTAGGTGTTGATTGAAGCTTATTACAGAGATCCAACTCATAGATCTACTTGACTATCATGATTTTCAATCAATTTAGCCCTCAAGTTCTATGAAGAACTTTAGATCATGGATCAAAGGGACTTACAAATATCCTATTAGAGATGAATTTCAATAGGAATTCTAGGTAATAGAAATAATCAAGAGATAGGTATGAACATAGGAATCATCCATCTCATAGATCATACTTCTAAACCATCATAGAACTCAAAATAGATACATATATATAATCATGTATGCATGGATTTAAATTAAAACATAAGAATGAAATCAAAATTGAAAATCAAAGTGAAAAACAATCTCTAATTATGAATTATCAATGAAAATCAAAAGAGATTTGGATCTAGCCATGTGAGTGTGTGAAGAACAAGAGATTAAGAAGATGAGTGTTCTAATAAATGAAATAAAACTAAGCTAGATCCAAATCTTATAGATCTATATATAAAAAATAGGAATTAAAGATGAATTATAGTGTTTACCTCTTGGAGGATTATCAATTATATAACAAAAGTTGAATTGAAGATCTTCTTCTTCAAGTGTTCTTCAAGCTTTTCAAGCATTTATCCATAGAAGTTGAGGAGGCAATTGATGTTCAAATCATGATCTAATTACCAAGATCTTCCAAGATGATCTAAGATGAGATGCATGAGATCTTATATAGAGTTTTGGAGACTTAACTCTTAAGATTCTGTGTTAAAACAGGATTTTCAGAGAGCAGAAAAGGGTTAAAATGGCCATTTCGGTGCCTAAATGCAATTTCCAAGCAATTTACTCGTAGTGGGAGCCTTCTAGAAGGGCCTGGAACCAAAAAAATGCGATGGGAAACACAATTCATAGGTGGCGGTTATGGTGGGACCTGCCACCTCACTTCCCAAAACCGCCATCTACTATTCAAGTTCCTCTGGTCACCCACAAGCCCTATTTCAAAAATTACGTGCACTGCTTTTCCAGATTTTTGTAAAAATGCTTTTTGGTGTCCGAAATCGTCCATTTATGTACCGTTGAAAATCTGTCAGGCTCAATTTAGTATAAAAATATTCCCAGATATTTTGAAATAGAAATTGAAGTCCAGTTGAAGCCCGAAAATCCTCCGGAACTTTCGTCATCTTTTTTATATCAACCGACGTCATTTTCAAAATTTCTTTCAAATGTGCAGTGATTTCAAAATTTTCTTTAAAATTGAACTTTTGGATACCTAGAATACTGCGTTTAGAACACTTAATGTTCATAGAACCCTGAGTGAATATGAATTCTGAGAGATGATTTTGACAAAACTGGAATTTATCCATGGAAAAGGGATTTTCTGAGCTTGAAGTCACTTTCTGAAGTTTGATCTTTTGATTGTGTGGAATCCAGTACCTTCCACAGGGTACTTTTAATCATCGAATCCTCCAAGACATTGTTCACCCTAAATCCTATCAGTATGGTCAAAATTGGGTGTCTACAACTACAAGTTTAAGAAACTCACGTGGAGGTAAACATAATTTCTACGGAGTTTGCCTATAAATAGAAGGGGATGATTTTGTCATTATTGTAAAATGTATATAATATCCATGGGGGAGAGAGAGAGAGAGAAGGGAGATTTGGTTACCACGGGCTTTGCGACGACAATCGGCGACCTTTTCGTCCGTCGATTTTTCTCTAAATTCAAGATTTAAACTCGTGGAGGTAAGACCTACGTTTTGATATATATTAGGCCATGTTTGGTTAGGTTTTTATAAATGTCCTAATGTTATAATTTTGGGGTAAATGCGTGTAAACTTGTAGGAATCGCTTGAAATTTGAAATTCGACGTTAAATCGAACCCCTAGTTCATCCTTCAAAACTATAGGATGTTTGCACGAGATATGAATTCTAAGCCTTCTGTGTTTTAACCATTGTACTTGATATTTTGAATCCGAGCAAGATTTATGTATTAGATAAGCCCATTAATTATGCACATGAAAATGCGATAAAAGCACTTATAACTGTTTATGTGAGCATGCTATATGCCTACTTGGGTCAAAGTGGAGTTTAGTGCAATTCCGTTCAGGGGTAAGGTCTTCGAAGTTTCAGGATTGTAACACTGAGTGTACGAGATGCATGGAAGAGGTGTGCTTCTATGCCATCGGTTTCATTTATCATATGGAAGCGTACTACATACCCTAGCGACTATTTTGATGTGTTTTAAATGTTTAGAGCATGAATTGTCATATAAGCATATGTTTAGAATTATGCACTCAGCATATAGCTGAGCAGTGGAGATTTGCTCCGTTGTAGGTGACAAAAAGAAAGGAAAGAAGAAGCATGTAAAGTGAGACTGTGGGGACGATGGGGTTGGATCATTTTGTATATGTTTTTGGTTTTCCATTCCTTTGATAACAATGTAAATTTTGGAAGTTAGGACTTGAGACTACACTTTTAGGCTTTGGATGGATTCATGAGGCTATAAGGTTGTAACATGTATTAAAACTCCTTTTGGTTTTGTTGCAATGAATCCAAACTCACAGAATTCGTGTTTTGAAAGCCTAACTTGTAAATTTAGCATTTCAGAGGATTGTAATAGAGCTTTTATGTTTTGAAGCCAAACAAGCCTAACTTGTTCCGCTATTGTCTCCATTGATGGATTAGTAAGTCTAAACTTTGGTTTTGATAACATGTTGTAGCTTGTAAAGTTTAAAATATGGTAAACTTGGTTCGAGGAATGAAGGGAGTAAGGTTGGGTGATGCCTTAGACAAAATTCTGCAGCTTTGTGCAAGATTCTGCTAAAGGGTCATTCGTTCAGTCGAATGGGGTCATTCGATCAGTCGAATGGGGTCGTTCGACCGGTCGAAATGCCCCCTGCCAAAAATCTTTTTCTATACCTTCTGAAAATTTTTAAAAGGTTTTGATTGGCTCTTAGGGTACCTTTGGGACCCCTTTTAGCATAAAATCATTCGATTCGATATATGATTACGTTTTCAATTTTACACGGATTTTACAACTCAAAGGGTAATGTTTCCAATAGTTATATATATCAAGGTTGTTTTTAAGTTGTTTTCTGCTGCGTATTGTTATTTGGTGCATTAGATGAGCCTTGGTGGCATGCCACGTATCCGTTTCCGTACGTTAGCGGGATGGGTCATGACATTTATTGGTATCAGAGTTAGAGGTAACAAAACTTTGGGAACATTCGATGACGAGTGGAGTGTTGAGGGAATTATCACATGTTCTAGAATGCACCCACACATGGTAGAGATGTTTGATGCATATGTTTGTTGTTTTACTTACATGATATTGTTATTGTCATACATGCATAGTGTTTATGCATCGAGATTAACAGGTTGAGCAATTATGGGTGACCGAGAATTATCATAGCATACCCAACGTATGAATGAAATGGCAGAAATGATGGGGAATATGGGAGATATGATCCGGAACATAGCAGAACGATTACCTCCAACGCCTTCAATTGAAGTAGAACCAATAATTATAATGCATGCACCTGAGAGTAGAGGTATGAGATCAGCATCTGAACAATTTGCTGGAAAGAAACCAATGCAATTCCATGGAACACCTGACCCAATGCTAGTAGAACATTGGGTAATGGACATAGAATGAATCTTCTGATCTATCCCGATGACCGATAGGTAGAAAATAGAAAATGCAAGTGATGTACTGAAAGGGGAAGCCTATAATTGGTGGGTAAATGTGCTAGATCAAGGAGCACCGATCACTTGGGAAGGGTTCAAGGCAGAGTTCAATCACCGATTCTTTCCGCGAGCTGCCTACAATGCAAAGAAGTGAGAATTTGATAACCTTAAGCAGGGAGACATGACGGTCACTGAGTATACTTCCAAGTTCAATGCATTGTTAAGGTTTAGAAAGGGTTCAGTGCCAGAGGAGGAAGATAGGGCGAGGAAATTCGAAGAGGGTTTACGAGAAAATATTCATTTGAGGGTGGAAACCTACGAGCACTCAACTGTGGCAGTAGTACAACAAATGGGGCTTGTGGCCGAGAGTGGAATGGAAAGGTCAAGGCAGAATCAACACAGAAAATAGGGTAATGAGGTTGGTGACCTGAATCAAGGCGGATCTTTCAAGAGACCGTTTATACGAGGCTCTGGTTCAAGCTTTGGTAATACGAGGAGGACAGCAAGTAATATACCGTTATGCACACTTTGTAATAGACCACATACTGATCAATGCTTTATGACGAACTTTCAAAAAAATCTTAAGGAATGAACAATGCTAGCTTGGCACCAGATACGAGGGGCAAATGTTATGACTGCGGAATGGTTGGACATTAATCTAGAAATTGCCCGAGGAAGTATTCTCAGCAAGGAGCTAGTTCTATGGCTTCTAGTGGGTTGAAGCCTAGACAGTTTAATGATGGGGGACAAAGAACAGAACAATGTCAAGGAAGAGCATATCAGATGAACCCAAGAGATATGACTGCTTCAGAGACAGTGGTTTCAGATATGGTGCTTGTATGTTCGCACTTAGCACGCATACTTGTTGACTCAGGATATACGCATTCATTTGTATTGTCTGCCTTTGTTGAACATTTGAATATTAAATCAGCACCGTTAGGATATGAATTGTCTATTGATGTACCTCTTAGCAAATTGATAATGAAGTCTACTATATATAAGAACTGTGAGATCAAACTAGGCGAGAAATTGATGACCGTAGACCTTATACCGATAGTGGTGAACCATTTCGATGTGATACTGGGAATGGATTGGTTAGATCTTCACCAAGTCACGATAGACTGTGAACAGAAAGAGATTAATTTTTGATCACCGGTACATGGGAACTTTTGTTTCCAAGGGAGTGGAGTTATACCGCCATCGTACTTGATTTTAGCTATCCGAGTGGGAAGGTTATTGAAAAAGGGATGTCAAGGATTCCTATGTTCAGTGACTAATGTCTCAGCGACCGAATCAAGAGTAGAAGACATTTCAATAGTGCGAGAATACTGACACGACTAAATAGTTGTGCGCTCTTGTGCAACACCCAAGTGTAGGTGATCGTGCAAGTAATACTGGATAAGTCCAGGTCGATCCCACAGGGAAGGAATAGGAAGAATATGCACTAAGTTATGACCTAAAGAAGAAGAAAAATATGAATCTAGGGTTGAAAGTTCTAACGAATTCTAATTAATTAAATAAAACTAAATAATAATCTAAAGCATAAAGAAACATAACTAATTAAATAAATTAACTAAAGGTGTTGGAAATACGTGAATCTACATTGATCCTAACCATCTACCATACCCATTCATTAACGTTCTATGGAGTTCATTCATTTTCAATATTCCGTATTTTTCTAAAGATAAAGAATCAATAGCCCTTTCATGACCGGGACTATATCATCACAAGTGATTTAAAATATTTGGAAGATAGTTTAAAACAATGGTAATTACTTGCACTCTAAATGGTGTTAGCATTCAAAGTGGTTTTCAAAAGTCATTGAAGAAAATAGTCTTAAGGCTTGAAGTTCTAAAAACTGTTGTGACAAACTGAGCTTATTGGGACAATTTGATGACAGATTTCTAAAACAGAAAGTCATGGAATACTTACAAGAATCATCTCAGGAATTAGCATGTTTGATCGATCGAAGCGCTCTCGATCGATCGGACAGCATCATCCTTCAATCGATCGAAATGCCTTCAATCGATCGCTTGACTATGGCCCTGGTTCGATCGATCGAATTACCTTCGATCGATCGAGCCCAGGTTTTCTATAGATTGCATGGAAGAGGTTGGGAATCAATGTTTCATCACATATTCCCAACGTCTAAACTACAAAAACATGAATAAACTAGTGCAGAAATAGTAAAACATAACAATCATAACTACTAGATTCACAAACAATCAAATAAAGAAAAGGAACAGAAAAACTTGGAATAAATCTGAATATAACTTGTAATAAACTTGAACTAAACTTTAATCTTCAATAATCTTCAATAAATCAATGGAAAAGAGGAAGAAAAACAAGAATCTAACCTAATCTACTCCTAATCTAACCCTAAAACTACCCTAAACTGCTGTTTTCTGCGTTCTGGAGCTTCCTCCCTTCGTCTGGCGTCAAAACGACTTGTATATAGGGTTCCCACAGAGTTTACGCAACTTTTGGGTGAAAATAAGGTTAGATCGATCGAGCTTAGTTCGATCGATCGAAGGTTCGATCGATTGAACTCTCCTCAATCGCTTCAACTCTCTGATTTTGACAGCTCTGCGCACCGATGGGAGAATGGCCATAACGTTTTACTCGGACCTCGGATTGACCTCCCGTTTGCGGCCACGCGACCGTAACTCAAAGATCTACATTTTATTTCTGTGGGAAAATCTTCCAAATCTGAAGTCGTCATTGTCAAAATTGGCGTTTTCTCAGCTACTTCTGTTGTTCTATCCACCAGAATCACTTTTCTTTAGCTCCAGTTCATTGATTTACATCCTAATACCTATAAAACAATGCAAAAACATATATTTTAGCATTAACACAATAAAAAGAATATTGTTATTAGAATGCACCTAAATGTAGGGACTTTGGGGATAAAAGTAAGCATAAAAGACCATATAATACGATATGAACAGGCACTTTTCACCTCAAATCACACCCCCCAACTAGCTCGTTGCTAGTCCCTAGCAATGAAGCGAACTACAGTAATGTTTATTTAAACTCTAAGAATTGAAAACAAAAGAAAGTAAAAATCCTAAATCACTTTCGCAGGAATCGCGATTGCATTTAGCGTATGCAACAAGCCTTTAAACCCCTAGGTTCCCCCTAGTGGACGAGTGTTGTCTCGTGAGGGTTTGCAGTGAATCTACCCACAAAATTCATGTTTATGGTAATGGTTCTAGTTTAAATGTTTTCAAGAAAATTTATTTTTTTTTCTCTCAGTTAGCAATATAGTTAAGCTCAACAATCTCATGAAACTCTCTAGTAAGTCATAGTCATGCAACACACACATTACAGTTAATCTACTATCAAAGTCATTAGAATATTCCATACCTATTAATCTTCAAGTGTGTGTGTGAATGGACAACCAAAATACAAAACTTCAATTTCAAAGCTCGCATAACCTAAGACACTATCAAGACGTTCATTTTGACTCAACTCTTACCGGGATTACACTCTCAAGATGAAATCACTATGAATTAGGTGTATAATTATCACTCATGATATGGAAGCTATAAAGAGTAAATGTAAATGGAATCTAATACTTCTCATATCTAAATAGAAAAACGGAAATTTTATAGTGCACAAAGTCTCATGAAAGGATACTTTTCACTAGAAGAGCGAGATACCGTGGAGAACTCTCTCATTACCTTAATTTCAAATCCAATTTACTTAAAATCATCAGGACTTTGAAAAAGAGGCGTTAGGTGAAAGAAGAAAGAGACTCGTGATTTTCAACTGGGTCCAAGGATGTGATTGGAATGTCTACTACAACTTTTCAAACTTCCCACATCTCCAATATCTCTCTTCCTTTTTTTTTCTTTTCATTCCCGCACTCTTCTTTCTATTATTTTTTTTCTATTGTAACAACCATTGACATTTTTTTTAATTCTTTTCATGTCTTTTTTTTCTTTTTCTTTTTTTTTCTTTTTTTTTTCTCTTTATTTTTTTCATGCCAACTTTCCCTTATTCACAGAACCAAACTTCTTGTCAATGCACACATCCTAATCACTCCTAAATACAGAACTGAGGCTTGAACTCCTAATTTGGAGTTAGGTATAGACTTAAGGATTGTGAAGATAAGGCGATTATGGTAAGGCTCAAGATGTGAAATAAAGGAATATTATAGAGGTAGGCTAAGGCTATATTATCCATGTATGGTCAAAAGATGGCCTAAATCATCTTCTAAGTTCATGGGATTATTCATTTCAGTAAATTCAAGAGCTCTAAAGTTTGGTAAATCCTGAACGTTCTGTTCTAGTGATCAGTCAAAATGAAGAAGAAAAATGAGACTTTCAACGAATGAATACGCTTTTCAAAAAGTAAGAGTAATTTTATAAAACCCTCAAGAATAAAGAAAGGCACAAAAGCTCACTTGGGTTATTAGTCTCCACTACAGTCTCTCAAGACACTTAAGCTATGCTTACTAATTCATTTTAGCTAAGCACAAGGTTGTCACAACGTGCTTTAAGTTGTTTGAAGATTAAAAAGTATAAAATATACTATAACTAAGATAGTAAACAAACTATCATAGTGTATCACATACTAATAACATATAGAAAATAATACTAATGCATCATAACTAACTACATTAACTAAGAGAGAAATACAAGAACCATTTTATTATATTTAAAAAATATATATATTAAAAATTTTAAAAATTTTACAATTTTTAATTTACTGAGTTACATGTTGCTAAGCAGATGTATTGACATTAAAGTATAAAAAGAAAGAAACGAGGCATGCAATGACTCACTCCCCCCAACTAAAACTAAACATTGTCCTTAATGTTCTAAACTAAGCACACGGACATGTAAAGTAAAGCAATAGAAGTAAGGATGTTACCTCGAGGCGTTAATAATCCAATGTGTATTTCTTTATTTATTTATTCAGTTACCTGTAAAATCATTAGTAGCAACAAGAAAAAAAATAGAAAATATAATAGAGCTACTCAATAAATAAATTTGGTTAATCAAAATATTTATCATACAGTATTAACCGAAATTTTTGAGGATCCTCCCAATGAAATAATTTAACAATGAGAAGAATGTAGGGATCCTCATAAAATTGCAACTCCCCCCAACTAATGTCAGGCTCAAGGTCAGAGGAGATGATGCAAAACCAATGACTTCCAAAGTTATTGGGGACAGTTATAAGAGGAATACCACACTTTTTAGGAATTATAAGCAAGAAACGATCATTGGTGTTGATATTTCCTATAACGGCCTCTATTTTAATATAAGGAGGTGGCCACGGTTCAATAAAAGGGGTAGAGTCTAAGTGATGTTCTAATTTATCTTCATTACCCTCCTTTTGTTCTAGAACATAATCTATGGAGATGTGATCATATGAATGGGATTTCTGTTCTATGTAGATCGTTTTGGACTCGACTTGGATAAAACTATTTATTTGGGCCTCAATATCATTATTACTCAAGAAGGTCAAGCAGTCTAGCAGATTGCTAGCTTCTCGTTGAAGTTTAAGATCATCTAAAGTGGGCCTAATATTTTCCAAATCCTCTCTCACAAAATTTTGAAATGTAAAATTTGAGGAATTACATGTGCTAGAATCCTTATCATCCTCTTCTACAACACATTCTTTTTGTTCAATAGTGGGGTACACATAACTTTTAAGCTCCGGATGAGAGTTTTGATTAATAAAGAGGATATGTGATGGGCAACTTGGTGACACCACCTCTTCGGCCGAAAGAGGTGAGGGTTCATGAATATCAGATGGATCTAAATTAGATTTAGATTTTTCAAGTACGTCATCCCTAGGGTCACTATCAAAGTTAGGGAGAGAGTCAACAGGGGACTCCTCCTTTCCTAGTTGCGTGCAATCACATAAACTATCATTATCTTTTAAATCCTCATTCTCATCCTTGTAACTCTCCTCACTATATATATCATCTATTGAGGTGCTTTGGATAAAGAGATTGTGCAATTTTATCAAGGTAGTGAAGGAGTTGATGTCTGGGGATGCATATTGAGGAGAAGATGGTTCTACAACTTCATGTTTAATGGTTTGGTTTTGGAGTTCTTGTTGGGTTATGGCTTTCTCGAGTGAGTTGTTAACCTCATTCGGTATAAACCCTTCATAGTCCTCTATTTCCATTCCATTGTTAGTGTCTTGAAATTTAGGTTGTAATGTTGAAGGATTGGTATAGTCTTCTAAAGGTTGGCTAGCATATGCTTGTTGATATCTAGTTTCTAATTTGTCAAGTGCACTATCTAGCCTTTTCATTTCACTAAGTAGCAATTTTAACATACCATTATCCTCAACTTGGTTATTCTCCTCATTATTACTATATGAAGTTTCGTCCCATTGTTGTTGGTAGTAATTCCCATCCCAATGTGTTTGTGGACAAGACTCGCCAAAGGGAAAGTCTTGATGCGTTTGGTAATCGTGGGAGCTACTACTATATCCTACATTATCATTTTGGTTATCGCCCCATTACGGTTGATAGAACTCTTCATGTGGAGGTTCTTGATACGTTTGATAATATGGGGGACTACCACTATCATATTCCCATTGTGGTGGTTGGTAGCACTCAGGTTGATAGTGTGCATCATATGTGGGTGCTTGCCAACTTGGGGGATAGTTTTCATTACTTAACGTGTACCTATTCATGATGTTTGTGTTGTATGGAGGGTAATATGGATAAGACATGTTTACCCAAAAATCTTTAAAAACAATAGAATTGTTATTTATTTTTTTATTTTTACTTGTGAGAAAAATTCCAAAGGTTTTTTTTTTTTTTTGCAAATTAAAAAAAATAACTTGGAAATAACTTAGTAAAATCCTAACCTAGTTGCCTTCCCCGGCAACGGCGCCAAAAACTTGACACGACTAAATAGTTGTGCGCTCTTGTGCAACACCCAAGTGTAGGTGATCGTGCAAGTAATACTGGATAAGTCCAGGTCGATCCCACAGGGAAGGAATAGGAAGAATCTGCACTAAGTTATGACCTAAAGAAGAAGAAAAATATGAATCTAGGGTTGAAAGTTGTAACGAATTCTAATTAATTAAATAAAACTAAATAATAATCTAAAGCATAAAGAAATATAACTAATTAAATAAATTAACTAAAGGTGTTGGAAATACGTGAATCTACATTGATCCTAACCATCTACCATACCCATTCATTAACGTTCTATGGAGTTCATTCCATTTCAGTATTCCGTATTTTTCTAAAGATAAAGAATCAATAGCCCTTTCATGACCGGGACTATATCATCACAAGTGATTTAAAATACTTGGAAGACGGTTTAAAACAATGGTAATTACTTGCACTCTAAATGGTGTTAGCATTCAAAGTGGTTTTCAAAAGTCATTGAAGAAAATAGTCTTAAGGCTTTAAGTTCTAAAAACTGTTGTGACAAACTGAGCTTATTGGGACAATTTGATGACAGATTTCTAAAACAGAAAGTCATGGAATACTTAAAAGAATCATCTCAGGAATTAGCATGTTCGATCGATCGAAGCGCTCTCGATCGATCGGACAGCATCATCCTTCAATCGATCGAAATGCCTTCAATCGATCGTTTGACTATGGCCCTGGTTCGATCGATCGAAATACCTTCGATCGATCGAAATACCTTCGATCGATCGAGCCTAGGTTTTCTATAGATTGCATTGAAGAGGTTGGGAATCAATGTTTCATCACATATTCCCAACGTCTAAACTACGAAAACATGAATAAACTAGTGCAGAAATAGTAAAACATAACAATCATAACTACTAGATTCACAAACAATCAAATAAAGAAAAGGAACAGAAAAACTTGGAATAAATCTGAATATAACTTGTAATAAACTTGAACTAAACTTTAATCTTCAATAATCTTTAATAAATCAATGGAAAAGAGGAAGAAAAACAAGAATCTAACCTAATCTACTCCTAATCTAACCCTAAAACTACCCTAAACTGCTGTTTTCTGCGTTCTGGAGCTTCCTCCCTTCGTTTGGCGTCAAAACGACTTATATATAGGGTTCCCACAGAGTTTACGCAACTTTTGGGTGAAAATAATGTTCGATCGATCGAGCTTAGTTCGATCGATCGAAGGTTCGATCGATTGAACTCTCCTCAATCGCTTGAACTCTCTGATTTTGACAGCTCTGCGCACCGATGGGAGAATGGCCATAACCTTTTACTAGGACCTCGGATTGACCTCCCGTTTGCGGCCACACGACCGTAACTAAAAGATCTACATTTTATATCTCTGGGAAAATCTTACAAATCTGAAGTCTTCATTGTCAAAATTGGCGTTTTCTCAGCTGCTTCTGTTGTTCTATCCACCAGAATCACTTTTCTTTAGCTCCACTTCATTGATTTACATCCTAATATCTATAAAACAATGCAAAAACATATATTTTAGCATTAACACAATAAAAAGAACATTGTTATTAGAATGCACCTAAATGTAGGGACTTTGGGGATAAAAGTATGCATAAAAGACCATCTAATACATTATGAACAGACACTTTTCACCTCGAATCAAATACCTAGATGTATTTCCTGATGATCTACCAGATGCATTGATTGAGAAGGAAATTGAGTTCACCATTGAGGTTATGCCAGACTCAAAACCTGTATCAAAGGCACCCTATAGAATGGCACTCGTAGAATTGAAAGAGCTGTAAATCCAACTACAAGAGCTACTAGACAAGGGTTTTATTCGACCAAGTATTTTACCGTGGGGAGCTCCAGTGTTGTTTGTAAAGAAGAAAGATGGTTCGATGCGTATGTGCGTTGACTACCGAGAGTTGAACAAGTTGACAACTAAGAACAAGTATCCACTGTCGAGAATTGATGACCTATTTAATCAACTTCATGGGGCACAAGTATTTTTTAAGATAGATTTGAGATCAGGTTACCATCAATTAAAAGTAAAGGCCGAAGACGTTGAGAAAATTTATTTCAGAACACGCTACGGACATTATGAATTCTTAGTCATGCTGTTTGGAGTTACAAATGTACCAGTCGCGTTCATGGATCTTTTGAATCGAGTATTCAAGGATTATTTGGATGACTTTGTGATTGTATTCATTGACGATATCTTAATCTATTCACCGAGCGAGATAGAACACGAGAACCACTTGAGGTTGATACTTTAGAGGTTGCGAGAGAAGCAATTATTTGGAAAATTCAAGAAGTGTGAATTTTGGTTGTCTAGTATTACTTTTCTTGGTCACGTTATTGACAAGAATGGGGTTTTAGGTGATCCTTACAAGGTAGAAGCCGTATCTAATTGGCAGAGGCTGACGTCCATATCTGAAATCTGAAGTTTCTTAGGATTAGCGGGATACTACCGTCGTTTTATTGAGCACTTCTCAAAGATTACCTTACCTATGACAAGGTTGATGAGAAAAGGGGTTACCTTTGAATGGAGTCAAGAATGTGAAGATAGTTTCCAAGAGTTGAAGGCACGACTAACGAGATCACCTATCTTGATAATACTATCCAAAACTGAGGAATTTGTAATTTATAGCGACGCTTCGCATCAAGGATTGGGATGTGTGCTTATGCAAGGCGGTAAGGTGATTGCCTATGCGTCTAGACAGTTAAAGACACATGAGGTTAATTATCTAACTCACGATTTAGAATTGGCCGCTGTAATTCATGCCCTAAAGATTTGGAGACATTACTTGTACGGGGAGGAATGTGAGATTTTCATGGACCACAAGAGTTTGAAATACTTATTCACCCAACGAGATTTGAATATGAGACAGAGAAGATGGTTAGAGTTGATGAAGGATTACGATCTTTTGATAGAGTATCACCCAAGAAAGGCTAATGTAGTAGCCAATTCATTAAGCTGGAAGACGCCAAGGAACTTAGCCGACGAGCTAACTAGTCAAAAGAAATTGATCAAGGAAATGGAACATTTAGAGTTAGATGTGATTCCAAAGACTAATGGTGGTTTAATGATGGCGATCATAGAACACCCTGATATTATTGATGAGATCAAGAGGGCACAATTTGACAAGATGTACCTATGCAAAATGAGAGACGAGATACCTTTGGGAAAACGACCTAGTTTTGTATTAGAACATGGAATGTTGATGCTTGAAAATCGGTTGTGTGTGCCGAATGTTAAAGGCTTGAAAGATAAAATCCTAGAGGAAGCACATAGTACTAGATACTCAGTGCACCCGGGAAGTAATAAGATGTATCAGAACTTGAGAGAGAACTTCTGGTGGAAAGGTATGAAGCGTGAAGTGGCTAAGTATGTTTCTGAGTGTTCGTCATGTCAACAAGTGAAGGCAGAAAGACAAGTACCTACGGGGCTGTTATAATCATTACCAGTGTTAGAATGGAAGTGGGATGAGATCATGATGGATTTTGTTTCAGGATTTCTGTGATCTTCTAATAAGAACGGCAAGATTTGGGTCATAATTGACAGGTTGAAAAGTCAGCTCATTTCCTACCGATTAAGACAACTAAGCCTTTGAGGTTAGTAGAATTGTATGTGAAAGAGATTGTGAGGCAACACGGGGTTCCAGCAGTGATTGTGTCAGATTGAGATAGTAGCTTTACGTCAAGATTTTGGGGTAGTTTGCAAAAAGCTATGGATACGAAGTTGAGTTTTAGTACCGCATTTCATCCTGAGACTGGTGGACAGTCAGAGCATACGATTCAAACCTTGGAATACATGTTGGGACTTTGTGTCCTACACTTTGGGAGTGACTGGGAGAAGTACTTACAATTAATTGAATTCACGTATAACAACAGATTTTAATCGAGTATTGGAATGGCACCCTATGAGGCTTTGTATGGGCGTAAGTGTCGATCACCAATTTGTTGGACCGAGGTTGGAGAAAGAAGATTGTTAGGAGTTGAGATGGTGCAAATAACCACCGAGAAGGCAAGACTGATTCAGGAACAACTTAAGGTAGCTCAGAGTCGTTATAAGAGTTATGCGAACTCGAAACGACGATCGATGACATTTGGGGAAGGAGACTTTGTATATTTGCGAGTATCGCCTTCAAAAGGCATTGTTCGATTTGGGAGACGGGGAAAGCTTAACCCACGATTCCTAGGACCTTTTGAGATCCTAGAAAGGGTAGGGCCAGTGGCTTACCGGTTAGCCTTATCAGTAGAGTTGGAACATGTGCATAATGTATTTCACGTATCGATGCTGAGACGATGTATAACAGATACGAGAAAAATCATAGTACCTGAACCCTTACAGATTCAAGAGGACTTGTCCTAAATAGAACATCCAATGGAGATTTTGGATTAGAAAGAGCAAGTATTGAGATCGAAAGTAATTTTCGATGGTGGAGGTGTTATGGCATAGCCATTGTAGACACCCCAATTTTGACCAAACGTCAAATCCAGGGATTGGTTACCTCTTAAGACCGATGATGACGATGACCGGTGAAATTCGGAGATATTCCGAAAAATTCAAATCCTTCAAAGATTCTTCAAATAAAATTTCGAAATTCAAATAAAACAAGGAGAAATTGGGTATTCTGGAGAAACCTGAACATTGAAGAATGTATGAGAAAATCAGTCTGGGGATTTATCTTAAAGAGAGAGAGAGAGAGAGAGAGAGAGAGAGAGAAGGAGAGAAAATGAAAAGAAGTTTGAAAAGAAAAGAGAAAATGATGAAAGAAAAGAAAAGAAATTGATGATGCCAGAATTTGGTAAGAGTAAAGTAGAGCAATTTAAGGAGAGAGAGAGAAAGTAAGAGACTATTTTTTGTATGCGGTTCGGCCCTGTTAATGAAGGTACCTACGTCCACATGTGTGTCTGAGCACGTTCACTAACAAATCACCGGCGGGCCTGGTGAGCCAACAGAGAGGGGCGGCACTACCAGTATTACCGGCCAGATGTATGCGTACAATGGTGAATTATAAAGGTGCTGTGTAGATTGAGAAGTTGGCGGCCCCTTCAATGGGGGGTGAGAGGTCTCTTTTATAGATGTAAGAGACCCACTCATACATAGATAAGGAAATATAATCCTATTGATATAGATTAACATTAATTATGGGGATTTCCTAATTGGATTAGGAAATACTGTGCACTTTCCATTAGTCTTCTAGCTTGAGTAGGAAACTGCCCGTAATGTTCGGGATCACGCTTGTGGGCCCGGATGAGCTGTTCCCACGGTGGGATGTGCCTGTGCGTTTTTCCCGACCTGTTGGCCAGGTCATGAATGAACTGCTCGGGATGATGAGTAGACTAAACCGCTCGGGCTGATGCTTCTGAGGAGTTGTGCATGATTTGCCCGGGGCATGGACTAGCTGCTGATTTGAACCACCCGGTCATAAGATAGAGCCAATTTTTGGTTTATCAGCTACCCCCCATTTCTAAGATTGGCCAGATGCTATATCGGGGCAAGTTTGAAAATTGGTTTAATGTTACTTGCCGCTTTTTGAGTGCTTGTGAAAGCTGCCTCGGGGCTTCTGAGCCTGGTGAGTCTTCTGGAACTGGCTGAGAGTTGAGACCCAGCCTAGCTCGGGACCTTTAAGGGCTCGGGAACTGACCGGGAGTTGAGACCCGGCTTAATTCGGAGTCTTTTTTGCTTGAGTTAGCTCCCAGGATGGTTATCTTCTGCCCGTAAACCTTCGTCAAGGCTATGGGTAGAAGGATTTTACCATGTTGGAAAAGCGGACCTAAAGCGTATTGCTCTAGGGTCCTTTTTTTTATGTTAACTCCCCAGGATGGTTGTCTTCCGCCCGGCCAGCCTTCGTCAAGACTGTTGGGAGAAGAGCTTGACCATGTGGGTGGAGCTGACCTAAATCACGTTACTTTAGGGTCTTTTTGCTCCTCTATCGTCGGCCAACCTAAGAGATTTTAGTCACCTCTATCGTCGATTTGGACCTAAGTGGAGGTAATGCCTCTGAGTATTGTAGGTGCTCGGGTTGTCCAAGATTTTGACTTGGTTATCAGCGAGGCCTGTAGATACCCTGTGTGATTACCTGTTTAGTTCACTACGCCATCTTGCCCCCCAAGCTTTCGCTAAGACTAGGGTCTTACAGAGGCTATGATCTATAGGTAACCGACCTGGAACATGGTGGTTACAGTCATCAGCCACCTAGGGGGTTTGCCCCCATCGTCGGTTGGACCTAAGCGAAGCCGGTGCCTTGGGCGTGACCCCGAGGTCTTTTGTGCCTGGGTTGGGAGCTCGAGGTCTTTTTAGATGCCTCGGGGTTAGGCCCGAGGACTTTGTATGACCTCTGATAATCGGTGGAGCCTCACGCGGTGATCAGGCAAGTACTACTGTAGTCGGGCTCATCTAGACCGATGGAGACAGGAGGTCGGATCAGGATCGTCGGGTTCCTGATTTCTCTGTGCTTGAGGCAAAGTCAGAACTGCTTGATCTTAACCGATGTGAACTGGAGGTCGGGTCGCGGCTGCCGGACTCTGCTTGCTGTGAGCTGGAGGTTGGGTCAGGGCTGTCAGACTCAGACCGCTGTAAACTGAAAGAACTGTCTGAACTCCCAGGCTGATCTCGCTTTTGCTTACTTCTGGAAGACTCGTTGCTTTCTTGCCTGGGGTCTTTGATCTTCAGAAACTCTTCAGTGTCAATGTATTTTCCAACCCTCTCTGCGAGTTCAACCAAGGTTACCGGTCGGTTTCTGTGGAACTCCCGAGCAGAAGGCTATGATGGCCATTGTCTCATTCAGATTGCAGATTTGAAGCTTATGTTGGTTAAACTGGTCGGTGAACTCCTTGAGGGACTCATTATTCCATTGTCTGACCGTTAGTAGTTGAATTTCCGACGTTGGCTGCTCATGCATACGGGCGAACTGGTTGATGAACTGCTTGCTGAGTTGTTTGAAACTGCAAACCAATCGGGGCTCCAAAGAGTAGAACCACAGCATGGCCGGGCCTTTCAAAGTGCTGGGAAAGGCTAGGCAGTGTAATTCATCAGAGTTGGTCACTAGGGCCATCTGTACCTTATAGGTCCGGACGTGGTCGACCGGGCTTCCCGAGCCGTTATAGGGGTCTAGGCGAGGCTGCTTGAATTTGCGCGGGATGGCAAACCTCGTGATCTGGCGGGAGAACGGTGACTTTGTCTCGGTATTGGCTTGATTCTGAGCATGGTTTTGACCAAGCTTCTTGGCCACTCCGTTGATCTGCTTCTGCAAGTCCTTGATTCGGGCTTCCACACTTTCCTGACCGGTATCCGAGGGATCAGTCGGGTCGGTGGAAGAGGCTTCTTCATGGTGGTGTGCTGTCCTCTGGGATCGGGCTCGGCTATGACTCCGGGTAACCGCGTGCCCAAGGACGACTCAGGTCTTGACTGAGTCACCCTGTAGTGATTCCCGGGCCATATGCTCCCACCTTTCCTCTCGGGCAGCACGCCCACTATTGACGTCTCTGGCATCCTCAACACGGGACGGGTTGGCTCGGGCATGTTGTCTGGCCAAGATCGGTTCCTGACCATACGCAACGTTCCCTGGTCGTTTCCCGGCCACTGGAGGATTGCTTTGCTGGGTTAGCAGGGTTTCGATCTGTTGCTGGATTTAACATTGTCCCTCCAAGAGTTATGTGAGGGTCGCGGTGATCTGCTCAGATGTCATGACTGCCGCAGCCGGTGCCGGGGTCGAAGGAACATCTCGGTCGAACTGCTGATTAGCCTTCTTACTCTTCTTCAGTGGCATGATGATCAGTTAAGACATTTTTTTGATGAGAAGACTTGTCGATTCCCACAGACGGCGCCAAACTGATGATGTCAGAATTTGGTAAGAGTAAAGTAGAGCAATATAAGGAGAGAGAGAGAGAGTGAGAGACTATTTTTTGTATGTGGTTCGGCCCTGCTAATGAAGGTACCTACGTCCACGTGTGTGTCTGAGCACGTTCACTAGCAGATCGCCGACGGGCCTGGTGAGCCAACAGAGAGGGGCGGCACTACCAGTAATACCGGCCGGGTGTATGCGTACAATGGTGAATTATAAAGGTGCTGTGTAGATTGAGAAGTTGGCGACCCCTTCAATGTGGGGTGAGAGGTCTCTTTTATAGATTTAAGAGACCCACTCATACATAGATAAGGAAATATAATCCTATTGATATAGATTGGCATTAATTATGGGGATTTCCTAATTGGATTAGGAAATAGTGTGCACTTTCCATTAGTCTTCTAGCTTGAGTAGGAAACTATTCGTAATGTTCGCGATCATGCTTGTGGGCCCGGATGAGCTGTTCCCGCGGTGGGATGTGCTTTTGCGTTTTTTCCGACCTATTGGCAGGATCATGAATGAACCGCTCGGGATGATGAGTAAACTAAGCCGCTCGGGCTGATGCTTCTGAGGAGTTGTGCATGATTTGCCCGAGGCATGGACTAGCTGCTGATTTGAACCACCCGGTCATAAGATAGAGCCAATTTTGGGTGTATCAGCTGCCCCCCATTTCCAAGATTGGTCAGATTCTATATCGGGGCAAGTTTGAAAATCAGTTTGATGTTACTTGCCGCTGTCTGAGTGCTTGTGAAAGCTATCTCGGGGCTTCTGAGCCTGGTGAGTCCTCTGGAACTGGCTGAGAGTTGAGACCCAGCCTAGCTCGGGACCTTTAAGTGCTCGGGAACTGACCGGGAGTTGAGACCCGGCCTAATTCGGAGTCTTTTTTGCTTGAGTTAGCTCCCAGGATGGTTATCTTCTGCCCGTAAACCTTCGTCAAGGCTGTGGGTAGAAGGATTTTACCATGTTGGAAAAGCCGACCTAAAGCGTGTTGCTCTAGGGTCCTTTTTTTATGTTAACTCCCCAGGATGGTTGTCTTCCTCCCGGCCAGCCTTCGTCAACACTGTTGGGAAAAGAGCTTGACCATGTTGGTGGAGCTGACCTAAATCACGTTACTTTAGGGTCTTTTTGCTCCTCTATCATCGGCCAACCTAAGAGATTTTAGTCACCTCTATCGTCGGTTTGGACCTAAGTGCATTTAGTGCCTCTGAGTACTGTAGGTGCTCGGGTTGTCCAAGATTTTGACTTGGTTATCCGCGAGGCCTGTAGATACCCTGTGTGATTACCTGTTTAGTTCACTACGCCATCTTGCCCCCCAAGTGTTCGCTAAGACGAGGGTCTTACAGAGGCTATGATCTGTAGGTAACCGACCTGGAATGGTGGTTGCAGGGCCTTTTGAAGCTTGCCATCATCAGCCACCTAGGGGGTTTGCCCCCATCGTCGATTGGACCTAAGCGAAGCCGGTGCCTCGGGCGTGACCCTGAGGTCTTTTGTTTCTGGGTTCGGAGCTCGAGGTCTTTTTAGATACCTCGGGGTTAGACCCGAGGACTTTGTATGAGCTCTGACAATCGGTGGAGCCTCATGCGGTGATCAGGCAAGTACCACTGTAGTCGGGCTCATCTAGAGCGATGGAGACAGGTGGTCAGATCAGGATCGTCGGGTTCCTGATTTCTCAGTGCTTGAGGCAAAGTCAGAACTGCTTGATCTTGACCGAAGTGAACTGGAAGGGTCGGGGCTGCCGGACTCTGCTTGCTGTGAGCTGGATGTCGGATCAGGGCTGCCAGACTCAGACCGCTATAAACTAAAAAAACTGTCTGAACTCCCGGGCTGATCTCGCTTTTGCTTACTTCTGGAAGACTCGTTGCTTTCTTGCCTGGGGTCTTTGATCTTCCGAAACTCTTCAGTGTCAATGTATTTTCCAACCCTCTCTGCGAGTTCGACCAAGGTTACCGGTCGGTTTCTGTGGAACGACGCGGCGCACTAGGTGTGTTGAACTCCCGAGCAGAAGGCTATGATGGCGATTGTCTCATTCAGATTGCAGATTTGAAGCTTATGTTGGTTAAACCGGTCGGTGAACTCCTTGAGGGGCTCATTATTCCGTTGTCTGACTGTCAGTAGCTGCATGTCTGGCTTTGGCCGCTCATGCATACCGGCGAACTGGTTGATGAATTGCTTGCTGAGTTGTTTGAAACTGTAGACCAATCGGGGCTCCAAGGAGTAGAACCACTACATAGTTGGGCCTTTCAAAGTGCTGAGGAAGGCTAGGCAGTGTAATTCATCAGAGTTGGTGGCTAGGGCCATCTGTACCTTGTAGGTCCAGACGTGGTCGACCGGGCTTCCCGAGCCGTTATAGGGGTCTAGGCGAGGCTGCTTGAATTTGCGCGGGATGGCAAACCTCGTGATCTGGAGGGAGAACGGTGACTTTGTCTCGGTATTGGCTTGATTCTGAGCATGGTTTTGACCAAGCTTCTTGGCCACTCCGTTGATCTGCTTCTGCAAGTCCTTGATTCAGGCTTCCACTCCTTCCTGACCGGTATCCGAGGGATCAGTCAGGTCGGTGGAAGAGGCTTCTTCATGGTGGTGTGCTGTCCTCTAGGATCGAGCTCGGCTATGACTCCGGGTAACCGCGTGCCCAAGGACGACTCGGCTCTTGACCGAGTGACTCTGGAGTGATTCACGGGCCATATGCTCCCACCTTTCCTCTCGGGCAGCACGCCCACTGTTGATGTCTCTGGCATCCTCAACACAGGACGGGTTGGCTCGGGCATGTTGTCTGGCCAAGATCGGTTCCCGACCGTACGCAACGTTCCCTGGTCGTTTCCCGGCCACTGGAGGATTGCTTTGCTGTGTTAGCAGGGTTTCGATCTGTTGCTGGATTTAACGTTGTCCCTCCAAGAGTTGTGTGAGGGTCGCGGTGATCTGCTCAGATGTCATGACTGCCGCAGCCGGTGCCGGGGCCGGGGCCGAAGGAAGATCTCGGTCGAACTGCTGATTAGCCTTCTTACTCTTCTTCAGTGGCATGATGATCAGTCAAGAGATTTTGTTGATGATAAGACTTGTCGATTCCCACAGACGGCGCCAAACTGGTGATGCCAGAATTTGGTATGAGTAAAGTAGAGCAATTTAAGGAGAGAGAGAGTGAGAGACTATTTTTTATATGTGGTTCGGCCCTGCTAATGAAGGTACCTACGTCCACGTGTGTGTCTGAGCACGTTCACTGGCAGATCACCGGCGGGCCTGGTGAGCCAACAGAGAGGGGCGGTACTACCAGTAATACCGGCCGGGTGTATGCGTACAATGGTGAATTATAGAGGTGCTGTGTAGATTGAGAAGTTGGCGGCCCCTTCAATGGGGGGTGAGAGGTCTCTTTTATAGATGTAAGAGACCCACTCATACAAAGATAAGGAAATATAATCCTATTGATATAGATTGGCATTAATTATAGGGATTTCCTAATTGGATTAGGAAATAGTGTGCACTTTCCATTAGTCTTCTAGCTTGAGTAGGAAACTACTCGTAATGTTCGCGATCACGCCTGTGGGCCCGGATGAGCTGTTCCCGTGGTGGGATGTGCCTGTGCATTTTTCCTGACCTGTTGGCTGTGTCATGAATGAACCGCTCGGGATGATGAGTAAACTAAACCGCTCGGGCTGATGCTTCTGAGGAGTTGTGCATGATTTGCCCGGGGCATGGACTAGCTGCTGATTTGAACTACCCAGTCATAAGATAGAGCCAATTTTGGGTGTATCAGCTGCCCCCCATTTTCAAGATTGGCCAGATGCTATATCGGGGCAAGTTTGAAAATCGGTTTGATGTTACTTGCCGCTGTCTGAATGCTTGTGAAAGCTATCTCGTGGCTTCTGAACCTGGTGAGTCCTCTGGAACTGGCTGAGAGTTGAGACCCAGCCTAGCTCGGGACCTTTAAGTGCTCGAGAACTGACCGGGAGTTGAGACCCGGCCTACTTCGGAGTCTTTTTTGCTTGAGTTAGCTCCCAGGATGGTTATCTTCTGCCCGTAAACCTTCGTCAAGGCTGAGGGTAGAAGGATTTTACCATGTTGGAAAAGCCGACCTAAAGCGTATTGCTCTAGGGTGCTTTTTTTATGATGACTCCCCAGTATGGTTGTCTTCCACCCGACCAGCCTTCGTCAAGACTGTTAGGCCATGTTTGGTTAGGTTTTATAAATGTACTAATGTTAGAATTTTGGAGTAAATGCGGGTAAACTTGTAGGAATCGCTTGAAATTCGAAATCCGATGTTAAATCAAACCCCTAGCTCATCCTTCAAAACTATAGGACGTCTGCACAAGAGATGAATTCTAAGCCTATGAATTATAGGAAATTCTATGTTTTAACCATTGAACTTGATATTTTGGATCCGGGAAAAATTTATGTATTATGTATGCCCATTAATTATGCACATGAAAATGCGATAAAAGCACGTATAACTATTTATGTGAGCATACTATATGTCTACTTGGGACAAAGGGGGTTTAGTACAATTCCATCCCGAGGTAAGCTACTCGAAGTTTGAGGATTGTAACATTGATTGTAGTTGTGTCTGGTATGGAAGAAGGCCCAACCAGGACACGGTACCTGGTACGGAGGAAGGCCCAACCAGTGTTTGGGATGTGTGGACACGCGGAATCCGTCGTCCACTCCCGGTTTTTCCTGTTTGTTTCCGGGGTTTCGGAATTGATTTTCCTTTGTTTTGAAATTGATTTGAAAGAAAACAAGAGGTTGATTTCGAAGAGAAGAAGGTCTTTCGAAAACAGATACAGAGTCGCCACATGGTCTTTAAGGAACCAAGAAACAGATACAGAGCCCCCAGAACTCCCGAAATTCGCAAAACGGCACTATTTCGTCCGAAATTCACAGAATATTCATACGAAATCCAAATTGAGATTGTGATATACCGTTGGAAAGGTATTGAGGTTTACTTTCCATAACAAATAGTTTGGAGTTGGGTCACTTTGGAAAGTTTTGCAGTATTCGCGATAAAAGCCGAATTGATCGCATTTTTCATCTTCAGAAATTCATAACAAATTCGTTTTAGATCCAGAAATTATGTGCGATATACCGTTGGAAAGCTATTGACCTCTAGTATTTGATAAAAAATATTTCAATGTCAAAAAGAAGACTTTGATTTTTGGTCAAACTTGCAGTCAAATCAGTCAAACAGTGCACTTCCAGGAAATTCCGGGAAGTTCTGGGAGCCTCCAAAGACTGACGTTTCCGTCTGATTTTCTTTTAAAACATATTTTAAGACTTTTCACATGATCTAGAATGATCTCGGAACTTTTGGGTGAATTTGGATGATTTTGGTCAAACTTCGTCAAACCTTGGTCAAACCGGTCAACGGAGACTTTCCGGGAACTTCCGGGACTTCCGGGGGTCTCTGGGAGCTTACGTTTTCAAATATTCATCTTTTAAAATACCTTTTTTTTGTTTGGAACAACATCGAATGATTTCTGAGATTCTAGGTCAATCCTGGAGAATTTTGGGCTTTTAGGGGCATTTTGGTCGTTTCTACAAATTCTTTGACTTCTTGAGAGTTAGAGGCAATCTCTGAAAATCCGATCTTTCTAATCATCGAGGTTTGACATGCTTGTAGCCTCCTAAATCTGTTAGCCGACAAAATGGGGTGTCTACAGTTTGCCCCTCTTTGGCATGAACTTGCGAAGCAATGCATGTTGCAAGCGAGTGCCAAAGTTTTAAAGAGATGGGTCTTTTGGAGGCTATAGATTTAGGATAAAAGCGTTGCAAAAGATGCAATGATGCTGAGGCTAGTGTTGGTCGCGCTCTACGTGAGCTGCGTACGTATCCCAAGGGGAATCAGACCAGGACGTAGTTCAGGGCACAAAGGAATAAATCACACATGCACATTCACAACAATCAGGCAGATGCTATGCTATAAAAGTGATATGCTATGCATGGATGTGATATGAATTTTGTCCTATGTCCTATCATGTCTAGTGTTCTGATCCTAGCATCAATTGGTGCTGTGGGGTGTACCACTCCAAGTGGATTTATGTCGCGCTAGTGTTTCTGACTGTGATGCAGTTATTGACCCGAATAGGGACGCCAAGGTTTGAAGACTCTGGGTCTTGGAGCAAACTTCTGAATTTTGGGAAGCGTGCTTCGTAAGCGAATGTTATTGGATGTGGGGTCCCAGAGGACTATAATCGGAGATGCAGTTTGACAGATAACCGACGGACATGGAAGCCCTGGAAATTAAGAGACGGACACAGAAGTCCTGAGACGTCAAGTGATGAAATCCCGAGATGTCAAGCAATGAACATGGAATCCCCATTAATGGACATAGAAGCCCAAGATTTTGAATGAGAATGATGAACACAGCATATTTTGAATGAGAGTGATGGTAAACTAATGATGATTAATGAACTGACGATGTACGAATCGAGATGATGAGTCGACAATGAACTACTGTGACTATCATGGATTGTGACCAGAAGAAGTGACGATGTACGAATCGAGATGATGAGTCGATAATGAACTACTGTGACTATCATGGATTGTGACCAGAAGAAGTGACGATGTATGAATCGAGATGATGAGTCAACAGTGAACTACTATGACTATCATGGATTGGATCAACAGTTGAACTAACCGTGACGAGAAGAAGTGACGATGTACGAATTGATATGACGAGTCGACAGTGAACTACTGTGACTGTCATGATTGAACTGACAATGTATGAATCGATATGATGAGTCGACAGTGAACTACTGTGACTGTCATGATTGAACTGACGATGTACGAATCGATATGACGAGTCGACGGTGAACTACTGTGACTGTCATGGATTGAATTGACGATGTACTAATCGAGATGACGAGTCGACAGTGAACTACTGTGACTGTCATGATTGAACTGACGATGTACGAATCGCTATGACGAGTTGACAGTGAACTACTATGACTGTCATGATTGAACTGACGATGTACGAATCGATATGACGAGTCGACTGTGAACTAGTGTGACTGTCATGGATTAAACTGATGATGTATTAATTGAGATGACGAGTCGACAGTGAACTACTGTGACTGTCATGATTGAACTGACGATGTACGAATCGATATGACGCTGGGGATTAAACTGAATCTGCTGGGGATGAAGCAACTCTTTCTGGGATCTGTCTTCAACTACTCCTCTTGACCGGGAACCAGGATTCAAATTTGAATCTCTCATAGTTGATCAAATCTTGCTGGCCCAGAACTGGGATCTATCTCTGAATCTCTCGCGGTTGATCAAATCTTTGCGGTGCCCAATCCGAGATCAATCAACAGCCACTCATGGACTTATGTTGCTTGGAGATGAAGGAAAATCAACAGCCACTCATGGACTTATGTTGCATGGACGAGGGAAGGTAATCAACAGCCACTCATGGACTTATGTTGCATGGATGAGGGAAGGTGATCAACAGCCACTTATGGACTTATGTTGCATGAAGGAAGATCAACAGCCACTCATGGACTTATGTTGCAAGGAGATGATGGTCAACTTTCGATGGTTTGGAAAGGGATGAAATTCGCATTTGCCCTAAGTTTGGACGCTTCTCATGCTGACGCCTTAACCGGTGCAGTAATGGTGTTTGGTACTCCTATTTGTATTGGCATGCTCTTTATAACTTGATTTGAAAATTTTATTAGTCACTGTTGACTTACACATTTGAGACTACAACAGACTCAAAAACTTGACAGACATTGACGCACGAGGACGACACATTTGACACCAAAAATGAAACAAGATCGTCCTGTCAAAACTTGATGTGCTTTTGTCATAAACGATGTACCATTTCTCTTTTGGTGTTCACCCCTCATCTTAACATGGTAGCACTTTGCTGATAAATGTGATTTTTAAAAATTCCTCCCTAGTGATCTAGTCAATTTTCTACTTCTCCCAGGAAGTGCTTTGAATTAGTGCCTTAGCTTTTAGAGTAAAAGATACTCTATTTCAAAATTTTCAAAACAACTTGGTAACTTGAAAACTCGCCCTCGGTGTGAAGGGATTGTGTTAGGCAAACGGAGTTTGCCCCTAGTTTGAGGTGTACAAAGTGGGATTCATAAGCAAACGAGGTGGGTGACCGAAGTTTGCCCCTAGTTTGGATGATGGTTTATTGAAGGTTTTGGGAAAACGAGGTAGGTGACCGAAGTTTGCCCCTTGTATGAAGGGTAGATAGTAAAAGTCAGGCAAACGAGGCGAGTAGCCAAAGTTTGCCCCTAGTGTGGAAGGTGATTTCTGGCTTGAGGCAAGGACCACGACTATAATCTCTCAAATGCTCATAACTTTTGCCTAGGCACCATTGAGGTGACCTAACGAGCTCTTTTCTCTCTTTTGTTATTGCTCACTTTGGATTTAGCTCTAATTTTTGCCTAGACGTCCTTTCAGATTTTCGACCTAGCGAGCCATCCTTCCTTTTCTTTTTTGAAAGTCTACTTACGTACCCCCAAGTGGGGATGAGGTCCAACGTAGTTCGGGCCATGGTCGGAAAGAAGCGGGTTGATTTTTAGGTAGGTAGGGTGACCAAACCATTGTGGTTGCCTACGTATCCCCGAACGGGAATCTGGTCGAGCATAGTTCAAAGCAAGGTCTTGAAAGAAATTGGATTGATTATGATGGTGTCGACCGAACTGATGTGGTTACCTACGTATCCCCGAGTGGGAATCAGGTCGAGCCTAGTTCAAGGCAAGGTCTGAAATAAGGGGTTTGAGGTATGAGGGTTTTTCAAACCAATTGTCAAAGAAGTTCAAACTTGAGCTACTTGTGGTAGCTTTGAATAAAAGGATTTAGTTTCAATCTCCCTTTCTTTTATTTTTCTTTTTCTTTTTCTTTTTGTTTTGTTTTGAGGATTGATCCTTTTCACTTTCGCCTAGCCAGTCAATTTTGCTTTTTTATGTAGTCGATTCTTGTGAAATCTTTCAATCGCAATCTCAGAATTCCAGAATGTGCATGTCAGCTCTCGGAATTTATTTGTGGTCATTCTGTGCCTTTTGAAATGTGATCTTGGCACGTTCTTAAGATGTATCTTGAAGCGTATGATTCTCTCATTTATTTCATCAAAAATTTTCTCCAACATTTTGACTGGCTAGGGTCAGATTTTGGAAATCAACACCTTTTTCAGCTCTAACTTTTGCCTAGGTGCCCTTTCGGGTTTTCAACCTGGTGAGCTTTTTCTTTTCTTTTCTTTTCTTTTTCTTTCTTTTTTTTTTTGTTTCTTTTTTTAAAGTGGAGATGAAACTCACTGAAATGTTTAGCTACCATCAAGGGCTAAGTTTGCATTGCTTTCAATCGGACAGATTGCGTGGCTCCCAATTGGATTGGGCTTAAGGCTTCGAAATGGTGGAAAAAGGGTGTTGGGCAAGCCCCAAGTCAGTTTCAAGTATGTCTTTTCAAGATTGAGGCAAAAGCATCTTTAAATTCTTAAAGTAAGACTATTCAATTCCAGCTCTTCATCAGTGTCAGCGTGAAATCGACTTTAACCTTTCAGGATTCTTTTTTGTTTTGTCGTAGAAAAATTATTACCAGAGTAATATCCATGGTAATTTGAAAAGTGACACTTCAGTTTAGTGATTCATGAATTTATGACTAGGCACATCAGATTAAGCAAAATGAGATTTCATTCCATCAATAGAGAAGGTTTACAGACTTATTAACAACTCGATGACAGACAGACTTGATCACAAGACTAGAATTGAAATGGACTCGGAACATAGAACAGACTCAACTTGACTCGACCTGGTCTCAAATGGAGTGTCTTTGCGACCCATTTATTATTCTTATTCTATTTTTTTAGCAGAAGTTCCAAACACCATCACTTTACTGCGTAGCTTCAACATTCATTAGCATCGACGGAAGGGATCATTCGATCGGTTGGTCCAAGCCAAGATAGTGGATGGGATTAGGATAGGAGACATCTTCTATTAGGTTCTGAATGTCATGGCGGAGGCGGATGCACTGATCGGTGGTATGGCCTAGATTTTGGTGATAAGCACATCGTAGGCTCATATTGTAGTGGGAGGGTATAGGATCTGGTAGCGGCTTATGAGGGAGGAGCTGCAGGTGGCCCTTTTTGAGTAGGTGGTCCAAGGCTGTGGAAAGAGGAACATCAAGTTTGGAGAATTCGCGAGGGCCTTTTGGGCGATTTGGCGGAATGGACTGGTATGGACGAAGGGCGCAGGCCATTGATTGGTTGCTAAGTGCATTGATATCCAGGGAGTAGTAAGGTCTCTTGGACTGGTGTTGGGGTTCATCCTTTTTGAACTTTCCTTCTCTGATGGCATCCTCTATTCTGGTGCCTATTTCAAATAGCTCTTCGAATGTGGAGATGGATTGGTAGAATAGCTTGTCATGATATACTGGTTGCATGTTCTTGACCAGCATACGTACTTGCTCTTTCTCAACAGGTCTGTGGATCATTTGAGCCACTTTATTCCTCCATCTGCTCAAGAACGCAGTGAAGGACTCATTGAAGTTCTGCCTGGTAGTCTCTAGATTCCGGATGGTGATATCAAACTCTTGGTTGTAAGAGTAGTGATCAATAAAAGTTCTAGCAACGTCTTCCCAGACTCGGGTCTTGGAGGCTTCAAGGGTTAGGAACCAGGATAGTGCGGCATTCTTAAGGGTTTGCGGGAACAGCATCGCAATGTGCTCATGAGTGCAGCCCATCGATTGGAAGATGCTCATGCACAACTTGATGTGACTTTTTGGATTCCCTGTTCCATCAAAACGGTCAATTTCAGGCATTTTGAAGTTCTCGGGCAGCCTTAGCTTGATGGGCTCAAAGAGGCCTTCCAGGTCTAACATGTAATCATCAACCCCTTTGCTCTTCCTCAACACATTTTCAAGCTTGTCAACATTGTCCATTTTCTCCTGGAGCTTCTTCTCATATGCAAGCGGTGGGACCCCTTGAAACCAGTCTTCTTCCCCATTATTCTTGGGAGGCGGTCCAAACCCAGGCGGTGGTGGTGTTATGAACCCTAGTTGTGGTGGGAAACCAGGTGGGTACTGTGGCTGCTGTTGTTTCAGTTCTTCCATGAAACTCAAAACTTGGGCCAGGCGATTAGATTGCTGGCTTATGGTTGTTCCCAACACAGTGACCTTATTTTCCAATTCCTCTTGATTCATGCTGAAGTAACTTGGCGGGCAGATCTTGACCAAACGACTGTTTGAACTTCCAACCCAGGACGAGGATCCCAGTGGCTGACTTTGGGAATCTATCCAAACCTACAGATTCGAGAGGAGAAGTGTATCAGATTCTGACAGAGGCAATCAGACAGACAGTGACAGTGACAGGTATGGACAGACTTGTGTACAGACTGACTGAGACAGTGCGTAGAGACTGGCAGGAATTGTGTATGCATATGAGACAAGTATGCAGATGTAAGCCCTAATCTATATGATGCCCCTACTTCTAACATATAGCAGTTAAGTAAGTAAGGTCCTAACCATACAGAGTGTGCTAATTAACCTTACTTTCCAGTATGATCACCAAGGGATAATGGGGGTTTCCAGGGTTTTATAAAGGCTTCTAGGAGAGACTGGGCATTTTTGGTTGATTTGGACAGAGTTTCTGGGAGAAACGGGTTTATATGGTTATATCTGGGTTATTTGGACAGAGTTTCTGGAAAAAAAACTGGTTAATATGGTTATATCTGGGATATCTGGACATAGTTTTTGGAAAAAACTGGTTAATATGGTTATATTTGGGATATCTGGACAGAGTTTCTGGGAGAAACTGGTTAATATGGTTATATCTGGGATATCTGGACAGAGTTTATGGGAGAAACTAGTTAACATGTGGTGATAGTGATCATACTGTCTAGCAGGTTTTCATACTCCTATGTTTTAGGACCGACAAACAAGGTTTGCGGTGTATATCTTTGTGAGCATGGAGCAGACATCCTTATCATGGTACCTAGACATGTCAACTCAATGTAATCACATGTGAGTGATTGCCTTGGGAATCATCAGAAAGAGGTTCTGTTCTATGCCACATAAGCGTCTACACCGCTCAGGTAATCCCGTCAGGGCATACAGCAGTTATATCACATTGTCCTATCTGAAAAGATAAATGAACAGTCCTATGAAAGGTTCTACAGGAATCTATATGCAAAGGCTGGGTTTAGTCAAAGAGGGTCCGTTGACGAGAGTTCCAATATACCGTCAGGGAGATAGTACGGAGGTTTTTACTCTTTTTGATATACCTTAGAAGGTACAGTATCAACGGTGACTTAGGCCCTGGCACAGCAAGACCTGAACAATGTCAGCGCCGCGTTTCAGACATAGTCGAAGGGAAAAAATGCAAAGTGCAATGCGGTGAACCAGACACAGTAAAAAGATGATTTTAAGGATGCTTCTTATGAGTCAAACCTCTGTATTATTTTGTTTTAAAATAAAAATCCCTAGTGGAGTCGTCAGATTGTGGACACGCTGAATCCGTCGTCCACTCCCGGTTTTTCCTGTTTGTTTCTGGGGTTTCGGAATTGATTTTCCTTTGTTTTGAAATTGATTTGAAAGAAAACAAGAGGTTGATTTCGAAGAAAAGAAGGTCTTTCGAAAACAGATACAGAGTCGCCACTTGGTCTTTAAGGAACCAAGAAACCTAATTTTGACTCACCCAAACGGATAAAGGGCACCGGCCCTTCATAACCAAAGAACTTGGCTCGGGGTTTTGGTACAAGAGAGGAAGGAGCCTTTGTCACGACTAAAACACCCTCAACTCGCCCCGTCTCTCGACGGGCCTCAATTAACATCCAAATAATCATCTTATACTATGTGTGGTTCGGCAATTACTATTATGATAGTATAATACATCACATAAGAAAATTTTGAAATGGAAGATCTAAAGATAAGATATCATTCATAAGATCTAAGCCAATTATCACACAATGCAAAGTGAAAGATCACACAAAACAAACCTAGGAAAAATCATCTAATCACATATCAAGTAATAAAGTTTTCCTAGTCTAAAGGGGGACATGAATTTCTCTTGAAACAAATAAACAAGGAAATCAAAATATGCTTAGCAAGCTAGTATGATGCATGTTATTCTTTGAGAAAAGAAGACCTCTCAATCCCCGGGACGGATGAGAAAGGAGGATTAGATCGAGGGGAAGCATGAACGTGTGATCATGATCATTCCTAATAATCTTCTTAGATTAGGAGGCACAAAAGCCCCAAATCTTTGCATGGATGCAATGTATGTATCTAGAATGTGCTAAGGTTGTAGTGTGCCTTGTGTTCATGGATTCCTAGAATGACTTAAAAGTCTAGAATGTGTATGAATAAATGAATGAAATCAATATGGAATATGTACAAATGTAGTATGAACTACTTCCTAAGATATGAACTAATTTGGAATGCATATAAGCATCAAATCAAAGAATGAAAGTTAAAATGTGCTCGCTGTGAATAGTGGACAGAACAGTAACTAGATCTTTTGAAAATTGAAAAGAGGGGTTAGGAATGTTTTCAATGCATGATTTTTTCTGACGATATTCCTTATTGTGTCTAGAACACAACCCAACAAGCCAATCTTTAATAACTATCACAGATTGAGAGAAATCATATAGACAATGAAGGTCACTTAGAAACAGAGTCCGTACTGTCGACTGAAATGTTGAAAAATCTTAGAAAATGAAAACAAATGATATAGAGGCCCATATTATACAGAAAGTTCCCTAAGACATTGAAGTTCAAGGGAAAAATAAGTTAGGACCACTCAGTTTGGAAAAGTTTTCTGTAAAACAAGTTGAAAGTAGACCAACCTGTTGTGACAGCAAAAACAGAATATCTGGAGAGAATGTTTGGGTCCAAATGGACCATTTTCAAGTATTTCCAAGTCAAACCAAAAATTGTGGGTGTTCTCTAATGAGTTAGAAAGATTTTCCAAGTGGTCTTGCATCCATACATTGAGTATTGAGTTCTAGACAAATCTTTGAACTCAGATCACTCACTGTTTTGAAGATTTTGGGAAAAACTTAGGTTTTCTTTCTTGAAATCAAAATGAGAGGGATTGAGAGGGGTTTCGAAATAGAGGTTTTGAAAGTATATTTTCAACATCAAATAGAGATTACAACGTCTTGGAATATTAACATCAAACTCATCATCAAGAACCTCCAATATTATTGGAGAGATTCTTTTTTATTTGAACATAACTTCAAGGATACCTTAGAGGTATTGAAGTTATGATCATCATCTATCAAACATGTTTTTGAGGTCAAGAGCTACTATCCATAAGGATTCACTCACCTCAAACTTCATGTCATCATCTAGATGATGATGAACTAGTAAGTAAATAAAGAAAAATAAAAAAGAAATGAGGTAAGAAGAGATGAACATTGTATATAAGCAAGCAAATGAACAAATCAATAGATGATATTCAATGGTGGAACCACAAGCATTCAACCTCTTATATGTGTGTATATGGGTGAGTACATCACTCTCTAACTCATAGGAAAATCAAAGAAGATGAAGAAGATGGATTGAAAGCTTGAAAATAAAAGTTTAGTTTTTAGAAAACTAAATAAAAAAACTCACATTTGGCTTGGATTTGAAGAAGAAGATCTTGATTTCTCTCTCTATTTCTTCCTAACTTTCTATATCTCTCTCTAATGGCTTCCAAGCTCTCCTCTAAATGGAAGTAAATGGATCTCCTTTATAGGCCAACTTGGGGAGGTATTTTGGGTTTTAAAAAGTCTCTAATTGGTCCAAAATCCCGGAATAATCAAAACTATGTAGTTTTATTTGTTGGAAATTTGAATTAAAACCCAAAAATTAACCAAAAATTACAAAAAAAAAATGGAAAATCACTCAGAGTGCCGCCGCGGCACTTGGCCACTGCCGCCGCGGCAGTGGGCTAGTGCCGCCGCGGCAGTCAACTCCCCCGTTGACCAAAAATTGCATTTTGGCCCCCAGAACTCCCGAAATTCGCGAAACGGTCCTATTTCGTCCGAAATTCACAGAAAATTCATACGAAATCCAAATTGAGATTGTGATATACCGTTGGAAAGGTATTGAGGTCTACTTTCCATAAAAAAATAGTTTGGAGTTGGGTCACTTTGGAAAGTTTTGCGGTATTCGCGATAAAAGCAGAATTGATCGCATTTTTCATCTTCAGAAATTCATAACAAATTAGTTTTAGATCCAGAAATTATGTGCGATATTCCGTTGGAAAGCTATTGACCTCTAGTATTTGATAAAAATATTTCAATGTCGAAAAGAGGACTTTGATTTTTGGTCAAACTTGCAGTCAAATCTGTCAAACAGTGCACTTCCAGGAAATTCCGGGAAGTTCTGGGAGCCTCCAAAGACTGACGTTTCCATCCGATTTTCTTTTAAAATATATTTTAAGACTTTTCACATGATCTAGAATGATCTCGGAACTTTTGGGTGAATTTGGATGATTTTGGTCAAACTTCGTCAAACCTTGGGCAAACCGGTCAACAGAGACTTTCCGGGAACTTCCGGGACTTCCGGGGGTCTCTGGGAGCTTACGTTTTCAAATATTCATCTTTTAAAATACCTTTTTTTTGTTTGGAACAACATCGAATGATTTCTGAGATTCTAGGCCAATCCTGGAGAATTTTGGGCTTTTAGGGGCATTTTGGTCATTTCTACAAATTCTTTAACTTCTTGAGAGTTAGAGGCATTCTCTGAAAATCCGATCTTTCTAATCATCGAGATTTGACATGCTTGTGGCCTCCTAAATCTGTTAGCCGAAAAAATGGGGTGTCTACAGGATGCGTGGAAGAGGTGTGCCTTCCACGCCATCGGTTTCATTTACCGAATGGAAGCGTACTGCTCACCCTAGCGACTTTTTTGATGTGTTTTAAATGCTTAGAGCATGAATTGCCATATAAGCATGTTTTTAGAATTGTGCACTCTGCATATAGCTGAGCAATGGAGATTTACTCCATTGCAGGTGACAAGAAGAAAGGAAAGAAGAAGCGCGAAGAGTGAGCCGAGGGGACGACGGGGTTCAATCATTTTGTTTATGTTTTTGGTTTTTCATTCCTTTGATAAGAATGTAAATTTTGGAAGTTAGGAATTGAGACTACACTTTTAAGCTTTGGATGGATTCACAAGGTTGTAAGGTTGTAACATGTATTAAAACTCCTTTTGGTTTTGTTGTAATGAATCTGAACTCACAGAATTCGTGTTTTGAAAGCCTAACTTGTAAATTTAGCATTTCGGAGGAATGTAGTAGAGCTTTTATGTTTTGAATCCAAACTCGCTTGTTCCGTTATTGTCTCCATTGATGGATTAGTAAGTCTAAACTTTGGTTTTGATAACATGTTGTAGCTTGTGAAGTTTAAAATAAGGTAAACTTGGTTGGAGGAATGAAGGGAGTAAGGTTGGGTGATGCCTTAGGAAAATTTTGCAACTTTGTGCAGGATTCTGCTAAAGGGCCATTCAACCAGTCAAAATGCCCCCTACCAGAAATCTTTTTCTATACCTTCCGGAAATTTTTAAAAAGTTATGATTGGTTCTTAGGGTACCTTTGGGACCCCTTTTAACATAAAATCATTCGATTCGATATATGATTGCATTTTCAATTTTACACGGATTTTACAACTCGGAGGGTAATGTTTCCAAAAGTTTTATATACTCAAGGTTGTTTTTAAGTTGTTTTCTGCTGCGTATTGTTATTTGGTGCATTAGATGAGCCTTGGTGGCGTGCCACATGTCCATTTCCGCACATTTGCGGGATGGGTCGTGACAAAATTGGTCAAATTGGGGATCTCCTAGAAGTTTTGGAAGTTCTGGGAACTTCTGGGAGCTCCCTAGAGTTGACCTTTTCATTTGATTTAGAATGATCCCAGAACTTTTGGGTGAATTTCGAAGATTTTGGTCAAACCTTGTTAAAACCGGTCAACGGGGACTTTCCAGGAACTTCCAGGAGTTTTGTGAGCCTCTGGGAGCTGACGACTACACCTGATTTTGCTTTTAAACACTTTATATTACTTTTTTATGACGTAGTTTGTTTCTAGAGCTTTCAGATCAAATCTGGGAGTTTTGGGATTTTAGGGGCATTCTTGGTCATTTTCACCGATTCTTGAGCTTTTCTAGAGATGGAGGTGATTTCCAAGAGTCTTTTTGCCCGTCTTTTCAATCATCGAGAACTACCATGCTAGTGGACTCCTAAATCTGTTAGCCGATAAAATGGGGTGTCTATATAGAGGCATATAGAAAATAACACGAATGCAGTATAACTTACTACATCAACTAAGAGAGAGATTGGTATTATTTTTTATTATTCAAAAATAAATTATGAATTTTTTTCTTTCAATTTTTACTGAGTTCATGTTTCTATACACTGGCATATATCATGAAAACTCAAAGAAAACTACCGAGGCATGCTATGACTCATTCCCCCCCCCCCCCCCAACTAAAACTCAACATTGTCTCTAAGTTCTAAATTAATGTACATGGACAAAGTAAGTAAAAAAGAGAGAAAGAAGTATATCACCTGAGGTGTTGCAATCCCAATTTCAGCTTGCTTGAAGTTCTTATTAGCATTAAGGAAAAATCAAGAATTTAAAACATCAACTCAGTAAATTAATTAGGTTAGTCACGATAAGCTTCATAGAGAAATAATCAAAATATTTGAGGATCTTCCCAATGAAAAAGGTTAACAGTGAACAACAGATGGGCGTCCTCAAAATATATCATCACCCCCCAACTTATGTCGGGCTTTAGGTCAGAAGAAATGATGCATATAATCATGCATCCTAAATTATTGGGAACAGTTTTAGGAGTGATGCCACACATTTTAGAAATTATACTCAAGTAAGGATCAGCAGTGTTGTCATTTCCTATAATGTTCTCAATGTTTTCACAGTGAAAAATAGGAGGAGGTCATGGTTCAATAATGGGAACATAATTTAAATTTTGACTACCCTCCCCTTTGGATAGCATTTGGGTAAAATTATCATTGGAAGCCTCCAAGTCCTTTATCAAAAAAAATTTCGAGTTCAAAAATTTGTGGAATGCATGAACTCCCTTCCTCACAACCTTTATCCACAACACACTCCAATTCTTCAAAAATAGGGTACACAGACGATTCTTCCTCTAGATAAGATTTTTTGGTGACAGTGATGTGATGTTTCAAAGATATATAGGATTAGAGTTATCAGGGAACTCCTCCTTTTGCAAATCTGTGGAGTCGCCTAAACTTTTATGATCATTGAAAAATTCATTCTCATTCTAGAAACTCTCCTCACTGCATGCATTGTCAAGTGGAGTGCTCTGGGCAAAGTTATTGTGCATTTTTGCCCAGTAAGTGAGAGAGTTAACTTGTGGGGGGATCGTAATTGGGAGAAGGTTGTTCTATAATCTCAAGATTACCTGTGCAGTTTATAAGGCCTTAGTTCCTCTCTCCTTAACACCTGGGTTTTAAGGAATTGAATGGGCTGGGCCTTACAAGTGGTATCAGAGTAGGTTATTGTTGGGCCCAATTTGTCCATGTGTGATCCGCGTCACCCTATCTCAGTAATCCAAGTGTTTGGCTCTCAGCATGCCACACGTGTGGGGCACGTGTTGAGATTGTCTTACATTAGGGACTTATAACCTAGTTACTCAATATGTAAGTTCAAGGGGCTACTCCACCCATTGCTAATTGGTTTTGGGTTGGATGCTCTAATTTATCAGTACGTGTGGGAACTACAACAGGTTTCAACGTTTTGATTATTTACCCATTGTTGATGATAGAACTCTCCAAAGGGAGGTACTTGAGTAGGTAGGTGGTTGATTTCTTGGTTGCTTCGATTTTCCTAAAATCGATCAATTGAGGCAGCTAACGATTGTGCTTGATTTATAATCTCAAACATCCATTGATGCGTGGGGCTAACCTTATCCTCTACACATGGTTATGGTTGGTAGCTTCCCCTGGGACTAAAGTTTTTTAAATTTGTGATCATAGGAAGGTGCTTGGCAACTTGGGAAATAACTAGGTTCATATGTAAGCCCATTTGTGTTATATTGTGTGTGCCTGTGTGTGTGTGTGGGGGGGGGGGGGGGGGGGGTGGTATAATATGGATAAAACATGATTCCACAAATTTTTTTTTTCTGAGAGAAAAGTCCAAAAGTTTTTTTTGTTTTTTTAATTATTTATTTATTTAAATTTTTTTTAAAGACAAATGTAAGTAACTTTGAAAGCGCCTAACTTACTGCCTTCCCCAGCAGCGATAAGAATGTGTAACCTCTTATAAACACCCAAGTATAGATGATCGTGCAAGTGATATAATGGACAAGTCTAGGTCGATCCCATAGGGAAGGGATAGATTATTTGTTCACTAGTTTAATTCCTAAAATAAAATAAGAGTAAAGATGATGAGAGGTTGGGGAAGTGGTTAACTAAATTAAACTAATGAACTAAAACGTAAACTAAACTACTAGACTATGAAACTGTCAGGAATAAATAAATCCAGCCTAAGTCTACCAATTATCATGCCCAAATGATATATTCACAAATTTATAGCATACGAACTAATTCTAACTAGTTTAGGTGAAAACAAACCAATGCTACTTTATATGTGATATAAAATATAGTAGAAAGTCATCATCCTTAACATAGTCTAAAATCAATTCTAGTCATGAAAACAGTGAAATCAAGTCCAAGCCACAAACAATATAATGATAGTAATTGTAGTAGACCATTATAAATATGGATTTCATAAATTGGGTAACACGTAATTTCTAACTGTCTTGTTATGGGTCAGAAATGGTATGTCACAATGAGGCCTTAAGTATGTGTTTAGAAGAATATGGCATAGCAAATAATGGACTCAAAGTTTCATTACAGATTCCTTCCAGAAAACCTAAACTAACATACTGGAATGGAAATAGCAGAAATTAACAAAGCATAACAAAAATCTACTATAAACATGGAATAAGAGGTAATTGAAGAACAAATCCTAATTGAATCTTGTCACTGGAAGTAAAATGGAAATTTTAAACAACTTAAAAACTTGGAGTAACAACTACTGAAACTGTCACTGGAATCTAAAATTGAAACCCAATCCTGCATGTTGATGTTTATTTCAGAAAACCCTAGCTATGGTGTATAGAAGAGAAAGAAAGGGTGGAAACTAATCTAAACTATCCTAACCTTAAATAATAATAAAACTTGGTAAGTTTCATCCATAAACATGTATATATAAGTAGTAGATGGGCTGGGCCTTTTATTTCACGCTAGGCTTTTCGCTGCTTTTGATAGTTTTGCACACGGATAAGAGAATTGACATATCTCTCTGCTCGAACCTCGGATTGATACACGGTTTGTGGCCATGCGACCATAGCTCGTTGAACTACATTTCTATCTCTGGAACAACTTAAAAAATCCAAGTTTTTCCATGTCAAAAATGCCCTTTTCTCACCTGTTGTTGCTATTCTCCAACTTATTTGTTCTTTTTCTTGTATCATTTCAACTTCATTTCCATTAAAGTTTATGATAATCTGTTAAAAACAAAAAAAATGCGCATGGTTTAATAGTAATATCACAAAATCCTTCTAATCACGAAACATGTGTAAAACTAGGGATTTGGAAAGTAGAAGATATATGAATGCACGTGTGATTATGTTATAAATATGTAGTATTTGCCTCTAATCAGGGGTTTGCAATCTGAGAGCTCTGTATGGTCACATGTGATGTCACTCAATAAAAGAGAAAGAGAGAGAAGATAGTATCTGTGAAAATGTGGGATAAGCTTTCAATCAAGGCGAGTCCTGCTTGGTCATACGAGTAGTCACTCTAAGAGATCAAGGCTCTCTAATGAATCAATCGATTATGAAACTAATTACCCAATTTGAAGAAAGCGATTAAGAATGTAATACCCCGTATTTTCATGTATATATATCCCTAGTACTTTTCTTAGCCTTTGGGTAAGTTTGCATCCCAATTGATTGGCATCATACACCAATCGATTGCCACTTTTGAGAGCTCAATCGATTGACCTTATCCCAATTGATTGGATGTTTTACCAATCGATTGGAATTCTACCGACCTAACCCCAATCGATTGGCACCTGGTACCAATCGATTGAGAGTAGCTGGACTTGGCCACCTCATTTATTTTGTGTAGTTGTGAATGTTTTCCCCCTGCCTATATATACCCCTTCCCTTATACATATATATGTTTGCTTGTGTGTGTGTTTGAGAGAGAGAGAAGAGACAGACAGAGAGAGAAGAAGGAAACGAGAGAAAACTCACCATAGCCCCTGCTGCGGAGCTCGGGACGCCGTCACCGGAACACCGGAGAGAGGTGAGTTTCATTAACTCACTCAAGGGATTCTTTTTAAGGTATTTGTATGTGTTTAATAACGTATATGGAAGAGGAAAGAACCCCCAACGTTTTATATGTAAGACCAGCAGTTTCTGATGAAGAAGACAGAGTCCAATCGATTGCCATTGGATCCAATCGATTGGATAATTTCCCAATCAATTGCCATGTTTGGTCAATCAATTGGATATGAGCAGAATGTCATTTGTATATTGTTTTATGCTTATGATATATCAGACTAGTTAATAGTTGTACCATATATGTTATTGCGATATGTGGATAAGATATATATGTACTCTGTCAGGACTATACTTATATACAGTAATCGTCAATATTAAAAGATGAATTATTCTATGTTAACTGTTGATATGAGATGAACTTTTTAAATGTTATATGTTATTATTGAACTGAATAGTAGAACAGAACATGACCGCATGCTAATAATCAGTTAATGAGTAGATGTGATGAATACAGAGTATGTGATAATCCTACTATCTAGAGCATGAGCATTGCACAACATGTGGTCAGCACACATGGGATAGTAATGTGAAGAGATGAAAAGAATATACTAAGAAATGAGAACTGTAATTTATGTAGAATATGAGATATGTGTACTTTGGATCCATGGGATCAACGGCTGACGAGCCAGGTGGACGTGGGATGGTTAGAGTTCCTAGTGCGCCTTTTGTTGTTGAAGACATCTAGTGATGTGTATGCACTGTTGAAGACGTCCAGTGTACCGTTGACGATTATGTCCAGCTAGTGCTCTAATATATTCTCAGCTGTGTAGACGACCAGTGAGGGTATACATATCATTGAAGACGTTCGATGTGCCGTTCTATCGTTTACAGATAGGTGGTACCGTGTAGACGACCGATAACCCTATCAAGAGATTGTGGGACCTACTGCCTAGTCGGGTGATTCTGATTGGCATTATTGTATTGAAGTATGGATACGGATTTGAGATTATGGTACCGACGAATGAATACAGATTTGTAATATGGTATTGATGTATAGATACAGAGATGGATAGAGGTATGAATATGAGTACGGATATGATGAGATTAATGTTCAGTCGTGGATTCAGTGTCCTGACATAAAGGTAGTTGCATGGGTGGTTATATGGGTTACATTCATGGATTTGGTGAATACGTGATGAGACATTTATACCATGATCTTTATCCTTGTCATTTCTTAATATGTTTCCTGATATCATTGGATTCATGTATAGTTTAATGAGACCTCTGCTTTGTCAGTGAGTGCCGTCATTGTTAAGAGATTAACCGCATTTTAAGATGCTGAACAATAACGGTGAGGAGTGTTGTTTAGTGTATTCACTCAGCTTTGTATCTAAAGCTGATGGCGTTTGTGCCCTGGACATTCCAATGTCTAGAGCTTGGCAAGCCTTGAGGATGGAGACTGATGTTCCACCGGACTTGGAGCTGAAGGCTTGAAGATGAAGGCGTGCTGCTTTGTGTTAGTTAGTTGGTATATCTGTTGCACTTCTACTGTTATTATTGTTATAGGCTTCAGACTCTAAGTCAGCTATTGTAATAGATTTAGTAGACTTTTATAATTGGTACTTGGGCATATGTTGCTTCCAAACCTTTTACATTTCCGCTGTAGCCTCTGATTATGTTAATAAGATATGTTTTATGAATAGTATCCTCCCTATCGTTGTATTTGTTGGTTGGTGTAGATGACAATGCGGTTATTCACCAGTCACGAACCTACGGGACCAAAAAGGAACTTGTTTTCTCTATTTTCTTCTCCGGGGCGTGACAGGATTTTTGGTATCAGAGCCTAGGTTTTAGTTATTAACCGCTTGTCTTTTGTGATTAGAACCGAGTTCTAAGTTAATGTCGATAGCATGAGAATTAGCTGAGATGAGAAAGAGCTGTTATCTTGTCACTCAGATGAGAAGTTAGATGAATCCATATGAGGATGTTTCTTTAGGAGGTAGTAACTGCTAGAGCCGATAAGGAATCGTTAGAACTGTTGATAGTTGAGTTCATGAAGAGCAAGGCATTGAGAGTTAGTTGGGGTTGTGGAGATCATAAATATAGAACCGTCGGATGTTAGACACTGACAAATTCCTAAGTGATCGTGGAACAGTCGGTATGACCTAGAAATAGGAAAAGGTTATGGATAAGATTATCCTGTTACCTTGAGTGGTCTCACATATTAGTCGAGCAACATTCGTAGTCTGGAACCTGAGAATAAAAATGGAATGTTTAGATTTCACGTTACGCTTAGAACCTGTAGTTCGTGATCTTTGTTTTGAGCTTAGATATATTTAAGAATGCCTGGTAGGTTGACTGACGTCTATAGTTATATTATTATTTTCGTATTGCTTGGTATGATCGTATTATATAGTGGTATTGTATAGTTACCACATGTTCTTGCTTGAGCTGTAAGATAGAATGCGTCTAACCGAATAGTTTTTCATTTGTAGGTAGCGATACTAAACACTACCAGCACTCGTTATGGTTAGAACGACTTGAGGGAACCCGGGCCAGCTGAATGGAGTACCTGAATTAGTACCTCCCGAGATAGATCCAATAGGAATGTTTAGAGCTTTCATCCGTCGCATGGAACAAGTTGTCAATCGTGTAGATCGTGTCATTGGCAATGAAGCACCAATATGTCAAACGAGAGTCAAGTTGCTAAAGGAGCTTTGTGCTCTTCAACCAGGAACCTTTACCAGATTAACGGGAGCGTGGCAAGCTAAACAATGGATTTGCCAGATAGATTTGATATTTGAGACACTTGAATGTACTGACACTGAGAAAAGATATTTGGCAGTATTTCAATTGACGTTCTCAGTAGCAGATTGGTGGGACGCTGTAAAAGCTACGATTGGTGAAGAAGCTGTTGGAAGAATGTCTTGGGAATCATTCAAGACTCAATTTCTAGAATAGTACTTCCCTAAATCTGAGAAGAACAAAAGGGAAATGGATTTCATACAATTAGTCCAAGGTAGTATGACAGTACCAGAATATACAACTCAATTCGAGAGACTATCACGATTTGCACCACATATGATCGATACACCAAGAAGAAAGATCAAAAGATATCATCGGGGACTAGTTCCACATATCCGTTATATGACTATAGGACATTTAGATCAATCTTTCGAAGCTCTGGTAGAAATTCCAACAAAATTGGAAGACGATACTCAGATTAGTGAAGGGCAACGATCTAATCTAACATTTCCAGAGTACGAACAGTTTTTCCTAACGGATTAGAGAGGAAGGGATATTCAGGTTGTGTTGGCAGCTAACCAAGTTCAACAAGGAAACACAGAGAGAAGTTATATGGGCAACTGCCAGAAGCGTAAGAGATTGGGGAACAACAAGAAAGAATCCACACCAGTGGCGACTCCAACATAGCACAAAGAACGAGATATCTGCTACAATTATGGAGTACCAGGACATCATTCCCAAGAATGCAAAGCGTTAAGGAAATCTAATAGACTAGGAATATGATGCTTCAACTGTAGTGAAGTTGGTCATATCCGTAAGTTTTGTCCAGAACTAGAGATGCAACATAATGTTCCGTCACAACAAGTATCACGAGGGCAGGCCCACTGAACAAGTAATGGATCTCGACTTAGACAAGAATGATAGACAGAAGGTACAACCCTCATCACCTACATTTTGTATTACCTTATGATCCCGATATGCAAGAAGTTTGGCATTTGTTTGATTGATCGTAAGAGGATTAGCCTACACCGTAATTTATGGATACCTAAATAATTCGTTTGACACTGATTGACAGTAGTTATCCAAGTATAGATATAATATAAATTATAACCCATATAACATCCATTGCACCCCATAAGACATCAATTGCATCCCTATCTGGCATCATTAGCCTCCCTACACAAAAGACCATGCCAACCGTTGGTAAGTTGGATAGAGACTAGAGATGAAAAATCTCAATTTCCTTGAGACGCAGACTTGACAAGAAACAAAAACTAGAATATTTTAAGTCTACAATAGAAGAGATACGAGTAACGCAGAGCCGATACCATAATTATAACAGGTACCATGGAAGATTGCTTTTTGACACCGAGTTCCTGTTGTTTTCATCCAGACAAGATGTTATATAGTAGATCGCTTCACGATATCAGTGCATACCCCTGTCTAACCTATTTGATTAATACGTGGAAGCAGAACAAGCATTCAACATATTGTACAACCTCAAAGAGATGATTGTGTCAATAGTACGTGAGAAATTTGGGGACACTTGAGGAAGTTTAAGTCACCAACTACGATGTCGGAGTCAAAAATGCTTTTTAGGTCAACATATTGAACGACGACCACAACCAGGGAGTTAACAAGGATATCGTGTAGGACAAGAGACCAACTAATGACGCTAACAAACATAACAAAGAGTTCAGAGATAGAAGACATTCAACTGATGCAGCAGTACAGACATCGTCAGCACAGTATGAAGCATCTTCGGAGACGGGAGTAGACGACAACGCCTCGCTACAACTTAGATGAGATTAGAACATTTGATCAATAGAACCCTCACACCGTAGAGTTTGACCTAAGGGAGGAACCTTATGTGTTTGGAGACTAGCCGTTTCAGATTTGTAAGATGATTAGATTGTGCTACCTAGAACTTTTCCTGAAGTTCGACATACGAATTTCATATCTCTTAATCCTAAGGATTTGGTAGTTATCACCCTCGTATTCGTAGATCAGTGATATCTTTATATCGCGTGTCTTGAAATTTAACCCGTTGGCCACTGATGTAATCGTTTATGTAAAACGAGAACTTGAGCATTTTTAGAGTCAGTCTTCCGAGATGGATTTCTTTTTGGTAATAGGGATCACTGCTTTAGATTTCGAGGACGAAATCTTTTGATGAGTGATGGATGATTGTGGATACCGGCATTTGGGCCCACTTTTAATTTTAAAATTATTTTTAAATTTCAAATTCAAAATACAAAGAGTCGCCACTTAATTCTTTTAAAGGAAAATTAAGAAACCATGTTAAAGCAAACTGATCTTTTTTAGAAACCAGAAATTCTAGGTCCGGGGATTATGGAATGAGAGGGGAAGGAGCCCGACGGACTAGAACACCCCCTCTCATCCTATCTTGTGATAGGCCTCTACTCAACATCATTTTTAATCGAATTGATAATCTAAGCATGCCCTCAACTAATACATATATATAAATAATACATTACGCAAGCACATTGAAAAGGGTGCAAAATTGCTAACAACAAAATATCATTCATAAGCCACGTAATTCAAGTAGCAAGCAATCTGATATGTAAATAGGGAACTAGAAAACATACCCGAGATCCGGCCGCGAAATAGAATCGTACAATGCATACATATAAAATAAAACCTAAGAAAAAGTCTCTAACGCATATAAACACATAAGGTAAGGCCAAGTCTAAGGTGTCACACATGGAGTCGAAAATCAATTAAAATCAAAGAAGTAAATTAGACTAGAGAAGGAATTGAGAAATTGTACCTCAAATGCACTACAAAACAAAGATTAGTACACATGCCTTGATCAAAGATATCAAATAATCAACCCTAAGCTTCTAGCTTAAATCTATCAAGCATGGAAAGAATTGACAAAACTATGAATTCCTTTTGATTATTTGGAGCCATAGCACCTTTATAGATATACAAGTCTCAACTAGGTGCCAATGTAATGTCTATATAGGGGTTCTATAATCCCAACGCGATCATAAGGAATCCATGCTTATGTTCAATTAGGTTCAACTAAGTCCAATTTTGTCCAAGAACTAGCTCTAATCATAAGCATCAACATACATGAATGAATATGAATTTATTCACTAATTTGGATCACTTAGCCTCTGGATTTAAGCTAAATTATCATTATTCAAAATAGGATTTGGACCCCAAGACATTAGGAAACCATTTAAGTTAAAATCAATGAGACTAGACAAAAACAGTGACTGTTTCTCATAAATTACAGAGAGCAGACCTGACTTTCAAAGATAGAAACAACCATACTTCCAACAATGGGATCTTAATGAATTTTGGGTATGATATGCCACTGTGAGTCTAGTTTCTAACCCAAAAATAAATTCAAGGTTTGAACGGTTAGATCTCTGGGAATATGGAAAACACTAGACATCACTCATGAATCTGCAACTCTCTGTCCAGAGATCTTGTATGATTTTCTAAAAATAGTAAATAAATGAGAAATACTTAGATCTTTTTAGGGTATCTTCCTAACACATTGGAATATTTAGAAAAAATTATTTTGGGTCAAGAAAGATCGATTAAGGTTCTGATTTATTAATTTTAAAACGGACTTACTGTTCTGAAATTTTGGACAGAGAGTTACTTGTTTTGAAATCACAAGACCAAACCATCTTAAGCATGGAATTTCATTAAAGAAAAAATCATAGAGGTACTTAAATGCGTTATGAACATCCTACAATTGGTCTCATCCAATTCCAATGAACCATGGTTTTATAAAAAATCTTTGATCACAGTTGGTTTATGGATTCACTGCACCTTTGTTGAATTAACGTTCATATTTCGATTAAAACTTGATCCATGATTCTAGAGAGAACTAGGATCAAGTATGACTATGATTATTAGAATAAATAATGAAACATGAAGAGGTTCATAGATTAGCCTTAATGGATTTCCATCATAGATCTCATAGCAAGAGAATCCCAAGGTTTTACTTAATCTCATGAATTTTGAATATAAACTATGAAAATCTACATCTAATTCCTCTCTCAAACATATGATTCTTGAGGAATATAGAGTCATGACATCCAAATCCCCCCTGAAATTAATGGTCCTTGGAGACTAAATGAGATCCAAATTTACATAAACATCTATGGAATATAGCATGAATCCCATAAGATTCTTAGTGAGGAGATTCAAATCATGAGGTGAGATTTGAATCCCACTAACTATGTGTAGACATGACTGTAGTTTTCTTTAATCACCATATAAATCATGAGACCGTAGGAAACTAAAGAATTGAATTCAAAAAGGACTCAAAGGAATACATAAAGTTTTATGACTTCTCAAAAAGAAAATAGAAATGAGGAATCAAAGTTTACTTAGAGAAATTGGAACACAAGTTCTTCAAAATCAAACTTATCTTAAACCCAAGGCATCTATTAGATCCAAATTTATGAAATATTATGAGATTCAATCACAAGCTCTAAGTGGTGTGTGATGAAATGAGGTAGGAAGAGAGGTTTTGAAAATGTGTAAAGATCCTAGAACTATAAACTTGTGATTGAATTTGCCCAATTCTATCAAGGATTGAGAGGTTACCTCTATGACCTCAAAGATTTCTTCTATCTCTTGTGAAGCTCTTCCAAAAATCTTCAAATTCTTCTCCTATTCTTCAAATTCTTCAAGAAAACTCTCCTTTTCTCTCTCAATTCTCTCTATTGTATATATATCTCTTGTATATCTCAATTTGATTCAAAGGTTAAGTGAAAAGGTCCCAATAATGGAGATGAAGGCCTGTTTATATAGACCAACATTACAAGGTTAAATGGGTAAATTCGGGTGAAAACCCATGTGCAAAGTTATCTTCTAGAACATGTGAGAAAAGTAGTCTGTTACAACGCGCAGCACTCGACGACTTGCTTGCGGCACTTGCTGAATGCCGGGCAGCACTCACTGACTGCCAGTGCGGCACTTAGTGAGTGTCGCCGGCTTCGCAGCATGCTGTGGCTAACAGAATTCTTGCCTTCGTTTTAATTTTAAAAATATCTATTAACATAAACTTAATTATTTAGTAAAGTATATACTAATGTACTTATATTTGTAATGTACTTCACTAGAATATACCCATATGCATGGTATATACTCTAATATACCATTTTATTTCTTTCTTTTTTTACTTTTCTTTTTCTTCTATCATTTTCTCTTTTCTTTTCAAAACTTATTTTCATTTTCTCGCTCTCTTTTTTTTTTAGGATAAATCCCAGACTGACTTTCTCATACGTTCTTTAACGTTCGGGTTTCTCCCGAATACCCAATTTCTCTTTATTTCTGATTTTTTTTTTAACTTGGTTCAAAGAATCTTTGAAGAATTTGAATTCTCTGGAAAAACATCGAATTTCACCGGTCATCGTCATCGTTGGTCTTTTAGAGGTAACCAATCCCTGAATTGGACGTTTGGTCAAAATCGGGGTGTCTATAGTTTGCTCCTCTTTGGAAGAGTTTGTAAAGCAACGTGTATCACAAGTGAATGTCGAAGCCTATGTGAAAGGCAAGCTTTTACCAAACTGTCGAATCCAGGTAAAAACAAAAGGTGCATTGTAAATATCGGGTGCGCAGAGAGCCAAAAGCTGGTCGTGCTCAATGGTGAGCTGCCTACGTATCCCTATTATTCTTCCTATTATGATCTGGAGTCATGTTATTCTTCCTATTATCATAAATGCGCCTTATGCTTCAAATTCTCTGGTTATATTATAGTTTTATTTCTGGGAACATTTGTTTCGAGGAATCATCTGATCAACTGAGCCGCTTCACGCCTTACACTCTATAGTCGAATTAAGTAGCACGCTGAAAGATTGAGTCGCTTTACACCTTACACTCCATCATCTGATCGACTGAGACGCTTTATGCCTTACACTCTATAGTTGAATCAGGTAGCACGCTGAAAGATTGAGTCGCTTCATGCCTTACACTCCATAATCTTCTAAAAATCATCTGATCGACTAAGATGCTTCATGCCTTACACTCCATAGTAGAATCAGGTAGCATGCTGAAAGATTGAGTCACTTCACGCCTTACACTCCATAATCTTCAAAAAATCATCTGATCGACTGAGATGCTTCATACCTTACAATCCATAGTCGAATTAGGTAGCATGCTGAAAGATTGAGTCGCTTCACGCCTTACACTCCATAATCCTCCAAAAATCATCTGATTGACTGAGACGCTTCATGCCTTCCACTCCATAATTGAATCAGGTAGCACGCTGAAAGATTGAGTCGCTTCACGCCTTACACTCCATAATTCCCCAAAAATCATCTGATCGACTGAGATGCTTCATGCCTTACACTCCATAGTCGAATCATGTAGCACGCTGAAAGATTGAGTCGCTTCACGCCTTACACTCCATAATCCCCCAAAAATCATCTGATCGACTGAGACGCTGCGACGTCGTGATTAGCGCACATACATTGCTAAAATTGAGGACACAAATTTACTACTTCATAAAGCCAATGCAGATTTGCTTTAACTCACAATTCCTAGTTACTTTTTTGAGATTCAATTTTGAATTACATTTTTCCTAAATCTGGAAGCACTAGGATTTATATCTACTTTTAATTTCTAAAATTGAGGATCAATCATATCCAAATCAGCTTAATTCTCCCATAATCTAGAGTCTACCAGATTCAAAAATCAAATCAAATTTTAAAATCGGGAGTCAATTAGTCTTCAAACAAATCAAAATTCTTTCGAAATTCGGAGTCTAAACGGAGTCGATTAGACTCAACTTTATTCAAATTTCCAAAATTCGGAGTCATTCATACTCAAATCACACCAAATTGTCAAAATCCGGAGTCATTCAGACCCAAATCACATCAAATTTTCAAAATCCAGAACCATCCAGGCTCCAATTCATTCATTTTTCCAAGATTCAGAGTAAATCAGGCTCTAATCAAATCAAATTTCCAAGTTCAGAGTTAATCAGACTCCAATCAAATCAATCTTTCAAAATCCGGAGTCAATCAGATTCAATTCAAATGAAAATTTTAAAATCTGGAGTCAATCAGACTCCATTTAAATTAAAATTTCAAAATCTGGAGTCAATCAAAGTCAAATCAAATCAAAATTTCAAAATTCAGAGTCAATTAGACTCAAATCAACTCAATTTTCCAAAATTCGGAGTCAATCAAACTCAAATCAAATCAAAATTTCAAAATTTGGAGTCAATCAGATTCCATTTAGTTTATTCGCCGAAACTGGGTGTTTTTTACAAAAAAAAACTCACAGTCAGGGCTAATTCTGATTTGTAAAAGGGCTTAAGAAATCAATTTTCAAACTCCGGGGGTCCTTTCGAAACGAAGGAAAATCTTTAGGGACATGGGAGCAAAATTTGGTGGTCCTCATTATAAATATGAAAATTAGGAGGAAGAAGGCCACCTGGCACACACGGCGGCACTTGGTGAGGAGGAGCGGCACTCACTGAGTGACGGTCGGCATTCCATCAAATGCCGCGCGGCACTCACTGAGTGCCGGTGACTTTCTATCGAGTGCCGGCCTGATCAGCAAAGTGTTTAACACTTGATTTTCTTTCTTTCTTTTTATTCTCTTCTTCTCCCTATTTCGGGTTTTCTCTCTAGGATCTCACTCCCTCTTGATTCTCCACTCAAGAATCAATCAAAACCAATGTATGTTCACTTTCCAAACATCAAGATTGCATCTTTGCTTGATTTATACTCAAGATCATGATCGTCTTCATGTTTCCCTCACAAATTTCATCTGAAACTTTAACTTTCCTCCTCCTCTGCTTGTAGATTCTACAATGGCTAGTGGTTCAGGGTCCCATGGTCCCCCCAAGAAGAAGTATAAGCCCAACCCTATCCATAGCTCATCAGTTTTACTTGTTGACTCTGGGACGCATCTCTCGGCACGAGCCTTCAACATATTGGTATACTCCCAAACCCCCCTTTTTTATTTGCTTATAATGAGATAATGCAATGCAATGTAGTATATGATGAACAATGCATACATGAATACTCTTATGACTTTGTACATTTGAATGTATTCAAATCTATTTGTGATACCCCCTCTTTTTTTAAGTTAATTTTCTTGCCATGATTGGGGTTCAATGCCTGGTATTTTGCTTTTTGATTATCGCCCTTATTCGAAATCATTAATTTTCCATGCTTATGAACTCTATTATTCCGTTTGTTCACTGCTAATGAGGGGTTGCACCGACCCTGTGAAGCACTTAAATTTCATGTAGACCCTGCTTTTACTGAACTTAAAACCTATTCTTAACGAGTCACTTAGACTCAAGAACTTTCATATTTTCAAATCAACGAGTCGCTTAGACTCAATAATTTTCTTATTTTTCTTAAAAATGAGTCGCTTAGATTCAAGAATTTTCTTATTTCCAAAACAATGAGTCGCTTAGACTCAAGAATTTTTTTATTTTGAAAACAACGAGTCGCTTAGACTCAAGAATTTTCTTATTTTTCTTAAAAACAACGAGTCGCTTAGACTCAAGAATTTTCTTATTTCAAAAACAATGAGTCGCTTAGACTGAAGAATTTTTTTATTTTCCTTGAAAACAATGAGTCTCTTAGACTCAAGAATTTTCTTATTTCCAAGGCAATGAGTCGCTTAGACTCAAGAATTTTCTTATTTTACTTGAAAACAATGAGTCGCTTACACTCAAGAATTTTCTTATTTTCAAATCAAAGAGTCCCTCAGACTCGAAAGAACCTTTTTTCTTATTTTTCTTGAAAACAACGAGTTGCTTAGACTCAAGGATTTTCTTATTTTCAAAACAACGAGTCGCTTGGACTTATAAATCATTACTCACTTTTTCTTTTCAGAGAATTAAGTTGCTTAGACCCGGAAATTAAAACTTATTTTTTTCTTTTTTTCTAGGGAATCGAGTTGCTTAGATTCAAAAAATCATTTATTTTCTTTCCTTTTCTTATTTTTTTTTTCTTCTGTCCTTTTCTTGCAGACTCTGGAATTTGTCCTTAAAGGTCATGGGAGCGTGGCTCACGACCGGAGGTGGTACGAGGAGCTTTCTGACGAGGTTAGATCCCTGGTCAACAATGCTGGATTTGGGCTCTTTGCATTACTCTTAGAGAAGAGTTCGAATGATAGGACCCATATTCAGGCCTTAGCAGAGAGATGGTAGGATACAACAAATGCATTCCACATGCCATTTGGGGAGATGACGATGACTCCCCTGGACTTTGCTATGATCACAGGCATCCCATTCGGCAGCTTTCCCGTTGCTTGCTATGACGATCTCCAGACTCGTCATTAAGAGATTATTGACATGCTCGGGGCTCACCTAGGAGAGTTCATAGTGCCCGTAAAATGGTTCTTGGACATTTCAAGGGGCTGGCCTTTACCGATGACCAGATGGCTATGGCCTATATCATGTATGTGCTGGGTTGCTCACTGATGAGCACAAAGGGGGATAGGATCAACCTGGGGTACCTAGCCTCTCTTGCAAACATTGGTCGCATATCCCAGTATAACTGGGGAGGGGCAGGGCTGGCTACTCTCTATAATCACATGAGTGAAGTCTCTAGGGAAAATTATCATTCCAGTGACGGGTACTGGAGAGCCTGGTAGGTAAAACTTTATTATTATATTTCAATCACACCCTATTTTTTATTCATCTCCTCTGATTTTATATCAAAAACTGAATTTATTCTTTTTCTTTTTCTTTTGCAAATATAGTCTCATGAATACCTTCACATGAGGGCTCCCAGTACTCGGAAAGGTGAGGCTGCGATCATGCCTCAGGGTTTGAAATGCAGGAAGGGAGTGACAGGTCGAAAGGTCGGGGCCCACAATTTTGTAGGCTCCAGAAATCTCCTTATCAACTTACATGAGGTTCATGTGATGTGGAATCCTTGGGAGGCCCTTCCAGAGGCCAGCGAAGATATCCAAGTTGTTATAGGTTTTTCTAGGATGAGGATCCTGATGGTGGGAGAGGCGTGTCGGGAGTGGTACCTCGGCGAGAGGGTGAATAGGCAGTCACTTGCTACTCTAGCCTTTTATGTGCATAGGGCTCCTCCTGCTACTATGAGGAGCAATGAGGCCTTGGATCATGAGGACCTCATCGCTGCTATAGGCGGTGAGAACATTGCAAATCATTTGGATGGTCCAGACGGTTACCCAAATTTTGGATTGAATTCCCTCATGCACAACGTTTCTCTAATGGATGTTACCCGGGTAACAGATATTTCATTCTTTTCATTTTCTTTTAAAATTTTCCTTTTATTTTTGCAATACTACTCACATAGACTTGAATTCCCTTTCACAGCCTGTCGCTGGGGTTGCTGACCCTCCAGCTCTCCCACAATGGAACTGGAACGTTCCCATGGTACATATGGGCCAGGAGACCATGTACTAGCTAGCCCCTTATACCCAGAATGTTCCGTCCATCCCTCTGCAATACAATACATTTCCCAGAGATTATGCAGAGGAAGGTCTATTATATACACATACTGTCCAGCATTGGGTTCATGGACGCGAATGGAGGGTAAATCTCTTTCTGGAAACAACCTTTTTATTACATTTTCACAATTCAAATTTTATCTTTATGCTGACAATTGTATCGAAACTCTTTTTCAGGCTAATGGATCAAGGGCCACTGCTGATCTTCAGGCTAGAACTATGGTATCATCATTTTTATACATTTTTTCTTCCCCTTTTTTTTTATTTCACTTATTCTTCATTTTATTTTTTTCTTTTCAAGAGGTCAAGCTTGCTGCCTTAAGGAGACAAATTCAAGAGTTTCAGCTGGGTCAAGGCGGCAGCTATCAACGAGGTGCTGCCGACAGCGGCCAAGGCGGTGACAGTGGGGATGGAGGTGACGATGGAGATGGCGGAGATGGCAGAGCTGGGGAAAGTCAGACAGCTCTGCAGGCACCTAGAAGAAATCCTCGTCGCTGACGGGGATACTGATCTCTCTTTCTTTTATATTACGCCCCTATGAGGACAAGAACTCCAAACTTTTCTCTCTTTAGCTGATTAACGTGGGCGGTTTGATAGTATTCGTTCATGGTAGCATGTGTGCCAATTTTGAATTCTGTTTATATTCATGCTTGATTACTATTTTAGCTTTAGACTTTATTCCCCTTGCTTACTCAAAATGTGAACGCCTTACTACTTATTTGGTGAATGGTGCAAAAGAAATGGTACTTGAATGATGAATGACGATATTCTGTTTAAATTTTCATGCAGGTTTTGGACTGATTCAAGTTATAAATTGACCCATGAACATTTTAAAACCTAGCCGGCACTCAGAGAGGCTGACCGACACTCACTGACTGCCGGCTGGCACTCAGTGAGTGCCGTCGCTTTTCATCGAGTGCCGGTTTGTGCCATTTTCTTACATAAAGTGCCATTTTCCCATTTCAATACCCATTTGAAACTCCTAAGGCCCTTTTTTCCTCTTCCTCATTCAAAGTCTTCTTCTATATTCACTCTCCTTCTTCATGGCTCCCATAAGTTCTGATATTCTATACCCGTGGATGGATTCTCTTTCCGGCATTGACCGACTCAACTTCAAGTGTCACAAATTGACAGACCTCTTTGCATTCTGCCATATGGCTCTAGACGAGAGCTTACTCTGAGCTGCTATCATATGTTGGGACCCCTCTTTCCATGTCTTTCAGTTCGGCCATGAGGACGATTGTCTACTCTTTGAGAAATTTAGCACCATTCTCCATACCAATCCTTATGTTGATTTGATCATCCCCCAGATACAGGCAGGGTACATCCAAGATCTAGCGGCTCTTCTTCGTAGTTCCCAGGGTGCCGCCAGCTCTTTTGTTCGCGATCGACGTATTGACTTCGACTGCTTTTCTTCTATTTATGCTCCCATTGGTGATCCGAGTGACGGAGGGTATCAGATCATTAGACGCAGTGCCCTTTCTTGGGCTATGCTCTCCCATTTCCTACTCCAGTCTTCCCCCAACATCATTATCCCTATTATTTATGGTCTTTGAGAGATGCAGAGTGCTATCATGCTTATTCTAGGAGAAACCTTACTGGGTTTGGATCATGCACAGAGCACCGAGTCGATGTTGCTTTCAGGGTCACCTCATATTTTGCAGATCTGGCTTCTAGGGCGTTTAGGCCTCTACGCTCACTCTCCTGTTGGGAGACTACTTCTCTATGATCGCTTGGATGTTCATTTCCTCTATTGCATGGTTGACGGCTGGCTTACTTGGCTTCGGAACCCATGTTGTGGGGACATTTGCTGGGTGCGCCCCCGATGGACTTACTGCTCTGTCACTGTACGGCTTCCCGGGCGCCCGGGGGTTTGGCTACTTGGTCTACATGCTACCACTTTTTACATCCCCGGATGGGTGGTTCGCCAATTTAGTTTGCTTCAGGATGTCCCAGACATTATTATTGTAGATTTTTTTAGGAGCTCCGCTCTGCGCTCTTCTACCATGAGATTATTTGTCGAGGCTTGGCATGACAGAGTGTCGACTCCTTTCCGGAGGGTCCCTTCTTCAGTTGTTCCTACTGCCGAGTACCTTCTTGAGATTCAGACTTTGGTTGGGAAATGGCTTCTAGGCTATAAAAAAAAAAAGATTTTAAAACTTCCGACAAATCCTACTTGACTCTTACTGCGCTTTTATGTTGTGATGTATTTCAATTTTTCAGAAAGACTTTTCTTTGTCAAATCATAGTTTGCACTTCTCCGTCTTTTCAGATTATGAAGATTTTCCTTTTAAGGTCTCTATTAGCTTTTATTAATTCGCTTTGAGTTTTGCTTTAGAGTTTTAATCATTCTATACTTTGAATCCTTATTTGCTTCCACACAATACCTATTTTGACAGCCCGTAGATCCAGAAATGGGTTTAGATATTTTCTGGGTTCTTTGGTTATAGCAAACGAAGTTTTCCCCTAGTATAGGGGCTTTGATTCTAGTTTTGGGAAAATACAAGTTTGCCCCTAGTTCAGCATAGGAAAACTCAGGAAATTGGGTTATATCGAGAGTTTTATTTGGACCAAGGGCCTTGTGAGCCCGCCTACTTATCCCCGAATGGGTATCAGGTCCGTAGTAGTTCAGCTAAAGTCAGAAAGGAAGTGCCTTTTAGGCAAGTTTATTTATGTGACCGAACCGAGCAGGTTATCTACGCATCCCCTAGCAGCAATCAGGTCAATCGTAGTTCATCAACTCTGGAGGTTTTGAAATGACAAGGGCTCAAGCAAAATATTTCTTGAGGCGATCGAGGTTGATTGGTTTTTTAAACTCAACTCTATCTAGGTCCATGAGATAGGCAGCTCCTCCGGAGAGGAGTGTCTTAATGATATATGGTCCGACCCAGTTGGGTTTGAATTTTCGTCATAAACGGGCGCTTTAAGTTCTTTGAGAACCAGGTCTTCCTCAGCAAGCTTCCTTGGGCAAACCTTTTTGTTGAAAGCACGAGCTATCCTTTTCTGATATCCCCGAGTGTGATTTATAGCAGCCAGTCTCTTCTCATCTAGTAGTATCAATTCCTCATATCTGCCCCGCAGCCACTCAAATTTGGTTACCTCACACTCTGCCAAAACTCTTAAAGATGGTATTTCGACCTCAACTGGGAGAACAACTTCCATCCCATAGACTAATGCATACGGTGTAGCCCCTGTTGAAGTTCTTACATAAGTTTGGTATCCCGATAAAGCAAACGGTAACTTCTCATGCCAATCCCTGTATGTATCTGTCATCTTCCCTAGGATCGCCATTACATTTTTGTTTGCAGCTTCTACTGCTCCATTCGTCTAGGGTCTGTGTGGTGAGGATTGATGGTGGGTAATCCTATACTTCTCTAGGAGTGGGATAACTTCTCCCTGAAAATGGCTCCCATGGTCAGAAATAAGCTTTGGCACCCCGTATCTACAGACTATGTTCTTCTCGATAAAATTTACCACATCCTTGGCTTTCAGAGTTGCATATGATGCCGCCTCCACCCATTTAGTGAAATAGTCTATTGCCACGATTATGTACCGGTGTCCATTTGAAGCTTTCGGGACCACTTCCTCGATGATATCAATACCCCACACAGAGAACGGCTAGGGGGTGGTCATGTTGTAAAGTTGGGAAGGTGGGGTATGCATAAGATTTGCATGGATCTGACATTTGTGACATTTCCTAACATACTCACAACAATCTTTATCCAGAGTTGTCCAATAATATCCTTGCCGAATTATCTTTTTGACCAACATGTGTCCATTCATGTGGGGTCCGCAGACTCCTTCATGTACTTCTTCCGTCATTTTCCTCGCTTCCCTTCCATATAGACATTCTAGGTTATAACCGATATAGGACTTTTTCCATAATTTTCCCGCATAAATCACAAACTGAGCTAAAAACCTCCGGATCGCCTTCATATCCTTTTCTGACTCCCCTTCAGGGTACTTTCCTCTCTCAATGAAACTCCAAACATCTGTATACCACGGTACTTCGGTCTCTTCTCCTCCTTCAATGGCTGGGAATCTCTTGAAGAAGGTCAGGTTCTCTCTTCTATGGACAAGGGAATCATGGTAACTCCTATAGGGATTTGGATAATCGAGGCCAAGGTTGCTAAAGAATCAGGTAATTGGTTTTCCTCACGAGGAAAGTAATAGAACGAGATTTTTCTAAATTGCACTTTCAGGCTCTCCAGGTATTCATGGTAAGGTCTCAATTTCTCATACTTTATTCTCCAATCACCCCTCACTTGCGATATTATCATATTCGAGTCCCCATAAACATCAATCTTCTCAATTTTTAAGGCCAAGGCTGCTTCCATCCCAATTATGCATGCTTCGTATTCTACCGTATTGTTGGTTGAGTTATACTTAAGTTTAACGGCCAATGGGGTCACTACAGGAAAATAGGCTTTTTTCGGCGGTTATTTTTCGGCACTAGAAAAACTGTCGAGAAAGATTGTTTTTCTCAGCAGTTCAAGATGGTGGTAAAAATAGTGCCAGGAAAACGTGGTTTTTTCGACGATAATTACGACTCCTTGTAAACTTCCAGAAAAAGTGATTTTTTCCGGCGTTTATTGCGACGGTATTGTTACTGTCATAAAAAGTTGATTTATTCCGACACTTCTTACGGCAGAATGTGAAGAGCCGGGAAAAAGTCATTTTTTATGACACTTTTTATGACAGTTTAGCAAGCGCCAGGAAAAAGAGACTTTTTCTACAGTTTTTCCGGGGGTAGTGCACCCGTCGAAATAAATTTATCTTACTAGATCTAACACATAGGTTTTTTTTTTCTCTCTCTCTCTCTTCCAAATTTTAGGGGTTGTTTGGAAATACTTAAAATAGGATGCAGTTCCATTTAAAGATAAAATTATATTTCATTTTTGTGGAAAGTTATATTTGTTCTTCAATGATAATAATAAAAAAATAGTTCATGTTTGTTCAACAAAAAAATCAGTTTAATTAAGAGAATTCAATCTTAGACTAGGCACAAACACGTACCTGTGTACGAGATTAATATTCACGAAACACTTGAATATATAGTATCGCAGGTTACTTGAAAACCATAAAATGATTCCTTAATTGGTTTTTTTTTTTTAATAAACAACCATTTGTCAGTGTTAGTGCAACAACCACAAGTTAATTGAAGAGACTTTTTAAAACAAATTGTCAAATTGTACGAAAATAAATTAGTTTGATTTATAATATTTCCTAATTGAATATGGATGTTATCTTTTTATATGTTAGTAGGCTATATTAATATATACATTACAACCTCTTTAAATTTAGGGTTAATTACACTTTACTCCCTTTTATTTTGGCTCTATGTCACTTTACCCCCCTGTGGTATAAAAGTGCATGACGACTTAACCCCCCTTTGCTTTCGGGTAAAGTGTCACCGATAAAATTAGTGACCACTTTACCTCCCTGTGGTTTGGTCCAATGACACTTTACCCTCTTATGGTTTGCCCGATGACACTTTAACCCCCCCTGTGCTTTCGAGGTAAAGTGTCAACTTAATACTAATTTTAGCGGTGAAACTTTATCCAAAAGCACAGGGGGTTAAGTGGTCACTTTTAAACTACAAAGTGTAAAGTGAGATCGAGTCAAACCACAGGGGGGTAAAGTGTAATTAATCCTTAAATTTATACTCCATAAATTAATGATCTCTCTTTAATAATTAAATTATCCAATCCTGACTCGGGACAATTAAACATGCTAAATTAATAATGTCGATAAAATTATAAGATAATACATTTAAAATATTTCCTTGTAGCATTCTGTAGGTCCAAAATATTCCACAAATTAATAATTAGTTAAAAAGCAACATAATAAATTGAATATGAGGTTTTCTTAAAATATGAATCAAGAGTAGCTTGTAAATTAATATCTTTGTAAATTAATAATTATTAATTTATCGATGACTTAATAAATAATAATCGATACTCCTATAGAAAGAGAGAAGCAAGGGTGCCAAGAAAAAAGAGTTTATCACTCATAATTACAATTAGACCATAAAATTTTACCTACAAAATATAGTAGTAGGGTAAAACAAAGTAATTATCCAAAAAAAAATGTTCAAAACTTATTAAAAAAATTACTAAAAACTGCTACAGAAAAAAACTGTCCAGAAAAACTATTCCAAAGAAGAAAAAATATGCTGCTCTAAAAAAGGTTCAAAAGTTATACTCACAAATTGATTGGCACCCCACTTGTTTATCGATAAATTGATCTCTCTAAATTAATAGATTTAGTTCCCAAGTGTTTTGTCAATTGTACATTCTGTGACATTAACTAGTCATACCGTATGCCACAACATGTGGAACAACTAACAACAATTTTGGGAACCAAATTTGAGATTCAAATTTAAAATTCATAGTACTAATATATTAAAGGTGGTCCCACTACATTGATATATATGTTGAAAATCACATTTGGGATACAAAATTTGAAAAATATAACATTACTTTAAAACAACTCCACAGAAAGAAAAAAAAAACAAAAACAAAACAAAAAAATAAAACAAAACAAAACAAAAAGACAAAACAAAAACAAAAAAAAATCAATGTGCCAAAAAGTCACCCGCCAAAGTGCACTTAGTTTTGGAGTCCTAAGACTAAGCAACGTAGTATTTATTTTTGTTAGTTGTGTGTTAGAGTTAGGATTACTCAGGAGTCATGATCTCCTACTTTCACTCAAAGAAATAGTTTCCATTCCCTTCCAATCTCTTTCACACTCACGAGCAGATCAGTTCATTGGCAACCGTCACCGATCGTTTGCACCTCGGCGTCCCTCACAGCATACTAGTCCTGCGATTCTAACTACTCTGTAAGTACCTTTTTTGCCAACAATAAATCTGCCAAGTATGAATAGAGGTATATCATTGATCAACCAAGTTTATATCAAATACACAATAGACTATAGATTCCATGTAGATTTCTAAAAAAACATTCTTAAACTTTGCTTATGAAACTGACTCTACCTATGGCATTGCGTGTGATCTTGTGTGTGCAGATTGGAGACTTTGATTTATTGTTGTTGGTGTTTTGCCTTTTATATTGTGCTTTGTTTGGGCCTCTTTTTTTTTTTGGTATGCTATTTCATATTATGGCACGCTCTGCATTTAATCTGTTTGAGTTTTTGCCTCTATGAGGTGGATATATTTTGTTCGCAGCTCTTTGCTAGGTGTTGTGTTACTTGTTTTTGGACTTTTGACCACAAAAATTCTTCCCAAGCTAAGAACATAGTACCCATAGTGGTTTTGGTTAGTTCTAAAAAATTGCTCTAAGGCCTCAAAACATTATACCCAAGTCAAAAAATCATGCCCAACTCACAAACATGGTACCCATATAGTGGTTTTGTAATCAGGCTTCTAAAATTATCTCAAGGGCTCAAAACATAGTGCCATTTTGTGGTTTTGCTTAGGTTTCAAAAAAGTTTTTGGGTCTTCCTATGCATAATTATGTGTGAAATGATAGAATCGTATATATGATTGGTTTAACACCCATAATTTGGGGTAAATCATGTAATTTTAGGGTCTTATGTCTAAAACTTGTTAAATATTACATGTAAGTCTAGAATTTTCAAAAGTACAAGGGGGCCTATGTCTAAAACTTGTTAAATATCAAATGTAAATCAAGAATTTTCAGAAGTTCAGGGGGGGCCTGTGTGAAATTTAAGAGGACCTATTTCTAAAATCTATATACTATTACATATAATTTTGTAATTTTCAAAAATTCAGAGGGGGCCTATGCTACCCCTGAAATATACCTAGGTCCGGCAATGCCCATACTTTGGTTGTATGATATGACAGAACCACTTGGTTGTATGACAAAAATCTCCATAATTCGAATATTTTAAACATGGTAGAGTCTATCATACTTACTTGTTTAGGATAGTTTGGGTGCTAAAATAATGTAGGTAGGTCCTAAAATGTTGTTAGGTCCTAAAATGTTGTCACTTTAAAAACTACTTTACTTACAAAAGCTAAAGAGGTTTTCAAATTGACGACATTAATAGGACTTGATTACAACATTTTGGGACTTTAGAGACAACAATTTGGCACTAATATTTTCGGACCATAGTGATGCCTTGTAAGAAAATGGAGGAAGTCTAATAATTGATAGTGTTTAATTATGAAAAAGTTTCAGATTCATCATGTCTTAACTTTTTCCAAACCTTGTCTTTTGACTTGAAATTGAGATTTCGAAACAGTTTCAATGGATGAAACTACATGAAAATCTAAGACATTTGAAAAAGTATTCATTTTTCAATGCTTTTTACTTGAGTGGCTTTTTTTTTTCTTTTTCATTTCTTTCTTTCTATAAATCAGCTCAATGTGTAAAAATACAATTACTAGGGCCTGTTAGAGAATATTTCAAATAGCTATGATAAAGACTAAGTCTTAGAGTATGTTTGATAACCTAATTAAGTGCTGAAAACTTTAATATTTTTCAGTGTGTTTGATTATATACCACTTTTCAAAAAGCAGCCCAAAACCCACTGAAAACTTCAAGTGAAAAAAATCTTCTAAAAATAATTACTAAATGTAGTCTATTTCAGTACTTGAAACATTGTTTTCACAATTGCAAACTCAATCGCTTAGCAGTACGTAATTTTCTGTTTTATCAAACGGACCCTTACTTTTGATTCTTTTTATTTTTTTGTGAGAACCAAGGTTATGTTGGTATAACAATGAACTAGTTTTAAAAGAGTTCCTAGGCAAGAAATTAAAATTCATAGATTCGGTTTACATAAACCATCGTATTGTGAAATAGAATACAATGAAAATTAGTATCAAAGTTGTGCTTTTTGTAAATAGAAATAGAAAAAGGAGTTCATTGTGCAGGTGCATATTAGATGTACATGTGGATGGATGGAAGGTAGTTGTGTTTCCCTTTGGTAGTAAGATCATGAAAAAAACCTCATGTAGAAATTTTTTCCACTACAAAAGTGTCTAACTAGGATGACTTTCTACGTTTACCAAATCAAATAGTAAATGAAGAAAACTATCTATAAAGGATTAGTTGGGCCTTTGAACACATTAAATACTTGCCTATTTCTCTCACGCCATAAACAACAAAACAGATTACATCTTAGGAGAAATCTAAAATACAAGGAAAAATAATTTCTTTAAATGAACGACCATTCTCAAAGTTATTTGTTTTACCATTTTCTAGATTGTGTATCTTGAACATGTTGCTTTTTTATTCTTTTTTTTTTATATCTCAATTTATTTAAGCAAGTGTAATAAATTACCATATTGCGAACACCTATTCCTGTGTTAGTAAATGAAGTTGTGTAATTTGGCTATATTTGTTGAACTTTATACTTTCAAATTTTGACAGTTTCATTGAGATTGAATATGGATAAGAGTTGGATTAAAGTAGGCAAGAGAGTGTCTTCAGCATATATGCAAGGGGCAAAAGCTTTTGTTGAGTTTGCCTATGCTAAAAAACATCCTAGTGCAGAAATCAAGTGTCCCTGTAAGCATTGCCGCAATAGCATAAACCAGAGAAGTAAAGTTGTATATGAGCATATAATTATGCATGCATTTCTTGAAACTTATACTAAGTGGGTTTATCATGGCGAATCTACAACATCCTCACAACTTGTCAGTGAAGAAAGAGAAGTAAATCAATGGCATGGAAGGGATAATATGCATGATCTCGTGAATGACGTTTTAGGAATTCATAGCATAGATAGTGGCCTAAATAATAATGAACCAAATGGGCACTCAACAGAGCTTGATGAGGATACAGAAATCTTTTTCAAACTATTGAAAGATGCTGAGCGCGAGTTATACCCATGTTGCAACTATTTTTATTTTCTATCATTTGTTGTGCAAATCTTTCACTTGAAAACTAATTATAAGTGGAGCCACACTTCATTTACCGCATTACTTCAAGTATTGAAGAAGGCATTTCCGATAATTGAACCATTCCCAAAGTCATATACTGAAGCAAGAATGGTTGTTAGGGATTTGGGACTAGATTACAAGAAGATTCATTCATGTCCCAACAATTGCATGTTGTATTGGAAGGAATTTGCAGATCAGAATGATTGTAATGATTGTCATACATCAAGATGGAAACAGTTTCTAGGAAAAGCTTATGATGACGATACCAATGAGAGAAAACATAAATCCCTGCGAAGGTAATTAGGTATTTTCCCTTACAGCTAAGACTTCAAAGGTTGTTTATGTAATAAAAAACAGCTTCGTTGATGGGATGGCATACACAACAATGCGTAAATGATGGCACGCTAAGGCATCCTGCAGACTCTGAAGCTTGGAAATCATTTCACCAACAACATTCTACTTTCTCTAGTGACTTTCGTAATGTTAGACTTGGGTTATGATCTGATGGGTTCAATCCCTTTAGGACAATGAACATTTCTCATTGCATGTGACCCGTTGTACTGATGATATACAACTTACCGCTTTGGATGTGCACAAAACAACCTTATCTTATACTATCGACATTGATTGATGGCCCACGAGGACCTAGAAATAATATCGATGTGTACTTGCAACCTTTAGTTGACGAGTTAAAGGAGCTGTGGTATGACGACATTCGTACTTATGATGTAGCAAGCAAAAAATTGTTTTGTATGCTTGCAGCTTTGTTATGGACAATCAATGACTTTCCTACGTACACAAATCTATCTGGATGGAGCACAAAAGGTAGGTTGGCTTGTCCTTGTTGCAATAAAGAAACTTATTCTAAGTGGTTGAAGAATGGTCAGAAGTTTTGTTATATGGGACATCGTCGATGGTTAGGTCCTAGACATAAATTTTGAGATGATTTCAGTTCTTTCGATGGTACAGTTCAAAGAAAACTCAAACCCCTCAATTAACAGGGGAAGATTTATTAGAACAATTGCATGCCTTAGAGAAGAACGACGAGCCAAATCAAGGTGACATGCCAAGAAAGCATAAAAGAGGGGATATAAATAATGAGCCTATTAGAAAGGAATTGAACTAGAAGAAGAAAAGTGTTTTCTTTCAACTACCATACTGGAAAGATAATTTAATTCGCCACAATCTTGATGTTATGCATATAGAGAAAAATGTATCCGGTAACATACTTTGGACACTGTTGAATGTTTCAGGAAAATCTAAAGATAGTTTAAAGGCTCGTCTTGATCTTCCACAATTGGGTATTCGAAAAGCACTGCATCCCGAACAACGTGCTAATAGAACATCATATCTACCCCTAACATGTTTCACAACGAACAAAAATCAGAAAGACTTATTTTGCAAAGTATTGAAGAATGTGAAAGTACCAGATGGTTATTCGTCAAATATTTCACGACATGTGAATCTTAATGAGAAAAATATTTTGGGACTTAAAAGTCATGATTGTCATATCATAATGCAACAGTTACTCCCTCTTGCAATTCGCAAATCATTGCCTAAGAATGTGACAAAGGCATTGATTGAGTTAAGCAATTTCTTTAGCAAACTGTGTTCTAAAAAGATGACCGTCGACAAGTTTGAGCAGTTACAAGATCGCATTGCACTTACTCTTTGTCATTTGGAGAAAATATTTCCACCTTCCTTTTTCGATGTCATGGAGCACTTGGTTGTTCATTTAGCAGAAGAGGCTATGATTGCAGGGCTCGTGCGGTTCTGTTGGATATATATTACTGAGAGGTGTGTTATTGCACTCACATTTCATGATAGTTTTGGATGCAAGTACATATGAAGTACGAGCCTTTTTCAGTCTTACATTTTTTTTGGCGCTCATAGGTTCCTATTCACACTAAAAGAATATGTGAAAAATCGTAATCATCCAGAAGGTTCAATTGCAGAAGGGCACTTCGCTGAAGAATGCATGACTTTTTGCGCAAAGATACTTGGATGATGTTGATAGCAAACTAAATCATCCAATTAGGAATTATGACGGTGGGGAAACTTCAATCGGAGGAATGGGTCGTGCATTTGGAAAAGGAGTGTCCTTCCTCCTCGATGAAATTTCATGGGTACAAGCAAATCGTTATGTTTTAGTAAACTCTGCTTCAGTCACTCCATTTCGCGAGTAAGCATCGTGCACCTATTTACAATTACCTTTTTTTAGCCACAATGTAGTAAGTTATTGACAAATCTAGCAAATCTTTTGCAGGAAACATATTGCATTTCTTAAACAAGAGAGGCCTCGAATTGGAGAATATGAAATTAGTCGTATTCACAACGAACAATTTCATAAGTGGTTTAGGAATCATGTAAGTTACATGTTGTCAACATTATAAACACAAGTTAGCAATTAAATTGTACCTAACATAAGCATTATAAAAAAAATGTAGGTGAAAAAACTTAAAGAAGGCGAAGTATCAGAAGAACTTGTAATGTTGGCTGCAGGACCAAGCAAATGGGGAAGGAGGTATACAGGGTATATTGTAAATGGCTTCAAGTTTCATACCAAGGAACGTGAAAGTAGAAGAAACACTCAAAATAGTGGTGTTATGCTAAAAGCTGCTACAGAGAGTTATGCAAGTGCAAGGGACAAACACCCTGTTTCAGGAGATGTTACTTATTATGGAGTTTTGACAAACATATTTGAGTTGAGATACTCAAATAAATTTAAGTATATGTTATTCAAGTGTGATTGGGTTGATATCAATACAGGCACAAAACAAGACGAGTTCCAATTTACGCTTGTAAATTTCAATAATTTATTATATAAACATAATCGTTTATCAGATGAGCCATTCATCTTAGCATCTTAGGTGGAGCAAGTATGGTATGTGCAAGACCCTACAGAAGAAGACGGGCACGTCGCTATGAGGATGACACCCAGAGAATTGTATGATATGTGTGGGGGAGATCCAATGACTAATATCGTATTAGATCCCCAAGTAGAGCCATTCAATAGTCAGGTGTTAGACAATGCTACAACCATGTATGATGAGAACATTAAATGGTTAAGGGCAGACATAGATGGAATAATAGTTTATGTACCCACCGATTCTGATGATGATGATACACGTGAGGATGATGTAACTAATGATATTGAAATTGAGGATTAGGATGTTGAGATCGATGAGGTTGAGTTAGAGACTAATGCCGAAATTTATGAAAGTGATTTAAATAGTAGTGATGAGGATCATACTGAGAGTGATGAGGATGTTAATGAGAGCACTGAGGATGATGATTGACATGTATTCTTTATTTAGTTGTATCTAGATCCTTTATATATCAATAAACAAATATTTTCTTTTCATTTCTTAATAGATAATATTTGTAATCACTGTATCGTATCACTATTAGTCATAACAGTCTTTCTCTATTATTTAAAACTTATATGTCATTTTTGTTCTTAAAACTAATCAAATACTTGATTTGCCATTAGGTGACCATGCCTAAGGGTAGAAAGAGGGCGCGCGGATGCATGCCTGGTGTCCAGTCCCAGCCTAATTCCATGTTTCAGCCCCCAGTACAACATTAAATAGATTCCCAACTCCAAACCAATCCACAGGTTCAAACTTGTTCCCAATGCAAACCAGGTTCCCAGTCTCATTCTCATGCCACAATAGAATTTGCAGCCACATTCCCATTCCCAACCCCAACTGCATTCCCATTCACAGCCCCAACAACATTCTTCTACCTAGTCCCATTCCCATTCCCAATCAACATCACAAACACAATCAACATCTCAGTCCTTGTCCCAATTACAATCAAAGAGTAGTTCGAGCTCAGAAGATAACTTGAGTGAGCATGATAATGATAGCATAAATGACCATACTGATACTCAATCACAATCCTCTCATGGAGAAGGTATTAATGATCAAATTATGTACTTTTAATTGATATATTTTATTTCTTCTCATACTTATTCTTTATAATCACTATGTAAAGTTCCAAGTTCAATGCAATCTACCACTAGACATGGTCGAGGTCCTGCTAGACTTGATGTTGTATGGGGTAAAGAAAAAAAACTACATGTTGAGCTCAACTGATTTCTTATGCTAGTTGGACCAAATGCAACTAAATTCATTACTCAATTGGGCATTATTGCAAAAGATGGGAATAGGTTCAGTATGGTGTTATTGAATTTTTTTTTTGACATCATTAGATTATTTAAATTTACTCATTTTTTTCTTGCTTTATTATTAACGAAGCTTTTCAAAACTAAATGTTTGTTTATACATAATAGGTTACCTCTTACTTATGTGACTTGGAGGGTAAAAGATTTAATTCCATTTAAAAAAAGAGTTTGGTTGGAAGTGCAGGTAAATAATGACCATACTTTACCTTGTCTCAAGTAGTAAGTGTTTTATTTATTTATTATTTATTTATGGATCACCAACAGGAATAATTGATGTTCTTTCATTTTTTGTATTTTGACATTTTATTAAACGTAGGAAAACACCGATGTCCCCAATAATTTTCAAGTTAATTGTATGATGAAGCTTGGTAGGCTTTGGAAGGAATGGAAAGGGGAGGTGAAAAAACAAGGGTATCAACCATTCAAAACTGATGAAGAGCGATTGGTGAATCGTCCACCGAGGGTTGAGGAGGATCAATGGCCAATACTTGTTCAATGTTGGAATAGTCATGCCGCAAAGGTTATAACTGTTGCAAGTTCTTTTTATTTCTTACTCACAACACTTGAGAACTGTAGTTGTACACTTTAATTTTTTTATTTTCACTATAGAAAACTAGTCGACAAAATCATCAAAATCGTAGTAAGCAAAAGACATTTCATACAAGTGGACGTACGAGCCATTTTTGTGTCGAAGAAGAGGTTTACATGTTATTGTGACTTCATTCTATAAGAATATGTTTAAGTAGTAGGCTTTGTTTGGTTCATGGATCTAGTGAGGGAAAAAATACAACATAAAGAAAATATTTTCTTTTGTTCGGTTAAGATGGAAAACGATGAGGAAAATAGGGAAAATATTTTAAATCAAATATTTTAAATGTTGAAAGTCGTTTCCCTTCCTCTATTCATATATTACGATTATATTTTAAAAAGATTATTTGTTAATGTTATTTACGCTTGAACGTATACAAAGTGCAGACGTTCAAATCTCCTGGCATCTGGTAAATCTTCTTCGAACACCCCAACTTAGTGATCAATGTTGATGGGTCAAAAGAGCTTCCTTCTTTTTCCAAATAGTAAACTCTGGGTGGCGGCACCGTATGATGATTTGGTAGTGGATTCTTGGTGATGTTCGGCGGGTTAGTGGGCGGTTCAGATATTACCTTCTTATTTACCAGATCTTGGATTTCATGTCTCAAGCTTAAGCATCGATCGGTTGAGTGCCCCTGTTCTTGATGGAATTTGCAGTATAGATCAGCTTTAAAATTTGGGGGTGGTGAATTTGGTCTCGGTCATGGTTCCAATAGGTGAAGATGCCCCTTTGCTAGCAGCCTATCCAGAGCAACGGACAATGACACTCCCAAGTCTGAGAACCTCCTTAAAGGTTTATCCCCCCCTCTTTTTGGGTGACTCTTGAATGTATCGAACTTCTTCTCTGGTTCACTTAACGCATTCACATCTATAGGTCTTGAATGACTTCCTGAATGCCCTCTTCCTATCCCATAATTCAGACGCCTATACCTGTTCACCGGTTCTTCTTTCTTGATCAATCCTTCTTCTATCGCATCCTCGATCCTAGTACCCACATCAAACACTTCAGGAAAGGTGTTGATGGATTGAAAGCTCATCTTCTTTTGATAGACGGGCTGGAGATTTTTCATTAGCATCCAGATTTGTTCCTTGTCAGTTGGCCTCTGTACCATTTTGGCTACTTTTCCCCTCCAACGGCTCAGATATTCAGCAAAAGATTCTTTGTTTCCCTGCCAGGTAGTCTCTAGATCCGTGGCGGTAACATCCAAATCTTGATTATACTCGTACTGGGCTACGAATGACTTGACAACCTCCTCCCAAATTCTGGTCTTACCAGGCTCTAATGTAAGGTACCAAGATAAGGCAACTCCAGTGAATGTCTGTTGAATCAGAATAGCCATCATAGTCATGCTCAAACTGCTTGGCTGAAAAGCCCCTATACACATCCTGATATGGCTACGAGGGTTTCCTGTCCCATCGAACTTATCAAACGCAGGCATTTTGAATCCTGTAGGTAATACTTCACAAACCCCTTTATATAATCCTTCTAGTTCCAGCAAGTAGATGTCTACTCCTTGGGCCATTCGGACTACCCTCTCCAGTTTCTCTACTTTCTCGGTCATCAGCTTCTCTCTCTCAGCCTTTTCTTTCTCTACCTTTTCCTTTTCTGCCCTTGGCATTTCAGCTCTTTCTGGATCATCGAACCAATCATCCTCCCTAAAAGGTAGAGGAGGATCGACAACTGGCGGCTGTCGTGCTAGTGTTTCCATCATGGTCATTATCCTTGTCATTTGACCTACTTGTTGTTCCACTATGGCCCTCAGTTCTGCTATTTCTCTTGCATTTGCTTCTTGCGCCATCTCTCTTCTCGCTAACCTTGCGGTAGAGTCTCTGTACCAAACTGTGTTTGTAGCTAATTCTATCTTTTACCTACAAACATATTTTATTCTTTTTCATTTATTTGTTTAAATTTCAAAATCAAAAAAAATTTCTTTATTTTGTTATTTTGTTTGCAAATGCTTTTTAAGAAATTTTTATGAATGGCCCATATGTCATGCGGATGTAAATGCATATGTGCGTGAGTGCCTATTCTATATGTCAAAGAAAGAAAATTCTAATTCTAACATATAGACACGTAAGCACATAAAATCCTCACCCATGTCAAGTGCGCCAACTTCTCCTTTCATTGTGATCCTCATTACCCCTTAAAAGGTTGAATATTTTTAATGATAGAATCTTTCCAGAACATGAGACCGGCATGGAAAGGGGGGCCCCTGTCCAAACAACTAGGGTAGATCGAGAGCAGATCGTCGAGGTCAATTGCCAAGACTTTGGTTGCCTACTCCGTAGAACCCAAAGGCCCGTCTATCAGAGGCCGCATATTGATGCCATTGAAAGAGTGCCTTTTCCCCGAGGATATAAGGTGCCCAATTTCATGACGTTTTCTGGTGAGGGAGACCAATCGACCGTGGAACACATCGGTCGATTCCTGGTTCATAGCGGAGAAGTGAGTCACCGAGGAGATATGCTACTAAAGATGTTCCCTAATTCCTTGACTGGGGTAGCTTTCAGTTAGTACGTCAACTTACCTTCGAACTCATTCCACACCTGGAACCAAATGGAGGAAGCGTTTCATGCCCAATTTTATCGAACGGAGCCCGAAGTCTCTATGGCCGATTTAACTAGGCTGTATCAATTGCCAAGTGAATCAGCTAAAGTATATATTTCCAGGTTCAAACGGGCTAAGCATCGATGTAGGGTCATGTTACCTGAAGAAGAATTTGTCAACATAGCCCTTAGGGGACTTACCTTTGAACTAAGGAAAAAGTTTGAGGGCATGGGTTTCCGCAATCTCTTTGAGGTAGCAACACGAGCAGCCTGATATGAGCGCATGCTCGAGGAAGAATAAGAGAGGAAAAATTCATCAAAAGGAACCTATTATAGGGATCCTAATTATGACATTCATGCTACTGAGTGCGAAATCAACACTGAAGTGGACGTGGCCGAGATTGTATCAAAAAGGCCATATCTTTGCCAGCCGTTGCCTAAACCAACTGATGCGTAGTTATCCTCGGTCACAAAACATACTTTTGATGTCGGCAAGCAATATTCATTTAACATTGCTATGCCTGACCAGATTTTTGACTTTTATGATTGTCGATAGGCAAATTCGGCTTCCACACAATGTGAAATTACCTTCGGCTAATGAGCTGAAAGGAAAAGAGTACTGCAAATGGCATAACTCTTGGCGCCATACCACTAACAACTGCCTGGTGTTTTGAAATATCTTGGAGGATATGATCGATAAAGGGAATCTGAAGTTTGCCAAAAAAGAGAAGGAAATAATGGGAGTTGATAGCAATCCATTTTCGGAGATAGTGGGGGCAAACATGGTGGCACCTGATTTTACCATCTTGCATAGGCCAAGAGAATAGCTTGGCCTCAAAGGAGCTAAAGTTCCTGAAACAAGCATGAGAGTAAACCAACGGGCGAAGGCAAGATTGGCTTCTAGTATGGTGTCGGACGTGGCCGATCAAGAGGAGAGTAAGGTCCCAACTCTTCAATGGAAGGTTGATTTGATCGAACAAGGGCTATGTCCTAAATACAAGGCTGGGGTAATCAAACCTCCTAAGCCAAAGAAGGAAAGGGCGTCTCGGCTACCAAGTCCAAGAAGACCGATTCAAAGTCGCCTCACGTATCCAAACCAAGAGTACCGCAAGAAGCCTGATTTTCAAGAGCGTGAGAAGTTGTATGATGGACCAAGGCAGGAAAATAGGGACGTGAGAAGGAAAATGAACCAACGTCAAGAACGATCCCCACGGATGATTGTTCCACCACAAGCCGAAGTGAACCGTTGGAAAAGGGTGGAGCACCCCAAATTCCCAGAGCATGCATACTTCAGTAAGACGCAGAAACAGAGAATGCAGAGGTATAGGCAGTCAACTCGGGACTGGGAAGCTAGATACTAATTAAAAAAGAAGCAGGCAGATCAATAAAAGGATACGGTGCCAAGGTCGATCCTAAGCCGTAAAGGAAAGGAGAAGATCGAGGTAGATAATCGGGATACAAAACTTCAGAAGCTTGAAACACCATAAATTCCAGAGGTGAACAAATCGGACTTAATTGTGGCTGATATCGATTCGGATGATGTAGAATCATTGGACAAATCCTTCCAGTTTAGAAGTATTCTAAAAGATTTCTCGGTGAATATGGTGTACACGTTGCCGATGTCTTTTGGAGCGAAGCCCGACCAAGAATACAAGATGGAGGGTGATGTACATAAGGACAAGAGTCCATCGACTCTAATATTTATCAACCAGGAAGTAAAAATAGAGAAGCCGAAGGTATCGGTAATCAGACCGAACACCGAAGATGAAAAGGGAAAGAAACCTGCTAAAGTAGTCTTTGAGAAGCCGGCAGAAGGAATGACGCAACATCTGAAGCCGTTGTACATCAACGCGGCTATTGATGGAGTGCCATATTCGAGGGTGTTGATCGATAATGGAGCTATGGTGAACATCCTATCATCTATTATGTTGCTAAAGTTGTAGCGTGACGAGAAAGAATTGATCCCAACTGAGCTCACAGTCTATGGGTTCACAGGGACACCAGCGAAGAAGAAAGGGATCCTCCCAGTAGAGCTTACTATAGGAAAGAAGACCACCATGACAGCTTTCTTTGTCGTGGATTCTGGAGCCTCATATAATGCCTTGCTTGGTAGAGACTGGATCCATACCAGTTGGTGTATCCCTTCAACTTTACATTAGTTCCTGATTTTCTAGAATGGTGACGAGGTAGAAGTAGTCTGGGCTGATCACAAGCCTTTCGTTGCCAGAGTACATTGCTCTTAGCTTGTTTTATATGAAGACGATATCGGCCCTGTCAAATTCATCAGAACAGATAAAAATGGTAGGCTGAGATCGGCCACCATGGTGACGGTTCAAAGGAATCAATTGATTCAGGTGTACAAACAACTCGATCGGCCATCAATCGTGATTACGCCGATCGACAATGATGCAGAACTTAGCATCCCCAATGGACTAGAGCCCATCATCAGTGAAGCATAGAAGGGCATTGGCCGTGCAGGCCAGTGTTGCTAGAATGCAGGCTTTTCTGGAAGACAGGCAAGCACAGATATCATCAGCCGACATTGTCGATATTTTTGAAGATTTCCAAGGAGAAATGATGGAAGATTGCATAAAGCTAGAGGAGTTATCATTGGCCCCGGCAAAGCTCGATGACTTAAAAGCCGATGTACAAGATCCTCTCCTTGAGGTTGATTTAGGGGCAAGCGGAGAATACCAACCCACTTTCATAAATCAGTTACTCGAACCCGATTTCCAGGCATCATTGATATCTCTACTTAGAAAATTTAATGATTGCTTTGCCTGGGACTACCATGAAATGCCTGGGTTGGCAAGGGAGCTTGTGGAACATCAATTACCAATCAAGGAAGGGTATAGGCCATTCAAACAATTACCCCAGAGAATGTCCCCTGAGGCATTCTTAAAGTCAAAGAAGAAATCGAATGACTACTGATGGTCGGCTTTATCAGAACAACTAGATACGTCGATTGGATTTCCAATACTATACCAGTAGTCAAGAAAAACGGCAAGATAAGGGTCTGCATAGACTTTAGAAATCTGAACATGGCAACCCCTAAAGATGAATACCCAATGCCGATGGCCGATCAGCTTATTGATGCCGCAGCTAAACATAAATTTTATCCTTTATGGATGGGCATTTAGGATATTTCAAGATATATATAGCCGAAGAAGACGTCCCCAAGACCGCATTCAGATGTCCTGGCGCTATTGGAACATTTGAATGGGCAGTTATGCCATTCGGGTTGAAAAACGCTAGAGCAACATATCAGCGAGCCATGAACGCGATCTTCCATGACCTGATTGGGAAAATCATGGAAATTTACATTAATGATGTTGTCATAAAATCGGCCACGCAGGAGAAGCATTTGGCCGATTTAAGAAGATCTTTTGAAAGAATGAGGATCCATGAGCTTAAGATGAACCCCTTGGAGTGTGCTTATGGAGCATCAACAGGGAACTTTCTTGGTTTCCTGGTGCACCAAAGAGGCATTGAGATCGATAAAAACAAGGTCCAATCCATTCAATCAGTAGAACCCCCGAAAAATAAGAAAGAACTCTAAAGACTGCTCGGGCAAATCAACTTTCTGCAACGGTTCATCTCAAACCGCACAGGACGGACACATGTTTGGTCCCCATTACTCAAACTGAAGGCCGAGGAAGAATTCAAGTGGGAGAATCAGCATCAAAAGGCCTTTGAAGCTATCAAACAATATTTATCTGAACCACCAGTGATCATGCCTCCGAGGAAGAAGAGGCCGTTAAAAATGTACTTATCGACCTCAGATGAATCAATAGCATGCATGCTAGCACAGGACAATGAGTGGGGAAAGGAATAAGTAGTGTATTATCTAAGTAGAGTTCTAACTTCTGTCGAGCGTGGATACACGCCGATAGAAAAATTATGTTTAGCCGTGTATTTCGCTTCACAAAAACTAAGAGTTTATATGCTTCCTGCTTTGGTTTATTTGATTTGCCAAACTGATGTCATCAAATACATGTTGTCCAGACCGATAATACGGGGACGTATAGGAAAGTGGACTCTGGCTATGATGGAGTTCACATTTTAATTCGTTCCTCAGAGATCGGTAAAAGGACAAGCCCTCGTTGATTCTTGGCCGATTATCCTTGTTTGGATGTCGGCCCAGAATTAAACAAAGCAATTGATTCTACTCTTTTATCAACAATTTCTTTGACCCCTTGGACGTTGATATTTGACGGATCAAAAATGTTGATAGAGCAGGAGCGAGAATAATTGTGATATCGTTAAGAAAAAGAAAGACTATTTTCTCATTCAAACTAGAATTTGAGTGTTCAAGTAATCAAGCTGAATATGAAGCGTTATTCATCGGTCTTGAAATAATGAACGAGTTAGACCTATCGGCAATTCATATTATCGGCGATTCAAATCTTGTTATTAACCAGCTCAGTGGTGAGTATCGATGCAAGAGTTGGGAGTTATTGCCTTTCAACTCAATCGCCCTCCAACTATTACGTGAGTTTGACGATGTTAGAGTCCAGCACGTTGCTCGAGCCTATAATTCCGAGGCCGACAATTTATCGCAAGTTGCATCAGGAACCAAATTGGAAATAACCGACAATGAAAAGTTGATAAGAGTGCAAAGAAGAATCTTGCCATCGGTAAGGCAACGAGAAATGACAACAGAAGTTTACTCGGTTGTCATGGATGATCAGGATTGGAGAGTCCCAATAATCATATGCCTCCTGTATCTAAGTGGACAGACGGAAAGGAAAACAAGATTATCTTCGGTTAATTATGTCTTACTAGATAGGGAACTATTTAAGAAAAGCTTTAAGGACAAAGTTTTATTGAGATGTCTGGACAAGCTCGAGGCCATGAAAGTAATGGCCGAGGTACACGAAGGTATTTGCTGTGCACACCTGGCGGTTACAAAGATGAAATGGCTTCTTAGAAGATACAATTATTATTAGCCGAGTATGCTAAAAGACTACATTGATTACGCAAAAGGATGCCAAGTGTACCAAAAGCATGGGCCAATACAACGAGTACCAGCTACCGAGATGCAGGTGATCGTAAGACCGTGGCCATTTCGAGGCTGGGCCATGGACCTAATTAGGAAATATACCCATCATCCTCAGGTCAACACTGCTTCATAGTGGTGGCAACGAATTACTTTATGAAATGGGTGGAGGAGTACTAGTCAAATCGATGAATCAAGAATATGTGATCAAATTCATTAACGAACACATAATTCACTGATTCGGGTTTCCAAAAACGATTACAGCAGATCAAGGATTGGTCTTTATGGGAGATGAAGTTAAGGCATTTGCTGAAAGCCGAGGCATCAAAATCCTTAATTCAACTCCATATTTTGCCTAGGGAAATGGACAGGCAGAATCATCAAACAAAACAATCAAAGGGGTAATAGAAAAGATGGTGGAAGGTAATCCTAGGGTATGGCATGATTTATTGTCTGAGGCGTTGTGGGCATATAGGACATCAAAGAGGTCGGCCACAAACATCACTCCATTCTTGCTTACCTATGGTCATGATGCAATGTTGCCTATGGAAGTTACAGTCCGGTCAGTGAGACGAGCATTCCAACTCGGCCTTGAATTAGCTGATTACACCAAGGCAATGTTGGTCGAGTTCGAAGAACTTGATGACGTGCGTCTTAAAGCTTTGGATTGTATTAAGGCACAGAAGAACAGAGTTACTCGAGCATACAACAAGAGGGTCAAACACAAATCATTTGGCGAAGGAGACCTAGTTTGGAAAGTTGTATTGCTGTTGGGTAAAAAAGACGACTGATATGGAAAATGGTCAGCTAAATGGGAAGGTCCATATTAGGTAATATTGGTCATTACGGGAGGTGCGTATAGGTTAATGAATTTAGATGGTGAGATGCAGGCTAGGCCAATAAATGGAAAATATTTACAGCAATATGTACCATCTCTTTGGGAGTCAACAACAATGGATGAATAATAAAAAAACTTCATTTTCATTGATGTTCAAAAATTTACATGGTATTAGCCGTATATAGACTAGAACGGCTAGAAAAAAAATAGAAATACATTATTTCTTTGCAAATCTCAACCTGAGCTCCTCCTAAGCTTGGTCCAGGTACTCCAGTTCCCTTTCAACACTAGTCTTGTCGGCCTCCCATCTGCTTACAGCTACTGTAGTTCTGGTCAAAGCCTCCATATGTTCCTACGCAGTGTGCCCAACATCAAGGATGGCCTTTTTGGAAAGTGCAAGGCCTGCATCAGCGTTCTCCAGCTCAGCCTGAAGCTTGGCCATCTCAACCTCAAGCCGAGCCTTCTCTTGCAGGATGCGCTCCTTCATGACCTTTGAAGCTTGCTATTGCTGCTTGCATTCGCCCTGATGTTCGACTCGGGTTTTGTGTTCCCTGGATTTTTCTTCGATCTCGGAGACAAGTTTGGTGACTGACCGATGTCAGTTCAAATAGTCTGGCAGTCTCACTTGCAGATCCCGAAGATCAGCTTTCATTTCTTCAGGAATGTCCAACCAGGAAAGCAAGAGGCCCATGGCCGAGTGAAACTCGTCAAAGTCAGGGAGTTAGGAGAGTATACGTTGGACCGTAGTCCTAAACCACTCCTCGGCCCTTTGATACTCAGCTGCAGAGGGAGTAGCACTAGCTTCAGCCACCATCTGTTCGGCTTGAAGGAGCTGCTCGTGATTCAAGAGAACGAAGAAGGCCTCGACGAAAGAGACCGAGGAGAAGTCAGGAATGGGGAGAGATCTAGAAACCTCCAAGAAGAGAGATCCAATAAGCATAAAGACAATAAGAGAGAGCATGCAGAAAAAATCAAACAATAAAGCCAGGTCACCTGGACCGAGGGGGAGCTGGTCGAAGAAGTTACAGGTGGCGGTGGCGGTGCAGGTGCAGTGGGCGCCTGGGTATGAACCGGCGTAGAGACCGATGCCCGGGTGTGAAAACCACCGGTAGAAGGAGGCTGAATGGGGACTTCTTTCTAACCCATGATCTCGGTGTCACAAGGGGATCCAGGGTCACTAAGATCAATAGGATCATTATGATCTAATTTAAAGGGCCTCGCGTCCCCAGCAGTTACCGAGGTGTCACCTGCGCCGGTACTGTCAGTGGTAGGTGACAATACCTCGGCCGCACCTATTAGGATGGCTTGCCTAGCTTCATCCAATCCTCTTAACCGTTGAAGCTCGGCCATCAGTTGTTCGTAAGTCATCTGAGGAGCGGCCTCAGTTAGAGCGGTTGGGGAGGAAGCTAAAGCAGGAGGTTTGAGAGGAGATTTTGGAGGCGGTGGCATCTTTGCTCGAGAAGATGGAGGTTTCATTGTTGCTTGGGAACAGCACCACGGGCCCCCTATTTTCAAGCAAAAGAAAGATTTAACCTCAGCCCATTCGTAGAAGAGAAAATAAACCAAAAATAAAACCAATACCTTGCCCGATTTAACGGTGGTCATGGATACATTACGACGTTGATGAGTGGATAGAGGTACATCTTTGTCTGACTCCACATGGGTTTCCCCTTGGAAGGGCCTCTGAACAGGAATTAGAAATGAAATCAGTTAGAGAAGTAGAAGGTGGAATAAAACATAAAGGGAAATACCTAAAACTGGTGCTCCAGTTTCTATAACCCAGATGGCCGACAAGTGATTGACTATTCCTAAATCATGCAGCCCGGTATAAGTGACTCTTTCCCAAGGTTCCATTGATGACGATGTCTACTTATTCATCATCGGCACGACAATTGCAAAATCGGCCTTGGGTAGCGGAGGAGGCTGACACTCAAAAGGTTTGAGGAACTGTTCAAAAGGGATTACCGATGAATAATCAGCCATTTGCAAGTATTTTTTATACGCTCTTGCTACTTTTTCCTTGTGTTCCTGCTCAAGCGCTCTCTGATGCCACTCCATATCGGACCACATGATCTTGGGCACTCTCGAATCGAACTTGAATTTAAAAAAAAAATTAAAGGCAAGAACGGCTTGGTAAGGGGATTTACCTTTAGATGTCTAGGCCTTCCTCTTTTGACCTGCAGCCTGAACCATAGAGGGGTTAGTGGAACGAGAGGGTTTTTCAGAAACAGGAGGAGAAATGCGTTTAAGAATTGCAAACACGGGCTCAGATCGCAAGCCTTATATTATTTTGGACCACCAAGTTTCAAACTCGGTGGACGTTGAAGGAAGCTCTTGAAAAGATAAAAACCCGAACCCTGCTCGGGCAGCTAAGCTAAAAGACTGATACTTCTCGACTTTGGCTAGGTCAGAAAGAAGAGTCCTCCCTGACATGGAGCGATTGAAGGTCCAGAAACGGGGAATAAGAATTAGCTGCTTTAACTCGAATTGGCAGGCTAAAGCTGGAGCATTATAATACTCCACCCCACACTTGTTGTTATTATGGGGTAAAACTGGGTTGTACAAGAGATCTCGGCCAACTAAAACACTAGACCAGATCACTTCATGTTATTCCTGCTCGGCCTCAGGAGCTTGGCCAGGACCATGGAGAAGCCAGCTCAGATATCGGAGCCGAGGGTAAAAGGGGAGGAACTGCTGGGCGATCGGTTGCCCATATGTTCGTAAAAGAAAGAAAAAAGATGGTCAAAAGAAAGGCGCTTTGGGCCGAAACTAGCAAAATGGAAAGCGAAGGCCGAGGCATGCTTTGGTAGAGTGGTGGGGTCGAAGTTATCAACCAAGCATTTCTCGGGGAAATAAGATTGGAGCCAATACTGGAGGAGCCAAAGGGGTCCCCCTGAGGTTTTAAAATTGGAAAAAATGAGCTCAAGTGTGCCGCGATAGAGATGTGAGAGGACGAGAGGAGCAAGAGCAAATTTCTGGCCCGACGCCAGAGCAAGGGCGATGTGGGTATATTCTTTGGTAACACCGTATGAGACCGAGCAAAAGACAAAGCGGTTCAGCCAGTAGACCAAGAAAGCAACATGCTCTTGGTCAGAGACGTCCCCTTGCCCCATGCAGGTTGAGATAAATGGCCCGAAAGCAGTAATGACTCTAGACCCTTTGCCCTCATCAGTTTTTGGATGTTCATATTCGATAGAGGAGGAAAGGTTGGGGGTAATTTCCTCACTATGGGCAGGAAGATCGGTGAGGAAACAGGCATCTTGAATGGTTGGGCTCATAAGGCCGCAACGGAAGAAGAAAGCGTTGGCCGAGGTCGACCAGAAGAATAGTGAAGAAAAGAAGAGAGGCTTATCAATGAAGAATCTCTCTCAGCTAAGCATGATAGCATCATAGATGTCAAGGGCCCTCCATAAGTCCTTTTTTACCTCCGCTAATCGGTCTACCCAGGAAATCCAGTCAGTTGAAGAGATAGGCCAATTTCTTAAAGGATTAGAAGGAGCGTACTAAGATCCCCAATCAAAATCAGGAGATTGATAGAGCAATTCGTTGTCCTCTATAACCAGAGGGAAGTAGGGATCTAAAGACAATGGAGGGAAAGCATCAAAAGCAGGACCAAGTCATGTGGAACCAGAAGAGAAAGGAATCAATACCTGAGGATTTGTTAGCCCCGGAATGGTTTCAAGGGCCTGTTTAACAGCCGTGGCATTCGTTTTGGCCACCAGCGCGGTACCATTGGCAGTGGGGGAAGAAGAGGTAGCACCGGTGGATTGGGAAGCACTAGCGGTGGAGGAGGAAGCCATGGAAATTTGAGAAAGAATTTTTCGGGAAAGTTAAAGAGAAAAAGAAAGTGAGAGTGAAAAGAGGGGTGATTGATTTCGTTTATATAGGAAGAAGAAAGGGGGTCATCATGATTTGGGAACGGATTCCCAAGAGGCACACCTCATTTCTAGAAACGAGGCAGGATGAGCTACTGGGGAGATGCCACGTGAAGTCGTACGTCGCTAGTTGCAGTTTGCCATTAAATTTGAATTTCAAACGTCTCATCAAACTAATAGGCGCAACATTTGACAAGACGTTTGGGGGGCATTGTTTATACCCTAATTTGGGTTTTCCAAGGCACATGGTGATCACGTGATTTGATGACATCATCATAGGAGCAGGTAAGCAGATGAACAACTGATAAGGCAAGGTCAGAGATAGTTGCTGGCAAGGTCAATACGTCCAAATACGTGAATATCGGTGTTGAAACTAAGCAGGGTGACGCCAGGATATAAATGACACCTCGGCGTCAACAGCTAAGACCGATGTTGGAAAGCAGGAAATGACAGCTATGGCATCGAAAAAGACACCTCGGCCTCAGTAAGAAAGGTCGAAGACCATCAAGATGGTTCTGTAAGACCCAAAAGTAGTGATCAACAGAGTAGAGAAGTGACGAGTGTAAGTTCGGGTTTGGATAATGATTCAGGATTCAGAGGGCGGTTACTTGAAGATATCGGTCATACAAGACCGATGACCCCAATGGCCAACCAATGAAGGTCCTAAAGTGAGAGGACTAGAAGAGGTATAAAAGGAGATGTGATATCGGACTTGGGAAATAATGGATAGGTAATCTATAAAACATCGGTCAAACGAGACCGATGGGCATTGTTAGACTTCCTACAGAGAATAAGACCAAGATAAGGATGTTATCAGTCAATTGGAATATGCTCGTAAAGCGGTTAGGCAGTTAAACATGGTAAGAACGTGTGCTTTAGGAGATGCTGAGCTGGAAGGAAAATAGTTACATGAAAGAGAAACATAGCATTGGTAGGATAATCAAATAGATCGTGGAAGTTATTTATGGGACATAGTGGGAGCAGTAACTTGGCCACACCTAGAAAACTGGGGCCACTAACCCCACTAACCCTACTAATCTCACTAATATGAACGGCTATGTACTCAAGTCTATAAATAGAGTACAATGGGCAACATTAGAAGGGGGCTAACACACACGCCACTTCTGCGCTAGCAGACTTTAGTTTCTCCTCATAACAATAATGCTTTTGTTCTTGAGTGATTTGTGAGTTTTCTCTACAAGTGTTTGTTATTGTTCTTTGAACGGTTGTAATCACTGCTTATTCAATCAATGAAGATGATGATGACTGTGGAGGCATTCTGAATCTCAGTTTGATTTGTTTGTTTGTTTTTTTCTTTATTTGTTATTTGTAATTACTTACTTGCATCAGAGTAGAGTAAAAACCCATATTTTTGTTAAAATGAGTATTTGAACAAGTCGCCCAAATTAGAAGTTAGATTGGGTTATCACAACCCCTTTTGAGTCCACGCGGACTCTGGCACACCCGACACACACAACACCGGAAATTACTATAAACAGATACAGGCAGAATATGTAAATAGTTAATGGAAAGAAAGGTGGCCTCACGGACCTTTTCATTGATTAACAAACAAAGTTATTTACATCGCCTGGGGGGCAATTATAGTAGCCTGCCCAAACCAAAAAAAAAAAACAAAAAACTACAATACAAAAGAAAGCAGGTCGAGAACCTTAGTCGTCCACCTCGACCATGCCTTCGGTCTCCCCAGCCTCTCTCGTCGGGTCAGCTACTACTCCCGGGACAGAGCCCCCACTCCGGGCCACCTCCTCAACAAGTTCAGCATTAGCAGCGGGGCCCTCGCCTGCAGCAGGACCTACATCCCAGAAGTCTGAATCAATCCCCTCATAGGACGAGATGTCCAACTCGGCCTGCGCTTCAGATCTTCATAGCCCTGGAAGAAGACGTCGTCGAAAGCTTCTTCCAGGGCCCCTACTGCCGTCGCCTCTGCCAGCTCCTTCTCCCGTGCCTCCACCGCCACTGCGCTGGCCCGAGTGGCCTCTAGGTCGGCCTGGGTTGTAGCCAGCCCGGCTTGAGCAGCGCCAAGGCTCAAGGACAAACCTTTTACCTTGTCCTTCTCCACGGCCAGAGCGGTCCCCCTAGCCTCTGAGATCGCCTGCTCCTCAGACAAAGCGGCTTCAGCAGCAGCGGCCCTCCTAGCCAATGAAGGTAGGAAGGACTCAGCCCCGGCGGCCATGCATCTGACTTGTGAGAAGTAAAAACCGACCGGTCAGCAAACAGGCATAGTTGGTAAAATAATTAAAAAAAAAAAAGAAAAGAAAACGAGGCAGGTTAACTCACCATGTGAGAGAGGCTGTACAACCAGCTCTGAAAGACCTCGAGAGACATGTTTTCACACGCCTCCACTTGGCTGGGGGGCAGGCCGGGTTTCACCCGCTCCCTGATCTCGGTCGAGACAGCCATCGGTGCCACGGCCGGCAGCACCCCCGCCCGGGGGGTGTCTCTTCAACTACTACCACATGGGGCGTTGAGGTCCCCACTGGCTCCGGATGGTTTGCTACCCTATGCCGGATTCGCCTCAGCAGACGCTTTCTACCCGGAGCCTCGGTAGCGGGCCTTTTCCCTTATACCACCGCCATCCGGGCGGCAGCAATAGCAGTGGCAGCATCCTGCCTCTCCCTTAATTGCTCCATATTTCTCTTCAGAGCCATCTCTGCAAAACGAAAAAAGTTGAACAGTTAACAGCCAATGTAGAAGACGGGGAAGGAGTATCACTTAAGATGGCAGAGTCCGAGCACTTACCCGAAAGAATTGGGGGGAATACTGGAGCTTCGGTGGGCTGAGTGACAAGCGGGGGTATTTGTAAAATACAACCACGCTAAAAGAAGAAAATACACTGATTTAGTCTACAATTCCCTTGTATATCTGCAATTTGAATTACAATGCCAGTTTTTACACAATATATTTAATCTGTGATAAGTGGTATTGTTTTAGTGGATATTTGTGCAGATTACTGATGATGTGTGTGGAACTGAATGACCAAGACAAAAGGAAGTGCTTGGTTTTAAGGAAGATAAATCAAACATGAAAAGGAAGTTTCGAGCGATCGAAGAGGTCTCGAGTGATCGAGGTTTCGATCGATTGAATAAGTTCAAGCGCTCGAAGATCCCAAAAGTTCAATTGATCGAGAGATGTTCGATCGATCGAACATGGCTTTTATCATATTTTACGCGCACGTAACAGAAACAGAGTTCTTAACCCTAGCATTAGGTTTTTGTATATATAGTCGTATTGTATACGTCCTAAACGATGCCCACTTTTACTTTTGATCAGTTTTACATAGGGAGAAGAGAGTTTGTTCTTGTTTTGTAAGTTTTATCAAGGATTTCTAGTGCTTTTGGTTAGATTCTATTAAGTTTAATATAAGTTCTGCATTCCAGGTTACCTTTTACTGCCTTATTTACATTCTGCCTATAGTTTAGTGTAGTTTAATCTAGTAATCTCGTAGCTTTACATGATTAGGTAGTGTTCAATCATTAGTTTTTCAATTTTTCATGATAAAATCACAACAAAACAACACCTTAATGGACTTTTACGTTAAAAACGAATCCAAGACACTCCAGACCATGTCTGAGTAGTCCCAGGTTGGGAGATCACGATGAAACCGTGATCTCAAGCCTCTGCCATACAGCAGAATAATTCTTATGTTCGATTGATCGAAGTTTGTTCGATCTATCGGACCAGAGACATTGTCGAGCGATCGAAGACATTTCGATCGATTGAGAGATGAAGATATCCGGTCGATCGAAAGCGCGTCGATCGATCGAACCATCTAATTCTTGAGAACATTTTATGTAGTATCCCTAGACTTTCTGCTTTAGAGATTCGTTATCAAACTGTCCCCAAATGCTCAGTTTGTCAAAACAGTCTCTTAACTTAAGGCCTTAAGGCATTTTTCTTCAATATCTTTTGCAAAACCACCTTCAATGCTAACACCATTGTAGGTGCGAGTCTCAACTATTGTTTTAAACCGCTTTCATGTGTTTCAAATTAACTGTGAATGATATAGTATCGGTCATGAAAGGGCTATGGATTCTTTATTCTAAGAGAAATACGGAATACTGTAGAAAATATGCTCCATTGAGCTTCAATGTAATTGCATGGTAGATGGCTAGGTCGCAGTGGATTCGTGTAATCCCAACATTCTCCTTTATTAAGAAAAACACGTTTTAAAACATCGCTTTAGTTAATTTGTTAATCGTTAGTTTAATTTACTATAGTTGTTTTACTTTTAGTAGTTACTTCGTGGAACTTCGTGTTCTACAACCCTGTATTTATTGATTTTTATTCTTCTTTTAGAGTTTAATCTAAGTATTTAGTTTATCACCTTCCCTGTGGGATTGACCAGGTCTTAACCAGATTACTACTTGCACGATCACCTATACTTGGGTGTAGCACACAAGCGCACACACATTCTTAGCCGTGTCAAGTTCTTGGCGCCGTTGCCGGGGAAGCGACAAGTTAACGCTTAGATTACCTCAATCTATTCTTATCTCTTTCTGTTTTCTTTTGTCTTTTATTCTTTAGATTAAAACTACTTAGGATCTTTCCTTTTATCTCCGATAATTCCATCGAAGGAATCTACAAAAATCCATTCTATTTAGCCGATTCCTCCGATTCTATTAATCTCATAGCCACACCTACCGATTCAATGGCCGACAATCAAAGTAAAAATGATGAAAATGTGGTTGTACTAATTGATGATTCGCTTCGTCCTTTGTGCGATCTCATGACACTCGAACACGCGCCTACACCTTCTTGTATTCTCATTCCACCTAATGATGGCGAATTTCAATTTCGCAACGGAATGATCCAACTCCTTCCTACCTTCCATGGAATGGAAAGCGAGAAGGCATATCTACACATCAAGGACTTCGAGGATGTTTGTAAAACATTCTCACAAAAATTACCCTGTAGATGTGACACGTCTAATGCTATTTCCTTTCACTTTGAAGGATAAAGCAAAGGCGTGGCTACTCACCTTGAAGCCGAATTTGATTTACACTTGGCATGAAATGAACACTGCGTTCTTAAAGAAATTCTTTCCACCGCGCATGACCACTGAGCTTAAACGACAAATAAACTCTTACAAACAAAAGAGCAATGAAACCTTTACCCAAACTTGGGAGCGTTTCAAGGATTTGCTACTCTCTTGCCCATATCATGGGTATAAGAATTGGCGGACCATAAGCTACTTTTATGAAGGGTTAAATGGTGAAACTAAAAAGTTGGTCGAAACCATGAGTTCAGGGCCATTTCTTCGCAAAAACATGGAAGAAGCAGAAGCTCACTTTGAGTGGCTAGCTGAACATGCCCACGAATGGTCCAACTCGGAAGATGTCCCACGTTCACAGATATCCTGTGTAGAGGAGAAGAGTCTATACCAATTAAAAAGTGAGGATCATCTAATGAGTAAATATAAAAAACTATTTAAGAAGGTAGAAGAGTTGGCAATGAAAGGAGAGAGTTCTAGGCAGGTGTAGACACCCCAATTTTGACCAAACATCAAATTTAGGAGAGTGTCACCTCCAAGTCCGATGATGATAATGACCGAAAGATTTGAAGTATTCCAAGCTCTTCAGAAAGTTCTCCAAACGCGATAAAATTTCACAGAAAGAAGAAAATACCACGTATTTAGGAGAATTCAGGTATAAAACACCATTTTTGGAAAAGATCTTCAAAAATAAGTTTCTTTAAGAAAAGGGAAGAAAGAAAAGACCTAAAAGGGAAGTTCAACAGAAAACGGCACACGGCAGTATTCCGAGGCACTCAGTGAGTGCCGAACGACATCCAGTGAGTGCCGTCCCGGCATTTACTGAGTGCCGCCGACATTTTCTGACTGCCGTTTGCTTTTAAAGTCCGTATTTTGTGGTACAATACGTATGTGTATGCGGATAAAAACTAAAAACTGATAAAGTAAGGTTGACAAAAATACGGCAATCAATAATTTGGTGCGGCACTTACTGAGAGCCGCGCGGTAGTCACGGAGTGCCGCAACGGCAGTCACAGAGTGTCGCGGCGGCATCCACGGACTGCCACAGCTTACTTTTGACTGCCGCCCTGGGCAGCAGTCTTTCTAATTTCAGGAAGTACGTATTGTACCACCAAATGAGACATTTACACCTGTCTTTTACTCCGAATTCACTGAAAATACTTGGTAATTTTGTCTATAAAAGAGGGAGGATCTTCCTTGAGGAAGGGGGGAGACATACAACACAATACATGAGAGATAACCACCACTATACTAACACATATTTGAAAGAAAAGAGAGAGTTTGGGAGAGCTTGAAGAAGAGTTTGGAAGATCTTCAAAGGAGAGAAACTTTGAGGATAGTTTGGAGGTGATCCTCTAACCATAAGTTGTCTATTTACATTCTTCCTTTTCTTGAATCTCTAATCCTCAAACCTTTTTATTTTCTTTACTCCATTTCTTTTGTTGATCATACTTCCTTCTTGAGACTCTTAGAGATTCTCAATATCTCTCTTGAAATCTCTTGAACATGATCTTTTGAATCCCATGTAAGCTTGTGCTTCACATGGGAATCAAAGTTTGATCATCACTCCATTTCATAGGCAAATAGATGGATCCAAGTCCACACTCATGACTTGGATCATCTAAACTTGATGTTTCATGGAATCCTTTCTATATTCCTTTGAGACTCATGAGTATAGTCATGTCTTCATCTCCAATGACCATCAAATGGTACGAGAAGATGGTTTAGTTTAAGTCCAACTTCATGGTTCAATAGTTGGAGTTAACAAATAAAAGTTGAACTTGACAAATGAAAATAGTGAGTTCATAAACTGTTTTTGATCAAAGATTTTTTGTTCAAAATCTAACCGTCGAAATCAAGTGAAACCAATGGGAAAGTGTCAACAACATAATGTTCTACCGCTGCAATTTCTGTTTTAAGGTGGTTTCATGTCTAAAGTGGTTTGATTAGGAGTTTTGTAAGGTCACTACAATCTGTCCAGAGTTTCAGCATAGTAACACTCTTTTGAAATAAGTAAACCAATGCTTTAATAACGTGTTTGTGACCCAAAATATTTTTTTCTAAGTAGATTGATGTGTTAGGAAGTCACCCTAAAAAGAACAAAGCATTTCTGATTTTTTTTGCTATTTTTAGAAAATCGTGCAAGAACTCTGGACAGAAGGTTGTAGAATGCTGAGTGATGTCTGGTTTTTGTCCAATTCCCAGAGATCCAACCGTTGAAACTTTGATTTCTTTTTTGGGCTAACAACTAGACACACAGAGGCATTTTGTGTCCAAAATTCATCAAGATCAAACCACGGGAACCACGCTTTTTTCATTTTTTAAAGTTATGATCTGCTCTCTGTAATTCATAAAAAACTGCTACTATTTTTGTCTAATCTTATTTATTTCAACTCAAATGGCCCCCTAATATCTTGAGACCCAAATCATACTTTGAATAATGATAATTTAGCTTAAATCCAGAGGCTAAGTGACCCAAATTAGTGAATAAACCCATGTCTTATTCTTGTTCACATTCATTCATTCATGTACATTTAATGCTCATGATTAGAACTAGCTATTGAATAAAGTTGGATTTCATGCTTGATAGGTTTAAGCTAGAAATTTAGGATTGTTATTTCTAACTTCACATCTTGTATATCATGTGGACTAACCTTTTGTTTTGTAGCGCTATTAAGGTATGATCTCTAGGACCCCCTTTAATTTATTTTAATTTCTTAATTTTATTGATTTTTCAACCTCATGCGCGACACATTAGAATTAGGATCTTGCCTTATATGTATATGTGATTAGAGACTCTTTTTTTTAGAATTTTCTTTTGTTTGTATGCATTGCACGTTTAATATCGCTGCTGGATCCCGGGTAAGTTCTCTTGTTCCCTAGTGCATATCATGTTGCTTGCTACTTGAAATATGTGATTTTTGAATGATGTTTTATCAATTGCAATTTTACACCCCTTTGGACATGCTTTTTGTAATGTATATCTATACATATATATTAGTTGAGGGCACGTTTAAATGAATAATTTGATTAGAAGGATATTGAGTAGAGGCCTATCGCAAGATAGGATGAGAGAGGGTGTTTTAGTCCGACGGGCTCCTTCCTCTCTCATTCCATAATCCCCGAACCTAGTTAATCTCTGGTTTCTAAAAGATCAGTTTACTTTTAAAATGGTTTCTTAATTTTTCCTTTTAAAAATTAAGTGGCGACTCATTTGTTTTGAATTTGAAATTTAAAAGAACTTTAAAAGAAAAGATGTGGGTAAAAGAAAGAAAACTGCGATATCCACAATCTGGCGACTCTGCTGGGGATCGAACCCAGAATCTTTGGTTTCGCAGACCAGGTTTTTGATTTTGGGTTCACTCGAGGATTAGACTTGAAAGCATCATTTTAATCGAATTAATTAATTTTTGTGTGCATGTTGCATTGCACTTGCATGTCTCGCCAGTCGATTGCACGGAACTATGACCTTGGAGACTCGGGGCAACCCGGTCGGTCAAGTCATCATGGGACTGTGTGATCACCCTTGATCTCGTACCATGATTTGGTATATGAAGCATCCTATCGGATGTGTGTCAAGGGTCCCTTATTTGACCAAAACCCAGCCTTTGCATGATAGCTTCTATAGAACCTTTCGATCTTAGGAAATCAATTCTTGATTAGGATTATGTGCTAGGAAATTTTGTATGCCCGGAGGGGATTACTTGAGATGATGACGATACTTGCTTGATGAAAGATGTATAATCTTTTAATCACCTTTTAGCAATTTCTCCTCATGTTCCACGACATTTGGAAAACATGTAGAACTTTGATTATAAGTTTATACTTCTTATATCATGTTAGCTAAGCATTATTGACCTTGTATGTATCCGAATTCATGAAAAGTACGGTGATAATCCGATCACGTGATCTTTCTACCCAAAGAATTTTAAATTTATCTTTGAAAGCAAAACAGATCTTTTGTCATATCTTTTTTCTCAAAGTTTTCAATCGCTCTTTAAAAAAAAACAAAAAAAATCTCTTGGGAGTTCATTAAAGCTCCAAACTAACCTCTGTTAAGGTACATTTTCACATGATCATATTCTAAGGAAAAATCCAAAAAAAATTTGGGAATTGTTTTTCAAAAAAAATTCTCTTCAAATGAATTTTTAAAGATTTCAATCCAATCATCTTTATTGAGAAATGTTTTCACATCCTCATTTTTTTTTTTTAAATAAAAGATTCAAAATCCTTGAGGATTGTTTTTGAAAGATCCCATCATTTAAAGAAATGTTTTTCAAATGAATTTCAAAAATTTTGAATACCAGACCTTTGAAAGGGTAACGAGGATCACAATGAAAAGAGGAATTGGCGCACTTGACATGGGTGATGATTTTATGTGTTTATATGTTATGTGTTAGGATTAGGATTTTCTTTTCTTTTGCATATAGAGTAGGCACACACACACATTCGTGCATTTCATCTGTGTGCCATATGTGCGGTGCATGCATTTAGTTGCACCAAATCATCAAAGCATGAACATGTTTATCACATTAACCAATATCATTGCATACACGTAGCATACAAATCCACAACATTTTCCTTCCAATTAAGATCAAAATAATTCATCAAAATTCCTTGCCTCCTGAAAATCGATTCTGCATGCGGGCCTTTTCATGTCATGAACCTATAGAAAGAGTGGAACAACCAGATCCCCTAGCGAGGACACTTCTAAGCTCTTGGGTTCGTCTTCTTGATTTTAGGAGAACATGGACCATCATCTTGAGATTGATTCGTGACACGACTTGAAATGTGTTCTCTGAAGAGTACGTCCAAGTGAAGACGGTCGCGTCGCGTTTAGTACCGGTAAGACCGGGTCGAATCCCAAAGGACGGATTGTAAAGGCGGAAGAATCTAGATTGAATCCTAAAATAAAATAAAAGATGATTTCTTGTAGTAGGGGGTTCTAACAGTCCTAAGAAAAAAAAACAAGAAAAATAAAAGAACAATTTATAGTGAATCAAAGACTTGACTAGATAGGATTAAAAACTGTAAAATCAAATATGAAAAAGAGTTGGGAACATATAAGTCCACAAAGTGCCAGCCACTACCATGATTTAACAAGAATGAACAGCTGGGGTTTTATCCTTAGAGTATTCCTTATTTCAAAATGATTAAGTTAAGCATTCTAGACACTAAGTATGTGAATCTTGCATATTTAGTGGTTCGTTTACCTCACTTATTTATGAAGAACTGAAATAAGTAGTTAATTAAAACTATGAACAATAACTAACAAATTGAGTATGGAATATTCGAAGTGTTTGTTATGAGTGTTCATTGAGTTAATTATTCAAAAGAGCTCTTGTTTCAAAATCAGATTGCAATTTGAACTAGGAAGATCAATTTGGACTTTGTTTCTGAAACAAAAGTTACTGGAATACAAAAAGGAGTAAACCCAAGTCATAAACATACCAATCGATTGCCATGATGTCAATCGATTGATAAGAAATGACTGTCAATCGATTGACTAGTATATCAATCGATTGACTTGGAATCGATGTCAATCGATTGGATTCTGTATCCAATCGATTGCCATTGACTCTTTTACAGAATCATGGCAGTGGCTGGGAACAATGTTTCTTCACATTATTCCCAATCAGAACTCTAGGCTAGCATGTTTTGCACTTCATGAACAAAAATAAATTGAGAAACGAAATTAAATGGAGACATGAGTTAATTTTCTTTGAAGATTAGACTATCGAAATCCAACTAGAACTAAATGAGATTCACAATCAAGCAATTTCTGGAGCATCAACAACGAAAAGAAAATTAACCTGAAATCAAACTGAATTTGAAAATAAGAATCCTCCTACTTGAGCTTTGCTTAAAACGAGAGAAACATGAAAATTCCTACAAGAAATATAAAAAGTGAGCCAACCCCCCAACCCTTTTACTTTCCTCTATATATAATGTTAAACCCACGAGCTGGAAGTGTCCAGGTTCATCCATAACGGCTGGTCGTCGTCCAGATTTGCTGAAATCTTGCTCCATTAACGCAGAATGTTTCCAGTTTTAGTCAATCGATTGATAAACTATTCAATCGATTGACAAAAACATCGATCGATTGATCATAAAAGTATGTCAATCGATTGGTATTATGTCAATCGATTGATAACAGGGCTCCATCTATTTGCTTCTTGAGTTGTTCCCTTCAACTTTGCAATCCATTTTAACTTCGGAACCTGCATTCAAAGAGCTAAACACAACAACATACCACGAAAAATATATCATTGTGTAAAGAGACGAATTAAAACACAAGTGCAGGTAATACTAGAGAAATGGGGTTAAATCCAGCCAGTTTTTACTCCTTATCGAGCTAATATTAAGCAAATATCAGCTCTCATCACGACCCCCAACTAGCGCTTTGCTAGTCTCTAGCAACGAAGCGGAATCAACTCAAACCAAGACGAACAACAATTGACGTTACAGTTCTTATTGAGCTAAAATAAAAGAGAGATCCTAACTCACTTTCGCAGGAATCGCGGTTGCATTTAGCATATGCAACAAGCCTTTGAACCTTTAGGTTTACCCTAATGGACGAGTTGTGTCTCGTGAGGGTTTTCAGAGAATCTACCCACAAAATTCAAATGTCAAATTTTCCAAACTCACTAAAGCTTCAATTTCTCTTTTATGCTAAAAATTCTGCTTAACAAGGACATGAATTCCTTTACCATGCTATGGAAGTAAACAACATGTTACAAGGTAACTATTCAAGTTAAAATACATTCACAGCATTTATATATCCTTGTGTGTGTGGGGAGTTAACAACTACGATAGAAATCTTTATCTCAGAATTATTTAGACTGACATGCTTAAGACATCATAGTTTCAACTCAATTCTCACACGGTTTATGCTCAAAATAGAAATCACTCTGAAACTGGCGTAAAACTTATGCACTCATAGTATGAAGCTCAAATGAGTAAATGTAGAGGCAATCAAACATGCTTACATACTAGACACTGAAGAACGCTTATTTGAGGTGCATGAGTCTCATGGATGGAATGCCAATTACAACAAGAGCGATCTACTGTGGAAAACTCATTTCATACTCGAGATTTGTTAAAATTAATCTAGAATCCTCAGGACTTGTGACAGAAATATGAGGAGAGGTAAGAGATGATGGACTGTGAAAAATGAGTTCAAGCATGTGACATAATAAAACCAGCTCCACTTCACACCTTTTATTTATCAATTCTCCAATTTCCCTTTTTTTTTTTTTTTGCTTTCCACTTTTCTTCTCTCTTTTTTTTTTTTTTTTTATATATAAATATCTGCAATCACTTCTCCTTTTTCTCCTTTTACAATTTTCACAAAACCGTCACATGCTTGATTATAAAAGGGTGATTTTAGGTAGAGGCCTTAATTTGTGATAGGTAAGTGAGATTTTAGACTTCCTCGAGAAATGAGGTGAGGAAACGATGGCCTAAATCATCTTCTAGACATTATAACTTATCTCAAGTATTTCCTGAGTTTTAAAATTAGTAAATCCTGAACGTTCTCCTGATGCATCAGCCAAATGAAACAAGAATGAGACTCTCAACGAGATAAAAGTGTATTTCAAGAATTAACACGAGTTTTGCGGTTAACCCTCAGAATAAAAGAATGGCTCAAAACTCACTAGGGTTAAAAGTTTCACTATTAATCCATTAATCATGACAATCGTATTTCATTCTCATTCAAAGATTCTTTCGTGATTGTCAACTCGTGCAAAATTGTTTCAGGATATATTCGTGCTATGGATGTAAAACTAGATTAGTGACCAAGTAATATGTAATCGAAATCCATAATATAGCAAGGAAAACATGAATGCATCATTGCACAATAATTTAGCTAGGAGGAACGAGGTTTTGATAGTTAGAAATTTAACAACAGTTTTTTTTTTTTTTTTTTTTTTTTAAAAACAAACTAAGAAAGCTAGAAACTTGGAAATTCAAATATTAAACAGGTGTGCATTTTAAATTCAAGAGAGAAAACAGGTGGATATCTATTCCCTACCCCCAACTGAAATCGACATTGTTCACAATGGAAGTATTTCAAGAAAAAGAAGATATCACCTGATTAAAGCATTTCCATACACATCAGAGAATACACCTGGTTTAATATAACAATCTCCGCACACAACCAAGATCAAGAGTAAAAGGATAATAATAAAAAATATCAACAATAGAAACACAATCCATGAACACACAGAACTATCTGTATAGTAAGATTAGCATCCAACTATAAACATCCAACCAAACCATAAAGTATCCACAATCACAGATCCAAAAATAGTCATCCAACCCAAAATATCCACAGAGACAAAATAAAGTGACAAAAGAGAGAGAAAGATATATGAAATAACAAAACACTCTCTCGCTCGCCACATCTCCCTCCTAAGGATCGGCAGTCTAGTCAACGGATGGCGTGATAACTACCTCACTGCCACCCTCAGCAGCTGTCCCAGTCTGGGCGACAACCGCCGGGTCACTCACAGCTGGCGGTGAAGCAGCAGCTGGAGGTGGTGGCTGTGAAGGTGTCTCTGAGATACTGCCCTCTGGTGGAGCTGACGTAGACGCCGGAGCTGTCGGAGGAGGTGGCATAGATGAGCGTAAGGATTGCTCGATCCCAAGCAGCATCGAAATCTGCTCAATCTGACCACCTAGCTGCCCGAGTCTCCCCTGAACTACATCACAATCCAGCGACATCTGGGCAACTATCAACATCAACTCCGCAGAGAGTTCGCGAACCATCCCATGAAGCTGTAATCTCGCGGTTCGCTCCTCTACCAAGAAGTCGTAAATGGTCTGGAGAGATGGAGGGGTAGATGTGGATGCTGTAGGTGGTGTGGATGCTGTAGGTGGCTCACGCATCCTCAACTCATACTGACCCTCAGCCGCGGGCGGCGTCCCTGAGTCCTCATCCTCCTCCTCCTCAACTACAACCATATCCTGACCCTCCGCCTCGGGCGTCCCTGGGTCCTCATCCTCTGACTCTGACGTTGTATCTCCCCTCTTCCTTTTCTTTTTCTTACTGCTCTCTCCCATCTTCCCTTTCCCCTTAGACAATTTTTTAAATTGCGCTGCTGACCGTCTAGCAGCCGACTCACCAAAAACACCAATCTTTGATTTTAACTGCGCCTCTCCTGCTGGTATCTCCAACCCTGCCTGCTCGCACACTCTATGTATCACCCATGCACCCTTGAGGTGCTGGGCCTTGCTAGGATGACGTGTAGGCTCAACTAAGAACTCGATGAAGAGCCGAGCGAGGCAAATAGGCAGACCGATCCCAATAGCATATAGAACTCGCGCGTACCACCCAGCGAAATCTAACTTATAAGTCGTGGGGAGGATACAGCTGCAGAGAGTCAAATGTAGAAGATGATAGTCTGTCGTCAGGTCGTGGTCGTCGAATACTGTGATCCCCGAGTACTTCTTCACCTTCCCGCCTGAGATCTCTGTGGTCACAACATCATACGATGGAAAAGGACGGTCGGGATGAATAGGATACATATGATCAGGAACCTCAGGGATACCAAGCGCCTGAGCGACTGTAGCTGGGCTGAACTCAATTGCCCGTCCTGATACACACGAGAAATATGTGTAAGGGACGTTTGGCACCTTAACCATACTAGCACATGCCGCTCGAATCCACGAAGGTCGAACTTGCTTAACCGCTGTCAGAACCGGGAGCCAATCGGGAAAAGCTCGAAGACGGGTCAAATGGAATGGAATCTTGTCGTCGCTCCATATATTCTCGAATTGCCTTTCCACCATAATTGCGCGAGTTCGGAAATATTTGGTGTACCACGTGTTTTCTTTAGCGTTTCTGAACCCGTGGGCAAGCGGTGGGTCCGGAATCTCGAGGGACGTGGATTTTTCTGGGTGGGGCCCACTGTCCTTGGACTTTGGAGCCATGGGAGCTGCAATGGAAGCGTAACAGAGAGTTAAAATGAGAAAAGAGAGATTCTGCTTCTCTGTTTTTGTCAATCGATTGACATAAATTGTCAATCGATTGAAGTGAGATGTCAATTGATTGAGCCCTGATGTCAATCGATTGACATCAGCGATTCAAGAGGGCTGCCCACAACATGGTCTCACGTCCCCCTTTTCATCATTTTAGTCGTCTTAAGACCATGAGGGGCTCCCTCTTTCGTTTTAAAACAGAAATGATGAAAATGGAAAGTGGGTTTTGGGAGTTACCTTGATTAAAAAAAATGCGGCAAAATTGCGTGCCTAAATTGTTGAGGACGAGATTTATGGTGAAAAAGTGATGGTGATGCTGTGATTTAAAGCCCAAGTCACCCTCTTTCTTCTCCCCCCTATGATTACGCGAGAACAGTGGTCGCGTCGGTGGTGATGAAGATGAAGATGATGAAGGTGGAGATGATGAGGGATGATGATGAATGAAGATGATGATGTAAAAGGGATGGGAACCCCTGCCTTCCCAAAGTCGCCTAAATTCTCCCTCTCTCTCTGATTTTTGAAATGAAATGAGGAAGAGGGAGATGAACAGACGTTACGTCTGGGGAAGATGTCAATTGATTGACAATAGATGTCAATCGATTGACAAAGAACTCAACCCAATCGATTGATAAAAATATCAATCGATTGATATCCAAATCATACCAATCGATTGACAATAATGTCAATCGATCGATATAAGAAATTCATGGGAACCCAAATGTTCATCATGTAACTACCCCCAACAATTTAAGAATGCTATTTCAAGACAGAGATAAGACTTTGAGCATTCAAACAGGAATCAAACCCATCAATCACACCAGTAGGAAGAATTTATTCCAAGCATCAACAATTCAAGGTTCAAGATGGATTATTATCATCCAAGGAGTACAAGATCTTGATCGGGAAACAAACAAACACAAATAAAACAAGAAATAAAATTCTGTCTTATTCATCTGCCATAGGAACTATCAATTCTGCTCAGTTTCAGAGGAAGAAAGGTCTTCTCCTACTGCAAAATCCACAAAGTACTCCACAACTTCTCCATCCGAGTTCAACTGAAGATCATCCAGAATCTCTCGAACTGCGCATAGCAAATCCCAGGTATTCATATTGGTGATTGCTGCATTAGGGGAATCTGGGCATGAGCCGGATAGTGGAGTAAAAATTGGCCTTTCTTGTTCCCTCAGTTCTGGAGTTCTTGGAGAACGGACCCCATGAAAGAGCAAATGTGGTAGGAAATGCAATGGGTTCATCCTACAGCCAATGAAAAGACAGAATAAAAACACAAGGAAACAGAAATAGAAAAACACACCAAGAAGAGAAAGCTATTATACAACAACACAAGGTTCTCAACTTTTTCAAGAAGAATAATCAGGATCATCCAGGTGGATGGTCTCCGATTCTGGTTCGAACCTCTCCAAAAATAGTTTTAAACGTTGCCCGTTGACTTTGAAAGCATTACCATTCTTGGGATTAACGATTTCTACTACTCCGTGTGGAAACACTTCCTTGACAATGAAAGGTCCTATCCACCTCGACCTCAGCTTTCCGGGGAAGAGATGAAGCTTTGAATCGTAAACTAAAACTTTCTGTCCCGGTTCAAGCTTCTTTCTCAGGATCGATCGATCATGCTTAGCTTTTAATTTTGACTTATAATTTTGAGCACGATCATATGCATCATTTCTGATCTCCTCTAATTCATTGAGTTGTAACTTCCTCAATGTGCCACTCTCATGAATGTCAAAATTTAGCAATCTAGTGGCCCAGTATGCCTTATGCTCCAGTTCCACAGGCAAATGACAAGCTTTTCCATAAATTAACCTATAGGGAGACATTCCAAGGTTCGTCTTGTACGCTGTCCTGTATGCCCATAAAGCATCAGTTAGACGTGATGACCAATCCTTTCTATTGATGTTGACAGTCTTTTCCAGGATATGTTTGATTTCCCTATTAGCTAGCTCTGCTTGACCATTTGACTGTGGGTGATATGATAGAGCAATCTTATGGTTAACCCCATATTTTTTCATCAGTGCCTCAAAGGGCTTATTACAAAAATGGGTTCCACGATCACTAATCATAGCCTTTGGTGTTCCGAATCTTGACAGAATATTCTCTTTTAAGAATGAGATCACTGTTTTGTGATCATTTCTCCTTGTCGGGATGGCCTCAACCCATTTGGACACATATTCGACCGCCAAAAGGATATATTCGTAATGAGAGGATGGCGGGAATGGTCCCATGAAATCGATGCCCCAGCAATCGAAGATTTCAATAGTAATAATCGGGGTCATTGGCATTTCATTTCTCTTTGACAAGCTTCCTAGCATTTGGCATCTAGCACATGCTCTACAAAATGCATAACAGTCTTTGAAAACTGTCGGCCAATAGAAACCACTACTAAACACTTTTTGAGCAGTTTTCTGGGCTGAGAAATGGCCACCGCAGGCCTCTGAGTGGCAAGAAGCTAGAATTTGAGAGATATCCTCCTCAGGGACACATCGCCTGATTACTTGATCCGCACAGTACTTAAACAAGTACGGATCATCAAAGTAAAACCATCGGGCGATGGATAGAAACCTCTTTCTGTCAGGGGTGGACCAATGAGATGGAGTCTCCCCTGTTGCCAGGTAATTGACAATGTCAGCATACCAGGGCAGACTAGTTGCAGCAAAAAGTTGCTTATCTGGGAAAGATTCACTGATCGGAATAGATTGTGAAGAATTGTCTTCAAACGTCAATCGTGAGAGGTGATCAGCTACAACATTCTCCACCCCCTTTTTATCTTTGATAACCAAATCAAATTCTTGGAGCAGGAGAATCCAGCGTATCAATCGCTGTTTTGTATCCTTCTTGGATAACAGATACTTCAATGCAGCATGATCAGTGAAGCAAATGATCTGCGAGCCAATGAGATATTGCCTGAATTTCTCTAGTGCAAATACAATTGCTAGCAACTCCTTTTCGGTAGTAGAGTAATTACGTTGAGCTCCATCAAGGGTTCTGCTAGCGTAGTAGATCACAGTAGGCTTCTTGTCTTTTCTTTGCCCTAAAATAGCTCCGATCGCTGTGTCACTCGCATCACACATCAGCTCAAAAGGAAGACTCCAATCTGGAGATTGCATTATCGGAGCTGTTGTGAGGTGATGTTTGAGTTTATCAAAGGATTCCTGACACTTGCTGTTCCATTCAAATGGTTGGTCCTTAACAAGGAGTTGACAAAGTGGTCTAGATACAGCACTGAAATCCTTAATAAACCGGCGTGACCTAGAAACGATCGTATTTCTTTCACTGTAGTGGGGACAGGAAGATTGGAAATTATATCGATCTTTGCCTTGTCTACTTGTATTCCCTCAGCAGACACGATATGTCCCAAAACGATCCCTTTCGTCACCATGAAGTGACATTTTTCCCAGTTGAGAACCAAATTCTTCTCCTCACATCTTTTCAAGACTTTCTGGAGGTTCTCCAAACAATCATCAAAATTTCTTCCAAATACGGAGAAATCATCCATAAAAACCTCCATAATCTTTTCCACCATATCGCTGAAGATGCTCAGCATGCTCCGCTGAAAAGTAGCAGGTGCGTTGCACAATCCGAATGGCATCCGGCGATATGCAAATGTTCCAAACGGGCAGGTAAAAGTGGTTTTCTCTTGATCAGCAGGATCAATTTCAATTTGGTTATAACCACTATAACCATCCAGGAAACAATAGAATTGGTGACCCGCTACCCTTTCGAGCATTTGATCCATAAATGGCAATGGAAAATGATCTTTCCGAGTTACCGCATTCAACCTTCGATAGTCAATACACATGCGCCAACTTGTGGTTACACGTGTGGGAACCAATTCTCCTGCTTTATTTTCTACCACTGTAATGCCAGCTTTCTTCGGCACTACTTGAGTCGGACTTACCCAAGGACTATCCGAAATTGGATAAATAACCCCAACATCCAGCAACTTCAAAACTTCCTTCTTCACCACCTCTTGCATGTTTGGGTTAAGACGCCTTTGCATTTGATGAAAAGGTTTGGCATCTTCCTCAAGGTAAATCCAGTGGGTGCATATGGATGGACTAATTCCTCTTAAATCAGCAACGGTCCATCCTAACGCACTCCTGTGTTGCTTAAGCAACTGTATCAGTTTGCCTTCTTGTTCGTGATTTAAAACAGATGAAATTATCACAGGAAAGGTCTTCTCTTCTCCCAAGAATACATATTTAAATTCTTTTGGGAGCTCTTTCAGTTCCAACTCTGGAAATTGCAAGTTTGACGGCACAGCCAACTTGGTCTTTGGCGGTAGTTGCTCATATTGAGCCGTCCACATTGTTCTTGCAACTTCCTCTTCAACAACCTCCAATATAGAGCATATCTGACTCATCCTTTCATCTTGTGGAGTGTATTTATCCAATTCATAACATGAGTTAGTCATAATGGACTCCACAGGGTCAGAGTGAGCAGTTGAATTAAAGCAATCTTGAACTACTGCTTCTACCCAGTTCACTTCCTCTTCCTCATCATCAAAATCTTCAATTTTTGGATTCGAAAAGATCTTGATATTCAATGTCATGTTTCCAAAAACAACGGTCATAACTCCACTCCTTACTTTAATCGTCGCATCAATTGTTGCGAGGAAAGGACGTCCAAAGATCACTGGAATCTGAGATTTAGCATTGTAGACTGGTTCAGTATCCAGAACAACAAAGTCAACAGGAAAGACAAAGGTGTCAATCTGGACTAAGACATCCTCCAGCACTCCTCGCGGGTATTTAATTGATCGATCTGCCAGTTGGAGAGTAATGCGAGTGGGCTTAAGTTCTCCTAACCCTAACTGTTGATAAACAGTGTAAGGTAAGAGATTAACACTCGATCCTAAATCGAGTAACGCATTGTTCACTTTCTTCTGACCGATTATACAAAAAACTATTGGTGTGCCTGGATCCTTGTATTTAGGAGGCAAATCGTGTTTTACGATCGCACTTGCCTGGCATGCCAAGTAAGCACTCTTCTTAACACTTTGCTTCCTCTTTACAGTGCACAAGTCTTTTAGGAACTTGGCGTAGGAAGGCACTTGTTTAATTGCGTCTAGGAGTGGGAGATTGATCTTTACCTGCTTGAATAACTCCAGAAACTCCTGACTTTTCATTTCTTGTTGAGGTTTCTTCAACCTCTGAGGATATGGTGCCGGAAAAGGACATTTGGTTGCCTCCTCAAGGAGGGGTTCTTTTCCAAGTCTCCTCTTTATTTCATTATCCTCAGGAATTGTTGTTTTGGGCTTAACTATTTCGCCCTCTTTTCTTTCTTCCACCAATTCTTCTTCATTCTCTACCTCTTCTTCATCACTAACTACAGGTTGTGAGGGCAAAGAGACTTTCTCAATTTCTTTTCCACTCCTCAACACAGTTACCGCCTTGGCCTCCTCATGTGGTCCAGATCCTGAGGGTCCTGTACCCGAGTGTTGGCCTTTAGGATTTGGCTCTGGCTGTGCAGGGAACATAGTTCGTTCTCGATCCCCTTGTTGGGCAGCTAACCTCTCTACACTTGTGTTGAGTTTACTCATTAGCTGCATCATCTGCTGCATCATGAGTGTATTAGGATCCTCGTGTGCCTTCTTATGGGGTGGCACATAAGTGTTTGATGAGGTTTGGTTGTTGCCCCCCTGATTGTAGTTGGATTGAGGTGAATGATTTTGATATTGGTTCTGGTGATACCCTTGATTTTGTTGATAAGTAGGAGGAGGTTGGTAGCTCTGGTGGTACCCTTGGTTCTGAGGTCGGTATTGGTTTCCTTTATTCGGCTGCCACTGTTGAGATGGGTTTGCTGCAGCAGCACTGTTTCTTTGATCGAAACCAGGATGACTCCACCTATCATTGGGGTTGAAACGACCAGGGGCATTTATAGCATGTACCTCCACTGGACTCTGTTCTTGGTAAACAGGGTATATTTGGCAATGTTGAGAGGTATGCCCCATCTGTAGACAACTCAAACATGATTCTTCAGATGCAAATTGTATTACCGGGTCCTTCTTTGCTTCCAAAATTTCCAATTTACGAGCTAGTTGCTCGTATTTCTCTAGTAAGCCATCTTCTGCCTTCAGCTGATAAATGCTCTTTTTACTTGAACTCGAACTGGTCTGAGTTCTCGTCACTTGGGTTTCCCATTCCGGTGCGTGTTCGGCTAACCATTCAAAATGGGCCTCTGCTTGGTCAGCATTCTTGCTCATAAACTCACCGTCACTCGTAGTTTCTACGAGCTTCTTTGACTTTGGACTTAGGCCATCAAAGAAGAAGCTTATTGTTTGCCACTTCTCAAAACTATGATGCGGGCAGAGCAGTAACAAATCCTTAAAACGCTCCCATGCCTCAGCGAAAGTTTCTTCCTCTTTTTGATTATACATCTTGATTTGTCTCAAGATATCTGTTGTTAACCGATTAGGGAAAAACTTTTTGAGAAAGGCTTCATGAATTGCTGGCCAAGTCGAAATCGAATTCGGTTTGAGTGACAATAACCATGACTTCGCTTTGTCCTTCAAGGTGAAGGAAAAAAGCTTTAGTCGGATTATATCACTTGGGCAAGTCTGATCTGTGAAAGTGCCACAAACATCTTCGAAATCTCGAATGTGCAAGTACGCCTTCTCTTTATCCATCCCGTGAAATGTGGGTAACAGTTGAATCATCCCATTACGAAAATGGAATGTACCCGTGTGTGGAGGGATGCGGATACAAGAAGGTGTGGCTGTTCGATCAGGGGCCAAGAGTTCTTGTAAAGGTCGCTGACCGTCATCGATGAGGTCATGTCTATTCTCTCCTTGTTGGCTCTCCGTATCAGACATTGAGTTAGAAGTGGATGGGGTGAAAATGGGATTATCAGCACTATGGATTGGATCTTCAAAAAGATTTGTGATGAAGGCTTCAGTGGAATCAAAGGACATAGAAGGACACAACAATACGGCTTGTGTTCTGAAAAAATGAAAAGAAAAAGAAAGATAGAAATGGGATAAGAAAAGATTGGATCAAATCAAAATTCCTGGCCTTTGTTACCGTCCCCGGCAACGGCGCCAAAAACTTGACACGACTTGAAATGTGTTCTCTGAAGAGTACGTCCAAGTGAAGACGGTCGCGTCGCGTTTAGTACCGGTAAGACCGGGTCGAATCCCAAAGGACGGATTGTAAAGGCGGAAGAATCTAGATTGAATCCTAAAATGAAATAAAAGATGATTTCTTGTAGTAGGGGGTTCTAACAGTCCTAAAAAAAAAACAAGAAAAATAAAAGAACAATTTATAGTGAATCAAAGACTTGACTAGATAGGATTAAAAACTGTAAAATCAAATATGAAAAAGAGTTGGGAACATATGAGTCCACAAAGTGCCAGCCACTACCATGATTTAACAAGAATGAACAGCTGGGGTTTTATCCTTAGAGTATTCCTTATTTCAAAATGATTAAGTTAAGCATTCTAGACACTAAGTATGTGAATCTTGCATATTTAGTGGTTCGTTTACCTCACTTATTTATGAAGAACTAAAATAAGTAGTTAATTAAAACTATGAACAATAACTAACAAATTGAGTATGGAATATTCGAAGTGTTTGTTATGAGTGTTCATTGAGTTAATTATTCAAAAGAGCTCTTGTTTCAAAATCAGATTGCAATTTGAACTAGGAAGATCAATTTGGACTTTGTTTCTGAAACAAAAGTTACTGGAATACAAAAAGGAGTAAACCCAAGTCATAAACATACCAATCGATTGCCATGATGTCAATCGATTGATAAGAAATGACTGTCAATCGATTGACTAGTATATCAATCGATTGACTTGGAATCGATGTCAATCGATTGGATTCTGTATCCAATCGATTGCCATTGACTCTTTTACAAAATCATGGCAGTGGCTGGGAACAATGTTTCTTCACATTATTCCCAACCAGAACTCTAGGCTAGCATGTTTTGCACTTCATGAACAGAAATTAATTAAGAAACGAAATTAAATGGAGACATGAGTTAATTTTCTTTGAAGATTAGACTATCGAAATCCAACTAGAACTAAATGAGATTCACAATCAAGCAATTTCTGGAGCATCAACAACGAAAAGAAAATTAACCTGAAATCAAACTGAATTTGAAAATAAGAATCCTCCTACTTGAGCTTTGCTTAAAACGAGAGAAACATGAAAATTCCTACAAGAAATATAAAAAGTGAGCCAACCCCCCAACCCTTTTACTTTCCTCTATATATAATGTTAAACCCACGAGCTGGAAGTGTCCAGGTTCATCCATAACGGCTGGTCGTCGTCCAGATTTGCTGAAATCTTGCTCCATTAACGCAGAATGTTTCCAGTTTTAGTCAATCGATTGATATACTATTCAATCGATTGACAAAAACATCAATCGATTGATCATAAAAGTATGTCAATCGATTGGTATTATGTCAATCGATTGATAACAGGGCTCCATCTATTTGCTTCTTGAGTTGTTCCCTTCAACTTTGCAATCCATTTTAACTTCGGAACCTGCATTCAAAGAGCTAAACACAACAACATACCACGAAAAATATATCATTGTGTAAAGAGACGAATTAAAACACAAGTGCAGGTAATACTAGAGAAATGGGGTTAAATCCAGCCAGTTTTTACTCCTTATCGAGCTAATATTAAGCAAATATCAGCTTTCATCAATTCGCCAATGGCCTTAAGAGATTTGGAAGAGAGAGTGAACAAGCTGCAAGCCACTATTGAGCAACAGAACTTAAGGGTGAATCAATTGGAGAGGGTAACGCTTGAGCTCTATCAGTTACTCAAAAAGCAAGTGGGTTTGAATGAGGTAGTGATGAACAAATTGGAGAAGGGAATAATGGATCACCCGGTCGAGCACCAAAATCCACATCCAAGTCCAACCAATCACCAAAGCGCATGTCCAAATCCAACCTATCCCCAAAGTCCCTACCCAAGCTCAACCATTCACCAAAGCCCATATCCATGCCCAATCCCAACGAACCAAAGAGTTATTCCAAGCCCACATCTCAACCCAAAAGGCAACTCAAGTTCAAAGTCGAATCTGAAATTAAGCCGAGCCGGCAGGTCAAGAATATTCACCAACCTTGGCATGACATTATCCATGGCCACCATCAAATCCCTTACCTCGCAAATATGACCTATCCTTATACTGCGCCTATCACCAGACTCAAGGCCACAATACCAATTCTTGCTCGAGACTCCGCCATGAGATCCAGGATCTCATTGATCAGAAAATCATCACTCCTCTGCCAAATCCACCGAGTGACCTTTGGCATAATGATCTTGACTTGCAAGCTCTTCACTCTCCAACCTTTCAATCCCAGCCATCACTAAGAACCCTCAAAGGGTTTGCTACATCTATGAGTGCGCAACAACCAACTGGCCCTGGCCCAATCAACAAATGTGGAAAAGGTATTGACAACACTTGGTATGAGTCAGATGAATACTGTCCTACTAAAAATTGGGCCATGGATGCTGATGATATTTCTACACACATACTGTTGGAGGAAGGCAAACCCGGAGGTTCAAATGATGATAGTGAAGTGATAGTGTTTGGAAGTACTGTTGTTGAAGCAAATGTGGATGCTCTCGGGGACCCAATAAATTGAAAATCTTCTGTGACACTCCAATTGAGACCAGAATCGAGTCATGTTGGAGTCAAATGTCAAGTCCAGTCAAGTCTTTGAGTCAGTCGGTTATCTAGTTTATTTTTCAAGTCTCTTCATCGAATCAAGTGATGTATTCCTTTTTCCTACTAGTTGAATAAAATCTCATTTCGCTTGATTTAATGTGCTAAGTCGTGAATGAATGGATCATTAAGCCAAAAAAAAAAAAATCAAAAATCACTTTTCATACAATCATGGAAAAGACTTGGTTAATAAATCTTTGCATTGAAAAGGATCCCCAAGTGATTAAACCAAATTTTGTGCCAAAACCAAGGAGGAGTAGAGAATTGGTTAGCTTTACTTTGAGAATTTAAAAATGCTCTTTCTCGATCTTGAAAAGATAAAATCAGAACTTGAAGCTTGCTCACTCAAATACCAAGTCTAAAAGATGAGCCCAGCCAATCCAAAGCCATAACTTGATCCTTGATGGTAGCCAAATGCTTTAAATGAACTTTTTTTTCCAAAATAAGGAGAAAGAGAGAAAAGAAAGAGCTCACTAGGATGAAAACCCGAAAGGGCGCCTAGGCAAAAGTGAGAGCACAAAAAAGGAGAAAATAAAAAAGAGAGAAGAAGAATAAAATAGAGAACAAGCTCGCTAGGATGAAAACCCAAAAGAGCGCCTAGGCAAAAGTTAGAGCAAAAATAAGATGCGTGTTGATTTCAAAATTTGAATCCTAGCCAGTCAAAATCATGAAGAGAATAAGAGAGAGTGAGGTAGAGAAAAGAAAGGAAAAAGCAGAGAATAAATAAGATTGAGAATTCTTGAGCACTTCAAAGTACATCATTGGTACATGAATTATCCCAAGGCTTTGTGTTGGTCTCAACAAAGAAAAGAAATTGGAAACGAGAAGAGGAATTTGAAAGTATCAAGTAAATTTTTGTGAGAGACTCAATGGATAAATGATAAGTGGACCTAAAACAATGCAGAAATATCTTTGAGAAAGATAAAGAGTGATTTGAAGGGCTGATATTACTTTGTGATGATTAAAACACGATATATTATGAGAGTTGTAAAGATTGACTGGCTAGTGATAAGGTGAAAAGAATCAACCGCCACAAAACAAAAAAGGGAAGAAAAAAAGAAAAAAAAAAGAAGGAAGAAAAGAGGAAAAGAAAAAATGCATAAAAGGGAGAAGTAGTTCATATTCCTGTTCAAAGGCTACCACAAGCAACCCATTTCAGAAAGAGCACCCATTGGACCCAAATGAAAACATGGCTTGAAAAGCCCATAAATTCTTGAAGCCTTATTCCTTCAAGACCTCCAGAGTCGCGCGAACTACTTTGGACCTGATTCTCACTTGGGGATAAGTAGGGGAACTTTCCAAGGTTCTCGGTCTATAACCATTCCTAAACCAAAAGCATCACCCTTTGCACCTTTGGTTTCCTTCCTTCAGACTAGGGGCAAACTTGTGTTTGCCTGGAGCCATATATCTATTGCCAAACCAGGGGCAAACAAAGGTTTCCCATCAGCATTGGGTTTCCCGCTTTAGCCAACCATATTCATGATGATTACCTCTAGGTTGGGAGTAAATGGACTAAAGGCATCCTGTACCATCATGTTCTCAAAACTCTTGGATGAGTCTATTTGCCCTTAAGACCAGGGGCAAACTTTGTCTGCCAAAAAACCCTCTATGCCAGTGGCAAGTTCTCAAGTAATTGAGTTTGTTTTGAAAGATTGAAATAGAGTGCCTTTCATTCTATAAGCTAAAGCATTAATTCGAAACACATTCTAGATGGGCAAAGAATTTGCTAAATCAAAAAGGGGAAGTTTTCAAAGTTTTGATTTATCAGCAAAGCACTACCATTTGTAAGATGATGAATAAATGAAAGGTGAGATGATACATCATTCACGTTGAAAACACAATGATTCATAATAATACAGAATCTGAGTCAGTCGTCTTGTATAATTGGCTTTGTCAAGTCTGTTCTCCTTTGATGAGTCAATAAATGGTCTCCATTGTGTGGGTTTAAGATGATGAATAAACATTTGACAAGTCTCCATGAGCATCCCAAGAGCAATACAAGCAGAGGTTTCGAACACTATCACAACATGATGTTCAAGTGAAGATATGAGGAGAGTCCAAGACTAGGGGCAAAGGTGACTTCCCTCTTTTGACGGAATCGATGTGTTTCTTCCAAAGGTCCGCAAATGCAAAAAAATCATTCTATCAGCTCCATTCAAATTCTTTGAGTCTCGTTTAGAAAATAATTTGAATTAAGTCTGATCGACTCCTAATAAGTGGAATTCGAACTTGATTTGAGTCAAAATGACTCCGGATTTTGGTAAAATTGAACCTATTTGAGTCTGACTGACTCTTGGTGTGGAAAGTGAAATATATGGAGTCTGATTGATTTCTAATTTTGAAAATCTGAGTTGAATGGAGTCTGATTAACTCCTGATTTTGAAAATTTGAATTGATTTGAGTCTGATTGACTCTCGATTTTTTGAATAAAATTTACGTAAGTCTCCTTACAAGGTTGTTGATCTCAACTTTTGCAATGTAAGTCCCTGAGTGGCTTTTGACCATCATTTTTTGCAATGTAATGAGTGGCTATTGACCAATATCTTCTCTTCTCTAAGCATAAGTCCTCAATGGCAGCTTTTTGCATTCTCTAAGCATAAGTCCTCAATGGCAGCTTTTTGCAACCTTGCGTTAGTCCTCAATGACAGCATTATTGGTGGTAGTCCTCAATGGCAACCTTGCGTTAGTCCTCAATGGCAGCATCTTTTGCATTAGTCCTCAATGGCAACCTTGCATTAGTCCTGAATGACAGCATCTTTTGCATTAGTCCTCAATGGCAGCATCATTAGTCCTCAATGGCAGCGTAATTTGTGTTAGTCCTCAATGGGAACCTCGCATTCGCGTTGTTCCTCAATGATTCTTTGAGTCTCATTCAAACTCCCGATTTTGAAAATTCAAATTTTTCTGAGTCAAATTGACTCTAATGTTGTAAATTGAAATTTTGTGTAGTCGAAGTGACTCCGATTTTGAAATTTGAAATTCTCTTTGAAAATTTGAATTCGTTCGAGTCAATTTGACTCCCAAATTTTGGAAATTTGAAAATTCTTTGAGTCTAATTAACTCCTGATCTATCCAAATATGGTTGCCCCATTTTTGGGAGTGTAACATATTTACATTCTCGGTTTTCACAACAAATTTGCGTCAACTCTCATTTTGAGATAACAAATTTATATTCTCGGTCTTCATAAAAAATTTACGTCGATCCTCTGGTTGGGAGTGTAACATATTTACATTCTCGGTTTTCGCAACAAATTTGCGTCAACCCTCGTTTTGAGAATATATCAAATTTATATTCTCGGTCTTCATAACAAATTTACGTCGATCCTCTGGTTGGGAGTGTAACATATTTACATTCTCGGTTTTCGCAGCAAATTTGCGTCAACCCTCGTTTTGAGAATATAACAAATTTATATTCTCGGTCTTCGTAACAAATTTACGTCGATCCTCTGGTGGGGAGTGTAACATATTTACATTCTCGGTTTTTGCAACAAATTTGCTTCAACCCTCGTTTTGAGAATATAACAAATTAATATTCTCGGTCTTCGTGACAAATTTACGTCGATCCTCTGGTTGGGAGTGTAACATATTTACATTCTCGGTTTTCGCAGCAAATTTGTGTCAACCCTCGTTTTGAGAATATAACAAATTTATATTCTCGGTCTTCGTAATAAATTTACGTCGATCCTCTGGTTGGGAGTGTAACATATTTATATTCTCGGTTTTCGCAACAAATTTGCGTCAACCCTCGCTTTGAGAATGTAACAAATTTATATTCTCGGTCTTCGTAACAAATTTACGTCGATCCTCTAGTGGGGAGTGTAATATATTTACATTCTCGGTTTTCGTAACAAATTTGCTTTAACCCTCGTTTTGAGAATGTAACAAATTTATATTCTCGGTCTTCGTAACAAATTTACGTCGATCCTCTGGTTGGGAGTGTAACATATTTACATTCTCGCTTTTCGCAGCAAATTTGCGTCAACCCTCGTTTTGAGAATATATCAAATTTATATTCTCGGTCTTCGTAACATATTTACGTCGATCCTCTGGTTGGGAGTGTAACATATTTACATTCTAGGTTTTCACAAAGCATGGCGTCTGCTTAATCAGGTCTATTTAAAGAATATCATTGTATAGCATGTGCATCACGACAGGATAGGTGCATCCATCCGTGTGATTACTTGCGCTTGCGTGTGTTTAACTCTTGCCTGAACTACGTCTTGGTCTGATTCCTAATGGGATACGTAGGCAGCTCAGCGTTGAGCACGACCAGCGTGAACCATTGCCGCGCGCATGTTCTCTTTTTGCAACGCATTTTGTTTTTACCTAAATCCGACAGTTTGGTCAAAGGCTTGTCTTCACATAAGCTTCTACATTCGCTTGTGAAACGCGTTGCTCCACAAGCTCTGTCAAAGAGGGGCAAACTGTAGACACCCCAATTTTGACCAAACGTCGAATTTAGGAGAGTGTCACCTCCAAGTCCGATGATGATAATGACCTAAAGATTTGAAGTATTCCAAGCTCTTCAGAAAGTTCTCCAAACACGATAAAATTTCACAGAAAGAAGAAAATACCACGTATTTAGGAGAATTCAGGTATAAAACACCATTTTTGGAAAAGATCTTCAAAAATAAGTTTCTTTAAGAAAAGGGAAGAAAGAAAAGACCTAAAAAGGGAAGTTCAACAGAAAAAGGCACACGACAGTATTCCGAGGCACTCAGTGAGTGCCGAACGGCATCCAGTGAGTACCGTCCCAGCATTTACTGAGTGTCGCCGACATTTTCTGACTGTCGTTTGCTTTTAAAGTCTGTATTTTGTGGTACAATACGTATGTGTATGCGGATAAAAATAAAAAACTGATAAAGTAAGGTTGACGAAAATACGGCAATCAATAATTTGGTGCGGCACTTACTGAGAGCCGCGCGGCAGTCACAGAGTGTCGCGGCGGCATCCACGGATTGCCGCAGCATACTTTTGACTGCAGCCCTGGGCAGCAGTCTTTCTAATTTCAGGAAGTACGTATTGTACCACCAAATGAGACATTTACACCTGTCTTTTACTCCGAATTCACTGAAAATACTTGGTAATTTTGTCTATAAAAGAGGGAGGATCTTCCTTGAGGAAGGGGGGAGACATACAACACAATACATGAGAGATAACCACCACTATACTAACACATATTTGAAAGAAAAGAGAGAGTTTGGGAGAGCTTGAAGAAGAGTTTGGGAGATCTTCAAAGGAGAGAAACTTTGAGGATAGTTTGGAGGTGATCCTCTAACCATAAGTTGTCTATTTACATTCTTCCTTTTCTTGAATCTCTAATCCTCAAACCTTTTTATTTTCTTTGCTCCATTTCTTTTGTTGATCATACTTCCTTCTTGAGACTCTTAGAGATTCTCAATATCTCTCTTGAAATCTCTTGAACATGATCTTTTGAATCCCATGTAAGCTTGTGCTTCACATGGGAATCAAAGTTTGATCATCACTCCATTTCATAGGCAAATAGATGGATCCAAGTCCACACTCATAACTTGGATCATCTAAACTTGATGTTTCATAAAATCCTTTCTATATTCCTTTGAGACTCATGAGTATAGTCATGTCTTCATCTCCAATGACCATCAAATGGTACGAGAAGATGGTTTAGTTTAAGTCCAACTTCATGGTTCAATAGTTGGAGTTAACAAATAAAAGTTGAACTTGACAAATGAAAACAGTGAGTTCATAAACTGTTTGTGATCAAAGATTTTTTTTTCGAAATCTAACCGTCGAAATCAAGTGAAACCAATGGGAAAGTGTTAACAACACAATGTTCTACAGCTGTAATTTCTGTTTTAAGGTGGTTTCATGTCTAAAGTGGTTTGATTAGGAGTTTTGTAAGGTCACTACAATCTATCCAGAGTTTCAGCATACTAACACTCTTTTGAAATAAGTAAACCAATGCATTAATAATGTGTTTGTGACCCAAAATAATTTTTTCTAAGTAGATTAATGTGTTAGGAAGTCACCCTAAAAAGAACAAAGCATTTCTAATTTTTTGCTATTTTTAGAAAATCGTACAAGAACTCTGGACAGAAGGTTGTAGAATGCTGAGTGATGTCTGGTTTTTGTCCAATTCCCGGAGATCCAACCGTTGAAACTTTGATTTCTTTTTTGGGTTAACAACTAGACACACAGAGGCATCTTGTGTCCAAAATTCATCAAGATCAAACTACGGGAACCACGCTTTTTTCATTTTTTAAATTTATGATCTGCTCTCTGTAATTCATAAAAAACTGCTACTGTTTTTGTCTAATCTTATTTATTTCAACTCAAATGGCCCCCTAATATCTTGAGACCCAAATCATACTTTGAATAATGATAATTTTGCTTAAATCCAGAGCCTAAGTGACCCAAATTAGTGAATAAACCCATGTCTTATTCTTGTTCACATTCATTCATTCATGTACATTTAATGCTCATGATTAGAACTAGCTATTGAATAAAGTTGGATTTCATGCTTGATAGGTTTAAGCTAGAAATTTAGGATTGTTATTTCTAACTTCACATCTTGTATATCATGTGGACTAACCTTTTGTTTTGTAGCGCTATTAAGGTATGATCTCTAGGACCCCTTTAATTTATTTTAATTTCTTGATTTTATTGATTTTTCAACCTCATGCGTGACACATTAGAATTAGGATCTTGCCTTATATGTATATGTGATTAGAGACTCTTTTTTTTAGGATTTTCTTTTGTTTGTATGCATTGCACGTTTAATATCGCTGCTGGATCCCGGGTAAGTTTTCTTGTTCCCTAGTGCATATCATGTTTCTTGCTACTTGAAATATGTGATTTATGAATGATATTTTATCAATTACAATTTTACACCCCTTTGGACATGCTTTTTGTAACGTATATCTATACATATATATTAGTTGAGGGCACGTTTAAATTAATAATTCGATTAGAAGGATATTGAGTAGAGGCCTATCGCAAGATAGGATGAGAGAGGGTGTTTTAGTCCGACGGGCTCCTTCCTCTCTCATTCCATAATCCCCGGACCTAGTTAATCTCTGGTTTCTAAAAGATCAGTTTGCTTTTAAAATGGTTTCTTAATTTTTCCTTTTAAAAATTAAGTGGCGACTCATTTGTTTTGAATTTGAAATTTAAAAGAACTTTAAAAGAAAAGTTGTGGGTAAAAGAAAGAAAACTGCGATATCCACAGCAGGTTTTACCTGAAGAACCATACGGCACATGCAACATGTTGGGACATACCAATCAATAATGTCCCAATGTGCCGTACTTTCAAGAACAACCCCCCATGAAAATGAATGCCATGCAAGGGTATAGGGGGGGCGGGGAATTCCTACAATAATAACAATGTTCAGAATAACAATAGATGGAATCACCCCGGGTTTGATTGAAAAAATGATGCTGGGACCCAAAACCAATTTCAACAACAACAGCCCTACAATAACAATAATCACTATCCAGGGCAATACAATAGGCAGTCCCAGCCATTCAATCAAAATAGATCAAATAACTATAACCATGCCCAACCCTCTAATAATCCGCAATCAAATGTCTACGTGCCACCGCACAAAAAGGTGCAGGAGGAAGATCCGATCTCTAATGTGAATTTAACACAACAGTTAATTCAAATGATGAGTAAAATGTCCGCAACATTAGAGAGAATGGATGAACGACAAGAGGGGTCGAGTGGAAGGTTTCCTGCTCAACCACTTCAAAACCCTAAGGGATACAACAATGGTCCCACTAATCATGAACAGGCAAAAGTCCTGACTATATTGAGAAGCGGCAAGATTATAGGGTGCAATTTACCTCTCTCTACCCCTGAAGAGTACGAAGAGGATGAAGTGGTAAATAAAAGCAAACCATCCACTCAAGAAGAGGAGTCGTCCACTAATGACAAACCAGTAGAATCAAATGATGACACTCCTAAAGAAATAGAAGATGTTGAGAGAAGGCGAATTCTGAATTTAAAATCTTAAAAAAGTCCGGAAAGGAGCCTGTCATTGACGAATTACCTAAATGCCCTTTCCCTGCGCCTTACCCTCAAAGGCTTAAGAAACCCAAAAATGAGGCAAAGAATCAGGAGTTCTTGGAATTGTTTAAACAAGTCAAAATAAATCTTCCACTCCTTGAAGCAATCAAACAAGTGTCGGCCTACGCTAAGTATCTAAAAGACTTATATACGGTCAAAAGGAGGCAAAGTGTAAAGAAACACGCTTATGTCGCTTGCCAAGCAAGCGCAATCATTCAAAATGAATTGCCCCCAAAACTCAAAGACCCCGGTACCTCAACTATCTCGTGCCGAATTAGGAATCAAAGGATAGACAATGCACTCCTTGATTTAGGAGCGAGTGTAAACCTGTTGCCATACTCAGTCTATAAACAACTAAGGTTGGATGAACTCAAATCTACCCGAGTTACGTTATAACTAGCAGACAGGTCAGTCAAATATCCTACAGGAATACTGGAGGACATTCTAGTGCAGATAGATTTATTTGTCTTCCCGGCTGATTTCGTGATCTTGGACACTGAATCGGTGTCTAATCCAGGTGCACAAATCCCGGTAATTTTTGGACGTCCATTCCTTAATACCATAGATGCCACAATCAAAATAAGAAGTGGTATAATGACCATCGTTTTTAGGAACATGACTCTAAATGTCAAGATTTTTTCAAATCCCCAACCTGAAGAATACGAGGATGAGGAAGAAGTCAACTACATCGAAACGGTCATTGAAGACGAGGCTGATTCTGTTGATTACAAAGATCCCTTGGAGGTAGTTGTGTCAAAATTCGATGCTATCTATCAACCTAATGATTATACTCCATTGGATGCTGCCTTGAATCACACGTGCCTCATGATGGAAACAAAAGAGGAGGACAGAGCTGAATGCATGTGGATAACACCATATGAACCACTACCTCCAAAAACAAAATTAGTCATGCCATCTAATTTTTAGTTTCCCGATTTGGAGCTAAAGGAGCTCCCAATAGAGCTCAAATATGCCTTCCTAGGGACTGAAAAGACTTACCCTGTCATAATTTCATCTACATTAAATCCTGAACAAGAGGGTAAGTTAATCCAACTGTTAAAACAACATAAAGGTGCATTAGGATAGACTATTGCCGACCTCAAAGGCATAAGCCCATCCGTGTGCGATCATAAAATATTTCTAGAGAAAGACGCTAATCCTTCATGACAAATGCAAAGGCGTCTGAATCCCAACAAGCAAGAGGTGGTTAAGAAGGAAGTGTTAAAACTACTTGATGTTGGGATTATATATCCTATTTTCTGATAGCTCGTGGGTTAGTCCAACCCAAGTGGTGCCCAAAAAGGCAGGGATAATAGTAATCCCAAACAAAGACGATGAATTAGTACCAACACGTGTCCCCACCGGATGGCGGATGTGTATTGATTACCGAAAATTGAATATAGTGACCCGAAAAGACCACTTTCCCTTACTATTCATGGATCAAATGCTAGAAAGAGTGGCGGCTCATAAATATTATTACTTCTTGGACGGATATAGTGGCTACAACCAAATCGAAATCGCTCCTGAGGATCAGGAGAAAACAACTTTCACTTGTCCGTTCGGTACATTCGCCTATCTTCGTATGCCTTTCGGCTTATGTAATGCACCTGCTACCTTTCAGCGGTGCATGTTGAGCATATTCAGTGACATGACTGAACAAATACTTAAGGTTTTCATGGATGACTTCTCAGTGTTTGGCCATAGTTTCAATAATTGCCTGGAAAACCTTGAGAAACTATTAGCGAGATGCGAGGACAAACACCTAGTACTAAACTGGGAAAAGTGTCACTTCATGGTGACCAAGGGAATTGTCCTCGGCCACATTATTTCCGATAAAGGTATCCAAGTTGATAAAGCAAAAATCGATATTATCTCAAACCTACCTGTTCCCCGTACAGTTAAAGACATTCGCTCTTCTTTGGGACACACAGGATTTTATCGTCGCTTTATCCAAAACTTTAGTGCAATCTCCCGACCACTGTGCCAACTCATAGTCAAAGACACACCTTTCGAGTGGTCAAAAAACTGTCAAACATCTTTTGACGCACTAAAGGAACACCTTACCTCCGCACCAATAATACAGGCACCCGATTGGAGTTTTCCATTTAAACTAATGTGCGATGCTAGTGACTATGCCATTGGTGCGGTCCTAGGACAAAGGAAGGATAATAAGCCCTATGTAATATACTATGCCAGCCGATCACTTAATGAAACTCAAATGAATTATACGACTACTGAAAAAGAGCTAGTGGCAATAGTCTTCGCTCTAGATAAATTCAGGTCATATTTGATAGGGTCCCCAATCATTTATTTGACAGACCATTTGGCCCTCAAGTACCTACTATCTAAGAAGGATACGAAGTAAAGGCTTATCTGTTGGATACTCCTACTCCAAGAATTCGATATCACAATCAAGAATAAAAAAGGAGTAGAGAATGTGGTTGCCGACCATTTTTCTTGGTTGACATTTACTGACAACACCAAACCTATACCAATTAAGGATGAATTCCCAGACAAACAACTAATAGATGTCGCCAGCTTGCCTTGGTATATGGATATAATAAACTATCTTGTTACGGGAGAGACCCCGAGTCATTGGTCAAATCAAGATAGGAAACAGTTCCTCTCATTTGCACGTCATTTTTTTTTCGATGACCCTTACTTGTTCAAGTATTGTGCTGATCAGGTCATTAGAAGTTGCGTCCCAAATGAAGATATAACCATGATTCTAGCCTCATGTCATTCTGAAGCCTGTGGAGACCATTTTGCTTCGCAAAAGACCGCACAAAAAGTACTACACAGCAGATTCTATTAGCCCACCATGTTTAATGATGCCTACTCATTTTGCAAATCATGCCAATGCTGTCAAAAGCTAGGCACAATTTCGAAAAGGAATTCTATGCCCTTAATTCCCATTATCACAATTGAAATATTCAATTATTGGGGCATAGACTTCATGGGCCCATTTCCTAAATCAAACAACTGTGAATACATACTCCTAGCTATGGAGTACGTATCAAAATGGGTAGAAGCGATACCGACAAGACGCAATGATCACAAAATAGTAATGTCCTTTCGTAAGGAAAATATTATGTCGCGTTTCAGAACTCTGAAAGCATTAATAAGTGACCAAGGCAAATATTTCTGTAACAGGCCTTTGGAAGCACTTCTCAAGAAATACGAGGTCAACCATAAGATTGCTCTAGCTTACCACCCGTAAACTAACGGGCAGGCAGAGTTGGCTAACCGTGAAATCAAACATATACTTGAAAAGATGGTTAGTTTCAACAGGAAAGACTGGGCTTATAAAATGACTGATGCTCTATGGGCGTACTGCACTGCTTTTAAGACAAACTTAGGGATGTCCCCGACAAGTTAGTGTACGGTAACGTGTGTCACCTTCCTGTTGAACTCGAGCACAAAGCATATTGGGCAACACGCTCATTGAACTTTGACATTAAAGAGGGAGGTCACCTTCGAAAACTCCAGTTGGCTGAACTGGAAGAGATACGTCGAGATGTATACGACAATGCTAAACTAGCCAAGGAAAGGTTGAAGGCTCGCCACGATAGAACAATTTTTCAAAAATCTTTCGAGCCGGGGCAGAAAGTCTTATTGTACGACTCTCGTCTCCACCATTTTCCAGGTAAGATCCGATCCCGGTGGACAGGTCCATTCCTTGTTAATTCTGTTTTTCCACATGGGGCTGTTGAGCTCGTGAATCCTAAGAACGATGATTGTTTCAAGGTTAACGGCCAAAGGTTAAAACAGTTCTTGGAGAACTTCCTACCAGAAGCTGAGCACATCGAGTTAGATGAGCCCAGCTATTCCTCCACCTAAAACACCTACAAGCGTGTTCAAATTTTGTTGTATTTTTTTCCTTTACTACATTCTTGTTTTATTTCATTTATTGCTGTCTCTTTTTTAGTATGACTTCGATTCTAATCTGCTATCATCTATCTCTCCCCTGCAGGCTGTCCAAATATGAGGGATGATGACGTCCATTCAATCGGGTCATGGGTTGATTCAGAATATCCTAATCCTCCTTGGACTACCGAGGAGATTGCATTCTGTCTCTCTCCTTATCAAGGGCCCGGAGCGAATGATGTCATTAACTTAACCCAAGGATACATCCCTTATGTTCTTGCACTTCTCCAAATTAATCCCTTCGAGCATATGGACTTACCTGACGAGGAAGGTGAACCTGAAGGGTATTTTGTTGGAGAAGTCGACGATGCCCTCTTGGCACAATGGAAGAATGATTCAATGTGAGAACCATGGGAAGAAGAAGATTTACAGGATGTGGTGCCTAAACGCCATAACGCTGTCTTCACTTATGTTGATGACTTCCTTGTCATCGAATTGGTTCCATACATTTATGTGCACTTGAGCCATTTGCTATTCCGGCTTCAATGCTCCCTACCTGCTAGTGCACATGGTGATATTATGCCTATAGTGAGGTTAATTCCTTGTTACACTTCTTTTCCTTTTCATTTTTTTGCATTTATTCCTTTCTATTGGTTCGTGTTTTTGTGGTACTTAATTTCTTTCTTTTTTTGGTTGTCTTTTGTTTTCCTTTGTCAGGATTTTCACTATGAATCATCTGTTACCACCGTTGTTCCTTCCGCATCAGCTGTTCTATGGATTTAGGGCTTTTGCCGCGAGAGGAAAATCCATTGGGAAATCGCACTCCGTTATCTTTGTCTCCATCCGACTCACCTCTTGCTTGTGCAATCATTTCTTCAAAGATTTTAGCCTCACTCAATGATATCCTTGCTACCTTCCGACTGTTTTGGGAAAGGGAATCATCAAGTTTGGAATCCAGACTCGAAGATGTGGCGGAAAAAGAAGCAGTTGCGGAAGATAAATTATTCATGATTGAAGATTAGTGCTTCACTTCAATTGTGCTTTGTCTTTTAATCATTATTTTATCAATTAAAGTGTACTCCTAGACAAAGTTTTATTAATTTCAGTTTTCTTTTGTTTTTCTTTATCAATAAAGTCTTAGATACCATTGTGGGAGCAACAATTATGCAATATGGAGGCTATTATGAAGTTTTATTTATATAAATTTGCAATTTTCTACTCTGAGGATGATGTCTTTTCGGCTTACATGTCCTGTCAATGAACTGTTTTATCATTTTCCTGTAGGTCCAAACCAATGTTGGTTAGTTGAAGGTGTATAATTTCTCCATTCAGTGATATTGTAGAATTTCTAGGTTCGATCGATCGAACTCATTTCGATCAATCAAAATTTTCGCATCCTCAAGCGCTTCAACAGGTCTCAATCGATCGAGACTTGTATTTAAACGAGGCGTCCTGTGTACACTTCATCAGTCTCTCTTCATTCCCCTCATCCTCGAGCGCTCGGAGACAAAGGAGGCTTGTGCAATTTTTGACCCTCCATTTACAACCACATGAATTGAAGCATCTTAGATCGGCCCTCTGATCACCATCATCCCACCCCTCATCCTCTACCTGCATTTTACCCGAGGTAAGGTCCACAGAATCCCCCTCTCATTCATTTCATTCGTATTGTTGTAGGGGTGCCCCCCATTGGTTCTTAAACCATTTCATGGTAGTTTTTCTTTGTTATTTTGTGTTTTGGGCCATTCCCGTTGTCAGTTCTTGTCACTGCCGTTTTTTCTGTGCTCGATCGATCGAGCTGGGCTCAAGCGATCGAAGTTGAACTCCATTCAAGCGATCGAGCCAAGTTCGATCAATCGAAGCTTAGCCCAGTTCAATTGATCGAGATAGGCTCGAGCGATCAAACCTTACACCTTTTCAATCGATCGAACATTCGTCGATTGATCGAAAAGAAGCAGTGGCAGTTTCTTTTGCTTTCTCCCCTGTTTTGATTTGTTTTCTATTTTTCTTCCATTTCAGGGCTTTTGCGATGAACCCTATCACAGGGTATCACAAGTCCAAGACACTCGACCTCACTATACCCGACCTTGTACCAGCTCACGGGCTCAAAAATGAGGAGGAACGAGTATGGTTTACTAGGTGATTTCAAACGCGTAAGGTCATGTTGGAGCGGCCACTAGAGTTCGTCTGGCTTTCAGCCCTGTGGTTCCTAGGACGGATCAGAGACATGCCATTATGGTACAATATGTTGATCCAGACAAAAACAATCAACATACACTGGGTTCGTGAGGCCTGCTCCTCTATGATCAAGGATCCCGCAGCCCCATTCACATACCGATACTTCTTCCGCGGGCACGAGATCATCTTTAGCCCTGCCACCGTTTCTACTGCTCTGGGGGTACTTGAGGTACCAGATTGTTTCTATCCTTACCTACCAGGAGCCCCAGAGATGCCTCCAGCCACCATTATCCGAGAGCTTACAAGCAGCACCGTTCAATTTTGGAACGGCGTATCTCTCATCGAAGATAAGCTTCTCACTGAGAACTATCACCTCCTCCATCTGACGCTGGTGAACTGTATTTTTATAACATCTTATAACGAGAAGTTTGCCGTGTGGTATGCCCGTGCTCTGTATGCTATTGGGACAGGACAGCGAGTCTGTCTGCCTCGCCTTTATATTGACTTCTTTGTTCAGCCCACGCAGTACATTGCCGCCAAGCGCCATCTAAAGGGTGCTTGGCCTATACATCGGGTCATTGAGCAGGCTGGGCTAGTTCCATTGGTCACAGATTTGATTATGCAAGCCTCTAGTCGATTTGGCGAGATGGCGGCCCGCCGTTCTGATGCTCAGAAGAAGAGAAAAGAAAAGGGTAAGGCGAAGGTCAGGGCAAAGAGGAAGAGCAGAAGAGGCACCGATACAGAGGGTGCAGCTTCTGGGATGCCTACCGAGGTCGAGGAGCTTAAGTCGAATGATGAGGACCCCGTTGCTGTAATACAGCAGTTCGAGTTGAGATAGCGGTCTCAGGCTCAGGCTCAGGCCCTGGGAGAGTCGTCTTCTGTGTCCCTCCATACTCTCCACTCATTGCTTCTTGAGGAGAGGGATGTGTGGATACATCTCAAGGGCAAGATGGATCAGATGATGACCCTTCTAGAGGCGATCTTGATACAGATCGGGGTAGATCAGTCTGTACACACCACTGCACATCCACCTACTACTGATCCATCTCCTTCTATTGATCCATCTACTTCTGCTCCACCTACTACTTATGCTCCACCACCTACTGATCCCTCTGCACCATCATCGTCATTTCCACCACCTCCAGTCATGGCTGACCCATTACTATCTACACTAGCTGCCCCGACTGTGAGTGACCCGGCGACGGTTCCCACTATTGCTGAGGGTGCGGGTGAGGATGATCCTTCCACACCGATTGTGATTTTATCTGATATAGGGGATGAGTAGGGTTTGTCTTGTGTGAGGGAGAGTTCCTTTCTATTTTGTTTATTACTGTGTCTCTCTCGTCGTTTATTTTGGTGGTTTGGTTGTGATTGGACATTTGTATCACTATTTTGTACTTATATTGGTATACCATGCCAGTGATTGGATGTTTGTATTCCAGATAGCCTTTGCTTTATCCATAATTGTGATTTTTTTGTGCTATTGGCTGCTTGGAGTTTGTAAGTTTTCTTTAACAGATTGCTATGCACTTGGTTATGGCTGTGGTGTTATCAGGTGCTATCTCTCTACTTATCTTGAAAATTAACTTCTGAGGACATTGCAATTTTCAGTTGGGGGTAGAATGTAGATAGCTAATCACCTGCACATGTTTTTATTTCGCAATCTGGATAATTTTATTGCACACAGCGTATGATCTCTATTAAAAAAAATTTAAATTTCATTATTAAGGAATTGTTGAATTGAATTGGTAGAATAACTTTGAATATTCACTTCTATTTAGATGTTATCAAACAATAACACAACCATTTTATTCTCATCATTTTATGAATTAAGTTCACGCGTTTTTCTAGTTTCACTAAGATAAATGCATATGTTGACCGTTCGTGTATCCAAAATCCATATGCACATGTTAATAGCTATGCAGAAAACCTAAAATAAGAGTTAATACGACTTTTGTGCTGTAAGGAATAAGTAGGGGAAACTAGTCACCCTTAGTGAGCTTTTGAACCCTATCTTCAATTCTGAGGGAAGTATCACATTAAATTCGAATTGTTTTTATTGAATAAGCATATTAAATTCGTTGAATAGTCTCTAATTCTTCATTTTGGCTGCGTATTAGAGGAGAACGTTCAGGATTTACCAACTAAACTCAAATGAACATTGAAGTATTAAAACTAAAAAGTTGAGAAAATGATTTAAGCCATCGTTATTTGCTCCTTACCTTTCTATATACCTGTATCAACATTCCAGAATATGCATTGTTCTCAACCTCACACCTAGTAAATACTGCCAAGTCTATTATGAAAATCTACATCCCTAATCTTTTACTTTGATCTCAGCGACCCCATTACACATCTAATGTGATTAAATTATTGAAGTATGTGATGAGGAGGGAGTAGTTGTGGGAGGGATAGCATAAAAGAGAAAAGGAAAGAAGATGGAGTCCAGGTAAAAAAAATTTTAAAAAAAATTAAAAAAAAATTAATAATAATAATATGAGAATAGAGGATGGTTGGAATGAAGTGAAGTAAAATTACTAAACTCAATCACATGCTAAAGATGTGCAATTTCTTACCCCCCTCATTTCTGTCCTACTATATAAAATTAAACCGAAAAGTCAAAGCCTTAATGATTTTTAACAACTTAGTTTGAATATGAACATGTAATTTGAGTTATCCACGGTATTTCGCTCCTCTGGTAAGTAGTATTCCTTTCTTGAGACTTTGCACTCTAAATGTTCATCTTTTTATAGAGTCGAGTATGAAAGCATAGTATTCGAAAAATCACTCCTAGCTATCAAAGCTTTCATACCATGTGCAATCATTATTAAACTAGTTTCTGAGAGACGTTTATTTTTTAGTGTAAACCCATATGAGAGTTGAGTTGAAACTACAAGTTCTGAGAGTATGATAGTATAAACAACTCTAAATAAGGTTCTATGCATAACTGTTAACTTCACACACACACGGATACATGGATGTGATGCGTATGTTATTTTTATCTTGGTGACATGAGGAACATGTGTATTTCTTTCATGGTTTGAACGAGGATGATATGCTTTGTGGAGCTAAGTATACAGTTGTACGTGAGGGAGTGTTTACAGGTTATTCTATATCTTTTTGAGCTTAAAATTAGAGAATTTTGTGGGTACATTCACTGCAAACCCTCACGAGACAACACTTGTCCACTAGGGGGAACCTAGGGGTTTAACGGCTTGTTGCATTTGCTAAATGCAACCGTGATTCCTGCGAAAGTGAGTTAGGTAGTTTATTTCTTTTTATTTTAGTTTGGGACCTGAGTTTAATTTAGTTTATTTTAGTCGTTGTAGTAATAGCTAGCTTGTTTTATTTTCGCTATATTGCTAGTGTTGGGTTTGTGCCCTCAAACCATTTCTTTATGTATGAGACATTAGCATTATAATATATGGATATCAGCTTTACATTTCATTGTGTATGTTTATTTCATGAGATGATTGATTTATCCTTAAGTATCATAGTAAGCAATTCGTGTGTGTATGAGATACACACAAGTGAGATACGAATTACTATTCTTTGATACTTAGAATATGTCACAGTGGATGATGAGACTGGATACCTCATCAGGTCTACACTGTAGCATAATTAACTACCATTGGATGGAGTGATTAATCTCAATCACTAGAGTGTAGCTCTTAGTTGATATGCTAGTGCTTATAGTGCATTGACGGACCTGAGCTTTCCTATTGACGCTTAAGGCTGTCAACAGTCAATTGGAACTCATAACTTGTATAAGGTACGTGTTCTCAATCTTGAGATGATTATGAACACAGACTATGGATATGGCTATTTTGACTTACCAATCAGTGAGGTCTATAGAAGATCAACACCTGGGTATCTTGGGTATGTCATGTCCATAGGGTTGTGAACATATATTGTCAAGATAGAATCTACCCTCTGATTCAGAGTAAGCATTCCCTTGAGAATGTCACCAAGTTGATTACTGAGTACTGCAGTCTTGTTGATAAGAGTTATCAACATGTTTGGTAATCATGAGTAGTGAATGGGACTCAAGGAATACAAGAAGTAATCATGATTCAGGATGACAGTAACAGTTATCCGACTACCTGAATATGATTATGAATGCTGACGGTAGAGGGACATTAGTACACCATACAAGTCTAGTTATCGCTTCGGATATGTTCTTTTGCGTTGGAGTTCAGTTATCGTTTTATAGTGGAATAAACGTTAACTGACCAGTTAGTTAGTTTGCTGATCAAAGAGTTTGGTCATGGTAATTAACAAACTGGTCTGAGCCAAAAATAAAGAGCCTAGGAGGTCCCACTCTTAGCTCCGCTAGGATGCTTGGAAAGACACTTGAGGAAGCTGTTAAGACAGGTTCGATTGATCGAAGTATGTTCGATCGATTGAAGTCAGCAGGTTCGATCGATCGAGAATGGTTCGATCGATCGAAGTCACTTCGATCGATCGAAGTCACTTCGATCGATCGAAGTCTAGGTCGGTTCTGGAAATCTATAAATAGGGCAGCTGCGTTCTGGGAGTAAGTGATCGTCGTTTTTATACGCAGAAGCTGCAGAAACTATCATAGTCTTCCCAAAACCTTCCTATCCTCTCTATTAGGGTTCCCACCAACCCTAGTCTTTCCGGCAGGCATCCGCAGGAGTCATAAGGGTGAAGATCATCTAGTGGAGGCTGCTGGAAGTTGAAGTTTCAGAATTGGGTTCAAGACACTAAGGTATAATTCTTGCACCCCTTGTACGCATCTATGGAATTGACAAGTAGTAGATCCTGGAATACCAAAAGTTTTATAACTTAACCTATTTCCGCTGCGCGTTTAAACTCTAACTTTAAACCACTTTTTCCTTCAATTGGTATCAGAGCCACGCTCGTTTGGATCTATAGATGCATTTTTGGAACCCTAGTTTTGATTTGCATGTTTATTTTAGAACTGTTTTCGAAACTGCATCGTCACAGATCTGTTTCTGCAGTGTTATCGTAGCAGAATACAAAACTGTGATTGCATAGGATGCAAGGTGGGTTCGATCGATCGAACTTGTTTCGATCGATCGAACATTCTGTTCTCAATCGATCGAACTCGTTTCGATCGATCGAAGCCTTCTGGTGTTCGATCGATCGAATAGTGTTCGATCGATCGAGACAGATTCTCTGTCCAGGTGTTCTGTTCACAGTTGTAAGGGTTTTTTAAATTATACTTTAATCTTAAATTATTTCTGTAAAATTTTTAAATCATTCTGTGAAACAGAATGTTCAAGCGATTGAACAGTGTTCAATCGATCGAAGGTTCGAGCGATCGAACGGTCTTCGATCGATCGAACTGTGACAGAGAAGTAAGATGTTGTTTTAAGTTCTAATTCAGTATGTAAAGTGTTTATATACTGTGTGAATCAATTAAGTGTTTCAATAGTTACATATATTTGTTATGTATGTGTGGATGCGTGTACGACTAACCCTTTTGCAGCAAAATTAGTCGCTATCTCCCATGGCACCAAGTTGTTTAAATATTTATATTTAAATTGTTTTGAGATTGGTGCATGTTGTAATTTATTAATGGTTTGGTTTTAAGGCGTATGTAAAGGGCGCTGCGGCTTCAATCCTACGAAAAGGAAAGTCGCACCGGTTTCCCTAGCCTTTTATTTCATTTTTGCTATTTTTTTTTTTCTAGATAAATTGTAAGCTTCAAAAGAAGCATAAGTCCAATGTAATAGAATTAGAAATTCCATGAAGATGGAGCAAGGAGCCGTTGTCCATCAAGATGGAGCCGGAGGCGACCAAACCAAGAAGGTGTTCTATGGAAATAGAGCCATGGGAGATAGAGGCATTGTTTAAATGCCTATATTTCATTTTAGTTTTTTGTTTTATGTGCTTGTTTTGTGATTGGCGTATAATACATTGTTGCATGCACTTAAAACAAGTTTTCTAAAATAAAATTCAAAAATCATTTTTCAACACATTAGTAAACATTGGATGTTTATGGGTAGTGTGTGGAAACATTTTTCAAAAGCAAAATCCTTAATTTACTAAATCTAGTGGGAGAGGGTCTTATCAAATAACACCCACGATCTTCCATTAACGGTTCATTGTAAGATGTGTAGTGTATTCTGTGTCACCTCGCCAGGGGTGATCATTCCATACGGAGGGTACGCTACTCATTGGTTACTAGATGTGAACTTCCTAAGGATAGGATCAATCAGACGTGTTAGAGGGTGACCACCACACGGAGGCGCTACTTGAGACGGTTATGATTGGATCCTAGTTAATGGTACACACTAGCTAAGCTATGGATAAGGGATCCCACACGGGGCATTATTCAGAAACTTAGAGATCAAATAGGTTCGGGAGTCATGGCTATTTTGCAAGAGTTGCATAGCGGATAAGTCATGATAAATCGAAAGATCGAACATTGACCACCACACGGAGGCTTTATTCTTTCGTTTCGATATTCCGGCGACTTTGTTTTTAAATAAGAGTTTTAAGGATTCTTTTATTTCAAACTGTCAATTCTGATATCCATATTTATTTTGTTTGATTTTCAGTAATCATAATGTCTGGATCTGCATTTAGTCCACTTGCCACCATACTCACTCAAAACAAGTTAACTGGAAATAACTACACTGAATGGAAACGTAACCTTGACATCGTTTTAACTGCGGAGGATCACATATATGTCCTCACCACCCCAAGCCCTGAAGAACCCGCGGCAAATGCTTCAGCAGCTGCCAGACGCGAGTTCGACAAATGGAAGAAGTCGAATGGAATGGCCCGTTGTTACATTCTGGCCTCAATGGCTGGTGTGTTACAACACCAATTCCAATCGAACGATTCTGCCAGTGACATTATCAATTCCCTGAAAAAGATGTTTGGGGAGCATGGCAGGCCTGCCAGACAGGTAGCCATGCAGAAGATAATGAGTGCAAAGATGTCGGAAGGGACTCCAGTCAAGGAACATGTTTTAAAAATGATTGGTTATTTAAACGAGCTGGAGACCCTAGGTGCCAACATCGATGCACAGACCCAAGTTGATATGATCCTCAATTCCCTGTCGCCTTCATTCGCTCAATTTAAACTTAACTATAATATGAATCAAATGAATTTTTCAATGAGCGAATTGATGAGTTCTCTTTTGGCAGCGGAAGGGGTGATCAAACCTGGGGTCAACGTTTTGAACGTTGAAAAAAGCGCTTCTTCTTCCCGATCTACACCGAAAGGTAAGAAAGGAAAGAAGAAGGCTGGCACTGGTGGTTCAAGTGTTGGACCAGTCCCTAAGATTGCAAAATCTAAGGGAAAAGGTAAGGGAAAAGGGAAGGTGGGTGGCCAAGGCAAAGGAAAGTGTTTCCAATGCGGTGAGAAGGGCCACTGGAAGAGGAACTGTCCAGAATTCTTAGCTACAAGAGTTCAAGGTATGATTGAATCACATGTGATTGAAGTAAGTTTTATTACGGATACTTCAAACACTTGGTGCATTGATTCTGGTGCGACTAACCATATCTATAATTCATTGCAGGGGTTCAGATCAACCAGGAAATGCAGTGATGGGGAGATCGTGCTTACTCTAGGTTCTAGTGCAACCGTATCTGCAGTTGCTATAGGAGTCGTAGTTTTAGAATTTTCAGACAATAAAGTTTTGATTTTATCAGATGTACTTTACGTCCCTTTAATGAGACGTAATTTAATTTCAGTTTCTAATTTAACGAATAATGGTTATTCCTTTCATTTTGGAACTGAAGTTGTCATTAAAAGAAGCAGTTCTTTTATATGTTCTGGTGTTAAATCAAATGGTTTGTATGTGATTACTCCCAATATTTCAAAAGATTCTTGTTTGGAACTTAATAACTCAGTGGTAACTTTACCATCTAAAAGAAAGGAACCTTCCACTAATCCAACAAGGTTTTGGCATATGAGGCTTGGCCATATCAATCTGAATAGGATTGGCAGACTAGTCAAAGAAGGGGTCTTAGGCGATTTGGTTCTCGAACCAATGGAAGTCTGCGAGTCTTGTTTGGAGGGTAAGATGACCAAAAGGTCCCTTTCCTGCAAAGGGCAACAGGACCAATGCATTGTTGGAATTAGTTCATACTGATGTGTGTGGACCAATAAATATTAGAGCAAGGGGTGGTTATGAGTATTTCATAACATTTACCGATGACCACTCTAGGTATGGATATGTGTACCTAATGCAGCACAAGTCTGAAGCCTTTGAAAAGTTCAAAGAGTTTAGGGCTGAAGTGGAGAAGCAATCGGGCACACATATCAAGGCCATTCGATCTGATCGAGGTGGCGAGTACCTCTCTAATGAGTTTATTGATCACCTCGTACAAAATGGGATTCTGTCACAGTTGACTGCACCTGGTACGCCTCAGCCGAACGGTGTAGCGGAGAGAAGGAATCGGACTCTTTTAGACATGACTAGGTCGATGATGAGTTATTCAGAGTTGCCATTATTCCTTTGGGGTTATGCTTTGGAAACCGCTGCATACATACTAAATCTAGTACCAAGCAAATCTGTTCCCAGGACACCATGAGAGATGTGGATTGGGCGCAAGCCTTCTTTGCAACATCTCCGGATATGGGGGTGTCCGGCACATGTGCTCAAAGGAAAGATGAGCAAGTTGGATTCTAGATCGGAAGTATGTTACTTTGTAGGGTATCCAAAGGGTACTTATGGATGGTATTTTTATGATCCAAGAGAACAGAAAGTGTTTGTTAGTACAAATGCTGTTTTCTTGGAGGATGATTATATCATGAACCATAAACCTAAGGGAAGGATAGATCTTAGAGAGATAGAAGGAGAGCCCTCAGTCCAACCCGCAGTTGATAACGATGAAAATCAAGAAAATACCACTTCTTCACCCATTTCCGCACCAGTACCTCATCGTAGTGGGAGGATTATCAGCCAGCCTGATAGATACATGTTCTTAGGAGAAGTTTTTGAAGCTGTCTCCATAGAATCTGAATCTGATCCTACCACTTACGAAGAGGCAATGGCTGATGTTGATTCAGCTCATTGGATTAAAGCTATGAAGGCTGAATTGGAATCTATGGATTCCAATCAGGTCTGGGATCTTGTAGAACTTCCAGCCAATATTAAACCCATTGGCTGCAAGTGGGTCTATAAGAGGAAAAGAGGATCTGATGGAAAGGTTGAGACCTTTAAGGCAAGGCTTGTGGCGAAAGGCTATACTCAGAGGGAGGGCATTGACTATGAGGAAACCTTCTCGCCGGTAGCCATGCTCAAGTCCATCAGAATACTCTTATCCATTGCTGCATGCCTAGATTATGAAATCTGGCAGATGGACGTCAAGACTGCATTCTTGAATGGCAATCTTGAGGAGGGCATCTATATGCAACAACCAGAAGGGTTCATAGCTGGTCGGAAAGGTAACTTGGTATGCAAGTTGCAAAAGTCCATTTATGGGCTTAAGCAGGCATCCAGAAGTTGGAACATCCGATTTGACCAAGTGGTCAAGTCGTTTGGTTTCATACAGAATCTGGATGAGCCTTGTGTATACAAGAAATGTGAAGGGAAAGTAGTGGCTTTTCTTGTGCTTTACGTTGACGACATTCTATTCATTGGGAATGATGTAGCGGCACTGTCAACGGTCAAGGTTTGGCTAGCTAATACTTTCGATATGAAGGATCTAGGAGAGGCGAGCTATATTCTTGGGATAAAGCTCTTTCGGGATCGCAAGCGAAAGATAATGGGATTATCTCAAGCTGGTTATATCGAGAAAGTGCTAACTAGGTTTTCAATGGATAATTCGAAGAAAGGTTTGTTACCTTTCAGGCATGGTTTAGCGTTCTCCAAGGAGCAGTGTCCAAAGACACAAGAGGAGAGGAATCGCATGGTAGGAATTCCCTATGCCTCGGCAGTAGGAAGTCTCATGTATGCGATGTTATGCACTAGACCAGATATCTGTTTTGCCGTTGGCATGGTTAGCAGGTATCAATCGAATCCTGGTCCAGAGCACTGGACAGCCGTTAAGCACATTCTTAAGTACTTGAGAAGAACTAAAGATTACATGCTTATGTACGGCGGTAGTGAGTTAATTCCAGTAGGATACACTGACTGGGACTTTATGTCAGATAAAGATTCGAGAAAGTCGACATCCGGACATCTCTTTACCTTGGGAGGTGGTGTTGTTAGTTGGAGGAGCATTAAGCAGAAATGCATTGCAGACTCAACTACAGAAGCTGAGTATGTGGCTGCTTGTGAAGCCGCAAAGGAAGCTGTTTGGCTCAAGAAGTTCCTTATGGAACTCGAGGTGGTACCAGCGTCGCTGTCACCTATTACGCTATACTGCGATAATAGTGGGGCAGTGGCTCAGTCCAAGGAGCCAAGGAACCACGGGAAGGGAAAGCACGTAGAGCGGAAATATCACCTAATCCGAGATATAGTTCAACGTGGAGATGTGACTGTCACCAAGATTGCCACCGCTGACAATCTTGCTGATCCGTTTACAAAGGCCTTACCACAGAAGGTCTTTGATCGTCATCTAGATAGTCTAGGTCTTAGATGTAGTTCTGAATGGTTGTGAGTGCAAGTGGGAGTTTGTTGGGTTTGTGCCCTCAAACCATTTCTTTATGTATGAGACATTAGCATTATAATATATGGATATCAGCTTTACATTTCATTGTGTATGTTTATTTCATGAGATGATTGATTTATCCTTAAGTATCATAGTAAGCAATTCGTGTGTGTATGAGATACACACAAGTGAGATACGAATTACTATTCTTTGATACTTAGAATATGTCACAGTGGATGATGAGACTGGATACCTCATCAGGTCTACACTGTAGCATAATTAACTACCATTGGATGGAGTGATTAATCTCAATCACTAGAGTGTAGCTCTTAGTTGATATGCTAGTGCTTATAGTGCATTGACGGACCTGAGCTTTCCTATTGACGCTTAAGGCTGTCAACAGTCAATAGGAACTCATAACTTGTATAAGGTACGTGTTCTCAATCTTGAGATGATTATGAACACAGACTATGGACATGGCTGTTTTGACTTACCAATCAGTGAGGTCTATAGAAGATCAACACCTGGGTATCTTGGGTATGTCATGTCCATAGGGTTGTGAACATATATTGTCAAGATAGAATCTACCCTCTGATTCAGAGTAAGCATTCCCTTGAGAATGTCACCAAGTTGATTACTGAGTACTGCAGTCTTGTTGATAAGAGTTATCAACATGTTTGGTAATCATGAGTAGTGAATGGGACTCAAGGAATACAAGAAGTAATCATGATTCAGGATGACAGTAACAGTTATCTGACTACCTGAATATGATTACGAATGCTGACGGTAGAGGGACATTAGTACACCATACAAGTCTAGTTATCGCTTCGGATATGTTCTTTTGCGTTGGAGTTCAGTTATCGTTTTATAGTGGAATAAACGTTAACTGACCAGTTAGTTAGTTTGCTGATCAAAGAGTTTGGTCATGGTAATTAACAAACTGGTCTGAGCCAACAATAAAGAGCCTAGGAAGTCCCACTCTTAGCTCCGCTAGGATGCTTGGAAAGACACTTGAGGAAGCTGTTAAGACAGGTTCGATCGATCGAAGTATGTTCGATCGATTGAAGTCAGCAGGTTCGATCGATCGAGAATGGTTCGATCGATCGAAGTCTAGGTCGGTTCTGGAAATCTATAAATAGGGCAGCTGCGTTCTGGGAGTAAGTGATCGTCGTTTTTATACGCAGAAGCTGCAGAAACTATCATAGTCTTCCCAAAACCTTCCTATCCTCTCTATTAGGGTTCCCACCAACCCTAGTCTTTCCGGCAGGCATCCGCAGGAGTCATAAGGGTGAAGATCATCTAGTGGAGGCTGCTGGAAGTTGAAGTTTCAAAATTGGGTTCAAGACACTAAGGTATAATTCTTGCACCCCTTGTACGCATCTATGGAATTGACAAGTAGTAGATCCTGGAATACCAAAAGTTTTATAACTTAACCTATTTCCGCTGCGCGTTTAAACTCTAACTTTAAACCACTTTTTCCTTCAGGTAGGGACTAGCAAATCACTAGTTGAGGGTTGTGACAAGCGGGGGTATTTGTAAAATACAACCGCGCTAAAAGAAGAAAATACACTGATTTAGTCTACAATTCCCTTATATATCTGCAATTTGAATTACAATGCCAGTTTTTACACAATATGATTAATCTATGATAAGTGGTATTGTTTTACTGGATATTTGTGCAGATTACTGATGATGTGTGAGGAACTAAACGAGCAAGATAAAAGCAAGTGCTTGGTTTTAATGAAGATAATTCAAACATAAAAAGGAAGTTTCGAGCGATCAAAGAGGTCTCGAGCGATCGAGGTTTCGATCGATCGAATAAGTTCAAGCGCTCGAAGATCCCAGAAGTTCAATCGATCGAGAGATGTTCAATCGATCGAACATGGCTTTTATCATATTTTACGCACACGCAGCAGAAACAGAGTTCGTAACCCTAGCATTAGGTTTTTGTATATATAGTCGTATTGTATACGTCCTAAACAACGCCCACTTTTACTTTTGATCAGTTTTACATAGGGAGAAGAGAGTTTGTTCTTGTTTTGTAGGTTTTATCAAGGATTTCTAGTGCCTTTGGTTAGATTCTATTAAGTTTAATATAAGTTCTGCATTCCAGGTTACTTTTTACTGCCTTATCTACATTCTGCTTATAGTTTAGTGTAGTTTAATCTGGTAATCTCGTAGCTTTGCATGATCAGGTAGTGTTCAATCATTAGTTTTTAAATTTTTCATGATAAAATACAACCAAACAACACCTTAATGGACTTTTACGTTAAAAACGAATCCAAGACACTCCAGACCATGTTTGAGTAGTCCCCAGGTTAGGAGATCACAATGAAACCGTGATCTCAAGCCTCTACCATGCAACAGAATAATTCCTGGGTTCGATCGATCAAAGTTTGTTCGATCGATCGGACCAGAGACATTGTCGAGCGATCGAAGACGTTTCGATCGATCGAGAGATGAAGATATTCGATCGATCGAAAGCGCGTTGATTGATCAAACCCTCTGATTCTTGAGAACATTTTATTCAGTATCCCTAGACTTTCTGCTTTAGAGATTCGTTATCAAACTGTCCCCAAATGCTCAGTTTGTCAAAACAGTCTCTGAACTTAAGGCCTTAAGGCATTTTTCTTCAATATCTTTTGCAAAACCACCTTCAATGCTAACACCATTGTAGGTGCGAGTCTCAACTATTGTTTTCAACCGCTTTCATGTGTTTCAAATTAACTGTGATGATATAGTCCCGGTCATGAAAGGGCTATGGATTCTTTATTCTAAGAGAAATACGGAATACTGTAGAAAATGTGCTCCATTGAGCTTCAATATAATTGCATGGTAGATGGCTAGGTCGCGGTGGATTCGCGTAATCCCAACATTCCCCTTTATTAAGAAAAACACGTTTTAAAACATCACTTTAGTTAATTAGTTAATCGTTAGTTTTATTTACTATAGTTGTTTTACTTTTAGTAGTTACTTCATGGAACTTCGTGTTTTACAACCCTGCATTTATTGATTTTTATTCTACTTTTAGAGTTTAATTTAAGTATTTAGTTTAACACATTCCCTGTGGGATCGACCTGGTCTTAACCAGATTACTACTTGCACGATCACCTACACTTGGGTGTAGCATACAAGCGCACGTACATTCTTAGTCGTGTCACTGAGCCGGGTCGTCAGTAGCTCGAAAGTCGCCAGTCTGAGTCAACACGTTCCAGATGTTTATCGGTCAGTCTGCCAAACTCCTGATCCTGGCTTGGCACTCGTAAAGAATGCTCAGCGGATTGGTTGATCCCACTACAAAGCAAAGTGCAGAGTGGTAAGTGTCAGAAACTGGAGTAAAATAAAGAAGAAAGCAAAAAAGTGAAACCGAACGGCCTTACCCCTCAACTCTCCCGCCTAGGAAGTCCTCATTTAGATCCCGGGAGCTTGTTCGCAGAGCCCAAGGGTGGACACTTGGAAGAACCTGTACTTCCACCCTTTGTTGTTGCTCGGGCAGTTGACTAGGATCTTCCTCCCCTGACGAGCCCCGAGAGAAAAGAACCTAGTTTCTCCATGTACAGGGAACGGTAGGTGTGTCTAGAGGAACTCCTAGACGGAGAGTTCGTACCCAAAAACTTGGGGCCATAGGGAGATGGACCCCATGAGAAATCTCCAACCGTTCGGGGCCAATTGGCCCGGGGTAATCCCCATGTATATCAGGACGTCCCGAGCGACCAGATGGAGGGGAATACGAAACCCAGCCATGAGGATGTCCTCATATAGGGTAGTGAAACCCCGCTGGCAGATTTGGGCCCCCCCAACGTTGACGGCCAAGGAGCAGTGGTCAGGAAGGTCGTACCTATCCCTAATGTGCCTGAGATCTTCAGTGCGCAAGGTGGATGGGATGAATTCAATGGAGAAGGCTACCTCGGGGTCAGGTTCTCCTGGTGTCTCGTCACCTGAACCTCGGGAAACGGAATCAATAGGGGCTTCCTGGTCCGACTCATCGTCGGAGAGACGGATTGGGATCCTGCCTTCGCTCTGGTGGTCAGATGGGGAAGCGGACGGATTGGGATCCTGCCTTCGCTCTAGTGTCAGGACTTCCCGATCGGTACATCTCATCCTCTGACCGGGAAGCTGAATCGAAGCCGGAATGTTCCATTTCTGGTGGTCAGATGGGGAAGCAGGTTATGGCCTAAGTATGGGTCAGGAACCCCGAGCCTAGTATAAAAAAGGGGCAAGGTCACTAACCTAAAAGGCAAAGAGTGAATGGTACTTAATGATCGGGAGAGAACAGAGCCTGTTTATACGCCTTAATTCACGTTTGTTAGTACTTTTTTATCCTTTTTTTGTATATTTTTACTTTATTTTCTATTTTCTGACAGGATTTGGAAGAAATCAAGTATACCAAGCTAAACAGGGTGAAAAAGCAAACAAAAAGAAGCTGAAAAAAACACATCGCTTGCGCGATCCGCTCGCGCGAAGATCCTGAAATCGCTCGCGCGATCCGCTCGCGCGAGGTCCCCATATCGCGCTCGCGGGGCCTGCACGCGCGACATGTGTAAAAATGGAACTTGCGTATTTCAGTATATTGATGATTCCTGCGTGAACGAAACTTCCTAATTACGTCTAGAAAGCTAAATACAGCAGTTTTAGTGCGTTTCGGGTTAGAAAAGCTTTCAAAAACTTGTTATAAATCTATATATACCCTATTTTACTTCAATTAAAGTGTTGGACAATTATTATACACACAATATATACAACCACACTTTCAGCCATTGAAGGGAGGAAAGCAAGGAGAAGAAGAAGAAGAAGAAGACCAAGGATTTCCATGGCCTCCTCCATCAACTACTTGCCATCTACCGCTTCTATGGACAACTAGACTCTAGATCTAGGGTTTCAATGAAACCCTAGCCAAGTAATAGGGTTTTATTTATGTTTTTATTTTAGTTTATTATGTATGGATGACATTTACATGTTCCGAGGATTTTTATAAATAAATCATGCTTCTATGAATTAAATCATTACTTTCAAAATCTATTCTTGTCTTAGATCTATTTTGACTGTGATGTGCTCAATGATCTATGCTTGCTGTGCTAGTTTAGATTATTTGCATGTAATGGTGCTTAAATTGAATTGTGCTATCAAGTATCCGAATAGTCCATGCCTAGATTAGACGGATTATGCCACAACCCTAGTTTAGTGTGGGATAATTCGTACTAACCGAAGATGGATTATGTTGGTGCTTGAACCATAGTTATTTTCTTGACGGAGGAATTGGGCTTGTAGCTACAATTCCCCATTATCATCCAACTTAATAGGCTAAAGTAGTTCATAAATATTCCTATTATGGAGCTAGTGGTGGATTTGCAATCCTAGGTTCCTTTAAACATATTTACAAAAACACTTTTAAATCGCTTTCACAATTTAGATTTATTTTATTGTTCTTAGCTTAATTAAATTCAAAATCAAAATCTTCTTTTTATAATTAATTAGATTTAGGTTTTAAAATTAAGAGTCGTAGTAATTCAATCTCTGTGGGTTCGACCTTTGCTTTCACTACTACAAATCCTTAGAAAAGTAAAGTACACTTTTTATATCTTGATTTTGACAAGATTAATTTTTAGAGCCGTTGCCGGGGATTGCAAATTACTACCTTTAGTTTTAGAATCTTAGTTTAGTTAATTCGTAAATATTAGATTAGGTTTTCTTTTTCTTATTTTTCGTTTTATTTTGAGTCACTAACTTTTCTTTTTATTTTGTAGTTTCTCGAGTCGTCAAAATTCTAACGTTTTCGAGTGGATTAGCTAATCACATCAAAGGAGCTTACGCAAATCAATAAAATAAAAAAACAAAATTCAAGTAAATTGCTTCTTGTGAAACTCGCTTTAAACCACTCTAAGTCAGGGCGCTGTGACGCACTATTTGCATTAGTTTAGGGTTAATTGCACTGCATTAGCTAGGAAACCCAGGGCGCTGGGCTTGACGCGGTCACTGCATTACAGGATAATTTGCATGCATCACAGTAGTTGAGTGCTTGTTATCTTAGTTGCGTGATTGCTATTTGTTTTTTTATTATTTGAGTCAGTTTTTATTTTAGTTTAGTTTTCTTTTTAAGTTTATGTTTGGTACGCGTTCAAATAAACATGAATTACATTCTATCGATCTTGAACTTGAACGTACTTTAAGAGTTAGTAAGTCGCAACCCAAGCCTCTAGAGCTAGGTTGCAAGACGACGAATCAACGCCGATTCCGTCGTCGTTGTTTGAGGCCGAAATTCAAAGTACCCTTAAACGGTTAAGGAGAACTCGACCTTTTAAAATCAAACCGATTAAAATGGCTGACGGAAACAACGGAAACAATATGAATAATCTTAATATACCGCCACCTCCTCCACTTAAAGATTACTTTATTCCTACGACTTACATGCCACAAACTTGTATCGACTTACCGGAGGTGACGGCATCTCACTTTGAGATAAAGTCATCTACCATCTCGCTACTTCCTTCTTTTCATGGCCGTCTAAATGAAGATCCATATCAACACTTAGGAGATTTTCAGGATATATGCTCTACTTTAAAAATTCAAAACTTAACTGATGATGAATTAAAATTGAGGCTCTTTCCATTCTCTTTAAAAGATAAAGCTAAATACTGGCTCCAATCTTTGGAGCCAAACACAATTAGAACATGGGAAGCCTTACACACCGCATTTTTACAAAAGTTTTTTCCTATTATGCGTACGAATCAGATAAGGAAATCCATGACAAACTTTGTGATGCAAGATGGGGAATCACTTTACGACACGTGGGAAAAATTTAAAGAATTATTACGCTCGTGTCCACATCATCAGGTTCCTAAGTGGCAGTTGGTACAAGTCTTTTACGAGGGACTTATTCCCTCAGTCCGTAATACCGTTGATGCTATTTGTGCGGGTACCTTCCTACACAAAACTGCCGACGAGGCCTGGAAAATCTTTGAAACATTAAGCAAGAATTCGATGCATCAGCCTGTGTCAGTACGTTCCGAGGGATATCATTCACAACCTAATAGAGAGGTAAAGTTTGAGTCAAGTTATTCAATTGAAATAAAAGAACTATTTAAAAAACTTGACCGACTTTTAACAATGAACCAAACGACAACCCCACCCGCTCATGAAATTTGTGCATTATGTTCTGATCCATCCCATTCTATCCTAGCATGTCCATCGACGAGTCAATTTTCGGAATTCGTGGAGCAACACATTAATTCTATTCAACAATACCCATGAAATAATTATAATTCGACTACTAATAATCCGGACGCGCCATGGAGAAACTATCCAAATTTTTCATAGAGAAATAATAATAACAATAATAATGAGATGAGCAATTTTCCTAACGCTTATAGACCTCAACAATGTCAATACCAACAACCTCCTCCTCAACCTCCACGTAATAATGCATTTGAGGAGAAGGTGTTGGCCTCACTTAAAAGTTTTGGTCCGGTGATCCAGTTAGTACATTCCCACACCCAGTCCATTGCAAACCTGGAGTCCCAAGTGGGACAAATAGTTAACACGCTAAATCGTTTAACCGAGAGTAAGTTGCCAAGTCAACCTATTCCGAACCCTAAGGGACAATACGAGGTGGGTGGTACAAATGAGCAAGTGAACGTTGTGTCAATAAGGACGACTACTCAAGAGGAAGAAGTTGTTGAGATTCCGGATGAGGTTGAGAAAAATAAAAATATAAATTTGAATAAAGAAAAGGGTGAAGAAGTGGATAGAGTTAGAAAAGAAAATGAACCGGTACCAACGAATTATATTCCGAGAATGCCATATCCACCAAACATTGAGGGACTGTCACATTTGTCTAAGAAAGGGTCAAAAACGGAAGATATACTCGAGGTATTTAAACAAGTTAAAATTAATATTCCATTCCTCGATGCTATTAAACAAATTCCCGCGTACGCTAAATGTCTTAAAGACCTTTGCACTCAAAAACATAAATTGCGTAGTCATACTCCTAAAAAAGTCTTTCTCACGGAAAAAGTAAGTTCTATTTTCCAACACGCTACTCCGAAATATAAAGATCCAGGTACGCCTACAATTTCATGTGTCATAGGTGACACTGTAATTCATAGGGCTCTCCTTAACTTAGGAGCTAGTGTTAATCTTTTATCCTACCACGTTTACAAACAACTAGGACTAGGTGAACTTAAGCCTACGGCCGCTACTATACAATTAGCGTATCGTTCTGTTAAAATCCCTAGAGCAATCGTCGAGAATGTCTTAGTTAAAGTTGACAAATGCTATTATCCTGTTGACTTCATAATCCTTGACACTGAACCGGTGCTAGATGCTAGGAAGCACACTCCTGTTATTCTTGGTCGTCCATTCTTAGCAACCGCTAACGCTCATGTTAACTGTCGGACGGGGGTAATGAAAGTGTCATTTGGGAACATGAACTTAAAATTAAACGTCTTTAACACTATTGATCAACCTCCTAAAGATGATGACTATCTATGTGAGGTGGAGAGTGAGGTAAGGCGAAAAACTGAACCTAATAACGTAATAAAGGTGAGTAATGATAATAATATATTGGAAAATGAGCGGACGAATTTGAATAATTTTGATCCTAATGATGAATTTACTCAAAAGGTGAAGAATCGATTTGCAACCGAAAAGGATGAACCATTGAATGAAGTAATACAAAGTGATATTCTTTCTGCTTACCACCGGGCTCTTCCTGATATCCTCAGGGGTACAAAATCTGAGTTATGGCCTCGTTAAATCTTGAGCTAGAATGGTCTAGCTAAAGACGTAAAAGATAGCGCTTCTTGGGAGGCAACCCAAGCTTTATTTCGTCTGTTTGTCTTATTTTTGCATGTTTTTGGGTCATTTTGGTCAGTTTTTGAGTTTTCTGAACAGATTTGGGGGTCGGGGATAATTTATTTTGAACTTATATACATTTTTTATACTAAAAAAGAGGAAAAGACAACAGTCGCGCGCGCGACAGGTCGCTCGCGCGGTCCGCTCGCGCGAGATTCCCTCCTAGGCAAAATTTTTCAAGTTTTTATATATAGCCTTAGTATCTACTCGCGCGCGCGAGGGGTCCGCTCGCGCGAGCTTGTGCCTTAGAAACTTTTCTAAAAATAATAAAACAGAGGCCTCAGGTTTACCTCACGGAGGGATTCGTGCGAGCACAGTCCGCTCGCGCAAGGTGGGGATTTTCCACTTTTTCTTGTTGGTCTTTTACCTTCTGTTTCCCACTCCTGGTTAGTTATTTTCGTTTCTGTTTGTTCTTTTTAGTTCTTTTCATTTAAGTTTGTCTTTGTTTAGATAGTTTTATGTCTATTTGTTTTCTTTTCATTACGTTCTTTTACTTATAGTTTAGTTTATAATATTATAAAAAATCAAAAACAAACTTATATGTTAGCTTTTATTATTTATTTTGTTTGTTTAATTTTCTTTTGTTAAGAAGTAACAGGTAACATTGAACGTTATTGCCATATTCCAATGTGTTCACCTGTTCTATGAGTGTCGAGATCGAAATGCTATCGTTCCTTCCTTACGTACTCTCTTTTCTTTCATTTTATTGTTTCATTGGGGACAATGAAAGATTTAGGTTTGGGGGTATGCAGACACATGCACATTATTATGCACTAATTTTGAAAAAAATTTCGATTCTTGTGCTTAAATAAACGATGTTACCGACGTTTTTGCAATATCAATTTGATACTTCTTGTTATGTAACTATGAGTGTTATAGAATGATAAACAAGAGAAGATGTGATTAAACATTTGCTGAAGTCATGATATGACGTTTTAGGTCATGTATCGTTTGAATCGTAGTATTATATCTTAGATTTGCACATAAACCTATGCACTACACGTAGTCGCCTGAATACATGTCTGATGTGAACTATAATATGATTCGGATTTCTAGATAACACAAGGTGGAGACTAGACCCGGTGAGCTTTTGAGCCTATCTTTTCTTTATTGAGGGTTATAAATACATTGTGTTTGTCGAATTTCATTGAAATAGCGCACCTACTTGTTGTTTAGTCTCATTATTCTTATTTTGGTTGATAGTCAAGTTAAAATATTTGTTACCATACTAAATAATCTTCCGTCGTAAATATTGAAGAACCATATAAGTATAGGACATGATTTTAGGCCTTCTTTGTTTCTTACCGACTGATAAATGATAAAATTTCCTTAGTTCGCCCTTTGAGCCTTTAAAATGTCTTTTTCTGTCACGCCCCGGCATAGCAAAGTTCGGGAAAAATTAGATTTCCAACTTTGGACCCTTAGGTACGCGACTAGTTGAAGGATCATCTGATTGTCCATAAAACATTCTAATAGAAATATATGCTTAATAAAGGTTCATGCAATGGCTAAAAGTAACAGCGGAAGTAGAAGTCTTACATAAATTTTAAACGACATAAAATTCATCCAAATTTAAACGAATATAAACAGAGGTCTAGGCAACGTCTGCCCAAAATATAATACATAGTAGTATCTCGAACAACATAAACATAACAACAGAATTATAAAAGAGCCGCAACAACGTTGTCTCCCAATGCTAACTAGCAAAGCCAAAGTCTTCCTCATCGTAGGCATCATCATAATCATGGTAGTCTCCATCTACCTGTTCATCACCTGCATCACCATACTGATAATCTGGACATTGGATGTCCAGGGTATAAACACCGTCAGCTTGCGAAAGCTGAGCGAGTACAACACTCACAAAGAAACAATAAAGAATTAATAATAATACTTGCAACTATTGTCGTGTAGTTTAAACGTTAACCCAACCAACCATTCACTAAATCGAGAATCCTAAACTCGAAACCACGGATACAAGACCATGACAAGAAGGATAGAACAACTCAACAAAACTGAACACGAATCAATTTCAAGAACAGACATAATCCACTGAACACAAACCCATGAATCACTTACTCTCCCCAAATACATCATCTCCTATTTTCACAAATTATCGGTGTAAGCCGTTGGTTAAAGTGTAACGCCCTGTATTTTATTATCATTAATAAATAAATATTGCGTTTCATTTCCATGAGTATTTTAATTTAATTTCTCTTTGTAATAATTATCTGGGGTCAAACTGTAATTTCCAAAATATTTTCTATGGTTTTAAAATCAATATCTATATCTTTGTATAAACCGGGAATTTTATTCCTACGCTGATATTATTTTCCTGTATTTTTCTTTCTACCGTAAAATACCAGTTTCATGTTTTAAATCTGCATTATACCGCGTTTGGGTGTGGGAGCACGTGAGCTCAACCACATCGGAGGAATTCTTGGCCTTGCTTGGAGCCCAAAACATTGGGTTTATATATACGTTGGTTTCTCTCTCTCTCACTCACAGTCTCTCATCTCTCACTCTCTCAAATTCTCTCAATCACTCTCTTGCTCTCTCAAGATCACACAACACACACACATACAGATTATATACTATATACATACACACATACATAGATATATAGCTATATATATCTCAAGATCAAGAGGAAGAACGGAGGAGAAATTCTTAACGACGAAATCGACGGCATAAATTCTCGGTCTCAAATTCTCTGTATAATTGCCCTCTGTGAGTATTATAAACTCACTCTCAACGTATATATATGTATAATTCAGTATATATATGTGTGTATATGTGTATATATATAGATACACCATTGAAGCTTGAAATTGGAGTTTTGTAAATCTTAACCAAAATAAAATTTATGAATTGGGAATGAAAGATCTTAGTCCCAATAAGCTGTGGTTCGAATCCTACGCAATAATTCATCCGTATCGCGACGAACGGTTGATTTAAAGTTTTGACACCCTCACTTTAATCGCGAATATCTAGAGATACAATCCGTATTAGTTAAAATTGATTGCGTATTCTTAATCTACGCGGAAAACTGAAGAGAACCATATATTACATGTCCTAGTACGAACAGATTCTGAAAATGGGTAAAATGCAGTTTTGAAATTGAAAACAGAGGAAAAACGAAGAAGATGACATACTGCAAGAACTCGCGCGCGCGACCCGCTCGCGCGATCCGGCCTTCCCCTTCGCTCGCGCGACATCACCTCTCCCTCGCTCGCGCGATCCGCTCGCGCGAGGTGGCCGTTTTGGGCAGTTTCTGTATTTTTGTCTAAGGGACTGTTTGGAAAATATTTTGGGAAATTTCAAGGAACTGTTAGGCAAATATACTATTTTAAAGGCTCACTGTTAGAAATTGGACTTGAAAGAATGTTTAAGACCGAAATTTATGCTCGTACGATTATCCGGCTTTGTGATTAATTAATGGTATTATTTACGAAACATTGACATACATATTAGGGTTGAGGTTGTGTCAACATGCATGTGTGTGAGAGAGCGTGAAAAGAGTAAAGGGTGGCGGTCTGGTGTGCGACCTCAATATCGATCGGATATTATTCCTGGTATTGGAGGCGACAGTGTTGTGTACGACTTAGATATCGATCGGATAGTATTCCTGGTATCTAAGGCGCGCGTTTCGGATATTGATCGGATAGTATTCCTGATATCCGAAGCGATGGTGATAGTGTGGTGTACGGCTTAGATATCGATCGGATATTATTCCTGGTATCTAAGGCGCTTGTTTCGGATATTGATCGGATATTATTCCTGGTATCCGAAATGATGGTATTGAGTGTGGCTTAGATATCGATCGGATATTATTCCTGGTATCTGAAGCGATAGTTTGGTGTGCTGTTTTGGATATCGATCGGATAGTATTTCCTGGTATCTGAGATAATGGTTTGGTTGTGTTGAGTTTTGTTGAGAGAAAAGAGTCAGAAAGATGAGATATTACATTGTTCATGCATGGTCGCATATTTATTGCTTTCTTTATTTCCCCCTTGGCTTATGTTGGAATTGGAACCTTGAATTTATTGCTTTTAAAAGTTAAATTGCACCGTTGTTTATATGCTTATATATACATTGCGAGCACTTGTTTATTTTGCTCACCAGCTTTCATAAGCTGACGGCGTTGATGCGTCCTGGACTGTATGTCCAGATTTTCAGGGTCAGGAGCAGCCAGGGTATTTTGACTATGCTACTTAGAGTCAGGAGACTTTCCAGGAGGCTGCTTTATATTTCCTATGTCTTTTAATTTGGGTTTGTAATAAACTAGCTTTAGACATTTGAATAAGGCGTTTTGTGCCTAAGTTTATGACTGCTGTAATAGTTTAGTAAGTTTTCATTTCGGAGCTTATGTTTTTTGTTAGTATCCTTTGCTCTAGAAGTGTTTGTTAAGTTATTTGTTGCAGGGACAATTGGTCATACTCACTTGTCACGACCTACGAGTCCATAAAGGAAATTAAATGCTTTCCTGAATTATGCTACGTCGGGGCGTGACAGGCTTTTTGGTATCAAAGCCAGGTTTTGGCTCGACCAATTGTCCAAAGACACATAGGATCTCCCATTAAGATAGAATTAAGATAAGATAGTTCGACTTCATTCCGTGTTTAGGTCGCTTTCTATCGTCGAGAACTTTCTTTCTTATCTGGAGTTTGACCGTATTCTTGTTGATCAATGGATAGGTACCGTTCTCTCGATCATATGGCTGGAAGAAATCTCAGGAATCGTCCCGCTATTGAAGATGCACCCCCGGTAATAGATCCAACCGGAATGTTCGAGGCTTTCGTAATAAGATTGGAGAGGGTTAGTGATCAGAATGCGAGGAACAATAATCAGAATGGGAATCACAACGGGAATGGGAGGCAAGCCCACCAGACGGGAGACAAGCTTCTCAAGGAGTTTCGCGCCCTGCGACCTGAGTATTTTGCGGGGACTGATGAACCTTGGCAAGCGGAACAGTGGCTACGCCAGATGGAGCGTATCTTTGAGACCATAGAGTGCACTGATCTGGAGAAGAAGCGTCTGGCTATCTTTCAGCTGTCTTATGCAGCGGCTGATTGGTGGGATGCAGAAAAGGCGACCATAGGAGAAGAAGCTGCAAGGAGAATGCCGTGGGTGGTGTTTAAAGAAAGATTTCTCGAAAAATATTTTCCTGAAGAAGAGAAGGACAAGAGAGAGAAAGAGTTTATGGAGTTGACTCAAGGGAATCTGACTGTCCGAGAGTACACTACTCGATTTGAACGTCTGTCTCGCTTTGCTCCACATATGGTGGACACACCCTAGAAGAAAATCAAGAAATATCACCGAGGTCTCAACCTGTCTCTCCGACATCTGACTATGGGGCATCTGGGCCAGTCATTTGAAGCTCTGGTGAGATTGGCTACGGGGTTAGAGAATGATGGTTGTCAGAATTCGAAGCCGTTTGGAAATCGACCTCCGCAGAAGGGTTATTTCGGACAGAAACCTGGGTACCCTCAAGGACAGAAAAGGACCTGGGATGGAGGGAAGAAACCTCAACAGACACAAGCAGTTCAGCAGTATCAGCCTCTAGCAATAGAAGGGGCCAAAAACAACAACTGCTTCAATTGTGGTAATCCCGGTCACCGAGCTAAAGATTGCAGACAGACTAGGCGTGTTGATCGTCCGGGAATTGTGTGCTATAATTGTGGCATGCCAGGTCACATAAGTCCGGAATGCAAGGCTCCTAGGAAAGGCAACTAGGGTCAGCAAGGACAGGTCCGCCTGAATGCTGTTATTCCCGAGGCTGCTGGTTATGAAGAAACAGGGTATGGAGGAGGTGCTTATGAGGAGGGATTGCCTGAGCAACGAGCAGTGGAAGATACTCTAACTTTGTTTAACTCTCATGTTAAAGTTTTATTCGACACGGGTGCTACACATTCCTTTATATCTGTTAAGATCGTTCAGAAGTTGGGTATAGTACCGCAACGTTTAGAGGAAGCTTTGAGTGCTGTCTCACCCTTAGGGACCACAGTCAAGTTATTACATGTGTGTAAGGATTGTCCTCTACGGTTAGGAGACCGCGAACTTTTGGCAAGATTGGTGGTTCTGTCGATGAAGGAGTTCGATATAATCCTGGGAATGGATTGGCTCGAGAAGAATGATGCAAAGTTGGATTGTGCAAGGAAGAGGATCACATTTGCGGACAAGGGGAATCGACTCTTCGATTTCCAATGTAACCCTTCGGGTGATATGTTCCTCACTAGATGCCTAGCAAACATTGAGGTTGTCAGTGCAGAGGTGACAGTATCATCAATACCGGTAATCAAAGAGTTCGAGGAAGTATTCCGAGATATTTCAGGATTACCGCCGGAAAGGGACATAGAATTCTGTGTGGAATTGGTGCCAGGTACTCGACCTATAACCAAGGTTCCCTACAGGATGGCCCCTACAGAGTTGTTGGAGCTGAAGGAACAAGTTCAAGAACTTGAGAAGTTGGGTTTTGTTCGTCCAAGTACTTCACCCTGGGGAGCACCAGTATTGTTTGTGAAGAAGAAGGATGGGACAATGCGGCTGTGTATTGACTACCGAGAACTGAATAAGGTTACTATCAAGAATAAGTATCCTTTACCTCGGATAGACGATCTGTTTGATCAGTTGCAAGGAGCCACGACCTTTTCTAAGATTGATCTACGGTCAGGGTATCACCAGTTGAGGGTGCGGAAGGAAGACATACCTAAGACTGCTTTCAGGATGAGATACGGACACTATGAGTTCTTAGTGATGCCGTTTGGGATGACAAATGCTCCGGCTGTATTTATGGACTTGATGAACAGAGTATTCAAGCCCTACTTGGATCAATTCGTTATTGTCTTTATTGATGATATTTTGATCTATTCCAAGTCAGAGGAAGAGCATGAACAACACCTGAGGATCGCGTTGCAGACTCTCAAGGATCACCGCCTGTATGCTAAATTCAGCAAGTGTGAATTCTGGCTTCAGGAAGTTAAGTTTCTCGGGCATGTGATCTCTCAACAAGGAATCGCGGTTGACTCATCAAAGACCGATGCAGTGGCAAATTGGACTCGGCCGACCAATGCTACAGAAGTCAGAAGTTTTCTGGAACTCGCCGGTTACTATCGGAGATTTGTGGAAGGATTCTCAAAGATAGCAGCCCCGTTAACTGGTTTGACTAAGAAAGATTTGAAGTTTGAATGGACTGATAAGCATGAACGCGCTTTTTTGGAATTGAAAGAGAGATTGACAACAGCGCCAGTGCTTGCGATACCAAGGGATGGTGAGAAGTTCACTATTTTCAGTGACGCCTCGTATCAAGGATTGGATTGTGTCCTTATGCAAGACGGAAAGGTTATCGCCTATGGTTCGCGACAGTTGAAGCCGAATGAATTGAATTACCCAACTCATGATTTGGAACTGGCAGCAGTAGTGTTTGCGCTCAAGACCTGGAGACACTACCTCTACGGGGAGAAGTTTGATTTGTTCTCGGACCACAAGAGCCTTAAGTATTTGTTTACTCAGAAGGAGTTGAACATGAGGCAACGTAGGTGGATGGAGCTGATTAAGGATTACGACTTTACATTAGAGTACCACCCCGATAAGGCTAACATAGTCGCTGACGCCCTAAGCCGGAAGCCTCGAGGAATGATTGCTTCATTGATGATGAGGGAATGGAAAGCTTTAGAGACTATCGCAGAATTTGATATGCAGATTTCTGAAGGAAGTGACGGACATCACTTTGGATGCCTCGTAGTACAACCAACACTTGTGAGTCGAATCATCGAAGCCCAGGGGGAAGACAAGAAATTTCAAGCATGGTTCGCCAAGATGTTAGAAAAGGACCCTATAGAATGGAAGGTTGGGACCGATGGAGGATACCGATGTCGAGAAAGATTGTGTGTGCCAGATTCTGGAGATTTGAGAAAAGATATTCTCGAAGAAGCACATAAATCGAGACTGACAGTACACCCAGGAGGAACAAAGATGTATAAGGATTTGAAGAGAAACTTCTGATGGGTAGGGATGAAGCGAGAAGTAGCCGAGTTTGTGTCTAAATGTTTGACTTGTCAACAAGTGAAGGCCGAACATCAGAGACCCTCGGGATTGTTGCAACCCTTACCTGTTCCAGGATGGAAGTGGGAACACATAACTATGGATTTTGTGGTTGGATTACCCCGGTCACAACAGAATCATGACGCGATTTGGGTAATTATGGATCGTTTGACAAAGTCTGCACACTTTATCGCGTACAATATGACTTACCCAGTAGAAAGGATGAGTCGAATGTACCTACAGCAAGTGGTGCGACTGCACGGTGCGCCTGTGTCGATTGTATCAGACCGCGATGCATGTTTTACCTCGGGATTTTGGGAAAGTCTGCAGAAGGCTATGGGAACTTCGCTCAAGATGAGTACTGCTTTCCATCCTCAGACCGATGGACAGACCGAGCGTGTTAATCAGATTATGGAAGATATGCTCAGAGCTTGTGCAATCGACTTTGAAGAGTCTTGGGAGACGCACTTACCTTTGGTTGAATTTGCGTATAACAACAGTTATCACTCAAGTATTGGAATGGCGCCGTTCGAAGCTTTGTACGGACGGCCATGTCGATCTCCATTGTGTTGGGCTGAAGTGGGAGACACAGAACTTTTGGGACCAGATTTGGTGAGAGAGACCAATGAGAAGATTTCACTGGTCAAGGAAAGGATGACAACTGCACAGAGTAGGCATAAGAGTTATGCGGATCGACGTCGAAAGGACTTGGAGTTCAGTATCGGTGATCACGTACTCCTAAAGGTTTCACCTGTTCGGGGAGTAGTGCGTTTTGGTCAGAAGAGAGGGAAGTTGGCACCTCGTTTCATCGGGCCATTTGAGATATTGGAGCGTGTTGGGAAAGTGGTTTATCGACTCGCGTTGCCACCAAAGATGTCTGGTGTTCATAATGTATTCCATGTCAGTATGTTAAGGAAATACATACGGGATCCTTCACATGTGGTTAATTTTGATGATATTGAGCCGAGTCAGAGTGTTGTCTACAAGGATAGACCTGTGAGGATTCTTGACCAGAGTATCAAGAGGCTGAGAAGAAGAGACGTTCCTTTGGTTAAGGTTCAGTGGAGGCATCATGACGAGGGAGAAGCGTCGTGGGAGTTAGAGTCAGACATGAGGACTAGATACCCCGAGTTGTTTCAGGATTAGTTAGCTCAGATTTCGGGGCGAAATCTCTGTTAAGGTGGGTAGGGTGTAACGCCCTGTATTTTATTATCATTAATAAATAAATATTGCGTTTCATTTCCATGAGTATTTTAATTTAATTTCTCTTTGTAATAATTATCTGGGGTCAAACTGTAATTTCCAAAATATTTTCTATGGTTTTAAAATCAATATCTATATCTTTGTATAAACCGGGAATTTTATTCCTACGCTGATATTATTTTCCTGTATTTTTCTTTCTACCGTAAAATAACAGTTTTATGTTTTAAATCTGCGTTATACCGCGTTTGGGTGTGGGAGCACGTGAGCTCAACCACACCGGAGGAATTCTTGGCCTTGCTTGGAGCCCAAAACATTGGGTTTATATATACGTTGGTTTCTCTCTCTCTCACTCACAGTCTCTCATCTCTCACTCTCTCAAATTCTCTCAATCACTCTCTTGCTCTCTCAAAATCACACAACACACACACATACAGATTATATACTATATACATACACACATACATAGATATATAGCTATATATATCTCAAGATCAAGAGGAAGAACGGAGGAGAAATTCTTAACGACGAAATCGACGGCATAAATTCTCGGTCTCAAATTCTCTGTATAATTGCCCTCTGTGAGTATTATAAACTCACTCTCAACGTATATATATGTATAACTCAGTGTATATATGTGTGTATATGTGTATATATATAGATACACCATTGAAGCTTGAAATTGGAGTTTTGTAAATCTTAACCAAAATGAAATTTATGAATTGGGAATGAAAGATCTTAGTCCCAATAAGCTGTGGTTCGAATCCTACGCAATAATTCATCCGTATCGCGACGAACGGTTGATTTAAAGTTTTGACACCCTCACTTTAATCGCGAATATCTAGAGATACAATCCGTATTAGTTAAAATTGATTGCGTATTCTTAATCTACGCGGAAAACTGAAGAGAACCATATATTACATGTCCTTGTACGAACAGATTCTGAAAATGGGTAAAATGCAGTTTTGAAATTGAAAACAGAGGAAAAACGAAGAAGATGACATACTGCAAGAACTCGCGCGCGCGACCCGCTCGCGCGATCCGGCCTTCCACTTCGCTCGCGCGACCCGCTCGCGCGACATCACCTCTCCCTCGCTCACGCGATCCGCTCGCGCGAGGTGGCCGTTTTGGGCAATTTCTGTATTTTTGTCTAAGGGACTATTTGGAAAATATTTTGGGAAATTTCAAGGAACTGTTAGGCAAATATACTATTTTAAAGGCTCACTGTTAGAAATTGGACTTGAAAGAATGTTTAAGACCGAAATTTATGCTCGTACGATTATCCGGCTTTGTGATTAATTAATGGTATTATTTACGAAACATTGACATACATATTAGGGTTGAGGTTGTGTCAACATGCATGTGTGTGAGAGAGCGTGAAAAGAGTAAAGGGTGGCGGTCTGGTGTACGACCTCAATATCGATCGGATATTATTCCTGGTATTGGAGGCGACAGTGTTGTGTACGACTTAGATATCGATCGGATAGTATTCCTGGAATCAAAGGCGCGGGTTTCGGATATTGATCGGATAGTATTCCTGATATCCGAAGCGATGGTGACAGTGTGGTGTACGGCTTAGATATCGATCGGATATTATTCCTGGTATCTAAGGCGCTTGTTTCGGATATTGATCGGATATTATTCCTGGTATCCGAAATGATGGTATTGAGTGTGGCTTAGATATCGATCGGATATTATTCCTGGTATCTGAAGCGATAGTTTGGTGTGCTGTTTTGGATATCGATCGGATAGTATTTCCTGGTATCTGAGATAATGGTTTGGTTGTGTTGAGTTTTGTTGAGAGAAAAGAGTCAGAAAGATGAGATATTACATTGTTCATGCATGGTCGCATATTTATTGCTTTCTTTATTTCCCCCTTGGCTTATGTTGGAATTGGAACCTTGAATTTATTGCTTTTAAAAGTTAAATTGCACCGTTGTTTATATGCTTATATATACATTGCGAGCACTTGTTTATTTTGCTCACCAGCTTTCATAAGCTGACGGCGTTGATGCGTCCTGGACTGTATGTCCAGATTTTCAGGGTCAGGAGCAGCCAGGGTATTTTGACTATGCTACTTAGAGTCAGGAGACTTTCCAGGAGGCTGCTTTATATTTCCTATGTCTTTTAATTTGGGTTTGTAATAAACTAGCTTTAGACATTTGAATAAGGCGTTTTGTGCCTAAGTTTATGACTGCTGTAATAGTTTAGTAAGTTTTTATTTCGGAGCTTATGTTTTTTGTTAGTATCCTTTGCTCTAGAAGTGTTTGTTAAGTTATTTGTTGCAGGGACAATTGGTCATACTCACTTGTCACGACCTACGAGTCCATAAAGGAAATTAAATGCTTTCCTGAATTATGCTACGTCGGGGCGTGACAGGCTTTTTGGTATCAAAGCCAGGTTTTGGCTCGACCAATTGTCCAAAGACACATAGGATCTCCCATTAAGATAGAATTAAGATAAGATAGTTCGACTTCATTCCGTGTTTAGGTCGCTTTCTATCGTCGAGAACTTTCTTTCTTATCTGGAGTTTGACCGTATTCTTGTTGATCAATGGATAGGTACCGTTCTCTCGATCATATGGCTGGAAGAAATCTCAGGAATCGTCCCGCTATTGAAGATGCACCCCCGGTAATAGATCCAACCGGAATGTTCGAGGCTTTCGTAATAAGATTGGAGAGGGTTAGTGATCAGAATGCGAGGAACAATAATCAGAATGGGAATCACAACGGGAATGGGAGGCAAGCCCACCAGACGGGAGACAAGCTTCTCAAGGAGTTTCGCGCCCTGCGACCTGAGTATTTTGCGGGGACTGATGAACCTTGGCAAGCGGAACAGTGGCTACGCCAGATGGAGCGTATCTTTGAGACCATAGAGTGCACTGATCTGGAGAAGAAGCGTCTGGCTATCTTTCAGCTGTCTTATGCAGCGGCTGATTGGTGGGATGCAGAAAAGGCGACCATAGGAGAAGAAGCTGCAAGGAGAATGCCGTGGGTGGTGTTTAAAGAAAGATTTCTCGAAAAATATTTTCCTGAAGAAGAGAAGGACAAGAGAGAGAAAGAGTTTATGGAGTTGACTCAAGGGAATCTGACTGTCCGAGAGTACACTACTCGATTTGAACGTCTGTCTCGCTTTGCTCCACATATGGTGGACACACCCTAGAAGAAAATCAAGAAGTATCACCGAGGTCTCAACCTGTCTCTCCGACATCTGACTATGGGGCATCTGGGCCAGTCATTTGAAGCTCTGGTGAGATTGGCTACGGGGTTAGAGAATGATGGTTGTCAGAATTCGAAGCCGTTTGGAAATCGACCTCCGCAGAAGGGTTATTTCGGACAGAAACCTGGGTACCCTCAAGGACAGAAAAGGACCTGGGATGGAGGGAAGAAACCTCAACAGACACAAGCAGTTCAGCAGTATCAGCCTCTAGCAATAGAAGGGGCCAAAAACAACAACTGCTTCAATTGTGGTAATCCCGGTCACCGAGCTAAAGATTGCAGACAGACTAGGCGTGTTGATCGTCCGGGAATTGTGTGCTATAATTGTGGCATGCCAGGTCACATAAGTCCGGAATGCAAGGCTCCTAGGAAAGGCAACTAGGGTCAGCAAGGACAGGCCCGCCTGAATGCTGTTATTCCCGAGGCTGCTGGTTATGAAGAAACAGGGTATGGAGGAGGTGCTTATGAGGAGGGATTGCCTGAGCAACGAGCAGTGGAAGATACTCTAACTTTGTTTAACTCTCATGTTAAAGTTTTATTCGACACGGGTGCTACACATTCCTTTATATCTGTTAAGATCGTTCAGAAGTTGGGTATAGTACCGCAACGTTTAGAGGAAGCTTTGAGTGCTGTCTCACCCTTAGGGACCACAGTCAAGTTATTACATGTGTGTAAGGATTGTCCTCTACGGTTAGGAGACCGCGAACTTTTGGCAAGATTGGTGGTTCTGTCGATGAAGGAGTTCGATATAATCCTGGGAATGGATTGGCTCGAGAAGAATGATGCAAAGTTGGATTGTGCAAGGAAGAGGATCACATTTGCGGACAAGGGGAATCGACTCTTCGATTTCCAATGTAACCCTTCGGGTGATATGTTCCTCACTAGATGCCTAGCAAACATTGAGGTTGTCAGTGCAGAGGTGACAGTATCATCAATACCGCTAATCAAAGAGTTCGAGGAAGTATTCCGAGATATTTCAGGATTACCGCCGGAAAGGGACATAGAATTCTGTGTGGAATTGGTGCCAGGTACTCGACCTATAACCAAGGTTCCCTACAGGATGGCCCCTACAGAGTTGTTGGAGCTGAAGGAACAAGTTCAAGAACTTGAGAAGTTGGGTTTTGTTCGTCCAAGTACTTCACCCTGGGGAGCACCAGTATTGTTTGTGAAGAAGAAGGATGGGACAATGCGGCTGTGTATTGACTACCGAGAACTGAATAAGGTTACTATCAAGAATAAGTATCCTTTACCTCGGATAGACGATCTGTTTGATCAGTTGCAAGGAGCCACGACCTTTTCTAAGATTGATCTACGGTCAGGGTATCACCAGTTGAGGGTGCGGAAGGAAGACATACCTAAGACTGCTTTCAGGATGAGATACGGACACTATGAGTTCTTAGTGATGCCGTTTGGGATGACAAATGCTCCGGCTGTGTTTATGGACTTGATGAACAGAGTATTCAAGCCCTACTTGGATCAATTCGTTTTTGTCTTTATTGATGATATTTTGATCTATTCCAAGTCAGAGGAAGAGCATGAACAACACCTGAGGATCGCGTTGCAGACTCTCAAGGATCACCGCCTGTATGCTAAATTCAGCAAGTGTGAATTCTGGCTTCAGGAAGTTAAGTTTCTCGGGCATGTGATCTCTCAACAAGGAATCGCGGTTGACTCATCAAAGACCGATGCAGTGGCGAATTGGACTCGGCCGACCAATGCTACAGAAGTCAGAAGTTTTCTGGAACTCGCCGGTTACTATCGGAGATTTGTGGAAGGATTCTCAAAGATAGCAGCCCCGTTAACTGGTTTGACTAAAAAAGATTTGAAGTTTGAATGGACTGATAAGCATGAACGCGCTTTTTTGGAATTGAAAGAGAGATTGACAACAGCGCCAGTGCTTGCGATACCAAGGGATGGTGAGAAGTTCACTATTTTCAGTGACGCCTCGTATCAAGGATTGGGTTGTGTCCTTATGCAAGACGGAAAGGTTATCGCCTATGGTTCGCGACAGTTGAAGCCGAATGAATTGAATTACCCAACTCATGATTTGGAACTGGCAGCAGTAGTGTTTGCGCTCAAGACCTGGAGACACTACCTCTACGGGGAGAAGTTTGATTTGTTCTCGGACCACAAGAGCCTTAAGTATTTGTTTACTCAGAAGGAGTTGAACATGAGGCAACGTAGGTGGATGGAGCTGATTAAGGATTACGACTTTACATTAGAGTACCACCCCGATAAGGCTAACATAGTCGCTGACGCCCTAAGCCGGAAGCCTCGAGGAATGATTGCTTCATTGATGATGAAGGAATGGAAAGCTTTAGAGACTATCGCAGAATTTGATATGCAGATTTCTGAAGGAAGTGACGGACATCACTTTGGATGCCTCGTAGTACAACCAACACTTGTGAGTCGAATCATCGAAGCCCAGGGGGAAGACGAGAAATTTCAAGCATGGTTCGCCAAGATGTTAGAAAAGGACCCTGTAGAATGGAAGGTTGGGACCGATGGAGGATACCGATGTCGAGAAAGATTGTGTGTGCCAGATTCTGGAGATTTGAGAAAAGATATTCTCGAAGAAGCACATAAATCGAGACTGACAGTACACCCAGGAGGAACAAAGATGTATAAGGATTTGAAGAGAAACTTCTAGTGGGAAGGGATGAAGCGAGAAGTAGCCAAGTTTGTGTCTAAATGTTTGACTTGTCAACAAGTGAAGGCCGAACATCAGAGACCCTCGGGATTGTTGCAACCCTTACCTGTTCCAGGATGGAAGTGGGAACACATAACTATGGATTTTGTGGTTGGATTACCCCGGTCACAACAGAATCATGACGCGATTTGGGTAATTGTGGATCGTTTGACAAAGTCTGCACACTTTATCGCTTACAATATAACTTACCCAGTAGAAAGGATGAGTCGAATGTACCTACAGCAAGTGGTGCGACTGCACGGTGCGCCTGTGTCGATTGTATCAGACCGCGATGCATGTTTTACCTTGGGATTTTGGGAAAGTCTGCAGAAGGCTATGGGAACTTCGCTCAAGATGAGTACTGCTTTCCATCCTCAGACCGATGGACAGACCGAGCGTGTTAATCAGATTATGGAAGATATTCTCAGAGCTTGTGCAATCGACTTTGAAGAGTCTTGGGAGACGCACTTACCTTTGGTTGAATTTGCGTATAACAACAGTTATCACTCAAGTATTGGAATGGCGCCGTTCGAAGCTTTGTACGGACGGCCATGTCGATCTCCATTGTGTTGGGCTGAAGTGGGAGACACAGAACTTTTGGGACCAGATTTGGTGAGAGAGACCAATGAGAAGATTTCACTGGTCAAGGAAAGGATGACAACTGCACAGAGTAGGCATAAGAGTTATGCGGATCGACGTCGAAAGGACTTGGAGTTCAGTATCGGTGATCACGTACTCCTAAAGGTTTCACCTGTTCGGGGAGTAGTGCGTTTTGGTCAGAAGAGAGGGAAGTTGGCACCTCGTTTCATCGGGCCATTTGAGATATTGGAGCGTGTTGGGAAAGTGGTTTATCGACTCGCGTTGCCACCAAAGATGTCTGGTGTTCATAATGTATTCCATGTCAGTATGTTAAGGAAATACATACGAGATCCTTCACATGTGGTTAATTTTGATGATATTGAGCCGAGTCAGAGTGTTGTCTACAAGGATAGACCTGTGAGGATTCTTGACCAGAGTATCAAGAGGCTGAGAAGAAGAGACGTTCCTTTGGTTAAGGTTCAGTGGAGGCATCATGACGAGGGAGAAGCGTCGTGGGAGTTAGAGTCAGACATGAGGACTAGATACCCCGAGTTGTTTCAGGATTAGTTAGCTCAGATTTCGGGGCGAAATCTCTGTTAAGGTGGGTAGGGTGTAACGCCCTGTATTTTATTATCATTAATAAATAAATATTGCGTTTCATTTCCATGAGTATTTTAATTTAATTTCTCTTTGTAATAATTATCTGGGGTCAAACTGTAATTTCCAAAATATTTTCTATGGTTTTAAAATCAATATCTATATCTTTGTATAAACCGGGAATTTTATTCCTACGCTGATATTATTTTCCTGTATTTTTCTTTCTACCGTAAAATACCAGTTTTATGTTTTAAATCTGCGTTATACCGCGTTTGGGTGTGGGAGCACGTGAGCTCAACCACACCGGAGGAATTCTTGGCCTTGCTTGGAGCCCAAAACATTGGGTTTATATATACGTTGGTTTCTCTCTCTCTCACTCACAGTCTCTCATCTCTCACTCTCTCAAATTCTCTCAATCACTCTCTTGCTCTCTCAAGATCACACAACACACACACATACAGATTATATACTATATACATACACACATACATAGATATATAGCTATATATATCTCAAGATCAAGAGGAAGAACGGAGGAGAAATTCTTAACGACGAAATCGACGGCATAAATTCTCGGTCTCAAATTCTCTGTATAATTGCCCTCTGTGAGTATTATAAACTCACTCTCAACGTATATATATGTATAATTCAGTGTATATATGTGTGTATATGTGTATATATATAGATACACCATTGAAGCTTGAAATTGGAGTTTTGTAAATCTTAACCAAAATGAAATTTATGAATTGGGAATGAAAGATCTTAGTCCCAATAAGCTGTGGTTCGAATCCTACGCAATAATTCATCCGTATCGCGACGAACGGTTGATTTAAAGTTTTGACACCCTCACTTTAATCGCGAATATCTAGAGATACAATCCGTATTAGTTAAAATTGATTGCGTATTCTTAATCTACGCAGAAAACTGAAGAGAACCATATATTACATGTCCTAGTACGAACAGATTCTGAAAATGGGTAAAATGCAGTTTTGAAATTGAAAACAGAGGAAAAACGAAGAAGATGACATACTGCAAGAACTCGCGCGCGCGACCCGCTCGCGCGATCCGGCCTTCCCCTTCGCTCGCGCGACCCGCTCGCGCGACATCACCTCTCCCTCGCTCGCGCGATCCGCTCGCACGAGGTGGCCGTTTTGGGCAGTTTCTGTATTTTTGTCTAAGGGACTGTTTGGAAAATATTTTGGGAAATTTCAAGGAACTGTTAGGCAAATATACTATTTTAAAGGCTCACTGTTAGAAATTGGACTTGAAAGAATGTTTAAGACCGAAATTTATGCTCGTACGATTATCCGGCTTTGTGATTAATTAATGGTATTATTTACGAAACATTGACATACATATTAGGGTTGAGGTTGTGTCAACATGCATGTGTGTGAGAGAGCGTGAAAAGAGTAAAGGGTGGCGGTCTGGTGTGCGACCTCAATATCGATCGGATATTATTCCTGGTATTGGAGGCGACAGTGTTGTGTACGACTTAGATATCGATCGGATAGTATTCCTGGTATCTAAGGCGCGCATTTCGGATATTGATCGGATAGTATTCCTGATATCCGAAGCGATGGTGATAGTGTGGTGTACGGCTTAGATATCGATCGGATATTATTCCTGGTATCTAAGGCGCTTGTTTCGGATATTGATCGGATATTATTCCTGGTATCCGAAATGATGGTATTGAGTGTGGCTTAGATATCGATCGGATATTATTGCTGGTATCTGAAGCGATAGTTTGGTGTGCTGTTTTGGATATCGATCGGATAGTATTTCCTGGTATCTGAGATAATGGTTTGGTTGTGTTGAGTTTTGTTGAGAGAAAAGAGTCAGAAAGATGAGATATTACATTGTTCATGCATGGTCGCATATTTATTGCTTTCTTTATTTCCCCCGTGGCTTATGTTGGAATTGGAACCTTGAATTTATTGCTTTTAAAAGTTAAATTGCACCATTGTTTATATGCTTATATATACATTGCGAGCACTTGTTTATTTTGCTCACCAGCTTTCATAAGCTGACGGCGTTGATGCGTCTTGGACTGTATGTCTAGATTTTCAGGGTCAGGAGCAGCCAGGGTATTTTGACTATGCTACTTAGAGTCAGGAGACTTTCCAGGAGGCTGCTTTATATTTCCTATGTCTTTTAATTTGGGTTTGTAATAAACTAGCTTTAGACATTTGAATAAGGCATTTTGTGCCTAAGTTTATGACTGCTGTAATAGTTTAGTAAGTTTTTATTTCGGAGCTTATGTTTTGTTAGTATCCTTTGCTCTAGAAGTGTTTGTTAAGTTATTTGTTGCAGGGACAATTGGTCATACTCACTTGTCACGACCTACGAGTCCATAAAGGAAATTAAATGCTTTCCTGAATTATGCTACGTCGGGGCATGACATAAAGGATATACGTGCTCTAAAGCCGCTTGAATGGCATACCCTCATCAGGTATACGTGCTCTAAAGCCGACCATATCAAGATATCCAATGAGTATACGTGCTCTAAAGCCGCTTGAATGGCATACCCACATTGGGCATACGTGCTCTAAAGCAGACCATATCAAGATACTCAGTAACCATTCATAATACCATCATCACATCATTTCCTCCAACTATGCTGAACTCAACCATGCGACTGAAAGAACGCTACCAAGTAAAGTTGGGTCTGGGCCCGAAATCTCAACAACAACGGAACAACAAAACAATAGCAACCAGAACTGAACTAAGACTGACCATGATATGACAAGAAACAAAAACACACCCTCAAGCATTATTCATCGGACGTTAGCGTCAATTATACATTCCCGCACAATTTTATAATCTGCCTTTAGGTTATCTACCCAACAGTCGTCGTCGCAATCCTAGCATCGCACTTGCTCATAAAAAAAATCATAATATCATCTCAAACGATTATAACATAATTACAAGTCCATATTCCACTTAGATGTGCATATTTCAATTTCCCAAAATTACTAAGCATACAATTCACCATAGAAACCCAAGTTTTATTACCAATTCTCATAAAACATAAGTCTTGTTAAAATTATAAATCGAGTGTTTCCAAGTGAGTTAGAGTACTCACCAGAGCGTCTTAGCAATAAACAGAAATTCCTGGTAGAGACAAGAATATCCCTACAGCGAATAATCACAATAATGCTTAGGAAATGAACACTAAAAATAAGAAATAATCAAAAATGTTAAACGTGTGCCTAACCCTCAAGATGATGATCCACACATCATTATGAGTCCAACGCCATTGATTAGACTCAAATCGGAGTCCGTCACTAAAAAGGCTAGGTTCCTATGCATGTGTGGGTCCTAACCGTACGCTGTATTTTTACTGATTCGAAACGTCACCAAACTTAGTGGAACTTCTTTAAATATTATTCTAAGATTTTAGAAACAAACGGCGTAATTTTCGGATCAACGGTCTAATTACTACGGATTTTTGACAAGAAAAACATAGTAAATAATTAACCGAAAATGATTTAGTTCCAAAATCTTTTATAAAAATGTTTATGTCCAAAGATCTTGTTAAGTATTTATTTATATAAAACCCTCACATTACCACATAATACACTAAAATATTTCAACAATATGTAATTATTAAGAAATGTTTTAAAACATTAGAAACCCTTTTTTTTTTTTGATCGAGCGTAGCGAAAATTGGCAAACGATTACATGCAATTCAAGCCGAGAGTTATTCAATTAGTCGACGTAACTATGAAATCAATCTAAACATAGCATTATAATCGTTATACAAGTAGTTGCATCGCAAAGAAATGGCGAAACAACACACAAAAACTTTATTTATTTAAGGACAGATTTTGCCCAAGTTCGTCGACCGATCTTGCGGAAATTCTAATTAAATCTAGGAAAATCGTATGAGTGCCTATCTTATGTCAAAAGAAAGTTAATTCAATGAAGTTTCATCTAAAAATAATTTCACAAACTCAGAATGAATTTACATAGGCCGAATTTAGTCTCTGTCCGGGACAAAAACTGCCTCTGTCCAGTTTCGTCGACCGTTCTTGTAAAATTCATAACTAAATCTTCCGAGATCGTATGGACGTCTATCTTATGTCAAAAGAAAGATATTTCAATGAAGTTTATTCTAAAAATAATTCCACAAACTCAAACATAATGTAACATGTACGAAAATCTGCTGAAACAGAATCCCCTGGGCAAAACAAAATCTGAACATTGTGATTTCTTGATTTCTAATCATTTTCAAGCACATGCAATGCATTTAATTGATTTATGATGACATGCAAGGTGATTTAAAGCTATAATAAGTAGTAAGGAATGCTCACCAAGCAAAGGATGATGTTAGATCATCCAAAAAGAGCACATGCAAGCAAGTATTTGCAAGTTATGAAGATGATCCAAGCTTGAAGGCTTGAGTTCTTGGGTTTGATTTTTGGGTATAGAAGTGTTTGAAGGTGGAAGAAATGATCTAAACACACATGCAAGAAGAAAGAATGCAAGCTCTCATTTTTTTTTTTTATAATTCTCGGCACTCTCTCTTTCTAACCAAAATGGAGACCCCAATGGGGATTCTCCATCTATATAGATATATATAAATGTAAGACATTAAATGGGCTAATGGGCTTGGGTTAAATTCAAATGGGCTTGGGTTAAATAAATGGGTTTGTGTTTTATATAGGCTTTGGGTTATGCATGTAATAAAATGGGCTTTAGACCCAAAGAACTAAACTTTAATCCAATAAAATAAAATAAATAATTAAGATTCACATCCAAACATTAAAATTTAAAACAACTAAAAATAGTTAATTAACGTTAACAAATTAATTAAGTAGACTAAGATATATAAATAAACATACCACATTTATTTATATATAAGGAAACATAAACAGTACATGAAAATACATGTATGAAAATATGGGTGTTACATCTCTCCACCACCAAAGAAAAGATTTCGTCCCCGAAATCAGAGCGGATAGTCTTGAAACAATTCCGGATACTTCTTACGCATCTCCGACTCCATCTCCCAAGATGCTTCTCTCTCGTCGTGATTATTCCACTGCACCTTCACCAATGGAATTTCTTTGTTTCGCAGCTTCTTGGTGTCTTGATCCAAAATCCTTACCGATTTTTCGATGTAGGATACATTGTCATTCACTTCTATGTCGTTAAAGTCAATCACATGTGGCGTTGGGCCCTAGTGATACTCCTTCAACATGCTGATGTGAAAGACATTATGAACTCCTGATAATCTGGGTGGCAATGCAAGTCTATAGGCCACTTTACCTACACGCTCTAATATCTCAAACGGTCCAATGTAGCGAGGCGACAACTTTCCTCTCTTCTGTCCAAATCTCACTATTCCTCGGATCGGAGATACCTTAAGCAAGACATGATCACCGACACTGAACTCCTTATCTTTACGGTGCTGATCTGCATAACTCTTGTATCGGTCTTGTGCTGCTTTCATCTTTCCTCTAACAACGGCAATCTTCTCATTGGTCTCTCGAACCATGTCTGGTCCAAGAAGTTGGCTGTCTCCAACCTCGGCCCAACATAAGGGTGATCGGCACGGTCTTCCATACAAAGCTTCAAATGGTGCCATCCCTATGCTTGAGTGATAGTTGTTGTTGTACGCAAACTCAACTAAAGGCAAATGAGTTTCCCATGAACTCTCAAAGTCAATGACACATGCTCTAAGCATATCCTCCATGACTTGATTCGTTCTCTCCGTTTGCCCATCGGTTTGCGAATGAAAAGCTGAACTCATCTTCAACGATGTTCCCAATGCTGACTGCAGACTCTCCCAAAATTTTGCAGTGAACCGAGAATTGCGATCTGATACGATTGACACGGGTACACCATGAAGTCGAACCACTTGTTGTATATACATTTGACTCAGCTTCTCCACTGGATATGTCATATTATATGCAATGAAGTGAGCTGACTTGGTCAAACGATCTACAATCACCCAAATGGCGTCGTGGTTTTGCTGTGACCTTGACAATCCAACCACAAAGTCCATGGTAATGTGTTCCCATTTCCACTGCGGTATTGGTAACGGTTGCAAAAGTCCTGACGGTTTCCGATGTTCGGCCTTGACTTGCTGGCAAGTAAGACATTTGGAAACGTACTCTGCCACTTCACGCTTCATTCCTTCCCACCAGAAATTTCTCTTCAAATCTCGGTACATCTTTGTTCCTCCGGGGTGATCTGTCAAACGAGATTTGTGTGCTTCATCCAGTATTTCTTTCCTAAGATCGCCCACATTGGGCACACAAAGTCGATTCTTGCATCTAAACCCACCATCTGAACTCATGGTCCAAATTTCAGAATCTTTGGTTGCCATCCTAGCAGACCATTCTTGGAATCTGGCATCCTGCTTCTATGCTTCCAAAATTCTGCTAATAATGGTCGGCTGTACCACTAGACATCCAAGGTATTGTCCTTCTCCTGCTGCTTCTATTGGCTGCACGTCAAACTCACTTAACGTTTCCATCGCTCGCCATTCTCTAATCATGAGGGAGGCTAACATATCATAGGATTTCCGACTTAAGGCATCTGCAACAACATTAGCCTTGCCGGGGTGGTACTGCAGTGTGAAATCATAATCCTTGAGCAGCTCCATCCACCTGCGTTGTCTCATATTCAACTCCTTCTGCGAGAAGAGATACTTCAGACTCTTATGGTCCGAAAACAAATCGAACTGCTCTCCGATTAGGTAGTGTCTCCAGATCTTAAGAGCAAAAACTACAGCGGCTAACTCAATATCGTGTGTCGGATAGTTCTTCTCATGGGGCTTCAACTGTCTAGACCCATATGCTATCACTTTCCCATCTTGCATCAATACACAACCCAATCCTTGGTATGACGCATCACTGTAGATGGTAAATCTCTCGCCGCTTCTCGGAATAGCAAGCACTGGCGCAAAGGTCAATCTCTCCTTCAATTCTTGAAATGCGCATTCATGCCTGTCTTTCCAGTCATACTTTACATCCTTCTTCGTCAACCCAGTCAGCGGAGCTGCAATCTTGGAGAATCCCTCCACAAATCTCTGATAATACCCTGCTAACCCAAGAAAACTTCTGACTTCTGAGGCGTTGCTCGGCCTAATCCAACTTGACACTACATCAGTCTTGGATGGGTCAACAGAAGTTCCCTTCTCGGACACAACATGTCCTAAAAACTTGACTTCCTTGAGCCAAAATTCGCACTTGCTAAACTTTGCGTACAAACGATTGTCTCTTAAGGTTTGTAATGCGATTCGCAGGTGCTTCTCGTGCTCTTCCATACTCTTGGAATAAATCAATATGTCATCGATAAAAATAATAACAAATTGATCCAAGTATGGTCGAAAGACTCTATTCATCAAATCCATAAACACTGCTGGGGCATTGGTTAGACCAAATGACATCACTAGGAACTCGTAATGCCCATATCTCGTGCGAAAAGCTATTTTTGGCACATCTTCGGGTCGCACAAGTAACTGATGATAACCTGATCTCAAGTCTATCTTAGAAAAGATTGTTGCTCCTTACAACTGATCAAACAAATCATCTATCCTGGGGAGTGGATATTTATTCTTGATCGTCACTTTATTTAACTCTCTATAGTCAATACACAATCGGAGTGATTCATCTTTCTTCTTCACAAAGAGTACGGGTGCTCCCCAAGGTGAAGTACTGGGCCGAATGAATCCCAAATCTTCTAATTCCTGCACTTGCTTCTTCAACTCGAGCATCTCCGTTGGTGCCATTCGATAAGGAGTCTTGGATATTGGAATTGTGCCGGGTACCAATTCTATGCAAAAGTTTATCTCTCTCTTTGGCGGTAAACCTGTGATATCCTGGAATACATCCTCAAATTCTTGTACCACTGGAATCTGTGAAATGACAATCTCCGACATCATAGTCTCAATAGCGGCTAAACGACTAGTAAAGAGTCCATCACTAGAACAAGTGCACTGAAGTTTAAGGGGTAAACTTCCAGCTACTGAAAAAGTAATAGACTTACTCACATAATCCAAGTTAGCATAGAACTTAGTGAGCCAATCGATTCCCAAAATGACATCAAATTCCTTCATAGATAACACTATCAGATCTGCGGGAAAATTTCTATCATCTATAGTTATAGGGCAGTCCTGACATACTCTACCCAACTTAACCGTAGCTCCCAAAGGAGACACTGCATTTAGTATTACATCAAGGTTTTGAGGCACTAAACCCAATTCTTGCACCAACTTAAACGCAATAAAAGAATTCGACGCACCAGTATCAAATAACACTTTAACCCTACTACGAAAGAGTGTAAGTGTACCTTCTAGATTTTGCTGTTCTTCGGCGTCAAATCCAGCCTCCTCTGGGATGATAGCATTCACCCTAGCTTGCCTCTGTTGTCCAGAATTCTCACGGCGGGGTTCTCTGCATTCCCTACTGAGGTGACCTGGCTTGCCACAGTTATAACAAACTATGTTCTGTCGGCCAAAGGTTCGAGGTGCTTTGCAATCTCTAGCCATATGCCCTGGTATCCCACAATTAAAACACTTTTCCTCACCCTTCTCTAGGACAACTGGGGGTTTGTGCACTATTGGTGCAGTAGGTGGGGCTTTCTGCTGCTGCTGTTGAGGCTTCTGTAGACACCCCAATTTTGACCGAACTATTAAACTTAGGGGGATTTACCTCTAGAAATCAATGATGAATAATGTCCCGACGATTTTCTTCAAGTTCATCGCTTCGACTTCTGAAAAGCTTCAAGTTCCCAAACCTTGCTCCTAATATCCCTAGATTTGGCCAATCACTGACCATCTGTCTTGAGATCACTGGATCATGGGTTACTTTCTAAAAAAAAAAATAGAATAGATAATAATTATTATTATTATATTTTCTAAAAATAACATTGTTTCCTGTATTTTATTTAGATTTAAAAAGAAAAAATATACTATTTGGTAACTCATATGATTAATTTAGATTTAAAATTAAAAAATGTGTCTATACATATATATATATATATATAGGAAAAAGAAAATAATAAAAGAAAGTAGCCCATGTGATTTGGAGAGTTAGAGATCCCTTGGCATATTCCTTATCTAAGAAATACCCAAAAAGCCCTTTGTTGGGCACTAATCTCCCATGTGTTTTGAAGATGCTCTAGAATGTTCCTTTATTCTAGCCAACTTAAATGCCTTTCAAGTTTATTGGAATTACATAGAAGTGCCATGGAGAATTAGAGATGCCATAGAATATTCCTAACCCACCATAAATTGACCTATCTATCCTTATCTTAGCCCCTAAGATAATGAAAGTCTATAAAAAAAACCATTTTTCTCTCATTTTGGAGAAAAAAAAAAGGGGGTTAGACACTTGAATTATATAGAGAAATATTGGGAGAGCTTTAGAGGAAGAAAATATAGAGAGAGAAACTCTACCAATCTCATACCCAAAACCCCACCAAAAAAACTCTACCCAACCATCAAATCACCATTGAAGGAGCTTGAAGCTTGAGGAAGAAGAAGAGGAAAAGCTTGAGGAATTCAAAATCTCTACAAGTTTTGAGAAGATCTAGAGGTAAAGCCTTCAAATATATATATATATATAATAATTCAATCACAAGTTCTTAGATCTAGGAACTTTACACATTTTCAAAACCTCTCTTCTTACCCCATTTCATCACACACCACCAAGAACTTGTGATTGAACCTCATAACACTTCATTAATTTGGATCTAATTAATGCCTTGGGTTTGAGATAAATTAGTTTTGAAGAATTTATGTTCCTAAATAAAACTTTGATTTCCTTTATTTCTATTTCATTCATAAGGTTCATGAGATCTTCCATATCTCATTGAAACTCTTTGAATTTGATTCCTTAGTTTCCTATGATCTTATGATCCATATGGAGATTAAAATAAATCATGATTATAATCTACACATAGTTGGTGAGATGCTAGTATCAACTCATGACTAGGATCTCTTTACTATGAATCTTATGGAATTCATACTATATTCCATGGAGATTAGAGTAGATTTGCTTTTTAAGTCTCCAATGACCATCAAATGGTAGGAGAAATATTTTAGTTTAAGTCCATCTCTATGGCTTGGACTAATCTCTTCCTTGGGTTTTGAGAAGTTCTTCATACTTCATCCAAAACCTACATGTATGTGTGTCTTTAGCCTCCAATGACCACCAAGTGGTAGGAGTAATGATTTGAACTCAAAGTTTTGGTCCATAAGTTTGAGTTCATTGTTTGGGATTTTGTGAAGTCCATTTCATACTTCATTAAAAGTCCATAAGTCTAAATAGGTCCTTAGTCTTCAATGACCATCAAATGGTAGAAGAAATGATTTGGTTTAGGCCCAACATTATGATTTAATAGTTGAGGTCAACCAACAAAGTTGAACTAGCAAAACGAAAAATAGTGATTTCACAAACTGTTTTCAATCAAAGATTTTTAGTTCGAAATCTAACCGTTGAAATCAAGTGAAACCAACGGGAAAGTGTCAATAACACATTATTTTGCCACTGCAATTTTTGTTTTGGTAAGATTTTATGCTTAGAATGGTTTGATCATGAATTTCGTGAGACAACCACAATCTGTCCAGAATTTCAGAATAGTTTCAGAACAGCAAACCGGTTTTAAAATTGATAGATCAGAGCTCTAACCAAGTTTTCATGACCTCTAATACTTTTTTATAAGAACCTTAATGTGTTAGGAAGGTTCCCTAAAAAGAATGAAGCAATTCGGATTTGTTTGCTATTTTTAAAAAATCATGCAAGATCTCTGGACAGAGAGTTGTAAAATCCTGAGTGAGGTCTAGTATTTTCTGTATTTCCGGAGATCTAACCGTTCAAATCTTGATTTTCTTTTTGGGTTAGAAACTAGACTCATAGAGGCATAACAATCCAAAAATCATTAAGATCCAACCATTAGAAGTATTTTATTCCTATTTTTTAACATCTGGTCTGCTCTCTGTAATTCATAAAAACTGCTACTATTTTTGTCTAATCTTATTTATTTCAACTCAAATGGTCTCTTAATGTCTTAGGACTCAAACCATGTTTTGAATAATGATAATTTAGATTAAACCCAGAGGCTTAGGGATCCAAATTAGTGAATAAATTCATATCTCATTCTTGTTCATATTCATGCATTCAATTGATACATGATAATGTTCATAAGTAGGACTTATCTCTTGTCTTAGTTGAATCTAGTTGAACATGACCTATGAGTAATTACTCTTTGATATTATATCTTGTCTAAGGTATGTGTACTAACCTTTGTTTTGTAGCGCATTTGAGGTACAACTTCTCGTCCCTTCTCTAGTTTAATTCATTTCTTTGATTTTTGAATTGATTTTCGACTCCATGTGCGACACTTTAGACTAGGTCTTGCCTTATGTGTTTATATGTGATAGAGACCTTTTAGGATTTCTATTCTCGCATGCATTGCACGTTTAAGTATTCGCGGCTGGATCCCGGGTATGTTCTCTAGTTCTCTATTGCATATCATGTTGCTTGCTACTTGAATTACGTGGCTTATGAATGATATTTTGCCGTTAGCAATTTTACACCATTTCCAACATGCTTGTGTTATGTATACCTATATATGTATTAATTGAGGGCATGCTTAGATTATTAATTTGATTAAAAAGGATGTTGAGTAGAGGCCTATCGCGAGATAGGATGAAAGGGGGTGTTTTAGTCCGTCGGGCTCCTTCCCCTTTCATTCCCTAATCCCCGGACCCAGTTTATCTTTGGTTTCGCAAAACATCAGTTTGCTTTAAAATGGTTTCTTAATTTTCCTTTTAAAAAAAATTAAGTGGCAACTCATTTGTTTTTAGAAATTGATTTTGAAAAAGCTGTGGGTAAAAGAAAGAAAAACCCTGCGATATCCACAGCTTCCTCTCTCCATTCCAAGTACGCTTGTTGTTCTGGAAGCGAACTGGGGGTCGGTGTCCTTGCCTATTGTGTGGCAGGGGTCTCTGTCCTTGCTTGTTGTGGGATGAAGATGGGTTGTTGAATGGCAGGGAAGATCGGTTTCCAAACCTTCTTTGTTCCCTCTGATTCATATCCTCGAGCTCCTTAGCCGAACCCACGAGATCCTTAAAATTCTAATTCCGATAACTCAAGGTCAATTGTTGCAGTCGTAAGTTAAGTCCTTGGTGATACCGCTGGTTCTTCTTCTCTGGGGTATCCACCATGTGTTCTGCGAATCGGGACAACCTCTCAAACTTCACTGTTTATTCCCTCACAATCTGAGATCCCTGAGTTAACTCCAAGAATTCTTTCTGTTTCTTTATCTTTTCTGCATGTGGAAAGTAATTCTCCAGAAAGAGTTCTCGAAATGCTGTCCATGTCATCTGTCTCACCGCTTCTTCCCCCATAGCAGCTGTTTCGACTTCCCACCAATCAGCCGCAGCACAGATCAGTTGGAAGGTGGCCAATCGGCGTTTCTCTAGTTTCGTGCATCCCATTGTCTCAAAAATTAAATCCATATCCCGCAGCCATTGTTCTGCTTTCCATGGCTCAGTGGCACCATCGAACGTTTCGGGGCGAAGTGCACGAAAATGCTCCACTAATTTGTCTCCAATCTGTCGCTGAGGTGGTGCATGATTGTTGTTGATATTGTTGGAAGCTCTCTCTATTCGTCGGACAAGAACACCAAGCAATCCAGTTGGGTCAATCTCATTTAGCAGAGGAACTTCATGGTCTACCCCGTTTCTATTTCTTCTTGGCCTTCCTGCCATATGCGATCTGTACGTCAGTACCCATACTTTGCGGTTAATGATTTCTCTTTTGGTTTTGAGATGACTATAAAAATATGAAACTCCAAATAAAGATACCATATAGATATAGAATGTATCATAAAACATGATGCAATATGTGCACATGTAAACCAAAAACAAATACCTCAATAATAACAGTCGCACATATATATAGATCAAAAGAGTAGTACAACCAAAATATACAGATGCGACTGCAGCGCTAATGCTAAAACTATATACAACGCGCAAGCGCGACAAAAGGATGGCTACTCCTACTACCATCAGGGCTGGTACCTATACATCATATATAACAACAAAAGAGGTAGGCACGCAGGCCCAAACAGTCATGCAAAAGATCTAGATATGAAGATGATCCCAGAAGTCGTCATCATCGAGCACCTCGGGCGGAATCTCATTAGCTGGTACGATATATGTCTCAGAAGGCACCAAGTCTAACCAGAAGTCAAACTCGTCAATGACTCCAAGAGCAACTCCCTCCTGCACAAAGACTGGCTCCTCAGCAACTGGCGGCGGGGCATCATCAGGAATGTGGATAATGTCAGGCTCGAGCTCCAGCTCCTCCTCATCAGCATCGACTCCGAGATCAGCATCTAAATCCATATCCTCTACTGGCTCGATCTCCTCGGGGTCATCCTCAACACCCTCATCTGCAACTGGGTCAACATCGGCATCGGCGTCATCCTCGATAGGCTCCTCCTCCTCTGGGTCCTCAAGGAAGTCATCATCGTCGATACCGTCTCCCTCAAGGTCAGCAATAGGAACGGCTGCAAGGGGAACAGCAGCTATAGGTGATCCGGGCACCTCAGGCACTGGCTCAGCAAGTGGAACAACAGCTATAGGTGATCCAGGCACCTCAGGCACTGGCTCAGCAGGATCCTCTACCATAATAGGCTCAACGGGCACTGGAAGGTCTGCCTCAGCTGGGGGAATGTCCTCGGGGACTACGGGCTCAGGAATCACCGGCTTTGGAATAACTGCTGGAGGTGGAATAGGTGGTCCGAGACGAATAGCCTGTAGCATGATCGGGCGGTACTCTGACTCATGAGCAACAATCCGGGCCATCTCTGTGTAGATGCGCTCCATCGTTAGTGATCTATGAAGAATGCTCATGCGCACTCGGATAGGGCGGTCATCGTCTGTCTCGTAGACGGCTCTCCAGATATCCTCCTCTAAATATCGACGGGCTCTCTCTCGAATACCCTCCTGGTAAGCGATAGGATCGATCGCCTCCACGTGATCAGCGTAGATAAGAAATCCTCCGAAAGCGTCCGGGACAGCAATAGGATCCATCGTCCTGCAAAGAAAATTAGCTTAAAGTCAGTACTAGCGCAAGGGTAACTCTTACGGTTCATAGCTTAAGTGTATAGGACAATTAGCGAGCGCGACTCAACGCGGCTTTGATACCACTAAAACCCTGTCATGCCCCGGCGTAGCAAAGTTCGGGAAAAATTAGATTTCCAACTTTGGACCCTTAGGTACGCGACTAGTTGAAGGATCATCTGATTGTCCATAAAACATTCTAATAGAAATATATGCTTAATAAAGGTTCATGCAATGGCTAAAAGTAACAGCGGAAGTAGAAGTCTTACATAAATTTTAAACGACATAAAATTCATCCAAATTTAAACGAATATAAACAGAGGTCTAGGCAACGTCTGCCCAAAATATAGTACATAGTAGTATCTCGAACAACATAAACATAACAACAGAATTATAAAAGAGCCGCAACAACGTTGTCTCCCAATGCTAACTAGCAAAGCCAAAGTCTTCCTCATCGTAGGCATCATCATAATCATGGTAGTCTCCATCTACCTGTCCATCACCTGCATCACCATACTGATAATCTGGACATCGGATGTCCAGGGTATAAACACCGTCAGCTTGCGAAAGCTGAGCGAGTACAACACTCACAAAGAAACAATAAAGAATTAATAATAATACTCGCAACTATTGTCGTGTAGTTTAAACGTTAACCCAACCAACCATTCACTAAATCGAGAATCCTAAACTCGAAACCACGGATACAAGACCATGACAAGAAGGATAGAACAACTCAACAAAACTGAACACGAATCAATTTCAAGAACAGACATAATCCACTGAACACAAACCCATGAATCACTTACTCTCCCCAAATACATCATCTCCTTTTTTCACAAATTACCGGTGTAAGCCGTTGGTTAAAGGATATACGTGCTCTAAAGTCGCTTGAATGGCATACCCTCATCGGGCATACGTGCTCTAAAGCCGACCATATCAAGATATCCAATGAGTATACGTGCTCTAAAGCCGCTTGAATGGCATACCCACATTGGGCATACGTGCTCTAAAGCCGACCATATCAAGATACTCAGTAACCATTCATAATACCCTCATCACATCATTTCCACCAACTATGCTGAACTCAACCATGCGACTGAAAGAACGCTACCAAGTAAAGTTGGGTCTGGGCCCGAAATCTCAACAACAACGGAACAACAAAACAATAGCAACCAGAACTGAACTAAGACTGACCATGATATGACAAGAACCGAAAACACACCCTCAAGCATTATTCATCGGACGTTAGCGTCAATTATACATTCCCGCACAATTTTATAATCTGCCTTTAGGTTATCTACCCAACAGTCGTCGTCGCAATCCTAGTATCGCACTTGCTCATAAAAAAAATCATAATATCATCTAAAACGATTATAACATAATTATAAGTCCATATTCCACTTAGATGTGCATATTTCAATTTCCCAAAATTACTAAGCATACAATTCACCATAGAAACCCAAGTTTTATTACCAATTCTCATAAAACATAAGTCTTGTTAAAATTATAAATCGAGTGTTTCCAAGTGAGTTAGAGTACTCACCAGAGCGTCTTAGCAATAAACAGAAATTCCTGGTAGAGACAAGAATATCCCTACAGCGAATAATCACAATAATGCTTAAGAAATGAACACTAAAAATAAGAAATAATCAAAAATGTCAAACGTGTGCCTAACCCTCAAGATGATGATCCACACATCATTATGAGTCCAACGCCATTGACTAGACTTAAATCGGAGTCCGTCACTAAAAAGGCTGGGTTCCTATGCATGTGTGGGTCCTAACCATACGCTGTATTTTTACTGATTCGAAACGTCACCAAACTTAGTGGAACTTCTTTAAATATTATTCTAAGAATTTAGAAACAAACGGCGTAATTTTCGGATCAACGGTCTAATTACTACGGATTTTCGACAAGAAAAACATAGTAAATAATTAACCGAAAATGATTTAGTTCCAAAATCTTTTATAAAAATATTTATGTCCAAAGATCTTGTTAAGTATTTATTTATATAAAACCCTCACATTACCACATAATACACTAAAATATTTCAACAACATGTAATTATTAAGAAATGTTTTAAAACATTGGAAACCCTTTTTTTTTTTTGATCGAGCGTAGCGAAAATTGGCAAACGATTACATGCAATTCAAGCCGAGAGTTATTCAATTAGTCGACGTAACTATGAAATCAATATAAACATAGCATTATAATCGTTATACAAGTAGTTGCATCGCAAAGAAATGGCGAAACAACACACAAAAACTTTATTTATTTAAGGACAGATTTTGCCCAAGTTCGTCGACCGATCTTGCGGAAATTCTAATTAAATCTAGGAAAATCGTATGAGTGCCTATCTTATGTCAAAAGAAAGATAATTCAATGAAGTTTCATCTAAAAATAATTTCACAAACTCAGAATGAATTTACATAGGCCGAATTTAGTCTCTGTCCGGGACAAAAACTGCCTCTGTCCAGTTTCGTCGACCGTTCTTGTAAAATTCATAACTAAATCTTCCGAGATCGTATGGACGTCTATCTTATGTCAAAAGAAAGATATTTCAATGAAGTTTATTCTAAAAATAATTCCACAAACTCAAACATAATGTAACATGTACGAAAATCTGCTGAAACAGAATCCCCTGGGCAAAACAAAATCTGAACATTGTGATTTCTTGATTTCTAATCATTTTCAAGCACATGCAATGCATTTAATTGATTTATGATGACATGCAAGGTGATTTAAAGCTATAATAAGTAGTAAGGAATGCTCACCAAGCAAAGGATGATGTTAGATCATCCAAAAAGAGCACATGCAAGTGTTTGCACCTAAAAAATACATTTTTTAAGTTAAAATTGTAGAGGCCGATTGAGGTATTTTAATCGGACTCATAAGGCCGATTGAAAAATTAATGGCTAAGTGTTTGGTTCAAAGTTGATAGGGCCGAATGGGTTTTGAACTATTTTATTAAGTCGGGCTGACATACACGTGTTAATCGGACTGCCTCTTAAGACCGATCTAATTCAGCCACCCTTCATTCAGGCACTATTAAAATAGTCAACAAAGGTGGGCCCAGGGTATCATCACATTGATTTATGAAATCTCATGTGCCAGCATATCATTGTATTTCAGCGTAGGCCTTGTTTGGTACCACAATTCCGTCGGGCTGTGATGCAATCGGGTTACACGTCTACCAATCAGGCTTTCATTTAAGGCCCAGTTCAGTGTTCATGACCAATCGGACATGCAATTGCCAGTGAGACTGCCACATGAATTCGGCAGTGACCAATTCGGGCTCATGATTCTCCACAATCTTTAGCCACTTTTGTTGACTAAAGAAGTGGTGGGTCACCCCTAATGATGACCATTAAGTTTGATCATTCCATAAATATTGGTCTCTTTGTTGACCATTTTATAATTCTTATCTTCATGCAAGTGATTTCAAAAAGTTGGCAACGTATTGTCATGGTGGGCCATGCTATGTTTTTTGCCATTTGCTTTTGGCTATGTTCATTCGGGATACCTATATCATGATCGGGCTGCAGCTCATTAGCTGTTTTATTGATCAAGGAAATACATGGTGAGGTCACAGTCCAGTTAATAGCCATCACTGGTTTCATTCGGGTAGTGTATTTGTTTCCAAATCAATCACATCAATTAGAGGTCAACATGGAAACAAATATATATTGATGTGAGTATATATATATATATATTTATCTGGGTGATCAAGATATGACAGGATAATATTCAAAATATTTTCACATTGGCAAGATAATATCATATTATTTTGGGACGATAATATTATCTTTTGGTAAAATAATATTATTACTTTTATGTAGATATCTCTTACTTGGAGGGGAAGCAAGCCGAATCAAGTCAGTATGTGGACCAGATTCAAGATATATATACACATATATATATTTCGAAGATATGGAAGACTTTATCAGTTTTGGGAAATAAACTGGTAATTTTTACCAGATTATCATTCAAGAGCTTTTATTTCCTAATCAACTTCAACCTCCATGGCCGCTATAAATTAACAGGCAGGCCAAGCTATCAAGCACTCCGCGTCTCTTCAAAAAAGCATTCAACCATGCATTCTTAAAGCATTCCTAGCATCCTTTAGCATTCTTAGGATTATTTTCTATTTTCTTAGCTTTCAATTACTTCTTGTAATTTTTTCTTTCTACAATTAAATAAAAGTCACTCTTTTTATTTAATTTCTCTTTCCGTTTCTTTCATCACTTGTATGGCTTGTATGCTTCAATACTGCCATAGGACCTTAAGTGAGGGTACTTTCCTACTCACTTTTCACAATCGCCCGATAGAAGTCAGATTTCCAAACCTTGTGTATCACTCACACAAGTGACTTAGGAAATTTTGTTTTATTAGTTTGGGCCTACCTAACAAGGCTCTGGCACGCCCGAATAAATATTATAGCAAACAATTTGGCACGCCCGGTGGGACAGCCAAGTGATGAGCCATGCATACACTGAAGCATGGCTACACTTTTACAACAACCAGATTGGTTGGCGGAATGAGTCAATACGCCAACTTCGCGAAGAAATCTGTCGTCTCTACAACGATGGATATTGGAATGAAACTGGTCATCTTTACAATGAGATAGACTGTTTTGAGGCCGACTTGCGATTTTTTAATCAAGAAATCGGCCTCCTCACAGCTTCGAGTGGAGCTGATGAACCGCCGCCCGAGGGAAATTCGTTCATGTCTCTAGACGAGTTTCTACACGGTGACTGGCGAAAGAATCTTGTTTGTGACAACATTCTTCGTGCTCTTGAAGATATGAAGGCTCACTCGAGGGAACAGCAGGCAAGGCTTAGCCGGTTTGAAGAAGACACGAAAGCAGGCCTGGCAATACTGGAGGCTCAAGGGCAAAAGATCGAGCAATTTTTAAAGTCACGACAACGGCCCGAGAAGGCCGATGTTACCACGCTGTCCACGCCACTCGGGGGGCAAGAAGACGGCGAAAAAATAATTTTTAAGGAAAGGCCGAGTGATCTTACATCGGCCATAGAGCCCCTCCCCGACGTTGAAGAAGACGAAGAAGCACCCGGGGGGCAAATTCAAGACGAGCCTCAAAATTTCATTGAGGCCGAAGAGGAAGAGTGTGATAGGCCGAGGGATCCCGTATCGGCCATAGACCCTCCTAGTGATGAGGAGGACGATGATGAAGACCCTCTAGTTGATGAAGAAATCGGCGTTGAACTGCTCGGGGGGCAAGTTTCGCAGAGACCGGTTGATGCTAAATCGGTCCATGAAGCTTTTGAAAATATTCCTTTGAGGAAACTTAGCCTCAAGGAATTGTTTAATTTTTTCGGTCTCTTTGTTATGACCGATTATCATTTATATTTTAAGCCAATAAATTATTTGGCTTGGATTGATCTACATCCACGATGGCTATGTGGATGTCACCAAAAATTGAATATTATTTGGTGGCTCTTTTTACAACAATGGTATTATCAAAAGACTGAAAAGGTGCTGAAGACCGATTCTAAAAATTAATTCGGTCAATACACTGTTCGGGTTGGGGTACCAGTCCAGAGAGAAAAAGGGCTCACAAGTTGGTCGCATTCATGAAGACATGATATGCCTAACCATCAGTCAGGCAGAGAAGTGGGCCCAATAAAAATTAAAGTTGGCAATTTGGTTAGCTGACTGCTTTGGGAAAAATAAAAAAAAAAATTGTCATTATATGGTGTTTGAATGTTTTTTCAATGAGATGAATCAGTGCTTACATCATGTAGCAGACTTCATGATTGCTCGTGGAATGCTTGCCATATATGGTGGGCCCAATGGAGAGGATAACACTCTTGTCTTCAATATGGTTTGGGTGGCTCATAGTTCCAATAAGTCTGCCATGGATTTGACATGGTTGATTTAACCAAGGAGATAAAGCTTGAGATGTGGTAGTGGGGATTTCGTCATGATGGTGGGCCCGAGGAACAAAGGTTGTGGCCTAAGGCATTTTCTCATGAGGCTCGATAAAATGAGGTTCACTTGATGAATTGATCGGGCCAAGCTCCAAGGCTGATGTAATTGGTGATAAAGGCAATCGGTCTGGAAAAAATATGGCTATTCAAAATTCATTGTTTTCATTTTAAACAGCCAGGGGGGCAATTGTTTGCACCTAAAAAATACATTTTTTAAGTTAAAATTGTAGAGGCCGATTGAGGTATTTTAATCGGACTCATAAGGCCGATTGCAAAATTAATGGCTAAGTGTTTGGTTCAAAGTTGATAGGGCCGAATGGGTTTTGAACTATTTTATTAAGTCGGGCTGACATACACGTGTTAATCGGACTGCCTCTTAAGACCGATCTAATTCAGCCACCCTTCATTCAGGCACTATTAAAATAGTCAACAAAGGTGGGCCCAGGGTATCATCACATTGATTTATGAAATCTCATGTGCCAGCATATCATTGTATTTCAGCGTAGGCCTTGTTTGGTACCACAATTCCGTCGGGCTGTGATGCAATCGGGTTACACGTCTACCAATCAGGCTTTCATTTAAGGCCCAGTTCAGTGTTCATGACCAATCGGACATGCAATTGCCAGTGAGACTGCCACATGAATTCGGCAGTGACCAATTCGGGCTCATGATTCTCCACAATCTTTAGCCACTTTTGTTGACTAAAGAAGTGGTGGGTCACCCCTAATGATGACCATCAAGTTTGATCATTCCATAAATATTGGTCTCTTTGTTGACCATTTTATAATTCTTATCTTCATGCAAGTGATTTCAAAAAGTTGGCAACGTATTGTCATGGTGGGCCATGCTATGTTTTTTGCCATTTGCTTTTGGCTATGTTCATTCGGGATACCTATATCATGATCGGGCTGCAGCTCATTAGCTATTTTATTGATCAAGGAAATACATGGTGAGGTCACAGTCCAGTTAATAGCCATCACTGGTTTCATTCGGGTAGTGTATTTGTTTCCAAATCAATCACATCAATTAGAGGTCAACATGGAAACAAATATATATTGATGTGAGTATATATATATATATATTTATCTGGGTGATCAAGATATGACAGGATAATATTCAAAATATTTTCACATTGGCAAGATAATATCATATTATTTTGGGAAGATAATATTATCTTTTGGTAAAATAATATTATTACTTTTATGGAGATATCTCTTACTTGGAGGAGAAGCAAGCCGAATCAAGTCAATATGTGGACCAGATTCAAGATATATATACACATATATATATTTCGAAGATATGGAAGACTTTATCAGTTTTGGGAAATAAACTGGTAATTTTTACCAGATTATCATTCAAGAGCTTTTATTTCCTAATCAACTTCAACCTCCATGGCCGCTATAAATTAACAGGCAGGCCAAGCTATCAAGCACTCCGCGTCTCTTCGAAAAAGCATTCAACCATGCATTCTTAAAGCATTCCTAGCATCCTTTAGCATTCTTAGGATTATTTTCTATTTTCTTAGCTTTCAATTACTTCTTGTAATTTTTTCTTTCTACAATTAAATAAAAGTCACTCTTTTTATTTAATTTCTCTGTCCGTTTCTTTCATCACTTGTATGGCTTGTATGCTTCAATACTGCCATAGGACCTTAAGTGAGGGTACTTTCCTACTCACTTTTCACAATCGCCCGATAGAAGTCAGATTTCCAAACCTTGTGTATCACTCACACAAGTGACTTAGGAAATTTTGTTTTATTAGTTTGGGCCTACCTAACAAGGCTCTGGCACGCCCGAATAATATTATAGCAAACAGCAAGTAAGTATTTGCAAGTTATGAAGATGATCCAAGCTTGAAGGCTTGAGTTCTTGGGTTTGATTTTTGGGTATAGAAGTGTTTGAAGGTGGAAGAAATGATCTAAACACACATGCAAGAAGAAAGAATGCAAGCTCTCATTTTTTTTTTTTATAATTCTCGGCACTCTCTCTTTCTAACCAAAATGGAGACCCCAATGGGGATGCTCCATCTATATAGATATATATAAATGTAAGACATTAAATGGGCTAATGGGCTTGGGTTAAATTCAAATGGGCTTGGGTTAAATAAATGGGTTTGGGTTTTATATAGGCTTTGGGTTATGCATGTAATAAAATGGGCTTTAGACCCAAAGAACTAAACTTTAACCCAATAAAATAAAATAAATAATTAAGATTCACATCCAAACATTAAAATTTAAAACAACTAAAAATAGTTAATTAACGTTAACAAATTAATTAAGTAGACTAAGATATATAAATAAACATACCACATTTATTTATATATAAGGAAACATAAACAGTACATGAAAATACATGTATGAAAATATGGGTGTTACAGTTTCTTTAACTACCATTATCCTGTTTTTGCTCCGACTTGACAAACTTGGAGTTCACCACTGAGAGATTTGTCAACTTTTAGTGGTGTTAAGGCGATGTGTGATTGAGAAGAAAAAGAAGATAAGATGATGTTTGGGGTGGTTGCCTTGGTATTCAGTGAATGGTTGTTTCAAAAGCAACGAAAATAAAGGGAAAAGAATATAAAAAAAAAAGGAAAAAAAAGTTGGAAAAAAAAAAAGAAGAGGAAAAAAATTAAAAAAGAGAATATGAAAAGAAGGGAATGAAAAGATGAAGTTGGTAGAAGAGAGAATGAAAGAAATTGAACATGCCTTACAATGCCATTCTAAAACTACCTAACAAATCCTTTCTATCCTTTTTCACTGCCTGAGCCACATTACAACCTTTGAAAAGTCCTATTTAATCCTAGGAAACATGGTTCGAATATGAAAACGATGGGAGGGGGATTAAAACAGGGCAATATGTGAGCATTTCTCGTTTTCGAGTCATATGTGAGCATTTCTCGTTTTTTCGTGTCATGCGTCCTTTTCGAGTCATATGTGAGCATTTCTCGTTTTGAAAACATATTTCCTTTACTCACATATTTTAGAAAAATTACACCTGTTTCTGAGTGTTTCATTTTAGAGTGTAATTGACATTGTGAGATTCGTAGTCGAAGCATAGTTAGATGGTCATCTGAGTTATATTCCAAGTTCATGACATACGCATGTTCATTTGACTACCACATCACACACGTGCAATTTTATGAGAAACTCTATGGATTTATACGATGCATGTGCTTATGATTGTTTTTTTATGATGTAAGTAGACGTGTGATTCTGTTTCTTCTTGTTCGTTATTCTATTTTAAATCATCGTTCTATGATAAGGAGTATTGAATATTATGTTCTTTGTTTTTAATAAAACATTTTAAATTGATAAGTTAATAAAGATGGTTGCGGGTGATTTGTTGACGAGAACCCTCACGAGACTTTACTCGTCCGACTAGGGACACCTAGGGGTTTAAAAGGCTTGTTGCATATGCTAAATTTAATCACGATCCATGCAAAAATGGAGTAGTATATTATTGGTAGTTTAGTTTTTATTTTTAGTTTTGCTCGAGGACTAGCAAAATGTAGGTTTGGGGGTGTGATCGGGAGAGAACAGAGCCTGTTTATACGCCTTAATTCACGTTTGTTAGTACTTTTTTTATCCTGTTTTTATATATTTTTACTTTATTTTCTATTTTTGACAGGATTTGGAAGAAATCAAGTATACCAAGCTAAACAGGGTGAAAAAGCAAGCAAAAAGAAGCTGAAAAAAACACATCGCGCGCGCGATCCGCTCTCACGAAGATCCTGAAATCGCTCGTGCGATCCGCTCGCGCGAGGTCCCCATATCGCGCTCGCATGGCCCGCGCGCGCGACATGTGTAAAAATGGAACTTGCGTATTTCAGTATACTGATGATTCCTAAGCGAACGAAACTGCCTAATTACGTCTGGAAAGCTAAATACAGCAATTTTAGTGCGTTTCGGGTTAGGAAAGCTTTCAAAAACTTGTTGTAAATCTATATATACCCTATTTTACTTCAATTAATGGGTTGGACAATTATTATACACACAATATATACAACCACACTTTCAGCCATTGAAGGGAGGAAAGCAAGGAGAAGAAGAAGAAGACCAAGGATTTCCATGACCTCCTCCATCAACTACTTGCCATCTACCGCTTCTATGGACAACTAGACTCTAGATCTAGGGTTTCAATGAAACCCTAGCCAAGTAATAGGGTTTTATTTATGTTTTTATTTTAGTTTTATTATGTATGGATGACAGTTACTTGTTCTGAGGATTTTTATAAATAAATCGTGCTTCTATGAATTAAATCATTGCTTTCAAAATTTATTCTTGTCTTAGATCTATTTTGACTGTGATGTGCTCAATGATCTATTCTTGCTGTGCTTGTTTAGATTATTTGCTTGTAATGGTGCTTAAATTGAATTGTGCTATCAAGTATCCGAATAGTCCATGCCTAGATTAGACGGATTATGCCACAACCCTAGTTTAGTGTGGGATAATTCGTACTAACCGAAGATGGATTATGTTGGTGCTTGAACCATAGTTATTTTCTTGACGGAGGAATTGGGCTTGTAGCTACAATTCCCCATTATCATCCAACTTAATAGGCTAAAGTAGTTCATAAATATCCCTATTATGAAGCTAGTGGTGGATTTGCAATCCTAGGTTCCTTTAAACATATTTACAAAAACACTTTTAAATCGCTTTCATAATTTAGATTTATTTTATTGTTCTTAGCTTAATTAAATTCAAAATCAAAATCTCGTTTTTATAATTAATTAGATTTAGGTTTTAAAATTAAAAGTCGTAGTAATTCAATCTCTGTGGGTTCGACCTTTGCTTTGACTACTACAAATCCTTAGAAAAGTAAAGTACACTTTTTATATCTTGATTTTGACAAGATCACTTAACGTAAGGTGGCACTTTCTCAAGGCTACCTCGGAAATTCCTACTCGGTTCAGCTGCCCTAAGGTGCCTCCTGACTTGAAGAAAGAACAGAACCTAAGGAAGAAAAAATCCCACTCCCGTTCTAACCTAAGTGGGTTCGCTCTCTCCAGCCTTGCTCAGAAAAGAAGAGAAGGAAAAGAGTGAAGAATTGAAGCTGGAAAGGAAAGACTTACAAAGTTTAGCGCAGAAAAGTGGCTCGGGAATCTTGCTCGGGAACTTGCTCGCTCTCAAACTGCTCGGGAATATATGTCTTTGCAGCAAAGAGTTGAAGAAATAAACAAGTATTCCTTTATATAGGAACCACAAACGGTTCAGATCAAAACAGATCCAATGGCTCATACGCTTTCCCGCCCAAAGTGGCTGATAGTTGTCACCTCGGGCACGCGAAGCGTCGCCTCAAAAGGCGCACGTATTAAATGCACGACAAGACGGTTTGGTTACCATGTAAATGGTCCGCTTACATCCACACTAGCATAGTTTGATCTTGACTAGGCCAGTCACAAGCTGACACATGGCACAGGTAGGATGCGGGCCCACAGGGCCATCGCTCGGTCCATAGCCCGGCTGACCACCATGACCGGTCCCACCCCAGGTAGAGTCCCGACCTCTTACCGGACGGTTCCTCAGAAGCAGTCTTAATTTTCAAACTTCATCTGATGGGACATCACTTCAACTTCAAAAATGGGGGGCAGCTGATACGCCCAGAAATATTCTGCTATGGTCAAACCTCCACGTCAACAGCAAAGGACCCGGATTATCTAGAAAGGGAGTTGGTGGCCCACTGATCCCGAGGTTCCGAGTGCAACCGTTCGGTATGCTCGCACAACCCGGGCATGCAGCGCAGCAGCTCTCCATGAGGTGCAGTTTGATAGCCAAGCCGCGCAGCAATTTCCTAAATCAGTCAGAAGACTAATGGAAAGTGTAAATAGTTCCCTAAGCCATTTAGGAAACCTTCCATGATTTATGCTCATCAACTTGTAATTAGATTGGGCTTCCTTATCTATTCAGTTGCCTTTTACGGGTGGTCTCTTGCACCTATAAAAGGGGCCACTCACCCCCATTAGAGGGGATCGCATTCTTAACCTAGAGAATAGCATCACATACTTATTCATACACATACACCCGACCGGTATTACTGGTAATGCCACCCCTGTTGGCTCACCAGACCCGCCGGTGATCTGCTAATGAAGCGCACTGACGCACCCGTGGATGTAGGTCACCTTGTTAATGGGGCCGAACCATATACAATTGATTGTGTCACCATATCTCTCTTCTTAATCTCTCTTACCAATTTTTGGCATCATCAATAACTATCATAGATTTTTTGAAATTCAAACACAAAAAGACTATGTTCAAATTTGTCAACCGATTTCTCAACAATTTCTAAAAATAGCATATGGATCCTAGAGATTCTCAAAATGGATTGAATGAAAGCTAATTCATCAAAGTTTACCCAAAAAATTTGAAATCCATCAAACTATGGGTTTTGGTGGACAAAATCTTATGGAAAAAACCAATCTGTTTCTCTGAATTTTATCTAGTTCATTTTTAAAGTGTGAGAAAAACATCTTATGTGATGGTCGAAGCTTATTTAGAGAGATCAAACTCATAGATCTACTTGATTAATATATTTCCTAATCAATTTAGCCCTCAAGTTCTATGAAGAACTCTAGATCATGGATCAAAGGGACTTACAAATATCCTATTGGAGATAAAATTCAATAAGAATTCTAGGTAATAGGAATAATCAAGAGATAGGTATAAACATAGGAATCATCCTTCTCATAGATCATACTTCTAAACCATCATAGAATTCAAAAAAGAGACATATATAATCGTGTATGTATGGATCTAAATTAAATAGAAGAATGAAATCAAATTGAAAACCAAAGTAAAAATCAATCTCTAATTATAGATTATCAATAAAATCAAAGAGACTTAGATCTAGTCATGTGGGTGTGTGAAGAACAAGAGAGGAAGAAGATGAGTGTTCTAACAAATAAAACAGAACTAAACTAGATCCAAGTCTTATAGATCTATATATAACAAATAAGAATTAGAGATGAATATTGATGTTTACATATTGGAGGATTCTCAAGTATGTGATCAAAGTTGATTTGAAGATTCTTCTTCTTCAAGTGTGCTTCAAGCACTTTAAGCACTCATCCATGGAAGTTAATGGAGGCAATTGGTGTCCAATTATAATCTAATTACCCTAAGATTAATTCATAAAGCTTCAATTCATAATTCTTTCTCTCTCTCTCTCTCTCTCTCTCTCTCTCTCTCTCTCTCTCTAAATCTCTTAAATTGAAAGTAAGTATCTCTTCAAGTATATTCAAGGCTTCTTCAAGATGACCTAAGCTCTAGGTGCTCTCTAGATCTTCCAAGTATCTCAAGATGATCTCATATGGATCTATATACAGAGTTTTAAAAACTTAACTCTTAAGTTACAAGGTTAAAATAGGATTTTTAGAAAGCAAAAAAGGGTTAAAATGGCCATTTCGGTGCCTAAACGCAGTTTCTAGGCAATTTCCTCGCAGTGGAAGGCTTCTAGAAGGGTCTGGAACTCGAAAAGCTCAATTGAGGGGGCAACATGTGGGTGGCGGCTTAGGTGGTACCCACCACCCCATTTTGGGACCCGCCACCTACTTTTTCAGCTCACCTGGTTGCCCTCAAGCTCTGTTTAAAATATTAGGTGCACTGCTTTTCCAGATTTTCATAAAAATGCTTTTTGGTGTCCAAATTTGTCCATTTACGTACCGTTGGAAAGCTGTCAAGTTGAATTTAAGTATAAAAATATTTCAGGAGGTTTTATAATGAAAATTGAAGTCCAATTGAAGTCCGAAAGTCCTCTGAAACTTTCATCGTCTTTTTGAAATCAAATGACGTCTTTTTCCAAAATTGCTTTCAAATGTGCATCGATTTTGAACTTTTCTTCAAAATTGAATATTTGGATACCTAGAATACTGTATTTAGAACACTTCATGTTCATATAACCCTGAGTGAATATGAATTTTGAGAGATGATTTTGACAAAACCGAGATTTATGCATGGAAAAGGGCTTTTCTGAGCTTGAAGTCACTTTTCGAAGTTTGATCTTTTGACTGTGTGGAATCCAGTACCTTCCACGAGGTACTTTTCATCATTAAATCCTCCAAGACATTGTCCACCCTAAATCCTATCCGTGTGGTCAAAATTGGGTGTCTGCACTATATGCTAATGTAAAATCGTGAGCATACGATCGAGTTAAGATCGTTTTCTACGCATTTGAAGTTAATACAACTATTCTTGAATTTTCTACACTTTTTGTTGAAGGATTCTCTAAGATTATAGCTCCTCTTACTGAACTAACAAAGAAGGATTTGAAGATTGAATAGAGTAACAAGCATGAATGCGTATTCCAAGAATTAAAAGAAATATTGACCACGATGCCAGTGCTTGCGATACCCAAGAGCGGTGAGTAGTTCACCATTTATAGCGATGCATCTTACCAAGGACTTGAATGTGTTTTGATGCAAGACGAGAAGGTAATCGCATATAGATAGCAGCAATTGAAACCTTACGAGTTGAATTATCTGACGCATGACCTCGAGCTAGCCATGATTTTTTTTTGCATTCAAGATTTGGAGGCATTACTTCTACGGCTAAAAGTTTGATCTGTTCTCGGATCACAAGAGTCTAATATATTTGTTCTCTCAAAAGGAGTTAAACATGAGGCAACGACGTTGGATAGAATTGTTAAAGGACTACGATTTCACATTGTAATATCACCCTGGAAAGGCAAATGTAGTGATCAATGCGTTGAGACGGAAACCCCGGAGGATAGTAGTAGCTTTTCTTTTGGTCAAAGACTGGCAAGCATTGAAACATTGGCTGAATTCGGTATTTAAGCCTCAAATCCAAGTGAAGGGCAATACATTGGATGTCTTATGGCACAACCAACCCTCATCAGTCACATTTTGGAGGCACAGAAGAAGAATGAAGGACTTCAGGAATGGTTCGCAAGCAACGCAGTAAAGGAACCAGAGAATTGGATTATTGGTGCAGACGAACCACTCAGATGTAGAGGCAGACTTTGTGTGCCAAATGAAGATAATCTTAGAAAGGATATACTGGACGAAGCTCACAAGTCGCGAGTGACTTTTCACCCAGGAAGTACAAAGATGTATAAGGATTTGAAGAGGAACTTCTAGTGGAAAGGTATGAAATAAGAAGTTGCTAAGCATGTTTCTTAATGTCTTATATGTAAGTGGGTGAAGGAGGAACATCAGAAACCACTCGGACTTCTACAACCATTACTAGTTCCCGGATGGAAGTGGGAGCATATCACTATAGACTTCGTGGTAGCATTGCCGAGGTCTCAGCAAAACCACGATGCTATTTGGGTAGTTATAGACCGACTCACCAAATCATCCCATTTCATAGCTTATAGTATGTCATACCCAGCCGAGCATTTAAGCCGTATGTATATACAAGTCGTATGACTACATAGTGTACCTGTCTCAATATCACCCGACCGTGATTCCAGATTTACGATAGAATTCTAAAAGATTTTATAGATAGCTATAGGGATGTCACAGAACCTGAGCACTGCTTCACGCACAAACTGATGGGCAGACTAAACGAGTTATCTAAGTAATGGAGGATATGCATCAAGCGTGTGTTATTGATTTTGAGAGCTCATAGGAGACTCACTTACTACTGATAGAATTTGCATACAACAACAGCCACCATCGAGCATAGGAATGGCACCCTTTGAGGCATTGTATGGAAGACAGTGTTGATCACCATTGTATTGGGTAGAGGTTGGAGACAATTAACTGCTTAGACCTGAATTAGTTTGGGAAACTAACGAGAAGATCAAAATCATGAAAGAAAGGATGCGAATGGCGAAGATTAGAAACAAAAGTTATGCGGATAAACACCGTAGATGTTTGGAATTCAGTGTTGGAGATCATGTGGTACTCAAGGTTTCTCCGGTGCGAAGAATTATCAGGTTTGGACAGAAGAGAGGAAAGCTAGCACAGCATTTCATTAGATCACTTAAAATCCTCGATCGTATAGGAAACCTTGAACCGTAGATGTTTGGAATTCAGTGTTGGAAATCATGTGGTACTCAAGGTTTCTCCGGTGCGAGGAATATCAGGTTTGGACAGAAGAGAAGAAAGCTAGCACAGCATTTCATTAGACCATTTAAAATCCTCGACCGTATAGGAAAGGTTGCCTACTAACTCGCGTTACCTCCTAAGATATCAGGAGTGCACAATGTCTTTCGCATTAGTATGATAAGGAAGTGTACTCACAACTTGAGTCATGAGATCAACTTTGAAGACATCGAGGTAAATGAAAATGTATCATTCCATGAAGGACCAGTACAAATTTCAGAGCGAGGAGTTAAGAAGTTGAGGAACAAGGAAATTCCATTGGTAAAGATCCAGTGGAAGTTTCATGACGAAGGAAAAGCTTTGTTAGAGTTGGAGATGCGAGAAAAGTATCCAGATTTTTTTAGCGACGCTTAGTTCGAATTTTAGGGACGAAATCTTTATTTAAAGGCGGATGATGTAATACCCTATAATTTTATTGTACTTTTGTATTTCTGTATATATAAATAAAGTCCTTTTGATTTATTCTTGTCATTGTTCAATTTTAGGTCCCAATCGATTGGCCTTTATACCTTTCATCTTTTGAACTCTAATCGATTGCCATCTTTACCAATCGTTGCCATGCTGTCGACCTGAATTCATTACGTGGCACAATCCCAATCGATTGTCTTATTATCTAATCGATTGCCTTAAAATATCTATGCCCAATCGATTGCCTCTGGTTCCAATCGATTAGCACTTACAGAGATAAGTTTTCTTCTTTGCTTTGTGTTTTGACGTGTGGCACTCTCTTCCCTCTATATATATGAACCTATTTTGTCCCTTGGGACTGTTTTTACAATCTTGGGAGAGAGAGAGCCTATACAATATATATACACTCATACACATGTATATACATATATATACACCACACAAACACACACACACACACATACACACACTTCCTTTAGTAGGAAGAGAAGAAGAAAAGAAAAAGGAAGAAGAAGAGAACGAGAGGCAGAGAAAGAGATTGTGACAGAGGAGAGAGAAGCTTTGGAGCTTCCACAGCCAAACACACCCTTGGTGAGTCCAACTCACTTGGTTACCTTTTTTTGATGTTTTTATAAGCTTTAATGCAGATTAGATATAGTTAATACATCCTAAGGACATTAAATATACTGGACTATTTTTTCACTAGAGAAGACGAAGTCCCAATCGATTAGTTTTATACCAATCGATTGCCATCAGTCTGGACCAAATCGATTGCATAGTTTACCAATCGATTGCCATTGGTGATAACCCAATCGATTGCCAATGTTTTGCAATCGATTGGCATTGTTTTGGATCTAATCAATTGCTAAGTTTCCCAATCGATTGGTAATTGCAGAATATGGATTGTTTCTTTTGTTTACTATATAAGGGTTCGATTGTTCGATTATCGATCTGGACTTCCGTGATGCAACTATGGGGCAATAAGTGATAATGTGATACTGCATTGGAATAATACATACGTTGAATAATGGATTAATGCATTAAACAATAGAACCATTTATATAATGATGATATAATGTGGCAAACGGGAATAAGAAACTGACGTGCATGATAGCGGGTCTATCGACTGCATAGGTCGATACTATTTATATCGGTATACATAAATGCGATTGCAAAGATTGTACAATGTTGGGCGTGGGATCTAAATGAGTTGAGATAGTCAGGCTTGGTGGTGAACAGATGTGGTTTGTGTGGAGTACCTATATTGCCTTGGGCCACGAGAGAGACTAAGGGATATATGGTTAGTATCGTCTTGGTCCACGAGAGACACTAAGGGATATATGGTAACCATTGTCTTGGTCCACGAGAAAGACTAAGGGATATACGATTAGCATCGTCTTAGTTAACTAAAGAGACTAAGGGATACATATTGTGGGATTGGTAATGTGACTAGCACCCTAGTCCGATAGAGGCTAACGGAATGTCGCCTTGTCTAAGACCAAGACATGAGAGATCCGATAGAGACAAGGGCATGGTCACATTAGTCCAAGACCGAGACTGAGGATTATGCCGATGCTATCATCGTAGTCCAACAGAAGCAAACAGAATATTACCTTAGTCCATGATCGCGATGGGAGATCCAAATAGAGACTACAGGAATATGTTACTTTGGTCCATGACCGAGACTAAGAAGGATACATCATGAACTTAGTTCGATAGAGGCTAAAGGTACATCACATCGGTCCGAGATGGGAGATCCGGTAAAGGCTAAGGGATGTCACTTTGGTCCATGACCAAGACTAGGAGGGATACAATCATGTAAGAGAATGAATTAGGGTGTGTTAGACAGAATGCATGGTTTGCATATCGAGTTTGATGAGTCATAATGCATTGGGCTACGACCAGGATAGTAAAGTGGGAAGTAAAGCTATGTGCAAGATGTGGATCCAAAGTCAATGTTATGATGGGGATTGGTTGGGATTATATTATTCTAATGAGTTGGTGCATACATGAGTACGAATAATGAGATGATTATTTAATGATGTTGTTTTATATACTGCATATTTGTGGATACTTTGCTAGTATTTGCATTCACTCAGCTTGTGTAGTTGAAGACATTTTATGCTGCTGGATATTCGACGTCCAGTTGGCCAGGGTTATGAGATCACAAGTGAGCAGCATATGGCTAGGGGCTACGAGGATGATGCCTACTATGATGGAGACTACGCTGGAGATGATTACTATGCGAGCTGATGACCTGGAGCTTGCAATAGATAGTTTATGATCATGTTCAGAGACTGCTGTAATAGTTAAGTTTGTAATAGGCATATGTTACCGTTATACTTTTTATGCTTTCGCAAATACTCATGGTTTGTAATAAGTTAGTAATGTACTTTGATTTTGTTTATCGAACGTAGAATTTCCAAAGCGTGGTTTGAATCATTACTCTGATGGTTAGGCTTTTATTCATGGACAATATGGTGACTTTCAACTGTCATAGTCTACGGGTCCAAAAAAAATTTACTTTCTCTATTTTTGCTACTATGAGGCGTGACAGGGGAAGAATTAGAGTCTGTTAAGGAAACAATAATCAAATCCAGCTAAGCTATGGAATGCAAATCCTAGAATCTCCAGATTAGCTAAAGATCTTGATAAAGATGGAAACAGGTTGGATAAGGGAAGATTCTATGCGTCCTTATCTTGCTTGAGGCACAATTCAACGAGTCATTATTGTAGTTGAACTCCTCGTTGTCCACTATAAAAATAGAAGCATGCCTACATGTAAAAGGCACTCCGCGTCACTCTAAAAAAACAACATTCAAACCGCATTCAACTGCATTCAAAGTACTCAACCCTGCGTTCTTATGTTCTCAGCGTCCATAGCAATAGGTCTATTCCTTTTGTTATTTTCTTTGTTGTTTTCAATCTTTCTTGAACAATCAGAGTCTAAATCTTGTTCCTTAGTTCTTTTGTGGTCATTTTTCCAAACACGTTTAATAAAATACATATTTTATTACTTGTTTGTGATTGTTTACCTGGTAAACTCGTCATCACTAGACTTGTGCACTTCAGTACTGTGTAGGGACCTTTAGGTGAGGATACTCTCTGACACGAGAATTTTTCTGTGTGCACTTGTGTGCTATACCCAAGTGTAGGTAATCGTGCAAGTAGTAGTCTGGTTAAGTCCAGGTCGATCCCACAGGGAAGGTGTTAAACTAATTACTTAGATTACTCTCAAATAAGAAAATAAAAATCAATGTTTTAATAATGTAGAACACAAAGTCCCACAATTTATCAACTACTAAAAAGATTAAAACAATTAAACTAAATTAAACTAATTACCAACTAACTAATTAATTAAAGCAATAATTTAAAATGTGTTTTTCTTAATTAAAAAGGGAATGTTGGGATTACACGAATCCACCACAACCTAGCCATCTACCATGCAGTTGCATTGAAGCTCAATGGAGTACATCCTCTACAGTATTCCGTATTTCTCTAAGGATAAAGAATCCATAGCCCTTTCATGACCGGGACTCATCACAATGGAGTTTGAAATATACAAAAGCTGTTTAAAACAATAGTTAAAACTCTCACCTCCAATGGTGTTAGCATTGAGGGTGGTTTGCAAAAGTTATTGAAGAAAAATGCCTCAAGGCTTAAAGTTCATAGACTGTTTTGACAAATTGAGCGTTTTGGGACAATTTGATAACAATCCAGTAAAACAGAAAGTCTAGGAATACTGCATAGAATATCCTCAAGAATCAGAGGGTTCGATCGATCGACGCGCTTTCGATCGATCGAATATCTTCTTCTCTCGATCGATTGAACTGTATTCGATCGATCGACTGTCTCTGGTCCGATCGATCGAACGACTTTGATCGATCGAACACAGGGATTACTCTACTGCATGGCAGAGGCTTCAGATCACGATTTCATCATGATCTCCCAACCTGGGGACTACTCAGACATGGTCTAGAATGTCACAGATTTATTCTTAATGTAAGTACTCATTAAAGTTGCGTTTGGTTGAGATTTAAACACGCAATCAATGAAAAACTATGGTTTAAACGCTACCAACAACCAAAACTACGATTTACTCAGATTTAAACTATGTAATCTGCTAAAAGAATGCAAACAAAACTGATATAACAAAACCTGGAACGAACAAGCTATTAATAAACTTCAAACTTCAACTGAATTCAATATCCAATCACCGAAACCTACAAGAAATCAAAGTAAAAACACTCTCTCTCTATGTGAAACTGATAAAAGTAAAGTGGGCGTCGTTCAGGACGTTTACATTACGAATATATATAGTAAAACCTAATGCTTAGGGTTAAACATGTATTCTGCTGCGTGCGCGTAAAAATCTGATAAAAGGCATGTTCGATCGATGGAACAATTCTCGATCGATTGAACTTCCAAGACTTTGATCGCTTAAACTTTTCTCGATCGATCGAAACTTCGATCGATCGAATGGTCTTCAATCGCTCAAACTCTATATTTCAGCTTTGATATGTTTGCTTTGAAACCAACCACTTCCTTTCATCATTATCTTTCAATTCTTCACACAGCAACTGCAATCTATACAAATCACAGTAAAACACACAACTTATCATAGTTTAATCAATATGTGCATAAACTAGCATTGTCATTCAAATTGCAGATAAGTGATGGAACTGTAAACTAAATCAATACATTTTCTTCTTTTAGCGCGGTTGTATTTTACAAATACCCCCGCTTGTCACAACCCCCAACTAGCGATTTGCTAGTCCCTAGCAATAGAGCGAATAATAAAAGAAAACAAGCTAAACTACACTATAAAAGAAAAACTAGAATAACTAGATCCAGATTAACTAAATTTAAATGACAAGAAAGAAAACTACCTAACTCACTTTCGCAGGAATCGCGGTTGCATTTAGAGAATGCAACAAGACGTTAAACCCCTAGGTTCCCCCTAGTGGACGAGTGTTGTCTCGTGAGGGTTTGCAGTGAATATACCCACAAAATTCTCTGATTTTAAGCTCAAAAAGATAAAGAATAACTTTTAAACATTCCCCTTTTATTCAACTATTGATATAGCTCTACAAAACATATCATCCTCATTCAAACCATGAAAGAAATGCACATGTTCCTCATGTCACCAAGATAAAAATAACATATGCGTCACATCCATGTATCTGTGTGTGTGTGTGAAATTAACAGCTATACAATGAACTTTATTTAGAGTTGTTTAAACTATCATACTCTCAGAACTGGTAGTTTCAACTCAATCCTCACATAGTTATTACACTCAAAAATGAACATCCCACAGAAACTTGGCTAATAATGATCGCACATGGTATGAAAGCTTTCATAGGAGTGATTTTTTGGATACTAATGCTTTCATACTCGACTCTATAAAAGATGAACATTTAGAGTGTATAGTCTCATGAAAGGAATACTACTTACTAGAGGAGCGAAATACCGTGGATAAGTCAAATTACACTTTCATGTTTAAATTAAGTTATTGAGAATCATTAAGACTTTGACTTGACGGTTTTTATTTAGTAGGGTAGAAATGAAAAGGTAGAAGTTGCACATCTTCATGTGATTTAGTTTAGTAATTTCTCCTTCTCTTCATTCCAACCATTCTTTTGTATATATATATAATTTTTTTTTTATACATATGCAGCCCTTCTCACCACTATTCCCTCCTCATACTTCAACAATCTAATCACATTGGGTGTGCAATAGGGTATATTGAGGTCAATGTATGAAAGTAGGGGTTTAGAATTTCACAATGGATTCGGCATTATTTATTAGGCGTGGGGTTAAGAACAATGCATATTCACAGATGTCGATAGAGGTAAATGGAGAAGGTAAGGAGCAAATACGATGGCTTAAATCATTTTCCCAACTTCTTAATATTTACACGTCAATGTTCATTGAGTTTAGTTGGTAAATCCTGAACATTCTCCTCTAATAAGCAGCCAAAATAAAGAATTAGAGACTATTCAACGAATTTCATTACGCTTATTCAATAAAAACCATTCGAATATAATGTGATATTTCCCTCAAAAGTAAAGATTGGATTCAAAAGCTCACTAAGGGTGACTAGTTTTCACTACTTCATTCTTTAAAGTACAAAAGTCGTATTAACTCTTATTTTAAGTTTTCTGCATAGCTATTAACACGTGCAAATGATTTTGGATACAAGAATAATCAACATATGCATTTATCCTAGCGAACTAGAAAAACGCGTGAACTTAATTCATAAAAGGATGAGAATAAAATGATTGTGTTCTTACTCGATAACAGCTAAATAGAAGTGAGTATTCAAAATTATTCTACCAATTTAATTCAAAAACCTGGTTAATAGCTTGAAATTTAATGGAGATTGTATGAATTTTTTTTTTTAATAGATAGAGTGATCCAGGTTGCTAAGTAAAAACACGCACAGGTGATTATCTATCTATATCCCACCCCCAACTGAAAATTGCAATGTCCCCAGTAGGCGATTTTCAAAAAAAATAGAGAGATATCACCTGATATGTCATTGTAAGAATCGCAAATGTAACAACCTGTACAGAGAACATACAAACTCCAAGCAGCAAAGATCCAGAAGATATAAAATATAAAGCATCAGATCCAAACAAAAATAGAACGAATCACTGGAAATATAGTAAAGTAAACGAGCAGAACAGTGATAAAATACATCATACAAACTAAAATCCAAACTACTCAGCCAACCACAAATATTATCCAAAATAACCACACTATCCAACCAAAAATAACCAACTACAACCATATGGTCAAAAATATCGAAATAACCACATAACCAAAGACAACCAACAACACAGATCCAGAAGAAGCTAAACATCATCGGCAACATCGGATAATATCTCAATGAACCCCTTAGGAGCATCCCCACCGCCACCCTCGATAATAGTCGTAGCTGTCACCAGATCACTCGCAATTGTGGCGTCTAATGTAGATAAGGATGTATCAGCCATGATAGGAGGAGGTGGAAAGGGTATCTCCGCAGCAAGTGGTGTCGCCGATGCGGATGGATCGGTAGGTGGTACAGAAACGGGAGGAACCGTAACAGATGGTGATGCTGATGTAGACGGCACGGAAAGATCAATCGGAGGAGCTGAAGAAGAAGGACCAGTGGGGTGTGGTGCAGCGGCTGCGTGGACTGACTGATCGACACCAATCTGGATCAGGATCGCTTCCAGCAAAGTCATCATCTGGTCAACCTTGCCCTCGAGTCTAATCTGGGCCTCTCTCTCCTCTAATAATAACGCATGAATAGACGGGAGAGGCGCAGAAGAAGACTCTCCCTGGGCGGGAGCCTGAGAGCGCTGTCTCAGCTCAAATCGGGCAACCTCCTCCACCGGATCATCCTCCGCATCAGAATCACGCTCCTCAGCCTCTGTGGGTGTCCCAGAAGCTATGTCCTCGGTATCTGTCCCTCCCCGTCTCCGCTTCGCTCCTACTTTAGCTTTCCCTTTTCCTTTTCACTTCCTCTTCTGAGCATCGGAGCGGCTAGTGGTGGTTTCCCCAAATTGGCTCTTGGGAGACTACAGGACATCAGTGGGAAGAGGGACTAGACCACTCTAGGTCACCAGGCGGTGGATGCCCCACGCGTCTTTCAGGTGCTTCTTTGCCGAGATATAACGTCTAGGCTGCACCATGAACTCGATATACAAACGTGGGAGGCAAACCCGTCTCCCTGTCCCCACACAAAAGAGTGCTCTCACATACCAAGTTGCTAACTTCTCATGGTAGGAGGTCGGAAAAATACAGTTGCAGAGTACAAGGTGGAGCATGTGGTATTGATCCGTCAAAAACTGATCCTCGATAAGAGACGAGCCGTTCCAGAACTGAACGGCACCGCCTGTGATCTCTCGGACAATAGTGGCGGAGGGGATTTCGGGAGTACCCATGCGATGAGGAAAATCACTCTCCAGCTCCTCGGGGACTCCCAATGCAGTAGATAAGGTGGCAGGACTAATGACCATCTCCCGGCCGCGGAAAAAAGATCGGTAAGTGTATGGTGCAGCCGGGTCCTTGATCATCGTGGCGCAAACCTCGCGTACCCACAAAACATTGACCTGTTTGGGCTGGGTCAACATCTTGTACCAATGCTGCATGTCCTTGATTCTGGCCAGGAACCAAGGAGAAGAGAGCCAGGTTGACTCCAAGGGTCTCTCAATCATCTCCTTGCGGTGACTGAAGAATCGCGTGTATATCCCCTGATCAAAAAGATTCCGGAACCCATGATCAGGTATCGGATCTGGTATAGACAGGTCAAATGATTTCTCCCGGAAATAGCCTGTGGCGGGATTCATAATGCACAACCTAAAATTGAAAAGGAGAAACAAATGAAATCAGGGAAACAAAAACAACACAAAAACTGCTACTGGATTAGTTCGATCGATCGCAGCTTTGTTCGATTGATCGAAAAGCTTAGGATTCGATCAATTGCCGTTTTGTTTGATCGATCAAAAAGCTCAGGGTTCATCGCTTGAACTATGTTCGATTGATCGAACATAGCGAAACAGCAACGTGAACAGACAGCAACGGGAAGAGCCCGTAAAAGCAAAATACTAAGACAAAAAGAACAAAAAATGGTTGAAAGACCACTAGGGGGCACCCCTAGTAGATTTTGCATGAAAAGGACAAGAGGGGGAGTGAGTGGGCTTTACCTCGAGTCACACGCGAAAAGAAAGTGAGGAGGAAGATAATGGTGATGATGAGGCGCCTCAAAGAGATGTGTGAATAGCGGGAGGAACAAAATTGCTCCGAGTTCCACTGTTGTCAATCGCTCGAGACTGGTTGAGGGAGAGAGAAACTGACGAAGTGTCTCAGCGATGCTTCGTTTAAATACAGGGTTCGATCGCTCAAGATGTTTCGATCGATCAAAAATTCGATCGATTGAGCCCTACTCAAGCGATCGAGATTCCGAAATTCTCGATCGATTGAGATACGTTCGATCGATCGAATAGAGAAATTCTATAATATGCCTGATTTGAGAATTTATACACCCCCAACTAACCAACACTGGTCTGGACATACAGAATAGTGAGAAAACATTGTATTGACAGAACATTTAAGCCAAAAACATCATCTTCATAGTAGAAAATTGCAATTTTATATAAATAAAGCTTTATAATAGCATCCACTTGCAATATCATTGCCCCCACATGGTATTTAAAACCTTATTGAAAAAGAAAAACTAAAATAAAACTGAAAATAACAAAACTTTGTCTAAGAATACACTCCAATCGATGAAAGAAAAATGAAATGACATAAAACAATTAGAGTGAAACACTATTCTTCAAGCAGAAAGATTCCTTTTTCCACAACTTCCTTCTCTGCCGGAACTTCAAATGTAGAATCTGAACTTAATGATTCCCTTTCCCAAAACAAGTGGAAAGCAGCAAGGACATCATTGAGCAAGTCCGAACTCTCTAAGGAGTTGATTCCACCGACAATAGGGGATCCAGATGGAGACAAGGATAACGGAGTGTAATCGCGCATCGAATGTTCCTCTTGCGGCGGGGTTTTCGGGGACCTTATGTATGGTCCAAATCCATGAAAGAGTTGATGGGGAAGGTACAACGGTGGAAACGGTGGATTCATAGATATTCCTCACTATTGGCCAGATATCCCTAGGTGCACTAGCTGGTAGAGGGCACTGCAGCCTGAACAACAAATAGCTCAAATGGACATAAATATAGGGAACCACTTGGATGACCAGGAAGTCGTCGACATATGTGAAAACAACATTGTGGCGTTCTGGCACCACATCTTGTAAGTCCTCTTCTCCCCATGGCTCCCACATTGAGTCATTTTCCCATTGTTCCATCAAAGCGTCATCGACTTCCCACACAGCATATCCTTCCGGCTCTCCCTCCTCTTCAGGGAGCTCCATGTGCGCAAATGGGTTGATCTGAAGGAGCGCAGGATCATACGGGATGTATCCGTGGGTTAAGTCAATGATGTCATCGGCTCCTGGCCCTTGGTATGGGGATAAGCAAAATGCTATTTCATCAGCAGTCCACTGTGGGTTTTGATACTCTGAATCAGCCCATGACCCTATTGAGTGAATATCGTCATCTCTCATGGTGGACAGCCTGCACGAGATAAAATTGGAATAGCAGCTTATGATAAAAATCACACTAAAAAAGAAATAGATAAACAAAAGGACAAAACAAAATGAGAAACAGCAAAAGATAGTACAACAACATTGATAAAACGCACTTGAGCGTTCTAGGTGGAAGCATAGTCGGGCTCATCCAGTTGGATGTGCTCGACCTCCGGTTGGAAATCTTCTAAGAATGGTTTCAACCTTTGACCGTTGACCTTAAAACTTCCATCGTTCTTAGGATTAAATAACTCCACAGCCCCATGTGGAAAGACAGATTTGACTGTGAAAGGTCCTATCCACCGAGATCGGAGTTTTCCTGGGAAGAGATGAAGGCGTGAATCGTATAGTAGAACTTTTTGTCCAGGCTCGAAAGATTTTCAAAAAATCGTTCTGTCATGGTGAGCCTTCAATCGTTCCTTGTGGAGTTTGGCATTGTCATATGCATCTCATCGAATTTCTTCTAGTTCCGCCAACTGCAGTTTCCGAAGATGTCCTCCCTCTTTAATGTCGAAGTTTAATGAGCGTGTCGCCCAATATGCTTTGTGTTCTATTTCGACAAGAAGGTGACATGCCTTACCATACACTAGCCTATATGGAGACATTCCCAGATTTATCTTCTATCAGTACGGTATGCCCATAAAGCATCAGTCAGTTTGTAGGCCCAGTCTTTTCTGTTGAAACTAACCGTCTTTTCTAATATATGCTTGATTTCACGGTTAGACAACTCTGCCTGGCCATTCGTTTGTGGGTGGTAAGCTAGAGCGATCTTGTGATTAACCCCATATTTCTTGAGTAGTGATTCCAAAGGCCTATTGCAAAAGTGTTTTCCTTGGTCACTTATTAGAGCTTTTGGGATCCCGAAACGCGATAAGATATTTTCCTTAAGAAAGGACATTACCGTTTTATGGTCATTGCGTCTCATCGGTATCGCTTCTACCCATTTCGATATATATTCCACAGCAAGGAGTATATATTCACAGTTATTCGATTTAGGAAATGGGCCCATAAAGTCGATGCCCCAACAATCGAATATTTCAACTGTGATGATGGGAGTTAAAGGCATCGAATTCCTTTTTGAAAGTGTTCCAAGCTTTTGACATCGTTGGCACGACTTACAAATAGCATAGGCATCTTTGAATACGGTGGGCCAATAAAAACCGTTGTGCAATACTTTGTGTGCGGTCTTTTGGGAAGCAAAATGGCCACTGCAGGCTTCAGAATGACAGGAGGCCAAAATTACAGTTATGTCCTCGTTTTCAACGCAACGCCTGATGACCTAATCAGCACAATACTTGAATATGTAAGGGTCATCGAAGAAGAAATGGCGTGCGAATGAAAAGAACCTTTTCTTGTCCTGATTTGACCAATGGCTCGGGGTCTCTCCTGTAATGAGGTAATTAATTATATCCGCGTACCAAGGCAAGTTGGAAACAGCCATCAGTTGCTCGTCTGGGAATTCATCTTTTGTAGGTACCGATTCAGTGTTGTCTATGAATGTCAACCCAGATAAATGGTCGGTAACCACGTTTTCTACTCCCTTTTTATCCTTGATAGTAATATCGAATTCCTGGAGTAGGAGTATCCAGCGGATAAGCGTCTTTTTCGCGTCTTTCTTAGATAACAGGTACTTGAGGGCCGAGTGGTCTGTAAAATAGACAATTGGGGACCCTATCAGATAAGACCTGAATTTATCCAGCGCGAATACTATTGCCAGTAGCTCTTTCTCAGTAGTCGTATAATTCATTTGAGCTTCGTTCAGTGTTCGGCTGGCATAGTAAATTACATATGGCTTGTTATCCTTCCTCTGTCCTAGAACTGCGCCAACGGCGTAGTCGCTAGCATCGTACATTAACTCAAACGGCAAACCCCAGTCAGGTCCCTGTATTATCGGTGCAGAGGTAAGGTGTTCTTTGAGTGCATCGAAAGATATTTGACAGTTTTCCGACCATTCAAAAGGTGCATCTTTGACGAGTAGTTGGCATAGTGGTCGAGAGATTGCACTAAAATTCTGGATAAAGCGTCGATAGAATCCAGCATGTCCCAGAAAAGATCGGATGTCTCTAACTGTACGAGGGACAGGTAGATTTAAAATTATATCGATTTTTGCTTTATCGACTTGGATACCCTTATCAGAGATGATGTGGCCGAGGACAATTCCTTTGGTCACCATGAAGTGACACTTTTCCCAGTTTAGTACGAGGTGTTTGTCCTCGCATCTCGCCAACACATTCTCTAGGTTTTCTAGACAGCTGTCAAAACTATGGCCAAACACTGAGAAGTCGTCCATAAAGACCTCGAGTGTCTGTTCAACCATATCACTGAATATGCTTAACATGCACTGCTGAAAGGTAGCAGGTGCATTTCATAAGCCAAAAGGCATACGGAGGTAGGCGAATGTACCGAACGGACAAGTGAAAGTTGTTTTCTCCTAATCTTCAGGAGCTATTTCAATTTGGTTATACCCACTATATCCGTCCAAAAAGCAATAAATTTTTTTACCCACCACTCTTTCTAGCATTTGATCCATGAATGGAAATGGAAAGTGGTCTTTCCGGGTCATAGTATTTAACTTTCGGTAATCAATACACATCCGCCTTCCAGTGCAGACGCGTGTTGGTACTAGCTCGCCATCTTTGTTTGGGATAACCGTTATACCAGCCTTTTTGGGCACTACCTGAGTTAGACTAACCCAAGAGCTGTCAAAGATAGGATATATTATCCCAATGTCAAGGAGTTTTAAGACTTCCTTTTTCACAACTTCTTACATATTGGGATCCAGACGCCTCTGCATTTGTCGCGAAGGTTTAGCGTCTTCCTCCAGATATATCTTATGGGTGCAGATAGATGGGCTTATGCCTTTTAGGTCGGCAATAGTCCATCCTAATGCTCCCTTGTGCAGTTTGAGCATTTGGATCAACTTATCCTCTTGTTCTGAATTTAACGTGGCTGAGATTATAACGGGATAAGTCTTTTCAGTTCCTAGAAAGGCGTATTTGAGCTCTTTTGGAAGCTCCTTTAATTCCAAATCGGGGAACTGAAAGTTCGAAGGCATGGTTAACTTCGTTTTCGGAGGCAAGGGTTCATATGGGGTGACCCACATGCATTCAGCTCTATCCTCTTCTTTAGTTTCCATCATGAGGCAGGCATGATTTAGGGCTGCGTCCAATGGAGTAGAATCATTAGATTGATAAGTAGCATCGAATTGTGACACTACCACCTCCAAAGGATCTTTATAGTCAACAAAATCGGCCTCGTCTTCGATGATTGTTTCGATGAAGTTAACTTCTTCTTCATCCTCGTATTCTTTAGGTCGGGGATTCGAGAAAATCTTGACATTCAAAGTCACGTTCCCGAATACGATGGTCATAATTCCACTTCTTATCTTGATTGTGGCATCAATGGTGTTGAGGAATGGACGTCCAAAAATCACTGGGATTTGTGAACATAGGTTAGACACAGGTTTAGTGTCCAATATTATGAAATCAACCGGGAAGACAAAAGTGTCTATCTGTACCAGAACATCTTCCAGTATTCCTCTAGGATATTTGACTGACCTGTCTGCCAATTGTAATGCAGCTCGGGTGGGTTTAAGTTCACCCAACCCTAGTTGTTTATATACTGAATATGGCAGCAAGTTCACGCTCGCTCCTAGATCAAGGAGTGCGTTATCTATCCTTTGATTCCCAATTCTACACGAGACAGTTGGGGTGCCAGGGTCTTTAAGCTTTGGAGGCAACTCATTTTGAGTTATTGTGCTTGCTTGGCAAGCGACATAGGCATGTTTCTTTACACTTTGCCTTCTTTTGACTGTACATAAGTCTTTCAAATACTTAGCGTAGGCTGGCACTTGTTTGATTGCATCAAGGAGTGGGAGATTGATTTTAACCTGTTTGAACAACTCCAAGAACTCCTGATTCTTTGCCTCGTTTTGGGGTTTCTTAAGCCTTTGAGGATAAGGTGCAGGGAGAGGGCACTTAGGTAATTCGTCAATAACTGGCTCCTTTCCAGGCCTTCCCTCAACTTCTTCTACTTCTTTAGGAGTGTCTTCACTTGATTCTACTGGTTTATCATTAGTAGACGACTCCTTTTCTTGAGTGGGTGGTTTGTTCCTGGTCACTACTTCATCCTCGTCATACTCCTCGGGAGTAGAATGAGGCATGTTTTGCCCTATGACTTTGCTGCTTCTTAGTGTAGTCACGGCTTTTGCTTGTTCATGATTAGGGGGACCATTGTTGTACCCTTTTGGGTTTGGAAGTGGTTGAGCGGGAAATGTGCCACTCGAACCCTCTTGTCGTGCATCGATTCTCTCTAATGTCGCGGACATTTTGCTCATCATTTGAATTAACTGTTGTGTTAAACTCGCGTTAGAGAGTGGATCTTCCTCTTGCACCTTCTTGTGAGGTGGCACATAGACATTTGCGTGTTGATTATGTGAGGGTTGAGCGGTGTTGTAGTTATGTGCTCTATTTTGCTGGAATGGCTGGGACTGCCTGTTGTATTGCCCTTGATATTGATTATTATTGTTATAGGGCTGTTGTTGTTGAAATTGGTTTTGGGTCCCAGCATTGTTTTTCCAATCGAATCCGGGGTGATTCCATCTATTGTTATTATTTTGCAAGTTGTAATTATTGTAGGAATTCCCCGCCCCCCTATACCCTTGCATGGCATTCATTTCCATGGGGGGTTGTTCTTGAAAATATGGCACATTGGGACAATATTGAGTAGTGTGCCCCAGCATGTTACATGTGCCACATGGTTCTTCAGGCAAGAACTGCCTAGAACTCTCTCCTTTCATCCCCAATTCTTCCACTTTCTTTACTAGTTCTTCATACTTGTTCATCAAATGATCCACACTTTTTAATTGATATAGACTTTTCTCATCCACACAGGATATCTGTGAGCGTGGGATATCATCTGAATTTGACCACTCATGGGCGTGTTCAGCTAGCCACTCAAAATGAGCTTCAGCTTCCTCCGTGTTTTTACGCAGAAATGGACCTGAACTCATGGTCTTGACCAACTTTTTCGTTTCACCATTTAGCCCTTCATAAAAGTAGCTGATGGTTCGCCATTTCTCATATCCATGATGTGGGCATGAGAGTAGCAAATCCTTGAAACGCTCCCAAGTTTGGGTGAACGTTTCATTGCTCTTTTGTTTGTAAGAATTGATTTGTCGTTTAAGCTCGGTGGTCATGCGAGGTGAAAAAAATTTCTTTAAGAAAGCGGTGTTCATCGCATGCCAAGTGTAGATGGAGTTTGGCTTCAAGGTGAGTAACCACACTTTTACTTTATCCTTCAGAGTGAAAGGAAATAGCATTAAACGTGTCACGTCTACAGGACAATTCTGTGAGAAAGTTTTACAAACATCCTCAAAGTCCTTGACATGTAGATATGCCTTCTTGCTCTCCATTCCATGAAAGGTAGGAAGGAGTTGAATCATTCCATTGCGAAATTGAAATTCGCCTGCATGGGGGTGGAATGAGAATACAAGAAGGTATAGGCGCATGTTCAGGTGTCATGAGATCGCACAAAGGACGAAGTGAATCAGAGGGTTCGATCGATCGACGCACTTTCGATCGATCGAATATCTTCTTCTCTCGATCGATCGACTGTGTCTCTGGTCCGATTGATCGAACGACTTCGATCGATCGAACACAGGGATTACTCTGTTGCATGGCAGAGGCTTCAGATCATGATTTCATCGTGATCTCCCAACCTGGGGACTACTCAGACATGGTCTGGAGTGTCACAGTTTTATTCTTAATGTAAGTACTCATTAAAGTTGCGTTTGGTTGAGATTTAAACACGCAATCAATGAAAAACTATGGTTTAAATGCTACCAACAAGCAAAACTACGATTTTCTCAGATTTAAACTATGTAATCTGCTAAAAGAATGCAAACAAAACTGATATAACAAAACCTGGAACGAACAAGCTATTAATAAACTTCAAACTTCAACTGAATTCAATATCCAATCACCGAAACCTACAAGAAATCAAAGTAAAAACACTCTCTCTATGTAAAACTGATAAAAGTAAAGTGGGCGTCATTCTGGACGTTTACATTACGAATATATATAGTAACACCTAATGTTTAGGGTTAAATATGCATTCTGCTGCGTGCGCGTAAAAATCTGATAAAAGGCATGTTCGATCGATCGAACAATTCTCGATCGATTGAACTTCCAGGACTTCGATCGCTTGAACTTTTCTCGATCGATCCAAACTTCGATTGATCGAATGGTCTTCAATCGCTCGAACTCTATATTTCAGCTTTGATATGTCTTCTTTGAAACCAACCACTTCCTTTCATCATTATCTTTCAATTCTTCACACAGCAACTGCAATCTACACAAATCACAGCTAAAACACACAACTTATCATAGTTTAATCAATATGTGCATAAACTAGCATTGTCATTCAAATTGCAGATAAGTGATGGAATTGTAAACTAAATCAATACATTTTCTTCTTTTAGCGCGGTTGTATTTTACAAATACCCCCGCTTGTCACTCTCCTACTCACCTTTCATAATCACCATTTTAAAAGTCAGATCTTAAAACCTTGAGTATCACTCACTCAAGCAGTTAGGAAATTAATTTGCACAAATTAAGCCCGTTTGGTTCCGACACGCCCGCACGCAAAACTACAACAAATAATAGAATTGATGTGAATTTAAATATGATTGCAACATTTTTGTTATAAGGTAACCTAATCTCACTCTATTTCTCAATCAAACAAATGCTTCCCCCATCCCCATAAACATGCGAGCCATATAAATTTAGCTCCAAATTTTCTCTCCCTCTCTCATACCCTCCTTTCAAGGTCAAGCCAGGCACTCCTCTCTCTCTAACCCCCCTCCCCCTGTCTCTCTCTAAAATATTCTCATTTTTTTTCGAGTAATACTTGGGACACAACCAAAGCCACAACCTTTTGCTCACAACCTCTATTTTGTGTCTATCTCTCTCCTAGTGGGCACTGTGGTGTCACTGGCACAGTGGGACCCATCAAAAGAGAGATAGACACAAAATAGAGGTTGTGAGCCAAAGGTTGTGACTTTGGTTATGCCCCAAGTATTACCCTTTTTTTTCACCCCCTTTCTCTCTCTAAAAACAGTCATTTTCTCTCACTAGCGGCAGCACGCTAAATAGACGTTTAAAAAAACCATTGTTAGAGCAACTCCAACAGATTCGCCATTAGAGATTTCTCCGCCAAAATGGGTAATGGCACCCAAAAATCTTGCTCCAACAGATTCGCCAAACCCTTCGCTATTTTGGGTACAACTACTTTCATTCGCCAGAATTGGCGAAGGGAAGAGAGAGAAAGTTTGTTCCCCAAATGGTCCAACGTTCAAATAAATTCAAATAAATTCCAGAGTTCTACCTATCAACGGCTACAAAGTATGAGAGATTTCCTATAAAAAAAAAAGATAGAAGTCATACCTTGTGCAATTAATCTGAAAATTAGGGCCGACTTCCACCCAAAATTTCTTTTTCAGATCTAAGTTTATGACCATCAAATTTCAAAATTTTGATCTTCAATCTCTCATTAGGTATTTTCTGAATTTGGATTTCATCAATTTTTCTGTAATTTAAGTAGCTCCAAGCTTGCAATTTCTGGTCACAAATTACCCTGTATTTCCTCTCAACTCTAGCTACTTCGTAAACAGTGAAGAAGAAGAAGATGATGATGATGATATGTGATTCAACATTCAGTATGTATTGAGGGCTTGATGGGCTGAGCTGGGCTTTTAACTTTGATATAGTATGGGCTGCTTAAATGAATTAAATGATATAGTATGTGCTTATTGATGTAGTCAATATCAAGATATAAAAAGTGTTCTTTACTTTTCAAAAGATTTGCAGTGTGGAAGTAAAGGTCGAACCCACAGGGATTGATTACTACAGCTCTTAATTTTAAAACCTAAGTCTAATTAACTAAGAAAAACGGATTTGATTTGGATTTTAATTAAACTAAGAACAGTAAAAATAAATCTAAACTATGAAAGCAATTAAAGTTGTTTAAATGATGTTTAAGGGAACCTAGGATTGCAAATCCACCACTAGCTTCATAATAGGAATATTTATGAATTACTTTAGCTTATTAAGTTGGATGAATATGGAGAATTGTAACTACAAGCCCAATTCCTCCGACAAGAAGATAATCATGGTTCAAGCACCAACATAATCCATCTTCGGTTAGCACGAATTATCCCACACTAAGCTAGGGTTGTGATCTAATCTGTCTAGGCATGGACTATTCGGATACTTGATAGCACGAATCAATAGAGTACCATCACATGTAAACAACCTAAACAAGCACAGCAAGAATAGATCGTTGAGCACATCACAGTCAAAATAGATCTAAGACAAGAATAAATTCTGAAAGCAATGATTTAATCACTAGAAGTACGATTTATTTATAAAAATCCTCTAAACATGTGACTGTCATCCATACATAATAGAACTAAAATAAAAACATAAATAAAACCCTATTACTCGTCTAGGGCTTCATTGAAACCCTAGATCTATGATCTAGCCGTCCATGGAAGTGATAGATGGCAAGTAGTTGATGGAGGAGGCCATGGAAACCCTTGGTCTTCTTCTTCTTCTCCTTGCTTCCCTCCCTTCAATGGCTGGAAGTATGGTTGTAGAATGTGTGTATAATAATTGCCAATCCTTCAATTGAAGTAAAATAGAGTATATATAGATTTAGAACAAGTTTTGGAAGCCTTTACAACCCGAAACGGACTGAAACTGATGTAATTTACAATCTGGACGTCATTCTGCAGTTTCGTTTGCACAGGAGTCTTCAGTATACTGAAATACGCAACTTTGGTTTTTACCCATATCGCGCGAGCGGGTCGCGCGAGCGCGACATTTTGACCTTCGCGCGCGCGGATCGCGCGAGCGATTATGGGGATCTCGCGCGAGCGATTCTCGAATTTTCGCGGGCGCGGGCGCGACTTGGCTTTTTCAGCTTCTTTTCTTCTGCTTTTTCACCCTGTTTAGCCTGATATACTTGATTTCTTCCAAAACCTGTCAGAAAATAGAAAACGGAGTAAAAATATACAAAAACAGGATAAAAAAGTACTAACAAATGCTCGTTAAGGCGTATAAATAGGATTAGTTCTCTCCCGATCACACCCCCAAACCTACATTTTGCTAGTCCTCGAGCAAAACTAAAATAAAAACTAAACTACTCATAAAAATCTACTCCATTTTCGCATGGATCACGATTGCATTTAGCGTATGCAACAAGCCTTTTAAACCTCTAGGTGTCCCTAGTCGGACGAGTGAAGTCTCGTGAGGGTTCTCATCAACAAGTCACCCACAACCATCTTTATTAACTTGTAAATTTAAAAAGTTTTATTCAAACGAAAAACAAAACAATCAATACTCCTTATCATAGAACGATGATTCAAAATAGAATAATGAACAAGAAGAAAACGGAATCAAACGTTCACCTACGTCCTAAAAAACAATCCCAAGTACGTGAATCGTATAAATCAATAGAATTTCTCATAAAATTGCACGTGTGTGATATGGTAGTCAAATGAACACGCGCATGTCATGAACTTGGAATATAACTCGGATAACCATCCAACTATGCTTCGACTACGAATCTCACAATGTCAATTACACTCTAAAATGAAACACTCAGAAACATGTGTAATTTCTCTAGTATACGTGAGCAAAGGAGTTATGTTTTCAAGACGAATAACGCTCACATACGACACGAAAAAGACGCATAACACGAAAGAACAATAGTCTCATGGATAAGATGCCAACAATCAAGAAAAAATAATCATTACCATGTTTTAATCCCTCTCCCATCGTTTACATATCAAAACCATGTTTCCTAGGATCAATTAGGACTTTTCAAAGGTTGTAACGTGGCTCAGGTAATGAAAGAGGATAGAAAGGATTAATTGGGTAGGTTTACGAATGGCATTGTAAGGCATGTTCGATCTCTTTCATTCTTCTTCTACAAACTTTCATCTTTTCTTTCTCTTCATTCCTTTTCATTCATTTTTCTTCTTTTCTTTCATTTTTTTTTCAACCTTCCTCTTCTTTATTTTGTTTCTTTTCCTTTTTCTTTTCTCACTTCTCAAATAACTATGCATTGAATACCAAGCACATACCCCAATAGCATCTTGTCTTCTTCTTCTCAATCACACATCGCCTTAACACCACTAAAAGTTGACAAATCTCTCAGTGGTGAACTCCAAGTTTGTCAAGTCGGAGCAAAAACAAGGATAATGGTAATTAAAGAAAGAAATGGCATTTTAACGGCTCAAAGGGCGAACTAAGGGAATTTTATAATTTATCGGTCGGCAGTAAACAAAGAGGGCCTAAACTCATTTCCTAGGGTAATACGGTTCTTCAATGTTTACAATGGAAGATTATTTAGCATGGTAACAACTATTTTAACTTGACTATTAACCAAAACAAGAATAATGAGACTAAACAACGAGTTAATGCGCTATTTCAATGAAATTCGACAAACACAATGTATTTATAACCCTCTAAAATGAAAAGATAGGCTCAAAAGCTCACTGGGCTTAGTCTCCACCATGTGTTATCTAGAAATCCGAATCATATTGTAGTTCACATCAGACATGTATTTCAATGACTACGTGCAGTGCATAAGTTTGTGTGCAAATTTATGATATAAAACTACGATTCGAACGATACATAACTTAAATCATTATATCATGACTTCAGCAAATATTTAATCACATCTTTTCTTGTTTATCATTCTATAACAATTCAAAGTTACATAACAAGAAGTATCAAATTGATATTGCAAAAACGTCGGTAACATCGTTTATTTAAACACACTTATTGAAAAATTTTAAAATTTTAGTGCATAATAATGTGCATGTGTGTGCATACCCCCAAACCTAAACCTTTCATTGTCCCCAATGAAACAATAAAACGAAAGAAATGAGAGTACATAAGGAAGGAACGATAGTACCTCAATCTCGGCAATGACAAACAGGTAAATGTATAAAAATATGGCGATAAAGTTCAAATGTACCTGTTAATACTAGATAAAAAGAAACTAACAAAAGAATATTAAAAGTAAATAAAACCTAAATATGGAATGTAAATCTAAAAACTAAGCTAAACTAAACTAAACGAGCAAATGGAAAATAAATAAAACGAAAAAGTATAAATGTAACAAGGAAAACAACGAACACGAACTAAACTGAACCAAATAAACAAAAACAGAAAAGAAACACAAATAAAATAGGTAGGGGGAAGGATATAGAAAACAAAAGGAAAAAACAGGAAAATGAGGAATCGCGCGAGCGGTCCGCGCGAGAATTCCTGGATTTTTTTTTTTTTTTTTTTTTTTTTTTTTTTTTATTTATGAAAATCTCGCGCGAGCGAGGTACCTCGCACCCGCGATATCAGGCGCGAGTAAATGCTGAGAGCTCATATAAGGGAAAAGAAAGAAAAGACACTAAGGCACATTCTCGCGCCAGCGGGCTGCGCGCGCGAGAATGGTATTTTCCATTTTTTTGGTTAAAATTATGTATACACTGTTAAAATAAATTAATTCCAACCCCCAAACCTGTCCAGAATGTCCAAAACAGACCCAAACAGACTCAAAAACATCCAGAAATAAGAAAAACGAATGAAATAAAGCTTGGGTTGCCTCCCAAGAAGCGCTAACTTTTACGTCTTCAGCTAGACCGTTCTAGCTCAAGGCTTTATGGAGGCCGTAAATCGGACTGTGTACCCCTGAGGATGTCAGGTAGAGCTCGATGGTAAGCAGAAATTACGTCGCTTCGAATTAATTCAATCGACGCTTTGTCAGTATGTTCAAATCGATTTCTTACCTTTCGAGTAGATTCAGCATTAGGGTTCGAAGTATTAGGATTCATCCACTCATCATCCTCTATATTATTCCCCGCACTTATATTTATTACGTTCTTAGGCTCAATATTCCGTTTAACCTCACTACCCTCCACACATAGGTAATCGTCCTCTTGAGGAGGTTGATCGACCGCATTAAAAATATTTAATTTTAATTTTATATTTCCGAACGACACTTTCATCACCCCTGTTCTACAATTGACACGTGCATTGGCCGTGGCTAAGAATGGACGACCAAGAATGACAGGAGTATGTTTCCTAGCATCTAGCACGGGTTCAGTGTCAAGGACTATAAAATCAACGGGATAGAAACATTGATCCACTTTTACTAGTACGTCTTCAACGATTCCTCTAGGTATTTTAATAGAACGATCCGCTAATTGTATTGTAGCGGCCGTAGGTTTAAGTTCACCTAGTCCTAATTGTTTATAGACGTGATAAGGTATGAGATTAACACTAGCACCTAAGTCAAGGAGAGCCCTATGAATGATAGTGTCACCTATGACACATGAGATAGTAGGGGTACCAGGATATACTTTGGAGTTGAATGTTGAAAAATAGAACTTACCTTTTCCGTGAGGAAGACCTTTTTAGGTGTATGACTCCGCAATTTGCGTTTTTGAGTACATAGGTCTTTTAAACATTTAGCATAAGCGGGAATTTGTTTTATAGCATCGAGGAATGGAATATTGATTTTAACTTGTTTAAACACCTCGAGTATATCCTCCATTTTTGACCCTTTCTTGGGCAAATGTGACGGTCCCTCAACATTAGGTGGATATGGCATTCTCGGAATATGATTAGTCAGGGCCGGTTCATTTTCTTTTCCACTTTGATTCACATCCTCACCCCTCTCTTTATTAGAGTTGACGTTCACATCTACCACATTCTCATTCTTATTAGGGGTTTCTATCACCTCCTCTCGTGTAGTCATCCTAGTTGAGACGGCGTTTACTTGTTCATTCGACCCCTTAACCTCATATTGTCCCTTAGGGTTTTGAATTGTTTGACTAGGCAACGTCCCCTCGTTTCTACGACTCACTACAGTAGCTAGTTGTCCCATTTGGGATTCAAGCTTCGCAGTGGATTGTGTATGAGAGTGCACTATTTGTGCTTGTGCCTGTACTTGCGTTTCAATTTTATTAAGGGATGCCAACACCTTTTCCTCAAAAATGTTACCCCTTGGAGGGTTCGGATTAGGATGCGGTTGTTGGTATTGATTAGGTTGAAACTGAGGTCGATAAGCATTCGGAAAATTCGTCGCCTCATTAGGATTATTATTATTATTATTTTTCCAAGAGAAGTTAGGATGGTTTCTCCATGGCGCATCCGGATTGTTAGTAGTTGCATTATAATTATTTCGTGGGTATTGTTGAATAGAATTAATGTGTTGCTCCACGAATTCCGGAAATTGACTCGCCGATGGACATGCAAGTATCGAATGTGAAGGATCAGAACATAATGCACAAATTTCACGAGCGGGTGAGGCTGTCGTTTGGTTCATTGTTAAAAGTCGGTCAAGTTTGTTAGATAGTTCTTTTATTTCAATTTATTGACTTGACTCGAACTTTACCTCCCTCTTAGGTTGTGGGTATCCCTCAGAACGGACAGACACCGTTTGGTGCATCGAATTCTCGCTTAACGTTTCAAAAATTTTCCAGGCCTCATCGGAACTTTTGTGTAGGAAGGTACCCGCACAAACAGCATCGACGGTGTTCCAAACAGAGGGAATAAGCCCCTCATAGAAGACCTGAACAAGTTGCCACTTAGGAACCTGATGATGTGGACACGAACGTAATAATTCTTTAAATTTTTCCCACGTGTCGTAGAGTGATTCCCCATCTTGCATCACAAAGTTTGTTATAGATTTTCTTATCTGATTCGTACGCATAATCGGGAAAAACTTTTGTAAAAATGCGGTGTGTAAGTCTTCCCATGTTCTAATTGTGTTTGGCTCCAAAGATTGGAGCCAATATTTAGCTTTGTCCTTTAATGAGAATGGAAAGAGCCGCATTTTTAATTCATCATCAGCAAGATTCTGAATTTTCAAAGTGGAGCATATGTCCTGAAAATCTCCTAAGTGTTTATAAGGGTCTTCATTTAGACGACCATGGAATGATGGAAGTAGCGAGATGGTAGATGACTTTATCTCAAAGTGAGATGTCGTCGCCTCCGGTAATTCAATACATGTTTGTGGCGTGTAAGTCGTAGGAATAAAATAATCTTTAAGCGGAGGAGGTGGTGGTATATTAGGATTATTCAAATTATTTCCGTTGTTATTTTGATTGTTATCGTTATTATTTCCAACGTCTGCCATTTTAATCGGTTCTATGTTATGAAAGCGTGGTTTCTTTAGTCTTGTAAGAGTACTACGTATTTCAGATTCAAATAAAGACGTTGGTTTTGGTGTCAAATCGTCGTCTATTACAAACCTAGTTCCAGAAGTTAAGTTTGAAGACTTGTTAAGTCTTAATGTACGTTCAAGTTCAGAGTCAAAAGGTTTTAATTCCGGTTTGTTTGAACGTGTACCTAACATAAACTAAAACAAAAGAAAAGAAATTAAAAACAAAGACTAACTAAACAAAATAAACAAATAACAATCACGCAAATAAGATAACAAGCACTCAACTACTATGATGCATGCAAATTATCCTGTAATGCAATGACCGCGTCAAGCCCAGCGCCCCGGGTTTCCTAGCTAATGCAGTGCAATTAACCCTAAACTAATGCAAATAGTGCGTCACAGCGCCCTGACTTACAGTGGTTTAAAGCAAAGTTAAAGCGAGCAATTTACTTAATTCTTATTTATTTTATTTCGCGTAAGCTCCTTTGATGTAATTAGCTACTCCACCCGGAAACGTTGACTACAAAATAAAAGAACAAGTTAGTAACTAAAAATAAAACGGAAAATAAGAAAAGGAAACCTAATCTAATATTTACGAATTAACTAAACTACGATTCTAAAACTAAAGGTAGTAATGCAATCCCCGGCAACGGCGCCAAAAATTGATGTAGTCAATATCAAGATATAAAAAGTGTTCTTTGCTTTTCAAAAGATTTGCAGTGTGGAAGTAAAGGTCGAACCCACAGAGATTGATTACTACAGCTCTTAATTTTAAAACCTAAGTCTAATTAACTAAGAAAAACGGATTTGATTTGGATTTTAATTAAACTAAGAACAGTAAAAATAAATCTAAACTATGAAAGCAATTAAAGTTGTTTAAATGATGTTTAAGGGAACCTAGGATTGCAAATCCACCACTAGCTTCATAATAGGAATATTTATGAATTACTTTAGCTTATTAAGTTGGATGAATATGGGGAATTGTAACTACAAGCCCAATTCCTCCGACAAGAAGATAATCATGGTTCAAGCACCAACATAATCCATCTTCGGTTAGCACGAATTATCCCACACTAAGCTAGGGTTGTGATCTAATCTGTCTAACCTAGGCATGGACTATTCGGATACTTGATAGCACGAATCAATAGAGTACCATCACATGTAAACAACCTAAACAAGCACAGCAAGAATAGATCGTTGAGCACATCACAGTCAAAATAGATCTAAGACAAGAATAAATTCTGAAAGCAATGATTTAATCACTAGAAGTACGATTTATTTATAAAAATCCTCTAAACATGTGACTGTCATCCATACATAATAGAACTAAAATAAAAACATAAATAAAACCCTATTACTCGTCTAGGGCTTCATTGAAACCCTAGATCTATGATCTAGCCGTCCATGGAAGTGATAGATGGCAAGTAGTTGATGGAGGAGGCCATGGAAACCCTTGGTCTTCTTCTTCTTCTCCTTGCTTCCCTCCCTTCAATGGCTGGAAGTATGGTTGTAGAATGTGTGTATAATAATTGTCAATCCTTCAATTGAAGTAAAATAGAGTATATATAGATTTAGAACAAGTTTTGGAAGCCTTTACAACCCGAAACGGACTGAAACTGATGTAATTTACAATCTGGACGTCATTCTGCAGTTTCGTTTGCACAGGAGTCTTCAGTATACTGAAATACGCAACTTTGGTTTTTACCCATATCGCGCGAGCGGGTCGCGCGAGCGGGACATTTTGACCTTCGCTCGCGCGGATCGCGCGAGCGATTCTGGGGATCTCGCGCGAGCGGATCGCGCGAGCGATTCTCGGATTTTCGCGGGCGCGGGTCGCGCGCGCGACTTGGCTTTTTCAGCTTCTTTTCTTCTGTTTTTTCACCCTGTTTAGCCTGATATACTTGATTTCTTCCAAAACCTGTCAGAAAATAGAAAACGGAGTAAAAATATACAAAAACAGGATAAAAAAGTACTAACAAATGCTCGTTAAGGCGTATAAATAGGATTAGTTCTCTCCCGATCACTTATTATCAAATAGGGATCAGTTGGTTGTTGAAGTGGCTGAATTGAAATTGCCAAACCAACTTCAGATTTTCATTTTGGTCTAGAGCCTTGTAAATAGTTCTCTCTTCTTCTTCTTTCTTTTTTTTCTCCTCTTAATTTTCGGTTTAAGCTAAAATTAAAAGGCATATCTTAACATGAGAGTACAAATGTGCAAGTACATATTTCATTTTTTTTCTTCATATTAGTCATATTTGGTTGTTTTTATTAATATTTTTTATTAGTCATATTTGGTTGTTTTTATTAAATTTTGTTTTTACTCTATAGATGGAATCTGAAGGCAGCACATATTTCACTGATCTTCTCCATGGAGGGCTAGATACAGACAATCAATTTACTGAATATGATGAAATGGGTCAATATTCCAATGAAACTGTCATTACCTTACCGAACCATACTAAGGTTAAATCCACAAAGAAAGCACAACGGTCTCGTAATTTCACAAACGAAGAAGACATTCTCCTCATATCGGCATGGCTCAATATTAGCATGGATGCGGTTCAAAGGAACCAACAAAAAAGTAGTACATACTGGAAAAGAATTCACGACTACTTCCACAAAAACAAAAGCTTTAGTTCTGATCGCTCTCAAAATTCTTTAACACATCGTTGGTCGGGAATGCAATTGGAAGTGAACAATTTTGTGGGTATTATGCCCAAATTGAAGGAAGGACACAAAGTGGTATCACAGAGCAAGATAAGGTAATAGTCTTATTTGAAATTCATATATACATAATCATTTTAATATCCAATTTCCTAATTTCGGAATATTTGTTTTTTTTTTTTTTTAAGATTTTTAAGGCTAAAGAACTATATGAAAAGATGTCGGGCCGTTCATTTCAATTTTTACATTGTTGGCACGAATTGAGACACCATCCAAAGTGGGCACAAGATCATTCCCAAAAAAAGACAAAAACTTCCAAAAATGCGAGTCCTGCTATGTCTTCTCATTCTACTCCAAATTCAGCAAATTTGGGAGAAGACGACCCTGCAAATGATGTATCCGTTAACATGGAAAGGCCAATAGGTAGAAAGGCGCAGAAGGCACGGGACCGAAAAAACAAAGAATGTGTTAGTGATACTGTATCTTCCAAGCCTACTTCAATGATTTTAGAACTGCTGTAGAACGTAAGAAAGATGAACGATTTCAAAGAATGTATGATCAACAACAAGAAATGATTAATCTTGAGAAAGAGAAGGTTCGATTGAAAGCAATTAAAGAGGAACAGAGAATAATGGTGATTGATACTACCATCATGGATTCACTAGAAGCACAATATTATGAAAGTTTGAAGATGGAAATTATCGCAAAGAGAGTTGGTAACAGTTCTAATTAGTATTTCTACATTTTTTTTTAATTGCTTGTAATTGTTTAACGTAAAGAAAGTCAAGAAGACATCTTTGCTGAGTTTTTAGTCAGTGATGATTAATTGAGTATTGGGTTTAATTTCTTGGGTGTTGGGTTGGTTTAATAAAGTGTTGGCCTTTTCTTTCTTATTTTAATCACTCAAATTGTTTATTTTCATTAACTTTTTTTCAATAGATATATATATATAGAAAGACATAAGATAATAAATATTAGTAGCTAGCTTTCTTTTAATGAAGTTGCTACAATAACATGCATAAAACAAATTTAGAACAATAAAATAATTATTCTCCTCCATGAAGTTGCCACAAGTGCTCGACGAGATCCAATTGTAATTGAGAGTGAGCTTGTCTGTCTCTTATGTGATAATGGGTATACATGAAATCTTGCACTTCACTAGAGGCCTCATCCGACACTAGTGTAGTATAAGGTTCTTCAGTTGCATCATAGAAGAAGTCATTCTCAATGTCCTCTCGCTCATCCTCAATGATCATGTTATGCATTATTATGCACGCAGTCATGATATCTTTTAGTGTTTCTTGATCCCAAAAACGAGCTGGTCCGCCTATAATAGCAAAACGAGCTTGGAGCACTCCAAATGCACGCTCTACATCTTTCCTTGCTGACTCTTGAGCTGCAGCAAAATGCTTTCTCTTACGATCTTGTGGAGATGAAATTGTTTTTACAAATGTTGACCATGGTGGATATATACCATCGGCAAGATAATATCCTATTGTGTAGTAATGGCCATTAATTGAATAATTGACAGGAGGAGCACGACCTTCGGTGAGTTCAACAAAGATAGAAGATCGATGTAGCACATTGATATCGTTAAGAGATCCTGGTAACCCAAAAAAGGCATGCCATATCCACAGATCTTGTGACGCCACGACTTCCAAAATGATTGTTCGCTCATGGATGTGACCAGTGTACATCCCTTGCCATGCAGCTGGACAATTTTTCCATTTCCAGTGCATACAATCTAAACTTCCCAGCATACCAGGAAAGCCACGTTTTTCACCAATTGCTAGCAATCTAGTGATGTCATTGTTGTTTGGATACCTCAAGTACTCGTCGCCAAACACTGCAATTACTGCCTTCACAAAATGTTTAAGACTATCTATGGCAGTGCTTTCTCCAATACACACATAATCATCCACCGAACCAGCTGATGCACCGTAAGCAAGCATTCGCAATGCAACAGTTATCTTTTGAATGGAAGACAAACCAAGAACTCCACAAGCGTCCCTTCTTTGGACAAAATACGGATCATATGTTTCCACTGCAGGACTGGATTCGGATGAAAAGAGAACAATTCATTCTAAACCTCCTCTGAAATAATTGAGGAGGATATACAGGTACTTCAGCAAAATAGTCACGATAAAGTCTTTCATGACCTTCAACTCTATTTCGTTGAATAATAGCATGGCCTGGAACTAAACCACGAAGATGTCGTTTTTGTCTTCTACTACGTTGTTGCTCTTCTTCCATGACTAGTGTTGCTATGAACTCAAAATCATCATCAGAGTCATCCTCATCAAGAATAAGATTAAGTAATGGGTTACTGTAAGCCATAACTAATTTTATGGAAAATAAGTAAATAGATGAGATAAACTTGAGACTGATGACAATACGAGCAAGATGAGTGAAATGCAAAATAAAATTGTCTTATTTATAGATTACAAGTAAATTAACCGTTGGAAAATACGACTGTTAAAAATATGACCGTTGAAAATATAGCCGTTACAAAAATGACCGTTATGAAGTGATTGTTGAGAAATTATAACTTTTGTTGAAATAAATTCAAAAAGTAACATGTTTCAAGTTAGCTATAATAAGAAATATGGTTAGAGTGGGTAGGTAAAAATTAATTAGCTAAAATAACTTTCTAACCATTTTAGCTAAAATGGTTAACCATTTTGAATAATGTGGTTGGAGTTGTTGTTACTACCTTGATTTTTTGTATTTTATTTATTTATAATAATAATAATATTCCCAAGGAAATTAGATCGGATCGATCAACCAACCAACTAACCAAAGGTCGTTTTTGATAAACCAAGGAAAGAAAAATTCGTATTGCCCAAAATCAGCATATTCAGCTCTCTCTCTCTCTCTCTCTCTCTCTCTCTCTCTACAACCATTTTTCCGATCTTGGAGAGAAGCAAATTGCAATTGCAATTACAATCGCAAACTGTGATAGTTGATTCGTATCTGCATTCAAAATTCATGTTGTAATTGATTGCATGTATTTTGATATATATATATATTGATGTAAGTATAAAGCCCTAATTTTCCAAAATTTGGTGAAGTTTTCCAATGCATTGGTGTCCGAGAAGGCCCCAAAGTATAACCAATTCGAAAATTGATTCCTCGTCGTCGTCGTCGTCTATCTGGTGTGAATTTTGGGGTCGTTTGGGTGGTCAGAATGAGATCAGAGCGGTGGTGTTGGCGGTGGTTGTAGGTTGTGGTTCGAGGAGGGGCTGCGGAGGCGACGATGCAGCTTCACTTCTCACCTAGCATGAGAAGTATAACGATATCGAGCAGCAATGGGTTTATTGACTTGATGAAGATCAAGTTCGCAGCTCGTCACATCTCTAATCGTACACTATTTCATACGATTCTCATTCTCGCTTTCTTGTTGCCGTTTGTCTTCATTCTTACTGCTGTTGTTACCCTTGAAGGTGTCAACAAGTGCTCCTCGTTTGGTACATAATTTTATTTATCTTTTTTATTTTATTTTATTTTTTTTCCGTTTTGCAATTTCCATTTTTATTTGGTGGGTCATTAGTGTTTTTTTTTTTTTTTTTAATTAACATCTCTATGCTTGTATTTATATTTATCATTGCCAATGCATATTTATTTTGTTTGTTATTTTAATGCATAGAACTCGAATTGAATTCTGTTTTTGTTGTTACTTGCATGGGAAATATGAGTTTAATTGGTTTATTACGCTTGAAAAATGATTGGTTCAACATGTGGGGGAGGCAGCAATGTTAGTCTTTTTACCCCATTATTGGGTTTTTATTTTTCCCCGAGTAAAATCCATTTGCTAGTTTCATTTAATAAAATTGGTTGTACTCTTGATATATGATGTTATGTAGATCCGTGATGCTGTTCTGATGAATGTTACTTTTACCTTCTTTTTTTTGGTGGTTTAAGTGGCTGGTGCTGGATATCTTTTGCGTTATTTTGTTGTTATGATGTGAGAGATCTGAATTTACTGAGTTTAGCTGAACTTGATTCTAATATGGATGTCGTTTATTCGTTGAACATGGCAACAGAATTCTGCGATGCTGTGTTCTTAAATTTAGTTCAAATTTAAATATGTTGAAATTTGTTTAGTTTTAGCGTTTGACCTTAACTATGATAATGTTGGTTTATCAGCATTTAATTTCAGTTTATATGAAAATTGATACTCCTCCATGCCCACTAGTTTTCAGCTTGGATTGAAATGTGGTTTTAGAATTTTTTTTTGGAATTAAACTTGACCTCCAATATCTTTGTAGTTTTCAAGTGTCAACTCTTGCTTGGTTAACCGCTCAATCAACAATTGATTTGGCCAAAGCAGAAAATTAGGTTGACTGACCTTGATTTATATTTTGAAAGCTGTAATTTGGCTTCCATTTTACTTGCTGGAAAAAAGTGAGACTTGGCTTGGTCTGGAAACTTGAAACATCTCTTTTCACACTGCAATCAGTGGTGGAACTAAAGCAACCATGGGATGTGCCATGGCATCCCTCATGTTTTGTAATAGCCTTCATATATGTACATTAGGGATCTTCTATGATGTGTCCTAGTGGTGTTGGTTGTATTATACAACCAAATTACTATTCTTTGGGGCCAAAATGTAGTAAACATTTTAACAAAATGGTTTCTAAACTTACTACATTCGACACAAAGTTACAACATTTTAGCACCAAAATCATTAGGATGTATGATACTTCCAAATCCACGAAGATGTATCCTAGAATTTGCCTATATACTAATGTATATGTGCCCAAATTTTTGTGGTCTTCTATTGACAACCCCAAAATAAATAAAATACATTATTCTCATTAGTCTCGTGTAGCGGAATAAAGCAAGGTAACAAATCTGATATTAATTTTAAAACAAAGTAAGAAAAAGCAAGGTAAGTAGGAGTTATATATATTTATATATATATGTAAAGTTACCAACTACTCCAAAAACTTAAGCTGTTAGAAAATGGGCCCAACAATGTATATCAAGCTTCAACACCCTCCCTCACGTGCAACCCCGACTTGCACGTGGAGAGCAAACAAACCAAACTCCATCATAGTGGAGGCAAATAATAAAGTGCAAATATGCACAACAAATCGGGGATAGAGAGTCGAACCCAGGACCTCCCACAAACAAGGCTCTGATACCATGTTAAGTTACCAACTACTCCAAAAGCTTAAGCTGTTAGAGAATGGGCCCAACAATGTATATCAAGCTTCAACAATATATATATATTCTAATGTATTGTTTTTCAAGCTTTGGCACCCCTGGAGACAAAATCTTGGTTCTACCCAGTGTTCTAAAAATCGGCCTAGGCGGCCGACTAGGCGGCGCCTAGGCGCTAGGCGGTGCCCGGCCGCCGAGATTTTCCCTAGGCGTTTGAGAAAATCGGCCAGTGGATTAGTCGGCCTCTAGGCGGGGCCTAGGCGGGCTAGGCGGTGCTAGGCGGGCTAGGGTGAGAATGCTACAGAGTCTTATTTGGGTCTGACTCTTTGGAAAAAAAACCCTAACATTAGTATATATATACACTTACGGTTTAAGTTAATTATGGAGAGATCCAAATAGTTTTTTAAATATTAATAATCTTTACTTATTTCCAAAAAACACCACATAACCTATATATATATATCTATTATTTGAACCACAAGTCTATAATTATTTTTAATTAACACCACATAACTCGTATATATATCTATTATATAATTAATTTTGTTTATAAAACAAATCCGCCTAGGCCCCGCCTAGGCGTCCGCCTAGGCCCCTAGGCGCTAGGCCCCCCTCCACCGCCCGACTAGCGCCTAGCGATTTTTAGAACATTGGTTCTACCCCTGATTGCAATATCAGTCTTTGTCCTCTACTCGATCAGTGATATTTTGAATTTGCTTTTTCATAAAATATGTTGGGATTTTATTAGGAAGCTATGGTTATGCGTCACCTTTATTCCTTTTTCCCTCTGACTTTATTTTTTTATTTTCTGGACAGTTGATTGTTCTACTTCTATCTACATTGGTTTTCCTGCTTATTTATCTCATTATATGACCAACATTAATCTTTTGATGTTTTACAGTATTTGGAGTGTAATAGTTTGGAATGCTATGCTGCCTGCCCGTGCTGCTTTGTTGGAGGATACACTCTTCCTCCACATGCTTTTTGAATTACAGCCTCTTATTTATTTTTTAATGGATTCCGATTGATTGCGCATTGATATGCTATTGTTTTTGAGTAATGCTATGCTTTCCAAATCCTAATCCCAAATTCACATCCCAAATGATGTGGCAAGGGGTCCACTGGATTTTGATTGGATGATGTTGAAGCGATTCCATCATTATTGAAGGTGGTCCCACTGCCACATCATTTGGGATGTGAATTTGGGATTAGGATTTTGGGAAGCATAGCACCACTCATTGTTTTTATATTTCTCGTCTTTGTGCTTCTAAAATCTGCATTTCACATCCTATGTAGGGAGGGACAGCTTCCTGGTTTCCTTTTTTATCCCTATTAATTAAGTTCTGTGAACCTTGATGGTTGATTCACGATTTAATTCTTTCCATTTTCTGTGGTTCAGATTGTTTAGGCAGGCGGTTGGGACCAAAGCTTCTCCGCAGGTCTGATGATTCCGGGGTAAGTACTATTTTAATCTTTATTATTACTTTTTCTTTTCAATTTTTGTTTTTGATCACCCATGCACTGTAGGTTTATTTTAATACTTTATTCTTACAAATTGGTTGTGCTAATATATTTAAGCTGACGTTTGGCAATGTGGTGTTACAGCAGAGGCTGGTTAGAGACCTTTCCAAGTTCCTCAATCAACTGAACTCCGAAAAAACCGTAGATACCATGAATCGACCACTACCAGAATCATTTGGTCAACTTGTTTCTGAAATGAAAAACAACAATTATACTGCAAAGGACTTTGCTATTATCATAAAGGCAATGGTATGTGGCATGTTATAGCAATAATTTTTTTTTATGAGTCTTGAAGTAACATCAATACATTCTAACTATGTAATCCATATAAGGCTGTAAACTGGGATTGGGAATCTCACTATTGAGACTTAGACTTCTCCTGCTATTCCAACAACTTCTACTTCCACTGGCTGAGAAGAAAGAAATGCAATTTTATGAGCTAGCTTGCCTTAAGGTCCCTACTTGCCTAAACTTGATAAGATCAAACTAGCCTGTCTCTTACTGATTTGATTGAACTTTCCCATACCCCACCATACATTTTGGAATTATTTGGCACACCAAGTTGTTCCCATTACACAGGCTGAATAATTTGTGTTCTAGGTATCATCTCTCGAAAGTAAATGTTGTTTTGCAATTGGTGCTCTTACCCTTTTTCCCTGAGAAAACTTGTCCCCAAGATCCAAGAGTAGGTAAGAAATCTGAAATATTTTTGCTGGAACTATATAGAATTGGTGAGCTAATTTCGTTGCATTGGATGAGTAGGGAGAAAATGTAACTTAGTTTTTAGTTCTAACTGTATTTTCTATGCACCAAATGATTTCATAGATGAAAGACCCGTTTGTTAGTTGTTGTGCCCAATGTAAGTCTATGTTTGTGTTCATGCATTACAGACTCTTCAAACCTGGAAGCATGTCCTCGTTATCTTAGATTGCACGAGAGGGATAAAAATGTTAGGAACATACAATATATTCGTTTTGAGCAGCACCCATTATTGTTTATGACTCTTCTTTTCTTTCTTAAAAGGCTCAACTACATTGTACACCCATTGTTTCAGCTAATAGCAAATGTTACTTTTTCACAGATGGAGAGGTCTGATAGGCTGATCAGGGAATCAAAATTTGCAGAACTAATGAACAAACACTTTGCAGCAAGTGCCATTCCAAAAGGCCTCCATTGTCTCTCTCTACGTCTATCTGACGAGTACTCATCTAACGCTCATGCTCGGAAACAATTGCCCTCACCAGAATTACTCCCCGTGCTCTCCGACAACTCTTTCCACCACTTTATTTTGTCAACGGATAATATTTTGGCCGCTTCGGTGGTTGTCTCTTCTGCTGTCCAGTCATCTTTAAAGCCTGAGAAAATAGTCTTTCATGTCATTACGGACAAGAAGACTTACGCGGGTATGCATTCATGGTTTGCCTTGAATCCTGTGTCCCCTGCTATTGTTGAGGTAAAGGGTGTGCATCAGTTTGACTGGTTAACGAGAGAGAATGTTCCAGTGCTTGAAGCTGTAGAGAACCATAACGTGATCAGGAAATACTACCACGGGAATCATGTCGCGGGGGCCAATCTCAGTGATATTACTCCGCGATCGTTTGCTTCTAAACTACAGTCTAGAAGCCCAAAGTACATATCATTGCTCAACCATCTTCGGATATATCTACCAGAGGTGATAACACATCCAAACACACTAATGTTTTAAAATTTAATGAAAGAAGGAGACTGTACCTGTGAAATGCATTGAAAGTATTGTGAATTATACTTTAAGTAGAACAATCGTACTTGTTGGCCTTAGAGGAGAATGTTAATGTAATTATAGTTCTTTCACAATTTCTGTTCAAGATCTTGTAGTGTTTACTGGTGAGGCCCCTATTGATTTTTATTACTCAAACAGAGATCAATCATGGAACATGATCCACCAAAACAACGAAACCCTTTCTGCGCCCAGTGACAACTTCATTATTGCATGTGAGGCATTTGGGAATGGTCATTTGGCGAGAAAATGTGTAATTTTTCTCCAATGTCCTTATAAAAGCTCACTTGAGATGCACATGGTCAATTTACATTAAACATAATAGCTGATTCATACAGAAGTGACCATACTGAACTTTGGTTCAATGTTGGACTAAACTGATCGAATTCAATGTAGAGGGACCAAGAGACATTTTCTCCAAACTACAAAAGTCTCGTTTACCCATACAAAACATATATAGTTGGTGAAATTTCAAGTTGAGAATTACATTTTATGCTTAGGCCTAACTTCCATTTACATACCCAAACAGTTTGATGGGAGGGAGATAGACTGGGTTTTGATTTTTAGTGACTTGTGCATTAGCAATTACATATCATAGATGTACAGAATAAGAGACATTGATTGAACACTTTGTTATCGTTATTGTTCATTGGGCAAAAGGAGTAAGAGATAAGATCTTTTAGTTAGTTATAAAGTATACTGTGCCATGTCCACTCATGTTCCAAAATTTTCAAATGCACCCATTACTCATCACCCATTCTCTCTGTTTTCGAGTTGAAAAGTAAGGCTAGCAAAATTTTACAAACATTTTCATCTGTGTCCGGCTGTGTGTCAGCCACGTTTCCGTTGTATAAAAAATTCTGACACGTTTTATCATGTGTTTGACACGGTCACGGCACCCGCAGCGAAATGTCTCTGCTACATAGTTTGGATGTATCAGTTCCTACTCTTAAATTAATTGCATATTACTTTGTACATATACTAATTTTACAAGTACTACTTTATACATAGCTGGGATGCAAAAATCAAATTTTTTTTTGAGAAAGTTATTTCTGTGTTCTGTTTTCTTCTTTTCATTTTTCATATAATCTGCTGATACTGTTATATTATTATATTGCTCAGCTCTTCCCAAACCTCGACAAGGTCGTTTTCTTAGATGATGATATTGTAATTCAGCGTGATCTGTCACCGCTATGGGACATTGATCTTGGTGGAAAGGTTAATGGAGCTGTAGAAACCTGTAAAGGTGAAGATCCGCGGGTAATGTCTAAGACATTTAAGACCTACTTCAATTTTACACATCCCCTCGTAGTAAAGAATTTGAACCCTGCTGAATGTGCATGGGCTTATGGGATGAACATCTTTGATTTACGTGCTTGGAGAAAAACAAATATAAGAGAGACATACCATGCCTGGCTGAAGGAGGTAAATTTCAATTACTTATGCTTCGTTTGGAATGGAAGTAACTATTTTTTGAAGTACATGTACCAATATTGATATACTTAAGATATAGAGAGAAACAGAACAAAAAAGGGGTAGAGGTGTACATAAAAACATTATAAAGTGAGATTTGCTATATCAGTTGAAAGCAGGGTTCATCAACCCTCAACTCATGTCCCTCGTATGCAAATCACCATCTCCAACTTAAAAAGCAGAAGCAAGACAGACTTTCTTTTTCAATAATAGTAAAACTCTTATTAGAATGCACCTTCAAAGTAAATTGAAAATGTAGAAGATAAGGTAATTACAACCAGTGAGAATGCATTCTAAAGAAGTTGTTTGAAACACAGCATTACCTGTCACACGGACTCACACCATTTAGATACTTCTGCCTTCTTAAGCCTTTTCGCAGGGTAGTTTAATGTGGTCGAGAAATGACTGAAAAGATTTTAACTTTTAGTGGAAGATAGAGTGGCATTTTTCCGATATGAACATTAGTGGTGAAGGTTCTCTCGATCAGAGTCTGAATCTTATTTCTATCGACTTCTCGTACAATGTTTGTGTGTCAATGCGACCCATTCCTTGTTTGGTTCCCTATTTGTCAGTTACTCTTTTGGTGTGGTGGGGTAGAGTATTATTACAGTCTTTTTCTTTAGTTACAATTGTTAACCGATTTTGTGTTCAACTCACCAATCAAGGTTGTCGTGCATATTGTTTACATGTCCTTGAAGTCGTGAACCATTATGCACCTCTATTTCTGAATTTTGGTGAAATAACTTGGAGGTTAAGATTTTGTCTCCTTCCTATTGAAACTTCTTCTATGCAATCTCTGAAATTTTAAATTTCAACAAGAGCTCAACTGTTGTCTAGACTGATGTCCTAGGGGCCGTTTGGAGTGGCTATGACTTTTGTGTTTAAGCAGAAGTAGAAGCCCTAATCACATGGGCACCATGGAAATTAAGAAGAATTCATTAATACTCGATTTGCTTCCTGTTTGGGCTGTAGACCTCTGGACCTACTTCAACCAAACTGTACTTTTGGGATTCTAAAGTGCTGCTTAAAATTTAGGGATAATTAAAATTCAGTCTACTTTATGTAGAGTATTTAAAAGTCAGTCAAGTGCTTTATTGAAAATAAAAAGAAGTCTATATAAAGTCACTAAATTAGATATGCATTAACTTTTTGTCTAAAATGCCTAAAATACCCCTCTCTTTGGTCTCCTCTCTCTCCTCACATGGCCACCACCACCACCACCGGCAGCCACCTCCACCAGTCACCGCCGCCACCACCACTGGCCACCACCGGCTGCCGCCACCACCACCTCTCTGTTTTTTTTCCCTCTCTCTCTCTCTATATATATACATGAGTATGTATATCTAATATATGACCACCACCACCCCTACCTCTCTCTATCTCTTATCTTTCTTCTCACCACCACCATCACCACCACCACCACCACCACTACCACTACTACGAGTCATCTCCCTCATCCACCACTGCCACTGCTGGACAAAAAAAAGAAGAAAAGAAAGAGTTAAAGTTTTTGGAGCAACTGTCCAAACTGAAGGAGCAACTCACCAACGTAAGGAGCAACTCACCAAACGTATCGGAAGCAACTCACCAAACGTAAGGAGCAACTCACCAAACGTATTGAGAGCAACTCACCAAACGTGTTGCTCCTTACCAACACCGGTCGCCGCCACCACCACCACCACCGGCAGCCGCCATCACCACCGGGCCACCACCACTACCGCCAGCACCACTACCACCACCACCACCCCAACTACTTTATCTCTTCTCTATATTTGATCTCATCTCTCTCTTCTCACAACCACCAACACCACCACCACCACCACCAAACCTAAACCCCAACCTCTCTATATCTATCATCTCTCTTCTCACCACCACCACCACGGACCATCTTCCTCATCCACCACCACCACTGTAGAAAAGAGAAAAAAAGGAAAAAGAAAAAAATTTGCAGGTTTTTGGAGCAACTGTCCAAACGGAAGGAGTAACCCACCAAACGTATCGGGGGCAACTCACCAAACGTAAGGAGCAACACGTTTGGTGATTTACTCCTTTCATTTGGTGAGTTACTCCTAGTACGTTTGGTGAGTTGCTCCTTCTGATTGGACAGTTGCTCCAAAAACCTGCAACTCTTTTTCTTTTTTATTTCTGCAGTGGCAGTGGTGGATGAGGGAGGTGGCCCGTGATAGTGGTGGTGGTGAGAAGAGAGATAAGAGATGCAAAGAGCCTGGGTGGTGGTGGCCATATATTAGATATGTATATATACTCATGTGTGTGTGTATAATATATATATACAGAGAGAGGGGGGGGTTTGAGTTTGGGTTGGGATTGGGTTTGGGTTGGTGGTGGTGGTGGTGGTGGTTGTGAGAAGAGAGAGAGAGAGAGAGAGAGGTATGTTGGGGTGGGGGTGGTGGTAGTGGTGGTGGCCCTTTGGGGTGGCCGGTGGTGGTGGTGGCAACGGTGGCCGGTGGTGGTGGTGGCGGCGATGGACGGTGGTGGTGGTGGTGGTGGTGGTGGTGGCGGCTAGGTGAGGAGAGAGAGAAGAGACCAAAGAGGGGTATTTTAGATATTTTACACCAAAGTTGATATATTTCTAATTTACAAAAAGTAGTAGACTGACTTTTAAATACTCTACATAAAGTAGACTGAATTTTAATTATCCCTAAAATTTATCCAAACATGCTAATTAATGTGTTTGGCGTCCCAGAAGCACGTTTGGGCCTAAACAGGCATCTAAGAAGTAATTCCAAATAGAGCGTTATTGCTCTCATGTTTTTGGATTTCTGAATTATTTTTCCTTTATATCGACTTCTAAATTACAGTCTACAAATTCTGCTTCTTACCAAGAGTCTTGGATCTTGCAGAATCTGATGTCAAACTTGACAATGTGGAAGCTTGGAACTCTCCCACCAGCTTTGATTGCTTTTAAAGGTCACGTTCAACCAATCGACCCGTCATGGCACATGCTCGGCTTGGGCTACCAGAGCAATACCAGCATTGAAAGTGTGAAAAAGGCGGCTGTTATCCACTACAATGGCCAGTCAAAACCATGGCTCCAAATAGGCTTTGATCATCTAAGGCCGTTTTGGACCAAGTATGTTAATTACACCAATGATTTTATTAGGATTTGCCACATCTTGGAGTAGTAGTTAATTAATCGAAGGAGCTTAAGCAACCTGACGGGATATGAGACAAAAATACACTGGTTTTACACAAGTTTCTGTTGCAGCTTGAGAAATCTATCAATATCTATTTTCGATTAGATACAGAAAATTGTTTGAAAGGCTATATATTCAAGGTCTATATTCACTGCTGTCCCACCACTTTTGAAGGAGGAGCTGCAATATAGCATGGGTATGAGATTCACTCTTTCAGTATGTAACATAGAAATCCGTTATCTATTCTTTTGGTCAGAGAATAGGACACGTTTTTTGGAATTTCTGAGGGGATATTGCCACAATGAGTTCATGAAAGGATATTCATGAGAAAATTTGCCTTTGTCAATTCCATCGGTCATTCAAATTGGTGCCCGGAAGAGGAAAGATTGGAAGCAAGCCTTCACGAGGCTTGAAGTTACGATCATTAGCTTGCATATTGTTCTCAGTATCATATTCTTATTGCCTATTTTAGTGCTTCCCCCATTGTTTTTTTTTACCAAAAATCTTTTTGGTTCCGTATAATTGTTATGATTTATAGGTTATCGGTCACAGAGATTGCTCATTTACATGTCCCATTGAGCCCAGTAATTATTTGTAGGTTATATATCAATATTTTTTTATTGATGATTCATGAGAAATATTCAAATGTGCAGAAAATTCTTTTCATTCCTCATGTTGTCTATTATTTCTGAGTCTCGTCTTTGAAATGTGCAAATAGCTTTTATGATAACTTCTTGTGATTTGAAATCAATCAATTTCGTGGAGAGCCTGTTTCATTTATTTTATGACTTCAAATTGGTGAGTTTATTATTTTAATTTTTTTTAGAAGTGAATTCCCTTTTGGTTAATTTGTTAGCTACATAAACCGGTTCTCACAAACAAGCCTGCTTGCTGTATGTTGAATCGTTGATCAGTATCTGTCTGTTCATAACGGTTCAGGTAAGGGTGTAAATGGGTCTGGCTCAGACCAGTTCGATCTGTGACCCATCCGAATTGGCCTGACGCACCGGCCCGTTTCACACCCCTAGTCTATGGTTGATTTGTTAAGTTTGGGTTCGTTTAGGCATCCCCACAAAAATTTGAATGAAGTTATTAAAAATTTGAATGAAATTATTCATGATTTATAAAGTATTTTGGCATAGAAAGTTAGAAACTCATTATTATTATTATTATTATTATTATTTTACTTACATGAATTATGGCAGGACATACAAACACATACCTAGGGGTGAAACATTAAATCCAACCACCGAACTGATTGGTTCGTTCAGTTGTCATAATATGTACAGAGTGTAAACACCGAACTGCATTGAGAAAATTACACTAAAATTGAAAAAGCCGAACCATTCGGTTAGCTAAACTCCACCAAAATCGACCGAATCGAATTGATTGCACCCTTACACACCCATCCCACCCCAACCCAACCTAACCCAACCTCAAAGCTCTACAATGGCCCACAAAAAAGCCCAACAATGGCCATTCATTCCGACTAACTGAACAACAAAGGGGCAAGCAAAGGAATCCCCCAAAGACGATTCGAACCCTCAATATCCCCACTGAAGAAAGAGAGATTATACCAATTGGGCGTGGAAACTCATTATCCTAGCCCAATCGGTGGAAACTCATTATCTTCAATATGCTCATTTAGATAAATAGAGAACTTAACTGCATTTCTCGTGGTAATTTCTGGGTTATTTTACGATGATATAATTTTGGACTAATTACACGGACCTCCCTCGAAGTTTGGCAAAATTACACGGACCTCCCTTCTATATTGCAAAATTACACAGACCTTCCTAAGTTTTGGATTTGCATTACACACCTCTCCCTAAATTCCAAAATTTACAGAGACCTCCCTTCTTAATTTAATAATGCCGAAAATACCCTTAGTTATAAAAAAAAAAAAAGGGATAGTTAAAAATCAGTCAACAATTTATTGACAAATGAAATGTCAGTCACCTACTTTTTCAAAATAAAAAGGAAAATCATTTTAAAACTAAAAATTTTAAAATCAGTCAACTTTTGATTATTTACACCCCCATTACCACCATGGCCGGCCACCACACCTTGACCATCACTACTACCAGCCATTACCATACCATGACCTCCCCCACCACACCACGGCCACCAGCCACCACCACGACCACCACCACCACCATGACCATAACCTCTCTCTCTCTCTCTCTATATATATATATATATACATACATGAGTATATATATATAATATATGGCCACTACCACCCCAACCTCTCTCTATCTCTTCTTTCTCTTATCACCACCACCAGCCACCACCACGGGCGTCCTCCCTCATCACCCCCGCCAAAGCTAAAAATAAAATATATAAAAAAAAATTTGCAGGTTGGAGCAACTGTCCAAACGACAGGAGCAACTCACCAAACGTAAGGAGCAACTCACCGAACGACCACGTTTGGTGAGTTGCTCCTCAGGTTTGGTGAGTTGTTCCTCAAGTTTGGACTGTTGTTCCAAACTTGCAACTCTTTTTTTTCTTCATGAGGGAGAGAGGGAGAAAGGGAGAGTTCTTCGTGGATCTTCTAAAGAGAGAGAGAGAAATATGAGGGGAAAGAGGATAGATAAATGAGGGGAGAAAGGGAGAAGTTAACCACCCACTTGCCCCTTATTTTTAAGGAGATCATGACAAGTGGTTAGTGGAATTTCAAATTTTAAATATGATAACCACTTGTCATGATCCCCCTAGAAGGAGGGGACAAATGGGTGGTTAAGATTAAATGGTCACACCACGTCAGCATGCTGAAGTGGTGTGATGGGCTCACTGAATATTTTCTCGAAGAAAGGGAGCGTGTAGACACACCCTTTTGTCGGCTATCAGATTTAGGAGACCCATAGCTTGGTGGTTCACAATGATCGTAAAAAGACTCAAAAAGGACTACTGGAAGTTAGTGCTATCTCTCAGAATGCTCAGAATGACCAAAATACCCATGAAAGCCCGAACGCTCCCAAATTCGGACCAAATGTTCTGAAAACGCGCTACGTCGTAAGAAAAACAATAAAATAAGTTCTAAAGCAAGACCGGAGGTAATCGTCGGCCCCCAAAGACCCCCAGAGGTCCCGAAAGTTCCCAGAAAGTCCCCGTTGACTGGTTTGACCAAGATTTGACCAAGTTTGACCAAGATTTGACCAAGTTTGACCGAAAATCGTCCAAATTCGCTAAAAAGTTACGGGATCATTCTAGATCATGTGGAAATTATTAAAATGAGTTTTAAAAGAAAATCGAACGAAAACGTCAACTCCTGTGAGCTCCCAGAGTTTTCTAGAACTTCCCGGGAATCCCAAGTTTGACCAGTTTGACCAAAATTGACTTTGAAGCCGGAAACTGTATTATTTTTCAAATATTTTTCATAGATACTAGATGTCGATAGCTTTCCAACGGTATATCGCACATAATTTTTGGATTTAAAACGAATTTATTATGAATTTCCGAAGGTGAAAAAGGCAATCAAATCGGCTTTTATCGCGAATACCGCAAAACTTTGCAAAGTGACCTATCTCCGAACTATTTTTTTTATGTAAAGTAGACTACATTACCTTTCCAACGGTATATCACAACCTCAATTTGGAGTTTGTATGCATTTTCTGTAAATTTCGGACGAAATGGGGTGTTTTCGCAAATACCAGAACCTCTGGGGGCCTAAAAAGGATTATCTGGACGAATGAGGAACAGTGCCGCCACGGCACTGGCCCATTGCTGCCACGGCACAGGCCCAGTGCCGCCGCGACACTCTCCTCCAGAATGGTATTGTTTAGTAATTTCTTTTGGGGGTTCATTTTGATTAATTGAAAACCAAAACGACGTAGTTCTATGTTCACAGATGTTTGGGACCAATGAGAGTACTTCTAAAATCCCAAAATCACCCCAAATTGGCCTATATAAACCCCCCTTGACTTCTCATTTGGGGGGTGTCAAATGTAAGCTTTGAAAAGTTTTAGAGAGAAAGTTGTAGAGATAAGGTTAGAATAGAGAGAAAAGAAGCTTCCTTCTTCGATTTTCAAACAAGAAAGTGAGTTCTAAACTTTGTTTTTACTTCATTACTTCCATTTTACTTCATATTCAATACACCCAATCACCATTCTAGTGAGCATTTAATAAAGAGGAAGTTATTTCCATGTCCAACGTCACCACATATATGAGTGAAACACCAAGCTACAAGTCCAATCCATCATTGAATATCATCTATTGATTGTTTATATACTTGCTTGTTTATATTTGTTCATCTTCTCTTACCTCATTTCTCTTTTTGTTTTCTTTATTTACTTACTAGTCTATCATCATCTAGATGATGACATGAAGTTTGAGGTGAGTGAATCCTTATGGATAGTAGCTCTTGACCTCAAAAACATGTTTGATAGATGATGATTCCAACTTCAATACATTCCTATGTATTCATGAAGTTGTTTTTTAAAAATGGAAATAATACTTTTCCAATAATCTTGGAGGTTCTTGATGATGAGTTTGATATTGACATTTTAAGTGGTTATAATCTTCATTAAGTATTGAAAATATGCTTTCAAAACCTCTATTTCAAAACTCCCTCTTAAACCCCTCATTTTGATTTTTAAGAAATAAACCTTGTTTTCTCAAAACCTTCAAAACAGTGAGTTATTTAACTTCAAAGAATTATTTTGAGTGCAATACTCAATATATGAATGCAAAACTACTTGGAAAGTCTTTCTAACTCATTATAGAACATTCATGAGTTTTGGCTTGACATGGAAGCAATTGAAAGGGGTCTATTTTTGTCCAAACATTCTGTCTCTGCTGTCACAGCAGCTACGTTGACTTTCAACTTGTTTTACAGAAAACGTTTTCCAAAAATAGTGGTCCCAACTTATTTTTTCCTTGAACTTAAATGTCTTAGGGAACCTTCTGTATAATATGGGCCACTAGATCTTTTGTTTTTATTTTCTAAGATTTTCTAACATTTCAGTCGACAGTACGGACTCTGTTTCTAAATAACCTCTACTGTTTGTATAATTACTCTCAATCTGTGATAGTTATTAAATATTGGCTTTTTGGGTTGTGTTCTAGACACAATAAGGAAGATGTCCATAAAACATCATGTATTGAAAACATTCCTAAGTCCTCTTTTCAATTTCTCAAAGATCATGTTACTGTTCTGTCCACTATACATAGCAAGCATACTTCTACTTCCATCCTTTGATTTTATGCTTACATGCACTCCAAATTAGCTCATGTCTTAGGAAGTAGTTCATACTACATTTGTACATATCTCATGATGATTTCCTTCATTCATTCATACACATTCTAGACTTCTAAGTCATTCTAGGAATCCATGAACACAAAACACACTACAACCTTTGCACATTCTAGGATCATACATTGCATTCATGCAAGATTTGGGGCTTTTGTGACTCCTAATCTAAGAAGATTATAAGGAACGAACTTGATCACACATCCATGCTGCCCCCCCCCCCCCCCCCCGATCTAATCATCCTTTCTCATCCGTCCCAGGAATTGAGAGGTCTTCTTTTACCAAAGATTAACATGCATCATTCTAGTTTGCTAAGCATACTTTGATTTATTTAATTATTTGTTTCAAGAACAATTTATGTCTCCTTAGACTAGGAAAACTTGATGACTTGATATATGATTAGACGGTTTTTCCTAGGTTTGTTTGTGTGATCTTTCACTTTGCATTGTGTGATACTTGGCTTAGATCTTATTAGTGATATCTTATCTTTAGATCTTCCATTTCAAATTTTCTTATGTGATGTAATATACTATCATAATATTAATTGTTGAACCATACATAGTATAAGATGATTATTTGGATGCTAATTGAGGCCCGTCGAGAGACGGGGCGAGTTGAGGGTGTTTTAGTCGCGACAAAGGCTCCTTCCTCTCTCGTACCAAAACCCCGAGCCAAGTTCTTTGGTAATGAAGGGTCGTTGCCCTTTGTCCATTTGGGTGAGTCAAATTAGGTTTCTTGGTTCCTTTATTTTCAACATACCATTTTCTTTCTTTGATTTAAATCAATTTCAATATAAAAACAAGCAAGTGGTGGAATCCCGCGTGTCCACAATTTGGCGATTCTGCTGGGGATATTTATTTTCAAAACAAAATGATACAGAGGTTTGACTCATAAGAAGCATCTTTTTACTGTGTCTGGTTCACCACATTGCTCCCTTGCATTTTCTCCCTCCGACTGTGTCTGAAACGCGGCGCTGACATTGTTCAGGTCTTGCTGTGCCAGGGCATAAGTCACTGTTGATACTGTACCTTCCAAGGTATATCAAAAAGAGTAAAAAACCTTCGTACTGTCTCCATGGCGGTATATTGGAACTCTCGTCAATGGACCCTCTTTGACTAAACCTAGCCTTTGCATATAGATTCTTGTAGAACCTTTCATAGGACTGTTCATTTATCTTTTCAGATAGGATAATGCGATATAACTACTGTATGCCCTGACGGGACTACCTGCGCGGTGTAGATGCTTATGTGGCATGGGGCAGAACCTCTTTTTTATGATTCCCAAGGCAATCACTCGCATGTGATCACATTGAGTTGACCTGCCTAGGCACCATGACAAGGATGTCTGCTCCATGCTCACAAAGATATACACCACAAACCTTGTTTGTCGATCCTAAGACATAGGAGTATAAAAACCTGCTAGACAGTATGATCACCATCATCACATATTAACCAGTTTCTCTCAGAAACTCTATCCAGATATCCCAGATATAACCATATTAACCAGTTTCTCCCAGAAACTCTGTCCAGATATCCCAGATATAACCATATTAACCAGTTTCTCCCAGAAACTTTGCCCAGATATCCCAGATATAACCATATCAACCAGTTTCTCCCTGAAACTCTGTCCGATTTTCCTCGACATGCCAGTTTTTTTCCAGATGTAACAATTTCTCCCAGAAACTCTGTCTAGATATCCCAGATATGCCAGTTTCTCTCAGAAACTCTGTCCAAATCAACCAGAAATGCCTAGTGTCTCCTAGAAGCCTTCATAAAACCCTGAAAACCCCTGTTATCCCTTGGTGATCGTACTGGAAAGTAGGGTTGGAACACTCTATATGGTTAGGACCTTATTTGTTTAACTGCTACCTGTTAGAAATAGGAGCATCATATAGATTAGGGCTTACATCCGCATGCTTGTCTCATTTACATACACCATTCCTATCGGTCTGCATGCACTGTTTCAGTCAGGCTGTACACGAGTCAGTCCAAGTCTGTTAACATCACTGTCATTTGTCTATCTAAAGTCATCACTGTCAAAATCTGATCAAGTCCTCTCAAAATCTGTCAGGTCAATATAGATTCCCGAAGTTAGCAGCTGGGATCCTCGTCTTGGGTCAGAAGTTCAGATAATCGTTTGGTCAGAATCAGTCCGATAGATTGCTTCAGCATGAATCAACAAGAGTTAGAAAACAAGGTTATCGAGTTGGGAGCAACCATAAGCCAGCAGTCCGACAGCCTAGCCCAAGTTCTGAAGTTCATGGAAGAATTGAAACAGCAGTGGCCGCAACCTCCACCTGGGTTTCCACCACCGGGGCTTGAACCGTCCCCACATGAGAATAATGGGGAGGAAGACTAGTTTTAAGGGGTCCCACCATTTGCATATGAGAAAAAGCTCCAAGAAAAAATGGATAAGGTTGACAAGCTGGAAAGTGTACTGAGGAAAAGCAAAGGGGTTGATGATTACATGCTAGACTTGGAAGGCCTTTTTGAGCCTATTAAGCCTATGAGCATCTTTCAATCCATGGGCTGTACCCACGAGCACATTGCAATGTTGTTCCCACAAACTCTTGCAAAGTCTGCACTATCATGGTTCCTAACCTTGGAAGCCTCCAAAACCCGGGCATGGGAAGACATCGTACGAGTCTTTGTCGACCACTATTCTTACAATCAAGAGTTGGGTGTTACAGTCAGGGATTTAGAAACTACTCGGCAGAATACCAATGAATCCTTTGCTGCTTTATTGAGTAGGTGGAGGAACAAAGTGGCCCAAATAACCCACCGACCGATTGAGAAAGAACAGGTGAGAATGCTAATCCGGAATCTGCAACCACTCTACCATGAGAAATTGTTTTACCAGTCCATCTCTACTTTCGAAGAGCTGTTTGAAGTTGGAACTCGAATTGAAGACGCTATCAGGGAAGGAAAGATCAAGAAGGAAGAGCCTCCGAGTCAGTAAAAAAGGCCCAACTACTCACGCAATCCTCCGAATGTCAATGCTCTTAGCAATCAACCCATGGCATAACCCCCTAGGCCATACCAACCCCTCAAGCAGGCAAACTCGCCCAATCGCCCTTTCCAGAAAAAGCCTCCTCGTAATTTCGCCAAGCTAGAAATCTCCCTCTCCTCACCTTTAGATCGCCTCCTTAAACAGGGCCACCTCCAACTACTCCAGCTGCGAAATACCCCACTCCTGCCAAACTGCGATATGTCCAAAAGATGCACCTACCACCATGCCCCTGGCCACAACACCGATGATTGCATGCGTCTTTACCATGATATCCAAGATCTCATTGACCAGAATATCATTGAGCCACCTCCAAAGCAGCCCCATATCACTCAAAATCCTCTACCAAACCACCAAAATATCAGCCTCATTGAATCCAATCATGTATCCTTCAATCCTGTTGCCTATGTCACCCCCTTAGGTTAACCTTTACCCCTCATTGACATCCCAGAATCTGTGGGAATTCATCTGATTGAAGGAGGAGACGACAAGTGGCAGCAACAGCTGACTGATGAACAAGATCTATTCTTCTTGGAAGAACACGATCTAGGGTAGTGGACCTCAAATGGTATGATCCCAATAATAAAAGCGATGCTTCTATCTGGAAAGAGCCGGAGAAACCATTTGTGGGAACAGATTGTGACTGGTTCAAAGAAGACGGGACTGTACAAGGGCCTACTCCTGCCGAGATTGATCATCTGACTAGGTCTGGCCGTCATTATCAGCCCCCACAGCCTACCACTGAAGCAATCGAAAAAATTCCAGTCAAAGACAAGGGAAAAGGGAAAAATGGATGAGATCATCAAAGAAGACAATGAGTTGATAAAACAGTTGAAGAAAACCCAAGCGCATCTTTCGATGTGGGACATCATGGTAACAACCTACAAGCATAGGCAAGCTGTGTTGAATGCCTTGGCTGCAATTGAGGTCCCCATCGACGCTGCACCGGAAGACATGGTGGCTATTTTGGGTGCACTCACCCTTGACCCAATTATTACATTTTCTGATGAAGACCTACCGCCGGAAGGGCCTACACATAACAAAGCTTTGTACATCACTGTTGGATGTAAGGGGCAGCAGGTGCCATTCTGCCTGGTCTATACAGGCTTCGCCCTAAATGTTTGTGCTCTAAGGACTGCCACCGCCTTGGGGGTTCATTTCCTTGATATCACACCATCTGTGCAATCTGTAAGGGCATACGATAACACCAAGAGAAAAGTGATGGGGACTGTTTCTCTCCAAATCCGAGTAGAATCTTTGGTTAGCACTGAAATCTTTCAAGTTATGGACATACCTGCCTCGTTCAATTTGTTGATCGGGAGGCCCTGGCTGCATGTCAACAAAGCTGTATCATCCACTGTGCATCAAATGATCAAGTACATTCATGAGAAGGAGGTGAAAATCATCCTCGACAATAGTTGGGGTAATGAAGCTTTCCCAAACTACGCTCCAATCTTTGAAATCCAAATACCTGAGCTAGAAGAAGGAGAAATCGGGGGATTGTTCATGGAAGAAGTCAATATGATCAATGATGAAGACAGGTTCCCCGAGATCCACTCTGCAGTTGTCAACATCGTCCGCAAAATGAACTACTTCCCTGGAATAGGACTGGGCCGACGCCAGCAAGGGATTCGCGAGTTCTCGCAAATCAAAGGGCAGCAAGGCACTTTCGGATTGGGGTATAAGCCCACTGAAGAATACATCGAGCTACAAAGGCCATGGAAGAAAAGAGTGAGGAGTCTCCCACCATATCGCGAAACCTTGAATGGGCAATTCATCAGAGAAGGGGATGATTTCCCCTATTTTAGGTTCTCAGAACCTTGGATCCATCAGGCCACTGGAAAAAGGCACCCCGGGCTGGAAATCTTCGCCGATTGCGAAAGGCCCCGCTATCAAGATCCGTTCTATCTCGAAGAAGTTGAGAAGACCCCGAAGGAAGACTGGTTGGAGTATCTGGACACTAAAGCCATCCAGAAAATGTGGAAAGAGTTCACCGAAGAGAAGAGGGCCGAGAGCCAAGATGATCAGATTGAGCCAACTAAGGAGGGTCTGAGCAACCAGGCTGTAGAGTCATCTGTCTCCCTATCCCTTGTTCCCCCAGAGTCTGTACTTCCAATTATTGAGTCTGTACTAGAGTCGGCTGCTGTAAGCCCACCACTGTCTAATGTAATCACTCCACCTGTCATGAATGAAATGAAAGATGATTCTGCTTATTCCTCTGTGTCTAATACTTGTGAATACACAGATCCCTCCGAGGATCTCCCAATTGAACTTATGCGACTAATTGAAAAACCACCTGCTTATGAAATAATCAGAGATACTTTATCAATTAACCTAGGTGAAAAAGATAATCCACAAATTGTGCAAAGTGGCTCAACTCTTAATGAAAAATAAAAAGAAAAATTGACTCTCTTGTTAAAAGAATTCAAATATGTTTTTGCTTGGTCTTACGAGGACATGCCTGGGGTCGATCCCGATATCGTCCAACATCGCATTCCCCTCCTTCCCAATTCTAAACCTGTCAAGCAGAAACTAAGGCTCATGAGAGCAGAATGGGCACTCAAGGTCAAAGAAGAAGTAGAAAAGCAATTCAAGGCAGGGTTCATCATTGTTACCGAGTATCCGAAATGGGTTGCCAATATCGTGCCAGTCCCCAAAAAAGATGGAAAAGTTCGTGTGTATGTCGACTTCCGTGATCTAAACAAACCAGTCCTAAGGATGACTTCCCGCTTCCCTACATCGATGTCTTGGTAACACCGCAGGACATGAGCTACTGTTGTTCATGGATGGTTTTTCAGGGTACAATCAGATTCTAATAGCGCCAGAAGATCGGGAAAAGACGACATTCACCACACCTTGGGGGACCTACTGTTATTGGGTAATTCCTTTCGGACTCAAGAACGCTGGAACGACCTACCAAAGAGCTGCTACCACTCTGTTACATGATATGATTCATAAGGAAGTAGAAGTGTACATAGACGACATGATCGTGATGTCCAAGGACAAAGAGGATGATGAAAAAAAAACGGTTTAAGTTCTAAGTTTAAATGCGCAGCGGAAAAATCAAGTTATAAAACTTAATTGGCATGCCCGGATCTACTACTCGTTAATTCCATAGATGCGCACAAGAGGGGACAAGAGGTATACCTTAGTGTCTTGAACCCAATTATGATTTTCTTGAACTTCCAGCAGCTTCCACTAGATGGCCTTCACTCTTATGACTCCTATGGATGCTCGTAGGAAGGACTAGGGTTGGTGGGAACCCTAATGGAGAGGAAGGAGAAGGTTTGGTATTCTAAAACAGTTTCTGCAGCTTCTGACGTTCAAAAACGACGAACAACTTTTCCAGAACGCAGCTGCCCTATTTATAGATTCCCAGAACCAACCTAGACTTTGAGGGATCGAAGTGACTTCGATCGATCGAACATTCGATCGATCGAACCATCTTCAATCGATCGAACCTGTCTAGACTTCAATCGATCGAGACAACTTCGATCGATCGAACCTGTCTTGACATCATCCTCATTTGCCTTTCAAGCATCCTAGCGGAGCTAAGAGTGGGACCTCCTAGGCTCTTTATTGTTGGCTCAGATCAGTTGATTAACTCCCATGACCAAACTCTTTGATCAGCAAACTAATCGACTGATCAGTTAACGTTTATTCCACTATAAAACGATAACTGAACTCCAACGCAAAAGAACATATCCGAAGCGATAACTAGACTTGTATGTTGTACTAATGTCCCTCTACCGTCAGCATTCGTAATCATATTCAGGTAGTCGGATAACTATTACTGTCAACCTGAATCATGATTACTTCTTGAATTCCTTGAGTCCCATTCACCTCTCATGATTACCAAACATGTTGATAACTCTTATCAACAAGACTGCAGTACTCAGTAATCGACTTGGTGACATTCTCAAGGGAATGCTTACTCTGAAACAGAGGGTAGATTTTGTCTTGACAATATATGTTCACAACCCTATGAATATGATATACCCAAGATACCCAGGTGTTGATCTTCTATAGATCTCACTGATTGGTAAGTCAAAACAGTCATATCCACAGTTTGTGTTCATAATCGTCTCAAGATTGAGAACACGTACCTTACACAAATTATGAGTCCTATCGACTGATTGACAGCCTTGTGTGTCAATAGGAAAGCTCAGGTCCGTCAATGCACTATAAGCACTAGCATATTAACTAAGAGTTACACTCTAGTGATTGAGATTGATCACTCCATCCAATGGTAGTTAATCATGCTACAGTGTAAACTTGATGAGATATCCTAGTCTCAACATCCACTTTGACATGTTCTAAGTAACAAAGAATAGCAATTCGTATCTCACTTGTATGTATCTCATACATACACGTATTACTTACTATGATACTTAAGGATAACAATCATCTCATGAAAGAAACATACATAACAAAATGTAAAGCTGATATCCATATATTAAAATGTCAATGTCTCCTATGTAAAGTAATGGTTTGAGGGCACAAACCCTACAAACTCTCACTTGCACTCACAACCATACAGGATTACATCTGAGACCTAGACTATCTAGATGACGATCAAAGACCTTCTGTGGCAAAGCCTTTGTAAACGGATTAGCAAGATTGTCAACGGTGGCAATCTTGGTGACAGTCACATCTCCACGTTGAACAATATCTTGGATAAGATGATATTTCCGCTCTACGTGCTTCCCTTTTCCGTGGTTCCTTGGCTCCTTGGATTGAGCCACTGCCCCACTATTATCACAATAAAGCGTAATAGGTGACAATGACGCTGGTACCACCTCGAGCTCCATAAGGAACTTCTTGAGCCAAACAGCTTCCTTTGCGGCTTCACAAGCAGCCACATACTCAGCTTCTGTAGTTGAGTCTACAATGCATTTCTGCTTAATGCTCCTCCAACTGACAGCACCACCTCCCAAGGTAAAGAGATGACCGGACGTCGACTTCCTCGAATCTTTATCTGACATAAAGTCCGAGTCAGTGTATCCTACTGGATTTAACTCACTACCACCGTACATAAGCATGTAATCTTTAGTCCTTCTCAAGTACTTAAGAATGTGCTTGACGGCTGTCCAGTGCTCTGGACCTGGATTCGACTGATATCTGCTAACCATGCCAACGGCAAAGCAAATATCTGGTCTAGTGCATAACATCGCATACATGAGACTTCCAACTGCCGAAGCATATGGAATTCCTGCCATGCGATTCCTCTCCTCCTGTGTCTTGGGACACTGGTCCTTGGAGAACGCTAAACCATGCCTGAAAGGTAACAAACCTTTCTTCGAATTATCCATTGAAAACCTAGTTAGCACCTTATCGATATAACTAGCTTGAGATAATCCCATTATTTTTCGCTTGCGATCCCGAAAGAGCTTTATCCCTAGAATATAGCTCGCCTCTCCTAGATCCTTCATATCGAAAGTACTAGCTAGCCAAACCTTGACTGTTGACAGCGCCGCTACATCATTTCTAATGAGTAGAATGTCGTCAACGTAAAGCACAAGAAAGGCCACCACTTTCCCTTCACTTTTCTTGTATACACAAGGTTCATCCAGATTCTGTATGAAACCAAACAACTTGACCGCTTGGTCAAATTGGATGTTCCAACTTCTGGATGCTTGCTTAAGCCCATAATTGGACTTTTGCAACTTGCATACCAAGTTACCTTTCCGACCAGCTATGAACCCTTCTGGTTGTTGCATATAGATGTCCTCCTCAAGATTGCCATTTAAGAATGCAGTCTTGACGTCCATCTGCCAGATCTCATAATCTAGGCATGCAGCAATGGATAAGAGTATTCTGATGGACTTGAGCATGGCTACCGGCGAGAAGGTTTCCTCATAGTCAATGCCCTCCCTCTGAGTATAACCTTTTGCTACAAGCCTAGCCTTAAAGCTCTCAACCTTTCCATCAGATGCTCTTTTCCTCTTGTAGACCCACTTACAACCAATGGGTTTAATATTGGCTGGAAGTTCTACAAGATCCCAGACCTGATTAGAATCCATAGATTCTAATTCAGCCTTCATCGCTTTAACCCAATGTTCTGAATCAACATCAGCCATTGCCTCTTCGTATGTGGCAGGATCAGATTCAGATTCTATGGAGACAGCTTCAAAAACTTCTCCTAAGAACATGTATCTATCGGGCTGGCTGATAATCCTCCCACTACGATGAGGTACCGGTGCAGAAATGGGTGAAGAAGTGGTATTTTCTTGATTTATATCGTTATCAACTACGGGTTGGACTAAGGGCTCTCCTTCTATCTCTCTAAGATCTATCCTTCCCTTAGGTTTATGGTTCATGATATAGTCATCCTCCAAGAAAACAACATTCGTACTAACAAACACTTTCTGCTCTCTTGGATCATAGAAATACCATCCATAAGTACCCTTTGGATACCCTACGAAGTAACATACTTCCGATCTAGAATCCAACTTGCTCATCTTTCCTTTCAGCACATGTGCCGGACACCCCCATATCCGGAGATGTTGCAAAGAAGGCTTGCGCCCAATCCACATCTCTCGTGGTGTCCTGGGAACAGATTTGCTTGGCACTAGATTTAGTATGTATGCAGCGGTTTCCAAAGCATAACCCCAAAGGAATAATGGCAACTCTGAATAACTCATTATTGACCTAGTCATGTCTAAAAGTGTCCGGTTCCTTCTCTCAGCTACACCATTCTGCTGAGGCGTGCCAGGTGCAGTCAACTGTGACAGAATCCCATTCTGTACGAGGTGATCAATAAACTCATTAGAGAGGTACTCGCCACCTCGATCAGATCGAATGGCTTTGATATGTGAGCCCAATTGCTTCTCCACTTCAGCCCTAAACTCTTTGAACTTTTCAAAGGCTTCAGACTTGTGCTGCATTAGGTACACATATCCATACCTAGAGTGGTCATCGGTAAATGTTATGAAATACTCATAACCACCCCTTGCTCTAATATTTATTGGTCCACACACATCAGTATGAACTAATTCCAACAATGCATTGGTCCTATTGCCCTTTGCGAGAAAGGGCCTTTTGGTCATCTTACCCTCTAAACAAGACTCACAGACTTCCATTGGTTCGAGAACTAAATCGCCTAAGATCCCTTCTTTGACTAGTCTGCCAATCCTATTTAGATTGATATGGCCAAGCCTCATGTGCCAAAGCCTTGTTGGATTAGTGGAAGGTTCTTTTCTTTTAGATGGTATAGTTACAATTGAGTTATTAAGTTCCAAGCAAGAATCTTTAGAAATATTGGGAGTAATCACATACAAACCATTTGATTTAACACCAGAACATATAAAAGAACTATTTCTTTTAATCACAACTTCAGTTCTAAAATGAAAAGAATAACCATTATTCGATAAATTAGAAATTGAAATTAAATTACGTCTCATTGAAGGGACGTAAAGTACATCTGATAAAATCAAAACTTTATTGTCTAGAAATTCTAAAACTACGACTCCTACAGCAACCGCAGAAACGGTTGCGCTAGAACCTAGAGTAAGTACGATTTCCCCATCACTGCACCTCCTGGTTGATCTGAACCCCTGCAATGAATTACAGATATGGTTAGTCGTACTAGAATCAATGCACCAAGTGTTTGAAGTATCCGTAATAAAACTTACTTCAATCACATGTGATTCAATCATACCTTGAACTCTTGTAGCTAAGAATTCTGGACAGTTCCTCTTCCAGTGGCCCTTCTCTCCGCATTGGAAACACTTTCCTTTGCCTTGGCCACCCACCTTCCCTTTGCCCTTACCTTTTCCCTTAGATTTTGCAATCTTAGGGACCGGTCCAACACTTGGACCACCAGTACCAGCCTTCTTCTTCCCTTTCTTTCCTTTCGGTGTAGATCGGGAAGAGGAAGTGCTTTTCTCAACGTTCAAAACGTTGACCCCAGGTTTGATCACCCCTTCCGCTGCCAAAAGAGAACTCATCAATTCGCTCATTGAAAAATTCATTTGATTCATATTATAGTTAAGTTTAAATTGAGCGAATGAAGGCGACAGCGAATTGAGGATCATATCAACTTGGGTCTGTGCATCGATGTTGGCACCTAGGGTCTCCAGCTCGTTTAAATAACCAATCATTTTTAAAACATGTTCCTTGACTGGAGTCCCTTCCGACATCTTTGCACTCATTATCTTTTGCATGGCTACTTGTCTGGCAGGCCTGCCATGCTCCCCAAACATCTTTTTCAGGGATGTGATAATGTCACTGGCAGAATCATTCGATTGGAATTGGTGTTGCAACACACCAGCCATTGAGGCCAGAATATAGCAACGAGCCATTCCATTCGACTTCTTCCATTTGTCGAACTCGCGTCTGGCAGCTGCCGAAGCATTTGCCGCGGGTTCTTTGGGGCATGGGGTGGTGAGGACATATATGTGATCCTCCGCAGTTAACACGATGTCAAGGTTACGTTTCCATTCAGTGTAGTTGTTTCCAGTTAACTTGTTTTGAGTGAGTATGGTGGCAAGTGGACTAAATGTAGATCCAGACATTCTGATTACTGAAAATCAAACAAACAAAATAAATATGGATATCAGGATTTGACAGTTTGAAATAAAAGAATCCTTAAAACTCTTATTTTAAAACAAAGTCGCCGGAATATCGAAACAAAAGAATAAAGCCTCCGTGTGGAGGTCAATTTTCTATTTTTCGATTAATCAAGACTTGTCCGCTATGCAACTCTTGCAAAAACAAGTTATGACTCCCGATCCCTTTTGATCTTTAAGTTTCTGAACAATGCCCCGTATGGGAGCCCTTATCCATAGCTTAGCTAGTGTGTACCATTAACTAGGATCCAATCACAACCGTCTCAAGTAGCGCCTCCGTGTGGTGGTCACCCTCTAACACGTCTGATTGATCCTATCATAAGAAGTTCACATCTAGTAACCAATGAGTAATGCATCCTCCGTATGGAATGATCACCCCTGGCGAGGTGACACAGAATGCACCACTCATCTTACAGTGAACCGTTAATGGAAGATCGTGGGCGTAATTAATAAGACCCTCTCCCACTAGTTTTAGTAAAAAGGATTTTGCTTTTTGAGAAAATCTGTTTCTACACACTTCCCATAAACATCTAATGTTTACTAATGTGTTGAAAACGATTTTTGAATTTAATTTTAGAAAACTTGTTTTGCGTGCATGCAACAATGTATTATACGCCAATCACAAACCAAGCACATAAAACAAAAAATAAAATGAAATATAGGCATTCAAACAATGCCTCTATCTCCCATGGCTCTATCTCTATAGAACCTCCTTTTGGTTTGATCGCCTCTAGCTCCATCTTCATGGATAACGGCTCCTTGCTCCATCTTCATGGATTTTCTAATTCTATTACATTTGTCCTATGCTTCTTTCGAAGTTTACAATTTATCTAGAAATAGAAATAACAACAAAATAAAAGGCTAGGGAAACCGGTGCGACTTTCCTTTTCGTAGGATTGAAGTCGCAGCGCCCTTTACATATGCCTTAAAACCAAACCAAACTTAAATTACAACATGCACCAATCTCAAACAGTTTAAATACAAAATTTAAAAGTCTTGGTGCCATGGGAGATAGTGACTAAACTAGCTGCAAAAGGGTTAGTCGTACACGCATCCACACATACATAACAAATATATGTAATATTGGAACACTTAATTGATTCACACAGTATATAAACTCTTTACATACTGAATTAGAACTTAAAAATAGCATCTTACTTCTCTGTCACAGTTCGATCGATCGAAGACCGTTCGATCGCTCGAACCTTCGATCGATTGAACACTGTTCAATCGCTTGAACATTCTGTTTCACAGAATGATTTGAAAATTTTACAGAATACTTTTAAAAATAAAGCTTTTAATTTCAAAACACCTTACAACTGTGAAACAGAGAGTCTGACAAAGAATCTGTCTCGATCGATCTAACTTCATTCGATCGATCGAACACCAGAGGGTTTCGATCGCTCGAAGACTGTTCGATCGATCGAGTACAGAGGATGTTCGATCGATCGACACATGTTCGATCGATCGAACCCGCCTTGCATCCCATGCAATCACAGATTTGTATTCTGCTGCGATAACACTACAGAAACAGATCTGTGACAATGCAGTTTCAAAAACAGTTCTAAAATCAACATGCAAATCAAAATAGTGTTCCAAAAACGCATCTATAGATCCAAACGAGCGTGGCTCTGATACCAATTGATGAAAAAAAAACGGTTTAAGTTCTAAGTTTAAATGCGCAGTGGAAAAATCAAGTTATAAAACTTAATTGGCATGCCCGGATCTACTACTCGTTAATTCCATAGATGCGCACAAGAGGGGACAAGAGTTATACCTTAGTGTCTTGAACCCAATTCTGATTTTCTTGAACTTCCAGCAGCTTCCACTAGATGGCCTTCACTCTTATGACTCCTATGGATGCTCGCAGGAAGGACTAGGGTTGGTGGGAACCCTAATGGAGAGGAAGGAGAAGGTTTGGTACTCTAAAATAGTTTCTGCAGCTTCTGACGTTCAAAAACGACGAACAACTTTTCCAGAACGCAGCTGCCCTATTTATAGATTCCCAGAACCGACCTAGACTTCGAGCGATCGAAGTGGCTTCGATCGATCGAACATTCGATCGATCGAACCATCTTCAATTGATCGAACCTGTCTAGACTTCAATCGATCGAGACAACTTCGATCGATCGAACGTGTCTTGACATCATCCTCATTTGCCTTTCCAAGCATCCTAGCAGAGCTAAGAGTGGGACCTCCTAGGCTCTTTATTGTTGGCTCAGATCAGTTGATTAACTCCCATGACCAAACTCTATGATCAGCAAACTAATCGACTGATCAGTTAACGTTTATTCCACTATAAAACGATAACTGAACTCCAACGCAAAAGAACATATCCGAAGCGATAACTAGACTTGTATGTTGTACTAATGTCCCTCTACCGTCAGCATTCGTAATCATATTCAGGTAGTCGGATAACTATTACTGTCAACCTGAATCATGATTACTTCTTGAATTCCTTGAGTCCCATTCACCTCTCATGATTACCAAACATGTTGATAACTCTTATCAACAAAACTGCAGTACTCAGTAATCGACTTGGTGACATTCTCAAGGGAATGCTTACTCTGAAACAGAGGGTAGATTCTGTCTTGACAATATAGATTCTGTCTAGACTTGTGTTGATCTTCTATAGACTTCACTGATTGGTAAGTCAAAGCAGTCATATCCACAGTTTGTGTTCATAATCGTCTCAAGATTGAGAACACGTACCTTACACAAGTTATGAGTCCTATCGACTGATTGACAGCCTTGAGTGTCAATAGGAAAGCTCGGGTCCGTCAATGCACTATAAGCACTAGCATATTAACTAAGAGTTACACTCTAGTGATTGAGATTGATCACTCCATCCAATGGTAGTTAATCATGCTACAGTGTAAACCTGATGAGATATCCTAGTCTCAACATCCACTGTGACATGTTCTAAGTAACAAAGAATAGCAATTCGTATCTCACTTGTATGTATCTCATACATACACGTATTACTTACTATGATACTTAAGGATAACAATCATCTCATGAAAGAAACATACATAACAAAATGTAAAGCTGATATCCATATATTAAAATGTCAATGTCTCCTATATAAAGTAATGGTTTGAGGGCACAAACCCAACAGAGGACACCTGGTGGCACTGGGAAAGTTTTTTGAAAGGTTACGCAGATACAAGATGAGGTTGAATCCAAATAAATGCACTTTCGGCTTGACCTCCAGTGTGCTCCTGGGCTTTCTTATCACACAAAGGGGGATAGAGGTAGATCCCTCTAAGATCAAGGCAATCCTAGAAATGCCACCACCACGGAATGAAAAGGAAGTAAGAGGGTTTCTCGGAAGAATCTAATTTATCAGCCGCTTCATCTCCAAACTCACAACTACATGTGATCCTTTGTTCCTATTGCTGAGAAAAGGAGAGAAGTTCCAATGGGATGACCAATACCAAGCCGTTTTTGACAAAATAAAAGCCTACCTCCAAAATCCGCCTGTCCTTTCACCACCTGCTCCTCATAACCCCTTATTCCTTTACCTATCTGTCTCCGAAAATGCCATGGGTTACATACTAGCCCAAGAAGGATAAGAAAGCCACTCCGAAAATGCCATATATTACCTTAGCAAGAGGATGACTGGGTATGAGCTCAACTACTCTACCCTCAAAAAAACATGTTGGGCCTTGGTTTGGTGCACTCGCCGACTGAGGCACTACATGCTGGACTTCCCTGTTGTGCTCATATCCCGCATGGATTCTCTAAAATACCTCCTCAAAAAATCTGCCCTGACCGGTCGTATATCCCGTTGGTTACTTCTACTGTCCGAATTCGATATCAAGTATGTGACAAGTAAATCGGTAAAAGGGAGAACTATAACTGAACATCTAGCTAAACTCGCCATTGATTCTAAAGTAAGTGGAGATTTTTCGTTCCCGGGCGAGAATATCATGGAAATCAAGGAAGAACAGTAGAAGTTGTACTTTGACGGAGCAGCCAACATGAAAGGCTACGGAGTAGGAATGATTCTAGTGTCACCAAATGGGGACCACACCCTACTGGCAGTCAAGCTCAATTATAATTCCACCAACAACACTGCTGAGTATGAGGCATATATTCTGGGGATGGAAGCAGCCATAGAACTGAAAGTTCTGAAGTTGGATGTCTTCAGAGATTCGAACCTCATCATATCACAAGCTAGAGGAGAATGGAAAGTGAAAGAAGAAAGGTTGAAGCCTTATCACAATCATCTCGATGGACTCAAGAGACAGTTCAAGAACATCACATTCTTCTACTTGCCAAGGGAAGAGAACCAGCTAGCAGATTCATTCGCTACCTTAGCCTCCATGATCGAAATTCCCGTGGGAGTCAAGATGATGCCTTTGGTAATTGAGCAAAGGTACGAGCCTTCATTTAGCACAATCGTCGCAATCGAAGAAGAAAAAAATGAAATAGCGTGGTATCAGGATGTTGGGGACTTCATAGAAAAGGGGACGTACCCCCAAGAGTCTACCGAGAAAGACAAAAGGGCAATTCGAAGATTCGCAGCGCAATTCATCATTTGTGGCAGAAAATTGTTGAAGAAAGGGTACAATGGTCACAACCTGACTTGCCTGTTTGGAAAAAGCTCTAAAAGAATGATGGAAGAAATACACGAGGAGATATGTGGTCCACACATGAATGGTCACATGTTGGCCAAGAAAATTGTAAGACAAGGGTACTACTGGACAACATTGGAGAAAGATTATTGTGAATACATAAGAAGGTATCATAAGTGTCAGATCCATGCAACCATGATGCATGTACCGCCATCTCTTCTATACAGCATGACCTCTCCTTAGCCATTCTCAACTTGGGGAATCGATATCATCGGTGAAATCATTCTGAAAGTCTCGAATGGAAATCGATACATTTTGGTGGCCATTGACTACTTCACAAAATAGGTAGAAGCCGCATCCTACAACAAGTTGGGGGCTAAAGAAGTGGCCAAGTTCATAAAAAAGAACCTCATCTATTACTATAAGAGATCATCTCAGATAATGGCAGTCATTTCAAGGCCAAAGTCAGAGATCTGTTTGAGGAATACTGTAGACACCCCAATTTTGACCAACCGTCGAATTTAGGAGAGTGTCGCCTCCGTATCCGATGATAACAAGGACCGGAAGATTCGAAGTATTCCAAGCTCTTCAGAAAGTTCTCTAAAACGCGGTAAAATTTCACAGAAAAGAGAAAATACCAGGTATTTAAGAAAATTCAGGTATAAAACACAATTTTCGGAAAAAAATCCTCAAGAATCATTTGCTTTGAAAAAAAAGAAAATCTAAAAGAGGGAATCTTAGCTAAAAACGGCACACGGCGGACTGCCGCGGCACTCACTGAGTGCCGCACGGCAGTCATAGAGTGCCGGGCCGGCATTCACCAAGTGCCGCCAGCAATTTCTGACTGCCGTTCACTTTTAAAGTCTGTATTTTGCAGAGCAATACGTATGCGTATGCGAATAAGAACAAAAAACTGATAAAGTAAGACTGACAAAAACGCGGCAATCCATTAATTGCCGCGACATTTGATGAATGCCGCGACGGCAGTCATGAACTGCCGCGGCGGCATTCACGGACTGCCGCGACAGTTTCTGGACTGCCGCGCTGGGCAGCAGTCTGCCTAATTTCAGAAAGTACACATTGTACCACCAAATGAGAGAATTACACCTGTTTTTTGCTCCAAAATTCACCAAAAATACCTGGTAATTTTGCCTATAAAAGAGAAGGGATCTTCCTTAGAAGAAAAAAAGGAGAAAAAAAAGAGGAGAAGAAAAAACCAACAAGAGAAAAACTACCACTACATCAACATATTTTGGAGAGAAAAGAGAAGAGAGTTTAGAGAATTAGGAAGAAGAGCTTGGAAGATCTTCAAAGAAAAGAGAACTTTGAGGATAATTTGGAGGTGATCCTCTATGCTATAGATTGTTTGTTTACTCTTTTTCTTTTGAACTTCTAATCCTAAAATCTCTTGTTATTTTGTTTGTCAAGTAAGTTTAGGAGTCTCTATTTCTAATGCTTCCTTCTATTTCTTTGTATATGTTCTTCTCTTGAGAGTCTTGGAGATCTTCAATATCTCTCTTGATCTCTTGAGTATGATCCTTTGAACCTCATGCAAAGCTTATACTCTACATGAGAGTCAAAATTTGATCATCACTTTGTTTCACATAGGTGGATCCAAGTCCATGCTCATGACTTGGATCCTCTAAACTTGGTATCCAATAAAGTCATCTTTTTTTTCTTTTGAAACTTAGGAGCATTAGTCATGTCTTTATCTCCCATGACCATCAAATGGTAGGAGTAATAAGTTTGAATTCAAGCTTTGGTCTATAAAGTTGGAGCTCATTGTTTGGAATTTTGAGAAGTTCATTTCATACTTCATCAAAATCCATAAGTATAAAGTGATTTTTAGTCTTCAAGGACCATCAAATGGTAGAAAAAGTAGTTCGGTTTAATCTCAACTTCATGTTTTAATAGTTGAGGTTAACCAACAAAGTTGAACTAGCAAAATAAAAACAGTGAGTTCACGAACTGTTTTTGATCAAAGATTTTTAGTTCAAAATCTAACCGTTGAAATCAAGTGAAACCAACGGGGAAAGTGTCAATAACACGTTGTTTTACCACTACAATATTTGTTTTGAGGTGGTTTTATGTTTAGAAAGGTTTGATCATGGGTTTTGTGAGACAACCACAATCTGTCCAGAATTTCAGAATAGTTTCAGAACAGCAAACCGGTTTTAAAATTGATAGATCAGAGCTCTAACCAAGTTTTCATGACCTCTAATAATTTTTTATAAGAACCTTAATGTGTTATGAAGGTTCCCTAAAATGAATGAAGCAATTCGGATTTGTTTGCTATTTTTAAAAAATCATACAAGATCTCTGGACGGAGAGTTGTAAAATGCTGAGTGATGCCTAGTGTTTTCCACATTCCCGGAGATCTAACCGTTCAAACCTTGATTTTCTTTCTGGGTTAGCAACTAGACTCACATAGGCATAACATATCCAAACATCATTAAGATCCAACCGTTGGAAGTATTTTATTTCATTTGTTTAAGATCTGGTCTGCTCTCTGTAATTCGTAAAAAACTGCTACTGTTTTTGCCTAATCTTATTTATTTCAACTCAAATGGTTCCCTAATGTCTTGAGATTCAAATCATGTTTTGAATAACGATAATTTAGCTTAAATCTGGAGGTTAAGTGATCCAAATTAGTGAATAAATCCATGTTTCATTCTTGTTCACATTCACTCATCCATGTTCATCTAATGCCCATGATTAGAAATATGTATTGAATAAAGTTAGATTTCATGCTTGTTAGATCTAAGCTAGGGAATTAGGATTGATTATCTGACATCATATTATTATGTGAAGCATGTGGACTAATCTTTGTTTTGTAGCGCATTTGAGGTACAATTTCTCATCTCCCTTATTTCATTCTTTGATTTTATTGATTTTTTAACCTCATGCGCGACACCTTAGAATTAGGAGCTTGCCTTATGTGTATATATGATTAGAGACTTTTTTTTTCTTAGGATTTTCTTTTGTTTGTATGCATCACACGTTTAAATATCGCTGCTGGATCCCAGGTAAGTTCTCTTATTCCTTATTGCATATCATATTGCTTGCTACTTGAAATATGTGATTTATGAATGATATTTTGGCCATTAGCAATTTTACACCCTTTGGACATGTTTTTGTGATGTATACGTATATATGTATTAGTTGAGGGCATGCTTAGATTAATAAATTTGATTAAAAGGATGTTGAGTAGAGGCCTATCGCAAGATAGGATGAGAAAGGGTGTTTTAGTTCGACGGGCTCCTTCCTCTCTCATTCCATAATCCCCGGACCTAGTTAATCTCTGGTTTCTAAAAAGATAAGTTTGCTTTAAAAATGGTTTCTTAATTTTCCTTTTAAAAATTAAGTGGTGACTCATTTGTTTTAAATTTGAAATTTAAAAGAACTTTAAAAGAAAAGCTGTGGGTAAGAAAAATGCGATATCCACAATCTGGCGACTCTGCTGGGGATCGAACCCAGAATCTCTGGTTTCGCAGACCAGAATTCTGATTTTGGGTTCACTTGAGGATTAGACTCGAAAAATATCCTTTTAATCGAATTAATTAATCTTTGTGTGCCTGTTGCATTTCACTTGCATGTCCAGCCAGTCGATTGCACGGAACTATGACCTTGGAGGCTCGGGGCAACCCGGTCGGTCAAGTTATCATGGGACTGTGTGATCACCCTTGATCTCGTACCATGATTTGGTGTATTAAGCATCCTATCGGGTGTGTGTCAAGGGTCCCTTATTTGACCAAAACCCAGCCTTTGCATAGTAGTTTCTATAGAACATTTCAATCTTAGGAAATCAATTCTTGATTAGGGTTATGTGTTAGGAAGTTTTGTATGCCCGGAAGGGATTACTTGAGATGATGACAATACTTGCTTGATGAAAGATGAATAATCTTTTAATCACCTTTCAGCAATTTATCCTCGTGTTACATGACATTTGGAGAACATGCTAAACCTTGATTATAAGATTATACTTCTTATATCATGTTTAGTTAAGCATCATTGACCTTGTATGCATCCAAATTTATGAAAAGTACGGTAATAATCCGATCATGTGATCCTTCTACCCCGAAAGAATTTTAAGACCATCTTTGAAAGCAAGTGGATTTTCGTCCCAAAGTTTTCAATTGCTCTTTCAAAAATCTTTAGAGTTCACTTTTGATTAAAGCTCCAAACTAATCTTTGGGAATTGTTTTAAAAAAAAAAAAAAAAAAAAACTCTTCAAATGAATTTTAAAAGAAACCCAAACATCTTCTAATAAAAGATTAAAAATCTTTGAGAAACATTTTTGAAAAATCTCACCTCTGAGAGGGTAGTAAGGATCACAATGAGAGGAGAAATTGGCGTACTTGACATGAGTGAAGATCTTATGTGATTATGTGATTATGTGTTAGGATTAGGATTTTTCTTCTTTTTGGCATATAGAGTAGGCACACACGCACACATGCATTGCATCCGCATGATATACAAAAAAGTTTTTGTTAAAATAAAGGTAAAAGGTCTTCTAAATTTTTTTTAAAATTTACTGTAGGAGCAAAAATAGCAAATCAAGCGTGGTTTAGGGACCCCACAGCAAGGCTAGTAAGGAGAGGATGTGCTGACATGGCCGAAGAGAGAAACAACGAAGAAATGTCCAGTTTAAGGGTATTAGTCGAACAGCAAGCGGAACAGATGAGAAGACAAGCCGAGAATATGAACCGCATGATGGGAATGATAGAAGAGCTGAATCGCCGACCACCACAAATGAATCCGCCTGTTATAGACCCGCCTTTGGGAGGAGGGGACGGGGATTGGTTCGACGATCAGGAAGCACAATGGAATGACGCACTAAGGGCCAACAGGGACAGAGAAAAAGATGAGAAGGAGAAGCTGCTGACTGAGAAGATAGAAAAGTTGGAAAGGGTAATGCGCAAGGCTCAGGGAGTGGATACCTACCTAATGGAACTGGAAGGGTTGTATGACGGAGTACGCGAAACACTGCCTGCCGGGTTCAAAATGCCAGTTTTTGATAAGTTTGATGGCACCGGGAATCCTCGCAGTCATATCCGAATGTGCATAGGAGCTTTTCAGCCTAGCGGTCTAAGCACTACCATGATGGTCGTTCTATTTCAGCAAACCTTAACAGGAGCTGCTCTAGCGTGGTACCTCACACTTGAGCCAAGCAAAACCAGAGTTTGGGAAGAAGTCGTGAAATCGTTTGTGGCCCAGTATGAGTACAATCAAGACCTGGACGTCACTGTTCGAGATCTAGAAACGACCAGGCAAGGGAACAAAGAATCGTTTGCTGAGTATCTGAGCCGATGGAGAGGGAAAGCCGCAAAAATGGTACAGAGGCCATCAGAAAAAGACCAAATCCGAATGTTAATGAAAAACCTGCAGCCAGTCTATCAAGAGAAGATGAGGTTTCAGTCAATCAACACTTTTGCCGAGGTGTTCGATGTGGGAACCAGGATAGAAGACGCGATTCAAGAAGGAGTGATCAAGAAAGAAGAACAACCAAACCGGTATCGGAGGCCCAGTTATGGATCAAATGGAGGGCATTCAGGGGGTCACTCTGGCCCCACCGATGTCAATGCACTTAGCGAGCCGGAAAGAAAATTTGATATCACCAGAAACCATCCAAGAGGAGGAAGGGATAAGCAACCAAGAAAATTCTCAGATCTGGGAGTATCATTGTCAACCGCTCTTGACAGGCTGTTAGCGAAGGGGCATCTCCGTCAGTTGGAACCACGACCTCTGCCAAGTCCGCTTCCGCCAAATTTCCAAGGGGACCTCTTCTGCAAATTTCATCAGCAGAAAGGCCACTCGACCGATCGATGCATGAGGTTAAGGTATGAAATCCAAGACCTCATTGACAACAAAGTGATATCCGAACCGCCTGTCAAAGCCCCCAATGTCACCAAGAATCCTCTGTCAAACCATCGTGCTGTGCCGCCGCCGCGGGGCCTTTATTTCTTGGAGATAGAAGAAGCAACCTTTGATCCATCTAAGCTAATCACTAAGTCTGGGGCACCAAGAAAACCATACCTGCTGCCTAAGGACTCAACAATCTGTGCTTTGGGGGATCAGCTAAGGGAAAATGAAATGGAAAAGTCAGATTGGTGGATCCAAGAGAGAGACGAGCAAGACGTGAGCCGGGTGAAGGATGACCTTTGGTACGAAAGCGACAAGGAAACAGAGGTGTTAGAGAGTACTTTGAAAGTTAATTCGGAAACCAATAATCTATGGATGAGAGAAGAAGTCAGTCACTTGACCCGGTCAGGCAGACACTTTAAGCCGCACGAACTGGAGAAACATCACCCGGGGAGGGAGCTGGAGAAAGGAAAAGGGAAAATGAATGAAGAAGAGGAAGAAGACAGGGTTCTAAGGCAAATGAAGAAGACTCAGGCTAACATCACTGTTTGGGGGTTGCTGATTGCCTCCAAACGTCACAGACAGGCGATTCTAGATGCTCTAAACCAGTTTGACGTATCTATCGACACCACCCCAGAGGATCTCATAGGACTGATCGGCAAGATCCCAACTTCGACTATTACCTTCTCGTCAAATGACCTGCCTCCGGGAGGGCCCGTGCGCAACAAACCGTTATATGTCACCGTCGAGTGCTTAGGGAACGTCGTGTCTGCCTGCCTGGTAGACAATGGATCAGCCCTCAATGTATGTCCTTTCCGAACAGCTAAGCGGATGGGTCTAGACGAGTCAACATTTGCACCATCTGGGCAAAGGGTGAGAGCCTACGATAATACCCAGAGAACAGTTATGGGGATAGTCCTTCTTCGTCTCACTGTTGGCCCTTGTGAAAAAGAAGTTGAGTTTCAGGTCATTGACATACCCGCTTCTTTCAATCTGCTATTGGGGAGGCCTTGGTTGGACAGTTTGGGGGCCATACCATCGACAATCCATCAGAAGGTTAAATGCATTTGGGAGAATGAAGTCCGTGACATCCTCGGGGATAGTTGGAATCAGTTGACCGAAGCGTCATCTAGCACCCCGGTTTTAGAACTTCAATTGCAAGAAGAAGAAGCGAAGATAGGAGGGTTCGAGTTTATCAGCATGTTAGAAGAAGAAAAGCCGAGAGAGTTTCTACTGCTCCATTTTGATCAGCATGCCAGTCCAGTGGTCGCAGGGATCATGAAGAAGATGGGCTTCTTTCCGTGATTAGGATTGGGAAAAAACCTTCAGGGCCTACCTGAGTTTCCAAGAATTCCTACTCAGACTCACACTCACGGTCTGGGGTATCAGCCAACGAAGAAGGAACTAAGGGCAAAGAAGAAGGCTTTCGATGCGCTGCTAGACCCTTACCTCAAGACGCTCAATGGATACTTCGTGAAGGAAGGAGAAGACTTCCCCTTCTGTGGTTTCCCAGAGCCATGGGTGGACCAGAAGGACAAGCGCTTAAAGCCGGGGTTCGAAATCTTTTTCTCCCACGAATTCTCCAAACACAAGGATCCGTTCCTGCAAGTGCCTGAAAAGCCTGTTACTATCGACAATTGGATCGGTGTATTAGAAGGACCGGTCATGCAGAATCTGTTGAGCAAGGAAGGGGTAGAAGTCGAAGGAAAAGGGGAAGAAAGCAAGGGTTTGGAGGTCAAGGACGAGGAAGGGAATGTTGAGGATGTGCTGGAAGAGGATGCGCTGGAAGAAGAGCTGGAACTAGAAGAGGAAGAGAAGACAGACACCGGAGGACTTCCAGGCTGCATCACTATGGAGCTCAAGCAAGGAGCCAACAAGGAGTGGGTCTTTGAGTCTAGTGATAAGTATCCCCCTCACCCAGAGTCTGTAATGGCCCAAATGAGGCGTCTTACTATTGCTATGTCTGTTGTAATCACTCCTAACAAAATCAATGAAAGTATGAATGATTCCGCCTACTCGAATGCGCTTAATGAATGTGATGAATGTGATGATCATGGAATACATAATGAATTGCAAAAGTTAATTGACAAAGAATCTGCATGTAAAATCATTGAGGACACTCTAACGATTAATCTAGGAAATGAAAATAATCCTCAAAATGTCTTTATCAGCTCAACACTTAGCAATGAAGAAAGCAAAGAACTAATCAATCTATTAAATGAATTCAAAGATGTTTTTGCATGGTCTTATAATGATATGCCAGGTATTGATCCAAAGATAGTCCAACACCACATCCCTCTCTTTCCCAATTCGAAACCCATAAAACAGAAATTGAGGCGAATGAGGCCAGAATGGGCACTTAAAGTAAAAGAGGAGGTTGAAAAGCAACTAAAGGCTGGATTCTTGATGGTCACCGAGTATCCAGAATGGATTGCCAACATTGTACCTGTCCCAAAGAAGGATGGTCGTGTTAGGGTTTGCGTTGACTTTCGAGATTTAAACAAGGCAAGCCCTAAAGACGATTTCCCATTACCCCACATCGATGTGTTGGTCGATAACACTGCGGGACATGAGCTTTTATCTTTCATGGATGGATTCTCTAGGTATAATCAAATCCTCATGGCACCCGAGGATAGGGAGAAAACCACATTCATCACTCCATGGGGGACATATTGCTATAGGGTTATGCTATTCGGACTTAAGAATGCAGGTGCGATGTATCAAAGGGCTACCACCACTTTACTGCATGACATGATCCACAAGGAGGTGGAAGTGTATGTGGACGATATGATTGTGAAGTCCAAAGAAAGGGGAGGGCACCTAGAGGCTTTGAGAAAATTCTTTGGGAGATTGAGGGAGTTTAAGATGAAGCTGAATCCGCAGAAATGTACCTTCAGAGTTACCACAGGAAAGTTGTTAGGGTTCCTTATTACCCAAAGGGGGATCAAAGTAGACCCAGCCAAGATAAAAGCCATAATCGAAATGAACCCACCAAGAAATGAGAAAGAATTGAGAGGGTTCTTGGGGAGAATACAGTTCATCAGCCGCTTCATTTCCAAACTCACCATGACCTGTGATCCATTGTTCAAACTGCTTAGAAAAGGAGAAAAATTCAAATGGGACGCCCTTTGCCAACAAGCCTTCGACAAAATCAAAACTTACCTCCAGAACCCCCCTGTCCTATCACCACCATCACCCGGGAAACCATTGTTGCTTTATCTTTCCGTATCCGAAGATTCGATGGGATGTATGTTGGCCCAAGAAGGAGAAGAGGGGCACGTGGAGAAGGCCATTTATTACTTGAGCAAGAGAATGATCGGATACGAGTTGAAGTACTCGCCCTTGGAAAAAGCCTGTTGGGCCTTAGTCTGGTGTACCCGTCGCCTTCGCCACTACATGCTAGCATTCCCTGTGATCTTGATATCCCGAATGGACCCACTAAAATACCTATTCGAAAAACCCGTCTTGACCAGTAGGATTTCCCATTGGACCATGATGCTGGCTGAATTCGATATCAAATATGTCACTACCAAGTCCGTGAAAGGGAGGGCTGTCGCCGAGTTTTTAGCCGATCTCGCTGTGGAATCCGAGGACGAAGGAGAATTCAGGTTCCCAGATGAGGGAATAATGGAGGTGAAGGAGGAGTTGTGGAAAATGTACTTTGATGGAGCAGCCAACCAATTAGGTTACGGGATCGGAATCATTCTCATAGCACCCGATGGGACCCCTACCCCATTAGCTGTCAAACTCAAATACAACTCAACCAACAATACCGCGGAGTACGAAGCCTGCATAATTGGGATGGAAGCGGCCTTGGCTTTGAAAGTTGGACGGATTGATGTCTTCGGAGATTCCAATTTGATCATATCCTAGGTCCGGGGAGATTGGAAAGTAAAGCATGAGAAACTGAGACCTTACCATGATTACCTGGAAAGTCTGAAAGCGCAATTTCAAAAGATTTCTTTTTACTACCTCCCTCGTGAAGAAAACCAATTAGCCGACTCATTGGCTACCTTGGCCTCGATGATCCAAATCCCCTCCAAAACTACCATGATCCCGCTATCCATAGAAGTAAGGAAACAACCGTCGTTTGAAATGGTCGCGGCCGTGGAAGACGAAGAGGAAGTACCATGGTATGAGGATGTGTGGAAGTTCATTAAAGAAGGAGAATACCCCGAGGGAGCCTCAGAAAAGGATAGAAAGGCAATTCAGCGGTTCGCCGCTCAATTTGTGATCTATGCAGGTAAGTTATGGAAGAAATCCTACACCGGGTACAATCTAGAGTGCCTATATGGAAGGGAAGCTAAGAGAATGATGGAAGGAATTCATGAGGGAGTGTGTGGGCCCCACATGAATGGGCACATGCTAGCGAAGAAGATCATCCGACAGGGATACTATTGGACAACCTTGGACAAAGACTGTTGTGAGTATGTTAGAAGTTGTCACAAATGCCAGATTCATGCAAATCTAATGCACACTCCGCCGTCACAGCTTTATAGCATGACCACCCCTTGGCCGTTTTCCGTATGGGGGATCGATATCATTGGTGAGATAGTTCCGAGGGCTTCCAATGGGCACCGGTACATAATCGTGGCGATTGATTATTTTACAAAGTGGGTAGAGGCAGCCTCGTATGCAACTTTGAAAGCCAAAGATGTGGTAAGTTTCATCGAAAAAAACATAATCTGCAGGTATGGGGTCTCGAATGAGTTTATCTCCGATCATGGCAGTCATTTCCAAGGAGAAGTCATCCCGCTCTTGGAAAGGTATAAGATCACTCGTCGCCAATCATCCCCGTACAAGCCTCAGACGAATGGAGCAGTAGAGGCGGCAAACAAAAATGTTAAGGCAATCCTGGGGAAAACGACGGATACATATAAGGATTGGCATGAAAAGCTGCCATTTGCTTTGTGGGGGTACCGGACCTCGGTCAGAGCTTCAACAGGTGCTACGCCGTACTCATTGGTCTACGGAATGGAGGCGGTCCTCCCAATTGAGGTAGAAATACCCTCTCTCAGGGTCTTGGCAGAGTGCGAAGTAACTGAATCAGAATGGGTACAAGGAAGGTATGAGGAGTTGATGTTACTCGACGAGAAGAGGCTGGCCGCGATCAACCATACTCGGGGGTACCAGAAGAGGATAGCCCGTGCTTTCAACAAAAAGGTCCGCCCAAGGAAGCTTGCTGAGGGTGACCTTGTCCTCAAAGAACTGAAAGTGCCTGTTTATGACCCCAGAGGAAAATTCAAACCCAACTGGGTCGGGCCGTACATCATTAAGACTATCCTTTCCGGAGGAGCGGCTTATCTCATGGACCTGGACGGGGTTGAATTTAAACAACCAATTAACCTCGATCGCCTCAAGAAGTATTTTGCTTGAAACCTTTCTTTTCAAAGCCCCCTACCTTGATGAACTACGCTTAACCTGATTCCCGCTAGGGGATACGTAGGCAACCTACTTGGTTCGGTCACTTAAATAAAACTGCCCGAATGGCGTCTTCCTTCATACCTTGAACCGAACTACTCGGGACCTGATGCCCACTCGGGGATAAGTAGGTGGGCTCTCCAAAGTCCTCGGTTCACTCAAAAAAAAACTGTGCTAAACTAGGGGCAAACTGGCGTTTGCCCAGAACTACTTCAAAGCCCTAAAGCCAGGGGCAAACTTCGTTTGCTAGCCGAAGAACCCAGATATCTGTCTGAAACCCGTCTTTGGATCTCCTGGCTATCAAGATACATACTATAAAGAAACAAATGAGAGTTCATGGTATAGAAAGAATGAAGCCTAAAGAAAATTCAAAGCAAGGTAAAGAGCCGAGAAAAGACATTTGAAAGGAGAATTCTTCATAAAAGATTAATTGAAGAGGGGGGGGGGGGGGGGAACACTTTGATTGAACATGTTAGAACTTTCCTAAAAGATAACAACACTTTTTGAAGAGAAAAATAAAGAAAATCACATTCAAAAGCGTAAACAAAGAGTAGACAGGGTCTGTCAGAAAGTTTTGTAAAATAGCAAGCTTTTCCCTGTTTTCGTCTACTTTATTATGCATGTGTCCGTCATGCTCGCCTCGCAACCAAGGCTTGGATCTCTAGGAGATATTCGGTAGTAGGCGCAGTCAGAGCAGGAACCCTTGGGAAAGGAGCGGCCATTCTGCTGGGCCAAGCCTCCATGAAAGCCTTCACAATAGAAGGACGCAAAGGGGACCCCCTGGTGAAATCAGCAGTCACAGATTCAGTAGCATCTTGCACAAGTCCAAACTGACGGACAACTCGGTCAGGAATGTAGAAAGTTATAGCATGCAAACCCGGCAGCCAGATGCCAGGTCGCCCAGGAAGGCGTACAACAACAGAGCGACAGGTCCACGACGGACAAACCCAGCAGATGTCACTAGAAGAGAGGCCCTGAAGCCAACCAAGCCACGCGTCGACGGACTGAAACAAGCTGTGAATCTCCATGCGATCATAAGGAAGTGACACACGGAGATGGGAAGCATGTATGAAGAGGTCCAGACGCTCCATGAGCCAAATTTGCAAGACAAAAGGTGCCCCAGCAGATAACATGACCCCAGTAGCATGAGCATGGCCCAATCTAATCAGAGTTTCACCAAGGACTAGCATAACAACACTTTTCATCTCCCGCAAACCGCAGGCGATGGGTATGAGAGTGTCCGAAGATGATCGAAAGAGAAAGTAAGAGAGCATAGCAATCGACAAGGCACTACGTCGAATGATCTGATACTCACCATTGTAAGGGCCCCTATGGGAGCATAAACAGAAGAAAGGCACTCAAAGTCGATTTGCCTGTCATGAACAAAAGAGCCCGCCGTATTCCGAGACATGTGGAGAAGGGTGGCTAAGTCCCGAACATACCCGGCCTGAATCTGAGGAACCATCAATTCAGCAGAAGGATCCGTGTGGAGAATGGCGCTAAACTCCTCAAATAAGGGGGAAATCTCCTGAGAGCCGAAACAAAAGACATTGAGAGCAGGATCCCAACATTGGACTGCGGCGCGAAGTAGACCCTCATTTAGTTTCATCTGTTGGAAAGAGAAGAGATCGTTTAGTCTGAAGCACTCAAAATTGAGCTTGTCAATGCCAGAGAGAGTATCCATCCATGGGAAGAGGATTTGAGAACTAATGGGGGCCATTTGGAGAGGAAATGAGAAGAAATGAGAAGTGTTTTGCGGAACTTTGAGAAAGAAGGGATATAAATAGAAGAATAAGGCTGTCTACCTACCCGCGACACTCGATAAAGTGCCGCGCGGCAGTCAGTTAATGCCGTTGCGGCACTTACTGACTGCCGTCGCTGCTCTCACTGAGTGCCGCGGAGACCTAACCGAGTGCCGTTCTGAGTTTTTCATTGGCCAGGATTTGTTTGTAACACGATCAGCCCACCTGCAAACAGAAAACTAAATGAGAAGCAATAAAACGTGTGCATCATGCAGCACGTACAAATACATTCATTCATTCACTCATTCATTTCATTTATTTGTACATTCCAAAAGATAAAAGAAATAAGAGCATTCAAAGATAAAAATAAAGACGGGATCAAGCCATGATCCCACATACGGCAAGAATTGGACCAAGCTATGGTCACACATACGGTGAAAAGCAATAATGTAATAATAAAAGTATTAGGAATGCCTATCCTACCAACTATCAGGGAGCAGCCATCAAAAATAAAGCATATGTGTATATATACAGTCATCCACCAAAATAAAGTATAAATCCGCTCAAAAACAAAAAAAATGATAAAAGCAGGATCAGCTCCGACCCCGACCCCGGCCGCGAGTCTGACGAGTCGTGCGCCTAAGAGGCTCCTCCTCTGACTCAGTCCCGCTGCCTCCACCACTCTCTCCACGTCCGCTGCCTCGGCCTCTGCCACCGCTAGTGCCCTCGCCGCCGCCTCCGCCACGCCCAGCACCGCTACCTCCGGGGGCATCGCTGAGAGTGATGCCAAACTGCTGGAGCCTCTGCTGGAGCTGCCCCACCTGCTGGGACAGGATCCTGTTCTCTTCCATCTGAAATAAAAAAAGGGGATAAGTCCAGGAAGTGTTGAAAAGGCAAATGAAATACTAAGAATAAAAGGGTGCAAAGATCATACCTGGGCTCTCAACTGGGTCGCAGCGGTCGCTCGAGCCCCCTCAGCCTGATAAGAATCAAGAATAAAGAAGAAGCAATCAAAGTCAAAATGAAAGGCGGGGAGAAGTCCCTTACCATCCACTCTCGCCCAAGGACCCACTGTCGCACGCTGTGGGCATACGCCAAACCCTCCTCCGCATAGGCACGCGGGACGACGTCATAATGGATAGGAATAGTGGGGGCGCCCCGTGATAGCCGGGGGATCGTCGTCACGTGGGGCTCACCAAATGAGACGGTCGACATGGTCCAGTCCCACTCGGGCAAGGCAGGAGGTCGAACCGCGGCAGGAACAGGCTGTAAACAAAAGTAATAAAACATGAATAAAAAATGAAAGATAATTCATAGAAAGGTTGAAAGAATCTTACTCACCCGAGTCACTTCCATCAGAGGGAAGTTTGGCATCAGCTTAGCGGCACGGAACGCTGCATATCCGTCGGGCGGGTCCACAAAGTCATGAATGCTCAAACCCAGCAGAGCAACCGTGAGCTCGCTACCCTGGAGAGTGTCCGTGGCTCTCATAGAGTCAGGAGGAGGGAGTGGCACGAGAAAACCAGGGGCCGCCAGTGACTGCCTGGTCACTCTTTCTCCTAGATACCATGCCTGGCCCTCTGACCCACCATCGAGAAGACGCCTCGTCGGGTCATATCCAGCCGACCCTCGAATCTCCACACGAGCCTCGGCGAGCGCCCTAAGCCACGGCTGCCAGTGAACATGCTCCTCCCGTAGGTTCGTCAGGAAGTTCCTGAACGAAGCAAAATCGTGGGCCCCGGTCTTCCGCCCGACCCTATCCTTCGCCCATTTCAGCCCCTGGGGCATGATAAGGGCATCCGCCTCACGCGTCTCAGGAGACATCATACGAAGATACTCGTGAGACCAGATCTGTGATAATAAAACAAAAATGGGGGGGGGGGGGGTTAATCTCACAGTTCGAATAAATTTCTGAAAGACGCAATAAGTAATGAAATATAGAAAAGGCATACCTCCCACGCTCTCCAATAGCCACTGGTGGAGGCCGGCCTGTCCCGGGAGATATCACTCATATGCCTGTACAGGATAGCTAGCCCTGCACCAGCCCAATCATACTCCTCAACCCGGTCCAGGTGCTCCAGGGATGCCACCAGGGACACAGCGATCCGATCACCCTTGGTGCTCAACAAAGAGCACCCCAGCATGTACATCAGAAAACCTCTGGCCATCTGCTCGTCTGTAAAATCCGGTTTGCCCCGGAACGTGTCCATGAACCATCGCGTCGTGACCAAAGCCTCATCCGGGACCACCCCCAACAAGGGCTCCACCTGGTCCCACTCCCGGTCTGTCAGGTGCCGTAATCGCTCTCCGCCAAAGGCGATCCCGGTGATCATCGAGAAATCCAAGGGCGTCATCGTCATCTCGCCAAACGAGAAGTGGAAAGTGCTCGTCGTATCCCACCACCACTCAGCCAGCGCGTGTATCTGCCGCAAGTCGTTGGAACTTTTCTTCAAAAGTTTGACGAAGTCTCCAAACCCGGCCGCGTCTACCAAGGCCCTCACCGTCTCACTAAGCTGTGTGTACCACTCATACCCGTGGGCAAGGCTGCCATGCCCCTTCAGCACTTTGGGCTGCAACTGTAAGAAAGAATCACTAATTTTGATATTAGTAATTGGATAAAAGAAAGGGTAAATAAACAGATGGCAGCTAAAGACAAGGAAATGTGACATAAAAGAGGAAAGAAATGAAATAAAAAATAAAATAAAAATAATAATAATGAAATCTGAAAATACTCGCAGAAATTGCACAAACGTGGCGCTCATTTGCGTTCATTTCAGCTATCCTGGCAAGGTTTCGAAAAAAAAAAGAGAAAAAGAAAAGAATGACTTGTTTTCAGGAATACATGCGAAGGTGCAAAAGAAATTTAAGCGCAGTTCTAAAAAGAGAAGTCCGTGAAAATCATAAAGAGGCGTAATTTGAGTCGCAAGCGGTCAAGAATCGATTTTGGATAATATAAGGCGTTTGGAACGTTCCAGAAAATTTACAAGTTTTAGTACACGTGAGGGAGAATAATAAATTGATTGATTCATCGAGCATGTTATTCACGGAGTTCGAGAAAAGTAAAATGAAGTGCGAATAGAGTACGCGTAAAAAACGCTGCAAGCATGGCATTCACATTTTGGAAATGTGACATTCAAAGTCGTGATTCACAATACGCTCTAAAAAAAAAGAAAAGAAAAATTGAAAAGAGAGAGGTGAGCGTTTACCTCGCGCCTAAACGCGCGGACTGATAAGTGCTCATCGGGGTCCCTCAGTAAGAGTGTGGCGTTCAGATGATGAGTGGCCGTGTATTTGGCCTTCTTCTTCCTCCCTGACCCGCTCGCCATAATCTGTCAAAGGAAGGGTGAAATTCACGCGTTAAATTCATGAAAAATGCAGGAAAATAGTGAAATAAAAGAGATTAAGCAAGTATTGATCGAGTAGAACTAACCTATAAACTCCGGTAGATCAATCCAAGCAAGAAAAGAAAAAGAGAAATTTTTTCTCCAGAGAGATTTCGAGAGAAAGGAGGTTGAGAGAATGAGAGAAATGTAATGAACCCGGCGGTTTAAGCCACTGCCGCATAATCGCGGCACTCGGTTTTCCGTGCGCGGCAGTCCGTTAACTACCCGGCGGCACTCGCTGAATGCCGCAACGGTACTTCGAGAGTGCCGCACGGCAGTCACGGACTGTCGCGATAATCCGCGTGTGCCGCGGTTAAGTCAGTTCAAAAACCTTCACTTTCCCCCCAAAATTCACATCATGTCCCGAAAATTGGATTTGAGGCCCCCAAAATTTGCCCTCGTTACCCTTTTTTACCCTCGGGGTCGTTTTTAGGTACACATTGACTACAAATTTTGAAATTTAAGAGTATATATGAGCCCGTGGGCCTCCCAATTCTAAAAAGTGAAAATGTTTGAGCCCGTGGGCTCCCAATTCTGAAAAGTGAAAATATTTGAGCCAGTGGGCCTCCCAATTCTGAAAAGTTAAAATATTTGAGCCCGTGGGCCCCGATTTTTGAAAATTGAAAAGACATTGGGAATATAACAGACTTATATTCTTGGTTCTCGTAACAGATTTGCGTTAACCCCCGTTTTTGGGAATATAACAGACTTATATTCTCGGTTCTCGCAACAGATTTGCGTTAACCCCCATTTTTGGGAATATAACAGACTTATATTCTCGGTTCTCGCAATAGATTTGCATTAACCCCCATTTTTGGGAATATAACAGACTTATATTCTCGGTTCTCGCAACAGATTTGCGTTAACCCCTGTTTTTGGGAATATAACAGACTTATATTCTCGGTTCTCGCAACAGATTTGCGTTAACCCCCGTTTTTGGGAATATAACAGACTTATATTCCCCCTGAGATCAAATCAAAAAAAAAATCATGACCCTTGTAAGAGATCTTCGCATCGGTCACTGAATTAGGTGATCTTCCTTAACTAACACGTCACACAAAATGCGTAAGGGAGACATGATGAGCATGACATTTGTACAACCGGTTCAATTCAGAAAGAACCGTGGCATGGCATTTGCATCACGATTGGATAGGTGCATTCATCCGTGTGACTACTTGCGTTTGTGTGTGTTCGGCCCCCGTGTTTGAACTATGCTTTGGTCTGATTCCCGATGGGATACGTAGGCAACTCGCCATCGAGCACGACCAGCATGAACCGTTCGTACAACCGATTTTTGCAACGCATTTTGTTTTTACCTAAATTCGACAGTCTGGTCAAAGGCTTGTCTTCACACAGGCTTTGACATTCACTTATGGGACGCGTTGCCCCACAAGCTCTGTCAAAGAGGGGCAAACTGTAGACACCCCAATTTTGACCAACCGTCGAATTTAGGAGAGTGTCGCCTCCGTATCCGATGATAACAAGGACCGGAAGATTCGAAGTATTCCAAGCTCTTCAGAAAGTTCTCTAAAACGCGATAAAATTTCACAGAAAAGAGAAAATACCAGGTATTTAAGAGAATTCAGGTATAAAACACAATTTTCGGAAAAAATCCTCAAGAATCATTTGCTTTGGAAAAAAGGAAAATCTAAAAGAGGGAATCTTAGCTAAAAACGGCACACGGCGGACTGCCGCGGCACTCACTGAGTGCCGCACGGCAGTCATAGAGTGCCGGGCCGGCATTCACCAAGTGCCGCCAGCAATTTCTGACTGCCGTTCACTTTTAAAGTCTGTATTTTGTAGAGCAATACATATGCGTATGCGAATAAGAACAAAAAACTGATAAAGTAAGACTGAAAAAAACGCGACAATCCATTAATTGCCGCGACATTTGATGAATGCCGCGCGGCAGTCGCGTAGTGCCGCGACGGCAGTCATGAACTGCCGCGGCGGCATTCACGGACTGCCGCGACAGTTTCTGGACTGCCGCGCTGGGCAGCAGTCTGCCTAATTTCAGAAAGTACACATTGTACCACCAAATGAGAGAATTATACTTGTTTTTTGCTCCGAAATTCACCAAAAATACCTGGTAGTTTTGCCTATAAAAGAGAAGGGATCTTCCTTAGAAGAAAAAAAGGAGAAAAAAAAGAGGAGAAGAAAAAAACAACAAGAGAAAAACTACCACTACATCAACATATTTTGGAGAGAAAAGAGAAGAGAGTTTAGAGAATTAGGAAGAAGAGCTTGGAAGATCTTCAAAGAAAAGAGAACTTTGAGGATAATTTGGAGGTGATCCTCTATGCTATAGATTGTTTGTTTACTCTTTTTCTTTTGAACTTCTAATCCTAAAATCTCTTGTTATTTTGTTTGTCAAGTAAGTTTAGGAGTCTCTATTTCTAATGCTTCCTTCTATTTCTTTGTATATGTTCTTCTCTTGAGAGTCTTGGAGATCTTCAATATCTCTCTTGATCTCTTGAGTATGATCCTTTGAACCTCATGTAAAGCTTATACTCTACATGAGAGTCAAAATTTGATCATCACTTTGTTTCATATAGGTGGATCCAAGTCCATGCTCATGACTTGGATCCTCTAAACTTGGTATCCAATGAAGTCATCTTTTTTTTCTCTTGAAACTTACGAGCATTAGTCATGTCTTTATCTCCCATGACCATCAAATGGTAGGAGTAATAAGTTTGAATTCAAGCTTTGGTTTATAAAGTTGGAGCTCATTGTTTGGAATTTTGAGAAGTTCATTTCATACTTCATCAAAATCCATAAGTATAAAGTGATTTTTAGTCTTCAAGGACCATCAAATGGTAGAAAAAGTAGTTCGGTTTAATCTCAACTTCATGTTTTAATAGTTGAGGTTAACCAACAAAGTTGAACTAGCAAAATAAAAACAGTGAGTTCACGAACTGTTTTTGATCAAAGATTTTTAGTTCGAAATCTAACCGTTGAAATCAAGTGAAACCAACGGGAAAGTGTCAATAACACGTTGTTTTACTACTGTAATATTTGTTTTGAGGTGGTTTTATGTTTAGAAAGGTTTGATCATGGGTTTTGTGAGACAACCACAATCTGTCCAGAATTTCAGAATAGTTTCAGAACAACAAACCGGTTTTAAAATTGATAGATCAGAGCTCTAACCAAGTTTTCATGACCTCTAATAATTTTTTATAAGAACCTTAATGTGTTATGAAGGTTCCCTAAAATGAATGAAGCAATTCGGATTTGTTTGCTATTTTTAAAAAATCATACAAGATCTCTGGACGGAGAGTTATAAAATGCTGAGTGATGCCTAGTGTTTTCCACATTCCCGGAGATCTAACCGTTCAAACCTTGATTTTCTTTCTGGGTTAGCAACTAGACTCACATAGGCATAACATATCCAAACATCATTAAGATCCAACCGTTGGAAGTATTTTATTTCATTTGTTTAAGATCTGGTCTGCTCTCTGTAATTCGTAAAAAACTGCTACTGTTTTTGCCTAATCTTATTTATTTCAACTCAAATGGTTCCCTAATGTCTTGAGATTCAAATCATGTTTTAAATAACGATAATTTAGCTTAAATCCGGAGGTTAAGTGATCCAAATTAGTGAATAAATCCATGTTTTATTCTTGTTCACATTCACTCATCCATGTTCATCTAATGCCCATGATTAGAAATAGGTATTGAATAAAGTTGGATTTCATGCTTGTTAGATCTAAGCTAGGGAATTAGGATTGATTATCTGACATTATATTATTATGTGAAGCATGTGGACTAATCTTTGTTTTGTAGCGCATTTGAGGTACACTTTCTCATCTCCCTTATTTCATTCCTTGATTTTATTGATTTTTTAACCTCATGCGCGACACCTTAGAATTAGGAGCTTGCCTTATGTGTATATATGATTAGAGACTTTTTTTTTCTTAGGATTTTCTTTTGTTTGTATGCATCACACGTTTAAATATCGCTGCTGGATCCCAGGTAAGTTCTCTTATTCCTTATTGCATATCATATTGCTTGTTAGTTGAAATATGTGATTTATGAATGATATTTTGGCCATTAGCAATTTTACACCCTTTGGACATGTTTTTGTGATGTATACGTATATATGTATTAGTTGAGGGCATGCTTAGATTAATAAATTTGATTAAAAGGATGTTGAGTAGAGGCCTATCGCAAGATAGGATGAGAGAGGGTGTTTTAGTCCGACGGGCTCCTTCCTCTCTCATTCCATAATCCCCGGACCTAGTTAATCTCTGGTTTCTAAAAAGATCAGTTTGCTTTAAAAATGGTTTCTTAATTTTCCTTTTAAAAATTAAGTGGCGACTCATTTATTTTAAATTTGAAATTTAAAAGAACTTTAAAAGAAAAGCTGTGGGTAAGAAAAATGCGATATCCACAAATACAAAATCACTTATCAAAAGTCGTCACCATACAGGCCGCAAACTAATGGGGCAGTCGAAGCTGCAAACAAGAATGTCAAGGCCATACTGCAGAAATCAACCGATACCTACAAAGACTGGCATAAAAAGCTACCGTTCGCACTTTGGGGATACAGAACATCGATAAGGACGTCCACAGGAGTAACTCCTTACTCACTAGTATATGGAATGGAAGCAGTACTTCTAGTCGAGATAGAATTACCGTCCCTGCGCGTGATGGCAGAATGTGAAATTTCAGAATCAGATTGGTTGAGGGAAAGGTACGAAGAATTGGCTCTCATAGATGAGAAGCGCCTAGCGGCAGTCGACTATGTCCGAATCTATCAAAAGAGGATAGCCCGTGCTTTTAACAAAAGGGTTCGTGCAAGGAAAATTGTCAAGGGTGACCTTGTCCTGAAAGAATTGCGAGCCCCGATCTTTGATCCACGCGGAAAGTTCAAACCCAAATGGGTCGGCCCTTATATCGTCAAAACTATCCTTTCTGGAGGAGCAACCTACCTTATGGACCTTGATGGCATTGAATTCAAAGAACCAATCAACATGGATCGCCTCAAAAAGTACTATGCTTGACCATTCCCCAGAATCAATTTTCTTTCAAGCCTCGCCCTGAACTACGCTCGACTTGATTCCCACTCGGGGATACGTAGGCAACCGCATCGGTTCGGTCGACACCATTGCAATCAACCCCTTTTTCTTTCAGGACTTTGGCCCAAACTACGTTGGGCCTAATCCTCGTTCGGAGGTACCTAGGCAGACTTTCAAAAAAAAAAAAGAAGGATGGCTCGCTTGGTCGAAAATCCAAAAGGACGCCTAGGCAAAAGTTAGAGTTAAATCCAAAGTGAGCAATAACAAAAGAGAGAAAAGAGCTCGCTAGGTCACCTAATTGGTGCCTAGGCAAAATTATGAGCATGTGAGAAAAATAAAGTCGCGGTCCTTACCAAAACCCAGAAATCACCCTTCACACTAGGGGCAAACTTCGGCCACCCACCTCGTTTGCCTGAACCTCTTCTAAACTAGGGGCAAACGTCGGTTGTCTACCTCGTTTGCCTCACAACCATACGTATCCCAAACTAGGGGCAAACTTCGACCACCAGCCTCGTTTGCCTCTAATCGTCCTAGCATGCCCAAATAAGTACCAAAAGCAAACATCTAATCAAAATTATATTACAAATGTTTTCAGAAAGCCAAATGCATGAAATAAGGTTCTCCAAGTAACCAAGGTCCACTGATAAACAAATTTCGAATATTACACAAGCAGGGATAAATGAAAACAAAAAAAGTTCTGTCAAAAAGCAATCCCAAATATCATAGACACTTGGAGAAAAGAAGCAGAATCAATCAAGTCTAGTTTTATTTTGTGTTTTTTTTTTATTTCTTCAAAGGTCTCTAGAAATATGCTCTTGCTCGACTGGCCCAGCCCCTGATGAAAGCAGCAATAGTAGTGGCTTTGACTCTGGAAACAAAGGCCCTCTCAGTAAACCCCGGGGGACCTCCTGAACTCGCCCGTACTGTCTGGCCAATCGTCGAGGATGATAGAAAGAAGTTTCTCTCAGGCCCATCAGCCACACTCTTTGGTAATCTCCGAGACTAGTGATCACAGCATGAAGGCCCCAACGCCTCATGATCCAGCAAATATCGGCCTCAGATAAAGCACCCATCATGCCAATCGAATCAGCAGCAGTGTAATAAGGATGAAGCATAGCCCTGCAGAAAAAAACTGGCGATACATTACCTGTCCATAACTGAAGGCGCTCATAGAGCCAAGCCTGTAACACCAAAGGCGCCCTAGAAAGAAGAAGCGTTCCTTGACTGAAAGCGCGATCCAAACCATTCAGGGTTTCAGCCAGAACCATGGCCATAGGATTTCTGCTAAGTTTCAGTCCAAGGCACACGTGCACTAAGTCAATAGAAGCACTCGAGAATAAGAAGTGTGAAGTCATGCACAATATCAGAGCAGCCCCGCGGGTAGCATCATATACGCTAGGATTCCCAGGACTAGCATACCGGGCGATGATGGAAGCAATGTCAAGAACCTCACCATGAATTAGCCGGCAAAAAATAGTAGTGGAACAGTTCAGGTATTCAGCCAGGCCTCGTGTAGGATTGGGGGTATCGGCAGAAGGGAGAATCAGGTCAGAGTCAGAATTGAAGCCAAGTATAGCACAGAACTCCTCAAACAAGGGACATATCTCCAGGTCGTTGAAATTGAAGACGTGGTTCACCGTGTCCCAGTGGACAATAGCGGCATACATGAACTCAGTGTTCAGAGCCATCTGGCGAAAAGAGAATAGCTCGGTCAGACCATAGCTGAAGAGGTTGATCCGCTCCACACCATCCGTGATGTTCATCCAAGCTGTGAGTTGAGCGGGATCATACAATGCCATATTTTCAGTTGCGGCTCTAGCAAAATTCAAAATTTCGGCAGCACCTCCCCGTTTCACAGACTATCCCACCTGCAAGGCAAACACACTCACTATCACAAAGCTGCTCATCGCAGTGACAACAACAATTACAGAATCACAATGCACATATATCGTCACACAACCACCAACCAAAGTAAGCACACAACTGCGCCTTCAAACCGGAAACTATCCGGCTCTGAAGGTAAAATATCATAATACTCTGTCAAGGGTAACACATCATCCTACACGTTGTCTTAAACATCGTCCATATAGTCACATTATTCACTAGTACAACCCAATTGAAAACATGAAATGGAGATAAAACGAAAATCCCCGCTTAGGAGGCCTCAGTCTTCCTATTCTTCATCCTCTGATGGGCCACCTGGAGTGTACGTTGGCGATGGTCTCCTTCTACCACCTCGGCACCTCGGCCCGGTCCTCGATGAGCCTGCACCACCCCCACGATACTGCACACACAAATAAAATGAAAGCAACCAGTAGAGAAACAACAAAAAGTACAAAAATGAAGTTGAGTCAGAAACTTACCAAGGATGCCATCTGACTAGTAGCTAACTATCGCATACCGTCCATCTGTCAAGGGTAAAATCAGGATTAGGACCTCATAACCTTAAGGAGCGCAAAATTAGAGACATACCCGATGAATTAGGAAAAAGATGAGTCAAAAATATAGGCAAAAAGATGAGTCAAAAACGTAAAAGAAAACTCACCTCCAGGAGTAGGAAGTTGGGCATCAAGAAGTGGTCACGGTAAGCCTCACAGCCGGTCTCAGAGAGAAAGTGATCCCAAACATCGGTACCAGCTAAGGCTGCTACCAAAGTATCACCAGAAATGTCATCAGCATCCATCACAGGAGGATCATGGGTGACGCGATACCCCAGACCACCAAAACCTGCCGAGACACTGGCTCACCGAGGAACCATTGCCTGCTCTCGGTACTTTCCATCAGAAGTTAGCAAGAGGAAACGGGTTTGACCGCCTATATCTCATCTAGGGCAGCATAGGCAACGCACTCCCAAGGCGTCCAATCAAGGCTAGTAGCTGTTAGCCCAGATAAGAAGTTTCTGAGAAGAACGATCCGGTGAGCCCCGCTCTTTACCCCGACAACATCCCTCCGGCATCTCAAGCCCCGGGGGAACAAAGGCACAGGAGCAATGCCATCCTCATCTTCACCTGATTCATCAGCAGGGGAAGGAGCCAACATCTTCAGGTACTCAAAGCTGCACAGACAAAGGGAAAATCAGAAAAAGGAAGAAGTACGGAAATCAAAAAGCCAGAAGAAAAAGAAGTTACAGTACATACCTCCCAAGCTCACTAGAGGTTTAAAAGGCTTGTTGCATATGCTAAATACAATCGTAATCCATGCGAAAATGGAGTAGTAGTTTATTAGTAGTTAGTTTTTATTTTAGTTTTGCTCGAGGACTAGCAAAATGTAGGTTTGGGGGTGTGATCGGGAGAGAACTAATCCTAAGTATACGCCTTAATTCACATTTGTTAGTACTTTTTATCCTGTTTTTGTATATTTTTACTTCATTTTCTAGTTTCTGACAGGATTTGGAAGAAATCACCTAAACCAGGCTAAACAGGGTGAAAAAGCATAAAGAAAGAAGTTGAAAAAGCCAAGTCGCGCGTGCGAGCCGCGCGCGCGAAAAACAGAGAATCGCTCGCATGATCCGCTCGCGCGAGAATCCCAGAATCGCTCGCGCGATCCGCGCGCGCGAAGTCCTAAATGTCGCGCTCGCGCGACCCGCTCGCGCGATATGTGTAAAAACCGAAGTTGCGTATTTCAGTATACTGGAGACTCCTGTGCAAACGAAACTGCTGAACGACGTCTAGACTGTAAATTACATCAGTTTCAGTTCGTTTTGGGTTGGGAAGGCTTCCAAAACTTGTTGTAAATCTATATATACCCTATTTTATCATAATTAAAGGGTTAGACATTATTAGCAATTAATATACACACATTCTACAACCATACTTCCAGCCATTGAAGGGAGGGAAGCAAGGAGAAGAAGAAGAAGAAGAAGACCAAGGGTTTCCATGGCCTCCTCCATCAACTACTTGCCATCCATCACTTCCATGGACGGCTAGATCATAGATCTAGGGTTTCAATGAAGCCCTAGACGAGTAATAGGGTTTTATTTATGTTCTTATTTTAGTTTTATTATGTATGGATGACAGTCACATGTTTAGAGGATTTTTATAAATAAATCGTACTTCTAGTGATTAAATCATTACTTTCAGAATTTATTCTTGTCTTAGATCTATTTTGACTGTGATGTGCTCAACGATCTATTCTTGCTGTGCTTGTTTAGATTGTTTACATGTGATGGTGCTTTATTGATTTGTGCTATCAAGTATCCGAATAGTCCATGCCTAGATTAGACGGATTATACCACAACCCTAGTTTAGTGTGGGATAATTCGTGCTCACCGAAGATGGATTATGTTGGTGCTTGAACCATAAATATCTTCTTTTCGGAGGAATTGGGCTTGTAGCTACAATTTCCCATAATCATCCAACTTAGTAAGCTAAAGTAATTCATAAATATTCATATTATGAAGCTAGTGGTGGATTTGCAATCCTAGGTTCCCTTAAACATTATTTAAAACAACTTTAATTGCTGTCATAGTTTAGATTTAGTTTTATTGTTATTAGTTTAATTAAAATCAAATTAAAATCCGTTTTCATAATTAACTAAAGTTAGGTTTTAAAATTAAGTCGTTGTAGTTAACCAATCCCTATGGGTTCGACCTTTGCTTTCACACTACAAATCTTTTGAAAAGTAAAGAACACTTTTTATATCTTGATTCTGACAAGATCAATTTTTGGCGCCGTTGCCGGGGATTGCATTACTACCTTTAGTTTTATAATCTTAATTTAGTTAATTTGTAAATATTAGGTGAGTTTTTATATATTTTTTTTATTTTATTTTCCGTTTTGTTTTTAGTTACTAACTTGTTCTTTTATTTTGTAGTCAACGGTTCCGAGTGGAGCAGCTAATTACATCAAAGGAGCTTACGCAAATAAAAATATAAATAAAATAAATAAATTGCTTCTTGTGAAACTCGCTTTAAACCACTGTAAGTCAGGGCGCTGTGACGCACTATTTGCATTAGTTTAGGGTTAATTGCACTGCATTAGCTAGGAAACCCGGGGCGCTGGGCTTGACGCGGTCATTGCATTACAGGATAATATTCATGCATCATAGTAGTACTGTGTGCTTGATTGTCATCTTATTTGCGTGATTGCTATTTGTTTCTTTTGTTTAGTCAGTTTTTTTTTTAGTTTACTTTCTTTTAGTTTATGTCAGGTACACGTTCAAATAAACCGGAATTAAAACCTTTTGACTCTGAACTTGAACGTACATTAAGACTTAACAAGTCTTCCAACTTAACTTCTAGAACACGATTTTTAATAGACGACGATTTGACACCAAAACCAACGTCTTTATTTGAATCCGAAATACGTAGTACTCTTACAAGACTAAAGAAACCACGCTTTCATAACATAGAACCGATTAAAATGGCAGACATTGGAAATAATAACGATAACAACCAAAATAACAACGGAAATAATTTGAATAATCCTAATATACCACCACCTCCTCCACTTAAAGATTATTTTATTCCGATGACTTACACGCCACAAACTTGTATCGACTTACCGGAGGCGACGACATCTCACTTTGAGATAAAGTCGTCTACCATCTCGCTACTTCCATCTTTCCATGGCCGTTTAAATGAAGATCCATATAAACACTTAGGAGATTTTCAAGATATATGTTCTACTTTGAAAATCCAAAACTTAACTGATGATGAATTAAAATTGCGGCTCTTTCCATTCTCTTTAAAAGATAAAGCTAAATATTGGCTTCAATCTTTGGAGCCAAACACAATTAGAACATGGGAAGACTTACACACCGCATTTTTACAAGAGTTTTTTCCTATTATACGTACGAATCAGATAAGGAAATCCATAACAAACTTTGTTATGCAAGATGGGGAATCACTTTATGATACGTGGGAAAAATTTAAAGAATTATTACGTTCGTGTCCACATCATCAGGTCCCTAAGTGGCAGTTGGTCCAGGTCTTTTACGAGGGGCTTATTCCCTCTGTTAGGAATACCGTCGATGTCGTTTGTGCGGGAACCTTCCTACACAAAAGTGCCGATGAGGCATGGAAATTTTTTGAAACGTTAAGCGAGAATTCGATGCACCAAGCGGTGTCTGTCCGTTCTGAGGGATATCTTAATCAACCTAAGAGGGAGGTAAAGTTCGAGTCAAGTCAATCAATTGAAATAAAAGAACTATCTAACAAACTTGACCGACTTTTAACAATGAACCAAATGACAGCCCCACCCGCTCGTGAAATTTGTGCATTATGTTCTGATCCTTCACATTCGATACTTGCATGTCCATCGGCGAGTCAATTTTCTGAATTCGTGGAGCAACACATTAACTCTATTCAACAATACCCACGAAATAATTATAATTCGACTACTAATAATTCGGATGCGCCATGGAGAAACCATCCTAACTTCTCTTGGAAAATAATAATAATAATAATCCTAATGAGGCGACTAATTTTCCTAATGCATATCGACCTCAGTTTCAACCTAATCAATACCAACAACCGCATCCTAATCCAAACCCTCCAAGGGGTAACATTTTTGAGGAAAAGGTGTTGGCATCCCTTAAAAAAATTGAAACGCAAGTACAGGCACAAGCACAAATAGTGCACTCACATACACAATCCATTGCGAAGCTTGAATCCCAAATGGGACAACTAGCTACTGTAGTGAGTCGTAGAAACGAGGGGACGTTGCCTAGTCAAACAATTCAAAACCCTAAGGGACAATATGAGGTTAAGGGGTCGAATGAACAAGTAAACGCCGTCTCAACTAGGTTGACTACACGAGAGGAAGAGGTAATAGAAATTCCGAATGAGAATGTGAAAGATATGAATATCAACTCTAATAAAGAGAGGGGTGAGGACGTGAATCAAAGTAGAAAAGAAAATGAGCCGGTCTCAACAAATTATATTCTGAGAATGCCATATCAACCTAATGTTGAGGAGCCGTCTAATCTTACAAAGAAAAAGTCAAAAACTGAGGATATACTCGAGGTATTTAAACAAGTTAAAATAAATATTCCTTTCCTCGATGCTATTAAGCAAATTCCCGCTTATGCTAAATGTTTAAAAGACCTTTGTACACAAAAGCGCAAAATACGTAGTCATACTCCTAAAAAGGTCTTCCTCACGGAAAAGGTAAGTTCTATTTTTCAACACTCACCTCCAAAATATAAGGATCCTAGTACGCCAATGATATCATGTGTCATAGGTGACACTGTCATTCATAGGGCTCTCCTTGACTTAGGAGCTAGTGTTAATCTCATACCTTATCACGTCTATAAACAATTAGGTCTAGGTGAACTGAAACCTACGGCCGCTACTATACAATTAGCGGATCGTTCTATTAAAATACCTAGAGGAATCGTCGAAGACGTCTTGGTTAAGGTTGACAAATGCTATTATCCTGTAGATTTCATGGTCCTTGACACCGAACCGGTGCTAGATGCTAGGAAACACACTCCTGTCATTCTAGGCCGTCCATTCTTAGCAACCGCTAACGCACGTGTTAACTGTCGGACAGGGGTGATGAAAGTGTCATTTGGGAACATGAACTTAAAATTGAACGTTTTTAATGCTGTCGATCAACCTCCTAAAGATGACGATTACCTATGTGAGGCGGAAGGTGAGGTAAGACGGAATATTGAGCCTACCAAAGAAATAAATGTGAGTAACAAAAAAGATATAGTGGATGATGACTGGATGAATCCTAATACTTCGGACCCTAATGCTGAATCTACTCGAAAGGTAAGAAATCAATTTGAACATACTGACAAACCGTCGATTGAATTAATTCAAAGCGACGTAATTTCTGCTTACCATCGAGCTCTACCTGACATCCTTAGGGGTACACAGTCCGATTTTCAACCTCCGTAAGTCTTGAGCTAGAACGGTCTAGCTGAAGACGTAAAAGTTAGCACTTCTTGGGAGGCAACCCAAGCTTTATTTCGTTCGTTTTTCTTATTTTTGGTCGTTTTTGAGTCTGTTTGAGTCTGTTTTGGACATTCTGGATAGGTTTGGAGGTTGGAATTAATTTATTTTAATATTATATACATAATTTTTACCCAAAAAAAAAAAAAAATCAAGTATATATTTGCATTTTCTTCTTTTGTTTTCTTATATCTTCCTCCCACACCTGTCACACAGTTGTTACTTTTCTGTTTTTGTTTCTTAGGTACTTTTAGATCGAGTCTTTGATTGTTTTCATAATTCTGGTTATGTTTTATTTCCTTTTCTAGCTTATTTTCGTGTTGTCTTCATAGTTTTGTTTCTTCTTATAGTTTATTTAGTTTCGTTTAGCTTAGTTATAATTCTTTTAGCTGTTTTTATTATTTTGTTTGTTTAATTTTTTTTATCTAGTAGTAACAGGTAACATTGAACTTTATAGCCATATTCCTTTGTGTTCACCTGTTCTATGCTTGTCAAGATCGAGGTACTATCGTTCCTTCCTTATGTACTCTCCTTTCTTTCATTTTATTATTTCATTGGGGACAATGAAAGGTTTAGGTTTGGGGTTATACACACATGCACATTATTTTATGCAAAATTTTAAAATTTTTCAATAAGTGTGTTTAAATAAACGATGATTACCGACGTTTTTGCAATATCAATTTGATACTTTTTGTTAGAGAACTTTGATTGTTATAGAATGATAAACAAGGGAAGATGTGATTAAACATTTGCTAAAGTTATGATATGGCGTTTTAAGTTATGTATTGTTTGAATCGTAGTTTTATATCATAGATTTGCACATAAACCTATGCACTGCACGTAGTCACGTGAATACATGTTTGATGTGAACTATAATATGATTCGGATTTCTAGATAATACATGGTGGAGACTAAGCCCAGTGAGCTTTTGAGCCTATCTTTTCTTTTTAGAGGGTTATAAATACATTGTGTTTGTCGAATTTCATTGAAATAGCGCATCTACTTGTTGTTTAGTCTCATTATTCTTGTTTTGGTTAATAGTCAAGTTAAAATATTTGTTACCATGCTAAATAATCTTCTGTCGTAAATATCAAAGAACCATACGACTTTAGGACATGATTTTAGGCCCTCTTTGTTTACTGCCGGCTGAAAAATAAAATTTCCTTAGTTTGCCCTTTGAGCCGTTACAATGCCTCTTTTTCTTTGTTCACCATTATCCTCTTTAAAAGCTCCAACTTGATCAACTTGGAGCATACCACTGGAAGAGTGATCAACTTTTAGTAGTATTAAGGCGATGTGTTGATTGAGAAGAAGAAGAAAATAAGATGCTATTGGGGTAGTTGCTTGGTATTCAATAAGTAATCATTTGAGAAGCAATGAAAGAAAAAGGAAAAGAAAAAAATAAAGAAGAGGAAGGTTGAAAAAATAATGAAAGAAAAGAAGAAAAATGAATGAAAAGGAATGAAGAGAAAGAAAAGATGAAAGGTTGTAGAAGAAGAATGAAAGAAATCAAACATGCCTTATAATGCCATTCTAAACCTACCCAATTAATCCGTTCTATCATTTTTCATTGCCTGAGCCACATTACAACCTTTGAAAAGTCCTATTTGATCTTAGGAAACATGGTTCGGATATGAAAACGATGGGAGGGGGATTAAAACATGGTAATGATTAATTTTTCTTGATTATTGGCATCCTATCCATGAGACTACTGTTCTTTCATGTCATGCGTCTTTTTCGAGTCATATGTGAGCATTTCTCGTTTTGAAAACATATTTCCTTTAATTCACATATTTTAGAAAAAAATTACACCTGTTTCTGAGTGTTTCATTTGAGAGTGTAATTAACATTGTGAGATTCGTAGTCGAGACATAGTTAAATGGTTATCCGAAGTATATTCCAAGTTCAGGTCATGCGCGTGTTCATTTGACTACCACATCACACACGTGCAATTGTATGAGGAACTCTGTTGATTTATACGATGCATGTGCTTGAGATTGTTTTTCATGACTTAGGTGGATGTCTCATTACGTTTCTTTATGTTCGTTATTCTATTTCAGATCTTTGTTTTATGATAAGAAGTATTGATTGTTATATTTTTCATTTTTAAATAAAACTTTTTAAAATTTACAAGTTAATAAAGATGGTTGTGGGAGACTTGTTGATGAGAACCCTCACGAGACTTCACTCATCCGACTAGGGACACCTAGAGGTTTAAAAGGCTTGTTGCATATGCTAAATGCAATCGTAATCCATGCGAAAATGGAGTAGTAGTTTATTAGTAGTTAGTTTTTATTTTAGTTTTGCTCGAGGACTAGCAAAATGTAGGTTTGGGGGTGTGATCGGGAGAGAACTAATCCTAAGTATACGCCTTAATTCACATTTGTTAGTACTTTTTATCCTGTATTTGTATATTTTTACTTCGTTTTCTAGTTTCTGACAGGATTTGGAAGAAATCACCTAAACCAGGCTAAACAGGGTGAAAAAGCATAAAGAAAGAAGCTGAAAAAGCCAAGTCGCGCGCGCGATCCGCGCGCGCGAAGTCCTAAATATCGCGCTCGCGCGACCCGCTCGCGCGATATGTGTAAAAACCAAAGTTGCGTATTTCAGTATACTGGAGACTCCTGTGCAAACGAAACTGCTGAACGACGTCTAGACTGTAAATTACATCAGTTTCAGTTCGTTTCGGGTTGGGAAGGCTTCCAAAACTTGTTATAAATCTATATATACCCTATTTTATCATAATTAAAGGGTTAGACATTATTAGCAATTAATATACACACATTCTACAACCATACTTCCAGCCATTGAAGGGAGGGAAGCAAGGAGAAGAAGAAGAAGACCAAGGGTTTCCATGGCCTCCCCATCAACTACTTGCCATCCATCACTTCCATGGACGGCTAGATCATAGATCTAGGGTTTCAATGAAGCCCTAGACGAGTAATAGGGTTTTATTTATGTTCTTATTTTAGTTTTATTATGTAAGGATATATATCGTTTTATTTTGACTGTGATGTGCTCAACGATCTATTCTTGTTGTGCTTGTTTAGATTGTTTACATGTGATGGTGCTTTATTGATTTGTGCTTTCAAGTATCCGAATAGTCCATGCCTAGATTAGACGGATTATACCACAACCCTAGTTTAGTGTGGGATAATTCGTGCTAACCGAAGATGGATTATGTTGGTTCTTGAACCATGAATATCTTCTTGTCGGAGGAATTGGGCTTGTAGCTACAATTTCCCATAATCATCCAACTTAGTAAGCTAAAGTAATTCATAAATATTCCTATTATGAAGCTAGTGGTGGATTTGCAATCCTAGGTTCCCTTAAACATTATTTAAAACAACTTTAATTGCTGTCATAGTTTAGATTTAGTTTTATTGTTATTAGTTTAATTAAAATCAAATTAAAATCCGTTTTCATAATTAACTAAAGTTAGGTTTTAAAATTAAGTCGCTGTAGTTAACCAATCCCTGTGGGTTCGACCTTTGCTTTCACACTACAAATCTTTTGAAAAGTAAAGAACACTTTTTATATCTTGATTCTGAGGACTTATGCTTAGAGAAGAGAAGATATTGGTCAATAGCCACTCATTACATTGCAAAAAATGATGGTCAAAAGCCACTCAGGGACTTACATTGCAAAAGTGGAGATCAACAACCTTGTAAGGAGACTTACGTAAATTTTATTCAAAAAAATCGAGAGTCAATCAGACTCAAATCAATTCAATTTTTCAAAATCAGGAGTTAATCAGACTCCATTCAACTCAGATTTTCAAAATCAGAAATCAATCAGACTCCATTTATTTCACTTTCCACATCAAGAGTCAGTCAGACTCAAATAGGTTCAATTTTACCAAAATCTGGAGTCATTTTAACTCAAATCAAGTTCGAATTCCACTTATTAGGAGTCGATCAGACTTAATTCAAATTATTTTCTAAACGAGACTCAAAGAATTTGAACGGAGCTGATAGAATGATTTTTTTTGCATTTGCGGATCTTTGAAAGAAACACATCGATTCTGTCAAAAGAGGGAAGTCACCTTTGCCCCTAGTCTTGGACTCTTCTCATATCTTCACTTGAACATCATGTTGTGATAGTGTTCGAAACCTCTGCTCGTATTGCTCTGGGGATGCTCACGGAGACTTGTCAAACGTTTATTCATCATCTTAAACCCACACAATGGAGACCATTTATTGACTCATCAAAGGAGAACAGACTTGACAAAGCCAATTATACAAGACGATTGACTCAAATTCTGTATTATTATGAATCAACGTGCTTTCAACGTAAATGATGTATCATCTCACCTTTCATTTATTCATCATCTTACAAATGGTAGTGCTTTTCTTTGAAAACTTCCCCTTTTTGATTTAGCAAATTCTTTGCCCATCTAGAATGTGCTTCGAATTAATGCTTTAGCTTATAGAATAAAAGGCACTCTATTTCAATCTTTCAAAACAAACTCAATTACTTGAGAACTTGCCACTGGCATAGAGGGTTTTTCGGCAGATAAAGTTTGCCCCTAGTCTTAAGAGCAAATAAACTCATCCAAGGATTTTGAGAACATGATGGTATAGGATGCCTTTAGTCCATTTACTCCCAACCTAGAGGTAATCATCATGAATATGGTGGGCTAAAGCAGGAAACCCAATGCTGATGGGCAAACTTTGTTTGCCCCTGGTTTGGCAATAGATATATGGCTCCAGGCAAACACAAGTTTGCCCCTAGTCTGAAGGAATGAAACCAAAGGTGCAAAGGGTGATGCTTTTGGTTTAGGAATGGTTATAGACCGAGAACCTTGGAAAGTTCGCCTACTTATCCCCAAGTGGGAATCAGGTCTAAAGTAGTTCGGCGACTCTGGAGGTCTTGAAGGAATAAGGCTTCAAGAATTTGTGGGCTTTTCAAGCCATGTTTTCATTTGGGTCCAATGAGTGCTCTTTCTGAAATAGGTTACTTATGGTAGCCTTTGAACAGGAATATGAACTACTTCTCCCTTTTATGCATTTTTTTTCTTTTCCTCTTTTTTTCCTTCATTTTTTCCCTTTTTTGTTTTGTGGCGGTTGATTCTTTTCATCTTATCACTAGCCAGTCAATCTTTACAACTGTCATAATATATTGTGTTTTAATCATACTCTATTATACTCATAAAGTAATATCAGCCCTCCAAATCACTCTTTATCTTTCACAAAGATATTTCTGCATTGTTTTAGGTCCACTTATCACTTATCCATTGAGTCTCTCACAAAAATTTACTTGATACTTTCAAATCTCTCTTTTCGTTTCCAATTTCTTTTCTTTGTTGAGAACAACACAAAGCCTTGGGATAATTCATGTACCAATGATGTACTTTGAAGTGCTCAAGAATTCTCAATCTTATTTATTCTCTGCTTTTTCCTTTCTTTTCTCTACCTCACTCTCTCTTATTCTCTTCATGATTTTGACTGGTTAGGATTCAAATTTTGAAATCAACACGCATCTTATTTTTGCTCTAACTTTTGCCTAGGCGCCCTTTCGGGTTTTCATCCTAGCGAGCTCGTTCTCTATTTTATTCTTCTTCTCTCTTTTTTTATTTTTTCCTTTTTTGTGCTCTCACTTTTGCCTAGGCGCCCTTTCGGGTTTTCATCCTAGCGAGCTCTTTCTTTTCTCTATTTCTCCTTATTTTGGAAGAAGAAGTTCATTTAAAGCATTTGGCTATCATTAAGGATCAAGTTATGGCTTTGGATTGGTTGGGCTCATCTTTTAGACTTGGTATTTGAGTGAACAAGCTTCAAGTTCTGATTTTATCTTTTCAAGATTAAGCAAGAGCACTCAAAGTAAAGCTAACCAATTCTCTACCCCTCCTTGGTTTTGGCACAAAATTTGCTTGAATCACTTAGGGATCCTTTTCAATGCAAAGATTTATTAACCAAGTATTTTCCATGATCGTATGAAAAAGTGATTTTTGATTTTTTTTCTTTTTTTTTTGGCTTAATGATCCATTCATTCACGACTTAGCACACTAAATCAAGCGAAATGAGATTTTATTCAACTAGTAGGGAAAATGCATACATCACTTGACTCGATAAAGAGACTTGAAAAATAAACTAGATAACCGACTAACTCAAAGACTTGACTGGACTTGACATTTGACTCCAACATGACTCGACTCTGGTCTCAATTGGAGTGTCACAGAAGATTTTCAATTTATTGGGTCCCCGAGAGCATCCACATTTGCTTCAACAACAGTACTTCCAAACACTATCACTTCACTATCATCATTTGAACCTCTGGGTTTGCCTTCCTCTAACAGCATGTGTGTAGAAATATCATTCGCATCCATGGCCCAATTTTTAGTAGGACAATATTCATCTGACTCATACCAAGTGTTGTCAATGCCTTTTCCACATTTGTTGATTGAGCCAGGGCCAGTTGGTTGTTGCGCACTCATAGATATAGCAAATCCTTTGAGGGATCTCAGTGATGGCTGGGATTGAGAGGTTGGAGAGTGAAGAGCTTGCAAGTCAAGATCATAATGCCAAAGGTCACTTGGTGGATTTGGCAGAGGAGTGATGATTTTCTGATCAATGAGATCCTGGATCTCAAGGCGGAGTCTCGAGCAAGAATTGGTATTGTGGCCTTGAGTCTGGTGATAGGCGCAGTATAAGGATAGGTCATATTTGCGAGGTAAGGGATTTGATGGTGGCCTTGGATCCAGGGGATTGAGATGACCACTCTCGATGAGGTGACCAAGGGCCATGGATAATGTCATGCCAAGGTTGGTGAATATTCTTGACCTACCGGCTCGGCTTAATTTCAAATTCGACTTTGAACTTGAGTTGCCTTTTGGGTTGAGATGTGGGCTTGGAATAACTCGTTGGTTCGTTGGGATTGGGCATGGATATGGGCTTGGGTGAATGGTTGAGCTTGGGTTGGGACTTTGGGGATAGGTTGGATTTGGACATGCGCTTTGGTGATTGGTTGGACTTGGATCTGGATTTTGGTGCTCGGCCGGGTGATCCATTATTCCGTTCTCCAATTTGTTCATCACTACCTCATTCAAACCCACTTGCTTTTTGAGTAACTGATAGAGCTCAAGCGTTACCCTCTCCAATTGATTCACCCTTAAGTTCTGTTGCTCAATAGTGGCTTGCAGCTTGTTCACTCTCTCTTCCAAATCTCTTAAGGCCATTGGCGAATAAATCTCAAGATGATGGTCCAGGTTCTCCTAAAATCAAGAAGACGACCCCAAGAGGTTAGAAGTGTCCTCGCTAGGGGATCTGGTTGTTCCACTCTTTCTATAGGTTCACGACATGAAAAGGCCCGCATGCAGAATCGATTTCTAGGAGGCAAGGAATTTTGATGAATTATTTTGATCTTAATTGGAAGGAAAATGTTGTGGATTTGTATGCTACATGTATGCAATGATATTGGTTAATGTGATAAACATGTTCATGCTTTGATGATTTGGTGCAACTAAATGCATGCACCGCACATATGGCACACGGATGAAATGCACGTGTGTGTGTGTGCGCCTACTCTATATGCAAAAGAAAAGAAAATCCTAATCCTAACACATAACACATAAGCACATAATATCCTCACCCACGTCAAGTGCGCCAACTTCTCCTTTCATTGTGATCCTCATTACCCTTTCGAAGGTTGGATATTCCTTCGGGAAGTGTATCTTGGATGAAAAAAATCTTTTGAAAATAATTCTCGTGAATTCTTTTGAGAACGAGGATGTTAAACATTCTTTAACCAAGATGATTGGATTGAAATTTTACTTTGAAATTCATTTGAAAAGCATTTCCCCTAAAACAATTCCCAAGATTTTCGTGTTCTTCCTTCAAAGATGAGAATGTGAAAATATACCTCAACAAGGGTTGATTTGAAATTTTAATCAAAAAGTAAACTCCAAAGATTTTTGAAAGAGCGATTAAATACTTTTGCAATAAAGATGGCAAAAATCTGTTTGCTTTTAAAGATATATTTAAAATTCTTTGGGTAGAAGGATCACATGATCGGATTATCACCGTACTTTTCGTGAATTTGGATACATACGAGGCCAATGATGCTTAGCAAAACATGATACAAGAGATGTAATCCTATAATCAACATCTAACATATTCCCAAATGTCATGGGACATGAAGAGGAATTGCTCAAAAGTGATTAAGAGTTTACACATCCTATATCAAGTAAGTATCGTCATCATCTCAAGTAATCCCTTCCGGGCATACAACACTCCCTAGCACATAACCCTAATCAAGGATTCATTCCCTAAGACTTGAAAGGTTCTATAGAAGCTACCATGCAAAGGCTGGATTTTGGTCAAATAAGGGACCCTTGACACACACCCGATAGGATGCTTCATATACCAACACATGGTACAAGATCAAGGGTGATCACACAATCCCATGATGGCTTGACCGACCGGGTTGCCCCGAGCCTCCAAGGTCATAGTTCCGTGCAATCGACTGGCGAGACATGCAAGTGCAATGCAACCGGCACACAAAAATTAATTAATTCGATTAAAAGGATGCTTTCAAGTCTAATCCTCGAATGAACCCATAATCAGAAATTCTGGTCTGCGAAACCAGAGATTCTGGGTTCGATCCCCAGCAGAGTCGCCAGATTGTGGATATCGCAGTTTTCTTTCTTTTACCCACAGCTTTTCAAAATCAATTTCAAAAATAAATGAGTCGCCACTTAATTTTTAAAAGGAAAATTAAGAAACCATTTTAAAGCAACCGATCTTTTGTGAAATCAAAGATTAACTAGGTCCGGGGATTATGGAATGAGAAGGGAAGGAGCCCATCGGACTAAAACACCCCTTCTCATCCTATCTCGCGATAGGCCTCTACTCAACATCCTTTTAATTGAATTACTAATCTAAGCATGCCCTCAACTAATACATAGATATACGTATACATTACACAAACATGTCAAAATGGTGTAAAATTACCAATTTACAAAATATCATTCAAAAGCCACGTAATTCAAGTAGCAAGCAATATGATATGCAATAAATAACAAGAGAACGTACCCGGGATCCAGCCGCGAATATTAAACGTTCAATGCATGCGATTAAATATAACCTAGGAAAAGAGTCTCTAATCCACATATATACATGTAAGGCAAAATCTTAATTCTAATGTGTCGCGCATAAAGGTCAAGAAAATCGATAAAATCAAGAAATTAAAATAAATTAAGAGGAGTTTAAGAAATCATACCTTATTAGCGCTACAAAACAAAGGGTTAGTCCACATGATATACAATATGTAAAATCGGGTCTTAAATAACAATCCTAGACTTCTAGCTTAAATCTATCAAATTAAATCTAAAGCAAACAAGTCCTAATTACAAGTGTCAAGCCATATGAATATGTACATGAAAAGAATAAATTATTGGAGTACTCAATGATTTAGATCACTTAAACTTTGAATTCAAGCTTAACTAATCATTATTGAAACATGGTTTGAGCTCTAGGTCATAGAAAAGTCATTTGGACCATTATTTACAAAGTTGGTCAAATCTGTCATAAAATTCTGAAAATTACAGAGAGCAGACCAGATCTTTAAGAAACTAAAAAGCATGCTTCCCGTGGTTTGACCTTGATGATATTTGGCCACAAGATGCCTCTGTGTGTCTAGTTTCCAAATCAAAAAGAAAATCAAAGTTTCAACGGTTAGATCTCTGGGAAAAGAACAAACACCAGACATCACTCAGAGATGTACAACTCTCTTTCCAGAGATTTTGTTTGATTTTTTAAAAATAGCAAAAAGATCAGAAATGCTTTGTTCTTTTTAGGGTAGTTTCCTAACACATTAATCGGCATAGAAAAAATAATTTTGGGTCACAAACACTTTATTAAAGCATTGGTTTACTTATTTTAAAAGAGTGTTACTATGCTGAAACTTTGGACAGATTGTAGTGTCCATACAAAACTCACAACAAACCACTTTAGACATGAAACCACCTTAAAACAAAATTAACAGTGGTAGAATATTGTGTTGTTGACACTTTCCCGTTGGTTTCACTTGATTTCGACGGTTAGATTTCAAACTAAAAATCTTTGATCAAAAACAGTTTATGAACTTACTGTTTTCATTTGTCAAGTTCAACTTTTATTTGTTAACTCCAACTATTGAACCATGAAGTTGGACTTAAACTAAACCATCTTCTCCTACCATTTGATGGTCATTGGAGACTAAAGACCTTTATATTTATAGATTTCAAGTGAAGTATGAATGGACTTCATGAAATCTCAAGATAATGAATCTAAACCATGGGGATGGGCTTAGACTCAAAACCACTTTCTCCTACCATTTGATGGTCATTGGAGATGAAGACATGACTATACTCATGAGTCTCAAAGGATTATAGAAATGATTCCATGAAACATCAAGTTTAGAGGATCTAAGTCATGAGTATGGACTTAGATCCATCTATTTGCTTATGAAATGGAGTGATGATCAAACTTTGATTCCCATGTGAAGCACAAGCTTACATGGGATTTAAAAGATCATGTTCAAGAGATTTCAAGAGAGATATTGAAAATCTCTAAGAGTCTCAAGAAGGAAGTATGATCAACAAAAGAAATGGAGCAAAGAAAATAAAAAAAGTTTGAGGATTAGAGATTCAAAAAAAGAAGAAGAATGTAAATTGACAACTTATGGTTAGAGGATCACCTCCAAACTATCCTCAAAGTTTCTCTCCTTTGAAGATCTTCCAAACTCTTCAAGCTCCCCAAAACTCTCTCTTTTCTTTCTAAAAAATATGTTAGTATAGTGGTGGTTATCTCTCATGTATTGTGTTGTATGTCTCCCCCTCCTCAAGGAAGATCTTCCCTCTTTTATAGACAAAAATTACCAAGTATTTTCAGTGAATTCAGAGTAAAAGACAGGTGTAAATGCCTCATTTGGTGGTACAATACGTACTTCCTGAAAATAGACAGACTGCTGCACAGGGCGGCATTCAAAAATCTCTTTCGGCAGTCAGTGGATGCCGTCGTGGCACTCCGTGAAAGTCGCGGCGGCACTCCATGACTGCCGCGCGGCACTTACTGAGAGCCGCGCCAAATTATTGATTGCCACGTTTATGTCAGCCTTACTTTATCAGTTTTTTGTTTTTATCCGCATACATATACGTATTGTACCACAAAATACGGACTGTTAAAGCAATCGGTAGTCAGAAATTGTCGGTGGCACTCAGTAAATGCCGGGCCGGCATTCAGTGATTGCCGTTCGGCAGTCACCAAATGCAGTTCGGCACTCACTGAGTGCCGCGAAATACTTCCGTGTGCCTTTTTTTGTTGAACTTCCCTTTTTAGGTCTTTTCTTTCCTCCTTTTTCTTAAAGATACTTATTTTCGAAGATCTTTTCCAAAAAAATGATGTTTCATACCTGAATTCTCCTAAATACCTGGTATTTTCTTCTTTCTGTGAAATTTTATCGCGTTTGGAGAACTTTTTGAAGAGCTTGAAATGCTTCGAATCTTTCGGTTCTTATCATCATTGGACGTGGAGGTGACGCTCTCCTAAATTCGATGTTTGGTCAAAATTGGGGTATCTACAGTTTGCCCCTCTTCGACAGAGCTTGTGGAGCAACGCGTTTCACAAGCGAATGTCGAAGCTTGTTTGAAGATAAGCCTTTGACCAAACTGTCGGATTTAGGTAACAAACAAAATGCGTTGCAAAAAGAGAACACGCGTGCGGCAAGGGCTCACGCTGGTCGTGCTCAACAGTGAGCTGCCTGCGTATCCCATCAGGAATCAGACCAGGGCGTAGTTCAGGCAAGGTTCGAACACACATAAGCGCAAGTAATCGCACGGATGGATGCACCTATCCTGTCGTGATGCACATGCTATGCAATGATATTCTTTGAATAGGCCTGATTATGCAGACACCATGCTTACTCTATATCATGTCTCTTCCACATGTGGCACATATTACATGATGCGTTGGTCTGAGATGATTACCGAACTTTTGACCGATGCAAAGATCTGTCGCAGGGGCTAAGAAGATGCTTTTAACTGAAAAAACGAGGGTTGATGCAAATCTGTTGCGAAAGTCGAGAATGTAAACATGTTACACTCCCAACCAGAGGATCGACGTAAATTTGTTACGAAGACCGAGAATATAAATTCGTTGTATTCTCAAAACGAGGGTTGATGCAAATCTGTTGCAAAAGTCGAGAATGTAGACATGTTACACTCCCAACCAGAGGATCGACGTAAATTTGTTACGAAGACCGAGAATATAAATTCGTTATATTCTCAAAACGAGGGTTGACGCAAATTTGTTACGAAAACTGAGAATGTAAATATGTTACACTCCCAACTAGAGGATCGACGTAAATTTGTTACGAAGACCGAGAATATAAATTCGTTATATTCTCAAAACGAGGGTTGACGCAAATTTGTTACAAAAACTGAGAATGTAAATATGTTACACTCCCAACTAGAGGATCGACGTAAATTTGTTATGAAGACCGAGAATATAAATTTGTTATATTCTCAAAACGAGGGTTGACGCAAATTTGTTGCGAAAACCGAGAATGTAAATATGTTACACTCCCAACCAGAGGATCGACGTAAATTTGTTACGAAGACCGAGAATATAAATTTGTTCTATTCTCAGAACGAGGGTTGACGCAAATTTGTTGCGAAAACCGAGAATGTAAATATGTTACACTCCCAACAAAGAGGATCGACGTAAATTTGTTACGAAGACCGAGAATATAAATTTGTTATATTCTCAGAACGAGGGTTGACGCGAATTTGTTGCGAAAACCGAGAATGTAAATATGTTACACTCCTAACCAGAGGATCGACGTAAATTCGTTACGAAGACCGAGAATATAAATTCGTTATATTCTCAAAATGAGGGTTGATGCAAATTTATTGTGAAAACCGAGAATGTAAATATGTTACACTCCCAACCAGAGGATCGACATAAATTTGTTACGAAGACCGAGAATATAAATTTTTTATATTCTCAAAATGAGGGTTGACGCAAATTTGTTGCAAAAACCGAGAATGTAAACATGTTACACTCCCAACCAGAGGATCGGCGTAAATTTGTTACGAATACTGAGAATCTAAATTTGTTCTATTCTCAAAACAAGGGTTGTCGCAAATTTGTTGCGAAAACCGAGAATGTAAATATGTTACACACCCAACCAGAGGATCGACATAAATTTGTTACGAAGACCGAGAATATAAATTTGTTATATTCTCAAAATGAGGGTTGACGCAAATTTGTTGCAAAAACCGAGAATGTAAATATGTTACACTCCCAACCAGAGGATCGACGTAAATTTGTTACGAAGATCGAGAATATAAATTTGTTATATTCTCAAAAACAAGGGTTGACGCAAATTTGTTGCGAAAATCGAGAATGTAAATATGTTACACTCCTAACCAGAGGATCGACGTAAATTTGTTACGTAGACCGAGAATATAAATTTGTTATATTCTCAAAATGAGGGTTGACGCAAATTTGTTGCAAAAACCGAGAATGTAAATATGTTACACTCCCAACCAGAGGATCGACGTAAATTTGTTACGGAGACCGAGAATATAAATTTGTTATATTCTCAAAACGAGGGTTGACGCAAATTTGTTACGAAAACCAAGAATGTAAATATGTTACACTCCCAACTAGAGGATCGACGTAAATTTGTTACGAAGACCGAGAATATAAATTTGTTATATTCTTAAAAACGAGGGTTAACGCAAATTTGTTGCGAAAACCGAGAATGTAAATATGTTACACTCCCAATCAAGAGGATCGACGTAAATTTGTTACGAAGACCGAGAATATAAATTTGTCATATTCTCAAAACGAGGGTTGACGCAAATTTATTGCAAAAACCAAGAATGTAAATATGTTACACTCCCAAAAATGGGGCAACCATATTTGGATAGATCAGGAGTCAATTAGTCTAAAAGAATTTTCAAATTTCCAAAATTTGGGAGTCGAATTGACTCGAACGAATTCAAATTTTCAAAGAGAATTTCAAATTTTAAAATCGGAGTCACTTCGACTACACAAAAATTTCAATTTACAACATTAGAATCAATTTGACTCAGAAAAATTTGAATTTTCAAAATCGGGAGTTTGAATGAGACTCAAAGAATCATTGAGGAACAACGCAAATGCGAGGTTGCCATTGAGGACTAACACAAATTATGCTGCCATTGAGGACTAATGATGCTACCATTGAGGACTAATGCAAAAGATGCTGTCATTCAGGACTAATGCAAGGTTGCCATTGAGGACTAATGCAAAAGATGCTGCCATTGAGGACTAACGCAAGGTTGCCATTGAGGACTAACACCAATAATGCTGCCATTGAGGACTAACGCAAGGTTGCAATTGAGGATTAACATTGATAATGCTGCCATTGAGGACTAATGCACGGTTGCCATTGAGGACTAACACCGATATGCTGCCATTGAGGACTAATGCAAGGTTGCAGAAAGCTGCCATTGAGGACTTATGCTTAGATAAGAGAAGATGTTGGTCAATAGCCACTCATTACATTGCAAAAACTGATGGTCAAAAGCTACTCAGGGACTTACATTGCAAAAGTGGAGATAAACAACCTTGTAAGGAGACTTACGTAAATTTTATTCAAAAAAATCGAGAGTCAATCAGACTCAAATCAATTCAATTTTTCAAAATCAGGAGTTAATCAGACTCCATTCAACTCAGATTTTCAAAATCAGAAATCAATCAGACTCCATTTATTTCACTTTCCACATCAAGAGTCAGTCAGACTCAAATAGGTTCAATTTTACCAAAATCTGGAGTCATTTTAACTCAAATCAAGTTCGAATTCCACTTATTAGGAGTCGATCCGACTTAATTCAAATTATTTTCTAAACGAGACTCAAAGAATTTGAACGGAGCTGATAGAATGATTTTTTTGCATTTGCGGATCTTTGGAAGAAACACATCGATTCTGTCAAAAGAGGGGAGTCACCTTTGCCCCTAGTCTTGGACTCTTCTCATATCTTCACTTGAACATCATGTTGTGATAGTGTTCAAAACCTCTGCTCGTATTGCTCTGGGGATGCTCATGGAGACATGTCAAACGTTTATTCATCATCTTAAACCCACACAATGGAGACCATTTATTGACTCATCAAAGGAGAACAGACTTGACAAAGCCAATTATACAAGACGACTGACTCAAATTCTGTATTATTATGAATCAACGTGCTTTCAACGTGAATGATGTATCATCTCACCTTTCATTTATTCATCATCTTACAAATGGTAGTGCTTTCCCTTGAAAACTTCCCCTTTTTGATTTAGCAAATTCTTTGCCCATCTAGAATGTGCTTCGAATTAATGCTTTAGCTTATAGAATGAAAGGCACTCTATTTTAATCTTTCAAAACAAACTCAATTACTTGAGAACTTGCCACTGGCATAGAGGGTTTTTCGGCAGATAAAGTTTTGCCCCTTGTCTTAAGGGCAAATAGACTCATCCAAGGATTTTGAGAACATGATGGTACAGGATGCCTTTAGTCCATTTACTCCCAACCTAGAGGTAATCATCATGAATATGGTGGGCTAAAGCGGGAAACCCAATGCTGATGGGCAAACTTTGTTTGCCCCTGGTTTGGCAATAGATATATGGCTCCAGGCAAACACAAGTTTGCCCCTAGTCTGAAGGAAGGAAACCAAAGGTGCAAAGGGTGATGCTTTTGGTTTAGGAATGGTTATAGACCGAGAACCTTGGAAAGTTCGCCTACTTATCCCTAAGTGGGAATCAGGTCTAAAGTAGTTCGGCGACTCTGGAGGTCTTGAAGGAATAAGGCTTCAAGAATTTGTGGGCTTTTCAAGCCATGTTTTCATTTGGGTCCAATGAGTGCTCTTTCTGAAATGGGTTGCTTATGGTAGCCTTTGAACAGGAATATGAACTACTTCTCCCTTTTATGCATTTTTTTTCTTTTCCTATTTTTTTCCTTCATTTTTTTTCCCTTTTTTGTTTTGTGGCGGTTGATTCTTTTCACCTTATCACTAGCCAGTCAATCTTTACAACTGTCATAATATATTGTGTTTTAATCATACTCTATTATACTCATAAAGTAATATCAGCCCTCCAAATCACTCTTTATCTTTCTCAAAGATATTTCTGCATTGTTTTAGGTCCACTTATCACTTATCCATTGAGTCTCTCACAAAAATTTACTTGATACTTTCAAATCTCTCTTTTCGTTTCCAATTTCTTTTCTTTGTTGAGAACAACACAAAGCCTTGGGATAATTCATGTACCAATGATGTACTTTGAAGTGCTCAAGAATTCTCAATCTTATTTATTCTCTGCTTTTTCCTTTCTTTTCTCTACCTCACTCTCTCTTATTCTCTTCATGATTTTGACTGGTTAGGATTCAAATTTTGAAATCAACACGCATCTTATTTTTGCTCTAACTTTTGCCTAGGCGCCCTTTCGGGTTTTCATCCTAGCGAGCTCGTTCTCTATTTTATTCTTCTTCTCTCTTTTTTTATTTTTTCCTTTTTTGTGCTCTCACTTTTGCCTAGGCGCCCTTTCGGGTTTTCGTCCTAGCGAGCTCTTTCTTTTCTCTATTTCTCCTTATTTTGGAAGAAGAAGTTCATTTAAAGCATTTGGCTATCATCAAGGATCAAGTTATGGCTTTGGATTGGTTGGGCTCATCTTTTAGACTTAGTATTTGAGTGAGCAAGCTTCAAGTTCTGATTTTATCTTTTCAAGATTAAGCAAGAGCATTTTTAAATTCTCAAAGTAAAGCTAACCAATTCTCTACCCCTCCTTGGTTTTGGCACAAAATTTGCTTGAATCACTTAGGGATCCTTTTCAATGCAAAGATTTATTAACCAAGTATTTTCCATGATCGTATGAAAAAGTGATTTTTGATTTTTTTTCTTTTTTTTTTGGCTTAATGATCCATTCATTCACGACTTAGCACACTAAATCAAGCGAAATGATATTTTATTCAACTAGTAGGGAAAATGAATACATCACTTGACTCGATAAAGAGACTTGAAAAATAAACTAGATAACCGACTAACTCAAAGACTTGACTGGACTTGACATTTGACTCCAACATGACTCGACTCTGGTCTCAATTGGAGTGTCACAGAAGATTTTCAATTTATTGGGTCCCCGAGGGCATCCACATTTGCTTCAACAACAGTACTTCCAAACACTATCACTTCACTATCATCATTTGAATCTCTGGGTTTGCCTTCCTCTAACAGCATGTGTGTAGAAATATCATTCGCATCCATGGCCCAATTTTTAGTAGGACAATATTCATCTGACTCATACCAAGTGTTGTCAATGCCTTTTCCACATTTGTTGATTGAGCCAGGGCCAGTTGGTTGTTGCGCACTCATAGATATAGCAAATCCTTTGAGGGTTCTCAGTGATGGCTGGGATTGAGAGGTTGGAGAGTGAAGAGCTTGCAAGTCAAGATCATTATGCCAAAGGTCACTCGGTGGATTTGGCAGAGGAGTGATGATTTTCTGATCAATGAGATCCTGGATCTCATGGCGGAGTCTCGAGCAAGAATTGGTATTGTGGCCTTGAGTCTGGTGATAGGCGCAGTATAAGGATAGGTCATATTTGCGAGGTAAGGGATTTGATGGTGGCCTTGGATCCAGGGGATTGAGATGACCACTCTCGATGAGGTGACCAAGGGCCATGGATAATGTTATGCCAAGGTTGGTGAATATTCTTGACCTACCGGCTCGGCTTAATTTCAAATTCGACTTTGAACTTGAGTTGCCTTTTGGGTTGAGATGTGGGCTTGGAATAACTCGTTGGTTCGTTGGGATTGGGCATGGATATGGGCTTGGGTGAATGGTTGAGCTTGGGTTGGGACTTTGGGGATAGGTTGGATTTGGACATGCGCTTTGGTGATTGGTTGGACTTGGATGTGGATTTTGGTGCTCGTCCGGGTGATCCATTATTCCCTTCTCCAATTTGTTCATCACTACCTCATTCAAACCCACTTGCTTTTTGAGTAACTGATAGAGCTCAAGCGTTACCCTCTCCAATTGATTCACTCTTAAGTTCTGTTGCTTAATAGTGGCTTGCAGCTTGTTCACTCTCTCTTCCAAATCTCTTAAGGCCATTGGCGAATAAATCTCAAGATGATGGTCCATGTTCTCCTAAAATCAAGAAGACGAACCCAAGAGGTTAGAAGTGTCCTCGCTAGGGGATCTGGTTGTTCCACTCTTTCTATAGGTTCACGACATGAAAAGGCCCGCATGCAGAATCGATTTCTAGGAGGCAAGGAATTTTGATGAATTATTTTGATCTTAATTGGAAGGAAAATGTTGTGGATTTGTATGCTGCATGTATGCAATGATATTGGTTAATGTGATAAACATGTTCATGCTTTGATGATTTGGTACAACTAAATGCATGCACCGCACATATGGCACACGGATGAAATGCACGTGTGTGTGTGTGCGCCTACTCTATATGCAAAAGAAAAGAAAATCCTAATCCTAACACATAACACATAAACACATAAAATCCTCACCCACGTCAAGTGCGCCAACTTCTCCTTTCATTGTGATCCTCATTACCCTTTCGAAGGTTGGATATTCCTTCGGGAAGTGTATCTTGGATGAAAAAAATCTTTTGAAAACAATTCTTGTGAATTCTTTTGAGAACGAGGATGTTAAACATTCTTTAACCAAGATGATTGGATTGAAATTTTACTTTGAAATTCATTATAAAAGCATTTCCCCTAAAACAATTCCCAAGATTTTCGTGTTCTTCCTTCAAAGATGAGAATGTGAAAATATACCTCAACAAGGGTTGATTTGAAATTTTAATCAAAAAGTAAACTCCAAAGGTTTTTGAAAGAGCGATTAAATACTTTGCAATAAAGATGGCAAAAATTTGTCTGCTTTTAAAGATATATTTAAAATTCTTTGGGTAGAAGGATCACATGATCGGATTACCACCGTACTTTTTGTGAATTTGGATACATACGAGGCCAATGATGCTTAGAAAAACATGATACAAGAGATGTAATCCTATAATCAACATCTAACATATTCCCAAATGTCATGGGACATGAAGAGGAATTGCTCAAAAGTGATTAAGAGTTTACACATCCTATATCAAGTAAGTATCGTCATCATCTCAAGTAATCCCTTCCGGGCATACAACACTCCCTAGCACATAACCCTAATCAAGGATTCATTCCCTAAGACTTGAAAGGTTCTATAGAAGCTACCATGCAAAGGCTGGGTTTTGGTCAAATAAGGGACCCTTGACACACACCCGATAGGATGCTTCATATACCAACACATGGTACAAGATCAAGGGTGATCACACAATCCCATGATGGCTTGACCGACCGGGTTGCCCCCAGCCTCCAAGGTCATAGTTCCGTGCAATCGACTGGCGAGACATGCAAGTGCAATGCAACGGGCACACAAAAATTAATTAATTCGATTAAAAGGATGCTTTCAAGTCTAATCCTCGAATGAACCCATAATCAGAAATTCTGGTCTGCGAAACCAGAGATTCTGGGTTCGATCCCCAGCAGAGTCGCTAGATTGTGGATATCGCAATTTTCTTTCTTTTACCCACAGCTTTTCAAAATCAATTTCAAAAATAAATGAGTCGCCACTTAATTTTTAAAAGGAAAATTAAGAAACCATTTTAAAGCAACCGATCTTTTGTGAAACCAAAGATTAACTAGGTCCGGGGATTATGGAATGAGAAGGGAAGGAGCCCATCGGACTAAAACAACCCTTCTCATCCTATCTCGCGATAGGCCTCTACTCAACATCCTTTTAATTGAATTACTAATCTAAGCATGCCCTCAACTAATACATAGATATACGTATACATTACACAAACATGTCAAAATGGTGTAAAATTACCAAGTTACAAAATATCATTCAAAAGCCACGTAATTCAAGTAGCAAGCAATATGATATGCAATAAAGAACAAGAGAACGTACCCGGGATCCAGCCGCGAATATTAAACGTGCAATGCATGCAATTAAATAAAACCTAGGAAAAGAGTCTCTAATCCACATATATACATGTAAGGCAAAATCTTAATTCTAATGTGTCGCGCATAAAGGTCAAGAAAATTGATAAAATCAAGAAATTAAAATAAATTAAAAGGAGTTTAAGAAATCATACCTTAATAGCGCTACAAAACAAATATTTAGTCCACATGATATACAATATGTAAGATTGGGTCTTAAATAACAATCCTAGACTTCTAGCTTAAATCTATCAAATTAAATCTAAAGCAAACAAGTCCTAATTACAAGTGTCAAGCCATATGAATATGTACATGAAAAGAATAAATTATTGGAGTACTCAATGATTTAGATCACTTAAACTTTGAATTCAAGCTTAACTAATCATTATTGAAACATGGTTTGAGCTCTAGGTCATAGAAAAGTCATTTGGACCATTATTTACAAAGTTGGTCAAATCTGTCATAAAATTCTGAAAATTGCAAAGAGCAGACCAGATCTTTAAGAAACTAAAAAGCATGCTTCCCGTGGTTTGACCTTGATGATATTTGGCCACAAGATGCCTCTGTGTGTCTAGTTTCCAAATCAAAAAGAAAATCAAAGTTTCAACGGTTAGATCTCTGGGAAGAGGACAAACACCAGACATCACTCAGAGATGTACAACTCTCTTTCCAGAGATTTTGTTTGATTTTTTAAAAATAGCAAAAAGATCAGAAATGCTTTGTTCTTTTTAGGGTAGCTTCCTAACACATTAATCGGCATAGAAAAAATAATTTTGGGTCACAAACACTTTATTAAAGCATTGGTTTACTTATTTCAAAAGAGTGTTACTATGCTGAAACTTTGGACATATTGTAGTGTCCATACAAAACTCACAACAAACCACTTTGGACATGAAACCACCTTAAAACAAAATTAACAGTGGTAGAATATTGTGTTGTTGACACTTTCCCGTTGGTTTCACTTGATTTCGACGGTTAGATTTCAAACTAAAAATCTTTGATCAAAAATAGTTTATGAACTTACTGTTTTCATTTGTCAAGTTTAACTTTTATTTGTTAACTCCAACTATTGAACCATGAAGTTGGACTTAAACTAAACCATCTTCTCCTACCATTTGATGGTCATTGGAGACTAAAGACCTTTATATTTATAGATTTCAAGTGAAGTATGAATGGACTTCATGAAATCTCAAGATAATGAATCTAAACCATGGGGATGGGCTTAGACTCAAAACCACTTTCTCCTACCATTTGATGGTCATTGGAGATGAAGACATGACTATACTCATGAGTCTCAAAGGATTATAGAAAGGATTCCATGAAACATCAAGTTTAGAGGATCCAAGTCATGAGTGTGGACTTAGATCCATCTATTTGCTTATGAAATGGAGTGATGATCAAACTTTGATTCCCATGTGAAGCACAAGCTTACATGGGATTTAAAAGATCATGTTCAAGAGATTTCAAGAGAGATATTGAGAATCTCTAAGAGTCTCAAGAAGGAAGTATGATCAACAAAAGAAATGGAGCAAAGAAATTAAAAAAAGTTTGAGGATTAGAGATTCAAAAAAAAAAAGAAGAATGTAAATAGACAACTTATGGTTAGAGGATCACCTCCAAATTATCCTCAAAGTTTCTCTCCTTTGAAGATCTTCCAAACTCTTCTTCAAGCTCCCCAAAACTCTCTCTTTTCTTTCTAAAAAATATGTTAGTATAGTGGTGGTTATCTTTCATGTATTGTGTTGTATGTCTTCCCCTCCTCAAGGAAGATCTTCCCTCTTTTATAGACAAAAATTACCAAGTATTTTCAGTGAATTCGGAGTAAAAGACAGGTGTAAATGCCTCTTGTGGTGGTACAATGCGTACTTCCTGAAAATAGACAGACTGCTGCACAGGGCGGCATTCAAAAATCTCTTGCGGCAGTCAGTGGATGCCACCGCGGCACTCCGTGAAAGCCGCGGCGGCACTCCATGACTGCCGCGCGGTACTTACTGAGAGCCGCGCCAAATTGTTGATTGCTGCATTTATGTCAGCCTTACTTTATCAGTTTTTTGTTTTTATCCGCATACATATACGTATTGTACCACAAAATACGGACTGTTAAAGCAATCGGCAGTCAGAAATTGTCGGTGGCACTCAGTAAATGCCGGGCCGGCATTCAGTGACTGCTGTTAGGCACTCACCGAATGTTGTTCGGCACTCACTGAGTGCCGCGAAATACTTTCGTGTGCCGTTTTTTGTTGAACTTCCCTTTTTAGATCTTTTCTATCCTCCTTTTTCTTAAAGATACTTATTTTTGAAGATCTTTTCCAAAAAAATGATGTTTTATACCTAAATTCTCCTAAATACCTGGTATTTTCTTCTTTCTGTGAAATTTTATCGCGTTTGGAGAACTTTTTGAAGAGCTTGAAATGCTTCGAATCTTTCGGTTCTTATCATCATTGGACGTGGAGGTGACGCTCTCCTAAATTTAACATTTGGTTAAAATTGGGGTGTCTACAGGGACCCCATTGCGACATATGAGGTTCTTTTTGATGAATTTGGCCACTTCCTTGGCCCCCAACTTGCTGTAGGATGTGGCTTCTACACATTTTTTGAAGTACTCAATGGCCACCAAAATGTATCGATTTCTATTCGAGGCTTTCGGGATGATTTCACCGATGATATCGATTCCCTAGGTTGAGAATGGCCAAGGAGAGGTCATGTTGTATAGAAGAGATGGCAGTACATGCATCATGTTTGCATGGATCTGGCACTTGTGACACCTTTTTACGTATTCATAAGAATCTTTCTCCAATGTTGTCCAGTAGTACCCTTGTCTTACAATTTTCTTGGCTAGCATGTGACCGTTCATGTGTGGACTGCATACCCCCTCGTGTATTTCTTCCATTATTCTTCTGGAGCTTTTTCCAAATAGGCAAGTCATGTTGTGACCATTGTACCCTTTCTTCAACAATTTTCCACCGCAAATGATGAATTGCGCTGCGAATCTTTGAATTGCCCTTTTGTGTTTCTCGGTAGAATCTTGGGGATACGTCCCCTTTTCTATGAAGTCCCAAACATCCTGATACCACGGTGTTTCATTTTCTTCTTCTTCGATTGCGGCGATTGTGCTAAATGAAGGCTCGTACCTTTGTTCAATTACCAAAGGCATCATCTTGACTCCCACGAGAATTTCGATCATGGAGGCTAAGGTAGCCAATGGATCTGCTGGCTAGTTCTCTTCCCTTGGCAAGTAGAAGAATGTGATGTTCTTGAACTGTCTCTTGAGTCCATCGAGATGATCGTGATAGGGCTTCAACCTTTCTTCTTTCACTTTCCATTTTCCTCTAGCTTGAGATATGATGAGGTTCGAATCTCTGAAGACATCCAACTTCTGAACTTTCAGTTCTACGGCTACTTCCATTCCCAGAATACATGCCTCATACTCAACAATGTTGTTGGTGGAGTTATAATTGAGCTTGAGTGCCAATGGGGTGTGGTCCCCATTTGGTGACACTAGAATCATTCCTACTTTGTAGCCTTTCATGTTGGCTCCTCCGTCAAAGTAAAACTTCCACTGTTATTCCTTGATTTCCATGATATTCTCGTCTGGGAACGGAAAATCTCCACATACTTCAGAATCAATGGCGTGTTCAGCAAGATGTTCAGCTATAGTTCTCCCTTTTACCAATTTGCTTGTCACATACTTGATATCGAGTTCGGATAGTAGAAGTAACCAACAGGATATACGACCGGTCAGGGCGGGTTTTTTGAGGAGGTATTTTAGAGGATCCATGTGGGATATGAGCACAACTGGGAAGGCTAGCATATAGTGCCTCAGTCAGTGGGTGCACCAAACCAAGGCCCAACATGTTTTTTCGAGGGTAGAGTAGTTGAGCTCATACCCAGTCATCCTCTTGCTAAGGTAATATATAGGGAATAAGGAATAAGGGCTTATGAGGAATGGGTGGTGAATGGATGGGCGGATTTTGAAGATAGGCTTTATTTTGTAGAAAGCGGCTTGGCACTGGTCATCCCATTGGAACTTCTCTCCTTTTCTTAGTAATCAGAACAAAGGATCACATGTAGTTGTGAGTTTGGAGATGAAGCGGTTGATAAATTGGATTCTTCTGAGAAACCCTCTTACTTCCTTTTCATTCCGTGGCGGTGCCATTTCTAGGATTGCCCTGATCTTAGAGGGATCCACCTCTATCCCTCTTTATGTGAGGAGAAAACCCAGGAGCTTACCGGAGGTCACACTGAAAGTGCATTTCTTTGGATTCAACCTCATCTTGTATTTGCACAACCTTTCAAAAAACTTTCCCAGTGCCACCAGGTGTCTTTCTTTGTCCTTGAACTTCACGATCATGTCGTCTACGTACACTTCTACTTCCTTGTGAATCATGTCATGTAACAGAGTGGTGGAAGCTCTTTGGTAGGTCGCTCTAGCGTTTTTGAGTCCGAAAGGCATAACCCTATAACAGTAGGTTCCCCAAGGTGTGGTGAATGTCCTTTTTCTCCGATCTTTTGGCGCCATTAGAATCTAATTGTACCCTGAAAAACCATCCATGAACGACAGTAGCTCATGTTCTGCGGTGTTACCCACCAGGACATAGATGTGTAGAAGTAGGAAGTCATCCTTAGGATTAGCTTTGTTTAGATCACGGAAGTCGACACACACATGAACTTTATCATCCTTTTTGAGGACTGGCACGATATTGGCAGCCCATTCCGGATACTCGGTAATAATGATGAACCCTTTCTTGAATTGCTTTTCTACTTCTTCTTTGACCTTGAGTGCCCATTCTGGTCTCATGCGCCTAAGTTTATGCTTGACGGGTTTAGAATTGGGAAGGAGAGGAATGCGATGTTGGACGATGTCGGGATCGACCCCAGGTATATCCTCGTAAGACCAAGCAAAAACATCTTTGAATTCTTTAGCAAGAGAGTCAATTTTCCTTTTTCTTTTTCATTAAGGGTTGAGCCAATTTGCACAATTTGTGGATAATCTTTTTCACCTAGGTTAATTGATAAAGTATCTTCAATTATTTCATAAGCAGGTGATTTTTCAATTAGTTGCTTAAGTTCAATTGGGAAATTCTCAAAGGGATCTATGCATTCACAAGTATTAGACACAGAGGAGTAAGCAGAATCGTCTTTCATTTCATTCATGATAGTTGGATTGATTACATTAGACAGTGGTAGGCTTACAACAGCCGACTCTGGTACAAACTCGATAATTGGAAGTACAGACTCTGGGGGAACAGGGGATAGGGAGACAGATGACTCTACATCCTGGTTGCTCAGACCCTCCTCAATTGACTTGATCTGATCATCTTGGCTCTCGGCCCTCTTTTCTTTGGTGAATTCTTCCGACAATTTCTCAATGGCTTCAATGTCTAGATACTTAAACCAGTCTTCTTCCGGGGTCTTCTTAACTTCTTCGGGATAGAACAGATCTTGATAGGGGGGCCTTTCGCAGTCGGCGAAGATTTCAAGCCCTGGGTGCCTTTTTCCACTGGCCTGATGGATCCAGGGTTCTGGGAACCCAAAAACAGGGGAAATCGTCTCCTTCTTTGATGAATTGCTCAGTCAAGGTTTTGCGATATGGTGGGAGACTCCTCACTCTTTTCTTCCATGGCCTCTGTAGCTCGATGTCTTCTTTAGTGGGATTGTACCCCAATCTGAAAGTGCCTTGTTGCCTTTTGATCTACGGGAACTCACGAATCCCTTGCTGGCGTCGGCCCAATCCCATTCCAAGGAAGTAGTTCATTTTGCAGATGATGTTGACAACTCCAGAGTGGATCTCGGGGAACCTGTCTTCATCATTGATCATGTGGACTTCATCCATGAAGAATCCCCCGATCTCTCCTTCTTCTAGCTCAGGTTTTTGGATTTCAAATATGGGAGCATAGTTTGGGAAAGCTTCATTACCCCAACTATTACCGAGGATGATTTTCACCTCCTTGTCATAAATATACTTGATCATTTGATGCACAGTGGATTATACAGCTTTGTTGACATACAGCCAGGGCATCCCGATCAACAAATTGAACGAGGCAAGTATGTCCATAACTTGAAAGATTTCAGTGCTAACCAAAGATCCTACCCAGATTTGGAGAGAAACATTCCCCATCACATTTCTCTTGGTGTTGTCGTAAGCCCTTACAGATTGCACAGATGGTGTGATATCAAGGACATTGACCCCCAAGGTGGTGGTAGTTCTTAGAGCACAAACATTTAAGGCGGAGCCTGTATCAACCAGACAAAATGGCACTTGCTCTCCCTTACATCCAATAGTGATGTATAGAGCTTTGTTATGTGTATACCCTTCCGGCGGCAGGTCTTCATCAGAGAATGTAATGATTAGGTCAGGGGTGAGTGCGCCCAAGAAAGCCACCATGTCTTCCAGTACAGCGTCGATGGGGACCTCAATTCCAGCCAAGGCATTCAACACAGCTTGCCTATGCTTGTAGGATGTTACCATGATGTCCCATATCGAAAGATGCGCTTGGGTTTTCTTTAACTGCTTTATCAACTCATTGTCTTCTTCGATGATCTCATCCATTTTTCCCTTTCCCTTGTCCTTGACCGGAGTTTTTTCGATTGCTTTAGTGCTAGGCTGTGGAGGCTGATAATGACGGCCTGACCTAGTCAGATGATCAATCTCGGCAGGAGTAGGCCCTTCTGCAGTCCCATCTTCTTTGAACCAGTCATAATCTGTTCCCACAAATAGTTTCTCCGGCTCATTCCAGATAGAAGCATCGCTTTCATTATTGGGATCATATCATTTGAGGTCCACTGCCCCTAGATCGTGTTCTTCCAAGAAGAATAGATCTTGTTCATCAGCCAGCTATTGTTGCCACTCATCATTTCCTCCTTTAATCAGATGAATTTCCATAGATTCTGGGATGTCAATGAAGGGTAAAGGTTGACCTAAGGGGGTGATATAGGTAGCGGGGATGAAGGATACATGATTGGACTCAATGAGGCTGATATTTTGGTGGTTTGGCAGGGGATTTTGAGTGATATGGGGCTGCGCTGGAGGTGACTCAATGATATTCTGATCAATGAGGTCTTGGATATCATGGCGAAGGCGCATGCAATCATTGGTGTTGTAGCCAAGGGCTTGGTGGTAGGTGCATCTTTTGGACAAATCGTAGTTATGCGGGAGCGAGGTATTTCGCGGCTGGAGTAGTTGGAGGTGGACCTTTTTAAGGAGGCGATCTAAAGCTGAGGAGAGGGAGATTTCTAGCTTGGCAAAATTATGAGGAGGCTTTTTCTGGAAAGCGCGATTGGGCGAGTTTTCCTGCTTGAGGGGTTGGTATGGCCTAGGGGGGTATGCCATGGTTTGATTGCTAAGAGCATTGAAATCCGGAGGATTGCGTGAGTAGTTGGGCCTTTTTAACTGACTCGGAGGCTCTTCCTTCTTGATGTTTCCTTCCCTGATAGCGTCTTCAATTTGAGTTCCAACTTCAAATAGCTCTTCAAAAGTAGAGATGGACTGGTAAAACAATTTCTCATGGTAGAGTGGTTGCAGATTCCGGATTAGCATTCTCACCTGTTCTTTCTCAATCGGTCGGTGGGTCATTTGGGCCACTTTGTTCCTCCACCTGCTCAAAAAATCAGCAAAGGATTCATTGTTGTTCTGCCGAGTAGTTTCCAAATCCCTGACTGTAACATCCAACTCTTGATTGTAAGAATAGTGATCGACGAAGACTCGTACGATATCTTCCCATGCCCGGGTTTTGGAGGCTTCCAAGGTTAGGAACCATGATAGTGCAGACTTTGCAAGAGTTTGTGGGAATAACATTGCAATGTGGTCGTGGGTACAACCTATGGATTGGAAGATGCTCATATATAGCTTCACATGACTTTTCGGATTCCCACTTTCATCAAAACGGTCGATGGCAGGCATCTTGAAGTTCTCCGGCAGTTTCAGCTTAATAGGCTCAAAAGGCCTTCCAAGTCTAGCATGTAATTATCAACCCCTTTGCTTTTCCTCAGTACACTTTCTAGCTTGTCAACCTTATCCATTTTCTCTTGGAGCTTTTTCTCATGTACAAAAGGTGGGATCCCTTAAAACCAGTCTTCCTCCCCGTTATTCTCATGTGGGGGCGGTTCAAACCCCGGTGGTGGAAACCCAGGTGGAGGTTGCGGCCGCTGCTGTTTCAATTCTTCCATGAACTTCAAAACTTGGGCTAGACTGTCGGACTGCTGGCTTATGGTTGCTCCCAACTCGATAACCTTGTTTTCTAACTCTTCTTGATTTATGCTGAAGCAAGTTGTTGTACTGATACTGACCAAATGGTTATCTGAACTTCTGACCTAAGACGAGGATCCCAACTGCTGACTTCGGGAATCTATATTGACCTGACAGATTTTGAGAGGACTAGATCAGATTTTGACAGTGACGACTTTAGACAGACAAAGACAGTGATATTAACAGACATGGACTGACTCGTGTAAGATTGATCGAGACAGTGCATGCAGATTGGTAAGAAAGATGTATGCAAATGAGACAAGCACGCGGATGTAAGCCCTAATCTATATGATGCTCCTATTTCTAACAGATACCAGTTAAACAACTAAGGCCCTAACCATATAGAGTGTGCCAACTTTACTTTCCAGTACGATCACCAAGGGATAACAGGGGTTTCTAGGGTTTTATGAAGGCTTGTAGGAGAGATTGGCTATTTCTGGTTGATTTGGACAGAGTTTCTGGGAGAAACGGGTATATCTGGTTGATTCGGACAGAGTTTTTGGGAGAAACTAGTTGATACAATTATATCTGGGATATCTGGGCAGAGTTTCTGGGGGAAACTAGTTGATACGGTTATATCTGGGATATCTAGACAGAGTTTCTGGGAGAAACTGGTTGATACGGTTATATCTGGGATATCTGGGCAGAGTTTCTAGGAGAAACTGGTTGATATGTGATGATTGGTGATCACACTGTCTAGCAGGTTTTCATACTCCTATGTCTTAGGGCCGACAAACAAGGTTTGCGGTGTATATCTTTGTGAGCATGGAGCAGACATCCTTGTCATGGTGCCTAGGCAGGTCAACTCAATGTGATTACATTTGAGTGATTGCCTTGGGAATCATAAGAAAGAGGTTTTGTTCTATGCCACATAAGCGTCTACACCGCGTAGGTAATCCCACCAGGGCATACAGCAGTTATATCACATTGTCCTATCTAAAAAGATAAATGAACAGTCCTATGAAAGGTTCTACAGGAATCTATATGCAAAGGCTGGGTTTAGTCAAAGAGGGTCCGTTGACGAGAGTTCCAATATACCGTCAGGGAAACAGTACGGAGGTTTTTACCCTTTTTGATATACATTTGAAGGTACAGTATCAACGGTGACTTATGCCCTGGCACAGCAAGACCTGAACAATGTCAGTGCCGCGTTTCAGACACAGTCGAAGGGGGAATGCAGAAGTGCAATGCGGTGAACCAGGCACAGTAAAAGATGATTTTATTGATGCTTCTTATGAGTCAAACCTCTGTATTATTTTGTTTTAGATTAGTAATGTATACACATATCTATGAATTACTAATCTAAGCATGCTTCTTATGAGTCAAACCTATGTCTATGTATTAGTTGAGGGCATGCTTAGATTAGTAATTCAATTAAAAGGATATTGAGTAGAGGCCTATCGCAAGATAGGATGAGAAAGGGTGTTTTAGTCCGACGGGCTCCTTCCTCTCTCATTCCATAATCCCCGGACCTAGTTAATCTCTGGTTTCTAAAAAGATCAGTTTGCTTTAAAAATGGTTTCATAATTTTTCCTTTTAAAAATTAAGTGGCGATTCATTTGTTTTGAAATTGAAATTTAAAAGAACTTTAAAAGAAAAAGCTGTGGGTAGGAAAAATTGCGATATCCATAATCTGGCGACTCCACTGGGGATCGAACCCAGAATCTCTGGTTTCGCAGACCAGAATTCTGATTTTGGGTTCACTTGAGGATTAGACTTGAAAACATCCTTCCAATTGAATTAATTAATCTTTGTGTGCCCGTTGCATTTCACTTGCATGTCTAGCCAGTCGATTGCATGGAACTATGACCTTGGAGGCTCGGGGCAACCCGGTCGGTCAAGTTATCATGGGACTATGTGATCACCCTTGATCTCGTACCATGAGTTGGTATATGAAGCATCCTATCGGATGTGTGTCAAGGGTCCCTTATTTGACCAAAACCCAGCTTTGCATAGTAGCTTCCATAGAACCTTTCAAAGTTAGGAAATCAATTCTTGATTAGGGTTATGTGCTAGGGAGTGTTGTATGCCGAGAAGGGGTTATTTGAGATGATGACGATGCTTGCTTGATGAAAGATGTGTAATCTCTTAATCACTTTCGAGCAATTCCTCTTCATGTCCCATGACATTTGGGAAAATGTTAGATTTTGATTATAAGATTACATCTCTTATATCATGTTTAGCTAAGCATCATTGGCCTTGTATGTATCCAAATTCATGAAAAGTACGGTGATAATCCAATCATGTGATTCTTCTACCCAAAGAATTTTAAATCCATATTTGAAAGCAAACGGATTTTGGCCATCTTTATTCCAAAAATTTTCAATCGCTTTTTTCAAAAAATCTTTGGAGTTCACTTTTTGATTAAAACTCCAAACTAATCTTTGTTAAGGTATATTTTCACATGATCATCTTCTAAGGAAAAATCGAAAATTTTGGGAATTGTTTTTGGAAGAAATGCTCTTTAAATGAATTTCAAAGCAAAATTTCAATCCAATCATCTTTATTGAGAAATATTTTTTACATTCTCATTCAAAATCCTTGAGAATTATTTTTGAAAGATCTCATCATTTTAAGAAATGTCTTTCGAAAAATTTTGAACACCCGACCTTTAAAAGGGTAGTGAGGATCACAATGAGAGGTGAAATTGGCGCATTTGATATGAATGAGGATTTTATGTGCTTATGTGTTTTATGTGTTAGGATTAGTTTTTTGTTTCTTTGGCATATAGGATAAGCACACACACACACACACATGCATTGCATCCGTGTGACATATGAACCGTTCATGAATATTTCACTAAGCATTTGCAAAAGAAAATGTGAAAAATAATAACAAGATGAACTTTCTTTTGAAATCAATCAAAATTGATTAAAAAACATGAAACATGACTATAGGCGAGATAGCACCAAACCCAGAATAGTTTGGGTTGACAATTCAAGCGTGAGAAGAGAGAAGATAATGATAAGGATTATGTTAAGGTTGATTAGCTTGTGGAGCTTAATGATTCAAAGAAGGGCCACTTAACTGAGAAATCGACCATAGGATGGATAATGTTTCCGTAAACACAAGTGGTGAACCCGAAGGCTCAAATGATGCTAGTGAGGAGATAGTGTTTGGGAATACTGCTGCTGAAGCGAATGTGGATGCTCTTGGAAATGTAATAAATTGAAGATCATCTGTGACACTCCAATTGAGACCAAAGTCGAGTCTAGTCCAGTTTGTAATCAAGTAGGAGTCAAATGTCGAGTCCAGTCGAGTCTTCTAGTTAGTCTGTTATCGAGTTTATTGTCAAGTCTTCATCGAGTCAATCGAGTTAGCTGGTCTAATTCGCTGCTAGTTGAATAAAAGCGCATTCTGCTTGATTTAGTGTGCCAAGTCGTGAATGTATGGATCATTAAGCCAAGGAAAAAAGAAGAAAGAAAAAAAATCATGTTTTCAAACAATCATGGAAACTACTTTGTTAATAAATTTTTGCATTGAAAAGGATCCTCAAGTGATCAAAGCAAATTTGTGCCAAAACCAAGGAGGAGTAGAGAATTGATTAGCTTTACTTTAAGAATTTAAAGATGCTCTTGCTCAATCTTGAAAAGATAAACTCAGAACTTGAAGCTTGCTCACCATCCCCTTTTCTCAAGTACCAAGCCTAAAAGATGAGCCCAACCAGTCCAAAGCCATAAACTTGGTTCTTGATGGAAGCCAGACATTTTAAATGAACTTTTCTTCCAAAAAAAAAAAAAGAAAAAGAATAAGAAAAAAAGGAGAAAGTAAAAGGAGCTCGATAGGATGAAAACCCGAAAGGGCACCTAGGCAAAAGTTAGAGCACAAATAAGATGCGTGTTGATTTCAAAAATCCTAATCCTAGCCAGTCAAAATCATGGAGAGAATAAGAGATAGTAAGGAAGACAAAGGAAAGAAAAGAGAAAAGAAAAGGCAGAGAATAGATAAGATTAAGAATTCTTGAGCACTTCAAAGTAGATCATTGGCACATGAACTATCTCAAGACTTTGTGTTGTTCTAAAGAAATTGGAAATGAAAAGAGAGATTTGAAAGTATCAATTAAGCTCACAATTTTGTGAGAGGCTCAATGGCTAAGAGGGCATAAAACATTGCAAATATATCTTTCAGAAAAATAAAGAGTGATTTGGAGGGCTGATATTGCTTTGTGAATATGATAGAGTATGAATAAAACATGATGAGAGTTGTAAAGATTAACTGGCTGGTGAAAAGGTTAAAGAATCAACCGTCAAATAAAAAAAGAAGAAAAGAAAAGAGAAAAGAGAATAAAGGAAAAAGAAGTTCATCATGCTACACAATGGCTACCACAAGTGGCATGCACTCCCTAGACCTAAATGGCAACATGGCTAGAAAAGCCCACCAATTCTTGAAGCCTAATTCTGTTAAGTCCTCCAGAGTACTTGAACTGCGCGAGCTAATTCCCACTCGGGGATACGTAGGTAACCTACCTGGTTCGGTCACCACCATCGTCATAATATGGTGTGCTCTTTCAGGCCTTGGCCATATTACCTTGGACCTGATTCCTATTCGGGGATAAGTTGAATCCTTTGCACATATGCTTGTGATCTTTTAAAACTAGGAGCAAACTTGTATTTGCCTAGGACCACATATGTATTGCCAAACTAGGGGCAAACAGAGTTTGCCAATCAGCATTGGGACATCACCCTTTAGCCCATTAGATTCATGATGATTACCTCTAGACCGGGAGTAAATGCATTGCAAGCATCCTGTACCAACATGTTCTTAAGACCCTTGGGATGAGCCTATTTTCCCTTAAGACTAGGGGGAAACTTTGTTTGCTGAAAGCCCCAGTTTACTCTAGAAGCAAGCCCCAAATCTCTTTCAAACTAGGGGCAAACTCTATTTGCCAAATGCAAGTTCTCAAGTCACCAAGTCTGTTTTGAAACACTTTGAAATAGAGTGTCTTTTATTCTATAAGCTAAAGCACTAATTTAAAGCATACTCTAGATAGGCAAAGAATTCAATAAAGGGGAAGTTTTCAAAATTTTGATTTATCAGCAAAGTACTACCATTTGTAAGATAATGAATAAACGAAAGGTGAGATGATACATTATTCACGATGAAAGCACATTGATTCATAATGAATGTAGAATTTCCGTCAGTCATCTTGAGTAGCTGGCTTTGTCAGGTCTATCATCCTTTGATGAGTCAATAATAGTCTCAAATGTGTGGGTTTAAGATGATGAATAAAGATTTGAAAAGTCTCCATAAGCATCCCACGAGCAATGCAAGCAGGAGTTTTAAACACTATCACAACACAATGCTAAAAGTGGAAATATGAGAATGGTCCAAGACTAGGGGCAAAGGTGACTTCCCTCTTTTGACACAATCATTACATTTCTTCCAAATGGTCTGCAAGTGCAAAAAAATCATGTTTTCAAGAGACTACTAGGACAGCACAGATCCCGTTAGCTCTGTTCAAATTCTTTGAGTCCGAAGACTCCCCGTTTTGTAAAATCAATTCTTTGAGTCCAAGGACTACCCATTTTTGTAAAATCATTTCTTTGAGTCCGAGGACTACCCATTTTTGTAAAACCATTTCTTTGAGTCTGAGGACTACCCATTTTTGTAAAATCATTTCTTTGAGTCTGAGGACTACCCATTTTTGTAAAACCATTTCTTTGAGTCCGAGGACTACCCATTAAACAAAAAAAAAACAAAAACTAATTCTTTGAGTCTGTGTGACTCCATTTGTATAAAAGTAAAGTTTGTTGGGTCTGTATGACTCCGTTTGTGTAAAAAAGTGAATTTGTTGAAGTCCGTGTGACTTTGTTTGAATAAAGAAATAAAATTTCGAGTCCGTATAACTCCGTCTTTGTGAATATATGAATTTTTTGAGTCCATGTGACTTCGTTTGAATAACGAAATGAAATTTCGAGTCCGCATGACTCCGTCTTTGTGAAATACGAAATTTTGAGTCCGCGTGACTCCGTTTGCGTAAAATGTGAATTTGTTGAGTCCACGTGACTCCGTTTATGAAAAATGTGAATTTGTTGGGTCCGTTGGACTCCATTTATGTAAAATACTGAGTTCTTGAGTTTTGTTGAAGTCCGTGTGACTTTGTTTGAATAAAGAAATAAAATTTCGTGTCCGCATGACTCCGTCTTTGTGAATATATGAATTTTTTGAGTCCATGTGACTTCGTTTGAATAACGAAATGAAATTTTGAGTCCGCGTGACTCCGTCTTTGTGAAATATGAAATTTTGAGTCCGCATGACTCCATTTGCGTAAAATGTGACGTTGTTGAGTCCACGTTACTCCGTTTATGAAAAATGTGAATTTGTTGGGTCCGTGGGACTCCATTTATGTAAAATACTGAGTTCTTGAGTCCGCACGACTCCGTCTTTTGAAAAAAATATATGAATTTTGTAGTCTGTATGACTTTGTGTTTATAGAATGTGAATTTTTGAGTCCGTATGAATCCGTGTTTGAGAAATGTGAAAATTTTCAAAATCATATGACTCTCCTTTGTAAAATGTGAATTAGTGCGACTCCCTTTTGGAAATAGGAATTGTATCAAGTTGAATCAACTCTGAACTCTGGATTTTGAGAAATTGAATTTGTTTGAGTCTAATTGACTCCTGATTCATGAGTTTGAACTAAATTGAGTCTGATTGACTCCCAATTTTGTGAAGCAGAGATTCTTTGAGTTTTATCAACTCCTAATTTTGTGAAACTAAAATTCTTTAAGTCCAGTTTTATGAATTTAAATTTCTTTGAGTCCGATTGACTCCTGGTTTTGTCCAATTTTGCAAAATAAGAAATTGAATCAAGTCTGATTGACTCATGATTTAGGATTTGAATTTGAATTTGATTTGAGTCAAATTGACTCCGGACTTGGTGAAATTGAATTTGTCTGAGTCTAATTGACTCCTGATTCATGAGTTTGAAATAAATCGAGTCTGTCTGACTCCAAAATTCTGAATTAAATTGAGTTAAGTCTGGTTGACTCCCAATTTTGAAAATTTGAAAGAATTTGAGTATGTTCGACTCCAAGTTTTGAAAATTGAAAAGAATTTGAGTCAATTTGACTCCAAATTTTGAAAATTGAAAAGAATTTGAGTCTGATTGACTCCCGATTTTGAAAATTGAAATGAATTTGAGTCTGATTGACCCCGAATTCAGAGCAAACATATCTGACGGGGCCGAAGGGCTTTGGATCATTGTGAGAAAACTTATCCGACGGGGCCGAAGGGCTGCGGATTTTTTAGAACAAACTCACTCGACATCGGGGTATAAGACGCGAAGCGCATCTCAGTCGATCAGATGATCTTTGAAAGACACTGGAGTATAAGGCGCGAAGCGCATCTCATTCTTTCAGCGTGGTTCCTGATTCGACACTAGAGTATAAGGCGTGAAGCGCATCTCAGTCGATCAGATGATTCTTGGAAGACACTGGAAGCGAAGCGCATCTCAGTCTTTCAAAAAGCGTAGTTCCTGATTTAACACCGGAGTATAAGACGCGAAGTGTTGGGTTTGTGCCCTCAAACCATTACTTTATATATGAGACATTGACATTTTAATATATGGATATCAGCTTTATATTAAGTTATGTATGTGTCTTTCATGAGATGATTGTTATCCTTAAGTATCATAGTAAGTAATTCGTGTATGTATGAGATATATACAAGTGAGATACGAATTACTATTCTTTGTTACTTAGAATGTGTCACAGTGGATGATGAGACTGGATATCTCATCAGGTTTACACTGTAGCATGATTAACTACCATTGGATGGAGTGATTACTCTCAATAACTAGAGTTTAACTCTTAGTTAACATGCTAGTGCTTATAGTGCATTGACGGACCTGAGCTTTCCTATTGACACTCAAGACTGTCAATCAGTCGATAGGAACTCATGACATATATAAGGTACGTGTTCTTAATCTTGAGACGATTATGAACACAGACTGTGAATATGGCTGCTTTGACTTACCAATCAGTGAGGTCTATAGAAGATCACCACCTGGGTATCTTGGGTATGTCATATTCATAGGGTTGTGAACATATATTGTCAAGACAGAATCTACCCTCTGTTTCAGAGTAAGCATTCCCTTGAGAATGTCACCAAGTCGATTACTGAGTACTACAGTCTTGTTGATAAGAGTTATCAACATGTTTGGTAATAATGAGAGGTGAATGGGACTCAAGGAATACAAGAAGTAATCATGATTTAGGTTGACAGTAACAGTTATCCGACTACCTGAATATGATTACGAATACTGAAGGAAGAGGGACATTAGTACAACATACAAGTCTAGTTATCGATTCGGATATATTCTTTTGCGTTGGAGTTCAGTTATTGTTTTATAGTGGAGTAAACGTTAACTGATCTGTTAGTTAGTTTGCTGATCAAAGAGTTTTTATCACGGTAATTAACAAACTGGTCTGAGCCAACAATAAAGAGCCTAGGAGGTCCCACTCTTAGCTCCGCCAGGATACTTGGAAAGACACATGAGGAAGTTGTCAAGATAAGTTCGATCGATTGAAGTATGTTTGATCGATTGAAGTCTTGGCAGTCTCGATCGATCGAGAATGGTTCGATCGATCGAAGGTTCGATCGATCGAAGATCTTCGATCGCTCGAAGTCTAGGTCGGTTCTGGAAATCTATAAATAGGGTAGCTACGTTCTGGAAAAGGAGTTCTCATTTTAGAACGTCAGAAGCTGCAGAAACTATTTTTAGAGCCCCAAACCTTCTTTTTCCTCTCTATTAGAGATCCCACCATCTCTAGTCTCTCCGATAAGCTTCCGCAAGAGACATAAGGGTGAAGACAACCTAGTGGAGGCTGCTGCATCACCAAGGAAGAAGAAGAAAATCAGAATTGGATTCAAGACACTAAGGTATAACGCTTGTCCCCTCTTGTGCGCATCTATGGAATTAACGAGTAGTAGATCCTGGGCTACCATTAAGTTTTTATAACTTGACTTTTCCGTTGCGCATTTAAACTTTTAACTTAAATCGGTTTTTCCATCAATTGGTATCAGAGCCATGCTTGTTTGGATCTATAGATGCGTTTTGGAACACTAGTTTTGATATGCATGTTGATTTTAGAACTGTTTTCGAAATGGCATTGTCATAGATCTTTTTCTGTAGTGTTATCACAGCATAGTACAAATCTGTGATTGCATAGGATGCAAGGCGGGTTCGATCGATCGAACATGTTTCGATCGATCGAACATCCTCTGTACTCGAGCGATCGAACAGTCTTCGATCGACCGAAACCTTCTGGTGTTCGATCGATCGAATGAAGTTAGATCGATCGAGACAGATTCTTTGTCAGGCTCTCTGTTTCACAGTTTTAAGGAGTTTTGAAATTAAAAGCTTTATTTTTAAAGTATTATGTAAATTTTTAAAATCATTCTGTGAACAGAAAGTTCAAGCGATTGAACAGAGTTCAATCGATCGAAGGTTCGAGCGATCGAACGGTCTTCGATCGATCGAACAGTGACAGAGAAGAAAGATGTTGTTTTAAGTTATAATTCAGTGCGTAAAGGGTTTATACACTGTGTGAATCAATTGGGGGTTCCAATAATTAGATATATTTGTTATATATGTGTGGATGCATGTACGACTAACCCTTTTGCAGCAAGTTTAGTCGCTATCTCCCATGGCACCAAGATCTATTTAAATTTTGGTATTTGAATGTTTTGAGATTGGTGTATATCATGTTTATTATTGTTTTGGTTTTAAGGCATATGTAAAGGGCGCTGCGATTTCAATCCTACGAAAAGGAAAGTCGCACCGGTTTCCCTAGCCTTTTTTATTTTATTGTTACTGTTGCATTTTCTATTTCTAGATAAATTGTAAGCTTCGAAAGAAGCATATGACCAATGTAATAGAATTAGAAAATCCATAAAGAAGGAAGAGCAAGCCGTTGTCCATGAAGATGGAGCTAGAGGCGACCAAACCAAGAGGAGGTTCTATGGAGATAGAGCCATGGGAGACAGAGGCATCGTTTGGATGTCTTTATTTTCATTTTAGTTTTTTGTTTTATGTGCTTGTTTTGTCATTGGCATTTAATTATATTGTTACTACTTATATGCACGTAAAACAAGTTTTCTAAAATAAAATTCAAAAACCATTTTTAACGCATTAATAAACATTGGATGTTTATGGGTAATGTATAAAAACAAATTTTTTGTTAAAAGCAAAATCCTTAATTTACCAAATCTAGTGGGAGAGGGTCTTATTTATTGACACCCATGATCTTCCATTAACGGTTCACTGTACGATGAGTAGTGCATTCTGTGTCACCTTGCCAGGGGTAATCATTCCATACGGAGGGTGCATTACTCATTGGTTACTAGATGTGAACTTCTTTTGATAGGATCAATCAGACGTGTTAGAGGGTGACCACCACACGGAGGCGCTACTTGAGACGGTTGTGATTGGATCTTAGTTAATGGTACACACTAGCTAAGCTATGGATAAGGGATCCCACACGGGACATTATTCAGAAACTTAGATATCAAAAGGGATCGGGAGTCATAACTTGTTTTGCAAGAGTTGCATAGAGGATAAGTCTTGATTAATCGAAAAATCAAAAATTGACCACCACACGGAGGCTTTACTCTTTTGTTTCGATATTCCGGTGACTTTGTTTTAAAATAAGAGTTTTAAGGATTCTTTTATTTCAAACTGTCAAATCTGATATTCATATTTATTTTGTCTTTTGATTTTACAGTAAATCATAATGTTTGGATCTACATTTAGTCCACTTGCCACCATACTCACTCAAAACAAGTTAACTGGAAATAACTACACTGAATGGAAACAAAACCTTGACATTGTATTAACTGCAGAGGATCACATATATGTCCTCACCACCCCATGCCCCGAAGAACCCGCGGTAAATGCTTCGACAGCTGCCAGACGCGAGTTTGACAAATGGAAGAAGTCGAATGGAATGGCTCGTTGCTATATTCTGGCCTCAATGGCTGGTGTGTTGCAACACCAATTCCAATCGAATGATTCTGCCAGTGACATTATCACATCCCTGAAAAAGATGTTCGGGGAGCATGGCAGACCTGTTAGACAGGTAGCCATGCAAAAGATAATGAGTGCAAAGATGTCGGAAGGACTCCAGTCAAGGAACATGTTTTAAAAATGATTGGTTATTTAAATGAGCTGGAGACCCTAGGTGCCAACATCGATGCACAGACCCAAGTTGATATGATCCTCAATTCGCTATCCCCTTCATTCGCTCAATTTAAACTTAACTATAATATGAATCAAATGAATTTTTCAATGAGCGAATTGATGAGTTCTCTTTTGGCAGCGAAAGGGGTGATCAAACCTGGGGTCAACGTCTTGAACGTTGAGAAAAACGCTTCCTCTTCCCGATCAACACCAAAAGGAAAGAAAGGGAAGAAGAAGGCTGGCACTGCTGGTCCAAGTGTTGGACCGGTCCCTAAGATTGCAAAATCTAAGGGAAAATATAAGGGCAAAGGGAAGGTGGGTGGCCAAGGCAAAGGAAAGTGTTTCCAATGCGGTGAAAAGGGCCACTGGAAGAGGAACTGTCCAGAATTCTTAGCTACAAGAGTTCAAGGTATGATTGAATCACATGTGATTGAAGTAAGTTTTATTACGGATACTTCAAACACTTGGTGCATTGATTCTGGTGCGACTAACCATATTTGTAATTCATTGCAGGGGTTCAGATCAACCAGGAGGTGCAGTGATGGGGAAATCATACTTACTCTAGGTTCTAGTGCAACCGTTTCTGCGGTTGCTATAGGAGTCGTAGTTTTAGAATTTCTAGACAATAAAGTTTTGATTTTATCAGATGTACTTTACGTCCCTTCAATGAGACGTAATTTAATTTCAGTTTCTAATTTATCGAATAATGGTTATTCTTTTCATTTTGGAACTGAAGTTGTTATTGAAAGAAATAGTTCTTTTATATGTTCTGGTGTTAAATCAAATGGTTTGTATGTGATCACTCCCAATATTTCTAAAGATTCTTGCTTGGAACTTAATAACTCAATGATAACTATACCATCTAAAAGAAAAGAACCTTCCACTAATCCAACAAGGCTTTGGCATATGAGGCTTGGCCATATCAATCTAAATAGGATTGGCAGACTAGTCAAAGAAGGGGTCTTAGGCGATTTGGTTCTCGAACCAATGGAAGTCTGCGAGTCTTGTGTAGAGGGTAAGATGACCAAAAGGCCCTTTCCTGCAAAGGGCAATAGAACCAATACATTGTTGGAATTAGTTCATACTGATGTGTGTGGACCAATAAATATTAGAGCAAGGGGTGGTTATGAGTATTTCATAACATTTACTGATGACCACTCTAGGTATGGATATGTGTACCTAATGCAGCACAAGTCTGAAGCCTTTGAAAAGTTCAAAGAGTTTAGGGCTGAAGTGGAGAAGCAATTGGGCTCACATATCAAGGCCATTCGATCTGATCGAGGTGGCGAGTACCTCTCTAATGAGTTTGTTGATCACCTCGTACAGAATGGGATTCTATCACAGTTGACTGCACCTGGCACGCCTTAGCAGAATGGTGTAGCGGAGAGAAGGAACCGGACTCTTTTAGATATGACTAGGTCAATGATGAGTACTTCAGAGTTGCCATTATTCCTTTGGGGTTATGCTTTGGAAACCGCTGCATACATACTAAATCTAGTACCAAGCAAATCTATTCCCAGGACACCACGGGAGATGTGGATTGGGCGCAAGCCTTCTTTGCAACATCTCCGGATATGGGGGTGTCCGACACACGTGCTGAAAGGAAAGATGAGCAAGTTGGATTCTAGATCAGAAGTATGTTATTTTGTAGGGTATCCAAAGGGTACTTATGGATGGTATTTTTATGATCCAAGAGAACAGAAAGTGTTTGTTAGTACAAATGCTGTTTTCTTAGAGGATGATTATATCATGAACCATAAACCTAAGGGAAGGATAGATCTGAGAGAAATAGAAGGAGAGCCCTCAGTCCAACCCGCAGTTAATAACGATGTAAATCAAGAAAATACCACTTCTTCACCCATTTCCGTACCGGTACCTCATCGTAGTGGGAGGATTATCATCCAGCCTGATAGATACATGTTCTTAGGAGAAGTTTTTGAAGCTGTCTCAATAGAATCTGAATCTGATTCTGCCACATATGAAGAGGCAATGGCTGATGTTGATTCAGATCATTGGGTTAAAGCTATGAAGGCTGAATTAGAATCTATGGATTCTAATCAGGTCTGGGATCTTGTAGAACTTCCAGCCAATATTAAACCCATTGGTTGTAAGTGGTTCTACAAGAGGAAAAGAGGATCTGATGGAAAGGTTGAGACCTATAAGGCTAGGCTTGTAGCGAAAGGTTATACTCAGAGGGAGGGCATTGACTATGAGGAAACCTTCTCGCCGGTAGCCATGCTCAAGTCCATCAGAATACTCTTATCCATTGCTGCATGCCTAGATTATGAGATCTGGCAGATGGACGTCAAGACTGCATTCTTGAATGGCAATCTTGAGGAGGACATCTATATGCAACAACCAGAAGGGTTCATAGCTGGTCAGAAAGATAACTTGGTATGCAAGTTGCAAAAGTCCATTTATGGGTTTAAGTAGGCATCTAGAAGTTGGAACATCCGATTTGACCAAGCAGTCAAGTCGTTTGGTTTTATACAAAATCTAGATGAACCTTGTGTATACAAGAAGTGTGAAGGAAAAGTGGTGGCCTTTCTTGTGCTTTACGTTGACGACATTCTACTCATTGGGAATGATGTAGCGGCATTGTCAACGGTCAAGGTTTGGCTAGCTAGTACTTTCGATATGAAGGATCTAGGAGAGGCAAGCTATATTCTAGGGATAAATCTCTTTCGGGATCGTAAGCGAAAGATAATGGGATTATCTCAAGCTGGTTATATCGATAAAGTGCTAACTAGGTTTTCAATGGATAATTTGAAGAAAGGTTTGTTACCTTTCAGGCATGGTTTAGCATTCTCCAAGGACCAGTGTCCTAAGACACAGGAGGAGAGGAATCGCATGGCAGGAATTCCATATGCTTCGGCAGTTGGAAGTCTCATGTATGCGATGTTATGCACTAAACCAGATATCTGTTTTGCCATTGGCATGGTTAGCAGATATCAATCGAATCCAGGTCCAGAGCACTAGACAGCCGTTAAGCACACTCTTAAGTACTTGAGAAGGACTAAAGATTACATGCTTATGTACGGCGGTAGTGAGTTAATTCCAGTAGGATACACTGATTCGGACTTTATGTCAGATAAAGATTCGAGGAAGTCAACATCCGGACATCTCTTTACCTTGGGAGGTGGTGCTGTTAGTTGGAGGAACATTAAGCAGAAATGCATTGCAGACTCAACTACAGAAGCTGAGTATATGGCTGCTTGTGAAGCCACAAAGGAAGCTGTTTGGCTCAAGAAGTTCCTTATGGAGCTCGAGGTGGTACCAGCGTCATTGTCACCCGCTTTACTGTGATAATAGTGGGGCAGTGGCTCAGTCCAAGGAACCAAGGGAAGGGAAAGCACGTAGAGCAGAAATATCATCTTATCCGAGATATTGTTCAACGTGGAGATGTGATTGTCACCAAGATTGCCACCGCTGACAATCTTGCTGATCCGTTTACAAAGGCCTTGCCACAGAAGGTCTTTGATTTTCATCTAGATAGTCTAAGTCTTAGATGTAGTTCTGAATGGTTATGAGTGCAAGTGGGAGTTTGTTGGGTTTGTGCCCTCAAACCATTACTTTATATATGAGACATTGACATTTTAATATATGGATATCAGCTTTACATTTAGTTATGTATGTTTCTTTCATGAGATGATTGTTATCCTTAAGTATCATAGTAAGTAATTCGTGTATGTATGAGATACATACAAGTGAGATACGAATTACTATTCTTTGTTACTTAGAATGTGTCACAGTGGATGATGAGACTGGATATCTCATCAGGTTTACACTGTAGCATGATTAACTACCATTGGATGGAGTGATTAATCTCAATCACTAGAGTTTAACTCTTAGTTAACATGCTAGTGCTTATAGTGCATTGACGGACCTGAGCTTTCCTATTGACACTCAAGACTTTCAATCAGTCGATAGGAACTCATAACTTATATAAGGTACGTGTTCTTAATCTTGAGACGATTATGAACACAGACTGTGAATATGGCTGCTTTGACTTACCAATCAGTGAGGACTATAGAAGATCAACACCTGGGTATCTTGGGTATGTCATATTCATAGGATTGTGAACATATATTGTCAAGATAGAATCTACCCTCTGTTTCAGAGTAAGCATTCCCTTGAGAATGTCACCAAGTCGATTACTGAGTACTGCAGTCTTGTTGATAAAAGTTATCAACATGTTTGGTAATCATGAGAGGTGAATGGGACTCAAAGAATACAAGAAGTAATCATGATTCAGGTTGACAGTAACAGTTATCCGACTACCTGAATATGATTACGAATGTTGAAGGTAGAGGGACATTAGTACAACATACAAGTCTAGTTATCGCTCCAGATATGTTCTTTTGCGTTGGAGTTCAGTTATCGTTTTATAGTGGAGTAAACGTTAACTGATCAGTTAGTTAGTTTGCTGATCAAAGAGTTTGATCACGGTAATTAATAAACTGGTCTGAGACAACAATAAAGAGCCTAGGAGGTCCCACTCTAAGCTCTGCCAGGATACTTGGAAAGACACACGAGGAAGTTGTCAAGACAAGTTCGATCGATTGAAGTATATTCAATCAATTGAAGTCTTGGCAGTCTCGATCGATCGAAGGTTCGATCGATCGAAGATCTTCGATCGCTCTAAGTCTAGGTCGGTTCTGGAAATCTATAAATAGGGCAGTTGTGTTCTGGAAAAGGAGTTCGTCGTTTTAGAACGTCAGAAGCTGCAGAAACTATTTTTAGAGCCCTAAACCTTCTTTTTCCTCTCTATTAGAGATCCCACCATCTCTAGTCTCTCCGGCAAGCATCCGCAGGAGACATAAGGGTGAAGACAACCTAGTGGAGGCTGCTGCATCACCAACGAAGAAGAAGAAAATCAGAATTGGGTTCAAGACACTAAGGTATAATACTTGTCCCCTTTTGTGCGCATCTATGGAATTAACGAGTATTAGATCCTGGGCTACCATTAAGTTTTTATAACTTGACTTTTCCGCTGCGCGTTTAAACTTTTAACTTAAACCGGTTTTTCCATCACGAAGCGCATCTCAGTCGATCAGATGATTCTTGGAAGACACTGGAGTATAAGGCGCGAAGCACATCTCAGTCTTTCAGCGTGCTTCCTGATTCGACACCGGAGTATAAGGCGCGAAGCGCATCTCAGTCGATCAGATGATTCTTGGAAGACACTGGAGTATAAGGCGCGAAGCGCATCTCAGTCTTTCAGCACATTTCCTGATTTGACACTGGAGTCTAAGACACGAAGCGCATCTCAGTCGATCAGATGATCTTTGAAAGACACTGGAGTATAAGGCGTGTAGCGCATCTCAGTCTTTCAGCGTGCTTCCTGATTCGACACCGGAGTATAAGGCACGAAGCGCATCTCAGTCGATCAGATGATCTTTGAAAGACACTGGAGTATAAGGCGCGAAGTGCATCTTAGTCTTTTCAAAAAGCGTGGTTCCTGATTCGACACCAAGGTATAAGGCGCGAAGCGCATCTAGTCGATTAGATGACTCTTGAAGAATGTCAGGGAATTAAGCATAGGAAGCGCATCTATGATGGTTGTGACTTTCCCAGAATAGAATGACATCATAAGTAGAATGGCATAGGGTGCATTTTTTATACTAAGAAAGAACAATATGTTGCTGAGACATTATATGGAGCACGAGATTGCTTGAGCACGTGCATCACGATAAGATAGGTGCATTCATCCGTATGACTATTTGCACCTGTGTGTGTTTGACCCTTGCCCGAACTACGTCTTGGTCTGATTCTTGAATGGATACGTAGGCAGCTCATCTTCGAGCACGACCAGTGTGAACTGCTGCCGCGCGCATGTTTTCTTTTGCAACGCGTTTTGTTTTTCCTAAAACTGACGGTCGGGTCAAAAGGCCTGTCTTCACACAGGCTTTGACATTCACTTATGGGACGCGTTGCCCCACAAGCTCTGTCAAAGAGGGGCAAACTGTAGACACCCCAATTTTGACCAACCGTCGAATTTAGGAGAGTGTCACATCCACGTCCAATGATGATAAGGACCAAAAGATTCAAAGTATTCCAAGCTCTTCAGAAAGTTCTCCAAACGCAATAAAATTTCACAGAAAGAAGAAAATACCAGTTATTTAGGAGAATTCAGGTATAAAACATCATTTTTGGAAAAGATCTTTGAAGATAAGTATCTTTAAGAAAAAGAAGGAAAAGAAAAAAACCTAAAAAGGGGAAGTTCAACAAAAGCCGGCACACAGAAGTATTTTGCGGCACTCAGTGTGTGCCGAACGGTAGTCACGGAATGCTGGCCCGACATTTACTGAGTGCTGCCGACATTTTCTGACTGCTGTTTGCTTTTAAAGTCCGTATTTTATGGTACAATACGTATATGTATGCGGATAAAAACAAAAAACTGATAAAGTAAGGTTGACAAAAATGCGGCAATCAATTATTTGGCGCGGTACTTACTAAGTGCCGTGCGGCAGTGATGGAATGCCGCCACGGCTTTCACGGAGTGCCGCAACGGCATTCACTGACTGCCGCAAAAGATTTTTGAATTCCGCCCTGTGCAGCAGTCTGTCTATTTTCAGGAAGTACGTATTGTACCATCAAATGAGACATTTACACCTGCCTTTTACTCCGAATTCACTGAAATTACCTAGGTGTTTTTGTCTAGATAAGAAGAGGTATCTTCATAGAGGAAGGAGACACAAAAAAATATACAAGAGGAGAAAGGGGATATACCAAAAGATACCAATATAACAACACATATTTGAGAGAGATAGAGAGTTTTGGGAGAGCTTGAAGAAGAGCTTGGAAGATCTTCAAAGTAGAGAAGCTTGGAGGATAGTTGGAGGTGATCCTCTAAATTTTAGTTATGTTTTCATTCTTGTGTTTCTTTCTTTCTTCCTTGTGTTTTCATTCTTGTGTTTTCTTCTTTTTTATACATTTCTTTTGGAATTCTTGGAGATCTTCAATGTCTCTCTTGAAATCTTTTGAGTTTGATCTTTTGAACCTCATGTAAGCTTATGCTTCACATGGGAGTCAAAGTTTGATCATCACTTCATTTTATAAGCAAATAGATGGATCCAAGTCCATACTTATGACTTGGGTCCTCTATCTTGATGTTTCATGGAATCCTTTCTATATTCCTTTGAGACTCATGAGTATTAGTCATGTCTTCATCTCCAATGACCATCAAATGGTAGGAGAAAGTAGTTTGAGTCTAAGCCCATCTCCATGGTTTAGATTCATTATCTTAAGATTTCATGAAGTCTATTCATACTTCATTTGAAATCAACAAATATGAAGGTCTTTAGCCTCCAATGACCATCAAATGGTAGGAGAAAATGGTTTGGTTTAAGTCTAACTTTAAGGTCTAATAGTTAGGGTTAACAAATAAAAGTTGAACTTGACAATGAAACAGTGGATTCATAAACCGGTTTTGATCAAAGATTTTTAGTTCGAAATCTAATTGTTGGAATCAAGTGAAACCAACGGGAAAGTGTCAATCACTCAAAGTTCTACCACTGTAATTTTTGTTTTAAGGAGATTTCATGTTTAAAGTGGTTTGGTCATGGGTTTTGTGAAGACACTACAATCTGCCCAGAGTTTCTGAACAGCAACACCCTTTCGAAATAAGCAAATCAGAACCTTAATCAAGTATTTGTGACCCAAAATAATTTTTTCTGAGTAGATTAATGTGTTAGGAAGCTACCCTAAAAATAACAAAGCACTTCTGATCTTTTTGCTTTTTTTAAAAAATCAAACAAAATCTCTGGACAGAGAGTTGTACATCTCTGAGTGATGTCTGGTGTTTGTCCTTTTCCCAGAGATCTAACCGTTGAAACTTTGATTTTCTTTTTGATTTAGAAACTAGACACACAGAGGCCTCTTGTGTCCAAATATCATCAAGAGCAAACAACGGGAAGCAGGCTTTTTATTTTCTTAAAGATCTGGTCTGCTCTCTGCAATTTTCAGAATTTTATGACAGATTTGACCAACTTTGTAAATAATGGTCCAAATGACTTTTCTATGACCTAGAGCTCAAACTATGTTTCAATAATGATTAGTTAAGCTTGAATTCAAAATTTAAGTGATCTAAATCATTGAGTACTCCAATAATTTATTTTTTTCATGTACATATTCATATGGCTTGACACTTATAATTAGGACTTGGTTGCTTTAGATTTAATTACATTTGGTAGATTTAAGCTAGAAGTCTATCGATTTACTTGACCTTTATGCGCGACACATTAGAATTAAGATTTTGCCTTACATGTATATATGTGGATTAGAGACTCTTTTCCTAGGTTTTATTTAATTGCATGCATTGCACGTTTAATATTCGCGGCTAGATCCCGGGTAAGTTCTCTTGTTCTTTATTGCATATCATATTGCTTGCTACTTGAATTACGTGGCTTTTGAATGATATTTTATAAATTGGTAATTTTACACCATTTTGACATGTTTGTGTAATGTATATGTATATCTATGTATTAGTTGAGGGCATGCTTAGATTAGTAATTCAATTAAAAGGATATTGAGTAGAGGCCTATCGCAAGATAGGATGAGAGAGGGTGTTTTAGTCCGACGGGCTCCTTCCTCTCTCATTCCATAATCCCCGGACCTAGTTAATCTCTGGTTTCTAAAAAGACCAGTTTGCTTTAAAAATGGTTTCTTAATTTTTCCTTTTAAAAATTAAGTGGCGACTCATTTGTTTTGAAATTGAAATTTAAAAGAACTTTAAAAGAAAAAGCTGTGGATAGGAAAAAATGCGATATCCACAGATACTAGTTCCCACTATCCCCAGCTGAAAGTGGCAAAAGCAAAACCGACTCCCAAAGATCGGTCATCAGGAACAATCAAAACATCGTCCGTATCCAGATTTTGAAGACGAGCACCATCGTTCATGACTACGTGTCTCCTGATTATCATGAGCTTTCTCATTTGTCCATTATCATAGATTTTGCACTTATCAGTTATCACAAGATCCCTCGGTTGCCTTTGGTTGTCATCCACTAAAACCTTGCGTCTGATCCATTTCACTTACAAAGCACACTTCTCGTAATTTAAGAAGTTTGTCGGAGACCCAGAGTCTTCAACACCTTGGTATCCTTATCAGGATCAACCACTGCATTAGATTCAACACTAGCACAACATAAGTCCACTTGGGGTGGCACACACCCCACAGCACCAGTTCATGCTAGGATCAGAACACTAAACATGATAGGACTCAGGACACAATTCATATCACTTCTATGCATTGCATATCATTTTGCATCATAGCATTTTCCTGTCTTGTTGTGCATGTGCGGTTTGTCCCTTTGTGCCCCGAACTACGTCCTGGTCTGATTCCCTTTGGGATACGTAGGCAGCTCACGAAGAGCACGACCAACCCTGGCCCCAGCATCATGTTTTCTATCATTACATCTTTTGCAACGCTTTTTATCCTAAATCTATAGCCTCCAAAAAGACCTATCTCTTCAAAGCTTTGGCACTCGCTTGCGACATGCGTTACCTTGAAAATTCATGCCAAAGAGGGGCAAACTGTAGACACCCCATTTTGTCGGCTATCAGATTTAGGAGACCCATAGCTCGTTGGTTCACAATGATCGTAAAAGACTCAAAAAGGACTCCTGGAAGTTAGTGCTATCTCTCAGAATGATCAGAATGACCAAAATACCCCTGAAAGCCCGAACGCTCCCAGATTCGGACCAAATGTTCTGGAAACGCGCTACATCATAAGAAAAAACAATAAAATGAGTTCTAAAGCAAGACCGGATGAAATCGTCGGCCCCCAGAGACCCCCATAGGTCCTGAACGTTCCCAGAAAGTCCCCGTTGACCAGTTTGACCAAGGTTTGACCAAGTTTGACCAAAATCGTCCAAATTCGCCGAAAAGTTCCGGGATCATTCTAGATCATGTAGAAAGTATTAAAATGAGTTTTAAAAGTAAATCGGACGAAAACGTCAGCTCTTGGGAGCTCCTAGAGGTTTCCAGAACTTCCCGGGAATCCCAAGTTTGACTAGTTTGACCAAAAGTTGACTTTGAAGCCATAGTACTGTATTATTTAGAGATCGATAGCTTACCAACGTTATATCGCACATAATTTTTGGATTTAAAATGAATTTATTATGAATTTTCGAAGGTGAAAAAGGCGATCAAATCGGCTTTTATCGCGAATACAGCAAAACTTTTCAAAGTGACCTATCTCCAAACTATTTTTTATGTAAAGTAGACTCCATTACCTTTCCAATGGTATATCACAACCTTAATTTGTAGTTCGTATGCAGTTTTTATGAATTTCGGACAAAATAGGGCCTTTTCGCAAATACCGGAACCTCTAGGGGTCTAAAAAGGATTATCTGGACGAATGAAGAGCTGTGCCGCCACGACACTGGCCCACTGCTGCCGCGGCACAGACCCAGTGTCGCCGTGACACTCTGCACCAAAATGGTGTTTTTTTGTAATTTCTTTTGGGGGTTGATTATAATTAATTGAAAACCAAAACAACGTAGTTCTATGTTCACAGATGTTTGGGACCAATGGGAGTACTTCTGAAACCCCAAACCACCCCAAATTGGCCGATATAAACCCCCCTTGACTTATCATTTTGGGGGTGTTAAATGTAAACTTTGAAAAGTTTTAGAGAGAAAGTTGTAGAGATAAGGTTAGAATAGAGAGAAAAGAAGCTTCCTTCTTTGATTTTCAAATAAAAAAGTGAGTTCTAAACTTTGTTTTTACTTCATTACTTCAATTTTACTTCATATTCCATACACCCAACCACTATTTTAGTGAGCATTTAATACAGAGGAAGTTATTTCCATGTCCAATGTCACCACATATGAGTGAAACACCAAGCTACAAGTCCAATACATCATTGAATATCATCTATTGATTGTTTATATACTTGCTTGTTTATATTTGTTCATCTTCTCTGACCTTATTTCTCTTTTTGTTTTCTTTATTTACTTACTAGTATATCATCATCTAGATGATAACATGAAGTTTGAGGTGAGTGAATCCTTATGGATAGTAGCTCTTGACCTCAAAACCATGTTTGATAGATGATGATTCCACCTTCAATACATTCCTATGTATTCATGAAGTTGTATTGTAAAAATGGAAATAATACTTTTCCAATAATCTTGGAGGTTCTTGATGATGAGTTTGATATTGACATTTTAAGTGGTTATAATCTTCATTAAGTATTGAAAATATGTTTTCAAAACCTCAATTTCAAAACCCCCTCGTCTACCCCTCATTTTGATTTTTATGAAATAAACCTTGTTTTCTCAAAACCTTCAAAACAGTGAGTTATTTAACTTCAAAGAATTATTTTGAGTTCAATACTCAATATATGAATGCAAGACCACTTAGAAAGTCTTTCTAACTCATTATAGAACATCCATGATTTTTGGCTTGACATGGATGCACTTGAAAGGGATCTATTTTTGTCCAAACAATCTGCCTCTGCTGTCACAGCAACTAGGTTGACTTTCAACTTGTTTTACAGAAAACTTCTCGAAAAGGAGTGGTCCCAACTTATTTTTTCATTGAACTACAATGTCTTAGGGAACGCTCTGTATAATATGGGGCTCTAGATCGTTTTTGTTCATTTTCTAAGATTTTCTAACATTTCAGTCGACAGTACGGACTCTGTTTCTGAATAACGTCTATTGTTTATATGATTTCTCTCAATCTGTGATAGTTATTAAATATTGCCTTTTTGGGTTGTATTTGATCTTGTCAGAATCAAGATATAAAAAGTATTCTTTACTTTTCAAAAGATTTGTAGTGTGAAAGCAAAGGTCGAACCCACAGGGATTGGTTAACTACATCGACTTAATTTTAAAACCTAACTTTAGTTAATTATGAAAACGGATTTTGATTTGGTTTGAATTAAACTACTAACGAATAAAAATAAATCTAAACTATGAAAGCAATTAAAGTTGTTTTAAATAATGTTTAAGGGAACCTAGGATTGCAAATCCACCACTAGCTTCATAATAGGAATATTTATGAATTACTTTAGCCTATTAAGTTGGATGAATATGGGGAATTGTAGCTACAAGCCCAATTCCTCCGACAAGAAGATAATCATGGTTCAAGCACCAACATAATCCATCTTCGGGTAGCACGAATTATCCCACACTAAACCAGGGTTGTGATCTAATCCGTCTAACCTAGGCATGGACTATTCAGATACTTGATAGCACGAATCAATAAAGCACCATCACATGTAAACAATCTAAACAAGCACAGCAAGCATAGATCGTTGAGCACATCACAGTCAAAATAGATCTAAGACAAGAATAAATTCTGAAAGTAATGGTTTAATCAATAGAAATACGATTTATTTATAAAAATCCTCTAAACATGTGACTGTCATCCATACATAATACAACTAAAATAAAAACATAAATAAAACCCTATTACTCGTCTAGGGCTTCATTGAAACCCTAGATCTATGATCTAGCCGTCCATGGAAGTTATGGATGGCAAGTAGTTGATGGAGGAGGCCATGGAAACCCTTGGTCTTCTTCTTCTTCTCCTTGCTTCCCTCCCTTCAATGGCTGGAAGTATGGTTGTAGAATGTGTGTATAATAATTGTCAATAATGTCTAACAATGTCTAACCCTTTAATTGTAATAAAATAGGGTATATATAGATTTACAACAAGTTTTGGAACCCTTCCCAACCCGAAACGAACTGAAACTGATGTAATTTACAGTCTAGACGTCGTTCAGCAGTTTCGTTTGCACAGGAGTCTTCAGTGTACTGAAATACGCAACTTTGCTTTTTGCACATATCGCGCGAGCGCGACATTTGGTATTTCTCGCGCGCGGATCGCGCGAGCGATTTTGGGATTCTCGCGCGCGCGGCTCGCGCGCGCGACTTGGCTTTTTCAGCTTCTTTCTTTGTTCTTTTTCATCCTGTTTAGCCTGGTTTAGGTGATTTCTTCCAAATCCTGTCAAAAACTAGAAAACGAAGTAAAAATATACAAAAACAGGATAAAAAGTACTAACAAATGTGAATTAAGGTGTATAATTAGGATTAGTTCTCTCCCGATCACACCCCCAAACCTAAATTTTGCTAGTCCTCGAGCAAAACTAAAATAAAAACTAACTACTAATAAAATACTACTCCATTTTCGCATGGATCACGATTGCATTTAGCGTATGCAACAAGCCTTTTAAACCCCTAGGTGTCCCTAGTCGGACGAGTGAAGTCTCGTGAGGGTTCTCATCAACAAGTCACCCACAACCATCTTGATTAACTTGTAAATTTAAAAAGTTTTATTCAAACGAAAAACAAAACAATCAATACCCATTATCATAGAACGATGCTTTGAAATAGAATAATGAACAAGAAGAAACGGAATCAAACGTCTACCTACATCATGAAACACAATCCTAAGCACATGAATCGTATAAATCAATAGAGTTTCTCATAAAAGTGCACGTGTGTGATATGATAGTCAAATGAACACGCGCATGTCATGAACTTGGAATATAACTCGGATGACCATCTAACTATGTCTTGACTACGAATCTCACAATGTCAATTACACTCTCAAAAGAAACACTCAGAAACAGGTGTAATTTTTCTAATATATGGGAGCAAAGGAAATATATTTTCAAAATGATAAATGCTCACATATGACTCGAAAAAGACGCATGACACGAAAGAACAATAGTCTCATGGATAGGATGCCAATCAATCAAGAAAAATTAATCATTACCATGTTTTAATCCCCCTCCCATCGTTTTCATATCCGAACCATGTTTTCCAAGATCAAATAGGACTTTTCAAAGGTTGTAACATGGCTCAGATAATGAAAAAGGATAGAATGGATATATCAAGTAGTTTCAGAATGGCATTGTAAGGCATGGTCGATTTCTTTCATTCTCTCTTCTACAAACTTTCATCTTTTCTTTCTCTTCATTCCTTTTCATTCATTTTTCTTCTTTTCTTTCATTTTTTCCAACCTTCCTCTTCTTTATTTTTTTTCTTTATTCTTTTCCTCCTTGTTGCTGTTGAAACGAATATTCAATAAATAACACGGCAACCACCCCAATAGCATCTTGTCTTCTTCTTCTCAATCATACATCGCCTTAACACCACTAAAAGTTGATCAATCTTTCAGGGGTGAACTCCAAGTTGGCCAAATTGGAGCAAAAAACAGGATAATGGTAATTTAAGAAAGAAATGGCATTTTAATGGCTCAAAGGGCGAACGAAGGAAATTTTTATCATTTATCGGTCGGCAGTAAATAAAGAGGGCCTAAAATCATTTCCTAGGGTAGTACGGTTCTTCAATGTTTACAATGGAAGATTATTTAGCATGGTAACAAATATTTGAACTTGACTATTAACCAAAACAAGAATAATGAGACTAAACAACAAGTTAATGCGCTATTTCAATGAAATTCGACAAACACAAGATGTATTTATAACCCTCTAAAAAGAAAAGATAGGCTCAAAAGCTCATCGGGTTTAGTCTCCACCTTGTGTTATCTAGAAATCCGAATCATATTATAGTTCACAACCAACATGTATTCCAATGACTACGTGCAGTGCATAGGTTTATGTGCAAATCTATGATATAAAACTACGATTCAAACAATACATAACTTAAAACGTCATATCATAACTTCAGCAAATGTTTAATCACATCTTCCATTGTTTACCATTCTATAACAATTCAAAGTTCTCTATCAAAAAGTATCAAATTGATATTGCAAAAACGTCGGTAACATCATTTATTTAAACACACTTATTGAAAAATTTTAAAATTTTGCATAAACTAATGTGCATGTGTGAGTGCATACCCCCAAACCTAAACCTTTCATTGTCCCCAATGAAACAATAAAACGAAAGAAAGGAGAGTAGGTAAGAAAGGAACGCTAGTACCTTAGTTTCGGCAAGCATAGAACAGGTGAACACAAAGGAATATAGCGATAAAGTTCAAATGTACCTGTTACTTCTTAACAAAAGAAAATTAAACAAACAAAATAATAAAAATAGCTAAAAGAATTATAACTAGGCTAAACGAAACTAAATAAACTATAAGAAGAAACAAAACTATGAAGACAACACGAAAATAAGCTATAAAAGGAAATAAAACATAACCAGAATTATGAAAAAAATAAAAAACCTGATGGAAAAGGACCTACGAAACAAAAACAGAAATGAAAAAAACTACCTGAGCAGGTATGGGGAAAGGATACAGAAAAGAAAAGCAAATAACAAGAAAAGGGGAAATCGCGCGAGCGGTCAGCGCAAGCGGCCGTCGCGCGCGCGAATCCCAAGTTTTTTTTTTTTTTTTTAATGAAATCGCGCCAGCGGGACCCCCTCGCGCCCGCGAGCTACCTCGCGCCCGCGAAACCAGGCGCGAGAAAAACCCGAGGCATCATATAATAAAAAGCAAGGAAAAACCACTACGGGGCAAACTCGCGCCAGTGGGCCGCGCGAGCGACGTCTCGCGCGAGCGGGCCGCGCGCGCGAGATTGGTAATTTCCCTCTGTCCATTTATTTTATGTATATAAATTAAAAATAATTTTACTCCAACCCCCAAACCTGTCCAGAGACTCAAAAACAGACCCAAAAACATGCAAAAATCAAAGAAATGAACGAATTAAAGCTTGGGTTACCTCCCAAGAAGCGCTAACTTTTACGTCTTCAGCTAGACCGTTCTAGCTCAAGATTTTATGGAGGTTGAAAATCAGACTTTGTACCCCTAAGAATATCAGGTAGAGCTCGGTTGTAAGCAGAAATCACGTCGCTTTGAATTAATTCGATTGACGGTTTGTCAGTATGTTCAAATCGATTTCTTACCTTCCGAGTAGATTCAGCATTAGGGCCCGAGATATTAGGGTTCATCCACTCATCATCCGCTATATCTTTGTCGTTACTCACATTTATTGCTTTGGTAGGCTCCCTATTCCGTCTTACCTCACCTTCCGCCTCACATAGGTAATCGTCATCTTTAGGAGGTTGATCCATAGCATTAAAAACGTTTAATTTTAATTTTATATTCCCGAACGACACTTTCATCACCCCTGTTCTACAATTGACACGTGCGTTGGCCGTAGCTAAGAGAGGACGACCAAGAATAACAGGAGTGTATTTTCTAGCATCTAGCACCGGTTCGGTGTCAAGGACCATAAAATCAACAGGATAAAAACATTGATCAACTTTTACTAGGACGTCTTCGACGATTCCTCTAGGTATTTTAATAGAACGATCCGCTAATTGTATGGTAGCGGCCGTAGGTTTAAGTTCACCTAGTCCTAGTTGTTTATATACGTGATAAGGTAAGAGATTAACACTCGCACCTAAGTCAAGGAGAGCCCTATGAATGACAGTGTCACCTATGACACATGATATCGTAGGCGTACCAGGATCCTTATACTTCGGAGGAGCGTGTTGGAAAATAGAACTTACTTTTTCTGTGAGGAAGACCTTTTTCGGAGTATGACTGCGTATTTTGCGTTTTTGCGTACATAGGTCTTTAAGACATTTAGCGTAAGCAGGAATTTGTTTTATCGCATCGAGGAATGGAATATTGATTTTAACTTGCTTAAATACCTCGAGTATATCCTCAGTTTTCATCTTTTTCTTTGGAAAATTAGACGGTTCCTCAACATTGGGTGGAAAAGGTAACTTTGGAATGTAATTAGTTGGGACCGGTTCTTTATCTTTCTTATTTTGACTTACTTCCTCACTTTTTCCTTTATTCAAATTTAAATTTTTATTTTTCTCACCCCCATCCAGAATTACAACAACTTCCTCATCTCGAGTAGTCGTGCTAGTCGAAACAGCGTTCACGCTCTCACTCGTACTACCCACTGCGTATTGCCCCTTAGGTTGCTGAGTAGGTTGACTCGGCAACTTGCTCTCAGTTAAATGGTTTAATGTATTAACTACTTGTCCCATTTGAGACTCTAGCTTTGCGATGGACTGAGTATGAGAGTGCACTAACTGAATTACCGACCCAAAATTTTTTCCAGTGAGGCCAGCACCTTCTCCTCAAATGCATTATTGCATGGAGGTGGAGGAGGTAGTTGGTATTGACTTTGTTGATATTGGGGTCGGTACGTATTATGAAAATTAGTCGACCTAGGATTATAATTATTTTGTGGGAATTGTTGCATAGAATTAACGTGTTGCTCAACAAATTCCGGATATTGAGATGCAGAAGGACATGAAAAGATATTATGAGACGGTTCAGAACATAATGCACATACTTCTGAAGAAGATGGATTGCACCTATTCCCCATCCTCATAAGTTGGTCAAGTTTTCTATTTAATTCTTGTATTTCAATTGATTGACTTGACTCAAACTTTATCTCTCTCTTAGGTCGAAGGTACCCCTCAGAACGTACCGACACAGCCTGATGCATCGAGTTCTCGCTTAAAGTTTCAAAATTTTTCCAGACCTCGTCGGTGCTTTTGTGTAGGAACGTTCCCGCACAAATAGCATCGACAGTATTACGGGCTGAGGGAATAAGTCCTTCGTAGAAGACCTGAACAAGTTGCCACTTAGGAACTTGATGATGTGGACACGAGCGTAATAATTCTTTAAATTTCTCCCACGTATCATAAAGCGTTTCCCCATCTTGCATTACAAAATTGGTTATGGATTTCCTTATCTGATTTGTACGCATAATAGGAAAAAACTTTTGTAAAAATGCGGTGTGTAAGGCTTCGCATGTTTTAATTGTGTTCGGCTCAAGTGATTGAAGCCAAAACTTAGCTTTATCTCTTAAAGAAAATGGAAAGAGCCGCAATTTCAACTCATCATCATTTATGTTTTGGATTTTCAAAATAGAGCATATGTCCTGAAAATCTCCTAAGTGTTGATATGGATCTTCATTTAGACGGCCATGGAAAGAAGGTAGTAGCGAGATCGTAGACGACTTTATCTCAAAGTGAGATGCCGTCGCCTCTGGTAATTCAATACCGGCTTGTGGCGTGTAAGTAGTAGGAATAAAATAATTTATAAGTGGAGGAGGTGGTGGTATATTAAGATTATTCATATTAGCACCGTTGTTTTGATTGTTATTGGTATTTCCACCGTCAGCCATTTTAATCGGTTCGATTTTCAAAGTTCGAGTTTTCCTTAATCGTTCACGGGTACTTTGAATTTCGGCCTCAAACAACGACGACGGATTCGGAGTTGATTCGTCGTCTTGCAACCCAACTCTCGGAGCTTGGGTTGTGGACTTACTAGTTCTTAAGGTATGTTCAAGTTCAAGATCGAAAGATTTTAATTCTGGTTTATTTGAACATGTACCTAACATAAACTAAAATAAAGAATAAGAAACTAAAAGTAAAGACTGACTAAACAAAAGAAACAAATAGCAATCACGCAAATAAGACGACAAGCAAGCACACAGTACTACTATGATGCATGAATATTATCCTGTAATGCAATGACCGCGTCAAGCCCAGCGCCCCGGGTTTCCTAGCTAATGCAGTGCAATTAACCCTAAACTAATGCAAATAGTGCGTCACAGTGCCCTGACTTACAGTGGTTTAAAGCGAATTTCAAAAGAAGCAATTTGTTTCATTAATTTTTTTTTAATTTTTTCGCGTAAGCTCCTTTGATGCGCTAAGCTATTCCTCCCGAAAACGTTAGAATTTTGACGACTTGAGAAACTACAAAATAAAAAAGAAAAGTTAGTACTCAAAATAAAACAAAAAATAAGAAAAGAAAACCTAATCTAATATTTACGAATTAACTAAACTAAGATTCTAAAACTAAAGGTAGTAATTTGCAATCCCCGGCAACGGCGCCAAAAATTGATCTTGTCAGAATCAAGATATAAAAAGTATTCTTTACTTTTCAAAAGATTTGTAGTGTGAAAGCAAAGGTCGGACCCACAGGGATTGGTTAACTACAGCGACTTAATTTTAAAACCTAACTTTAGTTAATTATGAAAACGGATTTTGATTTGGTTTGAATTAAACTACTAACGAATAAAAATAAATCTAAACTATGAAAGCAATTAAAGTTGTTTTAAATAATGTTTAAGGGAACCTAGGATTGCAAATCCACCACTAGCTTCATAATAGGAATATTTATGAATTACTTTAGCCTATTAAGTTGGATGAATATGGGGAATTGTAGCTACAAGCCCAATTCCTCCGACAAGAAGATAATCATGGTTCAAGCACCAACATAATCCATCTTCGGGTAGCACGAATTATCCCACACTAAACTAGGGTTGTGATCTAATCCGTCTAACCTAGGCATGGACTATTCGGATACTTGATAGCACGAATCAATAAAGCACCATCACATGTAAACAATCTAAACAAGCACAGCAAGCATAGATCGTTGAGCACATCACAGTCAAAATAGATCTAAGACAAGAATAAATTCTGAAAGTAATGATTTAATCAATAGAAGTACGATTTATTTATAAAAATCCTCTAAACATGTGACTGTCATCCATACATAATACAACTAAAATAAAAACATAAATAAAACCCTATTACTCGTCTAGGGCTTCATTGAAACCCTAGATCTATGATCTAGCCGTCCATGGAAGTGATGGATGGCAAGTAGTTGATGGAGGAGGCCATGGAAACCCTTGGTCTTCTTCTTCTTCTCCTTGCTTCCCTCCCTTCAATGGCTGGAAGTATGGTTGTAGAATGTGTGTATAATAATTGCCAATAATGTCTAATAATGTCTAACCCTTTAATTGTAATAAAATAGGGTATATATAGATTTACAACAAGTTTTGGAAGCCTTCCCAACCCGAAACGAACTGAAACTGATGTAATTTACAGTCTAGACGTCGTTCAGAAGTTTCGTTTGCATAGGAGTCTTCAGTGTACTGAAATACGCAACTTTGCTTTTTGCACATATCGCGCGAGCGCGACATTTGGTACTTCGCGCGCGCGGATCGCGCGAGCGATTCTGGGATTCTCGCGCGAGCGTTTCTCTGTTCTTCCCGCGCGCGACTTGGCTTTTTCAGCTTCTTTCTTTGTGCTTTTTCATCCTGTTTAGCCTGGTTTAGGTGATTTCTTCCAAATCCTGTCAAAAACTAGAAAACGAAGTAAAAATATACAAAAACAGGATAAAAAGTACTAACAAATGTGAATTAAGGCGTATAATTAGGATTAGTTCTCTCCCGATCAGTGTTATAAACACAATAAGGAAGATCTCAATAAAAAATCATGCATTGAAAACATTCCTAATCCCTCTTTTCAATTTCCAAAAGATCATGTTACTGTTCTGTCCACTATTCACAGCAAGCATACTTCTACTTCCATCCTTTGATTTGATGCTTACATGCACTCCAAATTAGCTCATGTCTTAGGATGTAGTTCATACTACATTTGTACATATCCCATGATGATTTCCTTCATTCATTCATACACATTCTAGACTTCTAAGTCATTCTAGGAATCCATGAACACAAAACACACTACAACCTTTGCACATTCTAGGATCATACATTACATTCATGCAAGATTTGGGGCTTTTGTGACTCCCAATCTAAGAAGATTATAAGGAACGAACTTGATCACACGACCATGCTTCCCCCTTGATCTAATCATCCTTTTTCATCCGTCCCGAGGATCGTGAGGTCTTCTTTACCAAAGATTAACATGCATCATTCTAGTTTGCTAAGCATATTTTGATTTATTTGATTATTTGTTTCAAGAACAATTCATGTCCCCTTAGACTAGGAAAACTTGATTACTTGATATATGATTAGAGGGTTTTTCCTAGGTTTTCTTGTGTGATCTTTCACTTTGCATTGTGTGATACTTGACTTAGATCTTATGAATGATATCTTCTCTTTAGATCTTCTATTTCAAATTTTCTTATGTGATGTAATATACTATCATAGTATTAATTGTCGAACCATACATAGTATAAGCTGATTATTTGAATGCTAATTGAGGCCCGTCGAGAGACGGGGTGAGTTGAGGGTGTTTTAGTCGCGACAAAGGCTCCTTCCGCTCTCGTACCAAAACCCCGAGCCAAGTTCTTTGGTAATGAAGGGCCAGTGCCCTTTATTCATTTGGGTGAATCAAATTAGGTTTCTGGGTTCCTTAAAGGCCAAGTGGCGACTCTGTATTTGTTTTCAACAGACCATTTTCTTTCTTTGATCTAACTCAATTTTAAAATAAAAACAAGCAAGTGGTGGAATCCCGCGTGTCCATGAGAGTTCTTCATGGACCTTCTAAACCCCAACCTCTCTATCTATCCTCTCTCTTTGATCTCCTCTCTCCCCTCATCTCTCTCTCTCTCTCTCTCTCGATCAAAGATCCATGAAAAATTCTCCCTTTCTCCCTCTATCTCTCAACAAGAAAAAAAAAAGAGTTGCAGGTTTGGAGCAATAGTCCTAACTTAAGGAGCAACTCATTAGACCTGAGGACCAACTCCCCAAACGTAAGGAGCAATTCACCAAACGACCAGGTTTGGTGAGTTGCTCCTTACGTTTGGTGAGTTGCTCCTGGTACGTCTGATGAGTTGCTCCTGTTGTTTGGACAGTTGCTCTAACCTTTTTTTTTTCTGCTTTGGCTGGGGTGGATGAGGGAGGAGGCCTGTGGTGGTAGCTAGTGGTAGTGAGAAGAGAAAGAAGATATAGAGAGGTTGGGGTGATGGTGGCCATATTATATATATGTACTCATGTATATACATATATATATGGAGAGAGGTTGTTGTCGAAGTGGTGGTGGTGACCATGGTGGTGGCTGGTGGTCGTGACGTGGTGGTGCCTGATAGTGGTGGTGGTGGACGTCGTCGTCGTGGTGTGGTGGCCGGTCATGGTGGTGGTGGTGGTGTGGTGTGGTATGGTGTGGTGGTGGTTGTGGTGGTGGTCATGGTGGTCGTGGTGGCTGGTGGTGGTCGTGGTATGGTGGGGGTAGTGGTAGTGGCTGGTGGTGGTGGTGGTGGTGAGGAAGAAGCTGAAGGGGGGTAAATGTAAATTTTTTAATTTTTTTATTTCAAAAAAGATCAAAAGTTGATCTCTTTTTAATTTGTGAAGATAAATTAGATTTCCTTTCAATTTAAATAAAGTAGGTGACTGACATATAAATTATTAATAAAAGTTGACTGATATCCAATAATCCCTAAAAAAAAAACCTTTCTCTCTAATGTTTTTACATATATACATGCATACATACATACACACGATATATACGGACCATGCATATATACATATACACCATATATGCATACATATTTGTATACATATAGCCATTGAATATATATGTACATAGATACTTATATACATCTTTGAGGTGAGTTTGGTATTTTGGATTTAGATCTTAAGTTTTTGGAACAAGTCGATTTTGGGTTTAAACTTAGGAACAAACTAGTTTTTGGAATGACTTGATTTTGGGTTTAAATCTTAGAAACAAATTAGCTTTTGAAATAAATTGATTTTGGGTTTAAATTTTTGAATTTTTGTACAATTTTTTTTATGGCTGGCGATAAAGGCACCTTTATTTTTTAATTAGGGTACCTAAATTTAAGTTAAAAAATCAGTTTTTTTTTACCTTTTACTTTAATTAGTAAGGGCACCTCACTTATTTTACAATATATTATAGGCTTGACTGTATTTACACCCTCTTAGTCTGCCCTTTATGTCAATTTGGTCCTTGTAGTTTAGAAAGTGTCATTCTAGTCTCTGTACTTTCATAAGTGTATCATTTTAGTCCCTCAAACACTTTTCATGATTTTTTACTTTCAATGACACAATTATTCCTCACTAAGGAACTTATTGGACTTATTTGACACACTTATGAACCTACAGGACTAAAGTGACACTTTCTAAATTACATGGACCAAATTATAGGGACAAGCACAACACATACACATTATTAGGTATTATATATCTTCATAAATATTTTAAATTAAAAGATATTCAAATAATAATAGTAATAATAATAATAATAATAATAATAATAATAATAATAATAAATTTGGTACTTGCAACAATGTTATTTGCAATTATAGAGTTTTATAGTAGCTGGACTTACTACTAATCCTTTTTTCAGTACAAGACGCTTAGCAGTTTCTGTGACTTCGTCACTTAATAGCTGGATATCATAAGACCATTAGATTATACAAAAGGAAAAATGACGTGGTTACTAAATTACGACAAGTATAAATCTGAAATAAATACGACCCATGCCAAACACACACACACAAATACACGCACAAACGTAATTTCACCATAAAGTGTAATAAATTGATGATGCAAAGAAATAATCTCGAAACCTGATGTGGGTAAATTCATATTATTATATAAATTATGCTCAGGAGGATCATGTGACACCTATCGAGAAGAGAGAATAATCACAATTAATGAAAATAAAAAAAACTTACAGGAGAAGAAGTCAAATCGAAGAAGACGGTGAATACAGATTAGAAGTTAATAGAGAAAGAAATTAAAAGTAGCCAAGGATTTAGAAATAAATTAGGAGAGAGACACAAAGAGATAATATATACTAAAATAAGTAAGGTGCCCTAACTGATTAAAGTAAAGAGTAAAAAATTAATTTTTTTAACTTAAATTTAGGTGCCTTAATTAAAAAATGAAGATGCCTTTATCGCCAGCCTTTTTATATATATATATATAGATACATATATATGTCCATATATTATGTATTTACTTGCATATTGATTAGAGGTGAAAAGTGCATATTTATAGCATATTACAGTCTTTTATACATACTTTTATCCCCAAGACCATAGATTTAGGCGTATTCTAAAAAAAATAATTTTTTATTGTGTTATTGCTAAAACTTATGTTTATGCATAGTTTTACAAGAAATAGAATGTAAGTGAATGAAGTGGAGATAAAGGAAAGTGATTCAGGTGAAGAGAACAACATAAGTAGCTGAGAAAATGCCATTTTTGACATTGAAGACCTTAGATTGGAAGATTTCCCATGAAATATAAAATGTAGATGTGGCTGCGAACCGGAGGTCAATCTGAGGTTCAAGTAAAGAGATACAGTCATTCTCTCATCGGTGCGCAAAGCTGTCAAAAGCAGAAAAGTTCAATCGATTGAAGACACTTTAATCGATCGAAACCACTTCGATCGATTGAATAAAGTTCGATCGATCAAACTTGACTTTTCCATAAAGTTGCAAACAGTATGCAGAAATCCTATAAATAAGCTGTTATGATAGCAGACATAACAGGACGCTCTAGAATACGAAAAATAACTGTTTTAGGGTTAGTTTTATGGTAGATTTGGAGTAGATTATGTTAGTTTTATTTAATTCTTCTCCCTCCTTTCAATTTTTGTAATCAAGACTCAAGATTCAAGTTTATTATAAGTTTTTTTTAGATTTATTCTAGGCTTTTCTTTTCCTTTATCTATATCTGATTGTTTATTAGTTTATAAGTTATGATTGTTCTAGGTTATTATATCTGCATTAGTTTTATTATGTTTCGATAGTTTAGAAATTGGGAATAAGTGATAAAATGTTGATTCCCTGCCTCTGCCATGTATATATAGAAAACCTGTGAAGTTATCTTGATCGATCGAACCAGAGAACAATCAAGCGCTCGAAGCTATTTCGATCGATTGTAGGATGAAGCAGTTCGATCTTCGATCGATCGAACCTGAGATGATTCCTTTAAGAATTCCAAAACTTTCTGTTTTAGAAATCTGTCATCAAATTATTTCAATAAGTTCAGTTTGTCACAAAAGTTTTTAGAACTTAAGCATTGATTCCATTTTTTTTCAATGACTTTTGCAAACCACCTTGCATGCTAACACCATTGAGGGTGCGAGTCTTAACTGTTATTTTAAACTGTCTTCTAAGTATTTTAAATTACTAGTGATGATATAGTCCCGGTCATGTAAGTGTTGGATTTGTGCCCTCAAACCATTACTTTATTTATGAGACATTGACATTTAAATATATGGATATCAGCTTTACATTTCATTATGTATGTTTCTTTCATGAGATGATTGTTAATCCTTAAGTATCATAGTAAATAATTCGTGTGTGTATGAGATACATACAAGTGAGATATGAATTATTATTCTTTGATACTTAGAACTTGTCATAGTGGATGATGAGATATGATATCTCATCAGGTTTACATTATAGCATGATTAACTACCATTGGATGGAGTGATGAATCTCAATCACTAGAGTTTAGCTCTTAATTAATATGCTAGTGCTTATAGTGCATTGACGGACCTGAGCTTTCCTATTGACATTGAAGACTGTCAATAGTCGATAGGAACTCATAACTTGTATAAGGTACGTGTTCTCAATCTTGAGACGATTATGAACACAAACTATGGATATGGTTGCTTTGACTTACCAATCAGTGAGGTCTATAGAAGATTAACACCTGGGTATCTTGGGTATGTCATGTTCATAGGGTTGGAAACATATATTGTCAAGATAAAATCTACCCTCTGATTCAGAGTAAGCATTCCCTTGAGAATGTCACCAATTTGATTACTGAAAACTGCAGTCTTGTTAATAAGTAGTTATCAACATGTTCGATAACCATGAGAGGTGAATGGGACTCAAGGTTGGAAGACGTAATCATCATTCAGGTTGACAATAATAGTTATCCAATTACCTGAATATTATTATGAATGCTGAAGGTAGAGGAACATTAGTACACCATGCAAGTCTAGTTATCGCTTTGGATATGTCTTTTACGTTGGAGTTCAATTATCGTTTTGTAGTGGAGTAAACGTTAATTGACCAATTGGTTAGTTTGTTGATCAAAGAGTTTGGTCATGGGAATTAAAAACTGGTCTGAGCCAACAATAAATAGCCTAGGAGGTCCCACTCTTAGCTCCACTAGGATGTTTGGAAAGGCACAAGAGTTTCTTGGCAAGACGGATTCGATCGATCGAAGGATCTTCGATCGATTGAAGTCTAGGCAGGTTCAAGCAATCAAAAGGTGTTCGATCGATCGAAGCCACTTCGATCGGTCAAAGGTTAAAATTGGTTTTGGAAATCTATAAATAGGGCAGCTGCGTACATGGTTTAATAATCGTCGTTTTTCCTATTCGAAAGCTGGAGAGACTGTTTAGGATTTTCTCAAGCATTCTTATCCTCATGTTAGAGTTCCCACCATCTCTAGCATCTCCGGCACCATCCGCATGAGACATAAGGGTGAAGACAACCTGGTGGAAGCTGCTGCATCATTAAGAAGGTTGAAGATTTCAGAATTGGGTTCAAGACCTGAGGTATAATTCTTGTCCCCTCTTGTTAGTACGCATCTATAGAATTAACAGGTAGTAGATCCGGGTATACCAATTAGTTTTTGAAACTCAACCTTTCCGCTGCGTGTTTAAAATAATTTTAAACCTATTTTTTTACTTCAATTGGTATCCGAGCCACGCTTGTTTGGATCTATAGATGCGTTTTGGAACACTAGTTTAGATTTGCATGTTGATGTTAGGATTGTTTTCAAAATTGCAACGTCATAGATCTGTTTCTGTTGTGTTTTCACAGTAGAATAAAAATCTGTGAATGCATAGGATGCATGATTGGTTCGATGATTAGGTTTCAGTCGATCGAGACTCTGCTGTTCTTAAGTGATTGAAGGACCTTCGATCGATCGAACCTGATTTTGTTCGATCGATTGAACTATGTTCGATCTACCGAGAATGATTTTCTATCCAGGTGTACTTTTCACAGATTCAAAAGTTTTTAAAATTATACGTTTTAAATTTTAAATTATTCTAGAATTTTCTCAAATTATTATGTGAAATTGAATGCCCAAGAGATTGAATAATATTCAATCGATCAAAGCTCCGAGTGATCGAACAGGCCTTCGATCGATCGATGCGTGACAAAGAAGTTAGATGATGTTTTAATGTTCTAAATCAGTGTGTAAGGAGTTTATGTACTGTGAAAATCAATTGAGGGTTCCAATGGATCATATATATTTGTTACATATGTGGATGTACGACTAACCTTTTTGCAGCAACATTAGTCTCTATCTCCCATGGCACCAAGAACATTTTAAATTTTGTGTTTGAATGCTTGAGATTGGTGTTTTGTTATTTTAACTTTTGGTTTGGTTTTAAGGCATATGTAAAGGGCACTGCGACTTCAATCCTATGAAAAGGAAAGTCGTACCGGTTTCCCTAGCCTTCTTTATTTTTCTTGTTTTTGATTTCTATTTCTAGATAAATTGTAAGCTTTGAAAGAAGCATATGTCCAATGTAATAGAATTAGGAAATCCATGAAGATGGAGAAACAAGCCATTGTCCATGAAGATAGAGCTGGAGGCGATCAAACCAAGAAGGAGATTCTATGGAGATAGAGCCATGGGAGATAGAGGCATATGAATGCCTTTATTTCAATTTTAGTTTTTTGTTTTATGTGCGTGTTTATTATTGACATTTAATTATATTGTTACTACTTGCATGCACGTAAAACAAGTTTTCTAAAATAAAATTTTAAAACTGTTTTAACACATTAGTAAGCATTAGATGTTTATGGGTAATGTGTGGAAACAAATTTTTTTTTTTCAAAAGCAAAATCCTTTACTACCAAATCTAATGGTAGAGGGTCTTATTTATAACACCCAAGATCTTCCATTAATGGTTCACTGTAAGATGAGTAGTGCATTATGTGTCACCTCGCCAGGGGTGATCATTCTATATGGAGGGTACACTACTCATTGGCTACTAGATGTGAACTTCATACGGATAAGATCAATCAGACGTGTTAGAGGGTGACCACCATATAGAGGCGCTACTTGAGGTGGTTGTGATTGGATCCTAGTTAATGGTATACACTAGCTAAGTTATGAATAAGGGATCCCACACGGGGCATTATTCAGAAACTTAGAGATCAAATAGGTTCAGGAGTCATAACTTGTTTTGCAAGAGTTGCATAGCGGACAAGTCATGATTAATCGAAAATCAAACATTGACCACCACACGGAGGCTTTATTCTTTCATTTCGATATTACGACCACATTGTTTTAAAATAAGAGTTTTAAGTATTCTTTTATTTCAAACTGTCAAATTCTGATATCCATATTTATTTTGTCTTTTGATTTTTCAATAAATCATAATGTCGGGATCTGTATTTAGTCCACATGCGACTATACTCACTCAGAACAAGTTAATTGGAAATAACTGCACTGAATGGAAACGAAATATGTCCTCACCACCCCATGCCCCGAAGAACCCGCGGCGAATGCTTCGGTAGCTGCCAGACGCGAGTTCGACAAATGGAAGAAATCGAATAGAATGGCTCGTTGCTACATTCTAGCCTCAATGGTTGGTGTGTTGCAACACCAATTCTAGTCAAACAATTCTATCAGTGATACTATCGAATCCCTGAAAAAGATGTTTAGGGAGCATTGACAAGCGGGGGTATTTGTAAAATACAACCGCGCTAAAATAGAGAAATACAATGATATAGTTTACAATCCCCTGCTTTATCTGCAATTCATACTACAATGCTAGTTTATACACAATATGATTAATCTCTGATAAGTTGTATTGATTTAGCTATTATTTGTGCAGATCACTGTTTTACTATGTGAAAAAATGAATAACAGGATAAAGGGAACGCTGGACTGTAAGCAAGAGAATTCAAAGATGAAAAGTGAAGTTCAAGTGATCGAAGAGGTTCAAGCGATCGAGCTTTTGATCGATTGAAAACAATTCAAGCACTCGAGTAATCCAGAAGCTTAATTGATCGAGTGATGTTCGATCGATCGACCATTCCTTTTATTAGAATTTACGCGAACGAAGCAGAAACATGCATTGTAACCCTAGCCCTTAGGTTGTCTATATATATGAGTTTGTAAGACGTCCATTAGGATGCCCAACTTGGTTTTCAACAGTTTTGGAGAGAGAGAGAGAGAGAGAGAGAGAGAGAGAGAGAGAGAGAGTTTTACATTGTTTTGTAGGTCTTAAAGGTTTGGATATTGGTTGCTCTTGGATTTTCTACAAGTTAAGTTTAATATAATGTTTCAGGTTTCATCTGATTGTTTTATTTGTATTTTGTTTCTAGCTATTCATAGCACAAGTAAAGTTAAACGAAGTCTTTCATGTTATTTAGTGATTAAACCATAGCTTTCCCAAATTTTATGTTAAAAATGCAAACGAGCAAAGCCTTAATGAAACTTGACGTTAAAAATAGATCCGAGACTCCAGACCATGTCTGAGTAGTCCTAAGGTTGGGAGATCACGATGAAACAGTGATCTCCAGCCTCTGCCATGCAGTAGTTTAAAACCTATGTTCAATCGATCAAAGTTAGTTTGATCGATCGGACCAGTGATAGAGTCAAGCGATCTAAGACATTTTGATCGATTGAGAGATGACGATTTTTGATCGATCGAAAGCGCATCGATCGATCGAACCTTCTGATTCTTGAGAACAACTTATGCAGTATTCTTAGACTTTCTGCTTTAGAGATTTGTTATCAAACTATCCCCAAATGCTCAGTTTGTCAAAACAGTTTCTAAACCTTAAGCCTTAAGGCATTTTTCTTTAATAACTTTTGCAAACCACTTTGAATGCTAATACCATTTAGAGTGCGAGTCTTAACTATTGTTTTAAACCACTTTCTTGTATTTCAAATCAACTGTGATGATATAGTCCCGGTCATGAAAGGATTATGGATTCTTTATGCTTAGAGAAATACAGAATACTGTATGAGATGTACTCCATCGAGCTTTAATGTAACTGCATGGTGAATGGCTAGGTCACTGCAGATTCGTGTGATCCCAACATTCTTCTTTATTAAGAAACACAGTTTTTAAATATTGCTTTAGTTAATTAGCTAATCATTAGTTAATTTAGTTGTTTCCTCTAGTAGTTGTTAATTTGTGGAACTTCGTGTTCTACACCTTGCTTAAATCTTGAATTTTCTTTTCCTTTAAGAGTTTAATCTAAGTTTCTAGTTTTCAACTTTCCCTGTGTAATCGACCTGGTCTTAACCAGATTACTACTTGCACGTCTATCTACACTTGGGTATTGCACACAAGCGCTCACAAATTAATTATCGTGTCAAGTTTTTTGGCACCGTTGCCGGGGAGGGCAACAAGCTAACATTTAGATTACCTCATTCTATCTTTACCTATTTCTGTTTTTTTCATTTTATTTCTCTTTAGGTGTAAAACCTTTTAGGATTTCTTCCCTTTCATGTCCGATAATTCCATCGAAGGAATTTACGGAAATCCGTTCTACCTATCTGAATCTTCTAGTTGTATAAATCCTGTAGTCACACCTACCGATTCAATGGCTGATAATCAAAGTGAAAATGGTGAGAATATGGTTGTACCTATTGACGACTCATTGCGTCCTTTGTGCGATCTTATGCAACCCGAACATGCACCTACACCCTCTTGTATTCTCAATCCACCCCATGTGGTTGAATTCCAATTTTGCAACGGAATGACTCAACTCCTTCCAACCTTTCATGCAATAGAAAGTGAGAAGGCATATCTATATGTCAAAGATTTCGAGGATGTCTGTAAAACACTCTCACAAAATTGTCCTGTATACGTAACACGACTAATGCTTTTCCCCTTCACCTTGAAGGATAAAGCAAAAGCGTGGCTGCCCACCCTTAAGCCAAATTAAAACTTCACATGGCATGCGATGAACACTACATTTTAAAGAAATTCTTTCCACCTCGCATGACCACCGAACTTAAACATCATATCAACTCTTACAAACAAAAGAGCAATGAAACCTTTACCCCAACTTGGGAGCATTTCAAATATTTGCTTCTCTCATACCCACATCACGGGTATGAGAAGTGGAGAACCATCAGCTACTTTTATGAAGGACTAAATGGTGAAATGAAAAAAACTAGTTGAAACTATGAGCTCAGGTCCATTTCTTTGCAAAAACACCGAAGAGGCTGAAACCCACTTTGAGTGGTTAGCCGAACATGCACATGAATGGTCTAACTCTGATGACGTCCCACGAGCATATATATCAGGTGTAGAGGAGAAAATTTTATACCAGTTAAAAAGTGAAGATCACCTAATGACCAAATATGAAGAATTAGCTAAGAAAGTAGAGGAGTTCTAAACAGATTTTACCTGACGAACCATACGGCACATGCAATATACTACGACACACCACTCAATACTGTCCCAATATGCCATACTTTCAAGAACAAGCCCCCATGGAAATGAACGCCATGCAAGGATATAGAGGGGCGGGGAATTCCTATAGTAACAATAATAATTTCAAAAGTATAACAATCGATGGAATCACCCCGATTTTGATTGGAAAAATGATGTTGGGACCCAAAATCATTACCAACAACAACAGCCCTATAACAATAATAACCAATATCAAGGGCAATACAATAGGAAACCCCAACAATTCAATCAAAACAGATCTAATAATTACAACAAAGATCAACCCTTGAATAATCAATAGTCAAACGTGTACGTGCCACCGCACAAAAAGGTGCAAGAAGAAGATCCACTCTCTAATGTGAACTTAACACAATAGTTAATTCAAATGATGAGCAAAATGTCCGCAACATTAGAGAGAATGGATGCATGACAAGAAGGCTCATGTGGGACATTTCCTGCCCAACTACTTCAAAACCCTAAGGGATACAACAATGGTCCCAATAATGAAGAACATGCTAAAGCCATGACTACTCTGAGAAGCGGCAAGATTATAGGGCACAATATGCCTCTCTCTACTCCCGAAGAGTATGAAGAGGATGAAGTGGTGAATAAAAACAAACCTTCTACTCAGGAAGAGGAGCCATCTATAAAAAATGAACCGTTAGACTCAAATGATGAAACTCCTAAAGAAGTGGAAGAAGTTGAGAGAAGGCCCGGAAAGGAGCCTGTTAATGATGAATTACCTAAATGCCCTTATCCAGTGCCTTACCCTCAAAGGCTTAAAAAATTAAAAAATGAGATAAAGAATCAGGAGTTCCTGGAATTGTTTAAACAAGTCAAAATAAACCTTCCACTCCTTGTTGCTATTAAACAAGTATTGGCCTACACTAAGTATCTCAAAGACTTATGCACGGTCAAGAGGAGGCAAAGTGTGAAGAAACATGCTTATGTCGCTTGCCAAGCAAGCACAATCATCCAAAATGAATTACCTCCAAAACTCAAAGACCCTGGGACTCCAACTGTCTCATGCCAAACTGGGAATCAAAGGATAGACAACGCACTCCTCGACCTAGGAGCAAGCGTAAACCTGCTGCCATACCCAGTTTACAAACAACTAGGGTTGGGTGAACTTAAACCTACCCAAGTTGCACTACAACTGGCAAATAGGTCAGTCAAATACCCTAAAGGAATACTGGAAGAAGTCCTCGTTCAAATAGACTTGTTTGTGTTCCCGGTTGATTTTGTTATTTTAGACACTGAACTTGTGTCTAATCCATGTGCACAAATCTCGGTGATATTCGGACGTCCATTCTTCAACACAATAGATGCCACAATAAAATTAAGAAGTGGTATAATGACCATCGTATTTGGGAACATGACTTTAAATGTCACAATCTTTTCAAATCCCCGACCTGAAGAATACGAGGATGAGGAAGAAGCTAACTACATCGAAATGGTCATTGAAGATGAGACTGATTTGGTCGATTACAAAGATCCTTTGGAGGTAGTGGTGTCACAATTTGATGCTATCTACCAACCTAAAAACTCTACCTCATTGGACGATGACCTAAATTTAACTTGCCTCATGATGGAAACGAAAGAGGAGGATAGAGCTGAATGCATGTGGGTAATACCATATGAACCATTGCCTCCAAAAATGAAGTTAGTCATGTCCTCAAACTTTCAGTTTACCGATTTGGAATTAAAGGATCTTCCAAAAGAGCTCAAATACGCATTTTTAGGGACTGAAAAGACTTATCATGTCATAATTTCATCTACATTAAATTCTGAAAAAGAGGGTAAATTAATTTAAATGCTGAAACAACATAAAGGAGCATTGGGATGGACTATTGCCGACCTTAAAGGCATAAGCCTATATGTTTGCACCCATTAAATATATTTGGAGGAAGACGCTAAACCATCACGGCAAATGCAACGGTGTCTGAACCCCAACATGCAAAAAGTAGTCAAAAAGGAAGTTCTAAAACTACTTGATGTTGGGATCATATATCTTATATCTAACAGCCCTTGGGTTAGTCCAACCCAAGTGGTACCAAAGAAGGCTGACATAATGGTTATTCCTAATAAAGAGGGCAAATTGGTACCAACACGCGTCCCCACTGGATGCCGGATGTGTATCGATTATCAAAAACTGAATACCATGACCCGAAAAGACCACTTTCTATTATCATTCATGGATCAAATGCTAGAATGAGTGGTGGGTCATAAGTACTATTGCTTTTTGGATGGATATAGTGGGTATAACTAAATTGAAATTGCTCTTGAAGATCAGGAGAAAGCAACTTTCACGTGTCCATTTGGTACTTACACTTATCGTAGTATGCCCTTCGGTTTATGCAATGCACCACCTACTACTTTTCAGCTGTGCATGCTCTGTATATTCAGTGATATGGTCGAGTAGACACTTGAAGTTTTTATGGACGATTTTTCTATGTTCGGCCATAGTTTTGAAAACTGTCTTGATAATCCTGAACGTGTGCTAGCACGATGCGAGGACAAACACCTAGTACTAAACTGGGAAAAATATCATTTCATGGTAACCAGTGGAATAGTCCTCGGCCACATTATATCTGACAAAGGTATCCAAGTGGATAAAGCAAAGATCGACATAATCTCGAATCTACCTGTCCCCGTACGGTTAAAGACATCCGTTCTTATCTGGGACATGCAGGATTTTATCATAGATTTATCCAAAATTTTAGTGCTATTTCCCGACCACTATGTCATTGTTAGCTAAAGACACGTCATTCGAATGGCTGGAAAACTGTCAAACATCTTTTGACGCACTAAAAGAATACCTTACCTCTGCACCGATAATATAGGTACTCGATTGGGATTTGCCATTCGAACTAATGTGCGATGCTAGTGACAATGCCAATGGTGCAGTGCTAGGACAGAAGAAGGATAATAAGCCTTACGTAATTTACTATGCTAGTCGAATGCTAAATGAAGCTCAAATGAATTATACAACTACTGAAAAAGAGCTACTGGCTATAGTAATTGCTTTGGATAAATTCAGGTCTTATCTGGTAGGGTCCCCTACTATTTGTTTCACAGACCACTAGCCCTCAAATACCTGTTGTCCAAGAAAGATGCGAAACAAAGACTGATTCGTTGGATACTACTACTCCAAGAGTTTAATATCACGATCAAGGATAAAAAAGGAGTAGAGAATGTGGTCGCTGACCATTTGTCTCGGTTAACATTTATTGACAATACCGAACCGTTGCCGATTAAGGATGAATTCCCAAATGAGCAACTGATGACTGTTTCCAATTTTCCCTTTTATGCAGATATAGTAAATTACCTAGTCACGGGAAAGACCCCGAGTCATTGGTTAAATCAAGACAAGAAACAGGTCCTCTCGTTCGCACATCACTTCTTTTTTAATGACCCATACTTATTCAAGTATTGTGCTGATCAAGTCATCAGACGTTGTATTCCAAATGAGGATATAACCGTGATTTTAGCATCATTCCACTCTGAAGCTTGTGGAGGCCACTTCGCTTCGCAAAACGCCACATAAAAAGTCCTACACAGCGGTTTCTACTAACCCACTGTATTTAAAGATGCCTATTCTTTTTGCAAATCATGCCAACGTTGTTTCAAAAAGAAACTCTATGCCCCTGACTCCTATTATTACAATTGAAATATTAGACTGTTGGGGCATAGATTTCATGGGCCCGTTCCCAAAGTCAAACAACTACGAATACATACTCCCAGCTGTGGAATATGTATCAAAATGGGTAGGTGCGATACCGACGCGACACAATGATCACAAAATAGTAATGTCCTTTCTTAAGGAATACATTCTGTCACATTTCGGAGCCCCGAAGGCACTAATAAGTGACCAAGGCAAGTATTTTTGCAATAGGCCCCTGGAGTCACTCCTCAAGAAATATGGGGTCAATCACAAGATTGCTCTAGCCTTCCACCCACAAACTAACGGGCAGGCAGAGTTGTCTAACCGAGAAATCAAGCATATTCTAAAAAAGACGGTTAGTTTCAATAGGAAGGACTAGGCATATAATTTGACCGATGCTCTATGGGTGTACCGTACCGCATATAAAACAAACCTAGGGATGTCCCCGTATAGGCTAGTGTACGACAAGGCTTGTCACCTCCCTATCGAGATTGAGCATAAAGCTTATTGGGCGACACACTCATTAAATTTTGATATTAAAGAGGGAGGCCAGTTAAGGAAACTTCAACTCGCAGAGCTAGAGGAAATCCGTAAAGATGCGTATGACTCTGCGAAGTTGCATAAGGAAAGGTTGAAGGCTCGCCACAATAGAACGATCTTCGTAAATCATTCGAACCGGGGCAGAAAGTCTTGCTATAAGACTTCCACCTCCACCTTTTTCCAAGTAAGCTCCGATCCCGGTGGACAGGTCCATTCATTGTTAAATCTGTCTTTCCACATGGGGCCATTGAGCTCAGAAACCCCAAGAATGATGAAAGTTTCAAGGTTAATGGCCAAAGATTAAAACCATTCTTGGAGAACTTCCTACTAGAAGCTGAGCACATCCAGCTAGATGAGCCCAGCTATTCCTTAACCTAAAACACCAAAGAGTGTTCTCACATTTTTGTTGCATTATTTTTTTTTACTAGACTATGTTTGTTTTATTTATTTCTGTCTTTTTGAGTGTAACCTCGACTCTAATCTACTATTCCTTATAATCTGTCCCCTGCAGGCTATAAGAATGAAAGACAATGACGTCCATTCAATCAGGTCATGGGCTGATTTAGAATATCAAAACCCTCCCTGGACTACCGAGGAGATTGCATTCTGCCTTTCTCCGTATCAAGGGCCCAGGGAAGATGATGTAGTTGACCTGACCCAAGGGTACATCCCTTACAATCCTGCCCTCCTCAACATTAATCCTTTTAAGCATACGGACTTCCCTGAAGAGGAAGGAGAACCAGAGGGGTATTTCATCAGAGAAGTTGATGTTGCCCTCTTGGAAAAGTGGGAGAACGATTCAATGTGGGAACCATAGGTTAAAGAAGATTAATAGGATGTGGTGCCCGAACGCCATAACCCTGTCTTCACATATTTGGATTACTTCATCATCATCGAGTTGATTCCGTATATTTATGTGCACATGAGCTATTTGTTGTTCCGGCTTCAATGCCCCCTACCTACTAGTGCACATGGTACTGTCACGCCAATAGTGAGGTTAATTCATTCTCACACTTCATTTTCTTTTTATCTTTCGTTGTTTATTCCTTTCTGTTAGTTCTTTCACTTGTTTTATTTAATTTCTTTCTTTTTGGTTTTTTTCTGTTGTCCTTGTCCAGGATTATCACTATGTTCCACAATGGTCTGCTGGTGTTCCTTCCACACCAACTATTTCATGGACTTGGACCTTATATAGGGTCTCCTAGTACTCCGCTACAAGAGAGCAAATAGCTGATAAATTATACTCCTCTATCAATGTCTCCATCCGGATCACCTCTTGCCTGTGCAATCAATTCTTTGGAGGTTTCAGACACTTTCGATGATATTCTGGATGCTTCCAAATCTTTCTAGAATTGTGAATTATCGAGTTTGGACTCCACTTTTGAAGATTTGGCGGAGTATGAAACAATTGCAGAAGAAAAAAATTTTATGTTCGAAGATTAGTGACTCACTTCAGTTACGTTTTGTCATTTGGTCAATCTTTTATCAATTGAAGTGTAAGGCTGGACAAAGAATTGTTAGTTTTGTTTTAAATTTTAGTTTGTCTATGTAATAAGGTCTTAAGTGCCAATTTGGGGATTATAATTTTGCAAAATGGATGCTATTAAAGAGTTATATTTATAAAATTTGCAAATTTTTACTATGTTGATGGTGAATTTTGGCTTACATGTATGTGTTTACACTGCTTTTACATTATTCTTGTATGTAAAAATTTTGTGTTCGATCGATTGAGACCTTTTCGATCGATCAAAGTTTTCAGCCATCAAGCACTTGAATGAGTCTCAATCGATTGAACGTTTGATCGATCGAACTTTCTCAATTGATCGAGACTTGTATTTAAATGAGGCATCCCCAACACATTTCATCAGTTTCACTCTCTCACTCTCACACTCTCGAGCGATTCTATATAGAGAGAGAAGAGCACGGTGATTTTCTTCTCCCCCCTTCCATTTCCAGCACTTGGGGCGCCGTGATCATATCCTCTTCACCATCATCATCTCCTTCTTCCCCTCACTGCGTACACCCCAAGGTAGGTTCTCACCTACCCCTATTCCATTTTCGTTCGAAAACATGTGGGGGTTCCCCCCATTGGTCCAAAGACCAACTTTTAGTAATCTTAGTATTAGGTTTCTAGCTTGTTTCATGTAATTTTGCATTTTTTTTTCTGTCTCTGCGTGTACGCTGTGCTCGATCGATCGAGCTGGTTTCGAGCGATCGAAGCCAACCCATTTTTCAATCGATCGAACTGATGGAGAGGTAGATTCTTCTTTTGGTGTTTTGTTCTTGTTTTCATTAGTCTTTTCTTTTTATTTTTCAATTTTAGGGACTTCAAGATGAATCCTATCACGGGTTATCACAAGGAGAAACCCTTTGATCTCACGATCCCTGACTCGATCCCACAGCATAGCTTCCGAAATACTCCAGACAGGTAGTGGTTCATGCGATACTTCCGATCTAGGAGGGTTATGATCGAGCACCCTCTCAAGACAGCGTGGCTATCCACACCCTAGTACTTAGACAGGATACGAGCTGTGCCGCACTGGTATGATTTACTCTCTCAGTCTAGAATAGTAAATTTTTCTTGGATCCGGGAGGCCTGCGAGACGATGATCCGAGACTCGGCTGCCCTGTTCATGTATCAATCTTTCTTCCGTGGACGGGAGATTATATTTAGTCTCGCCACTGTCACTGCTGCTATTGAGGTACCTGAGGTACCATGTTTTGTGTGCCCACACAGTCCAGATGCACCTGAGACCTCGCCGACTACTATCATCAGGGAGCTCACTGGGGGTGCTGTTCCACAGTGGAACGACTCTTCGTTGATCAAGGACCACTACCTCACAGATAATTATCACATGCTTCACCTCGCCCTTAGCAACTACCTTTTGGTGACCTCTTACTAGGAGAAGATAGCAGCCTGGTATACAAGTGTTTTATACGCAGTAGGGATGGGACAACTTGCTTGTTTGCCTCGCCTTTATATCGATTTAATGATCCACCCCACTCGCTACATTGCCACCAAAAAGCACCTAAAAGGTGCTTGGGCAATCCATTGGGTCATTGCTCAAACAGGTCTTCCCCAGTTACCCACTAACGAGGTGCAGACTTCCTCTAGCCGATTTGAAGAGAAAACATCCTGCCGCTCGGATGCTCAAAAAAGGAAGAGAAAAGGAAAAGGAAAGGCGAAGGTTGGGATGAAGAGGAAGCATGGTGGAGGCACTGATACATAGGGTGTGGCTTTTGGGACACCTTCCGAGGCTGAGGAGCCCGATTCCGATGATGAGAGAGATCCTATTGGGGAGGTTGAGTGGTTCGAGCTGAGACACCGGTCTTAGGCTCTCGCCCAGGGAGAGTCGTCATCCATGTCTCTCCAGACTCTCCATACGTTGTTTATTGAGGAGAGGGAGGCGCGGATGAGGCTCGAGGGCAAGGTTGATCACCTAGTCACCCAGCTTGATACACTACTGGTCCAGTTGGGGGTGGCTCAGTCATTACATGCAGCTTCACATCCACCACCACCCGCTGCACCACCCATTACTGATCCTTCATCTTCTGCAGCACCTCCTTCTGCTGATCCCTCTGCCCCTTCATCATCATTCGCGCCACCTCCGGTTGGGACTGTTCCTCCATCGACCATTCCTTCTGACACCACTTTTGAGTCTCCACTTCCGCCACTATCTGTTGATGCTCCGGCCGCACCGATCGAGATTTTATCAGATGATTCTACGAGGTGAGATTGGGCATTTTGTTGTATTTATTTTATTTCTATTTTCTCTCTCCTCTCTCTTAGTATTCTTTTGGATGTTTGGTGTGTTGGGACTATTGGATCTTTTGGACATTATTACCACTTTTCTGTGCTTTATTGTTTTACTTTTCCAGTGATTGGGTATTGTATTATATATGGATCATACTCTATCAGTTTATATTTCATTTCTTTTGATCTTGGCTGCTTGGAGATTGTATTTTTTGGGTACAGGTTGCTATGCTTGCTATTGTTACTTTGCTTCTATCAGGTGATATCCATCTTTTTACATTTGAAAATCAACTTCTGAGGACATGCTATTTTCAGTTGGGGGTAGGATGTAGATAGATAATCACCTGCACATGTTTACACTTAGCAATCTGGATAACTTTACTGCACATTTTATACAATCTCAAGTAGAATTGGATTAAAATTAAAATTGAAGAAATTTGAAAAATTTTGGAATTTTTTTTTCTTAACTTTATTTGAAGAATAACTTTGAACATTCATTTCTATTTAGCTGTTACCAAGCAATGACACATTCATATTATTCTCATCCTTTTGTGAATTAAGTTCACACGTTTTTCTAGTATCACTAGGATGATTGCATGTGTGGACCATTCTTGTATCCGAAATCCATGTGCACGTGTTGATAGCTATGTAAGAAAGCCTAAGAATGAGTTACTACGACTATTGTGCTAAAAGAACGAGTAGTGGAAACTAATGACCCTTAGTGAGTTTTTGATCCAATCTTTGTTTCTGAGAGAATTTTCACAGAAATTCGAATTATTTTCTTGATTATGCGTATTAAATTCATTGCACTAGTCTCAATTAATTATTCACTTTGGCTACTTATTAGAGGAGAACATTCAGGATCTACCAACTAAACTCAATAAACACTATAATGCTAAAACTATGAAATTAAGAAAATAATTTAAACCATCATTACCCATTTCCTACCACTATTCATATCCCTCTACCAACACCGACTTAATATTGCCTATTCTATTATGAAAATACAAACTCCTAATCCTTTACTTTGACTCCAATGAATCCCATTGTGCATCTAATAATAAATAACTGTCAAAGTATGTGATTGGAGGAGAGTAGTTGTGGAGGTGTTATTCATCTAAACAAAAAAAAAATTTGAAAAGAAGAAAAAGGGAGAATCTGAAAGAATAAAAGTTGGTTGGAGATGTGAAAAGAATAAAATGAGATGATAAGCTCCATCATATGCTAAAACGTGCAATCTTTCTTTTTCATCATCTTTATCTACTACATATAAACCCAAAATTTAAAGTCTTAATGATTCTTAACAACTTAGTTTGAACATGAACGTGCGAATTGAGTTATCCATGGTAGTTTGCTCCTCTAGTAAGTAGTATCCTATTCATGACACGATACACTCTAAATATTTGTCCTTTATTGATTCAGGTGTGAAAGCATTAGTAAACAAAATATCACTCGTATCAAAACTTTCACACCATGTGCGATCATTATTAAACAAGTTTCTGAGAGATGTTCTTTTATGAGTGTAAACCAATGTGAGATTTGAGCAGAAATTACGAGTTCTAAAAGTACGGTAGTCCTAAATAACTCTAAATAACGTTTGACGCATAGCTGTTAACTTCACACACACACACACATATACATGATTGTAATACATATGTTATATTTATCCTGGTGGCATGAGGAGCATGTGAATTTGTTTCATGGTTTGTTTGAGGTTAATATGTCTTTGTAGAGCTAAGTTAACAGTTGAATGGGAGAGAGTGTTTTAAAAGTTTTTCTATATCTTCTTGAACTTAAAATTGAGAATTTTGTGGGTTTATTCATTGTAAACCCTCACGAGACAACACTCATCCACTAGGGGGAACCTAGGGGTTTAACGGATTGTTGCATTTGCTAAATGCAACCGCAATTCCTGCGAAAGTGAGTTAGGTAGTATCTCTTTCTTTTTAGATTAGTTTGCTTTAGTTTATTTTGTTTTCTTTTAGTCATTGTAGTAGTAGTTTAGCTTGTTTTTATTTTTGCTTTATCGCTAAGGACTAGCAATAAGCTAGTTGGGGGATGTGACAAGTGAGGGTATTTGTAAAATACAACTGTGCAAAAATAGAGAAATACACTGATATAGTTTACAATCCCTTGCTTTATCTGCAATTCATATTACAATGCTTGTTTCTACACAATATGATTAATCTATGATGAGTTGTATTGTTTTAGCTATTATTTGTGCAGATCACTGTTTTGCTGTGTGAAGAAACGAATAATAGGATAAAGGAAATGCTGGACTATAAGCAAGAGAATTCAATGATGAAAAGTGAAGTTCAAGCGATCGAGCTTTTGATAGATTGAAATCGATTCAAGTGCTCGAGTAATCCAGAAGTTCAATCGATCGAGTGATGTTCAATCGATCGAACATGCCTTTTATCAGAATTTACGCGCACGTAGCAGAAACATGCGTTGTAACCGTAGCCCTTAGGTTTTCTATATATATGAGTTTGTAAGACGTCCGTTAGGATGCCCAACTTAGTTTTCAACAGTTTTAGAGAGAGAGATAGAGAGTTTTACATTATTTTGTAGGTCTCAAAGTTTTGGATATTGGTTACTCTTGATTTTCTGCAAGTTAAGCTTAATACAACATTTCGGGTTTCATCTTATTATTTATTTGCATTCTATTTCTAGTTATTCGTAGCACAAGTGAAGTTAAACAAAGTCTTTCATGTTATTTAGTGATTAAACTATAGCTTTCACAATTTTTATGTTAAAATCACAAACAAACAAAGCCTTAATGAAACTTGATGTTAAAAATAGATCCGAGATACTCCAGACCATGTCTGAGTAGTCCTAGGTTTGGGAGATCACGATGAAATAGTGATCTCCAGCCTCTGGCATACAACAGTTTAAAACCTGTGTTCGATCGTTCGAAGCTAGTTCAATCGATCGGACCAGTGATAGAGTCAAGTGATCTAAGACATTTCGATCGATTGAGAGATGACAATTTTTGATCGATCGAAAGTGCATCGATCGATTGAACCTTCTGATTCTTGAGAACATCCTATGCAGTATTCCTAGACTTTCTGCTTTAGAGATTTGTTATCAAACTATCCCCAAATGCTCAGTTTGTCAAAATAGTTTCTAAATCTTAAACCTTAAGGCATTTTTCTTCAATAACTTTTGCAAACCACTTTGAATGCTAATACCATTTAGAGTGCGAGTCTTAACTATTGTTTTAAATCACTTTCTTGTATTTGGAATCAACTATGATGATATAGTCCCGGTCATGAAAGGATTATGGATTCTTTATGCTTAGAGAAATACAAAATACTCTATGAGATGTACTCCATTGAGCTTTAATGTAACTGCATGGTGGATGGCTAGGTCACTGCGGATTCGTGTGATCCCAACATTCCTCTTTATTAAGAAATACAGTTTTTAAATATCGCATTAGTTAATTAGTTAATTGTTAGTTAATTTAGTTATTTCCCTTAGTAGTTGTTAATTTGTGGAACTTCGTGTTCTATACCTTGCTTAAATCTTGAATTTTCTTTCCCTTTTAGAGTTTAATCTAAGTTTCTAGTTTCTAACTTTTCCTGTGGAATCGACCTGGTCTTAACCAGATTACTACTTGCACGTCTACCTACACTTGGGTATTGCACACAAGAGCACACAAAATAATTGTCATGTCAAGCATGGCAGGCTTGCCAGACAGGTAGCCATGCAGTAGATAATGAATGCTAAGATGTTAAAAGGGACTCCAGTCAAAGAACATGTTTTAAAAATGATTAGTTATTTGAACGAGCTGGAGACCCTAGGTGCCAACATTGACGCACAGACCCAAGTTGATATGATCCTCAATACACTGTCGCCATCATTCGCTCAATTGAAACTAAATTATAATACGAATAAAATGGATTTTTTAATGAGAAAATTAATGAGTCCTTTATTGGCAGCGGAAGGGATGATCAAACTTTGGGGCAACGTTTTGAATGTTGAAAAAAGTTATTCTTCCTCCCGATCTACACCGAAAGGTAAGAAAGGGAAGAAGAAGGCTGACACTGGTGGTTCAAGTATTGGACCAGTCCCTAAGTTTGCAAAATCTAAGAGAAAAGTTAAGGACAAAGGGAAGGTGGATGGCCAAGGCAAAGGAAAGTGTTTCCAATGCGGCGAGAGGGATTCAGATCAACCAACAAATGCAGTGATGGGGAGATCATGCTGACTCTGGGTTCTAGCACAACCATTTTTCCGGTTGCTATAGGAGTAATAGTTTTAGAGTTTTTAGACGATAAGACAATAGTTTTATCAGATGTACTTTACGTCACTTTAATGAGACATAATTTAATTTTAGTTTCAAATTTATCGAATAATGGTTATTCTTTTCTTTTTGGAACATAAGTTGTTATTAAAAGAAATAGTTCTTTTATATGTTCTGGTGTTAAAACTAATGGCTTATATGTAATTACTCCCAATATTTCTAAAGACTCTTGTATGGAACTTAATAACTTAATGGTAACTTTACCATTTAAAAGAAAAGAACCTTCCAGTAATCCAACAAGGCATTGGCATACGAGGCTTGGCCATATCAATTTAAATAGGATTGGCAGACTAGTCAGAGAAGGGGGTCTTAGGTAATTTAGTTCTCGAACCAATGGAAGTCTGTGAGTCTTGTTTGGAAGGTAAGATGACCAAAAGGCCATTTCCTTCAAAGGGCATCAAGACCAATGCATTGTTGGAATTAGTTCATACTAATGTGTGTGGACCAATAAATATTAGAGCACGGGGTGGTTATGAGTATTTCATAAAACTTACTGATGCCCACTCTATGTATGGATATGTGTACCTAATGCAACACAAGTCTGAAGCCTTTGAAAAGTTTAAAGAGTTTAGGGCTGAAGTGGAGAAGCAATGGGCACACATATCAAGGCCATTTGATCTAATCGAGGTGGCGAGTTCCTCTCTAATGAGTTTATTGATCACCTCGTATAGAATGGAATTCTGTCATAGTTGACTGCACCTGGTATGTCTCAGCAGAACGGTATAGCGGAGAGAAGGAATTGGACTCTTTTAGACATGACTAGGTCGATGATGAGTTATTCGGAGTTACCATTATTTCTTTGGGGTTATGCTTTGAAAATGCTGCATACATACTAAATCTAGTACCAATCAAATCTTTTCCCAGGACATCATGAGAGATGTGGATTGGGTGCAAGCCTTCTTTTCAACATCTCTGGATATGGGGGTGTCCGGTACATGTGCTGAAAGGAAAGATGAGCAAGTTAGATTCTAGATCGGAAGTATGCTACTTCGTAGGGTATCCAAAGGGTACTTATGGATGGTATTTTTATAATCCAAGAGAACAAAAAGTGTTTGTTAGTACAAATGCTATTTTCTTGGAGGATGATTATATCATGAACCATAAACCTAAGGGAATGATAGATCTGAGAGAGATAGAAGGAGAGCCCTCAGTCCAACCAGTAGTTGATAACGATGTAAATCAAGAAAATACCACTTCTTCACCCATTTTCGCACCGGTACCTCATCGTAGTGGGAGGATTATCAGCTAGCTTGATAGATACATGTTTTTAGGAGAAGTGTTTGAAACAATCTCCATATAATCTGAATCTGATCTTGCCACATACTAAGAGGCAATGATTGATGTTGATTCAGCTCATTGGGTTAAGGACATGAAGGCTGAATTGGAATATATGGATTCTAATCAGGTTTGGGATCTTGTAGAACTTCCAGCCAATATTCAACCCATTGGTTGTAAGTGGATCTACAAGAGGAAAAGAGGATCTGATGGAAAGGTTAAGACCTTTAAGGCTAGGCTTTTAGCGAAAGGTTATACTTAGAGGGAGTGCATTGACTATGAGGAAACCTTCTCGCCGGTAGCCATGCTCAGGTCCATCAGGATACTCTTATCCATTGCTGCATGCCTAGATTATAAGATCTGGCAGATAGACGTCATGATTGCATCCTCAGTCCAACTAGGAGTCTAAGACGTAAAGCGCATCTCAGTCGATCAGATGATCCTCAAAAGACACCAGAGTATAAGACGCAAAGCGCGTCTCAGTCTTTTAGCACATTTCCCGATTCGGCACCGGAGCATAAGATGCAAAGCGCATCTCAGTCTATCAGATGATCCTCAAAAGACACCGGAGTATAAGATGCAAAGCGCATCTCAGTCTTTCAGCACATTTCCTGATTCGGCACCGGAGTCTAAGACGCAAAGCGCATCTCATTCGATCAGATGATCCTCAAAAGACACCGGAGTATAAGACGCAAAGCGCATCTCTGTCTTTCAGCACATTTCTTGATTCGGCACTAGAGCATAAGACGCAAAGCACATCTCAATCGATCAGATGATCCTCAAAAGACACCGGAGTATAAGACGCAAAGCGCATCTCTGTCTTTCATCACATTTCCTGATTCGACACTGGAGTCTAAGACGCAAAGCGTATCTCAGTCGATCAGATGATCCTCAAAAGACACCAGAGTATAAGACGCAAAGCGCATCTCAGTCTTTCAGCACATTTCCTGATTCGGCACCGGAGTCTAAGATGCAAAGCACATCTCAGTCGATTAGATGATCCTCAAAAGACACCGGAGTATAAGACGCAAAGCGCATCTCAGTCTTTCAGCATATTTCCTCATTCGGCACCGGAGTCTAAGACGCAAAGCGCATCTCAGTCGATCAGATGATCCTCAAAAGACACCGGAGTATAAGACGCAATGCGCATCTCAGTCTTTCATCACATTTACTGATTCGACACCGGAGTCTAAGACGCAAAGCGCATCTCAGTCAATCAGATGATCCTCAAAAGACACCGAAGTATAAGATGCAAAGCACATCTCAGTCTTTCAGCACATTTCCTGATTCGGCACCGGAGTCTAAGAAGCAAAGCGCATCTTAGTCGATCTGATGATCCTCAAATGACACTGGAGTATAAGACGCAAAGCGTATCTCAGTCTTTCAGCACATTTCCTGGTTTGACACTGGAGTATAAGGCGCGAAGCTCATCTCAGTCGATTAAATGACTCTTAAAGAATGTCGGGGGATTAAGCATAGGAAGCGCTTCTATGACGGTTATGACTTTCCCAGAATAAAATGACATCATGGAATAGGGTGCATTTTTGAAAGAACAATATATTGCTGAGACATTATATGGAGCACGAGATTGCTTGAGCACGTGCATCACAATAAGATAGGTGCATTCATCCATATGACTATTTGCGCTTGTGTATGTTTAACCCTTGCCCAAACTACGTCTTGGTCTGATTCCTAAATGGATACGTAGGCAGCTCATCATCGAGCACGACCAGCGTGAACCATTGCCGCGCGCATGTTCTCGTTTTGCAACGCATTTTGTTTTTCCCTTTAATATGACAGTTTGGTCAAAGGCCTGTCTTCACACAGGCTTCGACGTTCGCTTGCGGTTCGCGTTGCCCCACAAGCTCCATCGAAGAGGGGCAAACTGTAGACACGCCAATTTTGACCAAACGTCGAATTAGGGAGAGTGTCACCTCCATATTCGATGATGACAAGGACCAAAAGATTCGAAGTGTTCCAAGCTCTTCAGAAAGTTCTCCAAACGCGGTAAAATTTTCAAAGAACGAAATACCAGGTGTTTAGGAGAATTCAGGCATAAAACATCACTTTTGGAAAAGATCTTCGAAAATAAGTTTTTCAAGAAAAAGGAGAAAAGAAAAGACCTAAAAGATGAAGTTCAACAGAAACCGGCACACGGCAGTTGTTTGCGGCACTCAGTGAGTACCGAACGACAATCACAAAATGCCGGACCGACATTTACTGAGTGTCGCCGACATTTTCTGACTGCCGTTTGCTTTAATAGTCCGTATTTTGTGGTACAATACGTATATGTATGAGGATAAAAAAAAAATGATAAAGTAAGATTGACAAAAATGCGATAATCAATAATTTGGCGCGGCACTTACTGAGAGCCGCGCAGCAGCCACGGAATGCCGCCGCGGCTTTCACGGAGTGCCGCAGCGGCATCCACTGACTGCCGCAAAGGATTTTTGACTGTCGCCTTCGGCAGCAGTCTGTCTATTTTCAGGAAGTACGTATTGTACCACAAAATGAGATGTTTACACCTGTCTTTTACTCCAAATTCACTGAGAATACTTGGTATTTTTGTCTATAAAAGAAGAGGGATCTTCCTTGGGAGAAAAAAGAAAAGAGATATACCAAAATATACCACTATAACAACACATGTTTGGGAGAGATAGAGAGCTTGAAGAAGAGCTTGGAAGATCTTCAAAGTAGAGAAGCTTTGAGGATAGTTTGGAGGTGATCCTCTAACCATAAGTTGTCTCCTTTTCATTCTTTCTTTTAAGCCTCTAATCTTATTTAAGTTTTTATTCCCTTTTATTTCTTCTTAGCTTGGTTAGAAAGCATCTATGAATTTGAAGTAAACAAGTTTTACCAAAAGGCTCTTTGATGGGTTTAGAGCATTAGCTCTCTTTGTCTTCTTTATTTCATTTCTTCTTTTTGTCTATACTTTTCTTTTGAGATCCTTGGAGATCTTTAATATCTCTCTTGAAAGCTCTTGAGTTTGATACTTTGAATCTCATGTAAGCTTATGCTTCACATGAGAATCGAAGTTTGATCATCACTTCATTTTATAAGCAAATAGATGGATCCAAGTCCATACTTATGACTTGGGTCCTCTACCTTGATGTTTCATGGAATCCTTTTTATATTCCTTTGAGACTCATGAGTATTAGTCATGTCTTCATCTCCAATGACCATCAAGTGGTAGGAGGAAGTAGTTTGAGTCTAAGTCCATCTCCATGATTTAGATTCATTATCTTGAGATTTCATGAAGTCTATTCATACTTCATTTGAAATCTACAAATATAAAGGTCTTTAGCCTCCAATGACCATCAAATGGTAGGAGAAAATGGTTTAGTTTAAGTCCAACTTCATGGTTTAATAGTTGGGGTTAACAAATAAAAGTTGAACTTGCAATGAAACAGTGGATTCATAAACCGGTTTTGATCAAAGATTTTTAGTTCGAAATCTAACCGTTGGAATCAAGTGAAACCAACGGGAAAATGTCACTAACTCAAAATTCTACCACTACAATTTTTGTTTTAAGGAGATTTCATGTGTAAAGTGGTTTAGTCATGAGTTGTGTGAAGTCACTACAATCTGTCCAGAGTTTCAGAACAGCAACACCCTTTTGAAATAAGCAAAACAGAACCTTAATCAAGTATTTGTGACCCAAAATAATTTTTCCTAAGTAGATTAATGTGTTGGGAAGATACCCTAAAAAAAACAAAGCATTTCTGATCTTTTTGCTATTTTTAAAAAATCAAACAAAATCTCTGGATAGAGAGTCGTACATCTCTGAGATCTAACCGTTGAAACTTTGATTTTCTTTTTGATTTGGAAACTAGACACACAGAAGCATCTTGGGTCCAAAAATCATCAAGATCGAACCAAGGGAAGCATGCTTGTTATTTTCTTAAAGATCTGGTCTGCTCTCTGCAATTTTTAGAATTTTATGACAGATTTGACCAACTTTGTAAATAATGGGCCAAATGACTTTTCTATGACTTAGGGTTCAAACCTTGTTTCAATAATGATTAGTTAAGCTTGAATTCAAAGTTTAAGTGATCTAAATCACTGATTATTTCATAAATTATTCTTGTTCATGAACATATTCATCCATGTGGCTTGATGATTGTAATTAGGACTTGTTTGCTTTAGATTCAATTACATTTGATAAATTTAAGCTAGAAGTCTAGGATTGTTATTTAAGATCCAACTTTATATATTGTATATCATGTGGACTAACCCTTTGTTTTGTAGCGCTATTAAGGTATGATTTCTCGAATCCATCTTTAGTTTATTTTAATTTATTGATTTTATCGATTTTTCAACCTCATGCGCGACACATTAGAATTAAGATTTTGCCTTACATGTATATATGTGGATTAGAGACTCTTTTCCTAGTTTTTATTTTAAACGCATGCATTTGCACGTTTAAATATTCGCGGCCGGATCCCGGGTAAGTTCTCTAGTTCCCTATTTGCATATCATATTGCTTGCTACCTGAATTACGTGGCTTTTGAAGGATATTTTATCACTTGCAATCTTACACCCTTTAGACATGCTTTTTTAATGTATATTTCATACATATGTATTATTTGAGGGCACATTTAAATTAATAATTCGATTAAAAGGATGTTGAGTAGAGGCCTATCGCAAGATAGGATGAGAGAGGGTGTTTTAGTCCGACGGGCTCCTTCCTCTCTCATTCCATAATTCCCGGACCTAGTTAATCTCTGGTTTCGCAAAAGATCAGTTGCTTTAAAATGGTTTCTTAATTTTCCTTTTAAAAATTAAGTGGCGACTCATTTGTTTTGAATTTGAAATTTGGAAGAATTTTAAAAGAAAAGCTGTGGGTAAGAAAAATTGCGATATCCACACCCATCAAATCTAAGAAAGAGTAATACGTAAAATGTGTATGAAGACAGGCTGACAAAAAAGGGGACTGATGTAACGTAACAGTACCATAATTAAGGAATCAAGCCACGTCAGCGGCGGGATAATTATTGACGATTATGTTGAATTAAATGAATGACATGTGTGATACAAAGCAGTAACAAGCGTGGGTGTAGATAAAGCCCATGATTCCGAGATTATGGAGATAGTGGGCAGTTTCTCAGCACAGGGGCAGCGGTTATCACTGTTGTTATCTATTTTAAGGAACGGAGAAAGGAGAAGAAGAGATCCTAGAGATCAAGTACACTTAGCATTTTCTTTACTTTTTGTCATGTATTTCCTTTATCTTTAATTACCAGTTTATCTGGGAGTAGTTTTGTAATTAGTCTGCAGTTGGAAGGCGAAATCATCACTTCAAATTGTACTTTGTTCTATGAATAGTTTAATGGAATTCATATTCTGTTTTCCTTTAAGCTAATCTCAATTTTCTTCACATCTCAAGTCCTTAATCTTTGATTAAGGCAATTCGAACCTATTTTGGAGAAGTCTCGCTCCTCTATTTCTCTAACTCGTCTGATTCGTCAAATCGTTCATTTCAAAGAGGACATTAGTCTGGCACGCCCACACTTAGCATTTACATAATATTCTACCATACAAGTTGTTACAAAAGAAAAAAATAGAATAATAAAAAGAAGAGTGTGGGAAAGAATAGAAAAAAAAACAAAAAAAGAAGAAGTAGAAAGAGATCGGAGATGTGGGGGAGTTTAAAAAGTTGTAGTAGATATTGCAATCACATCTTTGAACCAATTGAATATCACGAGCCTCTTTCTTCTTAACCAATCACCTCTTTTTCAAAGTCCTGATGATTTTAAGTTGATTTGATTTGAAGTTAAAGTAATGAGAGAGTTTTCCACGATATCTCGCTCTTCTAGTGAAAGGTAAGACTTTGTGCACTAAAGTGTCCATTTTTCTATTTCAATATGAGAAGCATTAAATTCCATTTACATTTACTCTTTATAGCTTCCATATCATGAGTGATAATTATTACACCTAATTCGAAGAGATTTCATCTTGAGAGTGTAATCCCGATGAGAGTTTAGTCAAAATGAATGTCTTGATAGTGTCTTAGGTAATGCAAGCTTTGAAATTAATGTTTTGTATTTTGGTTGTCCATTCACACACACACTTGAAGATTAATAGGTATGAAATATTCTGATAACTTTGATAGTAGATTACTATAATGTGTGTGTTGCATGGCTATGGCATACTAGAGAGTTTCATGAGATTGTTGAGCTTAACCAAATTGCTAAATGAGAAAAGAAAAAATTCTTGAAAACGTTTAAACAAAAATCAACACCATAAACATGATTTGTGGGTAGATCACTACAAACCCTCACGAGACGACACTCATCCACTAGGGGGAACCTAGGGGTTTAAAGGCTTGTTGCATATGCTAAATGCAATCGCGATTCCTACGAAAGTGAGTTACGATTTTCACTTTATTTTGTTTTCAATTTTTAGAGTTCAAATAAACATTGCTGTTGTTCGCTTCATTGCTAGGGACTAGCAACGAGCTAGTTGGGGGGTGTGATTTGAGGTGAAAAGTGCATATTCATAGCGTATTACATGGTCTTTTATGCATTCTTTTATCCCCAAGTCCCTAGATTTAGGTACATTCTCATAAAAATGTTCTTTTTATTGTGTTAATACTAAAACATATGTTTATGCGTTGTTTTACAGGCATTAGGATATAATTCAATGAAGTGAAGCTAAGAAAAGTGATTCTGGTGGAGAGAACAACAGAAGCAGCTGAGAAAACTCCATTTCTTGACAATGAAGAGTTCAGATTTGGATGATTTCCCCAGAAATATGAAATGTAGATCTTTGAGTTATGGTTGCGTCGCCGAAAACGGGAGGTCAATCCGAGGTCCGAATGTAAAGTTATGGCCATTCTCCCATCGGTGCGCAGAGTTGTCAAAATTAGAGAAGTTCAAGGGCTTGAAAATAGTTTAATCGATTGAGAGTTTGATCGATCGAACTAAGCTAGATCGATTGAACTTTATTTTCCCCCAAAAGTTGCGTAAACTCTGCAAGAATCCAATAAATAAGTCGTTTTGATACCAGACGAAGGGAGGACGCTCTAGAACACAAAAAATAACAGTTTTAGTGTAGTTTTAGGGTTAGATTAGGAGTAGAATAGGTTAGATTCATGTTCTTCTTCATCTTTTTCATTATTTTACTCAAGATTATTTCAGATTATTTATAGGTTTTTCTTCTCCTTTTTCTTTATTTGATTGTTTATTAGTTTAGATGCTATGATTGCTTTAGTTTGCTAATTCTACACTTGTTTATTGATGTTTCCGTAGTTTAGACGTTGGGAATATGTGGTGAAACATTGATTCCCAACCTCTGCCATCCAATCTTTAGAAACCTTGGGTTTGATCGATCGAATATGTATCGATCGATCGAACCAGAGTCATAGTCAAGCAATCGAAGACATTTCGATCGATTAAAGGATGATACTGTCAGATCGATCCAAAGCGCTTCGATCGATCGAACCTGTTGATTCCTGAGATGATTCTTTTAGGTATTCCAAGGATTTCTGTTTTAGAAATCTGTCATCAAATTGTCCCTATAAGCTCAATTTGTCACAACAGTTTTTAGAACTTAAAGCCTTAAGGTTTTGAAGACCACTTTGAATGCTAACACCATTTAGAGTGCAAGTAATAACCATTGTTTTAAACCGTCTTCCAAGTATTTTAAATCAACTGTGATAATGTAGTCCCGATCATATAAGGGCTACCGATTCTTTATCTTTAGAAAAATACGGAATGTTGAAAAGGAATGAACTCCATCGAACGTTAATGAGTATGCATGGTAGATAGTTAGGATCAATGTGGATTCTCATATTTCCAACACCTTTAATTAATCTGTTTAATTAGCTATGCTTCTCTATATTTTATTTTATTATTTTGTTTAATTTAATTAATTGGGATTTGTTAGTACACCTCCAATCCTTCATTCAAATTTTCCTTTTCTTTAGGTTGTAGTTTAGTATATATATTCTTCCTATTCCTTCCCTGTGGGATCGACCTGGACATATCCAGTATTACTTGCACGATCACCTACACTTGGGTGTTGCACAAGAGTGCACAACTTTTTAGTCGTGTCAAAAAGCGATAAACAACCCCCAGATGGTGATATTGGCCCATGTCTTCTTAATTTGCTTTAAAACCCTGTCCTCTTCCTCTTCTTCATTCACCTTCCCTTTTCCTTTGTCTAACTCTCTCTCTGGGTGAACTTCCTCTAGCTCGTGTTTAAAGTGTCTCCCTAATTGGGTTAGATGACTGACTTCCTCTCTTGCCCATAACTTGTTGATTTATGAAGCGACTTTTGAACTTTTCTTCCCCATTTCTGTCTACTCATCACTCTCGTACCACAAGTGATCGAGAGTGAACAAGTTCTAATTACACGCCTTAATTCACATTTATTAGCATTTTTAATTTTTTTTTTGTGTACTTTTAATTCATTTTCTATTTCTATCAGATTATAGAAGAAAGCGAGAGTTCCAGGCTAAAAAGGGTGTGAAAATAGAGCAGAACAAGCAAAAAAAGGCACTTCACACGTGCGGCCCGCTAGCGCGAATTTCCGGAATCACGTTTACACGGCCCACTTTCACGACTTATAGAAAAAAGTGATTATGCGCATTTCAAAGTGCTAAATACCACTACACAAACGGAAATGCCTAATTACGTCCAAAAAGTGAAATATAGCAGTTTCAGATGGATTAAGTTTACAAAAGCTTTCCTAATCCCTCTACAACTATATATACATCATTCTATATCAATTGTAGGGTGACACATTGTGGATATCGCAGGTTTTCTTTCTTTTACCCACAGCTTTTCAAAATCAATTTAAAAAATAAACGAGTCGCTCATTAATTTTTAAAAGGAAAAATTAAGAAACCATTTTTTAAAGCAAACTGATCTTTTAGAAACCAGAGATTAACTAGGTCCGGGGATTATGGAATGAGAGAGGAAGGAGCCCGTCGGACTAAAACACCCTCTCTCATCCAATCTCGCGATAGGCCTCTACTCAACATCCTTCTAATCAAATTTATTAATCTAAGCATGCCCTAAACTAATACATATATACATATACATCACAAAAGCATGTCCAAAAGGGTGTAAAATTGCTAATGACAAAATATCATTCATAAGCCACATATTCCAAGTAGCAAGCAATATGATATGCAATAGAGAACAAGAGGGCTTACCCGGGATCCAGCGGCGATATTAAACGTGCAATGCATACAAACAAAAGAAAATCCTAAGAAAGAGTCTCTAATCACATATACATATAAGGCAAGCTCCTAATTCTAAGGTGTCGCGCATGAGGTTGAAAATCAATAAAATCAAGGAATGAAATAAACTAGAAGGGAGATGAGAAATTGTACCTCAAATGCGCTACAAAACAAAGATTAGGCCACATGTTTCACATAATAATATGGTATCAAACAATCAATCCTAATTCTCTAACTTAAGTCTATCTAGCATGAAATCCAACTTTATTCAATAGCTAGTTCTAATCATGAGCATTAAATGTACATGAATGAATGAATGTGAACAAGAATAAGACATGGATTTATTCACTAATTTGGGTCACTTAGCCTTTGAATTTAAGCTAAATTACCCTTATTCAAAGTATGATTTGGATCCTAAGACATTAGGAGACCATTTGAGTTGGAATAAATAAGATTAGACAAAAAAAAAAAGGTAGCAGTTTTTATGAATTACAGAGAGCAGACCATATCTTAAGAAATAGAAAAACCATGCTTCCAACGGTTGGATCTTAATGATATTTGGATATGATATGCCTCTGTGAGTCTAGTTTATAATCCAAAAAGAAAATCAAGGTTTGAACGGTTACATCTCTGGGAATATGGAAAATACTAGACGCCACTCAGGAATCTGCAACTCTCTGTCCAGAGATCTTGTACGATTTATTAAAAATAGTAAACAGATGAGAAACACTTAGATCTTTTTAGGGGATCTCCTTAACACATTAAGGTACCTAGAACAAATTATTAGAGACCTCGGAAACTCCGTTAAAATTCTAATTTATTAATTTCAAAATAAATTTACTGTTCTAAAATTTCGGACAGAGAGCTGCATGTATTAAAAATCACAAGTCCAAACCATCTTAGACATAAGACCACCTTAAAACAAAAATTACAGTGGTAGAGTATTGTGTTATTGACACTTTCCCGTTGGTTTCACTTGATTTCAACGGTTAGATTTCGAACTAAAAATCTTTGATAGAAATCGGTTTATGAACTCACTGTTTTCATTTGTCAAGTTCAACTTTATTTGTTAACCCCAACTATTAAACCATGAAGTTGGACTTACACTAAACCATTTTCTCCTACCATTTGATGGTCATTGGAGACTAAAGACCTTCATATTTGTAGATTTCAAAGTAAGTATGAATAGACTTGATGAAATCTCAAGATGAGGACTCTAAACCATGGAGATGGGCTTAGACTCAAAACCATTTTCTCCTACCATTTGATGGTCATTGGAAATGAAGACATGACTAATACTCATAAGTTTCAAAGAGAATATGGAAATGATTTCATGAATTACCAAGTTTAGAGGATCCAAGTCATGAGTATGGGCTTGGATTCATCTATTCGCTTATGAAATGAAGTGATGATCAAATTTTGACTCTCATGTAAAGTATAAGCTTACATGGGATTCAAAGGATCATACTCAAGAGATTTCAAGAGAGATATTGAAGATCTCCAAGAATCTCAAGAGAGGAACATAAACAAAAGAAATATAAGAAAAATTAAAGAATTAGAAACAAGAACTCCTAAGCTTACTAGACAAACTCTAAGACTTAATCAAGAAAAACTAAAAATGACTTGAAGATTAGAAGCTCAAAAAGAAAGAAAACACAACCAAGATTAGAGGGTCACCTCCAAACTATCCTCAAATGTCTTTCTTTGAAGATCTTCCAAGCTCTTCTCTCTAGTTCTCTAAACTCTCTCTTTTTCTCTCAAAGTATGTTAGTGTAATGGTAGTGATTTTTTGTATTTTTTGGTGTATCTCTTGTGTATATTCCCTTGCATGTGTTCCAAGGAAGATCCTTCCTCTTTTATAGGCAAAATTGCCAAGTATTTTAAGTGAATTCGGAGTAAAAGACAGGTGTAAATCTCTCATTTGGTGGTACAATACGTACTTCCTGAAATTAGACAGACTACTGCCAAGGGCGGCAGTCAAAATTCATCTACGGCAGTCCGTGGGTGCCGCTGCGGCACTCCGTGACTGCCGCGACGGCATTCCGTGACTGCCACACGGTTCTCCGTGAGTGCCGCGGTAGATTGTTGATTGTCGGGTTTTCGTCAACCTTACTTTATCAGATTTTTGTTTTTATCTGCCTACACATACGTATTGTACCACAAAATACAGACTTTAAAAGCAAACGGCAGTTAGAAAATGTTGGCGGCACTCAGTGAATGCCGGCCCGGCACTCACTGAATGCCGTTCGGCACTCACTGAATGCCGCGGAATACTGCCGCGTACCGTTTTTTGTTGAACTTCCTCTTTTAGGTCTTTTCTTCTCTCCTTTTTCTTCCAAAAAAATATTTTCGAAGATTTTCTCCAAAAATGGTGTTTTATACCTGAATTCTCCTAAATACCTGGTATTTTCCTCTTTCTGTGAAATTTTATCGCGTTTGGAGAACTTTCTGAATAGCTTGGAATACTTCGATTCTTTTGGTCTTTATCATCATCGGACGTGGAGCTGACGCTCTCCTAAATTCGACGGTCGGTCAAAATTGGGGTGTCTACACACATCAATACATCACAACATACAACTTTGAGGCAAGAGAAGAAGAAGATCTAGTTTTGAAGGTTTCTGATGGCTATAATCAACTTCGTCTCCATGTTTTCATCGATTATGCACAACTAAACACCTATTCTAGGGTTTCAATGAAACCCTAGCTATGTAACGAGGGATTATTTGCTTTCTTTCTTTAGGATTTTATGCTTTTGGATAGTACTTGTATGTTTGAGGATTATGAATCTATAATTAATTTTTGAATGTTAATAATCAATAATACTTTGGATTTATTCTTGTCTTAGATTCTTCCTTGTGCTTGTTAAACACAATATTCCTTGATTTCTATGATTGATATGAATATTTACATACAATAGTGCTTATGTGATTGCGATGTTTATATCTTTTACGATTCATGCTTAGAAAAGATGGATTGTGTTATATCCTAGTTATAAGTAGACAATTCATGCTAACTGAAGATGAGTTATACTTAGGTTAAACTAGTGATATCTTCTTGTTGATACTATCGGGCTTGTAGCTAGAATAGATATTAACTATCCAATCATAGAACTGAAAGTAGGAAGTATAGAGCCCCGATGCATAGTTAGTGGTGGATTTGTAATCCTAGATCTCATTCACTCATATCGAAACAATCTTAAATCTTGCATGTATTTACTTAGTTTTAATTTTAGTGTATTATTTCCATAGTTTTATAGTTTAATTCATAGTAATAGTTAAATCAACAATCAATCAAACTTCCATAATTTTCTAAAACTAAATAGATTTAGGATTTATTAATTAAAGGATAAAAATAATCAATCTCTGTGGGTTCGACCTTTACTTCATCACTACAAATTTTAGAAAGTAAAGCTTACTTTTATATCTTGATTTTGAAGATCAATTTTTGGCGTCGTTGTCGGGGATTGCAATATTTTTGCCATTAATTTTTAGAATTTTAATTTAGTTAGACAGTAAATATTAGGTTAGATTTTATTTCCTTTATTTTCTAGTTAAAATTTTCCAGTTAAAATTTTCAAGTCGTTAAAAGTATCCATATTTTGCAGCTCTCAAGTCATCAAAATAGCAAGTTGGAGTAGACTAGCAGTGCACATCAGCGGAGCTTACACGAATTCTAAATAAAAATTGCAAAAATCCAAAAATACCAAGTAAATCTGTTGTGTTTTTAATTTCGCATCAAGGCACTATAAGTTAGGGCACTGAAACACGTTACTTGCATTAGTGTAGGTATGGAGTGAGCACGTGCATTAGCTAGGAAACCCGGGGTGCTGGGATCTGAAATGAATCACCGCATAACTAGATAATTGCATGCATCATAGTAGTGTTGTGTGCCTATTTGAGTATTTGCGTAGTTTATTCTCTTATTTGGTTGAGTCAGCCGTTATCTTAGTGTCAGTTCTTTAGTTTATGTTTGGTACTCGTTCAAGTAAACCTAAATTATACTTGCTTACTCTTAAACTCGAACGTACCCTTAGAGTCCTTAGGTCCTAAACCCAAGCTCCCAGAGCTCGGTTGATGTTAGATGACGAATCAACAGCTAAACCGTCGTCTTTGTTTGAGTCCGAAATCCAAAGCACTCTTAAGTGTTTAAGGAAAACCAGAATTATTAACATCCACCCTATTCCAATGGCCGATTTTGGAAATAACGTGAATAACCAAAATAGTGGAGGCAACCCTAACATACCTCCACCTCCGCCTCCGCCTCTAAAAGATTATTTTACTCCGACAGCATATGCATAGAGTTACCGGAGGTGACTGCATCTCACTTTGAGATCTAGTCATCAACCATTGCACTTCTTCCGTCTTTTCATGGTCGCGTTAAAGAAGATCCGTACCATCATTTAGGTGAATTTCAGGAAATATGTGCTACATTGAAAATTCAAAATATAACTGATGATGAACTGAAATTACGTATCTTTCCATTTTCTCTTAAGGATTAAGCTCAGTATTGGCTCCTAAATGGCAATTTATACAAGTTTTCTATGAGGGGCTGGTTCCCTCTATTCGCAACACAGTCGATGCAGTTTGTGAGGGGATGTTCCTCCACAAAAGTGCCGACGAAGCGTGGAAGATATTCAAAACTTTAAGTGAAAATTTAATGCATCAAGCTGTGTCCGTACGTCTCGAGGGATGCCTTCCAGCGCAACCTAAACGAGAGGCAAAGGTTGAGTCAGGTCATTCAAATAAAATGCAAGAACTATCTAGGAAATTGGGCCAACTGATGATGATGGGCCTTATGCAGGGCCCACCTCCTGCTGAAATATGTCAGTTATGTTCTGATCCATCTCATTCTACACTTGCATGTCCGTTTGCTTCACAATTTCCATAATTTGTGGAACAACATATCAATGCTGTTCAACAATTCAAAAGACCTAATCATAACACCACTGGTTATAAATTGGACACGACATGGAGGCTTCACCCAAACCTCTCATGGAAGTCTAATAGTGAAGGGCCATATTCAAAACCATAGACGACAAACTTTCGTAATGCATATAGGCCTCAACCTAATCAATACCAGCAACCTCCTTTCCATGCTAATCATCCTAGAAATAAATATTTTGAAGAGAGTGTGTTGGCATCATTGAAAAATTTAGAGGCCCAATCTCAGTTGCAGTCTCAACTCGATAACTCCCATACACAATCTATTACTATGTTAGAATCACAAATGGGACAACTAGTGAATACGTTAAATCATTGTAATGAAGGAAAGCTACCAAGTCAACCGGTTCAAAACCCAAAAGGGCAATATGAAGTAGGTACAATAAGTGACCAAGTAAATGCAGTTTCCATGAAAACAACTGAGTGTCCTGAGGAGGTCGTACCTCCGCGAGAACCTAGGAAAGATAAAGGAAAAGAAATCATTAAAGACCAAGATGGGAATAATAATAAAGTCATGGACTCTAATCCTTCGGTACCTAATACATCTACCGCAACAAACCCCTCAAATTATGTACCTAGGATGCCGTTTCCCCCAGGTGTAGATGCCCCATCTCACTTTTCAAGGAAAGTAACAAGATCAGAAGATATCTTGAAAACCTTCAAGGAAGTAAAAATCAATATCCCACTTTTGGATGCCATTAAGCAAATACGTCCTTATGCTAAATTTCTGAAAGACTTGTGTACTCAAAAGAGGAAGTCTCGAAATCATCTATCTAAGAATGTCTTTTTAACAGAGGAGGTTAGTTCTATCTTCCAACACAATACACTTAAATATAAGGACACGGGTACACAAACAATTGCGTGGCATATAGGTGACAAATATATCCATCGGGCCCTTCTCGATCCTGGATCTAGTGTAAACTTACTCCCGTACTCCGTTTATGAGCATCTTGGCCTGGGAGAGTTAAAACCAACTCCCGCTACCTTACAGCTAGCAGATCGCTCCATTAAAGTTCCACGTGGCGTGATAGAAGATGTTTTGGTAAAGGTAGATAGGTACTATTATCCGGTCGACTTCATTGTACTCGATACTGAGACGCTAAGAAACATGTCCCGATTATTATAGGACGTCCTTTCTTAGCTACTATAAATTTTATTATAAATTATAGGACTGGGGTTATGGATATCACGTTTGGAAATATAATCGTTTGTCTTAATGTATTTAACGCATCTGTAGACACCCCGATTTTGACCAAACGTCGAATTTAGGAGAGTATCACCTCCATATTCCATAATGACAAGGACCGAAAGATTTGAAGTGTTCCAAGCTCTTCAGAAAGTTCTCCAAACGCGGTAAAATTTTCACAGAATGAAATACCAGGTATTTAGGAGAATTCAGGTATAAGACATCACTTTTGGAAAAAATCTTCGAAAATAAGTTTCTTTCAGAAAAAGGAGGAAAGAAAAGACCTAAAAATGGGAAGTTCAACAAAAACCGGCACACGGCAGTATTTTACGGCACTCAGTGAGTGCCGAACGGCATTCGGTGAGTGTCGAACGGCAGTCACAGAATGCCGGCCCGGCATTTACCTAGTGCCGCCGACAATTTTTGACTACCGTTTTCTTTAACAGTCCGTATTTAGTGGTACAATATGTATATGTATACGGATAAAAACAAAAACCTGATAAAGTAAGGTTGACAAAAATGCGGCAATCAATAATTTGGCGTGACACTTACTGAGAGCCGCGCGGCAGTCATTGAATGTCGCAGCGGCTTTCACGGAGTGCCGCAGCGGCATCCACTGACTGTTGCAAGAGATTTTTGAATGCCGCCCTGTGCAGCAGTCTGTCTATTTTCAGGAAGTACGTATTGTACCACCAAATGAGGCATTTACACCTGTCTTTTACTCCGAATTCACTCAAAATACTTGGTAATTTTGTCTATAAAAGAAGGAGGATCTTTCTTGGGAGGATATACACAAAAAGATATACAACACACAAGAAATCACTACCACTATAACAACACATATTTGAAAGAGATAGAGAGTTTTGGAGGGCTTGAAGAAGAACTTGGAAGATCTTCAAAATATAGAAATTTGAGGATAGTCTTGGAGGTGACCCTCTAATCTTAGTTGTGTTTTCCTTTTTTTCTTTTTTTTTTTGCCTCAGATCCTCAAGTCATTTAGTTTTTCTTGATTAAGTTTTAGAGTTTTGTTAAGTAAACTTGGAAGTCCTTGCTTCTTAGTTCTTTGATCCTTCTTCTATTTTTTTTCCTGTTTATGTTTTTCTTTAGAGATTCTTGGAGATCTTCAATATCTCTCTTGAAAGCTCTTGAGTTTGATGTTTTGAATCTCATGTAAGCTTATACTTCATATGGGAGTCAAAGTTTGATCATCACTTAATTTCTTAATCAAATAGATGGATTCAAGTCCATACATATGACTTGGGTCCTCTACCTTGATGTTTCATGGAATCCTTTCTATATTCCTTTGAGACTCATGAGTATTAGTCATGTCTTCATCTCCAATGACCATCAAGTGGTAGGAGGAAGTAGTTTGAGTCTAAGCCCATCTCCATGGTTTAGATTCATTATCTTGAGATTTCATGAAGTCTATTCATACTTCATTTGAAATCTACAAATATAAAGGTCTTTAGCCTCCAATGACCATCAAATGGTAGGAGAAAATGGTTTAGTTTAATTCCAACTTCATGGTTTAATAGTTGGGGTTAACAAATAAAAGTTGAACTTGAGAATGAAACAGTGGATTCATAAACCGGTTTTGATCAAAGATTTTTAGTTGATAATCTAACCGTTGGAATCAAGTGAAACCAACGGGAAAGTGTCAATAACACAATGTTTTACCACTGTAATTTTTGTTTTAAGGAGATTTCATGTTTAAAGTGGTTTGGTCATGAGTTTTGTGAAGACACTACAATCTGCCCAGAGTTTCAGACCAGCAACTCCCTTTTAAAATAAGCAAATCAGAACCTTAATCAAGTATTTGTGACCCAAAATACTTTTTTCTAAGTAGATTAATGTGTTAGGAAGATACCCTAAAAAGAACAAAGCATTTATGATATTTTTGCTATTTTTAAAAAATCAAACAAAATCTCTGGATAGAGAGTTGCACATCTCTGAGTGATGTCTGGTGTTTGTCATTTTTCCAGAGATCTAACCGTTGAAACTTTGATTTTCTTTTTGATTTGGAAACTAGACACACAGAGGCATCTTGTGTCAACATATCATCAAGATCAAACAACGGCAAGCATGCTTGTTATTTTCTTAAAGATCTGGTCTGCTCTCTGCAATTTTCATAATTTTATGGCAGATTTGACCAACTTTATAAATAATGGTCCAAATGACTTTTCTATGACTTAGGGTTCTAACCTTGTTTCAATAATGATTAGTTAAGCTTGAATTCAAAGTTTAAGTGATCTAAATCATTGAGTACTCCAATAATTTATTCCTTTCACGTACATATTCATATGGCTTGACACTTATAATTAGGACTTGGTTGCTTGAGATTTAATTACGTTTGATAGATTTAAGCCAGAAGTCTAGGATTGTTATTTAAGATCCAACTTTATATATTGTATATCATGTGGACTAACCCTTTGTTTTGTAGCGCTATTAAGGTATGATTTCTCGAACTCCTCTTTATTTTATCTTTATTTTATCGATTTTTCAACTTAACGCGCGACACCTTAGAATTAGGTTCTGCTTTACTTGTATATATGGATTAGAGACTCTGTTCCTAGTTTTTTATTTAAATCGCATGCATTGCATGTTTAATATTCACGGCTGGATCCCGGGTAAGTTCTCTTGTTCTTTATTGCATATCATATTGCTTGCTACTTGAATTACTTGGCTTTTGAATTATATTTTGTAGCTTGGTAATTTTACACCATTTTGACATGTTTGTGTAATGTATACATATACGTATGTAATAGTTGAGGGCACATTTAAATTAATAATTCGATTAAAAGGATGTTGAGTAGAGGCCTATCGCAAGATAGGATGAGAGAGGGTGTTTTAGTCCGACGTGCTCCTTCCTCTCTCATTCCATAATCCCCGGACCTAGTTAATCTCTGATTTCTAAAAAGATCAGTTTGCTTTAAAAATGGTTTCTTAATTTTTCCTTTTAAAAATTAAGTGGCGACTCATTTGTTTTGAATTTGAAATTTAAAAGAACTTTAAAAGAAAAAGCTGTGGGTAAAAAAAAATTGCGATATCCACAATCTGGCGACTCTGCTGGGGATAAAAAACCCAGAATCTCTGGTTTCGCAGACCAGAATTCTGATTTTTGGTTCACTCGAGGATTAGACTTGAAAAATATCCTTTTAATCGAATTAATTAATCTTTGTGTTCCTGTTGCATTTCACTTGCATGTCCAGCCAGTCTATTGCACGGAACTATGACCTTAGAGGCTCGGGGCAACCCGGTCGGTCAAGTCATCATGGGACTGTGTGATCACCCTTGATCTCGTACCATGATTTGGTATATTAAGCATCCTATCGGATGTGTGTCTAGGGTCCCTTATTTGACCAAAACCCAGCTTTTGCATAGTAGTTTCTATAGAAACTTTCAATCTTAAGAAATCAACTCTTGATTAGGATTATGTGCTAGGGAGTTTTGTATGCCCGGAAGGGATTACTTGAGATGATGACGATACTTGCTTGAGTTTTGTATGCCCGGAAGGGATTACTTGAGATGATGACATTTGGAGAACATGCCGAACCTTGATTATAAGATTATACTTCTTATGTCAAGTTTAGCTAAGCATCATTGACCTAGTATGTATCCAAATTCATGGAAAGTACGGTGACAATCCGGTCATGTGATCTCCCTACCCAAAGATTTTTCTCAAGGTTTTCGATTACCTTTTCAAAAAATCTTTTTCTCTTTTCAATTAAAATTCCCAAATTAACCTTTGTTAAGGCATATTTCACTTGATCATCTTCAAAAGAAAAATTCGAAAATCCTTGAAATTATTTTTTTAGAAGAATGTTCTCAAAAAGCACTCTCGAGCATTGTTTTCAAAATCTTTTTACCATCCAAAGAAAGCTTTTTAAAGGAATTTTGAAAAATTTTGAATATCCAACCTCTAGGGGGGTAGTGAGATCACAATGAGAGGAGAAATCAACGCACCTGACATGAGTGAGGATTTTATGTGCTTATATGCTTATGTGTTAGGATTATGATTTTTTCTTTTTTTCTTGGCATATAGAATAGGCACACACACACACATGCATTGCATCCGTGTGGCATATGAAAAAGGTTTTTACTAAACGTCTTTTAAAAATGTATCTTTGTGTGACAAAAGAAAGTGGGCAAAAGTCTTAAAAAGAAAATTTCAAAATTCGTTGTAGGAGCAAAAATAGCATCAACGTCAAACCAAGCGTGGTTTAGGGATCTCACGGCGAGGCCGGTAAGAAGAGAATACGCTGACATGGCCGAGGAAAGAAACAACGAAGAAATGGCCGGGTTAAGGATACTGGTAGAAGAACAAGCAGAGTAAATGAGGCGACAGGCCGAAAACATGAACCGTATGATGGGGATGATAGAAGAACTAAATCGCCGACCACCACATGTAATTCCGCCTGTTATGGACCCACCTTTGGGAGGAGGGGAAGGAGATTGGTTCGATGATCAGGAGGCACAATGGACTGATGCACTACGGGACAACAGAGACAGAGAGAAAGCTGAGAAGGAGAAGCTACTGACCGAGAAAATAGAAAAGTTAGAAAGGGTGATGCGCAAAGCTCAGGGAGTTGATACCTATTTGATGGAGTTGGAAGGTCTGTATGACGGGGTCCACGAGACGCTGCCTGCCGGGTTCAAAATGCCAATTTTTGACAAGTTTGATGGGACTGGGAATCCTCGCAACCATGTAAGAATGTGTATTGGGGCTTTCCAACCAAGTGGGCTGAGCACAACCATGATGGCAGTCCTATTCCAACAAACTTTGACTGGGGCTGCTTTATCCTGGTATCTTACTCTCGAACCAAGCAAAAACCAGGGTGTGGGAGGAGGTGATCAAAGCGTTTGTGGCACAGTACGAGTACAATCAAGATTTAGATGTCAATGTCCGAGATTTGGAGACCACTAGGCAAGGGAACAAAGAATCATTCGCCGAATACCTGAGCAGATGGAGGGGAAAGGCAGCTAAAATGGTACAAAGGCCGTCTGAGAAGGACCAGATCCGAATGCTGATGAAGAATCTCGAACCAGTATACTAAGAAAAGATGAGATTCCAGTCAATTAACACCTTTGTTGAGGTTTTCGATGTCGGGACGAGGATAGAAGATGCGATCCAAGAGGGGGTAATCAAGAAAGAGGAATAACCAAACCGGTACAGGAGGCCAAACTATGGATCCAACGGAGAACAAGCGGGAGGTCACTCTGGCCCCATCGTTGTCAATGCACTAAATGGGCCAGAAAGGAAATTCGACATAGCACCGAGGAGAGGAGGGGACAAAACGCCTAGGAAGTTCTCAGATTTGGGAGTGCCACTATCAACTGCCCTCAATAGACTGTTAGCTAAGGGGCATCTCTGTCAGTTGGAACCTCGACCCCTACCAAGTCCGCTTCCACCAAATTTTCAAGGGGACCTCTTTTGCAAATTTCATCAGCAAAAGGGTCACTCAACGGATAGGTGTATGAGATTAAGGCACGAGATTCAGGACCTCATTGATAACAAGGTGATTTCAGAACCCCCCCACCAAAGCCCTGAATGTTACTAGAAATCCACTTCCGAATCATCGAGCCGTGCCACCACCGCAGGGCCTTTATCTCTTGGGGATAGAAGAAGCAGCCTTCAATCCGTCTAGGCTAATCACTAAGGCCGGGACACCAAGAAAGTCGTACCAGCTGCCTAAGGATTCGACAATCTATGCTTTGGAGGATCAGTCGGAGAAGAGGGAAATAGGGCAGTCAGACTGATGGATCCAAGGGAGTGACGATTGAGACGTGAGCCAGGTAGAAGATGATCTCTGGTACGAGAGCGACAAAGAAATAGAGATGGGGGAGGGCACTTTGAAAGTTTATTCAGAAGTTGATAATCTGTGGGCAAGAGAAGAAGTCAGTCATTTAACTCGGTCAGGCAGACACTTTAAACCGCATGAGCTAGAGGAAGAATATCCAGGGAGAGAATTGGACAAGGGAAAAGGGAAGATGAACGAAGAAGAGGAAGAAGATAGGGTTCTAAAGCAGATGAAGAAAACTCAGGCCAATATCACCATTTGGGGGTTGCTGATAGCATCAAAACGCTACAGGCAGGCAGTGTTGGACGCCCTAAATCAATCTGATGTTCCCATCAACACAACACCAGATATCGTGGGAATGATTGGCAGAATTCCAACCTTGGCTATTACCTTTTCTTCAAATGACATCCCCCCCGGAGGACCCATGCTCAATAAGACGTTGTATGTCACTGTTGAATGTTTGGGGAACACCGTGCCCGCTTGTCTCGTTGATAACGGGTCTGCTCTGAATGTATGCCCCTTTTGAACATCCAAACGAATGGGCTTAGATGAATTGTCTTTTGTACCTTCCCAGCAAAAGGTCAGGGCATATGACAACACTCAGAGAACGGTCATGGGCATCATCTTTCTTAATCTTGTTATTGGACCAGTGGAGAACGAAGCTGAATTCCAAATCATTGATATCCCCGCTTCCATAGCTTGGGTGCCATACTGTCCACCATTCACCAAAAGGTAAAATGCGTTTGGAAGAGCAAAGTCTGTGACATTCTTGGGGACAGCTGGGTTCGTTCGTCCGAAGCATCATCGAGCGCACCGGTTCTAGAATTACAGCTACAAGAAGAAGGAACAAATATGGGAGGGTTCGAGTTTGTCGGCATGATTGAAGAGGAAAAGCCAAAAGAATTCCTGCCACTATACTTTGATCAGTATACCAGTACAGTGGTCACAGGGATAATGAAAAAGATGGGTTTCTTCCCAGACCTGCGATTAGGAAAGGATCATCAAGGCATGCCTGAATTCCCGCTCATTCCGACTCAGACTTACACTCATGGTTTGGGTTACTAGCCGATAAAGAAGGAACTAAGGGCAAAGAAGAAGACAGCTGACGCACCAATGGACCCCTATCAAAAAATGCTCAACGGTTACTTCGCGAAGGAAAGAGAAGATTTCCCCTTCTTTGGCTTCCCAGAGCCATGGATGGACCAGAAAGACAAATGTCTAAAGCCGGGGTTCGAGATCTTTTTCTCTCATGAATTCTCTGAGTACAAAGACCCTTTTTTGCAAATTACTGAAAAGTCTGCTACCGTCAACGATTGGATTGGTGTACTGGACGGACCGGTCATGCAGGGCCTGTTGAGCGAAGGAGGGGTAAAAGCCAAAGGAAAAGGGAAAAAAGACAAGGGTCTGGAAGTCAAGGCTGAGGAGGGGAATGATGAGGATGTGCTGGAAGAAGAACCAAAGCCAGAAAAGGAAGAGAAGACGGAAACCGAGGGACTGCCGGGTTGTAACACTGTGGAGCTCAAGCAGGGGGCCAACAAGGAGTGGGTCTTTGAGTCTAGTGATAAGTATCCCCTTCACCCAGAGTCTGTAATGGCCCAAATGAGGCGTCTTACTATCGCTATGTCTGTTGTAATCACTCCTGACAAGATCAATGAAAGAATGACTGATTCTGCCTACTCGAATGCGCTTAATGAATGTGATGAATGTGAAATACCTGGTGAATTGCAAAAATTAATTGAAAAAGAAAATGAATCTGCATGCAAAATCATAGAGAACACCCTAACAATTAATCTAGGAAATGAAGATAATCCTCAAAATGTCTTTATCGGCTCTACACTGGGCAATGAAGAAAGCAAAGAACTAATCAATCTATTGAATGAATTCAAAGATGTTTTTGCATGGTCTTATAATGATATGCCTGGTATTGATCCAGAGATAGTCCAACACCACATCCCCATTTTCCCAAATTCTAAACCAGTAAAACAAAAATTGAGGCGAATGAGGCCTGAATGGGCACTCAAAGTCAAAGAGGAAGTTGAAAAGCAGTTAAAAGCTGGATTTTTGATGGTCACCGAGTATCCTGAGTGGATTGCCAACATAGTACCCGTCCCCAAAAAGGATGGTCGTGTTAGGGTTTGCGTTGATTTTCGAGACCTAAACAAAGCAAGCCCTAAAGACGATTTCCCTTTACCGCATATCGACGTCCTCGTTGATAACACCGCCTGACATGAGCTTCTGTCCTTTATGGATGGATTCTCTGGCTATAACCAGATCCTGATGGCACCAGAAGATAGAGAGAAAACCACTTTTATCATGACATGGGGGACATACTGCTATAGGGTGATGCCGTTTGGGCTCAAGAATGCAAAAGCAACATATCAGCGGGCCGCTACCACGTTATTGCACGACATGATCCATAAAGAGGTGGAAGTGTATGTGGACGATATGATTGTGAAATCTAAGGAGAGACGAGGTCACTTGGAGGCTCTGAGGAAATTCTTCGGGAGGTTAAGGGAGTTGAGGATGAGATTGAACCCATATAAATGTACCTTCGGAGTCATCACAGGAAAATTGTTAGGGTTCCTTATTACTCAGAGGGGGATCGAAGTAGACCCGACCAAGATAAAAGCCATAGTCGAGATGCAGCCACCTAAAAATGAAAAAGAGCTGAGGGGGTTCCTTGGTAGAATACAATTCATAAGCCATTTTATCTTAAAGCTCACCATGACCTGCGACCCACTATTTAAATTGCTCAGAAAAGGAGAGAAGTTTGAGTGGGATACCTTGTGCCAAAAAGCCTTCGATAAGATCAAAACTTACCTCCAAAACCCACCTGTCCTGTGACAACCTTCACTTGGGAAGCCTTTGCTGCTGTACTTTTCTGTGATCGAAGATTCAATGGGATGCATGTTGGCCCATGAAGGAGAAGAGGGACACGTAGAAAAGGCCATTTATTATTTGAGTAAAAGGATGACCGGATACGAGTTGAAGTACTCACCCTTAGAGAAGGCATGTTGGGCCTTAGTTGGTGCACCCGTCGCCTTAGGCATTATATGTTAGCCTTCCCCGTGATCTTAATCTCCCGAATGGATCCGCTCAAATACCTGTTTGAAAAACCTGCCTTGACCAGTAGGATTTCCTGATGGACCATGATGCTAGCCGAGTTTGATATCAGATATGTCACCTCCAAATCTGTTAAGGGGAAAGCCATCGCCGAGTACCTAGCCGACTTCGCCGTGCAAACTGGGGATAAAGGAGAATTCAAGTTCCCTGATGAAGAAGTGATGGAGGTAAGGGAGGATTTGTGGAAGATGTATTTCGATGGGGCCGCCAATCAATTAGGCTATGGAGTCGGGGTTATCCTTATAGCACCTGATGGAACCCCTACCCCATTGGCCGTCAAGCTTAAGTACAACTCAACCAATAACACGCCAGAGTACGAAGCGTGCATAGTAGGAATGGAGGCGGCGCTGGCCTTAAAGGTCGAAAAGGTTGATGTGTTCGGAGATTCCAATTTGATCATATCCCAAGTGCGGGGAGATTGGAGGGTGAAACACGAAAAGCTGAGGCCATATCATGACTATTTAGAGAGTTTGAAAGAACAATTCAAGAAGATATCATTCTACTACCCTCCCCGAGAGGAAAACCAATAGGCTGATTCCCTAGCAACCCTGGCATCAATGATACAGATCCCCTCGGGGGTCACGATGGTCCCATTATCCATAGAAATCAGAAATCAGCCCTCATTCGAGACAGTCGCGGCCACAGAAGGCGAAGAGGAAATACCATGGTATGTGGATGTGTGAAAGTTCATTAAAGAAGGAGAATACACTGAAGGAGCCTCAGAAAAGGACAAAAAGGCGATCCGACAATTTGCCGCTCAATTTGTGATTTATGCAGATAAGCTATGGAAGAAATCCTACACCGGGTGTAATCTGGAGTGCCTATATGGGAAGGAAGCTAAGAAAATGATGGAGGAAATACATGAGGGAGTATGTGGACCCCACATGAATGGGCACATGCTGGCAAAGAAGATCATCCGACAGGGGTATTATTGGACGACCTTGGACAAAGACTGTGGTGAATATGTTAGAAGGTGTCACAAGTGCAAGATTCATGCAAATCTAATGCACACCCCGCCGTCACAACTCTATAGCATGACCACCCCTTGACCGTTTTCCGTATGGGGGATTGATATCATTTGTGAAATAGTCCCGAAGGCTTCCAATGGGCACTGATACATAATCGTGGCAATCGATTACTTTACCAAATGGGTAGAGGCAGCCTCGTGCGCGACTTTGAAAGCCAAAGACGTGGTGAGTTTCATCGAGAAAAACATAATCTGCAGGTATGGGGTCCCGAATGAATTTATCTCCGATCATGGCAGTCATTTCAAAGGAGAGGTTATCCAGCTCTTAGAAAAGTATAAGATCACTCGCCATCAGTCATCCCCGTATAGGCCTCAGACGAATGGAGCAGTAGAAGCGGCGAATAAGAATGTTAAAGCAATCTTGGGAAAAACAACGGATACGTACAAGGATTGGCATGAGAAGCTGCCATTTGCATTGTGGGGATACAGAACCTCGGTGAGAACTTCAATGGGTGCTACACCTTATTCGCTGGTTTACGGTATGGAGGCCGTTCTCCCAGTCGAAGTAGAAATACCCTCTCTTAGGGTTTTGGCAGAGTGTGAGATCACCGAATTGGAATGGATACGAGGAAGGTATGAGGAGTTTATGTTGCTCGATGAGAAGAGATTGGCCGCAATAAACCATACTCGTGGATATCAGAAGAGAATAGCTCGTGCTTTCAACAAAAAGGTCCGCCCAAGGAAGCTTGCTGAGGGTGACCTAGTCCTCAAAGAACTGAAAGTGCCTGTTTACGACCCAAGAGGAAAATTCAAACCCAACTGGGTCGGGCTATACATCATAAAGACTCTCCTCTCTGGAGGGGCGGCCTATCTCATGGACCTAGACGGGGTTGAATTTAAGCAACAAATTAACCTCGATCGCCTCAAGAAATACTTTGCTTGAAATCGTTTCTTTCAAAGCCTCCTACCTCGATGAACTACGCTTGACCTGATTCCCGTTAGGGGATACGTAGGCAACCTACTCGGTTCGGTCAGTAAATAATTGCCTGATTGGCACTTTTCTTTGCAGCCTTAAGCCAAACTACTTGGGACCTGACACCCATTTGGGGATAAGTAGGCAGGCTCTCCAAAGCCTTCAGTCCATACAAAAAAAAAAAAAAAAACATATGCTAAACTAGGGGCAAACTGGCGTTTGCCCAGAACCACTTCGAAGCCCCAAAACTAGGGGCAAACTTTGTTTGCTAGCCGAAGAACCCAGATACAAGACCCTCCTTTGGATCACCTGGCTATCAAAATAAGTACCATAAAGAAACAAATGAGAATTCATGGTATAGAAGGAGTAAAGCTTTAAGCAAAAAGCAAAGTAAAGAGCTGAGTAAAAACATTAAAAGGAGAATTCTTCATAAAAGATTAATCGATGGAGTGAGCACTTTGATTAAGCATGTTAGAACTTTCTTAAAGATGACAACACTTCTTGAAGAGAAAAAATAAGGAAAATCACATTCGAAAGCGTAAAAAGAGTAGGCAGGGTCTGTCAGAAAGTTTTGTAAGATGGCAAGCTTTTCCCTGTTTTTGTCTACTTTATTATGCATTTGTCTGTCAAGCTCGTCTCGTAACCAAGGCCTGAATCTCTAGAAGATACTTGGCAGTAGGCACAGTCAGAGAAGGAATCCTCAGGAACAGAGCAGCCATTCTGTTGTGCCAAGCCTCGATGAAAGCCTTCACAATAGAAGGGCGTAAAGTGGACCCCCTGGTGAAATCAGCAGTCACAGATTCAGTAGTATCCTGCAAAAGTCCGAACTGACGGACCACCCTATCAGGAATGTAGAAAGTAGTAGCACGCAAGCCCGGCAGCCAGATGCCAGGTCGCACAGGAAGACGTATAGCAATAGAGCGATGAATCCACTACGGACAGATCCAGCAGATATCACTGGAAGAGAGACCCTAGAGCCAACCGAGCCATGCATCGGCAGAGTGAAATAAGCTGTGAATCTCCATAAGATCGTAAGGAAGTGACCCGCGAAGATGGGAGGGGTGTATAAAGAGGGCCAAACACTCCATGAACCAAATCTGCAGAACGAAAGGTGCCCCGGCAGATAATATGGCCCCGGTAGCATGAGCGTGGTCTAGTCCTAACAGAGTCTCGCCGAGAACCAGCATGACTGCACTCCTCATCTCTCTCAAACCGCAGGCAATAGGTATGAGAATGTCGGAGGACGACTGAAAGAGAAAGTAAGAAAGCATAGCAATCGATAGAGCGCTACGCCGAATAACTTGATGCCCGCTATCGTAAGGATCCCCAATGAGAGCATAAACCGAGGAGAGGCGCTCGAAGTTAACCTGTCTATCATGAATTAAAGAGCCCGCGGCACCGCGGGAAATATGGAGAAGAGCCGCCAAGTCTTGAACATACCTGGCTTGTACCGGAGGAATAGTCAGATCCGCGGAAGGGTCAGTATGAAGGATAGCACTGAACTCTTCAAACAAAGGAAAAATCTCTTGATGACTGAAACGGAAGACGTGGAGCGAAGGATCCCAACATCAGACAGCGGCTTGAAGCAAACTTTCGTTCAGAATCATTCGCCGGAAGGAGAAAAGGTCGTTTAGCTTGAAACACTCAAAGTTGAGCTTATCGATACCAGAGAGGGTATCCATCCACAGGAAAAGGATTTGAGAGCTAACGGAGGCCATTTGAGAGAGGGGAGAATAAAAGAAAATAGTGTTTTGCGAAGTTTTGAAAAAAAGAGGGTATAAATGGAGGTAGATCTACCTGAGTCAGGGCGGCATTTAGTAAAGTAGAACGGCACTCGATGAAGTGCCGCGTGCCAGGCCGTGAGTGCCGTTGCGGCATTCGCTGACTGCCGCTGCAACACTCAACAAGTGCCGCTGAGACCTCACCAAGTGCCATTCTGAGTTTTTTGTTGGCCAGGGACCATTTGTAACAGTTCCAGCCCACCTGCAAACAGAAAACTAGATGAAGAACAACAAAACGTGCGCATCATGCAGCACGTGCAACAAATACCAATACATTCATTCATTTCATCTTGGAAAAAGAAAAAGAGATCAAAGCATTCAAAATTAAAATAAAGACAGGACCAAGCCATGGTCCCACATACGGCATGCAAGAGAAAATGAAAAAGAGTTTTCAGCATGATAAAAGGACCAAGCTATGGTCACGCATATGGTGAAAGAGCATAATGAAAAGCAGAAAATATAAAAGACATCCAAGTGCCTATCCTACCGGCTATCCTAAAGCCGCCATCAAAATAAAGTGTATGTGTATATACAATCATCTGAATAAAATATATATGTCCTCCCGGAACACTCAAAAGTAAAAAAAAAAAAAAGTAAAGAAGAAGGCGAGATAAGCCTCGACACCGGCCCCGAGCCTGACGGGTCACACACCTGAGGGGCTCCTCCTCTGACTCTGTCCCACTCCCGCAACCCCTACCTCTATCTCCGTCGCTGCCTCCACCGCTACCGCCGCCTCGCCCCACGCCTCGTCCGGCACCGCCATCTCCAGGAGTGTCGCTGAGAGGAATGCCAAACTGCTGAAGCTGCCCCACCTGCTGGGACAGTACTCTGATCTCCTCCGCCTGAAATGAGGGAGGATAAATCCAGAAAGTGTTGAGAAGACAAATAAAATACTGAAAATAAAAGGTGAAGATAATACCTAAGCCCTCAGCTGAGTCGCAGTAGTCGCTCGAGCTCCCTCAACCTAAAAACAAGAACCAAAGAATAAAGATTAGTAAAAGGAGAGGCAATCAAAGTCAAAGTCAAAGTGAAAGGCGGGGATAAGTTTCTTACCATCCACTCTCGCCCGAGAACCCACTGCCGCACGCTGTGGGCATACGTCAAGCCCTCCTTCGCGTAAGCACGCGGGACGACATCATAATGAAGAGGAATAGTAGGGGCACCATATGAGAGCCGGGGGATCGTCGTCAAGAAGGGCTCACCGAACGAGACAGTTGACATGGTCCAAACCCACTTAGGTAAGGCAGGAGGACGAGCCGTAGCAGGAACGGGCTGCAAACAAAAATAAAACGTAAATAAAGGATGAAAGAAAACTCATAAGTGGATGAAGGAATCATTTACTCACCCGAGTCACTTCCATCAGAGGGAAGTTCGGCATCAGCTTAGCAGCATAAAAAGTTGCGTATCCTGTGGGAGGCTCCAAGAAGCCATGAATACCCAAGCTAGCCAGAGCAGCCGTGAGCTCACTACCCTGAAGCGTATCTGTGGCTCTCATAGAAACTGGAGGAGGGTGTGGCACGAACAATCCTGGAGCCGCCAGTGACTGCCTAGTCACCCTCTCTCCCAATTACCATGCCTGGGCCTCCGGCCCATCCATAAGCCGCCTCATCGGATCCCATCCGCCCGATGCCTGAATCCTTGCAGAAGTCTCGGGAAGCACTCTGAGCCACGGCTGGCAGCGAACGTGCTGCTCCCTCAGGTTCGTCAAAAAATTCCTGAACGAAATAAAGTCATGTGCCCCAGTCTTCCGCCCGACCCTGTCCTTCGTCCATTTCAACCCCTGGGGCATGATGAAGGCGTCGGCATCGCGTGTCTCGGGGGACATCATGCGAAAATACTCATGGGACCAAATCTGCAATAAATAAAAAGAGAAGGAGGTCATGAGTCTCACAGTTTAAATAAACATCCAAAAGCATAATAAATATTGAAATGGAAATAAAAAGAAAGGACGTACATCCCACGCCCTCTAAAAACCACCAGTAGAAGCCGGCCTGTCCCGGGAGATCTCTCCCATGTGCTTGTATAAGATGGCTAATCTTGCACTAGCCTGATCGTACTCGTGAATCTGGTCCATGCGCTCCAAAGAGGATACCACGGTGACGGAGAACTGATCGCCCTTGGTGCTGAACAGGGAGCACCCCAGCATATACATCATAAAGCCCCGAGCCATCTGCTCATCGGTAAAGCCCGGTCTGCCCTGGAATGTATCCATAAACCACTTGGCCATGACCAAGGGCTCCTCCAGAACCGCTCCAAGCAACGCCACCACCTGGTCCCAGTCTCTGGTCGCATCCAAATACCGTAAGGGCTCTCCCCCGAATGGAATCCCTGTAATCATGCTGAAATCGAGGGGAGTCATCGTCATCTCCCCAAAATTGAAGTGGAAGGTATTGGTGGTATCCCACCACCTCTCCGCCAGCGCATGGATCTGTCGTAGATCATTGGAGCTATTCGTCAAAAGTTTGACGAAGTCACCAAAACCGGCAGCCCCAATAAATCCCTGCACTGTCTCACTAAGCTCCCCATACCACTCATAGCCATGAGCGAGGCTGCCATGCCCCTTTAACACCTTGGGCTGCAGTTGCAAGAAAGAATCACAAGTTTCGATATTAGTAATTAAAAAAATATATATATGGTAATAATAAATAATAAAAATAAATAAATAAAAAGAGGGAAAAGCGACATAAAAATGAATGAAAAGAGAATGAAATGGAAAATCTAGAAATACTCGTAGGAAATTTACAAGCATGGCACTTGTTTGCATTTAATGAACAAGAGAAAGCACTCAATGTTCTAGCGAGATTTCGAGAAAAGAAAAAGAGTGATTTGTTCACATTTTCAAAATACATGTGATTCGAGGTGAAAAGTGTATGTTTATAGCGTATTACACGGTCTTTTATGCATACTTTTATCCCCAAGTCCCTAGATTTATCTGCATATCAATGATTAAGTGTTTTCTATGATGTTGAGACTCAAACATATGTTTTTACACTATTTTACAGGTCATGGAAAGCAAACATTGCATAGAAAGTGATTCTGGTGAAGAGAATAGCGGAAGCAGCTGAGAAAACGCCAATTTTGACAATGAAGACTTCAGATTTGGAAGATTTTCCTAGAGACATGAAATGTAGATCTTTGAGTTACGGTCGCGTGGCCGCAAACGGGAGGTCAATCCGAGGTCCGAGTGAAAAGTTATGGCCATTCTCCCATTGGTGTGCAGTGCTGTCAAAATCAGAGAAGTTCAAGCGATTGAAGAGAGTTCAATCGATCGAACCTTCGATCGATCGAACTAAGCTCGATCGATCGAACCTTATTTTCACCCAAAAGTTGCGTAAACTCTGTGGGAACCCTATATATACGTCGTTTTGACGCCAGACGAAGGGAGGACGCTCCAGAACGCAGAAAACAGCAGTTTTAGGGTAGTTTTAGGGTTAGATTAGGTGTAGATTAGGTTAGATTTATGTTTTATTCCTCCTTTTTCATTGTTTTACTCAAGATTATTGAAGATTGATGTTTATTTCAAGTTTGTTTCAAGTTATTTTCAGATTATTACAGGTTTTTCCTTCCCTTTCCTTTATTTCATTGTTTATTACTTTAGTTACTATGATCGCTATGTTTTACTATTTCTGTACTAGTTTTATTATGTTTCTGTAGTTTAGACGTTGGAAATATGTGATGAAATATTGATTTTTAGCCTCTGCCATGTATGATTTAGAAAACCTGAGCTCGATGGATCGAAGGTATTTCGATCGATCGAACCAGGGATAGTCAAGCGATCGAAGACATTTCGATCGATTGAAGGATGGTGATGTTCGATCGATCGACAGAGCTTCGATCGATCGAACTTGTTAATTCCTGAGATGATTCTTTTAAGTATTCCATGACTTTCTGTTTTAGAAATCTGTCATCAAATTGTCCCAATAAGCTCAGTTTGTCACAACAGTTTTTAGAACTTAAAGCCTTAAGGCCTTTTCTTCAATGACTTTTGAAAACCACTTTGAATGCTAACACCATTTAGAGTGCAAGTAATAACCATTGTTTTAAACCGTCTTCTAAGTATTTTAAATCACTTGTGATGATGTAGTCCCGGTCATGAAAGGGCTATTGATTCTTTACCTTTAGAAAAATACGGAATGCTGAAGAGGAATGAACTCCATAGAACGTTAATGAATGTGCATGGTAGATGGTTAGGATTAATGTGGATTCTCATGTTTCCAACACCTTTAGTTCATCTGTTTAATTAGTTATGTTTCTTTATACTTTAGTTTATTAGTTAGTTTACTTTAATTAATTAGGATTCGTAGAACCTTCACTTCTATATTCTTATTTTCTTTTCTTTTGTTTTAGGTTATAACTTAGTAGACATTCTCCCTATTCCTTCCCTGTGGGATCGACCTGGACTTATCTAGTATTACTTGCACGATCACCTACACTTGGGTGTTGCACAAGAGCGCACAACTTTTTAGTCGTGTCAAGTTTTTGGCGCCGTTGCCGGGGAAGGCAACTAGGTTAGGATTTTACTAAGTTTTTCCATTTTTCTTCTTTTACTTAAAAAAAAAAAAAATAAATAAAAAATATCATTGGACTTTTTCTCTCACAAGAAAAAAAAAAATTTTTCTTTTGTTTAAATATTTTGGGTAAACATGTCTTATCCATATTACCCTCCATACAACACAAATACCACGAATGGGTACACATTAGGTAATGAGAACTATACCCCGAGTTGGCAAGCACCCACATATGATGCACATTATCAACCTGAGTGCTACCAATCACCACAATGGGAAAACCATCGTGTTAGTCTCCCATGTTATCAAACGTATCAAGAACCTCCACCTGGAGAGTTCTATCAATCGCAATGGGGATATAACCAAAATGATAGTGTAGGATATAGCAGTAGTTCCCACGATTACCAAATGCACCAAGACTTTCCTTCTGGGGAGTCTTGCACACAAACACAATGGGAAGGGGACTATTACCAACAACAATGGGGTGAAACTTCATATAGTTATAACAAGGAGAATAACCAAGTTGAGGATAATGTTATGTTAGAACTGCTGCTTAGTGAAATGAAAAGGCTAGAGAGTGCAATTGATAAATTAGGAGCTAGATATCAACAAGCATTTGATAGCCAACCTTTAGAAGACTATACCAGTCCTTCAACGCTACAACCTGAATTTCAAGACACTAACAATGGAATGGAATTAGAGGACAATGATGGGTTCATACAGAGTGAGGTTAACAACTCATTTGAGAAAGTGATAACCCAACAAGAACTCCAAAACCAAACCATTGAGCATGAAGTTGTAGAACCATCTTCTCCTCAACATACAACCCCAGACATCAACTCCTTCACTGCCTGGATAAAACTGCACAATCTCTTTGTCCAGAGCACCTCAATAGATGACATATATAGTGAGGAGAGTTACAAGGATGAGAATAAGGTTTTAAAAGATGACGAGAGTTTAGGTGATTGCACGCAATTAGGAAAGGAAGAGTCCCCTGTTGACTCTACCCCTACCTTTGAAAGTGACCCTAGAGAGGACATAATTGAAAAATCTAAATCTGATTTAGATTCTTGTGATATTCATGAACCCTCACCTCTTTCGACCGAAGAGGTGGTGTCACCAAGTTGCCCATCACCCATCCTTGCTATCAATCAAAGCTCTCGTCCTGAGCTTGAATGTTATGTGTACCCCAGTCGTGAACAAATAGAATATGTTGTAGAAGAGGATGGTAAGGATACTAGCACATGTTCTTCACAAAATTTTAACTTTCAAAATTCTTTGAGAGAAGACTTGGAAAATATTGGGCCCACTTTAGATGATCTTAAAACTCAACAAGAAGCTAGCAATCTTCTAGACTGCTTGACCTTCTTGAGTGATTATGACATTGAGGCCCAAATAGATAGCTTTATCCAAGTCCAGTCCAAAACCATGTGCATGGAACAGAAATTCAATTCCTATGATTACATCTCCATAGATTCTGTTCTAGGACAAGCGGAGGGTGGTGAAGCTTCATTAGAACATCACTTCGACCCTGCCCCTTTTATTGAACCATGGCATCCCCCTGTTTTTAGTATTAAAATAGAGGTTGTTATAGGAAATACCAACACCAAAGATCGTTTCTTGCATATAATTCCTAAAAAGTGTGGTATTCCTTTTATAACTGTCCCAAAAAAATTTGGAAGCCATAGGTTTTGCATCATCTCCTCTGACCTTGAGCCTGACATTAGTTGGGGGGAGTTGCAATTTTATGAGGATCCCAACATTCTTCTCACTGTTAAATTATTTCATTGGGAGGATCCTCGAAAATTTCGGTTATTGATTTTTGATAAAAATCTTGATGAACCGAATTTATTTGCTGAGTAGTTGTATTATATTCTCTAGTTTTCCTTGTTGCTACTAATGATTTTGTAGGTAACTTGAAAAAAAAAAAAATCTGGATTATAAACGCCTCGAGGTAACATCCTTCCTTCTCTCGCTTTACTTTACATGTCCATGTGCATAGTTTAGAACATTGGGGACATTGTTTAGTTTTAGTTGGGGGGGGAGTGAGTCATTGCATGCCTCGTTTATTTCTTTTTATGGTTTCGTGTCAATATACCTGCTTAGCAACATGACTCAGTAAATCAAAATTGCAAAAATTTTGAAATTTTTAATGGTTCTTGTATTTCTCTCATAGTTAATGTAGTCAATTATGATGCATTAGTGTTATTTTCTATATGTTATTAGTATGTGATACACAATGGTAGTTTGTTTACTATCTTAGTTATAGTATATTTTGTGTTTTTTAATCTTCAAACAACTTTGAGCACGTTGTGACAACCTTGTACTTAGCTAAAATGGATTAGTAAGCATAGCTTAGGTGTCTTGAGAGACTGTAGTGGAGACTAATAACCCAAGTGAGCTTTTGTGCCATTCTTTGTTTTTGAGGGTTTTATAAAATTACTCTTACTTTTTGAAAAGCGTATTAATTCGTTGAAAGTCTCATTTTTCTTCTTGATTTTGACTGATCACTAGAAGAGAACGTTCAGGATTTACCAAACTTTAGAGCTCTCTTGAATTCACTGAAATGAATTATCCTATTAACTTAGAAGATGATTTAGGCCATCTTTTGACCATACATGGATAATACAGCCTTGGCCTACCTATATGTTATTTCTTTACTTCACCTCTTGAACTTATCATATTCGCCTTGTCTTCACATTCCTAAAGTCTTTACCTAACTCCAAATTAGGAGTTCAAGCCTTAGTTCTTTTATTTGGGTGTGATTGGGATGTGTTGACATGACAAGAAGTTTGGTTGTGTGATTAAGGGAATGTTGGCAAAAAAAAAAAAAAGAAAAAAAAAGAAAAGAAAAAAAAAAGCATGAAAAGAAAAAAAATGCCAATGATTGTTACAAAAGAAAAAATAATAATAAAAAGAAGAGTGGAAAAAAAGAAAAAGAAAAAAAAAGACAAGACAAGAGAGAGGTTGGAGATGTGGGAAGTTTGAAAAGTTATAGTAGACATTCCAATCACATCCTTTGACCCAATTGAATATCACGAGCCTCTTTCTTCTTTCACTTAATACCTCTTTTTCAAAGTCCTAATGATTTTAAGAAAAATGGATTTGAAGTTAAGGTAATTAGAGAGTTCTCCACGGTATCTCGCTCTTCTAGTGAAAAGTATCATTTCATGAGACTTTATGCACTAAAATGTCTGTTTTTCAATTTAGATATGAGAAGCATTAGATTCCATTTACATTTACTCTTTATAGATTCCATATCATGAGTGATAATTATTACACCTAATTCGGAGTGATTTCATCTTGAGAGTGTAATCCCGGTGAGAGTTGAGTCAAAATGAACGTCTTGATAGTATCTTAGGTTATGCGAGCTTTGAAATTGAAGTTTTGTATTTTGGTTATCCATTCACACACACACTTGAAGATTAATAGGTATGGAATATTCTAATGACTTTGATAGTAGATTAACTGTAATGTGTGTGTTGCATTGCTATGGCTTACTAGAGAGTTTCATGAGATTGTTGAGCTTAACTACATTGCTAAATGAGAGGAAAATTTCTTGAAAACATTTAAATGAGAACCATTACCATAAACATGAATTTTGTGGGTAGATTCACTGCAAACCCTCACGAGACAACACTCGTCCACTAGGGGGAACCTAGGGGTTTAAAGGCTTGTTGCATACGCTAAATGCAATCGTGATTCCTGCGAAAGTGAGTTAGGATTTTTATTTTCTTTTGTTTTCAATTTTTAGAGTTAATTAAACATTACTGTAGTTCGCTTCATTGCTAGGGACTAGCAACGAGCTAGTTGGGGGGTGAAAAGCATATAGTTTCAAAAGAAATTTGGATCCAAAAGAAGCATAGTTTCAAAGAGAAGTATGTGATCACAAGCGTTCAAGAATCAATTTTGAATAAAAAGGCGTTTGGAACGCTCAAGAAAATTCACAAGTATAATAAACGCAGGGGAATGTTCGGGATTTCATTTAAAAAGCATCGCATTCGTAAATCCTAAGAAAAACGGAAAGAAAAATTCATGAGCATAAGATTCTTTATTCACAAGAAGTGTTTGGGAAAAGTCAAAGGGGAAATAAGGGAATTGATACAGGTGGAACACCCGAAAGTTCAATAAACATGAGGGAGAATAATAAATTATGATTCGTCGAGCATGATATTCATAAAGTTCATGGGAAGTAAGGTGAAATGCAAAATCTTGAACAAAGTACGTATGAAAGCACTACAAGCATGACATTTGCATTTGAAATGAGACATTCAAAGTTATAATTCACTATACATAAAGTTCTAAAAGAAGAAAATTTAAAAAAAAAAAAAAAAAGAGAAAAGGGAGAGCGTTTACCTCGCGCTTGAACGCGCGGGCAGACAAGTGCTCATCCGGGCCCCGGAGCAAGAGTGTGGCGTCTGGATGATGAGTGGACGTATACTTGGCCTTCTTCCTTCTCCCCGAACCACTCGCCATAATCTGTCAAAGAAAAAGAGAGATCCACGCGTTAAATTCATGAAAAATCCAAAAAAACAACGAAATAAAAGCAATTAACTGAGTTTTGATCGAGTAGAACTAACTTGAAAGCCCCGGTAAATCAATCCAAGCAAGAAAAAAGAAAGAGGAAAATTTTCTCCAGAGAGATTTCGAGTTAAAAAGAGTGGAGATAATGAAATGAAAGGAAACGAACTCGGCGGTTTAAGCCACTGCCGCTCAATCGGGGCACTTGATTTTTCGTGCCCTGCAGTCGGTGAACTGCCGAGTGGCACTCTCTGACTGCCGCAACGGCACTCCGTGAGTGCCGCACGGCAGTCATAGACTGTCGCGAAAAATCTCATTTGCCGCGTTTAAGTCGGTTCAAAGATCCTTCATTTCCCCCCAAGAATTCAAATCAGGTCACGAAAATTGAACTTGAGCCCCCCAGAATTTGCCCTCATTACACTTTTTGGCCCCGGGGTCGTTTTCAGGTTTAAGTTGACCATAAATTTCAAAAATTTAGAATAAATTCGAGCCTATGGGTTCCAAATTTTGAAAATTAAGGTAGATATGAGCCTACGGGCCCCAAATTTCAGGAGATAAAATTCGAGTCTGCGGGCACCAAATTTCAAAAATTGAAATAAATTTGTGCCCATAAGCTCCCGAACTTTGAAAATTTAAATTTGGAGAGTGTAACAGATTTACATTCTCGGTTCTCGCAACAGATTTGCGTCAACCCTCTGTCTGAGAATATAACAGATTTATATTCTCGATCGGCGTAACAGATTTACGTTCTTGGTTCTCGCAACAGATTTACGTCAACCCTCTGTTTGAGAATATAACAGATTTTCGTCGATTCGTTGTTGTGAGAGTGTAACGGATTTACATTCTCAGTTCTCGCAACAGATTTGCTTAAACCCTCTTTCTGAGAATATAACAGATTTATATTCTCAATCCGCGTAACAGATTTACGTCGATTCTTTGTGGTGAGAGTGTAACGGATTTACATTCTCGGTTCTCGCAACAGATTTGTGTTAACCCACTGTTTGATAATATAACAGATTTATATTCTCGATCCGCATAACAGATTTACGTCGATTCTTTGTTGCGAGAGTGTAACGGATTTATATTCTCGGTTCTCGCAACAGATTTGTGTTAACCCTCTTTCTGAGAATATAACAGATTTATATTCTCGATCCGCGTAACAAATTTACGTCGATTCTTTGTTGTGAGAGTGTAACGGATTTACATTCTCGGTTCTCGCAACAGATTTGTGTTAACCCTCTGTCTGAGAATATAACAGATTTATATTCTCGGTCCGCGTAACAGATTTACGTTGATTCTTTCTTGTGAAAGTGTAACGGATTTACATTCTCGGTTCTCGCAACAGATTTGCGTCAACCCTCTATTTGAGAATATAACAGATTTATATTCTCGATCTGCGTAATAGATTTACGTTCTCGGTTCTCGCAACAGATTTACGTCAACCCTCTGTCTGAGAATATAACAGATTTATTTTCTCGATCCGCGTAACAGATTTACGTCGATTATTTGTTGTGAGAGTGTAACGGATTTATATTCTCGGTTCTCGCAACAGATTTGCGTTAACCCTCTTTTTGAGAATATAACAAATTTATATTCTCGATCCGCGTAACAGATTTACGTTGATTCTTTGTTGTGAGAGTGTAACAGATTTACATTCTCGGTTCTCGCAACAGATTTACGTCAACCTTCGAAATCAAATCAAAAACGTCTTCTTAGCCTGCGACAAATTTTTCTGCATCGGACAAGAATACGACAATCTTCCTTGACCAACGCAACATGTAACGTGCGTCATACGTCGGGAAGACATGACAAGCATGACGCTTGCATAACCAGTTCTATTCAAGAATTACCATTACATAGCATGCGCATCACGATAGGATAGATGCATCCATCCGTGTGACTACTTGCTTTTGTATGTGTTTGACAACGTGCCCGAACTACGCTTTGGTCTGATTCCTGATGGGATAAGTAGGCAGCTCATTATGGAGCACGACCAATTAGAATTCCTCCGCGCACTAGCTTCCTTTTGCAACGTATTTTTTTTTTCCTTTAATTCGACAGTTTGGTCAAAGGCCTGTTTTCACATAGGCTTCGACGTTCGCTTGCAGTTCGCGTTGCCCCACAAGCTCCGTCGAAGAGGGGCAAACTGTAGACACCCCGATTTTGACCAAACGTCGAATTTAGGAGAGTATCACCTCCATATCCGATGATGACAAGGACCGAAAGATTCGAAGTGTTCCAAGCTCTTCAGAAAGTTCACCAAACGCGGTAAAATTTTCACAGAATAAAATACCAGGTATTTAGGAGAATTCAGGTATAAGACATCACTTTTGGAAAAAATCTTCGAAAATAAGTTTCTTTAAGAAAAAGGAGGAAAGAAAAGACCTAAAAAAGGGAAGTTCAACAAAAACCGGTACACGGCAGTATTTTGCGGCACTGAGTGAGTGCCGAACGACATTCGGTGAGTCCCGAACGGCAGTCACAGAATGCCAGCCCGGCATTTACTTAGTGCCGCCGACAATTTCTGACTGCCGTTTGCTTTAACAGTCCGTATTTTGTGGTACAAAACGTATATGTATGCGGATAAAAACAAAAACCTGATAAAGTAAGGTTGACGAAAACGCTGCAATCAATAATTTGGCGCGACACTTACTGAGAGACGCGCGGCAGTCATTGAATGCCGCAGCAGCTTTCACGGAGTGCCGCAGCGGCATCCACTGACTGTCGGAAGAGATTTTTGAATGCCGCCCTGTGCAGCAGTCTGTCTATTTTCAGGAAGTACGTATTGTACCACCAAATGAGGCATTTACACCTGTGTTTTACTCCTAATTCACTGAAAATACTTGGTAATTTTGTCTATAAAAGAAGGAGGATCTTCCTTGGGAGGATATACACAAAACGATATACAACACACAAGAAATCACTACCACTACAACAACACATATTTGAAAGAGATAGAGAGTTTTGGAGGGCTTGAAGAAGAACTTGGAAGATCTTCAAAATATAGAAATTTGAGGATAGTCTTGGAGGTGACCCTCTAAACTTCGTTGTGTTTTCCATTTTTTTTTTTTGCCTCTAATCCTCAAGTCATTTAGTTATCTTGATTAAGTTTTAGAGTTTTGTTAAGTAAACTTGGAAGTCCTTGCTTCTTAGTTCTTTGATCCTTCTTCTAATTTTTTTCTTATTCATGTTTTTTTCTTTTGAGATTCTTGGAGATCTTCAATATCTCTCTTGAAAGCTCTTGAGTTTGATATTTTGAATCTCATGTAAGCTTATACTTCACATGAGAGTCAAAGTTTGATCATCACTTCATTTCATAATCAAATAGATGGATCCAAGTCCATACTTATGACTTGGGTCCTCTACCTTAATGTTTCATGGAATCCTTTCTATATTCCTTTGAGACTCATGAGTATTAGTCATGTCTTCATCTCCAATGACCATCAAGTGGTAGGAGGAAGTAGTTTGAGTCTAAGCCCATCTCCATGGTTTAGATTCATTATCTTGAGATTTCATGAAGTCTATTGATACTTCATTTGAAATCTACAAATATAAAGGTCTTTAGCCTCCAATGACCATCAAATGGTAGGAGCAAATGGTTTAGTTTAAGTCCAGCTTCATGGTTTAATAGTTGGGGTTAACAAATAAAAGTTGAACTTGACAATGAAACAGTGGATTCATAAACCAGTTTTGATCAAAGATTTTTAGTTGATAATCTAACCGTTGGAATCAAGTGAAACCAACGGGAAAATGTCAATAACACAATGTTTTACCACTGCAATATTTGTTTTAAGGAGGTTTCATGTTTACAGTGGTTTGGTCATGAGTTTTGTGAAGACACTACAATCTGCCCAGAGTTTCAGAACAACAACACCCTTTTGAAATAAGCAAATCAGAACCTTAATCAAGTATTTGTGGCCCAAAATAATTTTTTCTAAGTAGATTAACATGTTAGGAAGATACCCTAAACAGAACAAAGCATTTTTGATTTTTTTGCTATTTTTAAAAAATCAAACAAAATCTCTGGACAGAGAGTTGTACATCTCTGAGTGATGTCTGGTGTTTGTCCTTTTCCCAGAGATCTAACCGTTGAAACTTTGATTTTCTTTTTGATTTAGAAACTAGACACATAGAGGCATCTTGTGTCCAAAAATCATCAAGATAAAATCACGAGAAGCATGCCTTTTATTTTCTTAAAGATCTGGTCTTCTCTCTGCAATTTTCAGAAGTTTATGACAGATTTGACCAACTTTGTAAATAATGGTCCAACTAACTTTTCTATTTCTTAGGGTTCAAACCTTGTTTCAATAATGATTAGTTAAGCTTGAATTCAAAGTTTAAGTGATCTAAATCATTGAGTACTCCAATAATTTATTCCTTTCATGTACATATTCATATGGCTTGACACTTATAATTAGGACTTGGTTGCTTTAGATTTAATTACGTTTGATAGATTTAAGCAAGAAGTCTAGGATTGTTATTTAAGATCCAACTTTATATATTGTATATCATGTGGACCAACCCTTTGTTTTGTAGCGCTATTAAGGTATGATTTCTCGAATCCCTCTTTAGTTTATTTTAATTTATTGATTTCATCGATTTTTCAACCTCATGCGCGACACATTAGAATTAAGATTTTGCCTTACATGTATATATGTGGATTAGAGACTCTTTTCCTAGTTTTTATTTTAATCGCATGCATTTGCACGTTTAAATATTCGCGGTCGGATCCCGGGTAAGTTCTCTAGTTCCCTATTTGCATATCATATTGCTTGCTACCTGAATTACGTGGTTTTTGAATGATATTTTATCACTTGCAATCTTACACCCTTTAGACATGCTTTTGTAATGTATATTTTATACATATGTATTATTTGAGGGCACATTTAAATTAATAATTCGATTAAAAGGATGTTGAGTAGAGGCCTGTCGTAAGATAGGATGAGAGAGGGTGTTTTAGTCCGACGGGCTCCTTCCTCTCTCATTCCATAATCCCCGGACCTAGTTAATCTCTGGTTTCGCAAAAGATCAGTTCCTTTAAAATGGTTTCTTAGTTTTCCTTTTAAAAATTAAGTGGCGACTCATTTGTTTTGAATTTGAAATTTGGAAGAATTTTAAAAGAAAAGCTGTGGGTAAGAAAAATTGCGATATCCACACCCACCAAATCGAAGAAAGAGCAATACGTAAAATGTGTATGAAGACAGGCTGACAAAAAAGGGGACTGATGTATAAATGTCACGACCCATCCCACTACGCGTGGAAATAGGAAACGTGGCACGCCACCAAGGCTCAACCAAACATTAATATTACTCTACGCAGCGGAAAGAACTTTAAAACAATCCTGGGATATTAAAACTTAGGAAACATTACCCTCTGAGTTTGTATAAATCCATTCAAAACAGAGTTATAAAAGAAATTTGTTCAATTGAAAACGTTCACAAGAATCCATTTCAAAAATACCGAGGTTCAGTCGACTGCCCAGTCGACTGGGTCAAGCAGAACCCAAAATGCAGCATATAACACAGGGGTCCAGTCGACTGACATGGGGACTTAGTCGACCGCTTTTCCATTTTTAGAAGCAGTAGCCAAAATCTACAGTGGTTCAGTCGGCTGACAAAGGGTCCAGTCGACTGCTTCCCTTACTATTCACTTTCAGAGTCTCAATCACACGGGGTCCAGTCGACTGATCCTGGGACCAGTCGACTGCTCCCCTGCTTGGTAGCCTGTAATGAAATGTACTAACACATGCTTCTCAATAACCACAAACCATCACCACCAACTCCAATTACAACATTTAAAACATCACTACAGACGTTCAATTACAAGATTACAATACTGCGAACTAATCCATGTTATATTACATCATATTACAATATCCAAATCCTTATTCAAGTTTAGGATTTAATCAAAAATATATACAAGCGTGATTTCCCCTGCCGTTCATCGGCCTCACTCATCGCGCTTCTTCTTGTCCTTCTTCTTACCTGCAATGGAGTACATCTCCACTGCTCAGCTATATGCTGAGTGTACAAGTCTAACATATGCAATATATGACAAAACATGCTTTAATCTCATAAATCATATCAATAGTCTCTAGGGAGGAAAATACGCATTCATCCGGTAGCGGCAAGTCCAAGCCTTAAACCGCGATGTCAATGGCAAGTCCAAGCCTACAACCATTACATCCCACAAGTGCCATGGCAAGTCCAAGCCTACATCCATGCACAGTAGCCGTCGCTACTAAAATTCTCAAACATCGAGAATCTTACTCCGGCATGAATTTGTATAAGACTCCCCTTTGACCCACATAGACAACTCAACGTGCTCGCGTAAATTTAGACATGCATTTCACAAATTAGCGCGTGCATAATTAACGGGCCTACAATTAACACATGGATTTCGCCCGGATCTCAATTTCGTCGTCGAAATATAAAACATGTATTCCTCTATATTTCATAAGTTAGGACTTCATACCTCGTGCTATTTCCCCCAAACTTTAAAGGATCGACTAGGAGGCTAAATAATCGTCGGATTTCGAATTTGAGGAAATTCCTACAAGTTTATACCTGTTTTTCCCAAAAGTCTAGAATTAAGATTTCTACAAAAATTTGCCAAACACGGCCTAAGTAGGATCAAAACGTAGATCTTACCTCCACGAGTTCGAATATGAAATCTGGAGAAAAATTGACGGACGAACGGTCGTCGATCGGCGTCGCAAAGCCCGTTGGCTCAATCTCCTTTCTCTCTCCTCTTTCTAGATATTTGTGAGTGTTTGGATGAGAATGAAATCTCATCCTCACCTATATATAGGCAAACTTTCGGGGAATTACGTTTACCTCCCCGCAAGTTTCTCAAACTTCTAATTAACCCATGAAACTTCGCACACGTCCATTTTATAACTTTACGAGTGAAAACTATAAATTCCAAAAGTTTTCGACTAAGTTTCGTTTGGGTCCAAAAATGGCGTCCGAAACTATATTCTGTGAAATCTCTACACAACCTACCTTTTTAATTAGCGTATCTCTCACGTTCTCACCACAATTCTCAAAATGATACTATCATATCCAAATTCACCAGAATTATACTACACAGGTATAATTACTATTCATAGAAATACCAGATAAGGTCAAATAACATTTAAATCATATAAATGTCATTTACTCATGATTATGCAATATGAACTTCCATGTTCCCGTGTCCTCACTGACACCTTACCGTTGACTCACAGTCAATCTCAATCCACCATTATCAACTAACATCGATAATCCACAAAAAATCTGAATATGCATATTAAAACCATGAAATTTTTGGAACAGGTGTGACAACTCTTCCCTCCAAAAAGGAAGTTTTTCCCCAAACTTTACCTCATGCGTCGAATAAGTACGGATACTCATTCCTCATGTCTTCCTCACTTTCCCATGTAGCCTCTTCCACCGTATGACTACGCCATAGCACTTTCACCATTGAAATAGTCTTGGTTCTCAGAACTTGTTCTTTGCGATCTAGAATCTCGACCGGTTGTTCCACATAAGTCAAGTTTCCCTGAATCTGCTGCTGTTCAGGTACAATGATCTTACTTGTATTAGTCAGACAACATCTTAACATTGATACGTGAAATACGTTATGCACAAAGGATAACTCAGCTGATAAAGCCAAACGGTAAGCCACCGGCCCTACTCTTTCTAGTATCTCGAATGGTCCTATGAATCTCGGGTTAAGTTTTCCTCGCTTCCCAAATCGTACAATGCCTTTCGAAGGCGATACTCGCAAGTATACGAAATCTCCCACTTTAAAATTCATCGGTCGTCGTTTAGAGTCCGCATAGCTCTTATATCGACTCTGAGCTACTTTAAGACGTTCCTGAATCAATTTCACCTTTTCGGTAGTCACCTGTATTAACTCAGGTCCTAACAACTTCCTTTCTGCAACCTCGGTCCAACAAACTGGTGAACGACATTTACGCCCATACAATGCCTCATATGGTGCCATACCAATACTTGATTGAAATCCGTTGTTGTACGCAAATTCAATTAATGGCAAGTGGTGCTCCCAATCACTCCCAAAGTCTAACACACACAATCTCAACATATCCTCTAGCGTCTGAATCATGCGTTCTGACTGTCCATCGGTCTAAGGATGAAATGCAGTACTGAAACTTAATTTCGTACCCATAGCTTCTTGCAAACTTCCCCAAAATCTTGACGTAAAACTACTATCACGATCTGATACGATCACAGCTGGGACTCCATGTAGTCTTACAATCTCTTTCATATACAATTCTGCCAACTTGGACGGTTTAGTCGTCTTGATCGGTAGAAAATGAGCTGACTTGGTTAATCGGTCAACTATAACCCAAATCTTATCATTCTTATTACATGATCGTGGAAATCCTGAAACAAAGTCCATTATAATCTCGTCCCACTTCCATTCTGACACAGGTAAAGGTTGTAATAATCCCGCGGGTACTTGTCTCTCTGCTTTAACCTGTTGACATGCCGAACATTCAGATACAAACTTAGCGACTTCACGTTTCATACCCTTCCACCAGAAGTTTTCTCTCAAGTTTCGGTACATCTTATTACTTCCCGGGTGCACTGAATATTTCGTACTATGAGCTTCTTCTAAGAGTCGTTCCTTTATGTCTTTCACATTCGGTACACATAACCGATTTCCAAACTTCAGAATCCCTTGTTCCAAAACCAAACCAGATCGCTTTCCCAAAGGTATCTCGTCTCTCATTTTACACAAGTAAACATCGTGAAACTGTTCCCTCTTGATTTCATCAATAATATCTAGGTGTGCCATGATTGCCATCATTAAGCCACCACTAACCCCTGGTATCACATCCAAGTCTAAACGTTCCATTTCTTTTACCAATTCTTTTTGTTGTGTTAGCTCGTCGGCTAAATTCCTCGGCGTCTTCCGGCTTAATGCATCGGCTACTACATTCGCCTTTCCCGGATGGTACTCAATCGAAAGATCGTAATCCTTCATCAACTCCAACCATCTTCGTTGTCTCATGTTCAAGTCCCGTTGGGTGAAAATGTATTTCAAACTCTTGTAGTCTGTGAATATCTCACACTTTTCTCCGTACAAGTAATGTCTCCAAATCTTCAAAGCATGAATTACTGCAGCTAATTCCAGGTCATGAGTCGGATAATTAATCTCATGTGTCTTCAACTGTCTAGAAGCATAAGCAATCACTTTACCCCCTTGCATCAACAAGCATCCCAACCCTTTGTGTGAAGCATCACTATAGATTACAAATCCTTCGGTTCCAGATGGTATTGTCAAAATAGGCGCCCTTGTCAACCTCGACTTCAATTCCTGAAAACTGTCTTCACATCCCTGACTCCATTAAAAAATAACACCCTTTCTCATTAACTTTGTCATTGGCAATGAAATCTTTGAGAAATGTTCAATAAAACGGCGGTAGTATCCCACTAATCCCAAGAAACTTTGAATTTCAATACGGATGTCGGCCTCTGCAAATTAGATACAGCTTCTACTTTATGAGGATCGACTGATACTCCATTCTTGTCAATCACGTGACCAAGAAAAGTAAAGCTAGGTAACCAAAATTCACTTTTCTTGAGTTTCCCAAATAACTGCTTTTCTCGCAGTCTCTGAAGTATCAATCTCAAATGATTCTCTTGTGTTATCTCACTTGGCGAATAAACAAGGATATCGTCGATAAACACTATCACAAAATCATCCAAATAGTCCTTAAAGACTCGGTTCATAAGATCCATGAACGCAGCTGGTGCATTAGTAACCCCAAATGGCATAACTAAGAACTCATAGTGTCCATAACGCGTTCTGAAAGCTGTTTTCTCAACATCTTCGGCCTTCACTTTCAACTGATGATAACCCGATCTTAGGTCTATCTTGGAGAATACTTGTGCCCCACGAAGTTGATCAAATAAGTCATCAATTTTGGGTAACAAGTACTTGTTCTTAATCGTCAACTTGTTCAGTTCCCGGTAATCCACACACATACGCATTGAGCCATCTTTCTTCTTCACAAACAATACTGGAGCTCCCCACGGCGATACACTTGGTCGAATGAAGCCTTTATCAAGTAACTCTTGTAGTTGAACTTTCAGTTCCTTCAATTCTAGTGGTGCCATTCTATACGGTGCCTTGGATACCGGTCTTGAGTCTGGCTTTACCTCAATGGTGAATTCAATTTCTCTCTCAATAAGAACATCTGGTACATCATCAGGAAAGACATCTGAATATTCTCGCACTATCGGAATGTCTTCTACTTTGAATTCGGTCGCTGAGACATCGGTCATTGAACATAGGAATCCGTGACATCCCTTTTTCAATAATCTTCCCGCCCGGATAGCTGAAATCAAATACGGCGGCGGTGTAACCCCACTACCTTGGAAACAAAAGTTCCCATGTACCGGTGATAAAAAATTAACTTCTTTTCGTTCACAATCTATCGTAGCTTGGTTAAGGGCTAACCAATCCATTCCCAGTATCACATCAAAATGATTCACCCCAATCGGTATAAGGTCTACAATCATCAACTTCTCGCCTAGTTTGATTTCACAGTTCTTATATATAGTAGACGTCACTATCGATTTACTCAGTGGCACAACAATAAACAATTCATATCCTAACGGTGCCGATCTAACAGTCAAATGTTCAACAAAGGCATGCGATACAAATGAATGCGTAGATCCCGAGTCGACACGTATGCGTGCTAAGTGTGAACATACAAGCACCATACCTAAGACCACTGTCTCGGAAGCAGTCATATCTCCTGGGTTCATCTGATATGCCCTTCCTTGACGTTGCTCCAACCTTTGTCCCCCGTCATTAATCTGCTTAGGCTTCGAAACACTAGAAGCCATAGAACTAACTCCTTGCTGAGAATACTTCCTCGGGCAATCCTTGGCTTGGTGTCCAAATACTCCACATTCATAGCACTTGCCTCTCATCTCGGGTGTGGAATTAGCACTACCCCATCCTTGATTTCTGTTCTGGGGTTTGGTCATGAAACACCGGCCTGAGTGTGGTTGGTTGCAAAGCGAACACAATGGTATGCTACTTGGCGTTCTCCTGAAATCACTGGAACTAGAACCAGAGCCTCTTTGAAATGGCCTCTTGAAAGATCCGCCTTGGTTCCTATCTCCACTCTCATTGCTTCGTTTTCCGTGCTGATTCTGCCTTGACCTTTCCATCCCACTCTCGGCCACTAGCGCCGTTTGTTGTACTACTGCCACAGTCGAATGCTCGTAGGATTCCACCCTTAAACGAATATTTTCCCTTAAACCTTCTTCGAATTTCCTTGCTCTATCTTCCTCCTCTGGTACTGAACCCTTGCCAAATCTCAACAACGCATTGTACTTAGAAGTATATTCGGTTACAGTCATATCTCCCTGCTTCAAGTTATCAAATTCTCGCTTCTTTGCATTGTAGGCGGCTCGCGGAAAGAACCGGCGATTGAATTCCGCCTTAAACCCTTCCCAAGTAATCGGTGGCCCTTGATCTAGTACATTTACCCACCAGTTATGGGCTTCACCCTTCAGTACATCACTTGCATTTTCCATCTTCTCCCTATCGGTCATCGGGATAGATCGGAAGATTCGTTCCATGTCCATTATCTAATGTTCTGCGAGCGTTGGATCGGGTGTCCCATGAAATTCCATTGGTTTCTTTCGAGTAAACTGTTCAGATATTGATCTCATACCCCTATTTTCGGGTGCGTGTACTACAGTTATTGGTTCCACTTCGATGTGAGGTGTGGGAGGCAGTCGCTCCGCTATATTCCGTATCATTTCCCCCATATTCCCCATCATCTCTGCCATTTCATTCATTCGTCGGGTATGGGGTGATAACTCTCGGTCATCCATGATTACAATCCTGTAGTTCTCAATGCATAAACACTATGCATGCACAACAATAACAATATCATTTGTGTAAAACAACATACATATGCATCAAACATCTCTAATATGTATGGATGCAATTTTCCGAAAAAAAAAAAAATATGTATGGATGCAATTTAGAACATGTGATAATTCACTCAACACTCCTCTCGTCGTCGAACGTTCCCGAAGTTTTGTTACCTATTGCTCTGATACCAATAAATTTCACGACCCATCCCACTACGCGCGGAAATAGGACACGTGGCACGCCACCAAGGCTCAACCAAACATTAATATTACTATACGCAGCGGAAAGAACTTTAAAACAATCCTGGGATATTAAAACTTAGGAAACATTACCCTCTGAGTTTGTATAAATCCATTAAAAATAGAGTTATAAAAGAAATTTGTTCAATTGAAAACGTTCACAAGAATCAATTTCAAAAATACCGAGGTTCAGTCGACTGTACTAGGGTCCAGTCGACTGTGCCGGGCAGAAACTAAAACCCTAACTCCTCAACAGAGATCCAGTCGACTGCCCAGTCGACTGGGTCAAGCAGAACCCAAAATGCAGCATATAACACAGGGGTCCAATCGACTGACATGGGGACTCAGTCGACCGCTTTTCCATTTTTAGAAGCAGTAGCTAAAATCTACAGTGGTTCAGTCGACTGACAAAGGGTCCGGTCGACTGCTTCCCTTACTATTCATTTTCAGAGTCTCAATCACACGGGGTCCAGTCGACTGATCCTGGGACCAGTCGACTACTCCCCTGCTTGGCAGCCTGTAATGAAATATACTAACACATGCTTCTCAATAACCACAAACCATCACCACCAACTCCAATTACAACATTTAAAACATCACTACAGACGTTCAATTACAAGATTACAATACTGCGAACTAATCCATGTTATATTACATCATATTACAATATCCAAATCCTTACTCAAGTTTAGGATTTAACCAAAAACATATACAAGCGTGATTTCCCCCGCCGTTCATCGGCCTCACTCATCGCGCTTCTTCTTGTCCTTCTTCTTACCTGCAATGGAGTACATCTCCACTGCTCAGCTATATGCTAAGTGTACAAGTCTAACATATACAATATATGACAAAACATATGACAAAACATGCTTTAATCTCAAAAATCATATCAATAGTCTCTAGGGAGGAAAATACGCATTCATCCGGTAGCGACAAGTCCAAGCCTTAAACCGCGATGTCAATGGCAAGTCCAAGCCTACAACCATTACATCCCACAAGTGCCATGGCAAGTCCAAGCCTACAACCATGCATAGTAGCCGTCGCTACTAAAATTCTCAAACATCGAGAAGCTTACTCCGGCATGAATTTGTATAAGACTCCCCTTTGACCCACATAGACAACTCAACGTGCTCGCGTAAATTTAGACATGCATTTCACAAATTAGCGCGTGCATAATTAACGGGCCTACAATTAACACATGGATTTTGCCCGGATCTCAATTTCGTCGTCGAAATATAAAACATGTATTCCTCTATATTTCATAAGTTAGGACTTCATACCTCGTGCTATTTCCCCCAAACTTTGAAGGATCGACTAGGAGGCTAAATAATCGTCGGATTTCGAATTTGAGGAAATTCCTACAAGTTTATACCTGTTTTTCCCAAAAGTCTAGAATTAAGATTTTTACAAAAATTGGCCAAACACGGCCTAAGTAGGATCAAAACATAGATCTTACCTCCACGAGTTCGAATATGAAATCTGGAGAAAAACTGACGGACGAACGGTCGTCGATCGGCGTCGCAAAGCCCGTTGGCTCAATCTCCTTTCTCTCTCCTTTTTCTAGATATTTGTGAGTGTTTGGATGAGAATGAAATCTCATCCTCACCTATATATAGGCAAACTTTCGGGGAATTACGTTTACCTCCCTGCAAGTTTCTCAAACTTCTAATTAACCCATGAAACTTCGCACACGTCATTTTATAACTTTACGAGTGAAAACTATAAATTCCAAAAGTTTTCGACTAAGTTTCGTTTGGGTCCAAAAATAGCGTCCGAAACTATATTCTGTGAAATCTCTACACAACCTACCTTTTTAATTAGCGTATCTCTCATGTTCTCACCACAGTTCTCAAAATGATACTATCATATCCAAATTCACCAGAATTATACTACACAGGTATAATTACTATTCATAGAAATACCAGATAAGGTCAAATAACATTTAAATCATATAAATGTCATTTACTCATGATTATGCAATATGAACTTCCATGTTCCCGTGTCCTCATTGACACCTTACCGTTGACTCACAGTCAATCTCAATCCACCATTATCAACTAACATTGATAATCCACAAAAATCTGAATATGCATATTAAAACCATGAAATTTTTGGAACGGGTGTGACATAACGTAACTGTACCATAATTAAGGAATCAAGCCACGTCAGCGGCAGGATAATTATTGACAATTATGTTGAATTAAATGAATGACATGTGTGACACAAAGCAGTAACAAGCGTGGGTGTAGATAAAGCCCATGATTCCGAGATTATGGAGATAGTGGGCAGTTTCTCAGCACAGGGGCAGCGGTTATCACTGTTGTTATCTATTTTAAGGAACGGAGAAAGGAGAAGAAGAGATCCTAGAGATCAAGTACACTTAGCATTTTCTTTACTTTTTGTCATGTATTTCCTTTATCTTTAATTACCAGTTTATCTGGGAGTAGTTTTGTAATTATTCTGCAGTTGGAAGGCAAAATCATCACTTCAAATTATACTTTGTTCTATGAATAGTTTAATGGAATTCATATTCTATTTTCCTTTAAGCTAATCTCAATTTTCTTCACATCTCAAGTCCTTAATCTTTGATTAAGGCAATTCGAACCTATTTAGGAGAAGTCTCGCTCCTCTATTTCTCTAACTCGTCTGACTCGTCAAATCATTCATTTCAAAGAGGACATTAGTCTGGCACGCCCACACTTAGCATTTACATAATATTCTACCATACAAGTTGTTACAAAAGAAAAAAAATATAATAATAAAAAGAAGAGTGTGGGAAAGAATAGAAAAAAAAAAACAAAAAAAGAAGTAGAAAGAGATCGAAGATGTGGGGGAGTTTAAAAAGTTGTAGTAGATATTGCAATCACATCCTTTGAACAAATTGAATATCACGAGCCTCTTTCTTCTTAACCAAACACCTTTTTTTCAAAGTCCTGATGATTTTAAGTTGATTTGATTTGAAGTTACAGTAATGAGAGAGTTTTCCACGATATCTCGCTCTTCTAGTGAAAGGTAAGACTTTGCGCACTAAAATGTCCATTTTTCTATTTCAATATGAGAAGCATTAGATTCCATTTACATTTACTCTTTATAGCTTCCATATCATGAGTGATAATTATTACACCTAATTCGAAGAGATTTCATCTTGAGAGTGTAATCCCGATGAGAGTTTAGTCAAAATGAATGTCTTGATAGTGTCTTAGGTAATGCAAGCTTTGAAATTAATGTTTTATATTTTGGTTGTCCATTCACACACACACTTGAAGATTAATAGGTATGAAATATTCTGATAACTTTGATAGTAGATTACTATAATGCGTGTGTTGCATGGCTATGGCATACTAGAGAGTTTCATGAGATTGTTGAGCTTAACCAAATTGCTAAATGAGAAAAGAAAAAATTCTTGAAAACGTTTAAACAAAAATCAATACCATAAACATGATTTGTGGGTAGATCACTACAAACCCTCACGAGACAACACTCATCCACTAGGGGGAACCTAGGGGTTTAAAGGCTTGTTGCATATGCTAAATGCAATCGTGATTCCTACGAAAGTGAGTTACGATTTTTACTTTATTTTGTTTTTAATTTTTAGAGTTCAAATAAACATTGCTGTAGTTCGCTTCATTGCTAGGGACTAGCAACGAGCTAGTTAGGGGGGTGTGATTAGAGGTGAAAAGTGCATATTCATAGCGTATTACATGGTCTTTTATGCATTCTTTTATCCCCAAGTCCCTAGATTTAGGTACATTCTAATAAAAATGTTCTTTTTATTGTGTTAATACTAAAATATATGTTTATGCGTTGTTTTACAGGCATTAGGATATAATTCAATGAAGTGAAGCTAAGAAAAGTGATTCTGGTGGAGAGAACAACAGAAGCAGCTGAGAAAACTCCATTTCTTGACAATGAAGAGTTCAGATTTGGATGATTTCCCAAGAAATATGAAATGTAGATCTTTGAGTTATGGTTGCGTGGCCGAAAATGGGAGGTCAATCCGAGGTCCGAATGTAATGTTATGGCCATTCTCCCATCGGTGCGCAGAGTTGTCAAAATTAGAGAAGTTCAAGGGCTTGAAAATAGTTTAATCGATTGAGAGTTCGATCGATCGAACTAAGCTCGATCGATTGAACTTAATTTTCCCCCAAAAGTTGCGTAAACTCTGCAAGAATCCAATAAATAAGTCGTTTTGATACCAGACGAAGGGAGGACGCTCTAGAACGCAAAAAATAACAGTTTTAGTGTAGTTTTAGGGTTAGATTAGGAGTAGAATAGGTTAGATTCATGTTCTTCTTCATCTTTTTCATTATTTTACTCAAGATTATTGAAGATTCAAGTTTATTACAAGTTTATTTCAGATTATTTATAGGTTTTTCTTCTCCTTTTTCTTTATTTGATTGTTTATTAGTTTAGATGCTATGATTGCTTTAGTTTGCTAATTCTACACTTGTTTATTGATGTTTCCGTAGTTTAGATGTTGGGAATATGTGGTGAAACATTGATTCCCAACCTCTTCCATCCAATCTTTAGAAACCTTAGGTTTGATCGATCGAATATGTATCGATCGATCGAACCAGAGCCATAGTCAAGCAATCGAAGACATTTTGATCGATTAAAGGATGATACTATCAGATCGATCGAAAGCGCTTCGATCGATCGAACCTGTTGATTCCTGAGATGATTCTTTTAGGTATTCTAAGGCTTTCTGTTTTAGAAATCTGTCATCAAATTGTCCCTATAAGCTCAATTTGTCACAACAATTTTTAGAACTTAAAGCCTTAAGGCCATTTTCTTTAATGACTTTTGAAGACCACTTTGAATGCTAAACCATTTAGAGTGCAAGTAATAACCATTGTTTTAAACCGTCTTCCAAGTATTTTAAATCAACTGTGATAATGTAGTCCCGGTCATATAAGGGCTACCGATTCTTTATCTTTAGAAAAATACGGAATGTTGAAAAGGAATGAACTCCATGGAACGTTAATGAGTATGCATGGTAGATAGTTAGGATCAATGTGGATTCTCATATTTCCAACACCTTTAATTAATCTGTTTAATTAGTTATGCTTCTCTATATTTTAGTTTATTATTTTGTTTAATTTAATTAATTGGGATTTGTTAGTACACCTCCAATCCTTCATTCAAATTTTCCTTTTCTTTCGGTTGTAGTTTAGTATATATTCTTCCTATTCCTTCCCTGTGGGATCGACCTGGACATATCCAGTATTACTTGCACGATCACCTACACTTGGGTGTTGCACAAGAGCGCACAACTTTTTAGTCGTGTCAAAAAGCGATAAACAAACCCCAGATGGTGATATTGGCCCGTGTCTTCTTAATTTGCTTTAAAACCCTGTCCTCTTCCTCTTCTTCATTGATCTTCCCTTTTCCTTTGTCTAACTCTCTCTCTGGGTGAACTTCCTCTAGCTCGTGTGGTTTAAAGTATCTCCCTAATTGGGTTAGATGACTGACTTCCTCTCTTGCCCATAACTTGTTGATTTCTGAAGCGACTTTTGAACTTTTCTTCCCCATTTCTGTCTACTCATCACTCTCGTACCACAAGTGATCGAGAGTGAACAAGTTCTAATTACACGGCTTAATTCACATTTATTAGCATTTTTTATTATTTTTTTGTATACTTTTAATTCATTTTCTATTTCTATCAGATTATAGAAGAAAGCGAGAGTTCCAGGCTAAAAAGGGTGTGAAAATAAAGCAGAACAAGCAAAAAAAGGCACTTCACACGTGCGGCCCGCTAGCGCGAATTTTCGGAATCACGTTTACACGGCCCACTTTCACGACTTATAGAAAAAAGTGATTATGCGCATTTCAAAGTGCTAAAGACCACTACACAAACGGAAATGCCTAATTACGTCCAAAAAGTGAAATATAGCAGTTTCAGATGGATTAAGTTTACAAAAGCTTTCCTAATCCCTCTACAACTATATATACATCATTCTAAATCAATTGTAGGGTGACACATTGTGGATATCGCAGGTTTTCTTTCTTTTACCCACAGCTTTTCAAAATCAATTTAAAAAATAAACGAGTCGCCACTTAATTTTTAAAAGGAAAAATTAAGAAACCATTTTTTAAAGCAAACTGATCTTTTAGAAACCAGAGATTAACTAGGTCCGGGGATTATGGAATGAGAGAGGAAGGAGCCCGTCGGACTAAAACACCCTCTCTCATCCTATCTCGCGATAGGCCTCTACTCAACATCCTTTTAATCAAATCTATTAATCTAAGCATGCCCTAAACTAATACATATATACATATACATCACAAAAAGCATGTCCAAAAGGGTGTAAAATCGCTAATGACAAAATGTCATTCATAAGCCACATATTCCAAGTAGCAAGCTATATGATATGCAATAGAGAACAAGAGGGCTTACCCGGGATCCAGCGGCGATATTAAACGTGCAATGCATACAAACAAAAGAAAATCCTAAGAAAGAGTCTCGAATCACATATACATATATGGCAAGCTCCTAATTCTAAGGTGTCGCGCATGAGGTTGAAAATCAATAAAATTAAGGAATGAAATAAACTAGAAGGGAGATGAGAAATTGTACCTCAAATGCGCTACAAAACAAAGATTAGTTCACATGTTTCACATAATAATATGGTATCAAACAATCAATCCTAATTCTCTAACTTAAGTCTATCTAGCATGAAATCCAAGTTTATTCAATAGCTAGTTCTAATCATGAGCATTAAATGTACATGAATGAATGAATGTGAACAAGAATAAGACATGGATTTATTCACTAATTTGGGTCACTTAGCCTTTGAATTTAAGCTAAATTACCCTTATTCAAAGTATGATTTGGATCCTAAGACATTAGGAGACCATTTGAGTTGGAATAAATAAGATTAGACAAAAAAAAAAAGGTAGCAGTTTTTATGAATTACAGAGAGCAGACCAGATCTTAAGAAATAGAACAACCATGCTTCCAACGGTTGGATCTTCATGATATTTGGATATGATATGCCTATGGGAGTCTAGTTTATAACCCAAAAAGAAAATCAAGGTTTGAACGGTTAGATCTCTGGGAATATGCAAAACACTAGACGCCACTCAGGAATCTGCAACTCTCTGTCCAGAGATCTTGTACGATTTATTAAAAATAGTAAACAGATGAGAAACACTTAGATCTTTTTAGGGGATCTCCTTAACACATTAAGGTACCTAGAACAAATTATTACATACCTCGGAAACTCCGTTAAAATTCTGATTTATTAGTTTCAAAATAGATTTACTGTTCTAAAATTTCGGACAGAGAGCTGCATGTATTAAAAATCACAAGACCAAACCATCTTAGACATGAGATCACCTTAAAACAAAAATTACAGTGGCAGAGTATTGTGTTATTGACACTTTCCCGTTGGTTTCACTTGATTTCAACGGTCAGATTTCGAACTAAAAATCTTTGATAGAAATCAATTTATGAACTCACTTTTTCATTTGTCAAGTTCAACTTTATTTGTTAACCCCAACTATTAAACCATGAAGTTGGACTTAAACTAAACCATTTTCTCCTACCATTTGATGGTCATTGGAGACTAAAGACCTTCATATTTGTAGATTTCAAAGGAAGTATGAATAGATTTCATGAAATCTCAAGATGAGGACTCTAAACCATGGAGATGGGCTTAGGCTCAAAACCATTTTCTCTTACCATTTGATGGTCATTGGAGATGAAGACATGACTAATACTCATAAGTTTCAAAGAGAATATGGAAATGATTTCATGAACTACTAAGTTTAGAGGATCCAAGTCATGAGTATGGACTTGGATTCATCTATTTGCTTATGAAATGAAGTGATGATCAAAGTTTGACTCTCATGTAAAGTATAAGCTCAAGAGATTTCAAGAGATTTCAAGAGAGATATTGAAGATCTCCAAGAATCTCAAGAGATTTCAAGAGAGATATTGAAGATCTCCAAGAATCTCAAGAGATGAACATAAACAAAAGAAATGTAAGAAAAATTAAAGAATTAAAAACAAGAACTCCTAAGCTTACTAGACAAACTCTAAGACTTAATTAAGAAAAACCAAAAATGACTTGAAGATTAGAAGCTCAAAAAGAAAGAAAACACAACCAAGATTAGAGGGTCACCTCCAAACTATCCTCAAAAGTCATTCTTTGAAGATCTTCCAAGCTCTTCTCTCTAGTTCTCTAAACTCTCTCTTTTTCTCTCAAAGTATGTTAGTGTAATGGTAGTGATTTTTTGTATTTTTTGGTGTATCTCTTGTGTATATTCCCTTGCATGTGTTCCAAGGAAGATCCTTCCTCTTTTATAGGCAAAATTACCAAGTATTTTCAGTGAATTCGGAGTAAAAGACAGGTGTAAATCTCTCATTTGGTGGTACAATACGTACTTCCTAAAATTAGAAGGACTATTGCCCAGGGCGGCAGTCAAAATTCATCTGCGGCAGTCCGTGGGTGCCGCTGCGGCACTCCGTGACTGCCGCGATGGCATTCCGTGACTGCCGCACGGCTCTCCGTGAGTGCCGCGGCAGATTGTTGATTGCCGGGTTTTTGTCAACCTTACTTTATTAGATTTTTGTTTTTATCTGCCTACACATACGTATTGTACCACAAAATACGGACTTTAAAAGCAAACGGCAGTTAGAAAATGTCGGCGGCACTCAGTGAATGCCGGCCCGACACTCACTGAATGCCGTTCGGCACTCACTGAATGCCGCGGAATACTGCCGTGTGCCGTTTTTTGTTGAACTTCCTCTTTTAGGCCTTTTCTTTTCTCCTTTTTCTTCCAAAAAAATATTTTTGAAGATTTTCTCCAAAAATGGTGTTTTATACCTGAATTCTCCTAAATACCTGGTATTTTCCTCTTTCTGTGAAATTTTATCGCGTTTAGAGAACTTTCTGAAGAGCTTGGAATACTTCGATTCTTTCGGTCTTTATCATCATCGGACGTGGGGGTGACGCTCTCCTAAATTTGACGGTCGGTCAAAATTGGGGTGTCTATACACATCAATAAATCACAACATACAACTTTGAGGCAAGAGAAGAAGAAGATCTAGTTTTGAAGTTTTCTGATGGCTATAATCAACTTCGTCTCCATGTTTTCATTGATTATGCACAACTAAACACCTATTCTAGGGTTTCAATGAAACCCTAGCTATGTAACGAGGGATTATTTGCTTTCTTTCTTTAGGATTTTATGCTTTTGGATAGTACTTGTATGTTTGAGGATTATGAATATATAATCAATTTTTGAATGTTAATAATCAATAATACTTTGGATTTATTCTTGTCTTAGATTCTTCCTTGTGCTTATTAAACACAATATTCCTTGATTTCTATGATTGATATGAATATTTACATACAATAGTGCTTATGTGATTGCGATGTTTATATCTTTTACGATTCATGCTTAGAAAAGATGGATTGTGTTATAGCCTAGTTATAAGTAGACAATTCATGCTAACTGAAGATGAGTTATACTTAGGTTAAACTAGTGATATCTTCTTGTTGATACTATCGGGCTTGTAGCTAGAATAGATATTAACTATCCAATCATAGAACTGAAAGTAGGAAGTATAGAGCCCCGATGCATAGTTAGTGGTGGATTTGTAATCCTAGATCTCATTCACTCATATCGAAACAATCTTAAATCTTGCACGTATTTACTTAGTTTTAATTTTAGTGTATTATTTCCATAATTTCGTAGTTTAATTCATAGTAATAGTTAAAGCAACAATCAATCAAACTTCCATAATTTTCTAAAACTAAATAGATTTAGGATTTATTAATCAAAGGATAAAAATAATCAATCTCTGTGGGTTCGACCTTTACTTCATCACTACAAATTTTAGAAAGTAAAGCTTACTTTTATATCTTGATTTTGAAGATCAATTTTTGGCGCCGTTGTCGGGGATTGCAATATTTTTGCCATTAATTTTTAGAATTTTAATTTAGTTAGACAGTAAATATTAGGTTAGATTTTATTTCCTTTATTTTCCAGTTAAAATTTTCAAGTCGTTAAAAGTATCCATATTTTGCAGCTCTCAAGTAATCAAAATAGCAAGTTGGAGTAGACTAGCAGTGCACATCAGCGGAGCTTACACGAATTCTAAATAAAAATTGCAAAAATCCAAAAATACCAAGTAAATCTGTTGTGTTTTTAATTTCGCATCAAGGCACTGTAAGTTAGGGCACTGAAACGCGTTACTTGCATTAGTGTAGGTATGGAGTGAGCACGTGCATTAGCTAGGAAACCCGGGGTGCTAGGATTTGAAATGAATCACCGCATAACTAGATAATTGCATGCATCATAGTAGTGTTGTGTGCCTATTTGAGTATTTGCGTAGTTTATTCTCTTATTTGGTTGAGTCAGCCGTTATCTTAGTGTCAGTTCTTTAGTTTATGTTTGGTATTCGTTCAAGTAAACCTAAATTAGACCTGCTTACTCTTAAACTCGAACGTACCCTTAGAGTCCTTAGGTCCTAAACCCAAGCTCCCAGAGCTCGGTTGATGTTAGATGACGAATCAACAGCTAAACCGTCGTCTTTGTTTGAGTCTGAAATCCAAAGCACTCTTAAACGTTTAAGGAAAACCAGAACTATTAACATCCACCCTATTCCAATGGCCGATTTTGGAAATAACGGGAATAACCAAAATAGTGGAGGCAACCCTAACATACCTCCGCCTCTGCCTCCGCCTCTATAAGATTATTTTACTCCGACAGCATATGCATAGAGTTACCGGAGGTGACTGCATCTCACTTTGAGATCAAGTCATCAACCATTGCACTTCTTCCGTCTTTTCATGGTCGCGTTAAAGAAGATCCATACCATCATTTAGGTGAATTTCAGGAAATATGTGCTACATTGAAAATTCAAAATATAACTGATGATGAACTGAAATTGCGTATCTTTCCATTTTCTCTTAAGGATTAAGCTAAGTATTGGCTCCAATCTCTTGAGCTGAACCTGCGTTCCTACAAAAGTTTTTCCCCATCACTCGAACTAATCAAATTTGAAAATCTATAATGAATTTCACAATGCAAGATGGTGAAACCCTATACGATACGTGGGAACAATTCAAAGAACTTTTATGCTCTTGTCCTCATCATCAAATTCCTAAATGGCAATTTATACAAGTTTTCTATGAGGGGCTGGTTCCCTCTATTCGCAACATAGTCGATGCTGTTTGTGAGGGGATGTTCCTCCACAAAAGTGCCGACGAAGCGTGGAAGATATTCGAAACTTGAAGTGAAAATTTAATGCATCAAGCTGTGTCCGTACGTCCCGAGGGATGCCTTCCAGCGCAACCTAAACGAGAGGCAAAGGTTGAGTCAGGTCATTCAAATAAAATGCAAGAACTATCTAGGAAATTGGGCCAATTAATGATGATGGGCCATATGCAGGGCCCACCTCCTGCTGAAATATGTCAGTTATGTTCTGATCCATCTCATTCTACACTTGTATGTCCGTTTGCTTCATAATTTCCATAATTTGTGGAACAACATATCAATGCTGTTCAACAATTCAAAAGACCTAATTATAACACCACTGGTTATAAATTGGACATGACATGGAGGCTTCACCCAAACCTCTCATGGAAGTCTAATAGTGAAGGGCCATATTCTAAACCATAGACGACAAACTTTCCTAATGCATATAGGCCTCAACCTAATCAATACCAGCAACCTCCTTTCCATGCTAATCATCCTAGAGATAAATATTTTGAAGAGTGTGTGTTGGCATCATTGAAAAATTTAGAGGCCCAATCTCAGTTGCAGTCTCAACTCGATAACTCCCATACACAATCTATTACTATGTTAGAATCACAAATGGGACAACTAGTGAATACGTTAAATCATCGTAATGAAGGAAAGCTACGGAGTCAACCGGTTCAAAACCCAAAAGGGCAATATGAAGCAGGTACAATAAGTGACCAAGTAAATGCAGTTTCCATGAAAACAACTGAGTGTCTTGAGGAGGTCGTACCTCCGCCAGAACCTATAAAAGATAAAGGAAAAGAAATCACTAAAGACCAAGATGGGAATAATAATAAAGTCATGGACTCTAATCCTTCGGTACCTAATACATCTACCACAACAAACCCCTCAAATTATGTACCTAGGATGCCGTTTCCCCCAGGTGTAGATGCCCCATCTCACTTTTTAAGGAAAGTAACAAGATCAGAAGATATCTTGAAAACCTTCAAGGAAGTAAAAAATCAATATCCCACTTTTGGATGCCATTAACCAAATACGTCCTTATGCTAAATTTCTGAAAGACTTGTGTACTCAAAAGAGGAAGTCTCGAAATCGTCTATCTAAGAATGTCTTTTTAACAGAGAAGGTTAGTTCTATCTTCCAACACAATACACTTAAATATAAGGACACGGGTACACAAACAATTGCGTGGCATATAGGTGACAAATATATCCATCGGGCCCTTCTCGATCCTGGATCTAGTATAAACTTACTCCCGTACTCCGTTTATGAGCATCTTGGCCTGGGAGAGTTAAAACCAACTCCCGCTACCTTACAACTAGCAGATCGCTCCATTAAAGTTCCACGTGGCGTGATAGAAGATGTTTTGGTAAAGGTAGATAGGTACTATTATCCGGTCGACTTCATTGTACTCGATAGGTACCTTACACCTTGATTCTTAGTTCTTTGATCCTTCTTCTATTTTTTTTCTTGTTTATGTTTTCCTTTTGAGATTCTTGGAGATCTTCAATATCTCTCTTGAAAGCACTTGAGTTTGATGTTTTGAATCTCATGTAAGCTTATACTTCACATCGGAGTCAAAGTTTGATCATCACTTAATTTCATAATCAAATAGATGGATCCAAGTCCATACTTATGACTTGGGTCCTCTACCTTGATGTTTCATGGAATCCTTTCTATATTCCTTTGAGACTCATGAGTATTAGTCATGTCTTCATCTCCAATGACCATCAAGTGGTAGGAGGAAGTAGTTTGAGTCTAAGCCCATCTCCATGGTTTAGATTCATTATCTTGAGATTTCATGAAGTCTATTGATACTTCATTTGAAATCTACAAATATAAAGGTCTTTAGCCTCCAATGACCATCAAATGGTAGGAGAAAATGGTTTAGTTTAAGTCCAACTTCATGGTTTAATAGTTGCGATTAACAAATAAAAGTTGAACTTGACAATGAAACAGTGGATTCATAAACCGGTTTTGATCAAAGAGTTTTAGTTGATAATCTAACCGTTGGAATCAAGTGAAACCAACGGGAAAGTGTCAATAACACAGTGTTTTACCACTGCAATTTTTGTTTTAAGGAGATTTCATGTTTAAAGTGGTTTGGTCATGAGTTTTGTGAAGACACTACAATCTGCCCAGAGTTTCAGAACAACAACACCCTTTTAAAATAAGCAAATCAGAACCTTAATCAAGTATTTGTGACCCAAAATTTTTTTTTCTAAGTAGGAAGATACCCTAAAAAGAACAAAGCATTTATGATCTTTTTACTATTTTTAAAAAATCAAACAAAATCTCTGGACAGAGAGTTGCACATCTCTGAGTGATGTCTGGTGTTTGTCCTTTTCCCAGAGATCTAACCGTTGAAACTTTAATTTTCTTTTTGATTTGGAAACTAGACACATAGAGGCATCTTGTGTCAACATATCATCAAGATCAAACCACGGGAAGCATGCTTGTTATTTTCTTAAAGATCTGTTCTGCTCTCTGCAATTTTCAGAATTTTATGGCAGATTTGACCCACTTTGTAAATAATGGTCCAAATGACTTTTCTATGACTTAGGGTTCAAACCTTGTTTCAATAATGATTAGTTAAGCTTGAATTCAAAGTTTAAGTGATCTAAATCATTGAGTACTCCAATAATTTATTCCTTTCATGTACATATTCATATGGCTTGACACTTATAATTAGTACTTGGTTGCTTTAGATTTAATTACGTTTGATAGATTTAAGCTACAAGTCTAGGATTGTTATTTAAGATCCAACTTTATATATTGTATATCATGTGGACTAACCCTTTGTTTTGTAGCGCTATTAAGGTATGATTTCTCGAACTCCTCTTTAGTTTATCTTTATGTTATCGATTTTTCAACTTAACGCGCGACACCTTAGAATTAGGTTCTGCTTTACTTGTATATATGGATTAGAGACTTTGTTTCTAGTTTTTTATTTAAATCGCATGCATTGCATGTTTAATATTCACGGCTGGATCCCGGGTAAGTTCTCTTGTTCTTTATTGCATATCATATTGCTTGCTACTTGAATTACTTGGCTTTTGAATTATATTTTGTAGATTGGTAATTTTACACCATTTTAACATGTTTGTGTAATGTATACATATACGTATGTATTAGTTAAGGGCACATTTAAATTAATAATTCGATTAAAAGGATGTTGAGTAGAGGCCTATCGCAAGATAGGATGAGAGAGGATGTTTTAGTCCGACGTGCTCCTTCCTCTCTCATTCCATAATCCCCGGACCTAGTTAATCTCTGGTTTCTAAAAAGATCAGTTTGCTTTAAAAATGGTTTCTTAATTTTTCCTTTTAAAAATTAAGTGGCGACTCATTTGTTTTGAATTTGAAATTTAAAAGAACTTTAAAAGAAAAAGCTGTGGGTAAAAGAAAATTGCGATATCCACAATCTGGGGACTCTGCAGGGGATCGAATCCAGAATCTCTGGTTTCGCAGACCAGAATTTTGATTTTTGGTTCACTCGAGGATTAGACTTGAAAAATCCTTTTAATCGAATTAATTAATCTTTGTGTGCCTGTTGCATTTCACTTGCATGTCCAGCCAGTCGATTAAACGGAACTATGACCTTGGAGGCTCGGGGCAACCCGGTCGGTCAAGTCATCATGGGACTGTGTGATCACCCTTGATCTCGTACCATGATTTGGTATATTAAGCATCCTATCGGATGTGTGTCTAGGGTCCCTTATTTGACCAAAACCCAGCTTTTGCATAGTAGTTTCTATAGAACCTTTCAATCTTAGGAAATCAACTCTTGATTAGGATTATGTGCTAGGGAGTTTTGTATGCCCGGAATGGATTACTTGAGATGATGACGATACTTTCTTGATGAAAGATGTATAATCTTTTAATCACCTTTTAGCAATTTCTCCTCATCTTCCACGACATTTGGAGAACATGCCGAACCTTGATTATAAGATTTTACTTCTTATATCATGTTTAGCTAAGCATCATTGACCTAGTATGTATCCAAATTCATGGACAGTACGGTGACAATCCGGTCATGTGATCCCCCTACCCAAAGATTTTTCTCAAGGTTTTCGATTACCTTTTCAAAAAATCTTTTTCTCTTTTCAATTAAAATTCCCAAATTAACCTTTGTTAAGGCATATTTCACTTGATCATCTTCAAAAGAAAAATTCGAAAATCCTTGAAATTATTTTTTTAGAAGAATGTTCTCAAAAAGCACTCTCGAGCATTGTTTTCAAAATCTTTTTACCATCCAAGGAAAGCTTTTTAAAGGAATTTTGAAAAATTTTGAATATCCAACCTCTGGGGGGGTAGTGAGATCACAATGAGAGGTGAAATCAACGCACCTGACATGAGTGAGGATTTTATGTGATTATATGCTTATGTGTTACGATTAGGATTTTTTCTTTTTTCTTGGTATATAGAATAGGCACACACACACACATGCATTGCATCCGTATGGCATATGAAAAAGGTTTTTACTAAACGTCTTTTAAAAATGTATCTTTGTGTGACAAAAGAAAGTGGGCAAAAGTCTTAAAAAGAAAATTTCAAAATTTATTGTAGGAGCAAAAATAGCATCAACGTCAAACCAAGCGTGGTTTAGGGATCTCACGGCGAGGCTGGTAAGAAGAGAATACGCTGACTTGGCCGAGGAAAGAAACAACGAAGAAATGGCCGGGTTAAGGATACTAGTAGAACAACAAGCAGAGTAAATGAGGCGACAGGCCGAAAACATGAACCGTATGATGGGGATGATAGAAGAACTAAATCGCCGACCACCACATGTAATTCCGCCTATTATGGACCCACCTTTGGGAGGAGGGGAAGGAGATTGGTTCGATGATCAGGAGGCACAATGGACTAATGCACTACGGGCCAACAGAGACAGAGAGAAAGCTGAGAAGGAGAAGCTACTGACCGAGAAAATAGAAAAGTTGGAAAGGGTGATGCGCAAAGCTCAGGGAGTTGATACCTATTTGATGGAGTTGGAAGGTCTGTATGACGGGGTCCACGAGACGCTGCTTGCCGGGTTCAAAATGCCGATTTTCGACAAGTTTGATGGGACTGGGAATCCTGGCAACCATGTAAGAATGTGTATTGGGGCTTTCCAACTAAGTGGGCTGAGAACAACCATGATGGCAGTCCTATTCCAACAAACTTTGACCGGGGCTACTTTATCCTGGTATCTTACTCTCGAACCAAGCAAAACCAGGGTGTGGGAGGAGGTGATTAAAGCGTTTGTGGCACAGTACGAGTACAATCAAGATTTAGATGTCACTGTCCGAGATTTGGAGACCACTAGGCAAGGGAACAAAGAATCATTCGCCGAATACCAGAGCAGATGGAGGGGAAAGGTAGCTAAAATGGTACAAAGGTCGTCTGAGAAGGACCAGATCCGAATGTTGATGAAGAATCTCCAACCAGTATACTAAGAAAAGATGAGATTCTAGTCAATTAACACCTTTGCTGAGGTTTTTGATGTCGGGACGAGGATAGAAGATGCGATCCAAGAGGGGGTAATCAAGAAAGAGGAACAACCAAACTGGTACAGGAGGCCAAACTATGGATCCAACGGAGGACAAGCGGGAGGTCACTCTGGCCCCACCGATGTCAATGCACTAAATGGGCCAGAAAGGAAATTCGACATAGCACCGAGGAGAGGAGGGGACAAAGCACCTAGGAAGTTCTCAGATTTGGGAGTGTCACTGTCAACTGCCCTCGATAGACTGTTAGCCAAGGGGCATCTCTGTCAGTTGGAACCTCGACCCCTACTAAGTCCGCTTCCACCAAATTTTCAAGGGGACCTCTTTTGCAAATTTCATCAGTAGAAGGGTCACTCAACGGATAGGTGTATGAGATTAAGGTACGAGATTCAGGACCTCATTGATAACAAGGTAATTTCAGAACCCCCCACCAAAGCCATGAATGTTACTAGAAATCCGCTTCCGAATCATCGAGCCGTGCCACCACCGTAGGGCCTTTATCTCTTAGGGATAGAAGAAGCAGCCTTCAATCCGTCTAGGCTAATCACTAAGGCCGAGACACCAAGAAAGTCGTACCAGCTGCCTAAGGATTCGACAATCTGTGCTTTGGAGGATCAGCCGGAGAAGAGGGAAATAGGGCAGTCAGACTGGTGGATCCAAGGGAGTGACGATTGAGACGTGAGCCAGGTAGAACATGATCTCTGGTACGAGAGCGACAAAGAAACAGAGATGGGGGAGGGTACTTTGAAAGTTTATTCAGAAGTTGATAATCTGTGGGCAAGAGAAGAAGTCAGTCATTTAACTCGGTCAGGCAGACACTTTTAACCGCATGAGCTAGAGGAAGAACATCCAGGGAGAGAATTGGACAAGGGAAAAGGGAAGATGAACGAAGAAGAGGAAGAAGACAGGGTTCTAAAGCAGATGAAGAAAACTCAGGCTAATATCACCATTTGGGGGTTGCTGATAGCATCAAAACGCCACAGGCAGGCAGTGTTGGACGCCCTAAATCAATCTGATGTTCCCATCAACACAGCACCGGAAGATATCGTGGGAATGATTGGCAGAATTCCAACCTTGGCTATTACCTTTTCTTCAAATGACATCCCCCCCGGGAGGACCCATGCTCAACAATTCGTTGTATGTCACTGTTGAATGTTTGGGGAACACCGTGCCCGCTTGTCTCATTGATAACGGGTCTGCTCTGAATGTATGCCCCTTTCGAACAGCCAAACGAATGGGCTTAGATGAATTGTCTTTCGTGCCTTCCCAGCAAAAGGTCAGGGCATATGACAACACTCAGAGAACAGTCATGGGCATCATTTTTCTTAATCTTGTTATTGGACCAATGGAGAAAGAAGCTGAATTCCAAATCATTGATATCCCCTGTTTCCTTTAATCTACTGCTAGGGAGGCCATGGTTGGATAGCTTGGGTGCCATACCGTCCACCATTCACCAAAAGGTAAAATGCATTTAGAAGAGCAAAGTCTGTGACATTCTTGGGGACAGCTGGGTTCGTTCGTCCGAAGCATCATCGAACGCACCAGTTCTAGAATTACAGCTACAAGAAGAAGGAGCAAATATGGGAGGGTTCGAGTTCGTCGGCATGATTGAAGAAGAAAAGCCAAAAGAATTCCTGCCACTATACTTTGATCAGTATGCCAGTCCAGTGGTCACAGGGATAATGAAAAAGATAGGTTTCTTCCCAGGCATGCGATTAGGAAAGGATCATCAAGGCATGCCTGAATTCCCGCTCATTCCGACTCAGACTCACACTCATGGTTTGGGTTACTAGCCGACAAAGAAGGAACAGAGGGCTAAGAAGAAGACAGCTGACGCACCAATGGACCCCTATCAAAAAATGCTCAACGGTTACTTCACGAAGGAAAGAGAAGATTTCCCCTTCTGTGGCTTCCCAGAGCCATGGATTCTCCGAGTACAAAGACCCTTTTTTGCAAATTCCTGAAAAGTCTGCTACCGTCAACGATTGGATTGGTGTACTGGACGGACCGGTCATGCAGGGCCTGTTGAGCGAAGGAGGGGTAAAAGGCAAAGGAAAAGGGAAAGAAGACAAGGGTCTGGAAGTCAAGGCTGAGGAGGGGAATGATGAGGATGTGCTGGAAGAAGAGCCGAAGCCAGAAAAGGAAGAGAAGACGGAAACCGAGGGACTGCCGGGTTATAACACTGTGGAGCTCAAGCAGGGGGCCAACAAGGAGTGGTCTTTGAGTCTAGTGCTAAGTATCCCCTTCACCCAGAGTCTGTAATGGCCCAATTGAGGCGTCTTACTATCGCTATGTCTGTTGTAATCACTCCTGACAAGATCAATGAAAGAATGACTGATTCTTCCTACTCGAATGCGCTTAATGAATGCTATGAATGTGAAATACCTGATGAATTGCAAAAATTAATTGAAAAAGAAAATGAATCTGCATGCAAATCATAGAGAACACCCTAACAATTAATCTAGGAAATGAAAATAATCCTCAAAATGTCTTTATCGGCTCTACACTTGGCAATGAAGCAAGCAAAGAACTAATCAATCTATTGAATGAATTCAAAGATATTTTTGCATGGTCTTATAATGATATGCCTGGTATTGATCCAGAGATAGTCCAACACCACATCCCCATTTTCCCAAATTCTAAACCAGTAAAACAAAAATTGAGGTGAATGAGGCCTGAATGGGCACTCAAAGTCAAAGAGGAAGTTGAAAAGCAGTTAAAAGCTGGATTTTTTATGGTCACCGAGTATCCTGAGTGGATTGCCAACATAGTATCCATCCCCAAAAAGGATGGTCGTGTTAGGGTTTGCGTTGATTTTCGAGACCTAAACAAAGCAAGCCCTAAAGATGATTTCCCTTTACCGCATATCGACGTCCTCGTTGATAACACCGCCGGACATGAGCTTCTGTCCTTTATGGATGGATTCTCTGGCTATAACCAGATCCTGATGGCACCAAAAGATAGAGAGAAAACCACTTTTATCACGCCATGGGGGACATACTTCTATAGGGTGATGCCGTTTGGGCTCAAGAATGCAGGAGCAACATATCAGCGGGCCGCTACCACGTTATTGCACGACATGATCCATAAAGAGGTGGAAGTGTATGTGGACGATATGATTGTGAAATCTAAGGAGAGAGGAGGTCACTTGGAGGCTCTGAGGAAATTCTTCGGGAGGTTAAGGGAGTTCAGGATGAGATTGAACCCACATAAATGTACCTTCGGAGTCATCACAGGAAAATTGTTAGGGTTCCTTATTACTCAGAGGGGGATCGAAGTAGACCCGACCAAGATAAAAGCCATAGTTGAGATGCAGCCACCCAAAAATAAAAAAGAGCTGAGGGGGTTCCTTGGTAGAATACAATTCATAAGCCATTTTATCTCAAAGCTCAACATGACCTGCGACCCGCTATTTAAATTGCTCAGAAAAGGAGAGAAGTTCGAGTGGGATACCTTGTGCCAAAAAGCCTTTGATAAGATCAAAACTTACCTCCAAAACCCACCTGTCCTGTCACCACCTTCACCTGGGAAGCCTTTGCTGCTGTACCTTTCTGTGACCGAAGATTCAATGGGATGCATGTTGGCCCATGAAGGAGAAGAGGGACACGTAGAAAAGGCCATTTATTATTTGAGTAAAAGGATGACCGGATACGAGTTGAAGTACTCACCCTTAGAGAAGGCATGTTGGGCCTTAATTTGGTGCACCCGTCGCCTTAGGCATTATATGTTAGCCTTCCCCGTGATCTTAATCTCCCGAATGGATCCGCTCAAATACCTGTTTGAAAAACCTGCCTTGACCAGTAGGATTTCCTGATGGACCATGATGCTAGCCGAGTTTGATATCAGATATGTCACCTCCAAATCTGTTAAGGGGAGAGCCATCGCCGAGTACCTAGCCGACTTCGCCGTGGAAACTGGGGATAAAGGAGAATTCAAGTTCCCTGATGAAGAAGTGATGGAGGCAAGGGAGGATTTGTGGAAGATGTATTTCGATGGGGCCGCTAATCAATTAGGCTACGGAGTTGGGGTTATCTTTATAGCACCTGAGGGAACCCCTACCCCATTGACCGTCAAGCTTAAGTATAACTCAAACAATAACATGGCAGAGTACGAAGCGTGCATAGTAGGAATGGAGGCGGCGCTGGCCTTAAAGGTCGAAAAGGTTGATGTGTTCGGAGATTCCAATTTGATCATATCCCAAGTGCGGGGAGATTGGAGGGTGAAACACGAAAAGCTGAGGCCATATCATGACTATTTAGAGAGTTTGAAAGAACAATTCAAGAAGATATCATTCTACTACCTTCCCCGAGAGGAAAGCCAATAGGTTGATTCCCTAGCAACCCTGGCATCAATGATACAGATCCCCTCGGGGGTCACGATGGTCCCATTATCCATAGAAATCAGAAATCAGCCCTCATTCGAGACAGTCGCGGCCATAGAAGGTGAAGAGGAAACACCATGGTATGTGGATGTGTGAAAGTTCATTAAAGAAGGAGAATACACCGAAGGAGCCTCAGAAAAGGACAAAAAGGCGATCCGACGATTTGCCGCTCAATTTGTGAATTATGCAGATAAGCTATGGAAGAAATCCTACACCGAGTGTAATCTGGAGTGCCTATATGGGAAGGAAGCTAAGAGAATGATGGAGGAAATACATGAGGGAGTATGTGGACCCCACATGAATGGGCACATGCTGGTAAAGAAGATCATCCAACAGGGGTATTATTGGATGACCTTGGACAAAGACTGTGGTGAATATGTTAGAAGGTGTCACAAGTGCAAGATTCATGCAAATCTAATGCACACCCCGCCATCACAACTCTATAGCATGACCACCCCTTGACCGTTTTCCGTATGGGGGATTGATATCATTGGTGAAATAGTCCCGAAGGCTTCCAATGGGCACTGATACATAATCGTGGCAATCGATTACTTTACCAAATGGGTAGAGGCAGCCTCGTACGCGACTTTGAAAGCCAATGACGTGGTGAGTTTCATCGAGAAAAACATAATCTGTAGGTATGGGGTCCCGAATGAATTTATCTCCAATCATGGCAGTCATTTCCAAGGAGAGGTTATCCAGCTCTTAGAAAAGTATAAGATCACTCGCCATCAGTCATCCCCGTATAGGCCTCAGACGAATGGAGCAGTAGAAGCGGCGAATAAGAATGTTAAAGCAATCTTGGGAAAAACAATGGATACGTACAAGGATTGGCATGAGAAGCTACCATTTGCATTGTGGGGATACAGAACCTCGGTGAGAACTTCAATGGGTGCTACACCTTATTCGCTGGTTTACGGTATGGAGGCCGTTCTCCCAGTCGAAGTAGAAATACCCTCTCTTAGGGTTTTGGAAGAGTGTGAGATCACCGAATCGGAATGGATACGAGGAAGGTATGAGCAGTTGATGTTGCTCGATGAGAAGAGATTGGCCGCAATAAACCATACTCGTGGATATCAGAAGAGAATAGCTCGTGCTTTCAACAAAAAGGTCTGCCCAAGGAAGCTTGCTGAGGGTGACCTAGTCCTCAAAGAACTGAAAGTGCCTGTTTACGTCCCAAGAGGAAAATTCAAACCCAACTGGGTCGGGCCATACTTCATAAAGACTCTCCTCTCTGGTGGGGCGGCCTATCTCATGGACCTGGACAGGGTTGAATTTAAGCAACCAATTAACCTCGATCACCTCAAGAAATACTTTTCTTGAAACTGTTTCTTTCAAAGCCTCCTACCTCGATGAACTACGCTTGACCTGATTCCCGTTAGGGGATATGTAGGCAACCTACTCGGTTCGGTCAGTAAATAATTGCCTGATTGGCACTTTTCTTTGCAGCCTTAAGCCGAACTACTTGGGACCTGACACCCATTTGGGGATAAGTAGGCGGGCTCTCCAAAGCCTTCGGTCCATACAAAAAAAAAAAAAAAAAACCTATGCTAAACTAGGGGCAAACTGGCGTTTGCCCAGAACCACTTCGAAGCCCCAAAACTAGGGGCAAACTTCGTTTGCTAGCCGAAGAACCCAGATACAAGACCCTCCTTTGGATCACCTGGCTATCAAAATAAGTACCATAAAGAAACAAATGAGAATTCATGGTATAGAAGGAGTAAAGCTTTAAGCAAAAAGCAAAGTAAAGAGCCGAGTAAAAACATTAAAAGGAGAATTCTTCATAAAAGATTAATCGAGGGAGTGAGCACTTTGATTAAGCATGTTAGAGCTTTCTTAAAGATGACAACACTTCTTGAAGAGAAAAAATAAGGAAAATCACATTCGAAAGCGTAAAAAGAGTAGGTAGGGTCTGTCAGAAAATTTTGTAAGATGGCAAGCTTTTCCCTGTTTTCGTCTACTTTATTATGCATTTGTCTGTCAAGCTCGTCTCGCAACCAAGGCCTGAATCTCTAGAAGATACTTGGCAGTAGGCACAGTCGGAGTAGGAATCCTCAGGAACGGAGCAGCCATTCTGCTGTGCCAAGCCTCGATGAAAGCCTTCACAATAGAAGGGCGCAAAGTGGACCCCCTGGTGAAATCAGCAGTCACAGATTCAGTAGTATCCTGCAAAAGTCCGAACTGACGGACCACCCTATCGGGAATGTAGAAAGTAGTAGTACGAAAGCCCGGCAGCCAGATGCCAGGTCGCCCAGGAAGACGTACAGTAATAGAGCGATGAATCCACTACGGACAGATCCAGCAGATATCACTGGAAGAGAGACCCTGGAGCCAACCGAGCCATGCATCGGCAGAGTGAAATAAGCTGTGAATCTCCATACGATCGTAAGGAAGAGACCCGCGAAGATGGGAGGGGTGTATAAAGAGGGCCAAACGCTCCATGAGCCAAATCTGCAGAACGAAAGGTGCCCCGGCAGATAATATGGCCCCGGTTGCATGAGCGTGGTCCAGTCCTAATAGAGTCTCGCCGAGAACCAGCATGACTGCACTCCTCATCTCTCTCAAACCGCAGGCAATAGGTATGAGAATGTCGGAGGACGACTGAAAGAGAAAGTAAGAAAGCATAGCAATCGATAGAGCGCTACGCCGAATAACTTGATGCCCGCTATCGTAAGGATCCCAAATGAGAGCATAAACCATAGAGAGGCGCTCGAAGTCAACCTGTCTATCATGAATGAAAGAGCCCGCGACACTGTGGGAAATATGGAGAAGAGTCGCCAAGTCTTGAACATACCCGGCTTGTACCGGAGGAATAGTCAGATCCGCGGAAGGGTCAGTATGAAGGATAGCACTGAACTCTTCAAACAAAGGAAAAATTCTCTTAATGACTGAAACGGAAGACGTGGAGCGAAGGATCCCAACATCAGACAGCGGCTTGAAGCAAACTTTTGTTCAGAATCATTCGCCGGAAGGAAAAAAGGTCATTTAGCCTGAAACACTCAAAGTTGAGCTTATCGATACTAGAGAGGGTATCTATCCACAGGAAAAGGATTTGAGAGCTAACGGGGGCCATTTGAGAGAGGGGAGAATGAAAGAAGATAGTGTTTTGCGAAGTTTTGAAGAAAAGAGGGTACAAATGGAGGTACATCTGCCTGAGTTCGGGCGGCATTTAGTAAAGTAGAATGGCACTCGATGAAGTGCCGCGCGCCAGTCCGTGAGTGCCGTTGCGGCATTCGCTGACTGCCGCTGCGGCACTCACTGACTGCCGTTGCGGCACTCACCAAGTGCCGCTGAGACCTCACCAAGTGCCATTCTGAGTTTTTTTTTGGCCAGGGACCATTTGTAACAGTTCCAGCCCACCTGCAAACAGAAAACTAGATGAAGAACAACAAAACGTGTGCATCATGCAGCACGTGCAACAAAGACCAATACATTCATTCATTTCATCTACTTTCATTTTGCAAAAAGAAAAAGAGATCAAAGCATTCAAAATTAAAATAAAGACGGGACCAAGCCATGGTCCCACATACGGCATGCAAGAGAAAATGAAAAAGAGTTTTCAGCATGATAAAAGGACCAAGCTATGGTCACGCATACGGTGAAAGAGCATAATGAAAAGCAGAAAATATAAAAGACATCCAAGTGCCTATCCTACCGGGTATCCTAAAGTCGCCATCAAAATAAAGTGTATGTGTATATACAATCATCAGCCTCGACACCGGCCCCGAGCCTAATGGGCCACACGCCTGAGGGGCTCCTCCTCTGACTCTGTCCCGCTCCCGCAGCCCCTACCTCTATCTCCGTCGCTGCCTCCACCGCTACCGCCGCCTCGCCCCACGCCTCGTCCGGCACCGCCATCTCTAGGAGTGTCGCTGATAGGAATGCCGAACTGCTGAAGCTGCCCCACCTGCTGGGATAGGACTCTGATCTCCTCTGCCTGAAATGAGGGAAGATAAATCCAGAAAGTGTTGAGAAGACAAATGAAATACTAAAAATAAAAGGTGAAGATAATACCTGAGCCCTCAGCTGAGTCGCAGTAGTCGCTCGAGCTCCCTCAGCCTAAAAACAAGAACCAAAGAATAAAGACAAGTAAAAGGAGAGGCAATCAAAGTCAAAGTCAAAGTGAAAGGCGGGGATAAGTTTCTTACCATCCACTCTCGCCCGAGAACCCACTGCCGCACGCTGTGGGCATACGTCAAGCCCTCATCCGCGTAAGGACGCGGGACGATGTCATAATGAAGAGGAATAGTAGGGGTACCCTGTGAGAGCCGGGAAATCGTCGTCAAGAAGGGCTCACCGAACGAGACAGTTGACATGGTCCAATCCCACTCAGGTAAGGCAGGAGGACGAGCCGCAGCAGGAACGGGCTGCAAACAAAAATAAACCGTAAATAAAGGATGAAAGAAAACTCATAAAAGGATGAAGGAATCATTTACTCACCCGAGTCACTTCCATCAGAGGGAAGTTCGGCATCAGCTTAGCAGCACAGAAAGCTGCGTATCCTGTGGGAGGCTCTAAGAAGCCATGAATACCCAAGCCAGCCAGAGCAGCCGTGAGCTCGCTACCCTGAAGCGTATCTGTGGCTCTCATAGAAACTGGAGGTGGGTGTGGCACAAAAAATCCTGGAGCCGCCAGTGAGTGCCTAGTCATCCTCTCTCCCAAATACCATGCCTGGGCCTCTGGCCCATCCATAAGCCGCCTCATCGGATCCCATCCACCCGATGCCTGAATCCTTGCAGAAGTCTCGGGAAGCACTCTGAGCCACGGCTGCCAGCGAACGTGCTGCTCCCTCAGGTTCGTCAGAAAATTCCTGAACGAAATAAAGTCATGTGCCCAGTCTTCCGCCCGACCCTGTCCTTCGCCCATTTCAACCCCTGGGGCATGAAGAGGGCGTCGGCATCGCGTGTCTCGGGGGACATCATGCGAAAATACTCGTGGGACCAAATCTGCAATAAATAAAAAGAGAAGGAGGTCATGAGTCTCACAGTTTAAATAAACATCCAAAAGCATAATAAATATTGAAATGGAAATAAAAAGAAAGGACGTACCTCCCACGCCCTCCAAAAACTGCCAGTAGAAGCCGGCCTATCCCGGGAGATCTCTCCCATGTGCTTGTATAGGATGGCTAATCCTGCACTAGCCCAGTCGTACTCGTGAATCTGGTCCATGCGCTCCAAAGAGGATACCACGGTGACGGAGAACCGATCGCCCTTGGTGTTCAACAGGGAGCACCCCAGCATATACATCATAAAGCCCCGAGCCATCTGCTCATCGGTAAAGCCCGGTCTGCCACGGAATGTATCCATAAACCACTTGGCCGTGACCAAGGGCTCCTCCAGAATCGCTCCAAGCAACGCCACCACCTGGTCCAAGTCTCTGGTCGCATCCAAATACTGTAAGGGCTCTCCCCCGAATGGAATCCCTGTAATCATGCTGAAATCGAGGGGAGTCATCGTCATCTCCCCAAAATCGAAGTGGAAGGTATTGGTGGTATCCCACCACCTCTCCGCCAACGCATGGATCTGTCGTAGATCATTGGAGCTATTCGTCAAAAGTTTGACGAAGTCCCCAAAACCGGCAGCCCCAATAAATCCCTGCACTGTCTTACTAAGCTCCCCATACCACTCATAGCCATGAGCGAGGCTGCCATGCCCCTTTAACACATTGGGCTGCAACTGCAAGAAAGAATCACAAGTTTCGATATTAGCAATTAAAAAAATATATATATGGTAATAAAAAATAATAAAAATAAATAAATAAAAATAGGGAAAAGCGACATAAAAATGAATGAAAAGAGAAAGAAATGGAAAATCTAGAAATACTCGTAGGAAATTTCACAAGCATGGCACTTGTTTGCATTTAATGAATAAGAGAAAGCACTTAATGTTCTAGCGAGATTTCGAGAAAAGAAAAAGAGTGATTTGTTCACATTTTCGAAATATATGCATATAGTTTCAAAAGAAATTTGGATCCAAAAGAAGCATAGTTTCAAAGAGAAGTATGTGATCACAAGCGTTCAAGAATCAATTTTGAGTAAAAAGGCGTTTGGAACGCTCAAGAAAATTCACAAGTATAATAAGCACAGGGGAATGTTCGGGATTCCATTTAAAAAGCATCGCATTCGTAAATCCTAAGAAAAACGGAAAGAAAAATTCATGAGCATAAGATTCTTTATTCACAAGAAGTGTTTGGGAAAAGTCGAAGGGGAAATAAGGGAATTGATACAGGTGGAACACCCGAAAGTTCAATAAACATGACGGAGAATAGTAAATTATGATTCGTCGAGCATGATATTCATAAAGTTCATAAGAAGTAAGGTGAAATGCAAAATCTTGAACAAAGTACGTATGAAAGCACTACAAGCATGGCATTTGCATTTGAAATGAGACATTCAAAGTTATGATTCACTATACATAAAGTTCTAAAACAAGAAAATTTAAAAAAAAAAAAGAGAAAAGGGAGAGCGTTTACCTCGCGCTTGAACGCGCGGGCAGACAAGTGCTCATCCGGGTCCCGGAGCAAGAGTGTGGCGTCTGGACGATGAGTGGACGTATACTTGGCCTTCTTCCTTCTCCCCGAACCGCTTGCCATAATCTGTCAAAGAAAAAGAGAGATCCACGCGTTAAATTCATGAAAAATCCAGAAAAACAACGAAATAAAAGCAATTAACTGAGTTTTGATCGAGTAGAACTAACCTGAAAGCCCCGGTAAATCAATCCAAGCAAGAAAAAAGAAAGAGGAAAATTTTCTCCAGAGAGATTTCGAGTTAAAAAGAGTTGAGATAATGAAATGAAAGGAAATGAACCCGGTGGTTTAAGCCACTGCTGCTCAATCACGGCACTTGATTTTTCGTGCCCGGCAGTCGGTGAACTGCCGAGCGGCACTCTCTAACTGCCGCAACGGCACTCCGTGAGTGCCGCCAGGCAGTCATTGACTGTCGTGAAAAACCGCGTGTGCCGCGTTTAAGTCGGTTCAAAGATCCTTCATTTCCCCCCAAGAATTCAAATCAGGTCACGAAAATTGAACTTGAGCCCCCCAGAATTTTCCCACATTACACTTTTTGGCCCCGGAGTCGTTTTCAGGTTTAAGTTGACCATAAATTTCAAAAATTTAGAATAAATTCGAGCCTGCGGGTTCTAAATTTTGAAAATTAAGGTAGATATGAGCCTGCGGGCCCCAAATTTTAGGAGATAATATTCGAGCCTGCGGGTCCCAAATTTTAAAAATTGAAATAAATTTGTGCCCGTAAGCTCCCGAACTTTAAAAATTGGAATTTGGAGAATGTAACGGATTTACATTCTCGGTTCTCGCAATAGATTTGCGTCAACCCTCTGTCTGAGAATATAACAGATTTATATTCTCGATCCGCGTAATAGATTTACGTTCTTGGTTCTCGCAACAGATTTGCGTCAACCCTCTGTTTGAGAATATAACAGATTTATATTCTCGATCCGCGTAACAGATTTACGTCGATTCTTTTTTGTGAGAGTGTAACGGATTTGCATTCTCGGTTCTCGCAACAGATTTGCGTTAACCCTCTTTCTGACAATATAACAGATTTATATTCTCAATCCGCGTAACAGATTTACGTCGATTCTTTATGTGAGAGTGTAACAGATTTACATTCTCGGTTCTCGCAACAGATTTGCGTTAACCTACTGTCTAATAATATAACAGATTTATATTCTCGATCCGCATAACAGATTTATGTCAATTCTTTGTTGTGAGAGTGTAATGGATTTATATTCTCGATTCTCGCAACAGATTTGCGTTAACCCTCTTTCTGAGAATATAACAGATTTATATTCTCGATCCGCGTAACAGATTTATGTCAATTCTTTGTTGTGAGAGTGTAACGGATTTACATTCTCGATTCTCACAATAGATTTGCGTTAAGCCTCTGTCTGAGAATATAACAGATTTATATTCTCGATCCGCGTAACAGATTTACATCGATTCTTTGTTGTGAAAGTGTAACGGATTTACATTCTCGGTTCTCACAACAGATTTGCGTCAACCCTCTGTTTGAGAATATAATAGATTTATATTCTCGATCCGCGTAACAGATTTACGTTCTCGGTTCTCGCAATAGATTTGCGTCAACCCTCGGTCTGAGAATATAATAGATTTATGTTCTCGATCCGCGTAACAGATTTACGTCGACTCTTTGTTGTGAGAGTGTAACGGATTTATATTCTCGGTTCTCGCAATAGATTTGCGTTAACCCTCTTTCTGAGAATATAACAGATTTATATTCTCGATCCGCGTAACTGATTTACATTGATTCTTTGTTGTGAGAGTATAACGGATTTAGATTCTCGGTTCTCGCAACAGATTTACGTCAACCTTCGAAATCAAATCAAAAACGTCTTCTTAGCCCCTGCGACAGATTTTTTCTGCATCGGTCAAGAATACGACAGTCTTCCTTGACCAACGCAACATGTAACGTGCGTCATACGTAGGGAAGACATGACAAGCATGACGCTTGCATAACCAGTTCTATTCAAGAATTACCATTACATAGCATGCGCATCACGATAGGATAGGTGCATCCATCCGTGTGACTACTTGCATTTGTATGTGTTTGACCACGTGCCCGAACTACGCTTTGGTCTGATTCCTGATGGGATACGTAGGCAGCTCATCATGGAGCACGACCAATTAGAATTCCTCCGCGCACTCACTTCCTTTTGCAACGTATTTTTTTTTTCCCTTTAATTCGACAGTTTGGTCAAAGGCCTGTCTTCACATAGGCTTCGACGTTCGCTTGCGGTTCGCGTTGCCCCACAAGCTCCGTCGAAGAGGGGCAAACTGTAGACACCCTGATTTTGACCAAATGTCGAATTTTGGAGAGTATCACCTCCATATCCAATGATGACAAGGACCGAAAGATTCGAAGTGTTCCAAGCTCTTCAGAAAGTTCTCCAAACGTGGTAAAATTTTCACAAAATGAAATACCAGGTATTTAGGAGAATTCAGGTATAAGACATCACTTTTGGAAAAAATCTTCGAAAATAAGTTTCTTTAAGAAAATTGAGGAAAGAAAAGACCTAAAAATGGGAAGTTCAACAAAAACCGGCACACGGCAGTATTTTACGGCACTCAGTGAGTGCCGAACGACATTCGGTGAGTGCCGAACGGCAGTCACAGAATGCCGGCCCGGCATTTACTTAGTGCCGCCGACAATTTTTGACTGCCATTTGCTTTAACAGTCCGTATTTTATGGTACAATACATATATGTCTGCGGATAAAAACAAAAACTTGATAAAGTAAGGTTGACGAAAATGCGGCAATCAATAATTTGGCGCGGCACTTATTGAGAGTCGCACGACAGTCATTGAATGGCGCAGCGGCTTTCACAGAGTGCCGCAGCGGCATCCACTGACTGTCGCAAGAGATTTTTGAATGCCGCCCTGTGCAGCAGTCTGTCTATTTTCAGGAAGTACGTATTGTACCACCAAATGAGGCATTTACACCTGTCTTTTACTCCTAATTCACTGAAAATACTTGGTAATTTTGTCTATAAAAGAAGGAGGATCTTCCTTGGGAGGATATACACAAAAAGATATACAACACACAAGAAATCACTACCACTACAACAACACATATTTGAAAGAGATAGAGAGTTTTGGAGGGCTTGAAGAAGAACTTGGAAGATCTTCAAAATATAGAAATTTGAGGATAGTCTCGGAGGTGACCCTCTAAACTCCGTTGTGTTTTCAATTTTTTTTTTTTTTGTCTCTAATCCTCAAGTCATTTAGTTTTTCTTGATTAAGTTTTAGAGTTTTGTTAAGTAAACTTGGAAGTCCTTGCTTCTTAGTTCTTTGATCCTTCTTCTAATTTTTTTCTTGTTTATGTTTTTCTTTTGAGATTCTTGGAGATCTTCAATATCTCTCTTGAAAGCTCTTGAGTTTAATATTTTGAATCTCATGTAAGCTTATACTTCACATGAGAGTCAAAGTTTGATCATCAGTTCATTTCATAATCAAATAGATGGATCCAAGTCCATACTTACGACTTGGGTCCTCTACCTTAATGTTTCATGGAATCTTTTCTATATTCCTTTGAGACTCATGAGTATTAGTCATGTCTTCATCTCCAATGACCATCAAGTGGTAGGAGGAAGTAGTTTGAGTCTAAGCCCATCTCCATGGTTTAGATTCATTATCTTGAGATTTCATGAAGTCTATTCATACTGCATTTGAAATCTACAAATATAAAGGTCTTTAGCCTCCAATGACCATCAAATGGTAGGAGCAAATGGTTTAGTTTAAGTCCAACTTCATGGTTTAATAGTTGGGGTTAACAAATAAAAGTTGAACTTGACAATGAAACAGTGGATTCATAAACCGGTTTTGATCAAAGATTTTTAGTTGATAATCTAACCGTTGGAATCAAGTGAAACCAACGGGAAAGTGTCAATAACACAATGTTTTACCACTGTAATTTTTGTTTTAAGGAGATTTCATGTTTAAAGTGGTTTGGTCATGAGTTTTGTGAAGACACTACAATCTGCCTAGAGTTTCAGAACAGCAACACGTTTTTGAAACAAGCAAATCAGAACCTTAATCAAGTATATGTGACCCAAAATAATTTTTTCTACGTAGATTAACGTGTTAGGAAGATACCCTAAAAAGAACAAAGCATTTCTGATTTTTTTGCTATTTTAAAAAATCAAACAAAATCTCTAGACAGAGAGTTGTACATCTTTGAGTGATGTCTGGTGTTTGTCCTTTTCCCAGATATCTAACCGTTGAAACTTTGATTTTCTTTTTGATTTGGAAACTAGACACATAGAGGCATCTTGTGTCCAAAAATCATCAAGATAAAACCACGGAAAGCATGCTTTTTATTTTCTTAAAGATCTGGTCTGCTCTCTGCAATTTTCAGAAGTTTATGACAGATTTGACCAACTTTGTAAATAATGGTCCAAATGACTTTTCTATGACTTAGGGTTCAAACCTTGTTTCAATAATGATTAGTTAAGCTTGAATTCAAAGTTGAAGTGATCTAAATCATTGAGTAATCCAATAATTTATTCCTTTCATGTACATATTCATATGGCTTGACACTTATAATTAGGACTTGGTTGCTTTAGATTTAATTACGTTTGATAGATTTAAGCTAGAAGTCTAGGATTTTTATTTAAGATCCAACTTTATATATTGTATATCATGTGGACTAACCCTTTGTTTTGTAGCGCTATTAAGGTATGATTTCTCGAACTTCTCACTTATCGCGCGACACCTTAGAATTAGGTTCTGCTTTACTTGTATATATGGATTAGAGACTCTTTTCCTAGTTTTTTTTATTTAAATCGCATGCATTGCACGTTTAATATTCGCGGCTGGATCCCAGGTAAGTTCTCTTGTTCATTATTACATATCATATTGCTTGCTACTTCAATTACTTGGCTTTTGAATGATATTTTGTAGATTGGTAATTTTACACCATTTTGACATGTTTGTGTAATGTATACATATACGTATGTATTAGTTGAGGGCACATTTAAATTAATAATTCGATTAAAAGGATGTTGAGTAGAGGCCTATCGCAAGATAGGATGAGAGAGGGTGTTTTAGGCCGACGGGCTTCTTCCTCTCTCATTCCATAATCCCCGGACCTAGTTAATCTCTGGTTTCTTAAAAGATCAGTTTGCTTTAAAAATGGTTTCTTAATTTTTCCTTTTAAAAATTAAGTGGCGACTCATTTGTTTTGAATTTGAAATTTAAAAGAACTTTAAAAGAAAAAGCTGTGGGTAAAAGAAAATTGCGATATCCACAGCATCAAATCAACCTCATGGGGATGAAGATGAGACGAATTGTTATGCAATAGAGCAATTTGACGAGTTAGTAGAAGTGGCAACCCCTTTTATATTTACCAAAGAATCCTTAGAAGCGTGTTTATCACATTTCAATTTTAACGATTTTGACGTTGCTAAATTCATTGAAGAATTGAATAACCAATTGGAACCAGTAAACACAACAAGCGTATTTCGAAGGATGCCCAAGATAGAGGCTCTTCCTCATCTTGCACATGAACCTGCACTACTGTCCACCGAGTGTCCATTACCCAACTCTCTTAAATATGCATTTCTAGGACCCAATACTACACTCCCGGTAATACTAGCATCAAATTTATCTATGGATCATAAGATTCAACTACTAAAAGTTCTAGGAGATCATAAGAAAGCGATTAGTTGTACAGTAGCCGACTTAAAAAGAATTAACCCATCTGTTTGCATGCATCAAATAAACTTAGAGGAGAACGCTAAGCCATCTCGAGAAATGCAAGGATTTCTTAACCCTAGTATGAAAGAGGTGGTAATGAAAGAGGTGATCAAACTTTTGGATGCAGGTATAATCTATCTGATTTCTGATAGTAATTGGGTCAGCCCCACGTAAGTTGTTCCAAAGAAATCAGGCATCACGCTCGTGCCAAATGAAAATGGAGAACTTGTCCCCACCCGCCAAACTACTGGTTGGCGGGTATGTATTGACTATCGTAAACTTAACACCATGGCTTGTAAGGATCATTTTCCTCTTCCGTTCATCGATCAAATCTGCGAATGTCTATTTGGTCAAAGTTTCTATTGTTTTCTAGATGGACACTCTTGTTATAACCAAGTGCCTATCTATCCTAACGACCAAGAGAAAACAACGTTCACATGCCCCTTTGGAACTTTTGCTTATCCCCGCATGCCATTTGGCTTGTGCAATGCACCGGCCACTTTTCCAACGGTGCATCATGGCGATCTTTTCGAATATGGTTGAAAAGATTTTGGAAGTATTCATGGATGACTTTTCTGTTTTTTGTCCTACGTTTGAAGAGTGTCTCCAAAACCTTACAAAAGTCCTTGCCCATTGTGAGGAAGCAAATTTGGCTTTAAGTTGGGAGAAGAGTTATTTTATGGTTCAAGAGGGAATAGTCTTGGGTCATGTCGTATCTAAATGTGGCATAGAGGTCGATAAAACAAAAATTAAATTGATAGATAAACTTCCGCCACCGTCTTCCATCCGTCAAATTCATTCATTTATCGGTCATGCAAGATTTTACCGTCAGTTTATCAAAGACTTCAGCAAAATTTCTAGACTCTTGTGCAACCTGCTTGCCAAGGATGCCCCGTTTGGCTTTGATAATGAATGCCTTAAAGCGTTTGAAACATTGAGAACTTTACCTTCCACAGCTCTGGTAATCCAATCCCCTGATTGGACTCTTCTATTTGAAATAATGTGCGATGCATCTGATTACAACATTGGAACCGCTTTAGGTCAGAAGGTTAGTAATGTCCTTCATATTATTTACTATGCTAGTAAGACCCTTAATGACACATAATTAAATTACACTACTACTGAAAAAGAATTGCTAGTAGTCGTGTTTGCCCTCGATAAGTTTTGTTCATATTTATTAGGGTCTATATTGACCACGCCGCGTTGCATCATCTCTTAAATAAAAGGAAACTAAACCTTGTTTAATCTGTTGGACTTTACTCCTTTAGGAGTTTGATTACGAAATACGAGATAAAAAGGGATCCAAAAATGTAGTTGCCGACCACTTGTCGCGAATCTTGATTGATTCAAATGACATTATCCCACTTCAGGATTCGTTCCCAGACGTACAACTATTTGCGATATCTAATAAAAAGCATCCATGGTTTAGTGATATTGTTAATTACTTAGCTACATCATATTGTCAATTATTATTGGGACGACCCACTTCTGTTTAAGCATTGTTTCTACCAAATCAAACGACGCTGTGTTCCATAGAGTGAGTTTAATTCCATTTTAAAATTTTGTCACTCTGTACAATGTGGAGGACACTTTGGTGGCCGTCATACGGCCGCTAAAGTACTTCAGAGTGGGATATACTGGCCGTCTGTTTTCAAAGACGCGCATGAATTTTGTCAAAAGTGTGTGCGTTGCCAACAAATCGGTAATATGTCACGTCATTACGCCATGCCTCTTATGCCTATTCTGATAATTGAAATATTCAACGTATGGGGCATTAATTTTATAGGTCTGTTGACACGACTAAATAGTTGTGTGATCTTGTGCAACACCCAAGTGTAGGTGATCGTGCAAGTAATACTGGATAAGTCCAGGTCGATCCCACAGGGAAGGAATCGGAAGAATATATACTAAGTTACAACCAAAAGAAAAAGAAAATAAGAATGAATGATTGGAAGTGTACTAACAAATCCTAATTAATTAAATCAAACTAATTAATAAACTAAAACTTATAGAAACATAACTAATGAAATAAATAATTTAAAGGTGTTGAAAATACGAGAATCCACGTTGATCCTAACCATCCACCATGCACATTCATTAACGTTCAATGGAGTTTATTCCTCTTCAGCATTCCGTATTTTTCTAAAGATGAAGAATCAATAGCCCTTTCATGACCGGGACTACATCATCACAAGTGATTTAAAATACTTAGAAGACAGTTTAAAACAATGGTAATTACTTGCACTCTAAATGATATTAGCATTCAAAGTTGTTTTCAAAAGTGATTGAAGAAAATAGCCTTAAGGCCTTAAGTTCTAAAAACTGTTGTGACAAACTGAGCTTATAGGGACAATTTGATGACAGATTTCTAAAACAGAAAGTCATGGAATACTTAAAAGAATCATCTCAGGAATTAACATGTTCGATCGATCGAAGCGCTCTCGATCGATCGGACATCATCATCCTTCAATCGATCAAAATGCCTTCGATCGCTTGACTATGGCTCTGGCTCGATCGATCGAAATAACTTCGATCGATCGATCGAGCCTAAGGTTTCTAAAGATTGCATGGCAGAGGTTGGGAATCAATGTTTCATCACATATTCCCAACATCTAAACTACGGAAACATAATAAATCTAATGCAGAGATAGTAAAACAAGGCAATCATAACATATAAACTAATAAACAATGAAATAAAGACAAAGGAAAGGAAAAACCTGAATATAATCTGATTATAACTTGTAAATAACATGAAACCAACTTGAATCTTCAATATAACAATGGAAAAGATGAATAAGAACATGAATCTAACCTAATCTACTCCTAATCTAAACCTAAAACTACCCTAAACTGCTGTTTTTTGCATTTTGGAGCGTCCTCTCTTCGTCTGGCGTCAAAACGACTTATATATAGGGTTCCCGCAGAGTTTACGCAACTTTTGGGGGAAAATAAAGTTCGATCGATCGAGCTTAGTTCAATCGATTGACGGTTCGATCGATTGAACTCTCTGATTTTGACAGCACTGCGCACCGATGAGAGAATGACCATAACGTTTTATTCAGACTTCGGATTGACCTCCTGTTTGAGGCCACGTGACCGTTACTCAAAGATCTACATTTTATATCTCTGGGAAAATCTTCCAAATCTGAAGTCTTCATTGTCAAAATTGGCGTTTTTCTCAGCTGTTTCTGTTGTTCTATCCACCAGAATCACTTTTCTTTAGCTCCACTTCATTGATTTGCATTCTAATACCTATAAAACAATGCAAAAAAATATGTTTTAGCATTAACACAATAAAAAGAACATTGCTATTAGAATGCACCTAAATATAGGGACTTTGAGGATAAAAGTATGCATAAAAGACCATATATTACGCTATAAATATGCACTTTTCACCTCGAATCACACCCCCAACTAGCTCGTTGCTAGTCCCTAGCAATGAAGCGAACTACAGCAATGTTTATTTAAACTCTAGAAATTGAAAACAAAAGAAAGTAAAAATCTTAACTCACTTTCGCAGGAATCGCGATTGCATTTAGCGTATGCAACAAGCCTTTAAGCCCCTAGGTTCCCCTTAGTGGACGAGTATTGCCTCGTGAGGGTTTGCAGTGAATTTACCCACAAAGTTCATGTTTATGGTAATGGTTCTCATTTAAATGTTTTCAAGAAATTTTTTTCCTCTCATTTAGCAATATAGCTAAGCTTAACAATCTCATGAAACTCTCTAGTAAGCCATAGCAATGCAACACACACATTACAGTTAATCTACTATCAAAGTCATTAGAATATTCCATACATGTTAATCTTCAAGTGTGTGTGTGAATGGACAACCAAAATACAAAACTTTAATTTCAAAGCTTTCATAACCTAAGATACTATCAAGACGTTCATTTTGACTCGACTCTCACAGGGATTACACTCTCAAGATAAAATCACTCCAAATTGGGTGTAATAATTATCACTCATGATATGGAAGCTATAAGGAGTAAATATAAATGGAATCTAACGCTTCTCATATCTAAATAGAAAAAAAGAAATTTTAGTGCACTAAGTCTCATTAATGGATACTTTTCACTAGAAGAGCGAGATACCGTGGAGAACTCTCTCATTACATTAACTTCAAATCCAATTACTTAAAATCATTAGGACTTTGAAAAAGAGGTGTTTGATTGAGAAGAAAGAGGCTCGTAATATTCAATTGGGTCCAAGGATGTGATTGGAATGTCTACTACAATTTTTCAAACTTCCCCACATCTCCAATCTCTCTCTTGTCTTTTCTTTTTTTTTTTTCTTTTCTTTTTTCCACACTCTTCTTTTTATTATTAATTTTTTTCTTTTGTAACAACCATTTGCATATTTTTTTTCTTTTTTCTTTTTTTCATGCCTTTCTTTTCTTTTTCTTTTTTTTTTTTCTTTTTGCCAACTTTCCCTTATTCACACTAACAAATTTCTCGTCAATGCAACACATTCCAATCACTCCTAAATAAAGAACTGAGGCTTTGGAGTTAGGTATAGACTTTAAGGATTGTGAAGACAAGGCGATTATGGTAAGCTCAAGAGGTGAAATAATGAAATATCATTGAGGTAGGCCAAGGTTTTATTATGCGTGTATAGTCAAAAGATGGCCTAAATCCTCTTCTAAGTTAATAGGATTATTCATTTCAGTAAATTCAAGAGCTCTAAAATTTGGTAAATCCTGAACGTTCTCTTCTAGTGATCAGTCAAAATGAAGAAAATTGAGACTTACAACGAATTAATACGCTTTTCAAAAAGTAAGAGTAATTTTATAAAACCCTCAAAAATAAAAGAATGGCACAAAAGCTCACTTGGGTTATTAGTCTCCACTACAGTCTCTCAAGACACTTAAGCTATGCTTACTAATCCATTTTAGCTATGTACAAGGTTGTCACAACATGCTCAAAGTTGTTTGAAGATTAAAAAGCATAAAATATACTATAACTAAGATAGTAAATAAACTACCATAGTGTATCACATACTAATAACATATAGAAAATAGCACTAATGCATCATAACTAACTACATTACCTATGAGAGAAATACAAGAACCATTTTATTATCTTTTAAAAAAATGTTTAAAATTTTAAAAATTTTGACATTTTTAACTTACTGAGTCATGTTGCTAAACACGTGTATTGACATTAAAGCATAAAAAGAAAGAAACGAGGCATGCAATGACTCACTCCCCCCCAACTAAAACTAAACATTGTCCTCAATGTTCTAAACTAAGCACATGGACATAGAATGTAAAGCGAGAGAAGGAAGGATGTTACCTCGAGGCGTTAATATCCTTTTTTTTTTTTTTGATAAGTCACCTGCAAAGTCATTAGTAGCAACAAGAAAAAATAGATAATATAATAGAACTACTCAGTAAATAAATTCGGTTAATCAAGATTTTTTTTTATCATAAAGTAATAACCAAAATTTTTGAGGATCTTCCCAATGAAATAATTTAACAGTGAAAAGAATGTAGGGATCCTCATAAAATTGTAACTCCCCCCAACTAATGTCAGGCTCAAGGTCAGAGGAGATGATGCAAAACCTATGGCCTCTAAATTTAGTGGAGACAATTATAAGATGTATACCACACTTTTTAGGAATTATACGCAAGAAATGATCTTTGGTGTTGATATTTCCTATAACGGCCTCTATTTTAATACAAGGAGGTGGCCACGGTTCGATAAAAGGAGCAGGGTCTAGGTGATGTTCTAATAAAGTTTCATTACCCTCCTCTTGTTCTAGAACAAAATCTATAGAAATATGATCATAGGAATTTAAGTTCTGTTCTATGTACATACTTATGGACGGGACTTGGATGAAGCTATCTATTTGGGCCTCTCTGTCGTTATTACTCATGAAGGTCAAGCAGTCTAGAAGATTACTAGCTTCTTGTTGAAGTTTAAGATCATCTAATATAGGCCTAGTATTTTCCATGTCCTCTCTCACAGAATTTTGAAATTTAAAACCTTGTGCAGTGCATGTGCTAGAATCCTTATCATCCTCTTCTACAACACATTCTTTTTGTTCATTAATGGGGTACACATGACTTTCAAGCTTGGGATGAGAGATTTGATTGATAGCATGGATAGGTGATGGACAACTTGGTGACACCACCTCTTCGGCCGAAAAAGGTGAGGGTTCATGAATATCACATGAATCTAAATCGGATTTAGATTTTTCAAATATGTCCTCCCTAGGGTCACTATTAAAGGTAGGGGTAGAGTCAACAGGGGACTCCTCCTTTCCTGGTTGTGTGTAATCACCTAAACTTTCATCATCTTTTATAACCTCATTCTCATCCGTGTAACTCTCCTCACTATGTATGTCGTCTATTGAGGTGCTTTGGACAAAGAGATTGTGCAATTTTATCAAGGTAGTGAAGGAGTTGATGTCTGGGGGTGTATATTGAAGAGAAGATGGTTCTACAACTTCATGCTCAACGGTTTGGTTTTGGAGTTCTTGTTGGGTTATGACTTTCTCGAATGAGTTGTTAACCTCATTCGGTATAAACCCGTCATTATCCTCTAATGCCATTCCATTGTTAGTGTCTTGAAATTTAGGTTGTAGTGTTGAAGGATTGGTATAGTCTTCTAAAGGTTGGCTAGCATATGCTTGTTGATATCTAGTTTCTAATTTATCAAGTGCACTATCTAGCCTTTGCATTTCACTAAGTAGCAATTTTAACATACCATTATCCTCAACTAGGTTATTCTCCTCATTATTACTCTATGAAGTTTCGCCCCATTGTTGTTGGTCGTAATTCTCATCCCATTGTGTTTGTGAACAAGACTCGCTAAAGGGAAAGTCTTGGTGCGTTTGGTAATCGTGGGAACTACTACTATATTCTACATTATCATTTTGGTTATATCCCCATTGTGATTGATAGAACTCTCCATGTTGAGGTTCTTGATATGTTTGATCATACGGGGGACTACCACTATCATTTCCCCATTGTGGTGGTTGGTAGCACTCAGGTTGATAATGCGCGTCATATGTGGGTGCTTGCCAACTTGGGGGATAGTTTTCATTACCTAACGCGTACCTAGTCATGGTGTTTGTGTTGTATGGAGGATATTATGAATAAGACATTTTCACTCAAAATTTTTAAACAATAGAAATTTTATTTATTTTTATGTTTACCTTGTGAGAGAAAAAGTCCAACAATTTTTATTTGTATTATATATATATATATATTTTTAAGAAAAAGAAAAAAATTGGAAATAACTTAGTAAAATCCTAACCTAGTTGCCTTCCCCGGCAACGGCGCCAAAAACTTGACACGACTAAATAGTTGTGCGCTCTTGTGCAACACCCAAGTGTAGGTGATCGTGCAAGTAATACTGGATAAGTCCAGGTCGATCCCACAGGGAAGGAATAGGAAGAATATATACTAAGTTACAACCAAAAGAAGAAGAAAATAAGAATGAATGATTGGAAGTGTACTAACAAATCCTAATTAATTAAATCAAACTAATTAATAAACTAAAACTTATGGAAACATAACTAATGAAATAAATAATTTAAAGGTTTTGGAAATACGAGAATCCACATTGATCCTAACCATCTACCATGCACATTCATTAACGTTCAATGGAGTTCATTCCTCTTCAGCATTCCGTATTTTTCTAAAGATGAAGAATCAATAGCCCTTTCATGACCGGGACTACATCATCACAAGTGATTTAAAATACTTAGAAGACGGTTTAAAACAATGGTAATTACTTGCACTCTAAATGATATTAGCATTCAAAGTGGTTTTCAAAAGTGATTGAAGAAAATAGCCTTAAGGCTTTAAGTTCTAAAAACTGTTGTGACAAACTGAGCTGATAGGGACAATTTGATGACAGATTTCTAAAACAGAAAGTCATGGAATACATAAAAGAATCATCTCAGGAATTAACATGTTCGATCGATCGAAGCGCTCTCGATCGATCGGACATCATCATCCTTCAATCGATCGAAATGTCTTCGATCGCTTGACTATGGCTCTGGCTCGATCGATCGAAATACCTTCGATCGATCGAGCCTAAGGTTTCTAAAGATTGTATGGCAGAGGTTGGGAATCAATGTTTCATCACATATTCCCAACGTCTAAACTACGGAAACATAATAAATCTAATGCAGAGATAGTAAAACAAGGCAATCATAACATATAAACTAATAAACAATGAAATAAAGATAAAGGAAAGGAAAAACCTGAATACAATCTGATTATAACTTGTAAATAACATGAAACCAACTTGAATCTTCAATATAACAATGGAAAAGATGAATAAGAACATGAATCTAACCTAATCTACTCCTAATCTAAACCTAAAACTACCCTAAACTGCTGTTTTTTGCATTCTGGAGCGTCCTCTCTTCGTCTGGCGTCAAAATGACTTATATATAGGGTTCCCGCAGAGTTTACGCAACTTTTGGGGAAAAATAAAGTTCGATCGATTGAACTAAGTTCGATCGATCGAAGGTTCGATCGATTGAACTCTGCTCAATCGATTGAACTCTGCTCAATCGATTGAACTCTCTGATTTTGACAGCACTGCGCACCGATGGGAGAATGGCCATAACCTTTTACTCAGACCTCGGATTGACCTCTCGTTTGCGGCCACGCGACCGTAACGCAAAGATCTACATTTTATATCTCTGGTAAAATCTTCCAAATCTGAAGTCTTCATTGTCAAAATTGGCGTTTTCTCAGCTGCTTCTGTTGTTCTATCCACCATAATCACTTTTCTTTAGCTCCACTTCATTGATTTGCATTCTAATACCTATAAAACAATGCAAAAATATATGTTTTAGCATTAACACAATAAAAAGAACATTGCTATTAGAATGCACCTAAATATAGGGACTTTGAGGATAAAAGTATGCATAAAAGACTATATATTACGCTATTAATATGCACTTTTCACCTCGAATCATCTGTTTCCGTCGTCTTTTGGTTTCCAATATATTTTAGTCGCGGTTGACTATGTTTCCAAGTGGGTGGAGGTAGTAGCGACGAAAAAAATGACCATAAAGTAGTAATACAATTTATAAGAGATAATATCTTTTGTCATTTGGGTACACCGTGAGCTATTATAAGCGACGGCGACACACATTTTGGTAATCGTCATTTTGAGGTCCTCGTTCGAAAATATTCTATCACCTATAAGGTAGGAACTGCGTATCATGCTCAAACCCAAGGATAATTTGAACTTTCTAATAGGGAAGTAAAAAGTATACTAGAAAAAATGGTATGTCCTGATCGCAAAGATTGGTCACAATAACTAAGCGACGCGCTTTGGGCGTACTGCACTGCATACAAAACTCCCATTGGGATGTCCCCATTTTGATAAGGGTCTCGGAATAGCATGTCACTTACCCGTCGAATTAGAGCAGAAATTGCATTGGGCCGTAAAAGCCTTTAATCAAGATATAAAGTCGGCAGGTTGTCACTGAAAGCTTTAACTACAAGAGCTTGAGGACTAAGAAACGAAGCCTATGAGAATGCGAGAATCTATAAAGAACGATCGAAAGCATTTCGCGATAAAATGATCAATCGTAAAACTTCGAGGTGGGGCAACGTGTATGGCTATTGAATTTGAAATTGAGGCTATTCCCAGGTAAATTACTTTCCTGATTCGATAGGCTAATCATAGTAACATAGGTGTTTCTACACAGAGCGATAGAAATAAAAGATTCGAATGACAGGGCACCATTTAAGGTAAATGGCCAACGGCTTAAGCCGTACCAAACTGAGGAGACAGATGAAAGGGAGATTGAATCCATAGATCTGGTAGATCTGATCTATTTCGACTGAGCACTTACATCGGTCGAGCTGGCGACGTAAAACCTAGCGCTTCTTGGGATGCAACCCAAGCATTTGATAGAGTTTTCTTTAATTTTGTACACTATTTAGGAGTTTTAGGGCCAATGTCTTAGTTTTTGATTACCCATCAGAGGAAAATTTGATCATTTAAATCCCTATAAAAAAAACAAGTGAGAAATGAGAAAAAAGGCATATCGTGCATGCAGCCCGCTCGTGCGAGTTTTTACCTTACAGATGCCTCAGATTCTAGTTCCGCACCAAATCACATGCGTGAGACTTGCTGCTCGAGCGGCCCGCTCGCGCGACCCTTTGCCTTAGAATTTTTTTTATGAACCTTAAAAACAGCCTCAGATTTACCTCATAGAGGGACTCACGTGCGCGAAGGCTGCTTGTGCAGTCCGCTCGCGCAACCCCCTTGTCTTCCTGTAAATAGGGTTGCTCAAGCCCTAATTCTTTCAGAACTGTCATTTCCTTTCCACCTTTTTCCATTATCGAACCACCAACATGTCACCACTGACCACTATCGGCTATCCACCATCACTACCAGACATCAGACAGCCGTCGCTGACGTCGGACCACCGCCGTTATAACCGTAAAACACGGCATAAATCTCCCTCTTTATTCCCTTTTCACACAGGTAGATACACACATATGTATTTATATCGACACAGATTTAGATTTAAATTTAGATACTGATTTATGCACATATTTACACACACCATGGATTTTTACACAAACAGGTTTATATATACATATATCTATCCATACACATACTCACTCACCAAACCCTAGCCTTAACCACACATATACAAGTTTATACCCTTTTTTTGTTCTACACACACACTAACCCTTTCATACACTCACACGTAAACACAAACCCTCTCACCCACTTGGAAACAAACCCTAACCCTAGTTAGGGTGAATCAACTCCCACTATAAATTTTTTTTTACATATATAATGGATGCATATCCCTAAGTTTGGGGGCCTATATCCAAATTGAAACTATATTCTTAACCCCACCCTAAACTTGGAGGCTGATCTAGTCAGATATTAGTGTCATATATATTCACTAACCCTATCCCTCATTTATGCTTATGCTTATGCACATTTTTAAAATTTGTGAAATTATGTTAGTATAGAAAAATAGTTTGAACCAAAGGGCTTATTTTAGATTATGCTTGTTAAATTCAAATTTTGAAATTCAAGAAACATATGATTAATGAACTCTCCAAACTTCTATAAGAGGCACATTAACCACCCTGTAATCGATAATGAATCACATTTGAATCTGAGATTCTGAAATATTCATACGCATAAATGAAGATCGATTTTCAAAAGTTTTTAATATGACCTTAAATTTTTGAATTTCAAGAAAGCAAAGCCATAAACACATTTGTAACCCTAAAAAGCTATCTCAATGTTATTATTTTGGCAAATACAAAACTTTTGAACTTATTTACATTGTTCATTGAACACGCGGTAAGTACCCCGTGACTTCCCATAATGTGTGTACCCATGTCAGGACGATGAGTGGGAAGGGGGTAGTCCCTTCTTACAGCTACTAGGTGTCACCCTGCGGACCCTATTTTATGTTATCTGCATAATTACATATTGATTGTATCCCTTGCTAGGATTTGTTTTTGTTTGCATGTGACCGAAGCCTTTCCCTCATCCCCTGTTTTCTTTTTCTTTTTTTATGCTATTCGACAATTTTAAAGCAGACATTTTCAATTTTTTTTTTCACCCACACCCACTAATAAACCTTGACCAAAAGATTAGTTAACTCAGTGTCTAGCTCCCAACCACCTCAGAAAAAATCCAAAGGGAAAGAAAAATAGACCTACCCTAACCCAAATGACCTATCAGCCAAATAAGCCACCCGCGGTCTCAATTATGAGACCTCCATCGATGCTGACTTCATCACGTCCGATGTCAATGTCAAGTGGCGCCACAACACCTTGACCGCCTGAAAACTAGCCCCATTGCTCTTTTTTTGAAACCCAAATGTAATCAGCTACCCTCGCCTTGTCTGCCAGTTTTACCAAAACCTCAGGTACCACAAAAGAATATTTAAGTCAACACGCCTACCTGAGCACCACCGTAGATGGCCATACCATTACCCTCAGCCCCAATAACATCGCCAGTGCCCTCAATTTCCGCTCTCACTCCTATAAGGTCCCGAAACATTACGTCCTCTCCAGATTACACCATTTCACCCACATCACCCAGGACATATGCAGCGGCCGCACTGGCTTATGATAGGCCATACATAGATTATATATGCCCTGCTAGATGTGGTTTGACGACCATCTCTTCAAACGAAACCTCTACCCTTTAGGCCACGAACAGGAGAGAACAAAAGAGATTCACCATGCCCTCCACGCCGTCTTTTGCGATGACTGGTTTTACCCCGATTTGATCATCATGGAGGGAATGCGTATAGCTTGCCATATCATTGAGAATGCTACTGACTCCAAACTCCTCTTTCCTCATCCTTAAATGATCACCGCGATCCTCCGATCCAAAGCCTTCCCTATACCTTTAGATGAGCCCGTCAATAGACGTATCCCAGAGTTCACTTTCACCGATTGGAAGTTAAGCCTAGATCAATTAGATATGGAGGTTAGGATGGCTAGGGATTAGGCCCAGGAGCATCAATAGAGAGAGAGAGAGGCACAACATCTACCTCCACCAGAGGATACCCCATATGCTTGGACCTATGTCGACGTTTGTGCCTTCAGAGGTGAGACCCTTCGGCTATAGTCATACATGCACTTATTCTTCCAACTGGCTCATCCTGATCACGTAGAGGATATCTTAGCCCAGGGAGAGGTTGCTTATTACTCCATGTTTCCACGATCTGCGCAGTAGGCTACTAAGGTGATTGGTGAGGAGGAGGAGGCTGTTGAGGCTGCTGATGAGGGACGTGATGATGAGGGTAGGAGCGATGGTGATGGTGATGGTGATGGCCAGGGGGTTCTGGGTTGGAGTTAGTTCTGGTTAAGGGTGATGATGACTAGGGTTGGGTGATAGGACACATTTTCTCTTCTTACTTGTATTTGATGGGTGGGTAGTGGATATTTCAGACACTTGGCATTTATATTCTTTCATTTTATTGCTGTTAATTTTTTGTTTACATTTTCTTTTTGTTCTTAGGATTCTGATGTACCCGGCTTCGACCGGTTCAGTTTATTTGTCATTTTTATTTTAATTTTTTTTACTTTGGGTCTGTAATTATTATTTTGGCACCTGTTCTTTTCTTTAAATTTCTTTTTGGTTTGGTTAGATTACTAAAACTTGGATTAGTCATATTCACAATTAGCTTTATTGCTTATTGATTATGCACCCATATCCATGAATATTTAAGTAATGTTTGAATTAGAAACTTTTGCGACTTTCATAATGATTATTAGTCACATGCAAGTCTCGTTCCCCATTGCACTATATAGGAATCTATTAGGTTCAGGTTTGGGGGATGTGCTGCCCAAAATTTCATTAATATTAGAATTATGTCGCATTAGTTGAAAATTTTTAATAATTCTTGATGCACATTCTCAATAACCAATAACGTTAATTTTTTTTGTTTTTGAATTGTTAACAAAAACTAATTCAATTGTAGTTGTGGTTAATGTTTGTTTCAGGTTTATAATTTCAGCAATCCATATAGCTTACCTCCATCCTCTATTTATATTGTCATACTACTATGGATCACCCTATATCTCCTCTATCTTCACCTGATAGGAACTCCAATGAGCTAAATTGTCATTCTGATTCTAGTTCATCTATCGGCGATACCTCACCTAGATCAAACGTACCTAAAGCCAAATCTTACAGTCTAATCGGTCGTCCTGATTGTGACTTCTGTTCCTGGTACAGTCGTCATCCTCACATCCCCATTCTTGTTTGTTCCAATTCTTTGGACAACGAGGATGATCTGTTCGGTGATCACCCCACATATTTAGATGGTCCCTATGGTGCACCCCCGACTTCTTCTGAGTCTTCTTCTTCTTCAGATTTGATGTTATTCCGTCGAGTGAGCCTAGCGAGATCACTGTAGCTTCGCCTGAGGTCACATATCCTTATCAGGACTTATCGGATTACATTTTGGACGTTATTAGACAGCGTGTGGGACACCTGGATTAGTCCCCTGCAGATATTGCCTCCATTTTACACCTTATGACGGTCTAGAGGAGGATGAGGTAGAGTTGGCTCCAGAGATCACTAAGGATGAGGATGAGGAGATCGAGCCGCCTTTCGATCCCGCAGAGCATCTAGACTGGGCATTAATTGACTGTTATATACGAGATGCCACACCACCTACATCAGATGCTTTCAGGGGCGTGGACGTGCTGGTTAGTTTCTGTTGGGTTCGTGCCCTAAAACCATTACTTTATGTATAAGACAATGATATTTTAATAAATGGATATCAGGTTTACATTTCATTGTGTTTGTTTCTTTCAAGAGATGATTGTTAATCCGTAAGTATCATAGTAAGTAATTCGTCTGTGTACGAGATACATACAAGCGAGATACGAATTACTATTCATTGATACTTAAAATTTGTCACAGTGGATGATAAGACTGGATATCTCATCAGGTCTACATTGTAGCATGATTAACTACCATTGGATGGAGTGATGAATATCAATCACTAGAGTATAGCTCTTAGTTAATATGCTAGTGCTTATAGTGCAATGACGGACCTGAGCTTTCCTATTGACACTTAAGGCTATCAACAGTTCATAGGAACTCATAACTTGTATAAGGTACGTGTTCTCAATTTTGAGACGATTATGAACACAGACTATGGATATGGCAGCTTTGACTTACCAATCAGTGTGGTCTATGAAAGATCAACACCTGAGTATCTTGGGTATGTCCACCATTGAAGAGAGGGAGCTAGGAGAAGAACTCCATGGTGGGATGAAGGAAGTTAGAAGAAGAAGAAGTGTCCACCATTGAAGTTGAGTTCAAGCTTCCTAAACCTCAAATTCAAAGCCCAAGCTAAATTTCAAGTTTATGTGAGTATTCTAACTCACTTTAGAACCTATATAGTATGTACTAATGTTTATTAAGTGGTTGATGTTGATAGTTTGAGAGATCCATGCCATGCAAGATACATTTTCAAATCTGGGAAGCAGAAACTTCCAGCAGAATGTTGTTTAGTAAACCAAACATTTCGAGCAGTTACAAAATGGGAATGAAGCTAGATGTTTTTGTGGAGAAAGCTAACTCATTTATCTACAAATAACTCTTCTATAGCTCAGCCTAAAAATCAATTCTTCATAGGTGAAATATACATGCAACGAAGTACTTTAAATCTGAGAAACAGAAACCTCCAGCAGAATGTAGTTTAGTAAAATGAGTGTTTTAAGCAGCTCCGAAATCTGAATTATGCTAGGTTTTTTTGTGGATAAAGCTAACTCATTTACCTAAAAATAACACATCTATAGCTCTGTCTAAGAATGAATCCTTGATAGGTGAAATGCACATGCAATGCAGTACTATAAATCTGGGACAGAGCAGTCCAAAAATATAGAAATGTCTAAGAAAAATAAATATTTTGAGCAGCTCAAAAATGTAATTGAAGCTAGATTTTTTTTTTGTACATGAAGCTAATCCAATTATCTACAATGTTCTAGTTTTGAGTTTGATCTACAAATCAATTTATCATGCCCAAATAAATCATATCAACTCAGTCGACATAGTAAAATTAATTCCTGGCAGATTGTATAACTACTTGTATGATGTGTTTATTAATGATGCTTGCTTACCGGTACCTGTGTGGTTATGGATATCTTGTGCTATGGTAGTGCTATCAAGTAGATGAGTATGTTAGGGGCTTCATCTATATATTATTGGTATTAAATCCACGAGCTACACTCTAGGTTTCTGTTGTTATGAATACAGTGTGGTGACCATAGAGAGTTCATACCCAAGCTATAAGTATGTTGTACGGCATGATTATTGCGTTGATAGTGATTGGATAAGTTTCCATTGTAAGTATATTATGACATAAAACAAGATGACGGATGTATAAACGTAACTTCGAAAGTATATTCAGAAGTCCTTTAATGAACTAAATTCCGAAATGAGTGACGAATGTACGGTCGGGAAAACGTAAGGGTTGGTTGTGCTATGTTAGAAGCAGATTATGATAAGGATAATTGTCGGATAGGTAATCTGGGCAGCGGAGATCAGGATAGTAAGAAAAAGGGATGTGTTGTTGAGTTGTGACGCGGTGATTTTTTGAGTAAAGACTCCTTTCAGTTCTTCGTGACGAAATGGATGTTCTTGTACTCCGTAACGCTTTCGGTTCTTCATGACGAAGCGGTGATTCTTTGAGTAAAGACTCCTTTCGGTTCTTCATGACGAAATGGATGTTCTTGTACTCCATAACGCTTTCGGTTCTTCGTGACGAAGCGGTAATTCTTTGAGTAAAGACTCCTTTCGGTTCTTCGTGATGAAATGGATTTTCTTGTACTTCGTAACGCTTTCGGTTCTTCATGACGAAGTGGTGATTCTTTGAGTAAAGACTCCTTTTGGTTCTTCGTGACGAAATGGTTGTTCTTGTACTCCGTAACGCTTTCGGTTCTTCGTGACGAAGCGGTGATTCTTTGAGTAAAGACTCCTTTCGGTTCTTCGTGACGAAATGGATGTTCTTGTACTCCGTAAAGCTTTCGGTTCTTCATGACGAAGCGGTGATTCTTTGAGTAAAGACTCCTTTCGGTTCTTCGTGATGAAATGGATGTTCTTGTACTCCGTAACGCTTTCGGTTCTTCGTGACAAAACGGTGATTCTTAGAGTGAAGACTCCTTTCGGTTCTTCGTGACAAAATGGATGTTCTTGCATTCCTTAACACTTCGGTTCTTTGTGACGAAGTGGTTGATGAAAGATGGTTTGGTTAGCAAGAGACACTTTGGGTTTGTAAATGATGTCGGATGTTAGAAATGAATGGTAGTGGCATTAAGAATGTCTAGACAGGTCTCCTGAATTGTTTGTATTCCTATCGAATACGTAGTCGGGTACGCTACTAGTTATAATTCGACGGTGAGAACGTAAAGATCCTAAAAGACATGTTGAAATATAGTAAATGTATTCCTATTGTGTTTTACTATATACATTCCATTTAATTTAGCTTACTCACTCAGCTTTCATAAGCGGACGACGTTCATGTCGCTGGACATTCCCATGTCCAACTTATCCAGGTAACGAGTACACGGGTTATGATGTTACGCAAGCGGAGAACGTAGAGGAAGAGTACACCGAAGATGGCTATTGATATACTTGTTAGAGAGAAGACTAGTGGCTGTCTTTTGTAAATGTCTTTGGTGGAAAGCTCTATTAGAAGACTTATTATAGCTTTTGTAAGGCCCTAGAGCCATAAGACTCTGATGTATCTACCATGATGTAATAGTTAACTAGTACTGTGGCCTTTCTTTGTAATATATAAATGTGAGCAGATGTTGGTTTTATCCTTTTGGTTACGTTGTTTATTATTAGTATTTGGTCTTGCACAATTCGGTAATGCAACCAGTCACGTGCCTCAGGGTCTAAGATAGGAATTTTAAATTTTTTTTCCCTATTTTGGCTACGCCGGGGCGTGACAATTTCTAACTACAACACCGGATTCATCCTTCTTATTCCTAAACACCCATTTGGTTCCTATGATGAATGACCATTAGGTATAGGAACTAAAGTCCAAACTTTATTTCTCTCAAATTGGTTTAACTCTTCTTGCATAGCCATAATCCAACATCATCTTGCTCGGTTTACTCTATGTTTTTAGGTTTTATTTAAGAAAGGAAAGCTAGGTTGTTGCAAACATTTCAAAGAGAGGATCTAGTAGCTATTCCTTGACCGGGGTCACCTATGATTTGATCTATGGGGTGACTAGGAACAGTCTTCCAATCTCTAGGGAGGTCATCTGTAATGATGTCCCTAGGAGGTTCTAGAGGGGTAGGGAAACCTTTCTTAGGCTTTTCCAAAGGTAAGAAGCTTGAAGTACATGTACCATCTAGACTTTCTACAAACAACATCATCATCATCATCATCATCTTTTCATCTAAAGGGATTGGTCTAATCAAAAACTACATGCATGGACTCTTCTACAACTAAGGACTTCTTATTAATGACTCTATATGCCTTGGTTATTTGTGAATAATCTAGGAATATACCCTCATCCGACTTAGCGCCAAACTTACCTAAGTTATCCTTATTGTTTAAGATGAAACACTTACAATCGAAAAATCTAAAGTAACTGATAATAGGTTTTTTACCATTCCAAAGCTCATAGGTAGTTTTGCCAAGATTATTTATAATAGCAACATGATTAATAACATAACAAGAAGTGCTAGTTGCTTCAGCCCAAAAGTATTAAGGCAAAGAGTGTTCATTCAATAAAGTTCTTGCCATCTTTTGAATTGGTCTATTTTTCCTTTCAACAACACAATTTTGTTGAGGAGTTCTTGGTGCTGAAAAATTATGTCCAAAACCATTTTTTATCATAAAAATTTAAAATATCTTTGTTGTCAAATTCTCTTCCTCTACCACTTCTAAAATTGTTGATAGCATACCTTTTTTTTTGTTTTGACTCTTTACAAAATTTTACAAAATTTGGGTAAGCCCCATCTTTATGAGCAAGAAAAATGACCCATGTAAATCTTGAAAAATCATCAACAATTACGAATGCATACACTTTGCCACTCATACTTGCTACACGATTAGGACCAAATAATTCTATATGAAGCAATTCAAGGGGTTTACTAGTGGAGATCTCCTTTTTCTTTTTAACAGAAGTCTTTCTTTGTTTTCCAAGTTGGCAAGCATCACAAATCATGTCTTTAATAAATTTTGTTTTGGGTAAACCTTTAACCAAATCATTCTTTGATAAATTTGAAAGGAGATCCATACTAGCATGTCTTAATCATGTATACCAAAGCCAACTAGTTGCACTCAACACGGCAAAGAATTTAACATGTTGAGAACAGATATCATCAAAATCAATGGTATAAATATTTTCATCTCGATATGCAATAAATAACACTTTCTCATTCTTCGTATCCATAATCATGCAATAATTTGATTCAAACACAACTTTAAAACCTTTATCACATAATTGACTAATGCTCAACAAGTTATGCTTAAGACCATCAACTAATAATACATTTTCAATGGTTAGAGAAGAGTTCTTACCAACATTACCTATGAAAATGATTTTTTCCTTGGAGTTGTCTCTAAAAGTGACATTTCCACCATCCATAGAGAAAGAGGGGAGAACTTTGATTTGTCTCCGGTCATGTGTCTAGAGCATCCACTATCTAAGAACCATCTATCCTTGCTTTAGGATTTTAACCACACCTCATCACTTTCGTGTGCCATGAGACAAATGTTAGCAACTTCCTCATCACTTGATTCATCTTTGGATGTCACATTTTCGGAATCATCCCAAGTTGTTCCCTTCATTGCCATCTTCGCCTTTTGCTTGAAGTTCTTCTTTCGCAATGGGCAATCGACTTTGATGTATCTAGGCTTTTTGTACTTGAAGCAAATGATCGATTCTCTCTTGGCATCATTCTCTTTTTGTCCCCATCTTCCAACGGTTTTGTCTTTCCTCAAGAACCTTTTGGACTTGCGGGTGATCATGGCCATTTCATCATCATCATCATCACTATCATCATCTTTGTCATTTGAAGCCTTTAGACCAAAGTTCTTCCTTTTGTCTTCATCGTCGAAGACATCCAATTCTATTTCATGAGTGATGAGAGATCCCTTGAGTTGTTCAATCGAAAGCCTTGAAAGTTCCTTTACTTCTCGGACAGCAGTGACCTTTGATTGCCAATGCTTTGGTAGAGACCTAAGCACTTTTTCAATCATCTCTTCGTTAGGATACCCTCTACAAAGATTTTTCAAACTAATAGTGATAGTAGTCAAACGAGTAGCCATTTCACTAATAGTTTCATTAGGAAGCATTTTAAACATTTCATAAGATTGAACAAGTAAACTAATCTAAGACTTCTTAACTTGATTTGTACCTTCATGTGTGACTTCTAATTTATCCCAAATTTCTTTAGCCGATTCACAAGAAGAGATTCTATTGTACTAATTTGGGTCTAAGCCACAATACAAGAGATTCATAGACATAGCATTCATTTTAATTAATTTCTTGTCACTATCAACGTATTAATCTTCCGTCTTAGGAACAATTTTAGTGCCTACTGTCTTAGTGGGGACATGAGGTCCTTTGATTATGATTTGCCATAAATTGAAGTCTTGAGCAATAATGTAAATTCTCATCCTATTTTGTCAATAAGCATAGTTGGTTCCATTGAAGAATGGAGGTCTTTGCGATGATTGTCCATCAGCATAAGTAATATTAGTACTAGTATGTGCCATGTGATCTTTAACTCAAAGATATGTTAAATCAATACAAGAGCCCTTGCTCGGATACCAATTGTTGGCCCAAAACTAATCCTTATCCTGGTGAACAAAATTACTAACAATTACTGGAAAATGAAAAATTAAGCAAGCACAATATCAAATTAAAATAATAAGTAAAAAGAGAAGGGAAAGAAACACTTGCAAACCAAGTTTTTCAAGTGGTTTGGCAATCCGCAATCCGCGGGCTATGTCCACCCCTCAAGAACACCTCTTGAAGATTCTACTAACCAATCTTCTTTGGGTGAATATTAAACCACTCCTTACAATTTTTTCTTGAACTCCTTTTGCACCTCCAACGAAGAACACTTTCACTTAGAGCAAGAGTTACAACAACCCTCTTTACAACTTTGAGGATTGAATAAATGTTTTGGAACAACTGAAATACACTCTCTTATATAGTAGATAGATACAATAAATGCTCTCAATAAAAGCTCTCAAGAGGTTAAATTTGAAACCTAGAGCTATAAAATTGAATCCCACACAATTAGGGCTTGAATCTTATATTTAAAAAAATGAGCATTCAATGTAATATCTTAAGTACCCAAAAACCAAATTTAATTGAGTATATATACTCTCTCTAGAAAATTTGAATGTTTGAGGTAGTTGGGAGCATTAAATGCAAAATAAAAAACCTAAGAAAAAAAGAGTCGTTTCTATTCTGCGCAGTAATCCAGTCGACTATGTTCGCGATCTAGTCGACTGCATCTCAAGCAGTTTGAAATGCGCCTGTAAAACCGTCGACTAAAAACATGGACTAGTCGACTAGTTTTACTAACAAAAAGCATCTTCTGAAAAACATGAAATAGTTGACTGTTTTAAAACTCAAGTCGACTGAAGGATTCACTGTCCAGTCGACTGTAAATAAATCAAGTCGACTATTTTTCCTATGAAAAATTGTTTTTCTGTTTTGAAGATTTTGTTCAGTTTTAAGCCCTTGCTTTGGAAAATCAATCTAACTAAATTCACAAAGAGTCCTAAAAGAACAATACAAGTAAGAAATGATCTTACAATAAGCTTCCCTTTTGAATATCCATCAAGTTTATAAATCTCTATTTGGACAAAACACTTAAGATAAATGTAAGTACTCAACTTCATAGTTTGTTAATCATGAAAATTACTAATGGTAAAAACCATAGGGGCTAACACTCTAGACTTTAAGTTATCACTGACTGTTCCTAGATCTGACTCAATAAGTTAGTCAATGTCTAAACTTACAATCTTCTCAACTGTGATCCCAATGACAAAATATATCTCTAAATGCCTAGTTCTCCGTCAAATTCTACTCACTATCCACAACAGCTTCTTGGTGAGTATTACACGTTATGTCTACTTGATAAGGTATCTGTACTATCTCGTCTAGGCTAATTACATTGTGATTGAAATTACCTTAGACATAGGGTTCCAATACTCTGGACAATTGGTTTATGTCTATATTTGGCTAAGAACCTAGGCTTGGATACCAAAAATCTTGTCACGCCCGGACGTAGCAAAATAGGGAAAAAAATTATTTCCTTTTTATAACCATTGCGACAGGTGAAAGGACCCCAATAGTCCATAATACAACTAAACAATAATGCTAAAGCAGAGTCAATGGCAAGCGAAAATAAATCAAACTTAATACTCCATTCTCAAAATTAACTAAACTATTACATCAACATCTGTCTTAGTCACATATTGCCTTTGCAGTATTATTCTAAATAAAGTATTTAATTTTTAGCTTATAGGCTTAAGCATAAGAATTATAAAAGAGGTCTTCTTACAAAAGCTCATATCCCTAGCTAGCATAGTCGTAGTCCTCTGTATCCTCATTTCCTGAGAACCCTGGACAGGCTGGGTGTCCAGGACATGAACGTCGTCAGCTTGAATACAAGTTGAAGGAATATAATAAACAACACACGCAATGTATATAAAAACATATTTAACCACCATCGATGTTCAGCACCTTACAGTACAATTAATTACTTATTACAAGATGTCATCAAATAATAGAGAAGTATAAATCAACATGTGAATATTCATAGGAACATATTCTTCTTTATTCATTTAAACAGTTATACAATAAAACATGCGATATAATTCTCTACATAAACAATTTATGCAACCATGTGTGAACAATGCAACCTTCTTATCTCACCAACTGTTTTACCTCAACAACAATCTCACAACAGACTTATGGTTTCGGAATAGAATGCCTCCCATGTGCCGAATGATTGGTATTATCGGTAATACCACATCAAGATATTCAAGGTCACCATCACCTCCATTTGCTCATAAAATACTATTAGCTCATAATAGCATGCCTTCCAAGGCCCAATTGATTTTGATATACTAGCGTGCCTTATTAGCCAAATGGTCAATCCATGTTGACCATGATAGTAGCGTGCCTCCTAAGTGCTGATCAATAATCAAGATATTCTATTAAAACCATTACCACTATTCTCTATCCCTTTACTTATACAAAACAAATATGCTAAAACCAAACGACCCCTTTCCAACATGTCGTCTCGATTATGCAAGTGTATGACTTATTCTCTTTCTTTCTTTTCTCATTTAATAGAGGTATTAGAGTGATCATATAACTTATTCTCCTTTTATAATTTCTTTAGAATGGCACCAGAGCAATTTATTCTTTATTTCATAATGGAATCAGAGCGATATGACTTTAGTCTTTCTTCTTTATAGTGGTATCAGAGTGATTCATACTTTTCCTTATACATTTCTTTAATATGGTATCAGAGATATTTATACATAGGATCATTATCAATTAAAAATGACTTATTTTAATCTCTCTTTCAAAATTAGTTTTCCTTTCCTAATAAAATACTAGTAGTAGCGTACAAGTCTTACAATAGTTCACATCATAAAATTGAACTTGCAGTGCCCCATATCCCGACATGGATGTTAGTGCGTGATATGTCCAGAAATATCCAGTAGCGGTCCAGACGCCACGTAGTCATCCAATAGCCCGGGGGATCCGGGTTAGGAGCATAGGGCCCACAGACCCGGGTTGTCCGGGTATGCTTGTCCGAGATACCCGCAGCTCGGGTGCCAGGCATGATAGGGCTCTAGGGAATGCGGCATGAACCACGTTTCTTTCCATCCCTGTGCAATCATGACTAGAATCAATAGTTTCCTAAATCATTTAGGAAACCAAACATTGTATAAATCTATTGTAATTGGATTATGCTTCCTAATCTAATAAACTTACCATGTAAGGGTGGACTCTTGCACCTATAAAAGAGCCCACCTACCCTCACAGAAGGGATCCGAATATCAACTCTCCGAGCATATAAACACACCTGAGAGAACTCACCACCATAAACGCATACACCCGGCCGGTATTACTGGTAGTGCTGCCCACCATTGTTGGCTCACCAGGCCCGCCGGTGATCTGCTAGTGAACGTGCTCAGGCGCACTCGTGGACGTAGGTCACCTCATTAACGGGGCCGAACCACATACAAATCCTTTGTGATCTTATTTTCTGTCTAAATTACCCTTACCAATTTTCGGCATCATCAGTTTGGCGGCGTCTGTGGGAAACCGATACAGTTTTCTCATCAACAAAAAATCTTTGACTGATTGACATGCCTCCTAAGAGGGGTAAGAAGACCGCCGACTCAACCGGTCAAGAGGACCTACAGATCGAGACACGGGCGACCTCCATGACCTCCGACCAGGTCACAGCAGCCTTGGAGCGGCTCTTGGAGGGCCAGCTCCGGACACAACAGCAAATAGAGGCGCTCATGGCCCAGCATGAAAAAGTAGTCGAGGACCCCGAGAAGGGCCCTTCGTCGAAAAAGCGGCCTGAAAAGAGCACATCCAGTAAGAGGCCTGCCCGGAAGCGCGGAAAAACCAGATCCGCTCCAGGGTCCCAACTAAATCGGGAAAGTCAGGCGGAAGGAGAACGTAGCCAGCCCGCTAAGCGCCCACAGGAAGGACCTCGGTACGTTCCTTGCCGAGCGCGCCGAGTGGAGGACGCCCGGATCCTCATCGAACGGCGGCGGGCCGCAAGAGGAGAAGCATCCGGACGAAAGGTTAGGGAACCGGTCGACGATCCGCCCGCCCTAAGCCGGGATGATATTAGGCACAGGCTATCCCGAACTCGCAGCCGAATACTATCCCCAAGATCGGCGTGCTTCGAGGATGAGGCGTCATCGTCCGACCCCACTTACTACTCAGATGCAGAGAGGAGGACCGGGCGTACTAACGTCAAAGCCCAGGTCGAGGAGCTGCAGCAGCAGATTGAGAGGCTGAACCGCAAGTCCGGTCACGACCTCACTAATACAGAAACGGAATCGCCCTACACTATCCGGGTGACACAGTTCCCGATTCCACGGAAGTTCAAACCCCCTCATCTCAGCTCATACGACGGCAAGGGGAGCCCGGTGGACCACATCCGCACCTATAAGGCGCAGATGGCACTAGTCACTACAACGGACGAGCTGCTATGCCTAGCGTTCCCTAGTACTCTAAAGGGATCGGCCGCATGCAAAGCGGGGGTATTTGTAAAATACAACCGCGCTAAAGGAAAGAATTGTATTAATTTTTATCACAACTTCCCATGTTATCCGCAATTTGCATTGCAAGGCTAATTTCTATACACTATGATTAATCTATGATAAGTTGTATTGTTTTAGCTGTTGTTTGTGCAGATTACTGCTGTGTGGACTAAACAGATAAACATCAGAATAAATGGAATGCTGGAATGCAAACAAAAGAAGTCAAAGCTAAAATGTGATGTTCGATCGCTCTAAGAAGGTTCGATCGATCGAGCGTTCGATCGCTTGAAGAGTGTTAAAGCGCTTGAAGAGTAAGGGTTCGATCGATCGAGATCTGTTCGATCGATCGAACGGGGTATTTCCAGTAACATTTACGTGCGCAGCAGATGCGGGTTTTTAACCCTAGTTTCTTAGGTTTTCTATATATATGCGTTTTGTACACGTCCATAAGGACGCCCACTTTTACTTTTTAACAGTTTAGAAGGAGAGATAGAGATTTTTGTTTTGGTTTTGTAGGTTTTCATTGAGGTTTCACTTGTGGATTGGATTTCTCTAATTCTAATACTAGTATTCGTCATTCCAGGTTAACTATATATCACTTATTTACATTCTGCAGTTCGTAAGCGTAGTTTAATTGCTTATATCGTAGTATTGCATGCTAAATATTGTCAAAACCATTGTTTTTAGATTTTTAATGAAAAACTCGCAACCAAACAGGGTATTAATGTTTTCTTACGTTAAAACTAATTCTGTGACACTTCAGACGATGTCTGAGTAGTCTCAGGTTGGGAGAACACGATGAAACAGTGATCTCCAGCATCTGCCATGCAGCAGAATAATCGCTGTGTTCGATCGATCGAAGTCTGTTCGATCGATCGAACCAGAGACAGTCAATCGATCGAAGTCAGTTCGATCGATTGAGGGATGAAGGTCTTCGATCGATCGAAAGCGCGTCGATCGATCGAACTCTCGGATTCTTGAGGATGTTCCCTGCAGTATTCCAGTACTTTTTGTTTTAGGACTTGTTATCATTCTGTCCCAAACAAATGCTCAGTTTGTCAAAACAATTTTAAAACTAAGGCCCTAAGGCATTTTCTTTCAATACATTTTGCAAACCATCTTCAATGCTAACACCATTGAGGATGCGAGTCTTAACTATTGGATTAAACCGCTTTCAAGTATTTTAATTTAACTGTGATGATATGGTCCCGGTCATGAAAGGGCCATAGAATCTTTATCTTTTGAGGAATACGGAAACTGTAGGTAATGTACTCCTTTGTGCTTCAAGGCAAACGCATGGTAGATGGCTAGGTTACTGCGGATTCGTGTAATCCCAACACTTTCTTTTTAATTTTAAACTCCTTAATTCAAAGTACTGTTTTAATTAGTTAAGTTCGATTGTTTAGTTTATTTTAATCATTTTCATTAGTAATCCTTGTTTGTGGAACTTCGTGTTCCGCAGCATCATTCAATCTTAGTTATTTTATTTTGTTTTCTTTAGAGGTTAGTCTAATTCGATAGGTCAACACCTTCCCTGTGGGATCGACCTGGTCTTACCAGATATTACTTGCACGTCTACCTACACTTGGGTATTGCACAAGAGCGCACAAGATTTTTCTCGTGTGTAAAGAACGATGATTGTTTCAAGGTCAATGGCCCTTACCAGCTAGTGATGATTTTTCCACATGGGGCGGTTGAGATTGTCAATCCAAAGAACGATGATTGTTTCAAGGTCAATGGCCAGAGATTGAAACCGTTCTTGGAAAACTTCCAAACTGAAGTTGAGCACATCCAGCTGGATGAGCCCAACTATTCTCATGATTAATAATCCAAGGTTAAGTTCCAATTGTTGTTGTATTTCTTTTCTTTCCTTGCATTTTAGTTTCTCTCTCTTTTGCTTCTTTTTGGTTTTCGTTCTTTATTTCGTGATTGTGATTTAGTTCTAATCCATTATACCTTAAACCACTCTATTGCAGGTGCGTAGATGCGAGGTGATGATGTTCATTCTGTCGGTTCTTGGGCTGATTCAGAATGTCGCTGTGGCACCTGGATTGAGGGTGAACTCATACCCTGCCCCTTGCTTCATCAGGACCCTGAAGCTCATTCTCTTATTGATGCTGCTCAAGGGTACATTCCATATCCACCAGCCCTCCTGGATATCAATCCATACGAAAATATGGGATTTCAGGATGATGATGATGTGGAGGAGGATGATGACCTGTACATGGGACGCATGGTGGATGATGCACTCATGGCCCAGTGGGAAAATGACGATATGTGGGAGCCTTGGGAGGATCATGACCTTCAGGATGTCGTCCCAGATCGCCACAATGCCGTCTTTGTTTTCGTGGACGATTTCCTTGTTCCTGAGTTGGTCCCATACCACTACGTGCACCTGAGCTACTTGCTATTCAGGCTCCAATGCCCCTTACCAGCTAGTGCATTTTGGGAACCTACGCCAATAGTGAGGTTGGAACTTGTCGCATTTCTTCGTATTTTTGTTTCTGTTCTGTGATTTTCTGTTCATTGTTAATTCGTGTTTCTTGTGTTCTGTTATTTTAATTTCAGTTTATTATCTTTTGTCCAGGATTGTCACTATGTTCCTAAATGGCATCCCGGTTTTCCTCCCACATCAACTAATTCATGGTCTTGGGCCCTACATAAGGCCCCCACACACTCCGCCGCGAGAGGACAGTCCGTTGCGAAATCACACCCCTTTATCCTTGTCTCCGTCCGGATCACCTCTTGCATGGGCTTTCAATTCTGTGGAGATGCCAGACTTGTTTGATGATGTCCTTGCTGCTTTTCGATTGTTCTGGGAAAGGGAATCATCGAGTTTAGACTTCACTTCTGACGATTCGGCGAGTTCTGAAGAGATTGTGGAAGAGGGAATCTTTATACTCGAAGACTAGTGCTGCATTTCAGTTGTTTCTGTTTCAGTTCATCTTTTATTTATCAACTGGAATGTAATCCTTGACAAAATGTTTTTAGTTTTAGTTTTAGTTTTATTTTTGGTTTTCTTTAGTTAAATAAGGTTTTAACCACAGTTGGGGATGATAATGTTGCAATTTGAATGCAATTATAAAGTTTTATTTTTATATATAAATTGCAATTTTCTATTCTGAGGATGAATTTCTGTCATACATGCTTGTACTTCAACTGTTTTTCAGTCTCTCTGTATGTCCAGAATTGTTTCTGATAGTTGGGGGTGATGTGGTTCATGCCCCAATTGAATTCTGGAATTTTTGTGTTCGATCGATCGAACCCAGTTCGATCGATCGAAACCTGGATGTTCAAGCGCTTGTAGCTTATGTTCAATCGATTGAGGGATTTGTGTTCGATCGATCGAACATAGTTCGATCGATCGAACGAGGCATTTAAACGAGGCGTCTTCAGGACACCTCTTCATTTCCCTCACTCTCACTCTTAATCGCTCGAAGACAGAGGAGAAGGCGACTGGGCAATTTTTGATTTCTAGCATCCAAAAAGACACCCTGATCAACCCTCTGGTCATTCTCATCGTCACATCATCATCCTCTCCATCTCCACTGCGGGTTCTTCACCGAGGTAGGCCCCACTCGTTTGTGTTTTTCTTTTCCTCTCTGTTTGTGTTAGAAAATCCCAAGGGGGTGTCCCCTTGGTCTTAGGAGCAATTTTTTGTTAGCGTAACTTCTGTTTCCTTTTCGTTTCTGCGACCGCTGTGTTCGATCGCTCGAACTGGTTTCGAGCGATCGAAGGGAAGTTGTTCGATCGATCGAACAATGTTCAAGCGATCAAAGTCAACTCCAGTTCAATCGATCGAACCAAGTTCAATCGATCGAACTTCAGCAGTGTTAGTTTTGTTTCTTTTTCTCCCTATTCTTATCTGTATCCTGTGTGGTCTTCTTTTCAGGACTGCCAGATGAATCCAGTGACGGGCTACCATAAGTCTAAGCCTCTCAGCCGTATTATACCAGATCCGGTACCCGCACACGGGTTCCGGAATGACGAGGATAGGCTATGGTTTGAGCGATATTTTCAGACGAGGATGGTGATGGTTGAGTGCCCTATTGAGCATATTTGGACAGAGAGCCCATGGTTCCTTACACGGATCCGCGCTATGCCTCATTGGTTCCACCTCCTGTCGTTGGCCAAGAGTGTCAACCTGTCTTGGATTCGCGGTGCTTGCGCGACTATGATCAGCGACCCGTATACACCATTCAACTACCATGCTTTCTTTCAGAGCCGGTCGTTCATCATCAGTCCCGCCACCGTTTCAGCCGCGTTAGGGGTACCAGAGGTACCAGATTATGTTTACCCCCACCGGCCTGATGCACCAGTGACCCCACCATCCGCTATTATCAGGGAGCTCACTGGAGGCGCCGTTCCGTCTTGGGATGGCGATGCTTTGATCGAGGACCACGTGCTCACTGATGACTACCACATGCTTCATTTGGTCCTCAGCAACTGCCTCCTAGTGACTTCCTATCGAGAGAAGATCGCGGCTTGGTATGCGCGAGTCTTATATGCAGTGGGGACGGGTTAGCCTGTTTGTATACCACGCCTATATATTGATTTTATGGTCCACCCCTCCCGTTATATCTCGTCCAGGAAGCACCTGAAGGGTGCTTGGGCTATTCAGAGGGTCATGGCTGATGCCGGGTTCCTTAAGCTCGCTGGGGATGATATACGCCCTTCTCCCCGCCGATTTAGCGAGGCGGCTGCTCGCCGCTCCGACGCTCAGAAGAGGAAGCGAAAGGGGAAAGGGAAAGCGAGGGTGCGGGGGAGGAAGAAGAGGCGTGGTGGGACAGACACGGAGGCCGGAGCTTCAGGGACACCTACTGAGGTGGAGGAGCTTGATTCGGATGATGAGGATGATCCAGTTGCTGCGGTTCAGCAGTTTGAGCTGCGACAGCGGTCGCAGACTCAGGCCCAGGGAGAGTCTTCTTCTTCTGTGCCTCTCCTGACAGTTCACGAGCTATTATTGGAGGAGAGAGAGGAGAGGATTAGACTCGAGGGCAGGATAGACCATCTCCAGACTCTACTGGAGTCCATTTTGATTCAGATAGGGGTTGATCAGGCTGTTCACTCTGCTCACCATCCCACGGCCACCCCATCTGCTCCGCCTGCTGCTGATCCGTCATATGTTGCTACTCCTACGGATCCACCACTTACTGATCCATCATCTGCTGTTGCCCCAGATTCTGAGGCTGCTGATCCTGTTTCCACCGTTGCAGATCCACTATCTACTACTGCCCCTACTACTACAGTATTGCCGCCTACTCCCATCGACATCCCTTCTGATATAGCCGATGATACGCCGTCTGGGGTCGATTAGTTTTCGTCGGGGAGGTGGTATTTATGTATTTTTTTTGGTTGGTTGGATATATGTTGGTGGTTTTTGGTTGTATTATTTGGTTGGATGGTTTTGTATGGACATTATGTATCTCTGTTTGTATTTTATTATGTTCATATTACAGTGGTTTGGTTTGTTGGATCATGGTTTTATCGTGTTATTCTTATTTATTGATCCTGTTTGTTTTGGAGATTGTGTTCTACTTTTCTATGCTAGGTTGCTTTGCTTGCGATCATCATTTGCTCTATACAGGTGATACCCATCTCTTTTATTTATTGAAAATCAACTTCTGGGGACTTTGTTGTTTTCAGTTGGGGGTAGGAGACAATAGATAGGTATACACCCGTAATAATCAGGTTTTGCACTTAGATATGTTTTAAATTTAATGAGAACACAGTCTGTTAAAATTTTGAAAATTTTTGAAGTATATTGATAGAATAACTTTGAATAATCTCTCCTGCTTGTTGATTAGACAATGATACATTTATAGTATTCTCATCTTCTTATGGATTAAATCCACGCGTTTTTTCTGTATCGCTGAAATAAATTGCATCTGTAAAGCTATTATGTACCCAACACTTTTGTGCACTAATTGGCAGCCATGTAGAAAACTTAAAAATTGAGTTGATATGATTATTGTGCGAAAAAGAATAAGTAGTGGAGGCTAATAACCCTTTGTGAGCTATTGAGCCAGTCATCATTTCTGAGGGGATTCTCATACATTGTCGAATGTTTTTTTTTCTTGCATATATTTCGCGAATTCGTTGTTAAGTCTCAGTTTTCTTTAAAATTTTGACTGCTTGTTAGAGGAGAACGTTCAGGATTTACCAATTAAACTCGATGAACACTTAAGTGCTAAAACTTGAAAGTTGAGAAAATGATTCAAGCCATCGTTTACCCATTCTTTTACCTAATATAGTTTCACCTACATTCATTGAATTATTTTCATCCTTGATCCCACCTCAATTAAATATTTCCAATGAAATCACAAGAATCCAAATCCTTGATCTATACCTTGACCTCATTGAGCCGTTTGATAAAATTTGTTGAGAATGAGTTATCAAAGTATGTGAAATGGAAGGAAGTTGTTGTGGGATGTTGTAACTAAAAAATATATATATATATATATATATATGAATGAATGATGAATGAAGGAGAAGAGAAAAAGAGTATAAGAAATGAATGGGAGATTGGGTGGAGAAAAGAATTAAGAATAAAAAAAGAGAAGTTGAAATTCCATCACATACTAAAAAAAAAAACACACTCTTCTCTACTGCCCTCCTACCTACTAAATAAAAGCCGCAAGTCAAAGTCTTGAAGATTCTCAATAATTGATTTGAACATGGAAGTGTGAGTTGAGTTATCCACGGTATTTCGCTCCTCTAGTAAGTAGTATTCCATTCATGAGACTATACACTCTTAAATGTTCGTTTTTCATAGAGTCCAGTATGAAAGCATTAGCATTTATAATATCATCTTTATCAAAGCTTTCATACGATGTGCGATCATTGTAAAGCAAGTTTCTGAGAGACGTTCTTTTTGAGTGTGACCAATGTGAGAATTGAGCTAAAACTGCAAGTTTTCCAAAGTACAATAGTCTATATAACTCTTAATAAGGTTGGACGCATGGTTGTTAAATTCACACACACACGGGTGCATGATGGTAATACCTTTGTATATTTTACTTGGTGATATGGGGGAGCATGTGGATCTCTTTCATGGGTTGATAGAGGATATTATATTATTGTAGAGTTGAATTAACAATTTAATGGAAAGGTGAATTCTACAAGTTATTCTAATTCTTTTTGAGCTTAAAATTGAGAATTTTGTGGGTATATTCACTGCAAACCCTCACGAGACAATACTCGTCCACTAGGGGGAACCTAGGGGTTTAACGCCTTGTTGCATTCGCTAAATGCAACCACGATTCCTGCGAAAGTGAGTTAGGATTTTTCTTTCTATCTTAGTTTAGGTTGTTTTTAGTTTTTCTTTGTTTCTTAGTCATGGTAGTATTAGTTTAGGAGTTTTTAGTTTATTTTATTTTCGCTTTATCGCTAGGGACTAGCAATAAGCTAGTTGGGGGTTGTGCAAAGCGGGGGTATTTGTAAAATACAACCGCGCTAAAGGAAAGAATTGTATTAATTTTTATCACAACTTCCCATGTTATCCGCAATTTGCATTGCAAGGCTAATTTCTATACACTATGATTAATCTATGATAAGTTGTATTGTTTTAGCTGTTGTTTGTGCAGATTACTGCTGTGTGGACTAAACAGATGAACATCAGAATAAATGGAATGCTGGAATGCAAACAAAAGAAGTCAAAGCTAAAATGTGAAGTTCGATCGCTCTAAGAAGGTTCGATCGATCGAGCGTTCGATCGCTTGAAGAGTGTTGAAGCGCTTGAAGAGTAAGGGTTCGATCGATCGAGATCTGTTCGATCGATCGAACGGGGTATTTCCAGTAACATTTACGTGCGCAGCAGATGCGGGTTTTTAACCCTAGTTTCTTAGGTTTTCTATATATATGCGTTCTGTACACGTCCATAAGGACGCCCACTTTTACTTTTTAACAGTTTAGAAGGAGAGATAGAGATTTTTGTTTTGGTTTTGTAGGTTTTCATTGAGGTTTCACTTGTGGATTAGATTTCTCTAATTCTAATACTAGTATTCGTCATTCCAGGTTAACTATATATCACTTATTTACATTCTGCAATTCGTAAGCGTAGTTTAATTGCTCATATCGTAGTATTGCATGCTAAATATTGTCAAAACCATTGTTTTTAGATTTTTAATGAAAAACTCGCAACCAAACAGGGTATTAATGTTTTCTTACGTTAAAACTAATTCTGTGACACTTCAGACGATGTCTGAGTAGTCTCAGGTTGGGAGAACACGATGAAACAGTGATCTCCAGCATCTGCCATGCAGCAGAATAATCGCTGTGTTCGATCGATCGAAGTCTGTTCGATCGATCGAACCAGAGACAGTCAATCGATCGAAGTTAGTTCGATCGATTGAGGGATGAAGGTCTTCGATCGATCGAAAGCGCGTCGATCGATCGAACTCTCGGATTCTTGAGGATGTTCCCTGCAGTATTCCAGGACTTTTTGTTTTAGGAGTTGTTATCATTCTGTCCCAAATAAATGCTCAGTTTGTCAAAACAGTTTTAAAACTAAGGCCCTAAGGCATTTTCTTTCAATACATTTTGCAAACCATCTTCAATGCTAACACCATTGAGGATGCGAGTCTTAACTATTGGATTAAACCGCTTTCAAGTATTTTAATTTAACTGTGATGATATGGTCCCGGTCATGAAAGGGCCATAGAATCTTTATCTTTTGAGGAATACGGAAACTGTAGGTAATGTACTCCTTTGTGCTTCAAGGCAAACGCATGGTAGATGGCTAGGTTACTGCGGATTCGTGTAATCCCAACACTTTCTTTTTAATTTTAAACTCCTTAATTCAAAGTACTGTTTTAATTAGTTAAGTTCGATTGTTTAGTTTATTTTAATCATTTTCATTAGTAATCCTTGTTTGTGGAACTTCGTGTTCCGCACCATCATTCAATCTTAGTTATTTTATTTTGTTTTCTTTAGAGGTTAGTCTAATTCGATAGGTCAACACCTTCCCTGTGGGATCGACCTGGTCTTACCAGATATTACTTGCACGTCTACCTACACTTGGGTATTGCACAAGAGCGCACAAGATTTTTCTCGTGTCACCGCACAATGGTTCCATGCACTAAAGCCGCGAACAGTTGATAACTTCAAAACCCTCGGCAAACTCTTCATCAGCCAACTCGTCGGGATGCTGGACCGATCGCAGCCAGACACCCAGCTGCTGGCTGTCAAGCAGCAGAAGGGGGAATCGTTGAGGGAATACGTAGATCGTTTCAACCAGCAGAGGCTACTGATCCGAAACCTCAACGAGACAGCTGCAATCATGGCTTTCTGCTCGGGAGTTCAGCACACCAAGGTGGCCACGTCGTTCCATCGAAACCGACCGGCAACCCTGGTGGAACTCTCGGAAAGAGTTGGAAAGTATATCGATACCGAGGAGTTCTTGAAAGCCAAACGCGCCAGCCAGGCAGGAGATGAATCCCCGAACCTCAAGCGCAAGCGTGAGGGGTCGGAGAAGAACCCGGGAAAAAAGCCGAAGCAAGACCAGAGGGATCCTAGGGGCCAGCCCCTAGTAGCCTTCACGCCCCTTTCCCGGCCCATTCACGAAGTAATGGCTGCAGCGGAGGAACAGAGGCTGCTCCCGCAGCCAGCTAAACTCAGAGCCCCGCCCGGTAAGAGAAACCGGGAGAAGTTTTGCCGTTATCACAGGGATCACGGCCACGACACGGAGGATTGCTTCAAGTTGAAGATAGCAATCGAGAAGCTGATCGAGCAAGGGCATCTTGCAGAGTTTGTCACAGCTGACAGACGCCCCCGTCAGGACGGCCGAGCTCCCGGACATCCCCCTCCACCGCTCGGCCATATCAACGTGATCTCCGGAGGAACATCGGGCGGAGGTGACTCTCAGTCGGCTAGGAAGAGGCATGCCAGAGCATCCCGAACGGATGTATGGCACGTCCAATCCGCCGGCTCCTCACCAACTGACGTCCTGACGTTCTCGTCCGACGACGTACAGGGACTTCACTGCCCCCATGATGACCCGTTGGTGGTGACACTGTCTATAGCCAACTATATGGTCCAAAGGGTACTAGTTGACACGGGCAACTCGTCCGATATAATGTTCACAGCAGCATTCGACCAACTCGGAATCGATCGGGATCGGCTCCGGCCAGTTGCTACTCCCTTGGTTGGATTCAACGGCTCCAGCACTCAACCGCTCGGCACGATCGAGCTCCCGGTCCTCATGGGGACCTACCCGCAACAGGTTTCCATGCTCACCAATTTCGTGATAGTGGAGGCCCCATCGGCCTACAACGTTATTCTCGGGAGGCCGACCCTCAACAGAGCCCGAGCAATTGTTTCCACATACAGCTTGATCGTGAAATTCCCAACCCCCCAGGGGCCGGGATGCTTGCGAGGAGACCAGACCACGGCCCGAAGTTGTTATGTCAGCTCGCTGTGCCGGGGGGCGATCACCGAATCACTGAACGTCCAAGAAATGGACCCCCGAGACCAGAGGGACGTGATCGGGCCTATGGAAGAATTGGAGCAAGTTGTGCTAGATCCAGAACACCCGGGCCGCACGGTCAGCGTAGGCGCCCTAATGGAGCCCGCCTTAAAAGAAAAGGCGATCCAGTTCCTACGGCAAAATCGGGACGTTTTTGCTTGGAGTCATGAGGACATGCCCGGAATTGATCCCCGAGTAATGTCCCATCGTCTCAACGTCAGCCCAGACTGCTGTCCAGTAAAGCAGAAGCGAAGGGGCATGGCGCCCGAAAGACAAAAAGCTGTGAGCGAGGAGGTCGCAAAACTCCTGAAAGCTAACTCCATCCGAGAGGTCCACTACCCCGACTGGTTGGCCAATGTTGTACTGGTCAAGAAAAGCAATGGCAAATGGCGGATGTGTGTGGACTTCACCGACCTCAACAAGGCCTGCCCCAAGGACTGTTATCTGTTGCCCAGGATAGACCTCCTTGTCGATTCAACGGCAGGCCACTCGCTCCTCTCGTTCATGGACGCCTACTCGGGGTACAATCAGATCAGCATGTACCCTGGGGATGAAGAGAAGACGGCGTTCATCACCGACCAAGGCACGTACTGTTACAGAGTCATGCCCTTCGGCCTTAAGAACGCCGGGGCTACATACCAACGCCTAGTCAACTTCATGTTCAGAGACCTCATCGGAAAGTCCATGGAAGTATACGTGGACGATCTCCTGGTCAAGAGCCGAAACGAACCCGATCACCTGGAGCATCTGGCCGGGGCCTTCAGCATTTTGAGAAAGTTCAGGATGAGGTTGAACCCGGCCAAATGCACCTTTGGGGTCTCATCCGGAAAGTTCCTCGGTCATCTAGTCAGCAGACGGGGAATCGAAGCAAATCCAGAAAAAATCCAGGCTATCATCAACATGCGGTCCCCCAAGTCGACAAAGGAAGTTCAAAGCTTAGCCGGGCGGGTGGCCGCACTGAATAGATTTGTCTCCCGAGCCACCGACCGGTGCCTCCCGTTCTTTAAAATCCTCCGTAAAGCTTTTCAATGGTCGGAGGAGTGCGAGGAGGCATTCCAAGACCTCAAGAAGTACCTGGCCTCTCCTCCTCTACTGACGACACCTACGGACGGAGAGGAACTATTCCTGTACCTGGCAGTGTCACCGTCGGCGGTTAGCTCGGCACTCATTCGGGAAGAGCACGGGGTACAGTTCCCTGTGTACTACACCAGCCGGGCGCTGCAAGGGGCGGAGAGCCGATACTCCCGCATCGAGAAATTGGCCTTCGCCCTCATTACTTCTGCCCGAAGGCTCCGTCCGTACTTCCAGGCCCATGCCATTGTAGTACTCACCGATCAACCGCTTCGCAAAATTCTCTCCCGGCCAGACACGTCCGGAAGGCTCGTTAAATGGGCTTTGGAATTGGAGGAGTTTGAGGTGACTTACCGGCCGCGGACGGCCATCAAGGGACAAGCCGTCGTAGATTTTCTGCTCGAGTTTACATATCCCGAAGGCCCGGTAGAAGAACCCGAGCTGCGGCCTTACCGCCGGGGTTGCAATCCGGCATCCCTACTTGGGTACTTCATGTTGACGGCTCTTCTAACCAACAAGGTAGTGGTGCCGGGATCATCCTAACTACCCCCGACGGAATCCAGCTGGAATATGCTTTGAGATTTGGGTTTCGTGCCTCCAACAACGAGGCCGAATACGAAGCCCTCTTGGTCGGGTTACAATTAGCCATTTCGATGAGTGCGCAACAAGTCGAGAGCTACAGCGACTCTCAGCTCGTGGTTAATCAGGTAAAACAGGAATATGAAGCGCGGGAAGACAGCATGATAGCCTACCTAGCCCTAGTCCAAACGGCATCCAAACAACTCCGAGGATTTTCCATCACCCGGATACCTAGAGAAGAGAACACCAGGGCTGACCGGCTTGCTCGCCTCGCATCGTCAGCTGAGTCAGACTTGCCCGGGATAAGAATACAATTCTTACCCGAGCCAAGTGTGATCAATTCAGAGGGCATGGAGGTTGACCCGGTCACTCTGGGACCTAGTTGGATGGATCCAATCATGACATTCTTGGCAACAGGAGCGCTGCCAAGCGACAGAGAGGAAGCCAGGAGGGTAAGGTACAGGGCAGCGAGATACCACTTTCTAGATGGTATCCTCTACAAGAGAGGATTCACCATCCCGTACCTTCGCTGCGTTCATCCTACGCAGGTCCGAGCAATATTGTTTGAAATCCACGAAGGCGTGTGCGGGAACCACATAGGAGGCCGGACACTTTCCAGAAAGGCCCTACTACAGGGTTATTACTGGCCAACCATGGCCCAAGATTCACAGGAATACGTTCGAAGGTGCGACAAGTGCCAGCGGTACTCTCCTATGATAAACCAATCGGGAGAAGTTCAAACCCCGGTCTATAGCCCCTGGCCATTCGCCCAATGGGGGATCGACATCGTTGGTCCCTTACCAACAGGGAAAGGGCAGGTCAAGTTTGCTGTAATAGCCGTTGGCTACTTCACCAAGTGGGCGGAAGCTGAGCCCCTGGCGACGATAACCGAGCAAAAGATGGAACATTTTGTAGAAAGAAATATCCTTAACAGGTTCGGCATTCCGCGAGTCTTGATCAGCGACAACGGGAGACAATTTGATACACCTGTCTTTAGACAGTTCTGCTCGGACTACGGGATATTGAACCATTACTCTTCTCCCGAGCATCCACAAGCAAATGGTCAGGCCGAGGTGACCAACCGCACGATCTTGCAGTCAATTAAAACAAGGCTGGAGGGAGCCAAGGGCCTGTGGGCCGATGAACTCCCAGCCCTCCTGTGGGCCTACCGTACCACACCCCGGGCAGCTACGGGCGAAACCCTATTTTCATTAACTTACGGTTTTGAGGCAGTAGTCCCCACAGAGCTCGGGCTGCCCACGTACCGGGTGGCTACTTTCAATACCCAAGCCAACGGAGAAGCCCTCAGGACCGAACTAGATTTGGTGGAAGAGAAAAGAGACCAGGCCTATCTCAAGGTGGCAGCTTACAAGCAAAGGGTCTCGCGATACTACAATAGTAAGGTGAAGCGTCGTAGTTTCCAGGTTGGGGACCTTGTTCTTAAAGCAGTGAACCAGTCAACCCGAGTTCCAGACCATGGGAAGTTGGGAGCAAACTGGGAAGGACCGTATATAGTCACTCAGGTCAACCGACCAGGAACCTACTGGCTACAAAGCATGGACGGGCACGACCTCAGTCACCCATGGAACATACAACATCTCCGCAAGTACTATCAGTAGCACCTAGCTACGAGAGTCTAGTGTTATGAGGGAAATTATTTTAGCCTTGCTAGGACAATTGTTACAGATGATTATCTTTTAAATAAAATGGAAAAGTTTGCTTTGAAACATGACTCCCTCCGGGCAATACACCAAAAGACCTCGGGCCTAACCCCGAGGCACCAAAAGACTTCGGGCCTAACCCCGAGGCACCAAAAGACTTCGGGCCTAACCCCGAGGCATTTGAAGACCTCGGGCCTAACCCCGAGGCACCAAAAGACTTCGGGCCTAACCCCGAGGCATATAAAGACCTCGGGCCTAACCCCGAGGCACCAAAAGACCTCGGGCCTAACCCCGAGGCATCAAAAGACCTCGGGCTCCGAACCCAGGCATCAAAAGACCCTGCAACCACCCATGTTCCAGGTCGGTTTCCTATGGTCGATCCCCAGCACGCCCCCTCCTTAGTAGGAGCCCTGGGGGCAAGAGGGTTCTATACCTAAACAGGAAATTAACTAAAGCATTGCTTAGGTCCAGCCGACGATGGGGCCAGACCCCTAGGTGGCTAGCGATAGCAAGCTTCAAACGCTCCTGCAACCACCCATGTTCCAGGTCGATTCCCTACGGCTGGACTTTCCCGAAGCACCCGCACACCCACCTTAGCAAAATGCTTGGGGGGCAGGGGATAGAGGGAAATACCAAGGCCTAAGACAGGGAATTACAACACTCGACTAGGTGTTCTGTGGGTCACGGTCCTAAAGCATTTGCTAGGGCAGACGTTAGGTTGGCCAAAGCCACACGGATACTGGCAAAACTATTAAATGCCCTGTGGGTTACGGTCTTGAAAGCATTTGCTAAAGCAGATGTTAGGATTGGCCAAAGCCATACGGGTTCTAGTAAAGGTTAAAGTGTAGTACAAACAAAATTAATGGAAGGGTGACCTCAGGGGCCTTTGCATTAAAATTAAACAAATGTACCGAGCCTGGGGGGCAGTTGTAGTAGCCTCCTCAAAAAAAAAAAACTACAAGCGCTGAAAATGAACAGCAGGAAGAATAGACCGGGGAGTCAGTCTTCCACATTTACCGCAATATCGGTCTCCCCGGTCTGCTCCCCGGGAGCGGCAAGTCTTTCCTCCGCTAAAACCCCCTCCGGGGCGAGCTCAGTAGCCTCGGAGGTGACTATAGGATTTCCAGCGGCCGCCGGATCCTCGCCAGTAGCAGGAGCTTCACCAGCAATAGGATCCTCTCCAATGTCCCAGTAGTCCGAGTCAATCCCCTCGTAGGCCGAAAGGACCCATTCGGGATGGTCCCGGGCTACCCGCCGTTTTAGATCATCGTAGCCTTGGAAGAAGCCATCGTCAAAAGCTCCTTCCAAGGCCGCTGCAGAAGGTGTCTCAGTCACCGCCTTAGCTTGGGCCTCGGCTGCAAGAGCCCGGGCAGCTTCCAACTCGGCCAAAGCAGCTGCCAGGTCCGCCTGAACCGCCCCTAAGCTCAAGGCCAGCGATTTCATTTTGTTTGTCTCCACAGCCAGGGCAGCCCTTGCTACGTGTAGCTCTTCCCGTTCCTTCGAAAGGGCGGCTTCAGCAGCACTCACCTTCCCGGCCAGGGAAGAATGGACGGATTCGGATCCCGCGGCTATGCAGCCCACCTACAGCAGGAGAATGCAAATCTGTTAAACAAGTAATGAGTATAGAGCCAGTTCACATTTAAAAGGAAAGTAGGACACCCACCAGGTGGGAGATGCTATACAGCCACCCTTGGAGCTCTTGGGGAGACAGCTCGGCACATGCTGTCACCTGGCTTGGTGCGAGGCAAGGTTTTAGCCTCTCCCGGGCCTCGTCATGTCCGCCGAAGGGCAAACCCGACGGAATGTCAGCCCCGTGCACGGATTCCTCAACAGCCGGCCTGGGTGGAGCCGATGTCCCCACAGGACTTGTACGGGCAGTCGTCCCGTGGCGGATGCGCCTAAGCGGGCGCTCACCGCCTGGAGCCTCGGTGGCCGGTCTTTTTCCTTGTGCAATAGCCACCCGAGCGGCAGTAGTGGCGGCGGCGGCAGCCTGTCTCTCCCGTAGTTGGTCCAAATTGCGCTTGGGAGCCATTTCTGCAGAAACCGAGATTGCACGGTCAGAAGGGCAAGGGGCAGGAATAATGCAAGTACATGGGTAATGTATAATGTCACTGAAATACTCACCAGGGATGATATGCGCGAAGCTGGGGGCCGGAACAGGCGGCTCAGGGGAATAGGTTACGACAAAATCTCCTGTCCGGGACAACACGTTCCCGACGCTGGTGGGTAGCCCTGCTAGTTTCAGGATCCTGGCCTGGCACACCTCAGGGATTTTCGGGGGTTTAGTTGAGCCCGCTGCAAACAAGAAGGAGAAATAATCAGTAATCCACTATGTTCCGAATATGCCAAAGTAGCAGACAAGGTCGGAAGGGCGGTCTTACCCCTCAACTCCCTGGCCCAGGATGTCCTCAGCTGGATCCCCGGAGCCATGTCACAGAGACGAAGGGTAGACACCTGGAAAAATTTGCCCTTCCACCCTTTATTATTGCTGGGGTAGTTGTCAATGATTTTCCTGCCCGGACGGGCAGAAAACGAAAAAAACCCATTTCATTATGCACGGGGAATGGTCGGTGGGCCCAGAGGAACTCTTGTAGGGTGAGCTCATACCCGAACGCTTGGGGCCACAATGATATACACCCCATCAAAAACCTCCACTCGTTGGGGGCCAATTGACCGGGAGCTATGTCGAGAAAGATCAACATGTCCCGAGCCACAGGGTGAAGCGGAAGTCGGAGGCCCGCCATCATAGCATCCTCAAACAGGGTGACAAACCCCGACTGATATAGATGCGCGCCGCCGGTATTTACGGCTAAGGCGCAACCATCAGGGAGGGAGTAGCTCTTCCTGATTCGGAGAAGGTCTCCAGAGCGCAGAACAGAAGAAGTAGACTCACAAGCGAAGACCATGCGGTCAGTCCCTTCATGCGACTCGTCGCCCAAACCCCTTGAAACGGAGGCGACGGGGGCCTCCTCAAAAGACTCACTACTAGACAGACGAATGGGGATCCTGGCCCCGCTTTGGTGGTCAGACAGGGATTCAGGGGGCTGGCCTAGGCTGGCGCCAGGGGACCCTGACCGATACTGCTCACTCTCCGATCTCGACAATGAATTAAAGCCGGAGTGTTCCATTTCTGGCCCACCGGCGGGAAGGAACTGACACGAACGACGACTAGCGAAGGGATCGGAAACCCCAAACCTGATATACAGGGGGGGCAGAGTTACTAACCTGAATGGTAATGAGTAGATACTCCTCAGCACCCGGTAACACTCTCTCAGAACAGCACAAGAAACACCCGCTCGGTTCAGATTAGTCAAAGTTCCACCAGACTCAAAAAACGCACAGAACCTAAGAAGGAAAAAATCCCACTCTCGTTCAAACCTCACAAGGTTCGTTCTCGCCAGCCTCGCTTCGAAATAAGGAAGGAATGGGGAAAGAGGCAAGAAAGATCAGAAATAAGGGAGTCAGGAAGGTGCGCAGGAGCAGGGGTGAGAACTCCTTATATAGAGACCCTGAACGGCCCAGATTAGAATAGATCCAGCGGTCCAGAAGATTTCCCGCCCAAACCGTCATTTCGGTCACGTGAGGAGTCGCCTCAAAAGGCGTGCGCATTAAATACGCGAAAGGACGGGTCCGTTAGTTTGCAAATAGTTCGGTTACGACCACGTTTCCACTTGCTAGGATCTAACCTAACCAACGGTTGGTCGGTATGGGATAGCATCGATCCCGGCTCGAGCAATTATAGCCCGGGCGCATGTGCGAGCCGGTCGGGTATTAACCGCGCAAAGTTGTGCAAAATTGATATACAGCTTGAAGGGCATAATGAAGGAAAACGTTGGCCTCAAGGACCTTTTTATTGATATAAAGGTGAACTATACAGGGGACGGGGGCTGTTGTAATAAGCTTCCCGGAAAAGAAAAAAAAAAGGAAGAAAGCAAGGTGTCTTTAGGGTCCTTGGCCCCGCAGGGCTTTGACTTCCTCCTCCAGAGCCGCCACCCTCGCTACTAGCTCCTTAACAGTAAGCTCGAGGGTGTGGGTGTCCACCTCCTGCATGAGGGATTCCGTATGCAAGAGAGCGGTTTGTTTCTCCACAGCTTGCAGGCGTTCCTCCAGGTTAGCCAGGGATAGGCCCGTCCAACTGGTGGGCGCCCGATACACATCCGGGGATTCTGCCCGACTCCTTTTTGGCATTGGAGGAGATCCTTCCCTGACCGCTCTCTCTTTTCCCTTTCTGGAGGGGCCTGGGGGCGGGCTTGCGTCCTCCGATGAGGAAGAATCGTCGCTGGTGGATAAGGTGACCGGCCCCTCGGGTAGGTCCACCCGGCCGGCGGGGCGTGTCCCGGTCGCCATGGATCGGGTATAGCGGCGCGACCCAGAGGCCATAGCGGCAGGAGCTGCAGAAGAAGGTCTGGCAACTTCGTTCTCCGCAGGTCTCCCTGCCAAATAAGAGAACGACATACCAGCCTCAATGGCTTGGTCGAACGCCTCCGTGTCATCAGCGGTAGGGACAACTCCACGGAGTACGGCGAATGCCTGCCTGCAGTGATCAGGATTATAAGCCGCAGGGGGACAGAGACTGGCATCCTCCAGCCAGTTGCCGGCAACCATAACCCAAGGGTATCGCTGCCAATTTTTGTTTGGGAAATCTAGGCCTCGGATGAGATCCTTCCCTTCGGTCTTGGGACGAAAGTAGGGGCCTCCGTTGTCGATGCCTAGTATGTAGCACCTAGCGATGTCAGCCGGTCGGAGGAGCAATCCCAACCGCTCGTTCAGTGCTGATACTTCCCATAGGAGGCGGGCAACGTTCGGGCGACACTTGTGGAGCGGAATGTGTAGCCCCACAAGCAGGTCACAGAAAGAGACCGGAAGGGGGAAGCGTATTCCCACGATGAGCAGCAGGAAGCTGCTGATGAGGAAAAAAGGGGAGGCCACTTCCTCTCCTTCAATAAATGAACAGACCACCACATCGTCCAGAATTTGGCAGTTCTCCCGGAACGATCTTAGCCCTTCCTCAGACGATAGATCGACATGCGAAGCCATTTGCTGGAAATGAAGGTTTTTGGGAGCGAAACAACAGAGGAAAAAGGGGGCTCGGAGTGTTTGCGCAGGCGACTCAGTTGATGATGCGTAGTGAAGAAGTCAGGTTGAATGAGTGCTCCTTATATAAGCAGCACGAACGGTTTGGATCCAGTTTGATCGAATGGCCCACATACTCTCCCGCCGAAACTGTCATTTCGGGCACGTGGGGCGTCGCCTCAGAAAGCGTGAACATTAAATGGGCGATGTGAATGTTTAGTTGCCAGCTGGACAATTCGGTTACTTCTTGGGCTGGTTGCTTTGAGTCCGAACTACACCAATAACTAGCAGACACGTGGTGATGGGAATCCCGGGCCTGCAGAGTCACCGCTCGGTCGATGCATCGCCGGGTCATTCCGAACCCGCCCCGCTCCAGCAGGGGTCTCGGTCCTTTCCCGAACGGGATCTAAACAGCACTCTTAGTTTTCAAATTTCATCCGACAAAGCGTCATCCCAACTTTGAAAATGGGGGGCAGCTGATATGTCCAGAAATATCCAGTAGCGGTCCAGTCGCCACGTAGTCATCCAATAGCCCGGGGGATCCGGGTTAGGAGCATAGGGCCCACAGACCCGGGTTGTCCGGCTATGCTTGTCTGAGATACCCGCAGCTCGGGTGCCAGGCATGATAGGGCTCCAGGGAATGCGGTATGAACCACGTTTCTTTCCATCCCTGTGCAATCATGACTAGAATCAATAGTTTCCTAAATCATTTAGGAAACCAAGCATTGTATAAATCTATTGTAATTGGATTATGCTTCCTAATCTAATAAACTTACCATGTAAGGGTGGACTCTTGCACCTATAAAAGAGCCCACCTACCCTCACAGAAGGGATCCGAATATCAACTCTCCGAGCATATAAACACACCTGAGAGAACTTACCACCATAAACACATACACCCGGCCGGTATTACTGGTAGTGCTGCCCACCATTGTTGGCTCACCAGGCCCGCCGGTGATCTGCTAGTGAACGTGCTCAGGCGCACTCGTGGACGTAGGTCACCTCATTAACGGGGCCGAACCACATACAAATCCTTTGTGATCTTATTTTCTGTCTAAATTACCCTTACCAATTTTCGGCATCATCAGTGCGTATATATAAAATGAAACTACAAACTTTCATTCAAACTCTTTGAAAACTTTGATGATCTTAAGTAGACCAATCCATAGAGGAAAAAGTACACAAAAATCTGAAGAAGGTTTTGGGTAAGTCCATAAAAGTCAATCGTTGACCCAGAATGGGCAAAACGACTAAGTATGGTCAAAAATAAGATTTTTGATTCAATAGTTTAAAAGTCCCGTGAATAATTGATCTAGATTCTCATATATCAAATATGATTTTTAAGAATTTTTTTAAGGAAGGGAACCTAGTAAAAATGATGCTCCAACATCCTACACTGTGCAAAATTGGAAATTTTTCCTTTGGAGGAAAAGTTGACTTTTATATCTATAAGGATTTGATTTTTAAAAGCATTTTTATTGAATCCAAATGGGGGGTATTTTGTTAATTACATTAATGACTTAAGTAAAATAATAAATGGAAGGGATGGAATTAACATGCAGTGAAGGCACTATTCAGTGAAACTGGTCATAACAGCAGGGGAACAAAAATCTGGAAAAACTTTTCAGAGGATCGATCCGTGGAAGATCGATCTATCGATCTTATGCAAGATCGATCTTTCTAGGATAGATACTTAAAGGATAGATCTTTGATAGGATCGATCTTACTTCATCTTCTTTGCAGAAATTCTATATAAACAGAACCGATTCGGGATTTTCATAAACTGTTTTAATCAGTGCTTACAATATATCGATCTCTCTGTTAATCTGTGTAGATTCAAAATATGTAATTTTCCAATTATTAACATAGCTTAAGTTATAGATGAAAATCTGAGAGTCGTCAAATATTCATTTTTACCGTACGTCGCAACTATTACAAATTAGGGCCTAATATTTTAAATAGATCTTAAGGGGACTATAATCTTTCATTTCCAATTTGTAGAATCCATTTTTGTTAAGTATTGAGAGACCACCATTTTCAAAACTTCAAAATTTGTATCTACAAATATATATACCCATATTTGATACCCCCGGCTTGTATGTAATGACTAATAGCACATTATGAGTGAGTTTAAAAGACTCACCAGATACTAGATTGGGCGGTGCTACTTGCTGAAGGAAGACATAAATCCAAAATATAAGCTACGGCCTCTTTGAAGCTTTGAGATCTCATTGTGATGCTTCTAATTCTATTTTTCTTTCTTTTCGTGCAACTTCCAGAATGTACATGCGACTAGATGTATGTGATTGTGACTGAGAGGTAGTAATAAAAACTTGTGAATCAATGGAGACTTGGTATATATATATAAATTTATGTGTGTGTGTGTGTGTGTGTATTTTTTAGAGAGAGATAGAGAGCAATGGAATTGAGAGCTTGAGAAAGAGAGCTATGGAGATGGAAGCTATGGAGAGAGCTTGAGCATGGGGGTGTGAAAGCTTACTGTATTAGTTTGCAAAATGAGAATGTATGTGCATGGGTTGACTTGTGAATGCATAAGCATGAACACAGTATATAAAGAGAGTTCAATCAGTTAGGTTTGCAAGTTGTAAACTAAATGATTGTGAGAATATTAATAGCCTGTAAGATAAGATTGCCTTCAATCAGTGAACGTCAAACAATTCATCTGGTTTGGTTAAAACACTTTGGTTCAGTTAGTTAAGTTAGTCCAATTGGTCGGGTAGTCTAGGAAAATACCCCAACATAATTATTAGGGACAAAAATGTAAGCAATGTGATACTACATTTATTACTGGTTCTTATCCCAAATCATAGGGCAACTTAGGGGGCGTTGTCTTAAGTATAATTAATACAATTAAAATTACCAAGGGTCACAAAATTAATGTCATTGGGTTATCAATTAATAATACAAGTACAACTTATTTTATGGAAAATAACACTATAGTAAAATTAATGGTATTTTATAATTGCACAACATATGTATTATTTAATTATAAAAATAACAACACAACTAAAGATAACACATGGTAGTAAAATAAAAACTGACATTTTATTTATTATTAGGGACGCGAAAATACAGGTTGCTATAGTTTGTTTTTGGGACCGAAGGCCATGGGAGGCCCGCCTACTTATCCCTGAATGGGCGTTAGGTCCTATAGTAGTTCGGCTAAGGCCTGCAAGAAGAACTTTATGTAGTATGAAGGTATTCATGACCGAACCGTGCAGGCTGCCTACGTATCCCTAAGCGGGAATCTAGTCAAAACTTTATCCATCGACTCTAGAAGTCTTGAAGGGATGGCTTCAAAAAGATGGCTTTCTAAGAAAAATACTTCTTGAGGCGAGCAATATTGACTGATTGCTTGAACTCAACTCCATCTAAATCCATGAGATAGGTGACTCCTCCAGATAGAAGCGTTTTGATGGTATAAAGACCAACCCAATTCGGTTTAAACTTTCCTCTAGGATCGTAAACTGGCACTTTCAATTCTATAAGAACAAGATCACCCTCAGCAAGCTTCCCCTTCTTGTTAAAAGCATGAGCTATCCTTCGTTGGTACCCTCGAACATAATTCAGAGCTAATAGTCATTTTTTGTTCATGAGTGCTAACTCTTCATACCTTTCACGTAGCCAGTTGAATTCCTACACTTCATATTCTACCAATATACGTAAAGATGGTGTCTCCACCTCAACTTCTAAGACAATCTCCATTCCGTAGACCAATGAATATGATGTAGCTCCAGTAGAAGTCCTTACAGATATTCGGTATCCCCATAGCGCGAATAGCAATTTCTCGTGCCAATCCTTGTAAGTATTTGTGGTTTTCCCAAAGATTTCCTTGATGTTCTTATTGGCTGCCTACACTACCCTATTTGTCTATGGCCTATATGGTGATGACAAATGATACGTGATCTTGTACTTTTCCAATAAAGGAATGACTTCTCCTTGGAAATGATTGCAGTGATCAGAAATGAAATTCACTCAGAACCCCGTATCTACATATTATATTCTTCTGAATTAATCTTACCACATCTTTGACTTTTAAGGTTGCATATGACGCTGCTTTTTTCCTTTCTTATTTTCACTTGCAACGGAGGAAGTCTCCACTACTCAACTATATGCTGAGGTCACAATTCTAATCATATTCATATATGGCAATTCATGCTTTAAACATCTAGTTTACATCAAATTGTCTCGAGAGAGAGAGACACACATTCATTCGATATATCAGCAAGTCCAAAGTCTATCAACCGTGATGCCAATGGAAAGCCCAAAGTTTATCAACCATTGCACCTTATTGGTCTTGCAGGGCCGGTTTCCAAACCAAGCAAGAAGCCATTGCTACTATAACTCTCAAACATCGAGAGGCGTACCTTGGCAGGAACTTGTACCAAACACCCCTTTGACCCACACAGCCACTTAGCATGCTCACATAACCATATCACCACGATTTTTATACGTACTAAAATCAACGGGCCTAGATGTTAACATGAGTTTTTCCCGAATCATAATATCATATATGATATCTAAAACATCCAAAATTCCTTATCTATCATAGGTTGAGAATTCATACCTCAAGCTACACTCCTAAGATTTTAGGAGAAGTATTAGGTGTCCGATTCTATGCCGAGTCTCTGATTACAAGCGAAACCTACGAGTTTTACATAGTTTTTCCCAAAATTCCAATTCTAGTATTTTTGTATAATTTAGCCAAATAGGGCCTAATAAGTATCAAAATGTAGCTCTTACCTCAAAGAGTCTGAATACAAAATTTCTTGAAAACCAATGAACAAACGGTTGTCATTTGGCGTTGGAAAGATCAAAGCTCCCAAAATCTCCCAAGCTCTCAAATTGGTTTAGGATATTTATGAATATGTCTCCAACCCATCTATATAGGCAACATTCTCGTAATTTGCGTTTAATTCACCACGAGTGAAAATCTTTAAAACGTCTAAGTTATGAATTCATGAGTGAAAATCTCTAATTCATAAAAGTTTTCGTCTAAGCTCCATTTGTCACTATAGTTAAGTTTCGGAAAATACTTTCACAGAATTTCTAGATAACCTACCTTTTATGCAACGTATCATCTTGGTTATCCCTAATTCATTCAAAATGATCTGTAATAAGATCAAACTATCTAAAAAAGTACACAACACAAGTGTATTCACTATTCATAAATACCAGATAATTCAAATAACATCTAATCCACATAAATGCCATTGAATCATGTCAAGTTCCTCATGAATTATTGGGTTATCAGGTCCACATAATACTTTCTGTTTGTTCCAGTCAACCACTTTCACAATTAATAAACCACATTAATAGTTCTCAATGAAACAATTTTGTATTTAGAACAAATGCATTTTCTGGGACAGTCGTGACATAGCTGCTCGAGTGGTTCGAGTAAAATGAAGAGGAAGAGGAAGAGGAAGTACAAACATGTTCCTCACAATGACCCTACTTTTCTACCCTGGGACCCTGAGTAGCACGTATCTGCTCGAGCATTCCGATGAGAGGTATATCTCTTTTTTTATTCTCTTTTGATTCTTTAATTTTCTACTCACTACCTTAATGACATTAGAATGCACGTGCTTGATGATGAAAACTTTTAGATTCTTTCATTCATCTTTATTATTATCTTTTCATTCATTAATTATTTTCTTTTCTTATTTGGTGCCATGTTAATAATTGAATCTGTGATTTTTTGTAGCTTTACCCCGATCCGCTAAAGAGTCATGGCAACCTTGCCCATGGCTTTGAGTGGTATAAGTCCTTGAATGCTACATCAACATGGCTGGCTTTGGGGAGTTTGTTTATCTCCTTACCAAGAGCTCCAATGACCTCTGACAGATTCACGCTCTCGCCGAGTAGTGGTGGGACACCACCAACATCTTCCACTTCGAGTTCGTGAAGATGACAATGACCCTTCTCGACTTTAGTATGATCATGGGCATCCCATTCGGGGGTGAGTGCCTGGAGACAGTCGATACAATGAAGGAGTAGGATCGGGTGCTTATGCTATTGGGGGTGGCTCCAAATTAGCCCTTGGTCACAACCAAGTGTTCCTTGACATGTTCAAGGACCAGGAGGGCTGTACAGATGAGCAGATGGCTAGGGCCTTCATCATATACTTACTAGGGTGCTCTTTACTAAGCAGCACCAAGAGCGATCAGATCCATGTCGCGCTACTAGGGCCTTTGGAGGATATGGGCTTGATCTATGAGTATGACCATGCTAGTACGGGGTTAGCTATCCTCTACAAGCATATGGGAGAGCTCTCCTAGGATCATCTTCCCTCCATGGGCAGCTTCTGGAGAGCATGGGAGGTACGCACCTTTTTTCCTTTCTCTTTTTCCTTTTCATGTTCTTTTAATTTTCCATTTTTTTGGATTCAGAATCTCATATTCCTTTTCTTTTTTAGATCTGGTCTATGATCAGTATAGCCAGAGGACACTCTGGTCATGCCTCAGGGGCTGAAGTGACAGAAGGATCGGGTCGGGCAAAAGACCGGGGTCCACGACTTCATCGTGTTCAGGAATTTTCTAACGAATCTGAGAGCCCCTCATATCAAGTGGGAGCCCTGGGTGAACATGCTTCCTACTTTTACTATAGAGAGTTAGAGATTTACTGGCTATGACCTATTGGGGTTATTGATGGAGGAGCCCGATGCCCGGGAGTGGTACTTGGGAGAGTTAGTGACTCGACAATCTTTGATGGCTCCCAAATTCTTTGTGCCACATCCTCCTTCCGACTCTATGAGGGCCTTTGAAACCATCTATGGTAGTGCCCTAATGGCTGCCCTGAATTGCCTTAGGACTCAGGAGTGCATGGAGTCACACTCTGGATATGTTGCTTTTCTTGCCGCAAAGCTGATTGCAAAGCGGAGGTATTTGTAAAATACAACCGTGCTAAAAGGAAGAATTGTATTAGTTTTTATCATAACCTCCCGTTTTATCTGCAATTTGCATTACAAGGCTAATTTTTATACAATATGATTAATCTATGATAAGTTGTATTGTTTTAGCTGTTGTTGTGCAGATCACTGCTGTGTGGACTAAACAGATGAACATCAGGATAAATGGAATGCTGGAATGAAAACAAGAAAAGTCAAAGCTGAAATTTGATGTTCGATCGATCTAACATAGTTCGATCGATCGAGCGTTCGATCGCTTGAAGAGTGTTAAAGCGCTTGAGGCTTACGGGTTCGATCGATCGAGAGAAGTTCGATCGATCGAACGGGGTATTTCCAGTAACATTCGTGTGCGCAGCAGATGCGGGTTTTTAACCCTAGTTCTTTGGTTTTCTTATATATATGTGTATTGTATACGTCCAGGGGGACGCCCACATTACATTTTTTCAGTTTTAGAGAGAGAGATAGAGAGTTTGCTTGTGTTTTGTAGGTTTTCATTGAGTTTTTACATTGTGAACCGGATTTCACTAAGTTAATACTAGTACTCTTCGTTCCAGGTTATTTATATATTGCTCATTTACATTCTTCACTTTGTAGTCGTAGTTTAATCGTTCATCTCGTGGTATTGTATGCTAGATATTCTCGAATCCATAGTTTTTATAGTTTTCAAGAAAAACTCGCAACCAAACAAGGTTTTAATGTTTTCTTACGTTAAATATCAATCTGTGACACTCCAGACGATGTCTGCGTAGTCCCAGGTTGGGAGAACACGATGAAATAGTGATCTCCAGCTTCTGCCATGCAGCAGAATAATCGTTGTGTTCGATCGATCGAAGTTAGTTCGATCGATCGAACCAGAGACAGTAAAGCGATCGAAGTCAGTTCGATCGATTGAGGGATGAAGGTCTTCGATCGATCGAAAGCGCGTCGATCGATCGAACTCCCTGATTCTTGAGGATGTTCCCTGTAGTATTCCAGGACCTCTTGTTTTAAGATTTGTTATCATTCTGTCCCAAAAATTCTCAGTTTGTCAAAACAGCTTTTAAAACTAAGGCACTAAGGCATTTTCTTTCAATACATTTTGCAAACCATCTTTAATGCTAACACCATTGAGGATGCGAGTCTTAACTATTGGATTAAACCGCTTTTACGTATTTTAATTTAATTGTGATGATATGGTCCCGGTCATGAAAGGGCCATGGATTCTCCATCTTTAGAGGAATACGGAAAACTGTGGGTGATGTACTCCGTTGTGCTTCAAGACAAATGCATGGTAGATGGTTAGATTACTGCGGATTCGTGTAATCCCAACACTTTCTTCTTAAAGTTAAACATCCTAATTTAGAGTACTGTTTTAATTAGCTAGTTAGATCGTTAATTTAATCTTAATTATTTTCATTAGTAATCTTAGCTGTGGAACTTTGTGTTCTGCACCATCGTTCAATCTTATTCATTTTATCTTGTTTTCTTTGAGGATAGTCTAATTCAATAGGTCAACACCTTCCCTGTAAAATCGACCTGAACTTCCAGTACTATATTACTTGCACGATCACCTACACTTGGGTGTTGCACAAGAGCGCACAAGATTATTCTCGTGTCAAGTTTTTGGCGCCATTGCCGGGGAAGGCGACGATCAATTCCTTAGATTACCTCAGTCTCTCTTCATCTCTTTCTGTTTTTACCTTCTCTTCTTTTCAGTTCTTTAGGTAAACACTCACCCTAGGGACTCTCCCAGTTCATGTCCAAGAATTCTATTGAAGAAATTTTTGGAAATCCATTCTACCGCTCTGACTCTGATAGTTCCATCAACCCGATAGCCACTCCAACTGCATCAATGGATGATCATCAGAGTGAAAATGGTGACAATGTTATGGTACCAATTGATGAGGCACTCCGTCCTCTTTACGATCTCATGCAACCAGAACATGCACCTACGCCCTCTTGCATTCAAATCCCACCGCATAATGGCGAATTTCAGTTTCGCAATGGGATGATTCAACTGCTTCCCACTTTTCATGGGATGGAAAGTGAGAAGGCGTATTTAAATGTCACTGACTTCGAGGATGTTTGCAAAACATTCTCGCAAAATTATCCTAGGGAGGTGACACATCTAATGCTATTTCCCTTCACTTTGAAAGATAAAGCGAAGGCGTGGCTCCACTCCCTAAAACCTAATTCAATTTTCACCTGGCATGCGATGAGCACCGCGTTTCTAAAGAAATTCTATCCTACTCGCATGACCACAGACCTTCAGCGTCAAATCAATTCCTATAAACAAAAGAGCAATGAAACCTTCACACAAGTGTGGGAGCGTTTCAAAGATTTGCTTCTCTCATGCCCACACCATGGGTTTGAGAAATGGCGAACTATCAGCTTCTTTTATCAAGGATTGAATGGTGAAACAAAGAAGTTGGTGGAAACGATGAGCTCTGGACCATTTCTGCGTAGAAACACCGAAGAGGCCGAAGCTCATTTTGAATGGTTAGCTGAATACGCTCATGAATGGTCAAATTCTGACAATGTCTCACGCTCACAGATATCCTGTGTAGAAGAGAAAAGCCTATACCAGCTAACCAGTGAAGATCACCTTATGACTAAGTATGCAGAGCTAGCAAAGAAGGTAGAGGAGTTAAGCATGAAAGGAGAGAGCTCTAGGCAAGTCATGCCTGAAGAACCATGTGGCACATGCAACATGTTGGGACATACAACTCAATATTGTCCTAATGTGCCATATTTTCAAGAGCAAGCCCCTATAGAGATGAATGACATGCAAGGTTTTCGAGGGGCGGGGAATTCCAACAATAACTTTCAAAGTAACAATAGATGGAATCACCCCGGTTTTGATTGGAGAAATAATGCTGGGGCCCAAAATCAATATCAACAGCAGCCCTACAACAATAATCAATATCAAGGGCAAAACAATAGGCCGTCCCAGCAATACAATCAAAACAGAACCAATAATTATAACCAAGCTCAACCCTCCAATGCACCACAGACCAATACCTATGTGCCACCGCACAAGAAGGTACAAGAAGAAGAGCCACTTGCTAATGCCAATCTAACGCAGCTACTCATACAGATGATGAGTAGAATGTCTGCCACGTTAGAGAGGATAGATGCACGGCAAGAAGGCTCAGGAGGAACATTCCCTGCCCAACCACTTCCGAACCCCAAGGGACATAACAATGGTCCTAACAATCAAGAACATGCTAAAGCTGTGACTACATTGAGAAGTGGAAAAATCATAGAGAAAAGCATGCCTCTGTCCACTCCCGAAGTGTACAAAGAGGAGGAAGTGGTGGATGAAGAAGTTGAGCTACCATCTACTCAAGAGGAGGAGCCGTCTACTAATGACGAGGCAATAAAGGCAAACATTGAACCTCCTAGAGTAGAGGAAGAAGTTGAGCGAAGGCCTGGAAAGGAGTCTGTTAAGGAGGAACAACCAAAATGCCCCTTTCCTGCACCTTATCCTCAATGGTTGAAGAAACCCAAGAATGAGACAAAGAATCAGGAGTTTCTGGAATTGTTTAAGCAAGTTAAAATTAACCTTCCACTCCTAGATGCTATCAAGCAAGTGCCGGCCTATGCTAAGTATCTCAAAGATCTATGTACAGTCAAGAGGAGGCAAAGCATGAAGAAACATGCGTATGTCGCGTGTCAAGCCAGTGCGATCATTCAAAATGAGTTGCCCCCAAAACTCAAAGATCCCGGTACACCTACTGTCTCATGTAGAATTGGGAATCAAAGGATAGATAACGCACTCCTCGATCTAGGAGCAAGCGTGAACCTGCTGCCTTATTCAGTCTATAAACAGCTAGGGTTAGGTGAACTCAAACCCACTCGAGTTGCTTTGCAATTGGCAGACAGATCTGTGAAGTACCCTAGAGGGGTGTTGGAGGACGTCCTTGTCCAAATAGACTCTTTTGTCTTTCTGGTTGATTTCGTGATATTGGACACAGAACCTGTGTCTAATCCTGGTGCACATATCCCGGTGATTTTTGGACGTCCATTCCTCAACACCATTGATGCCACAATCAAGATTAGAAGTGGTATCATGACTATCGTATTCGGGAACATGACATTGAATGTCAAGATCTTTTCTAATCCCCGACCTGAAGAATACGATGATGAGGAAGAAATCCATTACATAGACACGGTCATTGAAGATGAAGTTGACTTGGTCGACTACAAAGATCCTTTGGAAGTTGTGATGACGCAATTTGGCGATATCTATCAACCTGCAGAGTCCACCGCATTGGATGCTGACCTGAACCAGACGTGTCTTATGATGGATACAATAGAGGAGGATAGAGCCGATTGCATATGGGTAATGCCATATGAACAACTGCCTCCTAAAACCAAGTTGGTAATGCCCTCTAGTTTCCAGTTTCCGGAGTTAGAATTGAAGGAGCTTCCCAAAGAGCTAAAATATGCATTCCTAGGGACTGGAAAAACTTATCCTGTGATCATTTCATCTGCTTTAACTCATGAACAGGAAAGTAAGCTAGTGGAAATGCTGACCAAGCATAAGGATGCTATGGGATGGACAATTGCTGACCTCAAAGGCATAAGCCCATCCATATGCACGCATAAGATATATCTGGAGGAAGACGCTAAACCCTCAAGGCAAATGCAAAGGCGTCTGAATCCCAACATGCAAGAAGTAGTTAAAAAGGAAGTGCTCAAGCTACTTGATGTTGGGATGATATATCCGATATCTGATAGTCCTTGGGTTAGTCCTACCCAAGTAGTACCAAAGAAAGCAGGCATAACGGTCATCCCGAACAAAGATGGTGAATTGGTACCAACACGTATCCCCACTGGATGGAGGATGTGTATTGACTATAGGAAGTTAAATACTGTGACCCGAAAGGACCATTTTCCTTTGCCATTCATGGATCAGAAGAAAACCACATTCACTTGTCCATTTGGTACATTTGCCTACCGTCGAATGCCTTTTGGCTTATGTAATGCACCGGCTACCTTTCAGCGGTGCATGCTAAGCATATTCAGTGACATGGTCGAAAACATCCTTGAAGTATTCATGGATGATTTTTCAGTATTTGGCCATAGCTTTGAAGATTGCCTCAGCAATCTCGAGCAAGTTTTAATGCGGTGTGAGGACAAACACCTAGTTTTGAATTGGGAGAAGTGTCACTTTATGGTGACCAAGGGAATAGTCCTCGGCCACATAATATCCGATGCAGGAATCCAAGTGGATAAGGCAAAGATCGACATAATCTCAAATCTACCTGTTCCCCGTACAGTAAGGGACATCCGTTCATTCTTGGGGCATGCAGGTTTTTATCGTTGATTTATCCAGAACTTCAGTGCAATCTCTCGACCCCTTTGTCAACTTCTTGTCAAAGACGCACCCTTCGAGTGGTCAGAGAGTTTCCAAAAGTCCTTTGAGGATCTAAAAGAGCTCCTCACCTCCGCACCTATAATACAGGCACCCGACTGGAGTTTGCCTTTTGAATTAATGTGCGATGCTAGTGATTACGCCATTGGCGCGGTCCTAGGCCAGAGAAAGGACAATAAGCCATATGTGATATACTATGCCAGCCGAACTTTAAATGAAGCTCAAATGAATTACACTACTACTGAAAAGGAGCTGCTGGCAGTAGTATTCGCCCTGGATAAGTTTAGGTCTTATTTGATAGGGTCACCAATCGTCTGTTTTACAGATCATTCGGCCCTCAAGTTTCTTTTATCAAAGAAAGACGCTAAACAACGGCTTATTCGCTGGATACTCTTACTCCAAGAGTTTGATTTAACAATCAAAGATAAGAAAGGAGTAGAGAATGTGGTTGCGGATCATTCGTCCCGGTTGACTTTTATCGACAATACTGAATCCCAATCCATTAAGGATGAGTTCCCAGACGAACAGCTACTGGCAGTAAGTAGTCTGCCTTGGTATGCTGATATTGTAAACTACCTCGTCACGGGTGAAACACCAACTCATTGGTCGAACCAAGATAGGAAACGGTTCCTCTCGTTCGCGCGCCATTTCTTCTTTGATGACCCATACCTTTTCAAGTACTGTGCTGATCAGGTTATCCGGTGCTGCGTCCCCAATGAGGATATTACCGTAATATTAGCGTCATGCCATTCTGAGGCATGCGGTGGCCACTTCGCGTCACAGAAGACCGCACAAAAAGTCCTACAAAGCGGTTTTTACTGGCCCACAGTCTTCAAAGATGCTTATTCCTTTTGCAAGACATGCCAACGCTGTCAAAAGCTTGGAACGATTTCTAAAAGGAATTCTATGCCTTTAACCCCTATCATCACAATTGAGATATTTGATTGTTGGGGCATAGATTTTATGGGTCCATTTCCCAAGTCTAATAACTGTGAATACATACTCCTTGCTGTAGAGTATGTATCGAAATGGGTAGAAGCGATACCAACGAGACGAAATGACCACAGAACGGTCATGTCATTTCTAAGAGAGCATATCTTGTCTCGTTTTGGTACTCCGAAAGCTTTACTAAATGACCAAGGCAAGCATTTCTGCAATAGGCCCTTGGAGTCACTTCTGAAGAAATATGGAGTCCATCGTAAAATCGCTCTTGCCTATCATCCACAGTCTAATGGGCAAGCAGAATTGGCTAACCGAGAAATCAAGCACATTCTCAAAAAGACGGTTAGCTCCAATCGAAAGGACTGGGCATACAAATTGACTGACGCGTTATGGGCATACCGTACTACTTATAAGACGAATCTTGGTATGTCCCCGTATAGATTGGTTTACGGGAAAGCTTGCCACCTCCCTGTTGAAATTGAACATAAAGCTTACTGGGCAACACGCTCATTGAACTTTGATATTCAAGAGGGAGGTTAGCTACGCAAGCTTCAGCTTGCAGAGCTAGAGGAAATACGACGAGATGCGTATGACTCTGCAAAGTTGCATAAGGAAAAGTTGAAGGCTCGCCATGATCGTACGATTTGTCGTAAATTATTTGAGCCGGGGCAGAAAGTTTTGCTGTATGACTCTCGCCTCCACCTTTTCCCAGGAAAGCTCCGTTCCCGTTGGACAGGCCCGTTCATCGTAAAAACTATTTTTCCACATGGGGCGGTTGAGATTGTCAATCCAAAGAACGATGATTGTTTCAAGGTCAATGGCCAAAGATTGAAACCGTTCTTGGAGAACTTCCACACTGAAGTTGAGCACATCCAGCTGGATGAGCCCAGCTATTCTCATACTTAAAAATCCAAAGTGGAGTTCCAAATTGTTGTTGTAATTCTTTTCTTTCCTTACATTTTAGTTTCTCTCTTTTGTTTTTTTTTGGTTTTCGTTCTTTATTTCGTGTTTGTGATCTAGTTCTAATCCATTATACTTTAAACCACTCTGTTGTAGGTGCATAGATGCGAGGGGATGATGTTCATTCTGTCGGTTCTTGGGCTGATTCAGAATGTCGTTGTGGCACCTGGACTGAGGGTGAACTCACACCATGCCCCTTGCTTCATCAAGATCCTGAAGCTCATTCTCTCATTGATGTTGCTCAAGGGTACATTCCATATCCACCAGCCCTCCTGGACATCAATCTATATGAAAATATGGGATTTTAGGATGACGATGATGTGGAGGAGGAAGAAGACCTGTACATGGGACGAATGGTGGATGATGCACTCATGGTACAATGGGAAAATGATGATATGTGGGAGCCATGGGAAGATCATGACCTCCAGGATGTCGTCCCAGACCGCCACAATGCCGTCTTTGTTTTCGTGGATGATTTCCTTGTTCCTGAGTTGGTCCCATACCGCTATGTGCACCTGAGCTTCCTGCTATTCAGGCTCCAATGCCCCTTACCAGCCAGTGCATTTTGGGAACCTATGCCAATAGTGAGGTTGGAACTTGTCACATTTCTTTGTATTTTTGTTTCTGTTCATTGTTTTTCTTTTCGTGTTAATCCGTGCTGCTTGTGTTCTGTTATGTTAATTTCGGTTTGTTGTCTTTTGTCCAAGATTATCACTATGTTTCTAAATGGTATTCCGGTATTCCTCCCACATCAACTGATTCATGGTCTTGGGCCCTACATAAGGCCCCCACACACTCCGCCGCGAGAGGACAGTCCGTTGCGAAATTATACCCCTTTATCCATGTCTCCATCCGGATCACCTCTTGCATGGACTTTCAATTCTTTGGAGACGCCAGACTTGTTTGATGATATCTTTGCTGATTTTTTATTATTTTGGGAAAGGGAATCATCGAGTTTGGACTTCACTTCTGAGAATTCGGTGGGTTATGAAGAGATTGTGGAAGAGGAAATCTTTATACTCGAAGATTAGTGCTGCATTTCAGTTGTTTCCGTTCATTTCATCTTTTGTTTATCGACTGAAGTGTAATCCTTGACAGAATTTTATTGGTTTTAGTTTTATTTTTGGTCTTCTTTAGTTAAATAAGGTCTTAAACACAGTTGGAGATAATAATGTTGCAATTTGGATGCAATCATAAAGTGTTATTTCTATATGAATTGCAATTTTCTATTCTAAGGATGAATTTTTGTTCTACATGCCTGTAATTCAACTGCTTTTCAGTCTCTCTGCATGTCCAGAATTGTTTTTGATAGTTGGGTGTGATGTGGTTCATGTTTCCCATTGAATTCAGAAATTTTTGTGTTCGATCGATCGAACCCATTTCGATCGATCGAAACCTGGATGTTCAAGCGCTTGCATTTTCTTTTCAATCGATTGCGGGATTTGTTTTCGATCGCTCGACCATAGTTCGATCGATCGAACTCAGCATTTAAACGAGGCGTCTTCAGAACACCTCTTCATTTCCCTCAGTTACACACACTCAAGCGCTCGAGCACAGAGGGGTGGGCGACTCAGCAATTTTCGTGTCCTTACACTCAATAAGACGCCCAGATCACCCCTCTAATCATCTCATCATCCCCTCCACCTCCATTGTGTATTTCTACACCAAGGTAGGCTCCACTTGTTTTTGTCTTACATTTCCTTAATGATTGTGTTAGAAAATCCCAAGGGGGTGTCCCCTTGGTCCTAGGATTTCCTTTTGATAGTTCATTGTTTGTGTACTTTTCGTTTCCTTTGCGTTTCTGCGATCGCTGCACATCGCTGTGTTCGATCGCTTGAACTGGTTTCGAGCGATCGAAAGGGAACTGTTCAAGCGATCGAACAATGTTCAAGCGATCAAAGCCTACTCTAGTTCAATCGATCGAACTCCAGCAGTGGCAGCTTCTTTCTTCTTTTCTTCTGTTCTAATCTGTGTCATGTCATGTTTCTTTTTTAGGGCTGCCACATGAATCCAGTGACGGGCTATCATAAGTCCAAGCCCCTCAGCCTTATTATACCAGATCCGGTACCCGCACATGGGTTCCGGAATGACGAGGACAGGCTATGGTATGAGCGGCATTTTCAGGCACGGATGGTGATGATTGAGCGCCCTATTGAGCACATCTGGTCGGAGAGCCCATGGTTCCTGACACGGATCCGTTCTATGCCTCATTGGTTCCATCTCCTTTCGTTGGCCAAGAGTGTCAATCTGTCCTGGATTCGAGGTGCATGTGCGACTATGATCCGCGACCCGGTTGCACCATTCACCTACCATGCCTTCTTCCGGAGTCGCCCGTTCATCATCAGTCCCGTTACCATTTCAGCAGCGTTGGGGGTACCAGAGGTACCTGATTATGTTTGCCCCCACCGGCCTGATGCACCAGTGACCCCACCATCCACTATTATCCGTGAGCTCACTGGAGGCGCCGTTCCGTCTTGGGATGGCGAAGCTTTGATTGAGGACCACTTTCTCACTGATGGCTACCACATGATCCACCTGGTCCTCAGCAACTGCCTCCTAGTGACTTCCTATCGAGAGAAGATCGCGGCTTGGTATGCGCGAGTCTTATATGCCGTGGGGACGGGACAGCCAGTTTGCATCCCACACCTCTATATTGACTTTATGGTCCACCCCACCCGTTTTATCTCGTCTAAGAAGCACCTGAAGGGTGCTTGGGCTATTCAGAGGGTTATGGTTGATGTCGGTTTCCCCGTGCTTGCTGGAGATGATGTTCGCCCTTCTCCCCGCCGTTTCAGCGAGGCGGCGGCTCGCCGCTCCGACGCCCAGAAGAGGAAGCGAAAGGGGAAAGGGACAGCGAAGGTGAGGGGGAAGAAGAAGAGGCATGGTGGGACGGACACGGAGGCGGGAGCTTCAGGGACACCCACCGAGGTGGAGGAGCTTGATTCCGATGATGATGACGATGATCCAGTTGCGGCGGTTCGGCAGTTTGAGCTGCGACAGCGGTCGCAGACTCAGGCCCAGGGAGAGTCTTCTTCTTCTGTGCCTCTCCCGACAGTTCACGAGCTACTATTGGAGGAGAGAGAGGCCAGGATTAGACTTGAGGGCCGGATGGACCATCTGCATCCATCGATGGCCCCGTCTGCTCCGCCTGCTGCCGATCCATCATATGTTGCTACTCCTACTCCTACAGGTCCATCCACTTCTTCTGCTGCAGCCGATCCACCACTTGCTGATCCATCTGCTGCTGCCCTTGCTACTACCTCGTTGCCGCCTGCTCCCATTGATATCCCTTCTGATGTAGCTGATGATGCACCGTCCGGTGTCGATTAGTTTTCGATGGGGAGGTGGTGTTTATGTATTTTTGGTTAGTTATTGTACTGATTTTGGTTGGTTGGATGTGATGGTGGTTTTGGTTGGATTATTTGGTTGGTTGGTTCTGTATGGACATTATTTCTCACTGCTTGTATTTTATTCAGTTCATATTACAGTGGTTTAGCTTGCTTGGATCATGATTTTTATCGTGTTACTTTTATCTATTGATCCTGTTTGTTTTGGAGATTGTGTTCTGTTTTTTCTATGCTAGGTTGCTATGCTTGCTATCATCAATTTGCTCCATACAGGTGATACCCATCTATTTTATTTGTTGAAAATCAACTTCTGGGGACTTTGTTGTTTTCAGTTGGGGGTAGGAGATAATAGATAGGTATACACCCGTAATAGATAGGTTTTGCACTTAGATATGTTTTAAATTTAATGAGAGCACAGTCTGTTAAAATTTTGAAAATTTTGAAAATATTTATTATTGAGTCGTATTGATAGAATAACTCTGAATAATCTCTCCTGCTTGTTAATTAGACAAGGACACATTTGTAGTATTCTCATCTTTTCATGGATTAAATCCACGCGTTTTTTCTATATTACTGAAATGAATTGCATTTGTGAAGCTATTATGTACCCAACACTTTTGCACACTAATTGGCAGCTATGTAGAAAACCTGAAAATTGAGTTAATATGAATATTGTGCGAAAAGAACAAGTAGTGGAAGCTAATAACCCTTTGTGAGCTATTGAGCCAATCGTCATTTCTGAGGGGATTCTCATATATTGTCGAATGGTCTTTCTTGCATATACTTGGTGAATTCGTTGTTAAGTCTCAGTTTTCTTTAAAAGTTTTGACTGTTTGTTAGAGGAGAACGTTCAGGATTTACCAATTACGCTCAATGAACACTTAAGTGCTAAAAATTGAAAGTTGAGAAAATGATTCAAGCCATCGTTTACCCATTCTATTACCTGATATAATTTTCACTTACATTCATTGAATTGTTTCATCCCTGATCCCACACCAATTAAATATTTCCAATGTAATCACAAGAATCCATACCCGTGATCTATACCTTGACCTCATTGAGCCGTTTGATATATCTGTTGAGAATGAGTCATCAAAGTATGTGAAATGGAAGGAAGTAGTTGTGGGACGTTCATTCAAAAAAAAAAAATAAAATAAAAAAAAAAAAAAAATTGATGAATGAAGGAGAAGAGAAAAAGAGCATATGAAATGAATGGGAGATTGGGTGGAGAAAAGAATAAAGAATAAAAAGAGAAGTTGAAATTCCATCACATACTAAAAAGACACTCTTCTCTACAACACTCCCACCTACTAAATAAAAGCCGCAATTCAAAGTCTTGAAGATTCTCAACAATTGATTTGAACATGGAAGTGTGAGTTGAGTTATCCACGGTATTTCGCTCCTCTAGTAAGTAGTGTTCCATTCCTGAGACTATACACTCTTAAATGTCCGTTTTTCATAGAGTCAAGTATGAAAGCATTAGCACTTAGAATATCATCCTTATCAAAGCTTTCATACGATGTGCGATCATTGTAAAGCAAGTTTCTGAGAGAGGTTCTTTTTGAGTGTGACCAATGTGAGAATTGAGCTAAAACTGCAAGTTTCCCAAAGTACAATAGTCTAGATAACTCTTCATAGGGTTGGACGCATAGTTGTTAAATTCACACACACACGGGTGCATGATGGTGATACATTTGTTATATTTTACTTGGTGATATAGGGGAGCATGTGGGTCTCTTTCATGGGTTGATAGAGGATAGTATATTATTGCGGAGCTTAATTAACAATTGAATGGAAGGGGGAATTCTACAAGTTATTCTAAATCTTTTTGAGCTTAAAATTGGAGAATTTTGTGGGTATATTCACTGCAAACCCTCACGAGACAACACTCGTCCACTAGGGGGAACCTAGGGGTTTAACGGCTTGTTGCATTTGCTAAATGCAACCGCGATTCCTGCGAAAGTGAGTTAGGATCTTTCTTTCTATCTTAGTTTAGGTTGTTTTTAGTTTTCCTTTGTTTTCTTAGTTGTGGTAGTATTAGTTTAGGAGTTTGTAGTTTACTTTATTTTCGCTTTATCGCTAGGGACTAGCAATAAGCTAGTTGGGGGTTGTGCAAAACGGAGGTATTTGTAAAATACAACCGCGCTAAAAGGAAGAATTGTATTAGTTTTTATCATAACCTCCCGTTTTATCTGCAATTTGCATTACAAGGCTAATTTTTATACAATATGATTAATCTATGATAAGTTGTATTATTTTAGCTGTTGTTGTGCAGATCACTGCTGTGTGGACTAAACAGATGAACATCAGGATAAATGGAATGCTGGAATGAAAACAAGAAAAGTCAAAGCTGAAATTTGATGTTCGATCGATCTAACATAGTTCGATCGATCGAGCGTTCGATCGCTTGAAGAGTGTTAAAGCGCTTGAGGCTTACGGGTTCGATCGATCGAGAGAAGTTCGATCGATCGAACGGGGTATTTCCAGTAACATTCGTGTGTGCAGCAGATGCGGGTTTTTAACCCTAGTTCTTTGGTTTTCTTATATATATGTGTATTGTATACGTCCAGGGGGACGCCCACATTACATTTTTACAGTTTTAGAGAGAGAGATTGAGAGTTTGCTTGTGTTTTGTAGGTTTTCATTGAGTTTTTACATTGTGAACCGGATTTCACTAAGTTAATACTAGTACTCTTCGTTCCAGGTTATTTATATATTGCTCATTTACATTATGCACTTTGTAGTCGTAGTTTAATCGTTCATCTCGTGGTATTGTATGCTAGATATTCTCGAATCCATAGTTTTTATAGTTTTCATGAAAAACTCTCAACCAAACAAGGTTTTAATGTTTTCTTACGTTAAATATCAATCTGTGACACTCCAGATGATGTCTGAGTAGTCCCAGGTTGGGAGAACACGATGAAACAGTGATCTCCAGCTTCTGCCATGCAGCAGAATAATCGCATTGTTCGATCGATCGAAGTTAGTTCGATCGATCGAACCAGAGACAATAAAGCGATCGAAGTCAGTTCGATCAATTGAGGGATGAAGGTCTTCGATCGATCGAAAGCGCGTCGATCGATCGAACTCCCTGATTCTTGAGGATGTTCCCTGCAGTATTCCAGGACCTCTTGTTTTAAGATTTGTTATCATTCTGTCCCAAAAATGCTCAGTTTGTCAAAACAGCTTTTAAAACTAAGGCCCTAAGGCATTTTCTTTCAATACATTTTGCAAACCATCTTCAATGCTAACACCATTGAGGATACGAGTCTTAACTATTGGATTAAACCGCTTTTACGTATTTTAATTTAATTGTGATGATATGGTCCCGGTCATGAAAGGGCCATGGATTCTCCATCTTTAGAGGAATACGGAAAACTGTGGGTGATGTACTCCGTTATGATTCAAGACAAATGCATGGTAGATGGTTAGATTACTGCGGATTCGTGTAATCCCAACACTTTCTTCTTAAAGTTAAACATCCTAATTTAGAGTACTGTTTTAATTAGCTAGTTAGATCGTTAATTTAATCTTAATTATTTTCATTAGTAATCTTAGCTGTGGAACTTTGTGTTCTGCACCATCATTCAATCTTATTCATTTTATCTTGTTTTCTTTGAGGATAGTCTAATTCAATAGGTCAACACCTTCCCTGTGGGATCGACCTGGACTTCCAGTACTATATTACTTGCACGATCACCTACACTTGGGTGTTGCACAAGAGCGCACAAGATTATTCTCGTGTCACTGATGTAGAACTTTCCTCTGATGGAAATGACCCAAGTAAGTATAACGCGTTATTTGCTTATCTTTCCTTTGACCTTATCTATACGTCTCTTGACTTCTCTTTTTTCTCGCAACTCGTTCATGCTACAGTCGAGCCTCCTACTTTTCCATAGTGCGACTGGAGCACCCCTATAGTATACTTGGGTGAGCAAACTATGACCACTGTCACCCCATATCCTCAGGGTGCTCCTACCATTCCTCTCTACTATGATGATGTTCCTCAGTGCTATGCTAAGGAGGGCTTACTTCATGCTCATAGCATAAGGCATTGGGTCCACAGACGTGAGTGGAGGGTAATTTTTCAAACCCCTACTTCTTCTAATTCCTCTTTTCTTGCCCTGAATGCATTTGTTGTTTGAATTTATGTATCTTGACCCTCAAAAAATTACTTCTTGCTTTTCACTTTGCTGATTGCTCTGATTTATATTTACATACTAACCCATTATGACTTTGATTTTCTTATTCTCATTTCTGACTTGTGCTAGCCTATTGAGGCTCAACTAAGGGCTAAGGTAAAGTCTCAATTTCATCGTTCAATTCATTCATTCATCATTTAATTCATCTTTCAATTTCTTGGTTATTTTTGGATTTATCTTATTTTATTTAGGATGACGAGATTAGGGCTTTGACCCTTCGAGTTAGGGAGCTAGAAATGTAGCTATAGCTCAGGGTGGACCCCAGTGGTGCTCATGGAGGTGTCGATCAAAATAGAGGCAGGGGTCATGGTGTTGGCAGAGGTGATTGGGCTGAGAGCAATACGGCATTGAAGCAGGAGCCTCTCAAGCATGTTCTCGCCAGGGCCAAGGCCGGGGGTGACTCTTATCATCCCTCCTTTTTTGTTATGAGTATTGGGGAGGATTTTATACATTTAGATGATTGTATATACATTACTTTTGATGGCGGCTTTGGTTAGCCGAGATTATCTTATGGACAGGATAGGCACATACATGCTTTGTTATTGACATAATCAACACTTTTATTCTTGTTTATATGCATGGTCTTATTTTGGTGTGACCAAGGCTTGGTCGTGCTTTTATTTCTATGAATGATGCACTTTTTATGAATGTGACCATGGCTTGGTCGTGATTCAATTTCTATGAATGATACACACGTTTTCTTGTATTTCCTCATATTTTCTTTGCAGTTTTGGCTTAGAAAGTATTTAGAATAGGTTTTGGTAGGATAAAGGCTCCCAGCGGCACCCAGTGGTTTCTGAATGGCACTCAATGAGTGTCGGCGTGGGAGTCGGCGACTACCGCGTGACAATCACTGATTGCCGTAGTGACACTAACAGAGAACCGCTGGGCTCCCTGAGTGCTAGTCGATGGCCTGGATAGCAGTTTTTCCCTATTTTATGGCCTCTCTTTCCACAAACTTTGCAAAAACACCATTCTTTTCCTTCTATTCCCCTCTCAGATGGCTCTTCTCGATCCCGGACTCCTTTTCCTTTGGATGGATGATATTACTGGTATGGATCTTCTCAACTTTTGTTACTTTGGCCTCAATTCCCTAATTCTCCTCCGATATGTGCATCTTGAGGAGGGCATCCTTTATGCAGCTGACCAGTGCGGAGATCTTGAGTTCCTTGTATTCAGATTCGGCTACCAAGAGGTTTCTTCTTTACTTGAAGAGTCCAGCGCCATTCTTGGCTTAAGCCCATATTTTGATTTAGTTTTTCCTTCTGTTCAAGTTGGGTATGTCCAAGACCTTTCATTACTCCTTGGTTGATCCCGTCTTGCTGCTAAATCCTTGATTTCTGATCATGAGATTGACTTCTTATGTTTCTTTGCCCGATACTGCCCAACTATGGGTAGGCACTTTGATCACCATGCATCTGGATGGAGTGCCTTAAGCTTAGCCATGATTTCTCATTTCCTCTCTTCTTCTACTTCTGACACTATCATACGAGGTGCGCTTAGACTTCGTGCACAAAAAAACCCCATGATGCTTGTTCTTGCTGAGACTATGATGGGTATACATCAGGTTCATATTGATGCGGCCGGTCATCCTTCTGACATATTCCTCTCCTATTGTAGCCCTTACCGCATCTAACCAATCTGCGAAGGCATATGTCAATTAAAAGTAGCTAGACACTTCTTGTCTATATCATTACATTCCATTATCTCAAAGATACGATCCATTTGTCCCAGCCACTGTTCAACTTTCCAAGGTTTAGCAGTTTTAGTAAATTTTTTGGGTAGCAGCGCGAAATATTTCCAAAGCTTATCTCCAGTCTGACGGGCTCGCATTCCATTGCCATAGCTATTGTCGTTATAAATATTCCCACGCTAATTGTCAATCCTTTCCAACCTTCGCACAAAAAAACATCGAACATGCCAGTTAGGTCTACAGCTATGGGTGCATCTTCAATCATGCTAGTGGGAGGATTCCTGGTAGGTCTTCCAGCCATATGTGCATCACAAAAATGGTACCTATTAACTATTTTTTAGAATCTAAATAAATCTTAAGAGTCTATAGAAAGTTATAACAATCTAAGGCAAGAAATTATTATTAATGCAAATATTTATTAGTACGATACATGGGTCCAATTATATCAGAAATAACGTAACAGATCTTGCACTAGCATCTTAAGTGCTTTAGGAAATTTGGTCTAAGCTTTTCATCTAGTAGCAATTACTAAGGTATGCATACATCAAATTTATAAAGATGAAATACAATATATTCATTTAGAGTTAAATATCAAAATTATAGAAACATAGCATTTACTGAAAGATAGTCATTTCGTTTATAGATAAAAGATTACATAGATGATTACTGATCTCTTATACTTCTAAGACCTATGTGCACAAAATATGGGTTATTGTCCCCATACACATCTTGCAAAAAAGTGCAAGGTCTGTAACTGAGCATAAGAGTTAAATAAATGCTAGAACTACTAGTCTAATAATACACATATATATTGATAAGCTAGATCTTAGGAAATCGATTATAAAAAGAAGAGTTTCCTACATTTGATTCATAGGGTGGAGATTCTTCCAAGTCTATGGCACTTCATCCATTCATATGTCGAATTTGTCGTTTACTATGTCCATGTCCTCCTGGAGTTCCCAAAGATTATCCTTCCCTTCTTCTTCTAAATCAACCGACAGAACTTGATTGATGTTTCTTATTTTCCAGCAATACTTGCGGACGTGGTCCATCTTGACACAGTGATAGCATTGCGTATTTTGTCTTTTTGTCCTCCTTAGTGCTACGTAGTTCTTGGAATGATGTCCAAGCATCTGACAATTAAAGCAGATCAGGAGTGACTTGTTCAGTAGGTTGGTTTGTATTATCGAGTTATGTTCTTCTACACCAATCATGGGTCCCCTGTGCTTTTGGTTGTCATCCTTGTCTCTCCTTTCTTTGTTTGAGTTTTTATTTCCTGTCCTTGGTTCCCAGCATTTCTTACTGAGGTGGCTCATGTTGCCATGTGGTAGCATCAAGTACTATGCCCTCCTTTCCATTGGACTTTTTTAGATCTTGGTTTATTGTTCACATGTTTGGCAGTTTCTGAGGTTTTTGCAATCTGTTGTGATTTATGTTCAACTCGCTATAGTTCCAGTGATTCAGCAAGGAAATCTTCATACATTCTATCTCCTACGTAACCTGTGGTGTCTCTGTTACTGATGTTCTATAAGTTTCAGATGATTGGTCTAGCCACGCTAGTAGGGTCGACTTCTGGGGTTAACACTTCAGATAGTCTTCTTAACTGATCTCTGGTTGCTTGGTATTATTTGGCCATTGTAGACATAGATAGTGTTTTTGTAATCCTATGCATGAGTTGGCATTAATTCGGTTAATCGAGACATATAAGAATTCTATCATATAACACAATCATTGAATATAAAGGGGGTACAATACATATAGGGTTGTTATTTAACTAAACCCTTCTAACACTTATGAATCGTTCAGAACTGGGCTATAAGACCATGTTTTCAAATATATGGCATAACATAGTGAGGTGGTCTTATTCTTAGCTCCTCTATGTTGGACCATAAGTAATCCTTAGAGAGGGATGAATATGATAACTAACTATTAATGGCTAATTAAAAACTAATCAAGCACGATATAAAATTAAAACAATAAGTAAAGAGAGAAGGGAAAGAAACACTTTCAAGCCAAGTTTTTCAAGTGGTTTGGCAATCCACAATCCACGGCATACGTCCACCTCCCAAGAACACCTCTTGGGGATTCCACTAACCAATCTTCTATGGGTGGAGATTAAACCACACCTTACAAGTTCTTCTTGAACTCCTTTTACACCTCCAATGAAAAACACTTTCACATGGAGCAAGGGTTACAACAACCCTCTTTACAACTTTGAGGATTGAATAAATGCTTAGGAACAACTAAAATACACTCTCTTGTAGAGTAAAAAGATAGAATAAATGCTCTCAACAAAAGATCTCAAGAGGTTACAATTAAAATCTAGAGCTAGAAGATTGAATATCACAAAATTAGGGCTTGAATCTTTGATTACAAAAATGAGTATTCAATGTAATATCTTAAATACCCAATAACCATATTTAATTGAGTATATATAATATCTCTACAAAATCTGAACATTTGAAGTAGTTGGGAGCATTAAATGCAAAATAAAAAACCTAGGTAAAGAGCCGTTACCGTTCTACGCAGTAATCCTGTCGACTGGGTTCGCGATCCACCCGACTGCATTTCAAACAGTTTGAAATGCGCCTGTAAAATAGTCAACTGAAAACATGGTCTAGTCGACTGGTTTTACTAACAAAAACTATCATCTCAAAAACATGAAACAGTCGACTATTTTAAAACTCAAGTCAACTGAAGGATTCAACATCTAATCGATTATGAAAAACAGTTGTTACATTTTTAAGATTATAATACCTATAATTTCTCTATGTTCAATAGTATGAGTTTTATGAATTTTCATATCTGGTATATTATTATATTATTATTTTATTTGCGTGGCCGTATCAGTGTAATGTAACTACTAATTAGACTGTAATCACCGCACCACTTGACCGTAGAAAGACTTTACTTAGTCCTGTACTCGAACCCGGACAATAGACTATTTAGTTGAGTGGTTCCACTTGTAAGTTGGATAACGTTATAGCATGAAACTTAGAAATAAAAATTCCCTAGTTGTATATGGAAATACAAATAAGCCTTGTGGATAGATAGACAGCTTATATGCTTGGATTGCTCTATATTGCTTAGATAGTATGCGACGTACAAAATATGATAAGTTCGGATAATCTTATGGACACCAACTCATACATAAGAACACGCGAATCTTAGCAACGTCTGCTACACTTCCAATCTACTAGGACACATGCACAAAGATTGTCAAACTCCCAAGATCTACCACCGACCAGATTTTAATTGCTAGTACGGCAGCAAGAATGGTCATCTTCTCAAGGATTATTGGATGCTAAGGGCACACAACGACAATGCTTTTCTACAGCAAAGAGCACATGAGATATTGACATAATTAAATACCCGAGTCATTGGAAGACGGGAGAGTGGAATGTACCTTCGACAGACAAAACGACCTCATAGATTACTGACATCAACCACGTTCAATCACAATGAACGACTCGGACTGGGAACATTAGTAAAGATGGGTACTGTATTCCACCTTCAAGCCAACGATCAGATCGCATAGGGCCTACCAAGAGAAGACACGTTTCGGGTTACAACGTCATGTGCACGTTATAAATTAAAAGCATATAAGGCTAAGTAATTATATCTATCTTTCTGATTAAACTCCTTTTAAGTAAACCCACTATTTTCTATCATTGGTTGCATTAGATCAATTATCCTTATGATGAACCTTGAGACGTCCTTTATTGTTCCACTAATTGACAATTATTCCTTGTCCCCTCTAATTTCACTTAACAAGATTTGGGATCATCCTGATCAGTGATAAATCCAATTGTGAATTCATTTGCTTTCTAATGCTATAAGTCACCTCTTTGAACTTATCTTCATGTAAATCGATTCCAACAATTCATTTATAAACCACTCACTGTAAGTCATTTGGACTTATGATCTGTTAAATTAATCTTTATGAATCATTTGGACTATCAATCGTTTGACCAACTCTTGCAAGTGTGTATCCCTTGACATTTTTGCAAAGGAGCTCTCTGTATTTTTTCAACTAAGGAACTCAAGCATATTCCACCCCTTTGTAAACTAGTCTTCATTTCTTTTCATTTCACGAATTCTTCTTAACTTTTATCATTAAGACTTCACCTAAATTATTGGCTCATGAGACAAGAATTCTTATGTCCTACCTTGGAGGCCTTACTCCTTTAGTCATTGCATTACTATGATTGTCCTATAGTAATCATCTGATGATCATTCGCAGACACTCATTCTGTACATCGTGATCCTACGAGTGAGTAATCACATACCTTTTCATTTTTAACTCAGTACACCATGAGTATTCATTTTGTTATAAATTCAACTCCTTATAAGTGAATTCATTCCTACTCCAACTACCAGTAACACCTTACATGCTATGTATTAATTAATGCACGAAGAAATTGTTTAACGACTTGTGTCATCGCCTACGATACCAAAACTCCACAACGATTTCATGTCGACATGCAAAGGAACTTAATCACAACAACACGCTTAAGAGGACGCTACGACCCTACAAGTTATAGAAGACAATCGTGAGACCAACTAGGCATCTCAACCATTATATCAAGAAGCTAGGAGGTAAGAATCTTGCCTATTAAAGATGCAGAAGAAACAAACCAGTGACACCAACAGCTATTCGAATTTAGTTCACAATCACTAAAGGAAACTCTAGTTATACCAAGAACAAGTACCCTCTTCCCAGGATAGACGACTTATTCGACCAACTCCAAGGAACGAAGACCTTTTTAAAGATCGATTTACGATTAGGTTACCACCAGTTACTTGTTAGATTGGCAAACATACCGAAAATGACATTCAGAACAAGATATGGGCATTATGAGTTCTTAGTTATGCCTTTTGGATTAACTAATGTCCCAGTGATATTCATGGATTTGATGAATCGAGTGTTCAGACCCTTCTTGAATCAATTCATCATTGTGTTCATCGACGACATCGTTATTTACTCAAAGAGTCAAGAAGAACACAAGAAACATGTACAGATTGCACTCCAGAAACTCAGAGAGAATCGTCTCTATGCTAAGTTCAGCAAGTGTGAATTTTGGTTGAAAGAAGTTAAATTCTTGGGACATGTAGTTTCACAGAACAAAATTTTAGTGGACTCAACCAAGACGGACGCAGTTTCTAGTTGGAATAAACCAACCAATGCATCAGAAGTACGAAAATTCCTCGGATTGGCCGGATACTACAGGAGATTCGTGGAAGGATCCTAAAGGATTTCATCTCCTTTAACTAGACTAATAAAGAAGAATTTGAAGTTTGAATGGAAAGACAAGCACGAACGCGCCTTTCAGGAACTAAAGGACAGATTGACCTCAGCGCCAGTGCTAGCTATACCCAAGAGTGGTAAATAGTACACTATCTGTAGTGACGCATTGTATCAAGGACTAAGATGTGTACTTATGCAAAATGGTCAGGAGATCGCTTATGGATAAAGGTAATTAAAGCCACATAAATTGAACTATCCTACACACGACCTAGAATTGGCTGTAATTGTCTTTGCACTTAAGGTTTGGAGGCACTATCTCTATGGAGAGAGAATACATAGCCAAATGCCCTACTTGCCAGCAAGTCAAGGAGGAACACTAACAACCTCCCGAATTAATATAACCTCTACCAGTCCTAGAATGGAAATGGAAGCATATCACTATGGATTTTGTTGTGGAATTGCGAAGATCCCGGTAGAACTATGATGCTATTTGGGTAGTCGTTGATCGACTGATCAAATTAGCCCATTTTATTGCATACAACATGACCTATCTTGTCAAGAAAATGAGTCAACTATACCTGCAACAGGTTGTACGGTCGCATGGAGTACTAGTATCAATCGTATTAGATTGAGATTCGAGATTCACCACAGTATTTTGGGAGTGTCTTCAGAAAGCAATGGGAATGCCTCTGACGTTGAATTTCGCATTTCATCCACAGACTGACAGATAAAAGGAAAAGATGAAAGCAGCGCAAAGCAGATACAAGAAGTTACGCGGACAAACAGCATCGAGATATAGAATTCGAAGGTAGAGATCATGTGTATTCAAAAGTTTCCCTAGTTTGAGGCATTTTAAGGTTTGGATAAAAGAGGGAAAATCTATCACTATGCTACTCAGACTATTTTAAATTCTGGAACGCGTGGGGAAGTGGCCTATAGATTGGCGTTACCACCGAAGATGTCGAGAGTTCATAATCTTTTCCATGTGACTAAGCTGCAGAAATGTCTTCACAACCTGGCACACAAGATCGATTTCAAAGATATCGAGGTGAACGACAATGCTACATTCGTCGAAGGACATGTAAGAATTATGGATCATGGAATCAAGAAGCTAAGGAACAAAGAGATTCTGCTGGTAAAGGTTTAGTAGAAGCATCATGTTGAAGGAGAAGCTTCTTGGGATCTGGAATCGGAGATGCGAGAGAAATTCTTGTTTCTGTTTAGTACTAACTAGTTCTGATTTCGAGGACGAAATCTTGTAATCAGTGGTAGAAGGTGTAATACCTGTAATTTCTCTACGTTCAATAGTATGAGTTTTATGAATTTCCATATCTGATATATTATTATATTATTATTTTATTTACGTGACCGTATCAGCGTAATGTAATTACTAATTAGACTGTAATCATCACACCGACTTGACCGTAGAAAGACTTAACTTAGTCCTGTACTCGGACCCAGATAATAGAAATAATACTCGATTGCACGTAAATCGAGGCCAATACGTATATCAAGGAACTTATGCATGTAAACTGAGAAAGTGGCACAAAGCCCAAGGTGGGAACCACATGGCAAGCCCCATGCATCATCCCCTACACTTGTCATCACTCCATGTGTCATTTGTCCACTAGATGGACACATGGCCCTCCATACACACATGTAAGCATGCATGGATACACATGCACATCCTCCCTTGCTATATAAACATACACATGCACTCATTTGACATTTTTAGTCTCCATAATCTGCACTAAGATTAGAAAGAGTGCTGGGAATTTTATTTCATGAAAAAGATGAAAGTTAAGAAGAAAAATTAAGAGTTCATCTCATCTCTTGCCTACACCTTCACATATACACCTATACACATCCATATACTTATATATGCCATCATGGGGACTTAAAATCTATAATAAGAAGTTTTAGAAGATCTAAAAAGAGTCCCTAGAAGAAGAAGAAGTACACAATCAAGAGTAGAAGAAGAAGAAGAAGAAGAAGAAGGAACATCTACCATTGAAGTTGAGTTCAAGCTTCCTTAATCTCAAATCCAAAGCCGAAGCTCAATTTCAAGAATTGGTGAGTTTACTAACTTACTTTAGAACATATATAGTATGTAGTGATGTTTAGTAAGATTTTGATGTTGATATTTTGAGGATTCCATGCCATGCAAGAAAAATCCTTAAATATTGGAAATTGAAACTTTTAGCACAACAAAGTTTAGTAAAATGAATGTTTGGAGTAGCTCAAACTCTGAATTTGGCTAGGTTTTTTTTGTGGAGAAAGGTAACTCATTTATCTACAAATAACCCTTCTATACCTCAGTCTAGAAATCACTCCTTCATACGTGAAATGAATGTACAACGCAGTGTTATAAATCTGGGAAACAAAAACTTTCAGCAGAACATAGTTTAGTAAAATGAATGTTTGAAGTAGCTCAAAAATCATAAAGAAGCTAGGGTTTTTAGTGGAGCAAGCTAACTCATTTATCTAGAAATAACTCTTGTATAGCTTAGTCTAAAAATGAATTCTTCATAGATGAAAGTCACGTACAATGCAGTACTCTAAATCTGGGACAGAGCAGTCCAAAAATATAGAAATATCTAAGTAAAATAAAAATTTTGAGCAGCTCAAAAATGTAATTGTAGCTAGATTTTTTTGTACATGAAGATGATCCAAATACCTATAATGTTCTAGTTTTGAGTTTGATCTACAAAGCAATTTATCATGCCTTAATAAATCATGTTAATTCAGTCCACACAGTAAAAATATATCCTAGCAGATTGTACAGCTTTTTTGTATGATGTTTTGTTTATACATGGTGTTGATTGTTGATGCTAGTTTTTCAGTACCTGTGTCGTTATGAAAATCTTGTGCAATGTTAGTGCTATCGCATAGATGAGTAAGTTAAGAATTTTATCTATATAATTGTTGATATCAATCCATGTTATGGATCCATGAGCTACATTCTAGTTTTCCATTGCTACGAATATAGTTTAATGACCGTTGAAAGTTCATACCCAAGCTTTAAGTATGTTGTACAACACGATTATTGCGTTGATAATGATTGGGTAAGTTCTCATCGTAAGTATATTATGATATAAATCAGAATGACAGATGTATAAACGTAACTTCGAAAGTATAAATGGATGTTATTATTGAACTAAACTACGAAACGTACGAACGCGTAAGATAACGATAAAACATTCAATAACAGATTTTATGCGAATAAGGGAAGTTGGGCATCATTTTCCATCATGTGACTACCGATCAAAGTTGATTAGTAAACTTCAGTGCCGTGATCGGATCTTTCTTGCAAAGTTTGTCTTTTGGTAATTCCATGGAGTCGATTGGAGAGTTATATTTTGTGTTCTTGATTTGAGGATCGGCATGACGTGTTCGGTTAAATACGGGTGATCTGAGGATCGGCATGACGTGTTCGTCCAAGTGATTGTTAATATCCTGTACCTTCGGTCTGAGGATCGGCGTGAAGTGTTCGGTTATGTGCAGGTGACTTGAGGATCAACATGATGTGTTCGACCAAGTGATTGTTAATATCCCACACACTTGTTCTAAGAATCATCAGTGATGTGTTTTATCAAGCGATTCATTGTCGAATGTTGTTCTTTCTGTAGGAAAAACAGGTTTAAAATTAAATCTAAACGCGCAGCGGAAAACAAAGTTCAAAACTTTTATTGGTAGCCTTGGATCTACTACTTATTAACTCTATAGATGCGCATAACAAGATGGAGAAGATTCTATACCTTAGGTCTTGAACCCAATTCTGATTTTTGTCCTTCTCCTTGTGTGTGCAGCAGCAACCTCTAGGAAATCTTCACCCTTATGTCTCCTCGAATGCTCCCAGAGTGGCTAGGGTTGGTGGGAACCCTAATAGTGAGAATAGGGAAGGTTTGGGAACTCTAAACAGGTTCTGCAGCAACTGGTACGTCAAAACGACGAACTTCTGATTTCTGGACGTAGCTGCCCTATTTATAGATTCCCAGAACCGACCTAACTTTCGATCGATCGAAGTGACTTCGATCGATCGAACTGTCGATCGATCGAACCTCGTTCGATCGATCGAACCTGTCTAGACTTCAATCGATCGAAACAACTTCGATCGATCGAACCATTCTTGACAGCATTCTCATTTGCCTTTCCAAGCATTCTGGCGGAGCTAAGAGTGGGACCTCCTAGGTTCTTAATTACTGGCTCCGATTAATTATTATTCCATCTAGTCAGTACTCTTGACTAAGGAATCAATAATTAATCAATTATCATTAATGCCACTATAAAATGATAATTGCACTCCAGTGCATAAGAACATAATCACACATACATAAGTGATTGCTAGACTTGTATAATATGATACGCATGTCCCTCTACCAGGCAGTATTCGTATCTATCATTGGGATGTATGTCTTAAGATACTGTCGACCCAATAGATAGTACATCTTATATTCCTCAAGTATCATTCACTACTCTTGGATTACTAAACATGTCAACAACAACACTTTGTTGACAAGGCTGGCCAGCTCTCAGTAATCACTCCTAGTGACATTCTCGAGGGAATACTTACTCTTCGTTTTATTGAAGAGGGTAGAATTCCATCTTGACAATATATGTTCCCAACGTTGCATACTTGATTTACCCAAGATACCCAGGTGTTGATCTTGCAAGACCTCACTGATTGGTAAGTCAAAGCAACCAAGCATACAACTTGCGTCCATAACTGTCTCAGGATTAAGGACATGTATCCCTATACAAGTTTTGAGTTCCTATTGACGGTGACAGCGTTTAGGTGTCAATAGGTTTAACTCAGGTCCGTCAATGCACCGAGTGCACTAGCATATTAACCAAGAGTCAAAGACTCTTATGAATGAGATTCATCATTCTATCCCGTAGACGTTAATCATGCTACAGTGTATACCTGATAAGTTATCCAGACTTATCATCCACTGTGACTTATTTGAAACAACAAGGATTTGTGATTCATATCTCACATGTGTAATCACATACACAAATGAACCACATACAATGTTGTTTAAGGATTCCAGTCTAATATTCATCTCATGAACTAACATGCATAAATGCATTATGATATTCCATTGTCCAACTAACTGGTTTGAGGGCATATTCCCAACAAACTCCCACTTGCACTCATAACCATATAGCGTTAGTACTAACACTAGCATAGTCTCTGTGACTTGTCAAAATCCTTAACCCGTAAGGTTTTGCATAGGGACTGATGATCATCGACTGAAACAATCCATAGTAAAACATCTTCATGTTATACTATATCCCTAGACAAAAGACGTCACATGACATGTATCCAGTAAAGCTAATTTGAACATTGTCCAAAACACCATCACCCTGCATATATCCGCTAGTTCTTTCTCAAGCCCTAGAGAATATATACTTTATGATAGTTCAGAAAACTGAACATTCATTTGGACTGATATCTGTGAACAACCTCAACGGTATAACTGATATCCATACCTAACATCACATACAAAGTTTATCAATAGCGAAGGCTTATGATATACCTTTCATGTGATCTCTTTCATCTTGTATCCCTAGATACAAATCTTGAAAGAGCAATAGGTTATGTTCAAAGGTGAAAAACCTTTATCGAAACGTTCCACGTTGAATCTAGCCAGCAACTTTATGATATAGAAGTTTGAGACAATCTCATTATCTTAACTTTCTGATCTTGAATGAGCAAAAATCATAAGATTATAGCTCGCCTCACCGAGATCATAAATATCAAGTATACTGTAGAAACTTAACCTTAATCATTGATGATACTACTTTAACATATCGCAATGATAAAGATGTCATCAATATATGGAACCATAATCACCACCACACTTCCTTTGCGCAAGGATCCTTTCATCCACTTAAGCTACATCCACACTTTAGATGAATCCAAAGTATTTTGACCAATATGTCAAAACAGATGTCCTTATCTCTGGATGATTGCTTTAGTCCATAGACTTATGCAAATCACATACCAGAGCTTCCTTATCACAAAACTTCAATGCACCAGGGAATTTCAACAATGTTGAGAATTCTCCCACTGCAATGAAGTACCAATGTAGGAATGGATGAAGAGGTAGTAGATTTTAGTTCTAGATGATTTATAGATTGCTTTAAGATATAAATTACTTTACTCTTTTATATTATCTTTCCTTTGCAAAATTTGGTCTCCAACCAACTTTTGTTTTCTCTGGAAACACTACAAAAGTATTATACTTCTAATCTAGATTCAAAAGGCTCATCATTTCTTTACACCAAAGTGCTAGACATCCTTATCCAAAGTTACCATGAGAAAGAAGTCGCATTCTTTTCACAACTTTGGGGATGTCTATCGAAAAGATTTGCTTTTGAATAAGATCCAGTATATACATTGTAGTTCCATCGAGAAAAACAAGGAATAGTAGTAACTCTAAATAACTCATCCCATGACCCAGTCATATCTAAAAGAAGATAGTTCCTTCTACCTGCTACACCATCCTGTGGAGGCGCACTAGGTGTAGACTGTCGAGAAAGAATCTCATTCTTATCTCCTTTGGACAATAAATACATTAGATAGATACTCACCATTTTGATCAAATCAAAAGGCAATGATATTCTTTTACCAATTACTCTTCATTCCAAAACTTTTAAATTTCTTCAAAATTGAGGATGAAGATGCAATAAGTAAATGTATATCAGTATCCAAAGTAGTCGAAACTACTTTTCAACTCTAATGTTTATTGCCCTACATACATGAGTATGTCCTAATTCTAATAAGTCCTTGGTCGTGTGATTTTCAAAAGAAAAGTCACCTGATCATATTAGCCTCTAAATAGGATTGACAAACAGGTAGTGGTTTCAACAACCAAAAAAGTTTTAGGATCCAATCCTTTACTCCCCATTTATCCTATTTAGATTAAATATGATCTAACCTCAAAACCAAAAAGTCATAGAATTAGTTGAGGGTGCTATCCTTTTAGATGGTAAAATACCCATGAGTCATTTAAATACTACATTAGATAATATATGAGAAACAAGAGTAAATTGGTGAGATACTTGCTTGACAAGTTATTTAGATCACATAAAAGAACGCTTTCTTTTACTCAAGAATTTCAGTACCAAAATCAAAAGAATAAATATTATTCATTAATTCAAAACTGAAATCCATCTAATAACTCCAAAGTTTTATTACAATATAAAACTATTAATCTAATAGCAACTCTTGCATCAGATCCCAAAAGGCAATCAAGATCTTCTAATCACTGCACATTCTTATTTTCCAATTCCCTGCAACAATTACAGATATAATTTAGAAAATATAGAATTAGTGCCCATAGTAGTTGAAGTATCAGTTTTTCAACTTACTTCAAAAACTAGTGAAAGGATCGTACCTTGCCTTTTGGCAGTCAAGTATTCCACACAGTTCCTTTTCCAATGCCCTCTCATGCCACAATGGAAACACTTTCCTTTTGGCACGGCACCAGCCTTTCCCTTTCCAAGTCTTGCCTTCTTCCCAACAGTTGGCTTAGGCTCACCTATCCTTGAGTCTTGCTTCTCCTTCTCTGAACTTATGCTCTTAGGCTTAGTTCCAGAAGATGAAGCCATTCCAATGTTCTGAACATTTGACTCCTCTTTGACTATATCCATCGTTGCCTCAAGAGAGCTCATCAACTCACTTGTTGAAAAAACTGTTTTACTCATTTTAAAAACCTTTTTAAATTGAGTGAATGATGAAGGCAACGAATGCAAGATTATGTCAACTTGAGTCTCACCATCAATGTCGGAACCAAGAACTTCCATTACTTTGAAATAAGTAATCATTTTAAAAACATGCTCTCTTATTGAAGTTCCTTCCAACATTCTGGTGTCCATGACTAACTCCAAGGCTCTAAGCCTTGCAGTACGGCTCAGATCCCCAAACATCTCCTCGAGGTTCAATATTATAGCACGGGCAGTGTTCAAAGGTTGATGTTGCTGCTTCAACACATCAGACAAAGAGTCTAAGATGCTAGAGCGAGCTATACCATCAAATTTTATCCACTGCCAATATTGATCCGCAAGATCAGTTGGGGTGTCATGGTATGGAATAGGTGGACAGGGAATGGTAAGAACGTATTTACATCCATTAGCAGTTAACAATTCATCCAGTTCCAGTTTCCATTCAACGTAGTTATTTCCAATTAGCTTATTCTGGATCATGGTTATAGCAAGTGGGCTAGACATTATGAATCTGAAATACAAATAATGTAACAGAATTACAATATGGAAATCATGAATATGACAATTTATATGATACATTGGAATTCCCTTAACCAACTCATTAATTGTCTTCAGGATGTCAAGCCTATGAAATTAAGTCTCCGTGTGGCGATCATAACCTCATAGCCTGATTGGGAAACCCATCATGAATGTCATGCAACTCTTACAAAATAATTCATGACTCCTGAACTTTTGGTCTCTAAGTTTCTGGATAATGCTCCGTGTGGAATCCCTTACCCATAGCTCAGCTAGTGTTTACCATTAACTAGAATCCAATGACAACCGCCTCAAGTAGTGCCTCAGTGTAGTGGTCACCCTCTAACGCGTCTCATTGATTCTATCCAAAGGAAGTTCATATCTAGTAACCAATGAATAGTCTATCCTCCGTATGGAATGATCACCCATGGCTGGGTGACACAGAATATACTACCCACCTTACAACGAACCGTTTATGGAAGACCGTGGGAGTTATAAAATAAGTCCCTCTCCCACTAGATTTTTATAAGAAGTTCATATCTAGTAATCAATAAGAAATACTCTCCGTATGGAATGATCACCCATGGCTGGGTGACACAGAGTAATTCTCATACTTACAATGAACTAATAGGAATTTTTCAATTTGATCAAAAAATTTCTTCACATTGCCCATAAACATCAAGTGTTTGCTAATGTGTTGGAAAAAAGGTTTTTGAATTTCATTTTAGAAAACCTGTTTTACGTGCATGCAAGTAGTAACAATATATAAAATTCCAATCACAACTAAGCACATAAAACAAAAACTAAAATGAAATAAAAGCATTCAACAATGCCTCTATCTCCCATGACTCTATCTCCATAGAACCTTCTTCTTGGTTTGATTGCCTCCGACTCCATCTTCATGGACAACGGCTTGCTCCTCCATCTTCATGGATTTTCTAATTCTATTACATTGGTCCTATACTTCTCTCGAAGCTTACAATTTATCTAGAAATAGAAATAACAACAATAAAATAAAAGGCTAGGGAAACCGGTGCGACTTTCCTTTTCATAGGATTGAAGTCGCAGCGCCCTTTACATAAGCCTTAAATCCAAACCAACAATTAAATACAAAATTTAAAAGTCTTGGTGCCATGGGAGATAGCGGACTAAGCTTGCTGCAAAAGGGTTAGTCACACGCACAACCACGCATATATATAACAAATATATGTACCATTGGAACCCCTAATTGATTCACACAGTATATAAACTCTTTACATACTGAATTAGAACTTAAAACAACATCACTGCTCTGTCACACTTCGATCGAACGAAAAAGTTAGATCGATTGAACCTTCGATCGATTGAACATAGTTCAATTGATTGAACTTTCAGTTTCACAGAATGTTTTGAAAAACTTACAGCATAAATAAAATTTTAAAGTAAATATTTTTAAAACCTTTAAATCTGTAAACTAAAAACCTGGACAGAAAAGCAGTCTCGATCGATCGAACACCATTCGATCGATCGAACAGAACCAACGTTCGATCGATCGAAACTAGTTAGATCGCTTGAGAACAGATGATGTTCGATCGATCGAGACTACTTCGATCGATCGAACCCACCTTGCATCCAATGCAATCACAGATTTGTATTCTGCTGCATAAACACTGCAGAAACGGATCTGTGACGATGCAGTTTTGAAAACAGTCCTAAAATCAACATGCAAATCAAAACTAGTGTTCCAAAACGCATCTATAGATCCAAATAAGCGAGGCTCTGATACCAATTGTAGGAAAAACAGGTTTAAAATTAAATCTAAACGCGCAGCGGAAAACAAAGTTCAAAACTTTTATTGGTAGCCTTGGATCTACTACTTATTAACTCTATAGATGCGCATAACAAGATGGAGAAGATTCTATACCTTAGGTCTTGAACCCAATTCTGATTTTTGTCCTTCTCCTTGTGTGTGCAGCAGCAACCTCTAGGAAATCTTCACCCTTATGTCTCCTCGAATGCTCCCAGAGTGGCTAGGGTTGGTGGGAACCCTAATAGTGAGAATAGGGAAGGTTTGGGAACTCTAAACAGGTTCTGCAGCAACTGGTACGTCAAAACGACGAACTTCTGATTTCTGGACGTAGCTGCCCTATTTATAGATTCCCAGAACCGACCTAACTTTCGATCGATCGAAGTGACTTCGATCGATCGAACTGTCGATCGATCGAACCTCGTTCGATCGATCGAACCTGTCTAGACTTCAATCGATCGAAACAACTTCGATCGATCGAACCATTCTTGACAGCATTCTCATTTGCCTTTCCAAGCATTCTGGCGGAGCTAAGAGTGGGACCTCCTAGGTTCTTAATTACTGGCTCCGATTAATTATTATTCCATCTAGTCAGTACTCTTGACTAAGGAATCAATAATTAATCAATTATTATTAATGCCACTATAAAATGATAATTGCACTCCAGTGCATAAGAACATAATCACACATACATAAGTGATTGCTAGACTTGTATAATATGATACGCATGTCCCTCTACCAGGCAGTATTCGTATCTATCATTGGGATGTATGTCTTAAGATACTGTCGACCCAATAGATAGTACATCTTATATTCCTCAAGTATCATTCACTACTCTTGGATTACTAAACATGTCAACAACAACACTTTGTTGACAAGGCTGGCCAGCTCTCAGTAATCACTCCTAGTGACATTCTCGAGGGAATACTTACTCTTCGTTTTATTGAAGAGGGTAGAATTCCATCTTGACAATATATGTTCCCAACGTTGCATACTTGATTTACCCAAGATACCCAGGTGTTGATCTTGCAAGACCTCACTGATTGGTAAGTCAAAGCAACCAAGCATACAACTTGCGTCCATAACTGTCTCAGGATTAAGGACATGTATCCCTATACAAGTTTTGAGTTCCTATTGACGGTGACAGCGTTTAGGTGTCAATAGGTTTAACTCAGGTCCGTCAATGCACCGAGTGCACTAGCATATTAACCAAGAGTCAAAGACTCTTATGAATGAGATTCATCATTCTATCCCGTAGACGTTAATCATGCTACAGTGTATACCTGATAAGTTATCCAGACTTATCATCCACTGTGACTTATTTGAAACAACAAGGATTTGTGATTCATATCTCACATGTGTAATCACATACACAAATGAACCACATACAATGTTGTTTAAGGATTCCAGTCTAATATTCATCTCATGAACTAACATGCATAAATGCATTATGATATTCCATTGTCCAACTAACTGGTTTGAGGGCATATTCCCAACACTTTCTTGACCGGTAAATGCGTTTGGAGTTAAGTCTTCTTTCAGTCAATGTTGTTGGTCAGTTCAATTATGGGTTAAGTTTTGAAGGGAATGATTGGGTTTAAAACAAGGCATAGTATTGAGAATAAGAAGAAATGAAGAATAACTTACCTTGGTGGTGGTAACCTTAAGGGGACCCTCACTTTGCTTAACTGCTAACGACTTTTCATGCCGCTGGACCTTCCATGTCCAGCCTTTGCAGGTCCAGACAGAGTCGGCTATGATCAAGATACATATTTCACTACTAAAGACTATGCTAGCAAAGATTACAATGAGGAAGGCTACAGTTTTGCCAGCTGAAGATCTTAGAGTTTTTCTTTCATCATAGTTCTGTTATTAATATGTTTAATGATGTAATAGCTTAGTTGAACAATATCTATCTTCTGGATATCTTTTGGTCTGTAATATACTAATCATGTAAGACTTGAAGTTTTAAATTTACGCTACCGCTGAACTTAGTCATCTTCCCGTATTACTTTATTGTTAGAAGCATGTTTGGACAATCAGGTGACACTCACAACCAGTCATGTGTCTACGAACCCATAAAGGAAATTTAGTTTTCCCTATTTTTCATACTTTAGGGCGTGACAAAGATTTTGTTCAATTTTAAGCCCTTGTCTTGGAGAATCAATCTAACTAACTTCACAAAAAGTCCAAAAAGAACAACACAAGTAAGAAATGATCTACCAATAAGCTTCCCTTTTGAATATCCATCAAGTTTATAAATCTCTATTTAGACACAACACTTAAGATAAATGTAATTACTCAACTTCATAGTTTGTTAATCCTCAAAATTACTTAAGGTAAAAGCCCTTGGGGCTAGCAATCCCCCTTTTTGATGATGACAAACTACTAGTTGCCGAGAGAAAATAAAAAATAAAAAGTAATTGTCCAATGAAGATAAATGATACACTTTGAAGAACATGTGACTAAATGAATCCATTTTAAGGTTTGATAGGAAATGAAAATTAAGTCTATGTGGATAAGCAATAGGATATTCTCCCCCTTTTGTCATCAACAAAAATCACGTAGAGCGGAGAAAATCTCCCCCTCTATAAGTGAGTTGAAGGACATGGTGGGGGAAGGGGGGGATGTGAGAATAACCAATAAAATGTTATCATCATCTTCCCACAGTTAGTACAGAAACAGGTATACCATTATCATGAGAACAATAACATGTGCAAAAGTAAACAATTAAGAAGATTACATAGACATGCATAAATAACAAGAGAGATGTATAGTAAAACAGACAATTTTCATATAAATCAAAAAGATGGTGTTAAATACAAACGGGATGTACATTATAGATACAAAAAGAATGTGTAAGTCTATACAATCCCCAAAATAAGACTATCTATCTAGAGTCCATACTAGCTATACATCGAGCTTATATTCAAAAGAGAACAATAGGGCTATTAAATCTAAAATTGAGTGTAAATTAGGCGAATGTCGTCTCGTGCATCATCAAGACTGGACTACATCAGTGATAAGCGTCAATCCACTAACTCCTTTGTGGCAGGAATGGAAGTACGGAGAACATCAATAGCAGACCCAATCTCTGAAATGTCTGAATGGAAGGTGTGAAAATGAGAAGCGACTGTAGATGAGAGAGTAGAGACACTAGAAGAGAGAGAGAGGAGTGTAGGAAAGCAACTGTGGTAGAGGGAAGCGACTATGGTGGAGAGAGACTCGATGGAGGCAGTGATGATGGAGAACTACTATGAGAGGTCAGCAGTAGTAGGAGGAACTAAAGAGGATGGAATATCAGTAGAAGTAGGAGTGTAAATGGAGGAAGCACTAGGGAATGGAGAAGTATGAATGGTTGGTGCAGTGGTGGTGGGAGGAGGAGAGGCAATGGGAGCACGGGGAGTCTTGGGAACAAAACACCACCCTCGAACTTATAGCCCATGAGAGACAAAGTGGTGGTGGAATATATATCATGGGAAGAGGGATCATGACAATCACGCTCATCAAGGGGGACCTTGAAATTGCAAAAAATGGTGGTGAGGGCCGTGCCAAAGGGAAGGGAGCTTGGTTTTGACTTTTTCTGTGACTTACATATGTGATGACAGAAAAGAGTAAAAAAAATCAATTTTTTTGCTTTCTAAGAATACACCATAAAAGAAAGACATCAAGACAAGACACATAATCATGACCACCTGCGCGTGGAAGGAGCGTGTTGGTGAGAATGTGGTGTAGGAGACGGGCTTCAAAAGTGAGCTATGAAGCGGAGGATTTCGAGGCGTGAACCAAACCAGTGTTACCACAGACTATTCTACAGGCAATAAGAGGGTCAAAACCATGTTCGAGGTTCCATTTATTTTCCTCATAGGCACGAATGTTGCCCATAGGAACACAGAAAATCTAGACAAAAGTATCGGGAATAGCAATAAATTTGACTCCTCTAACATAAGAAGAAAAAGGCACGGCAGTAGGCTTGAAATGAAGGTTAGCGTATAACTCATGGATAGGAGTGGGGTACATAGGTTAGTTAATGGAATGAAAAGGGGTCCAAGAAAGAGCAATATAGAGTGTGCCAAGATGCAAGCCATTAGAATTAGAAAAATCAGAGGGAAGAGTCTTACCCATAACAACTTTGCGATGCATAAAGTTGTCTAAGTAGCTTTATTTATGAGCCTCGTCAATGAAATACGGAATGGGACAAGGGCGTTACGGAGCTGGTGGCTGAGAGGAGGAGGCCTTTACTTCCTTGCATTTTATGGGAGCCATTAACGTAGAGAGATGAGAAAAGGAGAGAGATGGAATGGGAATAGGGATTATGGGGTTAAAGTGGTGTTGGAGGGGGCCAAAAATGGAGGAAGAGGAGATGGAGAAGAGATCAGAAGTGGAAGAGGAACATGGGCTCTGTCGCTTGGGAGGAGAGAGAAAGAAGAAAAAGAAATTTAGGGTTTTAAAAAAAAATACTGGGAAAATATATATATACACATTTACAGTCGACTGGGTCAAGGGTGAGGTCAACTGAACGAAATAGGGCACAGACTCAGTCCACTGAATAATTATACGATCGACTAGAATTACAAGCAGAGTGTGAAACAAAAAAAATGAGTCAACTAGATAACAAATAGTTGACTGAGGGTCTGAAAGTCAAGTCGACTGAAATGGTCAAGTCGACTGGGTTGAATGCTTAAGAAAATCAAAAAATAAAACAACAATCTGGTCGACTGATAGAGTAGTCAGTCGACTGTTTTGAGTGAAAAGGTGTTTTGGCAGAAAGTGAAGGAAATAGGCTCCAATTCATGAGTTTACACAACATCGGCTTGACTAGCCATCCCTAACTCATGACAAATGATACAAAAACGTTCTTCTTGAAGAGGTTTAGTGAAAATATTTGCCCATTGATGATTTATATCGATGAAAACAAGTTCAACATCGCCCTTTTGAACATGATCTCGAATGGGATTCTTAGAGAGACTAATCACACTAGTGTTGTCATATCTAAGAGGGATGTGATCAAAGTGAAGTCCAAAGTCTTCTAATTGTTGATTCATATAAAGAACTTGTGTACAACAACTACCGGCGGCTATATATTTAATTTTCGCCGTGGATAAAGCAATGGAATTTTGTTTCTTACTAAACCAAGATACTGAGTGTCTTAAGAAGTGACACGTGTCACATATGCTCTTGCGATCCACTTTGCAACTGGCAAAGTTCATATCTGAATAGCTAACCAAGTCAAAGGGAGTGTTCTTAGGATACCATAAGCCTAAGTCAATTGTGCCTAATAAGTATATAAAAATGCTCTTAACGGCTACAACATGCAACTCTCTAGGTGAGGATTGGAATCTAGCACAAAGACATACACTAAACATAATATCCGGTCTACTAGCGGTGAGATACAACACATTACCTATCCTGCCATGAAAATTTTTAGTATCAACAAGTTTTCAGGATTCATCTTTGTCAAGCTTGAGAGATGATCCCATGGGAGTTCCAATAGTTTGTAATTTTCAAATCCAAATCTTTTCAATAAATATTTGATGTACTTAGATTGGTTTATGAAAATACAATCTTTGTGTTGTTTGATTTGTAATCCAAGAAAGAAATTTAGTTCTCCCATCATACTCATTTCAAATTCATCTTGCATACATTTTGCAAATTCCTCACACATGTTTTCATTTGTAGCACCAAAAATGATGTCATCCACAAAGGTTTGAACAATTAGAATATCATTGTGTGAATGTTTAATGAAAAGATTAGAGTCAATTTTTCGTCGAGTAAATCCAAGGTCAAGCAAATATTTGCTAAGACGATTATACCAAGCACGGGGATCTTGTTTTAATCCATATAAAGCCTTTGAAAGTTGAAAGACATGATTGGCAAATTGTGAACTTTCAAATCTGAGAGGTTGCTTGACATAAACATCTTCCACTGTAAAACCATTTAAAAAGACACTTTTAACATCCATTTGAAAATTTTTGAAATCTTTGTGGCAAGCGAAAGCAAGTAACATTCTAATGGTTTCTCACCTTGCTCCCGGGGCATAGGTTTCCTCATAGTCTGATACACCCAAAATTGGCTCTATCCTATGACCGAGTGGTTCAACTCAACAGCCAGTCATTGTCCCAAACAAATCATGCACAGTTCCTTGGACAAGCCTCAGCCCGAGCGGTCTAGTCTGTCCGAGACTTCCCGAGCGGTATATGCATGAAGCCTAACCAACAAGTCGGGAAGGCAGCGCAGGCACGGCCCGTTGTAGGGACAGCTCACCTGGGCCACAACACATGCCCCAGAATATTCCAGGAAGTTTCCTACTTAAGATAGAAGACTTATGGAAAGTGGAAATTGTTTCCTAATCTAATTAGGAAACCTCCACAATTAGTGCCAATCAACCTCAATTGGATTATATTTCTTTATCCATGTATGAGTAGATCTCTTGCATCTATAAAAGAGACCACTCACCCCTCTTCAAGGGGACCGACTTTTCAGTCTATACAGCACCTCTATAGCGGTCACAAACCCGCCTGGCTGACCTACGGTAGCTCAAAAATATTGTTTGTTCACCACAAGTCCCCGACTTTTTACAATATAGTAAACATGCTCAGACACACACGTGGACGAAGTTTCCTTTATTAACATGGCCGAACCATATACAAAAAACCAGTCTCTCACTATCTCTCTCCTTAAATTGCTTTAATTTACTTTAACCAAATTTTTGCATCATCATCTTGGCGCCGTCTGTGGAAACAACAAGTTCTTCATTAACAAATCTCTTAGCTGATAGCTATGCCTCCGAAGAAGGGTGAGAAGACTGCACAGCAGGCCAACCGGTATGTTTCGCCTGTCCCGGCGCTGGCTATGGTAGTCATGACATCTGAGCAGATTACTGCGACTCTCGTACAACTCTTGGAGGGCCAGTTTCAAATCCAGCAACAGATCGAAGCCCTACTGTCCTAGCAAAACAGTCCTCCAGTGGCCGAGAAATGACCCAAAAACGTTGCGTACGATCGGGAACCGATCTTAACCAGACAACGTGCCCGATCCCAAAGTAGGCGTGTTGCCCGAGAGGAAAGGCAGGAGCATATGGTCTGGGAATCAGTCCAGGGTCACTCGGTCAAGAGTCGAGGTGTCCCTAGGAACACGATGAACCGGAGTCATAGCCAAGGCCGATCCCAGGGGATAGCACACCGCCATGAGAAGGAAGCCTCCTCCACTAACCCGACCTGCAGCCCGGATACCGATCGGGAAGGTAAGGTGGCACGTATTAAGGACTTGCAGAAACAGATTGATGGAGTGGCCAAAAGGCAGGGCCAGGTCCCTACTCGTTATCACGCCAACACCGAGATAGAGTCACCATTCTCTAGCCAGATCACGAGGTTTGCCATCCCGCGTAAATTTAAGCTGTCTTGCCTAGATCCCTATAACGGCTCTAGAAGCCTGGTCGACCACGTACCTACAAGGCTCAGATTGCCCTAGCCACTAACTCTGATGAACTACATTGACAGGTCTTCTCCAGCACTTTGAAAGGCCTGACTGTGAAACGGTTCTACTCCTTGGAGCCACGATAAGTCTACAGTTCCAAGCAACTCAGCAAGCAGTTCATCAAGCAGTTCATCGGTATGCATGAACGGCCAAAGCTTGACATACATCTATTGACAGTCATATAAAGGAATAATGAGACCCTCAAGGAATTCACCGACCAGTTTAATCAAGAGAAGCTCAGAATCTATGATCTTGATGAAACTGTCGCTATTATAGCCTTCTGCTCAGGAGTTCAACAAACCAAGTGCACCGCGTCGTTTCACAGAAACAGACTGGAAACCTTAGTTAAACTCACTGAAAGGGTTGGAGAATACATTGGCACTGAAGAATTTTTAAAGACAAAAGACCCCAGGCGCGTAAGCAACAAGTCTTCCAGATGTAAGTAAAAGCGAGATCAGCCCGGGAGTTCTAACATTTCTTCCAGTTCACAGAAGTCAGGGTCTGACAGTCTCGATTCAACATCCAGCTCACAGCAGGCAGGTTTCGGTAGTCCTGACCCGACCTCTAGTTCACAGCGGTTTGAGTCTGGCAGCCCCGACCCGACCTCTAGTTCGCAGCAGTCAGGATCTAGTGATCCCGACCTTGAATCCAGCTCAAGTAATCAGGAGTCCGGTGATCCCGACCTGACCTCCTGTCTTAAACAGTCTCGACCAATCCAACTACAGTGGTACTTGCCCGAACATCAGATGAGGCTCCGCAAACTGTCAAAGAGCTCTTAGAAAGACCTCGGCCCATACCCGAGGCACATCAAAAGACCTCGGGCTCCGAACCCAGGCACTAAAAAGACCTCGCGATTAACCCCAGGCAACCAAAGACCTCAGGATCACACCCGAGGCAAAAGACCTCGGGGTTACGCCCGAGGCATCGACTTCGCTTAGGTCCAACCTACAATGGGCCAAATCTCCCTAGGTGGCTGATGATGGCAAGCTTTAAAAGACCCTGCAACCACCATGTTCCAGGTCGGTTACCTACAGTCCTAGCCTCCACAAAGACCCTCATCTTAGCGAAAGCTTAGGGGGAAAAAAGGGCACGATTGACTAAAAGGCAATCACACAGGGTACTTACAGGCCTTACGGTAACTAAGTCCAATTCTTAGACAACCCGGCCACCTACAGTACTCAGAGGCAATAACTCCACTTAGGTCTAAATCGGCGATAGAGGTGACTAAAATCTCTTAGGTTGGCCGACGATAGAGGAGCAAAATGACCCTTAAGCAACGTGATATTGGTCGGCTCCACCAACATGGTCAAACTCTTCTCCTAACAGTCTTGACGAAGGCTGACCAGGCGGAAGGTAACCATCCTGGGGAGTTAACATAAAAGGACCCTAAAGCAATATGCTTTAGGTCAGCTTTTCTAACATGGTCAAATTCTTTTTCCCACAACCTTGACGAAGGTTTACGGGTAGAAGATAACCATCCTGGGAGCTAACTCAAGCAAAAGACTCCGAGCTAGGCTAGGTCTCAACTCTTAGCCAGTTCCCAAGCACTCACAAGACTCAGAAGCTCCAAGGCAGCTTCCCCGAGCACTCAGACAGTGTCAAGTGGCATCAAACAGACTTCCAAACTTAGCCCGATATAGCATCCGGCCAACCTTGGAAATGGGAGGCAGCTGATACACACAAAATTGGCTCTATTCTATGATAGAGCGCTTTAACTCAGCAACCAATCATTGTCCCGAACAAATCATGCATAGTTCCTTGGATAAGCCTCAGCCCGAGCGGTCTAGTCTGTCCAAGACATCCTGAGCGGTATATGCACGAAGCCCGACCAACAAGTCGGAAAGATAGAGCAGCCATGGCCCATTGTAAGGACAGCTCACTTGGGCCACAACACATATCCCAGAATATTCCAGGCAGTTTCCTACTCAAGATAGAAGACTTATGGAAAGTGGAAATTGTTTCCTAATCCAATTAGGAAACCCCCACAATTAATGCCATTCAACCTCAATTGGATTATATTTCTTTATATATGAGTAGGTCTCTTGCATCTATAAAAGATACCACTCACCCCGCTTCAAGGGGACCAACTTTTTAGTCTATACAGCACCTCTATAGTGGTAACCAACACGCCCGGCCGACCTACAGTAGCTCCAAAATATTATTGGTTCACCACAGGGCCCTGACTTTTTATAGTATAGTGAACGTGCTTAGACACACACGTGGACGTACGTTCCTTCATTTACAGGGTCAAAAAAACATACAAAAAACTAGTCTCTCACTCTCTATCTCTCTTTAAATTGCTTTAATTTACTTTAACCAAATTTTGGCATTATTAGCTTACCAAATTTTGGCATCATCATAGGCTATACCTTCTTCTTGGTTATACCCTTGGGCTACCAATCTAGCCTTATTTCCAACTACAACACCAGATTCATCCTTCACATTCTTAAACACCCATTTGGTTCCTATGATGGAATGATCATTAGGTCTAGGATCTAAAGTCCAAAATTTATTTTTCTCAAATTAGTTCAACTCTTCTTGCATAGCCATAATCCAACTATCATCTTGCTCTGCTTACTCTATGTTTTTAGGTTCTATTTGAGAAAGGAAAGTTAGGTTGTTGCAAACATTTGATCTATGGGGTGACTAGGAATAGTCTTCCAATCTCTAGGGAAGTCATCTCTAATGATGTCCCTAGGAGGTTCAGAGGGGTAGGGGAACCTTTCTTAGGCTTTTCCAAAGGTAAGGAGTTTGAAGTACATGCACCATCAAGACTTTCTACAACAACATCATCATCATCATCATCTTTTCTTCTAAAGGGATTGGCCTCATCAAAAATTACATGCATGGACTCTTCTACAACTAAGGTCTTCTTATTAAAGACTCTATATGCCTTGGTTATTTGTGAATAACCTAGGAAGATACCCTCATCTGACTTAGCGTCAAACTTACCTAAGTTATCCTTATTGTTCAAGATGAAACACTTACAACTAAAAAATCTAAAGTAACAGATATTAGGTTTTCTACCCTTCCCAAGCTCACAGGGAGTTTTGCCAATATTATTTATAACAACAACATGATTAATAACATAACAAGATGTGCTAGTTGCTTCGGCCTAAAAGTATTAAGGCAAAGAGTGTTCATTCAAAAAAGCTCTTGCCTTCTCTTGAAGTGATATGTTTTTCCTTTCAACAACACCATTTTGTTGAGGAGTTCTTGGTGTTGAAAAATTATGTCCAAAATCATTTTTATCACAAAATTTTAAAATATCTTTGTTGTCAAATTCTCTTTCGCTGCCACTTCTAAAATTGTTGATAGCATAACTTCTTTATTTTGAATTCTTTACAAAATTTAACAAAATTTGGGTAAGCCCCATCTTTATGAGCAAGAAAAATGATGCATGCAAATCTTGAAAAATCATCAACAATTACGAATGCATACACTTTGCCACTCATACTTGCTACACGATTAGGACCAAATTATTCTATATGAAGCAATTCAAGGGGTGTAATAGTAGAAATCTCCTTTTTTTCTTTTTAAAAGAAGTCTTTCATTGTTTTCCAAGTTGGCAAGCATCACAAATCATGTCTTCAACAAATTTTGTTTTGGATAAACCTTTAACCAAATCATTCTTTGATAAATTTGAAAGGAGATCCATACTAGTATGTCTTAATCGTCTATACTAAATCCAACTACTTTCACTCAACACGGCAAAGTATTTAACATCTTGAGAACAGATATTGATACACCCAAAATTAGCTCTATCCTACAACCAAGCGGTTCAACTCAGTAGCTAGTCCATGTCCCGGCCAAATTATGAACAACTCCTCGGACAAGCATCTGCCCGAGCGGTCTAGTCTACCCGAGACTCACCATCCCGAGCGGTTTATTCACGACCAGACCAACAGGTCAGGAAGACCACAATGGCACAGTCCATACAAGCGTAGGCCAGCTGGGCCCACAACACAGGCCCCAGAATATTCCAGGCAGTTTCCTACTTAAGATAGAAGACTTATGGAAAGTGGACATTGTTTCCTAATCCAATTAGGAAACCCCCATAATTAATGCCAATCAAGCTCAATTGGATTACATTTCCTTATCCATGTATGAGTTGGTCTCTTGCATCTATAAAAGAGACCACTCACCCCCCCCCCCTTTGGGGGATCAACTTTTCAGTCTCTATAGCACCTCTATAGCGGTCACCAACACGCCCGAACGACCTACGGTAGCTCCAAAATATTATTGGTTCACCACAGGTCCATGAATTTTTGCAGTAAAGTGAACATGCTCAGACACACACGTAGACGTAGGTTTCTTCGTTAACAGGGCAGAACCACGTACAAAAAACCAGTCTCTCACTCTTTATCTCCTTAAATTGCTTTAAGTTACTTTAACCAAATTTTGGCATCATCAGCTTGGTGCCGTCTGTGGGAACGACAAGTTCTTCATCAAATAATCTCTTGGTTGATAACTGTGCCTCCGAAGAAGGGTGAGAAGACTGCATAGCAGGCCAATCGGGATATTTCGCCGGCCCCGGCGCCGGCTACGATAGTCATGACATCTGAGCAGATTATCGCAACCCTCGCACAACTCTTGGAGAGCCAGCGTCAAATCCAGCAACATATTGAAGCCCTGTTGGCCCAGCAAAGTAGTCTTCTAGTGGCCAAAAAATGACCCGGGAACGTTGCATACAGTCGGGAACCGATCTTAACCAAACAACGTGCCTGAGCCAGCCAGTCCCGTGTTGAGGATGCCAGAGACACTAACAGTAGGTGTGCTGCCCGAGAGGAAGGCAAGAGAGTATGGCCCGGGAATCAGTCCAGGGTCACTCGGTCAAGAGCCGAGGTGTCCCTTGGCACACAATGAACCAGAGTCATAGCCAAGCCCGATCCTAGGGGACAGCACACCATCATGAGAAGGAAGCCTCCTCCACTAACCTGACCTACAGCCCGGATACCTGTCGGGAAGGTGTGGTGGCACGTATTAAGGACGTACAGAAATAGAATGATGGAGTGGCGAAAAGGCTGGGCCAGAACCCTACTCGGAGTCACGCCAATACCGAGACAGAGTCACCATTCTCAAGACAGATCGCGAAGTTTGCCATTCCGTGTAAATTTAAGCAGCCTCGCCTAGATCCCTATAACGGCTCAGGAAGGCCGGTCGACCACGTCCGAAATTACAAGGCTCAGATGGCCCTAGCCACCAACTTTGATGAACTACATTACCTGACCTTCCCCAGCACTTTGAAAGGCCCGACCATGTAATGGTTCCACTCCTTGGAGCCCCGATAGGTCCGCAATTTCAAGCAACTCAACAAGCAATTCATCAACCAGTTCATCGGCATGCATGAACGGCCAATGCCTGACATGCAGCTAGTGACAGTCACACAAAGGAATAATGAGACCCTCAAGGAATTCACCGATCGGTTTAATCAAGAAAACCTCAAAATCTATGAGCTTGATGAAATTGTCGCCATTATAGCCTTCTGCTCGGGAGTTTAACACACCAAGTGCGTCTCATCGTTTCACATAAACCGACTGGAAACCTTGTTTGAACTCACTGAGAGGGTTAAAAAATACATTAGCATTGATGAATTTTTAAGGACCAAAGACCCCAAGCGCGTAATCAACGAGTCTTCCAGAAGTAAGCGAAAGCGAGATCAGCCCGGGAGTTCTGACGGTTCTTCCAGCTCATAGAAGGCAGGGTCCGGCAGCCCCACCCGACCTCAAATTCATAGCGGTCTGAGTCTGATAGCCCTGACCCGACCTCTAGTTCGCAACTGTCAGGATCCAGTGATCTCGACCTTGAATCCAGCTCAGAGTAATCAGGAGTCCAGTGATCCCGACCCGACCTCCTGTCTCTAACAGTCTCGGCCAATCCAACTACAATGGTACTTGCCCGATCATCGCATAAGGCTCTACAGACTGTCAGAGAGATCTTGAAAAGACCTCAGGCCACACCCGAGGCACATCAAAACTGAACCCAGTCACAATAGACCTCGTGCTCCGAACCCAGGCACAAAAACCTCGGGCTCCGAACCCTGGCACAAAAGACCTTGGGCTCTGAACCCAGGCACTAAAGACCTCAGGATCACACCCGAGGCAAAAGACCTCAGGGTCATGCCTAAGGCATCAGCTTCGCTGAGGTGCAACCTACGATGGGGGCCAATCCCCCTATGTGGCTGATGATGGCAAGCTTCAAAAGACCCTGCAACCACCCTTATTCCAGGTCGGTTACCTACAGTCCTAGCCTCTGCAGGACCCTCGTCTTAGCGAAAAACACGATGGACTAAATAGGCAATCACACCGGGTACTTACAGGCCTTGCGGTAATTAACTCATAGACAACCCGGGCGCCAACACTACTCAGAGGCAACAACTCCACTTAGGTCTAAACAGACGATAGAGGTGACTAAAATCTCATAGGTTAACCGACGATAGAGGAGCATAAAGACCCCTAAAGCAACGTGATTTAGGTCGGCTCCACCAACATGGTAAAACTCTTTTCCCAACAGTCTTGACGAAAGCTGATCGGGCGGAAGGTAACCATCCTGGGGAGTTAACATTAAAGGACCCTAAAGGAATAAGCTTTAGGTCGACTTTTTTAACATGGTTAAATTCTTTTGCCCACAACATTGACGGAGGTTTACGGGTAGAAGATAACCATCCTGGGAGCTAACTCAAGAAAAATACTCTGAATTGGGCCAAGTCTCAACTCTTGGCCAATTCTTGAGCACTTAAAGACTTCTACCTAGGCTAAGTCTCAACTCTTAGCCAGTTCTCAAGCACTCACAAGACTCAGAAGCTCCAAGGTAGCTTACCCGAGCACTCAGACAGTGGCAAGTGGCATCAAATAGATTTCCAAACTTGGCCCGATATAGCATCCAGTCAACCTTGGAAATGGGGGGGCAGCTGATACACCCAAAATTGGCTCTATCCTATAACCGAGCAGTTAAACTCAATAACCAGTCCATGTCCTGGTCAAATTATGTACAACTCCTCAGACAAGCATTTGCCCGGCTGGTATAGTCTACCCGAGACTCACCATCCCGAGCAGTTCATTCACGACTAGACCAATAGGTCAGGAATACCACAATGGCACGGTCCGTACAGGCGCGGGCCAGTTGCGCCCACAATACATGCCCCACAATATTCCAGGCAGTTTCCTACTCAAGATAGAAGACTTATGGAAAGTGGACATTATTTCCTAATCCAATTAGGAAACCCCAACAATTAATGCCAATCAAGCTCAATTGGATTATATTTCCTTATCCATGTAGCAGTGGGTCTGTTGCATCTATAAAAGAGACCACTCACCCCTCCCCCCCCCCCCCCCCCCCCCCCTTAGGGGATCAACTTTTTAGTCTCTATAGCACCTGAATAGCGATCACAAACACGCCTTGCCGACCTACGGTAGCTCCAAAATATTGTTGGGTCACTGAAGATCCCCGACTTTTTATAGTATAGTGTATGTGCTCAAAGACACATGTGGACATCGGTTCCTTCATTAACAGGGCCGAACTACATACAAAAAACTAGTCTCTCACTCTCTCTCTCCTTAAATTACTTTAATTTACTTTAACCAAATTTTGGCATCATCAGATATCATTAAAATCAATGGTATAAACATTTTCATCTCGATATGCAATAAATAACACTTTATCATTCTTCGCATCCATAATCATGCAATAATTTGATTCAAACACAACTTTAAAGCCTGTATCACATAATTGACTAATGCTCAATAAGTTATGCTCAAGACCATCAACTAATAACACATTTTCAATGGTTAAAGAAGAGATCTTACCAACATTACCTATGCCAATGATTTTTTCCTTGGAGTTGTCCTAAAAGTTACATTTCCACCAACCTTGAGAGAGAGAGGGAAGAACTTTGATTGGTCTCCGGCCATGTGTCTAGAGCATCCACTATCCAAGAACCTTCTATCCTTGCTTTAGGATTTTAACAACACCTCATCACATTCGTGTGCTATGAGACAAATGTAAGCAACTTCCTCATCACTTGATTAATCTTTCAATGTCTCATTTTTGGAATCATCCCAAGTTATTACCTTCATTGCCGTCTTCGCCTTTTGCTTGAAGTTCTTCTTTAGCAATGGGCAATCGACTTTGATGTGTCCGGGCTTTTTGTACTTGAAGTAAATGATCGGTTCTTTCTTAGCATCATTCTCTTTCTATCCCAATCTTCTGAAGGTTTTTTCTTTCCTCAAGAACCTTTTGGACTTGTGGGTCATCATGGCCATTTCATCATCATCATCACTATCATCATATTGGTTATTTGAAGCCTTTAGACCCAAGTTCTTCTTTTTATTTTCATTGTCGAAGATGGCTAATTCTATTTCATGAGTGATGAGAGATCCCATGAGTTGTTCAATTGAAAGCCTTGAAAGTTCTTTCGCTTCTCGGACTGCAGTGACCTTTGGTTGCCAATGCTTTGGTAGAGACCTAAGCACTTTTTCAATCATCTCTTCGTTAGGATACACTATACCAAGATTTTTCAAACTATTAGTGATAGTAGTCAAACGAGTTGACATTTCACTGATAGTTTCATTAGGAAACATTTTAAATATTTTATAAGATTGAACAAGTAAACTAATCTTAGACTTCTTAACTTGATTTGTTCCTTCATGTGTGACTTCTAGTTTATCCCAAATTTCTTTAGCCGATTCACAAGAAGACATTCTATTGAACTCATTTGGGTCTAAGCCACAATACAAAAATTCTTAGACATAGTATTCATTTTAATAAGTTTCTTGTCACTATCAACATATTCATCTTCCGTCTTAGGAACGGTTTCGGTGGCTACGGTTTTAGTGGGAACATGAGGTCCTTTGATTACAATTGGCCATAAATTGAAGTCTTGAGCAATACTATAAATTCTCATCCTATTTTGTCAATAAGCGTAGTTGGTTCAATTGATGCATGGAGGTCTTTAGGATGATTGCCCATCAGCATAAGTAATATTAGTACTAGTATTTGCCATATGATCTTTAATTCAAAGATATGTGAAATTAATATAAGAGCCCTTGCTCAGATACCAATTGTTGGCCCAAAAGTAATCCTTACAGGGGGGTAAATAAGATTACTAATGATTAATAGAAAATTAAAAACTAAGCAAGCACAATATCAAATTAAAATAGTAAGTAAAGTGAGAAGGGAAAGAAACACTTGCAGACCAAGTTTCTTAAGTGGTTCGGCAATCCGCAATCTGCAGCCTACGTCCACCCCTCAAGAACACCTCTTGAGGATTCTAGTAACCAATCTTCTTTGGGTGAAGATTACACCACTCCTTACAATTTCTTCTTGAACTCCTTTTACACCTCCAATGAAAAACTCCTTCACTTGGAGCAAGGGTTACAACAACCCTCTTTACAACTTTGAGGATTGAATAAATATTTTGGAACAACTGAAATACACTCTCTTGTAGAGTAGATAGATACAATAAATGCTCTCAATAAAAGCTCTCAAGAGGTTACAATTGAAATCTAGAGCTAGAAAATTGAATCTCACACAATTAGGGCATGAATCTTATATTTAAAAAAAATGAGTATTCAATGTAATATCTTAAGTACCCAAAAACCAAATTTAATTGAGTATATATACTCTCTCTAGAAAATCTGAACGTTTGAGGTAGTTGGGCGCATTAAATGTAAAATCAAAAACCTAGGAAAAGATGAGCCATTTTTGTTCTACGCAGTAATCCAGTCGACTGGGTTCACGATCCAGTCGACTGCATCTCAAGCAGTTTGAAATGCGCCTATAAAACAGTCGACTGAAAACATGGACTAGTCGACTGGGTTTACTAACAAAAACTATCTTCTCAAAAACATGAAATAGTTCACTGTTTTAAAACTCAAGTCGACTGAAGGATTCAGCGTCCAGTCGATTACAATAAATCCAGTCGAGTTTTTTTCCTTTGAAAAATCGCTTTTTCTGTTTTGAAGATTTTGTTCAGTTTTAAGCCCTTGTTTTGGAAAATCAATCTAACTTACTTCACAAAGAGTCCTAAAAGAACAATACAAGTAAGAAATGATCTTCCAATAAGCTTTCCTTTTGAATATCCATGAAGTTGATAAATCTCTATTTGGACACAACACTTAAGATGAATGTAAGTACTCAACCTCATTGTTTGTTAATCATCAAAATTATATTAGTTAGAAACCCTAGGGGCTAACACTCTAGACTTTAAGTTATCACTGACTGATCCTAGATCTGACTTAAGAAGTTCGTGAATGTCTAAACTTACAATCTTCTCAACTGTGATCCCAATGACAAAACATATCTCTAAATGCCTAGTTCCCTGTAAAATTCTACTCACTATCCATAACAGCTTCTTGTTGTATTATCACTATCTCTAACCTCAAATGAGTCTACTTGGGGGTACTGAGTATTATACCTTATGTCTACTTGACAAGGTATTTGTACAAGCTCATCTAGGCTAATTACATTATTATTGAAACTAGCTAAGACATTGGGTTCCAATATTCTGGACAATTGGTTTATGTCTATATTTGGCTACAAACCTAGGCTCAGATACCAAAAATCCTATCACACCCCGACGTAGCAAAATAGGAAAAAAATTTATTTCCTTTTTATAGCCATAGGTCGCAATAGGTGAAAGGATCCTAATTGTCCATAATACAACTAAACAATAATGCTAAAGTAGAGTCCATTCTCAAACTTAACTAAACTATTACATCAATATCTGTCTTAGGCACATATTGCCTTTACAATATTATTATAAATAAAACATGTAATTTTTAACTTATAGCCTTAAGCATAAGAAATATAAAAGAGGTCTTCTTACAAAAGTTCCTATCTCTAGCTAGCATAGTCGTAGCCCTCTGTATCCTCATTTCCTGAGAACCCTGGACAGGTTGGGTGTCCAGGACATAAACGTCGTCAGCTTGAATACAAGATGAGTGAATATAATAAACAGCACACACAATGTTTATAAAAATATATTTAACCACCGTCGATGTTCAGGACCTTAAAGTACTGTTAATTACTTGATGATGCAAAAAACTGGTAAGATGGATTAAGAAGAGAGATATGGTGACACAATCAATTGCGTGTGGTTTGGCCCTGTTAAAGAGGTAACCTACATCCATGGGTGCGTCAGAGCTCTTCACTAGTAGATCACCGGTGGGCAAGGTGAGCCAACAGTTGGGGCAGCACTAACAGTTATACCGGCCGCATGTATGCATATGAGATGAGTGTATATGCTATTCTTTAAGTTTAAGAATGTGATCCCCTCTAATGGGGGTGAGTGGCCCCTTTTATAGGAGTAAGAGACCACCCGTAATAGGCAACTGATTAGATAAGGAAGCCTAATCTAGTTACAAGTTGATGAGCACAAATCATGGGAGGTTCCCTAAATGGCTTAGGAAACTATCTATACCTTCCATTATTCTTCAGACTGATTTAGGAAACTGCTGAGCAGCTTGGCTATCAAACTGCACCTCATGGAAAGCTGTTGCGCCGCGTGCCCGGGCTGTACGAGCATACCAGTGGTTACACGCAAAAGCCCTCAGGATCGGTGGGCCACCAGCTCACTTTCCAAATAATCCGGGTCCTTTGCTGTTGACGTGGAGGTTTGACTATAGCAGAATATTTCTGGGCATATCAGCTGCCCCCCATTTTTGAAGTTAATGTGATGCCCCATCAGATGAAGTTTAAAAATTAAGACTGCTTCCAAAGAACCGTCCGGTAAGAGGTTGGGACTCTACCCGGGGTGAGACCGATCGGGGTGATCAGCCAGGGTACGGACCGAGCGGTGGCCCTGTGGGCCCAAGTCCTACCTGCGCTACATGTCAACTTGTGACTGGCCTAGTCAGGATCAAACGACACTAGCATGGATGTAACCGGACCATTTATATGGTAACCAAATTGTCTCATCGTGTATTTAATGCGTGCGCCTTTTGAGGCGACACTTCGCGTGCTTGAGTTGAGAATTGTCAGCCACTTTGGGTGGGAAAGCATATGAACCGTTAGATCTATTTTGATCTGAACCGTCTGTGGTTCCTATATAAAGGAACCCTTGTCCATTTCTTCAACTCTTTGCTGCAAAGACATACGTTCCCGACCAGTTCTAAGAGCAAACATTTCTTGGTCAAGATTCCCGAGCCCTTTCTTGCATTGATTTCTGTAAGTCCCTTTCCTTTTCGAGTTTCAATTTTTCCCGCTTTTCCTTCTCTTTCCCCTTATCTTTTCTTTACACAGTGAGGCTGGAAGGAGCGAACCCGATAGGCTTTGAGCGGGAGTGGGATTTCTTCCTCAGGTTCTATTTTTTTTTTAAGTCAGGTGGAACCTTAGGACAATCAAACCGAGCGAGTTCCCCCGGAGTAGTCTTGAGAGAGTGCCATCTAGTGCAAAGTACCATCCAATCTTTGCCTTTTAGGTTAGTGACCTTACCCCCTCTATATACCAGGCTCGGGGTTCCTGACCCATACCTCGGTCATCAGCTTCTTTCCGGCCCTATTACCGAAACCTCAAAAATGTGTCACTCTGGTTTTAACTCGTCCTCCCATTCGGAGGATGAGCAGTCCGGGTCAGAGGAGCCGGACACAAGTTTGAGTCTGCCATCCACATCCCCCTCTGACCACCAAAGCGAAGGTAGAATCCTGATCCGTCTCTCCGATGATGAGTCAGACCAGGAAGCCCTCGTTGCTTCCGTTTTTAGGGATTCAGGTAACAAAACACCAGGGGAACCTGACCCCGAGGTAGCCTTTTCTAGTGAATTCATCCCGGCCACATTGCGTACTGAAGATCTTTGGCACATTAGGGATAGGTACAGACTTCCTGACTACTACTCCTTGGCGGTCAGTGTCGGTGGGGCCCAAATCTACCAGCGGGGTTTCACCATCCTATATGAGGACATCCTCAAGGCTAGGTTTCACTTTCCCCTCCATCCGGTCGCTCGGGACGTCCTGATATACATGGGGATTGCCCCAGACCAGTTGGCCCCGAACGGTTGAAGGTTCTTGATGGGGTCTATCTCTTTGTGGCCTCAGGTCTTCAGATATGAACTCTCCATCCAGGAGTTCTTCTGGACGCACAGCCCATTCCCCATACATTGAGAGACCGGGTTCTTTTCTCTCGGGGCTCGCCAGGGGAGGAAGATTTTAGTCAACTGTCTGAGCAACAACAAAGGGTAGAAGAACAGGTTCTTCCAAGTGTCCACCCTCGGGCTCTGCGAACTGGCCCCCGGGATCCAGATGAGGACTTCCTTGGCGGGAGTGTTGAGGGGTAAGCCCATTCAGTTTGACTTTTTGTTTTTTATTTTTTGCCTTCTTCTTTATTGTACTCCAATTTCTGAGGCTAACCATTTTGTACTTAGCTTTGCAGTGGGATAAACTAGCCTGCCCAGCATTCCCAACGAGTGCCAAGCTCAGATCAGGAGTTTGGCAGACCGGTTGGTAAACATCTGGAATGTGTTGACTCGGATCGACGACTTCTGAGCTACTGACGACCCGGTTCAGTCTACAGAAGCTCTAGTATTCCCCCCAATCCTTCTTGGTAATCACTCAGACTCTGCCGTCTCCCGTGGTACTCTTTCCCCGTCTTCTACATTGGTTATTAATTGTTCAAATTTTTTTTTTCTTTTTACAAAGATGCCTTTGATGAAAAATATGGAGTAGTTGAGGGAAAGGTAGGCCACTGTTGCTGCTGCTGTTGTTACCCAGATGGTGGTAGCACAAGGAAAAAAGGCCTGCTGCTGAGGCCCCGGGTGGATAGCACCCGCTAAGTCAGATCCGGTATGGTGTAGAAAACCTTCCGGAGCCAGTAGGGACCTCAACATCCCACGTGGTGGTAGTTGAAGAGACTGCCCCTCGGGCGGGGGTGCCGACCGTGGCACTGATGTCTGCCTCGGTTGGGATCTGGGAGTGGGTGAAGCCTGGTCTGCTCCCCAGCCAAGTGGAGGCATGTGGAAACATGTCTCCCGAGGTCTTCCAGAGTCGGCTGTACAGCCTCTCTCACATGGTGAGTTCTCCTGCCACTGTTTCTTCTTTTTTTTTTTTCAATTACTTCACCAATTGTGCCTGGTTACTGACCGATCGGTTTTAACTTTTCACAGATCAGATGCATGGCCGCCGGGGCTGAGTCCTTCTTCCCGTCCTTGGCCAGGAGGGCCGCTGCTGCTGAAGCTGCTTTGTCTAAGGAGCGAGCGATCTCAGAGGCTAGGGGCACTACTCTGGCCGTAGAGAAGGACAAGGTGAAGGGTTTGGCCCTGAGGCTTGGAGCTACTCAAGCCGAGTTGGCTACCACCCAGGCCGACGTTGAGGCTGCTCGACCCAGCACAGCGGCGGCGGAGGTGCAGGAAAGGGAGCTGGCAGAGGTGAAGGCAGTTGTGGCCCAGGAAGAAGCTTTCGATGATGGCTTCTTCCAGGGCTATGAAGATCTGAAGAGCAGGATATCCCGAGATCACCCGAGTGGGACATATCGTCCAACGAAGGGACTGATTTAGACTTCTGAGATGTAGGTCCTACTCCGGGCGAGGGCCCCACTACTGATGCCGGTCTTGCTGAAGTGGCTACCCCAAGCAGAGGCTCTACATCGGGAGGAGGAGCTGACCCGAAAGAGGAGGCTGGGGAGACCGAAGACGTGGTCGAGGTGGACGACTGAGGTCCCCGACCTGTTTTCTTCTGTATTGTAGTTTTTTTTTTTTGGAGGCTACTACAACTGCCCCACAGGCCCTGTACAAATAGTTTTTAATTAATGAAAAGGTCCTTGAGACCGTCTTTACCATTAACTGTTTACCGTTTTTGTACTTGCATGCCTGCTTGTGAGTGCAAGTGTCCGCCTAATTTTAACCGACCTAAATCCCTGCCTTAGCAAATGGTTTAGGACTGTAACCGGTAGAACATCTGGTCTTACCGACCTGTTTTAAAGGTGACTTCCCAGTATATCATAGGAACTTGCCATGTTTACCATCTGGGATGGCCTGGTGTATCATAGGAACTTGACTTCCAAGGGTGAGACAGATAACGTCCATCTAGGCTCTGAAGCCAGTAAGTTCCCAGTTGGTTAACTTGGGTAACTGTATATGGACCGTCCCAATTTGGCCCCAACTTCCCATGGCTTAGGATTCAGATAGACTGGTTCACTGCCTTAAGGACGAGGTCTCGTACTTGCGGAGGTGTTGCACATTCCAAAGGTGTGACAGATCACGTCCATCTAGGCTCTGAAGCCAGTAAGTTCCCGATTGGTTGACTTGGGTAACTGTATATGGACCTTCCCAATTTGGCCCCAACTTCCTATGGATCAGGATTCAGGTAGACTGGTTCACTGCCTTAAGGACGAGGTCTCCTACTTGAAAACTATGATGCTCCACCGTGCTGTTGTAATATCGCAAGACCCGCAGCTTATAGGCCGCCACCTTTAAATAGGCTTGGTCTCTTTTTTCCTCTACCAAGTCCAGCTTACTTCTGAGTGCATCTTCATTGTCTGGCACGCTGTAATTCGCCACCCGGTAAGTAGGCAACCCGAGCTCTGTAGGGACCACCGCCTCGAACCCGTAGGTTAAGGAGAACGTTGTCTCACCTGTTGCCGCTCGGGGTGTAGTTCAGTAGGCCCACCGGAGGGTTGGTAGTTCTTCAGCCCACAGTCCTTTGGTGCTCTCGAGTCTTGTTTTGATCAACTGTAAGATCATCTAGTTTGTCACCTCGGCTTAACAATTGGCTTGAGGGTGCTCGGGGAAGGAGTAGTGATTAAGTATCCCGTAGCCCAAGCAGAACTGCCTGAATAATGGGGTGTCGAATTGCCTGTGATTGTCGTTGACCAGAACCCGGGGAATGCCGAACCTACTCAGGACATTCTTTTCTTTGAAGCTTTCCATTTTTTACTCGGTTATTATTGGCAAGGGCTCGGCCTCCGCCCACTTGGTAAAGTAGTCCACGGTGATGACTGCGAACTTGACCTATCCTTTTCCCATCGGTAGGGGTCCGATAATGTCGATACCCCACTGGGCAAAGGGCCAGGGGCTTTGGATTGGTGTTTGAAGCTCTCCTGGTCGGTTGATCATGGGAGAGTATCTCTGACATTTGTCGCACCTTCTAACATACTCCTGAGAATCTCGGGCCATTGTTGGCCAGTAATATCATTGCAGTAAGACCTTTCTAGAGAGTGCTCATCCTCCGATGTTATTCCCGCACACTCCTTCATGGATTTTGTACAACATTGATTGGACCTGTATGGGATGGACACAGCAGAGATACGGTACAGAGAATCCCCTTTTGTAGAGGATGTTGTCTATAAGATGATATCGGGCTGCCCGGTACCTGACCCGGCGGGCCTCCTCTTTCTGGTTTAGTAACACGCCCGTTGTTAGGAATACCATGATCGGGTCCATCCTGCTGGGTCCCAAGGCATTTAGTTCCACCTCCATGTATTCTGAGTTGATCACACTTGGCTCGAGCAGGTATTCTACCCTTATCCCAAGCAAGTCTGACTCAGAAGACCAAGCGAGGTGGGTTAACCGGTCGGCCCTGGTATTTTCCTCTCTGGGTATCTGTATGATACTGAAACCCTGAAGCTTCTTTGAAATCGCTCGGACGAGGGCTAGATAGGCTACAATGTTGTCTCCCTAAGCTTCGTACTCTTGGTTGACTTGATTGACCACGAGCTGAGAGTCACTGTAACTTTGGATCTGTTGCGCACCCATAGAAGTGGCCAACTGTAATCCGACCAATAGGGCTTCATACTCAGCTTCGTTGTTGGAGGTACAGAACCCAAACCTTAGGGCATACTCGAGTTGGATGTCGTCGGGCATAGTCAAGATGATTCCTGCCCCAATGCCTTACTGGTTTGAGGAACCGTCCACATACAGCACCCAGGTGGGGATGTCAGCCTGTAACACGGGCAGTAGGACCGATGGGTCAAGCTCTTCAACTTGGTCTTCCGGATATGTGAACTCAACCAGAAAGTCTGCTACTGCTTGCCCTTTTATTGCCGTCCGGGGATGGTAGGCTACTGTAAATTCCTCTAACTCCACAGCCCACTTGAAGAGCCTCCGGGATGTGTCAAGCCTGCTTAGGATCCTGCGGAGAGGTTGGTCAGTAAGGACCACAATAACATGGGCCTAAAAGTACAGGCGGAGTCTCTGGGAGGTGGTGATGAGAGCGAATACAAGTTTTTTGATGCGGGAGTATCTGCTCTCTACGCCTTGTAACGCCCGGCTGGTATAGTATGAGATGAGGGCCTGGATTTTCTCGGAGTTACTTCAATGCCATGCCTGCTGACTAGGTGCCCCAAGAACTTTCTGGATGAGATGCCAAATATGCACTTGGCTGAACCTCCCATAATGCTGAAGGCCCCGGCCAAATGTTCTAGATGGTCAGACTTGTCCCGACTTTTGACCAGTAGATCGTTGATGTACACCTCCATTGATTTCCTGATCAGGTCTTTGAACATGTGATTGACCAGGCATTAATAAGTTACCCCGGCATTTTTGAGGCCGAAAGGCATAACTTTGTAGCAGTAGGTCCCCTGGTCTGTGATGAACGAGGTCTTTTCTTCATCCCCAGGGTACATGCTGATCTGATTATACCCAGAGTAGGCGTCCATAAATGAGAGGAACGAATAGCCAGCCGTGGAATCCACTATCCTGGGCAGCAGATAGCAGTCCTTGGGGCAGGCTTTGTTTAGGTCGATGAAGTCCACGCACATCCTCCACTTCCCGTTGCTTTTCTTGACAAGTACAACATTGGCTAGCAAGTCAGGATAGTGGACTTCTCTTATGGAGTGGGCCTTGAGGAGCTTCTCGACCTCCTCACTCACTGCTTTCTATCTCTTGGGGGCCGTGCCCTGTCTCTTCTGCTTCACAGGCCGGGAGTCTAGGTCGACGTTGAGCTGATGAGACATTACCCGGGGATCAATTTCGGGTATATCTTCATGGCACCAGGTGGACACATCCTAACTCTATTGCAAGAATTGGAGCAGCTTCTCCCTAAGGCGGGGCTCCAATAGGGTGCCGATGCTTACCGCTCGGTCTGGGAGTTGTGGGTTCAATGCCACTTGTTCCAATTCTTTGATCGGTCCCACTCTATCACTCTGGTCCCTCGGGTCCATCTCCTGGACATTCAATGTCTCCATGATGACCTCCCAACGAAGGGTGACACGACTAAAAAGTTGTGCGCTCTTGTGCAACACCCAAGTGTAGGTGATCGTGCAAGTAATATAGTACTGGAAGTCCAGGTCGATCCCACAGGGAAGGAATAGGGAGAATGTCTACTAAGTTACAACCAAAAGAAAAAAAGAAAAGTTTAATTGTAGTAGCGACTAAATCCTAATTAATTAAATTAAACTAACTTACAAACTAAAGCATAAAGAAACATAAATAATTAAACTAATAAACTAAAGGTGTTGGAAACACGTGAATCCACATTAATCCTAACCATCTACCAAGCAAATTCATTAACGTTCTATGGAGTACATCCCTTTTCAGTATTCCGTATTTTTCTAAAGATAAAGAATCAATAGCCCTTTCATGACCGGGACTACATCATCACAAGTGATTTAAAATACATGGAAGACGGTTTAAAACAATGGTAATTACTTGCACTCTAAATGGTGTTAGCATTCAAAGTGGTTTTCAAAAGTCATTGAAGAAAATAGCCTTAAGGCTTTAAGTTCTAAAAACTGTTGTGACAAACTGAGCTTATTGGGACAATTTGATGACAGATTTCTAAAACAGAAAGTCATGGAATACTTCAAAGAATCATCTCAAGATTCTGCAAGTTCGATCGATCGAAGCGCTCTCGATCGATCGGACAACATCATCCTTCAATCGATCGAACTATCTTCGATCGCTTGACTATCTCTGGTTCGATCGATCGAAATACCTTCGATCGATCGAGCCCAAGGTTTCTAAAGGTTGCATGGCAGAGGCTGGGAATCAATGTTTCATCACATATTCCCAACGTCTAAACTACGGAAACATGATTAAACTAATACAGGAATAACAAACTAGAGTAATCATAGCATATAAACTAATAAACAATCAAATAGAGGGAAAGGAGAAGAAAAACCTGTAAATAATCTGAAAATAACTTGTAATAAACATGAAAGCAACTTTAATCTTCAATAATCTTCAGTAAATCAATGAAAACAAGGAGAAAGAACATGAATCTAACCTAAACTACTCCTAATCTAACCCTAAAACTACCCTAAACTGCTGTTTTCTGCGTTCTGGAGCGTCCTCCCTTCGTCTGGCGTCAAAACGACGTATATATAGGGTTCCCACAGAGTTTACGCAACTTTTGGGTGAAAATAGAGTTCGATCGATCGAGCTCAGTTCGATCGATCGAAGGTTCGATCGATTGAACTCTCTTCAATCGCTTGAACTCCTCTGATTTTGACAGCTCTGCACCCCGATGGTAGAATGGCCATAACTTTTTACTCGGACCTCGGATTGACCTCCCGTTTGCGGCCACGCGACCGTAACTCAAAGATCTACATTTCATGTCTCTGGGAAAATCTTCCAAATCTGAAGTCATCATTGTCAAAATTGCCATTTTCTCAGCTGCTTCTGTTGTTCTATCCACCAGAATCACTTTTCTTTAGCTCCACTTCATTGCTTTGCATCCTAATACCTATAAAACAATGCAAAAGCATATGTTTTAGCATTAACACAATAAAAAGACCATTATTATTAGAATGCACCTAAATGTAGGGACTTTGGGGATAAAAGATGCATAAAAGACCACGTAATACACTATAAACATGCACTTTTCACCTCGAATCACACCCCCCAACTAGCTCGTTGCTAGTCCCTAGCAATGAAGCGAACTACAACAGTGTTTATTTAACTCTAAAAATGAAAACAAAATAAATTAAAATCCTAACTCACTTTCGCAGGAATCGCGATTGCATTTAGCATATGCAACAAGCCTTTAAACCCCTAGGTTCCCCCTAGTGGACGAGTGTTGTCTCGTGAGGGTTTGCAGTGAATCTACCCACAAAATTCATGTTTATAGTAATGGTTCTCATTTAAATGTTTTCAAGAAATTTTTCCTCTCATTTAGCAATATAATTAAGCTCAACAATCTCATGAAACTCTCTAGTATGCCATAGCCATGCAATACACATATTACAGTTAATCTACTATCAAAGTCATTAGAATGTTCCATACCTATTAATCTTCAAGTGTGTGTGTGAATGGACAACCCAAATACAAAACTTTAATTTCAAAGCTCGCATAACCTAAGACACTATCAAGACGTTCATTTTGACTCAACTCTCACCGGGATTACACTCTCAAGATGAAATCACTCCGAATTAGATGTAATAATTATCACTCATGATATGGAAGCTATAAAGAGTAAATGTAAATGGAATCTAATGCTTCTCATATCTAAATAGAAAAACGGACATTTTAGTGCATAAAGTCTCATGAAAGGATACTTTTCACTAGAAGAGCGAGATACCGTGGATAACTCTCTCATTACCTTAACTTCAAATCCAATTTACTTAAAATCATCAGGACTTTGAAAAAGAGGTGTTAGATTAAGAAGAAAAAGGCTCGTGATATTCAATTGGGTCAAAGGATGTGATTGGAATGTCTACTATACCTTTTCAAACTTCCCACATCTCCAATCTCTCTCTTCTTCTTTTCTTTTATTTATTTTTTTCACACTCTTCTTTTCATTCCTTTTTTTCTTTTGTCACAACCATTGGCATTTTTTTTCTTTTCATGCTTTTTTTTTCTTTTATTTTCTTTTCTTTTTCTTTTCTTTTTTTTTTCATTTTTTTTTCTTTTCTTTTTCTTTTCTTTTTTTTTTCATTTTTTTTTCTTTGCCAACTTTCCCTTATTCACAGAACCAAACTTCTTGTCAAGAAAACACATTCCAATCACTCCTAAATAAAGAACTGAGACTTGAACTCCTAATTTGGAGTTAGGTATTGACTTTAGGATTGTGTAGACAATGCGATTATGATAAGCTCAAGAGGTGAAGTAAAGGAATAGCATAGAGGTAGGCCAAGGCTGTATTATGCGTGTATGGTCAAAAGATGGCCTAAATCATCTTCTAAGTTAATAGGATAATTCATTTCAGTAAATTCAAGAGCTCTAAAGTTTGGTAAATCCTGAACGTTCTCTTCTAGTGATCAGTCAAAATAAAGAAGAAAAATGAGACTTTCAACGAATTAATACGCTTTTCAAAAAGTAAGAGTAATTTTATAAAACCCTCAAAAACAAAGAATGGCACAAAAGCTCACTTGGGTTATTAGTCTCCACTACAGTCTTTCAAGACACTTAAACTATGCTTACTAATCCATTTTAGCTAAGTACAAGGTTGTCACAACGTGCTCAAAGTATTTGAAGATTCAAAAAGCATAGAACATACTATAACTAAGATAGTAAACAAACTACCATAGTGTATCACATACTAATAACATATAGAAAATAACACTAATGCATCATAACTGACTACATTAACTATGAGAGAAATACAAGAACCATTAAAAATTTCAAAATTTTTGCAATTTTGATTTACTGAGTCATGTTGCTAAGCAGGTATATTGACACGAAACCATAAAAAGAAATAAACGAGGCATGCATTGACTCACTCCCCCCAACTAAAACTAAACATTGTCCCCAATGTTCTAAACTATGCACATGGACATGTAAAGTAAAGCGAGAGAAGGAAGGATGTTACCTCGAGGCATTACTATCCAATTTTTTTTTTTTTTTTTTTTTTTTTTTCAAGTTACCTGCAAAATCATTAGTAGCAACAAGGAAAAATAGAGAATATACTACAATCACTCAGTAAATAAATTCATGTAATCAAAATTTTTATCATAGATTAACAACCGAAATTTTTGAGGATCTTCCCAATAAAATAATTGAACAGTGAGAAGAATGTTGGGATCCTCATAAAAATGCAACTCCCCCCAACTAATGTCAGGCTCAAGGTCAGAGGAGATGATGCAAAACCTATTGCTTCCAAATATTTTTGGGACAGTTATAAAAGGAATACCACACTTTTTAGGAATTATATGCAAGAAACGATCTTTGGTGTTGGTATTTCCTATAACAGCCTCTATTTCAATACTAAAAACAGGGGGAGGCCATGGTTCAATAAAAGGGGCAGGGTCGAAGTGATGTTCTAATGAAGCTTCACCACCCTCCGCTTGTCCTAGAACAGAATCTATGGAGATATAATCATAGGAATTGAATTTCTGTTCTATGCACATGATTTTGGACTGGACTTGGATAAAGCTATCTATTTGGGCCTCAATGTCATAATCACTCAAGAAGGTCAAGCAGTCTAGAAGATTGCTAGCTTCTTGTTGAATTTTCAGATCATCTAAAGTGGGCCCAATATTTTCCAAGTCTTCTCTCAAAGAATTTTGAAAGTTAAAATTTTGTGAAGAACATGTGCTAGTATCCTTACCATCCTCTTCCACAACACATTCTGTTTGTTCACGAATGGGGTACACATAACATTCAAGCTCAGGACGAGAGCTTTGATTGATAGCAAGGATAGGTGATGGGGAACTTGGTGACACCACCTCTTCGGTCGAAAGAGGTGAGGGTTCATGAATATCACAAGAATCTAAATCAGATTTAGATTTTTCAATTATGTCCTCTCTAGGGTCACTTTCAAAGGTAGGGGTAGAGTCAACAGGGGACTCTTCCTTTCCTAATTGCGTGCAATCACCTAAACTCTCGTCATCTTTTAAAACCTCATTCTCATCCTCGCAACTCTCCTCACTATATGTGTCATCTATTGAAGTACTCTGGACAAAGAGATTGTGCAACTTTATCAAGGCAGTGAAGGAGTTAATGTCTGGGGTTGTATGTTGAGGAGAAGATGGTTCTACAACTTCATGCTCAATGGTTTGGTTTTGGAGTTCTTGTTGGGTTATCACTTTCTCAAATGAGTTGTTAACCTCACTCGATATGAACCCATCATTGTCCTCTAATTCCATTCCATTGTTAGTGTCTTGAAATTCAGGTTGTAGCATTGAAGGACTGGTATAGTCTTCTAAAGGTTGGCTATCAAATGCTTGTTGATATCTAGCTCCTAATTTATCAATTGCACTCTCTAGCCTTTTCATTTCACTAAGCAGCAATTCTAACATACCATTATCCTCAACTTGGTTATTCTCCTCATTATAACTATATGAAGTTTCACCCCATTGTTGTTGGTAATAGTCCCCTTCCCATTGTGTTTGTGTGCAAGACTCCCCAGAAGGAAAGTCTTGGTGCATTTGGTAATCGTGGGAACTACTACTATATCCTACACTATCATTTTGGTTATATCCCCATTGCGATTGATAGAACTCTCCAGGTGGAGGTTCTTGATACGTTTGATAACATGGGGGACTAACACGATGGTTTTCCCATTGTGGTGATTGGTAGCACTCAGGTTGATAATGTGCATCATATGTGGGTGCTTGCCAACTCGGGGTATAGTTCTCATTACCTAATGTGTACCCATTCGTGGTATTTGTGTTGTATGGAGGGTAATATGGATAAGACATGTTTACCCAAAATATTTAAACAAAAGAAACTTTTTTTTTTTTTTTCTTGTGAGAGAAAAAGTCCAATGATTTTTTTTTTTTTTTTTTTTTTTTTTTTTTTTTTTTTTAAGTAAAAGAAGAAAAATGGAAAAACTTAGTAAAATCCTAACCTAGTTGCCTTCCCCGGCAACGGCGCCAAAAACTTGACACGACTAAAAAGTTGTGCGCTCTTGTGCAACACCCAAGTGTAGGTGATCGTGCAAGTAATATAGTACTGGAAGTCCAGGTCGATCCCACAGGGAAGGAATAGGGAGAATGTCTACTAAGTTACAACCAAAAGAAAAAAAGAAAAGTTTAATTGTAGTAGCGACTAAATCCTAATTAATTAAATTAAACTAACTTACAAACTAAAGCATAAAGAAACATAAATAATTAAACTAATAAACTAAAGGTGTTGGAAACACGTGAATCCACATTAATCCTAACCATCTACCAAGCAAATTCATTAACGTTCTATGGAGTACATCCCTTTTCAGTATTCCGTATTTTTCTAAAGATAAAGAATCAATAGCCCTTTCATGACCGGGACTACATCATCACAAGTGATTTAAAATACATGGAAGACGGTTTAAAACAATGGTAATTACTTGCACTCTAAATGGTGTTAGCATTCAAAGTGGTTTTCAAAAGTCATTGAAGAAAATAGCCTTAAGGCTTTAAGTTCTAAAAACTGTTGTGACAAACTGAGCTTATTGGGACAATTTGATGACAGATTTCTAAAACAGAAAGTCATGGAATACTTCAAAGAATCATCTCAAGATTCTGCAAGTTCGATCGATCGAAGCGCTCTCGATCGATCGGACAACATCATCCTTCAATCGATCGAACTATCTTCGATCGCTTGACTATCTCTGGTTCGATCGATCGAAATACCTTCGATCGATCGAGCCCAAGGTTTCTAAAGGTTGCATGGCAGAGGCTGGGAATCAATGTTTCATCACATATTCCCAACGTCTAAACTACGGAAACATGATTAAACTAATACAGGAATAACAAACTAGAGTAATCATAGCATATAAACTAATAAACAATCAAATAGAGGGAAAGGAGAAGAAAAACCTGTAAATAATCTGAAAATAACTTGTAATAAACATGAAAGCAACTTTAATCTTCAATAATCTTCAGTAAATCAATGAAAACAAGGAGAAAGAACATGAATCTAACCTAAACTACTCCTAATCTAACCCTAAAACTACCCTAAACTGCTGTTTTCTGCGTTCTGGAGCGTCCTCCCTTCGTCTGGCGTCAAAACGACGTATATATAGGGTTCCCACAGAGTTTACGCAACTTTTGGGTGAAAATAGAGTTCGATCGATCGAGCTCAGTTCGATCGATCGAAGGTTCGATCGATTGAACTCTCTTCAATCGCTTGAACTCCTCTGATTTTGACAGCTCTGCACCCCGATGGTAGAATGGCCATAACTTTTTACTCGGACCTCGGATTGACCTCCCGTTTGCGGCCACGCGACCGTAACTCAAAGATCTACATTTCATGTCTCTGGGAAAATCTTCCAAATCTGAAGTCATCATTGTCAAAATTGCCATTTTCTCAGCTGCTTCTGTTGTTCTATCCACCAGAATCACTTTTCTTTAGCTCCACTTCATTGCTTTGCATCCTAATACCTATAAAACAATGCAAAAGCATATGTTTTAGCATTAACACAATAAAAAGACCATTATTATTAGAATGCACCTAAATGTAGGGACTTTGGGGATAAAAGATGCATAAAAGACCACGTAATACACTATAAACATGCACTTTTCACCTCGAATCAAAGGGAACTGACATAGCAACTCTGGGCGGTTGCCTGATCTCCACGCAGGCTCCCGGGTCCCTGAAGGGTCGGGAACTTGACTGTCAGTTTATGAGTGGAGACGACGGCCCTGGTTCTGTTGAGTGTGGACCTCCCAAGAATGATGTTGTAGGCAGATGGAGTCTCCACTATTACAAAGTTTGATAGCAGGGAGACCTGCTGAGGGTAAGTTCCCATAAGCACGGGGAGCTCCAAGGTACCAAGAGGCTGGGTGCTGGATCCTTTAAAACCCACTAGGGGAGTAGCAACTGTACGGAGCTGATCCCTGGACATCCTGAGCTGATCGAATGCTGACATGAACATGATATCGGTCGAGCTGTCTATGTCCACAAACACCCTCTTGACCACGTAATTGGCTATGGAGAGTGTCACAACCAACGGGTCATCATAGGGGTAGTGGACGCCTCATAAATTGTCGGAGGTGAACGTTAGTATGTCCGTTGGCGGGGAGCCTATGGATAGGACCTGCCAGACATCTGCCCGGGATGCCCGAGCATGCCTCTTCCTTGCTGACTGTGAGTCCCCGCCACCCGACGTTCCTCCGGAGATCACGTTGATTTGACCAAGAGGCTGGATTTTACCAGGAGCTCAGGCTCCTTGCGCAGGCCATCCATCTGTTGCAACGTACTCTGCAAGATGACCCTACTAGATCATTTTTTCTATGGCTATCTTCAACTTGAAGCAATCCTCTGTGTCATAGCTGTGGTCTCGGTGGAAGCGGCAAAACTTATCCCAATTCCTCTTCCCGGGCGGGGCTTTTAGTTTTACCGGTTGTTGAAGTAACCTCTGCGCCTCAGCGGCGGCTATGACCTTATGGATTTGTTGAGATAAAGGTGTGAAAGCGATTTGGGGCTGATCCCGAGCTCCTCTCTGCTGGTCTTGCCTGGGCTTTTTTACCGGGCCCTTCTCACCTCACGCCTCTGCTTGGGTTTCAGGGAATCGTCTCCCGCGAAGTCGGTGCGTTTGGACTTCAGAAATTCTTCTGTGTCTATATATTTTACGACCCTCTCCGAGAGCTCCACCAGGGTTGCCGGCCGATCTTGATGGAACGACGTAGCAACCTTGGTGTGTTGAACTCCTGAGCAAAAGACCATGATGGCTGCTGTTTCGTTCAAATTGAGGATCTGGAGCCTCTGCTGATTAAAGCGATCCACATACTCCATTAGGGATTCACTCTCGCACTGGTTGACGGTCAACAGCTGAGTGTCGGGCTGCGACCGGTCAAGCATCCCTACGAACTGGCTAATGACAGCTTGCTCAGCGTCTTGAAGTCATCAACCGTTCGAGGCTTAAGGGCGTGGAACCACTGCATGGCAGGCCCCTTGAGAGTGCTGGGGAAGGCCAGGCAGAGCAATTTGTCGACAGTGGTAACTAGCGCCATCTGGGCCTTATAGGTGCGGATGTGATCCACTATGCTCCCTATCTTGTCATAAGAGCTGAGATGTGGCTGCTTGAACTTTCCTAGGATGGGTAATCCGGTGACCCGAGCAGTATAGGGCGACTCGGTCTCCATGTTGGTATGGTCTGGATTTGAGCATACATGTCTTACCGGTCGGTCTTCCTGTCAATGTCCGAGCGGTAAGTTGGATCAGATGACGAGGCTTCCTCTTCGAAGTGTGTTGACCTTGGGGATAGAACCCGGCTCTGACTCCGGGTAATCGTATGCCTTTGATCTCCCCAACTCTGGACCGGAGCGTCTTTGGCTGATTCCCGGGGCTTTGGTCTTGATCCCTCTCCTCTAGTTGCACGACGCCTGTTGATGATGTCTCTGGCATCTTCTACCCGACGAGGATTGGTACGAGCTCGCCGCCTGGGGCGCTTGGGCGCTCTGCTACGGTCACCATCCCGGGCGTGCTCCCAATCTGATGGGGATACCGGCGCAGAGTAGGTGTGGTTCCAGACTCTTGCGTGTTCCTAGTCGGGGGTGCTCTTCCCGATCTGGTTCTCTGATTGAGGGTGCTTCTCCTACAAGGCCAACAGCGCTTCGATTTGCTGCTGGGTTTGCTGTTGGCCTACCAGGAGTTGTGCGAGTACCACTGTCATCTGCTCGGTGATCCTGGAGGCGGCCTGTTACTCGAGCTGCAAATCCTCCTGACCGACCGGAGCAGTGTTTTTCTTACCCGTCTTCGGCGGCATATTGATCAGTCAAGAATTTTGTTGATGAGGAAATTGTCCTTTCCCACAGACAGCGCCAAACTGATGATGCCAAAAACTGGTAAGATGGATTAAGAAGAGAGATATGGTGATGCAATCAATTACGTCTGGTCCGGCCCCATTAATGAGGTGACCTACGTCCACGGGTGCGTCAGTGCACTTCACTTGCTGATCACCGACAGGCCTGGTGAGCCAACTGTTGGGGCAGCACTACCAGTAATACCGGCTGGGTGTATGCGTATGAGATGAGTGTATATGCTATTCTTTAAGTTAAGAATGCGATCCCCTCTAATGGGGGTGAGTGGGCCCTTTTATAGGAGTAAGAAACCACCCGCAATAGGCAATTGATTAGATAAGGAAGCCTAATCTAATTACAAGTTGATGAGCACAAATCATGGGAGGTTCCCTAAATGGCTTAGGAAACTATCTACACCTTCCATTAGTCTTCTGATTGATTTAGGAAACTGCTGAGCAGCTTGGCTGTCAAACTGCACCTCATGGAAAGTTGCTGCGCCGCATGCCCGGGCTGTGCGATCATACCGAGCGGTTACACTCAAAAGACCTCGGGATCGGTGGGCCACCAGCTCACTTTCCGTATAATCTGGGTCCTTTGCCATTGACATGGAGGTTTGACTGTAGCAGAATATTTCTGGGCATATCATTACTTATTCCAAGATGTCATCAAATAGTAGATAAGATATAGATTAACATATGAATATAGTAGAACATATTCTTCCTTATTCCTTTCAACAGTTATACAATAAAACATGCGATACAATTCTCCACATAAACAATTTATGCAACCATTCCTGAACAATGCAACCTTCTTTTCTCACCGACTCTTTTATCTTAACAACAATCTCACAACAGACTTATGGTTTCGGAATAGCATGCCTCCCACGTGCCGAATGATTGGTATTATCAGTAATACCACATCAAGATATTCAAGGTCACCATCACCTCCATCTACTCATAAAATACTATTAGCTCTTAATAGCGTGCCTCCCAAGGGCCAAATGATTTGATATACTAGCGTGCCGTTTTAGCCGAATGGTCAACCCATGTTGACCAGGATAATAGGGTGCCTCCTATAAGCCGATCAATAATCAATATATTCTGTTAAAACCATTACCGCAATTTTATATCCCTTTGCTTATACAAAACATACATGCTGAAACCAAACCACCACTTTCCAACATGTCGTCTCGATTATGCAAGTGTATGACTTATTCTCTTTCTTTCTTTTCTCATTTAATAGAGGTATTAGAGTGATCGTACAACTTATTCTCCTACTGTATTTCTTTAGAATTGCACCAGAGCAATTCATACTTTAATTCATAATGGTATCAGAGCGATATGACTTTAGTCTTTCTTCTTTATAGTGGCATCAGAGTGATTCATACTTTTCCTTTTATATTTCCTTAATATGGTATCAGAGCTATTTATACATAGAATCATTACCAAACCAAACCAAACCAATCCAATCATTGTGTCCCAATCAATTGGGGTCGGCTCTATGAATCCTTTTTCTCTATTCTGCACGATCAAGAGCTATATGCTCATTTAAATTATAGATATTCATCTCTTGTTGCACTACATATTCCTAAGTCAGTCTAGGTCTGTCTCTCCCTCTAACCATTTCAGGCACACTACGATTTTATCACTCTTTCGCAGAGGTGCATCTAAAGGTCTTCGTTGCACATGGCCGAACCATCTATGTCCATTCTCCCTCAACTTAACCTCAATATGTGTCACTCCTACAATCTCTCGGATGTACTCATTTCTAGTTCTATCTTTCCTAGTCTTACCACACATCCATCTTAGCATCCTGATCTCCGCTACACTCACTTTGCTAATGTGTTGTTTCTTAGTTGCCCAACACTCTGTCCCGTAGAGCATAGCTGGCCTAATAGATGTCCTATAAAATTTCTCTTTCAATTTTGCTAGTATTCTCTGGTCACATAATACTCCAGAAGCACTCCTCCACTTAAGCCAGCCCACTTTAATTCTATGGGTCACGTCATCAGCAATCTCTCCATCTCTATTGATCATTGAACCTAGATAGCGAAAGTGTTCCCTCTTTGGGATCTCCTGATCTTCGATCTTCACTACTTCGTTGTCTCTACTTCCACTGTTGCTAACAGTACATTCTATGTATTCTATTTTTGTCCTACTTATCTTTAGCCCCTTAGTCTCCAGTGCTTCTCTCCAAGCTTCTAGTTTAGTGTTGGGTCCCCTTTTAGTCTCATCAACCAAGACAATATCATCTGCGGACAATATACACCATGGGACCTCATCTTGAATGTGTCTAGTCAATTCATCCAAAATTAGGGTGAACAAATAGGGTTCAAGGCCGACCCCTGGTGCAGGCCTACGGTAATTGGGAATTCGCTTGTTTCTCCGGCTGGTGATCTAATTGTAGTAACCGCTTCATCATACATATCCTACACCACATCAATATAACCCTTGGTCACTCGTTCTTCTCTAGCACCCACCAAATTAAATCTCTAGGCACTCTATTATAAGCTTTCTCTAAATCAATAAAAACCATATGTAGATCTTTTTTCTTCTCTCTATACTTTTCCATTATTCTTCTAAGTAAATAAATTGCTTCAAAAATGACTTATTTAAATCTCGCTTTCAAAATCAGATTTACTTTCCTAATAAAATAGTAGTAGTAGCGTACAAGTCTTAAAATAGAATATACAACAGTTCACATCATAAAATAGAAATTGCAATGCCCTATATCCCGAGCATGGATGTTAGTACGTATATAGAAAATGAAACAACAAACTTTCATTCAAACTCTTTTGAAAACTTTGATGATCTTAAGTAGACCAATCCATAGAGGAAAAAGTACACAAAAATATGAAGAGGGTTTTGGGTAAGTCCAGAAAAGTCAATCGTTGACCCAGAATGGCCAAAACGACTAACTATGGTCAACAATAAGATTTTTTATTCAGGAGTTTAAAAGTCCCATGAATAATTGATCTAGATTCTCATATATCAAATATGATTTTTAAGAATTTTTAAAAGGAAGGGAACCTAGTAAAAATGATGCTCGAACATCCTACATTGTGCAAAAATTGGAAATTTGGCCTTTGGAGGAAAAGTTGACTTTTATATCTATAAGGAATTGATTTTTAAAAGCATTTTCATTGAATCCAAATGGGGTGTATTTTGTTAATTACATTAATGACTTAAGTAAAATAATAAATGGAAGGGATGGAATTAACATGTAGTGAAGGCACTATTAAGTGAAATTGCTCATAACAGCAGGGGAACAAAAATCTGGAAAAACTGTTCAGAGGATCAATCTTATGCAAGATCGATCTTTCTAGGATAGATCCTTATAGGATAGATCTTTGATAGGAAGGATCGATCTTACTCATCTTCTTTGCAGAAATTCTATAGAAACAGAACAGATTCATAACTATTTTAATCAGTGCTTATAATATATCAATCTCTCTATTTTTCTGTGTAGATTCAAAATATGTAAGTCTTGTTTTCCAATTATTAACATAGCTCAAGTTATAGATGAAAATCTGAGAGTTTCCAAATATTCATTTTAACCGTACATCGCAACCGTTAAAAATTAGGGCGTAATATTCGAAACAGATCTTAAGGGGACTATAATCTTTCATTTCCAATTTGTAGAATCCATTTTTGTTAAGTGTTGAGAGACCCCCATTTTCAAAACTTCAAAATGTGTATCTAAACATATATACCCATATTTGATACCCCCGGCTTGTATGTAATGACTAATAGCACATCATGAGTGAGTTTAAAAGACCCACCAGATGTCGGATTGGGCAGCGCTACTTGCCGAAGAAAGACGTAAATCCAAAATATAAGCTACAGCCTCTTTGAAGCTTTGAGATCACACTATGAAGCTTCTAATTATGTTTTTCTTTCTTTTCGTGCAACTTCCAGAATGTATATGCGACTGGATGTATGTGATTGTGACTGAGAGGTAGCAATGAAAACTTGTGAATCAATGGAGGCTTGGTATATATATATATGTGTGTGTGTGTGTATTTTTTAGAGAGAGAGAGCAATGGAATTGAGAGCTTGAGAAAGAGAGATATGGAGATGGAAGCTTGAGAATGGGGGTGTGAAAGCTTGTTATATTAGTTTGCAAAATGAGAATGTATGTGTATGGGTTGTGTCCTGTGAATGCATAAGTATGAATACAGTATATAAAGAGAGTTCAATCAGTTGGGTTTGCAAGTTGTATAATAAAATGATTGTGAGAATATTAACAGCCTGTAAGATAAGATTGCCTTCAATTAGTGAACGTCAAATAATTCATCTGGTTTGGTTAAAACAGTTTAGTTCAGTTAGTTAAGTTAGTCTAGTTGGTCGGGTAGTCTAGAAAATACCCCAATATAATTATTAGGGACAAAAATGTAAGCAATGTGATACTATATTCATTAATGGTTCTTATCCCAAATCATAAGGTAACTTAGGGGCGTAATCTTAAGTGCAATTAATACAATTAAAATTACTAAGGGTCGCAAAATTAATGTCATTGGGTTATCAATTAATAGTACAAGTACAACTTATTTTATGGAAAATAACACCATATGTATTATTTAATTATAAAAATAATAACACAACTAAAGATAACACATGGTAGTAAAGTAAAAAACGACATTTAATTTATTATTAAGGACACGAAAATACTGGTTGCTATAGTTTCTTTTTGGGACCGAATGCCATGGGAGGGCCCGCCTACTTATCCCTGAATGGGCGTTAGGTCCTATAGTAGTTCAGCTAAGGCCTGCAAGAAGAACATTATGTAGTATGAGGGTATTCGTGACCAAACCGTGCAGGCTGCCTACGTATCCATAAGCAGGAATCTAGTTAAAACGTAATGCATCGACTCTAGAAGTCTTGAAGGGATGGTTTCAAAAAAGAAGGCTTTCTAAGAAAACTACTTCTTGAGGCAATCAATATTGACCGATTGCTTGAACTCAACTCCATCTAAATCCATGAAATAGGCGGCTACTCCAGACAGGGCATTTTGATGGTATAAGGACCAACCCAATTCGGTTAAAACTTTCCTCTAGGATTGTAAACCGACACTTTTAATTCTTTAAGAACAAGATCACCCTCAGCAAGCTTCCTCGGGTGAACCTTCTTGTTAAAAGCATGAGCTATCATTCGTTGGTACCCTCGAACATGATTCAGAGCTGATAGTCATTTTTCATTCATGAGTGCTAACTCTTCATAACTTTTACGTAGCCAGTTGAATTCCTTCACTTCATATTCTTCCAATATACGTGAAGATGATATCTCCACCTCAACTAATAAGACAGTCTCCATTCCGTAGACCAATGAATATAATGTAGCTCTAGTGGAAGTCCTTACAGATGTTCGGTATCCCCATAGCGCGAATAGCAATTTCTCGTGCCAATCCTTGTAAGTATCTGTGGTTTTCTCCAAGATTTCCTTGATGTTCTTATTGGCCGCCTCCACTACCCTATTCGTCTATGGCCTATATGGTGATGACAGATGATACGTGATCTTGTACTTTTCCAATAAAGGAATGACTTCTCCTTGGAAGTGACTGCTATGATCAGAAATGAAATTCACTCGGAACCCCATATCTACAGATTATATTCTTCTAAATTAATCTTACAACATCTTTGGCTTTTAAGGTTGCATATGACGTAGCTTCCACTCAATTAGTGAATTAATCAATTGTCATGATTATGTATCAGTGTCTGTTGGATGATTTTAGGACAACTTCTCCGATCACATCAATACCACACAAAGAGAATGGCCAAGGGGTGGTCATACTATAGAGCTGAGATGGAGGCGTGTGCATTAGATTAGCATGAATCTGACACTTATGGCCCTTTCTTACATACTTACAATAGTCTTTTTTAAGTATGGTCCAATAATATCCTTGTTAGATTATCTTCTTTGCCATTATATGTCCATTCATGTGAGGACCACAAACTCCTTCATGTATCTATTTCATCATTCTTTGGGCTTCGTTTTTGTACAAGCATTCCAAATTATACCCGGTATATGATTTCTTCCATAATTTGTCTACGGAGATGATAAACTATGCTGTGAATTGCCTAATTGCCCTTTTATCTTTCTCAGATGACTCATCAGGCTAATCCCCATTCTTAATAAAATTCAACACATCTAGGTACCATAACAATTCATTTTCTGGCTCCTCTATGGCTACGATCATTTCAAATGAGGGCTTATCCCTTTCTTTACTGTGAGCAGAGCTATCTTGACACATATGGGGATCTTAATCATCATGGCTAGGGTCACTAAAGAATCGGCCAACTAGTTCTCCTCACGGGGTAGGTAATAGAAAGTGATTTGTTCAAATTGGGTTCTCAAACTCTCAGGTACTCATGGTATGGTATCAATTTCTCGTGTTTTACCTCCATTCTCCTCGGACTTGGGATATGATCAAATTTGAGTCCCCAAAAATATATATCTTCTTAATTCCTAGATTCAAGGATGCTTATAACCCTAAAATGCAAGCTTCATACTCAGCGGTATTATTGGTAGAGGTGTGCCTAAGTTTGATTGTTAAGAGTTTGTGGGCCCCACTTGCCATTACAAGAATGATTCCTACCCCATCACCCTTTTGGTTGGTAGCTCTATCGAAATACATTTTCCAAATGCCTTCACTTACCTTCGAAGTAAATTTTCAACATGGCTTTACTCACCTACCATTATCTCATCTTTAGAGAAACTGGAATTCCCCTTCTTCCTCTCCTTTTATAGAAAAATCAGCTAAATGTTCTACGATAGCTCTTTCTTTGATAGACATGGCAGTGACATACTTGAGGTCGAATTCTGCTAACATTAGCATCCATCGGGGAATTCAACTGGTCAAGGAGGATTTTTCGAACAGGTATTTGAGAGGGTCCATGCAAGAAATAAGTATGATAGGTAAAGATAGCATGTAATGCATAAGATGACGGGTACTCCAGACTAAGGCCCAACAAGTTTTTTCTATCAGCGAGTAATTTAGCTCATACCCCGTCATTATCATACTAAGGTAATAAATGGCTCTATCAGAATGTCTCTCCCCTCCCAGGCTAGTATACATCCCATCAAATTTTCGGTAACTAACAAATAAAAGAGTAAAGATTTATCTAGGCTAGGTGGTGAAAGGATGGGTGGCTTTTGGAGGTAGGCTTTAATCTTATCGAAGGCTTCTTGCCATTATTCATCCCATTTGAATTTTTCCCCTTTTCTCAACAACCTAAAGAGCGGGTCATAAGTCATGGTGAGCTTTGAAATGAATCGGCTAATAAATTGAACCCTACCCAGGAACCCTCTAGCTTCTTTCTCATTCTTTGGTGGTGATATTTCCACAACACTTTGATTTTGGTAGGATCATCTTCTATCCCAGTTTGAGTGATTAAGAATCCTAACAGCTTCCTGGTGGTTACCCCAAAAGAACATTTCCGTTGGTTCAGCCTCATGTTATACTTCCTCAGTCTCTCAAAGAATATCTCCAAGGTCTCTAGATGTCCCTCCCTCTTCTTTGATTTTATGAGCATATCATCCACATACACTTCTACTTCCTTGTGAATCATACCATGCAATAATGTGGTTGCTGCCCTTTGATAGGTTGCACCTGCGCTTTTATGCCTGAAAGGCATGACTCTATAACAATAGGTACCCTAATGTGTGATGAAGGTAGTGTTTTCCCTATCCTCAGGTGCGATTATTATCTAATTATACCCCGAGATCCCGTCCATGAAAGACAAGAGTTTGTGCTCCGCTGTGTTATCACCAGTACGTCTATGTGAGGAAGGGGAATAGACACTCATATGCGTCCGTCTTTCTTAGGGATTGGTACTACGTTAGCTACCCATTTTGGATATTCTGTGACTATCAAGAACCCTACTTTTAACTACTTTTGACTTCTTCCTTGATTTTGAGGGTCTATTCCAGTCTCATTCGCCTCCATTTTTGCTTAATGGGTTTGGAATTTAGAAAGAGGGGGATATAGAGTTGGACAATCTCTGGGTGTATCCTTGGCATATCTTTATTGAGTGGAGTACAAATAAAAACATTTTGAGGATTTTCTTCATCGCCTAAGTTCATTGTTAAGGTTTCTTCAATGATTTTGCATACAGGTGCACTTACTTTTTCAATCATTTTTTGCAAATCAAATAGAAATTTATTTTCACAATCATTATAATCATTAAGCATAGTCGAGTAAGCAGAATCAGTTCATTTTTTCATTGATAACATTGTTTTGGGTTACATCATTTTCATTAGTAGAAATTAAAAGTTGGCTCATATTGGCCAATGCAAACTTCGTGGAGGGGGAAACCCTATCACTAGACCCATATATCCAAAAATTAAAATCTACCCACTTTTCCTTGTTGACCAGTGTGTACCACCCAGCTTCTTCCATCTTTTCTTCCCCTTTTTCGTTCTCAAGCTCTTCTTTGCCCATAAGATTCTTCATTGTATCCTCATCTAGAATTGTCATCCAATCACTAAATGAAGCTGGGTTTGAAGGACTTGACAGATAGGGATCTTCATATTCAGTAAATTCATAATTGAAGAAAATCTCGAATCGCGGCTTTAGGCCCATGTCCGCCCGATCCAACCATAGCTCTAGAAAGCTGCAAAAAGGGAAATCCTCTCCTTCTTTAACAAAATACCCATTCAAGGTCTTCTGATACGATTTCATTTTCTCTACAGCACCCTTATGTTTCTTCTTCTTGTACTCCTCCATCTGAACATATCCCAACCCAAAAATGTTTCTCTGACTTTTTATTTCTAAAAACTCTGCTAAACCCTAATTTTTCTTACCTAGTCCTATGCCCAAAAAGAACCCCATCTTCTTGATGATACCGGCCACCATGGGATTGGCATATTGATCAAAGTACAATGGTAGCAACTTGGCAACATACTTTCTCCTACCGCACTTATCTAAATAAACTCAAAACCCTTGATATTACTCTCTTCTTAGGGAAAATGGACCTCCAATATAGGAGCATCGGCCGAGACCTCTAATTCCTTAATTAAACTATTTCCTAGTATTTCCTTGACTACCTTCTTCCCTCTATTTTCTTCCTTTAAGATGTATTTGACCTTCTGATGCAATGTAGATGACACACCATCTATGCTATGAATCTAAGGCCTTCCTAGAAGTAAATTAAACAACAATGGGATGTCGATAACTTGAGATATTGTCTCTCTCTCCAACGAACCTATGATTACCCTGAGAGTCACCAACCCAATGATAGTCCTTTGGGAGTTGTCATACGCACACACAACTTGGGTTGACAGTTGAAGCATTTATTGATCTAGACCCATTCTTATAGCGATCCTCATTGGACAAACATTGAGGGTAGACCCATTGTCAACAGGACACAATGGCATAGTTCTTCCTAAACATCTAACTAGGATGTGCAAAGGCTTGTTATGAGCTGGAGCTTCAGGTGGTAAATCATCATCTGTGAATGCAATAACAGGTGCCAATGTTTGAGTGTTGATGATAGCAACTAATTCATTCTGTGTGGTCTCAATAGGGATTTTTGATTGGTGTAGTGTATTTAACACAACCTGCTTGTGTATCTTTAATGAGATCGATAGTCCCCAAACAAAGATATTCGCTTGAATCTTCTTCATCTGTTACAATACCCGGTCTTCTTCCTCATCTTCTTCAAACATTTTACCTTTTTCCTTCTCTAAATCCCTGCCTGGATGGTCTCTCTCTAACTCATGGGGATTGAAATGCCTCCTTGATCTGGTAAGGTGACTGACTTCTTCCTCTGTCTCCCAAAGATCATCTATTTGAGCATGACTGACTAATTTTGTAGACTCTTTCCTCTTTTCACTTTCGTCTTCTTCATACCACAGACTATCGGTATCACTATATGATTCTTTTTCTTCCAAAATAGAGTTATCATTTAGGTTATTTAGATCCCACTAGTTAATTTGAATGATTTAATTGTCAATATCTTCTTCAAAGGCTCATTCCTCTTCTCCTCCTACTAGCCATTCTTCCTCCATAACCCTTATAATGCATACCCTCTAGTCTTCTAGAAATTCATATGGTTTGACAGCTTGTCCTACCGGCATAATCAAAATAGACGGGTCAAAGAATCTTGCACTTCACATTCGGCATGTTTGCAAGTGCTGGAGAGATGACCTTGTTATCAAGTAAATCTTGTACTTCGTGCCTCAACCTCATACACCAATCGGTCATATGGCCATGAGCTTGGTATAATTCATAGTAGAGGTTAGCATTGAAGCCCGGTGGAAGGTGATCAGGCATTAGCCTCAGATCTAAATGATTCAGGAATCCCTTATCCACTAGTTGCTTGAGGGTGGTAGTCAATCAAATCCCCAAATTTGTGAAATGATGAGCTTTTCCTTTGAACTTGGATCTTGGTGTTGTTCTCCTTCTTGACAAATTTTTCCCTTCTTCCAGCTAGCTTAATGCATTGACATTAGTTACCAGTTGGTTCCCTATGCTTCCCCCACAGAAAGGCCTTCAAGGCCAGTTCCCTTGTGAATCATCCTTCTTAATTTTGCCCTCTCTAATTACATCCTCGATTGTGGGCCGTACCATGGAGGGTGGCCAAGGTGGTAAACCTAGGGAACACAAAGATAAATTTAAGGCTAATAAATAATGAAAATGGATTATTTCATAAGACTAATAAGCGTGGATTAATGAAAGCGACGTTGAAGTGAGAATATAGATGGTTTGTATACGAAGTTATTTGCTTGGTTTGTGATCATTCGATTTGCAGGATGGTGAGCCCTAAGGAGAGTAAAATTTAATGACCCAGGTGTTGTGGGCGGGCTGTTGTAGGTGCCTTTGTGGTTGCAGTAAGTACTGCCAGGCTACACACTATGGGATGTTTGTCCCACATTGCCCAGGTATAGAAAAATAATGTCCTATATATGTGTGGTTATAAGTCTCCCTAGTAAGAGGCCTTTTGGGTAGTGGCCCAAGAATAAAACTATGAGGGCTTGGAGTAGACAATATCTTACTGAGCGAGATTTGGGTCATGATAATGCTACTATGAAATAACAAAGAGATAATGTGACATTGGAGAATAGTAGGAATAAGAGATACTGTGATGCTATAATGAGATAGCATTAAGGGTAATGTGAGAACATTTTGTAACGTTAGATGATATGTCGATCATGAATCAATTTGATATCCATTCATTTGAATCAGAGTAGTCAGGCCAAAATGGAACGTCATGTATCAGTATTAGTATAGAACTTAGGTAGGTTTGTTAAGTTCTAGGATTCTTACGGGAATAGGCATTTGGTCATGATATGTTCTTAAAAGGCAGTGAGCTGGATCAAATAGCCCTGAGATAGACCAGGTGATCCATGATATGTTCTTAAAAGCCAGTGAGCTGTTAATATGTTCTTAAAAGGCGATGAGTTGGGATCACTGGTAGACATCATTAAGTCGTGGCAATAGATTGATATGCCTTGTTCAAACATTGTGCCCTTGTAATGCAGTGAGCTATGAATATAATCTTAAAAACTGGGGATGGACTGATGTGGTGTCCATGACATGCGATGAGCTGTGAATATGTTCTTAAAAGTGGTGGATGGAATGATGGTATATCCATAGAGTTGAATGATTGAGTCTGTTCATTCAGTCAAGAGTATGTTGGTTATCAGTCTTAGGATAATAAGACAATACTGGTTGGTTATCGATGACATTAAATAAAGACAAGATACTATTTAGTATAACATAACTTATTCTCTCGATAACTTGTTATTACTTCATGTTTTCGGTACTTCGTTAGTTTTTTACTCACTCGGGTTTTAGTACGATGACGACCTTTTATGCCTGGATATTTGATAGGGGATGAATAATTCCCAATCACTTAGCCTATCACGCCTTTATTACTCTCGAGATTATTTTGTTTTAAAGATATTATGCTTGTTTTGTATTATTTCAGGTCATTCAAATATACAATCAACTTGGGAGTAATTTTGAATAATTAAAGTAAATTTGGAGCAAATTAGGTTTTTCACCCGAGCGGACCGCCTGGGCGGTTATGCTGATTACATTCAGAATGGGCAGAAATGTAAAAGAAAGTGAAAAAAGGCTATTTCTAGTTGTTTTAGGGTTTGGAAAACTTCGTAAACTTAGGAAACCTATATATATGAGATATGTACTCGTTATAAATAACTTTCACTCATATATTCCATAATATAGAGAGAGAAGAAGAAGAAGAAGAAGAAGAAGAAGAAGTTCAAGGTTATCCATGGAATCCATCCACAACTCCATGCATTCAACTCCATCCATGGCCAACTAAACACCTGTTTTAGGGTTTCAATGAAACCCTGGCTATGTGAAAGCTTTTTACTTATGTAGTCTTTTAGTTTTACTTGTATTCCAAGGATGATGATTGTATGCTTGGAGATTTTTATATAAAATCTTATTTAATGTTTAAATCATTGCTTTCAAAGTTTATTCTTGTCTTAGATCTATTTTCAATTCAACGTGCTCCACAGTTCATATTTTTGGTGATTGTATGAGATGTGTGCATGTAATGATGCATATGGGACTAAGGTTGTAATTATTGAATATGTCATGCTTAGGTAAGATGGAGTGTGCTACAACCCTAGTTTAGTGCAAGACACTCCATGTTGACCACAGATGGGATATATTAGCAATCAGATCTATTTTATTTTCTTGACGAAGGAATTGGGCTGGTAGCCACGATTCCCCATAATCATCAAAGTACAGTAATCTAAAGGATTACATAAATGAATCTTTTATCTAGTTAATGGTGGATTTCCAATCCTAGATCTCTTCTTTTCATATCTTTCATCAATTCTACTTATTGCTCTATTTAGTTAATTAGTTGATAGTTTAATTAATTCTTTAGAAACTCTTTATTCAAAACCAATAACAATTAAACCAATTTTATTTTTAGTAGATAATTAGAATTATAATTTTAGAATCTAATTAAATTCATAGCGCAATCCCTGAGGAATCGACCCATGCTTTTCACTATACTTATATTCTCAATAGGATTAATTTTTCTTGATTTTGACGACATCAATTGTTAGCGCCGCTACCGGAGATTGCCAAAGAAATTTTTCAGTTTCAAAAAATTTGTATTCTAAGTGTCTAATTATTTTTTGTTAATTTTATTTTTAGTTTATTTTATCTTTCGTAGTTGCTAAGTTTGTATTCAATTTTGCAATTGATCCGTTTACGTATAGTGAAAGCTTGCTGTAAAACTAAATCTAACATACGAGGAGCATACATGGAAGGAGCATATGCATAAAAAAATAAATAAAAATAAAAAAATAAAAGTGCTTTGGTATATTCTGCGCATAATCATTGTAAGTCAAGCCACTGTGATGCATTACTTGCATTAGTCTAGGGTCCCAGGGCGCTTGGCTTTGTGACACAAACCTCACGTACATCAGATTAGGAAACCCAGGGCGCTGGCTTTTAGGATAAATGTATGAATCATAGTTGTTTTTATTTTTCTTCTAGCCATGTCAATTAGGTTCTTTAAGTCATACTGAGTCGGTCCTTTATGGGTTTATGTTTGGAGTTAGGTCTAATAATTTAGAACTAGTCCCTTACGATCGGGAAATAAAACGCACTTTACGTTTACTTCGCACTGCGCCATTTATTCTACCTGAACAAATGGCCCAACAACAACCTCCACTGCTTATGGAGAACTTTAATCCCACTACGTACGCTTCCCCCTTATGTATTGAGTTACCTCCAGTAACAGCCACATAATTTGAAATTAAATCATCTACAATCTCGCTGTTACCCAATTTCCACAGTCGTCTAATTGAAGATCCTTATCAATATTTAGATGAGTTTCAAGTAAAGTGTTCAACTCTTAGGTTGCAAAACTTTATAGAGGAACACTTGAAACTTAGACTTTTTGCATTTTCCCTTAAGGATAAAGCTAAAATTGGCTCCACTCTTTGGAAGCCAATTCTATCACAACATGGGATGACTTGAAAAAAGCATTCTCACACAAAAGATTTTCCTATAACTAATACTAATCAGATAAGGAAAACTTTAAGAAATTTTAAAGCTAATGAAGGTGCAACCTTCTACGATAATTGGGAAAGTTTTAAGGATTTACTCCATTCGTGCCCACACCATCAAATACCTAAGTGGCAACTAGCACAGACCTTTTATGAAGGTCATACCCCTCAGTTGAGAAATGCAGTCGATGCTATTTGCCCAGGTACGTTTCTACAGAAAAATGTTGATGACTCATGGGGAATTTTTGAAACTCTAAGTAAAAACTGCATACATCATGGTCCCTCAGCTAGGAAAGATACGACTTGATCTAGTGGAAATAAAAGAGGAACAACCTTAAAAGTCAATCATTCGATGGATGTATCTGAAAAAGATGATGAGTTGTCTAGGAAGTTGGACAAATTAATGATGATTAGTCAAGCCCCCGCTCAGTCTTATGTAGAGGAATGTGCGTTATGTTCTGACCCTAGTCACAATGTATTCTCTTGTTCCTTGGCCTCTTAATTTCTAGATTTCGTTCAGGACAAGTGAATGCAATACAACAATATCCACAACAAAGCTATAACAATAATAATAATAATCAAAATTCGTATAGTTATAGCAAGGCATGGAAAATCCCGTTTCTTTCATATAGAACCAAAATATTGAAAACCCATTTCGCTCCACCTCCTAGGCCGAATTATCAGCCTAATTATCAGAATTCAAATTTTCAACTTAATAATCAAAACCAGTTTCAAAACAACAACCTCAATCTTCAAATCAAAAACCACCTAGGGAATCATTCAAAGAAAGGGTGTTGGCTTCACTCCAAAAGTTAGAGTCCCAAGCACAGTCATAGTCACAGTTAGTTCACTTGTACTCAATACATCGCAAAGCTTGAGTCCCAAATGGGATAGTCAGCTTGTTCATTGAACTATAGGGATGAAGGAAAACTACCTAGTCAAACTGTTAATAAACCTAAGGGACAATATGAAGTTGGAACTGGTAGTGAATAGGTTCAACAACTCCACGAGGCCTACTGCCAGAAATAATGAAATTAGGGAGGAATCAGATGAAATTATAGTAGTACCAAAGGGGGTTCAAAATAAAGAAAAAGATAAGAACAAGGCGAAAGTAAATGATAAAGATTTAAATGAAACCTATGTTTGAAAATCTAGCACTCCTGGAAAAAAATCACACGAGTGTAAGGCACCTTTTCTGCAATGTCAAGATTCCACATCACCACTTTCAAAGAAAGCAAAAATAGAAGATATCATTGAGGTATTCAAATAAGTTAAAATAAATTTGTCTCTACACGATGCTATAAAACAAATCCCAGCCTACGCTAAGTTTGTTAAAGATCTTTGCATAAAGAAGCAGAAAGTAAGGAACCAGCTAACGAAAAAAGTCATTTTAACAGAAAAATTAAGTTCCATCTTTTAGAATACACCGATTAAGTTAAAGGATCCCAGAATACCTACGATCTTTTGCATTTTTAGAGACATGGTGGTCCATAAAGCTCTTTTAGATTTAGGAGCCAGTGTTAACTTGCTCCCATATTTGATATATTCTAAGCTAGGTTTAGGTGATTTGAAACCTACTATAGGTACCCTTCAATTAGTGGATTGTTCAGTCAAGGTCCCCCGGGGTGTGATCAAGGATGTCCTCATAAAGGTTGATCAATGCTACTCCCAGTCGATTTTATCGTGTTAGATATCGAACATGTTCTTGATTCAGGGAAATAAGTCCCAGTTATCTTAGGTCGCCCATTTCTAGCCACAACAAATTCAGTCATAAATTGTCAAACTGGCATAATGGACATCTTGTTTGGTAATATAACCGTCAAACTAAATATGTTTAATGCATCTAATCAACCTTCGTTTAATGACGACGATGATGCAGACTGTTTTCTGGTAGAAGCAATAGAAGAGGTAATTTTTGAAGTAGCACCGAACATTTTAATCCATTTGGAGCTCTTTTAGCATATCTTAATTTCGAGAAATTTGATATTGAGCAATCTATTGGAGAGCTAATCACACTCCTCGAGGCTAATCATAGTACAAATTCACATCCATTGAAACCTCGAATTGAATCACCTCTGTCGCTGGCAATTTCTCCTGCTCTCCCTTTGGTTGAGTGTCTACTGACATTGGAGTGGTAATCACTCCCAAAGTCTCTCAAATGTGCCTTCCTAGATGCCAAAAAGACTTTACCTATGATCATTGCATCAAGTTTATCCTCTCAACAGGAGGACTAACTCTTAGAAGTCTTAGGAACACATAGAAAAGTCATAAGATGGATAGTGGCAGACCTCAAGGGAATATATCCCTTAGTTTGCATGCATAGAATTCATCTAGATACCGATGGTAAACCATCTAGAGAGATGCTACGAAGGCTAAGCCTGAACTTGAAAGAATTGTTGGATGCGAGTATTACATACCCGATTTTTGATAGTAAATGGGTAAGTCCTACCCAAGCCATCCCAAAAAAATCAAGGTTAGTAGTTGTCCCCAATGCCTTAGGAGAATTAGTCCCTACTCGCCAGACCACGGGATGGCGGGTATGCATAGGATATAGGAAATTAAATACGATGACCCATAAATATCACTTTCCCCCTCCTTTCATTCACCAAATTCTAGAACATCTAGCCAGACAAAGTTATTACTGCTTCTTAGATGACTACTCTAGCTACAACCAAGTCCCAGTCTATCCTGACGATCAGGAAAAGGCAACATTCACATGTCCTTTTGGCACGTTTGCCTATAGACGTATGCCTTTTGGTTTATGTAATGCACCCACGACCTTTAAACGGTGTATGATATCTATTTTCTTGGACATGGTAGAAAAATTCTTAGAAGTCATCATGGATGACTTTTCTATTTTTGGTCATATGTTTGAGTATTATCTCCAAAACCTTAACAAGTCCTAATTCGATGTGAAGAGACAAACCTAGTGCTAAGTTAGGAAAAGAGCCATCTTGTGGTCTAAGAAGGCACTATATTGGGTTATATTATTTTAAAAAAGGGAATAGAAGTTGATAAAGCCAAGATAGACCTTATAGAGAAACTCCCGCCACCATCCTCAGTGTGACAAATTTGTTTGTTCTTGGACACGTCAGTTTTTATAGACAGTTTGTAAAAGATTTTAGTAAAATTTCACAGCCCTTGTGCAGTCTGCTTGCCAAGGAAATGCCTTTTGTCTTTTATGACGAGTGTTTGAAAGCTTTCAAAACACACTGAACACTTCTTTCAACCACACAAGTAATTCAATCCCCAGATTGGTGTCTACCATTCGAGTTAATGTGTGATGAATCTAATTGCGCTGTAGGAGTGGTTCTGGGCAAAAAAAACAATAAAGTCCCGCATGTAATTATAATGAAATGCACGAAACATAGGCTTATCTGTTGGATTCTCCTTCTATAAGAATTCAACTATGAGATAAAAGATAAAAAAGGATCAGACAACATAGTAGCCGATCACATATCACGTATTTTAGTAGAGTCTGCTACGACCACATTTTTCTATGTGATTCATTCCCAGATGAAAATTTGTTTGAAGTATCTTAAGAAAACAGTCATGGTTTGCCGATATCGTAAATTTTTTGGCAACAGGTAGAACATCATCCCATTGGTCTAAACAAGATAAAAATTGTTTGATTTCACAAGTTAAACATTTTTATTGGGATGACCCATTACTATTTAAACACTCTCCTAACCAAATAATTCAGCGTTGTGTGCCAGAGAATGAATTTCATTCTATTTTAAAATTTGCCATTCTCTAGAGTGTGGAGGACATTTCGGTGGTCGGAGGACTGCTATAAAATCCTCCAATACGGATTTTATTGGCCCACTCTGTTTAAAGGTGCCCATGAGTTCTACTATAATTTTCTACATAGCCAATAATCAAGAAACATTTCACACCGTAATGAGATGTCCATGACTCCGATCCTAATTATTGAGATTTTTGACATGTGGGGAATATATTTTATGGGTCCGTTCCCACCATCTTTCGATTTTCAATATATTCTAGTTGTTGTTAACTATGTTTCCAAATGGCTAGAAGCCATAGCTAGAAAAACCAACTACCATAAGTTGGCTATCCAGTTTATAAAAGAGAATATCTTCTGTTGGTTTGGCACACCACGAGCTATCATTAGTGATGGTGGCTCACATTTCTGTAGTTATCCTTGAGGCACTTGTACGTAAATACTCTGTCACGCACAAAGTAGGCACGGCATACCACCCACAAACTAGTGGACCGATAGAGGTATCAAACATAATAATCAAGAATATTCTAGAGAAAATAGTTAGATTGGACCGCAAGGACTGGTAATTACGATTATCCGATGCACTCTACGTATATTGTACTACTTGCAAAACACTGATAGGAATGTCACCTTACCCTCTCGTCTTTGGAAAAGCATGTAACTTATAGATCAAACTGGAACATAGAGCTTTCTGGGCTATTAAAGGATTTAACCAAGATATGAAATCGGCTGGATGTCATCGAAAACTTCAAATTCAAGAACTAGAAGAATTGAGAAACAAAACATATGAAAACGAGTAACTTTATAAAGAGAGATCTAAAGCCTTTCATGATAAATTTATACATCGTAAGGATTTCCAAGTGGGCCAACAAGTTTGGCTTTTCAATTCTAAATTATGTTTACATCATGGGAAACTGAAATCTCGATAGGGAGACCATATACTATCACAAGGTTCTTTTCCCATGGGGCCATTGAAATTTATGGTGCTAAAAATGGGAGACCATTCAAAGTGAACGTCCAAAGATTGAAACCATACTTTATAGGAGAAATAGGAGAAGAAATAGAGGCCATAGATTTGGCTAATCTAATTTATGAGAAATGATCATATGTGGAATGGTCGAGCTGACGACATTAAGCATAGCGCTACATGGGTGGAAACCCAAGTGTTGTACATCTTATTTATGTTCTGTGTGTCATTTCGGGCTTGGAATAGGTTTGGGGGAGGTTAAATTTGTTGGACGAGTTTGTTAATTCGAAAATAGAGAGAAAGAAAACATAAAAGAGTGAACCGACCAGGCGGCACAATGCCTTAGATTTTTTGGATTGATTACATATGGGGTCTTTCTCTGAAAAGTCGCCCACCTGAGAGGTCGCTACGGTGACAATAGCCTGAGCAGTTCGACAGGGGGGATTTCACTTTTTTGAAAAAGTGACTTTCTTCCTTCAACTCGCTGAAAAGTCATCCGGTCCGCCCGGGCAAGAGTTTGAATGTCCATTTGAAATTTTCTTTTATTTTTTCACTAAAAAATCACCTGCACTTTAGATCGCCTGAGCGGGCTCCGCTTGAGAGGTCCGCTGGGGCAGAAGTCGCAAACATCTATGTATATGGATGCCTATTTTCATTTTATCTCTTTAGTTTCTCACCTTCGCACTCAGTCTCTCTCTCATTGACCTCCAAGTTTTCAGACCACTGGCGAGAGCAACAAGCCCAACTCCGGCCATACTATAAAGGTTCTACTTCATTCTCTTCTTCCTTTTGTTCTTTTTCCATGTGTTTTCTTTCTTTTCTTTTATTTCTCTTTCTACCTTTCTCCCATGGATACAATAAATATATCTATATATCTATATATATGTAATAAATGTACTTTCTCTATAGAACTCAACTCCAACCTCGTTTTTCATTTTTATAAGTTTTGGGTTGGGGATTTTTTTCTTCTAACAATGTACACTATACTTAGATGATTTTATAGATATGTCTTGTTCCAATGTTTCTCCCCCCTCAATGCTTATCTCTAACTCTTAGTGCACTATTGCTTTGGATCAATTAGATTATACATGACTTATGAACAATCACAATCGTGTACTTTCATATTTTTGTTAAATTCCTATATGTTGGTGAGTGTAATTTTGTCCGCTCATAATACAACTTCTTTTCAATTGAGAATACGTTATAACCCCTATGCATGTGGAGACATTGGTGGGCCACCAACTTGTATCTCCGCGTCAGCTATCAATTCACATAATAAAAGATTGATATAAGGGAATTTGCTGTGAATAGACTACACCACCATGACACACAATGTAATTTACTGTTAGATTGTTTATTGTTGTAGGGCCCACAATTTTTTCCTGGATAGTTGAGGGCAGCCACTTTTAGGGGATGGAGTTTTTCATCCTTTTCTTTTCCTTGTCTTGCTTCTGTCCATTCTTCTTCTTCTTTAGTGCCCTTTACAGACATGGCCCAGTAACGACTGTCCGATACTATAGACACCCTGATTTTGACCAACCGTTGAATTCAAGGGATTATTACCTCTGAAACTGATGAAGAAAATGTTTGACATAATTTGAAAGTTTTTAAGGGTAACTCAAGCTCTTCGGAAAGCCTCTCAATCTCAAAAACCTCAAAGTTCAAAGGTGTTAAGGGGACTTCGGGTATAAAAATATGCATGGGAGTTTATTAATTAATATTATTCAAATATACATAACCAGTCTCTTCCTCTGTTTTGTCAAGGAAACAAATTTTGTTTAAAAGAATTTGAAGGAAAAGAAAAAAGAAAAGAATTTGAAAAGGAAAAGAAAGTAAAAAGAAAAGAATTTGAAAAATAAAAGAAAAGAATTAAAAGTTTTATTTGTAAAATAAAAGAGAAAACAAAAAAATAAAAAAGAAAGGAAGAACCGGCATGCTGCAGTCGTGATGGCACTCACTGAGTGTCGCGGACATGTCAGCGAGTGCTGCTGCCTATAACAGTCTGTTTTAATTAAAATACATATTGAACACCCAAAGATTCCATTGCACATAGATTTTACCCCGAATTTACTGAATTAACCCCTCCTAAATTATCTAAATAAGGAAGTATACATCTCCATTGTTGGGGGTTGGACAATTTGAAGAGAATTGGTGAGTGAATAGAGAGAATTTTGAAGAGAAGCCATTGAAGAGAGCTTGAGAACTTGAAGAAGAGCTTGAAGACCTTTAAAGATCTTCACAAAACAAGAAAAATATGAGAAAATTTAGAGGTAATTCTCTAATCTTAGTTCACTTTTGGACTCAATTCAATCACAATTCATAGAATACCTTAGGATCTTTACACAATTTTCAAAAAGTCTCTTCTAACCTCATTTCATCAGACACCACTTGAATTGTGATTGAATTCTCATTTATATTTGTTGGTTTGGATCTAAGTAGCTATGGATTTGATGAGAAATAAATTTTCCAAGAGAAATTTGATTCGATAATCAAGTTGATATAGATTTTTTCTCTCTTTATCCATGCTCTTCTCTTGGAAATCAATGAGATCTTCAAGATCTCACTTGGATTTCTTGAGTTTGATCTCTCAATTTTCTGTAAATTAGTGATTTATATGGAAATTGAGATTCATCTTGACCATGTTCATGTACAATTAGTAGATCCAAGTCCATGTTCATGATTTGAGTCCATTAATTTGAGTTTTTATGAAGTTCATCTCATACTTTATTGAAATTCGTGGAGATTAGCATTCTTAGTCTCCAAGGATCATTTATTTGAGAGGAGAAGTAAATAAAATAAGTCTTAATTTCCTTAAGGATCATCAACTTGGGAAAGGAATTGGACTTGGGACAAGACAATTTTCATGGTTTGGTAATTTGGATTCAAATAATCCCAAGTGTTTAAGTATATCCATGAGATTGAAGAAATCCTTGGAGGTCTTTCATGGAAGTACATCTAATGGTCAAGTCTATGGACCTCTTTTGATGAACTTGATTATTGTCTTAGTGGTCATAATCACCACTTGATACAAATTCTCCCTAGAATTTTGGGTCAAGTTGGGTTCAATAATAAGTGACAATTCAACAATGGTGCAATGAATTCATTGATGAGCTGTGATCAAAGATTTTTAATTAAATCATGATCCATTGGATTTGAATGAGACCAAATTGGAATGAGTCCATAACATCTAGTTTTACCATTGTAATTTTGGTTTTGATCAAATTAAATGGTTATCATGGTTTGGTCATGGGTTTTGTAACTAAATTACTCTCTATCTAGAATTCCAAAATGGTGACCCATTTTAAAATATTTGGATCAGAACATTAACCAAATAGTTTATGTTTTAAATAATTTTTTTATGATCTATGATGATCCAATACATTCTCCAAGAAAATTGAAAGGTCTGAGATAAGTTTGCTATTTTTAATAAATCATACAAAATATCTGGACAGAGAGTTGGTAAATCCTGAGTGATGTCTAGTTTTGGTCCAATTCCCATAGATTGGAGCATTTGATCTTTGCTTTTATTTTTAGGTTAGATACTAGACTCATAGAGGCATGTCATACTAAAAAATCACTAAGATAAAACTACGGGAACCATGAGTTTCTATTTTTCAATATCTGGCTTATTCTCTGTAAATTCTTGAATTGTGAGGCCAATTTGGCAAGTCTTATTAACTATGATACAAATGATTTCTCAATGCCTTAAGACTTGAAGCATGTCTAAATTAAGATTAGTTAGACTTAAATCCAGAGATTAAAATATCCAAATCAATGAATAATTCATAACTTGTTCACTCTCATACGTTCATGATCATCATATTCGGTAGTAATGCATGTATTTTAGGATGTTAGATTGTAGATCATAGAAATAGATTGTAATTAAGTTGAACTTAGTCATGAATCATCTTCAACCATAATGAAGTTATGCCATTCTTATATAGACATTGCATTGTCACTAGGTTAAGGTCCCTCTGGACCTTCCTGTTGAGACTTGTATATCAATAGGAATGTTGTGACTTCCTCGGTTGGAAAGAATTTGTGATTTTGTCAATTTCCTTTGTTTTTTCAGATTTAGATGTAGTTTGATATTATTGATGTTCAAGCATGTGGATTAACCTTTGTTTTGTAGAACACCCAAGGTGAGTCATTCTTTCTTCCTCTAGAATAATTTTACTACTATTATTGATTTTCCGACTTCATGCGCGACGCCTTAGGCTAAGATTTTGCCTTATGTGTATATATAAATTAGAGACTCTTTTTCTAGGTTTTCTATTATTTGTATGCATTGCACATTTCCCATTCTTAGTTAGATCCCGGGTAAGTCTCTCTTTCCCTATTGCTAGGTAAATCTACTTGGTTTTGCATGTCTTTTATCGTTAGAAATCTTTCACTCTTTCAACATGCTTTTGAAATGTATATCTATATCTATGTATTATTTGAGGGCACACTTAAATTGTTAGTTTAATTATAAGGATGTTGAGTAGAGGCCAATCGCGAGATAGGATGAGAGGGGATGTTTTAGTCCACCGGGCTCCTTCCTCTCTCATTCCGTGATCCCCGAACCTAGAAAATCTCTGGTTCCAAAAGAACAATGGCTTTAAAATGGTTTCTTAATTTTTCTTTTAAAAATTAAGGTATTCTTAATTTTTATTTTAAAAATTAAGTGACGGCTCGTATTTGTATATTTAGAAAAAGTGAAGAAGTGGTTTCCCATATACACATATATTCCCGTAATTGCTTCTGGCCTCTCTCAGGTCAGATGCTTCCACTTCATTTCCAGAAATGGCCCATTCCAGAAGAAAAGAAAATGGAAAGAGAGAGTCCCTGAATGCTCTCAACCACACAAAAACCCACCTTAAAAAACATACAACTCACGTGGTTTTCTGTACGAGCATGACATTGACTCAAACTACTTCATGACCGATCCTAATACCCAGTAGGGTACCTATCCTCATCTTGTTGAGTTATTCTATCAGGGTTTGGCATTTTATAATGCCAATGGAATGGGTCCCGACTATCCCACCACCCTAATCAATAATACCCGTCTCACCATCACGGCTGACACTATTTGTGTCGTTGTAGGTATTCCTACTGATAGGACTGCGACCATCACCTTATAGCACCCATCCCACATAACTTTATGGAAATCCATACTCGGATGGCTCAGGGTAGGGGGGATCCAACCAGTTCATTCGGAGGAAGGACTTTTCTCGAGAGATGTGGTTCATTGACCATGTCTTTAAGAGGAATGTCTATCTTATGGGGCATCACCAGGAGTGAACCAAGGCCATCCACAAAGCCCTTTATTCGTTGTGGATTGGTGAGTGGTTCCACATTGACTGAGTCATTAGGGCCTATATGTGCCTCACCGAAAACCGTATCATCAATAACCCTAATATCTCTCAACTTCTACCTTCCCCCGTACTATCACTGCTATCATCCATCATCTATCATTTCCCATTCCCGACCATGAGAAGATTGATATGACCATTCCTGTGTTTGGCGTAGTTGAGTGGAGGTGGAGCCTTATGGCTCTGGATCCTAATGTAGCCCGTGCTCGTCTTGTGCATAGCCGCTAGCCACACTAGTCCCCAGTTGTACCTCCTCCGCCCGAGCAGGCCCCTTTCAATTGGACTCACCTAGATTATCAGTGACTGCTCAGTGAGTTATTCTGCACATAGTCCTTTGTCCAGTCTCTAGTTTCTGATTTTATTTTGGACAGAGTGGTGGAGATGTTAGCCCATAGGGAGATTGCCTTTTAGAGAGTTTTTCTGCCTCCCCCGAGTCCAGATTATGAAGATGATGATGGAAGTAGCACTGAGCTGGCAGAGGCAGAGGCAGACGAGGGTGATGACGATGGTGGTGACGGTAGTGATGAGACATTTATTGTGGATGCATTGTTTGAGGATTACTTAGTTTGGTTATGTGGTTAGTTAGTGGTTGTGTTGGTATTTGGTTGGTTGGGGGTCGATATTCAGATGTTCAACCCCAATTTGCCCTATTCCAGTCCAATTTTTTTATTGTTTTTATTTATTATTTTTTTTACTTTAGTATCAGTCTTTTGTAGGTTGTTCTATTTGTTAAAGATCGAGTCCTGTATTTTTTTTATTTATTCTGCTCTTAGGATACTTTGTGTCTTTTGGCTTCGATCGGAGTAGTTTATTTATTTCATTGTTATTATTTTTGATTGGGCATGTACCGGTCCACCAGACCACAGACTTTGGATTGTTATTCTTTAAGGATGGTGGACCATTATTATTTTTGTTCAGCTTTAGCTACATGCCTGTGATGGTCATATGATTCAGACTTGATTTACATTTTCGCAATAATTATTTGCTTATCGTTATTGCAATCCCTATTGTTTCATGATTATGTATCTCGTTTCTCTTTACTATTTCATTGGGGACAATGAAAGGTTTAGGTTTAGGGGTGATGCTGTCAGTCCATTCAATATCGAGTAATCATTTTGAAAATAATCATTTTTTTATGCAATTTTGACAAATTTTAAAATTGTAAGAACCATTCAAAATTAAAGAAATATAATCAAGTTATAAGTAAAAAAAAAGATTACTATTTTTCTTCTAAAAATTATAACCAAATTTAGGTTATAATAAATGAAAAAAAATCATATTACCATCACCGTAAGTAGTTTTTTGGTTTTGTAAATTGTTTCTTTCACTGTCATCATTACAACTCATTTCAATTGTTACTAACAAATCTAATAACAATCTTTTGTGTATGTAGATCATTTTTATTATACCATTAGTTATAGATGGAGCACCTAGTTTCCCCAACTTCCTCACCGAATAGGAAACAAGATATTAGTGATTTTTTGTCAGAGTTGGTTCCTAGCTAGCCACGATCTCACTCGAACTCAATCGCACCCGACGTAGTTGAGCAAGTTAGTAGGTACATTCACTACCAAGTACTTCATAGGGGTAGTGCCCCCATTTCCCCGCTACTGACCCCCTAGGATTTTCCTAGTCCCGAGTAGTTCAGATTCATCTTCTTTTGAGTCAAACACCTCTACCCACTCTTTAGATGAGGATAGTTTATATAGGGACGATCCTACTGGTAGGGATGGGATATATGGTGCACACCACCTAGTTCTGAGGAGCCATCCTCCGATTCACCCACTTCAGATGATTCTACTGATGAAGAGAGTGAGGAGGAAAATACGGTGCCTATTCAGCCTGTTGTGGAGGGTGTAGTGGAGGAGGATGAGGAGAAGGTTGCCTATCCCTATCATTTCTAGATTATGTGCCAAAGATAGTCCGTCAGAGACAGGGATATCTAGATTTGTCGCCTCAGGACATTACTGATATCTTTGCACCAGTCAAGTGTCCTGAGGTAGACGATAGTATCTTACTGCCGGTTCAAGAGCCTGAGGAGGAGGAGATGGATTGGCCTACTTTTGACCCCTCTCAGTATCCACAATGGGAGTTAGTTGATTTCTTCACATTGTTTCGAGCAGGGCCCCTGCCCACATCAGACCGCTTTTGAGGTATCACAGTAGTTATCACAATTTCTTTTGATGCTATAACTATTGTGACCCACTAGCCATCTGCATAGTGATATGTAGGTGGCTAAGGTAAGTACTGATGGATGATTTTGATAGTTCTGGTAGGTATTCACTTTTGTTTACATTTATACATTCGATGTACATTTAACAGTTTATTTTGGGATATGTAATCTTAACAGTGGATTTGTTTTTCTTTCTTCTTGTTTTAGGAAGTTGTCATACTTGTCAAAAACACTCCTTATCATGTCTATGGAAAGAACTAAATAATATGCTTGAAACTATATTACTCGCTAATTCATTCTTTGATTTATAATTCTAGTATAATGTATTGTAATAATGGTTTGTATTTTAAATAGCACCCGTTTTAGCAATGCACGTAGTTATGTGAATACATGTTGTAGATTGAGTTTGGAATATAAATTGGATTACTAGATCATGAAGTGTGGAGACTAAACCCTTGCAAGTTTTTGTGCCTATCTTTTTTTTTTTAGAGTTACAAATATTAAATATTTGTCAAATTTTCTTGAAAGACGTATCATATCGTTGCTTAGTCTAATTTTTCCTTGTTTGTTATTTGGGTAATAGTCAAGAAAAGTTTCAAAGGAATAAATATTTACCATGTTGAAAGATAAAGAGTCCTACAAAAAATTGATGCATTCAATGAATAGAATATATGAGTAGATGAAGAAACCATACTCTCTTAGAAAATGATAGTAGGTCATTCTTGTTATTTAACACTTTTTGGCCTTTCTACCTACCCTTTGAATAATAAATAAAATTTATATCCCTAGTTAGCCCCTTGATCCTTTATGAATTAAGACCTTTTCGTTGTTCACCAATTTTCCTTACCCACACCAAATTGGAGTTTGCCAAAAATAATGATAATAACTATAAAAAAATCCTACCTTAAGTTTGAGAATGTATTGAAAATGGTGATTCAGAGATGAATAGAAAGGGCTAGTAGTTGTGTGGACACGCTTGAATCGGTCGTCCACTCTTTTGCTGGTTTGAAATCGATTTGGATCAAAGAAAAGGAAAGGAAGGTCTATTGAAAATAGATACAGAGTCGCCACTTGGTTTTTAAGGAACTAAGAAACCTAATTTTGACTCACCCAAATGGATAAAGGGCATCGGCCCTTCATAACCAAAGAACTTGGCCTGGGGTTTTGGTACGAGAGAGGAAGGAGCCTTTGTCGTGACTAAAACACCCTCAACTCGCCAATCTCTTGACGGGGCTCAATTAGCATCCAAATAATCACCTTATACTATGTTTAGTTCAACAATTAATACTATGATAGTATATTACATCTCATAAGAATCTTGAAATGGAAGATCAAAAGGTAAGATATTATTCATAAGATCTAAGCCAAATATTACACAATGCGAAAGTGAAAGATCACACAAATAAACCTAGAAAAAATCGTCTAATCATATATCAAGTAATCAAGTTTTCCTAGTCTAGAGGGGGACATGAATTGTTTCTTGAAACAAATAATCAAAGAGATCAAAATGTGCTTAGCAAACTAGAATGATGCATGTTAATCTTTGAGATAAGAAAACCTCTCAATCCCCGAGACAGATGAGAAAGGATGATGTGATCGAGGGGAAGCATGAATGGGTGATCAACTTCATTCCTTATAATCTTCTTAGATTAGGGGTCATAAAAGCCCCAAAATCTTGCATGGATGCAATGAATAATCCTGAAATGTGCAAAGGTTGAAGTGTGTTTGTGTACATAGACTTTTTAAAGTGATTTAAAAGTCTAAAATATGAATGAATGCATGGAGGAAATCATCATGGGATATGTACAAATATTGTATGGACCACTTCCTAAGATATAAGCTAATTTGGAGTGCATGTAAGTATCAAATCAAAGAATGAAAGTAAGAGAATGCTGGCTGTGAATAGGGGACAGAACAGTGACTTGATATTGTGGAAAATGAAAAGTAGGGTTAGGAATGTTTTCAATGCATGCTTTTTTATGGAGATCATCCTTAGTGTGTCTAGAACACAAATCCAAAAGACAATCCTCAATAACTATCATAGTGGTTACTCAGAAATAGAGTCCGTACTGTCGACTGAAATAACAAAAAATCTTACAAAATGAAAACAAAGCATTTTGAAACCCATATTATACATAACGTTCCCTACGACATTGAAGTTCAAGGAAAAATGAGTTGGGACCACTCCTTTTGGAAAAGTTTTTTGTAAAACAAGTTGAAAGTTAACCAAGCTGTTGTGACAGCAATGGCAGAATATCTAGAGATAATGTTTGGGTCCAAATGGACAACTTCCAAGTGTTTCAAAGTCAAACAAAAAATCGTGGGTGTTCTATAAAAGGTTAGGAAGACTTTCCAAGTGGTCTTGCATTCATATATTGGGTATTGAACTCAGAATAATACCTTGAAGTTAGATAATCACTGTTTTGAAGGTTTTGGGAAGAACTAGGATTTTCTTCTTTTAAATCAAAATGAGGGGTTTAAGAGGGGTTTTGAAATAGAGTTTTTGAAAGTATAACTTCAGCACTTAAATGGAGATTATGACCATGTCACGACCCGATTTTTGGAAAGACATATATTCAATCAAGTGCATACCCTAATCAATATTTAACCGCCCAAAAATCCAAGGGTGACAACCTATACCCAATTTTAAAAGACCATTTTAAGATAAACTGATTTTAATTTCTTTCATAAACCACATTATTTCTATTTAAACAAAACTCATTTATCATCAAATTCATTCAAAAAAAACATTACAAGAAAATCCACGTTTCAAATATTCCCCATTCTCATTTATTACAAAATAAAAACCAAACGTTTCCCTTTACACAAAAATAATATAATTTCCTCCATCGAAACACAATAAAAGTATCTAGTTATAATAATAAACGGAATAATTCAACACTACACTATCTCAGGTCAGATCTGCTATAAATGTCTCCAAAAGTCCAATAATACAACTGAAATATAACTACATCTAATACAAGTTCTCAACCATGGCTCACAATGCCAACTAAATCAAAGAGTATCATATAGTAATTAAAGAATATAAAGAAGGTATCTTCAACTTCACGAACAGATCGGCTGCTCCACAATGAACTCCAACTATACTATCCTGCACATGTCATCCGACTACGTTTCAAACAGAAACGCACCCGAATGCATAACAAACTCATGTCAGTCATATGACTGGTATGAGTTAAACAAAACACAAGTCTTAGGGATCCAACTTGAATCCGTAGACTACAAATCATACTACAACATTCTTGGGCCAAGACAGGTAGTTCCACACACATATCTGGACAATAGAGTAGTTTCCGTTTATGTGGTGGCAAGTAGTTTCTTGCCCGAATAAAAACAATTGAATACTTACCTTTCTTAACTATGGTAGGCCGTTACCTGCAAACCATTAGTAGGCCTACCATCCTGTACAAATAGAACTTAACACAATAATATAAACCAATAATAAGGTGTTATTAATTAAAAATATTTTATCTCTAACAAAGAACTGGAATTAGACAAAACTTAAAACACGAAAAATGTCAAGAATAAAATTTTCAAGGAATGACACGCGTCCTCGTTCATAAATTCTAAATAGATAATTCATAAATTAATTATTAAAATTCAGCTCTTACATAGAAGATGTTCAGCAGATTATGAAAATCGATGAAAATAGTGTAAATATGACGTTTTTAGAAAAAGTGTAAAACAAAAAAGTTGTTCGGATCGTCGTTTTACTTCAGTTGTAATACCCTGTATTTTCCGGTATATATATATCCCTTGCACTTTCCTTAGTCTTTGGTGAATTTGAGTTTCCAATCGATTGACATTCATCCCAATCGATTGACAATTTTCAGATACCAATCGATTGACATGTTCCCAATCGATTGACATTCTACCGACTAAAATTGATTGCGTGTCAACATCCCAATCGATTGCCATCTTCTTCAATCGATTGACATTATTTCCAATCGATTGACATCAAATATCTGTCTCCAATCGATTGACATAGAGTCCAATCGATTGACATAAGCTGAGAAACATTTTCTTCTTTCCTTTAGCTTTGAACGTGTGGCACTCTTAAACCTTATATATACTCGTTCATTTGTGGCCTTGGGCCAAGTTTTTGCAGCCTTGGGAGAGAGAGATACATACTCTCATATATATATATACACATACATATATATTGTATATATATTACACACACAAACTCTCGGGTGGAGAGAAGGAGAAGAAGAAGAGGAGGAGGAGGAGACCAGAGAGAGAACAGAGACGGGCAGAGAAAGAGAGAGCAGAGAAGAAAGAGAGAGGAAAGAGAACTCACCATAACCGCCGCCGCGGAGCTCGGGACGCCGTCAACGGAACGCCGGAGAGAGGTGAGTTTATTAACTCACTCAAAGAGGTTTGTTTTTGTGATGTTTATGTGTGTATAATAACGTGCATGAGGAGGAAAGAGGACCCCAACGTTTTTATAATAAACCCAGCAGTTTTGAGGAAGAAGACAGAGTTCAATCGATTGCCATAGAGTTCAATCGATTGATATATCAATCGATTGACATTATTCCAATCAATTGACATAAGTCCAATCGATTGACATTATTCCAATCGATTGACATAAGTCCAATCGATTGACATTAAGTCCAATCGATTGGGAAGAGCAGAATGTTGTTTATCTATTGTTATATGTTATGAGCTGATTGTAATGTACCCAAGCTGTTAATGGTTGTACCATACGTGATATTGGATATGTGCTTAGTCAACATGATACTACGTTAGCCTTATATGATGTTTATATTAATGTTACAAGATGAACTGTTTATTATTTACTGTCGATATGAGATGCTCTAATGGTTAAGTAACTGCCATATGTTATTGTCAAACTGAATAGTAGAACGGAACACGACAGCATGTTAATAATGAATTAATAAGTAGATATGTTGAATACAGAGCATGTGGTATTTCCTGTACTTAGTATATGAGCATTTCACAACATGTGTCAGCATGCATGGGATAGTGGTGTGAAGAGGTAAGAGAATCTGATGAGAAATGGGATATTGATATGAAGAGATGAGAAGATATGATGAGAAAGGGGAACTGTGATTCGTATGGAATAATGAGATATGTGTATTTTGGGATCCGTGGGATCAACGGCTGACGAGTCGGGTGGACGTGGGATGGTTAGAGTTCCTAGTGCGCCTCTCGCTGTTGAAGACGTCCAGTGATGCGTATGCACTGTTGAAGACGTCCAGTGTACCGTTGAAGACGTCCGGCTAGTGCTCTAATGTATTCTCAGCTGTGTAGACGACCAGTGAGGGTATACGCATCGTTGAAGACGTCCGATGTGCCGTTCTATTGTTTACAGATAGGTGGTACCGTGTAGACGACCGGTAACCCTATCAAGGGATTTTGGGATCTATTGCCTAGTCGGGTGATTCCGATTGGCATTACTGTATTGACGAAAGGATTTTCAGATTGGTATTATGGGATCGACGAATGGATACGGGTTTGTGTTATGGTATGGATACAGAGATGGATATGGATATGAATATAAGAATGGCTAGTAAGAAGATGGTTCAGTCGTGGACCCAGCGTCCCGACGTAAAGGTATATGCATGGGTGGTTGCATGGGTTACATGCATGGATTTGGTGAATACGTGATGAGATATTTATTCCATGATCGTTATTATTGTTTTCATTCAATATGATTTCTGTTATCGTTGAATTAATGTACAGTTTAATGAGACCTTTGCTATGTCCGTGAGTGACGCCATTGTTAAGAGATTAACCGCATTTTAAGATGCTGAACAATAACGGTGAGGAGTGTTGTTTAATGTACTCACTCAGCTTTGTATCCAAAGCTGATGGCGTTTATGCCCTGGACATTCCAATGTCTAGAGCTTCGCAGGACTTGAGGACGAGAGATTGATGTTCTGCCGGTCTTGGAGCTGAAGGCTTGGAGAAGAAGACGTGCTGCTTGTAATAGTTAGTTTATATCTGTTGTTATTGTTGTTATAGGCTTCAGACTATAAGCCAGCTGTTGTAATAGTTTTAGTAGACTTTTATAATTGGTACTTGGGCATCTGTTGCTTCCATACCTTTTATAGTTTCCGCTGTAGCCTCTGATTATGTTAATAATATATGTTCTATGAATAGCATCCTCCCTATCGTGGTGTTTATTGGTTTGAGTAGATGACAATGCGGTTATTCACCCGTCATTCCCTATGGACCCATAAAGGAAATTTATTTTTCTCTATTTATGCTGCTCCGGGGCGTGACAGGATTTTTGGTATCAGAGCCTAGGTTTCAGTTGTTAACCGCTTGTCTTTTGTGATTAGAACCTGAGTTCTAAGGTAATATCGGTAGCATGAGGATTAGCTGAGATGAGATAGAACTGTTGTCTTGTCACTCAGATAAGAGGTTGGAAGAATCCATCTGAGGATGTTTCTATGGAAGATAGTAACTGTTGGAACCAATAAGAATTTGGATAGCTGAGTTCGCGGAGAACAGGCATTGAGAATTAGTTGTGATTGTGGAGATCCTATAAATATAGAGTCGTTGGATGTTAGACACTGACGAATTCCTGAGCGATCTCGGAACAGTCAGTATGTCCTAGAAGTAGAAAGAGGTTAAGGATAAGATTATCTTGTTACCTTGAGCCACATGTTAGTGGAGTGGTCTCACATTTTAGTTGAGCAGTACTCATAGTTTGGAACCTGAGAATAGAAATAGAATGTTTAAGATTTGACGTCAAGCGTAGAAGTTGTAGTTTCGTCTTGAGCATAGATACATTTAAGCGTACCTGGTAGGTAGACTGACCTCTGTGGTTATATTATTATATTCGTATTGCTTGATGTGATCGTATTATATAGTGGTACTATATATCTGTTACCACATGTTTTGTTCTTGCTTGAGCTATAAGATAGAATGCGTCTGACCGAATTGTTTTCATTTGTAGGTAGCAACATTGAACCCTACCAGCACTCGTTATGGTTAGGACGACTCGAGGAAACCAGGGCCAGCTGAATGGAGTACCTGAATTAGTACCTCCTGAGATAGATCCAACAGGAATGATTGGAGTTTTCATTCGTCGCATGGAACAAGTTATCAATCGTGCGGATCACGTCATCGGCAATGAAGCACCAGTACGTCAGACAAGAGTCAAGCTGCTAAAGGAATTTCGTGCTCTTCAACCAGAGACCTTTACCGGATTAGCGGGAGCATGGCAAGCTGAGCAATGGATTCGCCAGATAGAATTGATATTTGAGACACTTGAATGTACTGACACTGAGAAAAGACATTTGGCTATATTTCAACTGACATTCTCAGCAGCAGATTGGTGGGACGCAGTGAAAGCTACGATAGGTGAAGAAGCTGTAGGAAGGATGACTTGGGAATCATTCAAGACTCGATTTCTAGAAAAGTACTTTCCAGAATCCGAGAAGAACAAAATGGAGATGGAGTTCATACGATTAGTCCAAGGTAGTTTTACAGTGCCAGAATATACAACTCAATTCGAGAGGCTCTCACGATTTGCGCCGCATATGATCGATACCCCAAGAAGGAAGATCAAAAGATATCATCAAGGACTAGTTCCGCATATCCGTCATATGACTATAGGACATTTAGATCAATCTTTCGAAGCTTTGGTAGAAATGGCAACAAAATTGGAAGACGACAGTCAGATTAGTGAAGGACAACACTTTGATCAAGCATTTCTAGAGAACGATCAATTTTTCTTAACAGATCAGAGAGGAAGAGATAGTCAGATTGTGTTGGCAGCTAACCAAGTTCAACAAGGAAACATAGAAAGAAATTACATAGGCAACCGCCAGAAGCGTAAGAGGATAGAGAGTGACAAGAAAGAATCAAAACCAGTAGCGACCCCAACACAGCACAGAGAACGAGATATCTGCTACAATTGTGGAGTACCTGGACACCATTCCCAAGAATGCAGAGTATCAAGGAAATCTAACGGACGGGGAATACAATGTTTCAACTGTGGTAAATTTGGTCATATCCGTAAGTTTTGTCCAGAATTAGAGATGCAACACAATGTTCCGTTGCAACAAGTATCACGAGGGCAGACTCGCCATACAAATAATTGGTCTCAACTTAGACAAGGACGATAGACAGAAGGTACAACACTCATCACCTATATTTTGTATTATATATGATCCCGATATTGCAGGAAGTTTGGTATTCGCTTGATTTTATTGTAAGAGGATTAGCCTACACCGTAAATTGTAATTACCGGAACAATTCATTTGACACTGATCAACAGTAGTTTTCCAAGAATAGATATAACATCAATTGCATCCCATATGACTTCTTTTACATCCCTATAAGACTTCAATTGCATCCTTATATGACGTCAATTGCCTCCCTATCGAAAGACTACGCCAACCATTGGTATGTTGGACAGAGACTAGAGATGAGGAATCTAAATTTGCTTTAGATGTAGCCTTAACAAGAGAGGACGAACTAGAAGATTGCGAGTATACGAGAAGAGATACTAGTGACGCAGAGACAACACCAGAATTACAAGAGTACCATAGAAGGATTCTTTTCGACACCGATTGTCTGTTGCTTTCATCCAGTCAAGAAGTTATACAATAGATCGACTCACGATATCAGTATATAGTTCTGCATAACCTATTTGATTAGTACGTGGGAGTAAAATGAGTATTCAATGGATGGTACGACCTCGAGAGATGATTATGTCAATAGTACATGGGAATTTGGAGACACATGAGGAAATTCGAATCAACAACTACGATATTAGAGTCACGAATGCTTTCAAGTCAATATCCTGAGGGACGACGATAATAACACGGGAGTTAACAAGGACGTCGTGTGCAACACGAGGCTGACTAATAACATTGACGATCGTAACAAGAAGTCCAGAGATAAGAAGACAGTCAACTGATGACGCAGTAGAGACATTGTCAACACAGTGTGAAGCATCTTCGAAACTAGAGTAGACGGCAACGCTTCGCTACAACTTAGACTGTATTAGAACACTTGATCGATAGAACCCTTACACCGTAGAGTTTGACTTGAGGAATGAATCTTGTGTGTTTAGAGATTTGCTGTTTCAGATTCATGAGATGATTAGATTGTGCTACCTAGAACCTTTTCCCGAAGTTCGACATACGAATTTTATATATCTAAACCCGAGGATTGGTAGCTGTCACCCTAGTACCCGTAGATCGTTGATATCTCTATATCATGTGTTTAGAACTTAAACCTTTGGCCGCTGATGTGATCGTTTATGTAAAACGAGAACTTGAGCATTTTAGAGTATGTCTTCCGAGATGATTTGTGTGTTTATTTGAGGGCCTACTACTTCTGATTTCGAGGACGAAATCTTTTGATGAGTGGTGGATGATGTAATACCCTGTATTTTCCGGTATATATATATCCCTTGCACTTTCCTTAGTCTTTGGTGAATTTGAGTTTCCAATCGATTGACATTCATCCCAATCGATTGACAATTTTCAGATACCAATCGATTGACATGTTCCCAATCGATTGACATTCTACCGACTAAAATTGATTACGTGTCAACATCCCAATCGATTGCCATCTTCTTCAATCGATTGACATTATTTCCAATCGATTGACATCAAATATCTGTCTCCAATCGATTGACATAGAGTCCAATCGATTGACATAAGCTGAGAAACATTTTCTTCTTTCCTTTAGCTTTGAACGTGTGGCACTCTTAAACCTTATATATACTCGTTCATTTGTGGCCTTGGGCCAAGTTTTTGCAGCCTTGGGAGAGAGAGATACATACTCTCATATATAAATATACACACACATATATATTGTATATATATTACACACACAAACTCTCGGGTGGAGAGAAGGAGAAGAAGAAGAGGAGGAGGAGGAGACCAAAGAGAGAACAGAGACGGGCAGAGAAAGAGAGAGCAGAGAAGAAAGATAGAGGAAAGAGAACTCACCATAACCGCCGTCGCGGAGCTCGGGACGCCGTCAACGGAACGCCGGAGAGAGGTGAGTTTATTAACTCACTCAAAGAGGTTTGTTTTTGTGATGTTTATGTGTGTATAATAACGTGCATGAGGAGGAAAGAGGACCCCAACGTTTTTATAATAAACCCAGCAGTTTTGAGGAAGAAGACAGAGTTCAATCGATTGCCATAGAGTTCAATCGATTGATATATCAATCGATTGACATTATTCCAATCGATTGACATAAGTCCAATCGATTGACATTATTCCAATCGATTGACATAAGTCCAATCGATTGACATAAGTCCAATCGATTGACATTAAGTCCAATCGATTGGGAAGAGCAGAATGTTGTTTATCTATTGTTATATGTTATGAGCTGATTGTAATGTACCCAAGCTGTTAATGGTTGTACCATACGTGATATTGGATATGTGCTTAGTCAACATGATACTACGTTACCCTTATATGATGTTTATATTAATGTTACAAGATGAACTGTTTATTATTTACTGTCGATATGAGATGCTCTAATGGTTAAGTAACTGCCATATGTTATTGTCAAACTGAATAGTAGAACGGAACACGACAGCATGTTAATAATGAATTAATAAGTAGATATGTTGAATACAGAGCATGTGGTATTTCCTGTACTTAGTATATGAGCATTTCACAACATGTGTCAGCATGCATGGGATAGTGGTGTGAAGAGGTAAGAGAATCTGATGAGAAATGGGATATTGATATGAAGAGATGAGAAGATATGATGAGAAAGGGGAACTGTGATTCGTATGGAATAATGAGATATGTGTATTTTGGGATCCGTGGGATCAACGGCTGACGAGTCGGGTGGACGTGGGATGGTTAGAGTTCCTAGTGCGCCTCTCACTGTTGAAGACGTCCAGTGATGCGTATGCACTGTTGAAGACGTCCAGTGTACCGTTGAAGACGTCCGGCTAGTGCTCTAATGTATTCTCAGCTGTGTAGACGACCAGTGAGGGTATACGCATCGTTGAAGACGTCCGATGTGCCGTTCTATTGTTTACAGATAGGTGGTACCGTGTAGACGACCGGTAACCCTATCAAGGGATTTTGGGATCTATTGCCTAGTCGGGTGATTCAGATTGGCATTACTGTATTGACGAAAGGATTTTCAGATTGGTATTATGGGATCGACGAATGGATACGGGTTTGTGTTATGTTATGGATACAGAGATGGATATGGATATGAATATGAGAATGGCTAGTAAGAAGATTGTTCAGTCGTGGACCCAGCGTCCCGACGTAAAGGTATATGCATGGGTGGTTGCATGGGTTACATGCATGGATTTGGTGAATACGTGATGAGATATTTATTCCATGATCGTTATTATTGTTTTCATTCAATATGATTTCTGTTATCGTTGAATTAATGTACAGTTTAATGAGACCTTTGCTATGTCCGTGAGTGACGCCATTGTTAAGAGATTAACCGCATTTTAAGATGCTGAACAATAACGGTGAGGAGTGTTGTTTAATGTACTCACTCAGCTTTGTATCCAAAGCTGATGGCGTTTATGCCCTGGACATTCCAATGTCTAGAGCTTCGCAGGACTTGAGGACGAGAGATTGATGTTCTGCCGGTCTTGGAGCTGAAGGCTTGGAGAAGAAGACGTGCTGCTTGTAATAGTTAGTTTATATCTGTTGTTATTGTTGTTATAGGCTTCAGACTATAAGCCAGCTGTTGTAATAGTTTTAGTAGACTTTTATAATTGGTACTTGGGCATCTGTTGCTTCCATACCTTTTATAGTTTCCGCTGTAGCCTCTGATTATGTTAATAATATATGTTCTATGAATAGCATCCTCCCTATCGTGGTGTTTATTGGTTTGAGTAGATGACAATGCGGTTATTCACCCGTCATTCCCTATGGACCCATAAAGGAAATTTATTTTTCTCTATTTATGCTGCTCCGGGGCGTGACATCAGTTTACGCGAAACAGCCATAAACTATGAATCTAAGTATCCAAAATATTCAATTTACTAATCTGGTCCAGTTTATTATCAAATTACTACGTTCCCAAAAATGGTACGTTACACATAGAATGCTAGGTTTCAGCTAACGGTCACAACACCGAAATTATTTAAAATCCTAAAACCAACACGACTACCAATTCCTAGAATTTCATATAACTGAAAATCATAAACCACATTACAACTGTAAATCCGCAAATAAAAAAAAAACACATAATATTCGATCCAAATTACACCTTATGTTCACCACCTCGGCCACCCATCCATGGTTCAGCCTACACATATATCCCATGTGTCTCCTAATGTAATACTAACTCCCACTCCGGTCCCAACTCCCATGGGTTATCACTGGGATTTGAGTATCCACCGAAAGGCTAGTCCTTACGTTCTTGACGTCAATAAACAATGCCTAAATACACATGAAATAGACCAACAAGTCGGGCATAAGGCTTAAAAATGAAGAGACGGGTCATCCACGTAGTCGCCGTCTAATCACACAAGGACGGGTCATCCACGAAGTCGCCGCCTAAAATTATAAGGAGTAGTGGTGAACTATAAGGACTTTTCTAACGTTCATACATCCAAGTTTTTCACAAAACTCAACTTTATAAGAGATTCATATATCTCAAATCAAATTCCCGTTAAAATCATATTAACAGCTACATGTTCTCACAAATTCATAACTCTTACAAAATTGCACAGTCACAATTTTAGAAAACTCAACTATATATGAGACCTCATAGCTCCCTAAGTACAAACAAATTAATTCATATTAACGAACACGAAATCACACCAAAAATGTGATATGACAAAAACACTTATTTTAACATTCATAAAACTGCTACTATAATATAAATTTTCTGCCCAAACGGTGCAGAATTGGGGAAAACACCATTAGACGAAAGTTGTCCAGATTTGCGTTTCCTACAGCCATAGGAGAACAGAATCACGAAAACTGGAATGTATGATTTATTATGAATTTTCTACTCAAATCTGATCCGTGAAAACCCCAAATCCAAAAATTGAATAATTGCTCAAATGCATATTCAATGCTCATCTATAAATCTCAAATCACAACTTCAATCATTGTAAAAAAAAATACTTAAATCTCATAATCCATAACCATACTAATTTAATATTCTATCTATTTAAATTTCAATCAAATGAGATTGAAAGAAAATAACAAGTTAACTCACCAATTTAGGGCTTCAATGTTGATGATGATTACACAAACCAAAGGTTGAGGTTCCTCTCTTCTTCTTCTTCTTCTTCCTCCCTCTCTCTCCCTCTCTCTATCTCTCTCTCTCTCTCTCTCACTCACATACGTTTGTTCTCTAGTTTCTTCTCTCCTCTTCCCTTTTTTTTTTGTTAAATGGGGGCTAGGGTTTAATATATGTGTATATATATTTCACACACAACACTTATAAATAAAACACACACAAACATGTGAATCCCGTTTTTTATCTAAGGGCCTCACAAAAAGGCTTTATATGGACCCGAAAATGCATTCTAATGTGACTAATGATTAGCCCAATGGGTAACCATGACCTCAGGCACTAAATTTCTATGTTAAGCACACTACTTAACATACTAACTACCCGTACACGCTACTTCAACATTTTTATTAGGTGTCACTAAGATATATACACACAGTTAATGTCTAATACTCGAAAATAATAATATAAAAATTACTAAAAGTACTTAGAAAATTAGGGTTGTTACAGACCACTTGGAATATCAACATTTGAACCCATCTCAAGAACCTCCAAGATTGTTGGAGAATATTGTTTTATTTTCAAAACAACTTCAAGAATACATAGGAATGTATTGAAGTTGAAATCATCATCTATCAAACATGTTTTTGAGGTCAAGAGCTACTATCTATAAGGATTCACTCATCTCAAACACCATTTTTCATCATCTAGATGTTGATGAACTAGTAAGTAAATAAAGAAAATAAAAAAGAAATTAGATTAAGGAGAGATGAGCATAATACGTCAAACAAGCAAGTAAGTAATAAATAGATGATATTCATGACGATTTTGGACTTGTAGCTTGGTGTTTCACTCATATATGGTGACTTTAGCATGGAAGAAGCTTCTTATCTCACAAATGCTCACTAAAATGTTGGTTGGGTGTATTGAATGTTAACTAAATGGGAGTAATGAAGTAGAAAACAAAGTTTGGAACTCACTTTTTAGTTGAAAAATCAAAGGAAGAAGCTCGCTTTCACTCTCCTAGCCTTATCTTCTACATTTTTTCTCTCTATAACTTCTCTAAGTTTTGTATTTGCACCCCCCAAATGAGAAGTTAAGAGGAGTTTATATAGGCTAATTTGAGGTGGTTTTGGGATTAAAAGAGTGCTCCCATTGGCTCCAAATGTTTGTAAACAAGGAACTACGTTGTTTTAGTTTCTAATTAATCAAAATGGATCCCCAAAATAAATTGCAAAAAAGACTATTCTGGAGGAGAGTGTCGCGGCAATACTGGGCCTGTGCCGTGGTGACACTGCTCCTCTGATGTCCTGATAATTCCATTTAGGCCCCCAGAGGTTCCGGTATTTGCGAAAAGGCCTTATTTCGTCTGAAATTCACAGAAAATGCGTATGAACTCCAAACTAGGGTTGTGATATACCGTTGGAAAGGTAATGGAGTCCACTTTACATAAAAAAAAATAGTTGAGAGATAGGTCACTTTGAAATTTTTTTTGGTATTCGCGATTAAAGTCGATTTGATCGCTTTTTCACCTTAAAAAATTCAGAACAAATTTCTTTTAAATCTGAGAATTATGTACGATATACCGTTGGAAAGCTATTGACCTCTAGTATCCATGAAAAATATTTGAAAAATGATACGGTGCTCTGATTTTAAAGTCAACTTTTGGTCAAACTGGTCAAACTTGGGATTCCCGGGAAGTTCTGGGAACCTCTAGGAGCTCCCAGGAGCTGACGTTATCGTTCAATTTCCTTTTAAAACCCATTTTAGTACTTTCCTCATGATCTAGAATGATCTTAAAACCTTTCGGCGAATTTGGACAATTTTGGTCAAACCTTGGTCAAACCTGGTCAAGCCTTGGTCAAACTGGTCAACGGGGACTTTTCGGGAATTTTCTGGACTTCCGGGGGTCTCTGGGAGCCGACGATTTCTTCTAATTTTTCTTGAAAACTTATTTTTAGTACTTTTTTATGACGTAGCATGTTTCTAGAACTTTTGGTGCAAATCTGGGAGCATTTGGGCATTCAAGGGCAATTCAGTCATTTATACCACTTTCTGAGCATTTTGAGAAATAGAACTAACTTTCGGGAGTCCTTTCGAGTCTTTTTGATCATTTTGAATCACCAAGCTATGGGTCTCCTAAATCTGATAGCCGACAACAAAATTGGGTGTACAATTTGCCCCTCTTTGGCATGAACTTGCAAGGCAACGCATGTCGTAAGCGAGTGCCAAAGCTTCGAAGAGATGGGTCTTTTTGGATGCTATAGATTTAGGATAAAAGCATTGCAAGAATGTAATGATGAAAACATGATGTTGTGATTAGTGCTGGTCGCGTCTTGTGTGAGCTGCCTACGTATCCCAAGGGGAATCAGACCAGGACGTAGTTCAGGAGAACAAGGGACAAAATAACATGGAAATGCATTGTTAGAACCAGCGGATGCTATGTTATGACATGCATGGACGTGATATGAGTTACGTCTTGGGTCCTATCATGTGTAGTGTTCTAATCCTGGCATGAGCATGTACTGTGAGTTGTGTCACTCCGAGTGGGCTGGTGTTGTGCTAGTGTTTACGCCAGTGCTGTCGTGGTTCTTAGAAGACTCTGGGTCTCGGAGAAAACTTCTTGAATTTTAGAAAATATGCTGGCGAGTAGATCAGACACAAGGCCCTTGAGGATAATAGCTGAGAGGTGAGAGGGCTAACAAAGATCGATAACCGGGGGAATTTATGATAACCGAAGTGAGGATGCTCACAACAAATGAGAATGCTCACGGTGACCGATTTGGTGAGAAAGTTTATGGTAAGTGAGGAGGCTCACTGACAGGTGAGATAAACGGAGTGAGGAAGCTCACGATAACCGACACGTGAGGAAGCTCATGATAGTTGACAAGTAAGGAAGCTCACGGCACATGATAGATGAGGAAGCTTATCAATGGATGTAGGGCCGTAAGAGTTGGTTTGGGTTTTCCATTTATTTTCTGCTGGGGATATTGGGGAATTCTTTCTGAGAACCCCTCACGACTTTTGACCGAGAACCAGGGATCCATCTCTGAATCTCTCATGGTTGATCAAATTATGCTAAAAAGAGCTGGTCAGAGCCTTTGGGAGCCAATTTCTGTCTGCAGCTTTCCACTGGGGGTGGTTTTGGACTCTCCGAGAATGTTTCTTGACTGTCGATCAAGAACATGGATCCAACTCTGAATCTTTCACAATTGATCGAATTTCTTTGACCGAGAACAAGGATCCATCACCGAATCTCTCACGGTTGATAAAATCTTGCAATGCTCAATCCAAGAGAGCCGGTTAGGGCCTCTGGAGTTGATATGTTTTTGATTTTATCCTCAGGGAATAGTGTTGGATTCTCTAAGAACCTCTCTTCGACTGCTTCTAGACCAGAGACAAGGACCCATCTCAGAATCTCTCACTGTTGATCGAACCTTCCAGGCTCAATCTGAAAGAGCCAGTTAGGGACTTTGGGAGCTGATTTCTTTCTGTAAATGTCCTCTAGGGATAGTGGGGACTTTTCTGAGAGTCTTTCTTGACTGTCTATCGAAAACCAGGACTGAGATCTGAATCTCTCACGGTTGATCAACTTTTTCGTCGGTTATTCTGAAAAAACCTGTTCGAGCCTCCAGGAGCTGTTCTCTTTCTATAACTGTCCTTTGGGGATAAGTTAGATCTATTGAGGATAAAACCTTGTAAACCTTGATTGAAATGGGCCACTGGGGCTGATCGGGGCAAAAAATGGGCAGAAAAAAGGCCAAAATTGGCCAAAACGGGCTAAAACGGAGCAAAACAGAGTGAAGTAGGGCCCGCCGAGAGCAGTGCCATGGCGACATAAGACCAGTGACATGGTGGCACTGGGTGGCCAAACTCCATGTTTGTATATCTTGAGTTTTTGATCTCCAAATGCTCATTTTTTGCAATTTTGGGGTGTTGTTGGAGCCAAAATCCGTCAAAACACAGCTTGTGTACACTCAGGTGAGTAATGCTTCCCCATGATTGGAATTTTGATTGATATTTTAGTGTCCTTCAATTTTCAAGACGAAAGTTTGGTTTTTACTTCCATTTTCTTTATAGATCCATGGCTTCAAGCTCGAGAAGGCTCTTTAAGAAGGCCAAAGAGCAGGTGAGAGTTGAGAGTCAACCTCAAGAATTTATTTTACGTGACCCTCAATGTTATCTTTCAGTGGCTACTCTAGTGAGCAGGTATGTGAAACTTTCGGTAGTTATGTGTATTGTGCTAGTCTAGTGAACTATTGTGTGCACCTAGAGGTCGTTGGGAAGTCCATTTGGTGCTCATTGTTGATTTTGCAAAGTTGGACTTCAGGTCATGAATAGTGATTTTGTGCTCATTTTTGTTATTTTTAATGTGTGTAGGTGCCAGAGGTGGTCTTGAAGGGCCACGGTAGTCTTGCCCACGCTTTTCTATGGTATACCCAACTTTTGCCTGCTGTCAAGAAAATGGTAGACGATGCCGGGTTTGGCGGCTTTGTCCGCCTAGTTTCAAAGAGTACTAGTGACCTGACCCACTTCTATGCTCTTGTGGAGAGATTGTGGGATGCGACGAATACTTTCAACCTGTCGTTTGGCAAAATGATGATGATGCCCTTCAACTTCTCCATGATCACTGGCTTGAGAGTTGGTTGGAAGCGCCTGATCCTAGATTATTTTTGTGAGATTGATCCAAAAGGTATTGAGATGCTGATTGGGGCCGTTCCTCCAAGTCTGGAGGGGCCTCAGTTCCATTGTAGCTGGCTTTATCGGGTTTACGGTAGGGGGACACTCTCTGACTGACTAGCAGCTGCTATGGGCCTTTCTCTTATATGTCCTCGGCTGTTCGATTTAAGCACGGAATGATCGGGTGAGCTTGCGGCTCCTTTCTTGCTTGACGACTATTGACGAGATTCCTTCTTACGACTGGGGTAGTGCTGCACTGGCCCATCTCTATAAATATATGGGTGAGATTTCTCACGGCAGTATTAAATCCACTAGAGGATTTTGGCGTGTTTGGGAGGTATGCGCTGTGACATTTTCTTTTCCTTTTGGTACTTTATTGTTTTTATCTTCTGCCTTTCACTTATCCGTGTAGCTCTGGAGATTTGAGTACTTGAAAATGTTGGCTACTACCCCCATCGACGAGCCAGGTAAAGATGGGGATGGCATGGCTCTTGTGCCCCTGTTTCCTCGGGGCTTAAGGTGGAGAAGGCATGTTGTTGGGGTAAAGAGCGGGGCCTATTGTATCGTCCTCCTAAGAAATTTCTTATCCAAGCTGGCTATCACTAGCATTGATTGGACGATGAGGCCTTGGGAGCATGTTTCATATGCTGCCCCAGAGGAGATATAGGCGATGAGGCCTCTTGCTTCTTGCCGACCTCTGATAGAGAGTACTGAGCATAGGCAGTGGTATCTTGGTGAGTGGGTGTCTCGACAGGTGGTTGGTGGTCCAAGGTACCGCGTTCCTCATGCCCCTCCAGTGATAGATGCTGATGACCTCTCTGGTGCTGTTTTGCTAGCAGCTTTGGCCAGTACTGATGCTTAGGATCATTTTCGCTCTGACACAGGATATGAGACCTACCGTGGCCACTTTCTGATGCCAAACTTTCCACTCCTGGATGTGAGTTTCTTTTACATTTTTGTCTCTATTTGTCACTTATATTTTTAGACTTATCTTTTTCCTAACTTGTCTTGTGCCTATAGCTTCACGAGATGTATAGGAGGTAGGCTCCCCCAGCTTCTGATCCTATCCCTCCTTGGGATTGGACCGTTAATGTTTTGGGTGCCAATGGCTCTCTGCAGTTCATGGAGGTGCCGCGAGTCACGTGCGGTTATCCCACCCAGCCAGCGGTCGTCCTCAACGTCCCTTGGAGTTATGCTGAGGAGGGTCACGCCTTGAAAGATAGCTTACGGTCTTTGGTCCTTACGCGGGACCATCGGGTATGTCTCTAATTTTGCGCTCCTTAAGGTTATGAGGTTCTAACCATATATTTCACCCTTGGCAGATGGACAGTATGCGTCAGTTCGCCACCGGTCAAATGGCATCCTTGGTAAGTTTCTGACTCGACTTTGTTTTTTTTTTTTTTGTACTTATGTTGTTTCTCAATTGATTACTTTTATTTTGCGTGTGCAGTTCGAGGAGGTGGTGCGAGCTCGTCGAGAACCAGGCCAAGGTACAAGGGTGGCGGGGGGAGGCCATCGCCGATATACACTTTGGGTGGTCCGACTGAGGATGAAGAAGAGGAGGACTGAGGCCTTCCTAGCGCGGACTTTTGTTTTATCTCTATTTCATGTTTTCAATTAAGTTGTACTAGTGAATAATGGAAAATGTGTAGGTTAATGTATAGGATGATGTGTCATCTTTAACGGGGAGGTGCTGCCAATATTTTGAATTTTGCTAAAGCCGTGACAGAAAATATGGCATTGTATGATCCCGCTTAACTCACGGCTTGGCTGAATATCACGGATGGTGTGGAACGGATCAACCTTTTTAGCTACGGCTTGACCGAGCTATTCTCTCTTCGCTAGATGGCTTTGAACGCTAAGTTCATGCGTTCTGTCATTGCCCATTGGGACCCGATAAATCAAGTCTTCAATTTTAATGGCCTGGAGATATGCCCCCTATTTGAGGAGTTATGTGCTATCTGCGGCTTCGATCCGGACTCTGACTTGATTCTTCCTTCGGCTGATACTCCCAGTCCTACGCGAGGCTTGGCTGAACTTGAATTGTTCCGCTGTTATCTCCCGCCGACTAATTCATGGTGAGGTTCTTGACACTGCTTCCATCATTGCCCGATATGCTAGTTCTGGGAATCGTAGCATATATGATGCTACCCGTGGGCCTGCTCGGATATTATGCATGACTTTGCACTTCCTATTCTTGAGTACTTCCAGTGACTTGGTACATGTGTGCCTTATGCTGAAATTGAGTAAGAACCCCATGGCCATGGTTTTAACTGAAACCTTAAATGGTTTGGATAATGCATTCAATCAAGGAACTCTTCTTCTTTGTGGTGCGCCTTTGGTGTTATAGGCTTGGCTGTATAAGCGCCTTCAGTTATGGACAGGTAGTATGCCTCTAGTTTACTTCCGCAGGGCCGTGCTTCATCCCTACTACACTTTTGCCGATTGGGTTAGCCTGATGGGTGCTCATTCTGAGGCAGATTTTGCTGGATTGTGGGGCATTTGGGCCTTCACGCTGTGACCACAAGCCTTAGGGATTACCCGAGAGTGTTGGTTGATGTGTCTGAGAGAGACTTCTTTTTATCATCCTCGTCGATTGACCAGGCAGTACGGGTGAGTTCAAGAGGTCCCCTAGGGATTTACTGGGAGGGATTTTGCCTCCAGAGTCAGAGCTGTCACTATTGCTGCTTTCATCAGTGGATGGGCCTGCTGAGTAAAAGCCTATTTTTAAAGACCTTTGAAGAAATAAAAGACACAAAATAAAACTAGACTTGACTAATTCTGCTTCTTTTCTCTAAGTGTCTTTGATATTTGTGATTGCTTTCTGAAAGAACTTTTATTTTTTTTTGTCGTTCCTACTTATGTAATATTCTAAGCTTGTTTATTGGTGAAACCTGATTACTTGGAGAAGCTTCTTTTATGCATTTTGGATTTTGAAAACATTTTGTAACATGATTCTCAATTAGATGCCGCTTTTTGGTACTTGTTTGGGCATGCCGGGTTGATTTAGAGGCAAATGAGGCGGGTAGCCAAAGTTTGCCCCTAGTTTGGGATATGGATTGTTATGAGGCAAACGAGGTAGTTGATCGACGTTTTCCCCCTAATGTAGAAGAGGTTCAGGCAAACGAGGCGGGTGGCTGAAGTTTGCCCTAGTGTGAAGGGTGATTTCTGGGTTATGGTAAGGATCGCAACTTTATTTCTCTCATACGCTCATAATTTTTGCCTAGACACTAGTTAGGTGGCCTAGCGAGTTCTTTTCTCTCTTTTTTTATTATTCACTTTGGATTTAGCTCTAATTTTTGGGTGACATGAGGCTACTTGGGAGGGGGTTCAATGATATTCTGGTCAATGAGGTCTTGGATATCATGGCGAAGGCGCATGTAATCATCGCTGTTATGGCTAGGGGCTTGGTGGTAGGTGCATCTTTTGGATATATCACAACCGGGTGGTAGCGGGGTGCTTCGAGGCTGAAGTAGTTGGAGCTGGCCCTTTTTGAGGACGCGGTCTAAGGATGAGGAAAGTGAGATTTCTAGCTTCGCAAAATTATGAGGGGGCTTTTCTGGAAAAGGCGATTGGAGGAGTTAGCTTGGTTGGAGGATTGGTATTACCTAGGAGGGTATGCCATGGGTTGACTGCTAAGAGCATTGACATCCGGGGGGTTGCGAGAGTAGCTGGGCCTTTTTGGCTGACTTGGAGGCTCTTCTTTCTTAATCTTCCCTTCCCTGATAGCATCTTCAATTCGAGACCCGACTTCAAACAACACTTCGAAGGTAGAGATGGATTGATATAACAGTTTCTCATGATAGAGCGGCTGCAAATTTCAGATTAACATCCTCACCTGTTCCTTCTTAACCGGCCGGTGGGTCATCTGGGCCACATTATTTCTCCATCTGCCAAAGAAAGTGGGGAAGGATTCATTTTTTATTTTGCCGAGTAGTTTCCAAATCCCTGATTGTGACATCCAACTTTTGATTATAGGAATAGTGATCAACGAATGCCCGAACGATGTCTTCCCATGCCTGAGTTTTGGAAGCTTCCAAGGTAAGGAACCATGACAATGCAGACTTTTCGAGAGTTTGTGGGAACGACATTGCAATGTACTCATGAGTGCAGCCCATTGATTGAAAGATGCTCATACATAGCTTCGCATGACTCTTCAGATTTCCAGTTCCATCAAAATAATCAATAGCAGGCATCTTGAAGTTTTCTGGCAGTTTTAACTTAACTGGTTTGAAGAGCCCTTCAAGGTCTAGCATGTAGTCATCAATCCCTTTGCTTTTCCTCAATACACTTTCTAACTTGTCTACATTGTTCATTTTCTCCTGGAACTTCTTCTCATATGTAGGTGGTGGGATACCTTGAAACCAATCTTCTCCCCCATTATTCTCAGGTTTGATGACGGGAGGTTGTACAATCCCTGGCGGTGATGGTGGCACGAAACCTGGTGGTGGCGGGAACCCAAGTGGATATTGTGATTGTTGCTGTTTCAATTCTTTCATAAACCTCAAGACTTGGGCCAGGCTGTCGGATTGATGGCTTATGGTGACTCCTAATTCGGTGACCTTGTTTTACAACTCTTCTTGATTCATGTTGAAATAACTTGTTGGGCTGATTCTAACCAAACGATTATTTGAATTTCAGACCCAGGACGAAGATCCCAGCTGCTGACTTTGAGAATATATAGTGACCTTACAGATTTGTGAGGATCATATCAGATTCTGACAGTGATGACTTTAGACAGACAAATGATAGTGATGTTTAACCAACGCGGACTGACTTGTGTACAAACTGACTGAGACAGTGCGTGCAGACTGACAGGTACGGTGCTTGTAAATGAGACAAACATGCGGATGCAAGCCCTAATCTATATGGTGCTCCTACTTCTAGCAGATAGTAGTTAAGCAAATAAGGTCCTAGCCATATAGAGTGTGCTAACCTTACCTTCCAATATGACCACTAAGGGATAACAGGGGTCTCCAGGATATTTTGAGGGGTCTAAACAGAGTTTCTGGGAGAATCTGGTTATTTCTGGGTATTTATGGGACTGTGGGATATCTGGACAGAGATTCTGGGAGAAACATGTTATATCTAGGATATCTGGATAGAGTTTCTGGGAAAAACAGGTTATATTTGAGATATCTTGACAGAGTTTCTGTGAGAAATGAGTTATATCTGGGATATCTGGACAAAGTTTCTAGGAGAAACAAGTTATATTTAGGATATTTGGACAGAGTTTCTAGGAGAAATAGGTTATATCTGGGATATCTAGACAGAGTTTCTAGGAGAAACAGGTTATATCTGGGATATCTGGACAGAGTTTCTGGGAAAAACAGGTTAAATATGATGGTGATTATATTGTCTAGAATGTTTTCATACTCCTATGTCGTAGGACCAACAATTAAGGTTTGTGGTGTATATCTTTGTTAACATGGAGTAGACATCCTAACCATGGTGCCTAGGCCAGTCAACTCAATGTGGTCACATGTGAGTGATTGCCTTGGGAATCATAAGAAAGAGGTTCTGCCTCATGCCACATAAGCGTCTACACCGAGCAGGTAATCCCGTCAGGACATACAATAGTTATATCACATTGTCCTATCTGAAAAGATAAATGAACAGTCCTATGAAAGGTTCTACAGGAATCTATATGCAAAGGTTGGGTTTAGTTAAAGAGGGTCAGTTGACGAGAGTTCCAATATACCGTCAAAGAGACAGTACGGAAGTGTTTACTCTTTTTGATATACCTTGGAAGGTACAGTATCAACTGTGACTTATGCCCTGGCACAGCAAGACTTGAACAATGTCAACGCCGCATTTCAGACACAGTCGAAGGGGAAACGCAGGAGTGCAATACGGTGAACCAAACACAGTAAAAAGATGATTTTAAGGATGCTTCTTATGATTCAAACCTCTGTATTATTTTGTTTTAAAATAAAAATCCCCAGCAGAGTCACTAGATTGTGGACATGCTTGAATCAGTTGTCCACTCTTTTGTTGGTTTGAAATTGATTTGGATCAAAGAAAAGGAAAGGAAGGTCTGTTGAAAACAGATACAGAGTCACCACTTGGTTTTTAAGGAACCAAGAAACCTAATTTTGACTCACACAAATGGATAAAGGGCATCAGCCCTTCATAACCAAAGAACTTGGCTCAGGGTTTTGGTACGAGAGAGGAAGGAGCCATTGTCGCGACTAAAACACCCTCAACTCGCCCCGTCTCTTGACGGGCCTCAATTACCATCCAAATAATCACCTTATACTATGTTTGGTTCGACAATTAATCCTATGATAGTATATTACATCTCATAAGAATCTTGAAATGGAAAATCAAAAGGTAAGATATCATTCATAAGATCTACGCCAAATATCACACAATGCGAAAGTGAAAGATCATACAAAGAAACCTAGGAAAAATCGTCTAATCACATATCAAGTAATCATGTTTTCCTAGTCTAGAGGGGGACATGAATTGTTCTTGAAACAAATAATCAAAGAGATCAAAATGCGCTTAGCAAACTAGAATTATGCATGTTAATCTTTGAGATAAGAAAACCTCTCAATCCCTGGGACGACTGAGAAAGGATGATGTGATCCAGGGGAAGCATAAACGGGTGATCAACTTCATTCCTTATAATCTTCTTAGATTATGGGTCATAAAAACCCCAAATCTTCCATGGATGTAATGAATGATCCTAAAATGTGCAAAGGTTGTAGTGTGTTTGTGTACATGGACTTTCTAAAGTTATTTAAAAGTCTAAAATATGAATGAATGCATGGAGGAAATCATCTTGGGATATGTACAATTATAGTATGGACCACTTCCTAAGATATAAGCTAATTTGGAGTGCATGTAAGCATCAAATCAAAGAATGAAAGTAAAAGAATGCTTGCTGTGAATAGTTGACAGAACAGTGACTTAATTTTGTGGAAAAAGAAAAAGTATGGTTAGGAATATTTTTGATGCATGATTTTATATGGACATCATCCTTAATGTGCCTAGAACACAAATCAAAAAGCCAATCCTCAATAACTATCACAGATTGAGAGAAATCATATAAACAATAGAGGTTACTCAGAATAAGAGTCCGTATTGTCAACTGAAATGTCAAAAACTCTTAGAAAATGAAAACAAAACATCTAGAGGCCCATATTATACAGAATGTTCCCTAAGACACTGAAGTTCAAGAAAAAAAGGAGTTGGGACCACTCCTTTTGGAAACGTTTTCTATAAAAACAAGTTGAAAGTTAACCAAGTTGCTGTGACAGCAAAGGCAGAATATCTAGAGAGAATATTTGGGTCCAAATAGACCACTTCCAAGCGTTTCCAAGTCAAACCAAGTGGTCTAGGAAGCCTTTACAAGTGGTCTTTCATTCATATATTGGGTATTGAACTCAGAATAATTCCTTGAAGTTAGATAACTCACTATTTTGAAGGTTTTGGGATGAACTAGGGTTTTATTCTTTGAAATCAAAATGAGGGGTTTAAGAGGGGTTTTGACATTGAGGTTTTGAAAGTATATTTTTAGCGATTAAAAATGGAGATTATGACCACTTAGAATATCAACATTTGAACCCATCTCAAGAACCTCCAAGATTGTTGGAGAATATTGTTTTATTTTGAAAACAACTTCAAGAATACATAGGAATGTATTGAAGTTGAAATCATCATCTATCAAACATGTTTTTGAGGTCAAGAGCTACTATCCATAAGGATTCACTCACCTCAAACACCATGTCATCATCTAGATGATGATGAACTAGTAAGCAAATAAAGAAAATCAAAAGAAAATGAGATTAAGCAGAGATGAGCATAATATGTAAAACAAGCAATTAAGTAATCAATAGATGATATTCATGATGATTTTGGACTTGTAGCTTGGTGTTTCACTCATATATGGTGACTTTAGACATGGAAGAAGCTTCTCATCTCACAAATGCTCACTAAAATGGTGATTAGGTGTATTAAATGTGAAGTAAATGGGAGTAATGAAGTAGAAAACAAAGTTTAGAACTCACTTTTTAGTTGAAAAATCAAAGGAAGAAGTTCGCTTTCACTCTCCTAACCTTATCTTCTACAACTTTTCTCTCAATAACTTCTCTAAGCTTTGTATTTGCACCCCCCAAATGAGAATTCAAGGGGGGTTTATATAGGCTAATTTGGGGTGATTTTGGGATTCAAAGAGTGCTGCCATTGGCTCCAAATGTCTGTGAACAAGGAACTACGTCGTTTTAGTTTCTAATTAATCAAAATGGACCCACAAAATAAATTGCAAAAAAAGATTATTCTGGAGGAGAGTGCCGTGGCGGCACTGGGCCTGTGCAATGGCGGCAATGGGCCAGTGCCGCGGCGGCACTGCTCCTCTGATGTCCAGATATTTCCACTTAGCCCCCCAAAAAATGTGTATGAACTCCAAACTGAGGTTGTGATATACCGTTGGAAAGATAATGGAGTCCACTTTACATAAAAAAAAATAGTTCAGAGATAGGTTATTTTTAAAAGTTTTGCGGTATTCGCGATAAAAGCCGATTTGATCGCCTTTTTCACCTTCGGAAATTCATAATAAATTCATTTTAAATCTTGGAATTATGTGCGATATACCATTGGAAAGCTACTGACCTCTAGTATCCATGAAAAATATTTGAAAATGATACAGTTCTCCAATTTTAAGGTCAACTTTTGATCAAACTAGTCAAACCTCGGATTTCCGGGAAGTTCTAGGAACCTTTGGAAGCTCCCAGGAGCTGACGTTATCGTCCGATTTCCTTTTAAAATTCGTTTTAGTATTTTTCACATGATCTAGAATGATCTCAAAACCTTTCGGCAAATTTGGACAATTTTGGTCAAACCTTGGTCAAATCTAGTCAAACGTTGGTCAAACTGGTCAACAGGGACTTTCCGGGAATTTTTGGGACTTCCGAAGGTCTCTGAGAGCCGACGATTTCTTCTAATTTTGCTTGAAAACTTATTTTTAGTACTTTTTTTATGACGTAGCATGTTTCTAGAACTCTCGATCCAAATCTGGGAGTGTTTGGGCTTTCAGGGACATTTCGGTCATTTGTACCACTTTCTGAGCATTTTGAGAGATAAAACTAACTTCCGGGAGTCCTTTCGAGTCTTTTGATCATTGTGAACCACCAAGTTACGGGTCTCCTAAATCTGATAGCCAACAAAATGGGGTGTCTACAAGTGCTGATGGTAAAAATATGCTCTAATAATTGCAAGATTATCTATAAGGTTGGGAGCACTAAAAAAAAAGGGGGGGAGAGAGATGAGTAAAAGCCCTAAGATTTCTAATATCCAATTAACATCACTCTCGGACCTGTTGTTATCCTTTTTCCTTCATCTCTGAGCTATGAACCATACCTTACGTTTTGTCTTTGTAGTAAAGTCCTACTTGATTCTAGAATGGTATGGTGGAATAACTCTAAAAAAAATAGATTGGACTAGGATGGTACTTCTGATAACCTGTGAGATAATTTTTTACTATTGGCATCTTACTCTGGAGACTGTTCTTCTAATGTGTTTTACGTTTTTTCATGTGTCATATGTGAGATTCGTTGTCTTGAAAATATTATACCGCTAATATATACTTGACAGATTACACCTGTTTTGGAGTGATTCATTTTGAGTGTAATTGACTTGGTGAGGTTTGTAGTCGAGGCATAGTTAAAGTCATCCCAGTTATATTCCTTAATTCATGATAGACACATATCCTATTGACTACCATATCACACGTGCAATTTTAAGATATGTCTATTCATTTCAGTTACATGATTGCTTTGAATTGTTTTTCATGAATGAGTATTGCATTATAGTATTGCTTTCACTGTAGATTATTATGGTTATATCTATAGTATTGATGAGAATGTTTTTCTTGACTCAATTTTGCATCATTTTATTGCAGAGTTTATTTTTAGTTTTTCTTACTAAGAGAGAGAGAGAGAGAGAGAGAGAGAGAGAGAGAGAGAGAGAGAAGTTTTGTGGGTAGTTTCACTGTAACCCGCTCATGAGACTATAACTCGTCCTACTAGGGACACTTAGAGGTTTAAAGGCTTGTTCTATACGCTAAATGCAATCGCAATTCCTGCAAAAGTGAGTTAGATTTGTAGTTTATTTATTTTTATTTCTTTGCTCGGGAACTAGCAGAGTGTTGGTTTAGGGGGGTGATAGGAGATGAGTTATTTCCGATAACTAAGCCTCATGCGCCTTTATTAGTTTCGAGATTATTTGATTTGAAAGATATTATACTTGTTTTGTTTTATTTTAGGTTGTTCAAGTATATAGTCAACTTAGGAGTAATTATGAAGATTTAAAGGAAATTTGGAGCTAAACAGGTTTTTCCAGAAACTTGAAAGAGTATGACAAAAGGCTATTCCTAATATTTTTAGTGTTTGGGAAACTTCCTAAAGTTGGGAAACCTATATATATATGAGATAAATACTCATTATAAACAACTTTCACTCATATATTCCATAACCTAGAGAGAGAAGAAGGCAACAAGAAAAAGAAGAAGTTCAAGGTTCTCCATAGACTCCATCACAACTCTATGCAATCAATTCCATCCATGACCAACTAAACACTTGCTCTAGGGTTTCAATGAAACCCTATCCATGTGAAAGCTTTTTACTTATGTGTACTTGTATTCTAAGGATGATGATATCTGCTTGGGGATTTTTTTATATAAAATTGTATTTAATGTTTAAATCATTGCTTTGAAAGTTTATTCTTATAATACACTATATTTTTGGATTGTATAAATAATACGTAAGATTATGCATACTTCCCTTGACCATACTTGAAGTTTCACTTTCAATCGATCCAAGTGCTCTCAAGCGATCGAGCGTTTCTATGTCCAATCGATCAAACCTCTTTCAAGCAATTGAAACCCTACCGACCTGAATTTATAACGTGGTCCCTACTTCAATCGATCAAATCGGTCTAAATTGATCAAAATTGGCCAATCTGCTATCAATCGATCGAGAACACTTCAATCGATCGAACGCCACAGTAAATCTTATCTTAGTTTGTGCACTGGAATGCCACCTACCCTTACCATTTCCCTATATATATATATGTATTTTGTGTGTGTCGGAGTGTTTAGTAGAGTGAGTGTGTGCGCTTATGTTTGATATATATACATACACATCTATATATATACACACACACACAATTCAGGAGAGAGATAGAGAAGAACAAAAGAAGAGGAAGGAGAAGAGGAAGAACAGACAGAGAGAGAGAGGACGAGATAGAGACAACGACAGAGAAGGAGAGAGAAGAGAAGGAGCCATTAAAGCTCAGAGATCAAAAGCTTGCCAAACATGCCCTTACGACATTCAGTGAGTACCCGACTCACTCAGTAGCTTAGCTATAATATTTTACGAGTTTTAGACATTTAATAAGGACCCAAACACACCCTAACAGGTTCTGGACGTTCACTGTCAGAATCTGGAGAAGACAACGTTCGATCGATTGAGCTCGACCGAACTAGGTTCAATCGATCGAATGCACTAAAGTCTCAATTGATCGAGGACGTCTTCACTTTAATCGGTTGAGCACACATTGATCGATCGAACTCCACTTTCTTCAATCAATCGAACCAAACAGAACATGGATGTTTCCTTTAAGTTTATAATTTATAATGCTTAGCTATTTAATTGATGTTCCAAATTCCTATTATGTAATATTTTGGATAAAGGGATGATGGGGTACAATAATGGTTATGAGTATCCTAAGGAGTAACATATTCGGGTTTGGAATATTAGTATGGGTTGTGCGATAGTGATTGTGTTTAGTCGAGCAGATGATTTTCTCAGGTTGAATCTGATAAGTGAGTAATAGGGATTTACCAGGATCGTGGGAGCTATAGGTGTACAGTACTAACAAACATTCTTAAAAGCAGTGAACAGTAAGAGTTATTTAAAGTGGTGAACAAGAGTAATGGTACATCCATAGACTAGTCGTTATACAAGAGCGATGTGTAGTGTTCACAAGAGTTCTTAAAGCAGTGAACAGTAAGTATTCTTCAAAGCACTGAACAAGAACTCTAGTATGTCATGATGATATAATCAGTTCGGAGTAGCCAGTCGAGGTCGCTATAGCCGGTCTTTGGGTTTGAAAATGAGAAGAATTGGGTGATGAGTTCAAAATGAAAAGTGCAAGACATTATTACTATCACTACTATATATCATTCATAACTGGTAATTAATTTATACCTATGATATTTTGGGAGTTTTCATTCACTTAGCTGAACTAAGCTGACGGTGTTTATGCCTGGACATTCCCTATCTAGACTACCCTATCCCCATAAATGCAGGTGATGGAATTGGTGACGATGGCTACTACCCAGAGGGAGAATACGCTGAGGGTGGCCGGACTGTCGATGGTTATGCCGGGGGAGACTATTATGCCAATGAATAAGTTTACACCAGTTGAAGATCTGAAGATGGATATTAGTTTATGTTCCTGCTTTGTGTTTTCTGTTGAACTTTACTTTGTAAAAATTGGTACCTGGGCATTTGTTGCATTCAGACCTTTTATATTTTTCTTGATAGATTTCTTGTTAACGACTCTGATAATGTTGTAATAATTGGATCTTTTGTAATATATTCAATTTGATATTATTACCATTCTTGTTGCTTTAGTTGACTAGTACTGTGCGGTGTGGACAATTAGTGACATTCACCTGTTACTTTTCTCTATTTTTGCTACTCCAGGGCATGCTAGGATTTTTGGTATCCGAGCTCTAGCTTGTGATACTTTCGTTCACTAACGATTCCACACCATCTGGTCCTAGTATTTTAAGATTACTGAGATGAGATATGAGTTTAAGATAAGTTTGTTCTCCTGACGATAGATAGTTCATCCTTAGGGGATATTCCAGGAAATATTTCTAGAAAAGTACTTCCTAGAAGATTAGAGAGATCAATAGAAAATGAACTTTCTCAGTCTGGTCCAAGGAGGATGGACTGTGCGGGAATACACGACGCAGTTCGAGCGTCTATGTTGATTTTCCCAACATATGATAGACACCCCACAGAAGAAGGTGAATAGATTTTACCAAGGATTGAATCCCCACCTCAGACATATGCTGGTTGGTCATCTGAATCAGTCATTTGAGGGGATTGTTAGATTTGCAACAAGGTTAGAAAAGGACACCTATTCAACACAACGACCAGAGATAAATCGACCCCAGTTGTCAAGATGTTTTCAACAATAGAATTTCCAAAACCAACCACCAAAAAATACCCAAGGGTGGAGACCTTAGGGTAATTTCAAGGAAACAAGCGCAGATGGGACAGAGCCAGGAAGTCTCAATAGAATTATCCTCGACCCCAACAATACCGCCAGTAAGGGCCACCACTGTAGGTGTTGCTTACGGCTCTACTGTCAAGCATTGGAGGATGTTATAACTATGGAATACCCGAGCATATCGTGAAGTTCTGCACAGCCCCCAGGGTAAACTGCCAATTGGATCTCATCTACCGAAATTGTGACAAGCAGGGTGTGGACCATGAAATGTGTGGTGAGAGGGGTCCTGGCATTCCTTGACAATATCCCGGGACAGATCCAAGGAGCACATTTCAAGGAAATAGAACTTCCTCATGCGATCCTAGAGACAAAGAGCCGCCACCTAATTTTTATCAAGAATTAGGAATTCTAAGTTTTCATTAGTCCAAAATTAAATAAGGTTACTCACCCTTCATTACCAGAAACTAGGTTCGAGAGTCTTGGTACGATAGGGGAAGGAGCCTAAGTAGGACTAAAGCACTCCCTCCTTGCCCTACCGAATGGCAGGCCTTGATTTAAATATCCTTGTTCTTAATTCATAATTGATGTTGTTTCGTCTAACATACTAGATAATATATACATATCAAAAGGGAACATCTAGGAAAAATCATGTCAAGAGATTAAATCAAGTAGAAGTCGAATGCACATGCAATACAAGGGAGAAGTATACTTACAGTAGCTAGTCCCGCTCGGGACCGATGCAAGTAAAGGAAACATTTCATGATATGCAAGAGGGAACGAGAAGACTTACATTGGGTTGACTTAAGCGGAGTTACAAAATGAAAAAGGAAAGGAAACGTGTAATGTAATTATGCAATAATCCTAGATAAGATGTCTCTAACATATAAGCTTATAAACAGGGACTATCCTAGAGGAATTGTGTCATTGAAAACAAAGTTGTAAACATAAAAAAATTCTAAGAGAAAGGATAGATATCGTACACGATACATGGGAATTAAGTCACATGTAGATGAGGCAAATCCACAAATCGAAGTCTGGATCCACAACATTCAATTCTGTGCACTAAGACACCAAGAAATACCCAAGCATTGCAAAAATACAAGCAAACAAATGATATGCATGATAAACAAGGAAAAGACGTCATCGATCAAATTTCTAGATTCAGCAACCTCTAGTGAATCCTATCAAAAGTGGTCTTAAACATAAGATGGGTTAAACCCTTTTATAGAAAGTTAGATACATGTCTTAGGGAACTTCTCCAAAAAGTAGAACCTCATTACCATTTTTGAAGTTTGAGAAATAAGAGTTTTAGGAACAGTGGATCAGGACTTTCCACTGTTCTTGAAAAAATCATAATTAATTCTATAAAAATCATGTGAAGCTCTCTTTGGTGTCAAAAGAAATCTATTTCATTCTAGTTTATGAAAAAAAAATTATCCCTCAGACATATCATGATCTTAAGGTGTCTGAAAAGTTGTTTTAAACAGACTTTGCTATTCTAGAAATTTGGTTTCATTTGAAAAAGGAATATAAAACGTAATAAAAATTCATGAATCATGTTAATCAAGTTAATCTAAGCTTTTGATCTCTCATCAATTTATCCTAGATGATTTTTAAACCAAGTTTTATTCATCAATTATTGTTGAGTGATCAAGGTATGACCATTTTGTATACAGGATCATGATTGTAGTTAAATTTAGAAAATTCCAAAATAGTTGAATCAACTTCAAACGCTTAGAAAATGATCTTAACTCCATCTTATGCTCACAATTTTACATCGGCATATAGATACATGGGTTAGGATTCATCTCCAAAAAGCGGATCATGGATAACTATTATAGTTTTTATGAAATTCAACAATAAAGAGACTATGTTCAAATCTGTCAACCAATTTCTCAACAATTTCTAAAAATACAGTATGGATCCTAGTGATTCGAAAAATGGAACAAATGAAAGCCAATTCATCAAAGTTTACCCAGAAAATTTGAAATCCATCAAACTATGGGTTTTGGTGGACCAAATCTTATGGACAAAAATCAATTTGTTTTGCTGAATTTTGACTCGTTCCTTTTAAAGTGTGAGAAAAACATCTTAAGTGATGGTTGAAGCTTATTAGAGAGATCAAACTCATAGATCAACTTAATTATCATGATTTCCAATCAATTTAGCCCTCATGTTCTATGAAGAACTTTAGATCATGAATCAAAGGGACTTAAAAATATCCTATTGGAGATGAAATTCAATAGGAATTCTAGGTTATAGGAATAATCAAGAGGAGTATGAACGTAGGAATCATCCTTCTCATAGATCATACTTCAAAATCATCATGGAATTCAAAATAGATACATATGCATAATCATGTATGCATGGATCTAAACTAAATAGAAAGATGAAATCAAAATTGAAAAGACAAAGTGAAAATCAATCTCTAATTAAGATTATCAATAAAATCAAAAGAGACTTGGATCTAGCTATGTGAGTGTGTGAAGAACAAGAGAGGGATAAGATGAGTGTTCTAACAAATAAAAAAAGACTAAGCTAGAACGAAACCTTATAGACCTATATACAAAAAATAGGAATTAGAGATGAATCATGGTGTTTACCTCTTGGAGGATTCCCAATTATATAATCAAAGTTGATTTGAAGGATCTTTTTCTTCCAGTATTCTTCAAGTTCTTCAAGCACTCATCCATGGAAGTTAAGGGAGGCAACTCAAGTCCAATTCTCTAATTCTCTAATCTAATAATCTTGAGATTAGTTTAGGAAAGATTGATTCATAATTATCTCTCTGGAAATCTCTCTTAAATTGAAAGTATATTCTTATATTTTGCATGGATATTCACTTGTATGTAGTTAAAGCTTCTTCAAGATAATTCAACATGATCTCGTATGAGACGCATGGAATCTATATATAGAGTTTTGAAAACTTAACTCTTAAGTTTTAGGGTCAAAACAGGATTTTCAGAGATCAAAAAAGCGTTAAAATGGTTATTTCGGAGCCTAAACGTAGTTTCCAGGCAATTTCCTTGTAGTGGGAAGCCTCTGGAAGGGTATGGAACTTGAAAAGCTCGATGGAAGGGTCTGAAACTCACCACTTATTATTTGGGCTCCTGGTTGCCCTTATGTCCTGTTTCAAATATTACGTTCACTGCTTTTCCAGATTTTTGTAAAAATGTTTTTTTGGTGTCCGAAATTGTCCGCTTACGTACCGTTGGAAAGCTGTCGAGTTGAATTTTAGTATAAAAATTATTCTAGGAGGTTTTAAAATTAAAATTGAAGTCCAATTGAAGTCTGGAATCCTCCAAAACTTTCGTCGTCTTTTTGAATCAAACGACTTCTTTTTCAAAATTGCTTTTCAATGCGCCTCGATTTCGACCTTTTCTTTAAATTTGAATCTCTGGATACCTAGAATACTACATTTAGAACACTTTATGTTCATATAACCCTGAATGAATATGATTTCTAAGAGATATTTTTTTTTAAATCGGGATTTATGCATGAAAAAGGGCTTTTATGAAGTTGAAGTCACTTTCTGAAGTTCGATCTTTCGATTGTGTGGAATCCAGTACCTTCCATGGGGTACTTTTCATCATCGAATCCTCTAAGATGTTGTCCACCCTAAATCATATTAGTGTTGTAAAAATTGGGTGTCTACAGTTTGCCCCTCTTTGGCAGAGCTTGTTGTGAACAATGTGAATTGCAAGTGAGTGCCAAAGCTATAAGGCGCCCAATAACCACACTGAGAGGTTTTAGGAAAAACAAAAATCTATAAAAAAAAATCACGAAATTCAAAATCTGAGAAAATCAAAAAATCATGAATACAAGAATGCAATGCAATGCTGGGTAGAGGATGCTTAGTCGAAGCTGCTACTGGTTATGCTCCGCTGGAGCTGCCTACGTATCCTTTTCAGAAACTAGACTAGGGCATAGTTCGAGCGCGCGAGGAGACGGAGAACAGCACACAAACAACAATACGGATGGAATGCTTCTGTCCTAGGATGCTGATGTAGTATGCCAACGTGAATGTGCACGTGCTGGAGGAATCATCCTCAAGAGTTCTAGATGCAGAATCTAATGAAAAACAATGAGACGACTCTCTCTTACAGACAGCAGAAAAAATTTTATGATGCTTTTATGATCTTTATATGAAGTAGAGGGTGTCTATATTCTTTAGATAATCTGTAGAGACTAGTGATTATCTTTGACGATAAGCTGAAGTTGAGGCTGAGGGATCGTCTTTGACGATAAGCAGAGGCTGAGACTGATGGATTTTCTTTGATAATTTCTGGTATGATTCTCAAATGCAGAGGTCATCTCCTTTTTTCGATTTCAAATTTTGAGGGCGTCTCCCAATGACGACTTTCAAAAGTAAAGGGTGTATTATTATAACGACATTCAAAAGTAAAGGGCATCTCCCAACGACCACTTTCAAATTTAGAAATTGTATCCATATGATGGTTTTCAAATGTTGAGGGTGTCTCCAAATGACAACTTTCAAAGGTAGAGGGAATTTCCTTATGATGACTTTGTAGAGGGCGTCTCCTTACGATGACTTTTTGATGTAGAGGGCATCTCCTTACGATGGCTTTCAAATGTAGAGGGCATCTCCATACGATGGCTTTCAAAGGTAGAGGGCATCTCCATAGGATGGCTTTCAAAGGTAGAGGGTATCTCCATATGATGACTTTTTGAAGTAGAGGGCATCTCCTTATGATGACTTTCTGAGGTAGAGGGCATCTCCTTACGATGACTTTTTGAAGTAGAGGGCATCTCCATATGAAGACTTTTTGAAGTAGAGGGCATCTCCTTACGATGACTTTCTGAAGTAGACCCTTCCTCTGGAGGTAATTCTGATACGTGATCCTGAGAGATATCCTTCTTCTAGAGGTTATTCTGATGATATCTAAAAGTTCTCTACTGGGGAGATTCTAGGATTCTGAGATACGAGTAAAAGGCTTCTATTCTGGAGGTTCTATTGATTCAATCTGAGACTCATATTGGTGCTTTAACCAGCTCAAACATACTTGCAAATACATCAGGCTTATTCTGACCCTAAACTTCGTGATCATGGTTTGAAGATTCTGTATTCTAATTAATCTTTTGCAAATCCTTTCTGGATGTAATTCTTAAAAGACTAAAAACCCAAGTGTTCACGTTCCAGGACAGCACATAATCAACCCAAAATAACCGGAGCTCGCTGCAAATCATCATTTCTCGGCTATTTTCAAGCTGCGGTGTCCTCGATTCTTCATTTTTTGGGACTTTTCTTCAACTCTGAATGGTTTTAAACCAAGATTCAAATTCCCACAGGTTCTTTAGACCAATTTCAACAAGTTTTAAGCACTCTTAAGGCTTGTACATCGAGATCAGACCAATCTGGGTTCAAAATAATGTTCCCAATATCACAATTCTGATTCACATTTGATAGGTACTCAAAAGACCTGATGATTTTGGCATGACAGGCTTCATAAATCTTCAATCAATTTTAGCAGATATTACATGCAAGGCACCCTGATCTTATTTCAACAATAGCTCAATTCAACATCCCACGCCAGTCTTCTGATTAACATTTTTCTATCAACCACTCGGCACCTTATCTTAACTAGGATTAATTGATGCAATAACATTGTTAGGAAATCCACCTTTGGATGCTCTTAGAGTTTTACAATTTTAGATCACTTTGGACCCACACGCTCGAGATCATGACAGACTTAGACGACGATAAACTAGACTATGACAGACATTGACAGACATTAACTCAGGAAGATGACACTCTTGAAATAGAAGTTTAGAGGAGAAAACCCAATTTTCTTTAACTTAATGTGCATTTGTCATGTTGGACGAATCTTTTTGTTTTTCATGTGCACTTTTCATCTTAGTGCGATAATACTCAACTGATAAAGTAATGCTTTGAAAATGTTCTGTATGGATCTCAATCAATCCTTTGCTTTTTCTAAAATGTTCTTTGAATTAGTGCCTTAGCTTATAGAATAAGAGACAATTCATTTCAAATGTTTTCAAAGATATACTTGACGGCTCAGGATTTGCTTATAATGTGAAAGGGGGTATAGGTGAACGATGTTTGCCTCTAGTTGATAGTGATGAATGAAAGTTTGGGCAAACGAAATTTGCCCCTAGTGTGGCAATGATATCTTAAGGCTCTAGGCAAACTTGAAAGTTTGCCCCTAGTTTTTAAGGTTCAGGGACCAAGAGCTAGAAAGCTCGCCTACTTATCCCCAAGTGAGAATCAGGTCCAAAGTAGTACAGCTAAGGTTTGAAGGAAGGTATTTGAAGTGTGGCTGAGTTTTTTAGGAGCAGTGACCGAACCGAGTAGGTTGCCTACGTTCCCAAGTGGGAATCAGGTCACTCGTAGTTCCTCGAAGGCTGGAGGTTTTGAAAGAGCCAGGATTCAAGAATTGGGGGGCTTTTCAAGCCATGTCATCAGATAGATTTTCTGAAATGGGTCACTTGTGGTAGCGTTGAAAGAAATTAAATACCTCTCCTTTTTCTTTTTCTTTTTCTTTTCTTTTCTTTTGACGGTTGATTTTTTTCACCTTTTCACTAGCCAGCCAATTTTACATCTCTCATCGTACAACATACATGTTTTCAGAGCAATATTAGCCCTTCAAATATTTGGGCTAACTTAAAGAAATTACAAATCAAAGCTTGGGGATAATTTGTGTTCCCGATTTCTCACTCTTCTTCATTCTCCTTCCACTTCTTTCTTTTCTTTTTTCTCTAAAGTTTTGGCTGGCTAGGATCAAGTTCTTGAAGACAACACGCAAAATTTTCTTTTTTATGCTCTGACTTTTGCCTAGGGGCCCTTTTGGGTTTTCATCCTAGCGAGCTTCTTCTTTTTTTTTTTTGCTCTAACATTTGCCTAGGTGCCCTTTCAGGTTTTCATCCTAGCGAGCTTCTTTTTTCTTTTGAGAAAAGTAGTTTATTTGAAATGTTTGGCTACCATAAAGGACGAAGTGTGCATGGCTTGCAGTTTAGACAGGTTTGAATGGCTCATTTTTTTCTGGGCTCAAGATTTCCAAATGGGAAGATCAGGGATTTAAGCAAGTTCCAAGCTATTATCAAGCATATCTTTTCAAGATTAAAGCAAAAACATCTCAAGATTCTTAAAGTAAGACTAATCAATTCTTAGCTTTCTTCGATGTTAGCACAAAATCGACTTTGATCCTTTTAGGATTCTTTTAAATGTACAAAATTATTAGTAGTGTATTTTTCACTATAATCAGATAAATGACATTTTTATGTTAGAGATTCATTCATTCATGACTATGCGCATTTAATCAAGCAGATCAAGATTTCATTTCATTACTTCAAAAAAGAAGGATTACAGTACTCGATGTGGACTCAAAACAACATGACGATAGGCAGACTCAACAACAAGACTTAAAACATAAAATAGACTCGACTAAACTGGATTGGATTTCAAGTGGAGCGTCACTGTGATTTGCTTATTCCTCTTAAGCATCCATTTTGCTTCAACAAGCACCTGTTTCCAAGCATCATCCTTCAATCATTTATTTATAAGCTTCAAACTCTCCATAATGCCCTTTCTAATGTCTCTGCTGATTCTGACTGTCTTTCAATCACCCTTTGGATTTCCAGAAAATGGTCACTGATAATTGGATAAAGGCGGCAATCCATGGAAAGGGTGCTGCAATCCGTTCATGCCATGCAATGGTGAAAGCAGTAATCGATGAAGTTCGCAGAATTGAATCTCTCATAACCCCAATGGCATCCTCAGAAGTATCCTGTCTATAGCCATATTTCCTAGCTACTCTGTATGGGATGGAAAAAGTGGTAGCATGTAAACCAAGAAGCCATATCCCTTTTTTCCCTGGAAATCTAATAGTAACTGAAAAATAATCCCAACGGGCACAGACCCAACGGATGTCCTTGGTGGTGAGACCGCTTAGCCAAATGAACCAAATCTCATATTTACTGAAAAATCTTCATACCTGCCTCTGATCTAAAGAAGGGATTCTGCAAAGACCACGAGGATATAACAATAAACTGAGACGCTCAAGAAACCAAGTTTGCAGCACTAAAGGGGCACCATAAAGGAGTACTGTCCCATCAGCATGTGCCTGATCTAAACCCATTAGAGTTTCTGCTAGGACCAATATCATAGGGTTTCGTCAAGAATGTAGTCCACAAGCAACTGGTATAAGGGCATAAGATGAAGAAGAAAAAAGGAAGTGTGAAATCATAGCCAACGTCAAGGCACCCTATCTAGATATGGAATGATCGAAATATCCTCCTATGGTAGTGCAACAACGAGCAAATAAGAGGGGAAAATCAATCTCCTGATCAGAAATCATAGACTGGGCAATAGAAGGAGAACAACTGAGGAATGATGTTTAGATTTTTACATATCCTGCCTGAATGGTGGGAAGGATCAGATCGGAGCAGGGGCTGAAATCCAGAATGGCACTAAATTCTTCAAATAGTGGTGAGATCTCTTGATGACCGAACCGAAATACATGGAATTTCGGATCCCAACATCGAATGGCGGCATGCATAATATCTTCTTCAAATTTTACATTTCTTAGTTGAAAGAGTGTACTTCGGCCAAAATATCCCAAATGTAGATGATCAATACCGGTGACCTCATCCATCCATGAAAAAAGAGCCTGAGATTCAAGAGGAGCCATTTATTCGCAGCGTTACTTCATTCTGCTAAAATTCAAGGAGTTATATCCTGAGGTCCCTATCTTCTTTTTAAGGGATTTTCAAAATAATTAGGTATCTTTTTTTGCAAAAGAATTTTTCAAAGAATAGTATTTACAAAAGTGGATTTACAAAGATGGAAAATCGATGATGGAAATCGTTTCCTTTTTCAAAAACATTTTCTAAAATCAAGGAAATCTTTTTCAAAATTCTAACGAAAATAAATCTTTCTTTTAAAAAGTATATTTAGAGGTGTCGCACTCGTGAGTCATACATGCAATGCTTGTGTAGTGTATGCAATGCAGATGAAATACAATCTAATCTAAATGCAATGCACCTTAATCTAGCTTTGACCTAGCACATCAATACATAATCACATAAGATTCCTTGAGTATGCTAATCACCCAATTAATCCAATCATTATCCAAGTATTTTTAGTGTTGAAATTCTTGATGGCTCATGTTTGCAAAATTGAATTTTTCATGAAAATCTTGAAAGAGAGGGGGAAGATTTGTATTTTTTCAAAAGCATTTTTGAACCACCAATGGCTGAGGTGTGAAATCATGATTCTTGAAAATCGAGGTAGGAAATTTGAAATTCTAAAATCTAAACTTGAATCATCAAAGTGTGAAATCATGATTTCTTTTGAAAAGCAAGGTAGGAATTTTTTAAATTCTATAAAATCTGGGGAGAATTTAAATTTTTAATCATCAAAGTGGAAATCTTGAAATTCTCTAAAATCTGGGGAGAATTTTGGAAGGATTTTTATGAAAGTGTATTTCAAAGCAAATTTTCAAAAGGAATATTCCTGGAATTTTCAAAAGACTTGGGTTTTTCAAAGAAGTGATTGTATTTTCAAAAATTGTCCTCGAATAATGATTGGATGTTCGGATAAAAACCATACTACTCTAGAGGAATCTACCATACAAGGTTTGATGATGCCTTCGCATACACGTCCTCATCATCCACATAATCCCTTATGGGCAAACACAAATAATTCATCACATTGTCCTAATCAAAGATAATAATCAAGATCCTAATTGAAGGGTCCTACAGAAACTATATGCAAAAGCAAGGTTTTAGTCTGATAAAGGGTCCATTAGCAAGCTCAGCGGTGAAGGTGACCGCCCCCCGAGGGCGTGCCGTTCACACATGGGCTCTATATACTGCACGTGGTACAAGGCCTATCGGTGACTACATGCTACCAAAGTCTCTTAACAAATGGAGGAAAGGGGACCCTCCACCCACAAGGCAGTGGTCTCAAGCAGTCGCAGTGAAAGAACAATGTAAGTGCAAATGCAGGCAGAAACAACATGATTATTGAATTAATAACAAGGATATTCATTGGCTCAAGTCAAACCCTAAATGAACAAGAAACTATAAGTTTCATGTTCAAATCACCAGTGGAGTCGCCAGATTGTGGACCAAGAAATGCGTGTTGAGAGGGGTCCTAGTATTCCTTGACAATGTCCCGGGATGGATCCAAAGAGCACATTTCAAGGAACTAGAACTTCTTCACGCGATCCTAGAGACAAAGAGTCGCCACCTAATTTTTATCAGGAATAAGGAAACCCAAGTTTTGACTCGCCCAAAGTTGAATAAGGTTACTCGTCCTTGATTACCAGAAACTAGGTTCGGGGGTCTTGGTACAACAGGGGAAGGAGCCCAAGCAGGACTAAAGCACCCCCTCCTCGCCCTACCGAATGGTAGGCCTTGATTCAAATATCCTCGTTCTTAATTCATAATTGGTGTTGTTTCCTCAAGCATACTACGTAATATATACATGTCAAAAGGAAACATCTAGGAGTCGGATGCACATGTAATACAAGGGAGAAGTATAATTATAGTGGCTCGTCCTGCCCAGGACCGATGCAAGTAAAGGAAACATGTCATGATATGCAAGAGGGAACGAGAAGACTTACATTGGGTTGACTCAAGCGGAGTTGCAAAAGCAAAAGGAAAGGTAACGTGTAATGGAATCATGTAACAATCCTATATAAGATGTCTTTAACATACAAGCACATAAACAGGGACTATCCAAGAGAAATTGTGTCATTCAAAACAAAGTTGTAAACCTAGAAAAATTCTAAGAGAAAGGATAGAGATAGTACACGATACATGGGCACTAAGCTACACGTAGACGAGGCAAATCCACAAATTGAAGTCCAGATCCACAACATTTAATTCTCTGCACAAGACACCAAGAAATACCCAAGCATTGCAAAAATACAAGCAAACAAATGATATGCATGATAAACAAAGAAAAGACGTCATCAATCAAATTTCCAGATTCAGCAACCTCTAATGAATCCTATCAAAAGTGGTCTTAAACATGAGCTGGGTTAAAACCCTTATTTAGAATGTTAGATACATGTCTTAGGGAACTTCTCCAAAAAGTAGAACCCCATTACCATTTTTGAAGTATGAGAAATAAGAGTTTTGGGAACAGTGGATCAGGACCGTCCACTGTTCTTGACCAAATCATAATTAATTCTACAAAAATCATGTGAAGCTCTATTTGGTGTCAAAAGAAAGCTATTCATTATAGTTTATGAAAAAAATAATCCCATGGACATGTCATGATTTTAAGGTATCTGAAAAGTTGTTTTAAACTGACTCTACTATTATGGAAATTTGGTATCATTTGACAAAGGGATATAAAACATAATAGAAATTCATGAATCGAGTTAATCAAGTTAATCTAAGATTTTTATCTCTCATCAATTTATCCTAGATGATTACTAAACCAAGTTTTATTTATCAATTATTGTTGAGTGATCAAGGTATGACCATTTTGTATACATGACCATGATTGTAGTTAAATTTAGAAAATTCCAAAATAGTTGTATCAACTTAAAATGCTTAGAAAACGATCTTAACTCGATCGTATGCTCACGATTTACATCGGTATATAGATACATGAGTTAGGAATCATCTCCAAAAAGAGGATCATGGATAACTATTATAGATTTTCTGAAATTCAAGCACAAAGAGAATATTCAAATCTGTCAACCGATTTCTCAACAATTTCTAAAAATAGCATATGGATCCTAGTGATTCTCAAAATGGATTGAATGAAAGCTAATTCATCAAAGTTTACCCATAAAATTTGAAATCCATCAAACTATGGGTTTTCGTGGACCAAATCTTGTGGACAAAACCAATCTGTTTTGCTGAATTTTGACTAGTTCATTTTAAAGTGTGTGAAAAACATCTTAAGTGATGGTTGAAGATTATTAGTGAGATCAAACTCATAGATCAACTTAATTATCATGATTCCCAATCAATTTAGCCCTCATGTTCTATGAAGAACTTTAGATCATGGATCAAAGGGACTTAAAAATATTCTATTGGAGAAGAAATTCAATAGGAATTCTAGGTTATAGGAATAATCAAGAGAAGAGTATGAACATAGGAATCATCCTTCTCAAAGATCATACTTCAAAACCATCATGGAATTCAAAATAGATACATATATATAATCATGTATGCATGGATCTAAACTAAATAGAAATATGAAATCAAAAGTGAAAATCAATTTCTAATTAAGATTATCAACAAAGTCAAAAGAGACTTGGATCTAGCTATGTGAGTGTGTGAAGAACAAGAGAAGAAGAAGATGAGTGTTCTAACAAATAAAACAAAACTAAGCTAGATTGAAACCTTATAGATCTATATAAAAAAAGTAGGAATTGGAGATGAATCATGTTGTTTACCTCTTGGAGGATTCTCAATTATATAATCAAAGTTGATTTGAAGGATCTTCTTCTTCAAGTATTCTTCAAGTTCTTCAAGCACTCATCCATGAAAGATGAGGGAGGCAATTGAAGTCGAATTCTCTAATTCTCTAATCTAATTTTCTTGAGATTAGTTTAGAAAAGATTGATTCATAATTATCTCTCTAGAAATCTCTCTAAAATTGAAAGTATATTCTTATATTTTGCAAGTATATTCACTTGTATGTACTTAAAGCTTCTTCAAGATGATTCAACATGATCTCATATGAGATTCATGGGATCTATGTATAGAGTTTTCAAACCTAACTCTTATGTTTCAGGGTAAAAGCAGGATTTTCAGATATCAGAAAAGCGTTAAAATGGTTATTTCGGAGCCTAAACGTAGTTTCCAGGCAATTTCCTTGTAGTGGGAAGCCTCTAGAAGGGTCTGGAACTCAAAAAGCTCGATGAAGGGGGTACATGTGAGGTGGCAGCTTAGGTGGCACCCATCACCCCCTTTGTGGGACCCGCCACTTACTATTTGTGCTCCCCAAGTTGCCCTTATGCATGTTTCAAATATTACGTTCACTACTTTTCTAGAGTTTTGTAAAAATGCTATTTGGTGTCTGAAATTGTCTATTTACATACTGTTGGAAAGCTATCAAGTTGAATTTTAGTATAAAAATTATTCTAGGAGGTTCTGAAATGAAATTGAAGTCCAATTGAAGTCCGGAAGTCCTCCGAAACTTTTGTCGTCTTTTTAAAATCAAACGACTTCTTTTTCAAAATTACTTTTTAATGTGCGTCACTTTTCAAACTTTTCTTTAAAATTGAATCTCTAGATACCTAGAATACTGCATTTTGAACACTTCGTGCTCATATAACCCTGAGTAAATAAGAATTCTGAGAGTCGTTTTTGATAAAATCGGGATTTATTCATGAAAAAGGGCTTTTTCTCGACTTAAAGTCACTTTTTGAAGTTTGATCTTTCGATTGTGTGGAATCCAGTACCTTCCACGGGGTACTTTTCATCATCGAATCCTCCAAGACGTTGTCCACCCTAAATCTTATCAGTGTGGTCAAAATTGGGTGTTTACACAGGGTCATGTGAGTAAGGATTGTCATGCACCACGTGGAGGACACTATGGGGCAGCCGTTCAGGGAATACAAGGACCCCAGATTAGACTTGAATGAATGCTTTCATCCCAGTAGAAACAGGCTTTAATGCGGATGAGTAGCAACATCTGGAAGGTACGCTTGTACTCTTTCACGGTCAAGTTAAAGATTTATTCGATACTGGTGCTGCGCGACCATTTATTACTATTAAGGATGTACGTTAGTTGGGTTTTGAACCCCAGACACTTGAGCCAACACTTAACGCTGTGTCACCATTGGGAGTGATGGTTAAGTTGGGTAAAGTATACAAAGACTGCCCATTCACTCTAGCAGATCGGAACCTTCAGCCGACTTGGTAGTTTCGTCGATGTTAGAATTCGATATTAACCTAGGGATGGATTGGTAGACTAAGTATAGTGCCAACTTAGATTACCCTACCAAGATGATTGCATTTCTGATACCTAGATGTCAGACAAACATATTTCAGTGTCAGCTGACAAGCAACATATTCCTCACGAGTTATTTGGCTACCATCGGGAGTACAAGTATGAAACCAACAATGGATTAGATTCCTACCATATGAGATTTTTGTAGCTATATTCCAGGATATAGGACTTCCACCAAAGAGAGAAATAGACTTCTGTGTGGAACTAGTCCCTGGCACATTACTGATATCTAAGACTCCATATTGGATGGCGCCTAGAATTAAAGAAACAAGTTCAGGAACTTGAAGATTTGGGATTTGTTCGCCCGAGTACATCACCTTGGGAAGCACTAGTTCTGTTTGTGAAGAAGGACAGAACACTTTGACACTACATAGACTACAGGAAGTTGAATAAGGTTATGATCAAGAACTGATACCCACTACCTCGGATAGATGATCTATTCGACTAGTTACAAGGATCAAGGATCTTTTCAAAGATCGATTTGTGTTAAGGATATCACCAACTGTTACTTCGACCAGAGGATGTGACGAAAATTTCATTAAGGACAAGATATTATGAGTTTCTAGTTATGTCTTTTGGATTGATGAATACGCCAGCAGTATTTATGACTTAACAAATAGAGTATTCAGACCATATCTGGAATAATTCATTATACTGCTCATCGACAAAATTTTGATCTACTCAAAGATGGAGAAAGGTCATACAGAACACTTATAGATTGCTTTACAGACACTTCGAGATAGTAAGTTGTATGCAAAGTTCAGTAAGTATGAATTCTGGCTACAGGAGGTCAAATTCTTGGGACATGTTATATCTAATGATGGTATTTCTATGGACTCATCTAAGATTGAGGCAGTCTTAAGCTAGAACAGACTGACCAATGCTACGGAGGTCACAAGTTTCCTCAGCCTGGTACGATATTGTTAGAGATTTGTCAAAGGATTCTCCAAGATTGCGGGACCTTTGACGAATTTGACGAGAAAGGAGATAAAGTACGAATAGACTGACAAGCATGAGGGTGCATTTCAAGAGTTAAAGGAAAGATTGACTTCTACACCAGTACTCGCGATACCTAAGAGTGGAGAAAAGTATGTGATCTATAGTGATGCATCGCACCAAGGACTTGGTTGTGTGCTTATGCAGGACGGGAATGTTATTGCATATGGATCCAGACAATTGAAGGTACATGAGAAAAACTATCCTAGGCATGATCTGGAATTGGCAGCAATAGTGTTTATATTTACGATTTGGAGACACTATCTCTATGGAGAAAAGCTTGATCTGTTTTCATATCATAAGAGCTTGAAGTATTTATTCTCCCAGACGGAGTTAAACATCCAACAACGAAGATGGCTAGAGTTCCTTAAGGATTATGATTTCTCATTACAATACCATCCGGGTAAAGCAAATGTCGTAGATGATGCTTTGAGTCATCACCTTCAATTAGTAATCACTAAATTACTAATGCAAGAATGGAAAGCTTTAAAAGTTTTAGCTGAATTTGATCTTCAGCCAGTGGAACCAACGGAATGACTACATCTTGGATGTCTTATGGTACAGCCAACTTTAATCAACTGCATCATAGAAGTTCAACAAACGATCGAAGATTTGAAATTATGGTTTGCAAAGATGTCAGGGAAAGAACCAGAGATTTGGAGTATTGGTACAGATGGAGCCTTACGATGTAAGGGTAGACTCTATGTACCTGACGAAGAAAATCTCTGGAAAGAAATATTGGATCAGGAACATAAGTCACGAATGACAATACATCCTAGAGGTACAAAGATGTACAAGGACTTGAAGAGAAATTTTTGGTGGGAAGAAATGAAGCGAGAAGTAGCTCAGTATGTGACACAAATAAAATTGTGTGCTCTAAATACTACACCCAAGTATAAGTGATCGTTCAAGTAATATATTTCTAGTAAGCCTAGGTCTAATCCAAGGGAAAGTAATGATTTAAATTGATCAATTTCACCGAATTTATTAGTAATAACAATAAAGAAAAAGTGATTTCTTTTTAAAGTTGTTTTTAACTACTTTGCAAATGAAAGTACATGAAATCAAGATTATAAACTATAAGAACTATTAAAATAATTAAATAAATAGACGTGCAATTTAAACTAATGAAATTTTACTTACTAAATAAAACTAATAATTAACTATAGCTCTATTGGGAATTCTTTACTAACTTAACTAAGTACTTTAATTGCAGTTGCTTCTAAATATGAAAAGAGCACTAGGAAATCACGAATCCACAGTAAACTCCTTAACTTCCATGCCTACGGAAAGATACGGCACTCCCATTTATCGAAAGTCATGCCTTTAGTGTATAGGTTCAATTAAAATAATTAAATACCTTTTGACTGGTGTAAAGATATAGAACTAGTTTAATTTTACTCTTTGAATGAAGTACAGGCAGATTGCTTATGAGCATGATTCATGGTGAAAACTACCCTACGGTGCTTGAAAATAAATTAACTAACTAATCTAAACTAAAACCATGAAGCATGTTCACAAACTATTGGAATTTCAAGTTAAGATCCATTAACGTCATGCTCGTTAACATTATTCATATTAGAGAACATAAAATCCTATGAAACTTTACTTAAATATCCATTGATCCTTGGATTTAGGGCTGCCCAATGAAAACATGCATGAAAATCAAGTTATTTATTGCTTCATTGCTCTTTCCTAACTAGGAGTTTAGCCTAACATAGTGAAATTGAATCTAAACATCATATTAATGAAAAACATAATAAAAATAATCACAGAAACAGATCTGAAAAGCAAAGTCCAAATAAAAACTAAGAGAAGCCTAATATGAATGAATATAAAACACTTGTATTAAAGAAATCTTCAATTAAGGGCTTGAAATCTTCAACTACTTGCTTGAATCCAAACTAGGGATTTAAGAACCCTAGGATCTCCTATGTCTACTCAAAAACTCCTATGTAATGTATATTGTATCGTTTATGTACTATCTATCCTAGTATATATAGGTTTAGAAGTTTCAAAGCCGAAAATCTATGTTTCCCGCAATTCTGACGAGCGCGACAGGTCTCGCATATGTTTCGGAACCGGTCCTGGCTGCGACCGATCCTGCCTTTGTTTTGCGACCGGTCATGGTCATGACTGATCAAACTCCTTTGTTGGGACCGGTCCTGGTCAATTTCAGAACCTTCTTCTTTTTCTTCTTCTAATCGATTTTCTCTATTGCGCCATCATCCACTTCATTTTCCTTTGACCATTATTATCTGCAAAACAACGTACTTATGCAAATATTAGCAGTATTGTCCCATTTACGCAATCGTATTATAATAAGTATAAATATTCATAGTTAGGGATGAAAACACATATAATTACTCTTTTTAGCACTTTTGGATATGCAATATCCGTCGCTTGTCACACCCCCCAACTAGCTCATTGCTAGTCCCTAGTAATGAAGTAAATTTATGCAACAAGAAATTTAACCTATATCTAACTAAAAGCAAAAAAACAAAACAAAACAAAACCTAACTCACTTTCATAGGATTCACAATTGCATTTAGCATATTCAACAAGCCTTTAAACCCCTAGGTATCCCTAGTAGGACGAGTGTTGTCTTCTGAGGGTTTACAGCAAAGCTACCCACAAACTTCTTAATCATAATCATTGTACATGCATATTCAACCTCCAATACCAAGCACACAAGTTCAGAACACCTCACAATATCCCTATCATATTTGAAATGGCACACAACATGTATCCATGCATCTTATCTATCATAAAAATCATTAAAATATATAATTTTTTTTAAACTTCACGTATGTGTGTGTGTGCATGGACAACAAAAATGCTCAGTATTACTTCAAGTTCTATCTCCCTATTAATAATTTTTAAAACATACAACTCTAGCTCAAATCTCACCGGACATACACTCTAAAGATGATCTCACACTGATTTGGGTGTATTATATACTTTCTCTCACGATACAGAGGCTTTTAAAGAATAAATCTAAAGAAACACAAATGCCCCATATATCAATAATGAAAAATGGGAATATTTAATTGGAATAACCTCATGAATATAACACTTCACACTAGAATAGTGACTTATCATGGAAAATTCTTTTCTTACCTTTATTTCAAAAAAGCTACACGGAATCGATAGGTCTTTATTCATAGATAGAGATCGAGAATGAGAACGAAAGAGGTTCTAGGATAGTGTGCTAGCATTTGCCTTATAATTCCTTTTCAACTTCTCCAAGAATTTTCCTCTTCTTCTTTCTTTTCTTTTTCATACATATTTTTTTTTCTTTTTTTTGAATATATTTCTTTCCTCGTCCATTTTTTTTTTTTATTTCTTTTCAATTCCGATCACTCAACACATGCTAGTCCTATTAAGCAATGAAGAACCATGAACAACTCATATTTCGACAATCGCAAAGGAAGAACATCGCTTGTCATCATATATATATATCTTTTTTTTCTTTTTTTTAATGATGATCATTAGCGATTGAAATATTTCTAAGGGCTGAGCATCCTAAATAGAATCTAAAAGAATTTCAACCTATTTCATCTTGAGTAACCCAGTTTATCCATTCAAGTAATCCAAGAATTTTAAATTTTGATAGGTCCTGAACAGTCTCCTCTAGTGATCCATCAATATGAAAAATAAGTAGGTTTATCAATGAGATATAGTGCAAGAATAAATCAACTGAATCTAAGTATATTCCTCTCGAAAGAAACGAATAGCGCAAAAACTATCAATGGGTTATTAGCTTATATCGCTCATCTCTTAATTACTATAGGTTATCTACAACGAGAAGTTTCTACTTAACATGAAGTTGTCCATCGTGCTCAAAGTTTTTGAAACAAACACAACACATTCCATAATTTAGATGATAAACAAGCTAACATAACATACCATGTGCACAGAGGAAAACAATGAATATTATGAGCATAACGCACCCGTGCTCAAGATATGAAAGTTGTCTAGGCATTTACAAAATCATGCCATATTATTTTCTTTTTGATTCATTTATTTAATTATTTTTTTGAATAAAAATATATCCCCCCCCAACTACATATTGCATTGTCCTCAATGTAACAGATGCGAAAACTAAAAGAAAGGGGATATAATACCTGGAGTGCGCGTGAAATCTTGGCTGATAACCTTTGCTTATTCAATTTTTTCTACTCAGCTTGCTCTTCCTCTTCTTATTCTTCTTCTTCTTCTTCTGATTCAGGAAGTTCAACATTTAACTTACTAGCTATTGCTCGCATTGCTCTCATAATCCTCTCCTACCCCTCTCGCAAGTCTCTAATTTCTTGGATCAGACAAGCCAAGACGACCACTAAAGTATTTTTAACCCTCTCTAATGGTTTCTTCGCCCTTGGCCTAGGTCTAGAGGCAGGCATGCCACCACATTTTCTCTTCTTCGTATGCCCCTCTAACCTATTTATAGAAGCCTCACTAACAGCCACTTTCTTCTCAGGCCCATCCATCAGATCATCAGGTAAAACAGAGACACGGACTCACAAACAAACATAGTAGACTGCAAAGGCACTCAATAAGGCTCGATTGGAAACCGAGGTGAAGGCAGGGTCTCTGAGGTACTCTATAAAACAGCGAGAGAGACAGCCAGGTCGGTTGGTTCCCTCTGCTAATATCACCCTAGCCTTTCACAAATTCATCCACTCCAAGTGATTACTAAAGAAAAGATAATTATAGATTTCCAGATACAAGCCTAGGTAATCAAAGGTCAAATCTTTCCTATATAGGTGATTTATCGCCTTTTGACTATGCCCCCTATAAGTGTGGAGACAATGAAGTCGTCGGTGACATTAGGTGCAGTGGGGTCACCTAGAGGACATAAATAGTTAGGAGAGGGATTTCAATTGCCTAGGAAACTGTGGTGGGTGTGAGGTCGAATGGGGTTTTGTGAACATAGGTACGGTAGACAAAGGGTTCGGCCGTCCATTTGATGAGGGAGGCGGAGGCTAACCTGACTAATGTCACATTCACCATTTTTACTTTTTCCATGTAATCAATCTACCCCTGGATTCACAGCTTGGTGAGGAAGAAAGGAGGGAATCCGAGGAATAAGCACAATCGATGTGTCGCTTAATTACGATGACCCTATTCTTGAAATATTTCTCATACCATGCCCTATCTTCATCATTTCTGAACCCGTGTGCTAAGGGTAGGTCTAGGATTATGGCGTTCACATGCTTCTCCTTATCTCTAGCTGGCATAGTCCCCATTGAAAATGGATCTGGACAATATCAAAGAAAACAAAAATAGAAAAGGAAATGAAAAATAAGAAGAGATTGTTCTCTGTTTGGCACAACCGGTCCTGCCTAAATAGCAGGACCGGTCCTGGTCTAGGGTTTCATAGAACATAGGCACAGGGGCCAAGTTTACCAAATCATTTTGAGATTAGTTGGTAAAAGCAAAAGAAAATAGCCCTAGACCAGTTTTTTTCATGGATTTACATGAATGATTTGGACGAAATTAAGGGCTAGATGTGAGTTTTTTACCGGAGATATTATAGGGCCACCAAGCAAGGGTGAATAGGTAGATCTATGGCCCTAACACACCTTGATTCGATGGAGATGATCGAAATCACAACCCTATTCTCCCTCATTGTGATTTTCAAATAGTTGGGAACGAGGGAAATGAATCGTCTTATGCTCTCTCTCTCTCTCTCTCTCTCTCTCTCTCTCTCTCTCTCTCGGTTTTATGTTTGAGAATTATAAATTGATAACTTAGGTTTTGTGAATAAATTAAATTTATAGAGCTCGCGACAAGTCATGACCACGACCAGTCTCGCATGTGTTTTGGAACCGATCATGATCGTAACCGGTCCTGGGTATGTATTTGGACCGATCCCGGTAATTTTTTACAGAATCCTTATTTCAGTAGTTTTAACAATTTTAGCTTCTCAATCAACCACAACCAAAATGCATATAACAAAATTGAACTACACTTATTTTATTCATATACTCATAAAGCTCTATCCAATCATTCATTCCAAAATCTCATTAAGGTACAATCCATTCTTAACTTTGAGCCAAACACGAAAACAAAACAAATATAAAGAGCGAAAACTAAAACTAAAACTATGACTTGCTAATACTAACAATTCCTACTTACATCTCCCAAATTCTCATATTATCACAGTATGTTTTCTTGACATTAAATTTCTTTATGAACTGTAAAAGGGAAAAAATTTTCTTAGTATCCACAATCTTGTCCACAAATTTCAAGTGCTTCTATTTTTCAACTCCATATCTAAACACTCCCCCCTCCCCAACTAAAACAAAGATGTCTGTATTGAGAACTCAACAAAGCCAACAACTACGGGCATGTGGCTGAAAGATGAAAAAGAAAATGACAAGCACGCCACGGATGGAACAACACATCTGTTAATTCCCAATTAGGATGAAACTGTGGATCAAAAGTTGCGAAATTGAACTCATCCACAGGTCCATCGTATGGAGCAAAGAATTCCACAATATCCTCAACTGGGTGGTAAGTCATAGATTATGGGGTCATCATCATACATGGGGTCATCTCGGGGGAATGCATCAGTGTCCTCCGATGCAGTGTAGGAAGATGAAGAATCAGAGTCATGCTCCCAGAAGTATTGTGTAACCAGACTACTATCTGGTGGGTAGGCAGGGGCAGAAATAAATCAAAGAAGAGAGATCTTATCACGTGCACAAATAGTGGGCTCTAAGTTAGGGCCATGCTCTGAAATCTCCTGTTGGATCAACACATCCAAAACACCCAGGGTCAACGACGAAGGCTCTCTCTCCCAACACGAAACAAAGTCATCTGGCAGTGGCCCAAGATCGTCAAATTGGCTGTCATCACTACCAGCTAAGTGAATGCTCCCCGTAGTAAGAGAATTGGTAGGAGTAAGTGGCTCCATGATAGGTCGCCTATCCCGAGTAGGTGATGTAGTCCTTGGTCTAAGAATGATAGCTCTATGAAAAAGATGATGGGGTACAAAAATAGGTGGAAAAGGGAATATAAGCTATAACTTGCAGTTTGATACTAAAATCAACTAGAAATCTTAGAAGATAGTAAAACTAAGCGTAAAGTAAATAAATAGAAAACTACTATACTACTCTACTAATATACAACATTTATGATGTTATTGATGCTATTACGTTTGCCCATAGTCGGGGTCATTTAATTGGATTGACTCCAACTGTAGTTCAAATCCTTCCAAGAACGGCTTCAGTTGATGTCCATTTACTTTACAAACTTCATTAGTTGTTAGATTCTCAATTTCAACTGTCCCATATAGGAATACATCAGTAACTATATATGAACCATTCCATCTTGATTTTTATTTTCCCAAGAAAATTAAAATCGTGAATAATATAATAAAACTTTATGCCCGGGTGTGAAACGCTTTCGCAAAAGATTTTAATGTGATACACCTTAGTGCGCGCTTGATTTATTTTTGCATTTTCATACGCATCATTCCTTATTTCTTCTAGTTCACTCAATTGTAATTTTCGTAGCACGCTGCCTTCTTGAATATCATAATTGAAGTACCTGATAGCCCAATACGCTTTATGTTCTAACTCAACATGTAAGTGATAAGCTTTCCCATATACTAACCTATAAGGAGACATTCTTAAATTGGTTTTAAAGGCTGTCCTATATGCCCAAAGAGCATCGGAAAGGTGTGAAGACCCAACTTTTTGGTTAAAACTTACAATTTTCTCCAAAATATGTTTATCTCCCTATTAGCAAGCTCTGCTTGCCCATTCGTTTGAGGATGATATGCGGTAGACACTTTGTGGGTGACACCGTATTTCTTCTTTAAGATATCAAATGGTTTTGCTACAGAAGTGGGATCCTTGATCACTAATTATAGCTTTCGGAGTACCGAACCTTGACAACATATTATCTTTAATGAATGCGATGCCAGTGTTGTCGTCATTTCTCTTAGTAGGTATCGCATCCGCCCATTTAGAGACATATTCTATGGCTAGTAAAATATATTCGAATTGAAAGGATGGGGAAAAAGGACCCATGAAGTCAATTCTCCGATAGTCAAAGATTTCAATAGTGATGATCGGTGTTAAAGGTTCTTGGTTCCATCGTGATAAGCTTCCAAGCATCTAACACTGCGCACATGTTTTACAAAATTGATATGAATCTTTAAATAAAGAAGGCCAGTAAAGGCCGCTTTGTAAAACTTTCATGACAGTTCTCTTAGCTGAAAAATGTCCTCCGTAATGAGCGGAGTGACTGAAATGTAACAGTTATTAGATTTCTTCATTTGGCACACATTTTCATATTACTTGGTCAACATAGTATTTAAATAAATAAGGTTCATCATCGTAAAAATGTCTTGCTATTGCCAAAAACCATTTCTTATCAGGAGAGGACCAGTGACTTGGGATCTTCCCCGTAACTAGGTAGTTAACAATGTCGACATACCACGGCAATGTAGTAGCAGCCAACAGCTGTTCATCAGGAAATGATTCTTTAGTTGGTAAGAAATCTTGCAGACACTTATCTTCAAATGTGAACCTAGACAAGTGATTGGCTATAACATTTTCAACCACGTTTTTATCCCTAATAGTTATATCAAATTCTTGCAAGAGTAAAATCCATCTTATTAGCCGTGGTTTTGTATCTTTTTTAGATAACAAGTACTTTAAAGCTGCGTGATCCATAAAACAAACTATAGGTGACCTTATTAAGCACGATCTAACTTTATCTAATGCAAAGACCACTACAAGTAATTCTTTTTTCGTAATTGAGTAATTTATTTGAGCTCCATCTAATGTTTTACTTGGATAATAGATGAAGGATGGTTTCTTATCTTTACGTTGTCCTAGAACAACTCCTATAGCATAATCACTCGTGTCACACATTAACTCAAAAGTTAAGTTCCAATCTAGGGGTTGTATTATTGGTGTTGTAGTAAGGTGTTGTTTTAGTTTATCAAAAGATAATTAACATTTAGGCGTCCATTCAAATTGTGTATCCTTAGCTAAAAGGTTACACAAGGGTCGCGATATTGCACTAAAATTTTGGATGAAACGTATATAAAATTCCATCTGCCCTAGGAACGAACGTATGTCATGAACGGACTGAGGAGTAGGTAAATTTGAAATTAAATCAATCTTAGCATGATCTACTTGGATTCCGTCCTCAGATATGATGTGTCCTAACACAATACCTCTCGTCACCATAAAATGGCATTTCTCCCATTTCAAAGCCAAATTCATATCTTCACATCTAATTAGCACTTTTTCTAGATTACTTAGGCATTCCTTGTATGATTTGCCAAAACAGAGAAATCATCTATAAAGACCTCTAAATATTTTTCTACCATATCACTAAATATGCTCAACATACACCTTTGAAAGGTCGTAGGTGCATTACATAAGCCAAATGGCATTCTATAGTAAGCGAAGGTTCCGAAGGGACACGTAAAGGTAGTCTTTTCTTGGTCTTCAGGCACTATCTAATTTTGGTTGTAACCACTATACCCATATAAAAAAATATAATATTTGTGTCCGGCTACACTTTCTAACATCTGATCCATGAAAGGTAGGGAAAAATTCTCTTTTCTAGTAACAGCGTTAAGCTTTCTATAGTCAATACACATTCTCTACCCAGTAGTGACAAGTGTAGAAATTAATTAACCCTCAGCATTGGGCACTACAGTAATTCTTGATTTTTTAGGTACAACTTGTGTAGAACTCACCCAACGACTATCAAATATGGAATAAATTATTCCTACATCTAAGAGCTTAAGGACTTCTTTCTTTACAACTTCTTGCATATTAGGGTTTAAGTGTCTTTGCATCTCACGAGACGATTTAGTATCATCTTCTAAATATATTTTATGTGTGCTAATATCAGGACTAATTCCTTACAGGTCAACTATGGTCCACCCTAAAGCATTTTTATGTTGTTTAAGTAGGGTTACTAGTTCAACTTCTTGTTATATTCCTAACATGGATGAGATTATAACAGGAAAAGTACTATTATCCTCTAGAAAAGCATACTTGAGCTCCTTAGGGAGCTCTTTTAGCTCTAGCTGAGGGATTTATAGGCTAGATGGCCTGGCTAATGTAGTCTTAGGAGGTAGGGGTTTGAACCGTGTTGCCAACATAGCTTCCCTAATCACTTCTTCATCTTGATCTTTAAGGTACTTATTTAAAATGGTGACTTCACTTGTATTACTTTCCTCGTCTTTCCTAATGATTTGGACACTCTCTTGTATTAAGGAGTCTAAATAATTTGCTTCTTCTATTTCCTCTTCTTCCAACTTATGATGGGGGCTAGAAAAGATTTTAATATTCATCATCATATCACCAAAAACCAATGTTATTATACCACTTCTTATACGAATGGTGGTGTCTATCATTGCCAAAAACGGTCTACCAAAAATCACAGAAATTCGTGAAATTGGATTAGATACAGGTTTCGTATCTAGTACCACAAAGTCTATGTGAAAAATAAAATTCTCCACGCGAACGAGTACATCTTCTAAAATAACCCTAGGCATCTTAATAGATCTATCTGCTAATTGTAATGTGATCCTAGTTGGTTTGAGGTCCCCTAATCCTAACTATTGGTAAATTGAATATGGCAACAAGTTGATGCTAGCTCCTAAATCCAAAAGTGCGTGGTCAATCTTATGGATTCCAATGATGCACGTTATTGTTGGCATGCCTCGATCTTGAAACATTGGTGGCAAATTATTTTTAATAATCAAGCTAACTTGATCTGCCAGGTAAGCCTTCTTTTTTACACTCTGCTTTCGTTTAACTGTACACAAGTCTTTTAAGTATTTCACATAAGCAGACATATGATTAATAGCATCCAAGAGAGGTAAATTAATTTTTGCTTGTTTAAATAGTTCCAAAAATTCTTGTTGTTTCACATCTTGGCATTTTTTAAGTGTTTGCGGGTAAGGGGCTGGAGGGATGAATTTAAGTGTTTTATCTTCTTCTCTCTTACCATCTTGCTTCTCACTCTCCTCTTGGTGGGTTTTATCTTTTTCCTTATCATTATTAGTTTCAACCACTTCGTTTACATTATCTTTTCTAGTACTATTCTCCTCATTATCGTCTTTGATTTTAAGAGGAGATTCCCCCACAACTTTACCACTTCTCAAGGTTGTTATAGCTTTAGCTAGTTCATGATTACCTGGATTTTTGTTTGAAACACTATTTTGTGGTTGACCTCTAGGATTAGCTTGCGGTTGAGTTGGGAACATTCCCTTTTGACAATTTTCAAATTAATTACCTATTCGTTCCATAGTTGATTACAATTTTCCCATAGCTTAAACCATTTGTTACATCATTGCATCTCTAGGGTCTTCTTGTGCTTTCTTATGCAGAGGCACATAAACATTAGAGATATTCTGATTATTACCTTGATAATTCTGTTGTTGTGGAGGTTGATATGGTTGATTATATTGTGGATTGTATTGTTCAGGAGGCGGTTGATATTGATTTTAATTCGGTTGGAAGAACTCATTTTGGTAAGCCTATGAATTAAAATTATCTGGTGCTTGGATCGCCCCAATTTTCCAATTATTTAAATTAGGATGGTTCTTCCAACTATACCCCCCATACGCATTTGTAGGACCCTTGTAGTTATTCATCGCATTAACATCAACAAGTGATGTTTCTTGATAAATGGGTATATTAGGACATGTATACACCTGTGGATATCGCAATTTTTATCCTTACCCACGACTTTTCTTTCAAAATCTTTTTCAAATTCAAATTCAAAAACAAATGAGTTGCCTCTTAATTTTTAAAAGGAAAATTAAGAAACCATTTTAAAACAACTGATCTTTTGCGAAACCAAAGATTAAACTAGGTTCGGGGATTATGGAATGAGAAGGGAAGGAGCCCATCGGACTAAAACACCCTTCTCATCCTATCTCGCGATAGGCCTCTACTCAACATCCTCTTAATCGAATTAATTATCTAATAATGTCCTCAATTAATACATATGTATAAATATACATTACAAAAGCATGTCTAAAAAAGTGTAAGATTGCAAGTGATAAAATATCATTCAAAAACCATATAATTCAAGTAGCAAGCAATAGGATATGCAAATAGGGAACTATAGAACTTACCCGATATCCATGCCGCAAATATTAAACGTGCAATGCATACGAATAGAAACTAAAACTAAAGAAAAGGTCTCTAATCACATGTATTCACATAAGGCAAGATCTTATTTCTAATGTGTCACACATGAGGTCATAAAATCAATAAAAAAAATCAAGGAATTAAGTAAACTAGAGAAAGGGTTGAGAAGTTATACCTCAAGCGCACTGCAAAACAAGGGTTAGTCCACATACTTTAGGGAGAATGTATAATATCGGACAATTATTCCTAAATGTTTAGCTTAATTCTATCACGTAGAGGGAATGACGCAATTATGAATTCTAATACCGATCTATAAGGATGAATGTACAAGAATAGGCTATTGTATTATTCCTTAGTTTGGATCATTTAGCCTCTGTATTTAAGCTTAACTAGTCATTATTAACACATGATTTAAGCCCTAGGTCATGGAGAGATCATTTAGACTATTGTTTGCAAGATATATCAAAGTTGTGACAGAATTCTGAAAATTGCTAAGAGCACATGCATCAGAACTTCAAAGAAATAAAACAACATACTTCCCGTGGTTTGATCTGGGTTATATTTGGACACAAGATGCCTATGTATGTCTCGTTTCTAACCCAAAAAGAAATTCAAGGTTTGAACGGTTAGATCTCCGGGAATTGGACAAACACTAGACATCACTCAGAGACTTGCAACTCCCCGTCCAGAGTTTTTGTATAATTTTCTAAATATAGAAAAAAATTAGAAATGCTTTGGTCTTTTTAGGGTAGCTTCCTAACACATTAAACTACTTAGAAAAATTTATTTTGGGTCAAGAATGCTTTATTAAGGTTCTAATTTTCATATTTCAAAAGAGTGTTATTGCTCTGAAACTCTGGAAAGATTATAGTTGTTCCACAAAACCCTTGACCAAACCACTCCAAACATGAAACTACCTTAAAGCAAAAATTACAGTGGTAGAACATTGAGTAATAGACACTTTCCCATTGGTTTCATTCAATTCCTATAATTTGATGTTTAACTAAAAATCTTTGATCAAAACTGGTTTTTGAACTCACTGCATCATTTATTCAAATACAACTTTGTTAACTAATTTGAGCCATGGAACTTAGCTTGAACGACACCACCTCTCCTACCATTTGATGGTCATGGGAGACTAACTACATTCATATCTTGAAGGTCTCAAAGAAACGTAGAGAAATTTCATGAGACCGAAGCATAACAAACATAAACCATGGAGATAGGTTTAGATTTATTAATCAAGTGTACTAATATCACTTCAACTTCCTTGTAAATCCTGAGCTTACAAAGGAATTAAAGGATTTCAAGTCTAAGGATTCAAGTAAGACATTGAGCGTCTCATGCATCTCAAAGACTAGAAGGGAGAGGAAAAGAAAATTCAAAGACTCTAAGTATATTTGTGATTAGAAAGACTAATTAATTCAAAGTTTTACCTCCAAAATATCATCAAGTTTTTTATTTTGAAGAACTTCCAAAGACTAATCAAGCTTTCCACCCTCTTCAACTCTTCTAAAACTAGCTTCTAATTGTGTTTAGAGAATAAATTTTGAAAGTTTTAAAACTTGGAGAACTAATACAACCACCAGATTCAAAGAAAATTCCAACCCCATGTAAGAGGATATTCATCCTCTATTTATAGACAAATATAAAGGGGTATTTCAGTCATTTCAGAGTAGAAAACCCTAATTCGGACTGCCCTTTGGTAGCACAAAATGTGATGTATTACAGTTGGCTGTTACAAAAACGCGGCACTCAATGGAGATGGAAGCGGCATTCACTGAATGGTGGAACGACACTCAGTGATTGCTGGCGCAGAATTCACTGAATACTGCAGCGGCACTCAATGAATGCCGCAGACAACTCCAGGGACTACCATCTTTTTTGAAAATCACTTTTTAGCGGCACTCAATATAATTAAATGGCAGTTGAGGACTGCCGTTACGGTTCTCACTGACTGCCAGTTCAGAAGTTCGCGGCAACCCGTGACTGCCGCAAATTAGTTTGAGTGATGTTCTGCCTCTTTTTCCTTTTTTTCTTTCTTTTTTTTTTTTACTTTTTTTTGTTCGGGTTGGAGAGCCTTTCAAAGAGCTTGAATCATCTTTGAAAGTCCTAGATTAGCCAGACATTATCATCATCGGACTTGGAGGTAACACTCTCCTTAACTCGATATTTGGTCAAAATTGGGGTGTCTATAGTTTGCCCCTCTTCGACGGAGCTTGTGGAGCAACACAAACCATAAGTGAACGTCGAAGCCTGTGTGAAGACAAGCCTTTGACCAAACCGTCGGGTTCAGGTAAAAACAAAATGCGTTGCAAAAAGAAAGCCATCGCGCAACAAAATTCCAGTTAGTCGTGCTCCATGATGAGCTGCCTACGTATCCCCTCGAGAATCAGACCAAGACGTAGTTCGGGCAGGAGTCTGGCATACGCAAGCACAACTGATCATACGAATGAATGCTCTTATCCTGTCATGATGCACATGCTCATGCAATGGTATTGTTTTTTATAAATAAACTCGACCAAGCAAGTGCCATGCTTACTCTATGTCATGTCTTCTCTATATGTGACGCATATTCCATGATGCACTTAGCTAGAGAAGATTTACCAAATGTTGACCGATGCAAAGATTCGTTTGCAAGGGTCGAGAAAATGCATTTCTATATTCCCAAGACGAGGGTTAACGCAAATCTATTACGAGAACCGAGAATGCAAATCTGTTACACTCCGAAGGATTTTGAAGGTAGGCTTTTATTTTGTCAAAAGCGGCTTGGCATTAGTTATCCCATTGGAACTTCTCTCCTTTTCTCAGTAATCAAAACAAAGGATCACATGTGGTTGTGAGTTTGGAGATGAAGCAACTGATAAATTGAATTCTTCTGAGAAACCCTCCTACTTCCTTTTCATTCCATGGTGGTGCCATTTCTAGGATTGCCTTGATCTTAGAGGGATCCACCTCTATCCCCCTTTGTGTGATGGGAAAAAAAAAACTTTCCCCAAGGTGTATTTGCGCAACCTTTCAAAAAACTTTCCTAGTGCTGCCAGGTGTCCTCCTTTGTCCTTGGACTTCACAATCATGTCATCTACGTACACTTCTACTTCCTTATGAATCATATCATGTAACAGAGTGGTGGCAGCTCTTTGGTAGGTCGCTCCAGCGTTCTTGAGTCTGAAAGGCATTACCCTATAACAGTAGGTTCCCCAAGGTGTGGTGAATGTCGTCTTTTCCCGATCTTCTGGCGCCATTAGAATCTGATTGTACCCCAAAAAACCATCCATGAATGATAGCAGCTCATGTCCTGCGGTGTTATACACCAAGACATCGACATGGGGAAGCAGGAAGTCATCCTTAGGACTGGCTTTGTTCAGATCACGAAAGTCGACGCACACACAAACTTTTCCATCCTTTTTGGGGACTAGCACGATATTGTCAACCCATTCCGGATACTCAGTAACAATGATGAACCCTACCTTGAATTGCTTTTCTACTTCTTCTTTGACCTTGAGTGCCCATTCTGGTCTCATGCGCCTAAGTTTCTACTTGACGGGTTTAGAATTGGGAAGGAGAGGAATGCGATGCTGGAAAATGTCGGGATCAACCCCGGGCATGTCCTCGTAGGACCAAGCAAAAACATCTTTGAATTCTTTTAGCAAGAGAGTCAATTTTTCTTATTCTTTTTCATTAAGGGTTGAGCCAATTTGCACAATTTATGGATTATCTGTTTCACCTAGGTTAATTGATAAAGTATCTTCGATTATTTTATAAGCAGGCAATTTTTCAATTAGTTGCTTAAGTTCAATTGGGAGATCCTCGGAGGGATTTGTGCATTCACAAGTATTAGACACAAAGGAGTAAGCAGAATCGTCTTTCATTTCATTCATGATAGGTGGAGTGATTACATTGGACAGCGGTGGGCTTACAGCTACCGACTCTAGTACAGACTCGATAATTGGAAGTACAGACTGTGGGGGAACAGGGGATAGGGAGACAGATGACTCTACAGCCTAGTTGCTCAGACCCTCCTCAGTTGGCTTGATCTGATCATCTTTGCTCTCGGCCCTCTTTTCTTCAGTGAACTCTTCCCACATTTTCTCGATGGCTTTAGTGTCCAGATACTCCAACCAGTCTTCCTTCGGGGTCTTCTTAACTTCTTCAGGATAGAACGGATCTTGATAAGGGGGTTTGTCGCAGTCGGTGAAGATTTCAAGCCCTGTGTGCCTTTTTCTAGTGGTCTGATGGATCCAGGGTTCTGGGAACCCAAAATAGGGGAAATCATCTCCTTCTTTGATGAATTGCCCATTCATGGTTTTGTGATATGGTGGGAGACTCCTCGCTCTTTTCTTCCATGGCCTCTGTAGCTCAATGTCTTCTTCAGTGGGCTTATACCCCAATTCGAAAGTGCCTTGTAGCCCTTTGATATGTGGGAACTCACGGATCCCTTGCTGGCGTCGGCCCAATCCCATTTCAGGGAAGTAGTTCATTTTACGGATGATGTTGACAACTGCAGAGTGGATCTCAGGGAACCTATATTCATCATTGATCATGTGGACTTCTTCCAAGAAGAATCTCCCGATTTCTCCTTCTTCTAGCTCAGGTACTTGGATTTCAAAGATGGGAGCGTAGTTTGGGAAAGCTTCATTACCCCAACTATTGCCGAGGATGATTTTTACCTACTTCTCATGAATGTACTTGATCATTTGATGCACAGTGGATGATACAGCTTTGTTGACATGCAGCCAGGGCCTCCTGATCAACAAATTGAACGAGGCAGGTATGTCCATAACTTGAAAGATTTCAGTGCTAACCAAAGATCCTACCCGGATTTAGAGAAAAATAGTCCCCATCACATTTCTCTTGGTGTTGTCGTAAGCCCCCATGGATTGCACGGATGGTGTGATGTCAAGGATATTGACCCCCAAGGCGGTAGCAGTCCTTAGAGCACAAACATTTAGGGCGGAGCCTGTATCGACCAGACAGAATGGCACATGTTGTCCCTTACATACAACAGTGATGTACAAAGCTTTGTTATGTGTAGACCCTTCCGGCGGTAGGTCTTCATCAGAAAATGTAATGATTGGGTCAGGGATGAGTGTGCCCGAGAAAGCCACCATGTCTTCCGGCGCGGCGTCGATGGGGACCTCATTTCTAGCCAAGGCATTCAATACAGCTTGCCTATGCTTGTAGGATGCTACCATGATGTCCCACATCGAAAGATGCGCTTGGGTTTTCTTCAACTGCTTTATCAACTCATTATCTTCTTCGATGATCTCATCTATTTTTCCCTTTCTCTTATCTTTGATTGGACATTTTTTGATTGCTTTAGTGGTAAGCTACGGAGGCTAATAATGAAGGCCTGACCTAGTCAGATGATCAATCTCAGTAGGAGTAGGCCCTTCTGCAGTCCCATCTTCTTTGAACTAGTCATAATTTGTTCTCACAAATAGTTTCTCCATCTCGTTCCAAATAGAAGCATCGCTTTCATTGTTGGGATTGTACCATTTGAGGTTCACTACCCCTAGATCGTGTTCTTTCAAGAAGAATAGATCTTGTTCATCAGTCAGTTGTTGCTGCCACTCATCATTTCCTCCTTCAATCAGATGAATTCCCACAGATTTTGGGATGTCAATAAAGGGTAAAGGTTGACCTAAAGGGTTGACATAGGCAGCAGGGTTGAAGGATACATGGTTGGATTCAATGTGGCTGATATTTTGGTGGTTTGGTAGAGGATTTTGAGTGATATGGGGCTGCTTTGGAGGTGGCTCAATGATATTCTGGTCAATGAGGTCTTGGATATCATGGCGAAGGCGCATGCAATCATCGGTGTTGTGGTCAGGGGCCTGGTGGTAGGTGCATCTTTTGGACATATCACAGTTTGGCAGGAGTGGGGTATTTCACGGCTGGAGTAGTTGGAGGTGGCCCTTTTTAAGGAGGTGATCTAAAGTTGAGGAGAGGGAGATTTCTAACTTGGCAAAATTACGAGGAGGCTTTTTCTGGAAAGGGCGATTGGGCGAGTTTGCCTGGTTGAGGGGTTGGTATAGCTTAGGGGGTATGCCATAGGTTGATTGCTAAGAGAATTGACATCCGGAGGATTGCAATAGTAGTTCGGCCTTTTTGACTGACTCAGAGAGGCTCTTCCTTCTTGATCTTTCCTTCCCTGATAGCGTCTTCAATTCGAGTTCCCACTTCAAACAGCTCTTCGAAAGTAGAGATAGACTGGTAAAACAATTTATCATGGTAGAGTGGTTACAGATTCCGGATTAGCATTCTCACATGTTCTTTCTCAATCAGTCGGTGGGTCATTTGGGCCACTTTGTTCCTCCACCTGCTCAAGAAAGCAGCAAAGGATTCATTGCTATTCTGCCGAGTAGTTTCCAAATCCTTGACTGTTACATCCAACTCTTGATTGTAAGAATAGTGATCGAAGAAGACTCGAACGATGTCTTCCCATGCCCGGGTTTTGGAGGCTTCTAAGGTTAGGAACCATGATAGTGCAGACTTTGCAAGAGTTTGTGAGAACAACATTGCAATGTGCTCGTGGGTACAGCCCATGGATTGGAAGATGCTCATATATAGCTTCATATGACTTTTCGGATTCCCAGTTTCGTCAAAACGGTCGATGGTAGGCATCTTGAAGTTCTCCAGCAGTTTTAGCTTGATAGGCTAAAAAACGCCTTCCAAGTCTAGCATGTAATCATCAATCCCTTTGCTTTTCCTCAGTACACTTTCCAGCTTGTCAACCTTATCCTTTTTTCTCTTGGAGCTTTTTCTCATATGCAAACGGTGGGACCCCTTGAAACCAGTCTTCCTCCTCGTTATTCTCATGTGGGGGCGGTTCAAACCCTGGTGGTGGAAAACCAGGTGGAGGTTGCAGCAGCTACTGCTTCAATTCTTCCATGAACTTCAGAACTCGAGCTAGGCTATCGGACTGCTGGCTTATGGTTGCTCCCAACTCGATAACCTTGTTTTCTAACTCTTCTTGATTCATGCTGAAGTAAGCTGTCGGATTAATTCTGACCAAACGATTATCTGAACTTCTGACCCAAGACGAGGATCCCAGCTGCTGACTTCGGGAATCTATACTGACCTGACAAATTTTGAGAGGACTAGATCAGATTTTGAGAGTGATGACTTTAGATAGACAAATGATAGTGATTTTAACAAACGTGGACTGACTCATGTGAGACTGATCGAGACAGTGCGTGCAGATCGATAGGAATGGTATATGCAAATGAGACAAGCATGCGGATGTAAGCCCTAATCTATATGATTCTCCTATTTCTAATAGGTAGTAATTAAACAACTATGGTCCTAACCATATAGAGTGTGCCAACTTCACTTTCCAGTACAATCATCAAGGGAAAACAGGGGTTTCCAGGGTTTTATGAAGGCTTCTAGGAGAGACTGGGAATAACTAGGTGATTTGGGCAGAGAGGCTGGGATTTTTGGAGAATTTAGAAGATTTGGGGCAGAGCTTCTGGGAAAACAAGTACTTTGGGTATTTCTAGGAAATTTGGATAGAGTTTCTGGGAGAAACTGGCATTTTTGGGAAAAATTGGCATATCTGGGAAAATCGGACAGATTTTCTAGGAGAAATTGTTATATCTGGGAAAAACTGGCATATCGGGGAAAATCGGACAGAGTTTCTGGGAGAAACTGGTTGATATTGTTATATCTGGGATATCTAGGCAGAGTTTCTGAGAGAAACTGGTTGACACGTTTATATCTAGGATATCTGGGCAGAGTTTCTGAGAGAAACTGGTTGATATGTGATGATGGTGATCATACTGTCTAGCAGGTTTTCATACTCCTATGTCTTAGGACCGACAAACAAGGTTTGCAGTGTATATCTTTGTGAGCATGGAGCAGACATCCTTGTCATGGTGGCTAGGCAGGTCAACTCAATGTGATCACATGTGAGTGATTGCCTTGGGAATCATAAGAATGAGGTTCTGCCCCATGCCACATAAGCGTCTACACCGCGCAGGTAATCCCATCAGGGCATACAACAGTTATATCACATTGTCCTATCTGAAAAGATAAATGAACAGTCCAATGAAAGGTTCGACAAGAATCTATATGAAAAGGCTACGTTTAGTCAAAGAGGATCCGTTGACAAGAGTTCCAATATACCGTCAGGGAGACAGTACGGAGATTTTTACTCTTTTTGATATACCTTGGAAGGTACAGTATCAATGTTGACTTATGCCCTGGCACAGCTAGACCTGAACAATGTCAGCGCCGCGTTTCAGACACAGTCGGAGGAGGGGAAATGCAAAAGTGCAGTGCGGTGAACCAGACACAGTAAAAAGATGATTTTAAGGATGCTTCTTATGAGTCAAACCTCTGTATTATTTTCTTTTGAAAATAAATATCCCCAGCAGAGACGCCAGATTGTGGACACGCAGGATTCCACCTCTTGTTTTTGTTTGAAATTGATTTAGATGAACGAAAGAAAATGGTCTGTTGAAAACAGATACAGAGTCGCCACTTGGTCTTTAAGGAACCAAGAAACCTAATTTTGACTCACCCAAATGGATAAAGGGCACTGCCCCTTCATAACCAAAGAACATGACTCGGGGTTTTGGTAAGAAAGAGGAAGGAGCCTTTGTCAGGACTAAAACACCCTCAACTCGCCCCGTCTTTCGACGGGCCTCAATTAGCACCCAAATAATCATCTTATACTATGTATGGTTGGACAATTAATACTATGATAGTATATTACATCACATAAGAAAATTTGAAATGGAAGATCTAAAGATAAGATATCATTCATAAGATTTAAGCCAAGTATCACACAATGCAAAGTGAAATATCACACAAAACAAACCTAGGAAAAATCATCTAATCACATATCAAGTAATAAAGTTTTCCTAATCTAAGGGGACATGAATTGTTCTTGAAACAAAAAAAAAAATCAAAGAAAGCAGGGATGCTTAGCAAGCTAGAATGATGCATGTTAATCTTTCAAAAGAGAAGATCTCTCAATCCCCGGAACGGATGAGAAATGATGATTAGATCGAGGGGAAGCATGAACATGTGATCATGATCATTCCTTATAATCTTCTTAGATTAGGAGTTACAAAAGCCCCAAATCTTTGCATGGATGCAATGTATGTATCTAGAATGTGCCAAGGTTGTAGTGTGTTTTATGTTCATGGATTCCTAGAATGACTTAGAAGTCTAAAATATGTATGAATGAATGAATGAATGAATGAAATCATGGGATATGTACAAATGTAGTATGAAATACTTCCTAAGACACGAGCTAATTTGAAGTACATCTAAGCATCAAATCAAAGGATGGAAGTGAAAATATGCTTGCTGTGAATAGTGGATAGAACAGTAACATGATCTTTTGGAAATTAAAAAGAGGGATTAGGAATGTTTTCAATGCATGATTTTTTTATGGAGATCTTCCTTATTGTGTCTAGAACACAACCAAAAAATCCAATCTTTAATAACTATTACAGAATGAGAGAAATCATATGAACAATAGAGGTCACTCAGAAACAGAGTTCGTACTATCGACTGAACTGTTAGAAAATCTTAGAAGACGGAAACAAAAGATCTAGAGGCCCATATTGTACAGAACGTTCTCTCAGACATTGAAGTTCAAGGAAAATATAAGTTAGGACCATTCTTTTTGAAAAAGTTTTCTGTAAAACAAGTTGAAAATCAACCTAGCTGCTGTGACAGAAGAGGCAGAATGTTTGGAAGGAATGTTTGAACAAAAATATACCCCTTTCAAGTGCTTCCAAGTCAAGCCAAAAATCATGAATGTTCTATAATGAGTTAGAAAGACTTTCCAGGTGGTCTTGCATTCATATATTGAGTATTGAACTCAAAATAATTCTTTGAAGTTAAATGACTCACTGTTTTGAAGGTTTTGAGAAAACAAGGTTTATTTCTTGAAATCAAAATGAGGGGTTTAAGAGGGGGTTTTGAAATGGGGGCTTTGAAAACAAATTTTCCATGCTTAATGAAGATTATAACCACTTAAAATGTCAACATCAAACTCATCATCAAGAACCTCCAAGACTGTTGGAAAGTAATATTTACATTTTAAAGACAACTTCATGAATACATATGAATGTATTGAAGTTGAAATCATCATCTATCAAACATGTTTTTGAGGTCAAGAGCTACTATCCATAAGGATTCACTCACCTCAAACTTCATGTCATCATTTTGATGATGATAGAATAGTAAGTAAGTAAAGAAAAACCAAAAAAAAATGAGGTGAGAGAAGATGAACAAATATAAACAAACAAATAGATAGCAATCAATAGATGATATTCGTGATGTATTGGACTTGTAGTTTGACGTTTCACTCATACGTGTTGACATTGGAAATGGAAGTAGCTTCCTCTCTCTTAAAAGCTCACTAAAATGGTAGTTGGGTGTACTGAATATGAAGTAAATGGAAGTAATGAAGTAAAAACAAAGTTTAGAACTCACTTTCTTGTTTGAAAATCAAAGAAAGAAGCTTCTTTTCTCTCTATTATAACATTCTCTCTATTCTAACCTTCTCTCTAAAACTTTTCAAAGCATGCATTTGACACCCCCAAAATGAGAAATCAAGGGGGGTTTATATAGGCCAATTTGGGGTGGTTTGGGGTTTTTGAAATACTCCCATTGGTCCCAAACATCTGTGAACATAAAACTACGTCATTTTGGTTTTCAATTAATCAAAATAAACCCCCAAAAGAAATTATAAAAACATACCATTGTGTCGCGGTGGCACTGGGCCTATGCCGCAGCGGCAGTGGGACAGTGCCGCAGCGGCACTGCTCCTCATTCGTCCAGATAATCCTTTTTAGGCCCCCAGACGTTCCGGTATTCGCGAAAAGGCCCTATTTTGCCCGAAATTCACAGAAAATGCATACGAACTCCAAATCAAGGTTGTGATATACCGTTAGAAAGGTAATGGAGTCTAATTTACATAAAAAAATAGTTTGGAGAAAGGTCACTTTGAAAAGTTTTACGGTATTCACGATAAAAGCCAATTTTGATTGCCTTTTTCACCTTCAGAAATTCATAATAAATTTATTTGAAATCCAAAAAATATGTGCGATATACCATCGGAAAGCTATTGACCTCTAGTATCCATGAAAAATGTTTGAAAAATGATACGGCGCTCCTGTTTTAAAGTCAACTTTTGGTCAAACTGGTCAAACTTGGGATTCCCGGGAAGTTCTGGAAACCTCTGGGAGCTGACGTCCTCGTTCGATTTTCTTTTAAGACTCATCTTAATACCTTCCAAATGATCTAGAATGATCCCGGAACTTTTTGGCAAATTTGGACGATTAATGTCAAACTTGGTCAAACCTTGGTCAAACCGATCATCGGGGACTTTCTGGGAACTTTCGGGACCTCTAGGGGTCTCTGGGAGCCGACGATTTCATCCAGTCTTGCTTCAGAACTTATTTTATTATTTTTCTTATGATGTAGCGCATTTCTGGAACATTTGGTCTGAATCTGGGAACGTTCGGGCTTTCAGGGGTATTTTGGTCATTCTGAGCATTCTGAGAGATAGAACTAACTTCTAGGAGTCCTTTTGAGTCTTTTACGATCATTGTGAACCACCAAGCTATGGGTCTCCTAAATCTGATAGCCGACAAAATGGGGTGTCTATAGGTCCTTGGAGCGCATGAACCAGATATACCAGTATGACTGGGCCGGTGCAGGATTAACCATCCTGTACCAGCACATGGGGGACATCTCTCGGGACCGGCCAGCCTCTACTGGCGGCTACTGGAGAGCGTGGGAGGTATATCTCTTTAAACTTTGCATTTTTCTTTTAGTTTCCTTATTTGCAAATCTCGAAACTTACAATTTCTTTCTTTCTTCTTCTTTTTTTTTTCTCAGATTTGGTCCCACGAGTATCTGCACATGATGCTACCCGATACGCGGCCAGCGGATTCCCTCATGATGCCCCAGGGGCTGAAGTGGGCAAAGGATCGGGTCGGGCGGAAGACTTGGGCTTATGATTTCGCCTCATTCAGGAACTTCCTAACGAATCTACGAGAGCCGCACGTCTGATGGCAGACCTGGCTCGACGTGCTTCCCAAGGTCTCCTAGGGGATACGGGAGTCGGCTGGGTATGACCCATAGAGGATCTTGCTGGACGAACCAAAGGCTCTGGTGTGGTACTTGGTAGAGAGGGTGACCAGATAGTCACTGGCAGCTGAGTCTTTCTTCCTGCAACATCCCCCGCCTGAGTCCATGAGAGCTACGGATACCCTCCAGGATTCCGCGCTCATGGTTGCCCTAGCCGGATTGTCTCTTCAGGGTTTCGTGGAGCCTCCAGAGGGATATGCAACCTTTCATGCTACGAAACTGATGGGGAACTTACCTTTGATGGAGGTGACCCGGGTGAGTTTCTTTCAGTCTTTTCAAACTTTCTTTCAATTTCTAAAACATACGTGTTTATCTCCTTATTGAATTCATTCTTCTTTACAGCCCGTTCCTGCTACAGCTCGGGCTCTGATCTTACCGCCTTGGGATTGGAGCCTTAGGACAGTCTCTAATGGTGAGCAGACTACTACGGTCCCCAGGTATCAGGCGGGTGCTCCTACCATTCTGCTCCCGTATGATCATGTCCCACGGGACTATGCGGAGGAGGGCTTGCTCTACGCTCACAGCGTGAGAGAGTGGATTTATGGCAGAGAGTGGAGGGTAATTTCTAAATCTTGCTTTTTGTTTTAAAACTATAGTTTTATTCTGACATTCTAACCTTTCTTCCTTTGACTCAGGCTAACGGGGCACGGGCAGCTGCTGAGGTTCACACGAGAGCTCTGGTAAAAATAAACGCTCCTTTTTATTTTGCTTTTAGCTTTCCAATCAATTATATTACAACCTGGTAATTTTATTTGTTTCCTCCATCCAAGAGGGACAGGTTGGGGCTCTGTCCCGGCAGGTGGGAGAGCTCCAACAGCGGCTTCAGCAGTTTGTCATCCCTCTCAGCGATGCCCCTGGAGGTAGCGGTGCTGGACATGGTGGAGGCAGTTGTGGGGGCACTAGTAGCGGCAGAGTTGGAGACAGAGGTGGAGGCAGAGGAGGAGGCGATCGTGGCGGGAGCGGCACAGAGTCAGAGGAGGAGCCTCTCAGACGCGTCACTCGCCAGACTCGAAGCCGGGGCCGGGGCTGATCGCTCTCTTTCTTTACGCTTTGAGTTCTTCTGGAGAGGACTCATACTTTTATTTGGATGATTATATATACATATGCACACACTTATTCTTGATGACGGCTTCAGGATAGCCAATAGAATAGGCACTTGCATTACCTTTACTCTTTTTCTACTTTTCATCGCTACTCACCGTATGTGTGACCATAGCTTGGTCCTTTTATTTTCACTGAACTCTTTCATTATGCTTTATTCGCCGTATGTGGGACCATAGCTTGGTCCCCCCTTTATTTTAACCTTGAATGCCTCTATCTCCTTTATTTATTTTGAAATAGATGAACGAATGAATAAATGAATGAATGTATGTGACCATGGCCTGGTCTTGCTTGTGCGTGCTGCATGATGCGCACGTTTTATTGTTCTTTATTTAGTTTTTTTGTTTGCAGGTGGGCTGAAAATGTTACAAACAGACCCTGGCCAAAATAAAACTCAGAACGGCACTCAGTTAGGCCTTTGCGGCACTCAGTTAATGTCGCAACGGTAGTCAGTGAATGCCGCAATGGCATTCACGGACTACCGCGCGACACTTCATACAGTGTTGATCTGCTTTACTGACTATCGCGGGTAGGTAGGCAGTTTATATTCTTCTATTTATACCACTTTCTTCCCCCAATACTCTGTAAAACATCATTTTCTCTTCTTCCCAAAATGGCCCCCATTCACTCTCAAATCCTCTTCCCATGGATGGATGCCCTCTCGAGCATTGATAGGCTAAATTTTGAGAGTTTCATACTAAACAATCTCTTCTCCTTTCGCCGAATGGTTTTGAATGAAGGCTTGCGTCGAGCTGCGATTCAGTGCTGGGATCCCTCCCTTCATGTCTTTCGCTTTGGTTCCCATGAGGTCTGCCCTTTATTTAAGGAGTTCAGCGCTATTCTCCACACCGATCCCTTTGCGGATCTGATAGTTCCCCCGGTGTAGGCGGGCTATGTTCAAGACTTGGCCATCCTACTCCACATATCCCGTAATACTGCGAGCTCTTTTATATGTGACAGGCAGATTGACTTTGAGAGACTTTCCTCTGTGTATGCCCCCATGGGGGATCCTTATGACGACGAATATCAGATTATCTGGCACAGTGCTTTATTGATTGCCATGCTTTTTACTTCCTCTTCCAGTTGTCTTCCGACATTCTCATACCCATTGCCTATGGTCTGCGAGAGATGAAGAATGCCGTCATGCTAGTTCTTGGCAAAACCTTGATAGGTTTTGATCAGGATCATGCCACCGGGGCCATGTTATCTGTTGGAGCCCCCTTCGTCCTGCAACTTTGGCTCATAGAGCGCTTGGATCTCTTCGTGCATCCTTCACACCTTCGTGGGTCGCTTCCCTACGATCGCATTGAGGTTTACCATCTGTTCCACTCGGATGACGCATGGCTTAATTGGCTCAGAAACCCCTCTCCTGGTGATATTTGCTGGTATTGCTCAGATTGGTCTTATCTCTCTGCTGCAGTGCAGCTTCCCGAGAAGCCCAGTATCTGATTGCCTGGTTTGCACGCCACTACTTTCTATATTCCCAGCTGAGTGGTTCGTCAGTATGGGCTTCTCCAGGATATTACTGAGGCTCTTGCTATTGATTTTACTAGAGGTTCGATCATGCGCCCTTCCATTGTGAAGGCTTTCATTGAAGCTTGGCATGACAGAGTGTCATCTCCTTTCCAAAGGGTCCCTGCTTCAATTGTGCCTACTATTGAGCATCTTCTTCAAATCCAGACTTTGGTTTAGAGACAAACTTTGTAGACATTCATGGACGAAAATAAAATAACAGGAAAGGACTTTATTTTACAAAATTTTAGACAAGTCCTGCCCATCTTTTTACGCTTTTGAATGTGATTTTCTTATTTCCCTTTTCGAAAAGTGCTTTGATGCTTTTAGGAACAGTTCTAACATGTTTAATCAAAGTGTTCACTCCTTCGATTAATCCTTTATGAAAATTTTTCCTTTTTTAATGTCTTTTCTTGGTTCTTTATCTTTCTTGAAGCTTTACTCATTTTATGCTGTGAATTCATGTTTGCTTATTTACAGTACTCATTATGATAGTCAGGAGATCCAGAGATGGGTTTAAGGTAAATATCTGGGTTCTTCGGATAGCAAACGAAGTTTGCCCCTAGTTTTGGGGCTTTGAAGTGGTTCGAGGCAAATGCTAGTTTACCCCTAGTTTAGTACAGGGTTCTTCTCTTTTTTTTTGGGGTTTGGAGGACCGAAGGCTTTTGGGGAGCCCACCTACTTATCCCCGAACGGGTATCAGGTTCGCAGTAGTTTGACTTTTTAAGGCTTGACGGAAAGTGCCTTTTAGGAAATTATTAATGATCGAACCGAGCATTTTGCCTACGTATCCCCTAGGGGGAATCAGGTCAAGCGTAGTTCATCTAGGTAGGAGGTTTTGAAAAACAAGGCTTCAAGCAAAATATTTTTTGAGGCGATCGAGGTTAATTGGTTGTTTAAATTCAACCCCGTCCAGGTCCATAAGATAGGTCACTCCTCTGGAAAGGAGAGTCTTGATAATGTATGGCCCGACCCAGTTGGGTTTGAATCTTCTTCTGGGGCCATAAATAGGCACTTTAAGTTCTTTGAGGACTAGGTCACCCTCAGCAAGCTTCCTTGGGCGGACCTTTTTGTTGAAACCATCCTCTTTTTGTACCCCCGAGTGTGGTTTATTGCAACCAACCTTTTATCATCAAGCAACATTAGTTCCTCATACCTCCCTCGAATCCATTCCAACTCAGTCACTTCACACTCTGCCAAGATTCTCAAAGAAGGTATTTCTACTTCAATTGGAAGAACGGCTTCCATCCCATAAACCAATGAGTACGGCGTAGCTCCCATGGAGTTTCTTACAGTGGTGCGGTATTCCCATAATGCAAATGGTAACTTCTCGTGCCAATCTTTGTATGTATCTGTCATTTTCCCCAAGATTAATTTAACATTCTTATTTGTCGCTTCTACAGCTCCGTTCGTTTGAGGTCTGTAGGGGGAAGACTGATGGCGGGTGATCTTGTACTTTTCCAGGAGCGGGATAACTTCTCCTTGAAAAATGGCTACCATGGTCTGAAATGAACTCATTTGGGACTCCATATCTGCAAATTATGTTCTTTTCTATGAAGCTCACCACATCCTTGGCCTTCAAAGTGGCGTATGATGCTGCCTCTACCCATTTGGTGAAATAATCAATTGCCACAATTATGTATCAATGTCCGTTGGATGCCTTTGGAACTATCTCGTCGATGATATCAATGCCCTATATAGAGAAAGGCCACGGCGTGCTCATGCTATAGAGCTGGGAATGGTGGAGTATGCATTAGATTTCCATGGATCTGACACTTATGGCATCTTCTGATGTACTCACAGTAGTCTTTGTCCAAAGTGGTCCAGTAATACCCCTATCAAATTATCTTCTTGGTCAGCATATGTCAATTCATGTGAGGCCCATAGACTACCTCGTGTATTTCTTCAATCATTCTCCTAGCCTCCCTTCCATCTAAACACTCCAGATTGAACCCGGTATACGACTTCTTATACAACTTATCTGCATAGATCATAAATTGGGCGGAGAACCTTCTGATCGCCTTTCTGTTCTTCTCTTAAGCTCCCTCGGGGTATTCTCCTTTCTTAATGAAGTTCCAAACATCCGTGTACCAAGGTAACTCGCTTCCTTCCTCTATCATTTGTGATCATTTCGAATGAAGGTTGGTTTCTGATTTCTATGGACAACGGTATCATGGTGGCTCCCGTAGAGATTTGTATCATTGAGGCCAAGGTTGCTAGGGAATTGGCCAACTGGTTCTCTTCACGGGGAAGGTAGTAGAACTATATCCTTTTGAATTGTGCTTTTAGGCTCTCTACGTAGTCATGGTAAGGCCTCAACTTCTCATGCTTCACCCTCTAATCACCTCGTACTTGGGATATGATCAGGTTAGAATCTCCAAAAAGTCGATCCTTCCGACATTTAGGGCTAAGGATGCTTCTATCCCAATTATGCAAGCCTCGTACTCAGCCGTCTTAAGCTTGACGGCTAACGGGGTAGGTGTCCCATCAGGTGCCATGAGGATGATTCCAACCCCATAGCCTAGTTGGTTGGCGGCTCCATCGAAATACATCTTCCACATATCCTCTTTCAACTCCATTACCCCTTCGTCGGGAAACTTAAACTCCCCTTTTCCCTTAGATTCTACGGCAAGGTCGGCTAGGTATTCAGCAACGGCTCTTCCTTAACAGATTTGGAAGTTACATATCTGATATCGAATTTGGCCAGCATCATGGTCCAACGGGAAATTCTACTGGTCAAGACAGGCTTTTTGAACAAGTATTTGAGTGGGTCTATTAAGGAGATTAGGACAACGGGAAAGGCTAACATGTAATCCCTAAGACGACGGGTACACTAGACTAGGGCCCAACAGGCTTTTTCTAAAGGTGAGTATTTCAGCTTGTATCCGGTCATCCTCTTGCTCAAATAATAAATGGCTCTTTCCGTATATCCCTCTTTCCCTTCTTGGGCCAACATACACCCCGTTGAATCCTCGGACATAGAAAGGTACAGTAGTAAAGGTCTCCCGGGTGAGGGTGGTGACAGGACAGGTGTGTTTTGGAGGTAGGTCTTGATCTTATCAAAGGCTTGTTGACACAGGGTATCCCATTCAAACTTTTTTCATTTCCTGAATAACCTAAACAACGGGTCACAGGTTAAGGTGAGCTTCAAGATGAAACGGCTTATGAACTATATTCTACCCAGAAATCCCCTTAACTCTTTTTCGTTCTTAGGCGGCTGCATTTTGACTATGGCCTTTATCTTGGTCGGGTCCACCTCTATCCCTCTCTGAGTGATGAGAAACCCGAACAACTTTCTGGTAGTGACTCCGAAGGTGCACTTTTGGGGGTTCAACCTCATTCTGAATTTCCTCAACCTTCCGAAGAATTTTTTCAACGCCTCTAAATGTCCTCCTCTCTCTTTAGATTTTACAATCATATCATCCACATACACCTCTACCTCTTTATGGATAATGTCGTGCAATAATGTAGTAGCGGCCTGCTGATATGTCACCCCTGCATTCTTAAGCCTAAATGGCATCACCCTATAGAAATAAGTTCCCCATAGTGTGATAAAGGTGGTTTTCTCCCTATCCTCGGGTGCCATTAGAATCTGGTTGTACCCTGAGAATCCATCCATGAAGGACAGAAGTTCATGCCCAGCGGTGTTATAAATGAGGACGTCGATATGCGGTAAAGGGAAAACGTCTTTGGGGATGCTTTATTTAGGTCTCAAAAATCAATGCAAACCCTAACACGACCATCCTTTTTTGGGACAGGCACTATATTGGCGATCCATTCTGGATATTCGGTGACCATCAAGAATCTGGCTCTTAACTGCTTTTCAACTTCCTCTTTGACTTTTAGTGCCCATTTAGGCCTCATTCACCTCAATTTTTGTTTTACAGGTTTGGAATTAGGGAAGACGGGGATGTGGTGTTGGAATATTTCTGGATCAATGCCTGGCATATCATTATAAGACCATGCAAAAACATCTTTGATATCACTTAATAGTTTGATTAATTCTTTGCTTTCTTATTTGCTAAGTGTAGAGCCGATAAAGACATTTTGAGGATTATTTTCATTTCCTAAATTAATTGTTAGAGTGTCCTCGATGATTTTACATGCAGACTCTTTTTCTTTTTCAATTAATTTTTGCAATTCAATGGGTATGTCATGATCATCACATTCATCACATTAGTTAAGCACATTCGAGTCGGTAGAATTAGTCATGCTTTCATTGATTTTCTTTAGAGTGATTACAACAGGCTTGGAAATTGAAAGACGCCTCATTTGGGCCATTAAACACTTCGAGTGTGGGGGATACCTATCACTAGACTCAAAAACCCACTCTTTATTGCTTTCTCCTCCCAGATCGGTGATGAAGTATTCTTCCAGATCCCCTGTCTTGGTAATCACTTCTTTCCCGGGTCCTCTTTTGCCTGTCTTCTATTGATCTTCCCCATTTTCCTCACTCTCAGTTGCCTCCTCAACCAGACCATCAACGTATTCTTCTTTGGCCTTTTCATGACCTACTTCGATACCTTCTATGCTCCTTTTGCCTAGCAGGTCTTTCATGACCGAGCCATCTAGTGCACCAATCCAATCTTCGACAGTAACTGACTTAATAGGCATCTCAAAGAGAACTTATGGGGGAAGAACATCTCAAACCCTAGCTTCAAACATTTATCTTTCTAATATACCCATGGTTTTGGGAAGCCGCAAAAGGGGAAATTTTCTCCTTCCTTCACAAAGTACCCGTTGAGCGTTTTCAGGTAAGGGTCCAACGGTGCATCAGTTGCTTTCTTCTTCTCTCTCAGCTCTTTCTTTGACGGTTGATACCCCAGACCATGAGTGTGAGTTTGAGTGGCGATGCTCAGAAATTTTGGTAGACCTTAATTATTCTTACCCCAGACCAACGGGCTTGCATACTGATCAAAGTAAAGTGGCAGGAACTCTCTTGGCTTCTCACCTTCCAACATATTAATGAATTCGAACCCTCCCAAACCTGTCTCTTCTTCTTGGACTTGTACCTCCAAAACCGGCGTGCTTGATGAGGCTTCAGACGGACGAACCCAACTATCCCCGAGAATATCACAGACCTTGCTCTTCCAGACACACTTGACTTTTTGATGAACCGTAGATGGTATGGCACCCAAACTGTCTAGCCACGACCTTCCCAGCAGTAAATTAAAAGAAACAGGTATGTCAATGACCTGAAATTCAGCTTCCTTTTCTATAGGCCCAACAGCTAAATGGAGGACAATTATTCCCATGACCATTCTCTGAGTGTTGTCGTATGCCCTTACCTTCTGCTCGGATGGTACGAACGTTGTTTCATCCAAAGCCATGCGCTTGGCTATTCGGAATGGACACACATTTAGAGTGGATCCATTGTCAACATGACAAGCAGGTAAAGTGTTCCACAAGCATTCAACAGTGACATACAATGGTTTATTGTGAGCACGCCCTCCTGGTGGTAGGTCGTCTGATGAGAAGGTAATAGCCAGAGTCGGAATTCTACTGATCATTCCCACGAGGTCTTCTAGTGTTGCGTTGATGGAAATGTCAGATTGGTTCAAAGCATCCAAGACTGCCTGCCTGTGACATTTTGAAACGATCAGTATGCCCCAAACTATGATGTTAGCTTGATTTTTCTTCAATTGTTTCAGGACCTTGTCTTCATCTGCTTCTTCATCTATTTTTCCTTTTCCCTTGTCCAGATCCCTTCCCCGGTGATCTTCCTCTAGTTCGTGCAGCTTAAAGTGTCTTCCTGATCAGGTCAAATGACTAACTTCTTCTCTCATCCACAAATTGTTGGCCTCCGAAACTCTTCCCAAATTCTCCTTTTTGATTCCCACCTCTTCATCACTCTTGTACCACAAATCATCCTCTATCTGATCTATATTGCCCGTTTCCTGAACCCACCAATCCATCTGTTCTGCTCTTTCTTCTTCACATCCCTTCGAAGCACCCTCTATAGTATAGATTATCGGATTCTCCATTAGCTGATAAGGCCTTCTTGGTGTCCTATCCCTAGTGATTAGCCTAGACAGATCAAAGATGGTTTCTTCAATCCCCAAGAAATAGAGGCATTGTGGTGGTGGTACAACATGGTGGTTTGGTAGTGGATTTCTTGTGACATTCAGAGCTCTGGCAAGCGGTTCTGATATCACCTTGTTATCAGTAAGATCTTGGATTTCGTGCCTTAGCCTCATGCAACGATCCGTTGAGTGGCCCTTCTGTTGGTGGAATTTGCAAAAGAGATCCCCTTGAAAATTTAGCGGAGGTGGATTTGGTAGAGGTCGAGGTTCCAACTGACGAAGATGCCCTTTTGTTAACAACCTATCGAGAGCATTTGACAGTGACACTCCAAGTACTGAGAATTTTCTTGGTGCATTGTCCCCACCTCTCCTTGGTGTTATGTCAAATTTCCTCTCCGGCCCGGTCAGTGCATTGACATCGGTGGGGCCAGAATGCCCTCCCGACTGTCCTCCATTGGATCCATAGTTCGACCTTCTATACCAGTTTGGCTGTTCCTCCTTTTTTATCACTCCCTCTTGGATTGCATCTTCGATCCGAGTCCCTACATCAAATACCTCAGTAAAAGTGTTGATCGATTGGAATCTCATTTTCTCTTGATAGGCAGGTTGAAGGTTCTTCATCAACATTCAGATTTGGTCTTTCTCGGACGGTCTCTGTACCATGTTAGCTGATTTTCCTTTCCACCTACTCAAATACTCAGCGAATGATTCTTTGTTTCTCTGCCTAGTGGTCACAAAATCTCTGACGGTAACGTCCAGGTCCTGATTGTACTCATATTGTACCACGAATGCTTTAATGACTTCTTCCCAAACCCGGGTCTTGCTTGGTTCGAGAGTGAGGTACCAGGATAAGGCAGCTCTGGATAAAGTTTATTGGAACAAGACGGCCATCATAGTCATGCTTAGTCCACTTGGTTGGAAAGCTCCGATACACATCCTTACATAACTGAGAGGGTTTCCAGTTTTGTCAAACTTATCAAAAACTGGCATCTTAAAGCCGGCCGGCAGCATTTCGTGGACTCCATCGTACAGACCTTCCAACTCCATCAGATAAGTGTCGACCCCTTGAGCCTTACGCATCACCCTTTCTAGCTTCTCGATCTTCTCGGTCAGTAGCCTCTCTCTTTCAACTTTCTCCCTTTCCCTGTTGGCCTGCAGTGCAACAGTCCACTGTGCCTCCTGATTATCAAACCAATCTCCTTCCCCACCTAGAAGTGGGTCCATAACCAGCAGAATTATAGGTGGTGGTCGGCGATTCAGTGCTTCTATCATTCCTATTACACGATTCATATTTTTGGCTTGCCGCCTCATTTGCCTTGCTTGTTGTTCTACCAGTGTTTTCAACCCGGCTACTTCCTCGTTGTTCCTTTCTTCTGTCATTTCAGCGTCTTCTCTTCTTACTAACCTTGCTGTGGGATCCCTAAACCAAGCTTGATTTGAACTTGATGCTATTTTTGCCCCTACAAAAAGGTTTAAATTTTCCTTTATAAAAAAAATATAAAAAAAACTTTTATTCGCTTCTTTTTATCAAACATATATATATTTAAATTTTGTTTTTAAAAGACCCTTGGTAAAAACTCTCTTTTATATGTCACACATATGCAATGCATGTGTGTGTGTGTGTGTATGCCTATTCTATGCCAAAGAAAAGAAAATCCTAATCCTAACACATAAACACATAAGCACATAAGATCCTCACCCATGTCACGTGCGCCAACTGCTCCTTTCATTGTGATCTTCACTGCCCTCTCAAAGGTTGGATATTCAAAAAATTTCGAAATTCATTTGAAAAGCATTTCTTTAAATGATGAGATCTTTCAAAAATGATTCTCAAGGATTTTGAATCTTTTATTTAAAAATGAGGATGTGAAAACATTTCTCAATAAATATGATTGGATTGAAATTTTGCTTTGAAATTCATTTGAAGAGCATTTCTTCCAAAAACAATTCCCAAAATTTTTGGTTTTTTCCTTAGAAGATGATCATGTGAAAATATACCTTAACAGAGGTTAGTTTGGAGCTTTACTTGACCGTAAAACATTTTGGGATAAAGAATGGTGGTTTATTAAAATCTTGTTTGCTCTCAAAAGTGCATTTTAAAACTTTCGGGTATAAGGATCACACGATCGGATTGTCACCGTACTTTTCTTGAATTTGGATGCATACAAGGTCAATGATGCTTAGCTAACATGATATAAGAAGTATAATCTTATAATCAAGGTTCGGCATATTTTCCAAATGTCGTGGAACATGAGGAGAAATTGCAAAAAGGTGATTATCATATTGTGCATCTTTCATGAAGCAAGTATCGTCATCATCTCGAGTAATCCCTTCCGGGTATACAAAACTTCCTAGCACATAATTCCTAATCAAGAATTAATTTCCTAAGATTTGAAAGGTTCTATGGAAGCTACTATGCAAAAGCTGGATTTTGGTCAAATAAGGGACCCTTAACACACACCCGATAGGATGCTTCATATACCAACACATTTTACGAGATCAAGGGTGATCACACGGTCCCATGATGGCTTGACCAACCGGGTTGCCCCGAGCCTCCAAGGTCATAGTTCCATGCAATCGACTGGCTGGACATGTAAGTGAAATGCAACAGGCACACAAAGATTGATTAATCCGATTAAAAGGATGCTTTCAAATCTAATCCTCGAGTGAACCCAAAATCAGAAATTTCTGGTCTGCGAAACCAGAGATTCTGGGTTCGATCCCCAGCAGAGTCGCTAGATTGTGGATATCGCAATTTTATCCTTACCCACGGCTTTTCTTTCAAAATCTTTTCCAAATTCAAATTCAAAAACAAATGAGTCGCCACTTAATTTTTAAAAGAAAAATTAAGAAACCATTTTAAAGCACCTGATCTTTTGCAAAACCAAAGATTAAACTAGGTCTGGGGATTATAGAATGAAAAGGGAAGGAGCCCATCGGACTAAAACACCCCTTCTCATCCTATCTCGCGATAGGCCTCTACTCAACATCCTCTTAATCGAATTAATTATCTAAGCATGTCCTCAATTAATACATATGTATAAATATACACTATAAAAGCATGTCTAAAAAAGTGTAAGATTGCAAGTGATAAAATATCATTCAAAAACCATATAATTCAAGTAGCAAGCAATATGATATGCAAATAAGGAACTATAGAACTTATCCGGGTTCCATGCCGCGAATATTAAACATGCAATGCATGCGAATAGAAAGTAAAACCTAAGAAAAGGTCTCTCATCACATGCATTCACATAAGGCAAGATCTTATTTCTAATGTGTCGCGCATGAGGTCCTAAAATCAATAAAAAATCAAGGAATTATGTAAACTAGAGAAAGGGTTGAGAAGTTGTACCTCAAGCGCGCTGCAAAACAAGGATTAGTCTATATACCTAAATGTCTAGCTTAATTCTATCAAGTAGAGGGAATGACGCAATTATGAATTCTAATACCGATCTATATGGATGAATGTACAAGAATAAGCTATTGTATTATTCCTTCGATTGGATCATTTAGCCTCTATATTTAAGCTTAACTAATCATTATTAACACATGATTTAAGCCCTAGGTCATGGAGAGATCATTTAGACTGTTGTTTGCAAGATATATCAAAGTTGTGATAGAATTATGAAAAATGCTGAGAGCATATCAGAACTTCAAAGAAATAAAAGACATACTTCCCGTGGTTTGATCTGGGTTATATTTGGACTCAAGATGCCTCTATGTGTCTAGTTTCTAACCAAAAAAGAAATTCAAGATTTGAACGGTTATATCTCTGTGAATTGGACAAAAACTAGACATCACTTAGAGACTTGCAACTCCCCCCCCCCGTCCAGAGTTTTTGTATGATTATCTAAAAATAGTAAAAAAATCAGAAATGCTTTGGTCTTTTTAGGGTAGCTTCCTAACACATTAAACTACTTAGAAAATTTTATTTTGGGTCAAGAGTGCTTGATTAAGGTTCTAATTTTCTTATTTCAAAAGAGTGTTACTGTTCTGAAACTCTGGACAGATTATAGTTGTTCCACAAAACCCTTGACCAAACCACTCCAAACATGAAACTACCTTAAAACAAAAATTACAGTGGTAGAACTTTGAGTTATAGACACTTTCCCGTTGGTTTCATTTAGTTCCAACGGTTTGATGTTTAACTAAAAATCTTTGATCAAACTGGTTTATGAACTCACTACATCATTTATTCAAATACAACTTTGTAAACTAATTTGAGCCATGGAACTTGGCTTGAACCACACCACCTCTCCTACTATTTGATGGTCATGGGAGACTAACTACATTCATATCTTGAAGGTCTCAAAGAAACATGGAGAAATTTCATGAGACCTAAACATAACAAACCTAAACCATGGAGATAGGTTTAGATTTATTAATCAAGTGTACTAATATCAACTTCAACTTCCTTGTAAATCATGAGCTTACAAAGGAATTAAAGGATTTCAAGTCTAAGGATTCAAGTAAGACATTGAGGGTCTCATGAATCTCAAAGACTAAAAGGATTCAAGTAAGACTTGGAGAACTAATACAACCTCTAAATTCAAAGAAAATTCCAACCCCATGCAAGAGGATATTCATCCTCTATTTATAGATAAATTTGAAGGGGTATTTCAGTCATTTCAGAGCAGAAAACCCTAATTCGGACTGTCCTTTGGTAGTACAAAATGTGCTGTATTACAGCTGGCTGTTTTAAAAATACGGTGCTCAATGGAGATGGAAGCGGCATTCATTGAATGCCGTAACGGCACTAAGTGATTGCCGGCGCGACATTCACTGAATACCGCAGCGGTAATCAATGAATGTCGTAGACAACTCCAGGGACTGCCATCATTTCTGAAAATTATTTTTTAGCAGCACTCGATTTAATTAAACGGCAGTTGGTGACTGTCGTTACAGTTCTCACTCACTGTCGGTTCAAAAGTTCACGGCAACCCGTGACTGCCGCAAATTAGTTTGAGTGTCATTCTGCCTCTTTTCCCTTTTTTTTCTTTTTTCTTTTTTTTTTGGTTTGGGCTGGAGAGCCTTTTGATGCTTGAATCATCTTTGGAAGTCCTAGATTAGCCGGACATTGTCATCATCGGACTTGGAGGTAACACTCTCCTTAACTCGATGTTTGGTCAAAATTGGGGTGTCTACAACACCTGATGTCCTACCATATGACAATTACTACACACATTTTCTTGACACGTAACCTTAGATTGTTATGTTATTCCTTTTGCTAACGGCTCTACTTGTTTAGCCAATTGATCATATTTAGTTTACAACTCATCTTCAGTCCTAAGTTGGAATATACTCTTTTGTTTAGCCTTGTCGGATTCAGTAGGAGATGTGCGCGTCACTTCACGTGGTTCCCATTAAGGTACGTTTTCAGCTAGCCAAGCGAAGTATGTTTTAGCCTCATTCACACTCTTATGCATGAATAATCCTTGACACATTATTTGAACTAACTTTTAGATTCTAGAGTTAACCCCTCGAAAAGAAACTCATAAGGTGCCACTTTTCAAAACTATGGTGTGGGCAAGATAGAAACAGATCTTTAAACCGATCCCAAACTTTAGCAAAAGTTTCACAATCATTTTGAGTAAAGAGCTTGTATTGTCGCATGAGGTCATCAGTTAAATGCTTTGGAAAGAAAATTTTCAAAATTCCTCATGCATAGCAGACCATGTGCTAATTGAGCCAGGTCTGAGAGTTAACACCTACGCCTTCGCTTTATCTTCTAATGAAAATGGGAAAAGTTTTAATCTAGTAAATTTTTGCATATATGTTTGGTCAACAAATGTTTCGCACACAGATTCAAAGTCTTTTAAATGCATGTACGCCCTCTCATTTTCCATCCCATGGAAGGTAGGTAAGAGTTATATCATACCATTTCTAAAGTGAAAAGTTCCAGGGGGATGGTTATACATGAAGGAATCATATTCCTATTAGGGGCTAATAAGTCCCTAAGTGGACGTGTATTGACACGGAAATATTTGTGTGCGCTAGTGTGCTATACCCAAGTGTAGGTAGAAGTGCAAGTAGTATTCTGGTTAAGACCAGGTTGATCCCACAGGGAAGGAATAGGAAGAATATAAACTAAGTTATAACCTAGCCAAAAGAAAAGATTAATTGTAGGAGTGAATATGTACTAACAAATCCTAATTAATTGAATTAAACTAAATAATAAACAAAGCATAAAGAAACATAATAATTAAACAACTAAATTAGTTGGGGGAACTCAGAAAATGGATCTAGAGAGAGAAAGTCTAACTTCTCTCTAGAATTTTAATTTCTTGTCTATGAATAAACACAAGGCTATCAGATTCACTAATGTTGCAACTCCATCCACCTCTACAGCACTAAATGCAAATCATCCACTCACTAATATTTATGAGCTGCTTTCTACATGTATTGAAGACCCCAAGTTCATTAATGCTGGTTCAAATATGAGTACTACTCAAGTCCATGATCCTAGCTTTACTTCTAATGTCACTGAGGGTCTGTCCTCTAAGACTTTTACAACTTCAACTGACATTCTGAAAGCTACTCTAGATTCAATCTCCATCAATGCTACTGTAAGTGCCTTGAAGGGGGTTGAATCTCATGTTGCTTCAAGGGCTGCCATTGGTAAAGTTTTTGAGTTTAGTAAGACTAGCTCAGACTTAGACAAAGATGAAGAAGATGATGATGATGCTTTGCCTATGGACCATCCATTCAAAGTGGGCTATGAAGCTTCGCTCAGAATCAACTCCAAGTTGGTGGATGAAAACACACAACTGCGAACCCTCCTTGCTGAACTTAAAGATAAGCAGGGAGAGGTTTTTCTCTCTCCTACATTTCATGGTTCTTCTTGTGAAGGATCCTCTCTTGCTGGGAGAACCCCATACAGGTTAGCTAACCATAGAGGAGGTAGAGGGAACAATACTCGAGGAGGATTAAGTTGGAGAGAAAGCAAACTTGAGTCCTTTGACATTTGTCCAGGTGCTCCTGTCCCAACCTATGATATTATTGACAATGCTAGGGTTTTCGTCGGCATTGAAACTTCTTCAAACTTCTCAAAAACTCAACAGTTTGATCTCCATACTATTCCCAACACTACACCCAATGTGTTTTTGTCATGTGCGAACCCCACTTGTCATACACATGCCCTTAATACTCCTTCGGATCCTACCGGCATCCACATAGGCTGCCCACTTTTACCCACAAAACTCGGCGCCATGTCCAATCAGTGCATTGTGACTAATGCAGCTGATGCGTGTAAGGGTAGGCTTAGTGAAGTCAATGGACCTAACGGTCATATTCCAGTCTCCATTCAAGCGTGTGGGACTGACATAAATGTACACCAGAGTACTGACCGCGGGGCCCAGGTTTCCACGTGTTCTGACCCCCTCGGACTTAACATGCAGCCTCCTCCTAAGCTTAAAGCTGCAGTAGGTCACATGCATGACAGTCACTTTTCCCCGGTTTCAAGGGAGTTGTTGGGTTCTACAAGCAACCAGCAAGCAACAAGCAACCAGCCATCCCCTTGGAGTGGTCTTACGTGTCATCTTGTTACTCCAACAAGTAACACCTTGTCCCACCTCATTGTGTCTTTACCACCCACAAATGATATTTTAAAATCTAAGCATAGTGGCCATTCTGAATCTTAGCCTAATACTTTGAAGACTGCGTCTTCCATTTCTAAAATACCCAACCCTCCTTATTTGGCTGGTAGTCAGGTGGGTCCCATCACAACTAAATCTTGGGCATCCCTAGTTACAACGAAGAGCTCCCTTGGCTTCAAACTTAACTATATCAAACCCAAACCCTGGGAAGAAGCTAAAAGACAACACCTGAATATCCCAAAGGAGGTTTTTGTTCAAGGTAGTCATGCTTGGCATAACACACTGGTTGGATATTTTTTAGGCAAGAAGTTGCCATTTTCGTTTGTGAAGAATTCTACTTCCAGGTTATGGGGGAAATATGGGCTGCATGATATGGTGGCCACTGATTCGGGGTTTTTCTTTTTTAAGTTCAATAGTGAAGAGGAGAGTATGGCTATACTTGAAGGAGGCCCATGGCATGTGAGTGGGCAGCCAATTATTCTTATAAAATGGCAATCAGGCCTTACCCTCTCCAGAGAGTCTATCTCCACAGTTCCAGTCTGGGTTCACATATCAAATATTCCTCTTGAATTATGGAATCCTCTGGGATTGAGTCACATAGCAAGTGCTATTGGGAAGCCACTACATGTTGCCAAAGTTACCGCGGAAGGTAGAAGAATCTCGTATGCCCGAATTTGTATTGAATTGAATGCCAATCAGGAGTTACTTAAAGAGCTTGTGATTGATTTTGAGGATCCCATTACTGGAGAGATTGAACTTATTTACCTCCCAATTGAATACCAGTGGACTCCTATTAGGTGTGCCAAATGCAAAAGGTTTGGGCATGATTGTGCAAAATTATCTAAGGTTCCTAGTCCTGCCCAGCATGTTCCTATCAGCACCCATAGTACTGAGGATGGAACATGGAAAACCAAGGATAAAGGGAAGTTTATTAATTTTGATGTTCATATTTCTAATGTGAGTTCTTCCAGACAGGATGACACTAGAGTTGATCCTACTCTAGGATACAAGTCTGGGTTGAATCCAGTCACTCCCACCGAATCTCCATTCAAGGCAGTTATTCTAAATGACAATAAGTTTTCAGCATTAAAAACCTCTGAGATTGATGAAGAAGTCTCTAGAGTCCAAACCACTTCCTTGGAGGATAGTGGTATACAACAGGATTCATATTCCTTAAATGGAGAGTCCACTTCTGTAAAAAATGCAGAGCTTCAATACACTCCCTATTCTTGAGCCAAGGGATGATGTGGAAATCTTGACTAGGCAGGACGAGCATCCTAATGCAGCAACACCAGTTCCATATGCCAAGGAAGATTCAGATCTACTTGTGGCCATAGAAGCTAAGGATTTAGAAAAACAACCTCATCTCCCTCCTCAACTTCTATCCAATCCTGAATAGGATATTGTGAGAGGAGCTTCCCAGCAAGTTCATCCCCCCTCTCCAAGCTCAACTATATCTCCTAGGCTGTCACCCATTCAAAGGAAGCAACAGATTAAGAAGAACTCGCACTCTAGTTCTTCAGGTAAGAATAAGCGTTCCCATCGTCGTACCTAATGATTTTTTGCTGTTGGATTATTCGAGGCCTCAATTTGGCCTCTAAGCAAACAGAGGTTGCTAAGTTTATCATTGAAAATAATATTGATATTTTATGTATTGTTGAAACAAAAGTTAAACAAGCTAATGAAGACTCTATCAGGAGGAAGATTTTCAACCGTTGGGAATTTTTCTCTAATTGTAGTCCTAACACTACTGGTAGAATATGGATTGGTTGGAATGCTGATAGATTTTGTCTCAAAATTCTTAAAAGCACTTCCCAACTTATTCATGTTAGTATTGAGAATGATGAGAAAACTACTTACTTGGAAGCTTCCTTTGTTTATGGTTTTAACACTGGTCAGTAAAGAGGGGAGCTGTGGTCAGATTTAAGGGCCATTTCGGCTAGAACTGATGTTATTTATTATATTACTCTTGGTGATTTCAATGTCACCCTTTGCCCAGAAGAAATTTCAGACTCTAACCATGGTTGGGATAATGACATGAATGATTTCAAACAGATTACTAATGATTGTTGTTTAGTTGATCTTAGATATGTAGGAGATTTTTTCACTTGGTGCAATAGAAGATATGGTAGACCAGACTTCACTCAGAGGAAACTTGATAGAGCTCTGGTCAACCAGATTTGGCTTGATAATTTTTCTAATTCCTTTGCCCGTTTCCCGGCCCCAGGTATCTCTGATCACTCTCCTATTATTGTTCATATTGATAAGAATTAAAGGAAAAAAGGTAGGGCTTTCAAGTTTTATAACTATTGGACTAAATTGGATAACTATACAAACATAGTTAATAATGCTTGGAACCATAGTGTTGCTGGGACTGCTCAGTATCAAGTCTGCCATAAACTTAGAAACCTCAAACAGGATCTCAAGAAATTTGGCAGGAGCTCTATTGGTCTTGAGAAGGTTAATGCTGATACAGCTAGAGAGGCTCTTAAAGCTATTCAATCTTCCTTAACTGATGATCCTTATAATCAAAATCTTATTGAGCAAAACAAAAGTTGTTTGAAAAACTTTCATGAAGCCATTTGGATCGAAGAAGAAACTCTTAAACAAAAATCTAGACTTCAATGGCTCGAGGTGGGTGATAGAAACTCTAGATATTTTCACAGTTCCATTAAAGTGAGAAGGAATTTTAAAAGAATAATTGTTCTTGAAAAGCCTGATGGTACCTTTACTGACAACTGTAATGAGGCTAAAGGTGAAGCTGTTAAATACTTCACATCCTTGCTTGGCACCCCCGCCTCCCACAATTACCCTGGTAAAGAGGTCATTAGATCATTTGTTCATAAAAGAATCGCGGATGATTTAAAGGAAGACCTGGATAGAATCCCCTCAGAAGATGAGATTAAAAAGGCTTTCTTTAATTTACATAGTAATAAAGCTCCTGGCCCTGATGGCTATAATGCTTTTTTCTTTAAGGACTCTTGGGATACAGTTGGCCCTTCTATCTTAGGAGCTATTACAGAGTTCTTTCGAAATGGGGAATTACTGAGAGAGTCAAATACCACTCTTATTGCCTTGATTCCAAAGGTTCCTAACCTATCTAAGATGGGTGATTTTAGACCTATTTCCTGCTGCAATACTGTTTATAAATGCATTTCCAAGATTATTGCAAGCAGGCTCCAAACTGTTCTTCCCAACCTTATTGATCAAGCCTAATCAGCATTTGTTAAGGGTAGAAAGATTAGTGATAATGTTCTTCTTGCCCAAGATCTTCTTAGAGATTATCATAAACAAAAGGGCAAGCCTAGAGCAACTGCTAAAGTGGATATTATGAAGGCCTACGATAGTGTTAGTTGGGAGTTTCTTATTGACTTATTGGATGTGCTCTGTTTTCCGCCTAACCTAAAAAAATGGATCATTGCTTGTGTCACTTCTCCTAGATACTCTCTTAATTTTAATGGTGAATCCGTGGGTTATTTTGATGGTTCCAAAGGTTTAAGACAAGGCGATCCGATCTCTCCTTACTTGTTTGTTATCATTATGGATACTCTGAGTCAACTTTTGATTCAAAATATCCAAAGGGAGTCTTTTACTTATCATTGGACGTGTGACAAATTGAATATCTCACATCTCTGCTTTACGGATGACCTTCTTATTTTATTTAATGGGGATGATGCCTCTGCCAACACGGTTCGTCTTACCCTTAACCAGTTTTTAACTTAACTGGCTTGCAACCCAATAATGCTAAGAGTTGCATTTTCTTTTCAAATGTTGAGCCTAGGAAGATGGAAGATATTCTAAATATCCTTCATTTTGAGAAAGGAAATCTCCCTATTAAATATCTTGGCGTCCCACTTATTACTTCAAAACTTAGGAAAGTTGATTGTGATGGCTTGATTAATAAAATTTGTACTAGGGTTAATTCTTGGAAATCTAAATTTTTATCATATGCAGCTAGATCCCAACTTATTAGCTCTGTGTTGACAGGAATACAACTCTATTGGTCTGGTATGTTTATGCTTCCCAAGGGTGTCCTCAAATAGGTATCCCAAGCTATGGCCAGGTTTCTTTGGTCTGGCAAAACTGATAAAGTCTCTGGAGCTAAGGTTGCTTGGGACAAAGTGTGTAGACCAAAAAAGGAAGGCGGTTGGGATTTAAAGATATTTTGTTGGTAAATTCAATTTTGAACCTCAAACACATTGGAAATTTACTGGACCATTCCAATTTGTCTCTCTGGAATAAATGGATCCACCTCTATATGCTGAAAGGTAAAAGTTTTTGGCAAGTCAAAATCCCTTCCCAGTGCTCATGGTATTGGCGAAAGTTGTTAAAACTCAGAAATGTTGCTAAACCCTTAATTATTCATCAAATAGGTAATGGAAATAATACTTCTCTTTGGTTTGATAATTGGCTTCCTATGGGCCCCCTATTGGATTACTTTTCTGACAGAATAGTTTATGATGCAGCGATTAACATTGATGCCAAGGTAAGTAGCATTATTAGAAGGATGGAATGGAATTGGCCTAGCTCCAACTCTATTGAACTTAATGAAGTTAGAAATGTGTTGTCTAATTTCTACTTTCCTAGCAACTGCATTGATACAGTGAAGTGGGTTCCTACCCCTAATGGTATGTTCAATACATCTCTCTTATGGGACTACCTGAGGGATCATCACCCTGTTGTCCCTTGGTATAATATGGTGTGGTTATCAGGTGGTATACCTAGACAGAGCTGCATTCTTTGGTTGGCTGCTCAGAATAGGCTCTCTACACATGATAGAATTTTTAGCTTCACTAATGGTCCTTTAGTTTGCATGCTTTGCCATAAACACATGGAAACTCATAACCACTTGTTTTTTGCTTGTTCTTACTCATCTTTTGTCTGGCAGGATATGATGCTTCGATACGATTTACATTGGCAAGGTCGGAGTTCGGATGACAGCTTAGAGTTGATGGCTCAAAGGTTGAAAGGAAAGACATGTCAACATGTGATTCCCAAGATGTGCCTTGGAGTGACAGCCTATGGCTTATGGAAAGAAAGGAATAATAGAACTTTCAAGAACACCTCCAGCACCAAAGAAATTTTACTCAAGAACCTTATCTCTTAAGTGAATGCCCAAATCAGGGTCAAGTGGAAACACCATACAAACTTTGATAGGTTAATTTGTAACTGGAATTAGGAGCCAATTTTGTGATTTTGTGTTGATACTGCTGGTTTGTTTGTAAGTTTTTAGGGTTCGGGTTTTTGACCCTATGTTGGTTGCTTTGCTTCATGTCCTCATGCTTTGAGCTCACTGTTTATCCTGGGGTATGCCCCTTATACATTTTGTACATCTCTTTTGGGAATATATTTACCATTTTCCGAGAAAAAAAAATAACTAAATTAAAGGTGTTGGAAATATGTGAATCCACATTGATCCTAACCATCTACCATGCACATTCATTAACGTTCTATGAAGTTCATTCCTCTTCAGCATTTTGTATTTTTCTAACGATAAAGAATCAATAGCCCTTTTCATGACCGGGACTATATAATCACAAGTGATTTAAAATACATGGAAGACGGTCTAAAACAATGGTTATTACTTGCACTCTAAATGGTGTTAGCATTCAAAGTGGTTTTCAAAAGTCATTGAAGAAAATAGCCTTAAGGCTTTAAGTTCTAAAAAATGTTGTGACAAAATGAGCTTATAGGGACAATTTGATGACAGATTTCTAAAATAGAAAGTCTTGGAATACTTAAAAGAATCATCCCAGGAATTAACATGTTCGATCGATCGAAGTGCTCTTGATCGATCGAACAACATCATCCTTCAATCGATCGAAATGTCTTCGATCGCTTGACTATGGCTCTGGTTTTATCGATCGAAATGACTTCGATCGATCAAGCCCAGATTTTCTAAAGATTGCGTGGAAGAGGTTGGGAATCAGTGTTTCATCACATATTTTCAATGTCTAAACTATGAAAACATGAATAAACTAAAGCAAGAATAACAAACTAAAGCAATCATAACAACTATATCAATAAACAATCAAATAAGATAAAGGAAAGGAAAAACCTGGAATAAATCATAATATAACCTTGAAATAAACTTGAAATAAAGTTGAATCTTGAATCTATCATGGAAAAGGAGGAAGAAAATATCAAACTAAACTAATCTACTCCTAATCTAACACTAAAACTACCCTAAAACTGCTTTTTTTTTGCGTTCTGGAGCGTCCTCCCTTCGTGTGCTATCAAAACTACTTATTTGTAGGGTTCCTGCAGACTGTACGCAACTTTTGAGAGAAAATGATGTTCAATCGATCGAGCTTAGTTCGATCGATCGAACTCTCAATCGATTGAACTCCCTTCAAGCCCTAGAACTTCTCTGATTTTGACAACTCTGCGCACCGATGGGAGAATGGCCATAACTTTTCACTCGAACCTCGGATTTATGTCGCTTTTACGGCCACGTGACAGTAACTCAAAGATCTACATGTTATATTTCTAAGGAAATCTTCCAAATCTGAAGTCTTTATTGTCAAAAATGGCATTTTCTCAGCTGCTTATGTTGTTCTCTCCACTAGAATCACTCTCTAGGCAGCGATTGCTTTCCATGACCTGTAAAAATAGTGTAAAAACACATGGTTGAGTCTCAATAACATAGAAAACACTTAATTATTTATATGCATCTAAATCTATGGACTTCGGGATAAAAGTATGCATAAAAGGCCATGTAATATGCTATGAATATGCACTTTTCACCTCTAATCACACCCCTCCCCCCAACTAGCTCGTTACTAGTCCCTAGCAATGAAGCGAACTACAACAATGTTTATTTAAACTCTAAGAATTGAAAATAAAACAAAGTAAAATCCTAAATCATTTTCGCTGGAAACGGGATTGCATTTACCGTATGCAATAAGCCTTTAAACCCGTAGGTTCCCCCTAGTGGACGAGTGTTGTCTCATGAGGGTTTGCGGTGAATCTACCCACAAAATTCATGTTTATGGTAATGGTTCTCGTTTAAATGTTTTCAAGAAAATTTTTTCTCTCATTTAGCAATGTGGTTAAGCTTAACAATATTATAAAACTCTCTAGTATGCCATAGCCATGCAACACGCCCATTCTAGTCAATCTTCTATCAAAGTCATTAGAATGTTCCATACCTATTAATCTTTAAGTGCGTGTGTGAGTGGACAACCAAAATACAAAACTTTAATTTCAAAGCTCGTATAACCTATGACACTATCAAGACATTCATTTTGACTCAACTCTCACCGGTATTACACTCTCAAGATGAAATCACTCTGAATTAGGTGTAATAATTATTACTCATTACATGGAAGCTACAAAGAGTAAATGTGAATGGAATATAATGCTTCTCATATCTTAATAGAAAAACGGACATTTTAGTGCTTAAAGTCTCATGAAAGGATACTTTTCACTAGAAAAGTGAGATACCGTGGAGAACTCCCTCATTCCCTCAACTTCAAATCCAATCTACTTAAAATCATCAGGACTTTGAAAAAGAGGAGTATGATTGAGAAAAAAGAGGCTTGTGATTTTCAATTGGGTCAAAGAATGTGATTAGAATGTCTACTATAACTTTTCAAACTTTTCCACATCTGCAATCTCTCTCTTCTTTTTCTTCTTCTTTTTCTTTCCATTCCCACACTCTTCTTTTTATTATTATTTTTTACTTTTGTAACAACCATTGGCCTATTTATTTATTTTTTCTTCCTTGTTTTTTTCTTTTTTCCTTTTCATCATTTTTTTCTTTACCCACTTACCCTTATTCACACAACCAAACTTCTTGTCAAGATAATACATCCCAATCACTCCTAGGTAGAGAAAAGAAGCTCAAACTTGTATTTTGGAGTTAGACATAGATTTTAGGATTATAATGACAAGGAAATTATGATAAGGCTCATGAGGTGAAGTAAAGGAATATCATAGAGGTAGGCCGAGGCTATTGTAGACACCCCATTTTGTCGGCTATCAGATTTGGGAGAGCCATAGCTTGGTGGTTCACAATGATCAAAAAAGGCTCAAAAAGGACTCCTGGAAGTTAGTTCTATCTCTCAAAATGCTCAGAATAACCAAAATACCCGGAAAGCTTGGAAACTCCCAAATTTGGGACCAAAAGCTCTGGAAACAAACTGCATCATAAGAAAAGTGGTAAAATGAGTTTTAAAGCAAAACCAGATAAAATCGTTGGCTCCCAGAGACCCCCGAAAGTCCCAAAAGTTCCCTGAAAGTCCCTGTTGAGCGGTTTGACCAAGGTTTGACCGAAATCATCCAAATTTGCCAAAATGTTTTGAAATCATGCTAGATCATGTCAAAGGTACTAAAACGAGTTTCAAAAGAAAAATATACAAAAACGTCAGCTCCTGGGAGCTCCCAGCTGAGCTGGGAGCTCCCAGAGGTTCCTAGAACTTTCTGGAGGTCCCTGATTTGACCAGTTTGACCAAAAGTTGACTTTAAAACTGGAGCACCGTATCATTTTTCAAATATTTTTCATTGATACTAGAGTTCAATAGCTTTTCAACAGTATATTGCACATAATTTCTGGATTTAAAACGAATTTATTATAAATTTTTGAAGGTGAAAAAGACAAGCAAATCAGCTTTTATCACGAATACCGCAAAACTTTTCAAAATGACCTATCTCTGAACTATTGTTTACAGAAAATAGACTCCATTACCTTTCCAACAGTATATCACAAGCTCAGTTTGGAGTTCGTATGCATTTTCGATGAATTTCGGACGAAATAGCCGGGACCTCTGGGGCCTAAAAAGAATTATCTGGATGAATGAGGAGCAGTGCCGCCGCGGCACTGACCCACTGCCACCGCGGCACTCTCCTCCAGAATAGTCCATTTTTGTAATTTCTTTTGGGGGTTCATTTTGATTAATTAGAAACTAAAATGACGTAGCTCTATGTTTTCAGTTGTTTGGGACCAATGGGAGTACTTCTAAAATCCCAAAATACCCCAAATTTGCCTATACAAACCCCCCTTGACTTTTCATTTTGAGGGTTTCAAATGCTAGCTTTGAAAAGTTTTAGAGAGAAAGTTGTTGAGATAAGGTCAGACTAGAGAGAAAAGAAGCTTCCTTCTTTGATTTTCAAACAAGAAAGTGAGTTCTACACTTTGTTTTTACTTCATTACTTCTATTTACTTCACTTTCAATACACCCAACTACCATTTTAGTGGGTATTTATGAGAGAGAAAGCTACTTCCATGTCCAAAGTCACCATATATGAGTGAAACATCAAGCTACAAGTCCAAAATCATCATGAATATCATCTATTGATTACTATATACTTGTTTGTTTACTTTGATGTTCATCTCCTCTTATCTCATTTCTTTTTCTTTTTCTTGTTTACTTACTAGTTCATCATCATCTAAATGAGGACATGAAATATGAGGTGAGTGAATCTTTATGGATAGTAGCTCTTAACCTCAAAAACATGTATGATAGATGATGATTACAACCTCAATACATCCCTATGTATTCTTGAGGTGATTTCCAAAATAAAACAAATCTTTCCAACAATCTTGGATGTTCTCCAAATGAGTTTGATGTTGATGTTCTAAGGAGTTTTAATCCTCTTTGAGTGCTGAAAATATACTTTCAAAACCCCGATTTCAAAACCCCTCTAAAACCCCAATATTGGGATTCTAAGAAATGAACCTTATTTCTCTCAAAAAATCTTCAAAACAGTGAGTTGTTTAATTTCAAAGAATTATTCCAATTTCAATACTCAAGGTATGGATGCTTGACTTGAAATCACTTGAAATGGGTCCATTTTTGTCCAAATACTCTTTCCAAACATTCTGTCTTTACTGTCACAGCAGCTTGGTTGACTTTCAACTTGTTTTCCCGAAAACGTTTCCAAAACGAGTTATCTCAACTTATTTTTCCCTTAAACTTCAATGTCTTAGGAAACCCTCTGTACAATATGGGCCTCTAGATGTTTCATTTTCTAATATATTTCAACATTTCAGTCGACAGTACGAACTCTGTTTCTGAGTGACCTCCATTGTTTATATGATTTCTCTCAATCGATAATGGTTATTGAGGACTGGCTTTTTTATATGTGTTCTAGACACAATAAGGATGATATCCATAAAAAAATCATTCATTTAAAACATTCCTAACCCTACTTTTCATTTTCCACAAGATAAAGTCAATATTCTATCCACTATTCACAGCAAACATTCTTTTACTTTCATTCTTTGATTTAATGCTTACATGTACTCCAAATTTGTTCATCTCCTAGAAAGTAGTCTATACTACATTTGTACATATCCCATTATGATTTCCTCCGTGCATTTATTCATATTTTTAGACTTATAAGTCACTTTAGAAAGTCCATGTACACAAACACACAATAACCTTGGCACATCCTAGGATCATGCATTGCATTCATGCAAGATTTGGGCTTTTTATGACCCCTAATCTAAGAAGATTATAAGGAATGAACTAGATCATACGTTCATGCTCCCCCTCAATCTAATCGTCCTTTATCATCCATCCCAGGGATTGAGAGGCCTTTTTTTCTCAAAGATTAACATGCATCATACTAGCTTGCTAAGCATATTTTGATTTATTTTATTTATTTATTTCAAGAACAATTCATGTTCCCTTAGATTAGGAAAACTTTATTACTTGATATGTGATTAGACAATTTTTTCCTAGGTTTGTTCGTGTGATCTTTCATTTTGCATTGTATGATACTTAGCTTAAATCTTATGAATGATATCTTATCTTTAGATCTTCCATTTCAAGTTTCTCATGTGATGTAATATACCTATCATAAATATTAACTATCGAACCAAACATAGTATAAGATGATTATTTGGATGCTAATTGAGGTCCGTCGAAAGACGGGGCGAGTTGAGGCTGTTTTAGTCGTGACAAAGGCTCCTTCCTCTCTCATACCAAAACCCCGAGCCAAGTTCTTTGGTTATGAAGGACCGGTGTCCTTTATCCATTTGGGTGAGTCAAATGGGGTTTCCTGGTTAAAGACCAAGTGGCGACTTTGTATCTGTTGTGAACATACCTTCATTCTTTCCTTTCAAACCAGTTTCAAAACAAAAGGAAAGAGGAATTCCGTATATCATAATCTGGCGACTCTACTGGGGATTTTATTTTTAAAACAAAATAATATAGAGATTTGACTCATAAGAAGCATCCTTAAAATCATCTTTTTACTGTGTCTGGTTCACTGCATTGCACTCCTATATTTTCCCCTCCGACTGTGTCTAAAACGCGGCGCTAACATTGTTCAGGTCTTGCTGTGCCAGGGCATACTTCACCATTGATACTGTACCTTCCAAGGTATATCAAAAAGAGTAGAAACCTCCGTACTGCCTCTCTAATGGTATATTGGAACTCTTGTCAATGGGCCCGCTTTGACTAAACCCAGCTGTGGACACGTAGCGTTCTACCACTTTGTTTTGTTTTTTGAAATTTGATTTCGAAAAGAGAGAGAAAAGGTCTGTTGAAAACAGATACAGAGTCGCCACTTGGTCTTTAAGGAACCAAGAAACCTAATTTTGACTCACCAAATGGATAAAGGACACCGGCCCTTCATAACTAAAGAACTTGGCTCGGGGTTTTGGTACGAGAGAGGAAGGAGCCTTTGTCGCGACTAAAACACCCTCAACTCGCCCCGTCTTTCGACGGGCCTCAATTAGCATCCAAATAATCATCTTTTACTATGTTTGGTTCGACAATTAATATTTATGATAAGTATATTACATTTCATAAGAATCTTTGAAATTGGAAGATCAAAAGATAAGTTATCATTCATAAGATTTAAGCCAAATATCACACAATGCAAAAGTGAAAGATCACACAAATAAACCTAGGAAAAATTGTCTAATCATGTATCAAATAATCAAGACTTCCTAATCTAAAGGGGGGACATGAATTGTTCTTAAAACAAATAAATCAAAAGGATCAAAGTATGCTTAGTAAGCTAGAATGATGCATGCTAATCTTTGGGAAAAGAAGATCTCTCAATCCCCAGGACGGATGAGAAAAGATGATTAGATCGAGGGGAAGCATGAACATGTGATCATGATCATTCCTTATAATCTTATTAGATTAGGAGTTACAAAAACCCCAAATCTTTGCATGGATGCAATGTATGTATCTAGAATGTGTAAAGGTTGTAGTGTGCTTTGTATTCATGGATTCCTAGAATGACTTAGAAGTCTAGAATATGTATGAATGTATGAATGAAATCATCATGGGATATATACAAATGTAGTATGAACTACTTCCTAAGACATGAGCTAATTTTGAGTGCATGTAGGCATCAAATCAAAGAATGAAAGTTAAAATGTGTTTGCTGTGAATAGTGGACAGAACAGTAACATGATCTTTTGGAAATTGAAAAGAAGGGTTAGAAATGTTTTCAATGCATGATTGTTTATGGAGATCTTCCTTATTGTGTCTAGAACACAACCCAAAAAGCCAATCTTTAATAACTATCACAGTTTGAGAGAAATCATATAAACAATAGAGGTCACTCAGAAACAGAGTCCGTACTGTCGACTGAAATGTTGAAAAATCTTAGAAACTGAAAACAAATGATCTAGAGGCCCATTTTATACAGAAAGTTCCCTAAGACATTGACGTTTAAGGGAAAAATAAGTTAGGACCACTCCTTTGGGAAAAGGTTTCTGAAAAAGAGGTTGGAAGTGGACCTAGCTACTGTGACAGCAAAAAACAGAATGTCTGGAAGGAATGTTTGGGTCCAAATGGACCATTTCCAAGTACTCCCAAGTCAAACCAAAAATCCTGGGTGTTCTCCAATGAGTTAGGAAGCCTTTCCAAGTGGCCTTGCATCCATATGTTGAGTATTGAGTTCTAGAAAAATCTTTGAACTCAGATTACTCACTGTTTTGAAAATTTTGGGAAAAAACTAGAGTTTTCTTTCTTGGGATTAAAATGAGGGGGTTTTAAGAGGGGTTTTGGAGTAGATATTTTGAAAGCATATTTTCAATCCTCAATGAAGGTTATAGCCACTTAAATTGCCAACCTCAAACTCATCATCAAGAACCTCCAAGATTGTTGGAGAGATTTATTTTTATTTTGAACATAACTTCAAGAATACCTTGGAGGTATTGAAGTTATGATCATCATCTATCAAACATGTTTTTGAGTTCAAGAGCTACTATCCATAAGGATTCACTCACCCCAAACTTCATGTCATCATTTAGATGATGATGGACTAGTAAGTAAATAAAGAAAATCAAAAAGAAGTGAGATGAGAAGAGATGAACATTATATAAGCAAACAAGTAAATAGATATCAATCAATAGATGATATTCATGTTGTATAGAACTTGTATTTTGGTGTTTCACTCATATGTAATGACATTGGACATGGAAGAAGCTTCCACTCTCTTAAATGCTCACTAAAATGGTGGTTGGGTGTATTGAATGTTGAAGTAAATGGGAGTAATGAAGTACAAACAAAGTTTAGAACTCACTTTTGTTTTGAAAATCAAAGAAGGAAGCTTCTTTTCTCTCTATTCTAACCTTATCTCTACAACTTTCTCTCCCAAACTTTTTCTAAGCTTTCATTTGACCCCCCCCCCCCCCCCAAATAGAGAGCAATGGGGGGTTTAAATAGGCCAACTTGGGGTAGTTTTGGGGTTTTAGAAGTATTCCCATTGGCTCCAAACATCTGAAATCATAAAACTACGTCGTTTTGGTTTTTAATTAATCAAAATGAACCCCCAAGAAAAATTACAAAAATACACTATTCTGGGGGAGAGTGCCGTGGCGGCACTGGGCCAGTGCCGTGGCGGCACTGCTCTTCTTTCGTTCAGATAATGCTGTTTAGGCCCCCAGAGATTCCGGTATTCGCGAAAAGGCCCTATTTCGTCCGAAATTCACTAAAAATGCGTACGAACTCCAAATTGAGGTTGTGATATACCGTTGGAAAGGTAATGGAGTCTAATTTACATAAACAATGGTTCGGAGATGGGTTATTTTGAAACGTTTTGCTGTATTTGCGATAAAAGCCTATTTGATCGCCTTTTTTGTCTTCAGAAATTCATAATAAACTCGTTTTAAATCAGAAAATTATGTGCGATATACCGTCGGAAAGCTATTGACCTCTAGTATACATGAAAAATATTTGAAAATTGTTACAGTGCCCTGGTTCTAAAGTCAAATTCTGGTCAAACTGGTTAAACCTGGGATTCCCGGGAAGTTCTGGAAATCTCCAAGAGTTCCAAGGAGCTAACGTTTTCGTTCGATTTTCTTTTAAAACTCATTTTAATACTTTTCTCATGATCTAGAATGATTCTGGAGAATTTGGATGATTTCGGTCAAACTTCGTCAAACCTTGGTCAAACTTGGTCAAACCATGATCAAACCGATCAACGGGGATTTTCCGGGAACTTCTGGGACTTCCGGGGGTCTCTGGGCGCTGACAATTTCATTTGATTTTACTTAAAAACTCATTTGACCATTTTTCTTGTGACGTAGCATGTTTCCAGAACTTTTGGTCCAAATCTGGGAGCTTTTGGGCTTTCAGGGGCATTTTGGTCACTCTGAGCATTCTGAGAGATAGAATTGGCTTCCAGGAGTCCTTTCGAGTCTTTTTACGATCATTGTGAACCACCAAGCTATGGGTCTCCTAAATCTGATAGCCGACAAAATGGGGTGTCTACAGTTTGCCCCTCTTTGGCATGAACTTACGAGGCAACGCATGTCACAAGCGAGTGCCAAAGCTCTGAAGAGACTGGACTTTTTGGAGGCTACAGATTTAGGATAAAAGCGTTTCAAAAGATGCAATAATGCTGAGGTCTAGTCCTGGTCGTGCTCTGTGTGAGCTGCCTATGTATCCCCAGGAGGAATCAGACTAGGGCGTAGTTTGGGGCTTAAAGGAATGAATCACACATGCACATACACAATAATCAGGCGGATGCTATGCTATGAGGATGGTATGCAATGCATGGATGTGATATGAATTGTGTCATGAATCCTATCATGCCTAGTGTTCTGATCCTAGTATTAGCTGGTACTGTGGGGTGTGTGCCATTTCGAGTGGACTTGTGTTGTGCTAGTGCTTCTGACTATGATGCAGTGGCCGACCATGGTCTGAAAAGACTCTGGGTTTTGAGGCAAACTTCTCAAATTACGGGAAGTGTACTTTGCAGAAGAGTGAGATAGATCAGATGTGCTTTGTTTAGAAGACGACACCAAAAGTGACAGAGGGATCTTGTGATAAAGTTGAAGATGAGAAAAATCCTTGATAATCAGAAGAACTTGATGCGGGCGATGTTCTGATCGTTCCTGATGGCCGATTTTTGGGAGTCGATTCCTCTTTTGTTACTTTCTGTTGAGGGTAGTGGGAATATATTTCCGTATCTATCCTCAGGGGATGATGTAGGGTTCTCGAAGAATCTCTTTTTCCTTGATCGGAAAACAGTACCCATCTCTGAATCTCTCACGGTTGATCAAATTTTTCGGCGCTCAATCCAAGAGGGCCGGTCGGGGCCTCCGGGAGCTGGTACCTTTTGGTTTCTGTCCTCGGGGGATGATGTAGGGTTCTCGGAGAATCTCTTTTTGATCGGGAACCAGGACCCATCTCTGAATCTCTCACGGTTGATCAAATCTTTCGGTTTCTGTCCTCGGGCGATGATGTAGGGTTCTCGGAGAATCTCTTTTTGATCGGGAACCAAGACCCATCTCTGAATCACTCACGGTTGATCAAATCATTCGGTTTCTGTCCTCGGGGGATGATGTAGGGTTCTCGGAGAATCTCTTTTTGATCAGGAACCAGGACCCATCTTTGAATCTCTCACGGTTGATCAAATCTTTTGGCGCTCAATCTAAGAGGGCAGATCGGGGCCTCCGGGAGCTGGTATCTGTCTGTTTCTATCCTCGGAGGATGATGTAGGGTTCTCGGAGAATCTCTTTTTGATCGGGAACCAGGACCCATCTCTGAATCTCTCACGGTTGATCAAAATTTGCGACAGTTGTCCTGAAACAGCCGATTCGGGTCTTTGGGAGTTGATTTTTCTCAGTTTCTGCCTATTTGAGGTAGCCCTGACAACTTTTGGACTGTTCGGGGTAAAACCCCATAAATCTTGATCGAAATGGGCCACCGGGGCTGATCGGGGCCAAAAATGGGCTGAAAAAGGCCAAAACGGGTCAAAACGGAGCAAAACGGAGCGAAGCGGGTCCTGCGGGGAGTAGTGTCGCGGCGGCACTGGGCCACTGCAGCGGCGGCAGTTGGCTAGTGCCGCGGCGGCACTGGGTGGCCGAACTCCATTTTTGTATATCTCGGGTTTTTGAGCTTTTCAAGCTCATTCTTGGCCATTTTGGGGTGTTTTTGGAGCCAAAATCCGTCAAAACGCAGCTTGTGCGCGCTCAGGTGAGTAATTTTGATTGGTGTTTTGGTTTGCTCAAATTTTCAAAAAGAAAGTTAAACTTTGACTTTCATTTTCTTTGTAGATCCATGGCTTCGAGCTCGAGGAGACCGTCTAAGAAGACCAAGGAACGGATGAAGGCCGAGATGCGAACCCCGGACTTGATTTTACGGGACCCCCAACGTCATCTTTCGGCCGCGGCTCTAGCGAGCTTGGTATGTGAAACCTTCAATGGTTTAGGACTATTTTCATGTATTGTTCTAGTTTTGTGAGCCGTAGTGTGCACCTAGAGATCGTTAGAAGTCCGATTTGTGCTCGAACGTTGATTTTGTGAATTTAGACCTCGGGTCGCGAATAGTGATTTTGTGCATCGTTTTGTTGTCTTTGGTATGTACAGGTGCCAGAAGTGACATTAAAGGGCCACGGTAGCCTCGCTCATGCTTTCCTATGGTATACTCAACTCTCGCCCACCGTCAAGAGGATGGTAGACGATACCGGGTTTGGAGGCTTCGTCCGTCTGGTTTCAAAAAGCAGCAACGATTTGGCAAATTTTTATGCTCTGGCTGAGAGGTGGGGGAACACCACCAATACTTTCCACCTGTCGTTTGGCGAGATGACCATGACGCCCTTTGACTTCTCTATGATTACCGGTTTGAGGGTAGGCGAGAAACGCCTGATTCTGGATTATTTCTATGAGATCGACCCTGAGATTGTCGAGATATTGATTGGGGCTGTTCCCCCTAATCTGGAGAGGCACTGGTTTCCTTGTGGCTGGCTTTACCGGGCCTATGGCAGAGGGAATCATAACCTGAACAATTCTCAGCTTTTAAGGGTATATCTTCTGTATGTCCTTGGTTGTTCAATCTTTGCGACACGGAACGACTGGGTGAGCTTGAGATTCCTTTCTTGCCTGGCGACCATTGATGAGATCCCCTCCTACGACTGGGGCCATGCTGCTTTGGCCCATCTTTTCAAGCACATGGGTGAGGTTTCTCGGGGCGATGTTAAATCGACAGGGGGATTTTGGCGAGCTTGGGAGGTATGTACTGCATCTTTTTTATCTTTTGGCTTTTCGATTTCAGTACCCTTTCTGACTTTCTCCTTTGTCTGTGCAGCTTTGGAGCTTTGGGTACCTGAAGATGCTAGCTCCTTCCCCTGCGGATGAATCAGGTGAAGACGAGGATGGCATGGCTCCTGTGCCTCTGTTTCCACGAGGCTTGAGATGGCGGAGGGATGTTGTCGGGGTGAAGAGTGGGGCCCACCGGATTGTTTTGCTTAAAAACTTCTTAACCGAGTTGACGGCTGCTAGTATTGATTGGACGCCTTGGGAGCGCGTCGTCTATGCTGCCCCAGAGGAGATTCAAGCGGTCAAACCTCTTTTCTCTTGCCGACTCCTGATGGAGAGTACCGAGTGCAGGCAGTGGTTCCTTGGCGAGCGAGTGTCCCGGCAGGTGGTTGGTGGTTATCGCGTCCCTCACAATCCCCTTGCGACGGATGCTAGTGACATTTCGGTGATGCTCTGCTAGCGGCCTTAGCTGGCACCAATGTTTGGGATCACTTTATCTCTGAGACCGGCTATGTGGCTTACCGTGGCCGCTTCCTGATGCCCAACTTCCCACTCCTGGAGGTGAGTTTCCTTTATGCTTTTGTCTCTATCCGTTGCCTATGTTTTTGACTCATCTTTTCCTAACTTGTTTTGTGCCTACAGCTTCGCGAGATGTACAAGAGATAGGCTCCTCCGGCTTCCGATCCTATCCCTCCTTGGGTTTGGACCGTCAATGTTCTAGGCGCTGATGGCACTCCCCAAGTGATGGAGGTGCCATGAGTCACATGCGGGTACCCTACCCAGCTAGCGGGCGTCCTCAACGTTCCTTGGAGTTACGCTGAGGAGGGTCACACCTTGGCGGCTAGCTTACGGTCCTTGGTCCACACACGAGACCACTGGGTATGTTTCTAATTTTGCGCTCCTCAAGGTTATGAGGATCTAACCCTGGATTTTACCCTTTGACAGATGGATGGCATCCGACAGTTTGCTGCCAATCAGATGGCGTCCTTGGTAGGTTTCTAACTTGACTCTGTTTTTTGTATTTTTTGTTGTTTTCCTACTGATTGCCTTTATTTTATTTGTGTGTGCAGTACCATGGGGGCGGGGCTGGCTCATCGAGGACCGGTCTGAGGTGCAGAGGTGGTAGGAGGAGGCTGTCGCCGACATACACTCCGGGTGGTCCGACAGAGGACGAAGAAGAGGAGGACTGAGGCCTCCTAAATAGGAATCTTGTTTTATTTTTTTTTCATGTTTTCGATTGGGTTGTACTGGTGATGTGACTATTTGGACAGTGTAGGATGATGTGTGGAACAGTTTGTGACCTTTGACAAATTATTATGATGTTTTGCCTTTTAGGCCGGATAGTTTTCGGTTTGGAGGCGCAATTGTGTGCTTGTTTTAGTTGATGATCGTGTGATGATACATGTGCACTGTGATTGTTGGGTGTTACTGCGATGGACAGTTTTGTGTTAGTGAGTGTTTTTGCCTTGCAGGTGGGATAGTCCGTGAAACGGGGAGGTGCTGCCGAAATTTTGAATTTTTCTAGAGCTGCGACCGAAAATATGGCTTTGTATGATCCCGCTCAACTCACAGCTTGGCTAAACATCACGGATGGTGTGGAACGGATCAACCTCTTTAGCTACGGCTTGATTGAGCAATTCTGTACTATTCTTGGCTATGATTCTGATTCTGACCTGATTCTCCCTTCTGCTGATACCTTCAGTCCTACGCGAGGCTTGGCTGAATATCTGAATTGTTCCATCACTATTTCCCGTCGGCTGATTCAAGGTGAGGTTCTTGACATTGCTTCCAAATTGCTCAATATGCCAGTCCTGGGAATCCCAGCATGTATGATGCTACTCGTGGGGCTGCTCTGATTCTGTGTATGACTTCGCACTTCTTGTTTTCGAGTACTTCTAGCGACTTAGTGCATGTATGTCTCGGACTGAAGGCAGGTAAGAACCCCATGGCCATGGTTCTGGCTGAAACCCTGAATGGTTTGGATCGCGCTTCAAGTTAGGGTACGCTTCTACTTTCTGGGGCGCCTTTGGTGTTACAGGCTTGGCTCTACGAGCGTCTTCAGTTATGGACAGGTAATGTGCCGCCAGTTTATTTTCGCAGAGCTGTGCTTCATACTCATTTTACTTCTGCTGATTGGGTGGGTATGATGGACGCCTTATCTGAGGCTGAAATTTGCTGGATCGTGAGGCATTGGGGCCTTTATGCTGTGACCACTAGTCTTGGGGATTTCCAGATAGTGTGGCTGATGGGACTAAGAGAGACCTCCTTCTATCATCCTCGTCGATTGGCCAGACAGTATGGGCAAGTTCAAGAGGTCCCCTGGGGGTTTACTGAGAGGGTCTTTGCTTCCAGAGTCAGAGCCACTACCGTCGCTGCTTTCATCAGGGCCTGGGCAAGTCGAGCAAGGGCCTATTTCTAAAGACCCTTGAAAAAATAAAAGACACAAAGATTAAACTAGACCTCACTGATTCTGCTTATTCCTCCAAGTGTCTTTGAACATGTGTGATTGCTTTTTGAAAGACTTTTATTTTTTGATCTTTCCTGCTTATGTAATATTCAGAGTTTGTTTATCGATGAACCTTGGTTACTTTGGGAGTCTCTGTTGGGAATATGCCCTCAAACCAGTTAGTTGGACAATGGAATATCATAATGCATTTATGCATGTTAGTTCATGAGATGAATATTAGACTGGAATCCTTAAACAACATTGTATGTGGTTCATTTGTGTATGTGATTACACATGTGAGATATGAATCACAAATCCTTGTTGTTTCAAATAAGTCACAGTGGATGATAAGTCTGGATAACTTATCAGGTATACACTGTAGCATGATTAACGTCTACGGGGTAGAATGATGAATCTCATTCATAAGAGTCTTTGACTCTTGGTTAATATGCTAGTGCACTCGGTGCATTGACGGACCTGAGTTAAACCTATTGACACCTAAACGCTGTCACCGTCAATAGGAACTCAAAACTTGTATAGGGATACATGTCCTCAATCCTGAGACAGTTATGGACGCAAGTTGTATGCTTAGTTGCTTTAACTTACCAATCAGTGAGGTCTTGCAAGATCAACACCTGGGTATCTTGGGTAATCAAGTATGCAACGTTGGGAACATATATTGTCAAGATGGAATTCTACCCTCTTCAATTAAACGAAGAGTAAGTATTCCCTCGAGAATGTCACTAGGAGTGATTACTGAGAGCTGGCCAGCCTTGTCAACAAAGTGTTGTTGTTGACATGTTTGGTAATCCAAGCGTAGTGAATGATACTTGAGAAATATAAGATGTACTATCTATTGGGTCGACAGTATCTTAAGACATACATCCCAATGATAGATACGAATACTGCCTGGTAGAGGGACATCCGTATCATATTATACAAGTCTAGCAATCACTTATGTATGTGTGATTATGTTCTTATGCACTGGAGTGCAATTATCATTTTATAGTGGCATTAATGATAATTGATTAATTATTGATTCCTTAGTCAAGAGGACTGACTAGATGGAATAATAATTAATCGGAGCCAGTAATTAAGAACCTAGGAGGTCCCACTCTTAGCTCCGCCAGAATGCTTGGAAAGGCAAATGAGAATGCTGTCAAGACTGGTTCGATCGATCGAAGTTGTTTCGATCGATTGAAGTCTAGACAGGTTCGATCGATCGAACGTGGTTCAATCGATCGACAGTTCGATCGATCGAAGTCACTTTGATCGATTGAAAGTAAGGTTGGTTCTGGGAATCTATAAATAGGGCAGCTACGTCCAGAAATCAGGGGTTCATCGTTTTTAACGTACCAGTTGCTGCAGAACCTGTTTAGAGTTCCCAAACCTTCCCTATTCTCACTATTAGGGTTCCCACCAACCCTAGCCACTCTGGGAGCATTCGAGGAGACATAAGGGTGAAGATTTCCTAGAGGTTGCTGCTGCACACACAAGGAGAAGGACAAAAATCAGAATTGGGTTCAAGACCTAAGGTATAGAATCTTCTCCATCTTGTTATGCGCATCTGTAGAGTTAATAAGTAGTAGATCCAAGGCTACCAATAAAAGTTTTGAACTTTGTTTTCCGCTGCGCGTTCAGATTTAATTTTAAACCTATTTTTCCCACAATTGGTATCAGAGCCTCGCTTGTTTGGATCTATATATGCGTTTTTGGAACACTAGTTTTGATTTGCTGTTGAATTTAGGACTGTTTTCAAAACTGCATTGTCACAGATCCGTTTCTGCAGTGTTTATGCAGCAGAATACAAATCTGTGATTGCATTGGATGCATGGTGGGTTCGATCGATCGAAGTGGTCTCGATCGATCGAACATCATCGGTTCTCAAGCGATCTAACTCATTTCGATCGATCTAACGTTGGTTCTGTTCGATCGATCGAATGGTGTTCGATCGATCGAGACTGCTTTTCTGTCCAGGTTTTCAGTTTACAGATTTAATGGTTTTAAAAATATTTACTTTAAAATTTTATTTATGCTGTAAGTTTTTCAAAACATTCTGTGAAACTGAAAGTTCAATCGATTGAACTATGTTCAATCGATCGAAGGTTCAATCGATCGAACTCTTTCGATCGATCGAAGTGTGACAGAGAACTGTGATGCTGTTTTAAGTTCTAATTCAGTATGTAAAGAGTTTATATACTGTGTGAATCAATTAGGGGTTCCAATGGTACATATATTTGTTATATATATGCGTGGTTGTGCGTGTGACTAACCCTTTTGCAGCAAGCTTAGTCCGCTATCTCCCATGGCCCCAAGACTTTTAAATTTTGTATTTAATTGTTGGTTTGGATTTAAGGCTTATGTAAAGGGCGCTGCGACTTCAATCCTATGAAAAGGAAAGTCGCACCGGTTTCCCTAGCCTTTTATTTTATTATTGTTATTTCTATTTCTAGATAAATTGTAAGCTTCGAGAGAAGTATAGGACCAATGTAATAGAATTAGAAAATCCATGAAGATGGAGGAGCATGCCGTTGTCCATGAAGATGGAGTCGGAGGCAATCAAACCAAGAAGGAGGTTCTATGGAGATAGAGCCATGGGAGATAGAGGCATTGTTGAATGCTTTTATTTCATTTTAGTTTTTGTTTTATGTGCTTAGTTATGATTGGAATTTAATATATTGTTACTACTTGCATGCACGTAAAACAAGTTTTCTAAAATAAAAATTCAAAACCTTTTTCCAACACATTAGTAAACACTTGATGTTTATGAGCAATGTGAAGAAACATTTTTTTTTCATATTGAAAAATTCCTATTAGTTCATTGTAAGTATGAGAAATACTCTGTGTTACTCATTTATGAGTGATCATTCCATACGGAGGGTATTTCTTATTGATTACTAGATATGAACTTCTTATAAAAATCTAGTGGGAGAGGGACTTATTTTATAACTTCCACGGTCTTCCATAAAAGGTTCATTGTAAGGTGGGTAGTATATTCTGTGTCACCCAGCCATGGGTGATCATTCCATACGGAGGATAGACTATTCATTGGTTACTAGGTATGAACTTCCTTTGGATAGAATCAATGAGACGCGTTAGAGGGTGACCACTACACTGAGGCACTACTTGAGGCGGTTGTCATTGGATTCTAGTTAATGGTAAACACTAGCTAAGCTATGGGTAAGGGATTCCACACGGAGCATTATCCAGAAACTTAGAGACCAAAAGTTCAGGAGTCATGAATTGTTTTGTAAGAGTTGCATGACATTCATGATGGGTTTCCCAATCAGGCTATGAGGTTATGATCGCCACACGGAGACTTAATTTCGTAGGCTTGACATCCTGAAGACAATTAATGAGTTGGTTAAGGGAATTCCAATGTATCATATAAATTGTCATATTCATGATTTCCATATTGTAATTCTGTTACATTATTTGTATTTCAGATTCATAATGTCTAGCCCACTTGCTATAACCATGATCCAGAATAAGCTAATTGGAAATAATTACGTTGAATGGAAACTGGAACTGGATGAATTGTTAACTGCTAATGGATGTAAATACGTTCTTACCATTCCCTGTCCACCTATTCCATACCATGACACCCCAACTGATCTTGCGGATCAATATTGGCAGTGGATAAGATTTGATGGTATAGCTCGCTCTAGCATCTTAGACTCTTTGTCTGATGTGTTGAAGCAGCAACATCAACCTTTGAACACTGCCCGTGCTATAATATTGAACCTCGAGGAGATGTTTGGGGAACTGAGCCGTACTGCAAGGCTTAGAGCCTTGGAGTTAGTCATGGACACCAGAATATTGGAAGGAACTTCAATAAGAGAGCATGTTTTTAAAATGATTACTTATTTCAAAGTAATGGAAGTTCTTGGTTCCGACATTGATGGTGAGACTCAAGTTGACATAATCTTGCATTCGTTGCCTTCATCATTCACTCAATTTAAAAAGGTTTTTAAAATGAGTAAAACAGTTTTTTCAACAAGTGAGTTGATGAGCTCTCTTGAGGCAACGATGGATATAGTCAAGGAGGAGTCAAATGTTCAGAACATTGGAATGGCTTCATCTTCTGGAACTAAGCCTAAGAGCATAAGTTCAGAGAAGGAGAAGCAAGACTCAAGGATAGGTGAGCCTAAGCCAACTGTTGGGAAGAAGGCAAGACTTGGAAAGGGAAAGGCTGGTGCCATGCCAAAAGGAAAGTGTTTCCATTATGGCATGAGAGGGCATTGGAAAAGGAACTGTGTGGAATACTTGACTGCCAAAAGGCAAGGTACGATCCTTTCACTAGTTTTTGAAGTAAGTTTAAAAACTGATACTTCAACTACTATGGGCACTAATTCTATATTTTCTAAATTATATCTGTAATTGTTGCAGGGAATTGGAAAATAAGAATGTGCAGTGATTAGAAGATCTTGATTGCCTTTTGGGATCTGATGCAAGAGTTGCTATTAGATTAATAGTTTTATATTGTAATAAAACTTTGAAGTTATTAAATGGATTTCAGTTTTGAATTAATGAATAATATTTATTCTTTTGATTTTGGTACTGAAATTCTTGATTAAAAGAAAGCGTTCTTTTATGTGATCTAAATAACTTGTCAAGCAAGTATCTCACCAATTTACTCTTGTTTCTCATATATTATCTAATATAGTATTTAAATGACTCATGGGTATTTTACCATCTAAAAGGATAGCACTCTCAACTAATTCTATAACTTTTTGGTTTTGAGGTTAGATCATATTTAATCTAAATAGGATAAATGGGGAGTAAAGGATTGGATCCTAAACCCTTTTTGGTTGTTAAGACCATTGCCTATTTGTCAATCCTATTTAGAGAGTAAATGTGATCATATCATATTAATCTAAATTAGGATAAATGGGGAGTAAAGGATTGGATCCTAAAACTCTTTTGGTTGTTGAGACCACTACCTGTTTGTCAATCCTATTTAGAGGCTAATATGATTAGGTGACTTTTCTTTTGAAAATCACACGACCAAGGACTTATTAGAATTAGGACATACTCATGTATGTAGGGCAATAAACATTAGAGTTAAAAAGTAGTTTCGGCTACTTTGGATACTGATATACATTTACTTATTGCATCTTCATCCTCAATTTTGAAGAAATTCAAAAGTTTTGGAATGAAGAGTAATTGGTAAAAGAATATCGTTGCCTTTTGATTTGATCAAAATGGTGAGTATCTATCTAATGTATTTATTGTCCAAAGGAGATAAGAATGAGATTCTTTCTCGACAGTCTACACCTAGTGCGCCTCCACGGGATGGTGTAGCAGGTAGAATGAACTATCTTCTTTTAGATATGACTGGGTCATGGGATGAGTTATTTAGAGTTACTACTATTCCTTGTTTTTCTCGATGGAACTACAATGTATATACTGGATCTTATTCAAAAGCAAATCTTTTCGATAGACATCCCCAAAGTTGTGAAAAGAATGCGACTTCTTTCTCATGGTAACTTTGGATAAGGATGTCTAGAATACTTTTGTAGTGTTTCCAGAGAAAACAAAAGTTGGTTGGAGACCAAATTTTACAAAGGAAAGATAATATAAAAGAGTAAAGTAATTTATATCTTAAAGCAATCTATAAATCATCTAGAACTAAAATCTACTACCTCTTCATCTGTTCCTACATCGGTACTTCATTCTAGTGGGAGAATTCTTAGCGTTGCTAAAATCTCCTTGTACATTGAAGTTTTGTGATAAGGAAGCTCCGGTATATGATTTGCATAAGTCTACAGACTTAAGCAATCATCCAGAGATAAGGACATCTATTTTGACTAGTTGGTCAAAATACTTTGGATTCGTCTAAAGTATGGATGTAGCTTAAGTGGATGTAAGGATCCTTGCGCAAAGGAAGTGTGGTGGTGATTATGGTTCCTCATATTGATAATATCTTTATCATTGCGAGATGTTAAAATTGTGTTATCAGTGGTTGAGGTTAAGTTTTTACAGTATACTTGATATTTGTGATCTCGGTGAGGCGAGCTATAATCTTTAGATTTTTGCTCATTCAAGATCGGAAAGTTAAGATAATGAAATTATCTCAAACTTCTTCTATATCAGAAAGTTGCTGGCTAGATTCAACGTAGAACATTTCCATAAAGGTTTTTCACCTTTGAACATAACCTATTGCTCTTTCAAGACTTGTATCTTGGGATACAAGATGAAAGAGGTCACATGAAAGGTATATCATAAGCCTTCGCCATTGATAAACCTTGTATGTGATATAAGGTATGGATATCAGTTATACCGTTAAGGTTGGTCACAGATATCAGTCCAAATGAAAATTCAGTTTTATGAACTATCATAAAGTATATATTCTCTAGGGCTTGAGAAAGAACTAGCGGATATATGCAGGGTGATAGTGTTTTGGACAATGTTTGAATTAGCTTTACTGGATACATGTCTAGTGACGTCTTTTGTCTAGGGATATAGTATAACATGAAGATGTTCTACTATGGATTGTTTCAGTCGATGATCATCAGTTCCTTTACAAAACCTTACAGGTTAAGGATTTTGACATGTCACGTAGATAATGCTTTTGTTGTTTTAACACTATATGGTTATGATTGCAAGTGGGAGTTTGTTGGGAATATGCCCTCAAACCAGTTAGTTGGACAATGGAATATCATAATGCATTTATGCATGTTAGTTCATGAGATGAATATTAGACTGGAATCCTTAAACAACATTGTATGTGGTTCATTTGTGTATGTGATTACACATGTGAGATATGAATCACAAATCCTTGTTGTTTCAAATAAGTCACAGTGGATGATAAGTCTGGATAACTTATCAGGTATACACTGTAGCATGATTAACGTCTACGGGGTAGAATGATGAATCTCATTCATAAGAGTCTTTGACTCTTGGTTAATATGCTAGTGCACTCGGTGCATTGACGGACCTGAGTTAAACCTATTGACACCTAAACGCTGTCACCGTCAATAGGAACTCAAAACTTGTATAGGGATACATGTCCTCAATCCTGAGATAGTTATGGATACAAGTTGTATGCTTAGTTGCTTTGACTTACCAATCAGTGAGGTCTTGCAATATCAACACCTGGGTATCTTGGGTAATCAAGTATGCCACGTTGGGAACATATATTGTCAAGATGGAATTCTACCCTCTTTAATTAAACGAAGAGCAAGTATTCCCTCGAGAATGTCACTAGGAGTGATTACTGAGAGCTGGCCAGCCTTGTCAACAAAGTGTTGTTGTTGACATGTTTGGTAATCCAAGCGTAGTGAATGATACTTGAGGAATATAAGATGTACTATCTATTGGGTCGACAGTATCTTAAGATATACATCCCAATGATAGATACGAATACTGCCTGGTAGAGGGACATCCGTATCATATTATACAAGTCTAGCAATCACTTATGTATGTGTGATTATGTTCTTATGCACTGGAGTGCAATTATCATTTTATAGTGGCATTAATGATAATTGATTAATTATTGATTCCTTAGTCAAGAGTACTGACTAGATGGAATAATAATTAATCGGAGCCAGTAATTAAGAACCTAGGAGGTCCTACTCCTAGCTCCGCCAGAATGCTTGGAAAGGCAAATGAGAATGCTGTCAAGACTGGTTCGATCGATCGAAGTTGTTTCGATCGATTGAAGTCTAGACAGGTTTGATCGATCGAACGTGGTTCGATCGATCGACAGTTCGATCGATCGAAGTCACTTCGATCGATTGAAAGTAAGGTCGGTTCTGGGAATCTATAAATAGGGCAGCTACGTCTAGAAATCAGGGGTTCATCGTTTTTAACGTACCAGTTGCTGCAGAACCTGTTTAGAGTTCCCAAACCTTCCCTATTCTCACTATTAGGGTTCCCACCAACCCTAGCCACTCTGGGAGCATTCGAGGAGACATAAGGGTGAAGATTTCCTAGAGGTTGCTGCTGCACACACAAGGAGAAGGACAAAAATCAGAATTGGGTTCAAGACCTAAGGTATAGAATCTTCTCCATCTTGTTATGCGCATCTATAGAGTTAATAAGTAGTAGATCCAAGGCTACCAATAAAAGTTTTGAACTTTGTTTTCTGCTGCGCGTTTAGATTTAATTTTAAACCTATTTTTCCTACAGTCTCATTCTATGCATTTTAGCTTTCTAAAAACATTTTGTAACCAAGATTTCAATTAGATGTTGCTTTTGGTACTTGCTTGGGCATGCTAGGACGATTAGAGGCAAACGAGGCGGGTGGCCGAAGTTTGGCCCTAGTTTGGGATATATATATATATGGTTGTGAGGCAAACGAGGTAGATGACCGACGTTTGCCCCTAGTTTAGAAGAGGTTCAGGTGAACGAGGCGAGTGGCCGAGTTTACCCCTAGTGTGGAGGGTGATTTCTGGGTTATGGTAAGGACCGCGACTTTATTCTCTCACATGCTCATAACTTTTGCCTAGGCACCAGTGAGATGACCTAGCGAGCTCTTTTCTCTCTTTTGTTATTGCTCACCTTGGATTTAGCTCTAACTTTTGCCTAGGCGTCCTTTCGGATTTTCAACCTAGCGAGCCATCCCTCTTTTTTTGAAAGTCTACCTACGTACCCCCGAACAGGGATCAGATCCAACGTAGTTCGGGCCAAAGCTTGAAAGAAATTGGTTATTTTTTGTGAGTGGGGCGACCGAACCGATGTGGTTGCCTACGTATCCCCAAGTGGGAATCAAGTCGAGCGTAGTTCAGGCCAAAGCTTGAAAGAAATCGGTTATTTTTTGTGAGTGGGGCGACCGAACCGATGTGGTTGCCTACGTATCCCCAAGTGGGAATCAGGTCGAGCGTAGTTCAGGCCAAGGTTTAAAAGAAAATGGTTATGGGGAAATGGTCAAGCACAGTACTTTTTGAGGCTATCCATGTTGATTGGTTCTTTGAATTCGACACCGTCGAGGTCCATGAGATAAGTTGCTCCTCCGGAAAGAATGGTCTTGACGATGTAAGGGCCGACCCATTTAGGTTTAAACTTTCCACGGGGATCAAAGATCGGAGCTCGCAATTCCTTAAGGACAAGGTCGCCCTTGACAATCTTACTCAGACAAACCCTTTTGTTGAAAGCACGGGCTATCCTCTTTTGATAGATTCGGACATGGTCGACTGCCACTAGGCACTTTTCATCTATGAGAGCCAATTCTTTGTATCTTTCCCTCAACCAATTTGATTCTGAAATTTCACATTCTGTCATTACGCGCAAGAACGGTAGTTCTATCTCGACCGGAAGTACTGCTTCCATCCCATACACTAGTGAGTAAGGAGTTGCTCATGTGGACGTCCTTATCGATGTTCTGTATCCCCAAAGTGTGAATGGTAGCTGTTTATGCCAGTCTTTATAGGTATCGGCTGATTTCTACAATATGGTCTTGACATTCTTATTTGCAGCTCGACTGCCCCATTAGTCTGTGGTCTGTACGGTGATCACTTGTGATAAGTGATTTTGTATTCCTCGAACAGATCCCTGACTTCCGCTTTAAAATGACTTCCGTTGTCCAAAATTCTCATGGGGGACTCCATAACGGCAGATGAGATTTCTCTTGATGAATTTGGCCACTTCCTTGGCCCCCAACTTGGTGTAGGATGCGGCTTTTACCCATTTTGTGAAGTAGTCTATGGCTACCAAAATGTACCAATTTCTGTTCGACGCTTTCGGAATGATTTCACCGATGATATCGATTCCCCAGGTTGAGAATGGCCAAGGTGAGGTCATGCTGTACAGAAGGGATGGTGGTGTATGCATCATGTTTGCATGGATCTGGCACTTGTGACACCTTCTTACGTATTCGCAACAATCTTTCTCCAATGTTGTCCAGTAGTACACTTGTCTTATAATTTCTTGACCAGCATGTGACCGTTCATGTGCGGACCGCATACCCCCTCGTGCATTTCTTCCATCATTCTTCTGGAGCTTTTCCCAAACAAGCAAGTCAGGTTGTGACCGTTGTACCCTTTCTTCAACAATTTCCCACCGCAAATGATGAATTGTGCTGCGAATCTTTGAATGGCCCTTTTGTCTTTCTTGGTAGACTCTTGGGGGTACATTCTCTTTTCTATGAAATCCCAGACATCCTGATACCATGGTGTTTCATTCTCTTCTTCTTCGATTGCGGCGATTATGTTGAACGAAGGCTCGTGCCTTTGTTCAATTACAAAAGGCATCATCCTGACTCCTACAGGAATTTTGATCATGGAGGCTAAGGTAGCCAATGAATCTGCTAGCTGGTTCTCTTCCCTAGGCAAGTAGAGGAACGTGACGTTCCTGAACTGCCTCTTGAGTCGGTCAAGATGATCATGATAGGGCTTCAACCTTTCTTCTTTTACTTTCCATTCTCCCCTAGCTTGTGATATAATGAGATTTGAGTCCCCAAAGACGTCCAACTTCCGAACTTTCAATTCTAGGGCTACTTCCATTCCCAGAATGCATGCTTCGTATTCAGCAGTGTTGTTGGTGGAGTTATAATTGAGCTTGACTGCCAACGGAGTATGGTCCCCACTTGGTTATACTAGGATCATTCCTACTCCGTATCCTTTCATGTTGGCTGCTCCATCAAAGTACAACTTCCACTGTTCTTCCTTGATTTCCATGATATTCTCGTCCGAAAATGGAAAGTCCCCACTTTCTTCGGAGTTAACAGCGTGCTCCGCAAGATGCTCAGCTATGGTTCTCCCTTTGAATTCGGATAGTAGAAGTAACCAACGGGATATACGACCGGTCAGGGCGGGTTTTTCGAGGAGGTATTTGAGAGGATCCATGCGGGATATGATCACAACTGGGAAGGCCAGCATGTAGTGCCTCAGTCGGCGGGTGCACCAAACCAAGGCCCAACATGTTTTCTCGAGGGTAGAGTAGTTGAGCTCATACCCAGTCATCCTCTTGCTGAGGTAGTATATGGCTTTTTCATAGTGGCTTTCTTCTCCTTCTTGGGCTAGCATGCAACCTATGGCATTTTCAAAGACAGATAGGTAAAGAAATAAGGGCTTATGGGGAGTGGGTGGCGAAAGGACAGGCGGATTTTGAAGGTAGGCCTTTATTTTGTCAAAAGTGGCTTTGCATTGGTCATCCCAAGCTCACAACCAATTTGTGATCCCTTGTTCTGACTGCTAAAGAAAGGAGAGAAGTTCCAATGGGATGACCAATGCCAAGTTGCCTTCGACAAAACAAAAACCTATCTCCAAAAACCATCCATCCTTTCACCGCCTACCCTTCATAAGCCTTTGCTTCTTTACCTATCTGTCTCTGAGAATGCCATGGGATGCATGCTAGCCCAAGAAGGAGAAGAAAGCCACTCTGAAAAAAGCCATATATTACCTTAGCAAGAGGATGACTAGGTATGAGCTCAACTACTCTACCCTCAAAAAAACATGTTGGGCCTTTGTTTGGTGCACTCGCCGATTGAGACACTACATGCTAGCCTTCCCAATTGTGCTCATATCCCGCATGGATCCTCTAAAGTACCTCCTCAAAAAACCCACCCTGACCGGTCGTATATCCCGTTGATTATTTTTAATGTCCGAATTTGATATCAAGTACGTTACAAGTAAATCGATAAAAGGGAGAACCATAGCTGAACACCTTGCTGAACACGCCATTGATTCTGAAGAAAATGGGGATTTTTCGTTCCCGGACGAGAATATCATGGAAATCAAAGAAGAGTAGTGGAAGTTGTACTTTGATTGGGCAGCCAACATAAAAGGATAAGGAGTAGGTATGATCCTGGTGTCGCCAAATGGGGACCACACCCCAGTGGTAGTCAAGCTTAATTATAATGCCACCAACAACACCGCTGAATATAAGGCATGCATACTGGGGATGGAAGCGGCCATAAAATTAAGAGTTCAAAAGTTAGATGTCTTCAGAGATTCAAATCTCATTGTGTCACAAGCCAGAGGGGAATGGAAGGTGAAAGAAGAGAGGTTGAAGCCCTACCATGACCACCTCGATGGACTCAAGAAATATTTCAAGAGCATAACATTCTTTCACCTACCGAGGTAAGAGAATCATTTAGCAGATTCATTGGCTACCCTAGCCTCTATGATCAAAATCCCTGTAAGGGTAAAAATGATGCCTCTGGTAATCGAGCAAAGAGATGAACTGTAATTTAGCATGATCGCTGTAATCAAAGAAGAAGAGAACGAAACACCACGGTATCAAGATGTCTGGAACTTTATAAAAAAGGGAACATACCCCCAAGAGTCTACTAAGAAAGATAAAAGAGCAATCCAAAGATTCGCAGCACAGTTCATCATTTGCGGGGAAAAATTGTTGAAGAAAGGGTACAATGATCACAACCTGACTTGCTTGTTCGGGAAGAGTGCCAGAAGGATGATGGAAGAGATACATAAAGTGGTATGTAGTCCACACATGAACGGTCACATGCAGACCAAAAAGATTGTAAGACAAGGGTACTACTCGACGACATTGGAGAAAGATTGTTGTGAATACATAAGAAGGTGTCATAAGTGCTAGATCTATGCAAACATGATACACGTACTGCCATCTCTTCTCTACAGTATGACCTCCCCATGGCCATTCTCGACTTGGGGAATCGATATAATTGGCAAAATTGTTCCAAAAGGCCTCAAATGGGAACCGATACATTTTAGTGGCCATCAACTACTTCACGAAGTGGGAAGAAGCTGCGTCATACACCAAGTTGGGGGCCAAGGAAGTGGCCAAGTTCATCAAGAGGAACCTCATCTGCCGCTAAGGAGTCCTCCATGAGATCATTTCGGACAACAAAAGTCATTTCAAAGCAGAGGTCAGGGATCTGTTCGAGGAATACAAAATCACTTATCATAAGTCGTCACCATACAGACTGCAAACTAATGGGGCAGTCGAAGCCGTAAACAAGAATGTCAAGGCCATATTGCAGAAGTCGGCCGATACTTACAAAGACTGGCACGAGAAGATACCATTTACGCTTTGGGGATACAGAACATTGATAAGGGCATCTATGGGAGCAACTCCCTATTCATTCGTATATGGTATGGAAGGAGTACTTTCAGTCGAGATAGAACTACCATCCCTGCGAGTGATGGCAAAATGTGAAATTTCAGAATCTGATTGGTTAAGAGAAAGATTCTATGAATTGGCTCTCATAGATGAAAAGTGCCTAGCAGGGGTCGATCACGTTCGAATCTATCAAAAGAGGATAGCCCGTGCTTTTAACAAGAAAGTTCGTCTCAGGAAAATTATCAAGGGTGACCTAGTCCTGAAAGAACTACGAGCTCCGATCTTTGACCCACATGGGAAGTTCAAACCTAAATGGTTTGGCCCTTACATCGTCAAAACTATCCTTTCTGGAGGAGTGACCTACCTCATGGACCTTGATGGTGTCGAATTCAAAGAACCAATCAACATAGATCGCCTAAAAAAGTACTATGCTTGACTCTAGCCCATTTCTTTCAAACCTTGTCCTGAACTACGCTCGACCTGATTCCCATTCGGGGGATACATAGGCAACCGCATTAGTTCGGTCACTCTACCCATAAAAATAGCCCAATTTTTTCAAGCCTTGCCCTGAACTACGCTCGACCTGATTCCCACTCAGGGATACGTAGGCAACCACATCGATTCGGTCGCTCCACCCATAAAAATAGCCCATTTCTTTCAAGCTTTGCCTTGAACTATGCTCAACCTAATTCCCACTCGGGGATACGTAGGCAACTGCATTGGTTCGGTCGTCCCACCCATCAGAAAACAAACCACTTCTTTTCTACTTGGCCTGAACTACGTTGGACCTGATCCCCGCTCCGTGGTACATAGGCAAACTTTCAGAAGAGAAAAGAAGAATGGCTCGCTAGGCTGAAAATCCGAAAGGATGCCTAAGCAAAAATTCGAGTTAAATCCAAAGTGAGCAATAACAAAAGAGAGAAAAGAGCTTGCTAAGTCACCTAACTGGTGCCTAGGCAAAATTATGAGCGTGTAAGAGAAATAAAGTCGCGGTTCTTACCATAACCCAGAAATCACCCTTCACACTAGGGACAAACTTCGGCCACCGCCTCATTTGCCTAAACCTCTTCTAAACTAGGGGCAAACGTCGGTCATCTACCTTGTTTGCCTTACAACCATACATATCCCAAACTAGGGGCAAACTTCGGCCACCCGCCTCATTTGCTTCTAATCGTCCTAACGTGCCCAAACAAGAACCAAAAGCAAACATCTTATCAAAATCATACTACAAATGTTTTTAGAAAGCCAAATACATAAAATAAGGTTCTCCAAGTAACCAAGGTTCACCGATAAACAAACTTCGAATATTACATAAGCAGGGATAAATGAAAAAACTAAAAGTTCTTTCAAAACGCAATCACAAATATCAAAGACACTTGGAGGAAAGAAGCAGAATCAGTCAAGTCTAGTTTTATTTTGTGTCTTTTATTTCTTCAAAGGTATTTAGAAGTAGGCTTTTACTCGGTAGGCTCATTCACTGATGAAAGCAGCAATAGTAACAGCTCTGACTCTGGAAGCAAAGGCCCTCTCAGTAAAACCCCGGGGGGCCTCTTGAACTCGCCCGTACTGTCTGGCCAGTTGGCGAGGATGATAGAAAGAAGTCTTTCTTAGACCCATCAACCATACTCTCTGGTAATCCTTGAGGCTGGTGGTCACAGCATGGAGGCCCCAACACCCCATAATCCAGCAAATGTCGGCCTCAGATAAAGCACCCATCATGCCAACCCAATCGACAGAAGTGTAATGAGAATGAAGCACGGCCCTGCGAAAGTAAACTGGCGGCACACTACCAGTCCATAACTGAAGGCGCTCGTAGAGCCAAGCTTGTAACACCAAATGCGCCCCAGAAAGAAGGAGAGTCCCTTGATTAAAAGCACGATCCAAACCATTCAGAGTTTCAGCTAGAACCCTGGCCATGGGGTTCTTACTCAATTTCAGCTCGAGGCACACGTGTACTAAGTCAGGGGAAGTACTCGAAAATAGAAAGTGCAAAGTCATGCATAATATCATAGTAGCCCCGTGGGTGGCATCGTATATGCTGGGATTCCCGGGACTAACATACTGGGCAATTATAGAAGCAATGTCGAGAACCTAACCATGAATCAGTCGGCGGGAAATAGCAATGGAACAATTCAGGTATTCAGCCAGGCCTCATGTAGGATTGGGGTTATCAGCAGAAGGAAGAATCAGGTTAGAGTCCGGATCGAAGCCGAGGATAGCACAGAACTCCTCAAACAGGGGGCATATCTCTAGGCCATTAAAATTAAAGACATGATTTACTGGGTCCTAGTGGGCAATAGCAGCACGCATGAACTCAGTGTTCAGAACCATTTGGCAAAGAGAAAATAGCTCGGTCAGACCGTAGCTGAAGAGGTTGATATGTTCCATACCATCCGTGATGTTCAGCCAAGCCGTGAGTTGAGCAGGATGATACAATGCCATATTTTCTGTCGCGGCTCTAGCAAAATTCAAAATTTTGGCAACACCTCCCCATTTCATGAACTATCCCACCTGCAAGGCAAACACACTCACTATCACAAAGCTGCTCATCGCAGTAACATCAACAATCACAGAATCATAGTGCACATATATTGTCACACAACCACTAACCAAAACAAGCACGCAACTGCGCCTTCAAACCGAAAACTATCCGGCTCAAAAGGCAAAACATCATAATACTCTGTCAAGGGTGATAAATCATCCTACACATCATCCTAAAGATCATCCTACACATCGTTCATTATTCACTAGTACAACTCAATCGAAGACATGAAATGGAGACAAAACAAAAGTCCCCGCTTAGAAGGCTGAGTCCTCCTCTTCTTCATCCTCTGTCGGACCACCTGGAGTATATGTCGGCGATGGCCTCCTCCCGCCACCCCTGCACCTTGGCCTGGTTCTCGACGAGCCAACACTACCTCCTTAACATTGCACACACAAAATAAAATCAAACGGTCAAGAAACAATAAAAGTACAAAAATAGAGTCGAGTCAGAAACTTACCAAGGATGCCATCTGGCTAGTGGCGACCTGCCGCATGCCATCCATCTGTCAGAGGGTAAAGTCTTTAGAACCTCATAACCTTAAGGAGTGCAAAATTAGAGACATACCCGGTGGTCTCTCTTAAGGACCAAGGACCGTAAGCTAGCTGCCAAGGCATGACCCTCCTCAGTATAACTCCAGGGAACATTGAGGATGCCCGCTAGCTGAGTAGGATACCCACATGTGACTCGTGGAACCTCCATCACCTGAGGAGAACCATCGGCACCTAGAACATTAACGGTCCAATCCCAAGGAGGGATAGGGTCTGGAGCCGGAGGAGCCTATCTCCTGTACACCTCGTGAAACTTTAGGCACAAGACAAGTTAGAAAAAGATGAGTCCAAAAGCATAAGTGACAATTAGAGACAAAAATGTAAAAAGAAACTCACATCCAGGAGTAGGAACTTCGGCATCAGGAAGCGGCCACGGTATGTCTCATAGCTAGTTTCAGAGCGGATGTGATCCCAAACATCAGTGCCAGCCAAAGCCGCTAGCAGAGCAGCACCAGAAAGGTCACCAGCGTCCATCATAGGAGGATCATGAGGAAAAATACCTCAGGCTACCGATTGCCTGCCGGGATACTCGCTCGCCAAGGTACCATTGCTTGCCCTCGGTGCTCTCCATCAAGAGGCGAAGAGAAGCAAGAGGCCTAACCGCTTGGATCTCCTCAGGAGCCGTATAAGAAACACCCTCCCAAGGCGTCCAGTCAACACTGGTAACTGTCAACTCAGATAAGAAGTTCCTCAAAAGGATAATCCGATGGGCCCTGCTTTTGACTCTAACAACGTATTTCTGCCACCTCGAGCCCCGAGGAAATAAAGGCACAGGAGCCATGCCATCATCATCCTCACCCGACTCATCAGCAGGGTTAGGGGCCAGCATCTTCAAATACTCAAAGCTCCAGAGCTGCACAGGAAAAAAGTGAAAATCAGAAAGTAGAAACAAAAAAGGGCCAAAAGAAAAGGAAAATTCACAGAACATACCTCCCAAACTCGCCAGAATCCTCCAGTAGATTTTATGCCACGACGAGAGACCTCACCCATGTGCTTATAAAGGTGGGCCAGGGTAGCACCGCCCCAATCATAGAAAGGAATCTCGTTAACGGTCGCCAAGCAAGTAAGGAGCCGCAAGCTCACCTGGTCATTCCGTGTAGCAAAAATTGAACAGCCAAGAACATACAGCAGAAAGGTCCGTAACAACTGCCAGTCATTTAGGGTGTGTCTCCCTCTTCCGTAGGCCCAATAAAGCCAGCCACAAGGGAACTAGTGCCTCTCCAGATTAGGAAGAACAACCCCAATCAGCATCTCGATAGCTTCAGGGTCAATCTCATAGCAGTAATCCAAGACTAGGCGCTTCCCGCCAACCCTCAAGTTGGTAATCATCGAGAAGTCAAAAGGTGTCACCGTCATTTCACCAAATAGTAGGTGAAAAGTAATAGTCATATCCCACCACCTTTCAGCAAGAGCTTAGAAATGGGCCAGGTCATTGGTACTCTTTCAAACTAGACGGACGAAGCCGCCAAAACCTGCATCATCAACCATCTGCTTGACAGTGGGCGACAGTTTGGTATACCACAAGAAAGTGTGGGCAAAACTATCGTGGCCTTTCAAAGCTACCTCCGGCACCTGAACATACCAAAAAATAACCCAAAATAGGCACAAAAATCACTATTCATAGCCCGAATTCCAAACTTTACAAAATCAACATTTGAGCACAAATCGAACTTCTAATGATCTCTAGGTTCACACTACAGCTCACAAAACTAGCACAATACATAGGAATAATCCTGAACTACCAAAAGTTTCACATACCTGATGATCTAGAGCCATGACCAAAAGATGACGTTGAGGGTCGCGAAAAACCAACTCCGGCGGTTGACTCTTGGCCTTTGCCCGTTCCTTGGCCTTCTTGGACGGCCTCTTTGAGCTTGAAGCCATGGATCTGCAAAGAAAAATATGGGAGCTCAACTTTCTTCTTGAGATTTTGAAAAAAAAAAGTAAAAACCCAATCAAAATTCTAATCGTGGGGAATGATTACTCACCTGGGCGTGCACAAGCTGCGTTTTGACGGATTTTGGCTCCAAAAAACACTAAAAAATCGTTAAAAATGAGCTCAAAATGCTCAAAAACCTGAGATATACATCCGTGGAGTCTGGCCACCCAGTGCCGCCGTGGCACTGCTCCCTGCGGACCCCGTTTCGCTATGTTTTGGCCCATTATGACACGTTTCAGCCCGTTTTTGGTCCCGATTAGCCCCGGTCGCCCATTTTAGTCAAGATTTTTGAGGTTTTATCCCCAACAGATCCAATTTATCCCCAGCAGATTAAGTTAATCCCCCGAGGATAGAAATAAAAAGATATCAGCTCATGATGGCCCAAATCGGCTTTACGGACCGACCATTGCAAAGATCTGATCAACCGTGGGAGATTCAGAGATGGGTCTAAGTTACTGATCAAGAAATAGTTAAGAGAGATTCCCCAAGAGTCCTACACCATCCCCCAAGGACAGAAACAGAAAGATATCAGCTCCCGAAGGCCCGAATTGGCTTTTTGGACCGACCATTGTAAAGATCTGATCAACCATGGGAGATTCAGAGATGGATTCTGGTTCCCGATCAAGAAACAGTTAAGCGAGATTCCCTGAGAGTCCTAAACCATCCCCCGAGGACAGAAATAGAAAGATATCAGATCACGAATGCCCGAATCGACTTTTTGAACCAACTATTGCAAATATCTGATCAACCGTGGGAGATTCAGAGATGGGTCCTGGTTCTTGATCAAGAAATAGTTAAGAGAGATTACCTGAGACTCATACACCATCCCCTGAGGACAGAAACAGAAAGATATCAGCTCCCAAAGACACGAATCGGCTTTTTGGACCGACCATTGCAAAGATCTGATCAACCGTGGGAGATTCAGAGATGGGTCCAGGTTCCTGATCAAGAAACAATTAAGAGAGATTCCCCAAGAGTCCTACACCTTCCCACGAGGACAGAAACAGAAAGATATCAGCTCACGAAGGCCCGAATAAGCTTTTCGAACCAACCATTGCAAAGATCTGATCAATCATGGGCGATTCAGAGATGGGTCCTGGTTCCCGATCAAGAAACAGTTAAGAGAGATTCCCCCAAAGTCCTACACCATACCTGAGGACAAAAACAGAAAGATATCAGCTCACGAAGGCCCGAATCGACTTTTTAAACCAACAATTGCAATGATCTGATCAACCGTGGGAGATTCAGAGATGGGTCCTGGTTCCCAATCAAGAAATAGTTAAGAGAGATTCCCCGAGAGTCTTACACCATGCCCTGAGGATAAAAATAGAAAGATCTCAGCTCACGAAGGCCCGAATTGGCTTTTCGGACTGACCATTTCAAAAATTTGATCAACCGTGTGAGATTCAGAGATGGTCCTGGTTCCCGATCAAGAAATAGTTAAGGGAGAATCTTTGAGAGCCCTACGCCATCCCCCAAGGACAAATACAGAAGGATACTAGCTCCCACTATCCCCAACAGAAAGAAGCAAAAAGCATAACCGACTTCCAAAAAAATCGGTCATTCACGACTCCGTGTTCCCTGATTATCATGTGCTTTCTCATCTGTTCATTTTCATAGCATTCTTACCTATCAGTTATCACAGGATCCCTCGATCACCTTTGGTTGTCATCCTCTAAAGACCATGCGTCTGATCTATTTTGCTTACAAAGCACGTTTCTCAGAATTTAAGAAGTTTACCCCGAGACACTGAGTCTTCCAAATCGTTGTGTCTTTATCCAAGTCAGTCACTGGATCATAGTCGAAAACACTAGCACTCACTCATACTAGGATCAGAACACTAAATATGATAGGACTCAGGACACATCCATACATTGCGTATCATCCTCATAACATAGCATCTGCCTGTCTTGATGTGAATGTGCGATTTGTTCTTTTGTACCCCGAACTACGTCCTGGTCTGATTCCCCTTGGAAAATGTAGGCAGCTCACGCAGAGCACGACCAACCCTAGCCCTAGCATCATGTTTCTATCATTGCATCTTTTTCAACACTTTTTTATCCTAAATCTATAGCCTCCAAAAAGACTTGTCTCTTCAAAAGCTTTGGCTCTCGCTTGCCACATGCGTTGCCTCGCAAGTTCATGCCAAAGAGGGGCAAATTGTAGACACCCCATTTTTCCGGCTATCAGATTTAGGAGACCATAGCTTGGTGGTTCATAATGATCGAAAAAGGCTCAAAAAGGACTCCTGGAAGTTAGTTGTATCTCTTAAAATGCTCAGAATGACCAAAATACCTCGGAAAGCTCGGAAACTCCTAGATTTGGGACCAAAAGCTCCAGAAACATACTGCATCGTAAGAAAAGTGGTAAAATGAGTTTTAAAGCAAAACCAGATGAAATCGTCAGCTCACAGAGACCACTGAAAGTCCCAGAAGTTCCCAGAAAGTCCCTATTGATCGGTTTGACCAAGGTTTGACCAGGTTTGACCAAGATTTGACCAAAATCGTCCAAATTTGACAAAAAGTTCCGAGATCATGCTAGCTCATGTGAAAGGTACTAAAACGAGATTCAAAAGAAAAATATACAAAAAGTCAGTTCTTGGGACCTCCCAAAGGTTCCTAGAACTTTCTGAAGGTCACTCATTTGACCAGTTTGACCAAAAGTTGACTTTGAAACTAGAGCACTGTATCATTTTTTAAATATTTTTCTTGGATACAAGAGGTCAATAGCTTTCCAACGGTATATTGCACATAATTTCTGGATTTAAATCAAATTTATTATGAATTTTTTAAGGTGAAAAAGACGATCAAATCGGCTTTTATCGCAAATACAAAACTTTTCAAAGTGACCTATCTCTGAACTATTTCTTTATGGAAAATAGACTCCATTACCTTTCCAACGGTATATGACAATCTCAGTTTGGAGTTCGTATGCATTTTCTGTGAATTTCGGACGAAGTAGGGACTTTACGCGAATACCGGGACCTCTAGGGGCCTAAAAAGAATTATCTGGACGAATTAAGAGCAGCACCGCCGCGGCACTGGCCCACTGCCACTGTAGCACAGGCCTAGTGCTGCCGCAGGACTCTCTTCCAGAACAGTCCATTTTTTCAATTTCTTTTGGGGGTCCATTTTGATTAATTAGAAACCAAAACGATGTAGCTCTATGTTTTCAGTTGTTTGGGACCAATGGGAGTACTTCTAAAACCCCAAAACCAACCCCAAATTGGCCTATATAAACCCCCCTTGACTTATCACTTTGGGAGTGTCAAATGCAATCTTTGAAAAGTTTTAGAGAGAATGTTGTAGAGATAAGGTTAGAGTAGAGAGAAAAGAAGCTTCCTTCTTTGATTTTCAAACAAGAAAGTGAGTTCTAAACTTTATTTTACTTCATTACTTCTATTTACTTCACTTTCAATACACTCAACTACCATTTTGGTGGGTATTTATGAGAGAGAAAGCTACTTCCATGTCCAAAGTCACCATATATGAGTGAAACATCAAGCTACAAGTCCAAAATCATCATGAATATTATCTACTGATTGCTCTATATATACTTGTTTGTTTACTTTGATGTTCATCTCCTCTTATCACATTTCTTTTTCTTTTTCTTGTTTACTTACTAGTTCATCATCATATAAATGAGGACATGAAGTTTGAGGTGAGTGAATCCTTATGGATAGTAGCTCTTGACCTCAAAAAAAATTTTGATAGATGATGATTACAACCTCAATACATCCCCATGTATTCTTGAGGTTATTTTCAAAATAAAACAAGTCTTTCCAACAATCTTAGATGTTCTCCAAATGAGTTTGATGTTGATATTCTAAGGAGTTTTAATCCTCTTTGAGTGCTGAAAATATACTTTCAAAACCCTATGTCAAAACCCCTCTAAAACCCCAATATTGGGATTCAAAGAAATAAACCTTATTTCTCTAAAAAAATCTTCAAAACAGTGAGTTGTTTAATTTCAAAGACTTATTCTGAGTTCAATACTCAAGATATGGATGCAAGACCACTTAAAAAGTCTTCCTAACTCATTATAGAACACCCATGATGTTTGGCTTGACTTGAAAGCACTTGAAAGTGGTCCATTTTTGTCCAAACATTCCTTCCAAACATTCTGTCTTTACTGTCACATCAGTTTGGTTGACTTTCAACTTATTTTCCAGAAAACTTTTCCAAAAAGTGTGGTCCTAACTTCTTTTTTCCTTAAAATTCAATGTCTTAAAAAACTTTATGTATAATATGGGCCTCTAGATGTTTTGTTTTCATTTGCTAATATTTTTCAACATTTTAGTCGACAGTACAAACTCTGTTTCTGAGTGACCTCCATTGTTTATATGATTTCTCTCAATCTGTAATGGTTACTGAGGATTGGCTTTTTGATATGTATTATAAACATAATAAGGATGATCTCCATAAAAAAATCATGCATTTAAAACATTCCTAACCCTACTGGTCATTTTCCACAAGATCAAGTTACTATTCTGTCCACTATTCAGAGCGAACATTCTTTTAGTTTCATTCTTTGATTTGATGCTTACATGCACTCCAAATTTGTTCATATCTTAGGAAGTAGTCCATACTACATTTTTACATATCCCATGATGATTTCCTCCATGCATTCATTCATCTTTTTAGACTTATAAGTCACTTTAGAAAGTCCATGTACACAAACACACAACAACCTTTGCACATCCTAGGATCATGCATTGCATTCATGCAAGATTTGGAGTTTTTGTGACCCCTAATCTAAGAAGATTATAAAGAATGAACTAGATCATACGTTCATGCTCCCCCTCGATCAAATCGTCCTTTCTCATCCATCCCAGGGATTGAGAGGTCTTCTGTTTTCAAAGATTAACATGCATCATACTAGCTTGCTAAGCCAATTTTGATTTCTTATATTTATTTGTTTCAAGAACAATTCATTTCCCCTTAGATTTGGAAAACTTTATTACTTGATATGTGATTAGACGATTTTTTTTCTAGTTTTGTTCATGTGATCTTTCACTTTGCATTGTGTGATACTTGGCTTAGATCTTATGAATGATATCTTATCTTTAGATCTTCCATTTCAAGTTTCTTATGTGATGTAATATACCTATCATAAATATTAACTGTCAAACCAAACATAGTATAAGATGATTATTTGGATGCTAATTAAGGCCCATCGAAAGACGGGATGAGTTGAGGGTGTTTTAGTAGTGACAAAGGCTCCTTCCTCTCTCGTACCAAAACCCCGAACCAAGTTCTTTGATTATGAAGGACCGTTGCCCTTTATCCTGAGTCAAATTGGGTTTCTTGGTTCCCTAAAGACCAAGTGCCGACTCTATATCTGTTTTGAACAGATCTTCATTCTTTTCTTTCAAACCAGTTTCAAAATAAAAGGAAAGAGGAATTCCGCGTGTCCACAGCTGTATTATGCATGTATGGTCAAAAGATGGCCTAAATCATCTTCTAAGTTCATCGGATAATTCATTTCAGTAAATTCAAGAGCTCTAAAATTTGGTAAATCCTGAACGTTCTCTTCTAGTGATCAGTCAAAATGAAGAAAATTGAGACTTTCAACGAATTAATACGCTTTTTATAAAAGGTAAGAGTAATTTTATAAAACCCTCAAAAACAACGAATGGCACAAAAGCTCAATTGGGTTATTAGTCTCCTCTACAGTCTCTCAAGACACCTAAGCTATGCTTACTAATACATTTTAGCTAAGTACAAGGTTGTCACAACGTGTTCAAGTTGTTTGAAGATTAAAAAGCATAAAATATACTATAACTAAGATAGTAAACAAACTACAATTATGTATCACATACTAGTAACATACAGAAAATAACACTAATGCATCATAACTAACTACATTTACTATGAGAGAAATACAAGAATCGTCTTATTATCTTTTAAAAAAATCTTTAAAATTTTAAAATTTTAGACAGTTTTAACTTACTGAGTCGTGTTACTAAGCAGTTTTATTGATATTAAAACACGACAAAAAGAAAAATGAAGCATGCAATGACTCACTCCCCCCAACTAAAACTAAACATTGTCCTTAATGTTCTAAACTAAGCACATGGACATGTAAAGTAAAGCGAGAGAAGAAAGGATGTTACCTCGAGGCGTTAATATCCAATGTGTATTTATTTTAATTTTTTTAGTTACCTGCAAAATTATTAGTAGCAACAAGGAAAAATAGAGAATATAATACAACTACTCGGTAAATAAATTCAGTTAATCAAGATTTTTATCATAAATTAATAACCGAAATTTTTGAGGATCTTCCCAGTGAAATAATTTAACAATGAGAAGAACATTGGGATCCTCACAAAAATGCAACTCCTCCCAACTAATGTCAGGCTCAAGGTCAAAGGAGAAGATGCAAAACTTATGGCTTCCAAAAATTTTGTGGACAGTTATAAGAAGTATACCACACTTTTTAGAAATTATATGCAAGAAATGATTTTTGGTGTAGGCATTTCCTATAACAGCCTCTATTGTAATACTAGGGGGTGGCCATGGTTCGATAAAAGGGGCAGGGTCTAAGTAATGTTCTAATAAAATTTCATTACCCTCCTCTTATTCTAAAACAGAATCTATGGAGATATGAGCATAGAAATTTAATATCTATTCTATGCACATGGTTTTGGACTGGACTTGGATAAAGCTATCTATTTGGGCCTCAATGTCATTATTACTCAAGAAGGTCAAGCAGTCTAGAAGATTACTAGCTTCTTGTTGAAGTTTAAGATCATATAATGTGGGCCCAAAAGTTTTTAAGTCCTCTCTCAACGATTTTTGAAAAATAAAATTTTGTGAAGTACATGTGCTAGAATCCTTACCATCGTCTTCCACAACACATTATATTTGTTCAATATGAGGGTACACATAATTTTCAAGCTCGGGATGAGAGTGATCCGTGGTGAAAAGTGCATATTTCTAGTGTATTATGTAGTATTTTATGCATACTTTATCCCCAAAGTCCCTACATTTAGGTTCATTCTAATAACAATGTTCTTTTTATTGTGTTAATGCTAAAACACATGTTTTTGCATTGTTTTATAGGTATTAGGATGTAAATCAATGAAGTGGAGCTAAAGAAAGTGATTCTGGTGAAGAGAACAATAGAAGCAGCTGGGAAAATGCCAATTTTGACAATGAATACTTCAGATTTAGAAGATTTCCCCAGAGACATGAAATGTAGATCTTTGAGTTACGGTCGCGTGGCCGCAAACAGGAGGTCAATCCGAGGTCTGAGTGAAAGGTTATGGCAATTCTCCTATCGATGCGCAGAGCTGTCAAAATCAGAGAAGTTCAAGCGATTGAGGAGAGTTCAATCGATCGAACCTTCGATCGATCGAACTAAGCTTGATCGATCAAACTTTATATTCACCCAAAAGTTGCGTAAACTCTGTGGGAACCCTATATATAAGAAGTTTTGACGCTAGACGAAGGGAGGACGCTCTAGAACGCAGAAAATAGCAGTTTAGGGTAGTTTTAGGGTTAGATTAGGAGTAGATTAGGTTAGATTCATGTTCTTATTCATCTTTTCCATTGTTATATTGAAGATTCAAGTTGGTTTCATGTTATATATAAGTTATAATCAGATTATATTCAGGTTTTTTCCTTTCCTTTATCTTATTTGATTGTCTATGACTCTAGTTGTTATGATTGTTTGGTTTTATTCTTTCTGTATTAGTTTAATCATGTTTCCGTAGTTTAGACGTTGGGAATATGTGTTGAAACATTGATTCCCAGCCTCTGCCATGCAATCTTTAGAAACCTTGGGCTCGATCGATCGAAGGTATGTCGATCGATCGAACCAGGGCCATAGTCAAGCGATCGAAGGCATTTCGATCGATTGAAGGATGATGTTGTCCGATCGATCGAGAGCGCTTCGATCGATCGAACATGCTAATTCCTGAGATGATTCTTTTAAGTATTCCATGACTTTCTGTTTTAGAAATTTGTCATCAAATTGTCCCTATAAGCTCAGTTTGTCACAACAATTTTTAGAACTTAAAGCCTTAAGGCCTTTTCTTCAATGACTTTTGAAAACCACTTTGAATGCTAACACCATTTAGAGTGCAAGTAATTACCATTGTTTTAAACCGTCTTCCAAGTATTTTAAATCAACTGTGATGATGTAGTCCCGGTCATGAAAGGGCTATTGATTCTTTATCTTTAAAAAAATACGGAATGCTGAAAAGGAATGAACTCCATAGAGCGTTAATGAATGTGCATGGTAGATGGTTAGGATCACTGTGGATTCACGTATTTCCAACACCTTTAGTTAATTTATTTAATTAGTTATGTTTCTTTATGTTTTAGATTATTATTTAGTTTAATTTAATTAATTAGGATTCATTAGAACCTCCACTCTTACAATTCAATTTTTCTTTTTCTTTTGGTTGTAACTTAATATATATTCTTCCTATTCCTTCCCTGTGGGATCGACCTGGACTTATCCAGTATTACTTGCACGATCACCTACACTTGGGTGTTGCACAAGAGCACACAAATTATTTCCGTGTCAGAGAGCTTTGATTGATAGAGAGGATAGGTGATGGGCAACTTGGTGACACCACCTCTTCGGCCGAAAGTGGTGAAGGTTCATGAATATCACAATAATCTAAATCAGATTTAGATTTTTTACCTACGTCCTCCCTAGGGTCACTATAAAAGGTAGGGATAGAGTCAATAGGGGACTTCTCCTTTCCTAGTTGCATGCAATCACCTAAACTCTCATCATCTTTTAAAACCTTATCCTTATCCTCATAACTCTCCTCACTATATATGTCATCTATTGAAAAACTCTGTACAAAGAGATTGTGCAATTTTATCCAAGCAGTGAAAGAGTTGATGTTTGGGGTTGTATATTGAAGAGAAGATGATTCTAAAACTTCATGCTCAATGGTTTGGTTTTGGAGTTCTTGTTGGGTTATCACTTTCTCGAATGAGTTGTTAACCTCATTCAGTATAAACCCATCATAGTCCTCTAATTTCATTCCATTGTTAGTGTCTTGAAATTTGGGTTGTAATGTTGAAGGTCTGGTATAATCTTCTAAAGGTTGGCTAGCATATGCTTGTTGACATCTAGTTTCTAATTTATCAAGTACACTATCTAGCCTTTTCATTTCACTAAGTAGCAATTTTAACATCCCCTTATCCTCAACTTGGTTATTCTCCTGATTATTACTATATAAAGTTTCGTCCCATTGTTGTTGATAATAGTCTCCTTCCCATTGTGTTTGTGGACAAGACTCGCTAAAGGGAAATTCTTGGTACGTTTGGTAATTGTGGGAACTACTACTATATCCTACATTATTATTTTGGTTATATCTCCATTGTGGTTGATAGAACTCTTCTTGTGGAGGTTCTTGATATGTTTGATAATACGGGGGACTACCACAATCATTTCCCCATTGTGGTGGTTGGTAGCACTTAGGTTGATAATGCAAATCATAAGTGGGTGCTTGCCAACTTGGGGGACAATTTTCATTACCTAATGTGTACCTATTGGTGGTGTTTGTGTTTGTGTTGTATGGAGGGTAATATGGATAAGACATGTTCACCCAAAATTTTTAAACAATAGAATTTTTATTTTTATTTTTTTATATCTTGTGAGAGAAAAAGTCCAAAGTTTTAATTTTTTTTTTGAAAAGTACGAAAAATTGGAAATAAATTAGTAAAATCCTAACCTAGTTGCCTTCCCCGACAACGGCGCCAAAAACTTGACACGAAAATATTTGTGTGCGCTTGTGTGCTATACCCAAGTGTAGGTAGACGTGCAAGTAGTATTCTGGTTAAGACCAAGTTGAACCCACGGGGAAGGAATAGGAAGAATATATACTAAGTTACAACCTAGCTAAAAGAAATGATTAATTGTAGGAGTGAATATGTACTAACAAATCCTAATTAATTGAATAAAAATAAATAATAAATAAAGCATAAGGAAACATAATAATTAAACAACTAAATTAAAGGTGTTGAAAATATGTGAATACACATTGATCCTAACCATCTACCATGCACATTCATTAACGTTTTATGAAGTTCATTCCTCTTCAACATTCCGTATTTTTCTAAAGATAAATAATTAATAGCCCTTTCATGACCGGGACTATATCATCACAAGTGATTTCAAAATACTTGGAAGACGGTATAAAACAATGGTTATTACTTGCTCTCTAAATAGTGTTAGCATTCAAAGTGGTTTTCAAAAGTCATTGAAGAAAATAGCCTTAAGGCTTTAAGTTCTAAAAACTATTGTGACAAACTGAGCTTATAGGGAGAATTTGATAACAGATTTCTAAAACAAAAAGTCTTTGAATACTTAAAAGAATCATCTCAGTAATTAACATGTTCGATCGATCGAAGCGCTCTCGATCGATCGAACAGCATTATCCTTCAATCGATCGAAATGTTTTCGATCGCTTGACTATGGCTCTGGTTCGATCGATCGAAATGTCTTCGATCGATCGACCCCAGGTTTTCTAAAGATTGCATGGAAGAGGCTGGAAATCAATGTTTCATCATATATTCCCAACGTCTAAACTATGGAAACATGAATAAACTAAAGTAGGAATAACAAACTAAAGCAATCATAACAACTATATCAATAAACAATCAAATAAGATAAAGAAAGGAAAAACCTGGAATAAATCTGAATATAACCTTAAAATAAAGTTGAATCTTGAATCTACAATAGAAAGGGAGGAAGAAAACATCAAACTAAACTAATCTACTCCTAATCTAACCCTAAAACTACCATAAAACTGCTATTTTTATTATTATTTTTTGCGTTTTGGAGCGTCCTCCCTTCGTGTGCCATCAAAATGACTTATTTATAGGGTTCCTGCAGACTGTACAGAACTTTTGGGAGAAAATGATGTTCAATCGATCGAGCTTAGTTTGATTGATCGAACTCTCAATCGATTGAACTCCCTTCAAGCCCTTATACTTCTCTAATTTTGACAGTTTTGCGCACCAATGGGAGAATGGTCATAACATTTCACTCAGACCTCAAATTGACCTCCAGTTTGCGGCCACATGACCGTAACTCAAAGATCTACATTTTATATTTCTGGGGAAATCTTTCGAATTTGAAGTCTTCACTGTCAAAAATGGTATTTTCTCAGCTACTTATGTTGTTCTCTTCACTAGAATCACTCTCTATGCAACGATTGCTTTCAATGACCTGTAAAATAGTGTAAAAACAAGTGGTTGAGTCTCAACGTCATAGAAAACACTTAATCATTGATATGCATCTAAATCTAGGGACTTCGGGATAAAAGTATGCATAATAGACCATGTAACATGCTATGAATGTGCACTTTTCAATGACCTGTAAAATAGTGTAAAAACAAATGGTTGAGTCTCAACATCATAGAAAATACTCAATCATTGATATGCATCTAAATCTAGGGATTTCGGGATAAAAGTATGCATAATAGACCATGTAATATGCTATGAATGTGCACTTTTCACCTCTGATCATGTTTATCGTCTATCCTCTCCCTAGGGTTGAAGTTATGTTGACTTTTAGTGTCATCATTTTATTCCCCCCATTATTCTCGTTGTTCCCATTAAGGTTGTGTGGGTGAAAACCATCCATTGGGTTAGAATGTTGAGGAGTAACTACTGGATTTACAAAAATATTGGAGAAATCATTACAAATTTGTATTTGCTGAAAGATTCCTTTGTTGGAGTTATATGACATGAAACGTGTAATATAACGTAAAACAAGAAAAGTAGAGAACTAATTAACTAGATAAAATTAAGCAAATTGTCTCTCCCCGGCAACGGTGCCAAAAACTTGACACGAATAAAATTGTGTACTCTAAATGCTACACCCAAGTATAAGTGATTGTTCAAGTAATATATTTCTAGTAAGCCTAGGTCGAACCCAAGGGAAAGGAATGATTTAAGTTGACTAATTTCACTGAATTTATTAGTAGTAAAAATAAAGAAAAGATGATTTCTTTTGAAAGTTGTTTTTAACTACTTTGCAAATGAAAGTAAATGAAAGCAAGATTATAAACTATAAGAACTGATGATGCCAAATTTTGGTTGAAGTAAATTAAAGCAATTTAAGGGGAGAGAGAGTGAGAGACTGGTTTTTTTTATGTGGTTCGGCCTTGTTAATGAAGGTACGTACATCCATGTGTGTGTCTGATCACGTTCACTATACTATAAAAAGATAGGGACCTGTGGTGAACCAACAATAGTTTGGAGCTACCGTAGGTCGGCCAGGCGTGTTGGTGACTACTATAGAGGTGATGTAAAGACTAAAAAGTCGGTCCCCTTGAAGGGGGGTGAGTGGTCTCTTTTATAGATGCAAGAGACCTACTCATACATGGATAAGGAAATATAATCCAATTGAGCTTGATTGGCATTAATTGTGGGGGTTTCCTAATTGGATTAGGAAACAACATTAGTTGTCCATTAGTCTTCTATCTTGAGTAGGAGACTGTCTGAAATATTTTGGGGTGTATCTCGTAGCCAGGTTGTACTGCACCCATTATGGGCCGGGCCAGTGCTGTAATCCTGACTTGTTTGGTCGGGCCTCAGGACGTCGGGTAAATCGCTCGGGATGAATATGCTGACATGTCCTCGACCATTTAGGAAGTTGTTGGAGCCGAGCTGTTTGAGATGTGCTACTGAGTTTAGCTGTGTTGTTCCTGGGTTACGCTGTAACTTGGTCGGGATAGGGGCCGGTTGCCGTGCATAACCACTCGGTCACTTAGTACAGCCGATTTTGGGCGTATTAGTTGCCCCCCATTTCCACGGTTGGCTCGATGCTATATTGAGGTAAGTTTGGAAATCAATTTTTGCCATTGTTTGGAAATCTGTTTGATCGCTCGGGAAAGCAGTCTTGGAGCTTTGAGTCTTGTAAGTTCTCGGGAACTAGCTAAGAGTGGAGACTTAGCCTAGCTCGGAGTCTTTAGTGCTCGGGAATTGGCCAAGAGTTGAGACTCGGCCTAATTCGGAGTCTTTTGCTTGAGTTAGCTCCAAGGATTGTTAACTTCTACCCGTAAACCTTCGTTAAGGTTGTGGACAAAAGAATTTGACCATGTTGGAAAAGCCAACCTAAAGCGTATTACTTTAGGGTCCTTTATGTTAACTCCCCAGGATGGTTACCTTCTGCCTGGTCAGCCTTCGTCAAGACTGTTGGGAGAAGAGTTTGACCATGTTGGTGGAGCCGACCTAAGGCTTAGTTTGGCCCCCATGTGGCTTTTTAAAAGGAGCTTATGAAATTTATTACTAAGTTCTTTGATAATTTTATACAAGTGACACACTACTCTTTAAAAAGACATCATGAAATCAAAAAGCAACCTTGAGCTTTTAAAAGCTCCATTCTAGAGCTTTTAAAAGCTCCCTCCAAAAAAGTCCTAAGTTCAATTTTTGCAAAGCTCATAAACTAGTTACCAAATGAATTAACATGAAATTGAGCTTTAAAAAAGGAGAAGCACCACATGGGGGCCAAACTAAGCCTAAATTATGTTGCTTTAGGGTCTTTTTGCTCCTCTATCGTCGGCCAACCTAAGAGATTTTAGTCACCTCTATCATCAGTTTGGACCTAAGTAGAGTTATCGCCTCTGAGTACTGTAGGCGCTCGGGTTGTCTAAGAGTTGGACTTAGTTACCGCAAGGCCTGTAAGTACTCGGTATGATTGCCTGTTTAGTCCATCGTGCCTTTCTGCCCCCCAAGCTTTCGCTAAGACGAGGGTCTTGTGGAGGCTAGGACTGTAGGTAACCGACCTGGAACATGGTGGTTGCAGATTCTTTTGAACCTTGCCATCATCAGCCACCTAGGGGGATTTGCGCCCATCGTAGGTTGGACCTAAGCAAAGCTGATGGCTCGGGCGTGACCCCGAGGTCTTTTGCCTCGGGTGGGAGGTCTTTAGTGCCTGGGTTCGGAGCCTAAGGTCTTTTGTGTCTGGGTTTGGAGCCCGAGGTCTTTTGATGTGCCTCGGATGTAGCCCGAGGTCTATTCAAGAGCTCTCTGACAGTATGCGGAGCCTCATCTGATGATTGGGCAAGTACCACTGTAGTTGGATTGGTCGACACTGTTAGAGACAGGAGGTCGGGTCGGGATCACCGGACTCCTGATTCCTCTGAGCTGGATTCAAGGTCGGGATCATTGGATCCTGACTGCTGCGAACTAAAGGTCAGGTTGGGGCTGCCGGACTCAAACTACTGTGAACTGGAGGTCGGGTCAGGACTGTCGGACCCTGCCTGCTGTGATCGGGAAGTCGGGTCGAGACTGCCAGACCCTGACTGCTATGAACTGGAAGATCTTTTAGAACTCCCTGGCTGATCTCACTTTCGCTTACTTCTGGAAGACTCGTTGCTTACGTGCCCGGGATCTTTGGTCTTTAGAAATTCTTCAGTGTCAATGTATTTTCCAACCCTCTCTGCGAGTTCAACCAAGGTTACCGGTCGGTTTCTATGAAACGACGTGGCACACTTGGTGTGTTGAACTCCTGAGCAGAAGGCTATAATAATGGCGATTTCATCAAGATTATAGATGTCAAACTTCTCTTGATTAAACCAATCGGTGAATTCCTTGAGGGTCACATTATTACTTTGTATGACTGTCAGTAGCTGCATAGCGGGCTTTGGCCGTTCATGCATACCGATGAACTGCTTGATGAACAGCTTGTTGAGTTGCTTGAAACTGCGAACCAATTGGGGCTTCAAGGAGTAGACCCATTAAGCGACCAGGCCTTTCAAAGTGCTGGGGAAGGCCAGGCAATATAGTTCATCGGAGTTGGTGGCTAGGGCCATCCGAGCCTTGTAGGTCCGGACGTGGTCGAACGGGCTTCTTAAGCCATTATAGAGATCTAGGCGAGGCTGCTTAAATTTGTGCAGGATGGCAAACCTCGTGATTTGGCTAGAGAATGGTGACTCTGTCTCGGTATTGACGTGATTCTGAGTTGGGTTCTGGCCCAGCCTTTTGGACACTCCATCAATCTGTTTCTACAAGTCCTTGATATGTGCCACCGCACCTTCCCGACCGGTATCTGGGCTACAGGTCGGGTTAGTGGAGGAGGCTTCCTTCTTATGGTGGTGTGTTGTCGCCTGGGATCGGGCTTGGGTATGACTCTGGTTCATCGTGTGCCTAGGGACACCTCGGCTCTTGACCGAGTGACCTTGGACTGATTCCCGGGCCATACGCTCCTGCCTTTCCTCTCGGGCAGCATGCCTACTGTTGATGTCTCTGGCATCCTCAACACGGGACAGGTTGGCTCGAGCACGTTGTCTGGTCATGATTGGTTCCCGGCTGTATGCAATGTTCTCAGGTCGTTTCCCGGCCACTCGAGGACTGCTTTACTGGGCCAGCAGGGCTTTGATCTGTTGCTGGATTTGACGCTGGCCCTCCAAGAGTTATTCGAGGGTCGCGGTGATCTGCTCAAATGTCATGACTGTCGTAGCCGGTGCCGGGGCCGGCAGAACATCCCGGTTGGCCTACTGTGCAGTCTTTTCACCATTCTTCGGAGGCATGGCTATCAGCCAAGAGATTTGTTGATGAGGAACTTGTCGTTCCCACAGATGGCGCCAAGCTGATGATGCCAAAATTTGGTTAAAGTAAATTAAAGCAATTTAAGGGGAAACAGAGTGAGAGACTGGTTTTTTGTATGTGGTTCGGCCCTGTTAATGAAGGTACCTACGTCCATGTGTGTGTCTGAGCACATTCGCTATACTGTAAAAAGCCAGGGACCTGTGGTGAACCAACAATAGTTTGGAGCTACCGTAGGTCGACCGGGCTTGTTGGTGACTGCTATAGAGGTGTTGTAGATACTTAAAAGTCTATCCCTTGAAGGGGGGTGAGTGGTCTCTTTTACAGATGTAAGAGACCTACTCATACATGGATAAGGAAATATAATCCAATTGAGCTTGATTGGCATTAATTGTGGGGGTTTCGTAATTGGATTAGGAAACAACATTAGTTGTCCATTAGTCTTCTATCTTGAGTAGGAGACTGTCTGGAATATTCTGGGGCGTATCTCGTGGCCAGGTTATACTCACCCGTTATGGGCAGGGCCTGTGCTGTAATCCCGACTTGTTTGGTCGGGTCTCGGGACGTCGGGTAAACCGCTCGGGATGAATCTGCTGACATGTCCTTGACCATTTAGGAAGCTGTTGGAGCTTAGCTATTTGAGATGTGCTACTGAGTTTAGCTGCGCTGTTCCTGAGTTACACTATGACTTGGTCGGGATAGGGGCCGGTTGCCGTGCATAACCGCTTGGTCACTTAGTAGAGCCGATTTTGGGCGTATCAAGAATTATTAAGATTATTAAATAAATAGATGTGCAATTTAAACTAATGAAATTTTACTTACTAAAAAAAACTAATAATTAACTATAGCTCTATTGGGAATTCTAGATTAACTTAACTAAGTATTTTAATTGCAGTTGCTTCTAAATATGATAAGAGCGCTAGGAAATCACAAATCCATAGTAAACTCCTTAACTTCCATGTCTACGGAAAGATGCGGCACTCCCATTCATGCAAAGTCATGCCTTTAGTGTATAGGTTCAATTAAAATAATAAAATACCTTTTGACTGATGTAAAGATATGAAACTAGTTCAATTTTACCCTTTTAATGAAGTATAAGCAGATTGCTTATGAGCATGATTCGTGGTGAAAACTACAATACAGTGCTTGAAAATAAATTAACTAATCTAAACTAAAACCATGAAGCAAGCTCACAAACCATTGGAATTTCAAGTTAAGATCCATTAAAGTTATGGTCGTTAACATTATTCATATTAGAAAACATAAAATCCTATTAAACTTTACTTAAATATCCATTGATCCTTGGATTTAGGGCTGCCCAATGAAAACATGCATGGAAATCAAGTTATTTACTGCTTCATTGCTCTTTCCTAACTAGGAGTTTAGCCTAACATAGTGAAATTGAATCTAAACATCCTATTAATGAAAAATATAATAAAACAATCACAGAAACTGATCTGAAAAGCAAAATCCAAATAAAAACTAAGAGCAACCTGATTTGAATGAATATAAAACACTTATATTAAAGAAATCTTCAACTACTTGCTTGAATCCAAGCTAGGGTTTTAAGAACCCTAGGATCTTCTATATCTGCTCAAAAACTCCTGTGTAATGTATATTGCATCATTTATGTACGATCTATCCTAGTATATATAGGTGTAGAAGTTTCAAAGCTGAAAATCTCTATTTCCCGTAATTTTGACGAGCGTGATTGGTCTCGCATATGTTTCGAGACCGGTCCTAGCTCCTTTATTGGGACCGGTCGTGGTCAATTTTCAAAACCTTCTTCTTTTTCCTCTTCTAATAAACTTTCTCTCTTGCGCCATCATCCACTTCATTTTCCTTTGACCATTATTGTCTGCAAAATAGCGTACTTATGCAAATATTGGCAGTATTGTCCCATTTACGCAATCATATTATAATAAGCATAAATATTTATAGTTAGGGAGGAAAACACATATAATTACTCTTATTAGCACTTTCGGATACGTAATATCCGTTGCTTGTCAGTATGTATCTCAGTGTCTCACTTGTAAGCAAATAAAGGCAGAACATTAAAAACCACCTAGACTTCTACATCCATTATCGACTCCCCAACGGAAATGGGAACACATCACCATAGATTTCGTGATAGGTTTGCCAAAGTCACAGCAAAACCATGACACCATTTGGGTAATCATGGATCGACTTGCAAAGACTGCACATTTTATCACCTATAGCATGACATATCCAAAGCAAGATTGAGCCTGATGTATATACAGCAAGTTGTATGACTACATGGTGTACCTATTTCTATCTTGTTAGATCGAGATTCACGCTTTATTGCTGAATTTTGAAAGTGTCTTCAAATAGCAATGGGAACAACACTGAACTTGAGTTTAGCCTTTCATCTACAGATCGACAGATAGACTGAACGAGTCAATCAAGTGATGGAGGACATGCTACACGCTTGCGTTATTGATTTTAAGAGTTCTTGGGAGATGCACCTACCGTTGATCGAGTTTACCTACAACAATAGCTGCCATACGAGTATAGGGATGGCACCGTTTGAAGCTTCATACAGAAAAACTTGCCGATCACTGCTATGTTAGGCTGAAGTCATAAATACTCAACTTCTTGGGCCAGAGATGGTATAAGAAACTAGCAAGAAGATTTAAGTCATACGTGAGAAGATGAGGACAGTACAAACCTAACACAAGAGCTATGCTGACAAATGACGTAAACACTTGGAATTCACCATTGGATATTACGTGCTGCTTAATACTTCACTTATTCGAAGCATTGTCAGGTTTGGGCAAAAGAGAGGTAAGCTATCGCCGTGATACATTGGACTGTTTGAGATCCTGGAGTGTGTTGGAAAGGTTGCTTATCGACTCACATTGCTGCTAAAGAAGTCAGGAGTGCACAACGTATTCCACATCATTATGTTGAGGAAGTGTGCTCACAACCCAGTGCATAAGATCAACTTCAAAGACATTGAAGTCAGCAAAAATGTTACATTTAATGAAGAACTAGTTTAGATTTTAGATCGAGGAATCAAGAAGCTTAGAAACAAGGGGATTCCATTGATAAAGATCCAGTGGAAGCATCATGATGAAGGAGAAGCTTCGTGGGAGCTGGAGTCGAAGATGTGAGAGAGGTTTCCATTTTTGTTTTAACTCTACTACTTCCGATTTTGAGGATGAAATCTTTTAATTAGTGGTGGATGATGTAATACCCTATATTTTTGGATTGTATAAATAATACATAAGATTTTGTATACTTCCCTTGACCATACTTGAAGTTTCACTTTCAATCAATCCAAGTGCTCTCAAGCGATCGAGCAATTCTATGTTCACTCGATCGAACCTCTTTCATGTGATTGAAATCCTACCAACCTAAATTTATGACGTGGTCCCTACTTCAATCTATTAATTTTCCTCAATCGATCAAAATTGGCCGATCTGCTCTCAATCGATCGAGAACACTTCAATCGATCGAACGCGACTGCAAATCTTATCTCAGTTTGTGTGCTGGAATGCCAGCTGTCCTTACTATTTGCCTATATATATGTGTGTATTTCATGTATGTTGGAGTATTTTGGAAACCAGAGATTATAGAGAGAGTGTGTGTGCTTGTGTTTGATATATATACATACACACCTATATATACACAGTCTGGGAGAGAGAGATAGAGAGAGAGAGAGAAGAAGAAGAAGAAGAAGAAGAAGAAGAAGAAGAACAGAAGAAGAGGAAGGAAAAGAGGAAGAACAGACAGTGAGAAAGAGGATGAGACAGAGACAAAGACAGGGAAGGAGAGAGAAGATAAAGAGCCATTAAAGCTCGAAGCTCAAAAGCTTGCCCAACACGCCCTTACGACGTTCAGTGAGTCCCAAACTCACTTGGTAGCTTAGTTATAATGTTTTACTATTTTTAGAAATTTAATAAGGACCCAAACACACCCTAACAGGTTCTAAAAGTTCACTGCCAGAATCTAAGGAAGACGATGTTCGAGCGATCGAACGCGATTCAATCAATTGAACGCACTAAAGTCTCAATCGATCGAAATGACTTCAATCGATCGAGGACATCTTCACTTTAATCGACTGAGCACACTTCGATAGATCGAACTTCACTTTCTTCAATTGATTGAGATGACTTCAATCGATCGAACCAAACAAAACATGGATATTTTCTTTAAGTTTATAATTCATAATGCTTAGCTGTTTAATTGATGTTCTATGTTCCTATTATGCAATATTTTGGATAAAGTGATGATGGGGTACGATAATGGGTATCGGTATCCTAAGGAGTAACGTATTCGAGTTTGGAATATTAGTAAGGGTCGTGCGATAGTAATGTGTTTAGTCAAGCGGATGATTCACTCAGGTTGAATCTGATAAGCGAATAGCAGGGAGTTGACCAGGATCATGGAAGCTATGGGTGAACAGTACTCGCAAGCATTCTTAAAAGCGGTGATTAGTAAGAGTTCTTAAAAGCGGTTAACTAGAGTAATGGTATGTCCATAGACTAGTCATTATATGAGAGCAATGTATAGTGTTCACAAGAGTTCTTAAAAGTGACGAACAGTAAGGGTTCTTAAAAGTAGTGAACAAGAACACTAGTATGTCGTGATGATATAATCAATTCGGGGTAGCCAATTGAGGTCGGTATAGCCGGTCTTTGGGTTTGAAAATGAGAAGAATTGGGTGATGAGTAAGGAATAAAAAGAGAAAGATATTATTAGTATCTCTACTATATATCATTTATACTGGTAATTACTTTATACCTATGATATTGTGGGAGTTTCTATTCACTCAGCCAAAGTTTGGATAGTTTTAATATGGTTTCATAATTAGTATGGCATAATTGCAATAAAGAAAAAATGTTGTGGGTTTCATAATAAAAAGGAAAAATTCATATATACATACATGAGACATATAGTATCACGCCCCAAAAAAGCAAAATAGATAAAATAAATTCCTTTTTAGGTCCATAGGTCATGACTGGTGAAGTCACATGACTGTCCACGCCATACAATTCTAAACAATAGGAAAGTGAAGAAGCATCAACAATAACATCGATCTAGGTTCAATATAATATAACATAAGGTACTATCTATTACAATCGAAGTCTGGAATGTAAACAAAAGATACTAGAGTCTTAAGGCAACACATGCCTAATTACAAAATATAAGCGGTCTTAAAGCATAAATAAAGTAAAACTACGATCTAGACCTAATCTTTAGATGGCGTAAACGTAGTTATCGGCGCAAACGTAGTCGTCGGCGTAATAGTCTTCCTCTGCTGGTCCTCCCTTGGGGTAGTTGATCTTGTCAAAATAAAGATAAAAAGTATGTTTTACTTTCTTAGATTTGTAGTGTGGAAGTAAAGGTCAAACCCACAGGGATTGTTTATTTTTATCCTTTAATTTATAAAACCTAATTCTAATTAGCTATTGAAAAACAGAATTTTGATTTGATTGTAGATGAAGTTATTGCTTTGAATTAAATTATGAAGTAAAATATGAAATTATGGGAATAAATTCTGAAATTAAATCTAAGTAAACTAGCATGTAAAATTTAAGATTGGTGTAAATATGAGTGGATGAGATCTAGGATTGCCAATCCACCACTAACTATGCATTGGGGGTCTAGACTTTCTATTTTAAAATGTTTGGATAGTCATGATCTATCGTAGCTACAAGCCCAATAGTATCAACAAGAAGATATTGTTAGTTTAATCTAAGCATAATTCATCTTCGGTTCACATGAATTATCTACTTATAACTAGGATGTAGTATAACTCATCTTTCCTAGGCATGAATTATAAAAGATGTAAACATTACAATCGCATAAGCACTATTGTATGTAAATACTCCTATCAATCACAGAAATCAAGGACTATAGAGTTCAACAAGCATAAGGAAAAATCTAAGACAAGAATAGATCCAAAATACTCTTGATTATTATTATTAAAAATTGATTATATATAAATAATCCACCAACATACAATCACTATCCAATACATAAAATCCTAAAATAAGAAAGAATAGAATTCCCCCTTCACATAGCTAGGGCTTCATTGAAACCCTAGAATAGGAGTTTAGTTGAGCATGATTGAGGAAAGCATGAAGTTGAGTTGATTGTTGCCATTGGAGACCTTTTAGCTAGATCTTCTTTTCCCTCTTGCCTACAAAGTTGTTGTATGAAGGAATGTGTCTCCCCCCTTTTGATTTAGAATAAGATATATGTAGTTGTCGAGAGATTAGGAGGGCTTTCCTAAACCTAATCCCACTAAAACTATTGTAAATTGCATTATGGATGTAGTTGGACAATTTCGTCCATGTAGGGGTCTTCAGCACTTCAAAATACGCGTTTTATATTTTTCCGTACGGATCGCACGAGTGCGTAAATGGGAGGTCGTGCGAGCGATGTGCTGATTTCTCGCGCGAGCGGGCCGCTCGCCCGATTTGGCTTTTTCTGCGATTTGGACATATTAATGGATCATTAGTCTATCTTAGGGCTACTTGGTCTGGTTCACCACTTTTAAGGACATATGCACAGGCCACTGCTTTAAAGGACATATTAACGACGAAATCCCGCCCACATGAGATTTCTAGATCTTAGCAAACCTACAGTAACAACTGTAATTTTCTTTCATTAATAATATCAGTTTTTCGAATTTTTGTATTGGACCGGCTGTATTATTATATTATTATTTTAGTTGGGTGACAATTTTTACGTATCTTAGGATTACAGATTAGACTTTAGTAACCACACCAACTCGACCAAAATAAGATTTAATTTAGTCCCGTACCCGGACCCGGCCGGACGTTAGAAATAATACCCGGTTGTACATAAATCAAGACCGACACGTATATCGAGGAACTTATGCACGTAAACCGAGAAAATAGTACGCAACCCGAGGTGGGCCCCATATGGATGGCCACATGGCAGCCACATGTCACACCCCTTTAACACATGTCCACTACAAGGACACATGTCCTAGCATGCATGCATGCAATAGGACACCCAGCACTTGCATTTTCTATATAACCACGCCTATATGCATGCATTACACTCTCTTCCGCTCTCATAATTTGTACCTATGTTAAGAAAAAGAGTTAGGAGTTATAAATCCCATGGAGATATAGAAGAAAAACAAGGAGAAACCAAGCATTCACCCCCTTCCCTTGTATACACCTCATATGCAAACACATATACACACCCATACACCTATATATACTACTATGGGAACCTAAGAGCTGTGTTTATAAGTCTTAGTAGCTCAAGAAAATTCCCAACAGTAAGAAGAATCAAGAAGTTAGAAGAAGAAGAAGTTCATCCTTGGAGTTGAAGTTCAAGCTCCATCAAGCTCAAGAACAACATCAAGCATAATTTCAAACTTTGGTGAGTAAATAGTGAGTAAATTGTGAGTAAACTGTGAGTAATTGTTAGTACTCTAACTCAATTTAAAACACATATAGCATGTATTAATGTTTAGTAGGAGTTTGTTGTCGTGTTGAAGTTTTCATGACATGCAAGATAAATCCTTAAATCTGAGAAACAAAAACTTCCAGCAGAATGTAGCTTAGTAAAATGAATGTTTTGTGCAGCTAAAAAATCCGAATTAAGCTAGGTTTTTTGTGTTCTATAGCTCAGTCTAGAAATCACTCCTTCATGGGTGAAATGCATGTACAACTCAGTGTTATAAACCTGGGAAAACAGAAACTTCCAGCAGAATGTAGTTTAGTAAAATGAATGTTTAGAGGAGCTCAAAAATCGGAATTAAGCTAGATTGTTTTGTGGTAAAAGCTAACTCATTTATCTATAAATGCCTCTTCTATAGCTCAGTCTAGAAATCAATCCTTCATAGCTGAAATGCATGTACAACGCAGTGTTATAAATCTGGAAAACAGAAACTTTCAGCAGAACATACTATAGTAAAATGAACGTTTGGAGTAGCTCAAAAATCTGAATTAGACTAGGTTTTTTTGTGGAAAAAGTTAACTCATTTATCTACAAACAACACCTCTATAGCCTAGTATAAAAATGAGTCCTTCATAGGTGAAAGTCATGTACAATGCAGTGCTATAAATCTGGGACAGAGGAGTCCGAAAATATAGAAACATCTGAGTAAAATAAATATTTTGAGCAGCTCAAAAATGTAATTGAGGCTAGATTTTTCTGTATATGAAGATGATCCAAATATCTATAATGTTCTAGTTTTGAGTTTGATCTACAAAGCAATTTATCATGCCCAAATAAATCATATTATTTCATTCAACACAGTGAAAATGAATCCTGGCAGATTGTGTAGCTTTTTTTATGATGTTTTGTTTATGCAAGTTATTGATTGTTGATGCTATTTTCCTGTACCTGTGTTGTTATGAAAATCTTGTGCTATGGTAGTGCTATCGCGTAGATGAGTATGTTAAGGGTTTCATCTATATGTTTATTGGTATTAAATCCATGTTATAAATCCATGAGCTATGTGCTATGTTTTCCCATTGTTATGAATACAGTTTAATGACCGTTGGAAAGCTCATATCCAAGCTTTAAGTATGTTGTACAACACAATTATTGCGTTAATAAGTGATCGGAAAAGTTTCCATCGTAAGTATATTGAGAGGTAAAACGGAATATCGGACGTATAGCAAAATATTAACGGTTATAAATAGATGATATTAATGAACTAAACTACGAAACATACGAACGTGAAAATTAACGATAAAACCTTCAATAACAGATTTAATGTGAATAAGGGACGTTGGATTTTGTTCTAGTCGTGTGACTACTGGTCAAAGTTGATTCGTGAACTTTCGTGTCGTGTTTGGATAATTCTTGCAAAGTTGGTCTCTCGATTATTCCATGGAGTCGATTGGTGAGTTATGTTTTGTTCCTTGATCTGAGTTTCGACATGACGTGTTCGGTCAAGTGCCGATGATCTGAGGATCATCATGACATATTCGATCAAGTAGTTGATTAGTTTTCCACAGCCTTGGTCTGAGGATCGGCATGACATGTTCGGTCGTGCGGGTGACCTGAGGATCGGCATGACGTGTTCGACCAAGTGAATGTGAATATCCCGTAGGAGTTGTGAAATGTTTTGTACCATTGGACTGAGGATCGGCATAACGTGTTCGGTTATGTACGGGTGACCTGAGGATCGGAATGACATGTTCGTCCAAGTGATTATTAATTTCCCGTACCCTTGGTCTGAGGATCGGCATGACGTGTTCGGTAACGTGCGGGCGACCTGAGGATCGGCAGAGTGTGTTCGACCAAGAGATTTTTAATGTCCCGCACACTTATGCCATCTGGACAACAGTTTGAATGCTAGTTGGACGATAGTTTGAATGTCATTTGGGCGACAGTTTGAGTGCCAGTTGGGCGACAGTTAACTATTCATTGTTGAGTGTTGCTCTTTCTTGACCGGTAATTGCGTTTGGAGGTAAGTCTTCTTTTAGTCAATGTCATTGGTCAGTTCAGTTCTGGGTTAAGTTTCTAAGGAAATGATTGGGTTTAAATAAGACATGGTTTTGAGAATAAGAAAAGACGAACGAGACATAGTATCGAGAATAAGAAATGATAAACCAGATATGGTTTCTAGAAATAAGAAGAGATGATGAATAACTTACCTTGGTGGTGGTAACCTTAAGGGGACCCTCACTTAGCTTAACCGCTAACAGCTTTTCATGCCGCTGGACCTTCCATATCTAGCCTTTACAGGTCCAGACGGAGCTGGCTATGATCAAGGTACAGATTTTACTACTAAAGACTATGCTGGTGAAGATTACAACGAGGAAGGCTATGGTTTCGCCAGCTGAAGTTCTTGGAGTTTTTCTTTTATCATAGTTCTGTTATTAATATGTTTAATGATGTAATAGCTAAGTTGAACTTGTAATATCTATCTTTTGGATATCTTTTAGTCTGTAATAAACTAATCATGTAAGACTTGAGTGTTTAGATTCTTGCTTCCGTTGAACTTAGTCACTTTCCCGTATTATATTATTGTTTTAAGAATTTTTGGACAATCAGGTGACATTCAAAACCAGTCACGTGTCTACGAACCCATAAAGGAAATTCATTTTTCCCTATTTTTTGTACTTCGGGGCGTGACAGGGATTTTTGGTATCAGAGCTTTAGGTTTAGACGCGCTCATTTATTGTCCTACACCTTAAGTTATGAGCCTAAGATTTACCTCGTATTAGTACTGACATTAAGTTAGCTCCTCTTGCATGACTATGGAGTCGAGCTTCGTTCATGATGATTTCGGAGGTCACTATAATCGTGACGATCGTATCCAGTCTGCCGACCCTGTACTATATCGACAACGGATCTGCTAGAGGGCCAGGCATATCTTGGAGGAGAATATACGGAGAGCTGTGCTTACCGATACATTGTAGTATCCGGATCGAGTTCAGTCCGAGTCGATCCATGCTTCAGAGACTACTATACTTATTCACCAGGAGATTATCAGCATAAATCAGGACGAGGCACTATATGACAATATACTCTTCCCGATTATCATGGCCGCACCAGCACCACCATTCTCACCCGAGCCCATACCAGAGCCAGATGCCGATTCAGATCCCATGGATATAGATAGCGATGATGACATAGCGAGTGGAGAGGATTCTGCAGGAAGTGACCACTCAGCAGACGACCCATCTAATGGTGACGACACAGATGAAGACGCATCACCAGACAATTGAGGACGATCCAAAAAGTAGTGACGATGAGCCGATCGAGGAGGTTGACCCAGCAGATGATCTTCAGAGAGCAGGGGATGATGTACACAACCATCCAGCACCACTAGTTGACGGGGACAAGATGATACTAATGCCTGAGCAGAACCACGAAGCAGATCCAACTGCCATCGAGGAGGAGGAGGAGGAGGAGTTCTTAGAGGGCCCGTAATAGATAATAAGAGAGGCAAACTTTACCTTAGGTATGGTAAGGGAGTACCATAGTAAGCAGTTATGTCCTTTCTGCTCATTCCGCTCCTTTTGAGTAAATCCATGCCTTCTATTCTAATGGCCATTTCTTCTTAAAATGATATATATATATTGTAAAGTGGATCCGATTACCGTCAATAATTATTGTGATACACTCCTTGATAAGTAATTCATTTCCTTGAATTTTTAGAAATTCCCTAGTCAACAATTCTTGAGTATGTACCTTGATCATTTGATTCTTGATAAATTCTTTTGAGAACAAGTTCGATCACTAGTATTGGAAAGTCATTCTTTTGACTTATTATTCTTTGAACTAAAATCTTGAAAGTTCATTGTCTTTGAGATTATTCTAAATAAATTTGATTACTAATACTACAAAGTCATTCTTTTTGACTTATTATCCCTTGAGCAAATTCTTATAAGTTTATTTCATTTGAAATAATTCTAAATAAGTTCTCTGTTCTTGTTCTTGTTCTTGTTCTTGTTAGGAACTCAAAAAAAACGTTGTACTCTCTGTACATCTTGACCTCTTATTGTCTCTCTCAGTTGCTACATTATTCTTTATCAGTAGGGTTTTGTTTAGAATATTTCACTTATGAAATGCCTAAATCTTATTTCATTAAAGGCCTTATGCCATTAGTTACTTTCATTTCCTAAAAATCTTGAGATACTATGATTATTTCCATAGTAATCAGTCATCCAATTATTGTTAGATTTAAATTTTATTCTTGAATGGATCACATCATTCTACTATTATACTTCTATCTATGAGGATTCATATGCCTTTTCGAATTCGGCATCATTTTGGGTCAATCTGTTCAATCTTTTCAATCATCGTATTCTAGCTGCCGGGATTATGATGATAACCATAATGTGAAATATAATAGGTTATGATTGCTTTACATAAGGTATGATAGAAACCTTATAGACACAAACTCATAAGTAGGAATGCAAGAATCTTCTCGATCTCTGAAATGGATAAACCATCTCAAACAACTGAGGACCAGTCCAAAAGGTTAAGCAACATAATACCTAAGGAGATCAATCCCACTGGTATATTTAGAAGACTAATACAAGACTTATGGAAGACCGCAGACAGCACTAGCACAAGTGACTACGGAGACAAGTTGTTTAGACACCTCCATATCGCCCATTCACTATCGCTTTTAAGACCACTCAAGCCATAACCTGCTACACTACCAAGGTCAACCCTACTACAAGGAAAACTCGAAAACGGTGAACAATGATCATGGTGTTTGTTTCAACTGTGGAAACCTTGGATGTCTGGCCAAGGAATGTCAAGCTCCCAAGACCTGTAACCAACCAAATGTTATTTGCTACAGCTGTCGCAAGAGAGGACATTTGAGCAAGGACTGCAAAGCACTCGAGATGGACGCTACAGAGCACATGCAGCTCAGACAAGCCCAACTCAATACCACCATCCCCAATATAGCTGGATTAGGCAAAGAGGCACAACAAAGACTGAAAGAACACATGAGGAACAAGAGAAAGTCCGACACAACAATAGCATCGGTCCAACGCAAAACATGCCAACATTGTTTCAACTGCAAAAATCGCGGACATCACTTTGACGAATACTCAACACCGAAGCAAATTAGAGGACATAGATCGCGATGTTACAAATGTGGTGGAATGGACCACATTTGCAATGATTGCGAGGTAATGAAGAACATCAATCAAGATCTGTTGATGAACTTGGAAGAAGAAGGGGAGTTGATACAACCTATACAATCGATTATGCAAAATTTTGACTTATTAATGAATCTAGTTTTGTGTATCTAGTATTATTGTAATGATTAGTGTTCCGATATATATATTATTGTAGAGGTACAACAAATTGGAATTTAGTAACTATAAGTATACAACGAGCATCGTATCCCACCTTTAGACTGACGGTCAAACCAGACGCGCCAACCTAACGATAGAAGACGCCTTACCAGCTCACATCATCAAGAACATCAGAGACGCATGGAAAAGTTTACACCATCAATTATGAAAGCTCGTGGCGCGTCAGGAATGAAAATACGAGAGAACCTATTCGTCGCTGGTCAAAATGTTCGCCAACTACGACAAAGTCAAGCATAGGCATGATGTCACTCGAGGTTCTATATAAAAGGCCATGTCAATCATCATCACGTCAGAAAGATCAGAAATGAAGGAAGAACCTACAGTTTGAAGTCGAAGATAAAGTACCATTAAAATATCTTTCGCTCAAGGTAACATGCTATTAGACCAAAAGAAAGGAAGCTATCACTGCGACACATTGGAGCATTTACGATCGAATCGCCCACCAACTCGCGTACGTTATCACCAACGGTGTAGTAGATCACAACACGTTTTTGAGTCGATACACTAATCCACAACGTTCTTCATACTACCATACTGAGGGATACATTCACGACCCCTACAAGTTATAAAAGACAATCGTGAGACCAACTAGACTTCTCAACCATCGCATCAAGAAGCTGAGAGGTAAGAATCTTGCCAACCAAAGACGCAGAAGATTCAATGAAAGGAAAGTTAATCAGACTGCCGTTGAGACAAATCCAAAGCAACATGATATCTGCAACGGTTGTGGAATATCTGGACATCACTCCAAAGAATGAGAAGCACCGAAATAACCCATAGGTTGATAGCCGCAGTGCTTCAATCGTGGAAAGACTGGACATTGTGGACACGCAAAATTCCACCTCTTGTTTGTTTTGAGATTGAAATTTGATATGGATCAAAGAAAGAAAATGGTAGGTCTGTTGAAAACAGATACAGAGTCGCCACTTGGTCATTAAGGAACCAAGAAACCTAATTTTGACTCACCCAAATGGATAAAGGGCACCGGCCCTTCATAACCAAAGAACTTGGCTCGGGGTTTTGGTACGAGAGAGGAAGGAGCCTTTGTCACGACTAAAACACCCTCAACTCGCCCCGTCTTTCGACGGGCCTCAATTAGCATCCAAATAATCATCTTATACTATATAGGGTTCAACAATTAATACTATGATAGTATATTACATCACATAAGAAAATTTGAAATAGAAGATCTAAAGATAAGATATCATTCATAAGATCTAAGCCAAGTATCACACAATGCAAAGTGAAAGATAACACGAACAAACCTAGGAAAAATCGTCTAATCACATATCAAGTAATTAAGTTTCCCTAATCTAAAGGGGACATGAATTGTTCTTGAAACAAATAATCAAAGAAATCAAAATATGCTTAGCAAGCTAGTATGATGCATGTTAATCTTTGAGAAAAGAAGATCTCGTAATCCCCGGGACAGATGAGAAAGGAGGATTAGATCGGAAGCATGAACGTTTGATCAAGTTCATTCCTTATAATCTTCTTAGATTAGGAGTCACAAAAGCCCCAAATCTTTGCATGGATGCAATGTATGTATCTAGAATGTGCCAAGGTTGTAGTGTGCTTTGTGTTCATGGATTCCTAGAATGACTTAGAAGTCTCGAATGTGTATGAATGAATGAAGGAATTATCATGGGATGTGTACAAATGTAGTATGAACTAATTCCTAAGACATGAGCTAATTTGGAGTGCATGTAAGCATCAAATCAAAGGGAGAAAGTAAAAGTGTGCTTGCTGTGAATAGTGGACAGAACAGTAACATGATCTTGTGAAAATGGAAAAGAGGGGTTCGAAATGTTTTCAATGCATGCTTTTTTATGGAGATCTTTCTTATTGTGTCTAGAACACAACCCAAAAAGCCAATCTTTAATAACTATCACAAATTGAGAGAAATCATATAAATAATAGAGGTCACTCAGATACAGAGTCCGTACTGTCGACTGAAATGTTACAAAATCGTAGAAAATGAAAATAAAACATCTAGAGGCCTATATTATACAGCATGTTCCCTAAGACACTGAAGTTCAACAGAAAAATAAGTTAGGACCACTCCTTTGGGAAACGTTTTCTGTAAAACAAGTTGAAATTAGACCAAGCTGCTATGATAGCAAAAACAGAATATCTGGAGAGAATGTTTGGGTCCAAATGGACTATTTTCAAGTATTTCCAAGTCAAAACAAAAAATCATGGGTGTTCTCTAATGAGTTAGGAAGACTTTCCAAATTGTCTTGCATCCATACATTGAGTATTGAGTTCTAGAGAAATCTTTGAACTCAGATCACTCACTGTTTTGACTCACTGTTTTGAAGATTTTGGGAAAAACTAGAGTTTTCTTTCTTGAGATCAAAATGAGGGGTTTTAAGAGGGGTTTTGAAATAGAGATTTTGAAAGTATATTTCAACATCAAATAGAGATTATAACCACTTAAAATGTCAACATAAAACTCATCATCAAGAACCTCCAATATTGTTGGAAAGATTCATTTTTATTTGAACATAACTTCAAGGATACCTTGGAGTTATTGAAGTTATAATCATCATCTATCAAACATGTTTTTGAGGTCAAGAGCTACTATCCATAAGGATTCACTCACCTCAAACTTCATGTCATCATCTAGATGATGATGAACTAGTAAGTAAATAAAGAAAATAAAAAAGAAATGAGGTAAGAAGAGATGAACATTGTATATAAACAAGCAAATGAACAAATCAATAGATGATATTCAATAGTGGAACCACAAGCATTCAACCTCTCATATGTGTGTATATGGGTGAGTACATCACTCTCTAACTCATAGAAAACTCAAAGAAGATGAAGAAGATGGATTGAAAGCTTGAAAATAAAAGTTTAGTTTTTAGAAAACTAATTGAAACTCACATTTTGGATTGGATTTGGAAGAAGAAAATCTATACTTCTCTCTCTCTTTCTCCCTAACTCTCTATATCTCTCTCTAATGGCTTCCAAGCTCCCCTCTAAATGGAAGTAAATGGGTCTCCTTTATAGGCCAACTTGGGGAGGTATTTTGGGTTTTAAAAAGTCTCTAATTGGTCCAAAATCCCAGAATAATCAAAACTATGTCGTTTTATTTGTTGAAAATTTGAATTAAAACCCAAAAATTAACCAAAAATTACAAAAAAAACTGAAAAATCATTCAGAGTGCCGCCGTGGCACTTGACCACTACCGCCGCGGTAGTGGGCCAGTGCTGTCGTGGCAGTCAACTCCCCCGTTGACCACAAATTGCATTTTGGCCCCCGGAACTCCCGAAATTCGCGAAACGGCCCTATTTCGTCCAAAATTCACAGAAAATTCATACGAAATCCAAATTGAGATTGTGATATACCGTTGGAAAGGTATTGAGGTCTACTTTCCTAAAACAATTTTAAGAGTTGGGTCACTTTGGAAAGTTTTGCCGTATTCGCGATAAAAGCCGAATTGATCGCATTTTTCACCTTCAGAAATTCATAACAAATTCATTTTAGATCCAGAAATTATGTGCAATATACCGTTGGAAAGCTATTGACCTCTAGTATTTGATAAAAATATTTCAACGTCGAAAAGGAGACTTTGATTTTTGGTCAAACTTGCAGTCAAATCAATCAAACAGTGCACTTCCAGGAAATTCCGCGAAGTTCTGGGAGCCTCCAAAGACTGACGTTTCCGTCCGATTTTCTTTTAAAACATATTTTAAGACTTTTCACATAATCTAGGATGATCTCGGAACTTTTGGGCGAATTTGGATGATTTTGGTCAAACCTTTGTCAAACTTGGTCAAACCTTGGTCAAACCGGTCAATGGAGACTTTCCGGGAACTTCCGGGACTTCCGGGGGTTTCTAGGAACTTACGATTTCAAATATTTATCTTTGAAAATACATTTTTTTTTTGTTTGGAACAACATCGAATGATTTCTGAGATTCTGGGCCAATCCGGAGAGTTTTAAGCTTTTAGAGGCATTTTGGTCATTTCTTTGATTTCTGGAGAGTTAGAGGCAATATCTAAAAATCCGATCTTTCTAATCATCGAAGGTTTGACATGTTTGTGGCCTCCTAAATCTGTTAGCCGACAAAATGGGGTGTCTACAATTTTCCCCTCTTTGGCATGAACTTGCAAAGCAACGCGTGTCGCAAGCGAGTGCCAAAGCCTTGAAGACACAGGACTTTTGGAGGCTAAAAATTTAGGATAAAAACAAGTGCGTTGCAAAAAAAGCAGTAAAAAGAAACCAGTGTTGAGGCTAGTGTTGGTCGCGCTCTACGTGAGCTACCTACGTATCCCAAGGGGTATCAGACCAAGACGTAGTTCGGGGCACAAAGAAACAAAACATGCAAATACACAACAATCAGGCGGATGTTATGCGGGGATGATGCTATGCAATGCATGGATGTGATATAAATTGTGTCCTATCATGTCTAGTGTTCTAATCCTAGTATGAACTAGTGCTATGGGGTTTACCACTCCGAGTGGACTTGTGTCGTGCCTGTATTGTGTTCTAAAGTGCTTGTGGTCCTAGTATATATGTTCTGTGTATTCGCCACACTCAGTGGGCTTGGTGATCTACGCTTCGCTATGACTAATAGACTTGTGAGGGATCTCGACCTGGAGGTCTTACCCAAGGAAGAGCGTGGTGCTCAAAGTGATACTGTGGTGCTTAAAAGAATGCTTATGGTGTGTTTGCCACTCCTAGTGGGCTTTATGATTTATGTATGCCGCGACCGATGGGCTATGTGTCATGTTATGGCCAATTTGTTGTGTTGGGTGAAGTGACTCTCTAGATTTGACTCGTGCTTCCCTTAATCGTGATACTATGGACTCGGTGACTCTCAGAGTCTCAATGTTGCTTCTCAAATTTCAATGATGATCCTCAATTCTCAACGGCGCTTATGTTGTTCCTCAAATCTTTGACGGTGCTTCTCAATGCTTCTTGATTCTCAATGGTGTTCTTCAAATCTTAACGATGCTCCTTGACTTTTCAATGATACTCTTCAACTCTTCTGATGATCCTCAACAAATCTGATGCTCCTCAACACATCTGATGTTCCTCAACTCTTCAACGATGCTCCTCAACAAATCTGATGCTCCTCAACATATCTGACATTCCTCAATTCTTCAACGATGCTTCTCAACAAATCTGATGTTACTCGACTCTTTAATGATACTTCTCAACTGTTCTGATGTTCTTCGATGCTCCAACAATGCTTCTCAACTCTTCTAGTGTTCCTCAATGCTCTAATAATGTTTCTCAACTCTTCTGATGTTCCTCGATGCTCCAACAATGCTTCTCAACTCTCTTGATGTTCCTCGACACATCTGATGCTCCTCCTCAACAATGATCCTCAACACATCTGAAGCTCCTTCACTCTTCAAAGATGCTCCTGAACAAATCTGATTCTCCTCAACTCTTCAACGATGTTCCTCAACATATCTGATGCCCCTCGATACGTCTGATGCTCCTCAACAACACACTTGGACTTTGAACCCTAATCACCTCAACAATACATCTTATCAAAACATCTGGACTCTGAGCCCTAAAACACATCTTATCAACACTCCTCATCAACACATCTAGACTCTGAGCCCTAAAACACCTCAACAACACATCTCATCGATACACCTCATCAACACATCAGCAATAGTTTCTTGGTGTTGGTGATATTTCCTCCAAACAGCCACCTTGAGAAACAACTATCGGTTTGTAGTTTACAACCACTTACGAGTTTACACCACTCGTACCTAGGACACTTCTCATGTTGCGACCCTGACTGGTGTAGTAATAATGTTTGGTACTTCTGCTTATATCCAAAGTTTTCTTTTTTTTTAATAATTGGGAATCACCTTTAACCCACACATTTGAGACCATCAGGACAAATGGACTTAACAGGAACGACAAGGAAAGTTGGGTTAGTTTGTATGAAACCTCGATCTCTGACACACTTTTGATCAGATTACTACTGACTCAAACAAAGAAGGTTTGACATGGACATGAAATTCTCAAATTGCCACGATCCAATGTGCCTTCATCATGAATGATGTATCGTTCATCCTTTATGTTCACTCCTCAACTTAATATGATAGCACTTTGCTGATAAATCTGATTTTTGAAAATTCCTCCCTATTGATCTAATCAATTTTGTACTTTTCTCAGGAAGTGCTTTGAATTAGTGCCTTAACTTTTAGAATAAAAGATGCTCTATTTCAAAAATTTTAAAACAACTTGGTGACTTAAAACCTCGCCCTTGGTGTGAAGGGATTGTGTTAGGTAAATGGAGTTTGCCCCTAGTTTGAGTTGTAGAAAGTAGAACTCATAGGCAAACGAGGTAGGTGACCGAAGTTTGCCCCTAGTTTGGACAATGGTTTATTGGAGGTTTTGGACAAACGAGGTAGGTAACCAAAGTTTGCCCCTTGTATGAAGGGTAGATAGTAAAATTCAGGCAAACGAGGCGAGTAGCCGAAGTTTGCCCCTAGTATGGAAGGTGATCTCTGGCTTAAGGTGAGGAACGTGACTTTAATCTCTCATATGCTCATAACTTTTGTCTAGGCACTGGTGAAGTGACCTAGCGAGCTATTTTCTCTCTTTTATTATTGCTCACTTTGGATTTAGCTCTAACTTTTGCCTAGGCGTCCTTTCGGATTTTTGACCTAGCGAACCATCCTTCTTTTCTTTTTTGTGAAAGTCTGCCTACGTACCCCGAGTGGGGATCAGGTCCAATGTATTTCGGGCTATGACCTTTAAAGAAGAGGGGTTAATATTGATGGTGTCGACCGAACCGATGCAGTTGCCTACGTATCCCTGAGTGGGAATCAAGTCGAGCGTAGTTCAAGGCAAGGCTTGAAGGAAATTGGTTTGATTATGATGGTGTTGACCGAACCGATGTGGTTGCCTACGTATCCCCGAGTGGTAATCAGGTCGAGCGTAGTTCAAGGCAAGGCCTTGAAAGAAATTTGTTTGATTATGATGGTGTCGACCGAACCGATGCGATTGCCTACGTATCCCTAAGTAGGATTCAGGTCAAGCGTAGTTCAAGGCAAGGTCTTGAAAGAAATTGGTTGAGGATTTTCAAACCAATCGTCAAAGGAGTTTAAACTTAGGTCACTTATGGTAGCCTTGAATAAGAAGATTCAGTTTCAGTCTCCCGTTCTTTTCTTTTCTTTTTTCTGAGGATTGATCCTTTTCAATTTCGCCTAGCCAGTCAATTTTACTTTTCATGTAATTAATTTTTGTGTGATCTTTTTATCACAATTTCGAAATTCTGGAATGTGCACGTCAGCTCTCGGGATTTATGTGTGGTCGTTCCGAGCCTTTGAAATGTGATCTAGGCACGTTTTTATGATGTAACTTGAAGCGTACAATTCTTTCATTTGTAAAATCATTTTGACTGGCTAGGGTCGGATCTTGGAAATCAATACCTTTTCAGCTCTAACTTTTGCCTAGGCTCCATTCTGAGTTTTCAACCTAGCGAGCTTTTCTTTTTTTTTTTTTCTTCTTTTTCTTCCTTTCCTTTTTTTTTTGGAAGTAGAGATAAAACTCACTGAAATGTTTGGATACCATCAAGGACTAAGTCTGCATTGCTTCCAATCGGATAGATTGTATGGCTCCCAATTAGATTGGGCTTAAGACTTCGAAATGGTGGAAAAGGGGTGTTGGGCAAGCCCCAAGTCAGTTTCAAGTATGTGTTTTTGAGATTTAAGCAAAAGCATCTTTTAAATTCTTAAAGTAAGACTATTCAATTCTCGGTTCTTCATCGGTGCTAGCGTGAAATCGACTTTGATCTTTTCAGGATTTTTTTTTTGTTTGATGCAAAAATTTATTAGCAGGGTAATATCCATGGTAATTTGAAAAGTGACATTTCTAGTTCAGCGATTCATGCACTTATGACTATACACATCAGATTAAGTAAAATGAGATTTCATTCCATTAGAAGAGAAGGATTACATTACTCGACACAACAACTCGATGACAGACACACTTGACCACAAGACTAAACTTGAAATATACTCAAAACATAGGACAGACTCGACTTGGTCTCAAATGGAGTGTCTTTGTGACCCATTTATTATTATTGTTTTTTTTTTTAGCAAAAGTTCCTAACACTATCGTTCCACTGCACGGATTCAACATTCATGGGTGTTAATGAAAGGGATCATTTGAAAGGATAGGCCACGGGCTTAGGTGGCATGGGGTTGAATGGGTGGTGGCTCGATGATTCCTCGATCAATGAGGTCTTGGATATCATGACGGAGACGTATGCACCGGTTGGTGTCATGGCCTAGGCCTTGGTGGTAGGCACATCGTTTGGACAGGTCACAGTTAGGTGGTGGGGGATCGGCATGAGGCTGAAGGAGTTGGAGTTGTCCCTTTTTTAGCAGGCGGCCTAAGGCTACGGAGGGGGGGATATCTAGCTTGGAAAATTTACGGGCGGCTAGGTGAGCTGGTTTGGTTTGTGAGCTGGTATGGTTGGGGAGAATAGGCCATGGGTTGGTTACTAAGGGCGTTGACATCCGAAGGATTTCGGGAGTAGTCAGGCCTCTTAGACTGGCTTTGTGATTCTTCATTCTTGATTTTCCCTTCCCTGATTGCATCCTCAATTCTAGTCCCAATCTCAAACAATTCTTCAAATGTTGAGATGGACTGGTAGAATAGTTTCTCATGGTACAGCGGTTGTAGATTCTTGATCAACATCCGGACTTGTTCCTTTTCGACTGGTCGGTGGGTCATTTGGGCCACGTTGTTCCTCCATCTACTCAAGAACGCAGCGAAGGACTCATTGAACTTCTACCGTGTAGTCTCCAGATCCCAGATGGTGACATCGAGCTCTTGGTTGTAGGAGTAATGATTAACAAAGACCTGGACTATATCTTCCCAAGTTCGCGTCTTAGAAACCTCCAAGGTCAGAAACCAGGATAGAGCTGCCTTGGCGAGGGTTTGAGGGAACAACATTGCAATGTGCTCATGGGTGCAACCCATTGATTGGAAAACACTCATGCAAAACTTTATGTGGCTCTTCGAATTCCCAGTTCCATCAAAACGATCAATTTCAGGCATCTTGAAGTTCTCAGGTAGCTTTCATTTGTTGGGCTCAAACAATCCTTCTAGATCTAACATGTAATCGTCTACCCCCTTACTCTTTCTCAGTATGTTCTCAAGCTTGTCGACTTTATCCAGTTTTTCTTGAATTTTCTTATCAAGTGCATGTGGTGGGGCCCCATTGAACCAATCATCATCTACATTATTCTCGAGAGGTGGTGCAAACCCAGGCGATGGTGGTGGTATAAACCCCGGTGGCTGTAAGTACCCAGGTGGGTATTATGGTTGTTGTTGTTTCAGTTCTTCCATAAAGGCTAAAACTTGGGCCAACCGGTCATACTGTTGGTTGATCATTTCTGTCATTCTTGCCTCCAAACTTCTGGATCCATAAAGCTAACTTTCAGCTGAATGATTCTGACAAGGTGACTCCCTAATCCTCTGACTCACAAATGCAGATCCTGGGTGCTCAAAACTTGTACTGACATATAGGTATGAAAAGACTATGTCAGACTTTTAACAGTGATGATTGAGATGACAACTATAGTGACAAGTGAGGACTGACTCATGTACATACCGACTATCACCGTGTATGCAGACTAATGAAGCAAACATGCGAATGTAAGCCCTAATCTACATGATGCCCCTACTTCTAACAGATAACAGTTAAGCAAGTAAGGTCCTAGCCATACAGAGTGTGCTAACTTTTCTTTCCAGTACAATCACCAGGGGATAACAGGGGTTTCCAGGATATTTCGAGAAGTTTGGATAGAGTTTGTAGAAGAAACTGGTGTTTTGGGAAATCTAGGATATCTTAATGGAGTTTCTGAGAGAAACTGGTTATATCTGGGTATTTCTGGGATATCTGGACAGAGTTTTTGGTTATGTTTGGCAGTTGGGTAGAGTTTCTAGGATATCTGGATAGAGTTTTTGGAAGAAACTGATGTATTTTGGGAAATCAGAGTTTCTAGAAGAAACTGGTATTTTGGGTATTTCTGAAAAATTTGGACGGAGTTTCTAGGAGAAACTGTTATTTTGGATATATCTGAGAACTTTGGACAGAGTTTCTAGGAGAAACTTGTATATATGAGAGTTTCTGGGAAAAACAGAAATTTTAGAGTTTCTGAGTGAAATAGGGTTTTCTAGGTGATTTAGACAGGGTTGCTAAGAGAAGCAGTGATATCTGGATAGTGCGGGCAGTGTTTTGGGAGAAACAAGTACATTTGGGTAAGTTTCTGGGAGATGGGAATTTCTAGGAAGCTTGGGTAGAGGTTCAGGAGAAACATGGATTTTCTGGAATTTTAGGTGAAACAAAGATATTGGGGAGTTCGAATAGGATTTCTAGGAGAAGCGAGAATATCTGGGTGATTCGGGCAGAGTTTCTAGGAGAAACAGGGATATCCTGATGAGTTGGGCAGGGTTTCTGGAAGAAACAGGTGTGACAGGAGCATGTGATGATGGTGATCATACTGTCTAGCAAGTTTTCATACTCCTATATCTTAGGACCGACAAACAAGGTTTGCGGTGTATATCTTTGTGAGCATGGAGCAGACGTCCTTGTCATGGTGCCTAGGCAGGTCAACTCAATGTGATCACATGTGAGTGATTGCCTTGGGAATCATAAGAAAGAGATTATGTTCTATACCACATAAGCGTCTACACCACGCAGGTAATCCCACCAGGACATACAACAGTTATATCACATTGTCCTATCTGAAAAGATAAATGAATAGTCCTATGAAAGGTTCTACAGGAATCTATATGCAAAGGCTGGGTTTAGTCAAAGAGGGTCCATTGACGAGAGCTCCAATATACTGTCAGAGAGACAGAACGGAAGTGTTTACTCTTTTTGATATACCTTGGAAGGTACAGTGTCAACGGTGATTTGTGCCTTGGCACAGCAAGACCTGAACAATGTCAGGGCCGCGTTTCAGACACAGTCGGAGGGGAAATGCAGAAGTGCAATGCGGTGAACTAAACATTGTAAAAAGATTATTTTAAGGATGCTTCTTATGAGTCAAACCTCTGTATTATTTTGTTTTCAAATAGAAATCCCCAGCAGAGTCGCCAGATTGTGGACACGCGGAATTCCACCTCTTGTTTGTTTTGAGATTGAAATTTGATATGGATCAAAGAAAGAAAATGGAAGGTCTGTTGAAAAGAGATACAGAGTCACCACTTTGTCTTTAAGGAACCAAGAAACCTAATTTTGACTCACCCAAATGGATAAAGGGCACCGGCCTTTCATAACCAAAGAACTTGGCTCGGGGTTTTGGTACGAGAGAGGAAGGAGCCTTTGTCGCGACTAAAACACCCTCAACTCGCCCCGTCTTTCGACGGGCCTCAATTAGCATCCAAATAATCATCTTATACTATATATGGTTCAACAATTAATACTATGATAGTATATTATATCACATAAGAAAATTTGAAATGGAAGATCTAAAGATAAGATATCATTCATAAGATCTAAGCCAAGTATCACATAATGTAAAGTGAAAGATCACACGAACAAACCTAGGAAAAATCGTCTAATCACATATCAAGTAATTAAGTTTCCCTAATCTAAAGGGGACATGAATTGTTCTTGAAACAAATAATCAAAAAAATCAAAATATGCTTAGCAAGCTAGTATGTTGCATGTTAATCTTTGAGAAAAGAAGATCTCTCAATCCCTGGGACGGATGAGAAAGGAGGATTAGATCGAGGGGAAGCATGAATGTAAGATCAAGTTCATTCCTTATAATCTTCTTAGATTAGGAGTCACAAAAGCCTCAAATCTTTGCATGGATGCAATGTATGTATCTAGAATGTGCCAAGGTTGTAGTATGCTTTGTGTTCATGGATTCCTAGAATGACTTAGAAGTCTAGAATGTGTATGAATGAATGAAGGAAATCATCATGGGATATGTACAAATGTAGTATGAACTAATTCCTAAGACATGAGCTAATTTGGAGTGTATGTAAGCATCAAATCAAAGGGAGAAAGTAAAAGTGTGCTTACTGTGAATAGTGGACAGAATAGTAACATGATCTTGTGAAAATGGAAACAAGGGGTTAGGAATGTTTTCAATGCATGCTTTTTTATGGAGATCTTCCTTATTGTGTCTAGAACACAACCCAAAAATCCAATCTTTAATAACTATCACAGATGGAGAGAAATCATATAAACAATAGAGGTCACTCAGAAACAGAGTCCGTACTGTCGACTGAAATGTTGAAAAATCATAGAAAATGAAAACCAAACATCTAGAGGCCCATATTATACAGCATGTTCCCTAAGACATTGAAGTGAAACGGAAAAATAAGTTCGGACCACCCCTTTTGGAAAAGTTTTCTGTAAAACAACTTGAAATTAGACCAAGCTGCTGTGACAGCAAAAACAGAATATCTGGAGAGAATGTTTGGGTCCAAATGGACCATTTTCAAGTATTTTCAAGTCAAAACAAAAAATCATGGGTGTTCTCTAATGAGTTAGGAAGACTTTCCAAGTTGTCTTGCATCCATACATTGAGTATTGAGTTCTAGAGAAATCTTTGAACTCAGATCACTCACTGTTTTGAAGATTTTGGGAAAAACTAGAGTTTTCTTTTTTGAGATCAAAATGAGGGGTTTTAAGAGGGGTTTTGAAATAGAAGTTTTGAAAGTATATTTTCAACATCAAATAGAGATTATAACCACTTAAAATGTCAACATAAAACTCATCATCAAAAACCTCCAAGATTGTTGGAAAGATTCATTTTTATTTGAACATAACTTCAAGGATACCTTGGAGGTATTGAAGTTATAATAATCATCTATCAAACATGTTTTTGAGGTCAAGAGCTACTATCCATAAGGATTCACTCACCTCAAACTTCATGTCATCATCTAGATGATGATGAACTAGTAAGTAAATAAAGAAAATCAAAAAGAAATGAGGTAAGAAGAGATGAACATTGTATATAAACAAGCAAATGAACAAATCAATAGATGATATTCAATAGTGGAACCACAAGCATTCAACCTCTCATATGTGTGTATATGGGTGAGTACATCACTCTCTAACTCATAGGAAACTCAAAGAAGATGAAGAAGATGGATTGAAAGCTTGAAAATAAAAGTTTAGTTTTTAGAAAACTAATTGAAACTCACATTTTGGATTGGATTTGGAAGAAGAAAATCTATACTTCTCTCTCCCTTTCTCCCTAACTCTCTATATCTCTCTCTAATGGCTTCCAAGCTCCCCTCTAAATGGAAGTAAATGGGTCTCCTTTATAGGCCAACTTGGGGAGGTATTTTGGGTTTTACAAAGTCTCTAATTGGTCCAAAATCCCAGAATAATCAAAACTATGTTGTTTTATTTGTTGAAAATTTGAATTAAAACCCAAAAATTAACCAAAAATTACAAAAAAAATGAAAAATCATTCAGAGTGTCGCCGCGGCACTTGGCCACTACCGCCGCGGCAGTGAGCCAGTGCCACCACGGCAGTCAACTCCCCCGTTGACTAAAAATTACATTTTGGCCCCTGGAATTCTCGAAATTCGTAAAACGGCCCTATTTCGTCCGAAATTCACAGAAAATTTATACAAAATCCAAATTGAGATTGTGATATACCGTTGGAAAGGTATTGAGGTCTACTTTCCATAAAAAAATAGTTTGGAGTTGTGTCACTTTGGAAAGTTTTGCGGTATTCGCGATAAAAGTCAAATTGATCGCATTTTTAACCTACAGAAATTCATTACAAATTCATTTTAGATCCAGAAATTATGTGCGATATACCGTTGGAAAGCTATTGAACTCTAGTATTTGATAAAAATATTTCAAAGTTGAAAAGGAGACTTTGATTTTTGGTCAAACTTGCAGTCAAATCAGTCAAACAGTGCACTTCCAGGAAATTCCGGGAAATTCTGGGAGCCTCCAAAGACTGACGTTTCCGTCCGATTTTCTTTTAAAACATATTTTAAGACTTTTCACATGATCTAGGATGATCTCGGAACTTTTGGGCGAATTTGGATGATTTTGGTCGAACCTTGGTCAAACTTGGTCAAAACTTGGTCAAACCGGTCAACGGAGACTTTCCGGGAACTTCCGGGACTTCCGGGGGTTTCTGGAAGCTTACGATTTCAAATATTTATCTTTTAAAATACAATTTTTTTTTGTTTGGAACAACATCAAATGATTTCTAAGATTCTGGGCCAATCCGAAGAGTTTTGAGCTTTTAGAGGCATTCTGGTCATTTCTTTGATTTCTTGAGAGTTAAAGGCAATATCTAAAAATCCGATCTTTCTAATCATCGGAGGTTTGACATGCTTGTGGCCTCCTAAATCTGTTAGCCGACAAAATGGGGTGTCTACAGACGTATGCACAAAGAGTGTCCGGAGCGAGGAACTCAGAACAATGTTCCACCACAAAGAAGATCCCAAAAGAGAACTTGTAGATCACCAAATTAATCCCGGCATTGAACAAGACAAAAGACCGAAGGTGCCATATTCAATGTCAGAACTTTGAATTTCACTTGGCATTGTTTTAGCAAAGAAGTTTGGACGTTTAAAAGAATTTGTGAGAAGGTCTGATTAGTTAGCTAGTGGGAACCCCACAACCTTAAAATCTGAGATATGATTAGTATCTTGTACTTTCTGAGACCTAACAAACCCTAGATTTCGAGGATGAAATCCTCTAATAAGGTGGGTAGAGATGTAACACCTGTAATTTTCTTTCATTAATAATATCAGCTTTTCGAATTTCTATATTGGACCGGCTATATTATTCTATTATTATTTTAGTTGTGTGACGATTTTGACATATCTTAGGATTACATCAATTTCTGGCATAATCATATATTAGACTGTAATAACCATGCCAACTCGACCATAATAAGATTTATCTTAGTCCCATACCCGGACCCGGACGTTAGAAATAATACCCGATTTTACATAAATTGAGATCGACATGTATACCGAGGAACTTATGCATGTAAACCGAGAAAGTGGTACACCACCCGAGGTGGGCCCCACATGGCCGGCTATATGGCAGCCACATGTCACACCCCTTTTAACACATGTCCACTACAAGGACACATGTCCTAGCATGCAAGCATGCAACTAGATACCTAGCACTTGCATTTCCTATATAACCACACCTATATGCATGCATTACACTCTCTTCCACTCTCATAATCTGCACCTAAGTTAAGAAAGAGAGCTGGGAGTAATAAATCCCATGGAGATATAGAAGAAAAACAAGGAGAAACCAAGCATTCACCCCCTTCCCTTGTATACACCTCACATGCAAACACATATACACACCCATACACCTACATACACTACCATGGGAACCTAAGAGCTGTGTTTATAAGTCCTAGAAGCTCAATAAAATTCCCAAAAGTAAGAAGAATCAAGAAGTTAGAAGAAGAAGAAGTTCATCCTTGGAGTTGAAGTTCAAGCTCCATCAAGCTCAAGAACAACATCAAGCATAATTTCAAGCTTTGGTGAGTAAGTAGTAAGTAAATTGTGAGTAAATAGTGAGTAAATTGTGAGTAAATTATGAGTAATTGTGAGTAATCTAACTCAATTCAAAACACATATAGCATGTATTAATATTTAGTAGGAGTTTAATGTTGTTGTGTTGAAGTTTTCATGACATGCAAGACAAATCCTTAAATCTGAGAAACAAAAACTTCCAGCAGAATGTAGCTTAGTAAAATGAATGTTTTGTGCAGCTCAAAAATCCGAATTAAGCTAGGTTTTTTTTTAGAGAAAGTTAACTCATATATCTACAAATAACTCTTCTATAGCTTAGTCTAGAAATCAATCCTTCATGGGTGAAATGCATGTACAATTCAGTGTTATAAACCTTGGAAAACAGAAACTTCCAGCATAATGTAGTTTAGTAAAATGAATGTTTAGAGGAGCTCAAAAATCAAAATTATGCTAGGTTTTTTTGTGGTAAAAGCTAACTCATTTATCTACAAATAACCCTGCTGTAGCTTAGTCTAGAAATCAATCCTTCATAGCTGAAATGCATGTACAATACAGTGTTATAAATATGAAAAAATAGAAACTTTCAGCAGAACATAGTTTAGTAAAATGAACGTTTGGAGTAGTTCAAAAATCTGAATTAGGCTAAGTTTTTTTTGTGGAGAAATTTAACTCATTTATCTACAAATAACTCTTCTATAGCCTAGTTTAAAAATGATTCCTTCATAGGTGCAAGTCACGTACAATACATTGCTATAAATCTGGGACAAAGCAGTCCAAAAATATAGAAATATCTGAGTAAAATAAATATTTTGAACAGCTCAAAAATGTAATTGAAGCTAGATTTTTCTGTACATGAAGATGATCCAAATACCTATAATGTTCTAGTTTTGAGTTTCATCTACAAAGCAATTTACCATGTCTAAATAAATCATATTGTTTCAGTCAACACAGTGAAAATGTATCCTGGCAGATTATGTAGCTTTTTGTATGATGTTTTGTTTATGCATGGTATTGATTGTTGATGCTAGTTTCCTGTACCTGTGCTGTTATGAAAATCTTGTGCTATGGTAGTACTATCGTGTAGATGACTATGTTAAGGGTTTCATCTATATGTTTATTGGTATTAAATTCATGTTATAAATCCATGAGCTACGTGCTATGTTTTCCTATTGTATAAATATAGTTTAATGACCGTTGGAAAGCTCATACCCAAGCTTTAAGTATGTTGTACAACACGATTATTGCATTAATAAGTGATCAGAAAAGTTTCCATCATAAGTATATTGAGAGGTAAAACGAAATGTCGGACGTATAGCGAAATATTAACGGTTATAAATGGATGATGTTAATGAACTAAACTACCAAACGTACGAACGTGAAAAATAACGATAAAACCTTCAATAACATATTTAATGCGAATAAGGGATGTTAGGTTTCATTACTAATCATGTGACTACCGGTCAAAGTTGATTCGTGAACTTTCGTGTCGTGTTTGGATAATTCTTGCAAAGTTGGTCTCTCGATTATTCCATGGAGTCGATTGGTGAGTTATGTTTTGTTCCTTGATCTGAGGATCAACATGACGTGTTCGGTCAAGTGTGGATGACCTGAGGATCGTCATGACGTGTTTGATCAAGTAGTTGATTAGTTTTCCGCACCCTTGGTCTGAGGATCGGCATGACGTGTTCGGTCGTGCGGGTGACCTGAGGATCGGCATGACGTGTTCGACCAAGTGAATGTGAATATCCCGAAGGAGGTGTGAAATGTTTTGTACCCTTGAACTGAGGATCGGCATGAAGTGTTTAGTTATGTACGGGTGACCTGAGGATCGGCATGACGTGTTCGTCCAAGTGATTATTAATTTTCCGTACCCTTGGTCTGAGGATCGACATGACATGTTCGGTAACGTGCGGGCGATCTGAGGATCGGCATGACATGTTCTACCAAGAGATTGTTAATGTCCCGCACACTTATGCCATCTGGGCGACGTTTGAATGCCTGTTGGGCGATAGTTTGAATGTCATTTGGGCGACAGTTTGAGTACCAGTTGGGCGACAGTTAACTATTCATTGTTGAGTGTTGTTCTTTCTTGACTAGTAAATGCGTTTGGAGTTAAGTCTTCTTTCAGTCAATGTCATTGGTCAGTTCAGTTCTGGGTTAAGTTTTAAAGGGAACGATTGGGTTTAAATAAGACATGGTTTTGAGAATAAGAAAAGACGAACGAGACATAGTATCGAGAATAAGAAATAATAAACGAGATATGGTTTCGAGAAATAAGAAGAGATGATGAATAACTTACCTTGGTGGTGGTAACCTTAAGGGGACCCTCACATAGCTTAACCGCTAACGGCTTTTCATGCCTAGACCTTTCACGTCTAGCCTTTACTGGTCCAGACGGAGCTGCCTATGATCAAGATATAGATTTTACTACTAAAGACTATGCTGGTGAAGATTACTACGAGGAAGGCTATGGTTTCGCCAGCTGAAGATCTTGGAGTTTTTCTTTTATCATAGTTCTGTTATTAATATGTTTAATGATGTAATAGCTAAGTTGAACTTGTAATATCTATCTTTTGGATATCTTTTAGTCTGTAATATACTAATCATGTAAGACTTGAATGTTTAGTTTATTGCTTCCGCTGAACTTAGTCACTTTCCCATATTATATAATTATTTTAAGCATTTTTGGACAATCAGGTGACATTCACAACCAGTCACTTGTCTACGAACCCATAAAGGAAATTTATTTTTTCCTATTTTTGGTACTTCGGGGCGTGACACCTACTTAGTTCCATATTAATACCAATACATGACATTTCCCATGTGGCCTAACTACTCTAAGTAAAGTGAACGATAACCCAAATTGATTCACAACTGATACGTTAACTAACGTTACGAAACTACAACACGCTATCCTTAAGGTTACTATGCTATAGCGTCTCATTATCTCTTATTACAATAGTATTACATGCGAGGGATCAAAGAATACCATTAAAATAACTAAGCAGTTTATAATATAAGTATCAGGAAATATCAACAATCTATTACTACAATTGATTGGGTCTCAACAATGCCAATCGATTGGGTTAAGTTGCCAACGATTCGGACTATGTCTTCTTCCCATAGACTACCATCCAACAACATTATATTGGGGAAAGATGTATAACGCATCTTTCGCTCTTTTTAGCATGCATAAAGGTTAATATTAAGCTACCCAGTGAGTTAAAACTCACCTTAGTGAAGCTAAGGGTGTGTTTGGGTGTTGGTAAATCTTGAAGCTTCAATGGTGGACTCTCTCTCTCTGTCCTCTTACACTTCGGTTTTCCTTCTCATCTTTTCTTCTTTTCTGTTTCTTCTTCTTCTTTTGGTTCTTCTCCTCCTCTTTCTGTCAAGAGAGTATGCGTGTATGTAGGTGGGAGTGTATGTATGTATGTATGTATGTATATATGTATGTATGTATATATGTAAGTGTATATAGATATATAAATCAATCGATCTCTCTAAAACAGTTCAAGAAACTCAAAATGGCTAGGAATATGCCATATATATATAGGTTAGAGGGAGATCACGTGTCCACTCCTCATCTAATTAAGAGGATCAAAATCTATTAATGGCAAATGATTGGCATCATCATCAATCAATTGGGGTAGGTATGTGTAGACACCCCATTTTGTCGGCTATCAGATTTAGAAGACCCATAGCTTGGTGGTTCACAATGATCAAAAAGACTCGAAAGGACCCTCGAAAGTTAGTTCTATCTCTCAAAATGCTCAGAAAGTGGTGCAAATGACCGAAATGCCCCTGAAAGCCCAAACACTCCCAGATTTGGATTGAAAGTTCTAGAAACATGCTACGTCATAAAAAAATTACTAAAACTAAGTTTTCAAGCAAAATTAGAAGAAATCGTCGGCTCCCAGAGAAACCAAAAGTCCAGAAAATTCCCGAAAAGTCCCCGTTGACCAGTTTGACCAGGTTTGACCAAGGTTTGACCAAAATCATCCAAATTCCCCGAAAGGTTCCGAGATCATTCTAGATCATGTGGAAAATACTAAAACGAGTTTTAAAAGGAAATCGAACGATAACGTCAGCTCCTGGGAGCTCCCAGAGGTTCCTAGAACTTCCTGGGAATCCCAAGTTTGACCAGTTTGACCAAAAGTTGACTTTAAAATCAGAGCACCATATAATTTTTCAAATATTTTTCATGGATACAAGAGGTCAATAGCTTTCAAACGGTATATCGCACGTAATTCCCGGATTGAAAACGAATTTCTTATGAATTTCTGAAGGTGAAAAAGGCGATCAAATCAGCTTTTATCGCGAATACCGCAAAACTTTTCAAGGTGACTGTGGACACGCGGAATTCCACCTCTTGCTTGTTTTAAATTGTTTTGAAAAGGAAAAAAGAAAATGTCTGTTGAAAACAGTGACAGAGTCACCACTTGATCTTTAAGGAACCAAGAAACCTAATTTTGACTCACCCAAACGGATAAAGGTCATCGGCCCATCATAACCAAAGAACTTGGCTCGGGGTTTTGGTACGAGAGAGGAAGGTGCCTTTTTCGCGACTAAAACACCCTCAACACGCCCCGTCTTTCGACGGGCCTCAATTAGCATCCAAATAATCATCTTATACTATGCATGGTTCGACAATTAATACTATGATAGTATATTACATCACATAAGAAATTTTGAAATGGAAGATCTAAAGATAAGATATCATTCATAAGATCTAAGCCAAGTATCTGTGGATACCGAGCTTCCACCGCTTCGTTATGTTTTTGAAACTTGTTTGATTTTTGAATCAAGGAAAGAGAAAAGGTCTGTTGAAAACAGATACAGAGTCGCCACTTGGTCTTTAAGGAACCAAGAAACCTAATTTTGACTCACCCAAACGGATAAAGGGCACCGGCCCTTCATAACCAAAGAACTTGGCTCGGGGTTTTGGTACGAGAGATGAAGGAGCCTTTGTCGCGACTAAAACACCCTCAACTCGCCCCGTCTCTCGACGGGCCTCAATTAGCATCCAAATAATCATCTTATACTATGAATGGTTCGACGATTAATACTATGATAGTATATTACATCACATAAGAAACTTGAAATGGAAGATCTAAAGATAAGATATCATTCATAAGATCTAAGTCAAATATCATACAATGTAAAGTGAAAGATCACACAAATAAACCTAGGAAAAATCGTCTAGTCATGTATCAAATAATCAAGACTTCCTAATCTAATGGGGGACATGAATTGTTCTTAAAACAAATAGTCAAAGAAAACAAGGATGCTTAGCAAGCTAGGATGATGCATGTTAATCTTTGAGAATAGAAGATCTCTCAATCCCCAGGACGGATGAGAAAGGATGATTAGATCGAGGGGAAACATGGACGTGTGATCATGATCGTTCCTTATAATCTTCTTAGATTAGGAGTTACAAAAAACCCAAATCTTGCATGGATGCAATGTATGTATCTAAAATGTGCCAAGGTTGTAGTGTGCTTTGTGTTCATGGATTCCTAGAATGACTTAGAAGTCTCAAATGTGTATGAACAGATGGGTGAAATCAACATGGGATATATACAAATGTAGTATGAACTACTTCCTAGGATGTGAACTAATTTGGAATGCATATAAGCATCCAAACAAAGAATGAAAGTTAAAATGTGCTTGCTGTGAATAGTGGACAGAACAGTGACCAGATCTTTTGGAAATTGAAAATAGGGGTTAGGAGTGTTTTCAATGCATGATTGTTTATGGAGATATTCCTTATTGTGTCTAGAACACAACCCAAAAGGCCAATTTTGGATATCTATCACAGATTGAGAGAAATCATATAAACAATGAAGGTCACTCAGAAACAGAGTCCGTATTGTCGACTGAAATGTTGAAAAATCTTAGAAAATGAAAACTAATGATCTAGAGGCCTATTTTATACAGAACATTTCCTAATACATTGAAGTTTAATGGCAAAATAAGTTAGGACCACCCCGTTTGGAAACGTTTTCTAGAAAAAAGAGGTTGGAAGTGGACCTAGCTGCTGTGACAGTAAAAACAGAATGTCTGGAAGGACTGGAAGGAATGTTTGGGTCCAAATGGACCATTTCCATGTACTTCCAAGTCAAACCAAAAATCATGGGTGTTCTCCAATGGGTTAGGAAGACTTTCCAAGTGGCCTTGCATCCATGTGTTGAGTATTGAGTTCTAGAGAAATCTTTGAACTCGACTCACTCACTGTTTTGACTCATTATTTGAAGATTTTGGGGAAAACAAGGTTTTGTTTCTTGAAACCAAAATGAGAAGGATTGAGAGGGGTTTTGAAATAGATGTTTTGAAAACATATTTTTAATACTTAATGAGGATTATAGCCACCTAAAATGCCAACATCAAACTCATCATCAAGAACCTCCAAGATTGTTGGAGAGATTTATTTTTATTTTTTGAACATAACTTCAATACATTTCAAGAATACCTTGGAAGTATTGAGGTTATGATCATCATCTATCAAACATGTTTTTGAGGTCAAGAGCTACTATCCATAAGGACTCACTCACCCCAAACTTCATCTCATCACTTAGATGATGATGAACTAGTAAGTAAATAAAGAAAATCAAAAAGAAATGAGATAAGAAGAGATGAACAATAAATAAACAAGCAAGTAGATGATGATCAATGATATTCATGAAGCATGAGACTTGTAGATTGGTGTTTAACTCATATGTAATGACACTAGACATGGAAGAAGCTTCCACTCTCTTGAATGCTCACTTAAATGGTGGTTGGGAGTATTGAATGTTGAAGTAAATGGGAGTAATGAAGTAAAAACAAAGTTTAGAACTCACTTTTGTTTTTTAAAAATCAAAGAGGGAAGCTTCTTCTTCTCTATTCTAACCTCATCTCTACAACTTTCTCTCCCAAACTTTCTCTAAACTTCCATTTGACTCCCCCAAAATGAAGAGTAATGGGGTGTTTATATAGGCCAACTTGGGGTGGTTTTGGAATTTAGAAAGTATTCCCATTGGCTCCAAACATCTGAAATCATAAAACTATGTCGTTTTGGTTTTTAATTAATCAAAATGGGACCACAAAACAAATTACAAAAATACACTGCTCTGGGGGGGAGTGCCGCGGCGGTAGTGGGCCAGTGCCGCGGCGGCACTGCTCCTCCCCCGTCCAGATAATGCTGTTTAGGCCCCCTGATGTTCCGGTATTCGCGAAAAGGCCCTATTTCGTCCAAAATTCACAAAAAATGCGAATGAACTCCAAACTGAGGTTGTGATATACCGTTGGAAAGGTAATGGAGTCTACTTTACATAAAAAATAGTTCGGGTATAGGTCACTTTGAAAAGATTTGCGGTATTTGCGATAAAAGCCGATTTGATCGCCTTTTTCGCCTTTGGAAATTCATAATAAATTCGTTTTAAATCCAGAAATTATGTGCGATATACCGTTGGAAAGCTATTGACCTCTAGTTTCCATGAAAAATATTAGAAAATTGTTTCGGTGCCCCGATTCCAAAGTCAAATCTTGATCAAACTGGTCAAATCCGGGATTCCCGGGAAGTTCTGGGAACCTCTGGGAACTCCCGAAAGCCGACGTTTTCGCTCGATTTTCTTTTAAAACTCATTTTAATACTTTCCATGTGATCTAGAGTGATTCCGGTGAATTTGGATGATTTTGGTCAAACTTGGTCAAACTTGGTCAAACCTTGGTCAAACCTGGTCAAACCTTGGTCAAACTGGTCAACGGGGACTTTCTGGGAACTTTCGGGACTTCGGGGGTCTCTGGGAGCTGACGATTCCTCCCGATTTTACTCAAAAACTTTTTTTATCATTTTTCTTATGACATAGCATGTTTTCAGAACTTCGGAACCAAATCTGGGAGTTTTCGGGCTTTCAGGGGCATTTTGGTCAATCTGAGCATTCTGAGAGATAGAGCTGACTTCCAGGAGTCCTTTTGAGTCTTTTACGATCATTGTGAACCACCAAGCTATGGTTCTCCTAAATCTGATAGCCGACAAAATGGGGTGTCTACAGTATCACACAATGCAAAGTGAAAGGTCACACAAAACAAACCTAGAAAAAATCGTCTAATGACATATCAAGTAATAAAGTTTCCTAATCTAAGGGGACGTGAATTGTTCTTGAAACAAATAAATCAAAGAAAACAAGGATGCTTAGCAAGCTAGAATGATGCATGTTAATCTTTGAGAAGAGAAGATCTCTCAATCCCCGGGACGGATGAGAAAGGAAGAATTGACCGAAGGAAAGCATTAACGTGTGATCAAATTCATCCCTCATAATCTTTTTAGATTAGGAGCCACAAAAGCCCCAAATCTTGCATGGATGCAATGTATGATCCTAGAATGTGTAAAGGTTGTAGTGTGATTTGTGTTCATGGATTTCTAGAATGACTTAGAAGTCTAGAATGTGTATGAATAAATGAATGAAATCATCATGGGATATGTACAAATGTATTATGAACTACTTCTTAAGACATGAGCTAATTTGGAGTGCATGTAATCTTTTAGAATAAAAGCTGCTCCATTTCAAAAAAATTCAAAACAACTTGGTGACTTGAAAACTCGCCCTTGGTGTGAAGGGATCATGTTAGGTAAACGGAGTTTGCCCCTAGTTTGAGGTGTACGAAGTGGAATTCATAGGCAAACGAGGTGGGTGACTGAAGTTTGCCCCTAGTTTGGAATGATGGTTTATTGGGGGTTTTGGGCAAACGAGGTAGGTGACCGAAGTTTGCCCCTTGTATGAAGGGTAGATAGTAGAATTCAGACAAACAAGGCGAGTAGCCAAAGTTTGCCCCTAGTGTGGAAGGTGATTTTCTGGCTTGAGACAAGGACCGTGACTTTAATCTCTCAAACGCTCATAATTTTTGCCTAGGCACTAGTGAGGTGACATAGCGAGCTCTTTTCTCTCTTTTGTTATTGCTCACCTTGGATTTAGCTCTAATTTTTGCCTAGGCGTCCTTTCGGATTTAGGACCTAGCGAGCCATCCTTCTTTTCTTTTTGAAAGTCTGCCTACGTACCCCCGAGCGGGGATCAGGTCCAACATAGTTCGGGCTAGGACCTTTAAAGAAGAGGGGTTAATATTGATGGTGTCGACCGAACCGATGCGGTTGCCTACGTATCCCCGAGTGGGAATCAGGTCGAGCGTAGTTCAAGGCAAGGCTTGAAGGAAATTGGTTTGATTATGATGGTGTCGACCGAACCGATGCGGTTGCCTACGTATCCCCGAGTGGGAATCAGGTCGAGCGTAGTTCAAGGCAAGGTCTTGAAAGAAATTGGTTGAGTGTTTTTCAAACCAATCGTCAAAAAAAAAAAAAAAAACCTAGCTTACTTGTGGTAGCCTTGAATAAAAGGATTCAGTTTCGATCTCCCTTTCTTTTCTTTTCTTTTCTTTTCTTCTTTTTTCTTTTTCTTTTTCTTTTTCTTTTTCTTTTGTTTTGAGGATTGATCCTTTTCATTTTCGCCTAGCCAGTCAATTTTCCTTTTCACATAGTTGATTCATGTGAGATCTTCCGATCATAATCTCGAAATTCCAGAATGTGCACGTCAATTCTCGGGATTTATGTGTGGTCGTTTCGAGCCTTTGAAATGTGATCTAGGCACGTTTTTATGATGTACCTTGAATTGTACAATTCTCTCATTTGTAAAATCATTTTGGCTAGCTAGGGTCTGATCTTGGAAATCAATACATTTTCAGCTCTAGCTTTTGCCTAGGTGCCCTTTCAGGTTTTCAACCTAGCGAGCTTTTCTTTTTTTTTTTCTTTTTTTTTTTTTTTGGTATTGTTATTTTTTTTTAAGTGGAGATGAAACTCACTGAAATATTTGGCTACCATCAAGGACCAAGTTCGCACAGGTTCGCATGGCTATCAATTGGGTTGGGTCCAAGGCTTTGAAATGGTAGAAATGGTGGAAAGGGTATTGGGCAAGCCCCAAATCAGTCTCAAGTATGTCTTTTCGAGATTTGAGTAAAAGCATCTTTAAATTCTTAAAGTAAGACTGTTTAATTCTTAGCTCTTTTTGGGGTCAGCGCGAAATCGACTTTGGCCTGTTTGGGATTCTCTCTTTTTTTTTGTTTGATGCAAAAATTTATTAGTAGAGTAATGTCCATGGTAATTTGAAAAGTGACATTTTCAGTTCAGTGATTCATGCACTTAAGAATATACACATCAGATTAGGTAAAATGAGACTTCATTCCATCATAAGAGAAGGATTACATTACTCGATACAGATTCACAACAACTCGAGGACGGACAGACTTGACCACAAGACTAAACTCAAAACATAGAATAGACTCGACCCGGTCTCAAATGGAGTGTCGCGGTGACTCGCTTATTCTTCTTTTTTTATTGGCAGAAGTCCCAAACACTATCAACTCACCGCGTAGCTTCAACAATCGTTGGCCTCAGTAACGGGGAACATTTTAAAGGACCGGATAGGGGCTTAGGTGACATGGGGTTGAATGGGTGGTGGCTCAATGATTCTTCGGTCAATGAGGTCTTGGATATCGTGGCGGAGACGTATGCACCGGTCGCTGTCATGGCCTGGGCCTTAGTGGTAGGCACATCGTTTGGACAGGTCACAGTTAGGTGGTGGGGGATCGACACGAGGCTGAAGGAGTTGGAGGTGTCCCTTTTTTAGCAAGCGGCCTAAGGCTACGGAGGGGGAGATATCTAGCTTGGAAAATTTACGGGGTACCCTATTTTGGTAAGGGCGACTAGGCGAGCTGGTTTGGTTTATGAGCTGGTATGATTGGGGAGAATAGGCCATAGGTTGGTTACTAAGGGCATTGACATCCGAAGGGTTTCGGGAGTAGTCGGGCCTCTTGGACTGGCTTTGTGATTCTTCATTCTTGATTTTCCCTTCCCTGATTGCATCCTCAATTCTAGTCCCAATCTCAAACAGTTCTTCAAATGTTGAGATGGACTGGTAGAAGAGTTTCTCATGATACAGTGGCAGTAGATTCTTGATCAACATCCGGACTTGTTCCTTTTCGACTGGTCGGTGGGTCATTTGGGCCACTTTGTTACTCCATCTGCTCAAGAATGCAGCAAAGGATTGATTGAAGTTCTGCCGGGTAGTCTCCAGATCCCAGATGGTGATATCGAGCTCTTGGTTGTAGGAGTAATGATCAACGAAGACCTGGACTATATCTTCCCAAGTTCGCATCTTAGAAACCTCCAAGGTCAGAAACCAGGATAGAGCAACCTTGGCGAGGGTTTGAGGGAACAACATTGCAATGTGCTCATGGGTGCAGCCCATTGATTGGAACACACTCATGCAAAACTTTACGTGGCTCTTCGGATTCCCAGTTCCATCAAAACGATCAATTTCAGGCATCTTAAAGTTCTCAGGCAGCTTTAATTTGTTGGGCTCAAACAATCCTTTCAGATCTAACATATAATCGTCGACCCCTTACTCTTTCTTAGTATATTCTCAAGCTTGTCGACCTTATCCAGTTTTTCTTGAATTTTCTTATTAAGTGCAGGAGGTGGGGCCCCATTGAACCAATCATCATCTACATTATTCTCGAGAGGTGGTACAAACCCAGGCGGTGGTGGTGGTATAAACCCCGGTGGCGGTAGGAACCCAGGTGGGTATTGTGGTTGTTGCTTGTTCAATTCTTCCATAAAGGCTAAACCTTGGACCAACCGGTCAGACTGTTGGTTGATCAATTCTATAATTCTTGCTTCCAAACCTTCCGAATGCATAAAGCTGACTTTCGGCTGAGTGATTCTGACAAGGTGACTCCCTAATCCTCTGACTCACAAATGCAGATCCTGGGTGCTCAAAACTTGTACTGACATATAGGTGTGAAAAGACTGTGTCAGACTTTTAACAGTGATGATTGAGATGACAACTACAGTGATGTTAACATACGTGGACTGACTCGTGTATAGCCTGACTGAAATAGTGCGTGCAGACCAATAGGAATGGTGTATGCAAATGAAACAAGCATGCGGATGTAAGCCCTAATCTATATGATGCTCCTATTTCTAACAGATAGCAGTTAAACTAATAAGGTCCTAACCATACAGAGTGTGCTAACCTTACTTTCCAGTATGATCACCAAGGGATAACAGGGATTTCCGGGGTTTTATGAAGGCTTTTAGGAGAGACTGGGCATTTCTGGTTGATTTGGACAGAGTTTCTGAGAGAAACTGGCATAGCTGGACATTTCTGGTTGGTTTGGACAGAGTTTCTGAGAGAAACTGGCATATCTAGGATATTTGGACAGAGTTTCTGGGGGAAACTGGTTAATTCAGTTATATCTGGGATATCTGGACAGAGTTTCTGGGAGAAACTGTTATTTTGGGTATTTTTGAGAAATTTAGACAGGGTTTCCTGGAGAAACTATTATTATGGGTAATTCTGAGAACTTTGGACTGAATTTCTAGGAGAAACTGGTATTTTGGGAACTTTTGAGAAATTTAGACAGGGTTTCCGGGAGAAACTAGTATACCTGGGAATTTCTGAGTGTTTTGGGAATTTTTGGGAAATCTAAGCGGAGTTTCTGGGAGAAACTGGTATATTTGGGAATTTTGGGAAATTTAGGCAAAGTTTCTGAGAGAAACTGGGATACTTAGGAATTTTGAGTGTTTTGGGAATTTTTGGGAAATCCAAGCGGAGTATCTAGGAGAAACTGACATATTTGGGAATTTCTGGGAAATTTAGACAAAGTTTCTGAGAGAAACTAGGATATCTGGATGAGTTGGGCAGAGTTTCTAGGAGAACAGGTGTATATGACAGGAGCATGTGACGATGGTGATCATACTATCTAATAGGTTTTCATACTCCTATGTCTTTTCACCGACAAACAAGGTTTGCGGTGTATATCTTTATGATCATGGAGCAGACATCCTTGTCATGGTGCCTAGGCAGGTCAACTCAATGTGATCACATGTGAGTGATTGCCTTGGGGGTCATAAGAAAGAGGTTCTGCCTTATGTCACATAAGCGTCTACACCGTGCAGGTAATCCCGTCAGGAATCTATACACAAAGGCTGGGTTTAGTCAAAGAGGGTCCGTTGACGAGAGTTCCAATATACCGTCAGAGAGACAGTACGGAGGTTTTACTCTTTTTGATATACCTAGGAAGGTACAGTATCAACGGTGACTTGTGCCCTAGCACAGCAAGACCTGAACAATGTCAGCGCCGCGTTTCAGACACAGTCGGAGGGTGAAAATGCAGAAGTGCAATGCAGTGAACCAGACACAGTAAAAAGATGATTTTAAGGATGTTTCTTATGAGTCAAACCTCTGTATTATTTTGTTTTAAAATAAAAAATCCCCAGTGGAGTCGCCAGATTGTGGACATGCGAAATTCCACCTCTTGCTTGTTTTAAATTATTTTGAAAAGGAAAAAGAAAAGGTCTGTTGAAAACAGATACAGAGTCGCCACTTGGTCTTTAAGGAACCAAGAAACCTAATTTTGACTCACCCAAACGGATAAAGGGCACCGGCCCTTCATAACCAAAGAACTTGGCTCGGGGTTTTGGTACGAGAGAGGAAGGAGCCTTTGTCGTGACTAAAACACCCTCAACTCGCCCCGTCTTTCGACGGGCCTCAATTAGCATCCAAATAATCATCTTATACTATGTATGGTTCGACCATTAATACTATGATAGTATATTACATCACATAAGAAAATCTGAAATAGAAGATCTAAAGATAAGATATCATTCGTAAGATCTAAGCCAAGTATCACACAATACAAAGTGAAAGATCACACAAAACAAACCTAGGAAAAATCGTCTAATGACATATCAAGTAATAAAGCTTTCCTAATCTATGGGGACATGAATTGTTCTAGAAACAAATAAATCAAAGAAAACAAGGATGCTTACCAAGCTAGAATGATGCATGTTAATCTTTGAGAAGAGAAGATCTCTTAATCCCCGGGACGGATGAGAAAGGAAGAATTGAACGAAGGAAAGCATAAACGTGTGATCAAATTCATCCCTCATAATCTTGTTAGATTAGGAGCCACAAAAGCCCCAAATCTTTCATGGATGCAATGTATGATCCTATAATGTGTAAAGGTTGTAGTGTGCTTTGTGTTCATGGATTTCTAGAATGACTTAGAATTCTAGAATGTGTATGAATAAATGAATGAAATCATCATGGGATATGTACAAATGTAGTACGAACTACTTCCTAAGACATGAGCTAATTTGGAGTGCATGTAAGCATCAAATTAAAGGGGGTAAGTAAAAGTGTGCTTGCTGTGAATAGTGGACAGAACAGTAACATGATCTTGTGAAAATGGAAAAGAGGGGTTAAGAATGTTTTCAATGCATGATTTTTTATGGAGATCTTCCTTATTGTGTCTAACACACAACCCAAAAATCCAATCTTTAATAACTATCACAGATTGAGAGAAATCATATAAACAATATAGGTCACTCAAAAACAGAGTTCGTACTGTCGACTGAAATGTTGAAAAATCTTAGAAATTGAAAACAAAACCTCTAGAAGCCCATTTTATATAGAACGTTCCCTAAGACATTGAAGTTCAAGGGAAAAATAAGTTAGGATCACTCGGTTTGGAAAAGTTTTCTATAAAACAAGTTGAAAGTTAACCTAGCTGCTGTGACAGCAAAAATAGAATGTTTGGAAGGAATGTTTGGGTCAAAATGGAACCCTTCCAAGTATTTCCAAGTCAAACCAAAAATCGTGAGTGTTCTCTAATGAGTTAGGAAGACTTTCCAAGTTGTCTTTCATCCATACATTGAGTATTGAGTTCTAGAGAAATCTTTGAACTCAGATCACTCACTGTTTTTACTCACTGTTTTGAAGATTTTTGGAAAAACTAGAGTTTTCTTTCTTGAGATCAAAATGAGGGGTTTAAGAGGGGGATTTTGAAATAGATGTTTTGAAAGTATATTTTCAATACTCAATGAAGGTTATAGCCACTTAAAATGTCAACATTAAACTCATCATCAAGAACCTCTAAGATTGTTGGAGAGATTTATTTTCATTTGAATATAATTTCAAGGATACCTTGGAGGTATTGAAGTTATAATCATCACTATCAAACATGTTTTTGAGGTCAAGAGCTACTATCCATAAGGATTCACTCACCTCAAACTTCATGTCATCATTTAGATGATGATGAACTAGTAAGTAAATAAAGAAAATAAAAAAGAAATGAGGTAAGAAGAGACGAACATAATATGAACAAGCAAGTAAATAACAATCAATGGATGATAATCAATGTGATATTGGACTTGTAGCTTGGTGTTTCACTCATAGATGTTGACATTTGGACATGGAAGTAGCTTCCTAACTCAAAAATACTTAGAGAAATAGTGGTTGGGTGTATTGATGATGAAATATATAGAAGAATGGTGGAGGAAAACAAGATTGGAACTCACTTTCTATAGAAAAATAGTAGGAGGAAGCTCCTTTCTCACTTCTAAATCTATCTCTATCTCTCTTTCTCTCTACAACTTCTATGGACATTGCACTTGGCCCCCCCCAAAATGAAGAGCAATGGGGGGTTTATATAGGCTAATTTGGGGTGGTTTTGGGATTTAGAAAGTGCTCCCATTGGTCCCAAACATCTGTGAACATCAAACTACATCGTTTTGATTTTTAATTAATCAAAAAGGACCCCCAAAAATAATTACAAAAGGATACTATTCTGGAGGGGAGTGTCGCGGCGGTACTGGGCCTGTGCCACGGCGGTAGTGGGTCAGTGCCGCATCGGCACTGCTCCTCAATCGTCTGGATAATCTTGTTAGGGCCCCCAGAGGTTCTAGTATTTGCGAAAAGGCCATATTTTGTCCGAAATTCACAGAAAATGCATACAAACTCCAAATTGAGGCTGTGATATACCGTTGGAAAGGTAATGGAGTCTATTTTACATAAAAAATAATTCAGGGATAGGTCACTTTGAAAAGTTTTATGGTATTTGCGATAAAAGCCAATTTGATCGCATTTTTCGCCTTCGGAAATTCACAATAAACTCGTTTTAAATCCAAAAATTATGTGCGATATACTATTGGAAAGCTATTGAACTCTAGTATCCATAAAAAAATATTTGAAAATTTTTATGTAACTTCGATTCTAAAGTCAAATTTTGGTCAAACTGGTCAAGCTTGGGATTCCCAGGAAGTTCTGGAAATCTCTGGCAGCCCCCAGGAGCTGACGTTTTCGCTCGATTTTCTTTTAAAACTCATTTGAATACTTTCCACATGATCTACAATGATCCCGATGAATTTGGATGATTACGGTCAAACTTGGTCAAATCTTGGTCAAACCTTGGTCAAACCGATCAACGGGGACTTTCCGGGAACTTCCGGGTCTTCCGGGGGTCTCTGGGAGCTGACGATTTCATCTAATTTTACTTAAAAACTCATTTTATCACTTTTCTTACGACTTAGCATGTTTTTAGAACTTTCGGTCCAAATCTAGGAGTTTTTGGGCTTTCAGGGGCATTTTGGTCATTCTGAGCATCTTGAGAAATAGAACCAACTTCCAGGAGTTCTTTTGAGTCTTTTTCGATCATCGTGAACCACCAAGCTATGGGTCTCCTAAATCTGATAGCCGACAAAATGGGGTGTCTACAGTGACCTATCTCTGAACTATTTTATGTAAAGTGGATTCCATTACCTTTCCAACAGTATATCACAATCTCAGTTTGGAGTTCATACGCATTTTCTTTGAATTTCGGATGAAAGAGGGCCTTTTCGCAAATGTCGGAACCTCTGGGGGCCTAAATGGAATTATCTGGACATCAGAGGAGCAGTGTCGCAGCGACACTGGCCCATTGCTGCCGGGGCACAGGCCCAATGCTACCACGACACTCTCCTCCAGAATAGTCTTTTTTTGCAATTTATTTTGGGGGTCCATTTTGATTAATTAGAAACTAAAATGACGTAGTTCCTTGTTCACAGACATTTGGAGCTAATGGGAGCACTCTTTTAATCCCAAAACCACCCCAAATTAGCCTATATAAACCCCCCTTGACTTCATATTTGGGGGGTGCAAATACAAAGCTTAGAGATGTTATAGAGAGAAAAGTTATAGAAGATAAGGTTAGGAGAGTGAAAGTGAGCTTCTTCCTTTGATTTTTTACCTAAAAAGTGAGTTATAAACTTTGTTTTCTACTTCATTACTCCCATTTACTTCGCATTCAATACACCTAACCACCATTTTAGTGTGCATTTCTGAGATGAGAAGCTTATTCCATGTCTAAAGTCACCATGTATGAGTGAAACGCCAAGCTACAAGGCCAAAATCATCATAAATATCATCTATTGATTACTTCCTTGCTTGTTTTACATATTATGCTCATCTCTCCTTAATCTCATTTCTTTTTTATTTTCTTTATTTACTTACTAGTTCATCATCATCTAGATTATAACATGGTGTTTGAGGTGATGAATCCTTATGGATAGTAGTTTACTGACCTCAAAAACATGTTTAATAGATGATGATTTCAACTTCAATACATTCCTATGTATTCTTGAAGTTGTTTTCAAAATAAAATAATATTCTCCAACAATCTTGGAGGTTCTTGAGATGGGTTCAAATGTTGATATTTTAAGTGGTCATAATCTCCATTTAAGTGCTTTAAATATACTTTCAAAACCTCTATTTCAAAACCCCTCTTAAACCCCTCATTTTGATTTCAAAAAAGAAAACCCTAGTACTTCCCAATACCTTCAAAACAGTGAGTTATCTAACTTCAAGGAATTATTCTGAGTTCAATACCCAATATATGAATGCAAGATCACTTGGAAAGTCTTCCTAACCCATTATAGAACACCCATGATATTTGGTTTGACTTGGAAACACTTAGAAGTGGTCCATTTGGACCCAAACATTCTCTCCAGATATTCTGCCTTTGCTGTCAAAAGAGCTTGGTTGACTTTTAACTTATTTTACAGAAAACTTTTCCAACAGGAGTGGTCCCAACTCATTTTTTCCTTGAACTTCAGTGGCTCAGGTATCTTTTTGTACAATATGGGCCTCTAGATGTTTTGTTTTCATATTGTAAGATATTTTGACATTTCAGTCGATAGTACGGACTCTGTTTCTGAGTAACCTCTATTGTATATATGATTTCTCTCAATCTGTGATAGTTATTGAGGATTGGCTTTTTGATTTGTATTCTAGGCACACTAAGGATGATCTCCATAAAATATCATGCATTGAAAACATTCCTATAACTACTTTTCATTTTCCACAAGATCAAGTCACTGTTCTGTCCACTATTCACAGCAAGCATTCGTTTACTTTCATTCTTTGATTTGATGCTTACATGCACTCCAAATTAGCTTATATCTTAGGAAGTGGTCCATACTATATTTGCACATATCCCATGATGATTTCCTCCATGCATTCATTCATATTTTAGACTTCTAAATCACTTTAGAAAGTCCATGTACACAAACACACTACAACCTTTGCACATTTTAGGATCATTCATTGCATGCATGCAAGATTTGGGGTTTTTATGATGTCACGCCCCGGAACGGCAAAAATAGAGAAAAATAAATTTCCTTTTTGGGTCCAAAGGCAGCGACGGGTGAAGTCACATGATTGTCCACACCACGCAGTACTAAGCAACAAGAAGTAATAGTGTAACAAAAATGAAGTCTAGGTTCTAATCACAATGTAACATAAAGTCAACAGAAGGTACTAACTATTACACATCAGAGTCTCGAATCGAATATAAGACAGCGGAAGTATAAATGTCAAGGCAACAAATGCCTGACTACAAAAAGGGTTCAAAAAGGGGTAACGACAATTAGCTACAATTCTAGTCTAGTCTTCAGTTGGCGTAAAGGTAGTCCTCTGCGTAGTAGTCTTCTTCGGTCGGACCTCCGTCAGGGAAATTCTCCACGGGGACGTCGTCACTAGCATGGTAGTCTTCTCCTGTGGGCCCTTCACCTGTATAGTCATAATCAAGGTGCGCTGGAACATAGAAATGTCCAGGGACATAAACGCCGTCAGCTTAATGAAAGCTGAGTGAGTTAGATACTAACAGGGTATCAACTATTGAAGTTATTACAAGTTATAAACAGTAACCAAATTAGAGTTCAGTGAGGGTAACTCCTTCACATCAAACCGATTATTCGATTACTAACGTCTTACTCATTTTACGACCGATAACACGTCTTGAGGGGAAACAGACTCGACAATAGTTCAACTCTATAAATACACCATTGCTCATCCACTGCTTTTAAGAACATATGCACAGTTCACCGCATGTCATGGATACCACGTTAGTCCATCCCCCGCTTTTAAGAACATATGCACAGTTCACCGCATGTCAGGGATATAACGCTTTAAACAACAGTACATCATTCTATGCCACGACTTAGCGACATCTACCAGTGATCACGGTCCACCACATGTCATAGACACCTTCGTCTGTCTACCGCTTTTAAGAACATATGATTAGATCATCTGGCTATCTTAGGGCAAATGGTCCGGTTCACCGCAAGTCATAGACACCTTCGTTTGTCTACCACTTTTAAGAACATATGATCGACCAAAGCCCGCCCACGTAAATTTTCTGAATCTTAGCAAACCTACTTAAGTTCAACTCTATCACCGATACATGACAATCCCAATGTGGCCCGACTACTCTGAATGAAATGAACGTTAACTCCAAAGGATTCACGACTATTCCGTTATCTAACATCAAAAACATTATCCGTTAATCTTGTTGTTACTACGACCCTACGCTGCATTAACTCATTATCATGTCTGTATTACAATAATAAAGCATGCTGGGAAATACTGAACAGTAAATAAACAACTAAACAGTTATTATAAGAAAAATAGTATTCTGAAACTTCCAATCGATTGGTATAGAAGTTCAATCGATGGGTATAAAAGTGGCATCAATCGATTGGAAAAAGATTCAATCGATTGGTATAGAAGTAGTGTCAATCGATTGGTAAAAGGTTCAATCGATTGGATCACAATCCATGCCAATCGATTGCACAAAATGTCAATCGATTGGGACCTGAAAGATGTCAATCGATTGGTAAGAGTACCAATCGATTGATACTTCTTCTTCTTCACAGTGAAGACTGTCCAGCAACATATAAACGGGAATACATGGTTTCTTTTCCATTTCTTCATTCAAAGCATGTTCTAACGCCAATATAAAGCTACCAAGTGAGTTTAAAACTCACCTTAGGCGTTAAGGGCGTGTTTGGTTGTGTGTGTTTGAGCTTTGGAAGCTCCAATGGTGGTCTTCCTCTCTTTTAATCTTGCTTCTCTGTCTTCTTCTTCTTCTTCTCCCTATCTCTCTATCTTTCTGACCTTCTTCTTCTCTCAATCCATCTGTGTGTGTGTGTATGAATATATGTATATATGTGTGTGTATATATATATGAGTGTTTATATATATTAACACACACAAACACTCCCTCTCACTCCCTCTGATTTCTTGGAACCCCAAAAATGCAGAAATGAGCTGATATATATAGGGAGAAAGTGTTCATGTGGACAAACCCCAGCCAGAGCAAAAGAATCTGCCCAGCTGCCTCCAATCAATTGGTATAAGTGTCCATCGATTGACATAAGCAATCGATTGGTATATAGGTTCAATCGATTGGTACCTAAAATAAGGCAATCGATTGGTATACTTACCAATCGATTGGTATCCAAATTATACCAAGGGTAAGACTAGGCTCAAACAAGTATTAAAAGAAACATACAGGGTCTCATTCACATAATATATTACAAAAATACAGGGTATTACATATGACCCCTAATCTAAGAAGGTTATAAGGAATAAAGTTGATCACCGGTTCATGCTTCCCCTCAAACACATCATCCTTTCTCATCTGTCCCAGGGATTGAGAGGTTTTCTTTTCTCAAAGATTAACATGCATCATTCTAGTTTACTAAGCACATGTTGATCTCTTTGATTATTTGTTTCAAGAACAATTCATATCCCCTTCTAGACTAGAAAAACATGATTACTTGATATGTGATTAGATAATTTTTCCTAGGTTTGTTTGTGTGATCTTTAACTTTCGCATTGTGTGATATTTGGCTTAGATCTTATGAATGAAATCTTACCTTTTAATCTTCCATTTCAAGATTCATAGTATTAATTGTCGAACCAAACATGGTATAAGGTGATTATTTGGATGCTAATTGAGGCCCGTCGAGAGACGGGACGAGTTGAGGGTGTTTTAGTAGTGACAAAGGCTCCTTCCTCTCTTGTACCCAAACCCCAAGGTAAGTTCTTTGGTTATGAAAGTCCGGTGCCCTTTATCCGTTTAGGTGAGTCAAAATTAGGTTTCTTGGTTCCTTAAAAACCAAGTGGCGACTCTGTATCTGTTTTCAACAGACCTTCCTTTACTTTTCTTTGATCCAAATCAATTTCTAACCAACTGAAACAGTGGACGAAGGATTCAAGCGTGTCTACAATCTGGCAACTCTGTTGGGAATTTTTATTTTTGAAACAAAATAATACAGATGTTTGACTCATAAGAAGCATCCTTAAAATCGTCTTTTTACTGTGACGGCTTCACCGCATTGCACTCTTCATTTTCCTTCCGACTGTGTCTAAAACGCGACGCTGACATTGTTCAGGTCTTGCTGTGCCAGGGAACAAGTCACCGTTGATACTGTACCTTCCAAGGTATATCAAAAAGAGTAAAAACTTTTGTACTGTCTCTCTGACGGTATATTGGAACTGTCGTCAACGGACCCTCTTTGACTAAACCCAGCCTTTGCATATAGATTCTTGTAGAACCTTCCATAGGACTGTTCATTTGTCTTTTCAGATAGGACAATGTGATTGTAACACCCGTACCCACAATAGAAGATTAATGTGATATTAGTATGTGTTAATGAATGATAAGTAATTCATAAAATGGTTTAAGGTGGGGTTATGAACCCACATGTAAAAAGGTGTTCAAATGTGGACATAGATGAAAGTCCTGTGAAAGGTGGGACTGGTAAAAAAGTGGGGCTCAATGAGGGTCTAACTAAAACAATTTGCATTTAGATGCCATTATATGCTTACATAAATACTTTATTTAATGTTTAAAGATGATATTATGTCTTATGATAGCTTAAAGAGACCAATTTGGGTACCCATATGAGGGCGTATTTGAATAAAATTCATTATTGGTAGGTTTAATAGCAACCTTATGAATTATGTGGGACCATGTTTGGGACCCACGCGGGACTTAGATTAAATCCTTTTAGAAAAGATGGGTAGTTAACGTAAATAACATGGGGGTTTCATAATAAAACTTAAAGAAAATCAGGCGAGGTAAACATAATTAATGAGAACTTGATCAACACATATGCATGTGTTGATATATGTCTCCAAGACACAAAACACAGTTGGAAATTCACAAGATTGGAGAGAACGAGAGCTCTCGAGTCGGCGACGGAAATCCACGCGACATTTCTTGCCATTTCTTTGCCGTCCGGCGTCGGATTCACGAACCGAGACCGGATTTAGACTCGTGGAGGTAAGGGGATCACATGCACGTCCTTTATTTTCATTTTCGGCAATGTTTTTACGGCGGCCATTTTTAATAGACAATGTTCTTGGTACCAAACTTATGTAGGAATTACACCGGTGGAATTTGGGTTGGAAATTAGCAAGAGATTGGGAAAAATCTAAGCTTAATCACTAGTAAATCGAGGAGGTGAGTGCTCTAATCCCAAAATTGGGTGTTTAGATATGTTGGTGTGATAATTGTTGGCTTAGAATGCTTAATCCATATTTATGTTTATATGTATTGTTGAAATTGGGTAAAAAGTATGTCAAAGTTATGAAATTGCTATGTTTATATGCTTATATGCTAAGTTGCTTAAGTGCTTATGTGGATCAAAGGGAAGTCAAGTGGTGGGTCTCATATGTAAGGGATAGGGAGTCCTTAATGAGTAGGACGTGGTGACGACCACAATGAAATACCGGTGACACCTTCAGGGTCACAAGAAAGTGTGTGTTGTGCTATATGCGCCAAAAGAGTGAGAAATTCCGGGGTGAGAAGGACCCAGGGGTGGTGGCTTGAGTTACTTGACTTTCCGGAGATCAATTTGTTGATGCTTATAATGATTGTTGCATTTACATACTTAGCATTCCAATAGCATGATTAGTTCCCTCACTAAGTGTAAGCTTAAACGAAAATATATTTTCTGTTATGGTTATTGAATAACCATTGTAGGTACGGCACGAAAAGAGGAAAGAAAATGACCCGCACGACGGGTTGGGCGAGGGGTTATGAGATGTGTTCCATGTTCATATGTATAGATGTTTTGGCTTGGTTGTAAGCCTTGTACTTTAAGTGTTGTAAACAACATGTGTTTTGAAAGTTCTTATAGTATGTTAATCCAAATTGGGTAGTAAAGGTCTTTTGGCATAAATTGCACTTGCAAGTCACATGTTATTTATATTGGGGAAAGAATTAGGTAATTTGGTTGTGAACCTAAGTTTGACTCCTCTTGTGGTGATGTTTTGCAAGTATATTTGGGAAATGTGGATTTTAATGTAACCTAATGATCATGGAGAGAAATTTGTGTGTTTGATTGTCAATCCATGCTTGGGAGATGTCGTGTTAATGTTTAGGAACATTTGGAAATGCTTTGAGAATGATTTTTAATGTTTTCACAATGTTTTGGGATGTTAGGAAATGTTTTGGACATGAAAAACTGATGTTTTTAGCAGCAGGGAGGTGTTCTGCCAAGGTCGGATCGATTCGGCCTTCCCGCGGATCGATCCGCCCATTTCCGGGGACATTCTGTCTCAAAATCAAGAAAATGGATTGATCCACCCCGTTTTGCGGATCGATCCGCCCCTATGAAAACAAACTATCAGCGTTTACGGAAACAAGCATAACTCTCTCTAGAAAACTCAGATTCGCGCGCCATTTTATGTGTTAGAACCAAGACTCAAAGACCTATCTTTTGGTGTAAAATTTTGATATATTTTATAAATGATAATTTTGCCCTTGGGTCTGATTTGTGCAAAGAAAGCACTTTTATGGAGTTTAAAACATGTTTTTCTTCATGGTTAGTGTATGGTTTGGTGTGTGGACTTTGTTACACGTGTCCTAATCCGCCTGGGGCACGTTGGGGTGTGACGATTTTTGGTATCAGAGCAAAAGGTTAGGTCCTTGGGGACGAATGACAAATACGACATGTAAAAAGCATAAAAGGATGCATAAGTATGAAGATCATGCATACACGTTTATTAGGCATGCTTAAAAGTTGTTTAGCATGCACATCATGTTATTTATGTTAACATGCATGTAAATGATTACGAGGATGCCAGATTTAATTGTCTAGTAGTAATGGAATCTGAGAAAAGACAGATATCACAATCAAGAATGAAACAGGTGAAAAGAGTTGTGAAGATAATAGTAATAGAAGTAGAAAAAGCACAAGAACCTCCAAATTCAGAAGAAAGAATGGAACTACCAGTCGTAGAAGAGTTTCTAAAATAGTTCCGACAATGACATGAGGGTAAGAGATCGGGAAAAAGAGTCAAAGTAAAAATTGAGATAAGCTTAACGAACAAATGTAAGGGAATTCATTGGTAGGAGGTATTCCGAAAGTAAATAGGATGCGTTGTACGATGTGGAAAAAGCGATGTTGGGGTATATACTACACAATTTGTTATGCTTATAGACAACTTGGGCACGTTACGAAGAATTGTCCAAATAGGGGGTTATGAATGTGGTCAACTGGACTACTGGGTATAGGAATGGTTTTAATAAACGATAAGAAGGTCCAAACTTTGCGATAGTTAAGACTAATTTGGAAATTGTTCAACTGTTAATGGGGAGAGAATCACAAGAAGATAAAAGCTCTTAACTTATGTTTGAGTCACCATGAATATCAGGTAATGTGTCAGATTATTTATTTATTCGTCTATAATCAACGCAAGTAATTCTAATTCGGAGTTAATTACGGATGAATTGTATCGTCATGATCGTTGAATGATCAAGTGTACTATTGGGGATCTTGGGAGGTTGGCTTCGTTAATGATATTTTACTCAGGGGTATCCGTGATTGGTTCTGGCATATTAAGGGTAAATGATGTGAAGGTTAAAAAAAAATAAGACAGTTAGCATTGATTATAGTGTTGTCCTTTGAACGCACATGCAGCTGGATACGAATGAGTCACCGGTCCAAAATGTTAGAGATGATTGTTTAATAACCAGATATTATGTCAAATGGAGTTTTAATTGCAAGACAATCAAGATGATGTTGTCATTCAATCAATATTGTGAGACCGTTAGAGTGTGTCGGCTAATTGAGGGGAGGTTGTTAGAAGTTTCTATAAATGAAACATGTATATCAAGAATATGTGGTATAAGGGAAATATAATATGGTTAACCGTAGAATGTTGTTGATAGCTACTCAACGTTTGAGAAAGCACTGGGTATGATATGATTGTCAATCAGGTAACTATGGTATATGGGTAGTAGATAAGTGTTGAATTGACCAGCTTCGATTTTCTACAAAATTGACGTAATTTGATTATCTCATGTTGTGTCATCATTTAAGTTACCGTATCACGAGAAGGAAAAGTTAGACGTTTGTACTTATCATAGTAAGAGTATACATTGAATTGGGTTTGAGAATATTTTGACAGTGGGAGTTTTGCATATGCATACGAATATGGGCTATCTTGATAATGGGTGAAATCTTGAATGCATACAGAGCAGACTAATTTAACAACTTGTTTAGTATTGAATTACAAAAGGCTTGAATTTGAACTATAATTAACCCTTGGGGTAGTGTATTGAAGGGATTATTGGTATTATTGCGAAAAGACAAACGGAACAACTAGACTGGGTATTGAAAATTGGGATTGAATGAAACTACAGTTGAGAATAGATATAGCGAATGAACGAATTGTTGACTAATCTCAGATGAATTAGTACTTTGACCGAAATCTCATAATGGTTAATGGAATATTAAGGTAGGGGATATTACGGGGATTTTAAAAGGAGATTAAAGCGGATGATAATTATAATGACATTTAAAGTAACCGGAGTATCCTTCGTTACTATTGATGTCATAAATTGGATATTTGGGGTACATTGAAATGAACTTGTGATGGAATTATACATCAGCTATTTTAATGATACCGGAGGAATTTCATTCGAGGTGAAAGTTAGTGTTAATGACTAGGTTATATTCCGATGAAGTATGATTGTGAGGTTTTTGATCCTTAGCAATGGTTAAAACTTTGTGGACAAGAAAGGAAATGATAGAAGACTAGAGGTTGATAACATTTCTAATCGCAGAACAAGTATGGTTGATAACTCGAAGTACGTATGAATGATTTTGGGAGATACAGAATGATTTGAGAAGAAAATGACCTTAACTAGATTAATCAACATTGAGAAATGTGCTAGGCGAATGAAGTACAATATCAGATATGGGACTATATGGTGTAGAAATGATTACTTATGATGTTCGATTACTTATGCTTCATAAAAGATTGAAACCTGATGGGTAAACTCTTTGACGTAAGGTTTGGAATAGGCAAAGGTATTTCTACAAGTAAGGAGTTAATGAGAACTAATGGGATTCAAAATATGACTTATGCAACGGAAATTGAGTGCGTGGTAAAGGAAATAGTTAGAATTCATGGTAAGCAACGATATGAAAACCTAACACAGACAAGCAAAGCCATTTGATTGTTGAAGCTACCAGTTAGTGACTGATGAGAGAAAGATAGTGTGTGCTTTGATTATTAAAGATGAGTTAGCGAAGATTCAAAATTGTTAGAAACTGAAAGTACTCTAGAAATTGTGAAAGGAAGAAATGATCGTAGTTTGGAATCAACCGACAATGTTGTGTCAGATTATAAGGGGTTGGTCTAAGAATTCGTGTTGTTTGTTGCTCTGTAAAAGAGAAATTTTGTTGCTCCGTAAAAGAGATATAATAAGATGTTGAGGAAGAATGATTAAACTTTTCTTTATAGTAAGATATCTTGAAGTCTAAAAGTTAAGTAGGTATCCCGAATGAAGATAGCTCGAGGAAAGAATTTCAGAAGAAATATTGAAGTCTTAAAGAAGATTGTAGAAAATAATTTATCAGTGATTGAGTAAGGAATGGTATTGAATGCAATTTTATTGTATGTGATGATTTGATGATCAGTTACCAGGGCCGAGTACAAGTTCTCTTGAGTGATCCGGAATCTGAGTAATATTAAGTAAAAGGTGAGACACAGTGACGATTATTCTAGATGGAATTGTAAAACACTCTATGTGATGTGTTGTATATTGAGAAAAATAAGGCAAAGTGTTGAGGGTTCGAAGGGTTACTATAAATGATATTGATGACTAATGAAAAAGAACATGTGTTGTGATAAATTTCGAGATGGGGTTGTCAAAGTTAGCGGCATTAAGTTGCCAACATGTGAATGATTATGAACAGGTTGATCGAGTCAATAAATGGTTATTGGTTAAAGATGCGGATATGTAAGGGTTAACTGAATTATATTTGAAGGGAAACTGTGAGATTGTGTAGGCATAGAAACCTACCATTCCAGAATGGCGCATTTGAATGTATTGAAATTTTGACGTTCTGCAAGAACCAATGGAAATGAAACTGAGTCGTAGTAGAACGATTTACTGCAAGTTATGATTAGCGGGAAAAATGCACTACAGTTAAAATGAGCTGAAAGAATGAAAGGAATGCGAACTGGTAACTTGTGACATATTGATTGAGGCGGAAGTCAGAAGTAACCAAAGGGGTTTGATGTGTTTCAAGACTTCGGGTCATAGTGTTAATTGTCAAGTTTGAATCAAGACAATACTTATGAACTATATGAAGTTTAAGAAGGAAATGTGTATATTCATTGATACTACAAGATGGGAAAAGTTTGGGGACAAACTACTTAAAAGGGGGGGGAGAAATGTAACACCCGTACCCACAATAGAAGATTAATGTGATATTAGTATGTGTTAATGAATGATAATTAATGCATAAAATGGTTTAAGGTGGGGTTATGAACCCCACAAGTAAAAGGGTATTCAAATGCGGACACAGATGAAAGTTCTGTGAAAGGTGGGACTGGTATAAAAGTGGGGCTCAATGAGGGTCTAACTAAAACAATTTGCATTTAGATGCCATTATATGCTTACATAAATACTTTATTTAATGTTTAAAGATGATATCATGTCTTATGATAGCTTAAAGAGACCAATTTGGGTACCCTTGTGAGGGCGTATTTGAATAAAATTCATTATTGGTAGGTTTAATAGCAACCTCATGAATTATGTGGGACCATGTTTGGGACTCACGCGGGAATCAGATTAAATCCTTTTAGAAAAGATAGATAGTTAACGTAAATAACATGGGGGTTTCATAATAAAACTTAAAGAAAGGCAGGCGAGGTAAACATAATTAATGAAAACTTGATCAACACATATGCATGTCTTGATATGTGTCTCCAAGACACAAAACACAGCTGGAAATTCACAAGATTGGAGAGAACGAGAGCTCTCGAGTCGGCGATGAAAATCCACGCGACGTTTCTTGCCATTTCTTCGCCGTCCGACGTCGGATTCACGAACCGAGACCGGATTTGGACTCGTGGAGGTAAGAGGATCACATGCACGTCCTTTATTTTCATTTTCGATAATGTTTTTATGACGGCCGTTTTTAATAGACGATGTTCTTGGTACCAAAGTTATGTAGGAATTACACCGGTGAAATTTGGGTTAGAAATTAGCAAGAGATTGGGAAAAATCTAAGCTTAATCGCTAGTAAATCGAGGAGGTGAGTGCTCTAATCCCAAAATTGGGTGTTTAGATATGTTGGTGTGATAATTGTTGGCTTAGAATGCTTAATCCATGTTTATATTTATATGTATTGTTGAAATTGGGTAAAAAGCATGTCAAAGTTATGAAATTGCTATGTTTATATGCTTATATGCTAAGTTGCTTAAATGCTTATGTGGATCAAAGGGAAGTCAATTAGTGAGCACCATTTATAGGTCCCATATGTAAGGGATAGGAAGTCCTCAATGAGTAGGACGTGGTGACAACCACAATGAAATGCCGATGACGCCTTCGGGGTCACAAGAGAGTGTGTGTTGTGCTATATGCGCCAAAAGAGTGAGAAATTTCGGGGTGAGAAGGACCCGGGGGTGGTGTCTTGAGTTATTTAACTTTTCGGAGATCAATTTGTTGATGCTTATAATGATTGCTGCATTTACATACTTAAGATTCCAATAGCATGATTAGTTCCCTCACTAAGCGAAAGCTTAAACGAAAATATATTTTCTGTTATGGTTATTGAATAACCATCGCAGGTACGGCACGGAAAGAGGAAAGAATATGACCCGCACGACGGGTTGGGCGAGGGGTTGTGAGATGTGTTCCATGTTCATATGTATAGATGTTTTGGCTTGGTTGTAAGCCTTGTACTTTAAGTGTTGTAAACAACATGTGTTTTGAAAGTTCTTGTAGTATGTTAATCCAAGTTGGGTAGTAAAGGTCTTTTGGTATAAATTGCACTTGCAAGTCACATGTTATGTATATTGGGGAAAGAATTAGGTAATTTGGTTGTGAACCTAAGTTTGACTCCTCTTGTGGTGATGTTTTGCAAGTATATTTGGGAAATGTGGATTTTAATGTAACTTAATGATCATGGAAAGCAATTTGTGTGTTTGATTGTCAATCCATGCTTGGGAGATGTTGTGTTAATGTTTAGGAACATTTGGAAATGCTTTGAGAATGATTTTTAATGTTTTCACAATGTTTTAGGATGTTAGGAAATGTTTTGGACATGAAAAACTGATGTTTTTAGCAGCAGGGAGGTGTTCTGCCAAGGTCGGATCGATCCGGCCTTCCCGCGGATAGATCGGCCCATTTCCGGGGACATTCTGCCTCAAAATCAAGAAAATGGATCGATCCGCCCTTTTTTAAGGATCGATCCGCCCCTATGAAAATAGACTGTCAGCGTTTACGGAAACAAGCATAACTCTTTCTAAAAAACTCGGATTCGCACGCCGTTTTTTGCGTTGGAATCGGAACTCAAAGACCTATCTTTTTGTGTAAAATTTTGATATACTTTATAAATGACAATATTGCCCTTGGGTCTGATTTGTGCAAAGGAAGCTCTTTTATGGAGTCTAAAACATGTTTTTCTTCATGATTAGTGTATGGTTTGGTGTGTGGACTTTGTTACACGTGTCCTAATCCGCCTGGGGCGCGTTGGGGTGTGACAGTGTTTAACTGCTGTATGCCCTGATGGGATTACCTGCGCAGTGTAGACGCTTATGTGGCATAGAACAGAACCTCTTTCTTATGATCCCCAAGGTAATCACTCACATGTGATCACATTGAGTTGACCTGCCTAGGCACCAAGATAAGGATGTCTGCTTTGTGCTCACGAAGATATACACCGCAAACCTTGTTTGTTGGTGCTAAGACATAAGAGTATGAAAACCTCCTAGACAGTATGATCACCATCATCACCTGCTTCTCCCTGAAACTTTTGTCTAAATTTTCAAGAAATTTTCAGATATACCAGTTTCTCCCAGAAACTCTGCCCCAGATTTCGCAGAAATTCCCAACCAATTTCTCCCAGAAACCCTGTCCAAATTTCCCAAAATTTTCCAGATGCGACCAGTTCTCCCAGAAACTCTGTCCAACTTGCCCAGATATAACCAGTTTCTCCTAGAAACTCAGTCCGGATATCCCGAAAATACCCAGATATAACCAATTTCTCCTAGAAACTCTGTCCAACTCGTCCAGATATAACCAGTTTCTCCCAGAAACTCTTTCCATATATTCCAAAATTATCTAGATACGACCAGTTTCTCCCAGAAACTCTATCAAACTCATCCAGATATAACCAGTTTCTCCCAGAAACTCCGCCCGGATATCCTAGAAATACCTAGTTTCCCCCAGAAACTCTATCGAAACTACTCGAAATATTCTGGAGACCCCTGTTATCCCCTAGTGATCATACTGGAAGGTAAGTTAGCACACTCTATATGGCTAGGACCTTATTTGCTTAACTGCTATCTGCTAGAAGTAGGAGCACCATATAGATTAGGGCTTGTATCCGCATGTTTGTCTCATTTGCATGCACCGTACCTGTCAGTCCGCACGCACTGTCTTAATCAATTTGTACACAAGTCAGTCCGTGTTGGTTAAACATCACTGTCATTTGTCTGTCTAAAGTCATCACTGTCAAAATCTGATACGATCCTCTCAAATCTGTAGGGTCACTATAGATTCCCAAAGTCAACAGCTGGGATCTTCGTCCTTGGTCAGAAATTCAGATAATCGTTTGGTCAGAATCAGCCCAAATTATTTCAACATAAATTAGGAAGAGTTGGAAAACAAGATCACTGAATTAGGAGTCACCATAAACCAGCAGTCCGACAGCCTGGCCCAAGTCTTGAGGTTTATGGAAAAATTGAAACAGCAGCAGCTGCATTATCCACCTGGGTTCCCGCCACCACCACCGCCAAGGTTTGTACCACCTCCCATCATCGAACCTAAGAATAATGGGGGAGAAGATTGGTTTCAAGGGGTCCCACTACCTGCATATGAGAAGAAGTTCCAGGAGAAAATGGACAAAGTTGACAAGCTAGAAAGTGTATTGAGGATAAGAAAAGGGATTGATGACTACATGCTAGACCTGGAGGGGATCTTTGAACTTGTTAGGCTAAAACTTCCAGAAAACTTCAAGATGCCTGCCATTAATCGTTTTGATGGAACAGGAAATCCAAAGAGTCATGTGAAGCTATGTATGAGCATCTTTCAATCAATGGGCTACACTCATGAGCACATTGCAATGATGTTCCCACAAACTCTCACAAAGTCTACACTATCATGGTTCCTTACCTGGAAGCTTCCAAAACTCGGGCATAGGAAGACATCGTTCGGGTATTCATTGATCACTATTCCTATAATCAGGAGCTAGATGTCACAATCAGGGATTTGGAAACTACTCGGCAAAATAATAATGAATCCTTCGCCGCTTTCTTAGGCAGATGGAGAAATAAAGTGGCCCAAATGACCCACCGATCGATTGAGAAGGAACAGGTGAGGATGTTAATCCAAAATTTGTAGCCGCTCTATCATGAGAAATTGTTCTATCAATCCATCTCCACCTTTGAAGAGTTGTTTGAAGTCGGATCTCGAATAGAAGATGCTATCAGGGAAGGGAAGATTAAGAAAGAAGAGCCTCCAAGTAAGCCAAAAAGGCCCAGCTACTCTCGCAATCCTCCGGATGTCAATGCTCTTAGCAGTCAACCCATGGCATACCCTCCTAGGCCATACCAATCCTCCAACCAAGCTAACTCCTCCAATCGCCCTTTCCAGAAAAAGCCCCCTCGTAATTTCTCCAAGCTAGAAATCTCGCTTTCCTCAGCCTTAGACCGCCTCCTCAAAAAGGCCACCTCCAACTCCTTCAGCCTCGAAACATCCCGCTACCACCCAGTTGTGATATGTACAAAAGATGCACCTACCAACAAGCCCCTGGCCACAACACCAATGATTGCATGCGCCTTCGTCATGATATCCAAGACCTTATTGACCAGAATATCATTGAGCCCCCTCCCAAGCAGCCTCATGTCACCCAAAATCCCCTACCAAACCACCAAAATATCAGCCTCATTGAATCCAACCCCACTACTTTCAATCCTTTTACCCTCATAATCCCTATAGGACTTCCCCTAGCCCGCATTGACATCCAAGATTCTACAAAATTCTATCTAATTGAAGGGGAAGATGAGGAATGGCAGCAACAGCTAGATGATGAACAAGATTTGTTCTTCCTAGAAGAGCATGATCTAGGGGCAGTAGATCTCAAATGGTACAACCCTAACAAAGAAAGTGACGCCTCCGTATGGGATGAGCCAGAAAAACCATTTATGGGAACAAATTACGAGTGTTTCAAAGACGATGGGACTGTAGAAGGACCTACTCCTGCCGAGATTGATCATCTGACTAGGTCAGGTTGTCATTATCATCCTCCACAACCAGTCATGGAAACTATGGAAAAAGGGCCAGTCAAGGACAAGGGGAAAGGAAAAATGGATGAGGTCATCGAAGAGGACAACGAATTAATAAAGCAGTTGAAGAAAACTCAGGCACATCTCTCGATGTGGGACATCATGGTAACATCTTACAGGCACAGACAAGCCGTGTTGAATGCCTTGGCTGGAATTGAGGTCCCCATTGACACTGCACCAGAAGATATGGTGGCCTTCTTAAGTACACTCACCCCTGATCCAGTCATCACCTTCTCCAATGAGGATCTACCGCTGGAAGGATCTTCGCATAATAAAGCTTTATACATCACTATTGGGTGCAAGGAGTAGTAGGTGCCGTTCTATCGGGTCGATACAGGCTCCGCATTAAATGTTTATGCACTAAAAACTACCACTGCCTTGGGGGTTAACATCCTCGACATCACACCATCTGTGAAATCCGTAAGAGCCTACAATAACACCAAGAGAAATGTGATGGGGACTATTTCTCTCCAAATCTGGGTAGGATCTTTGGTTAGCACTAAAATCTTTCAAGTTATGGACATACATTCCTTGTTTAATTTGTTGATTAGGAGGCCCTGGCTGCATGTCAACAAAGCTGTGTCATCCACTGTGCACCAAATGATCAAATACATTTATGACAAAGAGTTGAAAATCATCCTCGGCAACAGTTAGGGAAATGAGGCCTTTCCAAGCTACGTTCCTGTCTTTGAAATCCAAATACTTGAACTAGAAGAAGGAGAAATCGGAGGATTCTTCATGGAAAAGATCCATATGGTTAGTGATGAAGACGGGTTCCCCGAGGTCCACTCCGCGTGTTGGGTTTGTGCCCTCAAACCATTACTTTATATATAAGACATTAACATTTTAATATATGGATATCAGCTTTACATTTAGTTATGTATGTTTCTTTCATGAGATGATTGTTATCCTTAAGTATCATAGTAAGTAATTTGTGTATGTATGAGATACATACAAGTGAGATACGAATTACTATTCTTTGTTACTTAGAATGTGTCACAGTGGATGATGAGACTGGATATCTCATCAGGTTTACACTACCATTGGTCAGTGCATGATTAACTACCATTGGATGGAGTGATTAATCTCAATCACTAGAGTTTAACTCTTAGTTAACATGCTAGTGCTTATAGTGCATTGACGGACCTGAGCTTTCCTATTGACACTCAAGACTGTCAATCAGTCGATAGGAACTCATAACTTGTATAAGGTACGTGTTCTTAATCTTGAGACGATTATGAACACAGACTGTGGATATGACTGCTTTGACTTACCAATCAGTGAGGTCTATAGAAGATCAACACCTGGGTATCTTGGGTATGTCATATTCATTGGGTTGTGAACATATATTGTCAAGACAGAACCTACCCTCTGTTTCAGAGTAAGCATTCCCTTGAGAATGTCACCAAGTCGATTACTGAGTACTGCAGTCTTGTTGATAAGAGTTATCAACATGTTTGGTAATCATGAGAGGTGAATGGGACTCAAGGAATACAAGAAGTAATCATGATTCAGGTTGACAGTAACAGTTATCCGACTACCTGAATATGATTACGAATGCTGAAGGTAGAGGGACATTAGTACAACATACAAGTCTAGTTATCGCTTCGGATATGTTCTTTTGCGTTGGAGTTCAGTTATCATTTTATAGTGGAGTAAACGTTAACTGATCAGTTAGTTAGTTTGCTGATCAAAGAGTTTGGTCACGGTAATTAACAAACTGGTCTGAACCAACAATAAAGAGTCTAGGAGGTCCCACTCTTAGCTCCGCCAGGATATTTGGAAAGACACATGAGGAAGTTGTTAAGACAAGTTCGATCGATTGAAGTATGTTCGATCGATTGAAGTCTTGGCGGTCTCGATCGATCGAGAATTGTTCGATCAATCGAAGGTTCGATCGATCGAAGATCTTCGATCACTCAAAGTCTAGGTCGGTTCTGGAAATCTATAAATAGGGCAGCTGCGTTCTGGAAAATGAGTTCATCATTTTAGAACGTCAGAAGTTGCAGAAACTGTTTTTAGAGCCCCAAACCTTCTTTTTCCTCTCTATTAGAGTTCCCACCATCTCTAGTCTCTCCGGCAAGCATCCGCAGGAGACATAAGGGTGAAGACAACCTAGTGGAGGCTGCTGCATCACCAAGGAAGAAGAAGAAAATCATAATTGGGTTCAAGACACTAAGGTATAACTGTTGTCCCCTCTTGTGCGCATCTATGGAATTAACGAGTAGTAGATCCTGGGCTACCATTAAGTTTTTATAACTTGACTTTTCCGCTGCGCGTTTAAACTTTTAACTTAAACCGAGTTTTCCATCACCGCGGTGGTCAATATCTTTCGCAAAATGAACAACTTCCCTGGAATGGGATTGGGACGACGCCAATAAGGGGTTCGTGAGTTCTCTTAGATCAAAGGACAAAAAGGCACTTTCGGATTAGGGTATAAGCCCACTGAAGAGGACATCGAGCTCCAAAAGCCATGGAAGAAGAGAGTGAGGAGCCTCCCACCATACCGCAAGACCTTGAATGGCCAATTCATCAAAGAAGGGGATGACTTCCCCTATTTTGGGTTTCCTGAACCTTGGATCCATCAAACCACCGAAAAAAGGCACCCTGGGCTTGAAATCTTCGCAGACTGCGAAAGGCCCCCTATCAAGATTCGTTCTATCTGAAAGAAGTTACGAAGACCCCAGAGGAAGACTGGTTGAAGTATCTGGACACTGAGGCTATCGAGAAGATGTGGGAAGAGCTCGCTGAAGAAAAGGAAGGAAAGAGGGCCAAGAGCCAAGATGATCAGATCATGCTAACTAAGGAGGGTCTGAGTAACCAGGTTGTAGAGTCATCTGTCTGTGTCTCCCTATTCCCTATTCCCCCGGAGTTTGTACTTCCTATTATCAAGTCTGTACCAAAATAGGCTGCTGTGGACCCATCACTGTCAGATGTAATCACTCCACCTGTCATAAATGAAATGAAAAATGGTTCTGCTTACTCCTTTGTGTCCAATACTTGTGAATGCACAGATCCCTCCAAGGATCTCCCAATCAAACTTAAGCAACTAATTGAAAAACCACCTGCTTATGAAATAATCAAATAAACTTTATCAATTAACCTAGGTGAAAAAGATAATCCATAAATTGTGCAAATTGGCTCAACGCTTAATAAAGAAGAAAAAGAAAAATTGACTCTCTTGCTAAAAGAATTCAAAGATATTTTTGCTTGGTCTTAGGAGGACATGCCTGGGGTCGACCCCGACATTGTCCAACATCGTATTCCCCTACTCCCTAATTCTAAACCTGTCAAGCAGAAACTGAGGCGCATGAGGCTGGAATGGGCACTGAAGGTCAAAGAAGAGGTAGAAAAACAGTTCAAGGTAGGGTTCATCATTGTTATAGAGTTTCCGGAATGGGTTGTCAACATCGTGCCAGTCCCCAAGAAGGATGGAAAGGTTCATGTGTGTGTCGACTTCCGTGATCTAAACAAAGCCAGCCCAAAGGATGACTTCTCGCTTCCCCACATTGATGTTTTGGTAGATAACACTACAGGACATGAGCTATTGTCATTCATGGATGTTTTTTTTGGGTGCAATCAGATTCTAATGGCACCAGAAGATCAGGAAAAATGACATTTACCACACCTTGGGGGACCTACTGTTATAAGGTGATGCCTTTCGGACTCAAGAACGCTGGAGCAACCTACCAAAGAACTGCTACTACTTTGTTGCATTACATGATTCACAAGGAAGTAGAAGTGTACGTAGATGACATGATTGTGAAATCCAAGGATAGAGAAGGGCACTTGGTTGCACTGGAGAAGTTTTTCGAAAGATTGCGCAAGTACAAGATGAGATTGAATCCAAAGAAGTGCACTTTCGGTGTGATCAGCAGAAAGCATTTTCTCATTACACAAAGAGGGATAGAGGTCAATCCCTCCAAAATCAAGGCGATTCTAGAAATGGCACCGCCACAGAATGAGAAAGAAGTGAGAGGATTCCTCGGGAGGATAAAATTCATCAGCCACTTTATTTCCAAGCTCACAACTACATGTGATCCCTTTGTTCTGGTTACTGAGGAAAGGAGAAAAGTTCCAATGGGATGACCAATGCCAAGCCGCATTTGATAAAATAAAAGTCTACCTTCAAAATCTGCCCGTCATTTCACCACCCACTCCTCACAAGCCCTTATTTCTTCACTTATTTGTCTCCAAAAATGCCATGGGATGCATGTTGGCCCAAGAAGGGGAAGAAAGCCACTCTGAAAAAGCCAAATATTACCTCAACAAGAGGATGACTGGGTATGAGCTCAATTACTCTACCCTTGAAAAAATATGTTGGGCCTTAGTCTGGTGCACCCGCCGATTAAGGCACTATATGCTGGCCTTTCCAATTATGCTCATATCCCGCATGGATCTCCTAAAATACCTCCTCGAAAAACCCGCCCTGACCGGTCTTATATCCTGTTGGCTACTCCTACTATCTGAATTCGATATCAAATTTATGACAAGCAAATCGGTAATAGGGAGAACTATAGTTGAGCATCTTGCGGAACACGTTGTTGATTCTAAAGAAAATGGAGACTTCCCGTTCCCGGACGAGAATATCATGGAAATCAAAGAAGAATAGTGGAAGTTATACTTTGATGGGGCAGCTAACATAAAAGGATACAGAGTAGGTATGATCCTGGTATCGCCAAATGAGGACCACACCCCACTGGCAGTCAAGCTCAATTATAACTCCACCAACAACATTGACGAATATGAGGCATGCATTCTGGGGATGGAAGCGGCCATAGAATTGAGAGCTCAGAAGTTGGATGTCTTCAGAAATTCAAATCTCATTGTGTCACAAGCCAGAGGAGAACGGAAGGTGAAAGAAGAAAGGTTGAAGCCCTACCATGACCATCTCGATGGATTCAAGAAACAGTTCAAGAGCATAACATTCTTTTACCTACCCAGTGAAGAGAATCAGTTAGCAGATTCATTGGCTACCCTAGCCTCCATGATCAAAATCCCTATGGGGGTAAAAATGATGCCTCTAGTAATCGAGCAAAGATACGAACCATCATTTAGCATGATCGCTGCAATCGAAGAAGATGAGAATGAAACACCATGGTATCAAGATGTCTGGAACTTTATAGAAAAGGGAACATACCCCCAAGAGGCTACTGAGAAAGATAAAAGAGAAATTTGATGGTTCGCAGCACAGTTCATCATTTGCAGCGGAAAATTATTGAAGAAAGGGTACAATGGTCACAACCTGACTTGCCTGTTCGGGAAGAGCGCCAGAAGGATGATGGAAGAAATACACGAAGGGGTATGCAGTCCACACATGAACGGTCACATGCTTGCTAGAAAGATCGTAAGACAAGGATACTATTGGACAACGTTGGAAAAAGATTGTTGTGAATAGGTGAGATGGTGCCACAAGGGCCAGATCCATGCAAACATGATGCATGTACCGCCATCTTTGCTCTATAGTATGACCTCCCCGTGGCCATTCTCAACTTGGGGAATCGATATCATTGACAAAATTGTTTCAAATGCCTCAAACAGGAACCGATACATTTTGGTGGCCATTGACTACTTCACAAAATAGGTAGAAGCCGCATTCTACAGCAAGTTGGGGGCCATGGAAGTGGCCAAATTCATCAAGAGAAATCTCACCTACCATTATGGAGTCCCCCATGAGATTATTTCGGACAACGGAAGTCATTTCAAAGCATAAATCAAGGATCTGTTTGAGGAATACAAAATCACTTATCACAAGTCGTCACCATTCAGGGCGCAAACTAATGGGGCAGTCGAAGCTGCAAACAAGAATGTCAAGGCCATACTGCAGAAATCGGCTGATACTTATAAAGACTGGCACGAGAAACTACCATTTGCGCTGTGGGGATACAGAACCTCGATAAGGATGTCTACAAGAGCGACTCCTTATTTACTAGTGTATGGCATGGAGGCAGTGCTCCCGATCGAGATAGAGTTACCATCCCTGCGAGTGATGGCATAATGCAAAATTTCAAAATCTGACTGGTTAAGAGAAAGATACTAAGAATTGGCTCTCATAGATGAAAAGCGCCTAGCCGCGATCGACCATGTCCGAATCTATCAAAAGAGAGTAGCCCGTGCTTTTTACAAGAAAGTTTGTCCAAGAAAATTGTCAAGGGTGACCATGTTCTTAAGGAACTGCAAGCCCCGATCTATGATCCACACGGAAAATTCAAACCTAAATGGGTTGGCCCCTACATCGTCAAAACTATCCTTTCCGGAGGAGCGACCTACCTCATGGACCTCGATGGTGTTGAATTCAAAGAACCAATCAACGTGGATCACCTCAAAAAGTACTATGCTTGACTCTAGCCCATTTCTTTCAAGCCTTGCCCTGAACTATGCTCGACATGATTCCCACTCAGGGACGCGTAGGCAACCACATCGGTTCGGTTGCTTCACCCACAAAAATAGTCCATCTCCTTCAAACCTTGCCCTGAACTACGCTTGATTTGATTTCCACTCGGGGATACGTAGGCAACCGCATCGGTTCGGTTGACACCATCATAGTCAATCCCTTTTCTTTCAAGACTTTGGCCCGAACTACGTTGGACCTGATCCCTGCTCCGGGGTATGTAGGCAGACTTTTAGAAGAAAAAAGAAGAATGGCTAGCTAGGTCGAAAATTTGAAAGGACACCTAGGCAAAAATTAGAGTTAAATCTAAAGTGAGCAATAACAAAAGAGAGAAAAAAGCTCGCTAGGTCACCTAACTGGTGCCTAGGCAAAATTATGAGTGTGTGAGAGAAATAAAGTCGCAGTCCTTACCATAACCCAGAAATCACCCTTCACACTAGGGGCAAACTTTGGCCACCTGCCTTGTTTGCCTGAATCTCTTCTAAACTAGGGGCAAACGTCGGTCATCTACCTCGTTTGCCTTATAACCATACATATCCTAAACTAGGGGCAAACTTCGACCACCCGCCTCGTTTGCCTCTAATCGTCTTAGCTTGCCCAAACAAGTACCAAAAGCAAACATCTTATCAAAATCATACTACAAATGTTTTCAGAAAGCCAAATGCATAAAATAAGGTTCTCCAAGTAACCAAGGTTCACCGATAAACAAACTTCGAATATTACATAAGCAGGGATAAATGAAAACACAAAAAGTTCTTTCAGAAAGCAATCACAAATATAAAAGACGCTTGGAGGAAAGAAACAGAATCAGTCAAGTCTAGTTTTATTTTGTGTCTTTTATTTCTTCAAAGGTCTTTAGAAGTAGGCTTTTACTCAGCAGGCCCATCCACTGATGAAAGCAGCAATAGTAACAGCTCTGACTCTGGAAGCAAATACCCTCTCAGTAAACCCCTGGGGGACCTCTTGAACTCGCCCATACTATCTGGCCAATCGGCAAGGATGATAGAAAGAAGTCTTTCTCAAACCCATCAACCATACTCTCTGGTAATCCTCGAGACTGGTGGTCATAGCATGGAGGCCCCAACGCCCCATAATCCAGTAAATGTCGGCCTCAAATAAAGCACCCATTATGCCAACCCAATCGACAGAAGTGTAATGAGAATGAAGCGCAGCCCTGCGGAAGTAAACTGGTGGCACACTACCAGTCCATAACTGAAGGCGCTCGTAGAGCCAAGCCTGTAACACCAAATGTGCCCCCAGAAAGAAGAAAAGTCCCTTGATTAAAAGCACGATCCAAACCATTCAGAGTTTTGACAAGAACTGTGGCCATGGGGTTCTTAATCAATTTCAGCCCGAGGCACACGTGTACCAAGTCAGGGAAAGTACTCGAAAATAGAAAGTGCGAAATCATGCATAATATCATAGCAACCCCACGGGTGGCATCGTATACACTGGGATTCCTAGGACTAACATACCGGAGGAGCGACCTATCTCATGGACCTCGATGGTTTCGAATTCAAAGAACCAATCAACGTGGATCGCCACAAAAAGTACTATGCTTGACTCTAGCCCATTTTTTTCAAGCCTTGCCTTGAACTACGCTCGACTTGATTCCCACTCAGGGATACGTAGGCAACTACATCGGTTCAGTTGCTTCATCGACAAAAATAGCCCATCTCCTTCAAGCCTTGCCCTGAACTACGCTCGACTTGATTCCCACTCGGGGATACGTAGGCAACTGCATCGGTTCGATTGACACCATCATAGTCAACCCCTTTTCTTTCAAGACTTTGGCCCGAACTACATTAGACCTGATCCCTGCTCCGGGGTACATATGCAGACTTTTAGAAGAGAAAAGAAGGATGGCTTGCTAGGTCGAAAATTTGAAAGGACGCCTGGCAAAAATTAGAGTTAAATCCAAAGTGAGCAATAACAGAAGAGAGAAAAGAGCTCGCTAGGTCACCTAACTGGTGCCTAGGCAAAAATTATTAGCGTATGAGAGAAATAAAGTTGCGGTCCTTACCATAACCCAGAAATCACCTTCACACTAGGGGCAAACTTCGGCCACCCGCCTCATTTGCCTAAACCTCTTCTAAATTAGGGGCAAACATCGGTCATCTACCTTGTTTGCCTCACAACCATCCATATCCCAAACTAAGGGCAAACTTCAGCTACCTTCCTCATTGGCCTCTAAATCACCCTAGAATGCCCAAACAAGTAACAAAAAGTGGCATCTAATCGAGAATCATGTTACAAAATGTTTTCAAAATCCAAAATGCATAAAAGAAGGTTCTCCAAGTAACCAGGTTTCACCAATAAACAAGCTTCGAATATTACATAAGCAGGAACGGCAGAAAAATAAAAGTTCTTTCAGAAAGCAATCACAAATATCAAAGACACTTGGAGGAAAGAAGCATAATCAGTCAAGTCTAGTTTTATTTTGTGTCTTTTATTTCTTCAAAGGTCTTTAGAAATGGGCTTTTACTCCGCAGGCCCATCCACTGATGAAAGCAGCAGTAGTGACAGCTCTGACTCTGGAGGTAAAGACCCTCTCAGTAAATCCCTGGGAGACCTCTTGAACTCGCCCGTAATGCCTGGCCAATCGACGAGGATGATAAAAGGAAGTCTCTCTCAGACCCATCAACCACACTCTTGGGTAATCCCCAAGGCTTGTGGTCACAGCATGAAGGCCCCAACGCCCCATAATCCAGTGAATGTCCCCATAATCCAGTGAATGTCTGCCTCAGAAAGAGCACCCATCAAGCTAACCTAATCGGCAAAAGTGTAGTAGGGATGAAGCACGGCCCTGCGAAAGTAAACTGGAGGCATACTACCTGTCCATAACTGAAGGCGCTCATAGAGCCAAGCCTGTAACACCAAAGGCGCCCCACAAAGAAGAAGAGTTCCTTGATTTAAAGCATTATCCAAAACCATTTAGGGTTTCAGCTAGAACCATGGCCATGGGGTTTTTACTCAATTTCAGCCCAAGGCACATATGTACTAAGTCACTGGAAGTACTCGAGAATAGGAAGTGCGAAGTCATGCATAATATCATAGCAGCCCTGCGGGTAGCATCATATACGCTAGGATTCCCAGGACTAGCATACCGGGCAATGATGGAAGCAATGTCAAGAACCTCACCATGAATTAGTCGACGAGAGATAATAGTGGAACAGTTTAAGTATTCAGCCAAGGAAGCCGAGGATAGCACAGAACTCCTCAAACAGGGGGCATATCTCCAGGCCATTAAAATTGAAGACATGATTAACCGGGTCCCAATGGGCAGTGGCAGCACGCATGAACTCAGCGTTCAAAGCCATCTAGCGAAGAAAGAACAGCTCGGTCATGCCATAGCTAAAAAGGTTGATCCGTTCCACACCATCCGTGATGTTCAACCAAGCCGTGAGTTGAGCGGGATCATACAATGCCATGTTTTCTCTCGCGGTTTTAGCAAAATTCAAAATTTCGGTAGCACCTCCCCGTTTTACGGACTATCCCACCTGCAAGGCAAACACACTCACTATCACAAAGCTGCTCATCGTGGTAACATCAACAATCACAAAATCACAATGCACAAATATTGTCACACAACCACCAACCAAAATAAGCACACAACTGCGCCTTCAAACCAGAAACTATCCTGCTCGAAAGGCAAAACATCATAATACACTGTCAAAGGTGACACATCATCCTATACATCATGCTACACATTGTCCATTATTCACTAGTACAACCCAATCAAAAACATGAAATGGAGACAAAACAAAAGTCCCCACTTCGAAGGCCTCAGTCCTCCTCTTCTTCATCCTCTGTCAGACCACCCGGAGTGTACGTCGGCGATGCCTCCTCCCGCCACCCCGGCACCTTAGCCTGGTTCTCGATGAGCCGGCACCACCTCCTCGACACTGCACAGACAAAATAAAATCAATTAGTCGAGAAACAACAAAAGTACAAAAAAACAGAGTCGAGTCAGAAACTACCAAGGACGCCATTTGGCTGGTGGCAAACTGCCGCATACCGTCCATCTGCCAAGGGTAAAATATAGGGTTAGAAACTCATAACCTTAAGGAGCGCAAAATTAGAGACATACTCGATGGTCCCGCGTAAGGACCAAAGACCGTAAGCTAGCTGCCAGGCATGACCCTCCTCAGCATAACTCCAAGAGATGTTGAGGACGCCTGCTGGCTGGGTGGGATAAGCGTACATGACTCACGACACCTCCATGACCTGCGGAGATCCATCTTTACCCAAAACATTAACGGTCCAATCCCAAGGAGGGATATGATCAGAAGCTGGGAGAGCCTGCCTCCTATACATCTCGCGAAGCTGTAGGCACAAGACAAGTTAGGAAAAGATAAGTCCAAACACATAAGTGACGAATAGAGACAAAAACGTAAAAGAAACTCACATCCAGGAGTCACTGCACCAGGATGACCGATTTGTCACTGCTGTGGGAGGTGACAAAGGGCCTTTGTCACTGTCCTAGACCGTGATAATTCCGGGGGTGACAAAAAACCTTTGTCAATGCTCTGAGCAGTGACTATAGCGTTTGTCACTACCCATTTGAGGACCCCTTAAATGGTTAATTTCCTTCCCTTTGTCACCGCTAAGTACTGTGACAATAATTTTAAATTTGTCACTGCTCTTAGTGGTACAATAATTTTAATTTTGTCACTACTCTTAGTGGTGACAATTCTGGAAAAAAAATTGGAAGAAACCCTTTTTGTCACTGTTTAAGATGGTGACAAATCTAAGAGAAATTGAAAAAAAATCTGGAAAAAAAAAAAAAAAAAAAACTTGTTACTCAATTCTATACGATTCAACCTCAAATTGCCCCGACAAAAAAATTAAGAATAAAATAAAAATAAAAGGCAAATTAATCATGGATATTTATAAACAAAATTTAATTTACAGGTAAATTAATTTAGCAATCAAAATGTACACCAGAGTTATTACAATATTGGAATGTCCCAATTCCCAAAATCTTAAACAAAAAACTAAAAAATAAAACAACTTTCTCTCAGGCTGCTTCAAATTTATTTTATCGGCTTCTTCGAATATATTGTTCTTTTTGTAAATGATGCACCTACAAAACAGTTCAAAGATCACAAACATTAGCCAATAGAGCTAGGATGCACAGAGTATTGCATTTTACCTTCCATTTTCATATCATACATACACTCACATCAACAGGGTTATATAATTATATGGCTAAAACGAGTAAAGTAAAATAATTGAAATAACCAATGATGTTATAAGTATGTCTTGTCAACCAACGGTGACAAGTAGATGGACAGGTGTATGCCTAACCCACGATCAGGGTATATCTAGTTCTTACATAACATTTCTTAAAAGGAAATGTAAAGAAAGAAACATTACATGCATATTTTGAAACCCAAAATTAGATTGTCCAACTACTCAAGTTCCAATAAAAAATCTTTCAAGAAAGATCACAATGTCAAGAATATTGTCAAAGAATCTAGTTGCTTGATTTTCAACTTTCTAGGGAATGGATATCAAGTTACCCTCATAAATTAAACTATATGAGAAACAACTAAATAAGTAACAGAAATAGATAGCCTCAACAAAATCCTAGTATTGAATCAACTGCAACAAACCAAAAACAGCACTAAAAGTAGGGGTGACAAATGGGTCGTGTCGTGTCTAATCGTGTCGTGTCAAGGGCTGAGTATAACGCTAAATGTGTCAACCCGAACACGACACGATTAATTAATCGTGTTAAGAACCTCAACCCTAACCTGACTTGTTTATTAAACGGGTTGACACGACACGACAGAGTTAACCCGTTTAATAAATAGGTTGTGTTTGGGTCAACGCGATTAACCCATAAACCTGATAACATAAAACACATATAACCTGTAACACATAACCTGTAACATATATATAACACAAAACATATATAACCCGTTTAACCTGTAACACATATAACCCTGTAACATATATAACACAAAACACACATATATAGCAAGACACATCAAAATATTGATCATGAGTAATTTCATATTGATACATACTAAAGTCTAAGTCTCTAAAACAGTAAAACCATTTACTAATCATAATTTATACACAATTAGTAAATATGAATGAGTCCTCTCGGCTCCCATTTAAAATAGCAAGACACATGACAATATGACATCCTCCTAAATACCAAAATATTAAAATATCATTGTCAACATTAAAGATTCAAAATAACAAGTTCTTGTTCCACAAAAGAATCTTCCACTTCATTTCCATATTCAAGCCACCTGTAAATATAAAAACACAAAACTATAAGGAAACGGTGTATAAATGTAAAATGACTACAATTTACAAAGAAAGAAAAATGTCTAACCACCATATTGGCCTAGTTGGTATAATACTATCCATCAAGAATCAACATTAACAACTTCATTTGAACATCCAACTGATCTCAATTCATCCTCCTTATTGTTATTCAAGTTCATCACATCTTCAGTAAGCTCATCTAGAAGCACTTGCTCATCTCCTAAATGAAAAAGAAAAATTAAAGACAAGATAATATAAGTTTCTTCCTAAAAGTATTAGGTAGCCCATTAATAAGTTTTATTTTGTACCTTTTCCTCCAAACAACCAATCCCTAGTACAGACTAAAGCCTCAACAACTTGAGGTCGTAGCGCACTATGATATTAATCAAGAACTCGACCCTCGGTACTAAAGGCAGACTCGGATGCAGCAGTAGAGACAGGAATACTTAACGCATCACGTGCCATACGAGCAAGTTCAGGATATTGAAATTGATGAGCTCTCCAATGGGCAAGAACATCCAAGTTTACTTCTCTTTTAACTTTTGGTTCATCCAAGTATAATTCCAATTGGGTCTTTTGAGCACTAGTAACAAATTCAGTACTTTTAAATGTATCAAATTCCTAATGTGAGAACAAAGATTAATTATAGTGACATACTAGTCAATAATACACGAGGGAAAAAAAAGAATATAATGTAATATACAACAATTATCTTGAGGACATTTCTTTAGGCTTTCCCTCGTACCTTAAAAACATCTGTGAAGTATTTCTCATGATCTTTGTCATAATTACCACGCGAAGCACCATTGCTAATGGCTTGAGAACTAGAAGAGCTTGAAGTGCCTTTAGAAGCGTTGCACATGTACTCATTAAAGAGAGAGAACAATTTTTCACGAACACAAATGCACTCAAAAGAATTCTCACCATATAGCATATTGTAACAAAATTCAACAAATTGGATCTTATAACGGGGATCAAAAATCACAGCTATAGCTAAAATCAAGCTATGTTTCAACCAATACTTATCAAATTTACTGAACATTTGCTTTGCCATTGTACGCATGAAGTCATTCGAACATTGCATTTCTTTCGACAAACTTAGCTGAACCTTGAAAACAAGTGGAAAGTATAAGCTTGCAGTGGGATACTTTACTCCCGAGAATATGCAAGTAATTTCATAAAAAAACCCCAAAACTTGTAAATCTTCTCCGCTTTAACCCATTCTTCGGCGGAAGGACAGTGTTTGAAATTAGAGTCACTTAGTTGCAAATGACAAAAAGCACGACGGTAATAAAGTGCGCTTCCAAGCATAAGAAATGTTGAGTTCCATCTTGTAGGGACATTTTCCCGCAAAGATTTGGTACCATTTAAGGAAACTTGTGCAACACATTCTAAGAACTTTTGCTTCCTTACTTGTGACCCTTTAACATACATAACACACTCTCGCATCTTGCTTACCGACCCATCAATTTTTTTCAATCCCTCTTGCACTATTAAATTAAGAATGTGAGCACAACTCCGAATATGGAAGAAACTACCATCACTCAAGAGTGCACCTTTCAAAATCAATTGACTCTTTAACATTTCAACAAATACATCATTGGAAGAAGCATTGTCCAAAGTAATGGAAAATAACTTATTTCAATTCCCCAATCACATAATAGCTTGTAAACTTTTTCGGACAAAGCAATACCACTGTGGGGAAGAGGCATGTAACAAAAATTAAGAATTCTTTTTTGTAATATCCAATCTTTGTCAATGAAATGGGCAGTGAGGCATATATAACCATCAGTTGCTATGGAGGTCCATAAATCAGAAGTTAAACTAATTCTCCCAGGGCATGAAAGCAACAAATTAGAAAGTTTATGTTTCTCTTTGCCAAATAACTTCAATACATCTGCCTTGCATGTATTTCTAGTAACATTCTTGGCACCCACATACAAGTAAGTGAATATTTCCCTAATGCCTTCATACTCGACAAATTGAAATGGCAACTCATGCCTAATGATTGCAACAGTGACTAGATCCCTAAATATCTCTTGATTAAAATTCTGAGACTGTATAGACATAGACCCATCAGAATTAGATACAAGATATTGGCCTATGTCAACACCGTTTCGTTGACACTTTACCACATGACGTTTCAAATTGCCGGTACCATACTTACTATTAGAAATATATGACATCTTACATTTTTTACATCTTGCTTTTTCAACCCCTTCGCCATCCAAGGGAAGCAAATCAAAAGAAGCCCATACCTTCGAAGTTTTTCTTCTTTGGCGCTTCGAACCAATTTTGCTTTCAGCATTTTGTTCATTTTCAATTGTATTTTCAACATCCACACCATGTTTTTCATTCTCACTATCAAGGTCAATTTTCATCTACAAAATAAGAAATGGTCTTAGGGTAAGGTACTGGAAAGTTGAAACCATAACAAAATGATTGGTAACCATAACAAAAAAAAGGAAAAAAAAAAAAAAAGAAAAGATAGATTAACTCCTTAACTAGAATGGGTGAGCAAAAATGAGTGAGCAAAAACGAGTGAGCAAAAATGGTGAACCAAAAAGGGGTGAACAAAAATGAGTGAGCAATGGTGAACCAAACATGGGTGAGCAAAAATGCTCTCATTAAACAAGGCTAAATTAACTAGATTTATAAATTAAACAAAGAACAAAATAAAAAATAGTTAAATAAATCAGATGCCATAAATAAATAATTAACTAATCAAACATATTGACATCCACAATCAAAGCAAGATATGAAGTAGATGAGTTTGGGCATCACGTTTGTTTGGGTTCTCACCGTTATCTAACTCTGCCATGTGAAATTTTGACGAGCAAAAGTGGTTGGTGATGAGTGTTGATGATATACACATATATATAATATATATATAGACTGATAGACATATATGTTATATGTCAAGGTTCAAACTTTTGGGGGTAATATAACAAAGCCCTAATTAGTACCAGTGTTTTGTACCACTAATCAAACATCTACAAATCACAATCAAAGTAAGAGACATAGGCACCACATGGTCCACACCTGCATGGACCACGGACCATATCTGATAGAACATTGATAGGAAAAAAAAAAGAGAATCGATATGTCATATGTACAATACATAGTCTGATTCAACTTAAGAAGAAGAAGAAGAAGAAGAAGAAGAAAGTAATGCGATAGTTTGTCAGTTACCTCTTCAATCTCAGGGAAGTTTCGTGATTTCATTTCATATATATTCAGTGGATGGTGTGGTGGCCGGCCGGAGAGGAAGGGGTGACGTCATGTAGACCGTGAAGTGGTGGAGACGGCCGGAGGGTGAGACACTGAGGGTCTGAGACGATTCTCTCTCTCTCTCTCTCTCTCACTCTCACAGTCTCTCAACTTCTCAAGTCTCAAAAATTCAAAATGCTCAAATGAAGTGGGTGGCTAGGGTTTTTTCAACTTAAGTGTATTTGTTCAATTTTTTAATAGGTAAATAAATGGGTAAATTCGGTTCTTGTTTAAACGGGTTGACCCGCCTAAGTAAACGGGTCAATTCATGTTATACGGGTTGACACGATTACAACATAAACACGACCCATTTATTAATCGTGCTAAATGGGTCAACCTGTTTATGACCCAAACCTGCTTAAACCGTTTTGGGTTCATGTCGAGTAATCGTGTCGTGTCGAAAATTGCCACCCCTAACTAAAAGTTCGATTGCTTCAACTATATCTTTTTTCCCTGTGCGTGTGAACCTGTGCTTCCTGTGCACGTGTTACTCGTGCTGTGTACGTGGGCTGATGTGCACGTATGTTGTTGTTCACATGCTGTTGTGCACGTGGGCTGCTGTGTTGTGTGCACGTGTGTGTTTAGCTTTAGCACATACAAAAGAGTAGAAAATGACATAATACAGATGCTTGTTTGAAAACCATTTGGATTACAAAATTTGGGAAGCATAATGACTCTTCAAATTTAGAGGCTAGAGCCAAAGTCGATTCAAAGGTTTTCCAAACATAAAGTAGGGGATCCCACTTGCTCACCCAATGAGATGCTGCTTTGGTGAGCAAAATTTGGGTGAACAAATTTGTTATCGAACTTGTTGACTCTTACTCTGAGTTGTGTGATTAGCACACTTAAGTAGTAGAGAAAGTGGTTTGGTCAATTAAGGAAGAAATTAAAAATATTTGATCAAGTGACTGATCATGACCATGATCATCTAATAATAAAGCGGCTATCATTTAAATCATACAGAGTCTTATCATATGTTTGCGTTGCATGTTATTGTCACAAGGAATTTTACATAAATATGATAGAAAATGTTAGAATTCCCTTTCTCAACCACTGATTATAGTGGATGATAAAGTATCATTTTATAAATAAAATAATTGAAGCATATAGCATAGTGCTTAATTAGTCATAGCTCTAGTTTAAGCTTATTACCAACCTTTATGTGGAAACTGTTCATAAAACTGATAGTTATAGGAATATGCAATGGTATCACTGTGTTCGTCCCAATAGAAGGGATCCGAAATGCTTGACTTCACAAAATTTAGTAAATGATAAAATAATTTTTCAAGGCTCCTTATTTTCTTTACTTTTCTTTTTTGTTTTCTTGAGGGTTGGGGTTAGGAGAGGGGGAGGTTAGCAGCAGATCATGATTCTACAAAATCAAATCAACCATTCAAGATCTACTCTCCTAGCAGAATTTTCATTTTTATAACTTGCAATGCAATTGAAATTCAAATCAGCCGAAATGACAACATTTATAAATTTGATGGTAGGTAATTTGAAAATTAGTCGTGACACTTAGAAGCAGCTAAAACCATTTACAACCATTAGCTGCTAATTTAGTAATGAAATTGTCTCACCTTCATACGACGCTCTCTTAAATCATGCAAACCAGCTTCAGTACATATTGCCTTGATATCAGCTCCAGAAAACTCATCCTTGGTCATAACAAATTCTTCCAAATTGACATCATCAGCCAATGTAATCCTCGATGTGTGTATCTGCATGCATAAAAAATGTGTGTTAGTGCCGTTAGTGCACAATTACCACAAAAGGGACCTCTGAAAATTAAACCAACACAGCCATGTATGTATTTACAAATGTAATGCAAGTACCTGGAAAATGCGCCTCCTTGTTTTAACATCCAGAAGATGGAATTCAATCTTCCTATCTATCCTACTAGGACGAAGCAATGCATGGTCAAGGGTTTCAATTTTGTTCGTTGCCAGAATCACTTTCACATCTCCTCTCGAATCAAAACCATCTAATTGGTTTAGTAGTTCCAACATGGTCCTCTGAATTTCACGACCACCAGAATGCGCGTCATACCTGTAGAGAAAATCAAGTTAAAGCAAACCCCTACATAATTACTTTCAGTTGCTATTGTTCAAGTGTTCATGGGCTCACCTTTTTGTGCCAATTGCATCAATTTCATCAATGAAGACAATTGAGGGTGAGAGATCGTCATCACCTCTGAAGAGTTCTCTCACTAATTTTGGACAACTGAGGGTTAGTTATTTTGAACCTAAAGAAGAGCTCTAATTATCCATGTCAGCAAATATCTTTTTTAGGTGCATCTAGAATTTACTTTTTTTAAAATTATTAAATTTTCAGATCTACACAAGAAGTTTCATAGCTACCATTACAAGCACAAATCCAATTTGTTTTCAGAGATACAAAAGAACATCATAACTAATCAGTCTGTGATCAAAGGGATAAATTTTCATTCAAGTTAAGAATGAGGCCCAAAAATCAATCAGTGAAGAGAGTGAAATATAAGCAATGTGGTTTCATGGGAAATTTATCCAAAAATTGTATCTATCCTGCTACACCTCTTCCTATTCATCATGGGTTTCATGAATTTCAGTATTTACAGTCAGATTTATTTATATGCTATCAACCGAAAAAAATTTACTCATGCGGTGCTGAGAAATCTGGTACTTTGGATCTATTCTTTAGCAGGATAGAAATGAATAAATTTTAATGGAAACACCTTTTCCTGAAAACAAGTTATTAAGAGACAAAAAATCAACACTCAAAAACTTCAATTTTCATAACTTTGACAAAAAAAAAGACACTGACGAGAAATTGAATTACCTGAAAATTTTCTTCAGACTTGGATGCAAAATGAAGCCCAGTTGAGCAGTTCTGCAAATCTTCAGGGCTTCCAATCCATCTTTTACTCGCATCCTTAGTTTTCATCATATAGTGGATCACCTGCAAATAAAATTGAGAACTTTTCCTAACAAATTAATTTTGCCCACAAGAGAACTACACAAGCAAAGGCTTCAATTTTGTCCACAGAAATTTTTTTTTTTAAGACTTTCAAAAGAATTTTCCAGTTATGGACGAACCTCGAAAAGAGGGACAACTGGTGTCTGCAATTTAACTCCTCCAAGGCCTATACTAGTTCCACGGCAATCCAGACAGGACACACAGTAAATTTCTTTCCATTCGCCGCTATCTCCTATTCCACCGAACGAGCATGTTATTTTTTTTCCTTATAATCCTTTGTCCATATCTCATACTCACACATAACAATGTAAAAGGCAGGAAATATGAGACATGGAATTCCTGAAATGAAAAAAATACAAATACAAATTATGTAAGCAAATCAAGAACCTACATTGATTAAACAAAGAGTCAAAATTACAAGAAGTTGCTTTGAAAATATTTAGGGAATTTGATTCAAAAGTCCGCTAAAGTAGACCTTTTTTTGGTCTTAGGCCCAATCGATTTATTTTAGTAATAAGTCCCTCAAAATAGTTATCTGAAATTTAGGATTTGATTTCATTAAGTTTCACTAATCAGAGACTTTTGACCAAAATTAAAATTAAGTTATCCTTTAAACAAACTTAATCCAAAACGCGGGCTGGATTCTTTTTAACAAAATTTTGAAAAATTTACATACCCCATTCACATTTCTACTGCTACAAGAAAGTTTTCCTGACCTTGCAATGACGAGTGTTGCCACATCTTTCCCCGGAAGCATCTTTTGCTAACAGATATCGCAGGTACCTTGTCCAGCAACACGATGCTGTCGCATACACTTCTGCATAATTCTTGATATTGAATGCTGATTCTCTTTCCTGTCCAAGTCTTGAGAATTTCCCCCAGAAGAAATAAAAGACTATGAATCGAAAAACGTCTTCTTTCTTTTCTTTTCTTTCTAGAACACCATTACTTGTGCCCTCACTTGCTTTCTCTGGAATCAAAGAGAGAAAATAGTTCAAGTCATCAAGTAAAACATGTTTACCCAAATTGTCATTGTAAGAAAAGGCAATCACAGCAAATTCATGCTCCTTACCCGTAAGGGTACTCTCTTCATGATCATCCATCTTCCGCAACCATTCACACCATATTGTTTTGATCCCACTTAAAACGTCATCATTTTCAAGAAACCTAGCACCAATCTGCCCCAAACCCATGAACCTCAATTCCAAATCTGATTTTTCACCATTATTAAGAACACCCATGGTAACCCGATCAAAATCACCATCATTAGAACTTTTATCTGAATCCACATCAACCCCAATAGAGTACAATTCTTTATGCCCAATACCAAGATCAAATTTTGAAACTGGTAATGGGTTGTAAAATAAATTTAGACCATCATTAAAAGGCCATGGATTGAGTTTAGCAATATTTAACTTTAATCTGTGAAGTTTATGCTTCAAGTGATCACACAACTCCGAATTGGTAGCACAAGGAACCAAACACAAAGTACAGAAGAAAATGAAACTCTTCCCATCAACACTTAGTTCAATATAGGTGTTGCCTTGCGATGTCACATTGTGATTTGTGGCCATTACTGATAATTTGTTTAGTGTAACACCACTGGTACTTAAGAACTTTAATTCTGTACAACCCGCCATTAAAATTTTCAAACAAAATTTAGAAATTTAGACGAAGAGTGTACGAAAACGGATGTAGCCAAAATTTGCATTGAGCTATGAGTACCGAAAGTCTCCTCCGATGATCAAATTAGTCTAGGTAGGAGAAGAATAACAAGTATTGAAGAGTGTATGTGTAAGCTTTTACCTATGGTGCTTTTTATACCCTTTGTATAGGAGTTGTAATAGGACTAGAATATGGGGTGGAGTGATAATCCTATCCTACTCCTGTTTAGTGGAGTGAGTCCTAGTGGGTCTCATGCTCTTGAGAATAAGATGAAACAACAACTAACTGATTTTTGTGAATCGTCTAATCTTGATCAGTGATTTTGATATTTTTAGATGGACGGTGGATGATGTTTGTTATCAGATAAAGACAGGTAAGTGGTTATTTAGAGATTTTGAGAAAGAAATTACTTGGTTAAATTTTCATAGGTTTCAAAAGATAAAATGAAACTAAATAAAAGTGTTTGGTCACTTGATAGAGGCTTTTCATTTTTTGTCAAGCAATGAAGGGTCTGTTCATGAAATTGAAGAGTGCCAAATAAAAGTGTTTTCCTCAATGTTTTTCTTATTCTTTTCTTCACTATATCCATGAACGTCCGAGCCTAAATGCATTATCAAGCAACCTAAGGGTAAATATAAATAAAAGGAATATTTGTTGGTGCAAAGATCATGGTTTGACGGAAATCTAGATAAAGAGTAATTCTAGATGGGCACCGACTCGTACTATGATTTGCTTTCAACATGAGTGATTTTAAGAAAGTGATTCTAATTGATTTATTTTTTTCTTTTTAAGCAGTATCCTAAGTCCTAGGGGTCTTGCCTTAGTACTCAAATAAAGTCTAGGAATAGGATTATAGTATAAAGATAAAGTTTGGGATAGAGCCTCACCTATGGTTGGAGAGAATGATCAAAGGAATGTGGTTGATTGGGATAAAACCACTACTGCTACAATCACCAATCTCTGCACCACCACTGCTTTGTTTTCGGCCTACCAACCCCACCTCTTATACATATCATATCCTTTCTTTGAATCAACACCCAAACACATAGAACCACACAAGAAGGGGCAGTTGCATCAGCCCTTATGAGATATTCCCATTACCAGAAAGAAACAAATTTATTGGTGAATTACAAAGGCAAGATAAATGAGTCTGGTTTCCTAACTGTGCCCTAAATTGGGTATTTGAAAGAACCCTTGCTTAAATTCTTCAAGAAAACATAATTCAACAATTGGGTGCTTGTAAATGCTACTACAAAGTAAGCACTAAGCATCAAACTCCAATGTTCAAAGATCAAAGACAGTTATAGCGTTAGGAGGCTATAGAGAGCATAAGAATGCTTGCCTAAATTATGTAAGAAAATGTAAATTCAGCGAAGAAGGCATCAAAATTTTCAATTTTCATAAAGACAATTATTGATTTAGGAGCCAGAGAGAGAGAGAGCGAGAGAGAGAATAAGGATTCAAATTAGGGTCAGTTGGCCTTAATTATCTGCAAATAAGAAAATACAACCAATAAAAGGGAAGGAAAAAAATGTAGCCCCCAACAATAAGATTCACCACGCCAAGAAATTGATGATAATCTTCACCAATTATCAATCTCTATTTCCAAATTAGAAGACTAATTCATTATCAAGCTCCGATTCTACAGATCCTAATTTTATACAACAAATCCTAATTTTGAATACCTTAACTTAGCCCCTGTTCGTGGGTTTTCTCTTCCCTACTTTGTTCTTTGCTTGTTTATTCTCCTGATTACTAGTATTGCTAAATTACTCACCAACATAATAGAACTTCAGCTCCAACCCAATATAGAGATGGTCCCAATTGCTACTGCTAAGCCCAATTGTAAAAATAAGCAATGGGATATACATATACAAACTTGACAATATCATATCATCACCAAATCAACCAATCAAGGAAAATAAGCAATTGACCATTACAGTGACGAATATCATAAATTAGATAATTAATTAGGAATTAGGAATACCTTCTTTGAGCCAAGGAAACTAGATGCGAGCCATACAAGTCCTTCAAGCTTTTCAATCAGAACCAAACAAACAAAAGAGATATGTTAGGGCAATGAAAAAATTTGAAAAAAAAAATGAAAACCACAGAGTCTAGTACTCTTACATAAGTATATTAGATTATATCTCATAAAGTAATAAGTCAAGACTCAAACTCAATGACTCAGAAAATACCCTCAATTTTCACTAGTATATAGAGCAGCCACTATTTTTTCTTCTTTAGCCGACAAAGACAACCGGCTCAAATTGGGTTTTACAAATAATGATATAAGAAGAAAAAAAATGCAAAAGCACCTTGAAAAAATAAAAGACAAAGTACCCAAATTCGATTTAGTGTTTCTAACAATGTACAGTTTTAAAAGTACCACCTCTTCTAAACACAGATGAGAAGAAGAAATGAAATTAAGGATCTGTCATAAATTAGAGTGCAAGTTCCACATCCTTCCTGCATCCTAGACGAATATTATAAATTTATAATATAAGCCTTTTATTTTTTTGCCCCCCCCCCCCCCCCCCTCCAACCCACCCCCCCCCCCCCCCCCCCCCCCCCCCCCCCCCCCCTTTTTTTTTTTAATTCTAACTCTATTTAAGTAAAACTTAGGAGCAATGTCATTAGATTCACTTTATTCAATTTCACATGACAATATGAAATGATTTGTTCAAGTTACCAGAAAAAGTTGATCAATTTCAATGAGCCGAATTGAAATATATATGGACATGCATGAATTGATTTTCATAAATGAGAATATGAACCAACACAATAACATCCATGCCAAACTTCAGGAGGGATATTCTAATTTAATTCGTAAAGCTAATGAGAGAGAGAGAGAGAGGGAGTTTTACCAACAACAAACATTGGCTGACCCCTTGTTCTTCAATTTAGGGACCGAATCTAATGAGCGGTAATCAGTAAATTGTGATGGAAGGAATGTGTTGGATTTTGTGGGAATCTTCTCCTTCTTTCCCATCTACCCCTTTCACCACCCTGTCTACCAATTCCTCAAGAGTCTTATTCCTGCATCAAGAACCAAAATAAAAGAAACTTTTTTTATAAAAAAAAGGAAATAACGAACTGGCCAGTGACCATGTCCGTGAGTTCGTGACTAAGAGACTTCAATTGGGAGTATGAGTATGACACCGTTTAGTACTCTTACACAGTCTCTCTCTCTCTCTCTGTGTGTGTGTGTGTGAGAGAGAGAGAGAGAGAAAAAAAAACTCACACAGTGGAGTTCCGGGTCTAGGGAAAAGGAGGGAAGAAGAAGAAGAAGATCTGAAGAACGGGCTTCAATTTAAAGAAGAAAGAAGAAGGGGGGTTTCAATTTGAAGAAGCAGAAGAAGAAGATGAAGAAGAAGAAGAAAAAGAAGAAGAAGAAGAGAAGAAGTAGAGGAGGAGGAGAAAGGAGGGGTACCAAATGGCGGTAAGAAGCAACAGGAGTGGTCAGTGGAGCTGATCTAGGGCTCCTCTTTCTCTCTCCTTCTCTTTCTCTCCACTTTACAAAATAAGAGCCCCTTGAAATCACAACAAAAATGCAAGAAACAAAGAGAGGGAGATATATATATATTATATATATATTTGGTCTGCCTTTCTCTCTCCTTACTCTTTCTCTCTCAGCTAGGTTTCAAACGATGACTGCAGCAGAGAGGAAGAGAGGAGGATGAGGAAGAGGGGTGGAGGAGGAAGAGAGAGGCGCCGGCATTTAGGTCTCTCTAGTTCTTCTTTTCTGTCTGTCTGTCTCTCTCTCTCTCTCTCTCTCTCTCTCTCTCTCGTCTCTATTGTCAAATGTTTGGTCAGTCAAATAATTTTTTTTTTGTTGGGGGGGGGGGGGGGGGGGAGAGGGGGGAAAATGAAATATTTGGGGGGAAAAGTGGGTAGGTTTTTTTAGGCTATTTTGTCACTGTTGTGGACGGTGATAATTTCATAATAAACATTGTCACTGTTATTAGCAGTGACAAAGTATTACTAAGTAGTGACAAAGTGTTGATTTTATCACCAATTCTATTTGTCACCGTCATTGACAGTGACAAAATTTGTCACTCTTCTGAGCATTGACAAAGTTAACAAAAATAAGGGTGACAAATCTGCTATTTTGCTGTAGTGAGTGGAAAGTTTGGCATCAGAAAACGGCCACAGTAGGTCTCATATCATGTTTCAGATCGAAAATGATCCCAAGCATCAGTACCGCCCAAAGCTGCCAGCAAAACAGCACCAGAGAGGTCATCAACGTCCATCACAGGAGGGGCATGAGGAACGCGGTACCTCGGACCACCAACCACCTGCCGAGACACCCGCTCACCAAGATACCACTACCTATGCTCAGTACTCTCCATCAGAAGTCGGCAAGAAGCAAGAGGCCTCACCGCCTGTATCTCCTCTGGAGCAGTATAGAAAACATGCTCCCAAGGTGTCCAATCAATGCTAGTGACCGTCAGCTCAGATAAGAAATTTCTCAGGAGGACGATCCGATGGGCCCCGCTCTTAACCCCAACAACATCCCTTCTCCACCTCAAGCCCCGAGGGAACAGGGGTACAAGAGCCATGCCATCCTCATCTTCACCCGACTCGTTGGCGGGGGTAGGAGCCAACATTTTCAAGTACTCAAAGCTCCAGAGCTGCAAGGAGAAGTGAAAGTCAGAAACAGAAACAAGAAAGTAACAAAAGGAAAAGAAAAGGTCACAGAGCATACCTTTCAAGCCCGCCAGAATCCTCCAGTGGATTTAATACCGCCGCAAAAAACCTCACCCATATGTTTATTGAGATGGGCCAGGGCAGTACTGCCCCAGTCGTAAGAAGGAATCTCGTTAATAGTCGCCAAGCAAGAAAGGAGCCGCAAGCTCACCAGATCATTCCGTGTCGCAAAAATCAAACAACTGAGAACATACAGGAGAAAGGCCTGTAGCAGCTACTGGTCAGTCAGAGTATGTTCCCCCTGCCATAAACCCGATAAAGCCAGTCGCAAGGGAACCGAGGCCCCTCCAAACTTAGAGGAACGACCCCAATCAGCATCTCAATAGCTTCTGGATCAATCTCATAAAAATAATCTAGATCAGGCACTTCCCACCATCTCTCAAGCCAGTGATCATGGAGAAGTCGAAGGGCATCATCGTTATTTTGCTAAATGGCAAGTGGAAAGTATTTGTCGTATCCCACCATCTCTCCGCAAGAGCATTGAAATGGGTCATGTCATTAGTACTCTTTGAAACTAGGCGGACAAAGCCGCCAAACTCGGTATGTCTACCATTTTCTTGACAGCAGGCGAAAGTTGGGTATACCACAGAAGAGCTTGGGCAAGACTACTGTGGCCCTTGAAGACCACCTCCGATACCTACACACATCAAAAACAACAAAAACGAGCACAAAATCACTATTCGTGACCCGAAGTCCAACTTCACAAAATCAACAAACAAGCACCAAATGGACTTCCCAACGACCTCTAGGCGCACACTACAGTTCACTAAACTAGCACAATGCACATAACTACCGAAAGTTTCACAAATCTGACTCACTAGAGCCGCGGCCAAAAGATGACATTGAGGGTCACATAAAATCAAATCTGGGGGTTGACTCTCAGCTCTCACTCGTTCCTTGGCCTTCTTAGAGAGCCTCCTCGAGCTTGAAGCCATGGATCTACAAAGAAAATGGAAGTGAAAACCAAACTTTCTTCTTGAAAACTAGAGGAAACTAAAACACCAATCAAAATTCTAATCATGAGGAAAGATTACTCACCTGAGTGTACACAAGCTGCGTTTTGATAGATTCTTGTTCCAAAAACACCCCAAATGGCAAAAAATGAGCATTTGGAGCTCAAAAACTCAAGATATGCAAACATGGAGTCCGGCCACCCAGTGCCGCGGCGGCAATGGCCAACTGTCGCCATGGCAGTGGCCCAGTGCTGCCGCGGTACTACTCCCGACGGGCCCTGCTTCGCTTCATTTTGCTCCGTTTCAGCCATTTTGGCCTTTTTCAGCCCATTTTTGGCCCTGATCAGCCCCAGTGGCCCATTTCAGTCAAGGTTTACAAGGTTTTATCCCCAGTAGATCCAACTTAACCCCAGAGGATAGTTACAAAAGGAAAATAGCTCCCGGAGGCCCAAATTGGTTTTTTCAGAATAATTGACGCAAAAGTTGATCAACCGTGAGAGATTCAGATCTGAGTCCTGGTTTTCGATTGACAGTCAAGAAATACTCTCAGAAAAGTCCCCCACTATCCCTAAAGGATAGTTACAAAAAGAGATCAGCTCCCGAAGGCCCTAACTGGCACTTTCGGATTGAGCCTTGGAAGGTTAGATCAACCGTGAGAGATTCAGAGATGGATCCTGGTCCATGCTCGAGAAGCAGTCGAAGAGTGGTTCTCAGAGAATCCAACACTATTCCCTGAGGATAAAACCAAAAATATATCAGCTCCCGGAGGCCCTAACCAGCTCTCTTGGATTGAGCATTGCAAGATTTGATCAACCGTGAGAGATTCGGTGATGGATCCTTGTTCTCGGTCAAAGAAATTCGATCAACCGTGAGAGATTCAGAGATGCATCCTGGTTCTTGGTCGACAGTCAAGAAAGATTCTCGGATAGTCCAAAACCACCCCCAGCGGGCAGATACAGATAGAAATCGGCTCCCAAAGGCTCTAACCAGCTCTTTTTAGCAGAATTTGATCAACCATGAAAGATTCAGAGATGGATCATGGTTCTCGGTCAGAAGTCGTGAGGGATTCTTAGAAAGAATTCCCCAATATCCCCAACAGAAAATAAACAGAAAGCCAGAACCAACTCTTACGGCCCTGCGTCCGTTGATAAGCTTCCTCATCTATCATGTCGCCATGAGCTTCCTCACTTCTCAACTACCATGAGCTTCCTCACCTATCGGTTATCGTGAGCTTCCTCACTTATCGAGAGCTTCCTCACTCTATTTATCTCACCTATTAGTGAACCTCCTCACTTATCATAAACTTTCTCACCAAATCGGTCACCGTGAGCTTTCTCATTTGTTGTGAACATCCTCACTTCGGTTATCATAAATTCCCCCGGTTATCATCTTTGTGAGCCCTCTCACCTCTCAGCTATTATCCTCAAGGGCTCTGTGTCTGATCCACTCGCCAGCATATTTCTCAAAATTCAAGAAGTTTGCCCCGAGACCCAGAGTCTTCCAAACTTTGATGTCCTTATCTGAATCAGCCACCACATCACAGGCGTAAACACTAGCACAATACCAGCCCACTCGGAGTGCCACTACTCACAGCACTTGCTCATGCCAAGATCATAACACTAGATATGATAGGACCCAAGACGCAACTCATATCACATCCATGCATGTCATAGTATAGCATCCGCCGGTTTTAACGATGCATTTGCATGTTGTTTTGTCCCTTGTTCTCCTGAACTACGTCCTGGTCTGATTCCCCTTGGGATACGTAGGCAGCTCACGTAGGGTGCGACCAGCACTAACCACAACATCATGTTTTTATCATTACATCCTTTGCAACGCTTTCATCCTAAATCTATAGCCTCCAAAAAAACCTGTCTCTTCGAAGCTTTAGCACTCGCTTGCGACATGCGTTGCCTCGCAAGTTCATGCCAAAGAGGGGCAAACTGTAGACACTCCATTTTGTCGGCAATTAAATTTAGGAAACCCATAGCTTGGTGGTTCACAATGATCGAAAAGACTCAAAAGGACTCCCGAAAGTTAGTTCTATCTCTCAAAATGCTCAGAAAGTGGTACAAATGACCGAAATGCCCTTAAATGCCCAAACACTACCAGATTTGGACCGAAAGTTCCAGAAACATGCTACGTCATTAAAAAAGTACTAAAAATAAGTTTTCAAGCAAAATTAGAAGAAATTGTTGGCTCCATAGACCCTCGGAAGTCCTGAAAATTCCCAGAAAGTCCATGTTGACCAGTTTGACTAAGGTTTGACCAGGTTTGACCAAGGTTTGACCGAAATCATCCAAATTCGCCGAAAGGTTTCGAGATCATTCTAGATCATGTGGAAAGTACTAAAACAAGTTTTAAAAGGAAATTGGACGATAACGTCAGCTCTTGTGAGCTCCCATAGGTTACCAGAACTTCCCGAGAATCCCAAGTTTGACCAGTTTGACCAAAAGTTGACTTTAAAATTGGAGCACCATATCATTTGTCATGGATACTATAGGTCAATAGCTTTCCAACGGTATATCGCACGTAATTCCCGGATTTAAAACGAATTTATTATGAATTTTCGAAGGTGAAAAAGACGATTAAATCGGCTTTTATCGCGAATACCGCAAAACTTTTCAAAGTAACCTATCTCTGAACTATTTTTATATAAAGTGGATTCCATTACCTTTCCAATGGTATATCACAACCTTAGTTTGGAGTTCATACACATTTTCTGTGAATTTTGGACGAAATATGGCCTTTTCGCGAATACCGGAACCTCTGGGGGTCTAAATGGAATAATCTGGACATCAGAGGAGCAGTACCGCCATGGTACTGGCCCACTGCCACCGCAGTATAGGCCTAGTGCCTCCGTGGCACTCTCCTCTAGAACAGTCTTTTTTTGCAATTTATTTTGGGGGTCCATTTTGATTAATTAGAAACTAAAACGACGTAGTTCCTTGTTCACAGATATTTGGAGCCAATGGGAGCACTCTTTTAATCCCAAAACCACCCCAAATTAGTCTATATAAATCCCCATTGACTTCTCATTTGGGGGTGAAAATACAAAGCTTAGAAAGTTATAGAGAGAAAAGTTGTAGAAGATAAGGTTAGGAGAGTGAAAGTGAGCTTCTTCCTTTGATTTTTTAACTAAAAAGTGAGTTCTAAGTCCAAAATCAACATAAATATCATCTATTGATTACTTACTTGCTTATTTTACTTATTATGCGCATCTCTCCTTAATCTCATTTCTTTTTTATTTTCTGTATTTACTTACTAGTTCATCTTCATCTAGATGATGACATGGTGTTGAGGTGAGTGAAGCCTTATGGATAGTAGCTCTTGATCTCAAAAACATGTTTGATAGATGATGATTTCAACTTCAAGAATCTTCAATACATTCCTATGGATTCTTGAAGTTGTTTTCAAAATAAAACAATATTCTCAAACAATTTTGTAGGTTCTTGAGATGGGTTCAAATGTTGATATTCCAAGTGGTCATAATCTTCATTTAAGTGCTAAAAATATACTTTCAAATCCTCTATTTCAAAAATGGAACTTCAGAAAAATAACAATTTTAAGAGACGTTTGAGGTGGATTTGGTCAGACCTTTGAAAGAGCCATTGGTAGTTTATGGTTTGACTTCTTAAACTTGTTTTTGGAACTTTAATAATATGATATAAGACTTGGTGGCGTTTCATGTGTCCTAGATTCATATGTGTGAATCTGGGACGTGACACAACTTGTATAATAAACAAGTCAATCCCAAACATAAATTTCAGGATAGTTGAATGAACAAATATCCTCTGCTATCGAGCAACGGAAGTAGAAGAAACGAGTTCTCTTAATTAAAATTTAAAGAAAGGAAAAGAAAAGGATAATTTACACTCACCTATCTTGAAGTATGACTTAATTACATGGACCTCCCTCGTATAATTGGAAATTACACTAACCTCCCTTGAGGTTTGGCATTTGGTAACACTCACTTCCCCTTCCTTAGTACACCGTTAGTTAACTCAAAGAAAAACTTAGGGTGTGTTTGATAACCCAATTAAGTACTGAAAATGAAAAGTTTCAGCACTTATTTATTTTCAATGTGTTTGATAATATATCACTTAATTGAAAAAGCAGCAAAAAAATCACTAAAAACTTTAAGTAAAAATTTTCTACTGAAAATAATCACTGAATGCATTCTATTTAAGTACTTGAAATATTATTTTCAGTATTGAAAATTCAGTCACTTAAAATTTTCAGTACTTAAAATTCAGCACTTAATTTTCAGTTTTATCAAACAAGCCCTTAGTTCGTCCGTTAAATTTATTATAATGACCATTTTACCCTCATTAAAATAAAAATAAAATATTTTTATTTATTCGTTTTCTCTCTTCAGCCCTCTCATACACAGACACACCTCCAAACGACACACTAAACGACATACTGTGCTTTAAGCGTATGTATCCTGTGCTGTTTGAATTTTTTACACTTTTCTGTGCATCACTTACATATCACAGGGTACATGCATTTAAAGCTTGTGTGTCATTTAGTGTGTCATTTGGTGTGTATTCCTATCACTTTTGATTCTATAATATAAATAATGTGTCGTTTTGTATTTTTCTCTATTTGTTTTGTGGTGGTGTGCTCAAAATAACCCCTTTTAACATACAAAGCTCACTGTTATCCAAATTTAGCATACATAGTGAGCTTTGCAAGAGGATTTTACCTGGACATTGGTCTCAGTGTACTCTCCATCAAGAACTCTCTCTTGGTGATTTCTATTCTATATTTATTCGTGAAGGGAAAGTTAGTGAAAAGTAATAATGCATAAGATTTTTTATAATTAAGGATAACTTAAATTTATCATTAATGATAAGTCCTTATTTTATTTCTTAGATTAAAATTCCCTCATCTTCATCATTTAATTCTAACCACGATTACTACCACCTCTGCCACCTCCGACCACCACCCTCATCATCTTCGGCGACTACCCCATGTCTTGCCTGAGCTCCAACCGGCCACCACCACCTCTGCCACATTCGGCCACCATCCCCGCCAAGCCTGACCACCCTCATCAAGTCACTGTTCGTTAAAAAAAAGGTAAAATTTCACTTGTTATAGCCAAAATTAAGTGAAATTTCACTTCATATAGAAAAAAAAAATAGCAATGAAGAGTTTAGGGTCCAATGTTTTTATGTGAGATAATTTTAAGAGTAAATATCGACTAGACCCCCTGAGGTTTGTTCTAATCACAGTTAGACCCTTCATGTTTTAGCAATATCACCTACACCCTCTGAGGTTTGAAGCTCGTATCACCTAGACCCCCTCTGTCAATTTACCATTAAAAAGTGACAGATTAACATAAATAAAGACAAAAAAAAAATATCCTTAAAAGTTTAGTCCTTGTGTCTTTTTAGTCTGTAGTTTTAATTGGGTCAATTTGGGCCCTGAAGTTTTAAATTGAAGCAATTTGATCTAAATGTTCAATTTTGTTAAAAAAATTGATAGAATTTACTCACATACAATATGCATTGTCACACTTTTTAAGGGCAAAAATGGAACACCACTAATCTCCCAACCCGCTTATTAGTGTAATTGTGCATAACAGTGGATAAATTATGTCAATTTTTCTCTCAGAATAGGGCATTTGAATCAAATTACTTCAATTTAAAATTGTAGGGACCAAATTAACACAATTGAAACTATAGGGACTAAAATGACATAAGGACCAAAGTTTTAGGGATATGTTTTGTATTTATTTATGTCAATCTGTCACTTTTTTAACAGTAAATTGACAAAGGAGTCTAGGTGATAAGCGGTTCAAACCTCAGGAGGTATAAGTGATATTACTAAAATGCAAGAAAGGTCTTAATATGATTAGAGCAAACCTCAAAAAACCTAAGTGATATTTTTCATAAATTTAAAGAAAACAAGAATTTGGAGGGTAGGGTATCAAATTTTAGTGTTGGCCATATGTGTAGCTTTGTGGCTACGATTGGTTTTCCAAATTGGCTCACTCTCTCAATCTCTCTCTAAATGTAGATTGACTGTTAGGAGGTTAGAATAGTAAAGTTACAATTTCACTAACAGCAGTTTGTGGACAAACTCTGTGACAAGGGTGATCAGAGTAATTTGTCATTAAGTGGGATGATATGCGTGTAATTAGGTCATACTTCAGGGGAGGTCAGTGTAATTTACCCCAAAAGAAAAAAATATGGTGATTTTTCCGTAGGAGGATTTGTTGGTGAAGACAAAGTGGCCCAAATGATGGATTCATACTCATTTGACCACAAATTAGGAAGACTTTGAAAACTCCGAAGCAGCCTCGTCTTTGGGGATTTCTCTTTGATTCTTCTATTCATTATTATTACATTAATTGATTTACTTATGTTCCCAATTCATATGATAATGCATTGTCTTCTTCTTATTCTTTCGTCTTCTTCTTCTTCTCCAGCTTTGGTTTTTGAACCCACAAAAGAAATAACTGGGGAGAACAACAGACGACGACCCAGATCAATTTTTTCTGAGCCAAGTAAGAATTAACTTGAAGGTTTTTAATGAACCATTCAATTTTATGCTTGATTTGGTGAAAACCTAGTTTTGATTTGACTAGATAATGGAGTACCATGTCTTGAGTGGGTGTTTGACTTTGATTTGGAGGCGGCTTGTAGTTAAATATTTGAATGCCTTTTCTTGTAATTGGATTGTCAATTTGAAGACTCGTTGGTGTGTTGTTTATTGGAAATAGCTGTCTGAGATTGTTTTTTTTTTTTTTTCTCTCTCTCTATATATAGATAACTGTATCCATATATAAACATCTATATATCTCTCCTTATAGTCTGTGTCTCCATACACTTTCCATACCCAATTTGTCAACTATTGGAGTGGATTTTACTCTATCTTTTGATTGACCCAATTTGGAGTTTTGATTGCTAATTTTACTATTGGGTTTCTTATTTGATCTACTTTACAAATTTAGACTGCTGATTAATCTTTCTGGTGCTCATACATCTAAACTCAAATACTGTGTTCTTTTTGTTCCCTTAAAAATTTCTGAATTTGATTTTACAGAACACACAAACTGAGGATTTGGTGAATCATTGATCACTGCCAGAACTCAATTTTGCATAATTTAGTGGGTTCTTGATTTAGAATTTTAAAAAATAAAATATAAAAAAAAAAATCCTAATTGAGGTGTTGAAGAGGAGCCAAGTGAGATTAAGCTGGAAGATGTCTGGAATTCAAGATCAGCTAGAAATTAAGTTCCGATTGACCGATGGATCGGATATAGGTCCTAAAAGCTTCCCTGCTGCTACAACTGTTGCCACCTTGAAGGAAAGCATTCTTGCAGAATGGCCTAAAGGTTAGTTGTTTTATGTTTGTTGTTTAATTAGATTTGCATTGTATATGGTTTTCTAGTAGTGTATGCATGTGTTATCTATATGGTTGTATGTTACTATTATGAACCATGCAATAACTCAAATTGAGTAGTATGGAGCCTGATGTTACTGCACACTTAGGTCACGTTAGATATAACTGAAAATTTTAAGCTATTTAATTTGCACTATTGAAAACAATGTTTCAAGTATTGACATAGATTGCATTTAGTGATTTTTTTAGTATAACTTTTTTACTTTCTAAAGTTTTCAGTACGCTTTTGGCTGCTTTTTCAGTGAAGTACAAGAGTACGTTGTCAAATACCCAAGAAAAAAAAAATAGGTATTGAAATTTTTTTATTTCAGCACTTAATTAGGTTATCAAACACATCCTTAGTCCCATACTGGCATTTTTTAAGGGGTATTTTGGTACTCGTAGCATGTAGCTCTAATTAATTTTTAAAGGGTGGCTGTTGATATACTCTGTAATCGTTCTTTCTTCTGCCTTTGAACATAGGGAAGACTGCAATTCTGTGGACATAGTCGTAGGTTCGGGTGAATCCGTAAATCTGGTGTTCTTTTGTGACTTAGGATCCCTCAAATGCTGGGGACTGTCTTTCTCTCTCCTATAGAGTAGAGAAATACCATTTTTTAAATCTAGCTGTTGAACTTGTTATATCTTTGCAGTTAAAGGTTTAGTCACTAATGAAAGGCATGCATCATTTTGGGTGACAATGATACAATTATTGACACATTGCTATAACCAACCAAGTGAAATGTTTGTATGGTCTAAATTTGTTATATATGCTTAATATTTTAGGAACAAGGATCTTTGAAAGGATCATTGATGGACTCGATAAAATTACGGGCCTTTTGAATACCTAAAGTAGATAAGAAAACGTAAAGACTTGAAAATTGATGCGAATAGATATAAGAAACTCACAGAAGTTCATCTACGTTCTGCAGATGTAAGATTGAACGCTGAAATTCGCCACATCTTTGAACATGCATTGAGGCATAATACATTATCTAGTGTAACTCGGTGACTTGTTCAAGTTGGCAACATAGTACTCTTACTCACTTGGCTTTATGGGTGGTGTAATAGATAACATGCATGCTAAAGGGCACAGAGCATAATACTGTTGCGATTAGGATATGTAACGTAGCATTGCACATGGCAATGAGTTCGACTTTTAATTTGACATTTGCACCACTTCTGACCCCTTGTTAGCTATTGAATGATTTTGGGAACATATTTTAAACTTGGGATTAGTAATTTTCTAAGAGATCCAGTTATTTGAAATTAAAAGAGATGTATGCCAAACTCATCAATTTTCTTTTATAACTGGCCTCCGGGTGAGCTCTCTCTCTCTCTCCCTCTCTCTCTCTCTCTCTCACTCACTCTCTCTCTCTCTCTCTCTCATGGACACGGATCGGTATAGGATGTTAAAGCTTTTGAGTAGTGGATTGACTTCTTTGCATTTTATGAATTGCTGCCTTGCTGGCTTGAGAACACTGGAACCACGGACTGTTACATGTGATTCTAAGTATGTTTGATTTATTTTTACTTTCCTAAACATGCTATATTCTTGGAGCAGAGAAGGAGAACGGTCCAAGAACAGCAAAGGATGTTAAGTTAATTAGTGCAGGAAAAATACTGGACAATAACAGACCCGTGGGAGACTGCAGAAGCACACTATGTGATATTCCCCAAGGAGTTATGACCATGCATGTTGTTGTTCAATATCCGCCTTTGGAGAAGGGTATGCATACTTTTTTGAGATATTTTGGGAACCATTTTGACATTAAGACATAGGATACATTTCGTATGAATTCATCTTTAATTGACCAAATGAAGTTATTTTTCTCTGGATCATTGTAGTATATTAAGCACATGAAACATTTATATTTTGCTCTTGAACCAAAACAATTTTTGAAAATTTTGTTGCTCCATTTTTTTTCCCCAATAAAATCTAACCCATTGAGATGCGCAACTTCTCTCCCTCCTTTTTTTTTGAATAGCAAACTTGATTCTACTGGTAAAGTATGGGAGCATGCTTTTTTTTCTTTCTGTCGCTCTGCCTTTTGGTTTTCCGAAAGGACTTTCGGCATCCGCATTTATAATAATAACAATATCTACTTTATTTTCAACTAATTCTAATTACTTTAAAGATGCGTTCTAAAACAATTTTTACTTTTCTTTTTAAAAAAAAAAAAAAGCAAGTCTTACTCGCTTGGGGTTTTAAGTTGAAAATGGTGTTCTGCATTTATGGACATGAGTTGGGGAAGAATGTTTTACAGCTACAATCCTTACATTTCTTACTGAAGTGCACTTTAATTTTTCTTATATTGCAGAAATGAAAGTGTCTAAAGAAGAAAAGCAAAACAAGTGTGTCTGTGTTATATTATAAACTGCTCGTCCAAGAGCTGGTAGAAGAGCATCATTTGCAGGTTAGTAATTTATTAACTCTCTATCTAATTTACATGAGTAAAGATTGGGACACAAACAAACCCACAACCTTTGGGACACAACCCAAATAATGTGTCTATCTCTCTCATGTGATGTCACTGGACCCCACAGTGACACAGGAGAGAGATAGACACATTATTTGGGTTGTGTCCCAAAAGTTGTGTGTTTGTTTGTGCCCCAAGTATTACCCAATTTACATACTCACTTTCACACAAAAAAAAAAAAAAACAAACAAAGAGAGAGAGAGAGAGAGAGAGAGAGAGAGAGAGAGAGAACCCTAACCTTTTTATTCTTTATATCACTGCAGATAAAGAATGTTGGAGTTTTGGTATAGGTAGTAAACTTGTTGAACCTGGCCAATTACGAGGATCGGGTGGTGAGAATGATGTATATTTATGACAAATTGTGGTTTGTTGTAGGTCCACAAGTCCATAATACATATAGCAGATTTACTTTCACATCCATTTGGTCTATTTTGTTCAACTATATCACATTCACACTCTTCTGTTTGTGCACTTCAAAGCTGAGATTCTACGGTTGGAAATTTGTGACCAAGTAATTTTAGATAATATATATACATCATATTTGCTATCTGAATTTCATGTAGTATTCACCTTGTATGATATTATACCAAAAAGCAGGAAAAATAAATAAATAAATAAAAATTGCCAGTTTTTTTTGTGAGAGTTTCTTAATAGTTCTTGTTTGGGTGTTTGTTATTCTTTATCTTATGACTCTGAATTTCAAAGGTACACTTATGGGCTATACTAGTTTTGACTCAATGTATGGAATTTGTTATAGACAAATTGCTTTTGCTACCTCGTATGCCAGTATCTAATCTTGTGTCTCCTTGGCTGGTTGATGAAAGAATGTGATGAAAAGTACTTGTACATTATTGATATGTCTCCATGTTGGCAGAAAGGAATCTAGTTGGTGATAGTGTTAGAGTTGGTCTGCATACATGCACATTGAATTCAGTCATGAGTAGCATTTATATATTATATATATATATATATATATAACGTGTGTAGATATATATATATATATATCTTTTGAATGAAGATGGGTGGCTTGTGCCTCGAACATGTAAATTTCACTAAGCCCCAGAAATCGTTTTACTAAAGTACTTGGAACCTACTTGCAACCTCTGGTACTGGTAGTATATGTAGACAGAGATTCTCTCAGTTGAGCTACACGGTGACGTGAGGGTGGTTGTGAATGATGTCAAACATCAATAAGTTTTCCCGTGCTCTCTTTATATTGAGATGTATTTTTCTTTTCTCAATTTATAGTTCCGTTTAAGAGAAACTGATCACCCTGGAGTTCTCATTCTGTTTTTTCAGTTTGGTTTCCAATTTTTCTGTTTGTTCCAAATTGAGCTAATTCAGTTGTTACGAGTATTGCTCCAAATTCATCAACTAGGCTAGTTTGAATCTTGAAAGAAACCTTTTAGCCATTGCGTTTGAGGGGCTTACCTGTTGATTTCTTCAGAGATTTGGTTTCATCAATGTCAATAAGAAGGGCAGGGTGCGTTCCAAACAATCAATCACTAAAGAAAGATTTATCGGATTGGACGTGAGATGTGGAATACAAAACCATATCCTAGAAGCCTGGATATCAATGCTTCGTAATTTGTAATAACTTCCATGAAATGAGATTGCTATGGCTTTAAACTCTATCATCTTAGTGTATTCTTGGTATGGCATTTATTCTGGACCTCTTTACATAGCGCCAAGAAGGCAATCAAGCTCACAAACCTGACTTTCTCAGCAAAATTTGGTTCACTACATAGGGTTAACCCGAAATTGGGCTTAGAATGTTCAAAAGCCATTCGATCGGCTATTTAAAAAAAAAAATTCAACTAATGCTCCGTTTGGATGGAAGTTTTTTTTTTTTTTTTGATACATGAATAAATATTAATATATGCTGAAAATATTGACGAACAAAGAAAAGAATGGTGAGGTAGTCAGGTAGAGATGTACATATTATAAAAGTAAGAGTTATTTGCTGAGAATGATGATGTTTCGTGCCCATGTGCAAAAGCCATGTTCAACTTAAAAACGGAAAAAATAAAAGTTGTATTAGAATCATTCTTTATAATAATTTGAATAGGACGAAGATAATGCTAACAAATGTACTTAAAAGGCTTATTCATCAGTGAAAGAATATTTTCCTCATAAGAATAATGTATTTAAAACTCCAAGGAAAACAAATAGAAATTCGTCTTTAGAGTAAGTTGATCAAAAAGAGAATGTTGATGAAACTGTACTTTTTTCGGAAAAAAAATGAAAATGTACTTAAAACTGTCATTCCATGCACTCTCTAAGGCTTTGTTTGGTTCTTGGATTTTGAAAAGGAAAAATTTGTTCTCTTGTGTTTTTCCTCGTGTTATCTTTCATGCTTAAATCACCTTAAAAATTATTAATTTTCAAAATATCATTGTGACCTAATAAAGTAGAGGGAATAACTACTCTCCAAAAAAAAAAACAGTAGAGAGGATAGCTGCATTCAAATGTTTTTTTTTAGTTCTTACCGTAATTTATTTTTCTTCCTATTTTTCTCTCTATATTTCATATTAACGTTTTTTTTTTTTCCTCATGAATTCTGGTAACCAATACAAAGTCTAAGAGACTCACCAAAAAGTCAAAGATGTCAGGAAATCATTGTATTATCGGAAAGAATCCCAACTATACATTATTAACTATAAGGCTTATGTAAGAACTGAAGAAAAGGCCAAAAAAAAAAAAAAACTTGCTTGGTACCACTGTTGTAAAATCTGTGCCGAAAGGTTTTAAGAAATGGAGTACAAATTAGTAACGGGCCGAGGCGCGGACCAGGTCGTTCTCTTTAAGGTTGATTTCGCGCCTCCTCAGCCTTCTCACCGGTGCACAGGATGGTGGTCAACTCCCAGGATACAATAGCCCAACACACTTCGATATTTCTATCCAGTTTTATGCACTAACTGAATAGAAATGAACTTCACTGAATGACTCAACAAAATTCTGTACTGCCCCAATACTTAATAGTACATTGAAGAAAACAAAAGTGTGTATAATTCTTCTATGCTTGAAATTGAATAATTATACTAGAATAGTATTGAGTAGAGGAGAAAGCTAATGTTTTCTGTGTTCTTTCGTTAAACAACTCTCAGTATCCAAACAAATCAGTGGTGTACAATTATATATCCAACAATTAATATAGATATATAGGTTATATGTATACGTTATAAGGCTAATGGAGTAAGTGGGGGTGAGATCTTGGCAGTATGGTGCCTAGTTGGCCAAGTCATGGGAGTTAATTGGAATATTTTACCTAAGGCATCAAAATCGGGGTAATATTTCCCTCATCCATCACTGTTTCAACTTAATTCCCAAACCCATCACTTTTCTATAAGTCGCGACTTCAACTAGCGATTTCAGGCCAAACCAAATCCAGCTTGAAATCGCGAGTTCCAATAGCGACTTTAAGAACTCGCTACTTGAAATAGCGACTTCATCATAAATCGCTACTTGAAGTAGCGACTTCATTTAAAGTGTTATTAACCCGCCGCGTCTTCTTCTTCTTCCCTCAGTCTCTGCTCTCTCTGTATCTCTGTGATCTCTCTCTCTCAGCCCTCTGCGATATCTCTCTCTCTCTCAGGTGTGATCTCTCTCTCGCAGGTGCCTCTCTCTCTCTCTCTCTGTAGACACACACACACGATACACATACACACACTCACATCTCTCTCTCTCTGTAGATACACACTCACATCTCTCTCTTTATGTAGACACACACACAGATACACATACACATACACATACACACACTCACATCTCCCTCTCTCTGTAGATACACACACTCACATCTCTCTCTCTCTCTCTCTCGCTCTGTAGACACACACACAGATACACATACACATACATCACAAAGATTACTGGAACCCACCTTCTGGTCCTACAGTTGTGCACAATCCTGCTATGCTTCGAGGTAAGGGCCGACCACGATCAACCCGCATAACAAATGAGATGGATTTGAGAGAGGGGGGTAGGGCTACTTATCAATGTGGATTATGCCATCAACAACGCCATGACAGGAGACGATGCCCCCAACAACGCAGTCAAGTTGGGCCATCTAATGCAGTATAATATTTAGTGTTGTGTTTGAGCGATGTGCTTTGTAATATGTACTTACTTGTTGTGACTATGTAATGTTCAATTGGAAAGGAAAACTTTATTTAGTAAAAAGTCCTTGTATATCCGCTACAAACTGCGTAGTTAACTAGTACAAACATTGTAAACAAACTCCTTAGTAAACAAATAGCTTAGATAACTAATACAAACATCCTAGTAAACAACAATTGTGCGGTCAATGCTTCAACCTCCGTAGAATTTCCTCAGTGTTGTTCCTCGCTTCATTTCCAGATGAGTTGGCAACATCTGACGAGCCCACACCACTTTCTTTTGTCGAGCCTGTGACCGGCAGCGGTTTAAAGATATAACATCTATGATAGCGGTAGTGTGCATAGTACCTCAACGATGTTGCAGTACTATCATAGCTTTTCTACACGTATAATTCATAAAAACAATTTTCATAAGATACATATCATCATAACCATTGAAATGGAAGCGATGAGAGGTTTTGGTTCTAACCTTAGCACACCATTCATACCAAGTCTGGTCAGGAACTTCTAGCAACCGTTGTTCAGTAAAACAAACACCTCTCATCGTTAACAACTCCTGAAGGAGTTCATGTTCCTTCTGCCAGCTCCAAACCTGAGTCGCAATGGCATCATCTGGAAGATCACATCCAGGGATTGTCTCAGCAAAGACAGTCTGCAAAGCTTCGAAAGCAACATATTTAAATGAACCATCTTCATGTTTCCATTCCGGAGTAGCAAAATCCATTAGTGCTTCTAGTAGAACACCCTTCTCTTCATTACTCATTATCCTTTTTTCAAAAAAATGTGGGTGGTACGTAGGTGTATACTTACTTGCCATACTTAAAAACAATGCAGTGAAGAAGAAGAAGAAGAAGGATAAGTAGGAATGCTTGGGATATCACATTGAATCAAAACCACAGTATATATAGACCATGCAATGCCCAGCAGTTGACGCGACAAGTCACTGCTTCTGACAACATTCCAGTTGATGCGACAAGTCACTGGGTCTGACGCCTAGCAGTTGACGCGACAAGTCACTGCTTCTAACGCCCAGCAGTTGACGCGACAAGTCACTACTTCTGACAACATTCCAGTTGACGCGACAAGTCACTGGGTCTGACGCCCAGCAGTTGACGCGACAAGTCACTGCTTTAAGGTTTTTTACACCACATAATTTAACATTTTTAACTCTTGTTTAGTAGCATGTTGTAGCTTCATTACATTTAGTAGTGCTTTTGTTGACTAACCATCATGTTTGAACAGCTTGCTTACCATGGATGTACATCCTGGACCTGAGGATCGCTCAGTACTGACATTACAGGACGCACATCGGTCATCCGCCATTTGGGATGGTGAGATCTTGAGACAGCTTTACTGTCGGCGGTCTGAGGCTGTTTTACGACGAGGTGCGGATCCAGATCAGCGCATATTAGATTACATCAGACAGATCGGTTCTACGGCACATACAGACTCGGCTTTATACAGTATAATTGGGGTCTGATCACTGCCCTAGTTGAGAGGTGGCGTGTAGAGACACACACGTTTCACCTACCTGTCGGCGAGACCACGATCACGCTGCAGGACGTCAGCATTATATTGGGCCTACCGGTCGATGGCCGAGCAGTTACCGGTATTGATGTGTCACGCTCCAAGGAGCAGTGGCAGGAGCTATGTCAGAATTTGCTCGGTTTCACGCCACCCCTAGCCACTATCTCAGGATCTTCACTGCGACTGACTACGATACGGGACCATTTCACTCCCCAGATCGCTCAGGATGCCGACGACGCCACTATTCAGCAGATGGCTCGATGTTATTGTATGATGTTGATAGGAGGGTCGTTGTCTGGGAACAAGGTCAGCCTCATATATCTACCACATCTACGACACTTTGATGCTGGCTATAGCTGGGGCAGTGCAGCATTGGCATATCTATACCGTGAGTTGTGTGCTGCAGTCCATCGTACCGCTGTTGAGATATCCGGCCCGCTTATACTTTTACAGGTTATTTGTTATGTAAATTCTGTGAATTACGCATCTTTTACTATTGTTCAGTCTATCATACATAACTTAACTCAATTATTATCAATCGCAGCTTTGGGCATGGGAGAGATTGATCCATATCCGACCAGTCCCCTTACCAGCAGTTGTACCAGAGGATGGTCCATTGGGTTGTAGGTATACTTACATTGTTTTATACATTATTTGTATTCATTACTCGTACATTCATTTAAGTGCTAACAATTTTGTCATTACTTTAGGTGGTTGACCCGATTCTCAGTTCGGGATGTGCCTACTCATGTCCAGCGTCACTTTCGGGACCAGTTGGATCAGATGAGGCCCGAGCAGGTAAATAATGTGCAGAGTTAAACCGCTATTTGCATTATTGTTCGAGTTGCTAATTTTTTATATATTTTTCATAGATGATTTGGCAGCCGTACAGTGCTGAGCTTGTCGCTTCGTTACCTCCGTACTGTCGAGTTGGGCAGGGCACATGGATGGCCAGATGTCCGTTGATCATGTACGCCATGGTTGAGTGGCATCATCCCAACAGAGTGATGAGACAGTTCGGGATGAGGCAGGTAGTCCCAGAGCCATGTAACACTATGAGGACATTACATCGCATTGATCGACGTGGTCATGCGAATACCGACTGGAGTCACTTCCATAGGGAGTATGTAGAGCTCTGGGACCATCGGCTACAGCATGTTATGGTAGGTATTCCAGATGCAGCTCAGATGCTTGCCTCAGACCCATATATGAGATGGTATAGCCGCATTACACATAGACTGATTGGACCAGTTAGAGATCCACCGACTGTTGGCTTCCAGCCAGTCGGTACGATTCGCGGCGTTCTGGTGAGATGTTTTACTTATTCGTACAGCATATAAAATTTCCATCCTGCACTTGGCATAAAATGTGGAATACTTAATTAAACTTTCCATTTGTTTTTCAGGAGGATGGTGTGACTCGTGTGTATGAGGTTGCACGATTGGTGTTGGCTAGTTTAGCAGCAGGCGACCCTCATTCCGTCCCTCCAGAGGTGATGGCGGCATTGGAGGAGATTCGTACTATTACTGAGCATTCATTACAGGCTGTTCATGAGGACCGACGTTTAGACGGGGGTGTTCCATCTTCCACAGTATTCGTGCCCCGCGTCTCAGAGCCTCAGCCTCAGCCTCAGCCTCATCCTCAGCCTCAGCCTCAGACGCATCCTCATCCACAGCCTCATCCTCATCCTCAGACGCATCATCATACTCAGCCTCAGTCTCAGACTCAGACTCAGGAGCAGACAGACCCATCTACACACTCTGAGTCTGAGCTACATACACCAGATGGTCAGGGTCCGACTGTGTATGCATATGATGATACGGACGACGTTTATAGGCCTTACACTCCAGGGGGCTCTCAGTTCCGTATATCTCCGATCCGTGACTTCTCCATCCCACAGTACACATGTACAGATGCACTGTCGTCATCGTCAATCCCGCTACCACATTCAGATTCACAGCTCGAGGCGATGGTGATGATGGTGGAGAGTTTGACGCAGGTGGGGGCGGAGGAGATGCATGTGGAGGCGAGAGAGACGACTGGACATGATACCCCCATGGCAGAGACACAGGATGAGGTTTTGACACAGGCCGAGTCTCAGCGACGACCTCCGATACGTTCAGTTTACGCTAGGGGTAAAGGTCGTCATGGCCACAGAGGGCGAGGGGTATCGCAGGTCATCCAGCCACAGGCCGCCGCAGAGGAGGTTCCACTCGTGGAGGATCCACCACATACAGAGGGTAGGCCTAAGAGAACGAAGAGGGTTCCGTGGTGTGGGACACATTATAAACAAAGATAGTCCATAGGATCAACAAAATAATTACACTTTTGTTTGTTTTTTGATGTATTATAAACAAATAGTTACACATTTGTATATATATAAATTTAATTAATTCTATACATATATATCTCTCTCCCACTATCTCTCTCTATCTCTCTCCCCCTCACTCTCTCTCTATCTCTCCGACTCTCTCTCTCTCACTCTATCTCTATCACCCACTCTCTCTCTCTCTCACTCTGTCTCTATCACCCACTCTCTCTATCTCTCACCCCCTCACTCTCTCTCTCTCTATCTCTATCTCCCACTCTTTGTATCACCCACTCTCTCTATCTCTCTCCCCCTCACTCTCTCGCACTCTCTATCTCTCCCACTCTCTTGCACCTATCTCTCTCCCACTCCCACTCTCTCTCTCGCACTCTCTATCTTATCTCTCTATCTCTCCCACTCTCTCGCACTCTCTATCTCTCTCCCACTATCTATCTTATCTCTCTATCTCTCCCACTCTCTCGCACTCTCTATCTCTCTCCCACTCTCTCACACATATCTCTCTATCTCTCTCCCACTCTCTCTCACTTTTTACATTTACACATTGTAATTGGATTAATTATGTTGGATTAATAATGCTTGGTGGTTCAATTCTGCAATATATGTTGGATATCTAGCAGGGAGCTGCTGCAATGGGACAGACTGCTGGGAATTTAGCTTCTGATGAAGTCGCTACTTCAAGTAGCGATTTATGATGAAGTCGCTATTTCAAGTAGCGAGTTCTTAAAGTCGCTATTTAAACTCGCGATTTCAGGCTGGATTTGGTTTGGCCTGAAATCGCTAGTTGAAGTCGCGACTTATAGAAAAGTGATGGGTTTGGGAATCAAGTAGCGAATTCTTAAAGTCACTATTTAAACTCGCGATTTCAGGCTGGATTTGGTTTGGCCTGAAATCGCTAGTTGAAGTCGCGACTTATAGAAAAGTGATGGGTTTGGGAATTAAGTTGAAACAGTGATGGGTGAGGGAAATATTACCCCGATTTTGATGCCTTAGGTAAAAAATTCGAGTTAATTGGGGATCAATTCAGCACGTCCATTTGCTTGAAATTTAAATTACTTTAATATATTTTCCAAACAATTAAGTTACATGCAATCTCATACTCAAAACTAAATTTTTGATAAAATATATTAACAATCCCTCATTTATTTTATTAAAAAATAATAATTACTAAGTAATTTACAAACTGGGCAGACAGAATAACAATTAATAGTGTCATGTATAAATAAAGGTAAACACCGTCTTGAACCTATACATAGTGAAAAATATTTAATTTATAAGAATCTTGAGTGACTGAGTCTTGAACTCAAATTCTTGTATATACATCAAATATTATTCACACATAACACTTTTCTTTTTTTTTTTTTTTGAAAAACGGTAAATAGATTCCAAAAAAGGGATGTACAAACGTACAAGGGGCATACCCCAGGATATTCAAAAAGCACAAAGCATAAGGACAAGTGGCAAAACAAACCACTAAAAATGCCTCAATAGGCCAAAATAATTGGGACTAAAGAAACCAAACCAAGGAAACACACCCAAAAAATCTAAGAAAAAGTGAGAGCAAAACAAAACTACTCCCAATTACAAAGCAAGGCCTGTAGACAGTTGTGAGTTTTCCATTTGATCCTAATTTGAGCATTGATTTGTGAGACAAAGATCTTCAAAAGGTGCTCTTTTGGGGTTGATGAGTTCTGAAAGGTTCTTTTGTTTCTTTCTCTCAAAATGCCATAAATTGTAACCCCCAAACAAATTCTGGGTATCATATGCTGAGGTGTCCTCCCCTTCCAATGCTGGATCATCCACGAAACAGTGTTATCCCAAGGGGTGCCATTCCAAATCAGGTTACATCTCAGCATTAAGTCCTGCCAAATGAAATTGGAGTAAGTACACTCAAAGAAAAGGTGATCATGAGAATCCATTTGCCTAAGGCATAAAGCACAAGCTAATGGCCCAGGAGTATAGTTACAAATTCTATCTTGTGTTGCTAGCCTTCTCTGGATAGATAGCCATAACATAAAGTTTTGTCTAGGAGAGCTCCCAGAGTACCAAACAAAAGGGTACCAAGGGACAACAGGATTAATGGGTCTAAGGTAGTTCCAAACATGAGTGAAATTAAACTTGCCATTAGGAGAAGTAGTCCAAACAATTTTGTCTTGAAGTGGAGTAGGCTGATAAAAATTAGACAAAATGGCCCGAACTTCATTTAGTCCAATGGAATTAGAGGCAGGCCAATTCCATTCCAGTTGAGAAACAATAGTTGCCACTTTAGCATTAGGTGCTATAGCAGCATCATAGGCTATTCGAGAGGTATACTTCTCAATCAAAGGCCCACAAGGGAGCCAATTATCATGCCAAAGTGAAGTATTTAAACCATTACCGATTTTATGTTTGATTAAAGGCCTAGCTATACTCCTAAGCTTTAAAAGCTTTCTCCAATACCAAGAGCAGTGTCCAGGGGCTTTCACCTCCCAAATACTTTTGGTTTTGAGCATGTACATGTGAATCCACTTATTCCATAACGAGTTATTAGAAGGGTCAAGAATACTCCCTAAATGTTTTAGATTAAGCATGGTATTCGTGAGGAAAATGTCTTTTAGTCCGAGGCCTCCCTCTTCTTTGGGTTTACAAACATTCACCCAAGCAATTTTGGCAGCATGTACTCTTTCAGTACCTCCACTCCAAAGAAATCTGCTCATACATTGTTCCACCTGTTTAAGGACACTTTTAGGTAATATAAACATTCCAGACCAAAAAAGCTGAATCCCAGATAACACAGACCGGATAAGCTGAGTCCTACCAGCAAAAGAAAGAAATTTGGATTTCCAAGAGTTAATTCGAGAACAGATTTTAGAAATAAGCTCTTCACAATGGCATTTCTTTAGTTTAGTGGTAATCAGAGGAACTCCTAAATACTTTAAGGGAAGACTCCCTTTGGAAAAATGGAGTTCACTTAACAAATCAGTGGCCAGGTTATCATCAACCCCTGATAAGAAAAGACAACTTTTGGTATTATTAGCTTGCAAGCCAGAAATATCATAAAATTGATTCAAAGTATGTCTTATAAGTTTTGCTGACTCCAAGTCCCCATTTAAAAGAATAATTAAGTCATCAGCGAAGCAAAGATGTGAGATTTTCATTTTGTCACATTTCCAGTGGAAGGAAAAGGAGCTATTCTGGATGTTAAATTGTAGTAGTTGGCTCAGAGAATCCATAATGATTACAAATAAGTAAGGGGACATGGGATCTCCCTGCCTAAGACCTTTTGCTCCATCAAAGTATCCTACAGACTCACCGTTAAAATTAATAGAATACCTTGGTGTAGATATACAAGCTTTGATCCATTTTCTCATTAAAGGAGGAAAACCCAAAATATCAAGAAGATCAAAAAGAAAAGTCCAATTTACATGGTCATAAGCTTTCATAAGATCGACCTTTGCGGCAGCCCGAGGTTTACCACCAGTTTTATGGTAATCTCTTAAAAGGTCTTGAGCAAGTAAAACATTATCGCTAATTTTCCTCCCTTTGACAAAGGCTGATTGAGCTTGATCAATAATAGAGGGAAGAACCACTTGAAGTTTGTTAGCTATGATTTTCGAAATGCATTTGTAGATTGTATTACAGCAAGATATTGGCCTAAAGTCCCCCATCTTAGTAGGATTGGGGACCTTAGGAATCAAAACGATAATAGTAGCATTGGATTCCCTAAGCATTTCACCTGTGGTAAAAAATTCAGTAATAGCAGATGTGACATTAGATCCCACAATGTGCCAAGACTGTTTAAAAAAATATGCATTAAAACCATCCGGACCCGGAGCTTTGTTGTCATGTAAAGAGAAGAAAGCTTCTTTAATCTCTTCGGATGTGGGAATTCTATCAATACTCAATAAAAGGTTCTCAGGGATCCTTTTATGAATAAAGTTCCTTAAAGTATCAATACCCGGGTAAGGATTTCTGGCAGAAGTACCCAGGAGATTTTTGAAATATCTAACAGCTTCATTTTTTGCATCTTCAATATTACAAGTAAACTGGCCGTTAGGTTTTTCCAATTTGAAAATCCTATTCCTATTCCTTCTCTCTTTGATATAATTAAAGAAATATCTAGAGTTTTTATCACCACCTTCTAACCATTGTATTCTAGATTTTTGTTTGAGAGTCTCCTCTTCAATCCAAATAGAGTCAAGGAAAAGTTTCATGCATACTTTTTGCTTGGTTAAGAGATTAGTGTCAAAAGGATTTTGAAGAAGGTCAGATTGGACATTCTCCAACTCTTCTCTGGCTTTGTCAGCATTGAGTTTTTCTTTACCATAAAAATGTTTGCTGAAACTTTTTAAATCATGTTTGACATTTCTAAGTTTATGGCAAATTTGGTACTGGAGAGTGCCTCTAACATTGGAGTTCCAGGCTTGGGACACCACATCCGAGAAGTTATCAAGTTGAGTCCAAAAGTTATAGAATTTAAAGGATCTACCCTTCTTGCTAGCTACTCTATCAACATACGTAATAATAGAAGAATGATCAGAGATACCTGGCTTGTGAAAGTGAGTAAAAGAATCAGGAAAATTATCCAGCCAAGCTTGGTTAACTAAGGCTCTGTGGTGTAGTCTTAAGAAGCCAGCACGCTACGCTCCTGTGCTTTATCCTGGTGTCATGAATGATCTAGAAAATTTGCCCAAACAATTCTCATAGGAAGCGGCCACAACTCCCACATTCACTAGACGAGTCTATCAAGAGTGCTCCTACAGCTAGGCACCCTGTCCATAAGGACCATAGAGCTCATTAAGAGTTTAACCTCAACCTCCAAATCGTTATAGGATATCATGCTAATCACAAGTATGGGACAAATAAAATGCATGATCTACCCCCAATTACTATGTGATTTGTTCTTACCCTTTGAACCCAATTCTTGGGATCTCCAGTCTCTAGGTTGGGTTACCATCACATGTAATTTATTTATTAATGGGCTTAAGTCCCATAACCTTAGATGTACTCCATACCTTTTCTCTTGCCAAAGCTTTGGTTAACGGCTCTGCGAGATTATCTCCTGACCTCACAAAATGAATAGTAACAGAATCCTCTGAAATAAACTCTCTCATAGTACTGTGTTTACGACAAATTTGCCGTGATTTTCCATTATAATATTGGTTCTGTACTCTTCCTATGGCAGCAGTGCTGTCATAGTGTATACATATAGCTGAAACTGGCCTAAGCCAGACAGGTACGTCTGATAAGAAGCTACACAACCAACTAGCCTCCTCGCTAGCTGAAGACAATGCAATTAGTTCAGACTCCATGGTTGACTGAGCTATAATAGTCTGTTTCCTAGATTTCCTAGAAACCGCTCCACCACCAATACTAAAAATATAGCCATTCGGATCACTTCCCTGTCTCCCTTGCTGATTTCAAGCCGGCAGGTATGTCTGATCACTCCCCTATCATTGTTAACATTGATAATGCTAGGAAGCGAAAAGGAAGACCCTTTAAATTCTATAATTTTCTGACCTCTCTAGATAATTTCTCCCAAACAGTCCAGAACTCTTGGGAGCAAAGAATAGAAGGAACTGCCCAATTCCAACTCTGTCATAAACTTAGGTACCTAAAAAAGGATCTTAAAGTGATCTCTAAAGATATTATTGGTAGAGAGCAAATTAGGTTGAACAATGATAGGGAGGAAATTTTTAAAAGCCAAAATAATTTGAAGGCTAACCCCATGGATAATGACCTTATCTTGGAAGAAAAAGAGGCTATGAAAAATTTCTTTGAAGCTGGAAGAATAGAAGAGGAAATCTCGAGACAAAAATCCACGATTCAATGGTTAGAATGTGGAGATAAAAATTCTAGATTTTTCCATAATTCTATTAAAATTCGGAGAAAAAAAAAAGTATTCTTTCTCTTGTTAGACCCGATAATACCACCACCAATGATGAAGAAGAGGCAAAAGTTGAAGCTATTAGATACTTCCAAGCGATGCTTGGGACTTCTGCTTGCCATAACTATCCTGGCGTTGAGGAGCTTAGGAAAGTTTTTTCAAAAACTTTATCCCCTGAACAAAGTAATACTATGGACACTATTCCCACAGATGAAGAAATTTAAAGCACTCTTTTTAGTCTCCATAGTAATAAAGCTCCTGGGCCTGATGGGTATAATGCGTTTTTCTTCAAAGAAACTTGGAATATCACGGGTCTTTCTGTCCTTGCAGCTATTAGAGAATTTTTTACTTCTGGTGAGATACTTGTGGAATCTAATGCTACCCTCTTAGCCTTGATTCCCAAAGTGCCGAACCCTTCTTCTATGGGAGAATTTAGACCTATCTCTTGTTGCAATACCATTTATAAGTACATTTAAAAAATTATTGCCCGTAGAATCCAAACTGTTCTCCCTAGCCTTGTTGATCAAGCGCAATCTGCTTTTGTTAAAGGGAGAAGGATTAGTGATAATATTCTGCTTGCTCAAGACCTTATGAAAGATTATCATTCTTCTAATGGTCCTCCCAGAACCACGGTGAAAGTTGACTTAATGAAGGCCTACGATAGTGTCAGTTGGGTTTTCCTGTTTGATCTCCTTAAGACCTTGGGATTTCCTCCCAAAATGATCATGTGGATCAAAGCGTGTGTGACCTCCCCAAAATACTCTATTAACTTTAATGGCGAATCTGTGGGGTATTTTGAGGGGGCTAGAGGTCTGAGACAAGGTGACCCCATGTCTCCTTATCTCTTTGTCCTCATAATGGAAACTCTTAGTCAATTACTTCATTATAATATTCATAAAGATAAGAGTTTTAAGTACCATTGGAGATGTGACAAACTTAATATTTCCCACTTATGTTTTGCGGATGACTTGATGCTTTTGTTTCATGGTGATATCCAATCTGCCAAGCTTATAAATACAACTATAGAACAATTCTCTGAATTCACAGGGCTGAAAGGTAATACTTCTAAAAGCTGTCTGTTTGTTGCTGGAATAGAGCCAGATATGGCTGAGGCTATTAGAGACATGTTCCAATTCTCTATGGGATCCCTCCCACTAAAATACTTGGGTATCCCCCTTATTACCACCAGACTTAAAAGAACTGATTGCCTTGAGCACCTTAAGAAAATCACCATACGAATACAGTCATGGAACTCTAAATTTTTATCCTATGCTGGGAGGGTTCAATTGATAAACTCTGTCATTATGGGCATTCACAACTACTGGGCAAGCATGTTCATTCTCCCTAAAGGATTTCTTAAAGAAGTGGAAAAAATTTTGAGAAGATTCTTATGTTCTGGTGGTATAGAGAATTCTTATGGCTCTAAAGTATCTTGGGACATTGTCTGTCTTCCCAAAAAGGAGGGTGGTTTGGGCATTAAGCCTTTAGTGCAAATGAATGCTATCCTCAACCTCAAACATATTTGGAATCTTCTGTCTAATTCCAATACTTCTAATTGGAAGAGATGGATTCAAACTTACATGTTAAAGGACCAATTTTTTTGGTATGTCAAAACTCCCTCTAAGTGTTCTTGGTATTGGAGGAAGCTCCTAAAACTTAGAACTATTGCTATATCTTTGGTTCATTACAAGATTGGCAATGGTTCTAGCACTTTTCTCTGGCATGACCCTTGGCTACCTTGTGGTTCCCTTTATGCTAAATATGGACCAAGGGTCATTTATGATTCGGCTATCTCTACTAACTCTAAAGTTCAAGCTGTTATTAAGAGGAATGAGTGGAGTTGGCCCATAACCTCATCCTGGGAACTGATACAAATCAAAAATGCTACTTTATTATCTCCTAAACCTTCAAATTTTAATGATGTGGTTATTTGGAAACCTTCTTCGAATGGGTCCTATGATTTTTCTCAAACTTGGGAATTTTTAAGAGAGGCATGCCCCAAAGTTCCCTGGGCCCACCTGGTTTGGTTTCCTAGTAGCATACCTAGACACAATTTCATTGTCTGGGCTGCCCTCCATCAGAAACTCTCTACCCAGGATAGGACATGGCCTTTCACTCGAGGCCCTCTGGTTTGTGTCTTATGCAATAGAAATATGGATTCCCATGACCACCTTTTCTTTACTTGTGACTTCTCATATTTTATTTGGCAGGTGATCATAAGCAAATTCAATATGATCGGGTGCCCCCTTGATTGGAGTTCCATCACCACGTGGGTTGCTAACAAGTGGAAATCTAAAAAGCCCCTTCATATCATGCCACGTATGTGTCTAGGTACTATGGTCTACACCATATGGAGGGAAAGGAATGCCCGCATATTCCAACACAAGTGTAAACCTCGAGACAAGATCATCAAGGAAATTACTTGCAGCATCCGGGACCAAGTTCAGATAAGATGGTTTAAGGATCCTAAAGTCCATGACTACTTGTCCATGTGGGATTGATGCTATTTATGATTTTTATGTTCGTCTCGTCTCAAGTTGTAATTTGAGTACCATGTTTTGGGGACATTTGCTTTTTGCCCATTTTTTCCTTTAACTCCTTTAGTGGAGTACTTGTGTTGCTTTGGCCCACGAGGGAATGACCTTTTCTTTTGAAGCCTTGTAGATTTTTTGTCATCCTCTTGTTTTTTGTTGGTTGGTTTATTGCCGCCATTTTTATTTGCGCCTATTGTATATCCTGGGGTATGCCCCTTGTAAATTTGTTCTCTTTTTTGGATTAATTAACCAGTTTTCCGAAAGAAAAAAATATAGCCACTCGTGGCTTTGGAGTCTTCCGATAGGATATTCCAATCAGCGTCACTGTAACCTTCAAGTACAGCGGGAAACTTATTATAGTGAATACCCAAATTAATAGCTCTTTTTAAGTACCTTATTAGTCTACCAATTGCATTCCAATGTTCTAAGCTAGGTTTGCTAGTATACCTACATAGAACTCCAACTGCGTAGGCAATATCATGTCTAGTACAATCTGTAGCATATCTTAAATTCCCAATTATGCTAGAATATTCCTTTTGATTAATGACATTGCCCTCATTAGGGAATAATTTAATACTCGGATCAAAGGAGTACAAACAGGCTTGGAATCAAAATAATTATATTTTTTCAAAACTTTTTCAATATAATGAGATTGATTAATAGTAATGCCAATAGGTGTTCTTGTAATTTTTATCCCCAAAATTACATTGGCCTCACCCAAATCTTTCATATCAAAATTAAGTGACAATAAATTTTTGGTCTCTTTTATAATCTCTAAAGTAGAGCCAAAAATTAATAAATCATCCACATATAGACATATCATAACACATATTCCATCATTGTATTTATAATAAATATATTTGTTACTCTCATTGATTTTGAAACCATTTGAAATAATAGTTTGATCAAATTTTTCATGCCACTGTTTGGGTGCTTGTTTTAAACCATATAATGATTTAATTAGTTTACAGACTTTATATTTATTATTCGGATCAATAAAACCCTCAGATTGATCCAAATAAATTTCCTTCTCTAATTCTCCATTTAAAAAAGATGTTTTAACATCCATTTTATGAATATATAAATCATGAATAGCAGCAACAACTAACAAAACTCTGATAGAACTAATACGAGTAACTGGAGAATAGGTATAAAAAAAGTCGATATTTTCCTTTTGTTTAAATCCCTTAGCTACTAATCTAGCTTTGTATTTTTTAATATGGCCATCGGGTTTAAGTTTATTTTTAAGGACCCATTTACTACCTATGGTTTTATACCTAGGTGGTAAATCAACAAGTTCCCAAGTACAGTTGGATGTAATAGAATCCATCTCATCTTGAATAGCTTCTTTCCAGAAATTGGCTTCTGAAGAGTTAAGAGCATCCTCTAAACAAAAGGGATCTCCTTCCAAATTAAATGTATAAAAGTCGGGTCCAAAGTCTTTTGAAATCTTAGCCCTCTTACTTCTACGAGGTTCAGATTCTATATTATTATCTCTATCATGCACCCTAGAATCAGTGGGTCTAGAAGGGATGGAAATAGGAGGTTGGGAACCCTCACTATCCCTTGATTTAAAAGGAAATCTATCTTCATAAAAATCAGCATTTATAGACTCAAAAATAACATTATTTTTAATGTCTAAAAATATACAAGCCTTACTGTTAAAAGCATATCCCGAAAATGCACATTCTACAGCTTTAGTAGCAAGTTTATGCCTCTTAGGATCAGGAAGTCTAACATATGCCAAACAACCCCAAACTCGAAAATAATTTAAATTTGGCTTTCTATTTTTCCAATTTTCAAATGGAGTAATTTTTGTTTTAGAGTGAGAAACTCTATTTAAGACATAACAAACAGTTAATAAGGCTTCTCCCAAAAGATTTGTGGGAGCTCCAGAACTCACAAGTAAAGCAACAACAAGTTCTGTAAAGGTCCTATTTTTACGTTTGGCTACACCATTCATTTCAGGTGAATAAGGAACTGTAGTTTCATGAATAATACCGTGGGATTCTAAAAAATTACTAAATTCTCTTTCTCTATATTCCGTGTCTCTATTGGTTCTAATCCTTTTAATTTTTCTTTCAAATTGATTTTGAACTTCATTTAAATAAATCTTAAAAGCATCAAAAGAATCATTTTTATTTTTCAAAAGATAAACATATATGTATTTTGAAGAATCATCAATAAACGTAATAAAATATCTTTTTCCACCACATGTTAAAATTCCTTCAAAATCACATAGATCACTATGAATTAATTCTAATAACTCACAATTTCTAGCAACGCTTTTATGTGGTGATTTTGCAATTTTTGCTTGACTACACGAGATACAATGCTCAAATTGTTCATTACTTAAACTAGGAATTAATCCAAGTCTACTCATATTATCCACATTTTTTTTTATTAATATGACAAAGCTTAGCATGCCAAACATTCATAGAACAAGACACAATATAAGCAGAAGTAGAGCATTTATTAATTTAAAAAATGTTCATCTTAAGCATGCCCTCACATGCATATTCTTTCTCAACAAACATTCCAGACTTAGTAATTACATACTAATCACCCCCAATAGTTTGGCTAAAACCAGCCTTATTAATCAAAAAACCAGAAACTAAATTTTTCCTAATCTCCGAAGTATACAGTACATCCTTCAAAATCAATTTCTTTCCGGTGGTGAAATTTAGCTTGGCATTGCCAGTACCCAAGACCTTGGTGGTGTGTGAATCACCAAGTAAAACTTTTTTATTCTCCACAGGAGAGTAGCTCTTGAACCAACCACGATTGTTACACACGTGCCTCGAGGCCCCAATATCAATCCACCAACCTTCGAAAACTGTCATGGAATTTATTTTCGTAAAAATAGCCACAAGTGGCTCTTCGGTCATTTTACCCTAAGGAGCAGATTGGCGCTTCCGGCAATTCCGAGCAAAGTGCCCGGGATATCCACAAACAAAACATCCACTGGAATGATTTTGTCTTGAAGGAGGTCCTTGGTTCGTATTCCTTTTGAAATGGTTCTGGCTCTGGTTTGAAACAAATTTTTGTTTTTGTCCAAAATTATTTTTCTGCCCATTTTTATTTTTAAAATTTTTACGGGCTGGTTTCGAAACTTTATTTTTATTTTGTTGGGGGCTAACAGTATTAATTTTGGCTGGCACATAATTTTCCTCTTTTTGGTCTTGCAGTCTAGATTCCTCCTCAATTCAGAGTCTCACAATTAGACTCTCCATAGAAAACTCTTTCGATTTGTGCCTTAAGGAGTTCCTGAAGTCCTTCCAAGAGGGGGGCAATTTATCAATTAAAATTGCGACTTGGAATCATTCATCTATTTTCATCCCCTCTGAAAGAATTTCATGAACTATTTTTTGAAGTTTATGGCACTGTGAGACAACTGATTTTTCGTCTACCATTTGGCATTTTAAATAACGACTTACAACGTATTTTTTTGCTCCAGCCTCTTCAGTGTCGTATTTCTTTTGAAGTGCATTCAAAACATCAGCAGCCGTTAGCAACTCAACATAGAAATCGTAAAGCTCGTCTGAAAGCCCCTTGATGATGTAATTTTTACAGTTGAAATCAGCAGCTTCCCATTTTTGTGCTTGATGAGATTTTGCGGGTTCTAGCATATCCGAGTCCCTCGGGTTTGGTTCGTCAAGAACAAATGCAACCTACAGCAAAGACAGGTAGAACATCATCTTGGTCTTTCAGCGCTTGAAGAATTGGCCTTCGAACCGGAAAGGGCGATTGTGACTGTTGTCGCTGACAGAAGTAGTATGCTGATTGGCTTCCATGAGGCTCCTCAACCTTAAAATTGTTATAAAATCTGTGTCGAAAAGGTTTTAAGAAATGGAGTCCAAATTAGTAACGGGCCGAGGCGCGGACCAGGTTGCTCTCTTTAAGGTTGATTTCGCGCCTCCTCAGCCTTCTCACCGGTGCACAGGATGGTGGTCAACCCCCAGGATACAATAGCCAACACACTTTGATATTTCTATCCAATTTTATGCACTAACTGAATAGAAATGAACTACACCGAATGACTCAACAAAATTCTGTACTGCCCAAATACTTAATAGTACATTGAAGAAAACAAAAGTGTATATAATTCTTCTATGCTTGAAATTGAATAAATATACTAGAATAGTATTGAGTAGAGGAGAAAGCTAATGCCTTATGTGTTCTTTCGTTCAACAACTCTCTGTATCAAAACAAATCAGTGGTGTACAATTATATATCCAACAATTAATATATATATATACGTTAGATGTATACGTTATAAGGCTAATGGAGTAAGTGGGGGAGAGATCTTAGCAGATATGGTGCCTAGTTGACCAAGTCATGGGAGTTAATTGGGGATCAATTCAGCACATGTCCATTTGCTTGAAATTTAAATTACTTTAACATATTTCCCAAACAATTAAGTCACATGCACTCTCATACTCAAAATTGAATTTTTGATAAAACATATTAACAATCCCCCACCATCCCCAAAAAAATGATAACTTTTAATGTTGTTATAAATTTTCCTTAAAATGCAACGTTTTCCAAATTTTATATTCTAAATGTGATTCCCAACATATGTGACAATGAGACTGCATTCAATAATGATGGGTCCAATTTAACATCTTTCAATGAAAATCAAATGGTCCTACTGCCACATGTGTACCGCCATTAGGATGCAAATTTAGGAAACATAGCATTAATATGAGATTTACAAATGCCTATGTTACCGTAGAAAGAAAGAGTAATATTATGCTCCCAAACCTTTCTTTCTTTTTTTCTTCTTCTTGGAATACGAGTACAAATCCCCTCAGCCCCTCCACGACTTTGAGATCTCCACCAGACGGTTTACCTATTACCATTTTTATGGAGTATGACAAAGTGGCAAACCTCGTGTTCGTGCTCGTGCACGTGGACTGACTCCACGACACACGCATCAGGTAAATTAGGGAGGTGAGTGGATGGTAGGATTCGAACCGACACCAAGCTCTGAATACGGTTCGTCCAGCTACTTGGGATTTCTCCTTCCAACTAGGGGTGTAAGCAGTCGGTTTTTTTGAAAAAAAAAATAAAAAATAAAAAATAATGGCGGTCAGTTTTTGGTCGATTTTGACTTGATTATACATTTAAAAAACCAACCAATTAGTTTTTTGGTCGGTTGGTTTTCGATTTTTAATTTTTTTACTTTCACCCCTATTTCTAGCGGCGTTCGCGGTCGATTTTTTCGATTTTTAGTGATTTTAAAACTGATAAATCGGCTTCGGTAGGTCAGTTTTAGACGGTGTTGGTCATTTTGGTCGATTTTAGTATGTGCACTACTTTAAAAAACCATCCAATTGGTGTTTGGTCGATTTGGTTTCGATTAGTTTTCAATTTTCAATTTTCTTTAACACCCCTACCTTACTTCTAACCCACTCAAACGACCCCTGAGGATTTTGAACCCTTGACCTCTCTTTGGGAGGCCAAGAGCTTTGGCCAACTTGGCTAGTCGAGTTGGTTATGCTATTAAGTCCCAAGTGATGATGCCAAAATTTGGATAAGAAGAAATATACAAAAGAGTCGGACACAATGAAGTTTGTATGTTGTTCGGCCCCGTTAATGAGGTGCTGATGCCGAAATTTGGATAAGAAGAAATATACGAAAGAGTCGTACACAATGAAGTTTGTATGTGGTTCGGCCCCGTTAATGAGGTAGCCTATGTCCACGGGTGCGTTGATGCGATTCACTACCAGATCACCGGCTGGCCTGGTGAGCCAACAGTTGGGCAGCACTACCAAGAAAACCAACCGGGTATATTCGTCTTAGTGAAAATAATATGCTATTCTTTAGGTTTAGAATGCCACCCCTTTCAATGGGGGAGGGTGGTCTCTTTTATAGGTGCTAGAGACCACCCGTACAAGGTAAGTTTATAGATCAGGAAGCCTAATCTATTTCCAGCTTGATTTACATGAATTTAGGGGTGTTTCCTAAGTGGTTTAGGAAACTACTTGCTCCTTCCATTTAGTCTTCTAACTGGGATAGGAAACTACCTTGAGGCTTGCTGGCCAAGCAATCATGCCTACTGGGGGCGTGCCCATATGGGGTCCATCTAGAAAGAACGACCGGACTTATGACCAAACCGGGCGGTTTTGTTTAACCGTCCGGGATGGCTGTGTAGTCAGTCCAAATGTAAGATTACTTGGCTTCTCTTTGCTGAGGTGGCAAGGTTTGACTTTGACCTGATATTTTTATGCATATCAGCTGCCCCCCATTTTCGAAACTAATGGGATGTACTATCGGATGAGGTTTGAAAATTAAGACTGCTTCTAAAAAACTGTTTGGGAAATGGCCCCGGGTTACTACCCGGGTCGTGACCGATTGAGCTGATCTTCCGGGATCCGGACTGAGCAGTGGCTATGTGGGCCCGGGACCAACTTCTGCCATGTGTCACCTGGTCAGGATCCAGCGAGGCTAGTATGAATGTAACTGAATAGTCACGTCGTAATCGGACCGTCACGTCTGGTGTGAATTGGGCGCGTCTTTTGAGGCAACGTTCCGTGTGCCCAAGATGACAGTTGTCGGTAGGTTTAGGCGGGAAAATTTTCTTGTCGTTAGAACTAGCTTGATCTGGACCATCCACGCTCCATATATAAATAACACTTATTCATTTATGGGATTCCTGCTGCCAATTGATAGAGATACCGAGCGGTTTGAGAGCAAAAAAAATAAAGCGCCCGGTAAATCTTCCCGAGCCCTTCTTCTACGCTAATCCTTGTAAGTGTTCCCTTTTTAGTTTCAATTCATCATCCTCTTCCTCTTCTTTTCTGAATGAGGCTAGAGAGGGCCAACCCTCTTAGGCTAGAACGGGAGTGGGACTTTTTCTTTCTCAGGTTCTGTTCTATCTTCAAGTCTGTCCCCGAGTAGTTCCGATCGAGTGTCACCTTGTCTTTAAGACTATATACTTTCTGCCTTTTAGGTTGATAACCCTGCCCCCTTTGTACCTCAAACTCGGAGTTCCTGACCCATACTCAAGTCGTCCTCTACTTCCTGGCCCAGTCACCGAAACACCAAGGATGTGTCACTTTAGTTTTGACTCATCTTCTCGGTCAAAGGATGAGCGGTTCCGGTTGGGAACTCCCGACACAAGTTTAAGTCCGCCTTCTGCTACTCAGTTAGACCATCAAAGTGAGGGCAGAATTCCTGTCCATGTGTCTGATAGTGAGTTGGACCAGGAGGCCCCCGTCGCCTCCGTCTCCCGGAGCAGGGCGGGGCAGATGAGACACCAAGGGAGCCTAACCCTGAGGTGGTGTTCGCCTGTGAGTCTACCCCTTCTATTCTGCGTTCCCAGGACCTTGTTCGGATTAGGGATAGGTATGCTCTTCCTGATTGTTGCTCCTTAGCCATGAACCCCGGCGGGCCACATCTCTACCAGCCTGGCTTTATCACCTTGTACGAGGATGCACTTATGGTTGGCCTTCGTCTTCCACTACACCCTGTCGCCCGGGATGTCTTGATCTACCTCAGGATCGCTCCTGGGCAGTTAGCTCCTAATGGGTGGAGATTCTTAATGGGGCCCATCTCTTTGTGGCCCCAGGCCTTCGGATACGAACTCACCCTCCAGGAGTTTTTATGGGCCCACCGACCGTTCCCCGTGCACGGGGAGGTCGGGCTCTTTTCTTTTTCTGCTTGGTTGGGCAGGAAGATCATTGTCAATTACCCGAGTAACAACAAGGGGTGGAAGAACAAGTTCTTCCAGGTTTCCACCCTTCGTCTATGCGACCAAGCCCTAGGGAGCCAGTTGAGGACTTCCTGGGTGGGGGAGTTGAGGGGTAAGACCGCCCAGTTTGCTTCTTTTTGTTTTTTTTTACTCTAGGAGGTTGCCAATCTGCTAACTGTTTTTATGTTTTTATTGGCAGCTGGGTCGACCGAACCTCTAAGGATCCCCAAGGTATGCCAGGCCAGTATCTTGGGTTTGGCGGAACTGCCTACCAACATCTGGAACGTACTTGGGTTGAATGCCCGTCTTATTATGCTTCCGCTGTCTTCCATGGCTACTGACCATGTAATTTCCTTGGCAGAAATGGCCCCAAAGAGAAACTTGGAGTAGTTGAGGGAAAGACAGGCCGCTGCTGCTGCTGCCCAGTTGGCAGTGGCATAGGGAAAAAGGCCTGCCGCAGAGGCCTCAGGTGATGAATGCTCCCTGAGGCGGATCCGTCGCGGGATGGCCAACCGTTCAAAACCCGTGGGGACTTTAGCTCCCTCAAAATAGCTGTGGAGGAAACAATTCCCCGGATGGATGTACCGTCTGGGTTACCGATTGGGGGACCCGCTGAAGTCAAGGAAAGGGTGAAGTCTGCCCTCGTGCTTAGCCAGGTGGAAGCATGCGCCAGTCTATTCCCCGAGGACTTTCAGGTGTGGCTCCACAGCCTCTCTCATCTGGTAAGCTCTTCTGTCTCGTTCTTTTCTGCTATGTATTTATTTACTATTTCATGTACTGTTGACTTTACCAGTCTCTTACCCTTCACTGCAGGTTGGCTGTATGGCTGCTAGATTTGAGTCCCTCCTCTCTTCTTTTACTGGGAGGGCAAGCTCTCCTGAAGCTGCCTTGGCAAACGAGAGGGCAAAGTCATAGGCCGAGAAGACTGCCCTAGCCATGGAACAGGACAAAACCAAGGCCCTAGCCCCGAGCTTTGGTGCGGCCCAAGCAGAGCTGGCGACGGCTTTGGCCGATTTGGAGGATTCCTGAGCACTTGCGATGGCGGTGCAGGCCCGAGCAAAGGCCATAGCTGAGATGACGGTGGCAGGATCCACAGAGGAAGCGTTTGACGATGGCTTCATCCAGGGTTATGAAGATCTGAAGTGGCGAATTGCCCGGAATCACCCCGAATGGGATATCTCGTCCTACGAGGGGATTGATTTAGATTACTGGGACGTTGGTTCCCCTGCTGCTGGAGACTCACCTGCCTTGGCTAGAACTATTGAGGAGCCTACCCTGGGCGGTAGCTTGGGACCGAGAGGAGGAGCTGTCCCGGAAGGAGAGACTGGGGAGACCGAAGACGTGGTCGTGGTGGATGACTAGGGTCCCCAGCCTATTTTCTTCCTTTTTGTTTGTTTGTTTTTTTTTTGGGAGGCTACTACAACTTCCCGCCAGGCTGTACAAACTATTTTTTAATTAATGAAAAGGTCCTTGAGACCAGTCTTTCCATCAATTGTTTTTGCACTTGATTGCCTGTTTGTGATTGCCTGTGACCGACTGGTTGTAAATCCCATAGGAACCTTGCCTTAGCAAAAGTTAAGACTGTAACTGATAGAGAACACTTGGTCTTTCAGGGACCTGATATAGGAGTCTTGCTCGGGTATAGTATAGGTTTGTGACTATTTACTACCTGGGCGATTTCTCTGGGTACTGTAGGTACTTAGGAATGTTAGAAGTGTTCTAGGATTCCAAGTCTGGTTAGTATCCGGTGTGATTTCCTGTTTAGTCTGTCCTGTCCCCTAAGCTTTTGCTAAGGCAGGCTTATAGAGGGGGTGACAATAAGAGACCGACCTGAAACATGGGTGGTTGTAGGGTCTTTTGGGACTTTCCATCATTAGCCACCTAGGGGGTGTTACCCCCTATTGTGGGTTGGACCTAAGCGAAGCCTGTGCCTCGGGTTTTGGACTCGAGGTCTTTTAAGTGCATGGGGTCTGACCTCGAGGTCTTTTGAGTGCCTGGGGTCTGACCCCGAGGTCTTTTGAGTGCCTAGGGTCTGACCCCGAGGTCTTTTAAGTGCCTGGGGTCTATCCCCGAGGTATTTTAATGATCAAACACAGGGAAGAATCGTTTAGTGGAAAAAGAAACTTTTATATTATAAAATTGCTCGACCAGAGCTAATTCTTCCTAGCCAACATTATTTTCACATTTTACTGGAAGTATTTGCGGAGGTGCTACACGTTCCACGGATGAGAGAGGTCGTGCCCCTCTAGAGTTTGTAACCAGTAGGTGCCCGGGCAATTGACTCGGGTAACTAGGTACGGACCTTCCCAGTTTGGCCCTAACTTTTCATGGGCCGGGACCTTAGTAGATTGGTTTATAGCCTTAAGGACCAAGTCTTCCACCTTGAAACTGTGGTGCTTGACTCTACTGTTGAAGTACCAGGACACTCTCTGCTTGTATGTCCCACCACTTTGAGGTAAGCCCGATCTCTTTTCTCTTTTACCAAGTCTAGTTCTCCTCTAAGTGCTTCCTCGTTTCCCCGTTTAGTGAAATTTTCCACTCGATAAGTAGGCAACCCGAGCTCTATGTGGACTGCAGTCTCGAACCCATAGGTGAGTGAAAACAGAGTCTTGCTTGTTGCCGTTCGGGGAGTTGTACGGTAGGCTCACAGGAGGGTTGGAAGTTCTTTCGCCCAAAGGCCTTTGGCGCCTTCAAGCTTAGTTTTGTTTGACTGTAGAATAGTTCGGTTGGTCACCTCTGCTTGGCCATTGGCTTGAGGGTGCTCGGGGGAGGAGTAATGATTCGATATCTCGTACCCTGAATAGAACTGCTAGAACACCGGGGTGTCAAATTGTCTGCCTTTGCCATTGATCAAGACCTAGGGGATGTCGAACCTGCTTAGGATATTCTTCTCAACGAAGCTTTCCATCTTCTTCTTGGTGATCGCGGCTAAGGGTTCGGCTTCTGCCCACTTGGTGAAGTAGTCTACGACGATAACCACGAACTTAACTTGCCCTTTTCCCATCGGGAGGGGACGTTCGATGTCGATGCCCCACTGTTCGAAAGGCCATGGAATGAGAATTGGTGTCTGAAGCTCTCCTAGGTAGTTGATCATCGGGGAGTATCTCTGGCACTTATCGCACCTCTTTACGTACTCCTGGGAGTCCCGGGCCATAGTCGGCCAGTAATATCCCTACAGTAGGGCCTTTCTGGAGAGTGCCCGACCTCCGGTGTGATTCCCATACACTCCCTCGTGGATTTCTTACAATATTGCTTGGACTTGTGCGGGATGGACATAGCGGAAATATGGGGTTGAGAATCCTCTCTTGTAGAGGATTCCATCAATGGTGTGGTATCTAGCCGCCTGAAATCTGACCCGGCGGGCTTCAACTTTCACCTCTGGTAAAGCCCCGGTTGTTAGAAATGTCACAATTGGATCTATCCAGCTGGGTCCTATAGGGCGACCGGTTCGACCTCCATGCATTCTGAGTAGGCCACACTTGGCTCGGGCAAGTATTCAATCCTTATCCCGGGCAAGTCTGACTCAGAAGACGAAGACAGGCGGGCTAACCGATCGGCCCTAGTATTTTCTCCCCTCAGTATTTGCGTGACGGAGAACCCCTGCAGCTTCTTTGAAACCACTTGGACAAGGGCCAGATAGGCTGTGCTCCTTGGATCTGTCCCGGGACATTGTCAAGGAACGACAGAACTCCCCCACCCCCGCGCACGTGGTCCATAATAATTTGTTCTCAAGTCCTTACATTCATATTATTAGTACAAGTTTTGATCAACAGAATGTCTTTTCTCTTTAAGGTAGTCTGATCGTCCTATAAAGTTTGTTGATTTATTTTGGTTGCTTTCCACATCTTTATGACATAATTTGACTTATGTGCTGCAATACTGTCAAAGAACCTTAAGTAGGGTACTTTCCTACTAATTTTTAACAATCACCAATGCGATAGAAGTCAGATCGTGCATCACTCGCACCAAGTATTAGGAAAAATCATGTTTGCCTTCACACACACACACACATAATCGAGCTTTAAACAACTCTGGCATGCTCGAAGCAAAATAATAAGAGCGGACAAGGACCAAACATAGATACCTCTCATAATCTTCTACACTCTTGGAATATATTAGAATATCATCTATGAACACAATTACAAACTCATCCATATAATCTTTGAACAATCGATTCATCAAATCCATGAATGACACTGATACGTTCGTAACTGCAAAAGGCATGACAAGAAATTCATAATGACCATAACAGGTCTTGAACGCTATTTTCTCCACATGGGGCTCTTTGACTTTTAATTGATGATAACTCAATCACATATCAATCTTAGAAAAGACCTGGGCTCCTTGAAGCTGATCAAACAAGTCATCGATCCTAGGCAACAGATATTTGATCTTGATAGTTAGCTTATTAAGTTCTCGATAATCGATACATATCCTCATAGTCCCGTCTTTCTTCTTGACAAACAAGTCGGTGCACCCCATGGCAATTCGATTGAATCCCTTATCTAGAAGATCTTCCAACTGAATCTTCAGTTCTTTTAACTCTACCAGTACCATTCTATACGGTGTTTTTGATACTGTCTGAGGCCCCGAGGCTAAGTCAATGGTAAACTCGATTTCCCACTCAACTAATGCATCAGGTGGATCTTCAGGAAAAACATCTGGAAATTCCCGTACAACCGAAATATCTTCTACTTTAGTCCCCGTGACCTGTGTGTCAATTATTGAGCATAGAAATCCCTAACAACCTTATTTCAACAACTTGCCTAGTTGAATCGCTGAGACCAAATATGGTGGTGCTACAACACCAATTCCCTAGAAACTAAACTCCCATTATCCCGTTGGTCAAAAAGTAACTCTTTTCTATTCACAATCAATGGTGGCTTGGTTACGGATAACCAATCCATACCCAAAATCACATCAAAATAATTAACAGCTAACGGAATTAAATTCATCGTCAAAACCCTATTATTTACCCTGATATCACATGCTTTAAATATTGAAGAGGTCACCATGGGTTTACTTAAGGGTAAAGATATCAACAAATCATACCCTAAAGGTTCTGACTTGTTGTCTAAGTGTCTAACAAATTCATGTGCAACAAAAGAATGTGTTGAACCTAAATCTATTAAAACACGTGCCGAGTGTGAGCAAAAGAGCAATGTACCTGATACTATGGAATCGGTAGTTGTAGCATCCCTCGGTGTTAGTCGAAAATACCTTCCTTAACTTTGTTGAGGCCCTTTCCCTTTATTTACACTTGATCCTGGTCTCACTCCAATTGAAGTCGCAGAACTTGTCCCTCGCTGTTATCTTGTTGGGCAATCTTTTGCTTGATGTCCAAGTTGTTCACATTCAAAGCATTTTGTTTCTTATGTTTGGGTTGATACTCCCTGTACTCTAAGTTCGAGCTTGTGAGCAACTCCTCGCTATATGCCCCTTCTGCCTACAAATATTACATACATGTGTCAAATGGCATACACCCCCATGTTGATGATTACATGTCGGACATAGCAGAGGACTCTCCCTAGAAAAGAAACTTCCCTTCTGAACTCCCGAGCTAGAACCAGAACCTCGCGAAAATGCCTTCTTAAAGAAGCCTTGTCCTTTACCCTTCCCTTTGGCTGGCCGTTTGCTCTGTTGACTCTGCTTGTATTTGTCAATATCTCTTTCTGCTATCAACGCAACATTATGTATATCTGCCCATAGTTTGGAGTTGATGTGTGTCAACTCGACTTCTAATGTTATCCTGTAGTCCTTCCTCAAACTTCCGTGCCCTATCCACTTCCTCTGGTATCGTTCGATGCGCACACCAAAGTAAACTATTATATTTCACTGCATACTCATTTACTGCCTTTTTTTTTGGAAAATGGTAAATAGATTCCAAAAAAAAGGGATGTACAAAATGTACAAGGGGCATACCCCAGGATAAAATAATCAAATCAAAAGAACTGTGGCAAGGAATGCCACAAAAAAAAGCCTGACGCGGAAAACTAAAACTAAATCTGACTTAGAAACAAAGTCAGGAACAACACTAATCAAGAAAAAACAAAAATTCCCAATCAAGACCAATTATGTCCAATTGGTGTCATATCCTCTTATTGCAAGTTTGCAAACTCTCGCCCCATTGGTGTTTTGGCAGATGCTGGAAAGTACCACTTATAGAAGACCTTTACAAATCTGACCCACATCTCTGGTGCCCCTTGATCAATCACATTTGTCCACCAGCTCTGGGCTTTACCCTTCCAAGTGTCGGTAGCACACATTATCTTTTCCCCATCTGTACACTCCACTGCTCAAAAAATACGGTTCATAACCATCACCCAAAGATTGTCTTGTGACGGATCTAGGCCTCCATCAAATTAACTCGGCTTCCTTTTATAAAATTGCTCAATCACTTCCCGTTTAGCTCGTGGTTGTAGATTCGCTGGTCTATCACCTTCCGTTGTTACCCAATCACTTACTGCCCTTACAAAGTTGCTTACCACATCTTCTAGATGGTCCATCCTCGAAAGAGATGAACGTTCTCGTTTCGGATCCATTCCTTACCTGTTAGTCATTTTACATAAATATCTTGCATGCTATGCCAACATAATGTATAATAACATAGCAGTAACTATTCATATGCATTCATGCTAATCATCTAAACATACTCTCAATCATCGCCTCTCACACCCAAAGTTATAAGCCTATTGCTCTGATACCACTAAATGTCATGTCCCGGAACCACCCAAATGATTAGGGCTGTTCAAAAAATCGTGAAGCGAATCGACTGACCGAACCGGACAAAAAATTGACTTATGTAATAGTTTTGAATAAGGGCGTTTTGTGCCTAAGACTTTGACTTATGTAATAGTTTAGCAAGTTTTAAATTTTGGAGCTTATGTTTATTAGTATCCTTTCTTTTAGAAATGTTGTTAAGTTGTTTGTTGCAGGGACAATTGGTCATACTCACTTGTCATGACCTACGAGTCCATAAAGGAAATTAAATGCTTTCCTGAATTATGCTACGTCGGGGCGTGACAGGCTTTTTGGTATCAGAGCCAGGTTATGGCTCGACCAATTGTCTAGAACACCTAGAATCTCCCGTTAAGATAGAATTGAGATAAGATAGTTCGACTTCATTCCGTGTTTAGTCGCTGCCTATCGTTTAGAATTTTCTTTCTTTCCGAGAGTTTGACCGTATTCCGTTGATTGATGGATAGGTACCGTTCTCTCGATCAGATGGCTGGAAGAAATCTCAGGAATCGTCCCACTATTGAAGATGCACCCCCGGTGATAGATCCAACCGGAATGTTCGAGGCTTTTGTAAGAAGATTGGAGAGGGTTAGTGATCAGAATGCGAGGAACAATAATCAGAATGGGAATCACAACGGGAATGGGAGGCAAGCCCACCAGACGGGAGACAAGCTTCTCAAGGAGTTTCGCGCTCTGCGACCTGAGTATTTTGCGGGGACTGGTGAACCCTGGCAAGCGGAACAGTGGCTACGCCAGATGGAGCGTATCTTTGAGACCATAGAGTGCACTGATCTAGAGAAGAAGCGTCTGGCTATCTTTCAGTTGTCTTATGCAGCGGCTGATTGGTGGGATGCTGGAAAGGCAACCATAGGGGAAGAAGCTGCAAGGAGAATGCCGTGGGTGGTGTTTAAAGAAAGATTTCTCGAGAAGTATTTTCCTGAAGAAGAGAAGGACAAGCGAGAGAAAGAGTTTATGGAGTTGACTCAAGGGAATCTGACTGTCCGAGAGTACACTACTCGATTTGAGCGTCTGTCTCGCTTTGCTCCACATATGGTGGACACACCCCAGAAGAAAATCAAGAAGTATCACCGAGGTCTCAACCTGTCTCTCCGACATCTGACTATGGGGCATCTGAGCCAGTCATTTGAAGCTCTGGTGAGATTGGCTACGGGATTGGAGAATGATGGGTGTCAGAATTCGAAGCCGTTTAGAAATCGACCTCCGCAGAAGGGTTATTCAGGACAGAAATCTGGGTACCCTCAAGGACAGAAAAGGACCTGGGATGGAGGGAAGAAACCACAGCAGACACAAGCAGTTCAGCAGTATCAGCCTCTAGCAATAGAAGGGGCCAAAAACAATAACTGCTTCAATTGTGGAGTTCCCGGTCATCGAGCTAAAGATTGCAGAGTACCTAGGCGTGCGGATCGTCCAGGAGTCGTGTGTTATAACTGTGGCATGCCCGGTCACATAAGTCTGGACTGCAAGGCTCCTAGGAAAGGCAACTATGGTCAGCAAGGACAAGCCCGCCTGAATGCTGTTATTCCCGAGGCTGCTGGTTATGAAGAAACAGGGTATGAAGGAGGTGCTTATGAGGAGGGACTGCCTGAGCAACGAGCAGTGGAAGGTACTCTAACCTTGTTTAACTCTCATATTAAAGTTTTATTTGACACGGGTGCTACACATTCCTTTATATCTGTTAAGATCGTTCAGAAGTTGGGTATAGTACCGCAACGTTTAGAGGAAACTTTGAGTGCTGTCTCACCCTTAGGGACCACAGTCAAGTTATTACATGTGTGTAAGGATTGTCCTCTTCGGTTAGGAGACCGAGAACTTTTGGCAAGATTGGTGGTTCTGTCGATGAAGGAGTTCGATATAATCCTGGGAATGGATTGGCTCGAGAAGAATGATGCGAAGTTGGATTGTGCAAGGAAGAGGATCACATTTGCGGACAAGGGGAATCGACTCTTCGATTTCCAATGTAACCCTTCGGGTGATATGTTCCTCACTAGATGCCTAGCAAACATTGAGGTTGTCAGTGCAGAGGTGACAGTATCATCTATACCGGTAATCAAAGAGTTCGAGGAAGTATTCCGAGATATTTCAGGATTACCGCCGGAAAGGGACATAGAATTCTGTGTGGAATTGGTGCCAGGTACTCGACCTATAACCAAGGTTCCCTACAGGATGGCCCCTACAGAGTTGTTGGAGCTGAAGGAACAAGTTCAAGAACTTGAGAAGTTGGGTTTTGTTCGTCCAAGTACTTCACCCTGGGGAGCACCAGTGTTGTTTGTGAAGAAGAAGGATGGGTCAATGCGGTTGTGTATTGACTACCGAGAACTGAATAAGGTTACTATCAAGAATAAGTATCCTTTACCTCGGATAGACGATCTGTTTGATCAGTTGCAAGGAGCCACGACCTTTTCTAAGATTGATCTACGGTCAGGGTATCACCAGTTGAGGGTGCGGAAGGAAGACATACCTAAGACTGCTTTCAGGACGAGATACGGACACTATGAGTTCTTAGTGATGCCGTTTGGGATGACGAATGCTCCGGCTGTGTTTATGGACTTGATGAACAGAGTATTCAAGCCCTATTTGGATCAATTCGTTATTGTCTTTATTGATGATATTTTGATCTATTCCAAGTCAGAGGAAGAGCATGAACAACACCTGAGGATCGCGTTGCAGACTCTCAAGGATCACCGCCTGTATGCTAAATTCAGCAAGTGTGAATTCTGGCTTCAGGAAGTTAAGTTTCTCGGGCATGTGATCTCTCAACAAGGAATCGCGGTTGACTCATCAAAGACCGATGCAGTGGCGAATTGGACTCGGCCGACCAATGCTACAGAAGTCAAAAGTTTTCTGGGACTAGCTGGTTACTATCGGAGATTTGTAGAGGGTTTCTCGAAGATAGCAGCCCCGTTAACTGGTTTGACTAAGAAAGATTTGAAGTTTGAATGGATTGATAAGCATGAACGCGCTTTTCTGGAATTGAAAGAGAGATTGACAACAGCGCCAGTGCTTGCGATACCAAAGGATGGTGAGAAGTTCACTATTTTTAGTGACGCCTCGTATCAAGGATTGGGTTGTGTCCTTATGCAAGACGGAAAGGTTATCGCATATGGTTCACGCCAGTTGAAGCCGAATGAATTGAATTACCCAACTCATGATTTGGAGCTGGCAGCAGTAGTGTTCGCGCTTAAGATCTGGAGACATTACCTCTATGGGGAGAAGTTTGATTTGTTCTCGGACCACAAAAGCCTTAAGTATTTGTTTACTCAGAAGGAGTTGAACATGAGGCAACGTCGGTGGATGGAACTGATCAAGGACTATGACTTCACATTAGAGTACCGCCCCGGTAAGGCTAATGTAGTAGCTGACGCCCTAAGCCGGAAACCTCAAGGAATGATTGCTTCATTGATGTTGAGGGAATGGAAAGCTTTGGAGACAATCGCAGAATTTGATATGCAGATTTCTGAGGAAAGTGTCGGGCAACACTTTGGATGCCTCGTAGTACAACCAACACTTGTGAGTCGAATCATCGAAGCCCAGAAGGAAGATGAGAAGTTTCAAGTATGGTTCACAAAGATGTTAGAGAAGGACCCTACAGAATGGAAGGTTGGGACCGATGGAGGGTATAGATGTCGAGACAGATTGTGTGTGCCAGATTCAGGAGATTTGAGAAAAGATATTCTCGAAGAAGCACATAAATCAAGACTGACAGTACACCCAGGAGGAACAAAGATGTATAAAGACCTGAAGAGAAACTTCTGGTGGGAAGGGATGAAACGAGAAGTAGCCGAGTTTGTGTCTAAATGTTTGACTTGTCAACAAGTGAAGGCCGAACATCAGAGACCTTCGGGATTGTTGCAACCCCTGCCTGTTCCAGGATGGAAGTGGGAACACATAACTATGGATTTTGTGGTTGGATTATCCCGGTCACAACAGAATCATGACGCGATCTGGGTAATTGTGGATCGTCTGACGAAGTCTGCACACTTTATCGCGTACAATATGACTTACCCAGTAGAAAGGATGAGTCGAATGTATCTTCAGCAAGTGGTACGACTGCACGGTGCGCCGGTGTCGATTGTATCAGACCGCGATGCACGTTTTACCTCGGGATTTTGGGAAAGTCTGCAGAAGGCTATGGGAACTTCGCTCAAGATGAGTACTGCATTCCATCCTCAGACCGATGGACAGACCGAGCGTGTTAATCAGATTATGGAAGATATGCTGAGAGCTTGTGCAATTGACTTTGAAGAGTCTTGGGAGACACACTTGCCGTTGGTCGAATTTACGTATAACAACAGTTATCACTCAAGTATTGGAATGGCGCCATTCGAAGCTTTGTACGGACGACCTTGTCGATCTCCGTTGTGTTGGGCTGAAGTGGGAGACACGGAACTTTTGGGACCAGATTTGGTGAGAGAGACCAATGAGAAGATTTCACTGGTCAAGGAAAGGATGACAACTGCACAGAGTAGACACAAGAGTTATGCGGATCGACGACGAAAGGACTTGGAGTTCAGTATTGGTGATCACGTACTCCTTAAGGTTTCACCTGTTCGGGGAGTAGTGCGTTTTGGTCAGAAAAGAGGTAAGTTGGCACCCCGTTTCATCGGACCGTTTGAAATATTGGAGCGTGTTGGAAAAGTGGCTTATCGGCTCGCGTTGCCACCTAAGATGTCTGGTGTTCATAACGTGTTCCATGTCAGTATGTTGAGGAAATACATACGGGACCCTTCACATGTGGTTAATTTTGATGATATTGAGACAAGTCAGAATGTTGTCTACAAAGATAGACCTGTGAGGATTCTTGACCAGAGTATCAAGAGGCTGAGAAGGAGGGACGTTCCATTGGTTAAGGTTCAGTGGAGGCATCATGACGAGGGAGAAGCATCATGGGAGTTAGAGTCAGACATGAGGACTAGATACCCCGAGTTGTTTCTAGATTAGTTAGCTCAGATTTCGGGGCGAAATCTCTGTTAAGGTGGGTAGAGTGTAACACCCTGTATTTTATTTTCATTAATAAAAGAGTATTTCATTTTAATTCCTTCGTTAATGCTATTTTCTGTATTTTTATTTCAACCATAATATACCAGTTTACGTTTTAATCTGCATCTTTATCGCGTTTCGTGCGTGGAAGCTTGTGAGCTCTCCACATGGGATCACCTCCCATGTTACTTGGAGCCTACCCAATCATATATCAGTTTTTATATATATGTAAACACCTCTCAAACTCTCATATCTCTCACAGTCTCAATCTCCCTCAATTTCTCTCAAGATCAATATACACACACACTTTCAGATTATATATATATTCAGTCACATACATAGACACACACATATATATATACATATATTGGGCTACCAAAATCAAGAACGGAGGGGTATAATTTCATTGGCGACGGAATTCTCGGCGGAAATTCTCAATCCCAATTATTGTCCAATTAGCCTTGTGAGTATTATAAACTCACTCGCCATGTTTATATATGCGTATTTTCAGTATGTATATGTGTCTATATGTGTATATATATCAATACACCATTGAAGCTTGAGAATTGAAGTTTTAGAAATCGTAACCAAAATCAATTCTGTAAATTGGGAATGAAAGATATTGCTCCCAATAGACTACGGTTCGAATCCTACGAGTTAATTCATCCGTATCGCGACGTATCGTCGATTTTAAGTTTTGACACCCTCACTTTAATCGCGAATATTTAGCGATATAATCCGTATTGGTTAAAATTGATCGCGTATTTGTAATCTACGCGGAAAACTGAAGAGATCCATATATTGCACGACATAATTGAAACAGAAAACAGAAATGGGTAAATTTCAGTCCAGGAATTGAAAACAAGGGAGAAGACGAAGAAGATGACATTCTGCAAGAACTCGCGCGCGCGACCCGCTCGCGCGAGGCTCGCTCGCGCGACCCGCTCGCGCGGACCCTTCCCCCCTTCGCGCTCGCGATCCGCTCGCGCGACCTGTCCAGCCCCTTCGCTCGCGCGACCCGCTCGCGCGGAGCCTTCCCCTTCGCTCGCGCGACCCGCGCGCGCGACATCACCTCTACCTCGCTCGCGCGACCTGGCAGTTTGAGCAGTTTCTATGTTTTCTTATTAGGGACTGTTTGGAAAATGTTTTAAAAAAAGTTTTTAAAGAACAGTTTGGCAAAAATATTGTTTTTAAAGGTCTATGTTTTAAGAAATGTACGAACAAGAACAACTAAGACCGAAATTTATGCTCGTACGATTATCCGGCTTTGTGATTTATTAATGGTGTTATTTATGGAACATTGACATACATATTAGGGTCGAGGTTGTGTCAACATGCATGTGTGGAATAAAGCGTGAAAAGAGTAAAGGGTGGCGGTCTAGTGTGCGACCTCAATATCGATCGGATAGTATTCCTGGTATTGGAGGCGGCAGTGTTGTGTACGACTTAGATATCGATCGGATAGTATTCCTGGTATCTAAGGCGCGCGTTTCGGATATTGATCGGATAGTATTCCTGATATCCGAAGCGATGGTGATAGTGTTGTGTACGACTTAGATATCGATCGGATAGTATTCCTGGTATCTAAGGCGCGCGTTTCGGATATTGATCGGATAGTATTCCTGATATCCGGAGCGATGGTCGGTTGAGATCGGCCTAGATATCGATCGAATAGTATTCCTGGTATCTGAGGCAGTAGTGTGGTGTGTGACTTCAATACCGATCGGATAGCATTCCTGGTATTGGAGGCGATAGTGTAGCACGTGAATTGGATGACTGAATACTTATTACTTCTGGTAGCTGAAATGATGTGTTGATTTAATTGGATTGTTCTAAAGGAAAGAATTGGCAAAATAAGATGTTTCACAATTCATGTACAATTTCGTATTTAATTCTAACTATATTCCCCCGTGATTCATGTTGGAATTGGGACCTTGAATATAGTACTGTTAAAGTTAAATGGTACCGTTGTTTATTTGCTTATATATATATTGCGAGCACTTGTTTATCTTACTCACCAGCTTTCATAAGCTGACGGCGTTGATGCGTCCTGGACTGTATGTCCAGATTTTCAGGGGCAGGAGCAGCCAGGGTACTTCGACTATGCTAGTTAGAGGCAGGAAACTTTCCAGGAGGCTGCTTATTATTTTTTTTTTCCTATGTCTTTCATTTTTGAAGTTGTAATAGACTGGAGAATAGCTTTTGAATAAGGGCGTTTTGTGCCTAAGACTTTGACTTATGTAATAGTTTAGCAAGTTTTAAATTTTGGAGCTTATGTTTATTAGTATCCTTTCTTTTAAAAATGTTGTTAAGTTGTTTGTTGCAGGGACAATTGGTCATACTCACTTGTCACGACCTACGAGTCCATAAAGGAAATTAAATGCTTTCCTGAATTATGCTACGTCGGGGCGTGACATAGGGTTCCCACCAACCCTAGTCCTTCCTGCGAGCATCCATAGGAGTCATAAGAGTGAAGGCCATCTAGTGGAAGCTGCTGGAAGTTCAAGAAAATCAGAATTGGGTTCAAGACACTAAGGTATAACTCTTGTCCCGTCTTGTGCGCATCTATGGAATTAACGAGTAGTAGATCCTGGGCTACCAATCAGTTATTATAACTGAATCTTTTCCGCTGCGCGTTTAAAATAATTTTAAACCTATTTTTTCCATCAATTGGTATCAGAGCCACGCTTGTTTGGATCTATAGATGCGTGTTGGAACACTAGTTTTGATTTACATGTTGATTTTAGAACTGGTTTCGAAACTACATCGTCACAGATCTATTTCTGCAGTGTTATCGCAGCAGAGTACAAATCTATGAATGCATGGGATGCAAGGTCGGTTCGATCGATCGAACATGTTTTGATCGATCGAACATCCTCTATACTCGAGCGATCGAACAGGTTTTGAGCGATCGAACATTGATATGTTCGATCGATCGAATGACATTCGATCGATTGAGATAGATTCTTTGTCAGGTTCTCTGTTTCACAGTTTTAAAGTGTTTTGAAATGAAAAGCTTTAATTTTAAAAGTATTCTGTAATTTTTTAAATCATTCTGTGAAATAGAATGTTCAAGCGATTGAACAGTGTTCAATCGATCGAAGGTTCGCACGATCGAACGGCCTTCGATCGATCGAACTGTGACAGAGAAGTAAGATGCTGTTTTTAAGTTCTAATTCAGTATGTAAAGAGTTTATATACTGTGTGAATCAATTAAGTGTTCCAATATTACATATATTTGTTATGTATGTGTGGATGCGTGTACGACTAACCCTTTTGCAGCTAGTTTAGTCACTATCTCCCATGGCACCAAGTCTTTTAAATTTTGTATTTAAACTATTTGAGATTGGTGCATGTTGTAATTTTAGTTTAGTTTGGTTTTAAGGCATATGTAAAGGGCGCTGGGACTTCAATCCTACGAAAAGGAAAGTCGCACCGGTTTCCCTAGCCTTTTATTTTGTTGTTGCTATTTCTATTTCTAGATAAATTGTAAGCTTCGAAAGAAGCATAGGACAAATGTAATAGAATTAGAAAATCCATGAAGATGGAGCAAGGAGCCATTGTCCATGAAGATGGAGCTGGAGGCGATCAAACCAAAAAGGATGTTCTATGGAGATAGAGCCATGGGAAATAGAGGCATCGTTTGGATGTCTTTATTTTCAATTTTAGTTTTTGTTTTATGTGCTTGGTTGTGATTGGCATTTAATTATATTATTACTACTTGCATGCACGTAAAACAAGTTTTCTAAAATAAGATTCAAAAACTATTTTTTAACGCATTAGTAAACATTGGATGTTTATGGGTAATGTATAAAAACAAATTTTTCTAAAAAGCAAAATCCTTAATTTACCAAATCTAGTGGGAGAGGGTCTTATTTATTGACACCCACGATCTTCCATTAACGGTTCACTGTAAGATGAGTAGTGCATTCTGTGTCACCTCGTCAGGGGTGATCATTCCATACGGAGGGTGCACTACTTATTGGTTACTAGATGTGAACTTCTTTTGATAGGATCAATCAGACGTGTTAGAGGGTGACCACCACACGGAGGCGCTACTTGAGACGGTTGTGATTGGATCTTAGTTAATGGTACACACTAGCTAAGCTATGGATAAGAGATCCCACACGGGCATTGTTCAGAAACTTAGAGATCAAAAGGGATCGGGAGTCATAACTTGTTTTTGCAAGAGTTGCATAGCGGACAAGTCTTGATTAATCGAAAAATAGAAAATTGACCTCCACACGGAGGCTTTATTCTTTTGTTTCGATATTCCGGTGACTTCGTTTTAAAATAAGAGTTTTAAGGATTCTTTTATTTCAAACTGTCAAATCCTGATATCCATATTTATTTTGTTTGTTTGATTTTCAGTAATCATAATGTCTGGATCTGCATTTAGTCCACTTGCCACCATACTCACTCAAAACAAGTTAACTGGAAACAACTACACTGAATGGAAACGTAACCTTGACATCGTGTTAACTGCGGAGGATCACATATATGTCCTCACCACCCCATGCCCCGAAGAACCCGCGGCAAATGCTTCGGCAGCTGCCAGACGCGAGTTCGACAAATGGAAGAAGTCGAATGGAATGGCTCGTTGCTATATTCTGGCCTCAATGGATGGTGTGTTGCAACACCAATTCCAATCAAATGATTCTGCCAGTGACATTATCACATCCCTGAAAAAGATGTTTGGGGAGCATGGTAGGCCTGCCAGACAGGTAGCCATGCAAAAGATAATGAGTGCAAAGATGTCGGAAGGGACTCCAGTCAAGGAGCATGTTTTAAAAATGATTGGTTATTTAAATGAGCTGGAGACCCTAGGTGCCAACATCGATGCACAGACCCAAGTTGATATGATCCTCAATTCGCTATCGCCTTCATTCGCTCAATTTAAACTTAACTATAATATGAATCAAATGAATTTTTCAATGAGCGAATTGATGAGTTCTCTTTTGGCAGCGGAAGGGGTGATCAAACCTGGAGTCAACGTTTTGAACGTTGAGAAAAGCGCTTCCTCTTCCCGATCTACATCGAAAGGAAAGAAAGGGAAGAAGAAGGCTGGTACTGGTGGTCCAAGTGTTGGACCGGTCCCTAAGATTGCAAAATCTAAGGGAAAAGGTAAGGGCAAAGGGAAGGTGGGTGGCCAAGGCAAAGGAAAGTGTTTCCAATGCGGAGAGAAGGCCCACTGGAAGAGAAACTGTCCAGAATTCTTAGCTACAAGAGTTCAAGGTATGATTGAATCACATGTGATTGAAGTAAGTTTTATTACGGATACTTCAAACACTTGGTGCATTGATTCTGGTGCGACTAACCATATCTGTAATTCATTGCAGGGGTTCAGATCAACCAGGAGGTGCAGTGATGGGGAAATCGTACTTACTCTAGGTTCTAGCGCAACCGTTTCTGCGGTTGCTATAGGAGTCGTAGTTTTAGAATTTCTAGAAAATAAAGTTTTGATTTTATCAGATGTACTTTACGTCCCTTCAATGAGACGTAATTTAATTTTAGTTTCTAATTTATCGAATAATGGTTATTCTTTTCATTTTGGAACTGAAGTTGTGATTAAAAGAAATAGTTCTTTTATATGTTCTGGTGTTAAATCAAATGGTTTGTATGTGATTACTCCCAATATTTCTAAAGATTCTTGCTTGGAACTTAATAACTCAATGGTAACTATACCATCTAAAAGAAAAGAACCTTCCACTAATCCAACAAGGCTTTGGCACATGAGGCTTGGCCATATCAATCTAAATAGGATTGGCAGACTAGTCAAAGAGGGGATCTTAGGCGATTTGGTTCTCGAACCAATGGAAGTCTGTGAGTCTTGTTTAGAGGGTAAGATGACCAAAAGGCCCTTTCCCGCAAAGGGCAATAGGACCAATGCATTGTTGGAATTAGTTCATAATGATGTGTGTGGACCAATAAATAATAGAGCAAGGGGTGGTTATGAGTATTTCATAACATTTACCGATGACCACTCTAGGTATGGATATGTGTACCTAATGCAGCACAAGTCTGAAGCCTTTGAAAAGTTTAAAGAGTTTAGGGCTGAAGTGGAGAAGCAATTGGGCTCACATATCAAAGCCATTCGATATGATCGAGGTGGCGAGTACCTCTCTAATGAGTTTATTGATCACCTCGTACAGAATGGGATTCTGTCACAGTTAACTACACCTGGCACGCCTCAGTAGAATGGTGTAGCTGAGAGAAGGAACCGGACTCTTTTAGACATGACTAGGTCAATGATGAGTTATTCAGAGTTGCCATTATTCCTTTGGGGTTATGCTTTGGAAATCACTGCATACATACTAAATCTAGTGCCAAGCAAATCTGTTCCCAGGACACCACGGGAGATGTGGATTGGGCGCAAGCCTTCTTTGCAACATCTCCGGATATGGGGGTGTCCGGCACATGTGCTGAAAGGAAAGATGAGCAAGTTGGATTCTAGATTAGAAGTATGTTATTTTGTAGGGTATCCAAAGGGTACTTATGGATGGTATTTTTATGATCCAAGAGAACAGAAAGTGTTTGTTAGTACAAATGATGTTTTCTTAGAGGATGATTATATCATGAACCATAAACCTAAGGGAAGGATAGATCTGAGAGAAATAGAAGGAGAGCCCTCAGTCCAACCCGCAGTTGATAACGATGTAAATCAAGAAAATACCACTTCTTCACCCATTTCTGCACTGGTACCTCGTCGTAGTGGGAGGATTATCAGCCAGCCTGATAGATACATGTTCTTAGGAGAAGTTTTTGAAGCTGTCTCCATAGAATCTGAATTTGATCCTGCCACATACGAAGAGGCAATGACTGATGTTGATTCAGAACATTGGGTTAAAGCTATGAAGGCTGAATTAGAATCTATGGATTCTAATCAGGTCTGGGATCTTGTAGAACTTCCAGCCAATATTAAACCCATTGGTTGTAAGTGGGTCTACAAGAGGAAAAGAGCATCTGATGGAAAGGTTGAGACCTTTAAGGCTAGGCTTGTAGCGAAAGGTTATACTCAGAGGGAGGGCATTGACTATGAGAAAACCTTCTCGCCGGTAGCCATGCTCAAGTCCATCAGAATACTCTTATCCATTGCTGCATGCCTAGATTATGAGATCTGGCAGATGGACGTCAAGACTGCATTCTTAAATGGCAATCTTGAGGAGGACATCTATATGCAACAACCAGAAGGGTTCATAGCTGGTCGAAAAGGTAACTTGGTATGCAAGCTGCAAAAGTCCATTTATGGGCTTAAGCAGGCATCCAGGAGTTGGAACATCCGATTTGACCAAGCGGTCAAGTCGTTTGGTTTCATACAGAATCTGGATGAACCTTGTGTATACAAGAAGTGTGAAGGGAAAGTGATGGCCTTTCTTGTGCTTTACGTTGACGATATTCTACTCATTGGGAATGATGTAGCGGCATTGTCAACGGTCAAGGTTTGGCTAGCTAGTACTTTCGATATGAAGGATCTGGGAGAGGCGAGCTATATTCTTGGGATAAAGCTCTTTCGGGATCGCAAGCGAAAGATAATGGGATTGTCTCAAGCTGGTTATATCGATAAGGTGCTAACTAAGTTTTCAATGGATAAGTCGAAGAAAGGTTTGTTACCTTTCAGGCATGGTTTAGCGTTCTCCAAGGACCAGTGTCCCAAGACACAGGAGGAGAGGAATCGCATGGCAGGTATTCCATATGCTTCGGCAGTTGGAAGTCTCATGTATGCGATGTTATGCACTAGACCAGATATCTATTTTGCCATTGGCATGGTTAGCAGATATCAATCGAATCCAGGTCCAGAGCATTGGACAGCCGTTAAGCACATTCTTAAGTACTTGAGAAGGACTAAAGATTACATGCTTATGTACGGCGGTAAGGAGTTAATTCCAGTTGGATATACTGACTCGGACTTTATGTCAGATAAAGATTCAAGGAAGTCAACATTCGGACATCTCTTTACCTTGGGAGGTGGTGCTGTTAGTTGGAGGAGCATTAAGCAGAAATGCATTGCAGACTCAACTACAGAAGCTGAGTATGTGGCTGCTTGTGAAGTTGCAAAGGAAGCTGTTTGGCTCAAGAAGTTCCTTATGGAGCTCGAGGTGGTACCAGCGTCATTGTCACCTATTACGCTTTATTGTGATAATAGTGGGGCAGTGGCTCAGTCCAAGGAGCCAAGGAACCACGAAAAAGGGAAGCACGTAGAGCGGAAATATCATCTTATCCGAGATATTGTTCAACGTGGAGATGTGACTGTCACCAAGATTGCCACCATTGAAAATCTTGCTGATCCGTTTACAAAGGCTTTGCCACAGAAGGTCTTTGATCGTCATCTAGATAGTCTAGGTCTCAGATGTAATCCTGTATGGTTGTGAGTGCAAGTGGGAGTTTGTTGGGTTTGTGCCCTCAAATCATTACTTTATATAGGAGACATTGACATTTTAATATATGGATATCAGCTTTACATTTTGTTATGTATGTTTCTTTCATGAGATGATTGTTATCCTTAAGTATCATAGTAAGTAATGCGTGTATGTATGAGATACATACAAGTGAGATACGAATTGCTATTCTTTGTTACTTAGAACATGTCACAGTGGATGTTGAGACTAGGATATCTCATCAGGTTTACACTGTAGGATGATTAACTACCATTGGATGGAGTGATCAATCTCAATCACTAGAGTGTAACTCTTAGTTAATATGCTAGTGCTTATAGTGCATTGACGGACCTGAGCTTTCCTATTGACACTCAAGGCTGTCAATCAGTCGATAGGAACTCATAACTTGTGTAAGGTACGTGTTCTCAATCTTGAGACGATTATGAACACAGACTGTGGATATGACTGCTTTGACTTACCAATCAGTGAGGTCTATAGAAGATCAACACCTGGGTATCTTGGGTATGTCATATTCATAGGGTTGTGAACATATATTCTCAAGACAGAATCTACCCTCTGTTTCAGAGTAAGCATTCCCTTGAGAATGTCACCAAGTCGATTACTGAGTACTGCAGTCTTGTTGATAAGAGTTATCAACATGTTTGGTAATCATGAGAGGTGAATGGGACTCAAGGAATTCAAGAAGTAATCATGATTCAGGTTGACAGTAACAGTTATCCGACTACCTGAATATGATTACGAATGCTGAAGGTAGAGGGACATTAGTACAACATACAAGTCTAGTTATCGCTTCGGATATGTTCTTTTACGTTGGAGTTCAGTTATCGTTTTATAGTGGAGTAAACGTTAACTGACCAGTTAGTTAGTTTGCTGATCAAAGAGTTTGGTCACGGTAATTAACAAACTGGTCTGAGCCAACAATTAAGAGCCTAGGAGGTCCCACTCTTAGCTCCGCCAGGATACTTGGAAAGACACATGAGGAAGTTGTCAAGACAAGTTCGATCGATCGAAGGATGTTCGATCGATTGAAGTCTTGGAAGTCTCGATCGATCGAGAATGGTTCGATCGATCGAAGGTCTTCGATCGCTCGAAGTCTAGGTCGGTTCTGGGAATCTATAAATAGGGCAGCTGCGTTCTGGAAAAGAAGTTCGTCGTTTTGAATGTCAGAAGCTGCAGAAACCGTTTTAGAGCACCAAACCTTCTCCTTCCTCTCCATTAGGGTTCCCACCAACCCTAGTCCTTCCTGCGAGCATCCATAGGAGTCATAAGAGTGAAGGCCATCTAGTGGAAGCTGCTGGAAGTTCAAGAAAATCAGAATTGGGTTCAAGACACTAAGGTATAACTCTTGTCCCCTCTTGTGCGCATCTATGGAATTAACGAGTAGTAGATCCTGGGCTACCAATCAGTTATTATAACTGAATCTTTTCCGCTGCGCATTTAAAATAATTTTAAACCTATTTTTTCCATCAATAATGTCTGACATTAGACCACCTCTAGTTTCTGGAATCACCTCCAACTTTAGCTGCTCCATTTCCCGAATTAACTTTTCTTGTGAAGTCAAAGCATAGGCCAAATTAGTTGTAGACTTTCAACTCAGTGCGTTGGCCACCACATTTGCTTTCCCTGGATGATACTGAATTGTCAAGTTATAATCCTTCATTAGCTCTAACCATCTCCTCTGCCTCATATTCAAATCCCGCTGCGTAAACAAATATTTTAGACTCTTATGATCTGTGTAAATTTCACACTTTTCCCCGTAAAGATAGTGCCTCCAAATCTTCAAGGCAAAGATCACTGCCACTAACTCAAGATCATGTGTTGGGTAATTCACCTCATGTGGCCTTAATTGTCGTGAAGCATATGCAATCACTTTGTTGTTTTGCATCAAAACACACCCTAAACCTCAATAGGAAGCATCACTGTATATCACAAACCCCTCAGTACCCAAAGGAATAGTCAATATTGGTGCTGTCATCAAGCGAGTCTTCAATTCAACAAAACTTTCTTCACACTCTGGACTCCAAACAAAAGGAACATCTTTTCGCATAAGTTGTGTCATTGGCATCGCAATTCTTGAAAAATTTTCCACGAACCTTCGGTAATATCCAGCTAGTCCCAAGAAGCTTCGTACCTCCGGCACACTTGTTGGCGACTTCCAATTGGCTACAGCTTCAATTTTCTGCGGATCTACTGATACACCCTCCTTTGATATCACGTGCCCCAAGAATGCTATCTCAGTTAACCAAAATTCACATTTCTTCAACTTTTCGAACAACTTCTTTTCACGGAGTCGCTGTAGAACCAACCGTAGATGCCTCTCGTGATCTTCTACACTCCTGGAATATATTAAGATATCATCTATGAAGACAATTACAAACTCATCTAGATAGTCTTTGAATACTCGATTCATCAAATCCATAAATGTTGCCGGTGCGTTCGTAACTCCAAAAGGCATGACAAGAAATTTATAATGACCATAACGGGTCCTGAATGCTGTCTTCTCCACATCCTCTTCCTTGACTTTTAATTGATGGTAACCCGATCGCAGATCAATCTTAGAAAAAATCTGGGCTCCTTGAAGTTGATCAAACAAGTCATCAATTCTAGGCAACGGATATTTGTTCTTGATAGTTAACTTGTTAAGTTCTCGATAATCGATACACATCCTCATAGTCTCGTCTTTCTTCTTGACAAACAAAACTGGTGCACCCCACAGCAATACACTAGGTCGAATGAATCCTTTATCTAGAAGATCTTGCAACTGAATCTTCAGTTCTTTCAACTCCATCGATGCCATTCTGTACGGTGTTTTCGATACTGGCTGAGACCCCGAGGCTACTTCGATGGTAAATTCAATTTCCCGCTCAACTAATACATCAGGTAGGTCTTCCGGAAAGACATCTGGGAACTCTCGTACAGCTAAAATATCTTCTACTTTAGTTCCTGTGACCCGTGTGTCAATTATTGAACATAAGAACCCCCGACAACCTTGTTTCAACAACTTGCCTGTCCGTTTTGCTGAAACCAAATATGGTGGCGCTACAACACTAGTTCCTTGAAAACTAAACTCCCCTTGTCCCATTGGTCGAAAAGTAACTCTTTTCTATTCACAATCGATAGTAGCTTGGTTTGCAGACAACCAGTCCATACCCAAAATTACGTCAAAATAATTAACGGCCAACGGAATTAAATTCACTGTCAAAACCCTATCATTTATCCTGATTTCACATGCTTTAAATATTGATGAGGTCACCATAGGTTTACTTAAGGGTAAACATATCGACAAATCATACCCCAAAGGTTCTGACATGCTGTCTAAGTGTCTAACAAATTCATGTGCAACAAAAGAATGTGTTGACCCTGAATCTATTAAAACATGCGCCGGGTGTGAACAAATGAGTAATGTACCTGACACGACAGAATCGGCTGCTGCAGCATCCCCCGGCCTTAGTCGATAATACCTTCCTTGTCTTTGTTCTGGCCCTTTCCCTTTGTCCACACTTGTCCCTAGTTTTACCCCAGTTGATGCCACAGAACCTGTCCCTCGCTGTTGTCTTGTTGGGCATTCTTTGGCTTGATGTCCTAGCTGGCCACATTCAAAGCATTTTCCCCTATTGTCTAGATTTATGCTCCCCGTACTTTGAGTTCGAGCTTGTGAGCAATTTCTCGCTATATGCCCCTTCTGCTTGCAGATATTGCATACTAACGTCAAGTGGCATACACCCCAATGTTGACGATTGCATGTTGGACATAATGGGCGACTCTTCCCAGATAAGGAACTTCCCCTTTGAACTCCTGAGCTAGAACAGAACCTCGCGAGAACGGCTTCTTAAAGAAACCTTGTCCTTTACTTTTTCCCTCGGCTGGCCGCTTATTCGGTTGGCTCTATTTATACTTGTCAATATCCCTTTCTGCGAACAAAGCAACTTCTTGCACATCGGCCACCTTTCTGAGTTGATGTGTATCCACTCGGCTTCTAATATTATCTCGTAGGCCTTCTTCAAATTTTCGTGCCCTATCCACTTCCCTTGGTACTGTTCGATATGCAAACCGAAGTAAACTGTTGTACTTAGCTGCATACTCATTTATTGTCATATCCCCTTGTTGTAGATTTGCAAATTCACAGCCCAACTGTGTCTTAACGGGTGCTGGAAAGTACCGCTTGTAGAAGACCTTTACAAATCTGTCCCACGTCTCTGGTGCCCCTTGTTCAATCACATTTGTCCACCAGTTTTGAGCTTCGCCCTTCAAAGTGTCGGTAGCACACATTATCTTTTCCTCATCTGTACACTCTACTGCCCGAAAGATACGGTTCATATCCATCACCCAATGGTCGGCTTGTGATGGATCTGGGCCTCCATCAAACTGACTTGGTTTTCTTTTATAAAATTGTTCAATGACTCCTCGCTCGGCCTGTGGTTGTAGGTTTGCAGGTCTATCACGTCCCATCTGATCACTTACTGCCCTTACAAAATTGCTTACCACATCTTCTAGGTGGTCCATCCTCGAATGAGGTGAACGTTCCCGATTATGATCCATTTTCTTACATGTCAGTCAATTGACATAAATATATTGCATGCTATGCCAATATGTTATATAACAACATATCAACAATTATTCATGCATTCATGAAATGCATTTACATACTCGTCATCTACGTGTACTCTCAATCGTCGTCTCTCGTACCCAAGGTTCTAAGCCTAATGCTCTGATACCACTAAATGTCACGCCCCGGAACCACCCAGATGATCCTAGGTCACGTGGCCCGCCTTACACCAGTGATTAAAGTTTTAAAATAAATTTAAAATAAACTTAAACCAAAGAAGCTCAAACAATAATAAAAAAAAAACAAAAAACCCCATCTTTGAAATTAGCCAAAAACCCCTGTTTTAGCAAGTAGTAAATTTTCATATAATAATACCAGATCACCAGTTAAAATCAACACTAGTGCTTTAAACCATTTAAAGTCAACCAAAGTCACAAACATGAGCTTCCAAGTACAAGCAAGAGTTTTTAAATACTTTAAATAAAAATAAAAATACTAAAAATAACCATTTACAATCAACCGCACCCAATAAATAAATCTCCAAGTTCAAACGTCCCAATCTAATAACATTAGTCATAGTAACACTATGATCAAATAATCTCAACTAACACAGTCCAACCTTATATTACAGGAGTTAAGTTACAATCCAACTAAAGTGTAAAGTTTAACTAGAAATATTACATAAGCTTAAACCAACCAAAGTATGGCTCGTACAATCCAGATTAAAACTAATTACAACTATATTGCAAGTTTTAAGCTAATAGCAAGTATAATTATAAATAACGCCACTGCAAATCCCAAAAACCCATGAACTAGCCAATCCACTTCCCAGCTCACTTCCCCGATTCCTCGCCGCGATCACCTACGATGGTTATTCAATAACCACTACAATATATAAGCTATATGCTTAGTGAGTAATGCTAATCATGAACATAGATAATAAACACGCTCAATTCAACATATTACAAATAACTATAGTCTCTGGCAATTACTAGTTCACTCCCACCACTACCGGCTAGCCCGCGGCTCCACTCCCTAAGCCCACGTGACTAGTCATGACCCACGCCCTCACACGTGCGGTCCCATAGGCCTCTGGCGACCGTGGTCGTCACCACAAAGATTACCTCATGGTGGTATAGAACTTTGTTTTAAAAATAAGAGTTTTTTTTAAGGATTCTTTTATTTTAAACTGTCAAATTCTGATATCCATATATATTTTGTTTGTTTGATTTTCAGTAATCATAATGTCTGGATCTGCATTTAGTCCACTTGCCACCATACTCACACAAAACAAGTTAACTGGAAACAACTACACTGAATGGAAACGTAACCTTGACATTGTGTTAACTGCGGAGGATCACATATATGTCCTCACCACCCCAAGCCCTGAAGAACCTGCGGCAAATGCTTCGGCAGCTGCCAGACGCGAGTTCGACAAATGGAAGAAGTCGAATGGAATGGCTCGTTGCTACATTCTGGCCTCAATGGCTGGTGTGTTGCAACACCAATTCCAATCGAATGATTCTGCCAGTGACATTATCAAGTCCCTAAAAAAGATGTTTGGGGAGCATGGCAGGCCTGCCAGACAGATAGCCATGCAAAAGATAATGAGTGCAAAGATGTCAGAAGGGACTTCAGTCAAGGAACATGTTTTAAAAATGATTGGTTATTTAAACGAGCTGGAGACCCTAGGTGCCAACATCGATGCACAAACCCAAGTTGATATGATCCTCATTCGCTGTCGCCTTCATTCGCTCAATTTAAACTTAACTATAATATGAATCAAATGAATTTTTCAATGAGCGAATTGATGAGTTCTCTTTTGGCAGCGGAAGGGGTGATCAAACCTGGGGTCAGCATTTTGAACATTGAGAAAAGCGCTTCCTCTTCCCGATCTACACCGAAAGGAAAGAAAGGGAAGAAGAAGGCTGGCACTGGTGGTTCAAGTGTTGGACCAGTCCCTAAGATTGCAAAATCTATGGGAAAAGGTAAGGGCAAAGGGAAGGTAGGTGGCCAAGGCAAAGGAAAGTGTTTCCAATGCGGTGACAAGGGCCACTGGAAGAGGAACTGTGCAGAATTCTTAGCTACAAGAGTTCAAGGTATGATTGAATCACATGTGATTGAAGTAAGTTTTATAACGGATTCTTCAAACACTTGGTGCATTGATTCTGGTGCGACTAACCATATCTGTAATTCATTGTAGGGATTCAGATCAACCAGGAGGTGCAGTGATGGGAAAATCGTACTTACTCTAGGTTCTAGCCCAACCATTTCTGCGGTTGCTATAGGAGTCGTAGTTTTAGACTTTCTAGACAATGAAGTTTTGATTTTATCAGATGTACTTTACGTCCCTTCAATGAGACGTAATTTAATTTTAGTTTCTAATTTATCGAATAATGGTTATTCTTTTCATTTTGGAACTGAAGTTGTGATTAAAAGAAATAGTTCTTTTATATGTTCTGGTGTTAAATCAAATGGTTTGTATGTGATTACTCCCAATATTTCTAAAGATTCTTGCATGGAACTTAATAACTCAGTGGTAACTGTACCATCTAAAAGAAAGAGACCTTCCACTAATCCAACAAGGCTTTGGCATATGAGGCTTGGCCATATCAATCTAAATAGGATTGGCAGACTAGTCAAAGAAGGGGTCTTAGGCGATTTGGTTCTCGAACCAATGGAAGTCTGCGAGTCTTGTTTAGAGGGTAAGATGAACAAAAGGCCCTTTCCTGCAAAGGGTAATAGAACCAATGCATTGTTGGAATTAGTTCATACTGATGTGTGTGGACCAATAAATATTAGAGCAAGGGGTGGTTATGAGTATTTCATAACATTTACTGATGACCATTCTAGGTATGGATATGTGTACTTAATGCAGCACAAGTTTGAAGCCTTTGAAAAGTTCAAAGAGTTTAGGGCTGAAGTGGAGAAGCAATTGGACACACATATCAAGGCCATTTGATCTGATCGAGGTGGCGAGTACCTCTCTAATGAGTTTATTGATCACCTCGTGCAGAATGGGATTCTATAATAGTTGATTACACCTGGTACGCCTGAGCAGAACGGTGTAGCGGAGAGAAGGAATCGGACTCTTTTAGACATGACTAGGTCGATGATGAGTTATTCTGAGTTGCCATTATTCCTTTGGGGTTATGCTTTGGAAGCCGCTGATTTCATACTAAATCTAGTACCAAGTAAATCTGTTCCAAGGACACCACGAGAGATGTGGATTGGGCGCAAGCCTTCTTTGCAACATCTCCGGATATGGGGGTGGTTGGCACATGTGCTGAAAGGAAAGATGAGCAAATTGGAGTCTAGATCGGAAGTATGTTACCTTATGGGGTATCCAAAGGGTACTTATGGATGGTATTTTTATGATCCAAGGGAACAGAAAGTGTTTGTTAGTACAAATGATGTTTTCTTAGAGCATGATTATATCATGAACCATAAACCTAAGGGAAGGATAGATCTTAGAGAGAGATAGAAGGAGAGCCCTCAGTCCAACCCACAGTTAATAACGATGTAAATCAAGAAAACACCACTTCTTCACCTATTTCTGCACCGGTACCTCGTCGTAGTGGGAGGATTATCAGTCAGCCTGATAGATATATGTTCTTCGGAGAAGTTCTTGAAGCTGTCTCCATAGAATCTGAGTTTGATCATGCCACATACGAAGAGGCAATGGCTGATGCTGATTCAGCTCATTGGGTTAAAGCTATGAGGGCTGAATTGGAATCTATGGATTCCAATCAGGTCTGGGATCTTGTAGAACTTCCAGCCAATATTAAACTCATTGGCTGTAAGTGGGTCTACAAGAGAAAAAGAGGATTTGATGGAAAGGTTGAGACCTTTAAGGCTAGGCTTGTAGCGAAAGGTTATACTCAGAGGGAGGGCATTGACTATGAGGAAACTTTCTCGCCGGTGGCCATGCTCAAGTCCATCAAGATACTCATATCCATTGCTGCATGCCTAGATTATGAGATCTGACAGATGGACGTCAAGACTGCATTCTTAAATGGCAATCTTGAGGAGGACATCTATATGCAACAACCAGAAGGGTTCATAGCTGGTCGGAAAGGTAACTTGGTATGCAAGTTGCAAAAAGTCCATTTATGGGCTTAAGCAGGCATCTAGGAGTTGGAACATCCGATTTGACCAAGCGGTCAAGTCATTTGGTTTCATACAAAATCTGGATGAACCTTGTGTATACAAGAAGTGTGAAGGGAAAGCGGTGGTTGTTCTTGTGCTTTACGTTGACGACATTCTACTCATTGGAAATGATGTAGCGGCATTGTCAACAGTCAAGGTTTGGCTAGCTAGTACTTTTGATATGAAGGATCTAGGAGAGGCGAGTTATAATCTAGGGATAAAGCTCTTTTGGGATCATAAGCGAAAGATAATGGGATTATATCAAGCTGGTTATATCGATAAAGTGCTAACTAGGTTTTCAATGGATAATTCGAAGAAAGGTTTGTTACCTTTCAGGCATGGTTTAGCATTCTCCAAGGACCAGTGTCCAAAGACACAAGAGGAGAGGAATCGCATGACAGGAATTCCCTATGCTTCGGCAGTATACGATGCTATGCACTAGACCAGATATCTGTTTTGCTATTGGCATGGTTAGCAGGTATCAGTCGAATCCAGGTCCAGAGCACTGGACAGCCGTTAAGCACATTCTTAAGTACTTGAGAAGGACTAAAGATTACATGCTTATGTATGGTGGTAGTGAGTTAATTCCAGTAGGATACACTGACTCGGATTTTATGTCAGATAAAGATTCGAGGAAGTCGACGTTCGATCATCTCTTTATCTTAGGAGGTGGTGCTGTTAGTTGGAGGAGCATTAAGCAGAAATGCATTGCAGACTCAACTACAGAAGCTGAGTATGTGGCTACTTGTGAAGCCGCAAAGGAAGCTATTTGGCTCAAGAAGTTCCTTATGGAACTCGAGGTGGTACCAGCGTCGCTGTCGCCTATTACGCTTTATTGTGATAATAGTGGGGCAGTGGATCAGTCCAAGGAACCACGGAAAGGGAAAGCACGTAGAGCGGAAATATCATCTTATCCGAGATATTGTTCAACGTGGAGATGTGACTGTCACCAAGATTGTCAGCGCTGACAATCTTGCTAATCCGTTTACAAAGGCCTTGCCACAGAAGGTCTTTGATCGTCATCTAGATAGTCTAGGTCTCAGATGTAATCCTGTATGGTTATGAGTGCAAGTGGGAGTTTGTTGGGTTTGTGCCCTCAAACCATTACTTTATGTATGAGACATTGACATTTTAATATAAGGATGTCAGTTTTACACTTCATTATGTATGTTTCTTTCATGAGATGATTGTTAATCCTTAAGTGTCATAGTAAGTAATTCGTGTGTGTATAAGATACATACAAGTGAGATACAAATTACTATTCTTTGATACATAGAACTTGTCACAGTGGATGATGAGACTGGATATCTCATCAGGTTTACACTGTAGCATGATTGACTACCATTGGATGGAGTGATGAATCTCAATCACTAGAGTGTAACTCTCAGTTAATATGCTAGTGCTTATAGTGCATTGACGGACCTGAGCTTTCTTATTGACACTCAAGACTGTCAAACAGTTAATAGGAACTCATAACTTGTATAAGGTACGTGTTCTCAATCTTGAGACGATTATGAACACATACTATGGATATGACTGCTTTGACTTACCAATCAGTGAGGTCTATAAAAGATCAACACCGGTTGTTAACATATATTGTCAAGACAGAATCTACCCTCTATTTTAGAGTAAGCATTCCCTTGAGAATGTCACCAAGTTGGTTACTGAGTACTACAGTCTTGTTGATAAGAGTTATCAACATGTTTGATAATCATGAGAGGTGAATGGGACTCAAGGAATACAAGAAGTAATCATGATTCAGGTTGACAGTAACAGTTATTCAACTACCAGAATATGATTACGAATGCTGAAGGTAGAGGGACATTAGTACAACATACAAGTCTAGTTATCGCTTCAGATATGTTCATTTGCATTGGAGTTCAGTTATCGTTTTATAGTGGCGTAAACGTTAACTGATCAGTCGATTAATTTGCTGATCAAAGAGTTTGGTCATGGGAATTAATCAACTGATCTGAGCTAACAATAAAGAGCCTAGGAGGTCCCACTCTTAGCTCTACCAGGATAGTTGGAAGGATACTTGGAAAGACACTTGAGGAAGCTGTCAAGACAGGTTCGATCGATTGAAGCTAGTTCGATCGATCGAAGAGGATGGTTCGATCGATCGAATGTTCGATCGATCGAAGTCCTTCGATCGATTGAAGATTAGGTCAGTTCTGGGAATCTATAAATAGGGCAGCTGCGTTGTGGAAAAGAAGTTTGTCGTTTTAGAACGTCAGAAGCTGCAGAAACTGTTTTAGAGCCCCTAACCTTCTTCTTCCTCTCTATTAGAGATCCCACCATCTCTTGTCTCTCCGGGAAGCATCCGCAGGAGACATAAGGGTGAAGACAACCTAGTGGAGGCTGCTGCATCACCAAGGAAAAAGAAGAAAATCAGAATTGGGTTCAAGACACTAAGGTATAACTCTTGTCCTCTCTTGTGCGCATCTATGGAATTAACGAGTAGTAGATCCTGGGCTACCATTAAGTTTTTTATAACTTGACTTTTCCGCTGTGCGTTTAAACTTTTAATTTAAACCGGTTTTTCCTTCAGCCACTATAGGGATAAATGTGTTGCAAGGATGATGCCTTAGGAGACGTTACGAGAAATATTTCTAGAAAAGTACTTCCCCGAAGATGAGAGAGATCAACAGGATAAGAACTTCCTTAATCTAGTCCAAGGAGGATGGAATGTGCGGGAATATACCACACAATTCGAGCATCTATCCCGATTTTCTCAACATATGATCGACACTCCACAGAAGAAGGTGAAGAGATTTCACCAAGGATTGAACCCCCACATCAGACATATGATGGTTGGTCATCTGAACCAGTCATCTGAAGTGGTTGTCAGATTTGCTACAGAATTGGAAAATGACGTTTATCCTGCACAGTGACAACAGATGAATTGACCCCACTCGTCGAGGAGTTTTCAGCAACAGAGGAGTTTCCAGAATCAACCACCAAGGAATACCCAGGGTTGGAGACCTCAGGGAAATTTTCAGGGAAACAAGAGAACCTGGGAGGGAACCAGGAAGCTACAACAGGGTTATTTTCAATCCTAGCAATATCGCTAGCAGGGACCCCAGCCTCAGGCGCTATTAACAGCTCCGCCAAACAATAACGGAGGATATTTTAATAGTAGAAAGCCAGGGCACATTGCAAAGTTTTGTATAGCTTCCACGGTTAACCATCGGATGGGTGCTACCTGTCAAAATTGCAACAAGCCAGGGCACTTGAGCAGGGATTGCCGTACACCACAAGGAGGATAGTATGGGGCACCAGTTCAAGGAATTCAAGGACCCCCAGATCAAATAAGGATGAATGCTATCATCCCAATAAAGACAGGCTTTAATGCGGATGAGCAGCAATATTTAGAAGGTATGCTTGTACTCTTTCATAGTCTAGTTAAAGCTTTATTTGATACTAGAGCTGCATGTTCATTTATTGCTGTTAAGATTGTGCATCAGTTGGGTTTACAACCCCAAACACTTGAGCCAACGCTTAATGTTGTTTCACCATTGGGAGTGACTGTTAAGTTGGGTAAAGTGTGTAAAGATTGCCCATTGACCTGGGAGATAGGAATCTTCCAACAGACGTAGTGGTTCTATCAATGTCAGAGTTTGACATTAGGGATGGATTGGTTGACTAAGTATGGTGCCAATTTGGACTGCCCTACTAGGACGATTATAGTTCTGATACTAGGACAACCGACAACTAGATTTCAGTGTCAGTTAACACAAGCAATATGTTCTTGACAAGTGGTTTAGCTACGATTGGTAGTAACAGTACGAAACTCAAGATGGAGCAGACTCCTACCGTACAAGACTTTCAGGATGTGTTCCAGGATATTAAAGGACTTCCACTGAAAAGAGAAATAGACTTCTGTGTGGAACTAGTACCTGGTACCTTGCCAATATCTAAGACTCCATATAGGATGGCGCCGACTGAGATGTTGCAATTGAAGAAGCAAGTTCAGGAGCTTGAAGATTTAGGTTTTGTTTGTTTGAGTACGTCACCTTGGGGAGCACTAGTTATGTTTGTGATGAAGAAGGATGGAACACTTCGACTCTGTATAGACTACAAGGAGTTGAACAAGGTTACGATCAAGAATAGGTATCCACTTCCTCGGATAGATGACCAATTTGACCAGTTACAAGAATCAAGGATCTTCTCTAAGATTGATCTACGTTCTGGATATCATCAGTTATTAGTTCGACCGGAGGATGTATCGAAAACTACGTTCATGACAAGATATCGGCATTATGAGTTTCTAATCATGACTTTTAGATTGACGAGTGCTCTAGCAGTATTCATGGACTTGATAAATAGAGTATTCTGACCATATCTGGATAAATTCATTATAGTATTCATTAATGACATACTGATCTACTCAAAGACGGAGCAGGATCACAAGGAGCACTTACAGATTGCCTTGCAGAGGCTTCAAGATAGTAAGTTATATGCTAAGTTCAGTAAGTGTGAGTTTTGGCTACAGGAGGTCAAATTCTTGGGACACATTATATCTCAAGATGGTATCTCAGTGGACTCATCTAAGATTAATGCAGTCTTAAGCTGGAACAGACCAACCAATGCTACAGATGTTAGAAGTTTTCTTGGTGTAGCAGGATATTACAGGAGATTCATAGAAGGATTTTCCTAGATAGCAGGACCGTTGACAAATTTGACAAGAAAGGAGATAAAGTACGAATGGACAGACAAGCATGAAAGCTCATTTCATGAGTTAAAGAAAAGATTGACTTTTGCACCAATACTCGCGATACCTAAGAGTGGAGAAAGGTATGTGATCTACTATGATGCATCGTACCAAGGACTGGGTTGTGTGCTTATGCAAGATTGAAATGTCATTGCATATGGATCCAGATAATTAAAGGTACAGGAGAAGAATTATCCTATGCATGATCTGGAAATGGAATTAGCAACAATAGTGTTTGCATTGATAATTTGGAGAGACTATCTCTACGGAGAAAAGTTTGATCTGTTTTCCAATCATAAGAGCTTGAAGTATCTGTTCTCTTAGAAGGAATTGAACATGCGACAACAAAGATGGATGGAGTTGCTCAAGGACTATGAATTTTCATTACAATACCATCCAGGTAAAGCAAATGTCGTAGCAGATGCTTTAAGTCGTAAACCTCGATTAGTGATCGCTGTACTATTCGAGAATGGCAAGCAATAGAAGTTTTAACTGAATTTGATCTTCATCTAGTGGAACCAATGGAAGGACATCATTTTGGATGTCTTATGTTATAGCCAATCTTGATCAGCAATATCATAGAAGCTTAGCAGATGATGGAAGATATGAAGTTATGGTTCGCGAAGATGTTAGCGACAGAACCAGAAGTTTGGAGTATTAGTACAGACAGAGCCTTACGATGTAAAGATAGACTTTGTGTACCTGATGAAGAAAATCTCCGGAAAGAAATATTGGATGAAGCACATAAGTCACGGATGACGATTCATCCGGGAGGTACAAGGATGTACAAGGATCTGAAGAGGAATTTCTGGTGGGAAGGAATGAAGTGAGAAGTGGCTGAATATATAGCCCAATGTCTTACTTGTAAGTAAGTAAAGGTAGAATAGTAGAGACCACCTGGGCTTCTACAGTCATTACATTCCTCAATGGAAATGGGAACACATAACCATGGATTTCGTGGTAGGTTTGTCGAAGTCACAGCAGAACCACGATGCTATTTGAGTAATCGTGGATCGACTTATAAAGATGGCATATTTTATCACCTACAATATGATGTATCCAATAGAATGTTTGAGCCAGATGTATCTATAGCACGTTGTACGGTTACACTGAGTACCTATTTTTAATGTGTCAGATCGAGATTCACGCTTTACTGAAGAATTTTGGAAGAGTCTCCAAACAGCGATGGGAACAACATTAAACTTGAGTTCAGTCTTTCATCCATAGACCGATAGACAGACTGAACGAGTCAATTAAGTGATGGACGATATGCTACACGCTTGCATTATTGATTTCGAGAGTTCTTGGGAGACACACTTACCTTTGATCGAATTCTCCTGCAACAACCGTTATCATAGGAGCATAGGGATGACGTCGTTTGAAGCTTTATACGGAAGACCTTGCCGATCGCCGTTGTGTTGGGCCGAAGTTGGAGATACTCAACTTCTTGGGCCAGAGATGGTACGAGAAACTAGCGAGAAGGTTCAAATTGTACGTGAGAAGATGAAGATAGCTCAGACCCGACACAAGAGTTATTGTCACGCCCCGAAGTACCAAAAATAGGGAAAAATAAATTTCCTTTATGGGTTCGTAGACACGTGACTGGTTGTGAATGTCACCTGATTGTCCAAAAATGCTTAAAACAATAATATAATACGGGAAAGTAACTAAGTTCAGCAGAAGCAAGAATCTAAACATTCAAGTCTTACATGATTAGTATATTATAGACTAAAAGATATCCAAAAGATAGATATTATAAGTTCAACTAAGCTATTACATCATAAACATATTAAAAACAGAACTATGATAAAAGAAAAACTCCAAGATATTCAGCTGGCAAAACCATTGCCTTCCTCGTAGTAATCTTCACCAGCATAGTATTCAGTAGTAAAATCTGTATCTTGATCATAGCCAGCTTCGTCTGGACTTGCAAAGGCTGTGGACGTGGAAGGTCCAGCGGCATGAAAAGCAGTTAGCGGTTAAGCTAAGCGAGGGTCCCCTTAAGGTTACCACCACCAAGGTAAGTTATTCATCATCTCTTCTTATTTCCTCAAACCATATCTCGTTCATCATTTCTTATTCTCGATACTATGTCTCGTTCGTCTTTTCTTATTCTCAAAACCATATCTTATTTAAACCCAATCATTCCCTTTGAAACTTAACCCAGAACTGAACTGACCAATGACATTGACTAAAAGAAGACTTAACTCCAAACGCATTTACTAATCAAGAAAGAACAACACTCAACAATGAATAGTTAACTGTCGCCCAACTGGCACTCAAACTGTCGCCCAAATGGCATTCAAACTATCGCCCAACTGGCATTCAAACTGTCGCCCAAATGCCATAAGTGTGCGGGACATTAACAATCTTTTGGTCGAACACGTCATGCCGATCCTCAGGTCCCCGCACGTTACCGAACACGTCATGCCGATCCTCAGACCAAGGGTACAGGAAATTAATAATCACTTGGACGAACACGTCATGCCGATCCTCAGGTCACCCGTACATGACCGAACACTTCATGCCTATCCTCAGTCCAAGGGTGCGGAAAAATAATCAACCACTTGATCGAACACGTCATGACGATCCTCAGGTCATCCGCACTTGACCGAACACGTCATGCCGATCCTCAGATCAAGAACACAAAACATAACTCTCCGATTGACACCATGGAATTACCGAAAGACCAATTTTACAAGAAATATCCAAACACGACACAAAAGTTCACGAATCAACTTTGGCCGGTAGTCACACGACTAGAAATGAGGCCCAATGTCCCTTATTCGCATAAAATCTGTTATTGAAGGTTTTATCGTTATTTTTCACGTTCGTACGTTTCGTAGTTTAGTTCATTAATATCATCCATTTATAACCGTTAATATTTCGCTATATGTCTGACATTCTGTTTTACCTCCCAATATACTTACGATGGAAACTTTTCTGACCACTTATTAACGCAATAATCGTGCCATACTACATACTTATAGTTTGGGTATGAACTTTCAACGGTCATTAGACTATATTCATAACAATGGAAAACATAGCACGTAGCTCATGGATTTATAACATGAATTTCATACCAATAAACCTATAGATGAAACCCTTAACATACTCATCTACGTGATAGCACTACCATAGCACAAGATTTTCATAACAACACAGGTACAGGAAACTAGCATCAACAATCAATACCATGCATAAACAAAACATCATACAAAAAGCTACACAATCTGCCAGGATACATTTCCACTGTGTTGACTGAAACAATATGATTTATTTGGGCATGATAAATTGCTTTGTAAATCAAACTCAAAACTAGAACATTATAGGTATTTGGATCATCTTCACGTACAGAAAAATCTAGCTTCAATTACATTTTTAAACTGCTCAAAATATTTATTCTACCTAGACATTTCTATACTTTTGGACTGCTATGTCCCAGATTTATAGCACTGCGTTGTATGTGAATATCACCTATGAAGGAGGGGTTTTTAGAATAAGCTATAGAAGAGTTATTTGTAGATAAATACGTTAGCTTTCACCACAAAAAAACCTACCTTAATTCTAATTTTTGAGCTCCTCATAATATTCATTTTACTAAACTATATTCTGCTGGAAGTTTCTGTTTTCCCAGGTTTATAACACTGCGGTGTACATGCATTTCACCCATGAAGGAGTGATTTTCAGACCAAGATATTAAAGAGTTATTTGTAGATAAATGAGTTAGCTTTCTTCACAAAAAAACCTAGCTTAATTTAGATTTTTGAGCTGCACAAAACATTCATTTTACTAAACTACATTCTGCTTGAAGTTTAGTTTCTCATATTTAAAGCACTTGTCTTGCATGTCATGAAAACTTCAACACAACAACATCAAACTCCTACTAAACATTAATACATACTATATATGTTCTAAATTGAGTTAGATTACTCCCAATTACTCATAATTTACTCACCAAAGCTTGAAATTGAGCTTGGATGTTGATTTGAGCTTAATGGAGCTTGAACTCAACTTTAGATGGTGTCACCTTCTTCTTCTCCTTGTTTTTCTTTTATATTTCTATGGGATTTATAACTCCCAGCTCTCTTTCTTCACTTAGGTGTAGATTATGAGAGTGGAAGAGAGTGTAATGCATGTATATATGTGTGGTTATACAGAAAATGCAAGTGCTAGGTGTCTTATTGCATGCTTGCATGCTAGGACATGTGTCCTTGTAGTGGACATGTGTCCAAAGGGATGTCATGTGGTTGCCACATGGCCGGTCATGTGGTTGCCACATGGCCGGTCATGTGGGGCCTACCTCGGATTGTACACCACTTTCTCGGTTTACTTGTATAAGTTCCTTAGTATACGTGTCAGTCTCGATTTACGTGCAACCGGGTATTATTTCTAATGTCCGGGTCCGGGTACGGGACTAAGTTAAATCTTATTATGGTCAAGTCGGTATGGTTAGTACAGTCTATATGGTAATGCTACAACACATCCATACCGTCACGTAATTAAAATAATAATATAATAATATAGTCGGTCCAATACAGAAATTCGAAAAACTGATATTATCAATGAAAGAAAATTACAGGTGTTACATCTTCCACCACCTATTAAAGGATTTCGTCCTCGAAATTAGAATCAACTAGTACTAAACAGGAATGGGAATTTATGGAGAAATTCAGGTGCTACAGTTATGCTAACAAGCGACACAAAGACTTGGAGCTTGCCGTTGGAGATCAAGTGCTGCTTAAAGTTTTACCTGTTCGAGGCATCGTCAGATTTGGTCAGAAGAGAGGCAAGCTATCACTGCGATTCATTGGACCATTCGAGATCCTAGAATGTGTTGGGAAGTTTGCTTATCGCCTTGCATTGTCGCCAAAGATGTCAGGAGTGTACAATGTTTTCCACATCAGTATGCTACAAAAATGTGCTCACAACCCTACACATGAGATCAACTTCGAAGATATTAAAGTCAATGATAATGTAACATTTAACGAAGGATCCATTTGCATTCTAGATCAAGGAATCAAGAAGCTCCGAAACAAAGTGATCCCATTAGTGAAGATTCAGTGGAAGCATCACGATGAAGGAAAAGCTTCATGGGAGCTAGAGTCGGAGATGTGTGAGAAGTTTCCATTTTTGTTTTAAACCTTGTTTATTTTCGATTTCGAGGACAAAATCCCTAATAAGTAGTGGATGATGTAATACCCTGAATTTCTGGAGAGTAATAATAAATAAGACTTCGTACTAGTACTTATATAACACTTACCTTTATTTTGATAAACTTGGGTTACCAATCGATTGCCTTTGTATCCCAATCAATTGCTACTCTTTGCATACCAATCGATTGACATCTTTCCAATTGATTAATATTCTCTAGACCTGAATTCATTACGTGGAAATAAACCAACCGATTGCCATCTTTTCCAATCGATTGCCTCCAAATATCTCTAACCAATCGATTGCCACTAGTTTCAATTGATTGGCATAAGCAGAGACAAGTTTTCTTCTTTGCTTGAGATTTGGACATGTGGCACTCTCATTTTCTATATATACACCTTCATTTCAGGCCTTGGGTCAATTTTGGTTGAATTTTGGTTGAGAGAGAGTGATTGTATATCATATATATACACACAAACACCTATATATACACCCACAACCACACATACACTACCTTGGCAGGGAAGAAGAGAAGGAGAATAGAAAGGCAAAAAAGAAGAAGGAGAGAAAGAGAAGAGAGACGGAGAAAAGACAAAGACAGAGGAGAAAGAGAAGGAGGAGAGAGATAGAGAGCTTGAGCTTCCAAGCTTTACACCCACCAAACACACCCTTTGAGTCTTTACTCACTTGGTCTCTCTTATATATGTTTTACAAGTTTTTGGTATGTTTAGATGTAATGAACATGTCTTTAAGACATTTATATACGCTGATTTATGAATCTGTTGGAGAAGATGAAGTCTCAATCGATTGGACTTTTCCCAATCTATTGATATCAGTTGAGTCCCAATCGATTTGATAGATTCCCAATCTATTATTATTATTTGTAACTTAATCGATTGCTAAAATTACCGGTCGATTGACATTATTTTGGACCCAATTGATTAACATGTTTTCAATCGATTGTTATGTGTTTTATCCCAATCGATTAAACTTTGTCCTAATCGATTGGCATTGGCGGAATATGGATTCCTTTGCCTACTTACTTTATAAGAGGTTCGATTGTTCGATTCTCGATTCGGACTTCCGTTATGCGACTATGGGTTAGTCAGGGATAACATGACAACACAGATAAGTACGATTAAGAATAATGGATAAACATAATGACGTTAAATGTTATACGGTTCATGTGTGAATTCGATATCCATTCATTTCAAACTGAGTAGTCAGGCCACAATAGAAAGTCATGTATCAATGTTAATACAAAACGTTAAGTAGGTCTGAAAAGTTCTGGCAATAGTACGTAGAAGGACGCTTGGTCAGAATATGCTTTCACATACGGTGGATGGTTTATATCCTTAACGAGTAGTGGATAGGACCATGTAGTCCTAAGATAGCCAGATGATCCATGTTATATCCTTAAGGAGCGGTGGATGGTTTATATCCTTAACGAGCAGTGGATGGTTTATATCCTTAACGAGCAGTGGATGGGGATCACTGGTACAATACAATGAGTCCTGGCAATTGATTTGATATGCTGTTGTTCAAAGCATTGTATCCCTGACATGCGGTGGGTGGTTTATATCCTTAATGAGCGGGGTGGTGTCCATGATTGCAGTGGATGGTATATATCCTTAATGAGCAATGGACAGAATGATGGTATGCCTATATATGTGAAACGATTGAGTTTGTTCTTTCTAAGCAGAGTATTTGATTTTCGGTCTCAAGGTAAAAAGACGATAAGGGTTGATTCATGACGCTGGAATACAAAGATGATATTATTTAGTAGCATTATTCCTTATGACTTCAATAACTTGTTATAAGTTATATAATTGATACCCTGTGAGTTTCTATTCACTCAGCTCTCAGTAAGCTGACGGCCGTTATTGCCTGGACATTCCCTGTGCAGACTATCCTGTACTTTATTCTGCAGGTGAGGGAGCTTATGATGACAGCTCCTACCCTGTGGGGGATTTTGCAGACGGTGGCGCCCACTGATGCTGGTTACACTGGAGAAGGCTGTAATGTTGACGAGTACCCTTACGCCAGCTGAAGATCTGAAGATAGTTGTATCTAGTCTATATTTTTGTTATTTCTGTTGAACTTTAGTTTATCATGTACTTGGGCATATGTTGTTTCCAGACCTGTTGTGATCTGTAGACCACACTCTGATGTTTGTAATAGTATTTTTGTTATTATTTTCAGTTTTACTATTCCTGTTTAACTTGTGGACTAGTATTGTTTTTTCGGGAAATGGTGAATAAATAAAAGAATAAGGCAAGCGGCACTATACAAACTACAAGGGGCATACCCCAGGATATAAAATAAGCGCAAGCAAAAACATCCAAAGGATGCAAAGTGGGTGAGAATCTATCAAAAGCTGGAAGGCAAGATACGGACTCAACCTAGAAAAACAAGGGGCATTCCCCAGGAAATACAAAAAGCACAAAGAGCTTCCAGATGATGCAACTGAGGAGGGAAAAAACAAAAGCCTGTAGCCAAGAAATCCCAACCTAGCAAAGGATCATGGAACAAAGGGAGAACAAGAAAGAAGCAATAAATCTACCCTAGAAAAACAAGTGAAAGGAGATGAAAGTACAAATAAGGCTAAGTCCATCTAGTAATGTAATTAGGGAGCTGTGGATCATTTTTCCACTTGATTTGGATCTGAACAAATATTTGGAGGTAGATCTCTTGAAGGAGCTTTTCCTTTGTTTTGACTTCGGATTTGAAAGTTCGAGCATTTCTTTCTTTCCAAATGCTATAGATGACCAACCCAAGACACATTCTATTTTTTTTTTTTCGGAAAATGGTTAATCAATAAAAAAGAAAAAGCCAAAAGGCACTATACAAAAAATGCAAGGGGCATACCCCAGGAAATACAATGAGCGCACGGAAAGAGCATCAGACAAAGCAACAGGGATGGAGGGTTATCAAAAGCCAACGCGAAGATAAGGATCCATCCCAAAACCATCAAACCCTAAATCATAAGAGAGTAAAACGGTAGGGGTCAACAAGACCCATATTTATAGAAATAGAAGAAAAACAAAGCAAAAGTCCATTATGGAGTAAGTGTCCATCTATCAATATACTGGGGAAGATGTGGGTCATTCTTCCACTTCATTTGCAGTTGTTGGGATATTTGGAGGCAAATCTCTTGAAATATTCTTTCCTTAGGTTTAGCTCCTGAGTTGAAGCTTCGAGCATTCCTCTCCTTCCAAATGCTATAAACCATAAGGCCTAGGCACATTCTAGGAATAATATGCCTAGGAGTGTTCCCTTTCCATTTATCCGCTACCCAGAGCACAAGAACATCTAGGGGTGTAAATCGGTCGATCGGTCAATTTTTGTCAATTTTTTTGGTGTATAAAAATTGACCAATAAGGGAGTAAATCGGTCGGTCGGTTTGGTTTTTAGGGGTTCGGTTGGTTTTGCGGTCGGTTTTAGCTTGTACATGTATTTAGAAAACCGACCAATCGGTTTTTGGTTTGGTCGGTTTGCGGTCCGTGGTTTTTTCTTACACCCCTAAGAGCATCCCAAGAGGAGTTGGGATATAAAATTCCCAACCTATTAAGGACCCCCTGCCAAACAAAGGAAGAAAAAGAGCAAGTGGTCATGGGATTCCAGATTTTTATGGCAAAAAACACAAGCTAAAGGGCCTGGAGTGTAAGTGTAGATTCTATCCTGGGTGGATAGTCTATGAAGAGTAGCCAACCACAATATAAAGCTATAGCGTGGAATGTTACCAGGGAACCAAACGAGGCGGTGCCAAGGAACTTCGGGGAATTGTGTTCTAACATGGTCCCAAGTTTTCGCGGAGGAAAAAATTTTGTTTGGGGAAGGTAACCATTGAATCACATCACTAGAGGTCGACGGGAGAGGGAGGGAATGTAATTGGCCTCTTATTTCTGTTAAATCAATCGTATTAGTAAGCGGCCAATTCCATTCCCTTCCATCTATAACATCAGACACTTTAGCATTTAAGGGGATAGCAGTATCATATTGGACACGGATCCCAAATCTTTCCAATATGGGGCCCAAGGGGTGCCAATTATCATACCAAAGGAAGGTGCCACAACCATTGCCAATTCGATGTTTTTTTTTTGGTAACCGTGGGTGTCCGGGCCAGCTTGCGCGCACCTCGACTAATCCCACGAGGCCAGGGCGTCCGGGTGAATCACCTGTGGCCACCCCCTTGAGATTCGAGCTTGAGACCTCTGGGTATAACACCCAGAGGCCTTGCCATCCGGCCACAAGGGAAGTGGTTGCCAATTCGATGTTTAAGCATAGGTCTAGCCATAGACCTAAGTTTAACAAGTTTTTTCCAATACCAAGAACATTGGCTAGGGGCCTTAACTTGCCAAAAGCTTTTCCCTTTTAACATCTAGGTGTAAATCCAGTCAACCCATAAAGATTGAGTTTTTAAGGTAAAAATAGACCAAATATGTTTGAGATTTAATATGTAGTTCAATTGAGTGAGGTTCTTAAGGCAAAGACCCCCTTCCTTTTTTGGTCTACAAACTAAGTCCCAAGTTACTTTAGCACCATGGGCCTTATCTGTTCCTCCAGTCCAAAGAAATCTACTCATAAGCCTATCTATATGCTTTAAAACACTCTTGGGAATAATAAACATGGCAGCCCAATAGTTTTGTATCCCTGTAAGAATAGATTGAATTAGTTGAAGTCTGCCAGCGTAAGAGAGGGATTTGGCAGTCCAAGAGGTAATTCTCGAACTAATTTTTGCAATGAGGTCATCGCAGTCTCCCTTTGTTAATTTAGTGGTGATAAGGGGAACACCAAGATATTTCATAGGGAGCGACCTGCGAGTAAATGGAAGGTTTTGACAAATAGCAGTAGAAATGTTCACCTCCATTCCTGCAATAAACAAGCAACTCTTGCTAGTATTAGCTTGCAAACCAGTGAAATCATAAAATTGATGTAAAGAGTTAGCCATAACCATCGCCGAGTTAGCATCGCCATAGAAAAATAAGAGGAGGTCATCAGCAAAACAAAGGTGGGAAATGCCAAGTTTATCACATCTCCAATGGTACTTAAAATGGGCAGATCTACTGATGTTCTGATTAATAATTTGACTGAGAGTATCCATAACAAGAACAAAAAGATAGGAAGACATTGGGTAACCCTGTCTAAGACCTTTTGCACCCTCAAAGTACCCAATAGATTTCCCATTAAAGTTTATAGAGTACTTAGGACTAGTAATACAAGCTCTAATCCAGCCTTGTATTTTGGGAGGGAAACCAAGCACATCCAGAAGATCAAGTAAAAATTCCCAACTTACACTATCATAAGCTTTCATAAGGTCAACCTTAGCCGCAGCACGAGGATGGCCAGAAGGCTTATGATAGTCCCTCATGAGATCCCGGGCAAGAAGAACATTGTCACTAATTTTCCTACCTTTAATAAAAGCAGATTGAGCATTGTCAACAAGGGTAGGTAAAATGTTTTGAAGCCTCATAGAGATAATTTTAGAGATGCACTTGTAAATGGTGTTGCAACACGAGATAGGCCTAAAGTCATTCATCCTTGAAGGGTTAGGAACTTTGGGGATGAGAGCTATAATGGTAGCATTAGACTCCTTTAAGAGTTGTCCCGAAATAAAGAATTCTTTAACAGTCTTGGTAACTAAGTGTCCGATTATGGTCCAAGTAGTCTTAAAAAAATGAGCGTTATAACCATCCGGACCCGGAGCTTTGTTACTATGAATACTAAAAAGAGCTTCTTTTATTTCATCATTAGTAGGAATATCATCCATAACATTAAATAAGTCCGTTGGGATACGCTTATGGATGATTTTCCTTAACTCAGTGATACCCGGGTAGGGATTAGAGGCAGTAGTGCCAAGCATGGTTTAAAATATCGTAATGCTTCAGCTTGGGCTTCCTCCTCATTAGTGATCTTAGTACCGTCAGGCTTAGTGAGGGACACAGTCCTTTTGTGGTTTCTAAGATTTTTAACATAGTTGTGAAAGTAAGCAGTATTCTTATCTCCGGCATCAAGCCATTGGATTCGAGATTTCTATCTAATAGTCTCTTCCTCAATGTGGTTGGCTTGTAAGAAAACACTCATAAGCTCTTTTTCAAGGACTCTAAAGGAAGTATCACTAGGGTTCTCGTCAAGCTTTCTTTGACAAGCCCAAAGATCTTCCCGAGCTTTATTAGCTAGAAGTCTCTCCTTACCTAAAAAACTATTGGTTAGCTTTTTCAAATCCCCTTTAAGGTTTTTTAGGGCGTGGAATAATTGGAATTGAAGGGTACCATCCACGTTCCTAGCCCAAGCAGTACAAACAGTGGCATTAAAATTCTCCAATTTAGTCCAATAATTATAGAACTTAAAGGGTTTACCTTTCATGCTTGTAGGAGGAGATAAGGTGACAATAATAGCAGAGTGGTCAGAAATACCAGGAGGGAGAAAGTCCGCATAAGCAGAAGGAAAAGTGTCCAACCATCCAGGATTAACAAGAGCTCTGTCAAGTTTCCTTTTAGTAAAATCCACAGAGTCGAATTGCCGGTTGCTCCAAGAGAAGAAAACCCCTGTAAATCTAAGGTCTACAAGACAAGTAGCATTCACAAGATCATTAAATTCTACAGCCCCTTGGTTTCTCCCTAGATTACCCTCAAAGATCTCATTAGAATTTAAAACAGTGTTAAAATCGCCAAGACTAATCCAAGGAGTATCACCAATGGTAGCTGCAATGTTTCTCAAGGTAGACCAAAGAGGGCGTCAACCTTGGATGGTATTAGAGCCATAGATAAAGGAAGCTTCAAATTTAAGCAAGTTGTCAAGGGATTCAATTTTAACATGGATAACTTGCCTAGTGCATTGTAGAACACTTAAATTAACCTTATCTGGGTTCCATCCAACCCAAATTCTATCAGCAGAATCTGGTTGGCTGTTAGTAATAAAGTTCCAATTAGGGAACATATTCCTTCGAATCTTGTCATGATTGGGGATCCTCACTTTGGTTTTCACAATACCCATAATGTCAATTTTGTGATTAGACACTAGTTTAGAAATTTCGAGTTGCTTAGTAGACTCGTTGAGTCCTCTGATATTCCAGCAACTAATAATCATTAACGATGTTTGGAAGCGCGTTTTTTCTTACCTGAAGAACTTTCGACTTTGTTCTTCTGCTTATTAGAGTGGCTCAAAGAGATCTTCGGGTTGGGAGCTTCCAAATATTTGTTGGGAGAGGGTATTTGGGCTGATTGCTCCTCATTGTCACTTGAGTCCTCCTTAGAGTCCCTAGACAAAGGATGTTGGAAAAAGGACTTATTGTAGGAAATCTGCCCGGGCCAGGATTCTACCTTGGAAGACTTGTTTGCATTGGTTATCTTGCATTCCAAAGGAAGGATACATTGGGGTTGAAAATCCTCAACAGGAGCCTGCTGCATAGGATAAGAACATGGTACAGAGGACCCAATTTGTTGATCAACACTTTTGCCCTTATCACCGGCCTTTGTTTCGTTATCTTTGTGAACCCCTGCTTCACTGTCATTTCCAACAAGGATGGGCTGGACAAAAGCCTCTAAATTTTCATCATCTGCTTCACCACCATCTTCTTCCTCCTTGGCCATTGCAGAGAACACATTAGATTTAGGAATATCCGACTGACTGTTGTGAATGCTCGGGCCTTCCATATTACCCCTACTATTAGAATTACCAATCCCCTTGAGATTCCGAGAAGATTCAGCCTCCTTACTTAGCTTGGTAGATAAGTCATCTGTAGGAATACTATAGGAAAGAATAGAGTGTGTTGTAGTGGGGTCTATAACCACCACATTCTTGCCCTTATCTTTCATGAGCCATACCTCTTCTCTTTGTCCTAGCTGAGGTTTGGACTGCTGATTAAGAGCTGAAATGGATGGTTTATGAGCTAAGGCAGGTTTAGGAATCTTATTGCAATCATGGCCAAATTTTTTACACTTAGCACATCGGATAGGGCTCCATTGGTACTCAACTTTAGACTGATCAGCTCAAGTTCCCCACTTATCGGATTCTCAATTTCAATATCAAACTCCTTAAGTAGTTCAAATTCTGCATTAACTTCAACACAAAGTCTAGCAAAGGAGATTCTCTGGCAAGAGGCAGTCATTCTATGAACATGGAGGGGTTTCCCCACGGCACTACCAATGTAACTGAACCCCTCACTGTTCCAATATTCCAGGGGAATATTATATATATTGACCCAAATTGGTATAGTAACTTGGGCCTCCTTTGATAGTTCCAATCCTTGCTGCCAATGTCGCTGAATAATAGGCTGACCCGCAACATGCCAAGGACCACCCTCAAGAATAGCTTCACTCTCGTCTTTAGAATTGAATCTGAAGAAGTTGTATCCGGAATCAGCTGCTAACATGTCATGCAAACCCAGTTTACCCCAAAGTCTTGTAGAAGCATTCCTAACCAAAGAGTAGGGCAAACGTTTGCCAATGAAATATCCAACCAAAGTGTTATCCCACATTTTACTTCCTGCATCGGCAACATCTCTAGGCAATCTAACTTTAATGCGATCCTTGTCTCTGTTGGGTTTGTAGTAGTTCAGCTTGAGCCCAGTAGCAATTTTCAGTTGTAATATAGTAGCCCAGCTGGTGCCCTGTGCATGTCCCAAGGGAGGGATAAACGAACCCAAGCTATGATTAGGAGTAGGGTGGGTGGTTTTAACTAAGATTTGAGGAGTTGAGACTTTATGTATAAGATTATGTTCAACATTAATCAAATCTGTAGGGCCAGGGGTTTGACTAGGAGACTTGGTATGAACAGTAGCTAAAGTGGGAAAGTCCCCATAAGCATGGTTGAGATGGCCCAGCTCGGGGGTAGGAGGGCTGATGTAGCTGCAAGAAGGTGATGGATGGGGTCCAGGAGGGGGAGCCACGTGTGCTGCTGGAGGGAGAACAACAGGGCAAGCGTTGGTGCAGGGAGCAAGTGTATTTGCTTGTATTAGAGAGGACCCACTGGGAGAGTGAGGCATCGGCCCACTTGGGTTATTATGTGTTTGGGATTTTTCTTTGTCCAGGTCCTAGCTGCCCACTCCACAATAGAGCTCCAAGAGAAAGCATGGGAATTGATCTCCAATCGTTGTAGTAATGCCTGCCAAAGAAAAGAGGAGAATGAGAAACTAAAAAACAAGTGATCATGTGATTCCATACCTTTATGACAGAGAGCACATTCCAAGGGTCCAGGAGTGGAGTGGAAAATCCTGTCATGAGTAGATAAATAGTTAAGAATTGCTAACCAAGAAATGAAACTGTGCCTAGGTATATTCCCTGGGAACCAAATAAGCTGATGCCATGGGACCTCTGGGCCAGTAACACGGAGGTGATCCTAAGTATGTGCAAGATTAAATTTCCCATTAGGGGAAGGAACCCATATGATAGTATCAAGGTTATCAGACGGGAGAGGGATATCAAGTATATGGTTCCGGATTTCCATGAGTTCTAATGTGTTAGTGCGTGACCATTGCCAATCCCAATCCACAATGATATCCTTAACTTTAGCATGCAAGGGTATTGCTGCGTCATAAGCAACTCTAGGACTAAATTTATCCAAGAGAGGGCCTAAGGGGTGCCAGTTGTCATACCATAAGAAGGTACCACTTCCATTACCAGTTTTGTGTTTCAAAAGGGGCCTTACCATGTTTCTAAGCTTAAGGATTTTCCTCTAATACCATGAGCTTTGGGAAGGGGCTTTAACAATCCAAAAGCTTTTGTCTTTTAAAAGATAAGTTTTAACCCAGTCCACACACAAAGAGTTTGTCCCAACACAGAAAAGGGACCAAATATGTTTTAAATTCAGTGTTTTATTGAGTTGGTCAAGATTTTTCAAACCCAAGCCCCCTTCTTTTCTAGGGCGGCAAACAAGGTCCCATGCAACTTTGGCCCCATGTGCTTTCTCAATGCCACCAGACCAAAGAAATCTCCTCAACAACTTTTCAACCTCTTTTAGAATGCTTTTGAGTAGGATAAACATACCAGACCAGTAGTTTTGAATTCCTGAAAGAATAGAATGTATTAATTGAAGTTGACCAGCATAAGAAAGGCATTTAGAAGTCCAAGAAGTTATTCTAGAGCTAATCTTATTAACCAATTCTTGACAATCTCCCTTCTTAAGTCTGGATGTTATAAGAGGTACGCCAAGGTACTTAAGAGGTAGGGATCCAATAGTAAATTGGAATATATGGCAAATGGAATTAGCAACAGTATCTTCAGTGCCAGATATAAACAAACAACTCTTACTAGTGTTAGCAAGTAAGCCTGTGAAGTCATAAAATTGAGTAAAAGTGTTTTTCATGAGTTGAGCAGAGTCTGTATCTACATGAAACAATAAAAGAAGGTCATCAGCAAAGCAAAGGTAGGATATACTCAACTTATCACATTTTCAATGATATTTAAAGTGGGCGGAAGTTGTTATATTATGTTTTATCAATTGGCTCAAAGAATCCATCACAAGAACAAAAAGGTAGGGGGATAGAGGATCTCCTTGTCTAAGACCTTTAGCACCTTCAAAATAGGCAATAGATTCCCCATTAAAGCTGATAGAGTATTTGGGGCTAGTGACACACTTATTAATCCAGAGTTGCATTTTAGGGGAAACCCTAAGATGTTAACTAAATCCAATAAAAACTGCCAACTAGCGCTATCATATGCTTTCATGAGGTCAACCTTAGCTGCTGCACGGGGTTGACCCGACGGTTTGTGATAATCCCTCATGAGTTCCTGAGCTAACAGAATATTGTCACTTATCTTACGACCTTTGATGAAGGCAGATTGGACATTGTCTACAAGACTAGGGAGAACAAGCTGGAGTCTTTTAGCAATGATTTTGGAGATACATTTATAGATTGTGTTGCAACACGAAATCGGACGAAAATCACCCATTTTAGAAGGATTAGGAATCTTAGGGATAAGGGCAATTATGGTTGCATTGGACTCTCCCAAAAGTTCACCATGGATAAAAAACTCTTTGATGGCTTTAGTAACTAAAACACATGTAATATGCCAGGTTTCTTTAAAAAAATTAGCATTGTAGCTATCAGGACCCGGAGCTTTGTTACTATGGATACTGAACATGGCATCCTTGATCTCAATATCACTAGGAATATTATCCATACTGGAGAAGGCTTCAGTGGGGACTCTTTTATGGATAATATCCCTTAGCACATTATAACTAGGATAGTTATTTGTAGCAAGGGTACCAAGCATGGTTTTAAAATACCTAATGGCTTCCTGTTGGGCTTCTACTTCACTTTTAGTCTGATCCCCATTAGGTAATAGGAGGGACACTATCCTTTTCCTATTCCTTCGGTTCTTGATGGATTAATGGAAGAAGGTGGTGTTCTTATCCCCCGCTTCAAGCCATTGAACTCTGGATTTTTGTCTCATCACTTCCTCTTCCACACGTATAGCTTCTAAGAAAATTTCCATGAGGATACGTTCCTGTGATTTAAGGGTCAAGTCATATGGGTGTTCATCTAGAAGTCTTTGGCATTGCAAAAGGTTTTCTCTAGATTCGTCAGCATGTAACTTTTCTCTACCTATAGAAGCTTTAGAAAACTTTTTAAGTTCAGTTTTGAGATTCTTAAGTTTCTTGCATAATTGAAATTGGTAGTTACCCTCAACATTAATAGCCCAAGAGTTTTTAACCAAATCCTCAAATTTATCCAACGAAGTCCAATAATTATAGAATTTAAATGTATAACCTTTCTTTCTATTAGAATTATCCATTTTAACAAGAATAGGAGAATGATCAGAAATACCAGATGGGAGAAACTGAGCGTAGGCTGAGGGAAAATTGTCAAGCCAATCTTGATTGATAAGAGCTCTGTCCAGTTTTTCCTTATATCTGCTAATGCTCCAAGTGAAAAAAATCCCTGTGAACCGAAGATCTACAAGGCAAGAGGCATTCACACACGCATTAAATTCCTCATCCCCTTGGTCCTTCCCAGGATTACCCCCAAACTTCTCATTAGATTTAAGGGTTGCATTGAAGTCCCCAAGAGTAATCCAGGGAATGTGACCAAGGGAGGCTGAGATGGCCTTAATATCAGCCCACAAGCTTCTTCTGTCTTGAATGGTGTTAAAACCATAGACAAAAGAGGCTTCAAACGAAAGAGAGAGATTAACATCATGGATAGAAACATGAATAAGCTGCCTAGTGTTCTTCAAAACCGTTAAAGAAACTTTGTTAGGGTTCCAACAAACCCAAATTCTATCCATAGAATTTGGTTGGCTGCTAGTGACAAAATTCCAACTAGGAAGAACTCTTTTTTGTATATTATCCTGGTTAGGCATTCTAACTTTGGATTCAATGATTCCAAGAACATCAATTTGGTTAGAAATAACAAATTTGGATATTTCCATTTGTTTTGAAATCTGATTTTGGCCCCTTATATTCCAACATCCAATAATCATTAAGTACGTCTAAAAAGGTGTCGTCTTTTACCTGAAGAACTACTTTTCTTGTTCTTCTTTTCTTGTTTAGTATTCTTTTGAGGAGATTGAGAATTAGAGGAGGAAGGAGAGAGAGAGAGAGACCTGTAAGGGAGTTGTGGGGAGATCCAAAACTATCTGGTCTGATGTCTCGACATCTTCTAAAGTAGTGGTAGATATACCAACAAGGTCCTGTATAGATCCATGATGAATCCCTCCTTCACTGCCTCCCATATCCAAAGTTGTCTGAGTAGAGAGCTCAACATTCATTGCATCTTCACTTATCTTGTCCAAGACAGAGAACAGTAGGGCAATTCACAATTTCACTTCACTTATCTTGTGAATTGCCCTACTGTTTATACCAACAGCCTCCCTATTGGACATTGGTTTCAACATGTCTGTTGGTGGGACATGGGAAGAAGTAGATTGGTCAATAGGGGAATCTTCAACTAACACATTCTTACCTTTGGCTCTCATCATCCAGTTCTCTTCCCCCTGGTCATGTTGATGGATGGATTGCTGCCTAGCAACTGAAAAGACTTGTTTTTGGGCTAAACCTGGTTTGAGAATTTTACTGCAGTCATGGCCAAATTTTTTACATTTTGCACATCGAATAGGACTCCATTGGTACTAAACTTTAATGTTGATCAATTCAAGCTCTCCACTAATTGGATTCTCAACTTCCAGATCAAAGTCCTTAACCAACTCTAAGTTTGCATCAACTTCAACACAGATTCTAGCAAACGAAATTCGGCGGTAAGAAGCAGTCATTTTGTGCACATGAAGAGGTTTCCCAATGGCACTAGCAATATAACTAAAACCCTCACTATTCCAGTATTCAAGCGGAATATTGTATATATTGACCCAAATAGGGATTGTGGTTTGGGCTTCCTTAGTAAGTTCCATCCCTTGCTGCCAATTTCTGAGGATTATAGGTTGCCTAGCAATATGCCAAGGCCCACCTTCTAGGACTGCATCACTTTCCTCCTTGGAGTTGAATTTGAAGAAGAAGTATCCAGAATCCGTGGCTAGCATTTCATGTAAGCCCAACTTGCCCCAAATTCTGGATGAAACTATTTTAAGCAAAGAATAAGGTAGACGTTTACCTATGAAGTACCCAACCAACATGTTATCCCATGCTTTACTTCTTTCCTCTGCTATGTCTTTTGGGATACTGACTTTAATACGGGCTATCTCTCTATTTGGTTTATAATAATTCAGCTTCAGCTCGGTAGCAATTTTTGGCTGTAATATAGTTACCCAGTTAGTACCCTGTGTAGGAATAGAGTTGAGAGAATTGGGTGGGGCCGTGGGGTGGTGACTGTTCCTATGGTGGAGAGCCCCTGTTGGCAAAAGAGAGCAGTCAGCTTGAGAGCTCTCAGGAATTCTAGTAGGGTTTGAATAAATACTACTTAAGGTGGGAAAATTTGCATGGCTAAAAGGGCTCGGCTCAGGTAAGTGAGGGCTAGATGAACTGCAAGATTGAGCTGGGGTGGGGTCACAACGGGTAGCCACGTGTACTGGTGGGTTGCGTAAAGCAGAACAAGCATTAAGGTTAGCTGGGGTGGGACCAACTTCAGCTGCCACGTGCTCAACAGTTGGCTGCAGGACTAAACCTGCATTGGAATTAGGATTTATGGAGGAAACCCTAGACAGCTTTACGGGATTTAAGGAAAAGCAGCTACTACCCATGTGCTTGTCAGCCATGCGCAGCGAGTGGGGCTCTAATATCTGACCGTTGGGTATTGACGCGTGTGGACCACCTTCCACAAACACCTTGGGACTCAAAACTGAGGGCAGCAACGGATCAAACACTCTTTTTCCTTCATCTTCAACCTTGGACTCGTCGGTTCTGGCATGTTGAGAGTTATTCTTAACATCTCTCCATATTTTCCTTTTGTCTCTAGAGCTAGAATCACTGCCTGAAGTGTCTTCCTCTCCACAGATATCAAAGACATTATACTAGTGGGCTCTCCAATCGTGGCCTGATTTGTGTGTTGGCTTTTTACCATTTGCCTTGTAATGAGTTATACTTAGGTTTGACACCCCTTTAGATCCACGAAACAGTGAATTTGTAGGTTGCATGTCTCTAATGGTCTCCATTTCCGCTTTCAGTTTTTGAACCTGTGCTTGAGCATCACTGAGACTCTTCACGAGATGAGCATTAGCTTCCTTGAGGGATACGTTAAGGATCTCATGATCATTTGGTTCATCAAGATTTTTCGAAGCTTCAAGGTTGTCTCTCCTGTCATCACAAATAATCTTTTCGGATGTATTAGTTTCCCAATCTTCCGGTAGTTCAAGACAATCCTCATCAATGGTAGTAATTTTCATCCCATTTGAAAGTTCAAAAATACCACTTTTCCGAAAAAAAAAAAAAAAAGAAAGTTCAAAAATACCCTCGTCATTAAGCTTGATGATTTCAGAGCCTGAAGGGTTAGAGATGATGAACCCTTGACCCTCAACTACCTTAGCCTTTTCTTCAGCTTTAAGCCCATCAGCAGCAAGGAAACTTGGTTCCTTGATATTAGTATTTGAGGCTGAATCTTTGATGGAGTTGGAAGGAGTGGGTATAGCAGATTTAGCCTCAGTGCTAGTGCTCATGCTGTGTCTAGTTGAGCTATTAGATACTGCTGTATCTATAGCCCACTAATCATTTGAATTAGGTTTTAGGCCTGAGGTGTTTTTCTTGAGAATGCCTTTGAGATGGGTTCTATTTTTCTGGATTGCAGAAGTCATTGAATTGGCAAGCACATGGTTTTCATCCTTGATACAAGTGATAATGACCTTAGAGGAATTGATGGCTATGTTCTCGGGAGAAATGGAAGTATTAATTGCTCTAACAGTATGATGTTTCTCCATGACAATCACATTTCTAGAGAGAAGTGTGGACTAGTATTGTGGTGTGGATATTTAGTGACTTTCAATTGTCATTTTCCTAGGGACCTAACAAGAAAATTTATTTTTCTCTATTTTTGTTGCTCCGGGGCATGACACCTTTTTACCCTGGGCCCATCTCAATTCTGTGAGGATCCTACTTTTTGTTGCTATTAGTTGATCATTGCCCTTATATCAACTTTATATAAATAATGTTTTTTTTGCATAGTGACCTTCAGGAGGAGGTTTATATGGATTAACCACTGGGTTATGTTGTTGGAGGTAATGCACATCTTGTATGTCGACTACGGAAGGCTTTGTATGGTCTAAAACAGTCTCCTCGTGCTTGGTTTGATAGATTCAGTTATGTTGTTATTGCATATGGATTCAAATGTTCCAACTCTGATCACTCTGTCTTTGTTCATCATTCTTCTTTGGATACCATTGTATTGATTGTTTATGTGGATGATATTATTATCTCTGGAAGTGGTTCTGCAGGAATTGCTGATTTAAAACATCATCTTGGGCAAAATTTTTAGACTAAAGATTTGGGTACTCTTCGTTACTTTCTTGGGATGAAGTTGCACGCTCCCATCAAGGAATCTTTTTATCACAATGCAAGTATGTCCTTGATCTTTTGTCTAAAACAGGTCTCTTGGGTACTCACCCTGTTGATACTCTTGTCGAACCCATGGTCAGGCTTGATGGTAAGCAAGGCGATCTTTTTCATGATGTAGGTCGGTATCGTAGGCTGGTTTAGAAGTTGATTTATCTTACTGTTACTCGACCCGATATCACCTATGTTGTTGGTGTGGTTAGTCAATATACACATGCTCCATGTCAACCTCATTTTGAAGCAGTCTATCGCATTTTACGTTATCTTAAGAGTGCTCCTGGGCAAGGGCTTTTGTATAAGCCTTCTACCTCTCTTTCTGTAACTGGTTTTGGTGATGCTGATTGGGCTGGTTTGTCTGGCTATTGTATATTTGTTAGTGAAAACTTAGTTACTTGGCATAGTAAAAAGCAGAATGTTATTGTGCGCTCTAGTGCAGAGGCTGAGTGTCACGACCCATCCCACTACGCGTGGAAATAGGACACGTGGCACGCCACTAAGGCTCATCCAACATCATCTAATAATACGCAGCGGAAAGAACTTCTATAAAACAACCCTGGTAGTTTTAAAACTTAGGAAACGTTCCCTTCTGTGTTTGTAAAATACATTGAAATCAGAGTTATAAAAAGTTTTGTCCATTGAAAACACATTCAAAGAAAATAGTTTTGAAAACAGAGGTTCGGTCGACTGCCCAGTCGACTGCACAAGGGTCCAGTCGACTGCTCCGTCGACTGTGTCAAGCAGAACCAAAAACCCTAAATCTCAACAGAGGTCTAGTCGACTGCCCAGTCGACTGCTTTCTGAAACCAGTCGACTGCTTTTCAATCGAAGGAGGCAGTGGCACCACTAAACAGTGTTCAGTCGACTGCCCAAGGGGTCCAGTCGACTGCTTCTCTAATATTTCCTTACAGTTTTCTCAAATACACGAGATCCAGTCGACTGATCAGGGGGTTCAGTCGACTGCTCCTCTGCTGGCAGCCCTGTGTTGGAATTTACAAGTCCCACTACTCAATACCAACAACAATCACAACCACAATTGATTTTAACGCCTTCAAAACATAATTACAGACGTTCAATTACAAGATTACAATACTGAGAAGCTAATCCATGTTTCTATTACAACATACTACAATATTCAAATCCTTACACAAGTTTAGGATTAAAACAAAAACATATATAAATGTTATCCCCGGCGTTCATCGGCCTCACTCATCGCGCTTCTTCTTATCCTTCTTCTTACCTGCAATGGAGTACATCTCCACTGCTCAGCTATATGCTGAGCGTACAATTCTAAATGTATGCTTATATGACAGTTCATGGTTTAAGCATCTAAAACACATAAAAATAGTCTCTAGGGTGAGTGGTACGCATTCATCCGGTAGCGGCAAGTCCAAGCCTTAAACCGCGATGTCAATGGCAAGTCCAAGCCTACAACCATTACATCCCACAAGTGCCATGGCAAGTCCAAGCCTACAACCATGCACAGTAGCCGTCGCTACCAAAATTCTCAAACATCGAGAAGCTTACTCCGGCATGAATTTGCACCAAACTCCCCTTTGACCCAAGTAGACACATAACATGCTCACATAAACAGTTATACGTGCTTTTATCATAATTTCACGTGCATAATTAACGGGCCTAGCTAATACATGAATTTTGCCCGGATCCAAGAATATCAAAAGTGATGTCCAAAACATGAAAATCCATATATTTCATAGATCTAGAATTCATACCTCGTGCGAATCTCTTCAAACTTTGAAGGATTGACTAGGAGGCTAAATAAACGTCTGATTTCGAATTTGGTACAATTCCTACAAATTTATACCTGTTTTTCCCAAAAGTCCAAAAATTAAGATTTTAACAAAACTTGTCCAAACATGACCTAAGTGGTATCAAAATGTAGATCTTACCTCCACGAGTTCAAATCTGAAATCTGGAGAAAATCTGACGGACGAACGGTAGTCGATCGGCCGTCGCAAAGTCCGGAGCAACCAAATCTCCTTTCTCTCTCCTCTCTCTAGATATTTTTGGCAAGTTTGGATGAGAATGAATCTCATCCTCACTATTTATAGGCAATCTTTCGGGAATTTACGTTTACCTCCCCGTAAGTTTCTCAAACTTCTAATTATCCCTCGAAACTTCGCACGCGTCCATTTTATGCCTTTACGAGTGAAAACTATAAATTTCAAAAGTTTCCGACTAAGTTTCGTTTGGATCCAAAATACGTCCGAAAACTATATTCTGTGGAATCTCTACACAACCTACCTTTTTAATTAACGTATCTCTCACGTTCTCACCACAGTTCTCAAAATGATACTATCATATCCAAATTACCATAATTATACTACACATGTATAATTACTATTTAACAAATACCAGATAAAGTCAAATAACATTTAAATCACATAAATGTCATTTACTCATGATTATGCAATATGAACTGCCATGTTCCTGTGTCCTTACTGACACCTTACCGTTGACTCACAGTCAACCTCAATCCACCATTATCAATTAACATTGAGAACCTCTCAATTTACAATTATGCATGATAAAACTATAAATTTTTGGAACGGGTGTGACACTGAGTATCGAGCTATGGCTCATACCGCGTCTGAAATGTTATGGGTTTGTTCTCTTCTTTGAGATTTTAGTGTTGATATTTCTGACCCCATGAAGCTGTATTGTGACAATCAAGCCGTAATTTTTATTGCCAACAATCCTGTTTTCCATAAGCGCACTAAACATATTGAGGTGGATTTTCGAGATCTGCTGATGAAGAAACAATCCATCACTGCCTATATTCGCTCAGATAATCAGATGGGTGACATTCTCACAAAGTCTTTGGCTCGTGTTCCTTTTCGCTATTTGTCTTCCAAACTGGGCATATTTGATATGTATGCTCCAGCTTGAGATGGCGTGTTAGAGTTTATTATGTTTATCTAGTTTATAACAATTAGGGTAGTTCTGTAATTTTCTTCTTGTTGAATATATATGAACAATTACATGGACATGCACTAATTTAATGCTGCCCAAATTCTTTACTCTCTCTCTCTCCTTCACTCTTTCTTTGAACCCTAATCTCCATTGCACAACTCAACTCACCCTTAATTACCGAGATGGGGGAGTTACTATGTAGCACCCAGAAATTTCCCGCAGAAATTCCACGTAGGAATTTAGAATAGTGACGTCATCTTGATGACGATTACAGAAGGTCCATTAGGATGACCATAATTAGGAGTCCTTATAAGGATCCTTAGTAATCATCTTGACGACGACTACGTTGATTCGAATCTAGTGTCTACTAGAATGGTCGTAACCCCGGCATATATAATTTCTATATTAGAACCTTAGGTAGACCTGCATTTGGACCCCCACCCTGATAACCTACCCTTGGATACACACAACATACACATACACGTACTTTGGGACTCAAGAACACATCCATATGCACAACCTGGGAATGGGGCCCACACCATTTCTTGATAGGTCATGTGGACCCTACCTATATCTACCCTTGGACACACACTCACTTGCACATGTGGGAGCACATTGTGCACCCACTATACATAACCAAACCCCCTCACATTTTCTCTATATAAGCACACCCTCACCCTTTCATTTTACCACCCTCACCAATCCACAATCTGCCTATGCAGATGGTTTAGAGAGAGAGAGACCCGAGAGAGAGAGAGAGCTTGAGAGAACACCTCTCACCCCACCCTACACCCTCGGTTTGTGCACACCCCCTCACCCTCGGTCTATACACACACCCCACCCTTATCCACATTCTCTGCCTTACCTTTTCAACACACACACACTCTGTGATCACAAGAGGAAGAAGAAGAGACTGGAGAAGAGGAACGCAGCAAGAGGGAGAGAGAGGGAGAGAGAAAAGAAGATCGGAGGAGATTAAAGGAGTTTGAGGCAACCTGAGGTAAACCCAACCCCTCTCACACATTTCTGAGAAATTGCATGTCATCTAGAGTCCCTAGGGACTGCATGCAATGCCCCAAACAGAGCCCTAAGCTCTGGGACTGCTCCGGCGGCCATTAAAGCTCAAGTTTGAGCTTGAATCTTTGAAATATGATCAAAGCCCCTTTTTGATCATACCAAACAGACCCTAGTTAACCCAGAAGGATCCCCATTGAACCGTTTTTGATTTGGGAGTTGTTTGGCCGGCCATGCAGGCTGTTATTCTTTGTATTAGCCAAAAGAATAATCTCACCGTAGGTGCCCAAAATGAATAGATCGTTTCCTCAGCTCCTAGTATGTGACAGAGGACCCCGTTCCGGTCACAATGACGTTGGTTTCATGGATTTTGATGAAGAGATGAGAGAGTTATGAGTGTTAGAAGTTTTTCCGGCAACCCGCGATTTTCCGGCGACGCCTCTTCACCGGAGAAGATGAAGAGACCCGTTTGGGTCTTCGGGTTATAAGACCCAGGTCCGGGTCGAACTTGGGTAGGGTTTAGATGTGAGTATTAATGGGTAGGATAGCAGGTACGGGTCAGGTAAAGAGGACCCGTGGGTCCTTTAAGTGCAGCGACGTCGTTTTGACGTCGGGCTGATGTTCGGATCGGGTTTGGTTAGGAAGGGCGGTTCTAGTTGTGTCTGGTAATGGGTTAGGGTTCGGGTTAGCGAATAGGATTAGGTTGTGAGTGTGAGTGGTTAGGGTCGTGGGTTATCGGGTTGGGTTAGTTTGTGTCTGTGGTTGGGTCAAGTCCGGGTTCAGGTTTGGGTTAATGGGTAGGTTTAAATTGTGTGTGTAGTTGGGTTCCGGTTCGGGTGTAGGTCCAACCCGAATGGGTTTTAGGGTGGGTTTCTTTTGAGTGTGTAATTGGGTAGTTCGTTTAGGTTGGGTCGGGTCAGGGTTGACCCGATGGGTCTGTTGATTGGGCGCCTTTGAGTGTGTAATCGGGTGATCCGTTTTAGGTCGGGTCGGGTCGGGTTTGACCCGTCGGGTCTGAAGATTATTAATATTATTATTATTATTATTATTATTATTATTATTATTATTCTTATTATCAGTATTAATTACTTTAAAAGGTTTTAATTGGTTTTAATAATTATAAATAATTTATAATTAATACCATTAAGGTTTTATATTATAGAATATTAATTTTAATATTCTATATATCATTAATATATTATATATATATATTCATTATTTATATGGTTAATATAAATAATTAATATCAGTATTAAATAATTTTAAATAGTTAATAAATACCCATGTGTATTTATAAACTCTAGAAAATTAGGGTAATGAGCCTGGGACTATTTTAGTACATAATGTAAGTTATAAAGCTATAATATTATAGTCCAATATTTTCAATAATTAATAAGGAGCTATGTTATGAGTACATTAATTATTAAAAATACCAAACGAGCTCCGAAAATTATGAAATAAATACTGGTGGTGTATTTTAATATCTAGTATTTAATAAAAATACTTCTGAGTACTGATTTCTTTTCATAATTATAATTACATATTTAAATCCTGTTACGGGTATTTTCTGATATATATTATCTTCAATAATTCATAATAAATAATCTAGGACTCCGAAAATTACGCGGTCAGTTCCCAGAGTCTTAGAATAATGTCTAGAACATTCCTTTAAAGTTTGGTGACTTTTCGACTCGGTCGAAAATACAGCCTGTCTTTTAGGGCCCGCATTAGTGTAGTAAGCCCTGCATATTACCTCGTAAAACGCGACGGACTCCGATTTGAGTCTAGTCAATGGCGTTGGACTTAGAATGACACATAGATCACTACCTTGAGGTTTTTGACTTCATTTGGTAAAATTACCATTTTGCCCCTATAGTTGTACTCATACAATATTACTGTTTATTATGTTTATTATTGTAGAACTTTACGGTTATCCGCTTTTCGAGGATCGGTGACTCGAGGTGAGTTTCCTAAGCTCACTCTAATCCTAATAAGATTAATATAAGATGTTTAAAAGCTACCTGTATGATATTTTGTATAAGTGATATGTTGATTTATGATGTCACGTGTATTTCCAATAATTGTAAGACTATGCAAAGCATGTTATGGTAGTGATATCGCATACGTGAGCATGTCAAGGGTTTTATCTATATGTTTATCGGTATCAAATCCATGTTATGTGATCCATGCTCTATATGTTACGTTTCTGCTGTAAATTGTTAAATGCACGATTTACGATGTTGTTGACTGGAATAAATACGCATGCTATGATAATAATAAAGAGAATGAAAGTGGTTTTGCATATGGGTATCGGTAGTGGACTCACTTGCATTTCATGACATGTGTTAGCATGCATTGTCTGAAAAAGAGAGGTGTTTGATGAGAATGTGAATGAGATGAGATGTGAACGTAAAAGAGATGCGATTTCTGGATCCTATGGATCAACGGCTGACGAGCCGGGTGGACATGAATGGTTAGGGTTCCTAGAGCGCCTCTCTCCGTTGAAGACGTCCGGTGATGCGCATACGTGATTGAAGACGTCCCATGTATCGTTGAAGACGTCCGGCTAGTGCTCTAATATACTTCTCAGCCGTGTAGACGACCGGTGAGAGTATACACATGGTTGAAGACGTCCCATGTGCCAGTTTCATTGTTTACAGATAGTGTGCGCCGTGAAGACGTCCGATGACCTATCAATGGATGAGTATGAATTGGCTGTGATAGCATGTTATCATCCTTGATATACCGCGTATTGTCAAGTGGATGAGAAAGAAAAAGTGAATGATGAGATTGAGTTGATGAGTAAAAATGATTTGGTTCAAAATGATTTGGTTTGGAAAGTTTTGATTTTAAAATGAAATGGTTTTGAAAAGTATCTGTTTTAAAAAGCAAGTGTCTATGAAAAGAGTTGGGGAGTGAGTCACATTGGCCATGCATTTGCACGCACGAGTTTATAATAAGGAGAATGTATTCTATGATGTTATGATTATCTGTTTATCTGTTTTATTGAGACCTCTGCTATGCCCGTGGTGAGAATGCGTCTTTTGATAAGAGATTAACCATACCTTAAAGTACTAAACTATGACGTGAGTTGAGAGATGTTTTGTATTTATTGATTTTGGTGCGGTTGAGACTCTCACTCAGCCTTGTTCCAAGGTTGACGGCATGTTACGCCCTGGGCATTCGTATGCCCAGAGTGTTGCAGGTTTGGAGAATAGATAGAAGAGTTTAGGATGCAGTATCGTGGAGCCAAGGAGAATAAAGCCTTGCCCAAGCCCTGATAGACAGTTTCTCAAGTTTTAAGATTATGTAAATTATTTAGTATGGCCTCTTGTATTAAGATTGAAGTTATTGTAACCCTTGTTTAATTTCCGCTGCTGTATTTATACTCTGATAAGTTTAGATCATGCTTATGCTCTAGCATTTTCCCTTATGATTGTATGGTGCGGAGTTAGAAGGACAGGACGGTTAACAAACTAGTCACGTGTCTACGGACCCATAAAGGAGAATTTTTATTTTCCCTATTTTTGGCTTACTCCGGGGCGTGACAGGGTTTTAGTGGTATCAGAGCCTAGGTTTAGGTATTTACCGTTTGTCCTATACACTTTAAGTTATAAACCATTAGATCTTTTCCCCACTTATGAAGATACTAACCCTATGATAGTTTATATTGGACAGGATAGCATGGAACCCTTCTATGTACAAGACGGGTTTGGAGGACATTGGGTTTACCCAGATCGTATAGAGCCTGCAGACCCAGAGTTGTACCGACTAACGATTCGATGGAGTGCTCAGCAGCATTTGGAGGAAAACATGTAGCATGATGTACATATATTGGGAATTGAGGAACCAGAGATCCTGCAAAGAGAGGCACATTACCGAGAAAACACCCTTAGACTTGTTCATCAGGAAGCAGCCAGTATGACTCATGACAGCTATACCTGCCGAGTCATGACTTTTCGAGTTAAGCTGACGCCCCCACCAGGACCCGTAGGACCATCTTTTGCTATGCCACCCCCAGTACCAGAGGAGTCCATAGCTGGTACACCCTTGACCGTTGAGCCAGTCATGGGGACTGATAGGGAGGAGGATGATGATGGAGAAGTTTCGGAAAAGGACATCAATTCTATGGAAGATGGTGATTCCGCAGTCAATGTCGACCCAACTGAGAATGTGGGCAAGAAACCACCCAAGAAAGACATAGCTGAGAAGGGAAAGTCGAAGGTCGAGGATCATGATGATTGAGGGATTCTCTAATAAGACTAGTAGCCCATCTTTTGTGTATATAACTGTACTCAGGCATGTAACACGTAGTAGTAGTAACGTGTACGCCTTTCATGTATCTGTTGTTGGCACTATTCCCTATTATGTACTTACTTAGTGTACGCACTCTCTGATGTAAATGTTTTTGTAACTATGTTGCACTATGTTTAAATCTATCTATGGAGATTATCTTTAACTTGACATATATTTTTCACGTGGATGTACTGCTTGCTTGTAATTAGTAAATTGATTTAAGCTTGTATACTCTTAGTCTACAAGAATGACTAACAAATACCCACGATGAGTTGAGCCATAGAAGTCACAAGTGCAAAATTCAGAAGTAGGAATTATTGTAGGTTCAGGGAGTCAGACTTGGAACAATTGGCAGTAACTCAAGGTTTAGATATAATTAAGAAAGGAACCCCCCTTATCACTATGAAACTTTAAGATATTTCATTAATTAGCATCAGTACTAAGATAGTTTTTTGTGTTGGGCAAGCTAGCATGGAGCACCAGATAGAGTACGATGCTGCGGATGGACAGTACAGAGTTACCTTGGAGAGACAGTTTGCCCCTCGAGGATTTGGTCATGTTAGCAACACCATCAGGCATAGAGTTCGCCAGAGTATAAGGAAGTGGACACATTGTTTCTTCCGTGAGAGACCTGTTCCAGAGTTAGCATATCATAGAGTGGTAGCACCGTGTTTGTTGTCTGCTGAGATGGAGGAGATTCCTCATGCCCTTGGAAACCTTGCAATCCATGACCAGGACGAGCCACAAGAACACATAGTACACTTTGTTACCCCTGCAGGTTCTGATGATGACTCAGATGATGATCCAGAAGAAGACCCACTAGTGGAGCCTGAAATGATAGAGGACCCTGATTGGCCCCTAGAGCCAGCCTGGGATGCATTTATAGGTATCCCTCCGATTGACTTTCCACCATCCAGTAATTTAGGAGAGGTGACCTCGGACTCTGATGTTGAGAGAGATGGAGGATGGATCCTTAGCTAGTTCATCTTATGTTCTTATTCCACTTCTTTTGATGTATTCCAAATGGGTAAAACTAGTATTCGTACTTTTGCTATACCTTTTATTTTCTGACCAGTAATAGTCTGCTTGCGACTTAACTTAAAACACGATTGTATGGATGAGACGAATTCTTATTAATTGCTAATCTTACCTCTTATACGTTTATTAGTAATAAGAATATAGGATTGACCATTGGTTGATAGATGTTTAGGCACTGATGAACTTCCTGAGATGGATCTCGAACAGTCAGCTCGGCCTAGAGTCTAGAAAGACCAAGGATAGGAATGTCTTACCCTTGATCCTAGTAGCAGCTGTAACAACCGTTATTTGTTAAGAAATCTCTGTTGACTCAATATTGTTACTTCTCATATGATCATACGAGATAAGATAAGGTATTGACCAAATAGGTGTCAACTCGTAGGTATAACCCTTACTAGCATACACCATGGTTAAGAGGAAACGGAATACTCAGAATTCACCCAACGGACCAACAAATGTGATACCTCCAGCAGTGGATCCAACAGGACTGATAGGAGTTCTTGTCCGACGTGTGGAGCAAGCAAGTGATCAGCTGGACCGCGTCATCAACAACGGAAATTCTCGTCAGACCGGAGATAAACTGCTTGAGAGATTCCGTGCACTTAGACCAGGGACTTTCACTGGAATGACAGAAGCATGGGAAGCTGAGCAATGGCTTCGTGATATGGAACAAATATTTCAAGCCCTTGAATGCAACGAGACTGAGAAAAGACGTTTGGCTGTTTTCCAATTGACGTATTCGGCAGCCGACTAGTGGGAATCTGTCGAAGCTACAGTGGGCAAAGATGTTACAAGGAGAATGACATGGGAAGCATTCAAAACGAAATTCCTAGCAAAGTACTTCCCAAGAACAGAAAGAAACAAGAAGAAAAAGGAATTTATAGAGCTAGTTAAAGGCAACATGACAGTACAAGAATACACGGCAAAATTTGAGAGACTATCACGATTTGCTCCGTACATGATAGATACTCAGCGAAATAAGACATTGCAATATTACGAAGGACTTAATCCAGACATTCAAAAGACAGCAGCAGTATACCTTTATCAATCATTCGAAGAAATGGTCGAATTAGCCATACAACTGGAGAACATAGCTCTGAACAGCAAGAAACTAGAGATCCACCAACAAGGAGGAAAAGATAACTGGTTCCAGGCAACCAACCCAGGAGGAAGTCGAAGAAGCAATCAAGTGTCACAGGCAACCACTCGAATGCAGTCTGCAATCACTAGAAGAAACTCTGGACACCTCCAAGATCATCACAAAAGACAGAGAAGCAATGACAGAAGGGTTAGTCAGACAGCCGTTCAGACGCACGCAAAGCAACGTGACATCTGCTACAACTACGGAACACCTGGACACCACTCCAAAGAATGCACAGCACCGAAACAACTCACAGGACAACAGGTGAGGTGTTTTAATTGTGGAAAGGCTGGTCATGTACGCAAAGTTTGTCCCGAACAAGAAGTTCAGAACAATGCTCCACCACCACGGAGACCTAGAAAGAGAGCTCGCAAATCAGTAAATCAATCACAGCACTGAACAGAATGGAAGATTGAAGGTACCATGCCCACTGCCAGAACTATGAATCTTATATGGGGATGATATTACAAGATGTTTGGGTCATTCGAGAGAAATTATGAGGAGGAGCTGATGTATTTCCAGGAAATCAGACCCCAGAACAGTTGACAACAACCTATAATCCGATAAACCATTTAGATTGATAAGAGCGCCTGAGTTGGTATAGGACGACTGACCTTGTGAATAAGACTTTGTACATTTAAGATCTAGCAAACTTTAGATTTCGAGGACGAAATCCTCAAATAAGGTGGGTAGAGATGTAGCACCCAAAAATTTCCCGCAGAAATTCCACGTAGGAATTTAGAATAGTGACGTCATCTTGATGACGATTACAGAAGGTCCATTAGGATGACCATAATTAGGAGTCCTTGTAAGGATCCTTAGTAATCATCTTGACGACGACTACGTTGATTCGAATCTAGTGTCTACTAGAATGGTCGTAATCCCGGCATATATAATTTCTATATTAGAACCTTAGGTAGACCTGCATTTGGACCCCCACCCTGATAACCTACCCTTGGATACACACAACATACACATACACGTACTTTGGGACTCAAGAACACATCCATATGCACAACCTGGGAATGGGGCCCACACCATTTCTTGATAGGTCATGTGGACCCTACCTATATCTACCCTTGGACACACACTCACTTGCACATGTGGGAGCACATTGTGCACCCACTATACATAACCAAACCCCCTCACATTTTCTCTATATAAGCACACCCTCACCCTTTCATTTTACCACCCTCACCAATCCACAATCTGCCTATGCAGATGGTTTAGAGAGAGAGAGACCCGAGAGAGAGAGAGAGAGAGCTTGAGAGAACACCTCTCACCCCACCCTACACCCTCGGTTTGTGCACACCCCCTCACCCTCGGTCTATACACACACCCCACCCTTATCCACATTCTCTGCCTTACCTTCTCAACACACACACACTCTGTGATCACAAGAGGAAGAAGAAGAGACTGGAGAAGAGGAACGCAGCAAGAGGGAGAGAGAGGGAGAGAGAAAAGAAGATCGGAGGAGATTAAAGGAGTTTGAGGCAACCTGAGGTAAACCCAACCCCTCTCACACATTTCTGAGAAATTGCATGTCAACTAGAGTCCCTAGGGACTGCATGCAATGCCCCAAACAGGCCCTAAGCTCTGGGACTGCTCCGGCGGCCATTAAAGCTCAAGTTTGAGCTTGAATCTTTGAAATATGATCAAAGCCCCTTTTTGATCATACCAAACAGACCCTAGTTAACCCAGAAGGATCCCCATTGAACCGTTTTTGATTTGGGAGTTGTTTGGCCGGCCATGCAGGCCGTTATTCTTTGTATTAGCCAAAAGAATAATCTCATTGTAGGTACCCAAAATGAATAGATCGTTTCCTCAGCTCCTAGTATGTGACAGAGGACCCCGTTCCGGTCACAATGCCGTTGGTTTCATGGATTTTGATGAAGAGATGAGAGAGTTATGAGTGTTAGAAGTTTTTCCGGCAACCCGCGATTTTCCGGCGACGCCTCTTCACCGGAGAAGATGAAGAGACCCGTTTGGGTCTTCGGGTTATAAGACCCAGGTCCGGGTCGAACTTGGGTAGGGTTTAGATGTGAGTATTAATGGGTAGGATATCGGGTACGGGTCAGGTAAAGAGGACCCGTGGGTCCTTTAAGTGCAGCGACGTCGTTTTGACGTCGGGCTGATGTTCGGATCGGGTTTGGTTAGGAAGGGCAGGTCTAGTTGTGTCTGGTAATGGGTTAGGGTACGGTTAGGGTTCGGGTTAGCGGATAGGATTAGGTTGTGAGTGTGAGTGGTTAGGGTCGTGGGTTATCGGGTTGGGTTAGTTTGTGTCTGTGGTTGGGTCAAGTCCGGGTTCTGGTTTGGGTTAATGGGTAGGTTTAAATTGTGTGTGTAGTTGGGTTTCGGTTCGGGTGTAGGTCCAACCCGAATGGGTTTTAGGGTGGGTTTCTTTTGAGTGTGTAATTGGGTAGTTCGTTTAGGTTGGGTCGGGTCAGGGTTGACCCGATGGGTCTGTTGATTGGGCGCCTTTGAGTGTGTAATCGGGTTATCCGTTTGGATCGGGTCGGTTCGGGTTTGACCCGTCGGGTCTGAAGATTATTAATATTATTATTATTATTATTATTATTATTATTATTATTATTCTTATTATCAGTATTAATTAGTTTAAAAGGTTTTAATTGGTTTTAATAATTATAAATAATTTATAATTAATACCATTAAGGTTTTATATTATAGAATATTAATTTTAATATTCTATATATCATTAATATATTATATATATTCATTATTTATATGGTTAATATAAATAATTAATATCAGTATTAAATAGTTTTAAATAGTTAATAAATACCCATGTGTATTTATAAACTCTAGAAAATTAGGGTAATGACTCTGGGACTATTTTAGTACATAATGTAAGTTATAAAGCTATAATATTATAGTCCAATATTTTCAATAATTAATAAGGAGCTATGTTATGAGTACATTAATTATTAAAAATATCAAACGAGCTCCGAAAATTATGAAATAAATACTGGTGGTGTATTTTAATATCTAGTATTTAATAAAAATACTTCTAAGTACTGATTTCTTTTCATAATTATAATTACATATTTAAATCTCACTTCGGGTATTTTCTGATATATATTATCTTCAATAATTCATAATAAATAATCTAGGACTCCGAAAATTACGCGGTCAGTTCCCAGAGTCTTAGAATAATGTCTAGAACATTCCTTTAAAGTTTGGTGACTTTTCGACTCGGTCAAAAATACAGCCTGTCTTTTAGGGCCTGCATTAGTGTAGTAAGCCCTGCATATTACCTCGTAAAACGCGACGGACTCCGATTTGAGTCTAGTCAATGGCGTTGGACTTAGAATGACACGTAGATCACTACCTTGAGGTTTATGACTTCATTTGGTAAAATTACCATTTTGCCCCTATAGTTGTACTCATACATTATTACTGTTTATTCCGTTTATTATTGTAGAACTTGACGGTTATCCGCTTTTCGAGGATCGGTGACTCGAGGTGAGTTTCCTAACCTCACTCTAATCCTAATAAGATTAATATAAGATGTTTAAAAGCTACCTGTATGATATTTTGTATAAGTGATATGTTGATTTATGATGTCACGTGTATTTCCAATAATTGTAAGACTATGCAAAGCATGTTATGGTAGTGCTATCGCATACGTGAGCATGTCAAGGATTTTATCTATATGTTTATCGGTATCAAATCCATGTTATGTGATCCATGCTCTATATGTTACGTTTCTGCTGCAAATTGTTAAATGCACGATTTACGATGTTGTTGACTGGAATAAATACGCATGCTATGATAATAATAAAGAGAATGAAAGTGGTTTTGCATATGGGTATCGGTAGTGGACTCACTTGCATTTCATGGCATGTGTTAGTATGCATTGTCTGAAAAAGAGAGGTGTTTGATGAGAATGTGAATGAGATGAGATGTGAACGTAAAAGAGATGCGATTTCTGGATCCTATGGATCAACGGCTGACGAGCCGGGTGGACATGAACGGTTAGGGTTCCTAGCGCGCCTCTCGCCGTTGAAAACGTCCGGTGATGCGCATACGTGGTTGAAGACGTCCCATGTATCGTTGAATACGTCCGGCTAGTGCTCTAATATACTTCTCAGCCGTGTAGAGGACCGGTGAGAGTATACACATGGTTGAAGACGTCCCATGTGCCAGTTTCATTGTTTACAGATAGTGTGCGCCGTGAAGACGTCCGGTGACCTATCAAGGGATGAGTATGAATTGGCTGTGATAGCATGTTATCATCCTTGATATACCGCGTATTGTCAAGTGGATGAGAAAGAGAAAGTGAATGATGAGATTGAGTTGATGAGTAAAAATGATTTGGTTCAAAATGATTTGGTTTGGAAAGTTTTGATTTTAAAATGAAATGGTTTTGAAAAGTATCTGTTTTAAAAAGCAAGTGTCTATGAAAAGAGTTGGGGAGTGAGTCACATTGGCCATGCATTTGCACGCACGAGTTTATAATAAGGAGAATGTATTCTATGATGTTATGATTATCTGTTTATCTGTTTTATTGAGACCTCTGCTATGCCCGTGGTGAGAATGCGTCTTTTGATAAGAGATTAACCATACCTTAAAGTACTAAACTATGACGTGAGTTGAGAGATGTTTTGTATTTATTGATTTTGGTGCGGTTGAGACTCTCACTCAGCCTTGTTCCAAGGTTGACGACATGTTACGCCCTGGGCATTCGTATGCCTAGAGTGTTGCAGGTTTGGAGAATAGATAGAAGAGTTCAGGATGCAGTATCGTGGAGCCAAGGAGAATAAAGCCTTGCCCAAGACCTGATAGACAGTTTCTCAAGTTTTAAGATTATGTAAATTATTTAGTATGGCCTCTTGTATTAAGATTGAAGTTATTGTAACCCTTGTTTAATTTCCGCTGCTGTATTTATACTCTGATAAGTTTAGATCATGCTTATGCTCTAGCATTTTCCCTTATGATTGTATGGTGCGGAGTTAGAAGGACAGGACGGTTAACAAACTAGTCACGTGTCTACGGACCCATAAAGGAGAATTTTTATTTTCCCTATTTTTGGCTTACTCCGGGGCGTGACATACTATCAGATCCTTTAGTGTATCAACGTCTTGTGAGACGTCTCATCTATCTGACGAATGTAGATAGTAGTTGACCGCTCATACAGCTTGACCAGTACACGTCACCAACGAGTCCACGTGTACCAATATACGCTCCACCAACAACAATGGCTACAAATAAGACCCACCCTACGGAACCCACTGTGAAGCTCCGCGTCTGAGAACCTCGCCCCGAGGCCGACCTCAATGGCCCACTCCGAAGCCCTACTTCGGATACGCTCATTCTGAATCCTCACCTTTCTGAAACCTCCGCTAGCCCACTTCGAAGGCTCACTTCAGATGAGACCACTCCGAAGCCTCACCACTCCGAAGCTTCACTTTGGAAGTCGAAGCCTATGATTCCACTCCGAAGCCTTATTCTCCGAAGGCCCAAAGTAACCCACTCCGAAGCCCCACTATGGATGACTCCACTCCGAAGCCTTATTCAAACAAAGCCCATCTCAAGTAGCCCACAAAGGAAGCACACTTTAAATATACATACACACTCACCTCTCGGACACCCACCCTTAGTCCGGAAGCAGTACCTAAGGGTGGTCAAGTCCGCTGGGATTTCGGAAGCTCATGACTAGGTGGCTAGAGCCGAAGGCATCTCCCTAGCCTGCGCCTCATGGGCAAGGTTAGGGTTGGTCCCAAAGAGAGAGAGAGACACGTGACTTTCACGTGCTTGACCCCCAACCAATCTCACAACCAATGGGCGAAGCCCATCACTGCAAAACTTGCACAAACCTTTTACCATCAGTGCTTGGTCATTTCAACCTAGCTTAACAGACTGCACCAATAGAAAATAACCTCGGTTCCCTCCTTCGCTGAAACCCTCTGCACGCCTCGACACTCACCCTCGCTTAATCCTCTACACCAATGGCATGAGCCTCGGTATCTTCACTCGCTAACCTCTGCACCAATAGCATATCTTCCCCATTGACTAACCCCATAACCTTCGTCTGCCACCGAAGGACAATACCTTCTCTATTTAACTCATTTCTCCCGAAGCCCATGACAGATCAACATCTCATTCAATACCTCCACCTACCTTAAATATGAGCATTTAAACCATCCATACCGTCCATCTACCTAAAACAAATGACCCACTCAGAGGATGCCAACTCAGCTTCTCTCTACCACATAAAAACTTCGCAGCCTCACATGACTTTTTGTATAAATATCAGCCACATTTACTACATCCAGACAACGTAACTCAACCCAACTCAACATAATCCTACACTAGGGCAAAGGATTGACAGTGATTCCGGCTCTCACCCACTTACGAAACATTCCCATTGTCTCAAGCACAACCAGACCCTTCAACTACAAGACCCCTTGCCTTACTTGACCCTTCACCTCGTCTTCACCAATATCCTCCATTTCACAAAAGACCCTTCGCCTTACAACACCCTTCGTCTCACAACACCCTTCTTCTAACATTGCCCTTCGGCTTACTTGGCACTCCGTATGATAATACCTCTCGTCTCACCTTACCTAATACTTACTCACCACTCTCTGACCGTACTCTAGCATACATAACACTTACTGCTTTCTCTCTCTCTCTCTCTCATTTGGGGCTACTTCGGTTCTCATCCGACCCGAAGCCTCTCCGATCCCATTATTCTGCTATATTTTTACAACTTTATTATTCCACACTTTTTGTATTATTTTATCATATTTTAGTTGTTGTTTCACTTGTACTAACATGCTTACGTGTTATACCTATCCATATCTCTTACACATATCACATTAGAACCTACCACATTTTGGCCACCACAGTGGGAGGTACACTCGCAAGCATGTTTAGCAAACAACTATTCTCTAGTGCCATTGTCGCTTTATATCATCTCTTGCAAGTCAATGGGATTCACACCTACTGGTGCCAGCCCTCCAACACATCCACTCCCCCTCCCCCTCCCCCACAAAAAAGAAGAAGAAAAACAGGCTGCAAGCCTACCGCCTCCGCTCGAAGCCCCCTCTTTCTTTTTCTCTCTCCCCCCGAGCCCCCCTTTTTCTCTCTCCTCCCCCGAAGGCTCTCTCTCTTTTTCTCTCTCCCCCCCCGAAGTCTTTCTCTTGCAACACACTACAGACTAGTCAAGCTCGTAGTGGGCCCATTAGAATGCTGCACACGCCAACTACATCAGCATCTTTATCTTTATGATATGAAGTCTTAAGGTCTATTATGGTGGGTCCCAAAGCATTATAGACTTTCAACATTTTTTTAAGACCACCCAGGTAAACTACTTCCAAGGCTGCTACAGAGAACCTCCAAGTCCAGTATAATATTGTTATATCACATATGGTCCTTTGAACCCTACTCGGGTCTCTCGAGATCCACTCATATATATATCCATGTACACAAAAGAAAAGGAGAAAACAATACAAAAAATACCATCACACCCACTCCCCACTCGACTCCCTCTCTCTATACATTTTCTCTCCTTAGTGTCCTCCCAACACTCTTCTTCTCTCTCTCTCTCTCTCTCTCTCTCTACTCTCACTCCTCCCGCTCTCATATATACATATGTATATTGCGGCTGAACTTGGCCTACAAGAGGGACATTAATTTAATTATATTTTTTTTTGTAAAAAAACAATAGTGGTTTTTAATACAGAGTACTTTCTTTTTTTATCATTATGTTACAATATTTTTGTAATAAGTTACAAATTTTACCATGATAGTTAGATTTTATTTTCTCGCATGGTTATTAGAAAGTCACATGGTTCCAATTTTTATCATGGTCATTACAGGTTTTTCCCTTGTCATCAAGTTACAATTTTGGTCATCCAGTGACAATTCTACTTGTCAAAGTGACACTTTACTGCACTACAACATTACACTTCTCTTTCACATGAACGCATGATGCATACGAGTTAAAAAAAAATTAAATGAATTTATAAAGTAAATATTCATATTTCTCTGTCAAGCTAGGACTATTGAAAATTAATTTTCTAAAAATTTCATTTCAAACTTTGGGGTTTAGCGGGTCATTTAAATTGTCATTTTTTATCACAAAAGTCATGTCTGAAACCATTCCGAAATAAAATGCTCGTCGACACGAGCCCGTAAAAATATATATATATATATATATATCGCAATTCAAAGTTTTTTCGAACTACAAGTCAACATTTGTACCATGTATTTGCCACATCAAATAAATTACCATGGTCCAACTATGTAAAGCTTAACCACATAAAGAAAATGATGCCAACGTGAATTGTATTTTTTTTTTTGGGACCCACAATGATAAGTGACCCAGCAAACAAGTGTTCATCATCTTTAGTATTTCAAGTACTTTGTTCACACTCAATAGTCAGCCACCCTATATCTACACCACATAAACTCTCGGCACTCACTCCTTCTCGGGCCACACTCACACTGACACAACCCCCAAAAAAAAAACACCACCTTCGGCTCCTACCTCCGAACACCTTCGGGCCCCCACCCGAATGCCCATACAAAAAAAAATTCATGTCCAATCCGAAACCAATCTCTCTCACTATCTCTCTACATTTACCTTCGCCCCTCTATCTCTCCACACTTTCTCGTTTTACATATATACATATATGTATACATACACATTTTAGGCCTCTCATCAACTTATGTTTGGCTCCTCAAAGGGGTACAAGGCTCAATTTAGTGTCATTAACTATATTTATGTTTATATATAGGTATATACAACTCAAGAGGAAAGGCACCTAGAGTTTTAAAAAATTACACTTTTAGTGTGAGAATTTTATGCGTTTTAGAAATAGGGCTCCCTAGAATTTTGAAAAATACCATACAATATTCACATGTCACCAATTAGTCTCATATTATAAACATATCCCTAAAAAACAAATTCGCCAAATATGTATAAATAGACTCCAAAAAAATTGTCTGCCCCCGAACTCCCGTATAGCTTAAGCCCCCTAACCAAAATTTATGGCTCCGCCCATACATGTAGCTACCCCATGCGGTGGTCCATCTCACTCTATCTTTACCTCCTTATATATATATATATTAATATATATTAATAAATATATATAACATGTATATATATATATAAAAAAACAGCATGACCTTTTGGGTCATTCACCCCCACCCCCAAATGACCTTCGGCCCCTGGTCCCCCCATGGCCCACAAAATAAAAAATAAAAAAATACCAACACTACTCCCCTCCCCACCATGACCCCCCCCCCCAATGACCTTGACCTTCGGTCCCATCCGAAGGCCATACACAAACCAAAAAAAAATCATTTGCTTGATCTTCGGCTCTCCATCCGAAACCAACCCCACATTTGGGCTCCACTTAAATAATAAATTATTTTATTGGTACATACCTTGAGTAAGCATTACACCCCAAGTAAGTTTTGGGACCTTTGAACACGGGGAACCTTCGTCCACACCATTACCCCTCACTCGGTGCTACTCATCTCGGTCCCCTCATTTGCAGCTACTCACCTTCACCCCTCTTCGCTTGCGGCTACTATCCATAGCCTGAAAAAATATATATATATATATATAAAATGTGTCACCTGGGCCCCCTTTACTTACTGCTACTCAACTCTGTCCCCTCATTTGTAGCTACTCACCTTCGCCTCTCGCTTGCGGCTACTAACAATGGTCTTCCCCCCCCCCCCCCCCTCCCCCCAAAAAGAAGAAGAAAAATATCCACCTTTGGCCCCTCTCCACCATCAGATCCATTCCACCTTCGGAACCCCTCTCCAAGGCTCCACCTTTTTCCTTCACAATATATATACATATATATTTGACTTTCGGCCCACCCCCACTTTCGGACCCCCTCTCTCGCTTATACCTCCCTCTCCGCACCCCCACCCCCACCCCCACCCCCAACAAAAAAAAACTCTCGGAAACTCTCTCTCTCTCATCACCCACCCTTCCCATCTCAACCGGAACCACCTTCTACTCTCTCTCTCTCTCTCTCTCTCTCTCTCTCTCTCTATCTCTCGGGCACTGGGCACACCCCCACCCCCTTCGGACCACCCATCTCTCTCCCTAGCTCTTCTCTCTATTGAAATCCTTTCAAATTTCTCGATCTCTCGGATCAGTCCAAAAAATATATATATGTAATAACATTCTACAGGCACGGACCGCAGCACAATTCATCTGTCGAATCTCCCGTTGAATCTCCACTCTCTCTCTGGGAATCATCTCAAACTTCTCAGTTTCTCGGATCAGTAAAAAAAAACCCATTCTACAGGCGTGAAATGCAACACATTTCATCTGTTGAATATCCATCCGCTGACTACGGCATGTTTCATCCGCTGAATCTCTATCAGCGGACAACGACATATTTCAACCGTTGAATCTCCATTTGCGGACAGTGGCACATTTCACCCGCTTAAACCTCCATCTGTAAACTGTGACATATTTACCCACCGGACCGTGGCATATTTCATCTGCTGAATCTCAATTCGCGTGTCCACGGGCAAGTTTCACTCGCTAAATCTCCATTTGAGAAATTGCGACACATTTCACTCGTTGAATCTCCATCCGCAGACCCGGGGCAATCTTAAGAGCTTTCACTCTACACCCACGAGATCTTTCACATTGCGGACTTATGAGATCTTTCACTTCTAATTCTCTTCTACCCTCAACTCCCTCTTTTGGCCCTACAACCAAACACCAAATAAAAAAAGAGCCTCCAAAAGCCTAAACCAACCCCCCCCCCACTAAAATTATAGAAAAAGGGGTACAAGTGCAGCTAAATATACCACCATCAGCCAATTCACCTCAAGATATGGATATAGTACAGCAAAGATACAGAAAAAGATTCATTACAGGCAGATTAACCTCAAGATAATTGCCACAACTCTGCTTTACAAGCACAATCAACCACCATCGTCCCCTCACCAGAGATACTTATTACCCAACACAACCCACCCACATACCTGCACACAAATACATTATTACAGAAGCAATTCTATACTATCCACATGCAGTGCATTACAACTATTCTATTTCTCATCTCCTTTTACGATAAAAAAAATGCTCCACACTCAACTCCCTCTATACTATCCACATACAGTGCATTACAACTTTTCTATTTCATTTCTGTGGAGCAATTCTATACTATCCACATCCACCCTAGCTACCATTTCTCATCTCCTTTTACGATAAAAAAATGCTCCACCTAAGTTGCTAGTTGTTATTTCTTTTTAAGGGAGAGGAGAAGGGATCTGCTGATCTAAACAGTCTTTGTATCCCTCAAAGAGTCCATAGTTATTGATAGACAGACAAATGGACCATCCGAGTTACTGCCAATTTTTTGTTCAATCTCAGACAGCTCACTCTCCAAAAAGTCTTTTCTCCATACAAATCTATGGCCCAACGGTTGGTCAACTTCATTCTCTCCTATTAGTGATTGCTCCACTGAGTAGGCCTCTTGCAATGGCCAGCTCCATAATGTACGTAGTCAAAACACACTTGTTGTTGGTAGAACTAATGTAATGAACTGAAAAATCTTGACTCGCCGTTACCATTACCACATCAACATAGAATCCAAGAAGAAAAAAAGGGGAGCTCTCGGGAAGATACAAAATTTTCAACTTTACTATCCCAAAGACCACCGTCAAAACGAAGTCCCTACAAACATGTTTGCCACAAGAAATGCTACCACCACTTACTCTCTTGCCAGTAACAAGCAATAGACACTTTGCCACAACTACCACTTGCTCTCTCTCCAGCAACACGTTGCCACCACTTACTGGTCAGCAACATGTTCCATATGTTCCCTCACCAGCAAATTCACTCTCTAACCAATGACATGATGTCGCCAACACTTGCTCTTTGGCCAGCGATATGCTGCTACAGCTTATAGCCTCAAAATGACTAAGCAAGCAAGCTACATGTCAATGACATTTACTCATATAGGGTCTTTTTCGCACCTTTAAAGTACCCCCCACTGAAGCTTACTCAAAAGACTTACTCGATAATTGTTCTTTGCATCGTTCGGGAAAGAGTTTGCATTATTTCACTATTGGTACGACAAGTCACAGAGCTCACTGGGTCTATATCTCTAAGTAGGACAAAGCATGAGGGTTTTTCAAAATTATGGCAACCAAACACATCCTAATCTCATCATGTACCCTCTTAAAGTAGTACAAGTACTTTGATAAATTGAAATGATACATCATAGCATGAGTAATCACCAACATATAGTCTACATTGCCGACAAATGCTCAATAACTATCACAATTAGCATTGTTACGATTTATTCTCTATCTCTCCATAATGAATGAGCTCTACTCTCCATAAGATGGCACGAGCATCACGCTCACCCCCTCTATCCTTACTAGGGTGGTACGAGCAACATGCCTCTCCCCATTTGAGAAGGGTGGCACGAGCATCATGCTCTCCACCAGAGTGGCGGCACGAGCACCTGCTCTCCACCCAATCCCCATATCTCCAAAGAAGGGCACGACCCTCATCTCTATGTCTCCATATGATGGTACGGGCAAACTAAGTGGAGAAATGATCCTCATCTCCCAAACTATGTTGCTAGATGGTTGTAATTTGTTTTTTGCTTTAATTTTTTTTTTTTTTTTTTTTTTTTTTTTTTGCATTTAGCGTTGTTGGTTTTCCTTCCTAGTTTTTGTAGGAGGCTTTGCTGCTTTGACACTTTGCGATTTCCTGTGCTCTACTGTCTCTGCTTAGGGGGGTCACTTGTTTCTCCTTGGTTTGGAGGGCTTTTGGTTGGTGGGCCTTTCTCTTGGCCATGGTCATTGATTGATTCCCATTCGTTGTTGCAACGTCTGATGCTTTTTGCGCTGATCGTATAGCCTGGGGTATGCCCCTTGTATTTTGTACATTGCCGCTTGGCTTTTTCTTTTATTGATTAACCATTTTCCGAAAAAAAATGATGGTACGGGCATCATGCTCTCCCCTTATCTCCAAAATATGCATAACGACATGGCATGAACATCACGTTCTCTCCTTAATCTCCCTATCTCCAAATCGTTCGATCGTAATCTCCAATCCCCAAAGAGCACGACTCTAGTCTCCATATCTCCATATAGATAGCAGGAGCAATACGCACTCCACCACGTGTGCGGCATGAGTAATACACTCTCCCTCTCCCAATCCCAAGGATGGGACAAGCGTCGCGCTCCCTATCTCTTAGCCTCACAAGGGCGGTGTGGGTACAAACCCCCTTTTTGATATTGACATCAAGGAACAAAGCAAGCAACATGCTCCCCTCCCTCTATTCTTTTTCTCCACATTATTAATATCTCTAGGTTTCTCCATTCCACCACTCATCAAAAGAATGATACGCCATGAGAAATGTGAAAACAAAAATGCACAATCTCAAACACAAAAAATCAAATTCTCAATACCACAAAAAAGATAAGGTTACAGACCCAATACATCCAAAAAAAATGTGCACACACATGCGCCTACTGGAGTCTGATTCAAAATGGGGAACAGAGCTGAGCTGTCGCTTCACTTGAAAATGTCATCTGGTTCGAGACCTTGTAACAAGAACCTCGAAGGCTAAAGCTTCGAGCTCAGTAGCCCAATACTTCTACCGAAGAGGGCCTCGCAGCGGTTGACAGCAAAACACAACGGTACCGCTAACTATCCCACAATTAAGAAGTTCATCCTTAATATACGAGGAAGGTGTTGAGTTTCATTAGTTATAAATGTTTTATTTATTTTATGATTAGTATAGGGACTTGTGTGTAATTACTTGTTCTCTTGTTATTATAAATAAAGAGGTCTCACAGTTGTGAGATTAAGCCTTCAATAATATTGTGTAATGATATTCAACATGGTATCAGAGCCTCCCTAAATTAGGGTTCTGTCACCACCACCAGCCGCCTACCATCACCACCATCCACCGCCACCCTAACCTTAACCCTAACCCTAGCCGACCCAACGAGAATTTCATCGCAAAGTTACTGTTCATCAAGAAGTTACTGTTCATCGCAGCACTATTCATCGCAGCACTGTTCATCGCAGCACTATTCATCGCAGCACTGTTCATCGGGTTACTGTTCATCGCAGCTCCATTTTGGTGGGGCCCGCGTGTACAGGGTGTGGGGCCCATTGAAATGGATGGCATCGATCATTCGGTGCACCATTTTGGTGCATGTAGCATTGTTGTTAAGAAAAAACTAAAAAGATATGAATACCGAATGTTAATTTGTATTTTCTATATGAGTGCAGTTTTAAGCGGATCTATGTTGTTTAATTAGATTGGATCATCTTAGGCTTCCCTTGACCACCATCCCTTGATCATCTGCATCCTTCATCATGTCAAAAGATGATGTGATATCCGAGAAATCTATTGCCGCCTCTTCAGGTTCTTCTATGGGTAACGAAAGACAATCGTACGTTGCTGAGAATCCGGGTTCCAAAATCACCACTGCGTTGTTCAATGGTGCTAATTACCTCTCATGGTCCCAGTCGGCAACTTTATGGCTCCGTAGTAGATATAAATTCGGTTATGTGGATGGTTCAGTCAAGGCCCCTACTCGTGATGATCCGACATATCTCAAGTGGGAAGGTGATAATTCTCTTGTTATGAGTTGGCTAGTTCATTCTATGGAACCCGACCTTGCAGATCCATTCTTATCTATGGGCACGGCCAAAGATATTTGGGATACTTTAGCTGAAACATATTCCCGTCAAGGGAATGTTGCCCAAGTGTATGAACTTCGAAGAGCAATTCAGGACGAAGTTCAAGGGGATCGCACTACTCTCCAGTATTTCACCGCTCTAGGCTCTCTTTGGAAGCGACTTGATCATTTAATCACATTTCATCCCTCTAATCCAACTGATGCTGCGGGTTTTCAGAAATACATTGAAGGGGAAAGAATCTTCAAGTTTTTAGCCGGTCTTAGGCCCGAGTTTGATCCAGTTCGTGGCCGTATTTTGGGTATTGTTCCCCTTCCATCTCTTCGAGAAGCTTTTTCTATTGTGCAAGATGAAGAAAGTCGCCGCTCTGTTATGTTGCCCTCTTCATCGACAGATAGGTCAGCCTTGGTATCCTCTAATCAACGGGGCAGCAAGGCCTTTACTCCTCCGAGAGAACCCCAGTATATAGGACGTGACACCAACAATAATAGACCTTGGTGTGATCATTGCAATCATCTCGGACACACTCGCGAGACATGCTGGAAGCTTCATGGGCGTCCTTCCTTTCCCAGGGGACGTGGTGGTGGCCGTCATGGTGGTCGTGGTCCTCCACGAGCTCATTTGACTACTGACTTGTCTCCGTCTGAGGAGAAAGATACTCTTGCCTCAGCTCATCCATCGTCTTCTCCAGCAGTGGGAAACATCAGTAGTGCCGATATCGAAACACTCCGCCGTATTATGACTTAGTTGAACACTCCATCTGCCTCTACTTCCTTTGCCCAGTCAGGTATTTTTGCTAATTTTTCACATGCCTTACATGCTGATTCTAGTCAACCATGGATTATTGACTCCGGAGCTTCCGATCACATGACCGGTCTTTCCTCTGTATTCTCTTCTTATACCCCAAGTTCTGGTAAAGAGAAAGTTAAAACTGCAGATGGTTCTCTTTCATCCATCTCTGCTAAAGTGGCTACCATTATTAGCAGTAGTAATGATTGGAGTTGGCCTGCTGCTAACTCCATTGAAATTAATGAGATAAGAGTTATCCTTTCCAATATGTATAAGCCCTCAAACTCCCCTGATAGAATTGCATGGACTACTACTGCGAATGGGGTTTTTAATTTTACTAGTGTTTGGAATCAACTGAGAGAAACTAACCCTCTGGTTCCTTGGTATAATATTGTTTGGTTTTCAGGTTGTAGCCCCAGACAGTCTGTTGTTCTTTGGTTGGCTGTGCAAAATAGACTCTCTACTCATGACAGGATTTCCCACTTCACCCCTGGGCCTCTTGCTTGCGTTCTTTGCCATTGTCATTTGGAAACTCATACTCACCTGTTTTTTGAGTGTCCTTATTCCTGCTTTGTTTGGCAGGATCTGATGCTTAGGAGTGGTCTGGTCTGGAATGGCACTCAGTGGGATACATCTGTTTTGTGGATGGCTCATCAATGGAGAGGGCAGACTCTTCACAAAGCTATACCTAAGATTTGCCTTGGAGTTGCTGTTTATGGCCTGTGGCGTGAGAGGAACTCTAGGTCTTTCAAAAATATTTTCAATCCTAAAGAGTTCCTTCTGAAGACCCTCGTCTCACAAGTCAACGCCCAGATTAGGATTAGATGGAAGCGACATTCCCAAATCAATGTTATTCTTAGTCGCTGGAATTAATGGTGTTTTGCCATTTGTTCTTTTCTGTTTGTTTGTTTTGGCTTGAGTTGGGTTTTGACTGCCATTGTTTGAGTTTTGATTTGGCTGTTTAGTCAATCTTTTGTGTTTTTTTTGTAGTGGTTCCCTTTGCCACTAGTCCTCATGCTTGCGCTCATTGTATATCCTGGGGTATGCCCCTTGTACTTTTGTACAGCTCTTTTTTGGATCTATTTACCATTTTTCCGAAAAAAAAAAAAAAAATTTCTCTACTAATCTTTTATCCATTGCTAGGATTACTCATGATCTTAACTGTAGTGTTACCTTCTTCCCATCTCATTGTGTCTTTCAAGATCTCTCCACGAAGAAGGTGATTGGCAGTGGTAGAGAGGAGAATGGCCTATATTTTCTGCTGCCAGAGGCAGCCACACAGGGAAACTTACCACAAGCAGCTCATCATATACAGAGAGAGACTATTCCTAGGGAAGCTTGGATATGGCATCAGAGATTAGGCCACCCTTCGTTTTATTTACTTCGTTTTTTATTTCCTTCTCTTGTCAGTAATAAAAGTGTTTCCAACATTTCTTGTGAGGCTTGTGAGTTGGGAAAACATCATCATGCAACTTATAATTCTAGTTTTAATAAAAGTACTGTTCCATTTGCTATTATTCACACTGATGTTTGGGGTCCTTCTCCTATTATCACTCTAAATGGCTATAAGTGGTTTATTACCTTTATTGATGACTGTACTCGCACTACTTGGGTTTATTTGATGAAGGATGAGAATGATGTTTTTTCCATCTTTAAATCCTTTCACAAAATAATATGCACACAGTTTAGCACAGTTGTCAAGGTTGTTCGGTTTGACAAAGGGGGGGAATACATCTTTGGTGGTCTCACTCACTATTTTTCTGAACATGGAATGATCCATCAAACTTCTTGCACTAACACCCCTCAGCAAAATGGTGTTGCAGAGAGAAAAAACCGTCATTTGTTAGAATCAGCCAGGTCTATGCTCTTCTCTATGCATCTTCCCAAGTCTTACTGGGGCAAAGCAGTCCTAACTGCATCCTATCTTATCAACTGTCTTCCTTCTCGTGTCCTTGGTAAGAAATCTCCAATTGAGCTTCTTACTAAGTCATCCTCCATTTTTCCCATTCCTCCTAAAGTGTTTGGTTGTGTGTGTTTTGTCCACAATCATTCTCCTTCTCGTCGGAAGTTAGATCCTCGTTCTATCAAATGTGTCTTTGTTGGTTATTCTCCAACTCAGAAAGGGTACAAGTGTTATCATCCTCCTACTCGTCGGTGGTATGTATCTATGGATGTCACTTTTGATGAAACACTTTCCTACTTTCAGTCCTCTCTTTCTCCTCTTCAGGGGGAGATAGACCAACAAGCAGAGCAGCCTACTTTCATTGTTCCCTTTCCTATATCTAGCGAAGAAGAGGGAGGAAAAAAAGGAAAAAGAGAGAATTAGGGAGAAAAGAGTGAGCAGGAAAAAGGTGAGGAAGAGGGAGAAAAAGGAGAGAAAAAAGGAGAGGAAGAGAGAGAAGGTAAGGAATTGTTAACGTATACCAAGGATAAGAGGAGACAAATTTTTGGGGCAGCAGAAAAAAGGCACATCTCTCCAATGCCGCTTCAATCGCCTTCTAGTGAAGATGATTCAGGTATTTCCTCTCCTTCTATTGCCAATTCTCCAATACCTGTTCTTGTTGATCCATGTGATGATGATGATTTAAACATGCCTATTGCCCTGCGAAAGGGAACTAGAGCATGTACTAAACATCCTCTTTCAAATTTTGTTTCATACTCCCATCTATCTCCATCATATAGGGCATTTGTGTCCCAAATCGATTCTGTGTCTATCCCTAACAATGTTCAGGAAGCTTTGTCTAATCCTAATTGGAAGAATGCCATGGTTGAAGAGATGAAAGCTCTTCACAAAAATGGGATGTGGAAATTAGCAGAGTTACCTCGAGGTAAAAAGACAGTAGGATGCAAGTGGGTATTCACCGTGAAACATAATGCGGATGGGACTGTTGAGAGATACAAAGCCAGGCTTGTTGCTAAGGGCTTTACTCAGACATATGGGGTTGATTACCAAGAGACATTTGCCCCGGTTGCAAAAATGAACTCCATCAGGATCCTTCTGTCGCTAGCAGCAAATCTGGAATGGCCCTTGCATCAGTTTGATGTCAAGAATGCATTTCTACATGGTGACTTGGAAGAAGAAGTGTATATGGATATTCCTCCCGGGTTTGAGGACAGTAAGACACAAGGTAAGGTATGTCGCCTCCAGAAATCCTTATATGGCCTCAAGCAATCTCCTAGAGCCTGGTTCGATAGATTTTCTCAAGCTATGATACGATATGGTTTCAGACAAAGCCAAGGCGATCATACTCTCTTTATCAAGCATTCATCACAAGGGAAATTGATTGCTTTGATAGTCTATGTAGACGATATAGTTCTCACAGGCGATGACTTAGTTGAAATGGAACAGTTGAAGACCTATCTTGCCAAGGAGTTTGAAATTAAGGATCTAGGAGATTTGAAATATTTTCTTGGAATAGAAGTGGCACGCTGCAAGGAAGGGCTGTTTATATCCCAACGTAAGTATGTCCTGGATCTCCTAAAGGAGACAGGTTTGCTTGGTTGTAAAGCAGTTGATACTTCCATGGATCCAAATATGAAGCTCAGTGATGATCCCAGTGGAGAACCGGTTGAAAAGGGAAGATACCAGAGACTAGTGGGCAAACTTATCTATTTGGCTCATACCAGACCAGATATCGCTTTCGCTGTTAGTGTGGTAAGTCAATTTATGCATGCTCCTAGACAAATCCATCTTGATGCTGTGTTTAGAATTATGAGATATCTTAAGTCAGCCCCAGGGAAAGGGGGTGTTCTTTGCCAAGAATGGTCATACACTTGTTGAAGCCTACACCGACGCTGATTGGGCAGGTTCAGTGATGGATAGGAGATCAACTACGGGGTATTGCACATTTGTGGGAGGTAATTTGGTCACATGGAGAAGCAAGAAGCAAGCAGTGGTAGCAAGATCCAGTGCAGAGGCCGAGTTTAGAGCTATGGCACAAGGAGTATGTGAATTATTATGGATTCAGATAGTTTTGACTGATCTGGGGTTTGGGCCAAAGGACTCTATGAAACTGTACTGTGATAGTAAATCAGCCATTAGCATTGCTCATAATCCGGTCCAACATGATAAGACAAAACACGTGGAGATTGACAGACATTTTATAAAGGAGAAGTTAAATTGTGGAAGCATTTGTACTCCATTTGTCAAGTCTGGGGAGCAGCTAGCAGACGTTCTTACCAAGAGTCTAGCAAGTCGTTCGTTTCACTTTATCCTTAGCAAGCTGGGAATGAGAGATATCTTCGCACCAGCTTGAGGGGGAGTGTTGAGTTTCATTAGTTATAAATGTTTTATTTATTTTATGATTAGTATAGGGACTTGTGTGTAATTACTTGTTCTCTTGTTATTATAAATAAAGAGGTCTCACAGTTGTGAGATTAAGCCTTCAATAATATTGTGTAATGATATTCAACAGAAGGCAGTATAAATCATTCACTTGCCTCAAGCACCACGAAGAAGCATGACACCCGGATAGAACACACACAGTTGAATAAGACATGTGCATTGATGAAAACACTTTCACCCCATTTTTGCACTGATAGAAAAGATCCCTGGAAATATGCTAGGCAAAACTTGTAGCCCCACTCCATGCACAAGCCTGGTACAAGTCATGGGGGAGGTCCCAAGAAGTTTTGACCCCACACCATCGCCAAAACACTCTGGCCTCACAGGATAAAAATCCAGATAAAGAGTTTTCTACAACATAAAGTGAAACCTGGAACATGCCACACACTTTCACTGAAAGTGTAAGAGAGAATGCACGTTGAAGAGTTGGATGTATGAATTCTCCAAAGCCCTTTTTTATAGCTGCTATCTCATAACGATGCACAATAAGCACAACGGATATGCACATCGAGCAACATTAATATTTACTAGACCAATCTACTAACCAAATTTACCATAAAAAAACTCACCAGAAAAACAGTACTATCTGCAAAAGTTGAGAAGTCCATCAAACTGTCAACAAAGTCACCAGAACACCAGTACCACACGCAAAAGACGAGATGTCCACATCCTAGCCGCTTCACGCCTAGAATACGGACAAGGGGGCTAATGTAGATAGTAGTTGACCGTACATACAGCTTGACCAGTACACGTCACCAACGAGTCCACGTGTATCAATATGGGCTCAACCAACAACAACGGCTACAAATAAGACCCACCCTATTGAGCCCACTGTGAAGCTCAGCAATTGAGAAACTCGACCCACTCCGAAGCCCTACTTCAGATACGCCCATTCTGAATCCTTACCTTTCCGAAACCTCCGCTAGCCCACTCTAAAGGCCCACTTCGGATGAGACCACTCCGAAGCCTCACCACTCCGAAGCTTCACTTCGGAAGTCGAAGCCTATGATTCCACTCCGAAGCCTTATTCTCCGAAGGCCCAAAGTAGCCGGCTCCGAAGCCCCACTACGGATGACTCCACTCTGAAGCCTTATTCAAACAAAGTCCATCTCAAGTAGCCCACAAAGAAAGCACACTTTAAATATACACACACTCACCTCTCGGACACCCACCCTTGGTCCGAAAGCAGTACCTAAGGGTGGTTAAGTCCGCTGGGATTTCGAAAGCTCATGGCTAGGTGGCCCGAGCCGAAGGCATCTCCCTAGCCTGTGCCTCATGGGCAAGGTTAGGGTTTGTCTCAAAGAGAGAGAGACACGTGACTTTCATGTGCCTGACCCTAACCAATCTCACAACCAATGGGTGAAACCCATCATTGCAAAACTTGCCCAAACCTTTGACCTTCAGTGCTTAGTCATTTCAACCTTGCTTAATAGACTGCACCAATAGAAAATAACCTTAGTTTCCTCCTTCGCTGAAACCCTCTGCACGCCTCGACACTCACCCTCGCTTAATCCTCTACACCAATGGCATGAGCCTCGATATTTTTACTCGCTTAAACCTCTACACCAATAGCATATCTTTCCCCCTTGACTAACCCCACAACCTTCGCCTGCCACCGAGGGACAATACCTTCTCTATTTGACTCATATCTCCCGAAGCCCATGACAGATCAACATCTCATTCAATACCTCCACCTACCTTAAATATGAGCATTTAACCATCCATACCATCCATTTACCTAAAACAAATGACCCACTTAGAGGATGCCAATTTAGCTTCTCTCTACCACATCAAAACTTTGCAGCTTCACATGACTTTTTGTATAAATATCAGCCACATTTACTACATCCAGACAATGCAACTCAACCCAACTCAACATAATCCTACACTAGGGCAAAGGATTGACAGTAATTCTGGCTCTCTCCCACTTACAAAACATTCCCATCATCTCAAGCACAACCAGACCCTTCGAACTACAAGACCCCTTGCCTTACTTGAACCTTCGCCTCATCTTGACCCTTCATTTTCACCAATACCCTCCATTTAACCAAAGACCCTTCGCCTTACAACACCCTTCGTCTCACAATCACTACAAGGAAAAAGGCTATTTATGTCACTTAAAAAGTGACATAAATAGGTATTTATGTCACTTTTTTTTCCAGTAGAAAGTGACATAAATAGAGGCGACATAAATGTTTTAAAAGTGACACCAATGTTTTTGAAAAAGTGACATAAATGTTTCATAAACCAACACATTTGTTAATAAAAAGTGACATAAATACCATTTTATTTATGTCACTTTTAACATGAAGTGACATAAAAGTAGAAAAGTGACATAAATACCAAACAAAATTATTACATCAAAGTCTTAAAAGTGACATAAATACTTAAAAGTGACATAAATACCATTTTATTTATGTCACTTTTAACATAAAGTGACATAAAAGTAGAAAAGTAACATAAATACCAAACAAAATTATAACATCAAAGTCTTAAAAGTGACATAAATACTTAAAAGTCACATAAATACAATTTTATTTATGTCACTTTTAACATAAAGTGACATAAATACCAAACAAAATTATTACATAAAAGCCTTAAAGTGACATAAATACAGTAAAAGTGACATAAATACCACCCTGTACAAACAATATATGGTCACTGTACATATATAGAATGCCATACACCCTGTACAAAATTAAATCCAACTCAATATATAATCTATTTCAACTACAAAATTTCATCGATTCATCTCAATATCAACCAATTAATTGGGATGAACAAAAAGTATACAATCGATCCGAGTAAAGTGCAAAACTAATAACATATACATATTACATATTCATCAAAACGTACTAACAAAACCATGAAAGCAACAAAAAAGAATTAGCCCAACAAAAAAAGTGGTTTGTTTGTTAGAACCTTCCATCAAATTGTGAAACTTTGTACCTACAAAAAAGATATAGTTTTCATTAATTAGTTGTATATAAAATAATAAAAGAGTACAACTATGTTTGGGGGTTTTGAGATACCACAATGTGTTCGATGGGGGACTCGGAATGATAAAAGAGTCATTTTTTCGCATTTTTTGTGAACCGTGAATCCGTAAAGCATTCCGTTAGTTCCCACAAGTTTATTTAGGTATGTTAGAGGTGCGAGAAAGGTTTCATGGCATTTGGTAAAGCGGTTTACCGATTCAATACTCAAAACCTCAATAACTAAGCTTTTTCAAGCATAAGTGTCTAAAGAGTCACTTTTTCGCATTTTTTGTGAACCGTGAATCCGTAAAGCATTCCGTTAGTTCAAGCAAGTTTATTTAGGTATGTTTGAGGCGCGAGAAAGGTTTCGTGGTGTTTGGTTAAGCGGTTTACCGATTCACTACTCAAAACCTCAATAACTTAGCTTTTTCAAGCATAAGTGTCAAAAGAGTCACTTTTTTGCATTTTTTGTGAACCGTGAATCCTTAAAGTATTCCGTTTGTTCACGCATGTTTATTTAGGTATTTTAGAGGTGCAAGAAAGGTTTTGTGGCATTTGGTTAATCGGTTTACCGATTCAATACTCAAAACCTCAATAACTAAGCTTTTTCAAACATAAGTGTCTAAAGAGTCAATTTTTCGTATTTTTTGTGAACCGTGAATCCGTAAAGCATTCTGTTAGTTCACGCAAGTTTATTTAGGTATGTTTGAGGTGCATGTAAGGTTTCATTGCGTTTGGTAAAGCGGTTTACCGATTCACTAATCAAAACCTCAATAACTTAGCTTTTTCAAGCATAAGTGTCAAAAGAATCACTTTTTTTGCATTTTTTGTGAACCGTGAATCCTTAAAGAATTCCATTAGTTCACGCAAGTTTATTTAGGTATGTTTGAGGTGCGAGAAAGGTTTCGAGGCATTTGGTTAAGCGGTTTACCGATTCACTACTCAAAACCTCAATAACGTAGCTTTTTCAAGCATAAGTGTCTAAAGAGTCACTTTTTCGCATTTTTTGTGAACCGTGAATCCGTAAAGCATTCTGTTAGTTCACGTATGTTTATTTAGGTATGTTTGAGGTGCGAGAAAGGTTTCGTGGCATTTGGTTAAGAGGTTTACCGATTCACTACTCAAAACCTCAATAACTAAGTTTTTTCAAGCATAAGTGTCTAAAGAGTCACTTTTTCGCATTTTTTGTGAACCGTGAATCCGTAAAGCATTCTGTTAGTTCACGCAAGTTTATTTAGGTATGTTTGAAGTGCAAGAAAGGTTTCGTGGCATTTGGTTAAGCGGTTTACCGATTCAATACTCAAAACCTCAATAACTAAGCTTTTTCAAGCATAAGTGTCCAAAGAGTCATTTTTTCGCATTTTTTTTTAACCGTGAATCCGTAAAGCATTCCGTTAGTTCCCGCAAGTTTATTTAGGTATGTTAGAGGTTCATGTAAGGTTTCGTAGCATTTGGTTAAGCGGTTTACCGATTCACTACTCAAAACCTCAATAACTTAGCTTTTTCAAACATAAGTGTCAAAAGAGACACTTTTTCGCATTTTTTTGTGAACCATGATTCCTTAAAGCATTCCGTTAGTTCACGAAACTTTATTTAGGTATGTTTGAGGTGTGAGAAAGGTTTCGAGGCGTTTGGTTAAGCGGTTTACCGATTCCCTACTCAAAACCTCAATAATGTAGCTTTTTCTAGCATAAGTGTCTAAGGAGTCACTTTTCTGCATTTTTTGTGAACCGTGAATCCGTAAATCATTCCGTTAGTTCATGTAAGTTTATTTAGGTATGTTTGAGGTGCGAGAAAGGTTTCGAGGCATTTGGTTAAGCGGTTTACCGATTCACTACTCAAAACCTCAATAACGTAGCTTTTTCAAGCATAAGTGTCTAAAGAGTCACTTTTTTGCATTTTTCGTGAACCGTGAATTCTTAAAGCATTCCGTTTGTTCACGTAAGTTTATTTAGGTATGTTTGAGGTGCGAGAAAGGTTTCATGGCATTTGGTTAAGCGGTTTACCGATTCACTACCCAAAACATCAATAACTAAGCTTTTTCAAGTATAAGTGTCTAAAGAGTCACTTTTTCGCATTTTTTTTGAACCGTGAATCCGTAAAGCATTCCGTTAGTTCCCACAAGTTTATTTAGGTATGTTAGAGGTGCGAGAAAGGTTTCGTGGCATTTGGTAAAGCGGTTTACCGATTCAATACTCAAAACCTCAATAACTAAGCTTTTTCAAGCATAAGTGTCTAAAGAGTCACTTTTTCGCATTTTTTGTGAACCGTGAATCCGTAAAGCATTCCGTTAGTTCAAGCAAGTTTATTTAGGTATGTTTGAGGCGCGAGAAAGGTTTCGTGGTGTTTGGTTAAGCGGTTTACCGATTCACTACTCAAAACCTCAATAACTTAGCTTTTTCAAGCATAAGTGTCAAAAGAGTCACTTTTTCGCATTTTTTGTGAACCATGAATCCTTAAAGTATTCCGTTTGTTCATGCATGTTTATTTAGGTATGTTAGAGGTGCAAGAAAGGTTTCGTGGCATTTGGTTAAGCGGTTTACCGATTCAATACTCAAAACCTCAATAACTAAGCTTTTTCAAACATAAGTGTCTAAAGAGTCAATTTTTCGTATTTTTTGTGAACCGTGAATCCGTAAAGCATTCTATTAGTTCACGCAAGTTTATTTAGGTATGTTTGAGGTGCATGTAAGGTTTCATTGCGTTTGGTAAAGCGGTTTACCGATTCACTAATCAAAACCTCAATAACTTAGCTTTTTCAAGCATAAGTGTCAAAAGAATCACTTTTTTTGCATTTTTTGTGAACCGTGAATCCTTAAAGAATTCTGTTAGTTCACGCAAGTTTATTTAGGTATGTTTGAGGTGCGAGAAAGGTTTCGAGGCATTTGGTTAAGCGGTTTACCGATTCACTACTCAAAACCTCAATAACGTAGCTTTTTCAAGCATAAGTGTCTAAAGAGTCACTTTTTCGCATTTTTTGTGAACCGTGAATCTGTAAAGCATTCTGTTAGTTCACGCAAGTTTATTTAGGTACGTTTGAAGTGCAAGAAAGGTTTCGTGGCATTTGGTTAAGCGGTTTACCGATTCAATACTCAAAACCTCAATAACTAAGCTTTTTCAAGCATAAGTGTCCAAAGAGTCATTTTTTCGCAATTTTTTTTAACCGTGAATCCGTAAAGCATTCCGTTAGTTCCCGCAAGTTTATTTAGGTATGTTAGAGGTTCATGTAAGGTTTCGTAGCATTTGGTTAAGTGGTTTACCGATTCACTACTCAAAACCTCAATAACTTAGCTTTTTCAAACATAAGTGTCAAAAGAGACACTTTTTCGCATTTTTTTGTGAACCATGATTCCTTAAAGCATTCCGTTAGTTCACGAAACTTTATTTAGGTATGTTTGAGGTGTGAGAAAGGTTTCGAGGCGTTTGGTTAAGCGGTTTACCGATTCCCTACTCAAAACCTCAATAATGTAGCTTTTTCTAGCATAAGTGTCTAAGGAGTCACTTTTCTGCATTTTTTGTGAACCGTGAATCCGTAAATCATTCCGTTAGTTCATGTAAGTTTATTTAGGTATGTTTGAGGTGCGAGAAAGGTTTCGAGGCATTTGGTTAAGCGGTTTACCGATTCACTACTCAAAACCTCAATAACGTAGCTTTTTCAAGCATAAGTGTCTAAAGAGTCACTTTTTTGCATTTTTCGTGAACCGTGAATTCTTAAAGCATTCCGTTTGTTCACGTAAGTTTATTTAGGTATGTTTGAGGTGCGAGAAAGGTTTCATGGCATTTGGTTAAGCGGTTTACTGATTCACTACCCAAAACATCAATAACTAAGCTTTTTCAAGTATAAGTGTCTAAAGAGTCACTTTTTCGCATTTTTTTTGAACCGTGAATCCGTAAAGCATTCCGTTAGTTCCCACAAGTTTATTTAGGTATGTTAGAGGTGCGAGAAAGGTTTCGTGGCATTTGGTAAAGCGGTTTACCGATTCAATACTCAAAACCTCAATAACTAAGCTTTTTCAAGCATAAGTGTCTAAAGAGTCACTTTTTCGCATTTTTTGTGAACCGTGAATCCGTAAAGCATTCCGTTAGTTCAAGCAAGTTTATTTAGGTATGTTTGAGGTGCGAGAAAGGTTTCGTGGTGTTTGGTTAAGCGGTTTACCGATTCACTACTCAAAACCTCAATAACTTAGCTTTTTCAAGCATAAGTGTCAAAAGAGTCACTTTTTCGCATTTTTTGTGAACCATGAATCCTTAAAGTATTCTGTTTGTTCATGCATGTTTATTTAGGTATGTTAGAGGTGCAAGAAAGGTTTCGTGGCATTTGGTTAAGCGGTTTACCGATTCAATACTCAAAACCTCAATAACTAAGCTTTTTCAAACATAAGTGTCTAAAGAGTCAATTTTTCGTATTTTTTGTGAACCGTGAATCCGTAAAGCATTCTGTTCGTTCACGCAAGTTTATTTAGGTATTTTTGAGGTGCATGTAAGGTTTCATTGCGTTTGGTAAAGCGGTTTACCGATTCACTAATCAAAACCTCAATAACTTAGCTTTTTCAAGCATAAGTGTCAAAAGAATCACTTTTTTTGCATTTTTTGTGAACCGTGAATCCTTAAAGAATTCCGTTAGTTCACGCAAGTTTATTTAGGTATGTTTGAGGTGCGAGAAAGGTTTCGAGGCATTTGGTTAAGCGGTTTACCGATTCACTACTCAAAACCTCAATAACGTAGCTTTTTCAAGCATAAGTGTCTAAAGAGTCACTTTTTCGCATTTTTTGTGAACCGTGAATCCGTAAAGCATTCCGTTAGTTCACGTATGTGTTATTTAGGTATGTTTGAGGTGCGAGAAAGGTTTCGTGGCATTTGGTTAAGAGGTTTACCGATTCACTACTCAAAACCTCAATAACTAAGTTTTTTCAAGCATAAGTGTCTAAAGAGTCACTTTTTCGCATTTTTTGTGAACCGTGAATCTGTAAAGCATTCTGTTAGTTCATGCAAGTTTATTTAGGTATGTTTGAAGTGCAAGAAAGGTTTCGTGGCATTTGGTTAAGCGGTTTACCGATTCAATACTCAAAACCTCAATAACTAAGCTTTTTCAAGCATAAGTGTCCAAAGAGTCATTTTTTCGCATTTTTTTTTAACCGTGAATCCGTAAAGCATTCCGTTAGTTCCCGCAAGTTTATTTAGGTATGTTAGAGGTTCATGTAAGGTTTCGTAGCATTTGGTTAAGTGGTTTACCGATTCACTACTCAAAACCTCAATAACTTAGCTTTTTCAAACATAAGTGTCAAAAGAGACACTTTTTCGCATTTTTTTGTGAACCATGATTCCTTAAAGCATTCCGTTAGTTCACGAAACTTTATTTAGGTATGTTTGAGGTGTGAGAAAGGTTTCGAGGCGTTTGGTTAAGCGGTTTACCGATTCCCTACTCAAAACCTCAATAATGTAGCTTTTTCTAGCATAAGTGTCTAAGGAGTCACTTTTCTGCATTTTTTGTGAACCGTGAATCCGTAAATCATTCCGTTAGTTCATGTAAGTTTATTTAGGTATGTTTGAGGTGCGAGAAAGGTTTCGAGGCATTTGGTTAAGCGGTTTACCGATTCACTACTCAAAACCTCAATAACGTAGCTTTTTCAAGCATAAGTGTCTAAAGAGTCACTTTTTCGCATTTTTCGTGAACCGTGAATTCGTAAAGCATTCCGTTTGTTCACGTAAGTTTATTTAGGTATGTTTGAGGTGCGAGAAAGGTTTCATGGCATTTGGTTAAGCGGTTTACCGATTCACTACCCAAAACATCAATAACTAAGCTTTTTCAAGTATAAGTGTCTAAAGAGTCACTTTTTCGCATTTTTTTTGAACCGTGAATCCGTAAAGCATTCCATTAGTTCACGCATGTTTATTTATGTATGTTTGAGGTGCAAGAAAGGTTTCGTGGCGTTTGGATAAGCGGTTTTCCGATTCACTATTCAAAACCTCAATAACTAAGCTTTTTCAAGCATAAGTGTCTAAAGTGTCACTTTTTCGCATTTTTTGTGAACCGTGAATCCGTAATGCATTCCGTTAGTTCATGCAAGTTTATTTAGGTATATTTGAGGTGCGAGAATGGTTTGTAAATCATTCCACATTCACTTGTTGAGGCTATTGAGGGCTATTTTCAACTCTATTTAGGGGTTAAAATTTTAGCAAACATTAAATTGAATTTCATCAAAACATTACCAGGAGAGAAGGGATTGTTTGTGGCTGAAAATTTAGCAAAACAGGGGCTGTTTAAGCTATAACTTAGGAACTGAAAATTCCTACAAAACAGGGGCTTTTGGGGGCTGTTTTCAGCTCTATTTAGGGGCTGACAAATTGAGAAGCCCGGGGCTATGTAAACATGATTATAGTCCCAGTCTTACACATTCATAACGTCCCAGTAGGGGCAAATCGTTGACGATGTCAAAGTTGTTCCTGAAAAAATACTTACAAAATAAGAGCACAGACAAAAGAAATATATATTCATTAACACAAAGATATAAATAAACTACAAACTTACAAATATATCTTCTTTGTATACTGGTAGCTTACATTGTCCAATAGTATCTGCTACTTTGCTTTTAACAGAATACCCAAGTGACATGCAGTGTCACATCTTATCCGGATCCATCCCACCACCATTATCTTTTTGGAAAGAAAAAAAAAACAAAACAAAAACACAATGAGAAAATGTGACCGAGAACTGATGCAAGTTTAAAGAAAATCCCAAACACAAATTTGCTTCCATGTACATTGTACACGTCCACCATGTGTCACATTAACCAATTAGACTAAAGTGTTCGCTGAAAAGTAGACAAAATGATTATGAGCATCAATAGAAACCCCGACTTCAACTACAAATAGAATCACAAAAAACGAAGATGAATACAGTACCAAATGATAAAATCCATATATCAGGTATCTGTTTACCTCAAAGCATGAACTCTCAAAAGGTTAAATCTAATGCATAGAATAACCACTGCTACCTTTAGAAACAAGCCTTGGAGCAATATTAATTGGACGCATATAGTGGGTAATTACTCCAACTCGAATAGGAGCAGCAACAAGAGAAAGATAAAGCTTCTTCACCTTTTTCTCCTGATGACAAATACACGCCTAGATTAATATTGAAAAGCTGAGACAAGCACTAATTAAGAAAATAGATCTCAATTCAGAATAAGCCAAAACCAAATAATCAAAATTCAATTTCATAATTAAAGTTTACACACGCATGGCGGTAGGAAAAACAACTATTTGACGAACAAATCATGAAGAATTTAACTGTACATTAGTCTAGACAAGAAACTAGAAAGGGAATTATGAACTTACCCTGATTTTTCCATGAAAATCTGAACAGTACTCCTTTGTTCTAGCTAACACAACACTGCATGTAAATTTGAAGAAATCACTTACTTTCTAAACCAATCGCGAAAAACATACCTCCAAATATTAAAATAAAAATAAAAAATCAACTTCAATTACAATACCAGCCTTCAGTGCAATTATCAATCTGATGGGTAGTCTTTAATGGGGTTGTTAATCCCAAGGAACGAGTGGAAAAATATAGCACAACTTTCTTCTATGTTGTCTGTAGTTCCACCTACATAACAGAGGTTGACACAGATGCAGTGACCAATCAATTGGCTTATATGTTATGAACACATGTTAAAGCGCCAAAGTATGTTTTTTAGTGGAGAATATTTTCATGATTTGATTCTAGTCCATCAATGTATACACACGTGCGCACATAAACACGCAAAGAGTACTTGTAAGATAAAGGTAATATAGGATAAACATATTTCTTTTCTGAGTTTCTGACAAAACTTTACGACGCACATACAAGAATGGTAAGCATATTTTATTGTTCTAATTTGCTACTTGATGACTGTAAACACGTTTTATTGTTCTAATTTGTTACTTGATGACCGTAAACACATTTTAAAGTTCTTCTAAGTATCATAGTAGCCAGAAACAACCATGAGTAGCCGAAGTTTCTCAAGCTCTGGAATTTCAAAAGTGGAATAATCAAGGGTAGTGCCTTCTCTAAAATCAAATTCTTATATATTCATTCAAGAGAAAAATGAAGAGATGTAAACATATGTGAATGTTATTCTGATAAAAAGAGGGGAAAAAGACCATCACAACAATTAGAAAATATACTATTTTTCTAAAGCAATGCATTACATTCAAATTATGCTCAAATATGTAGAAAGCCTAAATTCTGCCATAGATAAGGGAAATAGAAAAGGAACCACTACTGAACATTGAAACAGAGAAGAGCCCACATTAAAGAATTCAAGTTCTCTATACATAACACACCATGTCACTAACAATTGATCATAACTATAATGTTGAAGTCTATGTTCTGCTTGTTTCATCATGTTCATTTTTTTAGAGAAGAGAATATATATATATATGTGTGTGCAACTACACACATAGAGATATAAATTCATATATATATGTATATATATATATATTGGAACCCTAGAAACTAACCTGGTTGTCTCAAGCACTATAGAATTTTATAGATCCTTTTGAGTGGAGATTCAAAGAACGACGACGCTGTGCAATCATAAACTTATGGTTCAGAGAGAGAGAGAGTGAGAGAGAGAGTCTTACCAGACAGAGATGCAGGCGGCGAGAGTCTTCCGAGACAGAGATGGCGATTCTCTCTCAGTGAGCTGAGGCTTGAAGCTGCTGAGAGATTGTGATTAGCGTGCATATACAAAATGTGTTTCCTCAATGGATTCAGTGAAAGAGAAGCTGACCGGACCGAGAGAGAAGTTGACCTTGGAGAAGTCGGTGGCGGCCTGGAGTGGAGTGGTAGGCTCTTCTTCTCCGGTTTAGATTTAGGGTTCGGCAAATTTGTGGAGGGAAATTTGGGCAAATTTGAGGAGGGAAATTTGCAAAATGTGACTAAGAGATCGAGAGCTATGGGACTAAAAAGAGCCACCGCTGTTTCCGCGCGCATAAATTTTTTTTATGTCGCTTTTTTAAAAAATTAGATATTTATGTCACTTTTTATAAAAAGTGACATAAAAATGAAATCTTTTATTTACAAAAATGCCACCGCGTTTTTATTTATGTCGATTTTTAAAAAGTGACATAAATGTATTATTATTTATGTCACTTTTTTAAAAAAGTGACATAAATGATAGAGTATTTATGTCACTTTTTATAAAAGTGACTTAAATACTCTATTATTTATGTCAATTTTTTTTAAAAGTGACATAAAAACCTAAAAAGTGACATAAAAAGCTAGGATGATAAATAATTATGTCACTCAGAATAAAAGTGACATAAATGCAATTTAAAAAGTGACATAAAAATTTTTCTTGTAGTGAATACCCTTTCTCCTAACATTACCCTTCGGCTTACTTGGCACTCCGTCTAATTATACCTCTCATCTCACCTTACCTAATACTTACTCACCATTCTTTGACAGTACTCTAGCATACATAACACTTGCTGCTTTCTCTCTCTCATTTGGGGCTACTTCGGTTCTCATTCGACCCGAAGCCTCTCCGAATCCCATTATTCTGCTATATTTTACAAATTTATTATCCCACGCTTTTTGTATTATTTTATCATATTTTAGTTGTTGTTTCTCCTGTACTAACATGCTTACGTGTTATACCCATCCATATCTCTTACACATATCACATTAGAACCTACCACAACATACATAAGACCGGATCTTACTTTTGTTGTCAGTGTTGTGAGCCAATTTATGCACTCACCACGTACGTCTCATTTGGATGATGTCTACCATATCCTTTGATACCTCAAGACTTGTCTTGGTCTTGGGCTTTTCTTTATAGCAGGAGCACAGTCAGGTCTCTCCTGCTTTACAAATGCGGATTATGCTGGTTATAGGAGTGACAGGCATTCTACCTTAGGTTTTGTACCTTTCGTGGTAGTCATCTTATATCTTGGAAGAGTAAGAAGCAAGCCGTTGTTTCGCGTTCCTCTACTGAAGCTGAGTACCATAACATGGCTTAGGGCACTTGTGAGCTTCCCTGGCTTTGATCTCTTCTAAGCAAGTTGGGCTTTCAAGTAGCGTGCTCATCTACTTTGTTTTGTGATAATAAGTCCGCCATTATATTGTCTTCTGACTCTGCTCTTCATGAGAGTACTAAGCAAGTAGAGGTTGATAGTCACTTATTCGGGAGAAAGTTCGGTCTAGTGTTATTGTTTTGAGCTTTGTTCCCTTGTCTGATCAAATCGCCGATATGTTTACCAAGTCTGTTGGTCAAACACTTCTTCAACCGTCACTTGGCAAGTTGGGTCTCTCCAATGTCTTCGCACCAGCTTGAGGTGAGTGTTGGAATTAAGATATAATTTCGGGATTTTATTTATGTTATTTTAGGTCATGTTGACTGTTGTTAAGTTTCTATTTAATGCTTTTATTTTTTTCCTTCTTTTATCATTCTTATAATTCTATATAAACAGGAGAATGTAAATAATAAATTAAGCCTTTTTTACATATTCAATTCATCCTTTAAAATAAGTGAAAATTAAGAGGGTAATGTAATTATAACTTGGGGAAGGGGAAGGGAAGGGGAAGGGGAAGGGGAAGGGGGGGGGGGGGGGGGGGGTTTGTTCAGTAATGAATGATTAGGATGAATAAGAATATAAGTATATATGTCTATGTGAGAGTCTGCGAAAACAAATCAACATATAACACTTATCCAGAAGTATTTACTATACACAAGCGCACACCTATGCGTGAGGCGTGTGTATGTACGTGTATATGTGAACGTTTGTACTCTATAACATAGGTATATATTGTTGAGAGTGTATTTCTAGAACAAGTTCTCTACTCTACCCTAATCAACAAAGCCTAGTACCAAACTTTTCTTTGAAGAGAAACAAACAACTATAAGTCATCTTTAACTTTCAAACTACTTTCACTGTCCCCTAAAAACTATGTAAAACTATGTAAAACATTGCATGACAGAGCTCATACTTAGTTATATTTGATGCTCGACACTGCACTTGCCCTACAATGATAATTTGTAGGGTGGCAAACACTACACCAAGTCGGACGTTATTTTTCGGTTAGTTGAATACTATCTACATTGCAAAAGTATAAATCTCATTTAAACACAGACATGGCAAAAAAATAGCAAGGCACATACAAAAATCAGATCAAATAATATTCTTTGTCAAGAATTACAAACTAGAAGCTTCAACATATATAGTTTTTATGGTTATCATAATCTGAAGAAAAGGAAAAGAAAAAATTTAAATGAATCGATGTATTTGAATGAGAAAAGGAGCAATAAGCTTCATCAAAATGCTTATAATCAGTCCTTGAAGTTTGCTTGTTCGACAAACCATAGAATGTGAGAGATAAGAAGAGAGATACAACTCCTTCAAAAACCTATCAACACTTTCACTGAAGTTGCTGCAAGATGAGGCAGGGATACTTTGAGCTAAAATAGTAAACTGATGGGGCTGAGGTTTCAATGAACAGAAATAAGCAATCCTTTTCAACGAGATGTACTTGTATTCCTGTGGATCATGGTATACAGCAATACATTTATATTCCATATATGCTTTATCCCACACGAATTTAAAGAATAAGTAAAACATAATAACAAAGTGATGAAGTATGGCAGGTCAAAGAAAGTTATACAAAATAGAGAAGAAAGCACGCAGCTGCCGTGAAAACATACGTAACACAAAAGTGAATCCATAACCTACAGAAAGGGCAAGAATTATACTCAGAGTTTCTTCATCATATATAATATAGCTAATTACTTACTAGAAGGTAATAAAAAAATAATGAAGAAAGATACTAGTTAATAACTTACTCCATTCACAACCACTAATTGACACTTTTTCCATACAAAAAATACAAAACGATCAATTACAATGAAACAATAATAGAACTAAAAAGGCCGCTAAAAAGAATTATGAACCGACTTAAGAAATACATCATGAAGACTTGTAGCAATGACTAATTGGTTCATAAGAGAAGATAGTAATCACCTATTTGATCTATTGTCGACATTTCATATAGTGAATGATTCTAAAGATTTGTTTTGCAAGTCAGAAAAATCAATGCTTAGCTGATGCCCCAAATAATGCACTGGAAGAAGAATACACATCCCAATGACCCCAGCAACAGTAAATACTCTCAGGCTGCAACAAAACATGTTATCATCACGCAACTAGAAGAGTGAGAAAGAAATAAAGCTGAACTATAACCTATAACATACTTTACTGACACACTAGCAATTTTGTGATAGGGAAGAGTAATTATGACACTTGGGGAGTAACAAAAAGAACACTGTCACACTGAAAAGGCTAAATATGAGTGTTATGCTTGCATCATCTAGGAACACTATTCAGTGGTGGTTTCACTTGCACGTTCTCTTATACAGAGCTCGGTGTCCAAAGTTAATGCAAATCACATTCAACCATTCAGTTTAGCTCATTCATTATCTTCCTTGAACTCGCAAGACTTTTTTGGGTTCTGGAGGTAGTGATGGGGTGTAGTAGATCGCTTTTTTTTCTCTCTCCCATAGCATGTAAAAAACATTAATTCATTTCAATCTCCTTTATGCTAACTGAAAGTATCTGTTTACAACACATGTAATATAAACTACACAAAAAACTGGAATATCGAAAATCTACTTCATGGAAATGTCCAACTTACCTGAAGACGAAAATATGCATGAAAACTACAGCATCAAAACCTTAGATGGACAACAGTTCTTCTTCAGAGAGTTGCCATGCCCTTGTCACCCAACTTGTTGAGGGTAATAACCTTTCAATGTTGGAACTCTCTCTGTTGAGATTCTCCATCAGCCACCAAACGCTGTGCATAAACATATACATTACCCGGCAACTTCCTCAATACAGAATACAATGTGAAAAATAAAAGACAGAGGCCAAGATTGATTCCAACGGAAGTTAAAAGGGCAGAAAGAATCATTTCTTCACAGGCTTACAAAGTACTATTCATTTAAAACATAATCTCATTCGTTCCATCAATTCTACTATGATTGCAGAAAAGAATTTTAATGGCACCCAACAAAGAACACCTAGCGCAAAGAGCTACACAGAATTGCATAGCTAGCCATTAGAAGTAGAAAAAATATGGCATGGATGTGCTTGTATGTAAATCTTTTAAATAGCCAGTAGTACAATACCAAGGATAGAAAAAGAGTGGAGTATTATTAGCAGTAACAGAAATAGATAGATGAACATAACAGGAACTTTAATAATGAGGACACAGTTTCCACACAACCTACACATTATAGAGCTAAACAATCATCAACAACATTGCAAGGAAAAAAGGATTGAAAAAACATGTCTTCTAACTTCAAAGAAGCATAAGTATTCATCGATCACACAGTGATATGTGGACTAAAAGAAATAGCTAGACAATTGTAAGTGAAATATACTTGCCCCCCATATAAGGAAAAAAAATTGAATAAAAAAATTTAGGCATGAATGGTTGGCCTTTGAATAATAGAAATGCTTTAGCACTTAACCCACTATATGTGAAATCCACATATCAACCATATTACAATTTTTAAGTTCCTAGAAGCCAAAATGGTGAGTGAGTAAGTGAGTGAGTGTGAGGCCCTAAGTGAGTAGTTTCTTTGGCCGGCCTGCTTATTTATAGCGGTAATGGAGGTCTTCTAGATAAGGTAGGAAATAACTGGCGAATAATAATCTGGTAAAAAATACCAATTTTCTTCCATATCAATAAATGATATCTGATAAAATCTTCCTTATATTCAACAATATATATAAGTGTACATATATCTTGAATCTGGTCCGAATTTGGTCTTCATTCGGTTGACTTTCCCTCCAAGCAAAAGATGTACTTCCATATTAATGTGATATTATCTCCCCAAAAATATTCCCTTATCAGTTAGTTTCCTAACCTTGATAGATTTGAATAGGAATTAACCACCTTATCAGATATGGTAACAATATTCCTCTCGATTTTAGAAATATTTTCCTCCCTAATGATAATATGGTAATATATATCATCAATATTTAGATAGTTTGTAGGGATTGATCACTTCACATAATTAACCAAATCTGTATCACGTATCTCCTCATCACCCATCGGGCTAAACCATTTCACTGCAGACTAAAGTTATTGTGGCCACGTGGCCCAATGGATGCCAACCAAAAACATGCCAAGCAAGCATTTGATGGAATATAGAAGCAAAAACATGTGCTGTGGCCGATGGAAATAATGAAAGCCAACTTGGATTTTCGTCAACATTGGAATCACTGGTGGGCACGAATCTATTAATGTCTTGCAACAACACCAACCAAAACCAGTAGATATTGACTTATCCTTAGGTCCACATACTTTTCATTGTCAATCAAATGGCACAAATGAAACCACATGAGACCGATACTGCCATTCATGACCCCGATGGCTGCATTGCCATTAATGCCTCAGACCGAACCCTCAATTTTCCTAATGACCAAATCAATTAAGGAACCGGCCACTGACAACTTTTAGAGGCTAACTCATTTGCACTGTCTTTGCATAGCCCACCAGACTCCAAATTTCCAAGTCAAAGAAAGGCCAAGTCATGGTTCAGCCATTTCGTTGACTATATCAACTTCAACTTGATTCCGATGCCATTGGTCTATAGTGTAAAACCGAATTAAAGTTGATCAACCTAAATTCAGTTGACTGCCCGATTGAATGTAGTCCATCCAAATATGTGATCGGCCTGATCGCAATTAGTCCGATTTTGAAACTCACTCAGTCCTACCAACTTTGAACCAATCACTTGACTATTAATTTTTGTCATTGGTCTCATGGGTCCGATTAAAATATCTCAATCGACCTCTACCAATTTTAACTTTAAAAATGTATTTTTTAGGTGCAAACAGAAGGCAAAACTTAAAACAGTACAAGAGGAAACTCACCTGGAGGAGTTGCCGAATTTGTCGTCGCCGTTGGGTGCTGATTTGGGTCTGGAAATTCTCTCTCTCTCTCTCTCGTCGTCGATAAGTTTGGTCTTCAAGGTAGAAGTGAAAATGGAAAATTTTATACACACCCACTTCATTTACTCTCTAGTGTTGGAGAATAATATAGAAATAGCCTTGAAAGAGTCCACCGCAATAGAAGAATATCACCGTCAATTCCACCGTTGAATAAAACAATTTATAAGGTGACCGAGATGAGGCGCAAAGCTCTCTTGAGACGATACGCGCCCTCTATGGCTAATACCCAGTGTAGTAGAAAACAGCACGGCGTCTCTGGGATACAACAGCTCGGCCACCCTGTCGTACGCCTATCAAGTCTGCACAACTTGACATGGCAAGAAGCTTGCTCACTAGTGCCTTCTTTACCCAAACAAACCTTAATATATCAATAATCAGATATAGCTTATAAGCCTTACATGTGTGAACTCTCTGGACAAAAAGATGTCTCTGTTTTGAAGAAATAAAAACTGAAAAAATTCATCTACACAATACGCAACTATATGTATATATATCTTGTAGCCTTGTTGACTCAGATCATTATATCATGTGCCATCAACTTGACATTCACTCCATTAACCAAAACTATTTGTAACTGTAGAAAGCCTTTAAGGATATATATAGCCATTGGAAAATCTTGTAATTGTTGGATAATAAAACAAATCAATGATATTAACCATTGAGAACCAAAAACTCAAAATTGATAGTCAATTACATTAACCATTGGACTTAAACCATAAGATATATATCTAAGATAAACTATATATTTAGTAAAAAAATCTAACATCTAGTCTCTACACTACCCTCTACACATACCTCTCTAAATGAAAATAAAACAAACAAATTACTCCCTAAACTCTTTTTTTCGGAATATGGTTAATTAACGAAAAAAGCCAACCGGCACTACAAAACTGCAAGGGGCATACCCCAGGATATACAAAAAGCGCAAGAAAAAGCAAAGGAAAGGACCTAAGCGACGGGGGATGGTTCCCTTTCTAAGCCTAGACCAAGAAAAAGGACCATCCCATCAAATAAAACAAAAACCCGAAGGAGAAGAAATCAACTTAGGCTGAAGTACAATAAGCTCACAAAAACCATAGCATACAACATGCTAAACAAAGCTTCCGGACTAACTCCATAACTCAAGATATTCCTGAACTTTAGGATCTCTGGCCCACCGGATTTGAACTTGAGCGTGAATAATGATAACAATGTCTTTAGAGATCCTCTCTCTAGGCTTCCTTTCTTGTCTGAAGGTTCTGGCATTCCTCTCTCTCCAAAGAGCATAGATGGTTGCCCCAATACACATTTGAGGCATGATATCTTTAGGCTTCTTTGATTTCCATTTGCTAGTAGCCCACAAAATAAGGGAATTCCAGTTCAGAGGGGACCCATCCATGTTGAACCTGCTCTCTAAACTCACTCATCATTTCCAAAATAACCCTAACTCTACAAACTCCCACTATTACTATTTACTATATCCACCCACCAATGCCACCATCCTCTTTCATTTTTTTTTACCATCCTCCCTTTACTTTTGCTCTTCTCTCTCTACAGTATTTTTTGTGTACGTGTATATATATTCCTATGTAAATCTCTTGAATTTGAGATATGAGATCAAATTCAATTTGACCTTAATTTGACCAAATACATTGGTTTATGTTCATTAAAGTTGGCTTCAGTTTGTTGGGTTTACAAGGATTGAATGATGACAAGTGGCTTTAGATTGTTCGATTTGGCTTCACTTAGCAACAAAACAGGATAAAAAGAACCTCTTGTACATAGGGGTGGATACACATATGGGTAAGAGGGGACAATCAACTTTACAAATTTCTATTTTATTCTATAAATTTCAAACATCATTCTTTTTTTTTCTCCTTAATTGCCTTCCTTAAACTTTTTAAAATCACTCTTTTACCTTATATATCATACATTAGTCATTTTTGCCCCTTAATTGCCCCCCTTCCCCACCCCCCACCCCCCACACACTTTTCAAAATAATTCTTTTATCTTATATATTTCATACTTTATTCATTTTGTCTCCTTACTTGCCCTCTCAACTTTTCAAAATAATTCTTTCATCTTACATATTTCATACTTTATTCATTTTTACCCCTTAATTGCCCTCAACATTTTAAAAAAATGCTTTGAAGCTTTAAACAATCGAGTTGGGGGCCTGTTTAAGTTTCTATCCCCTTGACAAAACTCCTGAGTCCACCCCTACTTATACACCTATAGCTCAGTAATAATCACAAATTCCCAATTCTAGAACCATTCGCTAGGACGATAAACTCATGACAACCAAACCAATTGCATTAACATGTATGTCCATATATACACAGAGGGGGGCCTATAACATATTATATATATATATGTTTGTAAATATAAACAAATCAAAAAGATCAGGAAAATCGGAGAAGTGTTGGGGACAAAAACACAAGAAACTAGACTCTGATTGTTGTGTATTCGTAAATACATATATTAAAATCATATATATCCACACTTATATTGTAAATACAAATATTCAAATCTGAGACAATTTAGAGATATTGTTGAATTAGGGCTTGCTGAAGTAGGTGGGTGTAGAGAGTAATTATGTAAAGGACTTTTTAATTTCTTGTCTTTTGTTGTCATTCTGTATTAGGGTGTAATTGGAAGGTGAGTTTCATTAAAAGGTGGGTGCAAAAAGTAATTCAGTTGGCATCAATAGAATTACCCATGAATAGTTTGGGGTAGTATTTAGGATAATTACACGAATACCCCTAAACTCCAACCTATTTTAACTAACACCCCTAAACAAAAACAATTGAACAAATGACCCCTCATCTATGTGAAGAGTGATATGCTATTGTAATGTGTATGTATATATGTATTATTTGAGGGCATGCTTAGATTAATAATTAGATTAAAAAGGATGTTGAGTAGAGGCCTATCACGAGATATGATGAAATGGGGTGTTTTAGTCTGCCGGGCTCCTTCCTCTTTCATTCCATAATCCTTGGACCCAGTTTATCTTTGGTTTCGCAAAAGATTGATTTGATTTTTAAATGGTTTCTTAATTTTTATTGGAAATTAAAGCCAAGGAAAGGATTCTCCAAAAAATATACCTCCAAATCTCTGTTCAAATTCAAATTCAGTGGAGAAATGATCCTCATCTTTCTAACTACGTTGCTAGGTGGTCTTAGATTGTCTTGTTTAGCTTACCTCCTCTGACTGCTTGGAAGTATTTCTCGCTATAGTAGCTCTTGAGGGATATTGGCAATGTGACCCTCTTTACATCCATTGTTGGACATTCACTCCATTTTGGTATTCCTGGTATTTGATCTATTTTTTGTATTTTGCCTTTTGGTCTTTTGGCCTGGCGATATAGCTTTACTTTTGGTTATTAGGTTTGGGACTTTGGGGTTGGAACTTATCTTGGCTTTGTCCTCAGATAATCTTCCATCCTTTATCGCATTGACTGGATGCGAATTTTCATGTGCTCATTGTTTATCCTGGGGTATGTCCCTTGTATTTTTTTTGTATAGTGCCGTTTGGCTTTTTCTTTTATTGATTAACCAATTTTTGAAAAAAAAAATTCTTTTAAAATTTAAGTGGCGACTCTTTGTATTTGAATTTGAATTTGAATTTGAAAAATTGTTCAAAATTAAAAGTGGGCCCAAATGCCGGTATCCATAATCTGGCGACTCTGCTGTGGATTAAACCCAGAATCTCTGGTTTTGCAGACCATAATTTCTGATTTTGGGTTCACTCGAGGATTAGACTTGAACGCATCCTGTTAATTGAATTAATTAATTTTTGTGTGACTGTTGCATTACACTTGCATGTTTCTCCAATCGATTGCACGGAACTATAACCTTGGAGGCTCGGGGCAACCCTGTCGGTGAAGCCATCATGGGACTATGTGATCACCCTTGATCTCGTACCATGTGTTGGTATATGAAGCATCCTATCAACTGTGTGTCAAGGGTCCCATATTTGACCAAAACCTGGCCATTGCATTCTATAGAACCTTTCAAAACTAGAAAATCAATTCTTGAATAGGATTATGTGCTAGGGAGCTTTGTATGCCCGGAAGGGATTACTTGAGATGGTGACGAAACTTGCTTGATTAAAGGTGTGTAACCTCTTAATCATATCTTAGCGATTCCTTCTCATGTCCCATGACATTTGGGGAACATGCTGAGCCTTGATTATAAGATTACATTTCTTATATCCTGTTAGCTAAGCATCATTGACCTTGTATGCATCCAAATTCATGAAATGTACGGTGATAATCCGATCATGTGATCCTTCTATCCAAAGAATTTTAAATCCATCTTTGAAAGCAAATGGATTTTTGCCATATTTATTCCAAAGCTTTCAATCGCTCTTTCAAAAAAATCTTTGGAGTTCACTTTTTGATTAAAGCTTCAAACTAATCTTTGTTAAAATATATTTTCACATGATCGTCTTCAAAGGAAAAATCCAAAAAATCGTGGGAATTGTTTTTGAAAGAAACGCTTTTCAAATGAATTTCAAAGCAAAGTTTCAACCCGATCATTTTTTAAAGAAATGTTTTCACATCCTCAAAGAGAAATCCAAAAATCTTGGGAATTATTTTCGGGAGGAGTGCTTTTCAAATGAATTTTAAAGCAAAATTTCAGTCATCTTTGTTGAGGAATGTCCAAACATCATCATTTTCAAAAGAATTATCAGGAATTGTTTTCAAAAGATCTCACCATCAAGAAATGCTGAATTTCAAAAAGATTTTAAATACACAATCCTTGAAAAGGTAGTGAAGATCACAATGAAAGGAGAAATTAACGCACTTGACATGGGTGAGGATTTATATGCTTATGTGTTTATGTGTTAGGATTAGGATTTTCTTTTCCTTGGCATATAGAATAGGCACACATGCATTTCATTTGCATGATATATAGATCATTCAAGAAAATTTCTTTAAAAAAAATATTTGCAAACACATGATAAAATAAAGAAAATTTCTTTTTGAAATATAAGGGAATAAAATGTGGTTGTAGGTAAAAGATAGCATCAATCATAAGCACAGTTTGGTACAGAGATTCTACTGCAAGGCTGGTTAGAAGAGAGATGGCACAAGAAGCAAACGCAAGATAGATAGCAGAATTGAGGGCCATAGTGGAACAGCAGGCGGGGCAAATGACTGGGATAATGACCATGATGGAAACGATGGCACGACAGCCGCCCGTGTCCCCCCTCCACCTGTTAGAGAGGAGGAATGGTTCGATGATCCAGAAAGGGCTGAAGAACCGAGAGCATAGAAAGAAAAACTAGAAAAAGAAAGGGCTGAGAAAGAGAAGCCGATGACCGAGAAAGTAAAGAAACTATAAAGGGTATTCCGGAAGGCCCACGGAGTTGGCACTTACTTTCTAGAATTGGAAGGGTTTTATGAAGGAGTTTGCGAGGTATTACCTACCGGGTTCAAGACGCCCGTGTTTGATAAGTTTGATGGCACAGGGAACCCCCGTAGCTATATCCGGATGAGTATAGGGGCCTTCCAACCGAGCAGTTTGAGCACAACCATGATGGCAGTTTTGTTCCAGCAAACGCTAACCAGAGCCACTTTATCATGGTACCTTACTTTAGAGTCGAGCAAAACCAGAATATGGAAAGAAGTGGTCAAATCATTCGTGGCTCAATATAATCAAGATTTAGATGTTACTGTCAGGGATCTGGAGACTACCAGATAAGGGAACAAGGAATCTTTCACTGAGTACTTGAGCCTTTGGAGCGGAAAAGCAGCTAAAATGGTACAAAGGCCAACCGAGAAAGAACAAATCAGGATGCTGATGAAAAATCTCCAACCCGTCTACCAAGAGAAAACGAGATTTCAATCCATTAACACCTTTGCCAAAGTGTTTGATGTGGGAACTAGGATCGAAGATGCGATACAAGAAGGGTTAATCAAGAGAGAAGAACCAGCGAACAAGTATAGGCATCCGAATTATGGGACAGGAGGAGGGCATTCAAGGGGTCATTCAGGACCTACAAACATGAACGCGTTAAGTGAGCCAGAGAAGAAGTTCGATATAACCAAGGGTTACCCTAAGAGAGGAGGAGATAAGCCATTGAGAAGGTTTTCAGACTTGGCAGTATCATTATCCATGGCTCTTGATAGGCTACTAGCAAAGGGGCATCTTCACCTATTAGAACCGCGACCCAGACCAAACCTATCACCTCCAAATTTCAAAACTAATTTGTACTGCAAATTCCATCAAGAGCAGGGATACTCAACTGATCGATGCTTAAGGTTGAGACATGAAATCCAAGATTTGATAGATAAGAAGGTAATATTTGAACCACCCACCAATCCACCGAATGTCACCAAGAATCAACTACCAAATCATCATGCCGTACTGCCACCCAGAGTTTACTATTTGGAAAGTGAAGGAAGCTCTTTTGACCCATTAGCATTAATCACTAAGCTGGGGTGCTCGAGAAAGTTTTATCAGATGCCGAGGGATTTGAGAGTCTACACTTTGGATGAGCTGCCAGATATAAATAAGGGAAAAGTCATTGAAAAATCTGCTACTGCAGATTAGTGGGCACCTGAAGCCGATAGCTCTATTTGGCACAAGAGGGACGATAGCCAGGGCGTCAATAAAGTTAAGGAAAATCTTTGGTATGAAAGTGAAAAAGAAGAGGAATGTCTAAAAGTCATTGAAGCACCGGATGATCTTTGGTTTAAAGAAGAGGTCAGTCATTTAACACGATCGGGAAGGCATTTCAAACTGCATGAACTTGAGGAAGATCACCCAGGCCAGGAATTGGATAAGGGAAAAGGGAAAATGAATGAAGAAGAAGAAGAAGACAGGGTCTTGAGACAGATGAAGAAAACACAAGCGAATATCACTATTTGGGGATTATTAATTACTTCCAAGCATCATAGGCAAGCAGTCCTCGATGCTTTCAATCAGTCAGATGTCTCCATCAACATCACCCCAGAGGATCTCGTCAGCATGATCAACAAAAGCTCAGCTCTCGCTATCTCATTTACCGAAGCTGACTTACCTCCTGGGGGACCCGGTCACAATAAGCCATTGCACATCACCATTAAATGTATAGGAAATTCTTTACCTGCTTGTCTCATTGACAATGGGTCTGCATTAAATGTATGCCCATTCCAGACAGCCAAAAGGATGGGGCTTGATGAGTCAACATTTATACCGTCTGAACAAAAGGTGAGGGCCTAGGATAACACTTAGTGGGAAATTATGGGGATTGCTTTTATAAATCTTTCCGTTGGATTCATAGAAAAGGAAGTAGAGTTCCAGATCATTAATATTCCTGCATCATTCAACCAGCTTTTGGGAAGGCCATGGCTGGACAGCTTGGGTGCCATCCCGTCAACCATTCATCAAAAAGTCAAATACATTTGGGGGAATAAGGTTTGTGAAATTTTGGGGGATAGTTGGATGCATGTGTCTGAAGCCTTGTCTAGCACCCCAATTTCGGAAGTTCAAATACAAGAAGATGAAGCAAGCTTGGGTGGTTTTGAATTCATCAATGTGATAGAAGATAGTAAACTGAGGGAGTTCCTGCCACTGTACTTCGACCAATACGCCAGCCCGTTGGTGGCTGGGATTATAAAAAAGATGGGATTTTTCCCAGGGATGGGTCCAGACAAGAGACACCAAGGATTGCCAAAATTTTTGAACATTATCACACTCAAACACATATCCGTGGATTAGGAATCAGCCGACAAAGGAAGAAGCAAAGAAAAAGAAGAAAGTGACTGATGCGCCATTAAAACCATACTTGAAGACTCTCAATGGGTATTTTATCAAAGAAGGGGAGGATTTTCCGTTTTGCGATTTCCCAAAGCCGTGGTTGGATAATGTGGAAAAATGTATGAAGCTAGGATTTGAGATTTTCTTTGCACATGACTTCTCTGATTATGAAGACCCTTACCTTCAAGTGCCTGTGAAATCCACCATCGTTCAGGATTGGGTGTGTACTCTGGATGGCTTGGCAATAAAAGACCTGCTAGAGGAAGAACACAGAGGAACCGGAAAGGGTAGTTCTAGGGAGATCATGAATGAAGATGGGAAATGATGCAAATCATGGCACGTCTTCAAGGGAACCAGTTCAAATTCCAATTGGACCAGTTACGAGGGCTCGGGCAAAGAAGTTCAAAGAGGCACTCAATGGGCTAATTCAAGAAGTTTGGTCTCAGGAAAATTCGTGGAGACCTATGGAGCTTGGTCCACAAAGATGTTTCAATCTAATTCAAGTTCTAGAAGAATAAGCCAGCAGTTCAAGATTAAAGTCAAATTTGAGTTTTCCTAAAATTAGAATTTTATTGTCATTTTTTCGTAATTGCTGAATTGTAGGCTTGCATGCCAACTATGGGAACTTTCCTTATTCCTTTAGTTTCGTTTTATTTTAATTTTGGACGAATTTATTTTGGGGCATAATATTTCGTAGGCTTATAGGGCCAACTGTAAGCCTCTGCTATTTAAACAGTTTTAGAGTTTGTAATATGCAGTTTTGATCATTAATAATATTGTGAGAGTTTTCTCTTTGGTTCTTTGAAGAACTATTCGAACTTATCAGATTTACTCTGTGGCGTTCATACCTGGACTTATCAATCGAGTTTTACATCCTTGATTGTGGCGTCTTCATCCTTTACAACAAGGTTCGCATCTGTTATAGGTGTTGGGTCGCGGTTTCCATTTGAATCTGACAATAGAACGGTCTGAGGCATTAATCGTGTTACGGGTTTCATCACATTGTTGGCGGGGTTCGTATCAGTTTGGTATCAAAGCAAGGTTCTAGTCTCAGGTTTATCATATCTTTTTCGTTTCTGTTCTTATTCGTTTCTTCTGGTTCTGTTCTTATTCTTTTTTGTTTCTGTTCATTTTTGTTTCGTTATCGTTTCTGAACCGGATAAAAAAAAAGTGTTCGGATTCTGATTTGGGAATTTAAGATCTGTGATTCGTGCGTTCTTGTTTCACTAGGGTTTCTGAAACTGATTTTTATTGTTCTATTTCAGTACCTTTCGTGTCAGTCATCTAGATCAGTGATTCTTAGTCTTGTTTATTTTGTGTTTGGTAAATTGGTAATATCAGTCTTGTTTCACAATCTGTGTGATTCGAACGTGATCTTTAAAAAAAAAAAAGAAAAGAGAAGAAAAGAAAAAGAAGAGAAGAGAAGAGAAGAAAAGAGATCGGTAAGCAGCGAAAAAAAAAATACAAAAACTCGGCTTAAAATTTTATTTTTGTTTTATGATATTTGGGGTCTAAGGAGTCCGAATCTGACCTTACTGTATAGTGTGAAATTTTTTTTTCTGAAAATTCCATTTTTTTTTATGCTTTTGGAAACCTAGCCATCCGCGTTCATTTTTAGTCATGCTTTCAACTTCCAAATTTGATTGGTCTAGTTTGGGTGTGGATTGTTGATAAGAATTTCTGGTCATTGTTTGATCAGTTTCATAAGAACTGAGTGAGAATTACTACAAGTGGAAAAAGACAGGAATGGTGAGCACATAAGAGGGTAAAAGCCGACTTGATTTTTGAGTGTAAACACGAGTGAATTATATTCTTGAGTGAAACATGTGAGGGAGTGTAGTGAGGATCTATTCTACTTCTAATCCGTTCTTGCAGGAATTATGGTTCAAGATCAGGGAAGAGTCACAAATGAAGAGGCTCAGCAGCCGGTTGTTACGACTCTACAAATGCAAGCTTTAGTGGGGGAGATGAGGCGGATAATGAGGGCAGAATTGGAACCGATACATGAGAGATTGGATAGAGTTGAAGAGGGTACACCACATAGGCAACCACAAAATGTTCGTAATGTACAAAGAAGAACGAGAGTTGATGATGAGGAGTATTTTGGGGAAGACTTTGATGAAGAAAATGATCGGGAGTCAATAGATAATCAGAGGAGATATGGTGGTCGGGGTAGAGAAGTTAGGTTTAGAGAAGCTAGGAATCGGGAAGATAATAATTTGGGTAGTATTAAGATGAAGATTCCTTCGTTTCAAGGAAAGACTGATCCGGAAGCATATCTTGAATGGGAGAAGAAGGTGGAATTAGTATTCGATTGCCACAATTACTCTGAGATGAAGAAAGTAAAACTTGCAGCCATTGAATTTTTCGATTATGCTATTATTTGGTGGGATCAATTGGTACTAAATAGGAGGCGAAATAGGGAGCATCCAATAGAGACATGGGAGGAGATGAAAACTGTGATGAGGAAGAGGTTCATTCCAAGCTACTACTATCGGGAGTTGTATAACAGGTTGCAAAGTTTGAGGCAAGGTAATAGGAGTGTAGAAGAATATTATACGGAGATGGAAGTTGCTATGATTCGAGCAAATGTAGAGGAAGATCGAGAGGCTACAATGGCTAGATTCTTAGTTGGGTTGAATCGGGAAATTGCCAATGCAGTGGAATTGCAACACTATGTTGAATTGGAGGATATGGTACACATGGCTATTAAAATTGAGAATCAACTCAAGAGGAGGGGCAGCAGCACACGTCCAAGCCAAAATCCAAGCCAAAATTCCAATACATCCGCTTGGAAACCAAATAATTGGAAAAGAGATGAAAAGCAGCCTTTGGTGAAGCCAAAAACTGAGCAAAAACAAGAGGTGACCAGCCATGGAAATCAAGGTAAATCAGATTCTTCTATTTCATGAAATCGTGACATTAAGTGTTTTAAATACCAAGGCAGGGGGCACATAGCAAGTCAATGTCCAAACAAGCGGGATATGGTGATGCGAGACAATGGTGAGATTGAAATAGAGGATGACGATTCTGACACCGGTGATATGCCACCGTTGGAGGACATTCCTGAGGAGGAGTACGTTGCCCCAGATGCATTGACATTGGTGGCAAGGAGAGCATTGAGTGTGCAAGCAAGAGAAGTTGAGGAAGTGCAGCGAGAAGTTAAGGACAAGGTATGTAGTGTGATTATTGATGGTGGCAGTTGTACTAATGTTGCAAGCACAATAATGGTGGAGAAGTTAGGGCTGCCCACGCTGAAACACCCTAGGCCGTACAAGTTGCAATGGTTAAATGATAGTGGTGAGTTGAGGGTGAACAAGCAGGTGTTAGTGGCATTTCGAATTGGTAAGTACGAAGATGAAGTGATGTGTGATGTAGTACCGATGCATGCTGGACACTTATTGTTAGGGCACCCATGGCAGTTTGATAGGCATGTGAAGCATGATGGCTTTACGAACAAATATTCATTTGTACTTAATCAACGTTCAATCACTCTTGGGAAAAGATGCAAATCATGGCACGTCGTCAAGGGAACCAGTTCAAATTCCAATTGGACCAGTTACGAGGGCTCGGGCAAAGAAGTTCAAAGAGGCACTCAATGGGCTAATTCAAGAAGTTTGGTCTCAGGAAAATTCGTGAAGGCCTATGGAGCTTGGTCCACAAAGATGTTTCAATCTAATTCAAGTTCCAGAAGAATAAGCCAACAGTTCAAGATTAAAGTCAAATTTGAGTTTTCCTAAAATTAGAATTTTATTGTCATTTTTTCGTAATTGCTGAATTGTAGGCTTGCATGCCAACTATGGGAACTTTCTTTATTCCTTTAGTTTCGTTTTATTTTAATTTTGGGTGAATTTATTTTGGGGCATAATATTTCGTAGGCTTATAGGGCCCAACTGTAAGCCTCAGCTATTTAAATAGTTTTAGGGTTTGTAATATGCAGTTTTGATCATTAATAATATTGTGCGAGTTTTCTCTTTGGTTCTTTGAAGAACTATTCGAACTTATCAGATTTACTCTGTGGCGTTCATACCTGGACTTATCAATCGAGTTTTCCATCCTTGATTGTGGCGTCTTCATCCTTTATACCAAGGTTCGCATCTGTTATAGGTGTTGGGTCACGGTTTCCATTTGAATCTAACAATAGAACGGTCCGAGGCATTAATCGTGTTACGGGTTTCGTCACATTGTTGACGAGGTTCGTATCAGGAAAAACCGAGATAATGAAGAAAGCAAGGAAAATAAAACAGAAGGGGAAAAGTCAGAACATGGAGAAGAACCAGAGGAAGAAGAAATGGAAGAGGTTTGTTTTTTTCGGTGCAGGCAAGAACCCCCCGACTATATTGGCCAGGTCAACCCCAGCTGTAGGTCGAAGGTAAACCTTCCTGGCCCCACTGCCAGCTCCCTATACACCAGCGAGGGGCGCGTAAATCCAAGCTTACGCTTGTTATGGGTGGCCAGCGAGACTCGAATTAGGAACGTTGGGGTTGGATCCCCGCCGTGTCTCCAGCTGAGCTAACAGCGCTGGTTAAAATGGAAGAGGTTACTCAGACAGGGGAACAGGAAGATCACTTCATCACTGAATTGGGAGGAGAAAGCAAGAAAGAGTGGGTGTTTGAGTCAAGTGATAGGTATCCCCCTCACCTAGAGTCTGTAATGGCCCAAATGAGGCGTCTTTTAATTTCTATGTCCGTTATAATCACTCCCAAGAAAGTTAATGAGAATATGACTAATTCTGCTTACTCGACTGCGCATAATAATAACTGTGATACATGTGATGAAATACCAGATGAATTGCAAAAATTAATTGAGAAAGAAAATGATTCTGCATGTAAAATCATAGAAAGCACTTCAATGATTAATTTAGGAAATGAAGATAATCCACAAAATGTTTCTATTGGCTCCACACTTAGCAATGAGGAAAATAATGAATTAATCAACCTATTAAATGAATTTAAAGATGTCTTTGCATGGTCCTATGATGATATGCCAGGAGTTGATCCAGAAATAGTCCAACATCATATCCCCCTCTTCCCAAACTCAAAACTTGTAAAACAAAAATTAAGGCGAATGAGGCCTAAATGGGCACTCAAAGTGAAGGTGAGAAGCAGTTAGGAGCTAGATTCTTGATCGTCACTGAGTATTCAGAATGGGTCACTAACATTGTACCGGTCCCAAAAAAGAATGGTCGCATTAAGGTTTGCATTGATTTTCGAACAAAGCCAGCCCTAAGGACGATTTCCCTTTACCCCACATTGATGTGTTAGTAGACAATACTGAGGGACATGAACTCTTATCTTTCATAGATGGGTTCTCGGGGTATAATCAGATTTTAATGGCACCTGAGGATAGGGAGAAGACCACTTTTATCACACCCTGGGGGGGTTTATTTCTATAGAGTTATGCCATCTGGACTTAAAAATGCAGGAGCGACTTATCAAAGAGCCGCCACCACATTACTGCATGACATGATCCATAAAGAAGTAGAGGTGTATATGGATGACATAATAATAAAATCCAAAGAGAGGGAAGGGCACTTAGAGGCTTTAAAGAAATTCTTTGAGAGATTAAAGAAATTCAGAATGAGGTTAAACCCGTAGAAATGTACCTTTGGGGTCACCGCGGGGAAATTGTTAGGGTTTTTGATTACACAAAGGGGGATCGAGGAAGACCCGACCAAAATTCAAGCCATAACCAAAATGCCATCATCAAAAAATGAAAAGGAGTTGAGGGGATTCTTAGGAAGGATACAGTTCATCAGCCGTTTCATATCCAAACTTACCATGACCTGTGACCCACTGTTCAAGTTGTTAAGGAAAGGGGAAAAGTTTGAGTGGGATAGCCAGTGCCCGAAAGCCTTTGAAAAGATCAAAACCTACCTCCAAAACCCTCCTATCCTATCGCCTCCTAAACCCGGGAAGCCTTTATTGCTATACCTGTCTGTAATCGAGAACTCAATGGGGTGTATGTTGGCCCAAGAAGAAGAAGAGGGGCGTGGTGAAAAAGTGATCTACTATCTAAGTAAGAGGATAACCGGGTATGAACTTAATTATTCACCGTTGGAAAAAGCCTGTTGGGCCTTGGTATGGTGTACTCGTTGCCTTAGGCATTATATGTTAGTTTTCCCTATCACCTTAATATCCCAAATGGACCTGCTCAAATACCTCTTCGAAAAACCCACCTTAACCAGTAGGATCTCCCATTGGACCATGATGCTAGCCGAAATCGATATTAGGTATGTCACATCCAAATCTGTCAAAGGGAGGGCCGTCGTCGAATACTTAGCTGACCTTGCCATAGAATCCAAAGAAAAGGGAGAATTTAAGTTTCCTGATGAAGGGGTGATGGAAGTAAAGGAGGACTTGTGGAGAATGTACTTTGATGGAGCAGCCAATCAGATAGGATATGGGGTAGGAATCATCCTCATATCACCTAATGGAGCCCCCACCCCATTGGCTGTTAAACTTAAGTATAACTCAATCAACAACACAGTAGAATATAAAGCATGTATAATTGGGATGGAAGCAGCCTTGGTCTTAAAAATTAAGAAGATTGATGTTTTTGGGGACTCGAATCTAATAATATTGCAAGTGAGTAGTGATTGGAGAATAAAGCATGAGAAATTGAAACCTTATCATGAATACCTAGGGAGCCTGAAAGCGCAGTTTAGAAAAATCTCGTTCTATTACCTTCCCCGGGAGTAGAACCAACTAGCTGACTCCTTAGCGACCTTGGCCTCCATGATCCAAATCCCTGTAGGAGTCACCATGATTCCCCTATCCATAGAAGAGAGGACCCCGCCTTCATTCGAGACAATCGCAGCCATTTAAGGAGGAGAGGAGATAGAAGTGCCATAGTATGTGGATGTTTGGAGTTTTATTCAAAACGGAGAGTACCCTGAAGGGACTTCAAAGAAGGATAAGAAGGCAATTCAAAGGTTTTCAGCTCAGTTTGTGATTTATATGGGAAAGTTGTGGAAAAAGTCCTATACCGATTATAACCTAGAATGTCTGCATGGGAAGGAAGCAAGAAGGATGATGGAAGAAATACATGAGGGAGTTTGTGGACCACACATGAGCGAACATATGTTAGCCAAAAAGATAATCCGGCAAGGATACTTTTGGACAACTTTGGATAAGGATTGTTGTGAATATGTTAGGAAATGCCATAAGTGTCAGATCCATGCAAATCTTATGCATACCCCACCTTCCCAACTTTATAGCATGACCACCCCTTGGGCCATTCTCCGTATAGGGTATTGATATCATCGGTGAAATAATTCCAAAAGCCTCCAATGGACACCGATACATAATTATGGCGATAGATTATTTTACCAAGTGGGTGGAAGCAACGTCGTATGCAACATTGAAAGCTAAAGATGTGGTCAGTTTTATTGAGAAGAATATAATCTGCAGATATGGGGTTCCAAATGAATTCATTTCCGATCATGGTAGCCATTTCCAAGGAGAAGTTATCCCACTCTTGGAGACGTATAGGATTACCCACCATCAATCCTCACCATACAGACCCCAAACAAATGGAGCAGTAGAAGCCGCAAACAAGAATGTAAAGGCGACCCTGGGAAAAATGACAGATACATATAAGTATTGGCACGAGAAGCTACCATTTGCTCTGTGGGGATATCAAACTTCCATAAGAATTTTTCTAATGGAATTTTTCCATAAGATACATATAAGGATTGGCACGAGAAACAAATGGAGTTTTTTTTTTTTTTTTTTTTAATTTCCAAAAAAAAAAAAAAAACTTCGACAAGGGCTACACTACATTCATTAGTCTATGGGATGGAAACCGTTCTTCCGGTTGAGGTTGAAAAACCATCTTTGAGAGTTTTGGCGGAGTGCGAAGTAACCAAACTTGAGTGGCTGCGAAGAAGATATGAGGAGTTGATGCTACAAGATAAGAAGAGGTTGGCTGCTATAAATCGCACTCGGGGATATCAGAAAAGGATAGCTCATGCTTTCAACAAAAAAGGTTCGCCCAAGGAAGCTTCCTGAGGGTGACCTGGTCCTCAAAGAACTTAAAGCGCCCGTTTATGACCCTAGAGGAAAATTCAAACCCAATTGGGTCCGACCATATATCATTAAGATGCTTCTCTCCGAAGGGGTTGCCTATCTTATGGACCTAGATGGGGTTAAATTTAAACAACCAATCAACTCGATCGCCTTAAAAAATACTTTGCTTGAAACTTTGTCTTTCAAAACCTCCAGAGGTTTTTTTTTTTTTTTTTTTTTGCAGAAAATAAACCCCCAGAGTTGATGAACTATGCTTGACCTGATTCCCACTAGGGGATACATAGGCAACCTACCCGGTTCGGTCATTCATAAATTTCCTGAAAAGCACTTTCCTTCTAGCCTTGGGTGAACTACTACAGACCTGATACCCACTTGGAGATAAGTAGGCGGGCTCACAAAGCCTTCGGTCCAAATAAAACCAAACTCTTGACAAAATTAATGTCTTGAGCTTTCCCATACCAAATTAGGGTCAAACTTGCGTTGGCCCCGAGCTAGAATCAAAGCCCCAAGACTAGGGGCAAACTTCGTTTGCTAAACCAAAGAACCCAGATAATATCTAAACCCATTTCTGGATCTACTGGTTGTCAAAATATGTATTGTGTGGAAGCAAATGAGGATTCATGGTATGGAATGATTAAAGCTCTAAAGCAAAAATCAAAGCAAAGTAATAAAAGCTAAAAGAGACATTAAGAGGAAAATTTTCATAATCTGAAAAGATTGGAGAAGTGCAAACTTCGATTTAACATGTTTAGAACATTTTTCAGGTACAAGAAAAAGTCTTTTAAATGAAAATACATCACATAATTCAAAATAAAAGCGCAGTCAAAGTAAGTAAGATCTGTCAAAGTTTTCCAGGAGTTAGAATCTTGTTGTTTGTTTCTTTACTTATGCCTGTCTTGTCGCAAAACTATCCTCCAATCAAGGCCTGAATCTCGAAAAGGTACTCGGTAGTCGGAACAACTGAAGCAGGGACCCTTCGGAAGGGGGCCAACACTCTGTCATGCCAAGCCTCAACAAATAGCCTCATGGTAGAAGGGTATAGAGCAGAACCCCTCAAAAAATCTGAAGTGATAGCATCCGAAACATCCTGAAGCACCCCGAACTAGCGAACCACCCGGGCCAGAATGTAGAAAGTGGTAACATGTAAACCTGGCAGCCAAACCCTGGGACGACCAGGGAGCCATACAGTAACGGAACAATAAGTCTATAGAGGACAGACCCAGCAGATATCCTTATAGTAAAGGCTCTGAAGTCAAATAAGCCAACCGTTGACTATATGAAACGGGTAACAGACCTCCAGGCGATCATAAGGTAGCTGCCTCCCAAGGTGAGAAGGGTGAATGAACAGACCTAGACACTCCAAAAGCCAAACCTGAAGGACATGGGGAACCCCATATGAAAGCATGGCTCAGGTAACATGAGCATGGTCGAGACCCAAGAGAGTCTCCTCAAGAACTAACATGATTGCGCTCCTCATCTCCCGGAGACCATAGATAATGGGGATGAGAATGTCGACGGAAGACCGAAATAGAAAGTGAGAAAGCATAGCTATGGAAAGAGCACTGCGTTTGACGATCTGATAACTTCCATTATCCGGATCACTAACGGGAGCATAAATAGAAGAAAGACGGTCAAAATCAATGTACCATTCGACAACAAAAGAGCTGGCAGCACCCCGGGAAATATGAAGAAGAGCCGCTAGATCCTGGATATACCCTGCCTGTATCTGGGGGATGATCAAATCAGCATAAGGATCGGTATAGAGAATGGTGCTAAATTCCTCGAAGAGTGGACAGACCTCCTCATGGCCGATCGAAAGACATGTAGAGAAGGGTCCCAACATACGATAGTGGCTCGGAGTAAGCCCTCGTCTAGAGCTATATGGTGAAAAGCAAAGAGATTCATCAATCTATAGGACTCAAAGTTGAGTCGATCAATACCAGAAAGAGAATCCATCCATGGGTACAGAATGTCAAAACTTATGGGAGCCATGAAGAATGAGAATGAATATGGAAGAAGAGTTTGAATGAACAGGAGGAAAAGAACCCTTGGGAACTTCAAAACGAACATGAAATGAATAAAAGGCACCTTACTGAGAAATTGGGCATGATCGACACTCGATGAAAAGCGGCGACACTCACTGAGTGCCATCCGGCAGTCACTAAGTGCTGCACAGCAGTCAGTGAGTGCCACTCAGCCTCTCTGAGTGCCGGCTAGGATTTAAAAGGGTCATGGGTCAGTTTATAACTGGAATCAGCCCAAACTTACATGAAAAGTTGAACAGCATATCACCATTTAGCATTTAAATACCAATTCTCATACACCATTCGTCAATAAGCAATAAAGGCATTTACATTTTTGAGTAAGTAAGGAGAATAAGCTGATGCTGAGATAGTAATCTAGCATGAATATAAACAGAATTCAAAATCGACATGCAGGCCACCATGCATGAATACTATCAATCCATTAAAGAGAGAGAGTTTGGAGTTCTCGTCCTCGCAGGGACATAATAAAATAGAAAAAGAGATCGATTATCCTCGTCAGCGATGAGGATTTCTTCTGGGTGCCTGCAGAGCTATCTGGCTCCCCCCCAGCTCCACCATCTCCTCCATCTCCACCATAACTGCCTTGGCCGCTGCCGCCAGCACCTCCTTGATAGCCGCCGCCTTGGCCCAGCTGGAACTCTTGAATTTGCCTCCTCAAGGCAAAAAGCTCGACCTCCTGAAAGGACAAAATAAAATGAAGAATGAGTGAGATATAATAAAATAAAAAGAAGAATCGAGAAGTATACCATAGCCCTGGCCTGAAGCTCGGCATTAGCCCTTGCTCCATCAGCCTGAAAGAGAGTTGAGATACAAATATTAAGCATAAGAATAAATGTTTTAAATTAATAATTGTCAACAGGAAGAATGTTCTCAAAAAAAGGATTTACCCTCCATTCGCGTCAGTGAATCCAATACTGAATAGTGTGTGCATACGATAGACCCTCTTCAGCGTAATCTCTGGGGACTGTATCGCATTATAGAGGAATGAATGGGACATTCTGAGTGTAAAGGGTCAGCAGGTACATGGTCTTCTGGCCCATATGAACCATAGGCACATTCCAGTTCCACTGTAGGAGAACTAGAGGGTTAGCAACCCCATGGACAGGCTGCAAAGAAGGATTTGGATATTAATAAATGTGGTTACATATCTAAGAATAGAAAGAGAGGGAGCAGAAATAAAAGTCTATTACCCAGGTGACGTCTATGAGAGGAAAATTATGCATGAGAGAATTTAATCTGAAGGCGGGGTAACCGTCTAGACCATCCAATAAATTTGCAATATTCTCTCCATTTAGAGCAACCACCAGGTCATCGTGATCCAAAGTCTCCGTGCTCCTCATAGTAGCTGGAGGAGCTCTCGGGATAAAAAAGGCTGGGGCGGCAAGAGATTGCCTAGTCACTTTCTCATCGAGGTACCACTCTTGGCATGCCTCGCCCACCATCAGGATGCTCAACCTGGAGAAATCCACAGCTGCCTGGTTCACCTCGCAAGTCTCTAGAAGAGCCGCCTTCCATGGATTCCACACCACACGAACCTCGCGTAAGTTAGTGAGGAGGTTCCTATAACCAACAAAGTCGTGGGCCCCAACCTTTCGGCTCGTCGCTCCCTTTCTCCATTTCAGGCCCTGAGGCATGATAGCAGCCTCACCATCTGTGGTACTGGGAGCCCTCATACAAAGGTACTCATGAGACCATATCTGTAAAAGAAAATGTTAAAAAGAAAAAAAGTGAATCCATTATCCAAAAAATCAGAGGAGATGAATGAAATGAAAAGAAAGCGATTGAAATATAATAAGATTTTTTTTACCTCCCAGGCTCTCCAGTACCCGCCGGTGGAAGGGAGTTTTCCCTAGAGACCTCACTCATGTGGTTATAGAGAGTAGCCAGTCCCGCCCTTCCCCAGTTATACTAGGATATGTGATCGATGTCTGCAAGAGAGGCTAAATACCCTAGATTGATCCGGTTTCCTTTCGTGCTCATCAGTGAACAACCCAACACATACATGATGAAAGCCCTAGCCATCTGGTCATTAGTAAAGGCCTAGCCCTTGAAAGTGTCCATGAACCATTTTGCGGGCACTATAAACTCTCCTGGATGAGCCCCAAGTAAGTCAATAATATGTTCATGACGAGTCGGGAGATCATCATAATGAGCGACGGGAAGGCCACCAAACGGGATGCCTGTGATCATAGCAAAGTCCAGGGGAGTCATCGTCATCTCCCCAAATGGCATGTGGAATGTATTTGTTGTATTCTACCATCTCTCTGCTAAGGCCTAGATATGGGTCATATCGTTTGAACTCTTCTCTAAAAGTAATACAAAGAGCCCGAATCCAGCATTGTTGATCACAATTCGAACTTCATCAGAAAGCTTCTCATACCACCTCCGGCTGTGAGCTAGGCTCCCATGGCCTTTGAGGGCAGCCACGTGCGTCTGTAAAAAAAGAACAAAAATAAAACAAAGATAAGAAAACAAGGAAATAAAAAATAATGAACTTCTTGAGTCTAAGCGACTCAGTTCTTTGAAAAAATTTTGATTTCTGAGTCTAAATGGCTCAATTCTTTGAAGAAGAAAATAAATAATGATCTCCGAGTCTAAGCGACTCAATTATTTGAAAAAAGTAATTTTTGAGTCTAAGTGGCTCAATTCTTTGAAAAATAGTTTTTGAGTTTGAGCAATTTAGTTCTTTTAAAATTGATTCTTGATTGAAAGGAAAAATGATTCTTGTTTTAAAAAAAAAAGGAGCGAGAGATGATTCTTTAAAAATAAAATTCTTGGGTCTAAGCGACTCGATGTTTTGAAAATAAGAAAAAAGAGAGAGTTGATTCTTTAAAAATAAAATTCTTGGGTCTAAGTGACTCGATGTTTTGAAAATAAGAAAAAAAAAAGAGAATTCTTGAGTCTACGCAACTCGATGTTTTGAAAGAAATAAATTCTTAAGTCTAAAGCGACTCAATGTTTTGAAAAAATAAATAAAATAGAAAAAAGAAAAAAAAAATATAGAATTCGTGAGTCCAAGCGACTCGGTGTTTTGAAGAAAATAATAACCAAAGTTTTTGAGTCTAAGCGACTCGATGTTTAAAAAAAAAAAGTACTTGGTTCCGCAACCAGGGATTTTAGGTTCATTAAGCCTTGTCTAAGTGAAATTTGAGTGTCTCATGGGGTTGGTGCAACCCTCGTTAGCAATGGACAAATGGAATGATGAAATTCATAAGCATGAAAAATCAATGAATCCAAATAAGTATAATAAGCAAAAGCACGATACCAAGCATTGAACCCAATCATGGCATTCCACTCAAGAAAATCAATTCAAAAAGGGGGGGGGGGGGTGGTGGGGTATCACAAATAAGAATTTAGTATATCCAAATGCACAAGGTTTTGGGGGCATTCATACATGCATTGTTCATCATACATCGTATTGCATCGCTTTGTTCATCATAGAAACAAGAGGATTTGGGAGTATACCAATCTATTAAAGGCTCATGCCGAAAGGTGATCCCCGGGGTCGGCAAGTAAAAATGACGAGTTGTGGCCGGGGGTGGGCTTATACTTCTTCCTAGAAGGCCCATGGCAACCGGAATCACTTACTATTGTAAGAATATACAAGCAAAAAGAGAGAGGTTAAGATTCATATGAAGAAATTATGAGGGGAACATAAAAATAACTATGATCTTAAGCACAAATCGAGTTTAAAATGCAAACTTGGCATTAAGAAAGTGAGAATAAGAGAGTCTTGGAGAGAAAACTAATGAAGAAAGAAGAAGAGAATGAAAAAGAAAGAAGAGAAATCAAGTTTTGAACACACTGTTGGTCAGACCAACAGTCGATGGAAGGTTGCCGGCACTCAGTGAGTGCTGCACGACATTTCATGGAGTGTCGGTCGGTACTCAGTGAGTACCGGTATGTATCACTGAGTGCCGCCGCATGTGACAGGTGGCCCTTTCCCTCCAAATACTTTATATTTGTGATAGGGACCACCAAATTTTGCTCCCATGTCCCTGGAGATTTTCTCTTATTTCGAAAGGACCCCCAGAGTTTGAAAAGTAAGTTCTTAAGCCCGTGGCAAATTGGGATTAGCCCTTCATTATGAGGGATAATATCTGAATGACTCCGGATTTTGAAAATTTGATTTGATTGGAGTTTGATCGATTTCCGATTTTGGAAAATTGAATAAATTAGAGTCTGATGACTCTGGATTTTGAAAATTGATTTAATTTGAGTCTGAATGACTCTGGTTTTTGAAATTTGATTTGATTGAAGTCTGATTGACTCCAAATTTTGGAAAATTGAATAAATTGGTGTTTGGTTGACTCCGAATTTTGAAAACTGATTTGATTTGAGTATGAATGACTCTGGTTTTTGAAATTTGATTTGATTGAAGTCTGATTGTCTCCAAATTTTGGAAAATTGAATAAATTGGAGTCTGGTTGACTCCGAATTTGATTTGATTTGAGTCTGAATGACTCCGGATTTTCTTTGAAATTTAATTTGATTGGAGTCTGAATGACTCTAGATTTTAAAATTTTGCTTTGATTGGAGTTTGGTTGATTTCTGATTTTGGAAAATTAAATAAATTAGAGTCTGATTGACTCCGGATTTTGAAAATTGACTTGATTTGAGTCTGAATGACTCCGATTTTTGAAATTTGATTTGATTGAAGTCTGATTGACTCTGGTTTTTGAAATTTGATTTGATTGAAGTCTGATTGACTCCAAATTTAGAAAATTAAATTGGAGTCTGGTTGACTCCGAATTTTGAAAATTGATTTGATTTGAGTCTGAATGACTCCAAATTTTCTTTGAAATTTGATTTGATTGGAGTCTGATTGACTCTGAATTTTGAGAAAATTAAGCCGATTTGAATATGATTGACCCTCGATTTTAGAGATTAAAGTGAATACGAATCTAAGTGTTTCCAGATCTAGGAAAATTAATTCGAAAATGAATCTTGATATAACTCCTAAAATTAGGAGTCATGAATTAAATCAAGTCAGGATTGACTTTGCTTTGTGGAAATAACAAATTTGCATCCTTGGTTTTCGCAAACGAATATGCGCTAACCCCGATATCGCTACTTGATTCGACTATGGAGTGTAAGGCGTGAAGTGTCTTAGTCGATCTGATGATTTTGGAAGATTCTGAGTAAAAGGCGTGAAGCATCTCAAATCTTTCCGCGTGCTACCTGATTTGACTATGGAGTGTAAGGCGTGAAGCATCTCAGTCGATCAGATGATTTTTGGAAGATTCTGAGCATAAGGCATGAAACGTCTCAAATCTTTTCGCATGTGTAAGGCGTGAAGCATCTCAGTCGATCAGATGATTTTGGAAGATTTTGAGTATAGGGTGTGAAGCGTCTCAAATCTTTCCGCGTGCTACCTGATTCGACTATGGAGTGTAAGGCGTGAAGCGTCTCAATCGATCAGATGTTTTGGAAGATTCTGAATATAAGGCATGAAGCATCTCAAATCTTTCCGTGTGCTAGCTAATTTGACTGTAGAGTGTAAGGCGTGAAGCGTCTCAGTCGATCAGATGATTTTTGGAAGATTTTGAGTATAAGGCGTAAAGCATCTCAAATCTTTCCACATGCTACCTGGTTCAACTATGGAGTGTAAGGCGCAAGGCGCATCTCAGTCTATCGGATGATTATCAAAGCACCCATGAAGCGCATATGTATCAATCATGACGTTCCTAGAATAGGACAATATCATAATAAAAAATTTTGAGGTGTGTGACGCATTTCTGATGATAGGAAGAACAACATGACTGTGGATCATCACTCTTCGGAACATGTGAAATAATATTGTTTGAGCATGTGTATCACAATAAGATAGGAGCACTCATTTGTGTGATTATTTGCATTTGTGTGTAGTCCCTTGCTCGAACTACGTACTGGTCTGATTCTCCTTGGGATACGTAGGTAGCTCAGCGTTGAGCACGACCAACACTGACTCTCTACGTGCTTGTTTTTGCAACGCACTTTTGTTTTTACTTAGATTCGACAGCTTGGTCAAAGGCTTGTCTTTCTCACAGTCTTCGACATTCACTTGTGATACGCGTTGCTTGACAAGCTCTGCCGAAGAGGGGCAAACTGTAGACACCCCGATTTTGACAAATTATCGAATGCAGGGATTGATTACTTCTAAAGACCAATGATGACGGTGACCGGTGAAATTCAAAGATTTTCCAAAGAATTCAAATCCTTTAAAGATTCATCAATTCAAGTTGTCAAATTGAAAAAGAAAAGAGAGAGAAATTGGGTGTTCGGGAAAAACCCGGATGTTGAAGAACGTATGAGAAACTCAATCTGGGAATTCGTCTTGAAAAATAAGATAGAGAAAGTCTCTTTTTTTTGGAAAATAATAGAAAAGAATTTTGAAAAGAAATGAAATGAGAAAAGAAGAAAGGAAAATATTATTGAGAAAAGAATTTTGAAAAGAAAAGAAAAGTGAAAACAGAAACAAAGTAATATATTAAAGTAAATACTATGCATATGGATGTATTCTTAATGAAATACATTACAAATATAAGCATATTAATATAATTTACTAATAATTAAGTTTATGTTAAGATTTGTTTTGAAAATTGAAAAAGGAACAAAATTCTGTCAGTTGCGGCACGCGACGAAGCCGGTGGCACTCACTGAGTGCCGCGCAGGTATTCACTAAGTGCCGCTCGGCATTCACTGAGTGCCACTTGGCATTCAGTGAGTGCCGTAGGAAAATTGTCAAGTGTCGCGCACTGTAACAGTCTGTTTTTCTCATATATTCTAGAAGAAAATTTTGCACATGGGTCTTCACCCGAATTTACCCATTTAACCTTGTGATGTTGGTCTATATAAACAGACCTTCATCTCCATTGTGGAGGACTTTTGGGGAATCATATTCATATATACAAGAATTATAGAGAGAAAGTTAAAAGAAAAAAACAAGATATTTTTCTTGGAGAATTTGAAGAATTGGAGAACAATTTGAAGAATTTGGAAGGTCTTCACAAGAAAGAGAAGAAATCCTTGAGGTTATAGAGGTAACCTTTCAATTCTATGTAGAATTAGACAAGTTCAATCACAAACTCATAGTTCTAGGATTTTTTCACATTTTCAAAACCTCTCTTCTTACATCATTTCATCACACACCACATAGAGTTTGTGATTGAATCTCATAGTAGTTCATTAGCTTGGATCTAAATAAGCCTTGGATTTAAAAGTATGAGTTGATTTTGAAGAATTTTCTTCTTGAATCTTCTTAAGTGAACTTTGATTCTAAATTTCTAGATTCATGAGATTTTATATATCTCATTGAGTCTGTTTGAGTTTGATTCCTTAGTTTCCTATGATCCATATGGAGATTAAAGTGAATCATGGTCATATCTACACATAGTTGGTTGGATTCAAGTCTTAGCTCATGACTTGGATCTCCTTACTAGGAATCTAATGGAATCCATACTATATTCCATAGAGGTTTGAGTAGATTTGAGTCTCACTTAGTCTCCAAGGACCATTAATTTGAGAGGAGAATAGGATGTCATGACTCTATATTCCTTAAGGATCATATGTTTGAAAGAGGAGTTAGATGTAGATCTTCATAGTTTAATTGTTAGATTTAAAAGAACCCAAATGTTCAAGAGTCCATAAGATTGAATAAGACCTTAGCACTCTCTTGCTAGATCTTCAAACATGAGATCTATGATGGAGATCCATTAAGGCTAAATCTATGGATCCCCTTTATATTTCATCAGTTATTCTAAATCATACTTGATCCTAGTTTTCTCTAGAATCATGGATCAAGTTTGTTTCAAAATATGAACACTAATCTAACAACGGTGCAGTGAATCCTTAAACCCACTGGGATCAAAGGTTTTTCATTAAATCATGGTCCATTGGAAAGGGATGAGACCAATTGGAGGATGTTCATAACTCACCCAAGTACCTCTATGATTTTTGTCTTGAAGAAAATCCATGTTTAAAATGGTTTGGTCTGATGATTTCAAAGCAAGCTACTCTCTGTCCAGAATTCCAGAACAGTAAGTCTGTTTTAAAATTAACAAATCAGAACCTTAACCAAACTTTATTGACCTCCAATAATTTTTTCCAAGAAGTTTAATGTGTTAGGAAGATACCCTAAAAAGATCCAAGTGTTTATCATTTGTTTACTATGTTTAGAAAATCATACAAGATCTCTGGACAGAGAGTTGCAGATTCCTGAGTGATGTCTAGTGTTTTCCTTATTCCCAGAGATCTAACCGTTCAATCTTTAATTTTATTTTTGGGTTAGAAACTAGACTCATAAAGGTACATCATATCCAAAAATCATTAAGATCCAACCGTTGGAAGTATGGTTTTTCTACCTTTTAAAGTCTGGTCTGCTCTCTGTAACTCATGAGAAACAGTCACTGTTTTGTCCAATCTTATCGATTTCAACTTAAATGGTTTCCAAAATGCCTTGGGACCCAAATCATGTTTTAAATAATGACAATTAAGCCTAAATTCAGATGCTAAGTGGTCCAAGTTAGTGAATAATTCATAGCTTATCCTTGTACATATCCATTCATTCATCCATGTATATTGATACTTGTAGTTAGGATCTAGCTTTAGGTTCTTTTGTCCCCAATTGAACCTAGTTGTGATTTCCTTATAATTATGTTGGGATTATGCCACCTTTATATGGACATTGCATTGGCTCCTAGTTGAGACTTGCATATCTATAGAGGTGATATGTTTTCAACTAATTAGAAGGAACCCAAAAATAGGACAATTCTTTTGTTTTATTTGATAGATTTAAGCTAAGCATTTAGGAATGATTATTTGATATTATGAATATTGTCTAAAGCATGTGGACTGATCTTTGTTTTGTAGCACATTTGAGGTACAATTTCTAAACCTTTCTCTAATTTAATTTACTTCCTTGATTTTAATTGATTTTCGACTTCATGCGCGACACCTTAGAATTTGGTCTTGCCTTATGTGTATATATGTGCTAGAGACCCTTTTCTTAGGATTTCTATTTTGTGTGCATTACACGTTTAATATTCGCGGCAGGATCTCGGGTATGTTTTCTAGTTCCCTATTTTGCACATCATCTTGCTTGCTATATGTATTATGTGATTTTTGAATGATATTTTATTGTTAGCAATCTTACTCCCTTTTCAATATGCTTTTGTAATGTATATGTATATATGTATTAGTTGAGGGCATGCTTAGATTAATAATTCGATTAAAAAGGATGTTGAGTAGAGGCCTATCACAAGAAAGGATGAAAGGGGGTGTTTTACTCCGCCGGGCTCCTTCCTCTTTCATTCCATATTCCCCAGACCCAGTTTATCTTTGGTTTCACAAAAGATCGGTTTGCTTTTAAAATGGTTTCTTAATTTTCCTTTTAAAAATTAAGTGGCGACTCTTTATATTTGAATTTGAATTTGAAAAATTGTTTTAAAATTAAAAGTAGGCCCAAATGCCGGTATCCACACACACCCTTACTCAAAAAAAAATCAACACCCTAAGGCGGACCAATGAGAAGAGAGATAGAGATTGCAGGGTCTACTGTGAGTCTCTTCTCATTGGCTCTAGGGTTGTCCAAGTGGGACTCGAACCCGAACCAACCTGATTGACCCGAAAGGCTATTAGATGGTTTTGGTGGATTATTGGATGAGTCACAGTTTGGAATGGACAAGACCTGAAGGCTATTGGATGGTTCTCGGTTTTACAACTTAGAACCCTACAAAAACTGACCTGACCCGAGTAAGTAACAAAAACCCTAGAGTTTTACTTTTTATCAAATGCAAGAGAAGAAACAACCTCTCATTCCCTCTGTTTTTAGTTCTCTCACACATCAGTACACAAATAAAGAAGTTAATAGAGATTGATGAACCCCAGCATGGAGATCCATATAGTGCGATCTGACCACTCACCAGCCATCGCCTTCGATCTTCCCTTCTGAGGTCTTTGTCTCCCTTTGCCGTCGATGAAGCTTGGAGATCGACGAACCTCAGTATCTCTTAATCAATCTCTCATGCATCTTAGTCTCTCAGGTTTCTTGCTCTTCTTCTTGATTCTTCTCTTTGTTCTTCTTTGATCCATCACTGCTTGTTCTCTCCTAGATTTTGTAGATCTGGACTCTAAATATTAGGAATTTTCGAATTTGTATCTATAGATTCTATACACATCATGTTGCAAATAAAAAGATGTATTTTTTTTAATTGCAGACTTTCCAACAAAAAACTTTTAATGTGCGTGTATATATGTGTGTATATACATATAGAGTTTGGCTCTAGTGCGCACTGGATGAACGCACTAGGTTTTTAAGCCTAAAAGAACTACGGATCAGGGGGCGGTAGGATGGGGTGAGGGTCAGCGGGGAGGCCCATGGATTTTTTAGGCTTAAAAATTCAATACGTTCACCCAGTGCGCTTACCTAGTGCGCACTGAAGCATTTGAGATTCAAACTTTGAGAAGTATAGTATTCCCGAAAAAAAAACTTTGAGAAGTATAGTACTCCCTCCTTCCTATTTTATGTGTCCCTCTTCGGTAATCCAACTATTTAAGGTGTAACAAATAATGTGGTCGGGCCATACGGGCACCCACATGAAATTGGACTGGGTCCAAAGAGGCCTGGCTTGGACGCCAAGTAACGGGCTTTGGAGTCCCAAGCCTAGTAGGGTTTTTATGTGCATATATATATGCATATGTATTACACAAAAACAATAGAGATAATATAATCACAACAACCTCTCTCTCTCTCTCTCTCTCTCCTCATTGTTCTCTCTCTCTCTCTCTCTAGCTAATCAACATAGAGCTTGGGATCTAGATCGTGGTATCATCGGAGATCGTTCATGTAGCATTCTCTGCGACTAATACGAGACACAACAGGGTACACGGAGGTTAGCAAGTTCATGGTTAAAGCAAAGGGCTCATAGCAACGCCGTTTCATCGATCCAACGAGTTATTCCGCTAGGTAATGCACCTATACTCAACATATATGAATGTTTTTTTTTTTGGTAATCGGGGGTGTCCGGGCCAGCTTGCGCGCACCTCGACTAATCCCCCGAGGCCTGGAGGCGCCGGGTGAATACTCCAGTGGCCACGCCCCCATGACTCGAACACTAAACCTCTTGGGTAGTACACCCAAGAAGCTTACCACTCGGCCACAACGGTTACATATATGAATGTTTGCATTCATTTAACATTGGTATCCGAGCTTTTAGCACGTTTATTCGCTCATATAAGCACCCAAAACAGATCCACCAATGTTGAACCATGTTTTTTTGTGTATAAAAGCTTCAAAACGAAATTCATTGTGGGTCTACATTTAAAACCTAAATTTTTTTTCTGAATTTTTGGATTGGGATGTGTTCTTATATGAGTATTGAGTCTACCCATGAAGTCTCATGGCCCAATTATCTCCGTAGAAGGAGAAAACGAAAAACCCTAATTTTTGGACAGTCAAAATCGAAATTTTTTTTCTCAACTTTGATCCACTTTTATGGATAATTGAGACTTGCAATCAGTCCTTTTTTGGTTCAAACTTCAAGTACACCGTGAGTTCTTTCCAACCATATATAATACACCTTTAAAAATCAAGGATGTAGGAGATATAAGAGTGCAAATATGGGGGGTCACGCAACAAAAGCTGCGATTTTTAGGGTTTCCTGATGAAGGAGATGACCTCACAACCCTTCCCCGTGCGCAAGCCGGTGCGTCTAGCGCGTGCGGCGCCGCTGATGACGTGCCATCATTCGCTCTGGTGAGTGTGGGTGGCATTTTTCCTCCTCTATTTTAATATATATTTTACAAAATTATTCCACAATATAATTTAAAATAGTTTCTGTGATTGAAAACTTATTTTTAAATAGTTTTAAACTGTTTTAATTGCTATTAAATTCTAGAAAATTTTGGAAAATTAGAAATTTATTTTTCCTATGTTATAGACACAGAATGGGACCCAGAATAATTTCTTAGGAAATTACTCCATTGTTTTTGGTATTTTAGAGCATAAAAGTGTGTTGTTGTACGCGTTTGAAATTGCTTAAAATATCCAAAGCAAATTAATAATTCTTGGAATTAATATGTAGTGTACTTAACACTACTGGGGGTGTTGAGGAAGTGTTGCATGCCTATCTCCAAAGTTGGTGATTTTTATGCATTAAATCGTGTTCTTTGGACATTATTTTAATTATTCAAAATATCCAACAATGTTTATTAATTGTTGAAATTAATATTATATGGTTGGGACATATGGGCCATGCAGGACTGTTGGAATAGACTCACTCCTTCATATATTTGTTTTTTTTTTTGGGAATTTGTCACATCATAGTTGAAAGTTTTCAACAAAATCAATTTTATTTGATAAATTGATTAGTATTCGTTATTGTGCTCCCATAAATTCTAGAATTTTTTGTTAATAATGAAAATAAATTTTTTCAGTTATTTAAAATTTCCATGTGGTTCTAAATTATTTTTTTTAATTTAAGTGCCTTGATAAAATTCGTTTTAAATTGGTTTTAAGGCCTGAATTTTTTTAAAAATTGATGAAAAATCTAGGATTTTTCATATTTTTTCCTTAGCTTATGGGAGATCTGGGCCACGCAAATTCATTAAATTGCAACTTTTAGAGGCTCATTGCATTATTGGTGCTTGATCGGGAGAGAACAAATCCTATTTATAAACCTTAATTCACATTTTTTAGTACTTTTTTAATCTTATTTTTGTATATTTTTACTTTGTTTTCTATTTTCTGTCAGGATTTGGAGAAAAGTAAGGATTCCAAACTAAATGGGGTGAAAAAGCAGAAGAAAAGAAGCTGAAAAAATCACATCGCGCGCGCGGTCTGCTCGCGCGAAAGTTCAGAAATCGCTTGAGCGACTCGCTCGCAGACCTCCCAGAATCGCGCTCGCGCGACCTATGCAAAAAAGTGAAAATGCGTATCTCAGTGTATTGAAGACTCCTATGGGAACAAAATTGCCTAATTACGTTTGGAAAGCTAAATACAGCAGTTTTAGTGCGATTTGGCTTAAGAAAGCTTCCTAAATCCTTCCAAACTCTATATAAATCCTATTCTAAATCAATTTTGTGGTTACATATCATTACACAATATTAGATACATCCATATACAACAAAAACTCCAGCCATTGAAGAGAGGAAAGCAAGGAGAAGAAGAAGAAGTCCAAGGATTCCCATGGCCTCCTCCATCAACCTCTTGCCGTTCATCAATTCTATGGCCAACTAAACTCGAGATCTAGGGTTTCAATGAAACCCTAGCCAAGTAATAGGGTGTATTTTATGTTTTTATTTTAGTTTTTTTTTTATATGGATGATAGTTACATGTTTCGAGGATTTTTATAAATAAATCGTGCTTTTATTGATTAAATCGTTACTTTCAAAGTTTACTTTTGTCTTAGATCTATTTTGATGGTAGTGTGCTCAATGATCTATGCTTGTTGTGCTTGTTTAGATTATTTACATGTAACGGTGTTTAAATTGAATTGTGCTATCAAGTATCCGAATAGTCCATGCCTAGATTAGATGGATTATACCACAACCTTAGTTTAGTGTGGGATAATTTGTGCTAACCGAAGATGGATTATGTTGGTGCTTGAACCATAGTTATTTTCTTGACGGAGAAATTGGGCTTGTAGCTACAATTCCCCATTATCATCCAACTTAATAAGCTAAAGTAATTCGTAAATACCCTTATTATGAAGCTAGTGGTAGATTTGCAATCCTAGGTTCCTTAAAGTTATTATAAAAACAAATATTTAACTGCTTTCATAATTTAGATTTACTTTTATTGTTATTAGTTTAATTCAAATTAAATCCAAAATCTGTTTTTCTTAATTAACTAAATTTAGGTTTTAAAAATTAAAGTGCGTAGTATTCAGTCTCTATGGGTTCGACATTTACTTCCACACTGCAAATCTTTTGAAAGTAAGGCATAAGTAAGCATACTTTTATATCTTGATTTTGACGAGATCAGTGCTATTTGTGATTGGTTGACCTCATTACCTCTAATTCCTCCTCCTTAAGTGGAGTGACAGATGGGTCCATTCATTTTTTAATAAGACCACATGAGTGCTTGATGTGTGTGATTAATACATTTTAATCTGGCTTGAATAAATGGACAAGAATTGACAATTTATAGAGCTTGTGTCCTCACGATGTATGTTTAAGGTTGTTCTTATATATGTTTATAAACAAAGCATCCCTATTTTTTTTGGCTGTAAATGTAATGTGAGGATGAGCATTTTATTTATGAAAAAGCCTATTTTTTAATGGGATGGTTTTCTTTGTTTATATATCATAAACTTGAATTGCCTTAGCATGAGATTAAAATTGTCAATTTGGATCCACGTGGGGTCCCTGCGCAATTTTTTCTATATGGCGCACTTAATATATTGTGGATGATCTTAGATAGGTTAAAGAACCATCTAATTGATGTTTGTTTGAAAAATCAATTATAAAATATTTTCCTTGATTTACAAAATTTAGGATTTGATTAATGAGCAATAGCAAATTTTTTGGTCTTAAATAGTAAAAAGGGGAAAGATCGTTTGTAATTGGATTTTTTAAAAACAAACTTTTATGAAATGTGCAAATAATAATGTCAAAACCTTTGCACATGTTTTTTTTAATGTAGAAATGACTTCAAAACAAATTATTGTTGATTTGAACAAAGGTAACAAGTTTAATGGGAAAAACTATGACGCATGCAACGAAGAGTAACCCTCAAGTTGGCTGAGAAAGGGCTGCTATTGCATCTAACCCAGTCAATGGTCCAATCTGTTGTGCCAGAAAATGTGCCCATGGCCCAATATCGTCGAGACCTTGACACCTATAATGAATGGGTCAAGAAGGATCATCGCAAGCGCAATATATTGTTAAGCAGCATGAATGATGGCCTTCTTGGCAAGTATTTCCAATACTCCAGTGCCAAAGAATTATGGGACCAGCTAAAATTTACTTTCGGTGGGACATCCTAGGCTCAGGAGCCTGGTGTTGAAATTCGAGGTGTATCAAAATGATCCCAAGCAATCAATGAATGAACATCTTAGGATGATGTCTGGTATGATTCGAGATCTTGGTGCTGCTGGGAACATCCTCACTAATGAACAACAGATTCAAGCCGTGATTCGGTCACTGCTTGAAACTTGGATCGATATGAAGCAAATTTTGACACATAACGAAAATATCAAGAATTTTTCTGTTATATCTAAACATGTGGAGTTGGAGGCGGAGTGCCAAGAGGCGAACCACATTAGTACACTCATGGCGAGAACTTCAATAGGTGGAGGTGAGCGTAGGGCTAATGGGCTCATGCACAATGCAAAGGGTAAAAGGGCTCAGAGAAAGGGTGGGGCTGCCATAAGTGAGCTCCAAAGGCTGATAAACCAAAGAAGCGCACAGGTAAGCTCGCTGACAAGAAAAATGCTTCTAAATCAAAATGCTTCAATTGTGGAGGATTGTGACATTTCGCATGAATGCATTAAGCTGAAGAAGGTGACTTTCCCACCCAACTCTATCTATGTTTTTGTGAGCTCTCTCATGTCCTAATTGCTCATTTCGCTCCATGATTGGATTGCAAATACAAGAGCAACAAGGCATATGACCAGAGATCAAGGGGGGGTTCAAAGATTATCATAAAATTCTAAGTGGCACCAGTAGGGTATACATGGAGAATGACACTTGTGAAGAAGCAACAGGAGTAGGTTCACACCAACTTCATTTGCACATAGGGTGCATGTTACTTCTTTATGATGTGCTCTACGTACCTGGAATCCAATATAATCTACTCTCGATCTTAGCACTTCTTGATTTAGGTTTTGTTTTTCAATTTGGACATGATAAGTTAGATATTATTGTGGATATCGCAGGTTGACTTACCCACAGCTTTTCAAAATCAAATTCAAAAACAAAATGAGTCGCCACTTAATTTTTAAAAGGAAAATTAAGAAACCATTTTAAAGCAACCGATCTTTTTGCGAAACCAAAGATTAACTAGGTCCGGGGATTATGGAATGAGAGAGGAAGGAGCCCATCGGACTAAAACACCCTCTCTCATCCTATCTTGCGATAGGCCTCTACTCAACATCCTTTTAATCGAATTTATTAATCTAAGCATGCCCTCAACTAATAAATATATACATATACATCACAAAAGCATGTCCAAAGGGTGTAAAATTGCAATTGACAAAATATCATTCAAAAGCCACATAATTCAGGTAACAAGCGATATGATATGCAATAGAGAACAAGTGAACTTACCCGGGATCCAGCAGCGATAATAAACGTGCAATGCAAAAAGAAAATCCTAAAAAGAGTCTCTAATCACATATACACATAAGGCAAAACCTAATTCTAAGGTGTCGCGCATTAAGGTCAAAAATCAAATAAAATCAAGAAATTTAATAAACTAGAGAGGGATCGAGAAATCGTACCTTAATAGCGCTACAAAACAAAGGGTTAGTCCACATGATATGCAAAATACGATGTTAGAAATAACAATCCTAAATTTCTAGCTTACATCTATCTAATGTAATTAAATCCAAAGCAAATAAGTCTTAATTATAAGTGTCAAACCATATGGATGAATATGTACATGGACAAGGATAAACTATGAAATACTCTTAAACTTTGAATTCAAGCTCAACTAATCATTATTAAAGCATGGTTTAAGCCCTAGATCATAAAAAAGTCATTTAGATCCTTATTTACAAAATAAGTCAAATGTGTCATAAAACTCTGAAAATTGCAGAGAGCAAACCAGAACTTAAAAGAAATAAAAAGCATATCTCTCGTGGTTTGATCTTGGTGAATTTTGGACACAGAATGCCTCTGTGAGTCTAGTTTACAAATCAAAAATAAAATCAAGGTTTCAACGGTTAGATCTCCGGGAATATGGAAAACACTAGACATCACTCAGCATCTTACAATCTCCTGTCCAGAATTCTTGCACGATTTATTAAAAATAGTAAAAAAATCAGAATTGCTTTGTTCTTTTTAGGGTGACTTCCTAACACATTAATCTACTTGGAAAAAATTATTTTGGGTCATAGAAACTTTGTTAGAACTCTGATTTAATTATTTCAAAAGAGTGTTGCTGTTCTGAAACTATTCTGAAATTCTGGACAGATTATTGTTGCTTCACAAAAACCATGATCAAACCATTCTAAACATGAAACCACCTCAAAACAAAAATTACAGTGGTAGAACAATGTGTTATTGACACTTTCCCGTTGGTTTCACTTAATTTCAACGGTTAGATTTCGAACTAAAAATCTTTGATCAAAAACAGTTTGTGGATTCACTGTTTTTATTTTGCTAGTTCAACTTTTATTTGGTAACTCCAACTATTAAACTATGAAGTTGAGTTGAACCAAACCATTTCTCCTACCATTTGATGGCCATGGGAGACTACAAACCTTTATTCTTCATAGATTTCAAATGAAATATGGATAGACTTCATGAAATCTATAAGATAGGGAAATCTAAACCATGGAGATGGGTTTAGACTTCAAAACTACATTCTCCTACCATTTAATGGTCATTGGAGAGGGGGGACATGACCATGACTCATGAGTCTTAAAGGAATATTGAAAGGATTCCTCAAGACACCAAGTTTAGAAGACCCAAATCATGAGTGTGGACTTGGATCCTCTTATGAAGTATTAATTAAACTTTGACTCCTATGTGAAGCACAAGCCTACATAGGATTCAAAAGATCATACTCTAGAGGTCAAAAGAGATATTGAAGATCTCCAAGACCTTCAAGAGAAGAAAGTAAACAAGAAAATGGAAGAAAGTAACATGGAAACAAAAGAAACTCCTAAGTTTACTTGATAGACAAAGAAAATAATGAAAGATTTTAAGACTAGAGATGAGAAGAAATGATAAGCTAATAATCTATGGTTAGAGGATCACCTCCAAATTATCCTCAAAGTTTTCTTTTCTTTGAAGATCTTCCAAGCTCTTCTCTAATTCTCTAAACACTCTTTTTTTTCTCTAAAAGAATGTTGGTGAAATGGAAGTATATGTTCTCTCTCAATATCTCTTGGTGTTCTCCTCTTTGTCTATGAAGATGCCTCTTCTCTTTTATAAGCAAAATTACCAGGTATTTTTGGTGAATTTCGGAGCAAAAAACAGGTGTAATTCCCTCATTAGTTGGTACAATGTGTACTTTCTGAAATTATGCAGACTGCTGTCCAGCGCGGCAGTCCAGACACTGACGCGGCATTCATCAAATGCCGTTGCGGCACTTCATGACTGCCGCGCGGCATTCACCAAATGCCGCGGCAATTAATGGATTGCCGCAACTTTGTCAGTCTTACTTTATCAGTTTTTGTTCTTATTTGCATGCGCATACGTATTGCTCTGCAAAATACAGACTTTAGAAGCGAACGGCAGTCAGAAACCTGCGGCGGTACTTGACAAGTGCCGGCATGGCACTCTGTGACTGCCGTGCGGCAGTCACCGAGTGCCGCGGAAGCCTGCCGTGTGCCGGTTTTGACTAAAATTCCTCTTTTAGGTCTTTTCTCTTTTTGAAACAAATTATTTTTTAATATCTTTTCCAAAAGTTGTGTTTTATATCTGAATTCTCCTGAATACCTGGTATTTCCGTCTTTCTGTGAAATTTTATCGCGTTTTGGAGAATTTTCTGAAGAGCTTGGAATACTTCGAATTTCTCGGTCATTGTCATCATTGGACGTGGAGGTGACGCTCTCCTAAATTCGACGGCTGGTCAAAATTGGGGTGTCTACAGTTTGCCCCTCTTTGACAGAGCTTGTGAAGCAACGCGTCCCATAAGTGAATGTCAAAGCCTGTGTGAAGACAAGCCTTTGACCTGACTGTCGAATTTAGGCAAAAACAAAATTGCGTTGCAAAAACGGGCGTGCAGCAGAATTCTAATTGGTCGTGCTCCATGACGAGCTGCCTACGTATCCCTATCGGGAATCAGACCAAAGCGTAGTTCAGGCATGGGTTGACCATTCACAGACGCAAGTAGTCACACGGATGGATGCACCTATCCTGTCGTGATGCAAGTGTAATGCATTGGCTTTTTCTAAATTGACCTGATTGTGTAAATGTCATGCTCATCGTGTTTTCCTACGTATGACGCGCATTTCGCGGCGTGTTAGCCAGGCAAGACTTTTCATGCCAAAAATGTGACACAGGAGTCAAGAAAGTGCTTTTGATTTGATCACGAAGGTCAACGCAAGTCCGTTGCGAAAACCGGGAATATAAATCCGTTATATTCTCCAAACGAGGGTTAATCGCAAGTCCGTTGCGAAAAACCGGGAATATAAATCCGTTATATTCTCCAAAAGAGGGTTAATCGCAAGTCCGTTGCGAAAACCGGGAATATAAATCCGTTATATTCTCCAAACGAGGGTTAATCGCAAGTCCGTTGCGAAAACCAGGAATATAAATCCGTTATATTCTCCAAACGAGGGGTAATCGCAAGTCCGTTGCGAAAACCGGGAATATAAATCCGTTATATTCTCCAAACGAGGGTTAATCGCAAGTCCGTTGCGAAAACCGGGAATATAAATCCGTTATATTCTCCAAACGAGGGTTAATCGCAAGTCCGTTGCGAAAACCGGGAATATAAATCCGTTATATTCTCCAAACGAGGGTTAATCGCAAGTCCGTTGCGAAAACCGGGAATATAAATCCGTTATATTCTCCAAACGAGGGTTAATCGCAAGTCCGTTGCGAAAACCGGGAATATAAATCCGTTATATTCTCCAAAAGAGGGGTAAACGCAAGTCTGTTGCGAAAACCGGGAATATAAATCAGTTATATTCTCCAAACGAGGGTTAATCGCAAGTCCGTTGCGAAAACCGGGAATATAAATCCGTTATATTCTCCAAACGAGGGTAATCGCAAGTCCGTTGCGAAAACCGGGAATATAAATCCGGGCCCACAGGCTCAAATATCTCCAATTTTCAAAAAAGGGGGCCCACGGGCTCGAATATTTTTGAAACCCCAAAATTTGTAGTCAAAGTGTACCTATGAAACGACCCTAAGGGCCAAAAGTGCAATGAGGGCAATTTTTTGGGGCCTCAAATTCAATTTTTGGGACTTGATTTGAATTTTTGGGGGGAATGCAAATATCTTTGAACCGCCATAATCGCGGCACACGCGGTTTTTCGCGGCAGTCCGTGACTGCCGCGCGGCACTCACGGAATGCCGTTGCGTCACTCGGCGAGTGCCGCACGGCAGTTGACTGACTGCCGCGCACGGAAATTTGAGTGCCGCGTTTGAGCGGCAGTGGTTAAAACCGCCGGGATTCAACACATTTTCTCATTCTCTCACTCTCTCCATCTCGAAATCTCTCTGAAGAAATTTTCTCTCATCCTCTTCTCCGCTTCTATATCAATTTACGACGTCCACAGGTAAGTTCTGCTAGATCATGATTCGGTTAAACTCTTTTATTTCATTGTTTTCCTGAACTTTCACGAATTTTAACGTGCGAATCTCCCTTTTTCTTCTTCTCTTGTTTTTTGACAGGTTATGGCGAGTGGTTCTAGGAAGAAGAAGGCCAAGTACACGGCCACCCATCATCCAGATGCTACTCTCTTATTGAGAGACCCTGATGAGCATTTGTCAGTCCGCGCGTTCAAGCGCGAGTAAACCCTTCCCTTTTGTCTATTTCTCGTATTTCTTTCCCGTATATCTTCCTTGTGAATGTAACGTAGGATTGTCACCACTTTTAGATACCCTATTCCAAATGTCATGTTTGTGGCGCCCTCGAGCGTCTCGAATACCTTATTCCATGCCTTTCGTAAAGGAATTCAAATTTTATTATTTTTATTTCTCGTGAACTTTTTGAAAAATAAATAAATAAAATAGAAAATGAATTTTATGCTCGATTTATCCTTTATTTTCCCTTTTGATTTTGTTCAACGACTTTTGAAAACCATTTAATCGAAATCTCAAACATTGCTTGTGAATAATGAAATCCAATGCTCGTAGAAATGAAATCACGAACCTTTTCCTGTATTTACCGTCCTGGCGAGTTTTCTTAATGCCATTTTATTATTCAAAATGATTGATTCGTGAATATTTGCAATCACGCATTCCTTTTTGCAACCAGACACGGGCCCAAAATCTCCTTTAAAACTTGCATATGCATGTTTTCCAAAGTAGGTGGACAAAAACTACTCTTTCTCTCTTTTTTTTCTTTTTTGAAACCTTGTTAAAATTCTGAGCGTTTCCTTTTACTCATTTTCTCTTAAATTGCAAACGAATGTCTCTCCTGTGAAATCCTATGTGAACACTTCTATACTTTCTTTTCTTTTATTTATTACTTATCTCCTTCTTCATTGCTTTCTCCTTTTATTTATTCTCTGACAACAAATCTTGTGATTCTTTCTTGCAGCTGCAGCCCAAAGTGCTGAAGGGCCACGGCAGCCTTGCACATGGCCACGAGTGGTACACCGAGCTGAGCCCGACCGTGAGAGCTCTGGTGGACGCAGCGGGTTTTGGAGACTTCGTCAAACTCTTGACGAAGAGCTCCAACGACTTGCAGCAGATACATGCGCTGGCCGAGCGGTGGTGGGATACCACGAGTACCTTCCACTTTTCCTTTGGCGAGATGACGCTGACCCCGCTGGACTTCTCGATGATTACGGGGATTCCATTCGGAGGGGAGCCCCTGCGGCACCTTACGGACCAGGAGTGGGATCAGATGGAGCCGCTGCTAGGGGTGGTTCCGGAGGAGGCCTTGGTCACTGCTCGATGGTTCATGGATACTTTCCGGGGGAAACCCGGCTTTACGGACGAGCAGATGGCCCGGGGCTTTTTGATGTACGTGCTGGGGTGCTCCTTGTTGAGCACCAAGGGCGATCGGATCTCTGCTTCTTTGGTGGCGTCGCTGGAGCATCTGGACCGGGTCACCAAGCTTGATTGGGCTGGTACAGGTTTAGCTATCCTGTACAGTCACATGAGTGTCATCTCCCGGGGCAAGTCGACAGCTACCGGCGGGTATTGGAGAGCGTGGGAGGTATATATATATATATATTTATATTATTATTATTATTATTATTATTATTATTATTTTTTTTTTTTTTACATTCCATCGCTTATTTTACTTCCAGAAGTTTATTTACCTCGCGATACTAATTTCTCTTTTCTTTCTCTCTTTTATTACAGATTTGGTCCCATGAGTATCTCCGCATGATGTCTCCTGAGACACGTGCTGCGGACGCCCTCATCATGCCCCAGGGGCTGAAGTGGGCGAAGGACAGGGTCGGGCGGAAGACCGGGGCTCATGACTTCGTTTCGTTCAGGAATTTCCTGACGAACCTACGGGAGGAGCATGTACAGTGGCAGCCGTGGCTCAGGGCGCTACCCGAGGCTAGCGCGGGGATTCAGGAGTCGGCCGGGTATGACCCGATGAGACTGCTTCTTGATGGTGGGTCAGAGGGTATGGCGTGGTACTTGGGAGAGAGGGTGACCAGGAAGTCTATAGCGGCTCCCAGATTCTTTGTGCCGTTCCCTCCTCCCGACTCTATGAGAGCCACAGACACACTTCAGAGCGGCGACTACTCGGCTGCTCGGGCTGGCTTTGGTATCCACGGCTTCCTGGACGACCCTGACGGATACGCGGCCTTCCGTGCCGCCAAGCTGATGCCGAGCTTCCCGCTGATGGAAGTGACTCGGGTGAGTAAATGATTCCTTTATTGTTTTTGTGAATTCTTCCTTTTACTCTTCACCCATGTTTTATTACCTTTGTTTGCAGCATGTCCCTGCTGCGGTCCGCCCCCCTGGCCTACCTGAGTGGGACTGGACTATGTCGATCGTCTCATTTGGCGAGCCTCACATGACGACGATCCCCCGACTTTCGCAGGGCGCCCCCACCATTCCTATTCACTACGACCTTGTCCCGCGTGCTTACGCGGAGGAGGGCCTGTCGTATGCCCACAGCGTGCGACAGTGGGTTCTCGGGCGCGAGTGGATGGTAAGAAATTTTATCCCCTTCTCTACTTTTGACTGGGATCGTATCTCTTTTTACTGATCTTTGTTCCTGACTCTTGTTTTCAGGCTGAGGGAGCTCGGGCGACTGCTGCGGTTCAGTTGAGGGCCCAGATATGATCTTCTACCCTTTCCATATTCTTAGCATTCCAAATGCCTTTTCAACAATTTTCTGGACTCTTCCCTTCTCTTCCAGATGGAGGAGAATAGAGTCCTGTCTCAGCAGGTGGGGCGGCTCTAGCAGCGGCTTCAGCAGTTCGGCGTCCCTCTCAGCGATACTCCCGGAGGTAGCGGTGCTGGACGTGGCGGAGGTGGCGGCGAGGGCACCAGCGGTGGCAGAGGCCGAGGCGGCGGCAGCGGCGGACACGGTGGGACTGATGGAGGCAGCGGGACTGAGTCAGAGGAGGAGCCTCTCAGACTTATGACTCGTCAGACTCGCGGCCGGGGTCGGGGTCGCGGCTGACTCTGCTTTTGTTATTTTTATTATTTTTTCATTTTTGAGAGTTTGTGGGAGAATTTATATTTTGGTGGATGACTGTATATACATGTTTTATTTTTTTTTTGATGGCTGCTTCCTTTTATTTGGTAGGATAGATGCTTTAAACATTTCATTATGCTTTGTGCTTATTCACCGTATGTGTGACCATAGCTTGGTCCAAATCCTGCCGTATGTGGGACCATGGCTTGGTCCCGATTTTATTTTTATCTTTGAATGCTTCTGCTTCTTTTACTTATTTGATATATGCAAAGTGAATGAAATGAATGAATGTTTTTTGCACGTGCTGCATGATGCGCACGTTTTTTATTGCCCCTCTATCTAGTTTTTCTGTTTGCAGGTGGGCAGATCGTGTTGCAAACAAACCCTGGCCAGTAAAAAGCTCGGGACGGCACTTGGTTAGGCCTCCGTGGCACTCAACGGATGCCGCAACGGCAGTCAGTGAATGCCGTGCGGCACTCACGGGATGCCGCGCGGCACTTCATGGAGTGCCGCTGCACTTTATCGAGTGCCGCGATCTAGTGTGCAGCTTTATTTCCCTACTTATACCCCTCTTCTTCTAACACTCCGCAAAACATCTCCTTTCTCTTTCCATCCTCCTTTCAAATGGCCCCCATTAGCTCCCAAATTCTCTTCCCATGGATGGATACTCTCTCAGGTATTGAAAAGCTCAACTTTGAATGCTTTAGATTGAACGATCTCTTCTCTTTCCGACGCATGAATTTGAACGAGGGCTTACTTCGAGCTGCTATTCAGTGTTGGGACCCTGCTCTCAACGTCTTTCGTTTCGGCTTTCAGGAGATTTGTCCTTTGTTCGAGGAATTTAGCGCTGTTCTCTACACTGATCCTTTTGCTGAATTGACGGTTCCTCAGATTCAGGCTGGGTATGTTCGCGACTTAGCCACTCTTCTCCACATATCTCGAAATGCGGCGGGCTCCTTTATTTGTGACAGGCATATCGATTTTGAGCGCCTTACCTCCGTTTATGCTCCCATAGGGGACCCCTATGATGGCGAGTACCAGATCATCCGACGTAGTGCTTTGTCAATTGCCATGCTCTCTTACTTCCTATTCCAGTCATCTTCTGACGTTCTTATACCCATTGCCTGTGGTTTGAGGGAGATGAAAAGTGCTGTTATGCTGATTCTTGGTGAAACTCTGATCGGGCTGGGCCATGCTCATGCTACTGGGGTTATGTTATCTGCCGGGGCACCTTTTGTTCTGCAAGTTTGGCTCATGGAACGCCTTGATCTCTTCATTCACCCCTCGCATCTTCGTGGACCATTTTCTTACGACCGCATGGAAGTCCATTGCTTATTCCAATCTGCCAATGCATGGCTCGGTTGGCTCCAAGGCCTCTCTTCTGGTGACATTTGCTGGATCTGCCCTCAGTGGACTCATCGTTCTGTTGCTGTACGCCTCCCTGGGCGTCCTGGCATCTGGCTGCCGGGTTTAAATGCTACGACTTTCTACATTCCTGACCGAGTTGTCCGTCAGTTCGGACTTTTGCAAGATACTACTGAATCTGTGACTGCTGATTTCACCAGGGGTTCTACTCTGCGTCCTCCCATCGTGAAGGCTTTCATAGAGGCTTGGTCGAGTAGGATGGCTGCTCCGTGCCCGAGGGTCCCTGCTTCGATTGTGCCCTTCGCCCAGTATCTTCTGGAGATCCAGGCCTTGGTTGTGAGACAGACTTGACGAGACACGTGCACAATAAAATAGGCGGAAACAGAGAAAAGTTGTCCCTTTCACAAAACTTTCTGACGGACCCTGCCTACTCTTTTACGCTTTCCGAATGTGATTGACTGATGTTGTTATCTTTAGGGAAATTTCTAGCATGCTTAATCAAAGCGCTCAACCTTTCGATTAATCTTTTTATGAAGAATTCTCCTTTTAGTGTCTTTATTCGGCTCCCTATTTTTGCTTTTTGTTTTCTACTCATTCTTTTCCATGAATTCCTATTTGTTTCTTTATAGTACTTATTCTGACAGCCAGGTGACCTGAAGGATGGTTTTATTTCTGGGTTCTTCGGCTAGCAAACGAAGTTTGCCCCTGGTTTTAGGGCTTTAAAGTGATTCCGGGCAAACGCCAGTTTGCCCCTAGTTTAGCACACACATTTCTTGCTTTTAGGTTTTCTTGGGCCGAAGGCTTTTGAGAGCTTGCCTACTTACCCCTGAGTGGGCGTCAGGCCTGTAGTAGTTCAGCTCAAGGTTTGAAAGAAGACGCCGCCCGGGCGGTTTTATTTAAATGACCGAACCAAGTAGGTTGCCTACGTATCCCCTAGTGGGAATCAGGTCAAGCGTTGTTCATCGAGGTAGGAGGCTTTGAAAGAAATGGTTTCAAGCAAAGTATTTCTTGAGGCGATCGAGGTTAATTGGCTGTTTAAATTCAACCCCGTCTAGGTCCATGAGATAAGCCGCTCCTCCCGAAAGGAGGGTCTTAATGATGTATGGTCCGACCCAGTTGGGTTTGAATTTTCCTCTGGGGTCATAAACGGGTACTTTTAGTTCTTTGAGGACCAGGTCACCCTCAGCAAGCTTCCTTGGGCGAACCTTTTTGTTGAAAGCACGAGCTATCCTCTTCTGGTACCCCCGAGTATGGTTTATCGCGGTCAACCTCTTTTCATCAAGCAGCATCAATTCCTCATATCTTCCCTGTATCCATTCTGATTCTGTCACTTCACATTCCGCTAAGACTCTGAGAGAGGGTATTTCCACCTCGACCGGGAGGACTGCTTCCATTCCGTAGACCAACGAGTATGGCGTGGCACCCGTTGAAGTCCTTACTGACGTCCGATACCCCCATAAAGCAAATGGCAGCTTCTCATGCCAATCTTTATACGTATCTGTTGTCTTCCCCAAGATTGCTTTAACATTCTTATTTGCTGCCTCTACTGCTCCATTCGTCTGGGGCCTGTACGGGGATGACTGATGGCGGGTGATCTTATATTTCTCTAAGAGCGGGATGACTTCCCCCTGGAAATGGCTGCCATGATCGGAGATAAACTCGTTCGGGACTCCATATCTGCAGATTATGTTCTTCTCAATGAAACTCGCCACATCTTTGGCTTTCAAAGTCGCATATGAGGCCGCCTCTACCCATTTCGTAAAATAATCGATTGCCACGATTATATACCGGTGCCAATTGGAAGCCTTTGGAACTATCTCACCGATGATATCAATCCCCCAAACGGAAAATGGCCAAGGTGTGGTCATGCTATAGAGCTACGACGGTGGGGTGTGCATCAAATTTGCATGAATCTGACACTTGTGACACCTTCTAACATATTCGCAACAGTCTTTGTCCAAGGTCGTCCAATAGTACCCTTGTCGAATGATCTTCTTCGCCAGCATGTGCCCGTTCATGTGGGGCCCGCTAATTCCCTCGTGTATTTCCTCCATCATTCTCTTAGCTTCCCTCCCATATAAATACTCCAGATTATACCCGGTGTAGGACTTCTTCCATAGTTTATCTGCGTAGATCACAAATTGAGCGGTAAATCGTCGTATCGCCTTCTTGTCCTTTTTTGAGGCTCCTTCGGGGTATTCTCCTTCTTTAATGAACTTCCACACGTCCACATACCAAGGCATTTCATCTTCTCTCTCTATGGCTGCGATCATTTCGAATGACGGTTGATTCCTTACTTCTATGGACAGCGGAATCATGGAAACCTTGGAAGGGATTTGGATCATCGAGGCTAAGGTAGCCAAAGAGTCGGCTAGTTGGTTTTCTTCACGAGGGAGATAGTAAAAGGAAATCTTTCGAAATTGCGCTTTCAGGCTTTCTAGATAGTCATGGTAAGGTCTCAATTTCTCATGCTTTACCCTCCAATCTCCTCGGACCTGGGATATTATCAAATTGGAATCTCCGAAGACATCAATCCGTCCGACTTTCAAAGCTAAGGCCGCCTCCATCCCAATTATGCAGGCTTCGTACTCCGCGGTATTGTTGGTTGAGTCGTATTTGAGTTTGACAGCTAATGGGGTAGGGACCCCGTCTGGTGCTATGAGAATGATTCTGACCCCGTAACCCAACTGGTTGGCTGCTCCGTCAAAGTACATTTTCCACAACTCCTCCTTGACCTCCATTATTCCTTCATCTGGGAACTTGAAGTCTCCCTCATCCTCAGATTCTACAGCGAGGTCGGCTAAAAATTCGGCGACGGCCCTTCCTTTTACGGACTTGGAGGTGACATATCTGATATCGAACTCAGCCAGCATCATAGTCCAACGGGAAATCCTACTGGTCAAGACGGATTTTTCGAACATGTATTTTAATGGGTCCATTCGGGATATCAGGATTACAGGGAAGGCTATCATATAGTGGCGGAGGCGACGGGTACACCAAACCAAGGCCCAACAGGCCTTCTCCAAGGGCGAATACTTTAACTCATGTCCCACCATTCTCTTGCTTAAGTAGTAAATGGCCTTCTCCACGCGCCCCTCTTCTCCTTCTTGGGCCAGCATACATCCCATCGAATCTTCGGACACTGAGAGGTAAAGTAACAGAGGTTTCCCGGGTGATGGTGGTGACAAGACGGGTGGTTTCTGGAGGTAGGTTTTGATTTTGTCGAATGCTTGTTGACACGAGGTGTCCCATTTGAATCTCTCTCCCTTTCTGAGTAGTTTGAAAAGGGGGTCGCAGGTCGAAGTGAGTTTGGAAATGAAGCGGCTGATGAATTGTATTCTCCCCAGGAATCCCCTCAGTTCTTTTTCGTTTTTCGGTGGCTGCATTTCGGTTATGGCCTTTATCTTGGTGGGGTCTACCTCTATCCTCCTCTGAGTAATGAGAAATCCTAACAACTTGCCAGTAGTGACCCCGAACGTGCATTTCTGTGGGTTCAGCCTCATCTTGAATTCCCTCAATCTCCCAAAGAACTTTCTCAAAGCCTCTAGGTGTCCTCCCCTCTCCTTGGATTTCACAATCATATCGTCCACATACACCTCTACCTCTTTGTGGATCATGTCGTGCAGTAAAGTGGTGGCAGCCCTTTGATAGGTTGCGCCCGCGTTCTTGAGTCCGAATGGCATGACCCTATAGCAATATGTTCCCCACGGAGTGATGAACGTGGTTTTCTTTCTATCCTCGGGAGCCATGAGGATTTGATTATACCCGGAGAACCCATCCATGAAAGATAGAAGCTCATGTCCCGCAGTGTTATCAACCAACACGTCGATGTGGGGTAATGGGAAATCGTCTTTAGGGCTTGCTTTGTTCAAATCCCGAAAATCCACGCAAACCCTAACACGACCATCCTTCTTTGGGACAGGCACAATGTTGGCAATCCACTCGGGATACTCGGTGACCATCAATAATCCAGCTCTTAATTGCTTTTCAACTTCCTCTTTTACTTTGAGTGCCCATTCTGGCCTCATTCGCCTCAATTTTTGTTTTACGGGTTTGGAATTAGGAAAGAGGGGGATGTGGTGTTGGACTATTTTTGGATCGATACCTGGCATATCATTGTAAGACCATGCAAAAACATCTTTGAATTCATTTAATAGACTGATTAGTTCTGTACTTTCTTTATTGCTAAGTGTAGAGCCGATGAAGACATTTTGAGGGTTGTTCTCATTTCCAAGATTAATTGTTAGGGTGTCCTCAATGATTTTACATGCAGATTCTTTTTCTTTTTCAATTAGTTTTTGCAGTTCAATAGGTATTTCATGATCATCACATTCATCACATTCATTAAGCGCGTTCGAGTAGGCAGAATCAGTCACACTTTCATTGATTTTCTTTGGAGTGATTACAACAGACATAGAAATTGAAAGACGCCTCATTTGGGCCATTACAGACTCTGGGTGTGGGAGGAACCTATCACTAGACTCAAAAACCCACTCCTTCTTGTGCTCTCCTCCCAGGCCAGTAATGAAGTATTCTTCCGGACCTCCTGTCTTGGTGATTTTCTCCATCTCTTCTTCCTCAGCCTTCCCTTCCTCACCTTCTTCACTTTCGGCAGCTTCCTCCATTATTCCCTCGATGTATTCACCTTTGGTCTTTCCGGGATCCTCTTTCATGACTTCTGCGTTCCCTTCGCCTAACAGATCTTTCATGGCAGAACCGTCCAGCATACCAACCCAGTCCTCGGCAGCAACAGATTTTTCAGGCATTTGCAAAAATGGGTCTTTGTACCCAGAAAATTCATGGGAGAAGAAGATCTCGAACCCCAGCTTCATGCATTTGTCTTTTTGGTCCATCCATGGTTCTGGGAAACCACAGAAGGGGAAATCTTCTCCTTCCTTCACAAAATACCCGTTGAGGGTCTTCAAGTAAGGGTCTAGTGGCGCATTGACGTCCTTCTTCTTTGCTCTCAGCTCCTTCTTCGTTGGCTGATACCCGAGACCGTGAGTGTGAGTTTGAGTAGGGATTCTTGGGGCCTCTGGCAGGCCTTGAAGGTTCTTCCCCAACCCCAATCCTGGAAAGAAACCCATTTTCTTCATGATTCCGGCGACGACTGGACTAGCATATTGATCAAAGCGGGATGGTAGGGACCCTCCCGACTTTCCTTCTTCTATCACGCTGATGAATTCGAATCCTCCCATTTTCGCTTCTTCTTCTTGCAGCTGTAACTCTAGGACCGGTGCACTTGACGACGCTTCAGATGATCGAACCCAACTGTCTCCGAGGATATCACAGACTTTGTTTTCCCAGACATACTTAACTTTTTGATGGATTGTTGACGGTATAGCGCCCAAACTGTCCAACCAAGGCCTTCCCAGCAGTAGATTGAAAGAAGCGGGGATATCGATAATTTGGAACTCGGCTCCTTTATCCATTGGCCCGATAGCAAGGTTAAGAAAGATGATGCCCATGACTGCTCTTTGGGTGTTATCATATGCCCGGACCTTTTGTTGAGACGGCACAAAAGAAGATTCATCCAAGCCCATTCGTTTGGCTGTGTGGAAAGGACACACATTAAGAGCAGATCCGTTGTCAACGAGACAAGCGGGTACGGTGTTCCCCAAACATTCAACAGTGATGTACAAAGGCTTATTGAGCATGGGCCCTCCCGGCGGTAAGTCATTTGATGAGAAAGCAATAGCCAAAGTCGGAATTTTGTTGATCAACCCTACGAGGTCTTCCGGGGTGGTGTCGATAGACACGTCAGATTGATTAAGGGCGTCTAGGACCGCCTGCCTATGACGTTTGGAGGCAATCAGCAATCCCCAAACAGTGATGTTAGCCTGAGTCTTCTTCATCTACTTGAGGACTCTATCCTCTTCTTCTTCCTCACTCATCTTTCCTTTCCCTTTCTCCAACTCTCTCCCCGGGTGATCTTCCTCTAATTCATGTGGCTTGAAGTGCCTACCAGACCGAGTCAAGTGGTCAATTTCTTCTTTTGCCCAAATATCGTCGGTTTCTGAAACGGTCTTTGAGCCCTCTTCTACCTCTTCGTCGCTTTGGTACCATAGATCATCTTCCCCTACCAGGCCTATGTTCCGATCATTGCTTTCTTGGACCCACCAATCTGACTGCCTCGTCAGTTCGTTTTCCCATATCCCTGGCTGGCTTCCCATCATACAGATTCCCAGATTCTCCGGTGACTGATAAAACTTCCTTGGTTCCCCAACTTTTGTGATTAGCTTGGACGGATCGAATGTCACTTCTTCTACTCCCAAGAAGTAAAGGCCCCGCGGCGGTGGTACGGCACGATGGTTTGGCAGTGAATTCTTGGTGACATTGGGAGCCTTGACAGGCGGCTCGGATATCACTTTGTTGTCAATGAGGTCCTGTATGTCATGCCTTAACCTCATGCACCGATCGGTCGAGTGGCCCTTTTGTTGGTGATATTTGCAATAGAGGTCTCCTTTGAAGTATGGCGGGAGTGGACTCGGCGGGGGTCGAGGTTCCAGTTGGCGGAGATGCCCTTTTGTTAACAGCCTATCGAGGGCGGTTGATAATGATACTCCCAAATCTGAAAACTTCCTCATTGGCTTGTCCTCCCCTCCCCTTGGATGACTTCTGGTGATATCGAATTTCTTCTCCGGCTCGCTAAGTGCATTGACATCGGTGGGGCCAGAGTGACCTCCCGAATGCCCTCCATTCGACCCATAGCTAGGCCTCCGATATCGGTTCTGTGGTTCTTCCTTCTTGATTGTTCCTTCTTGGATTGCATCTTCGATTCTTGTCCCCACATCGAACACCTCAGCAAAGGTATTGATTGACTGGAATCTCATCTTCTCCTGATAAACTGGCTGTAGATTTTTCATCAACATTCGGATTTGGTCCTTCTCGGACGGCCTTTGTACCATTTTCGCAGCTTTCCCTCTCCATCGGCTTAAATACTCGGCAAATGATTCTTTGTTCCCCTGCCTGGTTGTTTCCAAATCTCGGACTGTAACATCCAAGTCCTGATTGTATTCGTACTGTGCCACAAATGCCTTAATCACTTCTTCCCATACTCTGGTTTTACTTGGTTCAAGTGTGAGATACCACGATAAAGCGGCTCCTGTTAAGGTTTGTTGAAAAAGGACAGCCATCATGGTAGTGCTCAGCCCACTAGGTTGAAAAGCCCCTATACACATTCGGACATGACTGCGGGGGTTGCCTGTGCCATCAAATTTATCAAAGACGGGCATTTTAAAACCGGCCGGCAGCGTCTCATGGACTCCGTCGTACAACCCTTCCAGTTCCATCAGGTAAGTATCCACCCCTTGAGCTTTGCGCATTACCCTCTCCAACTTTTCTATCTTCTCGGTCAGCAGCTTCTCCTTCTCATCTTTTTCCCTGTCTCTGTTGGCTCTCAGTGCATCATTCCAATGTGCCTCTTGATCGTCGAACCAATCCCCGTCTCCTCCTCCCAAAGGCGGGTCCATGACAGGTGGAACCACATGCGGTGGTCGGCGGTTCAGCTCCTCTATCATTCCCATCATTCGGTTCATGTTTTCAGCCTGTCTTCGCATCTGTTCCGCCTGCTGCTCAACTAGTACCCTCAATCCGGTCATCTCTTCAGTGTTTCTCTCTTCGGCCATGTCAGCGTATCCTCTTCTCACTAATCTTGCCGTAGGACCTCTAAACCACCCTTGGTTTGCTATTTTTGCTCCTACAATAAATTTTGGAAATTTCTTTTTAGAAAAAAAAACCTTTTTTACCTTTATTTTATTCGAGGAAGATTTTATTTTATGCATCATGCGGATGCAATGCATGTGTGTGTGTGTGCCTATTCTACATGCAAAAGAAAGGAAAATTCTAGTCCTAACACATAAAGCACATAATCACATAAAATCCTCATTCATGTCAAATGCGCCAACTTCACCTATCATTGTGATCCTCACTACCCTTTCAAAGGTCGGACAAAATATTTTCGAAATTCATTTGAAAAGCATTTCTTCCAAAAACAATTCCCAAAGATTAGTTTGGAGCTTAAATCAAAAGTGAACTCCAAAGATTTTTGAAAGAGCAATTGAAAACTTTGGGATGAAGATGTAATACCCTGTATTCTTGTAATGTATTATATAACTAAGACATTGTAGGTTTCTTTTAATACTTGTATGAGCTTGGCCTTACCCTTGGTATATTTTACATACCAATCGATTGAACTTTATCTCAATCGATTGATTGTTCCAATCGATTGAACTTTATACCAATCGATTGATTATATCAATCGATTGACACTTATGTCAATCGATTGGAGGCAGCTGGGCAGATTCTTTTGCTCTGGCTGGGGAGAGGCCACGTGAACACTCATTCTCTATATATACCAGCCCATTTTGGGCGTATTTCTGTTTACAGAAATCAGAGAGAGTGAGAGGGAGGGTTTGGTGTGTGTTATATATATATATACACTCATATATATATAGATATACACACATATTTACATATATTCTTACACCCACACACAGAGATGGACTGAGACAAGAAGAAAGAAGAGGAGAAGGTCAGAAAGAAGAAAGAAGGAGAAAGAGAAGAGAGAAGACAGAGAACTAAAGAGAGAGAGAGAGAGGAGGACCACCATTGGAGCTTCCAAAGCTCAAACACACACAACCAAACACGCCCTTAACGCCTAAGGTGAGTTCTAAACTCACTTGGTAACTTGATATTGATGTTAGGACATGTTTTGAATGGAGAAATGGAGAAGAAACCATGTATTCCCGTTTATATATTGCTGGGCAGTCTTCTCTGTGAAGAAGACGAAGTGTCAATCGATTGACACTATATCAATCGATTGACATCTTTCGTGTTCCAATCGATTGACACTATGTCAATCGATTGACATCTTTCAGGTTCCAATCGATTGACATTTTATGCAATCGATTGACATGGACTGTGATCCAATCGATTGAACTTTATTCCAATCGATTGACACTACTTTTATACCAATCGATTGACATTTATATCAATCGATTGGCAGTTACAGTTTACTGTTTTACTTGTTTAGTTAATGTAATAATTGTTTAGTTGTTTATTTACTGTTCAGTACTTCCCAGCATGCTTTATTATTGTAATACAGATTTGATAACGAGTTAATGCAGCATAGGATCGTAGTAATAACAAGATTAACGGATAACGTTTATAATGTTAGATAACGGAATAGTTGTGAATCCTTTGGAGTTAACGTTCATTTCATTCAGGGTAGTCGGGCCACATTGGGATTGTCATGTATCGGTAATAGAGTTGAACTTAAGTAGGTTTGCTAAGATTCGGGAATCTTGCGTGGGCGGGCTGTGGTCGATCATATGTTCTTAAAAGCGGTAGACAGACGAAGGTGTCTATGACTTGCGGTGAACCGGACCATTTGCCCTAAGATAGCCAGATGATCTAATCATATGTTCTTAAAAGCGGTAGACAGACGAAGGTGTCTATGACATGCGGTGGACCGTGATCACTGGTAGACGTCGCTAAGTCGTGGCATAGAATGATGTACTGTTGTTTAAAGCGTTATATCCCTGACATGCGGTGAACTGTGCATATGTTCTTAAAAGCGGGGGATGGACTAACGTGGTATCCATGACATGCGCTGAACTGTGCATATGTTCTTAAAAGCGGTGGATGAGCAATGGTGTGTTATAGAGTTGAACTACTGTCGAGTCTGTTCCCCTATCTAGATGTATTATCGGTCTTATAATGAGTAAAACGTTAGTAACCGGATCATTGGTCGATTAAAGGAGTTACCCTTACTGAATTCTAATTTGATTACGGTTTATAACTTGTAATAACATCAATAGTCGATACCCTGTTAGTATCTAACTCACTCGGCTTTCATTAAGCTGACGGCGTTTATGCCGCTGGACATTTCTACGTTCCAGCGCACCCTGGTTATGACTATACAGGTGAAGGGCCTGCAGGAGGAGACTACTATGCCGGTGACGGAGTTCCCGTGGAGAATTTCCCCGACGGAGGTCAGACCGAAGAAGACTACTACGCCGAGGACTACCCTTATGCAAACTGAAGTCTTGACTAGAATTGTAGCTAGTTGTCTTTACCGTTTTAGAATCTTTTTGTAGTCAGGCATATGTTGCCTTGGCATTTGTACTTCCGCTGCCTTATATTTGATTCGAGACTCTGATATGTAATAGTTAGTAACTGCTGTTGACTCTATGTTGCTTTGTGATTAGAACCTAGACTTCGTTGTTGTTACACTATTACTTCTTGTTGCTTAGTACTGCGTGGTGTGGACAATCATGTGACTTCACCCGTCATTCCCTATGGACCCATAAAGGAAATTTATTTTTCTCTATTTATGCCGTTCCGGGGCGTGACAGAAGATTACAAAAATCCACTTGCTTTCAAAGATGGTCTTAAAATTCTTTCGGGGTAGAAGGATCACACGATCGGATTATTACCGTACTTTTCATAAATTTGGATGCATACAAGGTCAATGATGCTTAACTAAACATGATATAAAAAGTATAATCTTATAATCAAGGTTTGGCATGTCCTCCAAATGTCATGTAAAACGAGGAGAAATTGCTAAAAGGTGACTAAAAGATTATTCATCTTTCATCAAGCAAGTATCGTCATCATCTCAAGTAATCCCTTCCGGGCATACAAAACTTCCTAGCACATAACCCTAATCAAGAATTGATTTCCTAAGATTGAAATGTTCTATAGAAACTACAATGCAAAGGCTGGGTTTTGGTCAAATAAGGGACCCTTGACACACACCCGATAGGATGCTTCATATACCAAATCATGGTACGAGATCAAGGGTGATCACACAGTCCCATGATGACTTGACCGACCGGGTTGCCCCGAGCCACCAAGGTCATAGTTCCGTGCAATCGACTGGCTGGACATGCAAGTGAAATGCAGCAGGCACACAAAGTTTAATTAATTCGATTAAAAGGATGTTTTTCAAGTCTAATCCTCAAGTGAACCCAAAATCAGAATTCTGGTCTGCGAAACCAGAGATTCTGGGTTCGATCCCCAGCAGAGTCGCCAGATTGTGGATATCGCAGGTTGACTTACCCACAGCTTTTCAAAATCAAATTCAAAAACAAAATGAGTCGCCACTTAATTTTTAAAAGGAAAATTAAGAAACCATTTTAAAGCAACCGATCTTTTTGCGAAACCAAAGATTAACTAAGTCCGGGGATTATGGAATGAGAGAGGAAGGAGCCCATCGGACTAAAACACCCTCTCTCATCCTATATTGCGATAGGCCTCTACTCAACATCCTTTTAATCAAATTTATTAATCTAAGCATGCCCTCAACTAATAAATATATACATATACATCACAAAAGCATGTCTAAAGGGTGTAAAATTACAATTGACAAAATATCATTCAAAAGCCACATAATTCAGGTAACAAGCGATATGATATGCAATAGAGAACAAGTGAACTTACCCGGGATCCAGCAGCGATAATAAACGTGCAATGCAAAAAGAAAATCCTAAAAAGAGTCTCTAATCACATATACACATAAGGCAAAACCTAATTCTAAGGTGTCGCGCATTAAGGTCAAAAATCAAATAAAATCAAGAAATTTAATAAACTAGAGAGGGATCGAGAAATCGTACCTTAATAGCGCTACAAAACAAAGGGTTAGTCCACATGATATGCAAAATACGATGTTAGAAATAACAATCCTAAATTTCTAGCTTACATCTATCTAATGTAATTAAATCCAAAGCAAATAAGTCTTAATTATAAGTGTCAAACCATATGGATGAATATGTACATGGACAAGGATAAACTATGAAATACTCTTAAACTTTGAATTCAAGCTCAACTAATCATTATTAAAGCATGGTTTAAGCCCTAGATCATAAAAAAGTCATTTAGATCCTTATTTACAAAATAAGTCAAATGTGTCATAAAACTCTGAAAATTGCAGAGAGCAAATCAGAACTTAAAAGAAATAAAAAGCATATCTCTCGTGGTTTGATCTTGGTGAATTTTGGACACATAATGCCTCTGTGAGTCTAGTTTACAAATCAAAAAGAAAATCAAGGTTTCAACGGTTAGATCTCCGGGAATATGGAAAACACTAGACATCACTCAGCATCTTACAATCTCCTGTCCAGAATTCTTGCATGATTTATTACAAATAGTAAAAAAATCAGAATTGCTTTGTTCTTTTTAGGGTGACTTCCTAACACATTAATCTACTTGGAAAAAATTATTTTGGGTCATAGAAACTTTGTTAGAACTCTGATTTAATTATTTCAAAAGAGTGTTGCTGTTCTGAAACTATTCTGAAATTCTGGACAGATTATTGTTGCTTCACAAAAACCATAATCAAACCATTCTAAACATGAAACCACCTCAAAACAAAAATTACAGTGGTAGAACAATGTGTTATTGACACTTTCCCATTGGTTTCACTTAATTTCAATGGTTAGATTTTGAACTAAAAATCTTTGATCAAAAACAGTTTGTGGATTCACTGTTTTTATTTTGCTAGTTCAACTTTTATTTGGTAACTCCAACTATTAAACTATGAAGTTGAGTTGAACCAAACCATTTCTCCTACCATTTGATGGCCATGGGAGACTACAAACCTTTATTCTTCATAGATTTCAAATGAAATATGGATAGACTTCATGAAATCTATAAGATAGGGAAATCTAAACCATGGAGATGGGTTTAGACTTCAAAACTACATTCTCCTACCATTTAATGGTCATTGGAGAGGGGGGACATGACCATGACTCATGAGTCTTAAAGGAATATTGAAAGGATTCCTCAAGACACCAAGTTTAGAAGACCCAAATCATGAGTGTGGACTTGGATCCTCTTATGAAGTATTAATTAAACTTTGACTCCTATGTGAAGCACAAGCCTACATAGGATTCAAAAGATCATACTCTAGAGGTCAAAAGAGATATTGAAGATCTCCAAGACCTTCAAGAGAAGAAAGTAAACAAGAAAATGGAAGAAAGTAACATGGAAACAAAAGAAACTCCTAAGTTTACTTGATAGACAAAGAAAATAATGAAAGATTTTAAGACTAGAGATGAGAAGAAATGATAAGCTAATAATCTATGGTTAGAGGATCACCTCCAAATTATCCTCAAAGTTTTCTTTTCTTTGAAGATCTTCCAAGCTCTTCTCTAATTCTCTGAACACTCTTTTTTTTTCTCTAAAAGAATGTTGGTGAAATGGAAGTATATGTTCTCTCTCAATATCTCTTGGTGTTCTCCTCTTTGTCTATGAAGATGCCTCTTCTCTTTTATAAGCAAAATTACCAGGTATTTTTGGTGAATTTCGGAGCAAAAAACAGGTGTAATTCCCTCATTAGTTGGTACAATGTGTACTTTCTGAAATTATGCAGACTGCTGTCCAGCGCGGCAGTCCAGACACTGACGCGGCAGTCCGTGACTGCCGCTGCGGCATTCATCAAATGCCGTTGCGGCACTTCATGACTGCCGTGCGGCATTCACCAAATGCCGCGGCAATTAATGGATTGCCGCAACTTTGTCAGTCTTACTTTATCAGTTTTTGTTCTTATTTGCATGCGCATACGTATTGCTCTGCAAAATACAGACTTTAGAAGCGAACGGCAGTCAGAAACCTGCGGCGGTACTTGAAAAGTGCCGGCACGGCACTCTGTGACTGCCGTGCGGCAGTCACCGAGTGCCGCGGAAGCCTGCCGTGTGCCGGTTTTGACTAAAATTCCTCTTTTAGGTCTTTTCTCTTTTTGAAACAAATTATTTTTGAATATCTTTTCCAAAAGTTGTGTTTTATATCTGAATTCTCCTGAATACCTGGTATTTCCGTCTTTCTGTGAAATTTTATCGCGTTTTGGAGAATTTTCTGAAGAGCTTGGAATACTTCGAATTTCTCGGTCATTGTCATCATTGGACGTGGAGGTGACGCTCTCCTAAATTCGACGGCCGGTCAAAATTGGGGTGTCTACAATTATTGTGGATGGTATTACTTTTGGACATGATTTTTTATGGAATAATCTATTTAAAATTGATCTGTTTGATTCAATTTCCTCTACTTCTTTAGTTGTTGATTTAGATAGAAATATTGACTCTGTGACATGGCATGCTAGATTTGGACACATAGGATGTGATAGGATGACTAGATTAGCTCGAGAAGGCCTGTTAGGCCCACTTGCTAAGGTTGACCTACCTATGTGTGAGTTTTTCCTAGCAAGTAAAGCATGCCTTAAGCCTTTTTGTAAGGCTAAAAGAGCTAACCATGCATTAGAACTAGTACACTCTGACATATGTGGACCAATGAATGTGAAGCCCGTCATGGTGCCTCTTACTTCCTTACTTTTATCGATGACTACACGCAATATGGATATGTCTATTTGATTTCTCATCGCTATAAAGCTCTAGATTGTTTCAAACACTTTGTAGCAGAGGTTGAGAATCAGCAAGAAAAGTCCCTAAAGACTTTTCAAACAGATAGAGGACGCGAGTACTTATCAGATCTGTCACACCCCGATTTTTGGAAAGCCAAATAATCAGCATAAAACTAAATCTAGACTACTATTCGACTGCCCAACTATCGGAGTGAACACCACGAAGCCCAACCTAATAAAACTTTTTTAATGGAAATAGATATTCTTAAAAACCTGGTTAAAACATTTGTAATAAATCTCCATTTATGTTTTTAAAACAAAACCACCACATTTCCATTAAAAAAAAAACACTCATGCGGTTCCGAAAATACTCAAATATATTTGATTAAAGGTACAACTACTAAATCACTTATATTGAAAAGCAGAAGCTGAATAAATATTTCTCAATTCTCATTCAGAATAAAAATCTTTTCATTTACAATTAAAGCTTTGAAAGAATAACCTCTATTACAACCTTTGGTCAGAGCTACTAAACGTCCCAATACCAACTACAATAATGGCCCACAATGCCAAATAAATGAAAATAGCAAATGAACAGTAAAGGTCTTCATGCCCTCAAGCAAATCCATGCAATCCAATAGTCATACCGGCCTACTCCTTAATCTGCAAAACGGCTGCGTTTCCCGAGAAACACCCCCGCATGATAAACATCACACGGGTCAGCATTGTATAACAACACTGGTATGAGTAAACACGCTCCAGTCTCAAGGATCACTCGTGGTCCCCTCAACTCCAACCCAACAATAATCAATTAACATAATAATACCCAATAAATTTCTCTGAGGTTGGGAATCCGCTGGACTCCCTCCCTCTCTTGACCACAAACACATATAGAGTTGTAGGCAGAACTGTAGTTCCACACGTGAGTGAGGACAAGCGGTAGTTTCCTCGAGTCACGGCGGCAGTTTGTTCCACCCACAAAGTAAAAGAAACACTTACTCTTAAATAACATGGTGAGCCAAAGCCTGCATACAATGGTTAGTGGGCCCACCATCCTGCAACTCGAGAGTTAGCACAAATCCTTAGTATTAGAATAAGAAATTCTCCAATATCGAATCATTATATCAATTTCCTTCGCATTATACCACGGTAACCATTTCGAGTTTTCAATTTCATGTTTCGCAACAGTTTATCCATTTGCATTTAACGCTCTACAATCACTGTCATTTTTTTCTTGCCCTAGGTTCACCACTAAGGTCACACTACTCATGGTTAACTTACTTTTTTTTATGAATGATTCATTATTCAATTTCCTAGGTTCACCACTTGGTCACCCTCCATGGTACACCCACACATATATCCCATGTGTGCCCGGACATACTACTAACATCCACTTTGGTGCTAGTTTGGTTGGGGTATCAACCAAACCAGGTATACACACAGAAGGCCAGTCAATATGCCTAGACGTCTAACAAATAAGCCGGGCATAAGGCTTAGGCCAGCTTGATCATGAAGCCACTGGCAAAAGGGTACACTCAGCAAGTCGAGCTACCAAAAAAAAACATATCACACAACGGGAGTGGTGAACACTAAAGAACTATGTTGCAATTATCACTTATCATTCGTATTATCCCAATAATTGTGAATTTCACATTTATCACATAGTTCCGTCTTATCATCCAATCACATCTCTAACTTTTAGATGTATTCCAATTTCTTACAATAAAGGGTTTTATCAATTAACCCATAACAATCTTCCCTCAAAATTTCCAATCAAATTACAAGATCTCTAATATACTATTCAACGTATCTAATTTACTCATTTTTATCAAAATGACCACAAAATAAGATCAGTTATTTTAGGTACAATAATCTCAACCCAACATTCAATATTAGCATACATAAAGCACATAATAAGAAATCATATTCTCCAATTTGCAAGTTGAACTATATTGAAAACTGCTACTGTAATCTTAAATTTCTGCCCAAACGGTGCAGAATCAGGAAAAATACCATTAGACGAAAAACATGTAGAATCGTGTTTTACATTGACTTATGCGAACAGTTTTACCAAAAACAAAATGTATGAATTAATACGAATTATTTTCTAAAATAGAACTGAGAGTTTTCTTCAATTTTACCCAAATCCGAATTTGTGTTAGTCTTCTTTTTTTTCTTCAATTTTCTAAATAACTTATATCTAACCTTTGATATATAAATAAATGTATATGTATATATCGCTATAGATCCGTATTATATAAACACCCATCCATACGATTTATTCAAACTATAATGAACACAAATCGAAAATCAATCAAACTACGAATCAACCCTACAAATCTAATTGTTTACTCACCAAATTAGGAAAAGCAAGATGATGTTGATGATGGTGAACTCCCTTCTTTTCTCTTCTCTTCTCTTTTTCTTCTCCTTCTAGGTGGCTAGGGTTGCCTCTTCTCTCTTTGTCTCTTGTTCTCTCTCTCTCTCTCTCTCTCTCTCTCTCTCTCTCTCTCTCTTTTTCCTAACCCTAGGATATATTATCTGCCTATATGCATATAATACACACACAATACATATATTACTCACACAAATATTAATAATCCCGTTTTTCTTCTTATGGGTTAACAAAAGAGACCCATATGAGCCCAGAATGTAACACAAACCACTAAAATGGCTAGCCTAAAGGGTACTCATACTCCGGGTACTTAATTTCAATACCAGATACACTATTTGACACATTCGCGGGCCTGTAAATACTATATAAAAAAAATACATATCAATCCTTCATTTTTTTTAATAAATTTAAATTAATAAAATATAACTTCCAAACTAAACGCGCTCACTCATGATTTAATTTATATGCCCACCAAACACTAAAAATTTTCCAAACACATGTCTTACATAGGCACACTCATATAATATTGCTAACTGAAAATAATAATTAAAATAATTATTTACATAGAAATTTTAGGGTTGTTACATTCTACCCTCCTTAAAGAAATTTCGTCCCGAAATTTGAAGCAACGGTAAATACACAATTCAGTCATAAATAAAGTTAGGCACACAATTTCATACAAATCATTGATTACGTTTAACTCTCAACTATACAAGACGTAGTACGTCGAGCGAATAATCCAAACAAGGAAACCCTCATGTATATACCTATAGTCTCGTATAATCGATTGTTAAATTCTAACCAGAACTAAAATATAACACAATATAACTAGTCATTTCATATACACTTAGACCTCACAAATAATTTCAACATACAGTGATGCAATTCACGAATATAGTCTATGTACATGCACATGTTTACCTCTTACCGTACCCCGCACTACACCTCCAATTACTTACCGCTTCACCCAAGTCCGAGAAAATACTGGCATTGAAGATAAAGAAATTTTCGTCCGATGGTAAGCCTCGTATATAATCAATACTCACCTGAGATTCATAATATAATCTTGGCAGATAGAATAAGGCCACTGATTTGATAGATACTCCAGATAGAATTCCAGAATATTGATAATAATAATGTATTCATATGAATAAAATGAGCTGGTTGTAACAGCAGAATACCCGAAGAAATAATCAGCTTTATAAGAACTCCAGAATATCCATAATGATAATATTGTGTTAGATGCCCAGTTGATAATAGAAATAAGAAAACCCATAAAAATAAAGAAATCCCAATGACAACTGATCTCTTCCATATAATTCAGAAGTTTAGCAGAATGTCAATAGATACGCCGCAAGAGGTCACCAAGATAAGAGGATTCCCGACTAAGAAATTCCGATGATTGATGTGACTTCCAAATTCCCCCATTACTCCTCATATAAATAAAATGAATGCACTACTATGCAATGCTAAAGAATACTATGTATGACTTCACACAGTTATCATGAAAATGGTAGACAATAAAAGTTAAACAAATCAACAAAACAAAGCACAAAGCTCACACATAACAGAGAAACAGATGTAGCACATACTCAACCTAAATCTCAACCCAAGAAGATTCGCACTCCTATAGGTCTGAACAAACACAGTAATCCACATTCCGAGGATCACCTAGACTCGCTAAGCTAACCTTAGGCTCTGATACCAAACTGTCACACTCCGATAGTTGGGCAGTCGAATAGTAGTCTAGATTTAGTTTTATGCTGATTATTTGGCTTTCCAAAAATCGGGGTGTGACAAGATCAGTTCAAGGAACTTCGCAGACAAATGGTGTTGTAGAAAGAAGGAAAGAACACTCCTAGATTTGATTAGATCTATGATGGCACAAGCTAACCACCCAATATCATTCTGAGGGCGTGCACTCTTAACTGCAGCCTACATACTCAATAGAGTGCCTTCACAATCAGTCCCTTCCACCCCTATGAGCTATGGAAAGGCGAAAAGCCCAATTTGGAGCATTTGCGCCCATGGGGCTCATCAAGATATGTTCACAGTACTTCCCATAAGTATGGTAAACATATCTTCATAAGATATTTTGACAGCTCAAAAGGCTATGTTATGTATGGTGAACATCCGGAAGGAGGAATGACAGAAATTGAGTCACGTGATGTTGATTTCATTGCGAATGACTTCCCTAATATTGGTGACGCTAAGAGAGATCTTGAACTCTATAAGATAGAGGATGTTAAAGACAACATACCATCTTTAGGTGAGGGTAGGGAGATTGACATTCCGCATCCAGTAATCGCTGAAAATGGTACTAGTCTGTAGCTGAGTGGGAGTACACCGCTAGACACTAGTGGGAGTGTACCAGACAATGGGAGTACACCACCAGAGACTCAAGATCAAGATCCCCAGGTAGCACACCGCAGAAGCAAATGAGGAAAAGTTCCACGTCAGTGTTTTGATATTGAGGAAGAAGTTCTCAGTGTATGGTTGCTATGTAAGAGGAAATGAGCTCTATAGACAAGAATAAAGTATGGGAGTTAGTTGATATTCTACCTGACCGTAAGACTTATTGGAAACAAGTGGGTTTTCAAAGTCAAGCGTAAGGCAGATGGTTCAATTGACAAGTATAAGGTCTTGTGAATATCGCAATTTTCCCTACCCACAGCCTTTTTTGTTTAAAAACATTTTCAAATTTCAAAGCATAAAACAATGAGTCGCCACTTAATTTTCAAAAGGAAAATTAAGAAATCATTTTAAAGCAAACTGGTCTTTTAAGAAACTAGAGGTTTTCTAGGTTCGGGGATTATGGAATGAAAGGGAAAGGAGCCTGTCGGACTAAAACACCCCCTCTCATCCTATCTCGCGATAGGCCTCTACTTAACATCCTTTTAATCGATTTAATAATCTAATCATGTCCTCAACTAATACATATGTATAAATATACATTACAAAAGTATGTCTAAAAGGTGCAAGATTGCAAGTGATAAAATATCATTCAAAAACCACATAATTCAAGTAGCAAGCGATATGATATGCAAATAGGGAACTATGGAACTTACCCGGGATCCATGCCGCGAATATTAAACGTGCAATGCATATGAATAGAAAGGTCCTAAGAAAAGGTCCCTAATCACATATGCACATAAGGCAAAACCTAATTCTAAGGTGTCGCGCATTAAGTTGAAAAATCGATAAAATCAAGAAATTAAAATAAACTAAAGAGGAGTTCAAGAAATCATACCTTAATAGCGCTACAAAACAAAGGATTAGTCCACATGATATACAAGATACAAAGTTGGATCTTAAATAACAATCTTAGACTTCTAGCTTAAATCAATCAAATGTAATTAAATCTAAAGCAAACCAGTCCTAATTACAAACATCAAGCTACATGGATGAATATGTACATGATTACATAGATGTGAACAAGAATGGGCTGTTGGATTATTCCCTGATTTGGATCATTTATCCTCTGTATTTAGGCTTAACTAATCATTATTAACACATGGTTTAAGCCCTAAGTCATAGAAGAGTCATTTGGACCATTGTTCACAAGATATATCAAAAACCATTCCAGAATACTAAAATTTCAACAAGCAGACCCGAACTTCAAAGAAATAAAAGGGATGCTTCCCATGGTTTGATCTTGATGATATTTGGACACAAGATGCCTCTGTGTGTCTAGTTTCCATCCCAAAAAGAAAATCAAAGTTTCAACGGTTAGATCTCTAGGAATTAGACAAACACTAAACACCACTCAGAGACTTACAACTCTCCGTCCAGAGTTTTTTGTATGATTTTCTAAAAATAGTAAAAAAAAAAATCGAAAATGCTTTGGTCTTTTTAGAGTAGCTTCCTAACACATTAAACTACTTAGAAAAATTTATTTTGGGTCAAGAGTGCTTGATTAAGGTTCTGATTTGCTTATTTCAAAAGAGTGTTACTGTTCTGAAACTCTAGACAAATTATAGTTGTTCCACAAAACCCTTGACCAAACCACTCCAAACATGAAACTGCCTTAAAACAAAAATTACAGTGGTAGAACTTTGAGATATAAACACCTTCCCGTTGGTTTCATTCAGTTCCAACGGTTCAATGTTCAACTAAAAATCTATGATCAAAAATAGATTGAGAACTCACTGCATCATTTATTCAAATACAATTTTGTTAACTAATTTGAGCCACAGAACTTAGCTTGAACCAAACCACCTCTCCTACCACTTGATGGTCATGGGAGACTAACTACATTCATATCTTGAAGGTCTCAAAAAATGTGGAGAAATTTCATGAGACCTAAACATAACAAACCTCCATGGAGATAGGTTTAGATTTATTAATCAAGTGTACTAATATCAACTTCAACTTCCTTGTAAATCATGAGCTTACAAGGGAACTAAAGGATTTCAAGTCTAAGGATTCAAGTAAGACATTGAAGGTCTTATGAGTCACAAAGATTAAAAGGGAAAGAATAAGGAAATTCAAAGACTCTACGTATATTTGTAGTTAGATAAGAACTTATTAATTCAAAGTTTTACATCCAAAATATCCTCAACTTTGTAATTTTGAAGAACTTCCAAAGACTAATCAAGCTTTCCACTCTCTTCAACTCTTCTAAAAACTAACTTCTAATTGTTTTTAGAGAAGAAGTTTTGAAAGTTTTAGGACTTGGAGAACTAATGCAACCTCTAGATTCCAAGAAAATTCCAACCCCCCATGCAAGAGGATATTCATCCTCCATTTATAGATAAATTTGAAGGGGTATTTTAGTCATTTCAGAGCAGGAAACCCTAATTCGGATTGTCCTTTGGTAGTATAAAATGCGCTGTATTACAGCTGGCTGTTACAAAAAATGCGGCACTCAATGGAGATAGAAGCGACACTCACTGAGTGCCGAAATAGCACTTGGTGAATGCCGGCGCGGCATTCTCTGAATGCACAACGACACTCATTGAATGTCGCGGACAACTCCATGGACTGCCATCTTTTTGGGATTTTCAAATTTAACGGCACTTGAAGTATTTTAGCGACAATTAATGGATGCTGGTGCGGCTCTCCCTGAATTCCATTCCGGCAGTTAGGGAGTGCCGCATCGGCAACCCGTGACTGCCGCAAATCTGCATAAGTGTCGTTTTGCCTCTATTCCCCTCTTTCTTTCTTTTTTGCTTTTTGTTTAGGTTAGAGAGTCTTTCGAAGAGTTTGAATCATCTTTGGAAGTCCTAAATGCCGGACATTGTCATCATCGGGTCTTGGAGGTATCACTCCCCTTAACTCGACGTTTGGTCAAAATTTGGGTGTCTACAGTTTTCTCCTCTTCGACAGAGCTCGTGGAGCAACACGAACCACAAGTGAACGTCGAAACCTGTGTGAAGACAAGCCTTTGACCAAACTGTCAGATTCAGGTAAAAACAAAATGCATTGCAAAAAGAGAGCAAGCGCACAGCAATATTCCAATTGGTCGTGCTCCATGATGAGCTGCCTACATATCCCATCATGAATCAGACCAGGATGTAGTTCGGGCAGGATTCAAACATACGCAAGCACAAGTAATCATACGGATGAATGCTCATATCCTGTCGTGATGCACATGCTCATGCAATGGTATTTTCCAATAAACTCGACCGAGCAAGTGTCATGCTTTTTCTATCTCATTTCTTCTCTATATGTGACGCATATTTCATGATGCGCTGGCCAGAGAAGATTACCAAATGTTGACCGATGTAAAGATTCATTTGTAAGGGTCGAGAAAATGCATTTCTAATTTCCCAAAATGAGGGTTAACGCAAATCTGTTGCAAGAACCGAGAGCGCAAATCCATTACACTCAAAAGGATCAACATCAATATGTTACGAGGATCGGGAATATAAATCTGTTATATTCCCAAGACAAGGGTTAACACAAATCTATTGTGAGAATCGAGAGTGCAAATCCGTTACACTCAAAAGGATCAACGTAAATCTGTTACGAGGATCGAGAATATAAATCTGTTATATTCCCAAGACGAGGGTTAACGCAAATCTGTTGCGAGAACTGAGAGTGCAAATTCGTTACACTCTAAAGGATCAACGTAAATATGTTATGAGGATCGAGAATATAAATCTGTTATATTCCCAAGATGAGGGTTAACGTAAATCTGTTGCGAGAACCGAGAGCGCAAACCTGTTATATTATAAAGGATCAACGTAAATTTGTTACGAGGATCAAAAATATAAACCCGTTATATTCCCAGAACGAGGTTTAACGCAAATCTGTCGCGAAAACCGAGAATGTAAATGTTACATTCTCAAACTTTGATCAACGTAAATTTGTTACGTCGAGAGTCCACAGACTCAAATTCACTTCAACTTTCAAAATTTGGAGTCCACAAATTCAAATTCAGTTCAATTTTAAAAAATTTCGAGTCCACTGACTCAAATTCACTTCAATTTTCAAAATTTGGAATCCACATACTCAAATTCACTTCAATTTTAAAAAATTCAGAGTTCATAGACTCCAATTTATCTTAATCTTTTAAGATTTTGGAGTCCACAGACTCCAATTCACTTCAATTTTCAAAATTTGGAGTTCACAGACTCAAATTCATTCCAATTTTTCAAAATTTGGAGTCCACAGACTCAAATTCACTTCAATTTTCAAAAATTTGGAGACCACAGACTAAGATTCACTTCGACTTTCAAAATTTGGAGTCCACAGACTCAAATTCTCTTCAATTTTCAAAAAATTGGAGTCCACAGACTCAAATTCACTTCGACTTTAAAAAATTTGGAGTCCACAGACTCAAATTCACTTCAATTTTCAAAAATTTGGAGTCCATAGACTTAAATTCACTTCAATTTTCAAAAATTTGGAGTCTAGAGACTCAAATTCACTTCAATTTTCAAAAATTTGGAGTCCACAGACTCAAATTCACTTCAATTTTAAAAAATTTGGAGTCCACAGACTCCAAATTTCAAAAGTTTGGAGTCCACAGGCTCAAATTCACTTCAATTTTCAAAAATTCGGAGTCCACAGACTCCAATTTATCTCAATCTTTCAAAATTTGGAGTCTACAGACTCCAATTCACTTCAACTTTCAAAATTTAGAGTCCATAGACTCAAATTCATTCCAATTTTTCAAAATTTGGAGTCTACAGACTCCAATTTATTTCAAATTTACGGAATCGAGGACCTGTCTGATCCTAAAAAACCATCTCCAGGGGTCAAGAGCACAATGAGGGCAAAAATTTAGGGGTCAGGATTCAATTTTTGGGTCCCAATTTGAATTTTGTGGGGAAATGAAAGGTTTGGTAACCGTCTCAAACGCGGCACACGCTGTTTTTTGCAGCAGTCCGTGACTGCCGTACGACACTCATGAAGTGCCGCTGCGGCATTTAGTGAGTGCCGCACGGCAATTCACCAACTGCCTCGCACAAAAATCGAGTGCCGTGTTTAGCAGGCAGTAATTTGTACCGAGAGTTTAACTTCATTTTCATTCATTCTCTCAACCTTTCTCAAATCAAATCCTCTCTGGAGAAATTTTTCCTCCATCCCCCCTTTTCTTTTGTATTGATCTCCGATACTTAGGTTAGTTCTGCTCGACCAAAATCGATATCATTCGCATTATTTTTATTGTTTTTCTGAACTTTTCATGAATTTAACCATGATTTCCCCCTTTTTTTTTTCTTTGGCAGATTATTCGAGCTCGGGTAGTAGGAAGAAGGCGAAGTATCGAGCCACCCCCAATCCCGATGCCGCACTCTTACTCCGGGATCCGGACGAGCATTTATCCGCCCGCGCGTTCAAGCACAAGGTAAATGCACCCTTCTCTTTTCTTCTTTTGTAATTATTATGTCATATGAGCTTTATGAATGTAATGTAATCAAAAAAACTTCAAATGCCCTATTTCTAATGCAAATGCTACGCTTGTAGCGCTGTCGAGCGTCTCGAATGCCTTAACAAACGCTCATTTAATTATGAATGCGGGGACAAGACTTCATATGAAAATAAATGCCTATACTCACGAATTCTTGGGTGTCCCATCTGTATCTGCGCACATTAACTTTTCTTAAAAGACCTTTGACTGCGATGTATGCCAATCAAAACCTCGCACATCCCCTAATAAATTAATAAACCAGTACTCTAGATACTTTATTCATTCATCTTTATCATTGCTTCCTTTTTATTATTCTGCAAATGATGACCAATCTTTTTAAAAATGTGAAATCCATGCTTGTGGAGTTCTCCAAGAAGCTGTCTTTTATTTTACCCATACTCCATGGCCATGCGATTCTCAAAACCTTATATTTCAAAAACGCGGATATTGTTTCCTTATTATTATTATTATTATTATTATTATTATTATTATTATTATTATTATTATTATTATTATTATTATTATTATTGTTACTATTATTTATTATTATTATTATTTTTTATTTCTTCCTTATTTACTGACATCAAATCTTGTGATTCTTTCTTGCAGTTATAGCCCAAGGTGCTAAAGGAGCACGACAGCCTTGCCCATGGTTTTGAGTGGTACGGGGAGCTGAGTGAGACCGTACAAGGATTCCTCAAGGCTGCAGGTTTTGGAGACCTCGTCAAACTATTGACGAAGAGCTCCAATGACCTGCCACAGATCCACGCATTGGCAGAGAGGTGGTGGGATACCACCAACACCTTCCACTTTGATTTCGAAGAGATGATGATGACTCCATTGGACTTTAGCATGATCATGGGGATCCCATTTGGAGGAGAGCTCCTTCGTTATCTAGATATAGTCCATGAGTGGGACCTGGTGCAGGTGTTACTTGGAGCAGTCTTAGAGGAGCCCTTGGTCATGGCCAAGTGGTTCATGGACACCTTCAGAGGTCAGCCGGGCTTTACTGACAAGCAGATGGCTCAAGGTTTCTTGATGTACGTACTGGGGTGCTCTCTATTGAGCACCAGGGGAGATCGAATCTCTGTGGCACTGGTGGGGTCTTTGGAGCGCATGGACGGATTTACCAGTATGATTGGGCTAGTGCTGGGTTGGCCATCTTGTATAGGGACATGGGAGAGATATCCCGGGATCACCCGGCCTCTACTGCCGGTTTCTAGAGGGCATGGGAGGTATACAACACTTCTTTCTTTTTCTTTCTTATTTTATTTTTCTTTTTAGTCAATTCTCAAAAGAATGTGACCCTCACACTTCTATCTCTTTTGTTTTGCAGATTTGGTCCCACGAGTATCTCCATATGATGTCGCCTAGAACACGACCAACGGATGCCCTCATCATGCCCCAGGGGCTAAAGTGGGTGAAGGATCGGGTGGGGCGAAAGACTGGGCCCACGATTTTATCTCATTCAAGAACTTCTTGATGACTTTACGAGTACAGTACGTGGAGTGGCAGCCCTGTAGGGACGTGCTTCTTGAGGCTCTAGACGGGATACGGCGGTCAGGTAGGTACGACTCGATGAGGATTCTATTGGATGTCCCCGAGGCTAGGGAGTGGTACCTAGGCGAGAGAGTGACCAGGCAGTCACTGATGGCTCCTGACTATTTTGTGCCACATCCCCCTCCTGCTTCCATAAGGGCTATGGATACACTCTAGGGCTCTCAGATTATGGTTGCTTTTGAGGGAGTCTCGATTCAGACGCTCGTGGAGTCTCCGATGGATACGCAACTTTTCGAGCTGCGAGGCTGATGAGGAACTTCCCTTTAATGGAAGTGACTTGGGTGAGTCCTCTTTGTTTCTGCACTCTTTCTTCTATTTTTGAGTTTCCAAGTATTTTATTATTGATTACATTTCTTCTTCTTGCAGTCCGTTCCTGCTGCGACTCAGGCCCCGGCTATGCCGCCTTGGGATTGGAGTATCCGGACCATTTCCTATGGTGAGCAGGTCACGATTGAGTTCCCCTGGTATCCTGCGGGCGCTCCTGTCATTCCGCTCTAGTATGATCATGTCCCGCGGGACTACGCGGAGGAGGGCCAGCTTTACGCTCATAGCATTAGAGAACGGCCGGGAGTGGAGGGTAAGCTTCTAGAATCTTCATTCTCGATTCTTGCATCCTTGTGCTGATTTTCTCTTTTTATTGATTGATTTAATTCTCATTCAGGCTGATGGGGCGCAAGTGACTGCTGAGGCTCAGGCGAGAGCTAGGGTTAGTCGAGTTATCCCCCCCTTTTTTTTCTTTTTTTTATTTCACTTTTATTTCAAAATAGACTATGTTATTCACCTTTCCTTTTACTCAGGATGATGAGGTTAGGAGACTGACTCTGCGAGTGAGGGAGCTTGAGCAGCGACTTTGGCAGTTTGGGATAGATCTCGACGGTGATTATGGAGGAGCTCCTGGGGGTAGCGGCACCGGACGAGGTAGAGGTGGTGGTGGAGGTACTAGTGGCGGTAGAGGTGGGGGCGATAGTGGCGGTGCTAGCGGCGGTAGAGGTGGAGGCGGAGCGAGTGGGACAGAGTCAGAGGAGGAGCCCCTCAGATGCGTGGCTCGCCAGGCTCGGGGCCGGTGCCGGGGCTGACCTCACCCTTATCTCTCTTCTTTTCCCCTTTTTTTGAGTGTTCTGGTGAGGAGACATATACACTTGGTTGACTGTATATATATGCACACACTTATATTTGGATGTTTATATGCACACACTTATCTTTTCTACTTTTACTATTGCTCCCCGTATATGTGACCATAGCTTGGTCCATTTATTTTTACCTTGAATGCTTCTATCTTCTTTATTTATTTAAGATGAATGGACGAATGACTGGATGTATGTGACCATGGCTTGGTCTTGCTTGCATGTCAGCATGATGTGCACTTTTATTATGTTTTCTTGTTTGCAGGTGGCCTGAAAATACTACAAACAAACCCTGGCCAAAATTAAACTCCAAATAGCACTCGGTTTGGCCTTTACAGCACTTAGTGAATGCCGTAACGACATTAACGGAGTGCCGCGTGGCACTTCGTTGAGTGCCGTTCTGCTTTATTGACTACTGAGGGTAGGTAGGTAGCTTTATTCTCCTATTTATACCAATTTCTTCCCTCTATACTCCACAAAACATTCTTCTTACTTCTTCACTTCTTCCCGAAATGGCCCCCATTAGCTCTCAAATCCTCTTCCCATGGATGGATGCTCTCTCGGGCATTGACAGACTAAATTTCAAGTGTTTCAGACTGAACGACCTCTTCTCTTTTTGACGAATGTTTTTGAACGAAGGCTTGCTTCGAGCTGTAATTTGGTGTTGGGATCCCTCCTTTCATATCTTTCGCTTCAGTTCCCATGAGGTCTGCCCTTTATTTGAGGAGTTCAGCGCTATCCTCCACACCGACCCCTTTACGGATCTGATAGTTCCCCTGGTACAGGCGGGCTATGTTCAAGATTTAGCCACCCTACTCCACATATCCCGTAATGCTGCGAGCTCTTTCATATGTGACAGGCAGATTGACTTCGAGCGACTTTCCTCGGTTTATGCCCCCGTGGGAGATCCTTATGACGGTGGATATCAGATTATCTGGTGCAATGCACTATCAATTTCCATGCTCTCTCACTTCCTCTTCCTGTCGTCTTTCGATATTCTCATACCCATTGCCTGTGGTCTGCGAGAGATGAAGAGTGTCGTCATGCTAGTTCTTGGCAAAGCCTTGATATAGGTTTGGATCGGGCTCATGCCACCGGGGCCATGCTATCTGTGGGAGCCCCTTTTGTTTTACAACTTTGGCTCATAGAGCGCTTGGATCTCTTTGTTCATCCTTTGCACCTTCTTAGGTCACTTCCCTATGATCATAGTGAGGTTCACCATTTGTTCCGCTCGGATGATGCATGACTTAATTGGCTCAAAAACCCCTCTCCTGGCAATATTTGCTGGTTTTGCCCAGATTGGTCTTACCGCTATGTCGTAGTGTGACTTCTTAGGAAGCCCGGTATCTGGTTGCCTAGCTTGCACACTACTACTTTCTACATTCTCGGCCGAGTGGTTCGTCAGTATGGGTTTCTCCAAGGTATTACTGAGGCTCTTACTATTGATTTTATGAGAGGTTCGATCATGCGCCCTTCCATTGTGAAGGCTTTTATTGAAGCTTGGCATGACAGAGTGTCAGCTCCTTTGTAGAGGGTCCATGCCTTAATTGTGCCTACTACTGAGTACCTTCTTTAGATCCAGACTCTGATCCAGGGACAAACTTTTTAGACATTTGTGGACAAATAAGACAACAGGACTGAACTTTATTTTATAAAATTTTCAGACAAGTGCTGCCCATCCTTTTGCGCTTTTGAATGTGATCTTCTTATTTCTCTTTTCAAAAAGTACTTTCATGTTTTTAAGAATAGTTCTAACATGTTTAATCAAAGTGTTCACGTCTCCGATTTAATCTTTCATGAAAATTTTCCTTTTTAATGTCTTATTTGGATCTTTATCTTGCTTTGTATCTTGCTTAAAGCTTTACTCATTCTATACCATGAATTCAAGTTTGGCTCTTTATAGTACACATTATGATAGTTAGGAGATCCAGAGATGGGTTCAAGGTAAATATCTGGGTTCTTTGGATAGAAAACAAAGTTTGCCCCTGGTTTTGGGGCTTCGAAGTGGTTCGAGCAAACGCTAGTTTGCCCCTAGTTTAGTACATGGTTTTTCTTTTTGGGTTTTGGTGGACCGAAGGCTTTTGGGGAGCCCACCTACTTATCCCCGAATGGGTATCATGTTCGCAGTAGTTTGTTTGTTTTTTTTTTTTCGTTTTTTTTAATGGCTCGACGAAAAGTGCCTTTTAGGCAATTACTAGTGGCCAAACCGAGCAGGTTGCCTACGTATCCCCTAGTGGGAATCAGGTAAGAGGTTTTGAAAGAAGCGGTTTCAAGCAAAGTATTTTTTAAGGCGATTGAGGTTAATTGATTGTTTAAATTCAACCACGTCTAGGTCCATGAGATAGGCCACTCCTCCAGAGAGGAGAGTCTTAATGATATATGGCCCGACCCAGTTGGGTTTGAATTTTCCTCTGGGGTTATAAACAGGCACTTTCAGTTCTTTGGGCAGACCCTTTTGTTGAAAGCGCGAGCTATCCTCTTTTGGTACCACCGAGTATGATTTATTGGTGGTCAACCTCTTCTCATCAAGCAGCATTAGTTCCTCATACCTCCCCCATGTCCATTCTAACTCGGTTACTTCACACTCGGCCAAGACTCTCAGAGAAGGTATTTCTACTTCAATTGGAAGAACGGCTTTCATCCCGTAAACTAATGAGTATGGCGTAGCTCCCATGGAAGTTCTTAGGGAAGTCTAGTATCCCCATAGCGCGAATGGTAGCTTCTCATGCTAACCTTTATACGTGTCTGTCATTTTTCCCAAGATTGCTTTGACATTCTTATTCACCGCCTCTACCGCTCCGTTCGTTTGAGGCCTATAGGGAGAAGACTGATGGCGGGTGATCTTGTACTTTTCTAGGAGTGGGATAACTTCTCCCTGGAAATGGCTACCATGGTCTGAAATGAACTCATTCGGGAATCCATATCTGCAAATTATGTTCTTTTCTATGAAGCTCTTTTTTTTTTTTTCGAAAAAAAGGTATATTCCAAAAAAAGAATGTACACATGTACAAGGGGTATACCCCAGGATAAGACATTAAAAGCACAGTTGGAGGACCGGTGGAAATCCACACACAAAGAAAGATGGACTACATCATAGTCACCTCAAAACATAAAATACAAACCCAAAATCACAAATGACCCATTTATATCCAAGGATGTAAAATAGACTCAATTTGGGAATGTCGTCTCCATTTTGATCTAATATGGGTATTAACCTGTGACACCAAATTTTGAAGCAAGTTTTCTTTTGGTGTGGAGTTGCCTTGGAAAGATCTGAGGTTCCTTTCCCTCCATATGCCATAAACTGCCACTCCCAGACAGATTGTGGGAACGGCGTGTTCAATATTCTTTCTTTTCCAGTGATTTGCCATCCAAAGGACTGTAGTATTCCAGTCAGTGTTGTTCCAAGATAGCCCACATCTTTGCATAAGTTCCTGCCAGATAAAAGAAGCATAAGGACAAGCAAAAAATATATGGTTATGAGATTCCATTTGACAATGGCAAAAAACACATGCAAGAGGTCCACGAGTGAAAGTAAAGATTCTATCATGCGTTGCAAGTCTTTCCTGGACAACAATCCATAATATAACATTTTGTCTAGGCGTGCAACTTGAGAACCAAACCAGTTTATGCCATGGAACCACAGGGGATTCCTCTCTTAAGAATTTCCAAATGCGTGCAAATTTATATTTTCCATCAGGAGATGTGGTCCATAAAACTTTATCAATCATACCATTTGGCTTATACATCTGAGATAAGAAAATCCGAACTTCATTTAAGCCTATAGAATTGGAAGTAGGCCAATTCCAATCATTATTCCTTATTATTACTTCCACTTTTGCCTTAGCATCAATGGCAGCATCATAAGCAATTCTGGGAGAGTACTTTTCAAAAAGTGGGCCACACGGTAGCCAGTTGTCGAGCCAGAGGGAAGTTTGTTGATCGTTACCTATTTTATGGATAAGTAAAGGTCTCACAACTTCCCTAAGTTTTAACAATTTTCTCCAATACCAAGAGCATTGGCCTGGAGCTTTTACTTCCCAAAATGGTTTTAATCATATACAAATGCACCCAATTTTTCCAAAGGGATTTATTGTCGGGGTCCAAGAGGCTCCCAATATGTTTTAGATTAAGAATGGTATTTGTGAGGAAAATATCCTTAAATCCAAAACCTCCCTCTTTTTTCGGCTTACAGACTTTAGTCCATGCAATTTTAGCACCATGTCCCATCTCTGTAGTACCAGCCCACAGGAACCTCCTAATTGCTTGATCCACCTGTTTAAGTACACTCTTGGGAAGAATAAACATTCCCGACCAATACTGTTGTATCCCTGAAAGCACAGAATGGATAAGTTGAGCCCTGCCAGCATAAGATAAAAACTTAGATTTCCATGAGTTGATTCTAGAGCAGATTTTATTAACAAGATCTTCATAGTGAACTTTTTTCAACTTAGTGGTAATGAGAGGAACTCCAAGATACCTCATAGGAAAGGTCCCTTTAGAGAATTGGAGTTCCCTCTGAATATCAGCAGCCAACTGGTCTTGGATACCAGAAACAAAAATGTAGCTTTTATCATTATTGGCTTGAAGTCCAGACAGGTCATAGAACTGGTTTAAGGTATTTCTGATGACCTTAGCAGATTCAACATCACCATGAAGTAGAATAAGAAGATCATCAGCAAAATAAAGGTGAGATATTTTTAATTTATCGCATCTCCAGTGAAATGTAAAAGGACCGTTTTGAATATTTTGGTGAAGTAATTGACTCAAAGCCTCCATGACTAGGACAAATAGATATGGGATCTCCTTGTCTAAGGCCCTTGGCTCCATCAAAATAACCCACAGATTCACCATTAAAGTTAATAGAGTACCTAGGGGTAGTAGTAACACAAGCCCTAATCCATTGTTTTAATTTTGGAGGCAATCCAAAACTATCCAACAAATCGAGTAGGAAAGTCCAATTAACACTATCATATGCTTTCATAAGGTCAACCTTAGCAGCAACTCTAGGTTTCCCTCCCAGTTTGTGGTAGTCTCTAAGCAAATCTTGGGCCAATAACACATTATCACTAATTTTCCTACCCTTAACGAAAGCAGACTGAGCTTGATCAGTAATAATAGGAAGAATAATCTAAAGTCTATTAGCAATAATTTTAGAAATACACTTATACACAGTATTACAGCAAGAGATAGGCCTAAAATCTCCCATTTTAGAGGGATTTTGAACTTTTGGGATCAGGGCTATAATAGTAGTGTTAGATTCTTTCAGCAATTCCCCGGTTTGAAAAAATTCTTGAATGGCTTCAGTAACCGAGGGCCCCACAGTAGACCATGACTTTTTAAAGAAATAAGCATTATACCCATCTGGTCCAGGAGCTTTGTTCTCATGCATACTAAAGAAAGTCTTTTTAATATCATCTATACTAGGAATTCTATCCAATTCCTCTATAAGATCCACAGGGATTCTTTTAGTTATGACTCTTCTCAAGGACTCACTTCCGGGATAATGATTTTGAGAACTGGTGTCAAGGAGAGCAGTGAAATGCCTGATAGCTTCAGTTTTTGTATCCTCAATATTATTAGTAAATGTTCCATCCGGTTTTTCAAGTTTAAAGATTCTTTTCCTATTTCTTCTATTTTGAATGTGTTGAAAGAAATAACGAGAATTTTCGTCCCCAACCTCCAGCCATTGTACCCTAGATTTTTGCTTTAAGGTCTCTTCTTCAATCCAAATAGCTTTTAAAAATTCTTGCATGCATTGTTTCTGTTTGGATATAAGGGAGGGATTTTGAGGATCACTAAGAAGGTCGGATTGCACAATCCTAATAGCCTCTCTAGCTTTATCAGCAAACACCTTTTCCTTGCCCACAAAACTTTTACAAAGAATTTTCAAGTCTTGTTTTAGAAACCTTAGTTTGTGACAAACTTGATATTGAGCTGTACCGCTAATAGTATTAGCCCAAACATTATCCACTGTAGCATGGTACGTGTCAATTTGAGTCCAATAGTTAAAAAATTTAAATGGCTTCCCTTTTCTCCTACCTGTCTTATCAAGATAAAGAATCAGAGATGAATGGTCTGAAATATCTAGTTTTTGAAATTGGACATAGGACTCAATAAAATTAGTCAACCAAGACTAGTTCACGAGAGCTCTATCCAACTTCCGTTGGGTGTAGTCTGGTGTATCATACCTACGGTTACTCCATGTAAAAAATTCTCCCAAATATCTTTAAATCAGTAAGACATAAGGAATTAACAATATTATTAAAATCAGCAGTATCAGAGTTAAGGACAAAATCTGTATCAGAAACTTCATTGGAAGATAACACGACATTAAATCTCCAAGAAAAATTTGGTTTATGTTAGGATTGAAAATAGAAGATAAGTCCCTCCAAAGTGCATGTCTATCTTGGCCCGTATGGAGCCCATAGACAAAAGAAGCTTCAAACTGGACAGATTTATCATCATTTTTTATTTTAGTATGAATAAGCTGGGGGGAAATTTTAATGACTTTGAGATTAATCTTATCAAGGTTCCATCCAAGCCAAATTCTCCCCGCTGATTCATTTGTACTATTGGTGACAACATTCCAATTTTTGAAAATTTTCCTCTGGATTTTATCCTCATTAACTTGCCTGACTTTAGTTTCAACTAAACCAAGAACATCAATGTTATTTTCATAAATAAACTTTGCAACCTCTGTCTGTTTAGAGGGCTGGTTGAGGCCCCTTATGTTCCAGCTGCTTAAAATCATTAAAAACGATTCTTTTACCTAGAGAACCAGACCTTTTATTCTTCTTAATTTGTACCTTACCACAGGGCCTTTATGCAGAGCAGCAGGAGGGGTTAGAGGGGGATCCCCATGTGTTTGCTGGGCAGTAGCATCTTCTTGAGATTCCATAGAAACATCTTTATTTGACAAGTATGATCCAGTCTCTTCTCCCGCATTAATATTTTGACTTGAGGCCGCATTTGTTGTGGTTTGGACAATAGAATCCATAATAGTGGGTGGTTGTATTGCCGTGTTTGACCCAATGTTTTCCCCTTCATGAATAGTTTGATTAGAGGCCATATTTGTTGTGTCTTGGACACTAGAGTCAGTAGTGATGGACTGTTACAGAACAGTGTCTATTATGGAAATAACAATTTGCTCTAAATTAGTCCCTAAAGGTGCAGGGGAGGGAGATGTCAACCTTCCCCTTGTTCTTCATAGCCACAGAAATTTTTGGAGGTCCACATCCCTCAGAGAGGTGAGGATTGGAAGTTTCACCTTCATCATAGGTGACTTTACCTTTATCCTTAGTTTGCCATGCTCCTTCATCTACATTGGCCTTCAATTCCACAGCTTTGTTGATATTTTGTGTCTTGAGAAGTTTGGAGCAATCATGCCCGAACCTTTTGCACTTAGCACATCATGTTGGTGTCCATTGGTATTCGACCTGAAGATGGATTTGTTCCGTTTCACCACTAATTGGATCTTGATACTCGAGAATTAGTTCCTTAAGAATTTCATCCATAGCATTTAGCTCAATACAAATACGTGCATAGGAGATCCTTCTGTACCCTGCTATAGTTCTGGCAACATGAAGTGGTCTACCTAAGGCACTTGCAATGAGGCTGAGCCCAGTAGGGTTCCAGTATTCGAGCGGAATGTTATATATATGTACCCAAATTGGAATAGTAGATATGGATTCCTTGGATAGTGTAAGGCCAGCATGCCAATTCCTAAGAATAATTGGTTGGCCTGCAAAATGCCAAGGGCCATCTTCCAAAATAGAGAGGCATTCATCTTCACTGTTGAACTTGAAAAAGAAAAAGCCCGGGTCTATGGCAACCATGTCACAAGGCCAAGCTTGTTCCAGAGTCTTGCAGAAGTATTCTTAACAAAAGTATAAGGCAATTTTTTGCCTATGAAATATCCAACTAATGTATTTTTCCAAGCCTGGCTCCCTTCAAGAATAACCTCAGTTGGCATATGAATAACCTTGCGGTCCTTACCCACACGTGGCTTAGTGTAGCTAAGGTTGAAGCCGTGTAGGGCTTTCTGCTTGACAAGTGATACCCATGAGTGGGCCTGGGACTTTGTAATATTTGGTCCACATTGCGCGTCTGCGTGGGCCTTGTGCACAACTGGGAACACCTCCCCTGAAATGACGGAAGTAGATGGGCAGCCCATGTGCTTGTCAGGGTCAATAACTTGGGTGCTAGCTGGAAAATGACCATTGAGTCCATTCAATTTTCCCACATGCGCAGTTGTATTAGTGGTTTCACTACACTGACTAGAGAATGCGCCGAATTTTATGTGTAAAAGTGGAAAGCCCATGTGCTTATCCGCATCAGTGGGGCCTGAGTCATCATTGACTTGAGCACTCAAAGTGTGCTGAGGTGGCTGGGCAATAGAATTCACACAAAGATCTTGTAAAATGGAATTTGAAGAAGAACCCAACATTGTTCCGGATTTTGCGGGTAAAGCTGCCGAGCCCATGTGCTTTGGCAGCCCACTAGCTGGGTTTTGGGAATATGAAATATGATCGTTGGCCACAGGCACGTGAGATACTACTGGAGGGGATGTTGCGTGTAGCTCACTTGAAACAAACTCCTCGGGTAAATCAAATACCTTACTATTCGGATCAAAATCAGCAAACTTTTTAAGTTTTCCATCATTTTCAACATCAGATTTTGAAATGACCCTACCTGCTTTTGATGGCCTACAAGTTGGCACATCTGAATCCAAAATAGATCCAACAGGACAAGGAAAATGAGAATTTGAAGAGCTTTCCTTGCCAGTAGAAAGCATTTCATTCTTAGGTTGAACTGAAACTGGGAGAGGAGCTCCAGGACAGATATCAAAAGGTTCAAATTGATGATCCCTCCAACTATGAGCTCCTCTACTGTTTCCCTTAACTCCTCTGCTGCCATTAGGTCTGTAAGGGGTCCTGCCAGCTTGGGTTGATCCCCTTCGTAGGGAAGCACTATTAGAAGGAGATTCATGGGTCTCTCTCTGCCTTTCACTCATTTCAGCAAGTAAGGTTCGAAGTTGTGTATTTTCATCCACCAGCTTGGAATTAACCCTAAGAGAGGCTTCACAACCCACCTTGAGTGGATGATCTAGTGGCACATCTTCTTCATCTTCCTCACTCTCTAAACTTGGATCAATGTAAGTGTTAGCCTTACCATTAGCACTTTCAGTAGCTACTATAGATTCAACCCCTTTCAAAGCAATCTCAATAGCATTGAGGGATATTGAATCTGGAGTAGCATTTAGAATCTCAGTAGCTTGTGTAGTAAGAATCTGTGAGGCCAGACCCTCTTTGAATTTGTGAGGCCAGACCCTCTATTCTATGAAGCTCACCACATCCTTAGCCTTCAAAGTGGCGTATGACGCTTCCTCTACCCATTTGGTGAAATAATCAATTGCCACGATTATGTATCGATGTCCATTAGATGCCTTTGGAACTATCTCACTGATGATATCAATGCCCCAAACAGAGAAAGGCCACGGCGTGGTCATGCTATAGAGCTGGGAAGGTGGGGTATGCATCAGATTTGCATGGATCTGGCACTTATGGCATCTTCTGACATACTCAAAGCAGTCTTTGTCCAAAGTGGTCCAGTAATACTGATGAGAATCAACTTGCACAAACTAAAGACCCATTGTATGTTCCAGTTGGGCCAATTACAAGAGCAAGGGTTAAGAAGATCAAGGAAGCATTTGCTGGGTAAGATCCAAGAGATTTGAGCTAATTCCAAGATTCCTAAATATGGCCCAAAGGAGGAAGAAGACATCATCAATTTAATCCAATGCATTGACGGGCCTGAGAGTGCTTAATACATGGATTTGGGCTGTTAAAAGAGAAATTATCCTTCTAGAAGAAA